>CM042696.1:84630434-94630434 GCA_023614405.1 Avena insularis | reverse complement strand
GGTGGATCCATATGTGGTATGTAAAAAGAACACACATGCAATGACACCTGTTGTTGTTAGTGAAAAGATCATACATGCAATGACACTGGTGGATCCATGTGTGGTCTCTCAAGAGAACACACATGCAATTACACTGGTTGTTGTTACTAAAAAGAACACACATGCAATGACACTGGTGGATCCATATGTGGTATGAGAAAAGAACACACATGCAATGAATCCAGTTGTTGTTAGTGAAAAGAACATACATGCAATAACACTGGTGGATCCATGTGTGGTCTCTGAAGAGAACACACATGCAATGACACTGGTTGTTGTTACTAAAAATAACACACATGCAATGACACTGGTGGATCCATATGTGGTATGTGAGAAGAACAGTCATGAAATGACTCTGGTTGTTGTTAGTAAAAAGAACACACATGCAATGACACTAGTGGATCCATAGGTGGATTGTGAAAAATCACACATGCAATGACACTGGTGGATCCATATGTGGTATGTGAAAAGAACACACATGCAATGACTCCAGTTGTTGTTAGTGAAAAGAACATACATGCAATGACACTGGCGGATCCATGTGTGGTCTCTGAAGAGAACACACATTTCAATGACACTCGTGGATCCATAGGTGGTATGTGAAAAGAACACACATGCAATGACTCTGGTTGTTATTACTAAAAAGAACACACATGCAATGACACTGGTGGATCTGTAGGTGGTATGTGAGAAGAACAGTCATGAAATAACTCTGGTTGTTGTTAGTAAAAAGAACACACATGCAATAACACTGGTGGATCCATAGGTGGATTTTTAAAAGTGCACACATGCAAATGACACGGGTGGATTCATATGTGGTATGTAAAAAGAACACACATGCAATGACACCTGTTGTTGTTAGTGAAAAGATCATACATGCAATGACACTGGTGGATCCATGTGTGGTCTCTCAAGAGAACACACATGCAATGACACTGGTTGTTGTTACTAAAAAGAACACACATGCAATGACACTGGTGGATCCATATGTGGTATGAGAAAAGAACACACATGCAATGACTCCAGTTGTTGTTAGTGAAAAGAACATGCATGCAATAACACTGGTGGATCCATGTGTGGTCTCTTAAGAGAACACACATGCAATGACACTGGTTGTTGTTACTAAAAATAACACACATGCAATGACACTGGTGGATCCATATGTGGTATGTGAGAAGAACAGTCATGAAATGACTCTGGTTGTTGTTAGTAAAAAGAACACACATGCAATGACACTAGTGGATCCATAGGTGGATTGTGAAAAAAGCACACATGCAATGACACTGGTGGATCCATAGGTGGTATGTGAAAAGAACACACATGCAATGACTCCAGTTGTTGTTAGTGAAAAGAACACACATGCAATGACACTGGTGGAACCATAGGTGGTATCTGAAAAGAACACACATTTCATTGACTCTGGTTGTTGTTAGTAAAAAGAACACACATGCAATGACACTGGTGGATCCATAGGTGGATTGTGAAAAGAGCACACATGCAATGACACTGGTGGATCCATATGTAGTTTGTGAAAAGAACACACAGGCAAAGACTCCAGTTGTTGTTAGTGAAAAGAACAAACATGCAATTACACCGATGGATCCATGTGTGGTCTCTGAAGAGAGCACACATTTCAATGACTCTGGTTGTTGTTAGTAAAAAGAACACACATGCAATGACACTGGTGGATCCATGTGTGGTCTCTGAAGAGAACACACATGCAATGACTCTGGTTGTTGTTACTAAAAAGAACACACATGCAATGACACTGGTGGATCCATGTGTGGATTGTGAAGAGAACACACATGCAATGACAATGGTGGATCCATAGGTGGTATGTGAGAAGAACAGTCATGAAATGACTCTGGTTGTTGTTAGTAAAAAGAACACACATGCAATGACACTAGTGGATCCATAGGTGGATTGTGAAAAAAGCACACATGCAATGACACTGGTGGATCCATATGTGGTATGTGAAAAGAACACACATGCAATGTCTCCAATTGTTGTTAGTGAAAAGAACATACATGCAATGACACTGGTGGATCCATGTGTGGTCTCTGAAGAGAACTCACATTTCAATGACACTCGTGGATCCATATGTGGTATGTGAAAAGAACACACATGCAATGACTCTGGTTGTTATTACTAAAAAGAACACACATGCAATGACACTGGTGGATCTATAGGTGGTATGTGAGAAGAACAGTCATGAAATGACTCTGGTTGTTGTTAGTAAAAAGAACACACATGCAATAACACTGGTGGATCCATAGGTGGATTTTGAAAAGTGCACACATGCAAATGACACTGGTGGATCCATATGTGGTATGTGAAAAGAACACACATGCAATGACTCCTGTTGTTGTTAGTGAAAAGATCATACATGCAATGACACTAGTGGATCCATGTGTGGTCTCTCAAGAGAACACACATGCAATGACACTGGTTGTTGTTACTAAAAAGAACACACATGCAATGACACTGGTGGATCCATGTGTGGATTGTGAAGAGAACACACATGCAATGGCACTGGTGGATCCATAGGTGGTATGTGAGAAGAACACACATGCAATGACACTGGTGGATCCATAGGTGGATTGTGAAAAGAGCACACATGCAATGACACTGGTGGATCCATATGTGGTATGTGAAAAAACACACATGCAATGACTCCAGTTGTTGTTAGTGAAAAGAACACACATGCAATGACACTGGTGGATCCATAGGTGGATTGTGAAAAGAACATACATGCAATGACACTGGTGGATCCATATGTGGTATGTGAAAAGAACACACATGCAATGACACTGGTGGATCCATAGGTGGTATGTGAAAAGAACACACATTTTATTGACTCTGGTTGTTGTTAGTAAAAAGAACACACATGCAATGACACTGGTGGATCCATAGATGGATTGTGAAAAGAGCACACATGCAATGACACTGGTGGATCCATATGTGGTATGTCAAAAGAACACACAAGCAATGACTCCAGTTGTTGTTAGTGAAAAGAACATACATGCAATGACACCGATGGATACATGTGTGGTCTCTGAACAGAGCACACATTTCAATGACTCTGGTTGTTGTTAGTAAAAAGAACACACATGCAATGACACTGGTGGATCCATGTGTGGTCTCTGAAGGGAACACCCATGCAATGACTCTGGTTGTTGTTACTAAAAAGAACACACATGCAATGACACTGGTGGATCCATGTGTGGACTCTGAAGAGAACACACATGCAATGACACTGGTGGATCCATAGGTGGTATGTGAGAAGAACAGTCATGAAATTACTCTGGTTGTTGTTAGTAAAAAGAACACAAATGCAATGACACTAATGGATTGTGAAAAGAGCACACATGCAATGACACTGGTGGATCCATATGGGGTATGTGAAAAGACCACACATGCAATGACTCTAGTTGTTGTTAGTGAAAAGAACATACATGCAATAACACTGGTGGATCCATGTGTGGTCTCTGAAGAGAACAGACATGCAATGACACTGGTTATTGTTACTAAAAAGAACACACATGCAATGACACTACTGGATCCATATGTGGTATGTGAGAAGAACAGTCATGAAATGACTCTGGTTGTTGTTAGTAAAAAGAACACACATGCAATGACACTGGTGGATCCATAGGTGGATTGTGAAAAGAGCACACATGCAATGACACTGGTGGATCCATATATGGTATGTGAAAAGAACACACATGCAATGACTCCAGTTGTTGTTAGTGAAAAGAACACACATGCAATGACAGTGGTGGATCCATGTGTAGTCACTGAAGAGAACACTCATTTCAATGACTCTGGTTGTTGTTAGTAAAAAGAACACACATACAATGACATCAGGTGGATCCATGTGTGGTCTCTGAAGAGAACACACATGCAATGACACTGGTTGTTGTTACTAAAAAGAACATACATGCAATGACACTGGTGGATCTATGTGTGGATTGTGAAGAGAACACACATGCAATGACACTGGTGGATCCATATGTGGTATGTGAGAAGAACAGTCATGAAATGACTCTGGTTGTTGTTAGTAAAAAAGAACACACATGCAATGACACTGGTGGATCCATAGGTGGATTGTGAAAAGAGCACACATGCAATAACACTGGTGGATCCATATGTGGTATGTGAAAAGAACACACATGCAATGACTCCAGTTGTTGTAAGTGAAAAGAACAAACATGGAATTACACCGGTGGATCCATAGGTGGATTGTGGAAAGAGCACACATGCAGTGACACAGGTGGATCCATACGTGGTATGTGAAAAGAACACACATGCAATGACTCTAGTTGTTGTTAGTGAAAAGAACACACATGCAATGACACTAGTGGATCCATAGGTGGTATGTGAAAAGAACACACATTTCATTGACTCTGGTTGTTGTTAGTAAAAAGAACACACATGCAATGACACTAGTGGATCCATAGGTGGATTGTGAAAAGAGCACACATGCAATGACACTGGTGGATCCATATGTAGTTTGTGAAAAGAACACACAGGCAAAGACTCCAGTTGTTGTTAGTGAAAAGAACAAACATGCAATTACACCGATGGATCCATGTGTGGTCTCTGAAGAGAGCACACATTTCAATGACTCTGGTTGTTGTTAGTAAAAAGAACACACATGCAATGACACTGGTGGATCCATGTGTGGTCTCTGAAGAAGAACACACATGCAATGACTCAGTTGTTGTTACTAAAAGAACACACATGCAATGACCTTTGGTGGATCCATGTGTGGATTGTGAAGAACACACATGCAATGACAATGGTGGATCCATAGGTGGTATGTGAGAAAACATCATGAAATGACTCGGTTGTTGTTAGTAAAAGAACACGCATGCAATGACACTGGTGGATCCATAGGTGGTATGTGAAAATAACACACATTTATTGACTCTGGTTGTTGTTAGTAAAAAGAACACACATGCAATGACACTGGTGGATCCATAGGTGGATTGTGAAAAGAACACACATGCAATGACACTGGTGGATCCATATGTGGTATGTCAAAAGAACACACAAGCAATCACTCCAGTTGTTGTTAGTGAAAAGAACATACATGCAATGACACCGATGGATCCATGTGGGGTCTCTGAACAGAGCACACATTTCAATGACTCTGGTTGTTGTTAGTAAAAAGAACACACATGCAATGACAGGTGGATCCATGTGTGGTCTCTGAAGAACACCATGCAATGACTCTGGTTGTTGTTACTAAAAGAACACACATGCAATGACCTTTGGTGGACCCATGTGTGGACTCTGAAGAGAACACACATGCAATGACACTGGTGGATCCATAGGTGGTATGTGAGAAGAACAGTCATGAAATTACTCTGGTTGTTGTTAGTAAAAAGAACACAAATGCAATGACACTAATGGATTGTGAAAAGAGCACACATGCAATGACACTGGTGGATCCATATGGGGTATGTGAAAAGACCACACATGCAATGACTCTAGTTGTTGTTAGTGAAAAGAACATACATGCAATAACACTGGTGGATCCATGTGTGGTCTCTGAAGAGAACACACATATGCAATGACCTTGGTTATTGTTACTAAAAGAACACACATGCAATGACACTCTGGATCCATATGTGGTATGTGAGAAGAACAGTCATGAAATGACTCTGTTGTTGTTAGTAAAAGAACACACATGCAATGACAACTTTGTTGGATCCATAGGTGGATTGTGAAAAGAGCACACATGCAATGACACTGGTGGATCCATATATGGTATGTGAAAAGAACACACATGCAATGACTCCAGTTGTTGTTAGTGAAAAGAACACACATGCAATGACAGTGGTGGATCCATGTGTAGTCACTGAAGAGAACACTCATTTCAATGACTCTGGTTGTTGTTAGTAAAAAGAACACACACGCAATGACACTGGTGGATCCATGTGTGGTCTCTGAAGAGAACACACATGCAATGACACTGGTTGTTGTTACTAAAAAGAACATACATGCAATGACACTGGTGGATCTATGTGTGGATTGTGAAGAGAACACACATGCAATGACACTGGTGGATCCATATGTGGTATGTGAGAAACAGTCATGAAATGACTGGTTGTTGTTAGTTATAAAGAACACACATGCAATGACACTGGTGGATCCATAGGTGGATTGTGAAAAGAGCACACATGCAATAACACTGGTGGATCCATATGTGGTATGTGAAAAGAACACACATGCAATGACTCCAATTGTTATCAGTGAAAAGAACACACATGGAATGACACCGGTGGATCCATAGGTGGATTGTGGAAAGAGCACACATGCAGTGACACAGGTGGATCCATACGTGGTATGTGAAAAGAACACACATGCAATGACTCTAGTTGTTGTTAGTGAAAAGAACACACATGCAATGACACTAGTGGATCCATAGGTGGTATGTGAAAAGAACACACATTTCATTGACTCTGGTTGTTGTTAGTAAAAAGAACACACATGCAATGACACTAGTGGATCCATAGGTGGATTGTGAAAAGAGCACACATGCAATGACACTGGTGGATCCATATGTAGTTTGTGAAAAGAACACACAGGCAAAGACTCCAGTTGTTGTTAGTGAAAAGAACAAACATGCAATTACACCGATGGATCCATGTGTGGTCTCTGAAGAGAGCACACATTTCAATGACTCTGGTTGTTGTTAGTAATAAGAACACACATGCAATGACACTGGTGGATCCATGTGTGGTCTCTGAAGAGAACACACATGCAATGACTCTGGTTGTTGTTACTAAAAAGAACACACATGCAATGACACTGGTGGATCCATGTGTGGATTGTGAAGAGAACACACATGCAATGACAATGGTGGATCCATAGGTGGTATGTGAGAAGAACAGTCATGAAATCACTCTGGTTGTTGTTAGTAAAAAGAACACGCATGCAATGACACTGGTGGATCCATAGGTGGTATGTGAAAATAACACACATTTTATTGACTCTGGTTGTTGTTAGTAAAAAGAACACACATGCAATGACACTGGTGGATCCATAGGTGGATTGTGAAAAGAGCACACATGCAATGACACTGGTGGATCCATATGTGGTATGTCAAAAGAACACACAAGCAATCACTCCAGTTGTTGTTAGTGAAAAGAACATACATGCAATGACACCGATGGATCCATGTGTGGTCTCTGAACAGAGCACACATTTCAATGACTCTGGTTGTTGTTAGTAAAAAGAACACACATGCAATGACACTGGTGGATCCATGTGTGGTCTCTGAAGGGAACACCCATGCAATGACTCTGGTTGTTGTTACTAAAAAGAACACACATGCAATGACACTGGTGGATCCATGTGTGGACTCTGAAGAGAACACACATGCAATGACACTGGTGGATCCATAGGTGGTATGTGAGAAGAACAGTCATGAAATTACTCTGGTTGTTGTTAGTAAAAAGAACACAAATGCAATGACACTAATGGATTGTGAAAAGAGCACACATGCAATGACACTGGTGGATCCATATGGGGTATGTGAAAAGACCACACATGCAATGACTCTAGTTGTTGTTAGTGAAAAGAACATACATGCAATAACACTGGTGGATCCATGTGTGGTCTCTGAAGAGAACAGACATGCAATGACACTGGTTATTGTTACTAAAAAGAACACACATGCAATGACAATACTGGATCCATATGTGGTATGTGAGAAGAACAGTCATGAAATGACTCTGGTTGTTGTTAGTAAAAAAACACACATGCAATGACACTGGTGGATCCATAGGTGGATTGTGAAAAGAGCACACATGCAATGACACTGGTGGATCCATATATGGTATGTGAAAAGAACACACATGCAATGACTCCAGTTGTTGTTAGTGAAAAGAACACACATGCAATGACAGTGGTGGATCCATGTGTGGTCACTGAAGAGAACACTCATTTCAATGACTCTGGTTGTTGTTAGTAAAAAGAACACACACGCAATGACACTAGTGGATCCATGTGTGGTCTCTGAAGAGAACACACATGCAATGACACTGGTTGTTGTTACTAAAAAGAACATACATGCAATGACACTGGTGGATCTATGTGTGGATTGTGAAGAGAACACACATGCAATGACACTGGTGGATCCATATGTGGTATGTGAGAAGAACAGTCATGAAATGACTCTGGTTGTTGTTAGTAAAAAAGAACACACATGCAATGACACTGGTGGATCCATAGGTGGATTGTGAAAAGAGCACACATGCAATAACACTGGTGGATCCATATGTGGTATGTGAAAAGAACACACATGCAATGACTCCAGTTGTTGTCAGTGAAAAGAACACACATGGAATGACACCAGTGGATCCATAGGTGGATTGTGGAAAGAGCACACATGCAGTGACACTGGTGGATCCATACGTGGTATGTGAAAAGAACACACATGCAATGACTCTAGTTGTTGTTAGTGAAAAGAACACACATGCAATGACACTGGTGGATCCATAGGTGGTATGTGAAAAGAACACACATTTCATTGACTCTGGTTGTTGTTAGTAAAAAGAACACACATGCAATGACACTGGTGGATCCATAGGTGGATTGTGAAAAGAGCACACATGCAATGACACTGGTGGATCCATATGTAGTTTGTGAAAAGAACACACAGGCAAAGACTCCAGTTGTTGTTAGTGAAAAGAACAAACATGCAATTACACCGATGGATCCATGTGTGGTCTCTGAAGAGAGCACACATTTCAATGACTCTGGTTGTTGTTAGTAAAAAGAACACACATGCAATGACACTGGTGGATCCATGTGTGGTCTCTGAAGAGAAAACACATGCAATGACTCTGGTTTTTGTTACTAAAAAGAACACACATGCAATGACACTGGTGGATCCATGTGTGGATTGTGAAGAGAACACACATGCAATGACAATGGTGGATCCATAGGTGGTATGTGAGAAGAACATTCATGAAATGACTCTGGTTGTTGTAAGTAAAAAGAACACACATGCAATGACACTGGTGGATTGTGAAAAGAGCACACATGCAATGACACTGGTGGATCCATATGTGGTATGAGAAAAGAACACACATGCAATGACTCCATTTGTTGTTAGTGAAAAGAACATACATGCAATGACACTAGTGGATCCATGTGTGGTCTCTGAAGAGAACACACATGCAATGACACTGGTTGTTGTTACTAAAAATAACACACATGCAATGAAACTGGTGGATCCATATGTGGTATGTGAGAAGAACAGTCATGAAATGACTCTGGTTGTTGTTAGTAAAAAGAACACACATGCAATGACACTAGTGGATCCATAGGTGGATTATGAAAAAAGCACACATGCAATGACACTGGTGGATCCATATGTGGTATGTGAAAAGAACACACATGCAATGACTCCAGTTGTTGTTAGTGAAAAGAACATACATGCAATGACACTGGTGGATCCATGTGTGGTCTCTAAAGAGAACACTCATTTCAATGACACTCGTGGATCCATATGTGGTATGTGAAAAGAACACACATGCAATGACTCTGGTTGTTATTACTAAAAAGAACACACATGCAATGACACTAGTGGATCTATAGGTGGTATGTGAGAAGAACAGTCATGAAATGACTCTGGTTGTTGTTAGTAAAAATAACACACATGCAATAACACTGGTGGATCCATAGGTGGATATTGAAAAGTGCACACATGCAAATGACACTGGTGGATCCATATGTGGTATGTGAAAAGAACACACATGCAATGACTCCTGTTGTTGTTAGTGAAAAGATCATACATGCAATGACACTGGTGGATCCATGTGTGGTCTCTCAAGAGAACACACATGCAATGACACTGGTGGTTGTTACTAAAAAGATCACACATGCAATGACACTCGTGGATCCATGTGTGGATTGTGAAGAGAACACACATGCAATGACACTGGTGGATCCATAGGTGGTATGTCAGAAGAACACTCATGAAATAACTCGGGTTGTTGTTAGTAAAAAGAACACACATGCAATGACACTGGTGGATCCATAGGTGGATTGTGAAAAGAGCACACATGCAATGACACTGGTGGATCCATATGTGGTATGTGAACAAACACACATGCAAAGACTCCAGTTGTTGTTAGTGAAAAGAACATACATGCAATGACACTGGTGGATCCATAGGTGGATTGTGAAAAGAGCATACATGCAATGACACTGGTGGATCCATATGTGGTATGTGAAAAGATCACACATGCAATGACTCTAGTTGTTGTTAGTGAAAACAACATACATGCAATGACACTGGTGGATCCATGTGTGGTCACTGAAGAGAGCACACATTTCAATGACTCTGGTTGTTGTTGGTAAAAAGAACACACGTGCAATGACACTGGTGGATCCATGTGTGGTCTGTAAAGAGAACACACATGCAATGACACTGGTTGTTGTTACTAAAAAGAACACACATGCAATGACACGGGTGGATCCATGTGTGGATTGTGAAGAGAACACACATGCAATGACACTGGTGGATCCATAGGTGGTATGTGAGAAGAACAGTCATAAAATGACTCTGGTTGTTGTTAGTAAAAACAACACACATGCAATGACACTGGTGGATCCATAGGTGGATTGTGAAAAGAGCACACATGCAATAATACTGGTGGATCCATATGTGGTATGTGAAAAGAATACACATGCAAAGACTCCAGTTGTTGTTAGTGAAAAGAACATACATGCAATGACACCAATGGATCCATGTGTGGTCTCTGAAGAGAGCACACATTTCAATGACTCTGGTTGTTGTTAGTAAAAAGAACACACATGCAATCACACTGGTGGATCCATGTGTGGTCTCTGAAGGGAACACCCATGCAATGACTCTGGTGGTTGTTACTAAAAAGAACACACATGCAATCACACTGGTGGATCCATGTGTGGATTGTGAAGAGAACACACATGCAATGACACTGGTGGATCCATAGGTGGTATGTGAGAGAAGCAGTCAAGAAATGACTCTGGTTGTTGTTAGTAAAAAGAACACACATGCAATGACACTAGTGGATTGTGAAAAGACCACACATGCAATGACACTGGTGGATCCATGTGTGGTCTCTGAAGAGAACACACATGCAATGACTCTGGTTGTTGTTACTAAAAAGAACACACATGCAATGACATCTGGATCCATGTGTGGTCCCTGAAGAGAACACACATGCAATGACACTGGTTGTTGTTACTAAAAATAACACACATGCAATGATACTGGTGGATCCATATGTGGTATGTGAGAAGAACAATCATGAAATGACTCTGGTTGTTGTTAGTAAAAAGAACACACATGCAATGACACTAGTGGATCCATAGGTGGATTGTGAAAAAAGCACACATGCAATGACACTGGTGGATCCATATGTGATATGTGAAAAGAACACACTTGCAATGACTCCAGTTGTTGTTAGTGAAAAGAACATACATGCAATGACACTGGTGGATCCATGTGTGGTCTCTGAAGAGAACACACATTTCAATGACACTCGTGGATCCATATGTGGTATGTGAAAAGAACACACATGCAATGACTCTGGTTGTTATTACTAAAAAGAACACACATGCAATGACACTGGTGGATCTGTAGGTGGTATGTGAGAAGAACAGTCATGAAATGACTCTGGTTGTTGTTAGTAAAAAGAACACACATGCAATAACACTGGTGGATCCATAGGTGGATTGTGAAAAGTGCACACATGCAAATGACACTGGTGGATCCATATATGGTATGTGAAAAGAACACACATGCAATGACTCCTGTTGTTGTTAGTGAAAAGATCATACATGAAATGACATCAGGATCCATGTGTGGTCTCTCAAGAGAACACACATGCAATGACACTGGTTGTTGTTACTAAAAAGAACACACATGTAATGACACTGCTGGATCCATGTGTGGATTGTGAAGAGAACACACATGCAATGACACTGGTGGATCCATAGGTGGTATGTGAGAAGAACACTCATGAAATAACTCGGGTTGTTGTTAGTAAAAAGAACACACATGCAATGACACTGGTGGATCCATAGGTGGATTGTGAAAAGAGCACACATGCAATGACACTGGTGGATCCATATGTGATATGTGAAAAAACACACATGCAATGACTCTAGTTGTTGTTAGTGAAAAGAACACACATGCAATGACACTGGTGGATCCATGTGTGGTCTCTGAAGAGAACACCCATGCAATGACTCTAGTTGTTGTTACTAAAAAGAACACACATGCAATCACACTGGTGGATCCATGTGTGGATTGTGAAGAGAACACACATGCAATGACACTGGTGGATCCATAGGTCGTATGTGAGAAGAACAGTCATGAAATGACTCTGGTTGTTGTTAGTAAAAAGAACACACATGCAATGACACTAGTGGATTGTGAAAAGAGCACACATGCAATGACACTGGTGGATCCATGTGTGGTCTCTGAAGAGAACACACATTTCAATGACACTCGTGGATCCATATGTGGTATGTGAAAAGAACACACATGCAATGACTCTGGTTGTTATTACTAAAAAGAACACACATGCAATGACACTGGTGGATCTGTAGGTGGTATGTGAGAAGAACAGTCATGAAATGACTCTGGTTGTTGTTAGTAAAAAGAACACACATGCAATAACACTGGTGGATCCATAGGTGAATTATGAAAAGGGCACACATGCAAATGACACTGGTGGATCCATATGTGGTATGTGAAAAGAACACACATGCAATGACTCCTGTTGTTGTTAGTGAAAAGATCATACATGCAATGACACTGGTGGATCCATGTGTGGTCTCTCAAGAGAACACACATGCAATGACACTGGTTGCTGTTAGTAAAAATAACACACATGTAATGACACTGGTGGATCCATGTGTGGATTGTGAAGAGAACACACATGCAATGACACTGGTGGATCCATAGGTGGTATGTGAGAAGAACACTCATGAAATAACTCGGGTTGTTGTTAGTAAAAAGAACACACATGCAATGACACTGGTGGATCCATAGGTGGATTGTGAAAAGAGCACACATGCAATGACACTGGTGGATCCATATGTGGTATGTGAAAAAACACACATGCAATGACTCCAGTTGTTGTTAGTGAAAAGAACACACATGCAATGACACTGGTGGATCCATAGGTGGATTGTGAAAAGAGCATACATGCAATGACACTGGTGGATCCATATGTGGTATGTGAAAAGAACACACATGCAATGACTCTAGTTGTTGTTAGTGAAAAGAACATACATGCAATGACACTGGTGGATCCATGTGTGGTCACTGAAGAGAGCACACATTTCAATGACTCTGGTTGTTGGTAAAAAGAACACACGTGCAATGACACTGGTGGATCCATGTGTGGTCTCTGAAGAGAACACACATGCAATGACACTGGTTGTTGTTACTAAAAAGAACACACATGCAATGACACGGGTGGATCCATGCGTGGATTGTGAAGAGAACACACATGCAATGACACTGGTGGATCCATAGGTGGTATGTGAGAAGAACAGTCATAAAATGACTCTGGTTGTTGTTAGTAAAAAGAACACACATGCAATGACACTGGTGGATCCATAGGTGGATTGTGAAAAGAGCACACATGCAATAACACTGGTGGATCCATATGTGGTATGTGAAAAGAATACACATGCAAAGACTCCAGTTGTTGTTAGGGAAAAGAAAATACATGCAATGACACAGATGGATCCATGTGTGGTCTCTGAAGAGAGCACACATTTCAATGACTCTGGTTGTTGTTAGTAAAAAGAACACACATGCAATGACACTGGTGGATCCATGTGTGGTCTCTGAAGAGAACACCCATGCAATGACTCTGGTTGTTGTTACTAAAAAGAACACACATGCAATGACAGTGGTGGATCCATGTGTGGATTTTGAAGAGAACACACATGCAATGACATTGGTGGATCCATAGGTGGTATGTGAGAAGAACAGTCATGAAATGACTCTGGTTGTTGTTAGTAAAAAAGAACACACATGCAATGACACTAGTGGATTGTGAAAAGAGCACACATGCAATGACACTGGTGGATCCATATGGGGTATGTGAAAAGAACACACATGCAATGACTCCAGTTGTTGTTAGTGAAAAGAACATACATGTAATGACACTGGTGGATCCATGTGTGGTCTCTGAAGAGAACACACATGCAATGACACTGGTTGTTGTTACTAAAAATTACACACATGCAATGACACTGGTGGATCCATATGTTGTATGTGAGAAGAACAGTCATGAAATGACTCTGGTTGTTGTTAGTAAAAAGAACACACATGCAATGACACTAGTGGATTCATAGGTGGATTGTGAAAAAATCACACATGCAATGACACTGGTGGATCCATATGTGGTATGTGAAAAGAACACACATGCAATGACTCCAGTTGTTGTTAGTGAAAAGAACACACATGCAATGACACTGGTGGATCCATAGGTGGATTGTGAAAAGAGCATACATGCAATGACACTGGTGGATCCATATGTGGTATGTGAAAAGAACACACATGCAATGACTCTAGTTGTTGTTAGTGAAAAGAACATACATGCAATGACACTGGTGGATCCATGTGTGGTCACTGAAGAGAGCACACATTTCAATGACTCTGGTTGTTGTTGGTAAAAAGAACACACGTGCAATGACACTGGTGGATCCATGTGTGGTCTCTAAAGAGAACACACATGCAATGACACTGGTTGTTGTTACTAAAAAGAACACACATGCAATGACACGGGTGGATCCATGTGTCGATTGTGAAGAGAACACACATGCAATGACACTAGTGGATCCATAGGTGGTATGTGAGAAGAACAGTCATAAAATGACTCTGGTTGTTGTTAGTAAAAAGAACACACATGCAATGACACTGGTGGATCCATAGGTGGATTGTGAAAAGAGCACACATGCAATAATACTGGTGGATCCATATGTGGTATGTGAGAAGAACACACATGCAATGACTCTGGTTGTTATTACTAAAAAGAACACACATGCAATGACACTGGTGGATCTGTAGGTGGTATGTGAGAAGAACAGTCATGAAATGACTCTAGTTGTTGTTAGTAAAAAGAACACACATGCAATAACACTGGTGGATCCATAGGTGGAATGTGAAAAGTGCACACATGCAAATGACACTGGTGGATCCATATGTGGTATGTGAAAAGAACACACATGCAATGACTCCTGTTGTTGTTAGTGAAAAGATCATACATGCAATGACACTGGTGGATCCATGTGTGGTCTCTCAAGAGAACACACATGCAATGACACTGGTTGTTGTTACTAAAAAGAACACACATGTAATGACACTGGTGGATCCATGTGTGGATTGTGAAGAGAGCACACATGCAATGACACTGGTGGATCCATAGGTGGTATGTGAGAAGAACACTCATGAAATAACTCGGGTTGTTGTTAGTAAAAAGAACACACATGCAATGACACTGGTGGATCCATAGGTGGATTGTGAAAAGAGCACACATGCAATGACACTGGTGGATCCATATGTGGTATGTCAAAAAACACACATGCAATGACTCTAATTGTTGTTAGTGAAAAGAACACACATGCAATGACACTGGTGTATCCATAGGTGGATTGTGAAAAGAGCATACGTGCAATGACACTGGTGGATCCATATGTGGTATGTGAAAAGAACACAAATGCAATGACTCTAGTTGTTGTTAGTGAAAATAACATATATGCAATGACACTGGTGGATCCATGTGTGGTCACTGAAGAGAGCACACATTTCAATGACTCTGGTTGTTGGTAAAAAGAACACACATGCAATGACACTGGTGGATCCATGTGTGGTCTCTGAAGAGAACACACATGCAATGACACTGGTTATTGTTACTAAAAAGAACACACATGCAATGACACGGGTGGATCCATGCGTGGATTGTGAAGAGAACACACATGCAATGACACTGGTGGATCCATAGGTGGTATGTGAGAAGAACAGTCATAAAATGACTCTGGTTGTTGTTAGTAAAAAGAACACACATGCAATGACACTGGTGGATCCATAGGTGGATTGTGAAAAGAGCACACATGCAATAACACTGGTGGATCCATATGTGGTATGTCAAAAGAATACACATGCAAAGACTCCGGTTGTTGTTAGGGAAAAGAAAATACATGCAATGACACCGATGGATCCATGTGTGGTCTCTGAAGAGAGCACACATTTCAATGACTCTGGTTGTTGTTAGTAAAAAGAACACACATGCAATGACACTGGTGGATCCATGTGTGGTCTCTGAAGAGAACACCTATGCAATGACTCTGGTTGTTGTTACTAAAAAGAACACACATGCAATGACAGTGGTGGATCCATGTGTGGATTGTGAAGAGAACACACATGCAATGACCTTTGGTGGATCCATAGGTGGTATGTGAGAAGAAACAGTCATGAAGTGACTCTGGTTCTTGTTAGTAAAAAGAACACACATGCAATGACACTAGTGGATTGTGAAAAGAGCACACATGCAATGACACTGGTGGATCCATATGGGGTATGTGAAAAGAACACACATGCAATGACTCCAGTTGTTGTTAGTGAAAAGAACATACATGCAATGACCTTGGTGGATCCATGTGTGGTCTCAAGAGAACACACAATGACACTGGTTGTTGTTACTAAAATTACACACATGCAATTACACTGGTGGATCCATATGTGGTATGTGAGAAGAACAGACATGAAATGACTACGGTTGTTATTAGTAAAAAGAACACACATGCAATGACACTAGTGGATCCATAGGTGGATTGTGAAAAAAGCACACATGCAATGACACTGGTGGATCCATATGTGGTATGTGAAAAGAACACACATGCAGTGACTCCAGTTGTTGTAAGTGAAAAGAACATACATGCAATGACTTGGTGGATCCATGTGTGTTGTCTGAAGAGAACACACATTTCAATGACACTCGTGGATCCATATGTGGTATGTGAAAAGAACACACATGCAATGACTCTGGTTGTTATTACTAAAAAGAACACACATGCAATGACACTGGTGGATCTGTAGGTGGTATGTGAGAAGAACAGTCATGAAATGACTCTGGTTGTTGTTAGTAAAAAGTACCCACATGCAATGACACTGGTGGATCCATAGGTGGATTGTGAAAACTGCACACTTGCAAATGACCTTTATTGGATCCATATATGGTATGTGAAAAGAACACACATGCAATGACTCCTGTTGTTGTTAGTGAAAAGATCATACATGCAATGACACTGGTGGATCCATGTGTGGTCTCTCAAGAGAACACACATGCAATGACACTGGTTGTTGTTACTAAAAAGAACACACATGTAATGACACTGGTGGATCCATGTGTGGATTGTGAAGAGAAGACACATGCAATGACATTAGTGGATCCATATGTGGTATGTGAGAAGAACACTCATGAAATAACTCGGGTTGTTGTTAGTAAAAAGAACACACATGCAATGACACTGGTGGATCCATAGGTGGATTGTGAAAAGAGCACACATGCAATGACACTGGTGGATCCATATGTGGTATGTGAAAAAACACACATGCAATGACTCTAGTTGTTGTTAGTGAAAAGAACACACATGCAATGACACTGGTGGATCCATAGGTGGATTGTGAAAAGAGCATACGTGCAATGACACTGGTGGATCCATAGGTGGATTGTGAAAAGAGCACACATGCAATGACACTGGTGGATCCATATGTGGTATGTGAAAAAACACACATGCAATGACTCTAGTTGTTGTTAGTGAAAAGAACACACATGCACTGACACTGGTGGATCCATAGGTGGATTGTGAAAAGAGCATACGTGCAATGACACTAGTGGATCCATATGTGGTATGTGAAAAGAACACACATGCAATGACTCCAGTTGTTGTTAGTGAAAAGAACATACATGCAATGACACTGGTGGATCCATGTGTGGTCTCTAAAGAGAACACACATTTCAATGACACTCGTGGATCCATATGTGGTATGTGAGAAGAACACACATGCAATGACTCTGGTTGTTATTACTAAAAAGAACAAACATGCAATGACACTGGTGGATCTGTAGGTGGTATTTGAGAAGAACAGTCATGAAATGACTCTAGTTGTTGTTAGTAAAAAGAACACACATGCAATAACACTGGTGGATCCATAGGTGGATTGTGAAAAGTGCACACATGCAAATGACACTGGTGGATCCATATGTGGTATGTGAAAAGAACACACATGCAATGACTCCTGTTGTTGTTAGTGAAAAGATCATACATGCAATGACACTGGTTGTTGTTACTAAAAAGAACACACATGTAATGACACTGGTGGATCCATGTGTGGATTGTGAAGAGAGGACACATGCAATGACACTGGTGGATCCATAGGTGGTATGTGAGAAGAACACTCATGAAATAACTCGGGTTGTTGTTAGTAAAAAGAACACACATGCAATGACACTGGTGGATCCATAGGTGGATTGTGAAAAGAGCACACATGCAATGACACTGGTGGATCCATATGTGGTATGTCAAAAAACACACATGCAATGACTCTAATTGTTGTTAGTGAAAAGAACACACATGCAATGACACTGGTGTATCCATAGGTGGATTGTGAAAAGAGCATACGTGCAATGACACTGGTGGATCCATATGTGGTATGTGAAAAGAACACACATGCAATGACTCTAGTTGTTGTTAGTGAAAATAACATATATGCAATGACACTGGTGGATCCATGTGTGGTCACTGAAGAGAGCACACATTTCAATGACTCTGGTTGTTGGTAAAAAAACACACATGCAATGACACTGGTGGATCCATGTGTGGTCTCTGAAGAGAACACACATGCAATGACACTGGTTGTTGTTACTAAAAAGAACACACATGCAATGACACGGGTGGATCCATGCGTGGATTGTGAAGAGAACACACATGCAATGACACTGGTGGATCCATAGGTGGTATGTGAGAAGAACAGTCATAAAATGACTCTGGTTGTTGTTAGTAAAAAGAACACACATGCAATGACACTGGTGGATCCATATGTGGTATGTGAAAAGAATACACATGCAAAGACTCCAGTTGTTGTTAGGGAAAAGAAAATACATGCAATGACACCGATGGATCCATGTGTGGTCTCTGAAGAGAGCACACATTTCAATGACTCTGGTTGTTGTTAGTAAAAAGAACACACATGCAATGACACTGGTGGATCCATGTGTGGTCTCTGAAGAGAACACCCATGCAATGACTCTGGTTGTTGTTACTAAAAAGAACACACATGCAATGACAGTGGTGGATCCATGTTTGGATTGTGAAGAGAACACACATGCAATGACACTGGTGGATCCATAGGTGGTATGTGAGAAGAACAGTCGTGAAAAGACTCTGGTTGTTGTTAGTAAAAAAGAACACACATGCAATGACACTAGTGGATTGTGAAAAGAGCACACATGCAATGACACTGGTGGATCCATATGGGGTATGTGAAAAGAACACACATGCAATGACTCCAGTTGTTGTTAGTGAAAAGAACATACATGCAATGACACTGCTGGATCCATGTGTGGTCTCTGAAGAGAACACACATGCAATGACACTGGTTGTTGTTACTAAAAATTACACACATGCAATGACACTGGTGGATCCATATGTGGTATGTGAGAAGAACAGTCATGAAATGACTCTGGTTGTTGTTAGTAAAAAGAACACACATGCAATGACACTAGTGGAACCATAGGTGGATTGTGAAAAAAGCACACATGCAATGACACTGGTGGATCCATATGTGGTATGTGAAAAGAACACACATGCAATGACTCCAGTTGTTGTTAGTGAAAAGAACTTACATCCAATGACACTGGTGGATCCATGTGTGGTCTCTGAAGAGAACACACATTTCAATGACACTCGTGGATCCATATGTGGTATGTGAAAAGAACACACATGCAATGACTCTGGTTGTTATTACTAAAAAGAACACACATGCAATGACACTGGTGGATCTGTAGGTGGTATGTGAGAAGAACAGTCATGAAATGACTCTGGTTGTTGTTAGTAAAAAGAACCCACATGCAATGACACTGGTGGATCCATAGGTGGATTGTGAAAACTGCACACTTGCAAATGACACTGTTGGATCCATATGTGGTATGTCAAAAGACCACACATGCAATGACTCCTGTTGTTGTTAGTGAAAAGATCATACATGCAATGACACTGGTGGATCCATGTGTGGTCTCTCAAGAGAACACACATGCAATGACACTGGTTGTTGTTACTAAAAAGAACACACATGTAGTGACACTGGTGGATCCATGTGTGGATTGTGAAGAGAAGACACATGCAATGGCATTAGTGGATCCATATGTGGTATGTGAGAAGAACACTCATGAAATAACTCGGGTTGTTGTTAGTAAAAAGAACACACATGCAATTACACTGGTGGATCCATAGGTGGATTGTGAAAAGAGCACACATGCAATCACACTGGTGGATCCATATGTGGTATGTGAAAAAACACACATGCAATGACTCTAGTTGTTGTTAGTGAAAAGAACACACATGCAATGACACTGGTGGATCCATAGGTGGATTGTGAAAAGAGCATACGTGCAGTGACAATGGTGGATCCATAGGTGGATTGTGAAAAGAGCACACATGCAATGACACTGGTGGATCCATATGTGGTATGTGAAAAAACACACATGCAATGACTCTAGTTGTTGTTAGTGAAAAGAACACACATGCACTGACACTGGTGGATCCATGTGTGGTCACTGAAGAGAACACTCATTTCAATGACTCTGGTTGTTGTTAGTAAAAAGAACACACACGCAATGACACTGGTGGATCCATGTGTGGTCTCTGAAGAGAACACACATGCAATGACACTGGTTGTTGTTACTAAAAAGAACATACATGCAATGACACTGGTGGATCTATGTGTGGATTGTGAAGAGAACACACATGCAATGACACGGGTGGATCCATATGTGGTATGTGAGAAGAACAGTCATGAAATGACTCTGGTTGTTGTTAGTAAAAAAGAACACACATGCAATGACACTGGTGGATCCATAGGTGGATTGTGAAAAGAGCACACATGCAATAACACTGGTGGATCCATATGTGGTATGTGAAAAGAACATACATGCAATGACTCTAGTTGTTGTTAGTGAAAAGAACATATATGCAATGACACTGGTGGATCCATGTGGGGTCACTGAAGAGAGCACACATTTCAATGACTCTGGTTGTTGTTGGTAAAAAGAACACACATGCAATGACATTGGTGGATCCATGTGTGATCTCTGAAGAGAACACACATGCAATGACACTGGTTGTTGTTACTAAAAAGAACACACATGCAATGACACGAGTGGATCCATGTGTGGATTGTGAAGAGAACACACATGCAATGACACTGGTGGATCCATAGGTGGTATGTGAGAAGAACAGTCATAAAATGACTCTGGTTGTTGTTAGTAAAAAGAACACACATGCAATGACACTGGTGGATCCATAGGTGGATTGTGAAAACTGCACACTTGCAAATGACACTGTTGGATCCATATGTGGTATGTCAAAAGACCACACATGCAATGACTCCTGTTGTTGTTAGTGAAAAGATCATACATGCAATGACACTGGTTGTTGTTACTAAAACGAACACACATGCAATGACACTGGTGGATCCATGTGTGGATTGTGAAGAGAACACACATGCAATGACCCTGGTGGATCCATAGGTGGATTGTGAAAAGAGCACACATGCAATGACACTGGTGGATCCATATGTGGTATGTGAAAAAACATACATGCAATGACTCCAGTTGTTGTTAGTGAAAAGAACACACATGCAATGACACTGGTGGATCCATAGGTGGATTGTGAAAAGAGCATACATGCAATGACACTGGTGGGTCCATATGTGGTATGTGAAAAGAACACACATGCAATGACTCCAGTTGTTGTTATTGAAAAGAACATACATGCAATGACACTGGTGGATCCATAGGTGGTATGTGAGAAGAACAGTCATAAAATGACTCTGGTTGATGTTAGTAAAAAGAACACACATGCAATGACACTGGTGGATCCATAGGTGGATTGTGAAAAGAGCACACATGCAATAACACTGGTGGATCCATATGTGGTATGTGAAAAGAATACACATGCAAAGACTCCAGTTGTTGTTAGTGAAAAGAACATACATGCAATGACACCGATGGATCCATGTGTGGTCTCTGAAGAGAGCACACATTTCAATGACTCTGGTTGTTGTTAGTAAAAAGAACACACATGCAATGACACTGGTGGATCCATGTGTGGTCTCTGAAGAGAACACCCATGCAATGACTCTGGTTGTTGTTACTAAAAAGAACACACATGCAATCACACTGGTGGATCCATGTGTGGATTGTGAAGAGAACACACATGCAATGACACTGGTGGATCCATAGGTGGTATGTGAGAAGAACAGTCATGAAATGACTCTGGTTGTTGTTAGTAAAAAGAACACACATGCAATGACACTAGTGGATTGTGAAAAGAGCACACATGCAATGACACTGGTGGATCCATGTATGCTCCCTGAAGAGAACACACATGCAATGACACTGGTTGTTGTTACTAAAAATAACACACATGCAATGATACTGGTGGATCCATATGTGGTATGTGAGAAGAACAATCATGAAATGACTCTGGTTGTTGTTAGTAAAAAGAACACACATGCAATGACACTAGTGGATCCATAGGTGGATTGTGAAAAAAGCACACATGCAATGACACTGGTGGATCCATATGTGGTATGTGAAAAGAACACACATGCAATGACTCCAGTTGTTGTTAGTGAAAAGAACATACATGCAATGACATCAGGATCCATGTGTGGTCTCTGAAGAGAACACACATTTCAATGACACTCGTGGATCCATATGTGGTATGTGAACAGAACACACATGCAATGACTCTGGTTGTTATTACTAAAAAGAACACACATGAAATGACACTGGTGGATCTGTAGGTGGTATGTGAGAAGAACAGTCATGAAATGACTCTGGTTGTTGTTAGTAAAAAGAACACACATGCAATAACACTGGTGTATCCATAGGTGGATTGTGAAAAGTGCAAACATGCAAATGACACTGGTGGATACATATGTGGTATGTGAAAAGAACACACATGCAATGACTCCTGTTGTTGTTAGTGAAAAGATCATACATGCAATGACACTGGTTGTTGTTACTAAAAAGAACACACATGTAATGACACTGGTGGATCCATGTGTGGATTGTGAAGAGAACACACATGCAATGACACTAGTGGATCCATAGGTGGTATGTGAGAATAACACTCATGAAATAACTCGGGTTGTTGTTAGTAAAAAGAACACACATGCAATGACACTGGTGGATCCATAGGTGGATTGTGAAAAGAGCACACATGCAATGACACTGGTGGATCCATATGTGGTATGTGAAAAAACACACATGCAATGACTCTAGTTTTATGTTAGTGAAAAGAACACACATGCAATGACACTAGTGAATCCATAGGTGGATTGTGAAAAGAGCATACGTGCAATGACACTGGTGGATCCATATGTGGTATGTAAAAAGAACACACATGCAATGACTCTAGTTGTTGTTAGTGAAAAGAACATATATGCAATGACACTGGTGGATCCATGTGTGGTCACTGAAGAGAGCACACATTTCAATGACTCTGGTTGTTGTTGGTAAAAAGAACACACATGCAATGACACTGGTGGATCCATGTGTGGTCTCTGAAGAGAACACACATGCAATGACACTGGTTGTTGTTACTAAAAAGAACACACATGCAATGACACGGGTGGATCCATGTGTGGATTGTGAAGAGAACACACATGCAATGACACTGGTGGATCCATAGGTGGTATGTGAGAAGAACAGTCATAAAATGACTCTGGTTGTTGTTAGTAAAAAGAACACACATGCAATGACACTGGTGGATCCATAGGTGGATTGTGAAAAGAGCACACATGCAATAACACTTGTGGATCCATATGTGGTATGTGAAAAGAATACACATGCAAATACTCCAGTTGTTGTTAGTGAAAGAAAATACATGCAATGACACCGATGGATCCATATGTGGTCTCTGTAGAGAGCACACATTTCAATGACTCTGGTTGTTGTTAGTAAAAAGAACACACATTCAATGACACTGGTGGATCCATGTGTGGTCTCTGAAGAGAACACCCATGCAATGACTCTAGTTGTTGTTACTAAAAAGAACACACATGCAATGACAGTGGTGGATCCATGTGTGGATTGTGAAGAGAACACACATGCTATGACACTGGTGGATCCATAGGTGGTATGTGAGAAGAACAGTCATGAAATGACTCTGGTTGTTGTTAGTAAAAAGAACACACATGCAATGACACTAGTGGATTGTGAAAAGAACACACATGCAATGACACTGGTTGTTACTAAAAATTGCACACATGCAATGACACTGGTGGATCCATATGTGGTATGTGAGAAGAACAGTCATGAAATGACTCTGGTTGTTGTTAGTAAAAAGAACACACATGCAATGACACTAGTGGATCCATAGGTGGATTGTGACAAAAGCACACATGCAATGACACTGGTGGATCCATATGTGGTATGTGAAAAGAACACACATGCAATGACTCTAGTTGTTGTTAGTGAAAAGAACATACATGCAATGACACTGGTGGATCCATGTGTGGTCTCTGAAGAGAACACACATTTCAATGACACTCGTGGATCCATATGTGGTATGTGAAAAGACCACACATGCAATGACTCTGGTTGTTATAACTAAAAAGAACACACATGCAATGACACTGGTGGATCTGTAGGTGGTATGTGAGAAGAACAGTCATGAAATGACTCTGGTTGTTGTTAGTAAAAAGAACACACATGCAATGACACTAGTGGATCCATAGGTGGATTGTGAAAAGTGCACACATGCAAATGACACTGTTGGATCCATATGTGGTATGTCAAAAGACCACACATGCAATGACTCCTGTTGTTTTTAGTGAAAAGATCATACATGCAATGACACTGGTGGATCCATGTGTGGTCTCTCAAGAGAACACACATGCAATGACACTGGTTGTTGTTACTAAAACGAACACACATGCAATGACACTGGTGGATCCATGTGTGGATTGTGAAGAGAACACACATGCAATGACACTGGTGGATCCATAGGTGGATTGTGAAAAGAGCACACATGCAATGACACTGGTGGATCCATATGTGGTATGTGAAAAAACACACATGCAATAACTCCAGTTGTTGTTAGTGAAAAGAACACACATGCAATGACACTGGTGGATCCATAGGTGGATTGTGAAAAGAGCATACATGCAATGACACTGGTGGATCCATATGTGGTATGTGAAAATAACACACATGCAATGACCCCAGTTGTTGTTATTGAAAAGAACATACATGCAATGACACTGGTGGATCCATGTGTGGTCACTAAAGAGAGCACACATTTCAATGACTCGGGTTGTTGGTAAAAAGAAAACAGATGCAATGACACTGGTTGATCCATGTGTGGTATCTAAAGAGAACACACATGCAATGACACTGGTTGTTGTTACTAAAAAGAACACACATGCAATGACACTGGTGGATTCATGTGTGGATTGTGAAGGGAACACACATGCAATGACACTGGTGGATCCATAGGTGGTATGTGAGAAGAACAGTCATAAAATGACTCTGGTTGTTGTTAGTAAAAAGAACACACATGCAATGACACTGGTGGATCGATAGGTGGATTGTGAACAGAGCACACATGCATTAACACTGGTGGCTCCATATGTGGTATGTGAAAAGAACACACATGCAAAGACTCCAGCTGTTGTTAGTGAAAAGAACATACATGCAATGACACCGATGGATCCATGTGTGGTCTCTGAAGAGAGCACACATTTCAATGACTCTGGTTGTTGTTAGTAAAAAGAACACACATGAAATGACACTGGTTGATCCATGTGTGGTCTCTCAAGAGAACACCCATGTAATGACTCTGGTTGTTGTTACTAAAAAGAACACACATGTAATGACACTGGTGGATCCATGTGTGGATTGTGAAGAGAACACACATGCAATGACACTGGTGGATCCATAGGTGGTATGTGAGAAGAACAGTCATGAAATGACTCTGGTTGTTGTTAGTAAAAAGAACACACATGCAATGACACTAGTGGATTGTGAAAAGATCACACATGCAATGACACTAGTGGATCCATATGGGGTATGTGAAAAGAACACATGCAATGACTCCAGTTGTTGTTAGTGAAAAGAACATACATGCAATGACACTGGTTGATGTTACTAAAAAGAACACACATGCAATGACATCGGTGGATCCATATGTGGTATGTGAGAAGAACAGTCATGAAATGACTCTGGTTGTTGTTAGTAAAAAGAACACACATGCAATGACACTTGTGGATCCATAGGTGGATTGTGAAAAGAGCACACATGCAATGACACTGGTGGATCCATATGTGGTATGTGAAAAGAACACACATGCAATGACTCCAGTTGTTGTTAAAGAAAAGAACACACATGCAATGACAGTGGTGGATCCATTTGTGGTCACTTAAGAGAACACTCATTTCAATGACTCTGGTTGTTGTTAGTAAAAAGAACACACATGCAATGACAATGGTGGATCCATGTGTGGTATCTGAAGAGAACACACATGCAATGACACTGGTTGTTGTTACTAAAAAGAACATACATGCAATGACACTGGTGGATCTATGTGTGGATTGTGAAGAGAACACACATGCAATGACACTGGTGGATCCATATGTGGTATGTGAGAAGAACAGTCATGAAATAACTCTGGTTGTTGTTACTAAAAAGAACACACATGCAATGACACTGGTGGATCCATAGGTGGATTTTGAAAAGAGCACACATGCAATAACACTGGTGGATCCATATGTGGTATGTGAAAAGAACACACATGCAATGACTCCAGTTGTTGTCAGTAAAAAGAACACACATGGAATGACACCGGTGGATCCATAGGTGGATTGTGGAAAGAGCACACATGCAATGACACTGGTGGATCCATACGTGGTATGTGAAAAGAACACACATGCAATGACTCTAGTTGTTGTTAGGGAAAAGAAAATACATGCAATGACACCGATGGATCCATGTGTGGTCTCTGAAGAGAGCACACATTTCAATGACTCTGGTTGTTGTTAGTAAAAAGAACACACATGCAATGAC
The DNA here is from genome assembly GCA_023614405.1 of Avena insularis. NCBI lineage: Eukaryota > Viridiplantae > Streptophyta > Magnoliopsida > Poales > Poaceae > Avena > Avena insularis. Next base: position 94,603,012 of record CM042696.1, on the reverse strand, counting down.
ACTGGTGGATCCATGTGTGGTCTCTGAAGAGAACACCCATGCAATGACTCTGGTTGTTGTTACTAAAAAGAACACACATGCAATGACAGTGGTGGATCCATGTGTGGATTGTGAAGAGAACACACATGCAATGACACTGGTGGATCCATAGGTGGTATGTGAGAAGAACAGTCATGAAATTACTCTGGTTGTTGTTAGTAAAAAAGAACACACATGCAATGACACTAGTGGATTGTGAAAAGAGCACACATGCAATGACACTGGTGGATCCATATGGGGTATGTGAAAAGAACACACATGCAATGACTCCAGTTGTTGTTAGTGAAAAGAACATACATTCAATGACACTGGTGGATCCATGTGTGGTCTCTGAAGAGAACACACATGCAATGACACTGGTTGTTGTTACTAAAAATTACACACATGCAATGACACTGGTGGATCCATATGTGGTATGTGAGAAGAACAGTCATGAAATGACTCTGGTTGTTGTTAGTAAAAAGAACACACATGTAACATCCCTAAAATCATAATTCAAAACTCATTCATATCATCCTTGCATCCTTCATTCATTTAGGGTTTTTCTCAAAATCATTTAGAAGCATAAGCTTGTGCTATGATTTCATGTAAGCAAATTTAACTCAAATGGCCATCACCCTTTGAGACTTGAATGTTTAAGAACTTGTTTGCTTGCCTCCATTGTTGGAAAGTTTAGGTGTAGCAATTTAACCAAAGTTTTCAACTTGGAAATAATTTCAAAACCCCTATTTCAAACATTTGCAAATAGAAGCAAAGTCTCTGTTTATTTGAAGTCCAAGCTTGACCAAGCCCTTACAAGGTAACCACATGGTTAAATGACTGTATTTGAAACCACAGAACCCTGCAAAGATCCACAGATTTGTTTGAATTCAAAAGGATTTGAATTCATATCAAAATCATTCTAGAAAATAGAATTAGAAAAAGAAAAGAAGCTAACAAAGGAAAAGGGTCACATGCAGCCCTGAAAGCCCCAATGAAGGCCCATCAAGCCCACCCGGGGTTTTTCCTTTTCTTCTCTCACGCGTGAGCACACCCACCAGCTCACTGAAAGAAGGGACCCACTCACATCCCTCTCTATCGCTGACAACCGTGGCCCACCTGAGCATCGTCGTCTCCACCCGCACGACCAGTTCATCCCCAAATCAACGCGGCAGTTTTCTGTGTTTAATTCGCGGCTTCAATTCGTATCAATGCCCGAGTGATTCTCGCTCGTGACCAGGCTATATAAACCCCCTCTGCCCCCTCTCCCTTATCCCTCAAACCCCGAACCCAGAGCGCCACGAGGCTGCGTGTATTGCTCTCTGTAGCCCCGCCGTGTCCGACAGCTCAAAGCAAATTCGGTGAGTTCCGAGCTCTCCTCTGCCTCTCGTTCTTGCTATCTGATTCAGTGAGACTCTGCGCTTCTTCTAACACACTCTGTTTACCCTCGCATGAACCGTAGCTCCGGCAACATCGACGACCGGCCGCCATCGTCTTCTGCACGAACTCCGGCGAGCTCTAGTGGTAAGTCCAGACCGCCCCGAACCTTGTCATTCATGCACGCATGTTCTCCGTGATCTTCTGCATCTAACCACACCTCCCGTTTGCATCCTAGTGATCTACAACGTCGCCTCCGACCTCGAACAGAAGCACCGTTGCCAGATCCAACTCGGCGAAATTCACGCAACCACAGCGCCTTTGCCGAGCTGACCACACGTCGAGCACCCCCACGTCCTTGCGGTCTCGGTGAGTATCTTCCCTATCCTCCTAGCAATGTGTATCGCCGGCGCCGCCATCGTCCGACCGTCGCCGCCGCGCGCAGCCGATAAGCGCCGCCAGTTTTTGGCTTGATGATTTAGACCGTTGGATCTGTATCATAGGGCTAGGATAGAATTTTAAAAGGGGTATGGCGATGCCGAGCCGCCAGATCTCATTTAAATCCTACGGTGTGGAGCTCGATCCGGCGAACTGCACGCACTAAAGTGAGGTTGCGACGCGTGGCTAGGTTGAATTCAAAAACAGAATTTAAAAACCAGAATTAGATCCAAACTTCAAACTGCTATAACTTTTGAATGCCACGTTAGATTTTTGCAAATTTTATACCGTTGGTTTCAGTGATTAAAGACCTTTCTGATTATCCAATGTGTGTAGCAAATAGTAACCATTAGAATGACTTTATTTGTAGAAACTTGTTTAAGGCTATTTTGAGTATAGATTTAGTTTAGTATTTTGTTTTAGGGTTAAGTAAATTTAGTTGGCAAACTTGTGACTTGTTAAGTTCTGTAATCATGCACTTGCTTGGTAGAGTTTTCAAAATCACCACTTAGTATATTCTTGCATGCATGCATTCATATTATTTTTGTTTGTATATAATTGTGTGTAATGGTGTGCTATAATCCTTGTGTAGATTTTGCTAGTGATTGTGATTGTGAAGAGTGCTACTCTCCCCATTACCAAGGCAAGTGATGCTTCATATCTTTTGTCCCATTATTTTCACTATGCATTAGTGTTTTTGCTAAGTAAATCTTGCATGGTTTTTATTTGCTAAGTATAGACCTTACTATGGGAAAACCTAGTAGATGAAGCCTTAGTGAAAATTACCTAAGTCAAGATTCCTATTACTATCATGCTTAGCTTAGCTAATAGAAAACAAGGGTGGAATATATATTCATGCTATGGAAAAATGTTCTAAGTCTGTGGACTTATGTTTTGTTTAATAAAACAACTAAGTGAATGAATTACCTGGGTGGAATGGAAGGAATGGTTTGTGTTGAGTGGTTCACAAGGCCATGGACTTGGCTTGTGTATCTCACTTGTGGATGGCCACCCAGGAACAAAGAGATTTAAGATGTCAAATGTTGAGAAGCTTCAAGTGCAACCACTTGGCAATATGGGCTCTGCCATGATCATATAGGTTGCTAGAACTTAGTCTCTTGGACAGTTGGTGGTAGAGGGAATGATAGGAAGGAACGCGTCCATTTGACTAAGGAAAGGCTTCTGAAGGATCTTGTCTTGGGAAACCAAGTCTTGTGGGGAAAGTGGACCACCTCTGCAGAGTGTAAAACCTAAGTACTTAGCCATGTCCCTGGTAAAGGACAATTTGAGCATCGAGACATGGAAGCTTCAAGAATCTCATCACTCCAATTTCTAAATAAAACTTGTGGGTGAACAAGGGTTAAAAGGATCTTCAGTCTTGATTGGTAGATGCCTGAGTGGATCTTCGTCTTTGATTGGTAGATGCCTTGGGTGTTTGTGCCAAACAAAAACTTAGTGTTTTCAAATGTTAAGGAAAAATCTATTTTGAGCAATGCAAGCCTAAACTCCACTTAGCCAAATGCATATAGTATTATAGTCCACTTAATCTATACTAAGGTATCACTTGCCAATACTATTCCAAAGTATTGACCCTCTGTGGCTGTAACTTGTAATGTTGCAGTTACTCGATGATGATTAGGAGTCATGAGTCTACACTCAACATGCTTGCTGTGGCACATGAAGATGAAGACTTATGTTTATTTATTTATTCCATAAACTCTTGTATTAGGCCTTTGGCCCTGAGTTGTAAAAAGACTATGTTTTATCTCCGGAATGACCGTAATAAACGACCTTTGTATCTGTACTTCATCTTAAACTGTGGATGCTAGCATTGATCCAGGACTAGCATTGCAATCACAGGATCCTTTCCTTTAATAAGGAGGGATCTTACAGATGGTATCGAGCAATCGTGTTGCTGTAGGATTATGACCCTAGGATTGGAAACCACTAAGGAAAATTTTAACTACTTCTACACTTGTCTATTCTTCTCAGAACTTTTCTAATCTTCTCATTCTCATCTCTATTTGTAGATGAACTCCATCAACGAAGCCGTGAAGAGAGGACCACTCATGACCATGACCTTGGAGTGTGAGACTGAGTTTCCCAAGATTCTCGAAGACCTCATGGAGACAATGGAAGTACATGCATTTGTGCAAATACAAGGGCTTTCTAGTGACGGAGGAAGGAGTGGAGTATTGGTGGGTGCAACTTCACTTGTACAAAAACAAGGAAGACAACCACAAAGAAAGAGGCTTCTGCATGTACACCAACACTTTTATGCACACCACATTCTTTGAGTCAGCAAAAGAAGCAGCTTGGAAGACTATCAAAGAACTAAGTGCTAGAGTCAAGTGCAGAATGCTCAACCTCCAAAAAGACTTAGAGAAGGAGAAGGAACATACCCAAGAGTTGGAAGTCACCAACCAAACCTTAAGGGGAGATATTATAGACTTAGTGATAGAAGCATGTGAACAAGATAGGCTGATTGCCTCTAGGAACATTGTGTTAGCCACCAGATCCAGTGAGATAGGTTTGTGAACGCACTTCGTTAGTTGGACCACCACCTATCACCTTATTTTCCAAATGATACCTTAAATAAGTTTGAACCTTGGTTGATGTAATGGATTCATGTATGCATGACTTGTGTGATTTTGTGTTCCATGGATATGTATGAATGTTTATCTTGTTATTTTAAATTGTGTTGTTCTAACTTTTTCAATCTTATAAATAGATGCCTATTGCCATCAGCACTGTTGAGGAGTTCCAGGTTACCCTTTTTGGTCCTCGTATCTTAGAGCTTACTACCTTGCTCGATATCCCTCTTACCACCATTACGGTGCACCCACTCACCAAGTTTGAGAGGAAGGACCTCTAGGGCTTCAAGGTGAACCAGCTAGGACGCCAGACAGAGCCTACTACGGAGGCCATCATCTTCAAGCTTATGCACGATGACAGGGAGAGAGGCATGGAGGTTGTCATGCAGGACCTGATAGGACGTGGCCATCACTCCCGACAGGTTAGAGGCACTCACTTCCACGCCTTCGGAAGACGTGATGATGACGGAGAGTCCATCGACTTTGAGGACGACTCGAGGGCCACAGCAGAGCCGATACGCCTGTACCTCCAGGACTTAGAGACTCTTATTAGGCACGTGGATACTGACAGGACCAACGTCATGCTTAGCAATGACGAGCTCCAGGTGCAGCTTCGCAAGAAGGACAAGCTCTTCGCGCAGCAGGACGAGATAGTCAAGGAGATGGAGGCGAAGTTCGAGACCCAAGACCGTAAGTTCAAGAGTCAAGAGAAGCGTGTCCAGGATAGGAACAAGAGGATTCGGGACATGACCGAGGAACTGCAGTCCAAGGACTTCGAGTTAGATCAGCAGCAGACAGTGATTGAGAGGCTTCGTTCCCAGAATAGGGCTCTCAAGGCCAAGATCGACTCCTTGACCACTACTATCGAGGAGAGCAAGACCGCAATGGAGAACGCAGGTCTTACCTTTGTCGAGGAGGAGATTGATGCTGATGAGTAGACTTGACTACTCAGTTATCTTTATTTACCGTACTCGTTATTTGTGAACTTATTATTGGACCATCCGACATGTGGATGGCTTGCCACTTGTGTGTTTTTACTTTGAGACTTTTGTTATCTGGTTGTTAAGCTTTTATCCTTGTGTTGCATGCTAAGTGTTTGCTTGTGTAATGTATTGTGCATAAATCATGAAAGGGTATCTCATTCTTATCTCTATATGAATAAACCACAGATGCCTCCCCGTCGCGCAAACCCCAACCCCAACAACATTACCCCGGAAATGCAACAGATGATGAATGCGCAGACACAGCTTATGCAAATGATGACGACATTCATCCAAAACCAGAACAACAACAACCCCAATAACAACAACAATAACCCTCCGGGTTTTGATATGCTCACCAGATTTCTGCCGAGGCCAGCCTAAGTTTTCGTGAACGACCGATCCCATGGTGGCAAATGATTGGCTACGTTTGTGAACAAAGACTTAGTGACTGGGTCGCGGATGCGGAAAAAGTCAGGTTCGCAAGACATCTGTTGGAAGGACCAGCCGCATGGTGGGACAACTTCCAGATCACCACTCCTATTGATGAGGTGACTTGGGCTATCTTTGAAGATGGCTTTCGTACTACTCATATCTCACCAGGAATGATGAGCCTGAAAAAGAAGGAATTTCACAACCTGAAGCAGCGCCACCACAGCGTGGCTGAATATATTGAAGAGTTCAACAATCTGGCGCGCTATGCACCGGATGAGGTTGACACAGATGCCAAAAGGAAGGAAAATTTTCTGGAAGGCTTGAATGATGAGTTGAATCTGCAGCTGTCTGTGGCATATGTTCCAACTTATCAGTCACTGTGTGACAAGGCTGTTATTGTGGAAAATAAAATGAAGCAAGTCGAGCGTAGGAAGAGGAAACACTCCGACAAGCACAGCTCGGGATCGTCTCATAAAAGATCTCACTATGATGATGGTGTCAGCTCAGGATCCCACAAGCATGGGAAATTTAACAAACACCACAACCACAACCGTCATGACGACAAGCATCATCGCAGTCATGACAATGATAAGTACAAGAATCACAAGAGTGGACATAAGAGCCACCATAGTGGAAGTGGAAGTGGAAGTAGAAACCAGCCTAAAACGGACATCAGTCAGGTCGAATGCTACAAATGCAAGAAGCTGGGGCATTATGCTAATGAGTGCCCTGAAAAGAAAGTTGAAGGACCTAACAAGCCCAATCCTTTTCAGAAAGGACAGGTTAACCACATCAATGTGGAGGAGGTCTATGAAGAGCCTGATCTTTGTTGGTAAGTTCAGACTCAATTCCATCTCAGCATTTGTACTCTTTGACACTGGTGCATCTCATTCATTCATATCAAAAGCATTTGTCGAAAGAAATGAACTACCAGTAGAAACCATTGGGTGTCCTATAAGAGTAAGTTCTCCTGGTGGAGAAATGATAGTAAACTCAGGGATGTCATGACTTAGTCATAGAGTTTGGAAAACATAAGTTTCCAGTGAACCTAATAATCCTAAATTCCCAAGGATTGGATGTGATTTTGGGAATGGATTGGATGGCTAAGTATGAGGGATTACTAGATTGTGCCAATCGTACAGTTGCACTCACAACCCCTGAAGGTAAGAGGATAAAATTCAAGTCCAATTTTAAGTCTAAAGGAAGTAAGCTGAATTCTCTTAAGGGGGTTAGCATGGACCTCGTGCAATTGTATGTGAGTATCCGGATGTGTTTCCTAAGAGTTACCGTATGCCACCAGATAGAGCGTAGAGTTTATAATAGATTTGGTACCAGGTTACGACCAAGAGCAAAGAGGCCTTATAAAATGTCGGTTGGCGAACTTAAGGAACTCAAGAAACAACTTGGGAACAATTACGTAAAGGATTCATCCAGCCAAGTTCTTCATCTTGGGGAGCTCCATTTTGTTCAGATAAAAGAGACAGAACTCAAAGATTATGCATAGATTACCGTTCTCTCAACGAGGTAACCATCAAGAACAAATATCCCTTGCCAAGAATCAATGACTTGTTTGATCAGCTAGAAGGAGCATGTGTATTCTCGAAGATTGATCTTCGGTCAGGCTATTTTCAACTCAAGATAAGAGAGCAAGACATACCTAAAACAGCATTCACCACCAGATATGGATTGTATGAGTACACTGTGATGCCTTTTGGTTTAACCAACGCTCCAGCATACTTCATGAATATGATGAACAAAGTGTTCATGGAATTTCTCGACAAGTTCGTTGTCGTTTTCATCGATGACATCTTAGTCTACTCCAAGAGCAAGGAAGAGCATGAAAGACATCTACGCTTGATACTTGAGAAACTGAGGGAACATCAACTTTATGCCAAATTCAGCAAGTGTGAGTTTTGGTTAGAGGAAGTTGGATTTCTTGGACACGTTATGACAAAGGATGGTGTAGCAGTTGATCCTGCTAATGTTTCAGCTGTGACAGAATGGGAATCTCCTAAGAGCGTAAAAGAGGTTCGTAGTTTCCTTGGTTTAGCAGGTTACTACAGAAGATTCATTGAAATTTTTTCAAAGGTTACTAAACAAATGACAGAATTGTTAAAGAAAGATAAGAAATTTGCTTGGTCTGAAGGTTGTGAACTCAGCTTTCAAGAACTAAAGAAGAGACTTGTGTCAGCACCAGTTCTGTGCCTACCAGACTTGGAAAAGGATTTCCAAGTGTATTGTGATGCTTCGCATCAAGGATTGGGTGCCGTACTTATGCAAGGCGGAAAAGTTGTGGCTTATGCCTCGAGACAACTCAAAACTCATGAAGTAAACTATCCTACTCATGATTTAGAGTTAGCCACTGTTGTCCATGCACTCAAAACATGGATACACTACCTTTTGGGGAAACGTTGTGAAGTATTCACCGATCATAAGAGTTTGAAGTATATCTTCACCTAGAAGGAAATCAATATGAGACAAAGGAGATGGCTAGAACTTATCAAGGATTACGACTTGAGTTTGCAGTACCACCCCGGTAAAGCAAATGTAGTAGCAGATGCTCTAAGTCGTAAGGCGTTTGTAAATGGCCTTACCAAAGGTGAAATGCCAGATGACTTGTGTAAGCAATTCAAGGAACTCAGGTTGGAGATTGTGCCAGAAGGACATCTTATGTCTTTGGATGTTCAACCCACTCTGTTGGATAAGATTAAAGAAACCCAAAAGACGGATAAAGAAATCGAAGAGATTAAGGAAAGGATTAGCCAAGGGAAAGCTAAAAGTTTCCATATAGATGAACAAGGTACTTTATGGCACGGGAAACGTATTTGTGTTCCACAAGATCCGGAATTGCGGAAACTGATTTTACAAGAAGCCCATAACTCTCCGTATTCTATTCACCCAGGAAACACCAAAATGTACATGGATATGAAGGAAAGATTTTGGTGGAACAATCTCAAAAGGGACATCGCCGAACACATTGTTTTGTGTGATGTGTGTAGTAGAGTGAAAGCGGAGCATCAGAAACCAGCAGGTTTGCTTCAACCAATGCATATTCCTGAATGGAAGTGGGAAAATATTGGTATGGATTTCATTACCAGATTACCAAGGACCAGGTCAGGATATGATTCCATATGGGTAGTAGTGGATCGCCTGACTAAAGTGGCTCACTTTATACCCGTAAAGACAACTTATACCAGTGCCAAGTTAGCCAGAATCTACATGAGCAGAATTGTATGCCTTCACGGTGTGCCAAAGAGTATTGTGTCCGATAGAGGAACTCAGTTCACTTCTCACTTTTGGAGACAACTTCATGAATCTTTAGGAACAAGGTTGGAATTCAGCACGGCTTTTCATCCTCAAACTAATGGACAAACAGAAAGGACTAATCAAATACTTGAAGACATGTTGAGAGCATGTGCCCTAGACTACGGAGCAAGTTGGGATGAAAGTCTGCCTTACGCAGAGTTCTCTTACAATAACAGTTACCAATCTAGCATTGGGATGGCACCGTTTGAGTTTCTCTACGGAAGAAAGTGTACCACCCCATTGCTATGGAATGGTGTGGGAGAAAGAAGTTTGTTTGGACCAGATCTTATCAAAGACGCCGAAGAAAAGGTCAAATTGGTTAGGGACAGGTTGAAGATAGCACCTGATGTAAAAGCTACGCAGATTCTAAGCGTAGAGAAGTCACCTACGAAGTTGGGGATAGAGCTTATCTTAGAGTATCACCACTTCGTGGAGTGAAAAGATTTGGAGTCAAAGGAAAGTTAGCACCAAGATATGTTGGACCATTCAACATTCTAAGTCGCAAGGGAGAAGCTGCATATGAAATCGAATCGCCAAAGATCTTTATCAAGTCCATAATGTTTTTCATGTGAGTCAGCTCAAGAAATGTCACCCAGAAATGGAAGAATCATCTTTGAAGGATACCATATCTTTGGAAGAAGTTCAACTAGAAAGTGATCTCACCTATGAAGAAAAGCCTGTCAAGATTCTTGAGACCGCAGAAAGAGTCACAAGGACAAATACTATCAAGTTTTGCAAGCTGCAATGGAGTCATCACTCCGAAGAGGAAGCAACATGGGAAAGAGAAGATGATCTTCGGAAAGACCACCCTCACCTATTTGCTAGCCAATCCGAATCTCGAGGGAGAGATTCATCTTAAGGGGGTTAGATTTGTAACATCCCTAAAATCATAATTCAAAACTCATTCATATCATCCTTGCATCCTTCATTCATTTAGGGTTTTTCTCAAAATCATTTAGAAGCATAAGCTTGTGCTATGATTTCATGTAAGCAAATTTAACTCAAATGGCCATCACCCTTTGAGACTTGAATGTTTAAGAACTTGTTTGCTTGCCTCCATTGTTGGAAAGTTTAGGTGTAGCAATTTAACCAAAGTTTTCAACTTGTAAATAATTTCAAAACCCCTATTTCAAACATTTGCAAATAGAAGCAAAGTCTCTGTTTATTTGAAGTCCAAGCTTGACCAAGCCCTTACAAGGTAACCACATGGTTAAATGACTGTATTTGAAACCACAGAACCCTGCAAAGATCCACAGATTTGTTTGAATTCAAAAGGATTTGAATTCATATCAAAATCATTCCAGAAAATAGAATTAGAAAAAGAAAAGAAGCTAACAAAGGAAAAGGGCCGCGCGGCTGAAATCTGGCCTAGCAGTGAAACAGGCCCATCAAGCCCACCCGGGGTTTTTCCTTTTCTTCTCTCACGCGTGAGCGCACCCACCAGCTCACTGACAGAAGGGACCCACTCACATCCCTCTCTATCGCTGACAACCGCGGCCCACCTGAGCATCGTCGTCTCCACCCGCACGACCAGTTCATCCCCAAATCAACGAGGCAGTTTTCTGTGTTTAATTCACGGCTTCAATTCGTATCAATGCCCGAGTGATTCTCGCTCGTGACCAGGCTATATAAACCCCCTCTGCCCCCTCTCCCTTCTCCCTCAAACCCCGAACCCAGAGCGCCACGAGGCTGCGTGTATTGCTCTCGAGCCCTGCCGCCTCTCGAGCATCGCGGCAGCAAATTCCGGTGAGTTCCGAGCTCTCCTCTACCTCTCGTTCTTGCTATCTGATTCAGTGAGACTCTACGCTTCTTCTAACACAATCCGTTTACCCTCGCATGAACCGTAGCTCCGGCAACATCGATGACCGGCCGCCATCGTCTTCTGCACGAACTCCGGCGAGCTCTAGTGGTAAGTCCAGACCGCCCCGAACCTTGTCATTCACGCACGCATGTTCTCCGTGATCTTCTGCATCTAACCACACCTCCCGTTTGCATCCTAGTGATCTACAACGCCTCGACCACCGCTAAGCAGATCCAACTCCGGCGAGAAATCTACCGCAACCCTGAGCGCCCCTTGCCGAGCTGACCACACGTCGAGCACCCCCACGTCCTTGCGGTCTCGGTGAGTATCTTCCCTATCCTCCTAGCAATCTGTATCGCCGGCGCCGCCATCGTCCGACCGTCGCCGCCGCGCGCAGCTAAGCGCCGCCAGTTTTTGGCTTGATGATTTAGACCGTTGGATCTGTATCATAGGGCTAGGATAGAATTTTAAATGAAGGGGTATGCGCGTGTCTGAGCCGCCAGATCTCATTTAAATCCTATGGCTGTGGAGCTCGATCCAGTGCGAAGCGGTACGCACCAGTGAGGTTGCGACGCGTGGCTAGGTTGAATTCAAAAACAGAATTTAAAAACCAGAATTAGATCCAAACTTCAAACTGCTATAACTTTTGAATGCCACGTTAGATTTTGCAAATTTTATACCGTTGGTTTCAGTGATTCAAGACCTTTCTGATTATCCAATGTGTGTAGCAAATAGTAACCATTAGAATGACTTTATTTGTAGAAACTTGTTTAAGGCTATTTTTAGTATAGATTTAGTTTAGTATTTTGTTTTAGGGTTAAGTAAATTTAGTTGGCAAACTTGTGACTTGTTAAGTTCTGTAATCATGCACTTGCTTGGTAGAGTTTTCAAAATCACCACTTAGTAGATTCTTGCATGCATGCATTCATATTATTTTTGTTTGTATATAATTGTGTGTAATGGTGTGCTATAATCCTTATGTAGATTTTGCTAGTGATTGTGATTGTGAAGAGTGCTACTCTCCCCATTACCAAGGCAAGTGATGCTTCATATCTTTTGTCCCATTATTTTCACTATGCATTAGTGTTTTTGCTAAGTAAATCTTGCATGGTTTTTATTTGCTAAGTATAGACCTTGCTATGGGAAAACCTAGTAGATGAAGCCTTAGTGAAAATTACCTAAGTCAAGATTCCTATTACTATCATGCTTAGCTTAGCTAATAGAAAACAAGGGTGGAATATATATTCATGCTATGGAAAAATGTTCTAAGTCTGTGGACTTATGTTTTGTTTAATAAAACAACTAAGTGAATGAATTACCTGGGTGGAATGGAAGGAATGGTTTGTGTTGAGTGGTTCACAAGGCCATGGACTTGGCTTGTGTATCTCACTTGTGGATGGCCACCCAGGAACAAAGAGATTTAAGATGTCAAATGTTGAGAAGCTTCAAGTGCAACCACTTGGCAATATGGGCTCTGCCATGATCATATAGGTTGCTAGAACTTAGTCTCTTGGACAGTTGGTGGTAGAGGGAATGATAGGAAGGAACGCGTCCATTTGACTAAGGAAAGGCTTCTGAAGGATCTTGTCTTGGGAAACCAAGTCTTGTGGGGAAAGTGCACCACCTCTGCAGAGTGTAAAACCTAAGTACTTAGCCATGTCCCTGGTAAAGGACAATTTGAGCATCGAGACATGGAAGCTTCAAGAATCTCATCACTCCAATTTCTAAATAAAACTTGTGGGTGAACAAGGGTTAAAAGGATCTTCAGTCTTGATTGGTAGATGCCCTGAGTGGATCTTCAGTCTTTGATTGGTAGATGCCTTGGGTGTTTGTGCCAAACAAAAACTTAGTGTTTTCAAATGTTAAGGAAAAATCTATTTTGAGCAATGCAAGCCTAAACTCCACTTAGCCAAATGCATATAGTATTATAGTCCACTTAATCTATACTAAGGTATCACTTGCCAATACTATTCCAAAGTATTGACCCTCTTTGGCTGTAACTTGTAATGTTGCAGGTTACTCCGATGATGATTAGGAGTCATGAGTCTACACTCAACATGCTTGCCTGTGGCACATGAATATGAAGAATTATGTTTATTTATTTATTCCATAAACTCTTGTATTAGGCCTTTGGCCCTGAGTTGTAAAAGACTATGTTTTATCTCTGGAATGACTGTAATAAACGACCTTTGTATCTGTGTACTTCATCTTAAACTGTGGATGCTAGCATTGATCCAGGGACTAGCATTGCAATCACAGGGATCCTTTCCTTTAATAAGGTGGGATCTTACAACACATGCAATGACACTAGTGGATCCATAGGTGGATTGTGAAAAAAGCACACATGCAATGACACTGGTGGATCCATATGTGGTATGTGAAAAGAACACACATGCAATGACTCCAGTTGTTGTTAGTGAAAAGAACATACATGCAATGACACTGGTGGATCCATGTGTGGTCTCCAAGAGAACACATTTCAATGACACTCGTGGATCCATATGTGGTATGTGAAAAGAACACACATGCAATGACTCTGGTTGTTATTACTAAAAAGAACACACATGCAATGACACTGGTGGATCTGTAGGTGGTATGTGAGAAGAATAGTCACGAAATGACTCTAGTTGTTGTTAGTAAAAAGAACACACATGCAATGACACTGGTGGATCCATAGGTGGATTGTGAAAACTGCACACTTGCAAATGACACTGTTGGATCCATATGTGGTATGTCAAAAGACCACACATGCAATGACTCCTGTTGTTGTTAGTGAAAAGATCATACATGCAATGACACTGGTGGATCCATGTGTGGTCTCTCAAGAGAACACACATGCAATGACACTGGTTGTTGTTACTTAAACGAACACACATGCAATGACACTGGTGGATCAATGTGTGGATTGTGAAGAGAACACACATGCAATGACCCTGGTGGATCCATAGGTGGATTGTGAAAAGAGCACACATGCAATGACACTGGTGGATCCATATGTGGTATGTGAAAAAACACACATGCAATGACTCCAGTTGTTGTTAGTGAAAATAACACACATGAAATGACACTGGTGGATCCATAGGTGGATTGTGAAAAGAGCATACATGCAATGACACTGGTGGATCCATATGTGGTATGTGAAAAGAACACACATGCAATGACTCTAGTTGTTGTTATTGAAAAGAACATACATGCAATGACACTGGTGGATCCATAGGTGGTATGTGAGAAGAACAGTCATAAAATGACTCTGGTTGTTGTTAGTAAAAAGAACACACATGCAATGACACTGGTGGATCCATAGGTGGATTGTGAAAAGAGCACACATGCAATAACACTGGTGGATCCATATGTGGTATGTGAAAAGAATACACATGCAAAGACTCCAGTTGTTGTTAGTGAAAAGAACATACATGCAATGACACCGATGGATCCATGTGTGGTCTCTGAAGACAGCACACATTTCAATGACTCTGGTTGTTGTTAGTAAAAAGAACACACATGCAATGACACTGGTGGATCCATGTGTGGTCTCTGAAGAGAACACCCATGCAATGACTCTGGTTGTTGTTACTAAAAAGAACACACATGCAATCACACTAGTGGATCCATAGGTGGATTGTGAAAAAAGCACACATGCAATGACACTGGTGGATCCATAAGTGGTATGTGAAAAGAACACACATGCAATGACTCCAGTTGTTGTTAGTGAAAAGAACATACATGCAATGACATCAGGATCCATGTGTGGTCTCTGAAGAGAACACACATTTCAATGACACTCGTGGATCCATATGTGGTATGTGAACAGAACACACATGCAATGACTCTGGTTGTTATTACTAAAAAGAACACACATGCAATGACACTGGTGGATCTTGTAGGGGTTCGTAGCATGGAAAACAAAAATTTTCTATCGCATACAAACAAACAAGCCAAGATCTATCTACTAGATTGCAGCAACGAGTCGATGGAATAACTCACCCTCGAAGATTCCAAAGTGTTTAACGAGAGCAGATTCTCGTGGGTGATGTAGTCGCATTTTCCGATCTCAAGATCGCGTGACGATCCTTCCGCGCCAGCTCCGCAGCGCCTGCAGTCGGTCACACGTTCGCATACTGACGAAGACCTTCCTCTCCTTGTTCCAAGAAAATGGAGGTTGCTCAGCCTCTCCTTCTCGGCAAAGACAACCAGCGTGGTACCGGAGGTAGAGGGAGATCCCAGAGGCTTCGCTTAAGCCGGTGCGAGTAGTATGGTGGAGCTTATGAGAGAGGCTATTAGTGGTCTAGTAATTAGACACACCAATTAGAGGGCTCTAAACCAATTAGAAGGCTCTAAACCAAACAGCTCTAAACCGGGTCTAGGTCTAGTTTCTAGTTTAGAGGATAGGAACTTGTGTGTCTCTAGAGGGGAGGCCCCGCCTCCCTTTATAGGTGGGAGGGCTGGCTGGCCAGGGGAGGAGGAGTCCTCCCCAACTCGCCTAGGGCTGGCCGGCTTGGGAGGAGGACTCCTCCCCAAGTCGGTTTCCAACTTCTCCTCTTCCAAAATCGGCGTTTGACCGAAAACTGGCAGTTTGACTTTTCCAATTTAGGAATCAAATAAACCCTTTATTTTGGACAGCGAGAACACTTAGTACATGATGCAATCATTCCATCTTGCAATGACACATTCATGTACCCTTCCCCCGGAGTGGGACATTCCGGGACCTTCTAAAATGTTCTGATGAAAACACCTAACCATTCCCCAACTCGAAATGGGACTTTCCTTATATGAATCTTATTCTCCGGACCATTCCGGATCACCTCGTGATATCCCGGATCCCATCCGAGACTCCGAACAACATTCGGTCTCTTTCATAATACCATAACTACTCAAACAACGTCGAATCCTTAAGTGTGTCTCCCTACGGTTCGTGAATTATGCGACATGATCGAGACACTTCTCGAACAATAACCAATAGAGGAATCTGAAATTCATATGGCTCCCACATATTTCTACGATTGCTTTGCGATCGAATGAACCACTTACATACGATACCAATTTCCCTTTGTCTCACGATATGTTACTTATCCGAGGTTATGATCGCGGTATCTCTCGCATACCTAGTTCATCCTCGCATCGATAAGTACTCTTTTCTCGTTCCCGTGATATGTGATCCCTTGTGACCAAGTCACATGCTTGCAAGCTAATTGGATGACATTTCACCGAGAGGGCCCAGAGAATATCTATCCGTCATGTGGATGGACAAATCCCACTCTTGATCCATGTGTTTCAACCAATACTTTCCAACACCCAATGCCACTTTTATAGCCACCTGTTACGGTGTGGTGTTTGATGACATCAAAGCATCCATCCAGAAAGGCAATATGGATGATCTCATGGTAGAATGAATTAGGTTACTATTTATCATAAAGCATATAGCAATTGAACTATTGAAATGACTTGATCTTTATGCTACGCTTGTCTATAGGAGTATGTCCACCATATCATTCTCCTAACGATATGATCTTGTTGTTGATAACATCTCAATGTTCATGACAAAGAAACCACATCATCAATCAACCAACAAGCTAGTGAAGTATAGAGGCCATACTAGGGACTTCAATTTAAGTTTACAAATCACACAAGTATTAATGGTTTCCTTGTTAATACTATTATAGCATGAATGTAAACATTTATCATAAACACAAAGATATATAATAATAACCACATTTATTATTGCCTCTAGGGCATATCTCCAACAGCCTCCCACTTGCACTAGAGTCATCTAATCTAGATTACATGGTAATATACCGAACACCCATGGCAGTTTGGTGTTGGTCATGTTTTGCCCTTGGGAGAGGTTTAGTCAATGGATCCGCCACATTCAGATCTGTGTACTTTGCAAATCTTTATATCCCCATCCCGGATATGTTCTCGAATAGCGTGAAAACGCAGCTTGATATGCTTTAGCTTCTTGTGTGACCTTGGTTCTTGCGCATTGGCTATGGCGCCCATGTTATCACAAGAGATAGACATTGGGTCCAGCGACTAGGAACCACACCCAGCTCAGAATGAACTCTTTCATCCATATCGCTTCTTGAAGCCTCCGGCAGCCATGTATTCCGATTCAGAAGATCTCGCCACAACGCTTTGCTTTGCACTCCTCCACTAATCGCTGCACCATTCAAAATAAATACGATCCAGTTGTGATTTAGAATCATCCGGATCGGTGTTCCAACTAGCATCGGTGTAACCATTAACAACGAGCTGTTCATCACCTCCATAAGAAAGAACCATATCCTTAGTTCTTCTCAAGTACTTAAGGATGTTTTGATCATTGTCCAATGATCCACTCGATCACTTTGATATCTGCTAGTTAGACTAACAAAGATATGCGATGTCGGGTCTAGTACATAGCATGGCATACATTAGAGATCCTATGGTGAGGCATAGGGAGTCTTACTCATCTTTTCTCTATCTTCGCCGATGTCGGACTTTGAGTTTTACTCAAGGTCATATTAAGCAACATGGGCAAGAACCCTTTCTTGCTATCTTCCATTCCAAACCTCTTTAGAACTTTGTCCAAATATGTACTTTGTGACAATGATATTTGGCGTTCGATCTATCTCTATAAATCTTTATGCCTAATATGTAAGCTGCTTCGCCAAGATCCTTCATTGAAAACTATTATTCAAATACTCTTTGACACTATTAAGAAGGTCTACATCATTCCCAATCAACAATATGTCATCCACATACGGTATTAAGAATGCCTGAGCTCCCACTCACTTTCTTGTAAATACAAGCTTCTCCATAAGTTTGTATAAAACCAAAACTTTGATTACCTTATCAAAACGTTGATTCCAACAGGATGCTTGCTTCAATCCATAGATGGACCGTTGAAGTTTGCATACCTTGTTAGCATCTTTAGGATCGACAAAACCTTTGGGTTACATCATATACAACTCTTCATCAATGTCTCCATTGAGGAATGCTGTTTTGACATCCATCCGCCATATCTCATAATCATAATATGCAGCGATTGCTAACATAATCCTCACGGACTTTAGCTTACCGGTGAGAAAGTCTCATCGTAGTCAACTCCTTGAATTTGTCGAAATCCTTTTGCGACAAGTCGAGCTTATAAACGATAACATTACCATCAACATCTGTTTTCTTCTTGAAAATCCATTTGTTCTCGACAGCCTTCCGGCCATCCGGTAAGTCCACCAAAGTCCATACTTGGTTTTCGTACATGGATCCAATCTCGGTTCATGGCTTCTTGCCATTTATTGGAATCTGGGCTCATCATTGCTTCCTCATATGTCTCGGGGTCATCGGTGTTGTCCACCAACATGACATTCATAACGGAATCATACCAATGCAGGTGGTACGATTTCTCGTTGACCTCCGAGCTCTGTAGCAACTTCAGAAGTTTCATGATCACCATCACTAGCTTCCTCTCTTATTGGTGCAGGCACCACGGAACTTCTTCCGGTGCTGCGCTACTGCATAATTCGAGAGAAGGTTCGACAACCTCGTCGAGTTCTACTTTCCTTCAGTCACTTCTTTCGAGAGAAATTCCTTCTCTAGAAAGGATCCATTCTTAACAAAGATTTTGCCTTCGGATCTATGATAGAAGGTATACCCAATAGTTTCCTTGGGTATCCTATGAAGACGCATTTTTCCGCTTTGGGTTCAAGCTTGTCCTGTAACTTCTTTACATAGGCTTCGCATCCCCAAACTTTAAGGAGCGACAATTTAGGTTTCTTCCCAAACCATAATTCATACGGTGTCGTTTCAGCGGATTTAGACGGTGCCCTATTTAAAGTGAATGCGCTGTTTCTAATGCATAACCCCAAAATGATAGTGGCAAATCTGTAAGTGACATCATAGAACGAACCATATCTAAGAGAGTTCGATTCTGACGTTCAGACACACCATTCTGTTGTGGTGTTCCGGCGGTGTCAAGCTGCGAAAGTATTCCACATTTCTTCAAATGCTCGCCAAACTCGTAACTTAGATATTCACCTCCACGATCAGAACGTAGAAATTTTAATCTTCTTGTTACGTTGATTCTCTACCTCACTTTGAAACTCCTTAAACTTCTCGAAAGTTTCGGACTTATGTTTCATGAAATAGATATACCCATATCTACTCAAGTCATCCGTGAAGGTAAGAACATAACGATAACCAACTGTGATGCTACACTCATTGGACCACACATCGGTATGTATGATTTCCAATAAGTCGTAGCTCGCTCCATCATACTGAAAATGGAGTCTTAGTCATTTTACCCATCGGACATGCTTCGCATCTTTCAAGTGATTCAAAATCAAGTGATTCAAGAAGTCCATCGGAATGGAGTTTCTTCATACGCTTCACTCCAATGTGACCAAGGCAGCGATTACCACATATAGGTCAAATTATCGCTGATTTCAAGCGTTTAGCCTCAATGTTATTAATATGTGTATTTCTACTATCGAGATTCAATATGAATAGACCATCTATCAAAGGTGCATGTGCATAAAACACATTACTCATATAAATCGAACAACCATTATTCTCGGATTTAAACAAATGCATCTGCAATAAACAAGATCCCGATATAATGTTCATGCTCAACGCAGGCACCAAATAACAATTATTTAAGTATAAAACTAATCCGATGGTAGATGAAGAGGTAGTGTGCCGAGCGATCACATCAACCTTTGATCCGTTTCCCACGCGCATCGTCACCTCGTTCTTCACTAGCTTCCGTTTGATACGTAGCTCTGTTTGAGTTACAAATATGAGCAACCGAACCAGTATCAAATACCCAGGCACTACTACGAGTACTAGTGAGATACACATTAATAACATGTATATCGGATATACCTTTCTTCTTGATGTTGCCGTTCTTCAAATCTGCCAAGTACTTTGGGCAATTCCGCTTCCAGTGACCTTCTCCCTTGCAGTAAAAGCACTCAGTATCAGGCTTGGGTCCAGCATTGGTCTTCTTCGTCGGTATGTTAACTTTCTTACCACCCATCTTGAAGTGTCCCTTCTTCTTATACTTTCCTTTCTTGAATTTGGTGGTCTTATTGACCATCAACACTTGGTGCTCTTTCTTGATCTCCACTTACGCAGATTTTAACATAGCAAATAGTTCGCAACTCTTTGTTCATGTTACGCATGTTGTAGTTCATGACAAAGTTCTTGTAACTTGGTGGTAGTGATGGGAGGATTCGGTAAACCTCCAAAGTTTTAGGAATAACTATACGCTATCTTTGATGTTTATTTGCGTTCCCTGACATCTTAAGCACACGCTCACTTGGAGCTACCCTCTTCCATCTTGCGGTTAAAGAACTTTTGAAGCTTCATAACTTTCAATTGCCGCATGAGTCTCAAAGATTAATTTGAGATCCTCGACAATATCATATGGTCGACTCTTCAAACCTTTTACGAAGCTCCGATTCTAAACCATACAAGATAGCACTGAACTATGGAGTCTTGATTCTTAGAAGCGAGGTAAACATTCTTTACTTCATCGGTAGCATCACCAAGTGGGTCACCTAGCGGTGCATCCAGCACATAGGTCAAATTACCGGTGAGGACAATCCTCAAATTGCGGAACCAATCCAGTTGCTTCCATTGTTTTCAACTTTTCTTTCTCTAGGAGCATTAAAATTGATGGTAGGGGCTGCCATTGATCTACAACATATTTGCAATAGTTTAGACTAAGTTTATGACAAATTGAGTTCAAATTAATTAATGAAATTAAACTAGGTGAACTCCACTCAAAACAACATCCCTCACATTGTTTTAGTGATCACACGAACCAAATCCACTACATCAACACCGATCATCACGAGAGTTGATATAGTTTCAATGGCGAACAATCATCATGTTCATCATATCTACTATATGATTCATGCTTTGCCTTTCGGCGATCCGTGTTCACGAGGCCATATGCATACATGCTAGGCTCGTCAAGACAAACCTTAGCTTCGCATAAGCAAATCTGGCTTGCTTACGTTGTAGTCACCAGCGGAATCAAAGACACCCGATCATCACGTGGTGCTTGAGCGACAAGCTTTGGCAGCAGTGCATACTAAGGGTGAACACTTTAGAACTTGAAATTTATGTGCATGAGGATCATCTTATAATGCTACCGTAGTCTACTAAGCAATACAAGATGCATAAAGGATTAACATCACATGCAATTCATAATATGTGATATGATATGGCCTTTCTTCTTTGTGCTTCCGATCTCCATCTTCAAGCACGAACATGATCTCCATCATCTCCCATAGCATCAAGGTCAATGACGCTTCTTCATGGTTGTCGCCCACCAGCTTCAACTATTACAACTATTTTGAATAGACACGCAGGTCTTAACGAAATTAAAGACAACCATATGGCTCCCGGTTGCCAACTTACAATAAGGAACATTGCATACATCAAATATAATCACAATCATGGCCATATCACATCATTTGCACACCCAAAAAACAAAGTTAGACGCTTCTACTTTCTTTGCATATTTTACGTGGTTTGGGGCTTTCCATAAGTGTCGTTCTAACTTACGAACAAGAACCACAACATTGATACTAGCATTGTTGATTACCCGTTGTAAATTGGATCTTAACTATGCTAGGAGAAAGCAGGCACCATAAAGCCACTTATGCAATACAAGTTGCATGTTAGCGTGGAGCAAGTCTCATGAACGATGTCATGTAAGGTTAGCGGGCGCTTCATCCCAACATACCGCAAGATGCAAAGTACACAAAAAGCAATCTACAATAAAAGCATCAACGCCCACAATGACCATTGTGTTCTACTCGTCTGTGATCTACATATAGACACGGCTCGATACCCTTTGTAGGGGTTCAGTAGCATGGAAAACAAAAATTTTCTATCGCATACAAACAAACAAGCCAAGATCTATCTACTAGATTGCAGCAACGAGTCGATGGAATAACTCACCTCGAAGATTCCAAAGTGTTTAACGAGATTCGTGGGTGATGTAGTCGCATTCTTTCCGATCTCAAGATCGCGTGAGCGATCCTTAGCGCCAGCGTTCCGTAGCGCTCCTTGATCGGTCACGTTCGATTTTCGGAAGACCTTCCTCTCCCTTGTTCCAAGAAAATGGAGGTTGTAGCACTCTCCTCGCGATTCCGGCGGACTGTGGCGTGGTACCGGAGGTAGAGGGAGATCCGCAGGCTTCGCCTTAAGCCGGTGCAGTATGGTGGAGCTTATGAGAGAGGCTATTAGTGGTCTAGTAATTAGACACACCAATTAGAGGGCTCTAAACCAATTAGAAGGCTCTAAACCAAAACAGCTCTAAACCGGGGTCTAGGTCTAGTTTCTAGTTTAGAGGATAGGAACTTGTGTCTCTAGAGGGAGGCCCTGCCCTCCCTTTATAGGTGGGAGGGCTGGCGCGCCAGGAGGGAGGAGTCCCTCCCAACTCGGCCTAGGGCTGGCCGCCCGGCTTGGGGAGGAGGACTCCTCCCCAAGTCGATTTCAACTTCTCCTCTTCCAAAAATGGCGGTTTGACCGCTGGCGGTTTGACTTTTCAATTAGGAATCAAATAAACCCTTTATTTTGGACAGCGAGAACACTTAGTACATGATGCAATCATTCCATCTTGCAATGACACATTCATGTACCCCTTCCCCGGAGTCTTGGGACATTAGGGACCTTCTAAATGTTCCGATGAAAACACGGAACCATTCCCCAACTCGAAATGGGACTTTCCTTATATGAATCTTATTCTCGGACCATTCCGGATCACCTCGTGATATCCGGATCCCATCCGAGACTCGAACAACATTCGGTCTCTTTCTCATAATACCATAACTACTCAAACAACGTGAATCCTTAAGTGTGTCTCCCTACGGTTCGTGAATTATGCGGACATGATCGAGACACTTCTCCGAACAATAACCAATAGAGGAATCTGGAAATTCATATGGCTCCACATATTTCTCGATTACTTTGCGATCGAATGAACCACTTACATACGATACCAATTTCCCTTTGTCTCACGATATGTTACTTATCCGAGGTTATGATCGTCGGTATCTACGCATACCTAGTTCATCCTCGTTCTTGATAAGTACTCTTTTCTCGTTCGTGATATGTGATCCCTTGTGACCAAGTCACATGCTTGCAAGCTAATTGGATGACATTTCACCGAGAGGGCCAGAGAATATCTATCCGTCATGTGGATGGACAAATCCACTCTTGATCCATGTGTTTCAACCAATACTTTCCGAACACCCAATGCCACTTTTATAGCCACCACATTACGGTGTGGTGTTTGATGACATCAAAGCATCCATCCAGTAAAGGCAATATGCATGATCTCATGGTCGAAGGAATTAGGTTACTATGTATCAGAAAGCATATAGCAATTGAACTATTGAAATGACTTGATCTTTATGCTACGCTTGTCTATAGGAGTATGTCCACCATATCATTCTCCTAACGATATGATCTTGTTGTTGATAACATCTCAATGTTCATGACAAAGAAACCACATCATCAATCAACCAACAAGCTAGTGAAGTATAGAGGCCATACTAGGGACTTCAATTTAAGTTTACAAATCACACAAGTATTAATGGTTTCCTTGTTAATACTATTATAGCATGAATGTAAACATTTATCATAAACACAAAGATATATAATAATAACCACATTTATTATTGCCTCTAGGGCATATCTCCAACAGATCTGTAGGTGGTATGTGAGAAGAACAGTCATGAAATGACTGGTTGTTGTTAGTAAAAAGAACACACATGCAATAACACTGCTGGATCCATAGGTGGATTGTGAAAAGTGCACACATGCAAATGACACTGGTGGATCCATATGTGGTATGTGGAAAGAACACACATGCAATGACTCCTGTTGTTGTTAGTGAAAAGATCATACATGCAATGACACTGGTGGATCCATGTGTGGTCTCTCAAGAGAACACACATGCAATGACACTGGTTGTCGTTACTAAAAAGAACACACCTGTAATGACACTGGTGGATCCATGTGTGGATTGTGAAGAGAACACACATGCAATGACACTAGTGGATCCATAGGTGGTATGTGAGAAGAACACTCATGAAATAACTCGGGTTGTTGTTAGTAAAAAGAACACACATGCAATGACACTAGTGGATTGTGAAAAGAACACACATGCAATGACACTGGTGGATCCATAGGTGGATTGTGAAAAGAGCACACATGCAATGACACTGGTGGATCCATATGTGGTATGTGAAAAAACACACATGCAATGACTCTAGTTGTTGTTAGTGAAAAGAACACACATGCAATGACACTGGTGGATCCATAGGTGGATTGTGAAAAGAGCATACGTGCAATGACACTGGTGGATCCATATGTGGTATGTAAAAAGAACACACATGCAATGACTCTAGTTGTTGTTAGTGAAAAGAACATATATGCAATGACACTGGTGGATACATGTGTGGTCACTGAAGAGAGCACACATTTCAATGACTCTGGTTGTTGTTGGTAAAAAGAACACACATGCAATGACACTGGTGGATCCATGTGTGGTCTCTGAAGAGAACACACATGCAATGACACTGGTTGTTGTTACTAAAAAGAACACACATGCAATGACACGAGTGGATCCATGTGTGGATTGTGAAGAGAACACACATGCAATGACACTGGTGGATCCATAGGTGGTATGTGAGAAGAACAGTCATAAAATGACTCTGGTTGTTGTTAGTAAAAAGAACACACATGCAATGACACTGGTGGATCCATAGGTGGATTGTGAAAAGAGCACACATGCAATAACACTTGTGGATCCATATGTGGTATGTGAAAAGAATACACATGCAAAGACTCTAGTTGTTGTTAGTGAAAGAAAATACATGCAATGACACCGATGGATCCATGTGTGGTCTTTGTAGAGAGCACACATTTCAATGACTCTGGTTGTTGTTAGTAAAAAGAACACACATGCAATGACACTGGTGGATCCATGTGTGGTCTCTGAAGAGAACACCCATGCAATGACTCTAGTTGTTGTTACTAAAAATAACACACATGCAATGACAGTGGTGGATCCATGTATGGATTGTGAAGAGAACACACATGCTATGACACTGGTGGATCCATAGGTGGTATGTGAGAAGAACAGTCATGAAATGGCTCAGGTTGTTGTTAGTAAAAAGAACACACATGCAATGACACTAGTGGATTGTGAAAAGAACACACATGCAATGACACTGGTTGTTGTTACTAAAAATTACACACATGCAATGACACTGGTGGATCCATATGTGGTATGTGAGAAAAACAGTCATGAAATGACTCTGGTTGTTGTTAGTAAAAAGAACACACATGCAATGACACTAGTGGATCCATAGGTGGATTGTGACAAAAGCACACATGCAATGACACTGGTGGATCCATATGTGGTATGTGAAAAGAACACACATGCAATGACTCCAGTTGTTGTTAGTGAAAAGAACATACATGCAATGACACTAGTGGATCCATGTGTGGTCTGAAGAGAACACACATTTCAATGACACTCGTGGATCCATATGTGGTATGTGAAAAGAACACACATGCAATGACTCTGATTGTTATTACTAAAAAGAACACACATGCAATGACACTGGTGGATCTGTAGGTGGTATGTGAGAAGAACAGTCATGAAATGACTCTGGTTGTTGTTAGTAAAAAGAACACACATGCAATGACACTGGTGGATCCATAGGTGGATTGTGAAAAGTGCACACATGCAAATGACAATGGATCCATATGTGGTATGTCAAAAGACCACACATGCAATGACTCTATTGTTGTTAGTGAAAAGATCATACATGCAATGACATCGGTGGATCCATGTGGTCTCAAGAGAACACACATGCAATGACACCGTTGTTGTTACTAAAACGAACACACATGCAATGACACTGGTGGATCCATGTGTGGATTGTGAAGAGAACACACATGCAATGACACTGGTGGATCCATAGGTGGATTGTGAAAAGAGCACACATGCAATGACACTGGTGGATCCATATGTGGTATGTGAAAAAACACACATGCAATGACTCCAGTTGTTGTTAGTGAAAAGAACACACATGCAATGACACTAGTGGATCCATAGGTGGATTGTGAAAAGAGCATACATGCAATGACACTGGTGGATCCATATGTGGTATGTGAAAAGAACACACATGCAATGACCCCAGTTGTTGTTATTGAAAAGAACATACATGCAATGACACTGGTGGATCCATGTGTGGTCACTAAAGAGAGCACACATTTCAATGACTCGGGTTGTTGGTAAAAAGAAAACAGATACAATGACACTGGTGGATCCATGTGTGGTCTCTGAAGAGAACACACATGCAATGACACTGGTTGTTGTTACTAAAAAGAACACACATGCAATGACACTGGTGGATTCATGTGTGGATTGTGAAGGGAACACACATGCAATGACACTGGTGGATCCATAGGTGGTATGTGAGAAGGACAGTCATAAAATGACTCTGGTTGTTGTTAGTAAAAAGAACACACATGCAATGACACTGGTGGATCCATAGGTGGATTGTGAAAAGAGCACACATGCAATAACACTGGTGGCTCCATATGTGGTATGTGAAAAGAACACACATGCAAAGACTTCAGTTGTTGTTAGTGAAAAGAACATACATGCAATGACACCGATGGATCCATGTGTGGTCTCTGAAGAGAGCACACATTTCAATGACTCTGGTTGTTGTTAGTAAAAAGAACACACATGAAATGACACTGGTGGGTCCATGTGTGGTCTCTCAAGAGAACACCCATGTAATGACTCTGGTTGTTGTTACTAAAAAGAACACACATGCAATGACACTAGTGGATCCATGTGTGGATTGTGAAGAGAACACACATGCAATGACACTGGTGGATCCATAGGTGGTATGTGAGAAGAACAATCATGAAATGACTCTGGTTGTTGTTAGTAAAAAGAACACACATGCAATGACACTAGTGGATTGTGAAAAGAGCACACATGCAATGACACTAGTGGATCCATATGGGGTATGTGAAAAGAACACATGCAATGACTCCAGTTGTTGTTAGTGAAAAGAACATACATGCAATGACACTGGTTGTTGTTACTAAAAAGAACACACATGCAATGACATCGGTGGATCCATATGTGGTATGTGAGAAGAACAGTCATGAAATGACTCTGGTTGTTGTTAGTAAAAAGAACACACATGCAATGACATTGGTGGATCCATAGGTGGATTGTGAAAAGAGCACACATGCAATGACACTGGTGGATCCATATGTGGTATGTGAAAATAACACACATGCAATGACTCCAGTTGTTGTTAGTGAAAAGAACACACATGCAATGACAGTGGTGGATCCATGTGTGGTCACTGAAGAGAACACTCATTTTAATGACTCTGGTTGTTGTTAGTAAAAAGAACACACATGCAATGACAATGGTGGATCCATGTGTGGTCTCTAAAGAGAACACACATGCAATGACACTGGTTGTTGTTACTAAAAAGAACATACATGCAATGACACTGGTGGATCTATGTGTGGATTGTGAAGAGAACACACATGCAATGACACTGGTGGATCCATATGTGGTATGTGAGAAGAACAGTCATGAAATAACTCTGGTTGTTGTTAGTAAAATGAACACACATGCAATGATACTGGTGGATCCATAGGTGGATTGTGAAAAGAGCACACATGCAATAACACTGATGGATCCATATGTGGTATGTGAAAAGAACACACATGCAATGACTCCAGTTGTTGTCAGTGAAAAGAACACACATGGAATGACACCGGTGGATCCATAGGTGGATTGTGGAAAGAGCACACATGCAATGACACTGGTGGATCCATACGTGGTATGTGAAAAGAACACACATGCAATGACTCCAGTTGTTGTTAGTGAAAAGAACACACATGCAATGACACTGGTGGATCCATAGGTGGTATGTGAAAAGAACACACATTTCATTGACTCTGGTTGTTGTTAGTAAAAAGAACACACATGCAATGACACTGGTGGATCCATGTGTGGTCTCTGAAGAGAACACACATGCAATGACTCTGGTTGTTGTTACTAAAAAGAACACACATGCAATGACACTGGTGGATCCATGTGTGGATTGTGAAGAGAACACACATGCAATGACACTGGTGGATCCATAGGTGGTATGTGAGAAGAACATTCATGAACTGACTCTGGTTGTTGTTAGTAAAAAGAACACACATGCAATGACACTAGTGGATTGTGAAACGAACTCACATGCAATGACACTGGTGGATCCATGTGTGGTCTCTGAAGAGAACACACATGAAATGACTCTGGTTGTTGTTACTAAAAAGAACACACATGCAATGAAACTGGTGGATCCATGTGTGGTCCCTGAAGAGAACACACATGCAATGACACTGGTTGTTGTTACAAAAAATAACACACATGCAATGATACTGGTGGATCCATATGTGGTATGTTAGAAGAACAATCATGAAATGACTCTGGTTGTTGTTAGTAAAAAGAACACACATGCAATGACACTAGTGGATCCATAGGTGGATTGTGAAAAAAGCACACATGCAATGACACTGGTGGATCCATATGTGGTATGTGAAAAG
The DNA here is from genome assembly GCA_023614405.1 of Avena insularis. NCBI lineage: Eukaryota > Viridiplantae > Streptophyta > Magnoliopsida > Poales > Poaceae > Avena > Avena insularis. The sequence continues at coordinate 94,574,420 of CM042696.1, read as the reverse complement.
AACACACATGCAATGACTCCAGTTGTTGTTAGTGAAAAGAACATACATGCAATGACACTGGTGGATCCATGTGTGGTCTCTGAAGAGAACACACATGCAATGACTCTGGTTGTTGTTACTAAAAAGAACACACATGCAATGACACTGGTGGATCCATGTGTGGATTGTGAAGAGAACACACATGCAATGACACTGGTGGATCCATAGGTGGTATGTGAGAAGAACATTCATGAACTGACTCTGGTTGTTGTTAGTAAAAAGAACACACATGCAATGACACTAGTGGATTGTGAAAAGAACTCACATGCAATGACACTGGTGGATCCATGTGTGGTCTCTGAAGAGAACACACATGAAATGACTCTGGTTGTTGTTACTAAAAAGAACACACATGCAATGAAACTGGTGGATCCATGTGTGGTCCCTGAAGAGAACACACATGCAATGACACTGGTTGTTGTTACTAAAAATAACACACATGCAATGATACTGGTGGATCCATATGTGGTATGTCAGAAGAACAATCATGAAATGACTCTGGTTGTTGTTAGTAAAAAGAACACACAGGCAATGACACTGGTGGATCCATAGGTGGATTGTGAAAAGAGCACACATGCAATGACACTGGTGGATCCATATGTGGTATGTGAAAAGAACACACATGCAATGACTCCAGTTGTTGTCAGTGAAAAGAACACACATGGAATGACACCGGTGGATCCATAGGTGGATTGTGGAAAGAGCACACATGCAATGACACTGGTGGATCCATACGTGGTATGTGAAAAGAACACACATGCAATGACTCCAGTTGTTGTTAGTGAAAAGAACACACATGCAATGACACTGGTGGATCCATAGGTGGTATGTGAAAAGAACACACATTTCATTGACTCTGGTTGTTGTTAGTAAAAAGAACACACATGCAATGACACTGGTGGATCCATGTGTGGTCTCTGAAGAGAACACACATGCAATGACTCTGGTTGTTGTTACTAAAAAGAACACACATGCAATGACACTGGTGGATCCATGTGTGGATTGTGAAGAGAACACACATGCAATGACACTGGTGGATCCATAGGTGGTATGTGAGAAGAACATTCATGAACTGACTCTGGTTGTTGTTAGTAAAAAGAACACACATGCAATGACACTAGTGGATTGTGAAAAGAACTCACATGCAATGACACTGGTGGATCCATGTGTGGTCTCTGAAGAGAACACACATGAAATGACTCTGGTTGTTGTTACTAAAAAGAACACACATGCAATGAAACTGGTGGATCCATGTGTGGTCCTCAAGAGAACACACATGCAATGACACTGGTTGTTGTTACTAAAATAACACACATGCAATGATCTTGGTGGATCCATATGTGGTATGTGAAGAACAATCATGAAATGACTCTGGTTGTTGTTAGTAAAAGAACACACATGCAATGACACTAGTGGATCCATAGGTGGATTGTGAAAAAAGCACACATGCAATGACACTGGTGGATCCATATGTGGTATGTGAAGAGAACACACATGCAATGACTCAGGTTGTTGTCAGTGAAAAGAACACACATGCAATGACAGGTGGATCCATGTGTGGTCTCAAGAGAACACACAATTTAATGACAGTTGTTGTTACTCAAAAGAACACACATGCAATGACACTGGTGGATCCATGTGTGGATTGTGAAGAGAACACACATGCAATGACACTGGTGGATCCATAGGTGGTATGTGAGAAGAACATTCATGAACTGACTCTGGTTGTTGTTAGTAAAAAGAACACACATGCAATGACACTAGTGGATTGTGAAAAGAACTCACATGCAATGACACTGGTGGATCCATGTGTGGTCTCTGAAGAGAACACACATGAAATGACTCTGGTTGTTGTTACTAAAAAGAACACACATGCAATGAAACTGGTGGATCCATGTGTGGTCCCTGAAGAGAACACACATGCAATGACACTGGTTGTTGTTACTAAAAATAACACACATGCAATGATACTGGTGGATCCATATGTGGTATGTCAGAAGAACAATCATGAAATGACTCTGGTTGTTGTCAGTAAAAAGAACACACATGCAATGACACTAGTGGATCCATAGGTGGATTGTGAAAAAAGCACACATGCAATGACACTGGTGGATCCATATGTGGTATGTGAAAAGAACACACATGCAATGACTCAGCTTGTTGTCGTGAAGAGAACACACATGGAATGACACCGGTGGATCCATAGGTGGATTGTGGAAAGAGCACACATGCAATGACACTGGTGGATCCATACGTGGTATGTGAAAAGAACACACATGCAATGACTCCAGTTGTTGTTAGTGAAAAGAACACACATGCAATGACACTGGTGGATCCATAGGTGGTATGTGAAAAGAACACACATTTCATTGACTCTGGTTGTTGTTAGTAAAAAGAACACACATGCAATGACATCAGGATCCATGTGTGGTCTCTGAAGAGAACACACATGCAATGACTCTGGTTGTTGTTACTAAAAAGAACACACATGCAATGACACTGGTGGATCCATGTGTGGATTGTGAAGAGAACACACATGCAATGACACTGGTGGATCCATAGGTGGTATGTGAGAAGAACATTCATGAACTGACTCTGGTTGTTGTTAGTAAAAAGAACACACATGCAATGACACTAGTGGATTGTGAAAAGAACTCACATGCAATGACACTGGTGGATCCATGTGTAGTCTCTGAAGAGAACACACATGAAATGACTCTGGTTGTTGTTACTAAAAAGAACACACATGCAATGAAACTGGTGGATCCATGTGTGGTCCCTGAAGAGAACACACATGCAATGACACTGGTTGTTGTTACTAAAAATAACACACATGCAATGATACTGGTGGATCCATATGTGGTATGTCAGAAGAACAATCATGAAATGACTCTGGTTGTTGTTAGTAAAAAGAACACACATGCAATGACACTAGTGGATCCATAGGTGGATTGTGAAAAAAGCACACATGCAATGACACTGGTGGATCCATATGTGGTATGTGAAAAGAACACACATGCAATGACTCCAGTTGTTGTTAGTGAAAAGAACATACATGCAATGACACTGGTGGATCCATGTGTGGTCTCTGAAGAGAACACACATTTCAATGACACTCGTGGATCCATATGTGGTATGTGAACAGAACACACATGCAATGACTCTGGTTGTTATTACTAAAAAGAACACACATGCAATGACACTGGTGGATCTGTAGGTGGTATGTGAGAAGAACAGTCATGAAATGACTGGTTGTTGTTAGTAAAAAGAACACACATGCAATAACACTGGTGGATCCATAGGTGGATTGTGAAAAGTGCACACATGCAAATGACACTGGTGGATCCATATGTGGTATGTGGAAAGAACACACATGCAATGACTCCTGTTGTTGTTAGTGAAAAGATCATACATGCAATGACACTGGTGGATCCATGTGTGGTCTCTCAAGAGAACACACATGCAATGACACTGGTTGTCGTTACTAAAAAGAACACACCTGTAATGACACTGGTGGATCCATGTGTGGATTGTGAAGAGAACACACATGCAATGACACTAGTGGATCCATAGGTGGTATGTGAGAAGAACACTCATGAAATAACTCGGGTTGTTGTTAGTAAAAAGAACACACATGCAATGACACTGGTGGATCCATAGGTGGATTGTGAAAAGAGCACACATGCAATGACACTGGTGGATCCATATGTGGTATGTGAAAAAACACACATGCAATGACTCTAGTTGTTGTTAGTGAAAAGAACACACATGCAATGACACTGGTGGATCCATAGGTGGATTGTGAAAAGAGCATACATGCAATGACACTGGTGGATCCATATGTGGTATGTAAAAAGAACACACATGCAATGACTCTAGTTGTTGTTAGTGAAAAGAACATATATGCAATGACACTGGTGGATCCATGTGTGGTCACTGAAGAGAGCACACATTTCAATGACTCTGGTTGTTGTTGGTAAAAAGAACACACATGCAATGACACTGGTGGATTCATGTGTGGTCTCTGAAGAGAACACACATGCAATGACACTGGTTGTTGTTACTAAAAAGAACACACATGCAATGACACGAGTGGATCCATGTGTGGATTGTGAAGAGAACACACATGCAATGACACTGGTGGATCCATAGGTGGTATGTGAGAAGAACAGTCATAAAATGACTCTGGTTGTTGTTAGTAAAAAGAACACACATGCAATGACACTGGTGGATCCATAGGTGGATTGTGAAAAGAGCACACATGCAATAACACTTGTGGATCCATATGTGGTATGTGAAAAGAATACACATGCAAAGACTCTAGTTGTTGTTAGTGAAAGAAAATACATGCAATGACACCGATGGATCCATGTGTGGTCTCTGTAGAGAGCACACATTTCAATGACTCTGGTTGTTGTTAGTAAAAAGAACACACATGCAATGACACTGGTGGATCCATGTGTGGTCTCTGAAGAGAACACCCATGCAATGACTCTAGTTGTTGTTACTAAAAATAACACACATGCAATGACAGTGGTGGATCCATGTATGGATTGTGAAGAGAACACACATGCTATGACACTGGTGGATCCATAGGTGGTATGTGAGAAGAACAGTCATGAAATGGCTCAGGTTGTTGTTAGTAAAAAGAACACACATGCAATGACACTAGTGGATTGTGAAAAGAACACACATGCAATGACACTGGTTGTTGTTACTAAAAATTACACACATGCAATGACACTGGTGGATCCATATGTGGTATGTGAGAAAAACAGTCATGAAATGACTCTGGTTGTTGTTAGTAAAAAGAACACACATGCAATGACACTAGTGGATCCATAGGTGGATTGTGACAAAAGCACACATGCAATGACACTGGTGGATCCATATGTGGTATGTGAAAAGAACACACATGCAATGACTCCAGTTGTTGTTAGTGAAAAGAACATACATGCAATGACACTAGTGGATCCATGTGTGGTCTCTAAAGAGAACACACATTTCAATGACACTCGTGGATCCATATGTGGTATGTGAAAAGAACACACATGCAATGACTCTGATTGTTATTACTAAAAAGAACACACATGCAATGACACTGGTGGATCTGTAGGTGGTATGTGAGAAGAACAGTCATGAAATGACTCTGGTTGTTGTTAGTAAAAAGAACACACATGCAATGACACTGGTGGATCCATAGGTGGATTGTGAAAAGTGCACACATGCAAATGACACTGTTGGATCCATATGTGGTATGTCAAAAGACCACACATGCAATGACTCCTATTGTTGTTAGTGAAAAGATCATACATGCAATGACACTGGTGGATCCATGTGTGGTCTCTCAAGAGAACACACATGCAATGACACTGGTTGTTGTTACTAAAACGAACACACATGCAATGACACTGGTGGATCCATGTGTGGATTGTGAAGAGAACACACATGCAATGACACTGGTGGATCCATAGGTGGATTGTGAAAAGAGCACACATGCAATGACACTGGTGGATCCATATGTGGTATGTGAAAAAACACACATGCAATGACTCCAGTTGTTGTTAGTGAAAAGAACACACATGCAATGACACTAGTGGATCCATAGGTGGATTGTGAAAAGAGCATACATGCAATGACACTGGTGGATCCATATGTGGTATGTGAAAAGAACACACATGCAATGACCCCAGTTGTTGTTATTGAAAAGAACATACATGCAATGACGCTGGTGGATCCATGTGTGGTCACTAAAGAGAGCACACATTTCAATGACTCGGGTTGTTGGTAAAAAGAAAACAGATACAATGACACTGGTGGATCCATGTGTGGTCTCTGAAGAGAACACACATGCAATGACACTGGTTGTTGTTACTAAAAAGAACACACATGCAATGACACTGGTGGATTCATGTGTGGATTGTGAAGGGAACACACATGCAATGACACTGGTGGATCCATAGGTGGTATGTGAGAAGGACAGTCATAAAATGACTCAAGTTGTTGTTAGTGAAAAGAACACACATGCAATGACACTGGTGGATCCATAGGTGGTATGTGAAAAGAACACACATGCAATAACACTGGTGGCTCCATATGTGGTATTTGAAAAGAACACACATGCAAAGACTCCAGTTGTTGTTAGTGAAAAGAACATACATGCAATGACACCGATGGATCCATGTGTGGTCTCTGAAGAGAGCACACATTTCAATGACTCTGGTTGTTGTTAGTAAAAAGAACACACATGAAATGACACTGGTTGATCCATGTGTGGTCTCTCAAGAGAACACCCATGTAATGACTCTGGTTGTTGTTACTAAAAAGAACACACATGTAATGACACTGGTGGATCCATGTGTGGATTGTGAAGAGAACACACATGCAATGACACTGGTGGATCCATAGGTGGTATGTGAGAAGAACAGTCATGAAATGACTCTGGTTGTTGTTTGTAAAAAGAACACACATGCAATGACACTAGTGGATTGTGAAAAGAGCACGCATGCAATGACACTGGTGGATCCATATGGGGTATGTGAAAAGAACACATGCAATGACTCCAGTTGTTGTTAGTGAAAAGAACATACATGCAATGACACTGGTTGTTGTTACTAAAAAGAACACACATGCAATGACACCGGTGGATCCATATGTGGTATGTGAGAAGAACAGTCATGAAATGACTCTGGTTGTTGTTAGTAAAAAGAACACACATGCAATGACATTGGTGGATCCATAGGTGGATTGTGAAAAGAGCACACATGCAATGACACTGGTGGATCCATATGTGGTATGTGAAAATAACACACATGCAATGACTCCAGTTGTTCTTAGTGAAAAGAACACACATGCAATGACAGTGGTGGATCCATGTGTGGTCACTGAAGAGAACACTCATTTTAATGACTCTGGTTGTTGTTAGTAAAAAGAACACACATGCAATGACAATGGTGGATCCATGTGTGGTCTCTGAAGAGAACACACATGCAATGACACTGGTTGTTGTTACTAAAAAGAACATACATGCAATGACACTGGTGGATCTATGTGTGGATTGTGAAGAGAACACACATGCAATGACACTGGTGGATCCATATGTGGTATGTGAGAAGAACAGTCATGAAATAACTCTGGTTGTTGTTAGTAAAATGAACACACATGCAATGATACTGGTGGATCCATAGGTGGATTGTGAAAAGAGCACACATGCAATAACACTGATGGATCCATATGTGGTATGTGAAAAGAACACACATGCAATGACTCCAGTTGTTGTTAGTGAAAAGAACACACATGGAATGACACCGGTGGATCCATAGGTGGATTGTGGAAAGAGCACACATGCAATGACACTGGTGGATCCATACGTGGTATGTGAAAAGAACACACATGCAATGACTCCAATTGTTGTTAGTGAAAAGAACACACATGCAATGACACTGGTGGATCCATAGGTGGTATGTGAAAAGAACACACATTTCATTGACTCTGGTTGTTGTTAGTAAAAAGAACACACATGCAATGACACTGGTGGATCCATGTGTGGTCTCTGAAGAGAACACACATGCAATGACTCTGGTTGTTGTTACTAAAAAGAACACACATGCAATGACACTGGTGGATCCATGTGTGGATTGTGAAGAGAACACACATGCAATGACACTGGTGGATCCATAGGTGGTATGTGAGAAGAACATTCATGAACTGACTCTGGTTGTTGTTAGTAAAAAGAACACACATGCAATGACACTGGTGGATTGTGAAAAGAGCACACATGCAATGACACTGGTGGATCCATATGTGGTATGAGAAAAGAACACACATGCAATGACTCCAGTTGTTGTTAGTGAAAACAACATACATGCAATGACACTGGTGGATCCATGTGTGGTCTCTGAAGAGAACACACATGCAATGACACTGGTTGTTGTTACTAAAAATAACACACATGCAAGGACACTGGTGGATCCATATGTGGTATGTGATGAGAACAGTCATGAAATGACTCTGGTTGTTATTAGTAAAAAGAACACACATGCAATGGCACTAGTGGATCCATAGGTGGATTGTGAAAAAAGCACACATGCAATGACACTGGTGGATCCATATGTGGTATGTGAAAAGAACACACATGCAATGACTCCAATTGTTGTTAGTGAAAAGAACATACATGCAATGACCTTTGGTGGATCCATGTGTGGTCTGAAGAGAACACATTTCAATGACACGTGGATCCATATGTGATATGTGAAAAGAACACACATGCAATAACTGGTTGTTATTACTAAAAGAACACACATGCAATGACACTTTGGTGGATCTATAGGTGGTATGTGAGAAGAAACAGTGAAATGACTCTGGTTGTTGTTAGTAAAAAGAACACACATGCAATGACACTGGTGGATCCATAGGTGGATTGTGAAAAGAGCACACATGCAATGACACTGGTGGATCCATATGTGGTATGTGAAAAGAACACACATGCAATGACTCCAGTTGTTGCTAGTGAAAAGAACACACATGCAATGACAGTGGTGGATCCATGTGTGGTCACTGAAGAGAACACTCATTTCAATGACTCTGGTTGTTGTTAGTAAAAAGAACACACATACAATGACAATGGTGGATCCATGTGTGGTCTCTGAAGAGAACACACATGCAATGACACTGGTTGTTGTTACTAAAAAGAACATACATGCAATGACACTGGTGGATCTATGTGTGGATTGTGAAGAGAACACACATGCAATGACACTGGTGGATCCATATGTGGTATGTGAGAAGAACAGTCATGAAATAACTCTGGTTGTTGTTAGTAAAAAGAACACACATGCAATGACACTGGTGGATCCATAGGTGGATTGTGAAAAGAGCACACATGCAATAACACTGGTGGATCCATATGTGGTATGTGAAAAGAACACACATGCAATGACTCCAGTTGTTGTCAGTGAAAAGAACACACATGGAATGACACCGGTGGATCCATAGGTGGATTGTGGAAAGAGCACACATGCAATGACACTGGTGGATCCATACGTGGTATGTGAAAAGAACACTGTCACATCCCAAGATTTTCCAAATCTTGTAATGTGAAAATATAATAAACAAAATAAACTTTTGTTGAAAATCAGGGTGAAAAGAAACTTTTGTTTCTAAAAGGAGACTTAAAATCCCATCTTGAACAAACTTTGCTAAAGTTTGAATTCAACAAAAATTCAAATCAAGGGAAATGCATTCCTCAATGAATGTATCTGGAAATTTGAACATTTGGAAAGAAATCCAAAACCCTAAACCCTAATGGAAGGAAATCATTTTCCAAAGAATCTCCAAATCTATGGATTTGATCCATACCAAATTTGATCAACAAATAATCACAAAGGATCAAGAAAGACCTTAGAGATTGGTTTCACTTAGTTTGGAACCATAAACAAGATCTTGTGAATATAATAAGATAAGGAAATTGAATTTCCAAAGCCTTTAAAGCCCTTACCCAAAAACCCATACCAAATGGTGAACAAATAATCCTAAAGGGATTTATTTGGATAAACATTTATCAAAGGAAAATAAAATTGTTTTGGAAACACTGTTTTAGATCTTTTAATAAAAGACTTTGGTTTCAAATGAAAAGATGAGCCAAATTAATTTTGGCCAAGCTTTTGAAATAAAATATTTTGTTTTGATAAAATGAGTAAAGGTTTATTTAAATAAAATAAAGGATCTAAATATCCAATTTTATTTAAGTAAAGGCTTTTCCCATTTTAAATGAACACTAAGTATTTTATTACTACTTTGAAATCTTTTATTAAAAGGTTTTGCTTTGATTAAAATGAGTAAAGAATTATTTAAATAAAATAATAAGGATTTAAATATCCAATTTTATTTAAGTAAAGGTTTTCCCATTTTAATTAAAACACCAAAACTTATTTATTTATTTAAATAAGTTTCCAAGTATTCTTTTATTTTTCAAATTAAACCTTCTGGTTTGGTTTTGAAAATAATTGGAATTCAAATGGAAATATTATTAAATAAATCAAACCCTAATAACTAAAGATCCATTTTATTTAATTATTAAATGGATCCTAAAAATAAATAAAAATATTTCATTTTGAGATTTGGATTATGTTGCCAAACAGAACCAAATTCAAATGAAAAGTTTGCTGTTTGATTTGATTGAGTGTTGTTTGAAAATTGTTTGAATATTTGTTTGAAATTGAAAACAGAAAAAGAAATAGAAAAAGAAAAAGAGTTAGACAGAAAAAAATAGGAAAACAAGAACAGCAGCCCACTAAGGCCCAACAGCAGTCCAGCCCAGTACTCCCCCGAAGCGTTACTTTTCTCACCGCCAAAACAGCCCACTGAGACACCGACTGGTGGACCCCCTCCTTCCTTTCTTTTCCCACTGACCAGAGGACCCCACAGACAGCTGTTCATCGTCTTCAACCTCCTCAGCGACTCGTTCCTCCCCCGTTCGCGTTGATTGCTCGAGCTTAATTCACCTTAACGCCGAGCCTTTACCTCGCCTTGATCACGCAGATGGAAACGCCTCTCTCTCTATAAATCCCCTCGACACCTCGCTGCTCCAGACCGCCCCAATTTTTCTCTCAGGTGCCGCAGCTCCGACCACCGTCTCCGAGCAATTCCGGCGAAACCAGACCTCCCCTTACCTCGCCGACCTAGCACCCTTACTCCACGCATCCAGACGCATCCTCCTGTGCCAACCATTCATCCGCGGGTGCCCTAGAACCTCGACTCCGTCGTCGACAGTGAGCGCCACCGTCTGTCTTCAGCTCCGGCGAGCCCCACAGGTAGATTCCGGTCGCCCCTCTTCTCCTCGTTCACGCACACAGCACCTCCGTGACCTCCTGCGTCTAACCCAACCTTCGGTTGTTCTTCTCGTGATCTGTAGCAACGACTCCGACAAGCACAGAGCGCCGCCGTGTCTGCTTCTTCTCCGGCAACGTTTCCCGGTAAGCCTCGACCGCCCCGAGCCCTCTCGTTCACGCTCACAACTCCGCCAAGATCTCCTGCGTCTAACCCTCGCCTCAGTCCTCTCTTGATTCGCAGCACGTCTTCAATCATGACAGAGCCGCCGACGCTGCCTTCGCTCCGGCGAGCAATCAAGCTCACCTCCGTGCGCCCCTCGCCCGACCAACACCTCCCCGAGCATCGCCGTAACCTCCTGAGCCCGGTGAGCATCTCCTCCTTCTCCCTTGCCCTCTGCATCGCCGGCACCGTCATCGACCGGTAGCCACCGCAGCTCGCAAATGGTCGAACACGTTAGCAGTGGAGGATCTGATACGATCTGTTTTACGATAGAATCACTTAACGCGAAGGGGTATGTCCTCTGTGCCGTGCGATCTAACTTAATCCAACGCTCCACGTTGCCGATCCAGACGAACCGGTATCGACCAATGATATCACGCCGCGTGGCCAGTATTAGATCTGAATTAGGAATTTGAAAACAGAAACTTTTGCAAACTTCAAACCTTTGTATCTTTTGATCCACACGTCCAAATTTTACAAATTTGATGTCGTTGGAATCAGCAAGACAAGCCCTAACCAACCCTGCCCTTAGTTTAGCAAATAGTATCTGATAACTTGTTTAACTTTGCAGATTCTTTTGTATGCTTGCTAACATTAGAAAAATCATTTAAAAATGATATTTAGGTTAAAACCTTTGCCAATTAGTTTGTTGTGACCTTGCTGACCATAGGAACCAACCCATAGTTTGGAAAGTGATTTTGGAAAAGAATAGAATGGATTAATTAGTTTAGTCCATTTTTAGCTAACTAAAACTATTTGTTTTGTTTATGAAAATACTTTCATAAAGAAAACCTTGAGAAAATGTTTGGACCAAACCTACTGACCAAAAGCACCAAGTTTTGCAATAGCAACTCATTTGGTGAACCCTATAGACTAAAACCCTAGTAGACATATTTCTTCACCACATAAAAAGACCAAATAGGTGCCTTGTTTTGAAATTGGTTTTTGAGGTGAAACCTTTTGCTAACAACTTTGCCACTTTGGTAAATGACCAATTTGGATCTTACAAAGTTTAGGAATCTAATAGAAACCCCTTTTGCAAATGACTTTGCCGTTTGGGTAAATGACCAATTTGGAACTTACAAAGTTTAGAAGCCTAGTGAGGACCATCCCTACATTAGAACCAACCTTTGCATGCCTATGCATGACTTTGCCACTTTACAAAAATGACCATTAGGTGTACCCAAATGTCTATGACCCACTAGGAACCACTTTTGCAAACAAAGCAAAGCTTGGCATGCTTGCATGCATTCCTTTGACTTTGTTATTTTATGTGTGTTGATTTGCTTGATTGGTAGATTGAGTTTGTGCCTTGCTTGATTGATTGTAGTGACTTGAAGAGTGTGAGTGTTGCAAGGACAAGGAGTGAACTTATACCCTCTACCAAAAAGGCAAGTGATGCTTCATATCATTATCCCATTATTTTCAATATGCATTAGTGTTTTTGCTAAAGTAAATCTTGCATGGTTTTTATTTAGCTAAGTATAGACCTTGCTATAGGAAATCTAGTAGATGAATCCTTAGTAGGATTTTCCTAAGTTAAGAATCCTATTACTACCAAGCTTAGCCTAGCTAATAGAAAACTTGGGTGGGATATATATTCACACTATGAAAAATATTCTAAGTCTGAGGACTTGTGTTTTGTTTAATAAAACAACTAAGATTAATGAATCTCCTGGGTGGAATGGGATTGCATGGTGGTTTTTGGTTGAGTGGTTCACAAGGCCATGGGACTTGGCTTGTGTATCTCACTTGTGGATGGCCACCCAGGAAACAAAGAGATTTGAGATGTCAAATGTTGAGAAGTTTCAAGTGCAACCACTTGGCATTATGGGCTCTGCCATGATCTTAGGATGCTGGAACTTAGTCTTTTGGACAGTGGGTGGTAGTGATTGATAGGTTGGAGCGCGTCCATTTGACTAAGGAAAGGCTACTGAAGGATCATTCTTGGGAAACCAAGACTTGTGGGGAAAGTGCACCACCTCTGCAGAGTGAAAAACCTAAGTACTTAGCCATGTCCCTGGTAAAGGACAATTTGAGCATCAAGACATGGAAGCAATCAAGAATCTCATCATTCCAATTTCTAAATTAAAACTTGTGGGTGAACAAGGGTTGTGTGAAATCTTAAATCTTTGATTGGTAGATGCCTTGAGAGGATCTTCAATCATTGGTTGAGAATTTGTTTTTGCCAAGTAAATCTTCAGTCTTTGATTGATAGATGCCTTGGAATTTGTTTTTGCCAAACAAAACTTATTTTCAAATGATAGGGAAAAATCTATTTTGAGCAATGCAAAGCCTCAACTCCACTTAGCCAAATGCATATAGATGATAGACTCCACTATACTACCAAAGTATCACTTGCCAATACAATTCAAATGTATTGACCCTTGTGGCTGTAACTTATTATGTTGCAGGTTTGATTGTTTTAGTGAAGATTGATTGATTAGGATTACAAAGTCTACAACCAACATGTCTGCCTGTGGCACTTTGAAGATGAAGGACCCAATGCTTATAGTTATTCCGCTGCAATGTAATGTACATAGCCAATGAGCTATGTTTGATGTAATAAAACTATTTTATTCCTGGTTATAAAGTTGTATTATGACCTTTGTTTCTTGATATTACATCTGAACTGTGGATGCTAGCTATTGATCCAGGGACTAGCATTGTAAACACAGGGGACTCAATCTTATTTAAGGTTGGGGACGCTACAAACACACATGCAATGACTCCAGTTGTTGTTAGTGAAAAGAACACACATGCAATGACACTGGTGGATCCATAGGTGGTATGTGAAAAGAACACACATTTCATTGACTCTGGTTGTTGTTAGTAAAAAGAACACACATGCAATGACACTGGTGGATCCATGTGTGGTCTCTGAAGAGAACACACATGCAATGACTCTGGTTGTTGTTACTAAAAAGAACACACATGGAATGACACTGGTGGATCCATGTGTGGATTGTGAAGAGAACACACATGCAATGACACTGGTGGATCCATAGGTGGTATGTGAGAAGAACATTCATGAAATGACTTTGGTTGTTGTTAGTAAAAAGAACACATGCAATGACACTGGTGGATTGTGAAAAGAGCACAAATGCAATGACACTGGTGGATCCATATGTGGTATGAGAAAAGAACACACATGCAATGACTCCAGTTGTTGTTAGTGAAAAGAACATACATGCAATGACACTAGTGGATCCATGTGTGGTCTCTGAAGAGAACACACATGCAATGACACTGGTTGTTGTTACTAAAAATAACACACATGCAAGGACACTGGTGGATCCATATGTGGTATGTGATGAGAACAGTCATGAAATGACTCTGGTTGTTGTTAGTAAAAAGAACACACATGCAATGGCACTAGTGGATCCATAGGTGGATTGTGAAAAAAGCACACATGCAATGACACTGGTGGATCCATATGTGGTATGTGAAAAGATCACACATGCAATGACTCCAGTTGTTGTTATTGAAAAGAACATACATGCAATGACACTGGTGGATCCATGTGTGGTCTCTGAAGAGAACACACATTTCAATGACACTCGTGGATCCATATGTGGTATGTGAAAAGAACACACATGCAATAACTCTGGTTGTTATTACTAAAAAGAACACACATGCAATGACACTGGTGGATCTATAGGTGGTATGTGAGAAGAACAGTCAGGAAATGACTCTGGTTGTTGTTAGTAAAAAGAACACACATGCAATAACACTGGTGGATCCATAGGTGGATTTTGAAAAGTGCACACATGCAAATGAGACTGGTGGATCCATATGTGGTATGTGAAAAGAACACACATGCAATGACTCCTGTTGTTGTTAGTGAAAAGATCATACATGCAATGACACTGGTGGATCCATGTGTGGTCTCTCAAGAGAACACACATGCAATGACACTGGTGGTTGTTACTAAAAAGAACACACATGCAATGACACTGGTGGATCCATGTGTGGATTGTGAAGAGAACACACATGCAATGACACTGGTAGATCCATAGGTGGTATGTGAGAAGAACACTCATGAAATAACTCGGGTTGTTGTTAGTAAAAAGAACACACATGCAATGACACTGGTGGATCCATAGGTGGATTGTGAAAAGAGCACACATGACACTGGTGGATCCATATGTGGTATGTGAAAAAACACACATGCAATGACTCCAGTTGTTGTTAGTGAAAAGAACACACATGCAATGACACTGGTGGATCCATAGGTGGATTGTGAAAAGAGCATACATGCAATGACACTGGTGGATCCATATGTGGTATGTGAAAAGAACACACATGCAATGACTCTAGTTGTTGTTAGTGAAAAGAACATACATGCAATGACACTGGTGGATCCATGTGTGGTCACTGAAGAGAGCACACATTTCAATGACTCTGGTTGTTGTTGGTAAAAAGAACACACATGCAATGACACTGGTGGATCCATGTGTGGTCTCTGAAGAGAACACACATGCAATGACACTGGTTGTTGTTACTAAAAAGAACACACATGCAATGACACGAGTGGATCCATGTGTGGATTGTGAAGAGAACACACATGCAATGACACTGGTGGATCCATAGGTGGTATGTGAGAAGAACAGTCATAAAATGACTCTGGTTGTTGTTAGTAAAAAGAACACACATGCAATGACACTGGTGGATCCATAGGTGGATTGTGAAAAGAGCACACATGCAATAACACTGGTGGATCCATATGTGGTATGTGAAAAGAATACACATGCAAAGACTCCAGTTGATGTTAGTGAAAAGAACATACATGCAATGACACCGATGGATCCATGTGTGGTCTCTGAAGAGAGCACACATTTCAATGACTCTGGTTGTTGTTAGTAAAAAGAACACACATGCAATGAAACTGGTGGATCCATGTGTGGTCTCTGAAGAGAACACCCATGCAATGACTCTGGTTGTTGTTACTAAAAAGAACACACATGCAATCACACTGGTGGATCCATGTGTGGATTGTGAAGAGAACACACATGCAATGACACTGGTGGATCCATAGGTGGTATGTGAGAAGAACAGTCATGAAATGACTCTCGTTGTTGTTTGTAAAAAGAACACACATGCAATGACACTGGTGGATTGTGAAAAGAGCACACATGCAATGACACTGGTGGATCCATGTGTGGTCTCTGAAGAGAACACACATGCAATGACTCTGGTTGTTGTTACTAAAAAGAACACACATGCAATGACACTGGTGGATCCATGTGTGCTCCCTGAAGAGAACACACATGTAATGACACTGGTTGTTGTTACTAAAAATAACAAACATGCAATGATACTGGTGGATCCATATGTGGTATGTGAGAAGAACAGTCATGAAATGACTCTGGTTGTTGTTAGTAAAAAGAACACACATGCAATGACACTAGTGGATCCATAGGTGGATTGTGAAAAAAGCACACATGCAATGACACTGGTGGATCCATATGTGGTATGTGAAAAGAACACACATGCAATGACTCCAGTTGTTGTCAGTGAAAAGAACACACATGGAATGACACCGGTGGATCCATAGGTGGATTGTGGAAAGAGCACACATGCAATGACACTGGTGGATCCATACGTGGTATGTGAAAAGAATACACATGCAATGACTCCAGTTGTTGTTAGTGAAAAGAACACACATGCAATGACACTGGTGGATCCATAGGTGGTATGTGAAAAGAACACACATTTCATTGACTCTGGTTGTTGTTAGTAAAAAGAACACACATGCAATGACACTGGTGGATCCATGTGTGGTCTCTGAAGAGAACACACATGCAATGACTCTGGTTGTTGTTACTAAAAAGAACACACATGCAATGACACTGGTGGATCCATGTGTGGATTGTGAAGAGAACACACATGCAATGACACTGGTGGATCCATAGGTGGTATGTGAGAAGAACATTCATGAAATGACTCTGGTTGTTGTTAGAAAAAAGAACACACATGCAATGACACTGATGGATTGTGAAAAGAGCACACATGCAATGACACTGGTGGATCCATATGTGGTATGAGAAAAGAACACACATGCAATGACTCCAGTTGTTGTTAGTGAAAAGAACATACATGCAATGACACTGGTGGATCCATGTGTGGTCTCTGAAGAGAACACATTTCAATGACACTGTGGATCCATATGTGGTATGTGAATAGAACACACATGCAATAACTCTGGTTGTTATTACTAAAAAGAACACACATGCAATGACACTGGTGGATCTATAGGTGGTATGTGAGAAGAGAATCGGGAAATGACTCTGTTGTTGTTAGTAAAAAGAACACACATGCAATGACACTAGTGGATCCATAGGTGGATTGTGAAAAGAGCACACATGCAATGACACTGGTGGATCCATATGTGGTATGTGAAAAGAACACACATGCAATGACTCCAGTTGTTGTTAGTGAAAAGAACACACATGCAATGACAGTGGTGGATCCATGTGTGGTCACTGAAGAGAACACTCATGACAATGACTGGTTGTTGTTAGTAAACACACATGCAATGACACACATGCAATGACAATGTGTGGATCCATGTGTGGTCTCCAAGAGAACACACATGCAATGACACTGGTTGTTGTTACTACTAAAAGAACATACATGCAATGACACGGTGGATCTATGTGTGGATTGTGAAGAGAACACACACATGCAATAACACTGGTGGATCCATATGTGGTATGTGAAAAGAACACACATGCAATGACTCCAGTTGTTGTCAGTGAAAAGAACACACATGGAATGACACCGGTGGATCCATAGGTGGATTGTGGAAAGAGCACACATGCAATGACACTGGTGGATCCATACGTGGTATGAGAAAAGAACACACATGCAATGACTCCAGTTGTTGTTAGTGAAAAGAACACACATGCAATGACACTGGTGGATCCATAGGTGGTATGTGAAAAGAACACACATTTCATTGACTCTGGTTGTTGTTAGTAAAAAGAACACACATGCAATGACACTGGTGGATCCATGTGTGGTCTCTGAAGAGAACACACATGCAATGACTCTGGTTGTTGTTACTAAAAAGAACACACATGCAATGACACTGGTGGATCCATGTGTGGATTGTGAAGAGAACACACATGCAATGACACTGGTGGATCCATAGGTGGTATGTGAGAAGAACATTCATGAAATGACTCTGGTTGTTGTTAGTAAATAGAACACACATGCAATGACACGGGTGGATTGTGTAAAGAGCACACATGCAATGACACTGGTGGATCCATATGTGGTATGAGAAAACAACACACATGCAATGACTCCAGTTGTTGTTAGTGAAAAGAACATACATGCAATGACACTGGTGGATCCATGTGTGGTCTCTGAAGAGAACACACATGCAATGACACTGGTTGTTGTTACTAAAAATAACACACATGCAAGGACACTGGTGGATCCATATGTGGTATGTGATGAGAACAGTCATGAAATGACTCTGGTTGTTGTTAGTAAAAAGAACACACATGCAATGGCACTAGTGGATCCATAGGTGGATTGTGAAAAAAGCACACATGCAATGACACTGGTGGATCCATATGTGGTATGTGAAAAGAACACACATGCAATGACTCTAGTTGTTGTTATTGAAAAGAACATACATGCAATGACACTGGTGGATCCATGTGTGGTCTCTGAAGAGAACACACATTTCAATGACACTCGTGGATCCATATGTGGTATGTGAAAAGAACACACATGCAATAACTCTGGTTGTTATTACTAAAAAGAACACACATGCAATGACACTGGTGGATCTATAGGTGGTATGTGAGAAGAACAGTGAGGAAATGACTCTGGTTGTTGTTAGTAAAAAGAACACACATGCAATAACACTGGTGGATACATAGGTGGATTTTGAAAAGTGCACACATGCAAATGAGACTGGTGGATCCATATGTGGTATGTGAAAAGAACACACATGCAATGACTCCTGTTGTTGTTAGTGAAAAGATCATACATGCAATGACACTGGTGGATCCATGTGTGGTCTCTCAAGAGAACACACATTTCAATGACACTCGTGGATCCATTTGTGGTATGTGAAAAGAACACACATGCAAATGAGACTGGTGGATCCATATGTGGTATGTGAAAAGAACACACATGCAATGACTCCTGTTGTTGTTAGTGAAAAGATCATACATGCAATGACACTGGTGGATCCATGTGTGGTCTCTCAAGAGAACACACATGCAATGACACTGGTTGTTGTTACTAAAAAGAACACACATGCAATGACACGGGTGGATCCATGTGTGGATTGTCGAGAGAACACACATGCAATGACACTGGTGGATCCATAGGTGGTATGTGAGAAGAACACTTATGAAATAACTCGGGTTGTTGTTAGTAAAAAGAACACACATGCAATGACACTGGTGGATCCATATGTGGTATGTGAAAAGATCACACATGCAAAGACTCCAGTTGTTGTTGGTAAAAAGATCATACATGCAATGACACTGGTGGATCCATGTGTGGTCTCTGAAGAGAACACACATGCAATGACTCTGGTTGTTGTTACTAAAAAGAACACACATGCAATGACACTGGTGGATCCATGTGTGGTCCCTGAAGAGAACACACATGTAATGACACTGGTTGTTGTTACTAAAAATAACAAACATGCAATGATACTGGTGGATCCATATGTGGTATGTGAGAAGAACAGTCATGAAATGACTCTGGTTGTTGTTAGTAAAAAGAACACACATGCAATGACGCTAGTGGATCCATAGGTGGATTGTGAAAAAAGCACACATGCAATGACACTGGTGGATCCATATGTGGTATGTGAAAAGAACACACATGCAATGACTCCAGTTGTTGTTAGTGAAAAGAACATACATGCAATGACACTGGTGGATCCATGTGTGGTCTGAAGAACACACATTTCAATGACACTCGTGGATCCATATGTGGTATGTGAAAAGAACACACATGCAATGACTATGGTTGTTATTACTAAAAAGAACACACATGCAATGACACTGGTGGATCTATAGGTGGTATGTGAGAAGAACAGTCATGAAATGACTCTGGTTGTTGTTAGTAAAAAGAACACACATGCAATAACACTGGTGGATCCATAGGTGGATTGTGAAAAGTGCACACATGCAATGACACTGGTGGATCCATGTGGTGCCACGGAACAGAGCACACATTCCAATGACTCTGGTTGTTGTTGGTAAAAAGAACACACATGCAATGACACTGGTGGATCCATGTGTGGTCTCTGAAGAGAACACACATGCAATGACACTGGTTGTTGTTACTAAAAAGAACACGCATGCAATGACACGGGTGGATCCATGTGTGGATTGTGAAGAGAACACACATGCAATGACACTGGTGGATCCATAGGTGGTATGTGAGAAGAATAGTCATAAAATGACTCTGGTTGTTGTTAGTAAAAAGAACACACATGCAATGACACTGGTGGATCCATAGGTGGATTTTGAAAAGATCACACATGCAATAACACTGGTGGATCCATATGTGGTATGTGAAAAGAATACTGATGCAAAGACTCCAGTTGTTGTTAGTGAAAAGAACATACATACAATGACACCGATGGCTCCATGTGTGGTCTCTGAAGAGAGCACACATTTCAATGACTCTTGTTGTTGTTATTAAAAGAACACACATGCAATGACACTGGTGGATCCATGTGTGGTCTCTGAAGAGAACACCCATGCAATGACTCTGGTTGTTGTTACTAAAAAGAACACACATGCAATCACACTGGTGGATCCATGTGTGGATTGTGAAGAGAACACACATGCAATGACACTGGTGGATCCATAGGTGGTATGTGAGAAGAACAGTCATGAAATGACTCTGGTTGTTGTTAGTAAAAAGAACACACATGCAATGACACTAGTGGATTGTGATAAGAGCACACATGCAATGACACAGGAGGATCCAAGTGTGGTCTGAAGAGAACACACATGCAATGACTCTGGTTGTTGTTACTAAAAAGAACACACATGCAATGACACTGGTGGATCCATGTGTGGTCCCTGAAGAGAACACACATGTAATGACACTGGTTGTTGTTACTAAAAATAACAAACATGCAATGATACTAGTGGATCCATATGTGGTATGTGAAGAAACAGTCATGAAATGACTCGGTTGTTGTTAGTAAAAAGAACACACATGCAATGACACTAGTGGATCCATAGGTGGACTGTAAAAAAAGCACACATGCAATGACACTGGTGGATCCATATGTGGTATGTGAAAAGAACACACATGCAATGACTCCAGTTGTTGTTAGTGAAAAGAACATACATGCAATGACACTAGTGGATCCATGTGTGGTCTCTGAAGAGAACACACATTTCAATGACACTCGTGGATCCATTTGTGGTATGTGAAAAGAACACACATGCAATGACTCTAGTTGTTATTACTAAAAAGAACACACATGCAATGACACTGGTGGATCTATAGGTGGTATGTGAGAAGAACAGTCAGGAAATGACTCTGGTTGTTGTTAGTAAAAAGAACACACATGCAATAACACTGGTGGATCCATAGGTGGATTTTGAAAAGTGCACACATGCAAATGACACTGGTGGATCCATATGTGGTATGTGAAAAGAACACACATGCAATGACTCCTGTTGTTGTTAGTGAAAAGATCATACATGCAATGACACTGGTGGATCCATGTGTGGTCTCTCAAGAGAACACACATGCAATGACACTGGTTGTTGTTACTAAAAAGAACACACATGCAATGACACTGGTGGATCCATGTGTGGATTGTCGAGAGAACACACATGCAATGACACTGGTGGATCCATAGGTGGTATGTGAGAAGAACACTTATGAAATAACTCGGGTTGTTGTTAGTAAAAAGAACACACATGCAATGACACTGGTGGATCCATAGGTGGATTGTGAAAAGAGCACACATGCAATAACACTGGTGGATCCATATGTGGTATGTGAAAAGAATACACATGCAAAGACTCCAGTTGTTGTTAGTGAAAAGAACATACATGCAATGACACCGATGGATCCATGTGTGGTCTCTGAAGAGAGCACACATTTCAATGACTCTGGTTGTTGTTAGTAAAAAGAACACACATGCAATGACACTGGTGGATCCATGAGTGGGCTCTGAAGAGAACACCCATGCAATGACTCTGGTTGTTGTTACTAAAAAGAACACACATGCAATCACACTGGTGGATCCATGTGTGGATTGTGAAGAGAACACACATGCAATGACACTGGTGGATCCATAGGTGGTATGTGAGAAGAACAGTCATGAAATGACTCTCGTTGTTGTTAGTAAAAAGAACACACATGCAATGACACTAGTGGATTGTGAAAAGAGCACACATGCAATGACACTGGTGGATCCATGTGTGGTCTCTGAAGAGAACACACATGCAATGACTCTGGTTGTTGTTACTAAAAAGAACACACATGCAATGACACTGGTGGATCCATGTGTGGTCCCTGAAGAGAACACACATGTAATGACACTGGTTGTTGTTACTAAAAATAACAAACATGCAATGATACTGGTGGATCCATATGTGGTATGTGAGAAGAACAGTCATGAAATGACTCTGGTTGTTGTTAGTAAAAAGAACACACATGCAATGACACTAGTGGATCCATAGGTGGATTGTGAAAAAAGCACACATGCAATGACACTGGTGGATCCATATGTGGTATGTGAAAAGAACACACATGCAATGACTCCAGTTGTTGTTAGTGAAAAGAACATACATGCAATGACACTGGTGGATCCATGTGTGGTCTCTGAAGAGAACACACATTTCAATGACACTCGTGGATCCATATGTGGTATGTGAAAAGAACACACATGCAATGACTATGGTTGTTATTACTAAAAAGAACACACATGCAATGACACTGGTGGATCTATAGGTGGTATGTGAGAAGAACAGTCATGAAATGACTCTGGTTGTTGTTAGTAAAAAGAACACACATGCAATAACACTGGTGGATCCATAGGTGGACTGTGAAAAGTGCACACATGCAATGACACTGGTGGATCCATGTGTGGTCACTGAAGAGAGCACACATTTCAATGACTCTGGTTGTTGTTGGTAAAAAGAACACACATGCAATGACACTGGTGGATCCATGTGTGGTCTCTGAAGAGAACACACATGCAATGACACTGGTTGTTGTTACTAAAAAGAACACGCATGCAATGACACGGGTGGATCCATGTGTGGATTGTGAAGAGAACACACATGCAATGACACTGGTGGATCCATAGGTGGTATGTGAGAAGAATAGTCATAAAATGACTCTGGTTGTTGTTAGTAAAAAGAACACACATGCAATGACACTGGTGGATCCATAGGTGGATTGTGAAAAGATCACACATGCAATAACACTGGTGGATCCATATGTGGTATGTGAAAAGAATACTCATGCAAAGACTCCAGTTGTTGTTAGTGAAACGAACATACATACAATGACACCGATGGATCCATGTGTGTTCTCTGAAGAGAGCACACATTTCAATGACTCTGGTTGTTGTTAGTAAAAAGAACACACATGCAATGACACTGGTGGATCCATGTGTGGTCTCTGAAGAGAACACCCATGCAATGACTCTGGTTGTTGTTACTAAAAAGAACACACATGCAATCACACTGGTGGATCCATGTGTGGATTGTGAAGAGAACACACATGCAATGACACTGGTGGATCCATAGGTGGTATGTGAGAAGAACAGTCATGAAATGACTCTGGTTGTTGTTAGTAAAAAGAACACACATGCAATGACACTAGTGGATTGTGATAAGAGCACACATGCAATGACACTGGTGGATCCATGTGTGGTCTCTGAAGAGAACACACATGCAATGACTCTGGTTGTTGTTAGTGAAAAGAACACACATGCAATGACACTGGTGGATCCATGTGTGGTCCCTGAAGAGAACACACATGTAATGACACTGGTTGTTGTTACTAAAAATAACAAACATGCAATGATACTAGTGGATCCATATGTGGTATGTGAGAAGAACAGTCATGAAATGACTCTGGTTGTTGTTAGTAAAAAGAACACACATGCAATGACACTAGTGGATCCATAGGTGGACTGTAAAAAAAGCACACATGCAATGACACTGGTCGATCCATATGTGGTATGTGAAAAGAACACACATGCAATGACTCCAGTTGTTGTTAGTGAAAAGAACATACATGCAATGACACTAGTGGATCCATGTGTGGTCTCTGAAGAGAACACACATTTCAATGACACTCGTGGATCCATTTGTGGTATGTGAAAAGAACACACATGCAATGACTCTAGTTGTTATTACTAAAAAGAACACACATGCAATGACACTGGTGGATCTATAGGTGGTATGTGAGAAGAACAGTCATGAAATGACTCTGGTTGTTGTTAGTAAAAAGAACACACATGCAATAACACTGGTGGATCCATAGGTGGATTGTGAAAAGTGCACACATGCAATGACACTGGTGGATCCATGTGTGGTCACTGAAGTGAGCACACATTTCAATGACTCTGGTTGTTGTTGGTAAAAAGAACACACATGCAATGACACTGGTGGATCCATGTGTGGTCTCTGAAGAGAACACACATGCAATGACACTGGTTGTTGTTACTAAAAAGAACACGCATGCAATGACACGGGTGGATCCATGTGTGGATTGTGAAGAGAACACACATGCAATGACACTGGTGGATCCATAGGTGGTATGTGAGAAGAATAGTCATAAAATGACTCTGGTTGTTGTTAGTAAAAAGAACACACATGCAATTACACTGGTGGATCCATAGGTGGATTGTGAAAAGATCACACATGCAATAACACTGGTGGATCCATATGTGGTATGTGAAAAGAATACTCATGCAAAGACTCCAGTTGTTGTTAGTGAAACGAACATACATACAATGACACCGATGGATCCATGTGTGGTCTCTGAAGAGAGCACACATTTCAATGACTCTGGTTGTTGTTAGTAAAAAGAACACACATGCAATGACACTGGTGGATCCATGTGTGGTCTCTGAAGAGAACACCCATGCAATGACTCTGGTTGTTGTTACTAAAAAGAACACACATGCAATCACACTGGTGGATCCATGTGTGGATTGTGAAGAGAACACACATGCAATGACACTGGTGGATCCATAGGTGGTATGTGAGAAGAACAGTCATGAAATGACTCTGGTTGTTGTTAGTAAAAAGAACACACATGCAATGACACTAGTGGATTGTGATAAGAGCACACATGCAATGACACTGGTGGATCCATGTGTGGTCTCTGAAGAGAACACACATGCAATGACTCTGGTTGTTGTTACTAAAAAGAACACACATGCAATGACACTGGTGGATCCATGTGTGGTCCCTGAAGAGAACACACATGTAATGACACTGGTTGTTGTTACTAAAAATAACAAACATGCAATGATACTAGTGGATCCATATGTGGTATGTGAGAAGAACAGTCATGAAATGACTCTGGTTGTTGTTAGTAAAAAGAACACACATGCAATGACACTAGTGGATCCATAGGTGGACTGTAAAAAAAGCACACATGCAATGACACTGGTGGATCCATATGTGGTATGTGAAAAGAACACACATGCAATGACTCCAGTTGTTGTTAGTGAAAAGAACATACATGCAATGACACTGTTGGATCCATGTGTGGTCTCTGAAGAGAACACACATTTCAATGACACTCGTGGATCCATATGTGGTATGTGAAAAGAACACACATGCAATGACTATGGTTGTTATTACTAAAAAGAACACACATGCAATGACACTGGTGGATCTATAGGTGGTATGTGAGAAGAACAGTCATGAAATGACTCTGGTTGTTGTTAGTAAAAAGAACACACATGCAATAACACTGGTGGATCCATAGGTGGATTGTGAAAAGTGCACACATGCAATGACACTGGTGGATCCATGTGTGGTCACTGAAGAGAGCACACATTTCAATGACTCTGGTTGTTGTTGGTAAAAAGAACACACATGCAATGACACTGGTGGATCCATGTGTGGTCTCTGAAGAGAACACACATGCAATGACACTGGTTGTTGTTACTAAAAAGAACACACATGCAATGACACGGGTGGATCCATGTGTGGATTGTGAAGAGAACACACATGCAATGACACTGGTGGATCCATAGGTGGTATGTGAGAAGAATAGTCATAAAATGACTCTGGTTGTTGTTAGTAAAAAGAACACACATGCAATGACACTGGTGGATCCATAGGTGGATTTTGAAAAGATCACACATGCAATAACACTGGTGGATCCATATGTGGTATGTGAAAAGAATACTGATGCAAAGACTCCAGTTGTTGTTAGTGAAACGAACATACATACAATGACACCGATGGATCCATGTGTGGTCTCTGAAGAGAGCACACATTTCAATGACTCTGGTTGTTGTTAGTAAAAAGAACACACATGCAATGACACTGGTGGATCCATGTGTGGTCTCTGAAGAGAGAACACATGCAATGACTCTGGTTGTTGTTACTAAAAAGAACACACATGCAATCACACTGGTGGATCCATGTGTGGATTGTGAAGAGAACACACATGCAATGACACTGGTGTGGATCCATAGGTGGTATGTGAAGAACAGTCATGAAATGACTCTGGTTGTTGTTAGTAAAAAGAACACACATGCAATGACACTAGTGGATTGTGATAAGAGCACACATGCAATGACACTGGTGGATCCATGTGTGGTCTCTGAAGAGAACACACATGCAATGACTCTGGTTGTTGTTACTAAAAAGAACACACATGCAATGACACTGGTGGATCCATGTGTGGTCCCTGAAGAGAACACACATGTAATGACACTGGTTGTTGTTACTAAAAATAACAAACATGCAATGATACTAGTGGATCCATATGTGGTATGTGAGAAGAACAGTCATGAAATGACTCTGGTTGTTGTTAGTAAAAAGAACACACATGCAATGACACTAGTGGATCCATAGGTGGACTATAAAAAAAGCACACATGCAATGACACTGGTGGATCCATATGTGGTATGTGAAAAGAACACACATGCAATGACTCCAGTTGTTGTTAGTGAAAAGAACATACATGCAATGACACTAGTGGATCCATGTGTGGTCTCTGAAGAGAACACACATTTCAATGACACTCGTGGATCCATTTGTGGTATGTGAAAAGAACACACATGCAATGACTCTAGTTGTTATTACTAAAAAGAACACACATGCAATGACACTGGTGGATCTATAGGTGGTATGTGAGAAGAACAGTCAGGAAATGACTCTGGTTGTTGTTAGTAAAAAGAACACACATGCAATAACACTGGTGGATCCATAGGTGGATTTTGAAAAGTGCACACATGCAAATGACACTGGTGGATCCATATGTGGTATGTGAAAAGAACACACATGCAATGACTCATGTTGTTGTTAGTGAAAAGATCATACATGCAATGACACTGGTGGATCCATGTGTGGTCTCTCAAGAGAACACACATGCAATGACACTGGTTGTTGTTACTAAAAAGAACACACATGCAATGACACTGGTGGATCCATGTGTGGATTGTCGAGAGAACACACATGCAATGACACTGGTGGATCCATAGGTGGTATGTGAGAAGAACACTTATGAAATAACTCGGGTTGTTGTTAGTAAAAATAACACACATGCAATGACACTGGTGGATCCATAGGTGGATTGTGAAAAGAGCACACATGACACTGGTGGATCCATATGTGGTATGTGAAAAAACACACATGCAATGACTCCAGTTGTTGTTAGTGAAAAGAACACACATGCAATGACACTGGTGGATCCATAGGTGGATTGTGAAAAGAGCATACATACAATGACACTGGTGGATCCATATGTGGTATGTGAAAAGAACACACATGCAATGACTCTAGTTGTTGTTAGTGAAAAGAACATACATGCAATGACACTGGTGGATCCATGTGTGGTCACTGAAGAGAGCACACATTTCAATGACTCTGGTTGTTGTTGGTAAAAAGAACACACATGCAATGACACTGGTGGATCCATGTGTGGTCTCTGAAGAGAACACACATGCAATGACACTGGTTGTTGTTACTAAAAAGAACACACATGCAATGACACGGGTGGATCCATGTGTGGATTGTGAAGAGAACACACATGCAATGACACTGGTGGATCCATAGGTGGTATGTGAGAAGAACAGTCATAAAATGACTCTGGTTGTTGTTAGTAAAAAGAACACACATGCAATGACACTGGTGGATCCATAGGTGGATTGTGAAAAGAGCACACATGCAATAACACTGGTGGATCCATATGTGGTATGTGAAAAGAATACACATGCAAAGACTCCAGTTGTTGTTAGTGAAAAGAACATACATACAATGACACCGATGGATCCATGTGTGGTCTCTGAAGAGAGCACACATTTCAATGACTCTGGTTGTTGTTAGTAAAAAGAACACACATGCAATGACACTGGTGGATCCATGTGTGGTCTCTGAAGAGAACACCCATGCAATGACTCTGGTTGTTGTTACTAAAAAGAACACACATGCAATCACACTGGTGGATCCATGTGTGGATTGTGAAGAGAACACACATGCAATGACACTGGTGGATCCATAGGTGGTATGTGAGAAGAACAGTCATGAAATGACTCTGGTTGTTGTTAGTAAAAAGAACACACATGCAATGACACTAGTGGATTGTGAAAAGAGCACACATGCAATGACACTGGTGGATCCATGTGTGGTCTCTGAAGAGAACACACATGCAATGACTCTGGTTGTTGTTACTAAAAAGAACACACATGCAATGACACTGGTGGATCCATGTGTGGTCCCTGAAGAGAACACACATGCAATGACACTGGTTGTTGTTACTAAAAATAACACACATGCAATGATACTGGTGGATCCATATGTGGTATGTGAAAAGAACACACATGTAGTGACTCCAGTTGTTGTTAGTGAAAAGAACATACATGCAATGACACTGGTGGATCCATGTGTGGTCTCTGAAGAGAACACACATTTCAATGACACTCATGGATCCATTTGTGGTATGTGAAAAGAACACACATGCAATGACTCTGGTTGTTATTACTAAAAATAACACACATGCAATGACACTGGTGGATCTATAGGTGGTATGTGAGAAGAACAGTCAGGAAATGACTCTGGTTGTTGTTAGTAAAAAGAACACACATGCAATAACACTGGTGGATCCATAGGTGGATTTTGAAAAGTGCACACATGCAAATGACGCTGGTGGATCCATATGTGGTATGTGAAAAGAACACACATGCAATGACTCCTGTTGGTGTTAGTGAAAAGATCATACATGCAATGACACTGGTGGATCCATGTGTGGTCTCTCAAGAGAACACACATGCAATGACACTGGTTGTTGTTACTAAAAAGAACACACATGCAATGACACTGGTGGATCCATGTGTGGATTGTCGAGAGAACACACATGCAATGACACTGGTGGATCCATAGGTGGTATGTGAGAAGAACACTCATGAAATAACTCGGGTTGTTGTTAGTAAAAAGAACACACATGCAATGACACTGGTGGATCCATTGGTGGATTGTGAAAAGAGCACACATGTAATGACACTGGTGGATCCATATGTGGTATGTGAAAAAACACACATGCAATGACTCCAGTTGTTGTTAGTGAAAAGAACACACATGCAATGACCTTTGGTGGATCCATAGGTGGATTGTGAAAAGAGCATACATGCAATGACACTGGTGGATCCATATGTGGTATGTGAAAAGAACACACATGCAATGACTCTAGTTGTTGTTAGTGAAAAGAACATACATGCAATGACACTGGTGGATCCATGTGTGGTCACTGAAGAGAGCACACATTTCAATGACTCTGGTTGTTGTTGGTAAAAAGAACACACATGCAATGACACTGGTGGATTCATGTGTGGTCTCTGAAGAGAACACACATGCAATGACACTGGTTGTTGTTACTAAAAAGAACACACATGAAATGACACGGGTAGATCCATGTGTGGATTATGAAGAGAACACACATGCAATGACACTAGTGGATCCATAGGTGGTATGTGAGAAGAACAGTCATAAAATGACTCTGGTTGTTGTTAGTAAAAACAACACACATGCAATGACACTGGTGGATCCATAGGTGGATTGTGAAAAGAGCACACATGCAATAACACTGGTGGATCCATATGTGGTATGTGAAAAGAACACACATGCAATGACTCCTGTTGGTGTTAGTGAAAAGATCATACATGCAATGACACTGGTGGATCCATGTGTGGTCTCTCAAGAGAACACACATGCAATGACACTGGTTGTTGTTACTAAAAAGAACACACATGCAATGACATTGGTGGATCCATGTGTGGATTGTCGAGAGAACACACATGCAATGACACCGGTGGATCCATAGGTGGTATGTGAGAAGAACACTCATGAAATAACTCGGGTTGTTGTTAGTAAAAATAACACACATGCAATGACACTGGTGGATCCATTGGTGGATTGTGAAAAGAGCACACATGTAATGACACTGGTGGATCCATATGTGGTATGTGAAAAAACACACATGCAATGACTCCAGTTGTTGTTAGTGAAAAGAACACACATGCAATGACACTGGTGGATCCATAGGTGGATTGTGAAAAGAGCATACATGCAATGACACTGGTGGATCCATATGTGGTATGTGAAAAGAACACACATGCAATGACTCTAGTTGTTGTTAGTGAAAAGAACATACATGCAATGACACTGGTGGATCCATGTGTGGTCACTGAAGAGAGCACACATTTCAATGACTCTGGTTGTTGTTGGTAAAAAGAACACACATGCAATGACACTGGTGGATTCATGTGTGGTCTCTGAAGAGAACACACATGCAATGACACTGGTTGTTGTTACTAAAAAGAACACACATGAAATGACACGGGTAGATCCATGTGTGGATTATGAAGAGAACACACATGCAATGACACTAGTGGATCCATAGGTGGTATGTGAGAAGAACAGTCATAAAATGACTCTGGTTGTTGTTAGTAAAAAGAACACACATGCAATGACACTGGTGGATCCATAGGTGGATTGTGAAAAGAGCACACATGCAATAACACTGGTGGATCCATATGTGGTATGTGAAAAGAATACACATGCAAAGACTCCAGTTGTTGTTAGTGAAAAGAACATACATACAATGACACCGATGGATCCATGTGTGGTCTCTGAAGAGAGCACACATTTCAATGACTCTGGTTGTTGTTAGTAAAAAGAACACACATGCAATGACACTGGTGGATCCATGTGTGGTCTCTGAAGAGAACACCCATGCAATGACTCTGGTTGTTGTTACTAAAAAGAACACACATGCAATCACAGTGGTGGATCCATGTGTGGATTGTGAAGAGAACACACATGCAATGACACTGGTGGATCCATAGGTGGTATGTGAGAAGAACAGTCATGAAATGACTCTGGTTGTTGTTATTGAAAAGAACATACATGCAATGACACTGGTGGATCCATGTGTGGTCTCTGAAGAGAACACACATTTCAATGACACTCGTGGATCCATATGTGGTATGTGAAAAGAACACACATGCAATAACTCTGGTTGTTATTACTAAAAAGAACACACATGCAATGACACTGGTGGATCTATAGGTGGTATGTGAGAAGAACAGTCAGGAAATGACTCTGGTTGTTGTTAATAAAAAGAACACACATGCAATAACACTGGTGGATCCATAGGTGGATTTTGAAAAGTGCACACATGCAAATGAGACTGGTGGATCCACATGTAGTATGTGAAAAGAACACACATGCAATGACTCCTGTTGTTGTTAGTGAAAAGATCATACATGCAATGACACTGGTGGATCCATGTGTGGTCTCTCAAGAGAACACACATGCAATGACACTGGTTGTTGTTACTAAAAAGAACACACATGCAATGACACTGGTGGATCCATGTGTGGATTGTGAAGAGAACACACATGCAATGACACTGGTGGATCCATAGGTGGTATGTGAGAAGAACACTCATGAAATAACTCGGGTTGTTGTTAGTAAAAAGAACACACATGCAATGACACTGGTGGATCCATAAGTGGATTGTGAAAAGAGCACACATGCAATGACACTGGTGGATCCATATGTGGTATGTGAAAAGAACACACATGCAATGACACTGGTAGATCCATAGGTGGTATGTGAGAAGAACACTCATGAAATAACTCGGGTTGTTGTTAGTAAAAAGAACACACATGCAATGACACTGGTGGATCCATAGGTGGATTGTGAAAAGAGCACACATGACACTGGTGGATCCATATGTGGTATGTGAAAAAACACACATGCAATGACTCGGTTGTTGTTAGTGAAAAGAACACACATGCAATGACACTGGTGAATCCATAGGTGGATTGTGAAAAGAGCATACATGCAATGACACTGGTGGATCCATATGTGGTATGTGAAAAGAACACACATGCAATGACTCTAGTTGTTGTTAGTGAAAAGAACATACATGCAATGACACTGGTGGATCCATGTGTGGTCACTGAAGAGAGCACACATTTCAATGACTCTGGTTGTTGTTGGTAAAAACAACACACATGCAATGACCTCAGGTGGATCCATGTGTGGTCTCTGAAGAGAACACACATGCAATGACACTAGTTGTTGTTACTAAAAAGAACACACATGCAATGACGAGTGGATCCATGTGTGGATTGTGAAGAGAACACACATGACAATGACTGGTGGATCCATAGGTGGTATGTGAGAAGACAGTCATAAATGACTCTGGTTGTTGTTAGTAAAAGAACACACATGCAATGGGTGGATCCATAGGTGGATTGTGGAAGAGCACACATGCAATAACACTGGTGGATCCATATGTGGTATGTGAAAGAAGACACATGCAATGACTCAAGTTGATGTTAGTGAAAAGAACATACATGCAATGACACCGATGGATCCATGTGTGGTCTCTGAAGAGAGCACACATTTCAATGACTCTGGTTGTTGTTAGTAAAAAGAACACACCTGCAATGACACTGGTGGATCCATGTGTGGTCTCTTAAGAGAACACCCATGCAATGACTCTGGTTGTTACTAAAAAGAACACACATGCAATCACACTGGTGGATCCATGTGTGGATTGTGAAGAGAACACACATGCAATGACACTGTTGGATCCATAGGTGGTATGTGAGAAGAACAGTCATGAAATAACTCTCGTTGTTGTTAGTAAAAAGAACACACATGCAATGACACTAGTGGATTGTGAAAAGAGCACACATGCAATGCCACTGGTGGATCCATGTGTGGTCTCTGAAGAGAACACACATGCAATGACTCTGGTTGTTGTTACTAAAAAGAACACACATGCAATGACACTGGTGGATCCATGTGTGGTCCCTGAAGAGAACACACATGTAATGACACTAGTTGTTGTTACTAAAAATAACAAACATGCAATGATACTGGTGGATCCATATGTGGTATGTGAGAAGAACAGTCATGAAATGACTCTGGTTGTTGTTAGTAAAAAGAACACACATGCAATGACACTAGTGGATCCATAGGTGGACTGTAAAAAAAGCACACATGCAATGACACTGGTGGATCCATATGTGGTATGTGAAAAGAACACACATGCAATGACTCTAGTTGTTGTTAGTGAAAAGAACATACATGCAATGACACTGGTGGATCCATGTGTGGTCTCTGAAGAGAACACACATTTCAATGACACTCGTGGATCCATATGTGGTATGTGAAAAGAACACACATGCAATAACTCTGGTTGTTATTACTAAAAAGAACACACATGCAATGACACTGGTGGATCTATAGGTGGTATGTGAGAAGAACAGTCAGGAAATGACTCTGGTTGTTGTTAGTAAAAAGAACACACATGCAATGACACTGGTGGATCCATAGGTGGATTGTGAAAAGAGCACACATGCAATGACACTGGTGGATCCATATGTGGTATGTGAAAAGAACACACATGCAATGACTCCAGTTGTTGTTAGTGAAAAGAACACACATGCAATGACACTGGTGGATCCATAGGTGGATTGTGAAAAGAGCATACATGCAATGACACTGGTGGATCCATATGTGGTATGTGAAAAGAACACACATGCAATGACTCTAGTTGTTGTTAGTGAAAAGAACATACATGCAATGACACTGGTGGATCCATGTGGTCTTGAAGAGAGCACACATTTCAATGACTCTGGTTGTTGTTGGTAAAAAGAACACACATGCAATGACACTGGTGGATCCATGTGTGGTCTCTGAAGAGAACACACATGCAATGACACTGGTTGTTGTTACTAAAAAGAACACACATGCAATGACACGAGTGGATCCATGTGTGGATTGTGAAGAGAACACACATGCAATGACACTGGTGGATCCATAGGTGGTATGTGAGAAGAACAGTCATAAAATGACTCTGGTTGTTGTTAGTAAAAAGAACACACATGCAATGACACTGGTGGATCCATAGGTGGATTGTGGAAAGAGCACACATGCAATAACACTGGTGGATCCATATGTGGTATGTGAAAAGAATACACATGCAAAGACTCCAGTTGATGTTAGTGAAAAGAACATACATGCAATGACACCGATGGATCCATGTGTGGTCTCTGAAGAGAGCACACATTTCAATGACTCTGGTTGTTGTTAGTAAAAAGAACACACATGCAATGACACTGGTGGATCCATGTGTGGTCTCTGAAGAGAACACCCATGCAATGACTCTGGTTGTTGTTACTAAAAAGAACACACATGCAATCACACTGGTGGATCCATGTGTGGATTGTGAAGAGAACACACATGCAATGACACTGGTGGATCCATAGGTGGTATGTGAGAAGAACAGTCATGAAATGACTCTCGTTGTTGTTAGTAAAAAGAACACACATGCAATGACACTAGTGGATTGTGAAAAGAGCACACATGCAATGACACTGGTGGATCCATGTGTGGTCTCTGAAGAGAACACACATGCAATGACTCTGGTTGTTGTTACTAAAAAGAACACACATGCAATGACACTGGTGGATCCATGTGTGGTCCCTGAAGAGAACACACATGTAATGGCACTAGTTGTTGTTATTAAAAATAACAAACATGCAATGATCCTGGTGGATCCATATGTGGTATGTGAGAAGAACAGTCATGAAATGACTCTGGTTGTTGTTAGTAAAAAGAACACACATGCAATGACACTAGTGGATCCATAGGTGGATTGTGAAAAAAGCACACATGCAATGACACTGGTGGATCCATATGTGTTATGTGAAAAGAACACACATGCAATGACTCTAGTTGTTGTTAGTGAAAAGAACATACATGGAATGACACTGGTGGATCCATGTGTGGTCTCTGAAGAGAACACACATTTCAATGACACTCGTGGATCCATATGTGGTATGTGAAAAGAACACACATGCAATAACTCTGGTTGTTATTACTAAAAAGAACACACATGCAATGACACTGGTGGATCTATAGGTGGTATGTGAGAAGAACAGTCAGGAAATGACTCTGGTTGTTGTTAGTAAAAAGAACACACATGCAATGACACTGGTGGATCCATAGGTGGATTGTGAAAAGAGCACACATGCAATGACACTGGTGGATCCATATGTGGTATGTGAAAAGAACACACATGCAATGACAGTGGTGGATCCATGTGTGGTCACTGCAGAGAACACTCATTTCAATGACTCTGGTTGTTGTTAGTAAAAAGAACACACATGCAATGACAATGGTGGATCCATGTGTGGTCTCTGAAGAGAACACACATGCAATGACACTGGTTGTTGTTACTAAAAAGAACATACATGCAATGACACTGGTGGATCTATGTGTGGATTGTGAAGAGAACACACATGCAATGACACTGGTGGATCCATATGTGGTATGTGAGAAGAACAGTCATGAAATGACTCTGGTTGTTGTTAGTAAAAAGAACACACATGCAATGACAGTGGTGGATCCATAGGTGGATTGTGAAAAGAGCACACATGCAATAACACTGGTGGATCCATATGTGGTATGTGAAAAGAACACACATGCAATGACTCCAGTTGTTGTCAGTGAAAAGAACACACATGGAATGACACCGGTGGATCCATAGGTGGATTGTGGAAAGAGCACACATGCAATGACACTGGTGGATCCATACGTGGTATGTGAAAAGAACACACATGCAATGACTCCAGTTGTTGTTAGTGAAAAGAACACACATGCAATGACACTGGTGGATCCATAGGTGGTATGTGAAAAGAACACACATTTCATTGACTCTGGTTGTTGTTAGTAAAAAGAACACACATGCAATGACACTGGTGGATCCATGTGTGGTCTCTGAAGAGAACACACATGCAATGACTCTGGTTGTTGTTACTAAAAAGATCACACATGCAATGACACTGGTGGATCCATGTGTGGATTGTGAAGAGAACACACATGCAATGACACTGGTGGATCCATAGGTGGTATGTGAGAGGAACATTCATGAAATGACTCTGGTTGTTGTTAGTAAAAAGAAAACACATGCAATGACACTGGTGGATTGTGAAAAGAGCACACATGCAATGACACTGGTGGATCCATATGTGGTATGACAAAAGAACACACATGCAATGACTCCAGTTGTTGTTAGTGAAAAGAACATACATGCAATGACACTGGTGGATCCATGTGTGGTCTCTGAAGAGAACACACATGCAATGACACTGGTTGTTGTTACTAAAAATAACACACATGCAAGGACACTGGTGGATCCATATGTGGTATGTGATGAGAACAGTCATGAAATGACTCTGGTTGTTGTTAGTAAAAAGAACACACATGCAATGGCACTAGTGGATCCATAGGTGGATTGTGAAAAAAGCACACATGCAATGACACTGGTGGATCCATATGTGGTATGTGAAAAGAACACACATGCAATGACTCCAGTTGTTGTTATTGAAAAGAACATACATGCAATGACACTGGTGGATCCATGTGTGGTCTCTGAAGAGAACACACATTTCAATGACACTCGTGGATCCATATGTGGTATGTGAAAATAACACACATGCAATAACTCTGGTTGTTATTACTAAAAAGAACACACATGCAATGACACTGGTGGATCTATAGGTGGTATGTGAGAAGAACAGTCAGGAAATGACTCTGGTTGTTGTTAGTAAAAAGAACACACATGCAATAACACTGGTGGATCCATAGGTCGATTTTGAAAAGTGCACACATGCAAATGAGACTGGTGGATCCATATGTGGTATGTGAAAAGAACACACATGCAATGACTCCTGTTGTTGTTAGTGAAAAGATCATACATGCAATGACACTGGTGGATCCATGTGTGGTCTCTCAAGAGAACACACATGCAATGACACTGGTTGTTGTTACTAAAAAGAACACACATGCAATGACACTGGTGGATCCATGTGTGGATTGTGAAGAGAACACAAATGCAATGACACTGGTGGATCCATAGGTGGTATGTGAGAAGAACACTCATGAAATAACTCGGGTTGTTGTTAGTAAAAAGAACACACATGCAATGACACTGGTGGATCCATAGGTGGATTGTGAAAAGAGCACACATGACACTGGTGGATCCATATGTGGTATGTGAAAAAACACACATGCAATGACTCCAGTTGTTGTTAGTGAAAAGAACACACATGCAATGACACTGGTGGATCCATAGGTGGATTGTGAAAAGAGCATACATGCAATGACACTGGTGGATCCATATGTGGTATGTGAAAAGAACACACATGCAATGACTCTAGTTGTTGTTAGTGAAAAGAACATACATGCAATGACACTGGTGGATCCATGTGTGGTCACTGAAGAGAGCACACATTTCAATGACTCTGGTTGTTGTTGGTAAAAAGAACACACATGCAATGACACTGGTGGATCCATGTGTGGTCTCTGAAGAGAACACACATGCAATGACACTGGTTGTTGTTACTAAAAAGAACACACATGCAATGACACGAGTGGATCCATGTGTGGATTGTGAAGAGAACACACATGCAATGACACTGGTGGATCCATAGGTGGTATGTGAGAAGAACAGTCATAAAATGACTCTGGTTGTTGTTAGTAAAAAGAACACACATGCAATGACACTGGTGGATCCATAGGTGGATTGTGAAAAGAGCACACATGCAATAACACTGGTGGATCCATATGTGGTATGTGAAAAGAATACACATGCAAAGACTCCAGTTGATGTTAGTGAAAAGAACATACATGCAATGACACCGATGGATCCATGTGTGGTCTCTGAAGAGAGCACACATTTCAATGACTCTGGTTGTTGTTACTAAAAAGAACACTCATGCAATGACATTTGGTGGATCCATGTGTGGTCTCTGAAAGAACACCCATGCAATGACTCGGTTGTTGTTACTAAAAGAACACACATGCAATCACTGGTGGATCCATGTGTGGATTGTGAAGAGAACACACATGCAATGACACTGGTGGATCCATAGGTGGTATGTGAGAAGAACAGTCATGAAATGACTCTGGTTGTTGTTAGTAAAAAGAACACACATGCAATGACACTAGTGGATTGTGAAAAGAGCACACATGCAATGACCTTTGGTGGATCCATGTGGGGTCTCTGAAGAGAACACACATGCAATGACTCTGGTTGTTGTTACTAAAAAGAACACACATGCAATGACACTGGTGGATCCATGTGTGGTCCCTGAAGAGAACACACATGTAATGACACTGGTTGTTGTTACTAAAAATAACAAACATGCAATGATACTGGTGGATCCATATGTGGTATGTGAGAAGAACAGTCATGAAATGACTCTGGTTGTTGTTAGTAAAAAGAACACACATGCAATGACACTAGTGGATCCATAGGTGGATTGTGAAAAAAGCACACATGCAATGACACTGGTGGATCCATATGTGGTATGTGAAAAGAACACACATGCAATGACTCCAGTTGTTGTTAGTGAAAAGAACATACATGCAATGACACTGGTGGATCCATGTGTGGTCTCTGAAGAGAACACACATTAAAATGACACTCGTGGATCCATATGTGGTATGTGAAAAGAACACACATGCAATGACTATGGTTGTTATTACTAAAAAGAACACACATGCAATGACACTGGTGGATCTATAGGTGGTATGTGAGAAGAACAGTCATGAAATGACTCTGGTTGTTGTTAGTAAAAAGAACACACATGCAATAACACTGGTGGATCCATAGGTGGATTGTGAAAAGTGCACACATGCAATGACACTGGTGGATCCATGTGTGGTCACTGAAGAGAGCACACATTTCAATGACTCTGGTTGTTGTTGGTAAAAAGAACACACATGCAATGACACTGGTGGATCCATGTGTGGTCTCTGAAGAGAACACACATGCAATGACACTGGTTGTTGTTACTAAAAAGAACACGCATGCAATGACACGGGTGGATCCATGTGTGGATTGTGAAGAGAACACACATGCAATGACACTGGTGGATCCATAGGTGGTATGTGAGAAGAATAGTCATAAAATGACTCTGGTTGTTGTTAGTAAAAAGAACACACATGCAATGACACTGGTGGATCCATAGGTGGATTGTGAAAAGAGCACACATGCAATAACACTGGTGGATCCATATGTGGTATGTGAAAAGAATACACATGCAAAGACTCCAGTTGTTGTTAGTGAAAAGAACATACATACAATGACACCGATGGATCCATGTGTGGTCTCTGAAGAGAGCACACATTTCAATGACTCTGGTTGTTGTTAGTAAAAATAACACACATGCAATGACATTTGGTGGATCCATGTGTGGTCTCTGAAGAAACACCCATGCAATGACTCTGGTTGTTGTTACTAAAAAGAACACACATGCAATCACACTGGTGGATCCATGTGTGGATTGTGAAGAGAACACACATGCAATGACACTGGTGGATCCATAGGTGGTATGTGAGAAGAACAGTCATGAAATGACTCTGGTTGTTGTTAGTAAAAAGAACACACATGCAATGACACTTGTGGATTGTGATAAGAGCACACATGCAATGACACTGGTGGATCCATGTGTGGTCTCTGAAGAGAACACACATGCAATGACTCTGGTTGTTGTTACTAAAAAGAACACACATGCAATGACACTGGTGGATCCATGTGTGGTCCCTGAAGAGAACACACATGTAATGACACTGGTTGTTGTTACTAAAAATAACAAACATGCAATGATACTAGTGGATCCATATGTGGTATGTGAGAAGAACAGTCATGAAATGACTCTGGTTGTTGTTAGTAAAAAGAACACACATGCAATGACACTAGTGGATCCATAGGTGGACTGTGAAAAAAGCACACATGCAATGACACTGGTGGATCCATATGTGGTATGTGAAAAGAACACACATGCAATGACTCCAGTTGTTGTTAGTGAAAAGAACATACATGCAATGACACTAGTGGATCCATGTGTGGTCTCTGAAGAGAACACACATTTCAATGACACTCGTGGATCCATTTGTGGTATGTGAAAAGAACACACATGCAATGACTCTGGTTGTTATTACTAAAAAGAACACACATGCAATGACACTGGTGGATCTATAGGTGCTTGTGAGAAGAACAGTCATGAAATGACTCTGGTTGTTGTTAGTAAAAAGAACACACATGCAATGACACTGGTGGATCCATAGGTGGATTGTGAAAAGTGCACACATGCAAATGACACTAGTGGATCCATATGTGGTATGTCAAAAGAACACACATGCAATGACTCCTGTTGTTGTTAGTGAAAAGATCATACATGCAATGACACTGGTGGATCCATGTGTGGTATCTCAAGAGAACACACATGCAATGACACTGGTTGTTGTTACTAAAAAGAACACACATGCAATGACACTGGTGGATCCATGTGTGGATTGTCGAGAGAACACACATGCAATGACACTGGTGGATCCATAGGTGGTATGTGAGAAGAACACTCATGAAATAACTCGGGTTGTTGTTAGTAAAAAGAACACACATGCAATGACACTGGTGGATCCATAGGTGGATTGTGAAAAGAGCACACATGCAATGACACTGGTGGATCCATATGTGGTATGTGAAAAAACACACATGCAATGACTCCAGTTGTTGTTAGTGAAAAGAACACACATGCAATGACACTGGTGGATCCATAGGTGGATTGTGAAAAGAGCATACATGCAATGACACTGGTGGATCCATATGTGGTATGTGAAAAGAACACACATGCAATGACTCTAGTTGTTGTTAGTGAAAAGAACATACATGCAATGACACTGGTGGATCCATGTGTGGTCACTTAAGTGAGCAAACATTTCAATGACTACGGGTGTTTTTGGTTAAAAGAACACACATGCAATGACACTGGTGGATTCATGTGTGGTCTCTGAAGAGAACACACATGCAATGACACTGGTTGTTGTTACTAAAAAGAACACACATGAAATGACACGGGTAGATCCATGTGTGGATTATGAAGAGAACACACATGCAATGACACTAGTGGATCCATAGGTGGTATGTGAGAAGAACAGTCATAAAATGACTCTGGTTGTTGTTAGTAAAAAGAACACACATGCAATGACACTGGTGGATCCATAGGTGGATTGTGAAAAGAGCACACATGCAATAACACTGGTGGATCCATATGTGGTATGTGAAAAGAATACACATGCAAAGACTCCAGTTGTTGTTAGTGAAAAGAACATACATACAATGACACCGATGGATCCATGTGGTCTCAGAGAGCACACATTTCAATGACTCTGGTTGTTGTTAGTAAAAAGAACACACATGAAATGACACTGGTTGATCCATGTGTGGTCTCTCAAGAGAACACCCGTGTAATGACTCTGGTTGTTGTTACTAAAAAGAACACACATGCAATCACACTGGTGGATCCATGTGTGGATTGTGAAGAGAACACACATGCAATGACACTGGTGGATCCATAGGTGGTATGTGAGAAGAACAGTCATGAAATGACTCTGGTTGTTGTTAGTAAAAAGAACACACATGCAATGACACTAGTGGATTGTGAAAAGAGCACACATGCAATGACACTGGTGGATCCATGTGTGGTCTCTGAAGAGAACACACATGCAATGACTCTGGTTGTTGTTACTAAAAAGAACACACATGCAATGACACTGGTGGATCCATGTGTGGTCCCTGAAGAGAACACACATGCAATGACACTGGTTGTTGTTACTAAAAATAACACACATGCAATGATACTGGTGGATCCATATGTGGTATGTGAGAAGAACAGTCATGAAATGACTCTGGTTGTTGTTAGTAAAAAGAACACACATGCAATGACACTAGTGGATCCATAGGTGGATTGTGAAAAAAGCACACATGCAATGACACTGGTGGATCCATATGTGGTATGTGAAAAGAACACACATGCAGTGACTCCGGTTGTTGTTAGTGAAAAGAACATACATGCAATGACACTGGTGGATCCATGTGTGGTCTCTGAAGAGAACACACATTTCAATGACACTCATGGATCCATTTGTGGTATGTGAAAAGAACACACATGCAATGACTCTGGTTGTTATTACTAAAAATAACACACATGCAAT
The DNA here is from genome assembly GCA_023614405.1 of Avena insularis. NCBI lineage: Eukaryota > Viridiplantae > Streptophyta > Magnoliopsida > Poales > Poaceae > Avena > Avena insularis. The sequence goes on along the minus strand of CM042696.1, from coordinate 94,531,536 downwards.
GACACTGGTGGATCTATAGGTGGTATGTGAGAAGAACAGTCAGGAAATGACTCTGGTTGTTGTTAGTAAAAAGAACACACATGCAATAACACTGGTGGATCCATAGGTGGATTTTGAAAAGTGCACACATGCAAATGACGCTGGTGGATCCATATGTGGTATGTGAAAAGAACACACATGCAATGACTCCTGTTGGTGTTAGTGAAAAGATCATACATGCAATGACACTGGTGGATCCATGTGTGGTCTCTCAAGAGAACACACATGCAATGACACTGGTTGTTGTTACTAAAAAGAACACACATGCAATGACACTGGTGGATCCATGTGTGGATTGTGAAGAGAACACACATGCAATGACACTGGTGGATCCATAGGTGGTATGTGAGAAGAACACTCATGAAATAACTCGGGTTGTTGTTAGTAAAAAGAACACACATGCAATGACACTGGTGGATCCATAGGTGGATTGTGAAAAGAGCACACATGCAATGACACTGGTGGATCCATATGTGGTATGTGAAAAAACACACATGCAATGACTCCAGTTGTTGTTAGTGAAAAGAACACACATGCAATGACACTGGTGGATCCATAGGTGGATTGTGAAAAGAGCATACATGCAATGACACTGGTGGATCCATATGTGGTATGTGAAAAGAACACACATGCAATGACTCTAGTTGTTGTTAGTGAAAAGAACACACATGCAATGACACTGGTGGATCCCTGTGTGGTCTAAAAGAACACACATGCAATGACACTGGTGGATTGTTGGATTGTGAAAAGAACACACATGCAATGACACTGGTGGATCCATGTGTGGTATGTGAAAAGAACACACATGCAATGACTCCAGTTGTTGTTAGTGAAAAGAACACACATGCAATGACACTGGTGGATCCATAGGTGGTATCTGAAAAGAACACACATTTCATTGACTCTGGTTGTTGTTACTAAAAAGAACACACATGCAATGACACTGGTGGATCCATAGGTGGATTGTGAAAAGAGCACACATGCAATGACACTGGTGGATCCATATGTGGTATGTGAAAAGAACACACATGCAAAGACTCCAGTTGTTGTTAGTGAAAAGAACATACATGCAATGACACCGATGGATCCATGTGTGGTATCTGAAGAGAGCACACATTTCAATGACTCTGGTTGTTGTTAGTAATAAGAACACACATGCAATGACACTGGTGGATCCATGTGTGGTCTCTGAAGAGAACACACATGCAATGACTCTGGTTGTTGTTACTAAAAAGAACACACATGCAATGACACTGGTGGATCCATGTGTGGATTGTGAAGAGAAAACACATGCAATGACACTGGTGGATCCATACGTGGTATGTGAGAAGAACATTCATGAAATGACTCTAGTTGTTGTTAGTAAAAAGAACACACATGCAATGACACTGGTGGATTGTGAAAAGAGCACACATGCAATGACACTGGAGGATCCATATGTGGTCTCTGAACACAATCCATGTGAAGAACACACATGCAATGACACTGGTGGATCCATAGGTGGTATGTGAGAAGAACAGTCATGAAATGACTCTCGTTGTTGTTAGTAAAAAGAACACACATGCAATGACACTAGTGGATTGTGAAAAGAGCACACATGCAATGACTCTGGTTGTTGTTACTAAAAAGAACACACATGCAATGACACTGGTGGATCCATGTATGGTCCCTGAAGAGAACACACATGCAATGACACTGGTTGTTGTTACTAAAAATAACACACATGCAATGATACTGGTGGATCCATATGTGGTATGTGAGAAGAACAGTCATGAAATGACTCTGGTTGTTGTTAGTAAAAAGAACACACATGCAATGACACTAGTGGATCCATAGGTGGATTGTGAAAAAAGCACACATGCAATGACACTGGTGGATCCATATGTGGTATGTGAAAAGAACACACATGCAATGACTCCAGTTGTTGTTAGTGAAAAGAACATACATGCAATGACACTGGTGGATCCATGTGTGGTCTCTGAAGAGAACACACATTTCAATGACACTCGTGGATCCATATGTGGTATGTGAAAAGAACACACATGCAATGACTCTGGTTGTTATTACTAAAAAGAACACACATGCAATGACACTGGTGGATCTGTAGGAGGTATGTGAGAAGAACAGTCATGAAATAACTCTAGTTGTTGTTAGTAAAAAGAACACACATGCAATGAAACTGGTGGATCCATAGGTGGATTGTGAAAAGTGCACACATGCAAATGACACTGGTGGATCCATATGTGGTATGTGAAAAGAACACACATGCAATGACTCCTATTGTTGTTAGTGAAAAGATCATACATGCAATGACACTGGTGGATCCATGTGTGGTCTCTGAAGAGAACACACATGCAATGACACTAGTTGTTGTTACTAAAAAGAACACACATGCAATGACACTAGTGGATCCATGTGTGGATTGTGAAGAGAACACACATGCAATGACACTGGTGGATCCATAGGTGGTATGTGAGAAGAATAGTCATGAAATGACTCTGGTACTTGTTAGTAAAAAGAACACACATGCAATGACACTAGTGGATTGTGAAAAGAGCACACATGCAATGACACTGGTGGATCCATATGGGGTATGTGAAAAGAACACACATGCAATGACTCCAGTTGTTGTTAGTGAAAAGAACATACATGCAATGACACTGGTGGATCCATGTGTGGTCTCTGAAGAGAACACACATGCAATGACACTGGTTATTGTTACTAAAAAGAACACATATGCAATGACACCGGTGGATGCATATGTGGTATGTGAGAAGAACAGTCATGAAATGACTCTGGTTGTTGTTAGTAAAAAGAACACACATGCAATGACACTTGTGGATCCATAGGTGGATTGTGAAAAGAGCACACATGCAATGACACTGGTGGATCCATATTTTGTATGTGAAAAGAACACACATGCAATGACTCTAGTTGTTGTTAGTGAAAAGAACACACATGCAATGACACTGGTGGATCCATGTGTGGTCTCTGAAGAGAACACTCATTTCAATGACTCTGGTTGTTAGTAAAAAGAACACAGATGCAATCACACTGGTTGTTATTACTAAAAAGAACATACATGCAATGACACTGGTGGATCCATGTATGGATTGTGAAGAGAACACACATGCAATGACACTGGTGGATCCATATGTGGTATGTGAGAAGAACAGTCATGAAATGACTCTGGTTGTTGTTAGTAAAAAGAACACACATGCAATGACACTGGTGGATCCATAGGTGGATTGTGAAAAGAGCACACATGCAATGACACTGGTGGATCCATATGTGGTATGTGAAAAGAACACACATGCAATCACTCCAGTTGTTGTCAGTGAAAAGAACACACATGGAATGACATCGGTGGATCCATAGGTGGATTGTGAAAAGAGCACACATGCAATGACACTGGTGGATCCATAGGTGGTATGTGAAAAGAACACACATGCAATGACTCCAGTTGTTGTTAGTGAAAAGAACACACATGCAATGACACTGGTGGATCCATAGGTGGTATCTGAAAAGAACACACATTTCATTGACTCTGGATGTTGTTAGTAAAAAGAACACACATGCAATGACACTGGTGGATCCATAGGTGGATTGTGAAAAGAGCACACATGCAATGACACTGGTGGATCCATATGTGGTATGTGAAAAGAACACACATGCAAAGACTCCAGTTGTTGTTAGTGAAAAGAACATACATGCAATGACACCGATGGATCCATGTGTGGTCTCTGAAGAGAGCACACATTTCAATGACTCTGGTTGTTGTTAGTAAAAAGAACACACATGCAATGACACTGGTGGATCCATGTGTGGTCTCTGAAGAGAACACACATGCAATGACTCTGGTTGTTGTTACTAAAAAGAACACACATGCAATGACACTGGTGGATCCATGTGTGGATTGTGAAGAGAACACACATGCAATGACACTGGTGGATCCATAGGTGGTATGTGAGAAGAACATTCATGAAATGAATCTGGTTGTTGTTAGTAAAAAAACACACATGCAATGACACTGGTGGATTTTGAAAAGAGCACACATGCAATGACACTTGTGGATCCATATGTGGTATGAGAAAACAAAACACTGCAATGACTCCAGTTGGTATTAGTGAAAAGAACATACATACAATGACACTGGTGGATCCATGTGTGGTACCTGAAGAGAACACACATGCAATGACACTGGTGGTTGTTGTTAGTAAAAAGAACACACATGCAATGACACTTGGTGGATCCATATGTGGTATGTGAGAAGAAGTCATGAAATGACTCTGGTTGTTGTTAGTAAAAAGAACACACATGCAATGACACTGGTGGATCCATAGGTGGATTGTGAAAAGAACACACATGCAATGACACTGGTGGATCCATATGTGGTATGTGAAAAGAACACACATGCAATGACTCCAGTTGTTGTTAGTGAAAAGAACATACATGCAATGACACTGGTGGATCCATGTGTGGTCTCTGAAGAGAACACACATTTCAATGACACTCGTGGATCCATATGTGGTATGTGAAAAGAACACACATGCAATGACTCTGGTTGTTATTACTAAAAGGAACACACATGCAATGACACTGGTGGATCTGTAGGTGGTATGTGAGAAGAACAGTCATGAAATGACTCTAGTTGTTGTTAGTAAAAAGAACACACATGCAATGACACTGGTGGATCCATAGGTGGATTGTGAAAAGTGCACACATGCAAATGACACTGGTGGATCCATATGTGGTATGTGAAAAGAACACACATGCAATGACTCCTGTTGTTGTTAGTGAAAAGATCATACATGCAATGACACTGGTTGTTGTTACTAAAAAGAACACACATGCAATGACACTGGTTGTTGTTTGTAAAAAGAACGCACATGCAATGACACTGGTGGATCCATAGGTGGATTGTGAAAAGTGCACACATGCAAATGACACTGGTGGATCCATATGTGGTATGTGAAAAGAACAGACATGCAATGACTCCTGTTGTTGTTAGTGAAAAGATCATACATGCAATGACACTGGTGGATCCATGTGTGGTCTCTAAAGAGAACACACATGCAATGACACTGGTTGTTGTTACTAAAAAGAACACACATGCAATGACACTGGTGGATCCATGTGTGGATTGTGAAGAGAACAGACATGCAATGACACTGGTGGATCCATAGGTGGTATGTGAGAAGAACAGTCATGAAATGACTCTAGTTGTTGTTAGTAAAAAGAACACACATGCAATGACACTAGTGGATTGTGAAAAGAGCACACATGCAATGACACTGGTGGATCCATATGGGGTATGTGAAAAGAACACACATGCAATGACTCCAGTTGTTGTTAGTGAAAAGAACATACATGCAATGACACTGGTGGATCCATGTGTGGTCTCTGAAGAGAACACACATGCAATGACACAGGTTGTTGTTATTAAAAAGAACACACATGCAATGACACCGGTGGATCCATATGTGGTATGTGAGAAGAACAGTCATGAAATGACTCTGGTTGTTGTTAGTAAAAAGAACACACATGCAATGACACTGGTGGATCCATAGGTGGATTGTGAAAAGAGCACACATGCAATGACACTGGTGGATCCATATGTGGTATGTGAAAAGAACACACATGCAATGACTCCAGTTGTTGTTAGTGAAAAGAACACACATGCAATGACACTGGTGGATCCATGTGTGGTCTCTGAAGAGAACACTCATTTCAATGACTCTGGTTGTTAGTAAAAAGAACACAGATGCAATCACACTGGTTGTTATTACTAAAAAGAACATACATGCAATGACACTGGTGGATCCATGTATGGATTGTGAAGAGAACACACATGCAATGACACTGGTGGATCCATATGTGGTATGTGAGAAGAACAGTCATGAAATGACTCTGGTTGTTGTTAGTAAAAAGAACACACATGCAATGACACTGGTGGATCCATAGGTGGATTGTGAAAAGAACACACATGCAATGACACTGGTGGATCCATATGTGGTATGTGAAAAGAACACACATGCAATGACTCTGGTTGTTGTTAGTGAAAAGAACACACATGCAATGACACTGGTGGATCCATGTGTGGATTCTGAAGAGAACACACATGCAATGACACTGGTGGATCCATATGTGGTATGTGAAAAGAACACACATGCAATGACTCTGGTTGTTACTAAAAAGAACACACATGCAATGACTCTGGTGGATCCATATGTGGTATGTGAAAAGAACACACATTTCAATGACTCTAGTTGTTGTTAGTAAAAAGAACACACATGCAATGACACTGGTGTATACATAGGTGGTTTGTGAACAATGCACACATGCAATGACACTGGTGGATCCATATGTGGTATGTGAAAAGAACACACATGCAATGACTCCAGTTATTGTTAGTAAAAATAACACACATGCAATGACACTAGTGGATCCATGTGTGGTCCCTGAAGAGAACACACATTTCAATGACACTGGTTGTTGTTAGTAAAAATGACACACATGCAATGACTTGGTGGATCCATATGTGGTATGTGAAAAAACACACATGAAATGACTCTGGTTGTTGTTAGTAAAAAGAACACACATGCAATGACACTGGTGGATCCATAGGTGGAATGTGAAAAGAGCACACATGCAATGACACTGGTGGATCCATATGTGGTATGTGAAAAGAACAGACATGTAATGACTCTGGTTGTTGTTAGTAAAAAGAACACACATGCAATGACTGTGAAAGAACACACATGCAATGACACTCGTGGATCCATATGTGGTATGTTAAAAGAACACATGCAATGACTCCAGTTGTTGTTAGTGAAAAGAACATACATGCAATGACACTGGTGGATCCATGTGTGGATTGTGAAGAGAACACACATGCAATGACACTAGTGGATCCATAGGTGGTATGTGAGAAGAACAGTCATGAAATGACTCTAGTTGTTTTTAGTAAAAAGAACACACATGCAATGACACTAGTGGATTGTGAAAAGAGCACACATGCAATGACACTGGTGGATCCATATGTGGTATGTGAAAAGAACACACATGCAATGACTCAGGTTGTTGTTAGTGAAAAGAACATACATGCAATGACACCGGTGGATCCATGTGTGGTCTCTGTAGAGAACACACACAATGACTCCAATTGTTGTTAGTGAAAAGAACATACATGCAATGACACTGGTTGTTGTTACTAAAAAGAACACACATGCAATGACACCGGTGGATCCATATGTGGTATGTGAGAAGAACAGTCATGAAATGACTCTGGTTGTTGTTAGTAAAAAGAACACACATGCAATGACACTGGTGGATCCATAGGTGGATTGTGAAAAGAGCACACATGCAATGACACTGGTGGATCCATATGTGGTATGTGAAAAGAACACACATGCAATGACTCTAGTTGTTGTTAGTGAAAAGAACACACATGCAATGACACTGGTGGATCCATGTGTGGTCTCTGGAGAGAACACTCATTTCAATGACTCTGGTTGTTAGTAAAAAGAACACACATGCAATGAAATTGGTGGATCCATGTGTGGTCTCTGAAGAGAACACACATGCAATGACACTGGTTGTTGTTACTAAAAAGAACATACATGCAATGACACTGGTGGATCCATGTATGGATTGTGAAGAGAACACACATGCAATGATACTGGTGGATCCATATGTGGTATGTGAGAAGAACAGTCATGAAATGACTATGGTTGTTGTTAGTAAAAAGAACACACATGCAATGACACTGGTGGATCCATAGGTGGATTGTGAAAAGAGCACACATGCAATGACACTGGTGGATCCATATGTGGTATGTGAAAAGAACACACATGCAATGACTCTAGTTGTTGTTAGTGAAAAGAACACACATGGAATGACACTGGTGGATCCAAAGGTGGTATGTGAAAAGAACACACATTTCATTGACTATGGTTGTTGTTAGTAAAAAGAACACACATGCAATGACACTGGTTTTTGTTATAAAAAAGATCACACATGCAATGACACTGCTGGATCCATAGGTGGATTGTGAAAAGAGCACACATGCAATGACACTGGTGGATCCATATGTGGTATGTGAAAAGAACACACATGCAAAGACTCCGGTTGTTGTTAGTGAAAAGAACATACATGCAATGACACCGATGGATCCATGTGTGGTCTCTAAAGAGAGCACACATTTCAAAGACTCTGGTTGTTGTTAGTAAAAAGAACACACATGCAATGACACTGGTGGATCCATGTGTGGTCTCTGAAGAGAACACAAATGCAATGACTCTGGTTGTTGTTACTAAAAAGAACACACATGCAATGACACTGGTGGATCCATGTGTGGATTGTGAAGAGAACACACATGCAATGACACTGGTGGATCCATAGGTGGTATGTGAGAAGAACATTCATGAAATGACTCTGGTTGTTGTTAGTAAAAAGAACACACATGCAATGACACTGGTGGATCCATAGGTGGATTGTGAAAAGAACACACATGCAATGACACTGGTGGATCCATATGTGGTATGTGAAAAGAACACACATGCAATGACTCCAGTTGTTGTTAGTGAAAAGAACATACATGCAATGACACTGGTGGATCCATGTGTGGTCTCTGAAGAGAACACACATTTCAATGACACTTGTGGATCCATATGTGGTATGTGAAAAGAACACACATGCAATGACTCTGGTTGTTATTACTAAAAGGAACACACATGCAATGACACTGGTGGATCTGTAGGTGGTATGTGAGAAGAACAGTCATGAAATGACTCTAGTTGTTGTTAGTAAAAAGAACACACATGCAATGACACTGGTGGATCCATAGGTGGATTGTGAAAAGTGCACACATGCAAATGACACTGGTGGATCCATATGTGGTATGTGAAAAGAACACACATGCAATGACTCCTGTTGTTGTTAGTGAAAAGATCATACATGCAATGACACTGGTTGTTGTTACTAAAAAGAACACACATGCAATGACACTGGTTGTTGTTTGTAAAAAGAACGCACATGCAATGACACTGGTGGATCCATAGGTGGATTGTGAAAAGTGCACACATGCAAATGACACTAGTGGATCCATATGTGGTATGTGAAAAGAACAGACATGCAATGACTCCTGTTGTTGTTAGTGAAAAGATCATACATGCAATGACACTGGTGGATCCATGTGTGGTCTCTGAAGAGAACACACATGCAATGACACTGGTTGTTGTTACTAAAAAGAACACACATGCAATGACACTGGTGGATCCATGTGTGGATTGTGAAGAGAACAGACATGCAATGACACTGGTGGATCCATAGGTGGTATGTGAGAAGAACAGTATTGAAATGACTCTAGTTGTTTTTAGTAAAAAGAACACACATGCAATGACACTAGTGGATTGTGAAAAGAGCACACATGCAATGACACTGGTGGATCCATATGGGGTATGTGAAAAGAACACACATGCAATGACTCCAGTTGTTGTTAGTGAAAAGAACATACATGCAATGACACTGGTGGATCCATGTGTGGTCTCTGAAGAGAACACACATGCAATGACACAGGTTGTTGTTATTAAAAAGAACACACATGCAATGACACCGGTGGATCCATATGTGGTATGTGAGAAGAACAGTCATGAAATTACTCTGGTTGTTGTTAGTAAAAAGAACACACATGCAATGACACTGGTGAATCCATAGGTGGATTGTGAAAAGAGCACACATGCAATGACACTGGTGGATCCATATGTGGTATGTGAAAAGAACACACATGCAATGACTCTAGTTGTTGTTAGTGAAAAGAACACACATGCAATGACACTGGTGGATCCATGTGTGGTCTCTGAAGAGAACACTCATTTCAATGACTCTGGTTGTTAGTAAAAAGAACACACATGCAATGACATTGGTGGATCCATGTGTGGTCTCTGAAGAGAAAACACATGCAATGACTCTGGTTGTTGTTACTAAAAAGAACATACATGCAATGACACTGGTGGATCCATGTATGGATTGTGAAGAGAACACACATGCAATGACACTGGTGGATCCATATGTGGTATGTGAGAAGAACAGTCATGAAATGACTCTGGTTGTTGTTAGTAAAAAGAACACACATGCAATGACACTGGTGGATCCATAGGTGGATTGTGAAAAGAACACACATGCAATGACACTGGTGGATCCATATGTGGTATGTGAAAAGAACACACATGCAATGACTCCAGTTGTTGTTAGTGAAAAGAACATACATGCAATGACACTGGTGGATCCATGTGTGGTCTCTGAAGAGAACACACATTTCAATGACACTCGTGGATCCATATGTGGTATGTGAAAAGAACACACATGCAATGACTCTGGTTGTTATTACTAAAAGGAACACACATGCAATGACACTGGTGGATCTGTAGGTTGTATGTGAGAAGAACAGTCATGAAATGACTCTAGTTGTTGTTAGTAAAAAGAACACACATGCAATGACACTGGTGGATCCATAGGTGGATTGTGAAAAGTGCACACATGCAAATGACACTGGTGGATCCATATGTGGTATGTGAAAAGAACACACATGCAATGACTCCTGTTGTTGTTAGTGAAAAGATCATACATGCAATGACACTGGTTGTTGTTACTAAAAAGAACACACATGCAATGACACTGGTTGTTGTTTGTAAAAAGAACGCACATGCAATGACACTGGTGGATCCATAGGTGGATTGTGAAAAGTGCACACATGCAAATGACACTAGTGGATCCATATGTGGTATGTGAAAAGAACAGACATGCAATGACTCCTGTTGTTGTTAGTGAAAAGATCATACATGCAATGACACTGGTGGATCCATGTGTGGTCTCTGAAGAGAACACACATGCAATGACACTGGTTGTTGTTACTAAACAGAACACACATGCAATGACACTGGTGGATCCATGTGTGGATTGTGAAGAGAACAGACATGCAATGACACTGGTGGATCCATGTGTGGATTGTGAAGAGAACAGACATGCAATGACACTGGTGGATCCATAGGTGGTATGTGAGAAGAATAGTCATGAAATGACTCTGGTTCTTGTTAGTAAAAAGAACACACATGCAATGACACTAGTGGATTGTGAAAAGAGCACACATGCAATGACACTGGTGGATCCATATGGGGTATGTGAAAAGAACACACATGCAATGACTCCAGTTGTTGTTAGTGAAAAGAACATACATGCAATGACACTGGTGGATCCATGTGTGGTCTCTGAAGAGAACACACATGCAATGACACTGGTTGTTGTTATTAAAAAGAACACACATGCAATGACACCGGTGGATCCATATGTGGTATGTGAGAAGAACAGTCATGAAATGACTCTGGTTGTTGTTAGTAAAAAGAACACACATGCAATGACACTGGTGGATCCATAGGTGGATTGTGAAAAGAGCACACATGCAATGACACTGGTGGATCCATATGTGGTATGTGAAAAGAACACACATGCAATGACTCCAGTTCTTGTTAGTGAAAAGAACACACATGCAATGACACTAGTGGATCCATGTGTGGTCTCTGAAGAGAACACTCATTTCAATGACTCTGGTTGTTAGTAAAAAGAACACACATGCAATGACATTGGTGGATCCATGTGTGGTCTCTGAAGAGAACACACATGCAATGACACTGGTTGTTGTTACTAAAAAGAACATACATGCAATGACACTGGTGGATCCATGTATGGATTGTGAAGAGAACACACATGCAATGACACTGGTGGATCCATATGTGGTATGTGAGAAGAACAGTCATGAAATGACTCTGGTTGTTGTTAGTAAAAAGAACACACATGCAATGACACTGGTGGATCCATAGGTGGATTGTGAAAAGAGCACACATGCAATGACACTGGTGGATCCATATGTGGTATGTGAAAAGAACACACATGCAATGACTCTAGTTGTTGTCAGTGAAAAGAACACACATGGAATGACACTGGTGGATCCATAGGTGGTATCTGAAAAGAACACACATTTCATTGACTCTGGTTGTTGTTAGTAAAAAGAACACACATGCAATGACACTGGTGGATCCATAGGTGGATTGTGAAAAGAGCACACATGCAATGACACTAGTGGATCCATATGTGGTATGTGAAAAGAACACACATGCAAAGACTCCGGTTGTTGTTAGTGAAAAGAACATACATGCAATGACACCGATGGATCCATGTGTGGTCTCTAAAGAGAGCACACATTTCAAAGACTCTGGTTGTTGTTAGTAAAAAGAACACACATGCAATGACACTGGTGGATCCATGTGTGGTCTCTGAAGAGAACACAAATGCAATGACTCTGGTTGTTGTTACTAAAAAGAACACACATGCAATGACACTGGTGGATCCATGTGTGGATTGTGAAGAGAACTCACATGCAATGACACTGGTGGATCCATAGGTGGTATGTGAGAAGAACATTCATGAAATGACTCTGGTTGTTGTTACTAAAAAGAACACACATGCAATGACACTGGTGGATTGTGAAAAGAGCACACATGCAATGACACTGGTGGATCCATATGTGGTATGAGAAAAGAAAACACATGAATGACTCCAGTTGTTATTAGTGAAAAGAACATACATGCAATGACACTGGTGGATCCATGTGTGGTCCCTGAAGAGAACACACATGCAATGACACTGGTTGTTGTTACTAAAAATAACACAGACGCAATGACACTGGTGGATCCATATGTGGTATGTGAGAAGAACAGTCATGAAATCACTATGGTTGTTGTTAGTAAAAAGAACACACATGCAATGACACTAGTAGATCCATAGGTGGATTGTGAAAAAAGCACACATGCAATGACACGGGTGGATCCATATGTGGTATGTGAAAAGAACACACATGCAATGACTCCAGTTGTTGTTAGTGAAAAGAACATACATGCAATGACACTGGTGGATCCATGTGTGGTCTCTGAAGAGAACACACATTTCAATGACACTGGTGGATCCATATGTGGTATGTGAAAAGAACACACATGCAATGACTCTGGTTGTTATTACTAAAAAGAACACATGCAAATGACACTGGTGGATCCATATGTGGTATGTGAAAAGAACACACATGCAGTGACTCCCGTTGTTGTTAGTGAAAAGATCATACATGCAATGACACTGGTTGTTGTTACTAAAAAGAACACACATGCAATGACACTGGTGGATCCATGTGTGGTATCTGAAGAGAACACACATGCAATGACACTGGTTGTTGTTACTAAAAAGAACACACATGCAATGACACTGGTGGATCCATGTGTGGATTGTGAAGAGAACACACATGCAATGACACTGGTGGATCCATAGGTGGTATATGAGAAGAACAGTCATGAAATGACTCTGGTTGTTGTTAGTAAAAAGAACACACATGCAATGACACTAGTGGATTGTGAAAAGAGCACACATGCAATGACACTGGTGGATCCATATGGGTATGTGAAAAGAACACACATGCAATGAATCCAGTTGTTGTTAGTGAAAAGAACATACATGCAATGACACTGGTGGGTCCATGTGTGGTCTCTGAAGAGAACACACATGTAATGCCACTGGTTGTTGTTACTAAAAAGAACACACATGCAATGACACCGGTGGATCCATATGTGGTATGTGAGAAGAACAGTCATGAAATGACTCTGGTTGTTGTTAGTAAAAAGAACACACATGCAATGACACTGGTGGATCCATAGGTGGATTGTGAAAAGAGCACACATGCAATGACACTGGAGGATCCATATGTGGTATGTGAAAAGAACACACATGCAATGACTCCAGTTGTTGTTAGTGAAAAGAACACACATGCAATGACACTAGTGGATCCATGTGTGGTCTCTGAAGAGAACACCCATTTCAATGACTCTGGTTGTTAGTAAAAAGAACGCACATGCAATGACATTGGTGGATCCATGTGTGGTCTCTGAAGAGAACACACATGCAATGACACTGGTTGTTGTTACTAAAAAGAACATACATGCAATGACACTGGTGGATCCATGTATGGATTGTGAAGAGAACACACATGCAATGACACTAGTGGATCCATATGTGGTATGTGAGAAGAACAGTCATGAAATGACTCTGGTTGTTGTTAGTAAAAAGAACACACATGCAATGACACTGGTGGAATCATAGGTGGATTGTGAAAAGAGCACACATGCAATGACACTGGTGGATCCATATGTGGTATGTGAAAAGAACACACATGCAATGACTCCAGTTGTTGTCAGTGAAAAGAACACACATGGAATGACACCGGTGGATCCATAGGTGGATTGTGAAAAGAGCACACATGCAATGACACTGGTGGATCCATAGGTGGTATGTGAAAAGAACACACATGCAATGACTCCAGTTGTTGTTAGTGAAAAGAACACACATGCAATGACACTGGTGGATCCATAGGTGGTATCTGAAAAGAACACACATTTCATTGACTCTGGTTGTTGTTAGTAAAAAGAACACACATACAATGACACTGGTGGATCCATAGGTGGATTGTGAAAAGAGCACACATGCAATGACACTGGTGGATCCATATGTGGTATGTGAAAAGAACACACATGCAAAGACTCCAGTTGTTGTTAGTGAAAAGAACATACATGCAATGACACCGATGGATCCATGTGTGGTCTCCGAAGAGAGCACACATTTAAATGACTCTGGTTGTTGTTAGTAAAAAGAACACACATGCAATGACACTGGTGGATCCATGTGTGCTCTCTGAAGAGAACACACATGCAATGACTCTGGTTGTTGTTACTAAAAGAACACACATGCAATGACACTGGTGGATCCATGTGTTGATTGTGAAGAGAACACACATGCAATGACACTAGTGGATCCATAGGTGGTATGTGAGAAGAACATTCATGAAATGACTCTGGTTGTTGTTAGTAAAAAGAACACACATGCAATGACACTGGTGGATTGTGAAAAGAGCACACATGCAATGACACTGGTGGATCCATATGTGGTATGAGAAAAGAAAACACATGCAATGACTCCAGTTGTTATTAGTGAAAAGAACATACATGCAATGACACTGGTGGATCCATGTGTGGTCCCTGAAGAGAACACACATGCAATGACACTGGTTGTTGTTACTAAAAATAACACACATGCAATGACACTCGTGGATCCATATGTGGTATGTGAGAAGAACAGTCATGAAATGACTCTGGTTGTTGTTAGTAAAAAGAACACACATGCAATGACACTGGTGGATCCATAGGTGGATTGTGAAAAGAGCACACATGCAATGACACTGGAGGATCCATATGTGGTATGTGAAAAGAACACACATGCAATGACTCTAGTTGTTGTTAGTTAAAAGAACACACATGCAATAACACTAGTGGATCCATGTGTGGTCTCTGAAGAGAACACTCATTTCAATGACTCTGGTTGTTAGTAAAAAGAACACACATGCAATGACATTGGTGGATCCATGGGTGGTCTCTGAAGAGAACACACATGCAATGACACTGGTTGTTGTTACTAAAAAGAACATACATGCAATGACACTGGTGGATCCATGTATGGATTGTGAAGAGAACACACATGCAATGACACTGGTGGATCCATATGTTGTATGTGAGAAGAATAGTCATGAAATGACTCTGGTTGTTGCTAGTAAAAAGAACACACATGCAATGACACTGGTGGACCCATAGGTGGATTGTGAAAAGAGCACACATGCAATGACACTGGTGGACCCATATGTGGTATGTGAAAAGAACACACATGCAATGACTTCAGTTGTTGTCAGTGAAAAGAACACACATGGAATGACACCGGTGGATCCATAGGTGGATTGTGAAAAGAGCACACATGCAATGACACTGGTGGATCCATACGTTGTATGTGAAAAGAACACACATGCAATGACTCCAGGATTTGTTAGTGAAAAGAACACACATGCAATGACACTGGTGGATCCATAGGTGGTATCTGAAAAGAACACACATTTCATTGACTCTGGTTGTTGTTAGTAAAAAGAACACACATGCAATGACACTGGTGGATCCATAGGTGGATTGTGAAAAGAGCACACATGCAATGACACTGCTGGATCAATATGTGGTATGTGAAACGAACACACATGCAAAGACTCCAGTTGTTGTTAGTGAAAAGAACATACATGCAATGACACCGGTGGATCCATGTGTGGTCTCTGAAGAGAGCACACATTTCAATGACTCTGGTTGTTGTTAGTAAAAAGAACACACATGCAATGACACTGGTGGATCCATGTGTGGTCTCTGAAGAGAACACACATGCAATGACTCTGGTTGTTGTTACTAAAAAGAACACACATGCAACGACAATGGTGGATCCATGTGTGGATTGTGAAGAGAACACACATGCAATGACACTAGTGGATCCATAGGTGGTATGTGAGAAGAACATTCATGAAATGACTCTGGTTGTTGTTAGTAAAAAGAACACACATGCAATGACACTGGTGGATTGTGAAAAGAGCACACATGCAATGACACTGGTGGATCCATATGTGGTATGAGAAAAAAAACACATGCAATGACTCCAGTTGTTATTAGTGAAAAGAACATACATGAAATGACACTGGTGGATCCATGTGTGGTCCCTGAAGAGAACACACATGCAATTACACTGGTTGTTGTTACTAAAAATAACACACATGCAATGACACTGGTGGATCCATATGTGGTATGTGAGAAGAACAGTCATGAAATGACTCTGGTTGTTGTTAGTAAAAAGAACACACATGCAATGACACTAGTGGATCCATAGGTGGATTGTGAAAAAAGCACACATGCAATGACACTGGTGGATCCATATGTGGTATGTGAAAAGAACACACATGCAATGACTCAGGTTGTTGTTAGTGAAAAGAACATACATGCAATGACACTGGTGGATCCATGTGTGGTCTCTGAAGAGAACACACATTTCAATGACACTCGTGGATCCATATGTGGTATGTGAAAAGAACACACATGCAATGACTCTGGTTGTTATTACTAAAAAGAACACACATGCAATGACACTGGTGGATCTGTAGGTGGTATGTGAGAAGAACAGTCATGAAATGACTCTGGTTGTTAGTAAAAAGAACACACATGCAATGACACTGGTGGATCCATAGGTGGATTGTGAAAAGTGCACACATGCAAATGACACTGGTGGATCCATATGTGGTATGTGAAAAGAACACACATGCAATGACTCCTGTTGTTGTTAGTGAAAAGATCATACATGCAATGACACTGGTTGTTGTTACTAAAAAGAACACACATGCAATGACACTGGTGGATCCATGTGTGGTCTCTGAAGAGAACACACATGCAATGACACTGGTTGTTGTTACTAAAAAGAACACACATGCAATGACACTGGTGGATCCATGTGTGGATTGTGAAGAGAACACACATGCAATGAAACTGGTGGATCCATAGGTGGTTTGTGAGAAGAACAGTCATGAAATGACTCTAGTTGTTGTTAGTAAAAAGAACACACATGCAATGACACTAGTGGATTATGAAAAGAGCACACATGCAATGACACTGGTGGATCCATATGGGGTATGTGAAAAGAACACACATGCAATGACTCCAGTTGTTGTTAGTGAAAAGAACATACATGCAATGACACTGGTGGATCCATGTGTGGCCTCTTAGGAGAACACACATGCAATGACACTGGTTGTTGTTACTAAAAGGAACACACATGCAATGACACCGGTGGATCCATATGTGGTATGTGAGAAGAACATTCATGAAATGACTCTGGTTGTTGTTAGTAAAAAGAACACACATCCAATGACACTGGTGGATCCATAGGTGGATTGTGAAAAGAGCACACATGCAATGACACTGGTGGATCCATATGTGGTATGTGAAAAGAACACACATGCAATGACTCCAGTTGTTGTTAGTGAAAAGAACACACATGCAATGACACTGGTGGATCCATGTGTGGTCTCTGAAGAGAACACTCATTTCAATGACTCTCGTTGTTAGTAAAAAGAACACACATGCAATGACATTGGTGGATCCATGTGTGGTCTCTGAAGAGAACACACATGCAATGACACTGGTTGTTGTTACTAAAAAGAACATACATGCAATGACACTGGTGGATCCATGTATGGATTGTGAAGAGAACACACATGCAATGACCCTGGTGGTTCAATATGTGGTATGTGAAAAGAAAAGTCATGAAATGACTCTAGTTGTTGTTAGTAAAAAGAACACACATGCAATGACACTGGTGGATCCATAGGTGGATTGTGAAAAGAGCACACATGCAATGACACTGGTGGATCCATATGTGGTATGTGAAAAGAACACACATGCAATGACACTGGTGGATCCATAGGTGGATTGTGAAAAGAGCACACATGCAATGACACTAGTGGATCCATATGTGGTATGTGAAAAGAACACACATGCAATGACTCCCGTTGTTATCAGTGAAAAGAACACACATGGAATGACACCGATGGATCCATAGGTGGATTGTGAAAAGAGCACACATGCAATGACACTGGTGGATCCATAGGTGGTATGTGAGAAGAACAGTCATGAAATGACTCTGGTTGTTGTTAGTAAAAAGAACACACATGCAATGACACTGGTGGAATCATAGGTGGATTGTGAAAAGAGCACACATTTCATTGACTCTGGTTGTTGTTAGTAAAAAGAACACACATACAATAACACTGGTGGATCCATAGGTGGATTGTGAAAAGAGCACACATGCAATGACACTGGTGGATCCATATGTGGTATGTGAAAAGAACACACATGCAAAGACTCCAGTTGTTGTTAGTGAAAAGAACATACATGCAATGACACCGATGGATCCATGTGTGGTCTCTGAAGAGAGCACACATTTCAATGACTCTGGTTGTTGTTAGTAAAAAGAACACACATGCAATGACACTGGTGGATCCATGTGTGGTCTCTGAAGAGAACACACATGCAATGAATCTGGTTGTTGTTACTAAAAGAACACACATGCAATGACACTGGTGGATCCATGTGTGGATTGTCAAGAGAACACACATGCAATGACACTGGTGGATCCATAGGTGGTATGTGAGAAGAACATTCATGAAATGACTCTGGTTGTTGTTAGTAAAAAGAACACACATTGAATGACACTGGTGGATTGTGAAAAGAGCACACATGCAATGACACTGGTGGATCCATATGTGGTATGAGAAAAGAAAACACATGCAATGACTCCAGTTGTTATTAGTGAAAAGAACATACATGCAATGACACTGGTGGATCCATGTGTGGTCCCTGAAGAGAACACACATGCAATGACACTGGTTGTTGTTACTAAAAATAACACAGATGCAATGACACTAGTGGATCCATATGTGGTATATGAGAAGAACAGTCATGAAATGACTCTGGTTGTTGTTAGTAAAAAGAACACACATGCAATGACACTAGTGGATCCATAGGTGGATTGTGAAAAAAGCACACATGCAATGACCTTTGGTGGATCCATATGTGGTATGTGAAAAGAACACACATGCAATGACTCCAGTTGTTGTTAGTGAAAAGAACATACATGCAATGACACTGGTGGAACCATGTGTGGTCTCTGAAGAGAACACACATTTCAATGACACTCGTGGATCCATATGTGGTATGTGAAAAGAACACACATGCAATGACTCCAGTTGTTGTTAGTGAAAAGAACATACATGCAATGACACTGGTGGATCCATGTGTGGCCTCTTAGGAGAAGACACATGCAATGACACCGGTGGATCCATATGTGGTATGTGAGAAGAACAGTCATGAAATGACTCTGGTTGTTGTTAGTAAAAAGAACACATATGCAATGACACTGGTGGATCCATAGGTGGATTGTGAAAAGAGCACACATGCAATGACACTGGAGGATCCATATGTGGTATGTGAAAAGAACACACATGCAATGACTCCAGTTGTTGTTAGTGAAAAGAACACACATGCAATGACACAGGTGGATCCATATGTGGTATGAGAAAAAAAACACATGCAATGACTCCAGTTGTTATTAGTGAAAAGAACATACATGAAATGACACTGGTGGATCCATCTGTGGTCCACGAAGAGAACACACATGCAATTACACGGTTGTTGTTACTAAAAATAACACACATGCAATGACCTTTGGTGGATCCATATGTGGTATGTGAGAAGAACAGTCATGAAATGACTCTGGTTGTTGTTAGTAAAAAGAACACACATGCAATGACACTAGTGGATCCATAGGTGGATTGTGAAAAAAGCACACATGCAATGACACTGGTGGATCCATATGTGGTATGTGAAAAGAACACACATGCAATGACTCAGGTTGTTGTTAGTGAAAAGAACATACATGCAATGACACTGGTGGATCCATGTGTGGTCTCTGAAGAGAACACACATTTCAATGACACTCGTGGATCCATATGTGGTATGTGAAAAGAACACACATGCAATGACTCTGGTTGTTATTACTAAAAAGAACACACATGCAATGACACTGGTGGATCTGTAGGTGGTATGTGAGAAGAACAGTCATGAAATGACTCTGGTTGTTGTTAGTAAAAAGAACACACATGCAATGACACTGGTGGATCCATAGGTGGATTGTGAAAAGTGCACACATGCAAATGACACTGGTGGATCCATATGTGGTATGTGAAAAGAACACACATGCAATGACTCCTGTTGTTGTTAGTGAAAAGATCATACATGCAATGACACTGGTTGTTGTTACTAAAAAGAACACACATGCAATGACACTGGTGGATCCATGTGTGGTCTCTAAAGAGAACACACATGCAATGACACTGGTTGTTGTTACTAAAAAGAACACACATGCAATGACACTGGTGGATCCATGTGTGGATTGTGAAGAGAACACACATGCAATGACACTGGTGGATCCATAGGTGGTTTGTGAGAAGAACAGTCATGAAATGACTCTAGTTGTTGTTAGTAAAAAGAACACACATGCAATGACACTAGTGGATTATGAAAAGAGCACACATGCAATGACACTGGTGGATCCATATGGGGTATGTGAAAAGAACACACATGCAATGACTCCAGTTGTTGTTAGTGAAAAGAACATACATGCAATGACACTGGTGGATCCATGTGTGGCCTCTTAGGAGAACACACATGCAATGACACTGGTTGTTGTTACTAAAAAGAACACACATGCAATGACACCGGTGGATCCATATGTGATATGTGAGAAGAACATTCATGAAATGACTCTGGTTGTTGTTAGTAAAAAGAACACACATCCAATGACACTGGTGGATCCATAGGTGGATTGTGAAAAGAGCACACATGCAATGACACTGGTGGATCCATATGTGGTATGTGAAAAGAACACACATGCAATGACTCCAGTTGTTGTTAGTGAAAAGAACACACATGCAATGACACTGGTGGATCCATGTGTGGTCTCTGAAGAGAACACTCATTTCAATGACTCTCGTTGTTAGTAAAAAGAACACACATGCAATGACACTGGTGGATCCATGTGTGGTCCCTGAAGAGAACACACATGCAATGACACTGGTTGTTGTTACTAAAAATAACACAGATGCAATGACACTAGTGGATCCATATGTGGTATATGAGAAGAACAGTCATGAAATGACTCTGGTTGTTGTTAGTAAAAAGAACACACATGCAATGACACTAGTGGATCCATAGGTGGATTGTGAAAAAAGCACACATGCAATGACACTGGTGGATCCATATGTGGTATGTGAAAAGAACACACATGCAATGACTCCAGTTGTTGTTAGTGAAAAGAACATACATGCAATGACACTGGTGGAACCATGTGTGGTCTCTGAAGAGAACACACATTTCAATGACACTCGTGGATCCATATGTGGTATGTGAAAAGAACACACATGCAATGACTCCAGTTGTTGTTAGTGAAAAGAACATACATGCAATGACACTGGTGGATCCATGTGTGGCCTCTTAGGAGAACACACATGCAATGACACCGGTGGATCCATATGTGGTATGTGAGAAGAACAGTCATGAAATGACTCTGGTTGTTGTTAGTAAAAAGAACACACATGCAATGACACTGGTGGATCCATAGGTGGATTGTGAAAAGAGCACACATGCAATGACACTGGAGGATCCATATGTGGTATGTGAAAAGAACACACATGCAATGACTCCAGTTGTTGTTAGTGAAAAGAACACACATGCAATGACACAGGTGGATCCATATGTGGTATGAGAAAAAAAACACATGCAATGACTCCAGTTGTTATTAGTGAAAAGAACATACATGAAATGACACTGGTGGATCCATGTGTGGTCCCTGAAGAGAACACACATGCAATGACACTGGTTGTTGTTACTAAAAATAACACACATGCAATGACACTGGTGGATCCATATGTGGTATGTGAGAAGAACAGTCATGAAATGACTCTGGTTGTTGTTAGTAAAAAGAACACACATGCAATGACACTAGTGGATCCATAGGTGGATTGTGAAAAAAGCACACATGCAATGACACTGGTGGATCCATATGTGGTATGTGAAAAGAACACACATGCAATGACTCGGGTTGTTGTTAGTGAAAAGAACATACATGCAATGACACTGGTGGATCCATGTGTGGTCTCTGAAGAGAACACACATTTCAATGACACTCGTGGATCCATATGTGGTATGTGAAAAGAACACACATGCAATGACTCTGGTTGTTATTACTAAAAAGAACACACATGCAATGACACTGGTGGATCTGTAGGTGGTATGTGAGAAGAACAGTCATGAAATGACTCTGGTTGTTGTTAGTAAAAAGAACACACATGCAATGACACTGGTGGATCCATAGGTGGATTGTGAAAAGTGCACACATGCAATGACACTGGTGGATCCATATGTGGTATGTGAAAAGAACACACATGCAATGACTCCTGTTGTTGTTAGTGAAAAGATCATACATGCAATGACACTGGTTGTTGTTACTAAAAAGAACACACATGCAATGACACTGGTGGATCCATGTGTGGTCTCTAAAGAAAACACATGCAATGACACTGGTTGTTGTTACTAAAAAGAACACACATGCAATGACACTGGTGGATCCATGTGTGGATTGTGAAGAGAACACACATGCAATGACACTGGTGGATCCATAGGTGGTTTGTGAGAAGAACAGTCATGAAATGACTCTAGTTGTTGTTAGTAAAAAGAACACACATGCAATGACACTAGTGGATTATGAAAAGAGCACACATGCAATGACACTGGTGGATCCATATGGGGTATGTGAAAAGAACACACATGCAATGACTCCAGTTGTTGTTAGTGAAAAGAACATACATGCAATGACACTGGTGGATCCATGTGTGGCCTCTTAGGAGAACACACATGCAATGACACTGGTTGTTGTTACTAAAAAGAACACACATGCAATGACACCGGTGGATCCATATGTGGTATGTGAGAAGAACATTCATGAAATGACTCTGGTTGTTGTTAGTAAAAAGAACACACATCCAATGACACTGGTGGATCCATAGGTGGATTGTGAAAAGAGCACACATGCAATGACACTGGTGGATCCATATGTGGTATGTGAAAAGAACACACATGCAATGACTCCAGTTGTTGTTAGTAAAAAGAACACACATGCAATGACACTGGTGGATCCATGTGTGGTCTCTAAAGAGAACACTCATTTCAATGACTCTAGTTGTTAGTAAAAAGAACACACATGCAATGACATTGGTGGATCCATGTGTGGTCTCTGAAGAGAACACACATGCAATGACACTGGTTGTTGTTACTAAAAAGAACATACATGCAATGACACTGGTGGATCCATGTATGGATTGTGAAGAGAACACACATGCAATGACACTGGTGGATCCATATGTGGTATGTGAGAAGAACAGTCATGAAATGACTCTGGTTGTTGTTAGTAAAAAGAACACACATGCAATGACACTGGTGGATCCATAGGTGGATTGTGAAAAGAGCACACATGCAATGACACTGGTGGATCCATATGTGGTATGTGAAAAGAACACACATGCAATGACACTGGTGGATCCATAGGTGGATTGTGAAAAGAGCACACATGCAATGACACTAGTGGATCCATATGTGGTATGTGAAAAGAACACACATGCAATGACTCCCGTTGTTATCAGTGAAAAGAACACACATGGAATGACACCGATGGATCCATAGGTGGATTGTGAAAAGAGCACACATGCAATGACACTGGTGGATCCATAGGTGGTATGTGAAAAGAACACCCATGCAATGACTCCAGTTGTTGTTAGTGAAAAGAACACACATGCAATGACACTGGTGGATCCATAGGTGGTATCTGAAAAGAACACACATTTCATTGACTCTGGTTGTTGTTAGTAAAAAGAACACACATACAATGACACTGGTGGATCCATAGGTGGATTGTGAAAAGAGCACACATGCAATGACACTGGTGGATCCATATGTGGTATGTGAAAAGAACACACATGCAAAGACTCCAGTTGTTGTTAGTGAAAAGAACATACATGCAATGACACCGATGGATCCATGTGTGGTCTCTGAAGAGAGCACACATTTCAATGACTCTGGTTGTTGTTAGTAAAAAGAACACACATGCAATGACACTGGTGGATCCATGTGTGGTCTCTGAAGAGAACACACATGCAATGACTCTGGTTGTTGTTACTAAAAGAACACACATGCAATGACACTGGTGGATCCATGTGTGGATTGTCAAGAGAACACACATGCAATGACACTGGTGGATCCATAGGTGGTATGTGAGAAGAACATTCATGAAATGACTCTGGTTGTTATTAGTAAAAAGAACACACATTGAATGACACTGGTGGATTGTGAAAAGAGCACACATGCAATGACACTGGTGGATCCATATGTGGTATGAGAAAAGAAAACACATGCAATGACTCCAGTTGTTATTAGTGAAAAGAACATACATGCAATGACACTGGTGGATCCATGTGTGGTCCCTGAAGAGAACACACATGCAATGACACTGGTTGTTGTTACTAAAAATAACACAGATGCAATGACACTAGTGGATCCATATGTGGTATATGAGAAGAACAGTCATGAAATGACTCTGGTTGTTGTTAGTAAAAAGAACACACATGCAATGACACTAGTGGATCCATAGGTGGATTGTGAAAAAAGCACACATGCAATGACACTGGTGGATCCATATGTGGTATGTGAAAAGAACACACATGCAATGACTCCAGTTGTTGTTAGTGAAAAGAACATACATGCAATGACACTGGTGGAACCATGTGTGGTCTCTGAAGAGAACACACATTTCAATGACACTCGTGGATCCATATGTGGTATGTGAAAAGAACACACATGCAATGACTCCAGTTGTTGTTAGTGAAAAGAACATACATGCAATGACACTGGTGGATCCATGTGTGGCCTCTTAGGAGAACACACATGCAATGACACCGGTGGATCCATATGTGGTATGTGAGAAGAACAGTCATGAAATGACTCTGGTTGTTGGTAGTAAAAAGAACACACATGCAATGACACTGGTGGATCCATAGGTGGATTGTGAAAAGAGCACACATGCAATGACACTGGAGGATCCATATGTGGTATGTGAAAAGAACACACATGCAATGACTCCAGTTGTTGTTAGTGAAAAGAACACACATGCAATGACACTGGTGGATCCATG
This sequence comes from Avena insularis, assembly GCA_023614405.1. NCBI lineage: Eukaryota > Viridiplantae > Streptophyta > Magnoliopsida > Poales > Poaceae > Avena > Avena insularis. Next base: position 94,505,700 of record CM042696.1, on the reverse strand, counting down.
TGTGGTCTCTGAAGAGAACACTCATTTCAATGACTCTGGTTGTTAGTAAAAAGAACACACATGCAATGACATTGGTGGATCCATGTGTGGTCTCTGAAGAGAACACACATGCAATGACACTGGTTGTTGTTACTAAAAAGAACATACATGCAATGACACTGGTGGATCCATGTATGGATTGTGAAGAGAACACACATGCAATGACACTGGTGGATCCATATGTGGTATGTGAAAAGAACACACATGCAATGACTCTGATTTTTGTTAGTAAAAATAACACACATGCAATGACACTGGTGGATCCATAGGTGAATGTGAAAAGAGCACACATGCAATGACACTGGTGGATCCATATGTGGTATGTGAAAAGAACACACATGCAATGACTCCAGTTGTTGTCAGTGAAAAGAACACACATGGAATGACACCGGTGGATCCATAGGTGGATTGTGAAAAGAGCACACATGCAATGACACTGGTGGATCCATACGTGGTATGTGAAAAGAACACACATGCAATGACTCCAGTTGTTGTTAGTGAAAAGAACACACATGCAATGACACTGGTGGATCCATAGGTGGTATCTGAAAAGAACACACCTTTCATTGACTCTGGTTGTTGTTAGTAAAAATAACACACATACAATGACACTGGTGGATCCATAGGTGGATTGTGAAAAGAGCACACATGCAATGACACTGGTGGATCCATATGTGGTATGTGAAAAGAACACACATGCAAAGACTCCAGTTGTTGTTAGTGAAAATAACATACATGCAATGACACCGATGGATCCATGTGTGGTCTCCGAAGAGAGCACACATTTCAATGACTCTGGTTGTTGTTAGTAAAAAAACACACATGCAATGACACTGGTGGATCCATGTGTGCTCTCTGAAGAGAACACACATGCAATGACTCTGGTTGTTGTTACTAAAAAGAACACACATGCAATGACACTGGTGGATCCATGTGTGGATTGTGAAGAGAACACACATGCAATGACACTAGGGGATCCATAGGTGGTATGTGAGAAGAACATTCATGAAATGACTCTGGTTGTTGTTAGTAAAAAGAACACACATGCAATGACACTGGTGGATTGTGAAAAGAGCACACATGCAATGACACTGGTGGATCCATATGTGGTATGAGAAAAGAAAACACATGCAATGACTCTAGTTGTTATTAGTGAAAAGAACATACATGCAATGACACGGTTGGATCCATGTGTGGTCTCAGAAGAGAACACACATGCAATGACACTGGTTGTTGTTACTAAAAATAACACACATGCAATGACACTCGTGGATCCATATGTGGTATGTGAGAAGAACAGTCATGAAATGACTGTTGTTGTTAGTAAAAGAACACACATGCAATGACCTTTGGTGGATCCATAGGTGGATTGTGAAAAGAGCACACATGCAATGACACTGGAGGATCCATATGTGGTATGTGAAAAGAACACACATGCAAAGACTCCAGTTGTTGTTAGTTAAAAGAACACACATGCAATGACACTAGTGGATCCATGTGTGGTCTCTGAAGAGAACACTCATTTCAATGACTCTGGTTGTTAGTAAAAAGAACACACATGCAATGACATTGGTGGATCCATGTGTGGTCTCTGAAGAGAACACACATGCAATGACACTGGTTGTTGTTACTAAAAAGAACATACATGCAATGGCACTGGTGGATCCATGTGTGGATTGTAAAGATAACACACAAGCAATGACACTGGTGGATCCATCTGTGGTATGTGAGAAGAATAGTCATGAAATAACGCCCGTTGTTGTTAGTAAAAAGAACACACATGCAATGACACAGGTGGATCCATAGGTGGATTGTGAAAAGAGCACACATGCAATGACACTGGTGGACCCATATGTGGTATGTGAAAAGAACACACATGCAATTACTCTAGTTGTTGTCAGTGAAAAGAACACACATGGAATGACACTGGTGGATCCATAGGTGGATTGTGAAAAGAGCACACATGCAATGACACTGGTGGATCCATACGTGGTATGTGAAAAGAACACACATGCAACGACTCCAGTTGTTGTTAGTGAAAAGAACACACATGCAATGACACTGGTGGATCCATAGGTGGTATCTGAAAAGAACACACATTTCATTGACTCTGGTTGTTGTTAGTAAAAATAACACACATGCAATGACACTGGTGGATCCATAGGTGGATTGTGAAAAGAGCACACATGCAATGACACTGCTGGATCCATATGTGGTATGTGAAAAGAACACACATGCAAAGACTCCAGTTGTTGTTGGTGAAAAGAACATACATGCAATGACACCGATGGATCCATGTGTGGTCTCTGAAGAGAGCACACATTTCAATGACTCTGGTTGTTGTTAGTAAAAAGAACAGACATGCAATGACACTGGTGGATCCATGTGTGGTCTCTGAAGAGAACACACATGCAATGACTCTGGTTGTTGTTACTAAAAAGAACACACATGCAACGACACTGGTGGATCCATGTGTGGATTGTGAAGAGAACACACATGCAATGACACTAGTGGATCCATAGGTGGTATGTGAGAAGAACATTCATGAAATGACTCTGGTTGTTGTTAGTAAAAAGAACACACATGCAATGACACTGGTGGATTGTGAAAAGAGCACACATGCAATGACACTGGTGGATCCATATGTGGTATGAGAAAAGAAAACACATGCCATGACTCCAGTTGTTATTAGTGAAAAGAACATACATGAAATGACACTGGTGGATCCATGTGGTCCACAAGAGAACACACATGCTATTACACTTGGTTGTTGTTACTAAAATAACACACATGCAATGACACTGGTGGATCCATATGTGGTATGTGAGAAGAACAGTCATGAAATGACTCTGGTTATTGTTAGTAAAAAGAACACACATGCAATGACACTAGTGGATCCATAGGTGGATTGTGAAAAAAGCACACATGCAATGACACTGGTGGATCCATATGTGGTATGTGAAAAGAACACACATGCAATGACTCCAGTTGTTGTTAGTGAAAAGAACATACATGCAATGACACAGGTGGATCCATGTGTGGTCTCTGAAGGGAACACACATTTCAATGACACTCGTGGATCCATATGTGGTATGTGAAAAGAACACACATGCAATGACTCTGGTTGTTATTACTAAAAAGAACACACATGCAATGACACTGGTGGATCTGTAGGTGGTATGTGAGAAGAACAGTCATGAAATGAATCTGGTTGTTGTTAGTAAAAAGAACACACATGCAATGACACTGGTGGATCCATAGGTGGATTGTGAAAAGTGCACACATGCAAATGACACTGGTGGATCCATATGTGGTATGTGAAAAGAACACACATGCAATGACTCCTGTTGTTGTTAGTGAAAAGATCATACATGCAATGACACTGGTTGTTGTTACTAAAAAGAACACACATGCAATGACACTGGTGGATCCATGTGTGGTCTCTGAAGAGAACACACATGCAATGACACTGGTTGTTGTTACTAAAAAGAACACACATGCAATGACACTGGTGGATCCATGTGTGGATTGTGAAGAGAACACACATGCAATGACACTGGTGGATCCATAGGTGGTATGTGAGAAGAAGAGTCATGAAATGACTCTGGTTGTTGTTAGTAAAAAGAACACACATGCAATGACACTAGTGGATTGTGAAAAGATCACACATGCAATGACACTGGTGGATCCATATGGGGTATGTGAAAAGAACACACATGCAATGACTCCAGTTGTTGTTAGTGAAAAGAACATACATGCAATGACACTGGTTGTTGTTACTAAAAGAACACACATGCAATGACACGGTGGATCCATATGTGGTATGTGAGAAGAACATTCATGAAATGACTCTGGTTGTTGTTAGTAAAAAGAACACACATGCAATGACACTGGTGGATCCATAGGTGGATTGTGAAAAGAGCACACATGCAATGACACTGGTGGATCCATATCTGGTATGTGAAAAGAACACACATGCAATGACTCCAGTTGTTGTGAGTGAAAAGAACACACATGCAAAGACACAGGTGGATCCATGTGTGGTCTCTGAAGAACACTCATTTCAATGACTCGTTGTTAGTAAAAGAACACACATGCAATGACATTGGTGGATCCATGTGTGGTCTCAGAAGAACACACATGCAATGACCTTTGGTTGTTGTTACTGAAAAGAACATACATGCAATGACACTGGTGGATCCATGTATGGATTGTGAAGAGAACACACATGCAATGACAATGGTGGATCCATATGTGGTATGTGAGAAGAACACACATGAAATGACTCCAGTTGTTGTTAGTAAAAAGAACACACATGCAATGACACTGGTGGATCCATATGTGGATTGTGAAAAGAGCACACATGCAATGACACTAGTGGATCCATATGTGGTATGTGAAAAGAACACACATGCAATGACTCCCGTTGTTATCAGTGAAAAGAACACACATGGAATGACACCGATGGATCCATAGCTGGATTGTGAAAAGAGCACACATGCAATGACACTGGTGGATCCATAGGTGGTATGTGAAAAGAACACCCATGCAATGACTCCAGTTGTTGTTAGTGAAAAGAACACACATGCAATGACACTGGTGGATCCATAGGTGGTATCTGAAAAGAACACACATTTCATTGACTCTGGTTGTTGTTAGTAAAAAGAACACACATACAATGACACTGGTGGATCCATAGGTGGATTGTGAAAAGAGCACACATGCAATGACACTGGTGGATCCATATGTGGTATGTGAAAAGAACACACATGCAAAGACTCCAGTTGTTGTTAGTGAAAAGAACATACATGCAATGACACCGATGGATCCATGTGTGGTCTCTGAAGAGAGCACACATTTCAATGACTCTGGTTGTTGTTAGTAAAAAGAACACACATGCAATGACACTGCTGGATCCATGTGTGGTCTCTGAAGAGAACACACATGCAATGACTCTGGTTGTTGTTACTAAAAAGAATACACATGCAATGACACTGGTGGATCCATGTGTGGATTGTTAAGAGAACACACATGCAATGACCTTTGGTGGATCCATAGGTGGTATGTGAGAAGAACATTCATGAAATGAATCTGGTTGTTGTTAGTAAAAAACACACATGCAATGACACTGGTGGATTGTGAAAAGAGCACACATGCAATGACACTGGTGGATCCATATGTGGTATGTGAAAAGAAAACACTGCAATGACTCCAGTTGTTATTAGTGAAAAGAACATACATGCAATGACACTGGTGGATCCATGTGTGGTCCCTGAAGAGAACACACATGCAATGACACTGGTTGTTGTTACTAAAAATAACAGATGCAATGACACTTTGGTGGATCCATATGTGGTATGTGAAGAAACAGTCATGAAATGACTCGGTTGTTAGTAAAAAGAACACACATGCAATGACACTAGTGGATCCATAGGTGGATTGTGAAAAAAGCACACATGCAATGACCTTTGGTGGATCCATATGTGGTATGTGAAAAGAACACACATGCAATGACTCAGTTGTTGTTAGTGAAAAGAACATACATGCAATGACATGGTGGATCCATGTGTGGTCTCAAGAGAACACATTTCAATGACACTCGTGGATCCATATGTGGTATGTGAAAAGAACACACATGCAATGACTCTGGTTGTTGTTAGTGAAAAGAACATACATGCAATGACACTGGTGGATCCATGTGTGGCCTCTTAGGAGAACACACATGCAATGACACCGGTGGATCCATATGTGGTATGTGAGAAGAACAGTCATGAAATGACTCTGGTTGTTGTTAGTAAAAAGAACACACATGCAATGACACTGGTGGATCCATAGGTGGATTGTGAAAAGAGCACACATGCAATGACACTGGAGGATCCATATGTGGTATGTGAAAAGAACACACATGCAATGACTCAGGTTGTTGTAAGTGAAAAGAACACACATGCAATGACCTTTGGTGGATCCATGTGTGGTCTCTGAAGAAGAACACTCATTTCAATGACTCAGTTGTTACTAAAAAGGACTCACATGCAATGACACTGGTGGATCCATGTGTGGTCTCTGAAGAGAACACACATGCAATGACACTGGTTGTTGTTACTAAAAAGAACACACATGCAATGAATATGGTGGATCCATGTATGGATTGTGAAGTGAACAGACATGCAATGACCTTTGGTGGATCCATATGTGGTATGTGAGAAGAACAGTCATGAAATGACTACAGTTGTTGTTAGTAAAAAGAACACACATGCAATGACACTGGTGGATCCATAGGTGGACTGTGAAAAGAGCACACATGCAATGACACTGGTGGATCCATATGTGGTATGTGAAAAGAACACACATGCAATGACTCCAGTTGTTGTCAGTGAAAAGAACACACATGGAATGACACCGGTGGATCCATAGGTGGATTGTGAAAAGAGCACACATGCAATGACACTGGTGGATCCATACGTGGTATGTGAAAAGAACACACATGCAATGACTCCAGTTGTTGTTAGTGAAAAGAACACACATGCAATGACACTGGTGGATCCATAGGTGGTATCTGAAAAGAACACACCTTTCATTGACTCTGGTTGTTGTTAGTAAAAATAACACACATACAATGACACTGGTGGATCCATAGGTCGATTGTGAAAAGAGCACACATGCAATGACACTGGTGGATCCATATGTGGTATGTGAAAAGAACACACATGCAAAGACTCCAGTTGTTGTTAGTGAAAATAACATACATGCAATGACACCGATGGATCCATGTGTGGTCTCCGAAGAGAGCACACATTTCAATGACTCTGGTTGTTGTTAGTAAAAAAACACACATGCAATGACACTGGTGGATCCATGTGTGCTCTCTGAAGAGAACACACATGCAATGACTCTGGTTGTTGTTACTAAAAAGAACGCACATGCAATGACACTGGTGGATCCATGTGTGGATTGTGAAGAGAACACACATGCAATGACACTAGGGGATCCATAGGTGGTATGTGAGAAGAACATTCATGAAATGACTCTGGTTGTTGTTAGTAAAAAGAACACACATGCAATGACACTGGTGGATTGTGAAAAGAGCACACATGCAATGACACTGGTGGATCCATATGTGGTATGAGAAAAGAAAACACATGCAATGACTCTAGTTGTTATTAGTGAAAAGAACATACATGCAATGACACTGGTGGATCCATGTGTGGTCCCTGAAGAGAACACACATGCAATGACACTGGTTGTTGTTACTAAAAATAACACACATGCAATGACACTCGTGGATCCATATGTGGTATGTGAGAAGAACAGTCATGAAATGACTCTGGTTGTTGTTAGTAAAAAGAACACACATGCAATGACACTGGTGGATCCATAGGTGGATTGTGAAAAGAGCACACATGCAATGACACTGGAGGATCCATATGTGGTATGTGAAAAGAACACACATGCAAAGACTCCAGTTGTTGTTAGTTAAAAGAACACACATGCAATGACACTAGTGGATCCATGTGTGGTCTCTGAAGAGAACACTCATTTCAATGACTCTGGTTGTTAGTAAAAAGAACACACATGCAATGACATTGGTGGATCCATCTGTGGTCTCTGAAGAGAACACACATGCAATGACACTGGTTGTTGTTACTAAAAAGAACATACATGCAATGGCACTGGTGGATCCATGTATGGATTATGAAGAGAACACACATGCAATGACACTGGTGGATCCATATGTTGTATGTGAGAAGAACAGTCATGAAATGACTCTGGTTGTTGCTAGTAAAAAGAACACACATGCAATGACACAGGTGGATCCATAGGTGGATTGTGAAAAGAGCACACATGCAATGACACTGGTGGACCCATATGTGGTATGTGAAAAGAACACACATGCAATTACTCTAGTTGTTGTCAGTGAAAAGAACACACATGGAATGACACTGGTGGATCCATAGGTGGATTGTGAAAAGAGCACACATGCAATGACACTGGTGGATCCATACGTGGTATGTGAAAAGAACACACATGCAATGACTCCAGTTGTTGTTAGTGAAAAGAACACACATGCAATGACACTGGTGGATCCATAGGTGGTATCTGAAAAGAACACACATTTCATTGACTCTGGTTGTTGTTAGTAAAAATAACACACATGCAATGACACTGGTGGATCCATAGGTGGATTGTGAAAAGAGCACACATGCAATGACACTGCTGGATCCATATGTGGTATGTGAAAAGAACACACATGCAAAGACTCCAGTTGTTGTTGGTGAAAAGAACATACATGCAATGACACCGATGGATCCATGTGTGGTCTCTGAAGAGAGCACACATTTCAATGACTCTGGTTGTTGTTAGTAAAAGAACACATGCAATGACACTGGTGGATCCATGTGTGGTCTCTGAAGAGAACACACATGCAATGACTCTGGTTGTTGTTACTAAAAAGAACACACATGCAACGACACTGGTGGATCCATGTGTGGATTGTGAAGAGAACACACATGCAATGACACTAGTGGATCCATAGGTGGTATGTGAGAAGAACATTCATGAAATGACTCTGGTTGTTGTTAGTAAAAAGAACACACATGCAATGACACTGGTGGATTGTGAAAAGAGCACACATGCAATGACACTGGTGGATCCATATGTGGTATGAGAAAAGAAAACACATGCCATGACTCCAGTTGTTATTAGTGAAAAGAACATACATGAAATGACACTGGTGGATCCATGTGTGGTCCCTGAAGAGAACACACATGCTATTACACTGGTTGTTGTTACTAAAAATAACACACATGCAATGACACTGGTGGATCCATATGTGGTATGTGAGAAGAACAGTCATGAAATGACTCTGGTTATTGTTAGTAAAAAGAACACACATGCAATGACACTAGTGGATCCATAGGTGGATTGTGAAAAAAGCACACATGCAATGACACTGGTGGATCCATATGTGGTATGTGAAAAGAACACACATGCAATGACACGCTTGTTGTTAGTGAAAAGAACATACATGCAATGACACAGTGGATCCATGTGTGGTCTCTCAAAGGAACACTTTCAATGACACTCGTGGATCCATATGTGGTATGTGAAAAGAACACACATGCAATGACTCTGGTTGTTATTACTAAAAAGAACACACATGCAATGACACTGGTGGATCTGTAGGTGGTATGTGAGAAGAACAGTCATGAAATGAATCTGGTTGTTGTTAGTAAAAAGAACACACATGCAATGACACTGGTGGATCCATAGGTGGATTGTGAAAAGTGCACACATGCAAATGACACTGGTGGATCCATATGTGGTATGTGAAAAGAACACACATGCAATGACTCCTGTTGTTGTTAGTGAAAAGATCATACATGCAATGACACTGGTTGTTGTTACTAAAAAGAACACACATGCAATGACACTGGTGGATCCATGTGTGGTCTCTGAAGAGAACACACATGCAATGACACTGGTTGTTGTTACTAAAAAGAACACACATGCAATGACACTGGTGGATCCATGTGTGGATTGTGAAGAGAACACACATGCAATGACCTTGGTGGATCCATAGGTGGTATGTGAGAAGTAGAGTCATGATATGTCTCTGGTTGTTGTTAGTAAAAAGAACACACATGCAATGACACTAGTGGATTGTGAAAAGAGCACACATGCAATGACACTGGTGGATCCATATGGGGTATGTGAAAAGAACACACATGCAATGACTCCAGTTGTTGTTAGTGAAAAGAACATACATGCAATGACACTGGTTGTTGTTACTAAAAAGAACACACATGCAATGACACCGGTGGATCCATATGTGGTATGTGAGAAGAACATTCATGAAATGACTCTGGTTGTTGTTAGTAAAAAGAACACACATGCAATGACACTGGTGGATCCATAGGTGGATTGTGAAAAGAGCACACATGCAATGACACTGGTGGATCCATATCTGGTATGTGAAAAGAACACACATGCAATGACTCCAGTTGTTGTTAGTGAAAAGAACACACATGCAATGACACTGGTGGATCCATGTGTGGTCTCTGAAGAGAACACTCATTTCAATGACTCTCGTTGTTGTTAGTAAAAAGAACACACATGCAATGACATTGGTGGATCCATGTGTGGTCTCTGAAGAGAACACACATGCAATGACACTGGTTGTTGTTACTAAAAAGAACATACATGCAATGACACTGGTGGATCCATGTATGGATTGTGAAGAGAACACACATGCAATGACAATGGTGGATCCATATGTGGTATGTGAGAAGAACAGTCATGAAATGACTCTGGTTGTTGTTAGTAAAAAGAACACACATGCAATGACACTGGTGGATCCATATGTGGATTGTGAAAAGAGCACACATGCAATGACACTGGTGGATCCATATGTGGTATGTGAAAAGAACACACATGCAATGACTCAGGTTGTTGTTAGTGAAAAGGACACACATGCAATGACTCTGGTGGATCCATAGGTGGATTGTGAAAAGAGCACACATGCAATGACACTGGTGGATCTATATGTGGTATGTGAAAAGAACACACATGCAATGACTCTGGTTGTTGTTAGTGAAAAGAACATACATGCAATGACACCGATGGATCCATGTGTGGTCTCTGAAGAGAGCACACATTTCAATGACTCTGGTTGTTGTTAGTAAAAAGAACACACATGCAATGACACTGCTGGATCCATGTGTGGTCTCTGAAGAGAACACACATGCAATGACTCTGGTTGTTGTTACTAAAAAGAATACACATGCAATGACACTGGTGGATCCATGTGTGGATTGTTAAGAGAACACACATGCAATGACACTGGTGGATCCATAGGTGGTATGTGAGAAGAACATTCATGAAATGACTCTGGTTGTTGTTAGTAAAAAGAACACACATGCAATGACACTGGTGGATTGTGAAAAGAGCACACATGCAATGACACTGGTGGATCCATATGTGGTATGAGAAAAGAAAACACATGCAATGACTCCAGTTGTTATTAGTGAAAAGAACATACATGCAATGACACTGGTGGATCCATGTGTGGTCCCTGAAGAGAACACACATGCAATGACACTGGTTGTTGTTACTAAAAATAACACAGATGCAATGACACTGGTGGATCCATATGTGGTATGTGAGAAGAACAGTCATGAAATGACTCTGGTTGTTGTTAGTAAAAAGAACACACATGCAATGACACTAGTGGATCCATAGGTGGATTGTGAAAAAAGCACACATGCAATGACACTGGTGGATCCATATGTGGTATGTGAAAAGAACACACATGCAATGACTCCAGTTGTTGTTAGTGAAAAGAACATACATGCAATGACACTGGTGGATCCATGTGTGGTCTCTGAAGAGAACACACATTTCAATGACACTCGTGGATCCATATGTGGTATGTGAAAAGAACACACATGCAATGACTCTGGTTGTTATTACTAAAAAGAACATACATGCAATGACACTGGTGGATCTGTAGGTGGTATGTGAGAAGAACAGTCATGAAATGACTCTAGTTGTTGTTAGTAAAAAGAACACACATGCATTGACACTGGTGGATCCATAGGTGGATTGTGAAAAGAGCACACATGCAATGACACTGGTGGATCCATATCTGGTATGTGAAAAGAACACACATGCAATGACTCCAATTGTTGTTAGTGAAAAGAACACACATGCAATGACACTGGTGGATCCATGTGTGGTCTCTGAAGAGAACACTCATTTCAATGACTCTCGTTGTTAGTAAAAAGAACACACATGCAATGACATTGGTGGATCCATGTGTGGTCTCTAAAGAGAACACACATGCAATGACACTGGTTGTTGTTACTAAAAAGAACATACATGCAATGACACTGGTGGATCCATGTATGGATTGTGAAGAGAACACACATGCAATGACAATGGTGGATCCATATGTGGTATGTGAGAAGAACAGTCATGAAATGACTCTGGTTGTTGTTAGTAAAAAGAACACACATGCAATGACACTGGTGGATCCATATGTGGATTGTGAAAAGAGCACACATGCAATGACACTAGTGGATCCATATGTGGTATGTGAAAAGAACACACATGCAATGACTCCCGTTGTTATCAGTGAAAAGAACACACATGGAATGACACCGATGGATCCATAGCTGGATTGTGAAAAGAGCACACATGCAATGACACTGGTGGATCCATAGGTGGTATGTGAAAAGAACACCCATGCAATGACTCCAGTTGTTGTTAGTGAAAAGAACACACATGCAATGACACTGGTGGATCCATAGGTGGTATCTGAAAAGAACACACATTTCATTGACTCTGGTTGTTGTTAGTAAAAAGAACACACATACAATGACACTGGTGGATCCATAGGTGGATTGTGAAAAGAGCACACATGCAATGACACTGGTGGATCCATATGTGGTATGTGAAAAGAACACACATGCAAAGACTCCAGTTGTTGTTAGTGAAAAGAACATACATGCAATGACACCGATGGATCCATGTGTGGTCTCTGAAGAGAGCACACATTTCAATGACTCTGGTTGTTGTTAGTAAAAAGAACACACATGCAATGACACTGCTGGATCCATGTGTGGTCTCTGAAGAGAACACACATGCAATGACTCTGGTTGTTGTTACTAAAAAGAATACACATGCAATGACACTGGTGGATCCATGTGTGGATTGTTAAGAGAACACACATGCAATGACACTGGTGGATCCATAGGTGGTATGTGAGAAGAACATTCATGAAATGACTCTGGTTGTTGTTAGTAAAAAGAACACACATGCAATGACACTGGTGGATTGTGAAAAGAGCACACATGAAATGACCTTTGGTGGATCCATATGTGGTATGAGAATAGAAAACACATGCAAAGACTATTGGTGTTTTTTGTGAAAAGAACATACATGCAATGACACTGGTGGATCCATGTGTGGTCCCTGAAGAGAACACACATGCAATGACACTGGTTGTTGTTACTAAAAATAACACAGATGCAATGACACTGGTGGATCCATATGTGGTATGTGAGAAGAACAGTCATGAAATGACTCTGGTTGTTGTTAGTAAAAAGAACACACATGCAATGACACTAGTGGATCCATAGGTGGATTGTGAAAAAAGCACACATGCAATGACACTGGTGGATCCATATGTGGTATGTGAAAAGAACACACATGCAATGACTCAGGTTGTTGTTAGGTAAAAGAACAGACATGCAATGACATCAGGTGGATCCATGTGTGGTCTCTGAAGAGAACACACATTTCAATGACACTCGTGGATCCATATGTGGTATGTGAAAAGAACACACATGCAATGACTCTGGTTGTTATTACTAAAAAGAACATACATGCAATGACACTGGTGGATCTGTAGGTGGTATGTGAGAAGAACAGTCATGAAATGACTCTAGTTGTTGTTAGTAAAAAGAACACACATGCATTGACACTGGTGGATCCATAGGTGGATTGTGAAAAGTGCACACATGCAAATGACACTGGTGGATCCATATGAGGTATGTGAAAAGAACACACATGCAATGACTCCTGTTGTTGTTAGTGAAAAGATCATACATGCAATGACACTAGTTTTTGTTACTAAAAAGAACACACATGCAATGACACTGGTGGATCCATGTGTGGTATCTGAAGAGAACACACATGCAATGACACTGGTTGTTGTTACTAAAAAGAACACACATGAAATGACACTGGTGGATCCATGTGTGGATTGTGAAGAGAACACACATGCAATGACACTGGTGGATCCATAGGTGGTATGTGAGAAGAAGAGTCATGAAATGACTCTGGTTGTTGTTAGTAAAAAGAATACACAATGCAATGACACTAGTGGATTGTGAAAGAGCACACATGCAATGACACTGGTGGATCCATATGGGGTATGTGAAAAGAACACACATGCAATGACTCCAGTTGTTGTTAGTGAAAAGAACATACATGCAATCACCCTGGTGGATCCATGTGTGGTCTCTGAAGAGAACACACATGCAATGACACTGGTTGTTGTTACTAAAAAGAACACACATGCAATGACACCGGTGGATCCATATGTGGTATGTGAGAAGAACATTCATGAAATGACTCTCGTTGTTGTTAGTAAAAAGAACACACATGCAATGACACTGGTGGATCCATAGGTGGATTGTGAAAAGAGCACACATGCAATGACACTGGTGGATCCAAATGTGGTATGTGAAAAGAACACACATGCAATGACTCCAGTTGTTGTTAGTGAAAAGAACACACATGCAATGACACTGGTGGATCCATGTGTGGTCTCTGAAGAGAACACTCATTTCAATGACTCTGGTTGTTAGTAAAAAGAACACACATCCACTGACATTGGTGGATCCATGTGGTCTCTGAAGAGAACACACATGCAATGACACTGGTTGTTGTTACTAAAAAGAACATACATGCAATGACACTGGTGGATCCATGTATGGATTGTGAAGAGAACACACATGCAATGACACTGGTGGATCCATATGTGGTATGTGAGAAGAAAACATCATGAAATGACTCGTTGTTGTTAGTAAAAGAACACACATGCAATGACACTTTTGGATCCATAGGTCGATTGTGAAAAGAGCACACATGCAATGACACTGGTGGATCCATATGTGGTATGTGAAAAGAACACACATGCAATGACTCCCGTTGTTATCAGTGAAAAGAACACACATGGAATGACACCGATGGATCCATAGGTGGATTGTGAAAAGAGCACACATGCAATGACACTGGTGGATCCATAGGTGGTATGTGAAAAGAACACACATGCAATGACTCCAGTTGTTGTTAGTGAACAGAACACACATGCAATGACACTGGTGGATCCATATGTGGTATCTGAACAGAACACACACTTCATTGACTCTGGTTGTTGTTAGTAAAAAGAACACACATACAATGACACTGGTGGATCCATAGGTGGATTGTGAAAAGAGCACACATGCAATGACACTGGTGGATCCATATGTGGTATGTGAAAAGAACACACATGCAAAGACTCCAGTTGTTGTTAGTGAAAAGAACATACATGCAATGACACCGATGGATCCATGTGTGGTCTCTGAAGAGAGCACACATTTCAATGACTCTGGGTGTTGTTAGTAAAAAGAACACACATGCAATGACACTGGTGGATCCATGTGTGGTCTCTGAAGAGAACACACATGCAATGACTCTGGTTGTTGTTACTAAAAAGAACACACATGCAATGACACTGGTGGATCCATGTGTGGATTGTGAAGAGAACACACATGCAATGACACTGGTGGATCCATAGGTGGTATGTGAGAAGAACATTCATGAAATGACTCTTGTTGTTGTTAGTAAAAAGAACACACATGCAATGACACTAGTGGATTGTGAAAAGAGCACATATGCAATGACACTGGTGGATCCATATGGGGTATGTGAAAAGAACACACATGCATTGACTCCAGTTGTTGTTAGTGAAAAGAACATACATGCAATGACACTGGTGGATCCATGTGTGGTCTCTGAAGAGAACACACATGCAATGACACTGGTTGTTGTTACTAAAAAGAACACACATGCAATGACACCGGTTGATCCATATGTGGTATGTGAGAAGAACAGTCATGAAATGACTCTGGTTGTTGTTAGTAAAAAGAAAACACATGCAATGACACTGGTGGATCCATAGGTGGACTGTGAAAAGAGCACACATGCAATGACACTGGAGGATCCATATGTGGTATGTGAAAAGAACACACATGCAATGACTCAAGTTGTTGATAGTCAAAAGAACACACATGCAATGACACTAGTGGATCCATGTGTGGTCTCTGAAGAGAACACTCATTTCAATGACACTCGTGGATCCATATGTGGTATGTGAAAAGAACACACATGCAATGACACTGGTTGTTGTTACTAAAAAGAACATACATGCAATGACACTGGTGGATCCATGTATGGATTGTGAAGAGAACACACATGCAATGACACTGGTGGATCCATATGTGGTATGTGAGAAGAACAGTCATGAAATGACTCTGGTTGTTGTTAGTAAAAAGAACACACATTGAATGACACTGGTGGATTGTGAAAAGATCACACATGCAATGACACTGGTGGATCCATATGTGGTATGAGAAAAGAAAACACATGCAATGACTCCAGTTGTTATTAGTGAAAAGAACATACATGCAATGACACTGGTGGATCCATGTGTGGTCCCTGAAGAGAACACACATGCAATGACACTGGTTGTTGTTACTAAAAATAACACAGATGCAATGACACTAGTGGATCCATATGTGGTATATGAGAAGAACAGTCATGAAATGACTCTGGTTGTTGTTAGTAAAAAGAACACACATGCAATGACACTGGTGGATCCATAGGTCGATTGTGAAAAGAGCACACATGCAATGACACTGGTGGATCCATATGTGGTATGTGAAAAGAACACACATGCAATGACTCCCGTTGTTATCAGTGAAAAGAACACACATGGAATGACACCGATGGATCCATAGGTGGATTGTGAAAAGAGCACACATGCAATGACACTGGTGGATCCATAGGTGGTATGTGAAAAGAACACACATGCAATGACTCCAGTTGTTGTTAGTGAACAGAACACACATGCAATGACACTGGTGGATCCATAGGTGGTATCTGAAAAGAACACACATTTCATTGACTCTGGTTGTTGTTAGTAAAAAGAACACACATACAATGACACTGGTGGATCCATAGGTGGATTGTGAAAAGAGCACACATGCAATGACACTGGTGGATCCATATGTGGTATGTGAAAAGAACACACATGCAAAGACTCCAGTTGTTGTTAGTGAAAAGAACAAACATGCAAAGACACTGATGGATCCATGTGTGGTCTCCAAGAGAGCACACATTTCAATGACTCTGGTTGTTGTTAGTAAAAGAACACACATGCAATGACATCAGGTGGATCCATGTGTGGTCTCTCAAGAAGAACACACATGCAATGACTCAGTTGTTGTTACTAAAAAGAACACACATGCAATGACACTTGTGGATCCATGTGTGGATTGTGAAGAGAACACACATGCAATGACACTGGTGGATCCATAGGTGGTATGTGAGAAGAACATTCATGAAATGACTCTGGTTGTTGTTAGTAAAAAGAACACACATGCAATGACACTAGTGGATTGTGAAAAGAGCACATATGCAATCACACTGGTGGATCCATATGGGGTATGTGAAAAGAACACACATGCATTGACTCCAGTTGTTGTTAGTGAAAAGAACATACATGCAATGACACTGGTGGATCCATGTGTGGTCTCTGAAGAGAACACACATGCAATGACACTGGTTGTTGTTACTAAAAAGAACACACATGCAATGACACCGGTTGATCCATATGTGGTATGTGAGAAGAACAGTCATGAAATGACTCTGGTTGTTGTTAGTAAAAAGAAAACACATGCAATGACACTGGTGGATCCATAGGTGGACTGTGAAAAGAGCACACATGCAATGACACTGGAGGATCCATATGTGGTATGTGAAAAGAACACACATGCAATGACTCAAGTTGTTGATAGTCAAAAGTGTAGGGGTTCGTAGCATGGAAAACAAAAATTTTCTATCGCATACAAACAAACAAGCCAAGATCTATCTACTAGATTGCAGCAACGAGTCGATGGAATAACTCACCCTCGAAGATTCCAAAGTGTTTAACGAGAGCAGATTCTCGTGGGTGATGTAGTCGTACTCTTTCCGATCTCAAGATCGCGTAGACGATCCTTCCGGGCTGTTCGCAGCGCCCCAAGCCTGGTCACACGCTCGATCTCGACGAAGACCTTCCTCTCCTTGTTCCAAAGAAAGGCGGAGGTTGTAGCACTCTCCTCGCGATTCCCAAAGACAACGGCGTGGTACCGGAGGTGAGGGGAGATCCCGCAGGCTTCGCCTTAAGCCAAGTAGTATGGTGGAGCTTATGAGAGAGGCTGTTAGTGGTCTAGTAATTAGACACACCAATTAGAGGGCTCTAAACCAATTAGAAGGCTCTAAACCAATTAGAAGGCTCTAAACCGAAACAGCTCTAAACCGGGGTCTAGGTCTAGTTTCTAGTTTAGAGGATAGGAACTTGTGTGTGTCTAGAGGGGAGGCCCTGCCCCTCCCTTTATAGGTGGGAGGGCTGGCGCGCCAGGGGAGGGAGGGAGTCCCTCCCCAACTCGCCTAGGGCTGGCCACGGCTTGGGGAGGAGGACTCTCCCCAAGTCGGTTTCAACTTCTCCTCTTTCCAAAGCTGGCGGCAATCAAAATCTGGCAGTTTGACTTTTCCAATTTAGGAATTAAATAAACCCTTTATTTTGGACAGCGAGAACACTTAGCACATGATGCAATCATTCCATATTGCAATGACACATTCATGTACCCCTTCCCCCCCGGAGTGCCGGACATTCCGGGACCTTCTAGAATGTTCCCGATGAAAACACCGGAACCATTCCCCAACTCCGAAATGGGACTTTCCTTATATGAATCTTATTCTCCGGACCATTCCGGATCACCTCGTGATATCCCGGATCCCATCCGAGACTCCGAACAACATTCGGTCTCTTTCTCATAATACCATAACTACTCAAACAACGTCGAATCCTTAAGTGTCTCCCTACGGTTCGTGAATTATGCGGACATGATCGAGACACTTCTCCGAACAATAACCAATAGAGGAATCTGGAAATTCATATGGCTCCCACATATTTCTACGATTACTTTGCGATCGAATGAACCACTTACATACGATACCAATTTCCCTTTGTCTCACGATATGTTACTTATCCGAGGTCATGATCGCTGGTATCTCGCATACCTAGTTCAACCTCATCGATAAGTACTCTTTTCTCGTTCCCGTGATATGTGATCCCTTGTGACCAAGTCACATGCTTGCAAGCTAATTGGATGACATTTCACCGAGAGGGCCCAGAGAATATCTATCCGTCATGTGGATGGACAAATCCCACTCTTGATCCATGTGTTTCAACCAATACTTTCCGAACACCCAATGCCACTTTTATAGCCACCATGTAACGGTGAGGTCTATGATGACATCAAAGCATCCATCCAAGAAAGGCAATATGCATGATCTCATGGTCAAGGAATTAGGTTACTATGTATCGTAAAGCATATAGCAATTGAACTATTGAAATGACTTGATCTTTATGCTACGCTTGTCTATAGGAGTATGTCCACCATATCATTCTCCTAACGATATGATCTTGTTGTTGATAACATCTCAATGTTCATGACAAAGAAACCACATCATCAATCAACCAACAAGCTAGTGAAGTATAGAGGCCATACTAGGGACTTCAATTTAAGTTTACAAATCACACAAGTATTAATGGTTTCCTTGTTAATACTATTATAGCATGAATGTAAACATTTATCATAAACACAAAGATATATAATAATAACCACATTTATTATTACCTCTAGGGCATATCTCCAACAGTCTCCCACTTGCACTAGAGTCATCTAATCTAGATTACATGGTAATATACCAACACCCATGGCAGTTTGGTGTTGGTCATGTTTTGCCCTTGGGAGAGGTTTAGTCAATGGATCCGCCACATTCAGATCTGTGTGTACTTTGCAAATCTTTATATCCCCATCCCGGATATGTTCTCGAATAGCGTGAAAACGCAGCTTGATATGCTTGACTTCTTGTGTGACCTTGGTTCTCAAGATTGGCTATGGCGCCCATGTTATCACAAGAGATAGACATTGGGTCCAGCGACTAGGAACCACACCCAGCTCAGAATGAACTCTTTCATCCATATCGCTTCTTGTGAAGCCTCCGGCAGCCATGTATTCCGATTCAGTTGAAGATCTCGCCACAACGCTTTGCTTTGCACTCCTCCAGCTAATCGCTGCACCATTCAAAATAAATACGATCCAGATTGTGATTTAGAATCATCCGGATCGGTGTTCCAACTAGCATCGGTGTAACCATTAACAACGAGCTGTTCATCACCTCCATAAGAAAGAACCATATCCTTAGTTCTTCTCAAGTACTTAAGGATGTTTTTGATCATTGTCCAATGATCCACTCGGATCACTTTGATATCTGCTAGTTAGACTAACAAAGATATGCGATGTCGGGTCTAGTACATAGCATGGCATACATTAGAGATCCTATGGCTGAGGCATAGGGAGTCTTACTCATCTTTCTCTATCTTCGCCGATGTCGGACTTTGAGTTTTACTCAAGGTCATATTAGCAACATGGGCAAGAACCCTTTCTTGCTATCTTCCATTCCAAACCTCTTTAGAACTTTGTCCAAATATGTACTTTGTGACAATGATATTTGGCGCTTCGATCTATCTCTATAAATCTTTATGCCTAATATGTAAGCTGCTTCGCCAAGATCCTTCATTGAAAAACTATTATTCAAATACTCTTTGACACTATTAAGAAGGTCTACATCATTCCCAATCAACAATATGTCATCCACATACAAGATTAAGAATGCTACTGTAGCTCCCACTCACTTTCTTGTAAATACAAGCTTCTCCATAAGTTTGTATAAAACCAAAACTTTTGATTACCTTATCAAACGTTGATTCCAACTTCGGATGCTTGCTTCAATCCATAGATGGACCGTTGAAGTTTGCATACCTTGTTAGCATCTTTAGGATCGACAAAACCTTTGGGTTGCATCATATACAACTCTTCATCAATGTCTCCATTGAGGAATGCTGTTTGACATCCATCCGCCATATCTCATAATCATAATATGCAGCGATTGCTAACATAATCCTCACAGACTTTTAGCTTCGCTCGTGAGAAAGTCTCATCGTAGTCAACTCCTTGAATTTGTCGAAACCCTTTTGACAAGTCGAGCTTTATAGACAATAACATTACCATCAAAGATCTGCTTTCTTCTTGAAAATCCATTTGTTCTCGACAGCCTTCCCGCCATCCCAGAAGTCCACCAAAGTCCATACTTGGTTTTCGTGACATGGATCCAATCTCGGATTTCATGGCTTCTTGCCATTTATTGGAATCTGGGCTCATCATTGCTTCCTCATATGTCTCGGGTCATCGGTGTTGTCCACCAACATGACATTCATAACGGAATCATACCAACTGGAGTGGTACGATTTCTCGTTGACCTCCGAGGCTCAGAGCAACTTCAACCGAAGTTTCATGATCACCATCACTAGCTTCCTCTCTTATTGGTGCAGCACCACGGAACTTCTTCCGTCTTTGCGCTACTCGCAATTTCGAGAGAAGGTTCGACAACCTCGTCGAAGTTCTACTTTCCTTCCAAGTCACTTCTTCGAGAGAAATTCTTCTAGAAAAGATCCATTCTTGGCAACAAAGATTTTGCCTTCGGATCTATGATAGAAGGTATACCCAATAGTTTCCTTCGGTATCCTATGAAGACGCATTTTTCCGCTTTGGGTTCAAGCTTGTCCTAACAGTAACTTCTTTACATAGGCTTCAGATCCCCAAACTTTAAGGAACGACAATTTAGGTTTCTTCCCAAACCATAATTCATACGGTGTCGTTTCAACGGATTTAGACGGTGCCCTATTTAAAGTGAATGCGGCTGTTTCTAATGCATAACCCCAAAATGATAGTGGCAAATCTGTAAGTGACATCATAGAACGAACCATATCTAAGAGAGTTCGACACGACGTTCGCACACACCATTACGCTGTGGTGTTCCCGGCGGTGTCAACTTCGAAAGTATTCCACATTTCTTCAAATGCTCGCCAAACTCGTAACTTAGATATTCACCTCCACGATCAGAACGTAGAAATTTAATCTTCTTGTTACGTTGATTCTCTACCTCACTTTGAAACTCCTTAAACTTCTCGAAAGTTTCGGACTTATGTTTCATGAAATAGATATACCCATATCTACTCAAGTCATCCGTGAAGGTAAGAACATAACGATAACCATCAAGGCGATGCTACACTCATTGGACCACACACATCGGTATGTATGATTTCCAATAAGTCCAGGCTCGCTCCATCATACCAGAAAATGGAGTCTTAGTCATTTTACCCATCAGACATGCTTCGCATCTTTCAAGTGATTCAAAATCAAGTGATTCAAGAAGTCCATCGGAATGGAGTTTCTTCATACGCTTCACTCCAATGTGACCAAGACGACAAAGGCCACATATATGTCAATTTATCGCTTGATTTCAAACGATTATCCTCAATGTTATTAATATGTGTATTTCTACTATCGAGATTCAATATGAATAGACCATCTATCAAAGGTGCATGTGCATAAAACACATTACTCATATAAATCGAACAACCATTATTCTCGGATTTAAACAAGTAACCGTCTCGCAATAAACAAGATCCCGATATAATGTTCATGCTCAACGCAGGCACCAAATAACAATTATTTAAGTATAAAACTAATCCCGATGAAGAGGTAGTGTCACCGCGATCACATCAACCTTTGATCCGCTTCCCACGCCGCATCGTCACCTCGTTCTTCACTAGCTTCCGCTTATTCGTAGCTCTGTTTCGAGTTACAAATATGAGCAACCGAACCAAAGATCAAATACCTGTGCACTACTACGAATACTAGTGAGATACACATCAATAACATGTATATCAGATACCTTTCTTCTTGATGTTGCCGTTCTTCAAATCTGCCAAGTACTTTGGGCAATTCCGCTCAAAGGACCTTCTCCCTTGCAAGAAAAGCACTCAACATCAGGCTTGTCCAGCCTTGGTCCTCTTCTCGGCGTGGTAACTTTCTTACCACCCTTCTTGAAGTGTCCCTTGCTTAGACTTGCCTTTCTTGAATTTGGTGGTCTTATTGACCATCAACACTTGGTGCTCTTTCTTGATCTCCACTTCGCAGATTTTAACATAGCAAATAGTTCGCAACTCTTTGTTCATGTTACGCATGTTGTAGTTCATCACAAAGTTCTTGTAACTTGGTGGTAGTGATTGAGGATGCGGTAAACCCCCAAAGTATTAGGAATCACTATACCCAAACTTTGAAGTTTATTTATGCCTGCACATCTTAAGCACATGCTCACCGACGAGCTACCCTCTTCCATCTTGCGCAGTTAAAGAACTTTTCGAAGCTTCATAACTTTCAATTGCCGCATGAGTCTCAAAGATTAATTTGAGATCCTCGACAATATCATATGGGTCGACTCTTCAAACCTTTTCCAAGCTCGATTCTAAACCATACAAGATAGACACTGAACTATGGAGTACCGATTCTTCCGAGCGAGGTAAACATTCTTTACTTCATCGGTAGCATCACCGCAGTGGGTCACCTAGCGTGCATCCAAAGACATAGGTCAAATTACCATTGTGAGGACAATCCTCAAATTGCGGAACCAATCCGAAGTTGCTTCCATTGTTTTTCAACTTTTCTTTCTCTAGGAACGCATTAAAATTGATGGTGGGGCTGCCATTGATCTACAACATATTTGCAATAGTTTAGACTAAGTTTATGACAAATTGAGTTCAAATTAATTAATGAAATTAAACTAGGTGAACTCCCACCAAAACAACATCCCTCACATTGTTTTAGTGATCACACGAACCAAATCCACTACATCAACACCGATCATCACGAGAGTTGATATAGTTTCAATGGCGAACAATCATCATGTTCATCATATCTACTATATGATTCATGCTTTGCCTTTCGGCGATCCGTGTTCCTGAGGCCATGTCTGTACATGCTAGGCTCGTCAAGACAAACCTTAGCTTCCGCATAAGCAAATCTGGCTTGCTTACGTTGTAGTCACCCGCGGAATCAAAGACACCCGATCATCACGTGGTGCTTCGAAGCAGCAAGCTTTGGCAACGGTGCATACTAAGGGTGAACACTTTAGAACTTGAAATTTATGTGCATGAGGGATCATCTTATAATGCTACCGTCGTCTACTAAGCAATACAAGATGCATAAAGGATTAACATCACATGCAATTCATAATATGTGATATGATATGGCCTTTCTTCTTTGTGCTTCCGATCTCCATCTTCAAGCACGAACATGATCTCCATCATCTCCGGCATAGCATCAAGGTCAATGACGCTTCTTCATGGTTGTCGTCCACCAGCTTCAACTATTACAACTATTTTGAATAGACACGCAGGTCTTAACAGATTAAAGACAACCATATGGCTCCTGCCGGTTGCCAACTTACAATAAGGAACATTGCATACATCAAATATAATCACAATCATGGCCATATCACATCATCAGACACCCTTGCAAAACAAAGTTAGACGCTTCTACTTTCTTTGCATATTTTACGTGGTTTGGGGCTTTCCATAAGTGTCGTTCTAACTTACGAACAAGAACCACAACATTGATACTAGCATTGTTGATTACCCGTTGTAAATTGGATCTTAACTATGCTAGGAGAAACAGGCACCCGCAAAGCCACTTATGCAATACAAGTTGCATGTTAAGCGTGGAGCAAGTCTCATGAACGATGTCATGTAAGGTTAGCCCGGGCCGCTTCATCCCAACATACCGCAAGATGCAAAGTACACAAAAAGCAATCTACAATAAAAGCATCAACGCCCACAATGACCATTGTGTTCTACTCGTGCAACAGATCTACATATAGACACGGCTCTGATACCACTGTAGGGGTTCGTAGCATGGAAAACAAAAATTTTCTATCGCATACAAACAAACAAGCCAAGATCTATCTACTAGATTGCAGCAACGAGTCGATGGAATAACTCACCCTCGAAGATTCCAAAGTGTTTAACGAGAGCAGATTCTCGTGGGTGATGTAGTCGATTTCTTCCGATCTCAAGATCGCAGAGACGATCCTTCCGGCGCCTGTTCCATAGCGCCCCAGCGATCGGTCACACGTTCGGGTACTGACGAAGACCTTCCTCTCCTTGTTCCAGCAGAAAATGGAGGTTGTAGCACTCTCTCGCGATTCCGCAGACAACGGCGTTGTACCTGAGGTAGAGGGGAGATCCCGCAGGGCTTCGCCTTAAGCCGGTGCGAGTATGGTGGAGCTTATGAGAGAGGCTGTTAGTGGTCTAGTAATTAGACACACCAATTAGAGGGCTCTAAACCAATTAGAAGGCTCTAAACCAATTAGAAGGCTCTAAACCGAAACAGCTCTAAACCGGGGTCTAGGTCTAGTTTCTAGTTTAGAGGATAGGAACTTGTGTGTCTAGAGGGGAGGCCCTGCCTCCCTTTATAGGTGGGAGGGCTGGCCAGGAGGGAGGAGTCCCTCCCCAACTCGCCTAGGGCTGGCCGGCTTGGGAGGAGGACTCTCCCCAAGTCGGTTTCCAACTTCTCCTCTTTCCTAAAATGGCTTGACCGAAAACTGGCGCTTGACTTTTCCAATTTAGGAATTAAATAAACCCTTTATTTTGGACAGCGAACACTTAGCACATGATGCAATCATTCCATATTGCAATGACACATTCATGTACCCTTCCCCGGAGTGCCGGACATTCCGACCTTCTAGAATGTTCCCGATGAAAACACGGAACCATTCCCCAACTCAAATGGGACTTTCCTTATATGAATCTTATTCTCCGGACCATTCCGGATCACCTCGTGATATCCGGATCCCATCCGAGACTCAACAACATTCGTCTCTTTCTCATAATACCATAACTACTCAAACAACGTCAATCCTTAAGTGTGTCTCCCTACGGTTCGTGAATTATGCGGACATGATCGAGACACTTCTCGAACAATAACCAATAGAGGAATCTGGAAATTCATATGGCTCTACATATTTCTACGATTACTGCATCGAATGAACCACTTACATACGATACCAATTTCCCTTTGTCTCACGATATGTTACTTATCCGAGGTCATGATCGCTGGTATCTCCGCATACCTAGTTCAACCTCGCATCTTGATAAGTACTCTTTCTCGCTCCGTGATATGTGATCCCTTGTGACCAAGTCACATGCTTGCAAGCTAATTGGATGACATTTCACCGAGAGGGCCCAGAATATCTATCCGTCATGTGGATGGACAAATCCCACTCTTGATCCATGTGTTTCAACCAATACTTTCCAACACCCAATGCCACTTTTATAGCCACCTGTTACGGTGTGGTGTTTGATGACATCAAAGCATCCATCCAAAGAAAGGCAATATGCATGATCTCATGGTCGAAGGAATTAGGTTACTATGTATCAGAAAGCATATAGCAATTGAACTATTGAAATGACTTGATCTTTATGCTACGCTTGTCTATAGGAGTATGTCCACCATATCATTCTCCTAACGATATGATCTTGTTGTTGATAACATCTCAATGTTCATGACAAAGAAACCACATCATCAATCAACCAACAAGCTAGTGAAGTATAGAGGCCATACTAGGGACTTCAATTTAAGTTTACAAATCACACAAGTATTAATGGTTTCCTTGTTAATACTATTATAGCATGAATGTAAACATTTATCATAAACACAAAGATATATAATAATAACCACATTTATTATTACCTCTAGGGCATATCTCCAACAAAAAGAACACACATGCAATGACACTAGTGGATCCATGTGTGGTCTCTGAAGAGAACACTCATTTCAATGACACTCGTGGATCCATATGTGGTATGTGAAAAGAACACACATGCAATGACACTGGTTGTTGTTACTAAAAAGAACATACATGCAATGACACTGGTGGATCCATGTATGGATTGTGAAGAGAACACACATGCAATGACACTGGTGGATCCATATGTGGTATGTGAGAAGAACAGTCATGAAATGACTCTGGTTGTTGTTAGTAAAAAGAACACACATTGAATGACACTGGTGGATTGTGAAAAGATCACACATGCAATGACACTTGTGGATCCATATGTGGTATGAGAAAAGAAAACACATGCAATGACTCCAGTTGTTGTTAGTGAAAAGAACATACATGCAATGACATCAGGATCCATGTGTGGTCCCCAAGAGAACACACATGCAATGACACCGTTGTTGTTACTAAAAATAACATGTATGCAATGACACTAGTGGATCCATATGTGGTATATGAGAAGAACAGTCATGAAATGACTCGTTGTTGTTAGTAAAAGAACACACATGCAATGACACTAGTGGATCCATAGGTGGATTGTGAAAAAGCACACATGCAATGACACTGTGGATCCATATGTGGTATGTGAAAAGAACACACATGCAATGACTCCAGTTGTTGTTAGTGAAAAGAACATACATGCAATGACATCAGGTGGAACCATGTGTGGTCTGAAGAGAACACATTTCAATGACACTCGTGGATCCATATGTGGTATGTGAAAAGAACACACATGCAATGACTCAGTTGTTGTTAGTGAAAAGAACATACATGCAATGACCTTGGTGGATCCATGTGTGGCCTCTTAGGAGAACACACATGCAATGACACTGGTGGATCCATATGTGGTATGTGAGAAGAACAGTCATGAAATGACTCTGGTTGTTGTTAGTAAAAAGAACACACATGCAATGACACTGGTGGATCCATAGGTGGATTGTGAAAAGAGCACACATGCAATGACACTGGAGGATCCATATGTGGTATGTGAAAAGAACACACATGCAATGACTCCAGTTGTTGTTAGTGAAAAGAACACACATGCAATGACACTGGTGGATCCATCTGTGGTATCTGAAGAGAACACACATTACAATGACTCTGGTTGTTAGTAAAAAGAACACACATGCAATGACATTGGTGGATCCATGTGTGGTCTCTGAAGAGAACACACATGCAATGACACTGGTTGTTGTTACTAAAAAGAACATACATGCAATGACACTGGTGGATCCATGTATGGATTGTGAAGAGAACACACATGCAATGACACTGGTGGATCCATATGTGGGATGTGAGAAGAACAGTCATGAAATGACTCTGGTTGTTGTTAGTAAAAAGAACACACATGCAATGACACTGGTGGATCCATAGGTGGATTGTGAAAAGAGCACACATGCAATGACACTGGTGGATCCATATGTGGTATGTGAAAAGAACACACATGCAATGACTCCAGTTGTTGTCAGTGAAAAGAACACACATGGAATGACACCGGTGGATCCATAGGTGGATTGTGAAAAGAGCACACATGCAATGACACTGGTGGATCCATACGTGGTATGTGAAAAGAACACACATGCAATGACTCCAGTTGTTGTTAGTGAAAAGAACACACATGCAATGACACTGGTGGATCCATAGGTGGTATGTGAGAAGAGCACACATGCAATGACACTGGTGGATCCATATGTGGTATGTGAAAAGAACACACATGCAAAGACTCCAGTTGTTGTTAGTGAAAAGAACATACATGCAATGACACCGATGGATCCATGTGTGGTCTCCGAAGAGAGCACACATTTCAATGACTCTGGTTGTTGTTAGTAAAAAAACACACATGCAATGACACTGGTGGATCCATGTGTGCTCTCTGAAGAGAACACACATGCAATGACTCTGGTTGTTGTTACTAAAAAGAACACACATGCAATGACACTGGTGGATCCATGTGTGGATTGTGAAGAGAACACACATGCAATGACACTAGGGGATCCATAGGTGGTATGTGAGAAGAACATTCATGAAATGACTCTGGTTGTTGTTAGTAAAAAGAACACACATGCAATGACACTGGTGGATTGTGAAAAGAGCACACATGCAATGACACTGGTGGATCCATATGTGGTATGAGAAAAGAAAACACATGCAATGACTCTAGTTGTTATTAGTGAAAAGAACATACATGCAATGACCTTTGGATCCATGTGTGGTCCCTGAAGAGAACACACATGCAATGACACTGGTTGTTGTTACTAAAAATAACACACATGCAATGACACTCGTGGATCCATATGTGGTATGTGAGAAGAACAGTCATGAAATGACTCTGGTTGTTGTTAGTAAAAAGAACACACATGCAATGACACTGGTGGATCCATAGGTGGATTGTGAAAAGAGCACACATGCAATGACACTGGAGGATCCATATGTGGTATGTGAAAAGAACACACATGCAAAGACTCCAGTTGTTGTTAGTTAAAAGAACACACATGCAATGACACTAGTGGATCCATGTGTGGTCTCTGAAGAGAACACTCATTTCAATGACTCTTGTTGTTAGTAAAAAGAACACACATGCAATGACATTGGTGGATCCATGTGTGGTCTCTGAAGAGAACACACATGCAATGACACTGGTTGTTGTTACTAAAAAGAACATACATGCAATGGCACTGGTGGATCCATGTATGGATTGTGAAGAGAACACACATGCAATGACACTGGTGGATCCATATGTTGTATGTGAGAAGAACAGTCATGAAATGACTCTGGTTGTTGCTAGTAAAAAGAACACACATGCAATGACACAGGTGGATCCATAGGTGGATTGTGAAAAGAGCACACATGCAATGACACTGGTGGATCCATATGTGGTATGTGAAAAGAACACACATGCAATGACTCCAGTTGTTGTCAGTGAAAAGAACACACATGGAATGACACCGGTGGATCCATAGGTGGATTGTGAAAAGAGCACACATGCAATGACACTGGTGGATCCATACGTGGTATGTGAAAAGAACACACATGCAATGACTCCAGTTGTTGTTAGTGAAAAGAACACACATGCAATGACACTGGTGGATCCATAGGTGGTATCTGAAAAGAACACACATTTCATTGACTCTGGTTGTTGATAGTAAAAATAACACACATGCAATGACACTGGTGGATCCATAGGTGGATTGTGAAAAGAGCACACATGCAATGACACTGCTGGATCCATATGTGGTATGTGAAAAGAACACACATGCAAAGACTCCAGTTGTTGTTAGTGAAAAGAACATACATGCAATGACACCGATGGATCCATGTGTGGTCTCTGAAGAGAGCACACATTTCAATGACTCTGGTTGTTGTTAGTAAAAAGAACACACATGCAATGACACTGGTGGATCCATGTGTGGTCTCTGAAGAGAACACACATGCAATGACTCTGGTTGTTGTTACTAAAAAGAACACACATGCAATGACACTGGTGGATCCATGTGTGGATTGTGAAGAGAACACACATGCAATGACACTAGTGGATCCATAGGTGGTATGTGAGAAGAACATTCATGAAATGACTCTGGTTGTTGTTAGTAAAAAGAACACACATGCAATGACACTGGTGGATTGTGAAAAGAGCACACATGCAATGACACTGGTGGATCCATATGTGGTATGAGAAAAGAAAACACATGCCATGACTCCAGTTGTTATTAGTGAAAAGAACATACATGAAATGACACTGGTGGATCCATGTGTGGTCCCTGAAGAGAACACACATGCTATTACACTGGTTGTTGTTACTAAAAATAACACACATGCAATGACACTGGTGGATCCATATGTGGTATGTGAGAAGAACAGTCATGAAATGACTCTGGTTATTGTTAGTAAAAAGAACACACATGCAATGACACTGGTGGATCCATAGGTGGAATGTGAAAAGCACACATGCAATGACACTGGTGGATCCATATGTGGTATGTGAAAAGAACACACATGCAATGACTCCAGTTGTTGTTAGTGAAAAGAACATACATGCAATGACACAGGTGGATCCATGTGTGGTCTCTGAAGGGAACACACATTTCAATGACACTCGTGGATCCATATGTGGTATGTGAAAAGAACACACATGCAATGACTCTGGTTGTTATTACTAAAAAGAACACACATGCAATGACACTGGTGGATCTGTAGGTGGTATGTGAGAAGAACAGTCATGAAATGAATCTGGTTGTTGTTAGTAAAAAGAACACACATGCAATGACACTGGTGGATCCATAGGTGGATTGTGAAAAGTGCACACATGCAAATGACACTGGTGGATCCATATGTGGTATGTGAAAAGAACACACATGCAATGACTCCTGTTGTTGTTAGTGAAAAGATCATACATGCAATGACACTGGTTGTTGTTACTAAAAAGAACACACATGCAATGACACTGGTGGATCCATGTGTGGTCTCTGAAGAGAACACACATGCAATGACACTGGTTGTTGTTACTAAAAAGAACACACATGCAATGACACTGGTGGATCCATGTGTGGATTGTGAAGAGAACACACATGCAATGACACTGGTGGATCCATAGGTGGTATGTGAGAAGAAGAGTCATGAAATGACTCTGGTTGTTGTTAGTAAAAAGAACACACATGCAATGACACTAGTGGATTGTGAAAAGAGCACACATGCAATGACACTGGTGGATCCATATGGGGTATGTGAAAAGAACACACATGCAATGACTCCAGTTGTTGTTAGTGAAAAGAACATACATGCAATGACACTGGTTGTTGTTACTAAAAAGAACACACATGCAATGACACCGGTGGATCCATATGTGGTATGTGAGAAGAACATTCATGAAATGACTCTGGTTGTTGTTAGTAAAAAGAACACACATGCAATGACACTGGTGGATCCATAGGTGGATTGTGAAAAGAGCACACATGCAATGACACTGGTGGATCCATATCTGGTATGTGAAAAGAACACACATGCAATGACTCCAGTTGTTGTTAGTGAAAAGAACACACATGCAATGACACTGGTGGATCCATGTGTGGTCTCTGAAGAGAACACTCATTTCAATGACTCTCGTTGTTAGTAAAAAGAACACACATGCAATGACATTGGTGGATCCATGTGTGGTCTCTGAAGAGAACACACATGCAATGACACTGGTTGTTGTTACTAAAAAGAACATACATGCAATGACACTGGTGGATCCATGTATGGATTGTGAAGAGAACACACATGCAATGACAATGGTGGATCCATATGTGGTATGTGAGAAGAACCATGAAATGACTCGTTGTTGTTAGTAAAAGAACACACATGCAATGACACTGTGGATCCATATGTGGATTGTGAAAGAGCACACATGCAATGACACTAGTGGATCCATATGTGGTATGTGAAAAGAACACACATGCAATGACTCCCTGTTTATCAGTGAAAAGAACACACATGGAGCGACACCGATGGATCCATAGGTGGATTGTGAAAGAGCACACATGCAATGACACTGGTGGATCCATAGGTGGTATGTGAAAAGAACACCCATGCAATGACTCGTGTTGTTGTTAGTTAAAAGAACACACATGCAATGACACTGGTGGATCCATAGGTGGTATCTGAAAAGAACACACATTTCATTGACTCGTTGTTGTTAGTAAAAAGAACACACATACAATGACACCGTGGATCCATAGGTGGATTGTGAAAAGAGCACACATGCAATGACACTGTGGATCCATATGTGGTATGTGAAAAGAACACACATGCAAAGACTCCAGGTTGTTGTTAGTGAAAAGAACATACATGCAATGACACTGATGGATCCATGTGTGGTCTCTGAAGAGAGCACACATTTCAATGACTCGTTGTTGTTAGTAAAAGAACACACATGCAATGACATCTGGATCCATGTGTGGTCTCAAGAGAACACACATGCAATGACTCGTTGTTGTTACTAAAAAGAATACACATGCAATGACACTGTGGATCCATGTGGATTGTTAAGAGAACACACATGCAATGACACTGGATCCATAGGTGGTATGTGAGAAGAACATTCATGAAATGACTCTGTTGTTGTTAGTAAAAAGAACACACATGCAATGACACTGGTGGATTGTGAAAAGAGCACATGCAATGACACTGGTGGATCCATATGTGGTATGAGAAAAGAAAACACATGCAATGACTCAGTTGTTATTAGTGAAAAGAACATACATGCAATGACATTTGGTGGATCCATGTGTGGTCCTGAAGAGAACACACATGCAATGACACTGGTTGTTGTTACTAAAAATAACATGATGCAATGACACTGGTGGATCCATATGTGGTATGTGAGAAGAACAGATCATGAAATGACTCGTTGTTGTTAGTAAAAAGAACACACATGCAATGACACTAGTGGATCCATAGGTGGATTGTGAAAAAAGCACACATGCAATGACACTGGTGGATCCATATGTGGTATGTGAAAAGAACACACATGCAATGACTCCAGTTGTTGTTAGTGAAAAGAACATACATGCAATGACACTGGTGGATCCATGTGTGGTCTCTGAAGAGAACACACATTTCAATGACACTCGTGGATCCATATGTGGTATGTGAAAAGAACACACATGCAATGACTCTGGTTGTTATTACTAAAAAGAACATACATGCAATGACACTGGTGGATCTGTAGGTGGTATGTGAGAAGAACAGTCATGAAATGACTCTAGTTGTTGTTAGTAAAAAGAACACACATGCATTGACACTGGTGGATCCATAGGTGGATTGTGAAAAGTGCACACATGCAAATGACACTGGTGGATCCATATGAGGTATGTGAAAAGAACACACATACAATGACACTGGTGGATCCATAGGTGGATTGTGAAAAGAGCACACATGCAATGACACTGGTGGATCCATATGTGGTATGTGAAAAGAACACACATGCAAAGACTCCAGTTGTTGTTAGTGAAAAGAACATACATGCAATGACACCGATGGATCCATGTGTGGTCTCTGAAGAGAGCACACATTTCAATGACTCTGGTTGTTGTTAGTAAAAAGAACACACATGCAATGACATCTTTGGATCCATGTGTGGTCTCTGAAGAGAACACACATGCAATGACTCTGGTTGTTGTTACTAAAAAGAATACACATGCAATGACACTGGTGGATCCATGTGTGGATTGTTAAGAGAACACACATGCAATGACACTGGTGGATCCATAGGTGGTATGTGAGAAGAACATTCATGAAATGACTCTGGTTGTTGTTAGTAAAAAGAACACACATGCAATGACACTGGTGGATTGTGAAAAGAGCACACATGCAATGACACTGGTGGATCCATATGTGGTATGAGAAAAGAAAACACATGCAATGACTCCAGTTGTTATTAGTGAAAAGAACATACATGCAATGACACTGGTGGATCCATGTGTGGTCCCTGAAGAGAACACACATGCAATGACACTGGTTGTTGTTACTAAAAATAACACAGATGCAATGACACTGGTGGATCCATATGTGGTATGTGAGAAGAACAGTCATGAAATGACTCTGGTTGTTGTTAGTAAAAAGAACACACATGCAATGACACTAGTGGATCCATAGGTGGATTGTGAAAATAGCACACATGCAATGACACTGTGGATCCATATGTGGTATGTGAAAAGAACACACATGCAATGACTCCAGTTGTTGTTAGTGAAAAGAACATACATGCAATGACACTGGTGGATCCATGTGTGGTCTCTGAAGAGAACACACATTTCAATGACACTCGTGGATCCATATGTGGTATGTGAAAAGAACACACATGCAATGACTCTGGTTGTTATTACTAAAAAGAACATACATGCAATGACACTGGTGGATCTGTAGGTGGTATGTGAGAAGAACAGTCATGAAATGACTCTAGTTGTTGTTAGTAAAAAGAACACACATGCATTGACACTGGTGGATCCATAGGTGGATTGTGAAAAGTGCACACATGCAAATGACACTTGTGGATCCATATGAGGTATGTGAAAAGAACACACATGCAATGACTCCTGTTGTTGTTAGTGAAAAGATCATACATGCAATGACACTAGTTGTTGTTACTAAAAAGAACACACATGCAATGACACTGGTGGATCCATGTGTGGTATCTGAAGAGAACACACATGCAATGACACTGGTTGTTGTTACTAAAAAGAACACACATGAAATGACACTGGTGGATCCATGTGTGGATTGTGAAGAGAACACACATGCAATGACACTGGTGGATCCATAGGTGGTATGTGAGAAGAAGAGTCATGAAATGACTCTGGTTGTTGTTAGTAAAAAGAATACACAATGCAATGACACTAGTGGATTGTGAAAAGAGCACACATGCAATGACACTGGTGGATCCATATGGGGTATGTGAAAAGAACACACATGCAATGACTCCAGTTGTTGTTAGTGAAAAGAACATACATGCAATCACCCTGGTGGATCCATGTGTGGTCTCTGAAGAGAACACACATGCAATGACACTGGTTATTGTTACTAAAAAGAACACACATGCAATGACACCGGTGGATGCATATGTGGTATGTGAGAAGAACAGTCATGAAATGACTCTGGTTGTTGTTAGTAAAAAGAACACACATGCAATGACACTGGTGGATCCATAGGTGGATTGTGAAAAGAGCACACATGCAATGACACTGGTGGATCCATATGTGGTATGTGAGAAGAACACACATGCAATGACTCCAGTTGTTGTTAGTGAAAAGAACACACATGCAATGACACTGGTGGATCCATGTGTGGTCTCTGAAGAGAACACGCATTTCAATGACTCTGGTTGTTAGTAAAAAGAACACACATGCAATGACATTGATGGATCCATGTGTGGTCTCTGAAGAGAACACACATGCAATGACACTCGTTGTTGTTACTAAAAAGAACATACATGCAATGACACTAGTGGATCCATGTATGGATTGTGAAGAGAACACACATGCAATGACACTGGTGGATCCATATGTGGTATGTGAGAAGAACAGTCATGAAATGACTCTGGTTGTTGTTAGTAAAAAGAACACACATGCAATGACACTGGTGGATCCATAGGTCGATTGTGAAAAGAGCACACATGCAATGACACTGGTGGATCCATATGTGGTATGTGAAAAGAACACACATGCAATGACTCCCGTTGTTATCAGTGAAAAGAACACACATGGAATGACACCGATGGATCCATAGGTGGATTGTGAAAAGAGCACACATGCAATGACACTGGTGGATCCATAGGTGGTATGTGAAAAGAACACACATGCAATGACTCCAGTTGTTGTTAGTGAACAGAACACACATGCAATGACACTGGTGGATCCATAGGTGGTATCTGAAAAGAACACACATTTCATTGACTATGGTTGTTGTTAGTAAAAAGAACACACATACAATGACACTGGTGGATCCATAGGTGGATTGTGAAAAGAGCACACATGCAATGACACTGGTGGATCCATATGTGGTATGTGAAAAGAACACATATGGCAAAGACTCCAGTTGTTGTTAGTGAAAAGAACATACATGCAATGACACCGATGGATCCATGTGTGGTCTCTGAAGAGAGCACACATTTCAATGACTCTGGTTGTTGTTAGTAAAAAGAACACACATGCAATGACACTGGTGGATCCATGTGTGGTCTCTGAAGAGAACACACATGCAATGACTCTGGTTGTTGTTACTAAAAAGAACATACATGCAATGACACTGGTGGATCCATGTGTGGATTGTGAAGAGAACACACATGCAATGACACTGGTGGATCCATAGGTGGTATGTGAGAAGAACATTCATGAAATGACTCTGGTTGTTGTTAGTAAAAAGAACACACATGCAATGACACTAGTGGATTGTGAAAAGAGCACATATGCAATGACACTGGTGGATCCATATGGGGTATGTGAAAAGAACACACATGCATTGACTCCAGTTGTTGTTAGTGAAAAGAACATACATGCAATGACACTGGTGGATCCATGTGTGGTCTCTGAAGAGAACACACATGCAATGACACTGGTTGTTGTTACTAAAAAGAACACACATGCAATGACACCGGTTGATCCATATGTGGTATGTGACAAGAACAGTCATGAAATGACTCTGGTTGTTGTTAGTAAAAAGAAAACACACATGCAATGACACCGTGGATCCATAGGTGGACTGTGAAAAGAGCACACATGCAATGACACTGGAGGATCCATATGTGGTATGTGAAAAGAACACACATGCAATGACTCAAGTTGTTGATAGTCAAAAGAACACACATGCAATGACACTAGTGGATCCATGTGTGGTCTCTGAAGAGAACACTCATTTCAATGACACTCGTGGATCCATATGTGGTATGTGAAAAGAACACACATGCAATGACTCTGGTTGTTATTACTAAAAAGAACACACATGCAATGACACTGGTGGATCTGTAGGTGGTATGTGAGAAGAATAGTCATGAAATGACTCTAGTTGTTGTTAGTAAAAAGAACACACATGCAATGACAATGGTGGATCCATAGGTGGATTGTGAAAAGTGCACACATGCAAATGACACTGGTGGATCCATATGAGGTATGTGAAAAGAACACACATGCAATGACTCCTGTTGTTGTTAGTGAAAAGATCATACATGCAATGACACTGGTTGTTGTTACTAAAAAGAACACACATGCAATGACACTGGTGGATCCTTGTGTGGTATCTCAAGAGAACACACATGCAATGACACTGGTTGTTGTTACTAAAAAGAACACACATGCAATGACACTGGTGGATCCATGTGTGGATTGTGAAGAGAACACACGTGCAATGACACTGGTGGATCCATATGTGGTATGTGAGAAGAACAGTCATGAAATGACTCTAGTTGTTGTTAGTAAAAAGAACACACATGCAATGACACTGGTGGATCCATAGGTGGATTGTGAAAAGAGCACACATGCAATGACACTAGTGGATCCATATGTGGTATGTGAAAAGAACACACATGCAATGACTCCCGTTGTTTTCAGTGAAAAGAACACACATGGAATGACACCGATGGATCCATAGGTGGATTGTGAAAAGAGCACACATGCAATGACACTGGTGGATCCATAGGTGGTATGTGAAAAGAACACCCATGCAATGACTCCAGTTGTTGTTAGCGAAAAGAACACACATGCAATGACACTGGTGGATCCATAGGTGGTATCTGAAAAGAACACACATTTCATTGACTCTGGTTGTTGTTAGTAAAAAGAACACACATACAATGACACTGGTGGATCCATAGGTGGATTGTGAAAAGAGCACACATGCAATGACACTGGTGGATCCATATGTGGTATGTGAAAAGAACACACATGCAATGACTCTGGTTGTTATTACTAAAAAGAACATACATGCAATGACACTGGTGGATCTGTAGGTGGTATGTGAGAATAACAGTCATGAAATGACTCTAGTTGTTGTTAGTAAAAAGAACACACATGCATTGACACTGGTGGATCCATAGGTGGATTGTGAAAAGTGCACACATGCAAATGACACTGGTGGATCCATATGAGGTATGTGAAAAAACACACATGCAATGACTCCTGTTGTTGTTAGTGAAAAGATCATACATGCAATGTGTGACACCCCGGTTCTGATAAGACCGTGGCCTCTATGTGACATGCCAATCCCTGGATCGGTTCATTGGCCCACAATAGAGTAAGATAGATAATCATAGCAAATAACCGTGTATCATGATCTACAAGATCCAGAGTACCATTATTACAATATAAAAGCTTAGCATAAAGCTAGCTCAAATTGTTCAGGTAGCAACAAAAGCGAGTAAATCCTCCAATCTTCAAATTGCCCACAAGTGAACAAGTGCCGAGTGGAGTACCGTGGCCTATAACGATCAATCAGAATCGGAATAACCTGCAGCATAAAACGCAACAGCCCCGAAGGGTCAATACATGGAATGTATGGCAAGTAGAGCTAGTAAAGGAGACAATAGTACTAACATCTACATGCATATTTGGCAAGTGGAGCTGTGTCTGGCTTGCATTTGCAAATAGCTTTGTCCTACTTTCATAAACAGTTTTGAATTTTCTTTGAAAAGATCCCAATTAAGTTAACCCAACAAGATTAAAACAATTATGAAATTAGAATGAGCGAGAAACATGTCATGGAATCAATATCTAGCAACTCAGATGTCCATAACCGGGGACACGGCTAATCGATTAGATTATACACTCTGCAGGTTAGTACACTTTACCCATGTGACTTGGCCAGCCCATTTCGTACCATCACTCTCATTTTGGGTGATGATAGGAGAAGACCAAGAAGAGACTGTTCGGAAGTAGCTCCTCAATCCCGGCCGCACGGTCCAACCTACCAAAATTCTACATCTCTGGATACGCTGGTTCGAGTTACCAACCTACTAAGTCCAACCAACCGCCCATTCCATTATTGGCACATGGTTGTACACGTAAGCTACACAATAAAGAAGCCAATCATTCTCTCTTGATACCTGGGTGCCTTTCCGCAATAAACCACCAAAAATTATCAATCCCATCACACCCAGGGGGTTCATTGATTAAGTTCTTTTTTTAGTTTTCACAAACCAATACTTTGAGAAAACAAGTATCAATGATGTAACCCAGCCCTCGCTCAACATAGCATGGCTAAGCACATCTACAGTGGTTCATCTACAAGGAAAAACCCTACCACATAATAGGACATAGCATAGCGATAGTATCATCCTACACATGCATCTACAAAATACACGACAATGCATTGAAAATAGTAGGACGATATCATGAACAAAGTAGCATCTACTTGCCTTGGTTGTAGCGGTCGGAAGAACAATCCACACACAGCAAGGGTTGCACTCCACACAATCTACACGACACAATTGCATTCATAAACAAACAATTCACAAACATATGCAACAAAGATGATGCATGAATGCAAGAACGGCAAGCGAATTGGTGCTACAGCTGCACCACATAGTACTAATTCATATTACTACCGAATACATGCATGGAAAATAGATTTGGCAAGAAACTATTAACCAAAAGTAGAGATCACTACTAGAGCTAGAACTTAAATAATTCACTACCGGTAGTATACTGTTTGTAAAATCTTGGAAAAAATCTACCGCATAGGCATCGCTGGTAAGAAACAGTACCAATTGGAATTACTCAAAAAGGAGTTATAAAACATCCCGAGTAATTAAAACACTGCAGAAAGCCATTAGACAAATACTGCAGAAGGTTTTACTGTAAGCCTATCTTTTTATTTCACGATGAGATTCCCCTCGTTCATACGAGTTCAGGGACATATCATACGCGATTTTTGGAGCTACGAAACTTTTACTACGAATTTATTACTCCGAAAAGGCCACTAACTAGTTTGATTAAACTGTACTAAACCTGACAGTAAAAGTCTGAACCAAAGCTACAGCGAGATTCTACACGACTCACTGAACGCGTGCATATTTTATTTGCAAATTTTGGCCAAGCGGTTTAATTTCTACGCAATTTACAAGATTCTACCGAAATCTGCCAACTAATAGGATTAACGAAATTGACCCGGTCAACTGTGTCTGATGACTGGGCGCTGACTGGGCGTCTGACCAGTCAACGTCAAGACCTCTGACTAGTCAACGTCTGAGCGCTGACCAGTCAACGAACGATCTAAGCCGCTGATCTGAGATCCGACGGTGGCTGCTGTCTTACCGAAACGGACGGTAAACGAACTCCGGCGAGCTCGGACGGCGGCAACGATCGGATCCGGTGGCGTGGAAACTCCTGCAAGTACACACACGGTCAACTACGGCTCCCGGAATAATAAACGCGTGCGCGTACGTGGCGATCTGCAGGGCGCAGTTGGCGGCGGCGGATGGAGACGCGGAGCACGGGAACGGAAAGAGGGCGACGAGACGAACCCGGCAACAGACGCGGCGACGAACGGCGACGGAGGGGTGGCCGGCGGCAGCGAGGCGAAGCGGCGGCGGCTACGTGCACCAGGAGGAGGTCGCGCGCGCGGGGAGGTCCGGCGGCGGGTAGGGGCACGGAAAACGAGGCAGCCTTTAAGAAGTCCCACGCGTGAAAAAATAAAAAAAAAAAACCGTCCGAACTGGACTACAACGGAAATCGGTCGGATTTTCGGACCGTTTTCCGGTTTACAAAAACGACCGAGTCTTTTTCATACGAA
This sequence comes from Avena insularis, assembly GCA_023614405.1. Lineage (NCBI taxonomy): Eukaryota > Viridiplantae > Streptophyta > Magnoliopsida > Poales > Poaceae > Avena > Avena insularis. Next base: position 94,464,786 of record CM042696.1, on the reverse strand, counting down.
CTCCGATTGGAGCGATTTTCGCGCCTACGGGTTCGTATCGTCGAGGGGAACAACCTTCAGTCGAAGTTTGAGCGAAAGCTCGAACCTACAGGGGTGGTTGTAGCAAGCCCCTCTGAAGCCTCCCGCAGGAAACTCGAAGCGAAGGAGAAACGGGGTTTTGCAAATAGCGTTTCGTCGATCCTCTCTACTCGACGGTAATGCATGGAAAGATATGATGCGATGCAATGAATGATATGCAAGACCAAATCTAAAATTTGGGATGTGACAAGACTAACCCCCTTAAGATGAATCTCGTCCTCGAGATTCGGCGCGGCTAGCAAATAGGTGTGGGTAGTCCTCTCGGATGTCATCTTCACGCTCCCAAGTAGCTTCCTCTTCGGTGTGGTGACTCCACTGCACCTTGCAAAACTTGATTGTCTTGGTACGGGTAGTCCTTTCTGCTGTCTCCGAATCTTGACGGTTTCTCCTCATAGGTCAAATCGTTCTCCACTGAACCTCCTCTAGCGCAGTGTCTCTCAACGGTGTATCCACCATCTCCGGATGGCACTTCTTCCTGGGATACGTGGAACACGTTGTGAACAGCGAGTAGCCTCGCAACTCAACCGATAGGCAACTTCTCCTTTGCGCTAAGACCCGATACGGTCCAATAAATCGAGGTGCCAGCTTACCCTTAATACCAAATCTCTTAATTCCACGAAGCGGCGATACTCTGAGGTATGCTCTATCACCTATCTCATATACCACTTCCTTGCGCTTGGCGTCAGCGTAGCTCTTCTGTCTTGATTGTGCTACCTTTAGTCTGTCTCTAATCAAGGCGACCTTCTCCTCAGCGTCCTTGATCAAGTCAGGTCCAAACAACTGACGTTCTCCTACTCCATCCCATAGCAATGGTGTTCGGCACCGTTTCCCATATAGCACATCGAACGGTGACGTCTTGATGCTGGTTTGATAACTGTTGTTGTAGGAAAACTCAGCATACGGCAAATTCTCATCCCAACTAGAACCATGAGCCAAGGCGCAAGCTCTCAGCATGTCTTCCAAAATCTGATTCACCCTCTCGGTGCATCCATCACCAGGTGAAACGTATGCTAAACTCCAAGCTAGTACCAACTGACACGTGCAATGGCGCCAAGTGTGAGGTAAATTGGGTGCCTCTATCGATACAATACTCTTGGGAACTCCGTAGGCACACAATCCTGTCCATGTAAATCTTGGCCAACTTTGCACTTTCAGATAGGTCGTCTTTACGGTATAAAATGGGCTACCTTGGTCAAATGGTCGACCACTACCCAAATAGAGTCATATCCCGACCTGGTCTGGGCGATCCTGTGATAAAGTCCATTCCCACTCTATCCCATTTCCAATCCGCACAGCAGGCTGTAGCAATCCTTTGGCTTACGGTGTTCGCCTTCACTCGGCTACATACATCACATAGGGCAATATGCTTGGCGATATCTCCCTTCATGTTGTTCCACCAAAATCTGCTCTTCAAATCCATATACACCTTTGTGTTTCCCGGATGTATGGAATATGGCGAGTCATGAGCTTCCTGCAGAATCAACTTCCTTATCTCGGGATCGTTGGGAACACACAAACGATCTCCATACCACAAGGTACCATGCTCATCCTCGCGAATATCCTTTTCCCGGTTCTCCTTCATCTTCTCCTTTATTTCTTCTATTTCCTTGTCTCCCACTTGAGCCTTCTCGATTCTGTCTTGAAGCGTCGGTTGGACTTCCATTGTTGCTAAGTACCCTTGATACTACCTCCAGTCTAAGGTCCTTGAATTGCTTGCACAAATCCTCGTGCAATTCACCAATTGTCAATCCATTGGCATAAACCTTCCTCGAGCATCCTACTACATTGGCCTTTCCTGGGTGGTATTGTAGATTCATATCATAATCCTTGATAAGTTCCAACCATCTCCTTTGTCTCATGTTCAGTTCCTTCTGTGTAAATATGTACTTCAGGCTCTTGTGGTCGGTGTACACATCACAGTGTTTTCCCATTAAGTAATGCCTCCATACCTTGAGCGCATGAACCACTGACGCTAACTCCAAGTCGTGTGTGGGTAATTCCGCTCATGGTGCTTGAGTTGTCGCGAGGCATATGACACTACTCTCCCATCTTGCATCAGCACACTCCCAAGTCCCTGTCGTGAAGCATCACAGTACACTTGGAAATCCTTCTGAAGATCTGGTAAACACAGAACAGTTACTAGTCGACGCTTCTGGCTGGCTTCACATACATCTGACCATTCAAACTTCCTCTCCTTCTTCAGAAGTTCAGTCATCGGCTTAGCAATCTTAGAAAAGTTTTCTATGAACCTTCGGTAATATCCAGCAAGTCCCAAAAAGCTTCGAATCTCTCCCGCATTCTTGGGTGCTTCCCACTCTGTTACTGCAGTCACTTTGTTTGGATCAACAGCAATTCCTTCTCCTGACACTACGTGTCCAAGAAACCCAACAGTGTTAAGCCAGAATTCACATTTACTGAATTTGGCATACAGCAATGTTCTCTCAGTTTCTCCATAATCAGTCGCAGATGTTTCTCATGCTCAGCATCATCCTTGGAATATATCAGTATGTCATCAATAAACACCACCACGAACTTGTCCAAATACTCCATAAATACCTTGTTCATCATGGTCATGAAATACGCAGGGGCATTCGTTAGTCCAAACGACATAACTGTATACTCATATAAACCATACCTAGTGGTGAAGGCGGTTTTTGGTACATCCTCCTTCCGGATCTTCAATTGAAAGTAGCTTCGATCGAGATCAATCTTGTCAACACCTTTGCTCCTTCCGGTTGATCAAATAAATCATTTATGTTTGGCGGAGGTACTTGTTCTTGATGGTTACCTCATTCAGACGATAGTCCACCACTAATCTCTTGGTGCTGTCTTTCTTCTCCACAAATAGAACAGTGCTCCCCATGACGACGCACTAGGCTGAATGAATCCCTTTTCCAACTGTTTCTTCAATTCCTTCAGCTCATCCACATCCATCTTATATGGTTTCTTTGCTATTGGTCCTGTTCCCGGCATCAGGTCGATAAGAAACTCTACATCTCTGTCAGGTGGCATTCCTGGCAGTTCTTCCGGAAACACGTCGGGGTAATCCCTAATCACTGGCACAGTATCCATGCTAACCCCCTTAAGAGAATTCAGCTTACACCTTCCTAGTCGTGCGGCTGACTTGAATCTAATCCTCTTACCATCCAGGTTTTGAGTGAAACATTCATTGTGCACAATCTATGTGTCCCCCATGCATAGACATCCAATCCATACCCAGAATAACGTCTAATCCCTGTGATTCCAACACTACCAAATGTGCAATGAAGTTGTGTGTTCCAATCCTCACAGTCAAGTCGCGGCATCCCGCGCTAGCTATCATATCTCCTCCAGGTGAACTCACTCTAATAGCCCTTTTCATAGACTCAGTAGGTAACTTATACTTATCCACAAATGCCCTTGATATGAATGAATGCGATGCACCAGTATCAAAAAGTATAAGTGCAGGGTAAGCGTTGATTGGGAACTTACCAATCACAAGGTCGCTCATCTCGAATCTCCTCCACATTCATGTGGTTCACTGTAGCCTTCTCACCGTTGGTTGGCAGTCCTTTCCTCTCCGGACAGTTGTCGCATAGTGTCCCTTCTTGCACTTGAAGCACGCCACCTCACTCAGATCCTTCTTCACGAAGTTGCGATCACGGTTGCGGTCATGTCCACCGTGTCCTCCAGTGGTGAGAGTGTCCTCCTTGTGGTTATGGTGGTTGCTCCTATGGTTGTCTGGCGATGTCCATCGCGGTGGTCATGGTTCCCATGGTCACTTCCTCCATGTTTGGAGTATCCATCATCTGAAGTCGAGTCTTGTGGTGTGAACCAGAGTGGTGATTGTTGTTCTTTCTCTTGCGGTTCTCCACTTGCTTGTGCTTCCCCTCCAAGATTCTGGCCTTGTCCATAAGCTCCTGGAAAGTGGGGCAATAAACCACAAGTAGCTGTACCGAAAGCTCATCACTGAGGCCATCCAGGAATCTCTCCCTCCTTTTGGCATCAGTGTCAACATCCTCAGGTGCATAACGGGACAAGTTGTTGAACTCCTCAATGTACTCGGCCACGGTGCGATTGGTTTGGCGCAAGTTGCGGAACTCTTTCCTCTTCAGGCTCAGAACTCCTGAAGACACGTGGTCGGTCCTGAAACCTTCCTCAAACATAGCCCAAGTCACGGTATCCAGCGGGTGGGTGATCTGAAATGTGTCCCACCAAGAAGCGGCTGGTCCCTCCAGTAGGTGAGCGGCGAACCTCACCTTCTCAGCATCAGTGCATCCGACAGTTACTAGATCCTTGTTGACTGAACGCAACCAGTCGAGAGCAACCATTGGTTCCGTTGCAGTAGAGAACTTAGCTGGCCTTAGCCTCAGAAATCTGGTGAGAGCATCTCCCTGAGGCTGATTGTTTCCATTGTTGTTGTTCTGATTTGCCATGAACTGGGTCATCACTTGGGTCAGCTGTGCCTGAGCTGCCATGAGCTGCTCCAACTCAGTGGGTTGGCGGCGTGGAGGCATCTGCGGTTCAGCATAGGTAAGTTTAGAAAGAATCAACTACGACAATAGGATTCTACCCATGCATATGATCAAACAACAACAAACAATAGCAGACAATCACAAGCAAGCAACACATCAACAAACAAGCGATCCAGCAACATCCCAGGTGCTATCCTATTAGTATATACCTACTAAAATAGTTTTGCAAGAGTTGGCAATGGTTAACTAAACAGTTGAGCATCAAAACGACAAAACAGCAATTCTGACAGAACAGTTCTGCTGTGTTCGCGAATTTTTCCGCCTGACTTAAACTCGTCAGAAAAATTAGCTGATTTTTTAGCTTATAGTACAGAGAGTTTCGCATCAGCCCAATTTTTTCAGATTTTCCGAGTTACCAGAAAAATATGAAAAATCGCGCAGTACTGCTGTATCAGCAGAAAAACTGCAGCGAAAACAACATAGATAGTAACCAAATTGCCATAACTCTTTCATATAATTTGCACAAATAATTCCTGAGATATTGGAGTACACAAATAAGCATCTAAACACTCTTACACTAACACGAACTAAGTATCACAACGATCGAGAATAAATCTAACGATTTCGCCTAACGAGGACTAATTGGTGGACTTCTATCTATTGCTTGAAGAGTTTGAGGTAGGCCCTTGCGGTCATGCGTTGGCGCTTCGGCTCGCGGTACAACCATGGCGGGAGTGTACACCTCTCCTGAACCATCACTTGAAACGTCAAACTCCACCTCTTGGATCCTCCTCTTCTTCTTCATCCTCAGCGCAACTGCAACAGCTTCATCTCCTCCACCATCATCGTCTCCATCATCATCATCCTCGTCCTCATCATCATCATCTCCTGTCATCATCATCCCCATTGTTGCCATCATCTCCATTGTCATCATCAAAGGTGGATTCAGCTGTGCTTGGAGAGCGGCAATCTGGGCTGTCATAGCTTCAATAGTCGATCCCTTTCTGGACTGTCCCTTGCAGTTCTTGTATGTTCCGGTGTTCTCCTGCAGTACCATGAAGATGTGCTATGGTGGCATCTCTGGCTATCGGGGCATTCTCCAGACTCCCACAGCTTCATGCAAAGTGTCAATCTCTGTCCTTGGACCACCATACCATTGCTAGTAAAATATGCAATCTCCTTTAGCATCCTCACCTTCTGCTAGAGCTCCATTCTCCCTTTCCATGTCCTCTATGTGCCTCCGACAGGCGGCATGTTGTTCTGTGCCGCCTGGGTAACCACAATGTTCCCATCTTCATCACGCCTTCCATAGTCACGGTAGGGTGAATCTGCTGGTAGTAGGTGTCGGACATTATGGCACTGGCGAGACAGGGCTTCATGTATGGCCAAGTTGATTCCAAGTCCCCAGTTGCAGTATGTCTTGGTGTAGATCAAATGCACGGGGTTTGGCAAGGCGGCATCTCTGAATATGAAGGTAGTGATCTCCCATGCATCCTCTCCATATCCGTAGGTGTACCTTCTTCCCTTGAACATGGGCAGTGGCAATCCCAATGACTGCGAGAGCTGAGCTAACTGCCTTGCAAAGGGCCTTGGTGACTCCATGGTGACATACTCAGTCCTGACTTCTCCCATCTATCAAGTAAAAGAGGAAAGTGTGAGAATAGCATATGGTAAGAATTTACGAGGGTGAAAGGCATAAGATGAAAGATAGAGTTAATATAGGCTTTAATAAATCTATGGCTTCCTAATCCAATTCTAGGTCACGATCTCTGATCGACACGGGCTCGATACCATCCTGTGACACCCGGTTACGATAAGACCGTGGCCTATATGTGACATGCCAATCCCTGGATCGGTTCTTTGTCCCACAATAGAGTAAGATAGATAATCATAGCAAATTACCGTGTATCATGATCTAAAAGATCCAGTACCATTATTACAATATAAAAGCTTAGCATAAAGCTAGCTCAAATTGTTCGGTAGCAACAAAGCGAGTAAATCCTCCAATCTTCAAATTGCCCACAAGTGAACAAGTGCCGAGTGGAGTACCGTGGCCTATAACGATCAATCAGAATCGGAATAACCTGCAGCATAAACGCAACAGCCTGAAGGGTCAATACATGGAATGTATGGCAAGTAGAGCTAGTAAAGGAGACAATAGTACTAACATCTACATGCATATTTGGCAAGTGGAGCTGTGTCTGGCTTGCATTTGCAAATAGCTTTGTCCTACTTTCATAAACAGTTTTGAATTTTCTTTGAAAAGATCCCAATTAAGTTAACCCAACAAGATTAAAACAATTATGAAATTAGAATGAGCGAGAAACATGTCATGGAATCAATATCTAGCAACTCAGATGTCCATAACCGGGGACACGGCTAATCGATTAGATTATACACTCTGCAGAGGTTAGTACACTTTACCCATGTGACTTGGCCAGCCAGCTACCATCACTCTCATTTTGGGTGATGATAGGGAGAAGACCAAGAAGAGACTGTTCGGAAGTAGCTCCTCAATCCCGACGCACGGTCCAACCTACCAAAATTCTACATCTCTGGATACGCGGGTTCGAGTTACCACAACCTACTAAGTCCAACCAACCGCCCATTCCATTATTGGCACATGGTTGTACACGTAAGCTACACAATAAAGAAGCCAATCATTCTCTCTTGATACCTGGGTGCCTTTCCGCAATAAACCACCAAAAATTATCAATCCCATCACACCCAGGGGGTTCATTGATTAAGTTCTTTTTTTAGTTTTCACAAACCAATACTTTGAGAAAACAAGTATCAATGATGTAACCCAGCCCTCGTTCAACATAGCATGGCTAAGCACATCTACAACGGTGGTTCATCTACCAGGAAAAACCCTACCACATAATAGGACATAGCATAGCGATAGTATCATCCTACACATGCATCTACAAAATACACGACAATGCATTGAAAATAGTAGGACGATATCATGAACAAAGTAGCATCTACTTGCCTTGGTTGTAGCGGTCGGAAGAACAATCCACACACGCGCAAGGGTTGCACTCCACACAATCTACACGACACAATTGCATTCATAAACAAACAATTCACAAACATATGCAACAAAGATGATGCATGAATGCAAGAACGGCAAGCGAATTGGTGCTACAGCTGCACCACATAGTACTAATTCATATTACTACCGAATACATGCATGGAAAATAGATTTGGCGCAAGGGAAACTATTAACCAAAAGTAGAGATCACTACTAGAGCTAGAACTTAAATAATTCACTACCGGTAGTATACTGTTTGTAAAATCTTGGAAAAATTCTACCGCATAGGCATCGCTGATAAGAAACAGTACCAATTGGAATTACTCAAAAAGGAGTTATAAAACATCCCGAGTAATTAAAACACTGCAGAAAGCCATTAGACAAATACTGCAGAAGTTTTTACTGTAAGCCTATCTTTTTATTTCACGATGAGATTCCCCTCGTTCATACGAGTTCAGGGACATATCATACGCGATTTTTGGAGCTACGAAACTTTTACTACGAATTTATTACTCCGAAAAGGCCACTAACTAGTTTGATTAAACTGTACTAAACCTGACAGTAAAAGTCTGAACCAAAGCTACAGCGAGATTCTACACGACTCACTGAACGCGTGCATATTTTATTTGCAAATTTTGGCCAAGCGGTTTAATTTCTACGCAATTTACAAGATTCTACCGAAATCTGCCAACTAATAGGATTAACGAAATTGACCCGATCAAGCGTATACGATGACTGGCGCCGACTGGGCGTCGACCAGTCAACGTCTGAACCTCTGACTAGTCAATGTCTGGAGTGCTGACCAGTCAACGAACGATCTAAGCCGCTGATCTGAGATCTGACGGTGGCTGCTGTCTTACCGGAAACGGACGGCGAAACGAACTCCGGCGAGCTCCGGACGGCGGCGACGGTCGGTTCCGGCGGCGTGGAAACTCCTGCAAGTACGTACACAGTCAACTACGGCTCCCGGAATAATAAACGCTGCGGCGTCGTGGCGATCTGCAGCGCGATTGGCGGCGGCGGATGGAGACGCGAGCACGGAACGGAAGAGGGCGGCGAGACGAACCCGGCAATGACGCGGCGATTTGGAGGGCGGCGGCAGCGAGGGCGGCGGGCTACGGCCAGAGGAGGTCGCAGCGCGGCGGTAGGGGGGGCACACGAAACGCAGGGGCTAAGAAAGAAGTTCCAAAAAAAAAAAAAAAAAAAAAAACTGTAATAATCGACTACAACTCGGAAATCGGTCCGGATTTTCGGACCGTTTTCCGGCGGTTTACTAAAACGTCCGAGTCTTTTGCATACGAACTCCGATTGGAGCGATTTTCGCGCCTACGGGTTCGTATCGTCGAGGGGAACAACCTTCAGTCGAAGCTTGAGCGCAAGCTCGAACCTACAGGGGTGGTTGTAGCAAGCCCCTCTGAAGCCTCCCGCAGTAAACTCGAAGCGAAGGAGAAACGGGGTTTTGCAAATAGCGTTTCGTCGATCCTCTCTACTCGACGGTAATGCATGGAAAGATATGATGCGATGCAATGAATGATATGCAAGACCAAATCTAAAATTTGGGATGTGACACAATGACACTAGTTGTTGTTACTAAAAAGAACACACATGCAATGACACTGGTGGATCCATGTGTGGTATCTGAAGAGAACACACATGCAATGACACTGGTTGTTGTTACTAAAAAGAACACACATGAAATGACACTGGTGGATCCATGTGTGGATTGTGAAGAGAACACACATGCAATGACACTGGTGGATCCATAGGTGGTATGTGAGAAGAAGAGTCATGAAATGACTCTGGTTGTTGTTAGTAAAAAGAATACACAATGCAATGACACTAGTGGATTGTGAAAAGAGCACACATGCAATGACACTGGTGGATCCATATGGGGTATGTGAAAAGAACACACATGCAATGACTCCAGTTGTTGTTAGTGAAAAGAACATACATGCAATCACCCTGGTGGATCCATGTGTGGTCTCTGAAGAGAACACACATGCAATGACACTGGTTGTTGTTACTAAAAAGAACACACATGCAATGACACCGGTGGATCCATATGTGGTATGTGAGAAGAACATTCATGAAATGACTCTCGTTGTTGTTAGTAAAAAGAACACACATGCAATGACACTGGTGGATCCATAGGTGGATTGTGAAAAGAGCACACATGCAATGACACTGGTGGATCCATATGTGGTATGTGAAAAGAACACACATGCAATGACTCCAGTTGTTGTTAGTGAAAAGAACACACATGCAATGACACTGGTGGATCCATGTGTGGTCTCTGAAGAGAACACTCATTTCAATGACTCTGGTTGTTAGTAAAAAGAACACACATGCAATGACATTGGTGGATCCATGTGTGGTCTCTGAAGAGAACACACATGCAATGACACTGGTTGTTGTTACTAAAAAGAACATACATGCAATGACACTGGTGGATCCATGTATGGATTGTGAAGAGAACACACATGCAATGACACTGGTGGATCCATATGTGGTATGTGAGAAGAACAGTCATGAAATGACTCTGGTTGTTGTTAGTAAAAAGAACACACATGCAATGACACTGGTGGATCCATAGGTCGATTGTGAAAAGAGCACACATGCAATGACACTGGTGGATCCATATGTGGTATGTGAAAAGAACACACATGCAATGACTCCCGTTGTTATCAGTGAAAAGAACACACATGGAATGACACCGATGGATCCATAGGTGGATTGTGAAAAGAGCACACATGCAATGACACTGGTGGATCCATAGGTGGTATGTGAAAAGAACACACATGCAATGACTCCAGTTGTTGTTAGTGAACAGAACACACATGCAATGACACTGGTGGATCCATAGGTGGTATCTGAAAAGAACACACATTTCATTGACTCTGGTTGTTGTTAGTAAAAAGAACACACATACAATGACACTGGTGGATCCATAGGTGGATTGTGAAAAGAGCACACATGCAATGACACTGGTGGATCCATATGTGGTATGTGAAAAGAACACACATGCAAAGACTCCAGTTGTTGTTAGTGAAAAGAACATACATGCAATGACACCGATGGATCCATGTGTGGTCTCTGAAGAGAGCACACATTTCAATGACTCTGGTTGTTGTTAGTAAAAAGAACACACATGCAATGACACTGGTGGATCCATGTGTGGTCTCTGAAGAGAACACACATGCAATGACTCTGGTTGTTACTAAAAAGAACACACATGCAATGACACTGGTGGATCCATGTGTGGATTGTGAAGAGAACACACATGCAATGACACTGGTGGATCCATAGGTGGTATGTGAGAAGAACATTAATGAAATGATTCTGGTTGTTGTTAGTAAAAAGAACACACATGCAATGACACTAGTGGATTGTGAAAAGAGCACATATGCAATGACACTGGTGGATCCATATGGGGTATGTGAAAAGAACACACATGCATTGACTCCAGTTGTTGTTAGTGAAAAGAACATACATGCAATGACACTGGTGGATCCATGTGTGGTCTCTGAAGAGAACACACATGCAATGACACTGGTTGTTGTTACTAAAAAGAACACACATGCAATGACACCGGTGGATCCATATGTGGTATGTGAGAAGAACAGTCATGAAATGACTCTGGTTGTTGTTAGTAAAAAGAAAACACATGCAATGACACTGGTGGATCCATAGGTGGACTGTGAAAAGAGCACACATGCAATGACACTGGAGGATCCATATGTGGTATGTGAAAAGAACACACATGCAATGACTCAAGTTGTTGATAGTCAAAAGAACACACATGCAATGACACTAGTGGATCCATGTGTGGTCTCTGAAGAGAACACTCATTTCAATGACACTCGTGGATCCATATGTGGTATGTGAAAAGAACACACATGCAATGACTCTGGTTGTTATTACTAAAAAGAACACACATGCAATGACACTGGTGGATCTGTAGGTGGTATGTGAGAAGAATAGTCATGAAATGACTCTAGTTGTTGTTAGTAAAAAGAACACACATGCAATGACAATGGTGGATCCATAGGTGGATTGTGAAAAGTGCACACATGCAAATGACACTGGTGGATCCATATGAGGTATGTGAAAAGAACACACATGCAATGACTCCTATTGTTGTTAGTGAAAAGATCATACATGCAATGACACTGGTTGTTGTTACTAAAAAGAACACACATGCAATGACACTGGTGGATCCTTGTGTGGTATCTCAAGAGAACACACATGCAATGACACTGGTTGTTGTTACTAAAAAGAACACACATGCAATGACACTGGTGGATCCATGTGTGGATTGTGAAGAGAACACACGTGCAATGACACTGGTGGATCCATAGGTGGTATGTGAGAAGAACAGTCATGAAATGACTCTGGTTGTTGTTAGTAAAAAGAACACACATGCAATGACACTAGTGGATTGTGAAAAGAGCACACATGCAATGACACTGGTGGATCCATATGGGGTATGTGAAAAGAACACACATGCATTGACTCTAGTTGTTGTTAGTGAAAAGAACATACATGCAATGACACTGGTGGATCCATGTGTGGTCTCTGAAGAGAACACACATGCAATGACACTGGTTGTTGTTACTAAAAAGAACATACATGCAATGACACTGGTGGATCCATATGTGGTATGTGAGAAGAACAGTCATGAAATGACTCTGGTTGTTGTTAGTAAAAAGAACACACATGCAATGACACTGGTGGATCCATAGGTGGATTGTGAAAAGAGCACACATGCAATGACACTGGAGGATCCATATGTGGTATGTGAAAAGAACACACATGCAATGACTCAAGTTGTTGTTAGTCAAAAGAACACACATGCAATGACACTAGTGGATCCATGTGTGGTCTCTGAAGAGAACACTCATTTCAATGACTCTGGTTGTTAGTAAAAAGAACACACATGCAATGAAATTGGTGGATCCATGTGTGGTCTCTAAAGAGAACACACATGCAATGACACTGGTTGTTGTTACTAAAAAGAACATACATGCAATGACACTGGTGGATCCATGTATGGATTGTGAAGAGAACACACATGCAATGACACTGGTGGATCCATATGTGGTATATGAGAAGAATAGTCATGAAATGACTCTGGTTGTTGTTAGTAAAAAGAACACACATGCAATGACACTAGTGGATCCATAGGTGGATTGTGAAAAGATAACACATGAAATGACACTGGTGGATCCATATGTGGTATGTGAAAAGAACACACAGGCAATGACTCCAGTTGTTGTCAGTGAAAAGAACACACATGGAATGACACCGGTGGATCCATAGGTGGATTGTGAAAAGAGCACACATGCAATGACACTGGTGGATCCATAGGTGGTATGTGAAAAGAACACACATGCAATGACTCCAGTTGTTGTTAGTGAAACGAACACACATGCAATGACACTGGTGGATCCATAGGTGGTATCTGAAAAGAACATACATTTCATGGACTCTAGTTGTTGTTAGTAAAAAGAACACACATACAATGACACTAGTGGATCCATAGGTGGATTATGAAAAAAGCACACATGCAATGACAATGGTGGATCCATATGTGGTATGTGAAAAGAACACACATGCAATGACTCCAGTTGTTGTTAGTGAAAAGAACATACATGCAATGACACTGGTAGATCCATGTGTGGTCACTGAAGAGAGCACAAATTTCAATGACTCTGGTTGTTGTTGGAAAAAGAACACACATGCAATGACACTGGTTGTTGTTTCTAAAAAGAACACACATGCAATGACACTGGTGGATCCATGTGTGCATTGTGAAGAGAACACACATGCAATGACACTGGTGGATCCATTGGTGGTATGTGAGAAGAACAGTCATGAAATGACTCTAGTTGTTGTTAGTAAAAAAGAACACACATGCAATGACACTGGTGGATCCATAGGTGGTTTGTGAAAAGAGCACACATGCAATGACACTGGTGGATCCATAGGTGGTATGTGAAAGAACACACATTTCATTGACTCTGGTTGTTGTTAGTAACAAGAACACACATGCAATGACACTGGTGGATCCATAGGTGGATTGTGAAAAGAGCACACATGCAATGACACTGGTGGATCCATAGGTGGTATGTGAAAAGAACACACATGCAATGACTCCAGTTGTTGTTAGTGAAAAGAACATACATGCAATGACAATGGTGGATCCATGTGTGGTCCCTGAAGAGAACACACATGCAATGACACTGGTTGTTGTTACTAAAAATAACACACATGCAATGACACTGTGGATCCATATGTGGTATGTGAAAAACAATGTCATGAATTGACTCTTGTTGTTGTTAGTAAAAAGAACACACATGCAATGACACTAGTGGATCCATAGGTGGATTGTGAAAAAAGCACACATGCAATGACACTGGTGGATCCATATGTGGTATGTGAAAAGAACACACATGCAATGACTCCAGTTGTTGTTAGTGAAAAGAACATACATGCAATGACACTAGTGGATCCATGTTTGGCCTCTGAAGAGAACACACATTTCAATGACACTCGTGGATCCATATGTGGTATGTGAAAAGAACACACATGCAATGACTCTGGTTGTTATTACTAAAAAGAACACACATGCAATGACACTGGTGGATCTGTAGGTGGTATGTGAGAAGAACAGTCATGAAATGACTCTAGTTGTTGTTAGAAAAAAGAACACACATGCAATGACACTGGTGGATCCATAGGTGGATTGTGCAAAGTGCACACATGCAAATGACACTGGTGGATCCATATATGGTATCTGAAAAGAACACACATGCAATGACTCCTGTTGTTGTTAGTGCAAAGATCATACATACAATGACACTGGTTGTTGTTACTAAAAAGAACACACATGCAATGCCACTGGTGGATCCATGTGTGGTCTCTCAAGAGAACACACATGCAATGACACTGGTTATTGTTACTAAAAAGAACACACATGCAATGACACTGGTGGATCCATGTGTGGATTGTGAAGAGAACACACATGTAATGACACTGGTGGATCCATAGGTGGTCTGTGCGAAAACCAGTCATGAAATAACTCGGGTTGTTGTTAGTAAAAAGAACACACATGGAATGACACTGGTGGATCCATAGGTGGATTGTGAAAAGAGCACACATGCAATGACACTGGTGGATCCATATATGGTATGTGAAAACACACACATGCAATGACTCCAGTTGTTGTTAGTGAAAAGAACACACATGCAATGACACTGGTGGATCCATAGGTGGATTGTGAAAAGAGCATACATGCAATGACACTGGTGTTTCCATATGTGGTATGTGAAAAGAACACACATGCAATGACTCCAGTTGTTGTTAGTGAAAAGAACATACATGCAATGACACTGGTAGATCCATGTGTGGTCACTAAAGAGAGCACACATTTCAATGACTCTGGTTGTTGTTGGTAAAAAGAACACACATGCAATGACACTGGTTGTTGTTTCTAAAAAGAACACACATGCAATGACACTGGTGGATCCATGTGTGGATTGTGAAGAGAACACACATGCAATGACACTGGTGGATCCATGGGTGGTATGTGAGAAGAACAGACATGAAATGACTCTGGTTGTTGTTAGTAATAAGAACACACATGCAATGACACTGGTGGATCCATAGGTGGATTGTGAAAAGAGCACACATGCAATGACACTGGTGGATCCGTAGGTGGTATGTGAAAAGAACACACATGCAATGACTCCAGTTGTTGTTAGTGAAAAGAACACACATGCAATGACAGTGGTGGATCCATAGGTCGTATCTGAAAAGAACACACATTTCATTGACTCTGGTTGTTGTTAGTAAAAGGAACACACATATAATGACACTGGTGGATCCATAGGTGGATTGTGAAAAGAGCACACATGCAATGACACTGGTGGATCCATATGTGGTATGTGAAAAGAACACACATGCAAAGACTCCAGTTGTTGTTAGTGAAAAGAACATACATGCAATGACACCGATGGATCCATGTGTGGTCTCTGAAGAGAGCACACATTTCAATGACTCTGGTTGTTGTTAGTAAAAAGAACACACATGCAATAACACTGGTGGATCCATGTGTGGTCTCTGAAGAGAACACACATGCAATGACTCTGGTTGTTGTTACTAAAAAGAACACACATGCAATGAAACTGGTGGATCCATGTGTGGATTGTGAAGAGAACACACATGCAATGACACTGGTGGATCCATAGGTGGTATGTGAGAAGAACATTCATGAAATGACTCTCGTTGTTGTTAGTAAAAAGAACACACATGCAATGACACCGGTGGATTGTGAAAAGAGCACACATGCAATGACACTGGTGGATCCATATGTGGTATGAGAAAAGAAAACACATGCAATGACTCCAGTTGTTATTAGTGAAAAGAACATACATGCAATGACACTGGTGGATCCATGTGTGGTCCCTGAAGAGAACACACATGCAATGACACTGGTTGTTGTTACTAAAAATAACACACATGCAATGACACTGGTGGATCCATATGTGGTATGTGAGAAGAACAGTCATGAAATGACTCTGGTTGTTACTAGTAAAAAGAACACACATGCAATGACACTAGTGGATCCATAGGTGGATTGTGAAAAAAGCACACATGCAATGACACTGGTGGATCCATACGTGGTATGTGAAAAGAACACACATGCAATGACTCCAGTTGTTGTTAGTGAAAAGAACATACATGCAATGACACTGGTGGGTCCATGTGTGGTCTCTGAAGAGAACACACATTTCAATGACACTCGTGGATCCATATGTGGTATGTGAAAAGAACACACATGCAATGACTCTGGTTGTTAGTAAAAAGAACACACATGCAATGACAATGGTGGATCCATAGGTGAATTGTGAAAAGTGCACACATGCAAATGACTGGTGGATCCATATATGGTATGTGAAAAGAACACACATGCAATGACTCCTGTTGTTGTTAGTGCAAAGATCATACATGCAATGACACTTGTTGTTGTTACTAAAAAGAACACACATGCAATGACACTGGTGGATCCATGTGTGGTCTCTCAAGAGAACACACATGCAATGACACTGGTGGATCCATGTGTGGATTGTGAAGAGAACACACATGTAATGACAATGGTGGATCCATAGGTGGTCTGTGCGAAAACCAGTCATGAAATAACTCGGGTTGTTGTTAGTAAAAAGAACACACATGGAATGACACTGGTGGATCCATAGGTGGATTGTGAAAAGAGCACACATGCAATGACACTGGTGGATCCATATATGGTATGTGAAAACACACACATGCAATGACTCCAGTTGTTGTTAGTGAAAAGAACACACATGCAATGACACTGGTGGATCCATAGGTGGATTGTGAAAAGAGCATACATGCAATGACACTGGTGTTTCCATATGTGGTATGTGAAAAGAACACACATGCAATGACTCCAGTTGTTGTTAGTGAAAAGAACATACATGCAATGACACTGGTAGATCCATGTGTGGTCACTAAAGAGAGCACACATTTCAATGACTCTGGTTGTTGTTGGTAAAAAGAACACACATGCAATGACACTGGTTGTTGTTTCTAAAAAGAACACACATGCAATGACACTGGTGGATCCATGTGTGGATTGTGAAGAGAACACACATGCAATGACACTGGTGGATCCATGGGTGGTATGTGAGAAGAACAGACATGAAATGACTCTGGTTGTTGTTAGTAACAAGAACACACATGGAATGACACCGATGGATCCATAGGTGGATTGTGAAAAGAGCACACATGCAATGACACTGGTGGATCCGTAGGTGGTATGTGAAAAGAACACCCATGCAATGACTCCAGTTGTTGTTAGTGAAAAGAACACACATGCAATGACAGTGGTGGATCCATAGGTGGTATCTGAAAAGAACACACATTTCATTGACTCTGGTTGTTGTTAGTAAAAGAACACATATAATGACACTGGTGGATCCATAGGTGGATTGTGAAAAGAGCACACATGCAATGACACTGGTGGATCCATATGTGGTATGTGAAAAGAACACACATGCAAAGACTCCAGTTGTTGTTAGTGAAAAGAACATACATGCAATGACACCGATGGATCCATGTGTGGTCTCTGAAGAGAGCACACATTTCAATGACTCTGGTTGTTGTTAGTAAAAAGAACACACATGCAATAACACTGGTGGATCCATGTGTGGTCTCTGAAGAGAACACACATGCAATGACTCTGGTTGTTGTTACTAAAAAGAACACACATGCAATGAAACTGGTGGATCCATGTGTGGATTGTGAAGAGAACACACATGCAATGACACTGGTGGATCCATAGGTGGTATGTGAGAAGAACATTCATGAAATGACTCTCGTTGTTGTTAGTAAAAAGAACACACATGCAATGACACCGGTGGATTGTGAAAAGAGCACACATGCAATGACACTGGTGGATCCATATGTGGTATGAGAAAAGAAAACACATGCAATGACTCCAGTTGTTATTAGTGAAAAGAACATACATGCAATGACACTGGTGGATCCATGTGTGGTCCCTGAAGAGAACACACATGCAATGACACTGGTTGTTGTTACTAAAAATAACACACATGCAATGACACTGGTGGATCCATATGTGGTATGTGAGAAGAACAGTCATGAAATGACTCTGGTTGTTACTAGTAAAAAGAACACACATGCAATGACACTAGTGGATCCATAGGTGGATTGTGAAAAAAGCACACATGCAATGACACTGGTGGATCCATACGTGGTATGTGAAAAGAACACACATGCAATGACTCCAGTTGTTGTTAGTGAAAAGAACATACATGCAATGACACTGGTGGGTCCATGTGTGGTCTCTGAAGAGAACACACATTTCAATGACACTCGTGGATCCATATGTGGTATGTGAAAAGAACACACATGCAATGACTCTGGTTGTTATTACTAAAAAGAACACACATGCAATGACACTGGTGGATCTGTAGGTGGTATGTGAGAAGAACAGTCATAAAATGACTCTAGTTGTTGTTAGTAAAAAGAACACACATGCAATGACAATGGTGGATCCATAGGTGAATTGTGAAAAGTGCACACATGCAAATGACTGGTGGATCCATATATGGTATGTGAAAAGAACACACATGCAATGACTCCTGTTGTTGTTAGTGCAAAGATCATACATGCAATGACACTTGTTGTTGTTACTAAAAAGAACACACATGCAATGACACTGGTGGATCCATGTGTGGTCTCTCAAGAGAACACACATGCAATGACACTGGTGGATCCATGTGTGGATTGTGAAGAGAACACACATGCAATGACACTGGTGGATCCATAGGTGGTCTGTGAGAAAACCAGTCATGAAATAACTCGGGTTGTTGTTAGTAAAAAGAACACACATGGAATGACACTGGTGGATCCATAGGTGGATTGTGAAAAGAGCACACATGCAATGACACTGGTGGATCCATATATGGTATGTGAAACCACACACATGCAATGACTCCAGTTGTTGTTAGTGAAAATAACACACATGAAATGACACTGGTGGATCCAAAGGTGGATTGTGAAAAGAGCATACAAGCAATGACACTGGTGGATCCATATGTGGTATGTGAAAAGAACACACATGCAATGACTCCAGTTGTTGTTAGTGAAAGGAACATACATGCAATGACACTGGTAGATCCATGTGTGGTCACTGAAGAGAGCACACATTTCAATGACTCTGGTTGTTGTTGGTAAAAAGAACACACATGCAATGACACTGGTTGTTGTTTCTAAAAAGAACACACATGCAATGACACTGGTGGATCCATGTGTGGATTGTGAAGAGAACACACATGCAATGACACTGGTGGATCCATGGGTGGTATGTGAGAAGAACAGTCATGAAATGACTCTGGTTGTTGTTAGTAAAAAAGAACACACATGCAATGACACTGGTGGATCCATAGGTGGTTTGTGAAAAGAGCACACATGCAATGACACTGGTGGATCCATATGTGGTATGTGAAAAGAACACACATGCAAAGACTCCAGTTGTTGTTAGTGAAAAGAACATACATGCAATGACACCAATGGATCCATGTGTGGTCTCTGAAGAGAGCACACATTTCAATGACTCTGGTTGTTGTTAGTAAAAAGAACACACATGCAATGACACTGGTGGATCCATGTGTGGTCTCTGAAGAGAACACACATGCAATGACTCTGTTTGTTGTTACTAAAAAGAACACACATGCAATGACACTGGTGGATCCATGTGTGGATTGTGAAGAGAACACACATGCAATGACACTGGTGGATCCATAGGTGGTATGTGAGAAGAACATTCATGAAATGACTCTCGTTGTTGTTAGTAAAAAGAACACACATGCAATGACACTGGTGGATTGTGTAAAGAGCACACATGCAATGACACTGGTGGATCCATATGTGGTATGAGAAAAAAAACACATGCAATGACTCCAGTTGTTATTAGTGAAAAGAACATACATGAAATGACACTGGTGGATCCATGTGTGGTCCCTGAAGAGAACACACATGCAATTACACTGGTTGTTGTTACTAAAAATAACACACATGCAATGACACTCGTGGATCCATATGTGGTATGTGAGAAGAACAGTCATGAAATGACTCTGGTTGTTGTTAGTAAAAAGAACACACATGCAATGACACTAGTGGATCCATAGGTGGATTGTGAAAAAAGCACACATGCAATGACACTGGTGGATCCATATGTGGTATGTGAAAAGAACACACATGCAATGACTCAGGTTGTTGTTAGTGAAAAGAACATACATGCAATGACACTGGTAGATCCATGTGTGGTCTCTGAAGAGAACACACATTTCAATGACACTCGTGGATCCATATGTGGTATGTGAAAAGAACACACATGCAATGACTCTGGTTGTTATTACTAAAAAGAACACACATGCAATGACACTGGTGGATCTGTAGGTGGTATGTGAGAAGAACAGTCATGAAATGACTCTGGTTGTTGTTAGTAAAAAGAACACACATGCAATGACACTGGTGGATCCATAGGTGGATTGTGAAAAGTGCACACATGCAAATGACACGGGTGGATCCATATGTGGTATGTGAAAAGAACACACATGCAATGACTCCAGTTGTTGTTAGTGAAAAGAACATACATGCAATGACACTGGTAGATCCATGTGTGGTCACTGAAGAGAGCACACATTTCAATGACTCTGGTTGTTGTTGGTAAAAAGAACACACATGCAATGACACTGGTTGTTGTTTCTAAAAAGAACACACATGCAATGACACTGGTGGATCCATGTGTGCATTGTGAAGAGAACACACATGCAATGACACTGGTGGATCCATTGGTGGTATGTGAGAAGAACAGTCATGAAATGACTCTAGTTGTTGTTAGTAAAAAAGAACACACATGCAATGACACTGGTGGATCCATAGGTGGTTTGTGAAAAGAGCACACATGCAATGACACTGGTGGATCCATAGGTGGTATGTGAAAGAACACACATTTCATTGACTCTGGTTGTTGTTAGTAACAAGAACACACATGCAATGACACTGGTGGATCCATAGGTGGATTGTGAAAAGAGCACACATGCAATGACCTTTGGTGGATCCATAGGTGGTATGTGAAAAGAACACATGCAATGACTCCAGTTGTTGTTAGTGAAAAGAACATACATGCAATGACAATGGTGGATCCATGTGTGGTCCCTGAAGAGAACACACATGCAATGACACTGGTTGTTGTTACTAAAAATAACACACATGCAATGACACTGGTGGATCCATATGTGGTATGTGAAAAGAACAGTCATGAAATGACTCTGGTTGTTGTTAGTAAAAAGAACACACATGCAATGACACTAGTGGATCCATAGGTGGATTTTGAAAAAAGCACACATGCAATGACACTGGTGGATCCATATGTGGTATGTGAAAAGAACACACATGCAATGACTCCAGTTGTTGTTAGTGAAAAGAACATACATGCAATGACACTAGTGGATCCATGTTTGGCCTCTGAAGAGAACACACATTTCAATGACACTCGTGGATCCATATGTGGTATGTGAAAAGAACACACATGCAATGACTCTGGTTGTTATTACTAAAAAGAACACACATGCAATGACACTGGTGGATCTGTAGGTGGTATGTGAGAAGAACAGTCATGAAATGACTCTAGTTGTTGTTAGAAAAAAGAACACACATGCAATGACACTGGTGGATCCATAGGTGGATTGTGCAAAGTGCACACATGAAAATGACACTGGTGGATCCATATATGGTATCTGAAAAGAACACACATGCAATGACTCCTGTTGTTGTTAGTGCAAAGATCATACATATAATGACACTGGTTGTTGTTACTAAAAAGAACACACATGCAATGCCACTGGTGGATCCATGTGTGGTCTCTCAAGAGAACACACATGCAATGACACTGGTTATTGTTACTAAAAAGAACACACATGCAATGACACTGGTGGATCCATGTGTGGATTGTGAAGAGAACACACATGAAATGACAAGGGTGGATCCATGGGTGGTGCATGCGAAAAGTCATGAAATAACTTCGGGTTGTTGTTACTAAAAAGAACACACATGGAATGACACTGGTGGATCCATAGATGGATTGTGAAAAGAGCACACATGCAATGACACTGGTGGATCCATATATGGTATGTGAAAACACACACATGCAATGACTCCAGTTGTTGTTAGTGAAAAGAACACACATGCAATGACCCTGTGGATCCATAGGTGGATTGTGAAAAGAGCACACATGCAATGACACTTTGGTGTTTCCATATGTGGTATGTGAAAAGAACACACATGAAATGACTCCAGTTGTTGTTAGTGAAAAGAACATACATGCAATGACACTGGTAGATCCATGTGTGGTCAATAAAGAGATCACACATTTCAATGACTCTGGTTGTTGTTGGTAAAAAGAACACACATGCAATGACACTGGTTGTTGTTTCTAAAAAGAACACACATGCAATGACACTGGTGGATCCATGTGTGGATTGTGAAGAGAACACACATGCAATGACACTGGTGGATCCATGGGTGGTATGTGAGAAGAACAGACATGAAATGACTCTGGTTGTTGTTAGTAACAAGAACACACATGCAATGACACTGGTGGATCCATAGGTGGATTGTGAAAAGAGCACACATGCAATGACACTGGTGGATCCGTAGGTGGTATGTGAAAAGAACACACATGCAATGACTCCAGTTGTTGTTAGTGAAAAGAACACACATGCAATGACAGTGGTGGATCCATAGGTGGTATCTGAAAAGAACACACATTTCATTGACTCTGGTTGTTGTTAGTAAAAGGAACACACATATAATGACACTGGTGGATCCATAGGTGGATTGTGAAAAGAGCACACATGCAATGACACTGGTGGATCCATATGTGGTATGTGAAAAGAACACACATGCAAAGACTCCAGTTGTTGTTAGTGAAAAGAACATACATGCAATGACACTGGTGGATCCATGTGTGGATTGTGAAGAGAACACACATGCAATGACACTGGTGGATCCATAGGTGGTATGTGAGAAGAACATTCATGAAATGATTCTGGTTGTTGTTAGTAAAAAGAACACACATGCAATGACACTAGTGGATTGTGAAAAGAGCACATATGCAATGACACTAGTGGATCCATATGGGGTATGTGAAAAGAACACACATGCATTGACTCCAGTTGTTGTTAGTGAAAAGAACATACATGCAATGACACTGGTGGATCCATGTGTGGTCTCTGAAGAGAACACACATGCAATGACACTGGTTGTTTCTTAAAATAACACACATGCAATGACACCGGGATCCATATGTGGTATGTGAGAAGAACAGTCATGCAATGACTTCTGTTGTTGTTAGTCAAAAGAACACACATGCAATGACACTGGTGGATCCATAGGTGGACTGTGAAAAGAGCACACATGCAATGACACTGGAGGATCCATATGTGGTATGTGAAAAGAACACACATGCAATGACTCAAGTTGTTGATAGTCAAAAGAACACACATGCAATGACACTAGTGGATCCATGTGTGGTCTCTGAAGAGAACACTCATTTCAATGACACTCGTGGATCCATATGTGGTATGTGAAAAGAACACATGCAATGACAATGGATCCATAGGTGGATTGTGAAAAGTGCACACATGCAAATGACACTGGTGGATCCATATGAGGTATGTGAAAAGAACACACATGCAATGACTCGTGTTGTTGTTAGTGAAAAGAACAGACATGCAATGACACTGTGGATCCTTGTGGTATCTCAAGAGAACACACATGCAATGACACCGGTTGTTGTTACTAAAAAGAACACACATGCAATGACACTGGTGGATCCATGTGTGGATTGTGAAGAACACACGTGCAATGACACGGGTCGATCCATAGGTGGTATGTGAGAAGAACAGTCATGAAATGACTCTGGTTGTTGTTAGTAAAAAGAACACACATGCAATGACACTAGTGGATTGTGAAAAGAGCACACATGCAATGACACTGGTGGATCCATATGGGGTATGTGAAAAGAACACACATGCATTGACTCTAGTTGTTGTTAGTGAAAAGAACATACATGCAATGACATCGGTGGATCCATGTGGTCTCAAGAGAACACACATGCAATGACACTGTTGTTGTTACTAAAAGAACATACATGCAATAACACTGGTGGATCCATCTGTGGAATGTGAGAAGAACAGTCATGAAATGACTCTGGTTGTTGGTAGTAAAAAGAACACACATGCAATTACACTCGTGGATCCATAGGTGGATTGTGAAAAGAGCACACATGCAATGACACTGGAGGATCCATATGTGGTATGTGAAAAGAACACATGCAATGACTCAAGTTGTTGTTAGTCAAAAGAACACACATGCAATGACACTAGTGGATCCATGGGTGGTCTCAAGAGAACACTCATTTCAATGACTCGTTGTTAGTAAAAGAACACATGCAATGAAATTGGTGGATCCATGTGTGGTCTCTAAAGAGAACACACATGCAATGACACTGGTTGTTGTTACTAAAAAGAACATACATGCAATGACACTGGTGGATCCATGTATGGATTGTGAAGAGAACACACATGCAATGACACTGGTGGATCCATATGTGGTATATGAGAAGAATAGTCATGAAATGACTCTGGTTGTTGTTAGTAAAAAGAACACACATGCAATGACACTAGTGGATCCATAGGTGGATTGTGAAAAGATAACACATGAAATGACACTGGTGGATCCATATGTGGTATGTGAAAAGAACACACAGGCAATGACTCCAGTTGTTGTCAGTGAAAAGAACACACATGGAATGACACCGGTGGATCCATAGGTGGATTGTGAAAAGAGCACACATGCAATGACACTGGTGGATCCATAGGTGGTATGTGAAAAGAACACACATGCAATGACTCCAGTTGTTGTTAGTGAAACGAACACACATGCAATGACACTGGTGGATCCATAGGTGGTATCTGAAAAGAACACACATTTCATTGACTCTGGTTGTTGTTAGTAAAAGGAACACACATATAATGACACTGGTGGATCCATAGGTGGATTGTGAAAAGAGCACACATGCAATGACACTGGTGGATCCATATGTGGTATGTGAAAAGAACACACATGCAAAGACTCCAGTTGTTGTTAGTGAAAAGAACATACATGCAATGACACTGGTGGATCCATGTGTGGATTGTGAAGAGAACACACATGCAATGACACTGGTGGATCCATAGGTGGTATGTGAGAAGAACATTCATGAAATGATTCTGGTTGTTGTTAGTAAAAAGAACACACATGCAATGACACTAGTGGATTGTGAAAAGAGCACATATGCAATGACACTAGTGGATCCATATGGGGTATGTGAAAAGAACACACATGCATTGACTCCAGTTGTTGTTAGTGAAAAGAACATACATGCAATGACACTGGTGGATCCATGTGTGGTCTCTGAAGAGAACACACATGCAATGACACTGGTTGTTGTTACTAAAAAGAACACACATGCAATGACACCGGTGGATCCATATGTGGTATGTGAGAAGAACAGTCATGAAATGACTTTGGTTGTTGTTAGTAAAAAGAAAACACATGCAATGACACTGGTGGATCCATAGGTGGACTGTGAAAAGAGCACACATGCAATGACACTGGAGGATCCATATGTGGTATGTGAAAAGAACACACATGCAATGACTCAAGTTGTTGATAGTCAAAAGAACACACATGCAATGACACTAGTGGATCCATGTGTGGTCTCTGAAGAGAACACTCATTTCAATGACACTGTGGATCCATATGTGGTATGTGAAAAGAACACACATGCAATGACTCTGGTTGTTATTACTAAAAAGAACACACATGCAATGACACTGGTGGATCTGTAGGTGGTATGTGAGAAGAATAGTCATGAAATGACTCTAGTTGTTGTTAGTAAAAAGAACACACATGCAATGACAATGGTGGATCCATAGGTGGATTGTGAAAAGTGCACACAAATGACACTTGGTGGATCCATATGAGGTATGTGAAAGAACACACATGCAATGACTCTATTGTTGTTAGTGAAAAGATCATACATGCAATGACACTGGTTGTTGTTACTAAACAGAACACACATGCAATGACACTGGTGGATCCTTGTGTGGTATCTCAAGAGAACACACATGCAATGACACTGGTTGTTGTTACTAAAAGAACACACATGCAATGACACTGGTGGATCCATGTGTGGATTGTGAAGAACACACGTGCAATGACACTGGTGGATCCATAGGTGGTATGTGAGAAGAACAGTCATGAAATGACTCTGGTTGTTGTTAGTAAAAAGAACACACATGCAATGACACTAGTGGATTGTGAAAAGAGCACACATGCAATGACACTGGTGGATCCATATGGGGTATGTGAAAAGAACACACATGCAATGACTCAAGTTGTTGTTATTGAAAAGAACATACATGCAATGACATCAGGATCCATGTGTGGTCTCTGAAGAGAACACATGCAATGACACTGTTGTTGTTAGTAAATAGAACATACATGCAATGACACTGGTGGATCCATATGTGGTATGTGAGAAGAACAGTCATGAAATGACTCTGGTTGTTGTTAGTAAAAAGAACACACATGCGATGACACTGGATCCATAGGTGGATTGTGAAAAGAGCACACATGCAATGACACTGGTGGATCCATATGTGGTATGTGAAAAGAACACACATGCAATGACTCAAGTTGTTGTTAGTCAAAAGAACACACATGCAATGACACTAGTGGATCCATGTGTGGTCTCTGAAGAGAACACTCATTTCAATGACTCTGGTTGTTAGTAAAAAGAACACACATGCAATGAAAGTGGTGGAGACATGTGTGGTCTCTAAAGAGAACACATGCAATGACACTGGTTGTTGTTACTAAAAGAACATACATGCAATGACACTGGTGGATCCATGTATGGATTGTGAAGAGAACACACATGCAATGACACTTTGGTGGATCCATATGTGGTATATGAGAAGAATAGTCATGAAATGACTCGTTGTTGTTAGTAAAAGAACACACATGCAATGACACTAGTGGATCCATAGGTGGATTGTGAAAAGATAACACATGAAATGACACTGGTGGATCCATATGTGGTATGTGAAAAGAACACACAGGCAATGACTCCAGTTGTTGTCAGTGAAAAGAACACACATGGAATGACACCGGTGGATCCATAGGTGGATTGTGAAAAGAGCACACATGCAATGACACTGGTGGATCCATAGGTGGTATGTGAAAAGAACACACATGCAATGACTCCAGTTGTTGTTAGTGAAACGAACACACATGCACTGACACTGGTGGATCCATAGGTGGTATCTGAAAGAACATACATTTCATGGACTCTAGTTGTTGTTAGTAAAAAGAACACACATACAATGACACTAGTGGATCCATAGGTGGATTATGAAAAAAGCACACATGCAATGACAATGGTGGATCCATATGTGGTATGTGAAAAGAACACACATGCAATGACTCCAGTTGTTGTTAGTGAAAAGAACATACATGCAATGACACTGGTAGATCCATGTGTGGTCACTGAAGAGAGCACACATTTCAATGACTCTGGTTGTTGTTGGAAAAAGAACACACATGCAATGACACTGGTTGTTGTTTCTAAAAAGAACACACATGCAATGACACTGGTGGATCCATGTGTGCATTGTGAAGAGAACACACATGCAATGACACTGGTGGATCCATTGGTGGTATGTGAGAAGAACAGTCATGAAATGACTCTAGTTGTTGTTAGTAAAAAAGAACACACATGCAATGACACTGGTGGATCGATAGGTGGTTTGTGAAAAGAGCACACATGCAATGACACTGGTGGATCCATAGGTGGTATGTGAAAGAACACACATTTCATTGACTCTGGTTGTTGTTAGTAACAAGAACACACATGCAATGACACTGGTGGATCCATAGGTGGATTGTGAAAAGAGCACACATGCAATGACACTGGTGGATCCATAGGTGGTATGTGAAAAGAACACACATGCAATGACTCCAGTTGTTGTTAGTGAAAAGAACATACATGCAATGACAATGGTGGATCCATGTGTGGTCCCTGAAGAGAACACACATGCAATGACACTGGTTGTTGTTACTAAAAATAACACACATGCAATGACACTGGTGGATCCATATGTGGTATGTGAAAAGAACAGTCATGAAATGACTCTGGTTGTTGTTAGTAAAAAGAACACACATGCAATGACACTAGTGGATCCATAGGTGGATTGTGAAAAAAGCACACATGCAATGACACTGGTGGATCCATATGTGGTATGTGAAAAGAACACACATGCAATGACTCCAGTTGTTGTTAGTGAAAAGAACATACATGCAATGACACTAGTGGATCCATGTTTGGCCTCTGAAGAGAACACACATTTCAATGACACTCGTGGATCCATATGTGGTATGTGAAAAGAACACACATGCAATGACTCTGGTTGTTATTACTAAAAAGAACACACATGCAATGACACTGGTGGATCTGTAGGTGGTATGTGAGAAGAACAGTCATGAAATGACTCTAGTTGTTGTTAGAAAAAAGAACACACATGCAATGACACTGGTGGATCCATAGGTGGATTGTGCAAAGTGCACACATGCAAATGACACTGGTGGATCCATATATGGTATCTGAAAAGAACACACATGCAATGACTCCTGTTGTTGTTAGTGCAAAGATCATACATACAATGACACTGGTTGTTGTTACTAAAAAGAACACACATGCAATGCCACTGGTGGATCCATGTGTGGTCTCTCAAGAGAACACACATGCAATGACACTGGTTATTGTTACTAAAAAGAACACACATGCAATGACACTGGTGGATCCATGTGTGGATTGTGAAGAGAACACACATGTAATGACACTGGTGGATCCATAGGTGGTCTGTGCGAAAACCAGTCATGAAATAACTCGGGTTGTTGTTAGTAAAAAGAACACACATGGAATGACACTGGTGGATCCATAGGTGGATTGTGAAAAGAGCACACATGCAATGACACTGGTGGATCCATATATGGTATGTGAAAACACACACATGCAATGACTCCAGTTGTTGTTAGTGAAAAGAACACACATGCAATGACACTGGTGGATCCATAGGTGGATTGTGAAAAGAGCATACATGCAATGACACTGGTGTTTCCATATGTGGTATGTGAAAAGAACACACATGCAATGACTCCAGTTGTTGTTAGTGAAAAGAACATACATGCAATGACACTGGTAGATCCATGTGTGGTCACTAAAGAGAGCACACATTTCAATGACTCTGGTTGTTGTTGGTAAAAAGAACACACATGCAATGACACTGGTTGTTGTTTCTAAAAAGAACACACATGCAATGACACTGGTGGATCCATGTGTGGATTGTGAAGAGAACACATGCAATGACACTGGTGGATCCATGGGTGGTATGTGAGAAGAACAGACATGAAATGACTCTGGTTGTTGTTAGTAACAAGAACACACATGGAATGACACCGATGGATCCATAGGTGGATTGTGAAAAGAGCACACATGCAATGACACTGGTGGATCCGTAGGTGGTATGTGAAAAGAACACCCATGCAATGACTCCAGTTGTTGTTAGTGAAAAGAACACACATGCAATGACAGTGGTGGATCCATAGGTGGTATCTGAAAAGAACACACATTTCATTGACTCTGGTTGTTGTTAGTAAAAGGAACACACATATAATGACACTGGTGGATCCATAGGTGGATTGTGAAAAGAGCACACATGCAATGACACTGGTGGATCCATATGTGGTATGTGAAAAGAACACACATGCAAAGACTCCAGTTGTTGTTAGTGAAAAGAACATACATGCAATGACACCGATGGATCCATGTGTGGTCTCTGAAGAGAGCACACATTTCAATGACTCTGGTTGTTGTTAGTAAAAAGAACACACATGCAATGACACTGGTGGATCCATGTGTGGTCTCTGAAGAGAACACACATGCAATGACTCTGGTTGTTG
Organism: Avena insularis; assembly: GCA_023614405.1. Taxonomy (NCBI): domain Eukaryota; kingdom Viridiplantae; phylum Streptophyta; class Magnoliopsida; order Poales; family Poaceae; genus Avena; species Avena insularis. The sequence continues at coordinate 94,434,540 of CM042696.1, read as the reverse complement.
TTACTAAAAAGAACACACATGCAATGACACTGGTGGATCCATGTGTGGATTGTGAAGAGAACACACATGCAATGACACTGGTGGATCCATAGGTGGTATGTGAGAAGAACATTCATGAAATGACTCTGGTTGTTGTTAGTAAAAAGAACACACATGCAATGACACTGGTGGATTGTGAAAAGAGCACACATGCAATGACACTGGAGGATCCATATGTGGTATGAGAAAAGAAATCACATGCAATGACTCCAGTTGTTATTACTAAAAAGAACATACATGCAATGACACTGGTGGATCCATGTGTGGTCCCTGAAGAGAACACACATGAAATGACACTGGTTGTTGTTACTAAAAATAACACACATGCAATGACACTGGTGGATCCATATGTGGTATGTGAGAAGAACAGTCATGAAATGACTCTGGTTGTTGTTAGTAAAAAGAACACACATGCAATGACACTAGTGGATCCATAGGTGGATTGTGAAAAAAGCACACATGCAATGACACTGGTGGATCCATATGTGGTATGTGAAAAGAACACACATGCAATGACTCCAGTTGTTGTTAGTGAAAAGAACATACATGCAATGACATCAGGATCCATGTGTGGTCTGAAGAGAACACACATTTCAATGACACTCGTGGATCCATATGTGGTATGTGAAAAGAACACACATGCAATGACTCTGGTTGTTATTACTAAAAAGAACATACATGCAATGACACTGGTGGATCTGTAGGTGGTCTGTGAGAAGAAGTCAAATATGAAATGACTCTAGTTGTTGTTAGTAAAAAGAACACACATGCATTGACACTGGTGGATCCATAGGTGGATTGTGAAAAGTGCACACATGCAAATGACACTGGTGGATCCATATGAGGTATGTGAAAAGAACACACATGCAATGACTCCTGTTGTTGTTAGTGAAAAGATCATACATGCAATGACACTAGTTGTTGTTACTAAAAAGAACACACATGCAATGACACTGGTGGATCCATGTATGGTATCTGAAGAGAACACACATGCAATGACACTGGTTATTTTTACTAAAAAGAACACACATGAAATGACACTGGTGGATCCATGTGTGGATTGGGAAGAGAACACACATGCAATGACACTGGTGGATCCATAGGTGGTATGTGAGAAGAAGAGTCATGAAATGACTCTGGTTGTTGTTAGTAAAAAGAATACACAATGCAATGACACTAGTGGATTGTGAAAAGAGCACACATGCAATGACACTGGTGGATCCATATGGGGTATGTGAAAAGAACACACATGCAATGACTCCAGTTGTTGTTAGTGAAAAGAACATACATGCAATCACCTCAGTGGATCCATGTGTGGTCTCAAGAGAACACACATGCAATGACACTGTTGTTGTTACTAAAAGAACACACATGCAATGACACGGTGGATCCATATGTGGTATGTGAGAAGAACATTCATGAAATGACTCTCGTTGTTGTTAGTAAAAGAACACACATGCAATGACCTTTGGTGGATCCATAGGTGGATTGTGAAAAGAGCACACATGCAATGACCTGGTGGATCCATATGTGGTATGTGAAAAGAACACACATGCAATGACTCAGTTGTTGTTAGTGAAAAGAACACACATGCAATGACACTTTGGTGGATCAATGTGGTGTCTGTGAAGAGAACACTCTTTTCTAGGACTCTTGTTGTTAGTAAAAAGAACACACATGCAATGACCTTGGTGGATCCATGTGTGGTCTCTGAAGAGAACACACATGCAATGACACTGGTTGTTGTTACTAAAAGAACATACATGCAATGACACTGGTGGATCCATGTATGGATTGTGAAGAGAACACACATGCAATGACCTTGGTGGATCCATATGTGGTATGTGAGAAGAACAGTCATGAAATGACTCTGGTTGTTGTTAGTAAAAAGAACACACATGCAATGACACTGGTGGATCCATAGGTAGATTGTTAAAAGAGCACACATGCAATGACACTAGTGGATCCATATGTGGTATGTGAAAAGAACACACATGCAATGATTCAGGTTGTTATCGGTGAAAATAACACACATGCAATGACACTGGTGGATCCATAGGTAGGTTGTGAAAAGAGCACACATGCAACGACACTGGTGGATCCATATGTGGTATGTGAAAAGAACACACATGCAATGATTCCGGTTGTTGTTAGTAAAAAGAACACACATGCAATGACACTGGTGGATCCATAGGTGGTATGTGAAAAGAACAGTCATGAAATGACTCTGGTTGTTATTAGTAAAAAGAACACACATGCAATGACACTGGTGGATCCATAGGTGGATTGTGAAAAGAACACACATGCAATGACACTGGTGGATCCATATGTGGTATGTGAAAAGAACACACATGCAATGACTCCAGTTGTTGTTAGTGAAAAGAACATACATGCAATGACACTGGTGGGTCCATGTGTGGTCTCTGAAGAGAACACACATTTCAATGACACTCGTGGATCCATATGTGGTATGTGAAAAGAACACACATGCAATGACTCTGGTTGTTATTACTGAAAAGAACACACATGCAATGGCACTGGTGGATCTGTAGGTGGTATGTGAGAAGAACAGTCATGAAATGACTCTAGTTGTTGTTAGTAAAAAGAACACACATGCAATGACACTGGTGGATCCATAGGTGAATTGTGAAAAGTGCACACATGCAAATGACTGGTGGATCCATATATGGTATGTGAAAAGAACACACATGCAATGACTCCTGTTGTTGTTAGTGCAAAGATCATACATGAAATGACACTGGTTGTTGTTACTAAAAAGAACACACATGCAATGACACTGGTGGATCCATGTGTGGTCTCTCAAGAGAACACACATGCAATGACACTGGTTATTGTTACTAAAAAGAACACACATGCAATGACACTGGTGGATCCATGTGTGGATTGTGAAGAGAACACACATGCAATGACACTGGTGGATCCATAGGTGGTCTGTGAGAAAACCAGTCATGAAATAACTCGGGTTGTTGTTAGTAAAAAGAACACACATGGAATGACACTGGTGGATCCATAGGTGGATTGTGAAAAGAGCACACATGCAATGACACTGGTGGATCCATATATGGTATGTGAAACCACACACATGCAATGACTCCAGTTGTTGTTAGTGAAAAGAACACACATGAAATGACACTGGTGGATCCAAAGGTGGATTGTGAAAAGAGCATACAAGCAATGACACTGGTGGATCCATATGTGGTATGTGAAAAGAACACACATGCAATGACTCCAGTTGTTGTTAGTGAAAGGAACATACATGCAATGACACTGGTAGATCCATTTGTGGTCACTGAAGAGAGCACACATTTCAATGACTCTGGTTGTTGTTGGTAAAAAGAACACACATGCAATGACACTGGTTGTTATTTCTAAAAAGAACACACATGCAATGACACTGGTGGATCCATGTGTGGATTGTGAAGAGAACACACATGCAATGACACTGGTGGATCCATGGGTGGTATGTGAGAAGAACAGTCATGAAATGACTCTGGTTGTTGTTAGTAAAAAAGAACACACATGCAATGACACTGGTGGATCCATAGGTGGTTTGTGAAAAGAGCACACATGCAATGACACTGGTGGATCCATATGTGGTATGTGAAAAGTACACACATGCAAAGACTCCAGTTGTTGTTAGTGAAAAGAACATACAATGACACTAATGGATCCATGTGTGGTCTCAAGAGAGCACACATTTCAATGACTCTGGTTGTTGTTAGTAAAAAGAACACACATGCAATGACATCTGGATCCATGTGTGGTCTCAAGAGAACACCATGCAATGACTCATTTGTTTTTTCTAAAAAGAACACACATGCAATGACACTGGTGGATCCATGTGTGGATTGTGAAGAGAACACACATGCAATGACACTAGTGGATCCATAGGTGGTATGTGAGAAGAACAGTCATGAAATGACTCTGGTTGTTGTTAGTAAAAAGAACACACATGCAATGACACTAGTGGATTGTGAAAAGAGCACACATGCAATGACACTGGTGGATCCATATGTGGTATGTGAAAAGTACACACATGCATTGACTCCAGTTGTTGTTAGTGAAAAGAACATACATGCAATGACCAGGTGGATCCATGTGTGGTCTCTAAAGAGAACACACATGCAATGACACTGGTGGATCCATAGGTGGTATGTGAAAAGAACACACATGCAATGACTCCAGTTGTTGTTAGTGAAAAGAACACACATGCAATGACACTGGTGGATCCATAGGTGGTATCTGAAAAGAACACACATTTCATTGACTCTGGTTGTTGTTAGTAAAAAGAACACACATGCAATGACACTGGTGGATCCATGTGTGGTCTCTGAAGAGAACACACATGCAATGACTGGTTGTTGTTAGTAAAAGAGCACATATGCAATGACACTGGTGGATCCATATGTGGATTGTGAAGTGAACACACATGCAATTACACTAGTGGATCCATATGTGGTATGTGAGAAGAACAGTCATGAAATGACTTCGGTTGTTGTTAGAAAAAAGAACACACATGCAATGACACTGGTGGATTGTGAAAAGATCACACATGCAATGACACTGGTGGATCCATATGTGGTATGTGAAAATAACACACATGCAATGACTCCACTTGTTGTTAGTGAAAAGAACATACATGCAATGACACTGGTGGATCTATGTGTGGTCACTGAAGAGAGCACACATTTCAATGACTCTGGTTGTTGTTGGTAGAAAGAACACACATGCAATGACACTGGTGGATCCATGTGTGGTCTCTGAAGAGAACACACATGCAATGACACTGGTTGTTATTACTAAAAAGAACACACATGCAATGACACTGGTGGGTCCATGTGTGGATTGTGAAGAGAAAACACATGCAATGACACTGGTGGGTCCATAGGTGGTATGTGAGAAGAACAGGCATGAAATGACTCTGGTTGTTGTTAGTAAAAAGAACACACATGCAATGACACTGGTGGATCCATAGGTGGATTGTGAAAAGAGCACACATGAAATGACACTGGTGGATCCATATGTGGTATGTGAAAATAACACACATGCAAAGACTCCAGTTGTTGTTAGTGAAAAGAACATACATGCAATGACAGCGGTGGATCCATGTGTGGTATCTGAAGAGAACACACATTTCAATGACTCTGGTTGTTGTTAGTAAAAAGAACACACATGCAATGACACTAGTGGATCCATGTGTGGTCTCTGAAGAGAACACCCATGCAATGACTCTGGTTGTTGTTACTAAAAAGAACACACATGCAATGACACTGGTGGATCCATGTGTGGATTGTGAAGAGAACACACATGCAATGACACTGGTGGATCCATAGGTGGTATGTTAGAAGAACAGTCATGAAATGACTCTGGTTGTTCTTAGTACAAAGAACACACATGCAATGACACTAGTGGATTGTGAAAAGAGCACACATGCAATGACACTGGTGGATCCATACGGGGTATGTGAAAAGAACACACATGCAATGACTCCAGTTGTTGTTAGTGAAAAGAACATACATGCAATGACACTGGTGGATCCATGTGTGGTCTCTGAAGAGAACACACATGCAATGACACTAGTTGTTGTTACTAAAAATAACACACATGCAATGACACTGGTGGATCCATATGTGGTATGTGAGAAGAACAGTCATGAAATGACTACAGTTGTTACTAAAAACAACACACATGCAATGACACTGGTGGATCCATTGGTGGATTGTGAATAGAGCACACATGCAATTACACTGGTGGATCCATATGTGGTATGTGAAAATAACACACATGCAATGACTCCGGTTGTTGTTAGTGAAAAGAACACACATGAAGTGACATCTGGATCCATGTGTGGTCTCTGAAGAGAACACTCATTTCAATGACGCTGGTTGTTGTTAGTAAAAATAACACACATGCAATGACACTGGTGGATCCATGTGTGGTCTCTGAAGAGAACACACATGCAATGACACTGGTTGTTTTTACTAAAAAGAACATACATGCAATGACAGTGGTGGATCGATGTGTGGATTGTGAAGAGAACACACATGCAATGACACTGGTGGATCCATATGTGGTATGTGAGAAGAACAGTCATGAAATGACTCTGGTTGTTGTTAGTAAAAAGAACACACATGCAATGACACTTGTGGATCCATAGGTGGATTGTGAAGAAAGAGCACACATGCAATGACACTGGTGGATCCATATGTGGTATGTGAAAAGAACACACATGCAATGACTCCAGTTGTTGTCACTGAAAAGAACACACATGCAATGACACCGGTGGATCCATAGGTGGATTGTGAAAAGAGCACACATGCAATGACACTGGTGGATCCATACGTGGTATGTGAAAAGAACACACATGCAATGACTCCAGTTGTTGTTAGTGAAAAGAACACACATGCAATGACACTGGTGGATCCATAGGTGGTATGTGAAAAGAACACACATTTCATTGACTCTAGTTGTTGTTAGTAAAAAGAACACACATGCAATGACACTGGTGGATCCATAGGTGGATTGTGGAAAGAGCACACATGCAATGACTCTGGTGGATCCATATGTGGTATGTGAAAAGAACACACATGCAAAGACTCCAGTTGTTGTTAGTGAAAAGAACATACATGCAATGACAGCGGTGGATCCATGTGTGGTATCTGAAGAGAACACACATTTCAATGACTCTGGTTGTTGTTAGTAAAAAGAACACACATGCAATGACATCAGGATCCATGTGTGGTCTCTGAAGAGAACACACATGCAATGACTCTGGTTGTTGTTAGTAAAAAGAGCACATATGCAATGACACTGGTGGATCCATGTGTGGATTGTGAAGAGAACACACATGCAATCACACTAGTGGATCCATATGTGGTATGTGAGAAGAACAGTCATGAAATGACTCTGGTTGTTGTTAGTAAAAAGAACACACATGCAATGACACTGGTGGATTGTGAAAAGATCACACATGCAATGACACTGGTGGATCCATATATGGTATGTGAAAATAACACACATGCAATGACTCCACTTGTTGTTAGTGAAAAGAATATACATGCAATGACACTGGTGGATCTATGTGTGGTCACTGAAGAGAGCACACATTTCAATGACTCTGGTTGTTGTTGGTAGAAAGAACACACATGCAATGACACTGGTGGATCCATGTGTGGTCTCTGAAGAGAACACACATGCAATGACACTGGTTGTTATTACTAAAAAGAACACACATGCAATGACACTGGTGGGTCCATGTGTGGATTGTGAACAGAACACACATGCAATGACACTGGTGGGTCCATAGGTGGTATGTGAGAACAACAGGCATGAAATGACTCTGGTTGTTGTTAGTAAAAAGAACACACATGCAATGACACTGGTGGATCCATAGGTGGATTGTGAAAAGAGCACACATGAAATGACACTGGTGGATCCATATGTGGTATGTGAAAATAACACACATGCAAAGACTCCAGTTGTTGTTAGTGAAAAGAACATACATGCAATGACAACGGTGGATCCATGTGTGGTATCTGAAGAGAACACACATTTCAATGACTCTGGTTGTTGTTAGTAAAAAGAACACACATGCAATGACACTAGTGGATACATGTGTGGTCTCTGAAGAGAACACCCATGCAATGACTCTGGTTGTTGTTACTAAAAAGAACACACATGCAATGACACTGGTGGATCCATGTGTGGATTGTGAAGAGAACACACATGCAATGACACTGGTGGATCCATAGGTGGTATGTTAGAAGAACAGTCATGAAATGACTCTGGTTGTTCTTAGTACAAAGAACACACATGCAATGACACTAGTGGATTGTGAAAAGAGCACACATGCAATGACACTGGTGGATCCATACGGGGTATGTGAAAAGAACACACATGCAATGACTCCAGTTGTTGTTAGTGAAAAGAACATACATGCAATGACACTGGTGGATCCATGTGTGGTCTCTGAAGCGAACACACATGCAATGACACTAGTTGTTGTTACTAAAAAGAACACACATGCAATGACACTGGTGGATCCATATGTGGTATGTGAGAAGAACAGTCATGAAATGACTCTGGTTGCTGTTAGTAAAAAGAACACACATGCAATGACACTGGTGGATCCATAGGTGGATTGTGAAAAGAGCACACATGCAATTACACTGGTGGATCCATATGTGGTATGTGAAAATAACACACATGCAATGACTCCGGTTGTTGTTAGTGAAAAGAACACACATGAAGTGACACTGGTGGATCCATGTGTGGTCTCTGAAGAGAACACTCATTTCAATGACGCTGGTTGTTGTTAGTAAAAAGAACACACATGCAATGACACTGGTGGATCCATGTGTGGTCTCTGAAGAGAACACACATGCAATGACACTGGTTGTTTTTACTAAAAAGAACATACATGCAATGACAGTGGTGGATCGATGTGTGGATTGTGAAGAGAACACACATGCAATGACACTGGTGGATCCATATGTGGTATGTGAGAAGAACAGTCATGAAATGACTCTGGTTGTTGTTAGTAAAAAGAACACACATGCAATGACACTTGTGGATCCATAGGTGGATTGTGAAGAAAGAGCACACATGCAATGACACTGGTGGATCCATATGTGGTATGTGAAAAGAACACACATGCAATGACTCCAGTTGTTGTCACTGAAAAGAACACACATGCAATGACACCGGTGGATCCATAGGTGGATTGTGAAAAGAGCACACATGCAATGACACTGGTGGATCCATACGTGGTATGTGAAAAGAACACACATGCAATGACTCCTGTTGTTGTTAGTGAAAAGAACACACATGCAATGACACTGGTGGATCCATAGGTGGTATGTGAAAAGAACACACATTTCATTGACTCTAGTTGTTGTTAGTAAAAAGAACACACATGCAATGACACTGGTGGATCCATAGGTGGATTGTGAAAAGAGCACACATGCAATGACTCTGGTGGATCCATATGTGGTATGTGAAAAGAACACACATGCAAAGACTCCAGTTGTTGTTAGTGAAAAGAACATACATGCAATGACAGCGGTGGATCCATGTGTGGTATCTGAAGAGAACACACATTTCAATGACTCTGGTTGTTGTTAGTAAAAAGAACACACATGCAATGACACTGGTGGATCCATGTGTGGTCTCTGAAGAGAACACACATGCAATGACTCTGGTTGTTGTTAGTAAAAAGAGCACATATGCAATGAGACTGGTGGATCCATGTGTGGATTGTGAAGAGAACACACATGCAATCACACTAGTGGATCCATATGTGGTATGTGAGAAGAACAGTCATGAAATGACTCTGGTTGTTGTTAGTAAAAAGAACACACATGCAATGACACTGGTGGATTGTGAAAAGAGCACACATGCAATGACACTGGTGGATCCATATGTGGTATGTGAAAATAACACACATGCAATGACTCCACTTGTTGTTAGTGAAAAGAACATACATGCAATGACACTGGTGGATCTATGTGTGGTCACTGAAGAGAGCACACATTTCAATGACTCTGGTTGTTGTTGGTAGAAAGAACACACATGCAATGACACTGGTGGATCCATGTGTGGTCTCTGAAGAGAACACACATGCAATGACACTGGTTGTTATTACTAAAAAGAACACACATGCAATGACACTGGTGGGTCCATGTGTGGATTGTGAAGAGAACACACATGCAATGACACTGGTGGGTCCATAGGTGGTATGTGAGAAGAACAGGCATGAAATGACTCTGGTTGTTGTTAGTAAAAATAACACACATGCAATGACACTGGTGGATCCATAGGTGGATTGTGAAAAGAGCACACATGAAATGACACTTGTGGATCCATATGTGGTATGTGAAAATAACACACATGCAAAGACTCCAGTTGTTGTTAGTGAAAAGAACATACATGTAATGACACTGGTGGATCCATGTGTGGTCTCTGAAGAGAGCACACATTTCAATGACTCTGGTTGTTGTTAGGAAAAAGAACACACATGCAATGACACTGGTGGATCCATGTGTGGTCTCTGAAGAGAACACCCATGCAATGACTCTGGTTGTTGTTACTAAAAAGAACACACATGCAATGACACTGGTGGATCCATGTGTGCATTGTGAAGAGAACAAACATGCAATGACATTGGTGGATCCATAGGTGGTATGTGAGAAGAACTGTCATGAAATGACTCTGGTTGTTGTTAGTAAAAAGAACACACATGCAATGACACTGGTGGATTGTGAAAAGAGCACACATGCAATGACACTGGTGGATCCATATGTGGTATGTGAAAAGAACACACATGCAATGACTCAGTTGTTGTTAGTGAAAAGAACATACATGCAATGACACTGGTGGATCCATGTGTGGTCTCTAAAGAGAACATACATGCAATGACACTAGTTGTTGTTACTAAAAAGAAAACACATGCAATGACACTGGTGGATCCATATGTGGTATGTGAGAAGAACAGTCATGAAATGTCTCTAGTTGTTGTTAGTAAAAAGAACACACATGCAATGACACTGGTGGATCCATAGGTGGATTGCGAAAAGATCACACATGCAATGACACCGGTCGATCCATATGTGGTATGTGAAAAGAACACACATGCAATGACTCCAGTTGTTGTTAGTAAAAAGAACACACATGCAATGACACTGGTGGATCCATGTGTGGTCTCTGAAGAGAACACACATGCAATGACACTGGTTGTTGTTACTAAAAAGAACACACATGCAATGACACTGGTGGATCCACGTGTGGATTGTGATGAGAACACACATGCAATGACACTTGTGGATCCATATGTGGTATGTGAGAAGAACAGTCATGAAATGACTCTGGTTCTTATTAGTAAAAAGAACACACATGCAATGACACTGGTGGATCCATAGGTGGATTGTGAAAAGAGCACACATGCAATGACACTAGTGGATCCATATGTGGTATGTGAAAAGAACACACATGCAATGACTCTAGTTGTTGTCAGTGAAAAGAACACACATGCAATGACACCGGTGGATCCATAGGTGGATTGTGAAAAGAGCACACATGCAATGACACTGGTAGATCCATACTTGGTATGTGAATAGAACACACATGCAATGACTCTAGTTGTTGTTAGTAAAAAGAACACACATGCAATGACACTGGTGGATCCATAGGTGGTATGTGAAAAGAACACACATTTCATTGACTCTGGTTGTTGTTAGTAAAAAGAACACACATGCAATGACACTGGTGGATCCATAGGTGGATTGTGAAAAGAGCACACATGCAATGACACTGGTGGATCCATATGTGGTATGTGAAAAGAACACACATGCAAAGACTCCGGTTGTTGTTAGTGAAAAGAACATACATGCAATGACACCGATGGATCCATGTGTTGTCTCTGAAGAGAGCACACATTTCAATGACTCTGGTTGTTGTTAGTAAAAAGAACACACATGCAATGACACTGGTGGATCCATGTGTGGTCTCTGAAGAGAACACACATGCAATGACTCTGGTTGTTGTTACTAAAAAGAACACACATGCAATGACACTTGTGGATCCATGTGTGGATTGTGAAGAGAACACACATGCAATGACACTGGTGGATCCATAGGTGGTATGTGAGAAGAACAGTCATGAAATGACTCTGGTTGTTCTTAGTACAAAGAACACACATGCAATGACACTAGTGGATTGTGAAAAGAGCACACATGCAATGACACTGGTGGATCCATACGGGGTATGTGAAAAGAACACACATGCAATGACTCCAGTTGTTGTTAGTGAAAAGAACATACATGCAATGACACTGGTGGATCCATGTGTGGTCTCTGAAGAGAACACACATGCAATGACACTAGTTGTTGTTACTAAAAAGAACACACATGCAATGACACTGGTGGATCCATGTGTGGATTGTGAAGAGAACACACATGCAATGACACTGGTGGATCCATAGGTGGTATGTGAGAGAAACAGTCATGAAATGACTCTGGTTGTTCTTAGTACAAAGAACACACATGCAATGACACTAGTGGATTGTGAAAAGAGCACACATGCAATGACACTGGTGGATCCATACGGGGTATGTGAAAAGAACACACATGCAATGACTCCAGTTGTTGTTAGTGAAAAGAACATACATGCAATGACATCAGGTGGATCCATGTGGTCTCTGAAGAGAACACACATGCAATGACACTAGTTGTTGTTACTAAAAAGAACACACATGCAATGACACCGGTGGATCCATATGTGGTATGTGAAGAACAAATCATGAAATGACTCTGTTGTTAGTAAAAAGAACACACATGCAATGACACTGGTGGATCCATAGGTGGATTGTGAAAAGAGCACACATGCAACGACACTGGTGGATCCATATGTGGTATGTGAAAATAACACACATGCAATGACTCCGGTTGTTGTTAGTAAAAAGAACACACATGCAATGACTCCGGTTGTTGTTAGTGAAAAGAACACACATGCAATGACACTGGTGGATCCATGTGTGGTCTCTGAAGAGAACACTCATTTCAATGACGCTGGTTGTTGTTAGTAAAAAGAACACACATGCAATGACACTGGTGGATCCATGTGTGGTCTCTGAAGAGAACACACATGCAATGACACTGGTTGTTGTTACTAAAAAGAACACACATGCAATGACAGTGGTGGATCGATGTGTGGATTGTGAAGAGAACACACATGCAATGACACTGGTGTATCCATATGTGGTATGTGAGAAGAACAGTCATGAAATGACTCTGGTTGTTGTTAGTAAAAAGAACACACATGCAATGACACTCGTGGATCCATAGGTGGATTGTGAAGAAAGAGCACACATGCAATGACACTGGTGGATCCATATGTGGTATGTGAAAAGAACACACATGCAATGACTCCAGTTGTTGTCACTGAAAAGAACACACATGCAATGACACCGGTGGATCCATAGGTGGATTGTGAAAAGAGCACACATGCAATGACAATGGTGGATCCATACGTGGTATGTGAAAAGAACACACATGCAATGACTCCAGTTGTTGTTAGTGAAAAGAACACACATGCAATGACACTGGTGGATCCATAGGTGGTATGTGAAAAGAACACACATTTCATTGACTCTAGTTGTTGTTAGTAAAAAGAACACACATGCAATGACACTGGTGGATCCATAGGTGGATTGTGAAAAGAGCACACATGCAATGAAACTGGTGGATCCATATGTGGTATGTGAAAAGAACACACATGCGATGGCTCCAGTTGTTGTTAGTGAAAAGAACATACATGCAATGACAGCGGTGGATCCATGTGTGGTATCTGAAGAGAACACACATTTCAATGACTCTGGTTGTTGTTAGTAAAAAGAGCACATATGCAATGACACTGGTGGATCCATGTGTGGATTGTGAAGAGAACACACATGCAATCACACTAGTGGATCCATATGTGGTATGTGAGAAGAACAGTCATGAAATGACTCTGGTTGTTGTTAGTAAAAAGAACACACATGCAATGACACTGGTGTATTGTGAAAAGAGCACACATGCAATGACACTGGTGGATCCATATGTGGTATGTGAAAAGAACACACATGCAATGACTCCACTTGTTGTTAGTGAAAAGAACATACATGCAATGACACTGGTGGATCTATGTGTGATCACTGAAGAGAGCACACATTTCAATGACTCTGGTTGTTGTTGGTAGAAAGAAAACACATGCAATGACACTGGTGGATCCATGTGTGGTCTCTGAAGATAACACACATGCAATGACACTGGTTGTTATTACTAAAAAGAACACACATGCAATGACACTGGTGGGTCCATGTGTGGATTTTGAAGAGAACACACATGCAATGACACTGGTGGGTCCATAGGTGGTATGTGAGAAGAACAGGCATGAAATGACTCTGGCTGTTGTTAGTAAAAAGAACACACATGCAATGACACTGGTGGATCCATAGGTGGATTGTGAAAAGAGCACACATGAAATGACACTGGTGGATCCATATGTGGTATGTGAAAAGAACACACATGCTAAGACTCCAGTTGTTGTTAGTGAAAAGAACATACATGTAATGACACTGGTGGATCCATGTGTGGTCTCTGAAGAGAGCACACATTTCAATGACTCTGGTTGTTGTTAGGAAAAAGAACACACATGCAATGACACTGGTGGATCCATGTGTGGTCTCTGGAGAGAACACCCATGCAATGACTCTGGTTGTTGTTACTAAAAAGAACACACATGCAATGACACTGGTGGATCCATGTGTGCATTGTGAAGAGAACACACATGCAATGACATTGGTGGATCCATAGGTGGTATGTGAGAAGAACTATCATGAAATGACTCTGGTTGTTGTTAGTAAAAAGAATACACATGCAATGACACTGGTGGATTGTGAAAAGAGCACACATGCAATGACACTGGTGGATCCATATGTGGTATGTGAAAAGAACCCACATGCAATGACTCAGTTGTTGTTAGTAAAAAGAACACACATGCAATGACACTGGTGGATCCATGTGTGGTCTCTGAAGAGAACACACATGCAATGACACTGGTTGTTGTTACTAAAAAGAACACACATGCAATGACACTGGTGGATCCACGTGTGGATTGTGATGAGAACACACATGCAATTACACTTATGGATCCATATGTGGTATGTGAGAAGAACAGTCATGAAATGACTCTGGTTCTTGTTAGTAAAAAGAACACACATGCAGTGACACTGGTGGATCCATAGGTGGATTGTGAAAAGAGCACACATGCAATGACACTAGTGGATCCATATGTGGTATGTGAAAAGAACACACATGCAATGACTCTAGTTGTTGTCAGTGAAAAGAACACACATGCAATGACACCGGTGGATCCATAGGTGGATTGTGAAAAGAGCACACATGCAATGACACTGGTAGATCCATACTTGGTATGTGAAAAAAACACACATGCAATGACTCCAGTTGTTGTTACTGAAAAGAACACACATGCAATGACACTGGTGGATCCATAGGTGGTATGTGAAAAGAACACACATTTCATTGACTCTGGTTGTTGTTAGTAAAAAGAACACACATGCAATGACACTGCTGGATCCATAGGTGGATTGTGAAAAGAGCACACATGCAATGACACTGGTGGATCCATATGTGGTATGTGAAAAGAACACACATGCAAAGACTCCGGTTGTTGTTAGTGAAAAGAACATACATGCAATGACACCGATGGATCCATGTGTTGTCTCTGAAGAGAGCACACATTTCAATGACTCTGGTTGTTGTTAGTAAAAAGAACACACATGCAATGACACTGGTGGATCCATGTGTGGTCTCTGAAGAGAACACACATGCAATGACTCTGGTTGTTGTTAGTAAAAAGAACACACATGCAATGACACTGGTGGATCCATGTGTGGTCTCTGAAGAGAACACACATGCAATGACTCTGGTTGTTGTTAAAAAGAACACACATGCAATGAAACTTGTGGAGCCATGTGTGGATTGTGAAGAGAACACACATGCAATGACACTGGTGGATCCATAGGTGGTATGTGAGAAGAACAGTCATGAAATGACTCTGGTTGTTGTTAGTAAAAGAACACACATGCAATGACACTGGTGAATTGTGAAAAGAGCACACATTCAATGACACTAGTGGATCCATATGTGGTATGTGAAAAGAACACACATGCAATGACTCCAGTTGTTGTTACTAAAAATAATACACATGCAATGACACTGGTGGATCCATAGATGGTATCTGAAAAGAACACACATTTCATTGACTCTGGTTGTTGTTAGTAAAAAGAACACACATGCAATGACACTGGTGGATCCATGTGTGGTCTCTGAAGAGAACACCCATGCAATGACTCTGGTTGTTGTTACTAAAAAGAACACACATGCAATGACACTGGTGGATCCATGTGTGGATTGTGAAGAGAACACACATGCAATGACACTGGTGGATCCATAGGTGGTATGTGAGAAGAACAGTCATGAAATGACTCTGGTTGTTGTTAGTAAAAAGAACACACATGCAATGACACTAGTGGATTGTGAAATGAGCACACATGCAATGACACTGGTGGATCCATATGGGGTATGTGAAAAGAACACACATGCATTGACTCCAGTTGTTGTTAGTGAAAAGAACATACATGCAATGACACTGGTGGATCCATGTGTGGTTTCTGAAGAGAACACACATGCAATGACACTGGTTGTTGTTACTAAAAATAACACACATGCAATGACACCGGTGGATCCATATGTGGTATGTGAGAAGAACAGTCATGAAATGACTCTGGTTGTTGTTAGTAAAAAGAACACACATGCAATGACACTGGTGGATCCATAGGTGGATTGTGAAAAGAGCACACATGCAATGACACTGGAGGATCCATATGTGGTATGTGAAAAGAACACACATGCAATGACTCCAGTTGTTGTTAGTCAAAAGAACACACATGCAATGACACTAGTGGATCCATGTGTGGTCTCTGAAGAGAACACTCATTTCAATAACTCTGGTTGTTAGTAAAAAGAACACACATGCAATGAAATTGGTGGATCCATGTGTGGTCTCTGAAGAGAACACACATGCAATGACACTGGTTGTTGTTACTAAAAAGAACATACATGCAATGACACTGGTGGATCCATGTATGGATTGTGAAGATAACACACATGCAATGACACTGGTGGATCCATATGTGGTATGTGAGAAGAACAGTCATGAAATGACTCTGGTTGTTGTTAGTAAAAAGAACACACATGCAATGACACTGGTGGATCCATAGGTGGATTGTGAAAAGAGCACACATGCAATGACACTGGTGGATCCATATGTGTTATGTGAAAAGAACACACATGCAATGACTCCAGTTGTTGTCAGTGAAAAGAACACACATGGAATGACACCGGTGGATCCATAGGTGGATTGTGAAAAGAGCACACATGCAATGACACTGGTGGATCCATAGGTGGTATGTGAAAAGAACACACATTTCATTGACTCTAGTTGTTATTAGTAAAAAGAACACACATACAATGACACTAGTGGATACATAGGTGGATTGTGAAAAGAGCACACATGCAATGACACTGGTGGATCCATATGTGGTATGTGAAAAGAACACACATGCAAAGACTCCAGTTGTTGTTAGTGAAAAGAACATACATGCAATGATAGCGGTGGATCCATGTGTGGTATCTGAAGAGACACACATTTCAATGACTCTGGTTGTTGTTAGTAAAAAGAACACACATGCAATGACACTTGTGGATCCATGTGTGGTCTCTGAAGAGAACACACATGCAATGACTCTGGTTGTTGTTAGTAAAAAGAGCACATATGCAATGACACTGGTGGATCCATGTGTGGATTGTGAAGAGAACACACATGCAATCACACTAGTGGATCCATATGTGGTATGTGAGAAGAACAGTCATGAAATGACTCTGGTTGTTGTTAGTAAAAAGAACACACATGCAATGACACTGGTGGATTGTGAAAAGAGCACACATGCAATGACACTGGTGGATCCATATGTGGTATGTGAAAATAACACACATGCAATGACTCCACTTGTTGTTAGTGAAAAGAACATACATGCAATGACACTGGTGGATCTATGTGTGGTCACTGAAGAGAGTACACATTTCAATGACTCTGGTTGTTGTTGGTAGAAAGAACACACATGCAATGACATCAGGATCCATGTGTGGTCTCTGAAGAGAACACACATGCAATGACACTGGTTGTTATTACTAAAAAGAACACACATGCAATGACACTGGTGGGTCCATGTGTGGATTGTGAAGAGAACACACATGCAATGACACTGGTGGGTCCATAGGTGGTATGTGAGAAGAACAGGCATGAAATGACTCTGGTTGTTGGTAGTAAAAAGAACACACATGCAATGACACTGGTGGATCCATAGGTGGATTGTGAAAAGAGCACACATGAAATGACACTGGTGGATCCATATGTGGTATGTGAAAATAACACACATGCAAAGACTCCAGTTGTTGTTAGTGAAAAGAACATACATGTAATGACACTGGTGGATCCATGTGTGGTATCTGAAGAGAACAACCAGAGTCAATGACTCTGGTTGTTGTTAGGAAAAAGAACACACATGTAATGACACTGGTGGATCCATGTGTGGTCTCTGAAGAGAACACCCATGCAATGACTCTGGTTGTTGTTACTAAAAAGAACACACATGCAATGACACTGGTGGATCCATGTGTGCATTGTGAAGAGAACACACATGCAATGACATTGGTGGATCCATAGGTGGTATGTGAGAAGAACTGTCATGAAATGACTCTGGTTGTTAGTAAAAAGAACACACATGCAATGACACTGGTGGATTGTGAAAAGAGCACACATGCAATGTCACTGGTGGATCCATATGTGGTATGTGAAAAGAACACACATGCAATGACTCAGTTGTTGTTAGTGAAAAGAACATACATGCAATGACACTGGTGGATCCATGTGTGGTTTCTGAAGAGAACACACATGCATTGACACTGGTTGTTGTTACTAAAAAGAACACACATGCAATGACACCGGTGGATCCATATGTGGTATGTGAGAAGAACAGTCATGAAATGACTCTGGTTGTTGTTAGTAAAAAGAACACACATGCAATGACACTGGTGGATCCATAGGTGGATTGTGAAAAGAGCACACATGCAATGACACTGGAGGATCCATATGTGGTATGTGAAAAGAACACACATGCAATGACTCCAGTTGTTGTTAGTCAAAAGAACACACATGGAATGACACTAGTGGATCCATGTGTGGTCTCTGAAGAGAACACTCATTTCAATGACTCTGGTTGTTAGTAAAAAGAACACACATGCAATGAAATTGGTGGATCCATGTGTGGTCTCTGAAGAGAACACACATGCAATGACACTGGTTGTTGTTACTAAAAAGAACATACATGCAATGACACTGGTGGATCCATGTATGGATTGTGAAGAGAACACACATGCAATGACACTGGTGGATCCATATGTGGTATGTGAGAAGAACAGTCATGAAATGACTCTGGTTGTTGTTAGTAAAAAGAACACACATGCAATGACACTGGTGGATCCATAGGTGGATTGTGAAAAGAGCACACATGCAATGACACTGGTGGATCCATATTGTTGTCAGTGAAAAGAACACACATGGAATGACACCGGTGGATCCATAGGTGGATTGTGAAAAGAGCACACATGCAATGACACTGGTGGATCCATAGGTGGTATGTGAAAAGAACACACATGCAATGACTCCAGTTGTTGTTAGTGAAAAGAACACACATGCAATGACACTGGTGGATCCATAGGTGGTATGTGAAAAGAACACACATTTCATTGACTCTAGTTGTTGTTAGTAAAAAGAACACACATACAATGACACTAGTGGATCCATAGGTGGATTGTGAAAAGATCACACATGCAATGACACTGGTGGATCCATATGTGGTATGTGAAAAGGACACACATGCAAAGACTCCAGTTGTTGTTAGTGAAAAGAACATACATGCAATGACAGCGGTGGATCCATTTGTGGTATCTCAAGAGAGACACATTTCAATGACTCTGGTTGTTGTTAGTAAAAAGAACACACATGCAATGACACTTGTGGATCCATGTGTGGTCTCTGAAGAGAACACACATGCAATGACTCTGGTTGTTGTTAGTAAAAAGAGCACATATGCAATGACACTGGTGGATCCATGTGTGGATTGTGAAGAGAACACACATGCAATCACACTAGTGGATCCATATGTGGTATGTGAGAAGAACAGTCATGAAATGACTCTGGTTGTTGTTAGTAAAAAGAACACACATGCAATGACACTGGTGGATTGTGAAAAGAGCACACATGCAATGACACTGGTGGATCCATATGTGGTATGTGAAAACAACACACATGCAATGACTCCACTTGTTGTTAGTGAAAAGAACATACATGCAATGACACTGGTGGATCTATGTGTGGTCACTGAAGAGAGTACACATTTCAATGACTCTGGTTGTTGTTGGTAGAAAGAACACACATGCAATGACACTGGTGGATCCATGTGTGGTCTCTGAAGAGAACACACATGCAATGACACTGGTTGTTATTACTAAAAAGAACACACATGCAATGACACTGGTGGGTCCATGTGTGGATTGTGAAGAGAACACACATGCAATGACACTGGTGGGTCCATAGGTGGTATGTGAGAAGAACAGGCATGAAATTACTCTGGTTGTTGTTAGTAAAAAGAACACACATGCAATGACACTGGTGGATCCATAGGTGGATTGTGAAAAGAGCACACATGAAATGACACTGGTGGATCCATATGTGGTATGTGAAAATAACACACATGCAAAGACTCCAGTTGTTGTTAGTGAAAAGAACATACATGTAATGACACTGGTGGATCCATGTGTGGTCTCTGAAGAGAGCAACCAGAGTCAATGACTCTGGTTGTTGTTAGGAAAAAGAACACACATGCAATGACACTGGTGGATCCATGTGTGGTCTCTGAAGAGAACACCCATGCAATGACTCTGGTTGTTGTTACTAAAAAGAACACACATGCAATGACACTGGTGGATCCATGTGTGCATTGTGAAGAGAACACACATGCAATGACATTGGTGGATCCATAGGTGGTATGTGAGAAGAACTGTCATGAAATGACTCTGGTTGTTGTTAGTAAAAATAACACACATGCAATGACACTGGTGGATTGTGAAAAGAGCACACATGCAATGACACTGGTGGATCCATATGTGGTATGTGAAAAGAACACACATGCAATGACTCAGTTGTTGTTAGTGAAAAGAACATACATGCAATGACACTGGTGGATCCATGTGTGGTCTCTGAAGAGAACATACATGCAATGACACTGGTTGTTGTTACTAAAAAGAAAACACATGCAATGACACTGGTGGATCCATATGTGGTATGTGAGAAGAACAGTCATGAAATGTCTCTAGTTGTTGTTAGTAAAAAGAACACACATGCAATGACACTGGTGGATCCATAGGTGGATTCCGAAAAGATACACACATGCAATGACACCGGTCGATCCATATGTGGTATGTGAAAAGAACACACATGCAATGACTCCAGTTGTTGTTAGTAAAAAGAACACACATGCAATGACACTGGTGGATCCATGTGTGGTCTCTGAAGAGAACACACATGCAATGACACTGGTTGTTGTTACTAAAAAGAACACACATGCAATGACACTGGTGGATCCACGTGTGGATTGTGATGAGAACACACATGCAATGACACTTGTGGATCCATATGTGGTATGTGAGAAGAACAGTCATGAAATGACTTTGGTTCTTATTAGTAAAAAGAACACACATGCAATGACACTGGTGGATCCATAGGTGGATTGTGAAAAGAGCACACATGCAATGACACTAGTGGATCCATATGTGGTATGTGAAAAGAACACACATGCAATGACTCTAGTTGTTGTCAGTGAAAAGAACACACATGCAATGATACCGGTGGATCCATAGGTGGATTGTGAAAAGAGCACACATGCAATGACACTGGTAGATCCATACTTGGTATGTGAAAAGAACACACATGCAATGACTCCAGTTGTTGTTAGTGAAAAGAACACACATGCAATGACACTAGTGGATCCATAGGTGGTATGTGAAAAGAACACACATTTCATTGACTCTGGTTGTTGTTAGTAAAAAGAACACACATGCAATGACACTGGTGGATCCATAGGTGGATTGTGAAAAGAGCACACATGCAATGACACTGGTGGATCCATATGTGGTATGTGAAAAGAACACACATGCAAAGACTCCGGTTGTTGTTAGTGAAAAGAACATACATGCAATGACACCGATGGATCCATGTGTTGTCTCTGAAGAGAGCACACATTTCAATGACTCTGGTTGTTGTTAGTAAAAAGAACACACATGCAATGACACTGGTGGATCCATGTGTGGTCTCTGAAGAGAACACACATGCAATGACTCTGGTTGTTGTTAGTAAAAAGAACACACATGCAATGACACTGGTGGATCCATGTGTGGTCTCTGAAGAGAACACACATGCAATGACTCTGGTTGTTGTTACTAAAAAGAACACACATGCAATGACACTTGTGGATCCATGTGTGGATTGTGAAGAGAACACACATGCAATGACACTGGTGGATCCATAGGTGGTATGTGAGAAGAACAGTCATGAAATGACTCTGGTTGTTAGTAAAAGAACACACATGCAATGACACTGGTGAATTGTGAAAAGAGCACACATGCAATGACACGAGTGGATCCATATGTGGTATGTGAAAAGAACACACATGCAATGACTCAAGTTGTTGTTACTAAAAATAATACACATGCAATGACACTGGTGGATCCATATGTGGTATGTGAGAAGAACAGTCATGAAATGACTCTGGTTGTTGTTAGTAAAAAGAACACACATGCAATGACACTAGTGGATCCATAGGTGGATTGTGAAAAAAGCACACATGCAATGACACTGGTGGATCCATATGTGGTATGTGAAAAGAACACACATGCAATGACTCTAGTTGTTGTTAGTGAAAAGAACATACATGCAATGACACTGGTGGATCCATGTGTGGTCTCTGAAGAGAACACACATTTCAATGACACTCGTGGATCCATATGTGGTATGTGAAAAGAACACACATGCAATGACTCTGGTTGTTAGTACTAAAAAGAACACACATGCAATGACACTGGTGGTGTCGTGGTGGTGTCACGGCAGATGCCATGGATAGGCTAAAGGTGGGGACTAATACACGCTAGGGGAATCCAGGGAGGGATAGTGGAGTGATTCTCCACACAGAAGTTTGTATTGATTTCCTTCTAGATTACAAGTGCTCCTTCAGCTGTATTGGCGAGAGGAGGAAGAAGGATCTCTCTTACTCTTGCCTACTATTTTTCCCTAGAACCCTAGATCAACTAGCTCTATGGCCTCAAAGAACTCAACCAGTGACTATGGAATCACCAAACCAACTAGAGCTCAACCAACCCCCTCTACCAGAAACCTAGCCCCCCTTATATAGAGGAAGTCCGGTCCCTGCCTAGGGCATACGTGGAGGCATATTCCTAAGAATATGCCCCCTCCCAAAGTGGTAACCCGACCGGGGTGCTTTTCCCTCGCGTCACACATGCTTTAGAGACGTAAGCCTCTGCGGCGCCCGCGTCAGCCGACATGGGCGTCGTCACCCTTGTCGGCCATGACCCGGTGGTCCTGCCCTTGCTTTCTCCGCTCATGCAGTGTGTACCGGACCTTCTTTTTGACCAGAGAGATTCCTTCCTTCTCCTAGAAGCCAAGCGAGGACCCGGGTCATAGTAGATCCGGCCACACCTGTTCCTGCATATAAGTTAGACAAGCACTTCCGACTTACTCCTTAAGTCGGATGAGACAATGTTAGGTGACCCCTGGTCCGGGTTACTCCGTGATCCAGCCTGCCTTGAGGTGACCCGGCCAGCATCCGCTTTGACCTTGCCGAACCTCGGCTAACTCGGCCCTTATACCCCGGAGTGACCCTACCCGGGGGTATCCCCCCAACATTAGTCCCCGAAGCTGGTGCGGTCTTAGCTGCCTTGGCCGCTAAGGCCACATCATGTTCATTTATGTTCAAGCCTTGGATGTTTTATTCTGGGTTAGC
This sequence comes from Avena insularis, assembly GCA_023614405.1. Classification (NCBI taxonomy): domain Eukaryota; kingdom Viridiplantae; phylum Streptophyta; class Magnoliopsida; order Poales; family Poaceae; genus Avena; species Avena insularis. The sequence goes on along the minus strand of CM042696.1, from coordinate 94,410,728 downwards.
TCTTTATCTCGGATTATATGGATTTACGTTCCCTTCGCATGTTCCAAGTTTTTGCTTGCCGGCCGGGTTACCATTTTGGCTCGGATCCCATGGTTATCATGGTTTGATGTGGGCCCCGTTTCCTTCTCTCATACGCCAACCCACGTGGAGGCTAATCATTGCCTCGTCTTATTTTAAGGGCTTGCACAGTAACCGCCGCAGTAATTGTCAGTTATCACTATGCGTGGGTCATGTCATGCCTGCCTCCTTGTTTACCGCATCAGCGCGTCGCGTCATGGGATTACTTCTACTCTGTGGCCCCCTGTGTGGCTTTTCTCCGATTGGCTGATGCAGGTGATACACGGCCACACCGTGTGGCTTGTTGGCGCAGCGCGATCCCACTCACCCATCTTAGGGGGCGGTTAAGTAGCAGAGGCGCGCACCCCTTAGCATTTTTGCACTTCTACGCCCCTCTGCCCATTGCCTTTATCCTTCGTCTTCCTAGAGACCGCGCCGCCGCCAGTGCTTTTAGCAGCAGCGCCGTCGCCGCACCTTCCCCGCGCCTCTGCATCGCAGCCACCGCTGCGTAGCTTCTTCGCCACGGGTCCATGCCAATCCAGGCCTCAGATCTCCGCTGCCGCTAGCTCCAGCGAGGATAGCGAATACGAGATGACGGAGGAGGAGCTCGTCGTTGCCGAGCAGTAGATGGAGGAGGACGCCGCCGCGGCGGACCGCGGTGCGTGGGCTGGATCATGGGTCTGTCAATATGACCTTGGCTGGCCCTACCGGACCAGACACATTCCTGCTGGTGTCGCCGTCTCCCTCTCGAATGACGGCCCCTCACCCAATCCGGGTGAGTTCGTTGTGTTCCTGTCCCACTTCCAACGGGGATTTGGTCTGCCAGTGAGCGATTTCTTCCGGGATTGGGTTAGGACCTACCACTTGCAGCCGCACCATCTCCCAGCCAATGATATCACCTCTCTCTCCGCCTTTGCTTCTGCGATCGAAGGCTACACCGGACTATGGCCCATGAAGGAGCTATGGATCCGGTTTTTCGGCATTCGTCGCAACGTCATCCCCAATATCCAAGTAGAGTTGGAGGATAAGAAACTCACCCAATTCGGAGCTGCCTCCATCTCGCCCCGGAGACTTTCCGTCTTTCCCCGGGTTACCGAGCTTGACTCCTGCAAAGGATGGGCCCGGACCTTCTTCACGCTTGGAATGAGGGTGCGAAGATTTGATTGATTCTTGCCCTACGCTCCGGGTCCACTTGACACGGAATTCTGGGAGGAGGTCCCCAAGAAGCCTACAGCTCTGGCCAACCAAGTTAACAAGAGGTTCACGGAGCTAAAGAAACTCGGATTGCGCAATGAGGATGCCATGATCACGTTAAATGCGCGAATCTCTCCCTCGAGCGCACCCACAAGTTGTGTCACATGAGTTTGCGCGACCCCAACCGGACCTCCTCCTTCGAGCTGAGCAACACGGAGATTTTTCACGGGTTAAGGCTCTTTCACCACCCACAAGGATTTCTCCGCCGAATGGACGTGGGGAATTGAGCACTCTTGTCATGACAGGCTCCCTCCCGCGTAAGCTTCAAGGCAAACTTATTTCGGATCAAATATGTGTCGGTTTTTGTTGTATTTTTGACTCTGTTCTTCATGCTTTTTCTTAGCTGTTCCTTCAGAAACTCTCGAGGATGGTACGGATCCGACCCTTAAGTGGGCGCCGGACCGAGAAATCCCGGATGAGGAGGAGCCGGACCAGGAGATGTTCCTCCCTATGACCGACGCTACCAAACGACCCAGCGGTAAATTCTCTTCTCTTAGATATTGGCCCGATGATGAGGATGACTCGGATGTCGACGTGATTGAACCTATTGAGGCTGTCCCTCTTTCTTTTGCCTTTCCGGCATCAGCTAACCCCGGTGGGCATATCCATGAGGATCCTCCACTTGCTACGGGCGAGCCGGTTCTGGTGGCGTCAAAGAAGAAGCACGGAGCCGCATCAAGCTCTTCCTCCGAACCTTCTCAGCCCACAAAAAGGCAAAAGAAGGCCGGAGACAAGACTGCCTCCAAGGGGGCAGGCAAAGCCCCGGCACGGAGGACTCGGAAACCCAAGGAGGCCGAAACCTCGGATGCGTAAGTCATTTTTCGTTGCGTAACTCACTTTTCCTTGCATCGTGGTAATTTCTCTTCTGACATTATTCTCTTTTTTAGGCCTCCGGTGGAGGTCCCTCAGAGCGGATCAAGCATCTCTTCACCCCTTCGGTCTGGCCTTTCTCCTCCTCGTGACGATGAGTCACGCCCGCTGAGCCCTATTCCGGAGGGTTCTGCGGCTGCTCTGGGTTCCGCAGTACCTCATCGAGAGGAACGCGACCTCGGAGGAGGAGGGGTCAGTCCAGCCGAGGCGACGGCGTACACCACTTCGGCATCGCCGCAACCAGCAACCACCGAGTCTATCTCAACACCAGCACCAGCAGCAGTTCCAGTATCAGCGACCGAACCAGCTCCAGCATCTGTTCCGGCACCAAGAAAACCAACCACAGCTCCAAGTCCAGCTACAAAGAGCTCCAGTGCCAAGTTCTTCCGCCTCGTCCGAGTCATCTCAGCCTCGGCGAGGAACTACTCCAGCAGCTTCTAAAGGGAAATCCACCACGGTTACTTCTTCCCAGCAAGCTAAAGGCAAAAAGGCTCCGGATACTACCAAGTCTGCATCCGTCGAGGCCAGGCAGCAAACCCTATCGTCGATGCTTCCGAAGAAATCACCAGCGGCGAAGGATGTTCCTGCCGAGCCAACTGATGCGCAGCAGATGGTTCTGCATACCAGCCCAGCTCTTGCCCTAGTTGAGAGGAAAGAAGCTCACGCGAAGGGCTTGGTGGCACCCCATATGCCCACCGTGACGGTACCCTCGAGCCTTATCGAGTTCGTCATGAATCTGGAACAAGCGGAGTTCGTCCTAACGCGATCTCCGGAAAAGTTCGCCCCAGAATTTTCCGCCCAGATGAATACCGCCGCTAAGGCAATTAACCTCGTGGGGCGGATGATGGAGGTATGTCGTTTCTCCTTTACATGCTGTAGATAATAACCATTAGTCCCCGAGCCTCCGGTGGAGTAGCTTGTTACTCGGCCGGATGCTCATTAGAAAACTAATGTAGCTGCATGTAAACTTCGAATCTGCACGCACCTAGAGCCGGGTTAAGTTCCACTTGGCCCGGATCTTGTACACTTCAAATATGCACACACCTAGAGCCGGGTTAAGTTCCACTTGGCCCGGATCTTGTATACTTCGAATATGCACACACCTAGAGCCGGGTTAAGTTCCACTTGGCCCGGATCTTGTACACTTCGAATATGCACACCTAGAGCTGGTTAAGTTACACTTGGCCGGATCTTGTACACTTGAATATGCACACACCTAGAGCCGGGTTAAGTTCCACTTGTCGGATCTTGTACACTTTAGTATGCACACATCTAGAGCCGGGTTAAGTTCCACTTGGCCCGGATCTTGTACACTTCGAATATGCACACACCTAGAGCCGGGTTAAGTTCCACTTGGCCCGGATCTTGTACACTTCGAATATGCACACACCTAGAGCCGGGTTAACTTCCACTTGGCCCGGGTCTCGTACACTTCGAATCTGCACACACCTAGAGCCGGGTTAAGTTCCACTTGGCCCGGATTTTGTACACTTCGAATATGTACCAAGCTAATTTTACACTTCTGTACTTTTTTCAGGTAACCACCAATGTGGAGCGCTGAATTCCAACGCCTGCTGGATACCCACAAGATGCTACGCGCAAAACATGTTGCACTTGGTGCAGAACATGAAAAGAGGGGTAATTTTCTCCCTCGGCACCTCTCCATTTTTCTTCACTTTCTTCCGCCGAACTAATCTCCTCATTCGGTTTCTGCAGCTGGGGTGGAGGCTGAGAACAAGATCATGCGGAAGAACTTGGAGGAAATATGGGGTATGTCCTATTTTGTTCGACCTTGTAGTGTTTTCCATTTCTTCTTCTCCTTAGCTCGGCAAACATTCACTCCTCGGCTCTGCCGGGTCAACATACTATTTCAGCATCGCTTGAGGATAGTGTGCCCGTGCCTGATATGATGCTGCATTTTCTCGAACAAGCAGGGCAGCATCAGGCCGAGCTGAAGAAAAAGGATGATGAGCTCGCTCTCCTCCGGACTAAGGACGACGAGATTGCCAAGCTCAAGGCTGAGATGGAGAAGATGAAGGCCCAGCACCAAACCGAACTCCAAAAGGTTGGCCAAAACTTCACAGAAGAGTGTGAGCGCCTTACTCTCCAGATCTCCAAGGACCAGGACCTACTCAGAGAGTCCGACCTCCAGCTTGGGTCGGCAAACGCTGAGCTTGAGCAACTTCGCAAAAGACGCGATGCCTGCATCAAGGAGTTAACCCGGATCCATAGCCATATTTCTCGTAAGTTCCTTTCCCTTATCTGACATAATTCTCTGGGTTACCTTATATGCCTTTTCTTTACCTTCTTCCTTTGCCTTGTTTCCAGACCACTTTCCAGAGGGTACTTCTATTGCAAGCGCTACTGTTGCCAAATTTTGCCAAGAGAGGGGTACTCCCGTCGTTCCTAATGGTGAGAGCATTCCCTTAGACATGGAGGACCTATTGGTCAGCCTGTCAGCTCGCGTGGAAACCATCAAGAATTGTGGCAAGGATATCCTCGACGTTGCAGTTCGCATTTTCAATACGTTCTGGCCCGGAGAGAGTAGCCCGGAGACCATCGCGATTCTTGTCGAGAAGTTAATGGAGATTGAGACCCAGTTTGACCTCTGGAGAGAGTCCGCTGGTCGTGCCGCAGCCGATACCATCCTTCACCATATTCTCACATGGTACGAGAAGATCGACCTCAGCCTCCTTACACGCCGGCGCACCGGATCCAGATGGACCGATGATTCAGAGTGGGTAGCTCGGCGCCAGGCCTGCGCCTACAGCCTCGTCGAATATTCTCCTATTCATGACTGGGTTGAAGGATCGAGCATCCTGGAATCCGCTGGGGACGAGCACAATGAGAACATTGAAGATGGGTCGGATGAGGGCGGAGAAGATGATGCTTCAGATATTGAAGACAGGAACGACGACGCCAAACTTCCTCCTCCTGCTGCTCCTTAGTTCCAAAAAACTTGAAAATTTATCAGATCCCCGGTATGCCGGGTGCAATTGTATGCTGGATATGTGATATTTTGCTACAACATTTCTATGCCGGATTAACTTGGGTGCAGTCCCCGAGTTTCATTTTCTTGTTCGTCCAATTCTCTAGCTCGGTCCGTGTCTACCTTGATTCGGTTTTACGACTTACGAACCCGAGCTTCAAGAATTGTTTTAACAATACTTAGAAACTTTTAGGCTTAGCTCAAAATAATTCAGCATAATAACTTGAAAATAAATCTGGTTAGTCCAAAACAAACGTTAGCTCGAATAAACTTGTTTCCTTAGCCGTTTTCATGTGCTCATAATTCCAAACTTGTTCTCTTGCTTGCCATGAAGCCAATTCTTGTTGGACAGCAGCAAGTCGAAGAGTTGGGTTTTTGGTGCTCACACATTACTAATCCGGGTTAAGTAGAACAACTTATTCCAGCTAGCGCATAAGAAGTAACAACAAACATTATTAAGGCAGTCCCGATTCTTTCGCCGCCGAGGCGCTGCTATTTCATTTATAAGCTCATTGCCGACATGCATACCGACATATGAGACGACTCGGATACATACACTTCTTAGCTAAGTGTAGAAGGGACAAAGTAGTGCTACATTCCACGGTCGCTTAGATTCCTCTCTGGACCTGTCCGCCTTGTTCTTTTCCTGTGGCTTTGCATCTATAAGATAGTAAGAATCATTGCGCAATGCTTTGCTCACAATGAATGGCCCTTCCCATGGGGGGATAATTTGTGCATGCCAGTAGTATGTTGTACCAACCGGAGCACCAGATCGCCTTCCCGAAAGACTCGGGGGCACACTTTCCGGCTATGATAGCGTTGGAGATTTTGCTGATATATGGCGGATCCGGCGATGCCTTCTCGCTTCTTCCAAGATCAACATCATTTTGCGGGCTTCTTGCACTTGCTCGTGTATTGGGTGACCCTAGGCGAATCATGCTCTATGTCGGCTGGTAATATAGCTTCTGCCCCATATACCAGAAAAAATGGTGTATAGCCTGTTGATCGATTGGGAGTTGTTCTTAAACTCCACAGTACCGTTGGTAGTTCTTCTATCCAGCACCCCGCTGATCTTTGCAGCGGCTCAATGAGCCGGGGTTTTATCCCGGATAATACTAATCCGTTGGATCTTTCCACTTGTCCGTTCGATGCGGGTTGGGCTACCGAGGCTACGTCCAGCCGGATCTTCTTATCCCGGCAGAATCGCGCAAATGCTCCTTCAGCAAAATTTGTTCCATTATCAGTTATAATACTGTGTGGATAACCGTATCTCAAGATGATGTCTTTGAGAAATGTCACGGCCATAGCTCCATCACATTTTCTTATAGGTTTCACTTCAATCCATTTTGTAAACTTGTCCACCATAACCAAAATGTGTGTCATGTTTCCCCTTGCTGGTTTGAACGGGCCAACCATATCCAAGCACCATACAACAAATGGCCACGTAATTGGTATGATCTTGAGTTCCTACATAGGCATATGTATGTTGGTGGCGTACCTTTGACAACCATTGCATTTTCTCACCAGATCTTCTGCTTGTTCTAAGGCACTTGGCCAGTAGAATCCATGCCGAAACGCCTTTGCCACCAAGGCTCGGGATGAGGCATGATGCCCGCATTCTCCTTGGTGTATATCTCGAAGGATGTCAAGTCCTTCTTTCGGGTTAACACATCGCTGGAGGATGTTGGTTACACTCTATTTGTACAGCTCGGAATTGATGATCGTGTATGCCTTTGCTCTCCTCTGAGTTTGCCTGGCTAACACCTCCTCAGCGGGTAACGTTCCGTCTTTCAAGAATTGGAATATAGGCAGTGCCCAAGCTGGTATCGCTTGTGGAGGGAACATCTCCTCATCAATTTCCATCTGATCCACCGGCATAACTTTAGCCGGATCACGCTGAGCAGTCCCCGGGTCTAGCGAGGTAGTCCCCGGGTTTGCCGAGGCAGTCCCTGGTTTCTTGATGCAGTCCCGGGTCTCGCGTACCTCCCGTGTCAATGTCCATGGGCTCAGCTCCGGATTCCGTATTTTCCGGGACATAGATCGAGTCGGTTCCTGGGGACGGCCTGATAGATGGTTTTCTGAGGTGTTCCAATGCTACACCCGGTGGAATTGCCTGTCTGGTCGATCCGAGCTTCGACAACATGTCGGCAGCCTCGTTTTCCCCTCGGGGTACATGGTGAAATTCACACCCCTCGAAGTAACCAGATATTTTCTGCACGTGAAATTTGTATAGTGCCATGTTTGGATCCAGGGCATCCCACACTCCGGACACTTGCTGCACCACCAGATCCGAGTCGCCAAAGCATATTATCCGACGTATGCCAATCTCCTTTGCCACTTTGAGCCCATGCACAAGAGACTCATATTCAGCAACATTGTTCGATGCCGCGAAATGGATCTGCAATATGTACTTTAGCTGGTCCTTCTTTGGCGAGGTAAGCACAACCCCGACGCCTAATCCGGTTTTGGTTTTTGACCCGTCGAAGTGCATCCTCCAGTAGTTCGGATCTGGTGGCGGTGGTTCGTATTGTACCATGGCCCAATCTACAAAAAAGTCCGCCACAGCCTGAGACTTGATCGCTTCTCTTCTATCATATTGAGGCGCATAAGGGGCTAGCTCAATTGCCCATTTTGCAATTCTGCCACTCGCATCCTTGTTACCCATTATCTCGGATATGGGAGCTTCACATATTACTCTGATGGGGTGCTCCTCAAAGTAATGCTTTAACTTCTTAGCCGCCATATGCCACCTTTTGAAAGTGCGGGTAGTTCTGTTTTGAGGCAGACAATACCTCGCTTAAGTAATATACTGGCCTCTGCACCGACTTACCCTCTTCATTGCGCTCCACTACAATCACTGCACTTACAACTCGGTTGGTTGCGGCTATGTAGAGCAACATTGGCTCCATTGATAGTGGAGAGGCTAACACTGGCGCAGTGGCCAACATCTTTTTTAAATGGGCAAAAGCTTCATCGGCCTGTGGCGTCCAAACAAATTTTGCCGACTTTTTCATGAGTTGGTAGAGAGGCAATGCCTTTTCTCCCAACCGACATACAAACTGACTCAACGATGCCAGGCATCCAGTGAACTTCTGGACATCGTTAAGACACTTCGGCAGCTCCATTCATTCGATGGCTCGGATCTTAGTTGGATTAACTTCGATACCTCGGCTGGAGACGAGAAATCCGAGTAATTTTCTAGCCGGGACACCGAAGGTACATTTTTCCGGGTTAAGCTTCATCCGGAACCTTCTCAAGTTCGTGAATGTTTGCCTTATGTCGTCAAGGAGCGTTGTGCTTTCCTTGGTCTTGATAACCACATCATCCACGTATACTTGTACGTTTTGACCTATTTGGTCGTGCAAACATTTTTGCATACATCTTTGGTACGTTGCCCCTGCATTACGTAAACCGAACGGCATAGTGCGATAGCAGTAAGCCCCGTACAGGGTAATAAATGTAGTCTTTATTTGATCATCAGGGTTCAGAGGTATCTAGTGGAAGCCAGAATATGCATCAATGAATGACAACCGTTCACATCCTGCGGTCGAGTCTATGACCTGATCTATCCTCGGCAGTGGAAATGGATCTTTTGGACACGCCTTGTTCAGGTTCGTGTAATCGATACACATACACCAAACCACTGCCATGTTCGGATCGTCCTTCTTCTTTTCTACCAGTACCGGATTAGAGAGCCAATCCGGATATAGTACCTCCATGATAAATCCTGCTGCTAGCAATCGGGCTATCTCGTCTCCAATGACTTTTCTCCTATCCTCGGCGAAGCAGCGGAGAGGTTGCTTCACCGGCCTTGCTCCGGGTCTTACGTTCAAAGAGTGCTCGGCCAACTCCCTCGGAACACCTTGCAAGTCCTGTGTAGACCAAGCAAAAATATCCCGATTCTCACGGAGGAAGTTGACGAGCTCGCTTTCCTATTTGTCAGTTAACCCGGCACCAATTATTACGGTGCGCTCCGGGAACATGTTATCAACTGGAACCTTCTTGGTGTCCTTAGCGGCTTGAAATGAAACGCTGCCATGCGGGTTACTTAACGTCGGCATATATTGCTGCGCGGACTGAGCTAATGCGGCCACCTCTTGGATTTTTCTTTTCTCTTGCGCAATCACGAGTGACTCGGCTAGGTTAGACCCGGCTGAAGCGCACTCAATGGAATGTCGGAAATCTCCAGCAATGGTAATCACTCCATTTGGCCCGGGCAACTTCATCTTCAGATAACTGATGTGACAGCTTGCCATGAACTTGTTCAATGCTGGTCTTCCGAGTAACGCGTGATATGCACTTTCCAAGTTCACCACCTCAAACTCCAGATTTTCAGTTCGACAGTTATCACTTGTGCCGAATAGCACGTCGACCCGGACTTTGCCTATGGGCTCACAAGAGATGCCTGGTACAATGCCATGGAAAGTTGTTCTTGTGTCCTGGAGCATGTTCTCCGAGATGCCCAACTTGCACATCGTATCCGCATACATGATGTTAATGCTACTGCCATTATCAATCAAAACCTTAGAGAACCTCACATTTATGTTCGGTCCAATGAATGTCGGATCTAGCACTAGCGCATACGAACCTGGACTCGGCATAAGTTTAGGATGATCTTTGATGTTCCAGGTGATTTCCTGGTCCGACCAAGGCATGTACCTCGTCACTGCTGGCATGACCGCATTGACCTCCATATGTCGGTGCTACAAGCTCTTTCTATATGTTTCCTCAGTCGTGAATACACAATAACTCTGGTGATGTTCCCTGTACTCATTCCTTCCCTCGTTTCCGGGGTACCTCTGATCCGGTTGTTGCTGATTTTCCACCTGATGCACTGCATCCCTTCTCTCATTGTTGTCATACCTCGGCGGAGGGGGAGGCAACATTAGCTATTGCGTGTTCGCCCCGGAGAGCAATTGCTGCCGAGGTAACTCCTGCCGAGGTTGATCATTCCGGGGTGCATGAGCATTCCCCGAACCACCTTGTTCTATCTTACGCATCCACTCGCATTGCCTCGTTGTGTGACCCGCCGGGCTATTCGGATTTGGCGTGTGAAACTTACACGGCTGGTCCAACATCGACTCATAGGTATACCTCAGACGGTCTTTCTTTTCCTGCCACTATCTCTTTTGCTCCGGAGTCCATGTTTTCTTGCCATCGTTTCTTGGAGTCCATTGCCCTCCCGTTTTCTGGCGTTGGTTGCTCCCTGCTCCGGGCTGATCTTGATTTACCGCTGCAACTTGTTGCGAACCGTAGCGGTGATCCGGTCTATCATCTCTTCTTTTTCCTCTGTAATCGTTCCTCCTAGATGACCCGGCTTCATCCCTCTGATAGTATTCCTCGTTCGACTCGTTTGACGTGATCCTAGGTTGAGTCGGATCACCCAAAGCATACGAATCAGCAATACGGATCATCTCTGCCAACGTAATTGGCATCTTCCTTTGCAACTTCATCCACAGCTCGCTGCCATACCTGCACCCTTGTGCAAACCATGCTATGGCCTATGACTCTATGACACCCTCACACGAGTTTCTCACGGTACACCACCGGGTCAAGAATTCACGATCCGTCTCGTTAGGTCTTTGCTTACACATTGCTAGGGTCTGCGGTCTATTCGTCCTCTGATATGTACTTGAGAAGTTGTTGATAAACATTTCTTCAAAATCTATCCAGCAGTTGATGCTTCCGGGTGGTAAATTATTCAGCCATACTCTGGCCGGGCCTTCCAACATCTGGGGTACGTAACGTACAACCCATCTCAAGTTGCTAGTGGCAATTTTCACAACTGTAGCATAGTTTATCAGCCAATCCTCTGGCTTGGTACTGCCGTCATACGTCTTCGTGCCTCTGGGCAACTGGAAGTTGAGTACCGGCGGCTCCTTCATGATCCGGGGTCCAAAGCACGCTGGACCCGGAGGACCTTGACATTCGATCTATTCCGACCTATACAGGCGATCCAGTTTTAACCTGGCGTCATCCGGTATTAAATCCCTGCTTCCCAATCCTGACCCTATCACATGATAGTTCGGTCTAGGGTAACCCGCGTTCACCATTTCCGAGTCACCGTCATTGTATCAGTTTTGCTCTCGTTGTGCACCTTTCTGTTGCATACCTCGGCCGGCGCTTTGCTCTTGCCTCGGTATATTCCGCTGCTGCGGTTGTCCCGCTCCTGCGGAGTTTCACTGTCCGACATTGCCGTTGGCAGCGTTCCCTTGACCGGCATTGCCTTGGTCGTGATTACCTCGGCCAGCTTCACCTCGGCTCACACTCCATCGATCATCATTTTTCCGCATTTCTTTTTCTTTTCCCGCACGAGTCGGGTCATACGGGACGATCTGTTTGTTTCGTCTGGCCAAGGTTACTACCTCTTCTCTCCTTGGACCACCATGAGGCGATGATGCAGCTCCAGCGGATTTCTCCGGGTTACCCATCACCAAATGGACGATTTTGGAAGCTCCAGCTCTCTCCGGGTTAGCTCTCAGTAGCTCTTCATTCTGTCTGTTTGCAATCCGAACCAGCTCGTTAACCCTATCTTGCTGTCTCTGTCGGGCCTCACCTGTCAGACCCTCTAACTCGGACGCAGCCGCATCCGCTGCTCTGAGGTTCTTCGCCGGGGTACTATACTTCGGCAACCCCATAGACAGATAGTTTTCCGACCCTTCTGCTCCATCATCACCTTCTCTGTTCATCTCGCTTATGAGATTTCTCCCTTTTACTTTTACTGTATCAACTTTGTTTGCCTTTGCATACTCACGCAGCGTCATGTTCAGCGACTGCTGAGCCGCGGCTATTTTCTTTGCGCCCTCTAGTATCTTTTGCCTAGTTTCCTCTAGCTCGGCCTGTGCCTGAGCCGGATCTACCACTGCTACTACCGGGTTAGCCAAGCTATCCATAGCTTCTCTCAGTACGTTCTCAGGCCTCTCTAGTGGAGGTCCTCTACCTTTCCTCGGTGCCTTAGGTGTTACCTCCGGGTCCGGTGCCAGATCCTTGCTCGCGCCTGCACCTGGCGCAGTCATCATCACCTCTGCATGGTCCGGGGAGCGAGCGATACGCGCCCCGCGAGCCATAGTGAGGGGTGGTTCCCCCGCGTCGACGATGCGGCGCGGATGAACGCCTGATACGTCCACCGCAACATAGACCTTGTGCGCACCGAGCTTGACGAAGAGGCCATTGCGCGGGAGTGGACGCGTGCCGAAGCAGCCAGCGTTGTCGCTGACGAAATCCAGCACTCCAAAGCGCTGAACGAGCCCCGAGACGATGCGTTCGCCGGTGCCGATGAGGTTTCCCGTCCAGATCTTCACCCCTGCTAGCGCCGCTAGCCCCACGGTGGGCGCCAACTGTCGTGGTGGTGTCACGGCAGATGCCATGGATAGGCTAAAGGTGGGGACTAATACATGCTAGGGGAATACAGGGAGGGATAGTGGAGTGATTCTCCACACAGAAGTTTGTATTGATTTCCTTCTAGATTACAAGTGCTCCTTGAGCTGTATTGGCGAGAGGAGGAAGAAGGAGCTCTCTTACTCTTGCCTACTTTTTTCCCTAGAACCCTAGATCAACTAGCTCTATGGCCTCAAAGAACTCAACCAGTGACTATGGAATCACCAAACCAACTAGAGCTCAACCAACCCCCTCTACCAGAAACCTATCCCCCCTTATATAGAGGAAGTTCGGTCCCTGCCTAGGGCATACGTGGAGGCATATTCCTAAGAATATGCCCCTCCCAAAGTGGTAACCCGACCGGGGTGCATTTCCCCTGCGTCACACATGCTTTAGCGACGTAAGCCTCTGCGGCGCCCGCGTCAGCCGACATGGGCGTCGTCACCCTTGTCAGCCATGACCCGGTGGTCCTGCGCTTGCTTTCTCCGCTCATGCAGTGCGTACCGGACCTTCTTTTTGAACAGAGAGATTCCTTCCTTCTCCCAGAAGCCAAGCGAGGACCCGGATCATAGTAGATCCGGCCACACATGTTCCTGCATATAAGTTAGACAAGCACTTCCGACTTACTCCTTAAGTCGGATGAGACAATGTTAGGTGACCCCCCTTGGTCTGGGTTACTCCGTGATCCAGCCTGCCTTGAGGTGACCCGGCCAGCATCTGCTTTGACCTTGCCGAACCTCGGCTAACTCGGCCCTTATACCCCGGAGTGACCCTACCCGGGGGTATCCCCCAACAGGTGGATCTGTAGGTGGTATGTGAGAAGAACAGTCATGAAATGACTCTGGTTGTTGTTAGTAAAAAGAACACACATGCAATAACACTGCTGGATCCATAGGTGGATTGTGAAAAGTGCACACATGCAAATGACACTGGTGGATCCATATGTGGTATGTGAAAAGAACACACATGCAATTACTCCTATTGTTGTTAGTGAAAAGATCATACATGCAATGACACTGGTGGATCCAGGTGTGGTCTCTCAAGAGAACACACATGCAATGACACTGGTTGTTGTTACTAAAAAGAACACACATGCAATGACACTGGTGGATCCATGTTTGGATTGTGAAGAGAACACACATGCATTGACACTGGTGGATCCATAGGTGCTATGTGAGAAGAACGGTCATGAAACAACTCTGGTTGTTGTTAGTAAAAAGAACACACATGCAATGACACTGGTGGATCCATATGTGGATTGTGAAAAGAGCACACATGCAATGACACTGGTGGATCCATATGTGGTATGTGAAAAAACACACATGCAATGACTCCAGTTGTTTTTAGTGAAAAGAACACACATGCAATAACACTGGTGCATCCATAGGTGGATTGTGAAAAGAGCACACATGCAATGACACTGGTGGATCCATATGTGGTATGTGAAAAGAACACGCATGCAAAGACTCCAGTTGTTGTTAGTGAAAAGAACATACATGCAATGACACCGATGGATCCATGTGTGGTCTCTGAAGAGAGCACACATTTCAATGACTCTGGTTGTTGATAGTAAAAAAAACACGCAATGATACTGGTGGATCCATGTGTGGTCTCTGAAGAAAACACCCATGCAATGACTCTGGTTGTTGTTACTAAAAAGAACACACATGCAATGACACTGGTGGATCCATGTGTGGATTGTGAAGAGAACACACATGCAATGACACTGGTGGATCCATAGGTGGGATGTGAGAAGAACAGTCATGAAATGACTCTGGTTGTTGTTAGTAAAAAGAACACACATGCAATGACACTGGTGGATTGTGAAAATAGAACACATGCAGTGACACTGGTGGATCCATTAGTGGTATGTGAAAAGAACATACATGCAATGAATCCAGTTGTTGTTAGTGAAAAGAACACACATGCAATGACACCGATGGATCCATAGGTGGTATGTGACAAGAACACACATTTCAATGACTCTGGTTGTTGTTAGTAAAAAGAACACACATGCAATGACACTGGTGGATCCATAGGTGGATTGTGAAAAGAGCACACATGCAATGACACTGGTGGATCCATATGTGGTATGTGAAAAGAACACACATGCAATGACTCCAGTTGTTGTCAGTGAAAAGAACATACATGCAATGACACTGGTGGATCCATGTGTGGTCTCTGAAGAGAACAGACATTTCAATGACACTGGTGAATCCATGTGTGGTATGTGAAAAGAACACACATGCAATGACTCTGGTTGTTATTACTAAAAAGAACACAATTGCAATGACATTGGTGGATCCATAGGTGGTATGTGAGAAGAACAGTCATGAAATGACTCTGGTTGTTAGTAAAAAGAACACACATGAAATGACACTGGTGGATCCATAGGTAGATTGTGAAAAGAGCACACATGCAAATGACACTGGTGGATCCATATGTGGTATGTGAAAAGAACACACATGCAATGACTCTAGTTGTTTTTAGTGAAAAGATCATACATGCAATGACACTGGTGGATCCATGTGTGGTCTCTCAAGAGAACACACATGCAATGACACTAGTTGTTGTTACTAATAAGAACACACATGCAATGACATTGGTGGATCCATGTGTGGATTGTGAAGAGAACACACATGCAATGACACTGTAGGATCCATAGGTGGTATGTAAGAAGAACAGTCATGAAATGACTCTAGTTGTTAGTAAAAAAGAACACACATGCAATGACACTGGTGGATCCATAGGTGGATTGTGAAAAGAGCACACATGCAATGACACTGGTGGATCCATATGTGGTATGTGAAAAAAAACACATGCAATGACTCCAGTTATTGTTAGTGAAAAGAACACACATGCAATGACACTGGTGGATCCATAGGTGGATTGTGAAAAGAGCATACATGCAATGACACTGGTGGATCCATATGTGGTATGTGAAAAGAACACACATGCAATGACTCCAGTTGTTGTTAATGAAAAGAACATACATGCAATGACACTGGTGGATCCATGTGTGGTCACTGAAGAGAGCACATATTTCAATGACTCTGGTTGTTGTTAGTAAAAAGAACACACATGCAATGACACTGGTAGATCCATGTGTGGATTGTGAAGAGAACACACATGCAATGACACTAGTGGATCCATAGGTGGTATGTGAGAAGAACAATCATGAAATGACTCTGTTTGTTGTTAGTAAAAAGAACACACATGCAATGACACTGGTGGATCCATAGGTGGATTGTGAAAAGAGCACACATGCAATGACACTAGTGGATCCATATGTGGTATGTGAAAAGAACACACATGCAAAGACTCCAGTTGTTGTTAGTGAAAAGAGCATACATTCAATGACACCGATGGATCCATGTGTGGTCTCTGAAGAGAGCACACATTTCAACGACTCTGGTTGTTGTTAGTAAAAATAACACACATGCAATGACACTGGTGGATCCATGTGTGGTCTCTTAAGAGAACACCCATGCAATGACTCTGGTTGTTGTTACTAAAAAGAACACACAAGCAATGACACTGGTGGATCCATGTGTGGTCCCTGAAGAGAACACACATGCAATGACACTGGTGGATCCATAGGTGGTATGTGAGAAGAACAGTCATGAAATTACTCGTGTTGTTGTTAGTAAAAAGAACAAACTTGCAATGACACTGGTGGATTGTGAAAAGAGCACACATGCAATGACACTGGTGGATCCATATGTGCTATGTGAAAAGAACACACATGCAATGAATCCAGTTGTTGTTAGTGAAAAGAACATACATGCAATGACACTGGTGGATCCATGTGTGGTCTCTGAAGAGAATATCCATGCAATGACACTGGTTGTTGTTACTAAAAAGAACACACATGCAATGACACTGGTGGATCCATATGTGGTATGTGAGAAGAACAGTCATGAAATGACTCTGGTTGTTGTTAGTAAAAAGAACACACATGCAATGACACTGGTGGATCCATAGGTGGATTGTGAAAAGAGCACACATGCAATGACACTTGTGGATCCATACGTGGTATGTGAAAAGAACACACATGCAATGACTCCAGTTGTTGTTAGTGAAAAGAACACACATGGAATGACACTGGTGGATCCATAGGTGGTATGTGAAAAGAACACACATTTCATTGACTCTGGTTGTTGTTAGTAAAAAGAACACACATGCAATGACACTGGTGGATCCATGTGTGGTCTCTGAAGAAAACACACAGGCAATGACACTAGTTGTTGTTACTAAAAAGAACACACATGCAATGACACTGGTGGATCCATGTGTGGATTGTGACGAGAACACACATGCAATGACACTTGTGGATCCATATGTGGTATGTGAGAAGAACAGTCATGAAATGACTCTGGTTGTAGTTAGCAAAAAGAACACACATGCAATGACACTGGTGGATCCATAGGTGGATTGTGAAAAGACCACACATGCAATGACACTGGTGGATCCATATGTGGTATGTGAAAAGAACACACATGCAATGACTCCAATTGTTGTCAGTGAAAAGAACACACATGCAATGACACCGGTGGATCCATAGGTGGATTGTGAAAAGAGCACACATGCAATGACACTGGTGGATCCATACGTGGTATGTGAAAAGAACACACATGCAATGACTCCAGTTGTTGATAGTGAAAAGAACACACATGCACTGACACTGGTGGATCCACAGGTAGATTGTGAAAAGGACACACATTTTATTGACTCTGGTTGTTGTTAGTAAAAAGAACACACATGCAATGACACTGGTGGATCCATAGTTGGATTGTGGAAAGAGCACACATGCAATGAAACTGGTGGATGCATATGTGGTATGTGTGTAAGATCCCTCCTTATTAAAGGAAAAGATCCCTGTGATTGCAATGCTAGTCCCTGGATCAATGCTAGCATCCACAGTTTAAGATGAAGTACACAGATACAAAGGTCGTTTATTACAGTCATTCCAGAGATAAAACATAGTCTTTTACAACTCATGGCCAAAGGCCTAATACAAGAGTTTATGGAATATGTAAATAAACATAAGTCTTCATCTTCATGTGCCACAGGCAAGCATGTTGAGTGTAGACTCATGACTCCTATTCATCATCAGAGTAACCTGCAACATCATAAGTTACAGCCACAGAGGGTCAAAACTTTGGAATAGTATTGGCAAGTGATACCTTAGTATATTTTAAGTGGACTATAATACTATATGCATTTGGCTGGTGGAGCTTAGGCTTGCATTGCTCAAAATAGATTTTTCCTTAACTTTTTGAAAATACTAAGTTTTGTTTGGCAAAAACTTTCCCAAGGTATCTACCAATCAAAGACTGAAGATCCACTGTGGCATCTACCAATCAAAGACTGAAGATCCTTTAACCCTTGTTCACCCACAAGTTTTATTCAGAAATTGGAGTGATGAGATTCTTGAAGTTTCCATGTCTTGATGCTCAAATTGTCCTTTACCAGGGACATGGCTAAGTACTTAGATTTTACACTCTGCAGAGGTGGTGCACTTTCCCCACAAGCCTTGGTTTCCCAAGACATGATCCTTCAGTAGCCTTTCCTTAGTCAAATGGACGCTCCAACCTATCAACCCATCTACCACCCACTGTCCAAGAGACTAAGTTCCAAAGATCCTAAGATCATGGCAGAGCCCATATTACCAAGTGGTTGCACTTGAAGCTTCTCAACATTTGGCAACTCAAATCTCTTTGTTCTGGGTGGCCATCCACAAGTGAGATACACAAGGTTCACCAAAGACTCTGGCCTTGTGTAACCACTCAACATATCCCATTCTTTCCATTCCACCTGGTGATTCATTAACTTACTTGTTTTGTTAAATAAAACAAGTCCTTAGACTTAGAATATTTTTCCATAGTGTGAATATATAAACCACCCTTGTTTTCTAGTAGCTAGGCTAAGCATGGCATGGCAACTTATCCTTAGGGAATTTTCCTAGCAATTCTAGCATTCTATTCTAAATAGGATTTCCCATCATCAATTGACAAAAGTAGCATGCAAGTCCTAACAAAATATATCTAATGCAAGTATAAAATATAGGTATGGAATATTCATGAAGATATCACTTGCCTTGGTAGTGTGGAGAGTAGCACTCGTCACAATCACAATCACTAGCAAAATCTACACACAAAGTTATAGCACACAATTACACACAAATATATATACAAACAAAAATATTATGAATGCATGCATGCATGAATCTACCAAGTGATGATTTTTTTTTCTGAAAACTCAACCAAGCAAGTGCATGAATACAGAAACTAAACAAGTCACAAAATAGCCAAGACAACTTATTTAGCCCTAAAAAAATACTAAACTAAACTTATATTCAAAAGGCCTCAAACAAGTTTCTGCAATTTAAGCCAAACTAATGGTTACTATTTGCTAAACAAAAAGGATAGGCAGAAAGGTCTTGTTTTTCTGAATCCAACGGTATAAAGTTTGCAAAATTCTAACGTGGAATTCAAAAGATATTGGTATTTGAAATCTGGATCAAAATCTGTTTTTTAAATTCTATTTTCAGATCTAACCTAGCCACGCGTCATGTTCTTATTCGCCTGCAGGTTCGTGGATCAGCGATACGGACCGCTGGATCTAAAGGCAGGTGCGGCTCAGATCAACGCGTACCCTTCGATTAGTCATTCTATCTAAGCCATCGATGCGATCTAACGGTTCTATCGACCTGGCGAAATGGCGGCGGAGAAAGAGGAGTAGCTCACCGGGCTCAGGAGGTCACGGCGGCTTCGTCGTACTGCGGTTGGTCAAGGCGCCGGCACGGCTGCGATTGCTCACCGGAGTTCGTGGCGGCGTCGGTGCGTCGGGTGGTCGTCGTGGACGCCGCTGGATCACCCCAAGGCAAAGCGAGGACACGGTTAGATTCTGAAGTCGAGACAGAGCTGCAGCGTGAACTAGAAAGCGCTGGGCGGTCAGATTTACCACTAGAGTTCGCCGGAGTTCGATGCGGGCGTCGGTGGCGACTAGTCGACGATGTTGCCGGAGCTACGGTCCATGCGAGAGCAAGCGAAACGTGTTAAAAGAAGCGCAGAGGCTCACTGAATCAGTTTGCAAGATCGAGAGGCAGAGGGGAGCTCTGGACTCACCGGAATTCGCCGGCAGATCGCCGGAGACGGCGGGGTTTCAGAGGGTAATGCTCGCAGCCTGGTGGCGCTCTGGGTTCGGGGTTTGAGGGAGAAGAGAGAGGGGGCAGAGGAGGTTCTTATAGCCTGGTCACGAGCGAGAATTACTCGGCCAATAAATCGAATTTACACCGCGAATTCAAACACAGAAACGCTCGCGTTGATTTGGGGATGAACGGGTCGTGCGGGTGGAGACGATGGTGACGTGGAGAAGGCCCGCTTGTCAGCGAGGAGTGCGAGGTGGCGGTGGGGTCTGTCATCGGCGACTTAAGGCGCGCGCAGCAGGAGAAGGAAAAGGAGATCCCGGTGGGCTTGTTGGGCTTGATTTGCTGCTGGGCGATTCTGCCGCCGCCCTTTTCCTTTCTTTAAGCCTTTTCTTTTTTCTAATTCCATTTTCTGAATAGAATTTGATATGAATTCAAATCCTTTTGAATTCAAACTGCTTTGGGATTTTTTGCAGGGTTCTGTGGGTTCACAAACAATCAAATATCCTAGTGGTTACCTTGCAAAGGCTTAGTCAAGATTGGGTTTCAAAATAAACAGAGATTTGCTCTAGTTGCAAATATTTGAAAAAGGGGGTTGAAACTATTTCTAAATTTGGAATCTTGGGTTTAAATGCTACTCCTAATCTTTCCAATCATGGAGGCAAGCAAACAAGGTCATGGACAAACAAATCCCAAAGGGTGGTGGCCAATTGAGATAAATTGCCCACATGAAATCATAGCTCAAACTTCTGTCTCTAAATGATTTTGAGAAAAAACCCTATATGAATGAATGATGCAAGGATGAAATGAATGAGTTTTTGAAACATGATTTTTTTGGGATGTTACAAATCTAACCCCCTTAAAATGAATCTCGCCCTCGAGATTCGGATTGGCTAGCAAATAGGTGAGGGTGGTCTTTCCGAAGATCGTCTTCTCTTTCCCATGTTGCTTCTTCTTCGGAATGATGGTTCCATTGTACTTTGCAAAACTTGATGGTTTTGTCCTTGTGACTCTTTACGTGGTCTCAAGAATCTTGACATGCTTTTCTTCATAGGTGAGATCACTTTCTAGTTGAACTTCTTCCAAAGATATGGTATCTTTCAAAGATGTTTCTTCCATTTAGGTGACATTTCTTGAGCTGGCTCACATGAAAACATTATGGATCGCTAATAAAGATCTGGCGATTCGATTTCATATGCAGCTTCTCCCTTGCGACTTAGAATGTTGAATGGTCCCACATATCTTGGTGCTAACTTTCCTTTGACTCCAAATCTTTTACTCCAAGTGGTGATACTCTAAGATAAGCTCCATCCCCAACTTCGTAAGTGACTTCTCTATGCTTAGCATCTGCGTAGCTTTTCTGTCGAGACTGTGCTATCTTCAATCTGTCTCTAACCAATTTGACCTTTTCTTCGGCGTCTTTGATAAGATCTGGTCCAAACAAACTTCTTTCTCCCACACCATTCCATAGCAATGGGGTGGTACACTTTCTTCCGTATAGAAACTCGAATGGTGCCATCCCAATACTAGATTGGTATTTGTTGTTGTAAGAGAACTCTGCGTAAAGGCAGACTTTCATCCCAACTTGCTCCATAGTCTAGGGCACATGCCCTCAACATGTCTTCAAGAATTTGATTAGTCCTTTTTGTTTGTCCATCAGTTTGAGGATGAAAAGCAGTGCTGAATTCCAACCTCGTTCCTAGAGATTCATGAAGTCTCCAAAAGTGAGAAGTGAACTGAGTTCCTCTATCGGACACAATACTCTTAGGTACTCCGTGAAGGCATACAATTCTGCTCATGTAGATTTTGGCTAACTTTGCCCTGGTATAAGTTGTCTTTACGGGTATAAAATGAGCCACTTTAGTTAGGCGATCTACTACTACCCATATGGAATCATACCCTGACCTGGTCCTTGGTAATCCGGTAATGAAATCCATACCAATATTTTCCCACTTCCATTCAGGAATAGGCATTGGTTGAAGCAAACCTGCTGGTTTCTGATGCTCCGCTTTCACTCTACTACACACGTCACACAAAGCAATGTGTTCGGCGATGTCCCTTTTAAGATTGTTCCACCAAAATCTTTCTTTCATATCCATATACATTTTGGTGTTTCCCGGGTGAATAGAATACGGAGAGTTATGGGCTTCTTGTAAAATCAGTTTCCGCATTTCGGATCTTGTGGAACACAAATCGTTCTCGTGCCATAAAGTACCTTGTTCGTCCATATGGAAACTTTTAGCTTTCCTTGGCTAATCCTTTCCTTGATCTCTTCGATCTCTTTATCCGCCTTTTGGGCTCCTTTAATCTTATCCAGCAGTGGGTTGAACATCCAAAGACATGAGATGTCCTTAGACAATCTCCAACTGAGTTCCTTGAATTGCTTACACAAGTCATCTAGCAATTCACCTTTGGTAAGGCCATTTACAAACGCTTTACGACTTAGAGCATCTGCTACTACATTTGCTTTACCGGGGTGGTATTGCAAATTCAAGTCGTAATCCTTGATAAGTTCTAGCCATCTTCTTTGTCTCATATTGATCTCCTTCTGGGTGAAGATATATTTCAAGCTTTTATGGTCGGTGAATACTTCACAACGTTTTCCCAAAAGGTAATGTCTCCATGTTTTGAGTGCATGGACAACAGCGGCTAACTCTAAATCATGAGTAGGATAATTTACTTCATGAGTTTTTAGTTGTCTCGAGGTATAAGTCACAACTTTTCCGCTTTGCATAAGTACGGCTCCTAATCCCTGATGCGAAGCATCACAATACACTTGGAAATTCTTTTCCAAATCTGGTAGGCACAGTACTGGTGCTGACACAAGTCTCTTCTTTAATTCTTGAAAGCTGAGTTCACATCCTTCAGACCAAGCAAATTTCTTATCTTTCTTTAATAGTTCTGTATTTGGTTTAGCTACCTTAGAAATATTTTCATTGAATGTTGTGTAGTAACCTGCTAAACCAAGGAAACTACGAACCTCTTTTACATTCTTAGGAGATTCCCATTCTGTCACAGCCAAAACTTTAGCAGGATCAACTGCTACACCATCCTTTGTCATAACATGACCAAGAAATCCAACTTCCTCTAACCAAAACTCACACTTGCTGAATTTGGCATAAAGCTTATGTTCCCTTAGTTTCTCAAGTATCAAGCGTAGATGTCTTTCATGCTCTTCCTTGCTCTTGGAGTAGACTAAGATGTCATCGATGAAAACGACAACGAACTTGTCAAGAAATTCCATGAACACTTTGTTCATCATATTCATGAAGTATGCCGGAGCGTTGGTTAAACCAAAAGGCATCACAGTGTACTCATACAATCCATACCTCGTGGTAAATGCTGTTTTAGGTATGTCTTGCTCTCTTATCTTGAGTTGAAAATAGCCTGACCGAAGATCAATCTTTGAGAACACACATGCTCCTTCTAGCTGATCAAACAAGTCATTTATTCTTGGCAAAGGATACTTGTTCTTGATGGTTACCTCGTTGAGAGAACGGTAATCTATGCATAACCTTTGAGTTCGCCTCTCTTTTCTCTGAACAAAGCGAGCTCCCCAAGATGAAGAACTTGGCTGTATGAATCCTTTTTGCAATTGTTCTCCAAGTTGTTTCTTGAGTTCCTTAAGTTCGTCAACTGACATTTTATAAGGCCTTTTTGCCCTTGGTTCAGAACCTGGTACCAAATCTATTATAAACTCCACATCTCTATCTGGTGGCATTCCCGGTAACTCTTCTGGGAACACATCCGGATACTCACACACAATTGGCACACTGTCCATGCTAACCCCCTTAAGAGAATTTAGCTTGCTTCCTTTAGATTTAAAATTGGACTTAAATGTTATCCTCTTACCTTCAGGGGTTGTGAGTGAAATTGTGCGATTTGCACAATCTAGTACTCCCTCATACTTAGCCATCCAATCCATTCCCAAAATTACATCCAATCCTTGGGAATTTAGGATTATTAGGTTTACTGGAAACTTATGTTTTCCGATCTCTATGACTAGATCCCGGCATCCAAGACTCACTATCATATCCCCTCCCGGAGAGCTAACTTTTATCGGACACCCAATGTTTTCAGATGCAAACCCATTTATATCAACAAATGCTTTTGATATGAATGAATGAGATGCACCAATGTCAAAGAGTACAAATGCTGAGATGGAATTGAGTCTGAACTTACCGACAACGGCATCGTGTTCTTCATAGACCTCCTCCACATTAATGTGGTTAACCTGTCCTTTCTGAAAAGGATTGGGCTTGATAGGTCCTTCAACTTTCTTCTCGTGACACTCATTAGCATAATGTCCCAACTTCTTGCATTTGAAGCATTCAACTTTGTTGTCCTTCTTAGGTTGACTTCCACTTCCACTTCCACTTCCATTATGGTGGCTCTTATATCCACTCTTGTGGTTCTTGTACTTATCATTGTCATGACTGCGATGATGCTTGTTGTCATGACGGTTGTGGTTGTGGTGCTTGTTAAACTTCCCATGCTTGTGGGATCCTGAGCTGACACTATCATCATAGTGAGATCGTTTATGAGAGCGATCCATCCTAGCTATGCTTGTCTGAGTGTTTCCTCTTTCTACTCTCAACTTTCTTCATTTTATTCTCCACAATAACAGCCTTGTCACACATGATCGATAAGTTGGAACATATGCCATGCATACACCGCAAATTCAGCTCATCATTCAAGCCTTCCAGAAACTTTTCCTTCCTTTTGGCATCAGTGTCAACCTCATCGGAAGAATAGCGCGCCAAATTGTTGAACTCTTCAATATATTCAGCCACGCTGTGGTGGCGCTGCTTCAGGTTGTGAAATTCCTTCTTTTTCAGGCTCATCATTCCTGGTGAGATATGTGTAGTGCGAAAGCCATCTTCAAAGATAGCCCAAGTCACTTCATCAATAGGCGTGGTAACTGAAGTTGTCCCACCATGCGCGTGGTCCTTCCAACTGATGTCTGCGAATCGACCTTTTCAAAGCATCCGTGCATCCCACGGTCACTAAGTCTTTGTTCACGAGCGTAGCCAATCATTGGCCACCATGGGATCGATCGTTCGAAAACTTAGTCGGCCTCGACGTAAATCTGGTGAGCATATCAAAACCTGGAGGGTTGTTGTTGTTGTTGTTGTTGTTGTTGTTATTGTTATTGGGGTTGTTGTTGTTCTGGTTCTGGATGAACGTCGTCATCATTTGCATAAGCTGTGTTTGCGCATTCATCATTTGTTGCATTTCCGGGGTAATGTTGGGGTTGCGGTTGGTGTTTGCTTGTGACGGGAGGCATCTGTGGTTTATCCATATAGAGATAAGAATGAGATACCCTTACATGATTTATGCACAATACATTACACAAGCCAACATAAGGATAAAGCTAAACAACAAGATAACAAAAAGTCTCAAGTACAATCACACAAGTGGCAAGCCATCCACATGTCGGATGGTCCAACAATAAGTTCACAAATAACAAGTGCGGTAAATAAAGATAACCGAGTAGTCAAATCTACTAAATCGGCATCAATCTCCTCCTCGACAAAGGTAAGACCTGCGTTCTCCATTGCGGTCTTGTTCTCCTCGATGGTAGTGGTCAAAGAGTCGATCTTGGCCTTGAGATCCCTCTTCTGGGAACGAAGCCTCTCAATCACTGTCTGCTGCTGCTCTAACTCGAAGTCCTTGGACTGCAGTTCCTCGGTCATATCACGAATTCTCTTGTTCCTATCCTGGACACGCTTCTCTTGACTCTTGAACTTACGGTCTTGGGTCTCGAACCGTCTCCATCTCCTTGACTATCTCGCCCTGCGCGAAAGAGCTTGTCCTTCTCGGCTGCACACGAGCTTCGTCATTACTAAGCATGACGTTGGTCCCATCGGTATCCACGCCTAATAAGAGTCTCTAAGTCACGGAAGGTGCAGACGTATCGGCTCTCTGTGACCTCGAGTCGTCCTCAAAGTCGATGGACTCTCCGTCGTCATCACGCCTTCCAAGGCGTGGAAATGAGTGCCTCTAACCTGCCGGGAGTGACGTCCTAACGGTCGTCCTATCAAATCTGCATGACAACCTCTATGCCTCTCTCCCGTCATCGTGCATAAGCTTGAAGACGATGGCCTCCGTAGTAGGCTCGGTCAAGGCCCCGCTGGTTCACCTTGAAGCCCCAAGGTCCTTCCTCTCAAACTTGGTGAGTGGGTGCACCGAAATGAAAGGAAGAGGGAGATCGAGTAAAGTAGAAAGCTCTACGATACGAGGACAAAAACAGGAAGCATGGAACACCACAACAGTCATGATGGCAATAGGAATCTAATTATAACAGTGAAAAGTTAGAACAACACAATTTAAGATAAACAAGACAAACATTCAAACACATTCTTGGGACACACAAAATCATACAAGTCATGCATACAAGAATCCATTACATCAACCAAGGTTCAAACTTATTTAAGGTATCATTTTGGAAAATAAGGTGATAGGTGGTGGTCCAACTAACAGTGCGCTTACAATCCTATCTCATTGGATCGGTGGCTAACACAATGTTCCTAGTGGCAATCACCCTATCTTGTTCACATGCTTCTATCACTAAGTCTATAATATCTCCTCTTAAGGATTGGTTGGTGATTTCCAACTCTTGGGTATGTTCCTTCTCTTTCTCTAAGTCTTTTTGGAGGTTGAGCATCTTGCACTTGACTCTAGCACTTAGTTCCTTGATAGTCTTCCAAGCTGCTTCTTTTGCTGACTCAAAGAATGTGGTGTGCATAAAAGTGTTAGTGTACATGCAGAAGCCCTTTTCTTTGTGGTTGTCTTCCTTATTCTTGTACAAGTGAAGTTGCACCCACCAATACTCCACTCCATCCTCCATCACTGGAAAGCCTTTGTATCTCTTTGCACCATGTACTCCCATGGTTTCCATGAGGTCCTTGAGAATCTTGGGAAACTCAGTCTCACACTCCAAGGTCATGGTCATGAGTGGTCCTTTCTTCACGGCTTCGTTGACGGAGTTCATCTACAAATAGAGATGAGAATGAGAAGATTAGAAAAGTTTACGAGAAGAATAGACAAGTGTAGAAGAAGTTAAAATTTTCCTTAGTGGTTTCCAATCCTAGGGTCATAATCCTACAAGCAACACAGTGCTCTGATACCATCTGTAAGATCCCTCCTTATTAAAGGAAAAGATCCCTGTGATTGCAATGCTAGTCCCTGGATCAATGCTAGCATCCACAGTTTAAGATGAAGTACACAGATACAAAGATCATTTATTACAGTCATTCCAGAGATAAAACATAGTCTTTTACAACTCATGGCCAAAGGCCTAATACAAGAGTTTATGGAATATGTAAATAAACATAAGTCTTCATCTTCATGTGCCACAAGCAAGCATGTTGAGTGTAGACTCATGACTCCTATTCATCATCAGAGTAACCTGCAACATCATAAGTTACAGCCACAGAGGGTCAATACTTTGGAATAGTATTGGCAAGTGATACCTTAGTATATTTTAAGTGGACTATAATACTATATGCATTTGGCTGGTGGAGCTTAGGCATTGCTCAAAATAGATTTTTCCTTAACTTTTTGAAAATACTAAGTTTTTGTTTGGCAAAGACTATCCCAAGGTATCTACCAATCAAAGACTGAAGATCCACTCAGGGCATCTACCAATCAAAGACTGAAGATCCTTTAACCCTTGTTCACCCACAAGTTTTATTCAGAAATTGGAGTGATGAGATTCTTGAAGTTTCCATGTCTTGATGCTCAAATTGTCCTTTACCAGGGACATGGCTAAGTACTTAGATTTTACACTCTGCAGGTGGTGCACTTTCCCACAAGCCTTGGTTTCCCAAGACATGATCCTTCAGTAGCCTTTCCTTAGTCAAATGGACGCGCT
This sequence comes from Avena insularis, assembly GCA_023614405.1. Taxonomy (NCBI): domain Eukaryota; kingdom Viridiplantae; phylum Streptophyta; class Magnoliopsida; order Poales; family Poaceae; genus Avena; species Avena insularis. The sequence continues at coordinate 94,383,155 of CM042696.1, read as the reverse complement.
CCAACCTATCAACCCATCTACCACCCATGTCCAAGAGACTAAGTTCCAGCATCCTAAGATCATGGCGAGCCCATATTACCAAGTGGTTGCACTTGAAGCTTCTCAACATTTGACAACTCAAATCTCTTTGTTCTGGTGGCTATCCACAAGTGAGATACACAAGGTTCACCAGTACCTGGCCTTGTGTAACCACTCAACATATCCCATTCTTTCCATTCCACCTGTGTGATTCATTAACTTAGTTGTTTTGTTAAATAAAACAAGTCCTTAGACTTAGAATATTTTTCCATAGTGTGAATATATAAACCACCCTTGTTTTCTAGTAGCTAGGCTAAGCATGGCATGGCAACTTATCCTTAGGGAATTTTCCTAGCAATTCTAGCATTCTATTCTAAATAGGATTTCCATCATCAATTGACAAAAGTAGCATGCAAGTCCTAACAAAATATATCTAATGCAAGTATAAAATATAGGTATGGAATATTCATGAAGATATCACTTGCCTTGGTAGTGTGGAGAGTAGCACTCGTCACAATCACAATCACTAGCAAAATCTACACACAAAGTTATAGCACACAATTACACACAAATATATATACAAACAAAATATTATGAATGCATGCATGCATGAATCTACCAAGTGATGATTTTTTCTGAAAACTCAACCAAGCAAGTGCATGAATACAGAAACTAAAGAAGTCACAAAATAGCCAAGACAACTTATTTAGCCCTAAAAAATACTAAACTAAACTTATATTCAAAAGGCCTCAAACAAGTTTCTGCAATTTAAGCCAAACTAATGGTTACTATTTGCTAAACAAAAGGATAGGCAGAAAGGTCTTGTTTTCTGAATCCAACGGTATAAAGTTTGCAAAATTCTAACGTGGAATTCAAAGATATTGGTATTTGAAATCTGGATCAAAATCTGTTTTTAAATTCTATTTTCAGATCTAACCTAGCCACGCGTCATGTTCTTATTCGCCCGTCGGTTAAATGCGGATCGAGCGATACTGACCGCTGGATCTAAAGGGCAGGTGCGGCTCAGATCAACGTACCCCTTCGATTAGTCATTCTATCTAAGCCATCGATGCGATCTAACGGTTCCTATCGACTGGCCGTAAACGGCGGCGGAGCGGCGGCTACCGGCGGCGGAACTGTCGATCGATGGCGTTACGATGCACGACGGAGAGGGAGAAGGAGTAGCTCACCGGGCTCAGGAGGTCAGCCAAGCTTCGTCGTACTGCGGTTGGTCGGGCGCCGAACCGCGATTGCTCACCGGAGTTCGTGGCGGCGTCGGGTGCGTCGGGTGGTCGTCGTGGGCGTCATGGATCACCCAAGGCAAAGCGAGGACACGGTTAGATTCACAGTCGAGACGAGCCGTGTGCGTGAACTAGAAAGCGGGCGATGCAGACTTACCACTAGAGTTCACGGAGTTCGTGCGACGTCGGTGGCGACTAATCGGCGATGTTGCCGGAGCTACGGTCCATGCGAGCAAGCTTAAACGTGTTAAAAAGAAGCGCAGAGGCTCACCGAATCAGTTTGCAAGATCGAGAGGCGGAGCTCTGGACTCACCGGAATTCGCGGCCTTGATCGTCGAGACGGCCCGGGTTTCAGAGGGTAATGCTCGCACTGGTGGCGCCTGGGTTCGGGGTTTGAGGAGAAGAGAGGGGGCAGAGGAGGTTCTTATAGCCTGGTCACGGCGAAATTACTCGCCAATAAATCAAATTTACCACGAATTAAACACGAACGCTCGCGTTGATTTGGGGATGAACGGGTCGTTGGTGGAGACGATGGTGACTTGGAGATGGCCCGCTTGTCAGCTAGGAGTGCGAGGTGGAGGTGGGGTATGTCTGTCGTGACTTAACGTCTTCAGCATGTGAGAAGGAAAAGGAGATCCCGGGTGGGCTTGGGGCTTGATTTGCTGCTGGGCCAGCCGCCTTTCCTTTCTTTAAGCCTTTTTTTTCTAATTCCATTTTCTGAATAGAATTTGATATGAATTCAAATCCTTTTGAATTCAAACTTTAGGATTTTTTGAGGTTCGTGGGTTCACAAACAATCAAATATCCTAGTGGTTACCTTGCAAAGGCTTAGTCAAGCTTGGGTTTCAAAATAAACAGAGATTTGCTCTAGTTGCAAATATTTGAAAAAGGGGTTTGAAACTATTTCTAAATTTGGAATCTTGGGTTTAAATGCTACTCCTAATCTTTCCAATCATGGAGGCAAGCAAACAAGGTCATGGACAAACAAATCCCAAAGGGTGGTGGCCAATTGAGATAAATTGCCCACATGAAATCATAGCTCAAACTTCTGTCTCTAAATGATTTTGAGAAAACACCCTATATGAATGAATGATGCAAGGATGAAATGAATGAGTTTTTGAAACATGATTTTTTTGGGATGTTACAATGTGAAAAGAACACACATGCAAAGACTCCAGTTGTGGCTAGTAAAAAGAACATACATGCAATGACACCGATGGATCCATGTGTGGTCTCTGAAGAGATCACACATTTCAATGACTCCGGTTGTTGTTAGTAAAAAGAACACACATGCAATGACACTGGTGGATCCATGTGTGGTCTCTGAAGAGAACACACATTCAATGACTCTGGTTGTTGTTAGTAAAAAGAACACACAAGCAATGACACTGGTGGATCCATGTGTGGTCTCTGAAGAGAACACACATGCAATGGCTTTGGTTGTTGTTACTAAAAAGAACTCACATGCAATGACACTGGTGGATCCATGTGTGGATTGTGAAGAGAACACACATGCAATGACACTGGTGGATCCATAGGTGGTATGTGAGAAGAACAGTCATGAAATGACTCTGGTTGTTGTTAGTAAAAAGAACACACATGCAATGACACTGGTGGATTGTGAAAAGAGCACACATGCAATGGCACTGCTGGATCCATATGTGGTATGTGAAAAGAACACACATGCAATGACTCCAGTTGTTGTTAGTGAAAAGAACATACATGCAATGACACCGATGGATCCATGTGGTCACCAAGAGAGCACATTTCAATGACTCTGGTTGTTGTTGGTAAAAGAACACACATGTAATGACACTGGTGGATCCATGTGTGGTCTCTGAAGAGAAAACACATGCAATGACACTGGTTGTTGTTACTTAAAAGAACACACATGCAATGACACTGGTGGATCCATGTGTGGATTGTGAAGAGAACACACATGCAATGACACTGGTGGATCCATCGGTGGTATGTGAGAAGAACAATCAAGAAATGACTCTGGTTGTTGTTAGTAAAAAGAACACACATGCAATGACACTGGTGGATCCATAGGTCGATTGTGAAAAGAGCACACATGCAATGACACTGGTGGATCCATACGTGGTATGTGAAAAGAACACACATGCAAAGACTCCAGTTGTTGTTAGTGAAAAGAACATACATGCAATGACACCGATGGATCCATGTGTGGTCTCTGAAGAGAGCACACTTTTCAATGACTCTGGTTGTTGTTAGTAAAAAGAACACACATGCAATGACACTGGTGGATCCATGTGTGGTCTCTAAAGAGAACACCCATGCAATGACTCTGGTTGTTGTTACTGAAAAGAACACACATGCAATGACACTGGTGGATCCATGTGTGGATTGTGAAGAGAACACACATGCAATGACACTGGTGGATCCATAGGTGGTATGTGAAATGACTCTGGTTGTTGTTAGTAAAAAGAACACACATGCAATGACACTGGTGGATTGTGAAAAGAGCACACATGCAATGACACTGGTGGATCCATATGTGGTATGTGAAAAGAACACACATGCAATGACTCCAGTTGTTGTTAGTGAAAAGAACATACATGCAATGACATCAGGATCCATGTGGTCTCTGAAGAGAACACACATGCAATGACACTGGTTGTTGTTACTAAAAAGAACACACATGCAATGACACTGGTGGATCCATATGTGGTATGTGAGAAGAACAGTCATGAAATGACTCTGGTTGTTGTTAGTAAAAATAACACACATGCAATGACAATGGTGGATCCATAGGTGGATTGTGGAAAGAGCACACATGCAATGACACTCGTGGATCCATATGTGGTATGTGAAAAGAACATACATGCAATGACTCCAGTTGTTGTTAGTGAAAAGAATACACATGCAATGACACTGGTGGATCCATGTGTGGTCTCTGAATAGAACACTCATTTCAATGACTCTGGTTGTTGTTAGTAAAAAGAACACACATGCAATGACACTGGTGGAATCATGTGTGGTCTCTGAAGAGAACACACATGCAATGACACTGGTTGTTCTTACTAAAAAGAACATACATGCAATGACACTGGTGGATCCATGTGTGGATTGTGAAGAGAACACACATGCAATGACACTGGTGGATCCATAGGTGGTATGTGAGAAGAACAATCATGAAATGACTCTGGTTGTTGTTAGTAAAAAGAACACACATGCAATGACACTGGTGGATCCATAAGTGGATTGTGAAAAGAGCACACATGCAATGACACTGGTGGATCCATACGTGGTATGTGAAAAGAACACACATGCAAAGACTCCAGTTGTTGTTAGTGAAAAGAACATACATGCAATGACACCGATGGATCCATGTGTGGTCTCTGAAGAGAGCACACTTTTCAATGACTCTGGTTGTTGTTAGTAAAAAGAACACACATGCAATGACACTGGTGGATCCATGTGTGGTCTCTAAAGAGAACACCCATGCAATGACTCTGGTTGTTGTTACTAAAAGAACACACATGCAATGACACTTTGGTGGATCCATGTGTGGATTGTGAAGAGAACACACATGCAATGACCTGGTGGATCCATAGGTGGTATGTGAAATGACTGGTTGTTGTTAGTAAAAAGAACACACATGCAATGACACTGGTGGATTGTGAAAAGAGCACACATGCAATGACACTGGTGGATCCATATGTGGTATGTGAAAAGAACACACATGCAATGACTCCAGTTGTTATTAGTGAAAAGAACATACATGCAATGACACTGGTGGATCCATGTGTGGTCTCTAAAGAGAACATACATGCAATGACACTAGTTGTTGTTACTAAAAAGAACACACATGCAATGACACTGGTGGATCCATATGTGGTATGTGAGAAGAACAGTCATGAAATGACTCTGGTTGTTGTTAGTAAAAATAACACACATGCAATGACAATGGTGGATCCATAGGTGGATTGTGGAAAGAGCACACATGCAATGACACTCGTGGATCCATATGTGGTATGTGAAAAGAACATACATGCAATGACTCCAGTTGTTGTTAGTGAAAAGAATACACATGCAATGACACTGGTGGATCCATGTGTGGTCTCTGAATAGAACACTCATTTCAATGACTCTTGTTGTTGTTAGTAAAAAGAACACACATGCAATGACACTGGTGGATCCATGTGTGGTCTCTGAAGAGAACACACATGCAATGACACTGGTTGTTCTTACTAAAAAGAACACACATGCAATGACACTGGTGGATCCATGTGTGGATTGTGAAGAGAACACACATGCAATGACACTGGTGGATCCATAGGTGGTATGTGAGAAGAACAATCATGAAATGACTCTGGTTGTTGTTAGTAAAAAGAACACACATGCAATGACACTGGTGGATCCATAGGTGGATTGTGAAAAGAGCACACATGCAATGACACTGGTGGATCCATATGTGGTATGTGAAAAGAACACACATGCAAAGACTCCAGTCGTTGTTAGTGAAAAGAACATACATGCAATGACACCGATGGATCCATGTGTGGTCTCTGAAGAGAGCACACATTTCAATGACTCTGGTTGTTGTTAGTAAAAAGAACACACATGCAATGACACTGGTGGATCCATGTGTGGTCTCTAGAGAGAATACCCATGCCATGACTCTGGTTGTTGTTACTAAAAAGAACACACATGCAATGACACTGGTGGATCCATGTGTGGATTGTGAAGAGAACACACATGCAATGACACTAGTGGATCCATAGGTGGTATGTGAGAAGAACAGTCATGAAATGACTACGGTTGTTGTTTGTAAAAGAACACACATGCAATGACACTGGTGGATCCATATGTGGTATGTGAAAAGAAAACACATGCAATGACTCCAGTTGTTGTTAGTCAAAAGAACATACATGCAATGACACTGGTGGATCCATGTGTGGTCACTGAAGAGAGCACACATTTCAATGACTCTGGTTGTTGTTGGTAAAAGAACACACATGCAATGACACTGTGGATCCATGTATGGTCTCCAAGAGAACACGCATGCAATGACCTTTGTTGTTACTAAAAAGAACACACATGCAATGACACTGTGGATCCATGTGTGGATTGTGAAGAGAACACACATGCAATGACACTGGATCCATAGGTGGTATGTGAGAAGAAAACCATGAAATGACTCGTTGTTGTTATTAAAAGAACACACATGCAATGACAACTTGGTGGATTGTGAAAAGAGCACACATGCAATGGCACTGCTGGATCCATATGTGGTATCTTAAAAGAACACACATGCAATGACTCCAGTTGTTGTTAGTCAAAAGAACATACATGCAATGACACTGGTGGATCCATGTGTGGTCACTAAAGAGAGCACACATTTCAATGACTCTGGTTGTTGTTGGTAAAAGAACACACATGCAATGACACTGGTGGATCCATGTGTGGATTGTGAAGAGAACACACATGCAATGACACTGGTGGATCCATAGGTGGTATGTGAGAAGAACAATCATGAAATGACTTTGGTTGTTGTTAGTAAAAAGAACACACATGCAATATCACTGGTGGATCCATAGGTGGATTGTGAAAAGAGCACACATGCAATGACACTGGTGGATCCATATGTGGTATGTGAAAAGAACACACATGCAAAGACTCCAGTCGTTGTTAGTGAAAAGAACATACATGCAATGACACCGATGGATCCATGTGTGGTCTCTGAAGAGAGCACACATTTCAATGACTCTGGTTGTTGTTAGTAAAAATAACACACATGCAATGACACTGGTGGATTGTGAAAAGAGCACACATGCAATGACACCGATGGATCCATGTGTGGTCTCTGAAGAGAACACTCATTTCAATGACTCTGGTTGCTGTTAGTAAAAAGAACACACATGCAATGACACTGGTGGATCCATGTGTGGTCTCTGAAGAAAACACACAGGCAATGACACTAGTTGTTGTTACTAAAAAGAACACACATGCAATGACACTGGTGGATCCATGTGTGGATTGTGACGAGAACACACATGCAATGACACTTGTGGATCCATATGTGGTATGTGAGAAGAACAGTCATGAAATGACTCTGGTTGTAGTTAGCAAAAAGAACACACATGCAATGACACTGGTGGATCCATAGGTGGATTGTGAAAAGACCACACATGCAATGACACTGGTGGATCCATATGTGGTATGTGAAAAGAACACACATGCAATGACTCCAGTTGTTGTCAGTGAAAAGAACACACATGCAATGACACCGGTGGATCCATAGGTGGATTGTGAAAAGAGGACACATGCAATGACACTGGTGGATCCATACGTGGTATGTGAAAAGAACACACATGCAATGACTCCAGTTGTTGATAGTGAAAAGAACACACATGCACTGACACTGGTGGATCCATAGGTGGTATGTGAAAAGGACACACATTTTATTGACTCTGGTTGTTGTTAGTAAAAAGAACACACATGCAATGACACTGGTGGATTGTGAAAAGAGCACACATGCAATGGCACTGCTGGATCCATATGTGGTATGTGAAAAGAGCACACATGCAATGAAACTGGTGGATGCATATGTGGTATGTGAAAAGAACACACATGCAAAGACTCCAGTTGTTGTTAGTAAAAAGAACATACATGCAATGACACCGATGGATCCATGTGTGGTCTCTGAAGAGATCACACATTTCAATGACTCCGGTTGTTGTTAGTAAAAAGAACACACATGCAATGACACTGGTGGATCCATGTGTGGTCTCTGAAGAGAACACACATGCAATGACTCTGGTTGTTGTTAGTAAAAAGAACACACAAGCAATGACACTGGTGGATCCATGTGTGGTCTCTGAAGAGAACACACATGCAATGACTTTGGTTGTTGTTACTAAAAAGAACTCACATGCAATGACACTGGTGGATCCATGTGTGGATTGTGAAGAGAACACACATGCAATGACCTTTGGTGGATCCATAGGTGGTATGTGAGAAGAACAGTCATGAAATGACTCTGTTGTTGTTAGTAAAAGAACACACATGCAATGACACTAGTGGATTGTGAAAAGAGCACACATGCAATGGCACTTTGGATCCATATGTGGTATGTGAAAAGAACACACATGCAATGACTCAGTTGTTGTTAGTGAAAAGAACATACATGCAATGACCTGTGGATCCATGTGTAGTCCTTGAAGAGACACACATTTCAATGACTCTGGTTGTTGTTGGTAAAAGAACACACATGTAATGACCTTTGGTGGATCCATGTGTGGTCTCTGAAGAGAAAACACTTGCAATGACACTGGTTGTTACTAAAAAGAATACACATGCAATGACCTTTGGTGGATCCATCGGTGGTATGTGAGAAGAACAATCATGAAATGACTCGTTGTTGTTAGTAAAAGAACACACATGCAATGACACTGTGGATCCATAGGTGGATTGTGAAAAGCACACATGCAATGACCTTTGGTGGATCCATATGTGGTATGTGAAAAAACACACATGCAATGACTCCAGTTGTTGTGAGTGAAAAGAACACACATGAAATGACACTGGTGGATCCATAGGTGGATTGTGAAAAGATCATACATGCAATGACACTGGTGGATCCATATGTGGTATTGTAGGGGTTCGTAGCATGGAAAACAAAAATTTTCTATCGCATACAAACAAACAAGCCAAGATCTATCTACTAGATTGCAGCAACGAGTCGATGGAATAACTCACCTCGAAGATTCCAAAGTGTTTAACGAGAGCAGATTCTCGTGGGTGATGTAGTCGATACTCTTCCGATCTCAAGATCGTAAGCGATCCTTCGGCGCCAGCGTTCTGAAAGCTCCCTTGATCGGTCACCGTTCGATTTTCGGCGAAGACCTTCCTCTCCTTGTTCCGGCAGGCGGAGGTTGTAGCACTCTCCTCGCGATTCGAAGACTGGCAAGTGGTACCGGGAGGTAGAGGGGAGATCATGAGGCTTCGCCTTAAGCCGGTGCTGAGTATGGTGGAGCTTATGAGAGAGGCTATTAGTGGTCTAGTAATTAGACACACCAATTAGAGGGCTCTAAACCAATTAGAAGGCTCTAAGCCAAACAGCTCTAAACCGGGTCTAGGTCTAGTTTCTAGTTTAGAGGATAGGAACTTGTGTGTCTAGAGGGGAGGCCTGCCTCCCTTTATAGGTGGGAGGGCTGGCGGCCAGGAGAGGGAGGAGTCCCTCCCCAACTCGACCTAGGGCTGGCCGCCCGGCTTGGGAGGAGGACTCCTCCCCAAGTCGGTTTCCAACTTCTCCTCTTTAAAGCTGGCGGTTTGAGAAACTGGCGGTTTGACTTTTCCAATTAGGAATCAAATAAACCCTTTATTTTGGACAGCGAGAACACTTAGTACATGATGCAATCATTCCATCTTGCAATGACACATTCATGTACCCCTTCCCCAGTCTTAGGACATTCAGGACCTTCTAAAATGTTCCCGATGAAAACAGGAACCATTCCCCAACTCCAAATGGGACTTTCCTTATATGAATCTTATTCTCCGGACCATTCCGGATCACCTCGTGATATCCGGATCCCATCCGAGACTCGAACAACATTCGGTCTCTTTCTCATAATACCATAACTACTCAAACAACGTCGAATCCTTAGTGTGTCTCCCTACGGTTCGTGAATTATGCGGACATGATCGAGACACTTCTCCGAACAATAACCAATAGAGGAATCGGAAATTCATATGGCTCCCACATATTTCACGATTACTTTGATCGAATGAACCACTTACATACGATACCAATTTCCCTTTGTCTCACGATATGTTACTTATCCGAGGTTATGATCGTCGGTATCTCTGCATACCTAGTTCATCCTCGTTACTGATAAGTACTCTTTTCTCGTTCCCGTGATATGTGATCCCTTGTGACCAAGTCACATGCTTGCAAGCTAATTGGATGACATTTCACCGAGAGGGCCCAGAATATCTATCCGTCATGTGGATGGACAAATCCCACTCTTGATCCATGTGTTTCAACCAATACTTTCCGAACACCCAATGCCACTTTTATAGCCACCACATTACGGTGTGGTGTTTGATGACATCAAAGCATCCATCCGAAGAAAGGCAATATGCATGATCTCATGGTCGAAGGAATTAGGTTACTATGTATCAGAAAGCATATAGCAATTGAACTATTGAAATGACTTGATCTTTATGCTACGCTTGTCTATAGGAGTATGTCCACCATATCATTCTCCTAACGATATGATCTTGTTGTTGATAACATCTCAATGTTCATGACAAAGAAACCACATCATCAATCAACCAACAAGCTAGTGAAGTATAGAGGCCATACTAGGGACTTCAATTTAAGTTTACAAATCACACAAGTATTAATGGTTTCCTTGTTAATACTATTATAGCATGAATGTAAACATTTATCATAAACACAAAGATATATAATAATAACCACATTTATTATTGCCTCTAGGGCATATCTCCAGTCTCCCACTTGCACTAGAGTCATCTAATCTAGATTACATGGTAATATACCGAACACCATGGCGGTTTGGTGTTGGTCATGTTTTGCCCTTGGGAGAGGTTTAGTCAATGGATCCGCCACATTCAGATCTGTGTACTTTGCAAATCTTTATATCCCCATCTGGATATGTTCTCGAATAGCGTGAAAACGCAGCTTGATATGCTTTAGCTTCTTGTGTGACCTTGGTTCTTGCGCATTGGCTATGGCGCCCATGTTATCACAGTAGATAGACATTGGGTCCAGCGCACTAGGAACCACACCCAGCTCTGTAATGAACTCTTTCATCCATATCGCTTCTTGTGAAGCCTCCGAAGCAACCATGTATTCCGATTCAGTTGAAGATCTCGCCTAGCGCTTTGCTTTGCACTCCTCCGCTAACCGCTGCACCATTCAAAATAAATCATTATCCAGTTGTGATTTAGAATCATCCGGATCGGTGTTCCAACTAACATCGGTGTAACCATTAACAACGCTGTTCATCACCTCCATAAGAAGAACCATATCCTTAGTTCTTCTCAAGTACTTAAGGATGTTTTGACATTGTCAATGATCCACTCTGGATCACTTTGATATCTGCTAGTTAGACTAACGATATGCGATGTCGGGTCTAGTACATAGCATGGCATACATTAGAGATCCTATGGGTGAGGCATAGGGAGTCTTACTCATCTTTCTCTATCTTACATAGATGTCGGACTTTGAGTTTTACTCAAGGTCATATTGAGCAACATGGGCAAGAACCCTTTCTTGCTATCTTCCATTCCAAACCTCTTTAGAACTTTGTCCAAATATGTACTTTGTGACAATGATATTTGGCGTTCGATCTATCTCTATAAATCTTTATGCCTAATATGTAGCTGCTTCGCCAAGATCCTTCATTGAAAAACTATTATTCAAATACTCTTTGACACTATTAAGAAGGTCTACATCATTCCCAATCAACAATATGTCATCCACATACAGTATTAAGAATGCTCTGAGCTCCCACTCACTTTCTTGTAAATACAAGCTTCTCCATAAGTTTGTATAAAACCAAAACTTTTGATTACCTTATCAAGCGTTGATTCCAACAGGATGCTTGCTTCAATCCATAGATGGACCGTTGAAGTTTGCATACCTTGTTAGCATCTTTAGGATCGACAAAACCTTTGGGTTACATCATATACAACTCTTCATCAATGTCTCCATTGAGGAATCTGTTTTGACATCCATCGCCATATCTCATAATCATAATATACAGCAGCGATTGCTAACATAATCCTCCAGACTTTAGCTTCGCTACCGGTGAGAAAGTCTCATCGTAGTCAACTCCTTGAATTTGTCGAAATCCTTTTGCGACAAGTCGAGCTTTATAAACGATAACATTACCATCGACATCTGTTTTCTTCTTGAAAATCCATTTGTTCTCGACAGACCTTGGCCATCCGTAAGTCCACCAAAGTCCATACTTGGTTTTCGTACATGGATCAATCTCGGATTTCATGGCTTCTTGCCATTTATTGGAATCTGGGCTCATCATTGCTTCCTCATATGTCTCGGGGTCATCGGTGTTGTCCACCAACATGACATTCATAGCGGAATCATACCAATGCAGGTGAGTGCGATTTCTCGTTGACCTCCGAGGCTCTGTAGCAACTTCAACGAAGTTTCATGATCACCATCACTAGCTTCCTCTCTTATTGGTGCGGGCACCAGGAACTTCTTCGGTCTGCGCTACTCGCAATTCGAGAAGGTTCGACAACCTCGTCGAGTTCTACTTTCCTTCAGTCACTTCTTCGAGAGAAATTCCTTCTCTAGAAAGGATCCATTCTTAACAAAGATTTTGCCTTCGGATCTATGATAGAAGGTATACCCAATAGTTTCCTTGGGTATCCTATGAAGGCGCATTTTTCGCTTTGGGTTCAAGCTTGTAAAATTGTAACTTCTTTACATAGGCTTCGCATCCCCAAACTTTAAGGAGCGACAATTTAGGTTTCTTCCCAAACCATAATTCATACGGTGTCGTTTCAGCAGTTTAGGCGGTGCCCTATTTAAAGTGAATGCTGTTTCTAATGCATAACCCCAAAATGATAGTGGCAAATCTGTAAGTGACATCATAGAGCGAACCATATCTAAGAGAGTTCGATTCTGACGTTCGAGACACACCATTCTGTTGTGGTGTTCGGCGGTGTCAAGCTGAAAGTATTCCACATTTCTTCAAATGCTGCCAAACTTCGTAACTTAGATATTCACCTCCACGATCGAGCGTAGAAATTTTAATCTTCTTGTTACGTTGATTCTCTACCTCACTTTGAAACTCCTTAAACTTCTCGAAAGTTTGGACTTATGTTTCATGAAATAGATATACCCATATCTACTCAAGTCATCCGTGAAGGTAAGAACATAACGATAACCCTTTGCTGCGATGCTACACTCATTGGACCACACACATCGGTATGTATGATTTCCAATAAGTGCATGGCTCGCTCCATCATCTGAAAATGGAGTCTTAGTCATTTTACCCATCGGACATGCTTAGCATCTTTCAAGTGATTCAAAATCAAGTGATTCAAGAAGTCCATCGGAATGGAGTTTCTTCATCGCTTCACTCCAATGTGACCAAGGCAGCGATTGCCACATATAGGTCAAATTATCGCTTGATTTCAAGCGTTTAGCCTCAATGTTATTAATATGTGTATTTCTACTATCGAGATTCAATATGAATAGACCATCTATCAAAGGTGCATGTGCATAAAACACATTACTCATATAAATCGAACAACCATTATTCTCGGTTTAAACAAGTAAGCTGTCTGCAATAAACAAGATCCGATATAATGTTCATGCTCAACGCAGGCACCAAATAACAATTATTTAAGTATAAAACTAATCCCGATGGTAGATGAAGAGGTAGTGTGCCGAGCGATCACATCAACCTTTGATCCGTTTCCCAGCGCCGTCACCTCGTTCTTCACTAGCTTCCGTTTGATACGTAGCTCTGTTTGAGTTACAAATATGAGCAACCGAACCGATATCAAATACCGGGCACTACTACGAATACTAGTGAGATACACATCAATAACATGTATATCAGATATACCTTTCTTCTTGATGTTGCCGTTCTTCAAATCTGCCAAGTACTTTGGGCAATTCCGCTTCGATGACCTTCTCCCTTGCGGTAAAAGCACTCGGTTTCAGGCTTGGGTCCAGCCTTGGTCCTCTTCGTCGGTATGGTAACTTTCTTACCACCCTTCTTGAAGTGTCCCTTACCTTAGACTTGCCTTTCTTGAATTTGGTGGTCTTATTGACCATCAACACTTAGTGCTCTTTCTTGATCTCCACTTGCAGATTTTAACATAGCAAATAGTTACAGCAACTCTTTGTTCATGTTACGCATGTTGTAGTTCATCACAAAGTTCTTGTAACTTGGTGGTAGTGATTGGAGGATCGGTAAACCCCCAAAGTATTAGGAATCACTATACCCAAACTTTGAAGTTTATTTGCGTGCCCGGACATCTTAAGCACATGCTCAGCGGCGAGCTACCCTCTTCCATCTTGCGGTTAAAGAACTTTTGAAGCTTCATAACTTTCAATTGCCGCATGAGTCTCAAAGATTAATTTGAGATCCTCGACAATATCATATGGTGCGACTCTTCAAACCTTTTACGAGCTCAGATTCTAAACCATACAAGATAGCACCTTGAACTATAGATCTTGATTCTTAGGCGAGGTAAACATTCTTTACTTCATCGGTAGCATCAATTTGCAGGTGGGTCACCTAGCGGTGCATCCAGCACATAGGTCAAATTACCATTGTGAGGACAATCCTCAAATTGCGGAACCAATCATGAAGTTGCTTCCATTGTTTTCAACTTTTCTTTCTCTAGGAGCATTAAAATTGATGGTAGGGCTGCCATTGATCTACAACATATTTGCAATAGTTTAGACTAAGTTTATGACAAATTGAGTTCAAATTAATTAATGAAATTAAAATAGGTGAACTCCAACTCAAAACAACATCCCTCACATTGTTTTAGTGATCACACGAACCAAATCCACTACATAAACACCGATCATCACTAGAGTTGATATAGTTTCAATGGCGAACAATCATCATGTTAATCATATCTACTATATGATTCATGCTTTGCATTTCGGCGATCCGTGTTCTGAGGCCATATGCGTACATGCTAGGCTCGTCAAGACAAACCTTAGCTTCCGCATAAGCAAATCTGGCTTGCTTACGTTGTAGTCACCAGCGGAATCAAAGACACCCGATCATCACGTGGTGCTTGAAGACAAGCTTTGTAGCAGTGCATACTAAGGGTGAACACTTTAGAACTTGAAATTTATGTGCATGAGGATCCTCTTATAATGCTACCGTAGTCTACTAAGCTATACAAGATGCATACATGATTTACATCACATGCAATTCATAATATGTGATATGATATGGACTTTCTTCTTTGTGCTTCCTATCTCCATCTTCAAGCACGAACATGATCTCCATCATCTCGGCATAGCATCAAGGTCAATGGCGGCTTCTTCATGGTTGTAGTCCACCAGCTTCAACTATTACAACTATTTTGAATAGACACCTTGAGGTCTTAACGAAATTAAAGACAACCATATGGCTCCTGCGGTTGCCAACTTACAATAAGGAACATTGCATACATCAAATATAATCACAATCATGGCCATATCACATCCTTTGCACACCGCAAAACAAAGTTAGGCTTCTACTTTCTTTGCATATTTTACGTGGTTTGGGGCTTTCCATAAGTGTCGTTCTAACTTACGAACAAGAACCACAACATTGATACTAGCATTGTTGATTACCCGTTGTAAATTGGATCTTAACTATGCTAGGAGAAAGCAGGCACCATAAAGCCACTTATGCAATACAAGTTGCATGTTAGCGTGGAGCAAGTCTCATGAGCGATGTCATGTAAGGTTAGCAGGGCCGCTTCATCCCAACATACCGTAAGATGCAAAGTACACAAAAGCAATCTACAATAAAAGCATCACGCCCACAATGACCATTGTGTTCTACTCGTCTAGCAGATCTACATATAGACACGGCTCACGATACCCTTTGTAGGGGTTCGTAGCATGGAAAACAAAAATTTTCTATCGCATACAAACAAACAAGCCAAGATCTATCTACTAGATTGCAGCGAGTCGATGGAATAACTCACCCTCGAAGATTCCAAAGTGTTTAGCGAGGCGATTCTCGTGGGTGATGTAGTCGTACTCTTTCCGATCTCAAGATCGCGTGAGCGATCCTTAGCAGCGTTCCCTTGGCGCTCCATGATCGGTCACCGTTGATTTTCGGCGAAGACCTTCCTCTCCCTTGTTCAGCGGTGAGGTTGTAGCACTCTCCTCGCGATTCGGCGGCCTGTGGCGTGGTGGGAGGTAGAGGAGATCATGAGCCGCCTTAAGCCGGTGCAGTATGGTGGAGCTTATGAGAGAGGCTATTAGTGGTCTAGTAATTAGACACACCAATTAGAGGGCTCTAAACCAATTAGAAGGCTCTAAGCAGAAGCACTCTAAGCAGGGGTCTAGGTCTAGTTTCTAGTTTAGAGGATAGGAACTGTGTGTCTCTGGGAGGCCCTGCCCTCCCTTTATAGGTGGGAGGCTGGCGCGCCGAGGAGGAGGAGTCCCTCCCCAGCTCGACCTAGGGCTGGCCGCCCGGCTTGGGAGGAGGACTCCTCCCCAAGTCGATTTCAACTTCTCCTCTTTCCAAAGCTGGCGGTTTGACAGCTGGCGGTTTGACTTTCAATTAGGAATCAAATAAACCCTTTATTTTGGACAGCGAGAACACTTAGTACATGATGCAATCATTCCATCTTGCAATGACACATTCATGTACCCCTTCCCCGGTCTTGGGACATTAGGGACCTTCTAAAATGTTCGATGAAAACACGGAACCATTCCCCAACTCGAAATGGGACTTTCCTTATATGAATCTTATTCTCCGGACCATTCCGGATCACCTCGTGATATCCGGATCCCATCGAGACTCCGAACAACATTCGGTCTCTTTCTCATAATACCATAACTACTCAAACAACGTGAATCCTTAAGTGTGTCTCCCTACGGTTCGTGAATTATGCGGACATGATCGAGACACTTCTCGAACAATAACCAATAGAGGAATCTGGAAATTCATATGGCTCCCACATATTTCTCGATTACTTTGCGATCGAATGAACCACTTACATACGATACCAATTTCCCTTTGTCTCACGATATATTACTTATCCGAGGTTATGATGCGTCGGTATCTCTGCATACCTAGTTCATCCTCGTTCTTGATAAGTACTCTTTTCTCGTTCCGTGATATGTGATCCCTTGTGACCAAGTCACATGCTTGCAAGCTAATTGGATGACATTTCATAGAGGGCCAGAGAATATCTATCCGTCATGTGGATGGACAAATCCCACTCTTGATCCATGTGTTTCAACCAATACTTTCCGAACACCCAATGCCACTTTTATAGCCACATTACGGTGTGGTGTTTGATGACATCAAAGCATCCATCCGATAAAGGCAATATGCATGATCTCATGGTGAAGGAATTAGGTTACTATGTATCAGAAAGCATATAGCAATTGAACTATTGAAATGACTTGATCTTTATGCTACGCTTGTCTATAGGAGTATGTCCACCATATCATTCTCCTAACGATATGATCTTGTTGTTGATAACATCTCAATGTTCATGACAAAGAAACCACATCATCAATCAACCAACAAGCTAGTGAAGTATAGAGGCCATACTAGGGACTTCAATTTAAGTTTACAAATCACACAAGTATTAATGGTTTCCTTGTTAATACTATTATAGCATGAATGTAAACATTTATCATAAACACAAAGATATATAATAATAACCACATTTATTATTGCCTCTAGGGCATATCTCCAACAGGTATGTGAAAAGAACACACATGCAATGACTCCAGTTGTTGTTAGTGAAAAGAACATAGATGCAATGACACTGGTGGATCCATGTGTGGTCACTGAAGAGAGCACACATTTCAATGACTCTGGTTGTTGTTGGTAAAAAGAACACACATGCAATGACACTGGTGGATCCATGTGTGGTCTCTGAAGAGAACACACATGCAATGACACTGGTTGTTGTTACTAAAAAGAACACACATGCAATGACACTGGTGGATCCATGTGTGGATTGTGAAGAGAACACACATGCAATGACACTGGTGGATCCATAGGTGGTATGTGAGAAGAACAATCATGAAATGACTCTGGTTGTTGTTAGTAAAAAGAACACACATGCAATGACACTGTTGGATCCATAGGTGGATTGTGAAAAGAGCACACATGCAATGACACTGGTGGATCCATATGTGGTATGTGAAAAGAACACACATGCAAAGACTCCAGTTTTTGTTAGTGAAAAGAACATACATGCAATGACACCGATGGATCCATGTGTGGTCTCTGAAGAGAGCACACGTTTCAATGACTCTGGTTGTTGTTAGTAAAAAGAACACACATGCAATGACACTGGTGGATCCATGTGTGGTCTCTGAAGAGAACACACATGCAATGACACTGGTTGTTGTTACTAAAAAGAACACACATGCAATGACACTGGTGGATCCATGTGTGGATTGTGAAGAGAACACACACGCAATGACACTAGTGGATCCATATGTGGTATGTGAGAAGAACAGTCATGAAATGACTCTGGTTGTTGTTAGTAAAAAGAACACACATGCAATGACACTAGTGGATTGTGAAAAGAGCACACTGATGGGTTCGTAGCATGGAAAACAAAAAATTTCTACCGCAAGAACGAACAAAACCCAGATCTAATCTAGATAAAAGCCAAGATCTAATCTATTAGACATGTGCAACGAGATAGATCTATACTAACCCTTGTAGTTTCGAAAGCCTTGTTCGAGATCGGATCTCGTGGTTGATGTAGTCGATCACTTGCCGATCTCAAGATCGAGGAGATGATCCTTCGGTAGCGTTAAGCGGCGCTTCCTTGATCGGTCCTGCGTCTTGAGTCAGCAGATCTTCCTCTCCCGTTCAATGACGTGAGCTGGGGGTAGTAGATCTCTCCACGGAATCCCAGCAGCAGCGTGGTGGTGGTGGTGGAAAGAGAATTCTGAGGGCCGCCTAAGCGAGGCAGATGGAAGGAGGAGGAGGCGGCTAGGGTTTGGAGTGGGGAGGGGCCAGGGGTGGCGCCTCCACCCCTCTATATATAGAGGGAGGGGTGCGGCCTAGGGTTCCCACCCCTAGGCCCGGCGCACCAAGGAGCTTGGGGGGAGAGTCCTTCCCCCCAAGTTTCCTTTACTTACCCTTTAAGTTTTCCCTTATCCTATCTTCGTTTTCAAGTAAACTCCAAAATATCTTCTAGAACCTTCCAGAACATTCCGAAACCTTCTAGAATCCCCATACAAACACTCCGGAACATTTTCTAACTTAGAAAATGATGCCCATTATATGAATCTTATTCCCCGGACAATTCCAGATCTCCTCATGATGTCCCGGATCCAATCCGAGACTCCGAACAACATTCGGTCTCCAACGCACATTCAATATCTACTTAAAACAACTTCGAACCTTAAGTGTGTCACCCTACAGTTCGTGAATATGTAGACATGATGGAGACACCTCTCCGATCAATAACCATCAGTGGGATCTGGAGATCCATAAAGGCTCCCACATACTCAACGATGACTTCGTGATCAATAGGACCATTAACATACGAAACCAATTCCCTTTGTCACGCGATACTCTACTTATCCGAGGTTTGATCGTCGGTATCTCCATACCTAGTTCCACCTTGTTACTGATAAGTACTCTTTACTCGTTCCATGTTATGTCATCCCCTGTGACCTAGTCACATGCGTGCAAGCTAACTAGATGACATTCCAGGAAGGGCCGAGCATATCTATCGAGTCATATGGATGGACAAATCCCAATCTTGGTCCATGCGCTTCAACACATACTTTCAGATACCCAATGACACCTTTATAACCACCCGATTCTGAGCGGTGTTTGATGTCATCAAAGTACCCATCCGGTGATGGTGATTAACATAACCTCATGGTGAAGGATTAGGTTACTATGCATTTGAAAGCTTGTAGTCTGAACTTAATGACTTGATCTTATGCTACGCTTACTATGGGTGTGTGTGTCCATCACATCATTCTCCTAATGATATAACCTTGTTATTAATGACATCCAATGTCCATGATCAGGAAACCATGATCATCAATTAACCAACAAGCTAGTTCAACAAGAGGCTTACTAGGGACGCTTTTATGTTTACAAAACACACATGTATTAGTGTTTCCTTATAATACAATTATAGCATGGGATGCAAACATTCATCATAAACACAAAGATATAATAATAACCACTTTTATTATTGCCTCTTGGGCATATCTCCAATAGTCTCCCACTTGCACTAGAGTCAATAATCTAGATTACATGGTAATATACCTAACACCCATGGCGTTCTGATGTTGGTCATGCTTTGCTCTAGGGAGAGGTTTAGTCAACAGATCTGCCACATTCAGATTAGTGTGTACTTTGCAAATCTTTATGTCACCATCTCGGACATACTCACAAATAGCATGGAAACGTAGCTTGATGTGCTTCATCTTGCTATGTGACCTTGGCTCCTGTGCATTAGCTATGGCACCTGTGTTGTCACAGTAGATGGCCATCGGGTCCAACGCACTAGGAACCACGCCAAGTTCAGTAATGAACTCCTTCATCCGTATGGCTTCTTGTGCAGCCTCTGAAGCAGCTATGTATTCCGATTCGGTTGAAGATTTCACCACAACGCTTTGCTTGGCACTCCTCCAGCTCACTGTAGCACCATTCAAAATAAATATGTATCCATCTTTGTGACTTGAGTCATACGGATTAGTGTTCCAACTAGCATCGGTGTAGCATTTACAACAAGCTGTTCATCACCTCCATAAGAAAGAACCATATCCTTAGTCTATTTAGGTACTTGAGGATATTCTTGACCGTTATCCGATGCTCCATTCGGGATCACTTTGATATCTGCTAGTCAAACTAACAACATGTGCTATATCCGGTCTTGTACATCATGGCATACATGATAGAACCTATGGCGAAGCATAGGAATATTATTCATCTTCTCTCTATCTTACATAAGTAGCTGGACTTTGAGTCTTACTCAAGGTCTTACGACAACATGAGCACGAACCCTTTCTTGCTCTCTTCCATTCTAAACTTCTTTAGAACTTTGTCCAAGTATGTACTTTGTGAAAGCGCTATTAGGCGTCTTGATCTATCTCTATAAATCTTGATGCCTAGAATATATGCCGCCGTAAGATCCTTCATTGAAAAACTATTATTCAAATAGGCTTTGACACTATTAAGAAGTTCTATATCATTCCCAATCAACAATATGTCATCTACATATAGTACTAGGAATGTCTGAGCTCCCACTCACTTTCTTGTAAATACAAGCTTCTCCATAAGTTTGTATAAATCCAAAGTTTTGATTACTTTATCAAAGCGTTGATTCCAACTCGGGATGCTTGCTTGATCCATAAATGGGCTGAAGTTTGCATACCTTGTCAGCATCTTTAGGATCGACAAAACCCTTGGGTTGTACCATATACAACTCTTCCTCAATGTCACCATTAAGGAATGCCGTTTTGACATCCATCTGCCAAATCTCATAATCGAAATATGCAGCTATTGCTAACAAAATCCTTACAGACTTTAGCTTCGCTACTGGTGAGAAAGTCTCATCGTAGTCAACTCCTTGAATTTGTCGGAACCCTTTTGCGACAAGTCGAGCTTTATAGACGGTAACATTACCATCGACATCTGTTTTTTGTTTGAAAATCCATTTGTTCTCGGCAGCCTTACGGCCATCCGGTAAGTCACCCAAAGTCCATACTTGGTTTTTACATGGATCCCATTTCAGATTTCATGGCTTCTAGCCATTTGTCGGAATCTGGGCTCACCATAGCTTCTTCATACGTCGCAGGGTCATCAGTGTTGTCCACCAACATGACGTTCAAGGCAAAGTCATACCAATCAGGGTATACGAACCCGTTGACTGCGAGGTTCAGTAACAACCGTTGAAGTTTCATGATCACCATCATGAGCTTCCTCTCCAATTGGTGCGAGCGGCACAAAAACATCTTCGGTCTGCGCTACTCTCAACCGAGAGAAGATTCAATAACCTCGTCGAGTTCTACTTTCCTTCGGTCAATTCCTTGAGAGAAACTCATTCTAAAGAAAGGATCCATTCTTGGCAGCGAAAACTTTGCCTTCGGATCTATGATAGAAGGTATACCCAATTGTTTCTTTAGGGTATCCTATGAAGGCGCATTTCTCGCTTTGGGTTCAAGCTTATCAGGTTGTAACTTCTTTACATACCGCAACCCCAAACTTTAAGGAGCGACAACAGGTTTCTTTCCAAACCACAATTCATACGGTGTCGTTTCAGCAGTTTAGATGGTGCCCTATTTAAAGTGAATGCGGATGTCTCTAATGCATAGCTCCAAAACGATAGCGGTAAATCTGTAAGAGACATCATAGACCGAACCATATCTAAGAGAGTTCGATTATGATGTTCGGACACACCATTCTGTTGTGGTGTTCGGTGGTGTCAAGCGTGAAAGTATTCCACGTTTCTTTAAATGCATGCCAAACTCATAACTTAGATATTCACCTCAGCGGTCGAGCATGAAACTTAATCTTCTTATTACGACGATTTTCCACTTCACTTTGAAATTCCTTAAACTTCTCGAAAGTTTGGACTTATGTTTCATAAAGTAGACATACCCATATCTACTTAAGTCATCCGTGAAAGTGAGAACATAACGATATCCACCAGTGACGCTACACTCATTGGACCGCACATCGGTATGTATTATTTCCAATAAGTCTATAGCTCGCTCCATTATTCGAGAGAATGGAGTCTTAGTCATTTTCCCATTAGACATACTTAGCATCTTTCAAGTGATTCAAAATCAAGTGATTCAAGAAGTCCATCATAATGGAGTTTCTTCATCGCTTCACTACAATGTGACCAAGGCAGCGATTGCCACATGTATGTAGAATTATCATTCAATTTTGTTTGTTTAGCATCTATGTTGTGAACATGTGTATCACTACTATCGAGATTGATAAGAATAAACCATTCATCTCGGTGCATTACCATAAAGATATTACTCATATAAATCGAACAACCTTTATTCTCGGACTTAAAAGAGTAGCAGTCTCGCAATAAACAAGATCCGGATATAATGTTCATGCTTAACGTAGGCACCAAATAACAATTATTTAAATTTAAAACTAATCCGAAGGTAGATGTGCGAGGGCGTGCCGGCGATCACATCAACCTTGGAGCCATTTCAACACGCATCATCACCTGCGTCTCTCGGGTCTTCGTTTATCAAGTAGCTCTTGTTTGAGTTACAAATATGAGCAACCGAACCGTATCAAATACCGAGGAACTACTCGATTACTAGTAAGATACACATCAATAACATGTATATCGAATATACCTTTCTTCTTGATGTTGCCGTTCTTGAGATCTGCGGTACTTAGGGCGATTCGCTTCTAGTGACCAGCACCCTTGCAGGAGAAGCATTCAATTTCAGGCTTAGGACAAGCCTTGGTCTTCTTAGCAGGTGCTGCAACTTTCTTGCCGTCCTTCTTTAAGTTGCCCTTGTTCTTTGGCTTGCCTGTTTCTTGAAATTGGTGGTCTTATTGACCATCAACACTTGGTGCTCCTTCTTGATCTCCACTTCAGCAGTTTTCAGCATGGGCGATAGTTCGACAGCGTCTTGTTCATGCGGTGCATATTGTAGTTCATCACAAAGTTCTTATAACTTGGTGGCAGTGATTGGAGGACACGGTGAATCCCTAACTCATTAGGAATCGTTATCCCCAACTCTTGGAGCTTGTTTGCGTGCCCAGACATGGTGAGCACGTGCTGCTTCGAAGCTACCCTCTTCCATCTTACAGTTAAAGAACTTTTGGAGGCCTCATAGCTCTCCATGGCGTGAGTCTCAAAAATGGCGTGAGCTCCTTAATGATCTCGAGCAGGTCGTGGTGCTCAAAGCGCTTGAAGCTCCGTTTCTAAACCGTATAGGATGGCACCTTGCTGTGGAGTAATGATTTTTCAGTGGCGTAAACATTCTTTACATCATCGGTGGCATCTTCTACGGGTGGGTCACCTAAGCGGTGCTTGAGCACATAGGTCAATGACCAGCCACGAGGACAATCTTGATCCACAGACTAGTCAGTGAAGTTGCTTCCATTGTTCTTAAGCTTTTCTTTCTCTAGGAATGCATTGAAATTGATGGAGAGGTTCGCCATAATCTACAACAAATTTGCAAGTAGTTTAGACTAAGTTTATGATAAATTGAGTTCAATTTTAATTCTTAAATTAACTAGGTTAACTCCCACTCGAAACAACATCCCTCACATTGTCTTAGTGATTACGAACCAAGTCCACTACACCAAGTCCGATCTTCACGAGAAGATGTAGTTTCATCGTGAACAATCTTCATGTTCATCATATCATTTATATGACTCATGCTCTACCTTTCGGTATTCCGTGTTCCGAGACCATGTCTGTACATGCTAGGCTCGTCAAGATTAACCTTAGTTTCTACCTGTGCAAATCTGGCTTGCACCCGTTGTATGCACACGTAGAATCTATCACATCCGATCATCACGAGATGCTTGAAGCAGCGAGTCTTAACAGCGGTGCCAACTAAGACGAACACTTTATTACTTGATATTTAGTGAGAGGGATCATCTTATAATGCCAAATCGCGATCTAAGCAATACAAAGATGCATAAAGGATTAACATCACGGGCGATTCATAATTAGTGTGATATGATATGGCCCTTTCTTCTTATGCCTTTGATCTCCATCTCCAAAGCACGGACATGATCTCCATCATCACCGGCATTGCGTCAAGGTCGATGGCTGCAAGCTTCATGGTTGTCCATCATCACTAGCAACTATTACATCTACTTGGAATTAATCTATTACAAGATGAATAGACTCTTAGGTCTTAACAGAATTAAAGACAACCATTAGGCTCCTGCCGTTTGCCATATTACAACAAGGATCATTGCATACATCAAATATAATCACAATCACATGATGGCCATATCACATCACAAAACCCCTGCAAAAACAAGTTAGGCGCCTCTAATTTTCTTTGCATGTTTCGTGGTTTGGGGCTTTAGAATAAAACGGATCTTACCTACGAGTGAACCACAGCGTTGATACAAGTGCTATCAAGTGCAAAGTGTAGATTGGATCTATACTATGGTGGGAGAGAGACACCCATAAAGCCACTTGTGCAAAGCAAGTTACCGTCAGCGTGGAGCAAGTCTCATGTGCGATGACATGTAAGGTTTGCGAGCCGCTTCATCCACCATACCGCAAGATGCAAAGTACACAAAGCAAAAAGGCACGAGCACCAACGCCCACAAAACCATTGTGTTCTACTGTACAGCAGATCTACGCATAGACAAGGCTCGATACCACTGATGGGTTAAGTAGCATGGAAAACAAAAATTCTACGCAAGAACGAACAAAACCAGATCTAATCTAGATAAAAGCCAAGATCTAATCTATTAGACATGTGCAGCGAGATAGATCTGTACTAACCCTTGTAGTTTGAAAGCCTTGTTGAGATCAGATCTCGTGGTTGATGTAGTCGATCACTTGCCGATCTCAAGATCGAGTAGATGATCCTTCGGCGTCGCGTTCCGGCGCTTCAAGTAATCGATCACTGCGTCTTGGTCGAAGCGGACCTTCCTCTCCCGTTCAGTGACGATAGAGGTAGTAGATCTCTCCGGAATCCTAGCGACCTGACAGCGTGGTGGTGGTGGTGGAGTAGAGAATTCTGCGAGGCTTCGCCTAAGCGAGCAGATGGAAGGAGGAGGAGGCGGCTAGGGTTTGGAGTGGGGAGGGGCAGGGGTGGCGCCTCCACCCCTCTATATATAGAGGAGCGGCCTGGGGTTCCCATCCTAGTCCCACCCTTAGGGCAGCGCACCAAGGAGCTTGGGGGGAGAGTCCTTCCCCCCCAAGTTTCCTTTACTTACCCTTTAAGTTTTCCCTTATCCTATCTTGGTTTTCAAGTAAACTCCAAAATATCTTCTAGAACCTTCCGGAACATTCTGAAACCTTCTAGAATCCCATACAAACACTCCGGAACATTTCCTAACTTAGAAAATGATCCCCATTATATGAATCTTATTCCCCGGACAATTCCGGATCTCCTTGTGATGTCCCGGATCCAATCCGAGACTCCAAACAACATTCGGTCTCCAACGCACATTCAATATCTACTTAAAACAACTTCGAACCTTAAGTGTGTCACCCTACGGTTCGTGAATATGTAGACATGATGGAGACACCTCTCTGATCAATAACCATCAGCGGGATCTGGAGATCCATAAAGGCTCCCACATACTCAACGATGACTTCGTGATCGATAGAACCATTAACATACGAAACCAATTCCCTTTGTCACGCGATACTCTACTTATCCAAGGTTTGATTGTCGGTATCTCCATACCTAGTTCCACCTCGTTACTGATAAGTACTCTTTACTCGTTCCATGTTATGTCATCCCCTGTGACCTAGTCACATGCTTGCAAGCTAACTAGATGACATTCCACCGAGAGGGCTCAGAGCATATCTATCCGTCATATGGATGGACAAATCCCAATCTTGGTCCATGCGCTTCAACACATACTTTCAGAATACCCAATGACACCTTTATAACCACCCAGTTACGAAGCGGTGTTTGATGTCATCAAAGTACCCATCCGGTGATGGTGATTAACATAACCTCATGGTCGAAGGATTAGGTTACTATGCATTTGAAAGCTTGTAGCAATACGAACTTAATGACTTGATCTTATACTTTCGCTTACTATGGGTGTGTGTGTCCATCACATCATTCTCCTAATGATATAACCTTGTTATTAATGACATCCAATGTCCATGATCAGGAAACCATGATCATCAATTAACCAACAAGCTAGTTCAACAAGAGGCTTACTAGGGACTCTTTTATGTTTACAAAACACACATGTATTAGTGTTTCCTTATAATACAATTATAGCATGGGATGCAAACATTCATCATTAACACAAAGATATAATAATAACCACTTTTATTATTGCCTCTTGGGCATATCTCCAACACACACATGCAATGACACTGGTGGATCCATATGGGGTATGTGAAAAGAACACACATGCAATGACTCCAGTTGTTGTTAGTGAAAAGAACATACATGCAATGACACTGGTGGATCCATGTGTGGTCTCTGAAGAGAACACACATGCAATGACACTGGTTGTTGTTACTAAAAAGAACACACATGCAATGACACTGGTGGATCCATATGTGGTATGTGAGAAGAACAGTCATGAAATGACTCTGGTTGTTGTTAGTAAAAAGAACACACATGCAATGACACTGGTGGATCCATGTGTGGTCTCTGAAGAGAACACACATGCAATGACACTGGTTGTTGTTACTAAAAAGAACACACATGCAATGACACTGGTGGATCCATGTGTGGATTGTGAAGAGAACACACACGCAATGACACTAGTGGATCCATATGTGGTATGTGAGAAGAACAGTCATGAAATGACTCTGGTTGTTGTTAATAAAAAGAACACACATGCAATGACACTGGTGGATCCATAGGTGGCTTGTGAAAAGAGCACACATGCAATGACACTGGTGGATCCATATGTGGTATGTGAAAAGAACACACATGCAATGACTCCAGTTGTTATTAGTGAAAGAACACACATGCAATGACACCGTGGATCCATAGGGGATTGTGAAAAGAGCACACATGCAATGACAACTGGTAGATCCATCGTGGTATGTGAAAAGAACACACATGCAATAACTCTAGTTGTTGTTAGTGAAAAGATCACATATGCAATGACACCGGTGGATCCATAGGTGGTATGTGAAAAGAACACACATTTCATTGACTACGGTTGTTGTTAGTAAAAAGAACACACATGCAATAACACTGGTGGATCCATAGGTGGATTGTGAAAAGAGCACACATGCAATGACACTGGTGGATCCATATGTGGTATGTGAAAAGAACACACATGCAATGACTCCAGTTGTTGTTAGTGAAAAGAACACACATGCAATGACACCGGTGGATCCATAGGGGGATTGTGAAAAGAGCACACATGCAATGACACTGGTAGATCCATACGTGGTATGTGAAAAGAACACACATGCAATAACTCTAGTTGTTGTTAGTGAAAAGAACACACATGCAATGACACTGGTAGATCCATAGGTGGTATGTGAAAAGAACACACATTTCATTGACTCTGGTTGTTGTTAGTAAAAGAACACACATGCAATAACCTTTGGTGGATCCATAGGTGGATTGTGAAAGAGCACACATGCAATGACACTGGTGGATCCATATGTGGTATGTGAAAAGAACACACATGCAATGATTCCAGTTGTTGTTAGTGAAAAGAACATACATGCAATGACACCGGTGGATCCATGTGTGGTATCTGAACAGGGCCGGCCTTGGGGGGCGCAGGGTGTGCGGTCGCCCTAGGCCCCCAAATTGTAGGGGCCCCTCCCAGATATTCAACTATACATACGTATGTACAGGTTAACTGAGAATAAAAGTTAATATGACTTAATTGGGCCTTGAGACAATCAATAGATCGATCATCGATGGCCCATTGCGCTAGGCGGCCAGTCGGTGATCTAATCGATCGACCTTGGAGTCCGAGACACCGCCAGGACACAATCGAATCGAATCCACCTCTTTGGCGGCGGCGATCGACCATCTCTAGGACCGTCGTCATACGGTATGATTTAGCAATTAACGTCTTCCTATATTCCCGGTTCTCCTGATTTTGGTTTTCTAATCTTTAGTTCATCGACTCCGATTTTAATTTTTGAGGCCATCAATCGCGAGAATAATACACATCGTAATTTGATTGATCCGAGTCCGAGGTATATTATTCCCTAGTCTCTATCTTCACAGTTCACACACACGGACACATGATGCAAGTAGGTATAATTTAATATTTGATGTAAACTTTTTCAGCATTGTGTGTTATCATGTCGTCGAGAAAGTATCCATCTGATAACGCTAAAAGGAAAAGAGCACAAAATGTGGCAGCCTTGATACAATCACAAAGAGGAGATATTTACAAATTTTTCAAGACTGTCGAGTGCTTCTAGAAACCCAAATAATGAGTTGGCGATAGTTAAGTGGAGGAAAAGCAACAAACTAGTGACAATTTTGAATCTGATTATCAAGAGGAAAATATCGATGCCAACATTGGCGATAACAGCGAAGTGGCTCACGAGAATGCGGTAATTCATCGGATGTGCAACCACAATTTTCTAGTGTTGATGAACAACCGGTTTATATACGATATCTATGATCCAAGAAATTGGGATAACCTTGATAATAAAGCAAGAGACATTTTAGTAGAGAAAGGACCTATGCGAGAGGAAAAATTGGACTACCCCCATGACGATGCATCAAGGCATTTTTCAGATTTTCATTATTACAGGAATTTAAGCAATGGAGAGAAACATGATAGAAAATGGCTTGTTTATTCAAAGGATGTTGATGGATTGTTTTGCTTCTGTTCTAAGATCTTCAAATCTAGCACTAGCAGGAGTCAGAGTTCTTTAGCACATGATGGATTTCGAAATTGGGGTCATATTAGTGAGAAGCTTAAAGACCATGACAATAGTGTCAAGCATATTAATAACATGAACACGTGGAATGAACTGAGGGTTAGACTACGGAAGGAGGAAACTATTGACAAAGAATTGCAACATCAACTCACAAAGAAGAAAGAAAGGGTGAGGCAAGTTTTGTTAAGAATAATAGCCATTGTAAAATATCTTGGTAAACGCAACTTGGCTTTCTGTGGAAAAAGTGAACAGCTTTACAGGGATGATAATGGTAATTTTTTGGCTTCTGTTGAGATGATTGCAGAGTTTGACATGGTAATGCGAGACCACCTTAGACGTATTTAGAGCAATGAGATTCATTATCACTATCTTAGTCATAAAATTCAGAATGAGTTGATATTTCTTTTGGCTTCTGACATCACACGTTCTATCATAAAGGTTGTTAAAGAGGCCAAGTATTTCTCTATTATCCTAGATTGTACCCCTGATGTTAGTCATCAAGAGCAAATGACTTTATTAGTTCGATGTGTTAATTTATCTGATGGAAAGGTAAAAATTGGGGAGTACTTTTTGGGCTTCTTGAAGGTGGATGACACTTCCGGTTTGGGGATTTTTAAAGTATTGCTTGAATCTATGAAATCATTTGGTCTAAATATTGAAGATATAAGGTGTCAAGGCTATGACAATGGTTCTAATATGAAAGGTAAAGACAAAGGGGTACAATCAAGGTTACTTCGGATGAACCGAAGGGCATTGTATATGCCATGTGCTTGCCATAGTCTCAATCTCACTCTTTGTGATATGGCAAAATCATGTGAGAAAGCTGTTACATTTTTTGGAATTGTTCAACGCATATATGTCTTATTTGTTGGTTCTACAAAAAGGTGGAGTGTCTTGCTCAAACATGTTCCTAGTTTGACTGTGAAATCATTGTCCAATACTCGTTGGGAGAGTAGAATCAAAAGTGTTACAGCAATAAGATATCAAGCTACTGAGTTAAGGTCAGCTTTATGCAGTTGTGTCATGATAGAGATGTTGAGGCTAAAGATAGAAGTGATGCAAAAAAAATATTTGATGGGCTTGGCCGTTTTGAGTTTCTACTTGGTATGGTTATATGGCATGACATTTTATTTGCAGTAAATAAAGTTAGCAAGATGTTGCAATCTCCAGCCATGTGCGTTGACTCTACTTTGAAGCATATACAAGGTATAACACAATATTTTGAGAAGTATAGAGACGTGGGGTTTTCTACTAGTTTGGGCATCACCAAAGGTATACATAGCTGGAATGGGTGTAGATGCATTTATTCGATCAAAGCGATATGCTACGAGGAAGATTCAGTTTGATGAAAGTAATTGCCATGAAGAAATTCTAGAAGCTGAGAAGGTATTTCAAGTTAAATATTTTTATGTTGTGGTTGATATGGCCATTACTTCTTTGAAGGACAGATTTAAAGAACTCATGGTTTTTAAAGATATATTTGGATTTTTATTGAGCTCGGACACCCTGAAATCTTTAAATGATAATGAACTTGAAGAGGGTTGCAACAAGTTTGCGCAGACTTTCTCTCTTGAAAATGGTCCGTGTGATGTTGAGGTATATAATCTTATTTCCGAATTAAAGATGATGAGATACACCTTGCCAGATGGCGTAATGTCTGCTATGGAGATTTTTCAACATGTCAGAGAAGTTGATTGTTATCCTAATATCTCCATTGCTTACCGCATCTTATTTACTGTGCCTATGACCGTTGCATCGGCCGAAAGAAGCTTCTCGAAGTTGAAATTATTGAAGAATTATTTGAGGTCAACAATGAGTCAACAAAGGTTAAATGGTTTGGCAACATTATGCATTGAGAAGAAATTATTGGATGACGCCGACATCGATCCTATCATTAGCGAATTTGCATCGAGAAATCTTAGAAGAAATTTTTAAGGTGCTATTTATAAACTATTTGATATGCGCACTATTTTTACATGCATTGACGTGTAATAGATTACATATATTCTCACTATATATTCATTATTATTGTGGCGATGTCTATAAAAAGGGCACCGAATTTTGGCCTCGCCCCGGGCCCCGGAAATCTTAGGACCGGCCCTGTATCTGAAGAGAACACACATTTCAATGACTATGGTAGTTGTTAGTAAAAAGAACACACATGCAATGACACTGGTGGATCCATGTGTGGTCTCTAAAGAGAACACACATGTAATGACTCTGGTTGTTGTTAGTAAAAAGAGCACATATGCAATGACACTGGTGGATCCCTGTGTGGATTGTGAAGAGAACACACATGCAATGACACTAGTGGATCCATATGTGGTATGTGAAGAACGATCATGAAATGACTATGGTTGTTGTTAGTAAAAAGAACACACATGCAATGACACTGGTGGATCCATAGGTGGATTGTGAAAAGAGCACACATGCAATGAAACTGGTGGATCCATATGTGGTATGTGAAAAGAACACACATGCAAAGACTCCAATTGTTGTTAGTGAAAAGAACATACATGCAATGACACCGGTGGATCCATGTGTGGTCTCTGAAGAGAACACACATGCAATGACACTGGTTGTTGTTACTAAAAAGAACACACATGCAATGACACGGGTGGATCCATGTGTGGATTGTGAAGAGAACACACATGCAATGACACTGGTGGATCCATAGGTGGTATGTGAGAAGAACAGTCATAAAATGACTCTGGTTGTTGTTAGTAAAAAGAACACACATGCAATGACACTGGTGGATCCATAGGTGGATTGTGAAAAGATCACACATGCAATAACACTTGTGGATCCATATGTGGTATGTGAAAAGAACACACATGCAAAGACTCCAGTTGTTGTTAGTGAAAAGAGCACACATGCAATAACACTGGTGGATCCATAGGTGGTATGTGAAAAGAACACATATTTCATTGACTCTGGTTGTTGTTAGTAAAAAGAACACACATGCAATGACACTGGTGGATCCATAGGTGGATTGTGAAAAGAGCACACATGCAATGACACTAGTGGATCCATATGTGGTATGTGAAAAGAACACACATGCAAAGACTCTAGTTGTTGTTAGTGAAAAGAACATACATGCAATGACACCGATGGATCCATGTGTGGTCTCTGAAGAGAGCACACATTTCAATGACTCTGGTTGTTGTTAATAAAAAGAACACACATGCAATGACACTGGTGGATCCATGTGTGGTCTCTGAAGAGAACACCCATGCAATGACTCTGGTTGTTGTTACTAAAAAGAACACACATGCAATGACACTGGTGGATCCATTTGTAGATTGTGAAGAGAACACACATGCAATCACACTGGTGGATCCATAGGTGGTATGTGAAAAACGATCATGAAATGACTCTGGTTGTTGTTAGTAAAAGAACACACATGCAATGACCTTTGGTGGATTGTGAAAAGAGCACACATGCAATGACCTGTGGATCCATATGTGGTATGTGAAAAGAACACACATGCAATGACTCCAGTTGTTGTTAGTGAAAAGAACATACATGCAATGACACTGGTGGATCCATGTGTGGTATCTGAAGAGAACATACATGCAATGACACTGGTTGTTACTAAAAAGAACACACATGCAATGACACTGGTGGATCCATATGTGGTATGTGAGAAGAACAGTCATGAAATGACTCTGGTTGTTGTTAGTAAAAAGAACACACATGCAATGACACTGGTGGATCCATAGGTGGATTGTCAAAAGAGCACACATGCAATGACATTGGTGGATCCATATGTGGTATGTGAAAAGAACACACATGCAATGACTCCATTGTTGTTAGTGAAAAGAACACACATGCAATGACACCGGTGGATCCATAGGTGGATTGTGAAAAGAGTACACATGCAATGACACTGGTGGATCCATTCGTGGTATGTGAAAAGAACACACATGCAATAACTCTAGTTGTTGTTAGTGAAAAGAACCCACATGCAATGACACTGGTAGATCCATAGGTGGTATGTGAAAAGAACACACATTTCATTGACTCTGGTTGTTGTTAGTAAAAAGAACACACATGCAATAACACTGGTGGATCCATAGGTGGATTGTGAAAAGAGCACACATGCAATGACACTGGTGGATCCATATGTGGTATGTGAAAAGAACACACATGCAATGATTCCAGTTGTTGTTAGTGAAAAGAACATACATGCAATGACACCGGTGGATCCATGTGTGGTATCTGAATAGGGCCGGCCTTGGGGGGGCGCAGGGTGTGCGGTCGCCCTAGGCCCCCAAATTGTAGGGGCCCCTCCCAGATATTCAACTATACATACGTATGTACAGGTTAACTGAGAATAAAAGTTAATATGACTTAATTGGGCCTTGAGACAATCAATAGATCGATCATCGATGGTAGATTGCTAGCAGCGCGATGATCGGTGATCGATCGACCTTGGAGTCCCGAGACACCGCCGGACACAATCGAATCGAATCCACCTCGCCTGGCCGCGCCGGGCGATCAGCCATCTCTAGGACCGTCGTCATACGGTATGATTTCGCGAATTAACGTCTTCCTATATTCCCGGATTTCTCCTGATTTTGGTTTTCTAATCTTTAGTTCATCGACTCACCGATTTTAATTTTGAGGCCATCAATCGAGAATAATACACATCGTAATTTGATTGATCCGAGTCAAGGTATATTATTCCCTAGTCTCTATCTTCAGTTCACACACGGACACATGATGCAAGTAGGTATAATTTAATATTTGATGTAAACTTTTCAGCATTGTGTGTTATCATGTCGTCGAGAAAGTATCCATCGATAGCGCTAAAAGGAAAAGAGCACAAAATGTGGCGACCTTGATACAATCACAAAGAGGAGATATTTACAAATTTTTCAAGAGTCTGAGTGCTTCTAGAAACCCAAATAATGAGTTGGCGATAGTTGCCGTGGAGGAAAAGCAACAAACTAGTGACAATTTTGAATCTGATTATCAAGAGGAAAATATCGATGCCAACATTGGCGATAACAACGGAAGTGGCTCTGAGAATGCAGGTAATTCATCGGATGTGCAACCACAATTTTCTAGTGTTGATGAACAACCAGTTTATACTTCTGATATCTATGATCCAAGAAATTGGGATAACCTTGATAATAAAGCAAGAGACATTTTAGTAGAGAAAGGACCTGCGAGAGGAAAAATTGGACTACCCCATGGCGATGCATCAAGGCATTTTTCAGATTTTCATTATTACAGGAATTTAAGCAATGGAGAGAAACATGATAGAAAATGGCTTGTTTATTCAAAGGATGTTGATGGATTGTTTTGCTTCTGTTCTAAGATCTTCAAATCTAGCACTAGCAGGAGTCAGAGTTCTTTAGCACATGATGGATTTCGAAATTGGGGTCATATTAGTGAGAAGCTTAAAGACCATGACAATAGTGTCAAGCATATTAATAACATGAACACGTGGAATGAACTGAGGGTTAGACTACGGAAGGAGGAAACTATTGACAAAGAATTGCAACATCAACTCACAAAGAAGAAAGAAAGGGTGAGGCAAGTTTTGTTAAGAATAATAGCCATTGTAAAATATCTTGGTAGCATAACTTGGCTACGTGGAAAAAGTGAACGACTTTACTGGGGATGATAATGGTAATTTTTTGGCTTCTGTTGAGATGATTGCAGAGTTTGACATGGTAATGCGAGACCACCTTAGACGTATTTAGAGCAATGAGATTCATTATCACTATCTTAGTCATAAAATTCAGAATGAGTTGATATTTCTTTTGGCTTCTGACATCACACGTTCTATCATAAAGGTTGTTAAAGAGGCCAAGTATTTCTCTATTATCCTAGATTGTACCCCTGATGTTAGTCATCAAGAGCAAATGACTTTATTAGTTCGATGTGTTAATTTATCTGATGGAAAGGTAAAAATTGGGGAGTACTTTTTGGGCTTCTTGAAGGTGGATGACACTTCCGGTTTGGGGATTTTTAAAGTATTGCTTGAATCTATGAAATCATTTGGTCTAAATATTGAAGATATAAGGTGTCAAGGCTATGACAATGGTTCTAATATGAAGGTAAAGACAAAGGGTACAATCAAGGTTACTTGGATGAGCCGAAGGGCATTGTATATGCCATGTGCTTGCCATAGTCTCAATCTCACTCTTTGTGATATGGCAAAATCATGTGAGAAAACTGTTACATTTTTGGAATTGTTCAACGCATATATGTCTTATTTGTTGGTTCTACAAAAAGGTGGAGTGTCTTGCTCAAACATGTTCCTAGTTTGACTGTGAAATCATTGTCCAATACTCGTTGGGAGAGTAGAATCAAAAGTGTTACAGCAATAAGATATCAAGCTACTGAGTTAAGGTCGACTTTATGCAGGTTGTGTCATGATAGAGATGTTGAGGCTAAAGATAGAAGTGATGCAAAAAAATATTTGATGGGCTTGGCGTTTGAGTTTCTACTTGGTATGGTTATATGGCATGACATTTTATTTGCGATAAATAAAGTTAGCAAGATGTTGCAATCTCCGACCATGTCGTTGACTCTACTTTGAAGCATATACAAGGTATAACACAATATTTTGAGAAGTATAGAGGCGTGGGGTTTTCTACTAGTTTGGGCATCACCAAAGGTATACATAGCTGGAATGGGTGTAGATGCATTTATTCCGATAAAGCGTAGATTCTGAGGAAGATTCAGTTTGATGAAAGTAATTGCCATGAAGAAATTCTAGAAGCTGAGAAGGTATTTCAAGTTAAATATTTTTATGTTGTGGTTGATATGGCCATTACTTCTTTGAAGGACAGATTTAAAGAACTCATGGTTTTTAAAGATATATTTGGATTTTTATTGAGCTCGGACACCCTGAAATCTTTAAATGATAATGAACTTGAAGAGGGTTGCAACAAGTTTGCGCAGACTTTCTCTCTTGAAAATGGTCCGTGTGATGTTGAGGTATATAATCTTATTTCGAATTAAAGATGATGAGATACACCTTGCGGATGGCGTAATATACGCTATGGAGATTTTTCAACATGTCGAGAAGTTGATTGTTATCCTAATATCTCCATTGCTTACGCATCTTATTCTTGTGCCTATGACCGTTGCATCGGCGAAGAAGCTTCTCGAAGTTGAAATTATTGAAGAATTATTTGAGGTCAACAATGAGTCAACAAAGGTTAAATGGTTTGGCAACATTATGCATTGAGAAGAAATTATTGGATGGCAGAGCATCGATCTATCATTAAGCGAATTTGCATCGAGAAATCTTAGAAGAAATTTTTAAGGTGCTATTTATAAACTATTTGATATGCGCACTATTTTTACATGCATTGACGTGTAATAGATTACATATATTCTCACTATATATTCATTATTATTGTGGCGATGTCTATAAAAAGGGCACCGAATTTTGGCCTCGCCCCGGGCCCCGGAAATCTTAGGACCGGCCCTGTATCTGAAGAGAACACACATTTCAATGACTATGGTAGTTGTTAGTAAAAAGAACACACATGCAATGACACTGGTGGATCCATGTGTGGTCTCTAAAGAGAACACACATGTAATGACTCTGGTTGTTGTTAGTAAAAAGAGCACATATGCAATGACACTGGTGGATCCCTGTGTGGATTGTGAAGAGAACACACATGCAATGACACTAGTGGATCCATATGTGGTATGTGAGAAGAACAGTCATGAAATGACTATGGTTGTTGTTAGTAAAAAGAACACACATGCAATGACACTGGTGGATCCATAGGTGGATTGTGAAAAGAGCACACATGCAATGAAACTGGTGGATCCATATGTGGTATGTGAAAAGAACACACATGCAAAGACTCCAATTGTTGTTAGTGAAAAGAACATACATGCAATGACACCGGTGGATCCATGTGTGGTCTCTGAAGAGAACACACATGCAATGACACTGGTTGTTGTTACTAAAAAGAACACACATGCAATGACACGGGTGGATCCATGTGTGGATTGTGAAGAGAACACACATGCAATGACACTGGTGGATCCATAGGTGGTATGTGAGAAGAACAGTCATAAATGACTCTGGTTGTTGTTAGTAAAAAGAACACACATGCAATGACCTTGGTGGATCCATAGGTGGATTGTGCAAAGATCACATGCAATAACACTTGTGGATCCATATGTGGTATGTGAAAAGAACACACATGCAAAGACTCCAGTTGTTGTTAGTGAAAAGAGCACACATGCAATAACACTGGTGGATCCATAGGTGGTATGTGAAAAGAACACATATTTCATTGACTCTGGTTGTTGTTAGTAAAAAGAACACACATGCAATGACACTGGTGGATCCATAGGTGGATTGTGAAAAGAGCACACATGCAATGACACTAGTGGATCCATATGTGGTATGTGAAAAGAACACACATGCAAAGACTCTAGTTGTTGTTAGTGAAAAGAACAAACATGCAATGACAGATGGATCCATGTGTGGTCTCTGAGAGCACACATTTCAATGACTCTGGTTGTTGTTAATAAAAGAACACACATGCAATGACCTTTGGTGGATCCATGTGTGGTCTCTGAACCTAACACCCATGCAATGACTCTGGTTGTTGTTACTAAAAAGAACACACATGCAATGACACTGGTGGATCCATTTGTAGATTGTGAAGAGAACACACATGCAATCACACTGGTGGATCCATAGGTGGTATGTGAAAAGAACAGTCATGAAATGACTCTGGTTGTTGTTAGTAAAAAGAACACACATGCAATGACCTTTGGTGGATTGTGAAAAGAGCACACATGCAATGAACCTTTGGTGGATCCATATGTGGTATGTGAAAAGAACACACATACAATGACTCCGGTTGTTGTTAGTTAAAAGAACATACA
Source organism: Avena insularis (assembly GCA_023614405.1). Lineage (NCBI taxonomy): Eukaryota > Viridiplantae > Streptophyta > Magnoliopsida > Poales > Poaceae > Avena > Avena insularis. The sequence continues at coordinate 94,344,768 of CM042696.1, read as the reverse complement.
TGCAATGACCTGGTGGATCCATGTGTGGTATCTGAAGAAGAACATACATGCAATGACACTGGTTGTTACTAAAAAGAACACACATGCAATGACACTGGTGGATCCATATGTGGTATGTGAGAAGAACAGTCATGAAATGACTCTGGTTGTTGTTAGTAAAAGAACACACATGCAATGACCTTTGGTGGATCCATAGGTGGATTGTCAAAAGAGCACACATGCAATGACATTGGTGGATCCATATGTGGTATGTGAAAAGAACACACATGCAATGACTCCATTGTTGTTAGTGAAAGAACACACATGCAATGACACGGTGGATCCATAGGTGGATTGTGAAAAGAGTACACATGCAATGACCTTTGGTGGATCCATTAGTGGTATGTGAAAAGAACACACATGCAATGACTCAGTTGTTGTTAGTGAAAAGAACACACATGCAATGACACTGGTGGATCCATAGGTGGTATGTGAAGAGAACACACATTTCATTGACTACGGTTGTTGTTACTAAAAGAACACACATGCAATGACCTTTTGGTGGATCTATCGTGGTATGTGAAAAGAGCACATGTCTTGACGGTGGATCCATATGTGGTATGTGAAAATAACACACATGCAATGACTCCAGTTGTTGTTAGTGAAAAGAACATACAAGCAATGACACCGGTGGATCCATGTGTGGTCTCCGAAGAGAACGCACATTTCAATGACTCTGGTTGTTGTTAGTGAAAAGAACATACATGCAATGACACCGATGGATCCATGTGTGGTCTCTGAAGAGAGCACACATTTCAATGACTCTGGTTGTTGTTAATAAAAAGAACACACATGCAATGACACTAGTGGATCCATGTGTGGTCTCTGAAGAGAACACCCATGCAATGACTCTGGTTGTTGTTACTAAAAAGAACACACATGCAATGACACTGGTGGATCCATTTGTGGATTGTGAAGAGAACACACATGCAATGACACTGGTGGATCCATAGGTGGTATGTGAGAAGAACAGTCATGAAATGACTCTAGTTGTTGTTAGTAAAAAGAACACACATGCAATGACACTGGTGGATTGTGAAAAGAGCACACATGCAATGACACTGGTGGATCCATATGTGGTATGTGAAAAGAACACACATGCAATGACTCCAGTTGTTGTTAGTGAAAAGAACATACATGCAATGACACTGGTGGATCCATGTGTGGTCTCTAAAGAGAACATACATGCAATGACACTGGTGGATCCATAGGTGGATTGTGAAAAGAGCACACATGCAATGACACTGGTGGATCCATATGTGGTATGTGAAAAGAACACACATGCAATGACTCCAGTTGTTGTTAGTGAAAAGAATACACATGCAATGACACTGGTGGATCCATGTGTGGTCTCTGAAGAGAACACTCATTTCAATGACTCTGGTTGTTCTTAGTAAAAAGAACACACATGCAATGAAACTGGTGGATCCATGTGTGGTCTCTGAGAGAACACACATGCAATGACACTGGTTTTTGTTACTAAAAAGAACACACATGCAATGACACTAGTGGATCCATGTGAGGATTGTGAAGAGAACACACATGCAATGACACTGGTGGATCCATAGGTGGTATGTGAGAAGAATAGTCATGAAATAACTTTGGTTGTTGTTAGTAAAAAGAATACACATGCAATGACACTGGTGGATCCATAGGTGGTATGTGAGAAGAATAGTCATGAAATAACTTTGGTTGTTGTTAGTAAAAAGAATACACATGCAATGACACTGGTGGATCCATAGGTGGATTGTGAAAAGAGCACACATGCAATGACACTGGTAGATCCACATGTCGTATGTGAAAAAACACACATGCAATGACTCTAGTTGTTGTTAGTGAAAAGAACACACATGCAATGACACTGGTGGATCCATAGGTGGATTGTGAAAAGAGCATACATGCAATGACACTGGTGGATCCATATGTGGTATGTGAAAAAACACACATGCAATGACTCCAGTTGTTGTTAGTGAAAAGAACATACATGCAATGACACTGGTGGATCCATGTGTGGTCACTGAAGAGAGCACACATTTCAATGACTCTAGTTGTTGTTGGTAAAAAGAACACACATGCAATGACACAGATGGATCCAAGTGTGGTCTCTGAAGAGAACACACATGCAATGACACTGGTTGTTGTTACTAAAAAGAACACACATGCAATGACACTTGTGGATCCATAGGTGGTATGTGAAAAGAACACAAATTTCATTGACTCTGGTTGTTGTTAGTAAAAAGAACACACATGCAATGACACTGGTGGATCCATAGGTGGATTGTGAAAAGAGCACACATGCAATGACACTGGTGGATCCATATGTGGTATGTGAAAAGAACACACATGCAAAGACTCCAGTTGTTATTAGTGAAAAGAACATACATGCAATGACACCGATGGATCCATGTGTGGTCTCTGAAGAGAGCACACATTTCAATGACTCTGGTTGTTGTTAATTAAAAGAACACACATGCAATGACACTGGTGGATCCATGTGTGGTCTCGGAAGAGAACACCCATGCAATGACTCTGGTTGTTGTTACTAAAAAGAACACACATGCAATGACACTGGTGGATCCATTTGTGGATTGTGAATAGAACACACATGCAATGACACTGGTGGATCCATAGGTGGTATGTGAGAAGAACAGTCATGAAATGACTCTGGTTGTTGTTAGTAAAAAGAACACACATGCAATGACACTGGTGGATTGTGAAAAGAGCACACATGCAATGACACTGGTGGATCCATATGTGGTATGTGAAAAGAACATACATGCAATGACTCAGTTGTTGTTAGTGAAAAGAACATACATGCAATGACACCGGTGGATCCATGTGTGGTCTCCGAAGAGAACACACATTTCAATGACTCTGGTTGTTGTTAGTGAAAAGAACATACATGCAATGACATCGATGGATCCATGTGTGGTCTCTGAAGAGAGCACACATTTCAATGACTCTGGTTGTTGTTAATAAAAAGAACACACATGCAATGACACTAGTGGATCCATGTGTGGTCTCTGAAGAGAATACCCATGCAATGACTCTGGTTGTTTTTACTAAAAAGAACACACATGCAATGACACTGGTGGATCCATTTGTGGATTGTGAAGAGAACACACATGCAATGACACTGGTGGATCCATAGGTGGTATGTGAGAAGAACAGTCATGAAATGACTCTAGTTCTTGTTAGTAAAAAGAACACACATGCAATGACACTGGTGGATTGTGAAAAGAGCACACATGCAATGACACTGGTGGATCCATATGTGGTATGTGAAAAGAACACACATGCAATGACTCCAGTTGTTGTTAGTGAAAAGAACATACATGCAATGACCTTTGGTGGATCCATGTGTGGTCTCTAAAGAAGAACATACATGCAATGACACGGGTGTATCCATATGTGGTATGTGAGAAGAACAGACATGAAATGACTCTGGTTGTTGTTAGTAAAAAGAACACACATGCAATGACACTGGTGGATCCATAGGTGGATTGTGAAAAGAGCACACATGCAATGACATTGGTGGATCCATATGTGGTATGTGAAAAGAACACACATGCAATGACTCCATTGTTGCTAGTGAAAAGAACACACATGCAATGACACCGGTGGATCCATAGGTGGATTGTGAAAAGAGTACACATGCAATGACACTGGTGGATCCATTCGTGGTATGTGAAAAGAACACACATGCAATGACTCCAGTTGTTGTTAGTGAAAAGAACACACATGCAATGACACTGGTGGATCCATAGGTGGTATGTGAAAAGAACACACATTTCATTGACTCTGGTTGTTGTTACTAAAAAGAACACACATGCAATGACACTGGTGGATCTATACGTGGTATGTGAAAAGAGCACACATGTACTGACACTGGTGGATCCATATGTGGTATGTGAAAAGAACACACATGCAATGACTCCAGTTGTTGTTAGTGAAAAGAACATACAAGCAATGACACCGGTGGATCCATGTGTGGTCTCCGAAGAGAACGCACATTTCAATGACTCTGGTTGTTGTTAGTGAAAAGAACATACATGCAATGACACCGATGGATCCATGTGTGGTCTCTGAAGAGAGCACACATTTCAATGACTCTGGTTGTTGTTAATAAAAAGAACACACATGCAATGACACTAGTGGATCCATGTGTGGTCTCTGAAGAGAACACCCATGCAATGACTCTGGTTGTTGTTACTAAAAAGAACACACATGCAATGACACTGGTGGATCCATTTGTGGATTGTGAAGAGAACACACATGCAATGACACTGGTGGATCCATAGGTGGTATGTGAGAAGAACAGTCATGAAATGACTCTAGTTGTTGTTAGTAAAAAGAACACACATGCAATGACACTGGTGGATTGTGAAAAGAGCACACATGCAATGACACTGGTGGATCCATATGTGGTATGTGAAAAGAACACACATACAATGACTCTAGTTGTTGTTAGTGAAAAGAACATACATGCAATGACACTGGTGGATCCATGTGTGGTCTCTAAATAGAACATACATGCAATGACACTGGTGGATCCATATGTGGTATGTGAGAAGAACAGTCATGAAATGACTCTGGTTGTTGTTAGTAAAAAGAACACACATGCAATGACATTGGTGGATCCATAGGTGGATTGTGAAAAGAGCACACATGCAATGACACTGGTGGATCCATATGTGGTATGTGAAAAGAACACACATGCAATGACTCCAGTTGTTGTTAGTGAAAAGAATACACATGCAATGACACTGGTGGATCCATGTGTGGTCTGAAGAACACTCATTTCAATGACTCTGGTTGTTCTTAGTAAAAAGAACACACATGCAATGAAACTGGTGGATCCATGTGTGGTCTCTGAGAGAACACACATGCAATGACACTGGTTTTTGTTACTAAAAAGAACACACATGCAATGACACTAGTGGATCCATGTGTGGATTGTGAAGAGAACACACATGCAATGACACTGGTGGATCCATAGGTGGTATGTGAGAAGAATAGTCATGAAATAACTTTGGTTGTTGTTAGTAAAAAGAATACACATGCAATGACACTGGTGGATCCATAGGTGGATTGTGAAAAGAGCACACATGCAATGACACTGGTGGATCCACATGTCGTATGTGAAAAAACACACATGCAATGACTCTAGTTGTTGTTAGTGAAAAGAACACACATGCAATGACCTTTGGTGGATCCATAGGTGGATTGTGAAAAGAGCATACATGCAATGACCTGGTGGATCCATATGTGGTATGTGAAAAAACACACATGCAATGACTCAGTTGTTGTTAGTGAAAGAACATACATGCAATGACCTTTGGTGTATCCATGTGTGGTCACTGAAGAGAGCACACATTTCAATGACTCTAGTTGTTGTTGGTAAAAAGAACACACATGCAATGACACAGATGGATCCAAGTGTGGTCTCTGAAGAGAACACACATGCAATGACACTGGTTGTTGTTACTAAAAAGAACACACATGCAATGACACTTGTGGATCCATAGGTGGTATGTGAAAAGAACACAAATTTCATTGACTCTGGTTGTTGTTAGTAAAAAGAACACACATGCAATGACACTGGTGGATCCATAGGTGGATTATGAAAAGAGCACACATGCAATGACACTGGTGGATCCATATGTGGTATGTGAAAAGAACACACATGCAAAGACTCCAGTTGTTATTAGTGAAAAGAACATACATGCAATGACACCGATGGATCCATGTGTGGTCTCTGAAGAGAGCACACATTTCAATGACTCTGGTTGTTGTTAATAAAAAGAACACACATGCAATGACCTTTGGTGGATCCATGTGGTCTCGGGAAAGAACACCCATGCAATGACTCTGGTTGTTGTTACTAAAAGAACACACATGCAATGACTGGATTGGATCCATTTGTGGATTGTGAAGAGAACACACATGCAATGACACTGGTGGATCCATAGGTGGTATGTGAGAAGAACGGTCATGAAATGACTCTGGTTGTTGTTAGTAAAAAGAAAACACATGCAATGACACTGGTGGATTGTGAAAAGAGCACACATGCAATGACACTGGTGGATCCATATGTGGTATGTGAAAAGAACACACATGCAATGACTCAGTTGTTGTTAGTGAAAAGAACATACATGCAATGACACCGGTGGATCCATGTGTGGTCTCCGAAGAGAACGCACATTTCAATGACTCTGGTTGTTGTTAGTGAAAAGAACATACATGCAATGACACCGATGGATCCATGTGTGGTCTCTGAAGAGAGCACACATTTCAATGACTCTGGTTGTTGTTAATAAAAAGAACACACATGCAATGACACTAGTGGATCCATGTGTGGTCTCTGAAGAGAACACCCATGCAATGACACTGGTGGATCCATATGTGGTATGTGAAAAGAACACACATGCAAAGACTCCAGTTGTTGTTAGTGAAAAGAACATACATGCAATGACACCGATGGATCCATGTGTGGTCTCTGAAGAGAGCACACATTTCAATGACTCTGGTTGTTGTTAATAAAAAGAACACACATGCAATGACACTGGTGGATCCATGTGTGGTCTCTGAAGAGAACACCCATGCAATGACTCTGGTTGTTGTTACTAAAAAGAACACACATGCAATGACTCCAGTTGTTGTTAGTGAAAAGAATACACATGCAATGACACTGGTGGATCCATGTGTGGTCTCTGAAGAGAACACTCATTTCAATGACTCTAGTTGTTCTTAGTAAAAAGAACACACATGCAATGAAACTGGTGGATCCATGTGTGGTCTCTGAGAGAACACACATGCAATGACACTGGTTTTTGTTACTAAAAAGAACACACATGCAATGACACTAGTGGATCCATGTGTGGATTGTGAAGAGAACACACATGCAATGACCTTTGGTGGATCCATAGGTGGTATGTGAGAAAACAGTCATGAAATAACTTTGGTTGTTGTTAGTAAAAGAACACACATGCAATGACCTTTGGTGGATCCATAGGTGGATTGTGAAAAGCACACATGCAATGACACTGGTGGATCCACATGTCATTATGTGAAAAACACACATGCAATGACTCTAGTTGTTGTTAGTGAAAAGAACACATCTGCAATGACCTTTGGTGGATCCATAGGTGGATTGTGAAAAGAGCATACATGCAATGCCACTGGTGGATCCATATGTGGTATGTGAAAAAAAACACATGCAATGACTCCAGTTGTTGTTAGTGAAAAGAACATACATGCAATGACACTGGTGGATCCATGTGTAGTCCTTGAAGAAACACACATTTCAATGACTCTAGTTGTTGTTGGTAAAAAGAACACACATGCAATGACACTGGTGGATCCAAGTGTGGTCTCTGAAGAGAACACAAATGAAATGACACTGGTTGTTGTTACTAAAAAGAACACACATGCAATGACACTTGTGGATCCATAGGTGGTATGTGAAAAGAACACAAATTTCATTGACTCTGGTTGTTGTTAGTAAAAAGAACACACATGCAATGACCTTTGGTGGATCCATAGGTGGATTGTGAAAGAGCACACATGCAATGACCTTTGGTGGATCCATATGTGGTATGTGAAAAGAACACACATGCAAAGACTCAGTTGTTGTTAGTGAAAGAACATACATGCAATGACACCCGATGGATCCATGTGTGGTCTCTGAAGAGAGCACACATTTCAATGACTCTGGTTGTTGTTAATAAAAAGAACACACATACAATGACCTTTGGTGGATCCATGTGTGGTCTCGGAAGAGAACACCCATGCAATGACTCTGGTTGTTGTTACTAAAAAGAACACACATGCAATGACACTGGTGGATCCATTTGTGGATTGTGAAGAGAACACATACAATGACAGCTGGTGGATCCATAGGTGGTATGTGAGAAGAGCAGTCATGAAATGACTCTGGTTATTATTAGTAAAAGAACACACATGCAATGACCTGAGTGGATCCATAGGTGGATTGTGAAAAGAGCACACATGCAATGACACTGGTGAATCCATATGTGGTATGTGAAAGAACACACGTACAAAGACTCAGTTGTTCTTAGTGAAAAGAACATACATGCAATGACACCGATGGATCCATGTGTGGTCTCTGAAGAGAGCACACATTTCAATGACTACTGGTTGTTGTTAATAAAAGAACACACATGCTGTGACACTGGTGGATCCATGTGTGGTCTCTGAAAGAACTACCCATGCAATGACTCTGGTTATTGTTACTAAAAAGAACACACATGCAATGACTCAGTTGTTGTTAGTGAAAAGAATACACATGCAATGACACTGGTGGATCCATGTGTGGTATGTGAATAGAACACTCATTTCAATGACTCTAGTTGTTCTTAGTAAAAGAACACATGCAATGAAACTGGTGGATCCATGTGTGGTCTCTGAGAGAACACACATGCAATGACACTGGTTTTTGTTACTAAAAAGAACACACATGCAATGACACTAGTGGATCCATGTGTGGATTGTGAAGAGAACACACATGCAATGACACTGGTGGATCCATAGGTGGTATGTGAGAAGAACAGTCATGAAATAACTTTGGTTGTTGTTAGTAAAAAGAACACACATGCAATGACACTGGTGGATCCATAGGTGGATTGTGAAAAGAGCACACATGCAATGACACTGGTGGATCCACATGTCGTATGTGAAAAAACACACATGCAATGACTCTAGTTGTTGTTAGTGAAAAGAACACACATGCAATGACAACCTTTGGTGGATCCATAGGTGGATTGTGAAAAAACATACATGCAATGACCTTTGGTGGATCCATATGTGGTATGTGAAAAAACACATGCAATGACTCAGTTGTTGTTAGTGAAAAGAACATACATGCAATGACCTTTGGTGGATCATGTGTAGTCCTTTGAAGAGAGCACACATTTCAATGACTCTAGTTGTTGTTGGTAAAAAGAACACACATGCAATGACACTGATGGATCCAAGTGTGGTCTCTGAAGAGAACACAAATGAAATGACACTGGTTGTTGTTACTAAAAAGAACACACATGCAATGACACTTGTGGATCCATAGGTGGTATGTGAAAAGAACACAAATTTCATTGACTCTGGTTGTTGTTAGTAAAAAACACACATACAATGACACTTTGGTGGATCCATAGGTGGATTGTGAAAAGAGCACACATGCAATGACTTGGTGGATCCATATGTGGTATGTGAAAAGAACACACATGCAAAGACTCAGTTGTTGTTAGTGAAAAGAACATACATGCAATGACACCGATGGATCCATGTGTGGTCTCTGAAGAGCACACATTTCAATGACTCTGGTTGTTGTTAATAAAAAGAACACACATGCAATGACACTGGTGGATCCATGTGTGGTCTCTGAAGAGAACACCCATGCAATGACTCTGGTTGTTGTTACTAAAAAGAACACACATGCAATGACACTGGTGGATCCATTTGTGGATTGTGAAGAGAACACACATGCAATGACACTGGTGGATCCATAGGTGGTATGTGAGAAGAACAGTCATGAAATGACTCTGGTTGTTGTTAGTAAAAAGAACACACATGCAATGACACTGGTGGATCCATAGGTGGATTGTGAAAAGAGCACACATGCAATGACACTGGTGGATCCATATGTGGTATGTGAAAAGAACACACATGCAATGACTCAGTTGTTGTTAGTGAAAAGAACATACATGCAATGACACCGGTGGATCCATGTGTGGTCTCCGAAGAGAACGCACATTTCAATGACTCTGGTTGTTGTTAGTGAAAAGAACATACATGCAATGACACCGATGGATCCATGTGTGGTCTCTGAAGAGAGCACACATTTCAATGACTCTGGTTGTTGTTAATAAAAAGAACACACATGCAATGACACTAGTGGATCCATGTGTGGTCTCTGAAGAGAACACCCATGCAATGACTCTGGTTGTTGTTACTAAAAAGAACACACATGCAATGACACTGGTTGATCCATTTGTGGATTGTGAAGAGAACACACATGCAACCTTGGTGGATCCATAGGTGGTATGTAGGAAGAACAGTCATGAAATGACTCTAGTTGTTGTTAGTAAAAGAACACACATGCAATGACCTTTGGTGGATTGTGAAAAGAGCACACATGCAATGACCTTTGGTGGATCCATATGTGGTATGTGAAAAGAACACACTGCAATGACCTTTGGTTTTTGTTACTAAAAAGAACACACATGCAATGACACTAGTGGATCCATGTGTGGATTGTGAAGAGAACACACATGCAATGACACTGGTGGATCCATAGGTGGTATGTGAGAAGAACAGTCATGAAATAACTTTGGTTGTTGTTAGTAAAAAGAATACACATGCAATGACACTGGTGGATCCATGAATTGGATTGTGAAAAGAGCACACATGCAATGACACTTTGGTGGATCCATATGCATTATGTGAAAAAACACACATGCAATGACTCTAGTTGTTGTTAGTGAAAAGAACACACATCAATGACCTTTGGTGGATCCATAGGTGGATTGTGAAAGAGCATACATGCAATGACCTGGTGGATCCATATGTGGTATGTGAAAAAAAAAAACACATGAAATGACTCCCGTTGTTGTTAGTGAAAAGAACATACATGCAATGACACTGGTGGATCCATGTGTAGTCCTTTGAAGAGCACACATTTCAATGACTCTAGTTGTTGTTGGTAAAAGAACACATGCAATGACACAGATGGATCAAGTGTGGTCTCTGAAGAGAGAACACACATGCAATGACACTGGTTGTTGTTACTAAAAAGAACACACATGCACTGACACTTGTGGATCCATAGGTGGTATGTGAAAAGAACACAAATTTCATTGACGCTGGTGGTTGTTAGTAAAAAGAACACACCTGCAATGACACGGGTGGATCCATAGGTGGATTGTGAAAGAGCACACATGCAATGACCTTTGGTGGATCCATATGTGGTATGTGAAAAGAACACACATGCAATGACTCCAGTTGTTGTTAGTGAAAAGAACATACATACAATGACACGATGGATCCATGTGTGGTCTGAAGAGAGCACACATTTCAATGTTTCTGGATGTTGTTAATAAAAGAACACACATGCAATGACCTTTGGTGGATCCATGTGTGGTCTCTGAAGAACACCCATACAATGAATCTGGTTGTTGTTACTAAAAAGAACACACATGCAAGGACACGGGTGGATCCTTTTGTGGATTGTGAAGAGAACACACATGCAATGACACTGGTGGATCCATAGGTGGTATGTGAGAAGAACAGTCATGAAATGACTCTGGTTGTTGTTAGTAAAAGAACACATGCAATGACCTTTGGTGGATTGTGAAAAGAGCACACATGCAATGACACTGGTGGATCCATATGTGGTATGTGAAAAGAACACACATGCAATAACTCAGTTGTTGTTAGTGAAAAGAACATACATGCAATGACACTGGTGGATCCATGTGTGGTCTCCGAAGAGAACGCACATTTCAATGACTCTGGTAGTTGTTAGTGAAAAGAACATACATGCAATGACACCGATGGATCCATGTGTGGTCTCTGAAGAGAGCACACATTTCAATGACTCTGGTTGTTGTTAATAAAAAGAACACACATGCAATGACACTAGTGGATCCATGTGTGTTCTCTGAAGAGAACACCCATGCAATGACTCTAGTTGTTGTTACTAAAAAGAACACACATGCAATGACACTGGTGGATCCATTTGTGGATTGTGAAGAGAACACACATGCAATGACACTGGTGGATCCATAGGTGGTATGTGAGAAGAACAGTCATGAAATGACTCTAGTTGTTGTTAGTAAAAAGAACACACATGCAATGACACTGGTGGATTGTGAAAAGAGCACACATGCAATGACACTGGTGGATCCATATGTGGTATGTGAAAAGAACACACATGCAATGACTCCAGTTGTTGTTAGTGAAAAGAACATACATGCAATGACACTGGTGGATCCATGTGTGGTCTCTAAAGAGAACATACATGCAATGACACTGGTGGATCCATATGTGGTATGTGAGAAGAACAGTCATGAAATGACTCTGGTTGTTGTTAGTAAAAAGAACACACATGCAATGACACTGGTGGATCCATAGGTGGATTGTGAAAAGAGCACACATGCAATGACACTGGTGGATCCATATGTGGTATGTGAAAAGAACACACATGCAATGACTCCAGTTGTTGTTAGTGAAAAGAATACACATGCAATGACACTGGTGGATCCATGTGTGGCCTCTGAAGAGAACACTCATTTCAATGACTCTGGTTGTTCTTAGTAAAAAGAACACACATGCAATGAAACTGGTGGATCCATGTGTGGTCTCTGAGAGAACACACATGCAATGACAGTGGTTTTTGTTACTAAAAAGAACACACATGCAATGACACTAGTGGATCCATGTGTGGATTGTGAAGAGAACACACATGCAATGACACTGGTGGATCCATAGGTGGTATGTGAGAAGAACAGTCATGAAATAACTTTGGTTGTTGTTAGTAAAAAGAACACACATGCAATGACACTGGTGGATCCATAGGTGGATTGTGAAAAGAGCACACATGCAATGACACCGGTGGATCCACATGTCGTATGTGAAAAAACACACATGCAATGACTCTAGTTGTTGTTAGTGAAAAGAACACACATGCAATGACACTAGTGGATCCATAGGTGGATTGTGAAAAGAGCATACATGCAATGACACTGGTGGATCCATATGTGGTATGTGAAAAAAAAACACATGCAATGACTCCAGTTGTTGTTAGTGAAAAGAACATACATGCAATGACACTGGTGGATCCATGTGTGGTCACTGAAGAGAGCACACATTTCAATGACTCTAGTTGTTGTTGGTAAAAAGAACACACATGCAATGACACTGATGGATCCAAGTGTGGTCTCTGAAGAGAACACAAATGCAATGACACTGGTTGTTGTTACTAAAAAGAACACACATGCAATGACACTTGTGGATCCATAGGTGGTATGTGAAAAGAACACAAATTTCATTGACTCTGGTTGTTGTTAGTAAAAAGAACACACATGCAATGACACTGGTGGATCCATAGGTGGATTGTGAAAAGAGCACACATGCAATGACACTGGTGGATCCATATGTGGTATGTGAAAAGAACACACATGCAAAGACTCCAGTTGTTGTTAGTGAAAAGAACATACATGCAATGACACCGATGGATCCATGTGTGGTCTCTGAAGAGAGCACACATTTCAATGACTCTGGTTGTTGTTAATAAAAAGAACACACATGCAATGACACTGGTGGATCCATGTGTGGTCTCTGAAGAGAACACCCATGCAATGACTCTGGTTGTTGTTACTAAAAAGAACACACATGCAATGACTCCAGTTGTTGTTAGTGAAAAGAATACACATGCAATGACACTGGTGGATCCATGTGTGGTCTCTGAAGAGAACACTCATTTCAATGACTCTAGTTGTTCTTAGTAAAAAGAACACACATGCAATGAAACTGGTGGATCCATGTGTGGTCTCTGAGAGAACACACATGCAATGACACTGGTTTTTGTTACTAAAAAGAACACACATGCAATGACACTAATGGATCCATGTGTGGATTGTGAAGAGAACACACATGCAATGACACTGGTGGATCCATAGGTGGTATGTGAGAAGAACAGTCATGAAATAACTTTGGTTGTTGTTAGTAAAAAGAACACACATGCAATGACACTGGTGGATCCATAGGTGGATTGTGAAAAGAGCACACATGCAATGACACTGGTGGATCCACATGTCGTATGTGAAAAAACACACATGCAATGACTCTAGTTGTTGTTAGTGAAAAGAACACGCATGCAATGACACTGGTGGATCCATAGGTGGATTGTGAAAAGAGCATACATGCAATGACACTGGTGGATCCATATGTGGTATGTGAAAAAAACACATGCAATGACTCCAGTTGTTGTTAGTGAAAAGAACATACATGCAATGACACTGGTGGATCCATGTGTGGTCACTGAAGAGAGCACACATTTCAATGACTCTAGTTGTTGTTGGTAAAAAGAACACACATGCAATGACACTGATGGATCCAAGTGTGGTCTCTGAAGAGAACACAAATGAAATGACACTGGTTTTTGTTATTAAAAAGAACACACATGCAATGACACTTGTGGATCCATAGGTGGTATGTGAAAAGAACACAAATTTCATTGACTCTGGTTGTTGTTAGTAAAAAGAACACACATGCAATGACACTGGTGGATCCATAGGTGGATTGTGAAAAGAGCACACATGCAATGACACTGGTGGATCCATATGTGGTATGTGAAAAGAACACACATGCAAAGACTCCAGTTGTTGTTAGTGAAAAGAACATACATGCAATGACACCGATGGATCCATGTGTGGTCTCTGAAGAGAGCACACATTTCAATGACTCTGGTTGTTGTTAATAAAAAGAACACACATGCAATGACACTGGTGGATCCATGTGTGGTCTCTGAAGAGAACACCCATGCAATGACTCTGGTTGTTGTTACTAAAAAGAACACACATGCAATGACACTGGTGGATCCATTTGTGGATTGTGAAGAGAACACACATGCAATGACACTGGTGGATCCATAGGTGGTATGTGAGAAGAACAGTAATGAAATGACTCTGGTTGTTGTTAGTAAAAAGAACACACATGCAATGACACTGGTGGATCCATAGGTGGATTGTGAAAAGAGCACACATGCAATGACACTGGTGGATCCATATGTGGTATGTGAAAAGAACACACATGCAATGACTCAGTTGTTGTTATTGAAAAGAACATACATGCAATGACACCGGTGGATCCATGTGTGGTCTCCGAAGAGAACGCACATTTCAATGACTCTGGTTGTTGTTAGTGAAAAGAACATACATGCAATGACACCGATGGATCCTTGTGTGGTCTCTGAAGAGAGCACACATTTCAATGACTCTAGTTGTTGTTAATAAAAAGAACACACATGCAATGACACTAGTGGATCCATGTGTGGTCTCTGAAGAGAACACCCATGCAATGACTCTGGTTGTTGTTACTAAAAAGAACACACATGCAATGACACTGGTGGATCCATTTGTGGATTGTGAAGAGAACACACATGCAATGACACTGGTGGATCCATAGGTGGTATGTGAGAAGAACAGTCATGAAATGACTCTAGTTGTTGTTAGTAAAAAGAACACACATGCAATGACACTGGTGGATTGTGAAAAGAGCACACATGCAATGACCTGGTGGACCCATATGTGGTATGTGAAAGAACACACATGCAATGACACTGGTTTTGTTACTAAAAGAACACACATGCAATGACACTAGTGGATCCATGTGTGGATTGTGAAGAGAACACACATGCAATGACACTGGTGGATCCATAGGTGGTATGTGAGAAGAACAGTCATGAAATAACTTTGGTTGTTGTTAGCAAAAAGAATACACATGCAATGACACTGGTGGATCCATAGGTGGATTGTGAAAAGAGCACACATGCAATGACACTGGTGGATCCACATGTCGTATGTGAAAAAACACACATGCAATGACTCTAGTTGTTGTTAGTGAAAAGAACACACATGCAATGACACTGGTGGATCCATAGGTGGATTGTGAAAAGACCATACATGCAATGACACTGGTGGATCCATATGTGGTATGTGAAAAAAAAACACATGCAATGACTCCAGTTGTTGTTAGTGAAAAGAACATACATGCAATGACACTGGTGGATCCATGTGTGGTCACTGAAGAGAGCACACATTTCAATGACTCTAGTTGTTGTTGGTAAAAAGAACACACATGCAATGACACAGATGGATCCAAGTGTGGTCTCTGAAGAGAGCACACATTTCAATGACTCTGGTTGTTGTTAATAAAAAGAACACACATGCAATGACACTAGTGGATCCATGTGTGGATTGTGAAAAGAACACAAATTTCATTGACTCTGGTTGTTGTTAGTAAAAAGAACACACATGCAATGACACTGGTGGATCCATAGGTGGATTGTGAAAAGAGCACACATGCAATGACACTGGTGGATCCATATGTGGTATGTGAAAAGAACACACATGCAAAGACTCCAGTTGTTGTTAGTGAAAAGAACATACATGCAATGACACCGATGGATCCATGTGTGGTCTCTGAAGAGAGCACACATTTCAATGACTCTGGATGTTGTTAATAAAAAGAACACACATGCAATGACACTGGTGGATCCATGTGTGGTCTCTGAAGAGAACACCCATGCAATGACTCTGGTTGTTACTAAAAAGAACACACATGCAATGACACTGGTGGATCCATTTGTGGATTGTGAAGAGAGCACACATGAAATGACACTGGTGGATCCATAGGTGGTATGTGAGAAGAACAATCATGAAATGACTCTGGTTGTTGTTAGTAAAAAGAACACACATGCAATGACACTGGTGGATTGTGAAAAGAGCACACATGCAATGACACTGGTGGATCCATATGTGGTATGTGAAAAGAACACACATGCAATAACTCAGTTGTTGTTAGTGAAAAGAACATACATGCAATGACACTGGTGGATCCATGTGTGGTCTCCGAAGAGAACGCACATTTCAATGACTCTGGTTGTTGTTAGTGAAAAGAACATACATGCAATGACAACGATGGATCCATGTGTGGTCTCTGAAGAGAGCACACATTTCAATGACTCTGGTTGTTGTTAATAAAAAGAACACACATGCAATGACACTAGTGGATCCATGTGTGGATTGTGAAAAGAACACAAATTTCATTGACTCTGGTTGTTGTTAGTAAAAAGAACACACATGCAATGACACTGGTGGATCCATAGGTGGATTGTGAAAAGAGCACACATGCAATGACACTGGTGGATCCATATGTGGTATGTGAAAAGAACACACATGCAAAGACTCCAGTTGTTGTTAGTGAAAAGAACATACATGCAATGACACCGATGGATCCATGTGTGGTCTCTGAAGAGAGCACACATTTCAATGACTCTGGTTGTTGTTAATAAAAAGAACACACATGCAATGACACTGGTGGATCCATGTGTGGTCTCTGAAGAGAACACCCATGCAATGACTCTGGTTGTTGTTACTAAAAAGAACACACATGCAATGACTCCAGTTGTTGTTAGTGAAAAGAATACACATGCAATGACACTGGTGGATCCATGTGTGGTCTCTGAAGAGAACACTCATTTCAATGACTCTAGTTGTTCTTAGTAAAAAGAACACACATGCAATGAAACTGGTGGATCCATGTGTGGTCTCTGAGAGAACACACATGCAATGACACTGGTTTTTTTTACTAAAAAGAACACACATGCAATGACACTAGTGGATCCATGTGTGGATTGTGAAGAGAACACACATGCAATGACACTGGTGGATCCATAGGTGGTATGTGAGAAGAACAGTCATGAAATAACTTTGGTTGTTGTTAGTAAAAAGAACACACATGCAATGACACTGGTGTATCCATAGGTGGATTGTGAAAAGAGCACACATGCAATGACACCTGTGGATCCACATGTCGTATGTGAAAAAACACACATGCAATGACTCTAGTTGTTGTTAGTGAAAAGAACACACATGCAATGACACTGGTGGATCCATAGGTGGATTGTGAAAAGAGCATACATGCAATGACACTGGTGGATCCATATGTGGTATGTGAAAAAAAACACATGCAATGACTCCAGTTGTTGTTAGTGAAAAGAACATACATGCAATGACACTGGTGGATCCATGTGTGGTCACTGAAGAGAGCACACATTTCAATGACTCTAGTTGTTGTTGGTAAAAAGAACACACATGCAATGACACTGATGGATCCAAGTGTGGTCTCTGAAGAGAACACAAATGCAATGACACTGGTTGTTGTTACTAAAAAGAACACACATGCATGACACTTGTGGATCCATAGGTGGTATGTGAAAAGAACACAAATTTCATTGACTCTGGTTGTTGTTAGTAAAAAGAACACACATGCAATGACACTGGTGGATCCATAGGTGGATTGTGAAAAGAGCACACATGCAATGACACTGGTGGATCCATATGTGGTATGTGAAAAGAACACACATGCAAAGACTCCAGTTGTTGTTAGTGAAAAGAACATACATGCAATGACACCGATGGATCCATGTGTGGTCTCTGAAGAGAGCACACATTTCAATGACTCTGGTTGTTGTTAATAAAAAGAACACACATGCAATGACACTGGTGGATCCATGTGTGGTCTCTGAAGAGAACACCCATGCAATGACTCTGGTTGTTGTTACTAAAAAGAACACACATGCAATGACACTGGTGGATCCATTTGTGGATTGTGAAGAGAACACACATGCAATGACACTGGTGGATCCATAGGTGGTATCTGAGAAGAACAGTCATGAAATGACTCTGGTTGTTGTTAGTAAAAAGAACACACATGCAATGACAATGGTGGATTGTGAAAAGAGCACACATGCAATGACACTGGTGGATCCATATGTGGTATGTGAAAAGAACACACATGCAATGACTCAGTTGTTGTTAGTGAAAAGAACATACATGCAATGACACTGGTGGATCCATGTGTGGTATCTGAAGAGAACATGCATGCAATGACACTGGTTGTTGTTACTAAAAAGAACACACATGCAATGACACTGGTGGATCCATATGTGGTATGTGAGAAGAACAGTCATGAAATGACTCTGGTTGTTGTTAGTAAAAAGAACACACATTTTATGACAATTGTGGATCCATAGGTGGATTGTGAAAAGAGAACACATGCAATGACACTTGTGGATCCATATGTGGTATGTGAAAAGAACACACATGCAATGACTCCAGTTGTTGTTAGTGAAAAGAATACACATGCAATAACACTGGTGGATCCTTGTGTGGTCTCTGAAGAGAACACTCGTTTCAATGACTCTGGTTGTTGTTAGTAAAAAGAACACACATGCAATGACACTGGTTGTTGTTATTAAAAAGAACACACATGCAATGACACTGGTGGATCCATGTGTGGATTGTGACGAGAACACACATGCAATAACACTTGTGGATCCATATGTGGTATGTGAGAAGAACAGTCATGAAATGACTCTGGTTGTTGTTAGTAAAAAGAACACACATGCAATGATACTGGTGGATCCATAGGTGGATTGTGAAAAGAGCACACATGCAATGACACTGGTGGATCCATATGTGGTATGTGAAAAGAACACACATGCAATGACTCAGTTGTTGTCGATTGAAAAGAACACACATGCAATGACACGGTGGATCCATAGGTGGATTGTGAAAAGAGCACACATGCAATGACACAGGTGGATCCATACGTGGTATGTGAAAAGAACACACATGCGATGACTCCAGTTGTTGTTAGTGAAAAGAACACACATGCAATGACACTGGTGGATCCATAGGTGGTATGTGAAAAGAACACACATTTCATTGACTCTGGTTGTTGTTACTAAAAAGAACACACATGCAATAACACTGGTGGATCCATACGTGGTATGTGAAAAGAGCACACATGTAATGACACTGGTGGATCCATATGTGGTATGTGAAAAGAACACACATGCAATGACTCTGGTTGTTGTTAGTGAAAAGAACATACAAGCAATGACACCGGTGGATCCATGTGTGGTCTCCGAAGAGAACAAACATTTCCATGACTCTGGTTGTTGTTAGTAAAAAGAACACACATGCAATGACACTGGTGGATCCATGTGTGGTCTCTGAAGAGAACACACATGCAATGACTCTGGTTGTTGTTAGTAAAAAGTACACACATGCAATGACACTGGTGGATCCATGTGTGGTCTCTGAAGAGAACACACATGCAATGACACTTGTGGATTCATATGTGGTATGTGAGAAGAACAGTCATGAAATGACTCTGGTTGTTGTTAGTAAAAAGGACACACATGCAATGACACTGGTGGATCCATAGGTGGATTGTGAAAAGAGCACACATGTAATGACACTGGTGGATCCATATGTGGTATGTGAAAAGAACACACATGCAATGACTCTAGTTGTTGTTAGTGAAAAGAACATAATGCAATAACACTGGTTTATCCATGTGTGGTCTTTGAAGAGAGAACACATTTCAATGACTCTGGTGGATCCATATGTGGTATGTGTAAAGAACACAAATGCAATGACTCTGGTTGTTGTTACTAAAAAAAACACATGCAATGACACTAGTGGATCCATAGGTGGTATGTGAAAAGAACACAAATTTCAATGACTCTGGTTGTTGTTAGTAAAAAGAACTCACATGCAATGACACTGGTGGATCCATAGGTGGATTGTGAAAAGAGCACACATGCAATGACATTTGAATGGTACTGGTGGATCCATAGGCGGATTGTGAAAAGAGATTTCCCTCTCTCTCGGTCACAAATCTCACAAAAGCCCAAACGTGTGGAGATCCCAAACATGTGCTCACTCTGGGTGCTATGCCCTGATTGGTGACCACGGATGTCCAGCGGATCGTCTCCACCAACCGTTGATCCCATGTGATCAGCAGTAGGATAACCCCTCCCTTCTCCACTTTTTTTATGCATGGTCAATCCGTGCCACCGATACTTTACCCCCATAAACAAGTGAAAATCCATCTATCTAACTAAAATAAATGATCATATTTCGAAGAAGCCATCGTCTTCGTCTTCCGGTCCGTCCTTGTTTTCGTCAATGCCATTGTCCCTGCCATCGCTGCCATCGGTGCCCTCCTCTGACGACTCGACACCGCCCCTTCCTCGAATAAGCGTGTTATCTCCTCGTCGGAGTCCTCCTCCTCCTCCTCTTCGTAGTCCCACGGGTCCACGTCACTCTCCTCCGCTTCTTCCTCCAACTGATCGATGAACGCCTCCTCGTTGGCCAAGTCGGACTCATCCAAATAGCTATCTCCTCACTTTTGCCCGGTCTTCTTCTCGTTCCTCTTCTTGTCTGTACTCGCCGGTGCAACACGCGTCCCCGTCCTGGCTGCTGCTTTGCGCTCGTCCAAGCCGCTAGGTACCCATTCTCCTCTGCACGGCGATGCGAGCTTGATGTCCGGTGTCCTCGGTGCCGATGTCGATGGATCTGGCGCGGTCGGACACGACGTCTTTGCCTCAGCGGCGAAGCGACTAGCGGATGATGCAGCGAAGGCGGGGCATGATGGGTGGATGGCTTGGACCTGCCATTGCCACGACAAGGGGCATCGTGCTCGAGGTAGTTGCTCCGAATGGTCGATGGCGGGTACATAGAGTGGGGTGCCGATCTGATCAAGGACGAGCAGCGGTTTTGTGAGTCGTGTCCACGCATGCATTTGTCGATTATCAAACAAAAAGAAGTAATATCTCGCGTATTGAACATAATTTGATCACAACAAAACTGGCACAGCGTATTCTAGACTCGTAAATATCCTGTGCGTGCCTATCACGTGGAGTTCGACGAAGTTGGACGTGCCGCCGTGATTGTGCAGCAGTTGTGCGCGTCATTGCCCCATCAACACGTGACACACGCACGCGGGATGTGCGTGCCGATTCCCGTGATGACCACCCGGCTCGCACTCCCCTTATTATATACTGGATTTTGGTACGCGAAGACCATTGAAGTGTCCATCGCAATAAAGACAAGTCCCATCGATTCCCTACCCCTGCCTCCCTGGCTTCTTTGAGAAGGTAGACCGTACACGGTGGTCTTGTATAATAGTACTAGTACTACTGGACCATGGCATGTACTCTTTACTCTTATCCCACACTAATAATCACTATCTCCTTCCTCCTGCCGCCGCCACACTCACCTTGCAAGCCATGGCTCCACTAAGGAGGGGGAGAGGCCGGTCGACGGTCCTCATAGAGAAAAGGGAGAGAAATCGCCGTGAGGCACTTCTTTCTCTACCAGCCACTCAAGCCCACCCTCTCATCGAGGCCTAATCTTCCCCGACAATGGCGCCGAATGTTCTAGCAGGCAAGGGCTCCTCCCGGTACGGTCTCCTTATTCTACTTCTTCTCCATCTCCCTCTCCATCATGATCTTAATCAGCTTCTTCTTGTTTTTCTTCTTCTCCTGGCTCTTCCTCTTCTACATATTACAGGTCGGTCGTGGAGCCCGAATCCACCACGACGGAGGCGTTGCAGGACCCGTTCGGCCCAGTTCCATGTCTAAGCGAGGTAGCAAATCTCCACGCTGTTATTTCTCCGAGTTATGATGTGGATTTCTTAGATGTTGTCCGCCCCGCATTGGTTTTTCTTCTTCTTTTGCGAGTTGTATTAGTTTTCATGAATATGACTGGATCTCTTGGTCTTTCCTTAATACCGTTGTTCATAGATTCACTATGGATTTTTTGTGATTAGGATTAGTTTATAAGTGGTCATGAATAGATCTCTAGGTCCATTTTTTAACTGCTGCCAATAGATTCAGCGGGATTTTTTGATCTGTATTAGTATTCACAGGGACCTGGAGTGTAATTGTAGAATTCCTATTTCAATTAACATGAGCGATGCAGCGATCGAAGGAAATCTTTGTCGAGGAAGGTGGCGTGATCAGTTCAAGATTGCCAACCAACATGAGCTTGCGCTCCCTCACCCAAGCTAATGAGAGCCTATGCAAGCAATTATACGTAGAAGGAGATCTCGCTAGATTTTGCACGTGGCGTCGTAGGCTATAGAAAGTGCTCAGCCGTAACGAGCAGGCAAGAACAGGCCATCAAGATAATCAACGAGCTCACGGAGGAGAAGAAGAATCTCGTGGAAAGGTGCATTCTCCTGCGGGGCGAAGTCGTTGAGGCACTTTCGGAAGGGCGTCGAGAAACCAGGCTACCATCCGAGCCTACCATGGCAGAACCGTTACTGGATGCATTCAAGGAGATGAAAGGCGTACATGAGCGGAGGATCACCGTACTCGAGGTGTTCGGAAGAGAGCGAGGAGCTAAGGGCATGTGCAGGCGTGTCGAACAATGCCCAAGTCTGATTCCTATTAGCGGGGATCACGAATACCGATCCGTCCTCCTCTCCTTTTGCAATGTTTAGGGTTCGGGGAGCAATGCCCATATGCACTTCCCATTATAGGGTGCAATAAGAATCCTAGGACAAGTCCTTATCTGTCTGGACATGTGTTGGTGTTCATGTTCATGAATGGACACCATGTTCTCTTTCCATTATGTGTCACGGACATGGGTTTTACGCATTATGAGTTTGCCACTCTCCCACTACTATTTGGTGATATTTATTAGGAAAACCCACGGCACACTAAGCGCCAATAAATCTTATTTGTCTTGAAATGAAATTATGGCGGTGCCACTAGTGATTCATAAAATGTTGATTAGTCCTAGATTGTTTCTTCCTTGAAATTATAGCGGTGCCACTAGTCGATTCGATTAATTATGAAACTAACCAGCTTGTCTGGTGAACTGAACAAACCATACTATGTATTTTTTGCGAGGGGAGGCGAAAGATCGACTAGGACACAGCGACTAACTAAATGACAAGATAGCAATCCAAAGAGAAGCGAAATTCGAGCGGCCTTTGACCAACTGCATGCTGAAGTCGCGGTCCTTTCTGACAAGTGTCAGAAATTGAAGGAGTTAAACGCCGACTGGGGGAAGCTACACAGTGAAGGTCGCGCCTCGGCTAGGAAGCAGACGGAGATCATGAAAGGGATCATGAAGGAAAATCGTATGGCTATGGACAAAATTCTCCAATCCATGATGGAGTAGCTGGAACCTCTTGAAGCACGCCATATAATCTTGAAGGAGCTGGCCAATCTTAGGGAGGAAAACATGCAGCTCCAGGCCAGGCTCGCTTGAACACAACATATGTCTATTTAGTACCGAATTGCCTAGTTTATCCTCTGCAGTGGTGATTTTGTAAGCGTGAACTTAACTCTATGTACGATATGTGTGTTCGTCTGAAATTAGTTTGCTCGAGGATTGAGTTTGGCTTAGTTCGGAAAGCGCAACTGCAAGTCTTACAATTAACTAGTTTCAGGCATTGGTACAACATAAATTATTCATCTCGAATTTCCTTTATCCTCTATAGTCTGGCCTTGTTCACCCTCGCGCGCCTTCTTCAGTTCCTTCAACAGATCCGCAATGCAGTACTCTAGCTTCTTCTTGTCTTCCCCGAGCTGATCCCTCTCCTTTTCTGCATTATGAATCAGCAACCTGTGACTATCATGAAACTTGTTTGCAGTTCTAACAACCAAGCTCCCATCGATTCCGTCAGTTAGCTCTGACTGCAAATTCTCGATTTCTTGTTCCAACTCCTTATTTCGTACCGACAGCTTCTAATTTTTTTCAGCTGCATCACTACATCAGTAAATCTCCCCGACCTTTCTAACTCATATATCTCCCATAACTGTGCCAAACATTTCTTAAGTGCATCTGGCCACTCAAGATCCACCCACTCTACTGCTATACACACTGGTCCAACCTAAAAACACAGACACTATAGTGTTATGAACATGCACGATGCATTTTACTTCATGTCACAGTTGCACATAATGTAAACAAACCTGATTTGTACAGCCCAAAACCTTCTCGATTATTCTTGCCTTGAATGCAACATATCTCCTCAGTTTTAGCCCATGGTCACATGGCACTTCTCCATCGAGATCTAGGCCCTCCCTAGATCTCGATGAAGAAGAGAGAGAGAGAGAGAGAGAGAGAGAGAGAGATCAGCCCTTCTACCGCTGCAATGATGACTAAATTGGCATGTTACAATAGTTTAATGGATACCATGACCTTTCCCTGGATTACTGTCTCCTGATATGGATTCTCTTCACACATTCTCATTTCAAATATTAAACCTGCACTCCCTCCATCCCAATTTCATTGCCTAACGAACACATACCAGTATATTACATCATCCAAAGAAACAAAATAATGTCAACTACAAGGTACTTATGCATCACTTCTTCAATCATGGTTTCACAAAACATTACATTATAATCTCTCAACAAACATAACCACAACATGGTTTCACAAAACATCACATTACAATCTCTCAACAAACGTAATCACAGAAACAAGTATATTACATACTCTCAAGAAACAAAATCATGTCGACTACAAGGTACTTACACATCACTTGTCCTGTCATGGTTTCGCAAAACATTACATTACAGTCTCTCAACAAACAAAATAACAGAAACAAGTACAGTACATCATCTCAAGAAACATAATCATGTCAACTACAATGTATTTATGCATCACTAGTCCAGTCATGGTTTCACAAAACATTACATTACAATGTCCCAAAAAACATAATAATAGAAACAAGTACGGTACGTCATCTTAAGAAACATAATCATGTCAACTACAATGTACTTATGTCTTTTTACAACAACGATGGTTTCAGTGAGTGACATGTCCGAAAATCTCAATAGCTCGAATAGCATTATATCGCAATCTCTCAACAAACATAATCACAAAAGCACGCTCTAAATGCAACAACAGTCAATATTACAAATACGGGCAGGGGAACCCCGCGGTCCATATGACAAGCCCAAGGTAGCAGCTCTCATCAGATCTCATCAACGTCGACCATCTCATTATGTTCAGCAACTACAGTGGCATCTACATCCACTATAACCTGTTCAGCAACATCAGAAATAGTACCAAGGAAGAACACCTTCCTGGTTCCCTTCTTTCGCCGCATAATCTGCATAAGATCTTCAGTATCCAAAACATCTATGAATTGCTGCTTCTTATGATGCCACCACCGGATTTTTGCCATCTGCTTAGGGCCAATACTGATTTCCTTACCGATCATCTCTCTCATTTCATCAAGAGTTATGTTTTTAGAATCGACACTGATCTCCACAGTACATGATGAAACTGGCTTATTAACTTCCTCATCAAGTTTTGCCATGTATGAATCCACCTCTATGCGTATACTAAACTTATCTAGATCATCATCTATTGGTCTGTATTCTCTAGGAGCAAAAGCTCTGACAGCAAGATCTCCAGCATCTGCATACATATCATCAATCATCGCTTCAACTTTCACCTTACGATCAGCTGCACAACACTCCCAAACCATCTAAAGCTCATGGGAGTGCTCAATTTGCTGATAGGTATCATTCATGTTGCGCCACACCAATTTTGTCCTCTGTCTAGAACCCCAGGGAATTCTAGCGGCAAGCATATCTACCAAATTGTAAAGCAGACACAACCTCTTTGCAATTCACAAGCAGATGCACATCTTGCCCGAACACAACCCTCTCGCAACCAAAATCAAGCTTTGCAGTGTACTTCCGAACATGAACAGTGAACTCATATAGGTCCCTTGTATCAAAGCTATGCCTAATTTGATTAAAAAGGGGAACATTTCAGTTCATTCGATTCTAACCCACTTCCTATGCATAAGAATCTTGTAAAGAAACAAGTCATAAAAGCACAAAGCAACAAGCATAGTAAAGCAAAACAAGTGCAACTTCAAGACTTTCAACATAAAGAGGGGAAACTTAATATTATTGAGATACATAAAACCATGTTTCCCTCTCTCATAATAACTTTCAGTAGAATCATGAATAAAATTAATAATATAAATATCACATAAAACATTCTTATCATGAGCCACATGCATATAATCATTATTACTCTCCACATAAGCATAGTCATTCTTATTAATCGTAGTGGGAGCAAATTCAACAAAATAGCTATCAGTATTATTCTCATCACCATAATCATCAAATATAGGAGACATATTATAATCATAATTAATTTTCTCCTCAATAGTAGGTGGACTAAAAATATCATATTCATCATTGTAACCATCATATATTGGAGGCATAGTATAATCAAAGTAAATTTTCTCCTCTAAAGATGGGGGACTAAAAAGATCATTTTCATCAAAACTAGCTTCCCCAAGCTTAAACTTTTCCATAGCATTAGCAATAATGGTGTTCAAAGAATTCATACTAACAGCATTGCTATTATCATGCAAATAAAGTTTCATAGGTTTTTTAATTTTCTCTTCAAACACTTCATGTCCTAACTCAAGATAAATACTATAAAGCTCTCTAATTTTGTTGTTGTTTTCCATTAAGCCTAACTAGAGAAAATAAAAACAAGAAACAAAAAGACAAAATTGCAGAATCTAAAGGAAATAACTTCGAGCACTCACACCAAAGGATGTGAGTACCTTTTACCTTACCTCCCCGGCAACGGCGCCAGAAAATAGCTTGATGTCTACGCACTCTTATTCTTGTAGACAGTTGTTGGGCCTCCAAGTGCAGAGGTTTGTAGAACAGCAACAAGTTTTCCCTTAAGTGGATCACCAAAGGTTTATCGAACTCAGGGAGGAAATGGTCAAAGGTATCCCCTCTCAAGCAACCCTGCAATCAAGATACAAGAAGTCTCTTGTGTCCCCAACACACCCAATACACTTGTCAGGTGTATAGGTGCACTAGTTCGACAAAAAGATAGTAAAATACAAGTGGTATGGATATAAGACAATGGTGCCAGAAAATAGCTTGATGGCGTGGAAGATACTAAAGGCAAACTGAAATAAAGATGAAAGCAAGCAAACATGTAACAAATCTAGTTGCAAACGGTGTTTCAATGCTCAGAAACAAGGCCTAGGTATCATACTTTCACTAGTGAACACTCTCATATAAATATCTTCTCTTTATGATACTACTCTGAACTACTCTCCGGTTGGACACTCTAATCCATGGTAGGGCTATAATAACACACCTCAAAGTCCGCTTTCCCCATCTAGATAACCCCACACTGTCACCTTGAGCACTAGATGGTTTCAACAAACACCACAATTTCATAGAAACATCCAACTCCAAATATAACTCATAACAAGTATTTGTAATCTCTAGCCTAAGTGCCACCATGGTGCATGCTTTCACTTTCACACACATGGGGAGAGCAGAGATCTATTAAAGCACTTGAGTAGCAAGGTAGATCTACTTGATTACAAAGCTCATGATCACAATATGATCATGCATAGAGAGAGAGAGAGATGAACACATAGCTACCGGTAGAACCCTTAGCCTCGAGGAAGAACTACTCCCTCATCATCATGGGAATCAGCAGCGATGGAGATGGTGGTGGAGATTGATGGAGATGGCTCAGGGGCACTTCCTTGTCCGGCGGTCTTGAACAGACTTTCTATCCCCAAATCTCCCCTTGATTGGTGGCGGCTGCCAGAACTTTTAGTGGCTAGAGGCTGTTGATTTAGGGTTTCGTTCAGGAGTTCTTATAGGCGAAAGGCGAGGTGGCGGCCGAGGGCCCACACCATGCCTGGCGGCCTAGGGCTGCCAGCCAAGGGGTGGTGTGGCCGCCACAGCCCGTCTCTCCTTCGGACTCCATGTGTCTTCTAGTAAAATATTGACTTTGGCTTTTGTCCCGTCTAATTCCGAGAATATTCATTTTCTGACTTTCATGGAACCAAAAACAGCAGAAAACAGGCAACTGGTACTATGGCATCTTGTTAATAGGTTAGTCCAAGAAAGTGTATAAAAATACTCCAAAGTATGGACAAAACATAAGAAAGTAGATATAAAACAATCATAGAACATCAAAAATTATAGATACGTTTGCAATGTATCAGCTATCCCAATGTAAGTCACCCATCTCGGAGTTTAGCGCTTTCCTAATTTATTCTGATTCATCTCCTCCTTCCTTGGAAACAGAGCTTGGATCAGTATCAAAGTAGTCAATGAAGTGGCTTCTTATCTTTCCGGACAACTAGGCTGTAGTGGCGCGATCTTGGCCTTGACTTGATCTTGAAATCTAACAATCTCGATCATGTCATTGAGGTCGATCTTGTGCTTGTCCATCAAGCGAAGAATACGTGCACGAGCAACGAGCCACATGTGAAATGCGTTAACGAAGGATTGTACAGTTGTCTCATCCGTGATTCTCTGGCAAGAATCCTTCATCTCAAGCCATCTAGTGAGGAAGTTGCGCATGGTTTCATCTAGCTTATGGACACACAAGCCATATCTACCGTGTTGATGTAGCTAATGAAGTGATACCTCTACCTCTCTAACACCTGGGATACCCATGCGGATTTTCTTTGCTCTTCCACCGTTACCTCCTGCCATAGGATGGTTTTGGGTGGTCCTTATTTTTTCAAGATCAAAAGCGGAAAACTCTTGAGAGAGATCCTTCTCTGTTCGATCTTCCACAATCGTCTCCAGCCCGAAGGCGGTCCCTATGGGTCTTGGCATAAAGGTTGTTTCCTGGGCGAAGGATTCTGTGCCGACTTCGCTGAAGAAGATGTGGATGCCGCTGAAGGGGACAATGTGGTGGTGGGTGAAGTTCTCCCTTGGAGGAGTCCAGAGGTGATCATTGGGGACAATCGGAACATTGCTGACGTAGAGGACGCGACCGATGGCGATGGTGTCGTTGATGCCCGTGAAGGAAGATCCCTCCTAGATCTGTGCTTCAAGCGCTTCTTGCCCCACGATGGGCGCCAACTGCCCCAGGAAGGGTATGTAACATGAGTTACTTAGGTTCAGACTCACGATAGTGGCAATATCCTACTCCTGCTATAAATCACTATAACAACAATAGGCCGGATTACAAGAATTGTGTAAGTTATTGTGCCCTTAGGATCCCATAGGTCCGGCTTATAAAGGCGCCAGAACCTAGGGCTATAGGGAGTAGTCCTAGCCGCATGGGTTACAAAGTTCTAGACTAACACGAATAGATCTACGTGTCGTGCACTCCAAGGTTTCGACTTTGTCTAGGTGGTGCGCATAGCCTTCCTGGATCAAGCTAGGCCTCCCTTTTGGAATCCTGTAACTGGATCACCCGATAAGCCATAGGCCTTGCCACTATCTGTGGGCCACCCAGGGTAGCTGGATTAAGGCCATGCTATGATTTAGCCCATTATGCATATCCTCAACAACGTGCTCATGAGCCACTATTACCTTGACGACAGCGATGTTGTCCTCGATGGCCGTGTCAGAGGTCTCCGGAGCATGTTGGCGCATGTTGGCGCATGGTTTGGATGGACTCGAGGAGGACGGCCTACTCCGCAGTCGTCGGCGCCTGCATGGCGTTCTCCTCCATGTCCTCTTCGTTGACGTCGGTGTTCTAGGCCTTTGTGTTCTCTTTGTCTCCTATCTCGGCGGGCTAGGAGGGTAGCGCTCACGGGCAGCCCGGCTAAGCTAGTCCCAAGTAGTGGGAAGACGAGGCATGGTTGTGGCTATATGACCATCACACCCCCGACGGCTTAGTTTATAGGGGCAACGCTTTGGACGAAAAATGAAGGCGGGAAAAGGAACATGGGCGCGGGCGAGAGAGAGAAAGTAGTAGAAAACGGTGGCACGGGAAATGACAAGTGTATCGGCCACTATTAATGGTTAGCCCGAGCGCATGCAAGAGCAGCATGGCGAACCATGGGCCCCACGAATGGGTCCGCCCATTGGGTGCACTCGCACCACAGACGACGGAAGCCTCCAGCCTATCCTTGGAGACCTGGAAACGGACAGTTTCAAACAGCTTATTACGTTGTCGAAAATGCGGGCCTTCCTTCGCCCTAAACTCTCTCGTAAGCACTGGAGCTAGCTAGCTAGCTTCCTGTCTGTCGACACGTGGAGGTGCTGCAATCATCATTGCATGCCACAGCATGTCGAAGCACCATGAGCTACGCTTTCACTTGGTATCGTTGCTTGCATGAAAATGGAGAGTGGGGGTGGCTAAAGCAGACGCAGGGGTGCCATGCCATTTCAGGTGGCTTGTCCTTCCCCCTCATCGAGCGTGGCTCGGACGCTGGGTGGGCGGACGAGTCGAAAAGCAGGAGCTGGCGCTCCTTTCTCATTTAGCCGAAGAGGACGTCACGGGCTACTCCAACATGCACCCGGCCATGCATGCGGAACACCCCAAGTACTAACCCTAGCTTGACAGAGCAATCAAGAGAAGCAAAACTCATCGTGGATTATATTACTTTCTCCGATCCAAATTAATTGACTCGGATTTGTCTAGATTCGGATGTATCTAGACATGTTTTAATACTAGATACATCCAAATCTAGATAAATTTAAATTAATTAATTTGGATCGGAGGGAGTACGATAAAAACTAAAGTAGAGTACGCTGGAAAGTGCCACGCGAGAATTAAGTCTCTGCTATAGCAAAACACAAAGCATGCATGCATGCACACGAGCTAATTAATGACCTTGCTTGGGTGTGATTTTTCTCTTTCTTATTATCCGTCCCTGCAGGTAGCTACTCCTATATCTGTCAACCTGCTGCTTTCTCCGGTTCTCTCCCTCATTCAGTATTCAGTACAGCCCCGCCCACCTTACTAGCTCACTGCCGTCGACGACCGCACCTCCCCTGCCTACCATCGACCTCTGTCGACGGTAAGCGCCTCCCCTCTCCTCCTCCTCCTCCCCCACACAGATCTGCACCACGGCCCCCGCGAGCGCCACCAGCACCGTTTTTTCACGCCGCACAAGTGCAGAACACGAAGCAACAACCTGCACATTCAGTTCACGCGTGTTCACAAGTGCAGAACACGAAGAACGGGCGGTGCCTCTCTCCTCGCGACGGCGGGCCGGCAGCAGCCCCCTCAATTTTGGCTCTTTTTACGGTAGTACCTTTTACTACCTGTGTGATGACTAGTATAAACTGAAATCCAGCCATTGATTTATAGGCATACCCATATATAGGGTGTATCTAACGCTCAGCTAGCTGAGACTTAAGTTATATCTCAGCTAGCTGACGTCAGCCGGGCTAGACGTAATACAATCACTATCAAAATCTATCGCTGGTTGTATGCATGTAGCTAACCAGACGTAGGGAAGAGCTGTACGACATGGCGGCTTGGCCTGGCCTATATGCTAGCTTATATGGGCATAGAGATTCTGTGTAAAGCCGTACGGTGCAGCAATTTTGATTTTTAACTCTTTTGCTTGCTGCTTTCCATTCGACTGTCTCACACAAATTCCGTATTGTTACGTTTCTTTTTGGTTTTGAAGCGTAAAATCATTATTTCAGCTTCAAATTGATACAGACGCGAGTTTTGCTAATTCCCTACTAAAAAAATAGTTGCAATCGAATGTAGAAAATCTCAGTTGCATCCTACTCGCCATTATAAAATTACTCGGTTGCAACCACTTTCAACTAAAAAACACCCAAAATCTCAGTTGCAACCGGCCTTGCAACTAAACTCATTTGCAACTCCACTTGCAACTAGCTAACGCCGGTCAGAAAAATCTCAGTTGCAACCCGTCTTAAAACTATAGAACTTATTTGCAACTCCGCTTGCAACTAGAAAAATCTCAGTTGCAACTCCACCTGCAACTGAAAAACTATCTCAGTTATAACTCTGCTTGCAACTAAAGAAATCTCAGTCACAACACCCAGTGCAACTAGAGAAAAATTTATCCACTTTCATCTGGAAAATATCCCAACTACAATCTCACCAATGCCTAATAAAAATTTAAAATAAAATTACTTTGAATGCACATAAAAGAAAAACACAAAAAAACCTACAAACACAAAGAAAATTACTTTAAATGCACATAAAAGAAAATGGACACAAGAGCCCATGCATGCGTACGGAAAGCCCATGCTACCGCTCGTGGAAAGAGGCATCGCTCCAGAAAGGTTCTATCGACAACACCACCCGACGATAGCTACACAAATATTCGCATGTTAGATCCAACGGCTGCTGCAACGACTGAGCCCTAAGCTAATTCCAAGCTAGCTCAGAATTTGCAATTTCCAAATAAAAAGTACGAGGGCCATTCAACACGGGTACTCAATTGCAATAGTAGTTGAAACTCCCTCTATACCATCAGGGTAGAAGGCCAGTTGCCTGTCGAGATACAACTCGAGGCTAAAAAGACAAGAAACATGGAACATAGTCCTCGGTTGGAACCGTAGTAACAAACTCCCTCTCTATACCCTTAGGGGATAAGCCTAGTTGCGTGTTGAGATACAACTCGAGGCAAAAAAAACATAACTATCATTCAATCAGGGAGAATGCCAAAAAACTGTGTGTGGAGATGCAACTCGAGGCAAAAAAAAGACAAGGAACAACATGGTACTCAAGTTGCAACCCTAGTTGCAACTCACTCTCTCTATCTTCAGGGAGAAAGTCCAGTTGTGTTTCGACTTGCAACTGGAAAGTTGAAACACACATTCCTCAGTTGCAACCCTAGTTGCAACTCCCTCCCTCTATCTTCATGGAGAAGTTCAGTTGCTTGTCAAGTTACAATTTGAGACTCACAATCCTTAGTTGCGACCCTAGTTGCAACTCCCTCTCTATACCATCAGGGAAGAAGACCAGTTGCATGTCAAGTTGCAACTAGAGACTCATAGTCCAGTTGCAACTCCCACTATATACCATCAGGGAGAAGCCAGTTGCATGTCGAGATGTAACTCAAGGCTAAAAAGACAAAAGAACAATACAGTCCTCATTTGCAACCCTAGTTGCAACTTCCTCTCTTTACCATTAGGGGAGAAGGCCAGTTGCATGTCAAGTTGCAACTCGAGGCTCACAGTCCAGGGGTTGCAACTCCCTCTTTATACCATTATGGGAGAAGGCTAGTTGCGTGTCAAGTTGCAACTCGAGACTCACAAACCTTAGGTGTATCCCTAGTTGCAACTCCCTCTCTGTACCATTAGGGGAGAAGGCTATTTGTGTGTTAAGTTGCAACTCAAGACTCACAGTCCAGTTTCAACCCTAGTTGCAACTCCCTCTCTAGACCATCAGGGATAAGCCGGTTGCGTGTTGAGATGCAACTCAAGGCTAAAAAGACAAAAGAACAACACAGTCCTCAGTTGCAACCCTAGTTGCAACTTCCTCTCTATACCATCAGGGAGAAGGCCGGTTGCGTGCTGAGATGCAACTCAAGGATAAAAAGACAAAAGAACAACACAGTCCTCACTTGCAACCCTAGTTGCAACTCCTTCTCTATACCATCAGGGAGAAGGCCGGCTAAGTGCCGAGATACAACTCAAGGCTAAAAAGACAAAAGAACAACCCTAGTTGCAACTACCTCTCTATACCATCAAAGGAGAAGGCCAGTTTCGTCTTAAGTTGCAACTCGAAACTCATAGTCTAGTTGTAACCCTAGTTGCAAACTCCCAATCTATACCATCAAGGGGATGATGGCCAGTTAAAAGTCCACTTGCGTGTCGAGATGCAACTCGAGTCAAAAAAAGACAAGGACCATTCAAGACGGTAGTCAGTTGCAACTCTCTTTATACCATCAGGGAAGAAGGCCAAAAAATTGTGTGTCGGGATGCAAGTCGAGTCTCCCAGTCCAGTTGCAACTAAGATTGCAACTCCCTTTCTATACTATCAAGAGAGAAGACCAGTTGCGTGTCAAGATGCAACTTGAGACGAAAGTTCAGTTGCGTGTCAAGTTGCAACTTGAGACTTACAGTCTAGTTGCAACCCTAATTGCAACTCCCTCTCTATACCGTCAAGGAAGGTTATTTGTGTGTCAAGATACAACTTGAGACGAAAGTCTAGTTGCATGTCGAGTTGCAACTCAAGGCAAAAAAAGGACCATTCAACACGTTAGTTAGTTGCAAAAAACCTAGTTGCAACTCCCCTCCCTATATCATTAAGGAGAATGCAAGTTGCGTATCGAGTTGCAACTCAAGGCTACACAGTCCTTAGTTGCAGCCCTAGTTGCAACTCTTCCTCTATACCATCAGGAGCAAAAGTCGATGATGCAACTCGAGGCTATAAAAAATACAAGGACCATGGAAAAGAGTCGGCATCAAAATATATGCTAAAAACAAAAAAAAATTAAAAAGGCGACCATCAAACTTGTCGCCTTGCTACGCACCGTGTAGGCACGAGGCCAACGTGCATCTCTACTACGTGAAAAAATTTGACCAAAAAAAGCACGAGAAAAAAAATAAAAAATACTATATCAAAAGGAAAAATGAAGAAAAGATATGTTCCAACCCAGCTCACCTACTGATCTACAACAAAATAAGAGACAGAAAACAAAATCCCACCTTGGAGCAAACAAAATTGGGTCGCTTCCAAAAGAAAACATCGAACAAAAACCGGTCCGCTAAACAACTCAGGCCTCAGACAAACACAATGAAAAGCAACTAATAGATGAGCATCTTCTAACAAAAAATATTCCCTCCGGCCCATATTAATTGACTTGGATTTGGCTAGATTCGAATGTATCTAATACTAAAACATGTCTAGATACATCCGAATATAGACAAATCCAAGTCAATTAATATGGGTTAGAGGAAATACTAAAAATTGATTTGAAGTGGCCACTATAGCTAAAATTCTTAGTAAATTTGATTTGAATTACAACAAAATCTAAATTACAAAAGCCTAATTGCAACTCCTAGATGAGCATCTAAATAACCAAAAAAAAAATTCGGGCCCTTCTAATAATAAACGATAAGGCATCCACTAATCAAAAAAAATGAAAAACAAATAAACAAAGACGAAAAAAACTAACCAACGTTTGCACAGAATCTTGGCCCCTGTCCCAACCTCCCACCCAACTACAAACGACCCAGAAAACAACACACGCTAAAAGGGAAAAAAAAGAAACAAACAAACAGGCTCTCGACCCCCGCTAAAAAAAAGCAGCCAAGGAAAATACAAAAGGCCGGACTGGACAGAGCACAGACCGAAGCAGCTCAATCTAGACAACACGAATCTTGATGCGCGGAATGTAATCAGACGGTGGCAGAGTTGATTGTGCTGTAAGTTATTTCTCAGCTAGCTGAGAAATAGCAAATCCCTAATATATATGGTCATTTTAAGCCGAATATCATTTTTGTATCATTAATCCCACTAATTCCCTCGTTAACTTCTAGATTCCCGGAAACTAGATCTTGATTTCCAATTTTCACCTTCTTCCCGACACTCCCGTTCAGCTATCATTCTACCTTCTTGCTCCTTGGGCTAAGATTACAGGCATGCAGAACCATCTCGACAGAGTTCTTGCGCGATGGCAAAACTACATGGCCATGGAATGTGCATGTCGGCTCTTCTCAACAAGTGGCCCATATAAAATCGTATTCTCTTTTAGTTAGTTATACCAGTAAAAGAGATATATAGAAAAACAATCCATCCATGATGACAAAATCTAAGCAAACTCCAGTAGCTTCATGTCACAGAGCACCACCACGCCGTCGACTGCGAGCCTGCGATGCATGAGGGCCTTCCGTTTTATCTGAAATTTGTTTCCTTTTCTATTGTAAATACTTCTGATAATGACCCTGCATTAGTTACGGCGGCAGCTGCGAGCCTGCGAAGCATGAGGGCTTTCCATTTTATCTGAGATTTGTTTCTTTTTCTGTTGTATAAATGTTTCCGATCTTGACCCTGCATTCGTTACTACAGTAGTATTTTTTGTACTACTCAGTTATGAAGCACTAGTATAAATTTACACGAACCATTAGATCAACGCTAATTGTGTTTTTTTTTGTCTTGTCGGGGGGAATTAGGTTGATGGTAGGCCTTTTTGTTTTGTTTTTTGTCCTTTGGTTTTTGGAAAAAAAAAACTTTTCAAACATTGAATTTATAGGTATTAGCTAAAAAATCTGTGCTTTGCTACGGAAAGGTGAAAAATAATTCAAAATTATATATGCCCGTGAGATGCACTGGGTTGTTTCAAGTTTGAATGTTTCGGCACTGCTTGTCTCATGTAGTTGCCGCGTTGGCATAGCTTGTCTCATGTATAGTTGCCGCGTTGAATATACTTTACCTGCTTTTTATGCGTGTGGGCAGCAATAATGAAAGAAAAATAATAAAATTATTCTTCATTGTCATGAACACACTAACTACTTTTATTTGATACAGCAAATGTGAAAGCATTGCTACGAGTGGATTTTATTTAATATTTTTTAGACTATAAAGAATTTCACTACTTAAATCTTTTTTTAGCGAAGTGAATTTTTTATCCGGTTACATGAAACAAATTCATCTAACACCTAGAGAGAGAAATTCAGAGTAAATCTTGAGAACTGACCTATTGCCTAGCTAAGGTACCATATGTACGGCACAATTCAGAGTAAATCTTGAGAACTGACATATTACCCATCCAGGTACATTTTGCCAAATGAATATCATCACGCAGTTTCCAGATTGTCCACATAACCGCAACCGAACACATGTTTATTATCACATAGTATCTGTTATCACTTAGTCATCTACACACAAGGTGCTCATAATTAACACAGACGATTCATCCCTAGCAAATGTTTGACTACGGTTGTTGATGATTTCAACAGGACCGGACAGCAAGAGGCCATGAGGAACTGGGTAGCTGCAGCAGTCGTGGCAGCTGTTAGGAATAAGCAACTTGTATTATCTGGGGGCCAAAGGCGATAATATATAGTACATCTGACTTGAGGTACAAGAAGATAAATATAGACAAATACGGATTCCTAGACCAATACTAATACACCTTAACACCCCCCTGCAATAGCATTGCATTTGAAGAAGTGAAAACTAAAAAAAATGATAATCCAAAATCCGCGTCTTCAAAGTGTTGTCATAGCATGAAGAGTCTTCAAAACCTGTAGAGTCAAGCCACAGTAGATCGAAGAAGAGATCGACATAGACCAAGAGACGGTCAGAAGAACGGCATGTCACAAAAGATCATAGCACAAGAAGCCAACAACATATAAGCTCACCAGGCAAAAGAATGTGCGTAGATCAAAGACAATGCGACGATAGCACATCAGAGAAAGACACACACTGCATCAAGAGAAGATGGGTGGTCAAAAGATGGCACATCAAGAAAAGCAAGCATCTTGCACGGATCATAGCCAAGAAACCGGCGACAAAGAAGCTTGACGACAAGACAAAGGGCGTAGATCAGCCAACAATACAAAGGGAGGCCACAAGAGGACCGGAAAGGAGGCTGACAATAAAGGTACGGTGAACTCGCGTGACAAGAGAAACACAAGATAACAACGGATTTGGTGGACGCAACGAAAAAATAGGGCACAATAGAAGACAAACGTGCAAGATAAAGGAGATAGAGGACACCGTAAAAAAATCATCAAAGTGTGAGAAAGAGAGACGGAACCACAAAGACTGACACAAGACATTTTTTTTTAAAGAGCAGCGGAAGAACAAAATGAAATTAATCCAGGTCATAACAGCAGGCCGCGATCTGAAGAGCGGCCACGACCTAACGTGCGGCCGCAGCGTGGAGGACGGCAGCGCAGAGACGCGGACCAGTAGACGAGGACAAGCAGCTGCGATCTTGAAGGCGAGTCATACATGAAATCCATCTCGTGGTGGTAGTCACGGGAGGACCTAGATCTTAAATCAGCCAAACAGATCGAAGCGCTAGCAGAACAGCCCAACTGCAGCCCACGCGTGAGCAGCAAAACAGCGCGTGCAACAACAGCCAGTAGCACAGCAGCCATCTCTGGATCAAGTCAATAGCGGACAGCGCTCGGATGTGAGACAGCGGAACGGCGGCCTGGACGACGGCAGAGGGCAGCGGCACATTACCACCATCTGGAGGACGACCACGATCTGTAGTATGACCACGATCAGGCGGCGACGGATAGCAGGTTGAGCGTCGGAAGAAGTCGCTCGTCGACTACCAGCGCGACGAGATCGAAAAACAATTCGATCGACATAGGACGAGTTGCGGCGTCCGGAAAAAACCTAAACCTAGGCTCGATATCGTGTTAGAATAAACGAACTTGTATTATCTGGGACCAAAGCACGATATATAGTACATCTGACTTGAGATACAAGAAGATAAATTTAGACAAATACAGAATCCTAGACCAATACTAATACACCTTAACAGCAGCGTCGCTGCTCGCCGTGGCGGTCGGGCAGCCGCCCATTGCGTTGAAGCTGGAGCGACGGCTAGTCAACGCCTCGACTAGGCAGCTGGTGGCGATCGACACACTGAGGCACACCAAGCTGCTAGGTGGTGGAGCAGTCCAGCTCCCTGTGAGCGGCTCGGGGAACGGTTACCTGGCCGGAGGGTAAGCAGCTAGCTGTTGAGAATAGAAATACAAAAAAAAGCACAGTTCAACACATCATTGAGTTTTCATAGTGTAGCAGTGCTTAATTAGTACCAGAAACCTATCATGTTTAGTTTTACATAGCAGGGCACTGACACATGCAACAATAAGGAACTGCATAATTTTTGAAACGTTCAAAACAGGACACTTTCAGCCATGTTATTTCTTAGCTAGAGACCCACAGCAGCACGGGTCTAAAGGTACTTCAGATTAAGAAGTATGATTTTCCCTTCCTTATTTATTGTGCTAATATTGTCAAGCTGCTGGTAGCATATAGAAGGCAAGCTGCTTGCTAGCATGTACTCCCTCCGTTTCAAAATATAAGATGTTTTAGGTTTGTGAAGAAAATGAATCTAGACTTGTTTTAGTATATAGGTTCACTCAATTTTGGGATGAATCTACACACTAAAAAAAGTCTAGATTCATTTTCTTCACAAATCTAAAACATCTTATATTTTGAAACGGAGGGAGTAGTAGATAGAAAGGCACACGGCACTGCCAGTCAAGCTGCTTGGCATATAGGAGGGCAGACAACTGCATCACCTAGACCCCACGCATCGGAAACATAAATGCTTATAGAAGAAAAAGGTTTCGCCCCATATTTGACAATTAACAAATACTGAGAATTGTAACCCCTTCAGAACAGCTCGTCCATGAGTTTTTCTCGAATAACTTGTCCATGAGTTGATAATGTGGAGGGTGAACTTTTAGGACTGCTCACCTTGGTTGGCAGGCAAGATCATCGGTTTCAAGGGAGAAACCGATGTTCTCTTTCTCAAAAAAAAACTCCCCTATCTCTCACTAACCTAGTTCACAACATGTATTGACACCGCCCCTCATGAATGTTTCAAAATTCAGCCATTTGATGCTCACTTTCATCTATCATGCTCAAGGTTTTACTATAGTACATATTTACATACTCACAGATGCTCCTTCGGTGAGAAGAATCAGTTTCTAAGATCTGACCAACACTGAGATTGTTGGTGACCATCATGGACCTTTTTTTTCCAGCAAAATGAATCTACTAGCAAAAATCCATAGTCACATATTTCACTAAAGTTTACTACCAAAATAATTTCCAATAATTTATACAGCTAATTTCCTTTTATATTTGTCTCATTGATGTTCTAATTTCACCGTCTTACATAGATTTCAAGAAGTGGCCAAATTGCAATGAACCAGCAAGTTCTGTACATAAGATGCGCACAACATGCTCTATCATTTTCTTGCACGATTGTGCATTTTATAAACACTGAATAGCCACTAAGCTCCACAAAGTTCACGTATCACCTTCAACTCCTTGAAGTGCCAAGGTACCATTAACTGTAGGATTTCCCTGCTAATGAATTTCTCAGAATTAGATCCACAAGCTAGAAACTACTGCATGAAACCAATCTAATTTGAGCAGGAGGCGCATGAATAAAGAATCGTGGCATCTGGTATTCTGTTTTACTCAGGTGCATCATGTTATATCATGTTTGCAAGCTTAAGAGTATAAAGAAAGATGTTTGGTTTTCACGAGTCCATATTACAACTCTAGTTAAGCTTGCAGGATTCCGGCCTGATCCTTCGAACCTCTGACCGAATAATAAGTACTTTTTGCATAGATGGTAGAATTCTTGACACCGCATGTAAAGTGGTTAGCACTTAGCAATCTAAAGTTACTGAATTTCACAACTGTTTTGTCCTTATGTTTGATGTGCACTTCTGCAGGCCCTATCTGACCCGTGTTAACCTTGGTAGCCCACCAAGAAGTTTCAGTGTCATCATTGATACTGGGAGTAGCACGTCATGGGTAGCTTGCCAGATGGTAGCTGGATCAAGTGTGAGAGACATCTTCCACACTCACTGCCTAGAAGCAATTATTCTTTCCAAATACTATTTCTGACAAGAAAAACTATTGTTCTATTTGTTTCTCAGACCCAACCAGGACTATTTGACCCTAGAGTGTCATCAACTTCATCTGTGTTGATGTGCTCAGATAACAGGTGCCAGAAAATTGTACATGATAGGTCAGGGGTGTGCAGCACCTCCAGCGATTCTTGTGGGTACAATATGAATTATGGTCCTGGCTCCGATGTATTAGCAACCGCAGCAGGGTACTTCTTGACTGATATGGTTTATTTGGAGATACTCAATGGAAGCCAGCAGACATCCTCTTATTCTGCCCCTATAATTTTTGGGTGAGTTTACGTGTGTTGTGGATTTCAAATACTATCAGATAATTGGAAGGATAATATCCAAATCTCATTTGTTCATGGGATCATAGAATAGTTTACAAATTTCTTTGTCACAGATGCACAGATTCAAGGACAGGGGACCTGGCACATGAAGCATTTGATGGCATTTTTGGGTTTGGGCCGTCAGCAATATCCTTCAGTTCACAGGTATACTCGCTTGGATTATCACCCAGGGTGTTCTCTCTTTGTATGGAGAGGTCACATGGAGGGGGCATCCTTGTTTTTGGCAAAGCTTTGGAGTTAGGAATAGTCTACACACCCATCCTACGAGAACAGTAAGTTCCTTGGCCTGGAAATTATCCTATGTTTGTGTACACAATCTTCCCTAATAATCTACTATATGTGAATAATCAATAAGCATTGGGTACTATTGTTGTGGACTTAGATCCACAACGGGATAGCTACCGTGCTGAAGATAGCCAGACGGCGTGGCTGCTAGGGTTTGGATAGACATAGGTTGAGAAGAGAGAATAACCAGGGAGAGATTAGATTGATCGTTTATTCCTTTCCCAAACCTAGATACATGAAATCCTTATGTAGTGGATGCGCAGGCTCCTGCCCTTTCCCAACAGGATACGGACTCCTAACAAATTAGACTCCTTTAATCCTAAGCTTCCTAATACAATACTATTTCCTAAAAGACTATGCTCCCTTCCGTTCGCTTCCTGTTGCCGTCTCTCCCAAATACGTGAGATGCTACTGCTGCAATATGTTAGTCACATTGTCCCTCTTGCCGGCCGGCCGGCCGCGTCTACCGTGCTAGCGTCCACAACACTACACCCCTCCCGGACAAGAAGCTTGTCCTCAAGCTGCATCGTAGCGGCCAGGGCTGAAGGCCATTATATTCCCAGATCAACGACTTGCTAGTTTTCTTGCCCAATTCTCTCATGTAGAACTTGTCTATCTCTTGGTCTTCCTGATTTTCTAGATGC
The DNA here is from genome assembly GCA_023614405.1 of Avena insularis. Lineage (NCBI taxonomy): Eukaryota > Viridiplantae > Streptophyta > Magnoliopsida > Poales > Poaceae > Avena > Avena insularis. Next base: position 94,302,514 of record CM042696.1, on the reverse strand, counting down.
TTGATCAGAACGGATCTTCTCTTATCTCCAACACCTTCCCCTGGGTTGATCACGAATTGATGCGCACGCACATGGGATCGTTTCATGCAATCTGCTACGCATGAATCAGGCTCCAATTCTTTTGGTCGATATGTCTTTCTCTCCATGCTCATCAGCTCGCCCTCCTGGCTTGCCTCCTTGCAAATCTGATCCACATGCGGCATGTATATGCCCATCGTTGTGTAATCATGGGATGCAACTGGCACAACTTGCTCCTCCACTTCCATTGAAGCAACGAGCTCCACCGCCGTGAAGAGTCTAGCAGCCATCATGTTTGGCTTCATTGTCTCTGCTTGTTGCTGCTCCTCCACTACCGCCTCTTGATGATACGTCACCGTTGCTGCGTCGACTTCTGGATGCGTTGACACTGTTACAGCCGTACCCGTGGTGTTGGCGGTTGAAGCCATTTTTGTCTTCCTTTCTTTTTCTGCAACGATCTCAAACATGCGTGCCTTGGATTCGTCAAAAATTGATTGAACGGACGCCTTGAAATTCTCCATAAAAGACCCGGCATCGAAAGCCATGGTGGCCAGCTCTGATCGGCAATAACTCGATACCAAGTTGACAACAACCATCGTATATGTTCCAGCCCTGCAAGCTTTGAAAAGCTCGTGCAGTATAGTGATCTTGGCCATATTTGATGAAGGCCACGATCCTTGATCTTCCTGGAAAAAATTCAATGGTCTCTATGGCCCCATATGGATCAAAGACCTGATGAAGCAAACTGTCCGTGATAGGGTAGAGAACATGCTGAATCGTCACGCGGAGTATCCGTCGCGACATCTTCTCAGCAGCAAAAGCCATGGCGGTCGGCTATGATACCAATTGTTGTGGACTTAGATCCACAATGGGATAACTTCCGTGCTGAAGATAGCTAGACGGCGTGGCTGCTAGGGCTTGGGTAGACATAGGTTGAGAAGAGAGAATAACCAAGGAGAGATTCCCCATCAAAAATTAAACTCATAAGATTCCCCATCAAATTTAGTTAAAATTTTCTCCCTTTTACAGTCTATAATGGCTTCACATGTCTTCAAGAAAGGTCTACCAAAAATGGTAGGATAGGTTTTACTAGCAGCTGAACCAAGTACTAAAAAATCAGCAGGATATTTAATCTTACCACAAAGAACTTCCATATCTCTTACAATACCAATTGGAGAGATGGTCTCTCTATTAGCAAGGTGAATAATCACATCAATCTCTTCTAGTTCGCAAGGACTAATTTCATGCACAATTTCTTTATAAAGCTCGTAAGGAATAGCACTTGAACTTGCACTAATATCATATAAACCATAATAGCAATGATCACCAACTCAAACAGAAAGCACAGGGACACTTAGTTCTATTTGGATGTGAGACGATATTGGAAGCATCCTCACAGAAGACAATGTGTCCATCTTCTAAACTTTTAATGACTAGGTCTTTCACCATTGCTACTGCAGGTTCAATGTTTATTTGTTCATCAGGTTTTACAGTTCTCTTTGTACTTTTATTAATTACACTAGTTATCATAGGGTGCTCCTTTACTTTAACTGGGAAAGGTATTTTCTCAATGTAAGGTTCAGGTAAAACATGATTAGCAGTATAAACTTCAGTATTTCCGTCGCGACATCTTCTCAGCAGCAAAAGCCATGGCGGTCGGCTATGATACCAATTGTTGTGGACTTAGATCCACAATGGGATAACTTCCGTGCTGAAGATAGCCAGACGGCGTGGATGCTAGGGCTTGGGTAGACATAGGTTGAGAAGAGAGAATAACCAAGGAGATATTAGATTGATTGTTTATTCCTTTCCCAAACCTAGATACATGACATCCTTATGTAGTGGATGCGCAGGCTCCAGTCCTTTCCCAACAGGATACGGACTCCTAACAAATTAGACCCCTTTAATCCTAAGCTTCCTAATACAATACTATTTCCTAAAAGACTATGCTCCCTTCCGTTCGCTTCCTGTTGCCCGTCTCTCCCAAATACGTGAGATGCTACTGCTGCAATATGTTAGTCACATTGTCCCTCTTGCCGGCCGGCTGGCTGGGTCCACCGTGCTAGTATCCACAACAACTATATTTAGGTGTTATGTAGTGCTAGGATATATGATGCAGTACATGCCAATGAAAGGATAATACATGAATGTAACACATAATATGTAGGAGCTATAGTGACTAGCGATTTCATAAGATATGTAGAGTGGATACAACTGAATTGTATAACTGGATAATTTTCTTCTTACATTTAATTGAAGTGGTCTAGAATAAAATAACTAACTTGTGACACCAACAGTAAGTTAAGTTTAGGATTATTGGACAACCATTTGTGGTAACAAGAAGTGGTGGGAAATCTTATACTCGTGCCTGAACTTTTTAAATGAAATATAGGGATTACTACGGATTGAATCTGGAGAGCATTTCTGTAAATGGTAAAAAGCTGGGACTTGACCCTTCGGTTTTTACACCGTCAGCTGGATATCAAACTTTTGCAGACTCAGGGACATCATTAGCTTTCCTTGCAAGTGAGGCGTATGATCAGTTTGTTACTGCGGTAAGATAACCGGTCCAACTACAGTAATCCTATTCTGTGATGCAGTCATGCAGTAGTTTATCCTTATGGTTTAGTTTTTGCAGATAACTGCCGCAGTCTCTCCCTCTGCAAACCCAACACTCGGGAGTGGGGATCAGCATTGTTTTGTTCCTTCTAGCAGGTACGTTTTCTTCAGTATGGAAAGGAACATAACAACTACTCCCTCCGTTTCAAAATATAAGATGTTTTAGGTTTGTGAAGAAAATGTATCTAGACTTCTTTTAGTGTGTCAGTTCACTCCATATTAAAAGAAGTCTACATACATTTGCTTCACAAAGCTAAAACATCTTATATTTTGAAACGGAGGGAGTATTAGTTATCAGTAAATATGTTGAATCACTTACACGAATGTTTTGCCTCTTGGTTAGTATTGATTCATCATTTCCACAAGTGACACTGCACTTTCTGGGTGGTGCTGCCATGCAATTGAAGCCAGCAAACTATCTGCGTTCTGTAAGTTCTAAATCCTTACAGTGTTGAACTTCTTTTCAGATACATATCTTGATTACTGTTACCAAACTTGTTTGACTGAAATGGAAATATTAATTGTAGAGGGATAACTCAATTTACTGCATTGCATGGCAAAAGAGCAGACAGCAGTAACTACACTTGGAGGTTAGTCAAATAAATCTGAAATCCCAAAATTCATCTGCTCGATGACATTCTTAATAGTTGCAATGCAAACAAAATGTTGTCATTGCTAACCATATGATCATTTAAATCATGAATATCGTTTTATCAGACAAACTTCTTGTCCATGACATTGAAAATAGGGTTTTAGGATGGATGGACTACAATTGTAAGAACAACTTTCTCCCGGTTTGACTGATTTGTTCTCATTGTAGTCTACAACACCCAGTTAACAAAGTAAATATTTCTTTCAGGTTCTCGCCCAATCCATGTTACTACCACATCCGAGAAGAAAAAAGTCAATTCTGCGCATGCATCACAGAAAATCTCAATGCCTATTGCAATCGTTATCTTGATCATTTTAGTATCATTTTCCACCCGTAGTTAGAAACCAGCAATTAAAGGTATGTCATATATAGTGCTAACATGATTTGGTGCCTCATTAGACTCAGCAACTTCAGAATAATTTCTTTTGTTAGCAAAATACTGCACCTTAGGAGCTTGTAGTTTGGTACCTCGCCGTATTTGTAATCTCATGGTAATATAACTTTAATGCCTACATGCTAACTAGTAGCTTTGTGCAAGTAAACAACCATTGCCACACTCTAAGGATACAAATAAAGAAATAAATAGTTAGAAGAAATATATGTTGGCCACTAATTTTACTGGTGAACTCCTGACATGAAGATGAATTTCTTCATCAAATGGTTCATATTCATTAATAAGAACAAATGCACAAGTAAGCCATATTTGTACAGATAGATGCAACTGTGGTACCAGAAAATCATATAAGTTTGGGTAACTTGGCATTTTTGAATTTTAGAAGGCCCAACTTATGCCATAATTATCTAGTTCTATTGTCATTCGAGAAACATATCTCTCACAATGGACTTTTAGTCTAAGGTTTTCTGATTTCTGGGTTCCAACTAAGGAGCTGCGAGGCATTCTGTATCCTGCGATGCATTTTGTGCTGTGTGCTTGGGTACTCATAGACTTATTTGGTGTGTGTCCAGGTACCTAATGGATGGACCTAGTTCCCTACGAGTTGCGACGTACTTCCATTGCATTGGCCAGAGTCAATGGGCCAGGGACCTACTACTATTAATGTCCAGCTAGCTTCTTCAGCAAACACTACCATTAATCAATTTCAATTATGTAGGAGTTTGTTTCTATAATAAGAATCATAATATGCTATAGAATCCAGTGCAATCTTGTAGGAGTGCATGGCTACATATCATGACATAATTCGTTGATCTGCTCTCAATCTTCTGAACAGCTTGTCAGTTTCTACTTCGAAATGGTTGGTGCATAGACATTTTTGTAGTGGCGTAAGTACAGCCGGGAAATGGTCCACATTATGCACTCAGAAAATTTACCATTGCAAGTAATTGTAAATATTTATCTCGTTATAGAAAAGAACTAGCAGACTACTGAAATGTAGGTACAGCAAATGGAACATATTGTGATAAACAAAACAAAAAAGAACAAGCTACCTTCTTTCACTCCCAGGACCATCATCTTTAGTCTTGGTTGCAATGTGGGCCATTTCCAGATTTAACCGAATCTCAAGCTCCATTCGAAATCAATTCGCACCTTGCAGCCACCAGATAACGCAGCATTGGGTGACCAAAGCATTGCCCCCAATTACTAACTGATTTTCCGGTCCGGCGAAAGGGGATCGGCACTCCTAGGGCCGTGAAGGAGAACGAACTCAGATCAATGTCTCAAGAACAAAGAAACGAGGGGAAGATGGACTGGAACTAACCTGTGGTACTCCTCCGTGAAAAATTCCATGCCTCGCCAATCCATCATCCAGGTGAGGACTGGGGAGGTGCCGCGGTGGAGCCAGACGAGTGGTGCGCTCAAGATTTTACTAAATGCCTCTATCTCCCCGCGCCGGCACTGCTCCCTCTATCTTGGCGCAGCCTACGGCACTGCAGCGAGGAGGGCACGATGAGGAGGAGGTGGCCGGAGCCGGGGGCGTCCGACCCCGTGCTCGTGCTGCTCCGTGCGGGCGGGCGGCGTGAGGAGGCAGGGTCGCCGGTGGGGGAAGGGGGCGGCGCAGGCGTGGGGAGGAAGCGGGCCAGTTCGGGCGTGGGGAGAAAGGGCCATCGACGACCTCCTGCTCCAGCGCGACGCCCACGATGCCCTGGCCGCGCCCGCCGCCCACGACACCCTGGTCGCGTCGCCGAGGTGCTTTCTGGCCTGCACAGACCGGGGACGTCCGCAACGGACGTGGTCCCTCTCCCACCGCGGGGATCTGGCAGGATGCAGCGCCAACAGCAGGTGAATGGCTTCCCTGTGGCCCTCGGCCATGTCGGCGTCTTGCAGGGTGGTGCCGGCGTGTGGACGGTGGCCTCGTTTCGCGTCCCTAACAGCAGCGTGGAGGTCAGCGTGAGCGTTGAGGAGGAAACACAGTGCTCGGAGAAGCTATCGCATGCTCCATGACCTAGATGCCCCAGCTCACGTCCGTCACCGTGCACATGACCCGGTCGTCCTCGCCACATAGCTCGTTGACCACGTCGCCGACGACTCCAAGATCTTGTGGATCTGCTCGACTCCGGCGTGGTGAGGACAGCGGCGGGGCGGCGGCTGGGAGCGCTGGGCGCGGGTCAAGCGGAAGGTGGGGTTGAGGCCCGGACGGGGCTTGGCTGTGCCCTCCCCATGCTACCATCCGTGCGATCTCACCGTTAACTAATAATCCAACGATTGATTGACCTTTTCTCTTCCCGCGTCATTTTCTCCGCCAACTAAAAACGCATCTAACTCTCCTATTTATTTACTTCTCCTTCATGTACTTGTACATGTATCTCCTTCTCCCGCTGGCTTTCACACATCGACACTGTAGCGGAGTAAGAGCAGACATGAGCTGATGACGAAGGAACCGAAAGTGCAAGACATCGTCGACCGCGCATGACAGTGTTGCTGGGAAGCCAAGCTGCTCCGTCTGGGCTTCAGGAGAACCTCATTCACGACTAGGGGATTTAAGATCGCAGGCGGAGCTAGATGAATCGTTGCACTCACCCGGCTACCAAGGTAGGAGAAGAAGAATAGCTGGCACCGGTAGCGGTGGACGGCCGCGCCCGCCCGGCGTGTGGCCCCTGCCACACGCTCGGCTCGAGGCGCACGCAGCGGCCGCCTGGGTCGCGGCTCATGCTCGAATGCCAGAATGGGTCGCACCAAGCATGAACCTCATGGAATTACTATGGTAGCCGGCCATGGCAGCTGAGTCGATCGACCGGAAGTGTGGCCGGCGCCGTCTACATGGCCATTGCCGAGGCGGACGTCCGACGAACTACAGGTCGAAGGGGGTTATTTTTCTCATTTAGTTTCGTTGTTCTGTGCATGCTCCAGGAAGAACGAGTATTACAGGCAGTATTTGTTTTTTTTTCTGGTAGGAAAAACGCGTAGACGGGACACGGTAAAAGAAGCCGTTCGGTTATTAGTTAACGCCTTAACGGTGAGGTCGCCGGACGCAGCTTGCATGTGCCCTCCTCGTGCTACCATCCGTGCGACCTCACCGTTAACTAATAATCCAACGGTTGATTGACCTTTTCTCTCCCCGCGTCATTTTCTCCGCCAACTAAAAACGCATCTAACTCTGCTATTTATTTACTTCTCCTTCATGTACTTGTACCCATATCTCCTTCTCTCGCTGGCTTTCACTAAGAGCAGACATGAGCTGATGATGAAGGAACCGAAAGTGCAAGACGTCGTCGGCCGCGCATGACAGTGTTGCTGGGAAGCCGAGCTGCTCCGTCTGGGCTTCATGAGAACCTCATTCACGACTAGGGGATTTAAGATCGCAGGCCATGGCAGCGACATTCCAGAGCAGAGGTAGATGAAGCGCGCTGCACTCACCCGGCTACCAAAAAATTTTGGCCCTGGCAGTTTTTGTTATTCAAAAATAGTGTCTATTGAGTGCTTAAGGGGCTGACAGATGGGTCAGTGTGTAACTACCTCGGTGAATTACGCTCTTAGTTACATGCCTGGATGAGCGAAAATGGTTAAAATAATACGGTGGGGCCAAATGCCACTCACAGGTAGATCTTTCGGCCGTCCTAACCATTTCCAGAACATCAGGACAAGAACGAGCGGCGTAATCGGCAGGCGAAGGGATCAACTACATATACAAATGAGTATGTATGCAAGCCACATACAACAGTCCTCAGAGCCATTCCATCTAAAAAGAAATAGAAATATTGCAACGCCATACGGCAAGATCCAAACATCCTAGATAGAGATAATATTTTAGGATAGCTCCTCATACATCAAACATCAGTGTCGGTGAGCGGAAAACAAGATCCGAGTACGGATAAGAAGCAAATCGGCATAAGATGCCACATAAATAAACACATCCCGTCCACAGATCTCACGGATCCCCGTTCCCGGAATCTCTACACCGAGTGATCGTTGCCAACATCGTCTGTCGCCTACTTGCTTCTTCCTGCAGAGCTGTATGTTGGAGTTTCAGAAAAGACGTCGGCCTTGCATGTGTGATTGCATATTTAATCGATGCATTGAGCCCTTGTCTGAATCTCTTTTGCTTCTTCTTGTCATCCGAGACCTCATCGCCACCATAACGAGAAAGGTTCATGAAGTTTCTGATGTAGGTATTGACATTGTCATTGCCCTGCTTGAGGTTGAGAAACACTTCCTTCATCCTCTCCATGACAATTTCTGACAGATATTGCTCTTTAAAAGCTCCAGTGAACTGTTCCCAAGTAGGCTGAAAACTAGTGTAGGTTGCCTTGAGGTAATCCTCCCACCACAGAGCTGCATCTCCCTTCAGAAGGTGAGTGGCACACTTTACCCATTCTTGCTCAGGAACATCAGCAGTCGCCAGTAATCTTGACATCTCACGCAACCAATCATCAGCATCAAGTGGTTGATCAGACACATCAAATTGGCGTGGGTTGAACTTCAGGAAGCTTTTGATGTCTCCTCGCTTGGGAGGTGGAGGTAGCGGAACAAACTCATTCCTCCTGACACTTTCTTCAAATCGCTGCTGGTTTTGCTGAATTGCGGCCAAGGCATTGGCGATGCTTGACAACGCAGCCCCCAGTTCAGGTTGTATGTCCTCCTCAGAACGGCGTGGTGGTGCCATCCTGTGATTGATATAAAACACAAGTCAGTACCATAATGGAGAATAATAATAATCCAAAATAGTATCAAGATGGAATTAACCACGATTAAAGGATACAATTAACTAAGATGATATTAAAATATCAACAAAGTTCAAAGCACCTAGAAGATATTAAGCATAACGCTTTGCACTGAACAAGGAGTGTGGTACCTAACTAACAAAGAAAAAATTCCATAAATTTCGGCATTAAAATACCACTATATCATAAAACCATAGCGAATCAAGATTAGTAACTCTATCGATTCACTATACAAGGCGAATGAGAAAAGTAGTGGTAATTGGCGACTCCATCTACGCACATGAATAAGCAAAACACATATCCCAACACTTTCTTGATTAACCTAAAGATTAGTAACTACGAGCGAACACCCCAAACAAGATAGCGGATAAGAAAGAGTAAGACAGATCGCGTCGGTATACAGGAATCGATAGATCGCGTCGGTTTGCAAAAGCCTGTCGGTATGGAATGTACCAACAGTTGATAACCAAAAGGCAGATAGTGATAACATGTTGGATGCAACAGATAGACAACGAATTCACACACACACACAACCTATGGTACTACGGAACCCGGAACACGTGAATCCTAGTTTGAATTTTAGAAGAGGATTGAAAATGTTACACTTCCTTACCAGAAAAAGGTGGGTGGGTGGGTAAGAAGAAAAATGGAAGCAGTCCTACTCTCACGTTGTTGTTTTTCCCTAGTATACATAACCACCAAAAATATTTGCTAAACTGACAACGACCATTTGGCTGAGACCCTGAAGGGCGGGATGGATCTGATACCAATTGTAACTACCTCGGTGAATTACGCTCTTAGTTACATGCCTGGATGAGCGGAAATGGTTAAAATAGTACGGTGGGGCCAAATGCCACTGACATGTAGACCTTTAGGCCGTCCTTAACATTTCCATAACATCAGGACAAGAACGGCGGCGTGTCGGCGAAGGAATCAACTACATACACAAATGAGTATGTATGCAAGCCACATACAACAGTCCTCAGAGCCATTCCATCTAAACAGAAATAGAAATATTGCAACGCCATACGGCAAGATCCAAACATCGTAGATAGAGATAATATTTTAGGATAGCTCCTCATACATCAAACATCAGAGTATCAGGCAGAAGCGGAAAACAAGATCCGAGTACGGATAAGAAGCAAATCGGCATAAGATACCACATAAATAAACACATCCCGTCCACAGATCTCACGGATCCCCGTTCCCGGAATCTCTACACCGAGTGATCGTTGCCAACATCGTCTGTCGCCTACTTGCTTCTTCCTGCAGAGCTGTATGTTGGAGTTCCAGAAAAGATGCCGGCTTTGCATGTGTGATTGCATATTTAATCGATGCATTGAGCCCTTGTCTGAACCTCTTTTGCTTCTTCTTGTCATCCGAGACCTCATCACCACCATAACGAGAAAGGTTCATGAAGTTTCTGATGTAGGTATTGACATTGTCATTGCCCTGCTTGAGGTTGAGAAACACTTCCTTCATCCTCTCCATGACAATTTCTGACAGATATTGCTCTTTGAAAGCTCCAGTGAACTGTTCCCAAGTAGGCTGAAAACCAGTGTAGTTTGACTTGAGGTAATCCTCCCACCATAGAGCTGCATCTCCCTTCAGAAGGTGAGTGGCACACTTTACCCATTCTTGCTCAGGAACATCAGCAGTCGCTAGTAATCTTGACATCTCACGCAACCAATCATCAGCATCAAGTGGTTAATCAGACACATCAAATTGGCGTGGGTTGAACTTCAGGAAGCTTTTGATGTCTCCTCGCTTGGGAGGTGGAGGTAGCGGAACAAACTCATTCCTCCTGACACTTTCTTCAAATCGCTGCTGGTTTTGCTGCATTGCGGCCAAGGCATTGGCGATGCTTGACAACGCAGCCCCCAGTTCAGGTTGTATGTCCTCCTCAGAACGGCGTGGTGGTGCCATCCTGTGATTGATATAAAACACAAGTCAGTACCATAATGGAGAATAATAATAATCCAAAATAGTACCAAGATGGAATTAACCACGATTAAAGGATACAATTAACTAAGATGATATTAAAATATCAACAAAGTTCAAAGCACCTAGAAGATATTAAGCATAACGCACACGACTGAACAAGGAGTGTGGTACACAAGCTAACAAAGAAAAAAATTCCGCAAATTTCGGCATTAAAATACCACTATATGCGCAAAACCACTTAACGAATCAAGATTAGTTACTCTATCGATTCACTATACAAGAGCGAATGAGAAAAGTAGTGGTATGGTCGCGACTCCATCTCTCACATGAATAAGCAAAACACATATCCCAACACTTTCTTCAGATTAACCTAAAGATTAGTAACTACGGAAACGAACATCCCAAACAAGATAACGCCGGATAAGAAAGAGTAAGACAGATCGCTTCGGTATACAACGAATCAGATAGATCGCGTCGGTTTGCAAAAGCCTGTCGGTATGGAATGTACCAACAGTTGATAACCAAAAGGCAGATAGTGATAACATGTTGGATGCAACAGATAGACAACGAATTCACACACACACACAACCTATGGTACTACGGAACCCGGAACACGTGAATCCTAGTTTGAATTTTAGAAGAGGATTGAAAACATTACACTTCCTTACCAGAAAAGGGTGGGTGTGTGGGTAAGAAGAAAAATGGAAGCAGTCCTACTCTCACGTTGTTGTTTTTCCCTAGTATACATAACTACCAAAAATATTTGCTAAGCCCGACAGCGACCATTTGGCTGAGACCACGAAGGCGGGATGGCTCGATACCAATTGTAACTACCTCGGTGAATTCGCTCTTAGTTACATGCTGGATGGCGGAAATGGTTAAAATAATGCGGTGGGGCCAAATGCCACTCACAGGTAGACCTTTCGCCGTCCTAACCATTTCCATAACATCGGGACAAGAACGGCGTGTCGGCGAAGGATCAACTACATACACAAATGAGTATATATGCAAGCCACATACAGTCCTTAGAGGCATTCCATCTAAAAAGAAATAGAAATATTACCCGCCATACGGCAAGATCAAACATCCTAGATAGAGATAATATTTTAGGATAGCTCCTCATACATCAAACATCAGTATCGGTGAGCGGAAAACAAGATCGATGCGGATAAGAAGCAAATCGGCATAAGATGCCACATAAATAAACACATCCTGCTTACAGATCTCACGGATCCCGTTCGGAATCTCTACACGGTGATCGTTGCCAACATCGTCTGTCTCCTCCACCGGTATCCATCTTATGAGTATACATGCATCAGAATCAAACAATTTATCGTGTGAGACCCTAGAATTTTCGGCAAGTCTTTATGCCGCTAAAGGGACATAACACGGGATAGCGCAATTGCAACAAATGATAATAACTAACAAGTCTATAGATACTCGCTAACCATCTGCCTAACCAATGATAGACGGATGTCCATGAATTAAGAACAACAGTTATAACAGTATAATTAACAGATCCATCCTCCTACTAAACACCCGAGGAAGCGAACGAACAACCCCCATCATTGGCGGTTTATTAACCATTCCATGAGTGTTGCTCTATTTACTAGTCAAGTACTTAGTCAATTTAAAAGTGGTACTTTAGTTATACTTGTCTATGATCGAAAGCGTGCTCCAAGTCGTCCATAACCGCGGACACGGCTTTGAAAGATTTACCTGCGAGGTGCACAGATAACAACACACACTCGATCAACCTCGGAAAACCAAATCAAAACCCAACAAGGCATTCTCGACAAGCGATCACAGGATTGAAATATTTGAGGGGCCACCCCAATAAGCTACCATAGCGAAGTTGGTCGGCTCAAAGACGGACCGGGGTTTCTGACGGTATGTATTTGGGAACCCGAAAGTGTGACTGGGCTTGTCGATACCGCAAAAACGTGGCGCGATCCAAAACAGTACAGGTGCTCCTCGCACAATCTTAAATAAAACAGTAAAGCATGGCATAAGTACAGGATAGTAATAAAGCCCCAAACTAATTGTGGCCCCAAGAAATAAGAATAAATCAAGCTCTGGCTCAGGGGGGTCCACGGCCTCCCGGATGTGGATAGTGCGAATAGTCAAGGAACAGGAATCAAGTACTCGGGGTCCTACGGGACACAAGTGAGCATGAAAAACCAAATAACAGATATTGCTCACCGGTGCCACTTTCATTAGTTATCCCATTACTACTCAGGTTAAGTTGTTTAGGTACCTCGTCATCCATCAGACACTCACATACCCTACACATCTTTGTTCTCGACTCGCATGGCTCAAACAACTCCTGTAGTAATGGCTCATGGGATGGAGGAACAAGCTTGATTGGGGTTTAAAAGTAAAGGCTATACGTACTTGGGATTCAATTTAATGCAATGTGACTCAATGATGCAAGAATAAGATAGAGGCAATAGGTACTATATGTATGCAAGCATGTGGTAGTGCTTGCCTGGTAGTTCAGTTGAAGCGAGAGAAGGATCTAGGTAGTGCTCCTGGGATTCCTGATATATCCCCTGCTCAGCGTCTATTTGAAGAAGAACCAAACAAACAATGGCCAACATAAATAGAGTGCACAAGCATATGAATAAAATGTGACAAGCAAACAATCATGCCATGATGAATGATGCACAATTTGTATGGCAATAATGTAGCATGGCATGGGTGAGGTGTGGAGTACAAGAATAAAGCATTTTATGGCGTTTTAGTCACCTTTTATCCTCAAATAAGTTGTTGTATACTTTATATTTATATGATGCATGCTGCAATTCAGATCATGGAATGCATAGATAGAAACGAATGGCTGATCGTCTGATCGATTTAGACATATTATTTGTCAAATTTGGAGTTATAAAACAAAAGTTATTAATTAATTAAGATAAAGGGCATTTTATTGTAATTTTAATTATCTCGAAATTTTGAAGTGCTCAAACAATATTTTGAAAGGCATATTTGAATTCCTCACATTTTTCTGATTTCAAAACATATATCATTTGTATTATTTGGATTTGTATTTTAAAAATTATTTGAATCTGATTTGAATTTGAATTAAAACAATTTCTGGAAAATTTATTTAAAATCAGAAAACAGAAAAACATTTTACACTCAGGCCAATCTAGCCACAGACAGGTGGGCCTTCTTGTTAAGTAGCGGCGGAAAAACAACGCGCGGACTTTTCTCACCGCGGGCTTAGCTAGCTTTGGTGTGGTGACCACAGTGAGCTAGGGCCCAAGCGCTTGGGCTAACCCGAGAGGTGACAATTGGGGCGCAGTTGGAGGCAGATTCTGACTGAAAACAGGACTTTACGCAAAAGCTAGGGCGGTGGCAGGTGGGTAGGCTGGACCGCGGGTTTAGGAATAAAAAGGTTGGGGGTTTTCTGCAAAAGGGGCCGCGGTACTGTTCTTCTGTTTTCTCTGAACCGCGTCAGGTCTGAGATCGACCGGCGGTCTTGGTGTGTGCAGCAGCAGGAGCTCGACTCGCGACCTTGGGGCTTGACGAGACCTGTGATCTGGTGGCTTCTGGGATGGTGTGAGGAGGTAAGTGGCCTAGCTATGGTGTGTTGATGAGAAGCGTCTGAACAACGGCTTGTGGCGGCCTGGCGCTCGAAACGACTAACGCGGCTAGGGCTGCCCGGTGAGGCGGACTATGTCAGGGAGGGAGAGGGACTCACCGCGGGTTGGTCGGTGGTGTCAGATCGGGGAGAGGCGCGGCGGATCGTCGAGGTTGCTGGCATTCTGGCGGTTAGGGTTTGCGTCAGGCGGCGCTGGTTCTGGCGGTCCTGGTGCTCCTTATCCTCGTCGGCGCGTACGAGGCGAAGCAGGGGATCCTCCTCGTTCTTCTTGACCACCTCCACGTCGTCTTTGGCCGGGAGCGAGGGAATGACAATCTTGGCTGGCGACCGTGACGAGATGGGCGCCGTCGTTGGAGAGGAAGGAGAGGAGGGACAGGGCTCTGGCGGATCTGGGAGAGGCAGAGGAGCCGTGAAGAAGGAGGAAAGCGAGGGAGATGGAAGAGGGGCGTGTGGGCGCGGGGTAGATGGAAAAGTGGCGTCGGCCCTTTTTCCTTCCTCCTCGATCACGTGGTTGAGCTGGGGCTCGACCTGGGTAGCCAGACAGGACAGGGAGAGAGGCTGCAGGTGGCCCAGGGGCGCCGGTGCGGTCGGTGGAGCTGGCTGGCAGCAAGAGAGAGAGATCAGAGAGGGGTGGATCGGTTTAGGCTAGGGTTAGCCTCAGCAAGGAAGAGAGAGAGCTAGTGGTGTGGGGTAGATGGGTAGCTAGGTGGGGCCTGCTGACATTAAGAGGGAACACCTCGGCATGGTGAGAGGAGAGGGTAAGATGAGGTAAGGTTTAGGGTTTAGCTAGGCCTTAGGGTTAAGGAGAGAGGATAAGAGAGAGAGGGTGATGTGTGGTAGGTTTTTTTGGCAAGATCAAGCACAAGGAGTGATGGAGATTAAAAGATGCATGATCATGACATGGGCAAGTGTAAAGGAGAAAAGAAAAGCAATGTGGATGGTTTCTCATATGGCCATGCATGAAGAAAAGAATGATGTTGAGGAGGACATGGAGATGGTGGAGAGAGGATGTAGATGACCCACAAAGAAAAGAACCAATAAACCCAAGAGGAAAACAATTGGCTAAAGGTGGTGGTACTCTTGCATGGCCCATGGAAAATAATTAATGCCATGATGAATTCTTGTGAAAACAAAATGACAACATGGCATTATTCATATGCATTCCCAAGAAGTGGAATAAAAGCCAAGCAAAAGAATTTATAGAATTAGATCCACCCCACCCACATGAGCTAGAATAAATATCAAAAGAAAAAGAATTACAAGCTCATGGGTTATTGGAATGGTGGAAGTATAAGGTGGTGACAAAGAAAGGTGATGGAGTTGAATAAAGATATACTAACTCAACTTGGGCATTTAAACAATATATCAATAACCATATACAATATCAAGAGGCAAATCTGATTAATAATGCATATGAGAGAAGAACCAAAAGAAAAAGGGTTTTATATGATGCTCAAATGCAAGGTGGCATGATGACATGAGCATGATATAATTATGATGCAACAATTGTATCTAGGAAGTAGCCATTATATTATTAAACCATGTAGCATTACCATTGTTAGACAATTGGGATGCTACAACTCTCCCCCACTAAACAGGAATCTCGCCCCGAGATTCTAGGAAGAAGAAGAAGACTCAAAGAGGGTAGGATATTTGGCACGGAGCTCATCTTCACGTTCCCAAGTGGCTTCATCCACGGAATGGTGCGACCACTACACCTTGCAGAACTTGATGGACTTGTTGCGAGTCCTTCTTTATGCGACTTCAAGGATTTTTGTGGGGTGTTCTTGATAAGACAGGTCTTCTTGGAGGTTGATGAGTTCGTGATCCACGGTCCTGCCGGGATCCTTGAAGCACCTCTTGAGTTTAGAGATGTGGAAAACATCATGGACTTTGAGTTTTTCAGGGAGCTCAAGAGCATAAGCAACTTCTCCTCTTCTTCCACGGATTTTGAAAGGACCAATGTATCTAGGTGTCAGCTTTCCTTTGATACCAAAATGGTGCGTGCCTCTCATGGGAGTGACACGAAGGTAAACGAGATCACCAGGGACATACTCCATGTCCGTGTGCTTTCTGTCATAATTGCTCTTCTGGCGACTTTGAGCAATCTTCAGATTTTCAAGAATGATGTGAACCTTCTCCTCCGCTTGAGTTACAATGTCAGGGCCAAACAATATTCTTTCTCCTGCGCCCGACCAACCAATCGGAGTTCTGCATTTGCGACCATAGAGAGCCTCAAATGGTGCCATCTTTAGACTTTTACGGAAAATTTGTTGTTGTAAGAGAATTCAGCATAAGGAAGACATTCTTCCCACTTCATGCGAAAGAGATGGCGCTTAAGCACGGAGCATATCTTCTAGAATCGATTGATCCTTTCAACTTGTCCTTGCGACTAGGGATGGTAGCTGTCTGAAGTTCAATTTTGTTCCCAAAGCATTTTGGAAACTTCCCGAACTTGGAAGTGAAGATGCTTCCACGCAGTGAACTGATCTCAAGAGGAACTCCATTCGGAGAGACAATTACATTGATATAGAGCTCGATAGTGAATTGCAGAAATTGTTTCCTTGATGGGAAAGAAGTGAGCCACTTTAGAAAGCCTGTCGATGACAACAAAGATTGCATTGTTGCCCTTCTATGACCTTGGAAAACCAGTGATGAAGTCCATCTCTACTTTCTCCCATTTCCATTCCGGAGGTTTCAATGGCTGTAGAAGACCGGAAGGTTTCTGATGGACAGCTTTAACTCTGCGGCAGACATCACACTCCAAGACATACTTGGCACAATATCGTTTCAACCCAGGCCACCAATATTGTGTTTTCAAGTCCATGTACATCTTAGTGCTGCCAGGGTGAATAGAAAGAACAGAATCATGCGCCTCCTTAAGAACTTGCTCTCTCAATCCCCGGTCGTTCGGAACGAACATCCGGTTTTCAAAGAATAGAGCTCCTTGATCATCGACGTGGAAGGACTCATATCTTGTCAGTTGAATGTTGGAGATTATGTTTTTGGCATAAGCATCACCTCGCTGACTAGCACGAATCTTTTCTTCCAAGAGAGGGGTTGCCAGAAGGTTCAGAAGATACCCTTGTTCCACAATTTCAAGGTTGGTGACGAATTCCTCGCACAAGAGAGGCTGTTGTTCTTCCACCATGAGGTTGCTGACATAAGATTTGCGGCTGAGAGCATCGGCCATGACATTAGCTTTGCCCGGAGTGTAGTTGATGGTCAAATCAAAATCATTGATTGCTTCAATCCACCTCCTCTGACGAAGGTTGAGATCAGGCTGTGTGAAGATATACTTCAGACTCTTGTGATTAGAAAAGATTTCACAACGGTTTCCAAGCAAGTTGTGCCTCCATACTTTCAAAGCAAAGACAACTGCTGCGAGTTCGAGGTCATGTGTAGGATAGTTGATCTCATGCGTCTTCAACTGTCGAGAGGCATAAGCAACAACTTGTTTTTCTTGCATAAGGACCGCACCCAATCCTTGCAAAGAGGCGTCACAGAATATCTGGAAAGGCTTGGATGTATCTGGAGGAATCAAAACTGGTGTGGAAGTGAGCTTCTCTTTGAGTGTTTCAAAGCTTGCTTGACATGCAGGAGTCCAAAGGTATTTCTTGCCTTTCTTGAGGAGATCGGTAAGAGGCTTCGCAATCTTGAGAAGTTACGAGCAAGCGGCGACAATAACTAGCCAAACCGAAACTCGGACTTCTTTGACATTTTAGGTGGAAGCGGTCAACAATTGTTTAACGGTTTACGGGTTGACGGCAATGCCCTTGGCAGAGATGACGTGACCAAGATAGGTGACTTGAGGGAGCCAAAACTCACATTTGGAGAACTTTGCATACAGGCGGTTCTCACGAAGCTTGTTTAGGACACAACGAAGGTGTTCTTCATGTTCTTCCTTCGACTTAGAATAGACTAGAATGTCATCCAGATAGACCACAACAAACTTATCAAGATACTACATGAAAACCGAGTTCATAAGCCTCGAGAAGGTGGCAGGTGCGTTGGTGAGACCGAAAGACATGACCGTGTACTCATACAGGCCATAGCGGGTGGTGAAAGCTGTTTTAGGAACATCTTCCTTGCGAATCTTGATTTGATGATAACCACTTCTCAAGTCAAGCTTAGAGAATACCACAGCTCCAGCTAGCTGATCGAAGAGATCATTAATCCACGGAAGGGGATATTTATTCTTGATGGTTTTAGCATTGAAAGCCCGATAGTTAACACAAAGTCTATCAGTCTTGTCTCGCTTCTTCACAAAGATGGTTGGGCTACCCCAAGAAGAAATCTTGTCTTGAATGAAACCCAACTTCTCTTGGTCATCAAGCTGATGTTTGAGTTGACCAACTCAGCGGACCCATTTTATAAGGCAGCTTGGAGATAGGAGGCGGTACGAGTTCAAGCTCAATCACAAACTTCGACCTCTCGGTTAGGAGGCATGCCGGTAACTCTTGAGGAAAGACATCTGGGAACTCACGGACCACGGAACACTCTGAATAGCTTCCATAGCATCATCATTGAGGCCAAAGAAAAAGCTGAATAGCGAGTTAGACTTGGAGAATAGACTATATGGCCTTGAGAATTTTCAGAGAAAGCGGCGTTGAGCACAATCAATCACAGCTGCATTCTTGTCAACCAATCCATGCCCAAGATAACATCAATGTCGAATTGCCGAATAATTAAAGAAACTGGAGCGAATAACCACCAATCTCAATTTGATTGCCATGGCTGATTTTAGAAGCCCTCATGCTTGAACCGAGATTGCACCATGAGGCGAGTTGGTAAAGCATCGAGAAGGTAACCCATTACTCTCCATAAACTTGTATGACATGAAAGAATGTGATGCACGAATCAAACAAAACTCGTGCGAGGCGAGTTAATAGGAAGCATACCTATCACAACTCAGTGCATACTCAACAGCGGCGTTGACCACGATTAGCACGAGGACGATGAGCCGGGCTTGGTGTTGATGTTGAGAGCCCGAGGTGGTGGAGCACGAACAAGGAGAGCTTGCCGCAGTCTTGGAGGTGGTGGAGGAAGAGCTTTGTTGTTCAAAGGGACAGTTCGGTGTTGATGCCAGTGTTTCCACAAGTGTAACAAGCACCGGTGGGCGTGGAGCAACGTGGCAGGGACTCGCCGGCGCTCGAGGGTAGTTGTGGTTGTAGCCCAGAACAGCGATAAAGGAGTTTGGTGGCCTTGGCGTAAGCAGAAGGTCTTGGTGGAGCCGGGAAGCGGCGGTGGGGTGTTAGGAACCCGGACCACGGCGCTTAGAAGGAGTTGACATATTGAAGAGCTTGCTGCATCAGTTGTGTTTCTTTGACTCCTCAAACACTTGCCTACTTGCTTCTTCCTCTGAGTTGTATGTT
The DNA here is from genome assembly GCA_023614405.1 of Avena insularis. Lineage (NCBI taxonomy): Eukaryota > Viridiplantae > Streptophyta > Magnoliopsida > Poales > Poaceae > Avena > Avena insularis. The sequence goes on along the minus strand of CM042696.1, from coordinate 94,283,181 downwards.
GGAGTTCGGAAAAGGCGTCGGCCTTGCATGTGTGATTGCATATTTAATCGATGCATTGAGCCCTTATGCGAACCTCTTTTGCTTCTTCTTGTCATCCAAGACCTCGCCATACCATAACGAGAAAGGTTCATGAAGTTTCTAATGTAGGTATTGACATTGTCATTGCCACCTTGAGGTTGAGAAACACTTCCTTCATCCTCTCCATGACAATTTATGAGATATTGCTCTTTGAAAGCTCCGTGAACTGTTCCCAAGTAGGCTAAAAACCGGTGTAGTTGCCTTGAGGTAATCCTCCACCACAGTGCATCTCCCTTGAAGGTGAGTGGCACACTTTACCCATTCTTGCTCGGGAACATCGTGATCGCTAGTAATCTTGACATCTCACATGACCAATCATCATCATCAAGTGGTTGATCGGACACATCAAATTGGCGTGGGTTGAACTTGAAGCTTTGATGTCTCCTCGCTTGGGAGGTGGAGGTAGCGGAACAAACTCATTCCTCGACACTTTCTTCAAATCTGCTGGTTTCTTTGCATTGTGACCAAGGCATTGGCGATGCTTGACAACATGACCCCGATTCAGGTTGTATGTCCTCCTCGAGCAGGCGTGGTGGTGCCATCCTGTGATTGATATAAACACAAGTCGATTACCATAATGGAGAATAATAATAATCCAAAATAGTACCAAGATGGAATTAACCACGATTAAAGGATACAATTAACTAAGATGATATTAAAATATCAACAAAGTTCAAAGCACCTAGAAGATATTAAGCATAACGCACCACGGTGAACAAGGAGTGTGGTACCTAAACTAACAAAGAAAAATTCCGCAAATTTGGCATTAAAATACCACTATATCATAAAACCATAACGAATCAAGATTAGTAACTCTATCGATTCACTATACAAGAGCGAATGAGAAAAGTAGTGGTATGGTCGCGACTCCATCTCGCACTCAAATCATTACTCCGCACATGAATAAGCAAAACACATATCCCAACACTTTCTTCAGATTAACCTAAAGATTAGTAACTACGGAAACGAACACCCCAAACAAGATAACGCGGATAAGAAAGAGTAAGGCAGATCGCGTCGGTATACAACAAATCGAGATAGATCGCGTCGGTTTACAAAAGCTCGGTATGGAATGTACCAGCGATTGATAACCAAAAGCGGATAGTGATAACATGTTGGATGCAACGGATAGACAACGAATTCACACACACACACACAACCTATGGTACTACGGAACCCGGAACACGTGAATCCTAGTTTGAATTTTAGAAGAGGATTGAAAACGTTACACTTCCTTACCAGAAAAGGGTGGGTGGGTGGGTAAGAAGAAAAATGGAAGCAGTCCTACTCTCACGTTGTTGTTTTTCCCTAGTATACATAACTACCAAAAATATTTGCTAAACTGACAACGACCATTTGGCTGAGACCACGAAGGCGGGATGGCTCGATACCAATTGTAACTACCTCGGTGAATTACGCTCTTAGTTACATGCACGGATGGCGGAAATGGTTAAAATAATGCGGTGGGGCCAAATGCCACTCACAGTGAACCTTTCGACCGTCTAACCATTTCCATAACATCAGGGCAAACGGCGGCGTGTCGCGAAGGGATCAACTACATACACAAATGAGTATGTATACGCATACATACAACTGTCCTCAGAGGCATTCCATCTAAAAAGAAATAGAAATATTGCAATGCCATACGGCAAGATCCAAACATCCTAGATAGAGATAATATTTTAGGATAGCTCCTCATACATCAAACATCAGAGTATCAGGCGGAAGCGGAAAACAAGATCCGAGTACGGATAAGAAGCAAATCTGTATAAGATGCCACATAAATAAACACATCCCGCCCATAGATCTCACGGATCCCCGTTCCCGGAATCTCTACACCGAGTGATCGTTGCCAACATCGTCTGTCTCCTACACCCAGTATCCATCTTGTGAGTATACCTGTGCATCTGAATCAAACAATTTATCGTGTGAGACCCTAGAAATTTTCGGCAAGTCTTTATGCCGCTAAAGGGGACATAACCTGGGATGACGCAATTGCAACAAAAGATAATAACTAACAAGTCTATAGATACTCGCTAACCATCTGCCTAACCAATGATATGTTGGAATTATGCCCTAAAGGCAATAATAAAGATGTTATTATTATAATTCTTGTTCATGATAAAGTTTATATTCCATGCTAGAATTGTATTAAGTGGAAACATTAATACTTGTGTGGTTTGTGAACAACACCGTGTCCCTAAATGCGCCTCTATGGACTAGCTCATTGATCAATGATGGTTAAGGTTTCCTAACCATAGACATGAGTTGTCAATTGATAATGAGACCATATCATTAGGAGAATGATATGGTGGACAAACCCAAACTAAGCGAAGCAATTAGATCGTGTCATCGTGTTCGTCTTTGCGAAGCTTTTCTTATATCAAATATTGTATTCCTTAGACCATGAGATAATGCAACTCCACAGGTATCGGAAGAAAGCTTTGAGGTCATCAAGCGTCATCCTATGAGAGGTGATCATAAAGGTGTCTCTCAATTGATCGGAAAGTATCATTGGGTTGTATGTATCGAGATGGAATTTGTCCCTCCCAAGTCGGAAAGATATACTTGGGCCCACTCGGTGTCGATATCAACACGCTTGCAAGCATGTGGTTAAGGAGTTAATCACAAAGTGATATCGGATTATGGAGCGAGTAAAGTACTTCTGTGAGCGAGATTGAACTAGGTATGGCGATCACAAGCGATCGAATCTCGGGCAAGTAAAATATCGCGAGACGAAGGGAATATATATATGGGATTGATTGAATCCACGGCATCGTGGTTCATCGATATGATCATCGATGAATGTGTAGGAGTCAATATGGGTGCCAGACCCTGTTGATTATTGATAGAAGATCATATACGCATATTCTCGAACCCGGTCACACATAACGTGTCTCGATGCTAGGATAGATTGGATACTTGGTTTATGAATTTTTGTTGGTCTCGGATGGGATCCGGGACATCACGAGAGGTTCGGAGTGGTCGAGAATAAGATTCATATAAAGCGTGCAGTTTTTGGAGTTGAATTGTTCGGGTTAATCGGTATTGTCTGCAGGAAGCTTCTAGAACCTTGGAAGGGACCAACGTGGCCCCACGGGGAGGGCATGGGCCTATGAGGGTGTCCTGGCGCATTGGGCCAGGGTACAAAACCCCATAGGGCCCGATCGATCCTAGATAAGTTTAAACTTCGTTTAAACTAGAGATAGGGTTTCTAGATAAGGGATAAGTTTAAATCTTAAACTAGAGATAGGCTTGGAGGATGGGCAGGGCTGGCGCACCCCCTCTATATATGAGGCTGGTGCGCCCCTCCCACACCACACACCTTCCTCAAACCCTAGTTGCCCTGTGCCCTCCTCTCTCCCTCCCATTGTTTGTGGCGAAGCCTGCTGCAGAAATTCTCCACCATATACACTGCCGTCGTGTTGTAGATCAATCCATCTCTCCACCCTACTTGCTGGTCCGAGGAAGGAGGAGGCGTCGAGTGCCGCGTGTGCATCTCACGGAGGCATCGCCACTTGTGGTGCTAGATCGGATCGGATCGCGAGGAGGAGAAGCGAGTCGACTACATCACCCACGTTCCGAGCGTTCCGCTGTGCAAATCTTCAAGGGTATGAAGATCTAATCCAATCTCTCTCGTTGTTTGCATCTCCTAGATTAGATCTTGGCTTTCCTCTGTTAAGCCAAGTAGAAAATTTTGATTTACTATCTTTGAAACCCTTGATGGTATCGAGCTAGATCTATGCGTAGATGTGTTTCACGAGTAGAGCATAACATGGTTGTTGAGGCGTTGATATTTTCTGTTGCAAGCCTCTTGTTTGTGTTCTTCTTATGGCGGCAGGATAGTGAGATTGAAGCGGTCGAGGCCAACCTTCTGCGACGCCGTTCATGAGACCGGCTCCGCACTTGACGTGTGGCTTGTACCATACATGCGGCTGGTGGATGTCGTTTCTCTCACTATAGTTGTCATGGGATTAACACGGTTTGGCAACCATAATATCACCGTTGTGGCTTTCCGTAGGTAAGAATCGTTCTTAGCATCTACTCCCATAAGCCACGTAAAACATGCAACAACAAAGTAGGCGTCTAACTTGTTTTTGCAGAGTGTTCTGTGATATGGTATGGCCCAAGATGTGATGTGTATATTGTATCGATGATCATGTTTTGTAATGTTTCACGACTTGCATGTCGATGAGTACACAACGGCAGGAGCCATATGGTTGTCTTTATAATTGTGTATGACCTGCAGTCAACTTCTTATCGCCATGTAATAGCTTTACTTTATCGCTAAGTAGTTAGCAATAGTTGTGAATTGCTATTAGTGGTGGAGGCAATCATGGTGAAGTGATGGAGATCATGCGGAATGCACAAGATGGAATCATTCTTGCGAAGATTGGCTATACCATGTCACATAAAGTTATATGCATGTGATGTTTATCCTTTTATGTATCTTATTATGCTTAGATGTGACGGTAGCATTATAAGATGATTCCTCATAAAGATCAAGATAAAAACTGTGTTCTCCCAGTATGCACCGTTGCGAAAGTTCGTCGTGTCCAAGCATCACGTGATGATCGGGTGCTATAGACTCTCGCTCACATACAGCGGGTGCAAGCCAGTTTTGCACCTTGAAATACTTGGGTCTAACTTGAGCCTAGCATGTCTGAGACATGGCCTCGGAACACAAGAACCGAAAGGTTAAGCATGAGTCATATGAATGATATGATCGACGCCGTTGTCCACCATTGAAACCACATCTCTTCTCGTGATGATCGGATTAGGTGTGGTGATTTTGGATAGTGTTCTCTAAAGAACTTGTGGGATGTTGAATTTTGTTGGAGTTCATCTAGTAATTTGATTAAGTTGAACTATTTATCATGAACATAGTCTAAATTGTACTTGCAAATCTTAGATCACATGGCCAAGTCAACTTCAACTTCAATGTTTTTGCTGAGAAAGAAAAGCTTAGAAACAATGGGTCTAACTTCACCAACTGGTTCATAATCTAAGAATCATTACATCTGGCGGACAAAAGGACTATGTCCTTGAGAAAGCGTTAGGTAACCCCCTTTTGCAATGCTACGGTGATGAGAAAGGTCATCCGATCAGCGCAAAGATGATTATGGTGTGATTAAGAGCACCATGTTGTTTGCTATGGAACGAAACTTCAAAATCGTTTTGAAAACTATCCGGGCCCTTTGAGATTCTCGAAGAGTTGAAAACCATGTTGGACTCGGGCCCGTTACGAGAGATATGAGATCTCAGAAGTTCTTTAAGCGCAAGATGGAGGAAGGGAGTTAGTTAGTGAGCACGCCATTAAGATGTCGGGCTACACTCAGCATTGAACAAGCTGGGCTGCAAGATTCGGAGGAGCTCAAGATTGACAGTTCTGCAATCACTCCTCCCGGCTACAAAAGTTTTGTAGTGACTCATAATCAGATTGGTTCCAATCGATCAGAGCTCTTCCAAAGCTGAAGGCTGCAGTGGACATCAAGAAGGATAATCATGTGTTGATGGTCAACAAGCCCTCCTTTAAGAAAGGTAAAGGTGCAAAGAAGCCCTTCAAGAAAAGCGGCGGCAAGCGCGTTGCCCTATGAGAAGAAGCTCAAATGCGGACCTAAGCGGACCTTTGGTGCTTCTATTGCAAGGACAAGGGTCCTTTGGGCATGGTGTCAAAGTACTTAGCGGACAAGAAGGCTGGCACCATCAAAGGTATATTTGATATACATGTTATTGATGTTTTCCTTACTAGCCCTCGTTGTAGTGCACAGGTATTTGATCTTGGTTCGATTGCTAATATTTGTAACTTCGAAGCAGGAGCTACGGAATAGGCGGCTGACTGCGAGGGATGAGGTGACGATCGCGTTGGCAGCGGATCAAGAGTTGATGTGATGGCGTCGACGCTCTCCTTAGTTTTACCTTGATTAGTTTTAAACCTTAATAAATGTTATTATGTACTGCGTTGAGCATGAACATTATTTCTGGATCGTGTTTATTGCAAGGCGGTTATTCATTTAAATCGGAGAATAATGGTTGTTCTATTTATATGAGTAACATCTTTTATAGTCATGCACCTCTTGTGAATGGTTTATTTCTTCTAAATCTCGAAAGGGATGAAACACACATTCATAACATTGAGGCTAAGAGATGCAAAGTAGATAGTGATAATACTACTTATTTGTACTTGTCGTCTAGGTCATATTGGTGTAAAGCGCATGAAGAAACTCCATTACGATGGACTTTTGGAGTCTCTTGATTTTGAATCATTTGACACATGTGAACCATGCCTCATGGGCAAGATGATCAAAACCCGTTCTCGGTATGATGGGCGAGCGGACTTGTTGGAAATCATACATACCGATGTATGCGGACCAATGAGTGTTTCGGCCTTGGTGGATATCGCTATTTTCTCACTTTTACGATGACTTAAGTAGATATGGGTATATCTATTTAATGAAACATAAATCTGAAACATTTGAAAAGTTCAAGAATTTCAGAATGAAGTGGAGAACCATCGTAACGAGAAGATTAAGTTTCTACGATCCGATCGTGGAGGTGAATATTTGAGTTATGATTTTCTCACGCATCTTAAAGCAAGTGGAATCGTTTCACAACTCACGCCACCGGAACACCACAGCAATGGTGTGTACGAGCTTAGGAATCGAACCCTATTAGATATGGTCCGATCGATGATGTCTCTTCTTGATTTGCGTTATCATTTTGGGGTTATGCATCGAAACCGCTGCATTCACTTTAAATAGGGCTCCATCTAAATCCGTTGAGGCGACACCGTATGAACTGTGGTTTGGTGCTAAACCTAAGTTATGCGTTTCTTAAAGTTTGGGGATCTGAAACTTCGTCAGAAGTTGATGCGGACAAGCTCGAACCCAAAGCGGAGAATGCGTCTTCATAGGATACCCTAAGGAAACTATTGGGTATACCTTCTATCCTGAACCGAAGGCAAAGTATTTATCGCAAAGCGGTTCCTTTCTTGAGAAGGAGTTTCTCTCGAAAGAAGTGAGTGGGAGGAAAGTAGAGCTAGGCGAGGTTATTGAACCTTCTCTTGAATTGGAAGTAGCGCACCTGAAATTATTCGGTCACGCTGCGCCAACAATAGAGGAAGCAAATGACAAGGATCATGAAGCTTGGACGATCTCTGCTCTTGAGCGTCATGGTCGACAAGGTCGCGTGCCCCTCTGAGTGGTATGGCAACCCTGTCTTGTTGTCTTGTTAGTAGAAGGCGGTGAACCTCTGAACTATGAGGCGATGATGAGCCGGACTACGAGAAATGGCTAGAAGCCATGAAATCCGAATTGGGATCCATGGCGAAAACCAAGTATGGACTTTGGTGGACCCTCCTAGCGGCCGAAAGGCCGTTGAGTGCAAATGGATCTTCAAGAAGAAAAGCGGACGCGGATGGTAATGTTACAATCTATAAAGCACTTGTTGCAAAAGGTTTTCGACAAGTTCAAGGTGTTGACTACGATGAGACTTTCTCTCCGTGGCGATGTTTAAGTCCATTGGATTTTATTAGCAATTGCTGCGTTTCATGATTATGAAATATGGCAAATGGATGTCAAATTTGCTTTCCTCAATGGCAACATTGATGAAGAGTTGTATATGATGCAACCGAAGGTTTTATCGATCCTAAGGATCTTGATAAAGTATGCAAACTTCAGCGTTCCATTTATGGTGAAACAAGCGTCTCGGAGTTGGAACCTTCGTTTTGATCAAGTGATCAAGAGCTTTGGATTTGTTCCAAATTGCTCTGAAGCTTGCATCTACAAGAAAGTGAGTGGGAGCTCGGTGGCGTTTACGGTACTATATGTGGATGACATATTGATTATTGGAAATGACATCAACATGTATGATGTGAAGAGTTATTTGAACAAGTGTTTTCAATGAAAGACCTAGGTGAAGCTGCTTATATATTGGGCATCAAAATCTATAGAGATAGACAAAGGCCTTTGATAGCTTTAAGCGAGTACATACCTAGACAAAGTTACGAAAAGGTTCATAATGGATAAGGCATTGAAAGGTTCAGTGCCTATGTTGTCAGGTAAGATATTGAGCAAGTCTCAGTGTCCTGCTGAGGTAAATGATAGGGAATCTATGAGCAAAGTGCCTTATGCCTCGGCCATAGGTTCCATCATGTATGCCATCTTGTGTACTAGACGGATGTGTCCAATGCTCTTAGTTTGACGAGATATCAAAGTGATCCGAGTGGAACCTTTGGACACGTGAAGAACATCCTAAGGTACCTAAATAGGACTAAAGAAATGTTCTTAGTCTATGGGGGTGATAAACATTTCGTTAAGTAAAGGTTACGTCGATGCTAGTTTAAACCGACAAGGATGATTGTAAATCTCGGGAGATCGTGTATATTTTGAATGGAGGAGCTGTGGTGGAGAAAGGCTGCAAGCAAGCGTGATCGCGGGATCTGATGAAAGCGGAATACATAGCTGCTGCGAAGCGTCAAGTGAAGGAGTTTGGATCGAAACTTCATCTTGAGCTTGGCGATAGTTCAAGTGCATTGGACCTTGGAGATATTAATGTGACAACCTTTGGCGCCATAAGCGCTCTAAGGAACCAAGATATCATCCAAAGACCAAGCATATCAACATAAGTTTCATATAATCCGAGATTATATAGCGGATGGAATCGAAGATCGACAAAGTACATCTGAGATCTGAATGTCGAGATCCATTGACTAAACCTCTTCCACGTGTAAAACATGATCAGCACCTCGATTGCCATGGGTGTGAGATTGTTGCCAAATGTAAACTAGATTATTGACTCTAGTGCAAGTGGGAGGCTGTTGGAATTATGCCTAGAGGCAATAATAATGATGTTATTTTTATATTTCTTGTTCATGATAAAGTTTATATTCCATGCTAGAATTGTATTAAGTGGAAACATTAATACTTGTGTGGTTTGTGAACAACACGTGTCCCTAATGCGCCTCTATGGACTAGCTCATTGATCAATGATGGTTAAGGTTTCCTAACCATAGACATGAGTTGTCAATTGATAATGAGACCATATCATTAGGAGAATGATATGGTGGAGAGACAAACTAAGCGAAGCAATTAGATCGTGTCATCGTGTTCGTCTTTGTGAAGCTTTTCTTATGTCAAATATTGTATTCCTTAGACCATGAGATAATGCAACTCCACAGTATCGGAAGAAAGCTTTGAGGTCATCAAGCGTCATCCTATGAGAGGGTGATCATAAAGGTGTCTCTCGGTGATCGGAAAGTATCTGTTGGGTTGTATGTATCGAGATGGAATTTGTCCCTCCCAAGTCGAGAGATATACTTGGGCCCACTTTCGTGTCGATATCAACACGCTTGCAAGCATGTGGTTAAGGAGTTAATCACAAAGTGATATCGGATTATGGAGCGAGTAAAGTACTTGCTGTGAGCGAGATTGAACTAGGTATGGCGATCACTGATCGAATCTCGGGCAAGTAAAATATCGCGAGGCGAAGGGAATATATATATGGGATTGATTGAATCCTGGCATCGTAGTTCATCGATATGATCATCGATGAATGTGTGGAGTCAATATGGGTGCCCATACCCTGTTGATTATTGATAGAAGATCATATGCGCATATTCGAACCCACGGTCACACATAATGCGTGTCTTGGCGCTAGGATAGATTGGATACTTGGTTTATGAATTTTTGTTGGTCTCGGATGGGATCCGGGACATCACGAGAGGTTCGGAGTGGTGCGGAGAATAAGATTCATATAAGGCGTGCAGTTTTGGAGTTGAATTGTTGGGTTAATCATGTTATGCAGGAAGCTTCTAGAACCTTCGGAAGGGACCAACGTGGCCCCACCTTCGGGAGGGGCATGAGCCTATGAGAGTGTCCTGGCCACATTGGGCCAGGGAACAAAACCCCATAGGGCCCGATCTAGATAAGTTTAAACTTCGTTTAAACTAGAGATAGGATTTCTAGATAAGGGATAAGTTCGTCGTTTAAACTAGAGATAGGCTTGGAGGATGGGAAAGGGCTGGCGCACCCCCTCTATATAGAGGGCTGGTCGCCTCCTCACACATCACACACCTTCCTCCAAACCCTAGTTGCCTGTTGCCCTCCTCTCTCCCTCCATTTGTTTGTGGTGAAGCCTGCTGCAGAAATTCTCCACCATATACACCACGCCGTCGTGTTGTAGATCCAATCCATCTCTCCACCCTACTTGTTGGTCCGAGGAAGGAGGAGACGTCGAGGTTCCGCACGTGTGCATCTCACGGAGGCATTGCCACTTGTGGTGCTAGATCGGATCGGATCGCGAGGAGGAGAAGCGAGTACGACTACATCACCCACGCGTTAAAGCGTTCGTATCTTGAATCTTCAAGGGTATGAAGATCTAATCCAATCTCTCTCGTTGTTTGCATCTCCTAGATTAGATCTTGGCTTTCCCTCTGTTCGCTTCCGTAGAAAATTTTGATTTACTATGCTGCGAAACCCTTCATGATAGACGGATGTCCGTGAATTAAGAACAACAGTTATAACAGTATAATTAACAGATCCATCCTCCTTCTCGCTTACCAGCGAGGAAGCGGACGAACAACCCCCATCTGTTGGCAGTTTTATTAACCATTCCATGAGTGTTTCTCTATTTACTAGTCAAGTACTTAGTCAATTTAAATGTGGTACTTTAGTTATACTTGTCTATGATCGAGAAACTGTGCTCCAAGTCGTCCATAACCGCGGACACGGCTTTCAGAAAGATTTACTCTGCAGGGGTGCATAAATAGCAACACACACTCGATCAACCTCGGAAAAACCAAATCAAAACCCAACAAGGCATTCTCGACAAAGCGATCACAGGATTCAGAAATACTTCAGGGGACCACCCCAATAAGCTTCCCGCAACGAAGTTGGTCGGCTCCGAGACGGACCCAGGGTTTGCGACGACGGTATAACGTTGGAACCCGAAAGTGTGGTGGCTTGTCGATACAGCGGCGAAGCGATCCAAAAGCGATGCAGTGCTCCTCGCACAATCTTAAATAAAATAGTAAAGCATGGCATAAGTACATGATAGTAATAAAGCCCCAAACTAATTGTGGCCCCAAGAAATAAGAATGAATCAAGCTCTGGCTCAGGGGGGTCCACGGCCTCCCGGATGTGGATAGTGCGAATAGTCAAGGAATAGGAATCAAGTACTCAGGGTCCTACGGGACACAAGTGAGCATGAAAAACCAAATAACAGATATTGCTCACCGGTGCCACTTTCATTAGTTATCCCATTACTACTCAGGTTAAGTTGTTTAGGTACCTCGTCATCCATCAGACACTCACATACCCTACAAATGTTGTTCTCGACGCATGGCTCAAACAACTCCTGTAGTAATGGCTCATGGGATGGAGGAACAAGCAGTGGGGTTTAAAAGTAAAGGCTATGCAGTACTTGGGATTCAATTTAATGCAATCGCGACTCAATGATGCAAGAATAAGATAGAGGCAATAGGTACTATATGTATGCAAGCATGTGGTAGTGCTTGCCTGGTAGTTCAGTTGAAGCGAGAGAAGGATTTGGGTAGTGCTCCTAGGATTCCTGATATATCCCCTGCTCAGCGTCTATTTGAAGAAGAACCAAACAAACAATGGCCAACATAAATAGAGTGCACAAGCATATGAATAAAATGCGACAAGCAAACAATCATGCCATGATGAATGATGCACAATTTGCATGGCAATAATGTAGCATGGCATGGGTGAGGTGTGGAGTACAAAAATAAAGCATTTTATGGCGTTTTAGTCACCTTTTATCCTTAAATAAGTTGCTGTATACTTTATATTTATATGATGCATGCTGCAATTCAGATCATGGAATGCATAGATAGAACGGGCTCGTCGCGCTGATCGATTTAGACATATTATTTGTCAAATTTGGAGTTATAAAACAAAAGTTATTAATTAATTAGGATAAAGGGCATTTTATTGTAATTTTAATTATCTCGAAATTTTGAAGTGCTCAAACAATATTTTGCAAGGCATATTTGAATTCCTCACATTTTTCTGATTTCAAAACATATATCATATGTATTATATGGATTTGTATTTTAAAAATTATTTGAATCTGATTTGAATTTGAATTAAAACAATTTCTGGAAAATTTATTTAAAATCAGAAAACAGAAAAACGTTTTACACTCAGGCCAATCTAGCCACAGTCACAGACAGGTGGGCACTTGGAGGCGGAAAAACAACAGGACTTTTCTCACATGAGCTTAGCTAGTCATTGCGGTGTGAGCGGGACCCGTGAGCTAGGGCTAGCATGATGGGCTAACCCGAGAGGGCAGTGGTGTGGGTTGGAGCCTTGAGTTCTTCTGAGAAAACAGGGGACTTTACGCAAACGCTATGGCGGTGACAGGTGGGGTAGGCTGGACCATGGGTTTAGGAATAAAAAGGTTGGGGTTTTACGCAAAAGGGCCGCAGTCTTCTTTTCTTTTCTCGAACAGCGTCAGTCTGAGATCGACCGACGAAGCCTTGGCGCGCTGTGGCCTTGAGGCTCATTTCTCGCGACTGCAGGGTTAGCGAGACTGTGCAGTCTGTAGCTCTGGGATGGTGCAGAGGTAAGGCGCCTAGCTATGGTGTGATGTGCGGAGCATCTGGACAACGGCGACACACTAAGCGCTCATCGAAGCGACCGCAGCTAGGCTGCCGGTGGCGGAGTATGTCGAGGAGGAAGAGGACTCACCTGGGTTGGTCGGTGGTGTCGGATCGGGGAGAAAGCGGATCGTCGAGGTTGCTGGCGTTCTGGCGGTTAGGGTTTGCGTCGGGTGGCGCTGGTTCCGGCGGTCCTGGTGCTCCTTGTCCTCGTCGGCGTGTACGAGGCGAAGCAGGGGAGCCTCCTCGTTCTTCTTGACCACCTCCGTCGTCTTTGGCCATTTGGAGCGAGGACTGCAATCTTGTGGCGGCGGCCGTGGCAGGAGATGGGTGTCGTCGTTGGAGAGGAAGGAGAGGAGGCGGGGCTCTGGCGGATCTGGAGAAGGCGGAGCCGTGAAGAAGGAGGAAAGCGAGGGAGAGGGAAGAGGCGTGTGGGCGGGTAGATGGAAAAGTGGCCTCGACCCTTTTTCCTTCCTCCTCGATCACGTGGTTGAGCTCGACACAGGTAGCTAAGCAGGTCTGAGGAGAGAGAGGCTGGGTGGCCAGGCGTGGTCTGATCAGTGGAGCGGTGGCGTGAGAGAGAGAGAGAGATCAGAGAGGGGTGGATCGGTTTAGGCTAGGGTTAACCTCGACAAGGAAGAGAGAGAGAGCTAGTTGTGTGGGGTAGATGGGTAGCTAGGTGGGGCCTACTGACAGGGAGAGGGAACACCTCGGCATGGTGAGAGGAGAGGGTAAGATGAGGTTAGGTTTAGGGTTTAGCTAGGCCTTAGGGTTAAGGAGAGAGGATAAGAGAGAGAGGGTGATGTGTGGTAGGGTTTTTTGGCAAGATCAAGCACAAGGAGTGATGGAGATTAAAAGATGCATGATCATGACATGGGCAAGTGTAAAGGAGAAAAGAAAAGCAATGTGGATGGTTTCTCATATGGTCATGCATGAAGAAAAGAATGATGTTGAGGAGGACATGGAGATGGTGGAGAGAGGATGTAGATGACGCACAAAGAAAAGAACCAATAAACCCAAGAGGAAAACAATTGGCTAAAGGTGGTGGTACTCTTGCATGGCCCATGCAAAATAATTAATGCCATGATGAATTCTTGTGAAAACAAAATGATAACATGGCATTATTCATATGCATTCCCAAGAAGTGGAATAAAGGCAAACAAAAGAATTTATAGAATTAGATCCACCCCACCCACATGAGCTAGAATAAATATCAAAAGAAAAAGAATTACAAGCTCATGGGTTATTGGAATGGTGGAAGTATAAGGTGGTGACAAAGAAAGGTGATGGAGTTGAATAAAAGATATGCCCCCAACTCAACTTGGGCATTTAAACAATATATCAATAACCAAATACAATATCAAGAGGCAAATACAGTTAATAATGCATATGAGAGAAGAACCAAAAGAAAAAAGGTTTTATATGATGCTCAAATGCAAGGTGGCATGATGATATGAGCATGATATAATTATAATGCAACAATTGTATCTAGGAAGTAGCCATTATATTATTAAACCATGTAGCATTACCGTTGTTAGACAATTGGGATGCTACACAGTGCCATGTTGACGAATACATCGCTATACACAGGCCGAATAACCGTCATGATACACTCGTCGTATTTAGTAACCTTAAGTTGCATATTCCTAATGTCGATGACCATATTCAAAAAGAGTGTAAGTTCAGGTACAATTTTACTACTCCCTCATGCCCAAATTACTGTTCGTGACTGTCATTTTGCAAAAAAGACCTCGAGGAATTCCCGACCGAACCCCGTCTCCTTCCCCAAATATGAGCATTCCCGTCGCCGCTGTCTCCCTCGCCGCCTGCTCCGCCGCGCCCTCGCTGGCCATCACGACCTCGATCGCGCCGCCTGCTCCGCTGCTCCCTCTCCGGTTAACTCCATTCGTCCTCGCCGACTAACGAGAACACGGCGAGGAGAGAGATCAAGACGAAAGGGATCCCCTTTTCTGCCAAGCGCCCGACTTGGACCATCGAGCTCGCTGATATTTCTCAAGATATGCCGACCATCGAGCTCGTACATGTTCGAATCGGTGCATCCGCCGTCAGCAGCTACTCGGGAGCGCCGCCAACCTCGGGTGCTTCTGGACGCCGGCCTACCGGAAGCATTTTAGGAGAGGGCGACGTGCGAGTGGCTTGCAAGATTTCCGCGTCTTTCCCCGGAGCAGACGCGCGTGTGAGTGGTTCGTCTCCTTCGTCTCCCAGGTGAGTTCTCCTCGTCTGCGATTTCCCGTGCTTCCGTTTGCTATTCTGTTCTGTTCTTCTCTGTCCAGGTGGGGAAATACTCTTGGTAATAGCCAGTAATGATGTGTTCTGTTTTCACAGGGATCCCCAACACGCTGAATGTGATCTCAAACATCCCCTTCCTCTTTGTCGGTATTGCCAGGCTCATCTTGTGCCACTACAAGAACTACTTCAGGCTATGGTGTTCACTCAATGTTCATATAGCAACTTCAATTCTTGTTCTGTCTCAAATTAAAGTCGTTGAAGCACTCTAAGCACTCTAATGCTGGTCGTGCTGGCAATTCACAGGGTGAGCTCTGGAGTTGGACGCTCTTCTTCGCTGGTGTCACGGCTGTCGGTGTCGGTTATTCCTACTACCATCTCAAGCCCAACAATGCCACACTAGTTTTACTGTTTTCGTTTATTATTTTCGAGCATATATATTTGGTTATAAACCATAGTTACATGGAAATTCATATAAAATTCAGTAGAAATTCTACTATTTTTCTTTCTTATTCTTGCAATAGTATTGTCCTTGCCAAGATTGTTCTGCTCCCTGAATCATGACTATTTTGCTACTCTTTCAAGTTCAGGAGAACAAAAAAACATAGGAGTACATTCTGCTTCTCTTCTTTTACTGCGGCTAGGAATATTGTATCTGTTACTTGATGTATCTGCTAAATATTTGCTGTTGATCTATTATGATGATCTTGTTATAATGATTTAGTTGCCAGGTGGGCTTTGTCCCCTGTAGGCCTTTTAAAAATATAATTCAGTTGGAGCCTTGGAATTCAACAATGATAGTAGGCAACATTTTTTAGAAGATAGGAGCCTTGGAATTCAACAATGATAGTAGGCAACTAAGATTAGTACTCCACCTTGCAGATTGGTACTAATATGACCTTATAGCAGCATATCTATTTTGTGCCATGGAATCTGAACCATTTCGTTTATAAGGTTCAGTTCAATCTGTTGTGTGCTTGCGTACTGTATTCTCACTTAACAAATTTCAAATGCTTGTCTCATTATTGTATTCTCACTTAACCAAGGTCATGTTCAATTCAAGGTTGGGTACTGTTAGTATTTTACATGATCTTCTTCTAAATATGCATCTCAGTTCAAGGATTTTGTAATTTTCAGAGTTCCTTGAACATGATCAGTACCATGCACGTGAGATCCTTGAACATGATCATTACCACACATGTGATCAGTACCAAGCATGATCAATACCATGAAAGCCAACTTATTCTACTCCTACTCCTAAATGTTTACAGGAGTACTGAAATTTAAGAAACCTGAAACTTATGACTATGAAGCATGACAGTGAGTCAGTGACTCCTACTTCTATTGAAAATTATGACTGTGCAAGACAAAGCAACAATGGTGCACAACTGACAATAGTTCGCACGGTAATAATAAAAAAAAAATGGCAACTGGATATTTTTTGTTTGTAAACTTCATTATATATGCTTGCTTGACTTGGTTGATTGAGAAGACGTGATGAATTAGACTGTGTATGTATATGCAGATATCAAAGAGTGCAGTCAGAAAGAAAAACATGGCTGCTTTGGCGACTGTGAGGAACTCCCGGGGTCATTCCGTTGCTGGTGCCCGAAAGGAACCCAAGGCAACTATACCTTACTGGGTGGCTGCGTCAAAATTCCAGTCGACACAAACACAGGTATGATGAACACTATTGTCAGTTACTTACTAGTGTGAAGCTCAAAAAATTACTTAGTGGTGTATGCAACTAATCAAAAAATTGATTCTAATTATTTGAACCATTCCATCTATATATGGTCGAGGAAATACTAAGTAGTAAACATATGTGTGTGGATTATTTTTCAGGTCATCAGAACTTGGGATTAATCATTGGTTTGTCGGTTGCTACTGGCCCGTGCATTCTACTTTTGGTTCTAGGCACACTCCTAATAATCTCGTAGGCTCGGTGGTGGACATAATTCAGAGGATGGTGCATGTAAATAGGATGAGGCAACATACAGAATCTTAAGTCCAGTACCATTTAGATTGCATAATCTCTCAGCAAAAAATCACTTTGTGGACATAATTCTCATGGCAATTAACAAGGTACAGTGATCATGTTATACTAGTGTTGGCACGGGCTCTGCATAGATTCAGGTAACGATTACGCGGCCAAAAAAAGGAGTTGGACATAATCCACAGAGGGAGATTTTGAAAGGTTCAGGTATGTAGTTCTGACGAGACAAGTTTATGATTCCTTCATATTAATGGTGGACTTGATCTTCTCGACCACATGGGGCAGGACCCTGATGCTATGGCCATGTTCATAGAAAAGCTAATCTTGAATTTCAAACTATTCTTGTCAAAACTTTAGTGATGCATTTCTTTGTCCCCAATCATGTTCACTGTAATTTTTCTGAACCTACTAGTACAGTATTTGAACCTGAAGCACCTGCCTCTGTACATGCTATCTAAAGCCGGCCATTGGAGGGAGGAGCAGGCCAGCCGGCGGGGGCCCAGCGAGCGGAGGGGAAGATTCCGGCAAGGTCGACCTCCGATGCGGGTGCGGTCCCAGATCGATCTCCTCCGCGTCCGTGAGCTCGGAGGGGAGGCGACGTCTACTAGCTCGTGGGGGACGCGCCTTCTACTAGCTCGTGGGGGACGCGATGTCTGCAAGCTCGTTGGGGACACACCGTCGGCGAGCTCGTAGGGGAGGCTACGTGCGCGAGCTCGTAGGGGAGTTGCCGCCCAGGAGCTCGTATAGGAGGCGCCATCCGTGAGCTCGTGGGGGAGGCCAGGGGGGACATGCTCGGACGGGAGACGGCGGAGCGGGGCAGGGGAGCGGCCGACGACGGCGGACCGGATGCAGGGGAGCAGGGCGGACTGCCGGGGAGCGGCTGACGACGGCAGACGGGAGGCGACGGAGGACGGAGACGGAGACCGGAAAGATTTAAATTTTAATTTGCCAAATTTGAAACGTTCTGAAGTTATTAAGGATGTGTATTTACCACTGTTCAAAAAATCGTCCGAACCAGCGATTAATAGGCCGATTAATCGCTACCAGGGACCTAACCGTGTCGATTACCACTAATCGGTCGTGTTAATCCCTTAACCTGACTAATAGCTCTGATAGACCGATTATTAGGTGTATTCCTGATTAACTACCAAACTTGGTCAAAAAAGTTGCAAAATGTTCAACGCATATTGCTCATCTAGCCGCTAGCCTGTCCCAATCGTACATGTTTTAATGGGCTTTTTAGCTCAACATAAGTAGGGTTCAGCATATAGAGGCCCATATACTATTTCTTTCTTATATACACGTGTTTTAGATGCTAATTTGTGTAGATTGCACTGATTAATAGTCGACCGATTAAATCAGTTAATCGTACGAATTCTGATTAGTCGCTACTCCTAAGCTAGACGAGCAGTTAACGATTACCCGATTTTCTTATCATTGGTATTTATTTACAAACTCATAGTTGTACTGTGGCCACGAACGGTAATTCGAGCTGGAGGGAGTAAAAAAATCCGGTCAGAGGGCATCTCCGTTCTCTCCCATGCAAACATGGCCAACGTGCCGGCCAGCACGGCATAGACCCGACAACCTATCCTGATGAAAATAGTGGTCATTCGTTGGTTGATTTTTTACATCCAACTACAAGAAGTGGCAACTTTATATAACATTTTTTTTGACTAAAACTCTAGAAGACATTATAATTATAAGTAAAAGACGCGACTACCCAACGGCGCCCGCTCTAGAACGCACACCAGCGAGCGTTCCAACAGCGACCCTAGTTCCCGTGTCCACCGATCCCCGCGACCGCGTCTCCCTGCTAAACGACAAAAACAACCGTATCGTTCCCTGCCCCCGCCCACCAATCCGCCTCCATCACGAATCCAACCCCCTCCCCCCCTCTGACCAGTCAACCTGATCAACTTCTCCTCCAAGACAAAAGGAGAGGGAGAAACGGATCTAGGAGACTAACCTGCAGTCAAAACCTTCTGCCCGGATCAAAAATCGCAATGGGGCATACTTCAAGATCTACCATGGCCTAGCTCAACCTCTACCTCGATCTGACAAAAAAAAGAAGGCAAGGAGGACATCAAGAGAAAAATCAAGGTACACAACTCACCTTTGGATAAGGAACAATGAAAAGGGAGAAAAACAACATAAAATCTGAAGAATTTATATAAAAAACATGAAACTACTGTTCCAATCTCTGCAGCCATCATAAAATATACACAAAATCACTTTATATGTCCTTCTATTCTCCCACTGCCTAAATCCTACACCATGAAACTGTATTAACAATGCCTATGTCCACATGTAGCTTATCTTTGTCACTGCCTATATCCAACATGTTCATATTGAAAAATGACCTGCATGTCCAAACAGAAAAGGTAGGTAAATAAACTGTTGTTCTGCCTATATATGAAAAACAATTGTAAGTAAAAAAATAACAGCATTTATCCATGCTATCCTTTATATGTTACCCACTATTTATGTATTAAGTTATCCGCTGCATATACTGATTACTATCAAGGTCATAGCAGAAAAAGACAAAACCGTTGTTCTGCCCACGAGATAAAACATGAATTACCCACATGCTATGCATACGTTATCCATAGTATGTACATCGATAAAAACTAACATTTGCACACATTTTGTTCACATGACAAAGATAAGAGAAAATGGATATAGATCTTAACTTTGAACCTGAAGGAGATGAAAACAACTCACACACACATGGCCAAGTGCAAGAAGACAGAGGAGACGTAGAACCTAACGAACAAATAGAAATATATGTGCAAGGACAGGACTCTCACATAGATGCACAAGTTGAAGCTCAAAATGCAGGTATAGTACATCATAAGAGCTTCCTGCTTGTTTACATATGAAATGTTATCCATGGTTTTCAACTAGAGTTATCCATGACAAAACAGCTAACTTACTCATGCATCCTGTATAAAGTTATCCATGGTTTTTAACTAGAGTTACTCATGATAAAACAACTGACTAATCCATGCATCCTGTATAAAGTTATCCATGGTTTTCAACTAGAGTTACCCATGATAAAACAGCTGACTTACCCATGCATCTTATATAAAGTTATCCATGGTTATTACATTAAAAAAACCATGCGATAAACCCACTTGACTACCACAAAATAAAATTTACCAATGCCACTAAAAACACGGACATCATTTTGATGTTATCTTCCCACTAGAATTACCCATGACAAAACAGCCGACTTACCCATTCTTCCTGTATAAAGTTATCCATGGTTATTACATTCAATATCCCATTCGACAAAACCACAAACTTAACTCCCAACAAAACCAATTGACTACAACAAAATAAAATGTACCAATGCCACTAAAAACATGTAAACTAGGGGAAATTTACACACAAGTGAACAAAAACATGTTATCCATTAACTCATTAACTTATAGTAGAGTTATCCATGAATAAACATTAAAAATACCCATGCTTTCCTTAATAAGTTACCCATGCATTTTACTGATAAAATGATGTAAAATAAAAACCATTGCAGGCAGTGCACATATTATGGTGGACAGTGAGAGCGATGATGAATTCAAACCAGCTGGAACAAAAACAGGTGAAAGCATTGGGGAGCCAACAGAAAACATCACTGTCTCAAATGAAGACATTCTCAATGACAATAAAGATAATACACACTCCACACCACATCCACCAACTGCTCAGATGCGATTTGATAATTTTCAATCAGCAAAAGAACATTACAGAGCATATGCGCAGAGCAAAGGATTTGGAATAAGGATAGACTGGTCAAAACAGGACGAGATAGGGATTACAACAAGGTCGCAATTGTGTGCACAAAGGTAGGGAAAATGTTTGAACCAAGAGAGGACACGCAAAATCCAGCAGGGGTTGTGAAGAAAAGAAAGAAAAACACACATACAAGGACTGGTTGCGCAACACATATATTGTTAAAGAGAACAGATTCGTGGTTCTATGTTCGCGGCTACTCCGATGATCATAACCACCCAATGATCATTAAGCCATCCCTAACAAGGTTCTTACGCTCACACTGAAACATACCAACCGAAAAAAAAGATTTCCTGAAGCTACTATGGGAGTGCAACATTCTCGCAAGCCGACAGATGCAGCTTATGGCCAAGTTCTATGGCAAGCTTAATGATGTGCCATACATAGAGAAGGATGTGGCTAACTTGAAATCAACTTTCAAGCATGACACAAATAACCATGACATGCAGGACACATTGGCACTATTTGACAAAATGAGAACTGAAGATAAAGATTTCTTCTACAAAATAAAGCTCGATAAAGAGGACAGAGTTAAGAACTTATTCTGGGTAGACGGTGCAACGCGTCGCACATACAAAGCAGGATACAACGATTGCATATTGTTCGACACAACGTATCTAACAAACAAATACAAGATGTCATGTGCTCCGTTCATAGGGATAAACAATCATGGGTAGTCCATACAGTTAGGGTGTGGATTCGTCAGGCAAGAGTTGAGCAGCAACTTTGTGTGGCTATTCAAAATGTTCAAACTCGCGATGGGAGGAATTGTACCGATGAATATAATTACTGATCAGGACACTGGCATGAAAGCAGCTATCGAAGCTGTTTTCCTATGTACAAGCCACAGGAACTGCAGATGGCATGTGATTAATAACGCAACAGAGAAAATTGGAAGTTTTATGGCACAACATCGTGAGCTTCTTAAAGCATTCAATGCATGTGTCAACAATAGCTTGACACAGGAGGAATTCGAGGCTAGTTGGATGGCCATGATATAAGAACGTGAGGTTCAAGACAACATGAATCTGTTTGAGCTATGGGAACAGAGGAAAGTATGGGTACCCGCATATTTCATGCATAACTTCTATCCCTTCTTACAAACCACAACGAGGAGAGAAGGATTTAATGTTGTCCTCAAGCGTTACGTCAAACCGAGTAATACCCTTTTTGAGTTTGTAAAACAGTACATATCAATCCAAGACAAAATTATGAATACCGAGCTAAAAGCAGAGGCAAATACTGCTATAACAAACCCATATTGGTGGTGTGGAAACAGAATGGAGAGACAGATGGCGAAAGCGTACGCAAGAAACATTTTCAACCGGTTCAGAAAGAGTTACCGAAGAGCTTAATGTACCAGTGTGATCACCAAAACGGCTGTCGCTTCAAGCTCAGCATAACAGGTCCGCTAGTTGCACACTATGGATACAGAGATTACAAGGTGTTCGCAAACTGGGAAAAAATACATACTCATGTAATTGCTGCAAATTCGAGCATGATGGTGTATTGTGCTGCCATGTCATAAAAGTAATGATAGAACTCAAATGCCATCAAATTCTAGATACGTACATACTAAAAATGTGGACATGGGATGCAGAAACTGTTCTGGGAGGAAAGAAGGACGCACATCATCCAGACACGCAACAGATGCCAGAAGATGCAAGTAATATGATGCTATTCGCATCATACAGGGATGAATTCAAAAAAATGTGCCAGGTGGGATTGAAGACTGAGGATGGGAAAATAATAATTTGCATGCACTTGAAGGTAATGAAACAAGAACTAAACACAATAACAAGGAGATAACAAAAGAAGGCAGATGAAGCTAAAGAAGAAGCAATAACTATGCCATCGTCTAGTGCTCCTAACACTCGCATGCCACCAGCGATATATGCACAACCAACAACACGACAGGCAAGCAGCTATCGGGGGACGTTCTAGCTACAAGCACATCCGGATCACACATTTCAACAAACAAGCGAAAAAAACCCACCACTATCAGTCACAAAAGGGCGACCACAGGAGATAGCCAATAAAAACCCACTCAACCTTGCTACAAAGAAAGTGAGACATTGCAGCTTGCAGCTTCTACAATTCAACAGAGCACACCAAGAAGAAGTACAAGGAAAGACTGAAGTTGGCTAGATAGGCACCTCACTGAAAATAATATAAGTAGATTCAGTGTTATTCAGGATTTTAAAGACATCCCTACATTGTAAAAAGTACTATGTATTTGATCAGCTTGGCTTTATAAGTACAATATATGATTTCAAAATAAATGAGAACATGTGTATTTCACTTGTTTGTTTATGTTGTCATCCATGTGATAGTTATGAATTAACAGAACAAAATCATCCACCATCAATAGAAGAAGCTACCCTCTAAAAACTGCTAAAATTATCCACCGTCAATAGAATAGGTTACCCTCTAAAAACTCCTAAAATTATCCACCATAAATAGCACAAGTTACCATCGAAAGACTGCTAAATTTATCCACCATAAATAGCAACAGTTATCATTGACCTGCAATGGACTAAACACAACACCTAGTTGGGAAGTTAACACACTTGACATATCAAAAAAGTTATCCTCTGAATACAGCTACAATTTTACAACAAAATTAACAGAAGATACATGAGTAGCAAAAGACACATACAACATAAGTAGCAAAAGACACATACAACATAAGTTACCACGGGATATGCAATAAAAAGATAGTACTGCATAGCAATCTAAAAAATAACAACAACGGTACCTCAACAAATAATATTATCTTTCAAAAGGAACCTCCAATTCTTTAGAATATTTCGAGGATAATTCAACCACAAAGATGTTAGCTTTATCTTTAATCCAGGAATCATATCTTGAAAAATCACAGGAATGACACTTCCATTCCACAGCTCAAGGAATTTTAGCATAAAAATCCACAATCAGTGCTGAAAAATAAAAACATAAAACAATAAGGTTAAAATATAACAGTAGCAAACCTCATATAAAAAAAGAAATAAAACACTAACCTAGTGGTTTGCTTTGAAACAAGAATGTACATCAACTCATAGTCATCAATTAATCTATGAGAATCATAGTAATTAACCCGGTACATCGTCTTTATAGCTTCAACTAGCTAACTTGCATGCTCAATCATTTCTTCATTTGCTGGAGCACGAAGAGAATCAAGAATTTCAAACCTTTTTGCAGGCATATTTAATGAAATCATGTACCAATGGCCCATAGGATCCTTAATTGTTCCAAGCTGCTGCAGAACTGGGAATGACAAGTACAAGTAAAAACAACAATAAGTTACTAAAAATTGGAAACAGTTATCCACCAAATAACAAAAAAGTTATCATCCTATAATATCCAAAGTTACACACCAAAAAAATAGGAAAACTACCACGTGCCAACAAAAGGAAGCAACAACATACCAAATCTTTGTGCCTCAGCTTATATTTCTCATCTCGTCTGAAGGACCTGATGACCCACACGTATAGGGGGTGTATCGCAGTATTTTTGAGGGAAGTGAAACCCAATTTATTGATTCGAAACAAGGGGAGCCAAATAATATTTATAAGCCTTAACATCTGAGTTGTCAATTCAGCTGCACCTAGAAACAATCTTGCTCACAACAGTTTATCAGTGGCAATAGTTTTGTAGTAGGAATAGTAAAGTACCAGCAGTAGTAAAGTAAAGACAACAGTAACAGTAGGATTCGAGTGCGGTAGGCATAGGGATTGGATGTATGGGCGTTGCATGGACAAGACAATTCACATAGCAATCAGAACATAGGGAAATTGCAGATAAATAAGATAAAGCATCCAAGTACTAGATAATCATAGGCACGTGTTCCATATATAGTTATACGTGCTCGCAATAAGAAGTTGCACAACATCTTTTGTCCTCCAGTTCATTTGTAGCGGGGCCACAAGGGAACTACTGGCAATTAAGGTGCTCCTTTTAATAGAGCACCGAAGCAAAGCATTAACACTCCATGAACATATGCGATCCTCACATCAAAGCCATTCCCTCCGGTTATCCCGATTTCTGTCACTTCGGGGCCATTGGTTCCGGACAACAACGTGTGTATACAACTTGCAGATAAGACCATAAACAATACTATCATAATGAATCAATAACATGTTCAGATCTGAAATCATGGCACTCGGGCCCTAGTGACAAGCATTAAGCACAACAAGTCGTAACAAAGTCATAACGCACTAATAAAAGATACTAGGCACCATGCCCTAACAATCCGATGCCATTACATGAACGATCCCATCCAATCCCTACCATCCCTATAGCCTACAACGGGGGATTACTCACTCATAGATGGGGGAAACATAGATGGTCGATGGAGAAGCGATAGTGATGATGATGGCGATGATCTCCTCCAATTCCCCGTCCCGGCAGGATGCCAGAACGGAGTTTCTGGTGCTGTTTCATGGAATCTGGTGATGACGGCAGAGCGGAACTCCTTCTGAAAAAACGTCGAACCCCCTTGAGTTTTTAGGTCAGAAGGCAACTTATAGGCGAAGAGGGAGACCACCTTGGCGCGGCCAGCCAGCCAGCCAGCGTGGCAGGTGGTGTGGCTAGGCCCCAGCCCCAGTCTCATATTCGCTCTGAGTCTTACGGTGAAATAGGATTTTTGGCTTTTGTCCCGTCCAATTCCGAGAATATTCATTATCTGACTTTCCTAGAACCAAAAACAACAGAAAATAGCAGCTGGCACTATGGCTCTTGTTAATAGGTTAGTCCAAGAAATCATATGAAAAGTACTCCAAAGTATGGACAAAACACAAGAAAGTAGATAAAACCAAGCATGGAACATCAAAAATTATAGATACATTTGCAATGTATCAGGACCTCCTCACAAGACTACAATTGAAATTTCCCTCCATAAGATACTTTGTCACCAAATATGGAAAAATAACTTTATTGGTTGGGAAGGTATCTTGTAATACGAAAACAACAATGTCACACATAGTGTTTGATAGCTGACCATCTGGCATAACACTTTCAACAAGTTCAGAAGTAGTAACCCACATAGGCTCTATGACTATAATCCGAGAGCTGAATAAAAACATTAAAAAACCAATCAACAAACAATAAATACAGAAATCGAAAGAAATAAGTTATCCAGCCATGACTATATAAGTTACCATCCATAAATAGTAAAAATTACCCACCGATGATTTAAAGTTTCCCACATAAAAATTAAAAACAATGGTTACTAGAAAACCATACCATCTAATCTTCGACTTACTTTCATTCATATGATGAACAATAACCTTGTTGTACAACAAATCTTCCTCTTTAGTGGTTGAAACGAAAGAGAATGGAGGAAGATGAACCCTTGATGGGTGCTTAAGCCTAATAGTGCGGATACATGTTCTTGGTGTAACGCTGCCATCAATCAGAATAGGAAAATCAATGGTACCTACAGGATCCGACGTTGAATAATCATGGATATCTTTTCCTTTTGCACATCTGTGTGCCCCTTCAACGTCAAGCTTATCAACCAAAAGATCATCAAGAGAAATAACATATTTTTTATCCTTTGTAGGCAATATGACCTTATCACAACCAAATGATTGTTTGTCCACTACAAAAAAGGGACAAAAAAGAGCATACAAATAAAAAATAAAAAATGGCGTGCCCTACGTGGACAAAAAAGTACCACATGTTTTAACACCATATAAAAAACAGAAAATAAAAATAAAAGAAATACATAAATAAGGTAATCAAATAATAACACAAAACAAGCACAAACGGAATAGTTTATATACATCATATGGGGCATAATAGTGTCATCAAATTTACATAAAAAATTGTTCCACGAGACTAACACAAAAGCACAACCACCTAAAAAAATACTTAAAAGCTAGACAACAAAGCCCTCCCCCCACACCTGAGGGAGTCAGCGACGATCTTCATATTGATATTTTATGAGCTCAGTAAATTAGTTAGAGTCACCACCGCTCTCGTTACCATCGGAAAGCTTGTTCGGTAGGTTGGACACATTAACATCTGCATATTGTGTGTCTACACATCATTTTAAAGGTTACAAGATAACATCATGGACTATCAAAGTTGTACGTAGGTGTGACAGTGAACTAATAAAAATACTATCACATGTTAAATGAAGTTACCAACCTACGTACTATAAAGTTACCAGGGTATATATATATAAGTTATCAGCCTATACACATTAAAGTTATGAGCAAAAAGAGACATGAATTTAGAAGAGAGGTGAAGCATAATTGCAAGTTAGAAAAAGAATTACAACAAACAAAAGCATGTAAAACTTAATTACAAAACAAAAAATAAAACCAAAACATGCATAGTTGTGCATTTCTAAACTACTTGTGAAAACATTTGAGGTTGGTTTAAGGCTTACCAGTAGTAGCAGACGGTGCCCAGGACAGAGGCATTGCCAAATTTGGTTCAAACAGATGAAATAAGTCGCTAGCAACAGGCGTAGCAACATGAGCTGCAACAGACACATCGAAATAATCACGAGGAACACTCGGAAGAACAACTACAACAGAATTAGTATATGAAGGAGCCAAACCAGCTGAAGGAGCAGGCTCAACAGGTGTAGTACGTAACGAAATAGCTTCAGTACAAACTGGTAATGGGATGCCAGCGGGGAGACTAAGTTTGCCATCAGCGCCCACAAATTTAGCTTTCAAAATTTGTGTGACAACGGGGGTTGAGCTTTTACGCATATCTTTTGGGCCAACAGATGGAGCAGGAATGGATGGGTTAGGAGACTGACTACTCAGACATTTCAGAGGTGGAACAATTTTGTTTGGGGATCTTAAACAGCGAAGACGCAGGGATGGATGGGCTAGAAGAAACATCATGATATTTCTCAACTGCTTGAGAAGGAGCTTCAATACTTAAAGCAACATCATCTACATCTTGGGATGACTTTGCTTCCGAAGCAACAACAGAGGTAGAGAGCGCAACTCTGTTATCAAAAAGCCAAGATGCAGGAAAATATACATTGCCATCAGAATCAGTCCACTTACCAGGCACAACATCCGCATGATCCTTGACATTGGAGATAACAACAACATCAGTTTGAATGGCGGTTACAGGAGCCGAGGTAGTGGCCACGCTGCTAACAGGCTGCACAATTTTGTCAATGTCCAAAGGAGCAACAAAAACAGATTCTGCGACAACATCAGCTACGTCGGAAGATGGAAGGTCTAGAGCATTCACCGTAGGCACAGATTCTGGTCCAACCAAATCATTAGGCGGATGAGACACCTCATGTGCATCCACAGATGGTAAAACTTGTGGTTTCTTGATAGCAGCTTCGTTGACATCTGCATGTTTGTCAACATCAACTGATAGTTGAGCTCGAGCAGATAATGACAATGGTAATGAATCAGCATCTGGATTGCGTAATTTTGTAATATGAGGGGAAGTCCTAATAGGAGGCTGCTTCCTGCAAAAAATTAAACATGGATTAAAATCAAAAAACCCTATCAGGAAAATAAAAAAACATAATAAACATGTAGATGAAGATAATTTATCCACCAAAAAACATAACTTATCCACCCAAAAATACAGATATTATCCACCTCATCTGAACACCATTACCCACATGATTAGGATAGACTTATCCACCACATCTCACTACTATTACACACATGGTTAAAATGCAGCAATCCATCATATATAACTAAAAAAATACCAGCATGAATAATATGAAGTTACCCACAAACAATTAACAAGGAAAACTTAAGCATTTGAAAGTAGAAGTAATGAATAAAGGGTTAAAATGAAGATAAGTTATCCACCAAAAAAACATACTTACCCACCCAGAAATACAGATATTATCCACCTCATATGAACACTATTACCCACATGATTAGGATAGACTTATCCGCCACATCTCACTACTATTACCCACATGGTTAAAATGTAGTAATCGATCATATATAACTAAAAAAATACTAGCATGAATAATATGAATTTACCCACAAACAATTAACAAGGAAAACTTAAGCATTTGAAAAGTAGAAGTAATGAATAAAGAGTTAAAATGAAGATAAGCTATCCACCAAAAAAACAAAACTTACCCACCCTGAAATACAGATATTATCCACCTAATCTGAACACTATTACCCACATGATTAAGATAAACTTATCCACCACATCTTACTACTATTACCCACATGGTTAAAATGGAGTTGGCCATATAACAAAGAATAACTTATCCATATAATAAACAACACATTGTGAAAAAGCTTATACATGTAGAAGTGTAAAATTAAACTAAAAATACACACTAGTTATCCATCACATATATAACTAAAAAATAACAACATGGAATAGGATGAAGTTATCCACCAACAAAAACATAAGTTACCAACAAAAACACATATAATATCCACCATATCTAACTACTATCACCCACATGATTAAAATGGAGCTATCCATCACATATAACAAAAAAATACCAGCATGAATAATATCAAGTTATGAATAAAGGGAAGTGTCGAACCTTCTAGGGAGTGACTTCTTTAAAACATGCAAATTAGCTTCCTTAGATCGTGTAGAACCCTCAACAACAAGAGCATAGGTCATCATGTCAGCCGTGATACCAAGCTGACACATAGCCATACCCTTGGTTTTATTATCAGTCTTCTCAAGGTTCGGCTTCTTCTTTTTGCCCCTTCCAAATTTTGCGTACACATGAGTAACAGGTAGTTTAGAACCAATATCCAAAACAGGAACACCAATTTCCTGACTAACATGTATCTCATCTGATGTTGGCAGTTCAGAAACATTCCCACTAGCATCCACAACAGCTACAGGTGACCTCCGTTCCACAATCGGAGAATTATGGACTGTGTTAGTACCAATATCATCATTAAAATCTGGGGCAGTAAGAGACATAACAGGCTCCTCATCCGGCCCATAGAAAGAATCATGACGACGTCCTGCAGTGCGTTTCCTTGAAACCCGCGCAAACCTGTTAACATCTTCATCACTTCTATCACGATTAGGCGTGTCAGCAGGGGGTACATCTTCAGATGGGCTTCTATCATGACCTCCTACAGGATCTTTGGCAAGAGGAACACCAGAAGATGTCCCTACATCTGGTATAGTTGTGCGTGCAACTTTTTTCTTATGGGCTCCCGCACGCACAGGCCTCGTAGCAGGATCGGGCGATCCAGATCCAGGAGCAGCAACACTAGATCCACCCCTCACAAAACCTTCACTAAAAACACCAAACTAGTGTCCCATTTCAGATTGCACATTATCTTCTATCAACGTCCAACATTGCACAAGTGAAGTCATTAAACCAAACATGCCAGAAGCAAAACTCCCCATCAGATTAGCAACTCGTGCTTTTTGTTGCACAAAAACAAAACGGAAAAAGAATAGTTACATAACATATGGTTGTAAGATAAACAAGTGTCACACAAGCAATAATTAATACCTCATTACTACATCTTGGATCGACACTAACCCATCAGCACCACCAAAAAATCGGTAATTAATACCAAATTGAATTTTAAGCTACATTGACACAAAACAGATAACATATGAGCCACAAAACCATAAGCTAAAGACAAAAATTACAAACAAAAAAACACAGGTCATCACAGCCAAAACACAAAAGTTGTCCGCGTGACAAAAAAAATATCTCAAGCTTTCTATATGAGGACTTATTGGTTTGATCAGCCAGCAACACTTTATCAATATTTTCCCTCGACCATCTATTTACTACAAAATCAGCTTCTGGCAATGCAAGGTCCTCTATACAACTTACATCAACCGAATCAACGTATAACAGCTGATAAAACATACAAAAAATAACCAATTAAATGATTAAAAACATCATGCTAAACAGAAGTACACAAAAAAATCTAGAAAATGATTAAATACAAACACCTGCAAATGGAATAGGCATGCCTAGGAATAAACATCATTAGACAGCTCTGCATGAAGTTGATCAGCAACAAACTTACACCACGGCATGTCATTTACATTGCCAATATTGGCCTGTTAAAACAAAAAATTGAAGTTATCCACCTAGAGATATGGAAGTTATCCACATAAGAACTTAAAATTATCCACATGCACATAACAGGGATAAAAATACCTATATTTAGAAAAGACTAAATAAAATTACCCACACACATGAAAATAAAAAACCCACCCCCAAGCATTAAAGTTATCCACATGAATTAACTAAAATTATCCACTCAGAAACACAAATGTAGATTAACATATAAGAAATTACAAGCACAAGTATGAGATGACAACTAACCATGATAGGATAGCATCTGTTGCTAACATGGTTACTGGTTGTGGGGCAGAGCATAGTCAAAACAAGATACATCACATATGTTTGGTGAAAAGGAACTTCATGATCATCCATATCCTTCAAAATCTCAAACACCAGAGATGTAGCAGGGGTTTTGTTATCATCAAGAAAAAGAACAGGAGCAAGGTCAGCTTCACAATCGTAATCAACATCATATGGGATAGGAATGCTCCCAATAGGCAAACCAAGACTACCACGCACTAATGCTTCATTCAACGGAATTCTACCTCGCCCCGGGACAACAAATTCACGGGTATTCTTGTTGTACAATTTTGCAAACCAAAGAATAACTGGATTGTGCAGAGTTGGACATTTGATATTAAGCAATGGACCAAAACCCATACTAACAACATAAGCCTTCTAATTAGGAGATAAAAATCTATATTCAACAGGACAAGATTCTGAGGAGATGCACGATTCCGTATACGTCTAGATACATATGGTTGTTCATCATATGTAATAGCATCTTCGGCCTTACATTTCTTCATTTTACCTTACAACACATAGAAAAAAAAGTAAAAAAGAGGGTTAGATAAAGAACAATGATAATACATGTGCATAAATAATGATAAACATGCATCCAAACAAACCTACGCATCAATTATAAAAGTAGTTACCCACATGCTTTAGTTATAGTCATCCACATATAGTAGTCATTTGCGTAAAAAGTTAAACATATCCACCCATTATTTATGAAGCTACCCACGTGTTTCAATTAGAGTTATCCACCTGTTTTAATTACAGTTATCCAGAATTATGTTATTGGTCTGAATCAAAGTATGACAAAAATTACATACCAGAATGGGTTAAAAAAATCATCCCAACACTAAATCCATCATCATTTACAACAGCTACCCATGATATGGAACAAAATCATCATACTAATCCAACCCATAGCCAACCGCAAATCAACTAAATCAACAAAAAAATCAGAAAAAACTAACTAGACAATCAACTACATGAAATAGGTAAAATTCACAGAAATAAACTTACCCACCCATTATATATGAACTTACTCACATATTTCAGTTATAGTTATCCACTTGTTTTAATTACAGTTTTACACATAAACCATATAGATGTGTGAAAACAGAGTTTAGTAGAAATTACACAAAAAAAGTTGGTACAAAAAACACAGTCAAACAAGGACTCGCCCAACAATAATCCATTTATAATTTACAAAAACCACACATAATCCAAACCATAGCCAGGTAACTTCATGATAGAGGGTTAGATAAACCACAAATACAAAATAATAGCAGAAATGAAACAATAATACATGGAAAAATGTATACAAACAATCATCATCTAGAAATCCCACAAAACAAACCTACACACCCATTATAAAAGAAGTTAATCACATGTTCTAGTTATAGTCATCCACATATAGTAGTCATTTGATAAAAAAAGGTAAACATGCCCAACCATTATTTATGAAGTTAGCCACCTGTTTCAATTATAGTTATCCACCTGTTTTAATTATAGTTATCTAGATTTATCAGTTGTTGTTGTTGTGAATCAAAGTATGACAATTACACACCATGATGGATTAAAAAGGTATCCTAACAACAACTACATCATCATTTACAACAACCACCCATGATATGGAACAAAAACATCATAATCCAACACATAGCCATCCGCAAAACCAACTAAATATACCAAAAATTTCAGAAAAACTGACTAGATAGGCAACTACATGGGCTAGATAAATTTCACAGAAATAAACTTACCCACCCATTATATATGAAGTTACTCACCTATTTCAACTATAGCTATCCACTAATTTACAGATTTTCGGATACAACACCACATGGAGTAGATAAATTTCATAGAAATAAACTTACCACCCATTATATATGAAGTTACTCACCTATTTCAACTATAGCTATCCACTTATTTAAAATTTTCCAGATACAATAGATAAGTGTGTGAAACAGACTTTGTCACAAATTACACAAAAAATGGGTACAAAAACACATACAAAACAAGTACCCACCCAACAATAACACAAGGACCCGTAACACGATCATCACATAATCTAAAACATACCCAGGGCACTACATGAACTACTTATTAAGGCGCTTATTAACTATAGAAATATAAGCAAAAACAGCATCCCCCCGGAAAAACGACAGGAACAAAGACACATACGACATAGAAGATAGGAGGAATCGGGAGAGCGCGGAGGCAACCGCTGGCGACTATATAGGGACTAATGCGCTGAAAACTCAAGTAAACTCCGACGAGCTCTCACGAAGGCGGAGAAGGGCGAATAAATCATCTCAAGCCGACATTATCTACACCGGAGATTGCCTCTAAAATAGGACACGAGATGCACGTTCCTGCAAGGAAAAATGAGGGCCGAGTGAAAAACTACCTCAAGGCACGTAGAAATCACTAGATATAATCAGGAACTTGGACGGAATCTGGCGGAATCAGGGTGACATGGGTATACCCTATAGGTACTCGACCTTGGTATATACGGCCTGAATACGTAGAGGCCCACGGTGTCGCCAAGGCCCAAATGAAGAACTCGAGTAACCTACGGACTCTCGATTGCTTGAAGAACAAGAAGAAGCTAAAGATAGAAAGTTTAAAGGGGAAAATCCTAACATGTAACCGACTCGACCTGCTACCTGAGACCTAGCCTATCTATATAAAGGCTAGGAGGGGGCGGCGAGGAGGACACACGTAACCCTAGTTTCCACAACCCTCGCCAGATTGCATCTGCACACCATTGTAATCCTCGATTCCTTTGATAATTCCACGAGCAGACAAGCAGGAGTAGGGACCTCTACGAGGCCTGAACCTGGGTAAATCTTCGAGTCCCATGTGTGCTTCTTTGCTAGCCGATAGATGTCTCCAGCGCTCACTCCTTCTCCAAAACCCAATTCCATAACAATGGGCATTGATGATTTAAACCCTCGTCAATTGGCGCCGTCTGTGGGAATTGGGAGTGCTGATGTTGCGGCTTCTTCGGCCCCATCAACCGCGATCTACAACTCCGCAACAACGAAGATTCGCCAGATCTTCGGCGCGTTCGACTTCACCATCCAAACGCCGGCCACTCGCTCGGCTTTCGAGTCCGTGGGCGACAGAGTCAGCCTGGCAATCAGGAGCTTCCGTTTCCAAGTTGGTCAGATGGGCACGCTTCGCATGCCTGACCAGCCGACGGTGCCATCGATTGCCCTAGCATCATGGTTCCCTCCATCGATCGGCACCCTCAGTGAGCTCAACGCCCCGACAACAGTCGAGAACATAGTCAGCGGCAACAGTCGCGACTCCGATCTGAGTGATCTGGAAACTGAAGATAGAGCCTACGACTTCGGATCTGAGAGCTGCGGGAGCAGCAACGTCCCCAATCACTTCATGTGCCCCGTCATCAACGCAGGCGACACCTCCGCCAAACGCGACAACACGGGCAATCGCGGTAACGAAACCGACCCGCCTAACGGTGGCCACGGCGGCAACAGTGGCAATTGCACCCCCGTCAACAATGGAGGAGCTGAAACGCGAACCGTCCCCCACTACTTCCATTACACGCGGAAATCGAGGAGGTGCAGTTAAAATAAAGATTACGCACGCCCGGTCAAATTAGAGTCAGGGAGTAGGACCCACCGCTCGTCACGTCCTGTCAAACTCGCTCATGCAGGCAACTGAGGTCATGAAATCGTCAGCACTGACGTCATCAAAAACTACGCAGCAGAAGACTTCGACTACTTTAGTCCTCGCTCGAGTCTTCGACTCCACCAAGCACTCGGGGACTACTCCCATAGGGAGCGCTAGTCGCGCACCCTATGATTTCTTCTTCTTCTTTTACAGGAACATGAACAAACACAGCAAAACCCAATCACTCGAAACACGGTTCGACTATGGACATGGGTTACTCCCATAGGGAGCGCCGGAAACAAATTCGACTGAAACAAGCAAACAAAAGACGACAACAGTCGCAAAAGTTCTTTAGTCCCTGCTTGAGTCTTCGACTCAACCAGGCACTCGGGGGCTACTCCCATAGGGAGCGCTAGTCGCGCACCCTATGATTATTTGTACAAAGTACTGTGTGTTGATAACATCCACACTCGAAGTTTATGGCGACACCGCCTCATAATTTTTCCCTACAAAGAGACTGCGTCTCCCGGGTCACCCGAATCGTCTCCGCGATGATAAAATTCGGATGCCGCGCTTACAGCGTGAAGATAAGACCTGAATAAGTCCTGACAACGCATTAGCTACGCACTACCAGAAATATATCTGTGCCTACAGGTATGATGAACATGCCTTGACGGACGCGTCGAGTGCTCACACCCATATACTGGAATTCGACTCCTGTAAGACCTCCGCGGCTTGAGTCAAATTACGCCAGCACTTTTCCGGATTCGAGTCCGGGGACTCGAGTTCGAGTAGATGGCGTTGTTTTACCCTAAGGTAGTTAACTGATACCAGTATATCAGTTAAATCAGGCACGCACATCAACAATCCCTATGACATAAACAAAGCAGTCAAAAAACATACCCAGTCATGCACTCGAAAGGCTTCATAAAGTCTCCAGTCGAATATGCGATTCCACTGGACACTCGGGAGCTACTGACATGGGTATACCCTATAGGTACTCGAGCTTGGTATATACGGCCTGAATACATAGAGGCCCACGGTGTCGCCAAGGCCCAAATGAAGAACTCGAGTAACCTACGGACTCTCGATTGCTTGAAGAACAAGAAGAAGCTAAAGATAGAAAGTTCAAAGGGGAAAACCCTAACATGTAACCGACTCGACCTGCTACCTGAGACCTAGCCTATCTATATAAAGGCTAGGAGGGGGCGGCGAGGAGGACACACGCAACCCTAGTTTCCACAACCCTCGCTAGATTGCATCTGCGCACCATTGTAATCCTCGGTTCCTTTGATAATTCCATGAACAGACAAGCCGGAGTAGGGACCTCTACGAGGCCTGAACCTGGGTAAATCTTCGAGTCCCCTGTGTGCTTGTTTGCTAGACGATAGATGTCTCCAGCGCTCCCTCCGTTTTCAAAACCCAAGTCCATAACAATGGGCATTGATGAGTTAAACCCTCGTCACGGGGAGAGTTGCTCGGCGGAGAAAATGGATGGAAGCGGAGCGAGATGAAATCGAAACAGTCGGAAAGGGGAGTTAATGCGGGAGGAGTGGGGTGGGCGTCGTGGGGCTCCCAGGTGGAGACTTGTCTTCATGGCATCGGTCACCCACGACGCCACGATCTGGAGTGTCTGTTCGATTGAGATCGAACGGTTCGTGGCCGCCCGTTCAAGTTGGCACCCGTTCGAGTTGACACGGGACGAGTGCCCGTTTGCTAGCTTTATCGTTAGTAAATTTCCAAGAGACCACCATCCTGCAAGTAAGAATGACACTGAAGTCGAGCATGCTCTAATCCCCACCTCGTCTCCTTATGTACCATCTCGATAAAAAAATTGTGACATAATATTTCTAGTATTCAGTTATAGTATGTTAACCGGTACCGTACGTGAGGAGAGAAGGCTTCAGGAGGCGGCGACAAACCCATCTAGGGTTCCTTCCCTCCGCCGGAGACGCCACTGGTCCGCCCCGTCTCTGGCGGCCTTAGGGCCTTGGAGGCGTGGGGACCACGGCCTCTCGCCGGCGGAAGGTCTCAGTGTTTTGTTTAAACTGTTTTTAGTATCTTCTTCAGGATGTTGAGACGGCGGCTATGTCCTGAAGTCAGAATAAAGTCCTCCCCGCCCTATCCTCGCTCTGGTGGTGCGTCTAGCATCAGCGGAGGCGTGTGGAGTTATGTGTCCGACGGATCCCTTGGGATCCGATCATTTTTCGTATTCGTTGGTATGTTTTGAGGTCAGTCTCTTCCGATCTATGTTAGTCACTTTCTGCAATGGTTCCTGCTCTGGTGCGCTGGTCCTTTGGGACCTTAGCACGACGACTTTCCGTCCGTCTACTACAATAAGCTCTACTACGACAAGCTCTGCCTGACTCCGGTGATGGAGGGACGAGGACGGCGGCGTGCCTTCGGGTCGTGCCAGTGTTTGTAGTCGTCGCTACGTGGTCCAATGATCTATTTATATTTTTTATTACTTTTGTGACTCTTTGTACTGCTGTTTATGATTATTAATAGATCGGTGAAATTTCGAAAAAAAAATATATACTCGCTCCATAGATATAGATATATCGAAATTTAGACAAATTTGTGAATCTTTTTCAGAACGGAGGTAGTAACTTTTTCCGTGTCATGTCAAGGAGGATTTTGATGATGATTTGAGTATAGTGTGAAGTAAATTGTTGGAATGACTTAACTCGAGGATTTGTATCTAGAAGCGTAAATATGAGGTGAACAAGATATTATACTCCGTAATTTGTAATTTTATATATACGCTTCATATGGAGGCGGTGAGGTGAATATGACACACTTCCAAAAACATAAATTGTTACATAGAAAAATACAACAGAAAACAAGGGATCATTGGCCTAAAAATTCTTTCTTTTCTTTGAATGGGAAAAGGGTGTCAAAAATCACCCTAAATATATATCAGCTCAGAAACATTGTACATCATGAATTACAAAGCCAAGGTGCTGAATCGAGTCGATTGCGGCGATCACTGGGCAAGATATGTTGTTGTGAGCTGAGTTCCTGCAAGAACTAGTAGGCACGGATCCGATCGATCATTTGGCCTATTGTGCGCAACAGTGAGCCACTCCATTGATTTCTCTGATATGTGATATGTAGAAGCATTCATGTCTTGTGCCAAATTCTGGAATTGAATGGCCAACCTTCTTATTCCCCATAGCATATTGTGGTCAGAGACTCTAGGAGCCACAACCGCCTTAGCAAAGTTTAGGCAGTCCGTGAGGAAGGTTGGATTGGAAAGCTTCATGGCTGATGCAAAATGAGCTGCCAACACCATCGCGTGGGCTTCAGCCTGCAACGGAGAACCTACTCCTTCCTTGGACGCCAAGATGAACACATCAATTCTTCCATCTGCAAATGTTTCTGCATAGTATATGCCAATTCCTGCCGAGTCGAGAGAGCCCTTCCTTTTCTTTTTCCAAGCAGCATCCGCGTAAACCTTTGGTCCTGAAAATTGGAAATCAGAGGGAATAGAAATACCAGGACAGGTGGTCAGTTTGGAACTTTCTTTAGCTAGAATGGTCTGGTCCATCTCAAGGTCATTGAGCAACGCATAAGTGTTGATGGCCACCTGTTGTGGGTATGTTTTCCTCCTGCAAAAAAGCTGATCATTCCTCGCCTTCCAAATGCACCAAAGAAAACTGAACAGAAAATTGAGATTCATAACTGGGTGCTTTTGTTGCAGAAGGTTTAGGATAATCTAAGATATATCATTAGAATGAGCAACAAGATTTCAGATTTAATAAACCCAGGAGGAAGGAACCAAGCATCTTTTGCAAAAGGACATAGGAAAAAGAGGTGCAAATCAGTTTCAGGAAGTTCACATCTATAGCATACCTTGGCAATGTGTGAAAAGAACTGTGCTGCTCTGTTTCCAGTGGCGAGAGCGTGTCTGAGTAGTCTCCATGCAAATGTTTTTACTCTTGGGATCATCTGTTTACATTTCCAAACCTGTCGCATGGTTATCTCAATCGATTCCTGGACCTGATCTGGCCGAGGAGTACCTGTGTCAAAAATCCACTGTAAAAAGGTTTTATATGTGGATTTAGCGTTGTATTTCCCATTAGGAGTGGGCTTCCAGCAAAGAATGTCCTTTTCATTAGAGGGAACAATGAGCGTGTTTTTGATAGCCTCAGCAGTATTGCGCTGGAACAAGGAGTCGAGCAAAGTGTTGTTCTAGCATTTAGTTCCATGGATCCAAAGTTGGTTAACAGTGGCAGGATAGCAAAACCCAGGTTAGTAATAAGGTTGTCATAAATGCTATCCCACCAAAGGAACCAAGGAGAACTCCAAATGGATGAGTCGCCGCTGCAAATCTGGTAGTATGCATTGTTGTGAAGAAGATGAACAACCTTCAGGATAGAGGACCAGAAAGCAGATTTGGGGACGTTTCTGTTAGCTCTCCATATAGATGAATAAGGGAAATATTTGGCTCTAAGGATACTCTAGAGAAAAGAGTTAGGATTCTCAGCTATTCTCCAAGCTGCAGAGAGAATGAGGCCCAAGTTGGTGGCTTGGAGATTCCGAATACCTAGGCCACCTTCTGCTTTGGGGGCACATATGTTCTTCTAGGCTGTGAGACAAAGAGCTTTGGTAGTAGGTTCAGAAGAGACACCTGTCCACCAAAACACCCTGATAATGGCTTGCAGTTTTTTCAAAAGCTTTTTGGAAAAGATAATATTGGACATGTAGTAAACAGGGATGGAAGAGAGGACAGAGTTGATAAGCTCAAGTCTGGCAGCATGAGATACGAAATTGGCTTTGTAAGTAGAGAGCTTAGACTTGAACTTTTGAACAATAAAGCTATAAACCTCACTTCTGTTTCTGGCTGGCAAGATGAGAGGATGTCCCAAGGGTGTGAAGTTTTCATCTATGATTGGAACCGGGAAGATTTATTTAATGTCCTCAATGGTATTGGGGTCCACCTTCTTACTGAAAAGGATACTAGACTTGTTCCAGTTGGGGATCTGTCCCCAAGAAGCACATAAATCAGCTATAATATTCTTTATAGTCTGAGCCTCCTAGACATTCACAGCTCCACAAACCAACAAGTTATCTGCAAAAAGAAGGGAGTGGACAGGAGGGCACATGGGGCCAAGAGAGATGTCTGCAAGATTAGAAGCTGACAAAGCATCCGACAAAGCAAGAGGCAGTTTATTAATGGCCAGAATAAATAAGTATGGGAATAAAGGGCATCCTTGTCTGATTTCCCTGGAACTGCCAAAATTTGCATACGTCTGCTCATTGATAATGACAGAGAAAGAAGGGCCAGAGATGCAAGCATGGACCAACTTGATGAAATGACCCTGCATCCCTTTACGTGCAAGGGCTTTGCAAATGAAGGTCCATTCCAGTCTATTAAAAGCTTTCGCAAGGTCAATTTTAAGCATGAAAGATTTGTTGTTTCAAGAAGGTAGGGCAAAGGAAGGAACGTACTACTACTATTAAGTTTCAACTTTCTCCACGGGATCCTACGAGTGTATGCATTGCTATTCTAATAAAAAGCACCCGCAAAAGATCCTTGTAGAGAGAGTATAGAGCCAGAGAGCCTAGACGTTTCTCTACCGGAGGCGTAGTTTTATATGGCGGTGCATTTCACGTGGCATTCGGCTTTCTAGAAAAAATCGTTCAGCTCCTAAGAGCGTGTTTGGTTGTTCGACTCAATATTTTTTATTTTTTATATTTGGTCCGCTTGATGCTGCACGTGATGAGATTTGGCTTGGGCCAACTTTGACATTTATTTGGTTCACTTTATTTTTGTTTTCCGACCAGTTGAGCAATTTTGGCCACTTTGTTTGGTTACGTGTTTTTAGTCTTCGAGAAGAATTTAGGCTGTTTAGTTGCGGTATGCCAGAATAATTTCTCACCACTAATCTTATATTAGTAACCTCTAACTACCAGGAGTAGCAATAACATGCCGATGACGATTACAACGCTATCACCGTCAGAGCCAGGGACGGCGACGACGCCACGATTACGTGCTTTTAGTCTTCGGAGAAGAATTTAGGCTGTTTGGTTGCGATATGCAAGAATAATTTTTCACCACTAATCTTATATTAGTAACCTCTAACTACCCGGAGTAGCAATAACATGCCGATGACGATTACAACGCTATCACCGTCAGAGCTAGCAACGGCGACGATGCCAGCATCACCTCAAAGATGGACGTTCACCTACGCAGAGCTCGTGGCGGCGACCGGCGACTTCTCCCAGGCGAACCTGCTCGTGCACAAAGGGGTGCTGCCCAACGGCAGGGAGGTGGCCGTGAAGCAGCTCAAGTCCGGGGGTGGGCAGGGGAGCGCGAGTTCCAGGCCGAGGTGGACATCATCAGCAGGGTGTCCCTCGTCGGACACTGCGTCGCCGGCGTCAGCCGCATGCTCGTCTACGAGTTCGTCCCCAACAAGACGCTCGAGTTCCACCTCCATGGTCAGTGGCTCTGTCTCCGTTGTCGTGCACAGCTCTCGCGAGTTAACTGACACAGACACAGCATTGTCGTTGGTGAGCATACATACATCGATAGCTAGCTAGCCAGTCTCAACATCTCCATTGCTGGAGGGCAACTACGACCCGGTGGAGATGGCGCGCGTGGCCGCCAGCGCCGCGGCCTGCGTCAGACAAGCCCTGCGCGCAGGCCTTCGCGGCGGACCAGTTCGACGACAGCGAGACAAGCGCGGCCGGCGGACCTTGCAGAGCTTCTTGTCTTATTTGCCTCCGTACGTGTCGGTATACATCGACAATATAGTAGTCACCTTGCCCGTGCTCGTCGAGAAGCTCCTCCGGCGGCCGTGGAGGAGCCCATCGGCGGCGAGACGAGCGCGGCCGGCGAGACAAGCGTGGCCGTGGAGGAGTCCGTCGCCGGCGAGACAAGCGTGGTCGTGGAGGAGCCCGTCGCCAGCGAGACGAGCGCGGCCGGCGAGACAAGCGTGGCCGTGGAGGAG
The DNA here is from genome assembly GCA_023614405.1 of Avena insularis. Lineage (NCBI taxonomy): Eukaryota > Viridiplantae > Streptophyta > Magnoliopsida > Poales > Poaceae > Avena > Avena insularis. The sequence goes on along the minus strand of CM042696.1, from coordinate 94,241,524 downwards.
CCTGTTGCCGGCCAGATGAGCGCGGCCGGCGAGACAAGCCCGTGGAGGAGCCTGTCGCCGGCGAGACAAGCGTGGCGGTGGAGGAGCCCCTCGCCGGCGAGACGAGGGCGGCCGTGGATACCTCACGAACTCACTAGAGGGAATAAGGAAGAAATTAGTGCTGGTTGTTAGAGTATTAGGTATACTAGCTAAATACCCGTGCGTTGTTATGGGCCCATAAAATTATAAAACAAAGAATAAATATATGATGTGTCTTTTTTTACTTGAATATATGATGTATCTTGTGTTAATGGAACAACGAATGAAAAATAATTCTCACGAAAAACGGAAGTTTCTGGCAATTTAGGTCTTTTTATAATAATGAGACGTCGTCATGTCGCAGCCTTCACGCGTGACCGTCTTGTCCAGTTACACCGATCTGATCCTTGATCCAGTGACATCCTTCATCATCAGACGACTAATCTGATTCCTATGAGGACATTTTTTTATCTCGCTCGTTGGCATTGATCTGGATCCGGGGCATTTTCTTTTCTTGATGGATTTGATTCGCACGACGATAGATCGGATTCGCCAGTGAAATGCCTGTGCATTGTCACGATGACCAAACTAATAATATGGCTTTCTTGAAAAGAATTTTTTGTAGTGTTCAAATGCTTTCAGCGTGTTCACATAAGGGCATGTACAGCCCGGGTCGCTAAGGCGGACGTCTGGATTTCTTTCCCAGTCGAATAGCGGTTGAAATATGGAATACGGGGTTAGACGTAGTGTCCATCCCAATAAGATGCAGCGAGCGACCCTTAGGCGATAAAACATATTTTATGATATTAATTTTTTTTCACCTAAGCGCCCATATTACTATATTAGCATCTAGCATTGCACGTTCCCCTAGATCTAATTGATGTAAAAATCTATCTAAGAATTATAATCTAATTTAGTTTAGCAATTTCATTCGAGACTTGTCTACTATCCATAATATGGTAAACTGCAATATTTGAAATTGTAACAATGTTGAAAATCACTGATTTAATATATGACCTGGACAATGGAAGGAACGAAAAGTGCATAGTCTGAATTTAGTAACATGGTGTAGAGAAAATCATATACTCATCCATTCACTAATGTAAGACATTCTAGCCTTTTATGAAAGGCATGTACGTAGACAATGGATCTAGTGCATTTTACCGGTTCCAAGATATACACGACTTTTTTAAACGAAATACATGACTGTTGCGTTAAAGTATGCATCGCGGGAAAATTCTAATCCAAATTAGTTGATTTAGATTTGTCTAGATTCAATTTATCTAGACATGATTTACTATTACATATGTATCTTAATAAATTTGAGTGAACTAAATTAGGTAAGGGGAGAAAAGATTTTAAATTGTTACACGACGATCTGCCGGAAGAGCATAAAGGTGAATTTCAACCAGTCGCTCACCGCCGTCGTCATCGCCGCGCCTCTAGTCCGACCATCGGCATCGAGAATCTATACCGCGCCCGTGCGCCTGACTCCTCCGCTGTTGCGCCTGCCTCGGCACGATGTCGCGGCCTCAGGGCAGGCTACCGCGCATCGCGGACAGCTGCTACGCCTTCCATTGGAAGGCTGCCGCGACCCCCCACCCCGCGCATCGTCTTCGCCGTCATTGTCCAGGACTTCACCGACTACGCCGCCATCGAGTACGATCTATGCGTCGTCCACACCCTGGCGTATACGGCGCACCGTCGATCTGATCAACCGATCCCGCGCCTGTCTACGCCAATCACGTCCCCGAGCACGCGCCTACCACCAATCGAGCTACGGGCTGCCGCTGTGTCGCCCCATCGGGCCGCAGCGCCGTCGTCTTTGGTCCACACTACCGGCTTCCAACGCGGCTTCCTTGGCGTGTACGTCGCTGGTGGTCTCCCAGCCGCTGCACCGACTTGCGCACTGCAGCTATGCCGCCCCTCGGGTCATAGCGTGGCTGCACGCAGTCTAGTTCGCCATCCTCGTGCATCGACGGCCTCGGCTTTTACCGTGCCATCTCCTACGGCACGGATCACCGCCGTCTGCACATGGTCTTCGTCACGTCGCCGGGTCTTCCTCGCCTACTTCGAGCACCACCGCCGCACTTCACAAGGTAACATGCAGGGCGCCCTCTCGCAGTCGCAGGTCTCGCCGACTACCCCATCACCTCTCTAGGCATCTAGCATGACTAACCCAGGTCGCCGCTGGTTTCACCGCCTTCTACGTCTTCATCCACTACAACTTCACCGCCAGCGTCATCGCCTCATCCCCGACTACACCACCTGCTACTCTACTCTGACAACCGCGGATAGCACCGACATCTCTCTCTTCGCCGCAGGTGGCTCTGCTGGCAGGTGTGGGCGGGAAGAAAAGGCAGGCGTGGGGTGGGTTGCGTGTACGAGGCTGTGGGTGTGGCGTGCGTGTTGTGCATGGGTGTGTGTGGGGGCAGGGGGTGAGGTGGCGAGCACCGATTGGTGCAGGTGAGGTGGAGGCCTGGGATTGGCCAGGGTGAGGTGGAGGGTTGGTGGCGGCTAGGTAGATTAGGGTGTTGGAATTATGCCCTAGAGGCAATAATAAAGATGTTATTATTATAATTCTTGTTCATGACAAAGTTTATATTCCATGCTAGAATTGTATTAAGCGGAAACTTTAATACTTGTGTGGTTTGTGAACAACACCGTGTCCCTAGTACGCCTCTATGGACTAGCTCATTGATCAATGATGGTTAAGGTTTCCTAACCATAGACATGAGTTGTCAATTGATAATGAGATCATATCATTGGGAGAATGATATGGTGGACAGACCCAAACTAAGCGAAGCAATTAGATCGTGTCATCGTGTTCGTCTTTGCGAAGCTTTTCTTATGTCAAATATTGTATTCCTTAGACCATGAGATAATGCAACTCCCTGGTATCGGAAGAAAGCTTTGAGGTCATCAAACGTCATCCTATGAGAGGGTGATCATAAAGGTGTCTCTCAGGTAATCGGAAAGTATCTGTTGGGTTGTATGTATCGAGGTGGGATTTGTCCCTCCCAAGTCGGAGAGATATACTTCGGGCCCACTCGGTAATCGATATCAACACCGCTTGCAAGCATGTGGTTAAGGAGTTAATCACGGCGATATCGGATTACAGAACGAGTAAAGTACTTGCTGTGAACGAGATTGAACTAGGTATGACGGTACCGACGATCGAATCTCGGTCAAGTAAAATATCGCGAGACGAAGGGAATATATATATGGGATTGATTGAATCCTGGCATCGTGGTTCATCCGATATGATCATCGATGAATGTGTGGAGTCAATATGGGTGCCTGCACCCGCTGTTGATTATTGATAGAAGATCATGTCGCATATTCTCGAACTCGCAGGTCACACACTTAACGTGTCTCGACGCTAGGATAGATTGGATACTTGGTTTATGAATTTTTGTTCGAGTCTCGGATGGGATCCGGGACATCACGAGAGGTTCCGGAATGGTCGGAGAATAAGATTCAGATAAAAGTGCAGTTTTGGAGTTCGAATTGTTCGGATTAATCGGTATTGTACCGAAGCTTTAGAACCTTCGGAAGGGGCCAACGTGGTCCCACCTTCCGGGAGGGCATGGGCCTATGAGGGAGTGTCCTGGCGCATTGGGCCAGGGGCACAAGGCCCCATAGGGCCCAGCCGATTCTAGATAAGTTTAAACTCGTTTAAACTAGAGATAAGATAGGGTTTCTAGATAAGGAAAGTTTAAATCGTTTAAACTAGAGATAGGCTTGGAGGATGGGCAGGGCTGGCCGCACCACCCCTCTATATATAGAGGGCTGGTGCGCCTCCCACAACCACACACCTTCCTCCAAACCCTAGTAGCCTGCCGCCTCCTCTCTCTCCTCCCGATTGTTTGTAGGCGAAGCCTGCATGTAAATTCTCCACCATATACACCACGCCGTCGTGTTGTAGATCCAATCCATCTCTCCACCATACTTGCTGGTCCGAGGAAGGAGGAGACGCCGAGGTGCCGCGTGTGCATCTCACGAGGCACCGCCACTTGTGGTGCTGGATCGGATCGGATCGCGAGGAGGAGCGAAATGCGACTACATCACCCATGTTCGATTAACGTTCACTGCGAATCTTCAAGGGTATGAAGATCCAATCTAATCTCTCTCGTTGTTTGCATCTCCTAGATTAGATCTTGGCTTTCCTCTGTTCGCTCGTAGAAAATTTTGATTTACTATCCGCGAAACCCTTCAAAGGGTATCGAGCTAGATCTATGCGTAGATGTGATTCACGAGTAACGCAACATGGTTGTTGCGGGCGTTGATGTTTTCTGCTGCAAGCCTCTTGTTTGTGTTCTTCTTATGGCGGGATAGTGAGATTGAAGCGGTCCAGGCCAACCTTATGCGACGCCGTCGTTCGCGAGACCGGCTCCGCACTTGACGGTGGCTTGTTCCACACATGCGGTGGTGGATGCCGTTCTCTCACTATAGTTGTCATGGGATTAACACGGAGTTTGGCAACCATAATATCACCGTTGTGGCTTTCCGTAGGTAAGAATCGTTCTTAGCATCTACTCCCATAAGCCACGTAAAACATGCAACAACAAAGTAGAGGCGCCTAACTTGTTTTTGCAGGAGTGTTTTCTGTGATATGGTATGGCCCAAGATGTGATGTGTATAATGTATGCGATGATCATGTTTTGTAATGTTTCACGACTTGCATGTCGATGAGTACACAACCGTCAGGAGCCATATGGTTGTCTTTATAATTGTGTATGACCTGCGAGTCAACTTCTTGTACGCCATGTAATAGCTTTACTTTATCGCTAAGTAGTTAGCAATATCTGTAGTTGCTATTCGTGGTGGAGGCAATCATGGTGGAGTGATGGAGATCATGCGGAGCACAAGATGGAGATCATTGCGAAGATTGGCTATACCATGTCACATAATGTTATATGCATGTGATGTTTATCCTTTTATGTATCTTTTTATGCTTAGATCGCGACGGTAGCATTATTAGATGATTCCTCACTTAAAGATCAAGATAAAACTGTGTTCTCCCCAAGTATGCACCGCTATGAAAGTTCGTCGTGTCCAAGCATCACGTGATGATCGGGTGCTATAGACTCTACGCTCACATACAACGGGTGCAAGCCAGTTTTGCACACGGAAATATTTGGGTCTAACTTGACGAGCCTAGCATGTATGCACATGGCCTCGAACACAAGAACCGAAAGGTTAAGCATGAGTCATATGAATGATATGATCGACACTTCGTTGTCCACCATTGAAACCACATCTCTTCTCGTGATGATCGGATTAGGTGTGGTGAATTTGGATCGTGTTCACTAAACAACTTGAGGGATGTTGAATTTAGTGGAGTTCATCTAGTAATTTGATTAAGTTGAACTATTTATCATGAACATAGTCTAAATTGTACTTGCAAATCTTGTAGATCACATGGCCAAGTCCAACTTCAACTTCAATGTTTTTGCTGAGAAAGAAAAGCTTAGAAACAATGGGTCTAACTTCACCAACTGGTTCCGTAATCTAAGAATCATTCTGTTCGGACAAAAGGACTATGTCCTTGGGAAAGCGTTAGGTGACCCCCTAAGCTGCTCGGCTGATGAGAAAGCTATCTATCGGTCGGCAAGAAAGATGATTATGGTGTGATTAAGAGCACCATGTTGTTTGCTATGGAACCGGAACTTCAAAATCGTTTTGAAAACTATCCCGGCCCTTTGAGATTCTCAAGAGCTGAAAACCATGTTTCAGACTCAGGCTGTTCGAGAGATATGAGATCTCCGAGAAGTTCTTTAATCGCAAGATGGAGGAAGGAGTTCTTAGTGAGCACGCCATTAAGATGTCGGGCTACACTCAACGCCTTGAGCAACTGGACTGCAAGATTCGGAGGAGCTCAAGATTGACAGGTTCTCGCAATCACTCCCTCCCAGCTACAAAAGTTTTGTAGTAACTCATAATCAGATTGGTTCCACTGATACGATCACCGAGCTCTTCTCAAAGCTGAAGGCTGCTGAGGTGGACATCAAGAAGGATAATCATGTGTTGATGGTCAACAAGCCCTCCTTTAAGAAAGGTAAAGGTGCAAAGAAGCCCTTCAAGAAGGGCGGCAGCAAGCGCAATGCCCTGCCGAGAAGAAGCTCAGTCTGGTCCCAAGCCGGAACGAAAGTGCTTCTATTGCAAGGACAAGGTCATCGAAGAATCGTCCAAGTACTTAGCGGACAGAAGGCTGGCACCATCAAAGGTATATTTGATATACATGTTATTGATGTTTTCCTTACTAGCCCTCGTTGTAGTGCTCGGGTATTTGATACCGGTTCGGTTGCTAATATTTGTAACTCAAAACAGAACTGCGGAATAGACGGCGGCTTTAGGGATGAGGTGACGACGCGTTGGCAACGGATCAAGAGTTGATGTGATGGCCGTCGACGCTCTCCTTAGTTTTACCTTCGGGATTAGTTTTAAACCTTAATAAATGTTATTATGTGCTGCGTTGAGCATGAACATTATTTCTGGATCGTGTTTATTGCAAGACGGTTATTCATTTAAATCAGAGAATAATGGTTGTTCTATTTATATGAGTAACATCTTTATGGTCATGCACCTCTTGTGAGTGGTTTATTTCTTCTAAATCTCGAAAGGGATGAAACACACATCCATAACATTGAGGCTAAGAGATGCAAAGTAGATAGTGATAATACTACTTATTTGTGGTAATCGTCGCTCAGGTCATATTGGTGTAAAGCGCATGAAGAAACTCCATTCGATGGACTTTTGGAGTCTCTTGATTTTGAATCATTTGACACATGCGAACCATGCCTCATGGGCAAGATGATCAAAACCCGTTCTCCCAGTATGATGGAGCGAGCAACGGACTTGTTGGAAATCATACATACCGATGTATGCGGACCGATGAGTGTTTGACGCGGTGGATATCGCTATTTTCTCACTTTTACCGATGACTTAAGTAGATATGGGTATATCTATTTAATGAAACATAAATCTGAAATGTTTGAAAAGTTCAAAGAATTTCAGAATGAAGTGGAGAACCATCGTATGAAAGATTAAGTTTCTACGATCCGATCGTGGGGCGAATATTTGAGTTACGATTTTCTCACGCATCTCAAAGCAAGTGGAATCGTTTCACAACTCACGCCACCGGAACACCACAGCGCAATGGTGTGTCTGACGAGCGAATCGAACCTTATTAGATATGGTCCGATCGATGATGTCTCTTACTGATTTGCCGTTATCATTTTGGGGTTATGCATTAGAAACCGCTGCATTCACTTTAAATAGGGCTCCATCTAAATCCGTTGAGACGACACCGTATGAACTATGGTTTGGTGCTAAACCTAAGTTGTCGTTTCTTAAAGTTTGGGGATGCGAAGCTTACGTCAAGAAGTTGATGCCGGACAAGCTCGAACCCAAAGCGGAGAAATGCGTCTTCATAGGATACCCTAAGGAAACTATTGGGTATACCTTCTATCACAGAACCGAAGACAAAGTGTTTGTCACAAAGAACGGTTCCTTTCTTGAGAAGGAGTTTCTCTCGAAAGAAGTGAGTGGGAGGAAAGTAGAGCTAGACGAGGTTATTGAACCTTCTCTTGAATTGGAGAGTAGCGCAGCACCTGAAATTGTTCCAAAGCCTTTGCACCAACAATAGAGGAAGCTAATGACAAGGATCATGAGGCTTGGACGATCTGCTCTTGAACGTCGAGAGTCGACAAGGTCGTGTGCCCCTCCGAGTGGTAATGGCAACCTGTCTTTGACTGTCTTGTTAGTAGAAGACGGTGAACCTCGAACTATGAGGAAGCGATGATGAGCCCAGACTCTGAGAAATGGCTAGAAGCCATGAAATCCGAATTGGGATCCATGAGCGAAAACCAAGTATGGACTTTGGTGGACCCTCCCAGCGACCGAAAGGCCGTTGAGTGCAAATGGATCTTCAAGAAGAAAACGGACGCGGATGGTAATGTTACCGTCTATAAAGCACGACTTGTTGCGAAAGGTTTTCGACAAGTTCAAGGTGTTGACTACGATGAGACGTTCTCTCCCGTAGCGATGTTTAAGTCCATTCGGATTTTATTAGCAATTGCTGCGTTTCATGATTATGAAATATGGCAAATGGATGTCAAGACTGCTTTCCTCAATGGCAACATTGATGAAGAGTTGTATATGATGCAACCCGAAGGTTTTGTCGATCCTAAGGATGCTGATAAAGTATGCAAACTTTAGCGTTCCATTTATGGACTGAAGCAAGCGTCTCGGAGTTGGAACCTTCGTTTTGATCAAGTGATCAAGAGCTTTGGATTTGTTCCAAATTGCTCTGAAGCTTGCACCTACAAGAAAGTGAGTGGGAGCTCGGTGACGCTTACGGTACTATATGTGGATGACATATTGATTATTGGAAATGACATCAACATGCTTAACGATGTGAAGAGTTATTTGAACAAGTGTTTTCAATAAAAGACCTAGGTGAAGCTGCTTATATATTGGGCATCAAAATCTATAGAGATAGACAAAGACGCCTGATAGCTTTAAGCCAAAGTACATACCTAGACAAAGTTCTGAAAAAGTTCAGAATGGATAAGGCATTGAAAGGTTCAGTGCCTATGTTGTCAGGTAAGATATTGAGCAAGGCTCAGTGTCCAGCTACGGTAAATGATAGGGAAGCTATGAGCAAAGTGCCTTATGCCTCGGCCATAGGTTCCATCATGTATGCCATTATGTGTACTAGACCGGATGTGTCCATTGCTCTTAGTTTGACAGCAGATATCAAAGTGCTCGGAGTGGAACATCGACAGCCGTGAAGAACATCCTAAGGTACCTAAATAGGACTAAAGAAATGTTCTTAGTCTATGGGGTGATGAACAGCTCGTCGTAAAGGTTACGTCGATGCTAGTTTCGACACCGACAAGGATGATTCTAAATCTCGACGTGATACGTGTATATTTTGAATGGAGGAGCTGTGAGTCGAGAAGTCTGTAAGCAAAGCGTGATCGCGGGATCTATGAGAAGCGAATACATGGCTGCCGCGAAGCGTCAAGTGAAGGAGTTTGGATCGAAACTTCATCATCGAGCTTGGCGTGGTTCCAAGTGCATTGGACCCATGGAGATATTGTGTGACAACACCGCGCCATAGCACTCGCTAAGGAACCAAGATATCATCCAAAGACCAAGCATATCAATCCAAGTTTCATATAATCCGAGATTATATAGCAGATGGAGATCTGAAGATTAGCAAAGTACATACAGATCTGAATGTCGCAGATCCATTGACTAAACCTCTTCCACGTGTAAAACATGATCATCACCTCAGTGCCATGGGTGTGAGATTGTTGCCAAATGTAAACTAGATTATTGACTCTAGTGCAAGTGGGAGTTGGAATTATGCCCTAGAGGCAATAATAAAGATGTTATTATTATAATTCTTGTTCATGATAAAGTTTATATTCCATGCTAGAATTGTATTAAGCGGAAACTTTAATACTTGTGTGGTTTGTGAACAACACCGTGTCCCTAGTACGCCTCTATGGAATAGCTCATTGATCAATGATGGTTAAGGTTTCCTAACCATAGACATGAGTTGTCAATTGATAATGAGATCATATCATTGGGAGAATGATATGGTGGACAGACCCAAACTAAGCGAAGCAATTAGATCGTGTCATCGTGTTCGTCTTTGCGAAGCTTTTCTTATGTCAAATATTGTATTCCTTAGACCATGAGATAATGCAACTCCACGGTATCGGAAAGCTTTGAGGTCATCAAACGTCATCCTATGAGAGGGTGATCATAAAGGTGTCTCTCGGTAATCGGAAAGTATCATTGGGTTGTATGTATCGAGGTGGGATTTGTCCTCCCAAGTCGGAGAGATATACTTGGGCCCACTCGTAATCGATATCAACACCGCTTGCAAGCATGTGGTTAAGGAGTTAATCACGAAGTGATATCGGATTACGAACAAGTAAAGTACTTCGTGAACGAGATTGAACTAGGTATGACGATACCGACGATCGAATCTCGGGCAAGTAAAATATCGCGAGACGAAGGGAATATATATATGGGATTGATTGAATCCTGGCATCGTGGTTCATCCGATATGATCATCGATGAATGTGTGGGAGTCAATATGGGTGCCTGACCCATGTTGATTATTGATAGAAGATCATGTCGCATATTCTCGAACCCAGGTCACACACTTAACGTGTCTCGACGCTAGGATAGATTGGATACTTGGTTTATGAATTTTTGTTCGAGTCTCGGATGGGATCCGGGACATCACGAGAGGTTCCGAATGGTCCGGAGAATAAGATTCGTATAAAGGTGCAGTTTTTGGAGTTCGGAATTGTTCCGGATTAATCGGTATTGGGAAGCTTTAGAACCTTCGGAAGGGGCCAACGTGGTCCCACCTTCCGGGAGGGGGAATGGGCCTATGAGGGAGTGTCCTGGCCGCATTGGGCCAGGGGCACAAGGCCCCATAGGGCCCAGCCGATCCTAGATAAGTTTAAACTCGTTTAAACTAGAGATAAGATAGGGTTTCTAGATAAGGGAAAGTTTAAATCGTTTAAACTAGAGATAGGCTTGGAGGATGGGCAAGGGCTGGCCGCACCCCCCCTCTATATATAGAGGGCTGGTGCGCCCCTCCCACAACCACACTTCCTTCCTCCAAACCCTAGTAGCCCTGCTGCCCTCCTCTCTCCCTCCCGACTGTTTGTAGGCGAAGCCCTGCGGCAGAAATTCTCCACCATATACACCACGCCGTCGTGTTGTAGATCCAATCCATCTCTCCACCATACTTGCTGGTCCGAGGAAGGAGGAGACGTCGAGGTGCCGCACGTGTGCATCTCACGGAGGCACCGCCACTTGTGGTGCTGGATCGGATCGGGTCGCGAGGAGGAGAAGCGAGTACGACTACATCACCCACGTTCCGATTTAACGTTCCTTGTCGAATCTTCAAGGGTATGAAGATCCAATCTAATCTCTCTCGTTGTTTGCATCTCCTAGATTAGATCTTGGCTTTCCTTCTGTTCGCTCCGTAGAAAATTTTGATTTACTATGCTGCGAAACCCTTCATAGGGTTAGGTGTTTTAGATAGGGTTTGGGGGTGGCCGGCCGGGCTTTCGGGCCTGGCGGGATGCCCCCTAAAATAATATAAATATTTTATTTAACACAAAAAGACTTTTAGAACCTGTTTTTAGACGAAACAAAATATTCCGGAGACCCGGATTTTTAGTTGGAAATAAAGACGGGGTGTTTAGAAAACAAAACCAGACTTTTTCGAAAACTTGTTTTTAAACAAACCAATGCAAGATGATGACGATGCTCAAATGCAATGTGGCATGATGACATGAGCATGCGGTCATGATGATGCAATGCACAAAAACACAGCGATTTTCTGGTAGTGATTTTGCAGGATGCCACAGGAGGCCCCCACCGGTCTTGGGCAGATCCCGCTCGGCTGGGACCCCTACAAGGAGGTTGATTACATAAGGCCGGAGAACCCCTACGACACCAGCATCACCGACCCATGGTCGGAGGTAACCAGGGTTTTGTCCCTTTCCTTGTTCTTCCCCCGTTCCCATCATTAGATGCTAGATCGTATGTTATTAGGGTTCGGCTTGTTCGTATTTTTACAATAGCTAATCCTCTTGTGTTAGATCTCGTATTTCGATGAATCCCCCTGTTCGTATTTGAACCCCCTATTCTTAGTTGGGATCAGTATTCGATTTGGTTTGAGATTTAGGGAATAATCAGGGGATCTCAATCGGTTAATTTATGCAAATAATCATTCCCAATAATTAAAGTATCTCAATCATGTCCTTATTGCACTCTACTATTTTTTCCAACAGGAGGATAGCAGCGACGTCTGTAGCGACGACGAGTCCAAGGACACAAAGACTCGTCATGTGTTGAGGAGACTGAAGTCCGGCTAGTACAACAACTTCTTCGCCGGCGACGTCTACAGATGCCCTTTCTACCCTACCAGGAGGCGTCGCACCACGGACTTCAACTCCCTCGTGAAGCATGCTGAGGACGTGAGGACCTACGGCGAGTTCATGAATGTTCTTGGCTCCAGATCCAAGCACCAGCCGCTCGACCTTCACCTCCGCAACCTCCAGAAGGTGGCTATCGAGGAGGGTCGCATGCCCCTAATCAAGCCTAAGGCGCCCAAAGGTCAAGAGACTAGGCAACAAGAAGTGGAGGAGGCGCCAGAGGGAGGAGGTGGAGGCCACTGATCTTGTGCTGCTACTGCTGCTGCTGTAAAGCAGCTTCTTTTGTCTTGTCTATGTTGAACTTGTCCGCTGCTGCTGCTGAGCAGCCTAATTGTCGAACCTCGTTAAGTACCATACTATATAACCTATATTAACTGCTTTATCTACATCTGCTCTATTTACTGGATTTATTTATGGTGCTGGTTAGATTTGCTGCTCTAGATTTGCTACCAGATTGGGGAAAAACAAGGGCCAAAAAAAACAATGAATGAAGAGAGAAGCTGCTCTAGATTCGCTACCTTTTTGGGCAGAAAAACACAACTGTTAGCGAGAGAGAGAGGGGAAAATGCACTCTTAAAAAGGCCAATCATAAAAACAATAAAAAGGAAAACTTCCAATTTAGGCGACAGGGCGCACGTAACCACCAAACGTGCCACACATGGTCCCACACCACGTCCCCCATAATCAGCGAGAGATGGATGGCTGGTTTGTTGTGTATCTTGGCCCCACCTGTCAGCATGTAACGATTGAGGCGACGTAACGTAACGCTCAACGCATGACCCATCCCAACACGGTCCCACCGGTCAGCATGTAACGGTGAAGCCTTTGACCTGACGGCATCCCCCCGTCCGAGCGCATGTGAGGGTTTCAGAATCGAGGGAGGAAAAAAGTGAGGAAAAACTAAGCGGATGGGGAAAACTGAGTACAACTAACGAACCTAGGACACGAAAATAGAAATACCTTTAATATTATGATTAAAAGCCTCTTGATGATAAACAAATGCATTCATATGATCATTATTGTAAGCTTCTATATGAGGGATTACCTTATCATTGCCTTCGGAATTGGATATATCATGGACTTGAATAGGGAAACAAGGTTCATCAATGGGAAATTTAATACCTTTTTTGGATAGCTCCTTAAGATCAACAGTTTGAATTCCCTTCTCCTTAATATACCTTGAATCCTCTTTCATAATCTCATTTGATAATTTGAGAATACCCCTCTTCTTAGGAACAATTTCAATATCATCCTCTTCCTCAATATTCCAATCATTATAATTTTCTGGGACGGTATTCGTCAATTCCCTAGCTTCATTAATAGTTCTTGTCCTAAAAATATTACCTGCAAAACTATCTAGATATGATCTAGATTCTTTAGTTCGTCCAAAATAAAATATATCAAGTAATTCATTATCAAGAAATCCATGCGCAGGACATCTTCTTTTTAAACCATTAAATCTCCCCCAAGATTGAGGTATACTTTCTCCTTTATTATGAGAAAAGTTGCTAATGAAAAGATTTATAGCATGTATCTTATAATCATGAAAATACTTATTGTAAAATAGGAGTAGACATTCATCTTTACTAGTAATAGATTTTGGGCTAAATAATTATACCAAGCTTTTTGTTCTCCTTCCAAAGAGAAAGAAAATAGCTTAAGAAAGTAATAATGTTGTTGGATTTCATCTCTACCATATAAATGTGAAATCTCATGAAGCTTAGCTATATATTCAAAAGGAAATTCTTCATATCCACCATAAAGCTTAGTATTTTTTAGCTTGTGTAATTATCTCAGGATCAACAGTAAAATCATAAGCATTGTCTGTAATGAATATTATAGGTTCATAAGAGTTGCTACTAATAGGGAAATAATCTCCAAGAGGTGTATTCATAGTAGCATCAAAACCATCAAGATCAAGATCCATAAAAGCTCTACCAAAAGCAATATCGTCATGTTAGAATGTGGATTTAGGACTAGCAACAATTTAATTATATTTGATAATTTTATTAGATAAAGACGTATAAATCAGGCGTCGCCTCTTCATCCACAGTGGCGGAGCTAGCCCACAATCTGAGCCTAGGAAAATAATAGATTCAATTAATTTGTTGAGTGTTTGCTGGACCAAACTCCACTTTCAATCCTTATTTCCCTATATTATTTTCCATGGAGTTAGCCAGCTGAGCCCGGGCGACCGGGTTGTGGCTCTACCACTGTTCATCCACATCACTATCCATTATTTCATTTTCAATACTAGCAGACATCCTAGATAATGGTGAGATAGGAAAAACATTAGATGTATTTTTAATAGCATGAGTAGTAATAACATTAGGAGAAAAGTTTGACCTTGCAGTCAAGTTCGTACCTCTCCGAGTAGTGGAAGGTATCAAAACCTTCTTAGCGGAATCCTTATCCTTCCCCATAATGAGAAACAAATAAGTGTAGCAAGTAAATAATCACAATTGGTCTTACCAATAAAGCTAGGTTGCCCCAATAATGGCGTCAGAAAATATCTTGATGCCCTCAAGTGCAAGGGATCGTTGAAATCTTCGACAAGAAGTATTACCCAAATTTATAGTTCGATACAAGGGTAACACAAGAATACCAATATGAATTTATAAATTGAGACCTCACTCTCAACCACATCCATATAAATAACATGTGCTTGACTCTAATTTCATTGTGTGTAGGTGTGTGTTCCATATGTAGTTACGCGTACTAACCAAGAGAATTTGTATAACATCTGTTGTCATACATGCCCATTTCATCGGGGTTAGTTGGAACTACAAGTAATTAAGGTCTACCCTTTTGAATAGCCTGGAACAATGCATTAACACTCCATGAATATACGTAATCCTCAAATTATAACATATCCCCCTTGTTTCCCCTAACTATCGCTTTAGGGTTCGCATGTTCAATCAAATAACAGGTAATACACCTTGCAGATAAATCCCAAACTCATATATATGATGAAGCAATAAAAGTTCAGAACTGAAATCATATCACTCGAGCCCTAGTAACAAGTATTAAGCATAGCAATGGTGCATGCACAGTCATACAAGAATATCTTCAAGACAAACACCCCAAATCCCGGAGTTTAACATGATTACATGATCGATCTCACTCAATTCCCAGCCACCTCACATGCCTACTACGGACTACTCACACATGGTGATGGGAAACAAACTCATGGTTGATGGAGATGGCGTGGATGATGATGGTCGTGAAGAAGGCGTCAAAATACCTCTCTCCGGCGTGGAGAGCAGGACCAATCTGGCTAAGAAAATGAAGATCACGATGGTGGCGGTGCTCCATATCGCGAAAGAGTGCATCCTCTTGGGAGGATAGGTTTTCAGGCAATATAAAGGAGTATGCGAAAGGATCTAGCGAGGCGACGCTCGAGGGCCCTAATGGTCCAGGTGGCGCGACCCTGATACCTTCGATCCGGATTCACGGATGTAGTATAATAGCTTTTTCCCTAGAAGACCTAGGTTTAATCGAACCTCGAAAAGCACTGCTAAAAGGTAATACAAAAGGACACGTCTACAAGACTTTATTTGTTCCTTTTACCTTAGTTGACCAGACCAATCTAGTTTACTTTATAACGGGTTTGAATCAATGGATGGAGATAGGCCAGGGTTGAAGATCCACCTGCAGCTGCACATCAAATGGGATAAAGGATAATAATAAGCATAGTCATGTATAATGTTTGTATTGAGATAATCTTTTGTGGGCAACACATCGTAATATTCTAGAGCCCCCGTGATGCAACGGGCATATCAATAGACTTTTAATCCAACCGAGAGTACACTGAAGCCACGAGTTACAAATGATTATTAAGTGTAAACATAGATCAAAGCTTTAACTAGTGATGTTGTTGTTGATCCCGAGTAGGGCGCTAAGCGAAGACCGTACTACCCTTTCTGTCACTGAGGTTCCTATGAGATCGCCGCTAGCCAAGTATCTCACCTCAAGGCTTTATAAATCTATGGGATCTTGGGTACCTACAAGTCCACAGATTGAGAAGAGAGACGAAGAAACAAAAGATACAAATCTCGAATCCAAACAAAATACAATTCTCCCATGATCTAGATGCACATAAATGCTGTGAGGTTTCTCCCCAACCCGCAGCCTGTGAGAACTACTCACTCATAACAAATAGATCAGAGATAGAAAACATCATGCAAATACTTAGATTGAAATCAAATATTCTTACAATGGTCGCCAAATCACAAGGAGATCTAAAAGTACAAAGCAATGGCTATGGCTAGTGGATGGATGGATGGTGGAAGTGATGAACAATGGTGTGGATCTCCTTTGGTGGTGTTGTGATGCAATCTGAGAATGGCGGCCCTCTAGCCGACGGCTAGAGCCTCGAAATATATAGGCATCTTCATGAAAGTTGTAGGGTTTGACGAGACCAAGGCGGCGCCACCTGGTACGGGCGGGTGGTACGGGCGGACCATGCCCGTACCAGTGGTCATTAAGTGTGCTGACACCCTGGAAAGCTTCTTCAATTACTTGGCCGTGTGTACTTCCTCAAAATCCTTCATTATGACTCCTTATTTTGCCTTAAAAGCACTGATTTCCTGCACAACATAAATCAAAGAAGGGATTTGCATATATTTACAATTATTAGTCATTAGTGGCAAAGGTTGAGAGTTTCTTTGGCAATTGCTTAACCAAAAACAATGTTTAAACATAGTGGACGATGGAAAAAATCGGAGCCATCAACTTCCCCAAAGCTCAAACCTTGATCGTGCTCGAGCAAGAAGAACCAAAAGAACTATAAGGAATTCAACGTTTAAACTTGAAACAACAAGAATAAGAGTTCACTTACAGTCGGTAGTCGTATGTGCTCAACACTTCATTATCAAAGTTAAAGAGATGACAACAATACTATACAAGCTTCGGTAAGTCAAGATAATCAAAGTAAAGTTTAATATAAGTATAAGTAACTAGAAGTGTAGCAATCAATCCAATTCCTCTAATTAACTCTCAACTTGATAAGGAACACTAGGATGTTTAAACAGCATAATTGAGTAAGAGAGTTTGATGTCCTAAGTAGTATAACAATGAAGTGTCTTATTTACACCCACATCAATAAATCAAGTCAATCTAAAACACTTTTAATCCAATCATTGTCTTTCAAGAAAAATTCGTAAAGTAGTAATGAGACCATGCCAAGGACTTGTTATGTGGATCCTCATAGATATCTTTTTTTTCTTTCTTTTTCATTTCATCTTTTTCAAGGATCGTTGTTTGTTTCTTTTTGCTTAGTGTTTGCACAATCTTTGAGAGTACCAATACTTTTGCCCATACATTAACATGGATGCCAATCATGTCATCAACTCATAGCCGAAATCCGGGGTTATACCATAGATCATTCAAAAGCTAGCGGAGTTGTTGGCATCCCAAAGGTGTGCATTAGAGACATGGAACAAAGTTGTCTCACTTCTTTCTCTCTTTTTTGAGCTAGAACTGCGGTTTGATCCACAAGGTTAGCTTTGGCATGCATCACAATTACCACTACACTTTATTTCAATCAAACAATTCCTTTCATGAGTGACGTCGAGACCGTCAAAATATCTATGGGGTTAAGTATAATCAAGGGTAACTCCTAAGACAATCATTCATCAAACAAGTCATAAATTTTAGACTTTTTCTTATTGTACTTGTTTGGCATTATTATTTCCAAGGAAAGACTCGGTTAACTAAAATAATTAGAGCAAGAGCTTCAACAACTAATCAGCATACCAATAAAAAGCCTTACTCTAACCATATTAAATTACTTCCCACTAGCATGGCATCTTAGCAAATCAACCAACTAAGATAAACAACTCAAACTTCATAAGTGGGAGACATAGGACGTACCTCTCATAAATAACTTCTGATCATCTTCCTTATAGGGATGTGTTCCTTCAAAATTCAAACACGGTTACTCTCGAAATGATATTAAAGCAAACAGAAGTATGAATCCACGTTTACGAAAAAAGCATAAACAGAAAAATCTATTTGTATTTTTGAGGATAGGGATTAAAGAATAGAAAAGAACTTGCGACCAAGCAAGGGTTAAGAAAAGAAAAACAAACAAAAACAAATAAACTAAAATGAAAGCAAATTAAAAAGCAAAGGAAAAAGAAAAGTGTTGAAACAAGCCAACACGAGTGTTTCAAAGCTCTCAAGGATCTGGAGTACAACCTCGTTATTACACAAATAAATTTGCTAGGGGAACACATCCCCAAGCTCAGGCTTTTGCAAGCCCTTTTGTTACTCATTGTGGTGGCGGTGGATAATCCCCCATGTTCCATTGGCTGCTCCAATCATGGAAATGGGTGGTGAGGCTTGCAGTGGCATCTCGAAGGTTGATGGAGAGGTTGTTCATGTTTTGAATATTTCCTTCGAGTGCATAGATATCTTCATAGGTGGTGTAGTAGTTTGGTGGCTGCACATATTGTTCGGATCCTTCTTGTTCTACTTCTTCATCTTCTCCTCCTCCCACGGGTGTTTCTTGTTGGGGCAGATTAGCTTCGACCTGCGCATCATAATGCAAACGTCCATCCTCGATAGAGAATAAACCGTTAGGCAAAGGAGCCGGGATCAAGTGATCCGCTCTAGGTATATTGAAGAAATATCTACCATGATTTTTAGAAATCATACCACATGCTCTTAGAGTAGATAGACCGAGGCGGTTACCTCTAGTCAACGGTTGGATGTTATCTAGGTTGATGCGAAGTGCGCGTGTGAGAACAGTCACAATTCCTCCTCCACATATGGGTCCTCGAGATTGAAGAGCTTGATGCTTAAGATAAAACACAAGTAGAGCGCCCAAATTTGTCATTAAGTTACAATTGATAAGTGCAGCTTTTGCGAGGATCAACATGTCCTCCTCATTAACTCTAGTAAACTCACCATGTGCCTGCAATGTGTTAGCAATAACATAGAACAAATATCGAATGTTAGGATGATCAATTTGGTTCCCCTTGGGTGTCTGCCCACGAATTATCATCAAGTTAAAATATTGTGAAGGGGAAGGATATAAAACAAAGGTAGTTGTGCGTACACCAGTGGTGTTATTGGTTAACCCAAAGCATTGATCCCATTGGCTGAGTGTCAAAGTATACTCACAGTTCATAAGGCAGAATTTAATTCGATCAACTCTGGGTCTTTGTTCCTCGGAACAACCATAAGGATCCACCGTGTGTGTCAAGGTGCTGAAGAACCCAAGCGTCAAGTGGCGGTATGTCGCAACATCCCGAAAGACAAAATCGTACAAACCAACATTGTTGTGAAGTAAATCGAAATCAACACGAATGCCAAGTTGGTCCAGGATATAAGGATAGCCCATTTGGTGGACCTGATCTCTCGAATCTTGAGACGTTCGAAATGGGTAAGATGGAAGTCCTCGGTGAACTCGATGCCAAGTGACTCAGAAGTTAACGTATAAATGGGTGGCACGGAGGACTCCGCAGCCATCTCACGTGTACGACTCCTCGTGTTCATATAATAAATAAAAACAAGACAAAGTAAATAAAGATTGCTAATAAAATTCTTGTCCAATAGAAACATAGCATAAATGATTATCTACACTAACTACAAAATAAACTCATCTAAAATCAATGCTAAGCATACTTAATATGAATATTAAATTAAGAACAAGACCTATGTCTAGATTGGCAATTATGAATGATTAAGCGAGGCTTTTGCACAAATAAGTTGGGGATCGGATGAGAATCATACCTTAGATCGAGTGAGTGCTAAGAATCGAAGAAAGATTAAGTAATTTTGAAGATCCAATGGAGGTGGTTTGAAGTTTGGAGGAAGAAGAAAGAGAAAAATTAATTTGGAGATTTTTAGGTTACCTCCTCGGGAGGCGCCCTGTACCAAATGACTTACCTTGGGGGAGACGGCTTCTCCCAGGCGGTGCACTCAGTACTGGAGCACGGTACGGTCGTTCGCGCCCGTACTGCTAGTCGTTAACACTGAAGTGACTTTGCTTGAAGTCTGATGTTTGCTCGGGGATACGGTACGGGCGCGTCTGGCCGTACCTGTGGTCGTCATCGACACTGATTCCTTCGAAAAAATCTAAATTTCTACCTCCCTTTGCCTTGAGGTGGTATGGGCCACTCCGGTCGTACCAGTGGTCGTTATCGACACTGTGAACTACAAAAATTCAAGGAATTTGATTAGTAGCTCCGTGCGCCTTTGCACATCTTATCAAAAGGTTACATAGCAACAAAAACACTAAGTAATGATCCAGTAATACTTTTTTGGCCATGTGTTAGTAAAATATAGAGGATTACCTTATTTATTCTCCTCTCTCCATAGGTCTTTTTGAACATTCTTTATAAAAATGAAAACAAAAACAAAAACAAAGCTAACACGAAATAAATATAATAAATAAAAACTTAGAGAAACTTTATTTCACATGGGTTGCCTCCCATGAAGCGCTTCTAGTTAAGGTCAATTAGCTTGACCTTGATGGCAATCACTTAGGTTTGTGAATTGGAACACCCACTCCAAAGTAGTTTGCTTTTAAAGTAATTACACTATCATCATCATTAGGCTTGGCCTTTTTTTCCCTAGGGAAGTGGATTACAAAAGGATCTCTAGATGGTAGCCATATTCTTACATTCCCTTCATGTAAATTAATCAAAGCTTTAATAGTTCTAAGAAATGGCCTACCTAGAATTATAGGTGCTATGGGATATTCAGGAATGGCTTAACAAGATCAATAAGAGCGGGACTACCTTTAATTTCAACAACTATATTTTCTTTGATCCCAATAGCTTGTTTATAAGTCGAATCAGCTAGATGGAGTCTTAATTCAGTTGTAACAAATGGCCCCAAGTTTAACTTATTGAATAGGCTTTTGGAAATCATTGAGACACTTGCACCAAGATCACAAAGTGTGGATATCTCATTAACTCCCAACTTAATTTTAATAGTGGGCTGAAATATATCATCTAGCTTAGCCAGAAGCTTATCAGCCAGTATTTTGAACTCCATCTCTTAATCATGAACCTTAGATGCTACTTTTTGTATAAATTGTTGGTACATAGCATCATTACCTTGTTCTATACCTCGATTCTTAACGGTGATCATCTTCAATAGATCTTACACGGTATATTCCGGTGTTGTAGCATTGTTATAATCCAGCTTTTCAGGTTTTTCATCATTGGTTACCACCGTCATCATCCTGAGGTCTTCTACTAGATTTGGCTCGGGTTTTCCAGCGAACTTTGCTAGTATGAGAGCTTGGCTCTCAGATACTTTGTTCTTTCCGTAGAGCCTACACATCATTTCTAATTGCAACAACCTGATTAGATAATCTTCCTATACTACTTTCATGGTTCTCCATAATCTTAATAAGCATATTGTTTTGTTTGGTTTGAGCTTGCATAAATGTTCTAACAGTTTGCTCAAATGGGATATTGCCATGATTTGCTCCAATAGTGTTATCATAATTATTATAAGGAGCTCCTACAACATTAGTATGATATTTTTGAACATTAGAAGCATAATTATTTTTCCATGCAGGATTAAAAGGAGTGCAAGCTATAAAATTAACATCATTAACATCGATAGTGATAGCATTAACTTGGGTATCTTCCTTACCCTTTACTAAGCTAAGCAACTCATCTACCTTAGATGTAAGCTCCTCATTGTTCACCTCAGTAATTGAACTTACTCTCTTTGAGGTTCTTTCCACATGCCATTGGGCATGGTTATTTTGCATGTCATCAAGTAACTTCTTTGCAATACTCACATGCTTTCCCATGACCGTTCCTCCTGCTACAGTATTTAGCATAGACTTAGACATTGGGTTAAGACCATTATAAAATAAATGTAATGTAAGCCACTCTTCCATCCCATGATTAGGACAGTTCATTACGGCCTCTTTCATTCTTTCCCACACAAGCGCGAGTGGCTCACCGTCTTCTTATCTAAAGCTTGTAATGTTGGATCTTAGCTGCATACTCTTAGCTAGGGAAAAATTTAGTCATAAACAAATTAGTGCATTCCTCCCAAGATTTAATAGTGCCCTTTGGTAGAGCTAGCAACCAATCCTTAGCCTTTCCTCTAAGAGAGAAAGGGAATAATATTAGCTTAACAATATTTGGATCTACATGCTTAATACGCATCATGTCACAAATTTCAGTAAAAGTATTTAAGTGCAATCCCGAATCCTTAGAAGATGAACCCCCAAATTGGTTTTGTTGAACCAAGCTTAAAAGGTTAGGTTTTATCTCATATGTTTCTGCATCAACTGCGGGTTGAGTGATGGGTGCACGAATTAAATAGTCAGTGGGAGTAGCATACTACCCTAATCTCTTTTGAGCCATGGCTCTTATCTTCACTACAAGAAAAGTTTCCTTCTGCAATGACTTGGCCCGACGGTCATCGTAGAAGGCGCGTCTTCTGCGACGAAATTCTCGGCTTGGCCATGGCCGATGGAATTTTTTTTCCCATTTCGCGGCCCTATACTATGACAGATCCGCTAAAAACATGAAGGAAACTCGGCCAGCACGTGGCAGAAGCAAGATTTATGTTTCCTCGCGCAATGTTGACTCGCCGAAGTCTTTTGAGGCGTGTGGGTTCCGGACATCAGTGTCTCCAGCGAACCATATTTTTCGCTCACGCCTCCCTGATTTGAACTCGATAACGTTGCTCGATGCATCTGCCGTTTAGTCAGGCTTCTAGCTCCCACATGGCAGCCTATCATTAGAAGGATCGTGTGTATGATGGAATTTTTTCTTTCGCTCGTGCTACCCTATTCTGAAGTTGATAGTGCTGCTCGATGCATCTACCGTTTAATCAACCTCCTAGGACCCACATGTCATCCTTTCATTAGAGGAAATGTGTGTATGATGGAATTTTTTCCTTCGCTAGCGCTACCCTGTTCCGAATTTGATAGCGCTGCTCGACGCATCTACCATTTAACCAACCTCCTAAGCCCCACATGTCATCCTCTCATTAGAAGAAACATGTGTATGCTGGATTTTTTCCCTTCACTCGCGCTACCTTGTTCCGAACTTGATAGCGATGTTCGATGCATCTACCGTTTAATCACACTGCTTGGCCCCACATGTCATCCTCTCATTAGAAGAAACATGTGTATGATGGATTTTTTACCCCTATCACGACTTCGTGTTTTGAACTTGATAGCGTTGCTCGCTGTATCAACCATTTATTCAGGCTGGTGGGTCCCTTATGTCAGCCTCACATTAGAAGAATCGTGGGTATGATGGATTTTTTTTCTTCTCTAGCGCCACCCTGTTCTGAACTAGATAGTGTTGCTCGACGAATCTGCCGTTTTCTCACGCTGCTGGGTCCCCCATTTCAGCCTCTCATTACAAGAAACATGTGCATCTGAACTTTTGTCTCGCTCGTGCCTCCTTGTTTCGAACTAGCAACGTTGCTCGATGCAGCATCTATATAAGGTCGCTCTACTGGGTCCCACATATCAGCCTCTCTATAAATGAAACGTGCGTATGATGGAATTTTTTTCCATGTCCGCTGTTTTGACCTTGGCAACTTGCTGGGTCCCAGATGTCAACCACCTCTGTGTAGGAAACGTGTCTATGCTGGGTCCTAGCTGACAGCCTCTATTTGAAAGAAACGTGTGTATGTTGGACTATTTTTTCGGGTCCCAGATGTCAGCCTTATAGTACAAAAAATGCTCATGAAGGCTGAATTAAAAAGATTTTGGGCTAACTCGGGGCATATGTTCTATTTGTCATGGCTTATATTCCATGGGCTCACTCGTAAATTGAATGGGCTATGGTCGGTTTCCACAAGACCATGAAAAGGCCGAATTAGAAGGTATTGGGCTATGCTTGGGGCCGATAGGCTAATTTCATGGGCTATGCTTGGGCCTGCTGGGTCCGACATGTCAACTTCTTTTTAAGTGCAACGTGTGTATGATGAAATTTTTTTCTGGCCACGTCCGCTATTTTCACCATGGCAGTCGTGTATGGTCTTACTGTTGGGGCCCTTATGTCAGCCTCTCTAGCATGTTCTGACTTGTGGGTCCCTGATGCAACCTTGTATGTTCTGTTTGGTGGGTCCCTAATGCGAGCCTCTTTGTAGACATATTTAAACTTTTTTTCCGAACACACCCTCAAAACAAACTCCAGGGACGCTGCATGCTGGTGGGTCCGTGATGTCAGCCTTTCCATAATGCAATATTGCTAGAAAAAATGTAAACCCAAGATACGATTCGAACAAAAGACCTTCAAATCAAATAAACATAAACTGAGTGCGTTGCCACTACAACAAAGATATTTATAGAATAAATATCATTAAACTTTTATTAGTACTACAATTTATGTATTAGTCTTCTTAAAAATATTTTGTGTGTCTATGTTTATCTCTTTTAAAATATAAAAGGGCAGCGCTCCTGGCATCTCAATTTATAAAATGCCACATAATAGAGTATTTTCTTAAAAACATGGGTAGCCAGGATTTTTTTATTTTGAGAGGTGGGGGCAATGCCCAAAAGGCTGAATTAAAAAGAGTTTGGCTATTCTACATAGACTGCTCTACGTGGGTTATACTCCATAGGCTATGCTCCATGGGCTTCATTCTCAAATTTTAGTGAAATGTGCTCGTGGTCCCCGACCCTAAAAGGCTGAATTAATATGTTCTCGGCTATGCTCCATGGGCTCCTTTCTCAAATTTCACTAGGTTGTGGTCAGCAATCCCCTGACCCCGAAAAGACCGAATAAAAATGTTCTAGGCTAAAGAGGGGCCGAATGAGCTACTGGATTTCTTCTCCTGGTTAATAAAAATTGCATTGTGATGTGCTTGGTCGAATTTGAAACAAAGACCTCAAAGAGGGAGGGGAAAAGCGATAATTATTTTTGGCAGATATTCATGTCAAAATTCAGCAGTACAAAATACGGTAGATTCGAAGTTCATATTCAGGAGCACTTGACCAATTCAGCAAAATTTGAAAAAAGTGACCAATTCAGCAATACAAACAATGAAATACAATAGCAGTATAGAGAGAACCAGTTCTTGTTTCAGCTCTAAAAACCTTGTCGCGCGATCAGTTTGTCCTTTTCACCAAACACACTCGACCATTGGAGGAAGAAAAAATGACGATCAAGTCTGCTTTGAGTACCTTCTTCTCACATCAATGCCTGTGTGACCCCCGTATGCAACCTAAAATGCCCAAGTCTCATCTAGATTGTGACACGACCATGTTTCAAAAGAAAAGCAAGACTATCTACTGCCCTTGATTTAAACAAGTACCAGTACATCAGGATTAGTTCCACAAAATGCTTTAGTAATAGTAACAACAGAACATTTGAGAGATTCAGTAGCTTTCCGGCTTGAAATTCTATAGTAGTATAGAGAGAATCAGTTCTTGTTCCAGCTAATTTTTTTGGCGCATGATCAGTTTGCCTTGTTCTCCGAAGAGATCATCAGGGTAAGCAAAACTGACGATCAAGTCTACTTCTGTGTGAATACCTCCTCCTTACGTCAATGCCTGTGTGACTGCCCATATGCAACCCAAACTTCCCAAGAATAATGTAGATAATTGTGACAATGCTAAGTTTCAAAAGAAAAGCAAGACAATCTGATGCACTTCATCTAAACAAGTACCAGTACATCATAGTTTGTTCTACAAAATATTGTACTAATAGTAGCGATAAAGCATTTGAAAGATTCACTAGCATTTGAAAGATCTAGCAGTATAGAATAAGACCGTGAAAGTATCAGACAGATTCCTAGTTGATATTCAGCAGCACTTGATAGAGTCAGCACATCATTCAAAGTGACCGGTTGGCAGTACATATACTATGACCAAAAGAATTGATAGATTCAGCAATGCGGACATTGATATTCAATAGATGTAGCAAGGCATGATTCAAAAGGAAAGCGAGACCATATTCTGCACTCGGCCTGTCAATCTGAACAAGTACCGAACAAAACTTTTGACAGGTTCAGTAGCATTTGAAAAATTCAGCAGTACATAATAAGAAAGAAATATCAGCAAATTCCCAGTTCACATTGAGCGGCACTTGGACATATTCGGCAGCATTTCAAAGTGATAGATTTAGTTTTCCCTTTTCTCCGAACACTTGTCATTGGAAGAAACAAAACCGACGATCAAGTCTGCTTTTGTGTGCATGCCTCCTTCTCACAACAATGCATATGTGTGACCTCCATAGGCAACTCAAAATGCCCAAAGCCTTGTCTAGATTATGAGTTTATAACAAGGCCAAGTTACAAAAGAAAATCAAGACCATCTACTGCACTTGATCTAAACTGAGTTATCCTATTACATAGTATTACGATTACTTACGGTAGTTTGGTTCCAATAGCGGGCATTGGCGAAGCTCGGGATGAACCATAATGGAGTTTCCGAAGATTTCCATGCAACGTTGGTTGAGAAACCAATAGCTGCTTCTTCGGTATTTAGACCGAAGTAGCATATTTTAGGAAACGCATATATCCAAGTCCTGTTGCATGGTGGGATGTGTAGACACAGTTGCTTCTCATCAGATATTCTGGGGCAACATTTGCACCACCTACCGCAATGTTAATTGGATAGTTCAATCCAAGGAAAAGGGAATATGCTCCCAGGTCAGCAATCGCTATCCATGGCTTAGGTGGATACAAGTAAGCAGTGTCCTTTGAGTACACCTTGCAGCCAAACCCAGTAGCATAGGTGCCACAAGTGCGACCGCAGCGATCAACACTATGATTAGCAACAAGATTGCCATGACCATAATAAGTACTGCCATAAAAATCCTCATCAGTAATGCCCACGGTATGGATAAGAAGGCAAGATTCATCTGCAGATATTGCTAAGAACCATAAACTAGGTTCGTGCTTGTCATCATCTATGGCATCAAGGTTGCCCTCCTCGAGATGTGCGATAGGTGGTGACGTGAGCAGAATAGGACCTTCCAAAAGAAATGACGGTCAAATCAGCCAACACTAGTTTACATCCATTAAAATAGAAGCTAGTGTTTAGAATATGAATGGATCAAACTTACCAAAATACAGATGATTCTAGACATAAACACTACCACTCTTAGTGGCTCCAAACA
Source organism: Avena insularis (assembly GCA_023614405.1). Lineage (NCBI taxonomy): Eukaryota > Viridiplantae > Streptophyta > Magnoliopsida > Poales > Poaceae > Avena > Avena insularis. The sequence goes on along the minus strand of CM042696.1, from coordinate 94,214,454 downwards.
CCATACCCTTGTGGATAAGTGCATCGCTATATCTGAAATAACACTGGAACTGGTTCTCAAGAACTGTCCATGCATACTCATCGCCATCAAGGGTAGCAATTGAGTAGTCATAGATAGCGATAAGAGAGAAATCTAAATAATCGATCGCAGCTGTGGGAGCTCGGCAAATAGCAATCTTCCAGAGGAGAATAGGGCGATCATTATGCATGAATGTAAACGGATCGTTGGTGGGTACAAACTCATTGACTTGTGGGAGAGGAACGCGTTGATGAGTGTACACATTGACAAGCTCCCACTTGCACTCGGACCCAACAATGGCGATCCAATGTCCATTGTCACCTACCCACTGCTTACCCATATAATTCGGGAACATAATGTCAGAGGAGAACCTATCCAGCGGCGTCAGCTTGCATGTCGTGACCTTGCCCTTGAAGTACTCGTTGCATTCCCATGGTTTCTTAGTCAGGTGAGAATGAAGGACACATGGGAGGCTAAACGGCTAAGAAGTATGTAAAGTTGCACTATATTTTGCCGAGTCAATAAGATGTTTGGACGAACCAGGGAGGCTCGTGGCGGTGATGACGTCGCATCTGGTTATGAGTTTTCAAGCGGACCTTCAGTAAAAACATCCTGGAACAGCTCAGAATCACCACTGTCCTTGCTCGGCCCTGCCATCACAAGGGAGCTGATGGAAGTTGGGACAGTGGCTTGATTTGGTTTTCTAGAAAAGAGGGAAGATCGATGGTGGCAGACGGGACAGGGAGAAGAACAAACACTCTCATACTATGCGGTGAACAGGATTGAAAAGTGACATTGTGGAGGAGAAGAACGGCGACACTTGGCATAGAGGTAGGGTAATGGGGAACTGGGGATAGAGTGTATAGGCGAGGTTGAATAAAATGAAAATGGACGCATGTTCCTCTGCTCTAGTTCCCTTCAGAATAGTACTACTCTGCTCCAGTTCCCTCCACAATAAATCTTTCTTGTAAAATGAAAATGGAGTACTACTGAGTACTCGAATGTAGGGGTAGCTGTAGGAGTAGCGATCCACCTGTAATGATAATTTCTCCCGTTCTCAAGCTCTTTTGTGGTACTAGTTTCCAACAAAAAAACTCTTGTGTACATATAGTAGGACATATTGCGAAACATGGATTTTGAAAGGCTGCCAAAAAATTGTCCTTGTTTTAAAACAATCAAACAAAAAATAATGAGTACTAATAACAAAAGAATTCACATGATGTTCTCCTGCATGTACTACTTTCCAAGAATATAAACATGAGTTTTGACAACTGTTTTAAGATAAACCGTGAGTATGAACATTCTTGGATTTCAAGCCGAACAACCAATTTCAAGGCCATATCTAGATCATACTTTATGCTGATGGTCCCGTATGCAAGAATATGCATGGCGACAAATTTGTCCATATTTTGAAAGCAATCGAAGAGGAAGTAGTATGAAGAGTAGGGCCCGGTCATCTGCTCTCTCGAGCAGCCGAACCCGACTGTTTTCTTTGCTAAATTTTATGGTCCTTTATGCTAAATGTATGGACCTCAGTGTAATTTTACCTTTTTAGGTCCTTCATGTAAAATGTACCACCACCATCCATGTAAAAGTCTAACAAAAAAGTGTAAGTGGTGAAATTTGAAAAAATTTAAGCTTAGTTGTCAACGAGTATGAAAATTCTTGGATTTGAAGACGAACGACCAAGGTCAAGGCCATATCAACATCATACTTTATGGTGATGATCCCATGTCCAAGAATTAGCATGCCGATAGATTTGGTCATATTTTGAAAACAATCGAAGAGGAAGTAGTATGAAGAGTATGGCTCGATCAGCTGCTCTCTCAAGAAGGAGTCGTACACGACTTTTTTCCTTGCTTATTTTTAGGGGGGTGCTAAATGTATGGACATCGATGTAATTTTCCCTTTTTGGGTACTTGATGTAAAATGTACTTCCACACACCGTGTCAAATTCTAACGTAAAAGTGTAAGTGGTGAAATTTAGACGATTTTAACCTTACTTGTCAACGAGTATGAAAAATCTTGGATTTTAGTCGAACGACCAAGGTCAAGGCCATATAAACATCATACTTTATGCTGATGATCCCATATCAGAGAATCTGCATGGCAACAGATTTGGCCATATTTTGAAAAGAATCGAAGAGGAAGTAGTACGAAGAGTTTGGCTCAGATCAGCTGGTCTCTCGAGAAGGAGCTAAAATAGAAAGTTTTCCTTTGTAGGGTCCTTTGTGCTAAATGTATGGACCTCCATGTAATTTTCCATTTTTTAGGTCCTTGATGTAAAATGTACTCCCACCAACCGTGTAAAATTCTAACCTAAAAGTAAGTGGTGAAATTTAAACGAATTTAAGCTTAGATGTCAATGAGTATGAACCATATTCTTGGATTTTCAAGACAAACGGCCAAGGTCAAGGCCATATCTACATCATAATTTATGCATATGATCCCATATCCAAGAATTTGCATGCCTGCAAATTTGGCCATATTTTGAAAACAATCAATGATGAAGTAGTGTGAAGAGTATGGCTAGGTCAGCTGCTCTCTAGAGAAGGAGCCGAACCCGACTATTTTCCTTGCTTAATTTAAGGGTCCTTTGTGCTAAATGTATGAACCTCGATGTAATTTTCACTTTTTTAGGTCCTTGAGGTAAAATGTACTTCCGCGCCCGTGTAATTCTAACCTAAAAGTGTAAGTGGTGAAATTTCGACGATTTTAAGCTTAATTGTCAACGAGTATGACCATTATTGGATTTCAAGCCAAACGACCAAGGTCAAGGCCATATCAACATCATACTTTATGTTGATGATCCCATATGAGAGAATTTACATGGCAACAAATTACCCTATTTTGAAAACAATCAAAGATGAAGTAGTGTGTAGAGTTTAGCTCAGATTATCCGATCTCTTGAGAAGGAGCCAAAAAAATCCTTTTAGGGAGCTTTATGATAAATGTATGGACCTTGATGTAATTATTTCTTTTTAGGTCCCTGATGTAAAATGTACTCCGACCAACCGTGTAAAAATCTAACCTAAAAGTAAGTGGTGAAATTTAAACAAATTTAAGCTTAGTTATCAATGAATCTGAACCATTCTGGGATTTCAAGATGAACGACCAAGGTCATGATCCCATATTCAAGAATTTGCACGCCGACAAATTTTGCCATATTTTGAAAACAATCGAAGATGAAGTAGTATGAAGATTATGCCTCGATCAGCTACTCTCTCGAGAAGGAGCTGAACCTAGCTGTTTTCCTTGCTTAATTTTAGGGTCTTTTATGCTAAATGTATGGACCTCGATGTAATTTTCCCTTTTTTTAGGTCCTTGATATAAAATGTACTTCCATGCCCGTGTAAAATTCTAACCTAAAAGTGTAAGTGGTGAAATTTTGATAATATTTTAGCTTACTTGTCAACGAGTATGACCATTATTGGATTTCAAGTCGAACGACCAAGGTCAAGGCCATATATATCAACCATCATACTTTATGTTGATAATCCCATATGAGAGAATTTGCATGGCGACAAATTTGGCCATCTTTTGAAAACAATCAAAGAGGAAGTAGTATGTAGAGTTTGGCTCAGATTAGCTGATCTCTCGAGAAGGAGCCAAACTAGAAATTTTTCCTTTTAGGGAGCTTTATGATAAATGTATGGACCTCGATGTAATTTTTTATTTTTTCAGGTCCTTGATGTAAAATGTACTCCGACCAACCGTGTAAAAATCTAACCCAAAAGTAAGTGGTGAAATTTAAATGAATTTAAGCTTAGTTGTCAATGAGTATGAACCATTCTGGGATTTCAAGATGAACCACCAAGGTCATGATCCCACATCCAAGAATTGGCATGCCGACAAATTTGGCCATATTTTGAAAACAATCGAAGATGAAGTAGTATGAAGAGTATGGCTTGATCATCTACTCTCTTGAGAAGGAGCCGAACCCGACTATTTTCCTTCCTTAATTTTAGGGTCCTTTGTGGTAACTGTATGGACCATGATGTAATTTTCCTTTTTTGGGTCCTTGATGTAAAATGTACTTCCACGCACGTGTAAAATTCTAACCTAAAAGTGTAAGTGGTGAAATTTCGATGATTTTAGGTTACTTGTCAACGAGTATGAACATTCTTCGATTTCAAGCCAAACGATGAAGGTCAAGGCCATATCAACATCATACTTTATATGCCGATGATCCCATGTCAGAGACTTTGCATGGCAATAGATCTAGCCATGCTTTGAAAACAATCGAAGAGGAAGTAGTATCAAGAGTTTGGCTCAGATCAGCTGATCTCTCAAAAAGGATCCAAACAAGAAATTTTTCCTTTTGGGGTCCTTTATGCTAATTGTATGGACCTCGATGTAATTTTTGCTTTTTTGAGGTCCCTGATGTAAAATGTACTCCGATCGACCATGTAAAGTTCTAACCAAAAAGTAAGTGGTGAAATTTAAACGAATTTAAGCTTAGTTGTCAATGAACATGAACCATTCTTGTATTTCAAGACGAATGACCAAGGTCAAGGCCATATCTACGTCATACTTAATGTGATGATCCCATATTCAAGAATTTGCATACTGATATGTTGCAAACGTATCTATAATTTTTGATGTTCCATGCTTGGTTTTTATCTACTTTCTTATGTTTTGTTCCAACTTTGGAGTATTTTCATACACTTTCTTGGACTAACCTATTAACAAGATGCCACAGAGCCAGTCGCCTGTTTTCTGCTGTTTTTGGTTCCAGGAAAGTCAGAAAATGAATATTCTCGGAATTGTACAGGACAAAAGCCAAAGTCAGTTTTTCACCGAGGGGGACACGGAGCCAGAATACAAGACGGAGGGGGCCAAGGGGCTGCCACACCACCCGACCGTGTAGCTAAGCTCGACTGGCCAGGTGGTCTGCCGCCCAGCACCCCTCGGCCTCCCTTTCCTATAAGATGCCTCCAATATAGAAACCCTAAGCACAGATCAAAATTCCACGAAGAGTCTCAGAGCCGTGGCCATATCCATCCCTAGATCGGGAGGGATCTGAAGATCTTCCCGGCACCCTCCCGGAGGGGAGAATTCACCCTGGAGGCCTTCTTCATCATCATGCAAGCCTCCGGTGTGATGCGTGAGTAGTTCATCTTTGGACTACGGGACCATGTAGTAGCTAGATGGCTGGTTCTTCTCCTTTGTGCTATCATGTTTAGATCTTGTGAGCTCCGTTCATGATCAAGATCATCTATTTGTAATCCTACATGTTGTGTTTGCGGGGATCCGATGGATATTGAGATGCTATTTCAGATTGATTATTGATTCTATCATGTCTTTATTATTTGTGATCTTGCATGCTTTCTGTTGTTAGTAGCTCTCTTGGCCAAGTAGATGCTAGCAACTCCAAGAGTTAGTATTTATGCTCGATAGTGGGTTCACGCCTCTAGTAATCTGGGGAAGTGACAAAAATCTCTAAGGTACTAGATGTGATGTTGCTACTAGAGAGAAAACAACAATCCTTTGTTCATAGAACAATCGTATTGTTTACTTTACACGCAATGCATAATGCAATTATCTGTTGCTTGCAACTTTATTCTAGAGGGGGTTCGGATGATAAACTGAAGGTGGATTATTAGTCATAGATGCAGTTGGATTACGGTCTATGTATAATGATGTAATGCCCAATCGAATCTCAAAGGATTCAAGATGATTAGTATATGCATATATGCTTTCTCGATGTTTGTCAATTGCCCCGCTGTAATTTGTTCACCCAACATGTTATCTATCTTAAGGAGAACCACCACTAGTGAACTGTGGACCCCGGTCCTTTCTTTTACAATCAATCTACAACTGTTTACTATTTTCTATTTACTTTCTGCAAAGCTTTTACTTTCTTCCACTCGATACGTTTAATCCTTTGTTTTCAGCAAAACCGGTGAGATTGACAACCTCACTGTAAGTTGGGGGCAAAGTTTTGTGGTTGTGTTGTGCAGGTTTCCATGTTGCTGCTGGCACCGGTAGTGCGCCCTGCCAAAGTCCAGCTAGCAACACCTTGGAGGTGTTTCCTTGCTCCTACTGGTTCGATAACCTTGGTTTCATAACTAAGGGAAAACGCGCTGCTATGCTCATCATACCTTCCTCTTGGGGTTCCCCAACGAGCTCGATATATTTTGGGCCATCACATACCTACAAATTTGGCCATATTTTGAAAACAACCAAAGATGAAGTAGTATGAAGAGTGTGGCTCGATCAACTACTCTCTCGAGAAGGAGCTAAACCCGACTGTTTTGCTTGCTTAATTTTAGGGTCCTTTGTGCTAAATGTATGGACCTCGATGTAATTTACCCCCTTTTAGGTCCCGATTGTATAATGTACTCCCATCGACCATGTAAAATCGTAACCTAAAAGTAAGTGGCGAAATTTAAACAAATTTCAGCTTATAATTGTCAACGGGTATGAACATTCTTTGATTTCAAGCTGAATGACCACAAGGTCAAGGCCATATCTCTACATCATACTTTATTCTGATGATCGAGTATCCAAGAATTTGCATGGCGATAGATTTGGCCATATTGTGAAAACAATAGTAGAGAAAGTAGTATGAAGAGTATGGCTCGATTAGCTGATCTCTTGAGAAGGAGCCGAACCTGATTGTTTTCTTTGCTCAATTTTAGGGTCCTTTCTGCTAAATGTATGGACCTCGATATAATTTTCCCTTTTTTAGGTCCTTGATGTAGAATGTACTCCCACCGACCGTGTAAATGCTAACCTAAAAGTAAGTGGTGAAATTTCAACGAATTTTAGCTTATAGTTGTCAACAAGTATGAACATACTTTGATTTCAAGCCAAACAACCACAAGGTCAAGGCCATATCTCTACATCATACTTTGATTTCAAGCCAAACAACCACAAGGTCAAGGCCATATCTCTACATCATACTTTATTCTGATGATCGAGTATCCAAGATTTTGCATGGCGATAGATTTGGCCATATTGTGAAAACAATTAAAGAGAAAGTAGTATGAACAATATGGCTCGATCAGCTGCTCTCTCGAGAAGGAGCCGAACCCGATTGTTTTCTTTGCTCAATTTTAGGGTCCTTTGTGCTAAATGTATGGACCTCGATGTAATATTTCCTTTTTAGGTCCTTTATGTAGAATGTACTCCCACCAACCATGTAAAATGCTAACCTAAAAGTAAGTGGTGAAATTTCAACAAATTTCAACTTATAGTTGTCAACGAGTATGAACATTGTTTGATTTCAAGCCAAATGACCACAAGGTCAAGGCCATATCTCTACAACATACTTTATTCTGATGATCGAGTATCCAAGAATTTGCATGACGATAGATTTGGCCATATTGTGAAAACAATCAAAGAGAAAGTAGTATGAAGAGAATGGCTGGATCAGCTGCTCTCTCGAGAAGGAGCCAAACCCTTTGTGCTAAATGTATGGACCTCGATGTAATTTTCCCTTTTTAGTTCCTTGATGTAGAATGTACTCCCACCGACCGTGTAAAATGCTAACCTAAAAGTAAGTAGTGAAATTTCAACGAATTTAAGCATAGTTGTCAACAGTATAAAAAAATCTTGGATTTCAAGCCGAACAACCACGAGGTCAAGGCCATATCTCTACATCATACTTTATATTGATGATCCCATATTCAAGAATTTGCACGGTGACAGATTTGGCCATATTTTGAAAACAATCGAAGAGGAAGTAGTATGAAGAGTATGGCTCGACCAGATGCTCTCTCGAGAAGGTGCCAAACCTGACTGTTTTCTTTGCTCAATTTTAGGGTCCTTTGTGCTAAATGTATGGACCTCAATCTAATTTTCCCTTTTTTACGTCCTTTATGTAGAATGTACTTGATGCGTATGATCCCATATCCAAGAATTTGCATGCCGACAAATTTGGCCATCTTTTGAAAACAATCGAAGATATTAAAAACAAAAAATAATCAATTTCATTTTCCTAAGTGACGGGAATTTATTTTCTAAAAAGCAAGTAAGAAGAATTTATTTCCTTTTTTCTGTTAAAAAAATAAAGAGCGAGAAGAGACTATATGAGCACAGAGGAGGTAGAGAGAGCGCTGCAAAGAGGAGGATTTGAAGGCGGTGCGATATCAGAGCAAAGCTGGGATGGGTTCCTGACACGAGGTACATGGTACAGTGAGTAGAGTAAATTTCAGGACCACAATATATATGCACGCAAAACAAAATGTGTTTTCTCTGTCCTTCACTCCCTCATGAGGCTAGTCATAGTGGGAGTAACTTGGGTAGTAACATAGTCCTATATGTATTGCCAACTAAACATTTAGATGACATGGCATGCAATTGAATGATGAAAGAGATCCTTGTGGTAACGAGCTAAGTTAACATCACATATTTCAAGACAAAATGAGTCTATATTTGCAATAAATGAGGCTTTGCATGATAGTATTATAGGACTATGGAGGTAGTAATTAGACTACTCTAAGTTATTTTCCACTATGGAGGTAGTAATTAGACTAGTAACATATGCATGTTACTACTCTAAGTTACTCCCCACTATGACCAGCCTCACCACCCCACACCCCGGCCGGCTGATCTCTCCCTCGTCCACAAAGTGGTGCTGAGCACGCGCGTCCACTGGCAACCTGTCTTGTGTTGGAGGCTCCGTGTCTGTGTCTGGCATGTTCGTCAGCTGCGTTGGTGGGAACCATTTTGGTCCTTGGCGTCAAAAAGTATTACTACTATAGTACAATAGAGTAGCAATTCAAACTTTCCTGGTTTCGAAATTTTCACTTCCTTCACAAACATCCGGGGGGAAGGATATTCAAAAGATCGCCATTCGTAGTACTACTAGTACAAGTACGAGTAGTACTTAAGTGCTGGACAAGGGATTGGTGATCTGGCAAGCCAAAAAAACAAAAACGTCCCATCGCATTTGATGCTCACCATTATGATCTGGCCAGCCTTCCTACTCCGCACTACTCCTCCTCCATACCCAGGGAAGAGGAAGCACCAAGCACACCTGTAGCAAGCTGGTTCAAAAGTGAGGAGCGCTCCTTTTTTTTCTCCCATGAAGCAAGTAGTACTCCCTCCTTCCCAAGTTAGGACGCGTATTACTTCTGGTCAGAGTCAAATCTAATAAACTTTTACTAAGTGTACAACATCAACTCAATGTTATTAGAATCATCATGAACTATATTTTCATATTATATGCATTTGTCATTAGAAAAGACAGTATGTTTTTACATATAGTTGGTCAAACTTTATAAAGATTGACTTTGACCAAACCTAATATGCGTCCTAATTTGGGAAAAAGGAAGCAGTATGAAGAGTATGGCTCGATCAGCTGCTCTCTCGAGGAGCCATACCTGACTATTTTCCTTGCTTGGTTTTAGCGTCCTTTGTGCTAAATGTATGGACCTTGATGTAATTTTCCTTTTTTAGGCCCTTGATGTAAAATGTAGTCCCACCATCCGTGTAAAATTCAAACCAAAAAGTGTAAGTGGTGAAATTTAAACGAATTTAAGCTTACTTGTCAGCGAGTATGAACATTCTTGGATTTCAAGCTGAACGACCAAGGTCAAGACCATATCAACATCATACTTTATGTTGGTGGCCCCATACGAGAGAATTTTCATGGCAACAGATTGGGCCATATTTTGAAAACAATCAAAGAGGAAGTAGTATGAAGAGTTTGTCTCAAATTAGCTGATGTCTCGAGAAGGAGCCGAACCAGAAATTTTCCTTTTACGGTCCTCTAGGATAAATGTATGGACCTCCATGTAAATTTCCCTTTTTAGGTCTTTGATGTAAAATATGCTCCCACCGACCATGTAAAATGATAATCTAAAAGTAAGTGGTGAAATTTAAACGAATTTAAGCTTAGATGTCAACGAGTAGGAACTTTCTTGGATTTCAAGCCGAACGACCACAAGGTCAAGGCCATATCTCTACATCATACTTTATGCTGATGATCCCATATGCAAGAATTGGCATGGAGACAAATTTGGCCATATTTGTAAAACAATTGAAGAGGAAATAGTATGAAACATATAGCTCGATCAACTGCTCTCTCGAGAAGGAGCCGAACCCGACTAATTTCTTTGCTCAATTTTAGGGTCATTTGTGCTAAATGTATGGACCTCAATGTAATTTTCCCCTTTTTAGGTCCTTGATGTAAAATGTACTCCCACCACCTGTGTAAAATTATAACCTAAAAGTAAGTGGTGAAATTGAAACGAATTTAAGCATAGTTGTTGACTAGTATGAAAAATTCTTGGATTTCAAGACGAACAACCAAGGTCAAGGCCATATCAACATCATACTTTATGCTGGTGACCCCATATCAGAGAATTTGCATGGCAATAGATTAGGCCATATTTTGAAAACAATCAAAGAGGAAGTAGTATGAAGAGTTTGGCTCAGATTAGCTAATCTGTCGAGAAGGAGCCAAACCAAAAAGTTTTCCTTTTAGGGTCCTTTGTGCTAAATGTATGGACATTGATGTAAAATATGCTCCCACCGACGGTGTAAAATGCTAACCTAAAATTAAGTGGTGAAATTTAAATGAGTTTCAGATTAGTTGTCAATGAGTATGAACTTTCTTAGATTTCAAGCCGAACGACCACAATGTCAAGGCCATATCTATACATCATACTTTATGCTGATGGTCCCATATCAAAGAATTTGCATGGCGACAGATTTGGCCATATTTTGAGAAAAATCGAAGAGGAAGTAGTATGGCTTGATTAGCTACTCTCGTGAGAAGGAGCCAAACTCGACTGTTTTCCTTGCTTGATTTTAGGGTCCTTAGTGTTAAATGTATGGACCTCGATGTAATTTTCCCCCTTTTTAGGTCTAAAAGTGTAAGTGGTGAAATTTATATGATTATTTTAAGCTTACTTGTCAACGAGTATGAACATTCTTGGATTTCAAGCCGAACGACCAAGGTCATCAAGGCCATATCAACATCATACTTTATGCTCATTATCCCATGTTAGAGAATGTGCATGACAATAGATTTGGCCATGTTTTGAAAACAATCAAAGAGGAAGTAGTATTAAGAGTTTGGCTCAGATCAGCTGATCTCTCGAGAAGGAGTCGAACCAGAAATTTTTCCTTTTAGGGCCCTTTATGCTAAATATATGGACCTCGATGTAATTTTTGCTTTTCTGAGGATCCTGATATAAAATGTACTCTGATCGACCGTGTAAAGTTCTAACCTAAAAGTAAGTGGTGAAATTTAAATGAATTTAAGCTTAGTTGTCAACGAGTATGAACCATTCTTCTATTTCAAGACGAACCACCAAGGTCAAGGCCATATCAACATCATACTTTATGCTCATGATCCCATATCCAAGAATTTGCATGCCAACAAATTTGGCCATATTTTGAAAACAATCGAAGATGAAGTGGTATGAAGAGTATGGCTCGATTAGCTACTTTCGTGAGAAGGAGCCGAACCCGACTGTTTTCCTTGCTTAATTTTAGGGTCCTTTGTGCCAAATGTATGGATCTTGATGTAATTTTCCCCTTTTAGGTCTAAAAGTGTAAGTGGTGAAATTTAGACGATTTTAAGCTTACTTGTCAATGAGTATGAACATTCTTGGATTTCAAGCAGAATGACCAAGGTCGTCAAGGCCATATCAACATCATACTTTATATGCCGATGATCCCATGTGAGAGAATTTTCATGGCAACAGACCTAGCCATGTTTTGAAAACAATTGAAGAGGAAGTAGTATCAAGAGTTCTCTTAGATCAGCTGATCTCTCGAGAAGGAGTCGAACCAGAAATATTTCCTTTTAGGGTCCTTTATGCTAAATGTATGGACCTGGATGTAATTTTTGCTTTTTTGAGGTCCCTAATGTAAAACGTACTCCGATCGACCATGTAAAGTTCTAACCTAAAAGTAAGTGGTGAAATTTAGATGAATTTAAGCTTAGTTGTCAATGAGTATAAACCATTCTTGTATTTCAAGACGAACGACCAAGGTCAAGGCCATATCTACATCATACTTTATGCTGATGATCACATATTCAAGAATTTGCATACCGACAAATTTGGCCATATTTTGAAAACAACCAAAGATGAAGTAGTATGAAGAGTGTGGCTCGATCAACTACTCTCTCGAGAAGGAGCTAAATGATACGTTGCTAACGTATCTATAATTTTTGATGTTCCATGCTTGGTTTTTATCTACTTTCTTATGTTTTGTTCCCACTCTTGAGTATTTTTATACACTTTCTTGGACTAACCTATTAATAAGATGCCACCATGCTAGCTGCTTGTTTTCTGCTGTTTTTGGTTCCAGGAATGTTAGAAAATGAATATTCTCGGAATTGGACGGGACAAAATCCAAAGTCAGTTTTCACCGAGGGGGACACAGAGCTAGAATACGAGACGGAGAGGGGCCAGAGGGCCGCCACACCACCTAGCCATGCGGCCAGGCCTGGCCCACGCCAGGGGGTGGTGTGGCCACCTAGGGCACCCATTCAGCCTCCCCTTCCGACTATAAGATGCCTCCGATACAGAAAACTAAGTAGCCGATCAAAATTCCACGAAAGAGTCTGTAGCTGATGTCATCTCCATCCCTAGATCGGGAGGGATCTGAAGCTCTTCCCAGCACCCTGCCGGAGGGGAGAATTCACCCTGGAGGCTTTCTTCATCACCATGCAAGCCTCCGGTGTGATGCGTGAGTAGTTCATCCTTGGACTACGGGTTCATGTAGTAGCTAGATGGTTGGTTCTTCTCCTTTGTGCTATCATGTTTAGATCTTGTGAGCTCCGTTCATGATCAAGATCATCTATTTGTAATCCTACATGTTGTGTTTACGGGGATCCGATGGATATTGAGATACTATTTTAGATTGATTATTGATTCTATCATGTCTTTGTTATTTGTGATCTTGCATGCTTTCCGTTGTTAGTAGCTACCTTGGCCAAGTAGATGCTAGCAACTTCAGGAGTTAGTATTTATGCTCGATAGTGGGTTCATGCCTCTGGTAATCTGGGGAAGTGACAGAAATCTCTAAGGTACTAGATGTGTTGTTGCTACTAGGGAGAAAACAGCAATCCTTTGTTCATAGAACAATCGTATTGTTTACTTTACACGCAATGCATAATGCAATCATCTGTTAATTGCAACTTAATACTGGAGGGGGTTCAGATAATAACCTGAAGGTGGATTATTAGTCATAGATGTAGTTGGATTACGGTCTATTTATAATGTTGTAATGCCCAATCGAATCTCAAAAGAGTCAAGATGATTAGTATATGCTTGTATGCTTTCTCAATGTTTGTCAATTGCCCCGCTGTAATTTGTTCACCCAACATGTTATCTATCTTAAGGAGAACCACCACTAGTGAACTATGGACCCGGGTCCTTTCTTTTATCATCAATCTACAATTGTTTACTAATTTTTGTTTACTTTCTGCAAGCTTTTACTTCCTTCCACACAATATGTTTAATCCTTTGTTTTCAGCAAAACCGGTGAGATTGACAACCTCACTGTAAGTTGGGGCAAAGTTCTATGGTTGTGTTGTGCAGGATTCCAAGTTGGCAACAACACCTTGGAGGTGTTTCCTTGCTCCTACTGGTTCAATAACCTTGGTTTCATAACTGAGGGAAATTTGCTGCTGTGCTCATCATACCTTCCTCTTGGGGTTCCCCAACAAGCTCGAGATATCTTGGGCCATCAAGCTCTTTTCTGGCACCGTTGCTGGGGAGACAAGGACATATTCACAAGGGGAGTCCCTGATAACCAATCTCTTTACTTAGTTGTTTTTGTTTTGCTTAGTTTATTTTCTGTTTTGTTTGCTTGTTTCTTATCAAAAACACACAAAAAATAGTTGTACTGGTTTGCTTTCTTTATTAAAAACACAAAAAATGACTATTCTTGAAAACACCAAGTTGTGTGACTTCACTAGCACCAACAACAATGATTTCATGTGCACACCTATTGCTCCACCTGTTCCTGAAGCTACTTTCTTTGAAATTAAACATGCTTTACTCAATCTTGTTATGAGAGAAAAAAATTCTGGTATTGGTACTAAAGATGTTGCTGCTCATCTAAATAACTTTGTTGAACTTTATGAGATGCAAAAGCATAGGGATATAGATGGGGATATTATTAAGCTTAAATTGTTTCCTTTCTCTTTGAGAGGAAAAGCTAAAGAATGGTTGCAATCCTTAACTAGAAATAGTATTGATTCTTGGACTAAATGCAAAGATGCTTTCACTGGAAAATACTATCCTCCTGCTAAGATTATATCTATGAGAAGTGAAATAATGAAGTTTAAACAATATGATAATGAACATGTTGCTCAATCTTGGGAAAGAATGAAATCTTTGGTAAAGAATTGTCCCACTCATGGAATGACTACTTGGATGATTATCCCAACCTTTTATGCAGGATTGAATTATTCTTCAAGAAATCTACTAGATTCTGCTACTGGAGGTACCTTTATGACCATCACTTTGGGTGCTGCAACAAAGCTTCTGGATAATATGATGGTTAACTATTCTAAATGGCATACTGAGAGAACTCCACAAGGTAAGAAGGTAAATTTTGTTGAAGAAACCTCCTCCTTGAGTGATAAAATTGATGTTATTATGTCTATGCTTGTTAATGGGAAAGCTCATATTGATCCAAATCATGTTCCCTTAGCCTCTTTGGTTGCTCAAGAAGAGCAAGTTGATGTGAACTTCATAAGAAATAATAATTTTAGCAACAATGCCTATAGGAACAATTTTGGTAATAATAATTATAGGCCATATCCTCCCAACAATGGTAATGCTTATGGAAATTCCTACAACAATAATAGGAGTGCACCCTCTAAACTTGAAGTTATGCTTAAAGATTTTATTAGTAAACAAACTGCTTTCAATAAAACTATTGAGGAAAAACTCTCTAATGCTGAAAGAAATATAGCATCATTGGCTGAAGCACAATCTTCTTTGAATAAAATGATTGCTAAATATGAAACTATTTAGAATCCCTTTGCTGCTACTAATGCCATACAAGTTAGAATTGATGAAAATGTTAGACTATTAGCTGAATTGCAAGCTAAGTGGGAAAGAGAAGATGAAATTTCTAGAAAAATTAGTGTTTCTACTATCACTACCACTAGTGTTGAAGCTACTAATAGTCCTACTACTTTAGATGATAAATATGATTTTGATCTTGATGGGTGCAACATCTCTAAAGTTATTAAGTTCCTACAGAAGCTTGCTAAAATTCCTAATGCTAGTGCTATGAATATGGCCTTTACAAAACACATTACTGATGCTCTCATAAAAATTAAAGAAGAAAAGATGAAACATAAAGCTTCTATTCCTATGAAACAAGAAGATGGTTGGGAACCCATCATTAATATGAAAGTGAATGATTTTGATTTCAAAGCTTTATGTGATCTTGATAGTAGTGTTTCTATTATGCCTAGAAAGATTTATGGTATGCTTGATTTGCCACCATTGGAAGATTGTTATTTAAATATCCCACTTGATGATAATGATAAAAAGAAACTCATGGGGAGTCTTAATGATGTTCTTATGACGGTTAACAATGCCTATGTCCCCGTTGATTTCTATGTTTTGGATGTTGAATGCAATTCTTCTTGTCCTATTACTTTGGGAAGACCTTTTCTTAGAACTGTTGGTGCCATTATTGATATGAAAGAAGGCACTATTAAATATCAACTCCCACTCAAGAAAGGTATAGAACACTTCCCTAAGAAGAAAGAGAAGATTCCTTTTGCCTCTCCTATGAAAACAAAATTTGCTCTTAATGCTTCTTCATTTGAGAACACTTGATTCTTTTCTTGCTTCTTATGCCTAACTTAAAGGCGTTAAAGAAAAGATTTATTGGGAGATAACCCAAAAGTTTTAGATGACTCTTGGAAGTTATTACCACTATAATAACCTCTCCCTCTAATAAGAGAGAAGTAATGTTTGGGAAAGTTGTTGTCCCGAAACAGATTTTTATTCTTCACCGTAAAAATTCGTGTAACATCTCTGTACGTCGGTTTGAGGCGTGCATTTTTGTGCTCCTTCCCCAGGTTGTTACCTAATTTTTGTTAGTTCAACACTTTTCGATTTGAGCAACAGAAGGTGTTCGAAAAAATTGGTTTTTACTTGCTGGTCTGTTTTGACAGATTCCTGTCATTATTTGCATTTGCTTCTTGTTGATTCCTTTTTGAGTTCTTTTGGGAAATTGAGCTTTTTGAGGGAAGTGCTACAGTAGCTTGTGTTTTAATGGAAGTTTTATTGGTGTTGAAACTGAACCCAAAGACTTATTATCTTGAGTGCACTAATGTTGCTAATAAAGATTGTGTGAAGTTTTGTATGAAGGAAAATTTTTAGGTGTATGGAAGGAATGATGTAATGAGATGAAGAATGGACTAAAGCTCAAGCTTGGGGATGCCAGACATGTCACCCCAAGAAATATCCGAGAAGTACAAGCGTCAAAGCTTGGGGATGCCCAAGTCATCCCCTTCTTCATCAATAAAAATCTCAGGTTTCTTCCAAACACTTCATTTTTATTATTTCATGCACAGTTGTCTTGTTCTTGGAGCGTCTTCTTTTTGTTTTTTCGTTTTGGTTTTCGTTTGCTTGGTTTTCTTAGTTTGCTTAAATAATTGGTTGGACCCCCTCTTTCATACATTAGTTTTCAAATAGTTTGGTTTGGATTGGAAAATAGTAGGAAAAGTTCATGCTTAAGTGGTAAAACGAGCTTGTTTTTGACTATGGCCTATGCTTTGTCATGTCATGCTTGATATTGTTTTGGCTTTATGCTTAGTGATTTTTGCTGTAGCATGACTTGTTATAAACAATTGAGAATGCTTAATGTGCCTTGGAAGGATCATGCGTTGTTTTAGCATATTAAAGCACAGTACTGTGGTATTCTCCTTTGATGCTTTATTTGGGTTGACTTGGCGCATGCTCACACCATGTTATGACTATCCGAAGTCACCATAGCCTTGATGATCCTTTAGGTTTCGACTTGTAATATCAGTTTATGCTTTAATCAATGATGTTTTGTCGCTTTGGATGATTATGGCCATTGTTGCTCTCTTAGTTGGTCGCTCCCAGTCTTTTTCTAGCCTCCATAACCAAGTATGAGTCCCACTCATGCATCCAACTCCATTAAACCAAGTTATTCCAAAGAGTCCATCATACCTACCTATTAGCATTTGCTATTCCAAGTATATTCATGTTTTTATCTACCTTCCGACTTGTTATGAGAAAACTAGTGATTAAAGCTCTCACGAACTTGATTCACACTTTACTTTTCTTGCCCTTAATAAACTTGAACCATTGTGTTATCTATATTGTATATGCTTACACTTATATGTTGGGGATTAGCAGAACCATGCTGTCATGGGGAACACTTTCAACATTGCAATTGTACTTTGTACGTAGTTGATATCATGCTCTTTTGTCTATGGATGTCGTCGGTGTGAAATGAAATGGGAGCTTGTAAGACCATGGAGTTATGTATGTGTGTTAGAGAAACGCCCGAGCCGCCGGTCTAATCCATGCCTAATCATGGTGGAAACCTGCAGCGTAACCATAATGAGATGTCTATGAAGCATTCTTCTTATAAAAAAGAGATAGAGATTGAGAAAAAGAGAAAAAGAAAAAAAGAGATATGAGAAAAGAGGAAAGAGAGAAAAAAGCACCATTTTCCCATAGTAAATAAGAAGATTGCTGAGATGCTCGTTGTCTGCTTGCCTTGTCATTCTGATATGGGGATTCTTCCGTATCATCAGGCAAGGGGTACCCCGTTGGAGGTTCTCTATGATACACATGTACTTACTATGACAAGAACTTACCGGTGACTAAACTTGAGTAGCATGAGGAGCGGCCCTCGTATTCAAGGGACATGAGATTTTCAACTTATACTTTGTCAAGCATATACTCCATAGTTTGTTCACTTTAACCTTAATCACTTCAAGATGCTTATGATAGGGGCAATGGGAGCTGAAAGCTAATAAGTACCATAATTTTTGGAAGCTCTTTATGAGACTTGAATCCCTACTTCCTTCTATGAAGGCCTTTCTTTTACTTTTATGTTGAGTCTCCATCTTCTATCTTTATGCACCTATTGAGAGAGCATAGTGGCCATTCTTAGTATAATGTGCATTGTCCCAAGACTTGTTTATTGATGCATAACTTTGATATTGTTTGTTTTTAAACTATTTGTATCTAGTCACCCTTATGAACTTTGAAGGTGTCCTATGCATTTATGTTTTGCTACTCTATGAGGGACAAGCTGAATGCCACTATGCTATGTTTTCTTTATGTGAAACAAACAAACGCCTTGCAATGCATTGTTATTCATGAATCTTTTGTTTATACCTTTTCATGTTACAACATAGTTGCTATGTCTTATTGTTAGAACTTTATCTTTCATGCTATGTTGAAGTACTATGATCCCAACTTTCAATGTTTTACAAATACTTTGATCAAGTTTATGATGGTGCATGCCACCTCAAAAATTATTTTTTCTTTTTATCACTTACCTACTCGAGGACGAGCAGGAGTTAAGCTTGGGGATGTTGATACGTTGCTAACGTATCTATAATTTTTGATGTTCCATGCTTGGTTTTTATCTCCTTTCTTATGTTTTGTTACCACTTTGGAGTATTTTTATACACTTTCTTGGATTAACATATTAACAAGATGCCATAGTGCCAGCTGCCCATTTTCTGCTATTTTTGGTTCTAGGAAAGTCAGAAAATGAATATTCTCGAAATTGGACGGGACAAAAGCCAAAGTCAGTTTTTCACCGAGGGGGACACGGAGCCAAAATACGAGACGCAGAGGGGTCAGAGGGCCGCCACACCACCTGGCCCGCGCTAGGGGGTGGTGTGGCCGCCTAGGGCACCCCCTCGGCCTCCCCTTTCGCCTATAAGATGCCTCTGATACAGAAACTGTAAGTACCCGATCAAAATTCCACGAAAGAGTCTGTAGCCGCAGTCATCTCCATCCCTAGATTGGGAGGGATCTGAAGATCTTCCCGGCACCCTCCCGGAGGGGAGAATTCACCCTGGAGGCTTTCTTCATCACCATGCAAGCCTCCGGTGTGATGCGTGAGTAGTTCATCCTTGGACTACGGGTCCATGTAGTATCTAGATGGTTGGTTCTTCTCCTTTGTGCTATCATGTTTAGATCTTGTGATCTCCGTTCATGATCAAGATCATCTATTTGTAATCCTACATGTTGTGTTTGTGGGGATCCGATGGATGTTGAGATGCTATTTCAGATTGATTATTGATTCTATCATGTCTTTGTTATTTGTGATCTTGCATGCTTTCCGTTGTTAGTAGCTATCTTGGCTAAGTAGATGCTAGCA
Source organism: Avena insularis (assembly GCA_023614405.1). Taxonomy (NCBI): domain Eukaryota; kingdom Viridiplantae; phylum Streptophyta; class Magnoliopsida; order Poales; family Poaceae; genus Avena; species Avena insularis. The sequence continues at coordinate 94,195,116 of CM042696.1, read as the reverse complement.
ACTCCAAGAGTTAGTATTTATGCTCGATAGTGGGTTCATGCCTCTAGTAATCTGGGGAAGTGACAGAAATCTCTAAGGTACTATAAGTGATGTTGCTACTAGGGAGAAAACAACAATCCTTTGTTCATAGAACAATCGTATTGTTTACTTTACACGCAATGCGTAATGCAATTATCTGTTGCTTGCAACTTAATACTGGAGGGGGTTCGGATGATAACCTAAAGGTGGATTATTAGTCATAGATGTAGTTAGATTACGATCTATGTATAATGTTTTAATGCCCAATCAAATCTGAAAGAGTCAAGATGATTAGTATATGCTTGTATGCTTTCTCGATGTTTGTCAATTGCCCCGCTGTAATTTGCTCACCCAACATGTTATCTATCTTAAGGAGAACCACCACTAGTGAACTATGGAACCCGGTCCTTTCTTTTATCATCAATCTACAACTGTTTACTGTTTACTTTCTACAAGCTTTTACTTCCTTCCACACAATATGTTTAATCCTTTGTTTTCAGCAAAACCGGTGAGATTGACAACCTCACTGTAAGTTGGGGGCAAAGTTCTGTGGTGGTGTTGTGCAGGATTCCAAGTTGGCAACAACACCTTGGAGGTGTTTCCTTGCTCCTACTGGTTCAATAACCTTGCTTTCATAACTGAGGAAAACTTGCTGCTGTGCTCATCATACCTTCCTCTTGGGGTTCCCCAACAAGCTCGAGATATATTGGGCCATCACTAAACCTGACTGTTTTGCTTTCTTAATTTTAGGGTCCTTTGTGCTAAATGTATGGACCTCGATGTAATTTTCCTCCTTTTAGGTCCTGATTGTATAATGTACTCCCATCGATCGTGTAAAATTCTAACCTAAAAGTAAGTGGCGAAATTTAAACGAATTTCAGCTTATAGTTGTCAACAAGTATGAACATTCTTTGATTTCAAGCCGAACGACCACAAGGTCAAGGCCATATCTCTACATCATACATTATTCTGATGATCGAGTATCCAAGAATTTGCATGGCGATAGATTTGGCCATATTGTGAAAACAATCAAAGAGAAAGTAGTATGAAGAGTATGGCTCGATTAGCTGCTCTCTTGAGAAGGAGCCGAACCTGATTGTTTTCTTTGCTCAATTTTAGGGTCCTTTCTGCTAAATGTATGGACCTCGATGTAATTTCCCCTTTTTAGGTCCTTGATGTAGAATGTACTCCCACCGACCGTGTAAAATGCTAACCTAAAAGTAAGTGGTGAAATCTCAACGAATTTAAGCATAGTTGTCAACGAGTATGAAAAAATCTTGGAATTCAAGCCGAACAACCACGAGGTCAAGGCCATATCTCTACATCATATTTTATGTTTATGATCCCATATTCAAGAATTTGCATGGCGACAAATTTGGCCATATTTTGAAAACAATCGAAGAGGAAGTAGTATGAAGAGTATGGCTCGACCATCTTCTCACTCGAGAAGGAGCCGAACCCCACTATTTTCTTTGCTCAATTTTAGGGTCCTTTGTGCTAAATGTATGGACCTCAATGTAATTTTCCATTTTTAGGTCCGTTATGTAGAATGTACTTTATTCTTATGATCCCATATCAAAGAATTTGCATGCCGACAAATTTGGCCATATTTTGAAAACGATCGAAGATATTAAAAACAAAAAAATAATCAATTTCATTTTTCCAAGTGACAGGAATTTATTTTCTGAAAAGCAAATAAGAAGAATTTATTTCCTTTTTTGTTAAAAAATAAAGAGCGAGAAGAGACTCTATGAGCACAGGGGAGGCAACGAGAGAGCTGCGAAGAGGAGGATTTGAAGGCGGTGCAATATCAGAGCAAAGCTGGGATGGGTTCCTGACACGAGGAACATGGTACAATGAGTAGAGTAAATTTCAAGACCACAATATATATGCATGTAAAACAAAATGTTTTCTCTCTCTCCTTCACTCCCTCATCATGCTAGTCATAGTGGGAGTAACATAGTCCTATATGTATTGCCAACTAAACATTTAGATGACATGGCATGCAATTAAACGATGAAAGAGAGCCTTGTGGTAACTAGCTATGTTAACATCACACATTTCAAGACAAAATGAGTCTACATTGCAATAAATGAGGCTTTGCATGATACCACAGTTATATTATTTTCCACTATGGAGGTAGTAACTTAGACTAGTAACATATGCATGTTACTACTCTAAGTTACTCCCAACTATGACCAGCCTCACCACCCCACACTCCGGCCAGCTGATCTCTCCCTCATCCACAAACTAGCGCTGAGCATGCGCGTCCACCAACAACATGCCTTGTGTCGGTGGCTCCATGTCTGTGTCTGGCGTGTTTGTTAGCTGCATTGGTGGGAACCATTTTGGTCCTTGGCAGCAAAAAGTATTACTACTATAGTACAATAGAGTAGCAATTCAAACTTTCCCTGTTTCGAAATTTTCACTTCCTTCACAAACATCCGGGGGGAAGGATCTTCAAAAGATCACCATTCATAGTACTACTAGTACAAGTACGAATACTACTTAAGTGCTGGACAAGGGATTGGTTGATTTGGCTAGCCAAAAAAACAAAAACATCCCGTCGCATTGGATGCTCACCATTATGATCTGGTCAGCCTTCCTACCCCGCACTACTCCACCTCCATACCCTAGGAAGAGGAAGCACCAAGCACACCCGCATCAAGCTGGTTCGAAAGTGAGGAGCGCTCCTTAAGCAAGTAGTACTCCCTCCTTCCGAAATTAGGACGCGTATTACTTCTGGTCAGAGTCAAATTTAATAAACTTTGACTAAGTGTATGGCAATAACTCAATGTTATTAGAATCATCATGAACTATATTTTCATATTATATGCATTTGTCATTAGAAAAGTCAGTATGTTTTTACATATAATTGGTCGAACTTTACAAAGGTTGATTTTGACCAAAACTAATATGCGTCCTAATTTGGGAAAGAGGAAGCAGTATGAAGAGTATGGCTCGATCAGCTGCTCTCTCGAGGAGCCGTACCCGAAAGTTTTCCTTGCTTGGGTTTAGGGTCCTTTTTGCTAAATGTATGGACCTCGATGTAATTTTCCCTTTTTTAGGTCCTTGATGTAAAATGTAGTCCCACCATCCATGTAAAATTCTAACCAAAAAGTGTAAGTGGTGAAATTTAATCGAATTTAAGCTTACTTGTCAACGAGTATGAACATTCTTGGATTTCAAGCCGAACGACTAAGGTTAAGGCCATATCAACGTCATACTTTATGTTGATGGCCCCATATGAGAGAATTTGCTTGGCAATAGATTGGGCCATATTTTGAAAACAATCGAAGACGAAGTAGTATGAAGAGTTTGGCTCAGATTAGCTGATGTCTCGAGAAGGAGCCGAACCAGAAAGTTTTCGTTTTATGGTCCTTTGGGCTAAAGGTATGGACCTCCATGTAAATTTCCCTTTTTAGGTCTTTGATGTAAAATATGCTCCCACATACCGTGTAAAATTCTAACCTAAAAGTAAGTGGTGAAATTTAAACTTAGCTGTCTACAAGTAGGAACTTCCTTGGATTTCAAGCCGAATGACCACAAGGTGAAGGCCATATCTCTACATCATACTTTATGCTGATGATCTCATATCCAAGAGTTTGCATGGCAACAAATTTGGCCATATTTGTAAAACAATTAAAGAGGAAGTAGTATGAAACGTATGGCTCGATCAGCTGCACTCTCGAGAAGGAGCCAAACCTGACTATTTTCTTTGCTCAATTTTAGGGTCATTTTGCTAAATGTATGAACCTCAATGTAATTTTCCCTTTTTTAGGTCCTTGATGTAAAATGTACTCGTACCGCCCATGTAAAATTCTAACCTAAAAGTAAGTGGTGAAATTAAGATGAATTTAAGCATAGTTGTCGACCAGGACGAAAAATTCTTGGATTTCAAAACGTACGACCAAGTTCAAGGCCATATCAACATCATACTTTATGTCGATGACCTCATATCAGAGAATTTGCATGGCAACAGATTTGGCCATATTTTTAAAACAATCGAAGATGAAGTAGTATGAAGAGTTTGGCTCAGATCAGGTAATCTCTCAAGAAGGAGCTGAACCAAAAAGTTTTCCTTTTAGGGTCCTTTGTGCTAAATGTATGGACATCGATGTAATATTCCCCCTTTTTAGGTCCTTGATGTAAAATATGCTCCCACCGAGAATGTAAAAAGCTAACCTAAAAGTAAGTGGTGAAATTTAAATGAATTTAAGCTTAGTTGTCAACGAGTATGAACTTTCTTAGATTTCAAGCTGAACAACCACAAGGTTAAGGCCATATCTCTACATCATACTTTATGTTGATGATCTCATATCACAGAATTTGCATGGCGACAAATTTGGCCATATTTTGAAAAAAATCAAAGAGGAAGTAGTATGAAGAGTATGGATCGATCAGCTACTCTCGTGAGAAGGAGCCGAACCCGATTGTTTTCCTTGCTTGATTTCAGGGTCCATTGTACTAAATGTATGGCCTCGATATAATTTCCCCCTTTTTAGGTCTAAAAGTGTAAGTGGTGAAATTTATACGATTATTTTAAGCTTACTTGTCAACGAGTATGAACATTCTTGGATTTCAAGCCGAACGACCAAGGTCATCAAGGCCATATTAACATCATACTTTATGCTCATGATCCCATGTTAGAGAATGTGCATGGCAACAGATCTGGCCATGTTTTGAAAACAATCAAATACGAAGTAGTATCAAGAGTTTGGCTCAGATCAGCTGATCTCTCGAGAAGGAGTCGAACCAAGAAAATTTTCCTTTTAGGGTCCTTTATGCTAAATATATGGACCTCGATGTAATTTTTGCTTTTCTGAGGTTCCTGATATAAAATGTACTCTGATCGACCGTGTAAAGTTCTAACCTAAAAGTAAGTGGTGAAATTTAAATGAATTTAAGCTTAGTTGTCAACGAGTATGAACCATTCTTCTATTTCAAGACGAACCACCAAGGTCAAGGCCATATCTACATCATACTTTATGCTCATGATCCCATATCCAAGAATTTGCATGCCGACAAATTTGGCCATATTTTGAAAACAATCGAAGATGAAGTGGTATGAAGAGTATGGCTCGATTAGCTACTCTCATGAGAAGCAGCCGAACCCGACTGATTTCCTTGCTTAATTTTAGGGTCCTTTGTGCCAAATGTATGGACCTCGATGTAATTTCCCCCTTTTTAGGTCTAAAAGTTTAAGTGGTGAAATTTAGATGATTTTAAGCTTACTTGTCAATGAGTATGAACATTCTTGGATTTCAAGCCAAACGACCAAGGTCGTCAAGGCCATATCAACATCGTTATATGTTGATGATCCCATGTCAGAGAATTTTCACGGCAACATATCTGGCCATGTTTTGAAAATAATCAAAGATGAAGTAGTATCAAGAGTTTCGCTCAGATCAACTGATCTCTCGTGAAGGAGTCGAACCAGAAATATTTCCTTTTAGGGTCCTTTATGCTAAATGTATGGACCTCGATGTAATTTTTGCTTTTTTGAGGTCCCTGATGTAAAATGTACTCGGATCGACCGTGTAAAGTTCTAACCTAAAAGTAAGTGGTGAAATTTTAAACGAATTTCAGCTTAGTTGTCAACGAGTATGCACCATTCTTTTATTTCAAGAGGAACGACCAAGGTCAAGGCCTTATCTACATCATAGTTTATGCTAATGATCCCATATTCAATAATTTGCATACCGACAAATTTTGCCATATTTTGAAAACAATCGAAGATGAAATAGTATGAAGAGTGTGGCTCGATCAGTTACTCTCTCGAGAAGGAGACGAACCCGGCTATTTTGCTTGCTTAATTTTAGGGTCCTTTATGCTAAATGTATGGACCTCGATGTAATTTTCCCCCTTTTTAGGTCCTTGTCTTAAAATGTGCTCCTATCGATCGTGTAAAATTCTAACCTAATAGTAAGTTGTGAAATTTAAATGAATTTCAGCTTATAGTTGTCAACGAGTATGAACATTCTTTGATTTCAAGCCGAACGACCACAAGGTCAAGGCCATATCTCTACATCAAACTTTATTCTGATGATCGAGTATCCAAGAATTTGCATGGCGATAGATTTGGCCATATTGTGAAAACAATCAAAGAGAAAGTAGTATGAAGAGTATGGCTCTATCAGCTGCTCTCTTGAGAAGGATCTGAACCAGATTGTTTTCTTTGCTCAATTTCAGGGTCCTTTGTGCTAAATGTATGGACCTCGATGTAATTTTCCCTTTTTTAGGTCCTTGATGTAGAATGTACTCCCACCGACCGTGTAAAATGCTAACCTAAAAGTAAGTGGTGAAATTTCAATGGATTTAAGCATAGTTGTCCATGAGTATGAAAAAATCTTGGATTTCAAGCTGAACAACCACGAGGTCAAGGCCATATCTCTACATCATACTTTATGTTGATGATCCCATATTCAAGAAATTGCATGGCGACAGATTTGGACATATTTTGAAAACAATCGAAGAGGAAGTAGTATGAAGAGTATGGCTCGACCAGCTGCTCTCTCGAGAAGGAGCCGAACCCGACTATTTTCTTTGCTCAATTTTAGGGTCCTTTGTGCTAAATGTATGGACCTCGATCTATTTTTTTCCTTTTTTAGGTCCTTTATGTAGAATGTACTTTATGCTTATGATCCCATATCCAAGAATTTGCATGGCGACAAATTTGGCCATCTTTTGAAAACAATCGGAGATATTAAAAAATAAAAAATAATCAATTTCAATTTTCAAGTGACAGGAATTTATTTTCTGAAAAGCAAGTAAGAAGATTTTGTCGATCAGCTGCTTTCTCGAGGAGTCATACCCGACTGTTTTCAATTCCTTGTTTGTTTTTAGAGTCCTTTGTGCTAAATGTATGGACCTTGATGTAATTTTACCTATTTTTAGGTCCTTGATGTAAAATGTAGTCCCACCATCAGTGTAAAATTTTAACCAAGAAGTGTAAGTGGTGAAATTTAAACGAATTTAAGCTTACTTGTCAACGTGTATGAACATTCTTGGATTTCAAGCCGAACGACCAAGGTCAAGGCCATATCAACATCATACTTTATGCTAATGGCCCCATATGAGAGAATTTGCATGGCAACAGATTTGGCCATATTATGAAAACGATCAAAGAGGAAATAGTATGAAGAGTTTGGCTCAGATCAGCTGATCTCTCGAGAAGGAGCCGAACCAGAAAGTTTTCCTTTTATGGTCCTTTGGGATAAATGTATGGACCTCCATGTAAATTTCCCTTTTTAGGTCTTTGATGTAAAATATGCTCCCACCGATCATGTAAAATGCTAACCTAAAAGTAAGTGGTGAAATTTAAATGAATTTAAGCTTAGCTATCAACGAGTATGAACTTTCTTGTATTTCAAGCCGAACGACCACAAGGTCAAGGCCATATCTCTACATCATACTTTGTGCTGATGATCCCATATCCAAGAATTTGCATGGCGAGAGATTTGGTCATATTTGTAAAACAATCAAAGAGGAAGTAGTATGAAACATATGGCTCGATCAACTGCTCTCTCGAGAAGGAGCCGAAACTTACTACTACTCCCTCCGACCCAAATTAATTGGCTTGCATTTATCAGATTCGAATGCATCTAGCACTAGAACATGTTTATATACATCCGAATCTAGACATATGAGTCAAGTAATTTGAGGGAGTACAATAGAGTATCAATTCAAACTTTTCCAGTTTTGAATTTTTCACTTCCTTCACAAACATCCGAGGGGAGGATATTCAATAGATCGCCATTCACAGTACTACTAGTACTACAGGGTATAGTGAGTAGTAACAAAAAAAACTTTTTTGACGATAGTATAGTACCAAAAGAAAGGACATCCCAAAAGAAACTTCATTCAACCATTAACATAACAACACAAGTTTACATATAAAGGACTCGCTGCTATACTATTGCAGGTCCAGCGCCTCCTAGCACCTAGTCCGCGCCGCCATCGGCAACTCGTCACATCGGCACCAACGCTAGCTCCAGCGACACAGCCGACTCCTGTCTCATTGGCACCTCCGAATAACGCGATGGCACCTCCGGATAAGGTGGCGCTACCTCCTGAGCTATCGGCGACACCTCCGGATAAGGTGGCTGTACCTCCTGAGCCATCGGCGGCACCTCCGAATATCGCGGTGGTACCTTCAGAGCCATCGGCGGCACCTCCGGAGCCATCGACGGCTCTGGGAGGACACTGTGGATGAATTTGCCATTGTTGGGGAACCGGTCCCAGTAGTTGGTGAAAATGTTGGCGCCGGTGAACACCACCATCTCGCAGCCGTGATATCCCACAAGTATAGGGGATCGTGCGTAGCCTTTTCGATAAGTAAGAGTGTCGAACCCAACGAAGAGCTAAAGGTAGGGTAAATGTTCTCTCAAGTTCTATCAACCACTGATACAACTCTATGCATACTAAACGTTTGCAATATCTAGGAAATAAAACTAGAGCAACAATACGAGTACCAGAGATAGCTTTGCATGATAATAAATAACAAGAAAGTAAAGTTAGTTGCTGCAGCAATGAAATACACTAAACTAACAGAACCATGAGTGTGGAATAGTGGTGGTAATTGTGGTGGCTTTGTCCAAGTTTACTTAGCAAATAAATCGGGTTCATTGTCTTCGATACAGTTTTCTATGTGGGAGAGGCTAAATATACATGCGCTTCACTACTTGGAAATATATGTACTATATGATTGGATTGTTAGCAAACATCCGTAAATACTAACAATGCATTAAGGTTTCCCCAACCATAGCCTTAAGTTTAATGGTCCTCTTACTCCCATACGTGCAACGTTCTGGTTCACGTTCTTAGGTTTCTGTCACTCCGGCAGAACTCCCCTTCCTTTTACACATACTACAAACCCTATGATGTTTAATCCATGCGCGGACAAATATAATGGACACCAAAGGACTGTACCATATCAACATACAACTCTAATGAACCAAAGACGTTCAACCATTCAATCTAAGAACAAAGAAACTACACAAACATGACATAGATCATAGGATTATAACTTATAGCATCAAACACCATGTTTACATAGGACGGTATAGAGGTGTGTGGGAGGATGAACCACTGCATACTAGGACGATTCGATGATGGAGATGGCGGTGTTGATGGTGAAGATGGTGAAGAGGGAAGCAACGCGGGGGACTCCTTCCCCGCCGCCGGTATCATAGGGGAGCACCGCCCTTTAGCCCCCTTCCTTCATGGCTTCTTGGGAGCCCGTCACCCGATCTTGGGCTGCAGTAAATCGGGCCTAGTGGGCCCGTACGGACTAGGAATCAACTAAATTTTATGTCTAGAATGTTTGTCGTGAAATTTCCAACAACTTTGTAGTTGAAGAGTTTTCCGTTTTACACCGTCTTCGACCCGAAACATGACCATCTTCATAAAGGTTCTAAGACAGATTTCTGGAAAATCCCAATTTGACTCCAACAAGGTTTCCACTTGTATTCTTGGTAATTCCTACACATAAAAGTGTAAAACAAGAACATTGTGCACTTTTGCAACTATTAGTAGGTTAGTCCAAATACATCATAAACTTTATATAAAAAGAAGTGTCGAAAGCATAATATTAGCATAAAACCATCAAAAATTATAGATACATTATGGACGTATCAACATCCCCAAGCTTAGTTCCTGCTCGTCCTCGAGTAGGTAAATGATAAAAACAATACAATTTTTGAGGTGACATGCAGCCAACACAATCTTGATCATCATTATTGTAAAAGTATTGCAGCTGGGATCGAAGTACTTAAAACATGATAGATATAATTTTATAACTTAGCAACCATGATGCCATCATGAAAAGTAACACAAACAAAATATCATGAGTAATGATTCATTGAAAGACATGAGTTTGTTTAGAGCATAGTAAAACATAGTAAAGTGGTATTCATCTTGTCCTCATGGAACAGCAAAACATAAATGCAAGGACACCTTTAAAGTTCATAAGGGTGACTAGATACAAATAATTTAAGAACAAGCAATATCAAAGTTATGAATCGATCAACAAGTTTTGGGATAATGCACATCAAACTAAGAATGACCACTATGCTCTTCTTAATTGGTGCATAAATATAGAAGATGGAGACTCAATATAAAAGTAAAAAGAAAGGCCCTTCACAGAGGGAAGCAGGGATTTCAAGTTTCATAAAGAGCTTCCAAAAATTATGGTACTTTTTAGCTTCCAGCTCTCATTGCCCCTATCATAAGCATGTTTAGGTGATTAATTTTAAAGTGGCACAAATATGAGGATATTCTTGACAAGTTATAAGTTGAAAATCTCATGCCCCTTGCTTACGAGTACCAAACCTCATGCTACTCAACTTTAGTCACGAGTAAGTTCTTGTCATTGTAAGTACATGTGTATTATAGAGAACCGCCAATGGGGTACCCCTTGCCCCATGATACATGAGCTATCCCATATCAAAATGACAAGGCAACAGACAATGAGCATCTCAGCGATCTTTTTATTTGCTATTTGTATAGGTTTTTATTGAGGATGCTTCACAGAATGCTCACTATGGTTATGCTACAAGTTTCCACCATGATTAGGCATGGCTTAGGCTAGCCGTCCAGGCATTTCTCTAACACACATACAAACTCCATGAGCTTACAAGCTCCCCTTTTATTTCACACCGCCGGGATCCATAAACAAAAGAACATGATATCAACTAAATAATAAGTGCAATGTTGAAAGCGTTCCCCATGGGACATGGTTCTGCTAATTCACAACTTATAAAGTGCAAGCATATAAGCAACATAGATGGACACAATGGTTCAAGTTTATTAAGTGCGAAAAAGTAAAGTGTGCCATCAAGTTTGTGTGAGCTTTAATCACTAATTTTCACATAACAAGTTTAATTTGGAAGGTAGATAAAAGCATGAATATATACTTGGAATGGTGTAGCATACCATGCATAGGAATTTATAGTGGACTCTTTGGAATAACTTGGTTTTCTTGGAGGTTGGATGCATGAGTGGAACTCACACTTGGTACATGTGGAGGCTAGCAAAAGATTGGGAGCGACCAACTAAGAGAGCAATAATGGCCATAATCATGCAAAGCGACAAAACATTATGATTTAAAGCATAAAGTGATATTACAAGTCGAAAACTAAATGATCATAGAGGCTAAGGTGACTGGTTCATAGTCTTAACATGATGTAAGCATGTGCCAAGTCAACCCAAATAAAGCATCAAAGGAGAATACCACAATATTATGCTTTTGTATGCTAGAACAATGCATGATTCTTTCAAGGAACATTATGCAATCTCAATTGTTTGAAACAAGTCATGCTACAGCAATAATCACTAAGCATAAAGTCAAAGGAACATCCAACATGACATGATAAAGTCTAGGCCATAGTCAAGACAAGCTCCTTTTACACCACTTATAAGCATGAAGTTTCCTACTCTTTTCCAACACCAATCAACTAATTTGAAACAATACATGAATGCAGGGGTCCAACAAACTTATTTAAGCAAACCAAACAAAAGAAAACTAAAGACAAAATAAAGATGATCCAAGAACAACACAATTGTGCATGAAACAAAAAATGAAGTGTTTTGGAAGAAAACCCGAGATTTTTATTGATGAAGAAGGGGATGCCTAGGGCACCCCCAAACTTTGATGCTTGTACTTCTTGAATATTTCTTGGGGTGACACGGGTGGCATCCCCAAGCTTGAGCATTTGTCCATTCTTCATCTCATCACATTATTCTTCCCTACACTTGAAAATTTCCTTCATACAAAACTTCACACAATCTTCATTAGCAACATTAGTGTATTCAAGAAAATAAATCTTTGGGTTTAGTTTCAACATAAGTAAAACTTACATTAAAACACAAGCTACTGTAGCAATTCCTTCTAAAAGCTCAAGTGATCAAAGAGAACTCAAAGAGAAAGAGATTAAGAGGCAAATGCAAAAAAAGGCAGAAATCTGTCAAAACAGACCAGCAGGTAAAAACCGATTTTTCCAAAGACCTTCTGTTTCTCAAATAGAAAAGTGATAAACTAACGAAAGTTAGATAAAACCTGGGGAATAAGCACAGAAAATTACAGCTCAATCCAATGCACGGGGATTTTTCACGAGTTTTTACAGTGAAGCACAAAAATCTGTTTTGGGACAACAACTTTTCCAAGTCTTCTCTCTCATTAGAGGTTATTCTTGGCACAAAAACCACACAAAAAGGATAAGGAGAGGTTATTACTAAGGCAATAACTTCCAAGAGTCAACAAAAAGAAAAACTTACTGAAAGTAAAAATAATTTGGGTTATCTCCCAATAGTGCTTTTTTAACGCCTTTCAGCTAGGCATGTTTTTAACTGAAAAGCTTCCATAGGAAGATTTGTTTTGATTTCATAGGCATGAACACAAGTGTTCAAGGTCAACCCCCACTTAACCATTACTCATCTTTCCAATCACTTTCCTTTTTGAAAACATTTTTAGGTAACAAGTACAACTACTTTTTTTTTGTAATTCGCATTCCCTATCCATACTAAGATAGAGACCAACTTCAAACTGAAAGTAAAAACTACTTAGAGATAAAGCAAACAAGTGCACATAAGAACATTTACCCATACGCTATTGCTCCCAGGCAACAGCGCTAGAAAAGGTCTTGATATCCCACAAGTATAGGGGATCGTGTGTAGCCTTTTCGATAAGTAAGAGTGTCGAACCCAACGAGGAGCTAAAGGTAGGGTAAATGTTCTCTCAAGTTCTATCAACCACTGATACAAATCTACGCACACTAAACGTTTGCAATATCTAGGAAATAAAACTAGAGAAACAATACGAGTACCAGAGATAACTTTGCATGATAATAAATAACAAGAAAGTAAAGTTAGTTGCTACAACAATGAAATACACTAAACTAACATAACCATGAGTGTGGAATAGTGGTGGTAATTGTGGTGGCTTTGTCCAACTTTAATTAGCGAATAAATCGGGTTCATTGTCTTTGATGCAGTTTTCTATGTGGGAAAGGCTAAATATACATGCGCTTGACTACTATATGATTGAATTTTTAGCAAACATCCGTAAATACTAACAATGCATTAAGATTTCCCCAATCATAGTCTTAAGTTTAATGGTCCTCTTACTCCCATACATGCAACGTTCCGGTTCGCATTCTCAGGTTTCTATCACTCCGGTAGAACTTCCCCTTCCTTTTACACATACTACAAACCCTATGATGTTTAATCCATGTGCGCACAAATATAATGGACATCAAAGGACTGTACCATATCCACATACAAATCTAATGAACTAAAGACGTTCAACCATTCAATCTAAGAACAAAGAAACTACACAAACATGACATAGATCATAGGATTATAACTTATAGCATCAAACAACATGTTTACATAGGATGGTACAGAGGTCTGTGGGAGGATGAACCACTGCATACTAGGAGGATTAGGTGATGTAGATGGAAGTGTAGATGGTGACGATGGTGAAGAGGGCGGCGGCGGTGCCGGCGGTGACGCGAGGGACTCCTTCCCCGCCACCGGTATCATGGTGGAGCACCACCCCTTAGCCCCCTTCCTTCATGGCTTCTTGGGAGCCCTCCCCATAGAGATGGGATCCATGGGGGAGGCAAAACCGTGGCTTTGGTGGCTGCAAATTCGTGGGTGGAGGTGTCTTCCACGAGTTAGGTTTCCTCCCTTTATATAGCTTCTCGGATTCCCGTCACCCCATCTTGAACTGCAGTAAACCGGGCCTAGTGAGCCCGTCAGGGCTCGGAATCAGCTAAATTTTATGTCCAGAATGTTTGTCGTGAAAGTTTCAACAACCTTGTAGTTGAAGAGTTTTCCATTTGACGCCGTCTTCGACCCAAAACGTGACCATCTTCAAAAAGAGTTCTGAGACAAATTTCTGAAAAATCCCAATTTGACTGCAACAAGGTTTCCACTTGTATTCTAGGTAATTCCTACACATCAAAGTGTAAAACAAGAACATTGTGCACTTTTGCAAATATTAGTAGGTTAGTCCAAATAAATCATAAACTTTATATAAAAAGAAGTGTCAAAAGCATAATATTAGCATAAAACCATCAAAAATTATAGATACGTTATGGACGTATCAAACTGCAGTGGAAGGCCTGGACGTAGGGAGACGGACATCCCTGAAGTTGACAAACTTGACCTTCAACGCCCCGTCCAGATTGTCGTGGAGGCGATACATATGATACTTGCACCGACCGTACCTAGCGTCGAGGAAGGCACACGCCTGCTGCCACTTTGTTCTCCACGGGGAGAAGGCCCAAACGCACAGGGCATTGTCCTCCTTTGCAACGATGTCGGGGTCTTTGCGCTTCGGTACACCGGGCGGCAACCAGAAGGTGTCCATGGATGACAGACGAGGACGGAGATGGTTGCTGGAAGCGGGGGATTAGAGATGGATTGGTGCGGGGAAGGGGATAGGATAAATAGATCCGAGATTAATGTGGCAGATTACCGAAGCGAGGGGACAATCAATGTCGCCGATGAAGTCGATGCGTGTGGCAAATATCGATGATGATGACTAGGGTGTATTGGGCGAACACGACTCGCTTCGCACTCGATGGCCCAGTCATAATTTTGTGGTGTGTCCAAGGAGACCGCGACCTCCCCAATCTATGGGCCCTACGTAGATGATTGAGTTGATGGGTGAAAACAAATTAATAAAGTGAGCTCTTTCCTACTCCCTCTGGTCCTATTTTTTACTTTATTACTCAATATGTCCTTCTTCATTGGAAGTTGATATGAATACTATCAAACTTGTATTCATCAAGCCTTAAGGAGGCATTCGAGGAAGCAAGAAGGATCTGACATGCTAGCCACTATTGCTCCTGGATGGAACTATGGAACTTTTATAGCAACTAGAAGTACTAGTAGTAGTATTCAAGTATTAATCCTGTTTGTATTATTTGTACTCAGCTTTTGGTTCCTAGTCGATCTCGTACTGCCGGCAAGGCAAGCTAGGGCTCCTTCCACCGCAAATATTTTGCCTTCTTTTTTTAAATGCTCCTCCACCCAAAATTATGTCTCGTCACTGCCTTTCATGAGAGAAAAGGCTCCTGGATGAAGGAGAACCATCCTTCCTCTCTCCTCCTTAATGCAGCATTGGCTGCTATGCTCCACTCATGCATCTATGCCTGGCACTTGTTCAGGTGGGAAGCACCACAGCAGTCACCTCTTCCTTCCCATGTAAGCTTCTGCTCAATGGAGTACAACCATGCAGGCGCAGCAGTGCAGAGAAAGTTCGGGCCCATGGTGGTCCAACCCAACTTTCCTTCTGTTTGCCTCATGCTTCCTCCCAAAAATGAGCTCTAGCTGGATGTTTTCTTTCTCTTCCATATTAGGCTGCTCTTCATAGTGCTAAATAACTTAGGCTAGTAAAACTTGCACATGTTACTACAGTACCTTCAAAGTGTATTGGGTGAAAACAAATATACACCGTTACTTTTTATAGATGTGGCTCTTTCATATTTTTTGAGCTTTACCTATTACATAGCATAATTTTATATAGTGATGATATGTCATACGTTATTATTATGTGGGTCTCACGTGCAAGGCACGTGCAACTTACTAATAAAAGGATGGTGCACAAATACAGAGAGGCCGCTAATCTTGTCCAACTAAACCAGGAATTTGTAGATAATAGGCCTCAAAATATACAAAAAGCACCCTAGTACAGAAAGGAAAGGTGCAATCAGGTAGAGCTTCATTGATTATCAGCGGTGGTATATAAAAGAAGGGCACGGCTCGAGGCCGGATCAGAGAGTCCTCATTTCCCCCATCCAAATCACAATGCTTGGGATGGTCACTCAGAAGATGGAAGCCACCGTTCTCAATTGTTCCTCCTGCTCCCAGCCCCTCAAGCCCCGGCGGGTCTACAAGGTCTCTCCATTTCTCCCTCACAATCCATTGATTTTTCTTTTGTCGGTTCATCCGTGCAACTATTCTATTTTTCGAACTTCCATTTCTACAATGCGTGGATATTCATCTAGTCTGCCACCGCTGCGTCCACAAGATCACCTCCTACAAGAAGTGTAAGCACCCTAGCGGTGGATTCACCCACGAGCCCGCCATGGACGCCGTCCTATCAGTGGCTAGGGTTGAGTGCGCCCACAAAGGCTACGGCAGTTTGCTGCCCTACTACGAACTCCATGAGCACGAAATCACGTGCCGGTATGCTCCTTGCACTTGCATGGAGACCGGTTGTGACTTTGCCGCCATGCCGCCAGCGCTTGTCGCCCACCTCGAAGCAGTCCACTCGATCCAAGTGCACAAGATCTAGTATGCCACCACCAAAGCTTTCTAGGAGCTGGTGCCGCTACCGGGTGACGCGTCTCGCCGACTCATCCTCGTTGGGGATTAGGAGGGCGTCATGTTCGTCCTGACGATTGGCACGGTGAGCACGGTCCCCCTCGTGTCTGCAGTCTATGTTAGGGCTGCAATGTGCGACTTGTCGGTGTACATGGTGAGGATGTGGGCGGAATGCCCGCCGCTGCTCTCCTAGACGGACGACAGGAGGAGGACCGACACCATGATGGTGGAGCTCAACGCGTCGAGCTCCGCTAAGCTGGGCAACATCGCGTTTGATGACATTACGTCTTACCTGGCGGCGCCGCCTCATTACCTGGTCGGTCCTGCTATGTTGAAGGAGCTGCATTTCTTCTTTCGCGTCGAGTTTTAGTGGTGATGTAAGCTGCTGTTAATTGGTTTAATTGCTGAAAGATCGTTTGCATACCAGGAATGGTGGATTTTGTAGTAGTACTCTATCTTCGTCCCAAGAAATAAGGCTCCCTAATTTTTCTTGTTTTTTGTTTGACCAAGATTTACTCTATATAAAGAATGTTGGTACTGTACAAATTTAGCATCATTGGAAAGTGTGTTTCAATACGAATTCAACGAAGCAAATTTTACACAATATAAGTAAATTTTAGTTGCTCCATTTATTCGGTTAAACTTTACTTTGGAGCGCGCGTGCGCCTTATTCCTTGAAACAGAGGTAGATGAGTTCGATGGATGTACTCTCCTGAGTATTTTTCATGAAGTCTGAACTTCCGATGGGTTAGGTGGATGTACTCTACTGAGTAGTAAGCTGAATAGGATTAAGGCTATATGTTTAGGAAGGCCAGAGGGCCAATTTGCAATACTACCAAGTAGATGAATTATTCACTCTAATTAATTTATGCATGCACCACTAGTTTTACATGCATGAGACGCTAGATAAAAAAGGGGACATGATGAGAGATGAAACAATATGCATTGGGAGATTGAGATAAAATAGAGATATCGAAATTAATGAGTCATGGGAATTAAGACAATAAAGAAGATAGGTCTTATAATTTCTAATAATTAAAAAAAGCTCCCTGGCCTAATAATCCCAAACAGAGGTAGGAGTACCGATCAACATATATTCGGGAGTACTAGTATGTAGTCCGTAGTAGTAGTATAATAGTGGAGTACAGTAGTAGTAGTACTCCCCTCCGATTCATATTAATTGTCACTGGATTGGATGTACTCATATCTAGTACTAAAACATGTCTAGATACATCCATTTTCGCGACAAGTAAATATAGCCATTTTTTGAGTAGTACTAGTTTGGTTGGAAGAAATCATATTTTTTCTGCAGTAGGGACGGTGGTTTTTTGCTAATAGTAGTACTAGTACATAGCAGGTAGTAGTAATATATATGTTTATACTATACTAACTCAACATACATTTGGGCAATCGGCAAAATTTCATCTTGCGGTTCTGCTACTACAGTGCTACTACTAGTTTTTCAGGTGCCCATTCACTCTCTGTCTTTCAGCAGTACTCCGCCCTTAAGCAGTATAAATGGAATTACTCAAAGAAAGTCTCTACCACTATAAATTTATAATCTACCATGGTTGTTGATTGACAAGACAATTCATTGTGGGGTAGGCTGCTGGCGTGCTACGATGCCTACTCCTACTATCACTCTGCGGTCAAAACAAAATAAATAGCTACAATTCCTTACATTAATTCTTGCCTCCGCCCCTTGCATGCCTGTAGTATATACATGCATTAAATTTTGCGAGTAGTAGTACAAGTAGGAGTAGTATCAAGCAAGGATATACCGAAATGCAAAGATATACTCGTAGGTCACATGGTGTACCATTCTGAGTCTTCGTCTTCTTCTTCTTTGGCCTGCTTGCACTTGCCCTTGCCCTTCTTCCTTAGTTCTTTTTTTGGTTGAACATTTCGAGAGTTTGTTGACCCCTCTCGAAGTTCACTATCCGCCTATATACCTCGTAGGTCGTGTAGGCGTCGAGGCTTGCATACTTGATCTGCTCTTCGGTCAGGGGCATGTTCCCCCACTGCTTGTGGTCCACATCCTTCTTCTTCTTCTTCATGAATTTGTAACGGATGTCTATGAGGTCCACCACGTAGTTAGACAAAGAATCTTTCTCATTCGTGGAGCCGGCAGGCTTCCACCTCTTCTAGATGTCCACGAAGTTCGTCACTGGCACGAGAGAATGCCTAAGCCTGATACCGTCGTTGCCGATGTTGATGCCTGCAAAGGAAATGTTAGGGTTGGTGAGGAACTCTGCTAGCTTGGAGCATGGCTGGTTGGCCTGGCAGATCCGATAGACCAGGCAATCCATGACCACACATTGCTAGATGATAGTAGCTGCATCGAGGATTGCTCGTTGGTGTACTTGATGTCGAGGCCAACAATCTTGTCGTCTGTTTCCTCCAGGAGCTTTTGGATTTACTCGATGTAATCGTTCACCACCAACGCTCTATTGGTATACGCCATCTATAGTGTGGTGTTTCCAGGGTCCAGGAAGTAGTACATCTTGTCCAATGCTGCCGCCATGGACGGTTATTGGCGCCTTCTTTTGTTTTGTAGAGGTCCGGCCAGGTGATAGAAAAGGAATGGGATAGAGAAGAAAGGAACCGCTAGGAAGATCAGGAGATGCATGCATGAGCGGTTCTGGAGACGAAAGGGCGTGCGGTTTCCCCCCGGTCCCACCCACGTACTCCTATAAAATAGAATTTATTTACGGATCAGTTTTACGGACACGGATTATTTAGGTAGCTATAGGTTGATTTCTAGATTATACAAAAAGTACAAGAACCAAACACATGGGATACTTTATGAACGTGGCTCGAAAGTATAAATATTTTTTGAGTTTCACCTACTACTATAATTTTATATAAAAAATGATATGTCATACTTATATTATCTGATTTTCACGTGCAAGGCACTTGCAACTCACTACTTATTTATTATTTTATCTTACCACTATATCTCTACTATTATAATGGAGCAGTTTTGAATTGGATCCTTAGCACCAATCCTAACCATTGGCTATTAGATCTAATGGTCAGAGCACCTGGATTCGTGTTGAATAGTACCTAAAGCAAACTCCACCATTTTCTAGAACCATCATGTCACCACCCACAAAATTTCATAGCATAGTAGGCTGTATTCTCTCTACTACTACAATGGAGCAGTTTTGAATTGGATCCATAGCACCAATCCTGACTGTTGGGCTGTTAGATCCAATGGTTCAGAATAGCTGGATTCGTGTTGAATAGTACCTAGAGCAAACTCCAACATGTTTTAGAACTATCATATCACCACCCCCAAAATTTCATAGCATAGTAGGATGTATTCTCATTATGGGTAGATAGTTATTACTAATAGACTTAATGTATGCATTTTTTCTAACAAGAATATTGGTTAATAACAACTTAGCGTTTGTTAAATCACATTTTATACAGTATATACGTGTGTGGCATGTTCCTTTTGATCAACACGTGTAAGATAATAGTCGTCTAACATATCATCACTATATAAAATTTTAATAGGTAAAGCATAAAAAAATATTTGATCAATATCTATAAAGTATGGGTGTATATTTGGTTCTTGTACTTTGTATATCATTTAGAAGTCAACGATTATTAGCTATCTAAAACTTGAAAATTCTGGTAACATGGTCTAGAGAAACGTGGGAGAAGATTCTAGAATGATGGAGAAGTGTGTTTTGAGTTTTGTGCATACCATTCATTGTGATGAAGACTATCAATAAAATCTTCTAGATGCTAGAATGGAAAAGAAGATCCAACGGCTGAAAATGTTGGGATTCACGAATCTTGACCCAACGGTCAATCTTCAAAGTTATTCGTACAATATATAGTGGTAAGATAAGATAAGATAAGATAAGATAAGATATATATGTAGAAAAACATTAAAACACAATTATTCATCATTGTAGAATCTTCTCGATTATTTTCTAGACCATGGTTCTAGAATTTTCAATTATTAGGTAGCTAATAAACATTTATTTCTACATGATATAAAGTGCAAGAACCAAATATACACTCATCTTTAGAAACATGGCTCAAATTCATGGATATGTCAAGCTTTAACTATTACAATGTTATATACTGATGACATGTCATGCTTCTGTATATTATGTGAATTTCACGTGCAAGGCACGTGCAGCTTACTGGTACTACTACGAAGAGCATGGCTCAGCTCCGTGATGGAGGAGCAGGACCCGACTACTAATTTTAATTGCATGATTGTAGGGTTCTTTATGTTAAATGTATGGACTTGGATGCAATCTTCACTTTTTTAAGGTCCTTGGTATAACATGTACACATGCACTAACTGTTTGAATTATTGAAGCATCTCACTCCTTCGGAACATACCCCAATCAAAAAAATAAAGTGCCACCACCCGAATTTTAGAAAACGCAGACATGTTTTATTAAAATTCCCTAGTACTATATAGTGTACGAATAACTTTGAATATTAACCGTTGGATTAAGACTCGCAACTCCTAACATTTTTAGCTGTTGGATCTTTTTTTCCATTCTAGCATCTCGAAGATTCTATTGATAGTCTTCATCACAATGAATGCTATGCACAAAACTCAAAACACACTTCTCCATCATTCTAGAATCTTCTCCCTCGTTTCTCTAGACCATGTTACCCGAATTTTTAAGTTTTAGATAGCTAATAATCATTGACTTCTACATGATATACAAAGTACAAGAATCAAATATACACCCATACTTTATAGATGTTGATCAAATTTATATATTTTTCTGCTTTACCTATTATAATTTTATATCGTGATGATATGTCAGACGTCTATTATCTAAGTCTCACGTGTAGGGTACGTGCAATTTACTAGTTATATACAGTGTACGAATAACTCCGAATATTGAGCGTTAGATCAAGAGTCTCGAATCCCAACATTGCCAGCAGTTGGATCTTCTTTTCTATTTTAGCATCTAAAAAATACTACTCCCTTAGTCCATAAATAACTTACTTGAGTTTGTCTAGATCTGAATGTATCTATACACTAAAATGCGTCTAACTATATTCGAATCTAGACAAAACCAACTCAGTTATTTTTGGACGAAGGGAGTACTTTTGATAGTCTTTAGCATAATGTATGCATATTACTACTCCAAGTTACTTACCACTCAGACCAGCCTTAGAGCATCTCTAGCATGGAAAAAAATAGTGCGCTATTTCACGCTACTTAGCATGATATAGTGTATCTGGAGAGTCCATGATATTTTTTAAAGATTTTTCTTGCTATGGCGCTATTTTTTAAATAGCTTGCTATATCGCACTAAAACATCATAGCGTTAGCGCTATTTCAAGTATAGGACATTATTTTTTGTTGGCGGGTGTGGAGTAAGATAACATATGATAAATGTGTCGAGTAAGCAAACATACAATAAAAATTTGATTGTTAAACTTAAGTGATCGCGTCAAGCCGCCGCCTCCTCCCGCAGCACCTGGCGCTGTACCTAGATTCAGCCCTGCTGGTTATCCTCCAACTTGGATAGCGTCAGAATCAATTATGCATGTACAAGTATTACTCTAGGCAATTCATTAGATGCTGAAATCCGTTATATTCATGATATACCTGTTATATTTTTAAATTTTTACAAAAAGATGTTTTATAAAATAGCGCATTATTAGCATGCTATAACTTTCATATCGTCTAGAGAAAATCCACGATAAATTAAATATCACGCTAGTATTTTTTGCCTTGATCTCTAGTGGATGTCTAAATTTGGTAGTCTCTTAGAGCATATCTAGTGGCTTGTCTAAATTTGGCAGTCCACATCTTCACTTTATAGATAATGGTGTAAAAAGATTCCTTTTTACACGACTTTAGTTTTCTAGTGGATAGTCTAAATTTGATAGTCTATATGTCCATCTACACACAAATAGTCAATATACGTAGCAAATTAGTACAACAAATGCTCTGATTTGGCGCGGGAGCTCGCTCGTGAGCGACCAACTTTGCTTTAGACATGGTGGCTCAGTTGTCCAAATATGGACAACGAGTAGCCTGTTTGGAGGATGTCTAAATTTTAGACCAGCGGATACACAAGCCACCAGAGGCATTTTTTGGTCCATGGTGGTCTATATTTGGCTTAGACTATCAGATACACTAGCCACTAGAGATGGTCTTAGGATGATCATAGTGGGAAACATACTAGTTCATGTTACTACCTTCATGTGTGTACATAATTGAGCCAAAGGTAGAGACCCTATTTTTGCAGAAATGGCTTCAGAAATACTCCATACCTTGAAAGGCTAGGACATTACAGTAAACTATTTTTTCTAGTCATTGGTCTATAGCTACTCCTATGATAGGATATTATTATTCTATATCTTTTGAACTGTATAACCAAATTCAAAATCCCAGAGCGGCAAATTCTCCCGCCTCATCTCCACCAAAATATTTCGAGTGGTCACACGCCCCAAGTTGTAGCCGTACGAAATTCCTTTTCTACCCCTGGCAATGGCCTATCTACTAATGTTGGGGCGTGGGTATGGTTCGTAACCCTCCTCCCCCTAGAAGGTCGGGGGTCCCCACAGGTCTGAAGCTGTGTAGTCCACCTTCCACCAACGCCATCTCCCCCATAGCACTCCAAAAACCCTAACCCCTTTCTCACCTCCGGCTCCTGCACCACTGCACCAGAGCATCCCCATAGCGCTTCACCGGCCTACACGCCAGCCAACCCCCTCTCACCTCCAGCACCGCAACGTAATCATCTCTGCCGCACTTCACACTACACGCCACCTAACCCCTTGATATGTTGCTAACATATCTATAATTTTTTATGTTCCATGCTTGTTTTATATCTACTTTCTTATGTTTTGTCCACACTTTGGAGTATTTTTACACATTTTCTGAAACTAACCTATTAACAAGATGCCACAATGCCAGTTGCCTATTTTCTGCTGTTTTTGGTATTGGAAAAGCTGGAAAATAAATATTCTCGAAATTGGACCGGACAAAAGCCAAAGTCAATATTTCACCGAGGGGAATAGGGAGCCAGAAGACGAGACGGAGAGGGGCCAGGGGCCGGACACACCACCTAGCCGCGCGGCCAGTCCTGGCCACCACGCCAGGGGGTGGTGCGGCCGCCTCGGGCACCCCCTCGGCCTCTCTCTTCGCCTATATATTGCCTCCGATACCAAAACCCTAAGTACCCAATCAAAATTCCACGAAAGAGTCTGTAGCCGCCTTCATCTCCATCCCTAGATCGGGGGGGATCTGAAGCTCTTCCCGGCACCCTGTCGGAGGGGAGAAATCACCCTCGAGGCCTTCTTCATCACCATGCCTGCCTCCGGTGTGATGCGTGAGTAGTTCATCCTTGGACTGCGGGTCCATGTAGTAGCTAGATGGCTGGTTCTTCTCCTTTGTGCTATCATGTTTAGATCTTGTGAGCTCCGTTCATGATCAAGATCATCTATTTGTAATCCTTCATGTTGTGTTTGCGGGGATCCGATGGATATTGAGATGCTATTTCAGATTGATTATTGATTCTATCATGTCTTTGTTATTTGTGATCTTGCATGCTTTCCGTTGTTAGTAGCTATCTTGGCCAAGTAGATGCTAGCAACTCCAAGAGGGAGTATTTATGCTCGATAGTGGGTTCATGCCTCTAGTAATCTGGGGAAGTGACAAAAATCTCTAAGGTACAAGATGTGTTGTTGCTACTAGGGAGAAAACAACAATCCTTTGTTCATAGAACAATCGTATTGTTTACTTTACACACTTTGCGTAATGCAATTATCTGTTGCTTGCAACTTAATAATTGAGGGGGTTCAGATGATAACCTGAAGGTGGATTATTAGTCATAGATGCAGTTGGATTACAGTCTATGTATAATGTTGTAATGCCCAATCAAATCTCAAAGGAGCCAAGATGATTAGTATATTCATGTATGATTTCTCGATGTTTGTCAATTGCCCCGCTATAATTTGTTCACCCAACATGTCATCTATCTTGAGGAGAATCACCACTAGTGAACTATGGACCCCGGTCCTTTCTTTTACCATCAATCTACAATTGTTTACTGTTTTGTGTTTACTTTCTGCAAGCTATTACTACCTTCCACACAATACTTTTAATCCTTTGTTTTCAGCAAAACCAGTGAGATTGACAATCTCACTGTAAGTTGGGAGCAAAGTTCTATCGTTGTGTTGTGCAGGATTCCAAGTTGGAAACAACACCTTGGAGGTGTTTCCTTGCTCCTACTGGTTCGATAACCTTGGTTTCATAACTGAGGGAAAACATGTTGATGTGCTCATCATACCTTCCTCTTGGGGTTCCCCAACGAGCTAGAATATATTTTGGGCCATCAAGCTCTTTTTCTGGAGCCGTTGCTAGGGAGTCAAAGACATCTTCACAAGGGGAGTCCCTCATAACCAATCTCTTTACTTTGTTTTATTTGTTTTGCTTAGTTTATTTCTGCTTTGTTTGCTTGTTTCTTTATCAAAAACACACAAAAAATTAGTTGTACTTAGTTTGCTTCCTTTATAAAAAACACAAAAAAATTAAGTCTTTCTATAGTTGTTACCTCCTTCGTAGCTCACCATGTTGATCCCTAAGTTCACCCTGAAAGACCTTTCAATAGGTAGTGGCTCTATAATTGGAAAATATAATATTGAAGAATTCTTTAATCATGCTTTGCTTAAGGAATTCTATGATGTTTCTAAAGAATCTAGAAAGGTCTTTGAACGTTTTAATATGCTAGGCTCATGTGTAGATGTTATTGGTACACGAGAAAAGATGGACAAAACCGAACCTAATGGGGAGAAAATTAAGATACCAATACCTTTTAGACTTGTAGGAATGCATGAAGCGTTAGAAAAGAATTTTGATTGGATTGTTCCTGAAAACCCGTTTGATGAAAATAGTGAACCCAAGAGCATTGAGAGAGGATCCTCTAGAACTTATTTGGATGAGATACCTTGCCTTGTTGAAGATATTTTTGGTATCAATCTTAACGCTTCTTCATTTGAGAACACTTGATTCTTTTCTTGCTTCTTATGCCTAACTTAAAGGCGTTAAAGAAAAGTACTTATTAGGAGATAATCCAAAAGTTTTAGTTGAGTCTTGGAAGTTATTTCTTCAGTAATAACCGCTCCTTATCTTTTTTGTGTGATTTTTGTGCCAAGAGTAACCTCTAATGAGAGAGAAGTAATGCTGGGGAAAGTTGTTGTCCCGAAATAGATTTTTGTGCTTCGCTGTAAAAATTCGTGAAAAATCTCTTTAAGTCGACTTGAGCTGTAATTTGTGCTTCTGCCCTAGGTTGTTATCTAACTTTCGTTAGTTCAAAACTTTTCAAGTTGAGCAACAGAAGGTCTTATAAAAAATTGGTTTTTACCTGTTGGTCTGTTTTGACAGATTTCTGCCATTATTTGCATTTGCCTCTTAATCTCTTTCTCTTTGAGTTCTATTTTATCATTTGAAATTTTTAAAGGCAGTGCTACAGTAGCTTGTGTTTTAATGGAAGTTTTATTTGTGTTGGAACTGAACCAAAAGACTTATTATCTTGAGTGCACTAATGTTGCTAATGAAGATTGTGTGAAGTTTTGTATGAAGAAAATTTTCAGGTGTAGGGAAAAGAATGATGTAATGAGATAAAGAATGGACTAAAGCTCAAGCTTGGGTATGCCACCTATGTCACCCCAAGAAACATTCAAGAAGTACAAGCATCAAAGCTTGGAGATTCCCAAGGCATCCCCTTCTTCATCAATAAAAATCTCAGGTTTCTTCCAAACACTTCATTTTTATTGTTTAATGCACAATTGTGTTGTTCTTGGAGCGTCTTTGTTTTCACTTTTGCTTTTTCGTTTGCTTAGTTTGCTTGGTTTGCTTGAATAAATTGGTTGTACCCCCTCATTCATACATTAGTTTTAAAATAAGTTGGTTTGGATTGGATTGCAAAAGAGTAGGAAAAGTTCATGCTTAAGTGGTAAGAGGATCTTGTTTTTGACTGTGACCTGGACTTTGTCATGTCATGCTTGGCATTGTTTTGGCTTTATGCTTAGTGATTTTTGCTGTAGCATGACATGTTATAAACAATTGAGATTGCTTAATGATCTTTGAAAGAATTATGCGTTGTTTTAGCATATTAAAGCATAATATTGTGGTATTCACCTTTGATGCTTTATTTGGGTTGACTTGGCGCATGCTCACACCATGTTATGACTATCCCAAGTCACCATAGCCTCGATGATCATTTAGTTTTCGACTTGTAATATCACTTTATGCTTTAATTAATGATGTTTTGTCGCTTTGCATGATTATGGCTATTATTGCTCTCTTAGTTGGTCGCTTCCAGTCTTTTGCTAGCCTCCATAACCAAGTATGAGTTCCACTCATGCATCCAACTCCAAATAAAACCAAGTTATTCCAAAGAGTCCACCATACCTCCCTATTAGCATTTGCTATTCCAAGTATATTCATGTTTTTACCTACCTTCCGAATTAAACTTGTTATGTGAAAATTAGTGATTAAAGCTCTCACGAACTTGATGACACACTTTACTTTTCTTGCCCTTAATAAACTTGAACCATTGTGTCATATATGTTGTATATGCTTGCACTTATACGTTGGGGATTAGCAGAACCATGCTGTCATGGGGAACGCTTTCAACATTGCACTTGTACATTGTACCCAGTTGATATCACGATCTTTTGTTTATGGATGTCGTAGGTGTGAAATGAAAGGGGATCTTGTAATTCCATGGAGTTATGTATGTGTGTTAGAGAAACGCCTGCGCGGCTGGTCTAATCCATGCCTAATCATGGTGGAAACCTACAGCGTAACCATAATGAGCAATCTATGAAGCATTCTTCTTATAAAAAAGAGATAGAGATTGAGAAAAAGAAAAAAAAGATGAGAAAAGAGGAAAGAGAGAAAAAAGCACCATTTTCCCATGGTAAATAAGAAGATTGCTGAGATGCTTATTGTCTGCTTGCCTTGTCATTTTGATATGGGGATTCTTCCGTATCATCGGGCAAGGGTACCTGCTGCGGTTCTCTATGATAAACATGTACTTACTATGACAAGAACTTACCGGTAACTAAACTTGAGTAGCATGAGGAACGGCCCTCGTATTCAAGGGACATGAGATTTCCAACTTATACTTTGTCAAGCATATACTCCATAGTTTGTTCACTTTAACCTTAATCACTTCAGGATGCTTATGATAGGGGCAATGAGAGATGAAAGCTAATAAGTACCATAATTTTTGGAAGCTCTTTATGAAACTTGAATCCCTGCTTCCTTCTATGAAGACCTTTATTTTACTTTTATGTTGAGTCTCTATCTTCTATCTTTATGCACCTATTGAGAGAGCATAGTGGCCATTCTTAGTTTAATGTGCATTGTCCCAAGACTTGTTGATTGATGCATAACTTTGATATTGCTTATTCTTAAACTATTTGTATCTAGTCACCCTTATGAACTTTGAAGGTGTCCTATGCATATATGTTTTGCTACACTATGAGGATCAAGCTGAATACCATTCTTATTATGTTTTCTTTATGTGAAACAAACAAACATCATTCAAAGCATTGTTATTCATGAATCTTTTGTTTGTACCTTTTCATGCTACAACATAGTTGCTATGTCTTATTGTTAGAACTTTATATTGCATGCTACGTTAAAGTAATATGATCCCAGCTATCAATGTTATAAATACCTTGATCTAGATTGTGATGGTGCATGTCACCTAAAAAAATATTCTTTCTTTTTATCACTTACCTACTCGAGGACGAGCAGGAGTTAAGCTCGGGGATGTTGATACGTTGCTAACGTATCTATAATTTTTGATGTTCCATGCTTGTTTTATATCTACTTTCTTATGTTTTGTAGACACTTTGGAGTATTTTTACACATTTTCTAGAACTAATCTATTAACAAGATGCCACAGTGCAAGTTGCATGTTTTCTGCTGTTTTTGGTTTCAGAAAAGCTGGAAAGTAAATATTCTCGGAATTGGACCGGACAAAAGCCAAAGTCAATATTTCACCGAGGGGAACACGGAGCCAGCAGACGAGACGGAGAGGGGCCAGGGGCCGGCCACACCACCTGGCCACGCGGCCAGGCCTGGCCCGCACTGTGGTGGCTGCTGCCTAGGCACCTCGACCGCCTTCGCCTATATATTGCCTCCGATACAAAAACCCTAAGTACCCGATCAAAATTCCATGAAAGAGTCTATAGCCGCCGTCATCTCCATCCCTAGATCGGAAGGGATCTGAAGCTCTTCCTGGCACCCTGCCAGAGGGGAGAAATCACCCTGGAGGCCTTCTTCATCACCATGCCTGCCTCCTGTGTGATGCGTGAGTAGTTCATCCATGGACTACGGGTCCATGTAGTAGCTAGATGGCTGGTTCTTCTCCTTTGTGCTATCATGTTTAGATCTTGTGAGCTCCGTTCATGATCAAGATCATCTATTTGTAATCCTTCATGTTGTGTTTGCGGGGATCCGATGGATATTGAGATGCTATTTCACATTGATTATTGATTCTATCATGTCTTTGTTATTTGTGATCTTGCATGCTTTCCGTTGTTAGTAGCTATCTTGGCCAAGTAGATGCTAGCAACTCCAAGAGGGAGTATTTATGCTCGATAGTGGGTTCATGCCTCTAGTAATCTAGGGAAGTGACAGAAATATCTAAGGTACTAGATGTGCTGTTGCTACTAGGGAGAAAACAACAATCCTTTGTTCATAGAACAATCGTATTGTTTACTTTACATACTTTGCGTAATGCAATTATCTGTTGCTTGCAACTTAATACTAGAGGGGGTTCGGATGATAACGTGAAGGTGGATTATTAGTCATAGATGCAGTTGGATTACGGTCTATGTATAATGTTGTAATGCCCAATCAAATCTCAAAGGAGTCAAGATGATTAGTATATGCATGTATTCTTTCTTGATGTTTGTCAATTGCCCCGCTGTAATTTCTTCACCCAACATGTCATCTATTGTAACACCCTCAAATCGGTCCTATGCAAGTTTTAGCCCTCTCCGCCAAACCCGCATAGGAACGATTCAAGGACGCCCACCAGGCACTTTCGTGCGGGTGAAAAATGAAGTAATACCATTACACAACAGTCCTCGATGGGACCCATAGAACAGATATATATATACAACAACGACTCCATGATTCAAGAATACAGATATAATATACAAAGATCCAAATCACCTCGAAACGATAGAGCGTTCGACTACGGACACGATGCAAATGGGGCTAAGATCCCTGAAGAATAACCAATGGCGTCCATAACCCTGCCCAGGCCAAGTCGGAAGGGTAACGCTGCTAACGACGTCGATCTCAAACCTGCTAAAACAAAAGGGGTGCCGACAAAGGGAAAGGAAAAATAGGAGCGTCAGTACTGAGGCCAGTACATGGCGAGGCTAAAATTCGGCGGCTCTTGCCTACATAGGTATGGTGGACTGAAGCGGCAGCGCATCAGCACTAAACAACCTATAGAGACTCCATACAACTGGCGGCTATTAGAGAGGGATAAGAAAGACCTATTCGGATCCAACCTAATACTAACACCAATCATACCCATCCTGGCATTTCCCCCTCGAGACCAAACGAGGAAGTCAGACCGAGGAACTCACACGGTTGGCAGTTTTATTCATTACATTATAGTTGAAGCTCTTACTAATCAGATATAGATAGCATGAGTCATCCTGAAGCATAAGTAGTGGGCAGTTTAGTTAACAATCTGTTGTAGTTGGAACACTTACTAGTAAGATATAATTGTCCTGAGGAATCCCAAAACCCAATAATTGTTGGCACTTTTATCACATTCCATTGGAGTTGCAATACTTACTAGGCAGGTATAGGATGACACAGATCCACCAGTTGTTGGCATTTTTATGATCCATTCCATTGTATTTGAATCTGATTACTAGTCACATATTAAGTCAAATTTATAACACTATTTTAGTTATGCTTGTCTATGATCGAGATACTGTGCTCCAAGTCGTCCATAACCGCCGACACGGCTTTCAGAAAGTTTTACCCTACAGGGGTGCACAAATAGCAACACACACTCGATCAACCTCGGAAAAACCAACTCAAAACCCAACAAGGCTTTCACGACAAAGCAATCACAGGATTCAAAAATATTTCAGGGGGCCACCCCACTAAGCTACCCGCAACGAAGTTGGCCGGCTCCAGAATGGACCCAGGGTTTGTGTCAATGGCTGTAAACGACTGGGAACCCGAAAGTGTGACTGGGCTTGTCGATACCGCGAAAACATTCCACGATCCAAAATAGTACAGGTGCTCCACGCACAATCTTAAATAAAGCAGTAAAGCATGGCATAAGTACAGAATAGTAATAAAGCCCCAAACTACTTGTGGCCCCAAGAAATAGAAATGAATCAAGCTCTGGCTCAGGGGGGTCCACGGCCTCCCAGATGTGGATAGTGCGAAAAATCAAGGAACAGGTATCAAGTACTCGGGACCTACGGGACACAAGTGAGCGTGGAAGAACCAAATAACATCTATTGCCCACCGATGCCTCTGCATTAGTTATATCTAGCATTTTTAATAGTTGTATTTAAAGTCATGATCAACTCCACCATTAAGCATCTCCCCTATAAACATCTGTCAGCATTCCAACAACTGTGGTTCTCGACAAGATCGCACCTGAGCAAGCACTACGACTTGCAAGGCCAGCTATCTACCAAACACAGGTAATAGGAGGTGTCCAAGGCAATATAGAGGCTGCACGGAATATAACTGGTGTTCGGAAACTAAAGCATCACGACACAGATAGCAATAGATCAACAGGACGAAATAAAGACTATAAATGCAAAATAGGTAGAAGGGGGAGAGATGCTCGCCTGGGAAACACTGCCGAAGGTTCATATCCGGAGAACTTGTCGACACTCGCATCCACTCATTGGCCTAATCCGCGAAGAAGCAAACACTAGAATAAACACTGGATGCAATATTTAATACCACGGCAGAAGATTTGGCATGATCATGATATGATGCAGATGCAGTGCAATTAGGCAGTATTAATCGGAACTGGGGTCCCGTCAATTGATTAAAAGGTTCAAGTTATTTAAAAACCCCGCAAATTAAATGTTGTCTTAACAAGGCAAAACATGGCATCGGTTCGCTACACAAATTTAAATGGAGTCCGGAATAAGGCAAAGATATCTCGCATGAACACTCCATATTTAATTATGAGGTGAATCGGCATAATGCCCCCAAACCACCCAAAGATGTATGCAATCATGAACAATTTAATATGCAACAAGATAGGTATCATATTATAAAATAGGGTCTTGAATAGGGGATTACACTTAGGGGGGTTTCGGCGAACTTGGTTCCGAGAGTTCGGTTTGGTCATCGGGATCGGTCTTCGGAGAGGAAGGAGAACATGAAGCCGGTGCCGGGGTTCGGTCTTTGGGGCCTAGAATATCTTGGCGCTCGGCGTCCTACGGTTCATGATGTAGAACATGTCGGATCTGTATCGGCGTACTTGACGTCTTCGGGTACGGGAAGGAGGACATGGCGTGGTCCTTGTACAACTTATCGTGTTGGTCGATATTGTTCAGCGGGGGATCTTGCCCGTCGGAAAGTCTTGGACAAATCGTCAATAGGGGATCAACACCAAACAACAACATCCTGTTCTGCAGCGCGAGACTGAAGTAATCCGGGTAGCAACACCATGTGCCATCTTCGCACGGTTGCAACTGCAGTACACCAGAGCCCATATTCTCGTGACCAGTTCCAGAACACAACACATGGATCCACCCTACTGGTACTAGAAGAAAACAACATGAACGAACATTTACACATCGGTAGCAGGCAGATGTTGGTCGGATAGGCTCGGCTGCGAAGCTGCTGAGGGGAAACGTGGGGCGGAGGGCCGGAGATGCTCGGGAGGACGGCACCGTTGAAGGACATGCGCAGGACAGCGAGGCGCCAGCTAGAGGGAGGCCGCTGCACCGGCGGCGGCTGTAGCGGGGAACCGCGGAGGCGCGCGACGCGGGCGGCCGGATGTCACGGGAGGAAGACGGCGGAGAAGGCGACCATGGCGTTGCAGGTCGCGACCGTTTGAGAGGCGGCGGCCGGGGCTCATCGAAGGTTGAGGGAGGAAGGCCCGGGAGGAGGCGCGACAGCGGAAGAGGCGGCAGGGGCGGTCGGGTCGGCGAGGGAGGAAGAGCGGGCGAGGGAGAGGCCTGGCAGCAGGCGCGTCGACAACAGCCAGCAGAGGAGAGGCGAGCTCGGCCCTGAGCGGCGGCAATGGGGGTATGGTGGAGAGGAGCGGTGGCGGCCGAGAGCGGCATGGCGACGCTCGGGGGCGGGGAACGGCGCCGCTCGGGGAAGGGGAGCGGCCCTGCGTGACTCCGGCGGGCGGCGGCGCCAGAGGGGGAGAGGCGCGACAGGGAAGGGGAGATCGTCGGGAGGCGGCGGGGTTGGTGGCGCTCGGGATTGGGGAGGAGCGGGGCGACAGAGGAGAGGTTGGTGGGAGTGGGAGGCGCATGTGGTGGGGCCAGGGACGGGATTGGGCCAGGCGATCATGGGCGGAAAACCCGAGGCGGTCGGCGTGGGGAGAGAGGAGTGGGTCAGGATGGGGATTGATCGTTCCAAGGCATGGACCGCGCGGTCGGCCGCGCTAGGCAGGTGGGGTGCGCGGGGCTGGGGGGTGCATGTCCAGGTGGGGTGCGTGGTGTGTGTGCGTGTATTGTGTGCGTGGGGGTTGGTAGGGAGTGATGAGGTGGAGGGGTGCGGTGAGGTGGCGAGTTGCGATTGGCCGGGGTGAGGTGGAGTGGGCTGGGTAGGATTAGGGGTAGGTAGGATTAGGACTAGATATTTTTAGACTAGGGTTTGGAGGTGGCCGGCCAGGCTTTCGGGCCTAGCGGGCTGCCTCCCAAAAAATAAATTAGATATTTTATTTGTTTAAAACGGGGTGTTTGAAATCTATTTGTAGACGAAACAAATATTTCGGAGACCCGGGTTTTAATTTGAATAAAGAGGGGAATATTTAGAAAACAAAACTAGGCGTTTCGAAATAGTTTAGACAAAAACCATGCAAGATGATGACGATGCTCAAAATGGAATGTGGCATGATGACATGAGCATGCGGTCATGATGATGCAATGCACAAAAACACAGCGATTTTCTAGTAGTGATTTTTGTGGGATGCCACAATTCGACACCACTAATAATGGATCTCGCCCTCGAGATCCGCCTCGTGGTACCGGGAGGAAGGTCGGCGATCTGAATCTTCTCACTTCGTGTCGATCCTCGCGCACCACTAATAAGAGGTCGTTGTCCCTGATCGTCGAGAGATCCCTCCGGAGAAACAAGGACGAAGGTAGAGGCATCAGAAGATCACGACACCTCTAAATTCCGGGGACGGAGTAAAATTGCTTGATCCACCGATTCGATGTACAAAAGCAAATGATAAGAGTAGTCGGATGGTGATCAGTCCATCGCACACCCAAACCATTACTCTGCACACGAATAGGAGAATTAGGCAACCCACTCTCGGAATCAGACTAAAGATCTCGATAATCGAGGTTCGGAAACAAGGAGTGATACAGACTCTGCATCGGATCTGGCGTAGATGATGTCGTCGCGTCGAAAAACACCGGAAGACACAAACAAGGAACAAAGAATGGTACCACAGATAAAGGATCACTCAGATAGCATGAAGTCCGGAGGTAGAAACACCGTTACCAAAGGAGGAAGCGAAACCCTGAAGGTACGACGGAAAACCCAACCATGAGAAACCCTAGACTCAAAGAAAAGATAAGCGAGCAGATCCAAAACATGCAGAGGTAAGAGGAGAATAGCAGAGGGGTAAGGAGTAAAAGAAGACCTAATCAGATCTATTCAACCGATTTTGCAAAATAGTTTTGACACTCTACTTCGGCCGTTAGCTAGGTTATCCTACAGGCTGGACTTGTGGGGTATCGTAACTGCTGAGCTCTGATACCACTCTATAACACCCTCGAATCGGTCCTATGCAATTTTTAGCCCTCTCCGCCAAACCCGCATAGGAACGATTCAAGGACGCCCACCAGGCACTTTCGTGCGGGTGGAAAACGAAGTAATACCATTACACAACAGTCCTCGATGGGACCCACAGAACAGATATATATACAACAGCGACTCCATGAGTCAAGAATACAGATATAATATACAAAGATCCAAATCACCTCGAAACGATAGAGCGTCCGACTACGGACAAGATGCAAATGGGGCTAAGAGCCCTGAAGAATAACCAATGGCGTCCATAACCCTGCCCAGGCCAAGCCGGAAAGGTAACCCTGCTAACGACGTCGATCTCAAACCTGCTAAAACAAAAGGGGTGCCGACAAAGGGCAAAGGAAAAAGAGGAGCGTCAGTACTGAGGCCAGTACATGGCGAGGCTAGAATTCGGCGGCTCTCGCCTACATAGGTATGGTGGACTGAAGCGGCAGCGCAGCAGCACTAAACAACCTATAGAGACTCCGTACAGCTGGAGGCTATTAGAGAGGGATAAGAAAGACCTATTCGGATCCAACCTGGTACTAACACCAATCATACCCATCCTGGCATTTCCCCCTCGAGACCAAACGAGGAAGTCACACCGAGGAACTCACACGGTTGGCAGTTTTATTCATTACATTATAGTTGAAGCTCTTACTAATCAGATATAGATAGCATTAGTCATCCTGAAGCATAAGTAGTGGGCAGTTGAGTTAACAATCCGTTGTAGTTGGAACATTTACTAGTCAGATATAATTGTCCTAACGAATCCCAAAACCCAACAATTGTTGGCACTTTTATCACATTCCATTGGAGTTGCAATACTTACTAGGCAGGTATAGGATGACACAGATCACCACAGATCCACCAGTTGTTGGCATTCTTATGATCAATTCCATTGTATTTGAATCTGATTACTAGTCATATATTAAGTCAAATTTATAACACTACTTTAGTTATGCTTGTCTATGATCGAGATACTGTGCTCCAAGTCGTCCATAACCGCGGACACGGCTTTCAGAAAGTTTTACCCTGCAGGGGTGCACAAATAGCAACACACACTCGATCAACCTCGGAAAAACAAACTCAAAACCCAACGAGGCTTTAACGACAAAGCAATCACAGGATTCACAAATATTTTAGGGGGCCACCCCACTAAGTTACCCGCAACGAAGTTGGCCGGCTCCGGAACGGACCCAGGGTTTGTGTCAATGGCTGTAAACGACTGGGAACCCGAAAGTGTGACTGGGCTTGTCGATACCGCGAAAACATTCCACGATCCAAAACAGTACAGGTGCTCCATGCACAATATTAAATAAAGCAGTAAAGCATGGCATAAGTACAGAATAGTAATAAATCCCCAAACTACTTGTGGCCCCAAGAAATAGAAATGAATCAAGCTCTGGCTCAGGGGGGTCCACGGCCTCCCTGATGTGGATAGTGCGAAAAATCAAGGAACAGGTATCAAGTACTCGGGGCCTACGGGACACAAGTGAGCGTGGAAGAACCAAATAACATCTATTGCCCACCGATGCCTCTGCATTAGTTATATCTAGCATTTTTAATAGTTGTATTTAAAGTCATGATCAACTCCACCATTAAGCATCTCCCCTATAAACATCTGTCAGCATTCCAACAACTGCGGTTCTCGACAACACGAGATCGCACCTGAGCAAGCACTACGACTTGCAAGGCCAGCTATCTACCAAACACAGGTAATAGGAGGTGTCCAAGGCAATATAGAGGCTGCACGGAATATAACTGGTGTTCGGAAACTAAAGCATCGCGACACGGATAGCAATAGATCAACAGGACGAAATAAAGACTGTAAATGCAAAATAGGTAGAAGGGGGAGAGATGCTCCATGGGAAACACTGCTGAAGGTTCATATCCGGAGAACTTGTCGACACTCCCATCCACTCATTGGCCTAATCCGCGAATAAGCAAACACTAGAATAAACACCGGATGCAATATTTAATACCACGACAGAAGATCCGGCATGATCATGATATGATGTAGATGCAGTGCAATTAGGCAGTATTAATCGGAACCGGGGTCCCGTCAATTGATTAAAAGGTTCAAGTTATTTAAAAACCCCGCAAATTAAATGTTGTCTTAACAAGGCAAAACATGGCATCGGTTCGCTACACAAATTTAAATGGAGTCCAGAATAAGACAAAGATATCTCGCATGAACACTCCATATTTAATTATGAGGTGAATCGGCATAATGCCCCCAAACCACCCAAAGATGTATGCAATCATGAACAATTTACTATGCAACAAGATAGGTATCATATTATAAAATAGGGTCTCGAATAGGGGATTACACTTAGGGGGGTTTCGGCGAACTTGGTTCCGAGAGTTCGGTTTGGTCATCGGGATCGGTCTTCGGAGAGGAAGGAGAACATGAAGCCGGTGCCGGGGTTCGGTCTTCGGGGCCTAGAAGATCTTGGCGCTCGGCGTCGTACGGTTCATGACGTAGAACATGTCGGATCTATATCGGCGTACTCGACGTCTTCGGGTACGGGAAGGAGGACTTGGCGTGGTCCTTGTACAACTTATCGTGTTGGTCGATATTGTTCAGCGGGGGATCTTGCCCGTCGGAAAGTCTTGGACAAATCGTCAATATGGGATCAACACTAAACAACAACATCCTGTTCTGCAGTGCGAGACTGAAGTAATCCGGGTAGCAACACCCCGCGCCATCTTCGCACGGTTGCAACTGCAGTACACCGTAGCCCATATTCTCGTGACCAGTTCCAGAACACAACACATGGATCCACCCTACTGGTACTAGAAGAAAACAACATGAACGAACATTTACACATCGGTAGCAGGCAGATGTTGGTCGGATAGGCTCGGTGCAACGCGCTGCAGGAGAAACGCAGGAAGGCGTAGGACGGGGGCCGGAGATGCTTGGGAGGACGGCACCGTTGAAGGGCATGCGCAGGACAGCGAGGAGCCAGCGAGAGGGAGGCCGCTGCACCGGCGGCGGTTGTAGCGGGGAACCGCAGAGGCGCGCGACGTGGGCGGCCGGATGTCGCGGGAGGAAGACGGCAGAGAAGGCGACCGTGACATTGCAGGTCGCGGCCGTTTGAGAGGCGGCGACCGGGGCTCATCAGAGGTTGAGGGAGGAAGGCTCGGGAGGAGGCGGTGCGACGGCGAGGAAGGAGGGCTCACACGGCGGGGACGAGCGGTCGGGGAGGAGCTCGGGCGTCGGCCGGGGAGGAAGAGAGGCCCGAGCGGCGAGGTCGTCGCGCCAGTAACAGCGCCAGAGAGAGAGGCGAAGCTTCGGCCATGAGCGGCGGCAATTGGGGTATTGTGGAGAGGAGCGGTGGCGGCCGAGAGCGGCATGGCGGCGCTGGCGGGAACAGCGCCTTCGGGAAGGGCGTCGGCGTGACTCAATGGCGGCGCCAGAGGGGGAGAGGCGCGGCAGGGGAGGGGAGATCGTCGGGAGGCGGCGGGGTTGGTGGCGCTCGGGATTGGGGAGGAGCGGGGCGACAGAGGAGAGGTTGGTGGGAGTGGGAGGCGTAGGTGGTGGGGCCGGGGACAGGATTGGGCCAGGCGATCGTGGGCGGAAAACCCGAGGCGGTCGGCGTGGGGAGAGAGGAGTGGGTCAGGATGGGGATCGATCGTTCCAAGGCGTGGACCGTGCGGTCGGCCGCGCTGGGCAGGTGGGGTGCGCGGGGCTGGGGGTGCATGTCCAGGTGGGGTGCGTGGTGTGTGTGCGTGTGTTGTGTGCGTGGGGGTTGGTTGGGAGTGATGAGGTGGAGGGGTGCGGTGAGGTGGCGAGTTGCGATTGTCCGGGGTGAGGTGGAGGGGGCTAGGTAGGATTAGGGGTAGGTAGGATTAGGACTAGATATTTTTAGACTAGGGTTTGGAGGTGGCCGGCCGGGCTTTCGGGCCTAGCGGGCTGCCTCCCAAAAAATAAATTAGATATTTTATTTGTTTAAAACGGGGCGTTTGAAATCTGTTTGTAGATGAAACAAAATATTTCGGAGACCCGGGTTTTAATTTGAATAAAGAGGGGAATATTTAGAAAACAAAACTAGGCGTTTCAAAATAGTTTAGACAAAAACCATGCAAGATGATGACGATGCTCAAATGCAATGTGGCATGATGACATGAGCATGCGGTCATGATGATGCAATGCACAAAAACACATCGATTTTCTAGTATTGATTTTTGCGGGATGCCACATCTATCTTAAGGAGAATCACCACTAGTGAACTATGGACCCTGGTCCTTTCTTTTACCATCAATCTACAATTGTTTACTATTTTCTATTTACTTTCTGCAAGATATTACTACCTTCCACACAATACGTTTAATCCTTTGTTTTCAGCAAAATCGGTGAGATTGACAACCTCACTGTAAGTTGGGGGCAAAGTTTTGTGGTTGTGTTGTGCAGGATTCCAAGTTGGAAACAACACCTTGGAGGTGTTTCCTTGCTCCTACTGGTTCGATAACCTTGGTTTCATAACGGAGGGAAAACTTGATGCTGTGTTCATCATACCTTCCTCTTGGGGTTCCCCAACGAGCTCGAATATATTTTGGGTCGTCACCCTATCTCACCTCCAGCTCCTGCACCACCACACCGGAACATCACCTCCGCACTTCCCCGCCCACACGCCACCCCAAACCCCCTATTCCATCTCCGGCTCCTGCACCACCGCACTTCACCGACCTACACGTCATACCTCGATACCATATACTCCTGACCAGTCTATGGGATCAGCCGATGTCCACCTTACCGAACCTAGTTCGCTGACACCATCTTCCATACAACCGTGTTAGTTTTGTCGACTCCCTAGTCCACAACACCTGACCTGCTTCACCTACGCCGGTGTGCGATGCATTAGATCTGCTTCACGGACTCAACAATCCACTACACCAGATCTGCTTCACCGATGCTCTTGTGCAGCGCCTCGAATCCATAATTGGTCGTAACAGATCTACTTCACCGACGACTCCGTACACTACACCGGATCTCCTTCACCGGCCATCTTGTCAAGAAAGCCAGACCCATCAACAACCTCCACAGATCTGCTTCATAGACACCGCCGAGATCTATCTGCTTCAGCCCGACTCACCACTACCGGGCACCCTCGGTGTCCTTGACTTCACCCACAAAGATGTCGTGTATGCATAAACAATGTTGTGGCCTAGGTAAACCAGATCTGCTTGTTCGTTCGTTTCAATATAGCAGGTATAAGCCTGCGATAGTGAACTGCATTTCTGTATTGGTGGTAAATTCCTACCTCAATACTGGCTTAATTGATATCACACTCTCCCTTGATAAATTTGGTGTAGTCTATGTTAAATCTAGGAGTTAAACTACTCCTTCTATTTCGAGGTATAAGGCATCCTTGTTATGCGTGTTTTTGCTTTGATCAACAATTACTCTTAATATACATAAACAATTTTGGTAGTACAAAACTGACATCATTAGAGTTCATTGGTATTATGCAGTTCATGGGAAATGTTAATTCACTGAACATCTGAAGCTGCCTACCTGTTCTACAAGTTCACAAGTTATGTCATCATAATGTGCATCTGAAGCTTCCTACCTGTTCTACATGTTGCTACAATACTGACTACATGTAATTTTGGAGTTCATTGGTAGTTTTAAGCCACTGAACATGTAGGTTAACATTCCTTGCTCTACAAGTTTAGAATTTATGCTATTTTAATTTCAATCTGGTTGTTCTAAGCAACCATAGTAACTACCTTCTCTTATGTAATTCATAGCAAATTTTATGTCATTGAACTTGTTGATTTTGCATTCCCCTGCAAGTTATGCCATTATTATTTGTTTCAATTAATCTCCAACAGTAGTTGTCGCCTATTGTGTACTACTCCCTCCGTTTCAAAATATAAGATGTTTTAGTTTTGTGAAAGGAGTGTATCTAGACACCATATAGTGTGTAGGTTTACTCCAAACCTACAAGAACCTACACACTAAAAGTGGTCTAGATACACTTCTTTCACAAAGCTAAAACATCTTACATATTGAAATGGAGGGAGTACATCCATTCCATAAAAGAGGACCTATACTTTTTAAATTCAAACAATGATGACTTTTACCAAGCTCATAGAAAAATATATTAAGGGTTAATTTGTGGCATTTGCGTCTATCAAAATATATGCCCTGATGTAACGAATGGCGTTGGTTTGGCATGGTAGATGTTCCTGGTATTTTCTACAAACTTGGTCCAATTTTGCATCAATTGACTTGTGAAAAATGTATACGCCTTATTTACTTTGGATTGGATGTAGTATTACATGGCATGTTTTAAGGCACTTAACATGGTTATCTGCATGCCCTACTCTATAAATTCAAGTTTCTCAATTATAATTTCTGTAGCAGCAGTATCTACCTTCTATTTTGTAGTTTATGGCATTTTAAGTCACTTCACAGATGGGTTAGCATTCCCTGCTCTATAAGTTCACGAGATATACCATTGTAATGTCTATCTTGTTAGTACAGTAACTGCCTGCTTTGTAGATGGTGAAAATTTTTATGG
The DNA here is from genome assembly GCA_023614405.1 of Avena insularis. Lineage (NCBI taxonomy): Eukaryota > Viridiplantae > Streptophyta > Magnoliopsida > Poales > Poaceae > Avena > Avena insularis. Next base: position 94,154,223 of record CM042696.1, on the reverse strand, counting down.
CACTTCTCATATTTGTTTGCAATCCTATTTCACAAGTTAAATTATTGTAATTTCTCTCTTGTTCGTGCTAAGGAGTGACTGTAACTGCATTCTATTTTGTCGCCATGGCAATCTTTATATCATTTAAATGTTTCTTTATATTCCGCCATTCCCTGCTCTACGTGTTCACAAGTGATTATACTATAATGTCTATCTAGTTCTTTATAAATAGCAACAACCACTATCTAATATTATTTCCTCCCATAGGGAACATGGAGAATCATAGAGTGAATCACCCCTACAATCTTGTAAGTACCTGTTGCTTTGTATTGCTGAATGCAAGCTTGTTTTATGTGAATGAGTGGCCTGAACCTATATATAGAGAAGTAACAATAAAGTAGATGGATCGTCTATCCAAGTACTGGATGCGGTGGATGACTTCAAAGAACGAACTTACAATAGGATGTCCTCCAACGGGACTGCATAAAGAGAAATAGTAAGCCTCTTGTTTTTACTGAGATGTGCTTAGTGTCAGATGCTTGTTTGTACGAGGTACCACATGATTCGGCTAATGATTAGAAAAAGGTTGACCTTAAACAAAACTGGACAAAAACCAAACGTAAATCCCTCGATTTATAATTCAATGTGCTCACTTGATTTTGGTGATGAAGTATTCTTTCTATATTTGACTTGTATTCATATATCTAACTATCTATCTATCTATCTTTTTTTTGAACGAAGATAGGCCCCGAAGGACCAGGAAGCTACATTAAACTCCAGCTGTGGGCTTACAATTTGCACAAAGGTCCACAAGGAAAGAAAAATTACAGCATAGACCTATGCTTTTACAACAAGGACCCTAAAAAGAAATTGCAAAACAAGATCGAGCCCTTCTCCACCGCAACGACGAGACAAACTCCGCGGCCAAACCAGCATCGCCGTCATCGGGGATGAACCACTTGGGGCGGCACAACTGAGTGGTGCCTGGACGGAGTTGAAGATCCTCCTTGTCGGCTTCACGCCAGGAGGAAGAACATCCAACGTCACCTGGCTAAGGAGGGCCGCCCTTCGACCATAGGAAGCAGAGGCGAGATGATGCTTGCCATCATAAATCCACTGCTGATGAACTCTAGGGAATTTTTGCAGCCTGGAAACTCCACGACACAAATCGAGAGAGCAAGAATTGGGACCGTCCTCTCCAAGTCCACCATCTCCACGATGGCAGAAAATAGGAGAAGAACTGACCGAGTCCATCAGATCTGAGCTATAGAGCATAGCTGGAGCCGTGAATCCTTTTTGAGCACGCCATGCTCCGACCACCATGGACGTAGTATAGCACACAGAGAGAGGGTGCACACGACCAGCAACACGTTTATTTGAAAGAAAATGGGGTAGAAGATAGGGAGCAGCGACCGACAAATCGAACCGTCTCCATGGATCTGGCGGAGCAGCGAAGGCATAAGCACCTCCCCTAATGTTCTCACAGCTCCTTGCCTCGTCGTCATCACAATGATCCAAAGAAAAAGGAGTTGAGAAGAACACAGAGGAGGAACTGGATCCAGACGCTGATTTATTTGCCATGGGGAAAAAGATCTACCAACTACGAGAAAAAACAGAAGCCAGACCCCCCAACCACCCGTCGTCAGCCACCATGGCCGCCGGCGATAGGGGGAGAAGGGCTGGCGCGAAGGTCTGGATGAGAGATACGAAGGAGATTCACAAGGGGAAAGTCGCCACAGAGGTAGTCGGGAAACTGAGTCGGCAATGTTTACCTTGAAAACTTTTAACTACACTGGTTTAACTATCCCATTTCCATCTATCTATCTATATATATGTTAACTAGACCATGATTAGTTGGTGGTGATTTAAGTATATCCACTTTTATGCTATATTTTCTTCTATGTAACAAAGACCAATTGTAAATCTCTTGATTTATAATTTATTTTTCTCATACAATCATCATGATGATCTATTCTTTGCTATATTTGACTCATCATCATGTCTATCTGTCTATCTATCTATCTATCTATCTATCTATCTATCTATCTATCTATCTATATACATATGCGTCAACTAGACTATGATTATGTGGTGGTAATTTAAGTATATCCACTTTTATGCTAATTTATAGTCTATTATTGTATTTTTCTCCTATATTTAACAGTTTGTATGCACTCTAGAGGTAGTCACATTGTCTAGTGTCGGCACCACATGAGTTGGCCAATGATTAGAACAAGATGACCTTTAACGGTACTGCACAAAGACCAAACGTAAATCCCTTGATTTATAATTCAATTTGCTCACTCAATCATGGTGGAGATCTCTTTTTGCTATATTTGACTGATGATCTTCTATCTATCTATATATATACACGTTAACTAGACCATGATTAGGTGGTAGTGATTGAAGTATATCCACTTTTATGCTAATCTATATTCTATTATAATATTAGAGATCGCCACCATGATTGAGCTTATATGCACTCTGGAGGTAGTAACATAGTCTAGTGTTATATGTATGAGACTAGTATAAATTACTTGGTCTTGGAGGGGAGTAACTTGGACTAGTAAAAATGCATACCAATACTAGTCCAAGTTACTCTATCAATACTAAAGGGTGTCTAGATACATTCGTTTCACAAAAGCCATATCATCTTATATTTTGAAACGGAGGGAGTTCTATCTAGACTACTCATAGTGAGATTGTCATAGCTATTATCATCTAATAGGATCCACAATTACTATATATATGTACTATAACCATGTTAATATGATCTGTAAGTCTATCATGCACCTGGTGTTTGATTGCTTAATTCATTACCTTAATAGCTACTCTACATGATGCACATATAGAGTCTATTGCCAATTTGATTCTTTAGTTTGCTCATGATTAAATCAATATAATGATTTTCTTAACTTAAACGGTCAGAGCACCGCCCTTGTCAAGGCGGAAGCTGTGGGTTTGAGCCCCATCAGTCCCAAACTAGGGATGGCAATTTCTGTGAGAAATACAATGTTTGATTAATAATAAACAAGAGATTTTCATCTATACATGATCATATGATCTTGCGAGTTTAATATTAGACACCAGATGGTTCAATTGGTTATGGTTTTGTGAATTTTTAGTTGACTTGTGATTGCATCAATGTTATATTCTGACGTGGTTCCCAGACATACATTGTTTAAGGGGCTGTTTGGTTCCCAACCACACTTTGCCAAGCCAAAGTGTGGCCAACCATAAAAGTGTGGCAGCCACAAAAAGTGTAGCTAAGAACTTTGAAGCCAAACTTTGGCAAAAAAGTTGACTCCGTGACAAATGGGCCATATGGATAATAAAGTATGGCAAGCCAAATTCTGGAAAAAACCAAACACATGCAAGCTAAAGTGTGGTTGCCAAACTTTGGCTTGGAAAAATGTGGCTAGGAACCAAACACCCCCTAAATACTTCATTGACCTTGCAAGGTGCACAATGTATCATTTGCTTGTTTATCTACTGGATTTTCTTGCCTAGTTATATGTACAATGATACTGTCAACAGTTGGAAATACAATAGTTGTAGGCATTACAAAGAAGGTTTGTGCTACTTTTTGGATGCATCCAACTATTGTTTTGGCAGGAAAGGACCCATCTCTTTGTTTCTCATATTTTTTATTTACTGGCCCAACGATCAAAATATTTGAATGATTTGGATACTGAAAAGGAATGGTTGATATCTTGTTTGTCTAAAATGATCTCGTAGTCTATTTAAGACACTTGATCTATTGCTTGTTTTTACAAGGTACTATCATAGTTCCCTGATGATTAAAGCAATGCCACCTGTGGTTGGAGGTCACTTTTTTGGCTAGTTCATACTATAGACCATTTTTAAATGCTATTTTTTATTTTTAGGTTAATTCTTTGTTGTCCCGACCAGTTCTAAGCAGCTGGAGGAATCTCTTGCACCTCTTTTTGTTATATTTTGTATATTTCCGTTATGCAGTGATATGATTAGTTTATGAGGGAAAGAGTCGAGTTGCTTGATTCCCTACATTCATTGCCACACTAGTTTAGTTAGTCTGCATAAGACACACATGTCGATGTCTTGATTTGTTAAATTAGGACAATGCCAATTTTGAAATTCTTTGACAACAAACATGGTGTTTTTTCGCCTGCTTTGCTGCTCTAACTTAATATGTCTTAGTTTCAGCATGCAAATAACCTATAGTGTTTGTTCGAGAGTGGCTATGATACTGGCACATGTACGCATCGGCCCAGGACATCGACAGTTCCTGTTATTCCAGAAAGAGATGTACGAGGCACATCATTGATTGTTCCTGGCCAATGATGAATTAGAATTATTTTACATATAAGATGGCTGCTAGTTAGCTAGTACGCTATGCTGACTTGTTTTTTTTTGTTTCAGGCTGCACATGAGGCTATGGGGGCAGAAGAGAGAAATCCTATGTTAAGTATTGAGGTTATTTCACAAAGCAGCGGTGAGAGTGATTATTGCTTGCATCGACCCACAGTTTTAGTTTTTTCAGCAGAAAGAGGTGTTACAGCTGCACTCCAAACAATTGATTTAATTGAACAAGAAACAAAGTAAATAGATAGAATAATCATGATTACACGTGAACAGATACAAGAACTAAAAGATCGACAAGATTTAACGGACCGTCTACTTAATAATCTCTTCTGTAGTTGTCATGGCATGTCAGTTGTTACTTATACGGGGATGTAAGCTCTGTAGCAGAAACCCTATTCCAACCTATGTTTGGTGATGTCTCTGTAATGCTTCATCTTTTTTTGTTGAAATTGTGGTCTGTAATAAATTTCAAAAAATATCTTTTGATGTAATAGGATGAGCCTAGCGCGGCCATTAGCGGGCCGAAATATTAACGGACTGTTTAAAACCAGAATTGCGCCATAGTTATAGAATAGGCAAATATGCTAGCCAGTAGATGGGCCCAATAAACAGTAAAAGGTCGTAAGTGGCATGTCAGAATATTGGTGGGCCTCATAAGCGACCAAGGCCCTGAGAATGTACAGGGCTGAACAACAACATGCCAGAACAGTAAAAGGCCTGAACAGTAATGGGCCTGAATATTAATATACCTGAATAGTAGAAGATCTGAAATAGTAAAAAGCCTGAAATAGTAAAATGCCTGAACAGTAAAAAGCCCGCACAGTAGGGGACCCGCAGAGAAAAATGGACAGAAGAGTAAAAAAGATCTCAATAGTAAATGGCTAGAATAGTAGAAGGCCATAAGGCAAAAGGCCCAAACAGTGAACGACCGGAACAGTAGAAGGCTAGAACAGTGAAAGGCCAGAACAGTAAAGGATCCTAGAACTGGCAACCCAGAAATATAAAAGACCACAACGGTAAATGGCTAGAACAGGAGCGGACCCCACGGGATGTAGGAATAGTAACGGACCGCCTGTAGGCCTTAACAGTGGCTGACCTACTGGCTCAGGCCCCTAATGGGCCGCATATTATTTTACCAAAGTGGACCTTCTTTAGGCCAAAAATGCAATGGGCCTGAAATCATACAGACCATGGATGGATTCATTAATGAGCCACGTCAAACAGTACACGGCGTAAGAGTGATACATTGCAAATGTATCTATAATTTTTGATGTTCCATGCTTAGTTTTATCCACTTTCTTGTGTTTTGTTCTAGCTTTGGAGTACTTTTCATATGATTTCTTGGACTAACCTATTAACAAGAGCCACAGTGCCAGCTGCCTGTTTTCTGCTATTTTTGGTTCCAGGAAAGTCAGAAAATGAATATTTTCGGAATTGGACGGGACAAAAGCCAAAGTGCCTATTTTTCCGGAAGGGGTCAAGTGCCAGAATACGAGACGGAGAGGGGCCAGGGGCCGGCCACACCACCTGGCCGCGTGGCCAGGCCTGGCCTGCGCCAGGGGCTGGTGTAGTGGCTCCCGACACCCCCTCGGCCTCTCCTTCCGCCTATAAGTTGCCCTCGAGACGAAAACCCTAAGGACCCGATCAAAAATCCATGAAAGAGTCTGTAGCCGCCGTCATCTCCATCCCTAGATCGGAGGGCTCTGAAGCTCTTCCTAGCACCCTGCCGGAGAGGGGAATTCACCCTGGAGGCCTTCTTCATCACCATGCAAGCCTCCGGTGTGATGCGTGAGTAGTTCATCCTTGGACTACGGATCCATGTAGTAGCTAGATGGCTGGTTTCTCCTCCTTTGTTCTTTCATGTTTAGATCTTGTGAGCTCCGTTCATGATAAAGATCATCTATTTGTAATTCATACATGTTGTGTTTGCGGGGATCTGATGGATATTGAGATGCTATTTCAGATTGATTATTGATTCTATCATGTCTTTGTTATTTGAGATCTTGCATGCTTTCTGTTGTTAGTAGCTATCTTGGCCAAGTAGATGCTAGCAACTCCAAGAGTTAGTATTTATGCTCGATGGTGGTTCATGCCTCTGGTAATCTAGGGAAGTGACAGAAATCTCTAAGGTACTAGATGTGTTGTTGCTACTAGGGAGAAAACAACAATCCTTTGTTCATAGAACAATCATATTGTTTACTTTACACGCAGATTAAGTAAGCAATAATCTGTTGCTTGCAACTTAATCTGGAGGGTTCAGATGATAATCTGAAGGTGGATTATTAGTCATAGATGCAGTTGGATGGCGGTCTATGTATTATGTTGTAATGCCCAATCAAGTCTCAAAGGAGTCAAGATGATTAGTATATGCACGTATTGCTTTCTCAGTGTTTGTCAATTGCCCCGTTGTAATTTGTTCACCCAGCATGTTATCTATCTAAGGAGAGCCACCTCTAGTGAACTATGGATCCCGGTCCTTGTCTTTTACATACAATCTACAATCTTTTACTGCTTTGTGTTTACTTTCTGCAAACTTTTACTTCCTTCCATTCGATACGTTTAATCCTTTGTTTTCCGCAAAACACGAGATTGACAACCTCATTGCAAGTTGGGGACAAAGTTCTGTGGTTGTGTTGTGCAGGTCTCCACGTTGCTACTACCACCGGTAGTGCGCCCTGCCAAAGCTCAGCTAGTAAGACCTTTGGGGTGTTTCCTTGCTCCTACTGGTTCGATTAAACCTTGGTTTCATAACTGAGGGAAAACTTACTGTCGTGCTCATCATACCTTCCACTTGGGGTTCCCAACGAGCTCTACGTTGAAAGTCGAGTGCATCATCGCTGCACCCGGCGGAGGGGGAGCGCGTCATCTTCCTCTCGCACCTGTCGCGCGGGTTCGCGCTGCCGGTGCACCCTTTCCATAGATAACCTGAAGGTGGATTATTAGTCATAGATGCAATTGGATGGCGGTCTATGTATTATGTTGTAATGCCCAATCAAGTCTCAAAGGAGTCAAGATGATTAGTATATGCATGTATTGGTTTCTCGGTGTTTGTCAATTGCCTTGCTGTAATTTGTTCACCCAGCATGTTATCTATCTAAGGAGAGCCACCTCTAGTGAACTATGGAACCCGGCCCTTTGTCTTTACATACAATCTACAACTGTTTACTACTTTGTGTTTACTTTCTGCAAACTTTTACTTCTTTCCATTCGATACGTTTAATCCTTTGTTTTCCGCAAAACACGGTGAGATTGACAACCTCATCGCAAGTTGGGGACAAAGTTCTGTGGTTGTGTTGTGCAGGTCTCCACGTTGCTACTAGCCCGGTAGTGCGCCCTGCCAAAGCTCAGCTAGTAACACCTTTGGGGTGTTTCCTTGATCCTACTGGTTCGATTAAACCTTGGTTTCATAACTGAGGGAAAACTTTCTGCTGTGCTCATCATACCTTCCTCTTGGGGTTCCCAACGAGCTCTACGTCGATCGTCGAGTGCATCAAGACATTTTCTGGCGCCGTTGCCGGGGAGTCAAGGACATCTTCACAAGGGGAGTCCCTCATAACCAATCTCTTTACTTTGTTGTTTTTGTTTTGCTTAGTTTTCTTTTTTCTTTCTTTGCTTGTTTTGTTCTTCAAAAAACACAAAAAAAATTAGTTTTACTAGTTTGCTTTCTTATTTGAAAACCCAAAAAAATGACTACTCTTGAAAACACTAAGTTGTGTGACTTCACTAGCACCAACAACAATGATTTTATGAGCACACCTATTGCTCTACCTGTGGCTGAAAATACTTTCTTTGAGATAAAACCTGCTTTGCTCAATCTTGTTATGAGAGAACAATTTTCTGGTATTGGTAATGAAGATGTTGCTTCCCATCTAAATAACTTTGTTGAACTTTGTGAGATGCAAAAGCATAAGGATATAGATGGTGATATTATTAAGCTGAAATTGTTTCCTTTCTCTTTGAGAGGAAAAGCTAAAGAATGGTTGAATTCCTTAACTAGGAATAGTATTGATTCTTGGACTAAGTGCAAAGATGCTTTTATTGGAAAATACTATCCTCCTGCTAAGATTATATCCATGAGAAGTGAAATAATGAAGTTTAAACAACTTGATAATGAGCATGCTGCTCAAGCTTGGGAAAGAATGAAATCTTTGGTAAAGAATTGTCCCACTCATGGACTGACTGCTTGGATGATCATCCAAACTATGCAGGATTGAACTATTCTTCAAGGAACCTATTGGATTCTGCTGCTGGAGGTACCTTTATGACCATCACTTTGGGTGCTGCAACAAAACTTCTGGACAATATGATGGTTAATTATTTTGAATGCCATACTGAGAGAGCTCCACAAGGTAAGAAGGTAAATTCTATTGAGGAAACCTCCTCCTTGAGTGATAAAATGGATATTATTATGTCTATGCTTGTTAATGGGAAAACCCATATTGATCCAAATAATGTTCCTTTAGCCTCTTTGGTTGCCCAAGAAGAGCAAGTTGATGTGAACTTCATAAGAAATAACAACTTTGGCAACAATGCTTATGGTAATAATGCTTATAGGAATAATTTTGGTAACAACAATTATAGGCCCTACCCTCCTAGTAATACTTATGGCTATAATGGTACACCTGAATTACCTAGTGAAGGAAGAATTTTAGAAGTTGAAAGAGCCACTAAAAACTTCATGCAAATGCAATATGAGAAAAATAAACTATTTACTAAAACTATGGAGGAACAATCTATCATTTTGAAGAACATTAGCCATCAACTTAAGAGTCTAAATAGGGAAATTCCTAGTTTACAATTGAAACTCTCTAATGCTGAAAGAAATATATCATCTTTGTCTGAAGCTCAATCTTCATTGATTAATAAAATGGCTACTAAACCTGAAACTAATGAGAATCCCTTTGCAGCTACTAATGCTATACAAGTAAGAATTTATGAAAATGTTAGACTATTAGCTGAATTACATGCTAAGTGGGAAAGAGAAGATGAAATTGTAGAAACATTAGTGTTTCTACTATTACCACCACTAGTGTTGAGCCTACTAATAGTTCTACTACTTTAGATGATAAAGTTGATTTTGATCTTGATGGTTGCAACATCTCTAAAGTTATTAAGTTCCTACAAAAGCTTGCTAAAAGTCCTAATGCTAGTGCTATGAACATGGCTTTTACAAAACACATTACTCATGCTCTCATAAAAATTAAAGAAGAAAATATGAAACATAAAGCTTATATTCCTATAAAGCAAGAAGATGGTTGGGAACCCATCATTAATATGAAAGTGAATGACTTTGATTTCAAAGCTTTATGTGATCTTGATAGTAGTGTTTCTATTATGCCTAGAAGGATTTATGATATGCTTGATTTGGCTCCTCATGAAGATTGTTATTTGAATGTCCCACTTGATGATAATGCTAAAAAGAAACTCATGGGGAGTCTTAATGATGTTCTTATTATGGTTAACGATTCCTATGTCCCCGTTGATTTCTATGTTTTGGATGTTGAATACAATGCTTCTTGTCCTATTACTTTGGGAAGACTTTTTCTTAGAACCATTGGTGCCATCATTGATATGAAAGAAGGCACCATTAAATATCAACTCCCACTCAATAAAGGTATAGAACACTTCCCTAAAAAGAGAGAAAAGATTTCTTTTGCTTCTCCTATGAAAACAAAATTCGGTCTTAATGCTTCTTCATTTGAGAACACTTGATTCTTTCTTTGCTTCTTATGCCTAACTTAAAGGCGTTAAAGAAAAGTACTTGTTGGGAGATAACCCAAGAGTTTTAGATGAGTCTTGGAAGTTATTACCTCTGTAATAACCGCTCCTTATCCTTTTTATTTGCTTTTTGTGCCAAGAGTAACCTCTAATGAGAGTGAAGTAATGATTGGGAAAGTTGCTGTCCCGAAACAGATTTCTGTGCTTCACCGTAAAAATTCCTGAGAGAGCTCTGTACGTCGTATTGAGCTGTAATTTTTTGTGCTTCTGCCCCATGTTGTTATCTAACTTTAGTTAGTTCAACACTTTTTTATTTAAGCAACAGAAGGTCTTCGAAAAAATTCGTCTTTATCTGCTGGTCTGTTTTGACAGATTTCTGCCATTTTCTGCATTTGCTTCTTGTTGGTTCCTTCTTGAGTTCTTTTGGGGAATTGAGATTTTTGAGGGAAGTACTACAGTAGATAGTGTTCTAATGGAAGTTTATTTGGTGTTATAACTAAACCTTAAGACTTATTTATCTTGAGTGCACTAATGTTGCTAATAAAGATTGTGTGAAGTTTTGTATGAAGGAAAATTTTCAGGTGTATGGAAGAAATGAGTAATGAGATGAAGGATGGACTAAAGCTCAAGCTTGGGGATGCCACATGTTTCACCCCAAGAAATATCCAATAAGTACAAGCGTCAAAGCTTGGGGATGCCCAAGGCATCCCCTTCTTCATCAATAAAAATTCCAGGTTTTTCCAAACGCTTCATTTTTATTGTTTCATGTACAGTTGTGTTTTTCTTGGAGCGTCTTCTTTTTCGTTTTTGTTTTGGTTTTAGTTTGCTTGGTTTGCTTAGTTTTCTGAATAAGTTGGTTGGACCCCCTCTTTCATACGTTGGTTTGCAAGTAGTTTGGTTTGGTTTGGAAAAGAGTAGGAAAGATCATGCTTATGTGGTGAAAAGAGCTTGATTTTGACTGTGGCTTATGCTTTGTCATGCCATGCTTGATATTGTTTGGCCTTATGCTTAGTATTCTTTGCCGTAGCATGACATGTTATAAACAATTGAGAATGCTTAATGTGCCTTGAAAGAATCATGCGTTGTTTTAGCATATTAAAGCATAGTATTGTGGTATTCTCCTTTGATGCTTTATCTAGGTTAAGTTGGCGCATGCTCACACCATGTTAAGACTATCCCAAGTCACCATAGCCTCTATGATCTTTCAGTTTTCGACTTGTGGTATCACTTTATGCTTTGATCAATGATGTTTTGTCGCTCTGCATGATTATGGCCATTATTGCTCTCTTAGTTTGTCGCTCCCAGTCTTTTGCTAGCCTCCACAACAAAGTATGAGTTCCACTCATGCATCCAACTCCCTAAACCAAGTTATTCCAAAGAGTCCACCATACCTACCTACTAGCTTATGCTATTCCAAGTATATTCATGCTTTTGTCTACCTTTCACTTGTTATGAGAAAACTAGTGATTAAAGCTCTCACGAACTTGATGGCACACTTTACTTTATTGCCTCTAATAAACTTTAACCATTGGGTCCTTCTTTGTTGCGTATATGCTTGCGCTTTATAAGTTGAAATTAGCAGAACCATGTTTCATGGGGAACGCTTTCAACATTGCACTTGTACTTTGTACCCCGTTGATATCATGTTCTTTTGCTTACGGATCCCGGCGGTGTGAAATAAAAGTGGAACTTGTAAGATCATGGAGTTTGTATGTGTGTTAGAGAAACGTCTGGGCCGCTAGCCTAAGCCATGCCTAATCATGGTGGAAACTTGCAGCATCACCATAATGAGCACTCTATAAAGCATCCTCAATAAAAACCTATGCAAATAGCAAATAAAAAGATCGCTGAGATGCTCATTGTCTGCTTGCCTTGTCATTTTGATTATGGGAAATCTCCCGTATCATGTGCAAGGGGTACCCCGTTGGCGGTTCTTAATGATACACATATACTTACAATGACAAGAGCTTACTCGTGAGTGAAGTTGAGTAGCATGAGGATCGGTCTTTGTAAGTAAGGGGCATGAGATTTTGGTTTATAACTTGTCAAGCATATCCTCTTAGTTGTGTCACTTTAACCTTAATCACCTTCAAGATGCTTATGATAGGGGCAATGAGAGCTGAAAGCTATAAGTACCATAATTTTTGGAAGCTCTTTATGAGACTTGAATCCCTACTTCCTTTTACAAAAGGCCTTTCTTCCACCATTATATTGAGTCTCCACCTTCTATCTTTATGCACTACTTTGAGAGCATAGTGGCCATTCTTAGTTCTATGCGCATTATCCCAAGACTAGTTGATTGATGCATAACTTGTTATTGCTTGTTTTAAACTATTGTATCTAGTCATTCTTATGAACTTTGAAGGTGTCCTATGCATTTATATTTGCTACTCTATTGAGGGACAAGATGAATACTATTATGCTATGTTTTCTTTATGTGAAACAAACAAACAAACATCTTGCAAAGCATTGTTATTCATGAATCTTTTGTTTATGCCTTTTCATGTTGCATCATAGTCTCTTTGCTTATTGCTAGAACTTTGTCTTTCATGTTATGATTGAAGTACTATGATCCCAGCTTTGAATGTTTTGCAAATACCTTGATCAAGTCTTTGATGGTGCATGTCACCTCAAAAATTATTTCTTTTTATCACTTACCTACTCGAGGATGAGCAGGAGTTAAGCTTGGGGATGTTGATACATTGCAAATGTATCTATAATTTTTGATGTTCCATGCTTAGTTTTATCCACTTTCTTGTGTTTTGTTCCAGCTTTGGAGTACTTTTCATATGATTTCTTGGACTAACCTATTAACAAGAGCCACAGTGCCAGCTGCCTGTTTTCTGCTATTTTTGGTTCCAGGAAAGTCAGAAAATGAATATTTTCGGAATTGGACGGGACAAAAGCCAAAGTGCCTATTTTTCCGGAAGGGGTCAAGTGCCAGAATACGAGACGGAGAGGGGCCAGGGGCCGGCCACACCACCTGGCCGCGTGGCCAGGCCTGGCCTGCGCCAGGGGCTGGTGTGGTGGCTCCCGACACCCCCTCGGCCTCTCCTTCCGCCTATAAGTTGCCCTCGAGACGAAAACCCTAAGGACCCGATCAAAAATCCATGAAAGAGTCTGTAGCCGCCGTCATCTCCATCCCTAGATCGGAGGGCTCTGAAGCTCTTCCTAGCACCCTGCCGGAGAGGGGAATTCACCCTGGAGGCCTTCTTCATCACCATGCAAGCCTCCGGTGTGATGCGTGAGTAGTTCATCCTTGGACTACGGATCCATGTAGTAGCTAGATGGCTGGTTTCTCCTCCTTTGTTCTTTCATGTTTAGATCTTGTGAGCTCCGTTCATGATAAAGATCATCTATTTGTAATTCATACATGTTGTGTTTATGGGATCGATGGATATTGAGATGCTATTTCAGATTGATTATTGATTCTATCATGTCTTTGTTATTTGAGATCTTGCATGCTTTCTGTTGTTAGTAGCTATCTTGGCCAAGTAGATGCTAGCAACTCCAAGAGTTAGTATTTATGCTCGATGGTGGTTCATGCCTCTGGTAATCTAGGGAAGTGACAGAAATCTCTAAGGTACTAGATGTGTTGTTGCTACTAGGGAGAAAACAACAATCCTTTGTTCATAGAACAATCATATTGTTTACTTTACACGCAGTTCGTAAAGCAATAATCTGTTGCTTGCAACTTAATACTGGAGGGGGTTCAGATGATAATCTGAAGGTGGATTATTAGTCATAGATGCAGTTGGATGGCGGTCTATGTATTATGTTGTAATGCCCAATCAAGTCTCAAAGGAGTCAAGATGATTAGTATATGCACGTATTGCTTTCTCAGTGTTTGTCAATTGCCCCGTTGTAATTTGTTCACCCAGCATGTTATCTATCAACTCCCACTCAATAAAGGTATAGAACACTTCCCTAAAAAGAGAGAAAAGATTTCTTTTGCTTCTCCTATGAAAACAAAATTCGGTCTTAATGCTTCTTCATTTGAGAACACTTGATTCTTTCTTTGCTTCTTATGCCTAACTTAAAGGCGTTAAAGAAAAGTACTTGTTGGGAGATAACCCAAGAGTTTTAGATGAGTCTTGGAAGTTATTACCTCTGTAATAACCGCTCCTTATCCTTTTTATTTGCTTTTTGTGCCAAGAGTAACCTCTAATGAGAGTGAAGTAATGATTGGGAAAGTTGCTGTCCCGAAACAGATTTCTGTGCTTCACCGTAAACATTCCTGAGAGAGCTCTGTACGTCGGATTGAGCTGTAATTTTTTGTGCTTCTGCCCCACGTTGTTATCTAACTTTCGTTAGTTCAACACTTTTTTATTTAAGCAACAGAAGGTCTTCGAAAAAATTCGTCTTTACCTGCTGGTCTGTTTTGACAGATTTCTGCCATTTTCTGCATTTGCTTCTTGTTGGTTCCTTCTTGAGTTCTTTTGGGGAATTGAGATTTTTGAGGGAAGTACTACAGTAGATAGTGTTCTAATGGAAGTTTATTTGGTGTTATAACTAAACCTTAAGACTTATTTATCTTGAGTGCACTAATGTTGCTAATAAAGATTGTGTGAAGTTTTGTATGAAGGAAAATTTTCAGGTGTATGGAAGAAATGAGTAATGAGATGAAGGATGGACTAAAGCTCAAGCTTGGGGATGCCACATGTGTCACCCCAAGAAATATCCAAGAAGTACAAGCGTCAAAGCTTGGGGATGCCCAAGGCATCCCCTTCTTCATCAATAAAAATTCCAGGTTTTTCCAAACGCTTCATTTTTATTGTTTCATGTACAGTTGTGTTTTTCTTGGAGCGTCTTCTTTTTCGTTTTTGTTTTGGTTTTAGTTTGCTTGGTTTGCTTAGTTTTCTGAATAAGTTGGTTGGACCCCCTCTTTCATACGTTGGTTTGCAAGTAGTTTGGTTTGGTTTGGAAAAGAGTAGGAAAGATCATGCTTATGTGGTGAAAAGAGCTTGATTTTGACTGTGGCTTATGCTTTGTCATGCCATGCTTGATATTGTTTGGCCTTATGCTTAGTATTCTTTGCCGTAGCATGACATGTTATAAACAATTGAGAATGCTTAATGTGCCTTGAAAGAATCATGCGTTGTTTTAGCATATTAAAGCATAGTATTGTGGTATTCTCCTTTGATGCTTTATCTAGGTTAAGTTGGCGCATGCTCACACCATGTTAAGACTATCCCAAGTCACCATAGCCTCTATGATCTTTCAGTTTTCGACTTGTGGTATCACTTTATGCTTTGATCAATGATGTTTTGTCGCTCTGCATGATTATGGCCATTATTGTTCTCTTAGTTTGTCGCTCCCAGTCTTTTGCTAGCCTCCACAACAAAGTATGAGTTCCACTCATGCATCCAACTCCCTAAACCAAGTTATTCCAAAGAGTCCACCATACCTACCTACTAGCTTATGCTATTCCAAGTATATTCATGCTTTTGTCTACCTTTCACTTGTTATGAGAAAACTAGTGATTAAAGCTCTCACGAACTTGATGGCACACTTTACTTTATTGCCTCTAATAAACTTTAACCATTGGGTCCTTCTTTGTTGCGTATATGCTTGCGCTTTATAAGTTGAAATTAGCAGAACCATGTTTCATGGGGAACGCTTTCAACATTGCACTTGTACTTTGTACCCCGTTGATATCATGTTCTTTTGCTTACGGATCCGTGATTGTGAAATAAAAGTGGAACTTGTAAGATCATGGAGTTTGTATGTGTGTTAGAGAAACGTCTGGGCCGCTAGCCTAAGCCATGCCTAATCATGGTGGAAACTTGCAGCATCACCATAATGAGCACTCTATAAAGCATCCTCAATAAAAACCTATGCAAATAGAAAATAAAAAGATCGCTGAGATGCTCATTGTCTGCTTGCCTTGTCATTTTGATTATGGGAAATCTCCCGTATCATGTGCAAGGGGTACCCCGTTGGCGGTTCTTAATGATACACATATACTTACAATGACAAGAGCTTACTCGTGAGTGAAGTTGAGTAGCATGAGGATCGGTCTTTGTAAGTAAGGGGCATGAGATTTTGGTTTATAACTTGTCAAGCATATCCTCTTAGTTGTGTCACTTTAACCTTAATCACCTTCAAGATGCTTATGATAGGGGCAATGAGAGCTGAAAGCTATAAGTACCATAATTTTTGAAAGCTCTTTATGAGACTTGAATCCCTACTTCCTTTTACAAAAGGCCTTTCTTCCACCATTATATTGAGTCTCCACCTTCTATCTTTATGCACTACTTTGAGAGCATAGTGGCCATTCTTAGTTCTATGCGCATTATCCCAAGACTAGTTGATTGATGCATAACTTGTTATTGCTTGTTTTAAACTATTGTATCTAGTCATTCTTATGAACTTTGAAGGTGTCCTATGCATTTATATTTGCTACTCTATTGAGGGACAACATGAATACTATTATGCTATGTTTTCTTTATGTGAAACAAACAAACAAACATCTTGCAAAGCATTGTTATTCATGAATCTTTTGTTTATGCCTTTTCATGTTGCATCATAGTCTCTTTGCTTATTGCTAGAACTTTGTCTTTCATGTTATGATTGAAGTACTATGATCCCAGCTTTGAATGTTTTGCAAATACCTTGATCAAGTCTTTGATGGTGCATGTCACCTCAAAAATTATTTCTTTTTATCACTTACCTACTCGAGGATGAGCAGGAGTTAAGCTTGGGGATGTTGATACATTGCAAATGTATCTATAATTTTTGATGTTCCATGCTTAGTTTTATCCACTTTCTTGTGTTTTGTTCCAGCTTTGGAGTACTTTTCATATGATTTCTTGGACTAACCTATTAACAAGAGCCATAGTGCCAGCTGCCTATTTTCTGCTGTTTTTGGTTCCAGGAAAGTCAGAAAATGAATATTCTCGGAATTGGACGGGACAAAAGCCAAAGTGCCTATTTTCTGGAAGGGATCAAGTGCCAGAATACGAGACGGAGAGGGGCCAGGGGCCGGCCACACCACCTGGCCGCGCGGCTAGGCCTGGCCCGCGCCAGGGGGTGGTGTGGTGGCTCCCGGCACCCCCTCGGCCTCTCCTTCCGCCTATAAGTTGCCCTCGGGACGAAAACTCTAAGGACCCGATCAAAAATCCACGAAAGAGTTCAGAGTCATTGTCATCTCCATCCCTAGATCGGAGGGATCTGAAGCTCTTCCGGCACCCTCGGAGAGGGAATTCACCTGAGGTCTTCTTCATCACCATGCAAGCCTCCGGTGTGATGCGTGAGTAGTTCATCCTTGGACTACGGATCCATGTAGTAGCTAGATGGCTGGTTTCTCCTCCTTTGTGCTTTCATGTTTAGATCTTGTGAGCTCCATTCATGATCAAGAGCATCTATTTGTAATTCATACATGTTGTGTTTGCGGGGATCCGATGGATATTGAGATGCTATTTCAGATTGATTATTGATTCTATCATGTCTTTGTTATTTGAGATCTTGCATGCTTTCCGTTGTTAGTAGCTACCTTGGCCAAGTAGATGCTAGCAACTTCAGGAGTTAGTATTTATGCTCGATAGTGGGTTCATGCCTCTGGTAATCTGGGGAAGTGACAGAAATCTCTAAGGTACTAGATGTGTTGTTGCTACTAGGGAGAAAACAACAATCCTTTGTTCATAGAACAATCGTATTATTTACTTTACACGCAGTTCGTAAAGCAATAATCTGTTGCTTGCAACTTAATACTGGAGGGGGTTCGGATGATAACCTGAAGGTGGATTATTAGTCATAGATGCAGTTGTACGACGGTCTATGTATTATGTTGTAATGCCCAATCAAGTCTCAAAGGAGTCAAGGTAATTAGTATATGCATGTATTGCTTTCTCGGTGTTTGTCAATTGTCCCGCTGTAATTTGTTCACCCAGCATGTTATCTATCTAAGGAGAGCCACCTCTAGTGAACTATGGATCCCGGTCCTTTGTCTTTACATACAATCTACAACTGTTTACTACTTTGTGTTTACTTTCTACAAACTTTTACTTCTTTCCATTCGATACGTTTAATCCTTTGTTTTCCACAAAACACGGTGAGATTGACAACCTCATCGCAAGTTGGGGACAAAGTTCTGTGGTTGTGTTGTGTAGGTCTCCACGTTGCTACTAGCACCGGTAGTGCGCCCTGCCAAAGCTCAGCTAGTAACACCTTTGGGGTGTTTCCTTGCTCCTACTGGTTCGATTAAACCTTGGTTTCATAACTGAGGGAAAACTTTCTACTATGCTCATCATACCTTCCTCTTGGGGTTCCCCACGAGCTCTACATCGATCGTCGAGTGCATCAAAGATTAAAGGACCATAATCTTGTTGGGCTCTCCTTATGGACCGGCCCACTTAACAATTAGCAGGCTTTGTCTGGGCCAGGCTTCTGCCACGGTTTCTGCGACCATTAACAGCGGCAACCGACCGTTAACAGCGGGTGCCACATGGAATTTAGCATGACGTCAGCAGTCAACGCGGCTGGCAAACAGATCTATGACGGAACAATTTTTCGTGGCTGAAGGGTGTGATCCGCCATGATCAGAAAAAACTATGGTAGATTCTTTTGTGACGGGGCTTTTACCACGAAGGGCATCCGTCGTAGAATACTTTTTAGCCACGAAAAGGGGCCTTCAACCATGAAAATCGTCCGTTGTAAAAGCCAACTTTTCTTGTAGTGCTTTTTGGTAATTTTTAAGTAATGAAAACGAATAACAAGTAGCTAATTTTTTTGGGTTTTCAAATAGATAACAAGAAAGTAAACTAATAACAAGAATTAAACTGCAACTAATAATAAAACTAAAAACAAGGTCTCTAATGACCTCACCAGGATAACGAAATTGCTTCCCTGACAATGGCGTCAGAAAAAAGGTTGATACCTTCGATCCAGATACACGGATGTAGTATAATAGCTTTTTCCCTAGAAGACCTAGGTTTAATTGAACCTCGTAAAGCACTTCTAAAAGGTAATAAAAAAGGACACGTATACAAGACTCTGTTTGTTCGTTTTACCTTAGTTGACCGGGCCAATCTAGTTTACTTTATAACGGGTTTGAATCAATGGATGAAGATAGGCCAGGGTTGAAGATCCACTTGCAGCTGCTGATCAAATGGGATAAAGGATAATAATTAGCATAGTCATGTATAATGTTTGTATTGAGATAATCTTTTGTGGGCAACACATCCTAATATTCTAGAGCCCCTGTGATGCAGTGGGCATATCAATAGACTTTTAATCCAACCGAGAGTACACCGAAGCCACAAATTACAAACGATTATTAAGTGTAAACATAGATCAAAGCTTTAAGTCGTGATGTTGTTGTTGATCCCGAATGGAGCGCTAAGCGAAGACCATACTACCCTTTCTGTCACTGAGGTTCCTATGAGATCACTTCTAGCCAAGTATCTCACCTCAAGCCTTTATCAATCTATGGGATCTTGGGTGCCTACAAGTCCACAGATCAACATGAGAGACAAAGAAATAAAAGATACAAATCACGAATCCAAAAAAATACAATTCTTCCATGATCTAGATGCACATAATTGTTGTGAGCTTTCTCCCCAACCCGCAGCCCGTGAGGACTACTCACTCATAACAAATAGATCGGAGATAGAAAACATCATGCAAATACATAGATTGAAATCAAATATTCTTACAATGGTCGCCAAATCACAAGGAGATCTAAAAGTACGAAGCAATGGCTATGGCTAGTGGAGGGATGGATGGTGGAAGTGATGAACAATGGATGAACTATGGATGAATAATGGTGTTGATCTCCTTTGGTGGTGTTGTGATGCAAACTGAGAATGTAGGCCCTCTGGCCGGCGGCTGGAGCCTCGAAATATATAGGCATCTTCACGAAAGTTGTAGGGTTTAACGAGACGAAACTATCGCCACCTGGTATGGGTGGGCGGTACGGGTGGACCACGCCCGTACCAGTGGTCATTAAGCGTGATGACACCCTGGAAAGTTTCTCCAATTACTTGGTCGTGTGTAATTCCTCAAAATCCTTCATTATGACTCCTTATTTCACCTTAAAAGCACTGATTTCCTGCACAACATAAATCAAAGAAGGAATTTGCATATCTTTGCAATTATTAGTTATTAGTGGTAAAAGTTGAGAGTTTCTTTGGTAATTGCTTGACAAAAACAATGTTTAAACACAATGGAAGATGGCAAAAATCGGAGCCACAGGCCCCACCTTCTGGATGCGCCACCTGGGCCCTTTTGTGCTCCGGGTGGCCCCCTGTGGGTCTTTCGCCCAGAGTCCCTTTTCATAAAAACTTCGCGTGGAATTTTTCTAAAATTTATTTTTATAGTTTTTGCATGAAAAGACAGAAATAAGATAATTGCTAAAAACAGTATCAGATTTGACAATTTATATTCAAGTTTGGTTGGATTTCGGAACAAACCAATGAACAAAGTACTTTAAAAAGTAGGTGCATGTGGGATGCATCAGGCGTCCGCGATCTTCTGCACCACACACGGAAATGATCTTTTGTGTGCGACGGGAGCTTTAGTAGACCCGATATGTACTAGTGATTTGACATTGTCATGTACTAGTGATTTGACATTGTCATGCTTTATATTCTAGAATTAGTCATGAAAATATTGCATAATTTTTAAGTAACCATATATTTCAGTAGACAATCTAGAGATTATATATATAATCAACACCTAAGATAAACATGCTTGTCAAGCAACTTTGCACAAAGAACCCCGCAAGTAAAATTGTAATTTCACTCTTGGAAAAACTTGTGCCTCGCTGAACCTCGTCGATCGCCCTCCGCCGCTACCGTAGTAGCGCTGGAAAAAGACCCAAGCAACCGTCATACCTAGATCTAGGAGAGCATCATCACATACGAGGATGCTTTTCGAGCTGATGAAGCGAGTCATCGCAAGCGACGACCTCGAGGTTTTGTGGCACGTCGTCCAGGGATCTTCCCCGTGGTCACCAGATCTCGACACTGTTGTCTTCATCCGATGCAGTCGAAGAAGAGAACCTC
This sequence comes from Avena insularis, assembly GCA_023614405.1. Taxonomy (NCBI): domain Eukaryota; kingdom Viridiplantae; phylum Streptophyta; class Magnoliopsida; order Poales; family Poaceae; genus Avena; species Avena insularis. The sequence continues at coordinate 94,133,176 of CM042696.1, read as the reverse complement.
ATCGCCTGCCGTGTTCCACACGCACAACTGCAAGACGTCTCACTGCTATAGCAGCCGACGCGACCGCCACCCGCGAGAGAGACGAACGTCGACCACCAGACATGAATCTCGCCGGATCCAAAGACCAGCGAGAAGACCGGGCCACCTGTCCCCTGACTCCACTAGTTGAAGTGAGCAGAGATGGAGGAAGAACACGGACAAATTATTCCGACACATGGAAGGCGAAGCGTAACTATAGGCCGGAGCCCTGGGTCCCCACACCCTCCCGCTGCCGGAGCAGCGACAGAGAAGGCAGGGACCGGCGGCTTGCTGTAGTTGGGGGTATAGGTCGCCCAGATCTCTTTTCGCTGGTGGTGGCTCGTGTATCCTCGTATGCACTGCTGTGAACCGTATGACAAGGGAAATATTTCCTAATTATTCAATAGATAAGCGGCTAGCTTGTATTGTAATTACTTCTCGCTAAAAATAGAGCATATAATTTCTAGCAGGGAATAATTATACTATAGCTTAAATCTAAGCAAAATCAAGCCATCCGAGGCCGTCTGCCCACGCGCGCATTTCTGGCCATCTGATCTTCATTCTAGGTCATCTCAACCGTGCAATTTCAGGTGTTGAACAAAGTATTATGAGATGGTCCGTCCAGTCCTTGCCCCCGCCCCCACCCCCACCCCTATCTCGATTCCGTTCTCCTTCAACCGAGCTCCCGCCCATTCGAGCCCCTCCTCCGTCGCCCCCAGCAACGTGCGCCGCCCCCTCCGATCCCGAGATCTCCCTCTCATCTCCGTTCTCTCTGCCTCCTCCACTCACAAGGCCACTGCCTTCCGTCTAACTCCCGCATCCAGTGTCGGCCGCCTCTGCTTCCCCGCCTCAAACCTGTCCAGTACTGATTTTTTTCAAAATCGCCCCGACCTCGCGCACACGTTCGCCGCCACGTTTTGCCGGTGGTGAGGGAGATAAGGAGGAATGGACGAGGCCAGCGTGTGGGACGGTGGGGGTGAGAGAGAGAGAGAGAGTGGGCGACACGTGTAGAGACGCTCCTATGCATGAGTATGCGAAGATGTTGCATCATCCTCACCGCTTTGATTGGAAAAATCAGGGACGGATGGCAGAGAAAAGGGAATTGAAAAGGAGAAGGCCCCTCTGCTCCCGAGCTCTCCCTCTCACCTCCGCTCCCTCCCCCCTCCACTCACGAGGCCACCGCCTCCCATCCAACTCCCGCATCTAGCGCCAGCCACCTCTGCTTCCCCGTCTCAAACCTACCCAGTACCGATTCAACATCGTCCCCGACCTTACACACATGTCCGCTGCCACGCTTTGCCGGTGGTGAGGAAGATAAGGAGGATGTCATCACGTGGGACGGTGGGGGTGACAGAGAGGGGTGACGCGGGTAGAGATGCTCCTATGAGGGACTACACGAAAATGTCGCATCATCCTTGCCGCTTTGACTAGAAAAATTAGGGATGAATGGCGGATAAAAGGAATTGAAAAGGAGAAGGCTCGCGAGGCATGTGATGACGCGGCACAAATCGATTGGCCAGAACCCGGCATTTATGGTAACCGAACGGAAGAATCGCTGAACGAAAAGCGTGGAGCGCTAACAGGGCGAGAAATGGTCGCGCCTTATGAAAAACAGTCCGGTTTCATGTCACCTTAATAATTAACATGTATGTATTTCTGAAACAAAGCAGAATAAGCTGATTTTGGCCTGTCTTAGACTCTGCAACTGAATTTCTTTTGAATATATTAGCATATCTCGAGAATACATGAGATGCTTGTGTAAATTGATACATGTTCTACATTGTTCTACAATTTCTACACGAGTTAACAAAAATTTCTGTGCCCTTGACTTGGAGGAGCATGTTGTATGATTAATGAACAAGTGGGTTCAATCAATTAAGTGGATCCAAAAGAAATGTCATAACTTCTATTTTTTATTTTGATGTACATAAATTATTAAACTTGATTATATATTAAATCTTGCTTTTACGTAAATATTCGTGGCAACATCCAACCATACCTTCTCTTTTAAATTTTATTGAACCAGTGAATAATTTGGAATATATCAAGTGTAACTCCTACATATAATTAGTATATATGTAATCTGCTTGTGTATATTAACTAAAATAATCATTTAATAATCCAGCCACTTATAAGTGTTGAATATAAAGTTGTGCCTTTCCTTAAAGCTTTGCAATCCAAATAGTTGCAACAATCAATTTTGAGGCAGTCGAACAAGGTTACTGTGTGATCTTTATAAGTTAGTTTGTTTTGATATCATTAGTTTTTTCCTTGATCATGTAACATGCTAGTTTCTTGTGGTACTAAACTTGATCTATTGCTCGATGTATTTTAGTTTGAAGTTTGCTCGATGTACCTTTTTGTTTACTTGAAAAAACACTGGTACCCCTATGTTACTTAGCTTCAATATGAAATAAGGGCATGCTTCTTGCATCTAAGGTCAGATCTCTTAGTTTCAAACATACCTAACACGTAAATGACACATTGTCTATGTATTAGAACACTCAACACCGCACATACTCATATATTTAATTTATAGTAACACAAACAAAATAAAATGTGTTACCAGCAGTGAGTACAACACACCTACCACACTCTGCCAAACAGTCTATAGACAGCGCGACGAAGCGCGCGCGTCCACCTAGTGGTCCACGAAGAGCATAATTATGTGTGGCTAAATCAAGATCATTTTGGTTCAAATATATATATATGCACCATATATCAAGTATACGATCGTGAGATACAACCACAGGAAAGTATATCGAATATTTCAGTTTGTCCACTGTTACCATGTTTATGGTGGAGAGATGCAAGGGGGTCAGGTTATCGTTAGATGCATCACAGTTCTTTTAGAGTGTAAGAGCATCTCTAGCAGATACCGTATATCGCGGTACCGCAAAAGGCAGATGCGGTAAACCGTATTTGGACTATGCGGTACGAAAAATAGCAGGGCGGATTAGATGCCGCATGTTGTACCGTAAAACAGAATTTCATTTTACGGTTGAGTTGTGCAGCATCTGTTCCACCTGTCACGTGTATCGCAAAGCAAATTGTACCGCAAAGCACTGAATCAGGGTATGAACTAGCAATAGAACACCATGGATTAGTAATCGAGTTTTTCAATCGACATAGCAAACGATTAAATGCGAACATCAAAGCGACATAGCGAATGATTAAATGAGAACCCTAATCGACTATCTCGCTTCCGCTGTCATCTTTCGCGCCGCCGTCCTCCACCTCCTCCTCGTCGCTGTCGCTATCGGAAATCTCGATGATTCTGGCGCGGTTCGCCTCCCTCATGAACTCTTCTGGAGCGCATCGTTGATGGCGGTGCTGATTATGCGTCCAGGAACCGCCTAGAATTGCACCCTGGCTTCGGCGTTGCGGTCATCGGGATGGACCTCACGCCGGTGTTCGAGGCAGATGGCAAGCGCAGACCTGCTCTCCAGCTTGAATAGCCTATGCCAATAGGAGCTCGCAGCCGTGTATCGGGGCATTGCTCTCTTCCAGTCCGGCAGTTCGAGGCGACACTCTTTGATCCGGCGATACAGCTCGGCGCCATGCGGAACCGGCACCCCGAAGTGGATGAGCTCAAAGCCTGCCGGAATCATCGTGTGAGACGGTGCGAGGATGCCGTGATGGGCGAACATCATAGCCTCGTGGTAGTTCATATTGGGTCTGGCCATGGTTGCAGCAACGAGAGAAAGAGTGATGGGACGGAGGAGAGGGATATTGGGTGCTGGAAATGGCCGACGGCGGCAGATCAGCGACGGTGGCGGCTGAGCGGGAAGCGGGGATGGGGAAACTTCCCTCCCACCAACAGACGCGCCAGGATGCGGTGAACCGTATCGGTAGCCCTCGGTGCGGTAATATGCGGCACAGAAGAGTGGTTTGCGGGAACCATATTTTTTTAGATGCGGTAAGGTTTAGGGTATCTGGATGGCCAATTTTCCCACCTCGTACTGCAAACGAGCGGTTATTTTGCGGTACGGAAATGGGATGCGGTATCTGCTAGATACGCTCTAAGTACTCTACACGCAGTTGGGTTAGATTTTTTTAAGGAGGATAGAATCTTATTTTAATATCAACTAGCATGGTGGCCCTCGCAAATGCGAGGGTATCACCTATAATTGATTTCTTTAGTGTGTCAAATTCATCAGAAATATTAATACATCTTCAAATGTTATAGAAAATAATAAATTGTATAGCCACGACCAAAATATGCTAAATATATATCACATGCGTAGACTATATTTTTGATTGTTTAGAAGTTATGGGTGAAAGTTTATTAGGATTTTACCGGAAGAATACATTAATCAACATGTGAAGTTTGTGCATGAGATTAAATTTCTATATAGAATTAAAGTTTATACCGCAAGATAACTGGTAATTTTTATGTGATGTTGAAAAGTATGCAAGGATAACGTTCATATTGTTAAATAGTTATGGTTTTCTTGAGCAATGATCGATTCTATGATTTTTAGACCATTCCGATGCACCAGACTATTTTCATACTATACATAAAACGGTAAGTATTTCATTTCTACTTTACATAGTCTTTGTAACTCATGTTTCCTTCATTTGTAAAAGTACATGCCAATCCCATGTTGTGAAATACATAACGTGTTAAACATGGCCAATCTATGACATACAACTTTGACCATTATTTATGTTATTAAATAATAAATTTGGTAATACCTTTATTTTGTCATGTTTTAGTAATTAATAAAATTTATATATCAATACCAACGGCATACCATTTATTTCTCATGGATGCAATATTATTTTTAACTTTTTTTAACCATGTTAATGTTAACCCTACTCTTCAATTCAATTATTATGTGCTCCTACTCATTTTTATTTTCCGTTTGATGTAAAATTGCATTGTCATTGACGACTTAGTTTTGGAATCTTACCATGATCTGTTTCTTTAATTGTTTGTTGGGGCCTTGGGGATCAAACCAAATTTGCACATGTTTATGCATGCATGCGACCCATGCAAGCATCCACATCAAGCTGAATGGAACCACACTAGTAGAAACCAGGCCATTAGTCCCGGTTCGTAAGGACCTTTAGTCCCGGATTGCAAACCGGGACTGCAAAAGCGGGACTAAAGGTCTGGCCTTTAGTCCCGGTTCTGTTACGAACCGGGACTAGCGGTCCACCACGTGGCCCCGCGAGCCGCGCTAGGATGGAGGACATTTAGTCCCGGTTCGGACTAAAGGGTGTCTGTCGCGGCAGCGTTTTGGGCCATTTGGCTGCCGTGGCAGGAGATGGGGTTTTAGGGTTTTGTATTTTTTTTTTGTGTTTTGTGTTTAATTATTTTTCAATCTGTGTTGTCATTAGAAACAAGTTTTTGATACATACAGAACGCTACTACACAGTACTTGTACACATTGATGCATATATATAATATAATTTCTCTTACAAGCATACATGCATGGAAGGTCGATCATTACATGGAGTCCCAACCGGGTCTAGAGTCTGTCTATTTGATTACATGGAGATCATTACATGAATGCTTTAGGGTCTATATAGAGAGTATTCTTCGTATGGGTCTATGACCTCGTCGACAAAATATCCAGCCAATTCCTCTTGGATTGCTAGTAGGCGATCCTGTGGTAGGAGCTTGTTCCGCATCGCGTCCAACTATAAAGAAGGAGATCATATGAATTAGACTCAACACAACTTTTTGTAATAAAAATAAAGGGGGAATATACTATTTACGTACTCGAACAGTTTGCAAGAGCTTCTCAGTAGTGATGCAAATGAACTCGCACACGTAGAATCCACATAGATTAGTCCCCCGTGGCTGCCTCGCGCACTTTACAAGAATAGAATTCAATCAAATAATGACTCTAGCATGATAAATGCACATAAACTAAAATTAAATAGATGTGCGGACTTAGCTCGTACTACTTACCGAGACCGATTTAAAAAATAGCTCCTCACGCCATTGACCGCAGACCTTGTCCTTGAACCGTTTCCAAACACTACCCGACAAAGAAAATAAATATATGAGTTAATAACTACTTGATATCCTAGAAAATGAACGAAAGAAACCGATATAGTGTGATAATGATTAAAATTACCTCTGGAGCATATCGATAATGATGCGGTAGTCTTCAATGTCTTTGTTTAGTGAGTCCATGATTTGAACTCTTCCCAAGTCAACTGAAATGCTTAGAAGAATCCAGTGGTACCTACGCAAGGTTTACATATAGCAGTAACTTATCATTTACACTGAACATCGAGTAAGCAAAAGTTAATGTGTACAAGAACTCACTTGCCGGAGTGGTAAGGAAATAGTATTTCATTACAGAAATACTGGTTCATGAGAAACCGGAGCAAGTTTTGTTCGGTCTCCAGTGGCTTATCCTTTAGCACAGCTCCATTAACTCGATGTGGGTTAATGAACCCAAATCCGTTGATAGCCTTTCTTTTACATTCCAGAATCTTCAATCTGCATCATTATATATAGCATACACAATAATATAGTGAGTATACTTACCGGCAGTGAATTGAACAAGCTGAGATAGAGACTTAATTACATAAATAAAGTAATCACTTACAGACAATAACAACTGAGGATAGATTTGTCGAGTTCCTTTAGATTGAATAACTGGAATAATTCTGTAAATTCAATAGGAACCTCGTCTCCAGTGAAGTAATGCTCTTTTCAAACTTTCGCTATGAGCCAATATCGTTCTTCTTTTGATACTTTCATGTATCATTCATGCAATCGTCGCATTTTTGTTGGCATATCCTGAAGCCTCTCAGAACTGACCAGAGGCTCCTCGTGAACAAATTTTGGTGCTACCTCAGCCTTGGGCATATGATCGCCGTGAATAATGTCATGAATAGACATATTACATTGCTCGGCCAATATCTTAGCCGTTTCCATATGCAAAAGTTCTCCCCCATATAGTTGAGGTTCGGGCAACTGGAGCGGGGGGATCGATTGATTTCCTTGTTTCAGCAACTTTTCAAATCCTTTGTCAGTCACACCGTTCTCTGCCTTCCATTGCAGCAATTCGAGTGTGCTACCCAGTTTTTTGTGCCCATCTTTACAATTTAGGTACAACAATTTGTTGTGATCCTCTAACATCTGCTTGAACTTCAACCTCTCCCTTTCAGTTATGCATTCTTCCTGGGCATCAGTAATGGCCCGACTAAGATCATCATCGGGCAGATCTGATGCCCGTTCTTCATCTTCTTCTTCATCAATGTCTTCCATTATAGTACCATCGTATTCAGGGGACATAGTAGGGTAGTCGTTATCATTCTCTTCTTCGTTATCTTCCATCATAACCCCTATTTCTCCGTGCTTGGTCCAACAATTATAGCCGGTCATGAAACCGGACCGAAACATGTAGCTGTGAAGGACTCTTGAGGAAGAGTATTCCTTATGATTCCGATAGACACCACATGGACAAGACATAAAACCATTCCGCTTGTTTGCCTCGGCCACAAGGAGAAAAGAATGCACGCCTTTAATGAACTCGCTAGAGAGTCGGTCAGCATACATCCATTGCCGGCCCATCTGCATTATATAATTAAGTACATCAAACAGAATCATGATGATAAAATTAGTACTGGTCTAAAAAACAAAATTAAAGCCAACAACCGGGACTAAAGATATGATGAACCTTTAGTCCTGGTTGGAGGCACCAACTGGGACTAAATGTGGATGTGGCAACAACATGTCGACACTATGTCCTCAGTGGGCAGCACTAAGCCAGTAAATGACGACACTATTTTAGGTGGGTGGCAGCACTATGCCAGGGGTGAGTGTGTCAACATTATGTCTTCAGTGCCCGACACTATGTTGTGCTGCTTAATCTATAAATAGGTATGCATTCTTGTGAAGAATTGCAAGATGGTGTGCGAGACCAGGGACACCACTACGGCGGAGCTTCTCGAAGATGTCTTAGGACCTCATCCTCGACATCTTGAGGAGCTTCCTGAGAGGCACTCCCTAATATGTGAAATTAGTTAGCTCCACCGGCATATTGATCTAGCTAGAGAAGATATAAACTGAAAGATGGTGTGCGAGAGCAGGGACACCACTACGGCAGAGCTTCTCGAAGATGTCTTAGGATCCCGTCCTCAGACATCTCCGAGGAGCTCGCCATAGAGGCACTCCCTAATATGTGAATTGTTTTAGTTACCCGGCGTATTAATCTATAGCTAGAGAAGTTATTAACTCCAAGATGGTGCGAGAGGGACACCACTACGGCGGAGCTTCTCGAAGATGTCTTAGGATCCTATCCCCAGACATCTCCGAGGAGCTCGCCATAGAGGAGCTTCTCGAAGATGTACTGTGATGTTTTCTTATCAAGCTTTTATGAATTAACTCTATCTTTGTTACAATTTTTTCAGTTTGTTGAAGGCGGGTAGAAGACGAAGAAGGGTATTTTTCCCAGTAGTTAGAATGATGACTCACGCATGTGTGTGCTTCTAAAATCAAATTTGGAGACTATATGCCAAAACAAGATATATAGATAGAATCCACATATTGTGATATTTACCTTGGAATTCCTTACATTAATACAAGATAGATAGAATCTAAACATCGATCTCATGTTATCATTGCAAAAATTACTACCAAACTAAATCCACAAATCCATCTACAAGATAAAGAATGAAATGAGCTAATATAGCAATGAGAGTTCAAAGGATGAAGTTGCTCACCTTTTAGAACCTTTGGATAGATGGGGCACCACAAAATGTTGACAAATCTTGAGAAAATTTTGGGCATGAACTCGAGCTTGAAGCAATAAAAAGAGAGGAGCCACTAGCTTGAAATGGTGGATCGGACAGGTGGGGGAAGAAGATATAGCCAGGCCTTTAGTCCCGGTTCGTGTCTAGAACCGGGACTAAAGGTCCACCTTTAGTCCCGGTTCGTATAACAAACCGAGACTAAAGGGTCTGGCGCCCGACCCAGCCTGCCTGAAACCCTTTAGTCCCGGTTTGTTACACGAACCGGGACTAAAGGTTTCGTTCGAACCGGGACTAGTGTCTGCCACCCCTGGGGCCAGATTTAGCCATTGGGACCGGGGCATTAGTCCCGGTTTGTAGCAAAACCGGGACTAATACCTCTGTACCAAAGGTCCGTTTTCTACTAGTGCCACATATCCAATGCTTGATCTTATCACAAGTGATCAATCCATCTTTTACATGGCGTTGCCAACGGCACTGGTCATAGAAGCGCGCAACGGCTGAGTTGGCAATAGTGGTGCTATGTAGGGTGCAGCATGAAACATACGCTCGACAGAGAAACTTATCTTGCTGCGCTCGGTGCCCGTCAGGCTGACGAAACTGGTTAGCCTCAAGGATGAATATGTGATGTGTTGCAGGGTGAAGCACAAAACTTTCCTCATTGCAACCTTTACATATATAACATACAACTTTGATCATTATTTATGTTATTAAACAAATTTGGTAATACTTTTTATTAAAACTCTCAACTTATCGATCTTACTTTATTTTATCATGTTTTAGTAATATAATATACATATCAATAACAATGGCATACCATTATTTCTCATGGATGCCATATTATTTTTAACTATTTTTAACCATATTAATGTTAATGCTACTCTTAAATCCAGGTATTTTGTGCTCTTCATCATTTTTGTTTTCTGTTTAATGTAATAGGAACAGTGTAATTGACAACTTAGTTTTGGAATCTTACTCAGTCGCCATTTGTTTCACGTGATCATAAATTCCAATGGCATTTTGGGAGGAATGGAGCTCTGGCATTACTCTGTGTTTGACGACTTGGGTCTTATATGCATTTTCAAAACATGTGAGAATAATTTAACGTGTTCACATGGGTGTGTGGCCTACCATGTCCTGAAAATTTGTTCATCATCTTGGACTTCTGACCAGCTGCAGAGTAGACTTATTTTAGCTTACGCATGTACTGTTCACGCCTCAGGAAAAAGTACATGACAACTCATGTAGCCTTTAGCTATATGATGTAGCCTTTCCACCGAGCGCTGACATGCATGGCCATTTTTTCCTCTCTCCCTCAATGATTCTCGCATCCATATATCCTTGGTTTTCTTCTATCTCTCACTTCCTTCACAACCCACGCACACATTCACACGATTTCTTCTACCGAATGAGCATGGTCGTCTTCAACAGAGTACTATCACTTCACGTAGAGCTCCGCTGTTGTGGCACGAAAGATGGACGACGCAGACGTCGAGACGCATGCAGAGAAGTGACTCATCCCGGACTCGCTTGCTATGGAGGCCATGGAGTGCGATGTACCCGACGAGCGCGCGGTCTCATCTTGTACGCGGCGTGCAGGATCTTGCCGTGGATGCCGCCAACGGTGCCGCACCCGCCATGCAAGACCTCACCATGTACATTGTTAAGCATACAAGCACATGCACTCACACCATGTCAGACCTCGCCGTGAACACCGTCGCCCACGCCATCGAGTGCAACTTCGAGCACGCCTTCGTCCACGCTTTGCGGGACCTCACCTTCCGGAAGTACTTGGAGGCATGGTCGCATGCCGTCTATGGCGCCGTCGTGCACGCCTTTCGAGGGCAGCTTCCAGAACGTGTCTTCCATGTACAGGTGGTCGCCGGAGAAGGGAATATTGCCGAGGCATCTTCAGAGACGATGGCGTCCGAGTCGGCGTACGTATCCCGGTATCTGACATGTACGACTCGCCGGTAAGAGCAGCCGCGTCCCGAGCCAACTGCCCGGCGAGAAGGAGGTCACCATGCGAAGGATGGAGTCAGCCATGACTTTTTTTCGAGTGGAGACGAAGAGCTGAGGGAGACCAATTGAACAGCAAGGGACTAGTTCATCGACGACGCGGTGGAAAAAGGTCTCCATGGAAGGAAGGAGTTGGCCGTTTTTTTCTCGTGGTTGAAAGGTTATGGCTTCAATGGCTACAGTGCTTCCTACCATCGTATTCAGTGTTCCTGTAGGTAGCGTGGGATGTTCTTACCAGCAAAAGGCTACACGCCTACCTCGCGGGAAGAGGGGGACTAGATATAAAAGGTAGCTCCCATGGCAGCGTTGGTGCTGGTTAACCCTGCATGGCCACGGCAGTAGCTATAAATAGAGACATGGCAGTCACATGCGTTCTATTCAACTTTTCAGGGATTCTATTTTGGACCGAAATGCAAAAACTCTACTGAGCTGTTTTTCGAATCTCAAAGACATGTGTGGCTGAGATATATCACGTCACGTACCCATGTGTACATGTGTACAAGCATATATGTATTTCCCTGCATAAATACTCCTATTTGACGCATGAGGGCGTAAGGATATGCTTGCCCATCAGTTTTGGAGCTGGTTTCAGGTATGTATGAATCGACTCTTTAGAGTATTTTCCTAGTTTGATGTTTGAAGATTCGGATCAATTCAAGGGTTCAATGGCGACGACTTTAGCTCTGGGACGCTGGTCCTTAGGAGCACGTGCACGAAGACTTTCCGACTGTCATCAACACCGACAAGCCGGCTCTGGTAAGAGAGCGGTGACATCGCCGCGTCGACGGCTCACTCTGGTAGAAGTAGTCGTTAGGTGGTGCAAGTACCTCAATGTAATTTTTATTATGTTTAATGTGTCTTATACTTCTTATGAACTCGTGAAATTGATCCAAAAATTTCTCGCAAAAAAAGTATTTTCCCGGTGACCATTGTCACCCAAAAATATGTGGTTGCAATTTCTATTTAAACACATGCAAAAGATCGAATTGATCTGTTTTGGTGTTTTTGGCCTAGAGTTCTTTTTTTAACAGAGAGAGCTTTCGGTTTGGGTTGGCTGCGTGCCTATCGACCAGTTTTTTTTTTTAATAATGACTGACGAGCGCTAGCCGTTAGGTGTTATACCATCTGACTGTTGGGCCCACATGACCGATGAGTATATGGTAGGGATGTTGCGCTAATTGAAAGACTTGTCTGTTGTGGCAATTGAACGTGATTTATTTCAGGATATATATATGGGGGCAGGTAATCGTGTTGGACGTCCGTACATTATAAGAGCCGTGATATGTTAAATTTGTGTTGTACTAATCTTCTAATTAAATCATGGCCTTAAATAATAGATCTGACGGTTAATAATAATTTAGGTGATGTGGATTAACCCAATGTCTCGAAAAACAACTTTATATTATTTTTAGTACATAATAGATTAGAGTTTTTTTGACAGAGACAGCTTTCGGCTTGGGGTTAGCTGTGTGCATATCGACCAGTTTTTGCTTTTTTTTAATAATGACCGACGAGCGCTAGCCGCTAGGTGTTATACCATCTGACTGTTGGGCCCACCTGACCGATGAGTATATGGTAGGGACGTTGCGCTAATTGAAAGACTTGTCTGCTGTGGCAACTGAACGTGATTTATTTCTTCGTACATTATAGGAGTCGTGACATGTTAAATTTGTGTTGTACTAATATCCTAATTAAATCATGGCCTTAAATAATAGATCTAACGGTTAATAATAATTTAGGTGATGTGGATCAACCATGTGTGTTGAAAAACAACCTTATATTGCTTTTAGTATATAATTGATATGACTCGATAGCTTACTGTTTCAACTAGAATTCGACCAAGTTGAGTAAAATTTGATATACTCCCTCAGATCCAAATTAATATTCTCAGGTTTGTCAAGATTCGGATATATCTAGCACTAAAGCATGGCTAGAAACATCTAAATTTAGATAAATGTGAGAACATTAATTTAGATCATAGGGAATAGTTTATCATGTAAATTAGGTTGATTCGAATACCATTTATTCTTGTGCAGCTCAAACCACTGGCCAGATGGATAGCATCAAGCTTCAAATGTGCATACGTCCATACATGAGACTGAAAAAATGGTATTGTTGCTCGGATATACAAGGGGACCTTTGTTATAGGAGCAAGAAGGATTGCTTAACAGGTTGTGGCTGCCCCTCACCAAATGCAGATTCCCGTCATGCTGTTCCTTAGCCTTAACGATGGATACTCCTCGTGAATGAAAAACAATGTCATCAGCATCTTGAATAAAAATTACGAGGCACAATCTTCTAATACCAGGGGGCTGATTTTATGTGTATGATTTTTATTTGGCCTTTTTTGAGGGTGGCTTGTTAATAAATTTACGTTTCATTAGTTAGAGAATATATGTAGTCACATGGTGCCTTTTTAGAAGTCCATCACGGTGGCAGTTTTTTGAAAGCACAATATATTAGGTCTGCAAGCCGCCTCATTAAAACCTTTCAGTCCTCTTTGGTACCCTGGTAAGAAAAGAAAGTGCGTCTGAAACTTGCAGCCTCTGGGTTCAAACAATTACATCGTTCGGGCGGTTACATCTTTAATTACATCAGATAAAATAAACCACGGAGGGTCCCCATCCCAAACTAAAAACTCTTTAGAATCATATGCATGTTTAGCTAGTAGATGAGCCACTCCATTTGCTTCCCGCATACAGTGCTTGAATGAGATTCCAGGTATTGTGCTTGCTTTGAAAAAACATTCTGCCAAGATAGCCGAATAGGGATTCCACACTTCCATTATTCTATTGCAACATTCGATCGGTTTAAGGCAGTCTGATTCAATAATCACCTTTGAACATCCCTTCTCTTCAATGAACTTCCGACCTTTCAACAAACTAGATGCTTCTGCCAATGCAGTTGAGAGGAGGTTGTTTGTAGGGCAACAAAAACCTGCAATAGCCTCTCCCGTATGATCCCGAAGAACACCACCTGCAGCATCTGAACCATCAATATGATAAGAGGCATCTATATTGAGTTTATATGAGCCAAAACCTGGTTTTACCCATCTTGGTGGGTCCATCTTCAAGTTTGAAGTAGTTGTATTATAATTGGACGTCAAGGAATTGATCGCAAAAGCTGTATTCCTTGGCGTATTCACATGCTCCCCATGGACTAATTGTCGACGTTGCCACCAAATGTACCAACAGTCAACACCAATAGACTCCTGCAACCCCAAATTTCCTAGTACAAGCGATTTCCTATTAGGGTTACACATAAGATCTTCAAGAACCACAGAACCAGACCGATCAGCCCCCAAAGCCTGATAGATGATTTCATATAAACCTAAAGCCTTCCAGATTTTTTTTGCTCTTGCACAAGTGAAAAGAAGATGCCTTATATCCTCCGCTCCCTGTAGGCATACAGGACAGACAGCCTGGACACCAATATGTCTGTTTGCAAGGATCGATCTTCTAGGTATTATACCATGCAAGGCTCTCCACATTTTTTTAATCTTACTTGGTATCTACAGCTTCCACACAATCTCCCACACCAGTTTTATCCGTGAAGAACCCTACCCGTTGATACGTCCAAAACGTATCTACTTTTCCGAATACTTTTTCTATTGTTTCTCCTCTATACTTGTGTGATTTGGATACAACTAACGCGGACTGACGCTGTTTTCAACAGAATTGCCTTGGTGTCTTTTCTGCATAAAACCAACTATCAAGAAAAATCCGGGAAAATATGCCAAAAAATCCTATTTCACCCGAAGACTCCAGGAGCCAGAATACGAGACGGAGAAGAGCCAGGGGGTGGCCACACCACCTGCTGGCGCGGGTCAGGCCAGGCCGCGCCAGGGGGTGGTGTGGGCCCCCCAGGCACCCCCTTGGTCTCCCTCTTCGCCTATAAGAAGCCTTCTGACCTAAAAACTTCGGGGGGGTTGACGTTTTTCCAGAAGGAGTTCCGCTCCACCGCCACCATCAGATTCCACGAAACAGCACCAGAAACTCTGTTCTGGCACCCTGTCGGGACGGAGAATTGGAGGAGATCATCGCCATCATCATCACCATCGCTTCTCCATCGACCATCCATGTTTCCCCCATCTATGAGTGAGTAATCCCCCGCTGTAGGCTATGGGGATGGTAGGGATTGGATGAGATCGTTCATGTAATGGCATCAGATTGTTAGGGCATGGTGTCTAGTATCTTTTATTAGTGCTTTATGACTTTGTTGCGACTTGTTGTGCTTAATGCTTGTCACTAGGGCCCGAGTGCCATGATTTCAGATCTGAACATGTTATTAATTCATTATGATAGTATTGTTTATGGTCTTATCTGCAAGTTGTTTACACACATTGTTGTCCGGAACCAATGACCCCGAAGTGACAGAAATCGGGATAACCAGAGGGAATGGCTTTGATGTGAGGATCACATGTGTTCATGGAGTGTTAATGCTTTGCTCCGGTGCTCTATTAAAAGGAGCACCTTAATTGCCAGTAGTTCTCTTGAGGCCCCGCTGCAAACGGGCTGGCAGGACAAAAGATGTTGTGCAAGTTCTCATTGCGAGCATGCATGACTATATATGGAACACATGCCTAGGATTATCTAGTACTTGGATGCTTTATCTTATTTATATGCAATTTCCCTATGTTCTGATTGCTATGTGAATTGTCTTGTCCATGCAACGCCCGTCCATCCATCCCTATGCCTACCACACTCGAATCCCACTGTTTACTACTATTGTCACTTCTGTCTTTACTTTACTACTGCTGTTACTTTACTATTCCTACAACAAAACTGTTGCTACTGATAAACTGCTATGAGAAAGATTGTTTCCAGGTGCAGCTGAATTGACAACTCAGTTGTTAAGGCTTATAAATATTCTTTGGCTCCCCTTGTGTCGAATCAATAAATTGGGTTTCACTTCCCTCGAAAATACTGTGATACACCCCCTATACTTGTGGGTCATCAAGACTATTTTCTGGCGCCGTTGCCGGGGAGCATAGCTTTATTTATCAAGTTCACTAGGATTCTCTATTGTTCGCTGCTATCCATCCATCATGGGTAAGTCTCGTGATGGAAAGTTTCCTATTTTACCATCCACTACAAGAAGAGGTACGGTTCTGAACACCTCTGCTGCTCTTGATTCACCATCTATTATATGTAAGCTCATTACACCACCACATACACATGCTACACACACTACTACTACTGCTGAATCTAAAACTTCTGATGCTTATGATGCTGCTTCTACTGTGCTTGATACGAGTGGTTCATTAGGTCCTTTCCTAAATGCTACGATTGCTAGAACTATAGTTGGAAATACTGAAACTCCTAATGAAGACACTACTACACCTGTTAGTTCACCTGAGTCTAGTGAAAGTTATGATATTGATGATGGTTATGTTGAGATGACCGATGAATTTATTAAAGAATGTAAAAACACCCATGATAGGAGCGCTGCTAAGAGTCTCCTTGAGAGGCGTACTATTAGACCCAAATTGGTTCCTACTACTAAGTTTGCTGCTTCTCCCATAAACATTATAGATGAAGATTATGATTTCTCTCTTGATCTATCTTACATAGCTATTGTCGAGAAAGAACCTTTTTGTGGGACTAAGAATGAAAGTGCGGTAGCACATATGAATGAACTTTCTACCATGAGTGGCTTGTTTTCTGATGATATTAAGATGCATACTTACTTTGTTGCCAACATTTTCCCCTTTTCACTGAAAGGAGAAGCTAAAACTTGGTTTAGTAATTTACCTCCTGGATCTATTGATAGCCCTGAGTGCTTGATTAGTACTTTCCTGCAGAAATATTTTCCTCCTAGTGCTAGACATACTATTTTGCAGGAACTTTTTGATTTTAAACAGGGAGAAAAAGAGGTATTGCCCGAATCTTGGGCAAGGTTTTGTGCTTTGATTCATGCATAGGCTGGAAGTCCATTACCTAAGAATGAGCTTCTTGATATATTTTATAATGGACTAACTAAAGAATCTAGGACATACCTAGATAGTTGTGCTGATTGTGTTTTTAGGAATAGGACTCCTAAGGAAGCTGAGGAATTAATGGCTAAAATAAGCAAGAATTATGAAGATTGGACTCCTCCTAAACAAGCTATACCTGAAGTAATTGTACCTGAACCATCTATTCCTGTGCCTATTCCAACATCAAAGAGGAGGGGAGTTATTGAATTAAATGATGAAGTGATGAAGGAAGCTAAGAAATGTCTTAAGGAGAAGGGAATTAAAGCTACAGATGTCAAGAATTTACCTCCTATAGAAGAATTATGTAAGCCTATTCCCTACTCATCCACTATTGAGATACACTCTCTCCAACACTTTGATGAAGGTGATATCCCTTACTCTAAACCTCCTAATCAATGCTTAGAAGAATTCGATATCTTTATTGTTAAGCAAGATAACTTTAATAAAAGAGTGCAAAATCATCTAATGGAAAACACTAGAGCTATTGTTGAGTTGAAAGATATTGTGGAAAGAACCTCTAATGATGTTAAAATGATTGTTAAACACTTTCAAATGGTTCAAACTCAAATAGATCAACTCATTAAAGTGCAAAACGACTTGCTAGTTAATGCTACTAAAGAAAAAACATGCTTATGAAATTAGAATTAGAAGTGGAGCTGCTACCCAGGATCCTCTATATCCTGAGGGGCATCCCAAAAGAATTGAGCAGGATTCTCAACAAACTGAAAATAGTGGTTCTACTCGTAAGAAAAGGAAAAAGAAGCATAAAACTATTGTAGAACCCTCTGAATCTGCTATAGATCCTAATAGTATATCTATCTCTGATGCTAAAACTGAAAGTGGTAATGAAGAAAATGAAGTTCCTAATGAAGAAAAAGTTGAAGAAGAACCTGAAAACCACACTAAGAATACTAAATACACCAAAGAAGATTTTATTTCTAAGAAACATGGTAGTGAAAGAGAGCCTTGGGTCCAAAAACCTATGCCTTTCCCTGATAAGAAACACAAGTCAAAGGAAGATGAACACTATAATAAGTTTTGTGAGTGGATGAAACCTTTATTCCTGCAAATTCCTTTGACTGATGCTATTAAATTGCCTCATTACTCAAAGTATATGAAGGATATTGTCTCGAATAAAAGGAAGATCCCTAATGAAGAAATTTCTACTGTGCTTGCTAATTATTCCTTCAATGATAGAACTGCTTTGTGTGATTTGGGAGCTGGAGTTAGTGTTATGCCTTTCTCTCTCTATAAGAGGCATCAACTTGAAAAATTAATACCAACTAATATATATTTGCAAATGGATGATAAATCTACCACTATTCCTGTGGGTATATGTGAGGATGTACCTGTTCAGGTGGCTCACAATTTCTTGATATTAACTGATTTTGTTGTGCTTGAAATGCCTGAAGATGATAATATGTCTATTATTCTTGGGAGACCTTTTCTTAATACTGCAGGAGCTGTTATTAATTGTAATCAAGGAAAGGTGAATTTCAATGTTAATGACAAGGAACATACTGTCTATTTCCCCAAGAAGATTGAAAGGACTTATGGTTTGAATTCAATTGAACATGTTGAAGGCATTCAAGTTGGAGAAATATATTGTCCCATACCAAGAGAAAAATTTGAAACTATTATGATTGGGACCATTGCTATCAAGGTTGAGGTAACATAATCATTAGTGGAATACAAAGTATTGTCTCATATGGAATTGTTTTGGTAACAAGATTTGATCAACCTTGTTAACAAAAGGATTTCATTGAACAAAACAATGTTTTCATTATGATTATCTCCGTTTATTTCTATCCTTTGCATTTTAGTTTTTGCTTTCGTTTAGATTTCTTTTTGTTGTTAGTTGCTTCCATGTTAGAGTGTCTTAGAACTTCTATAGTTCTAGCCTTGTTTTGTCCTTGCATCATGTTTCCAAAAAATATGTGTGTCAGAAAAATCATTCTTCTATTTCTGAAAAATGCCCAAAAATAAAGTGTCTCGAAAAATTCCAGAAAATTCATATTAAATTTTTACATGAAAAAAGGGGTAGAGGAGTACTTGGGAGGTACCAGGGGGCCCACCAGGCAGGCACACCACATGGTGGCACGGCCAGCCCTGGGTGGTGCCATGCCCTAGTGTGGGCCATCCCTGGCCCCCCACTAACTCTCTCACCTGCCACTTTCTTCTCTCTCCCGAGTAAGCTCTAGTTCATTGCTCAAAATCACGTTCTTGCTGTGCTTGCTCTCGATTTTTTCGATCTCCTTGCTCAGCCCATCTTTCTTGCTAAAATTTGGAGCATTTGTTCCCTGGTATGTGACTCCTCCCCTTGTCCAAGTAGATTTGTGTTTAGTGGATTATATCTTGAGTATTTTGCTGCTGTAGGTGACTGGTTATGAGAGCTTGTAAGCTTGTTTGATGCTTAGAGATATAGTTTTGATGCATGTTTAGGCCTCTTACAAGTCCCTATGAGTAGAATCCTTCATTATATTTACTTTGCAATCACTTGTTTAATAGGTGTTTAAATTTCAGAATACCAAGCATGAACAACCATACTTTTGGAGAGATTTTTGAGAGTGATGCACCTAGGAGGTCGAGGCCCTCAAGGTCAGCCTCTCAGGCTAGGCCATCATACAACGAAGATCTCATTGCAACTCATATTGGTAGTGAAAGGGATGATGGGGATGCTCACCCATCCTCTTTTCCTTGTTTTACTTTCTTACAAGCTGCAGGTATTCTTGATGATTTCTTGCTACTGATTGGGAGGGTTGGTTTGACCTCATATATGCAAGATGAGAGTGCGCAATATGCTATGCTCACCAAAACTTTTGTTGAGAGCTTCACGTTTACTAACACACCCTATCAGTCGACTGTCTCTTTTAAAATCTATAATCTGCCCTTCACCATGCCTTTGGAGAGATTTTGCAGTATTGCAGGTGTACGCATGACAGGGACAGTGAAGAAAATTCAAGGGCGACCCGCTGATTTGTTGGAGCTTTACCGAGGGGTGACCAATGATGATGACCGAGTGGCGCAACACGGAAAGATAAGAAATATCCAACTTCCCGCTCTTAGATACTTTGCATATTATCTTGCTACTAGTGTATTGGGTAGGGAGAACACAAGTAATATCTCCAACTATCATTTAGCACTCCTTGCTGCTGCGCTTAACAACGATACTCAGTACAATCTTGGCTCGCTTATTGCTCGCCGCCTAGCTGCTAGGGGGGCTATCTATGGGGGCATCATTGCCTCGCGTATAGTCAATGCATTAGGTCTTTTAGTGGATCCCAATGGTACTATGCTGGAACCACAGAGGCTTGACCTTGTTGCTATGAAAACTCATCACTTTGTCACTGCTACTTCTGATTTGGACAGTCTAGTATATAGGATGCTTTTCACTGACGGGGATGAAAGGGAGATCCTTTTGCCACAACCTTCTTTGTTTAGTGTTCACAGGAGACCGTGGTCGCCCTCCAAGGAGGAGGTGGACGAGCAGCTTCGCTTGCTGGGTTTCCACGAGTAGCACCAGGAGGATGTGCCCTCCTATGATTACTCCACGCATTACGGAGGGACGTACTCGAGCTTGCACCAGGACGAGGGGACCTCCTCGTCATACTACGGTGACACATCATCCTGGCCGGCTTGGGATTGATACCCACTTAGGCCAAAAGCCTAAGCTTGGGGGGAGGTACGCCGACACCGCACTCATCTTCATATCATGTTGCGTCGGTACTTTGTATATTCATGTTTTCGTTCTCTTTTTAGTTTTCGTTCTTCTTTACTTTTGATTTCTAAAACACAAAAAGACAAAAAATATTTCTGTTGTTTCTCTTTAGTTTGCTTCTTCTTTTTGCCTTGGTTTGTTTTTCCATTTTTGCTTTGTTTGAACTATTTGAAAAACCCAAAAAGATTTTGCTTTGGTTGTTTTTCCTTTGGTTCTTGTTTAAAAAAAATCAAAAACAACAAAAATATTTGTCGTTCTTCTTTGGTTTTTGTGAGTTTGCTACAGAGTTCGACAGTCCTTAGTGGAATATTGGTTTCATATTATTATTCAAGCCACACAAGTGAAGAGCAATAATGAGGATTAATGACAACTTGAGGCATGGTAAGAGGCTGGTAACGAACTCTATTTGTTTTCATTTTTGTACATATACTCATCACTATGGGCATGCTTAGTCCGTTCATGTAGAGTGTATGTTTTCTTTGGATGCTTAGTAGTTCTTGCTTTCTTATGATTAGCTCCAGCTCGCTAATAGTTTGTAGCATGTCTTATGAATGTTTGCTTGCATTGCTCTATTCATAAATTGGTATGACACCGTGATATCCTCCTCTGAATGTTTCATTTGAATTGACTTGGCACATGCTCACGCATGCACATGACTATAATAATCAGTTGAGCCTCGATGAATTATTTTGCCTTGAGGATCTTGAATCACTTTCATGCCATGAGTAGTCCTGTTTTGTTGCAAGCATGATAATGACGGCTATTGTTATCTCGTTTGCCGCTCCCTTACTATTGCTAGCCTTCACTTCCACTGAGTGTTTTACTCATGTTTCCAACTCCCTTAAACCAAATATTGCCAAGGTGTCCACCATACCTACCTATTAGCATCATTTGCTACTTCCATGCATATTCAATATGCCTTGTTTTCTTCCGAATAAAATGTTTGCTTGTTATGAGAAAGTTAGTTAGTAAAGCTCTCATGAACTTGATGGCACACTTTATTTCCTGCACTTAATAAACCTGAACCATTGTGAACTCTCCATGAAAGTTATATGCTTACTAATTATAGGCTGGGGATTAGCAGAACCGTGCTGTCACGGGGTACGCTTTCAACACTTATAAATATATACCCAGTTGATACCTTGCTCTTTTGTTTGCGGATGTCGTCGGTGTAAAATAAAAGGGGAGCTTGTAAGTCCATGGAGTTATGTATGTGTGTTAGAGAAATGCCTGGGCCGCTGGTCTAATCCATGCTGACATGGTGGAAACCTGCAGCGTAACCGTAATGATATCTATGAAGCATTCTTCTTATACAAAAAGAGAGAGATAACTATTGAGAAAAAGAAAAAAAAGAGATCTATGAAAAGAGGAAAGAGAGAAAAAAGCACCATTTTCCCATGGTAAATAAGAAGATTACTTAGATACTTATTGTCTGCTTGCCTTGTCATTTTGATATGGGGATTCTTCCGTATCATCGGGCAAGGGGTACCCCGTTGGCGGTTCTCAATGATACACACATATTTACGATGACAAGAACTTACCGGTAACTAAAGTTGAGTAGCATGAGGAGCGGCCCTTGTACTCAAGGGACATGGGATTTTCAGTTTATAGTATGTCAAGCATATAACTCAGATTGGACCTCACTTTCACCTTAACCACATTAAAGATGCTTATGATAGGGGAAATGAGAGCTCAAAGCTAATGAGTACCATACTTTCAGCATTTGGAAGCCTTTCAAATTATTCAAAACCTTTTCATTTACTTGTTGAGTCTCCATTTATTCTTTGAGCACCTTCTTGAGAGCATAGTTGTCATTCGTTGTGCTTGTCCCATTACTTGATTATTTGTGTTATGACTTTGATGCTTGTATCCTTGATATCTTTACTTCTAGTCATCACTTGAACTTCAGAGGTGCCTTGATATTCATAATCAAAGGCAAGCGGGATACCACTCTATCATACCTTTCTATGATCATTGTAATGTTGCTTATGCTTATGCCTCATGCTACTTATTATTTTTGAGTTGGAATCTCTTGATAGCTTGCAATGCCTATTAAGTAAGTTTAGTTGCATACTCTTTATTATGAATTGTCTAAGTAGTTGATCACATTGCTGAGAATATTTACATCATATGAAGCAAATGTGTTCGTGAAAGTTCGTTTATCGCACTCAGTTTTCAACTGAATTGCTTGAGGACAAGCAATAAGCTAAGCTTGGGGGAGTTGATACGTCCAAAACATATCTAGTTTCCTGAACACTTTTGCTATTGTTTCTCCTCTATACTTGTGTGATTTGGATACAACTAACGCAGACTGACGCTATTTTTAGCAGAACTGCCTTGGTGTCTACTTTTTATGCAGAAAACCAACTATCAGGAAAAATCCGGGAAAATATGCCAAAAATCCTATTTCACCCGAAGACTCCAGGAGCCAGAATACGAGATGGAGAAGAGCCAGGGGATGGCCACACCACCTGCTGGCGCGGGTCAGGCCAGGCCGCGCCAGGGGGTGGTGTGGGCCCCCCAGGCACCCCCTCGGTCTCCCTCTTCGCCTATAAGGAGCCTTCTGACCTAAAAACTTCGGGGGGGTCGAAGTTTTTCCAGAAGGAGTTCCGCTCCGCCGCCACCATCAGATTCCACAAAACAGCACCAGAAACTCCGTTCTGGCACCCTGCCGGGACGAGGAATTGGAGGAGATCATTGCCATCATCATCACCATCGCTTCTCCATCGACCATCCATGTTTCCCCCATCTATGAGTGAGTAATCCCCCGCTGTAGGCTATGGGGATGGTAGGGATTGGATGAGATCGTTCATGTAATGGCATCATATTGTTAGGGCATGGTGCCTAGAATCTTTTATTAGTGCTTTATGACTTTGTTGCGACTTGTTGTGCTTAATGCTTGTCACTAGGGCCCGAGTGCCATGATTTCAGATCTGAACATGTTATTGATTCATTATGATAGTATTGTTTATGGTCTTATCCGCAAGTTGTTTACACACATTGTTGTCCAAAACCAATGGCCCCGAAGTGACAGAAATCAGGATAACCGGAGGGAATGGCTTTGATGTGAGGATCACATGTGTTCACGGAGTGTTAAAGCTTTGCTCCGGTGCTCTATTAAAAGGAGCACCTTAATTGCCAGTAGTTCCCTTGAGGCCCCGCTACAAACAGGCTGGCAGGACAAAAGATGTTGTGCAAGTTCTCATTGCGAGCACGTAAGACTATATATAATTGCCCTATGTTCTGATTGCTATGTGAATTGTCTTGTCCATGCAACGCCCGTCCATCCATCCATATGCCTACCACACTCGAATTCCAATGTTTACTGCTATTGTCACTGCTGTCTTTACTTTACTACTGCTGTTACTTTACTATTCCTACTACAAAACTGTTGCTACTGATAAACTGCTATGAGCAAGATTGTTTCTAGGTGCAGCTGAATTGACAACTCAGTTGTTAAGGCTTATAAATATTCTTTGGCTCCCCTTGTGTCGAATCAATAAATTGGGTTTCACTTCCCTCGAAAATACTGCGATACACCCCTATACTTGTGGGTCATCACCCGTCACTCCTTCTAGATCAAGCACCGAACTGATGTTCCCATTCCAAGAATTATGCAGAAGTACTGATAAGATATAATTCTTAGTGAAGTGCTAGGCAATGAAATCTTCCGTGAGATGCTCACTAAGTGGGATCTTAAGAATCCTCTCCACATCTATCTGCATCAAATTCTCCCTCAAGATGGCTTCATCCCATGTACCTGTGAAAGGGTTTATGAGCTCATCAACTGTATGCAAAATGCATTAACCTCAACTCGACATCACCTTTCTTGTAAAGCCCGTAGGGATCCAGTGGTCCTCCCATATGTTAACACAAGTTTCATTACCAATTCTCCAGATGTGTCCACGCTTAAACGAATGAAGACCATATACTATACGCTGCCAAGTAAAAGAAGATCCATTCTTTGGTCCCGCTTGCAAGAAATTTCCACTTGGGTAATACTTTGCCCGGAGCACAGGAGCCACAAGGGAATTAGTATTAGTAATCAGCCTCCAAATTTGCTTTGCAAGCATCGCCAAATTAAAGCAATGAATATCCCTAAAACCCATACCTCTTGATCTCTTTGGGATACTCATTTTCCACCATGAGAACCAGTGCATTTTCTTATCTTCATCTGTATCTCCCCACCAGAAGGCAGCCATGGCATCATTAATCTCCTTGCATAGTCCCTTTGGTATCTTAAGAACAACCATAGCATACACTGGAATTGATTGAATAATGGCTTTAAGTAAAATCTATTTTCCCCCCAAAGAGAGGAATTTCTCCCTCCATCCTTTCAAACGTTCAATGATTCTCTCATGCAAGTACAAAAAGCTTTCCAAACAATCCAGGCCCACCATTGAAGGAAGTCCAAGATATTTATCACTTAAGCCTTGTGTCACAATATTTAACTCCTCACAAATCTGAGTTTAACATTTACCTCAACATTCGGGCTAAAGAAAATGCTACATTTGGATTCACTCACCAATTTTCCAGAGCTTGCCCAATATTGATCCAGGACCTGTCTCAATGAGGTTACATTAATCAAATTTGCCTTCATAAGTATAAGGGAATCATCAGCGAATAGTAAATGCGATACTAATGGTGCATTTCTGCACACCCAAACACCTTCAATGCCACGGACCTCCTCTTTATGAGCCAAAGGACTAGATAACCCTTCTGCACAAATTAAGAATAAATATGGTGATAAGGCATCGCCTTGACGGAGTCCCCTAGACGGAATAAAACCTTCAGTCTCCTGATCATTGTAGTGAACTTTATATTTAACAGAGCCAACACATGCCATTAGGAGTTGCACGGACTCATTTTGGAATCCTAGACGTGAGGGCATACGTTTTAGGAAAACCCACTCTACTCGATCATATGCCTTATGCATATCTAGTTTAACCGCACAAAGGCCTTCTTCCCCCTTCTTGTTTTTTATAGTATGCATGCTCTCATATGCTAATAAAATATTATCTGTAATCAATCTACCTGGAACTCTAAGCTTGTGATATTACCTCATCTAGAATCAACTTCAACCTGGCAACAATCATCTTTGATATAACTTTATAAAGAACATTGCAAAGACTGATCGGCCTATACTAAGTTATTTTTTCCGGTGTCTCGACTTTAGGTATAAGAACAATTACTGTGGCATTCCATCCCTCCGGAATCTCCTTCCTCTCAATCGCCGTTAGAACCTCATTTTTCAAGACATCACCAATAAGATTCCAATATTTTAAAAAAAGTGCATGCAAACCATCCGCCCTAGGGGCTTTCATATGTCCAATTGAGAACAAAGCCTTTTTGACATCTTCAGCTATATAAGGTTTAAGTAAGGCTTCATTCATCTCATCAGAAACCCTATGGATTACCTTATCAATTAATTCAGGATCAGGTGCTTGCACTTCCGTGGAGAAGAGACCAGCAAAATAATCGGAGATCATTGGGTTGAGATAGGCAGTCCCTTCTGGCCACTGATTTGAGTCATCTTTTAACCGTTCGATCCTATTCCTTGACCGGCGTGCAGACGTAATGTCAACACCCGGATTTTTAATCCCAGATGCCCGTTATGCCATACCTCGCAATCCCAGGATTACCATTTTTGCAAGACATAACGGATTGGACATCACAGTACATCATCCATTACAAACCATACATAAGGTCTCACACAAATAAGGATCTCATGATCCAGTCTTAATACAACAAGCAGCAGAATAAAAGATAAGCGTAGTAGTGGGGTCCATCTTCAAGGGCACAGGCAATGCTGACGAAGGCAGATAGTCCTAGTTATCATAGTTGTCCCGCTGACCATCATCTTGGTAGTCTCCTTCATAGTCTGGCCATGAGAATAGCCAGGGACAAAAGCCATGAGTACCCCTTAAGTACTCGCAAACTACCACTAACAAGTAGTATAAATCTAAGTTAAAGTGCTAACTCTAAGTTTAACTATAAAGTTAAGTTTGAAACCTAAGCTAAGTTCAGAAGCAAAGAAAAATAAAATAAAGTTCTAGAATCACTTAAGGTGGGAAGCTATTGTCATAAACACAACCCTATTATGGTCAAGTCAAGATTCATCATTCCTTTCATAAGTTATTTTGAAAACATCTGACAACGAAATAGTATGGCCATTCCAACTGTCCATAACCGCGGACGCGACTATTCGAATAGTTTGACACTCTACAGAGGTGGTACACTTTCACCACAAGATTCGATACATGTGTCAGGGATAACCCTGAATCATCATACTTAGTATGCAGATAATCAAACATAACCTTTCCTTTACACACCCTAGTAGAAGAACCTCTCCTATGAGCATGGCCTCCCAACCATGACCATCTGTCAACTTGGGCACTTCATAGGTGGACAACATAGAGAGGTAGCCTCAGCTCAAACCTCTCCCGTGAGGGAACTAATACTAATGCATATAAATTTCCGGCTAAGCCTTACCCAATTCAAGTATTGTGGTTGTACGGTAAATTTGGAATGGTATTGCATCCGAATCCAACCATCAGTTTTATAAAAGGGCTAAGGCTCATGCTTCAACATTTTCATCATCATAAACCATTTGTGTTTCTAAACACATGTCAAAACATCTCAATAGAATGACTCATCATTCCAAGGTTTTCATAATTCATTTTCACCAAGTATTCCCATCTAAAGTGACTCAAGTTTTTATCTACTCTAAACTACTAAGTTAAGAGTGTTCACTAAGGTAGAAAGATGGGATCAATCTCATGCCATAGAATGACATCTAAAGTTATCTAAATAGGTCAAGTTTTATACTCTTTATGCTAACTTCAAAACAAGTAAAGGACTTTGTGTAAAGTAAAGGAAGTAAAGCTTGAAATTAATACTTGGGGTAAAGAATGGTCAAAGTGGTATAACCAAAGCATGCCTAAAGCATCTTTGCTAAACCATCTAGCTTAATTCTAGCTTACTAACAATAGCTTGCAAGGGTTAGCTTTCCAATAGTAGCTTGCCTTGGTTGGTGCAGTGGTTGAAGTTGTCTTCCTCCTCTTGGTAGAAATCCTCCTCCTCGAAAGCTTGGTCAGCACTATCTTCTATAAATACATACGGGGTACACAATCACCAAACAATACTTAACTAGTCTAATTAGCACTCTAAGGCACACACTTGATGATCTATTATCATCACAAGCATCACAAGTTTTATTAACTAGTTTCATTTCTTTTATTTAAGAAAAGTAATTTCTACTCATTGAAAAATTAACTAAGATTTAATATTCACCACTTCAAATATGGGATCATGTGGGCACATGTCATCACCACATATTCTAACATGTGGGAATGTGATTTATGGGTTGGTTCATAATTACTTTGGTTTAAGTTCATTATTTAATGATTTAAAGTGACTAGAAATGCCTATATAGCATTATTTTGGTACTAGTCCAAAGTCACTTCATGTAAACCTTAATATTATTACATATTCAGATAGGTATGGTTAAATGTGATTTTTTAGAGTTTGAATGAACTCAAAAGCTATCATGGTTGATTTTACAAAAATGTTGCAAGGTGCAAATGCTTCTATCTTGTTATTTTTACTAGGAGAGGTCTCTAACTCTAATTGAATTAAATCCAATGGGCTTGGGTAGATATTTTCAGTAGCTTCCTAACAAAATTGGAATCACTCCATTTGGATTTATAAATCTCTCTGAATTGAATTTCAAACTAGGGGACATAACTAGGTTTAAACTAAAAAGAAAAATCCTAATTCAAACTAACTGGGTTGCGCGGGAACGCTAACGGGCCGGCCCAATGACACTCCTCGGCGCGGGGCTCAGCTGACAGGGGGTCCACCGGTCAGCGGCTCATTACACGCGAAGCGGTACGGGGCGATATGGGTCGTTGGATTAGAACAGGGATCAACAGCTAGGGATCGTCGTCGACGACGAATAGGTCGCCGACGAACTATAACCCTTGCGGCTCAGTGGGGGTGCTCAGGGGGCGTACCAGGGCTCCAGCAACGACGGCGAGGCGGGCAAACAGACTGGTGGTCGATGGCAATCTTAGGGACGGTCGAGGCAGCTCCGAGGGTGGTCGGAATCAGCGGCGCCCTTCTCCTCTAGAGGCGGCCTGCTCTGGTGCAATTCCGGCGAACAGCTGCTCGCCTTGCTCCGGGAAGAAGTGGGGAAGGCTCAGTGGAGTGAGGGGAGGTGAGTGGTGTGCCGAACGGGGCTAGGGGTGGCCTCTATTTATAGGACGACGACGCGATCGAGAGGGATGGGCAGACGACTCTGGCGAGGGCTACACAGCATGCTAGCGGCATGGCTCAAGGTAGGGGACGGTGGCTGGTCTCTTGGCGGTGCTCTACGGTTTAAATGCGGGACTAGGGGTGATGGTGTGTGGTCGGGTGGAGCTGGCGCTCTAAGCGGCAGAGGCGGCGGTCTCAACGGCGAGCGGTGGCTGTGCTGCGTTGGGCGGCGAATGGGCATGTCTGGCGTGCTCCCTGGGTCGTGCCGGAGCGGTGGGCGCGGGCTGCGGTCGAGTAGCGGCATGTACACGTGTATCGGGCGCGACGCTCTGGCGCGTGCTCGGCATGGCGCAGACAGGCAGTGCGCGACGCTTTGGCGGTAGTCCACGGTCTGGCTCGGCTCGGGGAGGGGACAGAGAGTGGCGGTGAGGTGAGAGCTAGCTAGTAGACATGGCGAGAGGGAGGGGGACGATCTGCTGCGGCGATGGCATGATCAGCCGGCCATCAGGTGCTCGGCTTGGCATGGTCATGCTGCTAGGGGGTAGGGGATGGGTTGGTTAGGCCTTGGTTGCATCAATGGGAGACAAAGGGATTAAATGGAGATTATTTGGGGGCAAAACCCTGTTGTAAACAGTGAGCTAGCTATTAGTGTTTGATTCTGCCTGCCATGTGTTTGATGAAATGCCCGCAAGAACTTTCTTTTTGAATTTTGAGAAGATTTTTGGTGGGTGTGCTAGATATAAGCTTGAGACTCTGTGGGGCTTGGGTTTTAAAAATTGAGCTTGTTTGAGTGGTTTTTGAAATAGTGGGATCTTCCCATATGAATAGATTCAATTTTGAACTGCCATTTAAATTTAGTGTTTGAATGTTTTTGGCAGATCACAAAGTGGGTCTTGGTACATCATTATGTGTACTAGCAAGGGGTGCAAAGATCCACAATTGTTTCTATTAGGTTTTGAGTTCTAGGAATAGCCAAAGTAGGCATGTTGATTAAAATGGCACAAACGACCATTCACTTCTTTTATTCATTTTGATTTGTTTTTCTTTGGGATTTGTTTGGTAATGATCTAGATGATGTTTATTTCACCTAATAATCATTTTACAAGCAATGGATCACTTAAGCATGGCAATTCAAACAACTCCTAATTTAAATGCACACACATATGAATGCTTTAATATTTTTAATTGGAAAAGTTTTTGTTAACCCTACTTTTGATGATTTGGATCTTGATAACCTTGGATTAAAGTTTTGGGATGTTACAAACCTTCCCCCTTAAACAAAATCGTGTCCCGAGATTTACAAAGAAAACCAGGAAGTAAAGAGATCTGGGAACTCTGTCCTAATATAATCCTCTCGCTCCCAAGTGGCTTCTTCTTCGGTATGGCTGCTCCATTGAATCTTGAGAAATTTGATACTTCTGGTCCTGGTGGTTCTGTAATCTTCCTCCAAGATACGGATGGGCACTTCATGATAGGTCAGGTCATTGTTGATCTCCACAGCTCTATGATCGATGTTCTTGAAAACTTCAGTCTTCTCTGGCACTTCTAGGCATTTGCGAAGTAACAAGATATGGAACACATTGTGGATGGCTGACATCTCTTCAGGCAGTTCCAGTTGATACGATACTTCTCCTCGACGGTTCAGAATCTTGAAGGGCCTGATATATCTGGGGGCTAACTTTCCTTTCAGACTAAAGCGCTGGGTTCCTTTTAATGGTGAAACCTTGAGATATACAAAATCTCCGACATTGAAAGTCAGGTCTCACCTTCTCTTGTCAGCATAACTCTTCTGTCTGGATTGAGCGGTCTTGAGGTGCTCACGGACTTTATGAACTTTCTCTTCGGCTTCTCGGAGAATGTCGGGTCCAAAGATCTGACTCTCTCCTACTTGTGACCAATTCAAAGGGGTACGACACTTTCTTCCGTATAGGAATTCAAATGGTCCCATCTGCAAACTAGCTTGATAACTGTTGTTATATGATAATTCTGCGAAAGGCAGGCAGTCTTCCCATTTTGATCCGTACTCTAACACACAAGCTCTTAACATATCCTCTAGGATCTGGTTGACTCTCTCAGTCTGTCCATTAGTTTGCGGATGATAAGCGGTGCTAAAGTTCAACTTGGTGCCTAATCCTTCCTGAACTTTCTGCCAAAATCTCGAGGTAAACTGGGTTCCTCGATCTGATAATATGGTCTTCGGGGTTCCATGCAGACTAACAATCCTAGCAATGTACAACTTTGCTAGCTTCGCACTCTGGTAGGTAGTCTTGACAGGTATGAAGTGGGCTACCTTGGACAGTCTATCAACTATGACCCAGATTGAGTCATTTCCCCTACTGGAAGTAGGCAAACCGGTGATAAAGTCTATTCCGGAATCCCATTTCCATTCGGAATCTGCAATGGTTTACAAATCCTGCGGGTCTCTGATGCTCTGCTTTGACTCTTTGACAGATGTCACACTTGGCGATGTAGCTTTCGATTTCTCTCTTCATCTTGTGCCACCAAAATTGCTCTTTCAAATCTTGATACATCTTCGTTCCTCCGGGGTGGATAGAATAAAGAGTATCATGAGCTTCCTTCATGATAACTTGCTTCAGCTCTAAATCTGCTGGCACACAGATACGTTCTTTGTACCACAATACTCCTTCTTTATCTTTAGTGAATCTAGGTACCTTTCCTGTACCAATACGACGTTTGATTCCATCGATACTTTCATTTCCCTTCTGGGCTTCCTTGATTTGGCTGATTAATGTGGGTTGAAGTTCAATGCTAGCTAAGAATCCTTTGCTAACTAATTCAGTTCTGAACTGCTCCAACTCCTCATACAAACTTGGATGCTTCTCCTTGATCATGGTGTTAAGCCTACACGGCAATCTGCTAAGAGCATCTGCTACCACATTGGCTTTGCCGGGGTGATAGTGAATGTCAAGGTCATAATCCTTGATTAACTCTATCCATCTCCTTTGCCTCATATTCAGCTCTTTCTGAGTGAAAATATACTTCAAGCTTTTGTGGTCTGAGTAAATCTCACAGCGATTACCCATCAGATAATGATGCCATGTCTTCAATGCTAAAACCACGACTTATAGCTCAAGATCATGGGTCAGATAGTTCTGCTCATGCTGCTTCAGTTGTCGAGACAGATACGCGATGACTTTGCCTCCTTGCATCAATACACATCCGAGACCAATCTTGGATGCATCACAATATACATCAAACGTCTTCTTGATATCTAGCATGATCAATATTGGGGCTGATATCAATCTCTTCTTCATCTCCTGAAAACTGGCTTCACACTTGTCTATCCATTCAAACTTCTTGTCCTTCTTCAACAATTGTGTCATGGGTCTGGCGATGCTCGAGAATCCTTCTACGAACTTGCGGTAATATCCCGCTAATCCGAGAAATGCACGGACTTGGGTTTGAGTGGTTGGGGCTTCCCATTTTCGACATCTTTGATCTTGGCAGGATCAACAGAGACTCCTCCGGCAGACACAATATGTCCTAGGAATCCTACTTCTTTTAGCCAAAACTCGCACTTGCTGAACTTGGCATACAACCGATGCTCTCTCAGAGTTTCTAGGATGATTCTCAGATGTTGCTCATGCTCTTCTTCTGACTTGGAGTAGATAAGGATGTCGTGGATAAACACAACTACAAACTTATCTAGGAAATTCATAAAGATCTTATTCATGAGATTCATGAAATAAGCAGGGGCATTGGTTAATCCAAAAGACATAACCGTATACTCGTATAAACCATAGCGAGTAGTAAAGGCGCTCTTCGGAATATCCGGTGCACGAATCTTAAGTTGGTGATAACCAGTCCTAAGATCAATCTTTGAGAATACCTGGGCTCCAGTCAACTGATCAAATAGATCCTCTATCTTTGGCAAGGGGTACTTGTTCTTGATGGTGACATCATTCGCTTCGTAATCTATGTACGCATGGTTGCCTCCATCTTTCTTGTCGATGAATAACACTGGTGATCTCCATGGCGATGCGCTTGGTTGAATCAAGCCTGTTGCTAACATGGCATCCAACTGCTTCTTCAACTCCACTAACTCTGAGGGGTTCATGCTATAGGGTCTCTAGGCTATGGGTCCGATTCCGGGGATTAGTTCGATAATGAACTCAATATCCCTATCCGGGGGCATACCTGGCAATTCATATGGGAATACGTTGGGGTATTCACAGACTACTCTTACTTGGTCTATGGTGGGTAGGGCTAGACTATTGTTGCACTTGAATTGACGGGGTAATGTTTCAGATATATGCTCTACTGTTATTCCAGAACTACTAGTCATGGTGATGGCTTTCTTAGCACAGTCTATCAGTCCTTTATGCCTTGACATCTAGTCCATACCTAGTACTACTTCCAATCCTTTTGTTCCAAGTACTATAAGGTTGGCATAAAAATCTATCCCATGTATTCTGATAGGTACAACTTTGCAAATTTTTCTAGCTTTTGTAGTTGATCCGGGGATCTGAACTATCATGACATGCTTCAGGTTGGTTGGGTGAATCGTACTAGTGCATGCAAATTCTTCGGCGACAAATGAATGCGATGCTCCCGAATCAAACAATACTCTTGCTAAAACTAAGTTGACAGAAAACATACCCAGCACTACATCTGGCGCTTCTTGGGCTTCCTCTGCGTTCATGTGGAAGAGACGACCATTGCGATTGTGAGGGTTCCCTGGGGCATATCTTCTCCCTGGTTGAACACAACGGTGTTGTTGAGCTGGGGCATTCACATTGCCAGTGGCAGCAACCTTCTTGGGACACTCATTGGAATAGTGACCCTTCACTCCACACTCGAAACAAGTGATCTGGGACATATCTTTTGCTGCGACGGGCACAACATTGCTGCCAGTTCTGGGTGCAATATTATTTTTGTTGTTGTTGTTGCTCTTGGGAGGGGCACGGTTGAAATTCTTGGCATTGCCAGAGTTGTGATTGTTTCCTCCGGACTTTGCATTTCCTCCACTACGGTTGGGGTAGCTTGGGCGAGACATTGGGGGTCAGTTGTTCCTTGGTGCATATCCTGGTGAGGGGTTGGGTCGGTACTTCTGGTGACTGCTGGATCCTGATTGCTGCATCATACGACGTTTGTGGTTGTCGTTTTCCTGGTTAATCTTCCCTTCCATCTGAATGGCAGAGTCGACTAGCTCTTCGAGATCCTCGAAACGGATGTTGACGAGGACAGTCTGCATCTCATCATGCAGTCCATTCAGGATTCTCTCCTTCTTCTTCACCTCTGTGTTGATCTCATCAGGGCCATATCTTACAAGTGACAGGAATCTGTCACAGTATTCCACCACAGTCATTCTGCCTTGATTCAAGTCGTGAAACTCATCTCTTAGTCTGGTGACTAAGCCTTGCGGCATGTGGGTGCGGCTGAACTTTGTTTTGAAAGCTTCCCATGTCATCACTTGACCATGGTTCATATTGCGGATACTAGTCCACCAAGCTCTTGCATCTCCCGCCAGATAGTGGGTGGCGAAGAGAACTTTCTCGTTGTCATCAACTCCTGCAACTTCTAAGTTGTTTTGCATTGTCTGCAGCTAGTCATCTGCATCTAGGGGGTTTTCATCTTGGTTGAAGATTGGGGGATTGGTATTCTGAATTTTTTTGAGTTTGGATCCATGGTGATCCCGATTTCCATGTTTCTGGTGGTTGAGAGCCATCTGGGCTATCTGCTGCAATGTTGCTAAGTTAGCTTGGCGCTCTGCCTGCGATGGGATTCTACATGATCTGCAGCATTGGGTCTTGCTACGAGCTGCTCCCTCCTTGGTTTCCACGAGTCATCTGAAGATTGAGGTAGATAAAGGGGTAAGAGGGAAATTTCTAAGGTTCATGGTTTTGGTTTCAAGCTAAAACTTTGAGTTTGACTCAGGTTTTGCAACTAACTTCATTTCATTTATGCAAACAAGCACACGATACAACACACACCACAA
Source organism: Avena insularis (assembly GCA_023614405.1). NCBI lineage: Eukaryota > Viridiplantae > Streptophyta > Magnoliopsida > Poales > Poaceae > Avena > Avena insularis. The sequence goes on along the minus strand of CM042696.1, from coordinate 94,098,508 downwards.
TAATCAAAGGAAAAATAGATGGTTTCAAGAACCATTCTGCAAGCTACGATACAGTGGGACCGATACATCTCATGCCATGACAGTGCTCTACTGCATCTACTCATCGTCGATGAAGTCGGAGTCCTCATCGTCAGTGTAGAAGTCCACAGCATCCTCCTCCAGAAAGTCATCATCATTGCTGAGGTAAGAATCCATGTCTCCCTGGATGTCTTCACCCTCCTCTTCTTCCTCCTTTGCTGCAAGCTGAGCTTCCTGCTCCTTGACGGTCTTCTCGAGGTCGGCCACCTTCTTGCAAAGACAGGCGATGGTGCGATCCTTCTTTGCATGCTGGCGGCGAAGAGACTGGCGATCTTGGACGAGCAGTGCGAAAGTCTGGGCCTTCTGGTCGGCAATGGCATGGTTCTGGTTGGCCAACTCCCTGTTATTGTCTAGTTCCTGCTGTCTGCCATGCAGCAAGAAGTCAAGATTCTCCACTTGACGCCTCAACTCTGGGTGACCTGGCATCTCCATCGGCATTCCCATGAAGTCACGTCTTGCATAGTGAGCAAAACGGGTTCCCTGGAGTTGGTTGACGCTGAGGGCACATAGACGTGCGAGAGCTTCATGCATTGCCCGGGCTAATCCATTTAGCCAGTTGTTCTCTCTCACGGAGAACTGGATTCTCCCGGACGTTCGTGCTTCGATGCTTCCTCTAAGATCAGCGGTGACTAGCCACTGCAAATCTCCTCCTAGGGGTCATGGAAGTTGAGCTCCAAGAAACTCCGGATGCGGGCGTCCTAGTAACCCCGACAGTGAATCCAGATCCCCCTCAAAGATCAGCTAACCTCCGTTTCCCAACTGGTAGAACTTGCTGAACTGAGTCTCCATCTACAAGAATTAAGGATGAGGAAATTAGTGAAGTGACCAAGTGTGTCAAATTTTTAAGTAGTAATGTAAGAATTTTGAGGAACATGAATTTTTGAGAAAGAATGAATTCCCAAGGGTAAGAGAGGAACTAGTTTTTCATAAGTACTCATTTTGGTTTTGAAACTGAGTTTTTGTTCGGACGTCCATTCTAACTAGGGTCTCCTATGGTCAGGATGGCTCTGATACCAACTTGTCAACACCCAGATTTTTAATCCCAGATGCCCGTTATGCCATACCTCGCAATCCCAGGATTACCATTTTTGCGAGACATAACGGATTGGACATCACAGTACATCATCCATTACAAACCATACATAAGGTCTCACACAAATAAGGATCTCATGATCCAGTCTTAATACAACAAGCAGCGGAATAAAAGATAAGCGTAGCGGTGGGGTCCATCTTCAGGGGAACAGGCAATGCTGACAAAGGCAGATAGTCCTAGTTATCATATCCGTCCTGCTGACCATCATCTTGGTAGTCTCCTTCATAGTCTGGCCATGAGAATAGCCAGGGACAAAAGCCATGAGTACTCATTAAGTACTCGCAAACTACCACTAACAAGTAGTATAAATCTAAGTTAAAGTGCTAACTCTAAGTTTAAATATAAAGTTAAGTTTGAAACCTAAGCTAAGTTCAGAAGCAAAGAAAGATAAAATAAAGTTCTAGAATCACTTAAGGTGGGAAGCTATTGTCATAAACATAACCCTGTTGTGCTCAAGTCAAGATTCATCATTCCTTTCATAAGTTATTTTGAAAACATCTGACAACGAAACAGTATGGCCATTCCAACTATCCATAACCGTGGACGCGGCTATTTGAATAGTTTGACACTCTGCAGAGGTGGTACACTTTCACCACAAGATTCGATACATCCGGTGGATAACCACGAATCATCATACTTAGTATGCAGATAATCAAACATAACCTTTCCTTTACACACCCTAGTATAAGCACCTCTCCTATGAGCATGGCCTCCCAACCATGACCATCTGTCATCTTGGGCACTTCATAGGTGGACAACATTGAGAGGTAGCCTCAGCTCAAACCTCTCCCGCGAGGGAACTAATACTAATGCATATAAATTTCCGGCTAAGCCTTACCCAATTCAGGTATTGTGGTTGTACGGTAAATTTGGAATGGTATCGCATCCGAATCCAACCATTAGTATTATAAAAGGGCTAAGGCTCATGCCTCAACATTTTCATCATCATAAACCATTTGTGTTTCTAAACACATGTCAAAACATCTCAATAGAATGACTCATCATTCCAAGGTTTTCATAATTCATTTTCACCAAGTATTCCCATCTAAAGTGACTCAAGTTTTTATCTACTCTAAACTACTAAGTTAAGAGTGTTCACTAAGGTAGAAAGATGGGATCAATCTCATGCCATAGAATGACATCTAAAGTTATCTAAATAGGTCAAGTTTTATACTCTTTATGCTAACTTCAAAACAAGTAAAGGACTTTGTGTAAAGTAAAGGAAGTAAAGCTTGAAATTAATACTTGGGGTAAAGAATGGTCAAAGTGGTATAACCAAAGCATGCCTAAAGCATCTTTGCTAAACCATCTAGCTTAATTCTAGCTTACTAACAATAGCTTGCAAGGGTTAGCTTGCCAATAGTAGCTTGCCTTGGTTGGTGCAGTGGTTGAAGTTATCTTCCTCCTCTTGGTAGAAATCCTCCTCCTCGAAAGCTTGGTCGATACTATCTTCTATAAATACATACGGAGTACACAATCACCAAACAATACTTAACTAGTCTAATTAGCACTCTAAGGCACACACTTGATGATCTATTATCATCACAAGCATCACAAGTTTTATTAACTAGTTTCATTTCTTTTATTTAAGAAAAGTAATTTCTACTCATTGAAAAATTAACTAAGATTTAATATTCACCACTTCAAATATGGGATCATGTGGACACATGTCATCACCACATATTCTAACATGTGGGAATGTTATTTAAGGGTTGGTTCATAATTACTTTGGTTGAAGTTCATTATTTAATGATTTAAAGTACCTAGAAATGCCTATATAACATTATTTTGGTACTAGTCCAAAGTCACTGCATGTAAACCTTAATATTATTACATATTCAGATAGGTATGGTTAAATGTGATTTTTGAGAGTTGGAATCAACTCAAAAGCTATCATGGTTGATTTTACAAAAATGTTGCAAGGTGCAAATGCTTCTGTCTTGTTATTTTTACTAGGAGAGATCTCTAACTCTAATTTAATTAAATCCAACGGGCTTGGGTAGATCTTTTCAGTAGCTTTCTAACAAAATTGGAATCACTCCATTTGGATTTGTAAATCTCTCTGAATTGAATTTCAAACTAGGGGACAGAACTAGGTTTAAACTAAAAAGAAAAAGCCTAATTCAAACTAACTGGGTTGCGCGGGAACGCTAACGGGCCAGCCCAGTGACACTCCACGGCGAGGGGCTCAGCTGACAGGGGGTCCACCGGTCAACGGCTCATTACACGCGAAGCGGTACGGGGCGATATGGGTCATTGGATTAGAACGGGGATCAACGGCTGGGGATCGTCGTCAACGACGAACAGGTCGCCGGCGAAATCTAACCCTAGCAGCTCAGTGGGGGTGCTCAGGGGGCATACCAGGGCTCCAGCGACAAACAGACTAGTGGTCGACGTCGAGCTCAGGGACGGTCGAGGAAGCTCCAGGGGTGGTCGGAATCAATGGTGCCCTTCTCGGGCTCGTCTGGCAGTGCAATTTTGCTGCGAATGACTGCTCGCCTTGCTCCGGGAAGAAGTAGGGAAGGCTCAGTAGAGTGAGGGGAGGTGAGTGGTGTGCCGAATGGGGCTGGGGGTGGCCTCTATTTATAGGACGACGACGCGGCCAAGAGGGATGGGCAGGCGACTTCGGTGAGGGCTGCACAGCGTGCTAGCAGCGTGGCTCAAGGTAGGGGACGGTGGCTGGTCTCTTGGCGGTGCTCTACGGTTTAAATGCGGGACTAGGGGCGGTGGTATGCAGTCGGGTGGAGTTGGCGCTCTGAGCGGCAGAGGCAGCGGTCTCAACGGCGAGCGGTGGCTATGGTGTGTTGGGCGGCGAATGGGCATGTCTGGCGTCCTCCCTGGGTCATGGCGGAGCGGTAGGCGCGGGCTGCGGTCGAGTGGCGGTGTGTACACGTGTGTCGGGCGCGGCGCTCTGGCGCGTGCTCGGCATGGCGCAGACAGGCAATGCGCGGCGCTTTAGCGGTGGTCCACGGTCCGGCTCGGCTCGGGGAGGGGACAGAGAGTGGCGGTGAGGTGAGAGCTAGCTAGTAGACATGGCGAGAGGGAGGGGACGGTCTGCTGTGGCGATGGCATGATTGGCTGGCCAGCAGGTGCTCGGCTTGGCATGGGCATCCTGGTACGGGGTAGGGGATGGGTTGGTTAGGCCTTGGTTGCATCAAGGGGAGACAAAGGGATTAAATGGAGATTATTTGGGGGCAAAACCCTGTTGTAAACAGTGAGCTAGCTATTAGTGTTTGATTCTGCCTGCCATGCGTTTGATGAAATGGCCGCAAGAACTTTCTTTTTGAATTTGGAGAAGATTTTTGGTGGGTGTGCTAGATATAAGATTGAGACTCTGTGGGTGCTTGGGTTTTAAAAATTGAGCTTGTTTGAGTGGTTTTTGAAATAGTGGGATCTTCCCATATGAAATAGATTCAATTTTCAACTGCCATTTAAATTTAGTGTTTGAATGTTTTTGGCAGATCACAAAGTTGGCCTTGGTACATCATTATGTGTACTAGCAAGGGGTGCAAAGATCCACAATTGTTTCTGATAGGTTTTGAGTTCTAGGAATAGCCAAAGTAGGCATGTTGATTAAAATGGCACAAAGGACCATTCACTTCTTTTATTCATTTTGATTTGTTTTTCTTTGGGATTTGTTTGGGAATGATCAAGATGATGTTTATTTCACCTAATAATCATTTTACAAGCAATGGATCACTTAATCATGGCAATTCAAACAACTCCTATTTTAAATGCACACACATATGAATGCTTTAATATTTTTAATTGGAAAAGTTTTTGTTAACCCTAATTTTGATGATTTGGATCTTGATAACCTTGGATTAAAGTTTGGGATGTTACATGTAAACTTATGAAAGTATCCTGTATTTTTATCTCCCATCTGTAACCAATTCACACGGCTATGTTGTGACCAGTGAATCTCTTCCTGTTCCATTAATTTCTCCACTTCATACATCAATTATTTTTCCTTGGCAATATTTTCTGGGCTGAGTGCACTTTGAGCAAGCTCCTCTAATTCTTTTCTCGCGGATTTGATTCTACACTAGGGTGACCATAGAACAGTACGATTCCATTGATGTAACATGTCATGCACCAGAGCTAGTCTTCCTGCCAAGTCAGAATTTGCAAAGCATTAGGGTGATGCTTCCCAAGCCCCTTCTACCACATCACTGAAGTGCTCCTCTTTAAGCCAGCGGACCTCAAACCGAAGGATAGTTGGGCTTCGCCTATCATCTGCTGGGTTCTAACCAAAAGAGACGATAATCGGTTTATGGTCCGAATGACTGTAGTCACAATTTTGCAGTAGCGCATCCTCAAGTTTGTTCTGCCAAGCTAGATTAGCTAAGCCACGGTCAAGTCTCTCTCTGATCCCAGCCTGGTCCCAAGTAAATTTATCTCCAACATAACCAATATCAGTAAGTGCACAGTCCTCAATTGTATCACGGAATTTTTTCATAAAATGAAAAGGGCGTGGATTACCTCCTTCCTTTTCACAAGGATACAAAATCTCATTAATATTACCCATGATTAACCACGGCAGATCACAAACATCCTTTAACTCCCTAGCCCTCTCCCATGTCAAATGTTTATTAGACCATTTTGGTTCGCCATAGAAACCAGTAAACCGCAGCATATTTTACTGTCCAGCGCCAATGAACACATCAATATATGTAGGAGTTTTGTACCACAAAGATAGAACAATATTTCACTTCCACGACAACAACAAACCACCCTTATGTCCGTCACTTCTAACAACCTCTTTATAGTCCATCCCAAGTCTTCGACGCAAACACTTGGATGGCCAGTCATCTAAATGAGTATCCATTAAAAACAATACATCCGGACAATAGCGCTTATTTACCTCAACAAGCAATGTCACAAACGTGGCCTTCTGCATGCCCCGGTCGTTTAAACTTAAGAGTTTCATTGCATCCGGTCAACCTCCTTGGAGGTCACCGATATCATATTTTTTTGCCACTTCATTCTCTGTCCTCGATCGCTTCGGTGGTTGTGATTTACCCGGTGTACCCTGATCTTTTCCCAGATAATGCTCATTTGAGGATTGGTCAAACATACAAACCATCCCAGGAACCGAGGAAGCCGGGTCATTTCCAGTTGAGTTTCCAGTAATGGTCAACATTGGGTCAGTATTCTATATCTTTCGATTCGGAGCACTTGGGTCCAACATGTCAACATCCTCCACAGACGCATTCTTCTCCTCTTCAACATCCTCTGATTCGTTATCCTCATACTAATAGAATTCAGAGAGGCCACACCCTCTTCCTCTTCCCATGGGTGTAAATCTCCTTCCATGTCCACGCCCCATGCCGCTCCAACGGCCATGGTGAAACGTTGCTAATGTATCCATAATTTTTTATGTTCCATGCTTGGTTTTATCTACTTTCTTATGTTTTGTTCCAACTTTGGAGTGCTTTTCATACACTATCTTGGAATAACCTATTAACAAGATGCCACAGTGCTAGCTGCATGTTTTTTGCTGTTTTTGGTTCCAGGAAGTCAGAAAATGAATATTCTCAGAATTGGACGGGACAAAAGCCAAAGTCAGTTTTTCACCAAGGGGGACACGGAGCCAGAATATGAGACGGAGAGGGGCCAGGGGCCCACCACACCACCTGGCCACGCAGCCTAGCCTGGCCCGCGCCAGGAGGTGGTCTAGCCGCCCTAGGCACCCCCTCGGCCTCCCCTTTTGCCTATAAGATGCCTCCGATACAGAAACCCTAAGTACCTGATACATTGCAAATGTATCTATAATTTTTGATGTTCCATACTTGGTTTTATCTAGTTTCTTGTGTTTTGTCCACACTTTGGAGTACTTTTCATATGATTTCTTGGACTAACCTATTAACAAGAGCCACAGTGTCAGCTACCTGTTTTCTGCTGTTTTTGGTTCCAGGAAGTCAGAAAATGAATATTCTCGGAATTGGACCGGACAAAAGCCAAAGTCGATATTTTACCGGAAGACTCACGGATCCAGAAGACGAGACGGAGAGGGGCCACAGGGTGGCCACACCATATGGTGGCACAGGCTAGCCCTGGCCGCGCCACCAGGTGGTGTGGGCCCCCTGGCCGCCCACCGACCTTGCCTCTTTGCCTATAAGAAGCCTCCCGATGCATAAACCCTAAATCATCAAGCCTCCTGCCACGAAAAGTTCAACAGCACCGCCGCCACCAAAGGAGGGATTCAGGGGACAGAAAGTCTCTGTTCCGGCACCGTGCCGGGACGGAGAAGTGCCCTCGGAGCCATCTCCATCGATCTCCACCACCATCACCATTACTGATTCCCATGATGAGGAGGGAGTAGATCTCTCTCGAGGCTAAGGATTCTACAGGTAGCTATGTGTTCATCTCTCTCTATGCATGATCTTATTGAGATCATGAGCTTGTAATCTATAGATCTACCTTGCTACTCAAGTGCTTTAATAGATCTCTGATCTCCCCATGTGTGTGAAGTTGACAGTGTGCACACCATGGTGGCACTTAGGCGAGAGATTACAAATACTTGTTAAGAGTTATATTTGGAGTTGGATGTCTTTATGAAATTGTGGTGTTTGTTTGAACCATCTAGTGCTCAAGGTGACAGTGTGGGCTTATCTAGATGGGAAAGATGAACTTTGAGGTGTGCTGTTATAGCCCTACCATGGATTAGAGTGTCCAACCGGAGAGTAGTTCAGCGTAGTATCATAAAGAAGAAGATATTTATATGAGATTGTTAACTAGTGAAAGTATGATCCCTAGGCCTTGTTTCTAAACATTGAAACACCGTTTGCAACTAGATCTGTTACATGTTTGCTTGCTTCCATCTTTATTTCAGTTTGTCTTTAGTCTCGTCCACACCATCAAGCTATTTTCTAGCACCGTTACCACTCATAATTATCCATACCACTTGTATTTCACTATCTCTTCGCTGAACTAGTGCACCTATACACCTGACAAGTGTATTGGATGTGTTGGGGAAACAAGAGACTTCTTGTATCTTGATTGCAGGGTTGCTTGAGAGGGATACCTTTGACCACTTCCTCCCTGAGTTCGATAAACCTTGGGTAATCCACTTAAGGGAAAACTTGTTGCTGTTCTACAAACCTCTGCACTTGGAGGCCCAACAACTGTCTACAAGAATAGAAGTGCGTAGACATCAGTACCCGATCAAAATTCCACGAAAGAGTATGTAGCTGTCGTCACCTTCATCCCTAGATCGGGATGGATCTGAAGCTCTTCCTGGCACCCTGCCGGAGAGGGGAATTCACCCTGGAGGCCTTCTTCATCATCATGCAAGCCTCCGGTGTGATGCGTGAGTAGTTCATCCTTGGACTACGGGTCCATGTAGTAGCTAGATGGTTGGTTCTTCTCCTTTGTGCTATCATGTTTAGATCTTGAGAGCTCCGTTCATGATCAAGATCATCTATTTGTAATCATACATGTTGTGTTTGTGGGGATCCGATGGATATTGAGATGCTATTTCAGATTGATTATTGATTCTATCATGTCTTTGTTATTTGTGATCTTGTATGCTTTACGTTGTTAGTAGATATCTTGGCCAAGTAGATGCTAGCAACTCCAAGAGTTAGTATTTATGCTCGATAGTGGGTTCATGCCTCTAGTAATCTGGGGAAGTGACAGAAATCTCTAAGGTACTAGATGTGCTGTTGCTACTAGGGACAAAACAACAATCCTTTGTTCATAGAATAATCGTATTGTTTAATTTACACGCAATGCATAATGCAATTATCTGTTGCTTGCAACTTAATACTGGTGGGGGGTCGGATGATAACCTAAAGGTGGATTATTAGTCATAGATGCAGTTGGATGGTGCTCTATGTATAATGTTGTAATGCCCAATCAAATCTCAAAAGAGTCAAGATGATTAGTATATGCATGTATGCTTTCACGATGTTTGTCAATTGCCCCACTGTAATTTGTTCACCCAACATGTTATCTATCTTAAGGAGAACCACCACTAGGGAACTATGGACCCCGGTCCTTTCTTTTACCATCAATCTACAATTGTTTACTGTTTTCTGTTTACTTTCTGCAAGCTTTTACTTTCTTCCACTCGATACGTTTAATCCTTTGTTTTCAGCAAAACCGGTGAGATTGACAACCTCATCGCAAGTTGGGGGCAAAGTTTTGTGGTTGTGTTATGCAGGATTCCACGTTGCCGCTAGCACCGGTAGTGCGCCCTGCCAAAGCTCAGCTAGAAACACCTTTGATGTGTTTCCTTGCTCCTACTGGTTCGATAACCTTAGTTTCATAACTGAGGGAAACTTACTGCTGTGCTCATCGTACCTTCCTCTTGGGGTGCCCCAACGAGCTCGTTAGTACACGAGTCAGCAAGTATTTTTCTGGCGCCATTGCCGGGGAGTCAAGGACATCTTCACAAGGGGAGTCCCTCATAACCAATCTCTTTACTTTCTTGTTTTTATTTTGCTTAGTTTAGTTTCTATTTTGTTTGCGTGTTTCTTTATCAAAAACACATGATTAGGACTAAATGGAAAGATGCTTTCATTGGAAAATACTATCCACCTGCTAAGATTATATCTATGAGAAGTGAAATAATGAAGTTTAAACAATCTGATAATGAACATGTTGCTCAAGCTTGGGAAAGAATGAAATCTTTGGTAAAGAATTGTCCCATTCATGGACTGACTGCTTGGATGATCATCCAATATGCATGATTGAACTATTCTTCAAGAAATCTATTGGATTCTGCTACTGGAGGTACCTTTATGACCATTACTTTGGGTGCTGTAACAAAGCTTCTAGATAATATGATGGTTAATTTTTCTAAATGGCATACTGAAAGAGATCCACAAGGTAAGAAGGTAAATTCTGTTGAAGAAACCTCCTCCTTGAGTGATAAAATTGATGTTATTATGTCTATGCTTGTTAATGGGAAAGCTCATATTGATCCAAATCATGTTCCTTTAGCCTCTTTTATTGCTCAAGAAGAGCAAGTTGATGTGAACTTTATAAGAAATAATAATTTTAGCAACAATACCTATAGGAACAATTTTCGTAATAATAACTACAGGCCATATCCTCCCAATAATGGTAATGCTTATGCTTAAAGAATTTATTAGTAAACAAACTTCTTTCAATAAAACTATTGAGGAAAAACTCTCTAATGCTGAAAGAAATATATCATCTTTGTCTGAAGCACAATCCTCTTTGATTAATAAAATGGCTGCTAAACCTGAAACTATTGAGAATCCCTTTGCTGCTACTAATGCCATACAAGTTAGAATTGATGAAAATGTTAGACTATTAGCTGAATTGAATGCTAAGTGGGAGAGAGAAGATGAAATTGCTAGAAACATTTGTGTTTATACTATCAGTATCACTAATGTTGAAGCTAGTAATAGCTCTACTACTTTAGATGATAATTATGATTTTGATCTTGATGGTTGCAATATCACTGAAGTTATTAAGTTCCTACAAAAGCTTGCTAAAAGTCCTAATGCTAGTGCTATGAATGTGGCTTTTACAAAACACATTACTGATGCTCTCATAAAAATTAAAGAAGAACAGATGAAACATAAAGCTTCTATTCCTATGAAACAAGAAGATGGTTGGGAACCCATCATTAATATGAAAGTGAATGATTTTGATTTCAAAGCTTTATGTGATCTTGATAGTAGTGTTTCTATTATGCCTAGAAAGATTTATGATATGCTTGATTTGCCACTACTTGAAGATTGTTATTTGAATGTCCCACTTGATGATAATGTTAAAAGAAACTCATGGGGAGTCTTCATGATGTTCTTATTATGGTTAACAATGCCTATGTCCCCGTTGATTTCTATGTTTTGGATGTTGAATGCAATGCTTCTTGTCCTATTACTTTGGGAAGACCTTTTCTTAGAACTGTTGGTGCAATTATTGATATGAAAGAAGGCACCATTAAATATCAACTCCCACTCAAGAAAGGTATAGAACTCTTCCCTAAGAAGAGAGAGAAGATCTCTTTTGTTTCTCCTACAAAAACAAAAGTTGCTCTTAATGCTTCTTCATTTGAGAACACTTGATTCTTTTTCTTGCTTCTTATGCCTAACTTAAAGGCGTTAAAGAAAAGTACTTATTGGGAGATAACCCAAAAGTTTTAGATGAGTCTTGAAAGTTATTACCTCTGTAATAACCTCTCCTTATCCTTTTTTTTGTGCCAAGAGTAACCTCTAATGAGAGAGAAGTAATGCTTGGGAAAGTTGTTGTCCCGAAACAGATTTTGTTCTTCACCGTAAAAATTTGTGTAAAATCTCAGTACGTCTTTTTGAGGCGTGAGTTTTTGTGATTATGCCCCAGGTTGTTATCTAACTTTCTTTAGTTTAACACTTTTTGATTTGAGCAACAGAAGATCTTCGAAACAATTCGTCTTTACCTGCTGGTCTGTTTTGACAGATTTCTGCCATTATTTGCATTTGCTTCTTGTTGGTTCCTTTTTGAGTTCTTTTGGGGAATTGAGATTTTTGAGGGAAGTGGTACAGTAGATTCTGGTTTATTGGAAGTTTTATTGGTGTTGAAACTGAACCTAAAGACTTATTATCTTGAGTGCACTAATGTTGCTAATAAAGATTGTGTGAAGTTTTGTATGAAGGAAAAATTTCAGGTGTATGGAAGGAATGATGTAATGAGATGAAGACTGGACTAAAGCTCAAGCTTGGGGATGCCACGCGTGTCACCCCAAGAAATATCCAAGAAGTACAAGCGTCAAAGCTTGGGGATGCCCAAGGCATCCCCTTCTTCATCAATAAAAATCCCAGGTTTCTTCCAAACACTTCATTTTTTATTGTTTCATGCACAGTTGTGTTGTTCTTGGACCGTCTTCTTTTTCGTTTTCGTTTTGTTTTTTCGTTTGCTTGGTTTTATTAGTTTGCTTGAATAAATTGGTTGGACCCCCTCTTTTATACATTGGTTTTCAAATAGTTTGGTTTGGATTGGAAAAGAGTAGGAAAGTTCATGCTTAAGTGGTAAAGAGAGCTTGTTTTTGACTGTGGCCTATGCTTCGTCATGTGATGCTTGATATTTTTTTGGCTTTATGCTTAGTGTTCTTTGTTGTAGCATGACTTGTTATAAATAATTGAGATTGCTTAATGTGCCTTGGAAGGATCATGCGTTGTTTTAGCATATTAAAGCATAGTATTGTAGTATTCTCCTTTGATGCTTTATTTGGGTTGACTTGGCGCATGCTCACACCATGTTATGACTATCCAAAGTCACCATAGCCTTGATGATCCTTTAGTTTTCGACTTGTAATATCACTTTATGCTTTAATCAATGATGTTTTGTCGCTCTGCATGATTATGTCCATTATTGCTCTCTTAGTTTGTCGCTCCCAGTCTTTTGCTAGCCTCCGTAACCAAGTGTGAGTTCCACTCATGCATCCAACTCCTTAAACCAAGTTATTCCAAAGAGTCCACCATACCTACCTATTAGCAATTGCTATTCCAAGTATATTCATGATTTTATCTACCTTCCGAATTAAACTTGTTATGTGAAAATTAGTGATTAAAGCTCTCACGAACTTGATGGCACACTTTACTTTCCTTGCACCTTATAAACTTGAACCATTGTGTCATCTATGTTGTATATGCTTGCACTTATACATTGGGGATTAGCAGAACCATACTGTCATGAGGAACGCTGTCAACATTGCACTTGTACATTGTACCTAGTTGATATCATGCTCTTTTGTCTATGGATGTCGTCTGTGTGAAATGAAAGGGGAGCTTGTAAGTCCATGGAGTTATGTATGTGTGTTAGAGAAACGCCTGGGCCGTTGGTCTAATCCATGCTGTCATGGTGGAAACCTGCAGCGTAACCATAATGAGCTGTCTGTGAAGCATTCTTCTTATAAAAAAAAGATAGAGTTTGAGAAAAAGAGAAAAAGAAAAGGAAAAAAAGAGATATGAGAAAAGAGGAAATAGAGAAAAAAGCACCATTTTCCCATGGTAAATAAGAAGACTGCTGAGATGCTTGTTGTCTGCTTGCCTTGTCATTTTGATATGGGGATTCTTCCGTATCATCGGGCAAGGGGTACCCCGTTGGTGGTTCTCTATGATACACATGTACTTACGATGACAAGAACTTACTGGTAACTAAACTTGAGTAGCATGAGGAGCGACCCTCGTATTCAAGGGACATGAGATTTCCAACTTATACTTTGTCAAGCATATACTTCATAGTTTGTTCACTTTAACCTTAATCACCTAAAGATGCTTATGATAGGGGCAATGAGAGCTGAAAGCTAACAAGTACCATAATTTTTGGAAGCTCTTTATGGAACTTGAATCTCTACTTCCTTCTATGAAGGCCTATCTTTTACTTTTATGTTGAGTCTCCATCTTATACCTTTATGCACCTACTTTGAGAGCATAGTGGCCATTCTTAGTTCTATGTGCATTGTCCCAAGACTTGTTGATTGATGCATAACTTGATATTGCTTGTTCTTAAACTACTTGTATCTAGTCACTCTTATGAACTTTGAAGTGTTGGGTCCACAGCATAGAAAACAAAAAATTTCCTACGGTGTGAACTACACGCCAAGATCTATCTACTAGGTACAAAGCAACGGGTGGACATACATCCAACGAGAACTGACCCTCGTAGACAACGAGCTTTGTTAACGAGTACGAACTCGTGGTTGATGTAGTCGTACACTTGCCGATCTCAAGATCGTGATGAAGTCCAGCAGGTCCGGCTCCAGCACGTCCATCAGATCCAGCTCCAGCACCACCAAGTCCAGCACTGCAAAGCAGCGGTGCATCCGTGATCGCACACACGCAGACCTCGACAACCTCCGTCCCTCGCTCCAGCAAAGCAGCGGAAGCAGCAACTCCTTTCCAGATAAAGCCACCGGGAACATGTATCTCGCTAATCCGAGACCATGGGGGAATTATACTAGAGGGGGAGAGAGATCCTTCACAAGGAGGTGTGAGGAAGGAGTGAGAGGGGGGCCTTTTATAGGAGGAGGGGAGGGTGTCCCTTCACCTCCCCCATTCATGTGGTGGTAACCCCCTCCACATTAAAATGCCCCTTCACATTCTCTTTTAAAGTCTCCACTTTAAATGCATTAAATTTCTCCAAATTTAATGCTCTCTCATTCAATAAAACTCTTTTATTAATTTTATTCAGAATTTTGTTAATTACTTTAATTAACAAACATTCACATAAAACCCCCTCCAACATTTCAATATTACATGCAGAACCAATTTCAGCAATTTCACCCGAAACTGTTTCGGTGTCTATTGAAATAATTCCAGCACTTTCTTAATCTTTATCTGAAACATATTTTATCCTAAATGGTGTTGGTATCCCTTAAGTGTGTCACCCTACGGTTCGCGAATAATGCAGACATGATCGAGACCCCTCTCCGATCAATAATCAGCAGCGGGACCTGGAGATCCGTACTGACTCCGACATATTCAACGATGACCCTTGTGATCGTGTGAACCTTTAACGTCGTAACTAAATCCCTTTGTCTCGCGATATATTACATGTCCGAGATTTGATCATTGGCATCCAAATACCTAGTTTGATCTCAAGCATCGACATGCACTCTTTTCTCGTTCCGTGATATAACATTCTAGTGATCACATCACTTGCTTGCAAGCTATCTTAATGTGATATCACCGAGAGGGCCTGAGTATATCTATCCGTCATCGGGATGGACAAATCCACTCTTGATCCATGAGCCTCAACATAACACCTTCGTAGTAATCGAACCCACCTTTATAGTCACCTCTGCACGGTGACGTTTGATGTTATCAAGATACTCTTCCGGTGTTAGCAATTAACATGATCTCATGGTCTAAGGACTAAGATTACTTCATATGATGTTATAGAAATATAAACATAATGACTCTGATCGTAATGCTATACTTCGGATGAATGTTCATCACATCATTCTACCAATGTTGTGACCTCGTTATTAACAACATCCAATGTCCATGATCAGGAAACCTTGATCATCTTGTTAATCAACAAGCTAGTTTATATGAGAGGCAGTACTAGGAACTTTGTATTTTGTTTATTAAACACACATGTATTAACGTTTCCAATTAATACAATTATAGCATGCAAAATAAACATTTATCATAAACAAGGAATAAGATAATAACCACTTTATTATTGCCTCTCGGGCATATCCCTTCAGTCTCCCACTTGCACTAGAGTCAATAATATAGTTTGAAAAACTTTGCGTATTGAACACCTATGGATTTCTGGTGTTGCATATACGCAATTTCTAGTGGTTAACATAATCTTCGGCTCTGATAGTTTCAGGTCCGTGTGTATTTGCATGTCTTTGTGTCTCTACGCATCACTCATTCTCAAATGAGATGGCATTGTATAAATTTGGTCCTTTGGTGAGACCTTTAGTTTGTTTGGCTCAAAATATGTTGATATTATTGTCACACAATATATCTTCATAGTATTAGCCCACTTTGAACCACACCTAGTTTGATAACAAACTACTTAACACAAATGCCCTCCTTTGCTGCTACTATAGCAGTTATATACTTAGCCTTTTGTTGTAGTATCCGTCACAATGTCTCAACTTTGGAACTCATCCAAATCCATCATGGAACATCCTTTCCATTACATTGTGCCACCCATAGTCTAAATTGAGATAAATTTAATTTGTATCTTGTGACAAAACTAGTATCAATGTAACACTTTAGAATGAACTACCTTTAACTATTTGTCACTTATACATTATATATTCTTAGTTCTTCCAAAGCTCATAAGAATATCTTTACTATTGTCCAATGATCATATTATGAATCATTCTGGTATATGCTCATAACATTTAGAGCATAGGACTTCTGGATATATACATATCATGGTATAATCGATCAAAATCTTCATGTGATTTTACTCACCAAGTGTTGAAACACTTGAATTTTGATACAATCTTTCCATGCAGCAAGAACCTTTCTTGTTGTTTCCATATTGAATCCTTTCAATATCTCATATATGTATGTCTGGCACAACCATATTAGCGCCTTAATCTATCCATATAGATATTGATGCCTAATATTCCGGGTTTGCCCAAGTCTTTCATCGAAATCTTATTTTAATGAAATTCTTAACTTGTGTCAATACAAGATACATCATTTCCAATCAACAATATGTCCTCTACATAATGTATTAGAAATATGTCTCAGCGCTCCCACTTAATTTCTTGCAAATGGAAGCATCTTCATCATCTCCGATGAATTTAAACTCTTTTAACAGTTTCATCATGGTGAAGATTCCAACTCCGCTATGCTTACTTCAACTATTGAAGTTTACATGCCCTTTTAGCACCCTTTGAATTAACAAAACCCTTCGGACCATGTCATGTACATGTCCTAGGTTACCGTTCTATTAGAAGAACCTTGTTTTGTTTATTCAACTACCATATACCAAATTATATGTAGTGGTTGCTACATTAATCCGTCAAGACTATATATCGCTATGAAAGATCAAATCTTGTCATAGTCAACTCCTTGAACATTGTCGTAAACTTCTTTCCGACATGTCGACTATTTCATAGATGTTAAACATCCATGTCTTATTTCTTTATAGATCCAAACACGACCAATAGGCTTCACGCCTTTCCGGAGGGTCTTCCAAGTTCAGAAACTTGTTTTCTCTTGTATGGATACTATCACGGATTCTATGACTTCTAGTCATTTTATGGAGTCAGGGCCCATCATCGCTTCTTTGCATGTAGTCGGTTCATCATTGTCAAAACAATAACGACTTGCTTATCAAATCTTACTATTTGATTCTTACCGACCCACACGGTTCTATAGGAACTCTAATCTCCGAGATCACACCTTTTGTAATCACGAGCCATGAGCATTGTGGCCGCCACCAGGACACTTTCCGGCGCTGCGCTACTTAGCACATATAGCTAAGGTTCAACAACCTTATCAAAGTTCTATTGTCCTCCCACTTAACTTTTCACGAAAAATTCCTTCTCAAGAAACTTGACGTTCCAAGTAACAAACTCTTTTGTCCTCGGTGTTATGGAGAAATTCCCAAAAAATTCTTTGGGATAACCTACAAAGACGTGCTTATTCGACTTTGGTTGTAAACATTTTACTTATGCATAGCATACCAAAATTTAAGAAAAGACAATTCAGGTTTTATCCCAAACCATAACTCATATGGTGTCATTTCAATGGATCACGATGGTGCTCTGTTCAAAGGTAAAAGCGTAGTCTCTAAAGCTTCAATCCTTAAAACATAATGGCATTTTTATAAATGACACCTTGATCTTACCATGTCAAACATGGTTTGATTTTATCTCTAATATGCCATACTCCTATGGTTTATCGGGAAACACAAATCATGGAACAATTCCTCAAGTCTTAGGTGTTTTTGCTAAACATGTAACTCAAATACCTTCCTTTATGATCGAATCATAAACTCTTTATTTTCTTGTTACAATGATTTTCCACTTCATCTTGAAAGTCTTTGAACAATTTTCAAATGTTTCATACTTCTTCCTTGTTAAGTAAATATACAGATATATTCACTCAATTTTTCGGAGAAAGCATATGAAGCAAAAATATCCATCGCATATGGCTACACATAATGGACTATGCACATCAGCATGCACAATTTCCAATAAGCTAGTCATCCGTTCCTCTCTGGCCTATGGACGGAGTTTCAATTATCTCGAGGAAAGTCTCACATGCGTCAATTGATCAAAATCAAAGACTCCAAAAATCCATCAACATGGAGTTTCTTCATGTTTTCTTTCAAATATAATTTAAACAGCGATGTCACTTCATAAGTGATCTTTCAATCATTTGTCTTACGACATTTTAGCAATAGTGTTTATGGATGTGATTTCTCCAACTAGACATGTAAAAGTTCATCCATCCTTTATGGAATACGGTAAATATTTGAACAGCCATTGTTCTCATGATACCGGAACAAAATAACAATTATTTAAACAAATCTTGAAGGCTTGGTTTGATGACAACAAAAACACAATAACACTTTATTTGTTTTCAATGAACATCATCACTCATTCTCTTACTGGTTTACTTAGGCCATTGTAGTTCATGAATTGCGTTGTCCTGTATGACACTTCATACCAACCAATTCGGTATCCAATACCGGTATCCAATACCTAAGAACCACATTTTTTAACAAGCAAGGAATACAACCATAACATGTATATCTTCTATATACCCAAGTTGGACATCTCCAACCTTATATTTTCTGCCAAATATTTTATAGATTCTCTTTCAGTAATTCCTTTTTCTTTTAAAAGAATCTATCAACATCAATAGTGGTGTCATTCACATGACACATAGTACAAAGCGTATATAGTCAAATACTAATACCTTTGGACTTGCACTTTGAAGTGGATCACCATCATCAAATGTTTGGCATTCTTTCAAAGATCCATTCTTTAGTAATCTATTAGTGTAGTAAACATTTTACTTACATCTTCTATTCATCCTTATCATGACAAATTTCATGATCAAGCTACTATAGCTTATAAGGAAGAATCACGAGTATAATATCAGTTCCCAAAACGTTTTTGGTAGATTCGGATGCCTAGTATCTCCATCCTTCACAAATTCTCATACAATATGAGAACATGTATTTTGCTAAATTATACTCTATCATAATGCAACCAAAAACATTGTTTCAGATATCACAATATCTTTCACACATGATGGTTTCTGAAACAATTTCCAGCTCCAATATAATCTTGATATTAAAACAACTTTTTGAATATCAATAATCATGGAGGCAAACATGATACTTTAGATACTAACATTGGAATTCTTACTCTGGATTTAATACTACTTATTAAACTTCATGGAGTAAATAGAGTTTTCTGAAAGTTTGCAATAGGACTTAAAATCTTTAAATTGACATTCAAAACAATAAGATACCAGTTCGTAAAGTAAATATCCAGAATTCTATAGTTCTATTATCTCAAATAAAAACTAAGCATAAGGTAGAAAACGAATGCCAATGACTACAACAAACTATGCAAATTCACTTTGATTTAATTTATGACAAATTTGGTTCGACTAATCCAAATTAGAAATGAACTCCCACTCAAAAACAACATCCCTCGTACCTTTTTGGTGATTACATGAACCAAATCCACTACACCAAGTCCGATCATCACGTGAGTTGATGTAGCTTCAAAGGCGAGCATCTATATGGGCATCATATCAACTATATGACTCATGCTTAACCTTTCGGTCCGTGTTCCGAGGCCATGTCTATACATGCTAGGCTCGCCAAGTAAGAACCTTAGTACTCGCATGTGTAAAACTGTCTTACACCCGTTTGTATGAAAGCGTAGAGTCGAGTACACCGATCATCACGTGATGTCTCGAAATACGATCCACAAAACGGTGCATACTTAAGGAAGAACACATTTTTATCTTGATATCTAAAAGAGGAATCATCTTACAATGCTACAGGAAGCGCCAAACTAGCAGTATAAGATGCTAACATCTAATGTGTAAAGTGAGATGATATGGTCCATGCATTTGATCTCTATCACTTGCATCGTGGTATGATCTCTATCATTCCTTTGTGTGTAAGGCCAAGTTCTATGGAACTTACACGTTGAGTGTGTTGTAAGAGTATCTATCATACATCTACTTACAACAATACCATATCAATACACTAGCCTAGCAACGATCTAAACTAGACGCCTCTAATTTATCAATTGCAAGTTTTACGTGGCTTAGGGCTTTTAGAGATAGAACCGTTCTTACCTACGAACATGAACCACAACGAGGATAACTAAGTTATTAGCAACTCGTTGTAAATCAGATATTGACTATAGTAGGAGAGACACACACCCGCCAGCCACTTATGCAAAACAAGTTGCATGTCAGTCGTGGACCCGGTCTCATGTACGATGAAATGTAAGGTTGGTCCGGGCCGCTTCATCCCACTATGCCACCAATATCCAAAATACATAGAAGATGCCATAACATGATCATCATCGCCCACATATCAACATGTGTGTACTACCCGTGCTAAGCACCTACGCATAGATCAGGCTCTGATACCACTATTGGGTCCGCAGCATAGAAAACAAAAAATTTCCTACGGTGTGAACTACACGCCAAGATCTATCTACTAGGTACAAAGCAACGGGTGGACATACATCCAACGAGAACTTACCTTCGTAGGAAACGAGCTTTGTTAACGAGTAGGAACTCGTGGTTGATGTAGTCGTACACTTGCCGATCTCAAGATCGTGATGAAGTCCAGCAGGTCCGGCTCCACACGCCGTCCATCGCACCACCAAGTCCAGCACCGCAGCGGTGCATCATCCGTGATCGCATACACGCCCGGCACTCGACAACCTCCGCCCTCATCTGCAAAGCAGCGGAAGCAGCAACTCCTTTCCAGATAAAGCCACCGGGAACATGTATCTCGCTAATCCGAGACCATGGGGGAATAATACTAGAGGGGGAGAGAGATCCTTCACGAGGAGGTGTGAGGAAAAAGGAGTGAGAGGGGGGCCTTTTATAGGAGGAGGGGAGGGTGTCCCTTCACCTCCCCCATTCATGTGGTGGTAACCCCCTCCACATTAAAATGCCCCTTCACATTCTCTTTTAAAGTCTCCACTTTAAATGCATTAAATTTCTCCAAATTTAATGCTCTCTCATTCAATAAAACTCTTTTATTAATTTTATTCAGAATTTTGTTAATTACTTTAATTAACAAACATTCACATAAAACCCCCTCCAACATTTCAATATTACATGCAGAACCAATTTCAGCAATTTCACCCGAAACTGTTTCGGTGTCTATTGAAATAATTCCAGCACTTTCTTAATCTTTATCTGAAACATATTTTCTCCTAAATGGTGTTGGTATCCCTTAAGTGTGTCACCCTACGGTTCGCGAATAATGCAGACATGATCGAGACCCCTCTCCGATCAATAATCAGCAGCGAGACCTGGAGATCCGTACTGACTCCGACATATTCAACGATGACCCTTGTGATCGTGTGAACCTTTAACGTCGTAATTAAATCCCTTTGTCTCGCGATATATTACATGTCCGAGATTCGATCATTGGCATCCAAATACCTAGTTTGATCTCGTTACCGACATGCACTCTTTTCTCGTTCCCGTGATATAACATTCTAGTGATCACATCACTTGCTTGCAAGCTATCTTAATGTGATATCACCGAGAGGGCCCAGAGTATATCTATCCGTCATCGGGATGGACAAATCCCACTCTTGATCCATGAGCCTCAACATAACACCTTCGTAATCGAACCCACCTTTATAGTCACCCTGTTACGGTGTGACGTTTGATGTTATCAAGATACTCTTCCGGTGTTAGCAATTAACATGATCTCATGGTCTAAGGACTAAGATTACTTCATATGATGTTATAGAAATATAAACATAATGACTCTGATCGTAATGCTATACTTCGGATGAATGTTCATCACATCATTCTACCAATGTTGTGACCTCGTTATTAACAACATCCAATGTCCATGATCAGGAAACCTTGATCATCTTGTTAATCAACAAGCTAGTTTATATGAGAGGCAGTACTAGGAACTTTGTATTTTGTTTATTAAACACACATGTATTAACGTTTCCAATTAATAAAATTATAGCATGCAAAATAAACATTTATCATAAACAAGGAATAAGATAATAACCACTTTATTATTGCCTCTCGGGCATATCCCCTTCATGAAGGTGTCCTATGCATTTATGTTTGCTACTCTATGAGGGACAAGCTGAATGCCACTATGCTATGTTTTCTTTATGTGAAACAAACAAACGTCTTGCAAAGCATTGTTATTCATGAATCTTTTGTTTGTGCCTTTTCATGTGGCAACATAGTTGCTATGTCCTATTGTTAGAACTTTATATTTCATGCTATGTTGAAGTACTATGATCCCAACTATCAATGTTTTAGAAATACTTTGATCAAGTTTATGATGGTGCATGTCACCTTAAAAATTATTCTTTCTTTTTATCACTTACCTACTCGAGGACGAGCAGGAGTTAAACTTGGGGATGTTGATACGTTGCTAACGTATCTATAATTTTTGATGTTCCATGCTTGGTTTTATCTACTTTCTTATGTTTTATTCCAACTTTGGAGTACTTTTCATACACTTTCTTGGACTAACCTATTAACAAGATGCCACAGTGCTAGCTGCATGTTTTTTTCTGTTTTTGGTTCCAAGAAGTCAGAAAATGAATATTCTCGGAATTGAACGGGACAAAAGCCAAAGTCAGTTTTTCACCGAGGGGGACACGGAGCCAGAATACAAGACGAAGAGAGGCCAGGGGGCCGCCACACCACCTAGCCGCGCGGCCTAGCCTGGCCCGCGCCAAGGGGTGGTCTGGCCGCCCTAGGCACCCCTCGGCCTCCCCTTTTGCCTATAAGATGCCTCCGATACAGAAACCCTAAGTACCTGATACATTGCAAATGTATCTATAATTTTTGATGTTCCATACTTGGTTTTATCTACTTTCTTGTGTTTTGTCCACACTTTGGAGTACTTTTCATATGATTTCTTGGACTAACCTATTAACAAGAGCCACAGATTACTGCCTATTTTCATGCTGTTTTTGGTTCGGAAGTCGAAAATGAATATTCTCGAATTGACCGGACAAAGCCAAAGTCGATATTTTACTGGGAAGACTCACGGAGCGAGAAGACGAGGCGAAGAGGGGCCAGGGGTGGCCACACCATATGGTGGCGCTGGCTAGCCTCACACGCCACAGTGGTGTGGGCCCCCTGGCCACCCACCGACCTTGCCTCTTCGCCTATAAGAAGCCTCCCGATGCATAAACCCTAAATCATCAAGCCTCCTGCCACGAAAAGTTCCACAACACCGCCGCCATCGAAGGGGAGATTCAAGGGACAGAAAGTCTCTGTTCCGGCACCCTGTCGGGATGGGGAAGTGCCCCTGGAGCCATCTCCATCGATCTCCACCACCATCTCCATCACCATTGCTGATTCCCATGATGAGGAGGGAGTAGATCTCTCTCGAGGCTAAGGGTTGTACCGGTAGCTATGTGTTCATCTCTCTCTATGCATGATCTTATTGAGATCATGAGCTTGTAATCTATAGATCTACCTTGCTACTCAAGTGCTTTAATAGATGTCTGATCTCCCCATGTGTGTGAAGTTGACAGTGTGCACACCATGGTGGCACTTAGGCTAGAGATTACAAATACTTGTTAAGAGTTATATTTGGAGTTAGATGTCTTTATGAAATTGTGGTTTTTGTTTGAACCATCTAGTGCTCAAGGTGACAGTGTGGGGTTATCTAGATGGGAAAGATGAACTTTGAGGTGTGCTGTTATAGCCCTACCATGGATTTGAGTGTCCAACCGGAGAGTAGTTCAGCATAGTATCATAAAGAAGAAGATATTTATATGAGAGTGTTCACTAGTGAAAGTATGATCCCTAGGCCTTGTTTCTAAACATTGAAACACCATTTGCAACTAGATCTGTTACATGTTTGCTTGCTTCCATATTTATTTCAGTTTGCCTTTAGTCTCGTCCACACCATCAAGCTATTTTCTAGCACCGTTACCACTTATAATTATCCATACCACTTGTTTTTCACTATCTCTTCGCTGAACTAGTGCACCTATACACATGACAAGTGTATTGGGTGTGTTGGGGACACAAAAGACTTCTTGTATCTTGATTGCAGGGTTGCTTGAGAGGGATACCTTTGACCACTTCCTCCCTGAGTTCGATAAACCTTGGGTAATCCACTTAAGGGAAAACTTGCTGCTGTTCTACAAACCTCTGCACTTGGAGGCCCAAAAACTGTCTACAAGAATAGAAGTGCGTAGACATCAGTACCCGATCAAAATTCCACGAAAGAGTATGTAGCCGCCGTCATCTTCATCCCTAGATAGGGAGGGATCTGAAGCTCTTCCCAACACCCTGCCGGAGAGGGGAATTCACCCTGGAGGCCTTCACCATCATCATGCAAGCCTCCGGTGTGATGCGTGAGTAGTTCATCCTTGGACTACGGGTCCATGTAGTAGCTAGATGGTTGGTTCTTCTCCTTTGTGCTATCATGTTTAGATCTTGTGAGCTTCGTTCATGATCAAGATCATCTATTTGTAATCATACATGTTGTGTTTGTGGGGATCCGATGGATATTGAGATGCTATTTCAGATTGATTATTGATTCTATCATGTCTTTGTTATTTGTGATCTTGTATGCTTTACGTTGTTAGTAGATATCTTGGCCAAGTAGATGCTAGAAACTCCAAGAGTTAGTATTTATGCTCGATAGTGGGTTCATGCCTCTAGTAATCTGGGGAAGTGACAGAAATCTCTAAGGTACTAGATGTGCTGTTGCTACTAGGGACAAAACAACAATCCTTTGTTCATAGAATAATCGTATTGTTTAATTTACATGCAATGCATAATGCAATTATCTGTTGCTTGCAACTTAATACTGGTGGGGGGTCGGATGATAACCTGAAGGTGGATTATTAGTCATAGATGTAGTTGGATGGTGCTCTATGTATAATGTTGTAATGCCCAATCAAATCTCAAAAGAGTCAAGATGATTAGTATATGCATGTATGCTTTCACGATGTTTGTCAATTGCCCCACTGTAATTTGTTCACCCAACATGTTATCTATCTTAAGGAGAACCACCACTAGGGAACTATGGACCCCGGTCCTTTCTTTTACCATCAATCTACAATTGTTTACTGTTTTCTGTTTACTTTCTGCAAGCTTTTACTTTCTTCCACTCGATACGTTTAATCCTTTGTTTTCAGCAAAACCGGTGAGATTGACAACCTCATCGCAAGTTGGGGGCAAAGTTTTGTGGTTGTGTTATGCAGGATTCCACGTTGCTGCTAGCACCGGTAGTGCGCCCTGCCAAAGCTCAGCTAGCAACACCTTTGATGTGTTTCCTTGCTCCTACTGGTTCGATAACCTTAGTTTCATAACTGAGGGAAACTTACTGCTGTGCTCATCGTACCTTCCTCTTGGGGTGCCCCAACGAGCTCGTTAGTACACGAGTCAGCAAGTATTTTTCTGGCGCCATTGCCGGGGAGTCAAGGACATCTTCACAAGGGGAGTCCCTCATAACCAATCTCTTTACTTTCTTGTTTTTATTTTGCTTAGTTTAGTTTCTATTTTGTTTGCTTGTTTCTTTATCAAAAACACAAAAAATAGTTATACTAGTTTTGCTTTCTTTATTAAAAACACAAAAAATGACTACTCTCGAAAACACTAAGTTGTGTGACTTCACTAGAACCAACAACAATGATTGCATGTGCACACGTATTGCTCCACCTATTCCTGAAGCTACTTTCTTTGAAATTAAACCTGCTTTGCTCAACCTTGTTATGAGGGAACAATTTTCTGCTATTGGTAATGAAGATGCTGCAGCTCATCTAAATAACTTTGTTGAACTTTGTGAGATGCAAAAGCATAGGGATATAGATGGGGATATTATTAAGCTCAAATTGTTTCCTTTCTCTTTGAAAGGAAAAGCTAAATAATGGTTGAATTCCCTAACTAGGAATAATATTGATTCTTGGACTAAATGCAAAGATGCTTTCATTGGAAAATACTATCCACCTGCTAAGATTATATCTATGAGAAGTGAAATAATGAAGTTTAAACAATCTGATAATGAACATGTTGCTCAATCTTGGGAAAGAATGAAATCTTTGGTAAAGAATTGTCCCATTCATGGACTGACTGCTTGGATGATCATCCAATATGCATGATTGAACTATTCTTCAAGAAATCTATTGGATTCTGCTGCTGGAGGTACCTTTATGACCATTACTTTGGGTGCTGTAACAAAGCTTCTGGATAATATGATGGTTAATTTTTCTGAATGGCATATTGAAAGAGCTCCACAAGGTAAGAAGGTAAATTCTATTGAAGAAACCTCCTCCTTGAGTGATAAAATTGATGTTATTATGTCTATGCTTGTTAATGGGAAAGCTCATATTGATCCAAATCATGTTCCTTTAGCCTCTTTTGTTGCTCAAGAAGAGCAAGTTGATGTGAACTTTATAAGAAATAATAATTTTAGCAACAATACCTATAGGAACAATTTTGGTAATAATAACTACAGGCCATATCCTCCCAATAATGGTAATTCTTATGGCAATTCCTACAACAATAATAGGAGTGCTCCCTCTGAACTTGAAGTTATGCTTAAATAATTTATTAGTAAACAAACTTCTTTCAATAAAACTATTGAGGAAAAACTCTCTAATGCTGAAAGAAATATATCATCTTTGTCTGAAGCACAATCCTCTTTGATTAATAAAATAGCTGCTAAACCTGAAACTATTGAGAATCCCTTTGCTGCTACTAATGCCATAAAAGTTAGAATTGATGAAAATGTTAGACTATTAGCTGAATTGAATGCTAAGTGGGAAAGAGAAGATGAAAGTGCTAGAAACATTTGTGTTTCTACTATCAGTACCACTAATGTTGAAGCTAGTAATAGCTCTACTACTTTAGATGATAATTATGATTTTGATCTTGATGGTTGCAATATCTCTGAAGTTATTAAGTTCCTACAAAAGCTTGCTAAAAGTCCTAATGCTAGTGCTATGAATGTGGCTTTTACAAAACACATTACTGATGCTCTCATAAAAATTAAAGAAGAAAAGATGAAACATAATGCTTCTATTCCTATGAAACAAGAAGATGGTTGGGAACCCATCATTAATATGAAAGTGAATGATTTTGATTTCAAAGCTTTATGTGATCTTGATAGTAGTGTTTCTATTATGCCTAGAAAGATTTATGATATGCTTGATTTGCCACCACTTGAAGATTGTTATTTGAATGTCCCACTTGATGATAATGTTAAAAGAAACTCATGGGGAGTCTTCATGGGGAGTCTTCATGATGTTCTAATTATGGTTAACAATGCCTATGTTTCTCCTATGAAAACAAAATTTTCTCTTAATGCTTCTTCATTTGAGAACACTTGATTCTTTTTCTTGCTTCTTATGCCTAACTTAAAGGCGTTAAAGAAAAGTACTTATTGGGAGATAACCCAAAAGTTTTAGATGAGTCTTGAACGTTATTACCTCTGTAATAATCTCTCCTTATCCTTTTTTTGTGCCAAGAGTAACCTCTAATGAGAGAGAAGTAATGCTTGGGAAAGTTGCTGTCCCGAAACAGATTTTTGTTCTTCACCGTAAAAATTTGTGTAAAATCTCTGTACGTCTTTCTGAGGCGTGAGTTTTTGTGCTTCTGCCCCAGGTTGTTATCTAACTTTTGTTAGTTCCACACTTTTTGATTTGAGCAACAGAAGATCTTCGAAACAATTCGTCTTTACCTGCTGGTCTGTTTTGACAGATTTCTGCCATTATTTGCATTTTTTCTTGTTGGTTCCTTTTTGAGTTCTTTTGGGGAATTGAGCTTTTTGAGGGAAGTGCTACAGTAGATTGTGGTTTATTGGAAGTTTTATTGGTGTGGAAACTGAACCCAAAGACTTATTATCTTGAGTGCACTAATGTTGCTAATAAAGATTGTGTGAAGTTTTGTATGAAGGAAAAATTTTAGGTGTATGGAAGGAATGATGTAATGAGATGAAGAATGGACTAAAGCTCAAGATTGGCGATGCCACGCGTGTCACCCCAAGAAATATCCAAGAAGTACAAGCGTCAAAAGCTTGGGGATGCCCAAGGCATCCCCTTCTTCATCAATAAAAATCCCAGGTTTCTTCCAAACACTTCATTTTTATTGTTTCATGCACAGTTGTGTTGTTCTTGGAGCGTCTTCTTTTTCGTTTTCGTTTTGTTTTTTCGTTTGCTTGGTTTTATTAGTTTTCTTGAATAAATTGGTTGGACCCCCTCTTTTATACATTGGTTTTCAAATAGTTTGGTTTGGATTGGAAAAGAGTAGGAAAGTTCATGCTTAAGTGGTAAAGAGAGCTTGTTTTTGACTGTGGCCTATGCTTCGTCATGCGATGCTTGATATTGTTTTGGCTTTATGCTTAGTGTTCTTTGTTGTAGCATGACTTGTTATAATTAATTGAGATTGCTTAATGTGCCTTGGAAGGATCATGCGTTGTTTTAGCATATTAAAGCATAGTATTGTGGTATTCTCCTTTGATGCTTTATTTGGGTTGACTTGGCGCATGCTCACACCATGTGATGACTATCCAAAGTCACCATAGCCTTGATGATCCTTTAGTTTTCGACTTGTAATATCACTTTATGCTTTAATCAATGATGTTTTGTCACTCTGCATGATTATGGCCATTATTGCTCTCTTAGTTTGTCGCTCCCAGTCTTTTGCTAGCCTCCGTAACCAAGTGTGAGTTCCACTCATGCATCCAACTCCTTAAACCAAGTTATTCCAAAGAGTCCACCATACCTACCTATTAGCAATTGCTATTCCAAGTATATTCATGATTTTATCTACCTTCCGAATTAAACTTGTTATGTGAAAATTAGTGATTAAAGCTCTCACGAACTTGATGACACACTTTACTTTCCTTGCACTTAATAAACTTGAACCATTGTGTCATCTATGTTGTATATGCTTGCACTTATACATTGGGGATTAGCAGAACCATACTGTCATGAGGAACGCTTTCAACATTGCACTTGTACATTGTACCTAGTTGATATCATGCTCTTTTGTCTATGGATGTCGTCTGTGTGAAATGAAAGGGGAGCTTGTAAGTCCATGGAGTTATGTATGTGTGTTAGAGAAACGCCTGGGCCGTTGGTCTAATCCATGCTGTCATGGTGGAAACCTGCAGTGTAACCATAATGAGCTGTCTGTGAAGCATTCTTCTTATAAAAAAAGAGATAGAGATTGAGAAAAAGAGAAAAAGAAAAGGAAAAAAAAGAGATATGAGAAAAGTGGAGATAGAGAAAAAAAGCACCATTTTCCCATGGTAAATAAGAAGATTGCTGAGATGCTTGTTGTCTGCTTGCCTTGTCATTTTGATATGGGGATTCTTCCGTATCATCGCAAGGGTACCTGCTGGTGGTTCTCTATGATACACATGTACTTACGGTGACAAGAACTTACCGGTAACTAAACTTGAGTAGCATGAGGAGCGGCCCTCGTATTCAAGGCACATGAGATTTCCAACTTATACTTTGTCAAGCATATACTTCATAGTTTGTTCACTTTAACCTTAATCACCTAAATATGCTTATGATAGGGGCAATGAGAGCTGAAAGCTAACAAGTACCATAATTTTTGGAAGCTCTTTATGAAACTTGAATCTCTACTTCCTTCTATGAAGGCCTGTCTTTTACTTTTATGTTGAGTCTCCATCTTATACCTTTATGCACCTACTTTGAGAGCATAGTGGCCATTCTTAGTTCTATGTGCATTGTCCCAAGACTTGTTGATTGATGCATAACTTGATATTTCTTGTTCTTAAACTACTTGTATCTAGTCACTCTTATGAACTTTGAAGGTGTCCTATGCATTTATGTTTGCTACTCTATGTGGGACAAGCTGAATGCCACTATGCTATGTTTTCTTTATGTGAAACAAACAAACATCTTGCAAAGCATTGTTATTTATGAATCTTTTCTTTGTGCCTTTTCATGTTGCAACATAGTTGCTATGTCCTATATTTAGAACTTTATATTTCATGTTATGTTGAAGTACTATGATCCCAGCTATCAATGTTTTAGAAATACTTTGATCAAGTTTATGATGGTGCATGTCACCTCAAAAATTATTCTTTCTTTTTATCACTTACCTAATCGAGGACGAGCAGGAGTTAAGCTTGGGGATGTTGATACGTTGCTAACGTATCTATAATTGTTGATGTTCCATGCTTGGTTTTATCTACTTTCTTATGTTTTATTCCAACTTTGGAGTACTTTTCATACACTTTCTTGGACTAACCTATTAACAAGATGCCATCGTGTCAGCTGCCTGTTTTCTGCTGTTTTTGGTTCCAAGAAGTCAGAAAATGAATATTCTCGGAATTGGACGGGACAAAAGCCAAAGTCAGTTTTTCACCGAGGGGGACACGGAGCCAGAATACAAGACGGAGAGCGTCCAGGGGGCCGCCACACCACCTGGCCATGCGGCCTAGCCTGGCCCGCGCCAAGGGGTGGTCTGGCCGGCCTAGGCACCCCCTCGGCCTCCCCTTTCGCCTATAAGATGCCTTTGATACAGAAACCCTAAGTACCCGATCAAAATTCCATGAAAGAGTCTGTAGCCACTGTCATCTCCATCCCTAGATCGGGAGGGATCTGAAGCTCTTCACGGCACCCTGCCAGGGAGGGGAATTCACCCTGGAGGCCTTTTTCATCATCATGAAAGCCTCCGGTGTGATGCGTGAGTAGTTCATCCTTGGACTACGGGTCCATGTAGTAGCTAGATGGTTGGTTCTTCTCCTTTGTGCTATCATGTTTAGATCTTGTGAGCTCCGTTCATGATCAAGATCATCTATTTGTAATCATACATGTTGTGTTTGCGGGGAGCCGATGGATATTGAGATGCTATTTCAGATTGATTATTGATTCTATCATGTCTTTGTTATTTGTGATCTTGCATGCTTTCCGTTGTTAGTAGATATCTTGGCCAAGTAGATGCTAGCAACTCCAAGGGTTAGTATTTATGCTCGATAGTGGGTTCATGCCTCTAGTAATCTGGGGAAGTGACAGAAATCTCTAAGGTACTAGATGTGCTGTTGCTACTAGGGAGAAAACAACAATCCTTTGTTCATAGAACAATCGTATTGTTTACTTTACACGCAATGCGTAATGCAATTATCTGTTGCTTGCAACTTAATACTGGAGGGGGTTCGGATGATAACCTGAAGGTGGATTATTAGTCATAGATTCAGTTGGATGGCGGTCTATGTATAATGTTGTAATGGCCAATCAAATTTGAAAGGAGTCAAGATGATTAGTATATGCATGTATGCTTTCTCGATGTTTGTGAATTGCCCCGCTGTAATTTGTTCACCCAACATGTTTTTTATCTAAAGGAGAACCACCACTAGTGAACTATGGACCCCGGTACTTTCTTTTACCATCAATCTACAACTGTTTACTGTTTTCTGTTTACTTTCTACAAGCTTTTACTTTCTTCTACTCGATACGTTTAATCTTTTGTTTTCAGCAAAACCGGTGAGATTGACAACCTCATCGCAAGTTGGTGGCAAAGTTCTGTGGTTGTGTTGTGCAGGATTCTACGTTGCTGCTAGCACCGGTAGTGCGCCCTACCATAGCTCAGCTAGCAACACCTTTGAGGTGTTTCCTTGCTCCTACTGGTTCGATAACCTTGGTTTCATAACTGAGGGAAACTTACTGCTATGCTCATCATACCTTTCTCTTGGGGTTCCCCAATGAGCTCTTTAGTACACGAGTCAGCACATGCCCACGACCACCATCTGCTAGAATAAAATCTCCCCATTGCAACTTGGACTCATGATGTTCTCCAGATCCACACTCCTGATAGTAGTGGTCAAGCAATCCCCACACTCCACAAAAAGTAGGTAGCTTTTCATACTTCAACTGATATAAAACCTTTTGTTTATCTCTTGTAATAGAGACATA
The DNA here is from genome assembly GCA_023614405.1 of Avena insularis. NCBI lineage: Eukaryota > Viridiplantae > Streptophyta > Magnoliopsida > Poales > Poaceae > Avena > Avena insularis. Next base: position 94,066,778 of record CM042696.1, on the reverse strand, counting down.
ATGAGAGAGCTTTTTCTTCACATCAATTTTTACTTTAACCCGGACAAATTCACCTATAAAACCTGCCGGCAGCTTTACTTGAACCTCCTTAACCTCCCCCACAGATCTACACATTCCTTTGATCACTGGTTCCTTGAGATAATTATCAGGTAGTTGCATAACCCTAACCCAAACCGCCAATCTATCAAGAACAATTGATTTAGGGTTTTGGAATCCATCATACTCTTCAAGAAGCAAAGCATAGTTGTTCCTAAACAACCAAGGTCCCATGTTCATGGCCTTATTCCAATCACCGAGACACCCAAATTGGATGGTATACAGGTTGTCCTCAATCTTTCTCCATTCCACCTCTTTCGCAGGGTTCCAAGATGATCTCATATCAGCGTATAATGCACTTGGGTTGAATCCTCTCTCCGTATGCACTTTGCAGATCGCAAGCCACTTTGCCTTCTCCGTTGGATCTGAGGCTTCCTCTTCCCACACAAACTCTGCCTCTTCATCCTCATGGAGATTCAATCGGCCTATCAGATATTCCACATCTTCCTTCCCGCGATTAGGCGGGGCACTCGATTCTCCTTGTTCGGCCATGGCTTGGAAGCAGACAGGAACAAAGCAGGAGAGCGATCGGACTCTCGGCGGGTTAGCGCCGCCAGAGGACAAAAACCCTAGGTTTTTCGCTAGGGGACCGCTGTCGTGACGGTTCACGCATCACGGCAGCAGTTACTAGAGAAGAGAACTACTTTTCTGCAATGAAAAGAATGGTGCAAATTTTAGAATGAAAGGAAAAAAAGTTAGGAAGCTTGACTAATTTTGCTCCATTATGGCTCGTTTGGCAGAGGATCTCCAAGAGGGCACCGCCTCCATGGATGCTTTGTAGTCAATCTACTCCCTCTGTTCAGAAATATAAGACATTTTAGCTCTATGAATTGAATGTATCCAGACGTCTTTTAGTGTACAGGCTCGTAGAGGTTCAGAGTGAACCTACATACTAAAAAACGATTAGACACATTTATTTTATAATCTATAATGTCTTATATTTCTGAATGGATAGAGTAGTTGAGAAGGCTCAATTAATTTCGAGCTCTCGCAAGCAATACCGCAGTTGATAAGGGCATGTACAATGCTAGGAAAGATATGTCTTCTCTTAGCTCTACACGTTATTTAGAGAAGACACAATGTATAATCTGCACAATGCATTATCTCTTATTGCTATCTCTAGCAATTAATAAGAATTAATTATTTTTAGTAATAAATTGGTTGGCAAAGGGAAGATATGTGGTACAGCTTCTCTTATTACTAAGAGATCATTTCTTAACTAAGGGAAGACAACCTTTTTTTTCTTCTTTCTTTCTCCTCCAACTAAGCAAAAATTCAACGTGGCAAGTATAAGAAAAGGCTGACGTCACCATATTGTACATGCCCTAACGCGAGACCTCGTGGGACGGGAACGTGCATGGAAGTTTGACGGAGCCAGAGCTCGCCGCACGACCCGCCGCCTCGCCAGCTCCTCCACTGGTTTTATGGGACGCTGCTTGCCTGCGGCCGTGCGACGATCGGTGCGACCTTTCCGTTTGCTCAGGATCGTACGGCAATACCACTCCTTGCAGTTTTTCCGTTTGACAAGAAAAGATAAAACGAAAACAAATCCGTATTTTAGTCTCATTCCTGTACTCTTTCCATATTCCTCTAGATTCTACATCGAAACAAAAAGAATGGAGCTCCGCCCCGATCTCCACGTCCCGTCGGCCCGTCTGCTTCTTCACCCTTGGCTCAGCGTCCCTGCGGAGTTCCCATGACATCGTCTTCCTCATCGTGAGTCTGTGATCACTGGCTCGGCTTCACGACTGCCGTCATCGCCCGTCGGTGAGGGAAGCTTCAGTCGTGTACGTCGCGCGCCTCTCCGGCGTCTCCCAGTCCTAGCTTGCCGCCGTCAAGCTCCACCACAGTTGCAGTGAGCTACTCCGCCGCGTCTTCCGGCAGGAGCTCGATGGGCTGCTCGCCTGATCCGCGTCCGCGCATCGTCCGCCTCCTCGCGTTCGGCGACCAGCATGACGAGGGTGGGGTTGATAGCCCACATGCGACGTCTTTGCAAGGAATTCTCTCACATGCGACGTCGTTCGAACGAATAGCCCACATGCGACGGGTTTTGGCAAAGAAATAGCTGGCATGCGACACATGCCAGCACGCCGATAAAACGGTCATCAGGGACACAATTATGTTGGTTAGGGTTCAGTTTGGGTTAAGACAAACACATGGCAGTTAAGTTAATGTCTGAATTGGCAAAAAAAAACTATCTGAACGAGTCAACCGTACGTTTCCTACCCAGCCCGCATGTGTCACTCCCCTGTAGCTAGCGGCGGCAGCGGCACATTCTCGTTGGCGGCGATGGTGGCAGAGATTTCCTTCTACGGGGAACTCGGTGAGTTGCATCTTAAGCACTAATTCTCCTCCAATCCTTCTGAATTTAGATCTGAGCGTGGACCCATTTGAACCCTAGATTGTGGCTGCCGAGTGTGCTGAACGAGGGGAACGAGATGGAGCCGCCTTCTAATAGGTACTACACGCACCTCTGCACCTTTTTTCTGTTTGATTTTAGCCTCGCTAGCTCACAGTGGCCGCCACCATCAAAAAACGGGGTGATGATGTTCCTAGTACTACCCCTAGCACTTTTCAGTTGTCTATAAGATTGTTCCCCTATAGAGCAATGTTAGCTGATGGTAGCATGCATCCCATTGAGAGAGCGACAACTGTGTTATTGGAGATCAAATTTTATGACCTTGATCCCCAAGAACTACAAATAATGGAAGAGCAGACTGTGAGGAATGTGGTTGAAAAAATTGGGGAGAGTGTTCTTTGGGGGCCAGAACAAGAATTAAGTTTGTTACGATACGATGCTTGGAAAGGTGAGTATGTTAGGATTGAGGATGGGGACAAAATGGTTGAGGAAATCGACCGACAGAAGGGATGGGATAGCAAACATGTTGAGTTTTGTGCAGAGCTTATAGAACTGAAAGGTGATTGGAGGGTTGGATATGTTCCCTCCAAATTAGCTACACAGATGGCAGAAGATGATTGGCTGCAAAGAGGCACACTCAGCCCATTCTTACTGAAGTGACAGTGTTGGCAGGGGAAGCTGTTGACAATGCTGTAACTGTTGATTGGAACACAGTTGATATAAATGACCAGACTGATTTGGTCATTGCACCAATATCTGACATTGAAATGGCCAATCTGTTCGGCATTCCTATGGATGAGGAAGATAAAAAGAAGGAGAGTGATGAAGCTGATGATGATGGCAACAGACAAGCAAGACAGAATGATGAAGAAGATATAGATTCAGAGTTGATTGAAAATGCTGCAATTGATGTAGATGATGCACATGATGATGAGTTTGTGTGTGTTTATGACAAAGAAAATCCAGTTATTGAAGTAGGAAGATTGTTTCCAACCATGGATGAGTTTAGGATGTGTTTCAGGACCTTATGCAGTCAAACATGAGTTTGAAACCAAGACTGTGTGGACAGATAAAAGGAAGTTCTATGCAAAGTGCAAAGGTTTTGATGGTGGTGCCAAGCCTTGCAAGTGGTATATATCTGCTAGACGCCAACCTGATGGAAGAACAATAAGAGTGAATCAAATTCCAAAACAGCATACTTGTATTACAACTTCTCGGAAAGTTACAACCATGACATCACAACTTTGGGTTGCTGAAAAAATCAGGCCTATTTTAGCCAAGACACCAAATACCATTGCAAAGAAACTAATGACAGACTTGGAAAAGAATTACCCCATTAAGTTGAAGTATACTACAGTGTGGAAGGCAAAGCAAAGGGCAATGAAAGAGTTATATGGTGATTGGGCAAACACCTTCAGAATGCTTTCTAACTTTAAAGTAGAAGTTGAAATGAGGTCACCTGGAAGTGTTGTGGAGATAGATACTGAGGTTACAACAGATGGGAAAGTATATTTCTCCAAATTTTTCATGGCTTTGAAGCCTTGCATAGATGGATTCAAAGCAGGCTGCCGTCCATATTTGAGCATAGACTCAACATTTTTGACTGGCAAGTGGAATGGTCAACTTGCAGCTTGCAATGCTTTAGATGGACACAATTGGATGTTCCCTGTGGCAATTGGCATATTTCAGTCTGAGACAGAGGCTTCATGGACATGGTTCATGATGCAGTTGAAAAGATGCATAGGGCCAGTCTCACCTTTGGCAGTCCACACTGATGCATGCAAAGGGCTTGAGAATGCAGTAAAGAATGTTTCCCCATTCTGAACAGAGGGAGTGCTTTGGCCATATGTGGATGAATATTACAAGGAAATTCAAAGGAGATGTTTATGGCAGGTTGTGGCCAACAACAAGGAGCTACAATAAATCAACACATACATATCATGTTGGTAAGATAAAGGCAGAAGACTGCACATTTGCCCCTTGGATGGACCAATACCATTCTCTATTATGGTATAGGTCTGGATTTAACACTGACATCAAGTGTGATCATATAAACAACAATTTGGCAGAAAGTTTTAACAACAGAATTAAGGACTTCAAAGAGTTGCCTGTCCATGACATGGTTGACCAGATCAGGATCATGATCATGAAGTTGTGGCAATTGAGAAGAAGCCTTGCTGATCTTCTGCAAGGGGATAAGTTGCCTGCTGTAGTGCAGCAGGTAGTCAACAGGAGCAGAAATCTTCATAATTTGTGTGTGGAAAAATCATCACTGTTTGGTGCTGAAGTTAGAGATACTAAGACTAGAAGAAGGCATGTTGTTAACACTGATTTGCATGAATGCAGTTGCAATGAGTGGCAACACACTAGAAAACCTTGTGAACATGCAATACTATTTTTAGCCTCCAAACCAAGGCTAAATATGCACCCATATTTGCATGAATATTATTCAGTACAAAAATTCAAGGCAACATATGCAAATCCAATTCCACCACTTACAGATCAGTCTCAATGGCCTGAAGTTGATATTCAATTCACCTTGTCCCCTCCTTTGATGCGAAGAAAGGCTGGCAGGCCTCAACAGAGTAGATTCAAGGCTTGGTTTGAGAAAGGTGGGAGCAGAAAGAAGGGAAAAAAGATGAAAAGAATAATGGCAAGCCAAAAAGGGCACAAAAAGGTAACAAAAATAGATGCAAGAGATGTGAAGAACTTGGTCACCGAGCTGGATCATCCAAATGTCGCTACACTCCTTCAAACTATGTCCTTGTTCATCCAAAAAAATTCATTCAAAAGGCTTTTGTTTATGTTTATGGTGATTATTTGAAATTAACAAACCCATTTTGCTTTTTCAGGAAGGATGATTTTGAGCCCCTTGTGGTTGAAACTTGATGGCCAACGAAAAAAGCAAGAATTGGGGGGGGGGGGTAGAAAGAAGAGAACTGAGTAGATTGTGTAAAGTTGTGATAACAGAGTGCAAAATCAGCCACCTGAATCACTTTTGGATGTGCCAGCTGCTTGTTCAGATGCAATTATGGATGTATAAAAAGAAGCACATTTGGATTCAATTCAAGCTCAAGATGAAATTGTTTTGGAGGTTCACATGCAAATTGAATCAAATTTGGAGTTGCAAACTGAACCTGTTCAGATGCAAATTGAATCAAATTTGGATTCAAGTCCAGCTCAAGGTAGTGTTATGATTGGGGGGACTTTAGAAAGTGAGCATACAAAGAAAACAAGGAGCCTGGCTGTTCTTCTTGGTGAAGATCCAACAATAACAAGTGAAGAACCTGCTTGCAAGAGAAACAAAAAGAGTGGAAAGAGGAATAAATCGAGTGCAAAGAGGAAGTGATGTAATTTTTATGATACTAAGTTGATTGCAAACTTGTGTGATGTATGTTTGTTTGAGCTTTCATTCGTGAAAACTTGTAATTTTTAATAATGCTACTTGTACTTGAATTTGAGCCGAAATTCAAATTTGATGCTAAATTTGAATTTCAACCTATGTATTTATTTGCACAATTATATGTTTGTTTGACCTTTCAATGCTTTCTCATATATTATACACATCCCGTGATCAATCCGGTCCATTTTGGTGCTCCCAACACTAAGACATGAGAAATGTGTTAGAAATGAGCTCCAAAGCTAGGGTAAACGACCCCATTTCTAACGAACTTTTTTTCGACATTGTCTAAATCTTCCCAAAAAAACATAATAGCTTCCATTCTGCAAATATAGGATAAATCCGAAGAAAGATTTATTTTTTGGATTAATCTTCTATTTATTTATTTTCCAAAACAATGCTTTAATTCAAAATCATTAATAAAATACGTTTTAGACATGAAAATGAAAAAATAACTTCAGATCCTATGTAGTTGCATCATAATAAATCTAGATTGAGCTTTTCAAAAAATTCAATTTTTAAAACCCCAAAACCTCTACTCTCTCCTTTGAACTCTCTACAAACCTTACTGGAGGTTGTTCATTTTATGAAGGTTTTTTCATACAAATAGTAGTATACCAAGTTTATATTTTTTTTCGGTAACTATATCACATAACAAGACTATGTGCGAAGGTTTTATATTTTTTCGATTTTCTTTGAATTAGTTACACCTATTTGAAATTTGGTCAAACTCTCACAAAACCACATTGACTGCCATCTAACCCTAACGCTGGACAGGGTATACTCTCTCCTTTGAACTTTTGAACCTCAATCTAGCATCAAAATGAATCTAGATTGAGGTTTTCAAAATTTTCAATTTTCAAAACCCCAAAACCTCTACTCTCTCCTTTGAACTCTCTGCCAACCTTACTGAAGGTTGTTCATTTTGTGAAGGGTTTTTCATACAAATAGTAGTATACCAAGTTTTTTTTAGTAACTATATCACATAACCTGACTATGTGCGAAGGTTTTATATTTTTTGATTTTTTTTGAATTAGTTATACCCATTTGAAATTTGGTCAAACTCTCACAAAACTATGTTGACTGCCATCTAACCCTAATGCCGAACAGGGACCGTCCATCTAACCCTAACGCTGAACTCCAAACGTCGGATCTGTCTTCTAGAAGGAATCTACGGGTAGATTCGATGGCAATCCGCGGGAGGGCCGGTTCTGAGCTGTGATTGGCTGGCCTCGTTTTTTATTACCCGATAGTCGGATATGTGTACTAGGCCGTCCGTGATTGGCCCATCTGAACTTTGCATGCATGCAGCGTCGGCTAGCAGCGCGTGTCCATGCAGCGTCGCAGTCTAGCTATTTTAGGTCTGAAAAAGGAAAGCACGTGGGCTGGTGCTGCAGCATGTCGCATGGCAGCGATTACATCTCCACGCGGGCGTGTCGCTTGGTCGGCCGATTTAGAGTCACGCGGCGTGTCACAGGTTTACGCGTTGTGTTACACGCAGAAACATATCTAAACGCTACTCAATTCAAGCCGATCGATGGAGTCAGACAGCTTTAGAGTCACGTGCCGAATGGAGTCAAAGGGCCTTGATTCCGTGCGACGTTTTGGTGGACGTTTGTGCCAACTTAATGCCACGAAGATGAGGCGAAACCCTAGCATTGACTCGACGCCTATTTAAACCACCCACAAACCAACCCACCCAGATCACACACCACCCCACCGTTCGCCGCCACCACCACCACTGGGCACCACCACTCAAGCAAAGGTCCACCGTTCACCGTCGCCACCATGCAGTACAACGGCGCAACCTGGCGCCGCCCTGCCACCGTCCCCGAGCTGCCGTTCAAGGGCATGATCGTGGAGACATCGCTCAGGGTTTGGGCGATCTCAAGGTGGAGAGGCGCAAGGGCGCTCGCCGAGTTCTTCCTTGCGGCCGGCTACCGCCACCTCCCAAGAGGCACGCCGCCGATGTTCACCCTGCAGAACCAGTACGATGGCCACGCCCCCCACGACATCGGCCTCTTCGTCACGTTCACCAACCCCTACGACGCCCACTACCTCCTCGGCCAGGTGTACTGCTGTGGATGCGAGTTCATCGCATTCACCGCCTACAACGTCTTCACAAACTTCTACAACATCTTCCCCCACCATGAACGGCATGCACGCTCTCCCCTACGAGGACGAAGAGTGAGAGGCCAAGGAGTGGCCAAGGAGGAGGGGTGCGGCCAGAAGATGAAGAAGAAGGGGACCCGAAGAAAAAGACGTTCCGTTGGATGTGTCGGGTTATAGTTAACCCAAGTTATGTTGTTATCGGGTTATAATAGACCCTAGTTTTTATCATCATACGTCGTCGTATGTGTCTGTCGTATGTGTCGGGTTATAGTTAACCCAACTTATGTTGTTATCGGGGTCTCGTTGTTATCGTTTTATTAATGTAATGTGGTCATCGTGCTTATAGTTCGTGCAAAAATCCCGAGTCGTAACAGATACCAACACATACAATCAAGTCTATAAATTTGAATGAGAGAATCACTTGTGCATAAAAATAAGGGCACCCAAAAATAAGAAAAGCACTTGTGCATGAAAAAGAACCTACACTTGCGCATAAAAAAGTAGACTATTAAATTCGGATCCTCTACAAATTTTCAACAAAAAGAAACTAGACTTGTGCATAAAAAGAAGTCTATAAGTTCTCACATAAAAATGAGAGAAGCACTAGTTTGTCACAAAGTTTTCTTTTTTCCCAAGACTATAAATTTTCAACAAAAATAAGTCTATAAATTTAAATGAGAAAAGCACTAGTGCATAAAAATATGAGAAGGACTTGTGCATAAAAACCTCTGCATAAAAACAAGTCTATAAATTTGAATTATAGAAGCACTTGTGCATGAAAATAATAAGCATTTGTGCATGAAAAAGAAACTACACTTTTACATAAAAAAGTAGTCTATTAAAATCCTCTATAAATTTTCAACAAAAAGAAACTAGACTTATGCATAAAAATAAGTCTATAAATTTATGCCCAACTACCGAGACTTAGCCACAAAATTTGTCCAATTTATGTTTACATACAAGCATTTCTATAAGTATACATTTTTTTGGCATATATTGGTGCATATAAACAAGTGTTGCATTCACTACACATTGCACGTTGACCAGATGTTTTTTTTTGCCGATGTGGAGATCGTTTACTATTGGGCCTGGCCGGCTTTTTATTTGGGCTTGGCCTTTCCTAGCACTACCCTGCACACTCACTGAATACTTGCACTAACGAACTGAAGAAACTAAAACAGGGGAAACAGAGCATCTCGAATTTTGCCGGAATTTGTGTTTCATTTTATTCAATTCAACGCTACATAACATTACATCCATCATAGTAAGATTACAAACCATTCTGACTATTACTCGACACTGATTCGTATTGTCTAACAACTAATGATCAGGAGATAAACAAAACCGAGAAAAATAGCACACAAATAAAAAAATTCGGCCATCACATTGCCTTGCTTCTTCAATTCGATAATTTGCTTCATCTGCTTGTTAATTTTCTTCAGCTCGGCCTTCACTTCCGCATACCCCACAGTACCAGCTGAAATGGGGTCGCCAGATGCTCCATCACCGACGTGTTCTGGAGCTCCCTGGGTGCGCACTCCAGCCGAATCCGCTCGATGTACACATCAAGCCACTCAAAATGCCCACTTTTTGGCAGATCCTGAAATTTCAGATATGAACCCTAAATCTCAAATTGAATACAAATCACAAATTCTAATCAAAAACAACAAATTGGAGCCCAATTGGAGCTGGGTAAACTCAGATCTCACCTTCCCTGGCTCTGGTTTACTCTCACACTTCACAAATTCCCGACCGAGGTTCCCATTCTTATCGGTGGTTGAGACCATCCGCTTCAGGGGCGCCGTACGGGGGCAATCAGGGCACCGCGTCATCGGCACCGCACCACACCGAAGCCAGCGGAGGAAGGATGTACCGGAGCTCGACATCTGTCGCCGGTGTTGCCGCGCTTAGTCGCCGGAGAAGAAGAAAAAGAAGAAGAAAGGGGATCGGAGGATGGCACGGGCAGTGGCGAATGGCTCGGGCAAGACGACGGATCCGGCTCCTGTTTTCTTTCACACGCCGTGACCTGGATAAGTTGTGGGACCCACGATCTCAGGTGGAAATGAGGTGGGACCCTTGCTCATAAGACATCCTGTGGGAACCACCACGCTGAGCTGGATAAGCTGTGGCTCCCGCTCTCAAAACCGTCTCTGGCCATCACCACGCTCAGCTTGATAAGCTGTGGGTCCCGCATGGCCTAGGTAAATCCAATTCTTAAGTTGTCTCGTGGGTTGTCGCACTGGGGCAATTCTTTTGCATGCAGACGTCGCATGTGGGATATTCGTTCGAACGACGTCGCATGTGAGAGAATTTCCTGCAAAGACGTCTCATGTGGGCTATCAACCCGACGAGGGTGTGCTCGTCCTCGATGACCAATGCGAGCCGGCAGTGGTGCACGACGACGTGAAGCCTTGAAGGTCTCCGACGTGCTGCTCGACGCCACAGTTTGCGTCAGGCTCTGCGAGTTTGGGTCCGCGCGCGGGGCTCTCTACGTCTGCCCACCCCCGTGGGATACAACGTTGCGTGTTGGTCAGCACCGTCATCTAGCCGAAACCGACGTCACCGTCGCCGCTATTTAGCACGGCTGCACGGAACAAAGCAGCGATACCGAGTCACGACGATGGGGAGTATTTTCTATTTTTCTTTTCTCGGAACAAAGCAGCGAACTAGGGGCACAGCAGCAGCAGGGATATCCGTGAGATTTTCAAGGAACGGTTGGGTCGCACCGATCGTCGCAGGGAGAGGCCATAGGCAAGCCGCGTCCGATTTTATGTGCGAGCATATATACACGTACATGTCCCTTCGTTCAGAAATATTTGTGAAGCGAATGTATCTAGCCTTTTTTAGTGTATAGGTTTGTAGTGGTTCAGAGTGAACCTATACACTAAAAAGCGTCTAAATACATTCATTTTACAAATCTAAAATGTCTTATATTTCTAAACGGAAAGAGAATTACGAATAGCAGTAAAAAGTTACTTTCATGTCGTAAACCAAAAGCAAAAGATCACAGGGCGTCAGCCACATAACAGAGGATCTTCTAGATCCACACTTATAACATAAAAATCGCCAAAGAATATTATCATGTGTAAGAGGATCAGCGGCTAGCCTGGACGTAATAAATTCTTGCTAATAAAGACGGAGGATCTCATTTCCAGCCAAGAATAATGGGCATTAAGAGCCTAATTACTTGTGGCTAAATATAGCATCTCGGTTCAAGTATATATGTCGTGACTCGTGAGACATATATAGAGGAACAAAAATCAGACAGATCGATCCGTTCTCTGTTTCCAAGTTTATGATGGAGAGAGCCATGGCGGTCATACTTGTGATAGTGATGGTTATTCTTGGATGCGTCACAACTCTTCCAGAGGGTAAGTACACCACTTATATAATCGGGTTGAATAGGATATTATTATTATTATCAACATGTATCGACAGCTTACGGTCTCCACTCTAAGTTGGACAAAATTTGGTATAGAGTTTAGCATGAGAATATGATTGACTTTAACAACTTTTTTTGCGTACAGCTCAAACCACTGTCCAGGAGGATAGCATCAAGATTGAAATGTGCATATGTCCAGAGTTGGCACCAAAGCTTTTTTGTTGCTCGGATACTCCAGGGGAACACCGTTGCTTTGATAGCAGGCCACACTGCTTAACAGGTTGTGGCTGCAACGGACCCCCACCAAATGCAGCCTCCCGCCATGATCTTCCATATGCTTGAGGCGGTGATGCATACTCCTTGTAATGAAAAATAATGTCACTAACCAGCTCTTGCTCTCTCCATTTTCACGCCTTGTTGCCGTGATCCTCCTTATTTTTCGTGTTCATTCGTTTGCTATGAGAGTTGTTGTCTTGTTTGCACAAATATATACACATGTCAATGTGTGATAAGTAGCAGGGAATATAATAAAATACATAGAAATACATCATGTTAATGTATACGCAAGTGCATCCAGAACCTGACACATACTATGTTAGAAGAAAAATATTTGTGAGTCAATTTCTCTCAAATGATTCATGTCGTGTACCTTTTCTCTCGAAGGCCGAGAAAAGGGACCATTCACTCTATCACATAGATCCGTCGTCTCCTACATATAAGACTTGCGGTAACTTGAGATTTGATAATGATGGTGGTAGATTAATCTAGATTAATTGAAAGTCTTCCTAAAGATATATGCATGATTGTATTATTATTACAGAACTAAATAGAGAACGCAACGCTATCCCTCTGGTCCCTTAATTTACTTTATCCACAACCGTGTACTACCAATGAGTATTAGTGCCTATTTCTTTTGCAGACAGGACTGGTCGGCATTTGAAATGCTGACACCGCGCTAGAATTGCAAACCTTTTAATTCGTGTATTATTCGTGAAAATTATTAAAAAATATATTATTTAAAAAATATCTATTTTCATATCGAAGCAAACATTAATTACATTAAAAGCAAATTTTAGTAGCATTGGAAACACAATTTTTGATCTCGTCGGAAGCAAATATAGTCCACGGTTACTAGCATTGGAAATTTTAGTAGCATGAATCTAATATTTTTAAAACAAGCGGTTCCAACTATTTTCAGATGCAAGCAAATTTTAGTAGCAGCAGAAACGCAAATTTCGATCCATCGGAAGAAAATATACCCAGTATTGGAAACACAATTTATTTTATAAGGAAGTAAATCAAATGGCACGGAGACTAATTTTGCTTAAATTATTAATTAGTTATTTTCCTAAAAATTACGTACCCGTCTGGAGTCTGGAATAGCGACAATAACATAGGTGCATTAATTACGGGATCTGTTTTTATGAAAGCATGCAAATCGGTCTTGATTCACCGAAATAGACGCACGGGTCTGGTTGCAAATCAAACAGTCCAGCTGCTTCCAATCCTACGGTCATGCACTAGTCCAATCTAAAGCCTTCCGATTCCTAGTGGTGCCCCGAAAGAAAGCTCCCACAGGAACCGGATAGCGGTAAAAGGTTACTTCCATGTCGTAAACCAAAAGCAAATGATCATAGGGCGTCAGCCACATAAAGGAGGATCTTCTAGATCCACACATATAACATAAAAACCGCCAAAGAATATTATCATGTGTAGGAGGATAAGCAGCTAGCCTGGAAGTAATAAATTCCTGCTACTCATAAAAACGGAGGATCTCATTTCCAGCCAAGAATAAAGGGCATTAAGAGCCTAATTACTTGTGGCGAAAAATAGCATCTTGGTTCAAGTATATATGCACCGTATAGCGAGTATATGGTCGTGCCACATAGAGGTGGAAAAAATCAGATACATAAATCATTCCGTTCTCTATTTCCAAGTTTATGATGGAGAGTGGCGAGGCGGTCATGCTTGTGATGGTGATGGTTATTTTTGGATGCGTCACGACTCTTTCAGAGGGTAAGTACACCACATATTTAATCGGGTTGAATCGGATATTATTATTATTATCAACATGTGTCGATAGCTTACGAATCTCCACTCTAAGTTGGAAAAAATTTGGTATAGAGTTTAGCATGAGAATATGGTTGACTTTAACACCCTTTTTTTTTTTGCGTGCAGCTCAAACCACTGGCCAGGTGGATAGCATCAAGATTGAAATGTGCTTATGTCCAGACAGGGGAAAAAAAGCGAATTGTTGCTCAGATTCAGAAGGGGAATTACGTTGCTTTCGTAACAGGCCAGAGTGCTTAACAGGTTGTGGCTGCAACGGACGCCCACCAAATGCAGCCTCCCGCCATGATCTTCCATAGGCTTGAGGCGGTGATGCATACTCCTTGTAATGAAAAATAATGTCACCAACCAGCTCTTGTCTCTCTCCATTTTCACCCCTTGTTGCCGTGATCCTCCTTATTTTTCGTGTTCATTCGTTGGTATGAGAGTTGTTGTCTTGTTTGCACAAATATATACACATGTCAATGTGTGATAAGTGTTGAAAATATAAGCAATAATCCATATGGTTTAATCCGAATAATAAACTGATAAATCATGATCATACAGACAGTAGCAAAACTAATCATGCAGATCAACAAAGTAGATGAACAGATTACATCTAAATAAGATAAATCTATCACATCTACACAAATCATTAGAATAAAGAATTCTAACAGAATCTGAAAGAGACAGTTTAGAATTACGTACGGTAGAGCAGCGGCAGCAGCAGCGGTAGCCGCAGCGGTGGCAGCGTCGTCGGTCATGTCGTCGATGTAGAGGCTGCTGATGTCCGAAAAGAAGTCCTCGTCGGGGAAGAAGTCGTATGTGATGGCGTCAGTAGTCGCGCGAAAGCGCTCCCCAAAAACCTGACCGTCCCTCACTCGTACAGGTTCACAAGAAGGCGGGGTTCCGGAGGCCTACTGTCCCGATCTGCGGTGCACGCCGCAAGACGGGACGGGGAAGACGAAGACGGCGGCACAATAGACTGGAAGGAGACGCGTGTGGTAAGCGATGCCGACTAGGTTTAGCGTAGGTGTTTATATAGAGAAAGTCAGGGAGACCGTGGGACTCAGCCCACGTCCGAGTCGGTAACAGCCTGTTGGAAATATGCCCTAGAGACAAATAGTTATAAGGACTATTATCATATTTCGTATAGTTTATGATTAAATTTTATATCATGCTATAACTGTATTGAGTGGAAACATCAATAAACGTGTGATACATAAACAACCAGGGGTTCCCAGTGAAACTCTAGTCACTGGTTCATTGGTCAACAGATGATCAAGTTTCCTGATCATGTGATATTTATGCTAGTTATAAATAGAGTCAACTCATTCTGGGAATGAGATGATCAACCAATACCCAACCTAAACATCGTGACCCGATCATGTCACGAAGTTCAAGTTACGATGATTAGAAATGGATTCTCGTAGACTATTCCTTAGACCGTGAGGCTATATCAATCATCGTCTTTCGAGAGTGCTTTGATAGCATCAAGCGTCACTTGGTAATACAGTGGTATCAGAGCTAGATCTATGCGTAGTAATGCTAGTACGGGTAGAACACACGAGATGTAGCGTGTCGCCGTTGATTTTTTAGTTGTTACCCTCCCACGTGTACTTGTGTATACCGCATCAATGCTTGATGAAGCGGCCCCCAACCGACTTTACGCGTTCATTCGTGAGACTGGTCCACGCTTGACATACGACTTGTACCGTATAAAGTGGCTTAGGGGGGTGTCTGTCTCTCTCGCATTAGTTGGTATGCCATTTACAACAGAGGACTTCGAAAGGAGTGTAGTAGAGACAACTACTTGATCAGCGTTGTGCTGAAAGTTCGTAGGTAAGAACGGTGCTTATGCAAAAGCCCATTCAGCCACGTAAAACATGAAAAGATAAAGTAGAGGCATCTAACTTTGTTTTGTAGGGGGGCGTTGCTTTGTGATATGGTTGTGGCAAAGGTAAAGTGATTACCTTGTGTGACGTAGTAGTAGATGATCACGGAGATGACGGACTACCACGCCGGAAAGACACTGATACCCTGGTGTCTACGATGTCGGTACTCTGGCGCCGGAATCCGGTGATGACGGATGGAGATCACGACGTGAAGGACCATATCATATCGCATTTACATTCAATGTTATTGTTTGTATATCTTATTGCGTGCTAGTATTAGATACTCGACGGTAACCTACTAAGATGATCCCTATTAAAATTACCAATGATTGTGTTCCCCCTTAGTGTGAACCACCAAGAAAGTTCTTTGGTATGAGACGATCCATGGTACAGGCATGGGTGTCAGACATATCTACATTCGCATACAGTGGATGTAAGCCATGTTGCATAGAAAATACACTAAGGTTGAGTTGGCGAGCCTAGCATGTGCATACATGGCCTCGGAACACGGATGGTCGAAAGATCGAGCACGAGTCACATGAATGATGTGACCGACGTTTAGCGTCCACCCTTGAACCCACATTGATGGCCGTGACGATCGGGGGAGATGTGGCTGATAGGGGTTATGTTATCACTACGAACCCTTCCGGGGATAGGTGTTTCTGAGTGGAGTTATTATTAACTCATTTAATTATAAACTTAGTCTAAATTCCTTTTTGCAATTGTAAATGTAGAAAAGTTCTCCCCGATGCCACCTTTCCTGTTGAGGATTGATTGGTTAGAAGCAGAGAAGCTCAGATTAGATGGATCAAACTTCTCTATATGGGTTGCGCGTCTCCACGTTCTCCTTAGCAAGAATGACGTGGTCGACTACATACTCGACGGGATGGATTTGGATCAGCCCATTGACCTAGAGACCCCAGAGCAACGGGAAGACCGCTATCTCCGTCGGGATATGGCCTCCTTCATTTCAGGTACAATGCGTTTCGGAATGGTGGATGAGTTGTGGCCTTTCGTGGGTGATGTCAACCCTCATACGGTAATGCTACAGCTTAGGACACATTTCGTGGAACAAGCACGCATATGGGAGCATGAGTTGATGGGATACTTCCTCTCCATTAAGATGGAGGAGAACTCATCACTTGACGACCACTTGGAGCGCATGCATGATGTGTACATGAGGCCTGCATACTTCCTGGATAGCTGGATGACGGGCTCTTTTGCAAATGGTGTTGTGTTGTGGTCGCTGCCACCAAGCTACCAAGCACAAGTCAGGACTTGCATTATGAGAGGCGACGTGGAATCAATGGAGTTCCACCGGTTCGTAACACATCTCAGGAATGTGTTGGTTGAACCAAATGTCGCTGAGGTCATCAATGACAAAGGTATATATTTGATATACAATTTTATAAATGTTATAATCTTGCAAACACATTTGCAGTGTTAAGTATATTTGATACTTGATCTGTTTTACTGAAACCAGGTCCTTCTGCATGAGAGGTGCTTGCTGGAGAGGAGGTGACGTTGCGTGTTGATGGCGAGCAGGATGATGATGGCCAACGACACTCTCCCTCAACATTTATCATTTAGTTTATGTTTTAGGATGATTATTGTAATCAAAATATTGTGAACTTCGTTAGTGTGTCTCACACTTTGTGAGACGGTTATTCATATGAGTTTGTAACAAACTGTTGTTCTACTTTTATGAATGATTTTTATTCGTGTTCATATCTTGTTTGATTATATGTGAATTATCCTTGTTGTTTAAAACTAATTGATAATGCATGAACATTTGTAAAATATTGAAATGCCTTAAAATACCCAACTTAAATGATATTTCATTACGGAATGAAAAACCGTTGTTCAAATTCAAAGTTATGTTGATAATATGTGAAAGTCATTCGATTTCTTATCACATATAAATCATGCCTAAGTTCGGCAAAATAACTTGAACATCGTGTATTACTTGAATACAAAGTGTTTTAATGAATTGTTGAAAGTAAATACATATTCGATGTATTGTGTTTTAACAAAATGGTAATTATCATTAAATGATTGTTTAAAAGTGTAAAGAAGTTTACCAAATGTCAGGGGGATGATCCCCAGGTACCCCAACCGGACAAGAAACCGAGCAGTCGGATCACGTCCGGCTGACCAGATGCAGCCGGACAGGGCAAGATAGGCCGGCTATCGCATGGTAGCCGGATCAGCAAGAACTAGCCGGCTACGGCGACGTAGCCGGAACCAATCAGTGAGACAGGACGACGTGCGTATCAGTGCACGGTACGCCTCGTATGATGACAAGACCGGCAACTACCCGGCCATACCGAAGACTTTGCGGGGATGACGCAGGAACAGTGGCTCGATGCTGACGATAGGCTCGCACGGCGTCCACTGTGTCTACGACAGCCATACCGCTCATACTCTGGTGTGACATACCATACCGGACACTGTATATGACCAGCCGGCTAGGACCCGCATGTGCGGCCTGCCAGTCGGACTGGCCAGTGAGACCGTTGCCTCTCTGCCTATATAAGGAGAGGCAAGGCCTCAGTAGAAAGGGTTGGTCTCAGTGCATTTAAGACAGTAACTAGAGAATACAGTTCAAGGAGCACTTGTAGTTCGTATATCCCTGATAGTCAGATCCGGCAGGAGTAGGGGCTTTACCTCATCACGAGGGCCCCGAACCTGGGTACTTCCTGCGTCCAGCTACGCTTGCTTGTATCCAATCCCGCCTGCGGACGCCGTTGATAGCTTCCCTGCTAGTCCCCACACCTCTATCTAACCTCCTTAGGTACTGTCGTTCCCAATACAACGACAGTTGGCGCCCACCGTGGGGCAAGATGGCTTCGACCGGAGTCACGTTCCGCACGGGACCCCGCACTTCAGCTGGTGAGCGCGTGGCCTCCGGCCTGGTGCTCATGCTCGGCAAATTCGACTGTGTCATCGACAACGCTTCCTGCTTCGCCGGAACCTCTTTCCCAGCGAACGGCACCGTCTTGCTATTCGGCGACCTCCATGTCTACGTCGCCACCGTTGTAGAGCGTTTCCCTAGGGAAATCGTCTCTGTCGCGGAGGTGCCGCATTCGGGCGGTAGCGCCTCCGTCGCGTCCTACGGCGTGGAGGTCATGATGGCCGGCTCTAGCTCCCACCCCCGCCAGCCGCGGGAGCGAGGCGCGGACGAGGTTGGGACTTCTGCCCCTCCGCAGCCGCGGAACCCGGTGGAGGATGCCATTGATTGGCTCCAGACGCCGGTTAACCTCGGGGATAACCCGGAGGAGGCAGAGGCCAACTTCGCCATGGAGAGACAGATCCTCCTCCAGGAGGCCATGGAGCTGGCGGCAACCCGCAAGCAACTAGAGATCACCCGGCACGAGTACGACCGCGCACACGGCTTCACTCCGGCTACGACGGAGCCAAGCCGGCGCGGCCAGGTACGGCACCAGGGTGGCGAGCTAGGCGGTAGGATGGAAAAGGATGGGGAGCCGGATCCCGCACCCGCCCTCATCCGGCCCATCTACACCACACCCATCAAGAACCTGCGCGCGGCACGAGCCGCGACAGAGGAACTGCCTACGGAGGCGGCGCGAGCCCGCCCGGACGCATCATCAGGAGCTCCTCCGCCAGCGAGCAGGCTGACGCCAACCGGTAGATGCAGGAGGACCCCCAGCTACTCCAGGGGGAGCAAGCTGCCTGCCAACAGCAGGGGCGCACCGCGCGACACCCAGCAGACGTCCTTCCCTCAGCCGGCCAAGGCCCGCATCAGGCGTCGCAGCTCGCAGCGAGGGGCCAGCGGCCCGAAGCGACGGTGAGCGGTAACCGCGCCTCCCTACCCCAACCAGAGCGCCTAGACCCACCGGTTCCCGTCTCTCGGGCCGGGTGAGAGCGCCCAACCCGGATTGTCCGGATGCCAGTGACCGCATCGAGCTCCTCACTCAAGCGCGCGTCACGGAGGAAGAAGATTCTATCGGCCCAGTTTGTTTTGGACCCCGCATCCAGAACGAGCCGTTTCCGGATAAGTTCTCTGCCCAGGGACACCCTTAAGTACGACAGCAGCATGAAACCGGAAGATTGGCTGACCGACTATGCTACGGCAGTCGGCATCGCCCATGGGAACAAGCGCACAGCCGTGCGCTACGTCCCCCTCATGCTAACCGGGTCGGCAAGGACGTGGCTCAATAGCCTTGCGCCCAATAGCATCAACGCCTGGCCAGACTTCGAGAAAGTATTCCTCCGAAACTTCAACGGCACGTACAAGCGTCCGGGTCGCCCACGCGACCTGGCCTTGTGCGTCCAAGGTGACCGCAAGACTGACCGCGAGTACCTCGCCAAGAGGATGGAGCTGCGCAACACCTGTGAGGGCATCCTTGAGAGCCAGGCCATCAGCTTCTTCATCGAGGGCTGCCGAGAAGGCACCATGCTTCGCCACCGGCTACTGTGTGACGAGCCGAAAACCATGGCGGACCTCATGACGGTTGCGGACCAGTGCGCCATGGCGGATGCCGCCATGAAGAAGCCCCTCCGAGTAAATGCGGATGGGCGTCCGACTCCTATGGAGCCGGCTCATGACCGCCCGAGCAATCCGGCTAGCAAAGCCGGATCCTCCAGACGCCACGGCAATGACAACCAGTTCCACGGGGACCGCCAGGCCGGACAGCAGAAGCCACGCTACCACGCACGGCAGGTCAATTCTGTGGAGGGTGCACCCGACGCACCGGCTAATGATCTAATGATGCAAGGAGGCAGAAGCCACAGCTCACCTTCAACCAGATGTTTGACGGCCCCTACAAGTAGCACAGCGGTCCCTTCAAACCGGATACGCACACCACTCGGAATTGCAGTTGGACCCGCCAGCTAAAGGACCAGGGTAACCAGCCTCGTCTCCCCCTGCCCCCTCCTGGTGGACCACCACCACCGGCTAGGGGAGCCGGTAATGATGGTAACAGCGGCAACGGCGGCAACAGAGGCAGCAACAACAACAACGGCTACCCCCAGTCGCACGCCGCCTACCACATCTTCGAGACGGAGCTGGACGACAAGCACTGCCGCAGGCGACGCTCCAAGGAGGTCAATGCCATCGTCTCTCTGGTCCCCCAGTACCTGAACTGGTTGGAAACCCCCATCACCTGGAGCCATGTAGATCAACCGGAGCAGCTGCCGACTCCCGGGGGCTACGCCATGGTGCTCGACCCCCTCATCATCTCCAATGCGCGTTCCTGCCGATTCTCGCGCGTCCTCATCGACGGAGGCAGCAGTCTCAACCTCCTCTACCAGTCCTTGCTAGAGAAGCTGGGCATTCGCGAATGCGACCTGCGCCCGACTACCACGACGTTCCACGGCGTACTGCCGGGGCCAGCCTGCGCCCCGCTGGGAAAAATCCAGCTGGACGTCATCTTCGGGACCGAGGAGAACTTCCGCTGTGAACCAATCTGGTTCGAGGTGGTAAACCTGACGAGCTCCTACCATGCTCTCCTCGGGCGCCCCGCCCTTGCCAAGTTCATGGCCGTCCCCCACTACGCGTACCTCAAGACGAAGATGCTGGGACCCCACAGCGTGATCACCGTCGCCGACTGCTTTAGGCGGTCGATGGAGTGCGCCTCAGCCGATTCCAAACTGGCAGAGGCCCTCATCATAGCCGAGGAAAAGCGCGTGATCATGCACAATGTGGCCATGGCCCAGCAGGACATACCGGCTAGCAGCAAACCGGCTGGAGAAGGAGCTTTCTAGCCGGCGAAGGAGACGAAGAGGATCCTACTCGACCCCTCCGACCCGACTAAGTTCGTCACCATTGGTGCCGGCTTGGACAACAAATTGGAAGGCACGCTCGTCGACTTCCTCCGTGAGAATCAGGACATCTTTGCATGGTCTCCCAAGGACATGCCGGGTGTGCCGAGGGAGTTCGCCGAGCACTCACTTCATGTGTGGCTGGATGCCAGGCCGGTCAAGCAACCTATGTGCCGGTTCACAGAGGAGAAGAGGAAGATAATCGGTGATGAGATCACCCAGCTCCTTGCAGCCGGGTTCATCATGGAAGTGTACCACCCGGACTGGTTGGCGAACCCAGTCCTGGTGCTAAAGAAGAACAAGACCTGGCGCATGTGTATCGATTACACCAGCCTGAGCAAGGCGTGCCCGAAAGATCCTTTCGCCTTGCCCCGTATTGATCAAGTCATCGATTCCACGGCCAGCTGTGATTTGTTGTCTTTTCTAGATTGTTATTCCGGGTACAATCAGATCCGGCTAAACCCAACTGATCAGATTAAGACATCATTTATCACCCCCTATGGGGCTTTCTGCTACGTAACCATGCCTTTCGGTCTAAAGAATGCAGGCCCTACCTATCAGCGCTGCATGCAGTAAGTGCTTGCACTCGCAGATAGGCCGAAACGTGCATGCTTATGTGGACGATGTGGTCATCAAGACCAAGGAGAAGCGCACCCTCCTCGAAGATCTGGGAGAGACATTTGGCAACCTCCGCCAGTACCAGAGGAAGCTGAACCCGGAGAAGTGCGTCTTCGGAGTACCATCCGGTCAGCTCCTCGGTTTCCTCATATCACAGCGAGGCATCGAGGCAAATCCGGAGAAGATTGCGGCCATCGAGAGGATGCCGCCCGAGAACTCTTTGGGGTCCAAAAGTTCACGGATGCTGGCTTCCCTCGGAGATTAAATCGGCCTGGGAGAGAAGGCACTCCCGTTGTACCAGCTGATGAAAAATACGGACAAGTTCTCCTAGACTTCGCAAGCCGACACCGCATTTCATGACCCTCAAGCGCATGCTATCCACAGCACCGGTTCTGGCCACGCCGGCTAGCAAGGAGCCGATGTTGCTCTATATAGCAGCCATCAGCCGGGTCGTCAGCGTCACAGTGGTGGAGCGCCCGAGGAAGGCAAGGCTCAGCCGGTTCAGAGACCCGTCTACTACCTCAGCGAGGTTCTCTCCCTCTCCAAGCAGAACTACCCCCACTACCAGAAGATGTGCTATGGTGTGTACCTGGCATGCAAGAAGCTCAAGCACTACTTCCAGGAACATCCGATTAAGGTCGTGTGCACCGCACCCCTTTCGGAAATCATTAGCAACAAGGACGCCACCAGCCGAGTCGCCAAGTGGGCCATCGAGCTAGCCGCCTACTCCATCCAGTACGAGCCCCGGCTCATGATCAAGTCACAGGCATTGGTGGACTTCCTCGTCGACTGGGCTGAGACCCAGTATCTCCCACCGGTTCCGGATTCGGACCACTAGAAGATGCACTTCGACGGGTCGAAGATGCTCGATGGCTTGGGAGCCGGCATCGTGCTCACCTCACCCAAGGGAGACCGGCTGGAGTACGTGTTGCAGATCCACTTCAAGGCCTCCAACAACGTAGCCGAATATGAGGCACTGACGCACGGACTCCGACTGGCCAAAGAGATCGGTGTGAACCGGATCCTTTGCTTCGGTGATTCGATTCTGGTGGTGCAGCAAGTGTCTGGAGAATGGGACGCCAGAGATGCAAACATGGCCCTCTACCGGTTCCACATCCAGAAGCTCAGCGCCTCCTTCGACGGATGCGAGTTCCATCACGTCCCCCGTGCCAACAACGAGGCAGCCGATTCGCTCGCCCGAATCGGATCCACCAGGCAGACGATCCCACCAAGGGTTTCCTTGGAGCACCTGCACAAACCCTCCATCAACCCGTCGCCGGAATCAGACTCCATCATCTGGGCAGGGAGCGCTCCGGCTGACGGGGCAGCAGAAGCAGGGCAGGCAGAGCCCCCAAAAAAGAAAACCTGCACCAACTCCGGCAAGGCAGTGCCCTCCGGCTCGCAGGACCCGGGGGCTGGCGGTTCGCCAAGCGGCTTGGGGGCTGCCGTCCTGGGTACATCACCCGGACGACCCCCCGACATCCATCAACCGGAAAGCGGGAGCATCCTCGTCATTCGGGAAGTGCCATCTGGGGCACAGCCCTTCATGAACTACATCGCCAACGGAGAACTTCCGGATGACGAGGTGGAAGCCAGGAAAATCTGGCGCCGCGCGCACATATACACCATCATCAATGGCGAACTGTACAGGCGCAGCGTATCCGACATTTTCCAAAGATGTGTCGATGTAGACATGGGCTACTGGCTACTCAAGGACATCCACCAGGGCGAGTGCGGGCATTACGCTTCGTCAAGGGCGATACTCGCCAAGGCGTTTCGCCATGGTTTCTATTGGCCCACCGCCCTCGAGGACGCTGAGCAGCTGGTCCACGTGTGCAATGGGTGCCAGCGCTTCGGGCAGCTCAGACACATGCCAACTTTGGTACTCAAGACCATACCGATCACCTGGCCCTTCGCGGTTTGGGGCCTCGACATGGTCGGTCCCTTCAAGCGGGCGCGCGCGGGTATGACCCATCTGCTGGTAGCGGTGGATAAATTCACGAAGTGGATCGAGGCCAAGCCCATCTGGAAGCTGGACGGGGCGACAGTCGCCACCTTCTTCACCGACATCATCAATCGGTTCGGCTACCCAAACAGCATCATCACCGACAACGGCACGAACTTTTCCAAGGGGGCCTTCGCCCGATTTTGCAGCAACAAGGGCATTCGGCTGGACCTTACCTCAATCGCGCACCCGCAGTCCAACGGGCAAGTCAAAAGAGAAAACGGCCTGGTGCTAGCCGGCATTAAGTCGCGTCTCATCGAGCCATTGGAGCGATCACCCAGATGCTGGATCGAAGAACTTCCAACTGTGTCGTGGAGCCTCCGCACCACGCCGAACAGGTCAACCGGTTACACCCTGTTCTTCCTGGTCTACGGATCGTAAGCTGTCCTCTCCGTGAACATCGAGTTCGACTCACCGTGCAAGCTCTTATACGACGAAAAAGCCAACCAGGAGGCGCGGGAGGACGGAGTGGACCTCCTGGAGGAGGCCCGTGAACTGGCTCTGTCCAGGTCAGCCTTGTACCGGCAGGGATTACGTCGCTACCATTTTTCAAGCCGGATCCGCCCAGTCGCATTCCGCGAGGGCGACCTGGTTCTCCGGCTGATGCAAGACACGAAGGGCATGCACAAGTTATCGCCATCCTGGGAGGGCCCCTTCATCATCAGCCGGGCGCTGCCCAACGACTCCTACTACCTCATTGACGCGCAGCAGCCACGCAAGAACAAGATGGACAAATCAGACGAGGAAACCGAGCATCCCTGGAACGTGGCCCTGCTGCACCCGTTTTACACCTAGTCGCCAGACAATGTATGTATCCCGCAAACCCCATGAATGAAAATGCGGAACCCTACGAGAATCTCGGGGGCTCCTTGCTAGAAATGTGTTTTCGCATCTGCTTTTCGGTTCTGATTTTCTGGCTCTGGCAACCCCTACCCGGGGGCTCGTCGGCTGGCCCGGCCTGCTAAGTCAACAAACCGACTGAGTAGTGTGCGAGGATGTCAGAGGCTCACTCTTCGTCTCAGCTACAGACGGCAACCCGGCTGTTCGGCTAGCAAGAGCAAAGGCCCAAGGCATCCCACACGAAAAACAGGGAGGAGACACGATAGAACGGGCGTCCCGGCCTTGCAACTAGCTCGAACCAATCCGGTTACCAAGCCGTTAGTACCGTGTGCAATGTACTGTCAGCTCCCTTCGATTCTGGCTGCAGACCGCAACCCGGCTGCCTGGCAAGGACGCAGCGAAAACAGCAGAGCACACGGGAAAGCGGCCAAGTGTCCAGAGAGGCGCAAGCTAGTTTTCGAAAAAACAAATCAGTTTTCCGGCTACAGTTTGGCAGACTAACCTATTAACCTGTGAGTATGTATGTGTATGTATATGTATATTCCTGTCCGACCACCTTGAGTCGGAATTCAGCAAGAAGATTCGAAGTCCTTGCCTTCATCAAGCGCTCCAAATCTTGGGGGATACACCCACTAGGTGCGCTCGCGCGCCCCCAGTGGAATCTTGTAGTTTCCGACCGGCTAAGGGCGTTTAGCCAGCCGTTCGGAGCCCAGGTGAGGGCAAGGGTAGGATCAAGAAAAGAAGAAGATTCGAAGTCCTTTCCTTCATCAAGCGCTCTGAATCTCGGGGGCTACACCCACTGGGTGCGCTCGCGCGCCCCTAGTGGAATCTTGTAGTTCCCGACCGGCTAAAGGCGTTTAGTCGGTCGTTCGGAGCCTAGGTGAGGGCAAGGGCAGGAGCAAGAGAAGGCAAGAAAGATTCGAACCACCTGGCTACGCCAGCTACTCCGAATCTCGGGGGCTACACCCAGTGGGTGCGCTCGCGCGCCCCCACTAGAATGTTAGTTCCCCTGGCTGAAGGTGTTCAGCCAGCAAAAGCAGCCGACTAAGACGAGTCTAGTCGGATAAAGTTAGAAGACGTGAGAAAAACAAGGAAGATTGAAAGCACCTGGCTACGCCAGCTACTCCGAGTCTTGGGGGCTACACCCAGTGGGTGCGCTAGCACGCCCCCACTGGAGGTGTAGTTCCTCCGGCTAAAGGTGTGTAGCCGGATGAAGCAAGCCGGATGAAGTCAACCGGCAGAATATTGAAAGAAAGTTCGAAACACACAAGTTGAAGGAAACTCAAGCAAATTTGATATTAACAAATATAAAGGAGGCGAAGCTCCCATAAGTTTACCCGGCATCAGAAACAGCCGGTACAGACGAACAAGTCGCAAACATAACTAAAAGGAAGACAAATACACCCGGCATCCCGAGGCAGTAGCTAAGCGGCAGGACCCTTGCCGTGAGGAGCATCTTGACCGACAGAGGCTTCGGGCGGAGGAGGAGGCGCGTCGCTTGATCCCGTTCCGGCATCCGCAGTCGGCTGCGTCGAGGGTTCCACTTCAGGAGTACCAACGGACTCCGAGTCAGTGAGCACCTCATCGGGGTCCACATAGTCGGCGATCTTGATGGCAGATCCGTGGAGCTCCGGATGGGCTTGGCGGATGGCGGCAAGGTCGGCGCCGGCACGGAAGCCTCCATCGATCTTCTCGACGCGGGCGTCCTTGTACCAGGAGAGCATGAGGGCCAGAGCCATCTCTGCTCTGGCTCGCGCCGCTAAGTCTCGCAGTCGGTCCACCGCAGTCGACACCTCTCCCACCTTCACGGCCAACTGCGCCATAGTATCCGAAACCGGAGCCTCTGGCCACAAGAAGGAGAAGACGTCCCACGCCGCTTGATGAAGCTTGGCAGCTTCTTTGCCAAGAATGATGATGAGCTCCTGGGCCGTCGGCTGCGCTCCTGGCCAGTTCTCCTGCAGCCGGTTGTAGGCCAGCAGGTCTATGCCGGGGTAAAACGCTGTTAGAAAAGAGAGTCAGATCTGGCTACCTGATCCGGAAAAAAAAAGAAGGAGGAAAAGGGGAACTTACCCTTAGCCGTGTGGCCGACCTGCACCAGCTCCTCCACCAGAGTCTTCTCCTTCACCGCCAGCCGTTTGATCTCTTTCTCTTGGTCCTTGTTCTGGGCCTCGAGAAGATTGAAGGCCTCGATCCGGCTGGCGAGCGAGGCGTCGTGCTCCTTGATGGTGGCTTCCAGACCATCTACCTTCGTGTGCCAATCCTTATTCTGCAGACGCTGAGTAGAGTTGGACTTGCTCAGCCGGTCGTTCGCTTTCTTCAAGCGATCGATCTCGCGGTAAGCACACACGAGGATGGCTGCGACAAAACCGGCTATCAGTAAAAAAAGGACGAGCTGGATGAAGCAAACTTACTCTAGGAGGTCCTGTTGGCGGCAACAAGTTTCTGCTCTAGGGTCCGGTTCCCACCGACTGCGGTCTCCAGCAGCCGGATCTCCTTCACCGCTAGTTCAAGGGTGGCGGCGAGATCCGTCAGCGAGGCGGTGGAGGAGGCGTCGTCATCCATGGTGTTGGCGGCCATGGACTCCTTCGCGGCAACCACCGCCGTCCTCCACTCCTCCCCCGGCTCATCGTCGGAGTTGTCGTCACCGATAACTACGAGCTCCTTTCCGGCAGCGGCCCCCCGCGCGCCCGCAGAAGAGCCATCTGGCTGCGAGGACTCTGCCTCCGGCCGAGGACCCTCCGATCTGGCTGGGGCAGCCGGTTCACCTCGAGGGGAAGGCGGAGGCGGCACTTCAGAAGAAGGAGGGGCGCTGGCTGGTGCAGTTGGAGCACGGGGCGGTGACCCGGCTAGAGCTCGAGCCAGGCTCGCGGCTCCAAAGGAAACCAACGTGCTAAGAAGACAGAAGAAGAAAGGGAAGATGGCAAAGGCAGATAAACCAAAGTTAGAAAGGAAGAAAAAAGAAGCAGGCAGAAAACACCGAAAGAAAAGGGGAGGAGAGACGTACCCCGGCACAACTGGAGGCGACCCCTTCTTCTGGCCAAGGCGGCTCGGCGGCAGGGTGCTGGTCTGGCTCCTCTTGGGAGCCGGCTCCTCCGCGGCAGACCGGCGGGAGCCGGAACGGCTGGAGCCGCTCCCGCCAGCTTCGCCGTCCGTTGCAGGGCGCGGCACCGGATCGGTGGTCGGTGCGGCCTCCTCCTCCGCGTCAACCTCCGGGTGAGGGTCGGCGGCCGGCTCATCGTTCCGGTTGGGGAAGGCGTCCCCGTCCCTGTCCGATTGCTCGCCGGACCACCGAGCGCGCGGCTCGGGCAAGTCGGGCGTGAACTCCTCGAGGGGAGCCTCACCCTCCTCGCGAAGGATGCAAGGAAACATCTGCCGAATACAAGAAGTTAGCCGGACAAAACAAGAAAGGAATGCGGGAAGGGCAAAAGAAGCTTCCGGCTAGAAGAACTTACCCGGGGCACGCGGTTCTCCCGGCTGTAGGGCGCCAGACCGAACTTCCAGCCCTCCGGCAGTCGCTCCTTGGTGGTCGTCCACACCCACTCCTTCAGGTTGTGGTAGCGTGGATCACGGCGCGACAGCCAGGTCAGGTCCAGCTGGCCGGAGTAGTAGCACATTTTGTGCGCTCGTTGCTACAATAGCATCATCAGTCGGGACATCCACGAGGTGGCGTCCCAGCCGGTCAGCGGCGGTGGAGCGCATGCGTTTCAGCATCTCATCCGACTCTGCCTTGTCGCCATGGAACTTCAAGTCCCAGTTCTGCCAGCTGGACTCGACATCCTGGAAGGCCGGAAGGTTGATCCGGTCGACGTTGGTGAGGTTCTTGACATAGAAGTACGACTGCTGCCACAGTCGTACCGTGTCGTGCAGAAAACAAAGAATGCACTCGACTTTCCGATTGCATTGGCGCCGAGGTGGTGGAGACGGAGGTCGAAGAATGCCAAGAAGGTGAGGAAGAAAGGGTGCACCGGCAGCACGAACCCGCGCGACAGGTGCGAGAGGAAGATGACGCGCTCCCCCTCCGCCGGGTGCAGCGATGATGCACTCGACTTTCAACGTAGAGCTCGTTGGGAACCCCAAGTGGAAGGTATGATGAGCACGACAGTAAGTTTTCCCTCAGTTATGAAACCAAGGTTTAATCGAACCAGTAGGAGCAAGGAAACACCCCAAAGGTGTTACTAGCTGAGCTTTGGCAGGGCGCAAAACCGGTGCTAGTAGCAACGTGGAGACCTGCACAACACAACCACAGAACTTTGTCCCCAACTTGCAATGAGGTTGTCAATCTCGTGTTTTGCGGAAAACAAAGGATTAAACGTATCGAATGGAAGGAAGTAAAAGTTTGCAGAAAGTAAACACAAAGCAGTAAAAGATTGTAGATTGTATGTAAAAGACAAGGACCGGGATCCATAGTTCACTAGAGGTGGCTCTCCTTAGATAGATAACATGCTGGGTGAACAAATTACAACGGAGCAATTGACAAACACTGAGAAAGCAATACGTGCATATACTAATCATCTTGACTCCTTTGAGACTTGATTGGGCATTACAACATAATACATAGACCGCCATCCAACTGCATCTATGACTAATAATCCACCTTCAGGTTATCATCTGAACCCCCTCCAGTATTAAGTTGCAAGCAACAGATTATTGCTTTACGAACTGCGTGTAAAGTAAACAATACAATTTTTCTATGAACAAAGGATCGGTGTTTTCTCCCTAGTAGCAACAGCACATCTAGTACCTTAGAGATTTCTGTCACTTCCCTAGATTACCAGAGGCATCAACCCACTATCGAGCATAAATACTAACTCTTGGAGTTGCTAGCATCTACTTGGCCAAGATAGCTACTAACAACAGAAAGCATGCAAGATCTCAAATAACAAAGACATGATAGAATCAATAATCAATCTGAAATAGCATCTCAATATCCATCGGATCCTCGCAAACACAACATGTATGGATTACAAATAGATGATCTTGATCATGAACGGAGCTCACAAGATCTAAATATGAAAGCACAAAGGAGGAGAAACCAGCCATCTAGCTTCTACATGGATCCGTAGTCCAAGGATGAACTACTCACGCATCACACCGGAGGCTTGCATGGTGATGAAGAAGGCCTGTGGTGAATTCCCTCTCCGTGAGGTGCCGGGAAGAGCTTCAGATCCCTCCCAATCTAGGGATGGAGATGATGGAGGCTACAGACTCTTTCGTGGATTTTTGATCGGGTACCTAGGGTTTTCGTCCCGAGGGCAACTTATAGGCGGAAGGAGAGGCCGAGGGGGTGCTGGGGTCGGCCAGACCACCCCCTGGCACGGGCCAAGCCTGGCCGCGCGGCCAGGTGGTGTGGCCGGCCCCTGGCCCCTCTCTGTCTCGTATTCTGGCACTTGATCCGTTTCGGAAAATAGGCACTTTGGCTTTTGTCCCGTCCAATTCCGAGAATATTCATTTTCTAACTTTCCTGGAACCAAAAACAGCAGAAAACAGGCAGTTGGCACTGTGGCTCTTGTTAATAGTTTAGTCCAAGAAATCATATGAAAAGTACTCCAAAGTTGGAACAAAACACAAGAAAGTGGATAAAACCAAGCATGGAACATCAAAAATTATAGATACATTTGCAATGTATTAACATCCCCAAGCTTAACTCCTGCTCGTCCTCGAGTAGGTAAGTGATAAAAATAAATAATTTTTGAGGTGACATGCACCATCAAAGACTTGATCAAAGTATTTGCAAAACATTCAAAGCTGGGATCATAGTACTTCAATCATAACATGAAAGACAAAGTTCTAGCAATAAGCAAAGAAACTATGATGCAACATGAAAAGGCACAAACAAAATATTCATGAATAACAATGCTTTGCAAGACGTTTGTTTGTTTCACATAAAGAAAACATAGCATAATAGTATTCAGCTTGTCCCTCAATAGAGTAGCAAATATAAATGCATAGGACACCTTCAAAGTTCATAAGAATGACTAGATAATAGTTTAAAACAAGCAATAACAAGTTATGCATCAATCAACTAGTCTTGGGACAATGCGCATAGAACTAAGAATGGCCACTATGCTCTCAAAGTAGTGCATAAAGATAGAAGGTGGAGACTCAATATAATGGTGGAAGAAAGGCCTTTTGTAAAAGGAAGTAGGGATTCAAGTCTCATAAAGAGCTTCCAAAAATTATGGTACTTCTAGCTTTCAGCTCTCATTGCCCCTATCATAAGCATCTTGAAGGTGATTAAGGTTAAAGTGACACAACTAAGAGGATATGCTTGACAAGTTATAAACCAAAATCTCATGCCCCTTACTTACAAAGACCGATCCTCATGCTACTCAACTTCAGTCACGAGTAAGCTCTTGTCATTGTAAGTATATGTGTATCATTAAGAACCGCCAACGGGGTACCCCTTGCACATGATACGGGAGCTTTGCCATAATCAAAATGACAAGGCAAGCAGACAATGAGCATCTCAGCAATCTTTTTATTTGCTATTTGCATAGGTTTTTATTGAGGATGCTTCATAGAGTGCTCATTATGGTGATGTTGCAAGTTTCCACCATGATTAGGCATGGCTTAGGCTAGCGGCCCAGGCGTTTCTCTAACACACATACAAACTCCATGATCTTACAAGTTCCACTTTTATTTCACACCCCCGGGATCCGTAAGCAAAAGAACATGATATCAACGGGGCACAAAGTACAAGTGCAATGTTGAAAGCGGTCCCCATGAAACATGGTTCTGCTAACTTCAACTTATAATGCGCAAGCATATACGCAACAAAGAAGGACCCAATGGTTCAAGTTTATTAGAGGCAATAAAGTAAAGTGTGCCATCAAGTTCGTGAGAGATTTAATCACTAGTTTTCTCATAACAAGTGGAAGGTAAACAAAAGCATGAATGTACTTGGAATAGCATAAGCTAGTAGGTAGGTATGGTGGACTCTTTGGAATAACTTGGTTTAGGGAGTTGGATGCATGAGTCGAACTCATACTTTGTTGTGGAGGCTAGCAAAAGACTGGGAGCGACAAACTAAGAGAGCAATAATGGCCATAATCATGCAGAGCGACAGAACATCATTGATCAAAGCATAAAGTGATACTACAAGTTGAAAACTAAAGGATCATAAAGGCTATGGTGACTTGTGAAAGTCATAACATGGTGTGAGCATGTGCCAAGTCAACCCAAATAAAGCATCAAAGGAGAATACCACTATACTATGCTTTAATATGCTAAAACAACGCATGATTCATCCAAAGCACATTAAGAAATCTCAATTGTTTATAACAAGTCATGCTACAGCAAAGAATACTAAGTATAAAGCCAAAACAATATCAAGCATGGAATGACAAAGCATAGCCACAGTCAAAAACGAGTTCTTTTTACCACATAAGCATGAGCTTTCCTACTCTTTTCCAAACCAAACCAAACTATTTGCAAACCAATGTATGAAAGAGGGGGTCTAACCAACTTATTCAGAAAACTAAGCAAACCAAGCAAACTAAAAACCAAAACAAAAACGAAAAAGAAGACGCTCCAAGAAAAACACAACTGTGCATGAAACAGTAAAAATGAAGCGTTTGGAAGAAACCTGGGATTTTTATTGATGAAGAAGGGGATGCCTTGGGCATCCCCAAGCTTTGACGCTTGCACTTCTTGGATATTTCTTGGGGTGACACGCGTGGCATCCCCAAGCTTGAGCTTTAGTCCATCCTTCATCTCATTACTCATTCCTTCCATACACCTGAAAATTTTCCTTCATACAAAACTTCACACAATCACTACTAGGAAAATGGCTATAGGTAATCTGCACATCCGTGGCGCACGTGCTAGTGGTGCCCCACGGCTAAAATAGGCGTGGCACACTAGACACAGGTGCCCTACGGCTATCTACTATAATAGTGGCGCACATGCTCTTGGTGCGCCACGGTCGTGTGTGGGCCAGGCCCCTATCGGCCGTAGACCACATAGCCGTAGGGCACCCCTGTGAAGTGTGCTACAGGTGTGGCTGGTAGTCGTGGCGCACATGGCCTCCGTGCGCTACAGGCTAGTTCGGGCCACCCGTACTATTAACTGGGACAACACGTCTGTGGCGCACTGCCGGTAAGTGCGCCACGGATGTTCTTTACTCCTGTGGTGCACCCCCCCATGTGCGCCACGGATGTGCGTTCTGCTACTTCTTTTTGGCAGATATCACCTTTGCACATTTGACTAGATCTCACCATCTCACACTTCACTTTCCCCTCCTTCTTCCTCCTTGCATCTCGCCCCCCTCCTCCTTCCACCTCAATTTCTCCACTCTTTCACCATTTGTAGCATGTAAAACTTACGTTGGATGCTACATACATAATAGAGGAAAGCTCTCCTTCTGGCCACCATCTCTCGGTCTCTTACCTCTCCTTCGAGATCTTCTCGGTCTCTCATTTTGGTAAGTTGTCTATGTAAGAGGATGTGTTTATGTGTATGGATGATATATGGTCACATATCTATGGAGAGGATCGATGCTCTCATGTGTTTGGAGAGCATGCATTGTATGCTCTCTCATAAATTGGCATTGTTTTGCCAAAATGTTGATTCATTTCCATTTTGGCAAGACTTTGGCATTTTGCAAAGGTCCTAATTTTAGGATAGGTCATGCCGAAATTTTCCATCGACCATTGCATGCATGCATTGGTTCTGTGGTTGTAATAAACTTCTAATTCTACCTTTTACACCACGCAGGCAACCATGGTCCGCATAATGAGCGAAGGCATTATGGCTAGATTTTGAAATGCGTGACGGCCGACATGATACGAAATAACATGACGGAGATAAGATGTCCGTGCAGAAGATGCAAACTCAATTGGTTGATTGACCCAAATTCCAGAAATCTGCAGGCGCACCTGCTCCGCCATGGTTTCATGGATGGCTACACTCGGTGGATAAGTGATGACGAAGACGATGAGGCCGTAAATGGGGCGGCGGAAAATGAGGAAGGCGGGCAACATGATCATGATCACGGCAAGGACGGGCGAGATGAAGAAGAGTCTCCTGGAGATGGTGAAGGTGTGGAAGCAGACCAGGATGATGATGATCTAGATGCCGGAGCAGACGATGGAACAATGTCAGGCTGGGTGCAGGACCCTTATGTTCAAGAACTACTTCTCAAGAAAACGAGTAATGCCAGGGTTGCTGCTAGAGAGAAAGCCAAGCTTGCGCAACTTGAGAAAGACGCAGTTACTCCATTGTATGAAGGATGCAAGCCCGATGATACCCGGTTGAATGTAACGCTCAAGGCTATGGAGATGAAGGCAAAACACAAATGGACCGATGCAAGCTTCGACGATATGATGGCATTCTGGCACGATCGTCTCCCAGAGGGGAACACGTGTCCAACTAGTATCGAGGACGCCAAGAAAATCGTGTGTCCTCTTGATCTACCGCACATTAGATACCACGTCTGCATCAATGATTGCATCATTTATCGGGGCGAGGACACGGAGAAAACCACATGCCCGGTGTGCCGCGTTAGTCGATACAAGAAAGGGAAGAAAGCTCCTCGAAAAGTGGTATGGTACTTTCCTATCACTCCTCGTCTACAGCGCTATTTCGCAGACCCTAAGGAAGCAAATCTCATGCGCTGGCATGCGGAAAGAAAGAAGCTAGCAGATGACGATGACCCTAAAAAGGACGAGCTGCTGATGCACCCTTCAGATGGTAGCCAGTGGAAAGCATTAGACCTTGAATTCCCAAAATTCAGTGGAGATTCGAGAAACATCAGGCTAGGTGCAAGCACCGATGGACTCAATCCGTTCGGTAGCCAGAGCAGCACGCATAGCACTTGGCCCGTGTTTGTATGGATGTACAACCTCCCTCCCTGGTTGTGCATGAAAAAGAAGTACATACAAATGAGTATGCTAATTAAAGGGCCAAAACAACCTGGTACCGACATCAATCTATATCTCGGGCTGTTGAAAGAGGAGCTAGCCATGTTATGGGAATCCGGAGCCAATACGTATGACACTGTCGCACAAGATTATTTCACTATGAGATTCGCGTTGGTCACTACGGTGCAAGACTATCCTGGTTGCGGATATTTCTTGGGGCAGGTTATCCAAGGATTCTACGCATGCGTTAGGTGCATGGATAACACGGCCTATCTCCAACTAGAGAAAGATCCAGGGTCTTCGAAAACCGTGTTCATGGGGCACCGAAGGTGGCTTGGAAAGAATGATGCATGGAGAAAATGTGGAGATCTGTTCAATGGAAACCCCGAGACCCGAGGAATCCTAGAGCGGAGGAGCAGTGAAGAAGTGGATGAATTGCTGAAAAACTGGAAAGAGTGTCCTAAACCGGGAAAGAAGCGAAAGAGGCAGCAAGACAAGCCGTTGATGAAGGTATGGAAAACAAGGTCTGTTTTCTGGGAGTTGCCATACTGGAAGTTTCTCTGCATGCCTCATAGCCTTAACATCATGCATATCACGAAGAACGTGTGCGAGAGTCTAGTCGCCACCCTAATCAACATGCCAGATAGGACGAAAGATGGTCCTAAAGCAAGGAACGACTTGATATTCATGGGCATCCAGAAGGATCTTCACGGAGGATGCCCTACTCCTGATGATCAGGAATATGACGATGATCATTAGTCGGAGGCGACACAAGGTCGTTGAAAGGGTAAAAAGGTCAAGAAGAACGAATATTACTGCCCCCCTTCGTGCTTCACACTAAGCCAGGATGAGATCAAATAGTTTTTCAAGTGCCTTCTAGGAGTCAAATTTCCTTACGGCTACGTTGGCAAGATAAGCAGGTACCTAGATGAGGCTAAGCAGAGGTTTAGTGGGATGAAGTCTCACGAATGTGCCGTGCTAATGACGCAGATACTTCCGGTTGCACTATGAGGTATACTGGACGAGCATGTCTGAGAAACATTGTTTGGGCTCTGCAAGTTTTTCGACGTCGTCTCTCGAAAGTCAATTGGCGTGAAACAGCTCGAGAGGCTACAAGAGGAGATCGTGGTGATACTATGCGAGCTCGAGATCTACTTCCTGCCCGCATTCTTCGACATTATGGTGCATCTGCTGGTCCATATCGTGGAGGATATCATCCAACTCGGGCCGATGTTCCTCCGCAGCATGATGCCGTTCGAAAGGATGAACGGACACATCAAAGGATACGTTACGCAGGTCCCGTCCAGATGGAAGCATAGCCAAGGGCTTTCTGGCCGAAGAGTGCATCTCTTTCTGCACGAATTATCTAGGCATCGAGAACCCTATCGGTCTTCCCGTCAATAGACACCTTGGCAAGCTCGATGGGTCGGGTCACCGAGAGGGTCATCGTGTACTGCATGCAGACTATGATTGTCGACGCGCAGACTTTGATAGAGCAAACCTAGTCGCGCTACAACATTTAGAACTGGTCGATCCTTGGGTACAAAAGCACAAAAGGTCAATCGAGAAGAAGTATAGTGACCGGGGCATACAGAGGACGCAGGGAGAAATAATCAATTAGCACAACTCAGATTTCACGCGTTGGTTTAGGCAGACGCTCCTAGATAATCCCCTGCAATCGCATTCTGCGGAGGAAAACATCATATTCACCTTGTCGCAGGGACCCATGCACAACCTGGTGACCTATCAGGCGTATGATATCAACGGCTACACATTCTACACGGAG
The DNA here is from genome assembly GCA_023614405.1 of Avena insularis. Lineage (NCBI taxonomy): Eukaryota > Viridiplantae > Streptophyta > Magnoliopsida > Poales > Poaceae > Avena > Avena insularis. Next base: position 94,030,592 of record CM042696.1, on the reverse strand, counting down.
GAAAAGGACAACAAGTGTGACTATCAGAACACAGGCGTAACATCGGAATTCTACACCGATGACAACGTGAAGGAAAGATTTTACGGAAGGATCGAGGAGATCTGGGAGCTCGACTACTGTGGAGAAAAGGTGCCGATGTTCCGTGTCAGATGGGCCAAGAGCGTCGAAAGAGAAGACCGGTATTTCACAACCATGTTAATACCCGAAGCAGCCAAATCCAAGGCCGCCGGTGCGCACGTCGCCACGAAAAATAAACTGTGGGTACTGGCTAGCAAAGTGGACCAATGTTTTTTTATTACTGACCCGACAAAGCCTAGCCGTGTTGTCGTGAGGAGAGCAAAAAGAAACATCATCGGAATGGATGGAGTCGCCAACGAGCAAGACTTCGACCAGTACGGTGATCCAAAGATTGAAGATGACGACGACTACGATGAAAAAACATACATCACAAGAAGAAAAAGTACAACCTTACCCAAAAAAGGTAGCCCGTTCGAGCGAAGAAACATAAAAGTGCCAGGGCTAAATTATTCAACCGCGACAAAGAAGGTAAAAAAGATTGTAAAATGCTAGCTCAAAATTTTTTGTAATTTCTTTCTAGGTTAGAGAGGAGACGCCCCGTCGCCGCTGCTCGATCTGCCGCCGCACTCGCCGCACGCGCCGCTGATGGCTCAATACACGGCGCCCAGAAAAGTGCTTGGTGCGTGGTGTTGATGTAGAGCTCGTTGGGAACCCCAAGAGGAAGGTATGATGAGCACAGCAGCAAGTTTCCCTCAGTTATGAAACCAAGGTTTAATCGAACCAGTAGGAGCAAGGAAACACCTCAAAGGTGTTACTAGCTGAGCTTTGGCAGGGCGCACTACAGGTGCTAGTAGCAACATGTAGACCTGCACAACACAACCACGAACTTTGTCCCCAACTTGCGATGAGGTTGTCAATCTCACCGTGTTTTCGGAAAACAAAGGATTAAGCGTGTCGAATGGAAAGAAGTAAAAGTTTGCGAAAGTAAACACAAAGCGTAAAAATATTGTAGATATGTAAAGGAAAAGGACCGGGATCCATAGTTCACTAGAGGTGGCTCTCCTTAGATAGATAACATCTTTGGGTGAACAAATTACAGGGGCAATTTACAAACTCCGATAAAGCAATACATTCATATACTAATCATCTTTTCTCCTATGAGAATTGATTTGTCATTACAAAATAATACATAGACTGCCATCCAACTGCATCTATGACTAATAATCCACCTTCAGGTTATCATCCGAACCCCCTCCAGTATTAAGTTGCAAGCAACATATTATTGCTTTACCAACTGCGTGTAAAGTAAACAATACAAATGTTCTATGAACAAAAGATCATTGTTTTCTCCCTAGTAGCAACAACACATCTAGTACCTTAGAGATTTCTGTCACATCCCAGATTACCAGAGGCATGAACCCACTATCGAGCATAAATACTAACTCTTGGAGTTGCTAGCATCTACTTGGCCAAGATAGCTACTAACAATGGAAAGCATGCAAGATCTCAAATAACAAAGACATGATAGAATCAATAATCAATCTGAAATAGCATCTCAATATCCATCGGATCCCATAAACACAACATGTATGAATTACAAATAGATGATCTTGATCATGAGCAGAGCTCACAAGATCTAAACATGAAAGCACAAAGGAGGAGAAATCAGCCATCTAGCTACTACATGGATTCGTAGTCAAGGATGAACTACTCACGCATCACACGGAGGCTTGCATGGTGATGAAGAAGGCCTCGGTGAATTTCCCTCTCGGTGGTGCCAGAGGAGCTTGAGATCCCTCCGATCTAGGGATGGAGATGACGGCTACATACTTTTCGTGGATTTTGATCGGGTACTTAGGGTTTTCGTCGAGGGCAACTTATAGGCGGAAGGAGAGGCCGAGGGGGTGGGTTGGCGGACCACCCCGGCACGGGCCAAGCCTAGCAGCCCGGCAGGTGGGGTGGCGGCCCCAGACCCTTCTCTCTCGATTCGGCACTTGATCCCTTCCGGAAAAATAGGCACTTTGGCTTTTGTCCGTCAATTCGAGAATATTCATTTTCGACTTTTACGGAACCAAAACAACAGAAAAGCAGGCAGGTAGCCTTTGTGGCTCTTGTTAATAGGTTAGTCCAAGAAATCATAATAAAAGTACTCCAAAGTTGGAACAAAACACAAGAAAGTGGATAAAACTAAGCATGGAACATCAAAAATTATAGATACATTTGCAATGTATCAACATCCCCAAGCTTAACTCCTGCTCGTCCTTGAGTAGGTAAGTGATAAAAAGAAATAATTTTTGAGGTGACATGCACCATCAAAGACTTGAGCAAAGTATTTGCAAAACATTCAAGGCTAGGATCATAGTACTTCAATCATAACATGAAAGACAAAGTTCTAGCAATAAGCAAAGAAACTATGATGCAACATGAAAAGGCACAAACAAAAGATTCATGAATAACATGCTTTGCAAGACGTTTGTTTGTTTCACATAAAGAAAACATAGCATAATAGTATTCAGCTTATCCCTCAATAGAGTAGCAAATATAAATGCATAGGACACCTTCAACGTTCATAAGAGTGACTAGATATAATAGTTTCAAACAAGCAATAACAAGTCATGCATCAATCAACTAGTCTTGGGACAACGCATATAGAACTAAGAATGGCCACTATGCTCTCTAAGTAGTGCATAAAGATAGAAGGTGGAGACTCAATATAATGGTGGAAGAAAGGCCTTTTGTAAAAAGAAAGTAGGGATTCAAGTCTCATAAAGAGCTTCCAAAAATTATGGTACTTAAAGCTTTCAGCTCTCATTGCCCCTATCATAAGCATCTTGAAGTGATTAAGGTTAAAGTGAACAAACTATGGTGTACATGCTTGACAAAGTATAAGTCAGAAATCTCATGTCCCTTGTATACGAGGGCCGCTCCTCATGCTACTCAAGTTTAGTCACCAGTAAGTTCTTGTCATTGTAAGTACATGTGTATCATTGAGAACCGCCAACGGGGTACCCCTTGCCCGATGATACGGAAGAATCCCCATATCAAAATGACAAGGCAAGCAGACAACGAGCATCTCAGCATTCTTCTTATTTACCATGGGAATATGGTGCTTTTTTTTCTCTCTTTCCTCTTTTCATAGTATCTCTTTTTTCTCAATAGGACTCCTTTTTTTATAAGAAGAATGCTTCATAGACAGCTCATTATGCTTACGCTGCAGGTTTCCACCATGTCAGCATGGATTAGACCACCGGCCCAGGCGTTTCTCTAACACATATACATAACTCCATGGACTTACAAGCTCCCCTTTCATTTCACACCAACGACATCCATATACAAAAGAGCATGATATCAACTAGGTACAAGTACCAAGTGCAATGTTGAAAGCGTTCCCCATGAAAGCATGGTTCTGCTAATTCCCAACAAATAAGTGCAAGCATATACAACATAGACGACACAATGGTTCAAGTTTATTAAGGGCAAGTAAAGTAAAGTGTGCCATCAAGTTCGTGAGAGTTTTAATCACTAGTTTTCTCATAACAAGTGGAAGGTAAACAAAAGCATGAATGTACTTGGAATAGCATAAGCTAGTAGGTAGGTATGGTGGACTCTTTGGAATAACTTGGTTTAGGGAGTTGGATGCATGAGTGGAACTCATACTTTGTTGTGGAGGCTAGCAAAAGACTAGGAGCGACAAACTAAGAGAGCAATAATGGCCATAATCATGCAGAGCGACAAAACATTATTGATCAAAGCATAAAGTGATACTACAAGTTGAAAACTAAAGGATCATAAAGGCTATGGTGACTTGTGGAAGTCATAACATGGTGTGAGCATGTGCCAAGTCAACCCAAATAAAGCATCAAAGGAGAATACCACTATACTATGCTTTAATATGCTAAAACAACGCATGATTCATCCAAGGCACATTAAGAAATCTCAATTGTGTATAACAAGTCATGCTACAACAAAGAATACTAAGTGTAAATCCAAAACAATATCAAGCATGGCATGACAAAGCATAGCCACAGTCAAAAACGAGCTCTTTTTACCACATAAGCATGAACTTTCCTACTCTTTTCCAAACCAAACCAAACTATTTGCAAACCAAAGTGTGAAAGAGGGGGTCCAACCAACTTATTCAGAAAACTGAGCAAACCAAGCAAACTAAAAACCAAAACTAAAACGAAAAAGAAGACGCTCCAAGAGAAACACAACTGTGCATGAAACAATAAAAATGAAGCGTTTGGAAGAAACCTGGAATTTTCATTGATGAAGAAGGGGATGCCTTGGGAATCCCCAAGCTTTGACGCTTGTACTTCTTGGATATTTCTTGGGGTTACACGCGTGGCATCCCCAAGCTTGAGCTTTAGTCCATCCTTCATCTCATAACTCATTCCTTCCATACACCTGAAAATTTTCCTTCATACAAAACTTCACATAATCTCATTAGCAACATTAGTGCACTTAAGATAAATAAGTCTCAAGGTTCATTTCTAACACCAAATAAACTTCCATTAGAACACTAGATACTGTAGCACTTCTCTCAAAAAGCTCAATTCCCCAAAGGAACTCAAGGAGGAACTAACAAGAAGCAAATGCAGAAAATGACAGAAATCTGTCAAAACAGACCAGCAGGTAAAGACGAATTTTTTCGAAGACCTTTTGTTGCCCATATAAAAAAGTGTTGAACTAACGAAAGTTAGATAACAACCTGGGGCATAAGCACAAAAAATTACAGCTCCATCCGACGTACAGAGCTCTCTCAGGAATGTTTACGGTGAAGCACAGAAATCTGTTTCGGGACAGCAACTTTCCCAATCATTACTTCACTCTCATTAGAGGTTACTCTTGGCACAAAAAGCAAATAAAAAGGATAAGGAGAGGTTATTACAGAGGTAATAATTTCCAAGACTCATCTAAAACTCTTGGGTTATCTCCCAACAAGTACTTTTCTTTAACGCCTTTAAGTTAGGCATGAAAATTTGAGAAGATGCTCTCATAGGAAATATGAATTGAAGTAAAAGAGAGCATCAAGAAGCAAATTCAAAACACATTTAAGTCTAACCCACTTCCTATGCATAGGAAGATTGAATGCAAATAAATGCACAAAGAGCAAAGTGACAGGCATAGGAAGATAAAACAAGAGTAACTTCAAAACTTTCAGCACATAGAGAGGTGTTTCATTACCATAAAAACTTCTACAACCATATTTTCCTCTCTCATAATAATTTTCAGTAGCCTCATGAATAAACTCAACAATATAACTATCACATAAGGCATGATTTTCATGATCTACAAGCACTAGAGCTTTATTATAAACATTTTCAAAAGAATCCCTGGGAACATAACATTCACCCTCTTTTGATAAGCATGGGGGACAATCAAATAATGTAAGGGATAAAGAGTTACTCTCATTAGAAGGTAGGCATGGGTAGATCCATTCTTCCTCCTTTTGTCCATCACTATCCTCCTCTTTTTCATCTAATGAGCTTTCAGGTTCAGCAATTTCTTCTTCCATGGAGGTTCTAGCAGGCGGTGGTTCATCTATTACCTTAGCAGTCATAAAACTGTTCCCAAATAGGAAACTGAGTGAGCTATCCATAATGAAATAGTGATTGGAGCAGAGCTAGTCATAAAGGCAACTTAAGAAAGGAACTAATTTTTTTTTGTGTTTTTCCAATAAGAAAGCAAACAAGTAAAACTAATTTTTTGGATTTTTGAAGAACAAAACAAGCAAACAAAGCAAAAAGGAAACTAAGCAAAACAAAAACAACAAAGTAAAGAGATTGGTTATGAGGGACTCCCCTTGTGAAGATGTCCTTGACTCCAACAGCGGGCGAGAAAATCTTTAATGGCGTGTAGTTGACGTGGGAGTTTCTTCTTCTTCGTTCCCCGGCAACGGCGCTAGAAAATCGCTTGATGGCTCAATACACGGCGCCTAGAAAAGTGCTTGGTTCATGGTGTTTATGTAGAGCTCGTTGGGAACCCCAAGAGGAAGGTATGATGAGCACAGTAGCAAGCTTCCCTCAGTTATGAAACCAAGGTTTAATCGAACCAGTAGGAGCAAGGAAACACCTCAAAGGTGTTACTAGCTAAGCTTTGGCAGGCCGCACTACCAGTGCTAGTAGCAACGTGGAGACCTGCACAACACAACCACAGAACTTTGTCCCCAACTTGCGATGAGGTTGTCAATCTCACCGTGTTTTGCGGAAAACAAAGGATTAAACGTATCGAATGGAAAGAAGTAAAAGTTTGCAGAAAGTAAACACACAGCAGTAAAAGATTGTAGATTGTATGTAAAGAAAAAGGACCGGGATCCATAGTTCACTAGAGGTGGCTCTCCTTAGATAGATAACATGCTGGGTGAACAAATTACAGCGGGGCAATTTACAAACACCGAGAAAGCAATACATGCATATACTAATCATCTTGACTCCTCTGAGACTTGATTGGGCATTACAACATAATACATAGACGCCATCCAAGCGCATCTATGACTAATAATCCACCTTCAGGTTATCATCCGAACCCCTCCATATTAAGTTGCAAGCAACAGATTATTGCTTCTGAACTACGTGTAAAGTAAACAATACAATTGTTCTATGAACGAAAGATTGTTTTCTCCCTAGTAGCAACAGCACATCTAGTACCTTAGAGATTTCTGTCACTTCCCAGTTACGAGGCATGAACCCACTTTCGAGCATAAATACTAACTCTTGGAGTTGCTAGCATCTACTTGGCCAAGATAGCTACTAACAACGGAAAGCATGCAAGATCTCAAATAACAAAGACATGATAGAATCAATAATCAATCTAAAATAGCATCTCAATATCCATCGGATCCCATAAACACAACATGTATGGATTACAAATAGATGATCTTGATCATGAGCAGACTCACAAGATCTAAACAAGAAAGCACAAAGGAGGAGAAACCAGCCATCTAGCTACTACATGGATCCGTAGTCCAAGGATGAACTACTCACGCATCACACCGGAGGCTTGCATGGTGATGAAGAAGGCCTCCAGCGTGAATTCCCCTCTCCGGCAGGGTGCCGGGAAGAGCTTCAGATCCTCCCCGATCTAGGGATGGAGATGAGGGCGGCTACAGACTCTTTCGTGGATTTTTGATCGGGTACTTAGGGTTTTCGTCCCGAGGGCAACTTATAGGCGGAAGGAGAGACCGAGGGGGTGCTGGGTCTGCCAGACCACCCCTTGGCGCGGGCCAGGCCTAGCCGTGCGGCCAGGTGGTGTGGCCGCCCCCAGCCCTTCTCCATCTCGTATTCTGGCACTTGATCCCTTCTAGAAAAATAGGCACTTTGGCTTTTGTCCCGTCCAATTCTGAGAATATTCATTTTCTGACTTTTCTGGAACCAAAAACAACAGAAAACAGGCAGCTGGCACTGTGGCTCTTGTTAATAGGTTAGTCCAAGAAATCATAATAAAAGTACTCCAAAGTTGGAACAAAACACAAGAAAGTGGATAAAACTAAGCATGGAACATCAAAAATTATAGATACATTTGCAATGTATCAACATCCCCAAGCTTAACTCCTGCTTGTCCTCGAGTAGGTAAGTGATAATAAGAAATAATTTTTGAGGTGACATGCACCATCAAAGACTTGATCAAAGTATTTGCAAAACATTCAAGGCTAGGATCATAGTACTTCAATCATAACATGAAAGACAAAGTTCTAGCAATAAGCAAAGAAACTATGATGCAACATGAAAAGGCACAAACAAAAGATTCATGAATAACATGCTTTGCAAGACGTTTGTTTGTTTCACATAAAGAAAACATAGCATAATAGTATTCAGCTTATCCCTCAATAGAGTAGCAAATATAAATGCATAGGACACCTTCAAAGTTCATAAGAGTGACTAGATATAATAGTTTCAAACAAGCAATAACAAGTCATGCATCAATCAACTAGTCTTGGGACAATGCACATAGAACTAAGAATGACCACTATGCTCTCAAAGTAGTGCATAAAGATAGAAGGTGGAGACTCAATATAATGGTGGAAGAAAGGCCTTTTGTAAAAAGGAAGTAGGGATTCAAGTCTCATAAAGAGCTTCCAAAAATTATGGTACTTAAAGCTTTCAGCTCTCATTGCCCCTATCATAAGCATCTTGAAGTGATTAAGGTTAAAGTGAACAAACTATGGTGTACATGCTTGATGAAGTATAAGTCAGAAATCTCATGTCCCTTGTATACGAGGGCCGCTCCTCATGCTACTCAAGTTTAGTCACCGGTAAGTTCTTGTCATCGTAAGTACATGTGTATCATTGAGAACCGCCAACAGGGTACCCCTTGCCCGATGATACGGAAGAATCCCCATATCAAAATGACAAGGCAAGCAGACAACAAGCATCTCAGCATTCTTCTTATTTACCATGGGAATATGGAGAGCGGCGGCTACATACTCTTTCTTGGATTTTTGATTGGGTATTTAGGGTTTTCGTCTTGAGCGCAACTAATAGGCGGAAGGAGAGGCCGAGGGGGTGCTGGGGTCAGCCAGACCACCCCCTGGCGCGGGCGAACTGGCAGCGTGGCTGTGTGGTGGCGGCCCCAGCCCTTCTCAGTCTGGTATTCTGGCACTTGATCCCTTCCAGAAAAATAGGCACTTTGGCTTTTGTCCCGTCCAATTCTGAGAATATTCATTTTCTGACTTTTCTGGAACCAAAAACAACAGAAAACAGGCAGCTGGCATTGTGGCTCTTGTTAATATGTTAGTCCAAGAAATCATCATAAAAGTACTCCAAAGTTGGAACAAAACACAAGAAAGTGGATAAAACTAAGCATGGAACATCAAAAATTATAGATACATTTGCAATGTATCAGCCGCCGCCGCACTCGCCGCTCGATCTGCCACCGCCGCACTCGCCGCTATCGAGGAGGAGGCCGTGGAAGAGGAGAGGAGGCCGCCGCGTGTCCAAGGAGGAGGAGAGGAGGCCGCCGCGCGTCCAAGGAGGAGGAGGCCGAGGAGGCCGCCGCTCTCCGTCCGCGCATCCAAGGAGGAGGAGGCCGCCGCTCTCCGTCCACCGATCTAAGTCCGCGCGTCCAAGGAGGAGGAGGCCGCCGCTCTCCGTCTGCCGCTCTCCGTCCGCGCGTACAAGGAGGAGGAGGCCGCCGCTCTCTGTCCGCCGCTCTCCGTCCGCGCGTCCAAGGAGGAGGAGGCCGCCGCTCTCCGTCCGCGCGTCCAAGGAGGAGGAGGCCGCCACTCTCCATCCGCCGCTCCCGTCCGCCGCTCTCCATCCGTGCATCCACGGCTCTCTGCTCAGGTAAGTCATGGAGTCACGATCTATACTGCAGTTCAGTTGATAGATATCACTATATTGGCAAAAATAGTTGATCTGATGTTAAATTTGGTAGTGCTTTGGTGTTGTGTTGTTAAGCTTGCAGCTAGCTTAGCAACCCTTGATCAATTCTTGGACCTGAGTAATGTGTAGCTAGCTGGCTGATAGTTTTGATTCCTAAATGTTACAGTGAGTTGAGACTGAAACCCTAGCTTGATATTTCTAGTTCTTGTGTTGTAGCTATTGGGTAGCTATTAGATAGATATGAGGTCCTGATTGTGTTGTAGCTATTGGGTAGCTATTGTACCTGGTTGTGTTGTAGCTATTGTGTTGTAATATTTAGTTAATCTAGAAATTTATATTTATTTTTCCTCAGCATGTTAAGTCGATATCTATTCTGACTGAAAATAAAAAAAGAGCACAAATAGATATGAGGTCCACCCTAGCCGACTGTAACTGATTATGTTATAGTGCTTGTGTTGTAGCTATTGGGTAGTAGATGTATAGCTCGAGTAAGTGTTATTGCCTAGGCTGCTGAGGCGTGGTTTTCTTTTCATTCCCTTTCGTGTACTAGATCCTATACTAGAGAAACTAGTAGTGTTTCTGTAAATTGGTTGTAATCTGTAAATAACCATCACTGAAAGAAAATCTGTAAATAACCATAGTTGTAAATTGTAACTTGTAGATATTTATTTCCGTGAATCTGGACGTATGACAGCTGGTCGGATTTGCTCTACCACTAGGTTTATATTGGAGAATTATTGGGATTTTTTTGATTTTGTGATATATATCGGCTATTCTTTCAGATAAACACGAAACTTAACTGTAAATTGTCTTTCATTCTGAATTTTACTTTGTGATGATCATAGTGGTATCAGTCTACGGAGCAGCAGTTACTGTCTTTTGCTCTCGGTCACTGTCATTTCCATGCATTGACTCCAGACTGATCATAGTGGTATCAGTCTACTAGTGTAGATGCATACATCATTCAGAGCTAGGGTACTGCTTGTTTTGGAGGTGAAGTGATCATAGTGGTACCAGTCTACGAGTGTATATACAGGAAAATACCCTGCCTAGTTGTATTCGTATGCAGGTGCTTGTATGAAATGAGTCCCGATTTTTGCCAAATATTGATTAACTTCTGTTTCGGCAGAAATCAGGCACTCCTAGTTTAACAAAAATGAGCAATGGTCATGCCGGATTTTTCCGCGCACTTTACTAACCATTATTTGCCTTTTATTAGTGCAAACATGTGTGACAACGACGAGGCTGGATCTTCTCAGCGTATCAATGCTGAAGGAGAAGTGAGACCTCAAAACAGACCCTTGTCATTCTGGGAGGAGGTCGAGCGGCTAGAAAGAATGACAGAGGGTGATGAAGAATACAACCCTTCCGAGAGCGACGCCGACGAGATGGAAGACACGGAGGAAGAAGAAGCGGCCGAAGGAACGGCGGGTGATGAAACCACTGATGGCGGTGAGGGCACAACAAGTGGTAGTAATCCGCCTAAGAAGAATAAGGAAAGGCGCCCGAACACGGTCGACACCGTCAGAGAGGAAATTACCAAAGTGAGCCCAAAAGGGGTTCCTTTGGCGCCCGACCATGTGGTCAAAGGGTACGGTGGGCAAGTGGCGGCTATCACCCGGACCACCATCTCGATCAACACCGAGAATCTCCGGCATAAAGATAATGGCCATTTGCGCACACTCCTCTTCGAGAAGCTGCACACAAGATACAAGTGCCCCCTTCAGTATCGGAACACAGATTATCATGGGAATGAAGTAAATAAATCCGCCCTCACGAGGATGAGCATCACCCTGGCCAGCTGGTGAACCCGGATAAAGAAGAAGATATTTAAAGAAGAGAAAAGTCTCGAGGAGATCCAGAAGATTGACCCGCAGATCACCGAAGATCAATTCCAGGAGTTCAAGGCCAAGTGCACCTCCGAAGCAGCCAAGGCCTCGAGTAAGTGGGGAAAGGAATTGCAGGAGATGAATATAGGTCACCACCATCTCGGATCTGGTGGTTACAGAGCCGCGGAGCCCAAATGGGATAAGGAGGACGACGAGTATAGAGCTAAGGGGATACCTAACCCCTTTTCGAAATTCAAAAACAAGCAGCTTCGAAACTTCATCAGGGCTTGTTACCATGTGGACCCCAAAACCAAAGAACTCACCGTGGAAACTAAGGTGAAGGACTTCGAGGTTCTTGCGGTAAGTAATTTAATTACCACGGATCAAGTCGATTACATTATAATCGATCAAGTGGAATTTCTAAACGGTTCACATTACTTCTTCTGCATGACGAGGAAATTGCTAGTCAGGGATCCCATGGTTCCTCATCCCACGGGTCGACGGCGGCCACCCGGTGGGATAACCCTTTTAACAGGGCGATGAACCAGGCCAAGAAAATCACGTCGGTTACAAAGAAGCCATCTGATACGTCCATTTTGCATCACTATTCTATGTCTTAATTCACTATTATTCATTGATATATTTCATATTGAGAGGTTGTACTTATGTTATTTCATCTGTTTTTGCATGGTTGATGACTTTTGGAGCATGGACCGCTGCAGTCAGGATTCTGATGGAAAAGGTGCTGTTTGGGGGCAAAATTCGTGAAGATCAGAAAATCCGGGAAAATATACGGAAAATTCTATTTTTCCAGAAGACTCAAGATGCCAGAAGATGGAGTGGAGGTGGGCCACAGGGGGCCCACACCACCCCATGGTGCGGGCAAGCCCAGGCCACGTCAGGGAATGGTGTGGCCACCCTGGCCCACTCCAGCCTCTCCCCTCTGGCGTATATCTTCCTCCCGAAACCCTAAGACTCAGAGAGCGACCACATAAAGATTCCACCGCCTCTGTGGGGTGGAAAATACCGAGAGAGAAAGATCTCTCCGGCAGACAGATTTCTGCCGAGGGAATTCCTTCTCGGAGAGGGGAGATCGTCGCCATCAACACCACCATCAAGCTGGACTTCATCGGGATCATCATCATCATCACCACCATCATCACCATCAGCACCCTCATCACCATCTCCATATTGCTGTAACAATTGGTTGAATCTTGCTATAGTTCATAGGGGAAACTTTCCCAGTGTTGATTACTCTTTGTAGTTGATGCTATTGAGTGAACCGTTGAATTATTGTTTATGTTCAGATTGTTATACATCATTATTCCATCTCTGATCATGATCCATATGATGTCTTGTGAGTAGTTCGCTTTGTTCTTGAGGACATGGGAGAAGTCTTGTTGTTAGTAGTGGAGTTGCATTGAGAAAGATTCAATAGATTGTTATTTAAGTTGTGGTGTACTTCTTATAGTGGTGTCATGTGAACGTCGACTACATGACACTTCACCTATATGGGCCTAGGGGAATGCATTGTGTATTTGGCTACTAATCGTAGGGGTTGCCGGAGTGACAGAAACCTGAACCCCCGTTAGGAAACCATTGCACAAGGGACGTAAGGGTCTTAGAGTTTAAAGCTGTGGTTAGGTTTTATCTTAATTACTTTCTTGTACTTACGGATGTTTGCAAGGGGGTTTAATCACAAGTATGTATTAAGTCTTGGATGGGACGGTACATTAGCACATGTTCACCCACACAACACTTAGCAAGCTAGAGAAGATTAATCGACTATATGAAGCGAAAGCACTTGACAGTCTTCCCATGTGTCCTCGAGAACGTTTGGTCATCTATAGAAATACAACTGGCTTGTCCTTTGCTGCATAAAGGATTGGGCCACTTGCTGCATTCATTCTTACTGTCTTTTGTTTACTCGTACTTTGTTTACTTGCTTTATCAAAACCCCTAAAAATCCGTTTGCTAAGTATTTGCAGAGAATTCCTTATCCATACCACTAGCCAGCACCTTCTACTCCTTGTTGGGTTCGACACTCTTACTTATCGAAAATACTGCGATACACCACCTATACTTGTGAGTCATCAAGACTATTTTCTGGCGTCGTTGCCAGGGAGTGAAGCGCTATTAGAGAGTGGAACTGGTAAAGGAAACTTCCACTGTGAGTATTGTTTACTTCTGCTAGTTGCTTTATTTTCGTTATGGATAATTCGCTGAGTTTCTTATTTGGTAATGCTACTACCACTGCTAAGGTAGTAGATAAGCCACCACCTGTTGAGAAAGATGTTTTCAAAATACCTACAAGAATTATTGATCGTGTTATGGATAACTACTATGTTGGGGATGGAACTGTCCATCCTGGTGATCATTTACTCTTTATACACGAATTATGCGGGTTGTTCAAGTGTGCAGGTATTACTACCGATCAAGTTAATAAGAAGTTATTCTCATTATCACTAAAAGGAAGAGGTGAGGAATGGTATAAGCTGCTGAAGAATGGTCAAGCTCTAGAATGGGAGGAAATAGTGCCTCTCTTTTATTCAAAGTTTTATCCTCCTAGTGAGATTCATAAAGATCAGAATCAAATATACAACTTTTGGCCTCTTGATGGAGAGAGTACAGCTCAAGCTTGGGGGAGATTGAAGTTACTAATGCTCAAATGTCCCATTCATGAGCTCCCCAACAATATTATTATCAATAACTTTTATGCAAGGCTCCCTCTACATGACAAGGATTTATTAGATGCTTCTTGTGCTGGATCATTCACTCGCATGGAAGAAGAAGTTAAATGGGACCTTCTAGATCGTATTCAAGACAATGCTGAAGCTTGGGAGAATGACAAAGGTAGAAAGTCAGGTATAAATTATGATTATGAATGCATTGAATCTTTTATGGGAACTGATGACTTTCAGAATATTAGTAATGCTTATGGTCTTGATTTGCAAGTTATTACGAATTGCTTTAGAGCTTTTGCTTCCTATATCGAAATTCCAAAAAGGGGATGGAACAAGTACCATGCACCTTACAAAGATATTGTTGACTATGCCCCTATTGGAAATGCTGAGTATTGCATCATCGACCCCATCTTACCTGAACCTTATATCGAGAAGATTCCCTCCCCCAAAAAGGTAAAGGATCACCCAATGATAACTAATGTAATCACCAAAGGTGAAAAAAGAACTGTAAAACCTGATGAAAAATAAACATTGAACCTATGGTAGCAATTGTGAAAGACCTTGTCACTAAAAGCGTAGAAGATGGGCACATAGTATTTTGTGAGGATGCTTCTAATATTGTTTCACATCCTAATAGAACTAAAAAGGCTAGTGTTCATGTGCTTTCTGTTAGAATTGGTGATCATTGCTATTATGGTTTATGTGATATTGGTACAAGTTCTAGTGCTATTCCTTATGAGCTTTACAGAGAAATTATGCATGAGATCAGTCCATGCGAGTTGGAAGAGATTGATGTGGTTATTCACCTTGCTAATAGAGAGACCATCTCTCCAATTGGTATTGTGCGAGACGTGGAAGTTCTTTGCGGTTAGATTAAGTACCCTGCTGATTTTCTAGTACTTGGTTCAGCTGCTAGTAAAACTTATCCTATCATTTTTGGTAGACCTTTCTTGAGTACTTGTGGATCTATTATTGATTGCAAGAGGGAGAAAATCTTGACTAAGTTTGATGGGAAATCTTATGAGTTTAATTTTTCGAAATTTGCTAAAGAACCTTGCGAAGAGGAAACCCATAATGAGGATTTTAGGGTTGAACAACTTGCTTTTGTTTCCCTTGCTCCTAATAATGCTTTGCAGCAATTTATGGAAGAACATGAAAGTGAAATCTTCATGGAAGAAAGGAACGAGATTGACATGATTCTCCGAGATCAACCTATGATGCTTAAGCACGACTTGCCTGTAGAAGAGTTGGGTACCACGATGCCACCTAAAAAGGATCCGGTTTTTGATCTAAAACCTCTCCCTGGCAATCTTAAATATGCTTTTATTGATGATAAAAAGATATATCCTGTTATTATTAGCGCTAAACTTTCAGGGGAGGAAGAAGAAAGATTATTGGAAGTTTTGAAGAAACACCGAGGAGCTATGGGCTATACTCTGGATGATTTGAAGGGATTTCACCTACTATATGTCAGCATTATATCAACATAGAACCAGATCTGAAGAATGGTGGAGCACCAACGACGTTTAAATCCTAAGATGAAGGAAGTGGTAAGGAATGAGGTATTGAAACTCCTTGATGCTGGTATTATTTACCCTATTGCTGATAGTGAATGGGTTAGTCCTGTTCATTGTGTTCCTAAAAAGGGAGGTATCACCGTTGTCCCTAATGATAACGATGAGCTTATTCCTCAAAGAATAGTAGTAGGCTATAGGATGTGCATCGATTTTAGGAAAGTCAATAAAGTTACTAAGAAAGACCACTACCCGCTTCCTTTTATTGATCAAATGTTGGAAAGATTGTCTAAAAAGACCCATTTTTGTTTTCTTGATGGTTATTCTGGTTTCTCTCAAATTGCTGTTAAACAACAAGATCAAGAAAAAACTACTTTTACTTTCCCTTATGGAACTTATGCTTATAGACATATGCCTTTTGGTTTATGTAATGCTCCTGCTACTTTCTAAAGGTGCATGTCTGCTATCTTTCATGGCTTTTGTGAGGAAATTGTAGAAGTGTTCATGGATGACTTTTACATCTCTGAACTTCTTTTGATAATTATGCACAACCTTGATAAAGTTTTGCAGAGATGTGAAGAAACTAATCTTGTTCTAAATTGGGAGAAATGCCACTTCATGGTTAACGGAGGGATTGTTCTTGGGCATAAAGTTTCTGAAAGAGGCATAGAAGTTGATAGAGCTAAGGTTGAGGCAATTGAGAAGATGCCATGCCCAAGAGACATCAAAGGTATTCGTAGTATCCTTGGTCATGCTGGTTTCTATAGTAGGTTTATTAAAGACTTTTCTAGGATATCAAAACCCCTTACTACTCTTCTTCAAAAAGATGTACCCTTCGTTTTTGATGATGATTGTAAGGAAGCTTTTGAAACTCTTAAGAAGGCTTTAACTACAGCTCCTATTGTTCAACCACCTGATTGGAGTTTACCCTTTGAAATAATGTGTGATGCTAGTGATTTTGCTGTAGGTGCTGTCCTTGGGCAACGTATTGATAAAAAGCTAAACGTTATCCATTATGCTAGTAAGACTTTAGACGCTGCTCAAAGGAACTATGCTACTACTGAAAAGGAATTTCTAGCTGTTGTTTTTGCTTGTGATAAGTTTAGGCCCTATATTGTGGACTCAAAAGTAACCATTCATACTGATCATGCTGCTATTAAATATCTTATGACGAAGAAGGACGCTAAGCCTAGGCTTATTAGATGGGTACTGCTTTTACAAGAGTTTGATCTACATATAGTAGATAGAAAGGGTGCTAAAAATCCTGTAGCTGATAATTTATCTCGTTTGGAAAACATCTCTTTTGATCCTATGCATGTTAATGATAGTTTCCCAAATGAGCAATTATCCGCAGTAGGGGTGAACTCGCGAGGAAGCCCTTGGTATGTTGATTATGCTAACTTTATTGTCTCCAAGTATTTTCCTCCAACTTTTACAGCTCAGCAAAGAAGAAAGTTTTTTTATGATTTGAGGCATTATTTTTGGGATGACCCACACTTATACAAAGAAGGGGTTGATGGTATTATGTGAAGATGTGTTCCAGAGTATGAACAAAAAGAGATATTGCGTAAATGTCACGGGAGTGCCTATGGAGGACATCATGCAGGAGATAGAACTGCACAAAAGGTATTACAACCAGGTTTCTACTGGCCTACCCTATTTAAGGATGCAAGAAAATTTGTTTTATCTTGTGATGAATGTCAGCGTGTTGGTAATATTTCTAGACGCAATGAAATTCCTATGAACTACTCTCTAGTTATTGAACCTTTTGATTGTTGGGGATTCGACTTTATGGGTCCTTTCCCTCCTTCGAAGGGTTACACTCATATTCTTGTTGCCGTTGATTATGTTACTAAGTGGGTAGAAGCAATTCCTACGAAAAGTGCCGACGGGGAAACCTCTCTGAAAATGCTTAAGGACGTTATCTTTCCTAGGTTTGGAGTGCCTAGGTATCTCATGACTGATGGGGGTTCTCATTTCATTCATGGCGGTTTTAGAAAGACCCTCGCTAAGTATGATGTTAATCATAGAATTGCTTCAGCTTACCACCCCCAAACTAGCGGGCAAGTAGAGTTATCAAATAGAGAAATTAAATCTATCTTGCAAAAGACTGTTAATAGGTCTAGAAAAAACTGGGCTAAGAAGTTGAATGATGCTTTATGGGCTTATAGAATGGCTTACAAAAATCCTATGGGAATGTCTCCTTATAAAATGGTTTATGGGAAAGCTTGCCACTTACCCTTAGAATTAGAACACAAAGCTTCTTTGGCGTTGAAAGAACTAAATAGAGATTGTAAGCTAGCTGGTGAGAAAAGACTTTTTGACTTAAGTTCTTTGGATGAATGGAGGAGTGAAGCCTACGAGAATGCTAGGCTCTTTAAAGAAAAAGTTAAAAGATGGCATGACAAGTGAATACTTAAGAGAGAATTTCATGTTGGTGAGAAAGTTCTATTGTATAGGTCTCGTCTCAGATTTTTTGCAGGTAAGCTACTATCAAAATGGGAAGGACCTTTCATCATTGAAGAAGTATACCGTTCAGGAGCAATAAAAATTTCTTCTCTAAAAGATAATACTACACAAGTAGTGAATGGACAGCGACTCAAACACTATATTGCTGGAGATTCTTACAATGAAGATGTTGATGCCTTTCAAGTTATAACTCCCGAGAAATTCATTGAGGATCAAATTCAGAGACCTGCAGAGTCCGTTTCCAACTAGGTAACAGTTCTGCTAAGAAAAGTTCCACGAAAATACAATCCAACTATATTTTTGCAGTTTCAGTCAATAAGGAAAGCCACGAAGCGAAAAAGGGACGGAAACAGAGCCAGGGTGGACCACAACACCCCTATTGGGTCCGCAGCATAGAAAACAAAAAATTTCCTACGGTGTGAACTACACGCCAAGATCTATCTACTAGGTACAAAGCAAACGGGTGGACATACATCCATAGAGAACTTACCCTCAAAGACAACGAGCTTTGTTAACAAGTAGGAACTCGTGGTTGATGTAGTCGTACACTTTCCGGTTTATATTGAAACAATTCCTGCGCTTTGCAATTCTTTTGTCTGAAACATATGTGCTCCAAAATGGTGTCCGGTAACTCTTAAGTGTGCCACCCTACGGTTCGCGAATAATGCAGACATGATCGAGACCCTTCTCCGATCAATAATCAGCAGCAGGACACGGAGATCGTCTTGACTCTGCACATTCAACGATGACTCCTGTGATCGTGAGAACCTTTAATGCTTGTAACTAAATCCCTTTGTCTCTCGATATATTACATGTCCGAGATTCGATCATCGGTATCTCCATACCTAGTTTGATCTCGTTACCGACATGCACTCTTTTCTCGTTCCCGTGATATAACATTCTAGTGATCACATCACTTGCTTGCAAGCTATCCTAATGTGATATCACCGAGAGGGCCCAGAGTATATCTATCCATCATCTGGATTGACAAATTCCACTCTTGATCCATGAGCCTCAACATAACACCTTCGTAGCACTGAACCCATCTTTATAGTCACCCTGTTACGGTGTGACGTTTGATGTTATCAAGATACTCTTCCGGTGTTAGCAATTAACATGATCTCATGGTATAAGGATAAAGATTACTTCGTATGATGTTATAGCAATATAAACACAATGACTTGATCGTAATGCTATACTTCGGATGAATGTTCATCACATCATTCCACCAATGGTGTGACCTTGTTATTAACAACATCCAATGTCCATGATCAGGAAACCTTGATCATCCTGTTAATCAACAAGCTAGTCTATAAGAGAGGCATGACTAGGAACCCTTTTTGTTTATTAAACACACATGTATTGATGTTTACTATGAATACAATTATAGCATGCAAAATAAACATCTATCATATACAAGGAATACATAATAACAACTTTATTATTCCCTCTCAGGGCATATTTCCTTCAACCGCATGGCTCCTTTGCGTTGTCTATGGCTCCATTGTTGTCACAATAGATCACCATCGGGTCCAACGCACTGGGAACCACACCCGGTTCCGTAATGAACTCCTTCATCCAAACCGCTTCCTGCGCTGCTTCTGAAGCAGCAACATATTCCGCCTCTGTTGTTGATCCAGCCACCACAGGTTGTTTGGAGCTCCTCCAACTAACTGCTGCTCCGTTCAAGAGAAATACGTATCCGGATTGAGACTTAGAGTCATCCGGATCAGTGTCAAAGCTAGCATCGACATAACACTTAGCGCCTAGCTCTTCTTCACCTCCGTATATAAGAAACATATCCTTAGTTCTTCTCAAGTACTTAAGGATAGTCTTGACCGCTATCCAGTGTTCCGAACCTGGATCATATTGGTACCTACTAGTCAAACTAATAGCATGTGCCACATCCGGTCTTGTACATAGCATGGCATACATTATAGAGCCTATGGCTGAGGCATAGGGGATCTTATCCATTATCTCTCTTTCTTCCGCCGTAGCCGGACTTTGAGTCTTACTCAATGTCTTGCCTTGCAACATAGGTAAGAACCCCTTCTTACTTCCGTCCATATAAAACTTCTTTAATATCTTATCAAGGTATGTACTCTGCGATAGCCCAATTATGCGTCTTGATCTATCTCTATAGATTTTAATGCCTAATATATATGAAGCTTCACCAAGGTCCTTCATCGAAAATTTGCTGTTTAGATAACTTTTAACACTATTTAAAAGATCTAAATCATTTCCAATCAATAATATGTCATCCACATATAATATTAGAAATGCCACATTGCTCCCACTCACTTTCTTGTAAATACAAGCCTCTCCATAAGTTTGGACAAATCCAAACTCTTTGATCACCTCATCAAAGCGGAGATTCCAACTTCGTGATGCTTGCTTTAGTCCATAGATGGATCGCTGAAGTTTGCACACCTTATTAGCATCCTTAGGATCGACAAAACCCTTAGGTTGTATCATATACAACTCTTCTTCAATATTACCATTGAGGAACGCAGTTTTGACATCCATCTGCCATATTTCATAATCGAAATATGCAGCAATTGCTAACATAATCCTAACCGACTTAAGCATCGCTACGGGAGAGAATGTCTCATCGTAGTCAACTCCTTGAATTTGTCGAAACCCCTTTGCGACAAGTCGAGCCTTATAGATGGTCACATTACCATCAGCATCGGTTTTCCTTTTGAAAATCCATTTATTCTCAACGGCCTTTCGGTCGTGAGGTAAGTCCACCAAGTTCCAAACTTGGTTCTCATACATGGATTCCATCTCGGATTTCATGGATTCTAGCCATTTGTTGGAATCCGGGCTCATCATCGCTTCTTCATACGTCGCAGGGTCATCCATTTCATCAACCATGAAATTCACAGCAGGATTGCCGTACAGTTCAGGAGCTGCACGTGTCCTGCTTGACCTGCGAGGTTCGGTAGTGTCCTCTTTCGGAGTTTCATGATCAATATCATTAGCTCTTTCTTCATTAGGTGAAGTCAACTCCGAAACAACTTCTGGAGCTGCGCTACTCGCCATTTCATGAAGAGAAGGTTCAATAACCTCTTCGAGTTCTACCTTCCGACTACTCACACCTTTCGTGAGAAACTCCTTCTCAAGAAAGGATCCATTCTTAACACAAAACCTTGCCCTCGGATCTGTGATAGAAGGTATACCCAATCGTTTCCTTAGGGTATCCTATGAAGACGCATTTTTCCGCTTTGGGTTCGAGTTTATCCGGTTGAAGTTTCTTCACATAAACATCGCATCCCCAAACCTTAAGAAATGACAGCTTAGGTTTGTTTCCAAACCATAATTCATACGGTGTCTTTTCAACGGATTTAGATGGTGCCCGATTTAAAGTGAATGCAGCTGTTTCCAATGCATAACCCCAAAATGACAGTGGCAAGTCAGTCAAATACATCATAGATCGAACCATATCCAATAAAGTACGATTATGACGTTCTGACACACCATTACGTTGTGGTGTTCCGGCAGGCATGAGTTGTGAAACTATTCCACAGTCTTTCATATGTGTGCTAAACTTGTAACTAAGATACTCTCCTCCACGGTCGGACCGCAGAAATTTGATCTTTCTGTTACGATGATTTTCCACTTCATTCTAAAATTCTTTGAACTTTTCAAAAGTTTCAGACTTGTGTTTCATCAAATAGATATACCCATATCTACTCAAATCATCCGTGAAAGTAACAAAATAATGATATCCACCTCGCGCCGACACACTCATTGGTCCACACACATCAGTATGTATGATTTCCAATAGATCTGTCGCCCGTTCCATTGAACCGGAAAACAGCGTTCTAGTCATCTTGCCCATAAGGCATGGCTCACATGTATCAAATGATTCAAAATCAAGTGATTCCAAAAGTCCATCAGAATGGAGCTTCTTCATGCGTTTAACGCCAATATGACCTAGACGGCAGTGCCACATATATGTAGATATATCATTATCAAGTTTAATCCTTTTAGCATCAACAATATGAATATGCGTAATACTGCTATCGAGATCCAACAGAAATAAACCATTCAACATAGGTGCATGACCATAAAAGATATTATTCATATAAATCGAACAACCATTGTTTTCAGACTTAAATGAATAACCACTTTGCATCAAACACGATCCGGATACAATGTTCATGCTCAGTGCAGGCACCAAATAACAATTATTTAGGTTTATAACTAATCCCGATGGCATATGGAGAGGCGTTCCGGCGATCACATCAACTCTTGATCCATTGCCGACCCGCATCGTGACCTCATCCTTGCTAGTTGTCACTTGTTCGCAGCCCACGAACCGAGTTACATATATTAGCAACCGATCCGTATCAAATACCCAGTGCTACTACAGTACTAGTCAAGTACACATCAATAACATGTATATCACATATACCTTTGTTTGCCTTGCTGGACTTCTTGTCCGCCAAATACTTAGGCGATTATGCTTCAATGGTGATCCTTGCAATAGTAGCACTTTGTGTCGGACTTAGGGCCAGCTCGGGGTTTCTTTTCAGGTGGCATGGACTTGCCACCCTTCTTTCCCTTGTGCTTGCCTTTCTTGTCCTTCTTGAAACCGGTGGTCCTATTGATCATCAACACTTGATGTTCTTTCCTAATCTCCACTTCTGCGGTCTTAAGCATTGTGAAGCTCGGAAGAGACTTCTTCATGCCCTGCATATTATAGTTCATCACGAAGCTCTTGTAGCTAGGTGGCGAGATTGGAGAACACGATGTATGCCTAAGTCAATGGGAATCATTATTCCCAAGGACACAAGCTTATCGGTGTACCAGGACATTTTGAGTACGTGCTCACTAACGGAGCTGTTTTCCTCCATCATGCAGCTAAAGAACTTTTACGTAGCATTATAACTCTCTCGGCAGCATGGGTATCGAAAATCATTTTCAATTCTCCCATGGTATCAAAGGCATTGCCATTTTAAACGCTTTGAAGTTACGGCTCTAGCCCATACTGATGCCGCAATGAACTAAGTTGTGGTCCTGACGAGTTATATAGGCGTTCTTTTCCTCGTCGGGGGCATCGAGGAGCTGGTGGGGGCCTAGCGGCACATCTAGCACATATTGCTTTTGTGCAGCGTGAGGAGAATCCTCAAATTCATAGCCAGTTGGTGAAGTTGCTACCATTAGCAAGTTTCTCTTTCTCCATGAACACATTGAAATTAAAAGCAGGTGGTGCCATCTACAACAGAATTTGTAAAGTATATTTAGACTAAGTTTATGATAGATTGAGTTCAACTAATCCAAATTACTAATGAACTCCCACTCAAAAACGACATCCCTCGTGTCCTTTTGGTGATTACATGAACCAAATCCACTACACCAAGTCCGATCATCACGTGAGTCGGTGTAGCTTCAAAGGCGAGCATCTATATGGGCATCATATCAACTATATGATTCATTCTTAACCTTTCAGTCCGTGTTCCGAGGCCATGTCTGTACATGCTAGGCTTGTCAAGTAAGAACCTTAGTATTTGCGTGTGTAAAACTGTCTTACACCCGTTGTATGAAAGCGTAGAGTTGAAAACACCCGATCATCACGTGATGCCTCAAAACACGATCCACAAAACGGTGCATACTTAAGGAAGAACACATTTTATCTTGATATCTAAATGAGGGATCATCTTATAATGCTACCAAACGCGCCAAACTAGCAGTATAAGATGCTAACATCTAATGTGTGAAGTGAGATGATATGGTCCATGCATTTGATCTCTATCATTTGCATCGTGGTATGATCTCTATCATTCCTTCGTGTGTAAGGCCAAGGTCTATGGAACTTACACGTTAAGTGAGTTGTAAGAGTATCTATCATACATCTACTTACAACAATACCATATCAAGACACTAGCCCAGCAACGATCTAAACTAGACGCCTCTAATTTATCAATTGCAAGTTTTACGTGGCTTAGGGCTTTCGGAGATAGAACCTGTCTAACCTACGAACATGAACCACAACGAGGATAACCAAGTTATTAGCAACTCGTTGTAAATCAGATATTGACTATAGTAGGAGATAGACACCGACCACTTATGCAAAACAAGTTGCATGTCAGTCGTGGAACCGGTCTCATGTACGATGACATGTAAGGTTGGTCCGGGCCGCTTCATCCCACTATGCCACCAATATCCAAAGTACATAGAAGATGCAATAACATGATCATCATCGCCCACATATAAACTGTTGGAGATATGCCCAAGAGGCAATAATAAAGTGGTTATTATCATATCTTCATACTTATGATAAATGTTTACATACCATGCTATAATTGTATTAACCGGAAACATTAATACTTGTGTGATTTGTAAACTAAAATAAGAGTCCCTAGTAAAGCCTCTTGTTAAACTAGCTTGTTGGTTAATATATGATCATTGTTTCCTGATCATGAACATAGAGATGTTATTAACAACAGGGTCATATCATTAGGAGAATGATGTGATGGACATACTCCTATAGATAAGCGTAGCATAAAGATCAAGTCATTTCAATAGTTCAATTGCTATATGCTTTCTGATACATAGTAACCTAATTCCTTCGACCATGAGATCATGCATATCACCTTTACCGGATGGATGCTTTGATGTCATCAAACACCACACCGTAACAGGGTGGCTATAAAAGTGGCATTGAGTGTTGGAAAGTATTGGTTGAAACACATGGATCAAGAGTGGGATTTGTCCATCCATATGACGGATAGATATACTCTGGGCCCTCTCGGTGAAATGTCATCCAATTAGCTTGCAAGCATGTGACTGGCTCTGAGGGATCACATATCAGGGAGCGAGAAAAGAGTACTTATCGATGTGAGGTTGAACTAGGTATGCGGAGATACCAAGCGATCATAACCTCGGATAAGTAAACTATCGTGAGACAAAGGGAAATTGGTATCATATGTAAGTGGTTCATTCGATCGCAAGTAATCGTAGAAATATGTAGCCATATGAATTTCAGATTCCTCTATTGGTTATTGTTAGAAGAAGTGTCTCGATCATGTCCGCATAATTCACGAACCGTAGGGAGACACACTTAAGGATTGACGTTGTTTGAGTAGTTATGGTATTATGAGAAAGAGACCGAATGTTGTTGGTCTCGGATGGGATCCGGGATATCACGAGGAGATCCGGAATGGTCCGGAGAATAAGATTCATATAAGGAAAGTCCGTTTGGAGTTGGGGAATGGTTAGGTGTTTTCATCGGGAACATTCTAGAAGGTCCGGAATGTCCGGCACTCCGGAGGGAAGGGTACATGAATGTGTCATTGTAAGTTGGAATGATTGCATCATGTACTAGGTGTCTTCGCTGTCCAAAATAAAGTTTATTTAAATCCTAAATTGAAAAGTCAAGCGGCTAGTTTGAAAGTCAAGCGGCAATTTTGGGAAGTGGGAAGAGGAGGATTGGTGGAGGCGAATTGGAGGAGGTTCCTCCTTGGCGGCGCCCACCAAGCCGACTTGGGAGGGACTCTCCTCCCTTGGCTGGCCAGCCCTCCCACCTATATAAGGAGGCAGGGCTCCCTCCTAGCACACACAAGTTTCCACCTCTAATCTCCGGTTTAGAGCCGTTTTGGTTTAGAGCTTCTAATTGCTTTAGCCAGCGGTTTAGAGCCTTCTAATTGGTTTAGAGCCTTCTAATTGGTGTGTCTAATTACTAGACCACTAATAGCCTCTCTCATAAGCTCCACCATACTACTACCGGCTTAAGCGAAGCCTGTGGGATTTCCCTCTACTTAGGTACCACGCCGTTGTCTTTTAGGAATCGCGAGGAAAGTGCTACAACCTCGCCTTTCTTTGGAACAAGGAGAGGAAGGTCTTCATCAGTAAGCGTGTGTGACCGAGCTGAGGCGCTGCGAGCGATATATTTGGAAGGATCGTCTCGCGATCTTGAGATCGGAAAATGCGACTACATCACCCACGAGAATCTGCTCTCGTTAACGCTTTGGAATCTTGAGGTGAGTTCCTCTATCGACTCGTTGCTACAATCTAGTAGATAGATCTTGGCTTGTTTGTTTGTATGCGATAGAAAATTTTTGTTTTCCATGCTACGAACCCCTACGATGGTATCGAGCCGTGTCTATATAGATCTGTTGCGAGTAGAACACAATGGTCATTGTGGGCGTTGATGCTTTTATTGTAGATTGCTTTTGTGTACTTTGCATCTTGCGGTATGTTGGGATGAAGCGGCCGGGCTAACCTTACATGACATCGTTCATGAGACTTGCTCCACGCTTGACATGCAACTTGTATTGCATAAGTGGCTTTATGGTGCTGTTTCTCCTAGCATAGTAAAGATCCAATTTACAGGTAATCAACAATGCTAGTATCAATGTTGTGGTTCTTGTTCGTAAGTTAGAACGACACTTATTGAAAGCCCCAAACCACGTAAAATATGCAAAGAAAGTAGAAGCGTCTAACTTTGTTTTGCGAGGGTGTCTGATGATGTGATATGGCCATGATTGTGATTATATATGATGTATGCAATGTTCCTTATTGTAAGTCGACAACCGGCAGGAGCCATATGGTTGTCTTTAATTTTGTTAAGACCTGCGTGTCTATTCAAAGTAGTTGTAATAGTTGAAGCTGGTGGATGACAACCATGAAGAAGCGTCATTGACCTTGATGCTATGCCGGTGATGATGGAGATCATGTTCGTGCTTGAAGATGGAGATCGGAAGCACGAAGAAGAAAACCATATCATATCACATATTATGAATTGCATGTGATGTTAATCCTTTATGCATCTTGTATTGCTTAGTAGGCAGCGGTAGCATTATAAGATGATCCCTCATGCACATAAATTTCAAGTTCTAAAGTGTTCACCCTTAGTATGCACCGTTGCCAAAGCTTGCTGTTTCGAAGCACCACGTGATGATCGGGTGTCTTTGATTCCGCGTGAATACAAGCGTAAGCAAGCCAGATTTGCTTATCACGGTAGCTAAGGTTTGATCTTGTGAGCCTAGCATGTACAGACATGGCCTCAGGAACACGGATTACCGAAAGGTAGAGCATGAGTCATATAGTAGATATGATGAACATGTTGATTGTTCGCCATTGAAGCTATATCAACTCTCGTGATGATCGGTTTTGATGTGGTGGATTTGGTTCGTGTGATCACTAAAACAATGTGAGGGATATTGTTTTGAGTGGGAGTTCACCTAGATTAATTTAATTATTAATTAGAACTCAATTTATCATAAACTAAATCAAAGTGAATTTGCATAGTTGTTGTAGTCATTGGCATCCGTTTACCACCTTGCGCTTAGTTATAATTGAGATGATAGAACTATAGAATTCTGGTTAGTTACTTTACGAACTGGTATCGTATTGTATTGAAGTGTTAATCTAAAGTTTAAAAGTCCTATTGCAAACTTTCAGTAAGTTCCGGTTACTCCATGAAGTTTAATAATTAGTATTAAATCAAGAGTAACAATTCCAAATGTTAGTATATAAGTATCATGTTTGTCTCCATGATTCTTGATATTCAAAGATTGTCTTAATACCAAGGTTATCTAGGATCTGAAAGAGTTGTTTCAGAAACCATGATGTGTGGAAGATATTGTGATATCTGCAACAAAGTTTTGGTTACAACATGATAGAGTATAATATGACAAAGTTCATGTTCTCATATTTTGATGAGAATTTGCAAAAGGTTGGAGACACTAGTTGTCCTAATCCTCCAAAAGGTTTTGGATAGCAACATTATACACATGATTCACCGTTACAAGCTAAAAGTAGCTAGATCATGGATAAGTCCATGATGAGGGTGAATATTTGATGTAGGTAAAATGTTTACTACACCAAGAGATTACTAAAGAAAGGAATTTGAAAGAACACCAAATATTTGATAATGGTGATCTACTTCAAAGTGCAAGTTCAAAGACATTGGTATTTAACTATACACGCTTTGGACTATGTGTCATAAGTATGACTCCACTATTGATGTTGATAGATTCTTTCAAACAGAAAAGGAAATACTGAAAGAGAATCTCATAAGTATATGGCAGAAAAGAAAAGACTAGAATTGTTCATTTTAAGTATATAGATGATATATGTGTTATGGCTATATTCTTTGCTTATTAAACAATGTGGTTCTTAAGTATTTGATACTGAATTTGTTGGTGTGAATCGTCATACGAAACAACACAATTCATGAACTACAATGGCCTAAGTAACTAGCAAAAGAATAGGTGATGATGTTCATCGAGAACAAATAAAGGGTTATTGTGTTGCTCGTTAAACATCAAAGCTTGCCTTCAAGATTTGTTTTATCAGGTATTATGAGAACAAAAGGGTTGTTCAAATAATTGCCGTAATCCATAAAAGATGGATGATTCACAAATCTCGTTGGAGAAATCACATCCATAAAACTAGTGCTAAAATTGTCGAAAGACAAATTGATTGAAAGATCACTTAGGAAGTGACATCGCCGTTTAAATTATATTGGAAAGAAAACATGAAGAAACTCCATGTGGATGGAATTTTGGAGTCTATTTGATTTTGATCAAATGACGTTTGTGAAACTTTCCTAGAGATAATTAAAACTTCGTTCATAGGCCAAAAGGGAACGATGGATTAGCTTATTGGAACTTGTACATATTGTTGTACGAAATCCATTATGTGTAGTCAAGAGCGATGGATTTCAACTTCATATGCTTTCTCCGAAAATTTGAGTGAATATATGAATATTTACTTAATAAGGATGAAGTGTGAAATATTTGAAAAGTTCAAAGAATTTTAAGATGAAGTGCAAAATCATTGTAACAAGAATATAAATAGTTTATGATAAGATCATAAAGGAAGATATTTGAGTTACAAGTTTAGCATAATACCTAAGATTTAAGGAATCGTTCCGTGGATTTGCATTTCCCGAAACACCATAAGAGTATGGAGCGTTCGAGATATGTAATTAAAACCTTGTTTGACATGGTAAGATCAAAGGTGTAATTCATAGAACTGCCATTGTATTTTAAAGATTAAAAGCTTTGGAGATTACCGCTTTTCCACTGAAAAGAGCTCCATCATAATCCACTGAAATGACACCATATAAAGTTATGGTTTGGGATAAAACCCAAGTAGTCCTTTCTTAAAACATTGGTATGCTATGCATAAGAAAGATGTGTGCAACCAAAGTCGGATAAACCTGTCTTTGTATAAATGTTAAGTATTCCTCCATAAACACCGGAGACAAAAGTGTTTGTCACTTAGAACGTCAAGTTTCTTTGAGAAGGAATTTTTCGTGAAAAGATGAGTGGGAGGACAATAGAACGTTGATAAGGTTAAAGGAACCTTAGCTATATGTGCAGAGTTGCGCCTTGAAAAGTGTTAGGAGGCGCAACAATGCTCATGGCTCACGTGCCTCAAAGGTTGTGGTCACGGAGGTCTAAGTTTCTATTGAAACAAGTAGGTCGGATGAACAATCAAATACCAAGATTTGAGGGTTGAATCATTATTTGAGAATAATGAACCTACTACATGCAAAGAAGCGATGATGGGCCCGGACTCCGTCAAATGGCTTGAAGCCATAAAATCCGTGATAGTTCCATACACGAGAAATCAAGTTTTGAACTTGAAGGACCCTCGAAAAAGGTGTAAGACCTTGCAGTTGTGTTTGGATCTATAAAGAAGTAGACATGGATGTTTCACATCTATGAAATAGTCGACATGTTGGGAAAGAGTTCACAACAATGTTCAAAGGTTGTATATGACAAGATTTGATCTTTCATAGCGATTTTAGTCTAGGCGGATTAATGTAACCACTACATATAATTTGTTATGTGGTAGTAGAATAAACAAAACAAGTTCTTCTAATAGAATGGTTACCTAGGGCGTGTGCATGACATGGTCCAAAGGGTTTGTTAATTCAAAGGATGCTAAAGCATATGCAAACTTCAATGGTTGAAGTAAGCATAAGCGGAGTTGGAATCTTCACTATGATGAAAGCTGTTAAAAGAGTTTAATTTCATCGGAGACAATGAAGATGCTTGCATTTGCAAGAAATTAAGTGGGGCGCTAAGACATGTTTCTAATACATTATGTAGAAGACATATTGTTGATTGGAAATAATGTATCTTTTATTAACACATATTAAGAATTTCATCCCGATGAAAGACTTAGGCAAAACCAAATATTTGGCATCAATAGGCGCTAATATGGTTGTGCGAAGTACATAAACGAGATATTGAATGAATTCAATATAGAAACTACAAGAAAGGTTCTTGTTGCGAGAAAGGATTGAAAGAGTTCAATGTTGATGATATATTCAAGTGTATTGGCACTTGGTAAGTGAAACAAAGATTCAAGTATAGATTGATACTTGATGTATGAAATCACAAAGAGTATTTATATCAATCATCTTGTGATATGTACAAATCCAGATATGTCCTATGCTATAAATATTATGAGCATATACGAGAATGATTCATAAGATGATCATTGGACGATAGTAAGGATATTCTTATGATCTTTTGGAAGAACTAAGAGTATATTATTTGTAGAAGTGACAAATAGATGGTTAGTTCATTGTAAAAGTACTACATTGATACTAGTTTTGTCACAAAGTACAAATTAAGTTTATCTCAATCTAAATTAAGGGTGGCACAATATAATGGAAAGTGAGTTCCATAATGGATTTGGATGAGTTCCAAAGTTAAGACATTGTGACAGATACTTCAACAAAGGCTAAGTATATGACTGCTATTATAGCAGCAAAGAGGGCATTTGTGTCAAGTAGTTTGTTATCAAACTAGGTGTAGTTCACAGCGGGATAATACTATGAAGATATATTGTGCGACAATATTATCAACATGTTTTAACCCCAAAGAACTAAAGGTCACACCGAAAGACCAAATCATACAAAGCCATCTCATTAGAGAATGAGTGATGCGTAGAGACGCAAAGACATGCAATTACACACGGACACGGAAGTGTCGATCAGGAATCAGTTAACCACTAGCAATCGTGTACATACAACGAGAAAGCCATAGGTGTTGAATACACAAAGGTTTGAAACTAGATTATTGACTCTAGTGCAAGTGGGAGACTGTTGGAGATATGCCCAAGAGGCAATAATAAAGTGGTTATTATCATATCTTCACACTTATGATAAATTTTTACATACCATGCTATAATTGTATTAACCGGAAACATTAATACTTGTGTGATTTGTAAACTAAAATAAGAGTCCCTAGTAAAGCCTCTTGTTAAACTAGCTTGTTGGTTAATATATGATCATTGTTTCCTGATCATGAACATAGAGATGTTATTAACAACAGGGTCATATCATTAGGAGAATGATGTGATGGACATACTCCTATAGATAAGCGTAGCATAAAGATCAAGTCATTTCAATAGTTCAATTGCTATATGCTTTACGATACATAGTAACCTAATTCCTTCGACCATGAGATCATGCATATCACCTTTACGGATGGATGCTTTGATGTCATCAAACACCACCGTAACAGGTGGCTATAAAAGTGGCATTGAGTGTTGGAAAGTATTGGTTGAAACACATGGATCAAGAGTGGGATTTGTCCATCCATATGACGGATAGATATACTGGGCCCTCTCGGTGAAATGTCATCCAATTAGCTTGCAAGCATGTGACTGGCTCACAAGGGATCACATATCAGGAACGAGAAAAGAGTACTTATCGATGAGGTTGAACTAGGTATGCAGAGATACCACGATCATAACCTCGGATAAGTAAACTATCGTGAGACAAAGGGAAATTGGTATCATATGTAAGTGGTTCATTCGATCATAAGTAATCGTAGAAATATGTAGCCATATGAATTTCAGATTCCTCTATTGGTTATTGTTGAAGAAGTGTCTCGATCATGTCCGCATAATTCACGAACCGTAGGGAGACACACTTAAGGATTGACGTTGTTTGAGTAGTTATGGTATTATGAGAAAGAGACTGAATGTTGTTGAGTCTCGGATGGGATCCGGGATATCACGGAGATCCGGAATGGTCCGGAGAATAAGATTCATATAAGGAAAGTCCCGTTTCGGAGTTGGGGAATGGTTCCGGTGTTTTCATCGGGAACATTCTAGAAGGTCCCGGAATGTCCGGCACTCCGGAGGGGGTAAGGGTAAATGAATGTGTCATTGTAAGGGGGAAGGATTGCATCATGTACTAGGTGACTTCGCTGTCCAAAATAAAGGATTTATTTAAATCCTAAATTGAAAAGTCAAGCGGCTAGTTTGAAAGTCAAGCAATTTTGGGAAGTGGGAAGAGAGGAGGATTGGTGGAGGCCGAATTGGAGGAGGGTTCCTCCCTTTGCCGGCGCCCCACCAAGCCGACTTGGGGAGGGACTCTCCTCCCCTTGGCCGGCCAGCCCTCCCACCTATATAAGGAGGCAGGGCTCCCTCCTAGCACACACAAGTTTCCACCTCTAATCTCGGTTTAGAGCCGTTTTGGTTTAGAGCTTCTAATTGCTTTAGCCAGTTTAGAGCCTTCTAATTGGTTTAGAGCCTTCTAATTGGTGTGTCTAATTACTAGACCACTAATAGCCTCTCTCATAAGCTCCACCATACTACTTTTGGCTTAAGCGAAGCCTGCGGGATTTCCCTCTACTTCGGTACCACGCCGTTGTCTCGGAATCGCGAGGAGAGTGCTACAACCTCCATTTTCTTTGGAACAAGGAGAGGAAGGTCTTCGTCAGCGAACGTGTGACCGATCTTGGGGCGCTTCGGAATGTGGCGCTGGAAGGATCGTCTGCGATCTTGAGATCGGAAAAATGACTACATCACCCACGAGAATCTGCTCGTTAACCGCTTTGGAATCTTCGAGGGTGAGTTCCTCTATCGACTCGTTGCAACAATCTAGTAGATAGATCTTGGCTTGTTTGTTTGTATGCGATAGAAAATTTTTGTTTTCCATGCTACGAACCCCTACATAAACATATGTGTACTACCCATGCAAAGCACCTACGCATAGATCAGGCTCTGATATCACTATTGGGTCCGCAGCATAGAAAACAAAAAATTTCCTACGGTGTGAACTACACGCCAAGATCTATCTACTAGGTACAAAGCAAACGGGTGGACATACATCCATAGAGAACTTACCCTCGAAGACAACGAGCTTTGTTAATGAGTAGGAACTCGTGGTTGATGTAGTCGTACACTTGCCGATCTCAAGATCATGAGGAAGTCCGAGCGCCGCAACTCAGCAGCGCATCACTTTTCACTGCGTTCAAGCCACGGACAACCTCCACCTCCTCGCTCCAGCGATCCAGCGAAGCAACTCCTTCTAGACGAAATGCCACGGGAACATGTATCTCGCTAATCCGAGACCATGGGGCAATAATTCTAGAGGGGAGAGATCCTTCACAAGGAGGTGTGAGGATGAAGGAGGAATGGGTGGCCTTTTATAGGAGGAGGGTGCCCCTCTCTCCATGGTCGGCGCATGGGGGTGACCTCACCTCCCCATTCATGTGGTGGTAACTCCTCCACATTAAAATGCCTCTTCACATTCCCTTTTAAAGTCTCCACTTTAAATGCATTAAGTTTCTCCAAATTTAATGCTTTCTCATTTAATAAAACTCTTTTATTAAATTTATTCAGAATTTTGTTAATTACTTTAATTAACAAACATTCACATATAGCCCAGTGCAATATTTCAATATCACATGCAGAACCACCTTACGCAATTTCACCGAAACAATTTCCGGTTTCTATTGAAACAATTCTGTGCTTTGCAATTCTTTAATACGCTTCAAACATATGTGCTCCAAAATGGTGTCCGGTAACTCTTAAGTGTGCCACCCTACGGTTCGCAAATAATGCGAGACATGATCGAGACCCTTCTCCGATCAATAATCAGCCAGGACACGGAGATTCGTCGACTCCTACATTCAACGATGACTCCTGTGATCGTGAGAACCTTTAACGCTTGTAACTAAATCCCTTTGTCTCTCGATATATTACATGTCCGAGATTCGATCATCGGTATCTCCATACCTAGTTTGATCTCGTTACCGACATGCACTCTTTTCTCGTTCCCGTGATATAACATTCTAGTGATCACATCACTTGCTTGCAAGCTATCCTAATGTGATATCACCGAGAGGGCCCAGAGTATATCTATCCGTCATCTGGATTGACAAATTCCACTCTTGATCCATGAGCCTCAACATAACACCTTCGTAATCGAACCCATCTTTATAGTCACCCTGTTACGGTGTGACGTTTGATGTTATCAAGATACTCTTCCGGTGTTAGCAATTAACATGATCTCATGGTCTAAGGATAAAGATTACTTCGTATGATGTTATAGCAATATAAACACAATGACTTGATCGTAATGCTATACTTCGGATGAATGTTCATCACATCATTCCACCAATGGTGTGACCTTGTTATTAACAACATTCAATGTCCATGATCAGGAAACCTTGATCATCCTGTTAATCAACAAGCTAGTCTATAAGAGAGGCATGACTAGGAACCCTTTTTGTTTATTAAACACACATGTATTGATGTTTACTATTAATACAATTATAGCATGCAAAATAAACATCTATCATATACAAGGAATACATAATAACAACTTTATTATTGCCTCTCAGGGCATATTTCCTTCAAACCCATGGCGCGGGCCCACCCCTGGCCGCGCCACCAGGTGGTGAGGCCACCCAAGACTTCGTCTCTGACCCGTTTTCTCCCAGTACCTTCCTTTTGATATGAAACTTCGTAATATATAACCCCCCGGATCCCCCGAGGTTGGTATATCGTGTTTTCGTCGTGTTTTTGTTTCGATCTGTTTCTGCCAGGAAGAATCCCAGATTTGGAGCCACAATGTCTTCCTCTGGAACATCCAATGGAGATTCCTTAGAAGATATCATCAACCCATACATGAGAGAATTGAAGATTCATCCCAAGGAGTTGTTGCTCAAAGGTGGGGAGGTCCGGATTAAGGAGGTTCAAGGCCCTAAAGGTGAAGGAAGTCTAGAGGACAGGATGGAAGCATTGGAGCAAGAAGTCTTTAGGTACAGGAAGATGGCGGAGCGCGAAGTGGACATCATCCACAAGATTTGTTCCGAACTCATCACGGAGCACCAAAAGGAGACTGTTGAACTCAAAGATGAAGTCCTTTCACTCCAAACAGCCAACAAACTGCAAGCACAGTTCTATGACATTCAAAATCAAAACTATGAGTATGAGGCTAGATTTAAACGCATAAGTGCTGCTGCAAGTTTCAGGATGTTGGAAACCACAATGTCCTTTGTTGATGGGAAGCCTTTACCCTGGAAGACGGACAAAAATGAGAGTATACCACCACCACCTGAGGAATAATTTGTCATCAGGTTTGGCATCCCCTTGGTTTGTGCCAAGCTTGGGGGAGTGCCGCGGTATCATATCACTATCTTCTATCTTTTTACCTTATTAGTAGAGTCATATCTTGAATAGAGGAGTTATTATGAAGTACGGTTTGCATTATGGAAGCGTCCCCTCTCTCGTTAGATTTGTATCCCTTGGTGTGATTTTCCGTTATGGATTATTAATGAGAAGTTCTTTCATTCACTCTTTTGCATAGCTTATGTTAGTTTTCAATTTGCGGTTATATGATTGATCTTGTTGTTAGTATTGGTAGCACTTTGGGATCTTTGAGTTAATTTAGTTGGTTTTGGCAAACCTGGCTCGGTCAGTAGCAACACCTTTCTGAGAGTTGAAAAGAAAAAGATAGAAGTACTCTAAAGGAAAATAATTTCATCATCTTTCTTTCTTGATTTGCTCATAAGTTTAGTATTCTCTAGTTAAGATCTTTTGTGCTTCCAAGGAAGATTGCATGTTTGTCTTTATCACTTGTATGTTTTTTTGTTTCCTTCAACTCTTGTACTTGCTACCCAGCCTTGCTAGCCAAAAACATGTACTGAGAGGGATTTCTTCTCGTGCATCCACCTCCTTTAAACCAAAACCTTTGCCATTTGTGTCCACCATACCTACCTAGTAGCATTATTGCTATTCCAAGTAAATTCATGTTTTGTCTACCTCCCAAATTAAAATTGTTATGAGAAAGTTAGTGATTAAAGCTCTCACGAACTTGATGGCACACTTTATTTTCCGCACTTAATAAACCTGAACCATTGTGAACTCTCCATGAAAGTTATATGGTTGCAAATTATAGGCTAGGGATTAGCAGAACCGTGCTGTCACGGGGAACGCTTTCAACACTTGTAAATATATACCCAGTTGATACCTTGCTCTTTTGTTTGCGGATGTCGTTGGTGTGAAATAAAAGGGGAGCTTGTAAGTCCATGGAGTTATGTATGTGTGTTAGAGATAAGCCTGGGCCGCTGGTCTAATCCATGCTGACATGGTGGAAACCTGCAGCGTAACCATAATGATATCTATGAAGCATTCTTCTTATAAAAAAAGAGAGAGATAGCTATTGAGGAAAAAAAGATACTATGAAAAGAGGAAAGAGAGAAAAAAGCACCATTTTCCCATGGTAAATAAGAAGATTGCTGAGATACTCATTGTCTGCTTGCCTTGTCATTTTGATATGGGGATTCTTCCGTATCATCGGGCAAGGGGTACCCCGTTGGCGGTTCTCAATGATACGCATATACTTACAATGACAAGAACTTACCGGTAACTAAAGTTGAGTAGCATGAGGAGTGGCCTCGTACTCAAGGGACTTGGGATCTTTAGTTTATAGTCTGACAAACATATAACTCAGATTGGACCTCACTTTAACCTTAATCACCTAAAGATGCCTATGATAGGGGTAATGAGAGCTGAAAGCTAGTAAGTATCATAATTTTTGGGAGCTCTTTATGAGACTTGTAATCCCTGCTTCCCTCTTTGAAGGGCCTTTCTTTCACTTTGTAGTTGAGTCAGTAAACCTATTCCCTTCTATCTTAGCAAGTATTTTGAGTTGATGTGTTTCATTCATTCATATGATGATTTATTCAATCATGTTTCTTATGTTCCTTATTTTGCACATTGCTCTTATCTTGAAGTTTACTACTTTGAAAGCTATCATTGAAAAACCAGCTATTTGTGAACTCCAGCAAATTATCAACTATTCTTCGACCAAGAGCTAAGTTTGCCATTACCAATGATGTTTTACTCTATGTATCTTTATTGTGTTTCCTTTACTCATTACAAGTTGAGTTATATAATAGTGAGTTGTCTTCTATTATGATCTATGTATTTGATGAATGTGATGCTTCTTGTCTGTATTCTTTTATCGACTCTTCACTCCATAAACCTGAGGTCATGTTTATTGAGCTCAGTTTCGCTTGGGGACAAGCGAAGTCTAAGCTTGGGGGGAGTTGATACATCCATTTTCCATCACTATTCTATGTCTTAATTCACTATTATTCATTGATATATTTCGTATTGAGAGGTGATACTTATGTTATTTCATCTGTTTTTGCATGGTTGATGACTTTTGGAGCATGGACCGCTGCAGACAGGATTCTGATGGAAAAGGTCTTTGTTTGGGGCAAAATTACGAAGATCAGAAAATCCGGGAAAATATACGGAAAATTCTCTTTTTCCAGAAGACTCAAGATGCCAGAAGATGGAGTGGAGGTGGGCCACAGGGGGGCCCACACCACCCCATGGCGCAGTAAGCCTGTAGCGCCGAGTGGTGTGGCCACCCTGGCCCACTCCAGCCTCTCCCCTCTGGCGTATATCTTCCTCCCGAAACCCTAAGACTCAGAGAGCGACCACAGAAAGATTCCACCGCCTCTGCAGGGCGGAAAACACCGAGAGAGAAAGATCTCTCCGGCAGACAGATTTCTGCCGTGGGAATTCCTTCCCGGAGAGGGGAGATCGTCGCCATCAACACCACCATCAAGCTGGACTTCATCGGGATCATCATCATCATCACCATCAGCACCCTCATCACCATCTCCATATTGCTGTAACAATTGGTTGAATCTTGCTATAGTTCATAGGGGAAACTTTCCCGGTGTTGATTACTCTTTGTAGTTGATGCTATTGAGTGAACCGTTGAATTATTGTTTATGTTCAGATTGTTATACATCATTATTCCATCTCTGAGCATGATCCATGTGATGTCTTGTGAGTAGTTCGTTTTGTTCTTGAGGACATGGGAGAAGTCTTGTTGTTAGTAGTGGAGTTGCGTTGAGAAAGATTCAATAGATTGTTATTTAAGTTGTGGTGTACTTCTTCTAGTGGTGTCATGTGAACGTCGACTACATGACACTTCACCTATATGGGCCTAGGGGAATGCATTGTGTATTTGGCTACTAATCGTAGGGGTTGCGGATGTGAAACCTGAACCCCGTTAGGAAACCATTGCACAAGGGACGTAAGGGTCTTAGAGTTTAAAGTTGTGGTTAGGTTTTACCTTAATTACTTTCTTGTACTTACGGATGTTTGCAAGGGGGTTTAATCACAAGTATGTATTAAGTCTTGGATGGGATGGTACATTAGCACAGGTTCACCCACACAACACTTAGCAAGCTAGAGAAGATTAATCGACTATATGAAGCGAAAGCACTTGACAGTCTTCCCATGTGTCCTCGAGAACGTTTGGTCATCTATATAAATACAATCGGCTTGTCCTTTGCTGCATAAAGGATTGGGCCACTTGCTGCATTCATTCTTACTGTCTTTTGTTTACTCGTACTTTGTTTACTTGCTTTATCGAAAACCCCTAAAAATCTGTTTGCTAAGTATTTGCAGAGAATTCCTGATCCATACCACTAGCCAGCACCTTCTGCTCCTCGTTGGGTTCGACACTCTTACTTATCGAAAATACTGCGATACACCCCCTATACTTGTGGGTCATCACCATCGTCGGCTGGCCATCTGGCCGGCTTCGGGGCTAAGAATTGGGTGGATCATTTTGGTCCACCCCCGAGGATGCGTGTGGAGGGAAGGAGCGACGAGGAAAACCGCGAGGTTCAGGAACTTAAGGAACAAGTGGCACGGATCCCGCAGATCGTCCAAGACAACCTGGCAATCACCCTCACCTCCATCCTGCCTACCTTGGTGGAGTCCATAGCGAACTGGAGTGCGGGTGGTCGACAAGGGCCGTGCCCGATTCCAAGCATGGTCAGTAGCCACTCAAACAATGCGGCGCCAGCGATCCTGGTGAATTGTGTGTTCGTGACTCCGCCCGCTAGCACGGCGGTGCCAGAAGCATTGGTGACTCCGCCCGCTAGCACGGCGGCGCCGGAAGCATTCGTGACTCCCCCTGCCATCACCGCGGCGTCGGAGCTTAATGCAACCGATAGGGAGAATACATCGGTGGCCGGCACCGTGCCATCAAGCAGCCCCTCCGTCTCTTGCATGCCCGTCGTCGTATGCGGTGCCTCGACATTAGCCGAGCTCGACGCCATCACGGTAAACCAAATACTTTACCGCCTTTCCATTTATTACTCTTATGGCACCTTTTTAATGCCATACATGTTGTTCGCAGACGGATGTTCCATGCACTCTCTTAAGCTTCGTGAACAACGAGTTGAGGGATGTTGCCAAGGGTACCATCATTCAACCCTTGCACCACACGTTCCACTCAAAGCCGATGCCAGATAGCGTGCATAGGGTTAAAATTATCTGGGTGCTAAGGGGTTGCGATGACCTGGAACCTCCCATTCAACCCCCAGGAGCGGATGAAGAAGAGTTGGCTGTCCTCAGAAGTTGCTTCGTCTTATTCCTGCTATGGCCAAAGAGCATGATTCGTTTGGGGACGGTCGGGGCCATCACCCCACAAACAACAACACTGCCTGTCGTGCCAGCGCCAAGCCATGGCAAGACCCCCACACCGTCACCTCCACGCGATTGTTAGGCTGGTCATATTGACATGACCATGGCGCAGGATCCAAACAAGGATGACGAAGATTACTTCGATGATTTCATCAACACTAATCTTTTCCCCGGCGACCTAAACGAAGACCCAGCTGGTGGCCCCGCAGAGAAAGCCACTTGCAACAAACGTCTCTTTGGTTCTCAGGAGACGCCTCCAGCTTGCACCTTCACCGAGCCAGCAGATACATCCAACCGGCCCTTTGTTCTAAGACCTCACTACATAGGGCGATCGATGCTCAGATTGCGATGCCTACCCACTTCCAAAAAGGCAAGAAGTCCAGGAAAAGAAAATCTCACAGCTCGAGCCAGCTGGTGGCGTCAACTGCGAATCCGATCAGGTTTCAGGACGGGCCACCAAGACCAAAGGGTATTATGTGGAGGATGCATGTGGCGGGTGAGCCCATGCTAACTAAGAAATTGCTCAGGCTCGCCACTTCAGAAATGAGGAGTGTGCATGACGGTGTGCTGACGATAGAGAGACGCCTTCTTGCGGAGAAAGATCCCTCGCACCCGGTATTCGTGGTTAAGGTGCCACAAGGCTTGGGCTTCGTTGATAATGTCCCCGCGGATCTGTTCTTCCTGCGGTTTGACGACATCTTCAATATGTTCCACCTGTATCCGCTGCACTATACCATGGTACGCCTGTTTTCTCTCAGCCTGGCCATTCAGATCATTAGAGAGAACACCCCGGGCATCGCTATAGTGGACCCCTACTACATGTGTGATGGCTGCTTGGGAAGCGCCATTGAACGATGATTCGTGGCCTCGTACCTCCAAGGCATCTTGGTGGCGAACAAGACAAAGGAATACATTCTCGTGCCTTTCTTTCCCGAGTAAGTCATTATTCACTCGCCACCATAACATGCTTTATTAGATTTTCATCATCCTTTTTCCAACACATTCCGTTTGAATTGTTTTGCACAGAGATCAACACTACACACTCATCTGCTTGTCGCTGAAACATTCGCAAGCCACGTATTTCGACTCAGGGAGTCAAGAGAAGAAGAAAAACTACGACAAGATCAAGGAAGTTCTGGATGATGCTCTCACCGGCTATGCCTCAGCGGAAGGCGCCACCTTCGTGCGTAAGAAGCTCAAGTTTGGCAGGCACGTCTTCACCCATGTGACGGAATTCCCCTGCGTGAAGCAGCCGGCGGGCAGTCAGAAGGAAAGCTACTATCCACTACATCACATGAGGGTGTTCCTACTAGAGCAACAGAATTCTATGCAGCCAGATCATCTCAAACGGTGGGCCGAAGTCAAGGCCAGGATCAATGATTCAGATATTAGACAAGAGATGTATCGCATCCAGCAACAGTTTGGGGCAATCATCAGCCGTGATGTCATGACTTCAGGGGGGGTCTTCTACAGAGGCAATCCCCCGAATAACCGTGACATAGTAGATCGCCTAAAGATGCAGGGTGACTATAGGGCATTCATGACGAAACAAGGCGTCCTCCCGTTCCCTGAGCCGAGCCAGAAGTCTTGATGTGTTGGTCTAGTTGTAGTTCTTTATCCCCACGTGTACTTGTGTGTGTCGACATGTACATGCTACTACTTGGTATTTTTTGCTTACTTTGTTACCTTATTTAATAAGTATATCTTTATATGCGACTTTTACTTGTTTTTTCACCATCATTTAATTATTATTTTCAACTTTTAGATGACGTGGTATGTCATGTACAAGGGACGGGTTCCTGGAGTCTATGATGATTGGGAAGACTGCCGGAGGCAGGTGCACCGTTTCAGCGGCAATAGCTACAAAGGGTACAATACTATAGCGGAGGCGGCGGCTAGATACGCGCGCTATCTAGTGGGAGTTAGGACGAGGAACCGGATGAAGACCTATACCTCCGTCGACGTGATGGTTATCGTCCTTGGTTGTCTGTCATGCATGTTCCTACTTTAGATGTCTAGGCGAGCTTCCGCGAGCTCTAACTTGGTTGAGACATGTATTCATGTCATCACTAACTACTTTGTAACTTGATCGAAATAATATAACTTATACTGTGTATTTATATATGTGACTTATCTATATGTATTTATTTCTATCTTGTCTGTGTATTTATTTCTGTATTGTATATCTATGTATTTATTTTTGTACTGTATATCTGTGTATATCAGCTGTATTGTATATAATCTGTATTGAATATCATCTGTATTGAGTATTTATTTTTGTTTTTTGAAAAGCTAAGCCATGGCGCACATATATGTTGTTAGTGGCGCACCACATTGGTGGCGCACCTGGTCAGCTACTAGTAGCGCACTACGTCATGCGCCATAGGAATAACCGTAGTGGCGCACTAGGCAGTGCGCTACTACTAACTACATACTAGCAACACGCTTGTCACGCGCCAGAGGAAAAACAGTGGTAGCGCACTGCGTTGTGCGCCACTACTATGTCGAGATACCTGTAGCGCACCTGGCAGTGCGCTACGGGCACTTTTTAGCCGTAGCGTAGAAGTCGTGGCGCACCCCTAGTGCGCCACGGAAGGGGAAAATAGGTGCGCCACGGATTAGCTGTTTTCTAGTAGTGAATCTCATTAGCAACATTAGTGCACTTAAGATAAATAAGTCTCAAGTTCCAGTTCTAACACCAAATAAACTTTCATTAGAACACTAGATACTATAGCACTTTCCTCAAAATGCTCAATTCCCCAAAAGAACTCAAAAAGGAACCCACAAGAAGCAAATGCAGAAAATGGCAGAAATCTGTCAAAACATACCAGCAGGTAAAGACGAATTTTTTCGAAGACATTCTGTTGCTCAAATCAAAAAGTGTTGAACTAATGAAAGTTAAATAACAACCTGGGGCAGAAGCACAAAAAATTACAGCTCAATCTGACATACAGAGATCTCTCAGGAATTTTTACGGTGAAGCACAGAAATCTGTTTTGGGACAGCAACTTTCCCAATCATTACTTCACTCTCATTAGAGGTTACTCTTGGCACAAAAAGCAAATAAAAAGGATAAGGAGCGGTTATTACAGAGGTAATAACTTCCAAGACTCAACTAAAACTCTTGGGTTATCTCCCAACAAGTACTTTTCTTTAACGCCTTTACGTTAGGCATGAAAATTTGAGAAGATGCCCTCATAGGAAATATGAATTGAAGTAAAAGAGAGCATCAAGAAGCAAATTCAAAACATATTTAAGTCTAACCCACTTCCTATGCATAGGAATCTTGTATGCAAATAAATGCACAAAGAGCAAAGTGACACGCACAGGAAGATAAAACAAAAGTAACTTCAAAACTTTCAGCACATAGAGAGGTGTTTCATTACCATAAAAACTTCTACAACCATATTTTCCTCTCTCATAATAATTTTCAGTAGCCTCATGAATAAATTCAACAATATAACTATCACATAAGGCATGCTTTTCATGATCTACAAGCACTAGAGCTTTATTATAAACATTTTCAAAAGAATCCTCGGGAACATAACATTCACCCTCCTTTGATAAGCATGGGGGACAATCAAATAATGTAAGGGATAAAGAGTTACTCTCATTAGAAGGTAGGCATGGGTAGATCCATTCTTCCTCCTTTTGTCCATCACTCTCCTCCTCTTTTTCATCTAATGAGCTTTCAGGTTCAGCAATTTCTTCTTCCATGGAGGTTCTAGCAGGCGGTGGTTCATCTATTACCTTAGCAGTCATAAAACTGTTCCCAAATAGGAAACTGAGTGAGCTATCCATAATGAAATAGTGATTGGAGCAGAGCTAGTCATAAAGGCAACTTAAGAAAGGAACTAATTTTTTTTTGTGTTTTTCCAATAAGAAAGCAAACAAGTAAAACTATTTTTTTGGATTTTTGAAGAACAAAACAAGCAAACAAAGCAAAAAGGAAACTAAGAAAAACAAAAACAACAAAGTAAAGAGATTGGTTATGAGGGACTCCCCTTGTGAAGATGTCCTTGACTCCCCGGCAACGGCGCCAGATCTTGATGCACTCAACTTTCAACGTAGAGCTTGTTGGGAACCCCAAGAGGAAGGTATGATGAGCACAGCAGTAAGTTTTCCCTCAGTTATGAAACCAAGGTTTAATCGAACCAGTAGGAGCAAGGAAACACCCCAAAGGTGTTACTAGCTGAGCTTTGTCAGGGCGCACTACCGGTGGTAGTAGCAACGTGGAGACCTGCACAACACAACCACAGAACTTTGTCCCAACTTGCCATCAGGTTGTCAATCTCACCGTGTTTTGCGGAAAACAAAGGATTAAACGTATCGAATGGAAGGAAGTAAAAGTTTGTAGAAAGTAAATACAAAGTAGTAAAAGATTGTAGATTGTATGTAAAAGACAAGGACCGGGATCCATAGTTCACTAGAGGTGGCTCTCCTTAGATAGATAACATGTTGGGTGAACAAATTACAGCGGGGCAATTGA
The DNA here is from genome assembly GCA_023614405.1 of Avena insularis. Classification (NCBI taxonomy): domain Eukaryota; kingdom Viridiplantae; phylum Streptophyta; class Magnoliopsida; order Poales; family Poaceae; genus Avena; species Avena insularis. Next base: position 93,986,531 of record CM042696.1, on the reverse strand, counting down.
CAAACACCGAGAAAGCAATACATGCATATACTAATCATCTTGACTCCTTTGAGACTTGATTGGGCATTACAACATAATACATAGACCGCCATCCAACTGCATCTATGACTAATAATCCACCTTCAGGTTATCATCCGAACCCCCTCCAGTATTAAGTTGCAAGCAACAGATTATTGCTTTACGAACTGCGTGTAAAGTAAACAATACGATTGTTCTATGAACAAAGGATCGTTGTTTTCTCCCTAGTAGCAACAGAACATCTAGTACCTTAGAGATTTACACTTCCCAGTTACTAGAGGCATGAACCCACTATCGAGCATAAATACTAACTCTTGGAGTTACTAGCATCTACTTGGCCAAGATAGCTACTAACAACAGAAAGCATGCAAGATCTCAAATAACAAAGACATGATAGAATCAATAATCAATCTGAAATAGCATCTCAATATCCATCGGATCCCCGCAAACACAACATGTATCGATTACAAATAGATGATCTTGATCATGAACGGAGCTCACAAGATCTAAACATGAAAGCACAAAGGAGGAGAAACCAGCCATCTAGCTACTACATGGATCCGTAGTCCAAGGATGAACTACTCACGCATCACACCGGAGGCTTGCATGGTGATGAAGAAGGCCTCCAAGGTGAATTCCCCTCTCCGACAGGGTGCCGGGAAGAGCTTCAGATCCCTCTCGACCTAGGGATGGAGATGACGGCTGACTCTGACTCTTTCGTGGATTTTGATCGGGTACCTAGGGTTTTCGTCCCGAGGGTAACTTATAGGCGGAAGGAGAGGCCGAGGGGCTGCTGGGGTCGGCCAGACCACCTGGCGCGGCCAAGCAGCCAGCAGCGGCAGTGGTGTGGCCGGCCCCTGGCCCCTCTCCGTCTCGTATTCTGGCACTTGATCCCTTCCGGAAAAATAGGCACTTTGGCTTTTGTCCCGTCCAATTCCGAGAATATTCATTTTCTGACTTTCCTGGAACCAAAAACAGCAGAAAACATGCAGCTGGCACTGTGGCTCTTGTTAATAGGTTAGTCCAAGAAATCATATGAAAAGTACTCCAAAGTTGGAACAAAACACAAGAAAGTGGATAAAACCAAGCATGGAACATCAAAAATTATAGATACATTTGCAATGTATCAGGCGACACCTCTCCCGCCGGCGCCAACTGCACCGCCACCTCCTCCTCCGACGGGAGAACGCGGGTGGCGTGGTACTTCTGGATCTGATCTTCGGTGACGGAGGAGCCGCACCAAGCCCCGCGGTCGGCTGCCATCTTCGGCTGGCAGGGGGAGCGGCGACGGAGGAGTGGCGGTGGCCCGTAACGTCGACAACGACAAGCGGGCGGCGCAGTGGGCTACACCGATGGTAGAGCAAGGGCGCAAAGGGCAGGAGCGCACTGGGGAAGAGAAAACTACAGCGGGAGAGCGAAGGAAGGGAACTGCCTCCCCCACGGCGTCCCTTTAAAGGGCTGGAAGCGCAACCGTCAACAGCGCCACGTGTCGCGCATTCGAACGACCCTCACCCCAACCGTAGCCTGGATCCTGTGTGCCAAGGCGGGACATGCAGAAGATCCCGGAGCGAGAACCGAAGCGCCCGGCAGCGACTTCCTAAGGCGACGTGCGACGGGACATTACGCTGCCCACCGCAGTGCAATGATGGCGCGTGCGCGCGTGGCCGGCTTCAGCGCTGACGTCATGGGTAGCGCAACCGCCAGGCGCAGCCGGACGCAAATTCAAAATCAGGAGGGAGCACGCGCACATTTCGCCTAAGGGCAGAATCCACACGCGCTCGGGGGCTAGTGTCAGGGGGATGATCCCCAGGTACCCCAATCGGACAAGAAACCGAGCAGTTGGATCGCGTCCGGCTAACCAGATGCAGCCGGATAGGGCAAGACAGGCCGGCTATCGCATGGTAGCCGGATCAACAAGAAGTAGCCGGCTACGGTGACGTAGCCGGAACCAATTAGTGAGACAGGACGACGTGCGTATCAGTGTACGGTACGCCCCGTACGATGACAGGACCGGCAACTACCCGGCCATACCGAAGACTTTGCGGGGATGACGCAGGAACAATGGCACGATGCTGATGACAGGCTTGCACGGCATCCACTGTGTCTACGACAGCCATACCGCTCATACTCCGGTGTGACATACCATACCGGACACTGTAGATGACCAGCCGGCTAGGACCCGCATGTGGGGCCCACCAGTCGGACTGGCCAGTGAGACCGTTGCCTCTCTGCCTATATAAGGAGAGGCAAGGCCTAAGTAGAAAGGGTTGGTCTCGGTGCATTTAAGACAGTAACTAGAGAATATAGCTCAAGGAGGACTTGTAGTTCGTATATCCCTGATAGTCAGATCCGGCAGGAGTAGGGGCTTTACCTCATCACGAGGTCCCCGAACCTGGGTACTTCCTGCGTCCAGCTACGCTTGCTTGTATCCAATCCTGCCTGCGGACGCCGTCGATAGCTTCCCTGCTAGTCCCCACACCTCTATCTAACCTCCTTAGGTACTGTCGTTCCCAATACAACGACACCAAAGGAAACATGAATATGAAACTATTTGATTTGATCAAAAGTGTTTCACCAACAAAGGGTTATAAATATAAAAGATAATATAATTACTATGATTTGATCAATAGTAATGAAATTCGACTTTATAAGAATGGCATCAGGAAATTGTGAAATGCAAAGTGTTTTGAAACGTCAAAATGCAAAGCATCACAATGTGATATTAGATACCAAAATGGATGAATAGATGGCACCAAATAAATCGTTGTAGTGTAGATGTAGAGACCATTAGTTAGAAATAGTTAGCACTCAATTAGAATATATAGTGAACCATTTGAATTCGTGAAAGCGGCTCCATATCTAGTATGGATTGTTGTAAAAGTTTTGGGGTTATTCGATATAACCAAAACAACAGCGAATAAGTCCTTGTAGAGTATTCATTGGAAACTTTGAATACGAAATCCATAGCTGAAACCAAAAGGAAAGAAAAACTAGTATTGCTTGGATTTTGGTGCATCCTTGAGAAAGTTCGCATTTAGTGATATTTCTCAATTATGAAGCAATTGGAAGATAGTGAAAAACACGATGAGGATTCAAATCCCTGCATCAGAGTGTTGAGGAGCGCAATGGAAAATGTTCCTGAATGATTCTCTTCACAGAAGGAAAGAATCAATGATAATGATCATTGTGTTTTCCCCACTAGTGTTTTCACTACATTAAGTAGGATACAAAATGTAATCCATATCTTGTATGGAGACATTTGTGAATCATTTGCCATGATTCTTGGAATATGACATACCTACAAACTACTAAGGAAATAATGGTAAGCTAAAATTATGATAAATCCCAAAGCAAAATTCCCTTGAGATTAAAAAGCAACTCGTTGCTAAATCTCACAAGTAAAGTGGTTACTTGAATTTCCCAAATGACTACAAAGCCATAGAGGGAAAAGGGGAGAATGAAAAAAGCACAATTTTTCAAGTATTGTATGAATTCAAATGAATTTGATTCAAGTGTGCTGAATGTCTAGATGATTTAAAACTAGTAATAGTACTAGTGTCTCATAGTAAATCTCTCACTTTGATTTTGATCAAAGGATTTGAAGTTGTTCAAAATAGTGAGTAGATATGCAATTTGCATGAAATTAAGTGGTAGCTATAAAAGACTTCCTAAAACAGTATGTGAATGACATATTTTTGAGTGGGAGCAATATAAGTCTCAAATTCAAATATGTAGGAACATAGTTTGAGTAAGAGTACTGACTCATACCCAAATATGGTAGGGACATATTTTGAGTGGGAGATTATAGGAGTAATTCTTAAGTGTGTTAAGAATAAAAGCGCAAATACTTATAAATAATGATTTATAAGGTGTAGAAGTTGATAATAGGTGTATTATGATATTATGTAGTATTCCTTACGGGATTCTGAAAAGGGTTTCAGAATAGAAGTTAATTAAGGAACTAGTCCTTAATAACTCAAATTAGGAATAGTATTAAGTTTAACATCAATGGTTGAAAGAAAGAAAAGGATGATCATCATCCACTATGTTAAGACATAGGTTCTATCTTAGAAAAACCATGATGACAACTTAACATAATAGATGATCCAATAAGGAACGTTTAAAAGTGATTAAGTTTGAAACACAGAACATTGAACTAAGTTTGTCCATAGTGTCTAATAGAGAACTATAGACATATTTTTGAATCCATAAAGGATGACATATCTTAAAGCATAAAGGGTTATGTTATAAGGGAATATGTTGGAAACTCCCGTAATACCGATTAGAGTAGGAAGCAAGGTGAACAAAACATCGAAAGTTGCACAGAGTGCACTAGTGTTTCGATGAATACATTTATAATAATAAATAAGGGTACCATCTAAAGTGTTGTATAATGTTATGGCGGGATTAGTTCGCTTTTAACGTAGAATGATGTGTCCCAGGGAATAGTGCCCATGATAAAGCCCTCGAGGTTGATCTAAAGTCACTGTAGGCTCCTGGAATCAGGCCTCGTTCTGCTGCCATAGCGACGATGCATACACACAGATGTTATCATGTGATGATAAAGTATTAATGTCAATCAAGGTGACATTAGTAAGTTGCAAAGGATTTGAGACTATAAAGTACAGACCCAAGACTCAACCTCTTCCATGAGCAAGCATGTTCAGGGTACCGGATATGGTGCCAATGATTAAGAACAAATGCAGCTAGTGTATTTGTACTCTAATGCAAGTGGGAGACTGTTGGAAATATGCCCTAGAGACAAATAGTTATAAGGACTATTATCATATTTCGTATAGTTTATGATTAAGTTTTATATCATGCTATAACTGTATTGAGTGGAAACATCAAAACAACCAGGGGTTCCCAGTGAAACTCTAGTCACTAGTTCATTGGTCAACAGATGATCAAGTTTCCTGATCATGTGGCATTTATGCTAGTTGGAAATGGAGTCAACTCATTCTGAGAATAAGATGATGAACCAATACCCAACCTAAACATCATGACCCGATCGTGTCACGAAGTTCAAGTTATGATGATTAGAACTGGATCCTCGTAGACTATTCCTTAGACCGTGAGGCTATATCAATCACTGTCTCCTGAGAGTGCTTTGATAGCATCAAGCGCCACTTGGTAATACAGTGGTTATAAAGGTGTGTTCAGGTGCTCGGAGGAAACTGTTGAGGCAATATAAGTCAAGAGCAGGATTTGTCCGCCCACATGACAGAAAGATACTCGAGGGCCCACTCGGAGAGGTTATATCCAATAGCTGCACAACATGTGAATTGATCATAGGGATATCACTTGTCGGAATGAGTCAAGTAGCATTGTTCAGTAACGATATTGAACACGACATGGTGATGTCATTGATCATATCTTGGGCAATGCAAGTATCGGGAGACAAAGGGAATAAGACACGACTGTCCTAGTTCAAACGACGAAAGATCTCCGTGGAACGCACAGGGGTCACATGGCCATCCAGGTACCTCTGTCGATCATTGGTGCGGGAGTGTCCCGACCATGTCTGGAGTGTTCCCAAACCGTGGGGTATCACGCTTAAGGGCTTGATGATGCTTAGAGAGTGTTTATAGGATCGGAAGAATCACTGAAGAATAGTAGAGAGAAAACCGGAAGGGTTTCGGTAAGTCCGGAGGATGTTCGGAGTGGAGGTGGAAGGTGTTCCATGGCCACGAAGGTTGAATAATATGTGAATGAATATTAAATATTGATTTAATCATTTATTCATAATTATTTAATAAAATAGAAAATCAATTAAATGGTCAAAGGGCTTAATGGGTCAATTCCCGGAGGGGAAAGGGCCCAAGAGGGGACCACACCCCTAGGAGAGGCCTAGGGGTGGCTGGCGGCCCTAGTGGGCCTGCCCCCACGTGGGGCCCATGGTGGGGGATGGCCGGCGCGCCACCCGACCCCTCTCCCATGATTAGTCCCACCCCGGGACTTTGAGGGAGGGTGTACCCCCTCCTCCCCTATATATAGTGGGGGTATTTGGCTAGATAAATACACACAAATTCAATAAAGGTCTTCTCACTTTTTGGAAGACCTCCAATTGATATTTTCTCTCTCACACTCATGACCGTGGTCCCAAGTTCGGACTGCATGAACGAGAGACATCTTCACCGTGGAGCGTCGTCGCGCTGCGAGATTCGGATCCAGGAGCTCTACTTCCGCAACTGCTGCTAGATCGGGGAAGCGGGAGTCATCGTCAGGCACCGGACATGTGTAACTCCCCGCGAGGTGTCACACTTGAGGCACTCAAGTCGTTGGAGCCACAGGAGTGCAAGGACTTCATCACGACCTTGAGGTCGCTTCGGCTCGTCTACATCAACCACGCTCTCCTGAGTGTTGACAATGCTTTTCGGTCTTCAAGGGTAAGTTCGCGAAAATCCCCTCCCGTTACTGTATTACTAATAGATAGGTCCTGGAAGCATCAGGGGTTCAGGGGCGTAGGGTAAAAATTTATTATTTTCATACGCGGAACCCCTACACAGCCCATGTCCCATAAAGATTGGAAATGGCTGACTCATTAACGTGTTCGTTAATTACTCGTAATTAATCCAAGATTAATTTTCCCAACTAGCAAAAATAAAGCTCGGCTCAGCGAGATTCCCGCAACCCGCAGCGCGCGCGTCATGACGAGGCGAGGCGTGGCGAGGCGAGCGACGTCGGAGGAGGAGTGCGCGAGAGCTGCTCTTCTTCTCACACCTTAGCGATGGGTTCGTAGCATGGAAAACAAAAAAATTCTACCGCAAGAACAAACAAAACCCAGATCTAATCTAGATAAAAGCCAAGATCTAATCTATTAGACATGTGCAACGAGATAGATCTGTACTAACCCTCGTAGAACCCAAAGCGTTACGAGATTAGATCTCGGGGTTGATGTAGTCGATCACTTGCCGATCTCAAGATCGTGTGGACGATCCTTTCGGTGCCACGTTCCGGCAGCGCTTCCGCAGTCGGTCACACATGCGGAGTCGAAGCAGACCTTCCTCTCCCCGTTCCAGCGAGCAGCGGAGGTAGTAGATCTTCTCCATGGAATCCCAGCAGCACGACGGTGTGGTGGTGGTGGTGGAGTAGAGAATTCTGCAGGGCTTCGCCTAAGCCTGAGCAGAGGGAAGGAGGAGGAGAGAGGCGGCGGCTAGGGTTTGTTATGGGAGAGATCTAGGGGTGGCGCCCCCTCCCCTCTATTTAAAAGAGGGAGGCGCCATGGGAGGGGGAGTCCTAGTAGGACTCCCCTCCCTCCTTGGCCGGCGGATTGGGAGGAGGGGAGGAATCCTCCTCCCCCACGAATCCGTGTCTTGCCCCACAAAGACTCCTTGATCCTTTCTTGGTTTTCAAGCAAACTCCAAGAAATCTTATAGAACCTTCCAGAACATTCTGAAACCTTCTAGAATCTCCATACAAACACTCCGGAACATTTCCTAACTTAGAAAACGATCCCCAATATATGAATCTTATTCTCTGGACAATTCTGGATCTCCTCGTGATATCCCGGATCCAATCTGAGACTACGAACAACATTCGGTCTCCAACGCACATTCCATATCTACTTAAAACAACTTCGAACCTTAAGTGTGTCACCCTACGGTTCGTGAATATGCAGACATGATGGAGACACCTCTCCGATCAATAACCATCAGCGGGATCTGGAGATCCATAACGGCTCCCACATACTCAACGATGACTTCGTGACGATAGAACCATTAACATACGAAACCAATTCCCTTTGTCACGCGATATTCTACTTATCCGAGGTTTGATCGTTGGTATCTCCATACCTAGTTCTTCCTCGTTACTGATAAGTACTCTTTACTCGTTCCATGTTATGTCATCCCTTGTGACCTAGTCACATGCTTGCAAGCTAACTAGATGACATTCCACCGAGAGGGCCCAGAGCATATCTATCCGTCATATGGATGGACAAATCCCAATCTTGGTCCATGCGCTTCAACACATACTTTCAGAATACCCAATGACACCTTTATAACCACCCGCCATTTAAGCGGTGTTTGATGTCATCAAAGTACCCATCCGGTGATGGTGATTAACATAACCTCATGGTCGAAGGATTAGGTTACTATGCATTTGAAAGCTTATAGCAATACGAACTTAATGACTTGATCTTATGCTATGCTTACTATGGGTGTGTGTCCATCACATCATTCTCCTAATGATATGATCTTGTTATTAACGACATCCAATGCCCATGATCAGGAAACCATGATCATCCATTAATCAACAAGCTAGTTTAACAAGAGGCTTACTAGGGACTCTTTTATGTTTACAAAACACACAAGTATTAATGTTTCCGGTTAATACAATTATAGCATGGGATGTAAACATTTATTATAAACATAAAGATATAATAATAACCACTTTATTATTGCCTCTTGGGCATATCTCCAACACTTAGTGAGTGGTGGAACAGCCTAGTATATAAGGAGGTGTAACTCTCACTCAACTAGCAATGTGGGACTAAACTTTGGCACCACTATCACAGCCATATGCTACCATGCATAAATGGGCCAAAGAGAATTTCAGAATTTTTCTAATGGGCCAACAGCCCAAAACTCACCAAATTCCAACAATCCCCCACAAAGTCTCATTGGCACATCACCTCATTTCTATTCCAGAATATTGTTTTATATACCAATGTGTAGTGGAGACTGTTAAGTTGAACTTCCACGTTAAACTTCATGCTACACCAGCGAGCAACTTGAATAGTGGACTATGCCTTGAACTACAAGTTTTCTGCACACTGGTTTCACATAAAATATAGACCGGTATAGGGCTGCCACAGGACTTCCCCGCGGTTTGGAGCTTATGCGTCATACTCTAGGGCCTTTCATGAGTTTATTAGAGAGAACCCCACTCTCACAGACTGCAACGTTTAACAGTTAGACTCATATAGGTATGTTCCTCAATAGATATTCTGCAGGACAACATCTCTGCTTAGAAAATCCACTTGAAACATATTAAGATAAATATGAACCTGCCATGCAGAATAAGAGAGTATTGCATCTTTGTGGAGATGTAAATATAATATGGGCATACTCTCCTCTCAGCTGATCAATAGCTTGTCTCCCAGCTCTAATTCACGGGATCTCCGATCACATAGAGTGGGTTGCCACTGCGAACAACTTATTGTGTGGGTCTCAAACCCATCTCCCTCGATGCATTATCTATCACATTATGTGATAAGCCCTTTGTGAAGGGATCTGCCAAGTTCTTAGATGTTTGGATATAATCCAACACAATAACTCTGGAGTTTCTTAGTTTCCTGACAGATTTCAGTCTCCTCTTCACATGCCTTGATGACTTCATATTATCCTTAGAACTGTTTACTTTGACGATCACAGTTTGATTACCACAGTTCATCGGGATGGCAGGTATTGGTTTTTCAACCACAGGTAAGTCCATCAAAAGCTCACGAAGCCACTCTGCTTCAATAGTGGTTGTGTCTAATGCTGTGAGTTCTGCTTCCATAGTTGACCTTGTTAAGATGGTCTGCTTGCAAGACTTCCAAGAAACGGCACCACCACCAAGTGTAAACAAATAACCACTTATGGCCTTAATCTCATCAGCATCAGATATCTAGTTTGAATCACTATAACCCTCAAGTACCCGTGGATACCCAGTATAGTGAATACCATAACTTGTAGTGCCTTTCAAATAGCGCAAAACTCTCTCAAGTGCATGCTAATGATCATCTCCAGGATTTGACACAAATCGACTCAGCTTACAAAGAAAGGAGATGTCGTGCCATTGCAGCTGGCTAAATACATGAGTGAGCCAATTATTTGAGAATATCTCAATTGATCTTTAGCATTCCTTCGATTCTTTCGAAGTAGCATGCTCGAATCATAAGGTGTTGGAGAAGACTTGCAGTTGCTATACCCAAAATGACTCAATATCTTTTCCACATAGTGGGACTGAAGCAGTGTAATCCCACCATTGTCATCCTTCAGTAGCTTGATGTTTAAGATTACATCAGCCACTCCCAAGTCCTTCATCTCAAAGCAGCAAGATAGGAACTCTTTGACCTCTTCAACAATAGCGAGGTTGGTCCCGAATATCAATATGTCATCAACATAGAGACACATAATAACTCCCTCACCCCCACCATGGCGATAGTACACACACTTATCATCTTCATTTACAACAAAGCCTTCAGCGGTTAAAGTTCTTTCAAACTTCTCGTGCCACTGCTTAGGAGCTTGCTTAAGACCATATAAAGACTTCACTAACTTACAAACCTTTCCTTCTTGACCATCTACTACAAATCCATCGGGCTGCTCCATATAAATTTCCTTATCTAGCTCTCCATTTAGAAAAACCGCCTTAACATCCATTTGATGAACGAGAAGACCATGTGAGGCAGCCAAGGATAGTAATACTCAAATAGTGGTCAATCTGGCTACAGGTGAGTAGGTATCAAAGAAGTCTTCGCCTTCTTTCTGGGTATAACCCTTGGCCACAACACGTGCCTTGTACTTTTCAATAGTACCATCAGGTCTAAGCTTTTTCTTGAACACCCACTTACACCCTACAGGTTTGCACCCATAAGGACGATCAGTGACCTCCCAAGTTCCATTAGCTAAGATGGAATCTATCTCACTACGGATAGCTTCTTTCCAGTAGTCCGCATCTTGAGATGCATAGGCTTCTGAAATAGAGGTGGGAGTATCATCCACGAGGTACACAATGAAATCATCACCAAATGACTTTGGAGTCCTTTGTCTCTTGCTCCTTTTAGGAGCCTCATTGTCGTCCTCCACAGGATCATCATAGTGTTCTATCGACATAGTGGATTCATGAATTATAACAAATTCCTGACTAGATGGACTAGTCATCTCCTAATTTGATGAGCTAGACATACCTTTCATGGGAAAGATGTCCTCAAAGAAAGTCGCATCATTCGACTCCATAATCATACCAACATGCATGTCGGATACCTCAGATTTTACGATCAAAAATCTATAGCCAATGCTATGAAAAGCATACCCTAGAAAAACACAATCCACAATTTTAGGTCCAACCTTTTGCTTCTTGGGTATTGGAATATTGACTTTCACCAAACATCCCCAAGTTCGTAAGTAAGAGAGTTTAAGCCTTTTCTTCTCCCATTCCTCAAATGGAGTCATGGTTTTATCCTTTACGGGAACAAGGTTTAGGACATGACACGCAATCATTAGCGCCTTCTCCCACCATTCCTTGGAAAGACCCGATGTATCTAACATGGCGTTAACCAAATCAGTTAGAGTGCGGTTCTTTCTTTCGGCCACCCCATTTGACTGAGGTGAATAGGGAGGCGTCCTCTCATGAATAATACCATGTTCTGTACAGAATATATCAAATTCATTTGAAAAGTACTCTCCACCATGATCCGACCTTAACCGCTTGATTTTAAGATCAAGTTGGTTTTCTGCTTCAGCTTTATAGTTTTTGAAGTAATTCAAAGCTTCATCATTAGATTTTAGAAGATAACCGTAGCAATATCTAGTGGAGTCATCAATCAATGTCATAAAGTATCTTTTTCCACCTCTTGTCAACACACCATTCATCTCACAAAGATCTGAATGTATAAGTTCTAGTGGTGCTAAGTTTCTCGGTTCCGCAACCGTATGAGACTTGCGGGGTTGCTTTGCTTGCACACAAACTTGGCACTTAGAATCTTTGACAGTGGTAAATTTCAGAATTAAAATCATATTGGCTAGCTGCTTTATGCAACAAAAGTTAATATGACAAAGTCGTGAATGACAAATATTGGACTCATTATCATTGCAAACATGATTAATAACTTTAGTACATGAGTCTGACAAAGATAGGCGGAACAGACCTCCGCACTCATAACCTTTTCCAAAAAATTGTACATACTTAGAAATTACAACTTTATTGGACTCAAAAACCAACTTAAAGCCATCCCGTGTTGGGAATATGCCCTAGAGGCAATCATGGTTGATGATATTTCCCAATGTATTCATAAAGTTATGGTCCATGTATGAACTGCTGATATGTATCATCGAATATGTGATTCGATTGTGGAACTATATATTCATATTGTTCATACTAATTGTCCTTGGTCATTGAGGTTGTGCTAGACACAAAACTTAGACCAATGTGAAAGTCGGCAGATGACTAGGTTCCACTTGTCATGGGCATGGAGATGCTATTCCGACTTACACGGATTCAGCTAAAGAGTTTAGCGAGTCGGACTGACCCATATTGAGATGCAACGAACAAGTTGTCATTTGCATGCCTCAATCAATGTAATCCTTAGACCTGAGGTTATTGCACAGTCTGAGTTGAGGATCACCGACTTAGGTTCTGTCAAACGTTGTTCCGTCAATGGGCAGTTATAAAGGCGGAGCTCGGGTCAACTGTGAATCAAGCTGCATGATGTGAATGACCTAGATGTGATTTTGCCCCTCCATCTGGAGAGATATTATCTGGGCCCTCTCGAAAGATAAGATTCAGAAAGCATGGCCATGCACGTCTCAATTAAGTGTTAACTGAGGCAACCGACTAAGGGTTAGTCGGATGAATCACTTATCTCGGATCGAGAAAGAGAGTCGGACTATTTAAGGGATGATGATCATTCGCCTATAGTCTGACAAGGTATATCGTGAGGCAAAAGGGACTTAGAAGAAAGTCGCATTGGAAGGTATGTCGTCATGACTTATTGGTACTTGGGAGTCGACACGTTTTGCTAGGAGCCGCTACCGGCTGATCGATCATGAGTGAGACTTGGAATCATGTCCGGGTTACCATGAGCCTGTCGGGTCACACACTTAAGAGCGGGAGCAAGTTTGGGTTAGACCCAAACAGGAAAACTATTTGGGTTGGACCCAGATAGTCACATGGACTTAGTCAGCAAGTTGGACTTGCAGGGACTAATATAGGCCTTTTAGTGAGTGGGTCACAAGTGAGTGGAGTCCACTTTCACTCCCTACATAAGCTGGGGTGCAGGTGCTTAGAGCACAAGGTTAGGTCACTCCATGTGTTCGAAACCCTAGCCCAGTCCGTCCTGTCGCCGCCGTACCGGATCTAGCAGTCCATCGCCAGCGCTCCTCCTTGCATGTGTGGATACTAGCGGAGGTGTTGTACGTTCAGCACTTCGACGATTGTGGAACCGAAATGGATCATGGATCGTGGAACCGGAACGGATTGTGAGGACTACACTACATCAATCGGCGTGCTTCATCGATTCCCGAACAGCGCGTCTCGTGGTAATCCTCGTGGCCTTCTACCTGAGCTGGATCTTGGGTTCACCGCATAGGGAAAAAGTTTTGTTTATCTATGTGTGGCACAACAGTGGTATCAGAGCGATAGCTTCTGGTTTTAGGCTCGAGATCTTGCATATGTGATATGTGGTTGGCGTTAGATTGGATCTAATTGCAGTTTTGGTGGTCGATCTATGAGATAGATTGGTTTTGTACGAGGTTGATTAGATCAACTATACTCGGGGAATTGGATGATCCGTTTTCCGTGATCTTACTGCTAAGGTCATGGAACGACATACCCCTACCGGTCGGTTTCCACCATCGGGGTAGACTATGACACATAAATCTGGATGCGGTGATCGAAGATCAAAGAGTTTGGTCGAATCCTAGTCCGAATCGGATTTGGGTAAAATTGTTTTATCCGATGATGAAATCCATGTCCAGAATGCAGATGAGATCTATGTTTTCGGAACTTCGATCCCCGCCCGCTATCCGGCTAGCGGGACTGCCGGCTTTGCCCTATCGTAGCGTCTTAGATGTCGTTGCGAGTTTCACAACACTGGTAGATATCGTATCTATGCATAACTTGTTTTTGCAGGATGTTGTTATGAGTGGTATGGCTTATATGCATGTGATGTGTGTAATCCATATGTGATCTGTGTATCATGGTTTTTGTCAGCCGGCTAGAGCCTAGGTGATGTCATCTTATTGTATAACGGTCTGCGTGTCGGATTCTCTGTGTAATTTGCTTTACAAGCTAGTGTAGCTGTTTGGAGAATCCGGATGGCATGCAAGTCGATGTACAAGTCGGCTACATGGTATAAGACAGCGCGTGACAAGAGTTTACATGAGTCGGATTACAGTCTTTATGGAGATGGAGATCGCCATGAAGAGAGCCATACCATTTCACATTATAATTGCCTTATTTGTGTTATGTTTATGTCTTTGTTTTCACCTCTATTAGATAGTTGGTAGAAAGCAATCCCTCAAAGAAGGTCTAGTCGGTTTCCCCACCAGTGCTGCACCATCACAAGTCGGACATTTTTGGTAGTGGGCTCATAAAATTGAGGTGTTATCAATTCTTTCTGACTAGGTGGGTTCGAGTCAGAATCTTACAGCAGAAGCACTTGGTAATCTAGACAGGTCTATCACAACGGTTGTGGGACTTGGGGAAAAGTCGGATGGGAGCCGGGGCATGTGATGCCACCCATCCAACTGGAGTCGTATGAGATACGATTGACAAGGAGTTGTCTACCTAGATCACTTGACGGCTAGCGGTGATGCTAAAGCTCACTAGTCGACTTGCTTATTTAGGGTCTTGAATCACTAAGTAACCATCAGAGGGATGTTGGTTCTAGTGGGAGCATAAATATTAAAGTGTTTAATATGCTTGCTATTTTATGGATACAAGTCTTAAGTGTTTTGCATATTTTTTGTTGTAGATCGATGGCACCTAGCAGTCTCCCTCCGATTTCCGGTTTTGCTTTGAGAACCATCTTAGAGAAAGATAAGCTAAATGGAACTAATTTCACCAACTGGTATCGTAATCTAAGAATTGTTCTCAAACAAGAAAAGAGGGACCATGTCCTAGACAACCAGCTTCCAGATGAACCGGATGAGAATGCGACAATCGCAACCACCAATGCCTATCGTCGGATTTGTGATGAATCCACGGAGATTAGCTGTCTTATGCTTGCTCACATGGAACCGGGCTTGCAGCACCAATTCGAGAATGTTGAGGCCTACGATATGATCGAAAGCCTCAAAAGTATGTTCCAGGCTCATGCAAAGACTGAGAGGTATCAAGTGTCTCAGGCTTTGTTGAGCTGCAAGCTTAGGGATGGCGATCCACTGAGTCCGCATGTGATCAAGATGGTTGGTTACGTGCAGTCTCTAGAAAGACTTGGCTATCCCATTAGCGAAGAGTTTACTACAGACATAATTCTGAACTCTCTTCCTAGTGCATATGGACAGTTCATATTGAACTACCACATGCATGGTATGGATAAGAAGCTCACTAAATTACATGGGATGCTCAAGCAGGCTAAGACGGATCTCAAGAAAGGTGTTAGTCAAGTGTTGATGGTGCAAAATAAGGCTAAGTTCAAGAAGAGTTCTTGGACTAAGAAGAAGAAGGCAAAGTAGGGAGGTAAGGCGGAGGACCCAGTCCAAAGCGCTTCCTCAGGGACTAAGCCATCTCCTGGAGCCGGATCCACTTGCTTCTGCTGCAAGTCGGATGGCCACTGGAAGAAGAATTGCAGCAAGTATCTGGCTGATAAAGCCAAGAGCGGAGGTGTGACTTCCGGCTCAGGTACGCTTGTTTGCAATGTTATAGACATTTATCTTGCGGATGCACCTGGTAGTTCTTGGGTATATGATACCGGATCAGTCATTCACATCTGCAACTCGTTGCAGGGACTGGTAAGAACTAGGAGCGTTGCAAGAGGCGAGGTTGACATTAGAGTCGGCAACAAAGCGAGAGTCGCTGTGTTGGAAGTCGGCACAATGCAACTTCATTTACCTTCTGGATTCTTAATGGAGCTAAATAATTGTTATTATGTTCCAGTGCTTAGTCGAAACATCATTTTTGCCTCATTTTTTATGAGACAAGGCTATGAGTCAAATATTAAGAATAATGCTTGTTCTTTATATTTGAATGATATGTTTCACGGCTTTGCACCCGTCCGAGACGGGTTATTTATTTTGAATCTTGAGGGTGAATCTGTCTTTAACGTAAATGTGAAGAGGTTGAAACCAAATGATCTGAGTATGACTTACTTTTGGCATTGTCGGCTTGGTCATATAAGTTGGAAATGCATGAATAAGCTCCATGATGATGGACTCCTAACTTCGTTCGACTTGGAGTCGTTCGAGACATGCGAATCCTGCCTTCTCGGCAAGATGACCAAGACACCTTTTGCAAAGAGTTGTGAAAGGGCATCCAACTTATTGGGACTAGTACATAGTGATGTATGTGGACTGATGAGCACGACAGCCAGATGTGGTTATGAGTACTTCATTACCTTCACTGATGATTTGAGTAGATATGGATATATATACTTGATAAAACATAAGTCGGAAGCCTTTGAAAAGTTCAAGGAATTCCAGAATGAGGTACATAATCAACTTGGCAAGAAAGTAAAGTTTCTCCAGTCGGACTGAGGAGGCGAGTACATGAGCCATGAGTTTGATGACCATCTGAAGAGTTGTGGAATAGTTCCCCAGCTCACTCCTCCAGGAACACTGCAGAGAAACGGTGTGTCAGAAAGGGGGAATCGGACCTTGTTAGACATGGTACAATAAATGATGAGTCGGCCAAATCTCCCTTTATCATTTTGGGGTTATTGTCTAGAAACTACAACATTCACACTAAACAGAGTACCATCAAAGTCGGCAGAGAGACACCGCATGAGATGTGGACTGGCAAAAAGCCGATTTTGTCTTTTCTTAAGATTTGGGGTTGTGAAGCTTTTGTCAAGCAACTTTAGTCAGACAAGCTTGTAGCCAAGTCGGATAAGTGTATTTTCGTGGGGTATCCGAGGGAAACCTTGGGCTACTACTTCTACAACCGAGAAGAGGGCAAAGTGTTTGTCGCTCGAAATGGTGTCTTTCTTGAGAAAGAGTTTCTCAGTCAGGGAGTTAGTGGGAGTACGGTGCATCTCGAATAAATTCGAGAGATACCGGCCAGCAGCGAGTCGGCAAATGCCTTAGAGGTTGAGTCGGACGTGGTACCTGAGCCAGAAATTGCACCGACACTGTGAAGATCGGCTAGATTGCGAAGTGTTCGTGATGTGTTGTTGTTGGACAGTGATGAGCCGGCAACTTATTCAGAAGCGATGGTGGGTTCTGATTCTGAGTCATGGCTTGGAGCCATGAGATCCGAGTTAAAGTCCATGGATGAAAATCAAGTTTGGAACTTGGTTGATCTGCCAGGCGGTGCAAGACCCGTCGAGTGCAAATGGGTCTTTAAGAAGAAAACTGATATGGATGGAAATGTTTCCATCTATAAAGCATGGCTTGTCATGAAAGGGTTCCGACAAGTTCAAGGAGTTGACTACAATGAGACTTTCTCTCCCGTGGCGATGCTGAAATCAGTTCGGATCATGTTAGCTATAGCAGCCTATTTCGACTATGAAATATGGCAGATGGATGTCAAGACAGCTTTCCTTAACGGAAATTTAACCGAGGACATGTATATGATACAGCCCGAGGGTTTTGTCAATCCGGCTAATGCTGACAAGGTATGCAAGCCTCGAAAATCCATTTATGGGTTGAAGCAAGCATCTCAGAGTTGGAACATTCGCTTTGATGAAGTAGTCAAATCGTTTGGCTTCATCAAGAGTGATCATGACTCTTGTTTATACAAGAATTTTAGTGGGAGCAAAGTGAACTTTCTGATCTTATATGTGGATGACATATTACTGATTGGAAATGATGTCCAGATGTTGCAAGAGACTAAGGAATCATTGGAAAAGAGTTTTTCGGTGAAGGACTTGGGTGAGGCAACTTACATACTAGGAATCCGGATCTATAGAGATAGATCAAGGCGGCTCATTGGATTGAGTCAAAGTACATATTTGGACAAAGTGTTGAAGAAGTTCAACATGGAATCGTCTAAGAAGGGGTTCTTACCGATGTCCCATGGCGTAAAACTTAGCAAGACTCTGTATCCTTCGACAACTGATGAGTGAAGTCGGATGAGTGCGATTCCGTATGCTTCTGCAGTCGGATCCATCATGTACGCTATGATTTGTACTAGGTCGGATGTTTCCTATGCTCTAAGTGTTGTGAGCAGGTACCAGGCTAACCCTGGAGAGATCCACTGGGCAGCGGCTAAAAATATCCTCAAGTACTTGAGAAGGACTAAGGATATGTTCCTAGTTTATGGAGGTGAGGATGAACTCAGTGTAAGGGGTTACACGGATGCGAGTTATCTCACTGACTCGGATGATTCTCGTTCGCAATCCGGATATGTGTTTGTGATAAACGGAGAGGCTGTGAGCTAGAAAAGTTCCAAGAAAGAGACGGCGTCTGCGTCTACAACAGAGGCTGAGTATATTACTGCCTCGGAGGAAGCAAAAGAAGCAGTTTGTATGAGGAATTTCCTCATGGATCTTGGTGTGGTTCAGGGCTCGTCCAATCCGTTAGACGTGTATTGTGACAACAATGGTGCTATTGCACAGGCCAAGGAACCTAGACAACACCAGAAGAACAAACATATACTCATGCGGTGCCACCTTATTTGCCAGTTTGTGGATCAAGGTGATATCAAGTTATGCAAGGTACACACAGATGCAAACATTCTAGATCTGTTGACAAAGCCACTTCCACAGCCGAAGCATGAGGCACACCTAAGAGCAATGGGCATTAGATGCCTAGACATGTGATGTCAGATGATTGACTCTAGTGCAAGTGGGAGACTGTTAGGAATATGCCCTAGAGGCAATCATGGTTGATGATATTGCCCAATGTATTCATAAAGTTATGGTCCATGTATGAACTGCTGATATGTATCATCGAATATGTGATTCGATTGTGGAACTATATATTCATGTTGTGCATACTAATTGTCCTTGGTCATTGAGGTTGTGCTAGACACACAACTTAGACCAATGTGAAAGTCGGCAGATGACTAGGTTCCACTTGTCATGGGCATGGAGATGCTATTCCGACTTACACGGATTCGGCTAAAGAGTTTTGCGAGTCGGATTGACCCATATTGAGATGCAACGAACAAGTCGTCATTTGCATGTTTCAATCAATCTAATCCTTAGACCTGAGGTTATTGCACAGTCCGAGTTAAGGATCACCGACTTAGGTTCCGTCAAACGTTGTTCCGTCAATGGGCAGTTATAAAGGCGGAGTTCGGGTCGACTGTGAATCAAGTTGCGTGATGTGAATGAACAAGATGGGATTTTGCCCCTCCATCTGGAGAGATATTCTCTGGGCCCTCTCGGAAGATAAGATTCGGAAAGCATGGCCATGCGCGTCTCAGTTAAGTGTTAACCGAGGCAACCGACTAAGATTTAGTCAGATGAATCACTTATCTCAGATCGAGAAAGAGAGTCCGACTATTTAAGGGATGACGATCATTCGCATATAGTCCGATAAGGTATATCATGAGGCAAAAGGGACTTAGACGAAAGTCGCATTGGAAGGTATGTCGTCATGACTTATTGGTACTTGGAGACATCGACCGTTTAGGAGCCGCTACGGTCGATCGATCACGAAGTGAGACTTTAATCGTGTCACAGGTTACCATGAGCCTGTCGGGTCACACACTTAAGAGCGGGAGCAAGTTTGGGTTAGACCCAAACATGAAAACTATTTGGGTTGGACCCAAATAGTGACATGGACTTAGTCAGCAAGTTGGACTTGCAGGGACTAATATAGGCCTTTTAGTGAATGGGCCACAAGTGAGTGGAGCTCACTTTCACTCCCTATATAAGCTGGGGTGCAGGTGCTTAGAGCACAAGGTTAGGTCACTCCATGTGTTGGAAACCCTAGCCCCAGTCCGTCTTGTCGCTGCCATACTAGATCTAGCAGTCCACCGCCGGCGCTCCTCCTCGTGCGTGTGGATACTGGCAGAGGTGTTGTACGTTCAGCACTTCGACGATCGTGGAACCGGAATGGATCGTGGATCGTGGAACCAGAACGGATCGTGAGGACTGCACTGCATCAAGCGACGTGCTTCATCGATTCCGCCACTGCGCGTCTAGTGGTAATCCTCATGGCCTTCTACCTGAGCTAGATCTTGGGTTCACCGCGTAGGGAAAAAGTTTTGTTTATCTCTGCGTGGCACAACATCCCGACACAGAAGCGATCCGCTGACGAGATTCTTATTGATGGAGGGAACGTGTTGCACATACTTTAGCTGTACGGTCTTCCCCGAAGTAAACTTCAGATTTACCGTACCAACACCATGAACAGAAGCACATGAGCCATTTCCCATTAGCACGGAGGAAGTCCTTGAGACCTGATAAGAAGAGAACATGGATATATCAGAACATACATGTGTATTAGCACCGTTTCAATCCACCAATCAGGAGAATGACATACTGAAAGGATAGTAGGTAAAATACCGTACCTGACGTCCTTCATCTCAGTATTGCTAATAACAACATTAGCGGTCTTGCCGCTGTTCCCATGTTGCTGCTTGTCAAAGCAATTAGGGCAGCTAGGAGCCCAATCATCAGGATTACCATAGACGTGGCAAGAGCCTTTCTTCTTATCATTTTTCCTCTTAAAGTTGGTTGAGTGAGTGGCCTTGTTCTTGCCATCAAACTTCCCTTTGCCATCAGATTTGTTCTTATTCTTCAACTTCTAGGATTGGAAGTTTTTCTTCTGTACCAAATTGGCACTAGAAGCTCCCTCAAGTACTCGAGCACGTGTGTCCTTTGCTCTCGCCTTCTCTTCCACATGAAGAGACCCAATGAGATCCGTAACAGAAAACTCTTATCTCTTATGTTTCAGAGAAGTAGCAAAGTTCCTCCACATGGGAGGAAGCTTGGCAATAATGCCTCCGGCCACAAACTTGTCCGGTAAGGTACACTTAAACTGCTCAAGTTTTTTGGCAATTGATTGTATCTCATGAGCTTGCTCGACGACGGAGCGCTCATCAACTATCTTGTAGTCATAGAATTGCTCCATGACATAAAACTCAGTGCCAGCGTCCGAGACCCCAAACTTGGCCTCGAGCGCATCCCACGCGTCTTTGCCATTATCAAATGACGTATATGGGTCAACAATGTTGTCCCCAAGAATACTGAACAGAGCCGCCATAAACATGGTATCGTCTTTCTTAAAGGCCGCTTCCTGCTCAGTAGAAAGATCACCTTTAGGTTTGCCAAGAGTGGCGCTATAGCAGTTTAGGTTTTTAAACCATAGAATTGCTCTCGCGCGTCATCTCTTATAGTGCATACCATCAAACGAAGGCGGCCTAGTAGCCGTGGCTACACCAGTGGAATTCAGTTGCCTATAATCATATTTTTGGATTGTTGAAAATATAAGCAATAATCCATATGGTTTAATCCGAATAATAAACTGATAAATCATGATCATACAGACAGTACCAAAACTAATCATGCAGATCAACAAAGTAGATGAACAGATTACATCTAAATAAGATAAATCTATCACATCTACACAAATCGCTAGAATAAAGAAGTCTAACAGAATCTAAAAGAGACAGTTCAGTATTACGTATAGTAGAGCAGCGGCAGTAGCAGCCGTGGCGTTGGCAGCATCGGTATCCGCAGCGGTGGCAGCGTCGTCGGCCATGTCGTCAATGTAGAGGCTGCTGATATCTAGGAAGAAGTCCTCGTCGGGGAAGGAGTCGTTCGTGATGGCGTCAGTAGTCGCGCGGAAGCGCTCCCCAAAAAGCCTGATCGCCCCTCACTCGTACAGGTTCACAAAAAGGCGGGGTTCCGGAGGCCTACTGTCCCGATCTACGGTGCACGTCGCAAGACGGGATGGGGAAGTCGAAGGCGGTGGTGCAATATACTGGAAGGAGACGCGTGTGGTAAGTGATGCCGATTAGGTTTAGCGCAGGCGTTTATATAGAGCAAGTCAGGGAGACCGTGGGACTCAGCCCATGTACGAGTCGGTAACAGCCCACACCCATAAAAATTGGAAACAGCTGACTCATTAACGCGTTCGTTAATTACTCGTAATTAATCCAAGATTAATTTTCCGAACTAGCAAAAATAAAGCTCGGCCATGAGATTCTCATAACCAAGGCGCACGCAAGGCGTCGTGGCGAGGCATGGCGAGGCGGGCGGCATCGAAGAAGGAGTGCGCGAGAGCTGCTCTTCTTCTCACACCTTAGTGAGTGGTGGAACAGCCTAGTATATAAAGAGGTATAACTCTCACTCAACTAGCAATGTGGGACTAAACTTTGGCACCACTAGCACAGTCATATGCTGCCATGCACAAATAAGCCAAAGAGAATTTCAGAATTTGTCTAATGGGCCAATAGCCCAAAACTCACCAAATTCCAACAATCCCACACAAAGTCTCATTGGCACATCACCTCATTTCCATTCCAGAATATTGTTTTATATACCGGTGTATAGTGAAGACTGTTAAGTTGAACTTCCACGTTAAACTTCATGCTACACCAGCGAGCACCTTGAATAGTGGACTATGCCTTGAACTACAAGTTTTCCGCACATTGGTTTGACAGAAAATCTAGACCTGTACAGGGCTACTGCAGGGCTTCCCCGCGGTTTGGAGCTTATGCGTCATACTCCAGGGCCTTTCATGAGTTTATTAGAGAGTACCCAACTCTCACAGACTGTTTAACAGTCAGACTCATATAGGTATGTTCCTCAATAGATGTTCTGCAGGACATCTCTGCTTAGAAAAGCCACTTGAAACATATTAAGATAAATATCAACCTGCCATGCAGAATAAGAGAGTATTGCATCTTTGTGGAGATGTAAATATAATATGGGCATACTCTCCTCTCAGCTAATCAACCGCTTGTCTCCCAGCTCTAATTCACGGGATCTCCGATCACATAGAGTGGGTTGCCACTTCGAACAACTCATTGTGTGGGTCTCAAACTCATCTCCCTCGATGCATTATCTATCACATTACGTGATAAGCCCTTTGTGAAGGGCTCTTCTAAGTTCTTAGATATTTGGATATAATCCAATGCAGTAACTCCGAAGTTTCTCAGTTTAGTGACAGATTTCAGTCTCCTATTCACATGCCTTGATGACTTCATATTATCCTTAGAACTGTTTACTTTGACGATCACAGTTTGATTATCACAGTTCATCAGGATGGCAGGTATTAGTTTTTCAACCATAGGTAAGTCCATCAAAAGCTCATGAAGCCACTCTACTTCAATAGTGGCTGTGTCTAATGCAGTGAGTTCTGCTTCCATAGTTGACCTTATTAAGATGGTCTGCTTGTAAGACTTCCAAGAAACATCGCCACCACCAAGTGTAAACAAATAACCACTTGTGGCCTTAATCTCATCAGCATCAGATATCTAGTTTGAATCACTATAACCCTCAAGTACCCGTGGATACCCAGTATGGTGAATACCATAACTCGTAGTGCCTTTGAAATAGCGCAAAATTCTCTCAAGTGCATGCCAATGATCATCTCTAGGATTTGACACAAATCGACTCAGTTTGCTTACAGCAAAGGAGATGGCAGGCCTCGTAGCGCTGGCTAAATACATGAGCGAGCCAATGATTTGAGAATATCTCAATTGATCTTTAGCATTCCTTCGATTCTTTCAAAGTAGCATGCTCGGATCATAAGGCGTTGGAGAAGACTTGAAGTCGCTATACCCAAAACGACTCAATATCTTTTCCACATAGTGGGACTGAAGCAGTGTAATCCCACCATTTTCATCCTTCAATAGCTTGATGTTTAAGATTACATCATCCACTCCCAAGTCCTTCATCTCAAAGTAGCGAGATAGGAACTCTTTTACCTCCTCAATAACAGCGAGGTTGGTCCCGAATATCAATATGTCATCGACATAGAGACACATAATAACTCCCTCGCCCCCACCATGGCGATAGTACACACACTTATCAGCTTCATTTACAACAAAGCCTTTAGCGGTTAAAGTTCTTTCAAACTTCTCGTGCCACTGCTTAGGAGCTTGCTTAAGACCATATAAAGACTTCACTAACTTACAAACCTTTCCTTCTTGACCAGCTACTACAAATCCATCGGGCTGCTCCATATAAATTTCCTCATCTAGCTCTCCATTTAGAAAAGCCGCCTTAACGTCCATTTGATGAACAAGAAGACCATGTGAGGCAGCCAAGGATATTAGTACTTGAATAGTGGTCAATCAGGCTACAGGTGAGTAGGTATCAAAGAAGTCTTCGCTTTCTTTCTGGGTATAACCCCTGGCCACAAGACGTGCCTCGTACTTTTCAATAGTACCATTAGGTCTAAGCTTTTTCTTGAACACCCGCTTACATCCTACAGGTTTGCACCCATAAGGACGATCAGTGACCTCCCAAGTTCCATTAGCTAAGATGGAATCCATCTCACTAGGTACAACTTCTTTCTAGTAGTCAGCATCTTGAGATGCATAGGCTTCTGAAATAGAGGTGGGAGTATCATCCACGAGGTACACAATGAAATCATCACCAAATGACTTTGGAGTCCTTTGTCTCTTGCTCCTTTTAGGAGCTTTATTATCATTCTCCATAGGATCATCATAGTGTTCTATCGGCATAGTGGGTTCAGGAATTATAATAAATTCCTGACTAGATGAACTAGTCATCTCCTGATTTGATGAGCAAGACATACCTTTTATGGGAAAGATGTCCTCGAAGAAAGTCGCATCATTCGACTCCATAATCGTACCAACATGCATGTCGGATACCTCAGATTTTGCTATCAAAAATCTATAGCCAATGCTATGAAAAGCATATCCCATAAAAACACAATCCACGGTTTTAGGTCCAAGCTTTCGCTTCTTGGATATTGGAATATTGACTTTCGTCAAACATCCCCAAGTTCGTAAGTAAGAGAGTTTAAGCCTTTTCTTCTCCCATTCCTCAAATGGAGTCATGGTTTTATCCTTTACGGGAACACGGTTCAGGACATGACATGCAATCATTAGCGCCTCCTCCCACCATTCCTTGGAAAGACCCGATGTATCTAACATGGCGTTAACCAAATCAGTTAGAGTGCGATACTTTCTTTTGGCCACCCCATTTGACTGAGGTGAATAGGGAGGCGTCCTCTCATGAATAATACCATGTTCCGTACAAAATATATCAAATTCATTTGAAAAGTACTGTCCACCATGATCCGACCTTAACCGCTTGATTTTAAGATCAAGTTGGTTTTCTGCTTCAGCTTTATAGTTGTTAGACGGTTGTGGTGGTGCTATTCTGGGCGTCCTCGCACGCCGACTAGATGCTTGGCCCCGCGGACACGGCCACTCGCCGCGACAGAGTCGTCACGACACGCTCTAGAACTGCCACTGTGACCCGCCGCGCCTCCTCCAGAGAGCACGCATTGTCGGCGCCTTGCTATTCCTGCCATGGGCGCCGCCACTGCTGCTGCTGCTACCTCCTCACGTCCGTGCGCCCTCCTGGCCAGCTGTGGCGTACGCGCCCGCCATGGCGGTGTCCCCGCACCGGAGGGCGACCTCGAGGTCGACCACGCGCCCACACACAACCCATCCCGCGCAGCGGCGCACGCGTCGAGCAGCCCGATGGACGCCTCGAGCTCCTCCCCACCCGCTCGACGCATGCGAACCACATCAACTTCTCCACGTGCTCGTCGGGATCCGACTTGGCCTATGGGCAGGAGGAGAGGAACGGCGCCGGCGGCGGCCAGGTGGGGAGAGCGGCGTGGCCTGCGGGTAGGAGGAGAGGAAAGACGCAGACGGTGGCCAGGAGGGGACGGCGAGGCGCGGCAGCTGTGGTGACCTCCGCACAGAGCGTTCCCGTGGCGGCGGCTCCCGCCGTTGAGGAGGAGATGGCGAGGCGCGACAACTGCGGCGACCTCCCGCATAGAGCGGCCCCGTCGCGACGGCTCCCGCCACGGAGGAGGGGATGGAGAGGCGCGGCAGCTGCGGGACCAGCTCGCCGGAGACCGGCCGCCTCGTAGCCTCGGACCTCTCGCTGGTGGCCATCGAGAAGCAGCTCCCGAGATCGCTCGCCGCGGCATCGGCGTCTCCGTGAGCGGGAGGTCAAGCTGGGGACAGAGAGAGGAGTTGTGGGAGGAGAGGGAGGTAGTGGTGGGGTCAGATGGGACACATGGGGGATAGGGAGTGGTTGCTTGCTTAATCCGGCGTTCCCAGGGCGTTCCCGGCGCCCTGGAAATGGCCTGGAAACGCTGGACGTAAAATCAGCCCGGGAACGCCTCCTGGGAACGCTTTTGGGACGTTTTTTTCAATTCGGATGAAAAAAATGCCCTGGAAATGGCCTCCTGGAAGGAAATGCTAGTGGAGATGCTCTAACAAAGTTGTCTTTTCCTAAAAAAAAATCGTCGGTACTTAACCATTAGATATTTGGTTTTGAAAATATTGTTGGCTTCTGTTGGTGCTCAGTTACCTGCATTATTACGAAGCTGCCAACCCTTGTTGATATATTGCTTAGTTAAAAAACTAAGTTGCTTACATTGCTGGAAAGTATTACACCTGACTTTCAACAATAGAAAGCAACTAGTAGAACATAGTCCCTTGTTTCAATATGAACATTGTTTTTCTAAAAAAGAATATCTACATATAACCATACGAGATATAGTTTTGAAGATACCGCCGTGAGGCCTATAAAGTGAAAATGTATCATTATCAAGGTATATGGTTTGAAAATTATAGATTTCAATATCTTTAAAAGATCATATAATATCACATGCCAGTGGTTATCGGGGTTTGTGGGCAAGAAGAGAAGTCGAAAGAACATGTAATATTTCCTTAATAAAAAGGAAAATGATTGGCCCACTCTAGGCGATCTATCATGGTGGCCAACTCAGGCGCGCGCCTGCCTCTATCACATTAAAACCTTATCCCAAATTTCTTCCGACCACTCATTTCTCTCGCGAGTTAAATCTATCGTTAATCATCGAACTTGCTTAGTAAAGTTAATACGGTTATTGTACAACAGAAATACGAGTTTACGGTCACTGAAGACGCGTCAAAGCGTCGCTCGCGGTCAAAGATCGTGCAGTAGAGAAGTATTTGACGACGTGGCGAGGTGATGACCCACTGTCAGGCAACTTAATATATACATAAATGATAACCACTTACATTTTGAAACCGGGGACTAGTAGCAAAAAACAGAATTTTGGACAAAAATAAAAATACACATGTCAGCCTCTCGACCAGAGATAGCGCGTGTCAGCATCTCGACCGGGGATCGGGGTTCTTGACGCCGGGGCGTAGAGGTAGAGCTATCCTAATACTAGTAGTAGAAATATTAATAGAAATATCATGTGGCCAAATTTCCCGTATGTTGGTGAGCGCAGTGCGTAAGTAACCTTTGTGAATAAAAAGCATATTCAATTAAGTGGCGGATTTAAAGGTAAGGCTTCATCAAACATCAAGCGCTGTACTCTCTCCGTTCACTAATGTTTTTTACATACATGTATGTAGATATATTTCAGGTTCACATCTAGTCGTTTCTTATCTTAGGAGTATATCGTTTCTTTGTACAGAACGAGTCATCTCAGCAATACACAAGTTCGACTCTCTTTTTTTTTTTGAAAAGAACACAAGTTCGACTCTATAGGCTCTCGAGACTCGAGTGGCCAAAGCTTCATTAAATCCACGCGGCGGTCGACTGACTTTCAGCCTAACAGCCAGCCAAATCAATCACAAAAAAGCACGACACGGAAGCCGGAGGTGCCAAACCTCCCCCCGAAGCCTTTCCGGAAAAACCCTCGCCCCCTTTCTTCCCCTCAGCACCCCGCCGGCCGCGATCAAACCCCAACCGGCTACCATGGCCAGCGACGACGAATTCTACTACTACGACGAAGACGGCGACGAGGGGGAGGAGGAGGAGGCGGCGGCAGCCGCGGACTGGGACGGACTGGCGGTGGAGGCCGACGAGGACGACCTCGGCCTGCTCGAGGAGGACCCGCCGCTGCGGGAGCGCCGCGCCGATTGCTGGGTGAGTATCCCGGCCAGCAGACTCCTTCCCTGCCGTTGGATTGATTTCTGGGGCCTCCGCCTCGGCGAGATCGGGGTATTTCAGCATCCCCGTGCTCCCGGTCCTCCGCCAGGCTTGGCCGAATTCTGCGCCCCCTTTTCCCCCCCTAAGACTAATTACGCGTCTCTGCACTCTGCTCTGGGAGTCTCTGCTGTCTCCTTTCTGCAATGTGCTGCTTCCGCTAAGCAGCCGTCAGTCAGGTCCCTTCAGCTCCTTACCAGATCGGCTTCCGGTAGGATGGGGTTTGTGTCAGTTAATGCATTCTGATACATAATTCCAGTGCGAAACGATATTGTGGGTCGCTTTGGATCTCCGGTTTAGGTGTGAAACCACATAGCTATCTCGGTTTTGAATCTCCGGTTTAGGCGTAGGAACTTTTATTTATTTCAACCTTGCAGAAGGTTAATCATTGTCGTACAACTTCCCAGTTTCCCCCAAAATAATTACAATAGAAACCTGTACCACGATATGCATTTTCTTCAATTTTTCATTTACTAAAATAATAAATCGTACTTTATATAGAACAAGCTAGTATGGCGTGCACAGCCTCCCTTCTTGAATGTATACTTCTTTTTACTGTATGTAACTTTAAGCACCATACAAGTAAGGTATAACTGCACGGCAAAGGCATCAAGTACATTATAGATACCATACTTGGTTTGCTAAGTACATACTATGTTATGCCCCGCCTACACTCTCGATTGGAACTCACATTATAGTGGGATTCAAAAGGGATTCAGAGTAGCAAAGCTAGTTGGGAGAGATACAAGGGGAAAAGTAGGACAAGTTTGAGAGAAAAGTTCAGAGAGAGAAAGTCGGGTTCAGAGATTTCATCCTCCTCCTCGTTGCCCTCTGTATCGTTGGTATTTAAAGGTCTTTGATGCGCTGGGTCCAGCCCGGTGATTAGTTGGCGTACACACGGTCATGACATTACCCCCATCTTCAGTTCCGGCTTGTCCCCAGGCCAGTGCTCGAAACGGCTTGGAATCTTGAGCTGTTTGTCGGAGCTGGAGACCTGGATCCCATGGAGTGGTGAGTGGCGAACTGACCATGATGTGTGGCAACAGAGAACCCTGAACATGAGTTAGCTGATCCCGTTGTAAAATGCTCCACTGTTCTGCAATCCCGGAAAGAAAACCACAGTATCGTGTGCACTTGGAGATCGTATCCAACTCTCCATGACAAAATTTCTTAATGTGCAATGTAGCAAAACTTGACTGGCGAACCAAGAGTTCCTGAAATTCTTCCTGATAGAGTTCCATCTTGTAGTTATCTTCTATCTGATGCATGCAAAGCAATTGTACCGTCACGTTGTTTTGGTGTTCCATTCTGCCACGCATAGCATACTCCCATGACAAGGCCTTGCATGCAATGTTTTGAATTAGCGTGCTTTCTTGGAGCAAACAATGGTCAGAATTTCTGCACAATTTACCTGCCCTCACAGTATCAATCAGCTGGCTGTGAACGCCTGGATCCCAAGGTAAATTGATGGATAAGCTGAGTATCGACTGCACTTGATTACCTGCAGAGTATCGTCGTCTCTTGGACTTAGCTACTGTGCCTCTGGGACTGAACCCACCATACCTCCATGGTGCCAAATGTAAAAATACCAGGCATATTGTGGTCATGCCAATGCTGATGGAGCTGAAGGAACTCAGACTGCCGGAAATCACTTCCTCTAATACTAGGTGCGCTTGCGTAGTTCTGCACCACTGGCACAAAGTCTGGCGATGGATATGCTCAAGCGTAGCTGCAGATGGCATTTTGAAGCCAGGCAACGTCTTGGAGGATTGCCACAGAGAGCACATTCACCAAGCCAAGACTGTATGGCGTGTCGGTCTTGCATATGCCTACACTCAGGCGGTCTGGGAGTGTCTCGATGGTTGTTGTCCATGTCTGAGAAGCTGATCCCAGCACCTGTTCAGCAGGAGGCGTCAATGCGATGCGTGCCGCTGTGAGGTAGATGATATGCACACACACCCTTCTTCCCCCCCTGATTTTCGGCTTGGCCATAAGCCCATAGTGCCAGCAGCAGCCAGAGCAGGGGATGGTGCTCCTGTTTAGTTCTGGTAGATGAAGGCGAGGTTGTTGTTGAAGCTTCTGGTGGGCATGACGGCACTGACAGCATCCATGTCGTTCCATGTAACGTGCACAACATGAACGACACCTTCCACGGAGGCCATGGCGGTGGGCGGTCCAGCTGTAGTCTGCGCTGATCCGGAGGGTACGCTGGCACACCAACAATAAAGGAAGACCATGCCCAGATTAATGTAGATGACGTCGTGCTCACCCATAGCCGCGGAGAGTCACAAACATGGATGTAGTTGATGCCTTGGTGCAGCTGAACTGGTTCTCGCTTGGTGGGTGCTGCTGAGTCGCCGATGCTGCTTGCAACAATAACAGCAGTGCCGGTCGGCACGAGTATTTCGTCAAGCACCTCGTGTGCAGGAAGGAGCCCCAGTGTATCCGACTGGAGGGCATCACTCGGCTGCACGGACGGGGACATCGAGACTCCCGGAGGCACTGGAATGGTCATGGACACGATGCTTGGATTCAGAGACGTAGCCTCAGCCTGCTTGTTGTCCTTGTTAATGATGAAGCACCGCATGGAGCACCTGGTTGGCAAGGTGGTGTGGACATCGCTGGGATCCTCAACACGGTTGGCGCCGAGCTCGCTGACACTGGGTGATGCCCAAGGGGGAGCATATCAAGTGCTCAGTGTAGCCATAGACTGCTGGCACTTGAGCGCGCCTCGCCATTCTGTCCCAACCGTTGGATCAACCGAGGGCGGGGACAAAGCCATGACCTCTGTGCCATCGATGTTGGGGCTAGAGCCAACCATAGACCTAGTGGGTGCCGCCTCGACTAGGCTGCTGGTGTCGTTGACGCGGCCACCCACAATCTCCTGGTCGGCAAACCCAGCGTCGAACACTTGACGGGCACTGTCTATGCTGCTGGTGGTGTTGTCGCAGCCGCCCGCAGCTTCTTGAAGATGCCCTGCGAATCATCGACGGTGATCTTCACCGCCTCCACCAACGCCGCCAGCTTGCTCAT
The DNA here is from genome assembly GCA_023614405.1 of Avena insularis. NCBI lineage: Eukaryota > Viridiplantae > Streptophyta > Magnoliopsida > Poales > Poaceae > Avena > Avena insularis. Next base: position 93,955,573 of record CM042696.1, on the reverse strand, counting down.
CGCCGCCACCAAATCCTCCATCGTCTCTGCTCGGTCTTCCCCGATCTGAACCTTGCTCTTGATACCAAATGTTATGCCCTGCCTACACTCTCGATTGGAACGCAGATTATAGTGGGATTCAAGAGGGATTCAGAGTGGCAAAGCTAGTTGGGAGAGATACAAGGGAAAAAGTAGGACAAGTTTGAGAGAGAAGTTCAGAGAGAGAAAGCCAGGTTCAGAGATTTTATCCTCCTCATCGTTGCCGTCTGTATCGTTGATATTTAAAGGCCTTGATGAGCTGGGTCCAGCCCGGTGATTAGTTGGCGTACACACAGTCGTGACATACTAGTTCAGTTCCTGTTTGTTACCAGAGCTTTGATCTTCGCACTAAAATATTTAGGATTTGCTCAAAGTAATCTTCTTTAAAATTATTGTACATTATTTTGTATTTTCTGGGAGTTATGCCTCAAGATTAGCGAACCGTGCTAGAATATTTATATAGAAGATTCTTATATTTCTTATGATTGTTAAAGATTTTAACATATATAACTGTACTTTTAGGCCATTACAGAAGACTCCCTTTCTGCTGCACAGGTAACAGGCTGTGCTGGCCATTTCTTATGATTACATAGTTCAGATTCTGCCAGTCCTACACATATTCGATGTTCACCGACAGCTTTCTTTATCTACTCTACCTACACAGCAAGAAGACTTGTCCACGGTGATGAATTTGCTCAATATAAAGCAGCACCACGCGCGTGTTCTCTTCATCTTCCACCGGTGGCAGATAGATCGCATCTATGACTATTTTGACAGGAAGGGGCGAGATCGTATGCTCAAGGAAGCAGACATTGTGCTGCAGGAGAAGAGTAGCATAAAACCCTCAAGAAGTGTCAAATGCAATGTCTGCTTTGATGATGACTTGTCGCTAACCGATGTATCAACTATGGACTGTGGACACTACTTCTGCAATGACTGTGAGTTCACACCTGCTCCTCAGAAATTATCTTCTGGTTGCACCTGTTATTTTAAGTTATGCAGTTGTTCTGATTTGTATAATTATTGATCATTTTCATTTATGCCACTTAGCAGCAACCCTGTCTCGTAGTTTGCCCTCACTTCTTTTTTTCATGTTAGATTTTGCCGGTATTCCATATGAGTGTATCTTGGTTCCACCATTTTCTCCGTTACTGTGCAGTCATTGTGGTTTGACCAGATCAACCATGTTAGCTCTTCTCAAAACATGTGTCCATATCTTCCTCCCTTGGAGCATCTTCGTCCCTTAGCCCTTGCCGTGGCAGACAAGGGTGTGGAGAAGGGTGTTACCCATCATGTGGGCATTTTGGTCTTCTTGAACCACAGTATCTTATAAAACAAACTGTGTCGAAATCATAATTTTCGGAAAAATAAGGTCAAGTACAGAAACAGGGTCGACATAACGAGCATAGATGCAAAATAAAAGAACCTTACTTTAGTTCCTATTTTATTTTACTTGTTAGCATTCATCAATTAATGATACTCCCTCCGTCTTGTAATATAAGATGTTATGACAACCAATATAGGAGTTATGGACGGAGGGAGTATCATCAAACTTCCTAAGCTTTCCAAAAATGTAGAAGATTGAAAGACCTTTGTCTGCAAAACACATGTACATTTTCTTACTGTGATACTTTAATTCTTTGTTCAGGCTGGACAGAGCACTTCAATGCAGCCATAGATAGTGGCAAGAAGCAGATTCGTTGCATGGAGGTGAAGTGCTTTGCCATTTGCGAGGAGGGCATTGTGCGGCGCCTACTTGGCCAGAAGTACCCTGATGCAGCCAAGCGCTTCGATCGCTTCCTTCTCGAGTCTTATCTCGAGAACAATGACTTTGTGAAGTGGTGCCCCAGTGTCCCGCACTGTGGCCGCGCAATCCGCGTGGGCACTGGTGATCGTGACTGCGAGGTGAAGTGCCCCTGCGGTGTCAGCTTCTGCTTCAACTGCATGGAGCAGGAACACTCACCATGCCCATGCACCCTATGGAAGAAATGGAGCATCAAGAACCAGGGCGAATCAGAGAACATCAAGTGGATCGTCAAAAACACGAAGAGCTGCCCCAAGTGCTTCAAGCCAATTCAGAAGCGCGACGGCTGCAACCTGGTCATGTGCACCTGTGGCCAGTGTTTGTGGTAAGCTCTTTGACATGTCGGGTACTGGCAGGTGGGCATACCAGGTGATAACTAGAACATATTTTGGTGAAAACATGTGAGGTCGACAGCCCGATCAGCGATTTGGGGACTGCCCCCTACAGTGTGCCTTTGGGAAGACTTCCATTCCTTTATTCTTGTCCATGCTTGTTGCAGTGGCTCAAAGGGCTAACTCAAAGTTCTCTGAAGGATGTTTTTATGTTACCTCACTAGTTTTTTATATAAATGCAGCTACCTATGTGGTGGACCCACGGGGCGCGCGCACACATGGACAAGCATTGAGGGCCACAGCTGCAACCGCTTCAAGGAGAGCGATAAAAGCGTGGATACCGGCAGGCGGCAACTAGAGCGGTACACGCACTACTGCAACCGGTTCAAGATCCATGAGGACTCGTACAAGGAGCAGCAGCAGAAGCTGGGGCCGGCTATCAAAGAACAAGTGAAACAGCTGGAGTCGAATCGTGTTCGACCAAGGTCGCTCAGGGACGGTGACTGGCTCATCGAGGCGCACCAGCGTCTCCTGCGGTCACGGCAGGTAGTGTCACGATCATACGCGTTTGCCTATTACATGTTTGGCGGCGAGCTGCAAGCACACCCATCAGAGAAGCGCAGCTTGGCTCCAGCGCAGAATCTGTTCGAGAACCAGCAGGAGCAGCTGGAACGCCACGTGGAGCAGCTGTCCAAGGTGCTCATGACGGATATCTCAGCGCTGCCAGACGAGGAGCTAGTGCGGATGAAGCAGGAGGTGGTCAACGTGGCCAAGATCCTCGAAACACTCTGCGGGGAGATGTACAGTTGCATTCAGGACGAGCTGCTGCCGCTGCTCATGGAACCCATGAACATCGCCATGTACATGCCGGATGGCCCTGAAAAGGCCAAGCTGTTCTCGGCGTGACTGACTGACTGACGGGCTCCACTTGGTTTCTGCGCACGCCGGACAGTCTGTGGCAGCAACTGGAAAGTGAAGACCACCTTGACATGCACTGATGCAGATGCAGATGTGCGCGTACGGCAGGGAATGGTTTAGGCTGATCCGAGTTTAAGAAGGCCCTCGCACTAAGAAGACCCTAAACTAAGTAAAATAGATTTGTTTGCAAGTCAAGCACGTAGGGGTTAATCCAGGTGTTTATGGTGCCTGTAAAAAGCGTTCCTCTAGAGTTGCATTTCGGGTGGGAAAAAAACAACTACTGCTTCAGTGCATATATCCCATAAACCTTGGATTGACATTGGTGTTAAAATCGTGACTCGTCTGGTTGGATCTCTATATATGAGTGGACTTTTGGGTGCTTGGCTAGCTACTTCTGTTTTTCATTAGGTTGTGTACATAATACATGCTTTTGTTCCAAAGGACTGATTCTTCTATAACAGAGGTACTCCATTTAACTTGAAACCAAAATTACTCAAAGAGTGTTATGATCTTGAGAGAGTTTCCTTGTGGCAGAAGCATTTGGTACAACACTACATGCCGGAACGCCCTGAAGAGGCCAAGCTGTTCTCGGCGTGACTGACCGAAGGGCTCCACTTGGTTGCTGCCCACGCCGGATAGTCAGTGTAGCAACAACGGAAGAGTGAAGACCACCTTTTTTTTTTGAAATGGGAGTGAAGACCACCTTGACATGCATTGACGCAAATGTGCACGTACAGGAGGAATGATTCAGGTTAAAAATGCTAGACTTACGGGAATTTTGCTACGGGATGAGGTGGGGCAACCTGGTTGGTCTAATTTTTCCCCCCTGTGATTCTAGGAAGATTCTAGGAATTGAAAACCAATCCATAATCCCCACGTCTACCTGTAACCCAAATCTCGTAAAAATCAGCATGTAAGGGCGTGTTTGGTTGGTCAGGCCGAAATTTTTCCCTTTTCCTAGTTGGCCTAGGGGAAGTTGTATGTGGGGAGATTGGGCTCGGGACAGAATTGGCTGTTTATTTGGTAGCCCGTATTTTGGTTTCCCGGCGTGGGGAGCACATATGACACCTTTGTTTGGTTTCCTAGATTGGCTAGCCTGATGCAAAGTTGAACGTTTGAGAGCCCGCATAAGGTCCGATATGGTTTACCTCGCACAGCAAAATGGTGAGCTTACCAACAACTACTCATGAGGGTTTAAGGGTTCAAGGTCTTACATGATCGATCACACGCATCAGAACAAATGGTAGTACACAATCCACATGATCAGGCTGACGATGATGAGGTCTTTGATCATACTTTCATCTTGTTGAGGTGCAACATGTTGTTCAGAAAGAACCAGTTGAGTTGTAGGTTGTGGAGGGGCATTGTTGTCACTGGCCTGTGGTGGCTGTGGAGCGAGATTGTTGTTCATGCCCTGTAGACCCTCTGCTAAGAACTCATAGTAGGTTAATTGTGCCTTCTCTATAGTCTTAAAACCCTTATGGAGGTTGTACTTGTAACCTGTCACTTGTTGGCTGCACTCCTACCATATCTTATAGATTCCTGGCTGCTTACCGTAATATACCATGTACTAGTTGTATTTCTATGAGACATAACAACATATGGGACATAAGGATCACGACTAAAGCAGGCAAATCAAGTTCACAAACACAAGGCAAGAAACATATAACCTAGTTAAGCATGCATGATCATATGGATAAAAGCATCAACAGTTCCAATCTACCGAGTTAGTGTGATCCTACCAATCACCACCAACTTCTATCGTGACATCTTACCACCACATCAAAAAGGGATGTAATCCTACCACCGCATAAGTTCTCCATCATGTGAGGGATTAGTATATACCACCTTACAATAAACAAGCATAAGTTTTCATCAAGTCCCTAGCTACTTCAAAATATACAACCACAACTTCTTCTTCATCATGCCCATGATCAGGGAGCAAGCACTACACGTAGTAGTGCTTGGCCAGGTAGTTCATGAGCCAGAGATCCATGTGGTTCTCTGCCATCTGAACAAATCCGTTTCCCATAGCCTTGTTGTCGGAGAGGTGGCTGAGCACCACCATCAGAGCCTCAGGGCTAAAGCCGGTGACGCCTATGACGGCGTCGTAGAGAGCTGGGTGCACATCAGGAGGGGAAGTAGTGCTGATGGAGGTCGCCACCACTTTCACAGCCTCGGTCATGCATGTGATGGAGACGATGTCCTCCTCTCCCAGCAATGACCTCTTCCTCTTCTTGGAAGGATCAAAGCCACCATCAATGTAGGCATTTGTGTTGCCGCCAGGACCAATGCCTAGAGCAGGAGAACCAGCGACGACATCGGTCTCGGCCTCGTCATCAATTACCACTGTCTCGAACTCCTAGGTTTGCATATATTTAGGGTTAGTTGCACCAAGAGGCTCAGCGAAGCCCATGGCAAACCTGCTAGTGGCAAGGTCGAACGACAAGATGGCCTACATCTACCTATTGTTCGCGACTGGCTTGTTCAGATACTCGACATCCTTTGGGTGATCCTGAGATAGGGAATTGCAGTGAGGTTAGTGGTAGTTAGCGAGGTTACGAAAGGCGAGACTAAAATTTGTTAGTTCCAAGATGTGTCCCCTGTAGTGGGCGTCCTCTAAGATGATGGTGATGGGTTCGTTGCATAGAAAACAAAAAATTTCCTACGGTTGCAACTACCAATATCAAATCTAGGTGATACTTGTAAAGGTTTCCGAAGGACTCACCCTCGAAGACCGAAAGCGGGATAACGTTCCCGCAAACAAACGTGAAGACGATCAACACCACAAATGGGCAATGCCGCCGTAATCGGTAACACATCCAGCACAACGCCGACCTCCGTCCGTTACTCCAGTTGGGCAGCGGAAGCATCGGGCCTCGGGAACTCCTGACATGGTGTTGGTGGTGGTGGAGAAGGTATTGAGCAGAGCTTCGCCTAAGCACCATACTCATGATAGTGGATCAGCTAGCAAGGGGAAAATATGCCAACCAAAGGGCATATGAGAATGTGAGAGATGAGTGAGTGAGAGGGGTTTCCACCACCTCCTGTTATAAGGGAAGGGGGCAACCCCTTCCCATGACCAGCGGCCAAAGGAGGTGCTCCCACCTCTCCCTCATTCATGTGGGTGGACACTCCACTCACAAAAACAAAGGGTCACTTTTATCTCTACTACTATAATGGAGGAGTTTTGAATTGGATCCATATCACCAATCATGACCGTTGGGCTGTTAGATCCAATGATTCAGAGAAGCTAGATTCGTGTTGAATAGTACCTAGAGCAAACTCCACCATGCATGTTGTAGAACTATCATGTCACCACCCCCAAAATTTCATAGCACAGTAGGCTGTATTCTCCCTACTACTATAAATGGAGCAGTTTTGAATTGGATTCATAGCACCAATCCTGATTATTGGGCTATTAGATCCAATGGTACAAAGCAGCTGGATTCGTGTTGAATAGTACGTACCTAGAGAAAACTCCACCATGTTCTAGAACCATCATGTCACCACCCACAAAATGCATAAATTAAATTTATTAATAATAACTATCTACACATATTGGGAATACAACCTACTGTGCTACAGAATTTTGGGGTGGTGAAATGATGGTTCTAGAACATGCTGGAGTTTGCTCTAGGTACTATTCAACATGAATCCAGCTACTCTGAACTATTGGATCTAACAGCCCAACGGTCAGGATTGGTGCTATGGATCCAATTCAAAACTCCTCCATTATAGTAGTAGATTACTTTGAATATTAACCTTTGGATCAAGACTCGCGAATCCTAACACTTCCAGCCGTTGGATTTTATTTTCCATTCTAGCATCTAGAAGATTTTATTTTTTTTGAACGGTCTAGAAGAATCTATTGATAGTCTTCATCACAATGAATGCTATGCACAAAACTCAAAACACACTTCTCCATCATTCTAAAATCTTCTCCCTCGTTTCTCTAGACCATTTACCAAAATATTCATGTTTTAGATAGGTAATATTCGTTGACTTATACATGATCTTACCACTATATAGTGTACGAACAACTTTGAATACTTACCGTTGGATCAAGACTCGCGAATCCCAACATTTCCAGCCATTGGATCTTCTTTTCCATTCTAGCATCTAGAAGATCCTATTGCTAGTCTTCATCACAATGAATGCTATGCACAAAACTCAAAACACACTTCTCCATCATTCTAGAATCTTCTCCCTCGTTTCTCTAGATCATGTTACCAAAATGTTAAAGTTTTAGATAGTTAATAATCGTTGACTTCTACATGATATACAAAGTACAAGAATGAAATATACATCGATACTTTATAGATGTTGATCAAATTTATGTTTTTTCTGCTTTACCTATTATAATTTTATATAGTGATGATATGTTAGACGTCTATTATCCCAGTCTCACGTGCAGGGCACGTGCAACTTACTAGTTATCATAATTCTCCACTCAAAAACCAAGAGTCCTTCCATAAATAGTTTTAATTCACTTGTTTTAATCTCACTCAAATTAATTAACATTTCATTTAATAAGTACTTCATTTAACGAACAAATTAAAAATTATTCCCTTGCAATATTTTGATACACCGAAACTATTCCGGCAATTTTATCAAAACATTTTCTGCATTATCCAGTATTTTATCAAACAAAGTGTGTCACCCTACGATTCATGAATTAAGTGGACATGATCGATACTCTCTCCAATCAATAATCATCAGCGGGATCTGGAGATCCATAACGACTCTCACTTACTCAACAATGAACTAGTGATCGCACGAACCTTTTTTGTAGTAACCAATTCTTTTTGTCTCGTGATATTTTTCTTGTCCGAGATTCGATCATTTGATATCATTCATACCTAGTTTGATCTTGTTACTGATAAGTGCTCTTTTACTCATTCTGTGATATAACATTCTTTGTGACGAGGAGTAACCTCGGCAATGCCCATAGTTATGGACTTGGAGTTTTGCGGAAAAGAGAACGCTAGGGATTTCATCGGATGTCAGACAAACAAGGGAGTTGAAGTCGTATGATTATTGATGGATAATTCTTATATAGATTGCTTAGGAGTTTTTCGGTACCTCTCTGTAGGCTCCTCCCGGCCTATATATAATTGGCTGGGTCTCGGGACTGTATACGGATAGGTTACATATTTATGATTACAACACCAACATAATGTCGGTTTCTATTTCCTTATATAACTAAACTAATACTTCCGTTCGATGCTTCTTGGGCCTTCATCTTGGGTATTCATGGGTCGTGAGCCTTTATATAGCTAGGGTAACAAAACATAAGCAACCGAGTAATCATACCTATGTCAGTAGCCCGATACTCTACCTGGATCGTAGATTCGGGTTGAGTCTCAAAGATGTTTTCAGTATTTATGATTTGAGGTTTATGAGATGTCTTTATTTTTATAGCTTTGTAAGAATTTGGTACAACAGGCCTGATGCATTTGACCGATCGGAAATAAATTAATTGCTCCTAGGCAAAAACACTATAGACCTACATAAAATTCAAGTCCTCAGGCTTGAACTCGGTATTTTTACTAGCGTAACTCAGTTCGAGCTATTGAGGTCTTATCGAATACTGAATACCAGTTCTATTATATCAGGTACCCAACACGTCCGTTCGGGATTTTTCATCGTATCGTCGATACGGATATTTTACTGGCAGAGCGCATTCTTGTGCGATTACTAGGCCACACGGCACGAATCCCGAGGTCTTACCTTCATGTCGTGGACACGACATTCGGAGTTTTATCGCGTCAGGCGCGATCCGAGATTTTTGTATAATTTTTATCAACTGCCTTGTTTGGCTGTTGGAATTGCTGAAGTTTATCAACTTTTTGTTTTGTCTGATGGTTTTGCAGAATCTCCCTATGGGAGTAACCTTTTGAGGATACACTAAAGTAAACTCATAGGCTTTTGCTGATATATATTTTTTGGTCGAAATTGTTTGACCTTATATGCATAATATAATTTTATATTGGATGCACGCCAGCGCTCCTGATGGGAGTAGCCCCCAAGACTATGTTCGGATGCCTGTATCTGGACATAGGCTCATAATTTTTGTTAGTTTCATCAGAATAATGTTCACAAATTTTCTAAATGTCTTTATAATAAAAAAACCCTGATTTGTGGGTAAAAAGTTAAATAAATCATAGTATGGAGAACTTATCTCTTATTTATAATCTAAAGCCAAAGATACATGATTTGGCGGGTTTTGCCTGGCCGTTGGCCTTTATAATATTCTGGCTAAGAAGTCGGGCCATAGGCCTTATTGTAATTTAAATTGCGAGAAAATATAAATTCTAAGTGTAAAAGCGTCGTAGTTGTGCAATGTTCTACAGAATGGAGTATTTGACTCATGTCTTCTTTTCTTGAAGCCGATATGCTCCTCCAGGGGTAACTTCTGAAATGATGTAAGGCCATTCCCAAGGTGACTCCAATTTATGGTGATCATCTTGTTTGAGGCGAAGAACTAGGTCCCCTACAATGAAGGACCTAGGACGCAATCATCGTCTGTGGTAGTTGCGCAAGTTTTGCTGATACACAGTGGCCCTTTGCAAGTCAATGTCACGAGCTTCATCAAGTGCACCAACATCATCTTCAAGTGCTTCCCCGGATGCTTCTTCATTGTATTCAGTGACCCGTGGAGACTCGTGAGTTACTTCGATTAGAAGGACAACTTCAACACCGTGGACCAGAAAGAAGGGTGTTTCTTGCATCGAACTATTTGGAGTAGTACGCAAGCTCCATAAAACAGACAGTAACTCATCAACCCATGCTCCTTTTGCTCTATCAAGTGGTGCTAGCAATCTTTTCTTGAGACCAGTAGTTATGAGACCATTGGCTTTTCCTACTTGCCCATTAGTTTGCGGGTGAGCAACCGAGGCATAACTTACTTTTATACTCATTTCCTCACAATATTCTTTGAACTCATTGGACATGAAATTAGTTCCATTTTTGGTGATGATGCTATCTGGCACGCCAAATCGGAACACTATTGATTTGATAAAATTCACAGCCGAGGTTCCATCCTGGCTGGTAACAGGCATTGCTTCAATCGATTTGGTGAATTTTTCGATTACTACGAGCAGAAAGATGTGCCCTCTTGGGGATGATTTGTGAAGTTTACCCACCATATCAAGTCCCCACTGAGCGAAGGGCCAAGCGAGAGGTATGGGTTTAGTTCGGCAGCAGGTGCACCGGGTTTTGTTGCAAATTGCTGACATGCTTCACATGTTCTGACTATGTCCTTGGCATCTTGTACTGCTGTGAGCCAATAGAATCCTGCTCTGAATGCCTTGGCAACGATTGCTCGGCTGCTAGCGTGATGACCACATACTCCTTCATGTATGTCCTTGAGTATAATATTTCCTTCATCGGGTGTAACGCGTCGCTGTAAAATACCTGAAATACTTCTTTTATACAATTCTCCCTTGATGATCCTGAAGGCTTTTGATCATCGGGTAATTTGTCGAGCTTCTATTATGTCCTCAGGGAGTTATCCCCTCATCATGTATGCTATATACGGTTGCATCCACGTAGGTTCTACTATCATGATTTCATTGATTTCTGGCTCTTTCTCAAGGACTTCTTCTGTATATTTGTGTGCAGGCATGGCCCCCGAGTCTTTCTATGGCTTGACCTTTTCCCTGTTTTGGGTGCTATAACCTCAGAAACCCTCTTGGCCTTGATGGAACACTCCATTATTTCCTCCCAAAAAACCCCGGGTGGAACTGGTAAGCATAAGGATCCGATGTTTGCTAAATTATCAGCCTCTTCATCGCTTGCTCTTGCTATGTGCGAGAATTTGCACTTGTCAAATTGGGCTTCCATAATGCTATACAAATCACGATAGACGATCATGTTGTCGCTGTCGGTGTCGCACTTGTTCATTGCTTGTTGTGCCATGATGTTGGAATCACCAAATATTTTGAGGCAAGTTGCACCTCAAGCTTTAGCCATACGCATACCGTGCAACAAGGCCTCATAATTAGCTTCGTTATTGGACGTGTTTTCAAAACTCATCCGAAGTATGTATCGCATTTTACCGCCTTGTGGTGACACTAATATGACTCCTTCCCCTGCTCCTTCTGTTCTTTTTGATCCGTCGAAATACATTGTCCATGTGTTAGAAAGGTTGGGTGGGCCTACTCACTATAGTTCTGTCCATTCAGTAATGTAGTCATGAAAAACCTGTGATTTGATTGCTTTGAGTTACTCGTATGTGATATCTCGAGGATATAGCTCAATTCCCCATGGAGAGACGCATCTGGTTGCTTCTGGATTGTTGAGGATATTGGATAGAGGTGCTTCATTGACCACTATGATCGGGTGTTTTAAAAAATAGTGGCGCAATTTTCGTGCTGTCATGAATACTCCATACACTAGTTTCTAATAGTGCGGGTATCTTTGCTTGGATGGCGAGAGGACCTCACTTAGAAAATAAGCTTGTCTCTGAACACCGTGGGTTTTCTCTACAACCAAAACTATGCTGGCCACCTAATTAGTGGCGGTAATGTAGAGAAGTAGTGGCTATTTTTTCGTGGAGACACGGCGATAGGAGATATCAAACGTGTTTTTTTGACATTTTCAAAGGCATGCCGAGCCTCCTCCGTCCACTCAAATTTATCTTATTTCCTTATAAGGGCGTAGAATGGTAGTGCTTTTTCTCCTAGATGGGCGAGAAAACGACTGAGTTCCACGACTCGCCCAACCAAGTGTTGTACACCTCAAAGATTTGTTGGTTTTTTCATTGTTAGGATTGCCTATATTTTCTCGGGATTGGCTTCTATTTCTGTTGCCGATACAAGATATCTGAGGAGTTACCCTACAGGGACTTCAAAGGAACACTTCGTCGGGTTGAGCTTGATGCAAAACTTGTCAAGCTTCTCGAACATTTCTCGGAGGTCGTTGATGAGATTTGAACCTTGCCTTGTTGTAACTATGACATCGTCTATGTAAACTTGTATGCTTGTGCCAATTTGACTTCCTAGGAAATTTTGCATCATCCGTTGATATGTTGCCCCGACATTTTTGAGGCCAAAGGGCATTGTTGTGTAGCAGAATACGCCACAGGGCGTGATAAATGTTGTTTTATCCTGATCTTCCTCTTTCGTCTGAATTTGATGGTATCCTGAATATGCATCCAAAAAGAAAAGACATTCGCATCTGGCGGTTGCATCAATTATTTGATCGTTTGAGGTAGTGGGAAGTGATCCTTTGGACAGTGCTTGTTTAACACAGTGAAGTCGATGCACATACGTAGTTCTTTTGTATTCTTCTTTGGAACACATACTGGATTTGCGACCCACTCTGCTTTTTCAAATTCCTTGATGAATTTGGCGTCGGTTAGGCGATGGAGCTCCTTTCCAATGGCCTTTTTCTTTGGTTCTGCAAAGCGGCGAAGTGACTGTTTTACTGGTTTCGCCTTCGGATCCAAGTAATGCATGCTTAGCGAGTTTCCTGTGAATTCTCGACATGTCAGAAGGTAACCATGCGAAAATCTTCCAATGCCGACGGAGGAACTCGATGAGCACGATTTCCTATACGGAACAAAAATTGGAAGTAAACCTGGAAATGGATCAACGTCCAAGTCCAAAAGTGAGCTACCCAAATGATGTCCAAATATACTTGATCCTATCCATGTCCTGTCCAAATAGAAACGAATAACATCCAAATCCATCCATATCCACGCATAAGAAGTCCAGACATATCCAAATCCAATGGACTACGTCGTGACTATTTTTAAAGAACTCCATCGTGAGTTAGTGCTCGTAAAATTGGAATGGACACCTTTTTCTGCGAGATGTGGTATGCATCATGTGCTTGGTCGTGGGTCCCGCTAATTATTAAAACAAGTCATCCCACACCTTCCGCCTCTTCCTAGAAGCCTGACATCTTCCCCCTTATGTTTTTCTCCTCCATTGCTGCAATCTAGAGGTCTAAATCCTTACATCCGAGTTCGGATTCTTGCAAAATCGAAGCTATGCTTTTCTTCCCGTCCCCAACACGAGTTGATAATTTTATCTTCCATGCCGCTGAAGTGCATCGAAATTTAGAGGGCTTATTATTTTGACCGAGACGATGACTTTCACAAACGTTGATTCGGCCGCCGCCGATGTGAGGGCGTGAGGTTGCACCGATCAGGGCGAAGGCCCAGGACCCTTTCTCCTAGAGCTTGAGATTGTGGCAGACATGTCCTTGGGTTGATGGGTGTCTACTCGTGTTTTCATGCCCACGACAGCCTTCCGTGTAAGATGGCGCCGACTTCGGTGACCGCGCATCCGTCCACCAACCTAGGAATGTCGCCGAGCTCGCCCGCCTCATCTTGCGCCTACACCTTGCTGTTAAAGATGACGCAATGACTCTCGCCGTCCCAGTCACCTTGCTGCAGGCGCATAGAGATCTTGCGCTCGGTGTCTCGCTGCACCATGCCGCTTGTGATTGCGTCAATGTGCGCCACGCCGTGCGTCACTAAGAAGATGTGGCGCATCAAGGACACCATCTCCGGCAAGACCACGCGGCGTGGTGCCAATCTCAATGGCGGACGAGTACTTAATCGCTAGTAGACAAGGTCCAATGGATGTTTGATAGATCATGTCCTTTGAGTCCAATAATATCCGATGTTTATTGAAGCTTAGTCCAACAAATGTCCAAGTCAAACGAGGTCCAGTCCAACATGGTCCAAGGTGAGTTAGGTCCAAAGCCCACTGGACGGTGCAAGTTGATACGTTGCAAATGTATCCATAATTTTTGATGTTGAATGCTTCGTTTTATCTACTTTCTTGTGTTTTGTTCCAACTTTGGAGTACTTTTTATACACTTTCCTGGACTAACCTATTAACAAGATGCCACAGTGCCAGTTGCCTGTTTTCTACTGTTTTTGGTTTCAGAAAAGTCAGAAAATCAATATTCTCGGAATTGGACCGGACAAAAGCCAAAGTCGATATTTTACCAGAAGACTCACGGAGCCAGAAGACGAGATAGAGAGAGGCCACAGGGTGGCCACACCATATGGTGGCGCGGGCTAGTCCTGGCCACGCCACCAGGTGGTGTGGGACCCCTGGCTGCCCACCGACCTTGCCTCTCCGCCTATAAGATGCCTCCTGATGCAAAAACCCTAAATCGTCCAGCCTCCAGCCACGAAAAGTTCCGCAGTGCCGCCGCCACCGAAGGGGAGATTCGGGGGACAGAAGGTCTCTGTTCCGGCACCCTGCCAAGACGGGGAAGTGCCCCCGGAGCCATCTCCATCGATCTCCACCGCCATCTCCATCGCCGTTGCTGATTCCCATGATGAGAAGGGAGTAGTTCTCTCTCGAGGCTAAGGGTTTTACCGGTAGCTATGTGTTCATCTTTCTCTCTATGCATGATCATATTGTGATCATGAGCTTATAATCTATAGATCTACCTTGCTACTCAAGTGCTATAATAGATCTCTGCTATCCCCATGTGTGTGAAGTTGACAGTGTGCACACTACGGTGGCACTTAGGCTAGAGATTTCAAATACTTGCTATGAGTTATATTTGGAGTTGGATGTTTTTATGAAATTGTGGTGTTTGTTTGAACCATCTAGTGCTCAAGGTGACAGTGTGGGGTTATCTATATGGGGAAAGTGAACTTTGAGGTGTGCTGGTATAGCCCTACCATGGATTAAAGTGTCCAACCGGAGAGTAGTTAAGAGTAGTATCATGAAGAGAAGATATTTATATGAGAGTATTCACTAGTGAAAGTATGATCCCTAGTCCTTGTTTCTAAACATTGAAACACCGTTTGCAATTAGATAAGTTACATGCTTGCTTGCTTCCATCTTTATTTTCTGGCGTCGTTGCCGGGGAGGTAAGGTAAAAGGTACTCACATCCTCCGGTGTGAGTGCTCGAAGTTATTTCCTTTAGATTCTGCAATTTTGTCTTTTTGTTTCTTGTTTTCACTAGTTAGGCTTAATGAAAAACAACAAAAAAATTAGAGAGCTTTTTAGTATTTTTCCTAATATAGAACATGAATTGTCTGAAAAGAAAATTAAAAAAACCATGGAACTTTCTTTGCATGCTAATAGCAATGTTATTAGATGAATCTTTTGAACACCTTTATTACTAATGCTATGGAAACGTCTAAGCTTGGGGAAGTTAGTTTTTATGAAAATGATCTTTTTAGTTCCCCAGCTTTAAAGAAGAAAATTTGCTCTGATGATACTTTATCTCCCATATGTGGTAATTCTAATGATACTTGTGATATTTTAAATCCACATACTGAAAGCATCTCTTTTAAAATACCTATAAAAATTGTTGAATGTGTTATGAACAATTGTTATTTGGAAGATGGAACTTTCCATCCTGGTGATCATTTACTCTTTATACACGAATTATGCGAGCTGTTCAAGTGTGCAGGTATTTCAATGAACCAAGTTAAGAGGAAGCTATTTCCTATTTCACTTAAGGGCAAAGCAAGGGAGTGGTATGAGCTACTAGATGATCCTCATCATTTGGAGTGGAAGGAACTTGAATCTCTCTTTTACTCTAAATTTTATCCTCCGCATGAAATTCATAAAGATAGGAATTACATTTATAATTTTCATCCACATGATGGAGAAAGTATTGCCCAAGCATGGGGGAGATTGAAGTCACTAATGCTCAAATGTCTCATTCATGAGCTCCCCAGTAATATTGTTATTAATAATTTCTATGCAAGGCTCTCGGGACATTACAAGGACTATCTAGATACTTATTTAGAGGGATCCTTCACAAGTAAGGAGGTCAAAGCTAAGTGGGATCTTCTTGAAACAATTCAAAGCAATACCTAAGATTGGGATAACAACAAAGGTAAAGAACCAGGTATAAACTATGAGTATGATTGCATTAAGTCTTTCGCTAAAACTGCTGATTTTCAAGAGCTTAGTGCTAAATATGGTCTTGATCCTCAAATTCTTATTGATTGATTTAGATCCTTTGCTTCTCATATTAATGCTCCTAAAGAAAAATGGGACATGTATCATGATCCTTTTAAAGACACTTGCATTTAAAAAGAAATTGTTATTAATGATAGCAATAAACATGCTCAAACCTCTGAAAGTACTACTTCTTATAAGCATGTTAATTTTTGTGGAATACATAGACCTTGTGTGAATAATCAAATTGAAGAAGAATATTGTATCACCCACAGGAATGAAAAAACTAGAACATGGTATAGGGCTCTAAATGATCTTGGTAAAAAAGTCTGTGCCCTCTATCCTTTTATTTGTGAACTTTGCTTTGAAGTGGGTCATTAAATTTTCAATGCCCAAGCCATAATAATAGCCCTTCTAATCCAATGAGTACTGCAAGTTTGTATTGTGATGACATGATCACTCCTAATCAGCATGATCAACTTACATTATTTTTGGGGTGTGAAGAGTTATCAAGAAAAACCTCTTTGGTTGATATGAGTGCTTTTGATATGAATAGCGTCCTGCATGGTTGTCATATTTATTGTGTTGATAATTGCCACACAAATACTTACATACAAAATATCCTGAAAGATGAGAACTTACCAAAATATGACATGACTAATATGTGTTTTGTTCTTATTAATGAAAAGGAGGAATCCTCCAAAGTTTCTTTTATTGTCTCTAACAATGAACCAGGGTATATGGAGAAGCTTCCTTTCAAGCCTCTCCCTCCTAAAGAGAAGAAGAAAAAGAAGAAAAGGAGAAGTAAAAGGAGAGAGGATACGTTATTTTCCCCTAAGCATGTTGCTCCTATTATAGTTTTTGATGAGTCTGAACTCGATGATGTTCCTATGCCTATTACCTATAGTAGTGATCATGATTGGGGAAAGCACACTACTTTTGATATTGAAAATCTCTTCGGTACCAATTCTGAAAATGATGATAATTGCTGTACTATTAGTGCTATCCATGTTCCTTCCAATGATGATATGTTTACAAATGAACACACTTTGGAAGATAACTATTCTATTGCTTATGATGATACTATACCTCCAATATATGATGATTGCAATGATGAATATGATATTTTCAGTCCACCTACTATTGAGGAGGAAATTTATTATGATTACAATATGCCTCCTATATTTGATAATTATGGTGATGAAAATAATAATGATAGCTATTTTGTTGAATTTGCTCCCACTACAATCAATAAGAATGACTATGTTTATGTGGGGAGTATTAATTCTTTTATGCATGTGGCTCATGATAAGAATTTTTCATGTGATAGTTATATTGTTAATTTTATTCATGATGCTACTGAAAGTTATTATGAGAGAGGGAAACATGGTTTTATGTGTCTCAACAATATTAAGTTTCTACTCTTTATGTTGAAAATCTTGAAGTTGCACTTGTTTTGCTTTCCTATGCTTGTTGCTTTGTGCTTTCATGACTTTTTTATTTACAAAATTCCAATGCATAGGAAGTGGGTTAGACTTAAATGTGTTTTGAATTTGCTTCTTGATGCTCTCTTTTACTTTAATTCATATTTCTTATGTAAGCATCTTCTCAAACTATCAAGCCTAACTTAAAGGCGTTAAAGAAAAGTACTTATTAGGAGATAACCCAAAAGTTTTAGTTGAGTCTTGAAAGTTATTTCTTCTGTAATAACCTCTCCTTATCATTTTTGTGTGGTTTTTATGCCAAGAGTAACCTCTAATGAGAGAGAAGTAATGATTGGGAAAGTTGCTGTCTCGGAACAGATTTCTGTGCTTCACCGTAAAAATTCGTGTAAAATATCTGTACGTCCTTTTGAGGCGTGAATTTTTGTGCTTCTGCCCCAGGTTGTTATATAACTTTCGTTAGTTCAACACTTTTCGATTTGAGCAACATAAGGTCTTCGAAAAAATTGTCTTTACCTGCTGGTCTGTTTTGACAAATTTCTGCCATTATTTGCATTTGCTTCTTGTTGGTTCTTATTTTAGTTCTTTTGGGGAATTGAGCTTTTTTTAGGGAAGTGATACAGTAGATTGTGTTTTGATGGAAGTTTTATTGGTGTTGGAACTGAATCTAAAGACTTATTATCTTGAGTGCACTAATGTTGCTAATAAAGATTGTGTGAAGTTGTGTATGAAGGAAAAATTTCAGGTGTATGGAAGGAATGAGTAATGAGATGAAGGATGGACCAAAGCTCAATCTTGGGGATGCCACGCGTGTCACCCCAAGAAATATCCAAGAAGTACAAGCGTCAAAGCTTGGGGATGCCCAAAGAATCCCCTTCTTCATCAATAAAAATCCCAGGTTTCTTCAAAACACTTCATTTTTATTGTTTCATGCACAACTATGTTGTTCTTGGAGCGTCTTCTTTTTTGTTTTCGTTTTGGTTTTTCGTTTGCTTTGTTTGCTTAGTTTGCTGAATAAATTGGTTGGACCCCATCTTTCATACATTGGTTTTCAAATAGTTTGGTTTGGATTGGAAAAAGAGTAGGAAAGTTCATGCTTAAGTGGTAAAAGGAGCTTGTTTTTTTACTGTGGCCTATACTTTGTCATGCCATGCTTGATATTGTTTTGGCTTTATGCTTAGTATTCTTTGCTGTAGCATGACTTGTTATAAACAATAAAGATTGCTTAATGTGCCTTGGAAGAATCATGCGTTCTTTTAGCATATTAAATCATAGTATTGTGGTATTCTCCTTTGATGCTTTATTTGGGTTGACTTGGCGCATGCTCACACCATGTTATGACTATCCCAAGTCACCATAAGCCTTTATGATCCTTTAGTTTTCAACTTGTAGTATCACTTTATGCTTTGATCAATGATGTTTCGTCGTTCTGCATGATTATGGCCATTATTGCTCTCTTAGTTGGTCGCTCCCAGTCTTTTGATAGCCTCCGTAACCAAGTATGAGTTCCACTCATGCATCCAAATCCTAAAACCAAGTTATTCCAAAGAGTCCACCATACCTACCTACTAGCATATGCTATTCCAAGTATATTCATGTTTTTATCTACCTTCCAAATTAAACTTGTTATGAGAAAACTAGTGATTAAAGCTCTCACGAACTTGATGGCACACTTTACTTTTCTTGCCCTTAATAAACTTGAACCATTGCGTCGTCTATGTTGTATATGCTTGCACTTATTTGTTGGAGATTAGCAGAACCATGCTGTCATGGGGAACGCTTTCAACATTGCACTTGTACTTTGTACCTAGTTGATATCATGCTCTTTTGTCTATGGATGTCGTCGGTGTGAAATGAAAGGGGAGCTTGTAAGTCCATGGAGTTATGTATATGTGTTAGAGAAATGCCTGGGCCGCTGGTCTAATCCATGCTGACATGGTGGAAACCTGCAGCGTAACCATAATGAGCTGTCTATGAAGCATTCTTCTTATAAAAAAAGAGTCCGATATTGAGAAAAAAAAGAGAAAAAAAGAAAAAAGAGATTATGAAAAGAGGAAAGAGAGAAAAAAGCACCATATTCCCATGGTAAATAAGAAGATTGCTGAGATGCTCGTTGTCTGCTTGCCTTGTCATTTTGATATGGGGATTCTTCCGTATTATCGGGCAAGGGGTACCCCGTTGGCGGTTCTCTATGATACACATGTACTTACAATGACAAGAACTTACCGGTGACTAAACTTGAGTAGCATGAGGAGCGGCCCTCGTATTCAAGGGACATGAGATTTCCAACTTATACTTCGTCAAGCATATACACCATAGTTTGTTCACTTTAACCTTAATCACTTCAAGATGCTTATGATAGGGGCAATGAGAGCCGAAAGCTATTAAGTACCATAATTTTTGGAAGCTCTTTATGAGACTTGAATCCCTACTTCCTTCTATGAGGGCCTTTCTTTTACTTTTATGTTGAGTCTCCACCTTCTATGTTTATGCACCTACTTTGAGAGCATAGTTTCCATTCTTAGTTCTATGTGCATTGTCCCAAGACTTGTTGATGGATGCATATCTTTGATATTGCTTGTTTTAAACTATTTGTATCTAGTCACTCTTATGAACTTTGAAGGTGTCCTATGCATTTATGTTTGCTACTCTATGAGGGACAAGCTGAATGCCACTATGCTATGTTTTCTTTATGTGAAACAAACAAACGTCTTGCGAAGCATTGTTATTCATGAATCTTTTGTTTATGCCTTTTCATGTTGCAACACAGTTACTTTGCCTTATTGTTAGAACTTTGTCTTTCATGTTATGATTGAAGTACTATGATCCCAGCTATCAATGTTTTACAAATTCTTTGATCAAGTTTATGATGGTGCATGTCACCTAAAAATTATTCTTTCTTTTTTATCAATTACCTACTCGAGGACGAGCAGGAGTTAAGCTTGGGGGTGTTGATACATTGCAAACGTATCCATAATTTTTGATGTTCCATGCTTGGTTTTATCTACTTTCTTGTGTTTTGTTCCAACTTTGGAGTACGTTTTATACACTTTCCTGGTCTAACCTATTAACAAGATGCCATAGTGCCAGTTGCCTGTTTCCTGCTGTTTTTGGTTCCAGGAAAGTCAAAAAATCAATATTCTCGGAATTGGACCGGACAAAAGCCAAAGTCGATATTTTACCGGAAGACTCATGGAGCCAGAAGACGAGACGGAGAGGGGCCACAGGGTGGCCACACCATATGGTGGAGCGGGCTAGCCCTGGCCGCGCCACCAGGTGGTGTGGGCCCCCTGGCTACCCACCGACCTTGCCTCTCCGCCTATAAGATGCCTCCCGATGCAAAAACCCTAAATCGTCTAGCCTCCAGCCACGAAAAGTTCCGCAGCGCCGCTGAAATGGATCGTATGGGCACCTAGAGGGGGGGTGAATAGGTGCTACACCAATTTTTAATTCTTTTTCAATTTTAGGCTTAGCACACAGGTAAATTCTCTAGATAAACTAATGTGAGGAATTTCTCTATATGCAAACCTATCTACTAGCGAGTAAGGAGCGAGTGGAAGAGGAATGAGTGAACCGAAGTGAAGCACGTGGAGACACAGGATTTGTTTGACCGCAGTTCCTTCCTTGTTAAGGGAAGTACGTCTGCGTTGGAGTGGTGGGCGGTACTAAGACCACCACGCCACAAAAGGCCTCACCCTGTTCTCCGATGGATCTCGCCACAACATGCCTGATCCACCTTTCACTGTAGGTACCCTTCGAGGCGGCCACCGGCGCCTTTACACAACTAGCGGGGCAACAACTCCACAACAACTTGGAGGCTCCCGAAATGACAACAAGCTGCCAAAAGAACAAAGTTGTCAAATACAATAACACGATCTAGGTATTAACGAGAATACTAGATCAGGGATTTCTCCAAGTGAATGGAGAGGAGTTGAAGCGCTTGCTTCTTGATGTTGATGATGAACTTCTCCTCCTTCAATTCCACCAAAGATCAAGACCTTAGGGTGGTTGAAGTGGGAGATCAAGATTTAGAGCTCTTGCACAGGGTCTGGTCGAATTCAAATGAATCAAGAGTTCTGGACGTTGGGGAAGAAGGGGTACTTATACCCCTTCCAAAAACCAGCCGTTGCACACTTTGGGGGCCGGATAATCCGGCCCAAGTGAGGGCCGGATTATCCGGTCTAAGGAAACACCGCCCCAGACTCGGAATATCCGGCAGAAAATCCGCCCCCACACAGTGAGACGCGTCGAGCTTGTCCTTGATCAACTTCTGGGGGCCGGATTATCCGGCCCTATGCGAAGTCCGGATTATCCGGCCTGGGGAAGAAGAACCGCCCCAGTTCGGATTTTCCGGGAGAAAATCCGACTGGACACAGAGCGACGTGCCGTGGCTCCTTTTGCATGAAAAGTGGGGGACGGATTATCCGGCCCTTGCGAGACCCGGATTATCCGGCCTGGGGAGGAAAAACCGCCCCAGTTCGGATTTTCTGGAAGAAAATCCGACTGGACACAGAGCAACGCGCCTTGGCTCCCTTGAGAGATGAGGTAGGCCTGATTATCCGGCCCTTGGAGGGGCGGATTATCCGGCCCCCCTCAAAACTTCCTGCACACTTAGCACACATGAAAAGTCTCCATAGTATTGTTATCTAACACGCAAAATATAGGAAAACATGAAATGTTCTTTCAATCTGCCCCTTTTTGGTGTTAGATGACAATACCAGGATTTGCAGGAGAAAGACACAAGACAAACAGAGATAACTATGGAAAGGACTCCCCCTCAATGTGTGCATAATAGAGTTTTGCATTGGAATACAAATGCACACAAATAGGTGAATCTATTCCATAGACAAAAGGGCAAAAACACATACCACCGAAGTAGAGAATAGGCATCCTTGACATAAATCACAATTATTAGTGGATAACCATTATGAGCGCGCGCCTTCCGTGATAAACCACCAGCAATAGGATATGAATAGATATAACCATGAGCGTAATCCATGAGATGAAGTCCATAGGTATCATCCAGACAACCATAAACCACCAGCAATAGGATATGAATAGATATAACCATGAGCATAATCCATGATATGAAGTCCATAGGTATCATCCAGACAACCACATAAAGTCTCAACCACAAATCACAAACCACGAATATAAAATTTCAACGCTAAATGGGCATAAGCAAGAAATAACGAATAAAAAGTGCAAGTGCTTATGCCCGACCCATGCAAATCCACGGACAACCTAATAGAACTACTTCTCCCCCTTTGGCATCGAGACACCAAAAAGGGAGAAGAGCGATGCTAGCGCCCCATGGGATCACTCATCATAGTCCTCGTCCTCGTCCTCATCCTCTTCTGCATGCTCTTCCTCATACTCATCTTCAAGCTCCTAAGTGTCACCTTCCTCATCATCAGCATCAGCAGTAGGCGCAGAGGGGAACAAGTGACGTTCCAGCTCACCATAGTTCACCCCGGAGGAAGAGTTCCACCGAGCATATGGAGTGGGAGGTGTAGGAGCTGGAGGAGCACCTGAAGCGCCAGACACGTGGTGGAGAATGAGCTACTGGGAGTGGGAAAACTCATGGCGCTGCCTGTATGCCTCGTAGTGGCCCTTGCGCGTGTCCACGCCCATGCAGAGAATATGACGCTGGAACCAGTTCAGCTGCTTGATCTCACGGGCTACGGGAGGCACTAGGGGCCTGCGAGCATCCCTCATGAGGCGCTCAGGAGCAGAGGAGGGGTGAGCAGTCTTCCGAACCTTGTTGTATATCTTCTTGGCCTTGTGCACCGAGTCAATGTGGAACTCCTCGGCAGGAAGCAGGTGGTGGATGAGCAGCATAAAATAGGGCGCATAGGGAATGGACAGACGGTTGAACATAGCATCACACAACTCATGATAAATGAAGTCCATGACATCCAACCTGTACTGCACTGACTCGTCCTCGCAGGAGGCAACCTCATGAGAAAATTGAAGTAGCTGAACAAGGTGACCACGGATGCTGTCATTGTTTCCCCCACTCGATGTAATAGTCACGGAAGAGACCCACCAATGCAGCATAGATGGGAGCAAGACCAGCCACAGTACCGACAATTCCATTGTCTACAGTGCACGGAGAGAGAGCAGCATCCTTGTTGGGCTTCAACTGAGTGATGATGCAGTGGCCATAGGCTCTATCCCTGCTGCGGAAGGAGTACCCCAAAACTTTAGCAAACACATGAAAATCAGCAGTCATTGGCCTATCATGAGTCATCCACTTCATAGTGCGACGCTCATCCCCACAAATCACCAATGTGGAGAAGAACTGCTTCACCACCTCAGAGTCAAAGGAGCACTGGAGAGACATGAGATGGTGCATCCCCATCCTCTTAGCCACATACATTGCATCCACAAGATGCGCCTTCTCCAAGGCATCAGCAAGAACCAGAGGGTGCATAGGCCTAATGTTCAGCCTGGCATAGATGTCTTCATAAATCCCCTTCTGTTCGACACACCAAAAGCGGGAATCCCCCAGCTCACCATCACGAGGCAGCTCAGCAAACAAGTCATGGTGACGGATGGCGGAAAAGGAGACTGCATCCAAAGCCCTGTAGTTGATCTTGGGCTCCTTGCCCTTCCTCTTGGACACGCCCTTCCGAGTCCTCTTGGATTGTTCAGCCATGCGCCTTTCCTCGTTCTTCCTTCTCCGCAATTCAACTTCGTCCACTAGTTTACATTGACCGTCGTCCCGAAAGTACTTGGCGCGAGGATGGCGCTTGTAGGTCTTGGGAACACCGGAACCACCTGTGAGGAGAATAAGGGCGATAGCAAGGGGATAAGCATACACACAAGTCCAGGAGAGAGATATACAATTCTGCTTTTTGGAGGACCAACATACAAGAGATCTTCCCAAGAATTGACAAGCTCCAGAAGTTAACTTCCGATCATCCTTATCACCATCCCAATCTGAGTCAGTATAACCACAAAAAGAGAAATTGGAGCCCTTGGAATACCAGAGACCAAAGTTGGGGGAATGAACTAAATATCAAAAGATCCTCTTGACCGCCACTAAGTGGCTTTCTTTAGGAGCTGCTTGATACCTTGCACACACTCCCACACTCAACACAATATCGGGTCTAGATGCGCAGAGGTAAAGAAGAGAGCCGATCATGGACCGGTATACCTTTTGGTCCACATCTTTACCATGAGGGTTGAGTTCGAGATGACACTTTGTTTGCATCGGAGTAGCGACACCATTTAGATCCGTCATCTTGAATATCTTGAGCATGTCTTGGATGTACTTTGCTTGATTAATAAAGGTTCCTTCTCTTAGTTGCTTGATCTCGAATCCAAGAAAGAACCGTAATTCCCCCATCATGGACATCTCAAACCTGTCAGTCATAAGCTTTGAAAATTCATCGTTAAAAGCTTTGTTAGTAGAACCAAAAATGATATCGTCTACATATAGTTGGCATACGAAGAGCTCCCCCTTAACCTTCTTAGTAAAAAGAGTGGGGTTGATTTGCCCAACTTCGAAGCCACGATCTAACAAAAGCTCTTTAAGGTGCTCATACCACGTACGTGGGGCTTGTTTAAGGCCATAGAGTGCCTTATCGAGTTTGTAGACATGGTTCGGGAAGTTAGGATCCTCAAACCCCGGGGGTTGCTTTACGTATACCAACTCATGTAGAGGACCGTTAAGGAAGGCACTCTTGACATCCATTTGCTCCAACTTAAAATTGTTATGAGCAGCATAAGCAAGTAGGATACGGATGGACTCAAGGCGAGCCACAGGAGCATAAGTCCCGCCGAAGTCGATGCCCTCAACTTGTGAGTAACCTTGTGCCACAAGTCTTGCCTTATTCCTCACAACAATGCCATTCTCATCTTGCTTGTTCTTGAAAATCCACTTGGTGCCGATAACATTGCGGCACTCTTTGGGTTTCTCCACTAGTTTCCAGACTTTGTTGCGCTCAAAATTGTTCAATTCTTCATGCATAGAAACAACCCAGTCTGGGTCTTCAAGAGCTTCAAAGACCTTCTTAGGTTCCACCATGGAGATATGAGCTTGATGCTCACCAAAACTGGCCAATTCTCTTCTAGTAGACACCCTTCATCGAAGATCACCAACAACCTTGTCGAGAGTGTGACCCCTCAACTCAAGGTTACGATCAGCCTGAGCCTTGCGACGAAGTTCAATAAGTTTGTTGTCTCTTGGTGGAGGAGATTCATCACTTGAGTCTTCATTGGAGGCAATTTCTCTGCCTTGATCAGTAGCTGGAACATCAGTAGTAGGTGGTGGAGATGCATGCCCTTGAGGTGAGTCCGTAGCCATAACAGGAGGCTGCAGAACTAGAGAGACAGGGCCGGATAATCCGGCCGATGAAGAGGCCGGATAATACGGCCTGGGAGGACTTGCAGCAGCATCTTTAGGAAGCCTAGGACTCGCTTGAACTGGCGAGGAGCCGGATAATCCGGGGTCAGCCGGAAAATCCGGCCTGGAGCGTGTGTTGATATCTTCACCACCAGGAGCTACATGGACAACTGGAGCGGGGTGGCCGGATAATCCGGTATCCACCGGAAAATACGGCCTAGAGCTTTCTGGAGCATCTTGACCTTCAGCAGTTGATGGAGATGGGGTAGAAGTTGCCCTCGTGGTTGGAGCATGTTGCGTATGTGTAGATGAGGGCTCTATATAAGTAGAGCATTGTCCTTCCCGGTCCGCCACAAGGGGTTCCTCAATGGGGCGGAAGAATCCCACGCCCATTCTTCTTATGGCATCTTGGGGTATTTCAACATCTGCATCACAAACACCAACTTGCTCCAGACGGAACCGTCATTTTCTCGAACACCACACTACAAGATTCTACAGATTCGGAGAGCTTATTGTAGACTCTATAAGTGTGGGATTCGGCACCATAACCAACAAAAATACCTTCTAGAGCCTTAGATTCAAACTTAGATAAACGAACTCCTTTAATAAGAAAGAAACACTTACACCTGAATACCCGAAAGTATGAGATGTTTGGCTTGTTACCGGTAAGTATTTCATACGGAGTCTTGTCCAAAATCTTGCGGAGGTATAAACGATTGGATGAATGACAAGTAGTAGAGATTGCTTCAGCCCAGAAGTTATATGGAGATTTGAATTCGGCCAACATTGATCTTGCCATGTCCATTAGAGTTCGATTCTTCCTCTCGGCTACACCATTTTGTTGAGGGGTGTACGCAGCGGAATATTGATGTCTTATCCCCTATTCACTTAGGAACTCATTTAAGGTGTAGTTCTTGAACTCCGAGCCGTTATCACTCCTTATAGCCAGAATGGGGACGTTGTGTTGACGTTGAACCTCGTTGGCGAAGTCGATGATAGTTTGTTGAGTTTCACTCTTCAACTTGAAGAAATAAACCCAAGTGTATCTTGAGTAATCATCAAAAATCACTAGACAATACTTCTTCCCACCGAGGCTTGCATGAGATGGAGGTCTGAAAAGATCCACATGAAGAAGCTCCAAGATCCTTTTTGAAGAGATAATAGTTTTCCTTCAATGAGGAGAATCATGCATTTTCCCTTCAACACACGCCCTGCAGACACGATCTTTGGCAAAAGAGACATTTTCTTTTAGTCTAAGAATGTGGCCACCCTTGTGGAGACTTTGAAAAGTTCTCATATTGACGTGGGATAGTCGGCGATGCCATAGCCAACCCGCGTTAGCCTTTCCGAAAATACACATCGGACCTGTAGTGGTTTTCCTCGAAATGTCTACCACGTACAGGTCGTTTTCGACATATCCCACGAAAGAGACTTTTAGAGACTTGCTCCACAAGAGTACCACCAAATCAGCATCAATGTAAACTGCAAAGCCCATCTTACCAAGGGCACGAACTGAAAGTAAGTTATACCCGAGGGTCTCAACAAGCATGACATCCACGAGGGAGATATCGTGAGCCACCACAACTTTGCTGAGACCCAATACCTCAGATTTTGACTTGTCACCATAGGAGACGGTAATGTGTTCAAGGTTTGGTCGCATCTCCGTGATGATCTCCTTGCTTCCGGTCATATGACTCGTACAACCGCTATCGAGTACCCATTTAGAACCACCGGAAGCATAGCCCTGCAAGAAAATTACTTCTTGGTTTTAGGTACCCATTTTTCAATGGGTCCTCTCATGTTAGTAACAAGGGTCTTGGGAACCCAAATAGACCAAGGAATGTAACAATCATAAGGCCCTACATAACTAGCATAAACATCACCATAAGAATCACAATATAGTTCGAAGTTAGGATTGTTGATCCCTGCAAAACCATCATAATTAGTCTTGTCATTGGTAATGTTGCTAGTCTTCGATTGAGCAGTCTTGTTCTTCTTGTTCTTCTTGTTTTTCTTGCTCTTTATCTTGGGTATGTAACCAAGACCTTCTTTACTGTTGTTTGTCCTTTGCCTGCTCAGTATCTCATCAATAACCCCTTTACCTTTGTGTTGAGAACTCCTTGCAAGATCTTCTTTTCCAAAGGATGAAGATGAGGTACTTGGTACATTATACCGTTTCAATTGAGTTTGGAGCTGGTCATGAGACTCATTTAGAGTAGAATGATCACTCTTCAATGCCTTGTGAGCACTTTCAAGATCATCAAACTTCTCCAAAAGTCTAGCATGAACAGCCCCAAAATCAATCTTTTCTTTCTTTAGTTTCTTTACTTTGGCAAGGGCATGGTCACGTTCTTTAATGAGCTGAGCTACAGCTTCTTCTTGTGACTCCTCTAGGGATTCGAGTCTTTTTTCCAAAGAAACTCAAGTTTCCTCTTCC
Source organism: Avena insularis (assembly GCA_023614405.1). NCBI lineage: Eukaryota > Viridiplantae > Streptophyta > Magnoliopsida > Poales > Poaceae > Avena > Avena insularis. The sequence goes on along the minus strand of CM042696.1, from coordinate 93,927,372 downwards.
TCTTCCAAGGCATTCTTCAAAGAGGCTATCTCCAAAGCATCTTCTCTTTCAATTCTGCCCTTTTCTTCAAGGAGATCTTCGCTTTGAGCAGTTGACTCATAAGAGTATCAAAATGGAGTTTGTGCTCACCTTGTAGGTTAGTGAAAAAAGTATCCAAGGCAATAAATTCTTCTTTCATTTCAAGACTGTCATGATCATCCATATCCAAAATTATGTTAGTCTTAGAAAATGAGGACTTAGAAGTCGATACCTCGGATCCTCTTGCCATTAGGCAAGTGGCGTTGTTGTTGTTGATGGCGTTCTCGTCACAGTCAAGAGAGAGAGGAGGAGTCGATGTGGTGGCTATAGCAGCCACTTTATGAACTATCATCATCCTCTTCATCTTCACTATGGAGGAGTATTCCTCTTGAGCTACAAGGACCATCTTGTGTTGCTTCTTGAAAGGGCCATTCTTCTTAGCAAATGGCTTCTTCTTAGGAACTTTGGATTTCTCTTTGAGAATGAGCCTGCCACCATTGTCTTCTCTATTTTCATAAGGACACTCGGCTACAAAGTGCAGTTTATCTCCACAGTTGAAGCAAGTTCTCAATCTTGGGCCACTTTCTCTTCTTCCATTTGACCCGTTCTTGCGCTCAAGTTCAGACTTGGCTTTGGCAGGGTCCTTCCAAAAGTTCCTTGCATAGAATGCCATGTACTCACCATGAGCACGTTTGACCTCATCGGGGCAGTCCATGGATCCCCTCTCAAATGCTCCTTCATCATTCTCTTGCTCAACAACATTGGTTTTGAGAGCCATATTGACACCCTTTTGCATTCCAATGGCCCGAGCACGGGCATCTTCAGCATTCTTTGCCGCCACTTTGAATGACGCCATTTCTTGCATGACTTCATTGGATGTCATTTGATGATAGTTATGTCTACCTTGCAAGTTCTTCAAATCCGTCGGTTCGAAAGGCATTAAGGCACTCACATACTTTCTTTTTATCCATGAATCATCAATGTGAGTGGCCCCATGCTTCTGAAATGTTGTTGCGATGCCCTTGAGTCTTCTATACATGTCCTCATGGTTTTCACCATCCAACATGTAGAATCCCTCAGCTTCAAGCATTAAGGGCATCATACCGGTTTCTTCTCATGCTTTCATTTCCAACAAAAAGGTCCATAAGAGCATCCCACGCCTCTTTAGCCGTGTTGAGATGTTCAATGTGTGGCATGTCCTTGGGACCCACACCCAGCTGTATCATGTGGAGAGCAGTGGCATTCAACTGGCTATCCACAACTTCCCTTCTTGTTTGATCTCCAACATGAAGACCTTCTTCAATGATCCTCCACAATTCAATAGAGGAGCTGCAAACATGAGATTTCATTAGAAATTGCCATTGGTTAAAAGAAGATGCAGTGAGCTTGGGTGGATCACCCCTATTGTTTATATGAGGATGAGGGATAGGTGGGTCGGGGGAATATACGTGGCGAACCTCACTATATTCCTCCTTACCACTTCCCTTTTTGGAGGTGGAACCATTTAGTTTTTCACCTTCCACATCATCATCCTTAGATCCGGTGTTACCCTTTTCCTTAGATGATGGTGAGGGAGCCTCAGAGGAGGATGGAGATGGGGCTATGGATGATGTAAGGCGAGCAATCATTTGATTCATCTCCTCCATCTTGGCCTCAAAGGATTTCAACAAGGTTGTTTCCAACGACTTGAGATCATCCATTGTGACCTTATCCACAGCCTCATTTCCATCATCCCTGGTACCCATACAACTCTTAGGCGGTTAAGCCCGAATTAAGAGCCGGGGCTCGGATACCAATTGAAATGGATTGTATGGGCACCTAGAGGGGAGGGTGAATAGGTGCTACACCAATTTTTAATTCTTTTTCAATTTTAGGCTTAGCACAAAGGTAAATTCTCTAGATAAACTAATGTGAGGAATTTCCCTATATACAAACCTATCTACTAGCAAGTAAGGAGCGAGTGGAAGAGGAATGAGTGAACCGAAGTGAAGCACGCGGAGACACGGGATTTGTTTGACCGCAATTCCTTCCTTGTTAAGGGAAGTACGTCTGCGTTGGAGGGGTGGGCGGTACTAAGACCACCACGCCACAAAAGGCCTCACCCTGTTCTTCGATGGATCTCGCCACAACAGGCCTGATCCACCTTCCACTATAGGTACCCTTCGAGGCGGGCATCGGCGCCTTTACACAACTAGCGGGGAAACAACTCCACAACAACTTGGAGGCTCCCGAAATGACAACAAGCTGCCACAAGAACAAAGTTGTCAAATACAATAACACGATCTAGGTATTAACGAGAATACTAGATCAGGGATTTCTCCAAGTGAATGGAGAGGAGTTGAAGCGCTTGCTTCTTGATGTTGATGATGAACTTCTCCTCCTTCAGTTCCACCAAAGATCAAGACCTTAGGGTGGTTGGAGTGGGAGATCGAGATTTAGAGCTCTTGCATAGGGTCTGGTCGAATTCAAATGAATCAAGAGTTCTGGACGTTGGGGAATAAGGGGTACTTATACCCCCTTCCAAAAACCAGTCGTTGCACACTTTGGGGGCCGGATTATACGGCCCAAGTGAGGGCCGAATTATCCGGTCTGAGGAAACACCGCCCTAGACTCGGAATATCCGGCAGAAAATCCGCCCCCACACAGTGAGACGCGTCGATCTTGTCCTTGATCAACTTCTGGGGGCCGGATTATCCGGCCCTATGCGAAGTCCGGATTATCCGGCCTGGGGAAGAAGATTCGTCCCAGTTCGGATTTTCCGGGAGAAAATCCGACTGGACACAGAGCGACGTGGCCTTTTGCACGAATCGGGCGGATTATCCGGCCCTTGCGAGACCCGGATTATCCGGCCTGGGGAGGAAAAACCTCCCCAGTTCGGATTTTCCGGAAGAAAATCCGACTGGATACAGAGCGACGCGCCTTGGCTCCCTTGAGAGATGAGGTAGGCCAGATTATCCGGCCCTTGGAGGGGCGGATTATCCGGCCCCCTCAAAACTTCCTGCACACTTAACACACATGAAAAGTCTCCATAGTATTGTTATCTAACACGCAAAACATAGGAAAACATGAAATGTTCTTTCAGCCGCTACCAACGAAGGGGAGATTCGGGGGACAGAAAGTATCTGTTCCGGCACCCTGTCGGGATGGGGAAGTGCCCCCGGAGCCATCTCCATCGATCTCCACCACCATCTCCATCACCGTTGCTGATTCCCATGATGAGGAGGGAGTAGTTCTCTCTCGAGGCTAAGGCTTCTACCGGTAGCTATGTGTTCATCTCTCTCTCTATGCATGATCATATTGTGATCATGAGCTTGTAATCTATAGATCTACCTTGCTACTCAAGTGCTATAATAGATCTCTTCTCTCCCCATGTGTGTGAAGTTGACAGTGTGCACACCACAGTGGCACTTAGGCTAGAGATTTCAAATACTTGCTATGAGTTATATTTGGAGTTGGATGTTTCTATGAAATTGTGGTGTTTGTTTGAACCATCTAGTGCTCAAGGTGACAGTGTGGGGTTATCTATATGGGGAAAGTGAACTTTGAGGTGTGCTGTTATAGCCCTACCATGGATTAGAGTGTCCAACCGGAGAGTAGTTAAGAGTAGTATCAAGGAGAGAAGATATTTATATGAGAGTGTTCACTAGTGAAAGTATGATCCCTAGTCCTTGTTTCTAAACATTGAAACACCGTTTGATATTAGATAAGTTACATGCTTGCTTGCTTCCATCTTTATTTCAGTTTGCCTTTAGTCTCTTCCACGCCATCAAGCTATTTTCTAGAACTGTTGTCTTATATCGATACCACTTGTATTTCACTATCTCTTCGCCAAACTAGTGCACCTATACACCTGACAAGTGTATTGGGTGTGTTGGGGACACAAGAGACTTCTTGTATCTTTATTGCAGGGTTGCTTGAGAGGGGATACCTTTGACCACTTCCTCCCTGAGTTCGATAAACCTTGGGTGATCCACTTAAGGGAAAACTTGCTGCTGTTCTACAAACCTCTGCACTTGGAGGCCCAGCAACTGTCTACAAGAATAGAAGTGCATAGACATCAAGCTATTTTCTGGCGCCGTTGCTAGGGAGGTAAGGTAAAAGGTACTCACATCCTCCGGTGTGAGTGCTCGAAGTTATTTCCTTTAGATTTTGCAATTTTGTCTTTTTGTTTCTTGTTTTCACTAGTTAGGATTAATGGAAAACAACAAAAAAATTAGAGAGATTTTTAGTATTTTTCCTAATATAGAACATGAATTGTCTGAAAATAAAATTAAAAAAACCATGGAACTTTCTTTGCATGCTAATAGCAATGTTATTAGTATGAATCTTTTGAACACCTTTATTAGTAATGCTATGGAAACGTCTAAGCTTAGGGAAGTTAGTTTTTATGAAAATGATCTTTTTAGTTCCCCAGCTTTAAAGAAGAAAATTTGCTCTGATGATACTTTATCTCCCATATGTGGTAATTCTAATGATACTTGTGATATTTTAAATCCACATACTGAAAGCAACTCTTTTAAAATACCTATAAAAATTGTTGAACGTGTTATGAACAACTGTTATTTGGGAGATGGAACTGTCCATCCTGGTGATCATTTACTCTTTATACACGAATTATGCGAGCTTTTCAAGTGTGAAGGTATTTCAATGAACCAAGTTAAGAGGAAGCTATTCCCTATTTCACTTAAGGGCAAAGCAAGGGAGTGGTATGAGCTACTAGATGATCCTCATCATTTGGAGTGGAAGGAACTTGAATCTCTCTTTTACTCTAAATTTTATCCTCCTCATGAAATTCATAAAGATAGGAATTACATTTATAATTTTCATCCACATGATGGAGAAAGTATTGCCCAGGCATGGGAGAGATTGTAGTCACTAATGCTCAAATGTCCCATTCATTGGGGAGAATGATTCAGAGATTTTGTTGAACTCTCGATCACAAATGTCGGAGCGTGTGAAGCTGCCCTTTGGTATTATGACCCCCCTTAGGAGCTGACATTTTCATAACTATGTACACATAATGTGGTACTGCCATGAATCGTGCAAAAGCTAGGCGACCCAGGATCGCATGATACTGTGATGGCCAGTCCATGACTTTGAACTCGAGCTTTTCTCGCCTAAAATTTTCCTTGGATCCAAAACCAACATCAAGAGATGTTTTACCTAAAGGAATTTTGGCTTCCTCCAACATCGTCCCTATTGTTGTGGTGCCCTCTGTTGTAATCGTCGTTTCTTTGGTTGTCCTCTTTCGAGAAACTAGCTACAACATAGCTTGGTCCCTAGTGTCCGTCGTTGTTCCTTCGTCTTCTGTCACTGTCATGTCTTTCCCTATCTTCTTCGGGTGAACATGTTCGTTTGTTGTGTATTACGTCCTCTCCATCAGTCCATCAATTTGCCATATCCATCAGCTGTGAAATTGTTTTGTACTTTACCCATCCTAGTTCTTCTATGAATTCTCGATGGCGGAGGCCGTCGCTAAAGGCGTCAATTTCTCTTTTGTAGGATATGGCCTCAGCTGAGTTTTTGATGATATTCCATCGCTAGATGAAGGCTCTTATAGATTCTCTACGTTTCTGTTTGCACGCTCGCAATTGCTCCAGAGATGCGGGTCACTTGAATGTCGAGTTAAAATGTCGGATGAACTTATCTTCAAGGTCGTTCCAGCTGCTGATGGAATCTTCGGGTAGTTGTCTGAGTCATGACCATGTGGCGTCGGTTAGGTGTAGCTGCAGGCTCTACATTGTGGTGACTATGGAGCCACCCTGTAACTTCACGGTGGCCAGATAATCTACTAACAAAGCTTCGGGTTCCTGTAGGCCATCGTACTTCTGGTGGTCATGAGGAAGTTTAAAATCCTTGCATACTGGGGTCTTGCGAACCCGTTGGGTAAAGCAGCTGGCTCCACATGACTCATAGTCGTCCTCGCTATCACAGTTGTAGTACCTTCGGCTACGGTTCTCTCCCTTGATCTATCATTCTTGTGCTGTGTGAAATCATTTCTTGCGTTGTTTCGCGGCTCGGAGCCTAAGAAGTGCACCCGATGTGGTGATCACGATCGTCGGGTGTGCCCCACCTACCGAGGGCTTCTATGACAGTGTGGGGATCTGTCGGGTTAATGTGTGATTCCCTGTTCTCCATGTTGAAGAGATGCTCCTGCCATGCCAAAGTTCAATAGAGCGGTGCGATGGAGGGCCACACAAGGATCTTCGGGTGCGGGTTGAGTTGTGAGTAGATACGTTTGTGTAGCTACAATTGCGGCTTGGGCTGTTTTTGCTTTGATGTGTCCTGTTGGATCTATTAACATAAACGACAAATCGAGATCTCGAGTCAATTTGTTTCTTTCAGCTTCAGGGATATTCTGCAGCCGTGAGGTTCCTCTCCTTGGCGATGCTCCCCCCGTTACGCTTCCAGGTCCTCGGGTAGAGCTTAGTTGCGCCCATCATAGACTGGATTCGCCGGCTAGCCTTTTCCTTTCATCGAGTTGCCTCTGCATCCTTAGGAGATCCCTTTTATTGTGATGGAGGAGATATTGGTAGGCTAGTAGATCTTCGCGTGTGGTCTCGGCTGTCATTGGGACCACACCTGAAATTGCTTCCCTTGCCCTATTCCATGCTTTGGCTGGTAGTCGGAGAGTATGTCGCTCGCCTCTGCGTGGTTCTTCTCCTCCCCGAATTATGCGGTTGTTCGCCGGGTCTCCTTCGTTTTCATGATTTCCTGCATTGCTATCTGACAAATTACCATTGAGATCAAGGATAGGGTTACTGTTGGAGTCGAGCTGTGTTGATGTTTCCCCGATGATTATGCACACTTGGTGTCGCGTGATATATGAACTAGTGACGTCATTGCCGGGTCCGAGGGAGACACTATTTTGGAGATCAGTGAAGTTCAGCGGTTTCTGTTATGGGTAGATTTCAGCCATCCTAATGCCAAAGTCGATACTTTTGCCGCTTTATTTGGGTTCCATGTTTACTGAGCTTGATCCACATGGTGGAGTTAGCTGAGAGTCTGATCCAAGGGAGATATCATCGTAAAGACCATCAATATCCCCTAGATCTGTTGCATTTTAGTGCTTTGTTCATCTTTCTCCATGTAGAGTATAGCTTCTACGGATGATCCGATAGATGATGCTGGTATCGCCATAGGCGCAGTTTTTTCGACCGACAGTCCTGATGATATCAGAGCCGATAGGTGTGGTTCTTAAGATTCCTCTACCTAAAAGTGGAAACTTCCGATGATGAGATTGGATCCACCATTGAAATCAGCGGGTACCGAGACAAGGGTGGGTGGGCGTGGTGCCACTTCCATTGGATTTTTGCTTGATGAAAAGGGGTCCGCCGAATCCATGACTCCAGCGTTTAGGTTTCCCACAGATGGCACCAATTGACGAGGGGTAACCTCAGCAATGCCCATAGTTATGGACTTATGGTTTTGCAAAAAAGATAACACTAGGGATTTCGTCAAATGTCAGACAAACAAGGGAGTAGAAGTCATCTGATTATTGATAGATAATGCTATTACAGATTTCTCAGGAGTTTTTTGGTACCTCTCCACAGGCTCCTCCTGCCCTATATATAATAGGTCGGGTATCGGGACTTGATACCTTCGATCCAGATTACGGATGTAGTATAGCTCTTTTTCCTTAGTAGACCTAGGTTATCGAATCCTCGGGAAGCATAAAGTATAGTGAAGTTACTTTAATGGACCTTCGAGGGTTTTAGAATTCTTTTTGTGTTTTACCGGACCAAGAGTTTGCTGTCTTTTTTTGTTGTTGATGATGGAGAGAGAGGGCCTAGGGCTTTCGGTTTCACCAGTAGCTATGCAAAACATTTGATGGGAATAAAAGATAATAATAAAGTATGCATGTAACTGTTAGAGCAAGATAATTATATGTGAGCAGTGCATCCATAATTGATGTTGCTTCCGCAACCGCTTATAGCAATAACCTACTAGTCTCATCCACAGAAGAAAGAGAATTAATGATATGCATAGTGATGTCACCATTAATCCCATGTAAACCCCTCACATACAGCCATACCCCTTCTGTCACTAGGGTTCCCAACCTGTAGATTAGTCATTACTCATACTCCCTATACCTAGCTCAATCCTCGGGGTCTTGGGTACCTGACAAGTCCTTGGATTGAGGCAAGAGAGGATACAATTTATCATCATGTCATACAAACTAATACATGATCTCATCTATGATAAATAACATGCACAAAAGCTACATGGCTAGGCCGAAGCCCTTAGCCCAAAGATAATTACTCACACATAGAGATGAAATCAAATATCATAAACATTGCAATGGAAATCATGAGATTGGTAGAAAATAGTCTTACAATGTCACCAATTGAAGATGAGATCTACTATTACAAGTGGTGGAATATGGCTATGGTGGTGGAGAAGGGTTTGGAGATTAGATCTAAGTCTATTTCTCCGGCGGCTCTTTGGTGTTGTGGATGCAGGTTTCTAGGATTCTGGGGGGCGCTTATTTCTCGTCGCCCGAAGCCTCTTTATATAGGGGTCCCTTCACGAAAGTTGTTTTGTTTGACCTAGCAGTGTTGATGGCAACTATACGACCGAAATTTTATTCCCGCCGTATAGTTGGTCGTTAAAGCTTCTGTCTCCACTTCACGACCCCTGGTTTCTTTGGGTTGTTGGAAATCTTGTATATTTGACTTTAATGTTGTGATTCCCATCATCAAACGTCATTATCTGCGCAGGGAAAAATAGAAAGAAAGGATTGCATACCCCTTTGATCATTAGGCATTAGTGGCAGGGTTTAGAGAGATATTTCATAAAAATATGAATAATATCTAGTTTAAATATGGATGTAGATAGCTATATTTCATAGCCATCAACCTCCCCAAGATTAAACTTGATTGTCCTCGAGCAAGAAAACCAAAATCAAAAAGGAACTCAACATTTAAACTAAAATAACGAGATGATGATCTTACTCATGATTGGTAGTCTCATGTTTCCGCCACTTTATTAATCTGAAAAACTTCAGCATAGATAGAGTAATGGCAAGCATATCATACGGGTTTTTATGCATCCTTATAGCGCAGCAAAATTATTGTTAACATGGATGATTCAAATGAGTAAACCTTATTCCATGTCATGTAATCAACTCATAGGCTTGCCTTTGAACAACAAAGTATAATCATGTAAAATTGAGAGTGTGAGAGTTTGTCATGAAAAACATATACACTAGAGTATCTCAATTCTCCCACGTCAATAAGTCAAGACTTTTGAAGCACTACTTTTATGTTCATTGTCCTTCAAGAATTTCAGTTCTTAAGTAATTGAGAGCATGCCAAAAAATTTAATTAGTTTATCGAGCTGTGATGAACACTTGTGGCATCACCAAGGTTTTTTCCCTTTTGCATAATGATTACTCATATCATCCAGAGGAGTGATTCCATCATGAACATAGCTATCTGAGAATGCCAAGAATCTTACCCATTATAGCATGGCTGCTACATATGTTTAATCAACTCATAGCCGAAATCTAGGAGTTTCCTCCATGAAGATCGTTCGTAGGCTAGCAGAGTTGTTGGCATCCCATGAAGTATGACACACATAAAGCTATATCATTCTTATGATTCACAAGTCAAACTTTGGTATGCTCAAAAAAACCGCTAAACATGAATTTAATTGAACAAATCCTTGTAAAGAGAGCTATCAAGTCAATCATTATTTTATGTGGTGTTGAGTGTCTCTAGAAATAAGCCTTCAAGACTAAACACTACAACACCCAAGCCTCAATTATGAGACTTTTTCTTATTACAATTGTTTAGCAAATTTTTAGGCAAGACTTGGTCAACTACAAGAGCTGGAACAAAACATACCCAACTAAATACCCATGCAAACAAAATTTTACTACAATATAAAGACTCACTCCACCAATATAATATCTTAACATTTACTACTAACTAGCATGGGTTCTCAAACTTCAAAAGTGGGGAGTCTTAAGGCATACCTCTCATGATTGGTTCCACTTCTCTCTTCCCTTTTGATTTGCTTCTTGGAAACTCGAAGTTGATAACTCTTCTGCAAATATGTGAAAGCCACAAGGAGAATAGAAAGGAAGGAAGAGGGAAAATAAATATAAATGGAAAAATCTTTTTGTTGTTTTTAAGATAGGAAATTAAAGAATAGAAAATTGGTGGCAAAACTCGTCTAGAAAGTCTTGAAAACAAATAGAAGTAACTAAAGATAAAGTGTTGGGGAAACCAACACAAGTGCTTATAAACTCGAATTAAAAACATAACCTCGAAATAAATAAAAACAAATGAACACCAAATAAAGATAATGAGGAAACTTCCCCAAGCTTAGGCTTTTGCAAGCCCTTCAAATCATTGTGGTGGCGGGAAAAGTCATAACTCCGGTTCGCAGATTGAGTTGATAAATTACTAGTTGTTCTTGGAGGTTCAAGGAGAGGTTATGCATCCTCTCCACAGTTCCTCCAAGTTCTTGGAAGTCTTGGTATGTAGCGAAAAGAACCGGGTTGGTGGCTGCTCCTTTGATAAGGAACTTCTTGCTCCTCTTCTTGGTCCTCATCCTCATCCAGAATCTCCTCATTGGGTTGGTGTTGCTCAACCTGCAAGTCATATAGCAAACTTCCTTCCTTGATAGAGAAAATACCATTAGGCAAAGGAGCAGGGTAGATACGCCCAGCTCCAGCAATATGCAAGTAATAAACACCACCTCTCCTAATGAGCATTCCACAAGCTTTTGAAGTAGAGAAACCAACACGTCGCTCACCTAGCACTGTTTGCAACTCACCTAGGTCGATGCCTAGGGCAATGGCAAGCACGGTGATGACGCCTCCACCTATTATTGGTCCTTGGCTTTGGGAGGATTGGTACACCAGGTAGCGCACAAGAATTGTTCCCAAGTTGAGTGAAAAGTTGATGTTGTTGAAAGCAGCTTTTGCGAGGACTAAGATGTCCTCCTCATTGAGTCTTGTGAACTCATTTTGTGCCTACAAGGTGTTAGCAATAACATAGAACAAATAGCAAACTGTAGAATGTTGAATATTCTTCCCCTTGCTTACTCTAGAAGTGAAATTCATTCCATTATAATAAAGTTCCAAGGAACGGTCTATGCGAGTAAAGGATGCGCGTAAGGCATTAGCATTATTGTCTAGAAAATTAAAACATGCGCACCATTGATATAGTGATAAAGCATAATTGTTGTTCATAAGTCGGAAAGAAATCATGTCCTCTCCATGTCATGCTTTAACGGTGCTTTGCAAAGAACTTAGAAATTCAAGAGTTAACCGACGATAAGTAGGCACATCATTGAATACAAAGTTTTGCAGGCCAACTCTATTGCAACGTAAATTGAAGTCATTAGAAATACCGAGTTGATTCAGTATAATGGGGCAATCCCACTTTGTTGTTTTCACTTCTCGGTTCTTGATCCTGTTGAAGCGATCATGTTGGAGCTCATCCCTGAACCGTACCCCCATGCATTCTTGAGCGGCAGCCCGAGAAGAACTAGCAGCGGCATGAGCACGAGTTCGGCTCCTTGTGTTCATCATCTAAAATAAGAAGGGAAGACAAAAAAAACTTTTTGATCCAACAATAATAAGCATAACATATTCCTCATCATAGCACACTAAAAAGTCCCCTCAAAATAATAATCTAGGAAAGAGAATCATGGTAATTAGTTCATAGTAGGTCTCACCCTAGATTGATAATGATAACAGATCGAAAATAAATTTGCAAAAAGTAATTGGAGGATCGGAGGAGAAACATACCATAGATCACTTGTGTGCAAGGAAATCGAACGAAATTAAGTAGAGATGAAGATCTCTTAAGGTTTTGAGAGAGTTTGGAGGTAGAAGAGAGAAAAAGGATTGAAGTTTTGGTGTTGGGGGTACCTTACCGTGGAGATTTTGTGGTCAGACGCAACTATACGGCCGGAACAATTTGTTCCTTCTGTATAGTTGGTCTGATGTAAAAAAATTAGGGTTTTCACCTGGTGGCGCAACTATACGGCCAGAACTATAGTCGCGATTTTTAACCCTGCCGTATAATTGGTCATCAAACCTTCTGTATTCTGGAAAATAAATTTTACAAAGGCAATGATAACTATACGGTCATAACTATATGGCTGGAATTTTTATTCACACCGTATAATTGGTCGTCAAACATTCAGTACCTAAGAAAGAAAATTTGTCGATGGCAAAGATATCTATACGGCCAAACTATAAGGCTGGAATTTTTATTCCTGCCGTATAGTTGGTCGTTAAACCTTCTGTAGTTATCAAAAAATTTATATTTCTTCGAAAATTCTTTCTTATCCTAAAACTTAGCGAAACACCTTGTTTTTGACAGAAAAATGACAGTAAAAATTGGCGACCAACATCAGCATGTATAGAACAGGATTTTTAGTACTACCGAACTTCTTCTCCTCAACTGGAGCTTTCTAGCACTTTTTGTTAAACATAAAACTTAAACTAAAACTTAAAAACTTTACTCAAACCTTTATTTCACATGGGTTGCCTTCCATGAAGCGCTCTTTTATGGTCAATAGCTTGACCTCGAAGTTGCTCACTTAGGCCAGATGAGAGGAACACCCACTTCAAAATAGTTGGCCTTCAAAGTGATGGCCTCATTTGTTGGAGATATGCCCAAGAGGCAATAATAAAAGTGGTTATTATTATATCTTTGTGTTTATGATGAATGTTTACATCCCATGCTATAATTGTATTATTAGGAAACACTGATACATGTGTGTTTTGTAAACATAAAAGAGTCCCTAGTAAGCCTCTTGTTGAACTAGCTTGTTGATTAATAGATGATCATGGTTTTCTGATCATGGACATTGGATGTCATTAATAACAAGGTTATATCATTAGGAGAATGATGTGATGGATACACACCCATAGTAAGTGTAGCATAAGATCAAGTCATTAAGTTCGTATTGCTACAAGCTTTCAAATGCATAGTAACCTAATCCTTCGACCATGAGGTTATGTTAATCACCATCACCGGATGGGTACTTTGATTACATCAAACACCGCTTAGAATCGGGTGGTTATAAAGGTGTCATTGGGTATTCTGAAAGTATGTGTTGAAGCGCATGGACCAAGATTGGGATTTGTCCATCCATATGACGGATAGATATGCTCTGGGCCCTCTCGGTGGAATGTCATCTAGTTAGCTTGCAAGCATGTGACTGGGTCACAAGGGATGACATATCATGGAGCAGTAAAAGTACTTATCGATGTGAGGTAGAACTAGGTATGGAGATACCGACGATCAAACCTCGGATAAGTAGAGTATCGCGTGACAAAGGGAATTGGTTTCGTATGTTAATGGTTCTATCGATCACGAAGTCATCGTTGAGTATGTGGGAGCCATTATGGATCTCCAGATCTCGCTGATGGTTATTGATCGGAGAGGTGTCTCCATCATGTCTGCATATTCACGAACCGTAGGGTGACACACTTAAGGATCGATGCTGTTTAGGTAGATATGGAATGTGCACTAGAGACCGAATGTTGTTCGGAGTCTCAGATTGGATCTAGGACATCATGAGGAGATCCGGAATTGTCTGGAGAATAAGATTCATATAATGGAGATCATTTTCTAGGTTCAGAAATGTTCCGGAATGTTTATATGGGGATTCTAGAAGGTTTCGGAATGTTCCGGAAGGTTCTAGAAAGGTCTGTGGAGTTTACTTGAAAACCAAGAAAGGAAAAGGGGAAACTTGGAGGGGAAGGAAACTCCCCCAAGCCCCCCCTTGTGCGCTGGCCCTAGAGGTGGCCCTAGGGGTGGGAACCCTAGGCGCCACCCCCTTTGCCCCTCCACTTCTTGCGCTAGCCACCTCTCTCCTCCTCCTTCGCTCTGCTTTGGCTTAGGCGAAGCCCTGCAGAATTCTCTACTCCACCACCACCATCGTGCCGTCGTGCTGCTGGGATTCCGTGGAGAGATCTACTACCTCTGCTGCTCGCTGGAACAGGGAGAGGAAGGTCTGCATCGACTCCGCACGTGTGACCGATTATGAAGCTGCCGTTTTAACGCTGCGGAAGGCTCGTCCACTCGATCTTGAGATCGGCAAGTGATCGTCTACATCAACCACGAGATCCGATCTCTCACAAGGCTTTTGGATCTACAAGGGTTAGTACAGATCTATCTCGTTGCACATGTCTAATAGATTAGATCTTGACTTTTATCTAGATTAGATCTGGGTTTTGTTTGTTCTTGCGGTAGAATTTTTTTGTTTTCCATGCTACGAACCCATCAGTGGTATCAGAGCCGTGTCTATGCGTAGATCTGTTGCACGAGTAGAACACAATGGTTTTGTGGGCGTTGGTGCTCGTGCCGTCTTTTGCTTTGTGTACTTTGCATCTTGCGATATGGTGGGATGAAGCGGCTCGGGCTAACCTTACATGTCATCGCACATGAGACTTGCTCCACGCTTGGCGTGTAACTTGCTTTGCACAAGTGGCTTTGCGGGTGTCTATCTCTCTCACCATAGTATAGATCCAATTTACACTTTGCACTTGATAGCACTTGTATCAATGTTGTGGTTTAGTTTCATAGGTAAGATCTGTTCTTATTCGAAAGCCCCAAACCACGTAAAACATGCAAAGAAAAATAGAGGCGTCTAACTTGTTTTTGCAGGGGTTTTGTGATGTGATATGGCCATCATGTGATTGTGATTATATGGCAACCGGCAGGAGCCTAATGGTTGTCTTTAATTCTGTTAAGACCTGCGTGTCTATTCATCTTGTAATAGCTTTATTCCAAGTAGTTGTAATAGTTGCTAGTGATGATGGTCAACCATGAAGCGGCGCCACTGACCTTAACGCAATGCTGGTGATGATGGAGATCATGTCCGTGCTTTGGAGATGGAGATCAAAGGCATAAGAAGAAAGGGCCATATCATATCACACTGATTATGAATTGCCTGTGATGTTAATCCTTTATGCATCTTGTATTGCTTAGATCGCGATGGTAGCATTATAAGATGATCCCTCTCACTAAATATCAAGTAATAAAGTGTTCGTCCTTAGTTGGCACCGTTGCTAAGACTCGTCGTTTCGAAGCATCTCGTGATGATCGGATGTGATAGATTCTACGTGTACATACAACGGGTGCAAGCCAGTTTTGCACATGCGGAAACTAAGGTTAATCTTGACGAGCCTAGCATGTACAGACATGGTCTCGGAACACGGAATACCGAAAGGTAGAGCATGAGTCATATAAATGATATGATGAACATGAAGATTGTTCGTCATTGAAACTACATCTTCTCTCGTGAAGATCGGACTTGGTGTAGTGGATTTGGTTCGTATAATCACTAAGACAACATGAGGGATGTTGTTTTGAGTGGGAGTTCATCTAGTTAATTTAAGAATTAAAAATGAACTCATTTTATCATAAACTTAGTCTAAACTACTTGCAAATTTGTTGTAGATTATGGCGAACCTCTCCATCAATTTCAATGCGTTCCTAGAGAAAGAAAAGCTTAAGAACAATGGAAGCAACTTCACGGACTGGCTCCGTGGACTGAAGATTATCCTCAGGGCTGGTCAGTTGACCTATGTGCTCGAAGCACCGCTAGGTGACCCACCTGCAGAAGATGCCACCGATGACGTAAAGAATGTTTACGCCACTCGGAAAAATCAATACTCCACAGTTCAGTGTGCCATCCTGTACGGTTTAGAAACGGAGCTTTAGAAGCGCTTTGAGCACCACGACCCATTTGATATCATCAAAGATCTCAAGCTGATTTTTGAGACTCATGCGGCTGTGGAGAGCTATGAGGCCTCCGAAAAGTTCTTTAACTGTAAGATGGAAGAGGGCAGCTCCGTTAGCGAGCACGTGCTCACCATGTCTAGGCACGCAAACAAGCTCCAAGATTTGGGGATAACGATTCCTAATGAGTTAGGGATTCACCGTGTCCTCCAATCACTGCCACCGAGTTATAAGAACTTTGTGATGAACTACAATATGCACTTCATGAACAAGACGTTGCCTGAACTATCGTCCATGCTGAAAACTGCTGAAGTGGAGATCAAGAAGGAGCACCAAGTGTTGATGGTCAATAAGACCACCAATTTCAAGAAACAGGGCAAGCCTAAGAACAAGGGCAACTTCAAGAAGGATGGCAAGAAAGCTGTCGCGCCTGCTAAGAATCCCAAGGCTGGTCCTAAGCCTGAAACTGAATGCTTCTACTGGAAGGGTCCTGGTCACTGGAAGCGTAACTGCCCCAAGTACCTGGCGGATCTAAAGAACGGCAACATCAAGAAGAAAGGTATATTTGATATACATGTTATTGATGTGTATCTTACTAGTAATCATAGTAGTGCCTGGGTATTTGATATTGGTTCAGTTGCTCATATTTGTAACTCGAAACAGGAACTGCGGAATAAGCGAAGACTGGCGAGAGACGAGGTGACGATGCGTGTTGGAAATGGCTCCAAGTTTGATGTGATCGCCGTCGGCACGCTCCCTCTACATCTACCATCAGGATTAGTTTTAAATTTAAATAATTGTTATTTGGTGCCTGCGTTAAGCATGAACATTATATCTGGATCTTGTTTATTGCGAGACGGTTACTCTTTTAAGTCTGAGAATAAAGGTTGTTCGATTTATATGAGTAATATCTTTTATGGTAATGCACCTGAGATGAATGGTTTATTCTTACTAAATCTCGGTAGTAGTGATACACATGTTCACAACATAGATGCTAAAAGAATAAAATTGAATGATAATTCTACATACATGTGGCACTGTCGTCTTGGTCACATTGGAGTGAAGCGTATGAAGAAACTCCATTCTGATGGACTTCTTGAATCACTTGATTTTGAATCACTTGAAAGATGCGAAGCATGTCTAATGGGAAAAATGACTAAGACTCCATTCTCTGGAATAATGGAGCGAGCTACGGACTTATTGGAAATAATACATACCGATGTGTGCGGCCCAATGAGTGTAGCATCGCGTGGTGGATATCGTTATGTTCTCACTTTCACGGATGACTTAAGTAGATATGGGTATGTCTACTTTATGAAACATAAGTCCGAAACTTTCGAGAAGTTTAAGGAATTTAAAGTGAAGTGGAAAATCATCGTAACAAGAAGATTAAATTTTTGCGTTCTAACCGCGGAGGTGAATATCTAAGTTATGAGTTTGGCATGCATTTAAAGAAACGTGGAATACTTTCGCAATTGACACCGCCAGGAACACCACAGCGTAATGGTGTGTCCGAACATCGTAATCGAACTCTCTTAGATATGGTTCGGTCTATGATGTCTCTTACAGATTTACCGCTATTGTTTTGGGGCTATGCATTAGAGACAGCTGCATTCACTTTAAATAAGGCACCATCTAAATCCGTCGAAATGACACCGTACGAATTGTGGTTTGGAAAGAAACCTAAGTTGTCGTTCCTTAAAGTTTGGGGTTGTGAAGCGTATGTAAAGAAATTACAACCTGATAAGCTTGAACCCAAAGCGGAGAAATGCGTCTTCATAGGATACCCTAAAGAAACAATTGGGTATACTTTCTATCATAGATCTGAAGGCAAAGTTTTCGTTGCCAAGAATGGATCCTTTCTTGAGAAGGAGTTTCTCTCAAAGGAAGTGACTGGAAGGAAAGTAGAACTCGATGAGGTTATTGAACCTTCTCTCGGAATTGAGAGTAGCACAACACCGGAAGATGGTTTTGGGCCGCCTGCACCAATTGGAGAGGAAGCTAATGATGGTGATCATGAAACTTCGAACGGTTCTTCTTTGAACCTCGCAGGTCAACGAGGGTTCGTACCACTCCTGATTGGTATGACCCTGCCTTGAACGTCATGTTGGTGGACAACATTGATGACCCTGCGACGCATGAAGAAGCTATGGTGAGCCCAGATTCTGACAAATGGCTAGAAGCCATGAAATCCAAAATGGGATCCATGTACAAAAACCAAGTGTGGACTTTGGTGGACTTACCGGATGGCCGTAAGGCTGTCGAGAACAAATGGATTGTCAAAAGAAAAACAGATGCTGATGGTAATGTTACCGTCTATAAAGCTCGACTTGTCGCGAAAGGGTTCCGATAAATTCAAGGAGTTGACTACGACGAGACATTCTCACCAGTAGCGAAGCTAAAGTCTATGAGGATTTTGTTAGCAATTGTTGCATATTTCGATTATGAGATTTGGCAGATGGATGTCAAAACGGCGTTCCTTAATGGAGACATTGAGGAAGAGTTGTATATGGTACAACCCAAGGGTTTTGTCGATCCTAAAGAAGCTAACAAGGTATGCAAACTTCAACGCTCCATTTATGGACTGAAGCAAGCATCCCGGAGTTGGAATCAACGTTTTGATAAAGTAATCAAAAACTTTGGATTTATACAAACTTATGGAGAAGCTTGTATTTACAAGAAAGTGAGTGGGAGCTCTATAGCATTCCTAGTACTGTATGTAGATGACATATTGTTGATTGGGAATGATATAGAACTTCTTAATAGTGTCAAAGCCTATTTGAATAATAGTTTTTCAATGAAGGATCTTAGTGAAGCGGCATATATTCTAGGAATCAAGATTTCTAGAGATAGATCAAGACGCCTAATAGCGCTTTCACAAAGTACATACTTGGACAAAGTTCTAAAAAGGTTTAGAATGGAAGAGAGCAAGAAAGGGTTCTTGCCCATGTTGCCAGGTAAGACCTTGAGTAAGACTCAAAGTCCAGCTATGGCAGAAGATAGAGAGAAAATGAGTAATATTCCCTATGCCTCGGCCATAGGTTCTATCATGTATGCCATGCTGTGTACAAGACCGGATATAGCACATGCTGTTAGTTTGACTAGCAGATATCAAAGTGATCCTAGAATGGAGCACTGGACAGTGATCAAGAATATCCTAAAGTACCTAAATAGGAATAAGGATATGGTTCTTTCTTATGGAGGATGAACAACTTGTTGTAAACAGTTACACTGATGCTAGTTGGAACACCGATCCAGATGACTCGAAGTCACAGTCTGGATACATATTTATTTTGAATGGTGCTACAGTGAGATGGAGGAGTGCCAAGCAAAGTGTTGTGGCAAAATCTTCAATTGAATCAGAATACATAGCTGCTTCAGAGGCTGCACAAGAAGCCATATGGATGAAGGAGTTCATTACCGAACTTGGCGTGGTTCCTAGTGCGTTGGACCCGATGGCCATCTATTGTGACAACACAGGTGCCATAGCTAATGCACAGGAGCCAAGGTCACATAGCAAGCTAAAGCACATCAAGCTACGTTTCCATGCTATTCGCGAGTATGTCCAAGATGGTGACGTAAAGATTTGCAAAGTACATACTGATTTGAATGTGGCAGATCTGTTGACTAAACCTCTCCCTAGAGCAAAGCATTACCAACACCAGAACGCCATGGGTGTTAGGTATATTACCATGTAATCTAGATTATTGACTCTAGTGCAAGTGGGAGACTGTTGGAGATATGCCCAAGAGGCAATAATAAAAGTGGTTATTATTATATCTTTGTGTTTATGATGAATGTTTACATCCCATGCTATAATTGTATTATTAGGAAACACTGATACATGTGTGTTTTGTAAACATAAAAGAGTCCCTAGTAAGCCTCTTGTTGAACTAGCTTGTTGATTAATAGATGATCATGGTTTTCTGATCATGGACATTGGATGTCATTAATAACAAGGTTATATCATTAGGAGAATGATGTGATGGATACACACCCATAGTAAGTGTAGCATAAGATCAAGTCATTAAGTTCGTATTGCTACAAGCTTTCAAATGCATAGTAACCTAATCCTTCGACCAATAGGTTATGTTAATCACCATCACCGGATGGGTACTTTGATGACATCAAACACCGCTTCGTAACTGGGTGGTTATAAAGGTGTCATTGGGTATTCTGAAAGTACGCGTTGAAGCGCATGGACCAAGATTGGGATTTGTCCATCCATATGACGGATAGATATGCTCTGGGCCCTCTCGGTGGAATGTCATCTAGTTAGCTTGCAAGCATGTGACTGGGTCACAAGGGATGACATATCATGGAACGAGTAAAGAGTACTTATCAGTAACGAGGTAGAACTAGGTATGGAGATACCGACGATCAAACCTCGGATAAGTAGAGTATCACATGACAAAGGGAATTGGTTTCGTATGTTAATGGTTCTATCGATCACGAAGTCATCGTTGAGTATGTGGGAGCCGTTATGGATCTCCAGATCCTGCTGATGGTTATTGATCGGAGATGTGTCTCCATCATGTCTGCATATTCACGAACCATAGGGTGACAAACTTAAGGATCAATGGTGTTTAGGTAGATATGGAATGTGCGTTGGAGACCGAATGTTGTTCAGAGTCTCAGATTGGATCTAGGACATCACGAGGAGATCCAGAATTGTCTGGAGAATAAGATTCATATAATGGAGATCATTTTCTAGGTTCGTAAATGTTCCGGAGTGTTTATATGGGGATTCTAGAAGGTTTCAGAATGTCCTGGAAGGTTCTAGAAAGTTCTATGGAGTTCACTTGAAAACCAAGAAAGGAAAAGGGGAAACTTGGGGGGGGGGAGGAAGGAAACTCCCCCCAAGCCCCCCCTTGTGTGCCGACCCTAGAGGTGGCCCTAGGGGTGGGAACCCTAGGCGCCACCCCTCCCTCTATAAATAGAGGGGTGGAGGCGCCACCCCCTTTGCCCCTCCACTTCTTGTGCTAGCCGCCTCTCTCCTCCTCCTTCGCTCTGCTCTGGCTTAGGTGAAGCCCTGCAGAATTCTCTACTCCACCACCACCACCACGCCGTCGTGCTGCTGGGATTCCGTGGAGAGATCTACTACCTCCACTGCTTGCTGGAACGGGGAGAGGAAGGTCTGCTTCTACTCCGCACGTGTGACCGATTATGAAGCGCTGCTGCCGGAAGGCTCGTCCACTCGATCTTGAGATCGGCAAGTGATCGTCTACATCAACCACGAGATCCGATCTCGCACAAGGCTTTCGGATCTACAAGGGTTAGTACAGCTCTATCTCGTTGCACATGTCTAATAGATTAGATCTTGACTTTTATCTAGATTAGATCTGGGTTTTGTTCGTTCTTGCGGTAGAATTTTTTTGTTTTCCATGCTACGAACCCATCATCATTTTCATCATGCTTGGATTTCTTCTTCCTGGGAAAATGAATAACAAAAGGATCCCGCGAAGGCAATTGAAGCTTCACGTTTCCTTCATGTAGATTAATCAAAGCCTTAATAGTTCTTAACAATGGACGGACTAATATAATAGGAGCAGTAGCATCTTCAGGCATGTCAACAATAACAAAATCAATCATAGCATTTTGTTTAATCCCTCCAGCTTGTTTGTAGGTAGAATCTGCTAGATGTAATTTTATCTCGGTGATTTCAAAGGAGCCAAGATTTAACTTATTAAAAAGAATTTTTGGAATTGTTGAAACGCTTTCACCTAGATCACAAAGTGCAGCTATATCATCGGCTCCAATTTTAATCTTAATAGTAGGCTCGAATATATCATCAAGCTTCACGGGTAATTTTTCAGGAATTTTCTTATATTCTTCCTCAAGCTCACGTACCTTTATTGCCACCTGATTAACGATGTGTTGATACATAGCTTCCTCATTTCCTTCACTTACTGGAATCTTAATATTGATCTTTTTTACAAGATCTTCAATGGTGTAATTTGGTGAAGGAGCGTTACTATAATCAAGTTCTTCAGGCTCCTCCCTTTGGATACTCATCATCTTGAGGTATTCAATAGGATTGGGCTCAGCTTTACCTGCAAATTTAGCTAGAATGAGAGTTTGACTCTCGGTTATCTTACCTAGTCGTGCCTCAACAATCCTTGTTCTTTCTTGGAGGTCCTGCAAATCATTCCTCAAACTTACAGCTTGGTTAGATAATTTACCAAGCATAGCATCATTTTACTCCGTTATTTTAACAAGGATATTGTTTTGCTCATTTTGTGAATCTATAAAGGACTTAAGTGTTTCTTGGAGACTACCATTACTTGTTCCCATATTATTATTAGAGTTACATGCGGGACTAGAATAATGTTTCTGAAACTTAGGATTATAATTTTTCTTCCAAGTAGGGTTATAATCATTACGAGCTATGGAGTCTATTTCGTCAATATTTTATTCTAGGATAGCTCTTACCTGGTTTTCCTTACCTTTTACGGCTAATATGAGCTCATCCAGCTTAGCATTGAGTTCTTCATTTTCTTTTGGTGAGATGGAGTTCACCTTGTTCGTGTTTGATCTATCCACATGCCACTAGGCATGGTTGTCTTGCATATTGTCTAGCAGCTTCTTTGCTTCGGTAATATATGTTTGCCCATAAATGTTCCTCCAGCTGCAGTATCAAGCATAGACTTTGACACGGGGTTAAGAGCATTATAAAATAAATGGAGAATTAACCAATCTTCCATCCCATGACTGGGACAGTTTCTCATGCATTCTTTCTCCTCTCCTATGCAAACGGTAGTGGCTCACGCTCTTCCTGTCTAAAACTAGTAATATTAGATCTTAGTTGCATAGTCTTTGCAGGTGGGAAAAATTTAGTCATAAATAAATAAGTACACTCCACCCATGATGCAATAGTATTTCTAGGCAAAGATAGCAACCATTCTTTTGCTCTTCCTCTAAGAGAGAAAGGAAATAAGTGCAATTTGATCGCATCGGGGTCAACATCTTTTATGCGCATCATATCACATATTCAGTGAAAGTGTTCAAGTGCATACCTGCGTCCTCAATAGCAGAGCCTCCAAACTAATTCTGTTGAACCAAACTTAAATAGTGGGGCTTAATTTCATAATCATTAGTAGTAATTGCTGGCTGGGTAATAGGAGTATGCAAATAATCATTGTTGGGAGTTGCAAACTCTCCAAGCTTTTTGGGTTTTCTTAAACAAAGACTTATGATAGTAAAAACAAGAATTTAAAGACTAACTATTTTTTTGGTTTTTCAAATAAAGACTGAAAGCAAACTAACAAAATTAAAAACAAGAATTAAAACTAGCAAGGTTCCTACTAACCTCACCAGGGTAGCTATTGCTTCCCTGGCAATAGCGCCAGAAAAAGGGTTGGTACCTTCAATCCGAATTATGGATGTAGTATAACTCCTTTTCCCTAGTAGACCTAGGTTATCAAATCCTTGGGAAGTACAAAGCATAGTGAAGTTACTTTAATGGACCTTCGGGAGTTTTAGAATTCTTTTTGTGTTTTACCGAACTAAGAGTTTGCTGTCTTTTGTTGTTGTCGATGATGGAGAGTGAGGTCCTAGGGCTTACGATTTCACCTGTAGCTGTGCAAAACATCTGATGGAATAAATATAATAATAAAGTATGCATGTAATTGTTAGAGCAAGATAATTATATGTGAGCAGTGCATCCATAATTGCTATTGCCTCCACAACCTCTTATAGCAATAACCTACTAGTCTCATCCATAGAAGAAAGAGAACTAATGATATGCATAGTGATGTCACCGTTAATACCAAGTAAATCCCTCACATACAGCCGTACTACCCCTTCTATCACTAGGGTTCCCAACCTATAGATTAGTCATTACTCATACTACCTATACCTGGCTCAATCCTCAGGGTCTTGGGTACCTGACAAGTCCTTGTATTGAGGCAAGAAAGGATACAATAATCATCATGTTATACAAACTAATACATGATCCCATCTATGATAAATAACATGCACAAAATCTACATGGCTAGGCCGAAGCCCATAGCCCAAAGAGAATTACTCACACATAGAGATGAAATCAATAATCATAAACATTGCAATAGAAATCATGAGATTGATAGCAAATAGTCTTACAATGTCACCAATCGAAGGTGAGATCTACTATTACAAATGGTGGAATATGACTATGGTGATGGAGAAGGGTTTGGAGATTAGATCTAAGTCTATTCCTCCGACGGATCTTCGAGGTTATGGATGCAGGTTTCTGGGGTTCTGGGGGGCGCTTGTTTCTCGTTGCCCAAAGCCTCTTTATATAGGGGTTCCTTCACGAAAGTTGTTCTGTTTGACCTAGCGGTGTCGATGGCAACTATAGGGCCGGAACTATATGGCCGGAATTTTATTCCCGCTGTATAGTTGGTCATTAAAGCTTCTATCTCCACTTCACGACCCCTGGATTCTTTGGGTTGTTGGAAATCTTGTGTGTTTGACTTTAATGTTGTGATTCCCATTATCAAACGTCATTATCCGCACAGGGAAAAATAGAAAGAAAGGATTGCATACCCCTTTGATCATTAGGCATTAGTGGCAGGGTTTAGAGAGATATTTCATAAAAAATATGAATAATATGCATTTTAAATGTGGATGTACATGGCTATATTTCACAACCATCAGGATTGTATATAGATAGGTTACATATTCATGATTGCCACACCAACATAGTGTCGGTTTCTATTTCTTTACATAACTAAACTAAGACTTCTGTTGGATGCTTCTTGGGCCTTCATCTTGGGTCTTCATAGGCCGTGAGCCTTTATACAGCTAGGGTAACAAAACATAAGCACCCGAGTAATTATACCTATGTCACCTTGTGATCAAATCACCTGCTTACAAGCTGTTATTAATGTGATATAGTTGAGAAGGCCTAGAGTATATATGTACGTCATTGGGATGTACAAATCCCACTCTTGATCCAAGAGTCTCAACTAATACTTTCTAAGTACCCAACGACATCTTTATAACCACCATGTTATGGTGTGATGTTTGATGGAATCAAAGTACTCTTCCAGTGTTAGTGATTGACGTGATCTCATGGTCTAAGGATTAGTGTTACTTCCTGTGAGATTGATATAGCAATATAAACTTTGATGACATGATCATATTGCTAAACCTAATGTGGGTGAATGTTCATCACATCATTCTCAAATGACATGACCTTGTCATTAACAACATCCAATGTCCATGATCAGGAAATCTTGATCATCTGTTAATCAACAAGCTAGTGTAATGAGAGGCATTACTAGGAACCTTTTTCTTTGTTTATTAAACACACATGTATTAACATTTCCGGTTAACACAATTATAGCATGGGAAATGAACATCTATTATAAACTTGGAATAATATAATAACTATTTATTATTGCCTCTCGGGCATATTCCTTGCATATGGTGCAGGTCTCCTCATCCCATCTAGCTCCGCTAAGGTCCCTGAGCTTGGACACATAGATCCACCTGGTCCTCCACTTGCGCAGGTGGTTGTACACCTGCTGTGAGGACACCTCGATGCCACAAAACTCAAACACCTTATGGGCAACAATGTTCACGTGCACCTCCTTGAACCCCTTCTCTGTCCTGATGCCGCTCTTGCTGATCTCACACATATAGTTGAGCACGATCGAGGAGAGGAACGATTTCCACTTCATGGTGCCCTCACCCCCTTGTCGTGGCCTGTACTGTGGGCTTTGCGAGCCTTGATGGCCTTCTTCTTGGCCATGATCTTCGCAGCTTGCTCTGCAATCCGCTCCACCATGTACCCGGTCATCGAAGGCGGAGACAAGATCTTCGAGCGCTGAGGATAGGTGAGACTCAAAGGCAAGAGTTGTGGTTGGGTCTCAGCGACAAAGGTCTCCTGAGAATCCAGGAGGGCATGGCTGAACTCATCATTGGTCATGTCCTACAGATCTCACAATCACACATATGAGGACCTAGACTACTTAGACATGAACACAAGCATACATGATGTAGACAAAATTACCTACCTAAACATGCAATAAGGCCACAAAAACACCAGTCTATGACTACATCAAGCAGTTCATTGGGAATATTAACTTAAATCTACCACAAACTACAATTAGATCTAGGAGGTGTTAATAGATCGAAGCTACTTCACCTGGGGTTTGATGAAACTCACCGGCATTGGAGAAATGGAGCACTTCATCGCTCAAAATCTTGGAGAAGAACGCCTGAACCAGCCGATCTACAACCACCACCACCACCGCTACCACCGCTTACCTGTTGGGGGAAAGGGTGGTGCGACGTGGTGAGCCAGGTGGTGACATATACCGCCACGCTTTTTGGGAAAAGTTGTGGCTCGTGCCATCGCCGAGCTTGCACGGGCGGCGTGCTGCTTCCCCCGCTTTTGCACCAGTGCAGCCCGTCCTCACAAAAACGCTCGATTTGGGCGTTCCCAGCCGACCAAGTTTTGAGCTGTTTTAAATCTCATGCGATTGAAAAAACCATGCGTCCCAGGAAAATAAACGAGCTTATTTCTTCTAGCCCGGTTTGGGAAACGGAAAAAACGACCAACCAAACACACCCTAAGTGTGAGGCTAAGAAGTCCTCGCAGTAAGATGGCTTGACCTAAGTATAGTAGACTTGTTTGCAAGTGAAGCACGCAGAGTTTCATCAAGGTATTTATGGTGTTTGCAAAGCATTTTTTAGAAGAGACAAACTCCACTTTGGTAGTATACATGAAATTACCACCAACGAGCCTATTGGTCATGAAATTGTATTTCGTCAAAAAAGAGCTAGGAAGTTTCCATAAGTGTGCGCTTTGGTCACTCCACAGTGGCCATTGGATTAATGACCCGACAACTTGTTTTTTCAAATAGCACTCTAATTTTTTTATCCTGGAAGGAGATTCGAGTACAAAGTACTTCCATGGTGTGGTAAATGCCAGACACAGGAATAAATTACTCATTCTCTTGTATAGAATTAAGGTACGGTAGAGGTACACACGAGCAAAAATGTTATATTACAAATTACTATAAAGGCTTGTTCGGAGCCCAGAGGAAGGTAACTTCTCGATGGACGAATCCTTATTCTAAGGAGTAAGTTAAGAAAGCGAATTTCTATTTTTTTTTTCCATACAACCCCCATCACATAGGGGTCGGGTTCCACTATCAACCGATAACGGAACAAACAACACACACCATAATCCACGACCTTAGGTTCAAGCTCCTAGGAGCTATATCTGCAAACCAAACAGAGATGTTTTTCTACAACTAGCTACCAAAAATAGAAGATGTAGACAGAGAGAGAGACGCAAGATCACTGCCACAGACGAAGGATAGTGTTTTTAAGCTATCACGACTAAGCACCACAGCTACCAGTACCAAAGCAAGGCAAACATATGCCAAAAGGAAACTCCACCCTGAAAACCACAAGGAACTCTGCAAATGGCTATTGACTCCCCATTTTTCCTCAATCTTCTTCCTGCTCATCA
Organism: Avena insularis; assembly: GCA_023614405.1. Taxonomy (NCBI): domain Eukaryota; kingdom Viridiplantae; phylum Streptophyta; class Magnoliopsida; order Poales; family Poaceae; genus Avena; species Avena insularis. The sequence continues at coordinate 93,900,171 of CM042696.1, read as the reverse complement.
TTTGGAGACCTGGGACGTTTGCGGCTAACTAATGGCAGCCCCAGTAGAGGCACCCTCGCCCTATCCATGTCTTCTGCGTCACCCAGCGCATTTCTCTGCAAAATCTCTGCTCCTTCTCGCAGCATCTCCCCTTCCTCAGCATCATGAAGACCTGCCCAATGTTTCAAAAAGACACAAGCATACATCACTAGATCCACAGGGGACTTGATTAGTTTGTGTTCAAAACAAGCTCTGTTTCTAAGCTTCCATATAGCCCAACAGATAGCAGCAATAGCTGTTATCTGAATATTACGACTCACAACTCACAGCCAAAAACCTTATTATCCACCAAAAATATTGAGAAAAGGACCCAGGCCTGGTATCAGCACCCACAGATTTTGCTACCACACTCCAAACATATTTGGCCGCAGGACAGGAGAAAAATAGATGCCCTATGGACTCCTCCTGATCACAAAATCTGCATGTTGTGTCCCCCTCCCACTTCCTTCTTTTCATATTATCTTTGGAAGGAATTGCATTATGCCAGATCAGCCACAACCAAATTTTAATCTCCAAAGGAATTTTTGCCTTCCACAGGTGTTTAAAGCTCCTATCCACACCCCCATTTGCCAGATGATTATACATCGACTTAACACTAAACACCCCTGACTTTGTCCACAACCATCTTGGTTTATCATCATCATCAGTCAACGAAATGCCAGTCAACATCCCCTGCATACTTCTGTACTGCACCTGCTTATCCCTGTCCAACCATCTTCTAAAAGAACAATGCCAATTTCTTCCAGCCATCTCAGCAACAGTCACACTTTGCTGTCCACAAATCTCAAACAGCTCAGGAAATTTCTTTTTCAGAGGTATATCTAGACACCATGCGTCCCCCCAGAAATCTGTTCGCACCCCATTCCCCACCACCATTCTTCTCCCAGACATGTAGATTTCTTTGACCTTCAACAGATCAGCCCAGCAAGCAGAGTCTTTTTGTTTATGTTTGATAGAGAAGATTCCTCCACTGCCCAGGTATTTCTTCCTCACAAACATTTGCCATGGACCATATTCAGATTCTAACCTCCACCACCACTTGCACAACAGACTAATATTAAAAATTCTAATATTCTTTATCCCAGGCCCCCTTTTCTCTTAGGTCTGCACACATATTTCCACTTAACAAGCTGATATTTCTTTTTTCCTGCTTTACCATACCAGAAGAAAGATCTGGTATGTTTTTCCACTTCCTCCACATTTGTCTTATGCAAAAGGAACATAGACATGGGATACACTGCCACACTAGAAATACAGGAAGTAATTTTGATATATCTACCACCCATAGAAAGTGCACCTCCCATCTATCCATCCATCTTTTTACCCAGTTTATCTCCAATGAATCTCATATCAGATACAGAACATTTCCTACTACCCAAAGAAAGACCCAGATATTTGATAAGCCATTCCCCTGTCTGACAGTTAAACAAAGTAGCATACATTTCCTGCTTTGTATCATCTTCCAGGACCATCATCAACTCACTTTTCTCAAAATTGATCTTGAGCCCAGACATTGCTTCAAACAGGTATAACAACAGTTTCAGATTCATGGCACCCTCCACATCATCCTTAATGAATAAAATGGTATCATCAGCATACTGCAGAATGGCTATTCCTTTTACAAATAGATTATCAGCAAGCCCTGTAAACAAACCCCCTGCCTGTGCATTTAGTACCATCTTGGCCAGATAATCCCCTGCCATATTAAATAGGAAAGGAGAAAAAGGATCACCCTGTCTCACACCTTTATAACTCCAAAAATAAGGCCCAACTTCATCATTGATTTTCACACTGAGAGTCCCTTGAGTAACAACACTTTTCAACCAAATCAGCCAATCATCATCAAACCCTTTCTGTTTACAACAATGAAACAAGAAATCCCAGTTAACTTTGTCATAAGCTTTTTCAAAGTCCAACTTCAGAACCACCCCCTGTTGTTTCTGAAATGTAGCCTCTTTCAAAATTTCATGTAATAGAGTGATCCCATCAGATATATACCTTCCTTTAATGAAATCTGTCTGACAAGTTTCAATCAATTTCTGCATCACAGGTTCAACTCTAACTGTCAAAGCCTTTGTAATTTTTTTGAAAATAACCTGTAGCAAACAAATAGGTCTGAATTTCTGTATAATGTCAGCCTCCTCACTCTTAGGCAGCAAAGTAATGATCCCATAATTGATTTTTGCCAGATCAATTTTGTGAGAATGAAAATCATCAAAAACCTCCATAATGTCCTGTTTGATAATTTACCAACAGAATTGATAGAATTCTACAGGCAAACCATCAGGGCCAGCAGCCTTATTTTTTTCCATCTGTTCAATTACATCTTTAATTTCCTCCTCTGAGAAAGATCTCCCCATATTCTCTCTATCTGCATCATTGAGCTTTTCCTCAGCAGTCCAGTTGTTGTCTGCCAGCCTAATAGCAAAACCATCAGCAGGGCCAAACAATTTTTTATAATAATCAGTGGCATGTTTCAAGAGATCATAGGTCCCCTGAATATGCCTTTCCCCATCCTGCATAGAAAATATCATTTTTTCCTCCTGACTCCATTTGCCACTCTGTGAAAATATTCAGTATTACTATCCCCCTTCAGAAGCCAATTATCTCTTGATCTCTGTTGCCAATACTGCTCTTCCTTCTCATACACTTCTAAAAGTTCCTTCTGAATTTGAGCTTTCCTTATCTGTTGCTCTTTATTTAAGCAGAATGAGTTCCTCAATCTCTTCTAATTCCTTCAGCTCTTCATCCAGTTGCTTTCTATGTTTTTTCTCCTGGCCTCTAATATGCACACCCCATCCTTTCAGATCATTCCTGACATTCTTCAATTTTTTCTGCAGCCTATCCAAACTATTTTGCTTCTGACAGGTTTACTCCACACCTTTTTATCCTATCCAGAAACTCAGCATTTCCCAGCCAAATTTTTTCGAATCTAAACTCTTTCTTACCACCTGCCCGCCCTTCCATCATATCCAGAAGCAAAGGACTGTGATCAGAGATCTCTTTAGACAACTTATGCACTGTTGTCAAAGGGAACAAGCTTTCCCACTTTTGACAAACAAGAATCCTATCCAACTTTTCCAAAGTAGGAACAGCTTGATTGTTGGTCCAGGTGAATTGTCCCCCTGACATCTGCAGCTCCCTCATACCATAAGTATTTATTATAGAATTGAACATGTGACTCCATGTACTTAGGACATGGGCCTTATTTTTATCAGAGACAAATCTCATGATGTTAAAGTCCCCTCCAACTAGCAGAGGAATATTCTGATCCCTGCAAATATCAGCCAATTCAATCAAAAAATCCTCCTTATGTTCATTTTGTGCAGCCCCATACACCACCACTAGATGCCAATGAGTCTGCTTATCCAGGTCATATAATTTCAACTTAACGTGGAACTTCCCCACTGAAGAATCACACTTGTCAAACCTGGAGGAACATAGGCCCCCCAGGATACCTCCAGATTTCCCCACAGAAGGCAGCCAACTCCAAGAAAATTGATTCATAGGATCAATTTTCCTGAAAAACCCATCAGAATAATCTTTCTTCATTGTCTCCTGTAGACCAACAAAATCCAACCGTTCCCTCTGCATCAAATTGTTCAGATAGGAACTCATACCTTTTTTACCCACCCCCCTACAATTTATAATGGCACCTATCATGATACTTTTTTCCTCTCTCTTGTTCCAGTTACAACACCACTCATAGGGTGATAGTTGTTAACCTTCACAATAGCTGCCTTTAACTTACCTTGCCCAATCTTCAAATTCCCACCTGACTTTCTCTTTTTTATTCTTCCTAGAAATCACAGGGGTAAATTCAAAATCCTCTTCCTCACCATCTCTCCACTCAAGATATTCTACTTGACCCATCTGATCACCAACCTCATCACCCTCCCTTTTTCCTTATCAGCTAGTTTATGTCTAGCTATCTCTAAATCTTTAATAGAATTAATAAACTCAAAACTCAGAGAAGAATGTTCTACCCCCATTTCTAAAGCTCTACCAATAATATCTTCATCATCCAACACAACAAAGGAATTAAAGAGGGACAAGTTAGTACCTGACAGATCCCTCTATGAAGCTTGAGCCATGGAGCTTTCATTCATATTCAAATTCCCACCCTGAGTAGCCAGCCTTTCACTCCTTCTTACCAAAGGATCCTCCACATTTGTTTCAATTTTTTCAACATCCTTCCCCTGAGACTCCTGCTGAGAACTCTGACTCTCCTGAGTCAAGTTTTCAGGTTGTGAAGCCCCCACCTGCAGCTCCACCTGCTCCTGCACCTGTTCCACCCCTACCCCAACATTTGGTGCCTGAATAGTAGGTGGATTATTCTCCACATTAGCACCACTTTCAGCAGAAGAAGTACCATGCTCATTAGACCCATCTACACTGCTATCATCATCTTCCCCAGCACCTCCCTGTTCCTCCTCAATTTGTTCCAATAGATGGCCATACATTTTCTTATGCTCATAATACTTATCACTACTCTTATTTTGCAGCAGATCTTGCACAAAGTCCTGAAAAGATTGACCTCCACCAGTAGGATCGCCAGGGTTAACCACTGCCCCTATTTCCCGAGGAGCCAAGGCCTGAGCAACTTCCCGGTGCACTTCTCCCATTCCTTGGTTCTGAACTAGTTCAATCACAGCTCTCTGTTGCATATTACTACCAGCACCTCCCTCCACCTGTTGATTCTGACTAACACCAATGGTCCCACTATTATCACTAATCACAATACCCCTTGCAGGATTACCACTTGGCCAAACTTGAGCCACCCTAGCACCAAAGGACATGTCCCCAGTATCTGTAGACTCCCTATCCTCCTCCCTAGGGCCCTTCCCCTTCTCCCAATCAGCACATTGTGGCAGATCCCTGTTGGTCTGACCCCCCTCACTAGATGCACCAGTTGCAGCAACATTTGTCCCTAGACTAGATTCAACCCTATCAACATTAGTCACTGTGAGCACAGGTCTGCTACTTTCTTCAGGAGCATTAACAGCAGGTTAAACATCTCCCCCACCTACATTGACAGAGATAGGTATAGCTGGCTCTTCTCTAGGAGCAAAAATCTCCCTGGTGTATTTGAATTCATATAATCCACCTTTCATCTCCCCTCTCCTTGTATTAGGCACCAAAGTGACATCCAGACATGCAACTCTAACCCTAACATATGCCAGATTCCTGAGACTGTTTCTGTCCATTCCCAAGGGTTTACCTATCAAAGAAGGAACATAGAAAACAGTTGATCTCTCCCTGTATTTCATAGGGATGCCCACTATTCTGAACCAGGCTTCCTCCATCCACTCCAAAGGATCCAGGTCTCTAGTCCATTTTGACAACTCAATCACAGCATCAGGGATTGTTTTCATAAAAACCTTCCCAAAGTGGAAATCATCAATGGATTTTGCCGAGGGAAATCTCATCAAAAATTCTACATCATTAATTGGTCTTGCAGTGAATCTCCAGCCAGAGCCAACTGAATATGCCCAAGCCTGAAATTCCCTCTCTAGGTCTCGCCCAGTAACATCCCCTCTGACAACAGTGATATGAGCCAAGTTCAGATTATCTAGAGACTGGATGGATGATTCAGTTACTGGAATCGAATAAAACCCCTGATCAAAATCAGTGCTCCCAAAAAATAAAGGTACATACTCCCACGGCTTTCTCTCTTGACAGACCAAAATGTTGTAATTCTTCCCACAGTTTTCACATTCCTGCACTTGCACATTCTCTATGTTTATCAGTGGGAAATTACTGACCTCCACTACCCTCTGTTGATTCGCAGGCACAACGACAACCGGTGCAGGTACAGAGGACCCCACCAGTGCCGTGGCTACAGCCTCAGACTGACCAACCAGAGGCAAAACAGAAGAGAAATTGGCAGCAACAGATGATGTGCTCACCAGAATCGAGCTAGGAATACTCACAGAAGGATTAGCACGAATAGGAGGAATTACATCTGGTGCAGCAGATCTACTGACAGTGCCAGACGCCGGCGCAGGATTTCTGACCACATTTGGTTGCTCAATAGTTCGTGCAAACACTAGAGCAGGATGACGAGAGGAAATTTCTGTAGAATTACCTGTTCTCCCCCTGAATGACGAATCTGACGCTGTGGATTGTGAATCTCCCTGCATCTCCGGGCGATGACTCCATCTGCTTCGATTTCTAGCATGTTCATCCTCTCTACGATGAGCCTCCACCAAAGCCCTCTCCCTTGCCAGAACCTCACGCCGTTGATCCTCAGCCCTCGCAACCCTAGCGGCTTCATCACGCCGCCGATTCTCCGCCCTTGCCTCATCTTCCACCTGCCTCCGTTCATCTTCCAGGTGGTCCTCCTCCCACTGGCATTCCTCTTCCCTGTGCCGCTCCTGTTCTCTGATCCACCCCCCCATCACGGCGACGAGCATCTGGAAAACGCCTATCCCCTAACTGACGACTAGCATCGTCGTCAAATCTCGATCTGTTCGCATAGGGAACATGTCGATTTTGACGATGCAAAGGAGATCTCCTCGAGCCCTAGTAACGGTGATCCATCATCTGTTGGGTCCGCAGCATAGAAAACAAAAGTTTTCCTACGGTGTGAACTACACGCCAAGATCTATCTACTAGGTACAAAGCAAACGGGTGGACATACATCCATAGAGAAGTTACCCTCGAAGACAACGAGCTTTGTTAACGAGTAGGAACTCGTGGTTGATGTAGTCGTACACTTGCCGATCTCAAGATCGTGAGGAAGTCCGAGCGCCGCAACTCAACAGCGCATCCGCACTCGCACACACGTTCAAGCCACCGGACAACCTCCACCTCCTCGCTCCAGCGATCCAGCGGAAGCAGCAACTCCTTCTAGATGAAATGCCACCGGGAACATGTATCTCGCTAATCCGAGACCATGGGGCAATAATTCTAGAGGGGGAGAGAGATCCTTCACAAGGAGGTGTGAGGATGAAGGAGGGAATGGGTGGCCTTTTATAGGAGGAGGGGGGGTGCCCCCTCTCTCCATGGCCGGTGCATGGGGGGTGACCCCTCACCTCCCCCATTCATGTGGTGGTAACTCCTCCACATTAAAATGCCTCTTCACATTCCCTTTTAAAGTCTCCACTTTAAATCCATTAAGTTTCTCCAAATTTAATGCTCTCTCATTTAATAAAAACTCTTTTATTAAATATATTGAGAATTTTGTTAATTACTTTAATTAACAAACATTCACATATAGCCCCTTGCAATATTTCAATATCACATGTAGAACCACCTTCTGCAATTTCACCCGAAATAATTTCCGGTTTCTATTGAAACAATTCCTGCGCTTTGCAATTCTTTCGTCTGAAACATATGTGCTCCAAAATGGTGTCCGGTAACTCTTAAGTGTGCCACCCTACGGTTCGCGAATAATGCAGACATGATCGAGACCCTTCTCTGATCAATAATCAACAGCGGGACCTGGAGATCCGTACTGACTCCTACACATTCAACGATGACTCCTGTGATCGTGAGAACCTTTAACGCTTGTAACTAAATCCCTCTGTCTCTCGATATATTACATGTACGAGATTCGATCATCGGTATCTCCATACCTAGTTTGATCTCGTTACCAACATGCACTCTTTTCTTGTTCCCGTGATATAACATTCTAGTGATAACATCACTTGCTTGCAAGCTATCCTAATGTGATATCACCGAGAGTGCCGAGAGTATATCTATCCGTCATCTGGATTAACAAATTCCACTCTTGATCCATGAGCCTCAACATAACACCTTCGTAGTACTGAACCCATCTTTATAGTCACCCTGTTACGGTGTGACGTTTGATGTTATCAAGATACTCTTCTGGTGTCAGCAATTAACATGATCTCATGGTCTAAGGATAAAGATTACTTCGTATGATGTTATAGCAATATAAACATAATGACTTGATCGTAATGCTATACTTCGGATGACTGTTCATCACATCATTCCACCAATGGTGTGACCTTGTTATTAACAACATCCAATGTCCATGATCAGGAAACCTTGATCATCTTGTTAATCAACAAGCTAGTCTATAGGAGAGGCATGACTAGGAACCCTTTTTGTTTATTAAACACACATGTATTGATGTTTTCCGAATCAATACAATTCTAGCATGTAAAATAAACATCTATCATGTTTAAGGAATTAACAACTTTATTTTTGCCTCTCAGGGCATATTTCCTTCATCATCGACGACGGATCTACTACAACCTGCGCAAACGATCTGTTATCTCCAGATCTGGTGGCTCTCCACGCGACTGGATTTTTGGTTTGAGAGATCGTGGGAGGCGATGAAGGAGGCGGCTGAACAAACACAACTCTGCCCACCCCCTCCAAACTAGGGTTGAGAGAAATCCCCAAACCGCCCGTCGATCTGGATTCCCCTCTCAGATTCAGACTCATCGCCGCAGCCGCACCCCTGGAGCTATATCCTCTGTTGGGTGGCCCTCGCGTACGGGTGGTCCACCTCCAGAGATACGCCGTGCACAACCGCTGACCACGATCGTCTGACACGCCCGCTCATAGGGCGGCGCGCCGGCACGATCGTGTCGGTGCCTCCGCACATCTCTCCACGAGCCGACCAGAACGTGCCATATACCACACCGCACACGATCACCGTACGTGACAGGCGGGACAATCTGGATCGGGGAAGTGAGACGCTGCCCCGTTTCATCGAACAACGCGATATGCGTGCCAACTACCTCGAGCGCACCTGATCTACGTGGAGCCAGATCCCCGTACCTATACATCTGAAAATCGCCTGCCTCCACTCAGTCACCGCCGGTGAGGTCGGCGCAACCGCCGGTGAGGACGTGGGGAGCGTGGGGAGCGTGAGAGTCATCCGTATTTGTGACCTAGTACAGAACAAGCAACTGGCACTATGGCATCTTCAAACAGATTTCTAAATGGAGCACAACGAGCCACCCGGTCCCACATGGCTTCCTAGCTAATTTTTATCAAAACTTTTGGAACGTAATCAAGGAGAACCTTCTTGACATGTTTGGCTTTCTTCATGTTGGACAACTTGACTTATTGTGCCTGGACTTCCATGAAATCATTTTATGACCAAAAGATATTGAGCCAGAAAGGATACAATAGTATAGGCCTATCTATCTTCTTAATGTGAGTTTTAAGATTTTCACGAAAACCGCAACGATCAGGTTAACTCGATCGCTGACCATGTAGTTCGACCTTCGCAACCTACTTCCATGCAATGAAGAAACATCCTAGATGGTGTAATAACCTTGCATGAAACTGTACATGAAATACATAGCAAAAAGTTGAATGGGGTTCTGTTTAAAATTGATTTCAGAAAAGCTTATGATAAAGTTAAGTGGCCTTTTCTTCAGTAAACTCTTAAAATGAAAGATTTTCTCATGAGTGGTGTGTTTTATTCCATAGTTTTGTTTCCGGAGGTAGTGTTGCCATCAAATTCAATGATGATGTAGGCATATACTTCCAAACAAAAAATGATTAAGACAATATGACCCATTATCTCCTATAATATTTAATATAGTGGAAGATGTGTTCTCTATCTTGGTTGAGCATTGATACCTTCGATCTGGATTATGGATTGTAGTATATATTTTTTTTAACTTAGTAGATCTAAGTTTATTAAATCCTTGGAAAACCTTCGCTTGGTGTAAGATTACTTTAAAGAAGATCCTGAAAACTCGTAATATTTTTGCTTACTGGACCAATCACATTTTTTTTATGATTTTGTATCAATGGTTGGAAATCATATGTAAGGATTCACCTGCATCTGTGCACATGTTAGGATAAAGATAAACTTAATCATCTCGCTCATGGGTTGTGATCTAATATTGATGAAGATTGTGGGTGGTACGTCCAACGCTTACTATAGACTTTTGTCAAACCACTACACCACCGTCATGTGAGGTTGTACAATTATTATATAAAATAGACCAAAGCATTAAGATCAATGACATTATCATTACTCCTAAATGGATCTCAAAACAATTACTATACTCCCCTTAATGTCACTCGGTTTCATGCGTAGAAACTGATCACCACTCATCTCACCTTAATACCTGGATCGATCCTCGGGGTCTTTGGTACCTGACAAGTCCTTAGATCGAGGCAAAAGACAAGAATACAAAGGATATATCTAACATAACTCGAGGAGAAATTTATGCTATCCCTGTTATCTGTCTCATACTCTTTTACTCATACCATATTATTGACGGTTCCTGTAATTGACACTTCAATCACGTGTCCGGCAAGACGATGAAGAAAATCATAATACATGAGTGGGTCTAGAGTGTATCTCTATCGTCAGGAGTAGTAATTCCCGTAACTACACCATATAGAATATTAACATACTATCTGGTAAGAGCGGAGACCGACTTTATATTACCCAGTCAGGAAGTAACGTGTAGGGTTTCGCCACATCCATATTGTATCCAAGTATATATGTCTTTTATGGTGCGACGATCTTTTAGAAATGGTAATAGTGGTCTTGAGAAACTAATAATAACAATATTGCCAATGCGTTTGATGGTATATCAAATTAGATCCATCTATGGTCGTTGTTCTCTCAATAACTCCATCTCACATATCATCGGCAACCCTACAATACTTTGTATTCTCCTAATAGTTAGGAAATCAAGACTATTAATAATCCATGAACTAACCTTAGTGGCGAGACTAAGGATATTTAAATGGTGATTATAGTTTCACACGTATATTAGGCTTTTCTCTAGTACTCATTATTTGGAACTAATACAATTATAGTACAGAATAATAAACTTAATCATAAAACAAAAAATATAGGATAATACAACTTATTATTTCTTTTACAGCATATTTCCAACATCCCAGACCATGGTGGCTCAGGGTGGTGGCAGTCGCGACGGCGGCCAGAACAAAGGGGGTGCTCGTGGACAGGACCACGATGGCGACCGCATCTAGTACGTCAACGGCTAGTACGACAACAATGGCGAACAGTACGGGAGCAAGCGTGGCCTAACAACTGGCTACCCGCACGGAGGTTAGGGCTAGCACGCAGGCTATTGCGGTGGAGGAGGTGTAGAGGGCGCGACAATGGCCAGAACGACGAGCGCGACAGCATCCAGTACTGGGGGGTAGGGGCTTCCCAGCAACCGTGGATAGGTTATTTTGCTATTTGGCGAACTCCCTTCCCACCAACTCGTTCTCCATGGATCCCTCCCAACTCCGTTGGCATCCTCGACCCTCGACCTATCAACGAGACTCGGGCTCATCCGGTGATGTAATCAGATGTTCCACCCATCCCTTAGTATAACCCACCGTCTTGGGATGACACCTCTATGATCCGTCGGGCTCCTAGCTATGGCTCCGCCTTCACTTCACAAGTAGATTGGGTCAGTGCTGCTACTTCACATGTCACTGGCAATCGAGGTACTTTCTCCACCTCTCATTCCCCTTGAGATCTTAATTCTCAGCATATTGTCATTTGTAATGGCACACGTCTCCCTTTTGTTGCCACTGGTATGACTCACCTCGCTTCTCGACCTTTCTTCCTTAGTAATGTGCTTGTTTCTCCCAACATTGTTAAGAGCCTTATTAGCATCGAGTTTAGGGAGCAAAAACATTGGAATGTCGAACAACTGTGTTGGATGTGGTAGGCTGGCGTCAGACCCAAACCTACGTGGTCAGTAGCCACGGCCAAACTGTAACATTCCAATTTCAGCAACCCTGATTAGTTGTCCAGAATGCAAAAATCAGGGGGAACAAAAACTTTTTCTTGTTTAATGCTGAAGTGTTTGCTTGTTGTTTGGATATGCTTACGCATATGAATGTGTATTAGATGATATACTCCCTACCTCAACACCAGTGGACAAAAGCTACTTCCCAAAACTATCTTGGCTTAATTTCCATATTCTCAAATGTTCTGGCATTTCAAAATCCGAGCCAAGAAGCCTTTGCAAACCAACTATTTTAGTAGCTTCTATTTCCCCAAACTATGGAGAGCTACATATTATAATCTCCCTATGTTCTATAGACAGGACCTTTCAACTACTCTCATCTCTAGTTTTCCCAAAACCTCTTTATAAAGTTTTTGACTTCTACTCTTGGTAAAGATACCAAGGACTCTCACCTGATTCCAACCCCAACCTTTTCAAAATACCAATCCTTACCTCGAGCTAGACTTTATGGTAACCCTAGTAGTAGGTTTGCTTAGTTTAGAAGATGAGTTGCCTTGATCTGCTATTGATTTGCCTGCTTAGGAGATAGTATGAGCTATTCTAGGAGCTCATAACTAGGATCAAGATACTTGAAACCCCCAAATCCTAAACACGACTACAAAGCTGGATCTAATCCCTAGCTACTAGGTGAACATCTAAAACCCTTAACCAGATCAGCTCTGAAGTGATCTAATTCTAGAAGCTTCCAAGTCAATGAAGACCAGTATCAAGCAAGGATCCTTTCTACTCAATCTACACTCCAACATCATCCTGTTTATGATTCATTGGTACCTTGAAGCCCATCAAAATAATCACCACCCACATTCAAGTCCAAAAACCCTAAATCTGCCAAATTTGGCTGTCTGGAATCTGTTCCAACATCACCTTTTTAAATGCCCCCTTTTCTCAACCCTTGTGCATTTTTGAAAATGCATTTGAACCATCTTGGTAACCATACTAAGGACTACCAAGGCCCACTCTTGTCCTTGGTTAGATCATCCTCCAACCCACTTGTTCTTGATGGTTTTGCAGGCAAGAAAATAACTATTCCTGCAAATCTAGTCAACATGCCAACTTTGATAGAAGCTCACACCACCATCCCACCTTCTCTGGACCAACTCTTTGCATGGTTGTGTTCTACTCATATAGGTCTATCGACATCTACTTATATTGTTCCAAGTGGATATTTGTGCTTCTTAAACCCACATGGTTTATAAGGCATCATGACTCATCTGGTATGGCAGCCTCATTTTCAACAAAGTTTGCCATCACACTTCCAGACCACCTCAAATGTAACCAATCCAAAATCCTTCTGCCATGATCATATATATGACTTGGTCTAACTATCCATCTATCCCTTGGATCAAGGTGAGCTCTGAGATCCAAGATCCCACAAGGTTTTGGTGGTATAAAAATAACATCACCCTAGATCCACAACTCCTTGTTGTCCATCTAATTCAAGTTGGATTTCCAATTACCAAGGTTGCAAATGCTTGCTACACCTTGCCTACATCATCTAACTTGGATATAAAGATTTACCCAATATTATCCATAATTATTATGGCTCAAAAACTATTTAATTCCTTTAATAGACAAAATCCCCAAAACTTCATCCACAATGGAAAGTTTGGTTTCTGCCAAAACACTTCCTCCACTTTTGGATCTATTGAGATCCATATGTCATACCCTAACTTCCAACTTCAAAAATAAATATTTTTGAAGGGTTTTATTATTTCTTTTTGCCTATTCTCTTAAATGGCAGAAATGGAAAAATAATTGCTTTAAATACCTTTAATCCCCAATAAATCTTGGGAAAAATCACCATAATGTGAATTCATATTTATGACCATCTCACACCAAAAACCAACCTTGTCCATTGTAAAAATATCAAATGAGCTTCTAGAAACTACATCTGCACTTTTTGAATAAATGGTCTTAAGTGGACTTTAAATCCTTAGAAAAATCTAAAACAAATCCTAGAGAGCTACCTCGACTTCATATACCTACAAGTACCATATTACCACCTTGCCACATGAAAATTATCAAACTTCCTTCATAACTATCTTTCTGATAAAACTTGGCAAACTAGCAAAACACTTGAGATAAATCAACTCAAATCCTTATCAAAGCTTCTCTAGCACCCCTCTCCAGCACCATGAACCCCTCTGGTCGAAGTGCACTGTAGCATCACCCTGTAGCAGTTTGTCCTCTAGTGCTTGGACACTAGAGCTTAACCTCATGTGCGTGTCTTGCCTTGCAAACTTCTTACTCCCCTTGCAGCTGCTGCACACTGCCCATCTGCCCTATGCACGACCCCAGAGCACACCTTCACACTCTCTCCACCACCCCTGAGGCCCAACCAATGAGCAGTACCCCTCCGCTTTCCCCTCCTTAGACTATGTCCACCATAGACCTCTCCCTTCGGTATATATTGCCACTAGACAGTTCAACTCTCCCCATTGCCTCATTTGCCCCCTTTCCTCTCCACTTACCTCCCCCGAGCACCCTCTCCCTCTCCCCTCTCTCCTTCTCCCTGGACAGAGAGCTTCGAGCTCGGGCTCCTGCAAGAAAGAAGAGGACCGTGACATCTCCTCTCTACCTCTTTCTTCACCCTTCTTGATCTGACATAACCCTCTTGTCAAGCCCCTTCTAACCCTGTTCTTATTTTTGCTCAGGAGTGTCCTAGGAGCTGGCTCCGGTGAGCACCCGAACGCTTCCTGCTGGCGACTTCGTGCGAGCCGCTCTCCGTCGCGGGAACCCCTCATGCCGTCCCTCTCTAGAGTCGCTGAGGACCACCGCTTCTCCTCCGCTGCTCCCCGGCCGCTGGCAGGCCCTCAGGTGAGTTCCCCGCGCAGCACCGCCTGCCTCCTAGGGTTTCTTCTTAGGTGACTGCCGCGGGATGGAAGATGATGGCCCGACCGTTGGATCCGCTTCTAATCCAGCGGCTGAGAGTGCGCCTTACCCCTTCGACCTCCTGTGCCTCTGACCAACGGACCCCACCTGGCGGGTTCGAACCAGCCTCCCGTGCACGTCGCCTGCCCGGTTGGGTCGATTCCCTGCTATGCGGCCCAGCTCTGTCCAAACCCGGTCCGTCCACCCTTTAGCCTTTTTCTGTTTAAAAAAAAAGAGAAAACTCCAGATCTGTTTTGTTGCAGTTTGGTTTAATTCAAAATGAAAAAGGAAAACAACTCTAAATGCCTAGATATAAATTTATTTGTGTGCAGGCATGTTTTATAAAACATGCAGAGCCGGCCCTTTTCCAAAATTAATCTTTATTATTTACTGGAATTTTATTTACCAAAATGTATCCATATCAATCAATAAATACCCTAGGGAGATTCACATCTCCAAATGGGATAAAGCCAAATGCCCCTGTTAGGTAAATCATGTAACTATCTCATGGCATTAATCTTGTTCCAAGTGGAACAACAGTTGGACTCTGGTAAAAATAACAAAGGCAAGACCAATCTGACTTTAGAAAATTCCCTAGACCAAACCTTGAGTCCAATTGACCCAATTCCAACTCTCATGGATGAGATACATCCATATCTACCCAACCCAGGAGAACACTAATTTTGGAGATTTTGTAGATTTGTAGTGAATTAAACACTTCTACATGTGATTTTATCACTAGATAAATCACTATAGTAGCTCTGTAACTCCAAAAAGAGTGAATCCAATTCCTATAGAAAGGTATTCTAAATTCCTACCATGTTCTCTTTAAATAAAATCAAAAGCTTCTCTAGTTTAAATCTGGTGAAAAAGACAAAAACCCTCTAGAACTGCCTTTGGGAATTTCGTGAGGGCATTCTGGTAATTATTTTGACATGATTCCAACTCTCAGTGAATAAGCACATCAAGCCTTACCCAACCACCCAAGGAAATAATTTTTGGACATACAGAACATTTCTGGTGAATTATTTCCTAAAACTAGAGCCTTTATCACTAGAAAATTAATAAGAAATTAAAGAAAAGTGATAAAATAGTGAAACCACTTTTGTTGGCCTTATTTTGTCAATACCTACCTGATGGTGTCATATTTGCATATTGATGCCATACTTACCCAGGCCTTGGTTCCCAAACCCCTTCATTAGTGGTTTTGACCATTTCCCGAATAAAGGAAATCCCACCACTGCAAATAGGGTTTTTGCAATGGTTCTAAACCCAACCACTCAAAACCTACTGAATATTATACTTGTATTGTCCACTTTCTTGCTTTGTGAATGTCCACTTGTATGCCTTGTTTTGATTGTGGTCTTGCTTGTTTGCATGTATACTCGATGACGACGATAGTTGCGCTTGTATTGACGCCAAGAAGAAGAGGTATTATTATTATTGGTATTGGAATTCTTGGTTATCTAAAGAAGAATTCCAGGGACATATTGCCATATTGCTGATCATCAGGCAAGCCACCTTCTTGCACATAAGCCTTGTCCTACTGTTTTACTTATGCATATTTTATCTACTGTTTTATGAAAACTGCATTGTTTTACTATATGATGTTGTATATCTGGTAGTGGTTTGGCTCCTCCGAACTATTACACTTTGGTACTACTAAGTACAACCCCCTTGATGACACCTACTTGTCCCTAGTATGGTAAATGGTGAATTACACCATATCCCTTTGGAGACCCCGATTTAGCCGAAGCAAAACTAGAGGATGAGAAGACCCCCGAAAAAGTTTTACCAAATGTTTTATGATAAAACCTTGGTGAGGTGGGACCTCCCAAGAGATGTTGAGAAATAAAAAGGTTTTGTTTTACAAAATGCTGAAGGAAAGCTGGAGGAAAAAGGTTTACGAAAATGCACCCGGTTCTTTGCAGTTTAGCTATAACAACTTAACCTGTGCAACCACATTACTCTGGAATGGGACATGGCTAGATTTGAAGTTTGTCTATTCTGGTATAAGCTGCCTCGCAACTACTACAGGGGATCGCGATCCCCGGAGGCTGGGCCTTCTCCCATAAAGGTCCATGTGGGACATCGACCTGGAGAAGGAACGAACTGTCTGCTGGTAGCCAGGCGTTACTATGAGCCCCTCATTGAAAGCGCACACTCGATAAGTGGACAAAGCGCTCCGATTGGTCCTCGGTACCCGATGTCCCGGTTTTGAGGGGAGTAACACTCATAGGGTAGGCACTTATACTGGAGTGGGCATCCGGAGTCTTGATCGGTTACTCGACCCACGATCGGTGTAGATCAGGGTAGTACACCCGGATGGTGTGGGTAAAGTGTACAACCTCTGCAGAGTGTAAATCTATTCGAATAGCCGTGTCCGCGGTTATGGACGGGTTGGACAAACTTCTGTAGAGCGGTGCTGGTTTTGATTTCAAAAAGGATTTTGGAAAAGAAATGTCTTTGGAAATGTTTTGACCATGGGATGGTCGTAAAGGAAAAAAGGTTTTGACCATGGGATGGTCGTAAAGGAGAAAGGTTTTGACCATGGGATGGTCGGAAGGAGGAGAAAGGAGTTTGGTCGTGGGACGACCTAAAGACGGGAACAAATGGGTGACCCAGTCCTAATGTTTTTCAAAACTTTTCAAAAAGGTTTCCAAAATGTTTTACAAAAGTTCTCAACAAAGATATGTAGATGCTATATCTACAAGAGAAACTATTTGAGAAAAGAACCTCCCTTGGAGCCCTCCTACTACCACGGCCAAAATGCATATCCTCTTGTTGTTATTGTTATCTTAAGGTGGTTTGCGACTACATTCAAAGTACTCACTGACATTGTCCCTGGCTATTAACTTGGTCAGATATCAAGAAGAGGTGAAGTGGACGACTATGCGAGCTAGGACGTTCTCCCAGTTAGTTGCATGTAGGTTAAGACATGGGTCGGGCTCTACGCTTAATGAAGTTCCGCTGATGTTGATCGATGTAGCCATAATGGCAAATAAGGTATGACATGTATTCGTTATGTTTTGGATGTTTACTTTGATACTGGTCGGTTATGTGCCACGACTAACTGATCATGGGATCGTGGTTGTATGCATAACAGGGATTCTCGGAGGATTAATCCGGGGGCCCCACACAAACGGAGATATGTTGTCTTCCACCGCCAAAGGTGGTACCGATCAGACGCATCATGCAGGGCCTATCAGGCCTAGATGAGCCTAGATCAGATCTAGGCCAGGCCCAGATCAGACCCGACTAGCCTCGTTGTTGTGCTGCTGCCCCATGGTCCCTGCCACCATCCTACAAACATGCTCTTGAGACCTCGCACCTTCCTAGGCCCATCGTACTCAGATCGAGCCCATGTAGGCCTAGATCTTGACCGCTACCACCTTGACTAGAGCACCTGCTGCCACTCCAGGTCCATCTACCGGCCGCTCTTGCACCAGCACCGGGAAGCTACGTCATTGTGGGCCATGATTCCCCTATTCTGTTGTCTGTGTGGACCACATCGGACTGGCCTGAACCATTTTCCTAGAGCGCCTGCCACCGCATGGAAATATAAACGTTATTTCTAATAATAATTATGCTAACATATAAACATTAAGCCAATTGTCCTTTTTCTATTAAAATGCATTAAATTATATATTTTAATCCATAATTCTAAATTCAACAGTCACACGCACGGGTAGAAGAAGGCCGCACGCGGGCACCATCCATGCTTTGCTCGGTGGTTTCCACCGACAATGGTAGAGGAAGGGGGAAAGAGGGAGGGGAAAGCTAGGGTTCTATCCTTGCCTGCGGCGAGGAGGGGAGAGAAAGACCTTTGAGGCCTTGTTTGGTACTAGTGTATTTGTGGGGATTAGAGGGGATAATCCCCACCTATGGATAGAAACATGTTTTGTTCTAAAGTATTGGGCTAGTTTAATCCCCTAGTTTTCCCCAAATTCTAGTGTATTTTTTCCAATACCCAATACCATACCATACCCAGTGGATTGGTGGGGATTGGGATTTTGTGGGGATTAGAGCACCTCCACTCGTTGGGCGTTCCCATATCGAAATCCGACGCTATTTAGCGTCAGACGGACGTAACTTTCAGCCTGAGAATGGCCATTTTCCCACTCGCGTTCCTAGGTGACACAAAATCGGTGAGTTTTCGCCCAAATTCGGCTCAAATTTAAACAGATTTCGGCGTAGTTCAGCATAAATATGAATACAAAGCAATGTTCGGCATAGTTCGGCATTAAATTAAACATAGTTCGGCATGAAATTAAACATAATTCGACATAGACTGAAATACGACATAGTTTGGCCAGATCATGTTCGGCATCTACGTGTTGCCCTTGTGTGTCCATATGTGCTCAACTAGATCATCCTGCAGCTGCTGATCCACTATTGCGTCTCATATCTCCTGACACATGGCGATGAATGCAGCCCACGACGGCGGCACCTGGTGATCAGGCTCTGCAAGGGGTCCCTATTTATAGTATGGCTCGTCCTGCTCGACCAAATCTATTGTGTTTTTTCTCTCATCCTCAATGATCATGTTGTGCAAGGTTACACAACAGTTCATCACTTCCCACATCTGATCTTTCGACCAGATCATAGCAGGGAACCGGACAACTGCAAACCTCTGTTGAAGCACACCAAATGCCCGCTCCACGTCCTTCCTGCAACCTACTTGTTTCTTGACAAAGTGAGAATGCTTGGGAAGCATCGGGTTTGAGATAGTCTTCACAAATATTGGCCATCTTGGATAGATGCCATCTGCAAGATAGTATCCCTTGTTGTAGTGGTGCCCATTGATCTCAAAGTCCATAGGGGGAGCATGACCCTCAACAAGCTTGGCAAAGATATTTGAGGACTGAAGGACGTTGATGTCGTTGTTCGATCCTGCCATGCCAAAGGAGTGCCAAATCTAAAGATCATGTGTAGCAACTGCCTCGAGTATCACAGTGCAACATATTTTGTGGCCTTTGTACATTTCTTGCCAAGCAAATGGACAGTTCTTCCAATGCCAATGCATGCGGTCGATGCTCCCAAGCATCTCAGAAAATCCTCTACTTTTATTGACTACGAGGATCCGAGCAGTGTCTTCAATATTGGGTGTTCTTAAGTAATGTGACCCAAACACTGCAATCACTGTCCTACAGAACCTGTACAAACAATTAATGGTAGTGGACTCGGCCATGCAGAGATAGTCATCGACACTGTCACTAGAGCTCCGTATGCAAGCAACCTCATCACCACTGTGCACTTCTGAAGTGAGGAAAACCCTACCATGCCGGTGCAGTCCTTCTTGCATACAAAATAAGGGTCGAACTCCCAGATGGCATGCACGATGTTGAGGAAGAGTTTCCGGCTCATCCTGAAACGGCGCCAAAACACGGCCTCTTCGTGCAGCGGCTCATCGGCGAAGTAGTCGACGTACAACATGCAGTAGCCCTCCACTCGCTGCCTTGCTTTGCACTTCCAGCGACCCCTCGCTGAGCCTTCACGCTTCGGCGCTGCAGTCTGCGTGTACAACCGGTCCAAGGAGACGAGAATCTGCATGTGATCTTCATCTTAGGTAGCTGCAGCGTCTCTTCCTCCAGCAATAGGGCGAACATCTCTTCGTTGTCGGAGTCCATGGGCGAACGGGCAAACACCCGAACACTTCGCGGGCGAGGTGGCGGGAGCTCGGAACGAAGTAGAGCTGCGGCAAAGGGCAACGGTGAAACGAGACCTAGGAGGAGGGGAAAGGATGCGGCGGGGGCGACAGACCTATCTACAGGCGTGGTTTCGGCTTGGCGTGGTGGGACCTCGTCGGCGACGGCATTGCGGTGACGAAATCTCTCTGCCACGGGAGAGCCGAGTCGGGGTGGGGAATGAGGTTGTCTCGCCGATAGGGTTGGCCCACTTGTTTTTCGCTGCGTCCGGCATTCCCAGCCGGTTCCCAGCGCCTTGAGTTCACCTGAAAACGCCGGATAAAAGTTAAACCAAATCCGGATCAATTCGATGTCCTAAAAACGCGACTAGACAAAATTTCGTCGTCCAGACGAAAAAACATCCTGAACGCCCTGTGGGAATATGAGTTAGAAGGGTTTGGTTGAAAAACGCTAGTACCAAACAAGTCGTGAGTCGGCCGATATATCCGATCCAATCGTACAGTCCAAACCCAACCCGCCTCCGTCGCACAATTAATACCGCCTCCTCGAGCCTAGGCCGCCGTGGAAGAGAACCACACGCATCGATCTTCTTCTGCACGGGGCGCCGCCGCGACCTATCGCCAAGGGGTTAGCAAGGGAGCGATCGTGGCGATGGACCTGCTGCCGGCCGACCTGCTCGCCGATGTGCTCGGCCGCCTCCCGCCGCCAAGCCTCGCGGCGTGCCGGTGCGTCTCTAAGGAGTGGCGCGACTTCATCAACTGCCGCGACACCCTACGCTTGAGCCTACTCCCAGCCAAGGTCACCGGCATGTTCCTTTTCCTGAACTCCTTCCCCGGGTTCGAGTTTTTCGCCCGCCCCACGGCGGGTCCAGCGATCCCCCGCAGCCTCGAGTACTTGCCTGAAGCTAGACACCGTGTGGGCAGAGTGAGCAGCCACTGCAACGGCATCCTCGTGTTCCATGCCTGCGTGGTGGCTAACCCGGCGACCCGGCAGTGGACGCGCCTCCCTCCGCCTCCTCCGCCTGGCCACCCGGGGATTGTTGACCCCATGCTCTTTCACGAGCACATTGCGTTTGACCCCACTGTATCACGGCACTACGAGGTGTTCTTGATCCCCGTGGCTCCTACAGTCTCCCGTGGCGATGATGATACCTTGTTCATCCCGCAGACAGCGGAGTGGCCGCCTTGGCGCTTCTCCCTACGCGTCTTCTCCTCCAAGACGTGGCGGTGGGAGGAGAGGACCTTCCTTCGCCAAGGTGAGAGCGCCGGGACCGTGGCGGACATGCGGGTCCTACAACGGAACATCATGGACGGTTTGGGCAAGCTCCACCAGTCTGTTTATTGGGGTGGAGCAGTCTATGCATCTTGCGGGGGAAATTTCTTTATAAGGTACCTAACAACTCGCCTCTTCCACGATTTTTCTTCCGATCCGTCATATACTTGCCAATGGCTGTTGTTGTTGTTGTTGTTTCGAATTTGATTTTTAGTTCTTCCCTTGTTTCTCTTTTCAGAATATCAGTGTTGAGTGGTAAGTACCAAGTGATCAAGCCGCCGGAAGGCATAAACCAACTCACCGAGTATCCTCTACTGCATTTGGGGAGGTCCAAGGGGGAGGTCTGCTGTGCACTAATACATGATAGAAGCCGACTCCAAACGTGGTTTCTCAAGCCGGAGTCGTCATCTGGCCAAATGATGGAGTGGGTGCTGAAGCATCAGGTGGACTTTGGATACGAGCTAGCACGATGCCAATACGGCAACCAAACTCATGGGCCTTGGGTGGTACTAGATGATCAAGATTTCACCCGCCCGGTAGCAGTACAAGATAAATTTTTCGTGGATGAATCTGGTGAGGATCATTACGGCTGCTCTACATCAGACTATGAAGAAGAAGAAGAAGATGAGTACTGCCAAGTGCCACTGCCATTTGAATGGGATTCCGACGACGATAACATCATCAACAGTAAAGACGCGGTTAACATGCGCTGCAGAAAAGGTGTTACCTTTCTCGGGTTCCATCCTAGTAAAGAGATCGTGTTCCTGCAAGTATCATCCAGTAGAGGGGTGGCCTATCATTTCAATGGAGCAAAAGTTCAAGATTTGGGCGAAATGCCGTTTTCAGAACTTGATTTCGTGCGAGAGTGTTTTCTGTACACGCCCTGTCGAATGCCACTTCCTCCATAAACACGATTGTATTATAAGCTATCGTGTCTAGTAGTAAACAAGTATTATTCGAACCCAAGGACAATTCATGATGTAATCATTCTTACATTTTTTCTGTAATTACTATGTACTACTCCCTTGGATACAAATTAGTTGACTTCGTTTTGTCTAGATTCAGATGTATTTAGCACTAAAACAAGTCTACATAAATTCGAATCTAGACAAATCCGAGTCAACTAATTTGGATTGGGGAGTGCTACATTGTAATCTGAGTTAGTTGGATTCATGATGTAATCATTATTACATTTTTTTATATAATGACTATGTACTTCATTGTAATCTGAGTTAGTTGGATTCATGTCACTGCCCAATTTAACGACTTCGAGCCCCGGCTAGTCTGCCTTTGGTCATAATCATAAGCCCCTTCTTCATATGCGTAGATAATAATCTTATAGATTAGTCTAATTAAACCCTGAAACTACTGTTGTATCCCCGCCTAATTTTCTCAAGTCGCGGCCGCGAGCAGGACATGGCTTGCCTGCGACCGCGAGCAGGACTGCTTGCCAGCACCCGCGTGCTTTTTTTCTTTTTTGCAAGGAAAATGACGTGGTTCCCGGGACGATCCCATCGTCGCATCGTCCTGCTCGTGCGCCGTTGGATCGAACGCGATCGAACCGTCCAGTACGCACCACGTCAACCCTTTCCCCGAACCGAATAGTGTCGTGATCCCCGCACCCGCACCCGTGTTAGTTCATTCGGAGACGCAGGCGACCGAGACGGAGACGCAGGCAACCGCGGGGCGAGGCCGCTCGTCGACGGCGAGGGCTGTGGTCGGTGATGGCGCTACCGACGGTCAGATCTTCCGGTTCGTCTCCCTCTCCTACTTCTTTCTGGCTTCTCTCCCAGCGCACGCGCTCGATTTCCCCTTCAATTTCTCTAACCCTAGGTTGCCATCGTTTGCTGTAGGGCAAAAATCTCGGATGATTGTCGGGGATGGCGCTCGATTGAAGAAGAAGACCGGTCGGAAGGGGAAGCTAATCGGCGCGGCCTTATCCATGGCGGTGAGTTCATCTTCTTCTCCGCCAGTTAGGGTTAGGGTTCTCCTCCATTTTTGTTGTGTTCCCCTTCGTGTTGTTTACTGTGTACTCGGTGCGGTTGGATTAAGGTTCTAGTGTCTTAATTGCTCTTGCAACTACTCATATCCGTAAGGAACTGTAATTTGCTAGATTTTTGCTCCTGCAGCTACTAAATATTTAAGTAATATTTGGTTGATTTTTTTATGTTTGCTGCAATGTTGCTTGATGTGGTGCCCTATACAACTATGAATCTTCTGTTGTTTTTTGGTTGATTTTTTCAATAGCTTTTATAGGCAGACTTGTCTTTAGTTTTTATTTTTTGCTACAATGTTGCTTGCTTGATGTTCCCCATTCAAATAGTGTTTGCTACAATGTTTTTTGATGTGATGCCCCATAAAACTACTTTTGCTACATTATGCATGTGCCCTACCTTTTTAATTGTTTCAGTAGCTTTTATAGGCAGATTTGTCCTTACTTTTCTACCCTTAAAGCAGATTTTTTGTTTTAATGCAGCTGCTACATTATCAATTAGTTTTGCTGCATTGAGTTTTGTTTTTCGTGTTTGATGTTGTGCAGGAGGATAGGGTGAAGATTTGGATGGCAAAAAACCGCCTATCTGCGAAGCGTTTGCTCACCCTGGCGCAAGGCCTTAATCCCGAAAAGCGAGCAGTTATTGCTGTGAAGAGTGCATTCAGAGCTTATTTAGATGTGTCGCCATTCAGGATTCCTAGTGGGTTGATCGATTACATTGCATTGCACACTGATCCAAATCTACGGGAGTATAAAACACGCAAAAACATGATGGTTTTCACAAGAGATATGGTGAAGAAGGTGTTCGAAATTCGCTGCAGCAACAAACCTGTAGAGCTCCTGAAAAAAAGTGACCCCTGCGAGCTTCGGAACATTTACAAAGCTGGTAGCACCAGGGCTGAGGTAGCTACTGCAGTTGATTTGCTCAAATCATGTGCCAACACGGATGAAGCAACGATAATCCGGACATGGGATCTTCTTTGCTTGGCTCTCGTGGTTGCTCCTAAGAGCTCTGACAACATTAGCATTGAATATCTTGCCTCCATGGTTGACCTCACCAAGACCAATCAGTATGCTTGGGATGAGCACCTTCTGGATTTAGCTATGGCACAAGTGGATCATATTCAGAAGCAAAAGGCGATGCCACTAAAGCTCACTGAGGGAGAGACAAAATATGAGCTCTGGATCACTGGCCCTTTTGCTTTTCTTGGTGTATGTTATTCCTCTTCATTCCTTTTTAGTTTGGTTTATGATTCATTCAACTTTTTGTTTATGTGCCTTACTAGTTTGCTGTCTCATTGCCTATAGCAGATTGCATACATGGACCATTTGAGCTTCCCACGAGACTTCGGCCATGTATTCAACAAGTCTCTGCCAAGAGTATGCTTCCTGACAAACAGTGACTTTAATTTTATTGTGGAACACGACCTTGAGCTTAAGATATTGAATAATACTACAGTTTTCGGTTGGCGCCTGGTACGGCATTTTTGGCAGCTTTTCAACGTGAATTTTTTTGTTTCCTTTTTGTGATTTGTTTATCATCTCACTACATCCTCATTGTGTGTAGTTCCTCCCACTATAGGAAACTCCGTACAACACTGATCCTGTTGATGAGCAAGAAAACCAAGCTCCTCCTGCTCCTGGTGTAGATGAAAATGAAGTCAACCTTTCAGCTTCGCTGAATGAATGACTTGTGTTTCCTAGTAGCCAAGAACTGGAGGTATAGAATCTGCTGCATTGATGTTCCAGTATTGCTACATTTCCTAACATAGTTTGCTAACTTAGTCTTAAAAAACTACTGCCATGTATGCTTCAGCTTGTTTGCACTAATTTGTCTGTTAGTAACATTGAAGCTGCAAAACTGTTTAGTTCTTGCTACATTAGCTTTTATAGTTTGCTACATTAGTTTTAATTTTTTGCTTCATTAGTTTTCTATAATTGCTACCTTCTTTCCTTTTTGTTTTGTGTTACCAATAGGTACTTGCTCGCTTCAAGCACTTGGCTGAGAAGCATAAGGCTATTTGGGCATCTGATGTTGAATCAACAGTGAAGAATCTTGTTGTTGGGTTGAAACAGATGCATTCCCAACGCATGGCTGCTCTTTTGGGCGACATTGATTCACAATTGAAAGAAGGAGCTGGTCCTAGCGTTGTGTTTCCATCTGATGTAGTAGTAGACGATGAAGAAGAACATGAAACTATGAACAAGGAGCAAGAAACCTATGATGTTTTGGAAAAGTCTGCTGATGTTGATGCAAGAGCATATGTAGCGAAAGAGGATGTCACTAAAGCAAGAAGGGATGAAGCAAAAGAGGATGATATAGAAGCAAGAGAGGATGAAGCAAAATAAATTGAGACAAAAGCTAGAGGTGACAAGCAGCAAGAGTCTGAGGCGCACACACATGTTGACATCCCGGATATGCCACAGACTACTGTAGTCTTGGATTCATCACCCATGGGAAGAATTGATGTCCCAGAGCAGCAACCTGTTGATAGCCCAGTCAGGTCACCGCGGCGTCGTGACCCGTCCCCTTGTCCTCCACATATAGACCCTGAAGCTTGGAATCGTGCTCCTGAAGCTCCAGGGTTCGACCTGCTTTCGCAAGATTATGTTGATGATGAAGCAGACGCAGGTATACCAGCTATCAAGGTACCAGATTCTGCTGTCTCTTTTGCTGCTGAGACGACCAGTGTAGTGGAGCCAGCTGAAGCATGTATGTTCCTTTATCCTTTGTAGTATTTTTTACATTGTTATGTAGTGCTTCTCCCCTACATTTGTCGTCTGTGTAAAAAAAAGATTTTTTTGGTCTCTGCAAGGTGCTGTGATGGTTGATGGAGGCTCTAGGATGGTCACACATGAGAAGAAGACGAGGTTCAAGAGGGCAGCAAAGGTTGATCTTACACCTCCAAAGGTTAAGAAGATCAAGGTCTCTAAAGATCAGGATGAAACCTATTCCAAGTTTGTCTTAAATGGAAGGACAACGAAGAGGCTCACAAAGAAGAGGAAGGATGAGGGCCATGGGCAGTGAGTTTTCTGTGAGCTATTTTTTTGCTTCAGAAGCTATTGAATTCTGCTACAATTGATTTAATTTTTAGCTCATTAAGTGTATATTTTTTGCTACACTGATTTTATGTCTTGTTTTCTTTCCTATTTTTATGTGGATGCTTCATTAGTTGTTTATTTATGCTACAATTGTGTTATCCAGTAGATCTTTTACTATTAAAAAGTTGCTACATCAGTATTCCTAAGTTGATTTTTTCATGTTTTTGGATATGCTTCATTTTTTTTTTCAGAAGCTGTTGATTTCTGCTACAATTGTTTTAACTTTTAGCTCACTAAGTGTATATTTTTTGCTACACTGATTAGATGTCTTTCAACCTTTCATGTTTTTGGATATGCTGCATCTATTTTATTGCTTCATTAATGTTATTCAATAGCTTCTTTAGTACATATTTCTTGCTACATGACTATCCTGTTTTCTGTTCTTCCTTCATTTTGTGCAAAATCTTTTCTGTTTTATGTTCTTCCTTCAAATTGCTACATGACTTTTTGTTTCTTCCTTTGCAGGAAATGTTTCGTGCAAATTGGACACTACTTTTGCACATACAAGGGTTTTAAAGAATCTTTGAAGCCGCGAGCATATCTTATTACCGTGGTGATGGACGTGTAGATTGAGAAGTTCAACCACGAGGCTTTAATTGTTTACCAAAATAGTGCACGCCAAAAAAAGAGATATGCGTTCACGCATCACATTGTGGTGAGTAAGACATGTTGGGTTCGTAGCATGGAAAACAAAAAATTTCTACCGCAAGAACGAACAAAACCCAGATCTAATCTAGATAAAAGCCAAGATCTAATCTACTAGACATGAGCAACGAGATAGATCGGTACTAACCCTCGTAGAACCGAAAGCGTTAACGAGATTAGATCTCGTGGATGATGTAGTCGATCACTTGCCGATCTCAAGATCGTGTGGACGATCCTTCCGGCGCCAGCGTTAAAGGCCCGTAGACGGTCACACGCATGGTCGAAGGCACCTTCCTCTCCCGTTCCAGTGACAGCGGAGGTAGTAGATCTTCTCCACGGAATCCCAGCAGCATGACGCAGGCGTGGTGGTGGTGGTGGAGATGAGAATTCTGCAGGCTTCGCCTATGCTGCAAGGTAAGAAAGGTGGAGAGAGGCGGCAGAGATTGGGAGTTGTGAGAGCCAGGGCAAGAGGGGGCGCCCCCTCCCTTCTATTTAAAGGAGGGAGGCGCGCCTGGGGAGGGGGAGTCCTAGTAGGACTCCCCTCCTTGGGCCGGCGGTGGGAAGGGGGGAGGAATCCTCCTCCCCCACGAATCCGTGTCTAGCCCCACTTGGACTCCCTTGATCCTTTCTTGGTTTTCAAGTAAACTCCAAGAAATCCTCTAGAACCTTCCAGAACATTCCGAAACCTTCTAGAATCTCCATACAAACACTCCGGAACATTTCCTAACTTAGAAAATGATTCCCAATATATGAATCTTATTCTCCGGACCATTCCGGATCTCCTCATGATGTCCCGGATCCATTCCGAGACTCCGAACAACATTCGGTCTCCAACGCAAATTCCATATCTACTTAAAACAACTTTGAACCTTAAGTGTGTCACCCTACGGTTCGTGAATATGCAGACATGATGAAGACACCTCTCCCATCAATAACCATCAGCGGGATCTGGAGATCCATAACGGCTCCCACATACTCAACGATTACTTCGTGATTGATTGAACCAATTAACATACGAAACCAATTCCCTTTGTCTCGCGATATTCTACTTATCCGAGGTTTGATCGTCGGTATCTTCATACCTAGTTCTTCCTCGTTACTGATAAGTACTCTTTACTCGTTCCATGTTATGTCATCCCTTGTGACCCAGTCACATGCTTGCAAGCTATCTAGATGACATTCCAGCGAGAGGGCCCAGAGTATATCTATCTGTCATATGGATGGACAAATCCCAATCTTGGTCTATGCGCTTCAACACATACTTTCAGAATACCCAATGACACCTTTATAACCGCCCAGTTACGAAGCGGAGTTTGATGTCATCAAAGTACCCATCCGGTGATGGTGATTAACATAACCTCATGGTCGAAGGATTAGGTTACTATGTATTTCAAAGCTTACAGCAATACGAACTTAATGACTTGACCTTATGCTATGCTTACTATGGGTGTGTGTCCATCACATCATTTTCCTAATGATATAACCTTGTTATTAATGACATCCAATGTCCATGATCAGGAAACCATGATCATCTATTAATCAACAAGCTAGTTTAACAAGAGGCTTACTAGGGACTCTTTTATGTTAACAAAACACACAAGTATTAATGTTTCCGGTTAATACAATTATAGCATGGGATGTAAACATTTATCATAAACATAAAGATATAATAATAACCACTTTATTATTGGCTCTTGGGCATATCTCTAACAGTCTCCCACTTGCACTAGAGTCAATAATCTAGTTAAAAATCTTGTGCATTCAACACCTATGGCTTTCTGGTGTTGTATAGACACTATAGCTAGTGGTAAACATAATCTTCGGATCTGACACTTACAGGTCCGTGTGTATTTGCATGTCCTTGCGTCTCTACGCATTACTCATTCTCCAATGAGATGGCATTGTATAAATTTGGTCCTTTGGTGAGACCTTTAGTTCCTTGGGATTAAATCATGTTGATACAATTGTCATACAATGTATCTTCATAGTATTATCCCGCTATGAACCACACCTAGTTTGATAACAAACTACTTGACGCAAATGCCCTCATTTGCTACTACAATAGTAGTCACATACTTAGCCTTTTGTTGTAGTATCTGTCACAATGTTTTAACTTTGGTACTCAACCAAATCCGTTATGGAACTTCCTTTCTATTACATTGTGCCACCCATAGTTTAAATTGAGATAAACTTAATTTGTGACAAAACTAGTATCAATGTAGCAATTTACAATGAACTATTTGTCACCACTATATAAGTAATATATTCTTAGTTCTTCCAAAGATCATAGGAATATCCCTACTATTGTCCAATGATTATCTTATGAGTCATTCCGGTATATGCTCACAACATTTAGAGCATAGGACATATCTGGATGTGTACATCTCAAAGAATGATTGATCAAAATATTCTTGTGATTTCACCAAGTGTCAAAACACTTGAATCTAGTGTCAATACACTTGAATCTTGATTCAGTCCTTTCCGTGAGTCAAGAACCTTTCTTGTTGTTTCCATATTGAACTCATTCAACATATTATCTATGTACATTTGGCAAAACCATATTAGCGCCTCAATCTATCCATATAGACATTGATGCCTAATTCTTGGGTTATGCCTAAGTTTTTCATCGAAATGAAATTCTTAACCTGTGTCAATAAAAGATACATTATTTCTAATCAACGATATGTCTTTCACATAATGTATTAGAAATATGTCTTAGCGCTCCTACTTAATTTCTTGCAAAATGCAAGCATCTTCATCGTCTCTGATGAAATTAAACCTTTTAACAGTTTCATCACGGTGAAGATTCCAACTCCGCGATGCTTACTTCAACCATTGAAGTTTTGCATACTCTTTTAGCATCCTTTGAATTAACAAAACCCTTTGGATCGTGTCATGTACACGTCCTAGGTCACCATTCTATTAGAAGAACTTGTTTTGTTTGTTCAACTACCATATACCAAAATATATGTAGTGGTTGCTATATTAATCCGTCCAGACTAAATATCGCTATGAAAGATCAAATCTTATCATAGTCAATTCCTTGAACATTGTCGTAAACTCTTTCCGACATGTCGACTATTTCATAGATGTGAAACATCCATGTCTATTTCTTTATAGATCCATATACGACTGTAAGGTCTTGCACCTTTCCAGAGGGTCTTTCAAATTCAAAGCTTGATTTCTCGTGTATGGAATTAACACGGATTTTATGGCTTCAAGCCACTTAACGAAGTCAGGGCCCATCATTGCTTCTTTGCATGTAGTCGGTTCATCATTGTCAAACAACAATGATTTAACTCTCAAATCTTGGAATTTGATTACTTACCCGACCTACTTGGTTCAATAGTAACTTAGATCTCCGTGACCACAACCTTTGAGGCACGTGAGCCATGAGCATTTTTGCTACCTCCGGGACGCTTACCGATGCTGCGCAACTCAGCACATATTAGCCAAGGTTCAACAACCTTGTCAAAGTTCTATTGTCCTCCCACTTAACTTTTCACCAAAATTCCTTCTCAAGAAACTCGACATTCTAAGCGACAAACACTTTTGTCTTTGGTGTTATGGAGGAATACCCAATGGTTATTCGAAATAACCTACAAAAACATGCTCATCTGACTTTGGTTGTAAACATTTCACTTATGCATAGCATACCAAAATTTAAGAAAAGACAATTCAGGTTTTATCCCAAAGCACAACTCATATGGTGTCATTTCAATGGATCACGATGGAGCTCTTTTCAGTGTAAAAGCGGTAGTCACAAAAGCTTTAATCTTTAAAATATAATGGCAGTTTTATAAATGACTCCTTTGATCTTACCATGTCAAACAAGGTTTCATTACATATCTTGAACACTCCATACTCCTATGGTGTTTTGGGAAATGCAAATCCATTGAACGATTCCTCAAATCTTAGGTGTTTTGCTAAACTTTGTAACTCAAACATCTTTCTTTATGATCCAATCATAAACTTTTTTATTTTCTTGTTACAATAATTTTCCACTTCATCTTGAAAGTCTTTGAACATTTTTCAAATGTTTCATACTTCTTCCTTATTGAGTAAGTATATACATATACTCACTCAAATCTTCGGAGAAAGCATATGAAGTTGAAATCCATCGCCCACGACTACACATAATGGACTATATACATCAATATGTACAAATTCCAATCAGTTAGTCGCCTGTTCCTCTTTTGGCCTATGAACGGAGTTTTAATTATCTCCAGGAAAGTATCATAAGCGTCATTTCTCCAAAAATCCATCAACATGGAGTTTCTTCATGTATCCCTTTCAATATAATTTAAATGGCGATGTCACTTTGCAAGTGATCTTTCAATCGTTTGTCTTTCGACATTTTAGCATTAGTTTTATGGATGTGATTTCTCCAACGAGATTTGTAAATCATCCATCTATTATGGAATACGGTAATTATTTGAACAACCTTTTGCCGTCATAATACCTGATCAAAATAACAATTATTGAAACAAATCTTGAAGGTAAGCTTTGATGTTAACGAGCAACACAACAACCCTTTGTTTGTTTTCGATGAACATCATCACATATTCTCTTGCTAGTTACTTAGGCCATTGAAGTTCATGAATTGTGTTGTCCTGTATGACACTTCATTCCAACCAATTCGGTATCCAATACCGCAGAACCACATTGTTTAACAACCAAGGAATACAGCCATAACATGTATCTTCTATATACCTAAGTTGGATATCTCCAATCTTTTCTTTTCTGACAAATATTTTGTAGATTCTCTTTCAACAGTTCCTTTTCTTTTAAAAGAATCTATCAACATCAATAGTGGTGTCATTCACATGACACATAGTACAAAGTGTGTATAGTCAAATACTAATACCTTTGGACTTGCACTTTGAAGTGGATCACCTTCATCAAATGTTTGGCATTCTTTCAAAATTCCATTCTTTAGTAATTTTTTAGTGTAGTAAACATTTTACTTACATCTTCTATTCATCCTTATCATGACAACTTTCATGATCAAGCTACTATAGCTTATAAAGGTGAATTGCGAGTATAATTTTTCTTTTCCAAAACCTTTTGGAGGAATAGGACGACTAGCGTCTCTAACCTTCACAAATTCTCATCAAATATGAGGACATATACTCTATCATGTTGTAACCAACACATTGTTTTAGATATCGCAATACCTTTCACATATGATGGTTTCTGAAACATTGCTTTCAGCTCTTAGATAGACTTGATATTAAAAAACAATCTTTTGAGTATCAAGAATCATGGAGGCAAACATGATACATTAGATACTAACACTGGAATTGTTACTCTTGATTTAATACTGTTTATTAAACTTCACAGAGTAAACGGAGTTTGCTGAAAGTTTTCAATATGACTTTTAAACTTTAGATTGACACTCAAAACAATACGATACCAGTTCGTAAAGAAAATATCCAGAATTTCTATAGTTCTACTATCTCAACTATAACTAAGCGTAAGGTGGTGAACGGATGCCAATGACTACAACAAACTATGCAAATTCACTTTGATTGTGTTTATGATAAATTGAGTTTGACTAATCCAAATTACAAATAAACTCCCACTCAAAACAACATCCCTCGAGTTGTTTTTAGTGATTACACGAACCAAATCCACTACACCAAGTCCGATCATCACGTGAGATGATGTAGTTTCATCGGCGAACAATCTTCATGTTCATCATATCAATCATATGACTCATGCTCTACCTTTCGGTATTCCGTGTTCCGAGACCATGTCTGTACATGCTAGGCTCGTCAAGATTAACCTTAGTTTCCGCATGTGCAAATCTGGCTTGCACCCGTTGTATGCACACGTAGAGTCTATCACACTCGATCATCACGAGTTGCTTCGAAATGACGAGTCTTAGCAACGGTGCCAACTAAGGACGAACACTTTATTACTTGATATTTAGTGAGATGGATCATCTTATAATGCTACCGTCGCGATCTAAGCAATACAAGATGCATAAAGGATTAACATCACAGGCAATTCATAATTAGTGTGATATGATATGGCCCTTTCTTCTTATGCCTTCGATCTCCATCTCCAAAGCACGGACATGATCTCCATCATCACCAGCATTGCGTCAAGGTCCGTGGCGCCGCTTCATGGTTGTCCATCATCACCAGCAACTATTACAACTACTTGAAATAAAGCTATTACAAGATGAATAGACACGCAGGTCTTAACAGAATTAAAGACAACCATTAGGCTCCTGCCGGTTGCCATATTACAACAAGGATCATTGCATACATCAAATACAATCACAATCACATGAAGGCCATATCACATCACAAAACCCCTGCAAAAAGAGGTTAGACGCCTCTAATTTCCTTTGCAAGTTTTACGTGGCTTGGGGCTTTCGACTAAGAACGGATCTTACCTACGAAACTGAACCACAACATTGATACAAGTGCTATAAAGTGCAAAGTGTAGATTGGATCTATACTATGATGGGAGAGACAGAAACCCGCAAAGCCACTTGTGCAAAGCAAGTTGCACGTCAAGCGTGGAGCAAGTCTCATGTGCGATGACATGTAATGTTAGCCCGAGCCGCTTCATCCCACCATACCGCAAGATGCAAAGTACACAAATAGCAAAAGACGGCACGAGCACCAACGCCCACAACATCATTGTGTTCTACTCGTGCAACAGATCTATGCATAGACATGGCTCTGATACCACTGTTGGGTTCGTAGCATGGAAAACAAAAAATTTCTACCGCAAGAACGAACAAAACCCAGATCTAATCTAGATAAAAGCCAAGATCTAATCTACTAGACATGAGCAACGAGATAGATTGGTACTAACCCTCGTAGAACCGAAAGCGTTAACGAGATTAGATCTCATGGATGATGTAGTCGATCACTTGCCGATCTCAAGATCGTGTGGACGATCCTTCCGGCGCCGCGTTCCGGCAGCGCTTCCGTAGACGGTCACACGTATGGGTCGAAGACCTTCCTCTCCCCGTTCCAGCGAGCAGCGGAGGTAGTAGATCTTCTCCACGGAATCCCAGCAGCATGACGGCGTGGTGGTGGTGGAGATGAGAATTCTGCAGGGCTTCGCCTATGCCTGTGCAGAAGAAAGGTGGAGGAGAGAGGCGGCAGAGATTGGGAGTTGTGAGAGCCAGGGCAAGAAGGGGCTCCCCCTCCCTTCTATTTAAAGGAGGGAGGCGCGCCTGGGGAGGGGGAGTCCTAGTAGGACTCCCCTCCTTGGGCCGGCGGTGGGAAGGGGGAGGAATCCTCCTCCCCCACGAATCCGTGTCTAGCCCCACTTGGACTCCCTTGATCCTTTCTTGGTTTTCAAGTAAACTCCAAGAAATCCTCTAGAACCTCCAGAACATTCCGAAACCTTCTAGAATCTCCATACAAACACTCCGGAACATTTCCTAACTTAGAAAATGATTCCCAATATATGAATCTTATTCTCCGGACCATTCCGGATCTCCTCATGATGTCCCGGATCCATTCCGAGACTCCGAACAACATTCGTTCTCCAACGCAAATTCCATATCTACTTAAAACAACTTCGAACCTTAAGTGTGTCACCCTACGGTTCGTGAATATGCAGACATGATGAAGACACCTCTCCCATCAATAGCCATCAGCGGGATCTGGAGATCCATAACGGCTCCCACATACTCAACGATTACTTCATGATCGATTGAACCAATTAACATACGAAACCAATTCCCTTTGTCTCGCGGTATTCTACTTATCCGAGGTTTGATCGTCGGTATCTTCATACCTAGTTCTTCCTCGTTACTGATAAGTACTCTTTACTCGTTCCATGTTATGTCATCCCTTGTGACCCAGTCACATGCTTGCAAGCTATCTAGATGACATTCCACCGAGAGGGCCCAGATTATATCTATCTGTCATATGGATGGACAAATCCCAATCTTGGTCTATGCGCTTCAACACATACTTTCAGAATACCCAATGACACCTTTATAACCGCCCAGTTACAAAGCGGCGTTTGATGTCATCAAAGTACCCATCCGGTGATGGTGATTAACATAACCTCATGGTCGAAGGATTAGGTTACTATGTATTTCAAAGCTTACATCAATACGAACTTAATGACTTGATCTTATGCTATGCTTACTATGGGTGTGTGTCCATCACATCATTTTCCTAATTATATAACCTTGTTATTAATGACATCCAATGTCCATGATCAGGAAACCATGATCATCTATTAATCAACAAGCTAGTTTAACAAGAGGCTTACTAGGGACTCTTTTATGTTTACAAAACACACAAGTATTAATGTTTCCGGTTAATACAATTATAGCATGGGATGTAAACATTTATCATAAACATAAAGATATAATAATAACCACTTTATTATTGGCTCTTGGGCATATCTCCAACAAGACATTGCATAGTACTTTTTTTGGTACATTCCTGTTTTGCTTCGTTGACATGGGTATACCCTACAGGTACTCGAGCTTGGTATATACGGTCCAAATACATACAGGCCCACGGTGTCGCCAAGGCCCGGATGGAAGGACTCGAGTAACCTACGGACTCTCGATTGCTTGAAGGACAAGAAGAAGCTAAAGATAGAAAGTTTGAAGGGGAAAACCCTAACTTGTAACCGACTCGACCTGCTACCCGAGACCTAGCCCATCTATATAAAGGCTAGGAGGGGGCGGCGAGGATGATACACACAACCCTAGTTTCCATAACCCTCGACAGATTTCATTTGCACATCATTGTAACTTTTGACTCCTTCGATAATTCCACGAGCAAACAAACAGGAGTAGGGACCTCTACGAGGCCTGAACCTGGGTAAATCCTTTGTCCGTTGTGTGCTTGTTTGCTAGCCGATAGATGTCTCCAGCCCTCCCTCCTTCTCCAAAACCCAAGTCCATAACAATGGGCATTGACGAGTTAAACCCTCGTCAATTGGTGCCGTCTGTGGGAATTGGGAGTGCTAATGTTGCGGCTTCTTCAGCCCCATCAAACGCGATCTACAACTCTGCAACAGCGGAGATTCGCCAGCTTTTCGGCGCCTTCGACTTCACCGTCCAGACGCCGGCTACTCGCCCGGCCTTCGACTCCGTGGGCGAAGGAATCAGCCTGGCGATTGGGAGCTTCCGCTTCCAAGCTGGTCAGATGGGCACGCTACGCATGCCCGATCACTCGACGGCACCGGCGATTGCCCCAGCATCATGGTTCCCTCCAACGATCGGCACCCTCAGCGAGCTCAGTGCTCCGGCGGTGGTTGGGAACATGGTCAGCGACAGCAGTTGCGACTCCGATCTAAGCGATCTGGCCACTGAAGATGGAACCTACGGTTCCGGATCTGAAAGTTGTGGAAGCAACAACTTCCCAAATCACTTCATGTGCGCCGTCATCAACGCGGGCGACACCTCCGCCAACCGTGGCAACAATGGTAACACCGGCAACGGCACCGACCCGCCCAACACTACCAACGGCGGCAACGGTGGCAATGGAGGAGCAGTCAAACCCCTCAGCATAATCAACGAGCAAACTGGCGAACGCGTCGTGATCAGGCTCAACGAGCAAGAGTGGGAACGCTGCCGCGAAGCCCTACAAGGTGCACCTCTACCCTTCGGGTCCCCTCAGGAACTACTGATGGGTTACCACTAGCTCCTAAAAGAGGAATTCAAAAGCCAGAAACAAGCAATCGCGCAACTCGAAGTGCGTAAAAAGGCGGTGGACGAGTCAAGCCTTCGTCGCGCTGGGCTCTCCTCCTACGGAGGATCCTCCTCAAGAGGCAACGAGCATCTCGCCAGGAAGAGGCAATCGCGGATGGCTCACCTCACCGAACAAGAACGCATAGACGCCACGAAAGTCCTCGACTTCGGCTCTATGACAGTCGACACGAGAGGCAACGTGGTTCCCAGGACGCCGCAGGCCGCAGTGACAGCGGCCACCATGTACCTTCTCAATAACCAGCCACCGGATGGAGATCCCCGGACAGCCATGCACCAATATACGATCGTGGGCCTTGGGCTAATCGAGGCCGCCCTCGACAAAGAACCAGTACCAGACGCAAAAAAGGGCAAAGCGTTAGCAAAACGCTACTCCTCGTCCTCGTCAAGCGACGACAGTCACGACCTGTCTCGACGCCGCCGTTCACGACGACACGATCGCGACTACGATGCACGCGACGAGCTCACGCAGCGCAAGATCGACAAGTCAAGGGCACGACGTGCTCGGTCGACTGATTCGGAAGAAGAAGATGGGGAGCTCTGCGGTGCCAGATGCTTC
This sequence comes from Avena insularis, assembly GCA_023614405.1. Classification (NCBI taxonomy): domain Eukaryota; kingdom Viridiplantae; phylum Streptophyta; class Magnoliopsida; order Poales; family Poaceae; genus Avena; species Avena insularis. The sequence continues at coordinate 93,862,610 of CM042696.1, read as the reverse complement.
ATCAGATCCATCAGGCAAAAGCGAATGCCTAAAGGGTTCAAACTCCCATCGGAGAACCCGAAATTTGACGGTCTGCAGGACCCCAAGATCTGGCTGGAGGATCACATCTCCTCCGTCAGGCTGCATGGAAGCGATCAAGCAACGCCATGCAATGCTTGCAGCTACTGAGCGTCGCCGGCATGGCTAAATAACATACGCGGATCCATTCGCAGCTGGGATGAGCTGGTTCAGCAACCGACGCAACTTCAAGGGCACATACAAACGCCCGCTTCAATCAAAGAATCGAGATGCTGCCGGCAAAATCGGCGAATCGCTGCGCTCTTACATCCAAAGATGGTCCATCATCAAGAACTCCGCGGAGAACATCTCGGAAGACCGCGCGATTGATGCATTCAACGGTGGTGTCCGCCGCATGGAACTCGGGGAGGAGCTAGGCCGCTCAAAGCCCAAGACCATCGACCACCTGATGGAGATCGCGAATCGGTGGGCTGATAGAGAAGATTTGTTGAAGAATCGCGTTCACTCTGACAAGGAGGCCGAACTCGAACGAAGACGCGACCGCCGGAGTAAACATCGTATGCGCGTCTACGACGATCGCGATGACGTCAACATGGTCGCAGCCGGCTACGCCGATAGACGCGACGATAACCGCAACAGCGGATACCGCAGCGGCGGATATCGCGACTCCAGGAAAACCACGCAAGTATGGCAATGCCGCACTCGTGATGAAGCATCCGCGACCTCCATCGAAGACAAACTGTCCGGACCATGCACGGTACACTTCTACATCGACAAGCATGACGGCAAGAGAAAGTCCAGTCACCTCCTCAAGGACTGCCGCGAGTTCCTCAAGCTACATGAGGGGTTGGTTCGAATGAACCGCAATGCAGTCGAAAGAGGCTACGGGACCGTTCCAGGCGCAGTGGCACATGGCGCACCACCACCACCCGGGCCACCCCCGAACGGTGCAGAACCGGACCAGCATCACGGAGGCGAACCATACCCACGGGCCATGGGTACCATGATGATCCAAAAGGGATGCCCCTCTAATAGGGTGCAGAAGGCCATCACTCGCCAAGTCAATTTGGCCACGCACTCGCCACCATCCACCACTGAGTACCTCAGTGGTAGTGAATCGTGCATTACCTTCGACAAGCACGACCACCCACCTCAAGTACCTCGCCCAGGTCATTGCCCCCTCGTACTCGAGGCGCAAATTGGAGGCTTCCACATGAGTCGCGTCTTCATGGATGGCGGAAGCGGTATCAACCTCATATTCGCGAGTACCTTGCGAGCAATGAGGATCCCTCTAACCTGCTTGGAGGCATCAGACATAATGTTCCACGACATCGTCCCAGGAAAAGGCATATACCCCCTGGGCAAAATCAACCTCGACGTCATATTCGGCACGCCGAAGAACTTCCGGCGCGAGCGCATCGACTTTGAAGTTGTCGACTGGCCCTCACAATACCACTGCATCCTCGGGCGCGTCGCATTCGCTAGGTTCATGGCAGTACCCCACTACGCCTACCTGCAGATGAAAATGCCAGGTCCCAACGGCGTCATCACGATCAACGGGAGTTTCGAGCAATCTGACAGTTGCGACAGGGAATTCAAAAGAATCTCCCAGTCCTTCGGCATGCAGGAGGAACTCGCGCGATTGAAGGAAACGACAGACAACATTCTGCCCCCTCTGAGTAGGCCAAGCTCACCTGACCTCTCCTTCGACTCATCTGTGCACACAAAGAAGGTGCAGGTCCATCCATCAGATCCCGCAAAAACGGCCCTCATCGCCAACAACTTGAGTCCCGCATAGGAACTCGCGCTCGTCGAATTCCTCCGTGAGCACTGGGAAATTTTTGCCTGGTGTCCCGCGGACATGCCAGGAGTCCCTAGGGAATTCGCCGAGCACGCACTCAACATCAACCCCAACGCAAGGCCAGTCAAGCAAACAATCAGGCGACTGTCTGAGCCACGGGCACAGGCAGTCGGAATGGAGATCAACAGACTCCTCGAGGCCAAATTCATACGCGAGATCAAGGAAAGCACTTGGCTCGCCAATACAGTGCTGGTGCCAAAAAAGGACACGGATATCCTACGGATGTGCGTGGACTTCACTTCTCTAAACAAGCACTGCGCAAAAGATCACTTCCCGCTACCACGGATCGACCAAATCACCGACTCCACTGCTGGATGCGAGCGCCTCTGCTTCCTCGACGCCTACTCAGGCTATAACCAAATTCGAATGAAGGAGGAAGACCAGGAGAAGACCGCGTTTACAACGCGCTTCGGTGTGTTCTGCTACAACATAATGCCCTTCGGGCTAAAAAACGCAGGAGCCACGTACCAGCGGTGCATGCAGGCATGCCTCAAAGAGCAACTTGGTCGCAACATCCAAGTCTATGTCAACGACATAGTAATCAAGACCAAGGAAGAAGCCTCTCTAATCGACGACTTGCGCGAAACCTTCGCCAATCTCGATCGCTATCGGATAAAGCTCAATCCGGACAAATGCGCCTTCGGCGTACCCTCTGGACAACTGCTCGGGTATCTCATCTCCGCGAGGGGGATTGAGGCAAACCCGAAAAAGATAAAGGCCATACTGGCCATGGAGAAGCCAAAGAACATAAGAGGCGTTCAGCAACTAGCCGGGCGAATCGCGGCCCTCAGTCGATTTATTAGTCGAATGGGAGAAAAGGCGCTGCCCTTCTATCAGCTCCTCCACAAAGCTGACAAATTCGAGTGGACCAACGAAGCGCAAGAAGCATTCGAGGACCTCAAGCGCCTGCTATCCACCTCGCCAGTATTGGTAACCCCATGAGAAAGGGAACCACTACTGCTGTACATCGCCGCCACCAACCAAGTGGTTAGCATAGTTCTCGTCGTCGAACTTCACCATCAAGCGGCTGCTATCTAACTCTGTTTTTGTTACCTTGGATAACAGGAAAAACTGATTGTTGATCCCAAGACATTCAACACAGCAGGTTGTATGGATGAGTTCAATGAACAGTGTGCAAAGTTCAAGATTCTCAAATGTGATATTTTGAGTTATTTTTCCTTTTTATTTTGCTGCTATTCTCTTCATCTTGTAGCAAGATCTGCTGAATATACCTCTATATGCCGCTTAATCTTTTTTTGTTTACATGCTGCGAGATATCTCTACTTTCCTACTGTGAGAAATGAGCACTGGGCTATACCTACTGTCAACTTAATGATGAAGCAATACCACATCTTTGATTCGATGAAGATGGACAAAGGGGATGGTGTCTTGGATGATCTTGTGCGGAATCTGGTCAGTACTGCAGAAAGACATATGCATGTTATTTTTCAGTAGCTTCCTTCCTTTCTTAACCATCCTTTTTTGCTTCAATGGTGCAGTTTTCGAACTTCACCACTCTTGTCAATGTTGTTGGAAATATGCCCTAGAGACAAATAGTAGTAAGGACTATTATCATATTTCATATAGTTTATGATTAAAGTTTTATATCATGCTATAACTGTGTTGAGTGGAAACATCAATACACGTGTGATATACAAACAACCAGGGGTTCCCAGTGAAACTCTAGTCACTGGTTCATTGGTCAACATATGATCATGTTTCCTGATCATGTGGCATTTATGCCGATTGAATGAGGTCATCTCATTCGAGAATGAGATGATGAATAATACCAACCTAAACATCGTGACCCGATCATGTCACGAAGTTCAAAGTTACGATGATTAGAAATGGATCCTCGTAGACTATTCCTTAGACCGTGAGGCTATATCAATCACTGTCTCTCGAGGGTGCTTAGATATCATCAAACGCCATCTGGTAAAACGGTGGTTATAAAGGTGTGTTCAGGTATTCGGAGGAAACCGTAGAGGCAATATATGTCAAGAGCGGGATTTGTTCGTCCATGTGACGGGAAGATACTCAAGGGCCCACTCGGAGAAGTTATATCCAATAGCTGCACAGCGTGTGATTAGATCACGGGGATATCACTTGTCGGGACGAGTTAAGTAGCATTGTTCAGTAACGAGATTGAACACGACATGGTGATGTCAATGATCGAATCTCGGGAAATGCAAGTATCAAATGACAAAGGGAATAAGACACGACTGTCCCGGTTCAAACGACGAAAGATCTTCATGGAATGCACAGGGGTCACATGGCCATCCAGTCCCTTTGTTGATCCTTGGTGCGGGAGTGTCCCGACCATGTCTGGAGTGTTCCCGAACCATAGGGTATCACGCTTAAGGCCTTGATGATGCTTAGAGAGTGTTTATAGGGTCGATAGAATCGCCGAAGAAAAGAAGGGAGAAAACCGGAAGGGTTTCGGTAAGTCCAGAGGATGTCCGGAGTGGAGGTGGAAGGTGTTCCATAGTCACGGAGATTAAATGATATGTGAATGAATGTTAAATATTGATTTAATCATTTATTCATAATTATTTAATAAATAGAAAATAAATTAAAAAGGTCAAAGGCTTAATGGGCCAATTCCCGGAGGGGAGAGGGCCCATTAGGGAAAACAAGAGGAGAAGGGGGCCAAGGGGTGGCGGCGGCCCTAGTGGGCCAGCCCCGTGGGGCCAATGTGGGTGGCGGCGGCCACCCTCCCCTCCTCTCCTTTAGTCCCACCCCGGGACTTGAGGGGAGGTAGTACCTCCCCTCCCCCTATATATAGTGGGGTATATTGGCCTAGAAAATAACACCCAATAATCAATAAAGGTCTCCCCACTTTTGGGAGGACCTCCAATTGATACTTTCTCTCTCCCCCTCTCTCTCTCTCATGACCGTGGTCCCAAGTCTGGACTGCGCGAGCGAGAGACACCTTCACCGTGGAGCGCCGTCGCGCTGCGGGATTCGGATCCGGGAGCTCTACTTCTGCAACTACTGCTGGATCAGGGAAGCGGGAGCCATCGTCAGGCACCGGACGTGTGTAACTCCCACAAGGTGTCACACTTGAGGCACTCAAGTCGTTGGAGCCAGAAGGAGCGCAAGGACTTCATCACGACCTTGAGGTCGGCTTCGGCTCGTCTACATCAACCACGCTCTCCTGAGCGGTGACAACGCTTTTCGGTCTTCGAGGGTAAGTTCGTGAAAAGCCCCTCCCGTTACTGTATTACTAATAGATAGGTCCTGGCAGCTTCAGGGGTTCAGGGGCGTAGAGTAAAATTTTATAGTTTTCATACGCGGAACCCCTACAGTAGTATCAGAGCTAGATCTATGCGCAGTAATGCTAGTACGGGTAGAACACACGAGATGTAGCGTGTGGGCGTTGATCTTTTAGTTGTTACCCTCCCACGTGTACTTGTGTATACCGCAATAATGCTTGATGAAGCGTCCCCCAACCGACTTTACGCGTTCATTCGCGAGACTGGTCCACGCTTGACATACGGCTTGTACCGTATAAAGTGGCTTAGGGGGGGTGTCTGTCTCTCTCGCATTAGTTGGTATACCATTTGCAACGGAGGGCCCCGAAAGGGGTGTAGTATAGACAACTACTTGATCAGCGTTGTGCTGAAAGTTCGTAGGTAAGAACGGTTCTTGTGCGAAAGCTCATTCAGCCACGTAAAACATGCAAAGATAAAGTAGAGGCGTCTAACTTTGTTTTGCAGGTAGGGCATTGCTTTGTGATATGGTTGTGGCAAAGGTAAAGTGATTACCTTTTGTTACATAGTAGTAGATAGTCACGAAGGTGACAAACTACCACGCCGGAATGACACTGTACCCTCGTGTCTATGGCGCCAGAACCCTGGCGCCGGAACCCGGTGACGACGGATGGAGATCACGACGTGAAGGACCATATCACATAGCATTTACATTCAATGTTATTGTTTGTATGTCTTATTGTGAGCTAGTATTAGATACTCAACGGTAGCCTAATAAGATGATCCCTATTAAAATAACCAACGATTGTGTTCCCCCTTAGTGTGCACCACCAAGAAAGTTCTTCGGTATGAGGCATGCCATGATGATCGGGTGTCAGACATATCTACGTTCGCATATAGTGGGTGCAAGCCATGTTGCACAGCGAATACACTAAGGTTGAGTAGGCGAGCCTAGCACGCCACAGAAGCGTGGCCTCGGAACGCGGATGGTCGAAAGATCGAGCACGAGTCGCATGAATGATGTGACCGACGTTTAGCGCCCACCCTTGAAACCACATTGATGGCCGTGATGATCGGGGTAGATGTGGCTGATAGGGGTCGTGTTATCACTAGGAACCCTCTTTGGGGATAGGTGTTTCTAAGTGGAGTTATTATTAACTCATTTAATTATAAACTTAGTCTAAATTCCTTTTGCAATTATAAATGTAGATGGGTTCTTTCGTGTTGACAACTAAATGGTTAGAAGGAGAGAAGCTCAGATTAGATGGATCGAACTTCTCCACCTGGGTTGCCAGTGTCCATGTTCTCCTTAGCGAGAACGACATGGTCGACTACATACTCGACGGGATGGATCTGGATCCGTCCACAGACCTTGAGACCCCAGAGGAACGGAAAGACCGCTATCTCCGTCGCGAGATGGCATCCTATATTTCAGTTGTGATGCGTTTCGGAATGGTGGACGAGCTGTGGCCTTTCATGGGTGATGTCAACCCTCGTTCGGTGATGCTACAGCTTAGGACACATTTCGTGGATCAGACACGCATCTGGGAGCATGAGTTGATGGGAGACTTCCTCGCCATTAAGATGGAGGAGAACTCGTCACTGGATAACCACTTACAGCACATGCATGATGTGTACATGAGGCCAGCATACTTTCTGGACGTCTGGATTACAGGCTCTTTTGCAAATGCTGCTGTGCTGTGGTCACTGCCACCAAGCTACCAAGCACAAGTCAGGACTTGCGTAATGAGGGGCGACACGGAAATGGAATTCCACCGGTTCATGACACATCTCAGGAATGTGTTGGTTGAATCAGATGTCGCTCAGGTCGTCAACGACCAAGGTATATATTTGATATATAGTTTTATAAATGTTATAGTATTGCAAACACATTTGCAGTGTTAAGTATGTCTGATACTTGTTCTGTTTTATTGAAAACAGGTCCTACTGCATAGAGGTGCTTGCTGGAGAGGAGGTGACGTTGCGTGTTGATGGCGAGCATGATGATGACGGCCAACGACACTCTCCCTCGACATTTATCATTTAGTTTGTGTTTTAGGATAATTATTGTAATCAAGAGATTGTGAACTTCTTTAGTCTGTCTCACACTTCGTGAGACGGTTATTTATATGAGTTTGTAACAAACGGTTGTTCCACTTTTATGAATGATTTCTATTCGTGTTCATATCTTGTTTGATTATATGTGAATTATCCTTGTTGTTTGAAACTAATTGATAATGCATGAACATTTGTAAAATATTAAAATGCCTTGTTTAAAATACCCAACTTAATGATATTTCATTAATGAATGAAACCATTGTTTAAATTCAAAGTTATGTGATAATATGTGAAAGTCATTCGATTTCTTTTCACATATAAATCATGCCTAAGTTCGGCAAAATAACTTGAACACTGTGTATTACTTGAATACAAAGTGTTTAAAGAATTGTTAAAAGTTAATACATATTCGATGTATTGTGTTTTAACAAAAATGGTAATTATCACTAAATGATTGTTTAAATGTGTAAAGTAAGTTTACCAAAGGAAACATGAATATGAAACTATTTTGATTTGATCAAAGTGTTTCATAAACAAAGGGTATAAATATAAAAGAGAATCAAATTACTGTGATTTGATCAATAGTAATGAAATTCAACTTTATAAGAATGGCATAAAAGAAATTGTGAAATGCAAAGTGTTTTGAAACGTCAAAAATACAAAGCATCACAATATGATATTAGATATCAAAAAGGGATTGAATAGAAGGCACCAAATAAATCGTTGTAGTGTATATGTAGAGACCATTAGTTAGAAATAGTTAGCACTCAATGAGTTTATAGTGAACCATTAGAATTCGTGAAAGTTTTGGGTTTATTCGATATAACCAAAACAATAGTGAATAATTCCTTGTAGAGTATTCATTGGAAACTTTGAATACGAAATCCATAGCTAAACCAAAAGGAAAGCAAAACTTGTGTTGCTTGGATTTTGGTGCATTCTTGAGAAAGGTCACCTCTAGTGATGTTTCTCAATTATGGAGCAAATGGAAAATAGTGTAAAACACGATGAGGATTCAAAAACCTGCATCAGAGTGTTGAGACGTGCAACGGACAGCGTTCCTGAACGATTCTCTTCACAGAAGGAAAGAATCAATGATTTTGATCATTGTGTTTTCCCTCCACTATTGTTTTTCACTATATAAAGTAGGATTCAAAATGTAAATCCATATCTTGTATGGAAACATTTGTGAACCACTTGTCATGATTTTTGAAATGTGACACACCTACGAACTACAAAGGAAATAATGGTAAACTAGAATTATGAGAAATCCTAATAGTAAAATTCCCTTGAGATTAAAAAGAAATTCGTTGCCGAATCTCACAAGTAAAAGGAGTTACTTGGAATTTTCCCAAATGACTGCAAAGCCATTGTAGGAAAAGGGGTGAATGACAAAAGCACAATTTGTCAAATATTGGACAAATTCAGATGAATTTGATTCATGTGTGCTAAATGTCTAGTGGATTTAAAACTAGTAAAGTACTAGTATCTCATAATAAATCTCCAAGTTTGATGTTTAATCAAAAAGGATTTTGAAGTTATTCAAAACAGTAAGGAGATATGCAATTTGCATAAAATTGAGTGGGAGCTATGAAAGTCTTCCTGAAACAATATGTGATTGACATATTTTTAAGTGGGAGAAACATAAGACTCAAATTCAAATATGTAGGAACATAGTTTGAGTAAGAGTACTGACTCGTACCCAAATATGTTAGCAACATAGTTTGAGTGGGAGATTATAGGAGTAATTCTTAAGTAAGTTAAGGATGAAGGCACAAATACTTATAAATAATGATTTATAAGATGTAGAAGTTGATAATAGGTGTATTATGGTATTATGTAGTATTCCTTAAAGGATTCTGAAAGCTGTTTCAGAATAGAAGTTAATTAAGGAACTGGTCCTTAATAACTCAAATTAGGAATAGCATTAAGTTTAGCATCAATGGTTGAAAGAAAGAAAAGGATGATCATCATCCACTATGTTGAGACATAGGTTCTATCTTAGAAACCATGATGATAACTTAGCATAATATGTGATCCAAATATGAAACGTTTGAAAGTGATTAAGTTCGAATCACAGAACATTGAGCTAAGTTTGTCCGAAGTGTCTAGTAGAGAACTGTGGATATATTTTCCAAATCCATAAAGGATAACATATCTTAAAGCATAAAGAGTTATGTTATAAGGGAATATGTTGGAAACTCCTGTAGATACCAATTAAAGTCAAGTAGGAAGCAAGGTGAACAAAAACATCGAAAGTTGCATAGAGTGCACTAGTGTTTCGATGAATACATTTGTAATAATAGATAAGGGTACCATCTAAAGTGTTGTATAATGTTATGGCGGGGCTAGTTTGCTTTTAACGTAGAATGATGTGTCCCAGAGCACAGTGCCCATGAGAAAGCCCTCGAGGTTGATCTAACGTCACTGTAGGCTCCTGGAATCAGGCCTCGCTCACGCCATAGCGATGATGCATACACAGATGTTATCATGTGATGATAGAGTATTAATGTCAATCAAGGTGACATTATTAAGTTGCAAAGGATTTGGGACCGTAGCATGCACCCAAGACTCAACCTCTTCCATGAGCAAGCATGTTCAGGGTACTGGATATATAGTGCCAATGATTGAGAACAAATGCAGCTAGTGTATTTGTACTCTAGTGCAAGTGGGAGGCTGTTGGAAATATGCCCTAGAGACAAATAGTAGTAAGGACTATTATCATATTTCATATAGTTTATGATTAAAGTTTTATATCATGTTATAACTGTGTTGAGCGGAAACATCAATACACGTGTGATATACAAACAACCAGGGGTTCCCAGTGAAACTCTAGTCACTGGTTCATTGGTCAACATATGATCATGTTTCCTGATCATGTGGCATTTATGCCAGTTGGAAATGAGGTCATCTCATTCGGAGAATGAGATGATGAACCAATACCCAACCTAAACATCGTGACCCGATCATGTCACGAAGTTCAAAGTTATGATGATTATAAATGGATCCTCGTAGACTATTCCTTAGACCGTGAGGCTATATCAATCACTGTCTCCCGAGGGTGCTTAGATATCATCAAACGCCATCTGGTAAAACGGTGGTTATAAAGGTGTGTTCAGGTATTCGGAGGAAACCGTAGAGGCAATATATGTCAAGAGCGGGATTTGTCCGTCCATGTGACGGGAAGATACTCAAGGGCCCACTCAGAGAAGTTATATCCAATAGCTGCGCAGCGTGTGATTAGATCACGGGGATATTGTAACTACCTCGGTGAATTACGCTCCTAGTTACAAGCCTGGATGAACGGAAATGGTTGAAATAGTACGGTGGGGCCCAAATGCCACTCACAGGTAGACCTTTCGCCCGTCCCAACCATTTCCAAACATCGGGACAAGAACGGGCGGCGTAATCGGCAGGCGAAGGGATCAACTACATACACAAATGAGTATGTATGCAAGCCACCATACAATAGTACATCAGAGCCATTCCATCTAAAAAGAAAGGAAATATAGCAACGCCATACGGCAAGATCCAAATATCCTAGATAGATATAATAGTTTAGGATATCTCCTCATACATCAAACATCAGAGTATCAAGCGGAAGCGGAAGACAAAATCCGAGTACGGATAAGAAGCAAATCGGCATAAGATGCCCCATAAATAAGCAGATCCATACAGATCTCACGGATCCCGTTCCGAATCTCTACACCGAATGATCGTTGCCCACATCGTCTGTCTCTTCCACCCAAAGATCCATCTTGCGAGTGTACCTGTTCATCTGAACCAATAATTTATCATATGAGACCCTAGGGGTACTCAGCAAGTCTTTATACCTCTAAAGGGGACACAACCTAGGGTGACGCAATTGCAGCAAAAGCTAAACCCTAACAATTCTATAGATAATCGCTAACCATCCGCCTAACCAAAGATAGACGGATGTCCGTGAATTAATAACTTAGCTATGACGGTAATCTTAACAGATCCATCCTCCTCCTCGCCACCGAGCGAGGAAGCGGACGAACAACCCCCATCCGTTGGCAGTTTATTATCCATTCCATGAGTGTTGCACTATTTACTAGTCGGTACCTAGTCTAGTCAAATTAAAAGCGGTACTTTAGTTATGCTTGTCTATGATCGAGAAAACGTGCTCCAAGTCGTCCATAACCGGACACGGCTTTGAAAGTTTTACCTTAGGGTGCACAAATAGCAACACACACTCGATATGCCTCGGAAAAACCAAATCAAAACCCAACGAGGCGATCACGACAAAGCAATTACAGGATTGAAATATTTCAGGGGCCACCCCATTAAGCTACCATAGCGAAGCTGGCGGCTCGAGACGGACTCAAGGTTTCGTCAATGGCTGTGAACATCGGGAACCCGAAAATGTGACTTGGGCTTGTCGACACCGTGAAAACACTCCGCTTTCCTAATGAAGACGATTAATGCGATATCTCGCACAATTTAAATAAAGCGATAAAAGCATGGCATAAGTACAGGATAATAAATAAAACCTCAAACTAGTTTGTGGCCCCAAGAAATAAGAATGAATCAAGCTCTGGCTCAGGGGGGTTCATAAGCCTCCCGGATGTGGATAGCGCGAATACTCTTGGAACAGGAATCAAGTACTCAGGGTCTTACGGGACACAAGTGAGCCTGAAAAACCAAATAGCGAATGTGGCTCACCGATGCCACTTTCATTAGTTATCCCATTACTACTCAGGTTAAGTTGTTTAGGTACCTCGTTATCCATCCGACACTCACATACCCTACACATGCTGTTCTACGACTCGCATGGCTCAAACAACTCCTGTAGTAATGGCTCATGGGATGGAGGAACAAGCTTCAGTGGGGTTTAAAAGTAAAGGCTATGCAATACTTGGGATTCAAATTAATGCAATCGCGACTCAATGATGCAAGAATAAGATAGAGGCAATAGGTACTATATGTATGCAAGCATGTGGTAGTTCTTGCCTGGCAGCTCAGTTGAAGCAAGGGATGGATCTGGGTAGTGCTTCCGGTTGTCTTGATATATTCCCTGCTCAGCGTCTATTCGAAGAAGAACCAAACAAACAAGGGCCAACATAAATAAAGTGCGCAAGCATATGAATAAATGCGACAAGCAAACAATCATGCCATGATGAATGATGCACAATTTGCATGGCATAAAGTATCATGGCAAGGGTGAGGTGTGGAACACAAGAATAAACCATTTTATTTAGTTTTGGCCCCATTTTATTCACAATTAAGTTGTTGTATACATTATATTTATATGATGCATGCTGCAAAACAGATGATGGAATCCATAAACAGAAAGGTCTCGTCGAGCTAATCATTTTAGACATATCATTTATTAAATTTGGAGTTATAAAACAAAAGTTGTTAATTATTTAAGACAAAAGGGCATTTTATTGTAATTTAAATAAACTTGGAATTTTAAATGTTCAAAATATATTTTGGATTGCATATTTGAATTCCTCATATTTTTTTCTGATTTGAAAACATATATTATTTGCATTATTTGGAATTATATTTGAAAAGTTATAATAAAACAGAATTAAATTTGAATTTGAATTAGTTTTGAAAAAGTTTAAATTTAAACAGAATAGAACAGAGACTTTTTATACTCAGACTAATCTAGCCCCTGACGCTGACGGGTGGGGCCAAGCTGACTCAGCAACACAAATTGTTTAAACGTCTTTACACCGCTGGCTAGCCTGGACTCGAGAGAGACAGGTGGGCTCGAGGCATGAGCCCAGGCCGCCATTGGTGAACCTTGCACAACCACGTGGCCCAGCTGGGGATCGCGGGTTGGGAGCCTGGCAAACTGGGGGTGCTAACTGCAAAAACAAACGCGAGGCTGACGGTGGGGCTCAACGGACCGCGGGTTGATGCAGAGAAAGAGGCAGGGGGTTAAGCGGAAAACGACCATGGCCCGTATTGTTCCTCTTCTTCTCTGCGTTGGCGACAGATCGATGCACGCCAATGACAGGCCTTGTGCTGGCTCGAACTTCGCGACCGTAGCAGCAGCGGAAGCGCTACGGCCATGGGGTGGCTAGGGGGGTTGTGCTGGCCTACGCTTGCGCGGCTAGGTAGGGTGTGGGCGACGCAGGGACGGCAGAGGCTCGCGACCACGGCGCACCGAGGCTGTTCGGCGAAACGAACCGCGGATCCGGCCGGCGACAGCGAGGCAGAGCATGTCTAGGGGGTTTGGGGGCTCACCGAGGAGATGTTGGTGGAGCTGGATCGGGCAGAGGAGCTGGTGATCGTCGTCGGCGTGAGGCCGCGCAGCTAGGGTTTTCGCGGTCGGCCGACGCTTGTCCCTGGCTGTTCAGCCCTCCTCCTCGGCAGCGTGATCGGTGACGCAGATGGTTGGCCTTGGTCTTCCAGCCTCTTCACGGACGCAACAGACGGAAAAGGAGAAGCGGAGGCGGCCGAGGGTTTTGCCGGCGAAGGGGTAGACGGAGGTGGTAGGGGTAGATGGGGAGGAAGGGGTAGGTGGGCACGGCCCTGGGGAGATCTGGGAGAGGACAGAGGTGGTAGGGGTGGTGGTAGGTAGCAGGGAGAGGGGGAGGTGCCGTGGGCGCGGGGTAGATGGATAAAGGTGGCCTCGGGTGCCACCTTTTCCTCCTCCTCGCTCACGTGCTCGGCAGGGCAGGACCAGGGCAGGGAGCTGGGGGCTTCCAGGTGGGGCAAGGCAGGAGGAGAGAGGCCAGGCTCGGGTGGGACCGAGCTGCAGCGAGAGAGAGCTAGAGAGGGGGAGGGTAGGCTCGGGCTAGGTTGCACTAGGGTCGGGTTAGGGTTTTGTTTGGGGTGGTAGCTAGGGCAGGGGTGAGGTGGCCAGGGAGAGAGGGTGGCCGGTGGGGCCAGCTAGGTGAGAGAGAGAGAGAGGCCGAGAGAGAGAGAGGAACATCGTAGCTAGGGTTTGGTCAAGGGGATGGTGAAGAGGGGAGATTAGGTGTAGGGCTTGATGGGGGTATGGTAGATTAGGGTTTTTGAGAGAGAGAGATGTGGTGTGGTTCTCTTTGACAAGATCAAGCAAGACCAAAACAAGCTCAAGCAAGAAATGGCCAAAAGAGAGAAGAAAAGGGAGGTGGTGATGGGTGGATGGAGATGATGATGAGGTTTAAGCAAGATCAAAATAGATCAAGCCCAAAAGAAGGGATAGAGATAGAGATGATCCTCTCAAGATTCAAATAAAACCCAAATGACAAGCAAAAGATGGTACTTGCATGGCCCATGCAAAATATTTATTACCATGTTGATTCTTGTGAAAACAATATTATCACATGGCATTATTATTATGCATTTCCAAAATTGGAATAAAAGCCAAGCAAAAGAATTAAAAGGATACCCCATGTGGAGTAGATGGAGATGACCATTTTTGAAATACAATGGGACTTGCTAGTGTGTATATGCCACTAGGTATTTAATAAGCCCACAAAATATCCCAACATGATGATAACCCCAAAACAACACATATGGAAGCTAGAAATAGGGTTCCCTCACAAGGCATGCAAAGGTGGCCATGTGGCTCTCATAAACCAATAATGTGAAAACAATATGGTGCATATATGAGAGCATGTGGAGATAGAATGGATCCACACCAACACATATGAGCTATAGGTAAAACCAAATAAGTTGCAATGCTCATATATGGTGGAATGGTGGAATGATGGGTGATGACATGAAAGGTGGTGGAGTTAACCAAAGATATGCCCCCAACTCAACTTGGGCATTTAAACAATATATCAACAACCAAATACAATATCAAGAGGCAAATACAATTAATAATGCATATGAGATAAGAACCAAATGAAAAGGGTTTTATATGATGCTCAAATGCAAGGAGGCATGATGACATGAGCATGATATAATTATGATGCAACAATTATATGTTTGAAGTAGCCATTATATAGACTAGGCTAGTAGCATTGCAATTGTTAGACAATTGGGATGCTACAACTCTCCCCCACTAAACAAGAATCTCGCCCCGAGATTCCTAGGAAAAAGAAAACAACACAAGGAGAGGCGGGTGTTCGAACGAAGGTGTCCCTCACGTTCACAAGTTGATGAACAACGGAATGGTGCAACCACTACACCTTGCAAAACTTGCTAGACTTGTTGCGAGTCTTGCGTTTTGCTTGAGAAACAACGGGTTAGAAGAGTTGAAGGATTGTCGTGAGACAAGAAGGATAGGATGGACATAGCTCCGGTTTTCTCAAGAAACATGATAAAAGACTAGAACCACTTGTGAAAGAAAAGGAAATGATGATGTATCATGGATAAAGAAAGACACATCATTAAGATTAAAGATTTGCCGATACTAAAGAGGATGAAAACTTTGTCTCGCCGGAAGGAAAAGAGCTAGATTGGAGAGGTTTTGAACCACTATGACAATAGCATCGTATCTTCCCTCGGATTTGAGAATGAACTACGGAAACAATATTGCCTTCAAACAATAGAGTCCCTTGATATCAACAGAAAGATTTAGTTAGACATCGTCGGATTAGATTCTTGTTGTGCCGGTAAGAACCAAGGATCACGCAATTGAGGTGCGCGGATATAACTTCCAGAGACGGATGTGAAACTAGATCATGATGGAATCCCGAGAAGCAAAGAATATGGAGGATCTGGAGTTTATTGCAGAGATACTTATTGCTTTCTTTATCCTTGAGGCTAACGCAATAGATTTGCGGCTGATGGCATCAACCATAAATGGCTTTACCACAGAAAAAGAATTGATGAAACAAAGAGAGAGATAGTTTCCTTCCATCTCGTTTGGGGATGTCGAGCACCGGTAGAAAGACGAGGACAGAAAAGAGTTTGCGTTTGTTCCCTCCAGATAATTGAAGATTTTGCTCCGTGTAGAAAGGGTGAGATCACCAACAAGAGATTATTGATTACTTTCTTCGAGAGAGCACTCCGGAAAACAAGGACGGAAGTAAAAGTATCGAGGGATAAAGGCCACTTCTAACTTCCGTGGAATGAGTGAAATCACATTAATTCACCAATTCAATGTACAAGAGCGAATGATAAGAGTAGTGGTATGGTAGCTACTCCATCCCGCACTCAAAGCATTACTCCGCACATGAATAAGAAAACCATGCAACCCAACTACCGAAACAGACTGAAGGTATTGACAAAAAGAGCTCATGGAACCCCGTAAGAAAACAAAGATAGATGCAATCGATTCGCCGGATCCATAGATAGATAAAGATGATGATGTTGTCGTCATGTCTGAAGTACCAAGCCACCGGAAAGATATGAAGGAAGATAACGGAGAACAACTGCAAGATTCAACAGCTACAGAAAAGATAGCACCAACTTGAACATAAGGAATACAAGATCTGGAAGGTCTTCATGGCCTCCGGTGGATTGAGCATAGACGATATAGCGAGAGGGTTTCAAGTGATTACTTGATGAGACTGAGGTGAAAAGAACTCCATGTTCTTCTTGAAAAGATTGAGAGAGATATAGCAAGCTTGAGGAAACTCTTTAGCGGAACGACGATGATAACTTGCCAACAAGGAACAACTCCGGATTGGTTGAAGATGGAGGATGGAATTAACAATGGACTTGCTAATTCCAGAATTGAGGCAATGTATATAGCAGACGGACGTGGTCGAGATAGGTGACTTCAAAAAGTCAGAATTCATGCTTTGAGAACTTTGCACACAGGCAGTGTTAACAAAGCTTAAGAGAAAAAGACACAGATGATCTTCCATGTTCTTCCATTGATATCGAATAGGCAAGCATATTAACAACATATACCACCATGGATTAACAGGATATTCCCAGAATATCAAGTTCAAGAGGCGGGAGAAATGAACAAATGCTCGAACACTTCCTGAGCTCAACGCTCTTTGAAAGATCAATATTAAGAGCACGGGTTCGTGTTGAAGAAGATGCACTAGAAGAATAGATTATCTGGTCCTTCGGAAGAAAAAGAGATGCCGCCTGGTTCACATTGTCGATTGGATCACCGGTTACAAAGATAAAGAGATCTAGGATAAAGAAACGATGATATAGCTTTGCTTATGGTGTGAGCTATCAGAGACGAAAAAGATGTGCAGATATGGAGTTCAAAAAGATGTGCAGCGGGATGGATAGATGATAGACCGCCATAGTGCTTTGAGAAACTCCGGATTGCCAAAGATGCTTGAATATGTAAAGATATGATCACGGTGTACCTGCGTTGATAGCATTGTCCATATTCCAATCGACACTTATAATGAGTGGAATACAGCTATGCCGAGAGCCAAATTACAATCATCAGCATCGGATCGACACATGTTATGTAATTAGCCCAAGAGAATTGGAGATGAAATGAAACTCCAGGATTAAGCGCCGGTGACAAAAGATTGGGTTAGCATGGACATGCTGATAAAAGGGAGATAGATAATGTTTCACACACGACTGAAAAGAAGTGTGGAAACACAGATGTATCAAAGAAAAATTTTCCGCATTTTTCGGCATTAAAATACCAATAGATGCGCAAAATCACTTATCAGATAGAGATTAGCAACTGATGCTTACACAGAATGTGGAGTTGATAGAAGGAAGGACACCCTTAAGAAGATGGCACCGGTTAACAAGGAGTCAGATAGATCGCACCGGTTTGCAAAAGCCTGTCGGTATGGAATGTACCAACAGTTGATAACCAAAAGGCAGATAAAGATAACATGTTGGATGCAACAGATAGACAAGGAATTACACACACACACACACACACTTTCTATGGTACTACGGAAACCCAGAACACGTGAATCCTAGTTTGAATTTTTAAGAAGAGGATTGAAAACGTTACACTTCCTTACCAGAAAAGGGTGGTTGGTTGGGTAAGAAGAAAAATGGAAGCAGTCCTACTCTCGCGTTTTGTTTTTCCCTAGTATACATAGCTACCAAAAATATTTGCTAGACAGACAACGACCATTTGGCTGAGACCCTGAAGGGCGGGATGGCTCTGATACCAATTGTAACTACCTCGGTGAATTACGCTCCTAGTTACAAGCCTGGATGAACGGAAATGGTTGAAATAGTACGGTGGGGCCCAAATGCCACTCACAGGTAGACCTTTCGGCCGTCCCAACCATTTCCAAACATCGGGACAAGAACGGCAGGCGAATAAAAAGCGAAGGGAGGATCAACTACATACACAAATGAGTATGTATGCAAGCCACCATACAATAGTACATCGAGCCATTCCATCTAAAAAGAAAGGAAATATAGCATACGGCAAGATCCAAATATCCTAGATAGATATAATAGTTTAGGATATCTCCTCATACATCAAACATCAGTATCAAGCGAGCGGAAGACAAAATCCGATGCGGATAAGAAGCAAATCGGCATAAGATGCCCCATAAATAAGCAGATCCCGCCCACAGATCTCACGGATCCCCGTTCCCGGAATCTCTACACCGAATGATCGTTGC
The DNA here is from genome assembly GCA_023614405.1 of Avena insularis. Taxonomy (NCBI): domain Eukaryota; kingdom Viridiplantae; phylum Streptophyta; class Magnoliopsida; order Poales; family Poaceae; genus Avena; species Avena insularis. The sequence continues at coordinate 93,844,023 of CM042696.1, read as the reverse complement.
CCACATCGTCCGTCTCTTCCACCCAGTATCCATCTTGCGAGTGTACCTATTCATCTGAACCAATAATTTATCATATGAGACCCTAGGGGTACTCAGCAAGTCTTTATACCTCTAAAGGGGACACAACCTAGGGTGACGCAATTGCAGCAAAAGCTAAACCCTAACAATTCTATAGATAATCGCTAACCATCCGCCTAACCAAAGATAGACGGATGTCCGTGAATTAATAACAGCAGTTATGACGGTAATCTTAACAGATCCATCCTCCTCCTCGCTTACCGACGAGGAAGCGGACGAACAACCCCCCATCCGTTGGCAGTTTTATTATCCATTCCATGAGTGTTGCACTATTTACTAGTCAGGTACCTAGTCTAGTCAAATTAAAAGCGGTACTTTAGTTATGCTTGTCTATGATCGGCTGTGCTCCAAGTCGTCCATAACCGCGGACACGGCTTTGAAAGTTTTACCTAGGTGCACAAATAACAACACACTCGATATGCCTCGGAAAAACCAAATCAAAACCCAACGGCGATCCGACAAAGCAATTACAGGATTAGAAATATTTGAGGGGCCACCCCATTAAGCTACCATAACAAAGCTGGCGGCTCGAGACGGACTCAAGGTTTCGTCAATGGCTGTAAACGATCGGGAACCCAAAATGTATTTGGGCTTGTCCGACAGTGAAAACACTCCGCTTTCCTAACAATAAGACAGTGCGATTGCGTTATCTCGCACAATTTAAATAAAGCGATAAAGCATGGCATAAGTACAGGATAATAAATAAAACCTCAAACTAGTTTGTGGCCCCAAGAAATAAGAATGAATCAAGCTACGGCTCGGGGGTTCATAAGCCTCCGGATGTGGATAGCGAATACTCTTGGAACAGGAATCAAGTACTCAGGGTCTTACGGGACACAAGTGAGCCTGAAAAACCAAATAGCGAATGTGGCTCACCGATGCCACTTTCATTAGTTATCCCATTACTACTCAGGTTAAGTTGTTTAGGTACCTCGTTATCCATCCGACACTCACATACCCTACACATGCTGTTCTACGACTCGCATGGCTCAAACAACTCCTGTAGTAATGGCTCATGGGATGGAGGAACAAGCTTCGGTGGGGTTTAAAAGTAAAGGCTATGCAATACTTGGGATTCAAATTAATGCAATCGCGACTCAATGATGCAAGAATAAGATAGAGGCAATAGGTACTATATGTATGCAAGCATGTTGTAGTGCTTGCCTGGCAGCTCAGTTGAAGCAAGGGATGGATCTGGGTAGTGCTTCCGGTTGTCTTGATATATTCCCTGCTCAGCGTCTATTTGAAGAAGAACCAAACAAACAAGGGCCAACATAAATAAAGTGCGCAAGCATATGAATAAATGCGACAAGCAAACAATCATGCCATGATGAATGATGCACAATGTGCATGGCATAAAGTATCATGGCAAGGGTGAGGTGTGGAACACAAGAATAAACCATTTTATTTAGTTTTGGCCCCATTTTATTCACAATTAAGTTGCTGTATACATTATATTTATATGATGCATGCTGCAAAACAGATGATGGAATGCATAAACAGAAAGGTCTCATCGAGCTAATCATTTTAGACATATCATTTATTAAATTTGGAGTTATAAAACAAAAGTTGTTAATTATTTAAGACAAAAGGGCATTTCATTGTAATTTAAATAAACTTGGAATTTTAAATGTTCAAAATATATTTTGGATTGCATATTTGAATTCCTCATATTTTTTTCTGATTTGAAAACATATATTATTTGCATTATTTGGAATTATATTTGAAAAGTTATAATAAAACAGAATTAAATTTGAATTTGAATTAGTTTTGAAAAAGTTTAAATTTAAACAGAATAGAACAGAGACTTTTTATACTCAGACTAATCTAGCCCCTGACGCTGACGGGTGGGGCCAAGCTGACTCAAAGAACACAAATGGCAATAAACGTTTTACACCGCTGGCTAGCCGGACTCGAGATGCAGACAGGTGGGCTCGGGCTTAAGGGCCCACTGCCAGCGGGTGAACCTTGCACAACCACGTGGCCCAGCTGGGGATCGCGGGTTGGGAGCCTGGCAAACTGGGGTGCTAAGCGCAAAACGAACGAGGTCGATTGGGGCTCAACGGACCATGGTTGATGCGAGAAAGAGGCGGTTAAGCGGAAAACGACCATGGCGTCTTTCCTCTTCTTCTCTGCGTTGACAGATCGATGCACGCCAATGGCAGAGCGCCTGCTGGCTCGAATCATGAACATGGCAGCGGCGGCTGGCTACACTGGGTGGCTAGGGGTTGTCTTGGCCTCGCTTGCTGGCTAGGTAGGGTGGGCGCAGGACGGCAGAGGCTCACGACCACGGGCACCGAGGCTGTTCGTGAAACGAACCATGATCCGGCCGGCGACAGCGAGGCAGAGCATGTCTAGGGGGTTTGGGGGCTCACCGAGGAGATGTTGGTGGAGCTGGATCGGGCAGAGGAGCTGGTGATCGTCGTCGAGGCAGAGGCCGGCGCAGCTAGGGTTTCGCTTCGGTCGACGCTTGTCCTGGCTGTTCTAGCCCTCCTCCTCCTCGGCATGATCGACTGTGGCAGATGGTTGGCCTTGGTCTTCCAGCCTCTTCACGACTGCAAAGAAAGGGAAAGGCGGAGGCGGCGGTGGGTTTTGCCGGCGACGGGGTAGAGGGTGGTGGTTGGGGTTTTGGGGGTGGATGGGGTTGGTGGGCACGGCCCTGGGGAGATCTGGGAGAGGACAGAGGTGGTAGGGGTGGTGGTAGGTAGCAGGGAGAGGGGGAGGTGCCGTGGGCGCGGGGTAGATGGATAAAGGTGGCCTCGGGTGCCACCTTTTCCTCCTCCCTCACGTGCTCAGCGGCAGGACAGGCAGGAGCTGGGGCTTCCAGTGGGGGCAAGGGGAGGAGAGAGGGTGCTGGGTGGGACCGAGCTGCAGAGAGAGAGCTAGAGAGGGGAGAGGTGGGCTAGGTTGCACTAGGGTCGGGTTAGGGTTTTGTTTGGGGTGGTAGCTAGGCGGGGTGAGGTGGCCAGGGAGAGAGGGTGGCCGGTGGGGCCAGCTAGGTGAGAGAGAGAGAGAGGCCGAGAGAGAGAGAGGAACATGGTAGCTAGGGTTTGGTCAAGGGGATGGTGAAGAGGGGAGATTAGGTGTAGGGCTTGATGGGGTATGGTAGATTAGGGTTTTTGAGAGAGAGATGTGGTGTGGTTCTCTTGACAAGATCAAGCAAGACCAAAACAAGCTCAAGCAAGAAATGGCCAAAAGAGAGAAGAAAAGGAGGTGGTGATGGGTGGATGGAGATGATGATGAGGTTTAAGCAAGATCAAAATAGATCAAGCCCAAAAGAAGGGATAGAGATAGAGATGATCCTCTCAAGATTCAAATAAAAACCAAATGACAAGCAAAAGATGGTACTTGCATGGCCCATGCAAAATATTTATTACCATGTTGATTCTTGTGAAAACAATATTATCACATGGCATTATTATTATGCATTTCCAAAATTGGAATAAAAGCCAAGCAAAAGAATTAAAAGGATACCCCATGTGGAGTAGATGGAGATGACCATTTTTGAAATACAATGGGACTTGCTAGTGTGTATATGCCACTAGGTATTTAATAAGCCCACAAAATATCCCAACATGATGATAACCCCAAAACAACACATATGGAAGCTAGAAATAGGGTTCCCTCACAAGGCATGCAAAGGTGGCCATGTGGCTCTCATAAACCAATAATGTGAAAACAATATGGTGCATATATGAGAGCATGTGGAGATAGAATGGATCCACACCAACACATATGAGCTATAGGTAAAACCAAATAAGTTGCAATGCTCATATATGGTGGAATGGTGGAATGATGGGTGATGACATGAAAGGTGGTGGAGTTAACCAAAGATATGCCCCCAACTCAACTTGGGCATTTAAACAATATATCAACAACCAAATACAATATCAAGAGGCAAATACAATTAATAATGCATATGAGATAAGAACCAAATGAAAAGGGTTTTATATGATGCTCAAATGCAAGGAGGCATGATGACATGAGCATGATATAATTATGATGCAACAATTATATGTTTGAAGTAGCCATTATATAGACTAGGCTAGTAGCATTGCAATTGTTAGACAATTGGGATGCTATAGATATCACTTGTCGGGACGAGTTAAGTAGCATTGTTCAGTAACAAGATTGAACACGACATGGTGATGTGAATGATCGAATCTCGGGCAATGCAAGTATCGAATGACAAAGGGAATAAGACACGACTGTCCCGGTTCAAACGACGAAAGATCTTCGTGGAATGCACAAGGGTCACATGGCCATCCAGGTCCCTCTGTTGATCATTGGTGCGGGAGTGTCCCGACCATGTCTGGAGTGTTCCCGAACCGTAGGGTATCACGCTTAAGGGCTTGATGATGCTTAGAGAGTGTTTATAGGATCGGTAGAATCGCCGAAGAAAAGAAGGGAGAAAACCGGAAGGGTTTCGGTAAGTCCGGAGGATGTCCGGAGTGGAGGTGGAAGGTGTTCCATAGTCACGGAGATTAAATGATATGTGAATGAATGTTAAATATTGATTTAATCATTTATTCATAATTATTTAATAAAGAGAAAATAAATTAAAAAGGTCAAAGGCTTAATGGGCCAATTCCCGGAGGGGAGAGGGCCCATTAGGGAAAGGCAAGAGGGAGAAGGGGCCAAGGGGGTGGCCGGCAGCCCTAGTGGGCCAGCCAGCCCCCCCCCCCGCCTGGGGCCCATGGGGGTGGCCGGCGGTGCCACCCCTCCCCCTCCTGTCCTTTAGTCTCACCCCGGGACTTGAGGGGAGGTAGTACCTCCCCTCCCCCTATATATAGTGGGGTATATTGGCCTAGAAAATAACACCCAATAATCAATAAAGGTCTCCCCACTTTTGGGAGGACCTCCAATTGATATTTTCTCTCTCCCCCCTCTCTCTCGTGACCGTGGTCCCAAGTCTGGACTGTGTGAGCGAGAGACACCTTCACCGCGGAGCGCCGTCACGCTGCGGGATTCGGATCTGGGAGCTCTACTTCCGCAACTGCTGCTGGATCAGAGAAGCGGGAGTCATTGTCAGGCACCGGACGTGTGTAACTCCCACGAGGTGTCACACTTGAGGCACTCAAGTCGTTGGAGCCAGAAGGAGCGCAAGGACTTCATCACGACCTTGAGGTCAGCTTTGGCTCGTCTACATCAACCACGCTCTCCTGAGCATTGACAACGCTTTTCGGTCTTCGAGGGTAAGTTCGTGAAAAGCCTCTCCCATTACTGTATTACTAATAGATAGGTCCTGGCAGCTTCAGGGGTTCAGGGGCGTAGAGTAAAATTTTATAGTTTTCATGCGCGGAACCCCTACAAATGCATCAAAGAAAGCAGCTAAACTTGCTGAAGAGATGGAGCTATACCTTCTCAAAACTCCTGATCATCCGCAGCAAGTAACATTGTAAGTTTTCATATTTTATCATCTCATTTTTCCAAATGATTCCATCATTATTTTATTGCTCATATTGTGGTTCTTATTTGCTTCTTTTCTTTATTTTTCAGATTTTCTTACGGTTTCTTTGGCATACTGTTCATGGAGAATTTCAATGGCAAGATCATGGCAGAATTTGACAACAACTACTGCCCGGATCTTCGCAGGACCCTTGCAGCAGATATCATCGAAGCAAGGGAAAACAAAGAGTCGGTTGAGAAGCTCATGGAGGAGGAGTTGAACCCAAAGTAGCTTAGCATATGTAGCAGCAGTAGTGAGAAAAAAGAATTTTGTTAGCTCAAACACTTTCCTTGTCTATTTGACCGTTGCCTTTGGATGTAACCGTGAATTATGGTTCGGTGTACTCGCATAACTAGTTTTTGTGCTGTCAACACAAAATGGTAATGACAATCTGGTGTTGATGATTATTTCCTCCTTTTGTCTTTTCCTGTTATTTTGCTGAACAAATACTGAGATCCTTCATTCTTGCAGTAAAAGAACATGTTTTGCTACATTTTTGTTATATAAATGCTACAATCTATTGAATTAACTGCTGCAATAGTACATAGGACATGCTACCTATGTGCGGCAGATTTTTGCATCGATTATGACAACAGATGCCGGATTTTTTATGTTTTTGCTACATATGAACAATTGACATGCGACAAATGCAATTAATCCCACAAACAAGGGAAATCATACTTGAGGTATTCATCCCAAAAACTATGAAATCTGGACATATTTTGATTTTTGCTACATTATAAGAGCAGAAATGTTAGCATAGGTTAAGTTTGTTGCTCACAATGTAATAAATAATTGCTGCCAGATAATGTTCCAGGATGACAATAATCAGAAATTGTACAGACAATATGGAGAACTTTTCATATTGCTGCACACACAGGAAGGAGAACTTTTCATATTGCTGCACACACTTTTCAGAAATTGTACAAATAGGATGACAGTAATAAATAATTGACGCTAGATAAAAATAGTTGCTACAACTGTTCACACATGTTGCTGCACAGACATTCAATATGTTTTGCTATGTAGCATATTATGGCAGTGGTAATATCTTTTCATATGTAGCACTATTACATTCCAATGTTTAATGTATGTATGGAAGCAAAAAATAGCTAATCAAACCTAGAGATTCAAATCTATCTTTGCAGCATTTCCTGACATCAAAGCTTGGAATAGGGCACATTGTTGCACCGTGTGACCGTCTTGATGGCAGTACGGGCACTTCTGCGCCTTTGGCTTTCGCTTGGTTGTTCCCTTCTTTGTCTTCTTATCCTTGGGATGTTGTTCGCCTTCCACTGCTTTCTTCCTTCTCTTCGCATTCTTTTCATCGCGAATCTCAACCAATAGCTTTCTTCTAACTGAATTCTCCTTTGGACGCCCCTTTGGCTTAACTCGTGATAGGTTCTTCAGCATGCTACTAGGAACATCATGTGGAGCTTCTTGCTGTTGCTCTTGTGTGCCTATAGGTTGTTGTTCAACATGCTACAGAGGTAAGCCTTCTTCAGGAGCCACACCATTTCATCCTTCGTTTTGCTGCATGTCATCTGGAGGACTCCTCATGGCAGCAACAATTTTTCTTGCTTCATCAATCATGGTAGACACAACCCTATATGTTTCTTAATTGAAGCATGCATCCGATGCCAAGTCATTAAACTTCCTGCATAATGAGTTATACTTGAGAGTATTTGTGCCGAGCACACCAAATCTTGCTGCATTTGAACCAGGATCAGGAGCAGGTGTTGTTGCTGCAGCAGACCAACATTGGAGCATGTATCGGTCTGGTATTCGCTGCACGTTCAGTTGCATCATCACCCTCACTATGTGCGGGCATATCAGTCCACACATCTCAAATGTGTTGCAGCCACACAAGTATATACCCTCTTCAATGCTTGCTTCTACCCGATAGGTTTTGAGATCGAATCCGGGGTTTGGTACAAGATCGAAACAAAGCATTTCTGCCTCTACATGGATGGGATAAAACCTTGTTGATGCTTCAAGTATCTTCTGGAACCTGCCAAAAACCTCCCTTGTGTAGAATTCAAGACCCTGCTTTTCAATGCTCCAACTGCAAGAAAAATAAGTTTCGCACATTGTCAGAGAATGTTATGATAGTTACTTCAAGCAAAAAGACATTACTAAAGCAAAAAAACACATTTCTGAAGCAAAAACACATTACTGAAGCAAAAAACACATTATGCAGCAAAAAACACATTACTTAAGCAAAAACACATTACATCACTCATCTTCCCCAGAGTGGCGCTGTTGTCGTATCCAATGTAAAGCCTGCATTATCTTCACGATCGAGCATCAGGTTCTGGCACAACTCATATTGCTGCACAAAGTTCCATATTGTGTCACTTGGCCGAACTAGTGTTTTGAAGTAGCTGTTTAGGCCTTCAGATCTGCCAGTTGTGCTGGTGAATGGGAAGAAACTTTTTCCGAGATATACTGGTGCCCATGTATTCCTTGATCTCCACATATTTTGCAGGTGAGTGTTCTCAGCCATCTCAAAGGTTTGCAGCATTGTCTGTCAGCAGTCCTCAAACTCAACAACCGTGTCAATGCCATAGATACATGCATAGAATGCTTCTCTGAATGGATGACCCTCTCTCAAGTGAGGTCCGAGCTTCGTTCTTGCTAGACGCAACACATGGAATAGACAGCATTTGTGAACTGCATCAGGAAACACATTTTTGATCGCCTTGCCCATTGCTTGGTCCTGATCAGTCATGATATGGTCATGGCACAACCCATTTGCAGCTTTCTTCACTTGTTTGAAAACCCATTCAAATGTTTCAATCGTTTCATCAGGCAGAAGATAACATCCCAAAACTATTGTGTGTGTGATTGTTTATACCCACAAGAGGAGCAAATGGAAGGTTGTATTTGCTCGTGCAAAAGGTCGTGTCGAAGAACACACAGTCTTTGTACTTGGGGTACAGTGCTCTTGTCCTTCCATCAACCCAAAAGAGTGCTCGCACAGCGTTGTCCTTATCTACCTAGTTCTCAATGAAGAACTGAGGGCATTCCGCCTTTCTCATCTCGAAGTATTCAATTGTCATGCTCAAATCACGCTCTAAAACTTCTTCTCGCAGCATTGTTCTGATATTGGAAACATCACGCTTCACATACCCTAGGCATCTAGGATCACCCCCATGGACACTACCGAGACACCCCATCATCTGCGTTGTAGTTATGTTTTGCTCATGCAAGGTCTAGATTAGCTAGAAATCCTCTTCGGAAACTTTCCTGTGAGAACGATAATACCTACACTTCCCAGTTTGCTGCACCATTGGATGGGTATGCTCCTCGTTGAAAACTGTGACAGTCCACTTCCCGTCTCGCTTTCCAACAAGCATTTTTGCTTTACAACCAAGCCGCAGCAACCTGTTTCTTTGCCTTGAGTCAGCGACATCCTTCTTCAAACCTGCTTGCTTGCTGCGAGGTTTCTGTGCAGAAGTGCTGCTCATGTCGATTGTAGCATCTTCTCCGTTGGCAGCAAGACCAGTCGTGCTGTGCTGTTGTTTTGCTTCATCAACAGGCTTCCCGGTGTGCACACACTCAAACACTCTGCTCAGAATAGTGCCCTTTGCTGCTCCCCTTGCCATGTTGTATTTTGTATTTCCCATATGTGTCCTGAAGCCAAGCTCGAAAGCATAGTCATTATACACTTGCTGCGCCACATAGAGGTCATCAAAGGTCATACCAACACAAGGAACAATCGGCTGTGAGCAAATATGTTCCCCATGATCTTCAACAGCAATGGAAGCATTGTCACTTGCTACACTTTGAGGCTCGGGTTAAAATTCTGTTCTTTGTTGTCCTTCATCATGGCCTTTCTCCAATGTCAGCAGCATAACCTTCTAGAGGCTGGTTCAGGTCAAACCCACCAAGCATTGTATCAGCTACAAATCCCTGCAGTTCAAAATTAGTTTCAGAAATGCAAATCATAAGAGATTTTTTTTTACAAATTAACGCAACATATAAACTATTTTTTAGTTTGCTTCTGAATCATTTGCTACAACAATAAATTGCTAACAGAATCAACTGCTACCATATTTGGTACATATAATTCTATTCTGTCTTTTTTGCTAACAGCTTTGCTACATTGATTTCTTCCTACGAATCAAAACAATTTTGATTTATTTTTACTGAAAGTATCATGTTCAGTTGCATAGTAAAAAAAGATGCAGCAAGCTACTGCAGCAATATGATACTTAAAAAGAGTTGTAGAACCTAATTATGTTCCTCAACTTCAAACTCTAGTTGCAAAAAGTTGAAGGAGATCCTTACAGATGGAGCTGGTTGGTATCAAAGAATACACCGGGATTGTTGTACCGGCCGGACCACTACTGCTGCAACTGAGCTCCAGTGCCGCCGCTCGCCGAATCGGATCCTTGCCATCGCTCGCTGAATCTAGGGTTCGAAGCACTGCTCGAGGCGACGATTGGCGGTGGATTGACGTGGTGAGGATTTCCAGGGGTGGGGTACCGGATGGATGTGCGCAGGTGAGCCATGGGCGCCGCCGTGATTTGCTGCAACTGTCCCTGTGGCGCCGCCGTGCGCCGACCGGCGAGGAAGAGCTGCGACGGACGCGGGATTTGTTCTATTTTCGGTTTGCTGCAATCGAAAGGTTTCTTGCTTCTGAAGCAAACGTGGGGTTTTAAAGGGTGCCAGAGAGGGAGATTGGACGGTCACGATCAGTCCGGTCAGACGGCTCCGGACCAGGACGATGGGAAGCCCCCATCGTCCGGGGGACGCGTAGCACGCGCCTTTTTGCAATCAGTACCACGATATATTCATTGTAGCGTATACTCCCTCCGTTAGGGATTGCTATGCCGGAGGCCTTTTTTAGATATTCCGAAATTCCTAGTCCGGAGACTTAACTCTCCTTCCTTAATTCATGTGCGTTAATTAATTTCCCTGCACTAAATAGCGCTTTTCTCTCTACCCATCCCCTACCGTCTCCTCGCAAAGAGAACCGCCAATGCATGCCCATTTATTCTCGTGATGGATTGGCCATGCAAGGCTCTCGCGGATTGTTTCTTGTAACTGCCGTGCAATTAATAGCCAGTTTAAAGGTCCCGAGGTTTGCTCCGATTCTCCAGCCCACCTCTTGGTCTTACCGCTACGGTCCTCCAGCCTATAGAGGGAGTAGTACGTAATAGAGTAATAGAGATACATATGCTGTCTCCAACAATTATAAAATAGAGTCTAAAAGAACATAGTAAAATATCAAGATCTTCAAAGTCTTTCTTCTTTCAAGATACCATCTTGAACTTTTTTGAAGGCAGCTAAAACCTAACAGATACCAAACCGCAACCTGTAAATACCAACAAGTGTTCTCCCATAGTTTTAATTTAAACCACAGTGTCAAGCCTATGTGAATGCGCACATCCATTAGAGTAATACATCAACATAGGCAAGAGTACTAATACCAGTATTCCAGTCAAAAGTAACCGAACGGTCTGGTCAATGTCACTGGCGAACCAATAGTATGAACCACCATTTTCGAGGACGTAGCATCTGGGACAAATATTGTGAGGATAATCCTCGCGACAACCATGAAAAAAAGTTCAAAATCGATTTGGCGAAGTAAGATCTGAAAGATCATACCTATAGAATTGTAATCTTACAACATTATCATTGATGCCAGGAAGAAGATCTTGTCGTCGAACGAAAGACCGAAGATCACTTACTATAGACGGTGTCATCTTCATTGATGTAGAGGCCAAAAAAGATGACTACCAAAACTATAATCTAATCTCTCGAAACACTAATTTTACTGAAAACTCCATCCATAGATCGGTTCCTCCTCCTTCGGCCGGCTATGGAGGAGGCGAAGGAGAGGTGGCAGGTAGGTCAGGAGGCGGGGGCTAAAGTTTTCTAGGATTCTATACCATCTTGCCTGCACCCGCTTGCTTGATCCCATCTGTGCACCCATCCATTCAATGGCCCATCTGCTTTCTGTCCCTACCTTTTCCTCCCGGGTCTCGAGAAAAAACCGTGATAATCCGAAAACCGATTCACACTTTTTTGGGCAAAGCGACACTCGATTGGAACTTTGGAAGCCTCGCATGCGATATGGCAACTTCAATCTCTACAAGGAGAACACCAAGATTTCATTTGGCATGCATGCTTCTGGCCCCGACGAGGTCCCAGAGTGAGGCCACCACGCCAGCGCGTGCAATCATAGAGAAATTCAATACTCCACACCACGCCAGCGCGTGCAATCATGGAGAAATTCAATACTCCACGAACATGACCCGAGAGTCTGTCTTGGGCACGACGGCCCAAGGAGGCAGACGCTCATACATGGTCTCTGGGACGACTCTCTGATAATCCCCAAGAGCAAGGGATAGTTGTAGCACCCCGCAATGTGGAAGTATGGGTATCGAACCACACGAGCGAGATGGTAAAGTTGTTTATTCTCTCCAGCTAGAGTGTCACAATTCTTCACTAAACAAGTAAAATAACAATGGAAGTTTATTTTATGAAAGGAAGTAAAGTAAGACAATAAAATAAACATAAATGTGTCCTAATCCTCTAAATCCAAGAGGACAAGGTAAGAACTTTTACTCTATGGGAACAATGGACCTGGGTTTATGGGTTCACTCAAACCTCTCTCTCCAACATTGGTGGTGATCATGTTATGCATGATAAAGTACACATGGTTGTCATGTTTTAACTGCTAATGTTTATAGTGGCTACAAATACTAAAACATATAGTTGAAAATAAATACCCATATGTGTGATGTTGTCACTTAGCGTGCCATTTCTGTTACTTGGTCACGGTAACACTTCTTCTCCTGTTACCCCTAGACGCGCGTATACTAAAGGATGCAGTGCAAGCTATCACATAGCGGTACTGTTTTTATCACTCGGCTACACCCTCTACTACTGCACACGTCGTCTATATACATCATACTCATTTGTATGGAAACACAATACAACACTACTACAAAACGTTTTATATGTTGTGCATCTCACATCCCCTCATCTACCTACACTTGTCGCTACCAAACACCTCATGACATGAACAAACAAGGCATTACAATGATAACCTCATGACTTATAATAATAAAACTAATGTAATAGACATCATAATATATTTACATAGCATAACAAGTTATAAACGCTCAACATAATGGTAAATGCATAAAATATATCATCTCATACCATAATATCTATCCACCGTAAGAATTACATCTATAGCATTGTAATCACGTACGGAAGATCATACGGATTGCTATCATGATAATACATAAAGATGTTGAATCAAGATACCACCGCACCATAGTTCAGGGGGTGGACTACCCCCCCCCCCCCCTCATGATGCAGAGCAATGTGAAGGTGTTAGTGAAAGAGGAGAGAAGTCCGGAGGTGATTCCGGCAGTGGTTCCCCCTCCAATATTTCTTTGGCGGCGGACTGTGACCTCTCTGTTCTTGGTTTTCGATCTCCATATCTGTTGCGATAAGAAACCCCTAAGGGTATATAGATAGTTTTAGGTCAACACAATCACGGTGGCCCAAAAACGAGGTAAACGAATGCTCGATGGTCCAAATCTTACTGGTGACGCAGTGCACTTAGTTAGGTTTGCCATTTCCGTCTTTTTCGGTCCTTGGGTCCTATTTTAGCTTGTTTTCTTCGTATACAAATTTTCTAATAGGTCCTGTTGATCTAGCCTCTTTCCGGTTTGGGTATCTCTCTCCAAGTTAAAAACGCTAAGAGAAGAGTTTTCTGACTTCTAGAGTTATAACCATAATAATAGGGATCATTTGAAAATCCCCCAAATTAGTATAAAACATGGATATAACTAACTACATAGAGAAATTTAATTTTGATGGTACATCAAACTAACTAGAATAATAATTCTATAAAATCTTTTTGGTTAGCGAAAAGACTATAAAATATGCTACTCGTATTTGACAAGTACTGTGATTTATGAATATGCAAACCAAACCGTCTCTGTCTCCACCACCGAGCCGAAGATCAGACTCGCCGCTGTCAAGCTCGAAAGCAGGGACAGAACCACTTTATTCAGCGCAGACAATAAATGCGGCCACCAACCTTGAGAGGGGCCTCACCGAGGAGGTTAAACAATTGTTGGGACCCTTCGCCGGCTTCTAGATAGGCCATGTTCTGACCTTGGATGTCGGACGGCTGTCAGCCGCCACCGAGATGGTGCTCAATAAGATCGCTTCCTAGCTCCACTACTGCAAGACACTAGACACCTCCAATTTTTGCAACCACTGCATCTGCTGGAGAAAGAAGAAGATATGAGCAGCAAGGGGTTCTTTATCGGTGCCAGAAGAGAAAACCGGCCCGCGAACTGACTTGCCACTCCTGCCACCGGTGGGAGGAGGGAGGCGGAGATGAGCGGCCCCATAAGAAACCCCACAAGCAGGCTTATTGAACCAACAACAGTTGAAGGTCACCATTGAAGAAATCCCCCACGGATCGGAGCACCAAGGATCAACGAGATCGACCACTCTAGCTTCGTACCTACACCGCCGCAAGGGTAGCTGCTACTCCACCTTCGCAGCATGGCAACAACACCCCATATACTGTCTCCTCCCTCGCCACCGAGGTTGGCCAAGAAGAACATCAGTGGGGCAGAGCCACCCTCCCAAAAGTGGCGGTGCTTTTTTGAGGACATCGCGCATCCACCAAGCAGCGCAAGAAGCTCGAGGACGAGGATGCAGCGGAGCACACCTTCCTCTTCCCTCGCCATCATGGCCAGCCAAAGAAAAGAGAGCAATACACCGCCCACGCCGTCTCGAGCAGGCCTTATTATGGGAGGATACAGGCGCCCTCAATTCTCCACCGACTGCGAGACGTGGAGGCGGAGCAGCGTAGACTCCCCCCGGATTTGGGCCGAAGAAACCGGCAGCCTCTCGGCGGCAGAACACCGCTAACACAGGGATGATGCCCCAACAAACCTACTATATACACTACAACCGCCACTGCCTCCCCTAAACCCATCCCGGCCGGCACCGCCGGCAAGGAGGGCATCGGGCCGGCACGGCGCTGCCGATTCAACCTCAGGATACTGTAGCAGAGGGAAAAGATACGGATAAGGTGGAGCGGGGAGTCGCTCCTGAGGTAGAAGATGATGGACCTTTCTTTTAGCATGTACTCCGGTATACGTGATGAGCGGAAGAATCATGACATGTCTAAGGTCGCCGCGACGGTAGAGGCACGTCAGCGAGTGCTCCAATATTTTTTTATGTTATATATATCTCGGTCGACTAATTAAGAGTCTAAAAGTTAATAAATTCTCAAGTTTTACAAAAAAAAATCTTACAAATATTAAAAATATTTACCGTGACGAAATGGCACAGTAAAAAAATATACTTCCTCGGATCCAAATTAATGACTTAATGAAGTCAGACTTGTCTAGATTCGAATGTAAGGGCATGTACAATGGTAGGGAAGACATGTCTTCCTTTAGCCCTCCACATTATTTAGAGAAGACAATATATATAACTCCTGCAATGCATTATCTCTTAGTGTCATCTCCACCAATTAATGAAAATTTACTATTTTTAGTAAGAAATTGATTAGCTAAGGGATGACAAATGATATAACAAGAAAATAACCTTCTCTTATTTCTAAGAGATCATCCCTTAGCTAAGGGAAGATAACCTTGTCTTTCTTATTTCTTTCTCCTCTAACTGATCAAATATCCAATATGGCAGTCATAAGGGAAGCACTAAATATGTCTAAATACATATGAATATAGACAAACGTGAGTACATTAATTAGAAAAACGGAGTCTCGGTCATTGAGAAATCTCATTCTTACATTCATATATTTATTATATATTTGTGGTGTTCATACGGTAAAAAGGAAAAATCTTATGGTCATGGTTCATAAAAATATGAAATTTGAACAGGTCAACTCGGATCAGAGACTCTTCTTACCGACCGAGAACTACAATTTTCTCATATACATGAGAATTAGCATAACCTTTTTTCGTGGTCTTATAGTAAGTGAACTTAGGCCTTGTTCACTAGGGCATTTCTAAGGGCATGTACAATACGGTGACGTCAGCCTTCCCTTATAGTTGCTATATTGGATTTTTTCTTAGTTGGAGGAGAGAGGATTAAGAGAGAGAAGGTTTCCTTTCCTTAGCTAAGGGATGATCCCTTAGAAATAAGAGAAGGCTTTCTCCATTGTACCTTGTGTCTTATCTTATCAACACAATTTCTTATTATAATTAGACAATTAATATTAATTCTTAGAGATGACAATAAGAGATGATCTATTGAATGATTTATTGTTATTGTCTTCTCTAGACTATGTGAAGGGCAAAGAGAAGACCCGACTTCTCTTCCATTCTACATGCCTTGACCGATTCCCAATAGTTGGCTCTCTAAATTTTAGAGCAGTAAATATACTCTTCTAAAGAAAAGCGGTTCCTAACTGACCCATAAACTTAGAGGGGTAAAAAATCAAGAAATCGAACTATTGAAAGACAAACACTTGTCGTAGTTCAAATACAACACAATAACATGTTTATGAATGAACAAACATTAAGTTTACAAATCAAATAATTCAAAGTCAAACACATGTTAGGGTTTAGATGTAACGAATGACAAGAGTAGTTCAAACACAACTAGGTAACACTATGGAGACGCCAGTGATGCTCAACAAGATCATGGAGTTGGTCATGCACCTTATTGTTATCAATGTGCTGATGGATTTGGAGGAATTGTTGTATCCTATTTCCACCATGTCCTGGCTCTACATGATTACCATTAGAGTTGTACCAAAAGTATTATGGTATGCCGCGCTCATCTTTAATGATCATGTTATGCAAGATAATGCAACATGTTATTGTTTGCCAAAGCAACTTGGGTTTCCAATACTCAGTAGAGCCATTAATTATTGTAAAACGCTTTTGAAGCACACCGAAAGCACACTCGACATCCTTCCTTGTGGACTATTGAGCCTTTACAAAGTGAGCCTCCTTGTTGCTTTTGATCAGTGTCTTCGGGATTGTCTTCACAAACATGGTCCATGGAGGATAGATGCCGTCTGCAAGGTAGTAACCCATGGTGTACCCACAATTATTGATTTTATAGTTGATATGAGGAACATCTCCGACAACAATTCTAGAGAAGAGAGGTGACCTAGATAGCACATTCAGGTCATTGTGAGACCCAAGCAATCCAAAGAAGGCACGCCAAATCCATAGATCCCTCGATGCTACCGCCTCAAGGATAATAGATGGATCGTTGCAATGGCCTTCATGTTGACCTTTCCATCTAGTAGGACAATAATTCCATGTCCAATGTATACAATCTATTGGTGCAAGCATCCTAGGACATCCTCTTTCTTCACTCTCACCTAAGAGTCTCTCAGTGTCATCATCATTGGGTGCCCTAAAATACTCCTCCTCAAAGATCTCAATCACAACTTTAGTGTATCTCCAGATAGCCTCCAAGATTGTATCTTCGCTAATGCGAACATAGTCGTCAACGGCATTCGCAAAACACCCATAAGCAAGCACTCGAACAGCGACAAGACACTTCATCAATGTACTTGTGCATACATCACCGGATGCACTCCTTCGAAGCTTGAACCAATCATCATGCTTCTCGACTACATTTGCAATGGTGAGAAAGAGACTCTTGTGCATGCGGAATTGTCGGCGAAAATATTTATCTTGATAAATGGCATTTTCATTGATGTAGTCGCTCATGATGTTGGTGTGGCTCTCGGCTCTATCCCGATTGATATGCATGCGGCCAAACTGTGACCTTAGTATCGGCCGCCAAACTTTTCATCGTTCAAAATTATGGCTATGGCTATCTCGATGTCGTCATCCTCTTCCTCCTTCGATGATGATGAGTCGTCCATGATGTACTCCCTTGGCATCTTCATCTGCAAAATGCTTCTGGTCAAAATGGAAATAAAAAAGCATCGAGAAACCTCACTAGTGATTCGGTCGAACAGTTGGTGGGCGGAGGAGGTGAGGACGGTTGTGATGACTGCAAGTGCACAGATCGTTTGTAGCTAGTTTCGAAATAAAGATATCAATCCCATAGGGAGCAGTAGGCGAAAGACTAAAATGCTTTTAACTATAACAAAACGAAGTACTTAAGAAATAACTTTAAGATGCAAGATAAGTAGAGTTGTTTTGGGTTTTTGGTTGAATAAGGTAATTTAAAGTAAAGCAAAACTTAATGCAGAAAGTAAGAATTGCGTGTGTAATAGAAATTTTGGAACTACAATAGGGAAAAGGCGTTCTCAGGGAATAGTGGATACACCGGTAGCAATTTAGACTAAGTAATCGAGAGTATTATAACGAATATTCTCATAATGTGTATGTATGTGGGAGGGGCTCCATATATGGACGATTTGCCAGCAACCGCTGCACACATCGTTCTCATAACCACAGCAGACAGTAACCGACAACCATCGTGTTACCACGCTATTAAGGGATTTCTCCCATGCCATGGACATGTCTTGATGAGTTCTCCTTGATTCCCCAAGTTGGTACGTAAAGAATGACAACAGCTTTATAGTCACAGTAAGCGTTATCATCCCTCCATCTACCAACAAGTAATCCCCTTCATCGAGTCCCTATAAGAGGCAAATATTAAGGAGGTGCACAACTCCCAATATCAAGACGAAGACAATTAACACGTACACATAATGATGTATAATATAATAATCTCTATACCATCTCAGTCATATGATACGGTTTCTCCATATCCCCAAGAACTAGAGATCTACTCAGACATAGAGGCAATCAACATCATAGCAATGGTAATGAAAATAATCATAGATGAATAGTACTTGTATAAATCCACAATGGGTACGATAATTACAACAAGGTCTAGGCAAGATGTAGATGGGATGGATGGAGATGGTGCTGATGCAGCGGTGGTTGGTGAAGATCAATGTCTTAGCCTCCCGGATCTACGCAGGGTGAAGATGGATCCCTGGTGGATGAGTTCCCCCTCCAGATGCCTTCCGGAGGTGAGGTTTTCGAGATTTCTGGGTGTTCTGTATGTCGTCTCTCTGAACCAATTGTACGGGTTGAAACTATTTGACGAGCCGGTGGTGGCGCCAACTATACGGCCGGAGTTATACGGCCGGAAAAGTTGCTCCGCCCGTATAGTTGGTCGTTGGACTCTCTACCTCCCTTGTTCGCTCCTGGTTTTCTTCTGGTATTATTAATATTTCCCAAATAAGCGATTTACGTTGTTTTTAACTCCTTTTCTCCATATTACAACTTCTCTAAAAATTGGATCCATTGGATCCATCATCTGTCCTAATCCTGGTGAAAACAGACATAAAATGTGCATGCGAACACCGTAAAATACCAAGATCCTGAAGGAAATATGCCCTAAGAGGCAATAATAAAGTTGTTATTATATATTCCTTATACAAGATAAATGTTTATTTTACATGCTAGAAATGTATTGATTCGGAAACATCAATACATGTGTGTATAATAAACAAAAAGGGTTCCTAGTCATGCCTCTCTTATAGACTAGCTTGTTGATTAACAGGATGATCAAGGTTTCCTGATCATGGACATTGGATGTTATTAATAACAAGGTCACACCATTGGTGGAATGATGTGATGAACATTCATCCTAAGTATAGCATTACAATCAAGTCATTATGTTTATATTGCTATAACATCATACGAAGTAATCTTTATCCTTAGACCATGAGATCATGTTAATTGCTAACACCAGAAGAGTATCTTGATAACATCAAACGTCACACCGTAACATGGTGACTATAAAGATGAGTTTAGTACTACGAAGGTGTTATGTTGAGGCTCATGGATCAAGAGTGGAATTTGTCAATCCAGATGACGGATAGATATACACTGGGCCCTCTCGGTGATATCACATTAGGATAGCTTGCAAGCAAGTGATGTGATCACTAGAATGTTATATCACGGGAACGAGAAAAGAGTGCATGTCGGTAACGAGATCAAACTAGGTATGGAGATACCGATGATCGAATCTCGGACATGTAATATATCGAGAGACAAAGGGATTTAGTTACAAGCGTTAAAGGTTCTTACGATCACAGGAGTCATCGTTGAATGTGTAGGAGTCAGTACGGATCTCCAGGTCCCGCTGCTGATTATTGATTGGAGAAGGGTCTCGATCATGTCTGCATTATTCGCGAACCGTAGGGTGGCACATTTAAGAGTTACGGGACACCATTTTGGAGCACATATGTTTCAGACGAAAGAATTGCAAAGCGCAGGAATTGTTTCAATAGAAACCGGAAATTGTTTCGGGTGAAATTGCAGAAGGTGGTTCTGCATGTGATATTGAAATATTGCAAGAAGCTATATGTGAATGTTTGTTAATTAAAGTAATTAACAAAATTCTGAATAAATTTAATAAAAAGAGTTTTATTAAATGAGAGAGCATTAAATTTGGAGAAATTTAATGCATTTAAAGTGGAGACTTTAAAAGGGAATGTGAAAAGGCATTTTAATGTGGAGGGGTTACCACCACATGAATGGGAGAGGTGAGGGGTCACCCCCCCATGCGCCGGCCAGGGAGAGAGGGCCCCCCTCCTCCTATAAAAGGCCACCCATTCCCTCCTTCATCCACACACCTCCTTGTGAAGGATCTCTCTCCCCCTCTAGAATTATTCCCCCATGGTCTCGGATTAGCGAGATACATGTTCCCGGTGGCATTTAAATCTGAAGGAGTTGTTGCTTCCGCTGGATCGTTGGAGCGAGGAGGTGGAGGTTGTCCGTGGCTTGAACGTGTGCGAAGTGATGCGATGCTGCTGAGTTAAGGCTTCGGACTTCCTCACGATCTTGAGATCGGCAAGTGTACGACTACATCAAACACGAGTTCCTACTCATTAACAAAGCTCATTGTCTATGAGGGTAAGTTCTCGTTGGATGTATGTCCACCCGTTGCTTTGTACCTAGTAGATAGATCTTGGCGTGTAGTTCACACCGTAGGAATTTTTTTTTCTATGCTGCGGACCCAACAGTGGTATCAGAGCCTGATCTATGCGTAGGTGCTTAGCACGGGCAGTACACATATGGTTGATGTGTGGGCGATGATGATCATGTTATTGCATCTTCTATGTATTTTGGATATTGGTGACATAGTGGGATGAAACGGCTCGGACCAACCTTACATGTCATCGTACATGAGACCGGTTCCACGACTCACATGCAACTTGTTTTGCATAAGTGGCTGGCGGGTGTCTGTCTCTCCTACTATAGTCACTATCTGATTTACAACGAGTTGCTAATAACTTAGTTATCCTCGTTGTGGTTCATGTTCATAGGTAAGAACGGTTCTATCTTCGAAAGCCCTAAGCCACGTAAAACTTGCAATTGATAAATTAGAGGCGTCTAGTTTAGATCGTTGCTGGGCTAGTGTGTTGATATGGTATTGTTGTAAGTAGATGTATGGTGGATACTCTTACAACACACTCAATGTATAAGTTCCATAGATCTTGGCCTTACACACAAAGGAATGATAGAGATCATGCCATGATGCAAGTGATAGAGATCAAATGCATGGACCATATCATCTCACTTTACACATTAGATGTTAGCATCTTATACTGCTAGTTTGGCGCGTTTGATAGCATTATAAGATGATCCCTCTTTTAGATATAAAGATAAAAATGTGTTCTTCCTTGAGTATGCACCGTTCTATGGATCGTGTTTCGAGACATCACGTGATGATCGGGTGTACTCGAATCTACGCTTTCATAGGAACGGGTGTAAGACAGTTTTACACACGCGAATACTAAGGTTCTTACTTGGCGAGCCTAGCATGTACAGACATGGCCTCGGAACACGGACCGAAAGGTTAAGCATGAGTCATATGGTTGATATGATGCCCATATAGATGCTCGCCTTTTAAGCTATATCAACTCATGTGATGATCGGACTTGGTATAGTGGATTTGGTTCATGTAATCACCAAAAGGACACGAGGGATGTCGTTTTTGAGTGGGAGTTTATTAGTAATTTGGATTGGTTGAACTCAATCTATCATAAACTTAGTCTAAATAAACTTTACAAATTATGTTGTAGATGGCACCACCTGCTTTTAATTTCAATGTGTTCATGGAGAAAGAGAAACTTGCTGCGAATGGTAGCAACTTCACCAACTGGGCTATGAATTTGAGGATTCTCCTCACTAATGCACAAAAGCAATATGTGCTAGATGCGCTGCTAGGCCCCCCACCAGCTCCCGATGCCCCTGACGAGGAAAAGAATGTCTATGTGACTCGTCAGGAGGACCACAACTTAGTTTATTGCGGCATACTGTATGGGCTAGAGCGTGAACTTCGAAAGCGTTTCGAAAATGGCAATGCCTTTGATACCATGAGAGAATTGAAAATGATTTTCGATACCCATGCTGCCGTAGAGAGTTATAATGCTATAAAAAAGTTCTTTAGCTGCATGATGGAGGAAAACAGCTCCGTTAGTGAGCACGTACACAAAATGTCTGGGTACGCCGATAAGCTTGTGTCCTTGGGAATAACGATTCCCATTGACTTAGGCATACATCATGTTCTCCAATCTCTGCCACCTAGCTACAAGAGCTTCGTGATGAACTATAATATGCAGGGCATGAAGAAGTCTCTTCGAGCTTACATCAATGCTTAAGACTGCAGAAGTGGAGATTAGGAAAGAACATCAAGTGTTGATGATCAATAGGACCACCGGTTTCAAGAAGGACAAGAAAGGCAAGCACAAGGGAAAGAAGGGTGGCAAGTCTGTTGCCACGCCTGAAAAGAAACCCCAGGATGGCCCTAAGTCTGACATCGAGTGCTACTATTGCAAGGGGACTGGCCATTGGAAGCGCAACTGCCCCAAGTATTTGGCGGAGAAGAAGTCCAGCAAGGCAAACAAAGGTATATGTGATATACATGTTATTGATGTGTACTTGACTAGTACTCACGAGCACTGGTATTTGATACGGATCGGTTTCTAATATATGTAACTCGGTTCAGGGGCTACGGAACAAGCGACAACTAGCAAGGGATGAGGTCAGGATGCGGGTCGGCAATGGATCAAGAGTTGATGTGATCGCCGTCGGGAAGATACCTCTCCATTTGCCATCGGGATTAGTTATAAACCTAAATAATTGTTATTTGGTGCCTGCACTGAGCATGAACATTGTATCTGGATCGTGTTTGATGCAAAGTGGTCATTCCTTTAAATCTGAGAACAATGGTTGTTCGATTTATAAGAATGATATATTTTATGGTCATGCACCTATGTTGAATGGTTTATTTCTATTGGATCTCGATAGTAATATTACGCACATTCATAATGTTAATGCTAAAAAGATTAAACTTGATGATGATATGTCTACATATATATGGCACTGCCGTCTAGGTCATATTGGCGTTAAACGCATAAAGAAACTCCATTCTGATGGACTTTTGGAATCACTTGATTTTGAATCATTTGATACATGTGAGCCATGCCTTATGGGAAAGATGACTAGAACGTCGTTTTCCGGTTCAATGGAACGGGCGACATATCTATTGGAAATCATACATACTGATGTGTGTGGACCAATGAGTGTGTCGGCGCAAGGTGGATATCGTTATTTTGTTACTTTCACGGATGATTTGAGTAGATATGGGTATATCTATTTGATGAAACACAAGTCTGAAACTTTTGAAAAGTTCAAGGAATTTAAGAATGAAGTGGAAAATCATCGTAATAGAAAGATCAAATTTCTAAGGTCTGACCGTGGAGGAGAGTATCTAAGTTACGAGTTTAGCACACACATGAAAGAGTGTGGAATAGTTTCACAACTCACGCCTGCCGGAACACCACAACATAATGGTGTGTCGGAACGTCGAATCGCATGTCGTACCTTATTGGATATGGTTCGATCTATGATGTATCTGATCGACTTACCTCTATCATTTTGGGGTTATGCCTTTGAAACAATGCATTCACTTTAAATCGGGCACCATCTAAATCCATTGAAACGACACTGTATGAATTATGGTTTGGAAACAAACCTAAGCTGTCATTTCTCAAGGTTTGGGGATGCGATGTTTATGTGAAGAAACTTCAACCGGATAAACTCAAACCCAAAGCGGAAAAATGCGTCTTCATAGGATACCCTAAGGAAACAATTGGGTATACCTTCTATCACAGATCCGAGGGCAAGGTTTTTGTTGCCAAGAATGGATCCTTTCTTGAGAAGGAGTTTCTCGCGAAAGGTGTGAGTAGTCGGAAGGTAGAACTCGAAGAGGTTATTGAACCTTCTCTTCATGGAATGGCGAGTGGCGCAGCACCGGAAGTTGTTTTGGAGTTGACTTCACCTGATGAAGAGAGAGCTAATGATAATGATCATGAAACTCGAAAGAGGACACTACCAACCTCGCAGTCAAGGTGACACATGCAGCTCCTGAACTGTACGGAAATCCTGTTGTGAATTTCATGGTTGATGAAATGGATGACCCTGTGATGTATGAAGAAGCGATGATGAGCCCGGATTCCAACAAATGGCTAGAAGCCATGAAATCTGAGATGGAATCCATGTACGAGAACCAAGTTTGGAACTTGGTGGACTTACCTGACGACCGAAAGGCCGTTGAGAATAAATGGATTTTCAAAAGAAAAACCGATGCTGATGGTAACGTGACCATCTATAAGGCTCGACTTGTCGCAAAGGGGTTTCGACAAATTCAAGGAGTTGACTACGATGAGACATTCTCTCCCGTAGCGATGGTTAAATCGGTTAGGATTATGTTAGAAATTGCTGCATATTTCGATTATGAAATATGGCAGATGGATGTCAAAACTGCGTTCCTCAATGGTAAGATTGAAGAAGAGTTGTATATGATACAACCTAAGGGTTTTGTCGATCCTAAGGATGCTAATAAGGTGTGCAAACTTCAGCGATCCATCTATGGACTGAAGCAAGCATCACGAAGTTGGAATCTCTGCTTTGATGAGGTGATCAAAGAGTTTAGATTTGTCCAAACTTATGGAGAGGCTTGTATTTACAAGAAAGTGAGTGGGAGCAATGTGGCATTTCTAATATTAAATGTGGATGACATATTATTGATTGGAAATGATATAGATCTTTTAAAAAGTGTTAAAAGTTATCTAAACAGCAAATTTTCGATGAAAGACCTTGGTGAAGCGTCATATATATATTAGGCATTAAAATCTATAGAGATAGATCAAGGCGCCTAATTGGGCTATCGCAGAGTACATACCTTGATAAGATATTATAGAAGTTTAATATGGACGAAAGTAAGAAGGGTTCTTACCTATGTTGCAAGGCAAGACATTGAGTAAGACTCAAAGTCCGGCTACGGCAGAAGAAAGAGAGATGATGGATAAGATCCCCTATGCCTCGGCCATAGGCTCTATTATGTATGCCATGCTATGTACAAGACCGGATGTGGCACATGCTATTAGTTTGACTAGTAGGTACCAATCTGATCCAGGTTCGGAACACTGGATAGCGGTAAAGAACATCCTCAAGTACTTGAGAAGAACTAAGGATATGTTTCTCATATACGGAGGTGAAGAAGAGCTAGTCGCTAAGTGTTATGTCGATGCTAGCTTTGACACCGATCCGGATGACTCTAAGTCTCAATCCGGATACGTATTTCTCTTGAATGGAGCAACAGTTAGTTGGAGGAGTTCCAAACAACCTGTGGTGGCTAGATCAACAACGAAGGCGGAATATGTTGCTGCTTCAGAAGCGGCGCAGGAGGCAGTTTGGATGAAAGAGTTCATTACGGAACTGGGTGTGATTCCCAGTGCGTTGGACCCGATGGTGATCTATTGTGACAACAATGGAGCCATAGCCAACGCAAAGGAACCAAGGTCTCACAAGAATTCCAAACATATTAAGTGCCGGTTTCACTCCATCCGCGAGCATGTCAAGGATGGAGATATAAAGATTTGTAAAGTACACACGGACCTAAATGTAGCAGATCCGTTGACTAAAGTTCTCCCTAGGGCAAAACATGATCAACACCAGAACTCCATGGGTGTTAAATTTATCACTATGTGAACTAGATTATTGTCTCTAGTGCAAGTGGGAGACTGAGGGAAATATGCCCTGAGAGGCAATAATAAAGTTGTTATTATATATTCCTTATACATGATAGATGTTTATTTTACATGCTAGAAATGTATTGATTTGGAAACATCAATACATGTGTGTTTAATAAACAAAAAGGGTTCCTAGTCATGCCTCTCTTATAGACTAGCTTATTGATTAACAGGATGATCAAGGTTTCCTGATCATGGACATTGTATGTTGTTAATAACAAGGTCACACCATTGGTGGAATGATGTGATGAACATTCATCTGAACTATAGCATTACGATCAAGTCATTATGTTTATATTGCTATAACATCATACGAAGTAATCTTTATCCTTAGACCATGAGATCATGTTAATTGCTAACACTGGAAGAGTATCTTGATAACATCAAACGTCACACCGTAACAGGGTGACTATAAAGATGAGTTCAGTACTACGAAGGTGTTATGTTGAGGCTCATGGATCAAGAGTGGAATTTGTCAATCCAGATGACAGATAGATATACTCTGGGCCCTCTCGGTGATATCACATTAGGATAGCTTGCAAGAAAGTGATGTGATCACTAGAATGTTATATCACGGGAACAAGAAAAGAGTGCATGTCGGTAACGAGATCAAACTAGGTATGGAGATACCGATGATCGAATCTCGGACATGTAATATATCGAGAGACAAAGGGATTTAGTTACAAGCGTTAAAGGTTCTCACGATCACAGGAGTCATCGTTGAATGTGTAGGAGTCAAGACGGATCTCCGTGTCCCTGCTGATTATTGATCGGAGAAGGGTCTCGATCATGTCTGCATTATTCGCGAACCGTAGGGTGGCACACTTAAGAGTTACCGGACACCATTTTGGAGCACATATGTTTCAGACGAAAGAATTGCAAAGCGCAGGAATTGTTTCAATAGAAACCGGAAATTGTTTCGGGTGAAATTGCAAAAGGTGGTTCTGCATGTGATATTGAAATATTGCAAGAAGCTATATGTGAATGTTTGTTAATTAAAGTAATTAACAAAATTCTGAATAAATTTAATAAAAAGAGTTTTATTAAATGAGAGAGCATTAAATTTGGAGAAATTTAATGCATTTAAAGTGGAGACTTTAAAAGGGAATGTGAAAAGGCATTTTAATGTGGAGGGGTTACCACCACATGAATGGGGGAGGTGAGGGGTCACCCCCCCATGCGCCGGCCAGGGAGAGAGGGCCCCCCTCCTCCTATAAAAGACCACCCATTCCCTCCTTCATCCACACACCTCCTTGTGAAGGATCTCTCTCCCCTCTAGAATTATTCCCCCATGGTCTTGGATTAGCGAGATACATGTTCCCGGTGGCATTTCGTCTGGAAGGAGTTGTTGCTTCCGCTGGATCGTTGGAGCGAGGAGGTGGAGGTTGTCCGGCTTGAGCGTGTGGAAAAGCGGATGCGCTGCTGAGTTGCGGCGCTCGGACTTCCTCACAATCTTGAGATCGGCAAGTGTACGACTACATCAACCACGAGTTCCTACTCGTTAACAAAGCTCGTTGTCTACGAGGGTAAGTTCTCGTTGGATGTATGTCCACCCGTTGCTTTGTACCTAGTAGATAGATCTTGGCGTGTAGTTCACACCGTAATTTTTTTTTGTTTTCTATGCTGTGGACCCAACAGATCCTACATCTACAATGCAAAATAGTAATGTAAGACATGATGCAAATATGCACTCATCAACTTCCCCAAGCTTAGACTCTTGCTCGTCCCGAGCAAGTTTTAGCTTAGTGGATGTGATCCTCATATTCATGAAGCTAAGTCGATGAAATAAATGAGGCAATTGCCGCAAGTGTTTTATCATGTATGATACATAGGAATAAGTTCATGAATAGTACCTTACTCGAACCATCTGAATAGTATTAGTAGGCTTCCACACCTTAGAAATCAGTGGTTCATAAAAGATTAATCTCAACATAATGTAAAAGTATCCAGTTTAATCGAATGAGTTAGCGAGGTAGTTCCAAGTGTTTTTAGGATCAACGTATTCACTTGGGATTCAGAATCTCAAAAGTATCTCTTTTTCATACTGATGTCTACGCACTTCTATTCTTGTAGACAGTTGTTGGGCGTCCAAGTGCAGAGGTTCGTAGAACAGCAGCAAGTTTTCCCTTAAGTGTATCACCTAAGGTTTATCGAACTCAGGGAGGAAGTGGTCAAAGGTATCCCCTCTCAAGTAATCCTTCAATCAAGATATAAGAAGTCTCTTGTGTCCCCAACACACCCAATACACTTGTCACGTGTATAGGTGCACTAGTTCGGCGAAGAGATAGTGAAATACAAGTGGTATGGATAATTATAAGTGGTAACGGTGATAGAAAATAACTTGATGGCGTGGACGAGACTAAAAGCAAACTGAAATAAAGATAGAAGCAAGCAAACATGTAATAGATCTAATAGCAAACGGTGTTTCAATGCTAAGAAACAAGGCCTAGGGATCATACTTTCACTAGTGAACACTCTCATATAAATATATTCTTCTTTATGATACTACGCTGAACTACTCTCTGGTTGGACACTCTAATCCATGGTAGGGCTATAACAACACACCTCAAAGTAAGCCTTTCACATCTAGAAAACCCCACACTATCACCTTGAGTACTAGATAGGTCCAACAAACACCACAATTTCATGAAGACATCCAACTCCAAATATAACTCATAACAAGTATTTGTAATCTCTAGCCTAAGTGCCACCATGGTGTGCACGCTGTCACTTTCACACACATGGGGAGAGAGAGATCTATTAAAGCACTTGAGTAGCAAGGTAGATCTATAGATTACAAGCTCATGATCTCAATAAGATCATGCATAGAGAGAGATGAACACATAGCTACCGGTAGAACCCTTAGCCTCGAGAGAGAACTACTCCTTCCTCATCATGGGAATCAGCAATGGTGATGGAGATGGTGGTGGAGATCGATGGAGATGGCTCCAGGGGCACTTCCCCATCCTGGCAGGTGCTGAGCAGAGACTTTCGTCCCGAATCTCCCTTGGTGGCGGCGCTGTGGAACTTTTCGTGGATTTCTGATTGACTCTTTAGGGTTTTGGTATCGGGAGGCTCTTATAGGCGAAGGAGGCAAGGTCGGTGGCGGTGGGGCCCACCATGCCAGCGGCGGGCTAGGTTGGCCTGTGCCAAGGGGGGTGTGGCCACCTTGTGGCCCCTCTCCGACTCTCCTTCTGGCTCCGTGAGTCTTTCGGGAAAATAGTAACTTTGGCTTTTGTCCCGTCCAATTCCGAGAATATTCATTTTCTGACTTCCTGGAACCAAAAACAGCAGAAAACAGTAACGCATTGTGGCTCTTGTTAATAGGTTAGTCCAAGAAATCATATGAAAAGTACTCCAAAGTGTGGACAAAACATAAGAAAGTAGATAAAACCAAGCATGGAACATCAAAAATTATTGATACATTTGCAATGTATCAACATCCCCAAGATTAACTCCTGCTTGTCCTCGAGTAGGTAAGTGATAAAAAGAAAGAATAATTTTTGAGGTGACATGCACCATCAAAGACTTGATCAAAGTATTTGTAAAACATTCAAAGCTGGGATCATAGTACTTCAATCATAACATGAAAGACAAAGTTCTAGCAATAAGCAAAGAAACTATGATGCAACATGAAAAGGCACAAACAAAAGATTCATGAATAACAATGCTTTGCAAGACGTTTGTTTGTTTCACATAAAGAAAACATAGCATAATAGTATTCAGCTTGTCCCTCATAGAATAGCAAACATAAATGCATAGGACACCTTCAAAGTTCATAAGAGTGACTAGATACAAATAGTTTAAAACAAGCAATATCAAGTTATGCATCAATCAACTAGTCTTGGGACAATGCACATAGAACTAAGAATGGCCACTATGCTCTCAAAGTAAGTGCATAAAGATAGAAGGTGGAGACTCAATATAATGGTGGAAGAAAGGCCTTTTGTAAAAAGGAAGTAGGGATTCAAGTCTCATAAAGAGCTTCCAAAAATTATGGTACTTATAGCTTTCAGCTCTCATTGCCCCTATCATAAGCATCTTGAAGTGATTAAGGTTAAAGTGAACAAACTATGGTGTACATGCTTGACGAAGTATAAGTCAGAAATCTCATGTCCCTTGTATACGAGGGCCACTCCTCATGCTACTCAAGTTTAGTCACCGGTAAGTTCTTGTCATTGTAAGTACATGTGTATCATAGAGAACCGCCAACGGGGTACCCCTTGCCCGATGATACGGAAGAATCCCCATATCAAAATGACAAGGCAAGCAGACAACGAGCATCTCAACATTCTTCTTATTTACCATGGGAATATGGTGCTTTTTTCTCTCTTTCCTCTTTTCATAGTATCTTTTTTTTTTCTTTTCTCGTTTTCTCTCAATATAGGACTCTTTTTTTATAAGAAGAATGCTTCATAGACAGCTCATTATGGTTATGCTGCAGGTTTCCACCATGTCAGCATGGATTAGACCAGCGGCCCAGGCGTTTCTCTAACACATATACATAACTCCATGGACTTACAAGCTCCCCTTTCATTCACACCCACGACATCCATAGACAAAAGAGCATGATATCAGCTACGTACAAAGTACCCGTGCAATGTTGAAAGCGTTCCCCAAGACAGCATGGTTCTGCTAATCCCCAACAAATAAGTGCAAGCATATAAAACATAGACGACACAATGGTTCAAGTTTATTAAGGGCAAGAAAAGTAAAGTGTGCCATCAAGTTCGTGAGAGCTTTAATCACTAGTTTTCTCATAACAAGTTTAATTTGGAAGGTAAACAAAAGCATGAATATACTTGGAATAGCATAAGCTAGTAGGTAGGTATGGTGGACTCTTTGGAATAACTTGGTTTAGGGAGTTGGATGCATGAGTGGAACTCATACTTGGTGGTGGAGGCTAGCAAAAGACTGGGAGCGACCAACTAAGAGAGCAATAATGGCCATAATCATGCAGAGCGACAAAACATCATTGATCAAAGCATAAAATGATACTACAAGTTGAAAACTAAAGGATCATAAAGGCTTTGGTGACTGGAGATAGTCATAACATGGTGTGAGCATGCGCCAAGTCAACCCAAATAAAGCATCAAAGGAGAATACCACGATACTATGCTTTAATATGCTAAAACAACGCATGATTCATCCAAGGCACATTAAGCAATCTCAATTGTTTATAGCAAGTCATGCTACAGCAAAGAATACTAAGCATAAAGCCAAAACAATATCAAGCATGGCATGACAAAGCATAGGCCACAGTCAAAAACAAGCTCTCTTTACCACTTAAGCATGAACTTTCCTACTCTTTTCCAATCCAAACCAAACTATTTGAAAACCAATGTATGAAAGAGGGGGTCCAACCAATTTATTCAGCAAACTAAGAAAACCAAGCAAAATGAAAAACCAAAACGAAAACGAAAAAGAAGACGCTCCAAGAACAACACAACTGTGCATGAAACAATAAAAATAAAGTGTTTGGAAGAAACCTACGATTTTTATTGATGAAGAAGGGGATGCCTTGGGCATCCCCAAGCTTTGACGCTTGTACTTCTTGGATATTTCTTGGGGTGACACGCGTGGCATCCCCAAGCTTGAGCTTTAGTCCATCCTTCATCTCATTACTCATTCCTTCCATACACCTGAAATTTTTCCTTCATACAAAATTTCACATAATCTTTATTAGCAACATTAGTGCACTCAAGATAATAAGTCTTTAGGTTCAGTTCTAACACCAATAAACTTCCATTAAAACACTATCTACTGTATCACTTCCCTCAAAAAGCTCAATTCTCCAAAAGAACTAAAAAAGGAACCAACAAGAAGCAAATGCAGAAAATGGCAGAAATCTGTCAAAACAGACCAGCAGGTAAAGACGAATTTCTTCGAACACCTTCTGTTGCTCACATGAAAAAATGTTGAACTAACGAAAGTTATATAACAACCTGGGTCAGAAGCACAAAAATTCACGCCTCAAAAAGATGTTCATAGATTTTACACGAATTTTTACGGTGAAGCACAGAAATCTGTTTCGGGGCAGCAACTTTCCCAATCATTACTTCTCTCTCATTAGAGGTTACTCTTGGCACAAAAAGCAAATAAAAAGGATAAGGAGAGGTTATTACTGAAGCAATAACTTTCAAGACTCATCTAAAACTTTTGGGTTATCTCCCAATAAGTACTTTTCTTTAACGCCTTTAAGTTAGGCATGATAGTTTGAGAAGATGCTCACATAGGAAATATGAATTGAAGTAAAAGAGAGCATCTAGAAGCAAATTCAAAACACATTTAAGTCTAACCCACTTCCTATGCATAGGAATCTTGTAAATAAACAAGTCATGAAAGCACAAAGCAACAAGCATAGGAAATCAAAACAAGTGCAACTTCAAAAATTTCAACATAAAGAGGGGAAACTTAATATTTTTGAGATACATAAAACCTTGTTTCCCTCTTTCATAATAACTTTCAGTAGCATCATGAATAAAATTAACAATATAACCATCACATAAAACATTTTTATCATGATCCACATGCATAAAAGAATTAATGCTCTCCACATAAACATAGTCATTCTTATTAATTGTAGTGGGAGCAAATTCAACAAAATAGCTATCATTATTATTCTCATCACCATAATCATCAAATATAGGAGGCATATTGTAATCACAATTAATTTTATCCTCAATAGTAGGTGGACTAAAAATATCATATTCATCATTGTAATCTGTTGGAATTATGCCCTAGAGGCAATAATAAAGATGTTATTATTATAATTCTTGTTCATGATAATGTTTATATTCCATGCTAGAATTGTATTAAGCGGAAACATTAATACTTGTGTGGTTTGTGAACAACACCGTGTCCCTAGTACGCCTCTATGGACTAGCTCATTGATCAATGATGGTTAAGGTTTCCTAACCATAGACATGAGTTGTCAATTGATAATGAGATCATATCATTGGGAGAATGATATGGTGGACAGACCCAAACTAAGCGAAGCAATTAGATCGTGTCATCGTGTTCGTCTTTGCAAAGCTTTTCTTATGTCAAATATTGTATTCCTTAGACCATGAGATAATGCAACTCCCTGGTATCGTAAGAAAGCTTTGAGGTCATCAAACGTCATCCTATGAGAGGGTGATCATAAAGGTGTCTCTCAGGTGATCGGAAAGTATCTGTTGGGTTGTATGTATCGAGATGGAATTTGTCCCTCCCAAGTCGGAGAGATATACTTCGGGCCCACTCGGTAATCGATATCAACACCGCTTGCAAGCATGTGGTTAAGGAGTTAATCACAAAGTGATATCGGATTACGGAACGAGTAAAGTACTTGCTATGAACGAGATTGAACTAGGTATGACGATACCGACGATCGAATCTCGGGCAAGTAAAATATCGCGAGACGAAGGGAATATATATATGGGATTGATTGAATCCTGGCATCGTGGTTCATCCGATATGATCATCGATGAATGTGTGGGAGTCAATATGGGTGCAGACCCTGTTGATTATTGATAGAAGATCATGTCTGCATATTCTCAAACCCGCAGGGTCACACACTTAACGTGTCTCGACGCTAGGATAGATTGGATAATTGGTTTATGAATTTTTGTTCGGAGTCTTGGATGGGATCCGGGATATCACGAGAGGTTCCGGAATGGTCCGGAGAATAAGATTCATATAAGGCAGTGCAGTTTTTGGAGTTCGGAATAGTTCCGGATTAATCGGTATTGTACCGGAAGCTTCTAGAACCTTCCGGAAGGGGGCCAACGTGGTCCCACCTTCCGGGAGGGGGCATGGGCCTATGAGGGAGTGTCCTGGCCGCATTGGGCCAGGGGCACAAGGCCCCATAGGGCCCAGCCGATCCTAGAGAGTTTAAATCGTTTAAACTAGAGATAAGATAAGATAGGATTTCTAGATAAGGGAGAGTTTAAATTGTTTAAACTAGAGATAGGCTTGGAGGAGAGGTAGCTGGCCGCACCTCTATATATAGAGGGCTGGTGCGCCTCTCATACTCCCTTACACCTTCCTCCAAACCTAGCCGCCTTGCCCTTCCTCTCCCTCCCATGCTTTGTAGGCGAAGCCTGCGCAGAAATTCTCCACCATATACACCACGCCGTCTTTGTAGATCCAATCTATCTCTCCACCATACTTTCTGGTCCGAGGAAGGAGGAGATGTCGAGGTTGCACGCAGTGCATCTCACGGAGGCACCGCCACTTGTGGTGCTAGATCGGATCGGATCGCGAGGAGGAGAAGTACGACTACATCACCCACGCTCGATTTAACGTTCCGCTGTCTAATCTTCAAGGGTATGAAGATCTCTCTTGTTGTTTGCATCTCCTAGATTAGATCTTGGCTTTCCCTCTGCTCGCTCGTAGAAAATTTTGATTTACTATGCTGAAACCCTTCAGGGTATCGGAGATAGATCTATGCGTAGATGTGATTCACGAGTAGAACGCAACATGGTTGTTGCGGCGTTGATGTTTTCTGTTGCAAGCCTCTTGTTCGTGTTCTTCTTATGACGCGGATAGTGAGATTGAAGCGGTCCAGGCCAACCTTACGCGACGTCGTCATGAGACCGCTCCGACTTGACGTGTGGCTTGTACACATGCGGCTGGTGGATGTCAGTTTCTCTCACTATAGTTGTCATGGGATTAACACCGAGTTTGGCAACCATAATATCACCGTTGTGGCTTTACGTAGGTAAGAATCGTTTAGCATCTACTCCCATAAGCCACGTAAAACATGCAACAACAAAGTAGAGGCGTCTAACTTGTTTTTGCAGGAGTGTTTTTGTGATATGGTATGGCCCAAGATGTGATGTGTATATTGTATCGATGATCATGTTTTGTAATGTTTCACGACTTGCATGTCGATGAGTACACAACCCGGCAGGAGCCATATGGTTGTCTTTATAATTGTGTATGACCTGAGTCAACTTCTTATACGCCATGTAATAGCTTTACTTTATCGCTAAGTAGTTAGCAATAGTTGTAGTTGCTATTCGTGGTGGAGGCAATCATGGTGGAGTGATGGAGATCATGCCGGAACGCACAAGATGGAGATCATTGCGCGAAGATTGGCTATACCATGTCACATAAAGTTATATGCATGTGATGTTTATCCTTTATGTATCTTATTATGCTTAGATCATGACGGTAGCATTATAAGATGATTCCTCACTTAAAGATCAAGATAAAAACTGTGTTCTCCCCAAAGTATGCACCGTTGCGAAAGTTCGTCGTGTCCAAGCATCACGTGATGATCGGGTGCTATAGACTCTACGCTCACATACAACGGGTGCAAGCCAGTTTTGCACACGCGGAAATACTTGGTCTAACTTGAGCCTAGCATGTATGTACATATGGCCTCGGAACACAAGAACCGAAAGGTTAAGCATGAGTCATATGAATGATATGATCGACACTTCGCTGTCCACCATTGAAACCACATCTCTTCGTGATGATCGGATTAGGTGTGGTGAATTTGGATCGTGTTCACTAAGCAACTTGAGGGATGTTGAATTTAGTGGGAGTTCATCTAGTAATTTGATTAAGTTGAACTATTTATCATGAACATAGTCTAAATTGTACTTGCAAATCATTGTAGATCACATGGCCAAGTCCAACTTCAACTTCAACGTTTTTTGAGAAAGAAAAGCTTAGAAACAATGGGTCTAACTTCACCAACTGGTTCCGCAATCTAAGAATCATTACATCAGCGGACAAAAGGACTATGTCCTTGAGAAAGCGTTAGGTAACCCCGCTGCAAGCTACGCGGCTGATGAGAAAGCCGTCTATCGATCGCAAGAAAGATGATTATGGTGTGATTAAGAGCACCATGTTGTTTGCTATGGAACGGAACTTCAAAATCGTTTTGAAAACTATCCGGGCCCTTTGAGATTCTCGAGGAGCTGAAAACCATGTTTCGACTCAGCCCGCTCGAGAGATATGAGATCTCCGAGAAGTTCTTTAATCGCAAGATGGAGGAAGGGAGTTCCATTAGTGAGCACGCCATTAAGATGTCGGGCTACACTCAACGCCTTGAGCAACTGGATTACAAGATTCCAGAGGAGCTCAAGATTGACAGAGTTCTGCAATCACTCCCTCCCAGCTACAAAAGTTTTGTAGTGACTCACAATCAGATTGGTTCCACTGATACGATCACCGAGCTCTTCGCAAAGCTGAAGGCTGCGAGGTGGACATCAAAAGGATAATCATGTGTTGATGGTCAACAAGCCCTCCTTTAAGAAAGGTAAAGGTGCAAAGAAGCCCTTCAAGAAAGGCGGCGGCAAGCGTTCTCGCTTTGAGAAGAAGCTCAAGTCCGGTCATAAGTTTGACAGGTGCTTCTATTGCAAGGACAAGGGTCCTGGAAGCATAATCGTCAAAGTACTTAGCGACAAGAAGGCTGGCACCATCAAAGGTATATTTGATATACATGTTATTGATGTTTTCCTTACTAGCCCTCGTTGTAGTGCACGGGTATTTGATACGGTTCGCTAATATTTGTAACTCAAACAGAGCTACGGAATAGTCGGCGGCCGAGGGATGAGGTGACGGCGCTGCGTTGGCAACGGATCAAGAGTTGATGTGATGGCCGTCGCACGCTCTCCTTAGTTTTACCTTCGGGATTAGTTTTAAACCTTAATAAATGTTATTATGTGCCTGCGTTGAGCATGAACATTATTTCTGGATCGTGTTTATTGCAAGACGGTTATTCATTTAAATCGGATAATAATGGTTGTTCTATTTATATGAGTAACATCTTTATGGTCATGCACCTCTTGTAAATGGTTTATTTCTTCTAAATCTCGAAAGGGATGAAACACACATCCATAACATTGAGGCTAAGAGATGCAAAGTAGATAGTGATAATACTACTTATTTGTGGCACCGCTGCTCAGGTCATATTGGTGTAAAGCGCATGAAGAAACTCCATTCTGATGGACTTTTGGAGTCTCTTGATTTTGAATCATTTGACACATGCGAACCATGCCTCATGGGCAAGATGATCAAAACCCCGTTCTCCGGTATGATGAGCGAGCAACGGACTTGTTGGAAATCATACATACCGATGTATGCGGACCGATGAGTGTTTCGACCGCGCGGTGGATATCGCTATTTTCTCACTTTACCGATGACTTAAGTAGATATGGGTATATCTATTTAATGAAACATAAATCTGAAACGTTTGAAAAGTTCAAAGAATTTCAGAATGAAGTGGAGAACCATCGTAATGTAAAGATTAAGTTTCTACGATCCGATCGTGGGGCGAATATTTGAGTTATGATTTTCACGCATCTCAAAGCAAGTGGAATCGCTTTCACAACTCACGCCACCCGAACACCACAGCGCAATGGTGTGTTTGAACGTCGGAATCGAACCCTATTAGATATGGTCCGATCGATGATGTCTCTTACTGATTTGCCGTTATCATTTTGGGGTTATGCATTAGAAACCACTGCATTCACTTTAAATAGGGCTCCATCTAAATCCATTGAGACGACACCGTATGAACTGTGGTTTGGTGCTAAACCTAAGTTGTTGTTTCTTAAAGTTTGGGGATGCGAAGCTTACGTCAAGAAGTTGATGCCGGACAAGCTCGAACCCAAAGCGGAGAAATACGTCTTCATAGGATACCCTAAGGAAACTATTGGGTATACCTTCTATCACAGAACCGAACGCAAAGTGTTTGTGAAAGAACGGTTCCTTTCTTGAGAAGGAGTTTCTCTCGAGAGAAGTGAGTGGGAGGAAAGTAGAGCTTGACGAGGTTATTGAACCTTCTCTTGAATTGGAGAGTAGCGCAGCACCTGAAATTGTTCCAGTGCACTTGCGCAACAATAGAGGAAGCTAATGACAAGGATCATGAAGCTTGGACGATGCTGCATCGAACGTCAGGTCTACAAGGTCGCGTACCCCTCTGAGTGGTACGGCAACTTCGTCTTGACTGTCTTGTTAGTAGAAGACGGTGAACCTATGAACTATGAGGAAGCGATGATGAGCCCGGACTCGAGAAATGGCTAGAAGCCATGAAATCCGAATTGGGATCCATGAGCGAAAACCAAGTATGGACTTTGGTGGACCTCCTAGCGACGAAAGGCCGTTGAGTGCAAATGGATCTTCAAGAAGAAAGCGGACGCGATGGTAATGTTACCGCCTATAAAGCACGGCTTGTCGCGAAAGGTTTTCGACAAGTTCAAGGTGTTGACTACGATGAGACTTTCTCTCCCGTAGCGATGTTTAAGTCCATTCGGATTTTATTAGCAATTGCTGCGTTTCATGATTATGAAATATGGATGGATGTCAAGATCTGCCTCAATGGCAACATTGATGAAGAGTTGTATATGATGCAACCCTAAGGTTTTGTCGATCCTAAGGATGATGATAAAGTATGCAAACTTCAGCGTTCCATTTATGGATCAAGCAAGCATCTCGGAGTTGGAACCTTCGCTTTGATCAAGTGATCAAGAGCTTTGGATTTGTTCCAAACTGCTCTGAAGCTTGCATCTACAAGAAAGTGAGTGGGAGCTCGGTGACGTTTACGGTACTATATGTGGATGACATATTGATTATCGGAAATGACATCAACATGCTTAACGATGTGAAGAGTTATTTGAACAAGTTTTTTCAATGAAAGACCTAGGTGAAGCTGCTTATATATTGGGCATCAAAATCTATAGAGATAGACAAAGACGCCTGATAGCTTTAAGCCAGTACATACCTAGACAAAGTTCTGAAAAGGTTCGAATGGATAAGGCATTGAAAGGTTCGTGCCTATGTTGTCGTAAGATATTGAGCAAGGCTCGGTGTCCACTCTGGTAAATGATAGGGAAGCTATGAGCAAAGTGCCTTATGCCTCGCCATAGGTTCCATCATGTATGCCATGTGTACTAGACCGGATGTGTCCAATGCTCTTAGTTTGACGAGCAGATACCAGAGTGATCCAGGACAGCCGTGAAGAACATCCTAAGGTACCTGAATAGGACTAAAGAAATGTTCTTAGTCTATGGGGGTGATGAACAGCTCATCATAAAAGGTTACGTCGATGCTAGTTTCGACACCGACAAGGATGATTCTAAATCTCGCATGGATACGTGTATATTTTGAATGGAGGAGCTGTGAGCTGGAGAAGCTGCAAGCAAAGCGTGATCGCGGATCTGAGAAGCAGAATACATGGCTCTGCGAAGCGTCAAGTGAAGGAGTTTGGATCAGAAACTTCATCCTCGAAGCTTGGCGTGGTTCCACGTGCATTGGACCCATCGGAGATATTGTGTGACAACACCGGCGCCATAGCACTCGCTAAGGAACCAAGATATCATCCAAAGACCAAGCATATCAATCTAAGTTTCATATAATCCGAGATTATATAGCAGATGGAGATCTGAAGATCAGCAAAGTACATACAGATCTGAATGTCGCAGATCCATTGACTAAATATCTTCCACGTGTAAAATATGATCAGCACCTCAGTGCCATGGGTGTGAGATTGTTGCCAAATGTAAACTAGATTATTGACTCTAGTGCAAGTGGGAGACTGTTGGAATTATGCCCTAGAGGCAATAATAAAGATGTTATTATTATAATTCTTGTTCATGATAATGTTTATATTCCATGCTAGAATTGTATTAAGCGGAAACATTAATACTTGTGTGGTTTGTGAACAACACCGTGTCCCTAGTACGCCTCTATGGACTAGCTCATTGATCAATGATGGTTAAGGTTTCCTAACCATAGACATGAGTTGTCAATTGATAATGAGATCATATCATTGGGAGAATGATATGGTGGACAGACCCAAACTAAGCGAAGCAATTAGATCGTGTCATCGTGTTCGTCTTTGCAAAGCTTTTCTTATGTCAAATATTGTATTACTTAGACCATGAGATAATGCAACTCCCTGGTATCGGAAGAAAGCTTTGAGGTCATCAAACGTCATCCTATGAGAGGGTGATCATAAAGGTGTCTCTCAGGTGATCGGAAAGTATCTCATTGGGTTGTATGTATCGAGATGGAATTTGTCCATCCCAAGTCGGAGAGATATACTTCGGGCCCACTCGGTAATAGATATCAACCCCGCTTGCAAGCATGTGGTTAAGGAGTTAATCACAAAGTGATATCGGATTAACGAGTAAAGTACTTGCTAAGAAAGAGAATGAACTAGGAATGACGATACCGATGATGAATCTCGCAAGTAAAATATCGCGAGACGAAGGGAATATATATATGGGATTGATTGAATCCTGGCATCGTGGTTCATCCGATATGATCATCGATGAATGTGTGGGAGTCAATATGGGTGCCCAGACCCCGTTGTAGATTATTGATAGAAGATCATGTCTGCATATTCTCGAACCCGCAGGGTCACACACTTAACGTGTCTCGACGCTAGGATAGATTGGATAATTGGTTTATGAATTTTTGTTCGGAGTCTTGGATGGGATCCGGGATATCACGAGAGGTTCCGGAATGGTCCGGAGAATAAGATTCATATAAGGCAAAGGCAGTTTTTGGAGTTGAATAGTTCGGATTAATCGGTATTGTCTTAAGCTTCTAGAACCTTACGGAAGGGGGCCAACGTGGTCCCACCTTCCGGGAGGGGGCATGGGCCTATGAGGGAGTGTCCTGGCCGCATTGGGCCAGGGGCACAAGGCCCCATAGGGCCCAGCCGATCCTAGAGAGTTTAAATCGTTTAAACTAGAGATAAGATAAGATAGGATTTCAAGATAAGGGAGAGTTTAAATTGTTTAAACTAGAGATAGGCTTGGAGGAGAGGCTAGGGCTGGCCGCACCCCCCTCTATATATAGAGGGATGGTGCGCCCCCTCTCATACTCCCCTTACACCTTCCTCCAAACCTAGCCGCCCTGCTGCCCTTCCTCTCCCCCTCCCAACTGTTTGTAGGCGAAGCCCTGCGGCAGAAATTCTCCACCATATACACCACGCCGTCGTGCTGTAGATCCAATCTATCTCTCCACCATACTTTCTGGTCCGAGGAAGGAGGAGACTTCGAGGTGCTGCACGTGTGCATCTCACGGAGGCACCGCCACTTGTGGTGCTAGATCGGATCGGATCGCGAGGAGGAGAAGCGAGTACGACTACATCACCCACGTTCCGCTGTGCGAATCTTCAAGGGTATGAAGATCTCTCTCGTTGTTTGCATCTCCTAGATTAGATCTTGGCTTTCCCTCTGTTCGCTTCCGTAGAAAATTTTGATTTACTATGCTGCGAAACCCTTCATAATTATCATATATTGGAGGTTTGGTATCATCATAAGCAATAGAATAGCTATCTTCCAAAGCTGGGGAACTAAAAAGATCATTTTCATAAAAACTAGCTTCCCCAAGCTTAGACTTTTCCATAACATTAGCAATAATGGTGTCCAAAGAATTCATACTAACAACATTGCTATTAGCATGCAAATAAAGTTCCATAGGTTTTTTAATTTTCTCTTCAAACACTTCATGTCCTAACTCAAGATAAATACTATAAAGCTCTCTAATTTTGTTGTTGTTTTCCATTAAGCCTAACTAGTGAAAACACGAAACAAAAAGACAAAATTGCAGAATCTAAAGGAAATAACTTCGAGCACTCACACCGGAGGATGTGAGTACCTTTTACCTTACCTCCCGGGCAACGGCGCCAGAAAATAGGCGTTTGCCGTGGCAGGTTCTTCTTCTTTAATCCTCCGGTGTGAATACCTTTTACCTTACCTCCCCGGCAACGGCGCCAGAAAATAGCTTGATGTCTACGCACTTCTATTCTTGTAGACAGTTGTTGGTCTCCAAGTGCAGAGGTTTGTAGAACAGCAGCAAGTTTTCCCTTAAGTGGATCACCCAAGGTTTATCGAACTCAGCAAAGAAGTGGTCAAAGGTATCCCCTCTCAAGCAATCCTGCAATCAAGATACAAGAAGTCTCTTGTGTCCCCAACACACCCAATACACTTGTCAGGTGTATAGGTGCACTAGTTCGGCGAAGAGATAGTGAAATACAAGTGGTATAGATAATTATAAGTGGTAACGGTGATAGAAAATAACTTGATGGCGTGGACGAGACTAAAAGCAAACTGAAATAAAGATAGAAGCAAGCAAACATGTAATAGATCTAATAGCAAACGGTGTTTCAATGCTAAGAAACAAGGCCTAGGGATCATACTTTCACTAGTGAACACTCTCATATAAATATATTCTTCTTTATGATACTACGCTGAACTACTCTCTGGTTGGACACTCTAATCCATGGTAGGGCTATAACAGCACACCTCAAAGTAAGCCTTTCCCATCTAGAAAACCCCACACTGTCACCTTGAGTACTAGATAGGTCCAACAAACACCA
The DNA here is from genome assembly GCA_023614405.1 of Avena insularis. Classification (NCBI taxonomy): domain Eukaryota; kingdom Viridiplantae; phylum Streptophyta; class Magnoliopsida; order Poales; family Poaceae; genus Avena; species Avena insularis. The sequence continues at coordinate 93,802,092 of CM042696.1, read as the reverse complement.
CAATTTTATAAATACATCCAACTCCAAATATAACTCATAACAAGTATTTCTAATCTCTAGCCTAAGTGCCACCATGGTGTGCACACTGTCACTTTCACACACATGGGGAGAGCAGATATCCATTAAAGCACTTGAGTAGCAAGGTAGATCTATAGATTACAAGCTCATGATCTCAATAAGATCATGCATAGAGAGAGAGATGAACACATAGCTACCGGTAGAACCCTTAGCCTCGAGAGAGAACTACTCCCTCCTCATCATGGGTATCAGCAATGGTGATGGAGATGGTGATGGAGATCGATGGAGATGGCTCCGGGGGCACTTTCCTCGGCGAGGTGCTTAACAGAGACTTTCTGTCCCCCGAATCTCCCCTTCGGTGGTGGCGGCGCTGCGGAACTTCTCGTGGATTTCTGATTGACTCTTTAGGGCTTTGGTATCGGGAGGCTCTTATAGGCGAAGGAGGCAAGGTCGGTGGCCGACCAAGGGCCCCACACCATGCCTTGGCACGGCCTGGGCTGGCCCGCGCCAAGGAGGGTGTGGCCACCCTGTGGCCCCTCTCCGACTCTCCTTCTGGCTCCGTGAGTCTTCCGGGAAAATAGTAACTTTGGCTTTTGTCCCGTCCAATTCCAAGAATATTCATTTTCTGACTTCCTGGAACCAAAAACAGTAAAATGGCAACCATCGTGGCTCTTGTTAATAGGTTAGTCTAAGAAATCATATGAAAAGTACTCCAAAGTGTGGACAAAACATAAGAAAGTAGATAAAACCAAGCATGGAACATCAAAAATTATAGATACATTTGCAATGTATCACATACTACAATTCAGTGGTATATGCCTACTTGCTCTTTGCACACTCGCTCTTTTCTTCTTCTTTTTCTTTTCTTTTGTATATATGCTCGCACTTTTAGTTTAAGTGTTGTGCAAAGGAGCTAGCCATACATTCCACTTCATGTAGAAATTCAAAGTTTTAACGATCTCGATTACCAAATTCCAATTGTATATGAAGCATTCTTATGACTTGAAGATTCTATCTCCACTTGTTCTCACTCTATTTTGGTAACACTTTATTTTCCTTTGTTCAAGGTTTCTTTTTCAATTTGACTGTATAGATAATTTTGGTTTGTAAATCAAACTGTAAACTTATAGCATATCGACCAAATTATCTTTTGGTGTTCCATTAATACCAACAATGTGGAAGACTCCAATTGCTATCATCATGTGCAAGCGAAATTATACTCAAGCCATTCATATATCAATAAAACAAATACAAACTGAAAATTTGCTCCATATATAATAATAAATTCGGAATTTCATAAAAGGGATCGACTATTCCTGAAGGGAATCCTAATGATGCAAACTTTATTTGTAGTTCGAACTAATGCAAAAACGATAATATAAAACTTGTAAGAAAGATTACAAGGTCCTTAAAGATCTCCTCAAGCTTGAAATCAAGCCAGGCGGGATCAATTAACTCCTTGTTGGTACCTATTCCTCCTCCTGGGTAGAAAGAGCATCGTCTTCTTCTTTCATGTTGCCCTCTTTAACTATGCTTGCAAAGCAAATGCTGAGCTCAGCCATGTTGTATTGGAGCTTCAACATTTTCCTCTTGAGGAATTTCTTCTCATCTGTCAACTCAAAGATAGTTTTGATTAAGAAACCAACTCTACCATCGATGTCATCGACCTTCTTCTCAAGGTCTTTGCTCATCATCCAGTAGGAGTCAATTCCTTCTCCAATTGTTTCAAGACATGCCTTGGAAGCCTTTTCCAACTCATGAATCTTATCATGAATCTCATCTTGCCGCACCTTCTTAGGTTTAAGAGGTGATGGACCAAGAGGAGGTTTATAATAGGATCATATGTTGAAACGATAAGGGTTAGGGAGGTACTCTTCCTTGTTCCTCCCTCGCTCAGCTTGTCTCATCATCTCCATCCTTTACGGGAACATGTCCTCCCAATTTGGGTGAGGCTTGATCTCCGAAACGGATGATGACGATGATCCTTTTGGTTTGGCTTCTTCAATCCTCTTCACGGGCTTCTCTTCTTTCTTCTTCCAGATCTTGTTGACGTGGAAGGGATGCATGGATTCGCTGCACGGATGTTGTTAAAGGGTACTGTATAGGGACGACGAAGAGGCTGAAGGCTGTGGCTCTGCGAAAACTTAATGAAAAATATTAGATGCGATCAACTTTAAAAGGAGGGGTCAAAAACCCTAGACACCTTGCGTAATGAGCAACTATACGGGTGCAGCCCGTATAGCTCCCGCCGTATAGTTGTGAACCGATTATAGATTAGATCTATGGTGGTACTTAACTATACGGCCAGAACTATACGGGCGGAATTTTTAATTCCCACCGTATAGTTGGTCGTTAAACTCTCTGTATCCTGCATAAGAAATTTTGGAGAAGGGTCAACAAACTATATGACCGCGACTATACGGGCGGAATTTTTAATTCCGGCCGTATAGTTGGTCGTTAAACTCTCAATACTCCAGAAATTATTTTGTCAAAGGCGTTGACAACTATACGACCACAACTATACAGGCGGAATTTTTATTCCGGTCGTATAGTTGGTCGTTAAACTCTCAGTACCTTTTGTGGATGGAAGTGTTGATGTCGCAACAACTATACAGCCGAAACTTTTATTCCCGTCGTATAGTTGGTCATTAAACCTTCTGTGTCCACCAAAAAATTTCTTCTTCTCCAAGAATTCTTTATTAATCTGAAACTTAACGAAATATCGAATTTTGACAGAGAAATGTCAGCTTAGATTTTCGACCAATTTTGGCATTATCAATTCTTCCTTCCTATTTGTCAGAGCATGAATTGTGCATCCTTTAACATAATACTCAAACTAGATTTTAACTGAAAAATTTAAAAACTTACTCAAACCTTTATTTCTCATGAGTTGCCTCCCATGAAACGCTCTTTTATAGTCAATAGCTTGACTGTGGTACCGCTCATTCCATCTTGAGTCCATTCTTCTTATAATTGTCATTCTTCGTATATCTCCGCTTTATCACTTCTTCGGGGGTGCTCGACTCTATGGTGATTGCACTTATATCTTCTTTTACCCGATAATGCTTCAAGGGTTGTCCATTTACCACCCACGCAAGAGAGGGTGTTTTTCCTTGAAGCTTAACTACTCCCGATGGATAGGCTTCTTCAACTACATATGGACCTTCCCACTTCGATCTGAATTTTCTTGGAAACAACTTAAGACGAGAATTATAGAGCAACACTTCGTGTCCACTTTTAAAAGTCATATTATCTATTTTCCTATCATGCCATCTTTTAACTTTTTCCTTAAACAACCTAGCATTCTCATAGGCTTCCCTTCTAAACTCATCTAAAGCATGCATATCTAATAAATGTTTTTCCCCTGCTGCTTTGAGATCATAATTTAGATTCTTGATTGCCCAAAAAGCTTGGTGTTCTAGTTCTAAAGGTAAATGGCATGCCTTACCGTACACCATCTTATAAGGTGTCATACCCATTAGATTTTTAAACGCAGTACAGTATGCCCAGAGAGTGTCATTTAACTTGTATGACCAATCCTTTCTTGATTTGTCCACCGTCTTCTCGAGTATGGTCTTTAATTCTCTATTGGAGAGTTCCACTTGACCACTTGTTTGGGGATGATATGGTGAAGCAACGCGGTGGGTTACTCCATACTTGCTGAGGATTTCCTAAAAGTCCCTTTCATAAAATGAGAACCACCATCAGTAATTAAAAATCTAGGAACTCCAAACCTGGGGAATATGACATCCTTGATCATCTTCACTGAGGTAGCTGTGTCTGCATGATTTGTTGGGATGGCTTCAACCCACTTGGTAACATAGTCAACAGCAACAAGAATATGAGTATAACCATTTGACTCTGTAAATGGCCCCATGTAATCCATTCCCCATACATCAAAGGGTTCGATTATTAGACTATAATTCATTGCCATTTCTTATCTCCTACCTATATTACCTCTTCTTTGGCAAGCATTGCAGTATTCCACATACCTGTGTGCATCCTTGAGCAAGGTGGGCCAATAGAATCCGGATTGAAGTGCCTTTGCAGCAGTTCTTTTACCTGCATGATGCCCTCCATATGGACTGTCATGACAAGCCTTTAATATAGCATTCATTTTGTGATTAGGAACACACTTCTGAATCATCCGTCAAGTCCATGACGATATAAATATGGATCATCCCAAAAATAATACTTAAGATTGTTAAAGAATTTCATTCTTTGATTTCTTGTCATACCGGGAGGTAAATTTTTTGTTGCTAGATAGTTAGCATAATCTGCATACCATGGATCAACAATATCTATCTTTGCTAAATATTCTCCTGGAAATGATTCATTAATAGGTACGGGGTTATTAATTATTCCCTCCATTCTAGAGAGATGATCTGCTACCGGATTATCCTTACTTCTCCTATCTACTATTTGCAAATCATATTCTTGTAGTAATAAAACCCACCTAATCAACCTGGGCTTAGCATCCTTTTTCACAAGTAGTTGACGCAAAGCTTGGTGATCCGTATGAATTATTACCTTAGAAGTAATTATATAAGATCTAAATTTGTCACAAGCAAAAACTATAGCTAGAAACTCTTTTTCTGTAGTAGCATAATGTTTCTGAATTTTATTAAGAGGTCTACTAGCATAATAAATAACATTTAAATTCTTTCCATCTCGCTGTCCCAACACAGCCCCTAAAGCATAATCACTAGCATCACACATAATTTCGAAACGTTCATCCCACTTTGGAGGTTGCATGATAGGTGCTGAAACTAGTTTTTCTTTAAGTTTCTCAAAAGCTACAATGCAGTCATGGTCTAAATAGAATGGAGTTTGTTTATCAAGAAGATTGGTAAGGGGCATAGCTAGTTTAGCAAAATCTTTTATAAACCTTTTATAAAATCATGCATGTCCTAGAAACATTTTTAAGCTTTTAATGTCCTGAGGTCTTGGGAGATTTTCTATAACATTTATATTAGTTTTATCTATTTCTATTCCCTTCTCCGAAACCTTGTGCCCAAAAGCTTTACCTTCTCTTTCCATGAAACGGCATTGCTCCCAATTCAAAACCAAGTTTGATTGCTTGCATCTTTGCAAAACTCTGGTCAGATTGTAGAGACAATTATCAAAAGTTGTTCCACAAATGACAAAATCGTTTGTTAGGACTTCCATAGTTTTCTCAACAAAATCATCAAAAAGCTTTAGAACACATTCCTGAAAAGTTCCTGATGCATTACATAAGCTAAGTGGAATTAATCTATAAGCATATGTGCCATAAGGACAAGTAAAAGTTGTTTTCTCTTGATCTTCCGGTTGTATGCCAATTTGAGAATATCCAGAATAACCATCAAGAAAACAAAAATAAGAATTATTACTAAGTCTTTCTAGAATTTTATCCATGAAAGGTATAGGTTTATGATTCTTTTGTGTTTCACGGTTTAATTTCCTAAAGTCAATGCACATACGATATCCTACAATTGGTCTCACAGGAATGCTCACCTTCCTCATTCATAGCAGCATCAAGACCACCTTGTCTTGGTATGCAATGAGCTGGGTTAACCCACTTACTATCAGAAATAGGATATATTATACCAGTATCAAGTAAGCGTATAACTTATTTTCTTATTACTTCCTTCATCTTAGGATTAAGCCTTCTTTGTGTACGTACTACAGATTCAGCATCATCAAGCATGGTAATCTTATGTGTTACAATAGATGGATCTATTCCTTTAAGATCACTCAATGTATATCCAAAGGCTTCATGATGCTTAACCAAAACTGAAATGAGTTTATTCGTTTCATTTTTTGATAGATTCTTGCTAATAATAACAGGACATTTATTTTCATTATCTAAAAAATCATACCCCATATTGTCTGGAAGTTTTTTCAATTCTATTGGTGGAGCTTCTTCATCACCTATTCTTACCAGTTCTTCATAGTCATGTGGATTTTGTGCTTCCGGAATTGACTCAAGGTAATCATCCATGTCTTCTTTGTTCTCACCATCCGGTGCTTTTTCCCAATTAATAAAACTCCTTTCTATTTCATCTTGTGGAGTACTGAAATGAATTGTTGCTAGCTCGACAATCGTCTTTTCTTCCTAGATATCCTCCACTTCATATGGCCTCTTTTTTAGTTTGACGAAGTGGAATTTCATTTCTTCTTCTCCAAACTTTAGTGAAATGGTTTCCTTCTGATTATCCACTCGAGCTTTGGTGATGGAAATAAAAGGCCTGCCTAAAAGAATAGGGCAAAAAGAATCTCCAGGCATATCAACAATATGAAAATCAAGGGGGTACATGAGTGAGCCAATAAAGACATAGATATTTCTGATTACCCCTTCCAGTTTAATATTGGTTTTATTAGACAATTTAACAATAGTGTTTACTGGTTCAACATCCGTATTATTTAAGTTGTAGTGAAGTTCTTAATAAAGTTGACGGCATAATATTTATGGTAGAAATTGGTTCACAAATTCCATATAAGAAAGTGTCTCCACAATATATAGGGGTCATAGGCTTTGAAGTTTTGTTACCTCGAACCTTGCCTTGGATGAATTCCTAAGTTCCATGGTCTAACATAACCACTTCATCTTCCACTATTCGTGCCTCCATAAGGTCTTTTATTATAACATTATTTATATTTGTAGCTTCAGAATTCCTTTCTGGCTTATTTAGTCTCTTCTTTATTTGTTCTTCCTCCTTTTGTCTCTTTTCAAACATTCCCCTTATGGGTATCAAGGAGAACTCTTCTATTAGTGCTCTTGCACGCTTCTTTTCTTCGAGAGGTTTACGAGGTTCCCAATCTGTAGGTACCTGCAAAGCGCTATCATCCCAGCGTCTACCAACAAGTAATCCCCTTCAGCAAGTCCCCATAAGAGGCAAATATTAAGGAGGTGCACAACTCCCAATATCAAGATGAAGACAATTAACACATACACATAATGCTGTATAACATAATAATATCTATCTCATCTCAGTCATATGCTAGGGTTTCTCCATATCCTCAAGAACTAGAGATCTACTCAAACATGGAGGCAATCAACATCATAGCAATGATAATGAAAACAATCATAGATGAATAGTACTTGTATAAATCCACGATGGGTACGGGAATTACAACAAGATCTAGGCAAGATGTAGATGGGAAGGATGGAGATGGTGGTGATGCAGCGGTGGGTGGTGAAGATCGATGCCTTCGCCTCCCGGATCTGCACAGGGTGAAGATGGATCCCTAGCGGATGAGTTCCCCCTCTAGATGCCTTCCGGAGGTGAGGTTTTTGCGATTTCTGGGTGTTCTGTATGTTGTCTCTCTGAACCAATTGCACGGGGTGAAACTATTTGACGAGCCGGTGGCGGCGCCAACTATACGGCCGGAGCTATACGGCCAGAAAAGTTGCTCCGCCCGTATAGTTGGTCATTGGACTCTTTGCCTCCCTCGTTCGCTCCTGGTTTTCTTCTGGTATTATTAATATTTCCCAAATAAACGATTTACGTTGTTTTTGACTCCTTTTCTCTATAATACAAATGCTCTAATAATTGTATCAATCGGATCCATCATCTGTCATAATCTTGGTGAAAACAGACATAAAATATGCGTGTGAACGCCGTAAAATACCAAGATCCTACATCTATAATGCAAAATAGTAATGTAAAACATGATGCAAATATGCACTCATCAGGTTGTCGGTCAAACAAGAGGTGCATTGGGGGGCAACACGACCAACGGCAGTCGACGGAGAGGTTTGCCCAATATAGAATCGCCACCAACCATGGTATCCCATCGACACCAACCTCGCCTCGACTGTAGACATTGTCGTCGGGTTTCGCCAGCCTCCTGATGGCTCAAAATATATTCGAGCTTGTTGGGAACCCCAAAAGGAAGGTATGATGAGCACAGCAGCAAGTTTTTCCTCAGTTAAGAAACCAAGGTTATCGAACCAGTAGGAGCAAGGAAACAACTCCAAGGCGTTGTTTCCAACTTGTAATCCTATACAACACAACCACAGAACTTTGCCCCAACTTCTAGTGAGGTTGTCAATCTCACCGGTTTTGCTGAAAACAAAGGATTAAACGTATTGCGTAGAAGATAGTAATTGCTTGCCGAAAGTAAACCGTAAACAATAAATAGATGGTAGATTGATGGTAAAAGAATGGACCGGGGTCCATAGTTCACTAGAGGTGATTCTCCTTAAGATAGATGACATGTTGGGTGAAAAAATTACAGCGGGGCAATTGACAGACACTGAGAAAGCATACCATGCATATACTAATCATCTCGACTCCTATGAGATTTCATTGGGCATTACAACATTATACATAGACCGTAATCTAACCGCATCTATGACGTTTATTTGTTTCACATATAGAAAACATAATGAGAATGGTATTCAACTTGTCCCTCATAGTGTAGCAAAACATAAATGCATAGGACACCTTCAAAGTTCATAAGGGTGACTAGATACAAATAGTTTAAGAACAAGCAATATCAAAGTTATGAATCAATCAACAAGTTTTGGGACAATGCACATTAAACTGAGAATGACCACTATGCTCTCTCAATAGGTGCATAAATATAGAAGATGGAGACTCAACATAAAAGTAAAAGAAAGGCCCTTCATAGAAGGAAGCAGGGATTTAAGTTTCATAGAAAGAGCTTCCAAAAATTATGGTACTTATTAGCTTTCAGCTCTCATTGCCCCTATCATAAGCATCTTTAGGTGATTAAGGTTAAAGTGAACAAATATGAGGATATGCTTGACAAGTTATAAGCTGAAAATCTCATGCCCCTTACTTATGAGTACCGAACCTCATGCTACTCAACTTTAGTCACATGTAAGTTCTTGTCATTGTAAGTATATGTGTATCATAGAGAACCACCAACGGGGTACCCCTTGCCTGATCATACGGAAAATTTCCCATATCAAAATGACAAGACAAGCAGACAATGAGCATCTCAACGATCCTTTTATTTCCTATTTACATAGGATTTTTTTTCCTATTTGCATAGGGTTTTTTATTTCCTATTTGCATAGGGTTTTTTTAATTGAGGATGCTTTACAGATTGCTCACTATGGTTATGCTGCACGTTTCCACCATGATTAGGCATGGCTTAGACTAGCCGCCCAGACGTTTCTCTAACACATATACGAACTCCATGAGCCTTACAAGCTCCCCATTCATTTCACACCACCAGGATCCATAAGCAAAAGAATATGATATCAACTAAATAAAGTGCAGTGTTGAAAGTGTTCCCCATGGTAACATGGTTCTGTTAATTCACAACTTACAAAACGCAAGCATATACGCAACATAGATGGGGACAATGATTCAAGTTTATTAAGTACAAAAAAGTAAAGTGTGCCATCAAGTTCGTGAGAGCTTTAATCACTAATTTTCACATAAAAAGTTTAATTGAGAAGTTAGATAAAAATATGAATATACTTGGAATAGCAATAATGCTAATAGGTAGATATGGTGGACTCTTTGAAATAACTTGGTTTTATTTGGAGTTGGATGCATGAGTGAAACTCATACTTGGTACATGTGGAGGTTAGCAAAAGACTGGGAGCGACCAACTAAGAGAACAATAATGGCCATAATCATGCAAAGTGACAAAACATTATTAATTAAAGCATAAAGTGATATAATAAGTCAAAAACTAAATGAGCATAGAGGCTATGGTGACTTGGTATAGTCTTAACATGGTGTGAGCATGCACCAAGTCAACCCAAATAAAGAATAATACCACAATATTATGCTTTTATATGCTAAAACAACGCATGATTCTTTCAAGGTATATTAAGCAATCTCAATTGTTTGTAACAAGTCATGCTACAGCAATAATCACTAAGCATAAAGTTAAAGCAATATCAAGCATGACATGATAAAGTCTAGACCATAGTCAAAAACAAGCTCCTTTTATACCACTTAAAAGCATGAACTTTCCTACTCTTTTCCAATCCAAATCAACTTATTTGAAACTATGTATGAATGTGGGGGTCCAACCAATTTATTTAAGCAAACTAACCAAAAGAAAACTAAAAACAAAAACAAAGACGCTCCAAGAACAACACAATTGTGCATGAAACAATAAAAATGAAGTGTTTGGAAGAAACCTAAGATTTTTATTGATGAAGAAGGGGATGCCTTGGGCATCCCCAAGCTTTGACACTTGTACTTCTTGAATATTTTTGGGGTGACACGGGTGGCATCCCCAAGCTTGAGCTTTTGTCCATACTTCATCTTATCACATTGTTCTCCCCTACACTTGTTTTACATGAGAAATAATAAAAAGTGACGGGGATATTATCTCTCTACACGCCAGGGGAAAATAAATATGCGGGCACTAAGTACACAAATAAAGACATAGGGAAACGTGCATTTTTTATTAATCTCTCAATGGAGAAACAAAAGTATAAGATCCCTTTACATATACGCTTTGCGGCCTGCTAGCGCGGCCAATATGACTAGGGCGATTGTGTGTACTGGTTCACGGGGCCTCGGAAGGCACCCGATTAATTATGTCCACGAGTCAAGATCGCGAACCACCTCTGATTAAGCTGCTGCAATGGGCGTCGTATTTGTCGTCTTCGCTTCGCGTTCTCCATGCATGATGTGATGGCGGTGTGTGTGTTGGAGGTGGCAGAGCCCGTGTCCTCGTCGGTACACGGGCCGCGAGTAGCGTGGCCTTTGCTCCGGTCACGCCGCCCTCGCCGTCGTGCCTCGTCGGTCTTGACGGCGTCGATGTAGTTGGAGTTGAAGTAGCATGGGTCCGCTCAGCTAAGACTTCTCGACAACCAGCAGCCTCGTCGGGATGCGCAAGGGGTATGCCTCGTGGGAGAAAGTGTCGGTGGAGATCGGCGTCGGTGTGAAACCGACGCACGCATATAAGTCTCCGTTCCATGTGTAGTCGACACCTCGTCTTGGTCCAACGCCGAGTTCACGGACGTCGTCCTAGACAAGAGCGTCGTCTCATAGGCTTTGGAAGAAGAGGTGTCGGAGGCGTCGTCTCGCATCGGCAGGTGTGGTTGCCTGCCGACCGTTGTTGCCGCGCCTCGGAAGAAGTGGAGTCGGGGTCTTTGTCACGCCTGGAGGGCGACACCCGAGCTGGTGGTGACAAGGTTGAGGATGCATCTGGTACAATGCCTTCTCCAGCGGACGCCATGTTGCCCAAACATGGAGACGGGGTTATGTGATGATGAAGAGGAAGATGGGGCGGTACATTCGTCGCCCCGACGATGCTTAGCCATGTTTCCTGGCTTGTCGATGTCCGATGATGAAGATGTCTAGCCTCGTCGGTGCCTGGCCTGGTGGCGTTCGCCTTGTCGGTGTCGGACTTGATGGCTTGCCTTCGCCTCGTCGGTGCCAGGCAAGAAATGAATTACTTCATCGGAGAAGGACATAACGGTGAAGTGGCCTCGCCTCGCCGGTGCTAGGACGAGATTGAAGAAGGGTGTCGATGTAGGAGTCGATGTAGACTTGATTATCGCTGAGCAGTAGGATTTTTGCGATGCAGATCTTGTGGCACCGAAGGTGTACTTGGGCCCGTCGGGCTTGCGAGGTCGTTGTCGTGTGATTTGTCCGGGAGTGATATGTGGATGTAGTCAGTTGTCCCGTGTCGAAGAAGATGTTGATGAAGATTACGCCATGTCGATGTATCCGACATTCTCACGGATCACGAATCTTGGCTGCTGGTATGAGTGGATCTGCCGGTGACCCAAATGGCGAAATGCCCTCGGCATCGCTTGCTCCGGAGTGTCCGTGAAGAGGCAATATCCATCTTGACCATGCGTGCACTTGCATTGCTCCATTCATTTGTACCTGATAACAGAACCAACACACTTGTATGTGGTGAAGTAATAATCAATCAATATCCATATACCTTGATTCACACAGATTAGAGGGCTATGCATGGGCTTGGTGCATGCATTGGCTCCTTCAAATATGTATCTCCGGGCATCACTTCATCCAGCGCTCGAGCCGGAGATGAACACGGACGCTCGGTTGTCAGCGGCCTCTGGTGCCCTTGTCGGTCCATGCATCGACGTCGACAACGTGAGATGGACGTGAGAAAGAACGCCGAGTCGATGCCGACAATGGCGTACACCAAGCTCCTGGCGTGTGCGGTGCGCTGCCGCCCATGACGGCGGGGCCTTGGTATTGCGTCGGTGGAGCCAACACGCCCATGGGGATGAGCTCGATGGCTGATAGAGGAAGTCGCCATGCAACATCTGGAACTTCCTCATGTACTTGAAGGGAGTACGGACTCATGCGTGCGCACACCTCGTCCTTGGGGCTACAGGCATATCGATCTCGCCATCTTCGGTAGGAGTTCGTCGGCAGGCTGCGCGGCCAGCTCCGGCAGCGATGCACTTGCCAAAGGAGATGAGTTAGAAGTAGACGTCGTGGTAGACCGTGGCGGATCCTATTGATGGCCGCGCTCCGGACTCTGGTGGTCCGAATGAAGAGGGCGCACATGCTCGGCACCGTGGTCGTGAAGACTTCGAGTCATTGGCGTCATGGCCGGCAGCGTCGAGCTTCACCGGCTACTCCTCTGGAGACACCTTCTGGTCCGACGTCGACTCGCCGGCAGCGGCGTCGTGCCAGTGACGACCACCATCTTCAAGCCCTGGGCGCGCACGTCATGGACAGCCTCTCGGCATGCGCCGTGTAGCTGCCGCCGTTGGACAGGTGTGAGAACGAACAAGCGCCGCCTCCATTAAAATGTCCGGCGCGTCGTCGTCTGCTGCCGTTTTCTGTGTGTGTCCTCCCCCCTCGTCCTCAGCTGCAGCTCACAGTGTCTTTTATAGACGAGCGTCGAGCGAGACTCAATAGCGAAGTGTTGCGCGGGCGTCGTTGCTGAGTTATTATTCAGTTGCTCATTTTAAGGTTCAACTGAAGGCGTGCTTATCTTATCCCACGGCTTGCTTTATCCATCCGCTGCTGCACCCGATCGGTGCGATCTTGACGCGTGGAGGCAAACCGTCCTGGCCTGCGATCGACGCCGCCGTTGCTCGCGTAGACTCATATACACACATGTGCGCGTGTACGTGTATGTGGCCTGTACCCAGCTTCCTGCATGCATGTAAAGTTTGTAGGAATTTAATCAAGGAAACTAGTATAATTAAGCCACGCATTATTCTCATTTGCTTGAAAATAATATTCATATCTGATTAATGACAATTGTGTGTCACGTATTTATATGTGCATACACGCCAAAATGCCACGGGATTGTTTATGTACCGAGTACAAAATCACGTCGAACAAATGCCCCGTCACCGGGTCAAGTTCGTGGGCACAGCAAATCGGACTCGAGTCGGTGAAAATTGTACACCCAAACAACAGAAAAGAGGCGCATGTCTGAAATCGCGCAGCCAGGTCCTGCTTCTAGTACCACATGGGTGAATTAGGCTGTTCAAGTTTTTTTTTTATACTGGTTCAAACGCTTGTCGCGTTATCCGCTCAACAGCAAGATCTTCTAGTCGCCGTGTACTCCGGTAATAGGTTTGGTACCAGAGCGAACAGAGATCGATCTCTTATCCCGAATTTGTTTGGATTTGCTATCCTGGGACTTATATAAGTACAACTCTCGTAGGCATCTGCACATCAACCCTATTCGACGCCATACATCAAAGCACGACCGCCGCCGCATCTCAGGAGAAAAGGTACTGTATTAGAACTTCTCTTTCAGCTCGACAATTGGTGCGTGGCGGGCTAGGTTGATTAGCAACAGCACGCCTTCCAAAACGTATACTAGTAATGATCAGTAGCAAGCTTTGCATGCATGCGTACTCTATATTCTTTCATGGCGCAGTGGCGGCTTTCGTGTGTGCATATTAATCTTATATTCTTTTTTTACTTGCACAGATTGGAACCGCAGCCATGGGTCGTGGCCACAATGAAGTACTCAAGAAATCCGGCTCCGCGGACAAGAGAAATGCCAAGTTCAAGCTGAAGCTCGCTGCTGCTAAACCAAAGCCCGCTCCGGCATCAGGTGGTGGACGCGGTCGACGTAGCAATGGCCGCGATGATCGGCGTCACAATGGGTCATCAAGGGACTTTTCGCCGATCTTACGGCGACCGGACAGATATAATAAGGTCATCTATGTTCGGTCACCAACATCGGCACCATCCCCACCACCGAGGCGATACAATGCCGTCATTGCTCCTTGGCCGTCAGAAGTGAAGGGAATCAACAAGGATAGCACGGTTGAGATCGACACGCCACTTCCAATCCCTATGGTATAACTACTCTTTTTATTCACAGCCTTACCGTGGAGACCTTTCTGAATTATTTGTGTGTCTTATTTACATGACAACTTGGATGAGATCTCCCATCTTATAGAAAGGGAAGGGCTGCAGGTAATCGACCGAGCGCTAGACCTGGCGCACCGTTATGATGTTGACCTCCGGCCGCCTCATCTTCCTCTGCCACGAACATCGCCTCGCATCAAAAGCTTGACTCATGCACAGGATCTGAAAGCGATCCAATATCATTCCACCAACAGTCATTAATTCAATAAGGAATCACTGTCCAGTACAGAATAACAACGCTCAAGAGAGGCATGATGATTATGTCGTGATATATCCCTTACACCCATGAAGTTAAATTTTGGTTGCTTTGGCTGGCCTGAATGGGCGAGGGGACGCACAACCGGAAATCCATGGGAAGAGGGTGCCATCAGAAAAGGAGGTTCGCCCTTCTCAAGGAGTTCGCAGCTCAGCACTTGTTGCACACCAGCGATGGGACTGGGAAGGTACGCCCAAAGCTGGAGAAACGGCACCTCTCAGCCACCCAATTTCAGAAGGACGTTGATGAGAAATTAGCTAGGCTTTGCTACGCGCGGAGATGCTGGGAACTGGCTACCCGCATGGTCGAGCTTAGGCTTCAAGGGCTTCAAGCGATCTTCTTCTCTCCACCGCGACCAAGGCTTCTAGCCTTGGCAGCAAGCTTCTCATGCTCCTCAACGTCCTTCTGAAATTGGGCCTGAGAGGATTCCAATTATGTGCGCCGTTTCTCCAGCTTTGGGCGGCCACCTTCCACAACTCCCAGCTGGTTGTCCATATTAGTGTAGGCCGCATCCAACTCCTTGAGGAAAGGACGCACCTCCTTTTCTGCGAAGGCTACCACCTCTTCCCCATAGTTTTCCGGGTTGGCCGTCCCCTCGAGCCGGTGAGCCAAAGCCTTCAACAAGGAGTACAACTTCCATAGATTATCGGGATATATCACGACATACTCGTATTGCCTCTCCTACGAAGCAGTGGCTATCTGTATGGACTTGGTGATGTTTTCCTTATTGAATGGCTTCTTGGTCAGCTGATGTTGGATCGCTTTCAGATCCATGTGTATGATCCAGGCATTTTGATTTGAGGCGATGCCTGCGGCGGGAAGATTAAGGCTTGGCTTCTCTCTCGGCTTCACATCAGCCACCAGCGGGATCATCTCGAATGGGAGCTGAGGCCCATGAGATACCAGTGCCTCGAAGTGCTTCTCCGCCGTGGCGTGTACTTCCTTAGCATGCGCGACTACGATTGTGGTCCCATTTCCGTCCTCCAACCCATCTACAAGGAACAGATGCATTAATATGACGCTCTTTTGCTTTTATTTAAGTTTAAAAAAATATTCGCGGATAATGATGATCACCTTTTGATGGCGAGCGGGGTTTCTTTGGATCCTCTTCTTCATCTTGTCCGGAAACGGACTTGTTGGCGGAGGAAGATGAAGTGGCGATTGCTCGTGCACCCCCGGAGCTGGGGCTGGCAGAGCGAAGAATGTGGGTTTGTTCATCGCTTGGTCAACATCATAACGGTGCGCCAGGTCTAGCGCCCGGTCGATCACCTGCAGCCCTTCCCTTTCTATAAGATGGGAGATCTCATCCAAGTTGTCATGTAAATAAGACACACAAATAATTCAGAAAGACCTCCACGGTAAGGCTGTGAATAAAGAGAGTAATTATACCATAGGGATTGGAAGTGGCGTGTCGATCTCAACCGTGCTATCCTTGTTGATTCCCTTCACTTCTGACGGCTGGGCGGGAGCAATGACGGCAGCCGGTGTATGGCGCCGCTCGATCGATTTGCCGCGCCTCGGTGGTGGGGATGGTGCCGATGTTGGTGACCGAACATAGGTGACCTTATTAGATCTGTCCAGTCGCCGTAAGATCGGCGAAGAGTCCCCACCACTGAGGCGTGGCAAATCGATCGAGCGGCGCTGTACACCGGCTGCCGTCATTGCTCCAGCCCAGCCGTCAGAAGTGAAGGGAATCAACAAGGATAACACGGTTGAGATCAACGCGCCACTTCCAATCCCTATGGTATAATTACTCTTTTTATTCACAGCCTTACGCGTGGAGGCCTTTCTGAATTATTTGTGTACTTAGTACACTAGCACGCCCGCATATTTATTTTCCCCTGGCGCATAGAGAGATAATATCCCTGTCACTTTTTATTATTTCTCGTGTCAAACAAATTGGCACGCCCGGTGGGACATGGTTCTCCTCCCATCTTTGCTGCGCAACAATGGTCATCGGATTCGTCTTCAGGCTCTTCTCTTTAAATCAAGACAGAATTCCGGGTGCATCTCTAATTTGCCCTGATACACGGGTTTCGTCCAAATGATGGCGACCAAGTTAAGAAGGCGCCGCACTTCATCTCAAAAGTCCAATTTTTTAGGGCTGGGGGCATATCTTGTAGCAAGGATGTATTCTCTTACTGGCAAATGAAATAAGCTTTGTCAACATCGATGAGAAGGCAAATATGCCGACTACAAAATATGTCTAAGATCTTCAAATGAAGATGACGAATCTATTTGGATTTCTTCGCCTGTCAATTGGAAAATAGAATAATTCTTTTTGTGAAGATGTCAACAGACCTATTACAATGGGCCCCTCATCTCCAACCTACCGGGCCCTTATGTGAGGACAGCATGTTGAGTGCATATCTTCGTAGGCGCAGGTTCTATTTGAAGAGCCATTGCAAATATGACCTTCACATCTTTTAAAAAAAATCTGCACCGCGCATATCATATCATCTCACCTCTTCGCATGACCCAAGTAAAATTCTAAGCATCATTATCAATAATGTTTTTGTTATAAATCTACTTGTGTTTGAAGAATTGGCTACCTTTGGACTTGTTGGAGGGCGGCGAATTGTGTAATTTTGTGAATCAAGCTACACTCGCATCCATAATGCACTGACACATGCCAATTGTATGCTTCTGGGGCAGTAGAGGAGGCTACTTGGGGATTTCTAATATCGAGACTCCACGCCCATCATGCTTCCGGCGTGTCTCTAGCTCACAGAGGCTCATGCCCTAGGGAAGAACATGGGAAAAGACCATGAAAAGGCAACCCTGGGGCGTTCCACCATAAGCTCTAGATAAAGTGCCCGAGGGTTTAGTAGTCTACCAAGGTGAATGGCTGTCTTCAAATTCTCAAGGTGGGTCCCTGATCAGCATGAAGAAATCTAGAAGTTCAAGTAAAAAAGTGCAAAGAAAATATCCCAAAAGTTCAAGAAATCTCGTTAAGTGGCCGTACAAGTGGCTTGTCCGAGCAGTCCTCACAAGGGGGAAAACATCCAAAAGAAATGTCAAGAAGTCAGCTGAGTAATCCTGAGAAGTAAGGGAATCACTAGAAAGAAGGCGAGGGCAGTCATTCACCACCCTTCAATCAAGGCACAGAAATATTTTCAGCCATTGTCCCTGACATGGGTATACCCTACAGGTACTCGAGCTTGGTATATACGGTCTAAATACGTACAGGCCCACGGTGTCACCAAGGCCCAAACGAAGGATTCGAGTAACCTACGGACTCTCGATTGCTTGAAGAACAAGAAGAAGCTAAAGATAGAAAGTCCAAAGGGGGAAAACCCTAATTTGTAATCGACTCGACCTGCTACCCGGGACCTAGCCTATCTATATAAAGGCTGGGAGGGGGCAGCGAGGAGGACACACACACACAACCCTAGTTTCCACCACCCTTGCCAGATCGCATCTGCGCACCATTGTAACCTTCGGTTCCTTCGATAATTTCACGAGCAGACAAGCAGGAGTAGGGATCTCTACGAGGCCTGAATCTGGGTAAATCTTTGTCCCTTGTGTGCTTGTTTGCTAGCCGATAGATGTCTCCAGCACTCCCTCCTTCTCCAAAACCCAAGTCCATAACAATGGGCATTGGTGAGTTAAACCCTCGTCAATTGGCGCCATCTGTGGGAATAGGGAGTGCTGATGTTGTGGCTTCTTCGGCCCCATCAACCGCGATCTACAACTCCGTAACAGCGGAGATTCGCCAGCTCTTCGGCGCATTCGACTTCACCGTCCACACGCCAGCCACTCGCCCAGCCTTTGAGTCTGTGGGCGACGGAATCAGCCTGGCGATCGGGAGCTTCCGCTTCCAAGTTGGTCAGATGGGCACGCTTCGATGCTCGATCAGACAAGACCGGCGATTGCCCCAGCATCATGGTTCCCTCCATCGATCGGCACCCTCAGCGAGCTCAATGCCCCGACAACAGTCGAGAACACGGTCACGGCCGATTGCGACTTTTGATCTCGAGTGATCGAGATCAAGATGGAACCTACGGTTCCAGATCTGAGAGTTGTGGAAGCCGCAGCTTCCCAAATCACTTCATGTGCGCCGTCATCAACGCAGGCGACACCTCTGCCAACGGCGGCAATCGCGGCAACGGAACTGACCCGCCTAACGGTGGCAATGGCGGCAACGGCGGCAATGGTGGCAATCGCGTCCCCGTTGACAACGGAGGGGCAGTCGAACCTCCAACCATAGTAAATGAGCAAACCGGCGAACGCGTCGTAATCAAGCTCAACGAGGAAGAATGGGCTCGCTGCCGCGAGGCCCTGCGAGGAACCCCTCTACCCTTCGGATCCCTGCAGGAGCTGCTGATGGGCTATTACTGGCTCCTGAAGGAAGAATTCAAGCGCCAAGTACAAACAATCGCGCAACTCGAGGCGTGCAAATAGGCGGCAGACGAGTTGAGCCTTCGTCGTGCTGGACTCTCCTCCTACGGAGGATCGTCCTCAAAGGGCAACGAGCACCTCGCCAACAAGAGGCAGTCTCAGATGGCCCATCTCACCGAGCAGGAATGCATAGAGGCCGCAAAGGTCCTCGACTTCGGCTCTATTACAGTCGACACCAGGGGAAACGTGGTCCCCAAGACGCCATAGGCTGCGGTGACAGCAGCCACTATGTACCTCCTGAACAACCAACCACCAGCTGGAGACCCCCGAGCCGCCATGCACCGATCTACGATCGCGGGCTTGGGATTAATCGAGGTCGCCCTCGACAAGGAGTCGACACCAGAACCAAAGAAGGCAAAGCGCTAGCAAAGCGTTACTCCTCGCCCTCATCCAGCGATGACAGTCACGACTTGTCTCGACGTTGTCGCTCACGACGACACGACCACGACTACGACGCACGTGATGACATCACGCATCGCAAGATCGACAAATCAAGAGCACGACGTGCTCGGTCGACTGACTCAGAAGAGGAGGACGTGGAGCTCTGCCGCGCCAGATGCCTCAGCAGATCCATTAGGCAGAAGCGAATGCCTAAAGGGTTTAAACTCCCGTCGGAGAACCCAAAGTTTGACGGCCTACAAGACCCGAAGATCTAGCTGGAGGACCACATCTCCTCCGTCAGACTCCATGGAGGCAGTCGAAGCACGGCCATGCAATGCTTGCAGCTACAGCTGCAGGGCGCCGCCCGAGCATGGCTCAAAAAACCTCCCACGCGGATCCATTCGCAGTTGGGACGAGCTGGTTTACAGCTTCGTGCGCAACTTTAAGGGCACATACAAGCGGCCCGCATCAATCGAAGAGCTGAGATGCTGCCAGCAAAGATCTGGCGAATCGCTGTGCTCCTACATCCAAAGGTGGTCCATCATCAAGAACTCCACAGAAAACATCTCAGAGGATCGCGCGATTGACGCATTCAACGATGGCGTCCGCCGTTTAGAACTCAGAGAGGAGCTGGGCCGCTCAAAGCCCAAGACCATCGACCACCTGATGGAGATCGCAAATCGGTGGGCCGATGGAGAAGACTCAGTGAAGAATCGTGTTCACTCCGACAAGGAGGCGGAGCTCGAGCGCAGACGTGATCGCCGAGGCAAGCGTCACATGCGCATTTATGACGATCGCCACGACGTCAATATGGTCGTGGCTGGCACGCTGAAAGACGCGACGACAACCGCAACAGCGGATACCGCGACTCCGAGAAAACCACGCAAGTGTGGCAACGCCGCACTCGCGACGAGGCACCCGCAAGCTCCATTGAGGATAAACTGTCCGGGCCATGTACGGTGCACTTCTACATCGACAAGCATGACGGCAAGAAGAAGTCCAGCCACCTCCTCAAGGATTGCCGCGAATTCCTCAAGCTATATGAGGGACTGGTTCGAATGAACCGCAATGCAGTCGAAAGAGGCTACGGAGCCGCTCCAGGCGCCGTGGCACATGGCGCTCCGCCACCTCCACCTAGGCCACCCCCGAATGCAGCTGCACCGGACCAACACCACGGAGGCGAGCCGTACCCACAGGCCATGGGCACCATGATGATCCAAAAGGGACGCCCCTCCAATAGGGTGCAGAAGGCCATCACTCGCCAAGTCAACTTGGCCACACACTCGCCACCATCCACCACTGAGTACCTCAGTGGAAGTGAGTCCTGCATCACCTTCGACAAACGCGACCATCCGCCTCAGGTACCCCGTCCAGGCCATTGCCCCCTCGTACTCGAGGCGCAAATCGGAGGCTTCGACATGAGTCGCGTCTTCATGGATGGCGGAAGCGGCATCAACCTCATATTCGTGAGTACCTTGCGAGCAATGAAAATCCCTCTAACCTGCCTGGAGGCATCAGACACAACGTTCCGTGGCATTGTCCCAGGGAAAGGCGTATACCCCCTGGGAAAAATCAACCTCGACGTCATCTTCGGTACGCCGAAGACTTCCAGCACGAGCGCATCGACTTTGAGGTCGTCGACTGGCCCTCACAGTACCACTGCATCCTCGGGCGCGTCGCGTTCGCTAGGTTCATGGCAGTACCCCACTATGCCTACCTGCAGATGAAAATGCCAGGTCCCAATGGCGTCATCACAATCAACGAGAGCTTCGAGCGATCTGACAGTTGCGACAGGGAATTCAACAGAATCTCCCAGCCCTTCGGCATGCCGGACGAACTCGCAAGACTGAAGGAGATGATGACAACATACCGCCTCCCTTAAGGTGCCAAGCTCACCTGATCTCTCCTTCGACTCATCTGTGCACACAAAGAAAGTGCAGGTCCACCCATCGGATCCCGCCAAGACGGCCCTCATCGCCAACAACTTGAGTCCCGCATAGGAACTCGCGCTCGTCGAATTCCTCCGTGAGCACTGTGAAATTTTCGCCTGGTGTCCTGCGGACATGCCAGGAGTTCCCAGGGAATTCACCGAGCACGCACTCAACGTCAACCCCGACGCATGGCCAGTCAAACAAACAATTCGGCGATTGTCTGAGCCAAGAGCGCAGGCAGTCGGAATGGAGATCAACAGACTCCTCGAGGCCAAGTTCATACGCGAGATCAAGGAAAGCACTTGGCTCGCCAACACGGTGCTGGTACCGAAAAAGGACACGGATATCCTGCGGATGTGCGTGGACTTCACCTCTCTGAACAAGCACTGCCCAAAGGATCACTTCCCATTGCCGTGGATCGACCAGATCTTCGATTCCACCGCGGGATGCGAGCGCCTCTGCTTCCTCGACGCCTACTCGGGCTATAATCAAATTTGAATGAAAGAGGAAGATCAAGAGAAAACAGCGTTTACAATGCCCTTTGGTGTGTTCTGCTACAACACAATGCCCTTCAGGCTAAAGAACGCGGGAGCCACCTACCAGCGATGCATGCAGGCTTGCCTCAAGGAACAACTGGGACGCAACATACAAGTCTATGTTGACGACATAGTAATCAAGACCAAGGAGGAAGCCTATCTAATCAACGATTTGCGCGAAACCTTCGCCAACCTCGACCGCTACCGGATCAAGCTCAATCCAGACAAATGCGCCTTCGGCGTACCATATGGGCAGCTGCTCGG
Source organism: Avena insularis (assembly GCA_023614405.1). Taxonomy (NCBI): domain Eukaryota; kingdom Viridiplantae; phylum Streptophyta; class Magnoliopsida; order Poales; family Poaceae; genus Avena; species Avena insularis. The sequence continues at coordinate 93,779,993 of CM042696.1, read as the reverse complement.
GTACCTCATCTCTGCGAGAGGAATCGAGGCGAACCCGAAGAAGATAAGAGCCATACTGGCCATGGAGAAGCCGAAAAACATAAGGGGCGTCCAGCAGCTGGCTGGACGAATCGTGGCCCTCAGTCGATTCATCAGTCGAATGGGCGAAAAGGCGCTTCCCTTCTACCAGATCCTCCGCAAAACTGAAAAATTCGAGTGGACCATCGAAGTGCAAGAAGCATTCGAAGACCTCAAGCGCCTGCTATCCACTTCGCCAGTACTGGTGACCCGACGAGAAAGGGAGCCACTGTTGCTGTATATCTCCGCCACCAACCAAGTGGTCAAGATGTTTCGCCGTCGAGCGAGCGGAGGAAAATAAGGTCCACGGCGCATAACGCCCGATACTACCTTAGCGAGGTCCTTACGCTAACAAAACAGCGGTACCCGCACTACTGGCGGCGACTGGCGTCTTCATGACCGCCCGACGATTGCGCCACTACTTCCAGGAACACCCAATCGTGGTGGTCAACGACGCCCCCTTGGGACACATCCTCAATAACCCCGACGCCACGGGACGAGTCACGCTTGTGGGAATAGAATTGTCTCCACGAGACATCACGTATGAAAAGCGCGACGCAATCAAGTCGCAAGTTCTCCCGGACTTCCTAGTGCACTGGATGGAAAACCAGCTCCCGGACAGGCCAAATATGTCCTACCTCTAGACAATGCACTTCGATGGGTCCAAGCGGAAAGACAGAGCAGGCACAGGTGTCATACTGACATCACCTCAAGGGGACAAGCTGAAATATATCCTGCGAATGCAGTTCACAGCCTCAAACAACGAGGCTGAATACGAGGCCCTGTTGCACGGGATGAGGATGGCAAAAGGCTGCGGCGCCAAGAGGCTCATCATATACGGCGACTCCAAGTTGGTCGTCAACCAAACAATGCATGAGTGCGACGCACTGAACGATAACATGATCGCGTACCGCGACCTCTACGACACACTCGAAGGAGACTTCGACGGTTGCGAGCTGCGACACGTAGGTCACGAAAGCAACGAGGAGGCGGATGCACTCGCCAACATAGGCTCTACCTGCACCCTCATACCGCCCGGGGTATTTCTCGAGCGCATCTACGAATGCTCCATCAAGCCAAAGGCCGCAGAGAAGAAAACAAGCGCAGCAACGTACTCGGGGGCTACGCCACCCAATGAGCCAAGGGCACTCGATGACTTGGAGCTGGACACAGGACTCGAGGGACCAACGAGCGTCATGATGATCGAGCAATCCTGGACGCAGCCATACATCACGTACCTCCTCAGCAAGAGGCTACCAGACGATCCGACAGATGCACGACACATCGCGCGTCGATCCAAGGCATTCGCTGTTATCAACGGCGAACTATATAAACGCAGCATCATGGGAGTACTCCAACGATGCGTCTCCATCGCCGATGGAAAAGCAGTTCTCCTAGACATTCACGAAGGGACCTGCGGGTACCATGCCGGCAGTCGCGCCCTCGTTGCCAAAGCTCTACGAGCTGGATTTTACTGGCCTACGGCCCTGCGTGACGCCAAGGACATAGTCCAAAAATGCAACACTTGCCAGCGATTCGCGGACAAGCCACACACACCAGGCGCAGAGCTACGGCCAATCACATTGGCATGGCCCTTCGCACAATGGGGGCTCGACATGGTCAGCAAACTTCCAAGGTCCTCGCAAGGAGGCTATGTCTACCTCTTAGTCACAGTCGACAAATTCACCAAGTGGATTAAGGCCATACCAGTGACCAACCAATCAGGACACAGCGCAGTCAACTACTTCGAGTCCATCATCTACCGCTTCGGGGTGCCGCACAGCATCATCACCGACAACGGGACGGACTTCACATCCAAGGAGTTCCAAGAATTCTGCGAGAACTTGGGGATCAACATCAGCTACGCCTCAGTAGCACATCCACAGACCAACGGTCAGGTGGAAAAAGCAAACGGGCTCGTCTGTAGCGGCATCAATAAGCGACTCCTCCGGCCACTCGAACAAGCCGCGGGTTGCTGGACAGACGAGCTGCAATCCATACTCTGGAGCCTACGTACAACTCCAAATGGGGCCACGGGCTACACGCCATTCTTTATGGTGCACGGAGCTGAAGCAGTGCTACCCGCCGAGGTACTGTACAAGGCACCGCGCGTGGTCGCTTATAGCGAGCAAGAGTCATCCCTCGCACTCGAAGACTCCGTCGACCTCCTTGACGAGGCAAGGGAAATCACCGCGGAAAGATCCACGATCTACCAGCAGAACCTGCACAACTACCACAGTAGGAGGCTTCGCCCTAGATCCTTCGTCGAAGGTGATCTGGTCCTACGACTGAAGCAGCAGGGGCATCTCAAGCTCGAGTCCCCCTAGGAAGGACCATACGTGATTACAGAAGTAATCTCAGGTGGCGCCTATCGCCTTCAAGATTTAGAGACAGGAGTCGCATACTCCAACCCCTGGAACATCGCACAACTGCGACGCTTCTATCCTTAGTCTTTTTACTTTTTATTACAAATAAGGCTACTCAGCCAAGGCTACTTAGCCACACATTGTACCTCACACTATTCTTCGAATAAATAAAAGCTAAGTGCCCCAAAACTCTGTGTTCTCCTTTACTTTTTCAATTTACCTACTCGGGGGCTACGCCACCCTATACACATATGTTCTTCGAACCAAAACGCGATATCCTGAGTAGCTGGTACATCAATCGAAACCCTTAAACACAACCTCAATCCAGCTGCAACGCACCTGACAGGTTGACAAGGGACTGGGATAAAACATGGCCAGGCTAACGAAAAAGACTCGCATAGTGCAACACACTCCATGCTAACAAAGCTCTTTATGCACATCCGACAATAAATTATTTACAAGACCAATACTAACTTTACAACACAAGTACACTTATGTGCAGGATGCAAACTAAGCTACTACTACAGCAGGAGAACGTTGGTTTGTTCCTCAAAGAAGTCGACGATCTCTTCTGCTAGGCGATCCACCGCCTGGTAATGCGGCACCACATTCCAAGTAGAACCTGCTGGTGGGGCAGGCGGCCTAGACGCAATCGCCGCAACATCTACGTCGGGCCTGTGCAGTCGCACCATTGATAGGGCAGCCTTGGCACCAGCCACCAACTGTTGCCTCACGCATTCGCGAACCGCGGACAGATCTTTAAACTTGGTAAGCAGGGCCATCAAGCTTGATGGAGTATCATCCAACGGGAACATCGCCCGATAAATGTTCCTCAAGCATGACTGCGACTTCTTCAGAAAAAGTAGCACTCGCGACGCACGATCCTGTAGGGTCGCCAGCACAGTCGCACGATCATGATCTACCTAGAAGTATCCACTCTCTTGACGTTGCTCCTGGGTAAGATCATGCAGGCGAATGGCAATCCTATCCTTCTCCTCCTGCGGATGACGCTACAACGAACTACATCGGGCAAGAAGAGCATGAGTACAACGTACCAACTGCGAGTGACTGCAAGGAAAAGATGAGAACAAACAAACTAACACTTGAATTGGTCGTCTAACTGCATCACCTCGCCAAGCCAATATTGCTCTCAAACGGCGGCTTTCTCCGCCTTCGACTTCCACACATCCGCGTTACCGGGAGCACGGGCAACTCACGCTCCAATTGCTTCACGCGGTCATGCAGTCGTGAAAGCAAGGATAGCTCATCTACCCTGGAGCGCGGCGGCGCCACAGTATCATCAAGGATCGGTGAATCCTGAGTTTCCCTCAAAGGATCACTCGATGTACCCTACCACAAGTCAAGACAGAAGCAAATAAGACGACCAAATCAACACAAAGACAAAAGGATCAGATGCATTCAAGACTAGCAAAAGAATCAGCAGATACACTCGCTAGCAGGCATGTCTTTAAAACAAAAGGACACAATCTAAACTAAGTATTACAAAACTATCTAAGGAGCAGCTGGCTTCTTCGACTTCGACGGCTTCGGGGGCTTCATCGAGTCCGTGGCAGTGTCAGACGCCACTGACTTTCCGCCGGCCCCTGACACCGAGGCTTTCGCCGCCTTCTTGGCACGTTGGAGATCCTCAGAGTACTTCGCAACAGTATTTATCAAAGGATGCCCATATTTGCCACAGGCAGTCGTGAAAAGAGCGAAGACTACCTGCTGACCGTCCGCGCCAATAGGCATCGCCTTCGACACCGCGGCAGGATCGGTCTCGACTTTGTGGGCCTGCACCAGGGCAAGCGACATGGATGCGCCAGCCCATGTGGAGTGAGTTCTTGTAGCTGGAGGGCACACCCCCGGCGAGTGACTCCACCAGCTCGTCCATATTATCGATCAGCTCCGCCTTGGGCATCAACTCCTCCCGGAGACGGCTGAGGGTGCCCTTGGCCTTGGAAAGTGTATCCTGGACGGCGGCGCTACGGTCCTCGATCACCGACAAAGACCGCCTTGAGCGTCATCACGACGAAGGGCCTGCGGGTCAAAGCTCAAATCGCCAGCATCTGTACATAAACCCACACATGGATAAAAACATCAACACCACCGGCGAAAACATTAGAAGAAGAGAAGGATAACAATATCCACAAGCAAAAGTACCTGAGAGAGCCTTGGCGATTGAGAATAGTTGTTTTTCGAACAACTTTTCTCTGGCCGCGAAGGAGGCATGCAGATCCTCTTCATGCTTCCGCGCCTCGTCACGCACTGTGATTGCCTCGTTGCGGCCCTTCACAGCGGCGGCAAGTGTCTTCTCCAAGGTGGCGGCGTTACGCAATAAGGCATTATGTTCGGCTACTCGACAAATAAAAGTTGATTATCAGTCGACTATATCAAAAGGAGAGGATGAAGAAGAATAAGTGTAGAACACTCACTTTCAACCACGCGGTGACGCGTCTCCAGCATTGCATGTTGGCGTCCCATCGTCATCACTTGTTCGGCCAAGTGCGCGGCTTCCTTCACAAGGAGTTGTCGCATAACAAAGAATCATCAGAAGCAATAAATAACATCGACTACAACACTACAAAGGAGAAAAGTTACACTTACATGGTCCTCTAGTGACCCCGAAGATCTCTGTTGTACCGTCATCCGGGCAACCATTCGATGCTCCCCTTCATGAGGAGAACTGGAAGAGTTGTGCCCGGAGTAGGCCGCCACTGGAGGGGAAGGAGCATGCTCGACCTCTTCCTTGGCCTTCGAGGTCGCGACTCCTGACTCCTTCAAAAATTGGACGTCGTCAGAAGATGACGACGCCTCTTGACTGCAAGATAAAAACCATATCAACAAAATGGCAAACCCAGAGACAGGCCAACAAGGGCAAAACAGAAAAGGACAAGTAAGCTAGCAAACTTACCAGTCAAACTTGTAAAATCAAATGTAGCCTCCTTCGACTCCGATGAAGACTCCTTGGGCAATCGCATCTTCTTGCGAGAAGATGGTGCCACAACGCTCACGGGAACAGCAGGAATTGGCGACTCTGCGCCAACGCCCGTACCTTCCGGAGTCGAAGGAGATGACGCGTCGGAATCCTTGCTACGCGAACGCTTGCGAGTGTCCGGACTATCGGACTCGGGGGCTTCCTTCTCCACATCAGAAGGGACGGTCGACTCAGACTCATCCTCTTCCAAGGCTTCGCGAGGAATAATCCCCCCAGGAAGAGGAGGCATGCAAGGCGACACCGTCCAATCCTGCATACAGACAACGAAATTCAGCAAAAACCAAGTAAACAACAGAAAAGCAATCGACAAAATCAGCTACTGCGTAGCACAACTATACCTCAGGAGGAGGGTTCGAAGCATCAAAGGGAGGAACAACTGGCTCACTGGGAAGCACATCCTTGATGGTGTACTTGGTGACCAGTCGAACCCTCTTGTCCACCTCACTCACGGACATGCCATCAGCAGACACGTGAGTGGCATCATCAGCGCCAGCCCACTGAAACATGGGATGGACTCTGGCTTGCAGGGGCTGGACGCGACGGCGCAGCAAAGTACGGATGAGAGCGCAGCATCCCTCCTCTTTGCCTATGCGACTCTATCGCAGACGCTACCGATACAAGACGCGTCTGTCTCCGCGAGCTCGCCAGGCATGACTACGTTCTTCCAGGAGCGCATCCTCCTGCACGGCGTCGCGGGATAAAAGGACACGAGTCCAAAGTGCTCACCATTGGCCTTCTGATCACGGATATAGAACCATTTGTCCCTCCACCCTTGGACGGACACCGTGAGCTTGATGTCGAAGTAGGTGGCGGATGGGTCGACATGGATTCCGCAACCACCTACATCGTAAACTAAAGAGCCAGACGCAGACTGGCACTTAAATTTGAAGATGCACTTGAAAAGGCCGAAGTGTGGCTCGATTCCGAGCCAGCACTCGCAGAGCGTGATGAAGTAACAAATATGGAGGATCAAATTTGGGGACAGCTGATGGAGCTGGAGCCCGTAAAACAAAGAAGACCCCTAAAGAAGGGGTGAAGAGGCAAGGAGAGACCGCGAATGATGAATGCTAGAAACATCACTCGAAAACCAGCGGGTGGAGCAGGAATGGTCTCACCGCTGGGACGCCACTGTCGCGATCAAGGGCAGACAATACTCCGTCTTGGCGAATAAGACGGAGATCGGACGCCTTGATGATGGAAGGGCGCCACGCACCATTCATGAGGCGGGTGCCCGCGACTTTATTCTTCCCGCCGGCGGCGGTGCTAGTGCCCGCAGCAGCGGAGCCGCCCTTCTTCTTCGCCGCGGCAACAGTGGCCGCGGAATCAGCAGGAACGCCTCCCTTCTTCTTCCCCATTGCACGACGGCGATACGAGCGAAGAAAGTAGCTCGGAAACGAGCGAAGCTGGTCCAGCGTCGTGGAGGAAACGGGCACAGAGAAAAGCAGAGGAGCAGCAGCAATGGCGATGGCAGCAAGGATGAATGAGAATAGATGGGAAAATTACCGTCGCATCGCTGCTACTTAACCCCTGGAAGATGCAATCCAACGGCTCAGAAAAACCCTACTGAACGCGTGGCACACATCGTGTTGGACACGTGGAGAAGGGAAAGCGCGAACCGTCCCTCCACTACTCCCATTACGCACGGAAATCGAGGAGACACAGTTAAAATAAAGATTACGCATGCCCAGTCAAATCAAAGTCAGATAGTGGGACCCACTGCTCGTCATGTCCCGTCAAACTCGCTCACGCGGGCAACTGAGGTCATACAAGCGTCAGCACTGATGTTATCAAAGCTACGCAACGGAAAACTTCGACTACTTTAGTCCTTGCTAGAGTCTTCGACTCCACCAAGCACTCGGGGGCTACTCCCATAGGGAGCGTTGGTCGCGCACCCTAAGATTTTTCTTTTCTTTTTTCAGGAATATGGACAATCAGAAGCAAACCCAAACCACTCGAAACACGATTCGACTATGGACATGGGTTACTCCCATAGGGAGCGCTGGAAAAAAATTCGACTGAAACAAGTAAGCAAAGAACAAAATGATTCTTTAGTCCCTGCCTGAGTCTTCGACTCAACCAGGCACTCGGGGGCTACTCCCATAGGGAGTGCTGGTCGCGCACCCTATAATTATTTATGCAAAAACTGTATGTCGATAACATCCACACTCGAAACTCATGGCGACACCGCCTCATAATTTTTCCCTACAAAGAGATTGCGTCTCCTAGGTCACCCGAATCGTCTCCGCGGTGATAAAATTCGGATGTCGCGCTTACAGCGTGAAGGTAAGACCTGAACAAGGCCTGACAACGCATTAGCTGCGCACTACCAGAAACATATCCGTGCCTGCAGGTACGATGAATATGCCTTGACGGACGCGTCGAGTGCTCACACCCATATAACTAGAATTCGACTCCTGTAAGACCTCCGCGGCTTGAGTCGAATTACACCAGCACTTTTCCGGATTCGAGTCCGGGGACTCGAGTTCGAGTAGATTGCGTTGTTTCACCCTAAGGTGGTTAACTGATACCGATACTTCGGTTATATCAGACACGTATATCAACAATCCCTATGATACAATTAAAAGCAGTCGAAATATATACTCGTTCAGGCACTCGAAAGACTTCAAAAAGTCCCCAATGAATCTGATTCCACCGACACTGGGGCTACTGACATGGGTATACCCTACAGGTACTCGAGCTTGGTATATACGGTCTAAATACGTACATGCCCACGGTGTCGCCAAGGCCCAAACGAAGGATTCGAGTAACCTACGGACTCCCGATTGCTTGAAGAACAAGAAGAAGCTAAAGATAGAAAGTTCAAAGGGAAAAACCCTAATTTGTAACCGACTCGACCTGCTACCCGGAACCTAGCCTATCTATATAAAGGCTGGGAGGGGGCGGCGAGGAGGACACACACAACCCTAGTTTCCACCACCCTCGCCAGATCGCATCTGCGCACCATTGTAACCTTCGGTTCCTTTGATAATTCCACGAGCAGACAAGTAGGAGTAGGGACCTCTACGAGGCCTGAACCTGGGTAAATATTTGTCCCATGTGTGCTTTTTGCTAGCCGATAGATGTTTCCAGCGCTCCCTCATTCTCCAAAATCCAAGTCCATAACAATGGGCATTGATGAGTTAAACCCTCATCAGTCCCAAAACCATTTACCCAATTTATCCTTGCCTAAGTCTTTGGGTTCTTGATGCTCGTTCAAAGGGCATGATTGAGCTGTGAGGGTTCCTCGGTACAATGATGTGCTAGAGTATGATCCTTCCCTACCTCTCAGAAGCATCCATGAAGCATGGCATCTCCGCACACGTACACTAAATGAAATTCAATATTGAGTTGCAACCGTCATAGTACTCCGACGGTTCCCAACGACAAGTCCTCTTGTAGCCTTTTCTGATTACGTCGTTGTGCATCGTGATCCAAAGTTTTTATTTTCTCTTATAAAATATGTGCAAAACATACACTTGCATATTCTTTTAATCCAGATTTACTGCAGCCATCATCTTTATGACGACGCACGTGTAGAACCTGCGCCAAGAGGGTGGGTATTTAGATCGCTTCCTCTCTGCATCTATTATACCGCCAGTGGCATCTTAACGCCTAACGATACACATCAACAACAAACAACATCGGTGTCAGGGGCAGCGACATATGTGCGCCCAAGATGGCTCGATGACTCCACGACATCCACCTTGCTACAACGACAAAGATCATGGGCACCGGGGGTAGCAATACCCGTGCATCATAATATCGCCGATGACTTCCCGGTGCTTGGTCCTCCTCACAAACATACATCATGGGCACCGGGGGCAGCAATACCCGTGCACCATAACATCGCCAACGACTTCCCGGCGCTTGATCCTCTACACCGACCTACATCACGGGTACCAGGGGCAGTAATACCCGTGCACCATAACATTGTCGACGACCTCCCGGCGTTCGATCCTCTTCACCAACCTGCATCATGGCGCTGGGGGCAACGATTCCCGTGCGTCGTGGCTTCGCCGACAACTGGTGCAGTAACACTGGAGCATCCATGATTTCACGGATCACTTCCCGGCGTTTGATCCTCTCCGTCCGTGTTTCCGGGACGCGAACGGCACTCCAACGACTCTTCTCCAACAAGCCCGACGTTGGAGGCAGCACCACCTCCCCTTGGTTATCTACATGGCCGATGGTGAACACCGGCAATCTCTCTTATGACCGCGCCGAAGGCATTCCGGCATCGCTTAGATGTGGGCGGTCGATGACTTTCCGACCCTTCCTCTGCATCATATAGGACACCAAGCTCATGGGAGCAGTGCAACGCGCCAGTACGGCTAGCCTGAATCTGTGAAACCCTTCAATTTAGTCGGCTGGCATCGCAGCAGCTAAGCGGTCGCGACTAGATTGATAAACTTCTTCAAGACACGGCATGGCATTTTTGCTGTGAAATGAAGGCAAAAATGAGGTCGTCTTGTTGGCTAGAACCGTGCATGCATGTATATGGTCCCAACTAGCTTCCTTGTCAAAAGTTAGTGCGGATGAACTTACCTGCACTAGACTCTAATAGGTCTCTTCACGGGGCTTCTCACACTCTGCATCAAAGTCAATTTACTTGTATCATCTACTGATACTTTTCTAATGTATGATGTTTACACGGCTGCAAATGGAGGCCCGTGACTGTGACAATTATCATCATGGTTACGGAGCCCGCGGTGGCCATCTCGTAGACTACCCGGTTACTCCTTGGCAACGTGTCTTGCGTGTGCTGCTGCTACTAGTCTATTCAGTGGCCCGTGGCATCAACTAATTGTGTCCATACACACATGTATTCGGAGCAAACAAAAAAAGGATAGAGGCGCACGTATACTGGTGCCCTCTATTTCGGCAATGTTGCATGTATACGGTTGCTTACACCGTAGGCCTTGCACTAGGTGTTGGATACGGCAATTTATCATATATCTGAAAAAGTGCTTAGTCTCCGGAGCCTATGAATACATCTATCACCCAGAGAGTTTCTTGGCTCATTCGTCATGAGAATGAGTAGGAAAAGAAGCCCTGAAGGCAAATCATTATAATCGAGCTATATCACTGATGGAAATTATCTTTAGGAAATTCGTCCTATGCTATGGAGTTCTGCCCAAGCGCAGCTGCCTTTTGGTCTTGATCCCATCGAGGGAGGAACGGTTCTGTACCAGCCTAGATGAAGCTACAGCCCGCTGTTAAAACGCCGCCGTGCTCACCGACGGAGCTGAGCGTGATGATAACACCTGCTAACAGCGTACACAGTGGACCAGGGACGCGATGGTGCAGATCGGCCACAAAGAATATGGCAAGCAAGCGCCGAATACAAGCAGTCCAAGTTTCGCATATTGATAAAGCCATCACTTCATTAAACCGGGAAATCATCCGATACAGAATAAATAAGCAAATAAATAAACCTAAGATACTCAATCCGGTGCACATATGTTGTACTTTTGTTTCTCCATTGAGAGATTAATAAAAAATGCACGTTTTCCTATGTCTTTATTTATATTTATTTTCCCCTGGCGCGTAGACAGATAATATTTCCGTCACTTTTTATTATTTCTCGTGTCAAACAACACTTTAAAATTTCCTTCATACAAAATTTCACACAATCTTTATTAGCAACATTAGTATACTTAAGATAATAAGTCTTTAGGTTCAGTTTCAACACAAGTAAAACTTTTATTAAAACACAACCTACTGTAGAAATTCCTTTTAAAAGTTTAAATGATCAAAGAGAACTCAAAGAGAAAGAGATTAAGAGGATAATGGCAGAAATCTTTTAAAACAGACCAGCAGGTAAAAACCAATTTTTTTGAAGACCTTCTGTTGCTCAAATCGAAAAGTGTTAAACTAACGAAAGTTAGATAACAACCTAGGGCAGAAGCACAAAACATTACAGCTCAATCCGACATGCAGAGATTTTTCACGAAGTTTTACAGCGAAGCACAAAATCTGTTTTGGGACAGCAACTTTTCCAAGTCTTACTTCTCTCTCATTAGAGGTTACTCCTAGCACAAAAACCACACAAAAAGGATAAAAAGAGGTTATTACAGAGGCAATAACTTCCAAGACTCAACAAAAGAAAAATTCATTGACTAAAAATTTGGGTTATCTCCCAATAATTCTTTCTTTATAGTCATTAAGATAGGCATGATAATTTTGATGATGCTCACACAAGAAATATGAATTGAAGTAGAAGAGAGCATCAAGAAGCAAATTCAAAACACATTTAAGTCTAACCACTTCCTATGCATAGGAATCTTGTATGCAAATAAATTAACAAATAACAAAGTAACGGGCATAGGAAGATAAAACGAGAGTAACTTCAAAACTTTCAGCAAATAGAGAGGTGTTTCAGTACCATGAAAACTTTTACAACCATATTTTCCTCTCTATAATAATTTTCAGTAGCCTTATAAATAAACTCAGCAATATAACTATCACATAAAGCATGCTTTTCATGATCTACAACACACATAATTTTTATCGAGCTCAAAAATAGTGGGATTAAAACCTTCAAACCTACTTTTAACAATTTTATAACAAGTTAACTGATCAATCTCATTTTCAATCATAGTATAATTAATATTATCAACCAATATAGGACCATCATCTAGAGCTTTATTATAAACATTTTCAAAAGAATCCACAGGAACATGACATTCATCCTCCTTTGGTAAGCATGGAGGACAATCAAATAATGTAAAGGGTAAAGAGTTACTCTCATTAGAAGGTAGGAATGGGTAGATCCATTCTTCCTCCTCTTGATCATCACTCTCTTCCTCTTTTTCATCCAATGAGCTTCTAGTTTCAGCAATTTTTTCTTCCATAGGCTCCTGCAAGGCATTAGTCTTTTCCATTGGTAGAGAGTATCTATTAAGATATTCAAGAATATAGCCATTTTCTTCCTTGTAATTATGAAAGAAAAATTTAAGTATATCATAAACCTCATATTTATAAGGTGCATAATCAGTATTTTCAAGCAAATAAGCAAGTTCGATTGCACCCTTCTAAGCAATAAATTCTTCAATTTGTTCCACATTATAAAAGTCATAATTTTCCTTAACATAAGAAGGTATGGTAACATCATCATTATACTCACATTGAAAAGGGAGGTGTTTATACCTCCTATAGCAACAAGATTTATCAAAGCAATAAGTAACATTATAAGTAGAGCACACATTTCTAGCAATGGTATACAATTTATTTATTTGTTCCCGTAAGTGTTTCCCTTTTTGTGACAAGCAGTCTTCCTCATAATCATATTTTTGTTCTTCCGTGAACCCACCTTGCCAATAAGATCTAGTTTTAAAGAAACCAACCGTTGATAGAAAGCATGATAAAGCAAGACAATAACAGACCAAAAAAAATAACCACTATAGTAGGATTTTTTTTATATTTTTAATAAAAAGAAACAAGCAAACAAAGTAAAAAATAAACTAAGCCAAACAAAAAAAACAAAGTAAAGAGATTGGTTGTGAGGGACTCCCCTTGTGAAGTTGTCCTTGACTCCCCGGCAACGGCGCTATAAAAAAGGCTTGATGGCTCAAAATATATTCGAGCTCGTTGGGAACCCCAAGAGGAAGGTATGATGAGCACAACAATAAATTTTCCCTTAGTTATGAAACCAAGGTTATCGAACCAATAGGAGCAAGGAAACAACTCCAAGGTGTTGTTTCCAACTTGGAATCCTGCATAACACAACCACAGAACTTTGCCCCAATTTACAGTGAGGTTGTCAATCTCACCGGTTTTGCTGAAAACAAAGGATTAAACATATTGTGTGGAAGATAGTAATTGCTTGCAGAAAGTAAACAGTAAACGGTAAATAGATGGTAGAGATGGTAAAAGAATGGACCGGGGTCCATAGTTCACTAGAGGTGATTCTCCTTAAGATAGATGACATGTTGGGTGAAAAAATTACAGCGGGGCAATTGACAGACACCGAGAAAGCATACCATGCATATACTAATCATCTCGACTCCTATGAGATTTCATTGGGCATTACAACATTATACATAGACCGTAATCTAACCGCATCTATGACTAATAATCCACCTTCAGGTTATCATCCGAACCCCCTCCAGTATTAAGTTGCAAGCAACAGATAATTGCATTAAGCAAAGTGTGTAAACTAAACAATACGATTATCCCATGGATAAAGGATTGATGTTTTCTCCCTAGTAGCAACAATACATCTAGTACCTTAGAGATTCCTGTCACTTCCCCGGATTACGAGAGGCATGAACCCACTATCGAGCATAAATACTCCATCTTGGAGTTGCTAGCATCTATTTGGCCAAGATAGCTACTAACAACGGAAAGCATGCAAGATCACAAATAATATAGACATGATAGAATCAATAATCAATCTGAAATAGCATCTCAATATCCATCGGATCCCCGCAAACACGACATGTAAGATTACAAATAGATGATCCTGATCATGAACGGAGCTCACGAGATCTAAACATGGTAGCACAAAGAAGGAGAACCAACCATCTAGGTACTACATGGACCCGTAGTCCAGGGATGAACTACTCATGCATCACACTGGAGGCAGTCATGGTGATGAAGAAGGCCTCCAGGGTGATCTCTCCCCTCCAACAGGGTGCCGGGAAGAGATTCAAATCCCTCCCGATCTAGGGATGGAGATGGCAGCGGATACAGACTCTTTCGTGGAATTTTTATCGGGTACTTAGGGTTTTCGTCTCAAGAGGCTTTTATAGGCGGAAGGGCAAGGTCGGTGGAGTACCAGGGACCCACACCCCCTGGTGGCGTGCCCCCTAGGCCGTGCCGCCACCAGGTGTGGCCGCCCTGGTGCGCCACTTCGTCTCCCCTCCGGACTCTGTGTTGCTACGGGTGAAATATTGACTTTGGCTTTTGTCCGGTCCAATCAGAATATTTCCTTACTAGCTTTTCTGAAACCAAAAACAGCAGAAAACAGGCAACTAGCACTGTGGCATCTTGTTAATAGGTTAGTTCCAAAAAATCTATAAAAATACCTCAAAGTATGAACAAAACATAAGAAAGTAGATACTAAACAAGCATGGAACATAAAAAATTATAGATACGTTTACGATGTATCACCTCCCTTGAATCCAGCATAACCTAGCTCCAATGTGGGCCTCCTACCACCCTTCCATCCTCCGACCGCTCTGTTTTGCAAGAATCGAGCATAAGGGTAGACGATTTGCAACAGATATGGGCGGTGGCGAAAAATCGACTTCCTAGTCGATTCCGGTGATGGGGGAGCAGCGAGCGATGAAGAGTTGGGTGGGAGGGAGGCACAGGGTCCGGGGTTCCTACGGCGGGTTTTCATGGTCACCGAAGGCGATGCCGACGTGAATGGGGCTGAATGTCGCTGATGGGATGGGAGGTCGGATATTTTCTCTGTCAACGACTTGTATTTAGGAGGCGGTGATGACTCTTATAATTTTTACTTAACTATAAGGTTATAAGAGTGTTGCATCCGCAGCATAGAAAACAAAAAATTTCCTACGGTGTGAACTACACGCCAAGATCTATCTACTAGGTACAAAGCAATGGGTGGACATACATCCAACGAGAACTTACCCTCGTAGACAACGAGCATTGTTAATGAGTAGGAACTCGTGGTTGATGTAGTCGTACACTTGCCGATCTCAAGATCGTGAGGAAGTCGGAGCGCCGCAACTCAGCAGCGCATCCGCACTCGCACACACGTTCAAGCCACCGGACAACCTCCACCTCCTCGCTCCAGACGAAATGCCACCGGGAACATGTATCTCGCTAATTCGAGACCATGGGGGAATAATTCTAGAGGGGGAGAGAGATCCTTCACAAGGAGGTGTGATGATGAAGGAGGGAATGGGTGGCCTTTTATAGGAGGAGGGGGGTGCCCCCTCTCTCCATGGCCGGCGCTTGGGGGGGTGACCCCTCACCTCCCCCATTCATGTGGTGGTAACCCCTCCACATTAAAATGCCTCTTCACATTCCCTTTTAAAGTCTCCACTTTAAATGCATTAAATTTCTCCAAATTTAATGCTCTCTCATTTAAAAAAACTCTTTTTATTAAATTTATTCAGAATTTTGTTAATTACTTTAATTAACAAATATTCACATATAGCCCCTTGCAATATTTCAATATCACATGCAGAAACACCTTCTGCAATTTCACCCGAAACAATTTTCGGTTTCTATTAAAACAATTCCTGCGCTTTGCAATTCTTTCGTCTGAAACATATGTGTTCCAAAATGGTGTCCGGTAACTCTTAAGTGTGCCACCCTACGGTTCGCAAATAATGCAGACATGATCGAGACCCTTCTCCGATCAATAATCGCAGCGGACACGAGATCCGCATCGACTCCTACACATTCAACGATGACTCGTGACCGTGAGAACCTTTAACGCTTGTAACTAAATCCCTTTGTTTCTCGATATATTACATGTCCGAGATTCGATCATCGATCTCCATACCTAGTTTGATCTCGTTATCGACATGCACTCTTTTCTCGCTCCTGATATAACATTCTAGTGATCTCATCACTTGCTTGCAAGCTATCCTAATGTGATATCACCGAGAGGGCCCAGTATATCTATCCGTCATCCGGATTGACAAATTCCACTCTTGATCCATGAGCCTCAACATAACACCTTCGTAAATCTTGAACCCATCTTTATAGTCACCACTATCGTGTGACGTTTGATGCTATCAAGATACTCTTCCGGTGTTAGCAATTAACATGATCCCATGGTCTAAGGATAAAGATTACTTCATATGATGTTATAGCAATATAAACATAACGACTTGATCGTAATGCTATACTTCGGACGAATGTTCATCACATCATTCCACCAATGGTGTGACCTTGTTATTAACAACATCCAATGTCCATGATCAGGAAACCTTGATCATCCTGTTAATCAACAAGCTAGTCTATAAGAGAGGCATGACTAGGAACCCTTTTTTTTATTAAACACACATGTATTGATGTTTCCGAATCAATACATTTCTAGCATGTAAAATAAACATCTATCATATATAAGGAATATATAATAACAACTTTATTATTGCCTCTCAGGGCATATTTCCTTCAGTCTCCCACTTGCACTAGAGACAATAATCTAGTTCACATAGTGATAAATCTAACACCCATGGAGTTCTGGTGTTGATCATGTTTTGCCCTAGGGAGAACTTTAGTCAACGGATCTGCTACATTTAGGTCCGTGTGTACTTTACAAATCTTTATATCTCCATCCTTGACATGCTCGTGGATGGAGTGAAACCGGAGCTTAATATGTTTGGAATTCTTGTGAGACCTTGGTTCCTTTGCGTTGGCTATGGATCCATTGTTGTCACAATAGATCACCATCGGGTCCAACGACCGGAACCACACCCAGCCCGTAATGAACTCTTTCATCCAAACTGCGCCCGCTCAAGTAGCAACATATTCCGCCTCGTTGTTGATCCAGCCACCACAGGTTGTTTGGAACTCCTCCAACTAATCGCTGCCTGCTCAAGAGAAATACGATCCGGATTGAGACTTAGAGTCATCCGGATCGGTGTCAAAGCTAGCATCCACATAACACTTAGCGACTAGCTCTTCTTCACCTCCGTATATGAGAAACATATCCTTAGTTCTTCTCAAGTACTTGAGGATGTTCTTTACCGCTATCCAAAGGTTTCAACCTAGATCGATTGGTACCTACTAGTCAAACTAATAGCATGTGCCACATGCGGTCTTGTACATAGCATGGCATACATAATAGAGCCTATGGCGAGGCATAGGGGATCTTATCCATCATCTCTCTTTCTTCACAGTGGCGGACTTTGAGTCTTACTCAATGTCTTTCCTTGCAACATACGTAAGAACCCCTTCTTACTTTCGTCCATATTAAACTTCTTTAATATCTTATCAA
Organism: Avena insularis; assembly: GCA_023614405.1. Lineage (NCBI taxonomy): Eukaryota > Viridiplantae > Streptophyta > Magnoliopsida > Poales > Poaceae > Avena > Avena insularis. The sequence continues at coordinate 93,762,646 of CM042696.1, read as the reverse complement.
GGTATGTACTCTGCGATAGCCCAATTAGGCGCCTTGATCTATCTCTATAGATTTTAATGCCTAATATATATGACGCTTCACCAAGGTCTTTCATCGAAAATTTGCTGTTTAGATAACTTTTAACACTGTTTAAAAGATCTATATCATTTCCAATCAATAATATGTCATCCACATATAATATTAGAAATGTCACATTGCTCCCACTCACTTTCTTGTAAATACAAGCCTCTCCATAAGTTTGGACAAATCCAAACTCTTTGATCACCTCATCAAAGCGGAGATTCCAACTTCGTGATGCTTGCTTCAGTCCATAGATGGATCGCTGAAGTTTGCACACCTTATTAGCATCCTTAGGATCGACAAACCCTTAGGTTGTATCATATACAACTCTTCTTCAATCTTACCATTGAGGAATGCAGTTCTGACATCCATTTGCCATATTTCATAATCGAAATATGCAGCAATTGCTAACATAATCCTAACCGATTTAAGCATCGCTATGGGAAAGAATGTCTCATCGTAGTCAACTCCTTGAATTTGTCGAAACCCCTTTGCGACAAGTCGAGCCTTATAGATGGTCACATTACCATCAGCATCAGTTTTCTTTTTGAAAATCCATTTATTCTCAACGGCCTTTCGGTCGTGAGGTAAGTCCACCAAGTTCCAAACTTGGTTCTTGTACATGGATTCCATCTCGGATTTCATGGCTTCTAGCCATTTGTTGGAATCCGGGCTCATCATCGCTTCTTCATACGTCGCAGGGTCATCCATTTCATCAACCATGAAATTCACAACAGGATTGCCGTTAAAGAGCTACACGTCCTTCTTGACTGCGAGGTTCGGTAGTGTCCTCTTCGAGTTTCATGATCATTATCATTAGCTCTCTCTTCATCAGGTGAAGTCAACTCAAACAACTTCGGTCGCGCCACTCGCCATTCCATGAAGAGAAGGTTCAATAACCTCTTGGAGTTCTACCTTCCGACTACTCACACCTTTCGCAAGAAACTCCTTCTCAAGAAAGGATCCATTCTTGGCAACAAAAACCTTGTGCTCGGATCTGTGATAGAAGGTATACCCAATTGTTTCCTTAGGGTATCCTATGAAGACGCATTTTTTCGCTTTGGGTTCGAGTTTATCCGGTTGAAGTTTCTTCACATAAACATCGCATCCCCAAACCTTAAGAAATGACAGCTATGTTTGTTTTCAAACCATAATTCATACGGTGTCGTTTCAACGGATTTAGATGGTGCCCGATTTAAAGTGAATGCAGCTGTTTCCAGTGCATAACCCCAAAATGATAGAGGTAAGTCAGTCAGAGACATCATAGATCGAACTATATCCAATAAGGTACGATTACGATGCTCCGACACACCATTACGTTGGGTGTTCCGGCAGGCGTGAGTTGTGAAACTATTCCACACTCTTTCATGTGTGTGCTAAACTCGTAACTTAGATACTCTCCTCCACGGTCAGACCGTAGAAACTTGATCTTTTTATTACGATGATTTTCCACTTTATTCTGAAATTCCTTAAACTTTTCAAAAGTTTCAGACTTGTGTTTCATCAAATAGATATACCCATATCTACTCAAATCATCCGTGAAAGTAACAAAATAACGATATCCACCTCGCGCCGACGCACTCATTGGTCCACACACATCAGTATACATGATCTCCAACAGATTTGTCGCCCGTTCCATTGAACCGGAAAACAGCGTTCTAGTCATCTTGCCCATAAGGCATGGCTCACATGTATCCAATGATTCAAAATCAAGTGATTCCAAAAGTCCATCAGAATGGAGTTTCTTCATGCGTTTAACGTCAATATGACCTAGACGGCAGTGCCACATATACGTAGACATATCATCATCAAGTTTAATCTTTTTAGCATTAACATTATGAATGTGCGTAATATTACTATCGAGATCCAATAGAAATAAACCATTCAACATAGGTGCATGACCATAAAATATATCATTCTTATAAATCGAACAACCATTGTTTTCAGATTTAAAGGAATGACCACTTTGCATCAAACACGATCCAGATACAATGTTCATGCTCAGTGCATGCACCAAATAACAATTATTTAGGTTTATAACTAATCCCGATGGCAAATGGAGAGGTAGCGTCCCGACAGCGATCACATCAACTCTTGATCCATTACCGACCCGCATCCTGACCTCATCCCTTGCTAGCTGTCGCTTGTTCCATAGCCCCTGAACCGAGTTACATATATTAGCAACCGATCCGGTATCAAATACCCAGGTGCTACTACGAGTACTAGTCAATTACACATCAATAACATGTATATCACATATACCTTTGTTTGCCTTGCTGGACTTCTTGTCCGCCAAATACTTGGGACAACATGCAATGCTCAATGGCGATCCCCTTGCAATAGTAGCACTCGGTGTCAGACTTAGGGCCAGCCCGGGGTTTCTTTTCAGGCGTGGCAACAGACTTGCCACCCTTCTTTCACTTGTGCTTGCCTTTCTTGTCCTTCTTGAAACCGGTGGTCCTATTGATCATCAACACTTGATGTTCTTTCCTAATCTCCACTTCTGCAGTCTTAAGCATTGATAGAAGCTCGGAAAGAGACTTCTTCATGCCCTGCATATTATAGTTCATCACGAAGCTCTTGTAGCTAGGTGGCAGAGATTGGAGAACATGATGTATGCCTAATTCAATGGGAATCGTTATTCCCAAGGACACAAGCTTATCGGCGTACCCAGACATTTTGAGTACGTGCTCACTAACGGAGCTGTTTTCCTCCATCATGCAGCTAAAGAACTTTTCTGTAGCATTATAACTCTCTACGACAGATGGGTATCGAAAATCATTTTCAATTCTCCCATGGTTTCAAAGCCATTGCCATTTTCAAAATGCTTTCGAAAGTTCTGGCTCTAGCCCATACAGTATGCCATAATGAACTAAGTTGTGGTCCTCCTGACGAGTCACATAGACATTCTTTTCCTCGTCAGGGGCATCAGGAGCTGGTGGGGGGCCTAGCGGCGCATCTAGCACATATTGCTTTTGTGCAGCAGTGAGGAGAATCCTCAAATTCATAACCCAGTTGGTGAAGTTGCTACCATCCGCAACAACTTTCTCTTTCTCCATGAACACATTGAAATTAAAAGCAGGTGGTGCCATCTACAACAGAATTTGTAAAGTTTATTTAGACTAAGTTTATGATAGATTGAGTTCAACTAATCCAAATTACTAATGAACTCCCACTCAAAAACGACATCCCTCGTGTCCTTTTGGTGATTACATGAACCAAATCCACTATACCAAGTCCGATCATCATGTGAGTTGATATAGCTTCAAAGGCGAGCATCTATATGGGCATCATATCAACCATATGACTCATGCTGAACCTTTCGGTCCGTGTTCCGAGGCCATGTCTGTACATGCTAGGCTCGCCAAGTAAGAACCTTAGTATTCGCATGTGTAAAACTGTCTTACACCCGTTCCTATGAAAGCGTAGATTCGAGTACACCCGATCATCACGTGATGTCTCGAAACACGATCCATAGAACGGTGCATACTCAAGAAAGAACACATTTTTATCTTGATATCTAAAAGAGGGATCATCTTATAATGCTATCAAACACGCCAAACTAGCAGTATAAGATGCTAACATCTAATGTGTAAAGTGAGATGATATGGTCCATGCATTTGATCTCTATCACTTGCATCATGGTATGATCTCTATCATTCCTTTGTGTGTAAGGCCAAGGTCTATGGAACTTACACGTTGAGTGTGTTGTAAGAGTATCCACCATACATCTACTTACAACAATACCATATCAACACACTAGCCCAGCAACGACCTAAACTAGACGCCTCTAATTTATCAATTGCAAGTTTTACGTGGCTTAGGGCTTTCGGAGATTGAACCGTTCTTACCTACGAACATGAACCACAACGAGGATAACTAAGTTATCAGCAACTCGTTGTAAATCAGATATTGACTATAGTAGGAGAGACATACACCCGCCAGCCACTTATGCAAAACAAGTTGCATGTCAGTCGTGGAACCGGTTTCATGTACGATGACATGTAAGGTTGGTCCGGGCCGCTTCATCCCACTATGCCACCAATATCCAAAATACATAGAAGATGCAATAACATGATCATCATCACCCACATATCAACCATATGTGTACTACCCGTGCTAAGCACCTACGCATAGATCAGGCTCTGATACCACTGTTGGGTCCGTAGCATAGAAAACAAAAATTTTCCTACGGTGTGAACTACACGCCAAGATCTATCTACTAGGTACAAAGCAACGGGTGGACATACATCCAATAAGAACTTACCCTCATAGACAACGAGCTTTGTTAACGAGTAGGAACTCGTGGTTGATGTAGTCGTACACTTGCCGATCTCAAGATCGTGAGGAAGTCCGAGCGCCGCAACTCAGCAGCGCATCCGCACTCGCACACACGTTCAAGCCACCGGACAACCTCCACCTCCTCGCTCTAGTGATCCAGCGGAAGCAACAATTCCTTCCTGCATTTAAATGCCACTGAACATGTATCTCGCTAATCCGAGACCATGGGGGAATAATTCTAGAGGGGGAGAGAGATCCTTCACAAGGAGGTGTGAGGATGAAGGAGGGAATGGGTGTCCTTTTATAGGAGGAGGGGGGTGCCCCCTCTCTCGAAGGCCGGCTCATGGGGGGTGACCCCTCAACTCCCCCATTCATGTGGTGGTAACCCCTCCACATTAAAATGCCTCTTCACATTCCCTTTTAAAGTCTCCACTTTAAATGCATTAAATTTCTCCAAATTTAATGCTCTCTCATTTAATAAAACTCTTTTTATTAAATTTATTCAGAATTTTGTTAATTACTTTAATTAACAAACATTCACATATATCCCCTTGCAATATTTCAATATCACATGCAGAACCACCTTCTGCAATTTCACCCGAAACAATTTTCGGTTTCTATTGAAACAATTTCTGCGCTTTGCAATTCTTTCGTCTGAAACATATGTGCTCCAAAATGGTGTCCGGTAACTCTTAAGTGTGCCACCCTACAGTTCGCGAATAATGCAGACATGATCGAGACCCTTCTCCGATCAATAATCAGCAGGGACACGGAGATCGATCGACTCCTACACATTCAACGATGACTCCTGTGATCATGAGAACCTTTAACGCTTGTAAATAAATCCCTTTGTCTCTCGATATATTACATGTCCGAGATTCGATCATCGGTATCTCCATACCTAGTTTGATCTCGTTACCGACATGCACTCTTTTTTCGTTCCCGTGATATAACATTCTAGTGATCTCATCACTTGCTTGCAAGCTATCCTAATGTGATATCACCGAGAGGGCCCAGAGTATATCTATCCGTCATCTGGATTGACAAATTCCACTCTTGATCCATGAGCCTCAACATAACACCTTCGTAGTACTGAACCCATCTTTATAGTCACCTGCTATAAAGGTGACGTTTGATGTTATCAAGATACTCTTCCGGTGTTAGCAATTAACATAATCTCATGGTCTAAGGATAAAGATTACTTTATATGATGTTATAGCAATATAAACATAATGACTTGATCGTAATGCTATACTTCGAATGAATGTTCATCACATCATTTCACCAATGGTGTGACCTTGTTATTAACAACATCCAATGTCCATGATCAGGAAACCTTGATCATCCTGTTAATCAACAAGCTAGTCTATAAGATAGGCATGACTAGGAACCCTTTTTGTTTATTAAACACACATGTATTGATGTTTCTGAATCAATACATTTCTAGCATGTAAAATAAACATCTATCATATATAAGGAATATATAATAACAACTTTATTATTGCCTCTCAGGGCATATTTCCTTCAAAGAGTTCGGTTAGTTCCGCGTTATTGGAGGGTCAGTTTTTTGGGATCGGCTAGAGATGCCCTTATAGTATCTCGGAACAACCCCGTCCCGCACTAATTCATTTTTTGAAGGATTTTTTTTGAAGGGATTTGTAAGGGAATTGGGCCAAAGAAATTATTTCGTCAATTCTCTCCAATCTTCAATTACTTTGGAGATGCAAGGTCTCAAACAAAATGCGTATCTTTGCTTGGACATGTGCCTCTAAAAACCCAGCCACGAGGAGAAACAAGTGGCACATAAACTTGGATCTTGATAGTACATGCACCATATGTGGTACTTGTGAGGAGAGCAGCTTCCATGCCACGATGTCTTGTACAAAGGCCAAAGCTCTTAGGGACAAGATGAGAGAAACTGGTGTCTGCCCCATGAAGATCAGTTTAAATTCAGTGGACCTAATTGGTTACTCATCATGTTGGTCAACTCTCCTAAAGATTCCCACCCACTGATTCTGCTCCTGTTATAACGTGCTTGGCATCTTCAAAATAATATTGTCCATGAAGATGGCCAGTGCACCATTGATGTCTCCTCTGTTTTCCTACAGGATTACGTACACTCTCTGTTTTGTAATGTTTTTCACTTCACAACAAAGGTAAAAAAGAACATGGTCACCACAGCTATGCATCCCCATGTGAAAGGGCATGTATGCCCCATGTGTGGTTTTGGTAATTAATGACAATCTCTATGGACTAATGTGTAAATTGAGTTTCATTTATAGGTTTGTTCATTAGCATCGCTTGGACCATACGTTGGTTTCAAGGTTGGAAAAGAAGAAGCCATATCCAAGGGCTTTGTGCCCATTGGAATCAAGTAGAAGATGAAGAAGATCAAGTGTGTCTTGAAGAAGAAGAAGAAGATGAAGTTCCTCATGGCTATCTTCAAGACATCATCAAGAAATGAAGGGTAAGCTCAAGGTGCACCGCTCTCTAGAAGATCTCATGCGTGAAACTTGCCATCCTCAGAGACCATGGAGTGATGAAGACAAGGTCAAAGAAGAGGTCTCCCCATGGAGTTTGGGGGAGCATTTCACAAGTCTTCATCAAGCAAGAGCAAGCAAGGAAATTAAGAAAGGCGTTCCATCTTGAGAAGGACAAGACGGTCTACATCAAGCTCAAGTGGAATGCTCAAGGCAAAGGTATGATCTTGATAGGCTTTCTATTTTACCGGTCTCTTGTAGTGTTGGGAGACTGGGTTTTAGGATAGATAGCCGTACTATCAAGAGGAGCTCTCGAGTGTGTAGCTCGACCGTATCTTTCGGAAAAAGCTTAAACCTTTGCATACATAACATCATCTTTCTTGGTTGTTGTTTGGTTCTTATCCATACGAGGATCTAGAGCTTCTGGTTATCATCATGACAAGCTCGAGTTCATCAAAACGGATTTCCCTTGCATATCTTTTTGCGTTTTTGATCTTGCGATTTTTCTGGCTCCACACCTTGGGAAATATATCACATATATATTCATGATATTTTATCCATTGGTGATATCCAATATTTCAACACGTCGTTATCTTTTCAACAAAATTGGTTTCATCTCGTTTAGAGTTCGGATGCGAAAGTTATTGTGTTTCTGGTTCTGAAGTTTTCGTGACCGGTAGTTCTGGCGGGCCACCGGTAGTACCGCTGGGCATTTTTGCCACCAGTAGTACAGGTGTTAATTCTGGCCCAACTTTCGGTAAACCCGATTTTGGTTCAGTACTCTCTCTGTTTTCCGTGCGCTATTTGTCGAAAACCCATTCATTTTCCGTCTTTGCGTTTTTTCGAAACTTTGACCGATCTCTCGCTTTTCCAGGCGCTATTGTGAAACTTGACCGAACTTGACGGTAGTTCCGGCCAGTTTTGTTTCTCTTTTCGCACCGCTGTTGTGACGGTTGGCTGGGTGCTACCGGTAGTACCGGCCACACACCGGTACTACCGACCGTGCGTATTTCTGTGAGTAACAGGCAGATTGAGAGCCTTTTAAAAGGAGCTTCCCTTCCCCTTCGGGTGCCAACTTGCTTTTTCTTGGTTTTGTCCTTCTCTCTCTTCCATCGTTTCAAAATATAAGATGTCATCTTATATTTTAAAACGGAGGGAGTACACTTGTAACAAAACAAGGTCTAGGCGTAGAAAGATCTCAATATCCTCACAGTTATAAAAATTCCCCAAACTGATTCCGGAAGTACAAAAATGTGTACTTACACGAGACGAATCGTAAGCGGAGAGATCTAGGCATCTAGCTAGGGTATATCGCGCCGGCACCTGGCGCGTCCACACTGTGGTCCCCCTCGCATTGCTCGTCAGCGACTCAGCGGAGTCCCTGTCGAACCCGACCATCATGACCCCTCGATACCTGGTTAAACAACTACTCAAACCCAGATCATCATAGCTAAGCCCGCGGCCTCAAAACCCTCGCCTCGCCTCGCCACTCAGGTTTCGCCTCGCCGCCATCCCCGCGCCGCGCACCGCGCTACCAAATCTGCCCCGCCCGCCCGCCATGGCCAGCGACGAGGAGTGCTACGACTACGAGTCCGACTACTACGACGAGGACGACGGCAACGGCGGCGGCGAGGACGACGACGACGCGATGGAGGCCGACGACGAGGACGCTGTGGAAGAGGAGGACACGCTGGCGCCGGATCGCCCCGTGGATTGCTGGGTAAGAGAGTAACCCCTGCCCGTCAGAGGGGACATGGGAGCGAGCCCAATGCGCCGGTCCGTTATCCCCCGACCAAATCTGAACCGAATCGATCAAAAAACAAAATACAAGAAAATCAAGTTAGGGTCTGCACGGAATTGTTCTGTTATGTTCTAATCTGTGCGATTGAAGCGCTATGGTTTGATTTCGGCAAGGCATTGGTAAATTTGGTAGTAGTATATCAGGCTTCCGATTTTTTTCATAGATAGATCGGCTTGGGGCTGTGGCGGGGAGTTGTCAGTTGTGGTATGGCTTAATTATGCCGACTGGTTTGGAACTTAAAAGGCGATGCAGGTTTACCAGAAATATAATCAATGACTAGGTTGGGTTATCCGTCGAATAGCTTATCTTGTTCTGGTTCTTTCATCTTGGCAGTAAGAAATTCAGTTCAGCAAATTTTCCATCATTGACACCGGTGAACAAACACTATGCTCTCCCCGTGTATATAAACGTCTAATCAAATAAGCATTTACTCCCTCCGTTTGGAAATATAAGACATTCTAGTTTTGGGAAACGAACGTATCTAGACATCTTTTAATGTATAGGTTCACTCTGAACCTCTATGAACCTATACACTAAAAGACGTCTAGATACATTCGATTCACAAAGCTAAAACGTCTTATATTTTCAAACGGAGGGAGTACATACTTAGCCCTTTTGCTCGATTACCTGTTTATTATAGCTGTTTACTGAATTAGAAGATGCGCTACTGAACTACTCTTACTATCTGTTTCTGCAGGCCATTACGAAAGAATCTCTTTCTACTGCACAGGTAACTCTCAACAGGACATCCTGGAGTTCAGATCATACAAAGAGTCATGGACAGTATATTAATCTTAATTCTCCTCTACCTACAGCAAGAAGATTTGTCCATGGTGATGAACCTGCTCAACATAAAGCAGCACCACGCGCGCGCTCTCCTCATCCACCACCGGTGGAAGACGGACTCCATATACGACCACTTCGACAAGAAGGGCCGCGATCGCATGCTCAGGGAGGCAGGCGTCGTGCTCCAGGTGAATAGCAACTGCAGGGCATCGCCGTCAAGAACGGTGAACTGCATGGTGTGTTTCGACGAGTTCTCCATGGGCGTCGTCTCCACCATGGAATGTGGGCATTGTTTCTGCAATGACTGTGAGTTTCTTCCTTTCCATTATTTATAGTATTATTATCTTCACAGCTAAACTTGTTAAAAACTCTTTTGTTAGTATATCAGTGGCTGTTGTAGGATTTTACACTTTACATGCACAGTTCAATTGTCATGTACAAACGTAAAAAGTTCCAGCTCATAAGTTCAACAATATCAAAACACAAATACTACACAGTGTCAGGTTGATACCAAGGTTGCTACACAATACCCGAGTTAGCCAAGCAAATTTCTTGCTCTTAGAAAATGCAGTGATATTCCAAGATTGTCTTTGTTACAGAATTTTCTATTGTAGCCTAAGAAATCGTTATCTGTAATTTTACTAAGTTGCGTGTCATCAATCCCAAAAATTATACAAAAGATGTTCTGTGAATTTGCACATCCTAAAGCTGCACCTCATTTTTAGAACAGGATAAAGTGTGTGAATTATGAAAGTGCATATATTACACCTAATACCAGACAAATCTAACCCTCGTCAAATACCAAAGTCTTGTAGAATATCCCGTCAGAAAAATTCTAAAGTGGTCTTATAATTCAATATTCAAATTATGAAAAAAAATCAATATTTTAAAAAAGAACCCAAAATATCACAAATTTTGTCGGTTCTCGATTTTTGAAATTGCAAGGGACTCTAAAATTACTATTTTTGTGCTCTCTCAATGCATTTATATTTGGAATTGAAATAAGCATTTCCTCCAAAATATCATTACTATATATCATGCCATCAAATTGCTAGTTTTATCTTCTGATGCTATGGAGGTGACATGATAGACACATAGACGCCATGTCATGTAAAGCCACCTCACACTGATTGGTTTGAGGGGGTTATTCTACCAGGCTTTATAGTTGAAGGTTAAGTTCGTCTGATTTTATACTTCAGTTGTGTAAGCAATAGGTGAGTGGCCCAATTACGAATTTGTTTCTTTGGTGTGAACAGAGATCACTTTTGTTAGTTAATTAAATCATACTATATGGAAAGGATATTCTTAATTATGGTAGTATGTTTTAATAATTTGTCCAGGTTGGACTGAGTACTTCAAGACCTCGGTGGACAGCGGCAAGAAGCAGATCCGGTGCATGGGATTGAAGTGCCCGGCCATCTGCGAGGAGGCCGTGGTGCATCGCCTCCTGGGCCGCAGGTACCCGGACGCGGCTCGGCGCTTCGACCGCTTCCTGCTCGAGTCGTACCTGGAGGACAACGACTTCGTGAAGTGGTGCCCGAGCGTGCCGCACTGCGGGCGCGCGATCCGGGTGGGCGCCAGCGAGCAGCGGTACTGCGAGGTGGAGTGCCCCTGCGGCTTGGGCTTCTGCTTCGCGTGCGCGTCGGAGGCGCACTCGCCGTGCCCCTGCACCATGTGGGACCAGTGGGAGGTCAAGTGCAACGGCGAGTCGGAGACCATCAACTGGATCATCGCCAACACCAAGAACTGCCCCAAGTGCTACAAGCCCATCATCAAGGAAGACGGCTGCAACCTCGTCACCTGCAAATGCGGCCAGTACCTATGGTAAGTAAGCTGTCGATGATCTTGGTTGGTTTCTCTGAAAACCTGACTTGATCTCTGCATATATATATATATATATATATATGCAGCTGGCTGTGCGGTGGCGCGACGGGGGCTGAGCACACGTGGACCACGATCGCCAACCACAGCTGCAACCGGTTCGTGGAGGAGGAGAAGAAGAAGGTGGACGACGCCAAGCGGCACCTGCACCGCTACACCCACTACTACGACCGCTTCAAGATCCACGGCGACTCGTACAAGACGGAGCGCGAGAAGCTGGGGCCGGCCGTCGAGGAGCGGGCCAAGTGGCTGGAGACCCTGCAGAACCACGCCCTGCTCCGCGACGGCGGCTGGCTCGCGGAGGCGCACGGGGACCTGCTCCGGTCGCGGCAGGTGCTGTCGAGGTCCTACGTCTTCGCCTACTACATGTTCGGCGACGACTACCACGGCAAGGTGCAGAGCACGGAGCGGGGGAAGGTGGCCATGGCGCAGGTCCTGTTCGAGGACTACCAGGAGCAGCTGGAGCGCCACGTCGAGCGCCTCTCCAAGGTGCTAGCCACCGAGTTCCTGCCGGAGCCGGTGGAGGAGGACAAGATCCTGGGCGACAAGCAGGACGCCCTCAACCTCGCCAAGATCGTCCGGACGCACTGCGGAGAGATTTACAAGTGCATCCAGGACGAGCTGCTGCCGCTGCTCCTGGACAACGTCGACATCGCCAACTACCGGCCCCGAGGCCCGGACAAAGCCAAGGAGTTCCAGCAGTGAGCGATGAAACACAGCAACTCTGTTTGTTTGCCGTGGAAGGAACTCTGTCTCTCTGTTCCAAACAGAGGACGGCTTTTGGCTGCACTTGAAGTGCGTGCGTATTGGATAGTCTCTGGCTGACTGTCCTGGCAGCCACATTGGCTTCAGGAAGGCAGCTTGACATTGTTTGGAATTTTTCTCCAGAAACCCGGCAGAAGCACCTGCCTATTCGTTAAGAGAAAGCCTTATTAAATTTAAGGGGCATGCTAGGCGTCCCCCAGAATATTTCCCCTGATGCCCCCCGCCTGCCTGCTGACACGTGTCCATCAAAAAGTTCTCAAATTTCGCTTTTGCTACAAAACCTCCCGCTTATGCTAATGTAGCAAAAAAATTATGCTACTGTAGGAGAACCAACATTGCACTCATCGAAAGACTTGGTAGCAAAAACTTTGTGTAATTGTAGCAAAAATACAAAACGCTTGTAGCAAAAAAATAAAAACTTGTATTGTAGACAACCCGACTTCGCCGGACATCTTGTAGCAAAACTCAAAGACACAATTATAGCATCGCCACCTGTGGCATGTAGCATTGACGCCGCATGTAGCAGCACTACAAACCCCATGTAGCAAACCTCGATGTCGTAGGTGACAGTGCCGGTGATTGTAGGTAGCAGCGTCAGTGGCCTTTGGTAGCAACACCGCCGACGGAGATGGGGGTTGGGACTCTTGTCGGAGACTTGCCGTGCGGATCTTGCAACTCCTATGATGGCCCTTGCAATAGACAACTCCAGCGATGGGAGCTCTCAGCAAGCGCTCGATTTCGAGGGTGGGGCGGACGCGGGGGCACGGCTGTGGCTGGGGATTCTGTCCGGCGGCGACGGGTGCCTGCTTTGGTGGCGGTGGCTGCCTACTCCAGCGCGGCAAGGCGACCTATACGGGCGAGCGCGATGGCATGGATGTGCGGGGATCCTGACCACGCGGGAAAGAACAATGCAGGCAAATAAGGTTGGAGCTAGGTCCCACCACATGGGGTCACGGGAGTGAAAGGAGCGATGGAGGTGTGCGGACGTGCGAGTCGTGAGTCGAGGACCCGGGGATGGATTGGTTCGATCCCCTGGGTACTGTATCATTTTCCAAACAGAGGACGGCTTTTGGCTGCACTACAAGTGCGTATTGGATAGTCTCTGGCTGATTGTCCTGGCAGAGCCACATTGGGCGTTATTAAATTTGAGGGGCGTGCTAGGCGCCCATGGGAATATTTTCTTCGGATCCCCGCCTCCCTTCTGACACATGTCCCTCAGTCTCATCGAAGACTTCGCCGGAAACTCTGTACAAAAAGTTATTCAAATATAGAAAAAAAATTATGCTAATGTAGCAGAACCAACATTGCACTCGCCGGAAGATCTGGTAGCAAAAACTTTGTGTAATTATAGCAAAAATACAAAACGCTTGTAGCAAAAAAGTAAAAAACTTGTATTATAGTAAATGACTTCGCCAGACATCTTGTAGCAAAACTCAAAAGCACACATATAGCACCGCCACCGGTGGCATATAGCAAAACCTGACGCCGCATGTAGCACTTCGGCTTCCGCATGTAGCAGCACTGCCAACCCCATGTAGCAAATCTCGATGCTGTAGGTGGTAGTGCCGGTGGTTGTAGGTAGCAGTGTCGGTGGCCTTCGGTAGCAACACCGCCGATGGAGATGGTGTTGGGCCACGTAGAGAAAATAAAACGTTTTTCCTACGCCGTGATCCCAAGATCTAACTGAGATAGTAGGCCACGAGTATTACCATTAGACGCGCAGTTGCAGAATTGATGAAGCACGTCGTTTAAAGCAGTGCAGTCCTCACGATCCGATCCGATCGTCAAAATGCTAAACGTACAGCATCTCCGCCAGTATCCACACGTACGAGGAGGAGCACTTGAGGTGGACTGCTAGGCCCGGTATGGCAGCTAGACTGAACTGTACTGGAGCTAGGGTTTCCAACGCATGGAATGACCTAACCGTACCCCTTGCATTTGCGCCCTAGTCTATATAGGGAGTGAAACTGGGCTCCACTCACTTGTGGCACATTCACTAAAAGGTCTATATTAGTCACTGCGAGTCCAACTCAATGACTCAGTCCGTGTCCGATTCGGGTCCAATCCAAATAGATTTCCGGTTTAGGTCTAACCCAAACTTGCTCCCGCTCTTAAGTGTGTGACCTGATAGGCTCATGGTGACTCTGACACGATTCGAGCCTCACTCATGATCGATCAGTCAGTAGCGGATCCTAGCAGAACATGCCGACTCCCAAGTACCAAAGAGTCATGACGACATATCTTACAATGCGACTTTCGTCTGAGTCCCTTTTGCCTCACGGTACATCTTGTCAAGCTATAGGCGAATAATCATCATCCTTCAAATATCTCAACTCTCTTCTTGATCTAAGATAAGTGATTCATCCGACTAACTCTTAGTCGGCCTCCTCGGTTAACACTTAACCGAGTCATGCATGGTCATGCTTTCTGAATCATATCTTCCGAGAGGACCCAGAGAATATCTCTCTAGTTGGAGGGGCAAAATCCCATCTTGGTCATCCACATCACGCAGCTTGATTCTCAGTCGACCCGAACTCTGCCTTTATAGCTGCCCAGTGATGGAACAGTGTTTGGCAAAACCTAAGTTGGTGATCCTCAACTCGGATTGTGCAATAACCCTAGGTCTAAGGATTACACTGATTGAGATATACAAATGACGACTTTTTCGTTGTATCTCAATATGGGTCAATCTGACTCGCTAAACTCTTTAGTCGAATCCGTGTAAGTCAGAATAGCATCACCATGCCCATGACAAGTGGAACCGCGTCATCAGCCGACTTTCACATTAGTCTAAGTTGTGTGTCGAGCATAATTTCAATGACCAAAGACATCTAGTATGAACAACATGAATATATAGTTCCACAACCAAATCACACATTCAATGATATATATCAGTAGTTTATACAAGGACAATATAATAACTTTATGAATACACTGGGAATAACATCATAAATGTTTGTCTCTAGGGCATATTCCTAATAGTCTCCCACTTGCACTAGAGTCAATCATCCGACATCACATGTATAGGCATCTAATACCCATCGCTCTAAGGTGCGCCTCATGCTTCGGCTATGGTAGCATCTTTGTCAACGGATCCGCAACATTTGCATCCGTGTGTACCTTGCATAACTTGGTATCACCTTGATCCACAAACTGGAAAATTGGTGGTACAGCATGATTATATGTTTGTTCTTCTGGTGTTTTCTAAGTTCTTTGGCTTGCGCAATAGCATCATTGTTGTTACAATACACGTCTAACGGATTGGATGAGCCCTGAACCACACCAAGATCCATAAGGAAATTCCTCAACCAAATGGCTTCCTTTGCCGCCTCAGAGGCGGCAATATACTTAGCCTCTGGCGTAGACACACACAGAGTCTCTTGCTTGGAACTCTTCTAGCTCACATCCCCTCCATTTATAACAAACACATATCCGGATTGCGAACGAGAATCATCCGAGTCAGTGAGATAACTCGCATCCGTGTAACCCCTTACACTAAGTTCATCCTCGCCTCCATAAACTAGGAACATATCCTTAGTCCTTCTCAAGTACTTAAGGATATTTTTAGTCGCTGCCTAGTGGATTTCTCTAGGGTCATCCTGGTACCTACTCACAACACTTAGAGCATAGGAAACAACCCGCCTTGTACAAATCATAGCGTATATGATGGATATGACTGCTGAAGCATACGGAATCGCACTCATCTGACTTCGCTCATCAGTTGTCGAAGGAGACTGAGTCTTGCTAAGTTTTACTGCATGGGAGACCGATAAGAACCCCTTCTTAGATGATTCCACGTTGAACTTTTTTAACACTTTGTCCAAATATATACTCTCACTCAATCCAATGAGCCGCCTTGATCTCCGGATTCCTAGTATGTAAGTCGCCTCACCCCAAGACTTTCACCGAAAAACTCTTTTCAAATGATTCGTTGGTTTCTTGCAACATCTGGGGATCATTTCAAATCAGTAATATGTCATCCACATATAAGAAAAGTTTGCTTTGCTCCCACTAAACTTCTTGTATAAACAAGAATCATGATCACTTTTAATGAAGCCAAACGATTTGACTACCTCATCAAAGCGAATGTTTCAACTCCGAGATGCTTGCTTCAACCCATAAATAGATTTATGAAGCGTGCATACCTTGTCAGCTTTAGCCAGATCAACAAAACCCTCGGGCTGTATCATATACACATCCTCGGTTAAATTTACATTAAGGAAAGCCGTCTTGACATCCATCTGCCGTATCTCATAGTCGAAATAGGTCGCTATAGCAAACATAATCTGAACTGACTTAAGCATCACTATAGGTGAGAAAGTCTCATCGTAGTTGAAATGGATAGTATGGACACCTAGAGGAGGGGGGTGAATAGGTGCTACTCCAAATTTTACTTTCTTTTCAATTTAGGCTTGACACAAAGGTAAATTCTCTAGATATGCAACTAAGGTGAATTTACCTAAATGACAATCTAGCTACAAGCACAACACAAGTAAAGGAACGATATAAGGAAAGAGGTAACCAAGAGTGAAGCACACGGGGACATAAGATTTGATTCACCATAGTTCCTTCCTTTTTAAGGGAAGTATGTCTGTGTTGGAGGGTGGGCGGTACTAAGACCATCACGCCACAAAGGCCTCATCCTATTCTCCGGTGAACTTCTGCCACAAATGGCCTAGCCCACTTTTCCACTATCGGTACCCTTCGAGGAGGGAATCGACGCCTTTACAACAAGCTTGGAGCAACTTCCACAAAGGAACGGAGGCTTCTAAGTACAAGGCTAGCTGCCACAATGAAAACAAGCAAGTTAGAACAAACATCACCACCTAGGGTTTCCTAAGGAACCCTAGAACAGGGGGCCCTCAAGTGAATGAGAGGGAAATGCAAATCGCTTTGGTGAAGATGTAGATCGGTGCCTTATCCTTCGATTCTCCAAATATCAATGACTTTGGATGGTTGAGGAGGAAGATCTTGAGGATTTGGTGGCTCGGCTTCTAGGGTTCTTGAGGTTGGGGATGAGCGGCAGTCCAAGGTAGAAGAAGGGGCCTTTATATAGGGCCCTAGGAAATGTAGCCGTTGGAGCCACTAAACCCGGAGTGTACGGCAAAACACCCTGGACAATACGGCCTGGACCAAACACTCCGGCCGCAACAACCCGGACATTTCAGTCTGGCAGAGTATCTTCAAAGAAACCGGCAGGAGTCTGGGTAGACTCTGATATGGCCTACTGAATGGATACAGCTTCCGGGCGAAAACTCGAGGAAATCCCAGGATGGACATTCTGGCCGACACCACCCGGATATTCTGGCTGGGCCGGATACTCCGTCCAAAACCAGCCAGACAGTCCGGTGAAACTGAGCATTGAACAAAAAAAAACCTGGAATCCTCTTTAAAATAATCACCTAGAACCCTATTTTCCTTTTGAGGGAGCAACAATATAATAGTATGCTAACAAGATAATTATGCCCTGAAGCATTTAACACACAATTAAAAATCTCCTAGTGTTGTCAACAAACATCAAAACATATGAAGGGCAAAAATGCCCTTTCAATCTCCCCCTTTTTGGTGTTTGATGATAACCCAAGGATTTGCATAAATGATAAGTAACAAGCATGGCAACAATTAATTTATAAACTATAGAGAGGCTCCCCTAGATGTGTGACCATTTTAAGTTTGCATTTGAATACAAGATCACACAAACTAGGATCAACACCCAATCTAGAGTTTATAAATCAATTAGGTAAGACAAGTTACTAAGATAAAGACTAGACAAATACATAGGCACAAAATAGTCTTTAACATGATAGAGATACTAGGTATGCATTGTAGGGGTTCCGCGTATGAAAACAATAAAATTTTACCCTACGCCCCTGAACCCCTGAAGCTGCCATGACCTATCTATTAGTAATACAGTAACAAGAGGGGCTTTTCGCGAACTTACCCTCGAAGACCGAAAAGCGTTGTCAACGCTCAAGAGAGCGTGGTTGATGTAGACGAGCCGAAGCCGACCTCAAGGTCGTGATGAAGTCCTTGTGCTCTCGTGGATCCAACGACTTGAGTGCCTCAAGTGCGACACCTCGCGGGGAGTTACACACGTCCGGTGCCTGACGGTGACTCCCGCTTCCCTGATCTAGCAGCAGTTGCGGAAGTAGAGCTCCCAGATCCGAATCTCGTAGAGCGACGGCGCTCCGCGGTGAAGATGTCTCTCCTTCACGCAGTCCAGACTTGGGAACATGGTCATGAGAGAGAGAGAGGGGAGAGAGAGAAAATACCAATTAGAGGTCCTCCCAAAAGTGAGAAGACCTTTATTGATTATTGGTGTATTTTATTTGGCCAAATACCCCCACTATATATAGGGGGAGGGGGGGTACTACCTCCCTCAGAGTCCCGGGATGGGACTAAAGGAGAGGAGGGGAGGGCCAGCCACCGACCACCCTAGTGGGCCCCGCATGGGGGGCTAGGCTCAGTCGGCCACCCCCTTGGCCCCTTCTTCCTCTCTCCTTTCCCTAATGGGCCCTCTCTCCTCCGGGAATTGGCCCATTAAGCCTTTGACCATTTAAATTGATTTTTCTTTTTATTAAATAATTATGAATAAATGATTAAATCAATATTTAACATTCATTCATATATTATTCAACCTCCGTGGTTATGGAACACTTCCACCTCCACTCCGGACATCCTCCGGACTTACCGAAACCCTTCTGGTTTTCTCTCTACTATTCTTCGGTGATTCTACCGATCCTATAAACACTCTCTAATCATCATCAAACCCTTAAGCATGATACCCCATGGTTCGGGAACACTCCAGACATGCTCGGGACACTCCCGCACCAATGATCAACAGAGGGACCTGGATGGCCATGTGACCCCTGTGCGTTCCACGAAGTTCTTTCGTCGTTTGAACCGGGATAGTCGTGTCTTATTCCTTTTGTCTCTTGATACTTGCATTGCCCGAGATCTGATCAATGACATCTCCATGTCGTGTTCAATCTTGTTACCGAACAACGCTACTTGACTCGTTCCGACAAGTGATATCCATGTGATCAAATCACACGATGTGTAGCTATTGGATATAACCTCTTCGAGTGGGCCCTTGAGTATCTTCCCGTCACATGGACGGACAAATCCCGCTCTTGACTTATATTGCCTCTACGGTTTTCTAATCATCGTAACTTGAACTTCGTGATATGATCAGGTCACGATGTTTAGGTTGGGTATTGGTTCATCATCTCATTCTCGGAATGAGATGACTCCATTTCCAACTAGCATAAATGCCACATGATCAGGAAACATGATCATCTATTGACCAATGAACCAGTGACTAGAGTTTCACTAGGAACCACTGGTTGTTTGTATATCACACGTGTATTGATGTTTCCACTCAATATAGTTATAGCATGATATAAAACTTAATCATAAACTATATGAAATATGATAATAGTCCTTACTACTATTTGTCTCTAGGGCATATTTCCAACAGTCTCCCACTTGCACTAGAGTACAAATACACTAACTGCATTTGCTCCTTAATCATTGGCACCATATATCCGCTACCCTGAACATGCTTGATCATGGAAGAGGTTGAGTCTTGGGTCTGTACTTTATAGTCCCAAATCCTTTGCAACTTTACTAATGTCACCTTGATTGACATTAATACTTTATCATCACATGATAGCATCTATGTGTATGCATCATCGCTATGACAGCAGAACGAGGCCTGATTCCAGGAGCCTACAGTGACTTTAGATCAACCTCGAGGGCTTTCTCATGGGCAGTATTCCATGGGACACATCATTCTACGTTAAACAGAACTAGCCCCGCCATAATATTATACAACACTTTAGATGGTACCCTTATCTATTATTATAAATGTATTCATCGAAACACCAGTACACTCTATGCAACTTTTGATGTTATGTTCACCTCACTTCCTACTTGACTTTAATCGGTATTTATGGGAGTTTCCAATATATTCCCTTATAACATAACCCTTTATGTTTTAAGATATGCCATCCTTTATGGATTTGAAAAATATATCCACAGTTCTCTACTAGACACTGCAGACAAACTCAGCTCAACGTTCTGTGATTCGAACTTAATCATTTTTAAACTTCCCTTATTGGATCATATATTATGCTAAGTTATCATCATGGTTTTCTAAGATAGAACCTATGTCTCAACATAGTGGATGATGATCATCCTTTTCTTTCTTTCAAACATTGATGTTAAACTTAATACTATTCCTAATTTGAGGTATTAAGGACCAGTTCCTTAATTAACTCCTATTCTGAAACCCTTTCCAGAATCCCTTAAGGAATACTACATAATATCATAATACACCTATTATCAACTTCTACATCTTATAAATCATTATTTATAAGTACTTGCGCTTTTATTCTTAGCACACTTAAGAATCACTCCTATAAGCTCCCACTCAAAAATAAGTTATTCACATATTGTTTTAGGAAGACTTTCACAGCTCCCACTCAATTTTATGCAAATTGCATATCCACTCACTATTTGAACTACTTCAAAATATTTTGATCAAATATCAAACTTGGAGTTTTACTATGAGATACTAGTACTATTACTAGTTTTAAATCCTCTAGACATTCAGCACACTTGAATCAAATTCATTTGAATTTGTCCAATACTTGACAAATTGTGTTTTTGTCATTCACCCCTTTTCCACTATGGCTTTGCAGCCACTTGGGAAAATTCCAAGTAACCCCTTTTACTTGTGAGATTCAGCAAAAAGTTGCTTTCTAATCTCAAGGGAATTTTGCTTCTAGGATTTCTCATAATCTTAGTTTACCATTATTTCCTTTGTAGTTCGTAGGTATGTCATATTCGAAGAATCATGACAAATGATGCACAAATGTCTCCATACAGGATATGGGTTACATTTTGAATCCTACTTCATGTAGTGAAAACACTAATGGGGAAAACACAATGATCAATATCATTGATTCTTTCCTTCTATGAAGAGAATCGTTCAGGAACGTTGTATGTTGCGCTTTTCAACACTCTGATGCAGGGTTTTGAATCCTCATCGTGTTTTACACTATCTTCCATTTGCTCCATAATCGAGAAATATCACTGAATGCGAACTTTCTCAAAAATGTACCAAAATCCAAGCAATGGCAGTTTTGCTTCACTTTTGGTTTAAGATATGGACTTCGTATTCAAAGTTTCCAATGAATACTCTACAAGGACTTACTCGCTATCGTTTTGGTTATATCAAATAACCCCAAAACTTCTACGACTTCAAATGGTTCACTATATATTCTAATTGAGTGCTAACTATTTCTAACTAATGGTCTCTACATCTACACTACAGCGATTTATTTGGTGCCATCTATTTACCCACTTTGATATCTAATATCACATTGTCATGCTTTGCATTTTGACGTTTCAGAATGCTTTGCATTCCACAATTTCTTTTATGCCATTCTTATAAAGTCGAATTTCATTACTATTGATCAAATCATGGCAATTAGATTCTCTTTTATCTTTATACCCTTTGTTGATGAAACACTTTGATCAAATCAAATAGTTTCATATTCATGTTTCCTCTGGTAAACTTCTTTACACATTTAAACAATCATACAATGATAATTACCATTTTCGTTAAAATGCAATACATCGAATATGTATTTACTTTTAACAATTCATCAAACACTTTGTATTCAAGTAATACACGGTGTTCAAGTTATTTTGCCAAACTTAGGCATGATTTATATGTGATAAGAAATCGAATGACTTTCACATATTATCATTATAACTTTGAATTTAAACAATGGTTTCATTCCTTAATGAAATATCATTAAGTTGGGTATTTTTCAAGGCATTTCAATATTTTACAAATGTTCACGCATTATCAATTAGTTTCATGCAAACAAGGATAATTCACATATAATCAAACAAGATATGAACACGAATAGAAATCATTCATAAAAGTGGAACAACTGTTTGTTACAAACTCTTATGAATAACCATCTCACAAAGTGTGAGACACACTAAAGAAGTTCATAATATTTTGATTACAATAATCATCCTAAACATAAACTAAATGATAAATGTCGAGGGAGAGTGTCGTCGGCCATCATCATCATGCCCGCCATCAACACGCAACGTCACCTCCTTTCTAGCAAGCACCTCTCATGTAGAAGGACCTATTTTCAGCAAAACAGAACAAGTATCAAATATACTTAACACTGCAAATGTGTTTGCAAGATTATAACATTTATATAGTTGTATATCAAATATATACCTTTGTCATCGATGACCTCTCCGGTGATTGGTTCAACCTTTACATTCCTGACATGTAATATGAACTCCTGCAAATCCAATGTTTCCGTATCACCACTCATGATGCTACTCCGAACATGTCCTTCGTAGTTGGGAGGCAACGATCGAAGCAGTACGCCTATCGCAAATGGATCATCCATCCAGTAATCCACAAAGTAAACCAGTCTCCTGTGTGCATCAAGCATGCGCTCTAAGTGACCCTTCAGACATGTATGCTCCTCCATCTGTATGGAAAGGAACTCTCCAAGCAGCTCGTGCTTCCACATGCGCACATGGCCTATGAACTCTGCTCTCAGTTGATCCACCATTGAATATGGATCAAGATCATCCATGAGCGGATGAAGTTCATCCACCATCCCGTAACGCATTATTATCTGAATGTAGGTGGACATCTCTTGACGATAGTAGCGGTCTGCCACCTCTTGTGTGGTCTCATAGTGGTTGATGTCTATGCACTTCTATTCTTGTAGACAGTTGTTGGGCCTCTAAGTGCAAAGGTTTGTAGAACAGCAGCAAGTTTTCCCTTAAGTGGATCACCCAAGGTTTATCAAACTTAGGGAGGAAGTGGTCAAAGGTATCCCCTCTCAAGCAACCCTGTAATCAAGATACAAGAAGTCTCTTGTGTCCCCAACACACCTAATACACTTGTCAGGTGTATAGGTGCACTAGTTCGGCGAAGAGATAGTGAAATACAAGTGATATAGATAATTATAAGTGGTAACGGTGATAGAAAATAGCTTGATGGCGTGGAAAAGACTAAAGTAAAACTGAAATAAAGATGGAAGCAAGCAAACATGTAACAAATCTAGTTGCAAACGGTGTTTCAATTCTTAGAAACAAGGCCTAGGGATCATACTTTCACTAGTGAACACTCTCATATAGATATATTCTTCTTTATGATACTACGCTAAACTACTCTCCGGTTGAACACTCTAATCGTTGGTAGGGCTATAACAGCACACCTCAAAGTAAGCCTTTCCCATCTAGATAACCCCACACTGTCACCTTAAGCACTAGATGGTTCCAACAAACACCACAATTTCATAAAGACATCCAACTCCAAATATACTCATGATAAGTATTATAAACTCTAGCCTAAGTGCCACCATGGTGTGCATGTTGTCACTTTCACACACATGGGCAGATCAGAGATCTATTAAAGCACTTGAGTAGCTAGGTAGATCTACTTGATTACAAAGCTCATGATCACAATATGATCATGCATAGAGAGAGATGAACACATAGCTATCGGTAGAACCCTTAGCCTCGAGGAAGAACTGTTGGGTCCGCAGCATAGAAAAACAAAAAAATTCCTATGATGAGAACTATACGCCAAGATCTATCTACTAGGTACATAGCAACGGGTGGACATACATCCATCGAGAACTTACCCTCGAAGACAACGAGTTTTGTTAACGAGTAGGAACTCGTGGTTGATGTAGTCGTACACTTGCCGATCTCAAGATCGTGTGGAAGTCTGAGCGCCGCAAATCAGCAGCGCATCCGTCCTCGCACACACGTTCAAGCCACCGGACAACCTCCACCTCCTCGCTCCAGCGATCCAGTGGAAGCAGCAACTCCTTCCAGACGAAATGCCACCGGGAACATGTATCTCGCTAATCCGAGACCATGGGGGAATAATTCTAGAGGGGGAGAGGGATCCTTCACGAGGAGGTGTGAGAAAGAAGGAGGAAGAGGGGGGCCTTTTATAGGAGGAGGGGGTGCCCCTCCCCATGGCCGATGCCTCATGGGGGGTGACCCCTCACCTCCCCCATTCATGTGGTGGTAAACCCTCCACATTAAAATGCCTCTTCACATTCCCTTTTAAAGTCTCCACTTTAAATGCATTAAAATTCTCTACGTTTAATGCTCTCTCATTTAATAAAACTCTTTTATTAAATTTATTCAGAATTTTTTTAATTACTTTAATTAACAAACATTCACATATAACCCCTTGCAATATTTCAATATCACATGCAGAACCACTTTCTGCAATTTCACCCGAAACATTTCCGGTTTCTATCGAAACAATTCCCGCGCTTTGCAATTCTTTCGTCTGAAACATATGTGCTCCAAAATGGTGTCCGGTAACTCTTAAGTGTGTCACCCTACGGTTCGCGAATAATGCAGACATGATTGAGACTCCTCTCAGATCAATAATCAGAAGCGGGACCTGGAGATCCATACTGACTCCTGCATATTCAACGATGACTTCTGTGATCGTGAGAACCTTTAATGCTAGTAATTTAATCCCTTTGTCTCATGATATAATACATGTCCGAGATTCGATCATCGGTATCCAAATACCTAGTTTGATATCGTTACCGACATGCACTCTTTTCTTGTTCCCGTGATATAACATTCTAGTGATCACATCACTTGCTTGCAAGCTATCTTAATGTGATATCACCGAGAGGGCCTAGAGTATATCTATCCGTCATCAGGATTGACAAATTCCACTCTTGATCCATGAGCCTCAACATAACACCTTCATAACATTGAACCCATCTTTATAGTCACCCTGTTATGGTGTGACGTTTGATGTTATCAAGATACTCTTCAGGTGTTAGCAATTAACATGATCTCATGGTCTAAGGATAAAGATTACTTCGTATGATGTTATAGCAATATAAACATAATGACTTGATCATAATGCTATACTTCGGATGAATGTTCATCACATCATTTCACAAATGATGTGACCTTGTTATTAACAACATCCAATGTCCATGATCAGGAAACCTTGATCATCTTGTTAATCAACAAGCTAGTCTATAAGAGAGGCATAACTAGGAACCCTTTTTGTTTATTAAACACACATGTATTGATGTTTCCGATCAATACAATTATAGCATGCAAAATAAACATCTATCATATACATGGAATACATAATAACAACTTTATTATTGCCTCTCAGGGCATATTTCCTTCAGTCTCCCACTTGCACTAGAGACAATAATCTAGTTCACATAGTGATAAATCTAACACCCATGGAGTTCTGGTGTTGAACATGTTTTGCCCTAGGGAGAGTTTTAGTCAACGGATCTGCTACATTTAGGTCCGTGTGTACTTTACAAATCTTTATATCTCCATCCTTGACATGCTCGCGGATGGAGTGAAACCGACGCTTAATATGCTTGGAATTCTTGTGAGACCTCGGTTCCTTGGCGTTGGCTATGGCTCCATTGTTGTCACAATAGATCACCATTGGGTCCAATGCACTAGGAACCACACCTAGTTCCGTAATGAACTCTTTCATCCAAACCGCTTCGCTACCGCTTCAAGCAAAGAACATATTCCGCCTCCGTCGTTGATCCAGCCACCACAGGTTGTTTAGAACTCCTCCAACTAACTGCTACTCTGTTCAAGAGAAATACGTATCCGAATTGAGACTTAGAGTCATCTGGATCGGTGTCAAAGCTAGCATCGACATAACACTTAGCGACTAGCTCTTCTTCACCTTCGTCTATAAGAAACATATCCCTAGTTCTTCTCAAGTACTTGAGGATGTTCTTGACCGCTATCCAGTATTTGTAAAACATTCAAAGCTGGGATCATAGTACTTCAATCATAACATGAAAGACAAAGTTCTAGCAATAAGACAAAGAAACTATGTTGCAACATGAAAAGGCACAAACAAAAGATTCATGAATAACAATGCTTTGCAAGACGTTTGTTTGTTTCACATAAAGAAAACATAGCATAGTAGTATTCAGCTTGTCCCTCATAGAAATGCATAGGGCACCTTCAAAGTTTATAAGAGTGACTAGATACAAATAGTTTAAAACAAGCAATATCAAAGCTATGCATCAATCAACAAGTCTTGGGACAATGCACATAGAACTAAGAATGGCCACTATGCTCTCAAAGTAAGTGCATAAAGATAGAAGGTGGAGACTCAATATATAAGTGGAAGAAAGGCCTTCATAGAAGGAAGCAGAGATTCAAGTTTCATAAAGAGCTTCCAAAAATTATGGTACTTAATAGCTTTCAGCTCTCATTGCCCCTATCATAAGCATCTTGAAGTGATTAAGGTTAAAGTGAACAAACTATGGTGTACATGCTTGACGAAGTATAAGTTAGAAATCTCATGTCCGTTGAATACGAGGGCCGCTCCTCATGCTACTCAAGTTTAGTCACCGGTAAGTTCTTGTCATCGTAAGTACATGTGGATCATAGAGAACCGCCAATGGGGTACCCCTTGCCCGATGATACGGAAGAATCCCCATATCAAAATGACAAGGCAAGCAGCCAACGAGCATCTCAGCAATCTTCTTATTTACCATGGGAATATGGTGCTTTTTTTGTCTCTTTCCTCTTTTCATAATCTCTTTTTTCTCTTTTTTTCTCAATATAGGACTCTTTTTTAGAAGAAGAATGCTTCATAGACAGCTCATTATGGTTACGATGCAGGTTTCCACCATGTCAGCATGGATTAGACCAGCGGCCTAGGCGTTTCTCTAACACATATACATAACTCCATGGACTTACAAGCTCACCTTTCATTTCACACCGATGACATCCATAGACAAAAGAGCATGATATCAACTAGGTACAAAGTACCAGTGCAATGTTGAAAGCGTTCCCCATGACAACATGGTTCTGCTAATCCCCAACAAATAAGTGCAAGCATATACAACATAGACGACACAATGGTTCAAGTTTATTAAGGGCAAGAAAAGTAAAGTGTGCCATCAAGTTCGTGAGAGCTTTAATCACTAGCTTTCTCATAACAAGTTTAATTTGGAAGGTAAACAAAAACATGAATATACTTGGAATAGCATATGCTAGTAGGTAGGTATGGTGGACTCTTTGGAATAACTTGGTTTAGGGAGTTGGATGCATGAGTGGAACTCATACTTGGTTGTGGAGGCTAGCAAAAGACCGGGAGCGACAAACTAAGAGAGCAATAATGGCCATAATCATGTAGAGCGACAAAACAGCATTGATCAAAGCATAAAGTGATACTACAAGTTGAAAACTAAAGGATCATAAAGGCTATGGTGACTTGGGATAGTCATAACATGGTGTGAGCATGCGCCAAGTCAATCCAAATAAAGCATCAAAGGAGAATACCACAATACTATGCTTTAGTATGCTAAAACAACGCATGATTCATCCAAGGCACATTAAGCAATCTCAATTGTTTATAACAAGTCATGCTATAGCAAATAATACTAAGCATAAAGCCAAAAAAATATCAAGCATGGCATGACAAAGCGTAGGCCACAGTCAAAAACAAGCTCATTTTTACCACTTAAGCATGAACTTCTCCTACTCTTTTCCAATCCAAACCAAATTATTTGAAAGAACTCATAAAGATAATAATAAATAAAGATCAGTGAGCTTGTCTCACAAATCCACAAAGAAGAACTAAAAAGTTCTAAGATGAAAGCACAAGAAAAGTAAGACTAAACCTAGTGCTAGCAAAAGAGAACACTCACAAAACAATAAGGATGAAAACTAGAGTGTTCTAGGCAATGAAAATGGAGTGTGTATGTCTCCAAAAGAAGTGTGTTGGGATCCAACCAACTTATTTAAGCAAACCAAACAAAAGAAAACTAAAAACAAAAACAAAGATGCTCCAAGAAAAATACAATTGTGCATGAAAGAATAAAAACGAAGTGTCTAGAAAGACCTGAGATTTTTATTGATGAAGAAGGGGATGCCTTGGGCATCCCCAAGCTTTGACGCTTGTACCTCTTGAATATTTCTTGGGGTGACACAGGGTGGCATACCCAAGCTTGAGCATTATTCCATTCTTCATCTCATTGCATCATTCTCTCCATACACCTGAAATTTTTCCTTCATACAAAACTTCACACAATCTTTATTAGCAACATTAGTGCATTCAAGATAATAAGTCTTTGGGTTCAGTTTCAAAACTAATTAAACTTCCATTAAAACACAATCTACTGTAGCACTTCCCTCAAAAAGCTCAATTCCCCAAAAAGGAACCAACAAGAAGCAAATGCAAATAATGGCAGAAATCTGTCAAAACAGACCAGTAGGTAAAGACGAATTTTTTCGAAGACCTTATGTTGCTCAAATCGAAAAGTGTTGAACTAACAAACGTTAGATAACAACCTGGGGCAGAAGCACAAAAATTCACGCCTCAAAATGACGTACAGATATTTTACACGAATTTTCATGGTGAAGCACAGAAATCTGTTTCGGGACAGCAACTTTCCCAATCATTACTTCTCTCTCATTAGAGGTTACTCTTTGCACAAAAAGCAAATAAAAAGGATAAGGGGCGGTTATTACAGAGGTAATAACTTCCAAGACTCATCTAAAACTTTTGGGTTATGTCCCAATAAGTACTTTTCTTTAACGCCTTTAAGTTAGGCATGATAGTTTGAGAAGATGCTCACATAGGAAATATGAATTGAAGTAAAAGAGAGCATCAAGAAGCAAATTCAAAGCACATTTAAGTCTAACCCACTTCCTATGCATAGGAATCTTGTAAAGAAACAAGTCATGAAAGCACAAAGCAACAAGCATAGGAAAGCAAAATAAGTGCAACTTCAAAATTTTCAACATAAAGAGGGGAAACCTAATATTATTGAGATGCATAAAACCATATTTCCCTCTCATAATAACTTTCAGTAGCATCATGAATAAAATTAACAATATAACTATCACATAAAACATTCTTATCATGAGCCACATGCATATAATAATTATTACTCTCCACATAAGCATAGTCATTCTTATTAAGTATAGTGGGAGAAAATTCAACAAAATAGCTATCATTATTATTCTCATCACCATAATCATCAAATATAGGAGGCATATTATAGTCATAATTAATTTTCTCCTCAATAGTAGGTGGACTGAAAATATCATATTCATCATTGTAATCATCATATATTGGAGGTTTGGTATCATCATAAGCAATATAATAGCTATGTTCCAAAGCTGGGGAACTAAAAAGATTATTTTCATAAAAACTAGCTTCCCCAAGCTTAGACTTTTCCATAGCATTAGCAATAATGGTGTCCAAAGAATTCATACTAAAAACATTGCTATTAGCATGCAAATAAAGTTCTATAGGTTTTTTAATTTTCTCTTCAAACACTTCATGTCCTAACTCAAGATAAATACTATAAAGCTCTCTAATTTTGTTGTTGTTTTCCATTAAGCCTAACTAGTGAAAACAAGAAACAAAAATACAAAATTGCAGAATCTAAAGGAAATAACTTCGAGCACTCACACCAGAAGATGTGAGTACCTTTTACCTTACCTCCCCGGCAACAGCGCCAGAAAATAGCTTGATGTCTACGCACTTCTATTCTTATAGACAATTGTTGGGCCTCCAAGTGCAGAGGTTTGTAGAACAGCAGCAAGTTTTCCCTTAAGTGGATCACCTGAGGTTTATCGAACTCAGGGAGGAAGTGGTCAAAGGTATCCCCTCTCAAGCAACCCTGCAATCAAGATACAAGAAGTCTCTTGTGTCCCCAACACACCCAATACACTTGTCAGGTGTATAGGTGCACTAGTTCAGTGAAGAGATAGTGAAATACAAGTGGTATAGATAATTATAAGTGGTAACGGTGATAGAAAAGAGCTTGATGGCGTGGAAAAGACTAAAGTAAAACTGAAATAAAGATGGAAGCAAACAAACATGTAACAGATCTAGTTGCAAACGGTGTTTCAATGCTTTGAAACAAGGCCTAGGGATCATAGTTTCACTAGTGAACACTCTCATATAGATATATTCTTCTTTATGATAATACGCTATACTACTCTCCGGTTGAACACTCTAATCATTGGTAGGGCTATAACAACACACCTCAAAGTAAGCCTTTCCCATCTAGATAACCCCACACTGACAGCTTGAGCACTAGATGGTTCCAACGAACACCACAATTTCATAAAGACATGCAACTCCAAATATACTCATGATAAGTATTATAAACACTAGCCTAAGTGCCACCATGGTGTGCACACTGTCACTTTCACACACATGGGGAGAGCAGAGATCTATTAAAGCACTTGAGTAGCAAGGTAGATCTACTTGATTACAAAGCTCATGATCACAATATGATCATGCATAGAGAGAGATATGAACACATAGCTACCGGTAGAACCCTTAGTCTCGAGGAAGAACTACTCCCTCATCATCATGGGAATCAACAACGGTGATGGAGATGGTGGTGGAGATCGATGGAGATGGCTCCAGGGGCACTTCCACATCTCGGCAGGGTGCCGGAACAGAGACTTTCTATCCCCCGAATCTCCCCTTCGGTGGTGGCGGTGCTGCGGAACTTTTCGTGGCTGGAGGCTTGATGACTTAGGGTTTATGCATCGGGAGGCTCATAGGCGAGAGGGGCAAGGTAGGTGGCTGGCCAGGGGGCCCACACCATGCCCTGGCGTGGCCAAGGGGGACCCTCACCTAGGGGTGGTGTGGCCATCCTGTGGCCCCTCTCTGACTCTCCTTCTGGCTTCGTGAGTCTTCAGGGAAAATAACAACTTTGGCTTTTGTCCGGTCCAATTCCGAGAATATTCATTTTCTGACTTTCCTGGAACTAAAAACAGCAGAAAATAGGCAACTGGCACTGTGGCATCTTGTTAATAGGTTAGTCCAAGAAATCATATGAAAAGTACTCCAAAGTTGGAACAAAACATAAGAAAGTAGATAAAACCAAGCATGGAACATCAAAAATTATAGATACATTTGCAATGTATCCGTGGTCTGGCTTAGTCAAAACCATCGTGCTGCGTATGTAGTCTACCACATGATTCCTAGTAAGGAGATCATTCAGGCGCACAAGCCAACTAGGGAAGTTGGATCCATCAAGTCTAAGTTTCTCACCCTTTACCCATTCCTCAATGACAAAGTAAGCTTCACGGTGAGCCATCTCTACATTTATAATTGCAAAAGGAATTTAGACTAAGTATATAATTAAATGAGTTAATAATAACTCCACTCAGAAACACCTATCCCCAAAAGGGTTCCTGGTGATAACACGACCCCTATCAGCCACATCTCCCCCGATCATCACGGCCATCAATGTGGGTTCAAGGGTGGACGCTAAACGTCGGCCACATCATTCATGCGACTCGTGCTCAATCTTTTGACCATCCGTTTTCCGAGGCCATGTCTATACATGCTAGGCTCGCAAACTCAACCTTAGTGTATTCGCTGTGCAACATGGCTTACACCCACTATATGGGAACGTAGATATGTCTGACACCCGATCATCACGGCCTGCCTCATACCAAAGAACTTTCTTCGTGGTGCACACTAAGGGAGAACACAATCATTGGTATTTTAATAGGGATCATCTTATTAAGATACCGTCGAGTATCTAATACTAGCACACAATAAGATATACAAACAATAACATTGAATGTAAATGCGATGTGATATGGTCCTTCACGTCGTGATCTCCATCCGTCGTCACCGGGTTCGCTACCAGAGACACCGTGGTACCAAAGGTCATTCTGGTGTGGTAGTTTGTCATCTCCGTGACTATCTACTACTACGTAACATAAGGTAATCACTTTACCTTTTCCACAACCATATCACAAAGCAACGCCCCCCTGCAAAACAAATTTAGACGCCTCTACTTTATATTTGCATGTTTTACGTGGCTGAATGGGCTTTCGCACAAGAACCGTTCTTACCTACGAACTTTCAGCACAACGGTGATCAAGTAGTTGTCTCTACTACACCCCTTTCCGGGCCCTCCGTTGCAAATGGTATACCAACTAATGCGAGAGAGAGAGAGACACCCCCCTAAGCCACTTTATACGGTACAAGTCGTATGTCAAGCATGGACCAGTCTCGCGAATGAACGCGTAAAGTCGATTGGGGGCCGCTTCATCAAGCATTACTGCGGTATACACAAGTACACGTGAGAGGGTAACAACTAGAAGATCAACGCCCACACGCTACATCTCGTGTGTTGTACCCATACTAGCATTACTACGCATAGATCTAGCTATGATACTACTGTAGGGGTTCCGCGTATGAAAACAATAAAATTTTACCCTACGCCCCTGAACCCATGAAGCTGCCAGGACCTATCTATTACTAATACAGTAACAGGAGGGGCTTTTTGCAAAGTTACCCTTGAAGACCGAAAAGCGTTGTCAACGCTCAGGAGAGCGTGGTTGATGTAGATGAGCCGAAGCCGACCTCAAGGTCGTGATGAAGTCATTGCGCTCCCGTGGCTCCAACGACTTGAGTGCCTCAAGTGCGACACCTCGCAGGGAGTTACACACGTCCAGTGCCTGGCGATGACTCCCGCTTCCCCAATGCAGCAGCAGTTGCAGAAGTAGAGCTCCCGGATCCGAATCCCGCAGCGCGACGGCGCTCCGCGGTGAAGATGTCTCTCGTTCGCACAGTCCAGACTTGGGACCACGGTCATGAGAGAGAGAGGGTGACGAGGGTTTAACTCATCAATGCCCATTGTTATGGACTTGGGTTTTGGAGGAGGGAGCGCTGGAGACATCTATCGGCTAGCAAACAAGCACACAAGGAACTCGAAGATTTACCCAGGTTCAGGCCTCGTAGAGGTCCCTACTCCTGCTTGTCTGCTCATGGAATTATCAAGGGAATCGAAGATTACAATGTTGCGCAGATGAAATCTGGCGAGGGTTGTGGAAACTAGGGTTGCGTGTGTCCTCCTCGCCGCCCCCTCCTAGCCTTTATATAGATAGGCTAGATCTTGGGTAGCAGGTCGAGTCGGTTACAGGTTAGGTTTTCCCCATTGAACTTTCTATCTTTAGCTTCTTCTTGTTCTTCAAGCAATCTAGAGTCCGCAGGTTACTTGAGTTCTTCATTTGGGCCTTGGCGACACCGTGGGCTTCTATGTATTCAGGCCGTATGTACCAAGCTCGAGTACCTGTAGGGTATACCCATGTCAGTAGCCCTCGAGTGTCCAGTGGGATCGCAGATTCGACTAGAGAGTTTATGAAGTCTTTCGAGTGCATGACTGAGTACATTTTTCGACTGCTCTGTCTATGTCATAGGGATTGTCGGTGTGCGTGCCTGATTTTAACCGATGTATCAGTATCAGTTAACTACCTTAGGGTAAAACAACACCACCTACTCGAACTCGAGTCCCCGGTCTCGAATCCGGAAAAGTGCTGGTGTAATTCGACTCAAGCCGCGGAGGTCTTACAGGAGTCGAATTCCAGTATATGGGTGTGAGCACTCGACGCGTCCGTCAAGGCATGTTCATCGTACCTGCTGGCACGGATATATTTCTGGTAGTGCGCAGCTTAATGCGTTGCCAGGCCTTTTTCAGGTCTTATCTTCACACTGTAAGTGCAGCATCCGAAATTTATCACCGCGGAGATGATTCGGGTGACCCAGGACACGCGATCTCTTTGTAGGGAATTTATGAGGCGGTGTTGCCATAAACTTCGAGTGTGGATGTTATCAATACACAATACTTTGCACAAATAATCATAGGGTGCGCGACCAGTGCTCCCTATGGGAGTAGCCCCCGAGTGCCTGGTTGAGTCAAAGACTCAGGCAGGGACTAAAGTACTTTTGTGACTGCTATCGTCTTTATTTGCTTGTTTTAGTCGAATTTTCTTCCAGCGCTCCCTATGGGAGTAACCCATGTCCATAGTCGAACCGTGCTTCGAGTAATTGGGTTTTGCTTTGATTGTTCATGTTCCTGTAAAAGAAAAGGAAAAAATCGTAGGGTGCGCGACCAGCGCTCCCTATGGGAGTAGCCCCCGAGTGCTTGGTGGAGTCGAAGACTCGAGCAAGGACTAAAGTAATCGAAGTCTTATGATGCGTAGTTGTTGATGACGTCAGTGCTGACGATCTCATGACCTCAGTTGCCCGCATGAGCGAGTTTGACGGGACGTGATGAGCGGTGGGTCCCACTCCCTGACTCTGATTTGACTGGGCGTGCGTAATCTTTATTTTAACCGCGCCTCCTCGATTTCCACGCGTAATGGGAGTGGTGGGGGACGGTTCATGTTTCAACTCCTCCACGTGTCTAGCACGATGACCGCCACGCGTCCAGTAGGGTTTTTCTGAGCCGTTGGATTGCATCTTCCAGGGGTTAAGTAGTGGCGCTGCGACAGTAAAATTCACATCTGCTTTTGCACATCTTTTGCCTTCATCACCATTGCCACTGCTCTCCTGCTTTCTCTGCTCTCTTTTCCTCCGCGGCGCTGGACCAGCTCCGCACATTTCCCAGCTACTTTCTCCGGTCGCATCGCCGCCGCACAATGGGGAAGAAGAAGGGAGGTGCTGCGGCCGATTCCGCGGCTACCGCTGCTGCGGTGAAGAAGAAGGGCGGCTCCACCACTGCGGGCACCAGCACCACCGCCGGCGGGAAGAAGAAGGGCATGGGCACCCGTGTCATGAATGGCGCGTGGCGTCCCTCCGTCATCAAGTCCTCTGATCTTCGTCTTCTTCGCCAATATGGAGTGCTGTCTGCCATAGTCAGCGACGCGCGCGTCCCCGGCGATGAGATAATCCCCTCTCCTCCTGCCGGTTTTCGAGTGATGTTCCTAGCGTTCATCATTTGCGGCCTCTCTTTGCCCCTGCATCCTTTCTTCAGGGGCCTTCTTTGTTTTTACGGGCTCCAGCTCCATCAGCTGTCCCCCAATTCCATCCTCCATGTAGCTTGCTACATCACCCTCTGCGAGTGCTGGCTCGAGATCGAGCCGCATTTCGGTCTCTTCAAGCGCCTCTTCAAATTGAAACGCCAATCGGCATCTAGTTCCGTAGTCTACGATGTAGGCGGCTGCGGGATCCATGCGATCCATCCGCCACATACTTCGACATCAAGCTGATGAAGTACGTCCAAGGGTGGAGGGACAAGTGGTTCTATGTTCGCGACCAGAAGGCCGACGGAGACCACTTCGGACTCGCGCCCTTTGACCCATCGACGCCATGCAAGAGGAGGCGCTCCTGGAAGAATGTGGTTATGCCCGGCAAGTCCGCGGAGACAGATGTGCTGTACGAGCGCGTCTGCAACCTCGAGAGTCGCATAGGCAAAGAGGAAGGAGGCTGCGCACTCATTCGCACGTGGCTGCGCCGTCGTGTCTAGACCCTGCAGGCCAGAGTCCATCCCATGTTTCAGTGGGCTGGTGCTGACGATGCCACTCGCGTGTCTGCCGATGGAATGTCCGCGAGTGAGATAGATAAAAGGGTTCGACTGGTGACCACGTACACCGTCAAGGATGTGCTCCCTAGTGAACCAGTCGTTCCTCCGTTCGACGCTTCTAACCCTCCTCCTGAGGTACAGTTGTGCTACGTAGTAGCTGAGTTTGTCGATTGCTTCTTTGCTTTGCACTGAATTGTGGTCTGTATGCAGGATTGGGCGGTGTCACCCTGTATGCCCCTCTTCCTGAGGGAGTTATCCCTCACGAGGACTTGGAAGAGGACGAGTCAGAGTCGACCGTCCTATCCGATGTGGAGGAGGAAGCCCCCGAGTCGGGTAGTCCGGATACTCGCAAGCGTTCATGCAACGAGGATTCCGATGCGTCGTCTCCTTCGACTCCGGAAGGTGCAGGCGTTGGTGCGGAGTCGCCAATCCCTGCCATTCCTGTGAGCGCCGTGGCGATATCTTCTCGCAAGAAGATGCGACTGCCAAAGGAGTCTTTGTCAGAGTCGGGGGAACCAACCTTTGACTTTGATAAATTTGATTGGTAAGTATTTGGTTTGTCCTTTCTGATTCTTCATTGGCTTTTCCTTGTCCTTGATGTTGGTTTTGTCTTTGCAGTCAAGAGGCGTCGTCATCTTCTGGCGACGTCCAATTTTTGAAAGAATTAGGAGTCGCAACCTCAAGGGCCAAGAAAGAGGTCGAGCGTGCTTCTTCCCCTCCATTGGCGGCCCACTCCAGGCACAACTCTTCCAGCTCTCCGCCTGAAGGGGCGCATCGAATGGTTGCTCGGATGACTGTACACCAATCGACTTCGGAGTCATTGGAGTATCATGTAAGTGTAGGATTTCTTCTTTTGATGTTGCAGTCGATGTTATCTATGCCATCTGCTGATCCCTTGTTGTGCGATAGCCCCTTGTGAAGGAAGACACTCACTTGGCGGAGCAAGTGGTTGCGATGGGCCGTCAGCATGCAATGCTGGAGACGCGTCATCGCGTGGTCGAAAGTAAGTGTTCTTCACTTCCTCTTCTTCTCCTTTTTATATAGTCGACTGATAGTCAATCCCTTTTTGTTTTGTAGCTGAACATAACGCCCTCCTGCGCAACGCTGCCACCATGGAGCAAACACTCGCCGCGGCTGTGAAGGGTCGCGATGAGGCAATCGCGGCGCGTGACGAGGCTCAGAGGCATGAAGAGGATCTGCGTGCCTCCATCGCGGCCAGGGAGAAGTTGTTTAAAGAACAGCTTTTCTCGATTGCCAAGGCCCTCTCAGGTACTATGTTTGGATATCATCATCTTTGTTCGTTCGATTTTTGCTGTTGGTGCTGATGTTTGTGTCCATGTGTGTGTTTATGTACATATACTGGTGATTTGAGCTTCGACCCTCGAGCCCTCCACCGTGACGACGCCTTGGTGGGTGCGCTTTCAGCAGTCGAGGACCGCAGCGTCGCCGTTCAGGATATGCTCTCCAAGGCCAATGGTGTGCTCAGTCGCCTCCGGGAGGAGTTGATGCCTAAGGCTGAGCTAATTGGGAACATGAACGAGCTGGTGGAGTCTCTCGCCGGGGGTGTTCTTGCAAGCTTCAAGAACTCACTCCGTGCGGCTGGCGTGTCAATGTCACTCGCCATGGTGCAGGCCCACGGAGTCGAGGTTGATCCTGCAGTGGTTTCGAAGGCGATGCCCATTAGCACGGACGACCAGCAGGTAGTCTTTGCTCCCTTCGCGACTGGCTGTGGCAAATATGGGCCGCAGCTGATTAACACGGTTGCGAAGTACTCTGAGGAGCTGCAGCGAGCCAACAAGGTGGCAAAGGCTGCGGCATACTAGAAAGTCGCTGGCATCTCGACACCGCCACGGACTCGATGAAGCCCCGGTTGCCGTCAAGTCGAAGAAGCCAATCGCTCCTCGAGTTTTGTAATAGTTGACTAGTTTATGCCTTTTGTCTAGAACATGCCTTTGGCGGTGTATCACGATACTTTTGCCAATCTTGAATGCACTCGAATCTTTTGTCTATGTGTCGATTTTGATCTTCTTATTCGCTTCTTGCTTGGCTTGTGGTAGGGTACATCAAGTGATCCTTTGAGGGAACCTCAGGACTCGCTGCCCCTTGATGATACTTTGGCGCCATCACGCTCCAGGGTGGATAAGCTGTCGCTGCTTTCGCGACTGCGTGACCGCATGAAGTAGTTGGAGCGTGAATTGCCCGTGCTCCGTGGTAACGCGGATGTATGGAAGTCAAAGGCAGAGAAAGCCACCGCCAGATAGCAGTATCTGGCTTCCATTGTTGCTTTGAATAGTTGTCAGTGCGCGCCATCCGCAGGATGAGAAGGATAGGATTGCCATTCGCATGCATGATCTGACCCAAGAGCAACTTCAGGAGAGTGAATACTTCTGGGTGGATCATGATCGTGCGATTGCGCTGGCGACCCTGCAGGATCATGCGTCGCAAGTGCTGCACTTTCTGAAGAAGTCGCAGTCATGCTTGAAGAACATTTATCGGACGATGTTTCCGCTGGATGTTGCTCCCTCAAGCCTGCTGGCCCTTCTTTCCAAGTTCCAAGACTTGGCCATGGTTCGCGAGTGTGTAAGGCAACAACTGGTGGTTGGTGCCAAGACCGCTCTATCGCTGGTGCGACTGCACAGGCCTGACGTAGACGTTGCGGCAATTGCGGCTGGGCCACCTACGCCACCAGCAGGTTCTGCTTGGAATATGGTGCCACACTACCAGGCAGTGGATCGCCCAGCAGAGAAGATCGTCGATTTCTTCGAGGAGCAGACCAACGTTCTGTTGTTGCAGTAGTGGCTTAATTTGTATCCTGCACATAAGTGTTCCAATGTTGTAAAGTTCTTATATACATTGTGTATAATTTACTGTCGATTATGTATAAAGAGCTTGTTAGCGTGTATGTGCGTTGCACTATGCGATTCCTTTTCGTTAGCCTGGCCATGCTCTTATCTCAGTCCCTTGTCAACCTATCAGGTGCGTTGCAGCTGGGTTGATGTTGTG
The DNA here is from genome assembly GCA_023614405.1 of Avena insularis. Classification (NCBI taxonomy): domain Eukaryota; kingdom Viridiplantae; phylum Streptophyta; class Magnoliopsida; order Poales; family Poaceae; genus Avena; species Avena insularis. Next base: position 93,724,190 of record CM042696.1, on the reverse strand, counting down.
TCAAGGGTTTCGATTGATGTGCCAGCTACTCAGGATATCGCGTTTTAGTTCGTAGAACAGGTGTCTATAGGGTGGCACAGCCCTCGAGTGGATAAGTTGCGAAAAAATAAAGGAGAACATAGAGTTTTGGGGCACTTAGCTTTATTTCTTCGTGAGACAGTACAAAGTACAATGTATGGCTAAGTAGCCTTGGCTGAGTGCTTTATTTGTGATGTAAAAGTAAAAACGACTAAGGGTAGAAGCGTCGCAGCTGTGCGACATTCCAGGGGTTTTGGAGGATGCGACTCCTGTCTCTAGATCTTGAAGGCGATAGGCGCCACCTGGGATTACTTCTGTAATCACGTATGGTCCTTCCCAGGGGGACTCGAGCTTGAGATGTTCCTGCTGCTTTAGTCGCAGGACCAGGTCACCTTTGACGAAGGATCTGGGTCGTAGCCTCCTACTGTGGTAGTTGCGCAGGTTCTGCTGGTAAATCGTTGATCTTTCTGCGGCGATTTCTCTTGCCTCGTCAAGGAGATTGACGGAGTCTTCGAGTGCGAGGGATGACTCCTGCTCGCTGTAAGCGACCACGCGTGGTGCCTTGTATCGTACCTCGGCGGGTAGCACCGCTTCGGCCCCGTGCACCATAAAGAACGGGGTGTAGCCCGTAGCACTGTTTGGAGTTGTGCGTAGGCTCCAGAGTACTGATTGCAGTTCATCTGGCCAGCAACCCGCGGCTTGTTCGATTGGACGGAGGAGTCGCTTCTTGATGCTGCCGCAGACGAGCCCGTTCGCCTTTTCAACCTGACCGTTGGTCTGTGGATGTGCTACCGAGGATTAGCTGATGTTGATTCCCTGATTCTTATAGAATTCTTAGAACTCCTTAGATGTGAAGTTTGTTCCATTGTCTGTGATAATGCTATGTGGCACTCCGAAGCAGAAGACGATGGACTCGAAAAACTTGACCGCACTATGCCCTGATTGATTGGTCACTGGCATGGCCTCTTTCCACTTGGTGAACTTGTCGACTACCACCAGGAGGTAGACGTAACCTCCGTGTGATGATTTGGGGAGTTTGCCGACCATGTCGAGTCCCCATTGTGCGAAGGGACGGGCCAATGGGATTGGTCGGAGCTTTGCGCCAGTTGCGTGCGGTTTGTCCGTGAAACGTTGACACGCATTGCATTTCTGGACGATGTCCTAGGCGTCGCGCATGGCCGTAGGCCAGTAGAACCCAGCTCGCAGAGCTTTGGCCACAAGGGCGCGACTGCCCGCGTGGTGCCCACAGGTTCCCTCATGGATGTCGAGGAGGACAGCTCTTCCATCAGCCGTGGAGACGCATCGCTGGAGCACTCATGTGATGCTGCGTTTGTATAGTTCGCCGTTGATAACAGCGAATGCCTTGGATCGCCGCGCGATGTGCCGTGCATCAGTCGGGTCGTCCGGTAGCCTTTTGCTGAGGAGGTACATGATGTACGGCTGCGTCTAGGATGATTCGATCATCATGACGCTCGTTAGTCCTTCGAGTCCTGGGTCCAGCTCCAGGTCATCGAGTGCCATTGGCTCATTGGGCGGCGTAGCCCCTGAGTCCGTTGCTGCGCTTGTTTTCTTCTCTGTTGCCTTTGGGTTGATGGAGCATTCGCAGATGCGCTCGAGAAATACCCCAGGTGGTATGGGGGCGCAGGTAGAGCCTATGTTGGCGAGTGCGTCCGCCTCTTCATTGCTTTCGCGACCTACTTGTTGCAGTTCACAGCCGTCGAAGTCCCCTTCGAGTGTGTCATAGAGGTCGCGGTAGGCGATGATGTTGTCGTTCAGTGCGTCACACTCATGCATTGTTTGGTTGACGACCAACTTGGAGTCGTAAATAATGAGTCTCTTGGCACCGCAGGCTTTTGCCATCCTCATCCCGTGTAGCAGGGCCTCGTATTCAGCTTCGTTGTTGGAGGCGGTGAACTGCATTCGCATGATGTACTTCAGCTTGTCTCCTTGAGGTGATGTCAGTATGACACCTGCACCTGATCCGTCCTTCCGCTTGGACCCATCGAAGTGCATTGTCCAAAGGTAGGACATATCTGGTTTGTCAGGGAGCCGGTTCTCCATCCAGTGCACGAGGAAGTCAGGGAGAACTTGCAACTTGATTGCGTCGCGCTTTTCATAAGTAATGCCTCGTGGAGACAATTCTATTCCCCAAAGCGCGACTCGTCCCGTGGCGTCGGGGTTATTGAGGATATGTCCCAACGGGGCGTCGTTGACCACCACGATTGGGTGTTCCTAGAAGTAATGGCGCAGTCGCTGGGCGGTCATGAAGACGCCGTACGCCAACTTCTGGTAGTGCGAGTACCGCTGTTTTGTTGGCGTGAGGACCTCGCTGAGGTAGTATACTGGGCGTTGTACCCCGTGGACCTTGTTTTCCTCGGCTCGCTCAATGACGAGCACTATGCTGACCACCTGGTTGGTGGCGGAGATATATAGCAACAGTGGTTCCCTTTCCCGCGGGGTCACTAGTACTGGCAAGGTGGATAGCAGGCGCTTGAGGTCTTCGAATGCTTCCTGCGCTTTGTTGGTCCACTCGAACTTTTCAGTTTTGCGGAGGAGTTGGTAGAAGGGCAGCACCTTTTCACCCATTCGACTAATGAATCGGCCGAGGGCCGTGATTCGCCCAGCCAGCTGCTGAACACCCCTTATGTTTTTCGGCTTCTCCATGGCCAGTATGGCTTTTATTTTCTTCGGGTTTGCCTCGATGCCTCTTGCGGAGATGAGGTACCCGAGTAGTTGCCCGGATGGCACGCCAAAGGTGCATTTGTCCAGATTGAGCTTGATCTGGCAGCGGTCGAGGTTGGCGCAGGTTTCACGCAAATCGTCGATTAGGGAGGCTTCCTCCTTGGTCTTGATTACTATGTCGTCGACATAGACTTGGATGTTGCGACCAAGTTGTTCCTTAAGGCAAGCCTACATGCACCGCTGGTAGGTGGCTCCCGCGTTCTTTAGCCCGAAGGGCATTGTGTTGTAGCAGAACACACCAAAGGGCGTTGTAAACACTGTTTTCTCTTGATCTTCCTCCTTCATTTGAATCTGATTATAGCCTGAGTAGGCGTCGAGGAAGCAGAGGCGCTCGCAGCCCGCAGTGGAGTCAATGATCTGGTCGATGCACGGCAACGGGAAGTGATCCTTTCTGCAGTGCTTATTCAGAGAGGTGAAGTCCACGCACATCCACAGGATATCCATGTCCTTTTTTGGTACCAGCACCGTGTTGGCGAGCCAAGTGCTTTCCTTGATCTCGCGTATGAACTTGGCGTCGAGGAGTCTGTTGATCTCCATTCCAACTGCCTGCGCCCGTGGCTCAGATAATCGCCGGATTGTTTGCTTGACTGGTCTTGCGTCTGGGTTGACGTTGAGTGCATGCTCGGCGAATTCCCTGGGAACTCCTGGCATGTCCGCAGGACACCAGGCAAAAATTTCCTAGTGCTCACGGAGGAATTCGACGACCGCGAGGTCCTATGCGGGACTCAGGTTGTTGGCGATGAGGGCCGTCTTGGCGGGATCCGATGGATGGACCTGCACTTTCTTTGTATGCACCGATGAATCGAAAGATAGATCGGGTGAGCTTGGCTGGCTTAGGGGAGGCAGACTGTTGTCTGTCGACTCCTTCAGTGTTGCGAGTTCTTCCTGCATGCCCAAGGACTGGGAAATTTTGTTGAATTCCCTGTCGCAACTTCTCGAAGCTCCCGTTGACTGTGATGACACCATTGGGACCTGGCATTTTCATTTGCAGGTAGTCGTAGTGTGGCACTGCCATGAACCTAGCGAACGCGACACGTCCGACGATGCAATGGTACTGTGAGGGCCAGCCGACGACCTCAAAGTCGATGCGCTCGCGCCAAAAAATTTCGGCGTGCCGAAGATGACGTCGAGGTTGATTTTGCCCAGGGGATACATGCCCTTGCCTGGGACGATGCCATGGAATGTTGTGTCTGAGGCTTCTAGGCAAGTCAGAGGGATCCTCATGGCTCGCAAGGTACTCGCGAATATAAGGTTGATGCCGCTTCCACCGTCCATGAAGACGTGGCTCATATCGAAGCCTCCAATTTGTGCCTCGAGTACGAGGGGACAGTGGCCTGGACGAGGTACTTGAGGCGGATGATCGCGTTTGTCGAAGGTGATGCAGGACTCGCTTCCGCTGAGGTACTCAGCGATAGATGGTGGCGAGTGTGTGTGGCCAAGTTGACTTGGCGAGTGATGGCCTTCTGCACCCGATTGGAGGGGCGTCCTTTTTGGATCATCATAGTGCCCATGGCCTGTGGGTAGGGTTCACCTCCCTGGTGTTGGTCTGGCGCAGCTGCGTCTAGGGGCATTCCAGGTGGCGGTGGCGAAGCGCCATGTGCCACGGCGCCTGGAGCCGCTCCGTAGCCTCTCTCGGCCCTATTGCGATTCATTCGAACCAATCCCTCATGTAATTTGAGGAACTCGCGGCAGTCCTTGAGGAGGTGGCTGGACTTCTTCTTTCCATCATGTTTATCGATATAGAAGTGCACCGTGCATGGCCTGGACAGTTTTTCTTCTATGGATGTCGCGGGTGCCTTATAACGGTTGCGGCGTTGCCATACTTGCGTGGTTTTCCCGGAGTCGCGGTATCCACCGCTGCGGTATCCGATGTTGCGGTTATCGTCGCGTCTGTCGGCGTAGCCATCTGCGACCATGTTGACGTCGTCGCGGTCATCGTAGATGCGCATACGGCGTTTGCCTCGGCGGTCACGTCTGCGCTCGAGTTCTGCCTCCTCGTCGGAGTGGACGCGATTTTCACCGAATCTTCTCCATCGGCCCACCGATTCACGATTTCCATCAAGTGGTCAATGGTCTTGGGCTTTGAGCGGCCCAACTCCTCCCTGAGCTCTATGCGGCGGACGCCGCCGTTGAATGCGTCAATCGCGCGATCCTCCGAGATGTTTTCTGCGGAGTTCTTGATGATGGACCACCTTTGGATGTAGGAGCGCAGCGATTCGCCAGATCTTTGCTGGCAGCATCTCAGCTCTTCGATTGATGCGGGCCGCTTGTATGTGCCCTTAAAGTTACGCACGAAGCTGTAAACCAGCTCATCCCAACTGCGAATGGATCCGCGTGGGAGGTTGTTGAGCCATGCTCAGGCGGCACGCTGCAGCTATAGCTGTAAGCATTGCATGGCCGTGCTTCAACTGCCTCTGTGGAGCCTAACGGAGGAGGTGTGGTCCTCCAGCCAGATCTTTGGGTCCTGTAGGCCATCAAACTTCGGGTTCTCGGACGGGAGTTTGAACCTCTTGGGCATTCGCTTCTGCCTGATGGATCTGCTGAAGCATCTGGCGCCGCAGAGCTCCACATCTTCCTCTTCCGAGTTAGTCGACCGAGCACGTCGCGCCCCTGATTTGTCGATCTTGCGCTGTGTGATGTCATCACGTGCGTCGTAGTCGTGGTCGTGTCGCCATGAGCGGCGACGTCGAGACAGGTCATGACTGTCATTACTGGATGAGGGCAAGGAGTAGCGCTTTGCTAGCGCTTTGCCTTTCTTTGGCTCCGGTGTTGACTCCTTGTCGAGGGCGGCCTCGATTAATCCCAAGCCCGCGATCGTAGATCGGTGCATGGCGGCTCGGGGATCTCCAGCTGGAGGCTGGTTGTTAAGGAGGTACATGGTGGCCACTGTCACCGCAGCCTGCGGCGTCTTGGGGACCACATTACCCCGTGTATCGACTGTCATAGAGCTGAAGTCGAGGACCTTTGCAGCTTCTATGTGTTCTTGCTCGGTGAGATGGGCCATCCAAGATTGCCTCTTTTTGGCGATGTACTCGTTGCCTTTTGAGGAGGATCCTCCATGGGAGGAGAGCCCAGCACGACAAAGGCTCGACTCGTCTGCTACTTTTTTGCGTGCCTCGAGTTGCGTGATTGTTTGTACTTGGCGCTTGAATTCTTCCTTCAGGAGCCAGGGGTAGCCCATTAGCAGTTTTTGCAGAGATCCGAAGGGTAGAGGAGTGCCCCGTAGGGCCTCGCGGCAGCGAGCCCATTCTTGCTCGTTGAGCCTGATCACGACGCGTTCGCCGGTTTGCTTGTTTATTATGGTTGGAGGTTCGACTGCTCCTCCGTTGTCGACGGGGGTGCGATTGCCACCGTTGCCGCCGTTGCCACTGTTGCCGCCGTTAGGCGGGTCGGTTTCGTTACCGCGATTGCCCATGATGTTGCGGTTGGCGGAGGTGTCACCTGCGTTGATGATGGTGCACATGAAGTGATTGGGGAAGCTGCTCCTTCCACAACTCTCAGGTCCGGAGCCGTAGGCTCCATCTTCAGTGGCCAGATCGCTCAGATCGGAGTTGCGACTGCTATCGCTGACCGTGTTCTCGACTGTTGTCAGGGTGTTGAGCTAATTGAGGGTGCCGATCGATGGAGGGAACCATGATGCTAGGGCAATCGATGGCACCATCGGCTGGTCAGGCATGCGAAGCGTTCCCATCTGACCAACTTGGAAGTGGAAGCTCCCTATTGCCAGGCTGACTCCATCGCCCACGGACTGGAAAGCCGGGCGAGTGGCTGGCGTGTGGACGGTGAAGTCGAACGCGCCGAAGAGCTAGCGAATCTCCGCTATTACGGAGTTATAGATCGCGGTTGATGGGGCCGAAGAAGCCGCAACGTCAGCACTCCCAATTCCCACAGACGGCGCCAATTAACGAGGGTTTAACTCATCAATGCCCATTGTTATGGACTTGGGTTTTGGAAAAGGAGGGAGCGCTGGAGACATCTATCGGCTAGCAAACAAGCACACAGGGGACTCAAAGATTTACCCAGGTTCAGGCCTCGTAGAGGTCCCTACTCCTGCTTGTCTGCTCGTGGAATTATCAAGGGAATCGAAGATTACATGGTGTGTAGATGCAATCTGGTGAGGGTTGTGGAAACTAGGGTTGCATGTGTCCTCCTCGCCGCCCCTCCTAGCCTTTATATAGATAGGCTAGGTCTTCGGTAGCAGGTCGAGTCGGTTAGAGGTTAGGGTTTTCCCCTTTGAACTTTCTATCTTTAGCTTCTTCTTGTTCTTCAAGCAATCTAGAGTCCGCAGGTTACTCGAGTTCTTCATTTGGGCCTTGGCGACACCGTGGGCTTCTATGTATTCAGGTCGTATATACCAAGCTCGAGTACCTGTAGGGTATACCCATGTCAGAGGGGGAGAGATAAAATATCAATAAGAGGTCCTCCCAAAAGTGAGAAGACTTTTATTGATTATTGGTGTATTTTATTTGGCCAAATACCCCCCCACTATATATAGGGGGAGGGGAGGTACTACCTCCCTCAAAGTCCCGGGGTGGGACTAAAGGAGAGGAGGGGGAGAGGCAGCCGCCAGCCACCCTAGTGGGCCCCGCGTGGGAGGGGGGCTAGGCCCAGCCGGCCACCCCTTGGCCCCTTCTTCCTCTCTCCTTTCCCTAATGGGCCCTCTCCCCTCCGGGAATTGGCCCATTAAGCCTTTGACCATTTAAATTGATTTTTCTCTTTATTAAATAATTATGAATAAATGTTTAAATCAATATTTATCATTCATTCATATATTATTCAACCTCCGTGGTTATGGAACACTTCCACCTCCACTCCGGACATCCTCCAGACTTACCGAAACCCTTCCGATTTTCTCTCTACTATTCTTCGGTGATTCTACCGATAATATAAACACTCTCTAAGCATCATCAAGCCCTTAAGCATGATACCCCATGGTTCGGGAACACTCCAGACATGGTCGGGACACTCCCGCACCAATGATCAATAGAGGGACCTGGATGGCCATGTGACCCCTGTGCGTTCCACGATGATCTTTCATTGTTTGAACCGGGACAGTCGTGTCTTATTCCCTTTGTATCTCGATACTTGCATTGCTTGAGATCTGATCAATGACATCTCCACGTCGTGTTCAATCTCGTTACCGAACAACGCTACTTGACTCGTTCCGACAAGTGATATCCCTGTGATCAAATCACACACTGTGCAGCTATTGGATATAACCTCTCTGAGTGGGCCCTTGAGTATCTTCCCGTCACATGGACGAACAAATCCCGCTTTTGACATATATTGCTTCTACGGTTTCCTCCGAGTACCTGAACACACCTTTATAACCACTTTATTACCAAGTGGCGCTTGATGCTATCTAAGCACTCTCGGGAGACAGTGATTGATATAGCCTCACTATCTAAGGAATAGTCTACGAGGATCCATTTCTAATCATCATAACTTGAACTTCGTGATATGATCGGGTCACAATGTTTAGGTTGGGTATTGGTTCGTCATCTCATTCTCGGAATGAGATAACTCCATTTCCAACTGGCATAAATGCCACATGATCAGGAAACATATCATCTGTTGACCAATGAACCAGTGACTAGAGTTTCACTAAGAACCCCTGGTTGTTTGTATATCACACGTGTATTGATGTTTCCACTCAATACAGTTATAGCATGATATAAAACTTAATCATAAACTATATGAAATATGATAATAGTCCTTACTACTATTTGTCCCTATGGCATATTTCCAACATGCATATCTTACCAAACACAATGGAGTTCAACAAAACATAGTTCACAAACGGATAAAATAAAGACACAAGCTTCAAAGAGGCAAATCGAATGAACGAGAAGCTTGTGTATCCATGCAAATCCCCGGTAGCAACCTAATATGGGGCTACTTCTCCCCCTTTGGCATCGAGATGCCGAAAAGGAAAAATATCAATACTAAAGCATCCCAAACCGACTCTATCCACTGAAGTCCTCATCCTCCTCATCGTACTTTCTGTCATTCTCATTCTTATCATCATCCTCATCCTCATGATGGGTTCATAGCAGGGACAACAAAAAAATTCTACCGCAAGAATGAACAAAACCAAGATCTAATCTATGGAAAAGCCAAGATCTAATGAGATAAGTGCAACGAGATAGATCTGTACTACCCCATGTAGATCCAAAGCCTTGTTCGAGATCGGATCTCGTGGTTGATGTAGACGATCACTTGCCGATATCAAGATCGAGTAGACGATCCTTCCGGTGCCACGTTCTGGCAGCGCTTCCGCACTTGGTCACACGTATGGCTCGATGTAGACGATCCTCTTGCCGTTCCAGCAGGCAGCGGAGGTGGTAGATCTCCACGGAATCCCAACAGCACGACGGCGTGGTGGTGGTGGTGGAGAAGAGTTCCTATAGGGCTTAGCCTAAGCCGCAGTAGGAGGAAGGAGGAGGAGGAAGTGGCGGCTAGTGACGAGGGGTAACCTCGGCAATGCCCATGGTGATGGACTTGGGGTTTCTCGGAAAAGAGAACGCTGGGGATTTCTTTGGATGTCAGGAAAAAAATGAAGACAAAGTCGCATGAATATTGGGAAAACACTCTATTACAAGTTTTCCTCTAGATTTCGATACCCTCGCCTGGGCTTCTCCCGCCCTATATATAATAGGCCTAGTCTCAAAGCTGTATGCGGATAGATTTCATACACGCGTGATTACAATACCAACATAATGTCGGTTCGTGATTTCTTTCCTAATACAATAAAAGTCTTTGTCGGTTGCTTCCTTGGGCTATTTATCTGGAATCTTTATGGGCCGTAGACCTTTTTCCCAATGTAGGGTAGCACATAATGAGCATCCGAGTCATCATACCCATGTCAGTAGCCCCCGAGACTCTACCTGAATCCGCAGTTTTCAGGTTGAGTCTCAAAGTTTTCTTTCTTCTTTTTCTTTATATTTGTTTTCATTATTTGTAGGGATTTTGGTACAACGAGTCTGATGCTTCTAACGGATCGTAAATCAGTTAATTGCTCCTGGGAAAAAACTAGGTTGACCTACATCAGACTCAAGTCCCTAGTCTCGAATCTGGAATTTTGAACTGGTGTAATTCAGTTCGAGCCACTGAGGTCTTACCGAATACTGAATTCTAGTTTCTATTTTATCAGGTACCCAACACGTCCGTCGGGATTTTTCATCGTATCGTTGATACAGATTTTTACTGGAAGAGCGCATTCTTGTGCGATTACCAGGCCACACAGGACGAATCCTGGGGTCTTACCTTCATCTTTCTAAACACGGCATTAGGATTTTTTCCCGCGTCTGAGCGTGATCCAAGATTTTTGGCTTTATTGGCAGTTGGCCTGCTGGGCCACCAATTTTTCTGATTATATCAGATAATTTTATTATTTTACACTGTCTCTCGATGGGAGTAACACCTTTTTGAGGATACACTAGTGTAAAACTCAAAAAAGGTTTTGTTTTTTGCAATTTGTCAATGTACTTCATACACAATGCATTTTCTATCGGGTGCGCGCTAGCGCTCCCGATGGGAGTAGCCCCCGAGGCTATGTTCGGATGCCTGTATCTGGACATAGGCTCATAGTTGTTGTTAGCTCGATGGAAAGTATTGATCTTTTTGAACATAATAAAAAGATTAAGGTACAAATAACTTATCTCTTTATATACAAGGCAAAAATCAACGATACATTATTCTTTTAGCGGGTGGCTATTTTTAGCCTTTTCTCCTTGACATCTTGGCTGATAAGCCAAACTTTGACTCTTATCATATTGCAAATAATCTTATGCATAAAAGCGTCGTAGCTGTGCTACATTCCACGGATTGGAGTAATTTACTCCCGTCTTCTTGTCTTATAGTCGATATGCTCCTCCGGGAATAACTTTTGTGACGATGTATGGTCCTTCCCATGGTGATTCTAGCTTTTTGTGGCCATCTTGCTTGAGGCGAAGAACTAGGTCCCCTACTGTGAAGGACCTAGGCCGCAATCTTCTACTATGGTAATTGCGCAGGTTTTGCTGGTACATAGTTGCTCTTTGGAGGGCTTCGTCTCGAGCTTCATCAAGTGCATCTACATCATCTTCAAGTGTTTCTCGTGATTCCTCATTATACGCAGCTACTCTTGGTGATTCATGTGACACTTCAAATGGAAGCACATCTTTCGCACCGTGGACCAAAAATAAACGCGTCTCTTGCGTTGAATTATTTTGAATTATACGTAAACTCCATAACACAGATGGCAATTCATCCACCCATGCCCCTTTTGCTCTGTCAAGTGGTGCCAGTTGTCTCTTTTTGAGTCCAGCGGTAACTAGTCCATTGGCTTTTTCGACCTTTCCATTTGTTTGCGGGTGAGCTACCAAAGCGTAGCTTATTTTGATGCCCATCTCTTGGCAGTACTCCTTGAATTCATTTGAGGTGAAGTTGGTCCCATTGTCCATGATGATGCTATTTGGTACACCAAACCGGAAAACTATGGATTTGATAAAATTCACAATCGAGGTTCCATCTTGGGTGGTGACAGGCATTGCTTCAATACATTTAGTAAATTTGTTGACTGCTACTAACAGAAAGACGTGTCCTCCTGGCGATGATTTGTGAAGTTTTCCCACCATGTCGAGTCCCCACTGAGCGAAAGGCCAAGCCAACGGTATGGGATTCAGCTCAGCGGCGGGTGCTCCAGGCTTTGTTGCGAATCGTTGACATGCCTCACATGTTCTAACAATATCCTTTGCATCTTGTACTGTAGTGAGCCAATAAAATCCTGCCCTGAATGCTTTTGCGGCAATCGCTCGGCTACTAGCATGGTGACCATAGACTCCTTCATGTATATCTTTTAGTATAATTTTTCCTTCTTCGGGTGTTATGCACCGTTGCAGCACACCCGAAATACTTCTTTTGTATAGTTCTCCTTTGATTATCCTGAAATCCTTTGATCTTCGGGTGATTCGCCGAGCTTCTATCACGTCCTCTGGTAGCTCTCCTTTAGTCATATATGCTATATACGGCTGCATCCATGTTGGCTCAATTAGCATAACCTCTTTGATTTCTTGTTCTTCTTCTTCAATGGCTTCTTCATTGTTCTTGGTTTCTGAAGGAGCCCCCAACTATTTTTTGTGGATGCTTGTTTTTCCCTGTTTTTGGTGCTACGACCTCAAAGACTCTTTTCGCTTTGATCGATCTCTCCACTATCTCCTCCCAAAAAACTCCTAATGGTATTGGTAAACACAATGATCTGATGTTTGCTAGATTGTCGGCTTCCTCATTGCTTGCTCTGCCTATATGTGATACTTCACACCCATCAAATTGAGCCTCCATGATACTATATAAGTCACGATGAGCAACCATATTTTCATTGATAGCGTCACATTTGTTCATTGCTTGCTATGCCACGAGATTAGAATCTCCGAAGATTTTTAGGCGAGTTGCACCGCAAGCTTTGGCCATCTACATGCCGTGCAATAGGGCCTCGTATTCCGCTTTGTTATTGGATGCGTTTATGAAGCTCATCCGAAGAATATAGCGCATTTTGTCGCCTTGAGGTGATATCAGTATGACTCCTGCTCATGCTCCCTCCGTTCTTTTTGATCCATCAAAGTACATTGTCTAGGTGCTAGAAAGGTCTGGTGGACCCTCACATTGCAGTTCCGTCCACTCTGTGATGAAATCCGGCAGAACTTGTGACTTAATTGCTTTGCGCTTCTCATAAGTGATATTCCGAGGGGATAATTGGATACCCCATAGAGAAACACGTCTAGTTGCTTCTGGATTGTTGAGGATGCTTGACAAAGGTGCCTCGTTTACCACTACGATCGGATGCTCCGAGAAATAGTGGCGTAGTTTTCGTGCTCTCATAAATACCCCGTATGCTAATTTCTGGTAGTGTGGGTACCTTTGTTTGGATGGCGATAAAACCTCGCTCAGGAAGTAAACTGGTCTCTTCATGCCGTGGGTCTTTCCTTCTTCGGGTCGCTCTACGACTAGGACCGTGCTGACCACCTAATCTGTAGAAGCAATATAAAGGAGCAGAGGTTCCTTTTTTCTTTTGGTAACACGATGATAGGAGATGTCGAAAGTGTTCTTTTGAGATCTTCGAAGGCACGCTGAGCTTCTTCTGTCCATTCAAATTTTTTTGATTTCCTCATGAGGGCGTAGAATGGCAATGCTTTTTCTCCTAATCTTGCAATAAAACGATTTAGAGCCGCCACTCGTACCGCCAGTTGTTGTACACCATGTAGATTTGTTGGCTTCTTTATTGTGAGGATTGCTTTTCTTTTGTCGGGATTAGCCTCGATTCCTCTAGTTGATACCAAATATCTGAGGAGTTGCCCTACTAGGACTCCAAAGGAACATTTCTTCGGATTCAGTTTGATGCTAAACCTGTCGAGATTTCTGAATGTTTCTTCTAGGTCCTTTATCAACACAGATCCTTGACCTGTGGTAACTATGATGTCATCAATATATACTTGCATGTTTGTGCCTATTTGACTTCCTAGGAACTTCTGCATCATCCGCTGATATGTAGCTCCAGCGTTCTTGAGGCCAAACAGCATTATTGTGTAGCAGAATACGCCATAAGTCGTGATAAACGCCGTTTTCTCCTGATCTTCTTCTTTCATCATGATCTAGTGGTAACCTAAATAAGCGTCCAAGAAAGAAAGACGTTCGCATCCCGCAGTTGCATCGATGATTTAGTCGATTCGTGGTAATGGGAAGTGATCTTTTGGACAATGTTTGTTCAATGCAGTAAAGTCGATGCACATCCAAAGTTCTGTAGTGTTTTTCTTTGGAACACATACTGGGTTTGCAAGCCACTCTGATTTTTTTAATTTTTTTATAAAATTGGCATCGGTTAGGCGATGGAGCTCCTTTCCAATGGCCTTGCGTTTTGGTTCTGCGAAGCGTCGAAGCGGTTGTTTTACTGGCTTCGCCTTTGATATAAATTTAGTGCATGCTCAGCGAGTTCCCTGGGGATTCCCGGCATGTCAGAAGATAGCCATGCAAAAATCTCCTAGTGCACACCGAGGAACTCGATGAGCGCGCTTTCCTATGCGGGATCAAGGTTAGAAGCCACAAATATTGTTTTCGTCGGGTCAGCAGGGTGGATCTGTACTTCTTTTGTGTCATTTGCCGTGTCAAAAGCCTGATCGGGATTGACACGTGCTACCTCTAGAGGTTGTTCGTTTGCTAAACTTTTGAGTTGCTCGAACTCTGTTGCTATCCCGAAAGATTCAGAAATTTTGTTGAACTCTTGATCACAACTGTCCGCATGTAAGAAGCTTCCTTGTACCGTGATAATTCCCTTTGGTGCTGGCATTTTCATTACTAAGTACGCATAATGTGGCACTGCCATGAATCGTGCAAAGGCTAGTCATCCCAGGATTGCATGGTATTGTGATGGCCAATCCATGACTTCGAATTCAAGTTTTTCTCGCCTGAAATTTATTTTGGAACCAAAAACAACATCAAGAATTTTTTTCCTAAAGGAATTTCGGCTTTACCTGGTACTATTTTGTGGAAAGAGGTTTCTGTTGGAGCGAGATTATTCAAGGGATAGCCTATTGTTCACAATCTTTTTGCGTAGATCATATTTATGCTACTCCCTTCATCCATGAAGAACATGCTCATATCAAATCCGCCAATTTGTGCTTCGACTATCAGGGCTGAATGACCTGGTCGTGGGACCCGGAGTGGGTGATCTTCTCTACTGAATTTGATTTCTTGCTCTGACCAATGGAGATATTCGGGTGTAGCTCATGTTGATGTTTCCGCCATATTGATTTGTCTTGTGATGAGCTTCTGAATTCTATTGGGTGGACGCCCTTTCTGAATCATAGACATTGTTCCTTTTGATCTGGGGTACTCGTTGTTTTGATCGTTTGAATTTTGTGGTGGTGCAACTGGTTGTGGTGCACCGATAGCTAGTGCACCAGGCGTGGATGTGTACCCTTGATTTGCTGCTTCGACTGCCTTTGCATTGCATAACTCCTGCATTTTCAGGAATGTTCGGCAGTCTTTCATTAGGTGGTTGGATTATCGTCTGCCTGCTGAGTCGATGTAAAAATGCATATTACAAGGCCCCTCCAGGATTTGTATTGCGGACATAGGTGGGTGATACATTGCAAATGTATCTATAATTTTTGATGTCATGCACTTTGGTGGTTGGATGGCTTGAGCCACCTCTAGTGAACTATGGATCGGTCCTTGTCTTTTACATTCAATCTATAAACTGTTTACTTCTTGTGTTTACTCAAACTTTTACTTCTTTCCATTCGATACATTTAATCCTTTTCCATAAAACATGGTGAGATTGACAATCTATGAAGTTGCAAATAGTTGTGTTATGCTCTCACGTTGCTACTTGCGGTGAGTGCATGCATAAGCTTCAGTAGTAACACCTTTGGGTGTTTCATTTTGCCTCTTTGGTTCGATTAAACCTTGGTTTCATAACTAAGGGAAACTTGCTGCTGTGCTCATCATACCTTCTTCTTCGGGTTCCCAACGAGCTCTACATCAACCACGCACCAGCACTTTTTCTGGGCGCCGTGCATTGAGCCATCAAGCATTTTTCTGGCGCCGTTGTCGGGGAGTTGATGCACTCGACTTTCAACGTAGAGCTCGTTGGGAACCCCAAGAGGAAGGTATGATTAGCACAACAGTAAGTTTTCCCTCAGTTATGAAACCAAGGTTTAATCGAACCAGTAGGAGCAAGGAAACACCCCAAAGGTGTTACTAGCTGAGCTTTGGCAGGGCGCACTACCGGTGCTAGTAGCAACATGCAGACCTGCACAACACAACCACAGAACTTTGTCCCCAACTTACGATGAGGTTGTCAATCTCACTGTGTTTTGCGGTAAACAAAGGATTAAACGTATCGAATGGAAAGAAGTAAAAGTTTGTAGAAAGTAAACACAAAGCAGAAACATTTTATAGATTGTATGTAAAGACAAAGGACCGGGATCCATAGTTCACTAGAGGTGGCTCTCCTTAGATAGATAACATGCTGGGTGAACAAATTACAGCGGGGCAATTGACAAACACCAAGAAAGCAATACATGCATATACTAATCACCTTGACTCCTTTGAGACTTGATTGGGCAATACAACATAATACATAGACCGCCATCCAACTACATATATGACTAATAATCCACCTTCAGGTTATCATCCAAACCCCCTCCAGTATTAAGTTGCAAGCAACAGATTATTGCTTTACGAACTGCGTGTAAGGTAAACAATACGATTGTTCTATGAACAAAGGATTGTTGTTTTCTCCCTAGTAGCAACAGCACATCTAGTACCTTAGAGATTTCTGTCACTTCCCAGTTACGGAGGCATGAACCCACTATCGAGCATAAATACTAACTCTTGGAGTTGCTAGCATCTACTTGGCCAAGATAGCTACTAACAACGAAAAGCATGCAAGATCTCAAATAACAAAGACATGATAGAATCAATAATCAATCTGAAATAGCATCTCAATATCCATCGGATCCCCGCAAACACAACATGTATGGATTACAAATAGATGATCTTGATCATGAACGGAGATCACAAGATCTAAACATGAAAGCACAAAGGAGGAGAAACCAGCCATCTAACTACTACATGGATCCGTAGTCCAAGGATGAACTATTCACGCATCACATCGGAGTATTGCATGGTGATGAAGAAGGCCTCCAGGGTGAATTCCCCTCAACGGCAGGGTGCCGGGAAGAGCTTTAGATCCCTCCCGATCTAGGGATGGAGATGGGCTGACATGAGACTCTTCGTGGATTTTGATCGGTACCTAGGGTTTTCGTCCGAGGGAAACTTATAGGCGGAAGGAGGCCAGGGTCTGGGTCGGCGGACCACCTGGCGCGGGCTAGGCCTGGCCGCGCGACCAGGTGGTGTGGCCGGCCCCTGGCCCCTCTCCGTATCGTATTCTGGCACTTGATCCCTTCCGGAAAAATAGGCACTTTGGCTTTTGTCCAGTCCAATTCCGATAATATTCATTTTCTGACTTTCCTGGAACCAAAAACAGCAGAAAATAGGCAGTTGGCACTATGGCTCTTGTTAATAGGTTAGTCCAAGAAATCATATGAAAAGTACTCCAAAGTTGGAACAAAACACAAGAAAGTGGATAAAACCAAGCATGGAACATCAAAAATTATAGATACATTTGCAATGTATCAGGAGTCTTCCAAAAATCCCAGGTTTCTTCCAAACGCTTCATTTTTATTGTTTCATGTACAGTTGTGTTGTTCTTGGAGCGTCTTCTTTTTCGTTTTCGTTTTGGTTTTCGTTTGCTTTTGTTTGCTTAGTTTTCTGAATAAATTGGTCGTACCCCCTCTTTCATACATTGGTTTTCAAATAGTTTGGTTTAGTTTGGAAAAGAGTAGGAAAGTTCATGCTTATGTGGTAAAAAGAGCTCGTTTTTGACTATGGCCTATGCTTTGTCATGCCATGCTTGATATTGTTTTGGCTTTATGCTTAGCATTCTTTGCTGTAGCATGACTTGTTATAAACAATTGAGATTGCTTAATGTGCCTTGGATGAATCATGCGTTGTTTTAGCATATTAAAGCATAGTATAGTGGTATTCTCCTTTGATGCTTTATTTGGGTTGACTTGGCGCATTCTCACACCATGTTATGACTATCTCAAGTCACCATAGCCTTTATGATCCTTTAGTTTTTAACTTGTAGTATCACTTTATGCTTTGATCAATGATGTTTTGTCGCTCTACATGATAGGCCATTATTGCTCTCTTAGTTTGTCGCTCCCAGTCTTTTGCTAGCCTCCACAACCAAGTATGAGTTCCACTCATGCATCCAACTCCCTAAACCAAGTTATTCCAAAGAGTCCACCATACCTACCTACTACTTATGCTATTCCAAGTATATTCATGCTTTTGTTTACCTTCCAAATTAAACTTGTTATGAGAAAACTAGTGATTAAAGCTCTCACTAACTTGATGGCACACTTTACTTTTCTTGCCCTCGATAAACTTGAACCATTGTGTCGTCTATGTTGTATATGCTTGCACTTATTTGTTGGGAATTAGCAGAACCATGCTTTCATGGGGAACGCTTTCAACATTGCACTTGGTACTTGTACCTAGTTGATATCATGCTCTTTTGTATATGGATGTCGTCGGTGTGAAATGAAAGGGGAGCTTGTAAGTCCATGGAGTTATGTATATGTGTTAGAGAAACGCCTGGGCCGCTGGTCTAATCCATGCTGACATGGTGGAAACCTGCAGCGTAACCATAATGAGCTGTCTATGAAGCATTCTTCTTATAAAAAAAGAGTCCTATATTGAGAAAAAAAGAGAAAAGAGAAAAAAGTGAGATTATGAAAAGAGTAAAGAGAGAAAAAAGCACCATATTCCCATGGTAAATAAGAAGATTGCTGAGATGCTCGTTGTCTGCTTGCCTTGTGATTTTGATATGGGGATTCTTCTGTATCATCGGGCAAGGGGTACTCCGTTGGCGGTTCTCTATGATACACATGTACTTACAATGACAAGAACTTACTGGTGACTAAACTTGAGTAGCATGAGGAGCGGCCCTCGTATACAAGGGACATGAGATTTCTAACTTATACTTCGTCAAGCATGTACACCATAGTTTGTTCACTTTAACCTTAATCACTTCAAGATGCTTATGATAGGGGCAATGAGAGCTGAAAGCTATAAGTACCATAATTTTTGGAAGCTCTTTATGAGACTTGAATCCCTACTTTCTTTTACAAAGGCCTTTCTTCCACCATTATATTGAGTCTCCACCTTCTATCTTTATGCACTTACTTTGAGAGCATAGTGGTCATTCTTAGTTCTATGTGCATTGTCCCAAGACTAGTTGATTGATGCATAACTTGTTATTGCTTGTTTTAAACTATTGTATCTAGTCACTCTTATGAACTTTGAAGGTGTCCTATGCATTTATATTTGCTACTCTATGAGGGACAAGCTGAATACCATTATGCTATGTTTTCTTTATGTGAAACAAACAAACGTCTTGCAAAGCATTGTTATTCATGAATCTTTTGTTTGTGCCTTTTCATGTTTCATCATAGTTTCTTTTTCTTATTGCTAGAACTTTGTCTTTCGTGTTATGATTGAAGTACTATGATCCTAGCTTTGAATGTTTTACAAATACTTTGATCAAGTCTTTGATGGTGCATGTCACCTCAAAAATTATTCTTTCTTTTTATCACTTACCTACTTGAGGACGAGCAGGAGTTAAGCTTAGGGATGTGTGGGTCTCGTGCTCTTGGTTGATACCGCTGTGCGAGCTGGCTTCCTCCAATGCCGTCTCTGTTTTGACGGTATCCACCGTTATTGTCATTGCTTCTGTTGTTACCTTCACCCAAAAAACCTGCTGCGATGTAGCTTAGTCCCGAGTTTCCATCGTTGTTCCTTCGTCTTTTGTCATTGTCGTGTTTATCCCTATCTTCTTCAGGTGGCCACACACGCTTATTATGTAGTGCATCTTCTCCATCAGCCCATCGGTTTGCTATTTCCCTTAATTGTGATACTATCTTTGGTTTAACCCGACCTAGCTCTTCTATGAATTCTCGGCGACGGAGAGACCGTCATCGAAGGCGTCAATGGCCCTTTCGTCGGATATGGATCTAGCAGAGTTTTTGATGATATTCCGTCGCTGTATGAATGCTCTAATTGACTCCCCAGATTTTTGTTTGCACGCTTGTAGCTGCTCCAAGGATGCTAGTCTTTTGAATGTAGAATGGAAGTGTCGGATGAATTTATCTTCCAGGTCGTTCCAGCTACCAATTGAATCTTTGGATAGCTACTTCAACCATGATCTTGCAGCGCCGGTGAGGTGTAGTTGTAGACTTTGCATTGCAGTAGTTGTGGATCCACCCTGTAATTTGACGGTGGCTAGATAGTCTGCTAACCAAGCTTCAGGTTCTTGGCGTCCATCGTATTTATGTTGGTCGTGTGGAAGTTTGAAGTCTTTGGGTAGTGAGGCTTTGCGAATCCTCTGTGTAAAATAGCTGGCCCCGCATAGCCCATGGTCATCTCCGTCATCTCCGTCTTGATATCGCCGGGTGCGGCTTTCGTCTCTGGGTCCACTGCTCCTATGCTGGGTGTTGTCGTTTCTTGTGCTGCTTCGTAGCTCGGATCCTACGAGGTGCGCCTGGTGTGGTGATTCAGATCACCGGGTGTGTCCTACTTTGCCGAGGACTGTTGTGATGGTGTGGGGACCTTTGTGTGGGTCCTTGTTCTGCTTCCGCGAGTGAGGCTCCTACCATGTTGAGGTTCATCGAAGATAAGTGGTGGAGGGCCACGCATGGATCGTCGGGTGCGGGTTGGGTAGTGATCAGATATGTTTGCGTGGCCACAATGGCTGCCTGAGCTATTTTTGCTTTGATGTTTCCTGCTTGATCGATTGACATGAATGATAGGTCGAGATCTCAGATGATTCCGCTTCTTTCTGCTTCGGGGATATTATGTAATCGAGATGTCGCCCTTCTTGGTGGTGCTGCTCTTGTCACACTCCTTGACCCTCAGATAGAGCTTAGTTGGGCCCATCGTAAACTCGATTCATCGGCTAGCCTTTTTCTTTCATCGAGTTGTCTTTGCATCCAGAGTAGGTCTCTCTTCTTGTGGTGGAGAAAATATTGGTATGGCAGTAGATCCTCATGTGAAGCATCTGCCGTCATTGGGACTACTCCCAAAATTGCCTCTCTTGCTGTTTGCCATGCCGACGATGGCAGCCAAAGTACTGGTCTCTCTTTTGTGCATGGTTCTCCGCCTCCTCCTCGAACTATGCGATTATCTGTTGTTTCTCCTCTGTTTTCGTCTTCTCCTCCATTGTTGTGTTCTCCTTTGTTGTCGTGGTTTCCTGCATGGTCATCTGACTAAATATCATCGGGGTTTATGATAGGATTACCGTTTTTGTCGCGTGGCGTTGAAGTATCTCCGATGATCATGTACACTTGGTGGCGTGTTATATGTGGCATGACAGTGTCGTATTTTGTTTCTGTGGGTGTGCTTGTGGTACTCCGAGATCGTAGTTCTGGATAAATTTTCACCATCCTTACTTCAAAGTCGACGTTTTCACTGCTTTCTTTGGGTTCCGAGTTTGTTGTATTTGCTCCATGTGGTGAGATTGATTGGTGACCTTCTCTTCCTGTGTCGGTCTGAGCTGTGATGTCTGTGGAGGATCCAACGGGCGATGCTGGTACTACTATAGGTGTGGCCTTTTCCATCGACGGTTCTAATGCGATCAGGGCCGAAGGGTGTGATTCCTGCATGTTGTCTGCTTGGATGTGGAGGCTTCCGATGATTAGATCGGATCCACCGTTGAAATCGGCGGGTACCAATACAAGGGTGTGCGGGTGTGGATTTGCTTTCGTCGAGTTGACGCTTGGTGGAGAGTGTTCCACCGAATACGTAGTTCCAGCGTTTAGGTTTCCCATAGACAGCGCCAGTTGACGAGGGGTAACCTCGGCAATGCCCGTGGTGATGGATTTGGGGTTCCACGGAAAAGAGAACGCTGGGGATTTCGTCGGATGTCAGGAAAACAATGAAGACAAAGTCGCCTGAATATTGGGAAAACACTCTATTACAAGTTGTCCTCTAGATTTCGATACCCTCGCTTGGGCTTCTCGCGCCCTATATAATAGGCCGGGTCTCAAAGCTGTATGCGGATAGGTTTCATACACGCGTGATTACAATACCAACATAATGTCGGTTCGTGGTTTCTTTCCTAATACAATAAAAGTCTCTGTCGGTTGCTTCCTTTGGCTGTTTATCTGGAATCTTTATGGGACGTAGACCCTTTCCCCAATGTAGGGTAGCGCATAATGAGCATCCGAGTAATCATACCCATGTCAGCTAGGGTTTGGGTGGAAGGGGGCAAAGAGGGGAGGCGCCCCACCCCTCCTTTATATAGAGGGGGAGGTGGCCTAGGGCTGGCCCCCTTTCCCTCCTAGGGCCGGTGCACAAGGGGAGGGGGAGTTACCTTCCCCCCAAGTATTCCCCTTTTCTTTCTTGGTTTTCAAGAAAACTCTGTGGAACCTTCCGAAACTATCCAAAACCTTCTAGAAACTCCATAGAATACTCCGGAACATTTCTGAAACCCAGAAATTGATCTCCATTATATGAATCTTATTCTCCGAACAATTCCGGATCTCCTCGTCTTGTCCTAGATCCAATCCGAGACTCCAAACAACAGTCAGTCTCCAACTTGTATTCCACATCTACCTAAACAACATTGAACCTTAAGTGTGTCACCCTACGGTTCGCGAACTATGCAGACATGATCGAGACTCCTCTCCGATCAATAACCAATAGCAGGACCTGGAGATCCATAATGGCTCCCACATATTCAACGATGACTTCGTGATCGATAGAACCATTTACATATGACACCAATTCCCTTTGTCATGTGATACTCTACTTATCCGAGGTTCGATCATCGGTATCTCCATACCTAGTTCAACCTCGTTACCGATAAGTACTCTTTACTCGTTCCATGATATGACATCCCTTGTGACCTAGTCACATGCTTGCAAGCTAATTGGATCACATTCCACCGAGAGGGCCCAGAGCACATTTATCCGTCATATGGATGGACAAATCCCAGTCTTGATCCATGCGCTTCAACACATACTTTCAGAATACCTAATGCCACCTTTATAACCGCCCAGTTACGAAGCAGCGTTTGATGTTATCAAAGCACTCATCCGGTGATGGTGATTAACACGATCTAATGGTCGAAGGATTAGGTTACTATGCATTTGAAATCTTGTAGCAAAACAAACTTAATGACTTGATCTTATGCTATGCTTACTATGGGTGTATGTCCATCACATCATTCTCCTAGTGATATGATCTTGTTATTAATAACATCCAATGTCCATGATCAGGAAACCATGATCATCTA
The DNA here is from genome assembly GCA_023614405.1 of Avena insularis. Lineage (NCBI taxonomy): Eukaryota > Viridiplantae > Streptophyta > Magnoliopsida > Poales > Poaceae > Avena > Avena insularis. The sequence goes on along the minus strand of CM042696.1, from coordinate 93,701,530 downwards.
TTAATCAGCAAGCTAGTCTTAACAAGAGGCTTACTAGGGACTCTCTTATGTTTACAAAACACACAAGTATCAGTGTTTCCTAATATTAAAATTATAGCATGGGATGTAAACATTCATCATAAACAAAAATATATAATAATAACCATTTTATTATTGCCTCTTGGGCATATCTCCAACAGTCTCCCACTTGCACTAGAGTCAATAATCTTGATTACATTGTAATGTACCTAACACCCATGGCGTTCTGGTGTTGGTCATGTTTTGCTCTAGGGAGAGGTTTAGTCAACAGATCTGCCACATTCAGATCAGTGTGTACTTTGCAAATCTTTATGTCGCCATCTTGGACATACTCACAAATAGCGCGGAAACGTAGCTTAATGTGCTTCAGCTTGCTGTGTGACCTTGGCTCATGTGCATTGGCTACGTGTTGTCACAATAGATGGCCATTGGGTCCAATGCACTAGGAACCACACCAAGCTCAGTAATGAACTCCTTCATCCATATCGCTTCTTGTGCAGCCTCCGAAGCAGCTATGTATTCCGATTTAGTTGAAGATTTCGCCACAATGCTTTCCTTGCACTCCTCCAGCTCACTGCAGCACCATTCAAAATAAATGCATATCCATACTGTGACTTCGAGTCATCCGGTCGGTGTTCCAACTAGCATCGGTGTAACTATTTACAACAAGGTGTTCATCACCTCCATAAGAAAGAACCATATCCTTAGTCCTATTCAGGTACTTAAGGATATTTTTGACCGTTATCCAGTGTTCCATTCTAGGATCACTTTGATATCTGCTAGTCAAACTAACAGCGTGTGTTATATCCGGTCTTGTACACAGCATGGCATACATGACAGAGCCTATGGACGAGGCATAGGGGATTTTACTCATCTTCTATCTATCTTCTGCCGTAGCTAGATGTTGAGTCTTACTCAAGGTCTTACCTGGCAACATGGGCAAGAACCCTTTCTTGCTTTCTTCCATTCTAAATCTCTTTAGACCCTTGTCCATGTATGTACTTTGTGAAAGCTCTATTAAGCGTCTTGATCTATCTCTATAAATTTTGATGCCTAAAATGTATTCCGCTTCGCCAAGATCCTTCATTGAAAAACTATTATTCAAATAGGCTTTGACACTTTCAAGAAGTTCTATATCATTCCCAATCAACAATATGTCATCCAACATATATTATTAGGAATGCTATAGAGATCCCACTCACTTTCTTGTAGATACAAGCTTCTCCATAAGTTTGTATAAATCCAAAGTTTTTGATCACCTTATCAGAACGTTGATTCCAACCCTGGGATGCTTGCTTCAGTCCATAAATGGAGCGTTGAAGCTTGCATACCTTGTCAGCATCTTTAGGATCAACAAAACCTTTGGGTTGTACCATATACAACTCTTCCTCAATGTCACCATTAAGGAACGCCATTTTGACATCCATCTGCCAAATCTCATAATCTAAATATGCAGCGATTGCTAACAAAATCCTCACAGACTTTAGCTTTGCTACTGGTGAGAAAGTCTCATCGTAGTTAACTCCTTGAATTTGTCGGAACCATTTCGCGACAAGTCGAGCTTTATAGACAATAACATTACCATCGACATCTGTTTTTCTTTTAAAGATCCATTTGTTCTCGACAGCCTTGCGGCCATCCGGTAAGTCCACCAAAGTCCATACTTGGTTTTCGTACGTGGATCCCATTTAAGATTTCATGGCTTCTTTACATTTGTTGGAATCTCGGCTCACCATAGCTTCCTCATACGTCGCAGGGTCATCGATGTTGTCAACCAACAGGACATTCAACACAGGGTCATAACAATTAGGAGTGGCACGAACCCTCATTAACTTGCGAGGTTCAGTAGCAACTTCGTTTGAAGTTTCATGATCATCATTAACTTCCTCTCTTATTGGTCCAGGCGACACATAAACTTCTTCCGGTGCTGCGCTACTCTCAAATCCGAGAGAAGGTTCAACAACCTCGTCGAGTTCTACTTTCCTTCGAGTCACTTGTTTCGAGAGAAACTCCTTCTCAATAAAGGATCCATTCTTAGCAACGAAAACTTTGCCTTCGGATCTATGATAGAAGGTATGCCCAATTGTTTCTTTAGGGTATCCTATGAAGACGCATTTTTTCGCTTTGGGTTCAAGCTTGTCGGGTTGTAACTTCTTTACATACGCTTTGCAGCCCCAAACTTTAAGGAACGGCAACTTAGGTTTCTTACCAAACCACAATTCATATGGTGTCATTTCAATGGATTTAGATGGTGCCCTATTTAAAGTGAATGTGTCTGTCTCTAATGCATAACCCCAAAATGATAATGGTAAATCTATAAGAGACATCATAGACCGAACCATATCTAAGAGAGTTCGATTACGATGTTCGGACACACCATTACATTAAGGTGTTCCTGGTGGTGTCAACTGCGAAAGTATTCCGCATTTCTTTAAATGCATGCCAAACTCATAACTTAGATATTCACCTCCGCGGTCAAAACGCAGAAACTTAATCTTCTTATTATGATGATTTTCTACCTCACTTTGAAATTCCTTAAACTTCTCGAAAGTTTCGGACTTATGTTTCATAAAGTAGACATACCCATATCTACTCAAGTAATCCGTGAAAGTAAGAACATAACGATATCCACCGCGTGATGCTACGCTCATTGGGTCGCACACATCGGTATGTATTATTTCCAATAAGTCTGTGGCTCGCTCCATTATCCCAGAGAATGGAGTCTTGGTCATTTTTCCCATTAGACATGCTTCGCATCTTTCAAGTGATTCAAGAAGTCCATCAGAATAGAGTTTCTTCATGCGCTTCACTCCAATGTGACCAAGACGACAGTGCCACATGTATGTAGAATTATCATTTGTTTTTATTCGTTTAGCATCTATGTTGTGAACATGTGTATCACTACTATCGAGATTCAATACGAATAAACCATTCATCTCAGGTGCATTACAATAATAAATATTACTCATATAAATCGAACAACCATTATTCTCAGACTTAAACGAGTAACCGTCTCGCAATAAACAAGATCCAAAAATAATGTTCATGCTTAACGCATGCACCAAATAACAATTATTCAAGTTCAAAACTAATCCCAAAGGTAGATGAAGAGGGAGCGTGTCGATGGCGATCACATCAACCTTGGAGCCATTTCCAACGCGCATCGTCACCTCGTCTCTCGCCAGTCTTCGTTTATTCCACGGCTCCTGTTTCGAGTTACAAATATGAGCAACCGAACCAGTATCAAATACCTGTGCACTACGATTACTAGTAAGATACACATCAATAACATGTATATCAAATATACCTTTCTTCTTGATGTTGTCGTTCTTCAGATCTGCTAGGTACTTGGGGCAGTTGCGCTTCCAGTGACCTCACCCTTGCAGTAGAAGCACTCAGTATTAGGCTTAGGACCAGCCTTGAGCTTCTTAGCAGGTGCGGCAGCTTTCTTGCCGTCCTTCGTGAAGTTGTCCTTCTTCATAGGCTTGCCCTGTTTCTTGAAATTGGTGGTATTATTGACCATCAACACTTGGTGCTCCTTCTTAATCTCCACTTCAGCAGTTTTCAGCATGGAGAAGAGTTCAGACAACGTCTTGTTCATGCAATGCATATTGTAGTTCATCACAAAGTTCTTGTAACTAGGTGGCAGTGATTAGAGGACACGATGAATCCCCAATGCATTAGGAATCGTTATTCCCAATGCTTGGAGCATATTTGCGTGCCCAGACATTTTGAGCACGTGCTCGCTAACGAAGCAACCCTCTTCCATTTTACAGTTAAAGAACTTCTCGGAGGCCTCATAGCTCTCCATGGCCACATGAGTCTCACAGATCAGCTTGAGATCATTGATAATCTCAAAAGGGTCGCGGTGCTCAAAGCGCTTCTCAAGCTCCAATTCTAAACCGTACAGGATGGCACACTGAAATGTGGAGTAGTGATTCTTCTGAGTGACATAAACATTTTTCACATCATCGAAAACATCCTCTGCAGGTGGGTCACCTAGCGGTGCATCGAGCACATAGGTCAACTGACCAGCACTCAGGACAATCCTCAATCCACGGAACCAGTCTGTGAAGTTGCTTCCATTGTTTTTCAGCTTTTCTTCTCTAGGAACACATTAAAATTGATGGAGGGGGTCGCCATGATCTACAACATATTTTCAAAGAGTTTAGACTAAGTTTATGACAAATTGAGTTCAATTTTAATTCTTAAATTAACTAGGTGAACTCCCACTCAAAACAACATCCCTCAAGTTGTCTTAGTGATTACACGAACCGAATCCACTACACCAAGTCCGATCTTCACGAGAGAAGATGTAGTTTCAATGGCGAATGATCAACATGTGCATCATATCATTCATATGATTCATGCTCTACCTTTCGGTATTCCGTGTTTCGAGACCATGTCTGTACATGCTAGGCTCGTCAAGGTTAACCTTAGTATCCGCATGTGCAAATCTGGCATGCACTCGTTGTATGCACACATAGAATCTATCACACCCGATCATCACAAGATGCTTCGAAACGACGAGTCTTAGCAATGGTGCATACTAAGGACGAACACTTTATTACTTGATATTTAGTGAGAGGGATCATCTTATAATGCTACCGTCATGATCTAAGCAATACAAGATGCAAAAAGTATTAACATCACATGTAATTCATAATATGTGACATGACATGGCATTTCTTCTTGTGCCATTGATCTCCATCTCCAAAGCACGAACATGATCTCCATCCTCAGTGGCGTCGCTTCATGGTTGTCCATCACTTAACATCAACTATTACAACTACTTGGAATAAAGATGAATAGACATGCAGGTCTTAACAAGAATAAAAACAACCATTAGGCTCATGTCGGTTGCCATATTACAACAAGGATCATTGCATACATCAAATATATTCACAATCACATCATGGCCATATCACATCACATGCCCCTGCAAAAACAAGTTAGATGCCTCTAATTTGCTTTGCATGTTTTACATGGTTTGGGGCTTCCGTATAAGAATTGATCTTACCTACAAACAGGAACCACAATGTTGATACAAGTGTTGTCAGATGCTAATTGTAAATTCAATCTTAACTATGGTGGGAGATACAGACACCCGCAAATCCACTTGTGCAATGCACGTTGCACGTTAAGCGTGGAGCAAGTCTCATGTGCGAGGACATGTAAGGTTAGCCCGAACCGCTTCATCCCACCATTCCGCAAGATGCAAAGTACACGTGAAGGCAATGACAACAAAAGCATCAACGCCCACAAAACCATTGTGTTCTACTCGTGCAACAGATCTACACATAGACACGGCTCTTATACCACTAATGGGTTCGTAGCAGGGAAAACAAAAAAAATTCTACCACAAGAACAAACAAAACCAAGATCTAATCTGTGGAAAAGCCAAGATCTAATATATGAGATAAGTGCAAGGAGATAGATTTGTACTAACCCTTGTAGATCCAAAGCCTTGTTCAAGATTGGATCTCGTGGTTGATGTATACGATCACTTGCCGATCTCAAGATCGAGTAGACGATCCTTCCAACACCGTGTTCCGACAGTGCTTCCGCACTCGGTCACACGTACGGCTGGATGTAGACGATCCTCTCCCTGTTCCAGCAGGCAGCGGAGGTGGTAGCTTTCCACGGAATCCCAACAGCACGACGACATGGTGGTGGTGGTGGAGAAGAGTTCCTGTAGGGCTTCGCCTAAGCCGCAGCAGGAGGAAGGAGGAGAAGGGAGTGGCAGCTAGGGTTTGGGTGGAAGGGGCAAAGGGGGGAGCCGCCCCACCCCTCCTTTATCTAGAGGGAGAGGTGACCTAGGGCTGTCCCCCTTGCCCTCCTAGGGCCAGCGCACAAGGGGAGGGGGGAGTTACCTTCCCCCCAAGTATTCTCCTTTTCTTTCTTGGTTTTCAAGCAAACTCCATGGAACCTTCCAGAACCTTTTGAAACTATCTTAAACCTTCTAGAAGCTCCATAGAATACTCTGGAACATTTCCGAAACCCAGAAATTGATCTCCATTATATGAATCTTATTCTCCGGACAATTCCGGATCTCCTCGTGATGTCCTGGATCCAATTCGAGACTCCGAACAACATTCGGTCTCCAACTCGTATTTCATATCTACCTAAACAACATCAAACCTTAAGTGTGTCACCCTACGGTTCACGAACTATGTAGACATGATTGAGACTCCTCTCCGATCATATCTATAACCAATAGCGGGACCTGGAGATCCATAATGGCTCCCACATATTCAATGATGACTTCGTGATCGATAGAACCATTTACATACGACACCAATTCCCTTTGTCACGTGATACTCTACTTATCTGAGGTTCGATCATCGGTATCTCCATACCTAGTTCAACCTCGTTACCGATAAGTACTCTTTACTCGTTCCATGATATGACATCCCTTGTGACCTAGTCACATGCTTGCAAGCTAATTGGATGACATTCCACCGATAGGGCCCAAAGCATATCTATCTGCCATATGGAAGGACGAATCCCAATCTTGATCCATGCACTTCAACACATACTTTCAGAATACCTAATGCCACCTTTATAACCACCTAGTTATGAAGCGACGTTTGATGTCATCAAAGCACTCATCCGGTGATGGTGATTAACACGATCTCATGGTCGAAGGATTAGGTTACTATACATTTGAAAGCTTGTAGAAAAACAAACTTAATGACTTGATCTTATGCTATGCTTACTATGGGTGTATGTCCATCACATCATTCTCCTAATGATATGATCTTGTTATTAATAACATCCAATGTCCATGATCAGGAAACCATGATCATCTATTAACCAACAAGCTAGTCTTAACAAGAGGCTTACTAGGGACTCTCTTATGTTTACAAAACACAAAAGTATTAGTGTGTCCTAATAATACAATTATAGCAGGGGATGTAAACATTCATCATAAACAAAAATATATAATAATAACCATTTTATTATTGCCTCTTGGGCATATCTCCAACACCTCATCCTCAACATTCTCTGGAGCAGTGTCCTTGCCGTGAAGGCAAGAAGAAGAGGACACATCCTCAAACAAAGACGAATCCACACGGCCCTGACTCTAGTGACCATAAGAGAGTGTACCATCTAAAACCTGCTAGGAGGAGTCAACGTCCATGGGCTGGTTGATCCTTTTGATCTCCTTCATGACATTTCTATTGGCCTTGTAGGCATCATACTGACCATGGTGTGTGTCAATATTCTGACACAGGAGTAACTTCTTCCACCAAGAAGTTTTCTTCACCTTTTGATGCACCTCTGCACGAGTGGTGTCAAAGCGGTATGCATTGCTAGCATGCTTCATGCGAGGGCCATGGGTCACAACTTCCTGCACCTCCTCAGACTCATCACCACTATCACCATCATCTTCATCCTCATCCTCAAAGATACCATGGGACGAGGGATAGCCATGGGGTACCTTGGAGGAAGGGGCCTCCTTTCTCTAAAGCTTGGTAGGCTTGTGCCTCACGAGGTCTGAGTGGAGCAAAGGAGTTGGAGGAGCTTGAGTTTAGTCACATAAGGGGCATAGAGAGGACACTTCTTGTCCATGATGCACGTGTACATATCCTGGTAGATGAAGTCCATGACATCAATAGCACCACCTTCATGGTTTGGACCATGAGCATAAACTGAGTAAGCATGATCCATTAGGTTAATTTTAGTGCCTCCCATCTTGTCCTTGTTGCCCGCCTTGGGAGTAAGAGTGTGGCCGAACATGCGAAGCAGAATGTTGTAGATGAGCTTGATATTGGTGGTTTGGCCAACCACACCATTTTGAGAATAAATAGGAGCTATCTTCATCTTGTCATAAGCCTGACCATGAACATGCATCCGTGCACCATTGGGAGCATTGGGGTTGAAAGGCAAACCAATGATTCCTGCAAACTGCATCATGCTAGAATGACACCTTGTGTTTCATGACATCCACTCAAGAGGAATGTCCATAGTATCACCAAATACCACGGTGGCATAGAATTTCTGGACCAAGTCAGTGTTTTAGTCTTCCTTGGCTTGAAAGATGGTGTGTAACCCCATCTTACCGGTCACCCAAAGAGCATCATCAAAATACGAGAAAGCCAGCAACTTCTCAAGCTCCAACCACTACATGGGAACCACAGGAGTCCTAAAGGTGCTCATCACCTCGGTGAAAAGAAGCAACTTATCATTCCTCCAAAAACGATCATCGGGAGACGTGTGAGGCTGATCATAGAATTTCTGAATCTGCATCTCCACAAACTCCTCGGTGCTCATCCCCTTCAAGGTAGTCAAAGATTCAAACTTGATGTGCTTAGCTTCATACCTTTTCAGTCGCCTGATCTTCTCTTGCTTAGATGTTGCATGCTCATGAGCTGACTACCTGAAAATAGCTGGATCAACATGAACATCACTCTCTTCGTCATATCGGAACACACGAGGATGAGCCTTTTGATTTGTACGAGACCGGTGAGGACGCGAACCACCTGTGAAATCAGAGGAGGGAGATAGCATAGGGGGTAAGCACATTTGTCTAGGAGTTGCCAACAAGGTAACAGTAATCGAAGGAAAACAGAATTGAGTCGGCCGATCTTCGCCAGACTGTCCGGGGAAACACCTCGAAGACTCCGCCAGAACCAGACATTTCGGTGCGTACACACCGGATACTCCGGCTGGACCGGAATGCCCGACGCGTATGCGCCAGAGACTCTGGCTGGAGCCTTGGTGATTCCTGGGTAGTGCGGGGAAGATCAATTGGAACAGATCGACATTTCTAGGAGTACTTCTAGGGTGAACATTGCACGCAGGGATGATAGGGGCATAGTTCTAGCAAGGATATGTCCTCAAAAACTTCTCTAGGGCATGCCTAGAGAAAGAGAAAGAGAGGAGCATGTACCAACATCCATGGAGATCTCCATCGATGGGGGAGGGGGCCTAGCGGGGGAGGGGAGGAGATGGTCAGCGACAGCGGCTAGATCCGGGACAGAGGAGCCCTCCTAGCGATGTTCCTGGAAGGAGGGCAGTTGGTTGGGAGGAAGATGGAGTCGTGGGGAAGAAGGAGGACTGAACCGCCCACTTCACCCCGGCCCCCATAATCCCGAGTTTGAAACCTCTTAGGTCGGAGTGTCCGGATGATAAACGCTAGAGTGTCCGGGCCTACCGGATATTCCGGGGTGCACACAGCAGAGTGTCCGGGCAAGCCAGATACTCTGGTTTGTACACGTCGGACTGTCCGGCCCCTTCAACCAGAAATGTCGGGAACAAGTTTGGTGGACAAATGTGTGGCAAGATGAGCATGCTTTGGGGTGGGAACTGGTCTAGGATGGAGAACTAATAGGGACAGACTAAAAAATAAGGCAAATCCAAATAAGTCCCAAATGAACTCCAGCATGATATGAAAATCCAACTCTTGATAGAGAAGAGGGCGGTGGATGAGGCCACCATGTAGGAGTGTGTGGCATGACACCGCGAAGATGTATCTTGGGTTCATAGCCACTACTTATCAATAAAGCTCACATATCACTAAATGATATAAAGAGAATTGAATTACTTGATGTTGGCATTATGGGGGGAGGGATAACCCAATTGCTTAGGACCACACTCCCCTATCTCCATGCCCACACCTAAACCTAATAAAGTATCAAGATATAGGTGAGTATGCAAAGTGGTCAACTCAAGCTCCTTGAATATATGATATATAGCTCATTCCTCAGATAGTAAAATCTTACTTCATCAAGAGGCTTTGTGAAAATATCCGTAAGTTGATCCTTGGTGCCTACCTATAGTAGCTCAATATCTCCATGGGCAACATGATCTCTAATGAAGTGATTCCGAATATCAATATGCTTGGTTCTTGTATGTTGCACTGGGTTGTCGGCAATCTTGATAGCACTTTCATTGTCACACAAAAGAGGCACTTTGTCATAATTGACACCATATTCCTTTAAAGTTTGCCTCATCCATAATAATTGAGTGCATCCACTTGCGGTTACCACATACTCGGCATCGATGGTGGAGAGGGATACATAGTTTTGCTTCTTAGAAGACCAACACACCAAGGACCTACCAAGGAATTGGCATGCCCCGGAGGTTGGTTTCCTATCATCCTTATCACTAGCCCAATTCGAGTCCGTGTACCCACAAAGAGAGATACTTGAGCCTTTTGGATACCACAAACCATAGTTTGGGGTATGAACTAAGTATCGAAAGATTCTCTTGACTGCCATCAAGTGGCTTTCTTTAGGAGCCGCTTGATACCTTGCCCACACTCCTACACTCAACACAATATCGGGTATATATGCACAAAGGTAAAGGAAAAAACCAATCATGGACCGGTATACCTTTTGATCCACATCTTTACCATTGGGATTTATCTCAAGATGACATTTGGTTTGCATAGGTGTAGAAACCCCATTGAGATCCTTCATATTGAACCTCTTGAGCATGTCTTGGATATATTTGACTTGGTTGATGAAGGTTCCTCCAAATAATTGCTTGGTCTCAAAACCAAGAAAGAACCTCATCTCTCACATCATAGACATCTCAAACCTATTGGTCATAAGCTTTGAAAATTCATCATTAAAAACTTTGCTACTAGACCCAAAGATAATGTCATCCACATAAAGTTGGCGAACGAAAAGCTCCCCATAAACTTCTTCGTAAAAGAGTGGGATCAATTTGCCCAACCTCAAATCCACGGTCTAACAACAACTCTCCAAGATGCTCATACCATGCACGAGGTGCTTGTTTAAGACCATAGAGCGCCTTATCGAGTTTGTAGACATGGTTAGGGAAGTTGGGGTCCTCAAAACCCCGGGGTTGCTTAACATAGACCAACTTGTGTAAAAGACCATTAAGAAAAGCATTTTTCACATCCATTTGTTGCAACTTAAAATTATGATGTGATGCATATGCAAGAAGGATACAATGGACTCAAGGCGATCCATGAGAGTATAGGTTTCACCAAAAACAATGCCTTCAACTTGGGAGAATCCTTGAGCTACCAATATTGCCTTGTTCCTCACAACAATGCCATTCTCATCTTGCTTGTTCTTGAATATACATTTAGTGCCTATAACATTGCGACACTCTTTGGGCTTCTCTACTAACCTCCAAACCTTGTTGCGCTTGAAGTTGTTGAGCTCTTCATGCATGGCATTCAACCAATCCGAATCTTCAAGAGCATCAAACACTTTTTGAGGTTCCACAAAAGAGATGTGAGCTTGATGATCACTAAAATTTGCCAATTCTCTTCTACTGGACACTCTCCTTCTTACATCACCAATGACCTTGTTTAGAGTGTGTTCTCTTAATCTCAGGTTTCTTTCCACTCTAGCTTCATGACGGGCCTCGATCTCCTTGTTGTTTCTTGGAGGAGGATCTTGATCATTTTGGTCCCCGCCTTGACCTTCAACTTGACCTTGATCACCACCGGACGTACCTTCTTCAACATGAGACTCTTGCTGATCTTAGTCATGATCAAGGTTGCTATCACTTGATATTTCTTGAAACGCATTTTCAGCTTGATCACCATGAGGAGGGTCTTCATCTTGTTCTTTGCTAGCTGCATCATTTGCTTCAAGTGATGGAGCTTGTTGATCTTGTGAAGATGAGGGCTCTACTTGAGTGGAGCATAGTTCTTTCCGAGCTGCCATAAGGGGTTCCTCAATGGAGCGGAAGAATCCCACAACCATTCTTCTTATGGCATCTTGAGGTATTTCATCATCTACATCACAAACATCAACATGCCCCACTTGGGAGCCATCATTTTCTTTGAATACCACAATACTAGTTTCTATAACTCACCGAGTGCTTTTGTTACAGATTCTATAAGTGTGGGATTTGGCATCATAACCAACAAATATACCCTCAATTGCTTTGGACTCAAATTTAGACAAACAAACTCCTTTTATGACATAGAAAAACTTACAACCGAATACCCAGAAGTAGGATATATTGGGCTTGTTACCGGTAAGTATTCCATCAGGAGTCTTGTTCAAGAACTTGCAGAGATAGATCTGGTTGGATGAATGACAAGAGGTGGAAATGGCTTTGGCCCAAAAGTTAAATGGAGACTTAAACTCCGCCAACAAGGACCTAGCCATATCCATCAAGGTACGGTTCTTCCTCTCGACAACACCATTTTGTTGAGGGGTGTACGCAGCGGAATATTGATGTTGAATCCCCTCTTCACTAAGAAACCCATTCAACATGTATTTCTTGAACTTGGAGCTATTGTCACTTCTTATCAACAATATGGGGACATTATGTTGATGTTGGACTAGGTTGGAGAAGTCAATGACGGTTTGTTGAGTTTCACTCTTCAACTTGAAGAAGTAAACCCATGTATATCTTGAATAGTCATCAACAATCACCAAGCAATATTTCTCCCCCCAAGACTTGGATGATATGGAGGACCAAAGAGATCCACATGAAGGAGCTCTACGATCCTCTTGGACTTGATTTGTGTAGTCGGACGATGAGGAGAATCATGCATCTTTCCTTCAACACAAGCCATGCAAACACGATATTTGCAAAAACAAACACTGTCTTTTAGTCCCATAATACGGCCACCCTTGTGAAGACTTTGCAAAGTTCTCATAATGACATGAGCTCCTCGGCGATGCCATAGCCAACCCACATCAGCCTTTCCAAATAATAAGCACATTGATCTTATAGTGGTTTTCCCTGAAAAGTCCACCACTTACAAGACATTCTCAACATACCCAATGAAAGCAACCTTTAGAGTCTGGCTCAACAAGATTATGACAATATCATCATCAATAAATATGGAAAAACCTATCTTTCCCAGAGCACGAACGGAAAGTAAATTGTAACCAAGGTTCTCAACAAGCGTGACATTCACAAGGGATATACCTTGTGCGACTACCACCTTACCAAGACCTAATACCTTAGATTTTGATTTATCACCATAGGAGACGGTTATATTGTTGACATTTGGCCTCATCTCCATCATGGTTGCTTTGCTCCCGGTCATATGAATTGTGCATCCACTATCGAGCACCCATATAGAACCACTAAAAGCATATCCCTACAAAGAATCAAGACCTAGTTTTAGGTACCCATTTTTCAATGGGTCCTCTTTTGTTAGTAACAAGGGTGTTTGGAACCCAAATGGACCAAGAAACATAACCATCATAAGGCCCAACATATTTTGCATAAACATCATCATAATAATCACGAAATAGAACATAGTGGGGGTTAGTAATTCCTGCAAAGTCATCATGAGAAGTTTTCCCTTTGGCATCACCACCCATAATGGTGCTCTTTATTGCTTGAACAGGCTTGGCCTTCTTCTTCTTGTTGTTCTTCTTTTTCTTGGAGATATAGCCAAGACCCTCCTTCCCATGTTTTGACCTTTGACTACTCAAAAGCTCATCTAGAACACCATTACCTTTGGGTGGGGAGGACTTGGCAAGCACATCCTTCAACCTAGCATTTTCCTCAATGATATTTGTATGATCACAAGTAGTAGTATAGGTACTAGAAGCATCAATGTTAGCTAGTTGAGTCTGAAGTTGTTCAAGAACTTGATGTGGATAGGGTGTTCACCATCCAAGGCCTTGTGGGCCTTTTCAAGTTTCTCTAGCTCACTGGTTAGTCTAGCTTGAACAACACCAAACTCGACCTTTTCTTTCTTAAGAAACGTAGCCTTAGCAATAGCATGGTCACGCTCTTTAATGAGTTTAGAGGTAGTTAAATTATGTGACTCATAAATGCCTTCAAGCCTCTCTTCAAGAGAAGATCGAAGCTCTTCCTCTTCCTCAAGAGCATTTTTTAAGGATGCTAGTTAAATAGCGTCTTCTCTTTCAATTTTACCTTTCTCCTCAAAAACCCCTTCCAAATGAACAAGTTGGCCCATGAGGGCCTCAAAGTGCTTCTTGTGTTCACCTTGCAAGTTAGTTACATTATGATCCAAATAAACCATTTCCTTCTTAATTTCAAGACTAGCAAGGTCATCCATATCATCATTCAAGGTTATATGAGGGGAGGGGATAGATGATACCTCAGATGATCTTGCCATAAGGCAATTGATATTCTTGTTGGGGAGATTCTCATTTGGAGAGTCAGATAGGGAGTAGGTGGGTGTAGAGGTGGTGGCAATGGCTGCCACTTCACTTGTAGACTCTTCTTCTTCATCATCCTCAGTTCTAGAAGAGAACTCCTCATGAGTTACCAAAACAATCTCTGGAGACTTCTTATAGGTGGAATTCTTCTTGTTGAAAGGCTTCTTGCGAGGAGGGGCCTTTGACTTGTCCTTGAGAAGGAGTCTTCCACCATGATCTTCTCTCTTCTCATATGGGCACTCGGCAACAAAGTGAAAGCGATCACCACAATTGTAGCATGATCTAGCTTTTGGACCACCATCATTTCTCCCACTTGAGTTGTTCTTGTGATTGAATTCCAACTTTGCCTTGGCGGGATTCTTCCAAAACTTTCTAGCATAGAAAGCCATATACTCGCCATGAGCATGTTTGACTTCCTCGGGAAAACTCATAGAATTGATCTCATCACTTCTTCCTTCATCCTCATATTCCACCACATGTGCCTTCAAAGCAAGGTTCACACATTTTTGCATTCTTAAGGCCCGAGCACGAGCATCTTTGGCATTCTTGGTGGCAACCTTGAATTCTTGCATTTCTTGCACCACTTCATTGGATGTCATGAGATGGTAGGTGTGTCTTCCTTGGAGACTCTTCAAGTCAGTGGGCTCAAATGGCATGAGAGAGCTCACATACTTTATTTTTATCCAAGCATCATCCACATGAGAGGCACCAAGATTCCTGAAGGCGGTGGCAATAGACTGGAGTCTTCGATACATGTCCTCATGATTTTATCCTTCCATCATGAAGAAACCTTCTGTTTGGTTGCTCAAAGCATCATATTGGTTTCTCCTCATATTTTCATTCCCATGAACAAATCGGTCATAGCATCCCATGCTTCCTTGGCGGTGTTGAGATGTTCAATGTGAGGCAAATACTTTGGCCCCACACCATGTTGAATCATGTCCAAAGAGAAGTTGTGAATATGAGATTTCATCAAAGCTTGCCATTGAGTAAGGAATATGCAGCAAGATTAGGTGGATCACCTCTATTGTTTATATGAGGGTGAGGGATAGGGGGCCTGGAGAGTACCAAGGGACCAAATGGAACACTTCCTCCTCCTTCTTATTTTTTTGGCAGAGGTACTTAATTTTTCACTTAGTTCATCCCCCGTTTCTTATCCTTAGGAGGAGGTGGGACCTCCACCTTAGGACTCGAATTCGGATCCTCGGGTGAAGTAGTGGGCACGATCGATTTTTCTTTCATGAATTGCATCATCAAATCACACAACTCAATTATTTTCTTAGACATGGATGATTCCAAAGATTTGAAATCATCCATGGAGACCATGCCACTAGCCTCATCATCTTGGTCATCCATACTCTCTTAGGTGGTAAAGCCCGAAATAAGAGCTGAGGCTCTGATACCAATTGAAATGGATCGTATGGACACCTAGAGGGGGGTGAATAGGTGCTACTCCAAAATTTACTTTCTTTTCAATTTACGCTTGACACAAAGGTAAATTCTCTAGATATGCAACTAAGGTTAATTTACCTAAATGACAATCTAGCTACAAGCACAAGACAAGTAAAGGAACGATAAGAGGAAAGATGTAACCGAGAGTGAAGCACGCGGGGACACTAGATTTGATTCACCGCAGTTCCTTCCTTTTTAGGAGAAGAGCATATAACGAGGGGTCGGTATTAAGTAAAGACCAGTGAAGACTCCATTGCATTTTTTAGTGCATGTCAAACTACACGGGCGTATGATTTTTGAAAATGACTGACTGTGCTACGTGTGTGTAAGTTGTGTCTCTGTTTTCTACTCTCCAAAAAGGAGGATGCAAGACTGAATGCCAAGGATGTGATATTTGCTGTAATGGGTGAAACTTACAAAGAAGATCCCTCCCCTTTCCCTGAGCTCCTACTTTGAGAGTCGAGAGCGTGTGGCCGGGCCGACCCCGAGGCCTCTACAGCGGCGTGGCCGGCCGGAGATGGCAAAGGGAAGGCGTCGGAGTATGTTTTATGTATTTTTTTTGTTTTCGGCAGTTTGCCGGTAGATTGGAGATGGTCTCTAGATCTTGGCGCCTATATATGGGGAATAGGATCCCTGTTATTGCATATTTGCCTCCTCTGGTTGGAGCAGGGCAGAGAGAGGAGGGTCATCGTCTTCGTTAATAAACTAGGGAATGCAGTTGGTGTGGTGGTGCTGCTGAGTTTCACCTGGCTGGATGTGGAAGGGGGAGCAAGGCGACGTGGTTGGCGCGTGGAGGGGATTCTCCTGGCCGGCCATGGAGGCGAGGAGGAGATCTCAATCTAGGTGTTTTCCTCAGCTGTGACTAGTTGTTCGTGTCGCTGGCTTCTATGCTGTCGCCTTGGCGCACTACTCCTTCTCTCGCCTGGCCGAGGAGGTGAGGGGGAGAAGATGGGTGGTGCGGCGGCTGTGATGGCTCGGATCCGGCGTGGGATGCTCGTGGAATCTCCAACATCTGCAGCAGCTCCCAAGTGTCGGCTCGTTTCAGACGGTGCTATCCTTGGCCATGGGCATGGCCCTGCTGCGCCTGAGCTGGTGATCTCAGGCTTCGTCTCCCTCCTCGGTTGGAGGGTCTTATCAGATCCCGGCGCGGCGATCGACACCACCAAACATGGGTATGCTCCACGAGCACCCAGGTTTAGCCTATACGGTGCAGCCCAAGAGAAGCCCACGGTAAAGCCCAAGGAGATTCGGGTGGCCCAAGTCCACGAAGATGCAACTCCTTGGGAAACACGACAAAGTATAGATAGGAAACTTAAAGGAAAAACCCTAATTTCTAATCTCGAGACCTAGCCTCCCTATATAAAGGCTAGGAGGATGCGTCCAGGAGGAAAATCCACAACCTAGTTCACACACTACTAGATTGCATCTCCGCACCCCTGTACTTCTCGATTTCATCGATAACAAAGAGCAGACAAGCAGGAGTAGGTCCCTTCTGAGGGCCTAAACCTGGGTAAACACGTGTCCCTGATATGCTTGTTTGCTCCCCGATCGATGCCTCCAGCACTCCCCACTTCCTCAAACCCAAGTCCATCATCTATGGGCATTGGAGAGTTAAATCCTCGTCAATTGGCACCGCCTGTGGGAACCGGGAGTGCTGATGTTACGGCTTTGTCGGCCCCGTCACCTATGATCTACAACTCCGCTGCAGCAGAGAATCGCCTCCTCTTTGGAACCTTCGACTTCACCATCCACTTGCCGTCAGCTCGCCCGGATTTCAAGTCTGTGGGCGATGGAACCAACATGACGATCGGGAGCTTACGCTTCCAGGTCGGCAAGATCGGCACACCCCGCTTCCCTGATCACTCGTCAGCACCTTCGATTGCACTCTCCTCGTGGTTTCCACCACCGATCGGCACCTTGAGCAAGCTCAATGCATCGGCTTCAGCCTACGATTCAGATAGAACCAACAATTGCGACCCGATCTGTGCGATCTATCGTCAGAAGACGTGATCTGTGGCTCAGGATCTGAAAGGTGCGGGAGCAGCAGCTTCCCCAACTACTACATGTCTGTTGCCGTCACCAATGGCGGTGGAGGCACTCAAGGCAACACCAGCAATGGAGGCACTCAAGGAAACAACAGTAATGGAGCTCCCGCCAATGACGGTCATGAGCAGCCTAACCCTCCCAACCCCAACGCCCACGACGAAGATCCATCTCTTAGATCAAGAGTGGGAGTGGGTCAAAGACGCCCTATGGGGCAACCCTATACCCGAAGATGCATCACGTGACATGCTGATGGGCTACCACTAGCTCCTCATAAAGAGTTGAACTGCCAACAGGCGGTTAACGCTCAACTGGAGGCACGCAAAAAGGCAGCCGACGAATCTAGCGCTCGACGGGCAACACTTCCCTCCATCAATGCATCATCCTCGAAAGGCAACAACGCTGGAGCCACCAAGATGCGCTCTCGGCTCGACCACCTCAATGACAAAGATCGGAAAGAGGTCACCAAAGACCTCGCCTTCTTGTACATGTCAGGGGATTCTCGGGGTTGCATAATCCCCCAAACACCACATGATGCGGTAATGGAAGCTACCATGTACCTGTTGACGAACCAACCACCAGCTGGAGATCCACGATCTGCTATGCACCGATCCACCATCGCAGGTCTCAGACTGGTAGAAGCTATGCTCGCCAAAGAACCAACACTGGAGCCAAAAAATCTAAAGGCGTCTCCCGCAAGGAGGTACTCGTCATCCTCGAGTGAAGAGGACCGTGACCTGTCATGGTGACACTGCAGCTCGTGGCGACACAGCCACAACTATGACACACATGATGAAATCACGCAGCACAAAGTCAATAATATGCACGCCAAATGCACCTACTCAATAGATTCCAAAGATGAAGACATGGAGCTTTGCCGCGCCAGCTGCTTCAGTAGAGCCATACGGCAAACTCGGATGCCAAAAGGCTTCAAACATCCTTGGCCACAACATCCAGGTCTATGTTGAAGATATAGTGGTCAAGACAAAAGAGGAAACTACACTCATCGATGATCTTCGTGAGACCTTCGATAACCTTGACCGCTACAAGATCAAGCTGAACCCGGAGAAGTGTGCCTTCGACGTCCCATCCAGGCAATTACTCGGTTTCCTTACCTCTGCCAGGGGGATAGAGGCTAACCCGAAAAATATAAAGTCCATACTGTCCATGGATAAGCCGAAGAACATCAAGGGCGTCCAGCAACTAGCTAGGCGAATCACGGCGCGCAGCCGATTCATCAATCGGATGGGCGATAAGGCACTACCATTCTACCAACTCATCCGCAAGATGGACAATTTCGAGTGGACATACGAGGCGCAAGAAGCATTCGATGATCTCAAGCGTCTGCTCTCCACCTCGCCCATTCTAGTGACCCCCAAGGAGAAGGAGCCAATGTTGCTATACATATCCTCCACCAATCAGGTGGTCAGTACCGTGCTTGTGGTTGAACAAGCCGAAGAAAACAAGATCCATGGGGTGCAACGCCTGGTGTACTGTCTCAGCAAGGTGTTGATACCCACAAAGCAGTGGTGCCTGCACTACCAAAAGCTGGCCTACGACGTATTCATGATAGCACGGCGGCTACACCGCTACTTCTAGGAGCACCTGATCATCTTGGTGAATGACGCTCCACTGGGCCACATACTCAATAACCCCGAAGCAAAAGGGTGAGTCGCCCTCTGGGGCATCAAACTGTCTCCATGAGACATCACCTATGAGCGGCGGGCATCGATCAAGTTGCAAGTACTGCCAGACTTCCTCGTCCACTGGATGGAAAACCAGCTTCCAGATACACCGGATATATCCTGCCTATGGACAATGCACTTCGATGGATCCAAGCATCGAGAGGAAGCTGGTGCTGGCGTCATCCTGACATCTCCTCAAGGCAACAAAATGTGGTATATTCTGCAAATGAAGTTCTATGCATCCAACAATGAAGCGGAGTACGAGGCTCTGATCCACGGGATGCGGATGGCCAAGGCTTACGGTGCAATGATTATTGGCTCAACACGTATCGAGCTCGTTTGCGAACCCCAAGAGGAAGGTATGATGAGCACAGCAGCAAGTTTTCCCTCAGTTATGAAACCAAGGTTATCGAACCAGTAGGAGCAAGGAAACACCTCCAAGGTGTTGTTTCCAACTTGGAATCCTGTACAACACAACCAGAGAACTTTACCCCCAACTTACAGTGAGGTTGTCAATCTCACCGGTTTTGCTGAAAACAAAGGATTAAACGTATTGTGTGGAAGATAGTAATTTCTTGTAGAAAGTAAACAGAAAACAGTAAATAGTATATTGTAGATTGATGGTAAAAGAATGGACCGGGGTCCATAGTTCAGTAGAGGTGATTCTCCTTAAGATAGTTGACATGTTGGGTGAACAAATTACAGCGGGGCAATTTATAGACACCGAGAAAGCATACATGCATATACTAATCATCTTGACTCCTACGAGATTTGATTGGGCATTACAACATTATACATAGACCGTAATCCAACTGCATCTATGACTAATAATCCACCTTCAGATTATCATCTGAACCCCCTCCAGTATTAAGTTGCAAGCAACAGATAACATCATTAAGTAAAGTGTGTAAAGTAAACAATACGATTGTTCTATGAACACATGATTGCTGTTTTCTCCCTAGTAGCAACAACACATCTAGTACCTTAGAGATTTCTGTCACTTCCCCAGATTCCTAGAGGCATGAACCCACTATCGAGCATAAATACTCCCTCTTGGAGTTGCTAGTATCTACTTGGCCAAGATATCTACTAACAACGGAAAGCATGCAAGATCACAAATAACACAGACATGATAGAATCAATAATCAATCTGAAATAGCATCTCAATATCCATCGGATCCCCGCAAACACAGCATTTAAGATTACAAATAGATGATCTTGATCATGAACGGAGCTCACAAGATCTAAACATGGTAGCACAAAGGAGAAGAACCAACCATCTAGCTACTACATGGACCCGTAGTCCAGGGATGAACTACTCACGCATCACACCGGAGGCAGGCATGGTGATGAAGAAGGCCTCCAGGGTGATCTCTCCCCTCCGGCAGGATGCTGGGAAGAGCTTCAGATCCCTCCCGATCTAGGGATGGAGATGGCGGCGGCTATAGACTCTTTCGTGGAATTTTGATCGGGTCCTTAGGGTTTTCGTCCCGGAGGCAATATATAGGCGAAGGGGCAAGGTCGATGGAGTACCAGGGGGGACACATTCCTGGTGGCGTGGCTAGGGCTGGCCGCGCCACCACCAGGTGTGGCCGCCCTGGTTCGCCACTTCGTTTCCCCTCTGGACTCCGTGCTCCTTCTGGTGAAATGTTGACTTAGGCTTTTGTCTGGTCCAGTTCCAAGAATATTTCCTTACTAGCTTTTTTGAAACCAAAAACAACAGAAAATAGGCAACTAGCACTGTGGCATCTTGTTAATAGGTTAGTTCCAGAAAATGTGTAAAAATACTCCAAAGTGTGGACAAAACATAAGAAAGTAGATATAAAACAAGCATGGAACATCAAAAATTATAGATACGTTTGCAACGTATCATGCAACACGACTCGTCATCTATGGCGACTCCAACCTCGTGGTGCAACATGCCATGAACATGTGTGATGCCTTGAATGACAACACGGTCGCATACTATGACCTCTACAACACACTCGAAGGGGACTTTGATGGCTGCGAACTATGGCACGTCAGCCGCGAGAGTAACGAGGAGGCTGACACGCTCGCCAACATAGGATCTACATGAGCCCTAGTGCCGCTAGGGGTATTCTTGGAGAAAATCTATGAATGATCCATCAAACTGAAGCCTACTGCATGACCATCTCCAACAGCAACGCACCTAGGGGCTATGCCACCTGAAGAGGCCAAATGATCCAGCAAGGCAGAACAAGGATCTGCACCTGAGGGCCCTATGGAGGTCATGCTCATCGACTCATCCTGGACTCAGCCGTACTTCATGTACCTACTCACCAAGAAGTTGCCAGATGACTGTACGGATGCGCGACACATCGCTCGGCCTTCCAAGGCCTTCACCATCATCAACGACGTGCTGTACAAGCGAAGTATCATGGGCATCCTCCAACGGTGCATCACCAGTGGTGATGGCAAAGGCATCCTCCTCGAAATACACGAGGGTATCTGTGGACATCACGTTGGCAGTCGCGCTCTTGTCGCTAAAGCTCTAAGAGTTGGCTTCTATTGGCCCACCGTGATTCGCGATGCTAGGGACATCGTCGAGAGATATAATGCTTGTTAGAGATTCGCAGATAAGCCGCACGCACCAGGAGTGGAACTCAGGCCAATACCCGTGGCCTGGCCCTTCACGTAGTAGGGTCTCGACATGGTCGGCAAGCTGTAGAAATCATCGCCTGGAGGATACATCTTCCTCCTTGTCGCAGTCGACAAGTTCACCAAGTGGATTAAGGCCATGCTGGTGACCAATCAAACTGGAGCCACCACCGTCAAGTTCTTCGAGTCTATCGTCTTAAGGTTCGGGGTGCTGCACAACATCATCACCGACAACGGGACAAACTTCACCTCGAACGAGTTCCAAGATTTATGTGAAAACATGGGCATCAACATCAGCTACGCTTCTATGGCACACCCTTAGACCAACGGTCAAGTTGAAAAGGCCAACAGCCTAGTCTGCAATGGCATCAAGAAGAGACTCCTTAGGCCTCTCGAACGAGCATGTAACTGGATGTTGGGCCAACGAACTACCCTCCGTACTATGGAGCCTACGCACAACACCAAACAGCACCACATGTTACACACCATTCTTCATGATGCATGGTGCTGATGCAGTACTACCAGTTGAGGTGTGCTACAAAGCCCCAAGGGTCGTTGCTTACAACGAGGCCGAATCTACTGCCGCTCTCGAGGACTCTATCCACCTTCTCGATGAAGCGCGTGAAATTGCCACGAAACGGTCAACAGTGTACCAACAGAGCCTTCACAACTACCACAGCTGACGGCTACGCCCAAGGTCCTTCGTCAAAGGCGACCTCGTCCTGCGACTAAAGCAGAAAGGGCACCTCAAGCTTCAATCTCCATGGGAGGAACCCTACGTGGTCACCGAAGTGATCCCAGGTGGCGCTGATCGTCTCAAGGACTTAGAGACTAGAGTTGCATACTCTAATCCGTGGAACATCGCCCAGCTACGACGTTTCTAATCTTAGATGTTTTTTTTACAATAAGACTACTCAGCCAGGCTACTTAGCCAAACAATGTATCTCCTACTATTCTCCAATAAATAAAGCTAAGTGCCTCAACTGCGCGTCTTATTATGTTTTACTTTCTATGCATTTCGCACTCGGGGGCTGCGCCTCCCTGACGACCTTGTCACACATACAAATCACTACCGTGATTGTCCGAGTAGCTGATTTAGCTTACAATCGAACCTTTGAAAACTCTAGCCCAGTTGCAGCCCAACTGACAGTTTGGCAAGGTGCAGAGACCAGACTAACAAAAAGGCATCGCATAATCATACTCGAACATATACAAGCTAACAAGTTTGCAATAACTACAAGGACCACAACACATCTAATCGAAACTATATGAGCTTTACAACACTTATATGTCATGTGCAGGCTAGAAACTATTCTACTGATGCTGAAGAAGGACGTTGGTTCGCTCATCAAATAAATTCACGATGTCCTCCGCTGGCTAGAAAACTGCCCGGTAGTGTGGAACCATGTTCCACGCCATACCATCCGGAGGTACCGGTGGCCCTTATGCAACATCATCCAAGTCCACATTCGGGCGTTGCATATGCAAAAATGCTAATGCAGCCTTGGCACTCACGTACGACACCCGCATCATGAAACTTCTATACCAACGCCAAGAGGCTTGCAGGGACTGCGTCCAGGGGGGACATCGCCTGAAAATATGCTTGAAGGACGACTACGGTGGAGGCGCTAGCGGCCGCAGCTGGTGGTCAAAGATCAACGACGACGAGGGACCTGATCGTGTTTTCACGATTCTTTGTACGTGATTATTGTAAAAGTGGAGGATTCTGTTGTATTTTCTTTCTTTCTGGAGGTCCTTCTTGTAATTGTAAACCCACCGTCGTTTTAATGCAGATTTCTAGGCCCTTTGGGGTCTTTCCCGTTTAGAAAAAAAAGATGGAATGTCAAAAGGAACACCTGTTCAGAAGACCATGCGGGCCAGATCTGGGCATGGCGGGCCCAAGATGCTAGCTTGATGGCATGGGCAGAGGATATGCACCGTGACAAGGCCCCTCTGCCCCGTTGCGGTGCGGTGGGGATGGGGTCTCCAGCCGAGATACGCTCCGGGAGTAGGCGTGCGGCCCCCCTTGGGCTTCGGCCGGGCCTGGTGGTCTCACGGAGGTCGCCGGGTGGGTCTCTGCGTGCTGCCCCTGCAGGGTTGGTGGTCGGCGACGGCCATATCTGGGCCTGCGGGCCTAGGTCTAGGCCTGGTCGGGCCTACGCGTTGTCCCTATGTCTCCACCCTATTCTAGGCCGACTGCTGTTGTTTGGCAATGGCTGGGTGACATGCCTGCCGGTCCACCGGGAGGGGTTCCCGGGGCCGGCTCATGCTTGCCGGGGTAGGCAGCATGTTTCCCCTCTAACCCACGGGTTGGTCGGTGGTGTGGTAGTGATCTCTTCTAGGTCCACTCTGCGTCCTCGTGTCAGTGTTCGGTTTTGGGTTTGGGCTGGATCTCGGCGAAACCTCCGCTTGGCTTCGGCTAAAGCCGGTGACGGCGTCACCTTCGGGTGTTGTTCCCTTGTTGAAGGCATCCTGATGAGGATCCCCTGGGCTAGCTTGCTGGATTCCGACCCTCCGCTTGCTGGATTCGGACTAGCCTCTCTATCAGTGTCCTGTGGATCACCATGTGACCTCCTGCTGGTGTCCCAACCCTCGCATACCGTCGGCCTGGCGGAATTACCCGGTATAGTTGTTGTAGCTGACGTCTCCTCTAGTTCCTTGGGGGGCTCTGCTAGGGCGGGCATCTGATCATAGTCGGTACGGGTGGGCTATTCCCAATGCCAGGGGAAGATGCTATGTCGTAGGTCTAGCCCTAGTCCGAGCTCCGGGGCTGGTGGTTTAGGGTCTGGGCGAAAGCTTTGCAGGACCTCAGTTTCTGCCGACGACGATGACGCGTTCTTGCGCCATTCACCTTCTTGGAGGCGGTGCCGCAAGACCCCCCCCCCCCCCCCTCCTCATTTGGCTCCTCAAGTGCTGCTAGGTTGCTGATCCGTCGTTGAGTTCCCCATGGGCTACAGTCTCGGCGTGGGGGAGGCTTGTTAGTGTGAACTTGGTCGAGTTTTCTCTGGTGCATCAGAAGACAAGGCTCTCTAATCTTAGACCAAGCTGGCGCTCTGGCTTGATGTTTTCTGTGTTATCTTTTGTTGTGTTTGTGGTGAAAGCTCTGGACGCGTGTGTGTTGTAACTCATGTTATAACTCCTAACCGATTGTTGACTTCGTTAATTTAAAGCCGGGCTCATTTCAAGCCTTCCGTCTAAAAAAATTAGAGTCATGCCCTTGCTAATTAAACTAGTCTATCGGCAGAGCTGAGATTCCCAGTCCAGCAGCCCCTGATTTGCGCACCGCGCATAGCCGGCCACCGGTCCAAACAAAACGTGACTATATTCGACGACTGTCACGTGCTAATAAAGGTGGAATATTGCTATAGTTAGGCCCCTTGAAATTTTGGATGTCAAATCTAGAGGCGGAAGAAGAGATGTCACTGAAGCAAAATGTTGTACTAGTAGCTAGCTTGTTCACTTTTATTGTCTCGTGAGTAAATTGATGACACATCTGTCTGCAAGAGCATATAACCAGGGCACACATACACGTGCGCGCAAACTGTGACAACACGTGTCAGTGTTCAGTAAAGACCAGTGAAGACTCCATTACTTTTTTTAGTGTATGTCAAACTGTGTATGTCAAACTAAGCTGTGCGTAGCGGCCGCCAGAAGAGAATAAGCTAAAACCCATATAGGGTGTCGTCCCTCTTGGCGACGATGTCGCCGGTCCGTTTCGTCTCTGATGGTCATGGACCTTGGTGATGGACCATGGCATCTCACCGGTGTGAGGTTTTTTGTTGTTTGTTTAGCATACTGTTTTGTGGCTTCTTGGGGATGTTGAGCCGACGGCTATCTCCTGGAGTCAGAATAAGATCCTCCCTCCTCTATCCTCGCTGCGGTGGTGCATCTAGTGCCGACGGAGAGCGCGTGGAGTCGTTTGTCCGGCAGATCTCTTGGGCTCTGGTTTGTCTTCGTGTCTGTTGGTGTGATTCAAGGTCAGTCTCTTCCGATCTATGCTTGTCATATTTGGTGATGGTTGCTGCTCTGGTGTGTTGGTTCTTTGTGGCCTTAGCACGGCGACTTTCGGTCTATCTACTACAACAAGCTCTACTACGACAAACTTTGCCCCGCTCCGGTGATGGAGGGGCGAGGACGGCGGCGCGTCTTCGGCTCGCGCTAGTGGTTGTAGTCGTCGCTGGGTGGTCCAATGACCTATTTATAATTTTTTTTACTTTTAGATCTATGTGTACTACTGTTGATAATTTTTAATAGATTCGGTTGAATTTCGAAAAAAAACTGTACGGGCGTATGGTTGTTAAGTGTTTACGATGACTGAGTGTGGTAGGTGTGTGTAAGTTGTGTCTCTGTTTCGTACTCTCCAAAAAGGTGGATGCAAGACGGAATGGCAAAAGGAACACCCGTTCAGAAGACCGCCGAACAGGTGGATGATCTGAAGTAAGACGTGCATTATGCCATAATCAGGGTATATGGATGCATGTGATAGGTGATAAACGAATGGAACAATGATCGGCATAAAAGACACATTCGCACTAACAAACACTATCATATGAGGGAGTTTGTCTTTCTTTGGCAGTGTCAAACCTTTTAACCTTCGTAGCTAGCATCCACATGTCCAACCTCATTAAGCTCCACGTCAATAAGAAATAGTTTGCCGGTCACATCTTACATTATAATAATCTATCCAAACCTAACCGAACTGAATATATTCCGACAGCATTAAGCAAATTAACAAGTGTCAAAGATGGTCAGACCATGATTATGCAGGGCCTATGTGCTTGCTATAAATACCCAGGCACACAAATAATGGTGGCAAATACATGCGCAATGCAACACAAGTTCGGCCTTGCACGGGGGCTAGAGCTGATTCGGTAGCCAAGGATGACTTGCCTTGCACACTTACAAGTGGACATCTCCTGACTTTACAAGCTCGGTTGATGTGTAGGCATGCCTTCCTTGGCTATTCGGAGGAGCTCTTGTCGCTCATGCAATGCTTTAAATTGCTACTGGCTCTCTTTTCAAGCTTCATTTGCAAGCTGCATTAGCATTTAGGACAGAAAACCTTTTTTGGCAAAGAGCATGTCTAGCTTTGTTTGGATGATTCGATGCCATGGTTATTCTGTCCACCTGGTTTGGCTTATTGATCAAGGAATGTGATTCTAGCATATCACGTGCACTGTTGAGGTCCGTTTCATTTAGTATATATTTGACAGAGATTTTCGAAATATACTAAAACTTGATGAAACTTGGCGACACGAATCGTGAAGTAGTAAACGAACGATACAAAAACATGCACTTGATATAGCATGCACGCTAGAATCGTCACATTCCTTATTGATCTCATTCAACACGACTGCCATTTTTTTCCTACAACTAGAATCGTTTTCTTTGGTTTTTTCTCCTTCTTTTCTATGATATTTAGTTTCAAACTAAGCAAAACTTTGCGTATATTTGTAACGACCCTCATACTATTGGACACGATTTTAGCTTGGCAGCCCCTTTAATATCTGTCTACTTTTTGCACACTCCATGTTGCTAGTTAGCACGTCATAGTAGATGCTTTGCCTATATTATAATGGTCATATTAATATTATTTTTACCTGCAAATAAATATTTCCTCTGTTCCAAAATATGTGATGGAAAGAGTACTGATACTCGGTACTTTTTTGAAATACTAAATACTCCGTATTTTATTCCCGGTAGAGAGATTCTCTCCGATTTGATTATGCAGATTCCCGTAGCTAAGTTCCTTTAATCAAAATTAGTCATTCCAAATGAATTTCTTTAATCAAAACAGATCTAACCTGTTTTCTAACAAAATATCCGATCAGCTCGAAAGAAAAAGTACACACTTCCATCCATTCCACGGCGAAAAGAGAAGCAACGAAAAAGTTAATTTATGGTTTACAGGGAGGTGGTGTTTTGGCTCGCGCAAGGGCCTATGAACCTATTATAAAAAGTATAAAAATAAAAATTAATATGTTAAAAAATTGAAATAAAATTTTGAATGTTCATCCAAACATTCCATGTTTCCTCAGGAGTTTTCAGGAAAAAATATATTTTATGTGACTTGTGTAAAAAAGATAAAAACTTATCTCAATATTTATCTTTTTATATGGACACAAAAGTACCCCCTTCGTCATAAAATAGTGACTTGCATTTGTCTAGATTCACATTTATCTATATACGCCGTATTAAAATGCGTCTACGTACATATGAATCGAGACAAATAAACGTCACGGAGAGAGTATTTTTTTGCCTCGTTAATTTGAAAACTTGCGGCCATATATGGAATGTCCTGGTACATATAAGAGTATTTGTTCTGAATTTTTTGATGTTTTAAAAATATGTTTTCTAATATTTCCGCGGATCCGTCAAATAATACATTTCCGCGGACCTTTTCCTAGTGAAAGAAGGACCTTTTCCAGGCACGCTTTGTATGCAACACACGCGTCTCCTCCTGCTGTGAGTCAGCGAGTGCAAGACTGCAAGGCAAGCTGTGCGATGTGTGCAAGCTGCTCGAGTTCTGTTTCTCACTTCTCCACTTTCCCCTATCTCAGTCGCTCCTCCACCCTGGACTACGCGGCCGGCCGGCGCCGCTGCCTCGCCACACTGCTCTTCGCTCTGCTTTCCTCCACCGCCGAGGTAAGTTAGCCCCGCTCCCCCCTGAACCGGATCTTCCTCGTTCTTGGCTATCGTTGCTTAGCTTCTTGCTGCTGGTGCCCTGGCCGGCAGCTGAGCGGGGGAGCACCAGACCAATCGGAGATCCGGAGTTTGTAGTTCGTCTTCTCTAGCTGCAATGTGCTAGCGATTGTCGTCTCACCGCCCATTTTCTTGTCCAATCGTGGTCTATCCTGTTCCTCCATTGATCCGCGAGGGGTTTTGGTGGTGGTGTGGGGTTTACATACGGAGGTGCTGGAGGGCTTCGGCGACGCCAGGAATCTGTTCGGAGTTATGTGTGTGAGCGTTAGAACTTACTTTCGTTGAGAGTCCATGCGTGCCGTGGATGGACACCACTGGAGTATGAGGATTCTCCTACTGATCGATTCAGATTCTCTGGAGTTCGATTAGCCAGACTACACAAGTGTGCACTTGTTTCAGTTGCTTGGCAGTTGGCACGGCAAATTGATAGACGCTCTTTTAACTCATTATTATGTCACTCTTCTAGATTTCCCACTTGTTCTCATGGAAGACAAGAGTAAAAGGGGGAAAAAGAAGGATGGCCCGACTTCTGCTCCACCCCATCACCGCAAGGCCAGTATTTCTCCAACTATAATTGTGTTCTGTCTTGAGTTCATTTTGTTTGGTGCTTACCATTTCTTCTCTTCTACTTTGTTGATACAGGGTGGGCTTAAATTTAAGCCCAGGGTGCCTACTAAGAAAGCTCCAAAAGGTGTCCCTAAAATGTAATGACCAATGTTCTGTTTATGCATGCTTGTGTTTGCTTCAGTATTATCTACTCCCTCTGTCCTCTCTTAAATACAAGACGTTTTGACAGTCCAATTTGAACTCCCAAAAATTTCTTATATTTAGGGACAGAGGTAGTATTTAAGTAGGTGTAGTGCTTGTGGAATGATAGTCATGGTGGTATTCTGCAGGGAACCAGGAAAGGAAAGCGAGTTTGAGACAATTGATAAGGATCTGTTGATCAAGCTTAGAACGCCACAGGTACTGTTATGTCTGAACTTTCTACGTACCTAATTTAATTGACAGTGTTTTATTCCTGAGTTACATATGCAGAGCACGCGTGCCCTCGAAGGAAGAATCCGTGCTCAGAATAATGGTGAGTATTTAAATGTTGCTCGCTATGCAACATCTAGTGCATGTTCGATCTTGCATTCACTAGCTTATCTCCGATGAAAATCAACTGATCAGTTAACTTAAGCTTCCGTTGCACGAACGAACTTTCTAAGGTTCTAAAATCACAACCTCCTTGTATCATTAAGAACCGCTGAACAAATTATGACTATCTATAGTTTCGAACAATTCTTACTGACTATGTTTATCAAGTGCAAGGAGCACAAAGGATCTCAATTCACATACGCAATCCAATTTGAACTTGCATTGCCTAACCAGATGTCTAGACCAAGGAAAATCTGGACTCCGGAGTTATCTCACCAAATTGGCACTAGCCTAGGATATAAGCCAATACGATATTTTTTTCCAAACTAATGATGCAGTATGATGTACCTTAGATAATTTTTTAAAACTTAGATAATCAAAATTCCATTTAAAAATCACCACTGACATGCCCAGAAAGGATTGGTTATGATTTTTTTTTAAATAAGTACTCCCTCCGTCTCAAAATATATGTCGCAAATTTGTCTAAATTTAGATGTATCTAGACACTATTTTGTATATAGATACATCCAAATTTTGACAAGTTTCCAACATCTATTTTGAGACGGAGGGAGTAGTATTTCAATACTACCTGACAAACAACATTACTAACATACTGCTCCGTTACAATGACAGAAGCTTGCGTCCAGGTTGCATTTGGACAAGCGGACCATCAATTGCAAGATCTATTCACACCTCTGAAATTTCTTCGTCAGGTTGTAGCTTGGCCGCCACTTCCATCTGTTCCATATTTAACTTCATCTGAATATTTACAGAGCAATTTATTATTTATTCTGCAAGTTAAAAGAGAGAAAGATGTACACCTTTTTAGTGAGTCTATGCTGTCAGACGTTACAACTTCTGCTGCAAAGTTATCTAAACAGTGTGCTGAACCACAGGTTAGTGAACACATGAAAAACAACATTACAGGTGGGGGTCGTGTCGCTTCTTACCTGGCTTATCTACGGCTAACTTTTGTAGGACTTTACCCATCCCGACTACAACTATCCTCCTCTTACCATCCCTCCAAGAAGGCACTACTCTGGAGACCCAGGTTCGTGGGTTCTTCATTCTTCCACTTTTGCCACATGACGCTCAAAGTTTGTCGTTCATTGACATTCCTTAATCCGTGGTACAGAATTTTTTGATGAAGACGATTTCTCAGAGTTCTCTTCCAGCGGAGCCCAAGATGGTGAATTAACTGCAGCTCAGGAACTTGGACTAATGGTATGTATATCATGTCACATGGTATCATGTCAAGGAACACCGTTCTTGTTCAGGTATCCATATCAATGCAAAGAAACACATACACGTGTCAATGGAACTGTTGGTTACTCATGTATCTAATATAGACACGAACTGATTGTACACTCCTGTTTTGTAGTCTATCTCTGATGCCTTGTATTAATTCCTTCCGTGACAGGACACTGACGACATGACGAGTGAACCGCAGTTATTCTTGGTCCAGTTCCCTTCATCTCTTCCTTTAACGAGGCAGGTTGAATCAGTTGCCGACGCAGATATGGACACCAGTGAAGATGTTGAAACAGAAGGCACTAAATCCCAGGAGACGATCCGTGGCTGCAAGCTGAAAGATCTGCCAGGTGGTCTGATGGGGAAGGTACTCGTGTACAAGAGTGGTAAGGTGAAGATGAGGCTCGGAGATGCACTCTTCGATGTAGGTGTTTTAAAATTATCCACTTTTATTTATGCTTCATTTTTTTAGTTTTACTTATGCGATGCTGATGCACTTAGGATGAACGCAATTTTCAGCTTTCAGCTGGTCTGGACTGCGCATTTGCTCAAGAGGCCGTAGCGATTAACACAAACATGAAGCACTTCTGCAGCCTGTGGGGAGGTCAGCAAGCGTGTGGTCGTGACTCCTGACGTCGACTACTTGGTAGATCTGTAGGAAAGTACTGATAGCTTATGATATTAACTCCAGAAGTTGCATGAAGTCTATGGCAGGTGTGCCACTACTGTTGCTTTTGTTTCACCATGAGCACCGCGTGGAGATGTTGCACTAGGCGTGTGATTCAGTCTAACCTACGGTTCAGATCACTCGATATCCCTTCGTTTTTATATATACACATATACCTAATTCTGCACAAAACACTGTATACCTAAATCAAATAATACTTTTTCTAGCCGTAGGTGTACTAGTACAACCTATATGCTAAACCGAAAAAAAAGCCGCTGTACGGATCATCGCCGGTGACGGCCGTGTCCGCCGGCGAGCCGTGTCCTCACTCGCGGTGGTGGCGTGGTTTAGCTCGTACACGTCGGAGGCACGCCTTGGCCTTTTAGATGTTTGCCGGCAGGCAAGCGCGGAGGCGGCGGCGTGCAGGTTGCGGCGACACGGCGGCGGCGCCAGAACTTCGCCGCGGCGGCTGTGTGAAGAATGTTAGGAGGCATACCGGACAGTCCGGCGCAGTGTCTAGCAGGGAGCCGGACAGTCCGGCTCACTAGTCCGGCATCAATACGCTAGACTTGTCCGGCCATGCTAGGAAATTAAAGCCGGTCTATCCGGTTATATCGACGGACAGTCCGATATAGTTGTTTACAACTACGAAATTTCAACAGAAGCTAAATAGTTTGGCCGGACATGTTACCGGACAATCTGTCGGACGTGTCCGGTGGCCAAAAAAGTTCTGCGTAGATTTCTGCCTAAACTATTCACGTACGCCGGCTTGTCTGTCCGTTCCTTCCGGTCTGTCCGGTAAAAGTTCAAAACATACGAAATTTACTGGACACAACGACATGTGGCCATACTTCTCTACTTCTATGATGATCAGGGAACACAATGATTATGAGGTTGTTGTAAATTTGTATCATATTATATCAAACAAATCGATCTCATCATAATTCGATAACACATCAAAAGCATAATACTGGCGTGGTTAATTTCTCGCGAAAACAACGGCAAATGTAGATAGAGCATAATACAGATGAATTCAGCTGGAACAACGATTGTATGAAGGCAAATAAAGTATGTTCTCTCACTTATTACAAAAGATACCGAAAAGTTACTGTATGCATAAGGTATTTTGTTTACGGCCTTTGTTTACATAGAAAATAAAAAGAACCAAGTGTTGAACACAGCCTGAAAACCTTCTTCGGAACAAAAACCCGACCATATCCAAAGGCATCGGTTCTAAGAATCATCTTCGTGGCGTTTGAAATTAAGCAGATTATCTTTGACATTGTCCAACTCATTCATAGGTGATAAGATTATTTCCGTGAGCACAACTTCCCTGGTCGAGTCAACGTCAGTCTGTAAAAGAAATGCACAAGTGAATGTAGATGTTAGAAATAACTCCATTGTTCAACATGTACGAATCATCTTGACATACCTGTGTAAGAGTGTTTTTGAACTCATCACCGTTCCATTCCTCCATACACTTGAGGACCCAAAGTCCACACGAGTTACTGTCACAAATACCAATTCAAATAACAGTTTACTATAAAAATATCACAATGAGGTTACGTTATACCAATGATCCCCACCAATATTTACGATGAAGTAGAGCTGCAATAATAAAGTATAAGTATGTTTAAAATTATATGGAATGAATTACACGTATCATTGCATGTGCTTGCACTTACCTTCGGTCTATTAAAATACTCAAGAATGCATCTTCCAACTGCATTGTTCTTCTCTATTCCCACCTGGAAGTGACCCGGTGGATGATGATCTTTACCCCTCGACTCTCTGTCTATGAGCCATTTCGACCTCCATGTTCTGGCCAAGAAACGATCATCTGGAAGCCGAAGAGACAAGTGTTGAATATAAGCATTGATAACCGGTAAAATACGCAATGTTAATTAGGCATGTAATCGAGATAGTTGTTTTCTAATACAAACGGATTTTAAAATGATAAAGGATTGTGCGTACATCGCCTAGTAGCCAGTTATGGGTTATGATTACTATAACTTGTTCTACGGTCAACACGTTTCCTTCAAATCTGATTTTTTTTGGCACACCGTCGTGGACACTATGATAATTCTGCTATAAACGCCACAACTACTTCTACATGTTCTTCTGTAAAATCATTTGCCTTTAGCAGCGCATCCTTCGCATCGCATAACGAGTTGAATTTAGTATGCAAACATCGTTAAGAAATTTACAAGTGAAACATTGTAACGTATAAACTTACACTTTGTCGCTTTTCCCCCACGGATTTGACGCTTGTTAGCCTTTTTAGACAAGAAAGGGGACCGCACCTGCTTTCCGGCAAAACGCCTCCGCTTTGGAGCAAATTTTTACCTTGCAGTCTCAAACGCAGATGATGATAAAGATGACGATGGTCTAGCAGGAGAAGGATTGTTATTTGGAATCAGAATAGGATCATCCCTTGTTGCCATTTGCACCATCCAGCTTATCCTTAGTGACAATATCCTCGCCAACATCCTTCTCCTTAAAAACATTATCGTCAGTACCCTCTTCGTCAACAGACGTGAAATTTTTTGGTGAATAAGCTCTCTTCCTGTTGTTCCTGCTGTCCCCTTCGAACGTGTTTCTAGCGAGAGGTTTATAAATGACACCCTCCTTATTGAGCATTTTTATAAGACTCTGCAATAAAAAATGGTAGACATATCAGGAAACGTGCAAAACGAATGATACATGAAAATTTTAGCTCGCCGTGCATTTTACCTCGGCGCATAAATCTGGTATAATAGCCAACTGCTTACGAATAAGAGTAATCTCATTAGCTAGGCGATTAACTTTTCGATAAGTCGTTCCACAACCGCGGGGTTGGTTGCGGTAGGTTTCTTTTCTTTTGAAGGGGAATTTTTTAAACTAGGTGTTTCTCTCTTAAAGCCATTCGTTTTGTTTACTTTCGAGCGTCTATGCTCAAAAGTAATATCGTTGTCAACCTAATTGTACAAAAAACAATTTATTATTATTAAACATGAGTTACTGAAATAAATACCGACAATAATAAATCTCTTACATTGCCATTGCCACGGCCATATACCATGTCATCTGTATCTCTTTTCTTTGCTTGTTTCTTAGTCCAATTTCTCGTGAGTGGGGCCATACAAAGCAATGGGTCAAAGACCGGATCAGAAGCGTGTTTTACCTTCTCGAAATACATGTGCTGCAGAAGGAATTATATAAAATCTAGTTAAGTAATAGTTACGATGAAAAATAGTTAAATATTACAGTGTACCTGTAGTGCCGCCATATTTCCCTTTGGCCAGTGATTTATTGTTTTTCCATCTTTACAGTCCTTTAGTGCCTCTATAGTGTATCTAAGTGTAAAGTTATTCCAGTTTAGTTTTGGAACTCGTCCAAGATCTTGTACCAGTACGTACATGGACTTTGGAATAATTTAGGGAAAGAACGGTGCAATGAATATGCCGATGAGTACCAGTATGGCCTTTTGGACAAACTCATCATCGTGGGCTCCACGATCCACGATATCATTTTATTACGTCATCAATGATGAGATTATCTGTCTTCGGATTTAGCCAGTGAGCTAGTATGTTTAATCTTGTTTCCATCCCTTCTTGACCGATTATGGCAGCAGGATCCAAACCCTCATCTTCTAAACCAAATAAGGTATATATATCCCCAATAGTAAGAAAAAATTCATTCTTCTTATCATTTACCAAGAATGTTTTTTTATTGGATCAAATCCGTTAATTAGATATTGCAGCAGATCAACACGTATCCTTATCGATGGAATATCCAGCATACAATGGAATCTCGTTCCTACAAGTGCACTTCCTTGTCGCTTTGTCATTTGTTCTACAAGACTACACCACTTTTCAACGGAGCAAGGGATTACATCGTAGTAATCTTCCATCCTGTAATCAGTACAGAAAATAAATATTTTCAGACCATAGTACAAAAAATATTATACTTAAATTCTAATAATAAAGAGGTAGGCTGGAC
The DNA here is from genome assembly GCA_023614405.1 of Avena insularis. Lineage (NCBI taxonomy): Eukaryota > Viridiplantae > Streptophyta > Magnoliopsida > Poales > Poaceae > Avena > Avena insularis. The sequence continues at coordinate 93,665,885 of CM042696.1, read as the reverse complement.
GGCATGTATTTAGCCAGACATGTCGGCATGTATATATCCGGACAGACCGACATGTATAGAGCCGGACTAGCCGGCTCAAAGTGCGTCGTGGCAAGGTAGATCATCCGGGTGCGTGCCGGATAATCCATCGTGGAGATAGCCGGACAGACCGGCATGTACGGACGATATCCAAACCATTCGAAACGCTAGATATTCTCAAGATTGACCATTGTTGATCTCGACTCATAGCAATAAGAACCCTGACAATGATGAACCCTACCAATGGTGAACTCTAGCATTGATAAATCGGATCGATGAACATAAACCCTACCAACGATGAACTCTAGAATTGCTAGATGGATCGTAGCATTGATTAACAATAGCATTGACGTAGAATACATACCTGATAGGATGGTGCGAGTGTGTAGATGATTTCCTAGGAGCCTGGTTTTCTGGGAGAGTAGTTGCTCGATGCAGCGTCTTGCGTCGACTAGGTGGGTTGTGACCAGCAAACCGATGCATGCCTACCATAGGAGATGAGGAGAGTAACGGATGAGAAACCAATGAGGCGGCGACTAGCCTGAGCTAGGGTTTTGAAGTAGTCGGGGTGAGTCAAGGAATTTATATCACAGTAGGCGGCAGACCGAACGCTTAGCCGTTACCGGACTGTCTGGTCAAACCAAGGCCGGACTGTCTGGCCTCACAGCCCCTACCGCGCACATCCCGTGGCGGACTGTCCGGATTTATGGCCGGACAGACCGGTGCTGCCACATGATTTATCTTTTAAAATTTTCCCTACATATTTAATTCTATACTTATTTTTATGACACATACAAAAAATAATGAAATTCAAACATATCTTTTAAAATTTTCCTACATATTTAATTCTATACTTATTTTTGTGACACATACAAAAAAATAATGAAATTGAAACCCTCGGATCCTCCGTTTCAGGTGGAACCCTAGACCGTGTCTACCGTAGGTCTACCCCTTCGACCGACTTCCATCGAAGGTTGACCAATGGGCTTGTACGTGTATTATGGTTTGCTTAGGTCGTAGCAACATGGGAAACCATGTCCGAGAGCATCTTGACGACATGGTTCCCTCCGTTTGAGCCGGCGCGGGAGTTTAGAGCTATAGCTGCATCACCTTTCCGGGTGTCATCGCATGTTCCTGAAGGGAAACATACCTAGGTTGTCGGTTGTGGATATTTCATCATCACGCCGCGCTTGTATAAGTACGTTGATTCCTCGTGCAGGTTTTCAACGGGTTCCGACGCTCGGATCCTCCGTTTCCGGCGGAACCCTAGACCGTGTCTACCGTAGGTCTACCCCTTCGACCGACTTCCATCGAAGGTTGACCAATGGACTTGTACGTGTATTCTGGTTTTCTTAGGTCGTAGCAACATGGGAAACCAAGTCTGAGACCATCTTGACTATAGGGTTCCCTCCGTTTGAGCCGGCGTGGGAGTTTAGATCTATAGCTGCATCACCTTTCCTAGTGTCATCGCATGTTCCTGAAAGGAAGCATACCTAGGTTGTCGGTTGTGGATATTTCATCATCATGGCTCTTTTGTATAAGTACGCTGATTCCTCGTGCATGTTTTCAGCGGGTTCCGATGCTCGGTTCCCCCGTTTCCGGCAGAACCCTAGACCATGTCTACTATAGGTCTACCCCTTTGACTGACTTCCATCGAAGGTTGACCAATGGACTTGTACGTGTATTCTGGTTTGCTTAGGTCGTAGAAACATGGGAAACCAAGTCCGAGACCATCTTGACGACAGGGTTCCCTCCGTTTGAGCCGGCGCGGGAGTTTAGATCTATAGTTGCATCACCTTTCCTGGTGTCATTGCATGTTCCTGAAGGGAAGCATACCTAGGTTGTCGGTTGTGGTATTCATCATCACACCGCGCTTGTATAAGTACGTTGATTCCTCGTGCAATTTTTCAGCAGGTTCCGATGCTCGGATCCCCCATTTCCAGTGGAACCCTAGACTATGTCTACCGTAGGTCTACCCCTTCGACCGACTTCCATCGAAGGTTGACCAATGGACTTGTATGTGTATTCTGGTTTTCTTAGGTCGTAGCAACATGGGAAACCAAGTCCGAGACCATCTTGATGACAGGGTTCCCTCCGTTTGAGCCGGCGCAGGAGTTTAGAGCTATAGCTGCATCACCTTTCCGGGTGTCATCGCATGTTCCTGAAGGGAAGCATACCTAGGTTGTCGTTTGTGGATATTTCATCATCATGCCGCGCTTGTATAAGTACGTTGATTCCTCGTGCAGGTTTTCAGCGGGTTCCGACGCTCGGATCCCCCGTTTCCGAGAAGAACCTTCGACTAGGGCACTACTAATTCAAAAAAAATTCAAAAGATTAGAAAACCTTCCTAATCCATCATTTTTTATGTATGTGAATTTGTGGAAAAAATATGGGATCATTCTTCTGAAGTCAAAAAAATAACATGATTACAAATAGACCCATTAGGCCTACTTCTTTCAGCATTTTGTAAGCAATGTGGTTTATTTGACTTTCGAGAAATGACCCCTAATTTTTCCTCTAATTTGGAATCTAGGTGTTAGTTGTACATACGAAATATATTTGATTTTTAACAATATTAAGCCATTGTAAGGATATATTGAAATTTGAAGAAAAATAATCTGCCGGACTGTCTGTCCTATAAAGACCGGTCAGTCCAACGATGTTGTCTAAGCCCACGCACTGATATCCGGACTGGCTGGTCCTTTCAGTGTCGATCAGTCCACCGATACTGTCCAAGCCCACAAACTCATAGCCGGACTGTCCTGTACGTTCGGCGCCGGTCAGTCCAGTTATACGGTCCAAACCCATGAAATCCAGCCCGCGTGGCCTTTTGTAGCCCATTTAATGGACGGCGTGACGCAGTTGTGGCGCGAGCTAGTTTAAGCTTTAGCCCACCTCGCTAACTCAACGTGATGCGGACCAGCTTATATACCCACTTCATCCACCTCATTCGATCTCCTTCTGAGAACCAACCATATATCTTCCCAGTGGGCCTGGTGCCCCGGTCTGGTGTACCTAGCCTTGAACCGTCCACCCGGTTCGGCTTGCTCTGAACCGTGGTCCTACTGGTCAGGCATGTGGGACCCATGATACGGTGGCCCTAGGCGGGTAATTTTTTTACTTGCTGGACAAACGCCGGACAGTCTGGTGGCACCAGGCGGGCACATTTTTTTCCTTGCCGGACAAGATCCCCTCACGCCGGACAGACCGGCGATCTAGTTAGGTCCATGGTCTTTTTTTGCATCACGCGCCGGACTGTCCGGCTGGTTCCCCGGTATGTCCGGCTCTCTTCGTAATTTCCTCTTCCTGCTCCGGACTGTCTGTCCTATTCTCTCGGGCTGTCCGGTGGACGGTTCGCAAGGTTAAATAGGTACTCGCGAAGAGACCGGCCTCATTATTCCCTACACCTAGGAGGTTGCCCTAGCCGCCGCCGCTCTCCGCCCGACCTCGCTGGACAGATTCTCCTCCTCCCCGGTCGTTTCCCTCCACTCAAATCAACCCTACACCCCCGATCTACTCCTTCGCCAACCCATTTTCTCCCTAAGTTCTTCTACTCGATCGAATCGACACCGACGGAACCCGACGTGGGGTTTATAACATGGCACGCACCAAGAATGTCGGTATGTCCTTTCTACTTGCTAATCAAGATGATTGTTGTTGGTAGTAACACACACTTGGTCTGCACTTTTCAATATTTATTGCTAGTGGATCGAATTAAGGCTTGCCCCATATACTTGTACACTCAAAATTGAGGCTTGCTCCATACAAGTACCATTTGTTGTTAGAACTTATCCATTAAGAGGATTGCTCCATATTATGCTACAATGGATGTGGATTGTTAGTACACTCTAAATTGAGGCTTGCTCCATATTATTCTATAATGGATGTAGATTGTTAGTACACTCTAAATTGAGGCTTGCTCTATATTATGCTACAATGGATGTGGATTGTTAGTACACTCTAAATTGAGGCTTGCTCCATATTATGCTACAATGGATGTGATTGTTAGTACACTCTAAATTGAGGCTATATAACTCTATATGCTTTGCACCGTTTACGCGCAATGGTTTGAGTTGTTTAATCATCATATTTCCTTAATATGTGTTACTCAAATCCCTAACAATGAACACTTACTATCTTTAGGTCCTCCTCGTCATCAACGATCCACGAATAGCGAGGAAACTAGACGAGTATTAAAGCGCGCAAATGTACCTGATGATGGGGAAGGTAACAATACAGTTGTTGACTTGACAACCATTTACCATGACGTCTACGGCAGTGATGGCAGTGGCAGCGGCAGTGAGAATGAGGATGGCAGCGGCAATGACAAGGATGGTACTAAGGAGGCTGAGATAGAATCTGAGGATGATGAGCAGGACGCCTATGTACTTGAGGCTATTCAGAAACGTCATCAAACCCATTCAAGCACATCAAGTAAGAAGCCCGCTCGTGCTAGTGCTCCTCCTTGTGCTAGTGCTCGTCCTCGTGCAAGTGCTCCATGTTCCGTTAAGCCTCGTGGCATGCCCATTCGTGATGGTATAGTACTTGAGAAAAGAAGGCCAAAGCATCCCAGAAACTACAAAGTAACTAAATGGAAGAAAGCAGCAAGGAAAGACTACATCACTAAGAGGAGAATGGATCATTTTTCAGAACGTAGAAATGCTCCGGATCCAAGGTTTTGGTTTCGTGTGCATCAAGACATTTATGAAAGCATCATTTTAGAGCAACCACACACTCTTGTTCCTCAACAACCAGTCAACATGAATTTCATTGATAATAATAGTGCACACCTCCCGGGCTGTGTGGAGATAATTGATGCTATGAGGCTGCGTGGCATTATTACTCTTCGACGCGACTAGAGTGATGAAGCGGTAATCCAATTCTTTGCCACTTGTAGGTTTCTCACGGATGAAGAGAGGACACTTGTATGGAGTACCGAAGGGTCGCAGTTGAGTGTGACATTCGAAGAGTTCGCCAATCTCCTCAACATTCCTAATGATGCCAATCTCTATAAGATCCATGCCAGATCTAGCACAGGTGAATCGATGAGCGGTGATGCTCTTGGCCCTCTTCGCCGTCCGGGTGTTATGGTTACTTCTAAGAATGCACAGAGTGCATTGATACGTCCATTTTGCATCACTATTCTATATTATAATCTACTGTAATTCATTGATATATTTAATATTAAGAGATGATACTTATGTTATTTCATCTGTTTTTGCATGGTTGATGACTTTTGGAGCATGGACCACTGCAGTCAGGATTCTGGTGGAAAAGGTGTTGTTTGGAGGCGAAATTCACGAAGATCAGAAAATCTAGGAAAATACATGGAAAATTCTATTTTTCTAGAAGGCGGAGATTGCCAGAAGGGGAAGTGGAGATAGGCCACAGGGTGCCCACACCACCCCCTGGCGCGGGCCACCCTAGGCTGCGCCACCAAGTGGTGTGGCCGCCCTGGTCCACTCCAGCCTCTCCCCTCTGGCGTATATTATCCTCCTGAAATCCTAAGACTCGGGGAGCAACCACAGAAATATTTCGCCGCCTCTGCGGGGCGGAAAACACCGAGAGAGAAAGATCTCTCCGACAGACAGAATTTTGCTGGGGGAATTCCTTCCCGGATAGGGGAGATCGTCGCCATCAACACCACCATCAAGCTGGACTTCATCGGGATCATCATCATCATCATCACCACCATCATCATCACCAAAACCATCACCACCACTTCATACCGCTGTAACAATTGGGTTAAATCTTGCATAGTTATTAAGGGAAACTTTCCCGGTGTTGATTACTCCTTGTAGTTGATGCTATTGAGTGAACCATTGAATTATCATTTATGTTCAGATTATTACACATCATTATTTCATCTCTGATCATGATCCATATGATGTCTTATGAGTAGTTCATTTTGTCTGAGGACATGGGAGAAGTCATGTTATTAGTAGTGGAACTGTGTAGAGAAAGATTCAATACTTTGAAATTTAAGTTGTGGTGTACTTCTTCTAGTGGTGTCATGTGAACGTCGACTACATGACACTTCACCTATATGGGCCTTGGGGAATGCATTGTGTATTTGTCTACTAATCGTAGGGGTTGCTGGAGTGACAAAAACCTGATCCTCCGTTAGGAAACCTTTGCACAAGGGATGTCAGGGTCTTAGAGTTTAAAGCTGTGGTTAGGTTTCTACCTTAATTACTTTCTTGTACTTGCGGATGCTTGCAAGGGGTATAATCACAAGTATGTATTAGTCCTTGGAAGATCGGTACATTAGCACGGGTTCACCCACACAACACTTAGCAAACTAAAGAAGATTAATCAACTATATGAAGCGAAAGCACTTGACGATATTCCCATGTGTCCCCGAGAACGTTTGGTCATCTTAAGTAATACAACCGGCTTGTCCTTTGCTAAAGAAAGGATTGGGCCACTTATTGCATTTATTCTTATTGTCTTTTATTTACTCGTACTTTATTTACCTGCATTATCAAAAAACCCTAAAAATCCGTTTGTTAAGTATTTACAGAGAATTCCTGCTCCAAGCCACTCGTCAACACCTTCTGCTCCTCATTGGGTTCGAAACTCTTACTTATCGAAAATACTGCGATACACCCCCTATACTTGTGGGTCATCAAGAATATTTTCTGGCGCCGTTGCCGGGGAGTGAAGCGCTATTAGAGAGTGGAACTGGTAAAGGAAACTTCTACTATAAGTATTGTTTACTTCTGTTAGTTGCTTTATTTTCAATATGGATAATTCGCTGAGTTTCTTATTTCGTAATGCTACTACCACTGCTAAGGTAGTAGATGAACCACCACCTGCTGAGAATGATACTTTTAAAATACCTACAAGAATTATTGATTGTGTTATGGATAACTATTATGTTGGAGATGGAATTATCCATCCCGGTGATCATTTGCTCTTTATACACGAATTATGCGGATTGTTCAAGTGTGCAGGTATTACTACAGATCAAGTTAAGAAGAAGTTATTCTCATTATTACTGAAAGGAAGAGCTTAAGAATGGTATAAGCTGTTGAAGAATGGCCAAGCTCTTGAATGGGAGGAAATAGTACCTCTCTTTAATTCAAAGTTTTATCCTCCTAGTGAGATTCATAAAGATCGGAATCAAATATACAATTTTTGGCCTCTTGATGGAGAGAGTAAAGCTCAAGCTTGGGGGAGATTGAAGTTACTAATGCTCAAATGTCCCATTCATGAGCTCCCCAACAATATTATTATCAATAACTTTTATGCAAGGCTTTCTCTTCATGATAAGGATTTATTGGATGCCTCTTGTGCTGGATCATTCACTCGCATGGAAGAAGAAGCTAAATGGGATCTTCTAGACCATATTCAAGACAATGCTGAAGCATGGGAGAATAACAAAGGAAGAAAGTCAGGTATAAATTATGATTATGAATGCATTGAATCTTTTATGGAACTGATGACTTTCAAAATATTAAAAATGCTTATGGTCTAGACTCTCAAGCTATTGCAACTTATTTTAAGGCTTTTGCTTCCTACATTGAAGTTACTAAAAAGAAGTGAATAAGTATCATGAACCATATAAACATGTTGCTAAGTGTGTTCCTGCAACAAATACTGAAGTTTATACTGCTAATCATGCTTTACCTGAACCTTACATTGAGAAAATGCCTTTCTCAGTTAAGATAAAGGAACATTCTATGGTAGCTAGTATGGTTAATGAAAGTACAAGTAAAGCTGTTGAACCTGATAAAAAAATGATGAACCTATAATAGCAAATGTGAAAGACTTTGTCACTAAATATGTGGAAGATGGACACACTATCCTCTGTAAGGATATCCCTAATATTGCTTCACAAAGTAGTGTTATGAGAGTTAGTGTCCCTGTGTTTTCTATTAGGATAAGCGATCATTGCTACAATGGTTCTTGTGATAGCTATATCATTAAGTTTATGCATGATACTGAAAGTTATTATGAGAGAGGGAAGACTGTTCTTATGCATCTCAATGATATCAAGTTTCCTCGTTTTCTGCTTAAAATCTTTATGTTGCACTTGTTCTGCCTTCCTATGCTTGTAGCCTCTGGTTTCAACAACTTGTTTGTTTACAAAATTCCCTTGCATAGGAAGTGGGTTAGACTTAAACATGTGTATTTTTTCTTCTTAATGCTCTCTTTCACTTCAATTCATATTCTTATGCGAGCATCATTGAAATCATCATGCACATCTTAATGGCTATAAAGAAAGAGCTTTTTGGGAGACAGCCCAATTTATTCTTGCTTTCAATTTGTTTTTGTTTCTTTGAGTCTTAGAAGTTATTACTTTGGTAATAACCTCTCCTTATCATTTTTGTTTGGTTTTTGTGTCAAGATCAACCTCTAATGAGAGAGAAGTAAGATTTGGGGAAGTTGCTGTCCCAAAACATATTTTTGTGCTTCACCATAAAAATTCGTGAGAGATCTCTGTATGTCGGATTGAGATGTAATTTTTTGCGCTTCTGCCCCAGGTTATTATTTAACTTTCATTAGTTTTGCACCTTTTGATTTGAGCAACAGAAGATTTTCGAAAAAATTGATCTTTACCTACTGGTCTGTTTTGACAGATTTTGCCACTCTTGCATTTGCTTCTTTAAATCGATTTCCTTTTTGAATTATTTTTGGGTTTTTGGAAGGATTTGCTACAGTAGCTTATGTTTTGATGGATTTCAGTTGGAATTAGACTTAAAAAGGTTTATTACCTCGCTTACACTAATGTTGCTAATGAGAATTGTGTGAAGTTTTGTGTGAAAGAAATTCAGGTTAGTGGAGAAAATGGTGTAATAAGATAGTGAAAGGTTTCATGACTCGAGCAATATGTGTATGAAGATGAAGATATTGATGTTATTCAAGCGGTGGCTCCGGAAGAATCTGCTAAATGCCAAATTCAGAGACATGCGGAGTCCGTTTTTGAATAGGTAACAGTTCTGGTAAGAAAACCACCACGAAAATTCTGTCCAGTTATATTTTTGGAATTTTTATCCAACCAGGAAAGCTACGAAGCTAAAGAGTGACGGAAAAGGAGCCAGGGTGGCTCACACCCCCCCTGGCGCGCCCCCTAGCCGCGCCAGCAGGTGGTGTGGCCACCTCGGCCTCTGTCTTCGACCCGTTTTCTCCCAGTACCTCCCTTTTGTTGTGAAACTTCGTAATATATAATCTCCCGGATCCCCCGAGGTTCGTATAACGTGTTCTTGTCATGTTTTCGTTTCGATCTGTTTCTGACAGGTAGAGTCCTAGATCTGGAGCCACAATGTCTTCCTCTGGATCAGGCAAGGAAGATTCCTCATCGGATATCATCAACCCATACATGAGAGAGTTGAAGATTCATCCCAAGGAGTTGTTGCTTGAAGATGGGGAGATACGGAAAAAGAGGTTCAAGGCCCTAAAGGTGAAGGAAGTCTGGAGGACAGGATGGAAGCACTGGAGCAAGAAGTCTTTAGGTACAAGAAGATGACGGAACACGAAGTGGATATTATCCACAAGATTTGTTCCGAACTCATTGCCAAGCACCAAAAGGAGACTGCTGAGCTCAAGGATGAAATTCTCTCACTCCACCAAACAACCAACCAACTGCAAGCACAACTCTATGATGTTCAAAATCAAAACTGTGAGTACGAGGGTAGGTTTAAATGCGTAAGTGTTGATGCAGGTTTCAGGATGCTGGAGACCACGATGTCTTTTGTTGATGGGGAGTCCTTACCTTGGAAGTCGGATGATGATGAGAGAACACCACCACCACCGAAGGAGTAATTCATCATCAGGTTTTGGCATCCCTTTGGTTTGTTCCAAGCTTGGGGGAGTGCCGCGGTATCACATCACTATCTTCTATCTTTTTACCTTTTTAGTAGAGTCATATCATGAATAGAGAAGTTATCATGTAGGATGGTTTGCATTATGGAAGTGTCCCCCTCTTGTTAGATATCTATGTATCCCTTGGTGTGAGTTGCCGTTATGGAATATTAATGAGAAGTTCTATCATTTACTCTTTTGCATATCTCTTATTAGTTTTCAATTCATGGTTATATGATTGATCTTATCGTTAGTATTGGTATCACTTTGGGATCATTGAGTTAATTTAGTTGGTTTTGGCAAACCTGGCTCGGTCAGTAGCAACACTACTTTTGAGAGTTGAATGAAAAAGATAAAAGTACTCTTAATGAAATATAATTTCATCATCTTTCTTTCTTGATTTTCTCATAAGTTTAGTATTCTCTAGTTAAGATATTTTGTGCTTCCATGGAAGATTGCATGTTTGTTTTTGTCACTTGTATGTTTGTTTGTTTCCTTCAACTCTTATGCTTGCTACCCAGCCTTGCTAGTCAAAAACCTGTACTGAGAGGGAATGTTTCTCGTGCATCCAATCCTTAAACCAAAACCTATGCCATTTGTGTCCACCATACCTACCTACTAGCACTATTGCTATTCCAAGTAAATTCATGTTTTTATCTACCTTCCAAATTAAACTTGTTATGAGAAAATTAGTGATTAAAGCTCTCACAAACTTGATGGCACACTTTACTTTCTTACATTTAATAAACTTGAACCATTGCGTCCATCTTTGTTGCGTATATGCTTGCGCTTTATAAGTTGAAGTTAGCAGAACCATGTATCATGGGGAACGCTTTCAACATTGCACTTATATTCCGTTGATATCATGATTCTTTTGCTTATGGACCCCGGCAGTGTGAAATAAAAGGGGAACTTGTAAGATCATGGAGTTTGTATATGTGTTAGAGAAACGCCTGGGCCGCTAGCCTAAGTCATGCCTAATCATGGTGGAAACTTGCAGCATAACCATAATGAGCACTCTTTGAAGCATCCTCAATAAAAACCTATGCAAATAGCAAATAAAAAGATCGATGAGATGCTCATTGTCTGCTTGCCTTGTCATTTTGATTATGGGATAGCTCCTGTATCATGTGCAAGGGGTACCCCGTTGGCGGTTCTCTATGATACATATGTATTTACAATGATAAGAGCTTAGACTGAAGTTGAGTAGCATGAGTTTGGTACTCGTAAGTACAGGGCATGAGATTTCAACTTATAACTTGTCAAGCATATCCTCTGAGTTGTGTCACTTTAACCTTAATCACCTAAAGATGCCCATGATAGGGGCAATGAGAGCTGAAAGCTAGTAAGTACCATAATTTTTGGAAGCTCTTTATGAAATTTGAAATCCCTACTTCCCTCTGCGAAGGGCCTATCTTTTACTTTTTAGTTGAGTCGGTAAACCTATTCCCTTCTACCTCAACAAGTATTTTGAGTTGTTGTGTTTCATTCATTCATATGATGACTTATTCAATCATGTCTCTTATGTTTCTTGTTTTGCACATTGCTCTTATCTTGGTGTTTACTACTTTGAAAGCTATCATTGAAAACCAGTTATTTGTGAACTCATGCAAATTGTCAACTATTCTTTGACCAAGAGCTAAGTTTGCCATTACCAACTATGATTTACTTTATGTATCTTTATTATGTTTCCTTTACTTATTGCAAGTTAAGTTATATAATAGTGAGTTGTCTTCTATTATGACTTACGTATTGATGAATGTGATGCTTCTTGTCCGTATTCTTTTATCGACTCTTCACTCCATAAACCCGAGGTCATGTTTATTGAGTTCAGTTTCGCTTGGGGACAAGCGAAGTCTAAGCTTGGGAGAAGTTGATACGTCCATTTTGCATCACTATTCTATATCATAATTTACTGTTATTCATTGATATATTTCATATTAAGAGATGATATTTTATTTCATCTGTTTTTGCATGGTTGATGACTTTTGGAGCATGGACCGCTGCAGTCAGGATTCTGATGGAAAAGGTGCTGTTTGGAGGCGAAATTCGTAAAAATCAGAAAATCTAGGAAAATACATGGAAAATTCTATTTTTCCAGCAGACGGAGATTGCCAAAAGGGGAAGTGGAGATGGGCCACAGGGTGCCCACACCACCCCCTGGCGCGGGCCACCCCAGGCCGCGCCGCCAGGTGGTGTGGCTACCTAATACATTGCAAATGTATCTATAATTTTTGATGTTCCATGCTTGGTTTTATCCACTTTCTTGTGTTTTGTTCCAACTTTGGAGTACTTTTCATATGATTTCTTGGACTAACCTATTAACAAGAGCCACAGTGCCAGCTGCCTGTCTTGTGCTGTTTTTGGTTCCAGGAAAGTCAGAAAATGAATATTCTCGGAATTGGACAGGACAAAAGCCAAAGTGCCTATTTTTCGGGAAGTCATCAAGTGCCAGAATACGAGACGGAGAGGGGCCAGAGGCCGGCCACACCACCTGGCCGCGCGGCCAGGCTGGGCCCACGCCAGGGGTGGTGTGGTGGCCCCTAGCACCCCCTCAGTCTCCCCTTCCGACTATAATATGCCCTCGGGACGTAAACCCTAAGGACCCGATCAAAAATCCACGAAAGAGTTCAGAGTCATGGTCATCTCCATCCCTAGACCGAGGGATCTGAAGCTCTTCCGGCACCTCGGAAAGGGAGTTCACCCTGGAGGCCTTCTTCATCACCATGCAAGCCTCCGGTGTGATGCGTGAGTAGTTCATCCTTGGACTACGGATCCATGTAGTAGCTAGATGGCTGGTTCTCCTCCTTTGGGCTTTCATGTCTAGATCTTGTTAGCTCCGTTCATGATCAAGATCATCTATTTGTAATTCTGCATGTTGTGTTTGCGAGGATCCGATGGATATTGAGATGCTATTTCAGATTGATTATTGATTCTATCATGTCTTTGTTATTTGTGATCTTGCATGCTTTCCGTTGTTAGTAGCTATCTTGGCCAAGTAGATGCTAGCAACTCCAAGAGTTAGTATTTATGCTCGATAGTGGGTTCATGCCTCTGGTAATCTGGGGAAGTGACAGCCTCTCCCCTCTGGCGTATATTATCCTCCTGAAACCCTAAGACTCGGGGAGCGACCACAGAAAGATTCTGCCGCCTCTGCGGGGCGAAACACACCGAGAGAGAAAGATCTCTCCGGCAGACAGAATTCTACCGAGGGAATTCCTTCCTGAAGAGGGGGGATCGTCGCCATCAACACCACCATCAAGCTGGACTTCATCGGGATCATCATCATCACCACCATCATCATCACCACTTCATACCGCTGTAACAATTGGGTTGAATCTTGCATATTTCTTAGGGGAAACTTTCCCGGTGTTGATTACTCCTTGTAGTTGATGCTATTGAGTGAACCATTGAATTATCGTTTATGTTCAAATTGTTACACATCATTATTTCATCTCTGATCATGATCCATATGATGTCTTGTGAGTAGTTCATTTTGTTCTTGAGGACATGGGAGAAGTCATGTTGTTAGTAGTGGATTGTTGAGAAAGATTCAATAGTTTGATATTTAAGTTGTGGTGTACTTCTTCTAGTGGTGTCATGTGAACGTCGACTACATGACACTTCACCTATATGGGCCTAGGGGAATGCATTGTGTATTTGGCTACTAATCGTAGGGGTTGCCGGAGTGATAGAAACCTGAACCCCTGTTAGGAAACCTTTGCACAAGGGACGTCAGGGTCTTAGAGTTTAAAGCTATAGTTAGGTTTCTACCTTAATTACTTTCTTGTACTTGCGGATGCTTGCAAGGCGTATAATCACAAGTATGTATTAGTCCTAGGAAGGTCGGTACATTAGCACAGGTTCAGCCACACAACACTTAGCAAACTAAAGAAGATTAATCAACTATATGAAGCGACAACACTTGACGATATTCCCATGTGTCCTCGAGAACGTTTGGTCATCTTAAGTAATATAACCGGCTTGTCCTTTGCTAAAGAAAGGATTGGGCCACTTGCTGCATTTATTCTTATTGTCTTTTATTTACTCGTACTTTATTTACTTGCATTATCAAAAACCCCTAAAAATACGTTTGTTAAGTATTTACAGAGAATTCCTGCTCCAAGCCACTTGTCAACACCTTCTGCTCCTCATTGGGTTCGACACTCTTACTTATCGAAAATACTGCGATACACCCCCTATACTTGTGGGTCATCATGCATCTCTACTTGAGCCAAGGTACTCTTTCATGCATAAGATCATCACCAAGACTCTTGTTCCCAAGATTGGTGATAGACATATGGTGAGGAACTTTACCATTGACCTATTGGTTCGGATGCACACTCATGGTACTCAGATGTTTGATTTGGCGGATTTTCTTTATGAACAAATTTGCCTTGCCTCTTATCTACAAGATAGAAGCTTCCCATATGCACCATATGTCCAAGTGCTCATTGATGAAAAGTATCCTCATAAGATTTTCAAGGATCCCAAGAACAAAGAATGGACTCCCCAAATAATTGGTGTCGCCACTCTGACCGCAGCCATCACTCGAACCTCCAAGAAAAAGTCCGCTGCTCATGGTCCTTCTCACATGCCTTCCAAGTTTGAGAAATTCATGGCAAAAACTCAACACATTATCTTTGGGATGTGCAAATCCAATGCTGAGGAGATAGCCAACATCAAGTCGGGTGATCGTGCAAAAATTAACAAGTACAAAGATCAAGTTCGTCAACTTGGTGGTGAGGCTAGTGAAGATGAAGTGGTTGCATCATCGAGCACCCCTCGTCCCAACTATGAGTTCCCTGAAAAAGGATATGAGGAGTTCTTTGACAATGATTCAAGTGATGAATATGGTGGTGCGGCAAGTTAGGGCATCTCCAAATGATTGTTAAAGTTGCATGCCTTGCTTAATCTTTGATTTTTATTGGCATGTGAAACTTTTATATATCCATTATCTATGTGTAAGACTATGTTTGTTGGATTTCATCTCGGTACCATTTGTCGGATTATGGTTATCGTGTTTGTTATCAATTCCTATGTTGGATGGTTGGTTAAATTCTGTGTTGGATGTGAAGTTGGAACTTGTTAGTTAAATTCTGTGTTGGATGTTTCCTTTGTTGTTGTGAAGTTAGAAATTGTTTGATTGTTCTGGTGTTCTTTTGTCACTCACAGCTGCCATTTCATCACCACCGGACAGGCCGGCAATCTCGACCGGACAGGCCGGCGCACCATTTATACTGCTGTGCAACTACAGCACCGGATAGGCTGGCTACTACCACCGGTCAGGACAGCTAGATGAAAGTGTACCCGGACAAACTTCGGTACATGTCCGGGTACTTGTCCGGTGTTAAATTGTAGCCTCTGGAAGTTCTGATGTCCTTAGCCGGACATGCCGGCTATAACCGCCAGACAGTCCGGTGTTCTATCAGATGTGCCACTACAGCGCCGGATAGACTGTCGGTCAAACCCGGACAGTCCGGCGTTCTGTCAGCTGTGCCACTACAGCGCCGGACAGACCGTCGGTCAAACCCGGACTGTCCGGTGCGTGAATGAAAGCAACGCTGAAGTATGGCCGGACAAACCGGGCAGAACGCCGGACAGGCCGACTATTGCTGGCGATTTCTCTTCCCCTTTAAACCTTACAAACCTATGTTTATAATTTCATAGCTATTTTCAGCATTTCAGCGTTCCAAACAAATAATACCAAAATTCAAACATATCATTAATAATAATCTCAAATGGTTTTGTTCGATTATAATTCTCTAACGTAGAAACATGCGAAGTTTTATTTCTGGCATCGGCGAGTGAAGATACACTTCTACTACTTGTTTTCTTTTGCCACATACCTGCATTACAAAACGGAATAGTTAAACGCATGCAAAAAAATATAGATTTAATGAATCAAACTAGCAAGTAGTGTAAACATGCAAATAAACTTACTCAGGATGTAGTTTGCATAAATTTGTGTTCCGCTTGTTATGATCCATCTCACCACAAGTGCCACACCCTTGTTTCCGTTTTTTCTGTTTTTTCCGCTCGTCGAAGGCTAGAGGTCTAGCATTTTTCGTTACTGGATGATTCTCCCGTTCTTTACCTTTTGCGTTTAGCTTAGGTGCGTCTTTCGTGCTAACCTTACCGGGGTCACCGACTGAAAATGGGTTTACTTGAAAGCCAAATGCATCTTTCTCCATGTAGGCTCTGTGATCACCTGGTTCATCATTTTTGGCACGCTTCTTCGCTAGTTGGCCCTTCATATATTCCATGACTTCATTGTACATATCTGGATCATCGGATGCAACATCCATAAGTTCTGCTGCTACCGTATCAAGCTCGGCATATCTTTTTTGCTTCTCTGCCCCTAACCAACCTAATGCGAATAGATCGCTCCTGCGCCTCGCTGGCAATCCATTTCTTGCCATTTTGGAGAATCGTTGAAGAACACAACACTCTGGTATTCCGGACAATTTGAGGCGCTTCACTACAAACAGTATATGCTTGCATGGAAGTCCCTTACGATCCATTCTTCGACAGCTGCACCGTATTGTTTCCTGCGAGTTATTAGGGGTATAGTCAACTTCAAACATGTACTTGCTGCTATTCTTCCATTTCACCAGAATCTGTTTGAAGCCTCCCGTTCCCACAATTTCATCATAAACCTCGAGGTCGCCAATCTTCTTGACATCTCGCTGCAAGATGTAGAAGTTGGTCGGAGTAAATACATGGGCAAGTGCAACCTCAATCTCCTTGGATTCAGTTACTGCCACCAGAAAACTCTGGGAAGAAATACAGTCATCTTCCGCCTCGCTCACACGGATGCGAGTAATTGCATTCTCATAATGCATAATCATGTCGACAAGGGTCATACCAAAATCCAGATGAAGGTGAAGGCATGAGTTCAAACTCTCACTCCTTTGATTGCTTTTCATACCAAGGAAATATCCATTGGCCAGATACGCGGCGACCCAAATTCTCTTCTTGTTGTACATCCTTTTAAGCCATTTCTCGGTAGATTCTGTCTGCTATTTGCGAACAAACGCGCTCCATCTTTGCTCAAAGACGGCTTCTGAAGTGACGTAGTATAAGAATGGACGAAACTCCTTAAGTGACTTATGACCAAGATATTTCTTCATGTTATTCTCTATGTGCCACGTACATATATGGTGCCCCACGTCTGAAAGGATATTCTGAATAGCTCTTATCATTGCGGCGTCGCTATCTGTGATAATACCTTCTAGCCTTTTCTGACACATTGCTTTCAGAAACGTCTGAAGCAGCCAAGCATATGTATCTTCCTTGTCATTTGACACGATAGCACACGTGAACACCGTAGTCTTACGGTGATTGTTCAGGCCTACGAACGGAATGAACGGCATACCATACCGGTTCGTCTTGTAAGTGTTGTCAAACACCACCATGTCGCCGAAGTCATGATAGTCCCAACGTGACTGAGAATCGCACCAGAACATCGTAATCAACCGTCCTTCAACCCCACCAAAGAGCTCTTTGGTGGGGTTTAATCTTTCTATGCGACCGTAGAAACAGTACTTCGTCCAGACTAGCCAATACATGACTGTGATTGTTGTCGAAGCTTTTAACAACTCAGACTCCACGGGATCTATCACGCTTCACGCTGAGATGAGCATTGCAATAACAGCGAGTCTCGGGTCTTAGCTTTTGGGTGTGGCCTTCCTCTGTTAAGAGTTTTTCCAGCCGTTTGTCTGTCCTGGAACAAAGATACCGTCTTAACCGTATTTTTTTCTTAGAGCCTTTCCCTCGCCTCAAAATGTCCTTTCTGATATTGAAGCCATGATCTCTCGCATAGCTGTTGTACCAGACGAAAGCCGCTGGTTTGAAATCAAAAGTCATGTCCAATATTTTCCAGTGATTATCAACTCGGAAGTTCTTATCTTCGTTACTCATAAATTCCATGTCTGGTTTCCCGTGATGTTTATACCCATCATCTGCACCAGATATCACCTACACAGATAAACACAGATAATCCTATGATGTTGTTTCATTGTTAACATTCATTGCTTGCCACCGTGAAAATATCTATAAACCTCGCTCCTTTTTCCTAAGCTAGATTCGTCTTTATACAGTGCTTCAACGCTATATTCACCGAAACGAATTTCCAAGTCTGAATATTCGTCCTCGTCGTGACCACCGGCTATCACCTATGTAACAAAAATAGAGAAAGTAAGATGTCAATTCACTTATTAGCATGGACTGGCATTACAGAATATTCAACATACTTCACTCATGTTTTCTGAGTATGCCGATGATCCGGGATAGTTCTGCCCATTATTATGACCACCAAACTCGTCGTCGTTGGATTCATTCTCCGAACTAGAATCATCATCGTCTGTGTAACCATTATCATTGTCATTCCAAGTTGAGCCAGAGTGCTCCATCACTCCGAAAAATACACTAGAACATCGCAAAAGAATACGTAAGAAAAGCAGAAAAAGATTTATAGCCGTACATACCGGGAAAGGATGGCCGGACAGTCCGGCTGCTTCGGACAGGCCGGCCAGGACCGTCTGGCATTACCGGACCAGCCGGCTAAGTTGGAACCGGACTGTCCAGCGGCTCAACTACCATGGCGATTGGCCAAGGCGCGATTGAGAAATGAGGGTGAAACTACCTCGACGACGAGGCCGCGACGATAGCCGATGTAGGTGGCGGCAGCTATTGTTCAGATGGCTTGCGTCGACGGCAGTGATGGTCGCCGGCGGTGATGGCCGGCGGCTGTGGCGTCTAGATGGCCTGGGGCGGTCGCGGCAGTGGTAGACAAAGACGGCGACGAGGGTATACCTACACATCCGATTCGTATCCTATACATAGGTAATACACGATTTAGATATGGGTTTAAATATATACACCGACGTATTTGTACGAGTTTAGGTGTGTGTGGGTGGGGGTGAGGGGAGGTTGTACTGAATCACAGGCCTTTGCACTAATGGCATCTATGTTATGGAGGAAGTACTTATTACAGCTAGTAAAGATGTTTTGCTGATCCTTTAATTTCTCACGATACAGATGCGAGATTTCTCAATTGGTGAATCGTGACTCTGCCAAGAGCTCACCTGCAGTTACGAGGACAAACTGTCATTTTCCAAATTTCCTTGATGCAGGTTGTGCCAATATTATTTTGGTTGCCGTTTCATCATCTTATGCCATTTGCTTCGTTGTCTGGATGCGATGCTGTAAGTAGTAGTTCAAGATGTGGTTCCCAGCGTATATAATGGCTTGTGAGATAAAAACTTACTACGTACAATATTTTGTTAACTCAAACTCCAGGTTTGATCTTTGGTTACCAAAAAGACCAATTGCTATTTTTCTTCTTTTTAGTAAGGATCTGTTGCTAAATATACTCCCTCCGTTCGGAAAAATAAGACATGCTAACTTTGTGATACGAATGTACCTAGACACATTTTAGTGTATATGTTCATTCCGAACCTCTACGAATCTATACACTAAAAGATGCCTAGAGACATTCAATTCATAAAGGTAAAACGTCTTATATTTTCAAACAGAGGGAGTACAATCATAAGTCCCCTTGTGAGCTGGGGCAGAACCATATTTGGATTCCCAGGCAGATCGAATGAAACGATCCCGCGGGTCGATGCTCGCTCTGCATGCTCGCGTTAGCCCCACCAAACTTTATCTCTCCCTTTTCCTCTTACATCCGCACATACGCATCCGGCCGCCGCCCGTACCTGTGCCTCCTTCATAGCTTCACGCGCGCCTGCCTTGCAGCTCGCATCACCGCGCTGCCACACTCCTCCCGCCTCGCTCCCTTCACCGGAGATGGCGGCCACCCGCCATGGCCGCCGCACCATAGCTCGCGCCGTCGCGGCCCGCCCCTGTAGCTCGCGCCGCCACGCTCCTACCTCCTCGCTCCTCTCGCCGGAGATGGCGGCCACCCGCCATGGTCGCCGCCCAGGATGTCCCACTGCTCCGCCTCCACCCCGCACCAGCCCCTGCCTGCCGCGGGAGATGGAGGCCACCCGCCATATGCGAGGTCCAGTTGGGCGTGCGGTCGGCGCTGTCGACGACGACGTCCGTCTCCCCACGGGTTTTCTACTTGGGATCGCCAGCATTGCTACTGAAGGCCACCGACGTTGCTACAAGGACAACGACCGACATGCACGTGCCGGAGTTGGGTGCTGCGAGCTGCTCCGTTAAGCACAAGGACAACGGTCGGTGCGCACGTGTCGGAGTTAGGTGCTGTGAGCTGCACCTAAGGGTCTGACGATGCTACTTATGGCCAACGGCAATGCTACAAGCGGCATCGGTTTTGCAGTCGGCGACGTTGCTACAAGTGGAGCTAGGTTTTTGCTAGCATGTGGTCGGCGGCGTTACTACAAGTGGAGTCATGTTTTTGCTGCGTGCGGTCGATGATGATGCTACAATTTTATGTTTCTTTTGCTACTTTCGCACAATTTTTTGTTACAACCAATCTCTACGGTTTTGCTACGAGATGTCTGGTGGGGGAGTCTTCGGTAGTCCGGCGATGTCCTCTTTGCTACATTAGAAAAACATTTTGCTACGACAGTTTTGTGGCTTTGCTACAATAGTGTAAATATTTTGTTACGAGGTCTCCGATGGTGTTTTTTTGGGCGAAGTCGGTGCTATAAGGTCGCCGGCGAGGTCTCCGACGAACTCTCCGGCGAGGTCTATTCTGTCTATTATTTTTTTAAACCGAACCGTTTTCAGGATAAAGTGATGGAAAGGAGATCTAGACCTTGATTTGGCTCGATCGGACGGTAGGGACCAGGGAAGGACAATTTCCATGTAACACTGCCCTTTCAGTTTTTCCAGCTGGTGCTTTACCCAAGAAGACACGTGTCTCCTCCAGCAAGCTGTGCCCTGCGCTACAGTAGACTTCCGCATCCATTCCTCCCCTTCTTTCTCCACTTTTCCCCCACCTCAAGCGAAGGCTCCGTTCTCAATTACGCTTCTCTTCGGCTCTGCATTCTCCGCCGCCGAGGTAAGTCAGGTCAGCTCTCCCCTTGAATCCGATCATCCATGTTGCTTCGCCGCGCTCTTGGATACCGTTCGTGCGGTTCCTCGTGGTGGGTGCCGTTGCTGCTGCCCTGGCCGGCAGCGGAGCCAGCAGCAGGCCAATTGGAGGTCCGGGCTTTGTAGTTCGTCTTCGCTTGCTGCTATCCGCTAGCGATGGTTGTATCTTGCTTAATTATGCGTGTCCAGTTGCGCTCTGTGGTGTTCTTACTTTCCACCCATGAGCCGTGCTGGTTTCGGTGGTGCTGCGTAGGGTTTTCGTGGTGCTGCGTAGGGTTTTCGTGGGGAGGTGCGGGGGAGCTTAGGACATGCCAGTAAGCTGTTCGACGTTATGTGTGTGAGCGTTAGGATTTTTTTCTTGGTATATATGTTGCTTCTGGAGTTCGCTTTATCAGCAACTGTGCTACCTCTTCATTATCTCACTAGGCCAGTCTCAGGAATTATGGAGGTTGCACTACTTCAGTTGGCGAAACTTGTTTCATAGGAAGCTCTTCCCCCTTACCTTATTGTGCCATTTCTGTAGATCTCATGGATGGTAAGAGTGAAAAGGGGAAAGAGAAGGATGTCTCTTCTTCTGCTCCACCCTATCCCCGCAAGGTTAGTAGTTTTGCAACTGATTGAGTTTTGTACGAGCAAATTGTGTTTGGTGCTTACCATTTCTATTCCTCTACTTTGCGGATACAGGGTGGGCTCAAATTTAAGCCAAAGGCGACTCCTAAGAAAGCCCCAAAGAGTGTCCCCAAGATGTAATATACATTAACCATTGTTCTGTTTATGCATGCTTGTTCAATTCAGTATTGTCCATTTAAGTAGGTGCAGTGCTTGTGGAATGATAGTAATGGTGAGATTTTACAGGGAACCAGAAGAGGAGAGCGAGTTTGAGACGATTGACAAGAATCTGTTGATGAAGCTTAGAACGCCACTGGTACTTATAGGTCTGAGCATTCTAAGTAGTACTTGATTTCGGTTGGTGGTGTTTTTATTCAATAGTTTCATATGCAGAATACAGGTTCCCTCGTTGGAAGATCTAAGGCTGACAAAAATGGTTAGTATTCAAATGTTGTTTGCTTTACAATATCTAGTGTAGTGCATGTGCGATACTGCATCCATTGACTTATCTCCAAACTCCAATGGTAATTAACTGATCAATTAACTTCGTCTGCTGTTACAAAAACTTCCTAAGGTTCTAAAATCAGAACCTCCTTTGTATTAAGAGCCTCTGAGCAAAGTGTGACAGATAACACACCAGTCAGTATCTCTATATTTTTGAACAATTCATACTGACTATGTATATCTAGAAGAGCTATTGACCGTGTAACAATGATGAACCGACCAAGTGCAAGAACTATATAGGTATCTTAGTTCAAATATGAAATTCCATTGAACTTGCTTTTCCTCAGAGCAGATGTGTAAGCTACATCATGCTGCATGCCATTAGTTTGGACAGAATATCCGTTTGACTTATATCCTAGGCTAGTGTCGATTTCATGAGATAACTCCAGAGTCATTTGAATTGCTGTAATTTAAATAATCAAAAATATATTTAAAACTCAGCATGGGACTTGCCCAGAAATGGGTCATGAATTTTTGAAAGAAAAAATTTAGTACCACCGATATGATGTTGTTTTAAATTATTGTTTAGCTCTTAATAACCTGCTACTCCATTACAGTGGCAGAAGCCCATGTCGAGGTTTCATTTGGAGAAGTGAACCCTTCAACTGCAAGATCCTTTCCCATCCCTAAAAGTTCTTCATCAGGTAGTAACTTAAGTTTGCCACTCCAATTTGTTCCATACTTACCTTGATCTTAACATTTACAGAGCAATTTACTGTTCTTTCTGCTAGTTAAACAAGAGGTGGTAGAACTTTTCAGTAGGTATATGATGTCTGACGTTACAACTTCTGCTACAAAGTTACCCAAGCAGTCTGCTGGACCTCAGGTCAGCAAACCCGTTAGGGGTGGGATGTTGGGACGTTGGTTTGCTATTTACATGACTAATATCCTGCTAATTTTTGCAGGATTTTACCCATCCTGACTACATCTCTCCTCCTATTACATTACCTCTAAGGAGGCCCTCCTCTGAAGATACAGGTTCATGGGTTCTTGCAGTTTTTGCGACATGATCCTCAAAGTTTGTCACTGAATAATACTTCCATTGACATTCCTTTATCTTTGGTGCATAAGGTTTTGATGAAGACGACTTTGGAGAGTTTTCTTCCAGCGGAATACAGGACGGTGAACTTACTGCCGCTAAAGAACTTGGGCTAATGGTATGTATATCATGTTGCATGGTATCATGTCGAGGAACACCGTTCTTGTTCAGGTATTCATATCAGTGCCCCAAAAAAACCGCTTCGCATGTTGATGGAACTGTCAGTTACTCATTTTCTTAAACTCTTTTGTCGAATATAGGTTGAACTGATTATACCTGCTGTATAGTATTATATAGCTGATGCCTTATATTTTAATTGTTTGCCTGACAGGACACTGGGAACATGATGAATAAACCACAGTTGCTCTTCTTCCAGTTCCCTGCGTCTCTTCCTTTACCACAGACTGAATCAGTACCACAGACTGAATCAGTTGATGAGGCAGATATGGACACCAGTGAGGATGTTCAAACAGATGAGTCACAATCCGAGGAGAACTGCACGAAGAGAAAACTTCAATCGGTCCATGGTTGCAAGCTGAAAGATTTGCCAGCTGGTATCATGGGGAAGATACTCGTGTACAAGAGTGGTAAAGTGAAGATGAGGCTCGGAGATACACTCTTTGATGTAGGTGTTTAAAAGTCTCCACTTCTTTATGCTGCATTTTCTGTTTAGTCCTTTCGACGATGATGCACCTAAATTGAGTAAACTGCACAGGTATCGGCTGGCTTAAACTGCGCATTTGCTCAAGACGCTGTAGCGATCAACATAAACAAGAAGCACTGCTGCAGACTGGGGGAGGTGAACAAGCGTGTGATTGTAACTCCTGATGTCGAGTACTTGGTAGATTCAGTCAAGAGGATTGATTAGTCTGTGGTGAGGAAACTGTAAATGGCTTCTGATATTGACTCCCGAAGTGACATGAAGTCGGTCACAAGTGTGTCGCTGTTTCTGCTTCTGTTTCACAACTGAGGACCTTGGAGATGTAAATTTTTGCAGAAGGAGAATCGCGGAAATTGATATACTACTACCATGATGCAGATTTGTTGTAGTAACAGCCAGCGGAGATGTTCTGGTGATCCTTTGATTTTGCACGATACGGCTGGTGGATTTTCTCAACTCCTGAGATTTTTCACCTTCTTCAAGAGTTCACATGCATTTACAAAAACAAACTACTCCGTATCATTTTTCATCAGACACAGCTTGTCTATGTAAAGCCCAGTTTTCTACTGCTTGTAACAAACTTCCCAAGTGTTTTTCCCCTCAATATTACTCCACCATTGAATGCAGGTTTAGCACTATCGCCTCGATGGTTTAGAGACACATATCTGATCGATGCCAGTGCCATTGCTGTCTGTCATTTGGAGACTGATGGGTGGTATCATCAGCGAGTTCACCTTTGGTGGCATGGTTCGTCAAGGCAATACCGGCTGACGTCTGCGAAATCGCATGCACACAATATGGATTTGGTAATCAGAAAAATGAGACTAATTCGTCTTCAGTTCACAGCTCTGGTTTAATTTTATCCAGTATTGGCTCAACCCTGTAATAACTGCTTAATTAGGGCCCAAGTATAGCCTCTCATCTGCAAAAAGTGCAACCTTTTCAGGACCGAAGCGGCAAGTGCAGCGGTTACAGAAGCTCACGCCAGACGGAAGTTTGAGGCGCCACTTTTCCACATTGAGTGACGGTAACAGCAAGTTCAGTTGCAGGCAGTATTGAGCAGCTCGGCTTGTTTCCCATCCAACACGGCGGGTGCACTCTAACTCTATGCACATGCATTGCTAGCCGATTAAGTGCAGGCTCCGTAGGCGGTGGCACATACTCAATTTCTTCACCTGGTAAATCAAGAAAGTATAAACACCAGTTTTCTGCATTTTTTTAATGATGAATAACAGGTTTATTCTTGTTACTGGATTGCTCTGCATGTTTTGCTGCTGCCTCCTGAAATGAGTAACGAAATTAAGGAGCCCTATCAGTATTCTTATAAGAGCATCCACAATGCAAGTTAGACGTTTAAGAATAAAAATAAATCAATAAAATAAGATGATGGAGCGAAGCGCCCAGCCGTGCAACGCTCGGTTCTTAGTTGAGACGCTGCTAATTAACGTCCCGGCCGCCTCCGTTTTTAAGACGCGAGAGAAAATCTAATAAGAGCATGTACAATGCGGTGACGTCAGTCTTTCTTTCTTTACGGTTGCCACATCGGATTTTCGCCTTAGTTGGTGGAGAGAATGAAGAAAGAGAAGGTTTTCTCCCCTTAACTAGCTATAAGGATGATCCCTTAAAAATAAAACAAGACTATTTTTCTCTATTATATCTTGTGTCTTCTCTTATTAACACAATTTCTTACTATACTTAGTCAATTCACATTAATTCTTAGAGATTACAATAAGAGATGACACATTGTACAATTTATTTTTATTACTTTCTCTAGATTACCTGGAGGGCTAAAAGAAGACCCGCCTTCTCTAGCATTGTACATGCCCTTAGCGTCAGACGAAAGAACTTGCGTCCTGTGTTTCGCGGAGTGGGATTTTGATCCCCGCGCCCCTTCTATGTGGATGCTCTAAGGATATGTACCAGAAAAAAAGTAACCAAAAGTACAAAGAAAACAATTACCATTTTTATTAATGTCTCTTTCTTCCATGTTTCAACTTTCAACCCCCTTCAGAAAAGCTTTAGTTAAGGTAACTAAAATTTAAGGCTGATTAGCTACAACCAGAAAAGGCTAGACCATTGTCTTAGTTTAACAATTTTGAGAACCTAGAAAGAGGATGATCATGAGAACCGTGACAAGCCAGTCAGGAATATCACATTGCAAACGACCCTACTGCTCTCCTCAAGATGGGCTGTATGAGCAGGGCAGACACATTTACTTCAGGAGCTCCGGAAATTTGGTCTAATCGTAGCGCCAAACCCAATCTTTGGTCATCGGAACCCGTGGTTCATGCGATGTGGCAGGCTAATCCTGTTGTCAGCCTTAGAGAGCCGGATCGATCGGCAAACAAAATGATCTGAACGTCCATGCAAAACTTTGTTGATTGCAACGAAGACCATCAGGTTACTGGCAGGGCTTGGAGCTGGCCTTACATGTAGGAAATCTCTATATCATGGAGCCTCTATTTCAGTTTTCTTCTAATATATCATTGGTAAGTTGTTTCTAAAAAGCGGCTTGTGCAGGACTCGCTATCTACATTTGCTACTCAACATGTGTTCATGTGTGTACTCTCATCTGTCTATACCGTAGGCCAGGCCATGCTATTAAATACTCAGAGTAACCGTTGGGCTCATCCCAAATGCATGTTCTATGCATGATTAGAAGATGAGTGTAGCCTCCCAAACAACAGAGAAAAGAAAGAGGATCATTCAATTCATCGCACACAATCATGAGAAAGATCTTGATGGTCTCTCGTAGTAAAAAATTAGGGAAAGTGAAGGGACGAAGCATGAACTGAATGAACACCTTTGCACGAAAGAAACCAGTGATTCACATATTTATTCGAAACTATGTTTTACTTCTAAAATTTAAGTATTGTAATATGTTGATGTGGTTCCAAAAAGGATGAAAAAAAGAAGGGTTAATTGGATCTAGGCCGCTCCATTTTCACCACTTGGAGAGATACGCTATTACAAAAACCAGACTTGGAGATATGCCACTTCAACTTTCTAATACTTGTACCCGATATAAATGTGGCAACCGAGCAAAAAAAAAACACAGAATATGCCACTAATTCAGTCTCCGGTTCACCTTTAAGTTTGTGTTTCTTGTCTAGTGGAAATTCATCGTCTGACCTCGGTGGGGTTGCTGGGTACGCTGATGCATCAATAAAGCCTAAAATACTAAAAATAAGCATGATATGATACCAACCTGGTCTAAACTGCGCATTTGCTCAAGAGGCTGTAGCGATCAACACAAACAAGAAGCATTGCTGCATCCTGTAACTCCTGACGTCGAGTACCTGGTAGATTCAGTCAAGAGGATTGATTAATCTACCGGGAAACTGCAGATAACTTCTGATTTTTGACTTGGAAGTGACATGAAGTCGGTCAGAGGTGTGTCACTGTTTGTGCCTCTATTTCACAACGTGGTCCTTTGAGATGTAAATTCTGTGCTAGGAGAATCGTGGAAATTGATACTACCATATCACGTGGATTTGTTGTACATCCAGTGGAGATGTTCTGCTGGTGGGTTTTCTCAATTCCTGGGATTTTTTTCACCTTTTTCAAGAGTTTACAGGCATTTTCAAAACAAACTACTCCCTCCGACCCATATTAGTTGACTTGAATTTATCTAAATTCGGATGTATCTAGTACTAAAACATGTCTAGATACATCCAAATCTAAATAAATTCAAGTCAACTAATATAGGTCGGAGGGAGTATCATTTTTGGTCGACCCATCCTGTCTGTGTAAAGCCTAGTTTTCTTTCCATTTTGCCAATTTCTGGCTTTTTTCACTGCTTGTAACAAACTTCTCAAGTGTATGTGTTTCCCCCTCGATATATGTTTTAGTGGTCACCTTGCTATAGTTCCCATTGAATGCAGGTTTAGCACTGTGGCCTGAATGGTTTAGATTATCAACACATGTGATCGACGCCAGCGTCATTGCTGTCGTCACTTGGAGACTGCTGGGCGGTACCATCAGCGAGTTCACCTTTGGCGGAATGGTTCGTCAAGGAAATGCCGGCTGGCGTCTATGAAATGTGAGTTCGGCATGCAGACAATATGGATTTGGTAATCAAAAAAGTTGAGACTAATTCGTCTTGGGTTCACAGCTCGGTTCCATTTGAATTAATTTTATCCGGTATTGGCTCAACCCTGTAATAACTTCTTAATTAAGTCCCAAGTATAGCTTCTCATTTGTAATAGGTGCAACCTTTCAGAACCGAAGCGGCGAGTGCGTATAAAGACACCGACCGGTTACAGAAGCTCACGCCCAACAGAAGTTCCGTTTGAGGCGGCACTGACGGTAACAGCAACTTCAGTTGCAGGCAATACACTGAGAAAGTGAGAAGGCGATGAGGCGAGCAGCTTGCCTTGTTTCCCATCCAACATGACGGGTGCACTCTATACACATGCACTAGTAGCTGGTAAATGTAGGCCCTGTAGGCGGCGGCGTATGCTCGATTTCTTCACCTCGTAAATCAAGAAAGTGTAAACAACAGTTTTCTGCATTTTGTTAATGATGAATAATAGGTTTATTGTTGTCACCGGATTGCTCTGCTTATTTGCTATTGCCTCCTGAAATGAGTAACGAAATTATCGGAGCCCTATCAGCATTCTTACAAGAGCATACACAATGCATGAGCGCTTAGTTGGACGTTTAAGAATAAAATAAATCAATAAAATGAAATGATGGAGCCAAGGGTTCAGTCGTGCAACACTCGGCTCTTACTTGAGAAGCTAATTAGCACTCCCGCTCGCCTCCGACTTTTAAGCCACGAGAGAAAATCTAATTAGCGTCGGACGAAAGAACTTAGGTCCGGCGTTTGCAGCAGACAACTGCCGATAGAGTAGGATTTTGATCCTAGCGCACCTTCTAAGTGCCGTGTTGTGGATGCTCGAAGGATATGTAGCGGGAAAAAATTGTAACCAAAAGTACCAAGAAACTATTACTGTACCATTTTTATTAATGTATCTTTCTTCCATGTTTAAACCCCCTTCAGAAAAGCTTTAGTCGAGGTAACTGAAATTTAAGGCTGATTAGCTACAACTAGAAAAGGCTAAACCATTGTGCCAGTTTGACAATTCAGAGAACCTAGAAAGAGGATGATCAAGAGAACCGTGACAAGCAAGTCGGGGAATACCACATTGCAGATGCGTCCACTGCTGTCCTGGGCATGGGCTGTATGAGCAGGGTAGCCACATTTACTTCAGGAGCTCCGGCAGTTTGGTTTAATCGGAGCGCCAAACCCAATCATTGGTCATCCACACATGCGGTTCGTACAATGTGGCCGGATAATCCTGTTTTCAGGTTTACAGAACCGGATCGACCGATAAACGAAAATACATGAACGTCCATGCAAAACTTTGCTGATTACACGGAAGACTACCATGTTATTGGCAGGGCTTGGAGCTGGCCTTACAAGGAGGAGATCGCTATATCGTGAAGCCTATAATTCAGTTTTCTTCTAATATATCATTGGTAAGTTGTTTCTAAAAAGCAGCTTGTGCAGGACTCGCTATCTACATTTGCTACTCAACCTATGTTCATGTGTGTAATCTCATCTGTACCATAGGCCAAGCCATGCTATTAAATACTCAGAGTAACCGTTGTGTTCATCCCAAATGCATGTTTTATGCATGATTAGGAGATGAGTGGCCTCCCAAACAACGGGGAAAAGAAACAAGATCATTCAATTCATCGCACACAATCATGAGAAAGATCTTGATGGTGTCTCGTAGTACAAAATCAGGAAAAGTGAAGGGAGGAAGCACGAACTCACATTTTTATTACTAGAAACTCTCTTTTACTTCTAAAATTTAACTATTTTAATATGTTGATGTGGTTCCAAAAAGAATGAAAAAAAGGTAATTGGATTTATGCCACTCTAATTTTTACCACTTGGAGATATGCCATTGTAAAAACCAGACTTGGAGATATGCCACTCCAACTTTCTAATACTTGTACCTAATATAAATGTGGCAGCCGAGCAAAAAAAAAAACCAAAATAAGCCACTAATTGGAGTCTCCGGTTCATACCTCCATTGTATTGAACACATCGAATTAATTTTAGCCGGTATTAGCCATTTGGCCCGATTCTTTAACTGTTTGATTAAGGCCCGAGCGTAATCTATACTAATAATAATACTAATAATAAAGGACGGATTGTTTCTTCCGGTCCAACGTTTTTTTTTAATCCTTTTACACTTCTACAAAACCACGTATTAGCCATCTGTACCACCGATAAGTCAAATAGCTATTTTCGTACATAAAAAACTTTTCATCGTCGGAAGTCTACCTAGGACGCCACCGGAGATCGATCCTTTGTGATGTGGGCCAGGATTGATCGATCCTTCGTGATGTGGGTCGGGCCACATATACGTACGAGACTGCTGCACCAAATAGAGCGGCCCCCGGAGAATGAATCTGCACTCCCCGCCGAGCGTAAAAAAAGGCCAGGCTATCTCCAAATGAGGCCCTGTTTTGCTTCGAGTGTCACGTGAAATAAACTCATTTAGTCCCACCCTGCTCCCTTGGTTTCTGCCTGACCGGTTTATATACGATCGTACATTGTCTGGGATATCAACGCGCCAATTTGGGAAATAGAAATGGAGGCACAGTTGTCTGGTTATAAGAGCTAAAAAAAGTACTGAGGGATTGTGGGCTATGCATGGTGAGTATATACGGGAATGGAGTCTGCATGCGATATGCATCGTGTGATGAAAAAACACACGAAATGGATATGCATTAGTATGTCAAATACAACTTCACGTTCACTGCCGAAAGTGCACATCGGTGTAGAAAAAAAAATACTAGAGAACAACACCTCTTCGAGATTTAAATACTTATGCGAAGTATGATGGCTTCTTCGTTAAAGCAGTCCACGAGGAGATGAAAGGGAAGCACGCCAAAATGGTTTTTCTTTGGCCAATAAGGTACTTCGAACTTGGAACGAGCATGAAGAGATTAACGAGACTTCTTTCTCTTTTGAGTTTTTCTGGCGGACCTGCCGCGCAAGATCTTTGGTCTTCCCCTGGAACCGATGAAAAAAAGTCCTTCGACATGGTTCTCTCGACGCGCCCTAGTATACTCTACTTGTTCACCTGTGTCGGTTTGGGGTACGGTCAGTTCACCGGGAGGATCGCCCTCCCAATTCGAAGTTTTTTCCTGGAAGGATGTGGATAAAGGGAGGGATGATAGAAAGAAGGAAGAGGGATTAAGTAAGATACTCGGACCTGTTCTGAAAAAGTCGAGGTATTTCGAATTGTTTGTTGACACGGACAAAGTAAGGGAAAACCTCTGAAAGAATTTCCCTCCTTTATCACTGAGCGGTCATTTAGGGGCCTTAGCTGGCCCGAGAGTGATGGGACTACTTCCTTAAAGAGCCTTTCGTTCGGGCCGGCAGGAGGGGCCCTGATCTATCAATTGAGGGAGCAAAAATTTCAACCAATTAAACTATAAGCCCAATCTCTACATGCCGGGAAGAGCGGACAGAAAGAGGAGACCTTTGCTCTATCTCCTTCTTCCTCTTCCCGGGGCCCCGGAGGGGTTCTTTGGCAAGCCCTATTAAAGAAGCTAAGTATCCCCAGGGTTTGGGACCCCTTTTGACGGGTCAGTGGAATCTTTATGCCCAAAACCCTGATTCGAGTAATCATTTATTTGGTACCGCTCAAGGAGCGGGAACTGCCATTCTAACTCTTCTTGGGGGATTCCATCCACAAACACAAAGTTTGTGGCTGACCGATATTGCTCACCACCATTTAGCTATTGCATTTATTTTTCTCATTGCCGGTCACATGTATCGAACTAACTTCGGAATTGGGCACAGTATCAAAGATCTTTTAGAAGCGCATACTCCCCCGGGGGGTCGATTAGGGCGTGGGCATAAGGGCCTTTACCAAAGTCATGCCTTTGGAAATCCTAGGAAATATCCTATTTAGACTATTGAAGGATTTGAGCGAGGATTATAGATGTCATAAAATCTTTGCAGTGCACTTGAATAGATATTCTGCTACACTCTATCCTAATTCAAATGGGAGAAATCGGTTGCAGTCGTCAAAGAGTATTAATAGAAGAGAAGATATGATGACCACTTTGAGTATTCTCTCACAAAGTCGAATTGGATCTAGAAGGAATCACAACCTCACTCTTATTCGGAAATTTCATGGTAGTTTCTATAAATTGGAGTTAATTAATGAGATTCACTCAATCTATTCGAATTCGAATGAGGTGTGGAGGCAGAGGGGCGTCTTACCCGCTGAAATCAAAAGTTTGCGAATTAGAATAATCAATTGACCGACGAGCGGATCTCACCAAGCGAGTAAAAAAACTGTCTATGCTGCGACGTGCCACTAATTTAAAAAAACTAATTGCCGGCACAATAACTACTAACTTTTCCCGCCGCAATACGCGGGCATTTTGCTAGTATCTCCTATGTCACAAAAGGTGCAAGCTCCAAACCTTGGGTAATGTTATAAAAGGTCAATATGCTTCCGAGGCTAGGCACACAATGGTGGGTTGGGTCCTTGAAGGAGTACGGATTGTATATGTCTTACTTAATCTTTATCTTTACTATTAAATGAGAATTGGTCATGGTAGATCGTCATTCGACACTCAACGTCCATCATCTGGCCTATCTGGACCGTCCAATCTAATCTCAAATCGCAAAGTCTCCACATTGTACGTTGGTTGCCCCTCCTTCCCCTTATTAATGCTATTTAATACTAGTTACCTCTAATTATGGTAAAATCTTTTCTTGCCGCATATGTTCCTCTAGAAACAAATAAAAGGGAACATTCCTTTTACTCCATCACTAATCAGGGTATCAAATCATAAACGCGGAACACAAATCCTCTCGTTTCCACCTAGGTGGTATCTCCAAAAAAATGGTCACGCGATCTTCCCGAATTAGCGGCGTTTGCAGCATACAACTGCCGATAGAGTAGGATTTTGATCCTGGCGCCCCTTCCTAAGTGCCATGTTGTGGATGCTCGAAGGATATGTACCGGGAAAAATGTAACCAAAAGTACCAAGGAAAGTATTACTGTACCATTTTTATTAATGCATCTTTCTTCCATGTTTCAAGCCCCTTCAGGAAAGCTTTAGTCAAGGTAACTGAAATTTAAGGCTGATTAGCTACAACTAGAAAAGGCTAAACCATTGTCTCAGTTTGACAATTCTGAGAACCTAGAAAGAGGATGATCACGAGAACCCTGACAAGCCAGTCGGGGAATATCACATTGCAGATGCCTCCACTGCTGCCCTGGGCATGGGCTGTATGAGCAGGGCAGCCACATTTACTCCAGGAGCTCCGGCAGTTTGGTTTAATCGGAGCGCCAAACAACCATTGGCCATCCACACATGTGGTTCGTACAATGTGGCGGGCTAATCCTGTTTTCAGGTTTAGAGAACCGGATCGACCGATAAACGAAAATACATGAACGTCCATGCAAAACTTTGCTGATTACATGAAACACCATCATGTTATTGGCAGGGCTTGGAGCTGGCCTTACAAGGAGGAGATCGCTATATCATGGAGCCTCAAATTCAGTTTTCTTCTAATATATCATTGGTAAGTTGTTTCTAAAAAGCAGCTTGTGCAGGACTCGCTATCTACATTTGCTACTCAACCTGTGTTCATGTGTGTACTCTCATCTGTATCGTAGGCCAAGCCGTGCTATTAAATACTCAGCCGTTGGGCTCATCCCAAATGCATGTTGTATGCATGATTAGAAGATGAGTGTGGCCTCCCAAACAACGGAGAAAAGAAACAAGATCATTCAATTCATCGCACACAATCATGAGAAAGATCTTGATGGTGTCTCGTAGTACAAAATCAGGAAAAGTGAAGGGACGAAGCACGAACTCACATTTTTATTAGAAACTCTGTTTACTTCTAAAATTTAACTATTTTAATATGTTGATGTGGTTCCAAAAAGAATGAAAAAAAGGTAATTGGATTTATGCCACTCCAATTTTTACCACTTGGAGATATGCCCTTGTAAAAACCAGACTTGGAGATATGCCACTCCAACTTTCTAATACGTGTACCTAATATAAATGTGGCAACCGAGCAAAAAAAACCCCAAAATAAGCCACTAATTGGAGTCTCCAGTTCATACCTCCATTGTATTGAAAACATCGAATTAATTTTACCCGGTATTAGCCATTTATCCTGATTCTGTAACTGTTTGATTAAGGCCCGAGCGTGATATCTCTTATGTCACAAAAAGGTGCAAGCTCCAAACCTTGGGTAATGTTATAAAAGGTCAATATGCTTCCGAGGCTAGGAACACAATGGTGGCTTGGGTCCTTGCAGGAGTATGCATTGCATATGGCTTACTTAATAATACTTAAAAATAGAGTGAATAACCGGGATTCCTTCGCGACACTCGAATAAAAAATAAATCTATTCTAGGATGAGATTCATTGAGTTCTCTTCGCACTCCTTTGGAAAAGAGTAGAATGAGAAAGCTAATAAATCTTAAATTGATAGAAAGGAAAAAAGAGGAAAAAAGGGGTATGTGCGCCGAGATCCGCTATAAAAGGCCCAAGCCATAACAAGTGAGAAGCTATACGGCTTAGCTCTAATATAATTATCCTAATATAGCTGGCTCTTTTTAGTATTTGAATATTCTCCAAGAATTCTGGTATATTTACCGTTATTGCTTCCGTAAACATAGTAGCTAAATAATTCCACCGTGTTACATAAGTATTGTATAATAGTTCGGTTTTCCGCGAACAGTGGAGCATGCCACGTGTGGACATTTCCTGACTTTGTGTTTACGAGTAGTACTGCACCACCGTAAAACAGATTATGCTTGATGACCAACACCACATCTTCACCTTTAAGTTTGTGTTTCTTGTCTAGTGGAAACTCATCATCTGACGTCGGTGGGTTTTTTGGGTACGCTGAAATACGCAATGGGTAATGTTATAAAAGGTCAATATGCTTCCGAGGCTAGGCACACAATGGTGGCTTGGGTCCTTGCAGGAGTACGCATTGTATATGGCTTACTTAATAATACTTAAAAATAGAGTGAATAACCGGGATTCCTTCCCGACACTCGAATAAAAAAGAAATTTATTCTAGGATAAGATCCATTGAGTTCTCTTCCCACTCCTTTAGGAAAGAGTAGAATGAGAAAGCTAAT
The DNA here is from genome assembly GCA_023614405.1 of Avena insularis. Taxonomy (NCBI): domain Eukaryota; kingdom Viridiplantae; phylum Streptophyta; class Magnoliopsida; order Poales; family Poaceae; genus Avena; species Avena insularis. The sequence goes on along the minus strand of CM042696.1, from coordinate 93,631,063 downwards.
AAATCTTAAATTGATAAAAAGAAAAAAAGAGGAAAAAAGGGGTCTGTTTGCCGCCATAAAAGGTCCAAGCCATAACAAGTGAGAAGCTATACGGCTCAGCTCTAACATAATTACCCTAATATAGCTGGCTCTTTGCAATATTTGAATATTCTCCAAGAATTCTGGTGCATTTACCATTATTGCTTCTGTAAACATAGTAGCTAAATAACCCCACTGTGTTACATAAGGTAAGTATTATATAATAGTTAGGTTTTCCGCGAACAGTGAATCATTCCACGTGTGGACATTTCCTGACTTTGTGTTTACGAGCAGTACTGCACCGTCAAACAGATTACGCTTGATGAACAACACCCCATCTTCACCTTTAAGTTTGTGTTTATTGTCTAGTGAAAACTCATCATCTTACGGCGGTGGGTTGTTGGGTACGCTGATGCATCAATAGAGCCTAAAATACTAAAAAATAAGCATGATATGCCAACCTAGTTAAAGAGGTAGCAAGATAGTAGTATTAATTAGTTGAATAAGTAGTTTCGCGTGGTCAAACTAATTAAGTGTTTATGGTTTACCAGGAGGGGAAAAATATGATGAGGTGGCCATTTTACTGGATAAGTAGTTGTAACAAACGAACCCCTGTATGCGACCAGCCTCTAGTTGCATATAAATTCCTTCCATCTTGGATGTTTACATATAGCACAGATGACAAAATCACATACACTAGTAGTTGGCGACTGCACGCCACATTTACTAGAGGAGTTCGGAGGAAGGGCCGAACCTACACATATCTCACAAGTAACCATGGTTGTTACAAAATGGCGAGCTAACTCGGTCTTTAGGTTTGGAGGACCGAATCACCAACTAAACCAAAAGAACTGAATGTCCAAGCATAATTCTGCGGATGCAAAGCGACGTGATGAGTTTATGCCGAGTGCTTGGATATAGCCTTAGAAGGAGAAAATTGCTGTGTTGTGGATGCTCTAATTCAGTTTTCTTCTAATATCTCATTGGACACTTCTTTCTGGTAGTATGGAACTTGTGCGATACCCAATCGCTATCTACATTTGCAACTCAACATCTATTCATGTGCATTATCTCGTCTGCACCTTAAGCCTAGCCATGCTATTAATACGCAGAATGAACCGCTGCATTCGTTTCAAGTGCATGATGCATGCAATCTTAGGAGATGAGCGTAATCTCCCAAAAAATGACGAAGAAATGAAAGAAGATCTCCGTTGTACACAAGCATGGCAAAAGGCGTGAGGGGCCATCCGTCGTACAACATCATGAGAAGTGAAGGGACAAACACGATTACAATATATTTGCATGAAAAAAACATTGATTCACATTTTCACTAGAAACTCTGTTTCATTCATGCTTTGTAACATCTTTTTGCTAGAATGTGAAAAATGGCCAACAAGACTTCAGAAAGAAGCCCAAATAGTTGGAGTTGTATATAGTTCACCAGTTCGATCCACTTGATAGTTTATCTTCCATTGGACCAGCTAATTATTTTCTTGGTACTTTATCATAGGTGATAGGTTATGGTAGTTGTTTGGCATTGTTTTTTCCATTTTCCGTGAAAACCGATTTTATTTGACATCGGTGCTTGGTTTTTCTTGACATCATATTAAATTAACAATATATGGTTGAGCACATCAATCGATGTAGAGGCCAAAAGTTATCCTCTTTTTCTCAATAAGAAAAGCAATGCTAATGAAAATAACAAAATGAAAAGAGCTAGAAGTCATTGTGTTGGATCCTCTCATGGCACTCAAAATTCAACTAAGTAAATTAAAAATTGGAAGCACACTAGATGTAGAGTTCGGAAAGATTGAAGTGGATGGATGTCCATTCAACTTGTTCTCTCTCATATGCTACCTATATTTGAAGGGAATATGCCCGAAAGGCAATAATAAAGTGGTTATTATCTTATTTCTTATTTATAATAAATGTTTATTTTGCATGCTATAATTGTATTAATACGGAAACATTAATGCATGTGTGTTTAATAAAAAAAATACGAAGTTCCTAGTTATGCCTCTCTTATAAACTAGCTCGTTGATTGACAAGATGATCAAGGCTTCCTGATCATGGACATTGGATATTGTTAATAACGAGGTCACAATATTTGTGAAATGATGTGATGAATATTCATCCGAAGTATAGCATTACAATAAAATTCATTGTGTTTATATTGCTATAACATCATACGAAGTAATCCTAGTCCTTAGACTATGGGATCATGTTAATCACTAACACTGGAAGGGTATCTTGACAACATCAAACGTTACACTGTAAAAGGGTGACTATAAAGGTGGGTTCACTGCTACGAAGGTGTTATGCAGAGGCTCATGGATCAAGAGTGGGATTTGTCCATCCCGATGACGGATAGATATACTCTAGGCCCTCTCGATGATATCACATTGATTATGTTGCAAGCAAGTGATGAGATCACTAGAATGTTATATCACGGGAACAAGAAAAGGGTGCAAGTCGGCAACGAGATCAAACTAGGTATGGAGATACCGATGTCGAATCTCGGACATGTAATATATATCGAGACAAAGGGATTTAGTTACTAGCGTTAAAGGTTCTCACGATCACAGAAGTCATCGTTGAATGTGTGGGAGTCAGTATGGATCTCCAGGTCCCGCTTTTGATTATTAATCCAAGAGGGGTCGCGATCATGTCTGCATTATTTGCGAACCGTAGGGTGACACACTTAAGGGTTGCCAAACACCATTTGAAGCAAATATGTTCTAGACGAAAGAATTGCAAAGCGCTGGAATTATTTCAATGGACATCGGAATTGTTTCGGGTGAAATTGCTGAAATTAGTTCTGCATGTAATATTGAAATGTTGCAGGGGTTTTATGTGAATGTTTATTAATTAAAGTAATTAACAAAATTCTGAATAAAATTAATAAAAGAGTTTTATTAAATGAGAGAACATTAAATTTGGAGAAATTTAATGCATTTAAAGTGGAGACTTTAATAGAGAATGTGAAGGGGCATATTTATGTGGAGGGGGTTACCACCACATGAATGAGGGAGGTGAAGGGGCACCCTCCATGGGCGTCGGCCATGGGGAGGGGCTGCCCCATCCTCCTATAAAAGGCCCCCCTCTCCTCACTTCTCACATACACCTCCTCGTGAAGGATCTCTCTCCATCTCTAGTATTATTCCCCATGGTCTCGGATTAGCGAGATACATATTCCCGGTGGCTTTTCATCTGAAAGGAGTTGCTGCTTCCGCTGTATCGCTGGAGCGAGGAGGTGGAGGTCGTTCGGTGGCCTGGATGTGTGTGCGATCACGGATGCACCGCTGCTTTGCGGTGCTGGACTTGATGGTGCTGGACCGGCTGGACTCACTGAACTTCATCACGATCTTTAGATCGGCAAGTGTTCTACTACATCATCCACGAGTTCTATCTCGTTAATAAAGCTTTGTCGATCTAAAGGGTGTGTTCTATATGGATGTATATCCACCCATTGCTTGTATCTAGTAGATATATCTTGGCATATAATAGTTCTCATCGTAGGAAATTATTTGTTTTCTATGATGCAAACCCAACAGTGATATTAGAGCCTGATCTATGCGTAGGTGCTTTGCATGGGTAGAACACATAAGAGTATGTGGGCGATGATGATAATGTTATTACATCTTCTATGTATTTTAGATATTGGTGGCATAGTGGGATGAAGCGGCCCGGACTAACTTGACATGTACTCGCACATGAGATCTGTTCCACGCTTGACATGTAACTAGTTTTGCATAAGTGGCTAGCGGGGGTCTGTCTTTCCTACTATATCAATATCTGATTTACAACGAGTTGCTAATAATTTGATTATCATCATTGTGGTTCCGTATTCGTGGGTAAGACCGATTCTATCTTCAAAAGCCCCAAGACACGTAAAACTTGCAATTGATAAATTAGAGGCGTCTAGTTTAGATCGTTGCTGGCTAGTGTCATGATATGGTAATGCTGTAATTTGAAGTATAGTTGATACTCGTGGAAATTATAGCATGCCCATCGTGTAAGTTCCATTGACCTTGCCCTTACATACAAAGGAATGATAAAGATCATACCACGATGCACATGATGGTGATCAAGTGCAAGAACCATATCATTTCACTTTACACATATGATGTTTGTTTGCATCTTATATTGCTTGTTTGGCACTTTAGTAGCATTATAAGGTGATCCCTTAATTAGATATCAATATAAAAATGTGTTCTTCCTTAGGTACGCACTGTTTTATGTTTCGTCGCTTCAATACATCACGTGATGATCGGGTGTACTTGAATCCACGTTCATATAACGGGTGTAAGACAGTTTTACACATGCGAGTACTAAGGTTTTTACTTGGCGAGCCTAGCATGTACAGACATGGCCTCGGAACACGGACCGAAAGGTTAAACATGAGTCATATAGTTTATATGATGCCCATATTGATGCTCGCCTTTGAAGCTACACCGACTCACGTGATGATCGTACTTGGTGTAGTGGATTTGGTTCATGTAATCACCAAAAAGGCACGAGGGATATATTTTTGAGTGGGAGTTCATTTCTAATTTGGATTAGTCGAACCCAATTTGTCATAATCTAAATCAAAGTGAATTTGCATAATTTGTTGTAGTCATTGGTATCTGTTTACTACCTTATGCTTAGTTTTAATTGAGATAATAGAACTATAGAATTCTGGATATTTACTTTACGAACTGGTATCGTATTATTTTGAATGTCAATTTAAAGTTTAGAAGTCCTATTGCAAACTTTTAGCAAACTCTATTTACTTCATGAAGTTTAATAAGTAGTATTAAATCAAGAGTAAGAATTTCAATGTTAGTATCTAAAGTATCATGTTTGTCTCCATGATTATTGATATTCAAAAGTTGTTTTTAATATCGAGGTTATCTAGGAGCTGAAAGAATTATTTTAGAAGCTATCATGGGTGGAAGATATTTTGATATATGAAACAATGTTTATGGTTGCAATATGATAGAGTATAATTTAGCAAAATACACGTTCTCATATTGTATGAGAATTTGCAAATGTTGGAGACGCTAGACGTCCTAATCTCCCAAAAGGTTTTGGGAACTGACATTATACTCACGATTCGTCCTTATACGTTGTAGTAGCTTGATAATGAAAGTTGTCATGATAAGGATGAATACAAGATGTAAGTAAAATGTTTACTACACTAATAGATTACTAAAGAATAGTTTTTTAAAGAACGCCAAACGCTTGATGATGGTGATCAACTTCAAAGTGAAAGTCCAAAGGTATTAGTATTTGACTATACATACTTTGGACTATGTGTCATGTGTATGGTACAACTCTTGATAGATTCTTTTAAAAGAAAAGGAAATGCGGAAAGAGAATCTATAAAATATTTGGCAGAAAAGAAAAGACTAGAAATGTCTAGCTAAGGTATATAGATGATCTACATGTTATGGTTGTATTCTTTGCTTGTTAAAATTGTGGTTCTTGGGTATTTGATACCGAATTGGTTGGTGTAAAATATTATACAGGACAACGCAATTCATGAACTACAATGGCCTAAGTAACTAGCAAGTGAATATGTGATGATGTTCATCGAAAACAAATAAATTGTTATTGTGTTCACCGTTGACATCAAAAGCTTGCCTTCAAGATTTGTTTAAATAATTTTTATTTTGTTCCAGTATTATGAGAATAATGGTTGTTCAAATAATTACCGTATTCCATAGAAGATGGATGAACTTTTACAAGTCTAGTTGGAGAAATCACATCTATAAAAGTAATGCTAAAATGTCGCAAGACAAATGATTGAAAGATCACTTACAAAGTGACATCGCCATTTAAATTATATTGAAAAGAGAACATGAAGAAACTCTATTTTTATGGATTTTTGGAGTCTTTAATTTTAATCAAATGACGCTTGTGAAAATTTCCTCGAGATAATTGAAACTCCGTTCGTAGGCCAAAGAGGAACATATGACTAACTTATTGGAAATTGTGCATAGTCCATTATGTGTAGCCATGTGTGGTATATCTTTCAGCTTCATATGCTTTCTCCGGAAATTTGAGTGAATATATCTGTATATTTACTTAATAAGGAAGAAGTATGAAACATTTGAAAATTGTTCAAATAATTTCAAGATAAAGTGAAAAATCATTGTAACAAGAAAATAAAGAGTTTATGATTTGATCATAAAGGAAGATATTTGAGTTAACAGGTTTAGCAAAACACCTAAGATTTCAGGAATAGTTCCATAGATTTGCATTTCCCGATAAACCATAGGAGTATGGTATGTTTGAGAGATCAAATCAAACATTGTTTGACTTGGTAAGATCAAAGATGTCATTTATAAAACTGTCATTATATTTTAGGATTAAAGCTTCAGCGACTACCGCTTTTACACTGAAAAGAGGACCATCGTGATCTGTTGAAATGACACCATATGAGTTAGGTTTGGGATAAAACCCCAGTTGTCTTTTCTTAAATTTTGGTATGCTATGCATAAGTAAAATGTTTACAACCAAAGTCGGATAAACACGTCTTTGTAGGTTATCCCAAAGAATTTTTTAGGTATTCCTCCATAACACCGAGGACAAAAGAGTTTGTCGCTTGGAACGTGAAGTTTTTTGAGAAGAATTTTTTCATGAAAAGTTAAGTGGGAGGACAATAGAACTTTGATAAGATTGTTGAACCTTAGCTATATGTGCTAAATAGCGCAGCGTCGGAAAGTGTCCCGGTGGCGGTCATAATGCTCATGGCTCCCGTGAGTACAAAGGTTGCGAGATTAGAGTTCCTATTTGAACCGTATGCGTCGGGTAAGAATCAAATAGTGAGATTTGATAAACATGTCGTTATTGTTTTGACAATGATGAACCTACTGCATGCAAAGAAGCGATGATGGGCCCTGACTCCATAAAATAACTAGAAGTCATAGAATCCATGATAATATCCATACACGAGAAATCAAGTTTCTGAACATGGAAGACCCTCCGAAAAGGCGTAAAGCCTATCGGTCGTATTTGGATCTATAAAAAAAAGACATGGATGTTTAACATCTATGAAATAGTCGCCATGTCGGAAAGAATTTTACGACAATGTTCAATGAGTTGACTATGACAAGATTTGATCTTTCATAGCGATATTTAGTCTTGACGGATTAATGTAGCAACCACTACATATAATTTGGTATATGATAGTTGAACAAACAAAATAATGTTCTTCTAATAGAATGGTTACCTAGGACGTGTACATGGCACGGTCCGAAAGGTTTTGTTAATTCAAAGGATTCTAAAAGGGCATGCAAACTTCAATGGTTGAAGTGAGTATAGCGGAGTTGGAATCTTCACCATGATGAGAATGTTAGAAGAGTTTAATTTCATCGAAGACAATGAAGATGCTTGTATTTGCAAGAAATTAAATGGGAGCGCTAAGACATATTTCTAATACATTATGTAGAAGACATGGTGTTGGTTGAAAATGATGTATATTTTATTGACACAAGTTAAGAATTTTATTAAAATAAGATTTCGATGAAAGACTTGGGCAAAACCGGAATATTTGGGATCAATGTCTATATGGATAGATTGAGGTGCTAATATGGTTGTGCAAGACGTACATATATGAGATATTGAATGAGTTCAATATAGAAACGACAAGAAAGGTTATTGCCGCATGGAAAAGGTTGAATCAAGATTCAAGTGTATCGACACTTGGTGAGTGAAATCACATGAATATTTTGATCAATAAAGTATACCATGATATTTACATATTCAGATATGTCCTATGCTCTAAATGTTATGAGCACATACCAGAATGATTCATAAGATGATCATTGGACGATAGTAAAGATATTCATATGAGCTTTAGAAGAAATAAGAATATATCATGTATACGTGACAAATAGTTAAAGGTAGTTCATTGTAAAGTGTTACATTGATACTAGTTTTGTCACAAGATACAAATTAAATTTAACTCAATTTAGACTATGGGTGGCATAATGTAATGGAAAGGATGTTCCATGATGGATTTGGATGAGTTCCAAAGTTGAGACATTGTGACGGATACAACAACAAAAGTCTAAGTATATGACTGCTATAGTAGCAGCAAAGGAGGGTATTTGTGTTAAGTAGTTTGTTATCAAACTAGGTGTAGTTCAAAGTGGGCTAATACTATGAAGATATATTGTATGACAATAATATCAACATATTTTAACCCAAACGAACTAAAGGTCTCACCAAAGGACCAAATTTATATAATGCCATCTCATTTGAGAATGAATGATGCGTAGAGATGCAAAGACATGCAAATACACACGGACATGAAACTGTCAGATCCAGAGATTATGTTAACCACTAGCAATCGCGTATATGCAACACCAGAAAGCCATAGGTGTTCAATATGCAAAGTTTTTCAAACTAGATTATTGACTCTAGTGCAAGTGGGAGACTGAAGGGAATATGCCCGAGAGGTAATAATAAAGTGGTTATTATCTTATTCCTTGTTTATGATAAATGTTTATTTTGCATGCTATAATTGTATTAATATAGAAATGTTAATACATGTGTGTTTAATAAATAAATACGAAGTTCCTAGTTATGCCTCTCTTATAAACTAGCTCGTTGATTGACAAGATGATCAAGGTTTCCTGATCATGGACATTGGATGTTGTTAATAACAAGGTCACAACATTTGTGAAATGATGTGATGAAAATTTATCCGAAGTATAGCATTACAATCAAAGTCATTGTGTTTATATTGCTATAACATCATACGAAGTAATGCTAGTCCTTAGACCATGAGATCATGTTAATCACTAACACCAGAAGGGTATCTTGATAATATCAAACATCACACCATAAAAGGGTGACTATAAACTTGTTATGTAGAGGCTCATAGATCAAGAGTGGGATTTGTCCATCCTGATAACGGATAGATATACTCTGGGCCCTCTCGGTGATATCACATTGGTTAGCTTGCAAGCAAGTGATGAGATCACTAGAATGTTATATCACGGGAACGAGAAAAGAGTGCATGTCAGCAACAAGATTAAACTAGGTATGGAGATACCGATGATCGAATCTCGGACATGTAATATATCGCGAGACAAAGAGATTTAGTTACTAGCGTTAAATGTTCTCACGATCACAGAAGTTATCGTTGAATGTATGAGAATCAGTATGGATCTCCAGGTCCCGCTTCCGATTATTGATCTGAGAGGGGTCTCGATCATGTCTGCATTATTTGCGAACCGTAGGATGACACACTTAAGGGTTGTCAAACTCCATTAGGAGCAAATATGTTCTAGACAAAAGAATTGCAAAGCACTAGAATTATTTCAATGGATATCGGAATTGTTTCGGGTGAAATTGCTGAAATTGGTTTTGCATGTAATATTGAAATGTTGCAGGGGTTTTATGTGAATGTTTGTTAATTAAAGTAATTAACAAAATTCTGAATAAAATTAATAGAAGAGTTTTATTAAATGAGAGAACATTAAATTTGGAGAAATTTAATGCATTTAAAGTGGAGACTTTAATAGAGAATGTGAAGGGGCATATTTATGTGGAGGGTGTTACCACCACATGAATGAGGGAGGTGAAGGGGCACCCTCCATGGGCGCCGGCCATGGGGAGGGGTTGCCCCTCCTCCTATAAAAGGCCCCCCTCTCCTCACTTCTCATACACACCTCCTCGTGAAGGATCCCTCTCCCCCTCTAGTATTATTCCTCATGGTCTCGGATTAGCGAGATACATGTTTCCGATGGCTTTTCGTCTAGAATGAGTTGCTTCTTCCGCTGCATCGCTGGAGCGAGGAGGTGGAGGTCGTTCGGTGGCCTGAACGTGTGTGCGATCACGGATGCACCGCTGCTTTGCGGTGCTGGACTTGATGGTGCTGGACCGGATGGACTCACCGGACTTCATCACGATCTTTAGATCGGCAAGTGTTCGACTACATCATCCACGAGTTTCATCTCATTAACAAAGCTTTATCGATCTACGAGGGTATGTTCTCTATGGATGTATATCCAACCGTTGCTTGTATCTAGTAGATAGATCTTGGCGTATAATAGTTCCCATCATAGGAATTTTTTTATTTTCTATGCTGAGAACCCATCAATATTGCATAAAGAAAAAGAAATAGATATAATTTATTCACTAGCACATGCGAACTCACGGGTTGACGACATGTTTCATTTAATTCAGAAATCAGAATCGCTATTTCTCATCTAGCCGAGAATTAACTTAGTGCTCAATCAAGTCCTACATCATCAGATTCACATTGAGATCTGTGCACCTATTAATGGCAAGTTGGATTGCAACTAGGATTTTTAGTTACGAGTAGGGTTGCAACCGAGAAAAAGTCCCTCGACTATTATATTTGCTTTCGTGATTCGTGTTAGTCATGAGTTGCAACTGAGAAAAATGCCCAAAACCATTAGATTGCTTTCGTGATTCGTGTTATCATGATGAGTAGTAACATAAGTTGCAACTAATACTCGATAATGTCACCTGGGAATCAGGTTAATTATCATCTGACTGAGAATTAGTCACATACTTCAGATATTGCAAGTCATGATGCTGGGAAGATAGTAGTAATAGCAGATATCTTTTTCTTGGAAAAGAACCACTAGTCCACTAATGACTCGCTAGAATAAACAAAAACTTTAAATAAATGCAACATTGCAAGGTGCGCCTCACATTCGACTAGAGAGTGGTCATTGGCTCATTGCACGGCCTAAAGGAGAGGGCAAAGCCATGCCCAATCGATGGTTCATGATTACACATGTGTGACGTGCAATGTATCATGCCATTGAAACAAGAAGTCACCTTTTTTCCATGGTGAATTTGCAAACGAATGTTGGAAGTATCTTTGCCTAGGATGGAAACCTTCTCCAAATTGTTCTCATTTGGATGCACTACTGGTTGCTAACTGCACACCGTATCTGCTTCAGGAGCTCAGGTAGTTAATTAGGTTCAAATGGGGCGCCGAGCCCTCTCCCTAGTAACGAGGAGCAGTGGTTGATACAAAACGGCAAGCTAATTTGGTTATCGTCTATTTAAAAGAACCGAATCAACAAATAAACCAAAATAACCGAGCGCCCACACATAACTCTGCCGATGCAAGGAAGCCTCGTGCCGCTATTGTGAGTGCTTGCGGGTAAGCTTAGAAGTAGTAGACCGCTATGCCTTAGATGCTCTAATTCAGTTTTGTTCTAATATATCATTGGTGAGTTGTTTCTAGTAGTATAGTATGCATAACATGTGTGAGACTCGGCAGCTACATTTGCAACTCAAAATGTGTTCTCCCATCTGCACCGTAGGCCAAGCCATGCTTCTAATAAATACACCGCGTAACAGTTGCACCCGTCTCAAATGCACGATGCATGCATGCTTAGCATATGAGCGTAATCTCCCAAATGAGAAAGAAAGAAAAGATAGAAGATCGTTTGTCATAACAGTCATGGGAAATAGCTTGAAGGATCACTGGTCGTACACAATCATGTGAAGTGAAGGGATAAGGCACGTATTGAACGACGAACACATTTACATGAAAGAAACCAATTCACATTCTCATTGGAAATTCTGCTTTGGTGCTATTTTTTAACAATTTTTTCTAGGACGTGAAAAGGATGGCCGACAAAATTTCAGAGAGAAACCCAAATAGTTCGAAATGCAAATAGTTCACTAGTTTGATCCACTTGACTGTTTATTTTTCGTTGGGCCTCCCCATTTTTGTCATCGGGGATATTTGGTGGTACACATAGGAGAGACCAGGTGTTATCCTTGTTTTCAAAAAAAAGCACTGCTGATGAGAATAAGGAAACCAGAAGAGTTAAAAGTCAGCTAATCAAATTAAAACTCGGAAGCACACTAGATGTAGGGTTTGGTTGAGACTGCTGTGGATGGATGGGCGTCCAACTTTTTCCCATTCATTTCTCATGAAAAAAACCTTTTTGCCCATTCATGGATCATTATCCTACTGGGTTTCTCCTGCTAGTTGCATGCACATTATCCTCTATCTTGGATGTCTACATAGCACCGATGACAGAATCACATACACTAGTAGTTGATGACTGCACACCACATCTACTTGAGGGGCTCGGACGGCGGTCTCAAGCTCCGCATTGCGCACGAGTTACCGTAGTTGTTATGAAATTGCTGGCTAATTCGGTCTTCAGTTTTAGAGGACCGAATCGACAACTAAACCAATAGAACCAAATGCCCAACCATAACTCTACGGATGGAAAGAAAGGTCATGACTCCTGACGCTACCGCGAGTTGGAGGTAGCTTGCTTAGAAGGAGAAAATCCCTACACTGTGGATGCTCTAATTCAGCTTTCTTCTAATATATCATTGGTAGCTTGTTTTTACTTTTTAGTAGTATGCAACTTGTGCGGAACTCGATCGATTCTACATTTGGAACTAATAAACCTTAAGCCAGGCCATGCTTTTAAATACACAGAGTAACTGATACACTTGTTTCAAATGCATGATGCATGCATGCTTAGGAGATGAGTCGTAATCTCCTGTTGACATGGAAGAGAGAGAAGATCGTTCGTTGTACAAAAGCATGGAAGTGAAGGTACAAAGCACGAATTGAATGAACATATTTGCATGAAAGAAACAGTTGATTCGCATTCTCACTGGAAACTCTGTTTTAATCCTGCTTCTTAACTATTTTTTTGCTAGGACATGAAAAGGATGACCAACAAAACTTTAGAAGAGAAGCCCAAATAGGTGGAATTGCAAGTAGTCACCAATTCAATCCACTGGACAGTTTATATTTCATTGGACCTACATCTATTATTATCGGTGATTTGTTATAGGTGACAGGTTGTGGTAATAGACGGTGGCTTTATTTTATTTTTTTTGGCGAAATTCCACTGATCTATTAAAAATATCAACACCAGTATAAAGAGGCTTAAAAGTAAAAAAAATACTACAAATAAGTCTTTGAACCACCTAGCGACGACTACAATCACTAGCATGAGCCGAAGGCGCGCCACCATCCTCGACACTCCATCACCGGAGCCAGGCTTAGCTTATCGTAGTAGAGCTTGTTGTAACAGACAGATGGGAAGTCATCGAGCTATGGTCACAAAGGACCAGCACACCAGAGCAGCAACCATCAGCATTGATAACAACTGTAGATCAGAAGAGACTGACCTTACAACACACAACCGAATACGAAAACGGACTGGATCTTGTGAGATCCGCCGGACACACTACTGCACACGCCCTCCGCTGATGCTAGATGCACAACCGGTTTTATTTGATATTGATGCTTGCATTGTATAATGTTAGCATTTGTATTGTTGTGTGCATCAGTCGATGGCTGTTATTCCTCCTCAGTTAGAAGTCATTGGTTTGGGTCCTCTTCTCTCACGCAAAATTCAACTGATGAATTCAAAAATCGGAAGCACACTAGAAATACATATTTTGTACGCATGGGCGTTCCACCTTTTCCCTTTCATGCTACTTATTCTGTATGCAGCAAAAGAAATACGGAGTACATATGATTTATTCACCAGCACGTGCGAACGTGCCGGTTGCCGACTAGCCTCGTTCAATTCAGATACTTACTGCAAAGTCTTGAAACGGCGAAGATAGTAGTAATAATAGCAGAGATCTTATTCTTGGATAGTTGGATGCATGGACGCGTGGTTTATTGGCTCCCGACAAGAGCCATGATGAAGGTCTTGTAGTCGCCGGAGGTCTCCTTGGCGACGGCCTGCTCCAAGGCAACCGACGCCCTCTTCTGGAACTCCTCCTTGATGTCCCTCAGGTCCTTCTCCGCGTGCATCACCACCACGCGACTCAGGCTCTCCTCGTCGGTCCCCGAGCTGCGCATCGCGTTCCTCAGGACCTTGACGAGGTACTTGTTCGTGTCGGCGATGCACCTCGTCGCGATCCGCAGTGCGCGCGTGTAGCCCGTGGGATCCGAGTCGTGGAGCAAGGCCTACCCGAACCATGGATAGTAGGTTATCGACCACAGCTAGTATCTGGTTACTATGAATCGAGCCAATAATGTCGGACGAAATGTGACTGAAATCTTGGGTGGTGATCACCTTGGTGACGGTGGTGCCGTGCTCGTCTCTGAAGCAGTTTAACGTGGCGACGAGCTGGGCCTTGCTTCTGGTGCCCAGGATCCTGGTGAGCTCCCCGTGATCCATCGTGCCGCCGTCCCTCACGGCCTCGTGGACGGTCTTCGCCTCCGACCTCGCTAGCCCGCCGTCCACCTCGTCGCCGTCGTACCTGTACGTGCTCACCAGCGCAAGCAAGAGCTGAAACACAACACAACAAAACAAAAAAGGCTTCTGTGATTTCGTTCGTGGAAAAACATTTGACCCAACAGAGAAGATGAAGATATATTTCCATCTGAGATAATCGTCGATCGTACGTCGCGGAGGTTCCCCGTGGCGCCAGCGGCGACGTCTTCCTCCAGCGAGCGCTTGTAGAGGGCATGGTAGGCCCGCTTCACCTGGAGGAGCTCGGCGGGCGAGTTGACGCAGGCGATCTCCACGATGACGGGGTACTCCTCGTCCACGCATTTCGTGGCGGCGTTGGCGATCGCGGCCTGCCTCTCCACGGGGTCCAGGATCCAGTAGCTCATCGCTGTCTGTAACCGTCGGAGACCATTAGCTTGTTCATTCAGAAAAGCGAAACCATGTCCAAAAAAAAGAGTCCACTGACCGAACCCATCTAAATATCTGTCAAGAAATGTTGTGCCACCTGAAGATCACCGGATAGTTCTGACTGGAGTCGCTGGACGAGGTTCTCGCTGTACTTCTCTTCGTACGCCTGCCGGATGAGCTTTCTCTGGGCGGCGTCCCGGTGGGCTAGGATGTAGATCACCGCCTGCTCGTCGGTGCCCCATCCTGAACCACCACAAAAATGTTAGTAGTATAAAATCACTATGCATTTTTATGTTCCAAGGGACAAACGCATCGGACTATAACCTTGGAAGGCCTTCATGAGTGCCTCAGCATCTTCAACCGGAGAAGGGACAACGTGAGGAACTGTAACCGTTGCCATCGCTCACGTTCCTCTCCTGCAAAATCTGCTTTCACCAGCACACAGACTCCGGTGGCATTTATATAGAGGTGATCTATGAAACAGCCAAAATACTAATGACCATAAAAAACGTGGATGAAACCGAAGGCTAATTAATAACCATGTAAGTAAGGCTGCACTCCTACGTTAATTACAACTATAGCTGGTCTTTAAGTACGGCCTAAAGAAAAAAAATTCAAAAAGGAGCAATTAATGCAATTAATTCCCACATACAGAGTTGTTGTTGTTGCTAAAATAAATGTAACGAAACATTGCAAATGAAGCCAGCATTCAAGATCAGGCTTTACATTTTAGTAACAAGCACATGCGAATTGGGGATTCTAGCAGAAAAGGCAGAGAAACTGCAAACTCGAACAAATCGTACTCTCCACGCTTTATTTATTTCGTTTTCCAGTGTGACCATTGCCAAGTGCATCAGCATATATATGGAGGAGATGATGACTATATATACTATACTTTCAGATAAGCCTACATGCATGGTGTTGAAACTGAGGCCGAATTGAGACAAGAAATCTGCATCACCGAATCATCATATACTTCAGTAAATCGAATCGGATACCTCTAACTTCAGTCTAACAGCACGTCACCGTGTGGCTTTCCACAAGTGAGAGGTTTACTCCGACGTGCTGTCAGCCAGATAAACCTCCGGATTTCCTGCTGGGTCTTTTGATGATATAGGGCTCTTCGATTGCAAACAGAATCGTCCTTACTGTAAATAAAGACTGCAACCATCCCAAACCGGCAATCAACTTCATTACCTCACATACAACCACCAATTCAGTTCTCTTCTAATATCCCACTGGTAATTTGCTTCTACTACTCCCTCCGATCCAAATTAATTGACTCGAATTTATCTAGATTCGTATGTATCTAGACATGTTTTAGCACTAGATTCGGATGTATTTAGATAAATCCAAGTCAATTAATTTGGATCGGAGGGAGTACTAGTAAGCAACTCGTGGGAGAATTTGGATCACTAGCTAGCTACTATCTGCATCTGCAGCTTGTGTTCGTGACTTCATGTGCTTTCTTTGTCTCAGCTTAGATCGACGCCAAGCCAATCCATGCTATTAAATAAGCATGGGAACTTCTGCGACCGGCTCAAAATGGATGGTGCATGCTTAGGAGATGAGCATAATCTCAGACGTGAAAAAAATCTGTCGCCAGAACATGGTGAAAATGCTTGAGGTTGAGGGTCATTAGTTCATACAGACTAAAAAAATCATGGGAAAGTTGCAAGTAAAGAATAAGGCATGTACATACAATAGACACTTAGCATGAAAGACAACGTTTCTCAACTCTTCACCTCAATTTCGTTGATGTAGCGCAGAGTTGATGAGGAGAGAGAATGAAACCATCTCCTGTCGAGATGTTTCATCCGTCCTTCTCTCTCCATCTATATATATGCAAGGTTGCTTGCTCTTGTCTTAAGTCAAACATGTTCAATTCGTATGTGTCAAGTTTGTAGAAAAAAAATGAGGTTTGCTTCGGTGTCCCCCCAGCCATACTTTTAAGGGGTAATATAGTCTTTTGCTATTAATTACTGATTATTAGTTACTAATGAACCATACACGCATAGACACGATTTGCGATTGGTAGAGGTAATTATCAAAGTACATCCAAAATCATCACCTTGCTAGTCTAGTATATTGTATTACCTATACGTGCACGTTTTGCCGGAGTGGACACGACCACGGCTACTGGTACCTGCAGTTCAGGGACCACGCACACAATGACGGCGACCGGCATGGTTCGCGACGAGGATCTTTGCTTACCCGCTTCACGCGTTGTGATTTTTACGACGATCACTGAATCGGGTCCACTCGCCATCATTGTGATGGTTAACCCGTCAAAAGGACGATGGGTATTTTTCGAGCAGACGGTTTTAGTTGGTATACGTAAATACTGAATACGAACTTTGCGGACCAACATAATCTAATTTGGTTTAGCAACTAATAATCAGCAATTAATGATAAAAGACCATCTTACCCCTTCAACGTTTCAAGAAGGGGGGGACACCGAAGCAAAAGTGAAAAAAAATATCCACGTGTAGGATACATAGGGATGCAGGGTTGGGTTCCGCGAGGCCCACAAATCGGATGGGTTGGTACAAAAATCGACTAGACGCACCAAACCTAGCAAAGCAAACTATGAAAGAGTCAGATGCTGCAAAGCTTGAGGCAGGCTGTAGCAGGCCCCCCGCTTGCATCCCTAACAATACCCAATGAATATATTATAAAAATATATTTTTATGATAAATTTAGCCGTATTGATTTGATATTATAGATGTTGGTCTTATTAAACTGTCAACACGTACGGTCAAACTTATAGAGGTTTGGCAGAGACAAGAGTAAATGATATTGCTGGATGTATTTTGACCGCCGGGATTCTTGCTCTGGCCGTAAGTTTCCTTTATGATCATAGCAGAATTTCTTTTATTTTGACCGCACGGCCCCATTCTGTGCCCCGAGCAACAGGTCTTTTTTTTCTTCTTTTCGATTGATCACTTCACAACAGAGCGTGAAGTATTTTCATGGCATGAAAGGCCCTGTACGATTTTTTTATCATTTTTATTAACATGGCGCATGCTTGGTCAAACAAGCAAACTTAGTTTACCAGAACTGGATTAATGGTGGTACGTCACAGATTAAAATTGGTTTTGAATTGTGGGGATGTAAGAACCCAGGGTTCATTTTGCAGACAAGCTTGTAGTATAACCTTGGAAGGCCTTCATGAATGCCTTAGCATCTTCAACCGGAGAAGGGACAGGCTGAGGAACTGTAATGGTTGCCATCGCTCACGTTCCTGTCCTGCAAAATCTGCTTTGACCAGCACACAAACTCGGTTGGCATTTATACAGAGGTTTTTTTTTTTTTGAAATGGAGGATGCGACCCCCGGTCTCTGCATCGAAAGGATGCATACGGCCTTTATTGCTTTATTAAAGATCGATCAACAAAGAAACTACAAAGCATATACATCAACAAACCTGTAGCCACCACACAACACTTACACACTCGACAATAGAGTAAAATCGTGTCAACAGGGTCGTGTGCCCAGAAAGTCAAACGAAGACACTCCACCAGCTAAGGACCGGGAACAATAACATACCCCGAGGCGTCCTCTAGGCGAGACGAGAGCGTACATCCGAATTAGTTGACTCTTAGCGAGCACCTTGTGTGCACGCCACAGAAGCCGTCGCCGCCATCGAGCCTCTAAACAATCTTCACGGTTAAGATCCACATAAACTTTGTCGGTCCTGCCGCCGACGCCACCACGGTGCCAGACGGCGACCCCCGCCCTGCGCGAGGCCATCATCACGTTCGCCGGCGAGACCCCGCTACACCACGTCGCCGAGACCCGTCGTCATCGGCGCAGTAGATGGAACACCGCTCCACCAGCTGATCCCCTCCAGGCATCTCGGGCTCCAAAAATGATGCCCTGAAGAGGGTGAACGACACCGATGTGCCGCCATCGTCCGATCCGGAAAAATCCCAAATCTAGAGTTTCCCCCAGAGCCTTAGGCATGGCGCGTGATTCGCAGCAACGATGCCTTCAACAAGGGAACGACATCCGAGGACGCCGCCATCGTCGGCTCTGATCGACATCGGAGCCCGGCTCTTGCCGGCCAACCACCTCGCCTCACCCGCACCGAGGCCAAGGGCCAGCGCAGGAGAGGGAGCTGTTTCCACATCGTCCTGCCACCGATCTGCCCGGAGAAGGACCTCCATGTCGTGTGCCACGCCGCCGCTGCTCCAATGCGCCACCACCACCAGAGACCGGCAGCCGCACCACGCCGAGGTGCCCAGCGGAAGCACCACGCCCAAGCAAGGAGAAGACGGCCCGTGCCGATTTCCTTCCGCGAGGGGACGAGGAAGCCTCCCCCGTCGCCGACAGCGACCAGGCTTTGCCCGGCTGCGCCTTGGGGCAGCGGGGGAGGAGGGGATAGAGGTGGGGAGGGGCGGCGGCTGGCGGCTAGGGCTTCCCCCTCCCGTCGCCTCGCAGGGGCGAGAGGAGAGGGACCAAAAAGCCCAACGATATCGGTGACTATTTGGTCGGATATCGCATTTATATAGAGGTGATCTCTCAAAAACAGCATACATGCTATAGTGAGCATAAAGACCATACCGAATGGTTATTTAGCGTTTTTTTTTTGAAATGGAGGTGTTACCCCCGGTCTCTGCATCAAAATATGCACACATCCTGCTTTATTTATTATTTAATGAAACCTTACAAAGAGAATACAAAGATCAATCGAAGCCACCTCTCTAAAAACAACTTGATAAAGGGGTAGCCATGTCAGAATACTCTAACCGCACACCAACACATCATAAACATACCGGAGGTCCCGAAACCGCCCCACGGCGGGTCAGGAGCACAAACCGGTCCAGCTGATCCGTAGCGCACACCATCGTGCACGCTCAATCATCTGCTGCCGTCGTCTGATGACCCACAAGTATAGGGGGTGTATCGCAGTATCTTCGATAAGTAAGAGTGTCGAACCCAACGAGGAGCAGAAGGTGCTGGCTAGTGGTATGGATCAGAAATTCTCTGCAAATACTTAGCAAACGGATTTTTAGGGGTTTTCGATAAAGCAAGTAAACAAAGTGCGAGTAAATAAAAGGCAGTAGGAATAAATGCAGCAAGTGGCCCAATCCTTTATGCAGCAAAGGACAAGCCAGTTGTATTTTTATAGATGACCAAACATTCTCGAGGACACATGGAAAGACTATCAAGTGCTTTCGTTTCATATAGTCGATTAATCTTCTTTAGCTTGCTAAGTGTTGTGTGGGTGAACCTGTGCTAATGTACCGCCCCATCCAAGACTAATACATACTTATGATTAAACCTCTTGCAAACATCTGTAAGTACAAGAAAGTAATTAAGGTAGAAACCTAACCACAGCTTTAAACTCTAAGACCCTTACGTCCCTTGTGCAATGGTTTCCTAACGGGGGTTCAGGTTTCTGTCACTCCGGCAACCCCTACGATTAGTAGCCAAATACACAATGCATTCCCCTAGTCCCATATAGGTGAAGTGTCATGTAGTCGATGTTCACATGACACCACTAGAAGAAGTACACCACAACTTAAATAACAATCTATTGAATCTTTCTCAACGCAACTCCACTACTAACAACAAGACTTCTCCCATGTCCTCAAGAACAAAACGAACTACTCACAAGACATTATATGGATCATGATCAGAGATGGAATAATGATGTATCACAATCTGAACATAAACAATAATTTAATGCTTCACTCAATAGTATCAACTACAAAGAGTAATCAACACCAGGAAAGTTTCCCCTATGAACTATGCAAGATTCAATGCAATTGTTACAGCAATATGGAGATGGTGATGAGGGTGCTGATGGTGATGATGGCGGTGGTGATGATGATGATGATGATCCCGATGAAGTCCAGCTTGATGGTGGTGTTGATGGCGACGATCTCCCCTATCCGGAAAGGAATTCCCCCGGCAAAAATCTGTCTATCGGAGAGATCTTTCTCTCTCGGTGTTTTCTGCCCCGCAGAGGGGCGGAATCTTTATGTGGTTGCTCCCCGAGTCTTAGGGTTTCGTGGGGATGATATACGCTAGAGGGGAGAGGCTGGAGTGGGTGGTGGCCACACTCCCGGTGCGCCTAGGCCTGCCTGCGCCATGGGGTGGTGTGGACCTCGTGGCCCACCTCTACTCCATCTTCGCATCCGAGTCTTCGAAAATAGGATTTTCCGTATATTTTCCCGGATTTTCTGATCTTCGCGAATTTTGCCTCCAAACAGCACCTTTTCCATCAGAATCCTGACTGCAGCGGTATTTTCGATAAGTAAGAGTGTCGAACCCAACGAGGAGCAGAAGGTGCTGGCTAGTGGTATGGATCAGGAATTCTCTACAAATACTTAGCAAACGGATTTTTAGGGGTTTTCGATAAAGCAAGTAAACAAAGTAGAGTAAATAAAAGACAGTAGGAATAAATGCAGCAAGTGGCCCAACACTTTATGCAGCAAAGGACAAGCCGGTTGTATTTCTATAGATGACCAAACGTTCTCGAGGACACATGGGAACACTGTCAAGTGCTTTCGCTTCATATAGTCGATTAATCTTCTTTAGCTTGCTAAGTGTTGTGTGGGTGAACCTATGCTAATGTACCGCCTCATCCAAGACCAATACATACTTGTGATTAAACCCCTTGCAAACATCCGTAAGTACAAGAAAGTAATTAAGGTAGAAACCTAACCACATCTTTAAACTCTAAGACCCTTACGTCATTTGTGCACTGGTTTCCTAACGGGCGTTCAGGTTTCTGTCACTCCGGCAACCCCTACGATTAGTAGCCAAATACACAATGCATTCCCCTAGGACCATATAGGTGAAGTGTCATGTAGTCGACGTTCACATGACACCACTAGAAGAAGTACACCACAACTTAAATAACAATCTATTGAATCTTTCTCAACGCAACTCCACTACTAACAACAAGACTTCTCCCATGTCCTCAAGAACAAAACGAACTACTCACAAGACATCATATGGATCATGATCAGGGATGGAATAATGATGTATAACAATCTGAACATAAACAATAATTCAATGGTTCACTCAATAGCATCAACTATAAAGAGTAATCAACACGGGGAAAGTTTCCCCTATGAACTATGCAAGATTCAATGCAATTGTTACAGCAATATGGAGATGGTGATGATGGTGCTGATGGTGATGATGGTGGTGATGATGATGATGATGATCCCGATGAAGTCCAGCTTGATGGTGGTGTTGATGGTGACGATCTCCCCTCTCTGGGAAGTAATTCCCCCGGCAGAAATCTGTCTTCCGGAGAGATCTTTCTCTCTCGGTGTTTTCCGCCCCGCAGAGGCGGCAGAATCTTTCTGTGGTCGCCCCCCGAGTCTTAGGGTTTCGTGGGGATGATATACGCCAGAGGGGAAAGGCTGGAGTGGGCCAGGGTGGCCACACCACTCCCAGGTACGGCCTAGGCCTGCCCGCGCCATGGGGTGGTGTGGGCCCCCTGTGGCCCACCTCCACTCCATCTTCTAGCATCCAGAGTCTTCTGGAAAAATAGGATTTTCCGTATATTTTCCCGGATTTTCTGATCTTCGCGGATTTTGCCTCCAAACAGCACCTTTCCATCGTAATCCATCGCAGCGGTCCATGCTCCAAAATTCATCAACCATGCAAAAATAGATGAAATAACATAAGTATCACCTCTCAATATGAAATATATCAATGAATAATAGTGAATTAAGACATAGAATAGTGATGCAAAATGGACGTATCAACTCCCCTCGAGCTTAGACTTCGCTTGTCCCCCAAGCGAAACTGAGCACAATAAACATGGCCTCAGGTTTATGGAGTGAAGAGTTGATAAAAGAATACGGACAAGAAGTATCACATTCATCAAAAGCATAGATTATAATAGAAGACAACTCACTATTATATAACTCAACTTGCAGTGAGTAAAGGAAACACAATAAAGATACATAAAGTGAATCATAATTGGTAATGGCAAACTTAGCTCTTGGTCAAAGAATAGTTGATAATTTGTTGGAGTTCACAAATGCTGTTTTTTAATGAAAGCTTTCAAAGTAGTAAACATCAAGATAAGAGCAACGTGCAAAGCAAGGAACATAAGAAACATGATTGCATAAATCATCATATGAATGAATGAAACACATCAACTCAAAATACTTGCTGAGATAGAAGGGAATAGGTTTACTGACTCAACTACAAAGTAAAAGAAAGGCCCTTCGCAGAGGGGAGCAGGGATTGCAAGTCTCATAAAGAGCTCCCAAAAATTATGATACTTACTAGCTTTCAGCTCTCATTGCCCCTATCATAGGCATCTTTAGGTGATTAAGGTTAAAGTGATCAAACATGAGGATATGCCTTGACAAGTTGTAAGTTGAGAATCTCATGTCCCTTGAATACGAGGGCCGCTCCTCATGCTACTCAAGTTTAGTCACCGGTAAGTTCTTGTCATCGTAAGCATATGTGTATCATTGAGAACCACCAACGGGATACCCCTTGCCCGATGATACAGAAGAATCCCCATATCAAAATGACAAGGCAAGCAGACAACAAGTATCTCAGCAATCTTCTTATTTACCATGGGAATATGGTGCTTTTTTCTCTCTTTCCTCTTTTCATAATATCTTTTTTTTCTTTTCACTTTTTCTCAATCTCTATCTCTTTTTTATAAGAAGAATGCTTCATAGATACTCGTTATGGCTACGCTGCAGGTTTCTACCATGTCAGCATGGATTAGACCAGCGGCCCAGGCGTTTCTCTAACACACATACATAACTCCATGGACTTACAAGCTCCCCTTTCATTTCACACCGACGACATCCATAGACAAAAGAACATGATATCAACTTGGTACAAAGTACCAGTGCAATGTTGAAAGCGTTCCCCATGACAACATGGTTCTGCTAATTCACAACTTACAAAGCACAAGCATATACGCAACATAGGTGAGCACAATGGTTCAAGTTTATTAAATGTAAGAAAGTAAAGTGTGCCATCAAGTTCGTGAGAGCTTTAATCACTAATTTTCACATAACAAGTTTAATTTGGGAGGTAGACAAAACAAGAATTTACTTGGAATAGCAGTAATGCTACTAGGTAGATATGGTGGACACAAATGGCAGAGGTTTTGGTTTTAAAGGAGGTGGATGCACGAGAAGAATTCCCTCTCAGTACAGGTTTTTGGCTAGCAAGGCTGGGTAGCAAGTACAAGAGTTGAAGGAAACAACCAAACATACAAATGATAAAGACAAACATGCAATCTTCCTTGGAAGCACAAAAGATCTTAACTAGATAATACTAGACTTATGAGCAAATCAAGAAAGAAAGATGATGAAATTATTTTTCTTTAGAGTACTTCTATCTTTTTCTTTTCAACTCTCAAAAAGGGTGTTGCTACTGACCGAGCCAAGTTTGCCAAAACCAACTAAATTAACTCAATGATCCCAAAGTGCTACCAATACTAACAACAAGATCAATCATATAACCGCAAATTGAAAACTAACATAAGCTATGCAAAAGAGTGAATGATAGAACTTCTCATTAATATTCCATAACGGAAACTCACACCAAGGGATACATATCTAACGAGAGAGGGGACACTTCCATAATGCAAACCATACTACATAATAACTCCTCTATTCATGATATGACTCTACTAATAAGGTAAAAAGATAGAAGATAGTGATATGATACCGCGGCAGTCCCCCAAGCTTGGAACAAACCAAGGGGATGCCAAACCTGATGACGAATTACTCCTTAGGTGGTGGTGGTATCTTCTCATCTTCGTCCGTCTTCCAGGGTAAAGGCTTCCCATCAACAAAGGACATCGTGGTTTCTAACATCCTGAAACTTGCAGCAGCACTTATGCGTTTAAAACTAGCCTCATGCTCACAGTTTTGATTTTGAATGTCATAGAACTGTGCTTGCAGTTCGTTGGTTGTTTGGCGGAGTGAGAGGACTTCGTCTTTGAGTTCAGCAGTCTCCTTTTGGTGCTCGGTGATGAGTTCGGAGCAAATCTTATGGATGATATCCACTTCGCGCTCCGCCATCTTCCTGTACCTAAATACTTCTTGCTCCAGTGCTTCCATCCTATCCTCCAGACTTCCTTTACCTTTAGGGCCTTGAACCTCTTTAATCCGGACCTCTCCACCTTCGAGCAACAACTCCTTGGGATGAATCTTCAATTCTCTCATGTATGGGTTGATAATATCTTCTAAGGAATCTCCCTTGGATGATCCAGAGGAAGACATTGTGGCTCCAAATCTGGGATTCTACCTGGCAGAAACAGATCGAAACAAAAACACAACGAAAACACGATATACGAACCTCGGGGGGTCCGGGGGGTTATATATTACGAAGTTTCATATCAAAAGGAAAGTATTGGGAGAAAACGAGTCGGAGGCGGAGTCCTGGGTGGCCTCACCACCTGGTGGCGCGGCCAGGGGTGGGCCCGCGCCATGGGGTGGTGTGGGCCACCCCAGCTCCGGTTCCGTCCCTTTTTCGCTTTAAAACTTTCCTTATTGACTGAAAACTGCAAAAATATAGTTGGATTGTATTTTCGCGGAACTTTTCTTACCAGAACTGTTACCTAGTTGGAAACGGACTCTGCAGGTCTCTGAATTTGGTCCTCAATGAATTTCTCTGGAGTTATAACTTGAAAGGCATCAATATATTCATCTTCATACACTTATTACTTGAGTCATAAAACCCTTCTTTTTCTTATTACACCATTATCTCCACTTCCTGGAAATTTCTTTCACACAAAACTTCACACAATTCTCATTAGCAACATTAGTATAAGTGAAGTGATAAAACCTTTTGAGTTCAACTTTCAACTGAAAACCATCAAAACAAAAGCTACTGTAGCAACTCCTTCCGAAAACCCAAAAAGAATTCAAAAAGGAAATCGAATAAAGAAGCAAATGCAAGATTGGCAAAATCTGTCAAAACAGAACAGCAGATGAAGATCAATTTTTTCGAAAATCTTCTGTTGCTCAAATCAAAAAGTGAAAAACTAACGAAAGTTAAATAACAACCTGGGGCAGAAGCACAAAAAATTACAGCTCAATCTGACATACAGATATCTCCCACGAATTTTTACGGTGAAGCACAAAAATCTGTTTCGGGACAGCAACTTCCCCAAATATTACTTCTCTCTTAATAGAGGTTGATCTTGACACAAAAACCAAACAAAATAGATAAGGAGCGGTTATTACCGAAGTAATAACTTCCAAGACTCAAAGAAATAAAAACAAACTAAAAGCAAAAACAAATTGGGTTGTCTCCCATAAAGCTCTTTCTTTATAGCCATTAAGATGGGCATGATAATTTTGAAGAGGCTCTCATAGGGATATGAATTGAAGTGAAAGAGAGCATTAAGAAGCAAAAACACACACATTTAAGTCTAACCCACTTTCTATGCAAGGGAATTTTGTAAACAAACAAGTTATTGAAACCAGAGGCAACTTGCATAAGAAGGCAAAAGAAGTGCAACATAAAAAACTTTTAGCATAAAACGAGGAAACTTGATATTATTGAGATACATAAGAACACTTTTCCCTCTATCATAGTAGCTTTCAATATCATGCATAAACTTAACAATATAGCTATCACAAGGACCATCATAGCAATGATTACTTATTCTAACAGAAAACACGGGAATACTAGCTCTCATAACACTACTTTGTGAAACAATATTAGAGGTATCCTTACAAAGGATAGTGTGTCCCTATTTTTCATATTTAGTAACAAAGTCTTTCACACTTGCTATTATAGGTTCATCAACCATTTGTTTATCAGGCTCAACAGCCTTATTCATACTTTCATCTACCATACTAGCCATCATAGAATGTTCCTTTACCTTAACTGGGAAAGGCATTTTCTCAATATAAGGTTCAGGTAAAACATGATTAGCAGTATACACTTCAGTATTTATTGCATGGGACACTTTTAGAAACACCTTTATAAGGTTCGTGATACTTATTCCACTTCTTTTTAGGCACTTCAATATAAGAAGCAAAAACCTTAAAATAAGAAGCAATAGCTTGAGAGTCTAGACCATAAGCATTTTTAATATTTTGAAAGTCATCAGTTTCCATAAAAGATTCAATGCATTCATAATCATAATTTATACCTAACTTTCTACCTTTGTCATTCTCCCAAGCTTCAGCATTGTCTTGAATACGATCCAGAAGGTCCCATTTAGTTTCTTCTTCCATACGAGTGAATGATCCAGCACAAGAAGCATCCAATAAATCCTAATCATGTAGAGGGAGCCTTGCATAAAAGTTGTTGATAATAATATTGTTGGAGAGCTCATGAATGGGATATTTGTGTTGGAGATATGCCCTAGAGGCAATAATAAATGTAGTTATTATTATATATCTTTGTGTTTATGATAAATGTTTACATTCATGCTATAATAGTATTAACAAGGAAACCATTAATACTTGTGTGATTTGTAAACTTAATTTGAAGTCCCTAGTATAGCCTCTATACTTCACTAGCTTGTTGGTTGATTGATGATTGTGGTTTCCCTATCATGAACATTGAGATGTTATCAACAACAAGATCATATCGTTAGGACAATGATATGGTGGACATACTCCTATAGATAAGCGTAGCATAAAGATCAAGTCATTTCAATAGTTCAATTGCTATATGCTTTCTGATACATAGTAACCTAATTCCTTCGACCATGAGATCATGCATATCACCTTTACCGGATGGATGCTTTGATGTCATCAAACACCACACCGTAACAGGGTGGCTATAAAAGTGGCATTGAGTGTTCGGAAAGTATTGGTTGAAACACATGGATCAAGAGTGGGATTTGTCCATCCACATGACGGATAGATATACTCTGGGCCCTCTCGGTGAAATGTCATCCAATTAGCTTGCAAGCATGTGACTGGCTCACAAGGATCACATATCACGAACGAGAAAAGAGTACTTATCAAGTGAGGTTGAACTATGTATGAAGAGATACCGACGATCATAACCTCGGATAAGTAACATATCGTGAGACAAAGGGAAATTGGTATCGTATGTAAGTGGTTCATTCGATCGCAAAGTAATCGTAGAAATATGTGTGAGCCATATGAATTTCCAGATTCCTCTATTGGTTATTGTTCGGAGAAGTGTCTCGATCATTTCCGCATAATTCACGAACCGTAGGGAGACACACTTAAGGATTGACGTTGTTTGAGTAGTTATGGTATTATGAGAAAGAGACCGAATGTTGTTGAGTCTCGGATGGGATCCGGGATATCACGAGGAGATCCGAATGGTCCGGAGAATAAGATTCATATAAGGAAAGTCCCATTTCGGAGTTGGGGAATGGTTCCGTGTTTCATCGGGAACATTCTAGAAGGTCCTGAATGTCCGGCACTCGGGGAAGGGTACATGAATGTGTCATTGTAAGTTGGAATGATTGCATCATGTACTAAGTGTTCTCGCTGTCCAAAATAAAGTGTTTATTTAAATCCTAAATTGAAAAGTCAAACGGCTAGTTTGAAAGTCAAACGGCAAGTTTTGGAAAGTGGAAAGAGGAGGAGAAGTGGAAACCGAGTTGGGAGGGATTCCTCCTCCCAAGCCGGCGCCCACCTCAAGGCCAAGTTGGGGAGGACTCACTCCCTCCCTTGGCCGGCCAGCCCCTCCCACCTATATAAGGAGGGGCAGGTCTCCCTCCTAGCACACTCAAGTTCCTATCCTATAATCTAAACCCTAGACCTAAACCCCGTTTTAGAGCTATTTGGTTTAGAGCCTTCTAATTGGTTTAGAGCCTTCTAATTGGTGTGTCTAATTACTAGACCACTAATAGCCTCTCTCATAAGCTCCACCATACTGCACCGGCTTAAGCCTCATGGGATCTCCCTCTACTTCCTGTACCACGCCGTTGTCACCGGAATCGCGAGGAGAGTGCTACAACCTCCACGCTCGCTGGAACAAGGGAGAGGAAGGTCTTCGCCGAAAACCGAACGTGTGACCGATCAAGGAGCGCTGCTGGAACGTGGCGCTGGAAGGATCGTCTACGCGATCTTGAGATCGGAAAATCGACTAAATCACACACGAGAAACTGCTCGCGTTAACCCCATTGGAAACTTCGAGGGTCAGTTACACAATCGACTCGTTGCTACAAACTAGTAGATAGATCTTGGCTAGATTGTTTGTAAGCGATAGAAAATTATTGTTATCCATGCTACGAACCCCTCAAAGGGTATCGAGCCGTGTCTATATGTAGATCTGTTGACGAGTAGAACACACTGGTCATTGTGGGCGTTGATGCTTTTATTGTAGATTGCCTTTTGTGTACTTTGCATCTTGCGGTATGTTGGGATGAAGCGGCCCGGGCTAACCTTACATGACATCGTTCATGAGACTTGCTCCACGCTAGACATGCAACTTGTATTGCATAAGTGGCTTTGCGGGTGCCTGTTTCTCCTAGCATAGTAAAGATCCAATTTACAACGGGTAATCAACAATGCTAGTATCAATGTTGTGTTTCTTGTTCGTAAGTTAGAACGACACTTATTGAAAGCCCCAAACCACGTAAAATATGCAAAGAAAGTAGAGGCGTCTAACTTTGTTTTGCAGGGTGTCAGATGATGTGATATGGCCATGATTGTGATTATATTTGATGTATGCAATGTTCCTTATTGTAAGTTGGCAACGCGGGAGCCATATGGTTGTCTTTAATTTCTGTTAAGACCTGCGTGTCTATTCAAAATAGTTGTAATAGTTGAAGCTGGTGGACGACAACCATGAAGAAGCGTCATTGACCTTGATGCTATGCCAGTAATGATGGAGATCATGTTCGTGCTTGAAGATGGAGATCGGAAGCACAAAGGAGAAAGGCCATATCATATCACATATTATGAATTGCCTGTGATGTTAATCCTTTATGCATCTTATATTGCTTAGTAGACGACGGTAGCATTATAAGATGATCCCTCATGCACATAAATTTCAAGTTCTAAAGTGTTCACCCTTAGTATGCACCGTTGCCAAAGCTTGCTGCTTCGAAGCACCACGTGATGATCGGGTGTCTTTGATTCCGCGGGTGAATACAACGTAAGCAAGCCAGATTTGCTTATGCGGTAGCTAAGGTTTGATCTTGACGAGCCTAGCATGTACAGACATGGCCTCAGGAACACGGATTACCGAAAGGTAGAGCATGAGTCATATAGTAGATATGATGAACATGTTGATTGTTCGCCATTAAAACTATATCAACTCTCGTGATGATCGGTTTTGATGTGGTGGATTTGGTTCATGTGATCACTAAAACAATGTGAGGGATGTTGTTTTAAGTGGGAGTTCACCTAGATTAATTTAATTATTAATTAGAACTCAATTTATCATAAACTAAAATCAAAGTGAATTTGCATAGTTGTTGTAGTCATTGGCATCCGTTTACCACCTTGCGCTTAGTTATAATTGAGATGATAGAACTATAGAATTCTGGTTAGTTACTTTACGAACTGGTATCGTATTGTTTTGAAGTGTTAATCTAAAGTTTAAAAGTCCTATTGCAAACTTTCAGTAAGTTCCGGTTACTCCATGAAGTTTAATAATTAGTATTAAATCAAGAGTAACAATTCCAAATGTTAGTATATAAGTATCATGTTTGTCTCCATGATTCTTGATATTCAAAGGATTGTCTTAATATCAAGGTTATCTAGGATCTGAAAGAGTTGTTTCAGAAACCATGATGTTTGGAAGATATTGTGATATCTGAAATGAAGTTTTGGTTACAACATGATAGAGTATAATATGGCAAAAGTCATGTTCTCATATTTGATGAGAATTTGCAAAAGGTTGGAGACACTAGTTGTCCTAATCTTCCAAAAAGATTTTGGAGAGCAACATTATACTCACGATTCACCGTTATAAGCTAAAGTAGCTTGATCATGGATAAATCCATGATGAAGGTGAATATTTGATGTAGGTAAAATGTTTACTACACCAAGAGTTAACTAAAGAAAGGAATTTGAAAGAACACCAAACATTTGATAATGGTGATCTACTTCAAAGTGCAAGTCCAAAGACATTGGTATTTAACTATAGTCGGTTTGGACTATGTTTCATATGTATGACTCCAATATTGTTTTTGATAGATTCTTTCAAATGTAAAAGGAAAATCTTGAAAGAGAATCTCATAAGTATATGGCAGAAAAGAAAAGACTAGAATTGTTCAGTTTAAGTATATAGATGATATATGTGTTATGGCTATATTCTTTGCTTATTAAACAATGTGGTTCTTAAGTATTTGATACTGAATTTGTTGGTGTGAATCGTCATACGAAACAACACAATTCATGAACTACAATGGCCTAAGTAACTAGCAAAAGAATAGGTGATGATGTTCATCGAGAACAAATAAAGGGTTATTTTGTTGCTCGTTAAACATCAACGCTTGCCTTCAAGATTTGTTTTATCAGGTATTATGAGAACAAAAGGGTTGTTCAAATAATTGCCGTAATCCATAAAAGATGGATGATTCACAAATCTCGTTGGAGAAATCACATCCATAAAACTAGTGCTAAAATTGTCGAAAGACAAATTGATTGAAAGATCACTTAGGAAGTGACATCGCCGTTTAAATTATATTGGAAAGAAAACATGAAGAAACTCCATGTGGATGGAATTTTGGAGTCTTTTGATTTTGATCAAATGACGTTTGTGAAACTTTCCTAGAGATAATTAAAACTTCGTTCATAGGCCAAAAGGGAACGAAAGACTAGCTTATTTGAACTTGTGCATATTGTTGTACGAACTCCATTATGTGTAGTCAAGAGCGATGGATTTCAACTTCATATGCTTTCTCCGAAAATTTGAGTGAATATATGAATATTTACTTAATAAGGATGAAGTATGAAATATTTGAAAAGTTCAAAAGACTTTCAAGATGAAGTGCAAAATCATTGTAACAAGAATATGAATAGTTTATGATAAGATCATAAAGGAAGATATTTGAATTACAAGTTTAGCATAATACCTAAGATTTAAGGAATCGTTCCGTGGATTTGCATTTCCGAAACACCATAAGAGTATGGAGCGTTCGAGATATGTAATTAAAACCTTGTTTGACATGGTAAGATCAAAGGTGTAATTCATAGAACTGCCATTATATTTTAAAGATTAAAAGCTTTGGAGATTACCGCTTTTCCACTGAAAAGAGCTCCATCATAATCCGCTGAAATGACACCATATAAAGTTATGGTTTGGGATAAAACCCAAGTAGTCCTTTCTTAAAACATTGGTATGCTATGCATAAGAAAGATGTGTGCAACCAAAGTCGGATAAACCTGTCTTTGTATAAATGTTAAGTATTCCTCCATAAACAGGAGACAAAAGTGTTTGTCGCTTAGAACGTCAAGTTTCTTTGAGAAGGAATTTTTCGTGAAAAGTTAAGTGGGAGGACAATAGAACTTTGATAAGGTTAAAGGAACCTTAGCTATATGTGCAGAGTTGCGCAGCACCGAAAAGTGTTCCGGAGGCAGCAACAATGCTCATGGCTCACGTGCCTCAAAGGTTGTGGTCACGGAGGTCTAAGTTTCTATTGAAACAAGTAGGTCGGATGAACAATCAAATACCAAGATTTGAGGGTTGAATCATTATTTGAGAATAATGAACCTACTACATGCAAAGAAGCGATGATGGGCCTGACTCGTCAAATGGCTTGAAGCCATATAATCCGTGATAGTTCCATACACGAGAAATCAAGTTTTGAACTTGAAGGACCCTCGAAAAAGGTGTAAGACCTTGCAGTTGTGTTTGGATCTATAAAGAAGTAGACATGGATGTTTCACATCTATGAAATAGTCGACATGTTGAGAAAGAGTTCACAACAATGTTCAAGGGTTGTATATGACAAGATTTGATCTTTCATAGCGATTTTTAGTCTAGACGGATTAATGTAGCAACCACTACATATAATTTGTTATGTGGTAGTAGAATAAACAAAACAAGTTCTTCTAATAGAATGATTACCTAGGACGTGTGCATGACACGGTTCAAAGGGTTTTGTTAATTCAAAGGATGCTAAAAGCATATGCAAACTTCAATGGTTGAAGTAAGCATAGCGGAGTTGGAATCTTCACTATGATGAAACTGTTAAAAGAGTTTAATTTCATCGGAGACAATGAAGATGCTTGCATTTGCAAGAAATTAAGTGGGAGCGCTAAGACATGTTCCTAATACATTATGTGGAAGACATATTTTTGATTGGAAATAATGTATCTTTTATTAACACATATTAAGAATTTCATCCCGATGAAAGACTTAGGCAAAACCCAAATATTTGGCATCAATAGACGCTAATATGGTTGTGCCAGAAGTACATAGACGAGATATTGAATGAATTCAATATAGAAACTACAAGAAAGGTTCTTGTTGCACAGAAAGGATTGAAAGAGTTCAAAGTTGATGATATATTCAAGTGTATTGGCACTTGGTAAGTGAAAAAAAGATTCAAGTATAGATTGATACTTGATGTATGAAATCACAAAGAGTATTTATATCAATCATACTGTGATATGTACAAATCCAGATATGTCCTATGCTATAAATATTATGAGCATATACCAGAATGATTCATAAGATGATCATTGGACGATAGTAAGGATATTCTTATGATCTTTTGGAAGAACTAAGAGTATACTATTTGTAGAAGTGACAAATAGATGGTTAGTTCATTGTAAAAGTACTACATTGATACTAGTTTTGTCACAAAGTACAAATTAAGTTTATCTCAATCTAAACTAAGGGTGGCACAATATAATGGAAAGTAAGTTCCATAATGGATTTGGATGAGTTCCAAAGTTAAGACATTATGACAGATACTACAACAAAAGGCTAAGTATATGACTATTATAGCAGCAAAGAGGGCATTTGTGTCAAGTAGTTTGTTATCAAACTAGGTGTAGTTCACAGCGGGATAATACTATGAAGATATATTGTGCGACAATATTATCAACATGTTTTAACCCCAAAGAACTAAAGGTCACACCGAAAGACCAAATTATACAAAGCCATCTCATTAGAGAATGAGTGATGCGTAGAGACGCAAAGATATGCAATTACACACGGACCTGGAAGTGTCAGATCCGGAGATCAGTTGACCACTAGCAATCGTGTACATACAAACACCGGAAAGCCATAGGTGTTGAATACACAAAGGTTTGAAACTAGATTATTGACTCTAGTGCAAGTGGGAGACTGTTGGAGATATGCCCTAGAGGCAATAATAAATGTAGTTATTATTATATATCTTTGTGTTTATGATAAATGTTTACATTCATGCTATAATAGTATTAACAAGGAAACCATTAATACTTGTGTGATTTGTAAACTTAATTTGAAGTCCCTAGTATAGCCTCTATACTTCACTAGCTTGTTGGCTGATTGATGATTGTGGTTTCCCTATCATGAACATTGAGATGCTATCAACAACAAGATCATATCGTTAGGAGAATGATATGGTGGACATACTCCTATAGATAAGCGTAGCATAAAGATCAAGTCATTTCAATAGTTCAATTGCTATATGCTTTCTGATACATAGTAACCTAATTCCTTCGACCATGAGATCATGCATATCACCTTTACCGGATGGATGCTTTGATGTCATCAAACACCACACCGTAACAGGGTGGCTATAAAAGTGGCATTGAGTGTTCGGAAAGTATTGGTTGAAACACATGGATCAAGAGTGGGATTTGTCCATCCACATGACGGATAGATATACTCTGGGCCCTCTCGGTGAAATGTCATCCAATTAGCTTGCAAGCATGTGACTGGCTCACAAGGGATCACATATCACGGGAACGAGAAAAGAGTACTTATCGATGTGAGGTTGAACTAGGTATGCAGAGATACCGACGATCATAACCTCGGATAAGTAACATATCGTGAGACAAAGGGAAATTGGTATCGTATGTAAGTGGTTCATTCGATCGCAAAGTAATCGTAGAAATATGTGGGAGCCATATGAATTTCCAGATTCCTCTATTGGTTATTGTTCGGAGAAGTGTCTCGATCATGTCCGCATAATTCACGAACCGTAGGGAGACACACTTAAGGATTCGACGTTGTTTGAGTAGTTATGATATTATGAGAAAGAGAACGAATGTTGTACTGAGTCTCGGATGGGATCCGGGATATCACGAGGAGATCCGGAATGGTCCGGAGAATAAGATTCATATAAGGAAAGTCCCATTTCGGAGTTGGGGAATGGTTCCGGTGTTTTCATCGGGAACATTCTAGAAGGTCCCGGAATGTCCGGCACTCCGGGGAGGGAAGGGTACATGAATGTGTCATTGTAAGTTGGAATGATTGCATCATGTACTAAGTGTTCTTGCTGTCCCAAATAAAGGGTTTATTTAAATCCTAAATTGAAAAGTCAAACGGCTAGTTTGAAAGTCAAGCAACAAGTTTTGGAAAGTGGAAGAGGAGGAGAAGTGGAAACCGAGTTGGGAGGATTCCTCCTCCCCAAGCAGGCGCCCCACCTCAAGGCCGAGTTGGGGAGTGACTCCACTCCCTCCCCTTGGCCTCCGGCCCTCCCAACTATAAAGGGAGGGGCAGTGCTGCCCCTCCTAGCACACACAAGGTCCTATCCTCTAAACTAAACCCTAGACCTAAACCCGGTTTAGAGCTATTTGGTTTAGAGCCTTCTAATTGGTTTAGAGCCTTCTAATTGGTGTGTCTAATTACTAGACCACTAATAGCCTCTCTCATAAGCTCCACCATACTGCACTTTGGCTTAAGGCAAAGCCTAAGGGATCTCCCTCTACTTAGGTACCACGCCGTTGTCTTTGCGGAATCGCGAGAAGTGCTACAACCTCCATTTTCTTTGGAACAAGGGAGAGGAAGGTCTTCGTCAGTACAGCGTGTGACCGACTGCGGGAGCGCTGCTGGAGCGTGGCGCTGGAAGGATCGTCTACGCGATCTTGAGATCGGAAAGAGTACGACTACATCACCCACGAGAATCTGCTCTCGTTAACCGCTTTGGAATCTTCGAGGGTGAGTTATTCCATCGACTCGTTGCTACAATCTAGTAGATAGATCTTGGCTTGTTTGTTTGTATGCGATAGAAAATTTTTGTTTTCCATGCTACGAACCCCTACAATTTGAGCATTAGTAACTTCAATCTCCCCCAAGCTTGAGCTGTACTCTCTCCATCAAGAGGCCAAAAGTTGTATATTTGATTCCGATCTTTATGAATCTCACTAGGAGGATAAAACTTTGAATAAAAGAGAGGCACTATTTCCTCCCATTCTAGAGCTTGACCATTCTTCAGCAGCTTATACCATTCATCAGCTCTTCCTTTCAGTGATAGTGAGAATAACTTCTTCTTAACATGATCTGTAGTAATACCTGCACACTTGAACAACCCGCATAATTCATGTATAAAGAGTAAATGATCACCGGGATGGACAGTTCCATCCCCAACATAATGGTTATCCATAACACGATCAATAATTCTTATAGGTATTTTGAAAACATCTTTCTCGGCAGGTGGTGGCTTATCTACTACCTTAGCAGTGGTAGTAGCATTACCAAATAGAAACTCAGCGAATTATCCATAACGAAAATAAAGCAACTAGCAGAAGTAAACAATACTCATAGTAGAAGTTTCCTTTACCAGTTCTACTCTCCAATAGCGCTTCACTCCCCGACAACGGTGCCACAAAAATAGTCTTGATGACCCACAAGTATAGGGGGTGTATCGCAGTATTTTCGATAAGTAAGAGTGTCGAACCCAACGAGGAGCAGAAGGTGCTGGCTAGTGGTATGGATCAGGAATTCTCTGCAAATACTTAGCAAACGGATTTTTAGGGGTTTTCGATATAGCAAGTAAACAAAGTACGAGTAAATAAAAGACAATAGGAATAAATGCAGCAAGTGGCCCAATCCTTTATGCAGCAAAGGACAAGCCGATTGTATTTCTATAGATGACCAAATGTTCTCGAGGACACATGGAAAGACTGTCAAGTGCTTTCGCTTCATATAGTCGATTAATCTTCTTTAACTTGCTAAGTGTTGTGTGGGTGAACCTGTACTAATGTACCGTCCCATCCAAGACTAATACATACTTGTGATTAAACCCCTTACAAACATTCGTAAGTACAAGAAAGTAATTAAGGTAGAAACCTAACCACAGCTTTAAACTCTAAGATCCTTACGTCCCTTGTGCAATGGTTTTCTAACGGGGGTTCAGGTTTCTGTCACTCCGGCAACCCCTACGATTAGTAGACAAATACACAATGCATTCCCCTAGGCCCATATAGGTGAAGTGTCATGTAGTCGACGTTCACATGACACCACTAGAAGAAGTACACCACAACTTAAATAACAATCTATTGAATCTTTCTCAACGCAACTCCACTACTAACAACAAGACTTCTCTCATGTCCTCAAGAACAAAACGAACTACTCACAAGACATCATATGGATCATGATCAGAGATGGAATAATGATGTATAACAATCTGAACATAAACAATAATTTAATGGTTCACTCAATAGAATCAACTACAAAGAGTAATCAACATCGGGAAAGTTTCCCCTATGAACTATGCAAGATTCAACGCAATTGTTATAGCAATATGGAGATGGTGATGAGGGTGCTAATGGTGATGATGGTGGTGATGATGATGATGATGATCCCGATGAAGTCCAGCTTGATGGTGGTGTTGATGGCGACGATCTCCCCTCTCCGGGAAGGAATTCCCCGTAAATCATGCTAGAGATCTTTCTCTCTCGGTGTTTTCCGCCCTTGAGGCGGCGGATCTTTCGTGGTCGCTCCCGAGTCTTAGGGTTTCGTGGGGATGATATCGCCGGAGGAGAGGCTGGAGTGGGCTGGGTGGCCACACCACTCCCGTGCGCCTAGGCCCGCGCCATGGGGTGGTGTGGGCCCCAGCCCACCTCCACTCCATCTTCGGCATCTTGAGTCTTCGGAAAAATAGGATTTTCCATTATATTTTTCGGATTTTCTGATCTTCAATTTTGCCTCCAAACAGCACCTTTTCCATCGAATCCCGACTGCGGTCCATGCTCCAAAAGTCATCAACCATGCAAAAATAGATGAAATAACATAAGTATCACCTCTCAATATGAAATATATCAATGAATAATAGTGAATTAAGACATAGAATAGTGATGCAAAATGGACGTATCATCGTCTTCCGCCAACCCATCTTCAGGAGAGATCAATGCAATGACCTTGCGAGGCCTGCCATCGACGCCGCCATGACGTCATACGGCACCACCGCCCTACGCACATCCATCAACAAGCACGTGCGAACACCACCGAGACCTCTCGGCGCCATCCCGCTGAGTCTCGCCAACCGACGCAGCTAGAGACCTCCAGAAGATCTATCGTCTGTAGCACCTACCGCACTAGGCATGACTGAGCGTAGCACCTGACAGATAGGTATGAATTGACATCTCCACTAGAGTCTCCATGCAAGATGAAGCTGCGCCACCACCAACCTCTGCCATCTAGCGCTGCTCCACAAGCAAAGCTCCCAAGAGAGAACACCAAAGCGCCGTCATCGCCTGATCCGGAGAACCAGATTAGGG
Source organism: Avena insularis (assembly GCA_023614405.1). Lineage (NCBI taxonomy): Eukaryota > Viridiplantae > Streptophyta > Magnoliopsida > Poales > Poaceae > Avena > Avena insularis. The sequence goes on along the minus strand of CM042696.1, from coordinate 93,592,861 downwards.
TTTTCCCCGGAGCAGCAGGAGTGGCCTGACCTCCAGCCGACGTCTATTCCAAAAACGATGCCCTCGAGAGGGGAATCGACGCCAAGCGTCGCCATCATCCGACCCAGGAGACCTAGACCTGGGGTTTCCCCCGGAACAGCTCGAGTGAAGTGACGACACCAGCGAAGACGATGCCTCCAACAAGGTAGCAATACCGAGTAGCGTCGCCATCGTCCGCCAAGACCATAGTCAAGGCTCGGTTTTCACCGGCTACCATGTCACCTCCAAACTCGATGCCATATAGATATTAACCACCGGAGATCGGTGTGAGATCCTGAGATCCTCCACACCAGGTCCCAACGTGGCCGACCACCTCCAGTGCAGGGAGTCGCCACAGCCATGCCCGGGGCCGCCGTCCCGGCGCCCAGATGACGCGTTGGCACCACTGCCTTCGTCGCCGATGCAGGTCACCACCGCCACCATGACCTCAGGCCGCCATCACCACGTGCCACCACGGATCAAAGGTGAAGAGGGCGCCGCCTCCCATCCCTGGCCGCATCTAGCAGGGGCCCCGCCACGCAGCCTTTGGCCGGCGACGCCTCCGGCAGCGGCGGAGGGGGAGAGTCGTGTGGGGGGGGAGGGGCTCGAGGGTGGGGAGGCGGGGAAGGCCCCAGGGCGGCGCAGCGCCACCGCCGCTCGGGGGTAGGGTTAGGGGTCGAATGGTTATTCAGCGTTACTCAGTGTAATGATTTATTAAGAATTAACCATGTAATTAAGACACCCTAAAAAAATGTGATTAAGACTGTACTACGTCACAACTAATACTACGGAGTAGTAGAATATCTGGTCTTACGGTCTAAAAGGACCAATTAATTCTGCATCACAACGACATGAAACCTGTGAGTTTGGCATGTAGACGACATGAATCCACTATTCGACCACGGCCGATTCGATCGATGCCCAATATGCCCACAGTTAATTTCACCGGTTCACCTCATGGCATCATCTGTTCCACACAGTCCCATCCGAGACAAGCAGCTAGTACAACATGACGGATTAAAAAATAGTGGGGAAAACATGAAGGATTTTCATGCATTAAGGCCATTGAAAGATGAATGAATTTCTCACACAAAATTAGAGGGTTACGAGCAAGGCAAGATTTGCTCATTCTTTCAGCAAAGTTACGGCCCTTCACGGATTTTAGCACTTCTGCTGTTTTCATATTTAAAAATTGTTCGACATGATTATGGGGAAGAAAAATCTCAGGGTTCCCTTGCAAGGGCAAGCAAGTTATGTACTTCCTCCGTCTCAAAATAGATATATAGATACATCTAAAATTTGAAAAGTTTTCGACATCTATTTTTGAGACGAAGGGAGTACAACTTACCACAGCACAAGACCTAATTTAGAATTAAACACGCCCCTAGTACCATACAGCAGGGTGTGTAACCTCTGTGATTACACTCTCTCGATGGTATGATGGAGAGCCTGCTCTAAGTTGTAAAATCTATGACGGTTCCAGATTGGTGAGCAACTCATCGCCTTGTAGAGCCAAACAATAGGTAAACGACTATTTGCCCTGTAGAGCTAAATAACACTAGCGGCACTGGTTCAGTTCTCTTCTAATATCTCAGATGTAATTTGCTTCTACTGTGCCACTTGTGAGAGACTTTGATCCGCTATCTACATGTTTGCAACTTGTGTTCATAATGCTTTCTTGTGTGAGCTAGTCGCCATGCTATTTAAATACGCATGGTAACTACTGGACGCCTGGACTCATCTAAAATGTGAAACGATGCATGCTTACGAGATGAGAGCATAATCTGTCATGTGGAAGAGCTCCAGGGTTGCTTGTCGTACAAAATCATGGGGAAAGCTTCTAGTGAAGACAATATATATTGATCAACTCTAGCTTGCAACGGTTTAGGTTTTTACAATGAAACTTTGTTTCAGGACCAATTCTTAACAACTTCAAAAGAAAAGCCCAGGTAGTACACTGGAATTCTACTTGACAGTTGGGGGTCCAATTGACAATACCAGGATAATGTAAAAGTGGAAAATGGACTGAAACCATCAGGTTGCTATCGTAAAATGGCAATATGCTTAGGAAACACTACATTCCAACAAGTGTCACCTCAAGAAACGGACATGACTCTTGTTGAGCATTACTCTACAATTCAAAGATCGAAACCGACATGGGCGGAGCTAGCATAAAACCATTGGGTGTCAAATGACACAAATGATTTTTTTTTTTTACTAATCCTTTTGAGAAGTAGAAAAAAGCTCATAGCAATAGACAATGTGACCAGCAATTTTTTGAAGCATGACACCAATGGAATTTTCCTGGATTTGACCATGGGAACCAAATTATCAACTTTCAGGGAAGTGACAACGGGGCACTACCAAAATTGTTTGTACAAAATTGTTGCGAAGTCAATGATAAACATATGTGGGCTAGAGCAAGTAATGCATGGAACTATATTTCAAGGATCAACATCTGCTCATCTCCGATCACGACCTTAAACAGAACAACATCTCCCCCATACATCCATCAACCTATGGTCATATGCTAATGCAACGATACCATTGACATTGCAACAGTGTTGCCATCCACAGCCACAAGGCATTGAACATTGGAATGCATTTCAAGAATTGCTGACCGCCTTAGATAAAGATTTGTTTGCACGTCGAACATTAACTTTGACAAATAGTCCACAAACCAGCGCCACAGGCAGAAAGACAAGTTAGTAACAAAATGCAGCTAATGCAAAAAAAGGATGGCCTGAGAAACTTCGTAAGAAAAGCTCAAATAACTAACTGAATTCTACTTGACAGTTAGAGGCGGCAATTGTGTACCATACCAGAAATCACGAAAATGTAAAGGTGAATAAACTCAAATTGTCAAGATCAAGGACCAGCATGATACAAACTAGATGCCACATGAATAATTATCATGTTAAACGGCAGAACCAAGTCGAGGAGAGTGTTCACTTTCTATTGTAAACCATACCATGTTTAGGGAACATCCCAAAAAATACCACCTCAAAAAAAGGACACATGTTTTTTATCTTTCCTCTACAATTGAGAGGCCGACACCCGAATTCTCAGTTTTTTGGAGAAGCGACTACGGAATGTGTCAAAATTTTGTTTACAATTATTCTGAAATCAACAAGAAACAAGTAGACCAGGACTAATATGTGGGACTATATGTCGAGGAGCAACCTCCGTGGATCTTCAACCACGTCCTTGATGCGACGCAGAAACAGAACAGCTTCTCTGCCATCGATCAGCCTATGGTCGTATGTCAGAGCAAGGTACATCATTGGTCTCGCAAGGATGTCACCATTGACAACCACAGGGCGTTGGACAATGGAATGCATTCCAAGAATTGCTGACTGCAATAGATACAGATTGTGTTAGGATGTTAATGTAGACTTTTAACAAACAGAATAGAAGCAGCAAACAAAAACAGAACCTGTGGCGGATTGATGATAGGTGTGCTGATAAGGCTTCCATAGACACCACCATTTGAGATGGTAAATGTCCCCCCTGCCATCTCATCAATAGATAGTGCCCCCTCAGTTGCTTTCTTTGCAAGGCTGTTTATCCCCTTCTCAATGTCCGCGAAGTTCATCCCTTCTGTATCACGGATAACAGGCACCACAAGACCCTAAAGCAAAAACAACATTCATATCACATCATTACAGAGGGATGCAGTATATAGAGAAAAAAAATGCTGATACTTTGACTATACCATATATATATAGAGAGAAAAAAGTTATCAATACCTTGGAAGTGCCAACAGCAACACTAATATCAATATAGTCTCTGTAAATAATGTCATCGCCATCAATAACAGCATTGACAACTGGCTGATTTTGAAGCGCACAAACAGCAGCCTGAAAAAACGAGTGGGTTTATGACAATCCAGCAAATTACCAAACAATCGTTTAAGCATCTCATCAGATTGCCACTACCTTAACAAAGCAGGACATCAGACCCAATTTGACACCATGCTTCTTAACAAACTCATCTTTGTAGTCAGAACGCAGCTTCATCAAATTGGTCCTAATAAATGCAATAAAGAAGAAACAACTTGCTCAGGAACATATCAGCAGTTCATAGAGTAAAGGATACCAATAAAGCATTACAAAATAGTAGGCTTAAAGGAAAATAAGCACAAATATGTAAGCTTAGAAAACTACTATATATCATTTATTATGGAAGATAAACTATTTTTTCGTATTCCTCTGATTAATATTGTTGGAGCATAACATACTGAATTACATACACGCTGTTACTTATAATTGATGATACAGTATCATGATGATTCATTTACACAATAATCATGTCAACCCAAGGACATGATGGACAGGGACATTGTTCTAAGATTGATGTTAACAGAGAAATTCAGTCCTGTTTGGAGTAGGCTTATGCAAGTGCCGAAAGCCAGTGAAGTATACATTACACGGTTACACCAACCACACAGACACTCTAGAAAAAATACAAAACCATTTTTTTTCCGGCAAAAAAAAGCAGTGATGGTCTGATGTGCATGCACTTACATGTCAACTTCGTTGAATGTAGTCAGCAGCGCAAAAGTGTTCTGAGAATCCTTCAAACGGTTTGCGATACGCTTCCTGAGCCTTGGCATTGACACCTGCACTTATCAAGTTGTCATGGTAAGAATTTGTGCACATTCCCAAATATGAAATCCCATAACATGTTGTATCAAACATATATAAACACAATGATGGATATGACCTTACCCGTCTTTCTCTTTCCTTTGGAGGGAGCTGAGGTTCTGAGGGGGAGGCTAGTTTTGATGCCTGTGTTTTGACAGATTCTACTTTTGGTGGTTTTTGCTCAACCTTGGGTTTCTCTGGAGGTGGTGGAGGGGTCTCCTTCTGGGAGGTTTCTTCAGATGGTGCAACATGGGCCTCACTTGGGGCAGCAGACTTAGATATCGTGGCAATTATGGTACCAGGAGTGACAGTGTCACCTTCACTGGCAGTGAACTGCAAAGCACTGATGTGATCAGAAGAGTAACCATACTGCTAAATACACAATTAAGGTAACTTGCGGTACATGCAAAGTATGTTTCAAATCACAAGATGTGGGAGACTGCAGTCACCTTTTCAATTACCCCAGCTTCTGGACTAGACACATCTATAGTAACCTGAAAAATAGAAAGGAATCCATCATCAAGAACCTGCAGAACAAACTAAAAACAGATACTAAAACAGAATGAATGAATAAAACAAATACCTTATCTGTTTCAATCTGAGCTATGACCTCATCAGCTTCAACTCTATCACCAGGTTCTGCAGCAGATAACATGTCAGTAGTATAAACGTTGACCACTTGAATCACAGAGAGGCGAAGAGGTACATACTCTTTAAGAAATTTGCAAGGGTTCCATCAGTTACAGATTCACCCATGTGGGGTACAACAGCTTCAACCAAGTCACCTTAAAACAAAGGCAAGAATTGATAAAGAATTCGTCAGGTAGCAATTCGTAATTATCCACATCCACTACATGGCAGCTATACCTTACCATTCTCTGAAGCAAATGATCTACTCCAAATTTGATAAGGAGAAGCATTTGGAAGGAGATATCGTTCACTACAAACAAGTAAGAGACAATCAACGACAACAGCAGGCTTATAACAGCGTAATAAGTAATAACAATCTCCAATCTAAAGAAAATAAAGCTTTTCCAGATCACAAAGTGACAGTGCAGCACAAAGCTTACTCCTTACCGTGTTGGCTTTGAAAATCTCGGAACACCTACAATTAAGGTTGCAGAAGATCATTAGGTGTTAAGAAAACCAGCAGTAATCAACATCGAAAAGAACATCTGTAGAGCTACTGACCTTCAAGTAACTGAGTGCTGAAATGTCTAGCATGTCTATATCTCTGGAGGAAACTTACTGCCTGCAAGCGCACCAGGACAATTAGAAAGGAAGACCAAATCTAAGCATAAGAAAGTAAATGCACAAAGGAAATTATTTAATCTGTAGGAAAAGAAGTATGGGGAGAAATTCGTTTTGCCGCTAAGCAGTGACATCAACTTATTTTTCTGCTGGCTGTGTCACAGACAATGGGGTCAGGGCCTGCACGCCAGCGAGAGAACGAAGTGGCAGAGAGAAACATTCCAGATAGAGAAGAAAAAAGTGTCTGTGTGATGTACTATTATGTTATGATGACTACCATGTGGAAAAGGAAAACTCAATGTAGCCATGCCATTTCTTATCACTGACCAGAATAGGCCACGACGCCAAGTAAGCATAACATGACAGTGCGGCATTGGACCTCCTAGTGAGCCACTTAAACATGTTCAGGGGACCTAAACATGCATTCTGAAAGTAAACGGATGTCGATGGAACCACTGCAAGTTCAAGGACCATAAGTGCACATATCTCTTCCATTGCAACTTATAGTTGAATCAACCATCAAACAATGGAAACATCAAATTGAACTAGCAAACAGATCAACGAACATGAGGTAAAAAAGCTCATCTGCAGTTGTGTATGGTTACGTGTGAAAATCTGAGTTCTAGCCTGCTCAGCTAGGTCGGAGAACTCACAGGCTACAAAAATTGAGCGTCAGGCATGAGGAATTCCCGCATCTAGTTGCCCCATAGCTAGCAAGTCCTCCTACACGCATCCCCACAGCACCACCAATTTGTAAACCCTATCAGCTACTCGCATTCGGCTGGCAGCATACAGGTTCCGTTTGGCATCTACATATCATCGACCTGAACTTTGCCCAATAAAGGCCAAAATCAAGTGTGGCGCAAGCAACCACTATAGTGTCAAAAAAGCAAGCAACCATTATGTATGATCTCCAATCATCGCAAGGTTATTCCTTCATCACGGTTCAACAATCCTCCAAGGACCAATCAAGACGCAAACAATAAAGGACAAAATCTCTACGCCGCATACGACGTCACAATCCGCCACGCGTAGCACCCGTAAAACGATCTGACGGAACTAAAAGGCTTTAAATTAAAGTTAAATTCTGCGCAGGACCGACGTAGAAGAGAAACTAAATCGCATCCACGGCCACCAAACCCATCTCCCCAAACAACCCAGCAAATGATCCCAAAAGGACCGCCAATCTAGCCGAATCATCGCGTCAGATCACCAAAATACGCCAAATATACAGAAGGGGAGAAGGAGAGGTTACCGCGGTGGAGCGGCGGAGGAGGAGGCGGGTCGCGAGCCGGGACGCCATTCGCCGGAGACGGGAGGCGGGCGGCAGGGGTCGCCGATCTGCGAGGGCAACAAGGGAGGGGCGAGAGAATGCGGGCCTCTCCTAGGATTCTATTTTATTTTGATCCTTTCTATTCTGCCCTTTTGCGCTTCTGCTTTCGCAAACGGTGTTTTTAAGGAAGCAAAAAAAAAGGATATTATTTAATAAAGTAAAAAAAAAGTGTGTCGCCGCGTCCAGGAGGCAGAGGCGCGCCCTTTGTTGGTCGCTGTCACGCTTCCGCCTAACCCTTCTCTCCCGAGAACACAAATTTGTCCCTTTCACATGGGTAGATTGCTCCAATGCTCCAAGTGGGCAAAGTAACAATGAGGAGTTTAACCCTTTCAAAAAAAAGTTGAGAAGTTTATGTCTTGCTAATACAGAAAAATGCAATAATAGAAAGGACAATATGAAAATGAAACGCACCCGCAAAAAATAATGAAACCAAGACTTTTGTTTTCGGAGACCTAAGAAAACCTGGCGAAGCCTCTCGCTTCGCTCGAAGCGTCGGCTCTGCAAGACGCCTCCCCGCCTTCCCCACCCCTTTCCCCCTCCCGCCGCCGCCAGAGGTTGCCATGGCTGGCGGCTTTGATGGCAGGGGCCCTTCTTCTCCTCGTGGTCGTGCGGCATCGGCATCCAATGACGCTTCATATTGGCGTCGAGCTGATGGCGCGGTCCTTTGGGGCGACATGATGGGTCGTGGCAAGAACGGCTCCTCGAGTCCCATGGCGACGGCGCTGGACTCGGGCGACGGTGGTCTGGCGAGGACGGGAGATGGTGTCGCGGCGGCCCGGCTCAGGCGGCGGCGTGCTGCGCTGGCCAGCCCCTATCGGCCCAGATCTGGGGCCCCTTGGGCTCCATCTGGGTCTAGGGCGAGCTGGCGGGTCCGGCACTCTGAAAATCCAGGAAAATATACGGAAAATCCTATTTTTTCAGAAGACTAAGGATGCCAGAAGACGGAGTGGAGATGGGCCACAGGGGGCGCACACCACCCCATGGCGCGGGCAGCCCTAGGCCGCGCCAGGAGGTGGTGTGGCCACCCTGGCCCACTCCAGCCTCTCCCCTCTGGCGTATATCATCCTCCCGAAACCCTAAGACTCGGGGAGAGACCACAGAAAGATTCCGCCGCCTCTACGGGGCGAAAAACACTGAGAGAGAAAGATCTCTCCGGCAGACAAATTTCTGCCGAGGGAATTCCTTCCCGGAGAGGGGAGATCGTCGCCATCAACACCACCATCAAGCTGGACTTCATCGGGATCATCATCATCATCACCACCATCATCACCATCATCACCATCCCCACCCTCATCACCATCTCCATATTGCTGTAACAATTGTGTTGAATCTTGCATAGCTCATAGGGGAAACTTTCCCGGTGTTGATTACTCTTTGTAGTTGATGCTATTGAGTGAACCATTGAATTATTGTTTATGTTCAGATTGTGATACATCATTATTCCATCTCTGATCATGATCCATATGATGTCTTGTGAGTAGTTCGTTTTGTTCTTGATGACATGGGAGAAGTCATGTTGTTAGTAGTGGAATTGTGTTGAGAAAGATTCAATAGTTTGATATTTAAGTTGTGGTGTACTTCTTCTAGTGGTGTCATGTGAATGTCGACTACATGACACTTAACCTATATTGGCCTAGGGGAATGCATTGTGTATTTGGCTACTAATCGTAGGGGGTGCCGGAGTGACAGAAACCTGAACCCCCGTTAGGAAACCATTGCACAAGGGACGTAAGGGTCTTAGAGTTTAAAGCTATGGTTAGGTTTCTACCTTAATTACTTTCTTGTACTTACGGATGTTTGCAAGGGGTATACTCACAAGTATGTATTAGTCTTGGATGGGGTGGTACACAGGTTCACCCACACAACACTTAGCAAGCTAAAGAGGATTAATCAACTATATGAAGCGAAAGCACTTGACAGTCTTCTCATGTGTCCTCGAGAACATTTGGTCATCTTAAGTAATACAACCGGCTTGTCCTTTGCTGCATAAAGGATTGGGCCACTTGCTGCATTTATTCCTACTGTCTTTTATTTACTCGTACTTTGTTTACTTGCTATATCGAAAACCCCTAAAAATCCGTTTGCTAAGTATTTGTAGAGAATTCCTGATCCATACCACTAGCCAAAGACCTTACGCTTCCTCGTTGGGTTCGACACTCTTACTTATCAAAAATACTGCGATACACCCCCTATACTTGTAGGTCATCAAGACTATTTTCTGGCACCGTTGCCGGGGAGTGAAGCGCTATTGGAGAGTGGAACTGGTAAAGGAAACTTCTACTGTGAGTATTGTTTACTTTTGTTAGTTTCTTTATTTTTGTTATGGATAATTCGCTGAGTTTCTTATTTGGTAATGTTACTACCACTGCTAAGGTAGTAGATAAGCCACCACCTGCTGAGAATGATGTTTTCCAAATACCTACAAGAATTATTGATCATGTTATGGATAACTACTATGTTGGGGATGGAACTGTCCATCCCGGTGATCATTTACTCTTTATACATGAATTATGCGGGTTGTTCAAGTGTGCAGGTATTACTACAGATCAAGTTAAGAAGAAGTTATTCTCATTATCACTGAAAGGAAGAGCTGAGGAATGGTATAAGCTGCTGAAGAATGGTCAAGCTCTGGAATGGGAGGAAATAGTGCCTCTCTTTTATTCAAAGTTTTATCCCCCTAGTGAGATTCATAAAGATCGGAATCAAATATACAACTTTTGGCCTCTTGATGGAGAGAGTATAGCTCAAGCTTGGGGGAGATTGAAGTTACTAATGCTCAAATGTCCCATTCATGAGCTCCCCAACAATATTATTATCAACAACTTTTATGCAAGGCTCCCTCTACATGATAAATATTTATTGGATGCTTCTTGCGCTGGATCATTCACTCGTATGGAAGAAGAGGCTAAATGGGATCTTCTGGACCGTATTCAAGACAATGCTGAAGCTTGGGAGAATGACAAAGGTAGAAAGTCAGTTATAAATTATGATTATGAATGCATTGAATCTTTTATGGGAACTGATGACTTTCAAAATATTAAAAATGCTTATGGTCTAGACTCTCAAGCTATTGCTTCTTATTTTAAGGCTTTTGCTTCCTATATTGAAGTGCCTAAAAAGAAGTGGGATAAGTATCATGAACCTGATAAAGATATTGCTAAGAGTGTTCCTTCAAGAAATACTGAAGTTTATACTGCTAATCATGTTTTACCTGAACCTTATATTGAGAAAATGCCTTTCCCAGTTAGGATTAAGGAACATTCTATGATAGCTAGTATGGTTAATGAAAGTACAAATAAAGCTGTTGAACCTGATAAACAAATGGTTGATGAACCTATAATAGCAAATGTGAAAGACTTTGTTACTAAATATGAAAAATAGGGACACCCTATCCTTTGTAAGGATACCTCTAATATTGTTTCACAAAGTAGTGTTATGAGAGCTAGTATTCCTGTGGTTTCTGTTAGAATAAGTGATCATTGCTATGATGGTCCTTGTGATAGCTATATTGTTAAGTTTATGCATGATACTGAAAGTTACTATGAGAGAGGGAAAAGTGTTCTTATGCATCTCAATAATATCAAGTTTCCCCGTTTTATGCTGAAAGTTTTTATATTGCGCTTCTTTTGCCTTCTATTGCAAGTTGCCTCTGGTTTCAATAACTTGTTTGTTTACAAAATTCCCTTGCATAGGAAGTGGGTTAGACTTAAAATGTGTGTGTGTTTTTGCTTTTTAATGCTCTCTTTCACTTCAATTCATATCCCTATGAGAGCTTCTTCAAAATTATCATGCCCATCTTAATGGCTATAAAGAAAGAGCTTTATGGGAGACAACGCAATTTGTTTTTGCTTTCAGTCTGTTTTTGTTTATTTGAGTCTTGGAAGTTATTACTTCGGTAATAACCGCTCCTTATCCGTTTTATTTGGTTTTTGTGTCAAGATCAACCTCTAATGAGAGAGAAGTAAGATTTGGGGAAGTTGCTGTCCCGAAACAGATTTTTGTGCTTCACCGTAAAAATTCGTGAGAGATCTCTGTATGTCGGATTGAGATGTAATTTTTTTTGATTCTTCCCCAGGTTGTTATTTAACTTTCGTTAGTTTTGAACTTTTTGATTTGAGCAACAGAAGATTTTCGAAAAAATTGATCTTTACCTGCTGATCTGTTTTGACAGATTTTGCCACTTTTGCATTTGCTTCTTTATTCGATTTCCTTTTTGAATTCTTTTTGTGTTTTTGGAAGGAGTTGCTACAGTAGCTTATGTTTTGATGGTTTTCAGTTGAAGTTGGACTCAAAAGGTTTTACCACTTCACTTATACTAATGTTGCTAATGAGAACTGTGTGAAAGAAATTTCCAGGTTAGTGGAGATAATGGTGTAATAAGGAAGAGAAAGGTTTTATGACTCAAGTAATAAGTATATGAAGATGAAGATATTAATGTTATTCAAGTGGTGACTCCGAAAGAATCTACTAGATACCAAATTCAGAGACCTGCAGAGTCTGTTTTCAAATAGGTAACAGTTCTGGTAAGAAAAGTTCCGCGAAAACACTATCCAACTATATGTTTGCAGTTTTTAGTCAATAAGGAGAGCTACGAAGCAAAAAAGGGACGGAAAGGGAGCCAGGGTGGCTCACACCACCCTGTGGCGCGGGCCCACCCCTGGATGCGCCACCAGGTGGTGAGTCCGCCCCGGACTCCACCTCCGACTCGTTTTCTCCCAGTACCTTCCTTTTGATATGAAACTTCGTAATATATAATCCCCAGGATCTTCCGAGGTTCGTATATCGTGTTTTCATTTCGATCTGTTTCTGCCAGGACATACTTTTTGAAGGCTTAGAAGCACAATGGTGTCTGCCAAGGATAAAGGGAAGGAGCCCATGGAGGAAGACCTCCAAGACCCCGGGAAGGAGATGGAGATCAAAAGTGAAGATGAAGAAGAGGCAAAGCACACAGACACTACCATTGCAAGCATTGGAGTGGTGGCGAACCCTGCCAGGATCAGAAGGACTGCACGAATGCAGACTGGGGGGAAAGCTCCTCGTCACAGTTTGGCTCCACGGTCACCTTCTCCAAGCACCAAGAGTCCCTTCCATACCTTTATCCATAACCATGCAGGAAAAGAAGACTCCAAGAGGTAAGAGCGGAAAAAGAATCATAAGAGCTGGGATCCATAATCCGACATGATCATGCACCGCATCGAGCACAACTCAGAGTTGATTCGTACACTCACCTTTGAGATTGAGGACTTGGGGAAATTGGTCAAGAAGCTCATCGAGAGGATACCACCACCACCGAAGGAGTAATTCGTCATCAGGTTTGGCATCCCCTTGGTTTGTTCCAAGCTTGGGGGAGTGCCGTGGTATCACATCACTATCTTCTATCTTTTTTACCTTTTTAGTAGAGTCATATCATGGATAGAGGAGTTATTTTGTAGTATGGTTTGCATTATGGAAGTATCCCCTCTCTCGTTAGATATGTATCCCTTGGTGTGAGTTGCCGTTATGGAATATTAATGAGAAGTTCTATCATTCACTCTTTTGCATAGATTATATTAGTTTTCAATTCGTGGTTATATGATTGATCTTGTTGTTACTATTGGTAGCACTCTGGGATCATTGAGTTAATTTAGTTGGTTTTGGCAAACCTGGCTCGGTCAGTAGCAACACTATTTTTGAGAGTTGAATGAAAAAGATAAAGGTACTCTAAAGAAAAATTATTTCATCGTCTTTCTTTCTTGATTTTCTCATAAGTCTAGTATTCTCTAGTTAAGATCTTTTGTGCTTCCAAGGAAGATTGCATGTTTGTCTTTATCACTTGTATGTTTGGTTGTTTCCTTCAACTCTTATACTTGCTACCCAGCCTTGCTAGCCAAAAACCTGTACTGAGAGGGTATTCTTCTCGTGCATCCAACTCCTTTAAACCAAAACCTATGCCATTTGTGTCCACCATACCTACCTAGTAGCATTATTGCTATTCCAAGTAAATTCTTGTTTTATCTACCTCCCAAATTAAACTTGTTATGTGAAAAGTGATTAAAGCTCTCATGAACTTGATGGCACATTTTACTTTCTTGCATTTAATAAACTTGAACCATTGGGTCCTTCTTTGTTGCGTATATGCTTGCGCTTTATGAGTTGAAGTTAGTGATACGTCCATTTTGCATCACTATTCTATGTCTTAATTCACTATTATTCATTGATATATTTCGTATTGAGAGGTGATAATTATGTTATTTCATCTATTTTTCCATGGTTGATGACTTTTGGAGCATGGACCGCTGCGATCGAGATTACGATGGAAAAGGTGCTGTTTGGAGGCAAAATTCGCAAAGATCAGAAAATCCGGGAAAATATACGGGAAATCCTATTTTTCCAGAAGACTCGGGATGCCAGAAGATGGAGTGGAGGTGGGCCACAGGGGGCCCACACCACCCCATGGCGTGGCGAGCCTAGGCAGCGCCAGGTGGTGTGGCTGCCCAGCCCAGCTCTCCTCTAGCGTATATCAACCTCCTGAAACCCTAAGACTCGGGGAGGAACCACAGAAAGATTCCGCCGCCTCTGCGGGGCAGAAAACACCGAGAGAGAAAGATCTCTCCGGCAGACAGATTTCTGCCAGGGGAATTCCGTCCTGGAGAGGGGAGATCATCGCCATCAACACCACCATCAAGCTGGACTTCATCGGGATCATCATCATCATCATCACCACCATCATCACCATCAGCACCCTCATCACCATCTCCATATTGCTGTAACAATTGCGTTGAATCTTGCACTAGTTCATAGGGGAAACTTTCCCGATGTTGATTACTCTTTGTAGTTGATGCTATGGAGTGAACCGTTGAATTATTGTTTATGTTCAGATTGTTATACATCATTATTCCATCTCTGATCATGATCCATATGATGTCTTGTGAGTAGTTCGTTTTGTTCTTGAGGACATGGGAGAAGTCTTGTTAGTAGTGGAGTTGTGTTGAGAAAGATTCAATAGATTGTTATTTAAGTTGTGGTGTACTTCTTCTAGTGGTGTCATGTGAACGTCAACTACATGACACTTCACCTATAAGGGCCTAGGGGAATGCATTGTGTATTTGGATACTAATCGTAGGGGTTACCGGAGTGACAGAAACCTGAACCCCCGTTAGGAAACCATTGCACAAGGGACGTAAGGGTCTTAGAGTTTAAAGTTGTGGTTAGGTTTCTACCTTAATTACTTTCTTGTACTTACGGATGTTTGCAAGGGGTATAATCACAAGTATGTATTAGTCTTGGATGGGGCGGTACATTAGCACAGGTTCACCCACACAACACTTAGCAAGCTAGAGAAGATTAATCGACTATACGAAGCGAAAGCACTTGACAGTCTTCCCATGTGTCCTCGAGAACGTTTGGTCATCTATAGAAATACAACCGGCTTGTCCTTTCCTGCATAAAGGATTGGGCCACTTGCTGCATTTATTCCTACTGTCTTTTATTTACTCGTACTTTGTTTACTTGCTATATCGAAAACCCCTAAAAATCCGTTTGCTAAGTATTTGTAGAGAATTCCTGATCCATACCACTAGCCATCACCTTCTGCTCCTCGTTGGGTTTGACACTCTTACTTATCGAAAATACTGCGATACACCCCCTATACTTGTGGGTCATCAGTTAGCAGAACCATGTATCATGGGGACCGCTTTCAACACTTCATTTGGTACTTTGTACCTAGTTGATATCATGTTCTTTTGCTTATGGATCTCGGCGGTGTGAAATAAAAGTGGAACTTGTAAGATCATGGAGTTTTTATGTGTGTTAGAGAAACGCTTGGGCCGCTAGCCTAAGCCATGCCTAATCATGGTGGAAACTTGCAGCATAACTATAGTGAGCATTCTATAAAGCATCCTCAATAAAAACCTATGCAAATAGCAAATAAAAAGATCGCTGAGATGCTCACTGTCTGCTTGCCTTGTCATTTTGATTATGGGATAGCTCCTGTACCATGTGCAAGGGGTACCCCGTTGGCGGTTCTCAATGATACACATGTATTTACAATGATAAGAGCTTGCTCGTGACTGAAGTTGAGTAGCATGAGGATCGGTACTCATAAGTAAGGGGCATGAGATTTCAACTTATAACTTGTCAAGCATATCCTCTTAGTTGTGTCACTTTAACCTTAATCACCAAAAGATGCCTATGATAGGGGCAATGAGAGCTAAAAGCTAGTAAGTATCATAATTTTTGGGAGCTCTTTATGAGACTTGCAATCCCTGCTTCCCTCTGTGAAGGTCCCTTTCTTTTACTTTTTAATTGAGCCAGTAAACCTATTCCCCTCTATCTCAGCAAGTATTTTGAGTTGTTGTGTTTCATTCATTCATATGATGATTTATTCAATCATGTTTCTTATGTTCCTTGCTCTGCACATTGCTCTTATCTTGATGTTTACTACTTTGAAAGCTATTATTGAAAAACCAGCTATTTGTGAACTCCAGCAAATTATCAACTATTCTTCGACCAAGAGCTAAGTTTGCCATTACCAATTATGATTCACTTTATGTATCTTTATTGTGTTTCCTTTACTCATTACAAGTTGAGTTATATAATAGTGAGTTGTCTTCTATTATGATCTATGTATTTGATGAATGTGATGCTTCTTGTTCGTATTCTTTTATCGACTCTTCACTCCATAAACCTGAGGCCATGTTTATTGAGCTCAGTTTAAACAGGGACAAGCGAAGTCTAAGCTTGGGGGAGTTGATACGTCCATTTTGCATCACTATTCTATGTCTTAATTCACTATTATTCATTGATATATTTCATATTGAGAGGTGATACTTATGTTATTTCATCTGTTTTTGCATGGTTGATGACTTTTGGAGCATGGACATGCGATCGAGGATTACGATGGAAAAGGTGCTGTTTGAAGACAAAATTTGCGAAGATCAGAAAATCCGGGAAAATATACGGAAAATCCTATTTTTCCAGAAGACTAAGGATGCCAGAAGACGGAGTGGAGATGGGCCACAGGGGGCCCACACCACCCCATGGCGCGGGCAGCCCTAGGCTACGCCAGGAGATGGTGTGGCCACCCTGGCCCACTCCAGCCTCTCCCCTCTGGCGTATATCATCCTCCCGAAACCCTAAGACTCGGGGAGCGACCACAGAAAGATTCCGCCGCCTCTGCGGGGCGGAAAACACCGAGAGAGAAAGATCTCTCCGTGCATGATTCCGGGGAATTCCTTTCCGGAGAGGGGAGATCGTCGCCATCAACACCACCATCAAGCTAGACTTCATCGGGATCATCATCATCATCATCACCATCATCACCATCAGCATCCTCATCACCATCTCCATATTGCTGTAACAATTGCATTGAATCTTGCATAGTTCATAGGGGAAACTTTCCCGGTGTTGATTACTCTTTGTAGTTGATGCTATTGAGTGAACCATTGAATTATTGTTTATGTTCAAATTGTTATACATCGTTATTCCATGTCTGATCATGATCCATATGATGTCTTGTGAGTAGTTCGTTTTGTTCTTGAGGACATGGGAGAAGTCATGTTGTTAGTAGTGGAATTGTGTTGAGAAAGATTCAATAGTTTGATATTTAAGTTGTGGTGTACTTCTTCTAGTGGTGTCATGTGAACGTCGACTACATGACACTTCACCTATAAGGGCCTAGGGGAATGCATTGTGTATTTGGCTACTAATTGTAGGGGTTGCCAGAGTGACAAAAACCTGAACCCCGTTAGGAAACCATTGCACAAGGGACGTAAGGGTCTTAGAGTTTAAAGTTGTGGTTAGGTTTCTACCTTAATTACTTTCTTGTACTTACGGATGTTTGCAAGGAGTATAATCACAAGTATGTATTAGTCTTGGATGGGGCGGTACATTAGCACAGGTTCACCCACACAACACTTAGCAAGCTAAAGAGGATTAATCAACTATATGAAGCGAAAGCACTTGACAGTCTTCCCATGTATCCTCGAGAACGTTTGGTCATCTTAAGTAATACAACCGGCTTGTCCTTTGCTGCATAAAGGATTGGGCCACTTGCTGCATTTATTCCTACTGTCTTTTATTTACTTGTACTTTGTTTACTTGCTATATCGAAAACCCCTAAAAATCTGTTTCCTAAGTATTTGTAGAGAATTCCTGATCCATACCACTAGCCAGCACCTTCTGCTTCTCGTTGGGTTCGACACTCTTACTTATTGAAAATACTGCGATACACCCCCTATACTTGTGGGTCATCACTCACCACATGAAACTTGCACAATAAGAGGATGCTAACTCAAGAAAAAGAACAACTTAAGATGCATTTCGCCCTGCATAACCGGCATATCGATGATAGTCTAGTACAAAATTTCGGTCTATCCTTTTCCGCAGAATTGCCTCAAGTAGCAACTTCTCATGGAACAAGATACTAGTACTTCCTAGCTACATCATCCTATAACACACACTAATGACAACTGATAAAAAAGATTACGACTGCCCTTTCTTGGCAAGCCGCTGCAAGAATTTCGGTAGGTCAGTCTTCTCACCTACCTGATATTTATTGTCAGGCTGCCCGTCGATCTCCTTGTACTGCTCCAGCAAGGGCCTCTTGGCTCTGAGGACCACTTCCTCTTTATTCTTGGTTCGCTTGATGGGATTGCTCCTACCCTTGGTCTTCTTCTTGACCCCGGTGTTCTTTGCGGCCTCCACGGCATCTTCGATCTCTTCTTCAATCTCCTTCTTGGTCTTCTTCTATTTCTTCTTCGGCCATCTCAAGTTACCGATGATATCTAGGTTGAGCATGATGGTCTCTAGCGGAAGCTTATTAAGGAGGGCATGCACCTCCCTCTCCCTCCTTTCCTTGGAAGTCTCCACGGGGTTCTACACAAAGGTGTCAAAGTTCGCCTCGCCTGATACAGGAACAATATTAGAAGAAAACCCCATGGAGTGTCTGATCCCACAGATATCCTCATAAGGGTGGAACAAGACCTTGCCAACCTGATGCCCCTTTACCATTCTATGCTTCATGTAAATTTTACAATCCTGGCCTCCACAATCCTGTATATCTCTACCAGAGATCCATTACTGCTAGCCAACAGCCCCTTCTGGCTGAAATCCAAGGACTGGGCGCGTGCGGCATACGAATTCACAACCCCGTACTTCCTCAGATCCCAAATCTTAATCTTCCTGTCAACACCTACAGTTGCCACAAGATGACCGCCCCTGTCAAATGCAACAGCAGTCATGGGGCCATTATGGCACAACATCGTCACAAGTGGTTTCACGTTGGTTGGCTTCCACATGGTAATTTTGCCACTAGCATGTCCAAGGCCAATGACAACATTGTAGGGATTTACCCGCATGATATCTGTGCACCCAAGACCTGTCATGTAGTTTGCAATCATCTCACCAGTGCTCTTATCTTGGTAGTGGAGCTGCCCCAAGATGTTTATCGATGCCAAGAAGTTTTAGCAATCTTCCATGTTCCTGTGAAACAGAAAAAGACACTGATTAGACTCCCAAAAAATTAAGCTATAACCGCATTTTGGAGATATCACATCTTCCACAAATATGCGTTGAGTATATATTTACGCTAGATTGCTCCACGATTTATATGTTGATACATAGTTATCATGCTTTCCGAAGAATCACATCAATCAATAAGTTAACTGTCTAGTGAAAATAAGCACATACTAGAAGGCCCTATGACACAAAACATCATATGCATTAACTGATGAATATTCGGCCATTTGCATGCAGGCATTTTGCCACGCCAAAGCTTTAAGTTGTAAAAAATGTATCTGGATTTCCCACTGACATGTGGATCTAGAAAAACACATGGTATGGGTGGCACTTTACTATTTTTCCTAGTCAAGAGACGGAGTTTATTGCGTGCTGATAAGAGCAAACCATTTGAATGTAGCTAAGGTCAAAATCCATTTCTATACTTACTTAGGTCTGTGGATTCATAAGAACGACGATGAGTCGGAACATTCTATTATTATGTAACTTTTTCTACAAACAGACTGCAAGCATGTGTAGAATGGACAGTTACAGTAAATTTCTCAAAATCATCAATAACTAGGATACAATAATCATGAACGCAAAGGTATTCACATCATAATTACCTTTAGACAATGAACTTCTATGCCATGACGATTATATACATACGGATACCTGTTTCAATAATATTCTTGTGAGGAACTAAAAAAAATCACAGAAACTGTATCATAATAAGCGTGACAAAACAATTCTTCAAGGGTCCTGCCATGATTTGATGTGTGAAAAAGGTAGGCAGGGGTAGCAGGCCTTTACAACTGCTAAGACTGATCATAGTGGAAGTAACATCGGTGGTAACATGCATGCCACCTAAGAAAAAAGAGTGATGTGGCAATCAATTAATGAGGAGAGACACAAATGGAGTAACATAATATGTTACCATCACATCACAATTTTCAAAACAAAATAAGTCTACAAATTAATTAATAAAGCTTTCTATGTTATCACACATCCACTATGGAGTTAGTAATTTAGACTAGTAATATCCCCACTATGACCAGCCTAAGTACCACTTCTACATGCAGTAGTAACTAGTGGCTTATTAAAACCAAGCAGTCCCAAAGTCAGACCAACAAACAATTTAAGAGACTGCCCGAAATTAGTCTTTTCGTTCAATGTCATATTTATGATAATAATCCTCAATGTGAAGTGTACAAGTAATCATGTAGCGAACTCTAACACGATTTTTATGCAAAATGAAACCATTATGCAACATTGGTTCTTATGTTTTGGGATCTGATCATAGGTTGGTGTCAACTTTCTAGAGCATCATGCCATAGGGTCACCTTCTTACATTTTTTGAATACTAGAAGATGAAACACATTGGTATATTTTATGAGCAATGGAAATATATTGTAAAGCTTAAGTACAGTCAAGAAATTTCTTTTTCTGGGCGACTGCAAAGAGTTGCACACTGTGTAAGAATGCCACATCCGCACAGTTTCCCTCACCTAGAAAAAAACTCAAATAAGTATACTATACATGACGTACACACAGAAATAACGTTAGAAATGTCTACACTCATTGTGAGTATAAAACGAGCGATAGTTTAGCTCATAAAAAAGTGGCGAATGAGAATAACATTTTTTACAAGGGACAAAACAATACGAGGGGATCTTTTTCTATCATCTCCACTAAAAGTGAAAGAGACCAGAGAATCCTCTTCATGATACAGAGCAAAAAGGTTCAAAAAGGTACTGTTAGACCTAGACGCTCCAAGAAAAAGGAGCACAGAACCAAATGCCAACCTCCTATTTGCCCATGCTTGCATGGAGATCCAACAAAAGGCGCACACTTATACTAAACTAGATAATGACTAAAATTTGAATCACTAAACTTCAAATGGAATAAGTAAATCGACATGTTGGAAAATAGTTCCAATGCTGAAAACTGACCTAAAACTCCTTGATGAGATTCATAACATATCCATCATAACAATATGACCTTTTCGTCCACCTACTATCATGTAGCGAAAATTTGATGTGTATTCTAGAGTATAAGGACCAAGTACTGCAAAAAGATAAACATTAGCTAGTTAGTCCCCTCATATCACAATGGTTATAAATCAATAATGGACCAAGTTCGACATGGTTAAAAAAAGGAAATATGACTGCAAATTATAGCATGCCCAATGTCAAAATACAAGAGCTTACATCAAAGTTCTCAGTAAATTACTCAAATAAATGAAATTTTTTATTCATACAAAATTGATAGTGTCAGTATGAATTTATGGTTATAAATGTTTAACAAACTAACTTTCACTTGTATCTTTATAAGTCAAGCACAAAAAAGTATTAAAATAATACCAAATAAATATCGAGAAATAAAATACTTTGATTTGGACATAGTTGTTATTGGCACTCGCTCATGTAGTTATGGTTGCATAATTTCGAAGAACGGTAAAAAAATGCGTAGTTACCAGGTAAGATCATATCAAATGGTTTTCCTGAACTCAAAAGGTCCACCGCCTTAACAATAGATGGTTGCTCGTATCTATATGTATTTTCAATATCATCATGCTCTAAGTAGCCCTCCTTAGCAAGCAAAAGCCACTGCAAATTGAGTAATAGAAAATCAGCAAAATGCAAATTCTGTCATGTTTACTTGATAGTTGTTAAATACAAAGATCAAGAAACATAAAGTGACCAAACAAGGAAAAATAGGCATAATAGGGAATTTTAAATTCTCCAGGTGCAATATTATTGTTTAATGAGCACCATGAAGTTAATGCAAGAGTGCATCATCAAAGTGACATGAAAATTATAGCCATGTCAATAATAATAAGTTAATAACTGGTTGTATGAAATAATAATTAACCTAAAGAAACAAATGATCCCTACAATATCACATTTAACATGAAAATCCTTATAACATGATAGCAGTTTAGAATACCATATTCCCTTGTAACATACAGACTCTTTGCTAGGTACCCTTCAGATTTCTATTGAGACAGATATTTATATATAGCAACACGCCTCACCTTTTCAGCCTATGCAGCAGCTTTGGCAGATAGTCCAATTAGCTTCTCTTTTCCAGTTAGTTGTCCTTCCAATTTCTTATCACGCAAATTTTGCGAAGCCATTCCAATAAAGCCAAAAATGTCAATAGCAGTTAGCGCTAAATAAACTTCCGCGACTACATATGTAGGAGAGTAACAATCCTACCGCCAAGTTAGCAGCCTTCCCATACGAGAATTTGGCCACCTTCATCTCCATTACTTCCAAGGCGTCTTGGTCGTTCTTTCTCTCTTTGGGATCTTCTTCCTTAGCGGTTCCCATTCTGCTCAGTTGCTCACCCTACTGTAGTGGAAAATACAAATAAAAAAAGGCCTTGTGATTGAAGAAATATGGAACAAAGTTAATTAGCAGCCGCAACATTCTTCTACCCTAAATTCTTTTAAAGAATAAACTGTTATTACTACTCCATCATGCAGCCAACAACCTAATCATCCTGATCTAAATGGTGCACTACTGAATCAGAGGGGTATGCCGTAGACCATGTACGAGAACCGGCGAGAACATACTGATACATTGCAAATGTATCTATAATTTTGATGTTCCATGCTTGGTTTTATCCACTTTCTTGTGTTTGTCCACACTTTGGAGTACTTTTCATATGATTTCTTGGACTAACCTATTAACAAGAGCCACAGTGCCAGCTGCCTGTTTTCTGCTGTTTTTGGTTCCAGGAAAGTCAGAAAATGAATATTCTCGGAATTGGACGGGACAAAAGCCAAAGTGCCTATTTTTCTGAAAGTCATCAGATGCCAGAATACGAGAGGGAGAGGAGCCAGGGGCCACCACACCACCTGGCCGCACGGGCCAGGCCTAGCCACGCCAGGGGGTGGTGTGGCCAGCCCAGGCACCCCCCTCGGCCTCTCCTTCCGCCTATATATTGCCCTCGGGACGAAAACCCTAAGTACCCGATCAAAAATCCACGAAAGAGTCTGTAGCCGCCGTCATCTCCATCCCTAGATCGGGAGGTATCTGAAGCTCTTCCCGGCACCCTGCCGGAGAGGGGAATTCACCCTGGAGGCCTTCTTCATCACCATGCAAGCCTCATGTCTGATGCGTGAGTAGTTCATCTCTGGACTAAGGGTCCATGTAGTAGCTAGATGGCTGGTTCTCCTCCTTTGTGCTTTCATGTCTAGATCTTGTGAGCTCCGTTCATGATCAAGATCATCTATTTGTAATTCTGCATGTTGTGTTTATGGGGATCCGATGGATATTGAGATGCTATTTCAGATTGATTATTGATTTTATCATGTCTTTGTTATTTGTGATCTTGCATGCTTTCTGTTGTTAGTAGCTATCTTGGCCAAGTAGATGCTAGCAACTCCAAGAATTAGTATTTATGCTCGATAGTGGGTTCATGCCTCGTAACTGGGAAGTGATGAAATCTCTAAGGTACTAGATGTGCTATTGCTACTAGGGAGAAAACAACAATCCTTTGTTCATAGAACAATCATATTCTTTACTTTACATGCAATTTATAAAGCAATAATCTGTTGCTTGCAACTTAATACTGGAGGGGGTTCGGATGATAACCTGAAGGTGCATTATTAGTCATAGATGAAGTTGAATGGCGGTCTATGTATAATGTTGTAATGCCTAATAAAGTTCCAAAGGAGTCAAGATGATTAGTATATGCATGTATTGCTTTCTCGATGTTTATCAATTGCCCCGCTGTAATTTGTTCACCCAGCATGTTATCTATCTTAAGGAGAGCCACCTCTAGTGAACTATGGATCCCGGTCCTTTCTTTTACATACAATCTACAAACTGTTTACTGCTTTGTGTTTATTTTCTGCAAACTTTTACTTCCTTCCATTCGATATGTTTAATCCTTTGTTTTCAGAAAAACCAGTGAGATTGACAACCTCATCGCAAGTTGGGGGCAAAGTTCTGTGGTTGTGTTGTGCAGGTCTCCACGTTGCTGCTGGCACCGGTAGTGTGCCCTGGCAACGTTCAGCTAGCTACACCTTTGGGGTGTTTCCTTGCTCCTACTAGATTGATAACTTTGGTTTCATACTGAGGGAAAACTTGCTTTTGTGCTCATCATACCTTCCTCTTGGGGTTCCCCAACGAGCTCGATATATTTTGGGCCATCAAGCACTTTTTCTGGCGCCGTTGCCAGGGAGTCAAGGACATATTCATAAGGGGAGTCTCTCATAACCAATCTCTTTACTTTGTTATTTTTGTTTTGCTTAGTTTCTTTTTGTTTTGTTTGCTTGTTTTGTTATCAAAAACACAAAAAAATTAGTTTTACTAGTTTGCTTTCTTATTTGAAAACACAGAAAAAATTAGTTCCTTTCTCAAGTTGCCACTATGTCTAGCCTTGCTCCAATCACTATGTCACCCGAGGAAATGATTTTCACTTTTAAACAAGGAATTGAGGAAAGTTTTAAGGAAGCTTGGTCTAGAATCTCTGATCTACATGAAAAAACTGAGCCTAAAATGACTCAAAGCTTGTTCCTTAGTAGTTTTTACCTTGGAATTGCTCTTTGCTATAGATATGCCTTAGATGCTGTTGTGGGAGGAGATTTCCTCCAATGTAATGAGGATGATGCTATTAATGCTATAAATAAATTGATCCTCACTTACAAGTTGCCTAGCCAAACTGATATTTTTTTTGCAAGAATATTTGCTAGATTGAACACTCTTGAGACTAGCACTACTAGCTTAAAAGATTGTGATAATATGCTTAGGGAGCATCATAATTATGTTCCAATAAATTCTGAACCATCAAAGTGGCTCCCTACAGTAAAGATTGAGATAAACACTAAAACTTTTCAAGCCCGCTGTGATATCATGTCTGAATTTTGCCTTATGCCCAAAGATATTTATGAATCTTTGAATCTTTGGGGGCTTATTGAAGGAAGAAAAGAAATATCTCTTGCTAATAATGCTACCATATTACCTATTGGAATAGCTAAAGGAGTGTTTACAAAGATCCTTTGGAAAATGATTTCTACTGATTATCTTGTTATTGAATGTGCAGGAAAAGGACAAATTACACTTGGAAGGTCCCTATTAGAACTCCTTGGAGAAATAATAGATGTGGGAAAGGAGACCATGCACCTTTCTTCTCCACCAAACAATCATATTTTCCCCAAGGTTAAAAATAAAAGTAAGAGAGGCAAGGGCAAGAAATTTGGTCTTAATGCTTCTTCATTTGAGAACACTTGATTCTTTTTCTTGCTTCTTATGCCTAACTTAAAGGCGTTAAAGAAAAGTACTTATTGGGAGATAACCCAAAAGTTTTAGATGAGTCTTGAAAGTTACTACTTTAGTAATAACCGCTCCTTATCCTTTTTATTTGCTTTTTGTGCCAAGAGTAACCTCTAATGAGAGAGAAGTAATGATTGAGAAAGTTGCTACCCCGAAACAGATTTCTGTGCTTCACCGTAAAAATTCGTGTATACTCTCTGAACGACTTTTTGAGGCGTGAATTTTTGTGCTTCTGCCCCAGGTTGTTATCTAACTTTCGTTAGTTCAACACTTTTTGATTTGAGCAACAGAAGGTCTTCGAAAAAATTCGTCTTTACCTGCTGGTCTGTTTTGACAGATTTCTGCCATTTTCTGCATTTGCTTCTTGTTGGTTCCTTTTTGAGTTCTTTTGAAAAATTGAGCTTTTTGAGGGAAGTACTACAGTAGCTAGTGTTCTAATGGAAGTTTATTGGTGTTAGAACTGAACCTTAAGACTTATTTATCTTGAGTGCACTAATGTTGCTAATAAAGATTGTGTGAAGTTTTGTATGAAGGAAAAATTTCAGGTGTATGGAAGGAATGAGTAATGAGATGAAGGATGGACTAAATCTCAAGCTTGGGGATGCCACGCGTGTAACCCCAAGAAATATCCAAGAGTACAAGCGTCAAAGCTTGGGGATGCCCAAGGCATCCCCCTCTTCATCAATAAAAATCCCAGGTTTCTTCCAAACGTTTCATTTTTATTGTTTCATGCACAGTTGTGTTGTTCTTGGAGCGTCTTATTTTTTGTTTTCGTTTTGGTTTTTCATTTTATTGGTTTTCTTAGTTTGCTGAATAAATTGGATGGACCCCCTCTTTCATATATTGTTTTTCAAATAGTTTGGTTTGGTTTGGAAAAGAGTAGGAAAGTTCATGCTTAAGTGGTAAAGAGAGCTTGTTTTTGACTGTGGCCTATGCTTTTTCATGCCATGCTTGATATTGTTTTGGCTTTATGCATAGTATTCTTTGCTGTAGCATGACTTGTTATACACAATTGAGATTGCTTAATGTGCCTTGGATGAATCATGCGTTGTTTTAGCATATTAAAGCATAGTATTGTGGTATTCTCCTTTGATGCTTTGTTTGGGTTGACTTAGCGCATGCTCACACCATGTTATGACTATCTCAAGTCACCATAGCCTTTATGATCCTTTAGTTTTCAACTTGTAGTATCATTTTATGCTTTGATCAATGATATTTTGTCGCTCTGCATCATTATGGCCATTATTGCTCTCTTAGTTTGTCGCTCCCAGTCTTTTGCTAGCCTCCACAACCAAGTATGAGTTCCACTCATGCATCCAACTCCCTAAACCAAGTTATTCCAAAGAGTCCACCATACCTACCTACTAGCTTATGCTATTCCAAGTATATTCATGCTTTTGTATACCTTCCAAATTAAACTTGTTATGAGAAAACTAGTGATTAAAGCTCTCACGAACTTGATGGCACACTTTACTTTTCTTGCCCTTAATAAACTTGAACCATTGTGTCGTCTATGTTGTATATGCTTGCACTTATTTGTTGGGAATTAGCAGAACCATGTTGTCATGGGGAACGCTCTCAACATTGCACATGGTACTTGTACCTAGTTGATATCATGCTATTTTGTATATGGATGTCGTCGGTGTAAAATGAAAGGGGAGCTTTTAAGTCCATGGAGTTATATATATGTGTTAGAGAAATGCCTGGTCCACTGGTCTAATCCATGATGACATGGTGGAAACCTGTAGCATAACCATAATGAGCTGTCTATGAAGCATTCTTCTTATAAAAAAAGAGTCCTATATTGAGAAAAAAAAGAGAAAAAGAAAAAAAAGATATTATGAAAAGAGGAAAGAGAGAAAAAAGCACCATATTCCCATGGTAAATAAGAAGATTGCTGATATGCTCGTTGTCTGCTTGCCATGTCATTTTGATATGGGGATTCTTCTGTATCATCGGGCAAGGGGTACCCCGTTGGCGGTTCTCTATGATACACATGTACTTACGATGACAAGAACTTACCAGTGACTAAACTTGAGTAGCATGAGGAGCGGCCCTCGTATACAAGGGACATGAGATTTCTAACTTATACTTCGTCAAGCATGTACACCATAATTTGTTCACATTAACCTTAATCACTTCAAGATGCTTATGATAGGGGCAATGAGAGCTGAAAGCTATAAGTACCATAATTTTTGGAAGCTCTTTATGAAACTTGAATCTCTGCTTCCTTTTATGAAGGCCTTTCTTCCACCATTATATTGAGTCAACATATTTTTTCATGTTATGATTGAAGTACTATGTTCCCAGCTTTGAATGTTTTACAAATAGTTTGATAAAGTCTTTGATGGTGCATGTCACCTCAAAAATTATTCTTTCTTTTTATCACTTACCTACTCGAGGACGAGCAGGAGTTAAGCTTGGGTATGCTGATACATTGCAAATGTATCTATAATTTTTGATGTTCCATGCATGGTTTTATCCACTTTCTTGTGTTTTTTCCACACTTTGGAGTACTTTTCATATGATTTCTTGGACTAACCTATTAACAAGAGCCACGATTACCTGCCTGTTTTCTGCTGTTTTTGGTTCCAGGAAAGTCAGAAAATGAATATTCTCGGAATTGGACGGGACAAAAGCCAAAGTGCCTATTTTTCCGGAAGTCATCAGATGCTAGAATACGAGACGGAGAGGAGCCAGGGGCCACCACACCACCTGGCCGTGCAGGCTAGGCCTGGCCGCGCTAGGGGGTGGTGTGGCTAGCCCAGGCACCCCCTCGGCCTCTCCTTCCGCCTATATATTACCCTCGGGACGAAAACCCTAAGTACCCAATCAAAAATCCATGAAAGAGTCTGTAGCCGCCGTAATCTCCATCCCTAGATCGGGAGGGATCTGAAGCTCTTCCCGGCACCATGCCGAAGAGGGGAATTCACCCTGGAGGCCTTCTTCATCACCATGCAAGCCTCCGGTGTGATGCGTGAGTAGTCCATCTCTGGACTACGGGTCCATGTAGTAGCTAGATGGCTGGTTCTCCTCCTTTGTTCTTTCATGTCTAGATCTTGTGAGCTCCGTTCATGATCAAGAGCATCTATTTGTAATTCTGCATGTTGTGTTTGCGGGGATCCGATGGATATTGAGATGCTATTTCAGATTGATTATTGATTTTATCATGTCTTTGTTATTTGTGATCTTGCATGCTTTCCGTTGTTAGTAGCTATCTTGGCCAAGTAGATGCTAGCAACTCCAAGAGTTAGTATTTATGCTCGATAGTGGGTTCATGCCTCTAGTAATCTGGGGAAGTGGCAGAAATCTCTAAGGTACTAGATGTGCCATTGCTACTAGGGAGAAAACAACAATCCTTTGTTCATAGAACAATCGTATTGTTTACTTTACACGCAATTCGTAAAGCAATAATCCGTTGCTGGCAACTTAATACGGGAGGGGGTTCGGATGATAACCTGCAGGTGGATTATTAGTCATAGATGCAATTGGATGGCGGTCTATGTATAATGTTGTAATGCCCAATCAAGTTCCAAAGGAGTCAAGATGATTAGTATATGCATGTATTGCTTTCTCAATGTTTGTCAATTCCTCGCTGTAATTTGTTCACCCAGCATGTTATCTATCTTAAGGGGAGCCACCTCTAGTGAACTATGGATCCCGGTCCTTTATTTTACATACAATCTACAAACTGTTTACTGCTTTGTGTTTACTTTCTACAAACTTTTACTTCCTTCCATTCGATACGTTTAATCCTTTGTTTTCAGCAAAACCGGTGAGATTGACAACCTCATCGCAAGTTGGGGGCAAAGTTCTGAGGTTGTGCTGTGTAGGTCTCCATGTTGCTGCTGGCACCGGTAGTGCGCCCTGCCAACGTTCAGCTAGCTACACCTTTAGGGTGTTTCCTTGCTCCTACTAGATTGATAACCTTGGTTTCATACTGAGGGAAAACTTGTTGCTATGCTCATCATACCTTCCTCTTGGGGTTCCCCAACGAGCTCGATATATTTTGGGCCATCACATACCTAGGGTTTCCTAGGGCTCGAAACTCCCACAGGCGACACCGACGGCGAGAGGCTTTCCTGAATCCGATCGACGTCCATCTCAGCTTCCTCTGATCCTTGCACTACTTAGGCTGATCCAGGGGACGCCTCTACGCGTCTACCCGGCCTTTGTGGCCGGGGGAGAAGAGGGAGGTTGGGGTAGATCGGGGACGAGCGATGGAGGACTGATGACCCACAAGTATAAGGGGTGTATCGCAGTATTTTCGATAAGTAAGAGTGTCGAACCCAACGAGGAGCAGAAGGTGTTGACGAGTGGCTTGGAGTAGGAATTCTCTGTAAATACTTAGCAAATGGATTTTTAGGGTTTTTTGATAATGCAGGTAAATAAAGTGCGAGTAAATAAAAGACAATAATAATAAATGTAGCAAGTCTCCCAATCCTTTCGTTAGCAAAGGACAAGCCGGCTGTATTACTTAAGATGACCAAACGTTCTCGAGGACACACGGGAATATCGTCAAGTGCTTTCGCTTCATATAGTTGATTAATCTTCTTTAGTTTGCTAAGTTTTGTGTGGGTGAACCTATGCTAATGTACTAACCTTCCTAGGACTAATACATACTTGTGATTATACCCCTTGCAAGCATCCGCAAGTACAAGAAAGTCATTAAGATATAAACCTATCCATAGCTTTAAACTCTAAGATCCTGACATCCCTTGTGCAAAGGTTTCCTAACGGGGGTTCAAGTTTCTGTCACTCCGCCAACCCCTATGATTAGTAACCAAATACACAATGCATTCCCCTAGGCCCATAAAGGTGAAGTGTCTTGTAGTCGACATTCACATGACACTACTAGAAGAATAACACCATAACTTAAATATCAAACCATTGAATCTTTATCAACACAACTCCACTACTAACAACATGACTTCTCCCATGTCCTTAAGAACTAAACGAACTACTCACGAGACATCATATGGACCAAGATCAGAGATGATATAATGATAAGCCACAATCTGAACATAACAATAATTCAATGGTTCCACTCAATAGCATCAACTACTACAAGTAATCAACACCAGGAAAGTTTCCCCTAAGAACTATGCAAGATTCAACCCAATTGTTACAACGGTATGGAGTGGTGATGATGGTGGTGATGGAGATGATGGTGATGATGATCCCGATGAAGTCCAGCTCGAAGGTGGTGTTGATGGCGATGATCTCCCCTCTCCGAGAAGGAATTCCCCCGACAGAATTCTGTCGGCCGGAGAGATCTTTCTCTCTCTGTAGTTTTCCGCCCCGCAAAGGCGACAGAATCTTTCTATGGTCACCCCTAGGTATTAGGGTTTCATGGGGATAATATACACCAAAGGGGAGAGCCAGGAGTGGGCCAGGGTGGCCACACCACCTGCTAGCACGGCCAAGGGTGGCCAGTTCCATGGGTGGTGTGGGCCCCTTGTGGCCCATCTCCACTCCCCCTTCTGGCATCCTTCGTCTTCGCAAAAAATAGGATTTTCCATGTATTTTCCCAGATTTTCTGATCTTCGTGGATTTCGCCTCCAAACAGCACCTTTTCCATCAGAATCCTGACTGCGGCGGTCCATGCTCCAAAAGTCATCAACCATGCAAAAACAGATGAAATAACATAAGTATCATTTCTTAATATGAAATATATCAATGAATAACAGTAAATTATGATATAGAATAGTGATGCAAAATGGATGTATCAACTCCCCCCAAGCTTAGACTTCGCTTGTCCCCAAGCGAAAACTGAGCTCAATAAACATGACCTCAGGTTTATGGAGTGAAGAGTTGATAAAAGAATACGGACAAGAAGCATCACATTCATCAATACACAAATCATAATAGAAGACAACTCACTATTATATAACTTAATGTTGGGGGGATCACCCCGGGTAGGGTCACTCCGGGGTATAAGGGCCGAGTTAGCCGAGGTTCAGCAAGGCCAAAGCGGATGCTGGACGAGTCACCTCAAGGCAGGCCGGATCACAGAGTAACCCGGACCAGGGGGTCGCCTAACATTGTCTCGTCCGACTTAAGGAGTAAGTCGGAAATACTCGTCTAGCTTATATGCAGGAACAGGTATGGCCGGATCGACTATGGTTCGGATCCTCGCTTGGCTTCTAGGAGAAGGAAGGAATCTCTTTGGTCAAAAAAGAAGGTCCGGTGCATACTGGATGAGCGAATAAAGCAAGGGCAGGACCACCAGATCGTGGCCGACAAGGGTGACGACGCTCACATCAGCTGACGCGGGCGCCGCAAAGGCTACGTCGCTAAAGCAAGTGTGACGCGGGGGAAAAGCACCCCTGTCGGGTTACTACTTTGGGAGGGGCATATTCTTAGGAATATGCCTCCACGTATGCCCTAAGCCAGGACCGAACCACCTCTATATAAGGGGGGGTTAGGGTTCTGATAGGGAGGTTGGGTTTTTTCTGATAGAGAGTTGGGAGAATTCTAGTTGGTTGAGCACTAGTGGATCTAGGGTTCTTGGGCTAGTTGGTAGGCAAGAGTAAGAGAGTTTCTTCTTCCTCCTCTTGTCAATACAGCTCGAGGAGAACTTGTAATCTTGGAGATTGAACATCAATACAAAGCTTCTGTGTAGAGATTCACTCTACTATCCCTCCCTGGATTCCCCTAGCGCATATTAGTCCCCACCTTTAGCCTATCCATGGCATCTGCCGTGACACCACCACGACAGTTGGCGCCCACCGTGGGGATAGCGGCGCTAGCAGGGGTGAAGATCCGGACGGGAAACTTCATCGACACCGGCGAACGCATCGTCTCCGGGCTCGTTCAGCGCTTTGGAGCGCTGGACTACGTCAGCGACAACGCTGGCTGCTTCGGCATGCGCTCCCTTCCGCGCAACGGCATCTTCGTCAAGCTTGGTGCGCACAAGGTCTACGTTGCTGTGAACGTGTCTTGCGTTCATCCGCGTCGCGTCGTCGATGCAGGAGAACCACCCCTCACTGTGGCTTGCGGGGCACGTATCGCTCGCTCCCCGGACCATGCAGAGGTGATGATGACTGCGCCAGGCGCGGGCATGAGCAAGGATCCAGCGCCAGACCCGGAGGTAACGCCTAAGGCACCGAGGAAAGCTAGGGGTCCTCCGCTAGAGAGGCCTGAGAACGTGCTGAGGGAAGCTATGGATAGCTTGGCGAACCCGGTGGCAGCAGTGGTAGATCCGGCTCAGGCACAGGCCGAGCTAGAGGAGACCCGGCAAAAGATACTGGAGGGCGCAAAGAAAATAGCAGCGGCTCAACAGTCGTTGAACATGATGCTGCGCGAGTACGCGAAGGCAAACAAGGTTGATGCAGTAAGGGTAAAAGGGAAAAATCTCATAAGTGAGATGAACAGAGAAGGTGATGATGGACCAGAAGGGTCGGAAAACTATCTGTCTGTGGGGTTGCCGAAGTATAGTACCCCGGCAAAGAACCTCAGAGCAGTAGATGCTGCGGCGTCCGAGCTAGAGGGTCTGACGGGTGAAGCCCGTCAAAGACAGCAAGACCGGGTTAACGAGCTGGTTCGGATCGCGAATGTGCGTAACGAGGAGCCGAGAGGTAACCCGGAGAGAGTTGGAGCTTCTAAGATCGTCCATTCGGCGATGGGTAACCCGGACAAATCCGCTAGAGCCGCATCGTCGCCTCATGGTGGCCCAAGGAAAGAAGAGGTAGTAACCTCGGCCAGACGGAACAAGCAGATCGTTCCGTACGACCCAACGCGTGCGGGAAAAGAAAAAGAGATGTGGAAAAACGACGATCAACGAAGTGTGAGCCGAGGTGAAGCGGGCCGAGGTAATCACGACCAAGGCAATGCCGGTCAAGGGAATGCTGCCAACGGCAATGCCGGATAGCAAAACTCGGCAGGAGCAGGTCAACCGCAGTAGCGGAATGTACCAAGGCAAGAGCAAAGTGCCGGCTGTGGTATGCAACAGAGAGGAGCACAACGAGAGCAAGACCGATACAATGACGGAGACTCGGAGATGATGAATGTGGGATACGCAAGACCGGACTATCATGTGATAGGGTCGAGATTGGGAAGCAAGGATTTGATGCCGGATGATGCCAGGTTAAAGCTGGATCGCCTGTATAGGTCGGAACAGATCGAATGTCAGGGTCCTCCGGGTCCAGCGTGCTTTGGACCCCGGATCATGAAGGAACCACTAGTACCCAATTTCCAATTACCCAGGGGCACGAAGACGTATGACGGCAGTACAGAGCCGGAGGATTGGCTGATAAACTACGCGACAGCTGTGAAAATTGCAACTGGCAACTTGAGATGGGTTGTTCGATATGTACCCCAAATGTTGGAAGGTCCGGCTAGGGTCCGGCTGAATAATTTGCCACCCGGAAGCATCAATTGCTGGATAGATTTTGAAGAAATGTTTATCAGCAACTTCTCAAGTACATATCAGAGACCGAATAGACCGCAGACCCTGGCAATGTGCAAGCAGAGATCTAACGAAACGGATCGTGAATTCTTGACCCGATGGTGTACCGTGAGAAACTCGTGTGAGGGAGTCATAGAGTCACAGGCTATAGCATGGTTCGCACAAGGGTGCAGATATGGCAGCGAGTTGTGGATGAAATTGCAAAGGAAAATGCCAGTCACATTGGCAGAGATGATCCGGATCGCGGATTCTTATGCTTTAGGTGATCCGACTCAACCTAGGATCGCGTCGAATGAGTCAAATGAGGAGTACTATCCGAGGGACGGAGCCGGGTCATCCCGGAGGAACGATTACAGGGGAAGAAGGAGAGACGATAGACCGAACCATCGGTATAGTTCGCAACAAGTTGCAGCCGTGAATCAAGATCAGCCCGGAGCAGGGAGCAACCAACGCTAGAAAACGGGAGGGCAATGGACTCCTCGAAACGATGGCAAGAAAACGTGGACTTCGGAGCAGAAGAAGCAATGGCAAGAAAAGAAAGATCGTCCGAGGTATACCTATGAGTCAATGTTGGACCAGCCGTGTAAATTTCACATGCCAAATCCGAACAGCCCGGCGGGTCACACAACGAGGCAATGTGAGTGGATGCGTAAGATAGAACAAGGTGGTTCGGGGAATGCTCAGGCACCCCGGAATGACCAACCTCGGCAGGAGTTACCCCGGCAGCAACTGCTCTCCGGAGCAAACACGCAACAACTGATGTTGCCTCCCCCTCCGCCGAGGTATGACAACAGTGAGAGAAGGGATGCAGTGCACCAGGTGGAAAACCAGCAACAACTGGATCAGAGGTACTCCGGAAACGAGGGAAGGAATGAGTATAGGGAACATCACCAGAGCTATTGTGTGTTCACAACAGAGGAAACATATAGGAAGAGCTTGCAGCGCCGACATATGGAGGTTAACGCGGTTATGCCTGCAGTGACGAGGTACATGTCTTGGTCGGACCAGGAAATTACCTGGAGTGTCAAAGATCATCCCAAGCTTATGCCAAGTCCGGGTTCGTATGCCCTAGTGTTAGATCCGACATTCATTGGACCAAACATTAATGTGAGGTTCTCCAAGGTACTGATCGACAATGGCAGTAGCATTAACATCATGTATGCGGATACGATGCGCAAGTTGGGCATCTCGGAGAACATGCTCCAGGCTACAAGAACAACTTTCCATGGTATCATACCAGGCATATCCTGTGAGCCCATAGGCAAAGTCCGGGTCGACGTGCTATTCGGTACGAGGGATAACTGCCGAACTGAGAATCTAGAGTTTGAGGTGGTGAACTTGGAGAGCGCATATCATGCATTACTCGGGAGACCAGCACTGAGCAAATTCATGGCAAGTTGCCATGTTAGTTATCTGAAGATGAAGTTGCCCGGACCAAATGGAGCAATTACTATCACTGGGGATTTCCGATGTTCTATTGAGTGCGCCTCAGCCGGGTCTAACCTAGCCGAGTCACTCGTAATTGCCCAAGAGAAAAGAAAAATCCAAGAGGTGGCAGCATTAGCTCAGTCCGCACAGCAGTATATGTCGGCGTTAAGCAACCCGCATGGAAGCGTTTTGTTTCAAGCCGCGAAGGACACCAAGAAGATTCCAGTGGATAACATGTTTCCGGAGCGTACCGTAACAATTGGTGCCGGGTTAACTGACAAATAGGAAAGCGAGCTCGTCAACTTCATCCGTGAGAATCGGGATATTTTTGCTTGGTCCACACAGGACTTGCAAGGTGTTCCGAGGGAGTTGGCCGAGCACTCTTTGAACGTAAGACCCGGAGCAAGGCCGGTGAAGCAACCTCTCCGACGCTTCGCCGAGGATAGGAGAAAGGTCATTGGTGACGAGATAGCTCGGTTGCTAGCAGCAGGATTTATCATGGAAGTGCTGTATCCGGATTGGCTCTCTAATCCGGTGCTGGTAGAAAAGAAGAAGGATGATCCAAACGTGGCAGTGGTTTGGCGTATGTGTATCGATTACACGAACCTGAACAAGGCGTGTCCAAAAGATCCATTCCCACTGCCGAGGATAGATCAGGTCATCGACTCTACCGCGGGATGTGAACTGTTGTCATTCATTGACGCTTATTCTGGTTTCCACCAGATACCTCTGAACCCGGATGATCAAATAAAAACTGCCTTTATTACCCCGTACGGGGCTTATTGCTATCGCACTATGCCATTCGGTTTACGAAATGAAGGAGCAATGTACCAAAGATGTATGCAAAAATGTTTGCACGATCAAATAGGTCAAAATGTACAAGTCTACATGGACGATGTGGTTATTAAGACCAAGGAAAGCGCAACGCTCCTCAACGCCTCTCTACCAACTCATGAAAAAGTCAGATAAATTCGTTTGGACGCCGCAGGCCGATGAAGCTTTTGCCCACTTGAAAAAGATGTTGGCTACTGCACCAGTGTTAGCTTCTCCACTGTCAAAGGAGCCAATGTTGCTCTACATAGCCGCAACCAACCGAGTTGTAAGTTCAGTGATTGTAGTGGAGCGAGATGAAGAGGGTAAGTCGGTGCAGAGGCCAGTGTATTACTTGTGCGAGGTATTGTCTGCCTCAAAACAGAACTACCCGCATTTTCAAAAGGTGGCATACGGAGTTTATATGGCGGCAAAGAAGTTAAAGCACTACTTTGAGGAGCATGCCATCAAAGTGATATGCAAAGCCCCCATATCCGAGATAATGGGTAACAAAGATGCGAATGGCAGAATTGCGAAATGGGCAATTGAGCTAGCACCTTACGCACCCCAGTATGATAGGAGAGAAGCGATCAAGTCCCAGGCTGTGGCAGACTTTTTCGTGGATTGGGCCGAGGTACAATACGAACCGCCGCCACCAGATCCGAACTACTAGAGGATGCACTTTGACGAACCGAAAACCAAAACCGGATTAGGTGCCGGGGTTGTGCTTACCTCGCCAAAGAAGGATCAGCTCAAGTACGTATTGCAGATCCATTTCGCGGCATCAAACAATGTCGCTGAGTACGAGGCTCTTGTGCATGGTCTCAAAGTGGCGAAGGAGATTGGCATACGTCGGATAATATGCTTTGGCGACTCGGATCTAGTAATACAGCAAGTGTCCGGAGTGTGGGACGCCCTGGATCCAAACATGGCGCTATACAGATTTCATGTGCAGAAGATCTCGGGTTACTTTGAGGGATGCGAATTTCACCATGTACCTCGTGTGGAAAACGAAGCTGCCAACATGCTGTCAAAGCTCGGATCGACCCGACAGGCAATTCCACTGGGCGTAGCATTGGAGCACCTCAAAAAACCATCTATCAGGCCGTCCCCAGGAACCGATTCAATATATGTCCCGGAAAACATGGAATCCGGAGTTGAGCCCATGGACATTGACATGGGAGGTAGCACGCCGAACCCGGGGACTACCTCGGCAAACCCGGGGACTACCTCGCTAGACCCGGGGACTGTTCAGCGTGATCCGGCTGAAGTTATGCCGGTGGATCGGATGGAAATTGATGAGGAGATGTTCCCTACGCGAGCAATACCAGCTTGGGCACTTCCTATATACCAGTTCTTGAAAGATGGAACGTTACCCACTGAGGAAGTGCTAGCCAGGCAAACTCAGAGGAGAGCCAAAGCTTACACAATCATCAATTCCGAGCTGTACAAACGGAATGTAACCAATATCCTCCAGCGGTGTGTTGACCCGGAAGAAGGACTTGACATCCTCCGA
Organism: Avena insularis; assembly: GCA_023614405.1. Classification (NCBI taxonomy): domain Eukaryota; kingdom Viridiplantae; phylum Streptophyta; class Magnoliopsida; order Poales; family Poaceae; genus Avena; species Avena insularis. The sequence goes on along the minus strand of CM042696.1, from coordinate 93,555,687 downwards.
GATATTCACCAAGGAGAATGCGGGCATCACGCCTCATCCCGGGCCTTAGTGGCAAAGGCGTTCCGGCATGGATTCTACTGGCCAAGTGCCTTGGAGCAAGCAGAAGATCTGGTGAGAAAATGCAATGGTTGTCAAAGGTACGCCACCAAGACACATATGCCTATGTCGGAACTCAAAACCATACCAATTACATGGCCATTTGCTGTGTGGTGCTTGGATATGGTTGGCCCGTTTAAACCAGCAAGAGGAAACATGACACACATTCTGGTCATGGTGGACAAGTTTACAAAATGGATCAAAGTGAAGCCTATAAAAAAATGTGATGGGGCTACGGCCGTAACATTTCTCAAAGACATTATCTTGAGATACGGTTATCCTCATAGTATCATAACTGATAACGGCACAAATTTTGCTGAAGGAGCATTTGCACGATTCTGCCGAGATAAGAAAATCCGACTCGACGTAGCCTCGGTAGCCCACCCCGCATCGAACGGACAAGTGGAAAGATCCAACGGATTAGTGCTATCCGGGATAAAACCCCGGCTCATTGAGCCGCTACAAAGATCAGCTGGGTGCTAGATAGAAGAACTACCAGCGGTATTGTGGAGTTTAAGAACAACTCCAAATCGATCAACAGGCTACACGCCGTTCTTTCTGGTATATGGGGCAGAAGCTGTATTACCAGCTGACATAGAGCATGATTCGCCTAGGGTCACCCAATACACAGAAGCCGAAGTGCAAGAAGCCCGGCAAAATGATGTTGATCTGCTGGAAGAAGCGAGAGAACGGCATCGCCCAGATCCGCCATATATCAGCAAAATCTCCGACGCTATCATAGCCGGAAAGTGTGCCCCCGAGTCTTCCGGGAAGGCGATCTGGTGCTCCGGTTGGTACAGCGTACCACTGGCATGCATAAATTATCCCCCATGGGAAGGACCATTTATTGTGAGCAAAGCATTGCACAATGATTCCTACTATCTTATAGATGCAAAGCCACAGGAAAAGAACAAGGCGGACAGGTCCGGAGAGGAATCGAAGCGACCGTGGAATGTAGCGCTACTTCGTCCCTTCTACACTTAGCTAAAGAGTGTATGTATCCGAGTCATCTCATATGTCAGTATGTATGTCGGCAATGAGCTTATCAATGAAATAGCGGAGCCTCGGCGATAATCGGGACTGCCTTAATAAATGATTGTTGTTACTTTTTATGCGTTAGCTGGAATGACTCGTTTCACTTAACCCGGATTAGTAATGTGTGAGCACCAAAAACCCAACCCTTCGACTTGCTACTGTCCAACAAGAATTGGCTTCATGGCAAGCAAGGGAACAAGTTTGGAATTGCGTAGCACATGAAAAACTACTAAGGAAACGATCCTATTCCAGCTAACATTTGTTTTTTCGGACTAACCCCGTATTTACTTTCAAGCTATTATGTTGAATTATTTTGAGCCAAGCCTCAAAGTTTCTCAGTATTGTTAAAACGATTCTTGAGGCTCGGATTCGTAAGTCGTAAAACCGAATCAAGGTAGACACGGATCAAGCCGGAGAATTAGACGAACAAGAAAATGAAACTCGGGGACTACGCCCAAGTTAATCCGGCATACAAGCATAGTAGCAAAATATCATGTATCCAGCATACAATTGCACCCGGCATACTAGGGATCTGATAAATTTTCAAGTTTTTTCAACTAAGGAGCGGCAGGAGGAGGAAGTTCGGCGTCATCATCACTGTCTTCAATATCTGAAGCAGCATCTTCTCCATCATCGCCCGACCCATCCTCCATGTTCTCCGTCTGCTCCTCCTCGCCGGATTCCAGAAAGCTCGGCCCCTCAACCCAGTCATGGATGGGAGAATATTCGACAAGGCTGTAGGCGCAAGCCTGGCGCCGAGCTACCCACTCTAGATCATCGGTCCATTTGGATCCGGTGCACCGGCGTGTGAGGAGGCTCAGGTCAATCTTCTCATACCATGTAAGGATATGATGGAGGAGGGTATCTGCTGTGGCACGCCCGGCGGATTCTCTCCAGAGATCAAGCTGTGTCTCGATTTCCAATAGCTTCTTGGCAAGGAGTGTGATCCTTTTTGGAGCGCTCTCGCTTGGCCAGAAAGTGTTGAAGATCCGGACCGCAACGTCGAGGAGATCTTTCCCATAGTTCTTGATGGTTTCCCCCCAAGCTGACATGCTGACCAACAGGTCCTCCATGTCTAAGGGGATGCTCTCACCATCAGGAGCGACGGGAGTACCCCTCTCTCGGCGGAATTTGGCAACGGCAGCACTGGCGATGGGAGTACCCTCCAGAAAGTTATCTGAAAATAAGGAAAGGGAAGATGCTGAAGCAAAGGCATATGAGCTAACCCGGAAAACTATGTCGGAAAAGAGGAAGAAACTTACGGGAGATATGACGATGGATCCGGGTCAACTCCTTGATACAACTGTCGCATCTCTAGCGAAGTTGTTCAAGCTCAGCAAGCGCCGACCCAAGCTGGACCTCGGATTCCTTGAGCAGGTCCTGGTCCTTGGAGATCTGGAGGGTAAAGCGCTACGCTCTTCGGTGAAGTTTTGGCCAACTTTTTGGAGATCGGTTTTGTGTTGGGCCTTCATCTTCTCCATCTCAGCCTTGAGTTTGGCTATTTCGTCGTCCTTGGTCCGGAGGAGGGCGAGCTCATCGTTCTTATTCTTCAGCTCGGCTTGATGTTGTCCTGCTTGTTCGAGAAAATGCAGCATCATATCAGGCACGGGCACACTATCCTCAAGTGATGCTGAAATAGTGTGTTGACCCGGCAAAGGCGAGGAGTGAATGTTTGCCGATCCAAGGAGAAGAAGGAATGGAAAACACAACAACGTTGGCCGAAAGAGGACATACCTCGGATTTCCTCCAAGTTCTTCCGCATAATCTTGTTTTCAGCCTCCACCCCAGCTGCAAAAAACCCGAATAAGGAGGTTAGTCCGGCAGAAACAAATGAAACGGAGAGGTGTTAAGAGAGGAAATTACCCCTCTTTTCATGCTCCGCGCCAAGTGCAACATGTTTTGCGCACAAGATCTTGTGGGTATCAAGCAGGCGCTGAAACTCGGTGCTCCGGTGATTGGTGGTTACCTGACAAAGGTACAGGCGTGTAAAATTAGTTCGTTGCATATTCGAAGTATACGGAATCCGGACCAAGCGGAACTTAACCCGGCTCTAGGTGTGTGCATATTCGAAGTATACGAGATCCGGGCCAAGCGGAACTTAACCCGGCTCTAGGTGTGTGCATATTCGAAGTGTGCGAGGTCCGGGCCAAGTGGAACTTAACCTGGCTCTAGGTGTGTGCATATTTGAAGTTTACATGTAGCTACGTTGATCTTCTAATGAGCATCCAGCCGAGTAACAAGTTACTCCGCCGGAGGCTCGGAGACTAATGGTTATTATCTACAACATGTAAAGAAGAAACGACGTACCTCCATCATACGCCCAGCGAGGTTAATGGCCTTGGCGGCGGTATTCATCTGAGCGGAAAATTCAGCTAGGCCGAACTTTTCCGGGAGATCGTCGTTGTAGACGAACTCCGCCTTATTCCAGTTCATGACAAACTCGATGAGGCTCGGAGGGTACCGTTCGCCAGTGGACATATGAGGTGCCACCAAGCCCTTTGCGTGAGCTTCTTTCCTTTCAATTAGGGCAAGAGCTGGGCTAGTGTGAAGAACCATCTGCTGCGAATCGGCTGGCTCGGCAGGAGGATCCGTCGCTGCTGGTGACTTCTTTGGAAGCATTGACGACAAGGTTCGCTGCCCGGCCTCGACGGAGGTGGACTTGCCTTTGGCTTGCTGGGAGGATGTGACCACAGTGGATTTGCCCTTGGAAGCCACTGGAGTGGTTCCTCGCCGAGCTTGGGATGACTCGGACGAGGCAGACGAACTTGGCACGAGAGCTTTGGTGGCTGGTGCTGGAGCTGCTGTTGGTTTCTTCGGAGCCGGGACAGGCGCTGGTTCGGTGGCTGGTGCTGGAGCTGCTGCTGGTGCTGGAGTTGCGGTAGACTTGGTGGTTGCTGGTTGCGGCAATGCCGAAGTGACGGACGCCGTTGCCTCGGCCGATCCGACCCCTCCTGATCCGAGGTCGCGTTCCTCTGAAGGAGGTACTGCGGAACCCGGAGCGGCCACAGAGCCCTCCGGAATAGGGCTCAGCGGGCGTGACTCGTCGTCACGAGGAGGGGAAGGACCGGACCGAAGGGGAGAGGAGATGCTCGATCCGCTCTGAGGGACCTCCACAGGAGCCCTGCAAAAGAAAATAATGTCAGGAGTGAAATTACCCCGATGCAGGGAGAAGTGTGTTGCGCAGTGAAAAATGACTTACGCATCCGAGGTCTCGGCCTCCTTAGGTTTCCGAGCCCTCCGTGCCGGGGCTTTGCCTGCCCGTTTGGAGGCAGTCTTATCTCCAGCCTTCTTTTGCCTTTTGGTAGGCTGAGAAGGTTCAGAAGAAGAACTTGATGCGGATCCGTGCTTCTTCTTTGATGCCACCGGAACAGGCTCGCCCGTGGCAAGTGGAGAATCCTCGTGGATGTGCCCACCGGGGTTAGCTGATGCCGGGAAGGCAAAAGAAAGAGGGACAGCCTCAACGGGTTCAATCACATCGATATCCGAGTCATCCTCATCGTCGGGCCAATCTCTAAGAGAAGAGAATTTACCGCTGGGTTGTTTGGTGCGTCGGTTGTGGGGAGGAACATCTCCTGGTCCGGCTCCTCCTCATCCGGGATTTCTCGGTTCGGGGCCCACTTAAGGGTCGGATCAGTACCATCCTCGAGGGTTTGCTGGAGAAACAGCTAAGAAAAAAGCACAAGGAGCAGAGTCAAAAATACGATAAGAACCGACATGTAATTGATCCGAAATAAGTTTACTCCGCGAAGCTTACCGCGGGAGGGAGCCTGTCGCGACAGTAATGCTCGATTCCCCACGTCCATTCGGCGGAAAAATCCTTATGGGTGGTGAAAAGAGCCTTGACCCGGAGGAAGATCTCTGTATTACTCAACTCGAACGAGGAGGTTCGGTTGGGGTCGCGGCTGAAGCTCATATGGCATAACTTGTGAGTGCGCCGCTGGAGGGGAGAGATTCGGTTGCGCACGAATGTGATCATGGCATCCTCGTTGCGCAATCCGAGCTTCTTCAGCTCTGCAAACCTTTTGTTGACTTGGTTGGCCAGAGCTGTAGGTTTTTTGGCGACCTCCTCCCAGAAATCCGTGTCTGGGGGACCCGGAGCATAGGGCAGCAACCGGATCAAGTCTTCGGTGCCTTCGTTCCGGACGTAGAAGAAGGTCCGGGCCCATCCTTTGCAGGAGTCAAGCCTAGTGACCCGGGGAAAGATTGAAAATCTCCGGGGCGAAATCGAGGCAGCTCCGAACTGAGTGAGCTGCTTGTCCTCCGACTCGACGTGGATGTTGGGGACAACGTTGCGACGGAGGCCGAAGAACCGGATCCACAGCTCCTTCGTGGGCCATAGTCCGGTGTAGCCCTCGATCAAAGAGACGAAAGCGGACAGAGAGGTGATGGCGTTTGCCGGGAGATGATGTGGTTGCAGGTGATAGGTCCAGACCCAGTCCCGGAAGAAATCACTCACCGGAAGACCAAATCCCTGTTGGAAATGGGATAGGAAAACGACGAACTCACCCGGAATGGGTGAGGGGGCCAATTCCAAGGAGGGGAGACGAGCGGCGATGCCGGCGGGAATACGCCGGGTTCGGTAGAGCCAGTCGATGTCGTCTTGGCAGACCCACGAACCGGCCCACGCGCCGCGGTCTGCCGTGCCGGCGTCCTCCTCCATCTCCTGCTCGACGATGATGAGATCCTCCTCCGTCATATTGATTCTGCTATCCTCGCTGGAGCTGGCGGCGGCGGGGCTCTGCGGTCTAGATTGACGAGAACCCGTGGCTAAACAGTGGTGCAGCGGTGGCTACGGTGCGGAGGCACGGAGAAGGTGCGGCGGTGGCGCTGCTGCAACGGGCACTGGCGGCGGCGCGGTCGCGAGGAAGAAGAAGAGGAACAGGCGAGGGGGCACGGAGATGGAAAAGTGCTAAGGAGCGTGTCCCTCCCCTATTTAACTGCCCCCAGTAATCGAAAAGTGGGATCGCGCTGCGCTGGAGAGCCACATGCTGTGGCCGTGTATCACCGGCATTAGCCAATCAGAGAGAAGCCACAACGGAGGCCACAGAGAAAATATGATCCCATGCAACGACGTGTAGTTGCGGTAAACGAGGAGACAGGCATGACGTAATCCGCGCACAGTAATCACTGACAGTTACTGCGGCAGTTACAGTACAAGCCCTTAAAATGAGGCAACGTAATGATTAACCTGTACGTGGGTTGGCGTATAAGAGAAGGAAGCAAGGCCCGGATCCGAGCCTCCATGGTAACCCGGCCGACAAGTGAAAACTTGAAGTGTGCAGAGGGAAAGTAAAACCATAGGATCCGAGCTACAATGGTAACCCGACCGGCAAGTGAAAACTTGGAACGTGCGAAGGGAACGTAGATCCATATAATCCGAGACAATAAGTTAACCCGGAACTAAACGTCCGAGGCTCGAATACGAATGAACCTGATGTGGCCTTAACAACCAAGGCCGCTAAGGCCGCACCAGCTTCGGGGACTAATGTTGGGGGGATCACCCCGGGTAGGGTCACTCTGGGGTATAAGGGCCGAGTTAGCCGAGGTTCAGCAAGGCCAAAGCGGATGCTGGCCGAGTCACCTCAAGGCAGGCCGGATCACGGAGTAACTCGGACCAGTGGGTCGCCTAACATTGTCTCGTCCGACTTAAGGAGTAAGTCGGAAATACTCGTCTAGCTTATATGCAGGAACAGGTATGGCCGGATCGACTGTGGTCCGGATCCTCGCTTGGCTTCTAGGAGAAGGAAGGAATCTCGCTGGTCAAAAAAGAAGGTCCAGTGCGTACTGGATGAGCGATTAAAGCAAGGGCAAGACCACCGGATCATGGCCGACAAGGGTGACGACGCTCACGTCGGCTGACGCGGGCGCCGCAGAGGCTACGTCGCTAAAGCAAGTGTGACGCGGGGGAAAAGCACCCCTGTCGGGTTACTACTTTGGGAGGGGGCATATTCTTAGGAATATGCCTCCACGTATGCCCTAGGCCAGGACCGAACCACCTCTATATAAGGGGGGGGGTTAGGGTTCTGATAGGGAGGTTGGGTTTTTTCTGATAGAGAGTTGGGAGAATTCTAGTTGGTTGAGCACTAGTGGATCTAGGGTTCTTGGGCTAGTTGGTAGGCAAGAGTAAGAGAGTTTCTTCTTCCTCCTCTTGTCAATACAGCTCGAGGAGCACTTGTAATCTTGGAGATTGAACATCAATACAAAGCTTCTGTGTAGAGATTCACTCTACTATCCCTCCCTGGATTCCCCTAGCGCATATTAGTCCCCACCTTTAGCCTATCCATGGCATCTGCCGTGACACCACCACGACACTTAACTTGCAATAAGTAAAGGAAACACAATAAAGATACATAAAGTAAATCATAATTGGTAATGGCAAACTTAGCTCTTGGTCAAAGAATGGTTAACAATTTGTAGGAGTTCAAACATAAAGGGATTTTTCAATCATAGCTTTCAAAAAACTAAACACTAAGATAAGAGCAATGTGAAAAACAAGGAACATAAAAAACATGATTGAATAAATCCTCATATGAATGATTGAAACGCAACAACTCAAAATACTTGCTGAGATAGAAAGGAATAGGTTTACTGACCCAACTAAAAAGTAAAAGATAGGCCCTTCACAGAGGGAAGCAGGGATTTCAAGTTTCATAAAGAGCTTCCAAAAATTATGGTACTTGTTAGCTTTCAGCTCTCAATGCCCCTACCATAAGCATCTTTAGGTGATTAAGGTTAAAGTGACACAACGAAGAGGATATGCTTGACAAGTTATAAGTTGAAATCTCATGACCCTTACTTACAAGTACCGAACCTCATGCTACTCAACTTTAGTCACAAGTAAGCTCTTGTCATTGTAAATACATATGTATCATAGAGAACCGCCTACAGGGTACACCTTGCACATGATACAGGAGCTATCCCATAATCAAAAAGACAAGGCAAGTAGACAATGAGCATCTCAGCGATCTTTTTATTTGCTATTTGCATAGGTTTTTATTGAGGATGCTTCATAGAGTGATCATTATGGTTATGCTGCAAGTTTCCACCATGATTAGGCATGGCTTAGGCTAGCGGCCCAGAGGTTTCTCTAACACACATACAAACTCCATGATCTTACAAGTTCCCCTTTTATTTCACACCGCCAGGATCCATAAGCAAAATAATCATGATATCAATGGAATAATAAGTGCAATGTTGAAAGCGTTCCCCATGATACATGGTTCTGCTAACTTCAACTTATAAAGCGCAAGCATATACGCAACAAAGATGGACGCAATGGTTCAAGTTTATTAAGTGTAGGAAAGTAAAGTGTGCCTTCAAGTTTGTGAGAGCTTTAATCACTAATTTTCACATAACAAGTTTAATTCGGAAGGTAGATAAAAACATGAATTTACTTGGAATAGCAATAGTGCTAATAGGTAGGTATGGTGGACACAAATGGCGTAGGTTTTAGTTTAAGGATTGGATGCAGGAGAAGCATTCCCTCTCAGTGCAGGTTTTAGGCTAGCAAGGCTGGGTAGCAAGCATAAGAGTTGAAGGAAATAAACAAGCATACAAGTAATAAAAACAAACATGCAATCTTCCTTGGAAGCACAAAAGATCTTAACTAGAGAATACTAAGCTTATGAGCAAATCAAGAAAGATGATGATGAAATTATATTTCTTTAAGAGTACTTTTATCTTTTTCATTCAATTCTCATAATAGTGTTGCTACTGACCGAGCCAGATTTTCCAAAACCAACTAAATTAACTCAATGATCCCAAAGTGATACCAATACTAACAACAAGATCAATCATATAACATGAATTGAAAACTAATATAAGATATGCAAAAGAGTAAATGATAGAACTTCTCATTAATATTCCATAACGGCAACTCACACCAAGGGATACATAGGTATCTAACGAGAGGGGGGACACTTCCATAATGCAAACCATCCTACATGATAACTCCTCTATTCATGATATGACTCTACTAAAAAGGTAAAAAGATAGAAGATAGTGATGTGATACCGCGGTACTCCCCCAAGCTTGGAACAAACCAAGGGGATGCCAAAACCTGATGATGAATTACTCCTTCGGTGGTGGTGTTATTCTCTCGATGAGCCTTTCAATCAATTTCCTCAAGTCCTCAATCTCGAAGGTGAGAGTATGGATCAACTCCGAGTTTTGCTCAATGCAGTCCATGATCATGTTGGGTTGTGATTCCCATATCGTACGATTCTTTCCCCACTCTTCCTCCTTGAAGTCTTCTTTTCCTGCATGGTTAGAACGAGGCATATCCCAATTGGAGGGTAGTTTCTCCTTGGGCATATTCTAGAATTGATGCTCATGGATAAGGGTATGGAAGAGATTTTTGGTGCGTGGAGAAGGTGACCATGGAGCCAAACAGTGACGCGGAGGCTTCGCTCCAGTTGACATCCGTGTAGTCCTTTTGATCCTAGTAGGGTTTGCCAACACTCCAATGCTTGAAATGGTAGTGTCGGTGTGTGGATGCTGGCTTTTCTTTGCCTCCTTTTCATCTTTACTCTTGATCTCCTTCTCCTACCCAGAGTCTTGGGGATCCTCCTCCGCAGGCTCTTTTCCTTTATCCTTGGCGGAGACCATTATGCTTCTAAACTTTAAGAGTAGTTCCTGGCAGAAACAGATCGAAACGAAAACATGATGAGAACACGATATACGAATCTCGGGGGATCTGGGGGTTTAGATATTACGAATTTTGAGAACATAAGGAAGGCAATGAGAGAAAACGGGTCGGAGATGGGGTCCGAGGTGGCCACACCACCTGCTGGCGCGGCCAGGGGGGCCGCGCCAGGGGGTGGTGTGAGCCACCCTGGCTCTGTTTCCGTCCCTCTTTCACTTTGTTGCTTTCCTTGTTGGATAAAAACTGCAAAAATATAACTTGACAGATTTTTCGCGGAACTTTTCTTACCAGAACTGTTACCTATTCGAAAACGGACTCTGCAGGTCTCTGAAGTTGGCGTTTAGTATATTCTTCCAGAGTCACCACTTGAATAACATCAATATCTTCATCTTCATACACATATTGCTCGAGTCATGAAACCTTTCACTATCTTATTACACCATTTTCTCCACTAACCTGGAAATTTCCTTCACACAAAACTTCACACAATTCTCATTAGCAACATTAGAGTAAGCGAGGTAATAAACCTTTTAAGTTCAATTTCAAATGAAATCCATGAAAACATAAGCTACTGTAGCAACTCCTTCGAAAACCCAAAATAATTCAAAAAGGAAATCGATTTAAGAGGCAAATACAAGAGTGGCAAAAATTTGTCAAAATAGACCAGCAGGTAAAGATCAATTTTTTCAAAAGTCTTCTGTTGCTCAAATCAAAAAGTGCAAAGCTAACGAAAGTTAAATAACAACCGGGGGCATAATCACAAAAAATTACAGCTCAATCCAACATTCAGAGATTTTTCACAATTTTTTACAGCGAAGCACAAAAATCTGTTTCGGAACAGCAACTTCCCCAAATCTTACTTCTCTCTCATTAGAGGTTGATCTTGACACAAAAACCAAACAAAAAGGATAAGGAGAGGTTATTGCCAAAACAATAACTTCCAAAACTCAAAGAAACAAAAACAAACTGAAAGCAAAAATATATTGGGTTGTCTCCCAAAAAGCTCTTTATTTATAGCCATTAAGATGGACATGATAATTTCAATGATGCTCACATAAGAATATGAATTGAAGTGAAAGAGAGCATCAAGAAGCACAAATACACATGTTTAAGTCTAACCCACTTCCTATGCAAGGGAATTTTGTAAACAAACAAATTGTTGAAACCAGAGGCTGCTAGCATAGGAAGGCAAAACAAGTGCAGCATAAAGACTTTATGCATAAAACGAGGAAACTTGATATTATTGAGATGCATAAGAACATTCTTTCCTCTCTCATAATAACCTTCAGTATCATGCATAAATATAACGATATAACTATCACATGAACCATTTTAGTAATGATCACTTATCCTAACAGAAAACACAGGAACACTAGCTCTTATAACACTACTTTGTGAAACAATATTAGGGATATCCTTAAAGAGGGTAGTGTGTCCATCTTCTACATATTTAGTGACAAAATCTTTCACATTTGCTACTATAGGTTCAACATCCATTTGTTCATCAGGTTCAACAATTTTATTCATACTGTCATTAACCAAACTAGCTATCATAGAATGTTCCTTTATCTTAACTGGGAAAGGCACTTTCTCAATGTAAGGTTCGGGTAAAACATGATTAGCAGTATAAAGTTTAGTGTTTCTTGCAGGAACACGATTAGCAATATCTTTATATGGCTCATGATACTTATTCCATTTCTTTTTAGGAATTTTAATATAGGAAGAAAAAGCCTTAAAATAAGTTGCAATAACTTGAGAGTCAAGACCATAAGCATTTTTAATGTTTTGAAAGTCATCAGTTCCCATAAAAGATTCAATGCATTCATAATCATAATTTATACCTGACTTTCTTCCTTTATCATTCTCCCATGCTTCAGCATTGTCTTGAATACGGTCTAGAAGATCCCATTTAGCTCCTTCTTCCATGCATGTAAATGATCCAGCACAAGAAGCATCCAATAAATCCTTATCATGAAGGGAAAGCCTTGCATAAAAGTTATTGATAATAATATTGTTGGGGAGCTCATGAATAGGACATTTGAGCATTAGTAACTTCAATCTCCCCCAAGCTTGTGTTGTACTCTGTCCATCAAGAGGCCAAAAGTTGTATATTTTATTCCGATCTTTATGAATCTCGCTAGGAGGATAAAATTTTGAATAAAAGAGAGGCACTATTTCCTCCCATTCAAGATCTTGACCATTCTTCAGCAGCTTATTGATACGTTGCAAATGTATCTATAATTTTTGATGTTCCATGCTTGGTTTATAAGTACTTTCTTATGTTTTGCCCACACTTTGGAGTACTTTTTATACACTTTCTTTGACTAACCTATTAACAAGATGCCATAGTGCCAGTTGCCAGTTTTCTGCTATTTTTGGTTCCAGGAAAGTTAGAAAATTAATATTCTCGGAATTGGATGGGACAAAATCCATAGTCAATATTTCACCGAGGGGGACATGGAGCCAGAATACGAGATGGAGAGGGTCCAGGGGCCGGCCACACCACCTGGCCACGCGGCCAGGCCTGGCCCGCACCAGGGGGTGGTGCGACTGCCTAGGGCACCCCCTCTGCCTTCCCTTTCGCCTATATATTGCCTCCAATACAGAAACCCTAAGTACCTGATCAAAAATCCATGAAAGAGTCTGTAGCCGCCGTAATCTCCATCCCTAGATCGGGAGGGATCTGAAGCTCTTCCCGGCACCCTGCCGGAGGGGAGAATTCACCCTGGAGGCCTTCTTCATCACCATGCAAGCCTCCTGTGTGATGCGTGAGTAGTTCATCCTTGGACTACGGGTCCATGTAGTAGCTAGATGGTTGGTTCTCCTCCTTTGTGCTATCATGTTTAGATCTTGTGAGCTCCATTCATGATCAAGATCATCTATTTGTAATCATACATGTTGTGTTTGTGGGGATCCGATGGATATTGAGATGCTATTTTAGATTGATTATTGATTCTATCATGTCTTTGTTATTTGTGATCTTGCATGCTCTCCATTGTTAGTAGATATCTTGGCCGAGTAGATGCTAGCAACTCCAAGAGGGGGTATTTATGCTCGATAGTGGGTTCATGCCTCTAGTAATCTGGGGAAGTGACAGAAATCTCTAAGGTACTAGATGTGTTATTGCTACTAGGGAGAAAACAACAATCCTTTGTTCGTAGAACAATCATATTGTTTACTTTACACACTTTGCTTAATGCAATTATCTATTGCTTGCAACTTAATACTGGAGGGGGTTCGGATGATAACCTGAAGGTGGATTATTAGTCATAGATGCAGTTGGATTACAGTATATGTATAATGTTGTAATGCCCAATCAAATCTCATAGGAGTCAAGATTATTAGTATATGCATGTATGCTTTCTCGGTGTCTGTCAATTGCCCCACTGTATTTTGTTCACCCAACATGTCATCTATCTTAAGGAGAATCGCCTCTAGTGAACTATGGACCCCAGTCCATTCTTTTACCATCAATCTACAAGCTATTTACTATTTTCTGTTTACTTTCTACAAGCAATTACTATCTTCCACACAATACATTTAATCATTTGTTTTCAGCAATACCGGTGAGATTGACAACCTCACTGTAAGTTGGGGACAAAGTTCTGTGGTTATGTTGTGCAGGATTCCAAGTTGGAAACAACACCTTGGAGGTGTTTCCTTGCTCCTACTGGTTCGATAACCTTGGTTTCACAACTGAGGGAAAATCTGTTGCTGTGCTCATCATATCTTCCTCTTGGGGTTCCCAACGAGCTCTCCGTATCTTGATCCAACAAGCATCTTTCTGGTGCCATTTCCGTGGATTGAAGGAACAAGCACCCACGTCAACCACACGCCAGCACCAATCTCTTTACTTTGTTTTATTTGTTTTGCTTAGTTTATTTCTACTTTGTTTGCTTGTTTCTTTATAAAAAACACACAAAAAAAATTAGTTCCTACTTCAAGTTGTTTTTATGTCTAGTTCTGCTCCAATCACTATTTTATTATGGATAGCCCACTCGGTTTCCTATTTGGGAAAACTACTATCAGTGTTAAGGTAGTAGATGAACCACCGCCTGCTAGAACCTCCATGGGAGATTTTATAAGGTATTGAGAATCTTATAAGGGTAAAGTCATGAGAGCCGTGTTAAAAAGGTTGGATCTAATTGCTAAAATTTTGCTTAAACGCCATGATATAAATTGTTGTTCTAAACAGGATACTAAACATCTTAAATTCCAATGTGGCTTTAGTAAAGAATTTGTAATTATGAACTATCATTGGAATAACTATATTAATGTTGGATTTGAAGAAGTGGAACAATTCGTTTTGTTTATGGGAGCTTCTGAAATAGAATCCTTCATGTCTAAAAACTATGAAACCTGTGTTGCTTGTAAAGACCTTAAAGCTATGGTCTCTTCTATCCTTGATCATTGCATAGAAAATTTCAGCAATAATTGTTATATCATTGATTATAAAGAGAGACTCAGTCATGCACAAAAATGTGTCCACAACTTGCAGGAGCCTATGGAAGAAGAAATTGCTGAACCTGAAAGCTCATTAGATGAAAAATAGGAGGAGAGTGATGGACAAAAGGAGGAAGGATGGATTAGCTACCCATGCCTACCTTCTAATGAGAGTAATTCTTTATCCCTTACATTATTTGATTGTACCCCATGCTTACCAAAGGAGGATGAATGTTATGTTCCTATGGATTCTCTTGACAAATCCACTATGGGTAAAACTTGTGATAATAATTATGCTCCTGTTATCTATGATAATCCTTTATTAGTGCCTAACTTCGAAATGCATGGTACTAAAGAGCATTGCTTAGAAAATGTTTATGATAAAGCTCTAGATGATGGTCCTATATTGGTTGATAATATCAATTGTACTACTATTAAAAATGATATTGGAGGGGTCTTGACCTTATCTTGGAACCCCATACCTCTTGAGAATGATCAGTCACCTTATTATAAAATTGTTAAAAGTGGGTTTGAAGGTTTTAATCCCATTATTTTTGAGCTTGATAAAAATTATGTGTTTGTATATCATGAAAAGCATGCTTTATGTGATAGTTATATTGTTGAGTTTATTCATGAGGCTACTGAAAAGTATTATGAGAGAGGAAAATATGGTTGTAGAAGTTTTCATGGTACTACAACACCTCTCTATGTGCTGAAAGTTTTGAAGTTACTCTTGTTTTATCTTCCTATGCCAGTCACTTTATTCTTTGTGAATTTATTTGCATACAAGATTCATATGCATAGGAAGTGGGTTAGACTTAAATATGTTTTGAATTTGCTTCTTGATGCTCTCTTTTACTTCAATTCATATTTCCTATGTGAGCATCTTCTCAAACTATCATGCCTAACTTAAAGGCGTTAAAGAAAAGTACTTTTTGGGAGATAACCCAATAGTTTTATTGAGTCTTGGAAGTTATTACCTCTGTAATGACCTCTCCTTATACTTTTTATTTGCTTTTTGTGCCAAGAATAACCTCTAATGAGAGAGAAGTAATGCTTGGGAAAGTTGTTGTCCCAAAACAGATTTTCCTGCTTCGCTGTAAAAATTTGTGTAAAATCTCTGTACGTCGGTTTGAGCTGTAACTTTTTGTGCTTCTGAACCAGGTTGTTATCCAACTTTCGTTAGTTCAACACTTTTCGATTTGAGCAACAGAAGGTCTTCGAAAAAATTGGTTTTTACCTGCTGGTCTGTTTTGACAGATTTCTGCCATTATTTGCATTTGCTTCTTGTTGATTCCTTTTTGCGTTCTTTTTGGGGAATTGAGATTTTTGAGGGAAGTGCTACAGTAGCTTGTGTTTTAATGAAAGTTTTATTGGTGTTGAAACTTAACCCAAAGATTTATTATCTTGAGTGCACTAATGTTGCTAATAAAGATTGTGTGAAGTTTTGTATGAAGGAAAAATTTCAGGTGTAATGGAAGAATGATGTAATGAGATGAAGAATGGACTAAAGCTCAAGCTTGGGGAAGCCACGTGTGTCACCCCAAGAAATATCCAAGAAGTACAAGCATCAAAGCTTGGGGATGCCCAAGGCATCCCCTTCTTCATCAATAAAAATCTCAGGTTTCTTCCAAACACTTCATTTTTATTGTTTCATGCACAGTTGTGTTGTTCTTGGAGTGTATTTGTTTTTGTTTTTGGTTTTAGTTTGCTTGGTTTGCTTAGTTTGCTTGAATAAATTGGTTGTACCCCCTCTTTCATACATTAGTTTCCAAAAAATATTGGCTTGGATTGGAAAAGAGTAGGAAAAGTTCATGCTTAAGTGGTAAAAGGAGCTTGTTTTTGACTGTGGCCTATGCTTTGTCATGTCATGCTTGATATTGTTTTGGCTTTATGCTTAGTGATTTTTGCTATAGCATGACATGTTATAAACAATTGAGAATGCTTAATGTGCCTTGAAAGAATCATGCGTTGTTTTAGCATATTAAAGCATAGTATTGTGGTATTCTCCTTTGATGCTTTATCTAGGTTAAGTTGGCGCATGCTCACACCATGTTAAGACTATCCCAAGTCACCATAGCCTCTATGATCTTTCAGTTTTCGACTTGTAATATCACTTTATGCTTTAATTAATGATGTTTTTTCGCTTTGCATGATTATGGCCACTATTTCTCTCTTAGTTGGTCGCTCCTAGTCTTTTGCTAGCCTCCATAACCAGGTATGAGTTCCACTCATGCATCCAACTCCAAATAAAACCAAGTTATTCCAAAGGGTCCACCATACCTACCTATTAGCATGTGTTATTCCAAGTATATTCATGTTTTTTATCTACCTTCCAAATTAAACTTGTTATGAGAAAACTAGTGATTAAAGCTCTCACGAACTTGATGGCACACTTTACTTTTCTTACCCCTAATAAACTTGAACCATTGTGTCGTCCATGTTGTATATGCTTGCACTTATATGTTGGGGATTAGCAGAACCATGTTGTCAAGGGGAACGCTTTCAACATTGTACTTGTACATTGTACCTAGTTGATATCTTGCTCTTTTGTCTATGGATGTCGTCAGTGTGAAATGAAAGGGGAGCTTGTAAGTCCATGGAGTTATGTATGTGTATTAGAGAAACGCCTGGGCCACTGGTCTAATCCATGCCTAATCATGGTGGAAACCTGCAGCGTAACCATAATGAGCAATCTATGAAGCATTCTTCTTATAAAAAAGAGATAGAGACTGAGAAAAAGAGAAAAGAAAAAAAGATGAGAAAAGAGGAAAGAGAGAAAAAACACCATTTTCCCATGGTAAATAAGAAGATTGCTGAGATGCTTGTTGTTTGCTTGCCTTGTCATTTTGATATGGGGATTCTTCCGTATCATCGGGCAAGGGGTACCCCGTTGGCGGTTTTCTATGATACACATGTACTTACTATGACAAGAACTTACCGGTAACTAAACTTGAGTAGCATGAGGAGCGACCCTCGTATTCAAGGGACATGAGATTTCCAACTTATACTTTGTCAAGCATATACTCCATAGTTTGTTCGCTTTAACCTTAATCACTTAAATATGCTTATGATAGGGGCAATGAGAGCTGAAAGCTAATAAGTACCATAATTTTTGGAAGCTCTTTATGAAACTTGAATCTCTGCTTCCTTCTATGAAGGCCTTTCTTTTACTTTTATGTTGAGTCTCCATCTTCTATCTTTATGCACCTATTGAGAGAGCAAAGTGGCCATTCTTAGTTTAATGTGCATTGTCCCAAGACTTGTTGATTGATGCATAACCTTGATATTGCTTGTTCTTAAACTATTTGTATCTAGTCACCCTTATAAACTTTGAAGGTGTCCTATGCAATTATGATTTGCTACATTATGAGGGACAAGCTGAATGCCACTATGCTATGTCTTCCTTATGTGAAACAAACAAATGTCTTGCAAAGCATTGTTATTCATCAATCTTTTATTTGTGCCTTTTCATGTTATAACATAGTTGCTATGTCTTATTGTTAGAACTTTATCTTTCATGCTATGTTGAAGTACTATGATCCCAGCTATCAATGTTTTACAAATACTTTGATCAAGTTTATGATGGTGCATGTCACCTCAAAAATTATTCTTTCTTTTTATCACTTACCTACTCGAGGACGAGCAGGAGTTAAGCTTGGGGATGTTGATACGTTGCAAACGTATCTATAATTTTTGATGTTCCATGCTTGGTTTATATCTACTTTCTTATGTTTTGCCCACACTTTGGAGTACTTTTTATACACTTCCTTGGACTAACCTATTAACCAGATGCCACAGTGCCAGCTGCCTGTTTTCTGCTATTTTTGGTTCCAGGAAAGTAAGAAATTGAATATTCTCCAAATTGGACGAGACAAAATCCAAAGTCAATATTTCATCGAGGGGGACACGGAGCCAGAATACGAGACGGAGAGGGGCCAGGGGTAGGCCACACCACCTGGCCGTGAGGCCAGGGCTGGCCCGTGCCAGGGGTGGTGCGGCCGCATAGGGCACCCCCTCGGCCTCCCCTTTCTCCTATATATTTCCTCCGATACAGAAACCCTAAGTACCCGATCAAAAATCCACGAAAGAGTTTGTAGCCTCCGTCATCTCCATCCCTAGATCGGGAGGGATCTGAAGCTCTTCCCGGCACCCTGCCGGAGGGGAGAATTCACCTGGAGGCCTTCTTCATCACCATGGAAGCCTCCGGTGTGATGCGTGAGTAGTTCATCCTTGGACCACAGGCCCATGTAGTAGCTAGATGGTTGGTTCTCCTCCTTTGTTCTATCATGTTTAGATCTTGTGAGCTCCGTTCATGATCATGATCATCTATTTGTAATCATACATGTTGTGTTTGCGGGGATCCGATGGATATTGAGATGCTATTTCAGCTTGATTATTGATTCTATCATGTCTTTGTTATTTGTGATCTTGCATGCTCTCTGTTGTTAGTAGATATCTTGGCCGAGTAGATGCTAACAACTCGAAGAGGGAGTATTTATGCTCGATAGTGGGTTCATGCCTCTAGTAATTTAGGGAAGTAATAGAAATCTCTAAGGTACTAGATGTGTTGTTGCTACTAGGGAGAAAACAACAATCCTTTGTTCATAGAACAATCGTATTGTTTACTTTACACGCAATGCTTAATGCAATTATCTATTGCTTGCGACTTAATACTGGAGGGGGTTCGGATGATAACCTGAAGGTGGATTATTAGTCATAGATGTAGTTGGATTATGGTCTATGTATAATGTTGTAGTGCCCAATCAAGTCTCATAGGAGTCAAGATGATTAGTATATGCATGTATGCTTTCTCGATGTTTGTCAATTGCCTCGCTGTAATTTGTTCACCCAACATGTCATCTATCTTAAGGAGAATCACAACTAGTGAACTATGGACCCCGCTCCTTTCTTTTACCATCAATGTACAACTGTTTACTGTTTTATGTTTACTTTATACAAGCTATTACTTTCTTCCACACAATACGTTTAATCCTTTATTTTCAGCAAAACCGGTGATATTGACAACCTCGCTGTAAGTTGGGGACAAAGTTCTGTGGTTGTGTTGTGTAGGATTCCAAGTTGGAAACAGCACCTTGGAGGTGTTTCCTTCCTCCTACTGGTTCGATAACCTTGGTTTCACAACTGAGGGAATATTTGATGTTGTGCTTATCATACCTTCCTCTTGGGGTTCCCAACGAGCTCATCGTATCTTGAGCCAACAAGCATCTTTCTGGCATCGTTGCCGTGGATTGAAGGAACAAGCACCAACGTCAACCACGCGCCAGCACTTATACCATTTTTCAGCTCTTCCTTTCAGTGATAATGAGAATAACTTCTTCTTGACTTGATCGGTTGTAATACCTGCACACTTGAGCAACCCGCATAATTCCTGTATAAAGAGAAAATGATCACCGGGATGGATAGTTCCATCTCCAACATAATAGTTATCCTAACATGATCAATAATTCTTGTCAGTATTTTCAAAGTATCATTCTCAGCAGGTGGTGGTTCATCTACTACCTTAGCAGTGGTAGTAGCATTACAAAATAAGAAACTAAGTGAATTATCCATATTGAAATAAAGCAACTAACAGAAGTAAACAATACTCATAGTAGAAGTTTCCTTTACCAGTTCCACTCTCCAATAGCGCTTCACTCCCCGGCAACAGCGCCAGAAAATAGTCTTGATGACCCACAAGTATAGGGGGTGTATCACAGTATTTTCGATAAGTAAGAGTGTCGAACCCAACGAGGAGCAGAAGGTGTTGACGAGTGGCTTGGAGCAGGAATTCTCTATAAATACTTAGCAAACGGATTTTTAAGGGTTTTTGATAATGTAGGTAAATAAAGTGCGAGTAAATAAAATACAATAATAATAAATGCAGCAAGTGGCACAATCCTTTCTTTAGCAAAGGACAAGCTAGTTGTATTACTTAAGATGACCAAATATTCTCGAGGACACACGGGAATATCGTCAAGTGCTTTCGCTTCATATAGTTGATTAATCTTCTTTTGTTTGCTAAGTGTTGTGTGGGTGAACCTGTGCTAATGTACTGACCTTCCTAGGACTAATACATACTTGTGATTATACCCCTTGCAAGCATCCGCAAGTACAAGAAAGTAATTAAGATATAAACCTAACCACAACTTTAAACTCTAAGATCCTAACATCCCTTGTGCAAAGGTTTCCTAACGGGGGGTTAGGTTTCTGTCACTCCGGCAACCCCTACGATTAGTAGCCAAATACACAATGCATTCCCCTAGGCCCATAAAGGTGAAGTGTCATGTAGTCGATGTTCACATGACACCACTAGAAGAATAACACCACAACTGAAATATCAAACCATTGAATCTTTATCAACACAACTCCACTACTAACAACATGACTTCTCCCATGTCCTCAAGAACTAAACGAACTACTCACAAGACATCATATGGATCAAGATCAGAGATGATATAATGATAAGCAACAATCTGAACATAACAATAATTCAATGGTTCCACTCAATAGCATCAACTACTACAAGTAATCAACACCGGGAAAGTTTCCCCTAAGAACTATGCAAGATTCAACCCAATTGTTACAACGGTACGGAGTGGTGATGATGGTGGTGATGGAAATGATGGTGATGATGATGGTGATGATGATCCCGATGAAGTCCAGCTCGAAGGTGGTGTTGATGGCGATGATCTCCCCTCTCCAGGAAGGAATTCCCCTAGCAGAATTCTGTCTGCCAGAGAGATCTTTCTCTCTCTAGTTTTCCGCCCCGCAGAGGCGACAAAATCTTTCTGTGGTCTCCCCCAGGTATTAGGGTTTCGTGGGGATAATATACGCCAAAGGGGAGAGCCAGGAGTGGGCCAGGGTGGCTTCACCACCTGCTGGTGCGGCCAAGGGTGGCCCGCGTCAAGGGGTGGTGTGGGCCCCCTATGGCCCATCTCCACTCCCTCTTCTGGCATCCTTCGTCTTCTGGAAAAATAGGATTTTCTATCTATTTTTCCGGATTTTCTGATCTTCGGGAATTTCATGTCCAAACGGCACCTTTTCCATCAGAATCCTAACTGTAGCGGTCCATGCTCCAAAAGTCATCAACCATGCAAAAACAGATGAAATAACATAAGTATCATCTCTTAATATGAAATATATCAATGAAGAATAGTAAATTATGATATAGAATAGTGATGCAAAATGGACGTATCAAGGATTTTCTTTCGGTGGAGATGGTGGCCAAGATCCCAAAGGAGGGGGATCTTCGAGCACCAAGCCCATTGGCGGATCTAAAGGAGCTATTGAAGAACCTGGTTTTAAAGGATGAGGAGCTCGACGGTCTTGTGCTCCCAAGGGAGGAGTTCATGAACCTGAGAGAGGGAGCATGCTGGATGGCAGTGGTCAAGGTGCAGACGATGAGGCACTTTAGTAACCAACCTTTTTTCCAGAAGATGGACGTGGCTTGGGGCTTTGCAAAGCAATGGTCGATTCGGCCAGTGGAAGGCAACTTGTTCATCCTCCAGGTTTCATGCCTCGGCGATTGGAACGGGGCCATGTACGAGGGTTCGTGGATATGCAGGAAACTGGGAGTGCTGCTGGAGCACTATAACGGAATCGCGGATCCAAATTTGGTGGTGCTGGACCATATGTATGTCTGGGTTTAGATCAGGGAATCCCATCACTGTCCAGGAGGGAGGAGATCGTGTGCAACATGGCAGCACATATTGGCTTGGAGCGAGTGGCACGAGCTTCGCTCGCGTGTGGGTCAAACTCAACGTGAAAGAGCCGCTCACTCGCGTTGTTGTCCTGCACACGGAAGGACAGGAACCTATGACGTTCTAGGTGATGTACGAGAAACTACTATGCTTCTGTGATGTCTGTGGCCCCTTTGGCCATGGCGAGATGGAGTGCGGGGATGGTGTCCATGAGGATGCATCCCAACAGTATGGTAGATGGATGTTGGCACCTATGGAGTATTGGCACCCTCAAACTGTAGGGGGAAGGCTCGGCCATCGGCTCCTGTGAATAGCCACAGCGGGCGGGGCAGTGAACGTGGTGGTCGGACCGTTGGGGAGATGCGTAATAGGTCATCAGAGGAGACCAAAGCTGCTACAAAAAACCCGGGCACTGAACCCCTTCAACTGACTAATAGGGAAACGACAGGGCCATAGGGGACATCTATGCACGTACCTGGTGCTAGTGTGATGGATGGGGTGGAAGCACGGAAGACGGGGGCTCCCCCTCTCACCGGTGAAGCCACCTGCACCCGAAGAAGTATGAAACCAACAACAACAAGGCGGGCTCCGGGACTAAGCACGGCCAAGAGCAATGAGTTGCTTGAGTTATAACTGTCGCGGGGTGGGGAGCGAAGCGATAGTTAGAGAGCTTTGTGACCTCACGAGGCAATTTAAACCTACTGTCCTCTGTGTTGTGGAGACTCAAGTACATAAGAAGCGGGCTGCAGGATTAGCGAGACGTCTAGGTTTTGATAAGTATTTTGTTGTAAGCATTACATGACGTAGTGGTGGAACCGCTATGTTCTGGAATAATGAAATAAAGCTCGATATTTTGCCATACTATCAGTATCACGTGGATACAGTTACCATTGAAAGGGGTGGTGATCCCTGGCGTTTAACCTGTATTTATGGTGAGTTTGAGACTGTGGAGAGGTTTAAAACATGGGACATGATGAAATTTACCAAATCTTCATCATCGTTGCTATGGATGTGCATTGGGGATTTTAATGAGGTATTGCACCAACACGGACATGTTAGTGTTGTTGGCCGGAGCCGGCTTAGATTGCGGCATTTCGGGAGGTAGTGGATGTTTGTGAACTAGCGAACCTGGGGTACTCAGGGAACTCATGGACCTTTCAGAAAAGGGTGGCGGGGGATCCTTATGCCGAGTACGTCTCGATAGAGGCTTGGCCATGTCGGCCTGGAGCATGTGTTTCCCTGTTGTGGTCTTGAGTCATCTGACGAGGGTTACGTCAGACCATTGCCCGATCCCGCTATGATGGCGAAAGACGGCAGGGCAACGTAGGAGGAATACGGAGAAAATCTTCCGTTACGAGATGATGTGGGAGAAGGATGACCAATTTAAACCCCACCTCTCGAGGCATGGTAGGCGGAGGGCCCAACGATGACCATGTCGCAGCTGAGTGACAAGTTGAACCGGGTGTCAAGCTCGCTCGACAATTGGGAGAGACAGAGCTTTGGCCATGTTAAGAAGGAGATCAACATTTTATCATCTAGACTCACTGCTTTGCATGCATATATGATGAGACAGGGACCCTCCACCCAGGAGACGAGTATTACCCAAGGACTTCTTGATTTATTTGAGAGGGAGGAAGTCATGTGGAGACAACGATCACGGGTGCATTGGTTGGCAGATGGGGATAAGAAACTCGTTTTTTTCCATCTTCGGGCCAGCCAGCGGAGAAGGAAGAATCGCATCATCAGAATTAAGCGACCAGATTTGTCGTTTGTGGAGGATGACCTAGAGATGGCGGAGTAGACGAGTGCTTTTTATGAGGGACTCTATCGATCCGATGGAACTTCCAATATGGAAGAGGTGATCAATGTGATCCCAACAAAGGTCATGAAAAGATGAATTGTGTGTTGTTGAAACCTTTTGAGGGGGATGAGGTAAATAAGGCACTGTTTCAGATGCTTCCGACCGAAGCGTCGGGGCCCTGATGGCTACCCTGCGCATTTTTTTCCAAACCCACTGGGATATCTGCGGCAAAGAGGTCACATTGGCGGTGATTTGGGTTCTAAGAGGGGAGGAAAACCTAGAGGATATCAATAAAACCTTTGTGGTTCTTATCCCAAAAGTAGAAAGCCAAGAGGAACTGGGCCAGTTTCGCCCAATCAGCATGTGCAATATAATCTACAAGATAGCCTCGAAGGTGGATGCCAATAGGTTGAAGGAATGCCTCCTGGATATCATCTCAGAGGAACAATTAGCTTTTGTTCCTGGGAGGATGATCACAGATAACATTATCACAGCTTATGAGTGTCTTCATTTCATGAAGAGGAACCGGGAAAAGAAAAGCTATTCCTGTGCATTGAAATTGGACATGCGAAAGCATATGACCAACTTGAGTGGAGCTACATTGAGGCTATCATGATCAAGCTGGGTTTTCATAGGGTATGGGTGCGAATGGTGATGTGCCTAGTGACTATTGTTTCCTTGCAGGTGCTTTTTAATGGCGGAAAACTACGTGAGTTCAAACCCTCCCGAGGGATGCGCCAGGGTGACCCTATCTCACCGTATCTTTTCTTGTTAGCAGTAGAGGGCCTTTCGTGCCTCTTAAAATACCGCAGTTTATCATTGGATCTCTAAGGTTTACGGGCGACACCGTCGGGGACGGCGATAAGCCACCTTGCTTTTGCTAATGATAGCCTATTGCTTTTCAAGGCAGATGTGTAGACTGTAGGGAGAGTCCAGTCTCTATTGGACAAGTACTGTCTGGCGTCTGGCTTGAGGATCAATCGAGACAAATCTTCTATTTATTTTATCAAGAAGTGTCTAAGCACAGGAAAGAATAACATTAAATCCGTCCTTGATGTTCATGACGAGTCCCCGAATGCAAAATATTTGGGAATGTCATCCAAGGTGGGAAGGTCTCGCAATGGTTCCTTCAGATACATCAAGGACCGGATTTGGAAATTCATCCAAGGGTGGATGGAGAGACTACTTTCCTCAAGAGGGAAGGATATCTTGATAAAATCAGTAGCCCAGGTGATTCCGATTTTTTCAATGACCTGTTTCTTGTTACCAAGAGGATTGTGCAAACAGATTAACACAATATTGAGGATCTGGTGGGGGAGTCGTGAAGGAGAACAACGGACATATTGGGTATCATGGCGAGACATGTGCAAGCCGAAGCAGATGGGAGGCCCAGGCTTCCGTGATATAGAGCTTTTCAACTTATCTTTATTGGCACGTTAGTGTTGGAGGATATTGCAGAACCTAGATGCTTTAAGCTCTAGAGTTCTGAAGGAGATTTATTTTAGGGACATAAACTTGCTAAGCGCAGGCTTGGGCGTGGCACCATCTCAATTGTAGTGTGCGCTGCATGCGGGGCTCCAAGTATTGAAACAAGGTTTAGTGAAAAGAATTGATACGGGGGAGCAGACATACCCGTGGAATGACCAATGGCTACCGAGAGATGGTATGCTCCGCCCTATTGCATGCCTACCACAGGAGAACAAGGAGGATCCACCACCATAGTTGCATCGTTCATCGAGGCAACAACAACATGGAGGGAGGTTGAGCTGAGGCGTTTTCTCCTTCTGATGGATGTTGAGACCATCCTAAATATATCCCTAAGTCACAGGCAACATGACGACTTTTGGGCATGGCACTACGATCGACGAGGTGTGTTAAAGTGTGATCGGCTTATAGGATGCTCATGTTCATGAGGGAGAAGAGGGAGGCCTGGCTGGAGGGATGCTCAGAGTCCTCAAATGGTCGAACAGTAGAGAAATAGTGGACAGCTCTCTGGAAAAAAGGTGCCATCCAAACTGAAAGTATTCCTTTGGAGATTGGCTAAGCAATCACTGCCCATAAGAGATGTGCGGCACCACAGGGGGATGACCGACAATGACCAATGCCACTTCTGTGTAGCAGAAAACTCATGGCGTCATGCCCTGCTTGACTGCACATGATGGCTACAAGTGCACAGATCAATTGTAGCTAGTTTTGAAATAAGAGTATCGTACCCACAGAGAGCTATTTGGTGAAGGTCTTTATGCCCCTCATCACTTTTCACCAAAGGATACTTATAAGCTGCCTTTGATCTTAAGTAAAGGGTGTTTGAAAGGTTTTTGGTTGAGTTCAGAAAAGTAATAAAAACAAGTAAAAGAAAGCAAGTAAAAAAGAGCGTTTGTAAACGTGGTTGAACTCAATAGGTGCGAAAGCATTCTCGGGGGTGTAGGATACACCACTAGCATGATATTATTAATCATAATTTAGATAACATACTTCTTGTGTCATGATATGTGTGGAGAGAGCTCCATAATAATATATTCACTACAAGACTCGTAGGAAGCCACTTTGTTGATCTAAGAGTGAGGTCATCTCTAAATAACCACTATGATGTCTAAGAGAAATCACTCATACAGACCACCGTAATTAAGGGTCTCCCCATGGATATCGTAATTAGCTTAGGGAATCTCTCTTTATTCTCCTTTGACCGTGCAGGTTGCTAGCTGGTGCCAATTGTCACGAAGCTTGTCGGGAACACTTCCAAACACGTCCAAAGGATTTATCCCTTATCTTTAGTACCGAAGGCAAATAATACGTGGCCAACTACACATACCATCTAAAGAGAGATACAAAATACAAATCATAAATCTATCATAGATGGGTGATAGCTCCCAAGTGCAGGAGACCAATTGCAATACTTTTCAATTAGAAAAGGTTGTTGAACCCACGAGGAGCTAAAGGTATTGGTTAGCAAGAATGGTAAATAAAACAATAAAAGTTGCATGTGTTTTTGGAGTTTTTTTTGTAAGGTTACAAATAAGTAAAATATTGAAAGTAAAATGCAATAAATAAAGGCTCTTATAAACAGAAAGCCCAATTCTCTATGCAACAAGAGGACAAGCTCAGGTGTGAGTGATCTTATATGTGACAAGCGTTCCTGAGGACGGCATGGATTTACTTGGCATATAGATTTCTAAACCAACATGGTGAATATCTTGTCTAGTTTTAGTCTTTCCGTACGGAGCCTTATTTTGGTGCAGCCAACTAAATGAACTAAAGCACTCCCTTATGATGGATCCTACGGCCAAGTTAATGTGCAAACATAGGAATTATTAAGACTAGAATGTCCCACCATAGCTATAAACCCTAAGGTCTCTGATATATATCCCCCTAATGGAACTTTATGTATTGGACCATGGTTTACGTGTCCTCCACGGTCCTACCCACGCTATTACACTATGGTGTTGTCCTATGAGCCCATAAAGGTGAAGTGATCTGCAGTCGATGTTCGCACACCACCATCATAGAACAACATAAAAGATAAAAACTAGACCAAATACTCAACATATGTCATATAGAAATCATTGCCAATTCATCCTATGCCCTCAGGAACATATGGAACTACTCACAACATGGAAACATGATAGTATTCAGTAGCATATGTGGTACAACACAATCTGAAAATATAATCTCTCCACAAGATAATATCAATTATCCAATCTCACGCATGTAAAATAGCACAAACAATTATCTAGGGTTCGATAACTTCTCAAACAACGAGGGGGATGAAGTGGACCTCGAAGATGGTGATAGAGATGGTGCTGGTCTTGGTGATGGAGATGATGGAGATGCCTCCCCTACACCTAGGAGGATTGGTGATGTCGATGGCGGTGATTTCCCCCTCTCTGGTGCCCCGGAGCAGGAAGATTTGCCCCCTCCCAGAGAAGGAGAGAGCTTTCGCCTCCTCCGCCGCCTCGATATATCTCGAAAAAATAGGGTGTATGTTTCTGCCGAGACGGAGTTGTGGACAAAAGGGTAGGTCGAAACGATGCCCGAGGGCCGAACGAGCCACCCACATGTGGCCACGTAGTGGGGTCGCGTGTGGCGTGCTCTGATATGTTGCAAACATATCTATATTTTTTTATATTCCATGCTTGTATTATATCTACTTTCTTATGTTTTGTCCACACTTTGGAGTATTTTTACACATTTTCTCGAACTAACCTATTAAGAAGATGACACAGTGCCAGTTGCATGTTTTCTGCTATTTTTAGTTTCAGAAAATCTAGTAAGGAAATATTCTCGGAATTGGACCAGACAAAAGCCCAAGTCAGTATTTCACCAAAAGGAACACGGAGTCCAGAGGGGAGACGAAGTGGCGCACCAGGGTGGCCACACCTGGTGGCGGCGCGGCCTGGGGGCGTGCCACTAGGGGGTGTGGGCCCCCTTGGCGCTCCACCGACCTTGCCCCTTCGCCTATATATTGCCTCCGGGATGAAAATCCTAGGTACCCGATCAAAATTCCACGAAAGAGTCTGTAGCCGCCATCTCCATCCCTAGATCGGGAGGGGTCTGAAGCTCTTCCTGGCACCCTGCCGGAGGGGAGAGATCACCCTGGAGGCCTTCTTCATCACCCCTCCGGTGTGATGCGTGAGTAATTCATCCCTGGACTACGGGTCCATGTAGTAGCTAGATGGTTGGTTATTCTCCTTTGTGCTACCATGTTTAGATTTTGTGAGCTCCGTTCATGATCAAGATCATCTATTTGTAATCTTACATGTTGTGTTTGCGGGGATTCGATAGATATTGAGATGCTATTTCATATTGATTATTGATTCTATCATGCCTATGTTATTTGTGATCTTGCATGCTTTCTGTTGTTAGTAGCTATCTTGGCCGAGTAGATGCTAGCAACTCCAAGAGGGAGTATTTATGCTCGATAGTGGGTTCATGCCTCTAGGAATCTAGGAAATGATAGAAATCTCTAAGGTACTAGATGTGTTGTTGCTACTAGGCAGAAAACAACAATCCTTTGTTCATAGAACAATCATATTGTTTACTTTACACACTTTGCTTAATGCAATTATCTGTTGCTTGCAACTTAATACTAGAGGGGGTTCAGATGATAACCTGAAGGTGGATTATTAGTCATAGATGTAGTTGGATTACGGTCTATGTATAATGTTGTAATGCCCAACCAAATCTCATAGGTGTCAAGATGATTAGTATATGCATGTATGCTTTCTCGGTGTCTATCAATTGCCCCGCTATAATTTGTTCACCCAACATGTCATCTATCTTAAGGAGAATCACCTCTAGTGAACTATGGACCCCAGTCCATTCTTTTACCATCAATCTACAAGATATTTACTATTTTCTATTTACTTTCTGCAAGCAATTACTATCTTCCACACAATATGTTTAATCCTTTGTTTTCAGCAAAACCGGTGAGATTGACAACCTCACTATAAGTTGGGGGCAAAGTTCTGTGGTTGTGTTGTGCAGGATTCCAAGTTGGAAACAACACCTTGGAGGTGTTTCCTTGCTCCTACTGGTTCGATAACCTTGGTTTCATAACTGAGGGAAAACTTGCTGCTGTGCTGACCATACCTTCCTCTTGGGGTTCCCCAACGAGCTCGACGTGTTGAGCCAATAATCAAGCTTTTCCTGGCGCTGTTGCCGGGGAGTCAAGAACATCTTCACATGGGGAGTCCCTCATAACCAATCTCTTTACTTTTTTTTGCTTAGTTTATTTCTGCTTTGTTTGCTTGTTTCTTTTATCAAAAACACACAAAAACTAGTTATACTAGTTTGCTTCTTTATATTAAAAACACAAAAAAATGACTACTCTTGAAAATACTAAGTTGTGTGACTTCACTAGCACCAACAATAATGATTTCATGTGCACACCTATTGCTCCACCTGTTCCTGAAGCTACTTTCTTTGAAATTAAACTTGCCTTGCTTAATCTTGTTATGAAAGAACAATTCTCTGGTGTTGGTACTGAAGATGGTGTTGCTCACCTTAATAACTTTGTTGAACTTAGTGAGATCCAAAAACATAGGGATATAGATGGAGATATTATTAAGCTTAAATTGTTTCCTTTCTATTTGAGAGGAAAAGCTAAAGAGTGGTTGCTATCCCTAACTAGAAATAGTATTGATTCTTGGACTAAATGCAAAGATGCTTTTATTGGAAAATACTATCCTCCTGCTAAGAATATATCTATGAGAAGTGAAATAATGAAATTTAAACAATCTGATAATGAACATGTTTCTCAAGCTTGGGAAAGAATAAAATCTTTGGTAAAGGATTGTCCCACTCATGGACTGACTGCTTGGATGATTATCCAAACCTTTTATGCAGGATTGAATTATTCTTCAATAAATCTGCTGGATTCTCCTGCTGGAGGTACCTTTACGACCATTACTTTGGGTGCTGCAACAAAGCTTTTGGATAATATGATGGTTAACTATTCTGAATGGCACACTGAGAGAGCTCCACAAGGTAAGAAGGTAAATTCTATTGAAGAAACCTCCTCCTTGAGTGATAAAATTGATGTTATTATGTCTATGCTTGTTAATGGGAAAGCTCATATTGATCCAAATCATGTTTCCTTAGCTTCTTTGGTTGCTAAAGAAGAGCAAGTTGATGTGAACTTTATTAGAAATAATAATTTTAGCAACAATGCCTACAGGAATAATTTTGGTAATAATAATTATAGGCCATACCCTCACAATAAAGGTAATGCTTATGGAAATTCCTACAACAATAATAGAAGTGCGCCCCCTGAACTTGAAGTCATGCTTAAAGATTTTATTAGTAAACAAACTGCTTTCAATAAAACTATTGAGGAAAAACTCTCTAATGCTGAAAGAAATATAGCATCATTGTCTGAAGCACAATCTTCTTTGAATAAAATGGCTGCTAAACCTGAAACTATTGAAAACCCCTTTGCTGCTACTAATGCCATACAAGTTAGAATTGATGAAAATGTTAGACTATTAGCTGAATTGCATGCTAAATGGGAAAGAGAAGATGAAATTGCTAGAAATATTAGTATTTCTACTATCACCACCACTAATGCTAATGCTAGAAATCCACATGAAGTTTCTTCTACAACAATACCTAAAACCAATGGAACCTTTTCTAATAAAAATGTTGAAATTCTTCGAAATATGGGAAACAATAGCTCTACTACTTTAGATGGTAATTATGATTTTGATCTTGATGGTTGCAATATCTTTGAAGTAATTATGTTCCTACAAAAGCTTGCTAAAAGTCCTAATGTTGGTGCTATGAATATGGCCTTTACAAAACACATTACTGATGCTCTCATAAAAATTAAAGAAGAAAAGATGAAACATAAAGCTTATATTCCTATGAAATTAGAAGATGGTTGGGAACCCATCATTAATATGAAAGTGAATGATTTTGATCTCAAAGCTTTATGTGATCTTGATAGTAGTGTTTCTATTATGCCTAGAAAGATTTATGAAATGCTTGATTTGCCACCATTGGAAGATTGTTATTTAAATGTACAACTTGATGATAATGCTAGAAAGAAACTCATGGGGAGTATTAATGATGTTCTTATTATGGTTAACAATGCCTATGTCCCCGTTGATTTCTATGTTTTGGATGTTGAATGCAATGCTTCTTGTCCTATTACTTTGGGACGACCTTTTCTTAGAACTGTTAGTGCCATTATCGATATGAAAGAAGGCACCATTAAATATCAATTTCCACTCAAGAAAGGTATAAACCACTTCCCCAAGAAGAGAGAGAAGATTCCTTTTGCCTCTCCTATTAAAACAAAATTTGCTCTTAATGCTTGTTCATTTGAGAATACTTTTTTCTTTTCTTGCTTCTTATGCCTAGCTCAAAGGCGTTAAAGAAAAGCACTTATTGGGAGATAACACAAATTTCGTTAGGAGTCTTTTGTTGAGTCTTGGAAGTTATTGCCTCATTAATAATCTCTCCTTATCATTTTTGTGTGGTTTTTGTGCTAAGAGTAACCTCTAATGAGAGAGAAGTAAGACTTGGGAAAGTTGCTGTCCCGAAACAGACTTTTGTTCTGCGCAGTAAAAATTCGTGAAAAATCTCTATATGTCAGTTTGAGCTGTAATTTTTTGTGCTTCTCTCCCAGGTCGTTATCCAACTTTCGTTAGTTGAACACGTTTTGATTTGAGCAACAGAAGGTCTTCGAAAAAATTTCTTTTTACCTGCTGGTCTGTTTTGACAGATTTCTGGCATTATTTGCATTTGCCTCTTAATCTCTTTATCTTTGAGTTCTCTCTGATCACTTGAACTTTTTAAAGGAAGTGATACAGTAGCTTGTGTTTTAATGGAAGTTTTACTTGTGTTGAAACTGAACCAAAAGACTTATTATCTTGAGTGCACTAATGTTGCTAATGAAGATTGTGTGAAGTTTTATATGAAGGAGATTTTAAAGTGTAGGGAAGAGTAATGTGATAAGATGAAGAATGGAAATAAGCTCAAGCTTGGGGATGCCACCCGTGTCACCCCAAGAAATATTCAAGAAGTACAAGCGTCAAAGCTTAGGGATGCCCAAGGCATCCCCTTCTTCATCAATAAAAATTTCAGGTTTCTTCCAAATACTTCATTTTTATTGTTTAATGCACAACTGTGTTATTCTTGGAGCATCTTCATTTTTGATTTTAGTTTTCGTTTGCTTAGTTTTCTTGAATAAATTGGTTGGACCCCCGCATTCATACATTAGTTTTTAAATAAGTTGATTTGGATTGGAAAAGAGTAGGAAAGTTCATGCTTAAGTGGTATAAAAGAAGCTTGTTTTTGACTATGACTTAGACTTTATCATGCCATGCTTGATATTGTTTTGGCTTTATGCTTAGTGATTATTGTTGTATCATGGCTCATTATAAACAATTGAGATTGCTTAATGTGCCTTGAAAGAATCATACATTGTTTTAGCATATAAAAGCATAATATTGTGTTATTCTCCTTTGACGCTTTATTTGGGTTGACTTGGCGCATGCTCACACCATGTTAAGACTATACCAAGTCACCATAGCCTCCATGATCATTTAGTTTTCGACTTGTAATATCACTTTATGCTTTAATTAATGATGTTTTGTCGATTTGCATGATTATGGCCATTATTGCTCTCTTATTCGGTCGCTCCCAGTCTTTTGCTAGCCTCCATTCCAAGTATGAGTTCCACTCATGCATCCAACTCCAAATAAAACCATGTTATTCCAAAGAGTCCACCATACCTACCTATTAGCATTTGCTATTCCAAGTATATTCATGTTTTTATCTACCTTCCGAATTAAACTTGTTATGTGAAAATTAGTGATTAAAGCTCTCACAAACTTGATGGCACACTTTACTTTTCTTGCACTTAATATACCTGAACCATTGTGCCCATATATGTTGCGTATGTGCTTGAGCTTCATAAGTTGTGAATTAGCAGAACCATGTTACCATGGGGAACGCTTTCAACATTGCACTTTCTTTGGTTGATATCATGTTCTTTTGCTTATGGATCCCGTCGGTGTGAAATAAAAGGGGAGCTTATAAGCTCATGGAGTTTGTATATGTGTTAGAGAAACGCATGGACCACTAGCCTAAGTCATGCCTAATCATGGTGGAAACTTGCAGCATAACCATAATGAGCAATCTGTGAAGCATCCTTAATAAAAACCTATGCAAATTGCAAATAAAAAGATCGCTGATATGCTCATTGTCTGCTTGCCTTGTCACTTCTATATGGGAATGCTTCTGTATCATCGGGCAAGGGGCACCCCGTTGGCGATTCTCTATGATACACATGTATTTACAATGACAAGAACTTACTTGTAACTAAAGTTGAGTAGCATGAGGTTCGGTCTTCATAAGTAAGGGGCAAGAGATTTCAACTTATAACTTGTTAAGCATATCCTCATATTTGTTCACTTTAACCTTAATCACCTAAAGATGCTTATGATAGGGGCAATGAGAGCTAAAAGCTAATAAGTACCATAATTGTTGGAAGCTCTTTATGAGACTTGAATCCCTGCTTCCTTCTATGAAGGGCCTTTCTTTTACTTTTTATGTTGAGTCTCCATCTTCTATCTTTATGCACCTATTGAGAGAGCATAGTGGTCATTCTTAGTTTAATGTGCATTGTCCCAAGACTTGTTGATTGATTCATAACTTTGATATTGCTTGTTCTTAAACTATTTGTATCTAGTCACCCTTATGAACTTTGAAGGTGTCCTATGCATTTATGTTTTGCTACACTATGAGGGATAAGCTGAATACCATTCTCATTATGTTTTCTGTATGTGAAAAACAAACGTCTTTCAAAGCATTGTTATTCATGAATCTTTTGTTTGTACCTTTTCATGTTACAACAGGGTTGCTATGTCTTATTGTTAGAACTATATCTTTCATGCTATGTTAAAGTACTATGATCCCAGCTATCAATGTTTTACAAATACCTTGATCAAGATTATGATGGTGCATGTCACCTCAAAATTATTCTTTTTTATCACTTACCTACTCGAGGACGAGCAGGAGTTAAGCTTGGGGATGTTGATACGTTGCAAACGTATCTATAATTTTTCATGTTCCATGCTTGTTTTGTATCTACTTTCTTATGTTTTCTCCACACTTTGGAGTATTTTTACACATTTTCTGGAACTAACCTATTAACTAGATGCCACAGTGCTAGTTGCCTGTTTTCTGCTATTTTTGGTTTCAGAAAAGCTAGTAAGGAAATATTCTCGGAATTGGACCGGACAAAAGCCCAAGTCAATATTTCACCAGAAGGAACATGGAGTCCGGAGGGGAGACGAAGTGGCGCACCAGGGTGGCCACACCTGGTGGCGGCGCGGCCTGGGGGCGCGCCACCAAGGGTGTGGGCCCCCTGGTGCTCCACCGACCTTGCCCCTTCACCTATATATTGCCTCCGAGACAAAAACCCTAGGTACTCGATCAAAATTCCACGAAAGAGTCTGTAGCTGCCGCCATCTCCATCCCTAGATCAGGAGGGATCTGAAGCTCTTCCCGGCACCCTGCCGGAGGGGAGAGATCACCCTGGAGGCCTTCTTCATCACCATGCCTGCCTCCGGTGTGATGCGTGAGTAGTTCATCCCTGGACTACGGGTCCATGTAGTAGCTAGATGGTTGGTTCTTCTCCTTTGTGCTACCATGTTTAGATCTTGTGAGCTCCGTTCATGATCAAGATCATCTATTTGTAATCTTACATGTTGTGTTTGCGGGGATCCGATGGATATTGAGATGCTATTTCAGATTGATTATTGATTCTATCATGTCTATGTTATTTGTGATCTTGCATGCTTTCTGTTGTTAGTAGCTATATTGGCCGAGTAGATGCTATCAACTCTAAGAGGGAGTATTTATGCTCGATGGTGGGTTCATGCCTCTAGGAATCTAGGGAAGTGACAAAAATCTTTAAGGTACTAGATGTGCTGTTGCTACTAGGGAGAAAACAACAATCCTTTGTTCATAGAAAAATCATATTGTTTACTATACACACTTTGCTTAATGCAATAATCTGTTGCTTGCAACTTAATACTGGAGGGGGTTCGGATGATAACCTGAAGGTGGATTATTAGTCATAGATGTAGTTGGATTACAGTCTATGTATAATGTTGTAATGCCCAATAAAATCTCATAGGAGTCAAGATGATTAGTATATGCATGTATTCTTTCTCGGTGTCTGTCAATTGCCCCGCTGTAATTTGTTCACCCAACATGTCATCTATCTTAAGGAGAATCACCTCTAGTGAACTATGGACCTCAGTCCATTCTTTTACCATCAATCTACAAGCTATTTACTGTTTTCTATTTACTTTCTGCAAGCAATTACTATCTTCCACACAATACGTTTAATCCTTTGTTTTCAGCAAGATCGGTGAGATTGGCAACCTCATTGTAAGTTGGGGGCAAAGTTTTATGGTTGTGTTGTGCAGGATTTCAAGTTGGAAACAACACCTTGGAGGTGTTTCCTTGCTCCTATTGCTTCGATAACCTTGATTTCAAAACTGAGGGAAAACTTTTTGCTGTGCTCATCATACCTTCCTCTTGGGGTTCCCCAACGAGCTCGACGTGTTGAGCCAATAATCATGCTCTTCTAGCCCTCGTGGCTCCCGATGACCCACAAGTATAGGGGTGTATCACAGTATCTTCGATAAGTAAGAGTGTCGAACCCAACGAGGAGAAGAAGGTGCTGGCTAGTGGCTAGGAGCAGGAATTCTCTGTAAATACTTAGCAAACGGATTTTTAGGGGTTTTTGATAATGCAGGTAAATAAAGTACGAGTAAATAAAAGACAATAATAATAAATGAAGCAAGTGGCCCAATCCTTTCTTTAGCAAAGGACAAGCCGGTTGTATTACTTAAGATGACCGAATGTTCTCGAGGACACATGGGAATACCGTCAAGTGCTTTCGCTTCATGTAGTTGATTAATCTTCTTTAGTTTGCTAAGTGTTGTCTGGGTGAACCTGTGCTAATGTACCGACCTTGCTAGGACTAATACATACTTGTGATTATACCCCTTGCAAGCATCCGCAAGTACAAAAAAGTAATTAAGGTAGAAACCTAACCACAACTTTAAACTCTAAGACCCTAACATCCCGTGTGCAATGGTTTCCTAATGGGGGTTCGGGTTTCCGTCACTCCGGCAACCCCTACGATTAGTAGCCAAATACACAATGCATTCCCCTAGGCCCATATAGGTGAAGTGTCATGTAGTCGACGTTCACATGACACCACTAGAAGAAGTACACCTCAACTTAAATATCAAACTATTGAATCTTTCTCAACACAATTCCAGTACTAACAACATGACTTCTCCCATGTCCTCAAGAACAAAACGAACTACTCACAATACATCATATGGATCATGATCAGAGATGAAATAATGATGTATAACAATCTGAACATAAACAATAATTCAACGGTTCACTCAATAGCATCAACTACAAGGAGTAATCAACACCGGAAAAGTTTCCCCTTAGAACTATGCAAGATTCAACCCAATTGTTACAGCGGTATGAAGTGGTGATGAAGGTGCTGGTGATGATGATGGTGGTGGTGATGATGATGATGATCCTGATGAAGTCCAGCTTGATGGTGGTGTTGATGGCGACGGTCTCCCCTCTCCGGGAAGGAATTCCCCCGGCAGAATTCTGTCTGCCGGAGAGATCTTTCTCTCTCGGTGTTTTCCATCCCGCAGAGGCGGTGGGATCTTTCTATGGTCGCTCCCCGAGTCTTAGGGTTTCGGGAGGATAATATACGCTAGAGGGGAGAGCTAGGGGTGGACCAGGGCGGCCACACCACCTGGTGGCACGACCTAGGGTGGCCCGCGCCAGGGGGTGGTGTGGGCCCCCTGTGGCCCATCTCCGCTTCCCCTTCTGGCTTTCTTCATCTTCTAGAAAAATAGGATTTTCCATGTATTTTTTCCCGGATTTTCTGATCTTCGCGAATTTTGCCTCCAAACGGCACCTTTTCCATTAGAATCCTAACTGCAGCGGTCCATGCTCTAAAACTCATCAACCATGCAAAAACAGATGAAATAACATAAGTATCATCTCTTAATAGTAAATATATCAATGAATAACAGTAAATTATCATATAGAATAGTGATGCAAAATGGACGTATCAACTCCCCCCAAGCTTAGACTTCGCTTGTCCCTAAGCGAAACTAAACTCAATAAACATGACCTCAGGTTTATGGAGTGAAGAGTCGATAAAAGAATATGGACAAGAAGCATCACATTCATCAATACATAAGTCATAATAGAAGACAACTCACTATTATATAACGTTAACTTGCAATAAGTAAAGGAAACACAATAAAGATACAAAAAGTAAATCATAATTGGTAATGGCAAACTTAGCTCTTGGTCGAAAAAATAGTTGACAATTTGCTGGAGTTCACAAATAACTGATTTTCAATGATAGCTTTCAAAGTAGTAGACACTAAGATAAGAGCAAAGTGCAAAACAAGGAACATAAGAAACATGATTGGATAAATCATCATATGAATGAATGAAACACAACAACTCAAAATACTTGCTGAGGTAGAAGGGAATAGGTTAATGACTCAACTAAAAAATAAAAGAAAGGCTCTTCGCAGAGGAAAGTAGGGATTTCAAGTTTCATAAAAAGCTTCCAAAAATTATGATACTTATTAGCTTTCAGCTCTCATTGCCCCTATCATAGGCATCTTTAGGTGGTTAAGGTTAAAGTGATCAAATATGAGGATATGTTTGATAAGTTGCAAGTTGAAAATCTCATGTCCCTTGAATACGAGGGCCGCTCCTCATGCTACTCAAGTTTAGTCACTGGTAAGTTCTTGTCATAGTAAGTACATGTGTATCATGGAGAACCGCCAACGGGGTACCCCTTGCCCAATGATACAGAAGAATCCCCATATCAAAATGACAAGGCAAGCAGACAACAAGCATCTCAGCAATCTTCTTATTTACCATGGGAATATGGTGCTTTTTTTCTCTCTTTCCTCTTTTCTCATCATTTTTTCTTTTTTCTCTTTTTCTTAATCTCAATCTCTTTTTTTTATAAGAAGAATGCTTCATAGATGCTCGTTATGGTTACGCTGCAGGTTTCCACCATGACAGCATGGACTAGACCGGCGGCCCAGACGTTTCTCTAACACACATACATAACTCCATGGACTTACAAGCTTCTCTTTCATTTCACATCGACGACATCCATAGACAAAAGAAAATGATATCAACTAGGTACAAAGTATCGGTGCAATGTTGAAAGCGTTTCCCATGACAGCATGGTTCTGCTAATTCACAACTTACAAAGCGCAAGCATATACGTAACATAGATGGGTACAATGGTTCAAGTTTATTAAGTGCAAGAAATTAAAGTGTACCATCAAATTCATGAGAGTTATAATCACTAATTTTCACATAACAAGTTTAATTTGGAAGGTAGATAAAAACATGAATTTACTTGGAATAGCAATAGTGATAATAAGTAGGTATGGTGGACACAAATGGCAATCTTCCTTGGAAGCACAAAATATCTTAACTAGAAAATACTAAGCTTATGAGCAAATTAAGAAAGAAAGATGATAAAATTATATTTCTTTAGAGTACTTTCACTACTGCAAAAAAGCTTATAGCCTTCAGGTAGTTAGTGACAGGCAAAACTGTGCCTGTCACTAGTAAGTATTCCTAGTGACGGGCAATGATAGGTCTGTCACTAGTACGAAACACTAGTGATAGACACATAAAATTGACTGTCACTAGTATTTTTTGTGAAGACCAACCGAATGTAAAAATTACTTAGTGACAAGCGTATATAAATGTTTGTCACTGAGAACGCTAGGAGTAGCGACGGATAAAAATATGCTAGTCACTAGTATTCTTTTCTGAGACCGGATGAAAGTGGCAATTTGTTAGCGACATACATTTGTAAAAGTGGGTCAATGGTAGTAGGTAATTTTTTCGCCTGCCAACCCGACCATAGACCGGCCGGTGCTATGCTCACTTTTTTCTCTATGCGATGAAGACGAGATAAGCGACATCAATCCTTAAATTAACGTGTATGGCCGGGAGGAGAAGGGGAATGACATGGGGGGCTGGGAAGAGGAAGACCACGTCTCTTCCATGGCGTGGTAGGAGGAGGACGAGCAGGAGCAGGGAGGAGCATGGTCTGGGGAGCGAGGGAGGGGTGGCGGCGAGGAGGACTGCTCCGCCTCTTCTGTTTCTAGCGTGGCGGCCCATCCCCAACGTCGAAAAGGAGATAGGAGAGAGGAAGCAGCGGTGAGCCGGGTTTTTTAGCGTTGCCGGTTCACTGTTTTTTTTACTAACTGTAGCAGAGGACGTGAGCCGATGCTCAGCTTCGAGGCTTTCCCTCACGCTTAAGCTATAGGATAATATGTACGTGCTATCAAGTTCACCAGGGGAGAGAAAGACGCATAGGTACGAGTCCGGAACAGCCCGGCCATGTAACTTAGGTTTGATTACGTATGCTACAACTAATCTATTCATACCTAGTGTATGTGTGATGACACGGCCGCTACACATGCAGCATCAACGGCCCCGCGCGCACATCACTGTTGCTTGGACGATGGAATCATCAACACCTACTGGTCAAGGTCTGGACTAGCCATATGGTCAAGCACCGCACCGGATGCGTGATTAGTTGATTTCAAAAAGGAAAATGATACACCTTCCCGGGGATGAAACGTTTTCATCCCCCGGGTCGTTCGGTTCGTGTGCACTCCGTGATGGCTCACCCCGCCTGCCCCCGTTGCTGCAGGTTGCTCCGCCGCACCGCCACCCTCTCGTCCCTGCAGGTCGCTCCGCCGCGCCGCGCGCCGCCAGCAGGTCGCTCCGCCGCGCTGCTTCCCTCTCGTCGCGGCAGGTCGCGCCGCCACGCTGCAGCCCTACAGGTCGCTCCGCCGCGCCGCCACCCTCTTGTCCCTGCAGGTCGCTCTGCCGCGCCGCGCGCCGCCAGCAGGTCACTCCGCCGAGCTGCCACCCTCTCGCCGCGGCAGGTCGCGCCGCCGTGCTGCCACCCTCTCGTCGCAGCAGGTCGCGCCGCCCGCCCTCTCGTCATGCGCCGCCCGCCGCCACGCCGCCGGTGCCCGCAGCTCTCGCCGCCACATCCCCCATCTGCTCTCCGCCGCTAGAGCTCGCCCCACCTTGCCCCACGCTCCGTGCATGCTACTTACACCGGGAGATTTTGCTACAGACGATCGGCGTTTTAGCTACCTACGGCCATTGTCGTTGCTACGAACGGAGTGGCGGATTTTCATATTGGGATTTTTTTGCTACTACCGTAGGATTTGCTACATACAATTTTTTTGCTCCAATTGCTGTGTGCTTTTGCTATAATATTGTAAATATTTTGCTACCAGATGACCGACGATAATCTGCGAAGAAGTCGTTTTGCTAGGTAGCAACTTTTTTGCTACAAGATCTCCGGCGATGTCTCCGGCAAAATCTATTTTCTGCTACATCAACACATTTTGTTTGCTACCACAGTTTTGCGGTTTTGCTACAATAGTGTAACGTTTTTGCTACACGATCTCCGGTTAGGTCTACCGGCAAAATTCTCTGACGAGTCTCCGACGAGGTCGGATATGCTACATTAGCACAATTTTTTTGCTAAGGGGTCGTCGGCGAGGTCTCCGGCGAGGTCCAGTTTGTTTTTCTATTTTCTGGGCCAGACCGTTTTTTGCTACACGTAGCAAAAGCGGGATTTTTTGTAGCAAAAATTAGTGATTTCGTAGCAAAAGCGGGATTGGACCTGTTTTTGGGGACACGTGGCAGCCTGGCGACCCGGGAGATCGGGGGGTTTCAAAAACTTAGACAAGTTTTTTCACGGAAAATAAGGATCTCACTGTATGCGACCCTCCCATCCCTAATCATCGCCACCTTGCTCCCTATCTCCGTCCCCGACTCCCAAGTCAGAAGTCGACGTCGCCGCTGCCCCTCCACCGCCGCCAGCCATCCTCCTCGTCCCTGTGCCCGACTCCCAACTCCCCAACAGCCTCCGCCCCTCCAACCGCCGCCGCCCTATTCCCCATCCCTGCCCCCGACTCCCAAGTTCCCAACAGCCACCGGCCCTCCAGTCGCCGCCACCCCTACAACCGCCACCCCTACAACCGCCAACCCCTCCAATGCCGCCACGAGCGATGCATTCCCCCGATGCGAGGACGCCGCCACCAGA
This sequence comes from Avena insularis, assembly GCA_023614405.1. Lineage (NCBI taxonomy): Eukaryota > Viridiplantae > Streptophyta > Magnoliopsida > Poales > Poaceae > Avena > Avena insularis. The sequence continues at coordinate 93,514,276 of CM042696.1, read as the reverse complement.
GGACGCCGCTGCCTGAAGCTGCGCAAACGCATCCCAGGACTTCCGTCGCTGAAGCCACCAGGCCTGCCGCCGCCGACGCATTCCAGGTTCGTCAGCAACTTTGTTTCCTTTACATTGTTAAGAAAATCTTGGTAAACAGAAAAATGATTATACATGTGTATTAAGTATTAGATTACTTTGTACATAAAAAAGCACACACGTTCATCGCTTGCGCAGATGTATGGTTTGATGTACTCTTTAATCCAAAGCTAAGGTTATTGAATTTAAATATGGTTAACTTCATGTGAAATGATCTGCTTGGCAACTGTGGCAAAGAAAACAAATCCAGCTTCCATTCACACATCAAAGCCTATAACTCTACTTTGTACTTAGGAATGAATATTGAACAATACATTGTTTAGAGCACCTTGGAGCTTCCTGCACAAGAGAGACCAGAAGCTTCAAGATCATACAAGCCAATGAAACTGGACTAATAAAATAAATTTTATATGAGTCACCATGTGATATTTGTAGTTTCTTTCCGTGATATTAGCAAGGTACAGGACAATAACAAAGAGGTACATTCTGATGTTATGTTCTGTTTTCTCACCATGTTATATGCCAATGCCAAGTTGCTTTCCTTTTTAATAGACATGATCATTATATTTTCTGCTCAGCTATTGAGGCTGCATATTATATGTACTACAAAATTTGTGTTGATTATTACTTGAATAATTCTTATTTTGATTTATCAGGTGTAACTTGAGTGACATGGTGTTGCAGTGCTTTTAATAACAAAGTTTGTATTTAGTATGTTTCTATGGTATTGAGCTTGTTGAATCTACATAGATAGATGGTGGGGGCATTCTTTTGTACTCTAGATTTCTAAAGGAAAGGATTTCTTTTATGAAATGAAATTCTTAAGTTATGGGCATATATCATTTCTTAATTCTAAATTATCTAAAATAATTGTGGTGGTAGACTCTATAAACTAAACACTGTTACTCGAGCATGCAAACTCATTGTGTGGGGCAGAGATGGGTCAAACTAGCCATTAGGAAATTCGAAACATTGAATCTTGAAACTCGAGCAAATGATACATTCCTCCTACTCGGCTTTCTTGTATAATCAAAGAGGGAAGGGAATGACATGCCGATCGAAATGCATGATGACAAACGGAGAAGCTCTAAGTTGGAACCTCATATCAAGATGTTTACGCAACTTTGCCTTCATGACTTCATTATGAATATTGATAGGGGCTTGACGATAAGCAATTGTACGACCACATATCGACACTATATATGCCATATATGACCCGAGTGAGCCTAACCTAGTGTACACATGCTGATGAAAGGATCTACATGAAACCAGAAAATAAGTTAATTAGACAGTTCAAGGGATGCATGTCGTACTATGCATCGTGTTGTTTCTCATTTTATTTAGAGGCAAATGAAACAAACAATATACAGTCTACTCAAGCTGTGATAATCTACATACATAATTACAAGTTCCTGGTCGTGCTGCTGCTTGTCACTTGCCACGTATTTTACATTGCTATTAAGCCAAAACTTATTCACAATCCGTGAGGCCTATAAGTTGAGTACCATTGACTCGAGCCTTTACAGAACATTTATGTAGATAGTGGCATTGTTCATGGGCCAAGATCAACCATCAAAACACAATTTTTAAAATGAAATCGGCACAATGTGTATATGACCCCGACTCTAAGTATGATCATGTGGCATAATCTTGTACCCGTTGATTCATTCAGGTTCTTGCAATGAGGATAAAAATAGTATGCCCCATAAATGTCCTCAACTGATAAATTGTTGCTCATTTAGTTGACTACAGTAACATTTGCTAGAAAAAAATTATACTGGTTGGAGCATTTTCCTTGTTCTCGATTTAACACACAATTCGTGTACTGCTTGTAGAAAGCCTACATATATCGTGTGATTATTGCCATCTTGGATAGTCCGAAGACCTTTTAAGGTTGAAGCTCAACAACTATGTGAAATTAAAATCAATAGACCAAATCCTTGGATATTGGATTGTTTCAAGTAATAGTGTCAAAATAAATTTTATGCTTTGCTCTAGACACTTGTAGGCATGTAGAGTAACACACTTTGTACTCAATGAAATCCATTTTAGAGCACACCGAAGCCTACATATAATCTGTTTTTCTTTATTATATTGCTATTTTTGGTTATCCATAGTCTTTGTACTGTATCATTATCCTTCTCTGTATGTTCATATAGTATAATAATGGCAGTTCATATGTGGTACCAATTCGAAGTGCTTACAATTATATGTTCATTTCCTTGTTTGTATCAGGTTAAGCACGCAATCAATGTCCTACATGATTCAGGTCCATATAAGGAAAACATAATGAAAGAATTTGCACCTCAACAAGATGGTGAAAATGTAGAAAAGTGAAAGGAACTTGCAACTATGTATGACCATAATACATGTACTATGGTGGTGCTATTCTTTGAACTTCAAATTATTTGCTTGATAGCTCATCAAGAAACTATTCTTCCTTAGACGATAGATTGCAAGTTCTTATGCCAGTGTGTTAGTTGTGTAAATATTATGTCATACTGGTTTATGTGAGTATCATTGGTACAACATTTTATTGTGCTATCTAAAATATTCGTGGAAAATGCATTATATATTTTTTTAACATCTTATTGTGCTTCCTGAAATATTCGTGGAAACGCATTTATTTTTTATTGCCGAAATTTAAACTAGTGACGGGCAGGATGGTGGGCATGTCACTAGGAAACCCATGGCGCTACAGCCTTTGATCACAACTAGTGACATGCAAAAGGGACGCATGTCACAAGTATGTAGGTACCAGTGACTTGCCTGTCACTAGTAGCCGGTTTGAGCCTGTCACTAATAGCCCATTCTGTAGTAGTGTTTTATCTTTTTATTCAATTTTCAAAATAGTGTTGCTACTGACTGAGCCAGGTTTGCCAAAACCAACTAAATTAACTCAATGATCCCAAAGTGATACCAATACTAATGACAAGATCAATCATATAACCATGAATTAAAAACTAATATAAGATATGCAAAAGAGTAAATACTAGAACTTCTCATTAATATTCCATAACGGCAACTCACACCAAGGGATACATAGATATCTAACGAGAGGGGGACACTTCCATAATGCAAACCATCCTACATGATAACTTCTCTATTCATGATATGACTCTACTAAAAAAGTAAAAAGATAGAAGATAGTGATGTGATACCGCGGCACTCCCCCAAGCTTGGAACAAACCAAGTGGATGCCAAAACCTGATGATGAATTACTCCTTCGAAGGTGGTGGTATTCTCTCGATTGGCGTGAGGAAATCTTCTAATATCTTGCGAAGCCTGTTATTCTCCTCTTGAAGCATATCCACCTTCCTCCTCAAGGCTCGGTACTTGTCGCATAACTCATCAGTTACTCGTAGAGCTTCCACTGCTGTAGGGCAGGAACTGAGATCTAGAGTTGGAGGTATCAGCCCCTTCATGCCTGTTGTCATGTCCTTTACTTCCTCCCAGCCGCTCCAATCCATGTCTTCGCGCCTCGTTGCGATCCTTTCTTCTTCCACCCATCCTACGAGGGTCTTCTGCTCAAGATTGTGATGGAGCTCGTGACGGCGTCGTAGCTCGTAATCCTTTGAAGATGAACCCCTGAACGACATCTGAACAAAACAGACCGAAACAAAAACACGATATACGAACCTCGGGGGATCCGGAGGATTATATATTACGAAGTTTTACAATAAAAGGAAGGTACTAGGAGAAAACTGGTCGGAGACGGAGTCCGGGACGGCCACACCACCTGCTGGCGCGGCTAGGAGGGCCCACGCCAGGGGGTGGTGTGAGCCTCCCTGGCTCTGTTTCCGTCTCTCTTTCGCTTCGTAGCTTTCCTTGTTGGATAAAAACTCTAAAAATATAATTTGACAGAATTTTCGTGGAACTTTTCTTACCAGAACTGTTACCTATTTGAAAACGGACTCTGCAGGTCTCTGAATTTGGTCTTTGATAAATTTTTCCGGAGTTACCACTTGAATAACATCGATATCTTCATCTTCATACACATATTGCTTGAGTCATGAAACCTTTCACTTTCTTATTACACCGTTTTCTCCACTAACCTGGAAATTTTTTTCACACAAAACTTCACACAATTCTCATTAGCAACATTAGTATAAGTGAGATAATAAACCTTTTAAGTCCAATTTCAACTGAAATCCATCAAATCATAAGCTACTGGAACAACTCCTTCCGAAAACCCAAAAAGAATTCAAAAAGGAAATCAACTTAAGAAGCAAATGCAAGAGTGGCAAAATTTGTCAAAATAGACCAGCAGATAAAGATCAATTTTTCGAACATCTTTTGTTGCTCAAATCAAAAAGTGCAAAACTAATGAAAGTTAAATAATAACCCGAGGCAGAAGCAAAAAAAAATACAGTTCAATCCGACACACAGAGGTCTCTCACGAATTTTTACGGTGAAGCACAAAAATCTGTTTCAGGACAGCAACTTCCCCAAATCTTACTTCTCTCTCATTAGAGGTTGATGTTGACACAAAAACCAAACAAAAAGAATAAGGAGAGGTTATTACCGGAGTAATAACTTCCAAGACTCAAAGAAACAAAAACAAACTGAAGACACAAATAAATTGGGTTGTCTCCCAAAAAGCTCTTTCTTTATAGCCATTAAGATGGGCATGATAATTTCAATGATGCTCACATAAGAATATGAATTGAAGTGAAAAAGAGCATTAAGAAGCAAAAATACACATGTTTAAGTCTAACCCACTTTCTATGCAAGGGAATTTTGTAAACAAACAAGTTGTTGAAACCAGAAAATGCAAGCATAGGAAGGCAAAAGAAGTGCAACATAAAAACTTTCAGCATAAAACAAGGAAACTTGATATTATTGAGATGCATAAGAACAGTCTTCCCTCTTTCATAATAACTTTCAGTGTCATGCATAAACTTAATAATATAACTATCACAAGAACCATGGTAGCAATGATCACTTATCCTAACAGAAAACACAGGAACACTAGCTCTCATAACACTACTTTGTGAAACAATATTAGGGATATCCTTACAAAGGATAGTGTGTCCATCTTCTACATCTTTAGCGACAAAATCTTTCACATTTGCTATTATAGGTTCATCATCCATTTGTTTATTAGGTTCAACTGTTTTACTTGTACTTTCATTAACCATAGTAGTTATCATAGAATGTTCCTTTATCTTAACTGGGAAAGGAATTTTCTCAATGTAAGGTTCAGGTAAAATATGATTAGAAGTATAAACTTCAGTATTTATTGCAGGAACACACTTAGCGACATCTTTATATGGTTCATGATACTTATTCCACTTCTTTTTAGGAACTTCAATATAGGAAGCAAAAGCCTTAAAATAAGTTGAAATAGCTTGAGAATCAAGACCATAAGCATTTTTTAATATTTTGAAAGTCATCAGTTCCCATAAAAGATTCAATGCATTCATAATCATAATTTATACCTGATTTTCTTCCTTTGTCATTCTTCCATGCTTTAGCATTGTCTTGAATACGGTCTAGAAGATCCCATTTAGCTTCTTCTTCCATGCGAGTGAATGATCTAGCACAAGAGGCATCCAATAAATCCTTATCATGAAGAGAAAGCCTTGCATAAAAGTTATTGATTATAATATTGTTGGGGAGCTCATGAATGGGACATTTGAGCATTAGTAACTTCAATCTCCCCCAAGCTTGAGCTGTACTCTCTCCATCAAGAGGCCAAAAGTTGTATATTTGATTCCGATCTTTATGAATCTCACTAGGAGGATAAAACTTTGAATAAAAGAGAGGCACTATTTCCTCCCATTCAAGAGCTTGACCATTCTTCAACAACTTATACCAGTCCTCAGCTCTTCCTTTCAGTGATAATGAGAATAAGTTCTTCTTAACTTGATCTGTAGTTATACCTGCACACTTGAACAACCCGCATAATTCGTGTATAAAGAGCAAATGATCACCGGGATGGACCATTCCATCTCCAACATAATAGTTATCCATAACATGATCAATAATTCTTGTAGGTATTTTAAAAGTATCATTCTCAGTAGGTGGTGGTTCATCTACTACCTGAGCAGTGGTAGTAGCATTATGAAATAAGAAACTCAGCGAATTATCCATAATGAAAATAAAGCAACTAACAGAAGTAAACAATACTCATAGTAGAAGTTTTCTTTACCAGTTCCACTCTCCAATAGCGCTTTACTCCCGGGCAACAGCGTCAGAAAATAGTCTTGATGACCCACAAGTATAGGGGGTGTATCGCAGTATCTTTGATAAGTAAGAGTGTCGAACCCAACGAGGAGCAGAAGGTGCTGGCTAGTGGCTAGGAGCAGGAATTCTCTGTAAATACTTAGCAAACGGATTTTTACGAGTTTTTGATAATGCAGGTAAATAAAGTACGAGTAAATAAAAGATAATAAGAATAAATGCAGCAAGTGGTCCAATCCTTTCTTTAGCAAAGGACAAGCCGGTTGTATTACTTAAGATGACCAAACGTTCTCGAGGACACATGGGAATACCATCAAGTGCTTTCGCTTCATGTAGTTGTTTAATCTTCTTTAGTTTGCTAAGTGTTGTGTGGGTGAACCTGTGCTAATGTACCGACCTTCCTAGGACTAATACATACTTGTGATTATACCCCTTGCAAGCATCCGCAAGTACAAGAAAGTAATTAAGGTAGAAACCTAACCACAACTTTAAACTCTAAGACCCTAACATCCTTTGTGCAATGGTTTCCTAACGGGGGTTCAGATTTCTGTCACTCCGGTAAAACCTACGATTAGTAGTCAAATACACAATGCATTCCCCTAGGCCCATATAGGTGAAGTGTCATGTAGTCGATGTTCACATGGCACCACTAGAAGAAGTACACCATAACTTAAATATCAAACTATTGAATCTTTCTCAACACAATTCCACTACTAACAACATGACTTCTCCCATGTCCTCGAGAACAAAATGTACTACTCACAAGACATCATATGGATCATGATCAGAGATGAAATAATGATGTATAACAATCTGAACATAAACAATAATTCAACGGTTCACTCAATAACATCAACTACGAGGAGTAATCAACACTGGGAAAGTTTCCCCTAAGAACTATGCAAGATTCAACCCAATTGTTACAGCGGTATGAAGTGGTGATGAAGGTGCTGGTGATGATGATGGTGGTGATGATGATGATGATCCCGATAAAGTCCAGCTTGATGGTGGTGTTGATGGCGACGATCTCCCCTCTCCGGGAAGGAATTCCTCTGGCAGAATTTTGTCTACCGGAGAGATCTTTCTCTCTCGGTATTTTCCACCCCGCAGAGGCGGCGAAATCTTTCTGTGGTCGCTCCCCGAGTCTTAGGGTTTCAGGAGGATAATATACGCCAGAGGGGAGAGCCAGGGGTGGACCAGGGCGGCCACACCACCTGGTGGTGCGGCCTAGGGTGGCCCGCGCTAGGGGGTGGTGTGGGCCCCCTGCGGCCCATCTCCGCTTCCCCTTCTAGTTTTCTTCGTCTTTTAGAAAAATAGGATTTTCCATGTATTTTTCCGGATTTTCTGATCTTCGCGAATTTTGCCTCCAAACGACACCTGTTTCATCAGAATCCTGACTGCAGCAGTCCATGCTCCAAAAGTCATCAACTATGCAAAAACAGATGAAATAACATAAGTACCATCTCTTAATATGAAATATATCAATGAATAACAGTAAATTATGATATAGAATAGTGATACAAAATGGACGTATCAGCTCCTCTCGTCTAGTTCTTTCGTCCACAACCTTTCTCCCGATGAAAAACTTGTTGTGTATTTTTCCCCGATGCATTTGACGTCCAGAAGGTCCTGAAATACCAAAAACAAGAAAAAGGAGGTTTTCTGCCTCCCAGAAATTAAATACCAAAACAAAGGACTTTGTAGGAAAATCTCAGAAATCATCTAAATATGCAAGAATAACGATATAATAATGCAAATAACATTCTAATATGAGGATATAATGTTACTAAAATGATGATATAAAATGCAAGTATCAACCGACCAGTCATATGGACACAAGAATATATCATCTTTATTGCAACTTCATAATAGTGCTATCGTTTTTCCATCTCCCCAAGAACGAGAGAAAACTACTCACACATGGAAGCAATCAACGATATCATCATAATCAAATGGATGGGTAAAAGTACGGGAATAAATCTAGTGTAAACCACAATTAAATCTAGAATTACAACAAGATCTAATAGATGAGAGATGGGGGTAGTAATGGTGATGGATATGCGGCGGTTGATGATGAAGGAGATGATGTGATGTCCTCCAATGATCCGTGAAGCAGCAGGGATTTTCCCTTCTCCAAGTTCCTCCTTCAGATCCCTTTCTGATGTGGTTTTTCGTGGTTCTAGGTTGCTGTTAATGTCGGATCTCTCTGCTGTCTTTGCTAGGAGAAAGTATTTGATGAGATGGACGCGCTGACGCGTGGTACAGGCGAACGGTACGGGCGGGCTCCACCCGTACCACTGACCGTTATTGCTCCATATACTTCCCCCATGTTTGGCATTCTCCCAGGTGCGAAGGTAAATCAATAAAAGGGTTGTTATCACTTAAAAATATCATATTATATCATAATATGATAGTTCCAATTGATATATTCATAAGATACTTAGTAATTCGGGATCTTTTTGAAACAAGGACACAAAGGTGTGTGCAAACGCAGTGAAATATCAAAACCCCTATTCTATTTATGCAAAAAAAAGGTAAATATGGTTCAATTTTGGACTCATCAGCACCATGGCGAGGTGTGTATGGGCCTTGGTTGATGAGGAGGTTACGAAACACATGTCTTGTTCTGATGAAGGAAATGCGATGATCTGGCTATCCAACATGATGGAGACACTGACCGAGGGGGACCAGACTTGGGTTTTTGTTACCCTATGGGCTATGTGGCATGCACGACGCAGAGCTATTCATGAGCAACAGTACCAGAGCCCTTTGTCGACGCATCTGTTTGTGGAGAGGTCTTTGGCCGATCTCGAACATGCATAGGCAAGACCGAAGGAGAGAGTGGTTGTGGCATGTGCGGCAGAGGTGATTGGATGGATCCCGCCCCCGCAGGGGATGATCAAAATCAATGTCGATGTCGCCGTCGGAAAGAACACTAGAAGTGGCTCAGTGGCAGCAGTGACGAGATCGGATGTTGGCGTTTTCTGGGAGCATATGCGGTGGCAATCCTAGGGATGACGGATCCGGAGGTTCTAGAGGCGATGGCGTGCAGGGAGACGGTCGCTGTTGCATACAATATCAACGCTAGGAAGATCCGAGTGGCGAGCGACTGCAAGGCGGTCAGCAACAACATCTCGGAGGACACGATGGGTGCTTATGCCCACGTGGTCCAAGAGCTGGAAGAGGCAAAGCAAGATTTTATTTCGTTATCTTTTATTCATGAGAGTAGAACTTGTAATAAGGAAGCTCATACACTACCACGTAGTGTGGTGCGTGATGCACCAGGTTGCCAACTATGGCTCGATCGACCACCCCCGAGATCTTTGTATTCCCTAGCTATCGCGATATGAATTAAGGTGGTTGAACCTAAAAAAAAAGATGGTGCGCTGGGTGGGAAAGGGAGGAGCAGCCATAAAAAAATTATGTTGATTTGGGGTCAATTAATCTGAAAAGCTAGAGGCCAATCTTTATTAAGAAGAGGAGAGTACATGAGTTTGCTCCGAGGTGGAGCAAAAAGAGGTGTTTGCTGGTTTAGTTGGGCAGACCCGAGCTTCACCATGATTACGGGGCCCTAGGGGGCAGAATACAGAAAGAAAAGGCACTGCCCCTGCAACTACAGTGCGGTAACTAAACCAGCTGCACGCCATAGGCTGATTTTATCTCTGATAAGCTCGAGAACTTCCTCGACAGTGTGTTGGGTGTTCTCAAACATCCTGGAGTTTCTCTCCTTCCAGATGCGCCAGTGCGCTAGGATCACCATAGTATCAAAGTCGCGGTGGTAGGCCTTTGGAGCTTATCAAAGATGAAATCAATTAATCAAGCTCGTACCTCAAAGAACAGTGTTAAGAGTGTGGAACTGCGGGGGTTTAGAGACAACAGCGACTCTATGACGAGGTAGAACCAGAACGGCAGCGACGCGAGTCGAGGCGACGGGAGTGTGTGTGGCGACGGCGGTGGCTCAGGAGAGGTTCAAGAGGCGAAAGACTAACCGAACCACGTGTACAATCACATCGCGCAACATTGGGAACACGATGCCGACGGCGGATGGGTGCGGTGCAGACCAGGCAGCAGTCTAGTCCGGCTCGCTCAACCATCGTATCGCGCACACGGGCGAGGGGTCAAACGGGCCCACGGCTCAGTCCCCTGCCTAATTGACTGACCTCGTTTATCTCCGCCGCCTCGCCAACTCTGCTGGCTAAACCCTCGACCTCGATTCGCTTATTCACCGCCGCCTCCTCCTCCTAGCCTTTCCCCGCCCACGTACGGCGCGCGATCAAACCCCACCCCAGCCGGCGGCTCGCCATGGCCAGCGACGACGAGGGCTACGACTACAACGACGAAGACGCTGACGAGGAGGGGCTGGAGGAGTCGGACGAGGACGGCCTGCTCGAGGAGGCACCGCCGGAGCCGGAGCACCGCGTCGATCGTTGGGTGAGCGAATTGAACAAACAGTCTCTATGCTCTTTCCGGTCTCCCATCGTCTGAATTGCGCGTTGCCGCTGTTGAAATCGGCACCAGATCACAGACTGGCCGCAGATGCGATGCGTTTAACTTTAACAACGGGGTCTTATCACCGGTCGATGGTTTAGAACCCTAGTGGCGGTGATATACTTTCTGCAACAAAACAGTATATACTAGCTAGCACACAATGTAGCCAGGTAATATGCATGTGACTGAAAGAATCATCTACAATCTAGTTTCAGTCTTTTCCACGTGCACTCGAATCACTGGACAAGGTTATTGGGGTTTACATAAAAGCAGCAATGATATGCAAGCTGCATGCCCTTCTTCAATCGGTTCTAGTATTAGCTTGTGCCATGTACTATCATCTAGTTTTGCGGTTGTTGCATTGAACCATATAGAACCTAGTCCACAACGAAGATAATCATCCACTATGGTGGTGAGATACGACGTCCAGTCGTTGACAAGTACGCACTCCACTAGTGTGACTAGGCGGTGTGCATACACGGTTTCACGGTTTACCATAGTTTGGGCTAGTTCATTTTTTTTACTAGATCTGGGGCATGGATTCAAATTGTGAAAGAAAATGAACTAGGTGATCGCTGGTCAGTTTGGACAGTTTCCACGGTTTGGAATTTTGCCCAGGCCTAAGTGTGACCCATGTGTTACTGACTCAAAAGTTACCTTGAAAACTACTCCCCTCCCCCCCATAGCATAATAAGACATCAAATTAGCTTGCCAGATCACCTTGTACCGAGGGTCAAAGGGAGTAGTATCCTTAGAGCAAGTACAATAAGATCCAGTCAGCAGGATATATGATTTAAAATATTATATTTGTGTTTAGTTGGATGAAAAAGAAGAGGAGAGAGAAGAGGAGTGTGCTCTTAGTTAACAGCCAGCTGCAGCAGGTGCTCCAGTCACTATGTGAGAGTGTAAAGTGGGGCTTATATTAATAAAGTATTATATTTTTATCTCTATCTATTGTACATGTCAGCTATTAGGTTGACTCTAGATGACATGTACATGGCTTATAGCCAACAGCTGACTCTACTATTGCTCTTGCTCTTACAAAAAGACACCGCATCGTCAAACATAGCATTTACTTATTGAAAGAAAATGTAATCATGCACCAGAAGTGTTTAAACAGTTTGATCATATTAAATTAATTCTATGTTATTTTTAGTGGGAGATCTTCTTAATAAACTTAAAAAGCACATGTATTTTTCTCATAAATACTAAATAAATCTAACACAATCTTGAAGTTTTAGTGGCGCCAAGGCGCCCAATCGGCTCTTATCTGCTTCATGCCTAAATCCTGATTTTAGTGTCAATAACTTTGCTTCGGATCACGACACCCCGTGACATGGACATGCTTCCACAGTTTTTGGGACTTACTTGTTTAGAGTTCCCTTTTATATTACTGAAATTGACCAATGTCAAAAGAAATTGTACATTAGCAAGTCGGAGAAATGTTGCTTATTTTAATTCATTAATTTTTTTTACTCTATTATTGTTGCAGGCCATCACAAGAAAGTCCCTTTCAGCAGCCCACGTGAACTAACAATTGTTTAAGAATTCAAGATTCATAAATCATAACATGCCTATAATAAGGAATTCCATCTCATGGCATTGTTCTTTGAATACTACTCTTCTTATCATCAATCCTACAGCAACAAGATCTGTCCATGGTCATGAACTTGGTGAGCCTAGAGCCACACAACGCGCGCGCTCTACTTATGCACCACCGGTGGAAGATAGACCGTGTCCACGACTTCCTCGAGCGTAGAGGGAGAGAAGGGTTATTCAAAGAGGCGGGCATTGTGGTGCCCGGGGAGGATAATAGCACTAAGGTGTCTCACAAGAGGCCTAAAACTGCCACATGCAATGTGTGCTTCGAGGACCTCTCCCGGTTGTCCGAGGTCTCGACCATGGATTGTGGGCATTGCTTCTGTAATGACTGTGAGTACATATATGTCTCAATTAATGGTTCCCCGAGAAAATGTTTATTATGTGTATAATTAAACTGTTTAAGATCTTATTAAGTAGATTTATGGCCCTTTATTTCGTTCAAAGTGATTTCACAAAATATTGTAGATTCCATTCTTCGCAAAACATTTTCTATCGAGCTTGTTTGCATAGTAGGATTTGGAACCACATAGGAATTTTTTCCTACGGCTTACAAATTTCTTTGTTTTTAGTATGATTATTTCCTTTGGTGTGGCACTAATTATATTTAACCATGTGATGCCCAGGTTGGACAGAGCACTTCGTCGCCTCCCTAGACAACGGCAGGAAACACATCCACTGCATGGAGGTGAAGTGCCAGGCCATCTGCGACGACGCCACCGTCCGGCGCCTCCTCGGCCGCAAGTACCCCGCCACAGCCAAGCGCTTCGACCGCTTCGTCCTTGAGTCGTACCTGGAGAACAACGCGTCAGTGAAGTGGTGCCCGAGCGCGCCGCACTGCGGGCGCGCGATCCGCGTGGACGCAGGCGAGCAGTACTGCGAGGTGGAGTGCCCCTGCGGGGTGAGCTTCTGCTTCAACTGCGCGGCGCCGGCGCACTCCCCTGTCCCGTGCTCCTTGTGGGACCACTGGGACGCCAAGTTCCGCGGCGAGTCGGAGAACCTCAAGTGGATCGCCGTGCACACCAAGAGCTGCCCCGGTTGCCAGAAGCCCATCGAGAAGAACGGCGGCTGCAACCACGTTAGTTGCCCATGCGGCCAGCACCTCTGGTAAGCCCAAACAAAGACACCAATTCTTCTCTCGATCTAAGCAGAACTATAGATTACTAACAGAACAGACACAGTTATGCCTGTGGCGGGAAACTGGATTCAACCCACAACTGCAACCGCTACGACGAGAAGAGGGCGGCGAGCCACGACGCCGTCCGGCGGCAGATGCTGCGGTACACGCACTACTGCGACCGCTTCAACGTGCACCTCAACTCGCGCAAGGCGGAGCAGGGCACGCTGTGGCCGGCCGTCCATGAGCGGATCCTGCAGCTGGAGTCGGCCAACTCGATCCGCTCCTCGCTCCGGGGCGCGATCTGGCTGGCCCAGGCGCACCGGAGCCTGCTGGCGTCGCGGCTGGTGCTGGCCCGGTCCTACGCCTTCGCTTACTACATGTTCGGCGACGAGGTCGGGACGTACCCGTCGGAGAAGGCCAACCTGGCCATGGCCAAGGAGCTGTTCGAGAACCAGCAGGAGCAGCTGGAGACCAACGCCGAGCGGCTCTCCAAGGTGCTCGCGGCGGAGGCGGCGCCCGCGGTGGTCGAGGAGGACGTGCTGCAGACCATGAATGAGACGGTCAACCTCTCGAGCATCGTGGAGAGGCACTCGAGGGAGATGTACAACTGCATCCAGGACGAGCTGCTGCCGCTCCTCGTGGAAGCCATGAGCATCGCCCCGTACCGGCTGGACGGGCCGGACAAGGCCCAAGAGCTGCCGGCCTGATGGATTTAATTTAGCCTATCTTGTTGGCGCCTCTCTAGCTATGTTAGTGCTGGTTGCATACGAGGAAAGTGCAGCGAATTTTCAATACCAGATGGCCTATCTTGTCCTTTTTTTTTGAGCCGAGAATACAAGTTCACACTGAAATTTGGGCTATGTGTTAAAAATTAAGCTAAAAGCTGTGCTAGCTGCAAAAAGATCTTATTTCTATATTTTTTGCAATAAATGTCACAAAGACCAGTCTTAGCTGCAATTTCCTCTTTCCTCACGGAAGAGGCTGCCTCCTCTGCAGGCACTGACGTCTTTCCCACAAGATGCATTATTCCATCCAACAACAAAAAAAATGATTCCAAAGTACCTAGAAACCTTCCGTTGATTGGACGTGTAACTTGGTGGATGACAACGCGGAAAGCACAGAGCAACGCGGAAGAAAAATTGCTTTGGAAGCTGTGAAAGAACCGCGTAACCGAGCCACATAGTACAACCAGAACGCGCCACATTGGGATCGCACACGTACGTTGGGGGGGCGTGGACTTAAACCTTCCGTGGAGTCAACCGGGGTCCACAGCTCAGTCCCCTGCTCTCCCCGCTCTAACCCTCCTGCCTAATTAAATCAACTTCGTTTATCTCCGCCGCGCATCGCCAATAAATTAAGAAAAACTAACCCTCGATTCGCTTCGCCGCCGCCGCCCCGCCTTTCCCCGCGCCCGGGCCGCGCCGATCGATCAAACCCCAGCACGGCCGGCCGGCCGGCGGCTCGCCATGGCCAGCGACGAGGACTGCTACGACTACGACGACGAAGATGAGGAGGAGGAACTGGTGGTGGACGAGGACGACCTCGGCCTGCTGGAGGACGAGGAGGCCGCGCCGCTGCCGGAGCTCCGCGCGGATCATTGGGTGAGCCAACACACCGTCTCTGCTCTTTCCAGTTTTACGACCTTCAGTCTAAAATTGCGTGATGCAACTGTTGGAATCGGCACCGGACAACTGTCTTATCGCCGGCCGGCTGGTTTTAGAACCCTAGGGGGAGATATATTTTCTGAAACGAAACAATATAGCTGATGGCATGGTTCGGTCGTCTGCAGCATTACAGTTACAGACGCATACAGCTAGACCTTTTTTTTTAACTGCATACAGCTAGACCTTGCTAGTGTACGAATTAGGCAAACGATTCAGCTCCGATGCTCTGCTGCAAAGTAAAGGTGCAATCATTGGTGTTGAAGTCGACCCAAACAAGATGGTATTTTGGGGCCAGTTATAACATATTCCCTCTGTTCCACGATAGCAAGCTGTTTTTGATTAGCTCGCTAAAAAGACTTATATTATGAAACATATGGGTAACTATATATCTAGTTTCCGTCTTTTTCACGTGCACCCATCCTAGTACGCAGTTTGGGTTTACATTAAGGAGGCTGCCGAGAGTCCCCCGGAGCTCAAAACTTATAGCCCCTGGGGTTGTGGTGCTGCCTCCAAATCCCGCATATGTTGTATGTAGCAAAAAAAAAACCTCCCTCATTTGCTGCATATAGCAAAAAACCGTTCAGCCACAGATACGAAAAAAGACCTATCAGACATAGATCTCGATGGAAGAGGACGTGGGAGGTAGAGCTCTGGGAGGGGAGCCCCTTCGTCCTTGGCGACGACCTGCAGTGGAAGCCCAACGCTTGTGGAGGAGGACGCATGAGGCAGATCTCGAGGACACAAAGAAGAAAATCAATCATGTCCTCCACCGCGACGAGGAGATGTGCTCAACTTCCTAGCCAGCGCCGTCGTCAGGGACGCACCACTTGGGACGATGACTTCGGCGAATGTTTGCTCGGAGCAGTTCGATGGCTTCCTCATCAGCATCATGCCTGCCTGGAGGTTGAACATCCACCAACAAGTGTCTGAGGAGGGTTGCCACCCTTCAGCCATGAAGAGCGGTACCATCATCCCACAACTCGAAGACTAGGCTAGATCCCAGCATACACACATCAAAGAGGATGACCCAATATTGCATATTTGGGTTGTATTTGAGCTTTATTGAAGGGGGAGCAGAGGTGCTGTCGTCGGCCGCCTTCGTCCCCGTCCACTAGAGCATCGCCACCAGCAACCACACCGCCGCCCATCACTAGGAAGCCACTCGCTAACTCTGGCGATGAACTCCTCGACATCATCTCGTGAAATGCCACAAGGGAAAAACCTAGACCTAGACCTGACCTATACCTAGTCCTACCACTATTAATGTACATAGGAGGTCGACCTCCTCTCCCATATCGTCTCTGGCCGACTAGGCTATCGGAGATGAGGGAGAGAGGAGTCGGGGGATATCGTACGGTGGAGCTCTCAAGGAGAGAGAGAGGGAGGGAGGGAGGGAGCACCCGACAACTGTGGACATGGTTTCACAATTATTCCAGTTACTATTTTTTTTGGACATTAGAAAATGGGAGAAAAGTCTATTAATTAGATTCATTCCTTAATTAGGCCTAGGTTTTATTTCACACAATTCTCTTGTACACAGATGCTAAAAAACTCTGTATAAAAATATAAAATATGCTGTAGAATGCTACTATGTTCTCTGTAGAAAAAATAGTTTATCCCTTTATGTTAGATTCATTCATTTGTTACTCCATTATATTTTTGAGAACATGTAGTAATTTAACTTTTGCATCTATTAATTGTTGCAGGCCATCACAAGAAAGTCCCTTTCAGCTGCCCAGGTGAACTAAATGGCATTACTTAAGAGTGGGAAGTTTGTAACAATCCTATAATAATTATTTCCATCTCATGACATTGTTCTTTGACTACTATCTACTTTCCTAATCGACCTACAGCAACAAGATATATCCATGGTTATGAACTTGGTGAACCTAGAGCCACACAACGCCCGCGCTCTCCTTATGCACCATCGGTGGAAGATGGAGCGCATCACTGACTTCCTCGAGCGCAGAGGGCGAGAAGGGTTATTCCGGGAGGCGGGCATCATGGTGCCACCAGAGGATAATAGCTCGACGTTGCCCTGTAGAGGCGATGCGGACAAGCCGTCTCACAAGAGACCTAGAATTGCCACATGCAATGTGTGCTTTGAGGACGTCTCCCGGTTGTCCGATGTCTCAACCATGGACTGTGGGCATTGCTTCTGCAACGATTGTGAGTACCTACACGCCTCAGCCGCCTCTCCCCCAATGTTTATTATATCTTGATATGAGTATTATCACATTGTTTAAGAGCTTATTTGGTCGATTTAGGGTCTTTTTTTCCCACAGGAACAGCAAATTTTGGAGGTTTCATTCACAATTTTTTCTATGGAGCTCGTTTGGTTAGTAGGATTGGGAACCATAGGAATTTTCCTATGGTGTACGTGCAATTCCATTGGATAATTTTCTTCCTCGTGAATTTATTTTTTTGTTTTTATGATATACTCCCTCTGTTTTTAAATATAAAATGTTTTATCTTTGTGAAAGGAGTATCTAGACCTCTTTTAGTGTGTAGGTTCATATAGGTTTGGAGTGAATCTACACACAAAGGGTCTAGATACACTCCTTTCATAAAGCTAAAACATCTTATATTTTGAAATAGAGGGAGTACTTTCGAATCCTTTGGAACCATCATGTCTTTTGTATTCATGTAAGATTTAACATGCCATGACATCTTAACCCTACGGTTTTTATTTCCACGTTTTAAAATCCTCCGAACCAAGAAGTTAGAATCGTGTACTATTCTTAGTTAGGGTGCAAGTGGGATCCCACCAAAGTGCCACTTCGAGTTCATTTTAAAATTTATAGTGTAAAATTTTACACTAGTATTCTCAAAATAAACTAGAAGTGGGATTTTGATGGGAACACCATAATTCTACTCATACCCGGCTAATTTAACTGTGTGTTGTTCAGGTTGGACAGAGCACTTCCTTGCCTCGCTAGACAACGGCAGGAAACACATCCACTGCATGGAGGTGAAGTGCGCGGCCATCTGCGACGACGCCACCGTGCGGCGCCTCCTTTGCCTGAAGTACCCGGCTGCTGCCAAACGCTTCGATGGCTTCGTCCTGGAGTCATACCTGCAGAACAACGCGTCGGTGAAGTGGTGCCCGAGCGCCCCGCATTGCGGGCGCGCCATCCGTGTCGATGCCGGCGAGCGGTACTGCGAGGTTGAGTGCCCCTGCGGCGTGAGCTTCTGCTTCAACTGCGCAGCGCCGGCGCACTCCCCGGTCCCGTGCACCATGTGGGACCAGTGGGACGCCAAGTTCCGCGGCGAGTCGGAGAACCTCAAGTGGATCGCCGTCAACACCAAGAGCTGCCCCAGCTGCCACAAGCCCATCGAGAAGAACGGCGGCTGCAACCACGTCAGGTGCCGATGCGGCCAGCACCTCTGGTAAGCCCAAACAAACACGCCAGTTCTTCTCTCTAAGCGAACTAGATTACTAACAGAACAAATACAGTTATGCCTGCGGCGGGAAACTGGATTCAACCCACAACTGCAACCGCTACGACGAGAAGAGGGCGGCGAGCCACGGCGCCGTCAGGCAGCAGATGCTGCGGTACACGCACTACTGCGACCGCTTCAACGTGCACGCCATCTCGCGCAAGGCGGAGCAGACCACGCTGTGGCCGGCCATCCACAAGAGGATCGTGCAGCTGGAGTCGGCCAACTCCATCCGCCCCTTAATCAGGCAGTCGAGCTGGCTGGCCCAGGCGCACGGGAGCCTGCTGGCGTCGCGCCTGGTGCTGTCCCGGTCCTACGCCTTCGCCTACTACATGTTCGGCGACGAGGTCCGGACCTACCCGTCGGATAGGGCCAACCTGGCCATGGCCAAGGAGCTGTTCGAGAACCAGCAGGAGCAGCTCGAGCGCAACGCCGAGCGGCTCTCCAAGGTGCTCGCGGCGGAGGCGGCGCCCAAGCTGGTCGAGGAAGAAGTGGTGAAGACGATGCAGAAGACCGTGAACCTCTCCAAGATCGTCGACACCCACTGCAGGGAGATGTACACGTGCATCCAGGACGAGCTGCTGCCGCTGCTCATGGAAACCATGAGCATCGCCCCGTATCGGCCGGACGGGCCCGACAAGGCCAAGGAAATGGAGTTGGTGTAGTTTGGCGCATGTAGCACGCACCTCTTTATTAATACAACTATGGATCTTTTTTTTGAGAGAGAGGAAAACGCTCATACATTCATATTTGAAGAGAGAACAGAATACAACAATGGCGGAGATAGCACTAGGCAAAGGTTGTAACCAGGTATTACGTACTAGACCCTGGGGTTTTGGCTAGCTGAGCTAACTCATGCGCTGTTGAGTTGAGTGTCCTACTGAGATGCATTTGACCAAACAGGACTTCAGCTGCTTGATGTCTTCATATAAACTCCAGATTCTACTGTGTGTTTGCACTTTGCAGCATGCTGATAGCTCTTGACACAACAACAGAGCAATCAGACAGGAGAGAGCTGGGACATAGACCCTGGTTCCTTGCGATCTGGAGGCCTAAAAGGAAGGCTTTGGCCTCAGCGTCTTCAGCATCACCACACCTGGAGGTGGGATGGCTTGCGGCCAAACACACACATCCGTCGTCATCCGTCATGGCAATGCCTGGCGTGGCATCTCTGCTACCTAGCTTCCGCGAACGCGACGTCGACTTTGATGCATACAGTCCCCCTAGCTGTAGGACTTCCCATGCTCATGTTGGGGGGAGAGGAGAGACACACGACCTCCCCGCTCCGCCTGCGGTGAATCTTCGAGGATAGTTTCAATCAACAGATATGCAACGGAAATAAAACAACGAGCACACATGCACAAGTGACACAAGGATTTACGTGGAAAAACCTTCGCAAGGTGAGGGGGAAAAACCACGGGTGCGGACCAATCGGTCCACGCGAGCTTCACTATGAGCAACCTGGGTACAGAATCTTCTCTAGAACATCTAGAGATATACAACACACTCAGCACATTGCCAATTGGCAACAACAACAACAACAACCACTTGAGAGAAAGATTACAGCAAAGCAGAGTATCTCAGTTTCTGTCCTCTTCGGTAATCAACAAACTGCTCTTAAACCGTAGATCCAATCAGCATCAAACTTGGTAGACAAGGTGACATACGAGTACCCAACATACACACCAAATTTCAGGTCAATCGAACACCGTTTGCCTGCCCAAACTGTTCGTCTACCAAAACTGCTCTGTGCTGAAACTGCAGCAGTCCGAACTGAATAAACCGCTTCCAAATCTGAAGCTACACTGACTCAAACCTCAAACCAGCTAATCAGATCGAAGTACTCAAAGCAAGGAACAAGCTCACCAAGTTTGGAGTCAGTCCAAGTACCTTTGAGCCTCCAAACACCAGCTTGAAAACAGACCGGTCAGATCTCATAAATCTGGACAGAAATCACCTCTCCTTCTTCATCCTCTCTTCTCACTAGGTTGTGGTGTTCTTGTGTGTTCTCTCACCCTCTCACAGCAGTCACGATGGCTTGCTTGCTCAGCTCTCACACTCACACAGCCACCAAGGGTGGCTAGGGTTTTCTTTTCTACTTCTCTCCCAATAAGCACCTCAGCCGTTGGATACGAACATCGATCAACAGTTGAAACGTGTTGGACTTCACGGGCTGATGTTGGGCTGCCAACACACCTCCATGTGGAGGGACCTGACCCAACAACTCACAGGTTTTACCATAGTTTGGCTTTGACCTATAGCACTCGAGGTCTGGTTAGCTTAAGGTGAGAATAAAGGTGCAGCTTTACCTTTTACATACTGATCCTGGCAGTTATGCATGCAGCTCATATAGTTTAGGAGAAAATATCTAGAATTGGAAATGGATTCCTTCTTGTTGCCATGGATAACACATTGTAGTTCTCCTACCACTACGAGGGGGTTTCCTTCTTGTGCAACTTTCTCATTTCCCTAACGAAGAGCATGAGCCTTGGTACAACTGACAGTCGCATATGGTGGCTATCTTATACTCCCTCCATTCCAAAATATAAAATGTTTTAGTTTTTGTCAAACAAGTGTACCTAGAATTTTTTAATGTGTATGTTCACTCCGAACCTATACACTAAAATACGTCTAGATGCATTTCTTCCAGAAAAGCTAAAACATCTTATATTTTAGAACGGAGGGAGTATATGCCACAAATTTTTGCACTTTCCATGTACCTCTAAAGTTCCCCTGCATTTGTTAACCATGGTAGCGAGGTTATCACGAGCAGTTCTCCAGCAAAACATATGGATCTTGTTGGGGATAGCAGCAGTCCCAATATGATTCCAAATCGGTCTGGTGTCGTTGGGGGCGAGAACTACACCCAGCTTGCCATCTTATACCATGCTTGATATTGTACGCTGCTCTGTAAGCGCTCCTGATAGGAAAATACAAAAACGGTCATAATGCCAAGAAATAAAATCGCCCTGGGACAGTGCAGGAGTATTGATACTCATAATAACATCGACATCCTCAGGGTAAAAAATCTTCCTAATCAGAGGCTCATTCCAGATATTGGTTCCTGGTAGGAAGAGATGACAAACTTTACGCAGTCTGGTTTTAGACCAGCCCACATGTGCTTTCAGGTTTAAGTCTCTTGAGAGCCAGTTGTCGCGCCAAATATTGACCTTTTTCCTGTTGCCTATCCTCCATATATTAAACCTTCTTTTAGTAGCTCGAGACCATGTTCAGTACCTCGCCAGGAAGGGGAAGAATCTCCTCTAAACACTGTGACCGTGAAGTTACCTTTTGGGATAGTAGATGGACTTTAGAAGTCTCGCACATAAGCTGTTGGGGTTATGAATGATCCTCCAACATTGCCTAGCAAGTAGAGCTTGATTCAGGAGGCATGTGTCTTTGAAACCCACTCCTCCATTGCATTTATTTCTGGTAATAATATCCCAAGCTTCCCAATGCATCTTTCTCTTGTCTTCGTCTTCTCCTCACCAAAAATTCCTAATAATCTTCATATAGTCTTCATGAAAACCTGCAAGTATCATAAACACACTCATAACATACAAGGGGATAGCATGGACACTGCCTTTATCAAGGATTCCTTAGCTCCCATAGACATGAATCTCTTAGACCAGTTGCAAACCTTTTTGGAGAGGCGTTCTTTAGAAGACTAGAATTTGTCTTCTTTGATTCTTTCTTCTAGAGTTGGCAGCCCCAAATATCTGTCTTCAAAAGTGGACCATTCCAGTCCAAGCGTCTACATCACATCATGTTGATCTTGGTCATTGCACTCGCTACTGAAAAGTATTGAGCACTTACTTGTGCTAATCAGTTGACCTGAGTTTTTTTTCAAAAAGTGATATCAGATTCTTCATCTTCCTAGCCTGTTGTCGATTAGCTTCAAAAAACATGATGGTGTCGTCGGCAAAGAGGAGGTGAGAGACAACTAGTGAAGATCTTAAAATTTTGAACTCCCTGAGTTCTTGATTAAAAACTGCTCCTTTGATAAGTTTAGAGAAGCTTTTGGCCACGAGCAAGAACAAGTAAGGAGATAAAGGCTTTGTTGAAGTATGATCCAGATTCAATTAAGGAGGCTAACTTCTGACGGAGCGGAGCGAGGCCCGTCGCTGGAGGCTTGGACCAAAACGGATCGTTGAAGACCTAGGTTTCCGCCGTTATATATACTTCTTGTAAGCCGCCGGCTAGGATAAGTTGCATATGTGAAAATCCCTGGTCTTGTGTAAACGGTTTTATAGTGAAGTTTGTTGGCTGGTGCCCACGGTTTTTTTCTTTTTGTTGGAGAGATTTTTCCATGTTAAATATGTGTCCTTTTGCTGCGATTTATTTTTCGTTCTTTGTTATTTGCTTGTCACGAATCTAGGAGGGTCCCCCTGTCTCAACCCTCTCAAGGGACAGATTTCTTTGGTAAGGGCCTCGTTGATCTGCACATTGAATTTTACTGATCTGACACAAGTCATCACTCTCTCCACACACACACACTCTCAAAGTCCATTTTACAAAGCAGTCCTTACAAGAAGCTCTAATCGATCCTATCATAGGCTTTTGAAAGGTCTAACTTGTAAGCACAAAAGGTGTCCTTTGTTTTCTTGTTTCTCTGGATGGCATGGAGCACTCAAAGGCAATGATCGCCTTATCTAAGATAAGCCTTCCTAGGATAAAGGCGCTTTGAACCTTAGAGATAATCTCATACATAAGAGGTCTCAAGCGGTTAACAAGACATTTTGAGATTATCTTGTAAATGATGTTGCATAAAGATATAGGTTTGAAGTTCTTTAGCTCATTTGTGTCGCTGGATTTGGGGATAAGAACAATTTTGTCATGTTGACACCATAGGGCATGGTACCATCAGCAAAGAACTTTTTTTATTGCCATACACACCTCGTGTTTCAACAAACCCTAGTTTCTTTGGAAGAATCTCACCGGGAAGCCATCTGGACCTGGAGCCTTGGGAGGTCCAATTTGAAAATTGGTGTCTCCAATTTCCTCCTTGGAGTATGGATCAGACGGGTTATTATTCATGTCTAGTGAGACCATTGGTTGGATACAGTTTAGCAGTGGCACTGGATCAATCTCCGGATCAACTGTAAACAAGTCAGTGAAGAAACTGTTGGTCATGCTGCTTAACTTTGTGGTCTCGTACACAAATGAGCCATTTGTTCTATTTAGCTTTAAGATTTTGTTCTTCTTTTCCCTCCACAAAGCTTTCCTATGCAGAATTTTGTGTTTTGATCACCTTTACGGAGCCACGATATCCTCGATCGCTGCATCCATATTATTTCTTCATGGTATAAGATCTCATCTAGACGGGCATTAGTGTATTTCATTTTATCTTGATTATGGGGCCAATTAGAAGCTTGTAGACGACCCAACTTCTTTCTAAGATATCTCAGCTCCTTGTTGATTGACCCAAATGAAGAGATGCTCCAATTTTTCATACTTTCCATGGTGAAGTTTAGTTTATTTTGAATATCGGCAAGGTTGTCAGCTGGGCAAGAGAAGCGCCAAGCAACACCAATATGTTCTGCGAACCCATGACTTCTCTCCCACATCACCTCATACTTGGTCTGCCTGGGTGGTTTTATGTCGTTCTCGCCACCGGAGTTGATCAAGAGCGGGCAGTGATCTAAACAGGAAGAAACCAGATGTTCCACCATGGCTTGGGGAACACGTTAGACCATTCAGGGAAGGCCATACCCCTGTCAAGTTTGACGCGAACATTCTTGCGCCTAGATTGATTGTTATTATAGGTCCACGTCAACCCTTTGAAATTGAGGTCACGAAGGTTACACTCTGCCATGGTGTTTCTGAAGTTCGCCATTTGCTGCTCACTTTTTTTGACACAGGGAAATGCTCACGCTGAAAGTTGAAGTCACCTATCATAAGCCACGAATCAGCAGAATTTGGTTTGATTCCTTTTAATAACTTCCAGAATTCTTTCCTATCTTGAACATGTGGCTCACCATACACAAAAGTATTGCGGCATTTTATTCCAAACTCATCTGTGACGGATACATTGATGTGGTGTACACCAAAGTTGATCATGTCTACCTTGGCAGTGTCCTTCCAGTAAAGCACGAGCCCACCCCCTTTTCCTTTGATGTATATCAAAAAGAAGTTAGGGAAGGCCAGCCTACACCCTACACTTTCCACTACAAACTTATTTTGTCTAGCTTCGGACAGGAAGAACAGATCAGGGCTAAGCTCCCACACGACGCACTAGAGTTCTTGAACTTTCCGGAGCTGCCCCAAGCCTTGGCAGTTCCAGACAATGATCCTCATTGGCCCTGCTGGGTGCTCACATTAGCACCCGATAGTGTGCCGGCAGACCCTAGGTCGGTGGCTTCCAGACCACCAAGCTCTCCATGTATCTACACTTCTTTCCCCTCCTCCATTTCTGCATCTTTCTCCTGTTCCTTGTGACTTTCTTCATTCGCATCCTCTACACCAGCTATACCTTTAGTCCCTATCCCTACAGCCATAACATTTTGGCTCCCATCTTTCCCTATCACTACAGTTAGCGACTCGCTGCTTTCACCATCTACAGGCACACCCACAGAAATAGGAAGGATAGCGACAGTGTTGCTATTTACAATGTTATCTTGTTCCCTAAGCTCTTGCAGCACTTCTACTCCCAGACAGTCTTCAAGAGAAGGGACAGAAAATACAACTATGAATCTATGATAGGTACACAACACTTTATATCATCCATTTCTATGTTAAGTTAGTGAAAATTTGTACGTACTAGAAATCCCGAGTGAATTTGAAATTGAATGGATACAAGTGAAATTCCTAAGAATGCGGTTTCGTCTGTTTGATTTACTCCCCGGCTCACCCTACCAAAAAGTTGGTAATGCCAAATATCCTCACATTTGTTTTGCTTGTTGTCAACTTTTTAGCTACCTATGGACAACTTGTTGTTGCCTTCATATATTGTAGCCAAAATAATTTTGGCCAACCCTCGGCGGCTCTCGTATGCCAAATACTTGGCGATCCAATTTGGTAGGTGAAAGGGCAGCACCCATGTGTGGTTTTGGTAATTAATGATAATTTCTATGGACTAATGTTTGCATTTAATTACACTTGTAGGAATTATCCATTGGTATTGCTTGAACCATGTGTTGGCTTCAAATTTGAATGATGAAGAACAGTAAGCAATGTCTAAAGGCTTTGGGACTATTGGAATCATGTTGAAGAAGAACAAGTAGAAGAAGAAGGAGAATAAAGAAAAGAAGATCAAGTGTGTCTTGAAGAAAAAGATGAAGTTCCTCATGGATATCTTCAAGACATCATCCTAATGGATATAGAAGAAATGAAGTACAAGTTCAATATGTGTCTTCTCTAGAAGGGTCTCATGCTTGAAGCTTGCCATCATATGTGACCATGGATCGATGAAGACAAGCTCAAAGAAGAGGTCCCCCATGGTGTATGGGGGAGCAATTTGCAAGTCATCATCAAGCAAGCACAACAAGAGTAATCAAGAAAGATGTTCCATATTGAGGAGGACAAGATCGTCTACATTAAACTCAAGTGGAATATTCAAGGCAAAGGTATGATCTTGATAGGTTTTCCTTTTGCCGGTCTCGTGTTGGTAGTTGGTGAAAGGGAAACAGATGTCGCCTAGAGACGGGGTGAATAGGTGTTTTAAAATTATTATAGTTTAGACTCTAATAAATGCAGAATAAAACTAACATCTAATTTATAGAGCACAAAACCTAAAAAACCACTAGGTTCACTAAGTGCACCAACAAACTATGCGAAGTAATACAAGAAACAAGGTGATAACAAGATATCTATAATAACTAAATAGGTGATCCCCACAAAAGTATTTCTCTTGACATGCAGCCTATCCACCTTAGACTACACATGCAAGCACTCCACCTCAGCGATCCTGCCACCTCTCCATGCATTTTTTTGAAAGGAAATAATTGTCGCATGTACTATTTCAGTGGTCCGCCTGCACCTGAGCGTTGTCTCTTCATCTCCTCCACTATTTACTTCCTCTTCGTCTCCTTCCCCTCCATCTTCTTCAATGAATCCCCTCCCCTCCCCACGAGGCGGTTGTTTTCCTCTGATTTGCGTCAGTTAGTAATGCCCCTAGACCGAAAATCCCATCCTCTCTCTCTCTCTCTCTCATAAATCTGCCATTTTTCGTCTTCGATCTGTATGTTCGGTGAGCCAGGCGAGCAGCCGCCTCATATTCTCCCTAGACAGTGCCTTCGTCCCTCACCATCACGCTCTCCTCATCCTGCACAGGATCCCTCCTTCAGCCCTCTGTGTTGCAAGGTCGTAAAGGGAAGCGAAATCGGCGGCTGGCAGGGAACCTCTGTCCCAAGATGAGTCTGTGCCTTACAGACTCCATTTTCACCATCGTGATTGGGGCTGTGCATGAACAAATGGACTTCATGCTGGAGAAGGTCAACCTGACAGTCCTCTCTTCCTTTACTTCGAAGAAACGGACAATGAATCCGCTGGTGAAGTATTTGAGTTATCCTTTTTCTCTTATATTTTCTGATGATCATCCTAGGATTTTCATAGTTGGTTTTAGTGGCGAGGATCTGTTGGGACTGAGCAACAACTCAGGTGTCTGCTTAATCGAAACTAGGATTGGAATTCATGTAGTGTTTTTCTGGTACGGTTCTCAAGTTCTCCACCGACCCGGCCATGAAACAACTCCATTGCAGGATCATCAAACTCTGGCCGTACGTGTGTCTTTTTATATTCAGTTCTCCTCCTACCTACACGAGTTGGCCTCCGGAAGTCTGCGTGCAAGGGGGGTTTGATTTTGGCTCACAGCGCATGCACTTGCATTTGTCTTCTACTTCTCAAATTGTAGTGCATCATAAATAAATTCTCTTGAAAATATGTCCATCTTTTGTTTATAATTCACCCCCTACTAATTCTGCAGACTGCAGTGAATATTCATACGCAAGCTAAACACCCGAGGGCTGCAGTTGCCGGCGACCTGGACGGTTAAATGTTATGGTCAATGCCTGCTTGATCTGTTCTCCCATTTTAATTCAGATTCCTCAATTATATCTTCCATGCAGTATAATATGATTTCAACTACTCCCTCCATCAAAAAATAAGTGACATGAGTTTGTCGAGATTTAGATGTATTTAGACATATTTTAGTATATAGATACGTATGAATCTAGACAAACACAAGTCATTTATTTTGGTACGGAGGGAGTATTTTTTACTCTTATGTAACACACATAATCACACTGCTAAATCTACATGTGGCCGTTTTCCACTCTCATGAAAACTATGATTCTATCTACTTTGCTTGATGAGTTATTTTCATACTGTAACTAAATATCATATCATACTTCTGCATGTTAATATATTGAACTCTTGGACTATATGCACATTTTCCTGACTAAATATAATTGTTTTCCATGTTCTTTCATGGATGCCATACTTACAGGTAAGTATATCTTCCATATAGACATTTCAAGGAATTTCTTATGATCAAACATCAACTTCTAGATGCATTATTCTGTGCCTTCCGTGTTCTTCTGCTGAATACTGGATCAATCATACATAAAGCATGCTCAGGGATCCCATTCCTTATATTTTCATGAGCTTTGGTTGATTTTGTTCAAGTATGGTACAAGCTATATTAGATGTGCACGGTGTATGTATGATTGATCCTACAAGTCCTTTTTCTTCGAGCAATCTCTTGCTGCCCCTTCTCATACTCTGTTCAAGAGTACAACAAGGGTGTGCATTTAGAGGTTATTACATGATCTTTCTTGGTTTGATATACTGAAAATGGGAGGAGAGTATTGCAATGAGAACAAGTGTCTATTTAGTTCTAACTTCCAAAGATATTTTTCTTGCACGCTTATTTTCAATAATGGCACAATTATATTTGGACATCTTGATTGAGTAACGTGGCAAAATTTACCTATGGAAGTACATCACAATCTGTAAATATCTATAGTTGTTTAACACGACCCTTTGTAACATATTGCACAAGTCTAATCTATAAGTTACGGTCTGAATGTCTTTCTTTCATAATATGATTTCTTACCGAGTGTAGCTATGTTATTTACACAAATATCCCGCAACAACGTGCGGGGTATCATCTAATAATACTTTAAGCACGATGGCTATCACAATGTAAATTGCATAAGTAAAGGGCTCGGTTGAGAGATAACCGATGGACACAGAGACGATGATTTTTATCCCAAAGTTCACTTCAAAATAAGCTACATCTTTATTGGAGAGGTGCGGTGGCGCAATGTCCTTCGAACGTCACAGATGGCTCACCTTGAGGTGTGGTGGCTCAATGCTCACCCAACACCACACAAGGCCTCACCCCAAGATGCGAAGGCACGCAACTCACTGACGTCACAAAAGGCTCACCCTATTCTCCCCTGAGCTCGCCATCAAGGCCTACTCACGATCCACTATGGGACACCTGAGGGCAATCACCGAACGCGTACAAGGCTTGGGGCAATCTCCACAACTCAATTGGAGGGCTCCCAAGAAACACCACAAAGGCCACAAATTTGAGGAATCTTCACAATAATTGGAGGCCCCAAGAATAATGCCACAATAGGCCATAAACTTAAGAAATCTCCACAACTCAATTGGAGGCCCCAAGAAGTCACCACAACTCCACAAAATCATCTAGGGTTCTAAGAACCCAAGAGAAACAAGCCCAAGAGCTTGAACTCGTTGAATCTCCAAGGAGAACTCAAATCTATGCACCAAATGCAAGAGGCAAGTAATTCACTCTCAAATTCCACCAAAGCTACAAAAACTATTGGGGGAATAAGAGAGGAAAAACACAAGAGGAGAACACAAAACTCTCCAAGATCTAGATCCAAGGATTCCTTCACAAAGAAGGAATTTGGTTTGGTAGGGTTGTAGATCTAGATCTTCTCTCTCAAATTACTCAAAAGATGCAAAAATCATGGGAGAGGGCAAGATTTTGAAGGTCAACAATGAAGGAGAGAGAGAGTGGAAGAGCTAGCAAAAATGACCTCAAAAGTTAGGGGAACATTGGGGAAGAGCGGGCCCTTAAATAGGGCAAGAGAAATATGCCCGTTTGGACCAGATCCGCACGCCACCGGAACTTCCGGTGCTCCACCGGTACTACCGGTAAATCATAACATAAAAATAGAGAGAAACGCACTCTCGTTGGAAGTAAGACCGGAACTTCGGCCGGAACTTACGCTCAAGGAAAAAACATTGTACAACATGCACGAAAAGTTCAATAACTTTTGACTTCGGACTCCGATTTCGATGACCTTAGTCTCATTTTGAAGAAAACAACAAGCTCTACAAGATTATATAAATAAAGATCATAGTCCAACATGAGAGAATAATACTAAAATGGAGAAATATATGATTTCTCTAGAAGAGACGAACCGGTAAAACCTCCAAAACCCAAAACGCAAGAAATTGAGCTTGGAAACTCCAATCGGGATAAAACCAATTTTGTTGGAAAATAATAGAGTAAACCCCAACAAAATATGAAATATTGGATACCACATAGGGAAAATATTAAGTACGTATATGTGAGATATCTCCCAAGGTGTAGAACCCCCGAAAACCCGCAAGACCAAAAACGCAATAAGATATTCAAGGAAAATCCGTTTTTGATAAACTAGATCTTGTTATGAATAACCACAAGCTCTAGATCCTAACATGGACAAGATCCAAACAACAACCAAAAAAGATGATGTTATATATGCAAAGGTTTAAGCTCTCTCCGAAACATGCGACCGAGTTACTCACTCGAGAGCTCTTCTTGATAGTAAGGCTATTTATCCTAAACATGATCTCCCAACAAACAACATGAGACTGGCAAAATAGAAACCCTATAAAGATTATACCTTTGCCTTGAGCATTACACTTGAGATTGATGTATACCGTCTTATCCTTCTCAATATGGAACACCTTTCTTGATTGATCTTGCTCGTGCTTTGCTTGATAAATACTTGCGACTTGCTCCCCATACTCCATGGGGAAAACTCTTCTTTGAACTTGTCCTCATCACTTCATGATCGCCGAGGATGGCAAGCTTCAAGCAAGAGATCTTCTAGATATGGCGCACCTTGAGCTTTCCCTTCAATTCTTTATGATGTATTGAAGATAGCCATGATGGACTCCAACTTCTTCGTCAAGACACTCCTGATCTTCTTCTTCTTATACATGATTCCAATAGGCACAAAGCCCTTGGACATTGGTTCTTCTTTTTTAACCTTGAAACCAACACATGGTCCAAGCGATGCCAATGGACAAACCTACAGATGAAACTAAATTTACACATTAGTCCATAAAGATTGTCATTAATTACCACACCACACTTGGGGGGCATACATGCCCTTTCATTCTCCCCTATTTTGTTAATTGATGACAATCCCTTTGAGAGGGTTTAAGTATGGAATTTAATGAACAAAGCGGTTGCCCCAACATCAATTACTACACAAGTATGTGATTTTGGTACAACCACAATATATAAGAGCAAACTCCCCCACAATCTATGCATGTGTGATGAACTTAAATTTTATTTCATAGATTGGCAACCATTATCAGTGGTTGAGTTTCCTCTATATATTCAACATGCAAAGCAACAACAAAGATGCAAGAGCATGAGAGGCAAATGCTTAAGAACACACTCAAAGCAAATGTCAACTTCCCTTAAACTCTCCAAACTTCTCCCCATTGGCATTGATAGCCAAAATGGGTGAAAAGTTTTAGACGGCCAATATAGTGAGAATTCCTCCAAAGATGTGCATGTGCACATATCAAATGATTAATACTTAGGAGGAAGTTAAACTATATTGAAGACCTAAAGATTGCAAGAAGAAAGGAAAAATAAATAAACTTCAACAAATCAAGCGAGCAAACAAGAGATCCAAAAGAACCAATTGAATTCAACAAATGATACCAAATGGAAACAAAAAGATATTATGATATAATCAAATGAGTGTTTAAATGAAATAGAGAAGATCCCCAAGCTTTGTGCACAAGTTAGAATCATTGAATTTGAATACATCATGCACAAATATGAAATCCTCACTCCCCCATAAACATTTAGACAACAAAAGATGATAAAGAAGGCAAATGAGCATTCTTAGGGTCTGTTTGGTTCCGCTGTGGATTATGAAAAAGATGTTGTGAGCTGTGAGCTATGGAAAAGAAACTGTGGGTTAAGAACTCTGGAAAATATGAGAGTCGTTTGGTTAGAGCAACTCTGAAATTACAGTTTTGGTTCATTTTTCGGGAACACCCTATGACTATAAGCAACTGTTTACGTGACGGGGAAATTACACTATTTACATTTAAATGGACATATTCTAATGTCGCATAGGTAAAAATAATATTTCCTATCAGTTGCACTAATGGAAGCGTACGGTGTCTATTTCATCAATAATTAAATATCACGAACAACTTTGCTCAGCTGATTTCATAATTCAGAAACTAAAATGATAAAAAATAGAGGTCCAAATAATCAATCATGGCTAAAATTACCTACGACCAGGAAGATTCTCCTGAACAATTGCTTGGCCAAGAACATGCACTCCGAAGTACAAATCATCATCAGAAGTCTCAAACAGATCGTCGCCTGCATGCATAAACTGACCAATTATCGAGACTACTAGAGAAATTCAGGCGGGCGGCAGCTTATACGCGGCTGAGCGACACGAGCTTCCGGAAGGCAGAATGCTCACGAGGCCATGTCTACATGTATGTGCACAGATCATATCGGGGATGCAGGATGATTCCGTGTGGCGTCTTCACCTCCGCCCCGCCGCACTGCTCCAAATCGTGTGGAGGTGTTTGGGTTATCCGTTGTGGGTGTTCGGCATCTCAGCGTGTGGCTCCACAAGGACCGGGATTTCTTGTTGCTCCAAACACATGTATCTTCGAGAAGGCGTGGTGGGGCTGGCGCTCCACCAGAGAGCGGCCGGAGATGGGACGGCGCGGCCAACCCTAGCACGTTTGTCCTACCGATGCGTGAGGGTGAAGGGCAATTGAAGGAGAAAGGCCGTCGATTGGTGTCTACAGAAAAGAACGAAGGGGTACGCTAACTAATCGGTGGCAATGACGGGTAATTTTCGCTCGCTTCTTTGAACGCAACGCGGCCAAAGCAGGGGTATAGCTGCTGCCAGAATTACACGTCTAGAATCTATCAGCTTCAAAAAATCTGATTCTGTTTTAATAGCGTTTGGTTAGCTTATAACTTTTCGGTAGCAGAAGTAGGTTGAATAATCAGAACCAAACACACCCTTAAATGAATTAAAGAAGCTCCTCAAGGATTATGCATCAATTATAATAATTGTATTTAGAAACAAAGTGCAAATCATGGAATCCTCACTCCTACAAACTCATTTAACAATACAAGGCAAGATAGATCAAAATATGAGTGCCCGAAGATGTAAACAAATGGGACAAGCACCCATTAGCAAATAAATTTGGAAACCACCGAAGAGTAAAAATGAAATAAAAGGTGGTATCCAAGGAAAACGAAAACAACAAAATATTTATCTTCTCTTGTGTGTATAAGTTTCTAGGTAAAAAATATCACAAAGACATAAGCCCACAAAGAAACATGCACACACAAAATAGATACTCAAGAAAGCACGTGAAAAACAAAAAGAAGTCATAAAATATACCAATAATATTTTGCTTGAAAGCATGGCCAAAGGCTCAAATATATCTTATTGTACATCCATGAACTTCAATCACCATCACACTACATACATTACAACTATCACCAAGGGAAAGGGGACAGTTGGAATATATGGAGAAAGGCAACAAGTATCACAAAGGAAAAAATCAACTTTCCAAATTCTCACTTTTGCACATGAGAGCAACTGAGGAAAAGATAGACAATAGAATCTCTAGATTGACATATATAGGATTGGTGAATCATGAGAATGATTTTTTATAGTCCCAATTATATGCACTCATCTTAACATACTCACATTTGCAATAGAGAGAATTCATAAAAGATAAAATAAGAACCACAACATTTACAAAACAAAAATCATGCCAACAAGCAACCTACAAAAGGTTGAAAGCAATATGTGTATGCATGAGAGAGATACTTGTGACCAAGATATAATTGGTAGGATTTAGAGGATATGAATTAGTTGACCATCCTAGCTTGCCTCCAATTGACATATAGGCACCACTTATTCCCAATTGATGAGACAAGCATCCAATATATATCTCCAATGTACCTAAAAAATTAAGTACATTATGTTCCCAAATAAATTGGATCCGAAGTAGTTAGAGCAATTACAATACATAGGAGACCCTCCACATAAATATGTACATATTGATATGAAATTGAATTTCATGCACATCTTAGCCGGTAGGATTTGGTGAAGAATCCACTATATATTGGATCAAGAAAGCAAGCATGCCATAGTATAAACATGTAGTAAATATGCATGCACAAGAATTTCAAAAACCATAAAGGAGATACAGTTTGAACAAAAACACCAAGTAAACCAATAAGTCACACAGAAGAATGTGATACGACAAAAAGGTGTCCAAATTATATCAAAGAGACAAATCAACACATGAAAGGACACAAGTTCAACAAATGAACTAGGCAAAAGTCAACAAGCAAAATATAGAAAAAAACATAGATGCTCAAGGATTTATCTCATTCTAAAATGTCAAAACTAGTAATAAAGAATGAGACAAAACCAACTCCCAAAGAGATTAAGGTTCCAATACATAAAATAGACTCTCTACACTTTTCATGATGGCACAAAGTACCAAAAGAAAAAATCAAGCTTCCTAGCACGAAAAACACGATATGGATCAAAACAAGAAGCATAAAAATTAGTGTTCTAGATAATATAGGAGAGCTCCCCCATAATTGGTGCATTACGTAGAATTTTTCTTTTGAATGCAAAATGCACACAAATGAGATCATCAGTACTACCCACATTAAATAAAACATAATAGAGTACCAATAAAATAGAATGATACACAAGAGGCAAGGAAAACATGGGAGCAAACCAAAAACATTTTATTGGCCAAAGAATATGACAAAAATAAGAAAAGGCAAAAATGAATATGATCAACAAATTCTACCATATATCAAGTACTAATTGTCCAAGTACAAGAGGTATTGGGTATAATATTCCCAAGGTAGTTTGCAAGGATATCCAAGATCATATTCACACAAAGAAGCATGTAACAAAATATAAGAATTAAGCTTGATGCTTCGAGAGAGATTCTTGATAGCTAGAAATAGTCACACAATCACTAGTGATTATAGCAACTTGAAGCAAATATTTTCCATGAGGTTATATGGATCCAAATATGAGGAAACACATAGCAAGAAAGACTCTCACACACAAGATACAAAATATGAGCAATAAAAACATCTAAGCAAATTGGAACTTGTATGAGCCAATGTGCCACATAGGAGCTAGATATTTCTCAATATCAATTCTAAGTGACACTACCTCAAATGTCCACATTTTTTAGGTTTATAATATGCACAAAGCATATGACTCCCCCATAATGTGATAAACCAAGAAATCTCAACACGAGGGAAAGAGAAAAATAGAAATAATTAATGGGCATTATGGAACTTGGATATCTCATGAGGATTACATACTACATAGAGACTAGATGATACAATATCAATACTACATGGTATTCCTCATGTACACACATTTTGGGAAAATGGAATGCCCAAGCAATGCTCTCTCCCAAAATGGGATAGTCCATTAAAATCTCATAAGAGCCAAATACGATACCAAATGGAATCAACAAAGGCTCAAACACAATAACACAAATACATGGTGTGCCAACCAACATACACAAATATACTTGATAACTCAAGAAAAGTAAGGGTAAGCACAACATATACATACACATGCAAGGTACAAAACCACACATGCACAAGGGAGCAAGTAACTTTCAATGTAAATGAGTTGAGCACATGTTACCGCAAGGAGGAACATTGGATATATGATACAAGCATGATAATCCAAATGGCTTGAATTGACAAAAATAAATGATAAAGATCCCTCAACTCTTCATAATGTAGTCAAGCCTCCAATGCCCTCCAAACAACACCTATTGATCAAGTTTTAGCTTGTTGGTCCCCAACCAACTTGGGTCCTAAGAAGTTAGTCATAATAGGTTTGGTAACCCAAATGGTTCTTTTCTTAACACCATGTTGGGCACCATCAAATTTGGCAAACACATTGCCAACCTCATCCTTATGAAGTGAATAAGCATCATGAACCAATATAGGTTCGGATGAGGAGTTACCCATGGTGCATGAGGAAGAAAGGTGCCCCTTCTTGCGTCATATGTAGCAGGTTCTTCTCTTGCAATCTTTCTTCTTGGAAGATGCCACCCCTTGAGGAAGAGCTTGAGTCTTCTTGGGAAGAGGCCCACTTCTATCTTGAGGTGGAGCTTGAGGCCGCTTCCATTGATTCTTCTCACCAAGAGGCTTCTTATTCAAAGGGCAAGATATCACATGATGCCCTTCTTCCTTGCACTTGAAGCACACAATGTTGGTCGGATTCTTCACTTGACCTTGGACATTCTTCTTGTTTCCCTTATGCTTCAACTTGTAAGTGGGCTTGTTCTTGATGTTGGAGTTGAATCCAAGCCCACTCTTGTTATCTGGGATCTTTGCACACCCAATATGTTATTGAGTGTGGTCTTCCCTTCATGACACATCTTCAAGTCATTCTTCAAAGGTCATTCTTCAAAAAAGTGAATTGAGCCTTGAGATTCTTGTTTTCCTCTACATAGTTAGTATCAATAACAATACTAGAGGAAGTAGATGGTACATTGTTAGAGCAACAAGGCAAAGAATGTAATTCATCACAATATGTAGCAATAGCATGAGTGGGTGAATTACAAGGACTAGCACATGGCAATATGGCATTTGGAGTAGATGTCGTGCTAATGTCCACATGAGGCTCACTAGATGTTACCTTTGACACAATAGCCTCATGAGCCAACTTTAAACTACCATGGGAAACTAGAAGGTCCTCATGCGATCTTGAGAGCTTAGCATGATTTTCTTCCAATTTCCCATAGTTGCTAGCTAGCAAAGCAAGTTGAGCCTTTAGCTCAACATTCTCCTTCAAGATAGATGCTTCATAGAAAGTAGAGTTAGTAGCACAAGAATCATCATTATTAGCAAGCGGAGAGGGCAACTTGATAAATTCTTTTGAATAATAAGCTTTAAATTGTTCATGTGACTCAGTGAGTTTGATGAGCTCACCCTTGATGACCCTAGAGACATTGTTGAGGTGCTCAAAATCCTCAAGGAGTTCATTATAAGCAACTTGAAGCTTATCATTTTTAATTTTGAGGGCATTTGCCACCTCAAGATCTCTATCATGAGATTCCTTTACTCTAGATAGCTCTAAAGAAAATTTCTCCTCAAGAGATTCCTTGGTGGTTTGTTCCTCTTCAAGAGCTTCATTTAGGTTTGCAATTTCATTAGCATATTCTCGCTCAAGATTAGCCATTTTATCAATTGTGTCCTCATGCTCATCAACAAGTTGCTTACTTTCAATAGCAAAGGTTAATATTTCAATGAAAGTAGAGCAAGCATTTTTATTTAGATGAAGAGCACGAAGGACTAGATCCCCCTTCTTTTTCAAAGAATCAACATCATCAACTACTTCATCATGATCAACATTCACAACATCATGAGATATATTGGGATCCAAAGGAGGTAGTACCTTTGAAGCCTTAGCCATGAGGCATAAGTGAACCTTGGAAGAAGGAGTTGATGGGGGAACACATGAAGCTCCAATAGCAACCTTGCCTTGGCCAACACGTTCTTCGATTTCCACTACATGGTTAGCAACACAAGAACTAGAGGAAATAGAAGCACATTTATCATGGCAACTGTTGGGTTTGCAGCATAGAAAACAAAAAAAAATACTATGATTGGAAGTACTAAGCACAAAGATCTATCTACCTAGATACGAGAAACGGGTGGATATACATTCATAGAGAACATACCCTTGAAGAACGACAAAGTGTAACAAGATTGGACTCATGGATGATGTAGTCGATCGCTTGCCGATCTCAAGATTGAGAGGAAGTCCTAGCACCGCAAATCAGCAGCACATCCATGATCACACACATGTTCGGTCCACCAAACAACCTCTGCCTCCTCGCTCCAGCGATGCAGCGGAAGCAGAACTCTTTCCAGATGAAAAGACACCGGGAACATGTATCTCACTAATCCGAGACCATGGGGGAATAATTCTAGAGGGGGAGAGAGGTCCTTCACGAGGAGGTGTGGTGTGAGAGGAGGAGAGGGGGCCTTTTATAGGGAGAGTGGGGCAGCCCCCTCCCATGGCCGGCGGCCATGGAGGTGCCCCCACCTATTCCTTCATTCATGTGGGTGGAGCTCCCACTCACATAAACATGCCTCCACTCAAAAGTCCACTCACATGAATTAAATTTCCACCATTTAATGTAACTCTCATTTAATAAAACTCTTTTATTTATTTTATTAAGAATTTTGTTAATTACTTTAATTAACAAACATTCACATAAAACCCCCTGCAATATTTCAATATCACATGCAGAACCAATTTCAGCAATTTCACCCGAAACAATTTCAGTGTCCATTGAAATAATTCCAACACTTTCTAAATCTTTTCTCTGGAACATATTTTCTCCAAATGGTGTCGGTGTCCCTTAAGTGTGTCACCCTATGGTGTTCGCGAACAATGCAGACATGATCGAGACCCTTCTCTGATCAATAATCAGTAGCGGGACCTAGAGATCTATACTGACTCTTACACATTCAATGATGACTTATGTGATCGTGAGAACCTTTAACACTAGTAACTAAATCTCTTTGTATCGCGATATATTACATGTCCGAGATTCGATCATCGGTATCTCAATACCTAGTTTGATCTCGTTACCAACATGCACACTTTTCTTGTTCCCGTGATATAACATTCTAGTGACCACATCACTTGCTTGCAAGATATCTCAATGTGATATCACCGAGAGGGCCTAGAGTATATCTATCCTTCATCGGGGTGGACACATCCCACTCTTGATCCATGAGGCTCTACATAACACCTTTGAAGTATATGAACCCACCTTTATAGTCAACTTCTATTGTGTGATGTTTGATGTTATCAAGTTACTCTTCTAGTGTTAGTGATTGACATGATCTCATGGTCTAAGGACTAGAATTACTTTGTATGATGTTATAGCAATTTATGCACAATGACTTTGATCGTATTGCTATACTTCAGATGAATGTTCATCACATCATTCAACCAATGCTGTGACCTCATTATTAATAACATCCAATGTCCATGATCAGGAAACCTTGATCATCTTGTTAATCAACGAGCTAGTTTATAAGAGAAGCATAACTAGGAACCCTTTATTTGTTTATTAAACACACATGTATTAACGTTTCCAATCAATATAATTATAGCATTCAAAATAAACATCTATCTTATACTTGGAATATGATAACAACAATTTTATTATTGCCTCTCAGGGCATATTCCCTTCAGCAACAAAGCAAATCAAGCGTATCATCATGAGATGTATTCAAGGCATTTCTATATGATATGTAAGGACAATCAACACAAGCATGTAAATCATTTATAGTGCTACACGTGTTCATGTCCAAAGATACAACATTGTAATGAGATAGATATGAAGGGTCATGAATGGCAAGCTCACTATCCACATTGCAAGTTCTATCACCACTCACCATATTGTTGCCTTGAGACAAATAACATGTTGGTGTAGTGGAAGAAGATGAGAACTCATCACGGCCGGAGGTGGAGGGAACACAATCATCCTCATCAATCTTGGACACATCATATTTTGCTTGAATCTTGGTCCAAATATCATGAGCATTCCTAAAATGCATGATTGTGGAAAGCACTACAAAGCTCACAACATTAACAAGCACATTAGATGCTTAATTTTTGAGATAAGAGTTTGTCTCCTCCTCTAAAGATTGATTTTGGGGATCCTTAGGAGGAACAAACTCATATCAAGAATTCACTCTATATTTGGGTCAATGACCCAAAAATGACTAAACATGCGAATTCTCCAACTACCATAATTTATGCCATCAAATATAAAAGTATCTTGTGCACTAAACCCCTAGGAGACATCTTTACTCTCGAGGCGGTGAAGCCTAAGAAGCGAGAGACCTCGCTCTGATACCAATTGAAAGGGAAATGGATGTTGCCTAGAGGGGGTGAATAGGCATTTTAAAATTATTACAGTTTAGGCTCTAATAAACACGGAATACAATTAATGTTTAATTTATAGAGCACATAACATAAAAAACCACTAGGTTCACTAAGTGCACCAACAACCTATGCTAAGCAATACAAGGAACAAGGTGATAGCAAGATATAATACTTCAAGCATGATGGCTATCATAATGTAAATTGCATAAGTAAAGGGCTCGGTTGAGAGATAACCGATGCATGCAGAGATGATGATTTTTATTCTGAAGTTCACTTTCAAAGAAGCTACGTATCCATTGGAGAGGTGCGATGGCGCAATGTACTTCGAACCTCACAAATATCTTACCTTGAGGTGTGGTGGCTCGATGCTCACCCAGCGCCACACAAGGCCTCATCCCAAGATGTGAAGGCACTCAACTCACCGGCGCTACAAAAGGCTCACCCTATTCTCCCGTGAGCTTGCCACCAAGGCCTACTCATGATCCACTATGAGACACTTGAGGGTGGTCACCGAACTTGTACAAGTCTTGGGGCAATCTCCACTACTCAATTGGAGGGCTCCCAAGAAATAGCACAAAGGCTACAAGGTTGAGGAATATCCACAACAATTGGAGGCCCTAAGAACAATGCCACAATAGGCCACAAGCTTGAGGAATCTCTACAACTCAATTGGAGGCCCCAAGAACTCACCATAACCCCACACAACTGTCTAGGGTTCCAAGAATCTAAGAGAAACAAGCCCAAGAGCTTGAACTCAACAAATCTCCGAGGAGAACTCAAACCTATGCACCAAATGCAAGAGGCAAGTCCTTCACTCTAAAATTCCACGAAAGCAACAAAAGATATTGGGGAATAAGAGAGGAAGAACACAAGAGGAGAACACAAAACTCTCCAAGATCTAGATCCTAAGGATTCCTTCACAAAGAAGGGATTTGGTTTGGTGGGGTTGTAGATCTAGATCTCCTCTCTAAAATCCCTCAAAAAGATGCAAGAATCATGGGAGGGAGAAGGGGAGAGGGCAAGCTTTTGAAGGTTAACAATGGACAATAGAGAGTGAAAGATCTAGCAAAAATGACCTCAAAAGTTGGGGAAACATTGAGGAATAGGGGGCCATCCAAAAGGGAAAGAGAAATTTGCCCGTTTGGACCAGATCCGCGCACCACCATAACTTTCGGTGCTCCTCCAGTACTAGCGATAAATTGGAACATAAAAAAAGAGAGAAAACGCACTCTCGTTGGAAGTAAGACCGGAATTTTGGCCGAAACTTCTGCTCAAGAAAAAACGATGGGCAGCATGCACGAAAACTTTAATAACTTTTGACTCCGGACTCCGATTTCGATGATCTTAGTCTCGTTTTTAACAGACAACAATCTCTACAAGATTATACAAAGAAGCATCATAATCTAACATGAGAGCATAATACTAAAATGGAGAAAGGTATGACCTCTCTAGAAGAGATGAACCCGTAAAACTTCCCAAACCCAAAACGCAAAAAGTTGAGCTTGGAAACTCTAATTGGTATGAAACCAATTTTGTTGAAAAAATAATAAAGAATAAAACCCAACAAAATATGAAATATTGGATACCACCTAGGTAAATATCAATTATATATATGTGAGATATCTCCCAAGGTATAGAGCCAGAAAACCCGCAAGATCAAAAACGCAATAAGATATTTAAGGGAAATCTGTTTTTGATGAACTAGAGCTTGTTATGAGTAACCACAAGCTCTAGATCCTAACATGGACAAGATCCAAACAACAACCAAAAATGATGATGCTTGGTATGCAAGGTTTGAGCTCTCTCTGAAACATGTGATCGAGTTACTCACTCGAGAGCCCCTCTTCATAGTAAGGCTATTTATCCTAAACCCGGTCTCCTAACTAACAACATGATACCAGCAAAAGAGAAACCATATCAAGATCATACCTTTGCCTTGAGCATTACCCTTGAGCTTGATGTAGACCGTATTATCCTTCTCAATACAGAACACCTTTATTGATTGCTCTTGCTCATGCTTTGCTTGATAAAGACTTGCGACTTGATCCCTCATAGTTCATGGGGAAAACTTTTCTTTGAACTTGTCTTCATCACTTTCTGATCACCGAGGATGGCAAGCTTCAAGTAGTACTTGTCTTCATCACTCCATGGCCCGCTAGTATAGGACTTTTTGTCCAGTAGTACCACTCGACAGCGGTAGTACCGTCTAGCGGTACTGTTCACATCTGATCCTAGTAGCGAAATGGGACCCTCCTCTAGAGCGTGTGGTACCGCCTCCCAGTACTACCGGTGTTCTGGCGGTAGTACTGCTCCATGGCGCAGAACTACCGGTAAGAGGTAGTACCGCCCATGGACCCGGCACTACCAGTGGTTATCTAGGCTAGCTCAGCTTCCATGTCTTCTCCTCTATCCTGCCCGGTTGCTGCCTCCGGTACCTGGCTGGTAGTACCAGACTTGGCTGGTACTACCGCTGCCATGTCCGATAGTACCGGTCATCGTAGGAGGGTAACAGGTAGATTTCCCTGCCCCCTATAAAATGCGCCCTTCTTCTCCATTTGACTTGCCCTCCATTGTTGAATCTCTTAATATTATCCTATCCCTCTTCCTCCCATGATTCTTGCATCTATTTGAGGGAAAATAGAGAGGAGATCTAGATCTACAGTCTCACCAATCCATCTCTCCTCTAAGTGAGGGGAACATATTGGGATCTAGATCTTGGA
Source organism: Avena insularis (assembly GCA_023614405.1). NCBI lineage: Eukaryota > Viridiplantae > Streptophyta > Magnoliopsida > Poales > Poaceae > Avena > Avena insularis. Next base: position 93,471,744 of record CM042696.1, on the reverse strand, counting down.
GTCTTTTCTGGATTTCCTCTTGTGTTCTTCCTCTCTTATTCCCCCAATAGCTTTTGTAGATTTGGTGGAATTTGGGAGTGAAGGACTTGCCATTTCATTAGGTGCATCGGTTTGGGTTCTCCTCGGAGGATTTGGTTGGTGAGATTAATAAGCTTGTTACTCTTGGGTTCTTGGAACCCTAGACAGGGTTGTGGCCTTTGTGACGAGTTCTTGGGGACTCCAATTAAGTTGTGGAGCTCTCCCCAAGTTTGTGGCCTTGGTGGTGATTATTGAGAGCCTACAATTAAGTTGTGGAGATTTCCCCAATCTTATACGGGTTTGGTGACCACCCTCAAGTGTCCCATAGTGAATCGAAAGCTTGTCGTGCAGCGGGTGCTCGGGAGAACTAGGTGAGGCCTCTTGTAATGCTGGTGGTCTTAGTACCGCCCACCCCTGCAACAAGACGTACTCCCTTGTTGGAAGGAACTCGGTAAAACATCGTTGTCTTTGCATGCCTCGGTTATCTCTACACCTGAGCCTTTACTTATGCACTTTACTTTGTGATAGCCTTCGTGCTTGAAGTCATATATCTTGCTATCACATAGTTGCTTGTTTTTTCTAGCATAAGTTGTTGGTGCACATAGGTGAACCATAGTATATATAGGCTTTGTGCTTGGCAAAGTAAACGCTAGTTTTATTCCGTCTTTGTTAATCTCATCTCGTAAAAGTTTTAAATCGCCTATTGTCAACACCTAGATTTTTAATCCCAGATGCCTGTTGTGCCATACATCGCAATCCCAGAATTACCATTTTTGCGAGACATAACAGATTGGATATCACAGTACACCATCCATTACAAACCATAATAAGGTCTTACACAAATAAAGGATCTCATGATCCAGTCTTAATACAAACAAGCAGCAGAATAATAAGCATAGTAGGGGGCTCCATCTTCAGAGTCACAGGCAATGCTGGCGATGGGAGATGATCCTAGTTGTCGTAGACGTCCTATTGTCCATCATCCTGATAGTCCTCCTCATAGTCTGGCCACAGGAATAGCCAGGGACAAAGCCATGAGTACTCTTTAAGTACTCGCAAACTATCACTAACAAGTAAGGTAGTTCTACTAGAAATCTTAAGCTCTAGGTTCATTTGCAAAAAGCCAGATTTATCTAAACCTAAGTTTAGAAGTAAAGAAAACTAAGTAAATGTTCTAAATCACTTGAGTGGGAACCTAGTTTTCATATTCACAACCCTTTTGTGGTCAAGTTAAAATCATAGTTCACTTCACAAGTCATTTTGAAAACATCTGACGATGGAACAGTATGGCCACTCCAACTGTCCATGACCACGAACGCGGCTATTCGAATAGTTTGACACTCTACAGAGGTGGTACACTTTAACCACAAAATTCGATACATCCGTCAGGGATAACCCTGAATCATCATACTTAGTATGCGGATAATCAATCATAACCTTTCAATTACACACTCTAGTATAGGCACCTCCCCTATGAGCTTGGCCTCCTAGCCATGGCCATCTGCCATCCTGGGCACTGCATAGGTGGACATCATCAAGAGGTAGCCTCAGCTCAAACCTCTCTCGTGAGGGAACCCATACTAATGCATATAAACTTCCGGCTAAGCCCTACCCAATTCAGGTATTGTGGTTGTACGGTAAAATTGGAATGGTATCACATCCGAACCCAACCATCAGTTTTTGGTAAAAGGGCTAAGGCTCATGCCTCAACATTTTCATCATCAAATCCATTTGTGTTTCTCAACACATGTCAAAACATTTCAATAGAATGAAGCATCATTCCAAGGTTTTCATAATCATTTTCACCAAGTATTCCCATCTAAAGTGATCAAGTTTTATGCTTACCACTAGCCACTAAGTTAAGAGTGTTCACTAATGAGGGGTGCTAATCTTCAATCTCATGCCATAGAATGACATCTAGTATATGCCTAGTTTTATACTCTTTATGGTATCTATACTATCTTTCCAATACTCACAAAGCACTAGCTAAAAGTAAAGAACTTTGGTAAAGTAAAAGAGTAAAGCTTGCAAGTAAAACTTAAGATTGGTATAAATCAAAGGTATATAACGAAACCATGCCTAATGCATCTTTCTTAGGTTATCTTGCAATTAGTCATGGCTTGCATAGTTAAGAAACTTGCAAGTGTTAGCTTGCCTTGAGTAGAGCAGTGGTTGAAGTTTTCCTCTTCTTCTTCTAGGTAGAACTCCTCCTACTTGTAGCTTGGGTCAGTACTATCGTCTATAAATAAATATGGGGTACAAAATCACCAAACAATACTCAACTAGCTCTATTTAGCACACTAAGGATCCCACTTGATGATCTAGCATCATCACAATCATCACATGAAATAAATAACTAGTTTTATTTATCTTATTTGAGAAAAGTAATTTCTAATCATTGAAATTAATTAAGATTTAATATTCTCCAATTAAAATATGGGATCATGTGGACACATGTCATCACCACATATTCTAATACATGGAAATGTGATTTAAAGTGTTGGTCATATTTTATTAAGTTTAAGAGTATCATTTAATAGATTTAAAGTGACTAGAAATGCCCTAATAGCATTCTTTTGGTACTAGTCCAATGTCACTGCATGCAAACCTAAATATTTTTACATATTCAGATAGATCTTACGAAATGTGATTTGTGAGAGTTGGAATCAACTCAAAAGCTATTATTGTTGATTTTTCAAAAATGTTTGAAGTTGGAAAAGTCTTTGTCTTGTTATTTTTACTATTGTTGATCTCTAACTCCAAATGATTTAAATCCAACGGTCTTGGATAGATAATTTAAATATCTTTCTAACAAAATTTGAATCATACAATTTGGTTCAGTAAAACTCTCTGAATTGATTTTTGAATTTGTGGACAGAAACTAGTTTAAACTAAAATGGAAAATCAATATTTGAATTCCCTGGGCTGCGCGGGAAAGTTAAACAGGCCAGCCCAACTGCACTGCATAGTGCAGCGGGCTGCTGACAGACGGGGTCCACCAGTCAGTGGATCTAACTAAACGAAATAGTATCGAGAAATCTGAGCCGTGCGATCTAATTCTAATATAACGGATGGGAGTCGTCGTCGACGTCGAACTGCTCCAGCGAGAAATTAACCTAGCGCGGCGGTGGGGGTCTGGCTAGGCTCACCTAGGCTCTAGCTAGGGTCGATGATGGGGGCGATCGATGTGGTAGACGACGGTGGTTCGAGGCGCGGTCACGACAGGTCTTGGGGTGGTCGAAATCGACGGCGCCCTTCTCGTCCAGCAGCGGCAGGCTCCGGCAAGAGAGAGCTCGCCTTGCTTCGGGGAAGGGTGAGGGAGGATCAGTGAGGAGTGGTGAGTGATGGGGTGTGGAGAAATGAGGCTGAGGCTAGGGACGGTGTTGTGTTCCCTGGCAATCATTGCTGGCTTAAAGGCGAGGGGTGGGGCGGTGTGGTTTGGCGGGAGCGTGCGGTGCTCTGTGCAGAGGCAGAGGTGTTTGCGACGGCGTGCGGGAGCTGCGGGTCACGTAGCGGCAAACGGGGGTGTTTGCGGGGTTGTTGTGATCATGGCGAGCGTGAGCATGCGCGGCGAGGGTGAGGTGCGGTCTTTGCGAAGCGGTCGTGTGCGGCGAGCTGGCACGCTCTGGGCATGGCACAATGAGATAGGGCACGGCGGTGCTAGGGTGGTCCAGGGCTCGTCTGCGGTCATGGCTTGGACAGGGGATGGCGGTGGAGTGCGACGTGTCTAGTGCGCATCGTGGGAGAGGGCGACAATGCTCCTAGCGCGCTGTCCACTATCAGCCGGCGACGATCGAAAATAGGTGGTGCACCACGGCTAAGAGGGGCTTGGTCTGGTGCTTGGCTAGGCTCAGGGGAGACAAGGGAGTTAAGGGGAGACCAATTGGTCGATTGATTACTGTTTAAATAGTGAAGTAAGGCAGTAGTTACTTTAGTGCAGGCCAGGTGTTTGTTGTAATGGCCGAAAGAAATTTATTTTGGAAATTTTGAATGAAACTTTTTGAGTGATTTTATCTTAAGCTTGAGTATCCATGTTTGCTTAGAGAGGTCAAGGGGAATTGGTTTGATAGGTTTTTGAAAAAGTGGGATCTTACCATATGAACTAGATTCAATTTTCAACTGTCCATTAAATTGATTTGGAAAATGTTTTTTTAAGTTTGTAAAGTTGGCCTTGATACACATTTACTTGGTCTAGCAAGGGGTGGAAAGAAATAGAAATGTTTCTGTTAAAATTTCTCTTCTAGGAACACATAAAGTGACCTAGTGGTTAGCTTTGGCCAAAATGACCATTTGGTTAATAAATTCATATTTGATTTCTTTTTCTTTTGATTTTGTTTGTAAATGGCCTAGATGATGTAGTATTCATCTTTAAACCATTCCTCATCATTTGTAACAATCAAGCATGGCAGTTTCAATTAATCACACATTAATGCAAAGCTAACATGCATTCGAATTCATTTTATTCATAAAAGTTTTTGTTAACCCTAAATTGGGTGATTAGAACTTGATAATCTTGATTAAAAGTTTTGGGGGTGTTACAAACCTTCCCTCCTTAAACAAAATCTTGTCCAGAGATTTAAGAAAAACTAGGAACTAAAGAGATCTGGAAACTCAGTCCTAATGTAATCTTCTCGCTCCCAAGTAGCTTCTTCTTCGATATGGTTGCTCCATTAGATCTTGAGAAACTTGATACGCCGGGTCCTAGTGGTTCTGAAAGCTTCTTCCAAAATATGAATGGGCACTTCATGATACGTCAGATACTGGTTGATATCTATGGCTCGGTGATCGATGTTCTTGAACACTTCGGTCTTCTCCAGAACTTCTAGGCATTTGCGAAGTAACGAGATATGGAACACATCATGGATGGCTGACATCTCATCTGGCAGTTACAGTTGATATGATACTTCTCCTCGGCGATTTAAAATCTTGAAGGGTCCAATATATCTAGGGGCTAACTTTCCTTTCAGTTGAAAACATTGCATTCCCTTCAAGGGCGACACTTTGAGATACACAAAATCTCCGACATTGAAGGTCAGGTCTCGACGTCTCTTGTCAGCATAACTCTTCTGTCTGGATTGGGCGGTCTTGAGGTGCTCATGGACTTTGTGAACCTTCTCTTCGGCTTCTCGTAGGATGTCGGGTCTGAAAATCTGACTCTCTCCTACTTGCGACCAATTCAAGGGGGTACGCCACTTCCTTCCATAGCGAAATTCAAATGGGTCCATTTGCAAACTGGCTTGATAACTGTTGTTTTATGAGAATTCTACGAAAGGCAGACAATCTTCCCATTTTGATCCATACTCTAGAACACAAGCTCTCAACATATCTTCTAAGATTTGGTTGACTCTCTCAGTCTGTCCATCGGTCTGCGGGTGATAGGTGTGCTGAAATTCAGCTTGGTTCCTAATCCTTCTTGGACTTTCTGCCAAAATCTTGAGGTAAATTGGGTTCCTCGATCCGACACTATGGTCTTAGGGGTTCCATGTAAATTGACGATTCTAGCAATGTACAACTCTGCTAGCTTCGAACTCTGGTAGGTTGTCTTGACAGGTATAAAATGGGCTACCTTGGACAGTCTATCAACTATGACCCAAATAGAGTCATTTCCCCAACTAGAAGTAGGCAAACCGGTGATAAACTCCATTCCGACGGAATCCCATTTCCATTCCGGAATCTGCAATGGTTACAAAAGTCCTGCGGGTCTCTGATCTTCCGCTTTGACTCTCTGACAGATATCACACTTGGCTATGTAGCTTCTGATTTCTTTCTTCATCTTGTGCCACCAAAATTGCTCCTTCAAATCCTGATACGTCTTTGTTCCTCCAGGGTGGATAGAATAAAGAGTATCATGAGCTTCCTACATGATAACTTGCTTCAGCTTCGAATCTGCTGGCACACAGATACGTCCTTTGTACCACAAAACTCCTTCTTCATCTTCGGTGAATCCGGGTACCTTCCCTATACCAATACGACATTTGGTTCCATCGATACTTGCATTTCTTTTCTGCGCCTCCTTGATCTGACTGATCAAAGTGGGTTGAAGTTCAATGCTAGCTAAAAATCCTTTGCTAACTAGCTCCGTTCTAAACTTCTCCAACTCTTCATGCAAACTTGGCTGGGCTTCTTTAATCATGGTGTTTAATCTACATGGCAATCTGCTAAGAGCATCCGCTACCACATTGGCTTTACCGGGCTGATAGTGAATGTCAAGGTCATAATCCTTGATTAACTCTATCCATCTGCTTTGCCTCATATTCAGCTCCTTCTGTGTGAAAATATACTTCAGACTCTTGTGATCAGAATAAATCTCACAGCGGTTACCCATAAGGTAATGACGCCATGTCTTCAAGGCTAAAACTACAGCTGCTAGTTCAAGATCATGGGTAGGGTAGTTTTGCTCATCCGCTTGATTGTCGGACAGATATGCTATGACTTTGCCTTCTTGCATCAACACACATCCTAGACCAATCTTGGATGCATCACAATACACATCAAAAGGCTTCTTGATATCTGGCATAATCAAGATTTGGGGCTGAAATCAATCTCTTCTTGAGCTCTTGAAAACTTGCTTCACATTTGTCGGTCCATTCAAACTTCTTATCTTTCTTCAACAATTGGGTCATCGGTCTTGCGATGCTCGAAAATCCTTCAACAAACTTGCGGTAATATCCCGCTAATCCGAGAAATGCACGAACTTGGGTTTGAGTGGTTGGGGCTTCCCATTCTTCAACATCTTTGATCTTGGCAGGATAAACAGCGACTCCTCTTGCCGACACAATATGTCCTAGGAATCCTACTTCCTTCAGCGAGAACTCACATTTGCTAAACTTGGCATACAACTGGTGCTCTCTAAGGGTTTCAAGGATGGTTCTTAGATGTAGCTCATGGTCTTCTTCTGACTTTGAATAGATTAGAATATCGTCGATAAAAACAACGACAAACTTATCCAGAAAGTTCATAAAAATCGTATTCATGAGATTCATGAAATAAGCAGGGGCATTGGTTAATCCAAAAGACATGACCGTATACTCATACAATCCATATCTGGTGGTAAAGGCGATCTTTGGAATATCCGTTGCACGAATCTTGAGTTGATGATAACCAGTTCTAAGATCAATCTTAGAGAACACTCTGGCACCAGTCAACTAATCAAACAGATCCTCTATCTTAGGCAGTGGGTACTTGTTTTTTGATGGTGACATCATTCAACTTCCGGTAATCCGTACACAAACGGTTACCTCCATCTTTCTTATCCACAAACAAAATAGGTAATCTCCATGGTGATGCGCTTGGTTGAATCAGACATTTCTCCAACATAGCATCAAGTTGCTTCTTCAGCTCCACTAGTTCATATGGGTTCATACTATAAGGTATCTGAGCTATGGGTCCAGTTCCAGGAATTAGTGCAATAATGAACTCGATATCCTGATCTGGGGGCATACCGGGCAATTCATCTGGGAATACTTCGGGGTATTCACAAACTACTCTGACTTGGTCTATGGTTGGTTGGGCTAGACTCTTGTTGCATTTGAACTGACGGGGCAAGGTCTCAGAAACATGCTCTACTGATACTCCAGAGCTACTGGTCATGGTTATGGCTTTCTTGGCACAGTCGATCAATCCTTTATGTTTTGACATCCAATCCATTCCTAGTACTACTTCCAAACCTTTGGTTCCAAGTACTATTAGATTGGCATAAAAATCTATTCCATGGATTCTGATAGGTACAACCTTGCAAATTTTTCTAGCCTTGGTGGTTGAACCAGGTATTTGAACTATCATAACATGCTTCAATTTTGTTGGTTGAATCTTAGTAGTACATGCACATTCTTCTGTAACAAATGAGTGCGATGCTCCAGAATCAAACAACACTCTGGCAAGTACTGAGTTAACAGAAAACATACCCAGCACGACATCTGGCGCTTCCTGAGCTTCCTCAGCATTCATGTGGAATAGACGGCCGTTGCGGTTGAGCGAATTCCCTGGGGCAAATCTCCTCCCAGGCTGAACACGGCGTTGCTGCTGAGCAGGTGCATTCACATTGGTGGCTGCTGCAAGCTTCTTGGGGCACTCATTTGAGTAGTTACCCTTGACTCCACATTCGAAGCAAGTAATTTGAGACTTGTCTTTGGCTGCAACAGGCATAGCATTGCTTCCAGACCTTGGGGAAATATTGTTGTTGTTGTTGTTGTTGGACTTGGACGGTGCACGATTGAAGTTGTTGGAGTTGCTGGGGTTGTTGTTGTGGTTTCCTCCAGACTTCAAGTTTCCTCCGCTACGATTGGGGTAGCTTGGACGGGACATCGAGGGTCTGTTGTTTCTTGGGGCATATCCTGCAAACGGGTTGGGGCGATACTTCTGGGTGTTGTGGGACCCAGTCTGGTGCATCATCCTGCGCTTGCGGTTGTCATTGGCTTGGTTTATCTCCCCTTCCATCTGAATAGCAGAGTCGACAAGTTCTTCTAGATCTCCAAAACGGATGTTGACTAGCACAGTCTGCATTTCATCATGCAATCCATTCAGGAACCTTTCCTTCTTCTTGGCTTCCGTGTTGATCTCATCAGGGGCATATCTAGCTAGGGATTTTTTTTGTCACGGTATTCAACTACCGTCATCCTTCCTTGCTTTAGTTCCCTGAATTCATCTCTCATTCTGGTGACCAAACCTTGCGGCACATGGGTGCGGCTGAACTTGATCTTGAATGCTTCCCAAGTCATCATCTGACCGTCGTTCATGGTACGGGTGCTATTCCACCAGGCTCTTGCATCTCCTGCCAGATAATGGGTGGCAAACAGTACCTTCTCATTGGCTTCAACTCCTGCGACCTCCAGGTTGTTCTCCATGGTTTGCAGCCAGTCATCAGCATCTAAGGGATCCTCAGATTTATTAAAGATAGGGGGATTGGTATTATGAAAGTTCTTAAGCTTGGATCCATGGTGATCTTGGTTTCCATGGACTTGATTATTGTGGGCCATCTGAGCTATCCGTTGAAGAGTGGCTAGGTTGGCTTGGCGTTCGGCTCTACTAGCTTCACGGTCGGAAACTAGCATCTGTAGAATCTGCAGCATTGGGTCCTGAGATGAGCTGCTTCCTCTGGGGTTTCCACGAGTCATCTGAAGATTGAGATAGATAATGAGATAAGAGGGAAATTTCTAAGATTCATGGTTTTGTTTTCAAAAGGTTTAAACTTTGAGTTTGACTCAGGTTTTGCAAACTAACTTCTTCCTCTCATTCAGTCATTCACTCAAGGCACACAATACAACACACCACAACACAAATGGAAAACATATGGTTTTAAGAACCATTCTGTGAAACTACGATACAGTGGGACCGATACAACTCACTCATACAGTAGTGATCAAGTGCATCTACTCATCATCAATAAAGTCGGAATCATCATCATCGGTGTAGAAATCCATGGCATCATCCTCCAGGTAGTCGTTGTCATCACTGAGGTAAGAGTTAAGATCTCCCTGGATGTCTTCACCATCCTCCTCCTCTTTTGCTTCAAGCTAGACTTCCTGTTCACGGATGGTCTTCTCGAGAGCGGCCAACTTCTTGCGAATACGATCGATGGTGCGATCCTTCTTGTCATACTGACGATGAAGTGATTGGCGCTGCTTGGCGAGAATGGCGAGAGTCTGGTCCTTCTTGTCGACAATGGCAAGGTTGTGGTTGGCATAGGCTCGGGCATTGTCCAATTCCTTCTGCCTATCATACAACATGAAGTCAAGATTGTCTACCTGGTGCTTCAACTCTGGGTGTCCTGGCATCTCTAATGGCATTCCCATAGAATCACGCCTTACGAAGTGAGCAAAGCGAGTTCCCTGGATCAAGTTCATGTTTTGCCCACACAGACGGGCAAGAGCTTCATGTATAGCCCTGGCTAATCCATCTAGCCAGTTGTTCTCTCGCAAGGTGAATTGGATCTTCTCAGAAGTGGGTGCCTCAATCTTGCCTCTGAGATCTGCAACTATCAGCCATTGTAGATCTCCTCCTACGTGATCGTTGAGTTGCGCCCCGAAGAATTCCGGATGCAGGCGCTCAAGGTACTCTGACAGTGCATCTAGATCCCTCTCAAAGATAAATTGGCCTCTGTTTCCCAACTGGTAGAACTTGCAATACTGGACTTCCGTCTATAAGAATGTAGGATGAGTAAGTTAGTGAGGTGATCAAGTGTGTAAAATTTTATATAGTAATGTAAGAATTTTTGAGGAACATGAATATTTTTGAAAGAATCAAGGATAAGAGTGGGAATAGGTTTTCATAAATACTCACTTCTTTTGTTTTGAAACTAAGTTTTTGTTCAGACGTCCATTCTAACTAGGGTCTCCTATGGTCAGGATGGCTCTGATACCAACTTGTCAACACCCGGATTTTTAATCCCAGATGCCTGTTATACCATACATCGCAATCCCATGATTACCATTTTTGCGAGACATAACATATTGGATATCATAGTACATCATCCATTACAAACCATAATAAGGTCTTACACAAATAAAGGATCTCATGATCCAGTCTTAACACAAACAAGCAGCAGAATAATAAGCGTAGTAGGGGGCTCCATCTTCAGAATCACATGCAATGCTGATGATGGGAGATGATCCTAGTTGTCGTAGACGTCCTTCTGTCCATCATCCTGATAGTCCCCCTCATAGTCTGGCCACGGGAATAGCCAGGGACAAAGACATGAGTACTCTTTAAGTACTCGCAAACTATCACTAACAAGTAAGGTAGTTCTAGTAGGAATCTTAAGCTCTAGGTTTATTTGCAAAAAGCCAGATTTATCTAAAACTGAGTTTAGAAGTAAAGAAAACTAAGTAAATGTTCTAAATCACTTGAGTGGGAACCTAGATTTCATATTCACAACCCTGTTGTGGTCAAGTCAAAAACATAGTTCACTTCACAAGTCATTTTGAAAACATCTGACGACGGAACAGTATGGCCACTCCAACTGTCCATGACCCCGGACGCGGCTATTCGAATAGTTTGACACTCTGTAGAGGTGGTACACTTTCACCACAAAATTCGATACATTCGTCAGGGATAACCCTGAATCATCATACTTAGTATGCGGATAATCAATCATAACCTTTCAATTACACACTCTAGTATAGGCACCTACCCTATGAGCTTGGCCTCCCAGCCATGGCCATCTTCCATCCTGGGCACTACATAGGTGGACATCATCAAGAGGTAGTCTCAGCTCAAACCTCTCCCGTGAGGGAACCCATACTAATGCATATAAACTTCCAGCTAAGCCCTATCCAATTCAGGTATTGTGGTTGTACGGTAAAATTGGAATGGTATCGCATCCGAACCCAACCATCAGTTTTTGGTAAAAAGGGCTAAGGCTCATGCCTCAACATTTTCATCATAAAATCCATTTGTGTTTCTCAACACATGTCAAAACATTTCAATAGAATGAAGCATCATTCCAAGGTTTTCATGATCATTTTCACCAAGTATTCCCATCTAAAGTGATCAATTTTTATGCTTAGCACTAGCCACTAAGTTAAGAGTGTTCACTAATGAGGGGTGCTAATCTTCAATCTCATGCCATAGAATGACATCTAGTATAGGCCTAGTTTTATACTCTTTATGTTATCTATACTATCTTTCCAATACTCACAAAGCACTAGCTAAAAGTAAAGAACTTTGGTAAAGTAAAAGAGTAAAGCTTCCAAGTAAACCTTGGGATTGGTATAAATCAAAGGTATATAACCAAAGCATGCCTAATGCATCTTGCTTAGGTTATCTTGAAATTAGTGATGGCTTGCATAATTAAGAAACTTTCAAGTGTTAGCTTGCCTTGAGTACAGCAGTGGTTGAAGTTTTCCTCTTCTTCTGGGTAAAACTCCTCCTTCTCGTATTTTGGGTCGGTACTATCGTCTATAAATAAATATGGGGTACACAATAACCAAACAATACTTAACTAGCTCTATTTAGCACACTAAGGCTCCCACTTGATGATCTAGCATCATCACAATCATCACATGAAATAAAGAACTAGTTTTATTTATCTTATGTGAGAAAAGTAATTTCTACTCATTGAAATTAATTAAGATTTAATATTCTCCAATTAAAATATGGGATCATGTGGACACATGTCATCACCACATATTCTAATACATGAGAATGTGATTTAAAGTGTTGGTCATATTTTATTAAGTTTAAGATTATCATTTAATAGATTTAAAGTGACTAGAAATGCCCTAATAGCATTCTTTTGGTACTAGTCCAATGTCACTGCATGCAAACCTAAATATTTTTACATATTCAGATAGATCTTATCAAATGTGATTTTTGAGAGTTGGAATCAACTCAAAAGCTATTATGGTTGATTTTTGAAAAATGTTTGAAGTTGGAAAAGTCTCTGTCTTGTTATTTTTACTATTGTTGATCTCTAACTCCAAATGATTTAAATCCAACGGGCTTGGATAGATAATTTAAATATCTTTCTAACAAAATTTGAATCATGCAATATGGTTCAGTGAAACTCTCTGAATTGATTTTTGAATATGTGGACGGAAACTAGTTTAAACTAAAATGGAAAATTAATATTTGAATTCCCTGGGCTGCGCGGGAAAGTTAAACGGGCCGGCCCAACTACACTGCACAGCGCAGCGGGCTGCTGACAGACGGGGTCCACCAGTCAACGTGTCTAACTAAACAAAATGGTATCGGCAAATCTGAGCCGTGCGATCTAATTCTAATCTAACAGCTAGGAGTTGTCATCGACGACGAACTGCTCTAGCGAGAAATTACTCTAGCACAGCGGTGGGGGTCTGGCTAGGCTCACCTGGGCTCTATCTAGGGTCGGCGATGGAGGCGATCGACGTGGTAGACGACGGCGGTTCGAGGCGCGGTCACGTCAGGTCTTGGGGTGGTCGAAATCGACGGCACCCTTCTCCTCCAGTAGCGGCGGGCTCTGGCCAAATTCCGGCGAGAGAGAGAGCTCGCCTTGCTCCGGGGAAGGGTGAGGGAGGATCAGTGAGAAGTGGTGAGTGCTGGGGTGTGGAGAAATGAGGCAGTGGAGGCCTCCATTTATACTGTGGCAAGGGGACTGAACGGTGTGGGCGCGAGCTCATCGGTGACGACGCTATAGATATCTAGCAGCGCGGCTGATGCTAGGGGACAGTGCTGAGTTCCCTGGCGATCGTTGCTGGCTTAAAGGCAAGGCGTGGGGCGGTGTGGTTTGGTCGGGACCGTGCGGCGCTCTGCGCAGAGGTGGAGGTGTTCTGGCGTCACAGGGAGCTACTGAATTACATGTGAAACAGTGTCTGTGAGTTCTTTGTGATCATGGCGGCGTGAGAGTGGCGTCTTGGCGAGGTGAGGCGCGGCCTGTGTGTGGCGGTGAAGGAGTTATGCCCTAGAGGCAAATAATAAAGTGTATTATTTGATATATCTCCTGTATGTTCATAATATGTTTCATACTGTGCTATAAATGTGTTAATACGAAACGTTAATACACGTGTGGTATGTAAACAAACCATGTCTCTAGTTACCTCTAGTGAACTAGTTCATTGGTCATGAGGATGGTCTGTGTTTCGAGATCATGGGCATTTATGCCAACTGACAATGAGGTCATGTTATTAGTTGAATAACATGATAGACAAACATCCGGCTGTTATATCTTAATGAGATCTAGTTACAAAGTTCACCATTGATGATAAAACACAAAGAACTTCGCAACATGATTCTTTGACTGTGAGGTAATACAAATCACCATTCCGGAAGAAGCTTAGATGGTTATCAAGAATCATCTCGTAATAGGGTGATCAAAAAGGTGCCACTCGGGTTTTCCGAAGGGATGCGTAGAGGAGTACATATCAAGACCATGATTTGTCTAGTCTATGTAACGGATAGATACATGTGGCCATCTCGGTGACGTTGCATCGATGAATCTTGCAAGCATGTGACTAGGTCATGGAATGCAACGACATGAGAACGAGAAAACAAGTTCATCGGTAACGAGATCAAACTAAGGTATGGAGATACTGAAGATTAAGTCTCAGATGAATTAGGTATCAAATGACAAAGGGAATGGGAAACGACTATCTCACGGTTCGAGCGATTGTATTTGTGAAACGCACGGGGGTCACATGGCCATCCATGTCCCTCTGTTGATCATTGATATGAGAGTGGTCTCTATCATGTCCGGAGTGTTTCCGAACCGAAGGATGTCACACTTAAGGGTAGGGACACTTAGGGTAGATGAGGTATCGTATGAGAAATATAGAGAGAGAAATCGGAATAGTTTCGGTATCATCCGATGGAGATCGGAAAGGGGTCCGGAAGTTGTTCTGAAGTGAAGAAATCATATAATATGTGTATTTGAATGTTAATTGGAGAATTAATATTAAATATATATTTTATTTTTAAAGGCTCCATATTGCTAATGGGCCTCACCCGAAGGGAGGCCCAATAGGGCAAGGCGCATAGGGAATGGGGGCCGGCTGGCCTAGGGCTGGTGGGCCGCCCTAGTGGGGCCCACCTAGGGCCGGAGGCTACCACTAGGTGGCCGGCGGGTGTGGGGATTAGTCCCACACCGCCTGGCCCCTGGGTGGTGCCCCCCTCCCACTATATAAAGGGCCCCCCTCCCCCTTTGGAATCACCCATTCTTCTCATTCTCTCTCTCATCTGCTGAGGACTTCCCCGTAATATTGGGGAGGACCTCGTAGTTGAGTTCTCCACCTTCACATTACCGTCGTGTGATCGGCGATCCGGCATCTACTTCTTCCGTTGCTCGGCTGGATCGGATCCGGTTGATGTCTCCTACACCGGACATGTGACGAACTTCGGAGGCACCACACTTGGGGTGTTGCTCGTCTTCATCAATATACGCCTTCCTGCGTAAGGCGTGCATCTGTCTGCAAAGGTACGAATACTATATTCCTTCTCTGTTACTTATGTCTACATAGTATAGATCCTGGTATTAGTGTTCGAGTAGATAGATTTTTTTCTGCTACGGAACCCTTCCAGGCGGTCAGGTGCGGCGAGCTGGCGCGCTCTGGGCATGGCACAGAGACATAGGGCGCGGTGGTGCTAGGGTGGTCCAGGGCTCGTCTACGGTCGAGGCTTGGACAAGGGGTGGCGGTGGAGTGCGGCGTGTCTGGTGCGCGTCGTGGGCGAGGGCAGCAATGCTCCTGGCGCGCTGTCCACTGTCGGCCGACGACGATCAAAAATGGGCGGCGCTCCACTGTGCACCGCGGCTAAGAGGGGCTTGGTCTGGTGCTTGGCTAGGCTTAGGGGAGATAAGGGAGTTATGGGGAGACCAATTGGTCGATTGATTACTGTTTAAACAGTGAATTTAGGCAGTAGTTAGTTTAGTGCAGGCCAAGTGTTTGTTGTAATGGCCGAAAGAAATTTACTTTGGAAATTTTGAATGAAACTTTTTGAGTGATTTGATCTTAAGCTTGAGTATCCATGTTTGCTTGGAGAGGTCAAGGGGAATTGGTTTGATAGGTTTTTAAAAAAAGTGGGATCTTACCATATGAGCTAGATTCAATTTTTAACTATCCATTAAATTGATTTGAAAAATGTTTTTGTAAGTTTGTAAAGTGGGCCTTGATACACTTTTACTTGGTCTAGGAAGGGGTGGAAATAAATAGAAATGTTTCTGATAAATTTTCTCTTCTAGGAACACACAAAGTGACCTAGTGGTGAACTTTGGCCAAAATGACCATTTGGTTAATAAATTCATATTTGATTTCTTTTTCTTTTTCTTTTGTTTGTAAATGGCCTAGATGATGTAGTATTCAGCTTTAAACCATTCCTCATTATTTGTAACAATCAAGCATGGTATTTTCAATCAATCACACATTAATGCAAAGCTAACATGTATTCATATTCATTTTATTAATAATTTTTTTTGTTAACCCTAAATTGGGTGATTAGAACTTGATAATCTTGATTAAAAGTTTTTGGGGTGTTACACCTATTCACCCCCCTCTAGGCAGCATATGTGTCCTTTCAGTAGGGTTGCTATAGGTGTGAACTAACCATACCCTAAATAGGAGAAATTTGATAGAACCAACATGATTAAGATAATTCACCACACTACCAAGTGTAGACAAAGCCTTAGATTGTTGTTGTGTTTTATTTTCCTCTATTCTTTATATTACATGACTATTAATTTTTCTAAAAGCAATTCAATTCAATCCTACAATTCCATCAAACACATTACGGATACTATAGGTACTTGTGTATCATTGTTCAGAGAGTGTGTCAATAAGAGCTGAGAAAACATATCTCGACGCCCCATCCCTGCTTGATCTGGACTTGATTACACGATACACTCCTTGAAGACTCGTCGTGAATTTAACCAAGGGAGATAATCTAATAGGCAAATTCCCCCTACCAAATAACCCATATTGCGTTCATTCAGCTTGATATGTTGCCTTGCTTAGCTTCGCTTCTCTAAAGACAACCACATAGTGAAATCTCCCATTGGGGTGGCTTGGTTTTGTTTTGGCACAATTCACGTAACGAATTCGTATGGGTGTGTATATAATTTTCTATAAAATAGAGCATGATAGATTTAAGGGATGTCGAGATTTTTTGTTAATGGATGGATAAGGATGAGAATGTCTTGTTAGGGGCGAAGATCCCACAACTTCCCTTGTTGACATGTAAATTGCATGCTATTGCATTCTCCTTCTCGCTCCTTTCCCCCTTAGCTCCTAGATTGCCTCATCTCCTTTCTCACATTTGCTCTCATCACCCCACATGCCAGAACAACACCCAAATACTCCTCTCCTTCTCATTTGCTTTTACCTTCTTCACTAACATAGTTTTCTCTGTATCAGGGGCTTAACGCTTCAACACTTCCCTTGATTAAGAAGTAGATGCTGATGGTGTTTATGATACATTTGTGCAAGGTGATGGCGCGATGGCAATTTGCCTCGCCTCTAGTGAAGCCTGAAACCTAACCTTGCCGCCAATCCCTTTAGTCACCTCCTCCACCTTTTGCCATCTCGAGGAAGATGAAGGAGAAGTTTAAATGAGGGGTGAAAAAACTCAAGAGGAAGAAGACAACCACCTAATATGCTCCTGTCGCTCCATGTGGTGCATGTGAAAAGTCTCGACGAAACATGTGTTTCAATGGAAAAATCCCTCTTCCTAATTTTTTTTGTGTGTGTTTCAGACATAGATAGAGCTTGCAAAGTTCTTTTCACCTTGTTTTATACGGGACAAACTCTTGTACACCATCCAACTTAGAAATATTTTTTAATTTTGCAAGTTACTTCATGGCATTCTTGACTTATTTCTCCCTTGAGATTTTAATGTATTACTAGATGGACCAAGCGCTCTATGTCGCGCCATCCTCTGTTTACAACGTTTTAATTCTGTGATAGTAGTGTTGTTTGCTGGACTATTTATGGTTTTATTTTTGTTCGTTGTAGCCTCATGTTCATAGTATGCTAAAATAATTAAGACGCCGCTAAGTAGGACCGAATTGAAAGCCCAATATCCTATTTAGTTTCACCCAAAAGTGCTATAAAACTCTTCTCCTTAGGTTCGAAATTTAGAACCTTATAATTTAATGGGTTTTCTCTTTCTAGAAAATCAATTCAGCACATGTTTTGTAAAATAAAGAAAAATAAATGACAAACTTTCTTAAATAAAAATTGAGAGAAGAACCCTGGACCGGCCATGTCAAATAGCCCAGCTCACTACATCGATCCACCACCCCGCCACCATCGCCCACACACCACACACACACATGAGACCCGCCGCCACTGCTTCTCCAATCCCTAGCACTAACCGCGCCGCAATTCGCCTCTCTCACCTCCTTCCATGGATGATGTGAGCCCCAGCTCGAGACCTTGTTTCAGCGCCGCCACCTATCCCCGGTTGTTCCCATCGCCATTGACAACCACCTGGGCTCCGTCGCCTTGACCCGCACACATCGCTCGGCTCCGTCTCCACCACCCCATGCTCTCGGCGGTTCTAACTCGCTGCCTCCATGTCTCCAGCACCATAGTGCGGGCCACCCGCGCCGGCTTCCGACGACCGCGTCAACGTCCGCGAGCGTAGGCGCTACTAGCTCCCTCTCCCTCTGCCTATTTTCCTCGGTTGCTCCTCTTGGTCAACCAAAACGTCAGCTGCGCACCTTCTTCTTTCTAGTTAACGACAACATCCAGCTTACCCCAGCCGCCATCTCCTCCTCGCTCCATCCAAGTGCAGCACCACCTTTGTTGTGCCTGTGCCCATTGGCTATTAGTTGGCAGCGCCGATTTAACGAATGAGGAAGGAGGAAAGGTCATATTAGAGCATCTCCAATGGCAGCCCCCAAATGGTAGGCGGAAGCACCGCCAACATAGCGCTATGGGGGTGCCGACAAAGGATTGTTTCTTTTCGGGAGGTCGTGTACCCAACAGCGGACCCAATACGAGAACCCAATAAACACAAATTCAAACCAAAATCAACAAAAGACGCCGATTTTAGTAAAGTTCGTTAAACTTCAGTCGAATTTACATTAAACTTAAATAAAAACAACTGCCTTTCTACTTGTACATGTAGAAGGCGCTGAGTCCAGCCCTCTGTCCGCGCTGTCGCCCTTGTCATCGTCATCGTCGTCCCAGAAATTGGAAAGGCTATCATCGTCCTGCGGTGGCGTATCTGACTCCTGCTTGGACTGCTGCTCCGGCGAGGGCATCTTCTTGTCCACCTCCATCAGCGCACCATTGTCGGTAGCGAACCAGAAGATGGCCTTCGTCTTCCCCATGGGATGCACCGTGTTGAAGGAGGTCTACATCAGCAGCCCCTGCCCCGGTGCGTCCTCAGGGTAGTTGGCATCACGGAAGCAGGCCTGTAGCTCGAGCTCCATCTCCCACCACGCCTTCTCCTTCTTCTCCTCCTTCACCGGCGGCACCAGCTCCTCCTTAGGGTGGCGGAGGCCATTTGAGGTCCCGGAGGCCGAACCAAAGCCGGGCTTGCGGATGATGATGCCGCGAGAGGCGGTGGAGGCACGGGGAGGCGGGTATGGGGAGGCACGTGGCGATGGTGTCCTGGAGAGGAGATCGGCTCCGGCTGCCGATGTCTTGGGCGTGGCCGTCTTGCCGCATCGACATCGCGGCCGTACCACCAGGCATGGCGTCCGACCTTGTTGAACCGGTCGGTGTAGAGACCGTAGAGGCGCGCGAGCTCCGCGTCCCTCTCCCTCTGGAAGAGGGGAAACCAGAGCGCCGGATCGCCCAATGCCCACCCCGGCTCATCGACCTGCTCCGGGGTAAGATGGTGGCAATGACAATTGATGTAGCTGGGCAGGTGGTCGCCCTACGGGATCGGTGACACGGTGTATCTCGTGGGAGAAATGTTCCAACCGTGCGGAAGCCGGTGATCCGGCGGCACGAGCAGCTGGTGCTCGTACAACACCCTCGCCTCTTCTTGGTTGAGGTTGTGGTTATGGCGCGCCTCCTCCTCCTCCGCCATTGCAGCTTTCGCCGCCGTCGATGCGGAGCCACCAGCCTCGTGGTTGTTTGCCATTTAGGGTTTAGGGTTTTGTCGTCGATGGCTAGGGTTTGCGTGAGGGCTTTATCAACTTCCACTAGGAGGCGGAGAGGCTGATGAGGCATTAAGCGCCGGCGTCGAGTGGTGCACCATGTGTACACGACGACTGTCCAACGGCGTCAGGTCGATTTGACGCGGGCATTGAGACGGGCGTTGCACCGCCGCGTGACACTGCCAAGACAGGCCCACGTCGGATTTGAGCAGGCTTTCCCAAGAGGGGCCTCGCATGCCGACGTTCCCAAGAGGGGCCTCGCGCGTTGGAGCCGACGTGGGTTTGCCGGCTATTGCATTGAGCCCGAATTGGCACCGGCGTCGCATTGGGCGTGCCGGTGGATGGCGTTTTTTGGGCTCCGTCCCTAATAGGGCTATTGGGGCCACCGGTGGAGATGCTGTTAAGACTCGTATTTGGCTTTTACTCTCTCTCCCTCCTCGGTCCCTAATGTTTCCACGCGTTCACCTGTCAGGTGGGCCTAACGTACACAGAAGGACACCTCTGCGTACAACCACAAGCTTTCAAAACCAGGGAGCTTAGATGTCTTTAGGATGTTTTTAGATTATTTTAGAACATTTTTTATGTCCATGTTTTATTTTGCTTACACTTTTTTTTTGGCATTGTCGTTTTTTTAGGGGTGTTTGCATTGTCGTTCTTTTTAGGGGTGTTTAAATTGTCGTTGGGTTTGAGTCGTGTCAATTTGGAACGGTGGAGGCCCATCCTGCAGGAGCTCTGTGTTGTATGGTAATTGGGCCACGGGCCAATTTACTCCAACTAATGGGTTCCCAGGGACACGGATGTCAATATGACACAGACCTCCCCGGTTTCCTCTGCAAGTTTGCAGAGCCATCGCAAGCATAAAGCTAGGGTTTAAGCAGCCTCGCCGCCTCCAGATCTCCAGACCCTCGTCGCCGCGGCAGAATCCGGAGAAGGAATCGAGAGCTTGCGAGGAGTCAACATGTTCCTAGGCGCGCTCCCGCGGAAGCCGAGCAAGGAGGCGGCGTACAAGGAGCTGCGCGCGCACCTCTACATCATGGCCGGTTGCATCGCGGCCATCCGCGCCGCCCCCTACATCCTCCACTTCCTCAACCGCGAACCCGAGATGACGGAGCTCAAGCTCTAGGGCAGTCCCGATGCCCACGCCCCCCTGAGGTGAGCCTCTCCCGACTTCCCTGTTCTCTAGGGTTTGGTCGATTTGGGTGCAGTATGGCGTGCTCCGGTTTCTGAATCGGCGTGTGACCCTGTGCTTATGCGTGTTTCTGCTCGATTTGGTACGGTATCCTAGGGTTTCGTATGCGTAACTAGGCTTCGTAGTCGTAATTTGCGCGGTTGGATTAATAGCGGTTACCCCCAGTGCGTTCCTAGGGAGGGCACCGTGGGTTCCGATCGATCTATGTGACTATGTCGATGAGGTGAATTTGGTTAGATCCATGGGCGTTTCTTGGAAGCCATTGCGATTGTTTCTCGATGTTCAATTTACACAATTCAATTCTGTTCAACGTGTTTGTATGGTATATTCAGGCATATGGTGGCCCTAGGCTGTTTTTGGTGCTGTTGTATACTTGCAATGGTGGTTGATGATATTTTTGATTTCTTGAATATGGGATGGTTACTGTGGCCTTGACGTGTCTTTGCTGTCCTTATATGGGAATTGGTTGAAGCATGTGGGAACTGGTTATGACTGTTCCTTATTTTATCGTACAAATTGGCAGCTAATCTGTGAATGTCATGAATTATTAGGCCGAATTAGCACTTAACTGTTGCGTTTCTGCAAGTTAATTGAGCTAAATTTTCCAAGGAAATGCAGGGTGAATTATCCAGTCATTGTGAGGTTCTGTTTACATCATGCTTCTCCTCATTACTACCGTGGTTAATGCCTCTAGATTTTCTGTTTTTTTGTACATCGGGAGATCTGTTGTTCTTTGTTATTTGTAAAATTTGGGAACACTGATTTTAGACTGAGGAATTAAAAGGAAAAGCCTCTTTTGCGTCATAACTACATCATCATTATTTATAGCATAGAAAGATAAACAATAGATTGTTTGCTTGGAAATATTTTATCATGTTTTGAAGAGTCAAGGTAGCTGTTGAAAGCATTGTGATGTCGAATTTTTCTCATCTTTAGACTTTAGCTGATTTACCATTCTCATTCTGTGTATTCATCTCATTTTTTAGTAGTACCAATTAGTGTGTGATTGAAAGATGGACTCAATTGTTGAGATTTGAGTATTCAGTATTGTACGTACTCGATCACAGTTGCACCTATCATTGTTATTGTGTTTTTTGTTTGATTTTGGCCCATGGATCAAGAAGTATTAGTGTTTGGATGACAATTATGTTAATCTTATTCAGTGACGATAACTGTGTTTTGTGGTTCAAAGGATGTATATGTGTCTTGATTTTTAATTTTCCTTCTTAGCACTATCTATTTGTTTGTTCCACTTTGTTGACGTGGTACATAACACTTGTTATTTCCCGAGATCTTCTGTAGAAAAAACAGTGGAATTTTTTTCTGTTTGTCATTAACGTGGGTTGTTTAGTACAACCTCTGATTCGATTTAATTGCCGCAGGTTTAGACAAGGTTTAGGCAACTGCGACTATTTAGACAATGTTTTCTTAGGATCATGTTTACTATTTTGTTAATTTACAATTGGAACTAGCATAATCCATGCATATGTTTTGATGGTCTTTAGCCTTGTAACTGGTCATTAAAATGATGGCAAGACATCACTTGCATAAACTCAATTGGATTTTCAGTTAGCACGAAACTCAAACCATTGTGTGCTTTAGATAGAACTGGAATTCATATTTGAGGTTGATCTAGAACAATGTGTCATGTTCACTAAATGTACAGTTCATTTTGAGTACCAAGGTTTTATTGAACCGAATCACATTTACAATGCCAGTCTCTTGGTTCCCGTCCATTAGTCAGGTTACAATGTTATCTGTTTGTTTTTGTCTGATACCTTGTGCGGCTAGCTGTATTTCCCTTTTACTAGTTTTATCTCTTGATAACTCATTTGTAAACATGGCAACAGTTGGTAAATTTTGAAGTTGCATGAGCAATTATTAATTTTCGCAGATTTCTGGTCTTTCAAGATTTTAATTCTGGATTTTGTGACCTATTTCAGTTGTTATGATTATTTTACTTGCTCCAAATTGCAGTGGCTGATTAATTTCTTATCCTTCTGTAGGTGTGACTGGGATGGCCCTAGTTCGTTGATCACTGCAAAGTTACTGTCAGGACCGGGCTTCTACGTCCCTTATGAAACATGAATTTAGTTTTTGCTGATAGGCATCAATCGTTCTTTTGCGTGAGGATTCAATGATAGTGTTTGCATAATAAACTCTGTTCCTTACAATTATCTTTGCCCCAATGACTATATGGGTTTTGTCGATCAGTGGTGCATGTCTTTCATTGCTCGGCTATGCTATGGATTTGTCGTTGCTGCCCTTGTGTCCCACTGTATTGTCCGCAAGAACAGTAGTTGCAGCTCCCTTGCAAGCACAAGGGTAACCTGACAGCTAATGACAATGGTGCATGTGGATGTCTACTAATCGCACCTATGCCATCCTAGATGTACTATGTACAGCTTTGAAGTAATAAGCAAGGCTTGTTACAATATCTTTACCTTGCTGACTTTTGCATTGTGCTGAGGTCCTCTGACTAGTAATGCGTACGCATTAGCTTTTGACATCTACTAGTAGTAGTACTGAAACTTGTCCCAGCACAGGACGTATTATCTTTAGCTAGGTCAAGTTTGTCAAAAAAGACCTGTTCTCCCGTAGGAGTATTTTACGGGGATGTAGGCTTAACGGTCCTTCGCACATAACTACGGAATTGGGAGAGTCATTGTCTATGGTGAAAACCTCAATCTGTAAATTTTTTATCATCTGAAAATTTGCAGCATAGACGTAGTCTGAGAGTGAGAGCCCCCAATTCAGTAGTTACAAAGGGAGATTTTCCTTTCAGCCGTGCTCGGTGAACTCACGACAATACCTGTGAGTTTCTTCATCATCATCAAATATTCCAAGCAGCAGCTGCTTCAGGCTATGGAGATTAACCTGGACCTGGAGAGGATGCTGCTTCGAGCGCAGGTCATCATTGACGAAGGTATGCTTGGGCTGCTGAGGGATGCCATGTACCAAGGCTTCTGCTGCTAGATAGACAGAGACGTTGCTGCTAGATAGACAGGGGGTGGCACATCACAGACCAAGGTATGCTTGGGCAGCTGACGAGGGGATGCCATGTACCAAGGCTTCTACGTGCTGGACGCACTCAGGTACTTTTTTGCTTATGAAGAAGATGGAACTGGAGGTCATTATAAGGTTGTGAGTCACTCGTGGGCTCTGTCCAAATTCAGTTGTGCAAAACGTCTCTCTGTCTATCTAGCAGCGGCAGCACAGAAACTTTGCAGGAACTTGGAGTAGAAGATGCCCTTGATGACAATTTGAGAACCATGATTCTTGATGTCAGTGAAACGGTCATGTTCTTGACATCATATCCTCGCCTGCACCGCCAACCCTACAGTATGCATCTCCTGATGGAAAACTGCATGTTTGGCCGCCAGATGGAGATGGAACTGGTCCTCAACTTCCTGTTGCACACACCAGCTTGTAGCCTTGTAGTGGTAGACTCGACAGGTCTGACGTCCTCCCGAAGAGTACGCTTGTTGCTCATGTCTGCAACGACGAAAGAGTCCGTGATCATTTCTCAGTTCTCACAGATTGCGTCCTTTAGACACGGTACATTCAGAGATGAAGATATAGCCGTTTTGACTGACGGGTGCACAACGAGACATGCACAGAACAACAAATGGAGATATCGAAGATGCTGAAAGGATCTCTGGTTTCTGCAAACGTCACTGCCCGCGTGCTTAGAGCTGATTTTAGCATCCATCATTGGTGCAAGGGTCTGTTGTGGAGAAACAACAATCTATATAGTTGGTGGAGCATCCCCATGATCAGTTGAGTGAAAGTAAACCTGCGTATCTCCGAAGACTGGGTCGAACTAGTGCAGATTTTCTTATTTCTAGCCAGTACCAGACGTGCTCTTCTAAAGAGTAACTTCTCGCTGCAAGATGTGCTATATGGAGGCGTCAAGCCTCGGGGGATATTTAAGGTCCTTGCATGGAAGTCCCCTTTACCACCTTACAGTTGCTACGTCTTCACTTGTGAGATTCAACATCTGCACACTAGAGTCGTCAAGAGGAGGCGTGCTCTCAATAATAGTGGCATTAGACATTATTTTTTTCGAAACGGCATTAGATGTGTTTAGTTTTTTTTTTTTTGCGAAATTTTACCGATCTATTAATAATCATCAACAACAGTACAAAAAGGCCCACAAGTAATAAACATTATAAATAGTCTCGTACCGCAAATAAATTGACATGAATTTGTCTAAATTTGTATATATCTATATACTAAAACGTGTCTAGATACATGTGAATCTAGACAAATCTAAATCACTTATTTTCGGGCAGAGGAGCTATTATTATCTACAAATAGTCTCGTACCGCAAATAAATTGACATGAATTTGTCTAAATTTGTATATATCTATATACTAAAACGTGTCTAGATACATGTGAATCTAGACAAATCTAAATCACTTATTTTCGGGCAGAGGAGCTATTATTATCTGCTTGTACATAATTATACTTCCTCCGTCTCAAAATAAGTGACGTGAGTTTGTCTAGATTCGCATGTATCTAGACACATTTTAGTTATAGGTACATGCGTATCTAGAAAAAATCCAAGTCACTTATTTTAGGACGGAGGGAGTATGTTTTCCTTAAAAAGTAAGTGGAACAAGTGATAATATTGTGACACGCAGTTTTTTCTTTTAACAAGGGTATTCTTTACGAGCTATGTCAACTGTGCACTTGTCAGTGGTTTTTTACTTGGCTTAGATCAGAGGGAAGAGGCTCCCAGATGGATATGATAGTAGTACCCGAGTAGAGTTCTACCAACGATATGCAGAAGGTAAACCCGAGCAAGAACAACGGGACACGGCACAGCCCTTTGTCAAAGGTGGCATCGAGTTCTTCGGTAGACAATCGGGCTGGGCACCAATGACGCGGCCCATTTGAGTTGGATGAACGGCCAAATCTTTTGTTGCTGCCGTTTTGATGGGGTGCCAGTTCCTCCTGGAGTTTGGTTTCTGTGTAATGTTAGATGTCTTCTGTATTTCCTATAGATTTTGGTTGGGGCAGTCTAGGCTCTGCTAGATGTCCGTAAGAATTTTAGGTGCCAGACTGTCAGACTGCCAGGTAACACTTCGTAGGGTATGGGACTGTTTTGTGATGATCTGTAACAAAACCTGTGCCTCTTTTGGTTTCGCCCAACATTGGTTGGTTTCACAAAACCCCAATATTTGTGGTAATCTTTTATATAGAATACATAATACCTTATTAGATCGTTTGATAACAGATTAGCGCGTTGGGCCTACCTGCCAGAACGCCACCGTGTCGACGTGGGTAGCGATGCCGGCTGCCTAATGAACCACATATCTGACAATTTTAACTAGACAGTATATGTTCCAAAAGATGAACCACAGAGCTAACAATTTTTAACCAGACTTAGTGTTGATAATTTTTAACCAGACTAGTATTGAGTACCTAAAATATCAAATGATTCGACCAGCCAATCCGTCACATTGCACATCATCTCTCTCCCGTGGATAGAAACCTCGCCATAATCCTCCATTCTAAACAAATATAAACAATGGTTATTAATATGTCAGTACAGTTTCAATTCAAGCAAAACAATTCCGTAACAAAATATGTAGCAAGCAATCTGAAACCATAATATTTAGAAAGGAACTACATTTACATGTCGATCAAAGTCAAATAAAAATTATCAAGCGCACTAATCAGCTATTAAACAATCTAATAACGTATTATATGTTCTGCGGCAAAAGATTACCACAAAGGTTGTGTTTTGTGAAATAAAAATGTAAAAGTTATGTTTTTCTATACTATAATTTTTCTTGTGATAGGTTCGTCTTTTTAAATTTTCGTTCCGATTTTCTTTGGACTATTTTGCCCCTGAAAGTTCGGTGGTATTACACCACTTGCCACCGCCAAATCAGAAACGACCAGTACGCCTCGTCTCCGAGTTGCTTCCGTCGGCCCGCCACCATCCAGCCGCCACCACCAGCATCCCCTTCCGTCGCCGCCTCCTCTTTCTGCCTGGAGGCGCGAGCTCCCTCCAGAGACCCCGACACCGCTCTCCAAGGTCACGGTCGCCTCTGCCTAGATCCACCCTTTCCGGCCATTCGCCGCACCTTGGGAACGGAGAGCCGTACCTGGCTCAGCAGAGGAGGAGGATAGCCAGACGCGTCTCTACGCGGTTGTGGCCGTCGAGAGACGGGCGGATGGTCAGCCCCTGCGATGGAGAGGATGAAAGCGAGGTGAGGAGAGGGGACGCACTGCTCCAAGGTCATGTCTATCGGCTGAGGGATCTTGTGGGCATGGGTGTGGGCGTGGCCGTGGCCGTGAACTGGTGCCGGTCAGAGTGTATGAGCTGATTCAGGCGTCCGCCTGCACTGCTGCAAGGAGATGCAAGTCATGGGGATTGTGACCGGATGCTAGGGGATTTAGAACTGGAGCTTGGATCTCATCTTCTTGCTGCCGAACCACCGGGGAAGATGAGAGAGGAGGGGTTGAGGTGCATCATCAGTGCCAGGCCTACACTGCTACACATGTGTCCGTCCATGACCTTCAGATGAGCAGCAGAGCAGGGCACCAAAAGTCTGGCCAAACGTGAGTTTATTTTGATCATACTTTTCTTATAAACTCAACAATTCCAAGAATTTTTTCCTCTGTCCTGTGTTGCCAGCCTCATGTTCTGATTATGTTAGGGATGGTTCAATAGATAATGAACTGAAAAATTTACAGTACAACCATCAGTCATATATTATCTAGAAGACTTGCTTCAGTCTGCACTTGTTTGTGTTTATGTTCAGTCTGTTTCTCAAACTCATAGTGGTGGTAGTTGTAAATGGGATTAACTAAATAAATTTGTATTTTACAACAAAATATAATGCTTACTTGATGATTTATGCATGGTCGTAGCCATTTTATATCCATGTATGCAATAACTCCAACGAATGTTAATTTCAATGCGATTTTTCTACCAAACATCAAGTGATTTTTTTCCTGGAACCAAGTTCAAGTGATTCTCTTGTGTGAATGTGTGTCAGACCAATGCCAATCTCATACAAAATTAGCAGATATACACCTAACTTCTACAAGATAGCTTCAAAACAACATAAGATTAGTAGCTACTGCAAAACCCACTCTGCAACCACCAACTTATCCTGCCTGAGCCACCACGTTTAGATGAAACCGCCTTGCACCAGAGTTCAACTACCACCACCTCGCACATCCGAGTTCAGGCGCCACCACTTTGCACCACCACGTCATGCAATGCCTAGATTGCCATCGGAGTTTGGACACGACGCGTGGGATTCAAGTACTAGCGCAAGATGCCAATGGCGCCTCCGCAGCTTCGCTACAGGGCATGCTTCTTGGAGTTCTCTTACATGACCTAAGCGTGTTGTTTCATGGAAAAGAAAAGATAAATCTTCTACTATACCCAGGTCGCTGCCGTCCAAGATCGACTTCAGGTCTTTGCCTACTTTAGTGATATAGTATGCGATTGATTCAGGTTATGCACTGCAATTCAAAATCCATCGTGAACTTTGGTGATGTAGTATGCGACTGATTAAGGTTATGCCCTACAAGACTATGGCAGGTCGGTTGCTTTGTTTATATGTCTGGATCCTCATAAAAGAACTACCATCTTTGGGCTACATTTCTTTATGACGAGTGTTTTGAAGCTTTCAAATGGTAGCATCGTTCCCGCCACTTCCGATCCCTACGCTCTGAATCCAGTCCATGTGAGTTGCCGCCTATTTTTTCTCTAGGTGTGGAGTACCTGAAAGGGTGGCATACCAAAAATTGATCCGGTCGGCGTAGAGGCGAAATATTAGTGGCTGATACAACCGGCGTGGTAGAAGCATCCGTGTGCTATTCGGACAATTCATCCAGATTGAGAAGCCCGCAACACTGCTGCTGATGTGTCCAAACACATATCCTCCCTCCGTGCCATACCATGTTAGGTACATGTGTGGGTTTGATTGATTCAATTGATTTCTGATCAGTGGTTATTGCATTAGCAGTAGCAAAAAGGTGTGGGCCATGTGGCTTAGGATGTACTTTGCCTCTTGAAAGGTGGATCAGTGGTTATGAAGGAGGGTAACAATTTCATTGTTTGTCACCAATTTTCTGCAGCTTTTGTTTCTAAGATGATGCATAGGAATGTACCTAGCATTTCTCATAAGAAATGCCTATTGTACATGCAACTTGTATTGAAAAAAATTAAAAAGTTGGTACCATGGTTCCTTGATTTGTAAACAAAAATTTTAGTAATTTATTTATCTCATCCATGCTTGTACAGTACACGACTTTTAATAATTATGCTCGATCACTTCGATTTAGATTGCGTGATGTTATCAGGTTAACTTGACTATTTTGATGTTATTTGCTCTAACAAATAAACATGTATAATTAGCAATAAATGACTTTTATTTTTTGTTTAGGGGAAATAAATTACTACTAGACCTTATGCATATGGATTTTTAAGGTTACTTCTTCTTTAATTTACGAATAATTTTTCTGACCGAGCGGTAAATGTTCTAGGATAGAAAGGGTGGAGGACAAGAGCTGGACCAATGATGCAGGGTAGGTTGCGACAATGGGTGAACTTCGATGGCAGCGGTGCTTCTCTCCGCCGTCCTCTCGAAAAGTACAACGACGCAAAAAAATGTTGTTGGAATTCGAAAGCGGTGGTCCCCTCCCCCCTCCCCCCCCTCCCGCGCGCGCGTTATCCGCTCTGCTTGGAAAATAAAGTAACATCGATTTAGAGAGTACAGTGTAGGATAAAGATAATATCGTAGCCTCCTTGTGGTTGGGGAAGAAGGACACCCAACAATGCGTCGACGATTGTGCACTTACGCACTCGTTTTCACAAAATATAATTGTCTTACCGTGACGGTGCGCACTCGTATTCACAAAATAAAATGGTTTTTTTAGTTATTTATACGTATCTGCTTTCTATTCCGTAGCAACGCACGGGCATTCGGCTAGTATGATATAAAAAGACTCCAACCTGTGATGTGGTGTTAAGCGATAAAATCTCGTTTTGGCTAAAGAGAAACGGATTTGCTAATTCTCAGCTAGCTGATATTTAACATACATCGCAGTCAACTCTTAGACTGTATGATCGTTCGCGCGCCAAGATCTATGCGCGTCTGTTGTTTTCGGCCATGTTGGTGGTTGTTGGTCCGTGCTTTGCCTGAGTGGCTTTTTTTAAAGTTGCTTGGGCGTTGTTGCTTGGATTCCAGTCCGGCCTGCTATTGTTTTGTTATGGGGCTGTGTGAGCATGGACTGTTAGCTAGTTTTGGCCTATTTTACGAGGACGGGATTCTGTATTTTTGTTGCTCTTTTATTTTTCTTTTTTTCCCTTTTGTTTTCTGTTTCTTTTGACTCCTTACCTGTTATTATTATTCAACATGTTTCATTATTATAATTTTTCTCATTATTCAACAATTTTTTTGGCAGGACTGTTTTTGTAGTAATTATTCATGGATGTTCTAATTTTTTGTGTCTTTTTATTCTATTCTTTTAACGTATTGTTACATGTTAAATGGTTATTTTTTTACGTAGGCATTGATTTGTTAATTTTTGTTTATAAATGTATGTAAGTTTGCATGCATATTTTTGAATAGATTCTCATGTATATATTGCAATTAAATGTTTTACAAATAACATTTTCATCTCCTGGATTATTAATTTTTTACCCCGCACGTTGAGATTGGTGCTAACATGCATTGTATTTTGCTTGTCCCAAACGAGACTCTCGCCACGAGATTATGGCCTCGTGTTGTCTTGACCTTTGTACTAGGCATTCTGGTCTTTTCACGATCATTTTTCTTTATTATAAGTTGCATATCGATATGCAACCGTCTGTTCTCGTTGGGGCAGATGCAAGCGGGGTTGTAACCGATGATTTTCTTTTTGTGATCACTTTCTTTTTTAGTTTTTGCTTCTGGATTTTTCATGGTCCCCTTTATTTACTATAATTTGGATATTGACATGCAACTGCCTTTTTCCCTTTGTTTTCGTGTCCCTTTTTTTACTATCAGTTGAATATCGAAATGCAACTGGATTTTTCCTTTTTTATTTACTACGAGTTGCATATCGACATGCAACTGACTACTGGCTTTTCCCCTTTTGTTTTATATGAGTTGCATATCGACATGCAACTGACTTTTCTTCTAGGTGCAATTGCAAGTGGGGTTGCAACTACTGATTGTTTTCGTGATCCCCTTTTCTTTACTACGAGTTGCATATCGATATGCAACTGGATTTCCCCCTTTGTTTACTACAAGTTGCATATGGACATGCAACTGACTTTTCTTCTGGGGGCAGTTGCAAGTGGGATTGCAACTGATGATTGTTTTCATGGTCCCCTTTTCTTTACTACAAGTTGCATATAATTGGATTTTCCCCCTTTGTTTACTGCGAGTTACATATCGATATGCAACTGACTTTTCTTCAGGGGGACAGTTGCAAGTGGGGTTGCAACTGATGATTGTTTTCGTGGTCCCCTTTTCTTTACTACGAATTGCATATCAACATGCAACTAGCTTTTCCCCTTTTGTTCACTACGAGTTGCATTTCGAGATACCATTGACCTTTCTTCTGGAGGCAGTTGCAAGTAGAGTTGTAACTGATGATTGTTTTCATGGTCACCTTTTCTTTGCTACGAGTTGCATATCTATATGCAACTGGTTTTCTCCTTTTGTTTACTACAAGTTTCTTATCGACATGCAACTGACTTTGCTTCAAGGGGCAGTTGCAAGTGGGATTGCAACTGATGATTGTTTTTGTGGTCACCTTTTCTTTACTACGAGTTGCATATCGACATGCAACTGACTTTTCTTCAGGAGGAAGTTGCAAGTGGGTTTGCAATTGATGATTGTTTTCATGGCCCCTTTTCTGTACTACGAGTTGCATATCGACATGCAACTGGCTTTTACCCTCTTTGTTTACTACGAGTTGCATATTGACATGCAATTGACTTTTCTTCCGGGGAAAGTTGCATGTGGGGTTGAAACTCATGATTGTTTTCGTGATTCCTTTTCTTTACTATGAGTTGCATATCTACATGCAACTGCCTTTTCCCCTTTCTCTCTTTTACTATGAGTTGCATATCGACATGGAACTGACTTTTCTTCTGGGTGCAGTTGCAAGTAGGGTTGCGATTGATGATTGTTTTCGTGGTCCCCTTTTGTTTACTACGACTTGCATATCGACATGCAACTAACTTTTCTTTAGGGGGGTAGTTGCAAGTGGGGTTGCAACTGATGATTGTTTTCGTGGTCCCCTTTTCTTTACTACGAGTTGCATATCAACATGCAACTGGCTTTTCCTTTTGTTTACTATGAGTTGCATATCGAGATACAACTAACTTTTCTTCTGAGGGCAGTTGCAAATAGGGTTGCAACTGATGATTTTTTATGGTCACCTTTTCTTTGCTACGAGTTGCATATCGACATGCAACTCTCTTCCCATTTTATTTACTACGAGTTGCATATCGAGATACAACTGACTTTTTTCTGGGGGCAGTTGCAACTGATGATTGTTTTCATCGTCACCTTTTCTTTGCTACGAGTTGCATATCGACATGCAATTGGCTTTTCCCCTTTTGTTTACTACAAGTTTCTTATCGACATGCAACTAACTTTTCTTCAAGGGGTAGTTGCACATGCAACTGACTTTTCTTCTGGGGCAGTTGCAAGTGGGTTTGCAACTGACATGCAACTAGATTTTCCAGCTTTGTTTACAGGTGCTTTTTTCATGTTTTTTGTGGAATTGTTATTTTTTCTCGAAAGATGCTCCTCTATGAGTTGCTTTCCATTGTGTTTGTCCGAGGCCTGAGTTTTTTTAGCGGACCGGTTTTTGTTCGCTGTTTTCCTTTGGAAGCGGTCAGCTTTTGTCTGCTCCGAGGTGGGATTTCGTTTTTTATCCATTTCTTTTGTTTTAGGTCAGTGGGTGAGATGGATTGGAACAGATCTTTTCTTCATTTCCTTTTTGATCCAATATTTTTTGATTTTTTCTCGTGCTTTTTTCTGGTCAAATTTGTCCACATAGTAGAGTCTTGAGTTGCATATTGACACACAATTTTTTGGCCTTCTTCCCTAATGGTATAGAGAGGGAGTTTCAACTAGGGTTTAGGGTTGCAACTGGACTGGGAGTTTCGAGTTGCAACTTGACACGTAACTGGAATTTTGTCTCAAGTTGCACCTTGACACGCAGTTGGCCTTCTCCCTTGATGGTATAGAGAGGGAGTTGCAACTAGGGTTGCAACTGGACTAGAAGTCTCGAGTTGCATCTCGACGCGCAATTGTTTGGCCTTCTTCCATTATGGTATATAGAGGGAGTTTTTTTTGACAGAGTATAGAGAGAAAGTTGCAACTAGGTTTGCAACTGGACTGGGAGTCTCGAGTTGCATCTCGACACGCAATTTTTTGGCCTTCTCCCCTAATGGTATAGAGAGGGAGTTGCAACTAGGGTTGCAACTGAGCAATGTTTTCCATCATCGTGTTGCATGGTACTTGTCTTTTTTTGCCTTGAGTTGCATCTCGATATGCAGTTGGAATTTTGTCTCGATTTGCATCTCGGCACGCAACCGGCCTTCTTACTCTAGTATAGAGAGGGAGTTGCAAGTAGGGTTGCAATTGAGCAACGTTTTCCATCATCGCCGTCTTTTTTTTGCCCCGAGTTGCATAGTGGGACTTGCAAATAGGGTTGAAACTAAGGACTGTGTTCCATGTTTCTTCTTGTTTTAGCCTTGAGTTGTATCTCGACACGCAACTAGCCTTCTACCCTGATAGTATAGAGGGAGTTAGAACTACGATTGTAGCTGAGTACCCTTGTGGAATGGCCCTTCGTCCTTTTTGTTTACCCTCGAGCTACATCTCGACACGCAACTAACCTTATCCCCTGATGGTATAGAGAGGGAGTTGTAACTAGGGTTGTGGATGAGCATTGTGTTCCATGGTTCTTGTCTTTTTATCCTTGAGTTGCATCTCGACATGCAACCGGTCTTCTCCCTGATGGTATAGATAGGGAGTTGCAACTACTATTGCAAATGAGTACCCGTGTTTTGTGTCGAGTTGCATCTCGACATGCAGCATGTCCCCTGATGG
Source organism: Avena insularis (assembly GCA_023614405.1). Taxonomy (NCBI): domain Eukaryota; kingdom Viridiplantae; phylum Streptophyta; class Magnoliopsida; order Poales; family Poaceae; genus Avena; species Avena insularis. The sequence continues at coordinate 93,437,933 of CM042696.1, read as the reverse complement.
TCACCGTCTTTTTTTGCCTTGAGTTGCATAGAGGGAGCTGCATCTAGGGTTACAACGGAGGACCGTGTTGCATGTTTCTTGTTTTTTAGCATCGAGTTGCATCTCAACCCGCAACTGTCCTTCTCTCCTGGTGGCATAGAGAGGGAGTTGCAACTTGGGTTGCAACTGAGGATTGTGTTCCATGGTTCTTGTCTTTTTAGCCTCGAGTTGCGTCTCGACATGCAATCGGCCTTCTCAGTGATGGCATAGAGAGGGAGTTGCAACTACGATTGCAATTGAGTACCCATGTTGAATGTGGTTTAAAGTTTTTGTATCGAGTTGCATCTCGACACGCAGATGGTCCCTTGATGGTAGAGAGAGTCACAACTACGGTTGCAACTGAGCAATGTTTTCCATCATCGCCCCCTTTTTTTGCCCTGAGTTGCATAGAGGGAGTTGCAACTAGGGTTGCAACTGAGAATTGCGTTCCATGTTTCTTCTTTTTTTTAGCCTCGAGTTGCATCTCGACACGCAACTAGCCATCTACCCTGATGGTATAGAGAGGGAGTTGCAACTACGGTTGCAACTGAGTACCCGTGTTGAATGACCTTCGTTTTTTTTGTTTACCCTCGAGTTGCATCTCGACACGCAACTGGCCTTCTCCCTGATGGTATAGAGAGGGAGTTGCAACTAGGGTTGCAACTGAGGGTTGTGTTCCATGGTTCTTGTCTTTTTAGCTACGAATTGCATCCCAACATGAAACTGGCCTTCTCCCTGATGGTATAGAGAGAGAGTTACAACTACGGTTGCAACTGAGTACCCATGTTGAATGACCCTCTTTTTTTGTTTACCCTCGAGTTGCATCTCGACCCACAACTGGCTTTCTCCCCTGATAGTATACATATCGTTTTTGCGGGCATGGTAGAATGTTGATTATAACTGTGTCATTTTGACACGCGAGTTAGGTTGCACTGTGTCATTTTGATAGTTACAAATTGGGTTGCAACTGAGTTATATTTTTAGTTACAAGTGAGGTTGTAACTGAGTTATCTTTTTAGTTGCAAAATAGAGTTGGAAGTGAGTTGTATTCTCTATTAAAAAATGAGCTTGCAACTATGGTTTATTAGACTATTTATTTTCAGATCGAGCGGAGTAGAAATTTTGGAAGTAGATTGAATATTTTTCAGCACTAGCTAAAGCCTTCAAACAATCCTCTGTAGTCTGTGTCCTAAGCAAAGGCCCACGCAGAGCAGTGCATGATCCGACATGGGACCGACCATGCAATGTGGAGCAAGGCAGCAGCGCGAAGAGTGTCGGCCGACCATGCATGCGGAATTCAACAAAGACCCAAAGATCGGCGACATTGTATCGACGTCACCGGTGGCCGAGAATTAGACTAATTCTCGATTAAAGCATTAGATGCACCAAAGAGAAAAGTGTTCGGTTTCGGCCACCTCCGAGAAAATAGATACTAGAATAAAGTCCGCCCGCCCGGTCGCCCGATCCTCTTCACCAGCGCCATCGAATCCCTTTCCGCGGCGTCGTCGAATCAAACCAGGCCGACGAGTGACGGCCTCGAAGCCGAGAAGATCGTCGCCCCTTGTGACCTGGATGGAATTTTTCCCCACATGTAAAGCATTCGCCCCTGGCTCTTCTTTGATCTCTGAGTGTTTTCAGCTTGTCATCCCATTGGCCTCTTCTCTGTTTGTCCTCACTTGTTTTCATAGTATCATTTGGTGTTGGAGAAATAATACCCTTGCCAGGAAATCCAATCCTTGCATAAGATTGCTTGTAATCAGATTTGTACTTAGAGTTGGAGTACATCTTCAGTTCATCCAGCATTTCCTCCTGTTTTTCAGCAAGTACTAAAGCAGCATCAACTGTTCTTGGGTTATGCAATCTAATAGCTCTTTGAATTTCTTTTTTCAAGCCAGTAATGAATTTGGTAAAAAAAATGCCTCATCATAATGTTTGTTGTATACCAGAATTTTGTGTCTAATTGCCTCAAATTTGTTGTAGTATTTCTCTACTGTTTCAGTTTGCCTACATCTCTCCAATGCCTCTAAATGTCTATGGTGTTTATCTCTACCAAACTTAGAATGCACAGCCACACACAACTCTTCCCAATTATCTACATCATGTTCGGCTTCAAAAGTTTGTAACCAGAGAGCAGCATTACCCACAAAATGCATGGTAGCAAAATTTGCCCACGTGTCATGATCAACATCATACAACATAAAGTACTTCTCAGCTACTTTTTTCCACCATTTTGGGTTGTCACCGTCAAAACGGGGGAAATCCGTTTTAGGAGGCCTAGAACTGCGATTGTAGGAACGAGACTCATGAACATAACTATCCCCGCCCCCCTCAGATCTATCAGTAAGATCGAAATTGACAGGAGTGGGATTGAACTTGCGCGTACCCTTTGCCAGGGCAGGTGCACGTGCCTTGGAGGCAATAGTCACTGTGCCCTGTGTATCATGGAGAACATGGTGCCCTTCGGGCCGTGGCGTCTGGTCATCGTCAGATGTGTATCCTGACTCCAATATTGCCACACCAGAGTTGACCTCGGCTAGGGACAGTTGAAGAGCATGAATAGGGCCCTCCACCGTAGGAACCCATGAGGAGATGCTCTTGATGTTTTCACAGAGAACTGCCTGATTGGAGACAAATGTCTGAATCGATTCACTGACAGACTTTAGAGTCACCGCCGTGTCTTCCCCTTGCTTTCGTACCGTCTCCGTGAGAAGGGATAAATCGGATTGTACCTTCTCCATCTCCAATCCGTCGCCGAATTCCCACACCTTCGCGTTTGGTGCCAACGCCTGCCGCCGCCGTCTAGAAGCCCCCTAATCGCGAGCTGACTAGGTGTCCGAGCCGGAATTTTACAAATCACAGAAGATCTGTGACCAACCGCTCGAATCTCCCCCTAATCCTCGATGGAAGCAATCTACCGCCACCGTCGCCACCAGATCGACCTGGTTTCCGATCGCTCCGCCGCCGCGGAGAAGAAAAAAAACCCGTGGGATTTTACGAGAGATCCCAACCACGAGTTCGTCCCCTCCGATTCGCCGCCCTCTATCGACAGGAGCTGCGATCCGTCGCTTTTGGTGGAAAAAATTTGTCTCGGATCAGTGGCTCTGATACCAGATGATACGATACCCCAATATCCTTCACTCTCTAATATGAGATTCACATAGATACAAGCCCTGCGTCACGCAAGGGCAGAATCACGAACACGCAGGTTCGGCTCAGGAGGAGGAGAGGAAGGAGTTCAATTCAGTTCTATTGTCTTCGATCCCCTCTCAATCACTTGCCAGACACGTAAGTAGTTGCCGCTGACGTCCCTCGTTAGCCCATGGCCCTGGTCGCCAGATGGGCCTTGCGTACCGCTTGGCGGAAGTCGGCCCGCTTCTTCTCCCTCAGTGCCTTGGTGACGCACAGGTTCGTGACATGGGGTTGGTGGAGGGGAGTATGGGGATCGGTGTCTAGAGGTGAAGAGAGGTGGGGTGTGGCCGTCCCCGTCGCCGGAGCTGAGGAAGAGTTCGGGTCGGCCATGGAGGGGAGAGAAGGGAGCCTGAGCTCTGATACCAAGAAGAACAGTAATGGAGTTCGTTGTATTGATCACATTATGTGAACTGTTCTGTTACAGGGAGATATATCAGAGAGGGAGGATCGTGGGCTGCCTACTGCCGCACGTACAGGTAGAGAACCTGAAGACTAGGACTAGTAGTTACACAAATATTGTTACACCAGGATTACAACACTAGGCGTGTCAACACGGTCGCCCGATCCTCTTCGCCAGCCCCATCGAATCCCCTTCCGCGGCGTCGCCGAATCAAACCAGGCCGACGAGTGATGGCCTCGAAACCGAGAAGATCGTCGCCCCTTGGTCTCTCGGTAACGAACTTGTAGCTTTCCTGGATTTCCTCGCTGTCCTGTCAGAAAAAAAAAACAGATCTTTGGTCATCAGGATTGCGATTGATCTCAGCTGCTCCGGTCCGGCCGGTCGAAGCCATTCTAGGTGGACTCGACGTCGATGACGAGCGACAAGAGAAGGAGGTTGATTCCACTGATTTGTGCGTCGATGCTGCCGGACGAGCTGATGACGGAGGTGCTCCTGCGTCTGCCTGTCAAATCCATCCTCCGGTTCCGCGCCGTTTGCCGCTCTTGGGCGGCGGTTCTCTCTTCCGACGAGTTCTGCAGCCTCCACATGGCCAAGGTGGAAGCGGTGGCGCCGCCTAAGCTCATATTCATCTCGCCCGACACCATCATTCGACTCCACTCAGGTGTACTCAGGCTCGTCATCGGGCCCCAACGACGGCCTGCTATTCTCTCTCAACGGCGTGCGTGGCGACTTCGCGGACATGACGCCTGCTCCGTGCTGGGGCCTCACCCTCTTGCATGACCTGGTGGCGCAAGCCTACTATGTCTTGAACGTTGCCACAATGGCGGTCACCCGGTTGCCACCTTACCAACATGTGCTCTCTTGCACTGCTGGTCTCGGGTTTGACTCCAGGACCAAGGAGTACAAGGTCGTGAGGTTGTGTTGCGGGATTTCGGATCAAGTGTGAGGTGTATGCCCTCGGTGTCGGTGGTGGTGGTGAGCATGGGGATCGGTGGCGGTCGGCTGCTGGAGGCGTGCCCTTCAGGTTCTGGGAGTTTGTTAGTGCTGCAGTTGCTACCGCAAGGTGGAGTGGACGTGAACTGAGGCCGGTGTTTGCAGACGGATTTCTGCATTGGCTTATTGACCCAGCTGCTCTGCCCAGAAGGCCAAAAGCTGTTGTTTTATCGTTTTCCGTCAAAGACGAGACGTTTAGGTGGGTCCGGTCACCACCCTTCGAGGTATCGCGATCAGGAGTGCACTTGGTGGAGCTTGCTGGCCACTTGTGTATGGTCCGGGACCTTCGTCCTCATGCTAGTAGTATGCTCGAGGTTTGGAAGATCAAGGACGGCTACAGCTCCGGTGACTGGTCACTGGAGCATAGCATTGATTTGCTGCAGCACGTTGAAAGAGATTTGACCGATCCACAAGTTATTAGAGTTATTGGTTCTGTTGGAGATTACAGATCAGCAGGGGAGAAGGTAATCCTAGTCACGTCCAAACGCAAGGCGATTACCTATGATCCAGTGTCAGGAGTTCTGAAAACCATTCTTTCAATAAGACAAACTTCTTCATCTTACGAGACTGAGAAAACTGCTCCAAGAGTCTCTTTGTTTAAAGAGAGTCTTGCTCCAGTGCGTAAAACGAATGAAGAGATAGCCTCGTCGTCTCCGCTGGCTAAAGCGGTTAAGGAAATCCTGTTCCGACTCCCGGGTGATTTTGCCGTGCAGCTCAAACTTGTCAGCAAGCAGTGGCTTAGATTGATTGGGAGCGAAAGCTTCATGAGCGCTTACTACGCCCAGAACAACATGGACAGGAGGCCAAAGATCATGTTTGTGGGCAACGGTGCTGGAGGGTTGGGTTTTAGCTTTGCTCCTTTCAAGAAATTACTACTTCGAGAGGCTCCTAGTCAAGGTAGTACATGGCTTAACACAAAGGTTGTTTGCTCCAAGCCCTGTCATGGTATGAACCTCGTAAGTACTGAAATGGAGGACTACTTATACAACCCTTCCACTGGTTACCACTGTAGCTTCCGCACCCGAGTGCCGCTATACGAGGTACCCGACCATGTGCTCGTGATGATGCGTGACAATAATGCCTGTGTTAACGTATAAGATTTAGCATGTACGAGATAGGCTTCAGTTCTGGTAGGATTACGGTGGTTATAGCTAGCTGTAGATAAACATGAGTTGTTGAGTCGTTGTAACAATATTGTATCTCTGAACTTGTACCGCACATGCGTACACTGCCCGCCATTGTTATGGCTGTGGTATATATATATATATACATGAACCGCACGTGCGTACACTGCCCGCCATTGTTATGGCTGTGGTATATATATATATATACATGAACCGCACGTGCGTACACTGTCCGCCATTGTTATGGCTATGGTATATATATATATACATGAGCGCCTGATGAGTTTGCATCGAGGCCTAAACCAATCTCTCCTCTCTCTCGTTAGTTTCTATATGGTATCAGAGCCGATCTGACATATGTCGACTCCCTCCTCTTCTTCCTCGATCCTAGCTGCCATGCCTGCAGTCTCGTCGGTAGTCACCGTTCGCCTCACCACCGAAAACCACCTGATGTGGAAGGCTCAGCTTCTTGCCTATCTCCGCACCCACCAGCTCCTTGGCATCGTCAATGGCCAGGAGTCCGCCCCGTCCAAGACCATCTCCGTTCAAACCGGCACTGACGACAACCAGGTCACCACGGAGGTGGCCAACGCAGCATACACCACCTGGTACACGAAGGACCAGGCGATCCTCAGCGGCATCCTCGCCACGGTCTCGGAGGACATCCTCCCGTACGTCATGGCCGCCACTTCCGCGGCCGGTGCCTGGGGCCAGCTCGAGGGCATGTTTGCCTCGCGCTCCCGTGCTCGGTTGAACCAAATCCGAGCGCAGCTGGCGACTCCGAAGAGGCCCAACATGAGCGGGCAAAACTACTTCAAGATGAAGAAGACGCTGGGCGACACCCTCGCCGCCATCGGCCATCCGCTCCACGCCGATGAATTGATCGCCTACATCACCTCCGGCCTCGGCGCCGAATACGAGTACCTCGTCTCCGCCCTCAACGTCAAGACCGACCTCACGCTCGATGACCTCTACTCCTTCCTTCTCGGCTACGAGCATCGTCAGGCCATCTACAGTCCCGATCTTCAGATCGGATCCAACTCCTCCGCCAACTTCGTCGGCTCTGGTCGGCAAGGACGTGGCAACAACGGAGGATATCAGGGTGGTCAGGGAGGCGGACAAGGCCGCAATGGAAGCGGCTATGGACGCCGCGGTGGAGGATATGGTGGACACCAAGGGGGCGGACAAGGCGGTGGCCAAAACCGCAATGGTGGCGGCGGTGGCGGGCGTCGCCAAGGTGGCGGCAATGCGCCACGTCCCACCTGCCAGCTCTGCGGCAAGATCGGGCATGTTGCCCTCAAGTGCTTCAGGCGCTTCGACAGTTCCTTCCACGACGGTGAAGAGGAGCATCCTTCGACAAACATCGCCGATACTAGCTCCGGATACCAAGTTGATCCCAATTGGTACTCAGACGCTGGGGCAACGGACCACATCACGAGCGACTTAGATCGTCTCTCCTTCCGCGAGCGCTACAACGGCAACGACAACGCCCAAGTCGGCAACGGCGCATGTTTGCATATCAAACATATTGGTCAAAGTTCTATTAATACTTCCGCTAAAACCCTTGCCCTTCGCAATGTTCTTCATGCCCCACAAATTACAAAAAATCTTGTTTCCATCCATCGCTTGACCAATGATAATGATGTGTTCGTTGAATTTCATCCTTCTTTTGTTGTTGTTAAGGATCTAGCAACGAGGAAAAGCCTGCTCCGAGAAACATGTAGGGCCGGTCTCTACCCTTTCCCGCCATCCACGCTTCATCACATCAAGGCCGCCATGCTTATGTCTCGGCCATCACCGTCTCGGCCATCCATCTTCACAAGTAGTTCGGTCTATCATTAGCTTGAATAAACTCTCATGTAGTGAATTGCATGACGCATCGGTTTGTGATGCGTGCCAACAGGCAAAGAGTCACCAACTTTTTTATGGTACATCTAGTTTTATTGCCAAATTTCCTCTAGAGCTTGTCTACTCCGATGTATGGGGGCCAGCAACTACTTCAGTTGGTGGTTACAAGTATTATATTTCCTTTATTGATGTCTTTAGCAAATTCACATGTATTTATCTCTTGCGTGCAAAATCTGAAGTTGAACAAATTTTCGTCCGTTTTCAAACCCATGTTGAACGCCAGCTTAATCACAAAATTCTATGTGTCCAATCCGATTGGGGAGGAGAATACCAACGTCTTCATAAATATCTCCAAAAAAATGGCATTGCACACCATGTGTCATGTCTATACACTCACCAACAAAATGGTGCGGCCGAACGCAAGCATAGACATATAGTCGAAACCGGGCTAGCTCTCTTAGCACACTCTTGCATGCCTGTTCGTTTTTGGGATGCGGCTTTTCTCACCGCAACGTTTCTTATTAATCGCCTTCCCACCCGTGTTATAGACAATGCCTCTCCTATCGAACGGCTTTTTCAAGCCAAACCCGACTACAATATGCTCAAATCATTTGGTTGTGCATGTTGGCCTCATCTTCGTCCCATGAATAATCGGAAACTCGCTTTTCGCTCCAAAGAATGTGTATTTGTAGGCTATAGCTCGCATCACAAAGGATATAAGTGTTTAGATCCTTCTACTGGATGAATTTTTATTTCTAGGGATGTTGTGTTTGATGAATCGGTTTTTCCTTTTTCTCGCAAGTTTCAGGTGTCACTTGCTCCATCCGATTCCTTAACATCCCCTCACGTCCAGCTTCTACCACCACCAGAGTCCTCCTTATCTGTTCCTAGCGGAAGTATTGATAGGACTAATGATCTAATAAGCGATGAGCATTTTCTGTCCTTTGATCCGTCTACAGGAACGATGTCTAGCTCGGAGGAGCTCTCGCCAGGAACGTCCCCGTGCATGGGTCATGCACCTGGCACAGGATCCCAGGACGACGCGTTGTCCGCTCCGATCGCGCGCGCATGTCTGGACCGCGTCCTTCCTCGCCCCAGCGGACGGATCCCTTCGCGACTTCTGGGCCGGATGATTCGCCGATGCGCGGCCCGTCACGGCCGCCTGTGGCTCCGTCTCGTGGGCCGACAACCGCCTCTGCTCCTGGCGGCACATCTGCTCCGGCGGATGACTCGGGTGCTGTCGTCGTTCGCCCGCACACTCGTTCTCGCTCTGGGATCGTCAAGAAACTGGAACGTACTGATGGGACTGTCACGTATGCGTGCCAGACGGTTCCTTCTATTCCTGCTGAGCCTTCCAATTATACTGATGCGGCTCAGTTTTCTCCTTGATGTTAGAGTATACGTATCTGTTAGAGATAGACTAGGTTACTTGTCTTATACTCCAAGTAGGTTACTTGTTTTGTACTTCAAGTTGGTCCCTGTACGCCTATATATACTCGCCCGAGAGGCTCAATAATACAACCATCATATTCCGCAATCTCTCTCTCCCTTTACCCTTCAACATGGTATCAGAGCGGCACGGCCCTTGACCTAGCCGCCGCCTCCGCTTCCGCACTGCGCCGCCCCCGGGAAGGTCGATCTCCGCAGCGCAGAACCATCTGTGAGGTTCGTCGCCCGATCCGTGATCGGCTGCCCTGAAGTCTTTTCGATCTCTTGATCGGTTTTTTGGTTTACCGATCTTAGATCGGATTGCGCCGTCGTCATCACCGCCTCTACTCAGACCATCGGCATCGACAATCTACATCGCGCTTCGCGCTGTGCCTTCCTCGGTGAGCCGCCATCGGCCTCATGACAGGCTGCCGCGCACCGTGGCCGGCTGCTGCGGCTTCCTCGGGAGGCTGTCGCGGCCGACCCCCCCTCGGATTGTCTTCGCCGTCATCATCCGGGATCGCACCGACAACGACGCCGCAGATTCCGATTTGCCGTCGTCACGGACTTGGCACGTACAGCGCCGCCGTCGGTCTGATCAACCGATCTGGCGCTCGTCTCCGCCAATCGTCCCCGAGCACGCCGCTACCACCGATCGAGCATCGGCTGCCGCTTCTTCGTCAGAAGGCGTCGCCGCTTTGGTCCCCGCCACGGCTACCAACGCACCTTCTCAGGCGTGTCCGTCGCTGGTGGTTCTCACACCGCTGCACCGACTTCGCGCAGCTCGCCCTTCATCGGGCAAGAGCATCGTTACGCGGGTCATCGCCCGTCACCCCGCAAGGGCGTCGCGAGCTTCCGCCGCGCCACCTCCTCGGCGCGCTGGTCGCCGCCGTCCGCAAGATGGTCTTCGCCACGTCGCCGGGTTCTTCCTCGCCTACTTGAGCACCGCCGCGATCTCCACGGTAGCTGCATGGCCACTCCTGGCCGTCGAGGTCCCGCCGACTACCCTCCGTCTAGGCATCCGGTCGACCACTCTTGGTCGTCGCTGGTTCGCCGCCTTCTACGTCTTCGTCCAAAGACGATTGCCGCCATCGCTCGCCGCCTCGACCACACCTACTCGTCTACTCCGACTACGCGGCTGCATCGGCACTTCGCCGATCTGCGCAACGCAACCGTCGTAGAGTTCTTCTCTGCTAGTCTCCTCTCTGACATGGCGTGAAGTTGTTTCTACTGGTCCCGTTCTTCGCATGCCCGATACTGGCAACACCGGTGCGTGCCTTCGTCCCCGGCGCGTTCCTCAGTCTGGCAAGCTCGGTTGTAGCGCCTCGTCTTCATCGGCTTCGACAAGGTCTTCATCGGCATCGACTACCTCCTCTCGTACGCCTCATTGCGTCATACCGACTTCGTCTTTGCATACTCGGTTTTGGTACAACCAGTATGCTCGTCCGACGTGCGCCTGGTTTTGGCAAAGCCATGGCGCACTCGTCCTCGACGGCTCGGACTGCATCGGCTTCGCCGCTCTCTCCGATGATCGGCCCTGACAGCGTCTCCGTCCTTCTCTGGCTGCACTATGACGCAGCGGCTTAATATGCGGCTACCTCGACACCGCAACCCGACCACGACATCGACCACGGCGACCCCTTGCGCGGCTACCTCGACCAAGGTTGCAGCACCCACCGCTCTCGGCTCACTCGACACCGGCACAAGGGCTACCACCTCGCCTGAGCTCCTCACCAGCATCCTCTACGGTCCAAGCTTCTGCGACGTGACACCGTCCACAACGTTCCCGCTACCACTGCGGGGATGTCGACACTGGTCTTTCCGGCTCTCCAGTCTGACCATTCGCGACGTTCCAGTTGTTCACGTTGCTACCGCTACGACTGCGGGGGGATGTTAGAGTATACGTATCTGTTAGGGATAGACTAGGTTACTTGTCTTGTACTCCAAGTAGGTTACTTGTCTTGTACTCCAAGTTGGTCCCTGTACGCCTATATATACTCGCCCGAGAGGCTCAATAATACAACCATCATATTCCACAATCTCTCTCTCCCTTTACCTTTCAACACTTGGAAAGCAGCCATGGATGAAGAGATGTCTGCCTTGCAACGCAATGGAACCTGGCGTTTGGTTCCTCCTAGTCCCGGTCTAAATGTAATTGACAGCAAATGGGTGTTTAAACTGAAGTACAAGCCTGACGGAACTGTTGATCGCTACAATGCAAGGCTTGTTGCCAAGGGCTTCAAGCAACGTGAAGGCATTGATTATGAGGACACATTTTCCCCCGTCGTCCCATCCGTGTTCTTCTCTCTTTGGCGCTCTCCAAGCAATGGTGTGTGCGTCAACTGGATGTACACAATGCTTTCTTACATGGAATTCTTGCTGAAGACGTCTACATGTGCCAACCTCCTGGGTATGTTGATTCTCGGTATCCTCGTTACATATGCAAGCTTCAGAAGTCTCTATATGGTCTGAAACAAGCCCCACGTGCATGGTTTTCTCGCCTGAGTTCTCGCTTGCTTGATCTTGGATTTACTGCCTCAGCTGCTGATGTGTCTCTCTTTCTCTTTCGGAAAGGGGGCCTATGTATGAATTTCCTCATTTATGTTGACGACATCATTGTTATTAGTTCATCTTCTGCAGCTGTTGATCGATTGCTTACTCAACTTCGTCAAGATTTTGCTGTCAAAGACCTTGGCAACCTCAGCTATTTTCTGGGTATTGAGGTACATGCTACTGATGATAGTTTGACTCTTTGTCAGAGAAAGTACATACTTGATTTGCTGAAAAAGGTTAATATGACATCGGCTAAGGCGTGTACCACTCCTATGGCTGCTTCAGAGAAGCTCTCTAAAGAGTCTGGATGTCTCTTATCTCCTACAGATGCTACCCAATACCGGAGTGTAGTAGGAGCCCTACAGTATGTCACGTTGACACGACCTGATATATCTTACAGTGTCAATAAAGTCTGTCAGTTTTTGCATTCACCGACTGATCTGCATTGGACTGCGGTGAAGCGCATTCTCCGGTATCTTTAGGGTACAGCCACACATGGTCTAGTTCTTCGTCGATCTTCCTCGATGGATCTTAGTGCATTTTCAGATGCTGACTGGGCTGGATGCCCAGATGACCGGCGGTCTACAGGAGGGCATGCAGTCTTCTTTGGAGGTAACCTTGTTGCTTGGAATTCCAGGAAGCAGCCTACAGTCTCTAGGTCCAGTACAGAGGCTGAATACAAGTCTGTTGCTAATGCCACTGCAGAGCTTATGTGGATTCAGGCACTACTGCATGAGCTTGGACTTGGCCTCCAGCGTCCACCGTCTTTATGGTGTGACAATATAGGCGCGACATATCTCTCTGTTAATCCAGTGTTTCCTGCCCGTACGAAGCATATAGAGATTGATTATCACTTCGTGCGGGAGCAGGTGGCTAAAAGGGCGTTCGAGATTCGACATATTTCAACTCATGACCAGCTAGCAGATGTTCTTATCAAGCCACTAATGGTTCAGCAGTTTCAACGTTTCCGAAGCGATCTCAATGTGCTCCCCACGTTTAGATCGAGAGGGGATGTTAACGTACAAGATTTAGCATGTACGAGATAGGCTTCAGTTCTGGTAGGATTACGGTGGTTATAGCTAGCTGTAAATAAACATGACCTGTTGAGTCGTTGTAACAATATTGTATCTCTGAACTTGTACCGCACGTCGTGCGTACACTGCCCGCCATTGTTATGGCTGTGGTATATATATATATACATGAGCGCCCGATGAGTTTGCATCGAGGCCTAAACCAATCTCTCCTCTCTCTCGTTAGTTTCTATAGCCTGCACATCGGAAAACCATGCTTTTGCAGTTGGAAACAAGAATGCTGGCCTGGGGTTCAATCTGTGGACGCAAGAGCATGTCATTGTCCAGACTTTGTATCACTTGAAGGACTTCAGTTCTCGTGCGTATTTTTTGACATGCTCAGTCATTACCCCTTGTTCAGCGCAAGACCAGTTTGAACCTCCCCTGCCCTTAAATGGCATGCCACCAGCCTATCTGTCAGGAGTTCTATACTGGATGAGTGAACCAAGGCTGGGCCAGAGTTACAAGCGGGCTATTGTGTCGTTTGATATTGCAATGCAGGCGTTTTCTATCATCCCCTGCCCTCCATGTATCGCTATGTGGAACGACACAAGTCCCTGCCAAGCATTCGTGGTAGAGCTTGAGGAACATTGTGTGTCGTCCTTGCAGATCCAGTGCAGAAGAATTAGATATTTGGAAGCTGGAGCATGATGGATGGGATAGAGCATATAAGGTATATCTGGAAGGCTGGTTAGGCTACTGGTGCTATTCCCTTGGAGCAAATGTCGTGATGCCGTTAGCTGTAGACCCCAAAGATGGGAGAATCTTGCTCAGCACAGGGAAGAAGCTTGGTCTTTATGATCCAGTAAGGCGCACGATTGAGAACTTGTATGATCTTGACGAGGTGCTGTGGTTAGAATTATCTAACTCACGAGGGAAGCATTGCTCTGGCGGTGAGGTGCCTTTCCGAAGAGAAAGTCCACTAGAGAGTAAAATTCTGCCCTGGATCCCCCTGTTATATGAGGAGAGTCTGGCAAGTTATCCCCGTGCGCCCATTGCACGGCCTTTAGGCCAATACGTTGTCACTAGTTGAAGTATACTCGAGCAGTAAAATATCATTTGGCTTTTGTCAAATTATTAGGTGGTGCAACCTGCAATGTACTCTTCTCTTAGTTTGTTCAAAATCTAGTGTTGGAATATCAGTGTTTAGATAGAATTGTTTTTCTGTTGTCTGTTTTCTATCTTTAATTGTATTACTCCCTCCGATCCAAATTAGTTGACTCAAATTTGTCAAAATACGGATGTATCTAATACTAAATCATGTCTAGATACAATCGAATCTAGACAAATCTAAGTCAAGTAATTTGGGTCGGAGTTATAATTCTCCAGTGTTTCCGAAGCAAGATCTTGCCTCACTCTTCCCGTTCTAGTCCATGTCTGGACGACTCCACCACCCATCCAGTTTTATCAACACATCACGAACGCGGCGATTCCACCCAGTGTTACGGGTATCGGTCTTATCCTTGTCGTCAAGAGGTTGTTTGAGATTCGTTCTGCCCATTTTGCTGTAAGAACCTGCACTTGTACACCTTCTTCTCTCTATGGAGGCCAAAGTGTACGTGTATACCTTCCCTCAGATTCTCTCACAGTCTCTCCCCCCTCCTAGGCCCTGGATAAGCTTCTGGCCGGAGATCCATCCTCCACCGCGACCGTTCCCAAGCGAGCCGACCAGATCCCTTGGCCTGCTCGATGAGCTTCTGGCCGGAGAGCCGTCCTCCACCGCGGTCGTCCCTAACCTTGAGACGACCAGATCCGGAGATGACCTCGAGACCATTAGATGAGCTTCCGGCCAGAGACCCATCCTCCGTCATGGACAACTCTGCTGTAGCCTGGGGCGGCGAACAGGAAGTCATATCCACCGGCGGAAGGGAAGAGAGGCCACGGCTTCCAGGCCGCTCCTTTTTCCAAAAAATTCTATCTGTTTCGTTTTTCTTTTCAATCTTGATTTGATTCGGTTTCTTTCTTCTTCATGGAGCTGGATCTGTTTCCTTAGTTGATTATGTATGTGATGGAACAGAGATCCATGACGCGTGGAGCCTGTGGTTACCTAGTGGCAGATGCTATTTTCTGTTTTCCCTGTTTTTATTCAAGAAATCTCATGAAAAAGATGATCCCTGTCTTTGTTCAACGAAGGAATCTGAAGAACAAGTACTCCAGACCGAAATAAATGGTTCCAATAACAAATTCTGGCCTGAATAAATCCCTGAGATATGAATAAACCGTTTCCTAGATCTCATGTTATTATACAGTAAAAATAATAGTAATGGTTTTTAGTCGGTCACGAAAATTTTGTTCGATCATGAAGGCATGGTGTACAAATGTAACATTAAATGGAGAACAAGAGTTAGTGGTGTATTCTGCAAAATTTGACGGACATCCTGATGCGAAGTGGATTAGGTTTTTGGACTTTTTTAGAAAATATCAACATCAATCTTGCAGCAGCTGACCGGAATAAGACGGGAACGTCAACAGCTATGTGGAATTGCTTTTCCGAACACATCACCCACAGGTTATCAGTTGATTGCCGCCTAGTGCTAAGACAGCATCCTGAATCCTGTGGACGATGATACACCAGTTCACAAAGAAAGAAAGAAGTTTTCCTCTGGGGTGGGAGACAGGCCAAACAGTGTTCTGAACTCTTAGCAACAGCCAGACATATGCTGAATTTGCGGCCATGCCGGCCGTGGTGCCGCTTGGTCCTCCCTGCGCTATGATCTGGGTTAGTTGCGCGCTCCTCTCTAGTGTGGAGATGCTGTTGATTTTGTCACCGTCGCCACTTGCTGTAAGGTTTTCCAGAAGAGGACCGAGCAGTTATCTGGGCGAGATCAGTTCGGCTCTCTACCCTGTGATCTTTAATTTTAGCTTGCTTTGTGAGTGCTCCGTGTTGGATTTAAGATTTTGGACGTGTTGGATGAGTGGGTGTTCTCACCTTTGTCGTACAATCTGGAGGAGCCACAGCCACCTCTCCTGCACGCCATGAATGCATTCGGTCCCATCTTTATCCATGTCCCAGGGGAAACTGATCCTAACCAAAGCTCCAGTAGTTCTTGATTTATGAGGAAATAAAGATCGATTTCAATGTCTATTACTCATAGAACATTTATGTCATGGGCCCAAGAGCCCATGGACCTGAAGATGGACCGGGCCAGCGACCACGGGGCAACCGACGGGAGAACTGGCGCTACCCGGCTGCAGCATGGACCCGCTGATGCTGCAAGATGAGGACCGAGTCATGCGTTTCAGGGATAGCAGAGGAGACACCGGAACACGGCTCTATTCCTTTCCCCTTGGCTGTATCTCTCTCCCACCTTGACTCTATCCTCCTGCCCAATTCCTGCTGCAATTCCTTGTACTACCAGACTTGAATTCCTGTGTATGAATCCAATAGAGAGAGAGGTGGTGACAATTTACTTCCTTATTTTTGCATAGGCTCATAGTTTTTTTTTTTTTGCGGGTATGGCTCATAGTTATTCGATTTTTACAGTGAACTATGCTGCATGCATTTGCACGCCTTAGAGTAATATTAGGACTCACCCGTGGAGTTTTAGTTCTGGCCTTTTTTTTCTTTACCCGACTCGTTGCTACGCTACGTTGTTGTGGATCGCCGCTTCGTTTATTCTACTTACTAGGAAAGGCGGCGCGGCGCGCCCGTTGGCTGAATGCAATGCACGCAAGGAATGAACGAACGCAATGCATGCAAGGAATGAACACATTGATAGGTGGCATGGTTGAGCAGATTACAGAAGAACATCTAATACACATTCCGTCGCACAGAACACTCAATTGTTGGACACAGAACATTAATAACAATCCATTGACTTTCACTAATGACAATCAATCGGACATAGAACATCTACCAGGACCCCGAACATAATGACAATCCATTGACTTTCACTAAATCCATCATACTCATTGGATAGGTTTAGAGGGGGTAATCAAGTAAGATGGTAAATCCGCCATCCCTGCTATTTCCTGTCTTCTGAGTCAGCCATATGGTAAAAGCCGGCATCCCTGCAATTTCTTGCCTTCTGAGTCATCAATGGCTGCGGTCGTTGTCTTCATCGTCCGCTCGAAGAGGGCTGTAGTGATGGCACTCCATAAAAAGGTCATCCATATACCATCATGGCCTAATACAATATAGCCACATCCACCTGAATTCACTATTGATGCCATTATTCAGGCATATATATGTTGAGAATATAAATATATTTGCTATCGTCTTTCCATGATCAATTCAGACTTTTGGAATAATTGGTTAGGACAACAATTCAATATGGTATCAGAGCTAGAGGTCTTGAGTTCAAATCCTGGCTAACGCGGTATTAAAGAAATAAATATATTCGAACACCTGAATCCACGTCCTAGGCCTGTGAAGAAAAGAAAAAGACCACCGGCCTAGACGTAAGGGGGAGTGTTGAGAATATAAATATGTTACCTATCGTCTTTCCATCAGTTCATACTTTTGGAATAATTGGCTAGGGCAACAATTCAATAATATATGGAGGTTAAACTGATCCTCATTCAACTAATGACGAAGAGGAAGGGACATATTCTTTTAAGCATTCTTACCATAGTGTAATTCTTCCACGATTAATCTTACCAAATAATCTTTCATCAGGAGTAGGCTCGGTACCAATATTGGATGCCAAAGAATGTCTATCCCTACCAAACATAACAGGAAGTTCCCGAAGCCACTACACAGTAGGAATTAGTTGACGTGAATTGCCCAAACACGACCCAATCTACAAAGGTATATCATCTCCATAAACTGCCAATATCTATCGAGCTGAAAATAAGAAACCCATTGGATAGGTTCATCAAACAGCAAGAGCCACTAGTTCTCATCGCCAACTAATTAATCCTCTCCACCTAGCAGACCTCCTTGGAAGTGCTACATGCTGTGGCGGCAGTGTAGCACATTACAACGGCTGAGTAAATATGCTGCATGTTTGCAGTCATTGACTGCCGCCAACTTGAATTTGTATCCACCAACCTGCGAGATATCAATCTTAGTACATGTAACAAACACTCCTGGTTATAAGAAATTGTTCAGTATTTGTGCATTAAGTACTATTATGTGTTGTGTAACCAGAAATCATCAGTACCAATACTAAAGCTCAGCCCCTCAAAGAACATCCTTGTTATTTATGGTCAGATAAGCCTTGATGTTGAGAGAAACATGTAGAGAGGGAGCTTAGATCTGCATGTTAATAACTACTAAATGATAATGCAATAAGAGGCATCTAAGTAGATCGCAGGGAATCAAGTTTAGCATTATTGAAGGAAACCACTCCATTAGGAAGCCTCTTGGGTACCATCACCTGTATTGTCCAATTTAATCAAAATCGTTCTCTCAATTTTGAACTTCAGGTTATATTTCTACTGATAACAGTATTTAGAACTTATAAACCATGTATCTGTTGGTTCTGCATCTAGACATCAACTTGTCCTTAAGTATTTTTTTTTTGTTCTAGACAGAAGAGTACAGACAGTACAAACTGCAGAAGTTAAATGTAAGGAACACTGTTCGGTCAATTCCACAACAGTTTTTAAGTGATTTTCAATTTATTTCCAGTTGTTCACAATTTTGGCTTCATACTCACAACCCATTGAGCTGTGAGTAATGTATGATCAAATCGTGGGTTAACTATATTACATGAACAATCAAAATGCATCTAAAAGATCCTTTGGAATTTAAGACACAACTTTATACTAGTTTCCTACAACTATATGCGATCATAGGAGCACATTATAATTGTTATTTCCAATCTAGATCCAGTAACAGAGACCTGGCTCATCCTACTTTTCTGCAGCAATGGGGAAGAGAACCTTGGTGTAGTGGCTAGAAATTCAGACCGCAACATCATCATCTCCACTACCCACACCTCTGCCAATTGCCTGAACGTTGAGAAAGAAAAGATGAACTTCGTGCTCTGTAAAAAGGCGTCGACCTTGCTGCACCTGGTGTAATTGTGCTGCTGTTATACAGGCTGTGAACGCCAAAGGAAGAGATGGATCTGAACCTTGTGGTCTAATCAATGAAATTAAAGAGCTGTTGAGTGACCGCTTAGACATGAAGGTCACCAAGGTGAAAAGAGTTTAATCGTGATGAACATGAGCTAGCTTTCTATGCAAGTACTGATGGTTTGGTTGTTCCTGGTGATTGTATATAAAGGGCAAGGTTCCTTGCAAGGGCATCAAGTTTTATTTCAGTACTGATGCAAGTACTGAAATAAAACAGCGGCAAGGACATACTACCAGGACAATGATGCAAACCAGGCACCAATGGCCAATGCAATGGAACCAACAGGACGGGGACAGCGCATGAATCTGTACAAAAACTACACAAATAACACTATATTAATAAAGGGGTAAAACAGGAACCACACACACCTTGACTACCGAACGCAGTGGGAGAGAACCACACATACCTTGACGATAGTGAACCTGAAGGGACAGAACCACAAGGAAATGAGTCGGTTATGCCAAAAAATCAGCATTTTATCTTTCATTCCATGTCTAATGGAGAAATTCACAAAATGTGTATATCTATCCTGAATACAAACCTACTAGATGAATATGTGAGGTTCGCTTCGCTGCCTACGTTTCATTTTGTCACACTGTCGCTTGTGTGGTAGAATTGCGTGTGTTTTTGTCTGCGGCACTACCGACTAAATGCACATCAACACATCACAATTTACATTAAGGATGAGACAAATCTGAATGATAAGAACAACCCCCAGTCTATCACTCTCGAGATTATAAAAAAGACACCAAGCTTTACATGACTAACTCCTCTATCAATGTCAACTTCTTACTCCTCGTCCATACCTCGGCAAGTAGCAGATACAAAAGAAACATGAGTTTGTTGTTTCATATCAAGATAGATACCGTCATACTAACATATTGTCTACCCAACCTTTTCTTAGTCAAAAGGAAAAACAAACAAACTGTACCACTTTCATCTAGGAAAACGAACGCCAACAATTTGATTTGGTGCCATAGCCTGGATAGTAATCTTGGAGCGAAAAATGTTGTTCTCCAAAATATAATGCTTTATTAGATCACAATCTGGTAAAACACATCCTACAAACCACTTATTACAACCGCTTTGTGCGGTATGAGTTTATACAAATAAGCCACAATAGAAGGCTCCCTTTTTGTAGACTCAAATCGTTGCTCTCATTCGGCAATCCACTCATCAGAATAAAACACCTATTTCTAAAAGTTGATATATCTGGATTAGCAATATTAACAAATATCTTAGACTCATAGCTACCTGATTGAGCCAACACAGGGTATTAAAAACATAGACATCCTTAATCCCTTACTGAAATGCTGCCAATTTATGGACTTAATATGCCGTGTCATTACAATTAAATAGAACTTATGTCCTATATCTTGAAAGTACAACCCATAATGATACTATAGGCTTCATATAGGTTCTCTTTATCAGATATCTGCAGCAGGCTACTCTGCATTACATCACCACAGAGTAACAAAATTGTGGTAGTGTATACGAAAAGAAAAGTGTTAGCTCTGAGTAAAGGAGAAGAAATCATAATATTTTCTTCCAAAGGTCAATGCATGAAATTAGTTAAATATGCACTCCAAATAAAATAACTTAGGCTAGAAACCAAACTGTACCTAGCATCTGTTATCCACAAGTTCCTTTTTGACACCTCCTTACCTCCAGAGTCAGACTGAGGCCGAACTATACCAACTGGCAGGAGGCCAGCAATGTATACACATATCTCATGATGATCAACTATAACAAAAATAATATGTAAGAAAATAGTTCCAACACAAAAGAAATGTAGCTAAATAACCTACTACAAACGTCTTATCCATAACGGTGACCATTAGTCTTTGAATGACCTCAGGTTGTAATAGTATAAAATAAAGAGTACAATACAATATAATTTTTGGTAAAAACATATCTTGTATTTACCATCTATTTGCATGGTGTGAAACGCATAACTAACCTATGGCTGGTTGGCCGGAACTACTCTTTAACAGTCATAACTTCAAAAAACTGGAGATAGTACACCCGAATGTCCACTAAACATGCTAAAATTTGTTAACATGAGCTTCTGGTACAAAACGATGGATCCCATCTCCATGCAAACAAAATATGAAATGGATAGCTGCAGAAGGCAAAGCACAATCTAACAAAGCAACACATGTCAAATGTTTATTAAGCTATTCAAGGATACTACCTGATAGTCCAAACAAAATTATCGAGTTCTGCTTGGGTGTGTACCAACAGACATATCATAGCTTTCGAGCAAAAACCCCTCCCGTTTACTTAGTAGATCACACATTTATCCAATGATTTCGCAAAATTAGGTCAAATACACTAAAAATCTAACATATGGCAACTAAATATTGAAGGTCACGCGAAAAGATGGGAATAGAACCTTCTTATTTTGCTGACCTTAAGATTTTTCTCAAACTAACATTAGTGAAGATTCCACCTGTCCAATTGTGAAGTAGACATATGTAAATCAGTGAGTCAAGCCATAATAAGAGGGCTAAGGTAGCAACATAAGAATTAATAGAGAACACTGCATGGAGCTAGTTTGGGTATGAATTCAGAAATAAGAAATATGTAAAAATATTGTGTTTATTCACACAAACTTATCAAATATTATGGACATCTCTAAAACATAACGTGTTCTTAATTGATGATGCAAAAAAGCCCTCACAACAACACAAAAGTATATATTCGTATCACTCTAAGACAAAGCCTAGCCGTGCCCCAAGGTGCAGTTTTAACCAACTGATTGGTGAACACCATAATTAATCTAGAGAACACAGTATCTAGAATGTTGACCTCTAAAAATGGAGTGGTCGTGAATATATACATGGGATGGATTTAATAATGGAACATGAACATCTGCATGAGATGGATTTGAGGAGCACCAAACTGCGTAGAGTGGATTCGATCTCCAGTGAGCAGTTGAAGAAGTGTGGCAGCAGTTGTATATGTGGGAGCGAGGGGGAAAGGACGAAGACAATATATATTAGGGATTTATATTTTGCAAAGCAGAAAAAGTTAGCACCAAGACCAATTTTGTTGGCCAAGTTTTGTAATTCAAGCTCGTGCATAATTTTTTAATTAACATAAATTACCTTTTTCCCTTAGAAAAGGCATACTAAGTTTCTGCTCCTGAATACGTACTTCATTACATCTTAGAATTGGTATCTACATATCCATAAATAAGCAAAAACATTTATTTAGTTGTCTCTTTAAAAAATTATGCCGCCACGTGAAATGTCTCAAGAAGCATCCCTACAAAGAGGTGCTCTAATATTCTAGAGAAGAAAATCAATACGTTACACGGGAAACGTCTCTACGTGATGATTTGTTGCAGTATAACTTGCATAATTTCCTTGCATGTTAAGATTAGCAAACACGGACACCAATCAGCTAGTGTAAATTTGGGGGCAAGTGGCATCATCTCAACTCTTATGGAAAATAGGAAAAAACCAACTTTAAGAATGAAGACCAAAAATGATTTTTATATTCTTACACTATAATTGAGCTTTCTTACAAAAAAAATAAGTTGAGTCCATTAAGTGTAGGCAATCATAATGAGATTCTAAATAAAGTAGCAGGCTTGGCCTTGATATACCAGACGGTTGATACTTGCACAAGTTAGTAGCAGTTTACTATCACAATCACAATCTATAAAATAATTATATGACGAATAGAGTAATACTAAACAATGGAACCTTATGCATCAGCATACCATCCTAAATCACCCATGAGTGAGAGGAGACAATTCAGCCCTACTACCACAAACATTCTAAAATAGCTCCGAGGTGTAAAGATGGAGATCATTATACAAAAAATTGACTCCTGCCAAATAGCTATTAGTAGGCACACATTGGATCAGTGGAGCCACTATCATTGAGTTGAATAAGCAATGTGATGACAACAATGTAGAGACAACATCTATTATGTCCAACAAAAAGAATCCAAAGCATGCATCTCTCAATTATGTAAACTTGGCAAAGCAAACGAAACAAATATTAAATTAAGAAAGCTGATTTCACTAATGTAGAATCTATATGCTTTATTTAAAGAAAATTATTTCAAATCCTCTAACTATGAGGAAGTTATAGGGCTTAATTGAAGAATTTATATGGCTTATTTATTCTAAATTTATATGTCTTATTAAAACAATTTATATGGCTTAATTATGTGGCCCATTTAAAGAAAAAACATGACTATGGAATCGCAGCCCATGCATTCTATCTAACCTAGTGACATCACACATCAAAATGTTCCAGAGCAGATAAAAGTAACTATAATTTTCCTCACCACGAATATTGAATCACGCTGAATACTGACGGAACAAAGACATATATGTCGCCATCTACATTACTGAAGGACATACATAAGTGAGCAACAACAGCCGCTGTCATCCTTGACAAAGATCTTATGATCCTAGTGAGAACCTCAATCTTTCAAACACTACATCATGACAACATAAGTTTCAGAAGGAGAAAAATAGATCTAGACCAAACCTAACTTACTAAGATCACAAGAAAATTTTCAAGAATATTCATGCAACCTAATGATATAGTCATAAATGTATTCTCGTAAACTTATAGAAAGAAACTCATGGAGTGACATTTTATTTTTAGGACGAAAAAATAAGGGAAATTTTTCTATAGGACACCATTATTTTTTGGCATTTGCCCAAACACACTACTTGATTGTGTCCTTGCTAGGTACCATTATAATATTGTGCCATATTTTCCAGAACACACCTCATGGCGAAAAATAGAAAGTTTGACACATTTTTTCAAAACCGGCCATAGCATGATCATCCTCGATAAAAGGGCCAAACTTTTCTTTTTGGCCATGAAGTGTGTTCGGAAAAATGTGACACAAAATTGTAATGATACCTGACAAAGACACAAGCGAGTGGTGTGTTTTGGCAAATGACAGAAAATAATTGTGTCCCGTAGCAAAATTTTCCAAAAAATTAAATACCCCTCCCGAACCCCTTAAGTAGTAAAGGAATAACTGCCCTTGCATGCAACACGGGTCGATACTTCTGAATGAATATTCGCCTACTGCAGCGAAGAGCAACCCATGTAGGAGAAACAAAAGGATTGCCTGCAACAGTATGTAGAAAAGGCTAATTAGAGAAACTACATGACTATATAGAGAACCAATATAATAAAATAATTATTGGATCAACAATTATAAAATATAAGCGAGAAGACAAACGAGAAGGTGTAGAGGATGTGTTGTTGGATTCACAACATAGAAAATAAAAAATTCCTACGATGTGAACTACTAAGCACCAAGATCTATCTACATAGATACAATCAACATGTGGATATACATCCATAGAGAACATACCCTTGAAGAGCGACAATACGTAACGAGGTTGGACTCGTGGATGATGTAGTCGTTCGCTTGGCAATCTCAAGATCGTGAGGAAGTCTAGCACTGCAACTCAGTGACGCATCCGTGATCACACACACGTCCGGTCTTCCGACAACCTCTGCGTCCTTGTTCCAGCGATGCAGCGGAAGCAACAACTCCTTTCAAACAAAACCACCGGTAACATGTATCTCGCTAATCCAAGACCATGTGGGAATAAAGTAGAGGGGGAGAGAAATCCTTCACGAGGAGATATGAAGTGAGAGGAGAGGGGGGACTTTTATAGGGAGAGGGGGCAACCCCCTCCCATGGTCGGCGACCATGAGGTGCCCCCACCTCTTCATTCATTCATGTGGGTGGATGCTCCACTCACACTTCCACTCACATGCATTAATTTTCCACCAAAATTAATGCAACTCTCATTAAATAAAACTTTTTTATTTATAATTTTGTTAATTACTTTAATTAACAAACATTCACATAAAACCTCCTGCAATATTTCAATATCACATGCAGAACAAGTTTTAGCAATTTCACCCAAATAATTCCGCTGTCCATCAAAATGACTCTAGCGCTTTCTTAATCTTTATCTGAAACATATTTGCTCCAAATGGTGTTAGTATCCCTTAAGTGTGCCACCCTACATTTTGTGAATAATGCAGACATGATCGAGATCCCTATCCAATCAATAATTAGCTATGAGACCTGAAGATCCGTACTAACTCCTACACATTCAACGATGACTCCAGTGATCGTGTGAACCTTTAACGTTTGTAACTAAATCCCTTTGTCTCGTGATATATTAATGTCCGAGATTCGATCATCGGTATCCCCATACCTAGTTTGAACTCTTTACCGACAAGTACTCTTTTCTCGTTTCCGTCATATAAAATTCTAGCGATCTTATCACTTGCTTGCAAGCTACATCAATATGATATCTCTGAGAGGGCCCAGAGTATATCTCTCCATTATTGGGATGGAAAAATTTCACTCTTGATACATGAGCCTCAACATAACACTTTCAGAGTACCCAAACCCTGTAGGGTTTCCGCAGCAGATAATAAAAAAATTAACTACATGGAACACCCTGAATGCCCAAGGATCTATCTAAAAGTAATGCAGTAATGGAAGAAGACAGTGGTAACATACCCTTGAAGATCGAGAGAGCGGTACGCTCATGCAGGAGCGTGGATGATGTAGTCGTACCCGTCCGACCTCAAGGTTGCGAAGCTCCTCGCACGCCACCCCTTTTCTAGGTCCTTGTACGATGGCCCGGAAGCTTCAATAGCCCCACCGAGTTATCATATGCATATGGTGCAATACGACGACTCCCGAACTCCTTGATCCATGTTGGGGTTGCGGAAGTAGACCTCCTGGCTGGAATCCCGACAGCACAACAGCGTGCCACAGAAGAGAACACCTTGCATGTACAGTCCAGACTTGGGACCGCACACTAGCAAATGCAACTATAGAGATAGAGGGAGTATTCCAACCAAATATAATATCTCAATTTATTGGTTGTCTAATCCACCCATAGGCTCCTCCTTATATAGGCTAAGGGAGGTGTGCCCTCCCTCTTAGGTGCCCCAAGTGGGACTAAAGGTAAAGGAAAATATCAGGAAAATCGTGTCAAAGCCGGATGGGCTGAATCCATCAGCCAAATAAGCAATAGGATCGGAAGCAATAGGGAAAATCCTGGGTGGGCCTGGCGCCACACCGGCGGCCTAGATCGCCGCAAGTAGCAGCGTGGCAGAGCCAGCCCCGGGTGGGCCGGAGTCCCAGGAGGCCCAGGCGCGCAGCCGGGTGGGCCGGCGTGGCCCAACGCGCGTGGTGACCGCCTCCGCCCGGGAGGGCTTGGCCGGCCGCGGCCCAGTGCGACAGCAAGCTGATCGTTGCCCCTCCGTGCGGCACGAAGCACCATCCACCCATGGGCCGGTCAAAACAGCCCATTCCGCCTGTTTTTCTTTTTTCCTTTTGCTATGATTTCTTTTCCAGGTCAAATCCCTCTGGGTTTGGCCTAATAAGAAAGTTACTTTTGTAAATCTTAATTTAAATATTTATTTAGAATATATTAATTCACAATTAACATATAACAAATGCATATTGTAAATTGCCATTTATCTAAAACACCTTTCGACCTTTTCCTTTTCCTTCTTTCGCCGAACAACTTTAGATCTCTTTGGAACGATTCTGATTTATCTCTCTTATGTGATTCCATCTTATAGGATGATCTCCAAGCGTCGTATTGCCCTTAAGCGTGTTTCCCTATGGTTCGGGAATGTTATAGAAATGTTCCATATCAATGATCAACAGAGGGATCGGGATGCCCATGTTGACCCCTATGCACTCCACGAATGTCTATCGTCTTGAACCTGAAATGATATATCCAATTCCCTTGTTCTCGATACAAGACTTGTCCGAGATTTGATCTTCGGTATCATGATATCTTTTTCAATCTCATTTACAATAAGTATTTTTTTACTCGTTCTCGTGAAATACCATCCCCATGACCTAGTCATGTGTTGTGCAACATGGATATAATTCACCGAGTGGGCCTAATTGTATCTTCCTGTCACACAGGAGAACAATTTCCGATGTTGAAGCATATTTTTTCTACATGCTCCTTCAGATACCCGAAGTGTACCTTTATAGTCACCCTATCACGAGATGACGGTTGATACAATCAAAGCATCCTCCGGTAACAGTGATTGATATGATCTCACGATATAAGAATTAAGATAATCCATTTCTGAAAATTGCAACGTGAACTAAGTGACATGATCGTGTTGCAACATTCATTGGTGGAAAGTGTCCTTCACATTATTCTAGATGATAAGACTTTATTGTCAGTGACTTTGTTTAGCCCATCATCAGGAAACCTTAATCATCGTCTGCCTAATGAACTAGTTGAATAGAGGCTACTAGGGACCTGGGTTTGTTTGTATATCACATTTGTATCAATGTTTTCGCTTGATATAATTATAGCATGATATAGAGATGTTATGAACTAATGAGATACTAGGAAATGTGTCGCGGCGACAGCGCCCGGGGTCGTTGAATAGTTGGTCAAAAGTATCACTCAAGATTACCTGATATGTTATTTAGTATAAATTTTTGTCCGAAGTAACTGCGGAAGGAGAGGACGTCAAAATTAGTGTCAAAGAATTCAAAATCTCAAAAGAATTTGAATTACTGATGACGAATTATGGTCTCAACATGGTCGAAGAATTAGCATATGGTAGGTACAAACAGGAAATTACGGCCACAAAAGTGTGCCGGAAAATGATCACAAAGAATACCCGTTGGCGAATTACGGTGAGAGAATCACTCGCCATCTAGGAGTTAAGTTGGAATAACTACCGATGATAAATTATGGCTGGGGAGAATGTGTCAAGAAGTACTGTCAAAGAATCGAAAGAAATCTAAAAAAATAAATTACTACGGACTAATTACCTTGGGCGAGTACGCACCATCAAGGAGTTACCATAGGCTAACTACGTACGAAAAATTACCGGCGGAAAACTACATGGAAGAATTACTGGCAGTTTCTGGCGATAAAGATACGTTGAAATACCGATGTAGGTTAAAAACTTCAGTAAAAAAATTACCGTCACACGCTGTTAGGGAAAGGGCCGTTGGAAAATGACGGGTGAGAAATTAAGCAACATCGAAACTTATTATCGCGTAAGAATAAGTTAAAATTTTATTGGTGGAGATGTTGTTGTTTTCAAAATTACCGTGTAAAATTATAGTAGCACGACGTGTCACAGATCTATTGGCTAAAAAGAAGCATATACAGTGCACCATTCGATCGAAAATCGAAGGCAAGGAAAGCATCATGCAATGTTCATCGCTGGATGAACAGTACACATGAGACTCGAAGCACTGTGGAGGCCTAAAATATATCTCCTTTAAAGAAGGTAGTAATGACAATAATACCTTTTTATTTTTTGCCTCTAGGGCATATATCCATCATTCTCCCACTTGCACTAGAGTACAAATAATCTAGCTGCATTCTACTAATGATAAACCATATCTCATATGCGTTTATTGATCATCCTTGCCTATGGAGGACTTCCTGTCCTAAATCTATTTCACCAGATTCATAAGGTCCTATTTTGTAAATCATTAATGTCAACAGTTTCACACTCACACCATTATCATATAATTTGTTTTAGCATTTTGGTGATAAAGTGAGACTTCTGTTTTCTAGCTTATACAATGACGATCTATCAATCAAAAGAACTTTCAAGATATCATGTATAACTATAAAACACACTTAGTCGAAACTCGAACTTTCTCTAGACCAAAATTATACTTGCTAACATTGAAGTATCCTAATACTTTTATATCTATGTAAATTCTAATCAAAGTGCAACACTTTCACTTTGATGTACAACCACGCTTTTGCTGCATTCAAACTTAACTCTAATTCAGTGATTTAGAAATCACTCTAGAATCTTTGTTCTTCATCAATAAGAACATGGGTCACATTATGTCAAGTACAAACAATATGGGTTTTACCCTGGAAAAACTATGACCAAGCATAGTTGATGCAGTGCATCCCTTTCCCCCGTTTTAACCATTGTCGTAAACACCGAGTCATTACTCAATACTTCTCGTAATCATTCAAGTAAGAACCAATTCTTTCTTGAATCCATTCTGAACTCTTTTCAGAATCACAACTAGGTCCTTTTAAACACTTTTAGAATTCTGAAAGTATTTTGACTTTTAATGTTCATTAAATATCCTGATCTAATCACATATATCCACTATATTTAATATATGCTGAATTTCATATATCTAATGATCTAATCATTTCTAATACTAAACACATTGTTCACTGATATGTCAATTAGATATTCAAAGAATATTGTCACACTCCCACTCAAATATTGCATCAATATTTGACATTCTAGGATGTCATTTATCTCCCACTTAAATATGTCGTCCACATATTCTATTAGGGAAACCTTTTAGCTCCCACTCAAATTGCAGACTTCTTTCGATAAAACTGGCAAATCTAAAATTCTTTGATATTATATCGAATCGAGAATTTTCTGCTACAAGACTTCAGTAATTCCTGATACCTTCCTATTGTACCCGTTACAACCTTTCTCTTCATACTGTTGAAGACTTTCCAGTTTTGATGAGTCCTTTACAAATTGGACTTATTTTCTGATTAAATCCATTAGACCATAAGCATTTGTCAAAACAACTTTGTGACAAAATAAGATTTTATGTCTTCCTTTTAAGTTTCATTTCCATCCTTTCAACTTTGAAGTTTACTGGGAAGTATCAAGTAAATTCCATTACTTAATAAGATCAAGTAACTTTTACTTCATAATCAAAGATGTTACTTAATTTGGGATTTCATGACTCTGAGTCATTTCTTGTACTTAGGTCCATCAAACTTTCTTTGTAGTTCGTAGGTATGTCTTATTCCAATAATAGGACAAGTGAGTCAAGAATGGAATTCTACAACTGGCAAAACAAGTTCTTGAATCCCACTTTCACAAAGTATTAGCTGAAACACTTTATGATCATATCATTCTAGTTTGCCTATATTTGTAAAGTTTGTTTCTAGAACTTATTTTGTTTTACATTATAGACAATTCGGAGGTAAGGTCAAAACCTTTTGCTTACACTTTTGCCTTTCCACTAACACTTCTATAAGAACATTTTCTCAAAAGAAGTACATCGCCGAGACAATACAAACTTTGTCTTCTTCAGACATTAGTTTGGAATTTGCATTCATAGTCTTTACTAAGAATGTTCCACAAATACTTACTATTCGCAATGATATCGAACTATCGAGGTCTATAGAAACTCGAGCTTGCCATATCTCATATGGTGCTCTTTCCACAAATCATTTAGATGTTCCTAATACTTTTGAGTGTTTACTAATTCAACCTCTAACTCTAATTCCTAACGTTAAACCATTCGAAGATCATTTGGACCATATGTATCTTATACACTATGATGTTTTAGACATGTTAACACTATTTAATTAGTCCAATCACCATAATTTGTGAAACTATTTTCACAAGTCCCTTCTATGCCAATTTTCTATTAACTTGATTTCAAAATCATTTGGATCAAATCGCAAATACTTTGGAATTCTTGTTAACCTTATATCCATTTCATTTTGAAATCATTTGAACAATTCAATAGTCTCAAACTTGTGTTTCATTAAGTAAATACACATGTTCACTTAAACTCACTAAAAATAATGATTTCCACTATCTGCTGAAAATGCAATACATCACATGTATAAAATTCAACACTTCTTCGCATATCACCGTTTTACCAGAATGTAGAGTTTTAGTCATTCTGCCCAATGAGGCATGGTTCTGCAAAGTCTCTAGATTAAATATCTAAGACCCCGATCTTTATTAACATAAAAACATGAAGTAATCATAATGAATTAAACAATAGTGTTATTCATTATCTAGACTTGAATATCTTTTGTCAACTTTCATAAACATCCTTTTATCATACTGATAAAGATTAGAATAACCTGTTTATAATCCCAATGTGAATTATAAAAGAGATCATTCATAAAAACAAAACAATTGAATTGTTTCTTATTAATATGAATAACTGTCCCGCAATAAGCAAGACACACTAATATGTTTCACAAACTTGATTACAAAGCTTTTATTCAAATCTTCTAATTCTAATGATAAACTTCAAGGTAAGGGGTGTTTTCGGCCATCAACTAGCTTTCTTGCCATCATCACGCCATCAGTGCCTCGTTCCGTCCTAAAACTCTCATGCAGAGGGTCCTATTTTCATTAAAACAAGATTAAGTATCCAATACTCGAAACCTGTATAAGCATTTCATGGAAACGTTTATTACTTGTATATCACATATACACTTTATGTCGATGACGATCCTAGCTTTGGGTTCGACCTTGGTGAAGGTATCATGGCGGTCGTGAAGAGTTGTATCCTCTCTACCATCGGATTCATCAAGGAAATCTTCCAGGGGTTCACAAAGGATAATAGAGGAGATGGTTTTCCATGAGGATCCTACTAAAGCGTTGGTATCAGTCGATGAAATTCGACCCATTTAATATTAAGTTTCTCCCCATTCATTAATGGACTATATATGTCCTAAACTAAGGGGATGGCCATAATCTACCAGATATTTACAAAATGGACTTAGACTAAGTTCATAATATGGAGTTCGAATGAACTCCCACTTAAACTATCATCCCTAAAGACAATTTTATTGATTACACGACCCCTTTTCTCCAGATCATCCCTGATCATCACCGCCTTTGATGTGGGTTCTAGGGTGGACTTTATCGGTTGATCACATCATCCATGTGACTCATGCTTGATCTTTCGATCGCTGTGTTTTGAGGCCATATCTACATATGCTAGACTCGCTAACTCAACTTAGTGTATTCGCTATGCAACATGGTTACATCCACCGTATGCGAACGCAGATATGTTTGACACCCGATCGTCACGGCCTGCCTCATAATGAAGAACTTTCTTAGTAGTGCACACTAAGGGAGAACACTTTTTTATTGGTATTTAATTAGGGATCATCCTATTTAAATGCTACTATTGTGTATCTAATACTAGCACTCAAACAAGATGCATACAAAGATTAAATCATATCTAATCATACGTGACGTGACATGGTTGTCTTCTCGCTCCATGATCTCCATCAGGTGCTCCAGCTTGACGCCAAGTCTATAACGCCATCAGTCTTGTCGTTCATCATCGCGATGATTACTACTACACGACTTAGCAATAGGAAAAGTAAACTACCTTACCTTTTCACGACTTGCAACCATCATATCACAAATCTTTCCCTACAACATAAAGTTAGACGCCTCTACTCTATCTATTGCAGATTTTACGTGGTTGTTAAGGCTTTTACAATAGAACCGTTTCTACCTACGAACTTCCAACCACAACATGGATACAATAGTTGTCGCTACTACACCCCTTTCGGGGGCCTTCCGTTGTAGATGACATATCAACTACTGTGAGAGAGATAGACACCTGCTAGCCACTTATATGGTACAAGCTGTATGTCGAGCATGGAACCAGTCTCACGTAGGTTACGTGTAAGGTCGGTCTGGGCCGCTTCATCTCACATTACCGCGATATAAACAAATACACGTGGGAAGGTAACAACTAAGGTGTCGATGCCCACACTTTTCATGTATCTATCCGTACTAGCATACTAACTATAGATCATGCTCTAATACCACTATAGGGTTTCCGTAGCAGATAACAAAAAAATTAACTACACGGAACACCCTGAATGTCCAAGGATCTATCTAGAAGTAATGCAGTAACGGAGGAAGACAGTGGTAACATACCCTTGAAGACCGAGAGAGCATTATGCTCATGCATGAGCGTAGATGATGTAGTCGTACCCATCTGACCTCAAGGTCACGAAGCTCTTCGCACATCATCCCTTGTCTAGGTCCTTGTACGATGGTCCGGAAGCTTCAATAGCCCCATCGAGTTATCACATACATACGGTGCAATGTGACGACTCCCAAACTCCTTGATCCCTGTTAGGGTTGCAGAAGTAGACCTCCTGGCTGGAATCTCGGCAGCACAACGGCATGCCGCAGAGAACACCTTGCCTGTACAGTCCAGACTTGGGACCGTACACTAGCAAAGGCAATTATAGAGAGAGGGAGTATTCCAACCAAAGGGAATATCTCAATTTATTGGTTGTCTAATCTCACCCATAGGCACCTCCTTATATAGGCTAAGGGAGGTGTGCCCTCCCTCTTAGGTGCCCCATGTGGGACTAAAGGTAAAGGAAAATATCAGGAAAATCGTGTCAAAGCCGGATGGGCTGAATCCGTCAGCCCAACAAGCAATAGGTAGCAATAGGGAAAATCTTGGGTGGGCCTGGCGCCATACCGGCAGCCCAGCTTGCCGCAAGCAGCAGCGGGGTAGAGCCAGCCCCTGGTGGGTCGGAGTCCCCGGTGGCCCAGGCGCGCAGCCGGGTGGGCCGACGCGGCCCGACGCATGTGGTGACCGCCTCCGCCCGGGAGGGCTTGGCAGGCCGCGGACCAGCGCGGCATCAAGCTGGTCGCTTCCCCTCCGTGCGGCACGAAGCACTGTCCGCCCATGGGCCAGTCAAAATGACCAATTCCACATGCTTTTCTTTTTCCTTTTGTTATGGTTTCTTTTCCAAGTCAAATCCCTTTGGGGTTTGGCCTAATAAGAAAGTCACTTTTATAAATCTTAATTTAAATATTTATTTAGAATATATCAATTCACAATTAACGTATAACAAATGCATATTATAAATTGCCATTTATCCGAAGCACCTTTCGACCTTTTCCTTTTCCTTCTGTCTCTGAACAATTTCAGATCTCTCCAGAACGATTCCGATTTCTCTCTCTTTTGTGATTCCACGTGTTTCCCTATGGTTCGGGCATGCTATATACATGATCCATATCAATGATCAATAGAGGGACCGGGATGCCGATGTTGACCCCTATGCAGTCCACGAATCTCCATCGTGTCGAACCTGAAACGATATATCCAATTCCCTTATTCTCAATACAAGACTTGTCCAAGATTTGATCATCGGTATCACGATACCTTGTTCAATCTCATTTCCAACAATTACTGTTTTACTCGTTCCCGTGAAATACGATCCCCATGACCTAGTCATGTGTTGCGCATCATGGATGTAATTCACCGAGTGGGCCTAGTTGTATATTCCCGTCACACATGAGAACATTTCCTGATCTTGAAGCATATTGTTTCTACATTCTCCTTCAGATATGCGACATGTACCTTTATAGTCACCATGTCACGAGATGATGGTTGATACAGTCAAAGCATCCTCCGGTAATAGTGATTGATATGATCTCACAGTCTAAGGATTAAGACAATCTATTTCTAACAACTGCAACATGAACTAACTGACATGATCGTGTTGCAACAATCATTGGTGGGAAGTGTCCATCACATCATACCAGATGATATGAGTTCATTGTCAGTGACTTTGTTTAGCCCATGATCAGGAAACCTTGATCATCGTCTTCCCAATGAACTAGTTGAATAGAGGCTACTAGGGATCTGGGTTTGTTTGTATACCACACCTGTATCAATGTTTCCGCTTGATACAGTTATAGCATGATATAAAACTATTATGAACCAATGAGATATGACAATAATACTCTTTTATTATTTGCCTCTAGGGCATATCTTCTTCAAACCCACCTTTATAGTCACCCTATTACGGTGTGATGTCTGATGTTATCAAAGTACTCTTCCGGCGTTACCAATAAACATGATCTCATGGTCTAAGGATAAAAGTTACTTCGTATGATGTTATAGAAATTTTAACACAATGACTTTGATCGTATTGCTATACTTCGGATGAGTGTTCATCATAACATTCCACCAATACTATGACCTTGTTACAAACAACATCCAATATCCATGATCAGGAAATCTTGATCATCTTGTTAATCAACGAGCTAGTTTATATGAGAGGCATAACTAGGAACCCTTTATTTTGTTTATTAAGCACACATATATTAATGTTTCCAATCAATACAATTATAGCATGTAAAATAAACATCTATCATATACTTGGAATACGATAATAACAACTTTATTATTGCCTCTCAAGGCATATTCCCTTCATGTGCCATGTGCATCGATGAATGATAGTAGAAGAAATGCAAGGGACAATGTCCTCTAGATCAAAGTCAGCGGAAATCCTAGCCGAGGTGGTACAGAGAGACCAAAATCAGAAGGACAAACAAAGGTTTAACTGTCTAGAATGTCACGACCATGAAAGAACTCATTTCTAGACAAACTACCATCAGTACCGGTAATATATAATAAAGATGGCATATTAGACCATGCCATATAAAAAAACATTTGGATATAAACAACACAAAATAGAGCTAGAGAAATTTTCAAGCCAGAAACTTTCATGTCAGTTTCTATAGTTGTTGATGGCTTATTTTATTATAGAAATAATGTACATATGTGAACAATGTGTGTTCTAAGAATAGCACATGCCATTAGTAAAGCACAAAAACTTAACTTATGCACAATCTTATGTATTTTGCACTGGATATTATAATAATGTAGTATACTATATTGGCTAGACCAGAATCCAGCGTAAGTGTTTCTACAAATTTTGACCTCGACTATGAATCTTTATTCCATAACTCGCGACTGTAGTCATGTACGGCTGATACTGCACTCTTTCATATTATGCCAACATTTTTACAAAGCATATCCTGAAGCTCAAGTACGAAATGTGCTCTGTAAAAGGAAAGGCAAGCTCCTGAAAGTGTACAATGTATTCAACCATTCTTAACATGGAATTAAAGCATGTTTTTATTAAACAAAATATCTGGTGCTGGATTTAAGCTTAAATAGTCTGGCGGTTTTACTTTCTTTGAGACATGCAGGTTGTAGCCTTTTGTTTTCTATGAAGAGCCAGCTGGTATTTAAATAAGGTGCTAATTTCGTATGTAAGATTAAGCCAAGTGAACATAATGTCACCATATGCAATTAACAACACAATTTTCCCAAAAATGACTATAGCTAACTATATAATTTTCCAAAAAGGACTTGGCACTTCAATTTCAGACCACAGTTAATTAGACCCAGGAGAAATATATATGCATCTAGACTATTTCGGTAGCATTGGACTGCGTACTTGCCCATGTAACGTTAGGACAATTGATATTTTGGCATCTTACTATGGATCATGTAGAAGCATGGGTGCCATGTCATACGGCTGGCCAGAAATATCAAGGCCATATATTCCGTCGGAACCATCACGAGGAAATGTCATGTGCTCTTTTCCTGCTCCGCACCTCGCCCTCCAGCCTTCAGCGTCGACATCAACGTCCCATACGCTAGCTCTCCAGCGTACGCCAGTCCTTCGTCGGCCATGCGCCGCGGTCCTCTTCAGTTCGCCGACAACAGCTCCATGCCCATCCCGTTCGGCGTCATGGATGCCCGCAACTTGTTCGGTGGAAGTGCGGGCGACACGTACATGGTGGACATGATCACCTCCGGTTCCGTGGCGGCCGGGAGCTCGTTCTTCACTCAAGAACAGTCCCGCACCAACGCTGAACATGGACTAGAATCCCAGGATTTCGCCGAAGGCCAGGCCGACGACCAGACGCAAGCCGATGATAGGGAGGAGGCCGAAGAGGATGCCTTGGCGGCCGCGAAGGGCAATGGGAAGAAGAAGAGGAAGACGAGTACGTTGGCGCCGGAGCCTCGCGTCAAGTGGACGGCTCTTGAGGACATGTGCCTCACGGAAGCTTGGAAGTGGTGAACATGGATCCCATCACCGGCGCAAATCAAAACTAAGAGATTTGCTGGGGGCGTGTGAAGCTCGCGTTCGATGAGCGCAACCTATTGGAATCAGTGTACAAGAAATTCCACATGGAGCGCGGCGAGAAGGCCATGACCAATCACTGGGGAATCGTGCAACAGGCGTGCAGCAAGTGGAACGGTATTCTCGAAGAAATCGAGCACACACCAGTCAATGGCTCAAGCCTGGATAGCAAGGTTGTTCGCCGAGCTCAAGCCGAAACTATGACTGACATGGGTATATCCTACAGGTACTCGAGCTTAGTATATATGGTCTAAATACGTATAGACCCAGGGTGTCGCCAAGGCCCAAACGAAGGATTCGAGTGACCTACGGACTCTCGATTGCTTGAAGAACAAGAAGAAGCTAAAGATAGAAAGTTCAAAGGGGAAAACCCTAATTTGTAACCGACTTGACCTGCTACCCGGGACCTACCCTATCTATATAAAGGCTGGGAGGGGGCAGCGAGGAGGACACACGCAACCCTAGTTTCCACCACCCTCACCAGATTGCATCTGCGCACCATTGTAACCTTCGTTCCTTCGACAATTCCACGAGCAGACAAGCAGGAGTAGGGACCTCTACGAGGCCTGAACCTGGGTAAATCTTTGTCCCCCGTGTGCTTGTTTGCTAGCCGATAAATGTCTCCAGTGCTCCCTCCTTCTCCAAAACCTAAGTCCATAACAATGAGCATTGATGAGTTAAACCCTCGTCAATTGGCGCCGTCCGTGGGGATTGGGAGTGCTGATGTTGTGGCTTCTTCGGCCCCATTAACTGCAATCTACAACTCCGCAACAACGGAGATTCGCCAGCTCTTTGGCGCGTTCGACTTTACCGTCCACACGCCGGCCACTCGTCCGGCCTTCGAGTCCGTGGGCGACGGAATCAGCCTGGCGATCGGGAGCTTCCGCTTCCAAGTTGGTCAGGTGGGCACGCTTCGCATGCCTGATCAGC
The DNA here is from genome assembly GCA_023614405.1 of Avena insularis. Lineage (NCBI taxonomy): Eukaryota > Viridiplantae > Streptophyta > Magnoliopsida > Poales > Poaceae > Avena > Avena insularis. The sequence goes on along the minus strand of CM042696.1, from coordinate 93,400,594 downwards.
CGATAGCACCGGCGATTGCCCCAGCATCATGGTTCCCTCCATCGATCGGCACCCTCAACGAGCTCAATGCCCCAACAGCAGTCGAGAACACGGTCAACGATAGCAGTCGCGACTCTGATCTGAGCGATCTGGCCACTGAAGATGGAACCTACGATTCCGGATCTGAAAGTTGTGGAAGCAACAGCTTCCCCAATCACTTCATGTGCGCTGTCATCAACGCAGGCGATATCTCTGCCAATCGCGACAACGGTGGCAATCCCGGTAACGGCACCGACCCGCCCAACGCCGACAACGGTGGCAATGGAGGCAACGGCGGTAATGGTGGCAATCACACCCCCGTCGATAATGGAGGAGCAGTCGAACCTCCATCCATAATAAATGAGCAAACCGGCGAACGCGTCGTAATCAGGCTCAACGAGCAAGAATGGGCTCGCTCCCGCGAGGCCCTACGAGGCACTCCTCTACCCTTCGGGTCCCCGCAAGAACTGCTGATGGGCTATCACTGGCTCCTGAAGGAAGAATTCAAGTGCCAACTCCAAACAATCGCACAACTCGAAGCGCGTAAAAAGGCAGCGGATGAATCGAGCCTTCGTCGTGCTGGGCTCTCCTCCTACGGAGGATCCTCCTCAAGGGGCAACGAGTACCTCGCCAAGAAGAGGCAATCTCGACTGGCCCATCTCACCGAGCAAGAACGCATAGAAGCCGCAAAAGTCCTCGACTTCGGCTCTATGACAGTCGACACACAGGGCAACGTTGTCCCCAAGACGCCACAGGCTGCGGTGACAGCAGCCACCATGTACCTCCTCAACAACCAGCCGCCAGCTGGAGATCCCTGAACCGCCATGCACCGATCTATGATCGCGGGTTTGGGATTAATCGAGGCCGCCCTCGACAAGGAGCCAACACCAGATCCAAAGAAGGGCAAGGCGCTAGCAAAGCGCTATTCCTCGCCCTCGTCCAGCGATGACAGTCACGACCTGTCTTGACGCCGCCACTCACGACGCCACGATCGTGACTATGATGCGCGTGACGACCTCACGCAGCGCAAGATCGACAAATCAAGGGCACGCCATGCTCGGTCGACTAACACGGAAGAAGAATATGTGGAGCTCTGCGGCGCCAGATGCTTTAGCAGATCCATTAGGCAGAAGCGAATGCTTAAAGGGTTTAAACTCCCGTCGGAGAATCCAAAGTTTGACGGCCTACAGGACCCCAAGATCTGGCTGGAGGACCACATCTCCTCCGTCAGACTCCACGGAGGCAATCGAAGCACTGCCATGCAATGCCTGCAGCTACAGTTACAGGGCACCGCCCGAACATGGCTCAACAACCTCCCACACGGATCCATTCGCAGTTGGGATGAGCTGGTTTACAGCTTCGTGCGCAACTTTAAGGGCACATACAAGCGGCCCGCCTCAATCGAAGAGCTGAGATTCTGCCAGCAAAGATCTGGCGAATCGCTGCGCTCCTACATCCAAAGGTGGTCCATCATCAAGAACTCCGCAGAGAACATCTCGGAAGATCGCGCGTTTGACGCATTCAACGATGGCGTCCGCTGCCTAGAACTCAGGGAGGAGCTGGGCCGCTCAAAGCCCCAGACCATCGACCACCTGATGGAGATCGCGAATCGGTGGGCCGATGGAGAAGATTCAGTGAAGAATCACGCTCACTCTGACTAGGAGGCGGAACTCGAACGCAGACGCGACCGCCGAGGCAAGCGCCGCATGCGCATCTACGATGACCACGACGACGTCAACATGGTCGTGGCCGGCTACGCCGATAGACGCGACGATAACCGCAACAACGGATACTGTAGCGGCGGATACCGCGACTCCAGGAAAACCACGCAAGTGTGGCAACGCCGCACTCGCGATGAGGAACCCGCGAACTCCATCGACGACAAACTGTCTGGGCCATGCACGGTACACTTCTACATCGACAAGCATGACGGCAAGAGAAAGTCCAGCCACCTCCTCAAGGACTGCCGTGAGTTCCTCAAGCTACACGAGGGATTGGTTCGGATGATCGCAATGCAGTCGAAAGAGGCTACAGAGCCGCTCCAGGCGCCGTGGCACATGGCGCACCGCCACCGCCACCTGGGCCACCCCCGAATGCAGCTGCACCGGACCAGCACCACGGAGGCAAACCGTACCCACGGGCCATGGGCACCATGATGATCCAAAAGGGACGCCCCTCCAATAGGGTGCAGAAGGCCATCACTCGCCAAGTCAACCTGGCCACGCACTTGCCATCCTCCACCACTGAGTACCTCAGTGGAAGCGAGTCCTGCATCACCTTCAACAAACGCGACCATCCGCCTCAGATATCCTGTCCAGGACATTGCCCCCTCATACCCGAGGCGCAAATCGGAGGCTTCGACATGAGCCGCGTCTTCATGGATGGCGGAAGCGGCATCAACCTTATATTTGCGAGTACCTTGCGAGCAATGAGGATCCCTCTAACTTGCCTGGAGGCCTCGGACACAATGTTCCACGGCATCGTCCCAGGGAAAGGTGTATACCCCCTGGGCAAAATCAACCTCGACGTCATCTTCGGCACGCCGAAGAACTTCCGGCGTGAGCGCATCGACTTTGAGGTCGTCGACTGGCCCTCACAATACCACTGCATCCTCGGGCGCGTCGCGTTCGCTAGGTTCATGGCAGTGCCCCACTACGCCTACCTGCAGATGAAAAATGCCAGGTCCCAATGGCGCCATCACGATCAACAGGAGCTTCGAGCGATCTGACAGTTGCGACAGGGAATTCAACAGAATCTCCCAGTCCTTCGGCATGCAGGAGGAACTCGCGAGACTGAAGGAGACGACAGACAACAGTCCGCCTCCCCTGAGCAGGCCAAGCTCACCTGATCTCTCCTTCGACTCATCTGTGCACACAAAGAAAGTGCAGGTCCACCCATCGGATCTCGCCAAGACGGCCCTCATCGCTAATAACTTGAGTCCCGCATAGGAACTCGCGCTCGTCGAATTCCTCCGTGAGCACTGGGAAATTTTCGCCTGGTGTCCTGCGGACATGCCAGGCGTTCCTAGGGAATTCGCCGAGCATGCACTCAACGTCAACCCCGACGCAAGGCCAGTCAAGCAAACAATTCGGCGATTGTCTGAGCCACGAGCGCAGGTAGTTGGAATGGAGATCAACAGACTCCTTGAGGCCAAGTTCATACGCGAGATCAAGGAAAGCACTTGGCTCGCCAACACGGTGCTGGTACCAAAAAAGGACACGGATATCCTACGGATGTGCGTGGACTTCACTTCTCTGAACAAGCACTGCCCAAAGGATCACTTCCCGTTGCCACGGATCGACCAGATCATCGACTACACCGCGAGATGCGAGCGCCTCTGCTTCCTCGACGCCTACTCAGGCTATAATCAAATTCGAATGAAGGAGGAAGATCAAGAGAAAACAGCGTTTACAACGCCCTTTGGTGTGTTCTGCTACAACACAATGCCCTTCGGGCTAAAGAACGCGGGAGCCACCTACCAGCGGTGCATGCAGGCTTGCCTCAAGGAACAACTGGGTCGCAACATTCAAGTCTATGTCGACGACATAGTAATCAAGACAAAGGAGGAAGCCTCTCTAATTGACGATTTGCGCGAAACCTTCGCCAACCTCGACCGCTACCGGATCAAGCTCAATCCGGACAAATGCGCCTTCGGCGTACCATCTGGGCAACTACTCGGATATCTCATCTCCGCAAGGGGAATCGAGGCGAACCCGAAGAAGATAAAATCCATACTGGCCATGGAGAAGCCGAAAAACATAAGGGGCGTCCAACAGCTGGCTGGACGAATCGCGGCCCTCAGTCGATTCATCAGTCAAATGGGCGAAAAGGCGCTGCCCTTCTACCAGCTCCTCCGCAAAACTGAAAAATTCGAGTGGACTAATGAAGCGCAAGAAGCATTTGAAGACCTCAAGCGCCTGCTATCCACTTCGCCAGTGCTGGTGACCCCACGAGAAAGGGAACCACTGTTGCTGTACATCTCCGCCACCAACTAGGTGGTCAGCACAGTGCTCGTCGTCGAGCGAGCTGAGGAAAACAAGGTCCACGGCGTACAACGCCAAGTATACTACCTCAGCGAGGTCCTCACGCCAACAAAATAGCGGTACCCGCACTACCAGAAGCTGGTGTACGGCGTCTTCATGACAGCCCGACGACTGCGCCACTACTTCCAGGAACACCCAATCGTGGTGGTCAATGACGCCCCCTTGGGGCATATCCTCAATAACCCCGACGCCACGGGACGAGTCGCGCTTTGGGGAATAGAATTGTCTCCACGCGACATCACGTATGAAAAGCGCGACGCAATCAAGTCGCAAGTTCTCCCGGACTTCCTCGTGCACTGGATGGAGAACCAGCTCCCAATCAAGCCAGATATATCCTACCTCTAGACAATGCACTTCGATGGCTCCAAGCGGAAAGACGCAGCAGTCGCAGGTGTCATACTGACATCTCCTCAAGGGGACAAGCTGAAGTATATCCTGCGAATGCAGTTCACAGCCTCAAACAACGAGGCTGAATACGAGGCCCTGTTGCATGGGATGAGGATAGCAAAAGCCTGCGGCGCCAAGAGGCTCATCATATACGGCGACTCCAAGTTAGTCGTCAACCAAACAATGCATGAGTGCGACGCACTGAACGACAACATGATTGCATACCACGACCTCTACGACACACTCGAAGGAGACTTCGACGGTTGCGAGCTGCGACAGCAACGAGGAGGCGGACGCACTCGCCAACATAGGCTCTACCTGCGCCCCCATACCGCCTGGGGTATTTCTCGAGCGCATCTGCGAACGCTCCATCAAGCCAAAGGCCGCAAAAAAGAAAACAAGCGCAGGAACGGACTCGGGGGCTACGCCACCCAATGAGCCAATGGCACTCGATGACTTGGAACTGGACACAGGACTCGAGGGACCAATGAGCGTCATGATGATTGAGCAATCCTAGACGCAGCCGTACATCACGTACCTCCTCAGCAAGAGGTTACCAGACGATCCGACAGATGCACGGCACATCGCGCGGCGATCCAAGGCATTCGCCGTTATCAACGGCGAACTGTATAAACGAAGCATCACAGGAGTACTCCAACAATGCGTCTCCATGGCCGATGGAAGAGAAGTTCTCCTCGACATCCATGAAGGGACCTGCGGGCACCACGCCGGCAGTCGCGCCCTTGTTGCCAAAGCTCTACGAGCTGGGTTCTACTGGCCTACGGCCATGCGCGATGCCAAGGACATCGTCCAAAAATGCAACGCTTGCCAGCGATTCGCGGACAAGCCACACGCACCAGGCACAGAGCTACGACCAATCCCATTGGCCTAGCTCTTCGCGCAATAGGGGCTCGACATGGTCGGCAAACTTCCAAGGTCCTCACGAGGAGGCTACGTCTACCTCTTAGTCGCACTCGACAAATTCACCAAGTGGATTGAGGCCATGCCAGTAACCAACCAATCAGGGCACAACGCAGTCAAGTTTTTCGAGTCCATCGTCTATCGCTTCGGAGTGCCGCACATCATCATCACCGACAATGGGACGAACTTCACATCCAAGGAGTTCCAAGAATTCTGTGAGAACCTGGGGATCAACATCAGCTACGCCTCAGTAGCGCATCCACAGACCAAAGGTCAGGTGGAAAAAGCAAACGGGCTCGTCTGCGGCGACATCAAGAAGCAACTCCTCCGGCCACTCGAGCAAGCCGCGGGTTGCTGGCCAGACAAGCTGCAATCTATACTCTAGAGCCTACGTACAACTCCAAACAGCGCCACGGGCTACACGCCATTCTTTATGGTGCACGGAGCTGAGGCAGTGCTACCCGCCGAGGTACGGTATAAGGCGCCGCGCGTGGTCGCTTACAGCGAACAAGAGTCATCCCTCGCACTCGAAGACTCCGTCGACCTCCTTGATGAGGCAAGGGAAATCGCCGCGAAAAGATCCACGATCTATCAGCAGAACCTGCGTAACTATCATAGTAGGAGGCTCCGCTCTAGATCCTTCGTCGAAGGTGACCTGGTCCTGCGACTGAAGCAGCAGGGGCATCTCAAGCTCGAGTCCCCCTGGGAAGGACCGTACGTGATTACAGAAGATATCCCAGGTGGCGCCTATTGCCTTCAAGATTTAGAGATAGGAGTCGCATACTCCAACCCCTGGAACGTCGCACAACTGCGACGCTTCTACTCTTAGTCGTTTTTACCTTTTACATTGCAAATAAGGCTACTTAGCCACACATTGTACCTCGCACTGGTCTTCAAATAAATAAAGCTAAGTGCCCCAAAACTCTGAGTTCTTCTTTACTTTCCCAATTTATATACTCGGGGGCTGCGCCACCCTATACACATTTGTTCTTCGAACCAAAACGCGATATCCTGGTACATCAATCGAAACCCTTAACACAACATCAACCCAGCTGCAACGCACCTGATAGGTTGACAAGGGACTGAGATAAAAACATGACCAGGCTAACGAAAAGGACTCGCATAGTGCCACACACTTCATACTAACAAATCTCTTTATACGCATTCGACAAATAAATTATCTACAACATTTATACGAACTTTACAACACAAGTACACTTATATGCAGGATACAAACTAGGCTACTACTGCATCAGAAGAACGTTGGTTTGTTCCTCAAAGAAGTCGACGATCTCTTCTGCTGGGCGATCCACCGCCTGGTAGTGCGGCACCATATTCCTAGCAGAACCTGCTGGTGGTGCAGGCGGCCCAGACGCAATTGCCGCAACATCCACGTCAGGCATGTGCAGTTACACCATTGATAGAGCAGCCTTGGCACCAGCCACCAACTGCTGCCTCACGCACTCGCGAACCGCGGTCAGGTCTTGAAACTTGGCAAGGAGGGCCAGCAAGCTTGATGGAGTATCATCCAGTGGGAACATCGCCCGATAAATGTTCTTCAAGCATGACTACGATTTCTTCAGAAAGTGCAGCACTCGCGACGCACGATCCTGCAGGGTTGCCAGCGCAGTCGTACGATCATGATCTACCCAGAAGTATCCACTCTCTTGAAGTTGCTCCTGGGTAAGATCATGCATGCGAATGGCAATTCTATCCTTCTCCTCCTGCGGGTGACGCGTGCTGACAACTACACGAAGCAGCAACAACAGCATGAGTACAACGTACCACTGCGAGTAACTACAAGGAAAAGATGAGAACAAGCAAACTAACATTTGAATTGGTCGCCCAGCTGCGTCACCTCGCCAAGCAGATACTGCTCTCGAGCGGCAGCTTTTTCCGCCTTCGACTTCCATACGTCCGCATTACCGCGGAGCACGGGCAACTCACGCTCCAGCTGCTTCACGCGGTCCCGCAGTCGCGAAAGCAAGGACAACTCATCTACCCTGGAGCGCGGCGGTGCCACGGTATCATCAAGAGTCGACGAGTCCTGAGTTTCTCTCAAAGGATCACTTGATGTACCCTACCAAAAGTCAAGATAAAAGCAAATAAGACAACCAAATCAACACAAAGACAAAAGGATCAGATGCATTCAAGACTAGCAAAAGTATCAGCAGATACACTCGCCAGCAGGCATGTTCTTAAACAAAAGGACATAAACTAATCAACCATTACAAAGCTAACTAAGGAGCAACTGGCTTCTTCGACTTCGACGGCTTCGGGGGCTTCATCAAGTCCGTGGCAGTGTCAGACGCCACTGACTTTCCGCTGGCCCCTGATGCCGAAGCTTTCGCCGCCTTCTTGGCACGTTGGAGCTCCTCAGAGTACTTGCAACAGTATTTATCAGATGATGCCCGTATTTGCCACAGGCAGCCGCGAAGGGAGCGAAGACTACCTGCTGGCCATCCGCATTAACAGGCATCGCCTTCGACATCGCGGCAGGATCAACCTCGACTCCGTGGGCCTGCACCATGGCAAGCGACATGGACGCGCCAGCCGCGCGGAGTGAGTTCTTGTAGCTGGAGGGCACACCCCCGGCGAGTGACTCCACCAGCTCGTCTATATTATCGATTAGCTCCGCCTTGGGCATCAACTCCTCCCGGAGGCGACCGAGGGCGCCCTTGGCCTTGGAAAGTGTACCCTAGACGGCGGCACTACGGTCCTCGACTGCCGACAGTGCACCCGCCAGAGCGTCATCACGGCGAAGGGCCTGCGGGTCGAAACTCAAATCGCCAGCATCTACACATAAAATCCACACATGGACAAAACATCAGTGCCAATGGCAAAAATTCCAGCAGAGAAGGACAACGACATCCAAAGCAAAATACCTGAGAGGGCCTTAGCGATTGAGAAAAGCTGTTCTTCGAACAACTTCTCCCTGGCTGCGAAGGAGGCACGCAACTCCTCTCCGTGCCTTCACGCCTCGTCACGCGCTGCGATTGCCTCATCGCGACCCTTCACAGCCGCGTCAAGGGTTTTCTCCATGGTGGCAGCATTGCGCAGGAGAGCGTTATGTTCGGCTACAAACAAAAAGGGATTGACTGTCAGTCGACCATATCAAAAAGGAGATGAAAAAGAAGAAGAAGTGCAGGACACTCACTTTCAACCACATGGTGACGCGTCTCTAGCATGGCATGCTGGCGGCCCTTCGCAAGCACTTGCTCTGCCAAGTGTGCGGCCTCCTTCATAAGGAGCTATCACACAACAAGGAATCAGCAGAAGCAATAGATAACGTCGACTGCAACACTATAAAGGAGAAAAACTACACTTACATGGTCTTCCAGTGACTCCGAAGATGTCTGCTGTACCGTCATCCGGGCAACCATTCGATGCTCCCCTGCATGAGGAGAACTGGAAGAGTTGTGCCCGGAGTGGGCCGCCAATGGAGGGGAAGGAGCACTCTCGACCTCTTTCTTGGCCCTTGAGGTCGCGACTCCTGATTCCTTCAAAAATTAGACGTCGCCAGAAGATGATGACGCCTCTTGACTGCAAGACAAAAACCATATCAAGAAAGGGCAAACCCAGAGACGAGCCATCAAAGGCAAAAACATAGAAGAGAAAATCGACTAGAGAACTTACCAATCAAACTTGTCAAAGTCAAAAGTGGGTTCCCCCGACTCCAACGAAGACTCCTTGGGCAATCGCATCTTCTTGAGAGAAGATGGTGCCACAATGCTCACAGGAACGACAGGAATTGGCGACTCCGCACCAACGCCTGTACCTTCCGGAGTCGAAGGAGACGACGCATCCGAATCCTCGCTACGCGAACGCTTGCGAGGATCCGGATTATCGGACTCGGGGGCTTCCTCCTCCACATCAGAAGGGACAGTCGACTCTGACTCGTCCTCCTCCAAAGCTTCACGAGGAATAATCCCCCCAGGAAGAGGGGGCATACAAGGCGACACCGCCCAATCCTGCACACAGACAACACATTCAGCAAACAGCAAGTAAACAACAGAGAAACAATCGACAAAATTAGCTACTGCGTAGCACAACTATACCTCAGGAGGAGGGTTCGAAGCATCAAATGGAGGAACAATTGGCTCACTGGGAAGCACATCCTTGACGGTGTACTTGGTGACCAGTCGAACCCTCTTGTCTACCTCAACATGCCATCGGCAGACACGCGAGTGGCATCATCAGCGCCAACCCACTGAAACATAGGGTGGACTCTGGCTTGCAGGGGCTGGACACGACAGCGCAGCCAAGTGCGGATGAGAGCGCAGCCTCCCTCCTCTTTGCCAATGTGACTCTCGAGGTCGCAGACGCGCTGGTACAATACATCTGTCTCCACGGATTCGCCAGGCATGACTACATTCTTCCAGGAGCGCATCCTCCTGCACGGCGTCGCGGGATCGAAGGGCGCGAGTCCGAAGTGGTCTCCGCCAGCCTTCTCGTTGTGGACGTAGAACCACTTATCCCTCCACCCTTGGACGGACGCCGTGAGCTTGATGTCGAAGTAGGTGGCAGATGGGTCAACGTGGATTCCGCAACCACCTACATCGTAGACTAAAGAACCAGGGGCAGATTGGCGCTTCAATTTGAAGAGGTGCTTTCAATTTGAACAGGTGCTTGAAAAGGCCGAAGTGCGGCTCGATTCTGAGCCAGCACTCATAGAGAGTGATGAAACAAGAGATATGGAGAATTGAATTCGGGGACAGCTGATGGAGCTGAAGCCCGTAGAAACAAAGAAGACCCCTAAAGAAGGGGTGAAGAGGCAAGGAGAGACCACGAATGATGAATGCTTAAAACATCACTCGAAAACCAGTGGGAGGAACATGAATTGTCTCACTGCCGGGGACGCGCGCGTCGGCGACTGCGCCAGATAGCACTCCGTCTTGTCGAAGAAGGCGGAGATCCGACGACTTGATGATGGAGGGGCGCCACGCACCATTCGTGACACGAGTGCCTGCGGCCTTCTTCTTCCCTTGGCAAGGCGGTGCTGGTGCCAGCGGCGGTGAGCCGCCTTCTTCTTCTTCGCGCCTCCCTTCTTCTTCCCCATTGCGCGGCGGCGATGTGAGCGAAGAAAGTAGCTCAGAAATGAGCGGAGCTGGTCCAACATCGTGGAAGAAACGAGCACAGAGAAAGCAGAGGAGCAGCGGCAATGGCGATGGAAGAAAGATGAATGAGCGCAGATGAGAAAATTACCGTCGCAGCACCGTTACTTAACCCCTGGAAGATGCAATCCAACGGCTCAGAAAAACCCTACTAGACGCGTGGCAAACATCGTGCTAGACACGTGGAGGAGTGGAAGCGCGAACCGTCCCTCCACTACTCCCATTACGCGCAGAAATCGAGGAGACGCGGTTAAAATAAAAAGATTACGCACGCCCAGTCAAATTAAAGTCAGAAAGTGGGACCTACTGCTCGTCACGTCCCGTCAAACTCGCTCACGTGGGCAACTGAGGTCATCAAAGCGTCAGCACTGACGTCATCAAAGTTATGCAGTGGAAAACTTTGACTATTTTTAGTCCTTGCTCGAGTCTTCAACTCCACCAAGCACTCGGGGGCTACTCCCATAGGGAGCGCTGGTCGCGCACCCTACGATTTTTTTTGCAAGAACATGGACAATCAAAAGAAAACCCAACCACTCGAAATACGGTTCGACTATAGACATGGGTTACTCCCATAGGGAGCGCGGGAAAAAATTCGACTGAAACAAACAAGCAAAAGACGACAGCAGTCGACAAAAGTTCTTTAGTCCCTGCCTGAGTCTTCGACTCAACCAGGCACTCGGGGGCTACTCCCATAGGGAGCGCTGGTCGCGCACCCTATGATTATTTATATAAAAAACTGTGTGTTGATAACATTCACACTCGAAACTCATGGCGACACCGCCTCATAATTTTTCCCTATAAAGAGACTGCGTCTCCTGGGTCACCCAAATCGTCTCCGCGATGATAAAATTCGGTTGCCGCGCTTACAGCATGAAGGTAAGACCTGAATAAGTCCTGGCAACGCATTAGCTGCGCATTACCAGAAACATATCCGTGCCTGCAGGTACGATGAATATGCCTTGACGGACACATCGAGTGCTCACACCCATATAACTGGAATTCGGCTCCTGTAAGACCTCCGCGGCTTGAGTCGAATTACGCCAACACTTTTTCGGATTCGAGTCCGGGGACTCGAGTTCGAGTAGATTGCGTTGTTTCACCCTAAGGTGGTTAACTGATACCGATACTTCGGTTATATCAGGCACGTATATCAATAATCCCTATAACACAATTAAAAGCAGTCGAAATATATACTCATTCAGGCACTCGAAAGACTTCAAAAGTCCCCAGTCGAATTTGCGATTCCACTAGACACTCGGGGGCTACTGACATGGGTATACCCTACAGGTACTCGAGCTTAGTATATACGGTCTAAATACATACAGGCCCACGGTGTCGCCAAGGCCCAAACGAAGGATTCGAGTGACCTACGGACTCTCGATTGCTTGAAGAACAAGAAGAAGCTAAAGATAGAAAGTTCAAAGGGGAAAACCCTAATTTGTAACCGACTCGACCTGCTACCTGGGACCTAGCCTATCTATATAAAGGCTAGGAGGGGGCAACGAGGAGGACACACGCAACCCTAGTTTCCACCATCCTCGCCAGATTGCATCTGCGCACCATTGTAACCTTCGGTTCCTTCGATAATTCCACGAGCAGACAAGCAGGAGTAGGGACCTCTACGAGGCCTGAACCTGGGTAAATCTTTGTCCCCTGTGTGCTTGTTTGTTAGCCGATAGATGTCTCCAGCACTCACTCCTTCTCCAAAACCCAAGTCCATAGCAATGGGCATTGATGAGTTAAACCCTCGTCAATGACGATCTCATGACTTTCCTAACTTGCACTTCGCCTTGTCTTTGCAGCTCGTCCGTGCACTTGGCATGTACCGAGACGATACCAAGACAGAGTTCAAATTCCACCATGTATTCGACAAGATTGAGAACTGCCAGAAATGGGCAGACACTCGCATGAGCCTCGCCAAGAACAAGGACGGTGTGTACGACCCCGAGGCTCCACCCCCAACTGCCCGTGAAGGAAGGCCGGAGATCGGCCAGAAGAAGGTGAAGATGCTGAAAGCTACAGGACCTCCCGCCGAACGTCTCCACGCGTCCATCGAGAAGTGCATCACGGACTCCAAGGCCCATACCGAGAAGAGGGAGGAGAAGGCTGAGGATAGGTGGATGCAGTTGTTGTAGAACCAAGACAAGAAGCTCAACCTCCTCAAGGCGAACTTCGTCGCCAAGAAGAGGAACACAGACCTCCAGTTCCTCATGGGCGGCGAAGACCCCTCGGCTATGAGCCCCCGGGTCAAGGCCTGGTACATGGCGCGCCGCAATGCCATCCTCGACGAGGACGTCGCCACGTCAACATGTCGAGCACTACGGCGACTATCTTGGCCACCACTCCTTCGCCGAGCTCTGCCTCCACCTCTTCCAATCGGCAGACGTGGCCTGTCCTGGTGGAGGAGCCCATCCCCGTCGCATCAGACATGGCGGAGGAGCCCATCCCCGTCGACGAATGATCGCCGGATTTCATCCTGTTTTGTAATAATTTTGGTCGCCGAACCGCATTTGGGCCAATTTCTGTTGACAATTTAGGACGATTTTCTGTCGAACACCTTTGGGCGAGATTTCACCGGCGGGAACAAAAAAATGTCACCGATTTTTCCTTGTCTGGGAACCACTCCTGAGAACGTGAGTGAAAAAATGGCTGTTCCTAGGCCGAAAGTCACATCCATCCGGCGCTAAATAGCGCCGGATTTCGGCCTGGGAACGCCGAACGAGTGGAGATGCTCTTAGGATGCAGTTTGGTAATAGTTACACCATCTTGTTGATGTAATTATCAAATTATCTATGTCACACTTACCAGCTTGTCATGTTACCCACTACAACAATATTATAGGTTGGCAGGTTGTAATAACATCTTAGGTTCTCTTTGGGTTGGAGGAATTGCATAGGAATTTTGGAGGATCCTAACCCATAAGAATTTTTTTCTATGGAACCCATTTGGGATCATAGGATTGAGACCATAAAATCCCTATGTAATCTTCATATGCCCTCAATTTCATACGAATCTTAACATGAGCTCCAACCTCATTTTTTTCTTTTGAGAAGTCCAATGCACTCATACTATATCTCTCTCTACTGTTTCTTCCCATTCCTGTAAAATTGCCGTGTTTGTTCCGATGCACAAACATGACATCTCAATACTATGTTTTTTCTATTCCAACGTTATGAAAATCCTACGATCTAAAGAGACCCTTATTTTACGGAACTGAGGAAGTACCAAGTTATCAGAAACAATTACCACTTACCAGTTATCTAGTGATTGTTAAGTTTCATGCAGGGCTAGAGATTTTTTTTTTTTTTGAATTCGGCTAGAGAATTTTTTAAATCATTATTAATAATTAAACTATGAAATCGAGACTTGAATCCAAGAGCTTTGTTCTGATACCATGCACGTTGCTGTTACTATGCACCAACCACTTGAACCAAAAGTTCTAACTTTATCAATCTGCACATACAGTAACAGTAATAACTACCAGGTTTTACTATATACCAGTCGGTGATGGTACTAGTGCTAAAGCACTGGCAACTCGCGCATGTGACATGCACACCTTGTGAAGTAAGTCTGGTGTGTGAAGCGTGGACACCTCCAACTGCAAGTACTAGCAGAAGTCACCACGGCACGCCTGCCAGCTGCTCGATCGTGCGAGGTCGTTGAAGACTTGAAGTAGGTTCTGCCCGGAAGCGCCTGCCGAGACGAGCCGCACCACGCCGTTCGCCGTACCCCCAACAAAAATCTTGGATACCCCAGTCGCATTACGCGTGAGCGTGACCATCTCTCTTCTTGGTTTATCAAGTGCCCGGTCAGTTGGAGACTGGCAGACTTACTGCATAGCGTTGAGTGCGTCTTTGCGAGTGAGCTCCGGAGAGAGCGAGAGAGATGGCGACGTGCGGCGGCGAGGGATCGGAGGAGCGGGAGCGGGAGTGGGAGGACGCGGCGGAGGCGGTGGCGTACGACTCCTGCACCTGGCCGCCGCCGGTGGTGGCGGTGTGCGGCCCCGGCAACAGCGGCAAGTCCGCGTTCTCCCGCCTCCTCCTCAACACTCTCCTCGGAAGGTCTGTGCTGCAGATAGCCCAATCGCATTTTCCCCAATCCTCTCCCCCTCTCGTATTTTGCTCTGCTTGACTGCAGAGCAGCTGAACGCGGATATAATTGAAGAGTTTTTGTAGTCTGGATTTTTTTTTAAAGAGTTTTTTTTGTTCGGAGCTGGGATGGGGTCATGGGTGGTGCTTTGCTAAATTTCCAGCAAGGTTCCTGGTGATCGACGCAGATGAAAATGAGTAGTTGTTTATACAGTCAAATTGTCTGATCATAATGCTTGATGTATAATCTGATTCCCTTCAAGTTCAGTCCGTATGTTATCTCTATTTTTACAGTCTGAATTTAAACTTTGGAGTTGTTTTTGTTCAAAGCTGGGATGGGTCGTGGGGTGGTGATTTGCTAAATTTGCACGTATATAGACGCGTTTTAGTGTGAATCTAGACAAACGCGAGTCAGTTAATTCCGGACAGAGGGAATTGTTTGTTAATATACTGTAGTAAAATTGTCTGATCGTAATGTCTAGCATATTATCTGAATATTCGTTCCATTCGCTTCAAATTCAGTTGGCATGCTATCTCTGTTTGTTATTTGTATTGAAAATATTCTGCATTTGGAATCATGCAATAGACCCCTCTAAAGTAGGCAAGTAGGGTATGTCCCAATAGTTTGTTTTAGGTTGAGTTATGATTTTTGCAAGTGTAAGAAAGTAGTTTCTGTGGTCACCACTAGTCGGGTTGACTGTAGCTAAAATGTAATCACTGAAAAATGTTTATTTGCGTCACCTGGTATGCTTGTTAAATTTATAGGCGCTAATAGACTAGTTCAGCTGGTAGTTGACACAAGTTTGCACAATTTGTACTGCTCAGATTTTTTTTGGAGTTGCTCTGTTTTATTGGTTATGTCTGTACTGTCAGATCAATTCTTGTGATTCTTTCACTCAAACAGGTATAAGAAGGTGGCATACCTGGATACTGATGTTGGCCAGCCTGAATTCACACCTCCAGGTTTTGTTTCACTTCATGTGCTTGAGGAGCAGACTACAGGTGTAGGCTCAGGGTATCCAATTTTCCATTCCCCTTTAAAATGTTCGACTCCATGGATGAACATTTTGTCTTATTATTATAACTGCAGATCTTACAATGCTATACCTGCGGCCTCCAAAGAGGTAGTTTTATTTTACGAGGTTTAGTTATGGGCCGTCTTTTATGCTTTCATATAGCACTATAACTTACCTACTATACTACTTTTTGGTGCTGCTAGGAACAATCCACTGCTCAATTCAAAATAGCTTCTTGCATGTTATAAAGCTATTTCATGTCTCGGAATAGTTACTCAGGTGTCCAGAGTTGTCTTTATATTCTTTTAAGATATTACGAATATTTCAACTCCTTTACGAAGTTTGATTTTCTAGTAAGTTTGCAATCACTGGATTTGCCTGTTAAGAGTCTTAGGTGTAGCACAGAAGTCAACTGTTTAAATTAGTCAACAGCTCATTTTGTAGCTGATTAATAAAATATTGAGATGGCCATGGACTAATAGATACTTACTGAAGGGAACAAATGTTCCAAGTAATATTTCATTGTGTTCTCATGCATGGTGTTCTGCAAAGCTTGTCTAAGACTATTTTTCACACATTCTAGGTGCTTCTTTTTTGGTGATGTCGGTGCACACAAGAACCCAAAACTTCTCTTGAGCTACATATTTGGTCTTTATGATTATTTTCTTCAAGAACTCTATTCCTTTAATGAGACTGACAACCCTAAGAAATCAGCTATACCACTTGTGATTAACACTTCCGGATGGGTGAAAGGTGAGATTTCATTGGCATTTCCTTTCATCAAGGTTTAATTCACAGGCTATTATGAAAAGTTAGAATGATATGATGACTTTCTGACTTTGAATTGGATAATTGGACAGTAGAGCACCTCAATTCATGTTGCTTAAGAATTGCATCTCAATTTGTTGCTGACCAAATTTTTTACTGGCCATATTAAGAGAAGTGCACCTCAATTCTTATTACTTAAGCAAAATGATTATGAAAAAGGATACCCTCATCTTAACTAGCTTTCCCAACAAGCGATATTTAGCTTATAGATGAATAGCTACCGATTAACTTAACAAAATCATGAAGTAAGATATCAGTTAATTCCTAAACCAACTTAGCTAGAATTCCTGAACCTGTAATATAATATCTTTTGTTGCTAAATGAGTGGATTTCTTCTTGCAACGTCTAGTTTGATATTGTATCATGTGACTTTCAGGTATTGGGCTTCATGTTCTGTCAGAGATATTGAGATATGTATCCCCAACTGTTGTTATTCGGCTACACACCACGTCAGAGGGTAAAAATTTACCAGATGGCGCGTTTTGGTTGGATGCACACGAGGGAGATTCACGAGTTAATATAATTGAAATCCGTGCATCACAAAACTCTCCTCGACAGTAAGTCATAATTTCATTAACTGAATATAACCCCCCTTGTCATTAAGTGTTATTTTCAGTGATTTTGTTTAGAAATTTATAGTAATAAAATGATATAGCCTTAAATAATCGTTACAGTAATATACTATGTTAATGCAGTTTGCTAGTGAAGAAGGAGGCGCGGATGATTCGTGATCTCAGGCTGGTTGGTTATTTCTGGCAGTGCTTGCCGAGGGACTTCCCTGTTTCCTCTTATGATGATTTAGTTCAGGGATTTTCTGCTATAGAACCCTTTCAGCTCCCTCTTTCCAAAATACAGGTTATTGATCTACACTGCCAGGTGACTGCCTCTCCACATTTATTCAGATTATATTGCAGTTAAGAGTTGTTCTGAATATATAGCATTTTTCCCACTTACAGCATAACATTTGATTCATTTGGAAATAAAAACAACTACAAAACTATGTGAGCACCTGAATTGTATTTGCTAGAAATATGTATATTGATATACATGCATTCTATAAAAATTAAGAAGAATATAATCATTGCTTGATCGTGCATGCGCACTTGTTAACAACTATATGTCTCTTACAACATCTTGTTTAATGTAATCATAGCTAGAATTCAATTGAAAAGGTCCTTTCTGGAATTAAGTTGTCAATGAGATATAATACTGACCTTGGTGAAATTTTAACCCATATTTCTATTTTCTTACCATTTTCTTTGAAGAAATATCTTCCTTATGTTTAAATAATATAGCTTAATACCTACTGTGTGACTATAAAATGTGCAGCACCTAACTATGTCATGTTTACAGCTTTCTACGAAGATAACAAATGTGCAAGAATTTTGTTTTCTAAGGATAAATTTCTTATTTGTATAAAATAACTTATGTTTACATAATTACTCTTTTTTCATAACTATGATAAGTAATTGTTTTTAATTGCTAATGAATATGTACTGGTTGTCTTATACAACAAGATGGTAGCAGTTGTACAATGAATAAAATAAATTACTTCCTCTGTCTGGAAATAAGTGATTTGGATTTGTCTAGATTCACATGTACCCCACACTAAAACACATCTAGATACATGCGAATTTAAACAAATCCGAGTCACTTATTTCTAGATGGAGGGAGTACTATTACAAAATTAATAGCTAAATAGGTCACATAATGCAGCAGTGGTTTAGATAAAATTCAGAGTGTGGGCAAGTTAACTCTTAAGATCTAATTCACTATACGTAACTTGACAAATGGTGTGAACATTAATATTTTGGTTTTTTTCTATTAATATAGTTTTTTTGGGTGTGATTGGGTAGATTTCTGATGATGCACTACATGACTTCTTGGTTGGTACTATCGTTGGTCTTGGATCAAGTAAATGTGTCTCTTTGTCAACTGAATGCTCGCTCCCTTGGTGCATTGGACTTGGTATGTAAAATTTATTCTTGCTTTGCATTTTTGTTAAGGTAAATTGATAGGACTGACTAATTTCCTGCATGGCACTGGTCTTGCGCTTGCTTGGATTTTCAGGTTTTATCAAGGCTGTTAATATTCCAGGAAACTGCATTCTTCTGATCACACCTGCTTCTCGTCGCCTTCTAGCAAATGTCGACATCATTTTTCGAAGTTGTATTGTAGCTCCTACCTGCCTCCTTCAGGTAACAAACAGACAGCAGAACTTTTTTTTTCACGGAAGCACGGTTTCTGTTTTCTTATTTTTTTATATTCATTACCCCTTGTGATAATTAAATTCCTTATGCTATGGGAGCCAAAATCTTGGTTAGTGTTCATTTTTTCCCTCAGGAATAAGCACTGCACTTCGACTAAATATATGTCCTGATTAACCCCCAGTCAATATTCTTGGGCCCTATACTTAATTGTGCATGTCTACATACTGATACATTTTAGCCTTTTTTAATGGTTGAAAACTATGTTCTGAACTGGAACTTCACATGATCCTGCATCAGTATGCCTTTGTTGTAATGTCCCTCCTCTCTTTTTGAAATGTTTACTCAATGCCAAGCATGAAATTATCAATAGCTGAAAAAAAAAATCTAACAATACTAGCTTGAATATTTCAAACCTGCTTGGCTGCTTCCATAAGCATCAGGAATAGATGGGAAGCATTAGCCTTTCATTTGCACTGAATTCTGGTCCATTCGTAGGATGATATGGCAGTTAGAATAGTACAGTGTTTTCCTATAGGGCATACTCAGGTTGACAGTCAGTAAACTAATCTCTCGACCTAGGAGGGTCTCCCCTGCTGAATTTGTGGTTGTATTTGTGAAGTAGGTTTGATCTGTTATTTGATCGATGCGTCCCATTACCCCTTCTCACTCAACCTAGTGCTTGCAGGTGTCGGGCGAAGTGGATGATATAACTGACAGGCTAAGAGATCTGTAAGGCTCTGTAGATGGCTACAACTGCATACAATCGTCAGTTCCCATGAAAAAACATCCAAGGGAAAAACATCGTTGGACCTTTTAAATGAACTCTTTTATTGAACTTCATAGGAATGTATCTAGTACTACATTCTCCCCTTTCTTCCATACAAAACCATGTACGATGCGAATCCATACCATGGAAACCAGTAAGCAGTAAACAATAGAACTGTTAGAATGAGACAGTCAGTCGTTATACTTTACCTCACTTATGTATGTGCGCTAGTAAGCTTGTTGGAATGTGTATTTCTACATCGTAGACCATTTTCATGTTTGTATGGATAATTTCACGATGTGATATAGGGTATAACACAATACTTTAAGGGTGTGAAATTCTTTGCTCCGTAGCAGTTTAGGCATTGGCTTGTTCTGCCTTGTCCGACGCATATATGCGCTTTTAGTGCAGCTGTTTTATAGACAACTTTCTCTTCTGCTCTTCAATTAGTTGGGGTGATGAAATGGCTCCTAGGATGGACAGTAAAATTGTGGATATGGTTGAAGGTGGTGAAAAAGTCTGAAGAAAGTTTTATATGAATCTGTTTGCATGTCTGATGTTCATGTCAGCTTTCACGTAAAAAGACACGTATTTTCTTCCTCACCAAAAAAGCTACACGATTTAGTGCAAGAAGCAATTTTTAGAATCATCTGAGCACTAGGGAAAACCTTATAGCCGGATTCCTTACCGCCGGCGAAATGGGCACGGGGTCGCCGGCGAACGCACACCGGGAGCTCCGGGGCTAGTCCAAGTACCACTGGCGAACACGACTTGCGCGCGCCGGGGTTGTGGTGGGCCGCATACCCCCGGATGGGCCCACCTTTAGCGCCGGCGAAACAAGGACGTATTCGCCGGGGCTATGGCCCGTTACCACCGGCGAATAGCTGCCGTGCTTGCCGGGGCAGTGGTGGGCCACCCGGGCCAAAATTATCGCCAGCGAATGCACTCGTTCGCCCGGGGTAAGTGTTGCTGGTCCCACCTGTAAGAGCCCCTGTCTCACCCATCGATGCGCCCCGAAAAATCCCTAATTCCCCTCCCCTCTCGCAGCCCTAGCTCTCTCTGGTGACCCGCACCGCCGTCGTCCTGCATCCCACTCGCCGTCGCCGTCCCGCGTCCGCCGCAGGCCGTGGAGGAGTTCGTCATCGTCTGCCCGCCATCGTTGTCCGCGCGCTCGTCGTCGTCCTCATCTCGGTGGTGAGCATTGATACGTCCAAAACGTATCTACTTTCCCGAACACTTTTGCTATTGTTTTTCCTCTAAACTTGTGTGATTTGGATACAACTAACACGGACTGACGCTGTTTTTAGCAGAATTACCTTGGTGTCTATGTTTTGTGTAGAAAATCAACTATCATGAAAAATCCCGAAAAATATGCCAAAAATCCTATTTCTCCAGAAGACTCACGGGCGAGAGGACGGAGTAGGCCACGAGGGCCCACACCACCTAGCCACTGGCCAGGCCAGCCGCGCTGGGGTGGTGTGTGGCCGGCTGCCCCTCGCCTCCCTCTTCGCCTATAAGTCGCCTCTTGACCTAAAAACTAAGGGGGGTTCGACGTTTTTCCAGAAAGAGTTCCGCTTCGCCGCCACCACCAGATTCCGCAATTCGGACCCAGAAACTCCATTCTGGCACCCTGCCAGGACGGGAAATTGGAGGAGATCATCGCCATCATCATCACCATCGCTTCTCCATCGACCATCCATGTTTCCTCCATCTATGAGTGAGTAATCCCCCGCTGTAGGCTATGGGGATGGCAGGGATTGGATGAGATCGTTCATGTAATGGCATCAGATTGTTAGGGCATGGTGCCTAGTATCTATTATTAGTGCTTTTTGACTTTGTTGCAACTTGTTATGCTTAATGCTTATCACTACGACCCAAGTGCCATGATTTCAGATCTAAACATGTTATTTATTCATTATGATAGTATTGTTTATGGTCTTACCTGCAAGTTGTATATACATATTATTGTCCGGAACCAAAGGCCCCGAAGTGACATCAATCGGGATAACCGAAGGGAATGGCTTTGATGTGAGGATCACATGTGTTCACGAAGTGTTAATGCTTTGCTCCGGTACTCTATTAAAAGGAGCACCT
Organism: Avena insularis; assembly: GCA_023614405.1. Taxonomy (NCBI): domain Eukaryota; kingdom Viridiplantae; phylum Streptophyta; class Magnoliopsida; order Poales; family Poaceae; genus Avena; species Avena insularis. Next base: position 93,379,109 of record CM042696.1, on the reverse strand, counting down.
TAATTGCTAGTAGTTCCCTTGAGGCCTCGCTGCAAACGGGCTGGCAGGACAAAATATGTTGTGCAAGTTCTCATTGCGAGCACGTATGACTATATATGGAACACATGCCTATGATTATTTAGTACTTGGATGCTTTATCTTATTTATCTGCAAATGCCCTATGTCTTGATTGCCATATGAATTGTCTTGTCCATGCAACACCCGTCCATCCATCCCTATGCCTACTGCGCTTTAATCCTACTGTCTACTGCTATTGTTACTACTGTCTTTACTTTTACTACTGCTGTTACTTACTATTGCTACTACAAAACTGTTGCTACTGATAACTGCTGTGAGCAAGATTGTTTCCAGGTGCAGCTAAATTGACAACTCAGTTGTTAAGGCTTATAAATATTCTTTGGCTCTCCTAGTGTCGAATCAATAAATTGGGTTTCACTTCCCTCGAAAATAGTGCGATACACCCCCTATACTTGTGGGTCATCAAGACTATTTTCTGGCGTCGTTGCTGGGAGCATAGCTCTATTTATCAAGTTCACTTGGAATCACTATTGTTCGCTGCCATCCATCCATCATGGGTAAGTGTCGTGATGGCAAGGTTCCTATTTTACCATCCACTACAAGAAGAGGTACGGTTCTAAACACCTATGTTGCTCTTGATTCACCATCTGTTATGAGTAAGCTCCTTACACAACCACATACACATGCTACACACACTTCTACTACTGCTGAATCTGAAACTTCTGATACTTATGATGCTGCTTCTAGTGTGCTTGATAAAAGTTGTTCATTAGGTCCTTTCCTAGATGCTACGATTGCTAGAACTATAGCTAGAAATACTGAAACTCCTAATGAAGACACTACTACACCTGTCAGTTCACCTAAGTCTAGAGAGAGTTATGATATTGAAGACGTTATATTGAGATGACCGATGAATTTATTAAAGAATGTCAAAACACCCATGATAGGAGTGCTATTAAGAGTCTCCTTGAGAGGCGTACTATAAAACCCAAATTGTCTCCTAATGCTAAGTTTGATGCATCTCCCATAAACATTAAAGATAAGGATTATGATTTCTCTCTTGATCTATCTTACATAGCTATTGTTGAGAAAGAACCTTTTTGTGGGACTAAGAATGAAAGTGCGGTAGCACATATGACTAAGCTTTCTACCATGAATGGCATGTTTTCTGATGATATTAAGATGCGCACCTACTTTGTTCCTAAATTTTTCCCTTTCACTAAAAGGAGAAGCTAAAACATGGTTTAATAATTTACCTCCTGGATCTATTGATAGCCCTGATTGCTTGATTAGACTTTTCTGCAGAAATATTTTCCTCCTAGTGCTAGACATGCTATTTTGCAGGAACTTTTTGATTTTAAACAGGTAGAAAAAGAGGTATTGCCTGAATCATGGGCAAGGTTTTGTGCTTTGATTAATGCACAAGCTAGATGTCCATTACCTAAGAATGAGCTTCTTGATATATTTTATAATGGACTAACTGAAGAATCTAGGACATACCTGAATAGCTATGCTGATTGTGTTTTCAGGAATAGGACTCCCAAGGAAGCTGAGGAATTAATGGCTAAAATAAGCAAGAATTATGAAGACTGGACTCCTCCTAAACTAGCTATACCTGCGCCTATACCAACATGAAAGAAGAGGGGAGTTATTGAACTAAATGATGAAGTGATGAAGGAAGCTAAGAAATTTCTTAAGGAAAAGGGAATTAAAGCTGCTGATGTCAAGAATTTACCTCCTATAGAAGAATTATGTAAGCCAATTCTCCACTCATCCACTATTGAGGTACACTCTCTCCAACATTTTGATGAAGGTGATATTCCTTACTCTAAACCTCCTGATCAATGCTTAGAAGAATTTGATATTTTTATTGTTAAGCAAGATAATTTTAATAAAAGGGTGCAAAATCATTTAATGGAAAACTCTAGAGCTATTGTTGAGTTAAAAGATATTGTGGAAAGAACCTCTAATGATGTTAAAATGATTGTTAAACATTTTCAAATGGTTCAAACTCAAATAGATCAACTTATGAAAGTGCAAAAAGACTTGCTAATTAATGCTGCCAAGGAAAAACATGCTTATGAGATTAGAACTAGAAGTGGTGCTGCTACCCAGGATCCTCTATATCCTGAGGGGCATCCCAAAAGAATTGAGCAGGATTCTCAACAAGCTGAAAATAGTGGTACTACTCGTAAGAAAAGAAAAAAGAAACATAAAACTATTGTAGAGCCCTCTAAACCTGCTAAAGATCCTAATAGTATATCTATTTCTGATGCTGAAACTGAAAGTGGTAATGAAGAAAATGATGTTCCTGATAAAGAAAAAGTTGAAGAAGAACCTGAAGGGCACAGTAAGAATACTAAATACACTAAAGAAGATTTTGTTGCTAAGAAACATGGTAGTGAAAGAGAGCCTTGGGTCCAAAAAACCTATGCCTTTCCCTGATAAGAAACACAAGTCAAAGGAAGATGAACACTATAATAAGTTTTGTGAGTGGATGAAACCTTTATTCCTGCAAATTCCTTTGACTGATGCTATTAAATTGCCTCCTTATTCAAAGTATATGAAGGATATTGTCTCGAATAAAAGGAAGATCCCTAATGAAGAAATTTCTACTTTGCTTGCTAATCATTCCTTTAATGGTAAATTTCCAAAGAAACTTGGAGACCCAGGGATTCCAACTATACCTTGCTCTATTAAAAATAGTTATGTTAGAACTGCTTTGTGTGATTTGGGAGCAGGAGTTAGTGTTATGCCTTTTTCTCTCTACAAGAGACTTCAACTGGAAAAACTAATACCAACTGATATATCTTTGCAAATGGCTGATAAATCTACTACTATTCCTGTTGGTATATGTGAGGATGTACCTGTTCAAGTGGCTCATAATTTCTTGATATTAACTGATTTTGTTGTGCTTGAAATGCCCGAAGATGATAATATGTCTATTATTCTTGGGAGACCTTTTCTTAATACTGCAGGAGCTGTTATTAATTGTAATCAAGGAAAGGCGACTTTTAATGTTAATGATAAGGAGCATAATGTCTATTTCCCCAAGAAGATTAATAGGACTTATGGTTTAAATTCAATTGAATATGTTGAGGGCATTCAAGTTGGAAAAATATATTGTCCCATACCAAGAGAAAAATATGAAACTATTATGATTGGTACCATTGCTATCAAGGTTGAGGTAACATAATCATTAGTGGAATGCAAAGTTTTGTTTCATATAAAATTGTTTTGGTAACAAGACCTGATCAACCTTGTTAACAAAGGGATTTTAATGAACAAAACAATGTTTTCACCATGATTATCTTTGCTTACTTTTATTTTATCCATTTTAGTTTTTGCTTCTGTTTAGTTTACTTTTCTGTTGTTAGTTGCTTGCTTGTTAGAGTGTCTTAGAACTTCTGAAGTTTTACCTTTGTTTTGTCATTGCATCATCCCCAAAACATCTTTCTGTCAGAAAATCATTCATCTATACCTGAAAATTGCTCAAAAATAAAGTGTCTCAAAAAATCCAGAAAATTCATATTAAATTTTTACTTGAAAAGAGGGGCAGAGAAGTGCCTAGAGAGTACCAGTGGGGCCCACCAGGCAGGCGCACCACCTGGTGGCGCGGCCAGCCCAGGGGCGCGCCTGGCCATGGTGTGGGCCACCCCTAGCCCTCCACTCACTCTCTCACTTCTCACTTCTTTCTCTCTCTCAAGAAAACATCAATTCTTTGCTCGAAATCATGTTCTTGCTGTTCTTTCCCATGATTTTTTGATCTCCTTGCTCAGCCCATCTTTGCTGCTGAAATTTGGAGCGTTTGTTCTCTGGTATGTGACTCCTCCACTTGTCCAAGTAGATTTGTGTTTAGTGGTTTATATCTTGAGTATTTTGCTGCTGTAGGTGACAGGTTATGAGAGCTTGTAAGCTTGTTCAATGTTTAGAGATATTGTTTTGATGCATGTTTAGGCCTCTTACAAGTCCCTATGAGTAGTTCTCTTCATTATGTATTCACTTTGCAATCACTTGTGTAATGGATGTTTAAATTTCAGAATAGAAGATGAATGAATATCAACTCCACCAACATGAACTGAGGGTGCCCGAGGTTATGAAGGTTCACCGAGAGAAGGAAGTTTTTCCTTCCATCTACTCATGCTCCAAATTCATGAGTGCCGCAGGAATTTCCCAGGACTTCCATAATTTAGTTGCTAATGCAGGATTGGAGCACTTTGTGGAAGATGAACCTAGTCAATTTGTGAAACTAACTATGTCTGTGGTGCAGGACTTTCGATTTAGTTGCTCTTTGCCTAACCCCATGGTCCACTACAAAATTTACAATATAGATGTCGACCTTCCTCTTGATGACTTTTGTGCAGCTATTAAGATGCTTCAGTGGGGATCATGTGGAAGGATTAAAGAGCGACCTGCACCACTCATGGACTTGTATGCGGAGATTTGCCAAGGGAGCAGCTTCTCAAAGGAGAGTGGGAAAATCCGTAACATTCATCTTCCATCTATTCGCTACTTTTCTTACTTTATTGCCAAGTGTGTTCTCGCTAGGAAAACTGCTAATAAGCTATCCTCATATGATCTAGCATTCATCTCAACTACTTTAAAACGAGATAGGACTTACAACTTGGGTACCTTGATAGCTTTCCGTCTAGCTGCTAACCGCGAGAAAGGTGGAATTTGTGGAGGCCTCATTGCCTCTCGTTTATTAGCTTTGCATGGTTTAGTGCCTCGTCATCTAGACCTGCAGTTTCCCATAGAAAGGCTTGACCTTAATTCCATGATACAACATAAATTTGTTTCTTCTTGGGCTAATTTGAGTGATTTGTCTTATGAAATAACCTTTCTCAAGGCTGGTTGGAGAAGGAGTAAGTCCGAGCGATTTGTTCTTTTGCCTGCACCTGTTTTGTTTAACCTTGATACTAGGGTAGGATGGTCACTCACTGAGGAGGAGCTTGATACATACCTGGGAGAGCTCTCCCAACAGGAGCAGGATACTAGAAGGGAGGTTACAGATGATTCGGTCTAGCCCTTGAATGAGGGGGAGTCTTCATATTAGCAGCCTACCTATGATTGGGGAGCTTCTTCTTCTTCCCAAGGGCCTAACCATGATCATTCTTACAATGACCCGCCTGCTTGGAATCCTTACCCAGCTTGGGGTTGATACCCACTTAGGCCAAAAGGCTAAGCTTAGGGGGAGGTACACCGACATCACACTCATCTCCATATCATGTTTAGTCGGTACTTTGTATATCCATCTTTCGTTCTCTTTTTAGTTTTCGTTATTTCTTTACTTTTGCTTTCTAAAACACAAAAAGACCAAAAATATTTCTGTTGTTTCTCTTTGTTTGCGTCTTCTTATTTTTGCCTTGGTTTGCTTCTTCCTTTTGGCTTTGTCTTAATTATTCGAAAAACCTAAAAAGATTTTGCTTTTCTTCTTCTTCTTCCTTTTGGTTCCTGCTTTTAAAAATCAAAAACACCAAAAATATTTGTTCTTCTTCTTTGGTTTTGTGAAGTTTGTTGCAGGGTTCAGTAGTCCTCAGTGAAATTTGGTTTCATGTTATTATTCAAGCCACACAAGTGAAAGGCAATAATGAGGATTGATGACAACTTGAGGTGTGGTAAGAGGCTGGTAACAAACTCTTTTTGTTTTCATTTTTGTACATATACTCATCATTGTGGGCATGCTTAGTATGTTCATGTAGGGTGTATGTTATTTATGGATGCTTAGTAGTTCTTGCTTTCTTATGTTAGCTCCAGCTCGCTAATAGTTTGTAGCTTATCATATGAATGTTTGCTTGCATCGCTCTATTCATAACTTGGTATGACATTGTGGTATCCTCGTCTGAACGTTTCATTTGAATTGACTTGGCACATGCTCATGCATGCATATGACTGAAACAATAGTCAGTTAAGCCTCGATGAATTATTTTGCCTCAAGGGTCTTGAGTCACTTTCATGCCATGATTAGTCCTGTTCTATTGCAAGCATGATTATGACAGTTATTGCTCTCTCGTTTGTTGCTCCCTTACTATTGCTAGCCTTCACTTGCACTGAGTATAAGTTTTACTCGTGTTTCCAACTCCCTAAAACCAATATTGCCAAAAGCGTCCACCATACCTACCTATTAGCATCATTTGCTATTCTGTGCATATTCAGTATGCCTTGTTTTCTTCCGAATAAAATGTTTGCTTGTTATGAGAAAGTTAGTTAGTAAATCTCTCACGAACTTGATGGCACACTTTAATTTCTTGCACTTAATAAGCTTGAACCATTGCGTCCATCTTTGTTGCGTGTATGCTTGCGCTTTATAAGTTGAAGTTAGCAGAACCATGTATCATGGGGATCGCTTTCAACATTGCACTGGTACTTTGTACCTCGTTGATATCATGATTCTTTTGCTTATGGATCCCGGTGGTGTGAAATAAAAGGGGAACTTGTAAGATCATGGTGTTTGTATATGTGTTAGAGAAACGCCTGGGCCGCTAGCCTAAGCCATGCCTAATCATGGTGGAAACTTGCAGGATAACCATAATGAGCATTATATGAAGCATCCTCAATAAAAACCTATGCAAATAGCAAAAAAAAATCGCTGAGATGCTCATTGTCTGCTTGCCTTGTCATTTTGATTATGGGATAGCTCCTGTATCATGTGCAAGGGGTACCCCGTTGGCGGTTCTCTATGATACATACGTACTTATAGTGACAAGAGCTTACTTGTGACTGAAGTTGAGTAGCATGAGGTTCGGTACTCGTGAGTAAGGGGCATGAGATTTTAACTTATAACTTGTGAAGCATATCCTCTTAGTTGTGTCACTTTAACCTTAACCATTTAATATGCTTATTATAGGGGCAATGAGAGCTCAAAGATAATGAGTACCATACTTTCAGCATTTGGAAGCCTTTCAAACTTTTCAGAACCTTTTCATTTCCTTGTTGAGTCTCCACAGATTCTATGAGCACTTTCCTGAGAGCATAATTGTCATTCTTAGTGTAATGTGCTTGTCTCAAAACTGGATTAATTATGTTATGACTTTGATGCTTATATCTTTGATATCTTTACTTCTAGTCTTCACTTGAACTTCAGATGTGCCTTGGCATTTATGTTTGCTCTACAATCAAAGGCAAGCGAGATACCACTCTATCATGCCTAGCATTGCAATGTTGCTTATGTTTATGTTTCATGCTACTTATTTTTTTTGAGTTGGAATCTCTTCATAGCTTGCAATGACTATTAAGTAAACTTAGTTGCATACTCTTTATTATGAATTGCCTGAGTAGTTGACTATATGCTGAGAATATATACATCTTATGAAGCAAATGTGTTCGTGAAAGTTTCTTTTATCGCACTCAGTTTTCAGCTGAATTGCTTGAGGTCAAGCAATAAGCTAAGCTCGGGGGAGTTGATAAGTCCAAAACGTATCTACTTTCCTGAACACTATTGCTATTGTTTTTCCTCTAAACTTGTGTGATTTGGATACAACTAACACGGACTGACGTTGTTTTCAGCAGAATTACCTTGGTGTCTAGTTTTTGTGCAGAAAATCAACTATCAGGAAAAATCCCGGAAAATATGCCAAAAATCCTATTTCACCAGAAGACTCACGGAGCCAGAAAACAAGACGGAGTAGGGACACGAGGGGCCCACACAACCTGGCCGCGCGGGCCAGGCCAGGCCGCACCTGGGGGTGGTGTGGCCGCCTCGGCTACCCCCTCGGCCTACTTCTTCGCCTATAAGTCACCTCTTGACCTAAAAACCAAGGGGGTTTCGACGTTTTTCCAAAAAGAGTTCCGCTTCGCTGCCACCACCAGATTCCGCGATTCGGACCCAGGAACTCCGTTCTGGCACCCTACCGGGACGGGGAATTGGAGGAGATCATCGCCATCATCATCACCATCGCTTCTCCATCGACCATCCATGTTTCCCCCATCTATGAGTGACATGGGTATACCCTGCAGGTACTTGAGTTCGGTATATATGGTCCGGATACAGCGGAAGCCCACAACATTGCCAAGGCCCAATATAGAATTCGAGTGGCCCACGGACCCTCGATTGCTTGCGAGACAAGAAGAAGCTTAAGATAGAAAGTTCAAAGGGAAAACCCTAATATGTAACCGACTCGACCTGCTACCCAAGACCTAGCCTATCTATATACAGGCTAGGAGGGGGCGGCGAGGAGGACACACACAACTCTAGTTTCCACAACTCTCGCCAGATTGCATCTGCGCACCCCTGTAATCTTCAATTCCTTCGTTAATTCCAAGAGCAGACAAGCAGGAGTAGGGACCTCTCCGAGGCCCGAACCTGGGTAAACCTTGCGTCCCTGTGTGCTTGTTTGCTAGCCGACTAATGCCTCCAGCGCTCCCTCCTTCTCCAAAACCCAAGTCCATAACAATGGGCATTGATGAGTTAAACCCTCGTCAATTGGCGTCGTCTGTGGGAATTGGGAATGCTGATGTAGCGGCTTCTTCGGCCCCATCAACTGCAATCTACAACTCCGCAATAGCGGAGATTCGCTAGCTCTTCGGCTCGTTCGACTTCACCGTCCACACACCGGCCACTCGCCCGGCTTTCGAGTCCGTGGGTGATGGAATCAGCCTGGCGATTGGGAGCTTCGGCTTCCAGGTTGGTCATATGGGCACGCTTCGCATGCCTGACCAGCCAACGCCACCCTCGATTGCTCCAGCATTGTGGTTCCTGCCACCAATCGGCACCCTCAGCGAGCTCAACACCTCGGCAATAGCTGGAAGCAACAGCTTCCCCAACCACTTCATGTGCGCCGTCATCAACGCCGGCGACACCACTGCCAATCGTGAAAACGGCGGCAATGGATCTGGCACCGATCCGCCAAATGGTGGCATACCTAATGGCGTGCCACCCAACTGGCGGCCCTACCAATGGTGCTAATGGCACGCCCGTCAACAATGGAGGGGCAGTCGAACCACCAACCATGGTGAACGAACACACTGGTGAATGTGGCGTGATCAAACTCAATGACAACGAGTGGGCCCATTGCCGAGAAGCTCTATGAGGCAATCCTCTGCCCCCCAACACGCCGCAGGACATGCTGATGGGCTACCATTGGTTACTAAAGGAGGAGTACAGATGCAAACTACATGCAACCGCACAACTCGAGGCACGTAAAAAGGCGGCAGATGAGTCGAGTCTTCGACAAGCTGGACTCTCCTCCCATGGAGGATCCTCCTCCAAAGGCAACGAGTACATGGCCAATAAGAGGTGATCTCGGATGGCCCATCTCACCGAGCAAGAACGCATAGAATCTATGAAAGTCCTCGACTTCAGCTCTATGACAGTAGACACGCGGGGCAACGTGGTCCCAAAGACACCGCAGGCCACGGTCACAGCAGCCACCATGTACCTCCTCAACAACCAGCCGCCAGCTGGAGATCCAAGAGCCTCCATGCACCAATCTACGATCGTGGGCTTGGGGTTAATTGAGGCCACCCTCGACAAAGAACCAACACCGGAGCCAAAGAAAGGCAAGGCTCTGGCAAAATGCTATTCCTCGCCCTCGTCCAGCGACGACAGTCACGATCTATCTCGACGTCGCCGTTCACAGCGGCATGATCACGACTACGGTGCACGCGATGACCTCACGCAACGCAAAATCGACAAATCAAGGGCAAGACGTGCTTGCTCGACTGATTCAGAAGAGGACGAGACTGAACTCTGTGGCGCCAGATGCTTCAGCATGGCCATCAGGAAGAAGAGAATGCCTAAAGGGTTCAAACTCCCGTCGGATAACCCAAAGTTCGACGGCCTGCAAGACCCAAAGATTTGGTTGGAGGACCACATCTCCTCTGTCAGGCTACATGGCGGGAGTCGAAGCACGGCCATGCAATGCCTACAGCTACAGCTGCAGGGCGCCGCACGCGCATGGCTCAACAATCTCCCGCGTGGATCCATTCGCAGCTGGGAAGAGCTGGTTTACAGCTTTGTATGCAACTTCAAGGGCACTTACAAAAGGCCCGCATCAATCGAAGAGCTGAAGAGTTGCCAGCAAAGGTCGGGCGAATCGCTACGCACATACATCCAGAGGTGGTCCATCATCAAGAACTCCGCAGAAAACATCTCGGAGGACCGCGCAATCGATGCATTCAACGGTGGTGTTCGCCGCATAGAGCTCAGGGAGGAGCTAGGCCGCTCGAAGCCTAAGACAATCGACCACCTGATGGAAATTGCGAATCGGTGGGCCGACGGAGAGGATTCGGTGAAAAACCGCACCTACTCCAACGATGATGACGACCTCGGGTGCAGACGCGACCGTCGAGGCAAGCGATGAATGCGCGTCTACGATGACCGTGACGATGTCAACATGGTCGCAGCCGGTTACGCCGACAAACGCGATGACAACCGCAACAACGGCTATCTCAGCGGTGGATACCACGATTCCAGGAAAACCACGCAGGTGTGGCAGCGCCGCACTCGCGAAGAGGAACCCGCAACAACCATCGAGGACAAACTTTCCGGGCCGTGCAACGTGCACTTCTACATCAACAAGCATGACGACAAGAAAAAATCCTGCCACCTTCTCAAAGACTGACGCGAGTTTCTCAAGCTCCACGAGGGTCTGGCTCAGATGAATCGTGACGCAGTCAACAGGGGCTATGGAGTCGCCCCAGGCGCCGTGGCACACGGAGCTTCTCCACCACCGCCCGAAATACCACCACCCGCGGCCGCACCGGTCCAGAATCACGGTGGTGAACCATACCCACGACCCGTGGGCAACATGGGGATGATCCAAAAGGGGCGTCCCTCGAGTGCAGAAGGCCATCACTCGCCAAGTCAACTTGGCGATCAATTCTCCACCTTCCACCACTGAGTACCTTAGTGGAAGCAACTCCTGCATCACCTTCGACTGGCGTGACCACCCGCGCCAAGTCCCTCGTCCAGGCCACTGTCCCCTCGTACTCGAGGCGCAGATTGGGGGTTTCGACATGAGCCGCGTCTTCATGGACGGTGGCGGCAGCATCAACCTAATGTTCTTGAGTACCTTGCGTGCAATGACGATCCCTCTGACGTGTCTGGAAGTTTCAGACACAAGGTTCCACGACATCGTCCAAGGGAAAGGCGTATATCCCCTGAGCAAAATCAACCTTGATGTCATCTTCGGCACGCCGCAAAACTTTCGGCGAGAGCGCATCGACTTCGAGGTTGTCGACTAGGCTTCACAATACCACTGCATCCTCGGACGTGTCGCGTCCACGAGGTTCATGGCAGTGCCACACTACGCCTACTTGCAGATGAAGATGCCGGGTCCAAACGGCGTAATCACAATCAACGGCAACTTCGAAAGGTCAGACAACTGCGATAGGGAATTCAACAGAATCTCCCAGTCCTTCGGCATGCAGGAGGAACTCTCAAGACTAAAGGAGTCGACAAACAACAGTCTGCCTCCCCTGAGCAGGCCAAGTTCACCCGACCTATCCTTCGACTCGTTAGTGCACACGAAGAAAGTCTAGGTCCACCCAACAGACCCGACCAAGACGGCCCGCATCGCCAACAACTTGAGTTCCGCATACGAACTCGCGCTCGTCGAATTCCTCCGTGAGCACTGGGAAATCTTCGCCTGGTGTCTAGCGGACATGCTAGGGGTTCCCAGGGAATTCACCGAGCATGCACTCAACATCAACCCAGACGCAAGGATAGTCAAGCAGACAATTCAGCGACTGTCTAAACCAAGAGCAAAGGCGGTCGGAATGGAGATCAATAGACGCCTCGACGCCAAATTCATACGCGAGATCAAGGAAAGTACTTGGCTCGCCAACACGGTGCTGGTACCTAAAAAAGACACGGATATCCTGCGGATGTGCATGGACTTCACCTCCCTGAATAAGCACTGCCCAAAAGATCACTTCCCGCTGCCGCGAATCGACCAAATCATCGACTCCACCACGGGATGTGAGCGTCTATGCTTCCTCGACGCCTACTCAGGCTATAATCATATTCGAATGAAGGAGGAAGACCAAGAGAAAACGGTGTTTACGACGCCTTTTGGTGTGTTCTGCTACAACACATTGCCCTTCGGGCTCAAAAACGAAGGAGCAACCTATCAGCAGTGCATGTAGGCTTGCCTCAAGAATCAACTTGGTCGCAATAGCCAAGTCTACATTGATGACATTGTCATCAAAACAAAAGAGGAAGCCTCGCTAATCGATGATTTACGCGAGACCTTCGCCAACCTCGACCGCTACCGGATCAAGCTCAATCTGGACAAATGCACCTTCAGCGTAGCATCTGGGCAACTACTCAGATATCTCATCTCTGCGAGAGGGATTGAGGCGAACCCGAAGAAAATAAAAGCCATACTAGCCATGGAGAAGCCGAAAACGTAAGAGGCGTCCAGCAACTGGCTAGACGAATCGCGGCGCTCAGTCGATTCATCAATCGAATGGGTGAAAAAGCACTGCCTTTCTACCAACTTCTCCGTAAAATTGACAAGTTCGAGTGGACCGACGAGGCGCAGGAAGCATTCGAAGACCTCAAGCGTCTACTATCCACCTCGCCAGTACTAGTGACTCCACGCAAAAAAGAACCATTGTTGCTATACATTTTCGCCACTAACTAGGTGGTCAGCACGGTGCTCGTGGTGGAACGAGCCGAGGAAAACAAGGTCCACGGGGTGCAGCGCCCAATCTATTACCTCAGCGAGGTGCTCACGCCAACAAAGCAACGGTACCCGCACTACCAGAAGTTGGCATAGGGCGTCTTCATGACAGCCAGGCGACTGCGCCACTACTTCCAAGAGCACCCAATCGTGGTGGTCAACGACGCCCCGCTTGGACATATCCTCAACAACCCCGACGCGACCGGACGAGTCGCGCTTTGGGGAATCGAGCTGTCTCCATGAGACATTACATATGAAAAGCACGACGTGATCAACTTGCAAGTCCTCCCTGATTTCCTCGTGCACTGGATGGAGAACCAGCTCCCCGAAAAGCCAGATATGTCTTACCTCTTTACAATGCACTTCGATGGATCCAAACTAAAGGACGGGGCTGGCGCAGGTGTCATACTGACATTGCCCCAGGGAGACAAGATGAAATACATTCTGCGAATGCAGTTCACTGCCTCCAACAACGAAGCTGAATACGAGGCCCTGCTGCACGGGATGCGGATGGCGAAAGCCTGCGGTGCCAAGAGGCTCATCATCTATGGCGTCTCCAAACTGGTCGTCAACCAAACGATGCACGAGTGTGACGTGCTGAACGACAATATGATCGCCTACCACGACCTCTACGACACACTCGAAGGGGACTTCGACGGTTGTGAGCTGCGGCACGTAGGCCGCGAAAGCAATGACGAGGTGGACGCACTCGCCAACATTGGCTCCACCTGCGCCCCCATACCACCTGGGGTATTTCTCGAGCGTATCTGCGAATGCTCCATCAAGCCAAAGGCCACAGAGAAGAAAACAAGCGCAACAACGGACTCGGGGGCTACGCCACCCAATGAGCCAATGGCACTCGATGACCTGGAGCTTGACATAGGACTCGAAGGACCAATGGGTGTCATGATGATCGAGCCATCTTGGAATCAACCCTACATCACATATCTTCTCCGCAAGAGGCTGCCGGATGACCCGACTGATGCGCGACACATCGCGTGGCGATCCAAGGCATTCACCATCATCAACGGAAAACTATACAAGCGCAACATCACAGGAGTACTCCAATGGTGCGTCTCCAACACGAACGGAAAGGGCCGTCCTCCTCGACATCCATGAAGGGACTTGCGGGCACCATGCCGGCAGTCGCGCCCTCATCACCAAAGCTCTACGAGCTGGATTCTGCTAGCCCACGGCCATGCGTGACGCCAAAGACATCGTCCAGCGATGCAACGCTTGCCAGCGATTCGCGGACAAACCGCACGCACTTGACGCGGAACTCCGGCCAATACCATTGGCTTGGCCCTTTGTGCATTGGGGACTCGACATGGTCGGCAAGCTCCTAAAGTCCTCGCGAGGGGGCTACGTCTACCTCCTAGTTGCAGTCGACAAATTCACCAAGTGGATAGAGGCCATGCCGGTGACAAACCAGTTAGGAGCCAGCGCCGTCAAGTTCTACGAATCCATTGTCTATCGCTTTGGAATGCCACACAGCATCATCACGGACAACGGAACAAACTTCACCTCTAAGGAGTTCCAAAGTTTCTGCGAGAACCTGGGAATCAACATAAGCTATGCCTCCGTAGATCATCCACAGACCAACGGTCAAGTCGAAAAGGCCAACGGCCTTGTCTACGATGGAATCAAGAAGCGACTCCTCCGGCCACTCAGCAAGCCGCCGGATGTTGGCCAGACGAGCTGCAGTCCGTAATTTGGAGCCTGCGCACAACCCCAAATAGCGCCACGGGATATACCCCGTTCTTCATGGTGCACGACACCGAAGCAGTGCTACCCACAAAAGTACGCTTCAAAGCCCCACGGGTAGTCGCGTACAGCGAGCAGGAGTCAACACTTGCACTCGAAGACTCCGTCGATCTCCTTAACGAGGCATATGATATCACAGTAGAAAGATCGACGATCTACCAGCAAAACCTGCGCAACTACCACAGTAGAAAGCTACGCCCTAGATCCTTCGTCGAAGGAGACCGGGTCCTGCGACTGAAGTAGCAAGGGCACCTCAAGCTCGAGTCCCCTTGGGAGGGACCATACGTGATTACAGAAGTAATCCCAGGTGGCGCCTACCGCCTCAAAGATTTCGAGACAGGAGTCGCATACTCCAACCCTTGGAACGTCACGCAGCTGCGGCGCTTCTACCCCTAGTAGTCTTTTTTTTCTTACATTACAAATAAGGCTATTCAGCTAGGCTACTTAACCACACATTGTACCTCGTATTGTTCTACGAATAAATAAAGCTAAGTGCCCCTAAACTATGTGTTCTTCCTTATTTTTCTGGCAATATTATCACTCGGGGGCTGCACCACCCTTTACATATTCGTTCTATGAACAAGTCGCAGTGACATGGGTATACCCTACAAGTACTCGAGTTTGGTATATACGGTCCAGATACGGTGGAAGCCCACAGCGTTGCCAAGGCCCAATGAATACTTCGAGTGGCCCACGGACTCTCGGTGACTTGCAAGACAAGAAGAAGTCTAGAGATAGAAAGTATGAAGGGAAAACCCTAATCTGTAACCGACTCGGCCTGCTACCCGAGACCTGGCCTATCTATATAAAGGCTAGGAGGGGACGGCGAGGAGGACACATGCAACCCTAGTTTCCACAACTCTCGCCAGATTGCATCTGCGCGCCCCTGTAATCTTCGATTCCTTCGTTAATTCCAAGAGCAGATAAGCAGGAGTTGGGGCCTCAACGAGGCCTGAACCTGGGTAAACCTTGCGTCCCTGTGTGCTTTTTTGCAAGCCGATTGATGCTTCCAGCGCTCCCTCCTTCTCCAAAACCCAAGTCCATAACAATGGGCATTGATGAGTTAAACCCTCGTCAATTGGCGCCGTCTGTGGGAATTGGGAGTGCTGATGTTGCGGCTTCTTCGGCCTCATCAACTGCGATCTACAACTCCGCAATAGTGGAGATTCGCCAGCTCTTCGGCGCGTTCGACTTCACCCTCCACACGCCTGCCACTCGCCCGGCCTTCGAGTCCGTGGGCGATGGAATCAGCCTGGCGATCGGGAGCTTCCACTTCCAAGTTGGTCAGATGGGCACGCTTCGCATGCCTGACCAACCAATGGCATCCGCGATTGCTCCATCGTCGTGGTTCTCGCCACCAATCGGCGCACTCAGTCAGCTCAACACCTCAGCAACAACTAAAAGCACGGATAGCGACAGCAGTCACGGATCCAATCTGGGCGGCCTAGCAACGGAAGATGGGGTTTACGGCTCTGGATCCGAAAGTTGCGGGAGCAACAGCTTCCCCAGCCACTTCATGTGTGCCGTCATCAACACTGGCGACTCCACCGCTAATCGCGAAAACGGTGACAATGGATCTGGCACCGATCCACCTAATGGTGGCATACCTAATGGCGGACCTCCCAACGGCGGCCCCCCAAACGGTGGTAATGATGCGCCTGTCAACAACGGAGGGGCAGTCAAACCTCCAACCATGGTGAATGAATACACCGGCGAATGTGTCGTGATCAGGCTCAACGATCTCGAGTGGGCCCGTTGCCGAGAAGCTCTGCGAGGCAATCCTCTGCCTCCAGGCACGTCGCAGGAGATGCTGATGGGCTACCATTGGCTAAATAAGGAGGAGTACAAACGCCAGCTACAAACGATCACGCAACTCGAAGCAAGTAAAAAGGCGGCGAATGAGTTGAGCCTTCGACGGGTCGGGCTCTCCTCCCACGGAGGATCCTCCTCCAAGGGCAACGAGTATGTGGCCAACAAGAGGCGATCTCGAATGGCCCACCTCACCGAGCAGGAGCGCATAGAAGCTGCGAAAGTCCTCAACTTGACGACCACGACTACGATGCGTGCGATGACATCACGCAGCGCAAAATCGACAAGTCAAGGGAACGACGTGCCCGCTCGACTGACTCAAAGGATGAAGACATGGAGCTCTGCGGCGCCAAATGCTTCAGCAGGGCCATCAGACAAAAGCGAATGCCCAAGGGGTTCAAGCTCCCATCGGAGAACCCAAAATTTGACGGCCTGCAGGACCCGAAAATCTTGTTGGAGGACCACATGTCTGATGTCTACGCACTTCTATTCTTGTAGAAAGTTGTTGGGCCTCCAAGTGCAGAGGTTTGTAGAGCAGCAGCAAGTTTTCCCTTAAGTGGATTACCCAAGGTTTATCGAACTCAGGGAGGAAGTGGTCAAAGGTATCCCCTCTCAAGCAACCCTGCAATCAAGATACAATAAGTCTCTTGTGTCCCCAACACACCCAATACACTTGTTAGGTGTATAGGTGCACTAGTTCGGCGAAGAGATAGTGAAATACAAGTGGTATGGATAATTATAAGTGGTAACGGTGATAGAAGATAACTTGATAGCGTGAAAGAGACTAAAGGCAAACTGAAATAAAGATGGAAGCAAGCAAACATGTAACAGATCTAATAGCAAACGGTGTTTCAATGCTAAGAAACAAGGCCTAGGGATCATACTTTCACTAGTGAACACTCTCATATAAATATCTTCCCTTCATGATACTACTCTTAACTACTCTCCGGTTGGACACTCTAATCAACGGTAGGGCTATAACAGCACACCTCAAAGTAAGCCTTTCCCATCTAGAAAACCCCACACTATCACCTTGAGCACTAGATGGTTCCAACAAACACCACAATTTCATAAAGACATCCAACTCCAAATATAACTCATAACAAGTATTTGTAATCTCTAGCCTAAGTGCCACCATGGTGTGCACGCTGTCACTTTCACACACATGGTGAGAGCAGAGATCTATTAAAGCACTTGAGTAGCAAGGTAGATCTATAGATTACAAGCTCATGATCTCAATAAGATCATGCATAGAGAGAGAGATGAACACATAGCTATCGGTAGAACCCTTAGCCTCGAGAGAGAACTACTCCCTCCTCATCATGGGAATCAGCAATGGTGATGGAGATGGTGGTGGAGATCAATGGAGATGGCTCTGGGGGCACTTCCCCGTCCCGGCAGGGTGCCGGAACAGAGACTTTCTGTCCCCCGAGTCTCCCCTTCGGTGGCGGCGGCGCTGCGGAACTTTTCGTGGATTTCTGATTGACTCCCTAGGGTTTTTGCATCGGGATGCTCTTATAGGCGAAAGAGGCAAGGTCGGTGGCCGGCCAGGGGGCCCACACCATGCCCTAGTGCGGCCTAGGGTTGCCCGCGCCAAGGGGGGGTGTGGCCACCCTGTGGCCCCTCTTCGACTCTCCTTCTGGCTCCGCGAGTCTTCCTAGAAAAGAGTAACTTTGGCTTTTGTCCCGTCCAATTCCGAGAATATTGATTTTCTGACTTTCCTGGAACCAAAAACAGCAGAAAACAGGCAACTAGCACTGTGGCATCTTGTTAATAGGTTAGTCCAAGAAAGTCTATGAAAAGTACTCCAAAGTTGGAACAAAACATAAGAAAGTAGATAAAATCAAGCATGGAACATAAAAAATTATAGATACATTTGCAATGTATCAACATCCCCAAGTTTAACTCCTGCTCGTCCTCGAGTAGGAAAGAATAAATTTTGAGGTGACATGCACCATCAAAGACTTGATCAAAGTATTTGTAAAACATTCATAGCTAGGATCATAGTACTTCAATCATAACATGAAAGACAAAGTTCTAGCAATAAGACAAAGAAACTATGATGCAACATGAAAAGGCACAAACAAAAGATTCATGAATAACAATACTTTTCAAGACGTTTGTTCGTTTCACATAAAGAAAACATAGCATAATAGTATTCAGCTTGTCCCTCATAGAGTAGAAAATATAAATGCATAGGACACCTTCAGAGTTCATAAGAGTGACTAGATACAAATAGTTTAAAACAAGCAATATCAAGTTATGCATCAATCAACTAGTCTTGGGACAATGCACATAGAACTAAGAATGGCCACTATGCTCTCAAAGTAAGTGCATAAAGATAGAAGGTGGAGACTCAATATATAAGTGGAAGAAAGGCCTTTTGTAAAAGGAAGTAGGGATTCAAGTCTCATAAAGATCTTCCAAAAATTATGGTACTTATAGCTTTTAGCTCTCATTGCCCCTATCATAAGCATCTTGAAGTGATTAAGGTTAAAGTGAACAAACTATGGTGTACATGCTTGACGAAGTATAAGTTAGAAATCTCATGTCCCTTGTATACGAGGGTCGTTCCTCATGCTACTCAAGTTTAGTCACCGGTAAGTTCTTATCATCGTAAGTACATGTGCATCATAGAGAACCCCCAACGGGGTACCCCTTGCTCGATGATACGGAAGAATCCCCATATCAAAATGACAAGGCAAGCAGACAACAAGCATCTCAGCAATCTTCTTATTTACCATGGGAATATGGTGCTTTTTTTCTCTCTTTCCTCTTTTCATAATATCTCTTTTTTTCTCAATATAGGACTCTCTTTTTTTATAAGAAGAATGCTTCATAGACAACTCATTATGGTTACGCTACAGGTTTCCACCATGTCAGCATGGATTAGACCAGCGGCCCAGGCGTTTCTCTAACACATATACATAACTCCATGGACTTACAAGCTCCCCTTTCATTTCACACCGACGACATCCATATACAAAAGAGCATGATATCAACTAGGTACAAGTACCAAGTGCAATGTTGAAAGCGTTCCCCATGAAAGCATGGTTCTGCTAATTCCCAACAAATAAGTGCAACCATATACAACATAGACGACACAATGGTTCAAGTTTATTAAGGGCAAGAAAAGTAAAGTGTGCCATCAAGTTCGTGAGAGCTTTAATCACTAGTTTTCTCATAACAAGTTTAATTTGGAAGGTAAACAAAAGCATGAATATACTTGGAATAGCATAAGCTAGTAGGTAGGTATGGTGGACACTTTGGAATAACTTGGTTTAGGGAGTTGGATGCATGAGTGGAACTCATACTTTTTGTGGAGGCTAGCAAAAGACTAGGAGCGACAAACTAAGAGAGCAATAATGGCCATAATCATGCAGTGCAACAAAACATCATTGATCAAAGCATAAAGTGATACTACAAGTTGAAAACTAAAGGATCACAA
Source organism: Avena insularis (assembly GCA_023614405.1). Taxonomy (NCBI): domain Eukaryota; kingdom Viridiplantae; phylum Streptophyta; class Magnoliopsida; order Poales; family Poaceae; genus Avena; species Avena insularis. Next base: position 93,359,444 of record CM042696.1, on the reverse strand, counting down.
AGGCTTATGGTGACTTGAGATAGTCATAACATGGTGTGAGCATGCGCCAAGTCAACCCAAATAAAGCATCACAGGAGAATACCACTATACTATGCTTTAATATGCTAAAACAACGCATGATTCATCCAAGGCACATTAAGCAATCTCAATTGTTTATAACAAGCCATGCTACAGAAAAGAATACTAAGCATAAAGCCAAAACAATATCAAGCATGGCATGACAAAGCATAGGCCACAGTCAAAAACAAGCTCTTTTTACCACATAAGTATGAACTTTCCTGCTCTTTTCCAAACCAAACCAAACTATTTGCAAACCAATGTATGAAAGAGGGGGTACAACCAATTTATTCAGAAAACTAAGCAAACCAAGCAAACGAAAAACTAAAACGAAAACAAAAAAGAAGACGCTCCAAGAACAACACAACTGTGCATGAAACAATAAAAATGAAGTGTTTGGAAGAAACCTGGGATTTTTATTGATGAAGAAGGGGATGCCTTGGGCATCCCCAAGCTTTGATGCTTGTACTTCTTGGATATTTATTGGGGTGACACGCGTGGCATCCCCAAGCTTGAGCTTTAGTCCATCCTTCATCTCATTACTCATTCCTTCCATACACCTGAAAATTTTCCTTCATACAAAACTTCACACAATCTTTATTAGCAACATTAGTGCACTCAAGATAATAAGTATTAAGGTTCAGTTCTAACACCAAATAAACTTCCATTAGAACACTAGCTACTGTAGCACTTCCCTCAAAAATCTCAATTCCCCAAAAGAACTCAAAAAGGAACCAACAAGAAGCAAATGCAGAAAATGACAGAAATCTGTCAAAACAGACCAGCAGGTAAAGACGAATTGTTTCGAAGACCTTCTGTTGCTCAAATCAAAAAGTGTTGAACTAACGAAAGTTATATAACAACCTGGGGCAGAAGCACAAAAATTCATGCCTCAAAATGACGTTCAGAGATTTTACACGAATTTTTACGGTGAAGCACAGAAATCTGTTTCGGGACAGCAACTTTCCCAATCATTACTTCTCTCTCATTAGAGGTTACTCTTGGCACAAAAAGAAAATAAAAAGGATATGGAGCGGTTATTACTGAAGTAATAACTTCCAAGAATCATCTAAAGCTCTTGGGTTATCTCCCAATAAGTACTTTTCTTTAATGCCTTTAAGTTAGGCATGATTGTTTGAGAAGATGCTCACATAAGACATATGAATTGAAGTAAAAGAGAGCATCAAGAAGCAAATTCAAAACACATTTAAGTCTAACCCACTTCCTATGCATAGGAATCTTGTAAAAAAACAAGTCATGAAAGCACAAAGTAACAAGCATAGGAAAGCAAAACAAGTGTAACTTCAAACTTTTCAACATAAAGAGGGGAAACTTAATATTGTTGAAACACATAAAACCATGTTTCCCTCTCTCATAATAACTTTCAGTAGCATCATGAATAAAAGTAACAATATAACTATCACATAAAACATTCTTATCATGAGCCACATGCATAAAACAATTATTACTCTCCCTATAAGAATAGTCATTCTTATTAATCATAGTGGGAGCAAATTCAACAAAATAGCTATCATTATTATTTTCATCACCATAATCATCAAATATAGGAGGCATATTGTAATCATAATTAATTTTCTCCTCAATAGTAGGTGGACTAAAAATATCATATTCATCATTGTAATCATCATATATTGGAGGTTTGGTATCATCATAAGTAATAGAATAGCTATCTTCCAAAGCTGGGGAACTAAAAAGATCATTTTCATAAAAACTAGCTTCCCCGAGCTTAGACTTTTCCATAGCATTAGCAATAATGGTGTCCAAAGAATTCATATTAACAACATTGCTATTATCACGCAAATAAAGTTCCATAGGTTTTTTAATTTTCTCTTCAAACACTTCATGTCCTAACTCAAGATAAAAACTATAAAGCTCTCTAATTTTGTTGTTGTTTTACATTAAGCCTAACTAGTGAAAACAAGAAACAAAAAGACAAAATTGCAGAATCTAAAGGAAATAACTTCAAGCACTCACATCGGAGGATGTGAGTACCTTTTACCTTACCTCCCCGGCAACGGCGCCAGAAAATAGGCGTTTGCCGTGGGAGGTTCTTCTTCTTTAATCCTCCGGTGTGAATACCTTTTACCTTACCTCCCCGGCAACGGCGCCAGAAAATAGCTTGATGTCTACGCACTTCTATTCTTGTAGACAGTTGTTGGGCCTCCAAGTGTAGAGGTTTGTAGAACAGCGGCAAGTTTTTCCTTAAGTAGATTACCCAAGGTTTATCGAACTCAGGGAGGAAGTGGTCAAAGGTATCCCCTCTCAAGCAACCCTGCAATTAAGATACAATAAGTCTCTTGTGTCCCCAACACACCCAATACACTTGTCAGGTGTATAGGTGCACTAGTTCGGCGAAGAGATAGTGAAATACAAGTGGTATGGATAATTATAAGTGGTAACGGTGATAGAAGATAACTTGATAGCGTGAAAGAGACTAAAGGCAAACTGAAATAAAGATGGAAGCAAGCAAACATGTAACAGATCTAATAGAAAACGGTGTTTCAATGCTAAGAAACAAGGCCTAGGGATCATACTTTCACTAGTGAACACTCTCATATAAATATCTTCCCTTCATGATACTACTCTTAACTACTCTCCGGTTGGACACTCTAATCAACGGTAGGGCTATAACAGCACACCTCAAAGTAAGCCTTTCCCATCTAGAAAACCCCACACTATCACCTTGAGCACTAGATGGTTCCAACAAACACCACAATTTCATAAAGACATCCAACTCCAAATATAACTCATAACAAGTATTTGTAATCTCTAGCCTAAGTGCCACCATGGTGTGCACGCTGTCACTTTCACACACATGGGGAGAGCAGAGATCTATTAAAGCACTTGAGTAGCAAGGTAGATCTATAGATTACAAGCTCATGATCTCAATAATATCATGTATAGAGAGAGAGATAAACACATACCGGTAGAACCCTTAGCCTCGAGAGAGAACTACTCCCTCCTCATCATGGGAATCAGCAATGGTGATGGAGATGGTGGTGGAGATCAATGGAGATGGCTCCGGGGGCACTTCCCCATCCCGGCAGGGTGCCGGAACAGAGACTTTCTGTCCCCCGAATATCCCCTTTGGTGGCGGCGGCGGTGCGGAACTTTTCGTGGATTTCTAATTGACTCCCTAGGGTTTTTGCATCGGGAGGCTCTTATAGGCGAAAGAGGCAAGGTCGGTGGCCGGCCAGGGGGCCCACACCATGCCTTGGCGCCGCCAAGGCCTAGGGGGGTGGACACCCTGTGGCCCCTCTCCGACTCTCCTTCTGGCTTCGTGAGTCTTCCGAGAAAATAGTAACTTTGGCTTTTGTCCCATCCAATTCCGAGAATATTGATTTTTTGACTTTCCTGGAACCAAAAATAATAGAAAATAGGCAACTGGCACTGTGGCATCTTGTTAATAGGTTAGTCCAAGAAAGTCTATGAAAATTAGTCCAAAGTTGGAACAAAACATAAGAAAGTAGATAAAATCAAGCATGGAACATCAAAAATTATAGATACATTTGCAATGTATCAATCTCCTCCATCAGGCTCTATGGTGGGAGTCGAGGCACGACCATGCAATGCCTGCAGCTACAGTTGCAGGGCACCGCCCGAGCATGGCTCAACAACCTCCTGCGCGGATCCATTCGCAGCTGGGATGAGCTAGTCTACAGCTTTGTGCGCAACTTCAAGGGCACCTACAAAAGGCCCGTGTCAATCGAAGAACTAAGGTGCTGCCAGCAAAGGTCGGGTGAATCGCTATGCTCGTACATCCAGAGGTGGTCCATCATCAAGAACTCCACAGAAAATATCTCGGAGGATCGGACAATCGACGCATTCAATGGCGGCGTTCGCCGCATAGAGCTCAGGGAGGAGCTGGGCCGCTCGAAGCCCAAAACAATTGACCACCTGATGGAAATCGTGAATCGGTGGGCAGATGGAGAAGACTCGGTGAAAAACCACGTTCACTCCGATGAAGAAGCAGAGCTCGAGCGCAGACGCGATCGCCGAAGCAAACGTCGAATGCGCATCTACGATGACCGCGACGACATCAACATGGTCGCAGCCGGCTACGCCGACAGACACGACGACAACCGCAACAGCGGCTATCGCAGCGGTGGACACCGCGACTCCGGGAAAACCACGCAGGTATGGCAACGCCGCACTCGCGAAGAGGCACCCATGATAACAATCGAGGACAAATTGTCTAGGCCGTGCAACGTGCACTTCTACATTGATAAGCATGACAGCAAGAAGAAATCCAGCCACCTTCTCAAGGACTGCCGCGAGTTCCTCAAGCTCCGCGAGGGTTTGGCGCGGATGAATCGCGACGCAGTCAACAGAGCCTACAGAGTCTCCCCAGGTGCTATAGCACATGGAGCTCCTCCTCCACCACCTGGAGTGCCACCACCCGCGGCCCTATCGGTCCATGATCAAGGCGGCGAGCCATACCCACGGGCTGTGGGCAACATGATGATACAAAAAGGACGCCCCTTGAATCGAGTACAGAAGGCCATCACTCGCCAAGTCAACTTGGTGACAAACTCACCACCATCCACCACTGAGTACCTCAGCGGAAGCGACTCCTGCATCACCTTCGACAAGCGCGACCACCCGCGCCAAGTACCTCGCGCAGGCTACTGTCCCCTCGTACTCGAGGCACAGATCGGAGGCTTCGACATGAGTCATGTCTTCATGGATGGTGGAAGCGGCATTAACCTTATGTTTGCAAGTACCTTGCGAGCGATGAAGATCCCTCTGACCTTCCTAGAGGTCTCGGACACGACATTCCATGGCATCATCCCAGGCAAGGGCATATATCCCCTGGGAAAAATCAACCTCGACGTCATCTTTGGCACGCCGAAAAACTTTCGACGCGAACAGATCGACTTCGAAGTCGTCGACTAGCCCTCACAGTACCACTACATCCTCGGACGCGTCACGTTCGCTAGGTTCATGGAAGTACCATAGTACGCCTACCTACAGATGAAAATGCCAGGCCCAAACGGCGTCATCACAATCAACGGGAGCTTCGAGAGGTCCGACAGCCGTGACAGGGAATTCAACAGAATTTACCAGTCCTTCGGCATGCAGGAGGAACTCACAAGATTGAAGGAGTCGACACACAACAGTCTGCCTCCCCTGAGCCGGTCAATTTCACCCGACCTATCCTTCGAATCGTCGGTGCACACGAAGAAAGTTCAGGTTCACCCATCGGACCCGACCAATATGGCCCTAATCGCTAACAACTTGAGTCCCGCATAGGAACTCGCGCTCGTCGAATTCCTCCATGAGCACTGGGAAATGTTCGCGTGGTGTCCAGCGTACATGCCAGGGGTTCCCAGGGAATACGCCGAGCACGCACTCAATGTCAACCTAGACGCAAGGCCAGTCAAACAAACAATTTGGTGACTATCTGAGCCAAGAGCAAAAGTGGTCGGAATGGAGATCAACAGACTCCTCGACACCAAATTCATGCGCGAGATCAAGGAAAGTACTTGGCTCGCCAACATGGTGCTGGCACTGATGCGCTCGACTTTCGATGTAGAGCTCGTTGGGAACCCCAAGAGGAAGGTACGATGAATATAGCAGCAAGTTTTCCCTCAGTTATGAAACCAAGGTTTAATCGAACCAATAGGAGCAAGGAAACACCCCAAAGGTGTTACTAGCTGAGCTTTGGCAGGGCGCACTACCGGTGCTAGTAGCAACATGGAGACCTGCACAACACAACCACAGAACTTTGTCCCCAACTTGTGATGAGGTTGTCAATCTCACCGTGTTTTGCGGAAAACAAAGGATTAAACGTATCGAATGGAAAGAAGTAAAAGTTTGCAGAAAGTAAACACAAAGCAGTAAAAGATTGTAGATTGTATGTAAAGTAAAAGGACCGGGATCCATAGTTCACTAGAGGTGGCTCTCCTTAGATAGATAACATGCTGGGTGAACAAATTACAGTGGGGCAATTGACAAACACCGAGAAAGCAATACATGCATATACTAATCATCTTGACTCCTCTGAGACTTGATTGGGCATTACAACATAATACATAGACCGCCATCCAACTGCATCTATGACTAATAATCCACCTTCAGGTTATCATCCGAACCCCCTCCAGTATTAAGTTGCAAGCAACAGATTATTGCTTTACGAATTGCGTGTAAAGTAAACAATACAATTGTTCTATGAACAAAGGATTGTTGTTTTCCCTAGTAGCAACAACACATCTAGTACCTTAGAGATTTCTGTCACTTCCCAGTTACGGAGGCATGAACCCACTATCGAGCATAAATACTAACTCTTGGAGTTGCTAGCATCTACTTGGCCAAGATAGCTACTAACAATGGAAAGCATGCAAGATCTCAAATAACAAAGACATGATAGAATCAATAATCAATCTGAAATAGCATCTCAATATCCATCGGATCCCCGCAAACACAACATGTATGAATTACAAATAGATGATCTTGATCATGAACGGAGCTCACAAGACCTAAACATGAAAGCACAAAGGAGGAGAAACCAGCCATGTAGCTACTACATGGATCCGTAGTCCAAGGATGAACTACTCACGCATCACACCGGAGGCTTGCATGGTGATGAAGAAGGCCTCCAGGGTGAATTCCCCTCTCCGGCAAGGTGCCGGGAAGAGCTTCAGATCCCTCCCGATCTAGGGATGGAGATGACATCGGCTACAGACTATTTCGTGGATTTTTGATCGGGTGCTTAGGGTTTTCATCCCGAGGGCAACTTATAGGCGGAAGGAGAGGTCGAGGGGGTACCGAGAGCCACCACACCACCCCCTGACGCGGGCCCAGCCTGGCCGTGCGGCCAGGTGGTGTGGCCGGCCCCTGGCCCTTCTCCGTTTTGTATTCTGGCACTTGATCCCTTCCGAAAAAATATACACTTTGGCTTTTGTCCTGTCCAATTACGAGAATATTCATTTTCTGACTTTCCTAGAACCAAAAACAGCAGAAAACAGGCAGCTGGCACTGTGGCTCTTGTTAATAGGTTAGTCCAAGAAATCATATGAAAAGTACTCCAAAGTTGGAACAAAACACAAGAAAGTGGATAAAACCAAGCATGGAACATAAAAAATTATAGATACATTTGCAATGTATCAACATCCCCAAGCTTAACTCCTGCTCGTCCTCGAGTAGGTAAGTGATAAAAAGAAATAATTTTTGAGGTGACATGCACCATCAAAGACTTGATCAAAGTAATTGCAAAACATTCAAGGCTGGGATCATAATACTTCAATCATAACATGAAAGACAAAGTTCTAGCAATAAGCAAAGAAACTATGATGCAACATGAAAAGGCACAAACAAAAGATTCATGAATAACATGCTTTGCAAGACGTTTGTTTGTTTCACATAAAGAAAACATAGCATAATAGTATTCAGCTTGTCCCTCAATAGAGTAGCAAATATAAATGCATAGGACACCTTCAAAGTTCATAAGAGTGACTAGATACAATAGTCTCAAACAAGCAATAACAAGTTATGCATCAATCAACTAGTCTTGGGACAATGCACATAGAACTAAGAATGGCCACTATGCTCTCAAAGTAGGTGCATAAAGTTAGAAGGCGGAGACTCCATATAATGGTGGAAGAAAGGCCTTTTGTAAAAGGAAGTAGGGATTCAAGTCTCATAAAGATCTTCCAAATATTATGGTACTTATAGCTTTCAGCTCTCATTACCCTATCATAAGCATCTTGAAGTGATTAAGGTTAAAGTGAACAAACTATGGTGTACATGCTTGACGAAGTATAAGTTAGAAATCTCATGTCCCTTGTATACGAGGCCCGCTCCTCATGCTACTCAAGTTTAGTCACCGGTAAGTTCTTATCATCGTAAGTACATGTGCATCATAGAGAACCGCCAACGGGGTACCCCTTGCTCGATGATACGGAAGAATCCCCATATCAAAATGACAAGGCAAGCAGACAACGAGCATCTCAGCATTCTTCTTATTTACCATGGGAATATTTCTCTTTTTTTTTCTCAATATAAGACTCTTTTTTTATAAGAAGAATGCTTCATAGACAGCTCATTATGGTTACGCTGCAGGTTTCCACCATGTCAGCATGGATTAGACCAATGACAAGCGCTTCTCTAACACATATACATAACTCCATGGACTTACAAGCTCCCTTTCATTTCACAATCGACATCCATATACAAAAGAGCATGATATCAACTAGGTACAAGTACCAAGTGCAATGTTAAAAGCGTTCCCCATGAAAGCATGGTTCTGCTAATTCCCAACAAATAAGTGCAAGCATATACAACATAGAAGACACAATGGTTCAAGTTTATTAAAGGCAAGTAAAGTAAGTTGTGCCATCAAGTTCGTGAGAGCTTTAATCACTAGTTTTCTCATAACAAGAGGAAGGTAAACAAAAGCATGAATATACTTGGAATAGCATAAGCTAGTAGGTAGGTATGGTGGACTCTTTGGAATAACTTGGTTTAGGGAGTTGGATGCATGAGTGGAACTCATACTTGGTTGTGGAGGCTAGCAAAAGACTGGGAGCGACAAACTAAGAGAGCAATAATGGCCATAATCATGCAGAGCGACAAAACATCATTGATAAAAGCATAAAGTGATACTACAAGTTGAAAACTAAAGGATCATAAAGGCTATGGTGACTTGATATAGTCATAACATGGTGTGAGCATGTGCCAAGTCAACCCAAATAAAGCATCAAAGGAGAATACCACTATACTATGCTTTAATATGCTAAAACAACGCATGATTCATCCAAGGCACATTAAGCAATATCAATTCTTTATAACAAGTCATGCTACAGAAAATAATACTAAGCATAAATCCAAAACAATATCAAGCATGGCATGACAAAGCATAGGTCACAGTCAAAAACAAGCTCTTTTTATCGCATAAGTATGAACTTTCCTACTCTTTTCCAAACCAAACCAAACTATTCGCAAACCAAAGTGTGAAAGAGAGGGTCCAACCAACTTATTTATAAAACTAAGCAAACCAAGCAAACTAAAAACCAAAACAAAAACGAAAAAGAAGACGCTCCAAGAAAAACACAACTGTGCATGAAACAATAAAAATGAAGCGTTTGGAAGAAACCTAGGATTTTTATTGATGAAGAAGGGGGATGCCTTGGGCATCCCCAAGCTTTGACGCTTGTACTTCTTGGATATTTCTTAGGGTGAAACGCGTGGCATCCCCAAGCTTGGGCTTTAGTCCATCCTTTATCTCATTGCTCGTTCCTTCCATACACCTGAAATTTTTCCTTCATACAAAACTTCACACAATCTCATTAGCAACATTAGTGTACTTAAGATAAATAAGTCTCAAGGTTCAGTTCTAACACCAAATAAACTTCCATTAGAACACTAGCTACTGTATCACTTTCCTCAAAAAGCTCAATTACCCAAAGGAACTCAAGAAGGAAGTAACAAGAAGCAAATGCAGAAAATGGCAGAAATCTGTCAAAACAGACCAGCAGGTAAAGACAAATTTTTTCGAAGACCTTATGTTGATCAAATCAAAAAGTTTTGAACTAACAAAAGTTATATAACAACCTGGGGCAGAAGCACAAAAAATTACAGCTCAATCCGACATACAGAGCGCTCTCAGGAATTTTTACGGTGAAGCACAAAAATCTATTTCGGGACAGCAACTTTCCCAATCATTACTTCTCTCTCAGTAGAGGTTACTCTTGGCACAAAAAGCAAATAAAAAAGGATAAGGAGAGGTTATTACAGAGGTAATAACTTCCAGGACTCATCTAAAACTCTTGGGTTATCTCCCAACAAGTACTTTTCTTTAACGCCTTTTAGTTAGGCATAAGAAGCAAAGAAAGAATCAAGTGTTCTCAAATGAAGAAGCATTAAAACCAACTTTCTTGCCCTTACCTCTCTTACTTTTATTCTTGACCTTGGGGAAAATATGATTGTTTGGTGGATAAGAAAGGTGCATGGTCCCCTTTCCCACATCTATTATTGCTCCAAGGAGTTCTAATAGGGACCTTCCAAGTGTAATTTGTCCTTTTCCTGCACATTCAATAACAAGATAATCAATAGAAATCGTTTTTCCAAGGATCTTTGTAAACACTCCTTCAGCTATTCCAAGAGGTAATATGGTAGTATTATTAGTAAGAGATATTTATTTTCCTCCTTCAATGAGCCCCCAAGTGTTCAGAGATTTATAAATATCTTTGGGCATAAGGCAAAATTCAGACATGATATCACAGCGAGCTTGAAAAGTTTCATTGTTCATCTCAATCTTTACTATAGGGAACCACTTTGATGGTTCAGAGTTTTTTGTAACATAATCATGATGCTCCCTAAGCGTATTATAGAAACTCTCTAATCTAGTAATGCTAGCCTCAAGAGTGTCCACCCTAGCAAATATTTTTGCGAAAGAAGTATCAGTTTGGCTAGGCAAGTTGTAAGTGAGGATCAATTTATTTATAGCATTAATAGCATCATCCTCATTACAATGGAGGAAATCTCCTCCCACAACAGCATCCAAAGCATATCTATAGAAAAGAGCAATTCCAAGGTAAAAACTGCTAAGTAACAAGCTTTGAGTCATTTTAGGCTCAGTGTTTTCATGTAGATCAGAGATTCTCGACCAAGCTACCTTAAAAATTTCCTCAATTCCTTGTTTAAAAGTGAAAATCATATTCTCGGGTGACATAGTGACTGGAGCAAGGCTAGACATAGTGACAACTTAGGATAGGAACTAATTTTTTTTGTGTTTTTGATAAAGAAAGCAAACTAGTAAAACTAATTTTTTTTGTGTTTTTGAAGAACAAAACAAGCAAACAAAGCAAAAAGAAACTAAGCAAAACAAAAACAACAAAGTAAAGAGATTGGTTATGAGGGACTCCCCTTGTGAAGATGTCCTTGTCTCCCCGGCAACGGCGCCAGAAAATCTTGATGCGCTCGACTTTTGACGTAGAGCTCGTTGGGAACCCCAAGAGGAAGGTACGATGAATATAGCAGCAAGTTTTCCTCAGTTATGAAACCAAGGTTTAACCGAACCAGTAGGAGCAAGGAAACACCCCAAAGGTGTTACTAGCTGAGCTTTGGCAGGGCGCACTACCGGTGCTAGTAGCAACGTGGAGACCTGCACAACACAACCATAGAACTTTGTCCCCAACTTGCGATGAGGTTGACAATCTCACCGTGTTTTGCGGAAAACAAAGGATTAAATGTATCGAATGGAAAGAAGTAAAAGGTTGCAGAAAGTAAACACAAAGCAGTAAAAGATTGTAGATTGTATGTAAAGTAAAAGGACCGGGATCCATAGTTCACTAGAGGTGGATCTCCTTAGATAGATAACATGCTGGGTGAACAAATTACAGCGGGGCAATTGACAAACACCGAGAAAGCAATACATGCATATACTAATCATCTTGAATCCTCTAAGACTTGATTGGGCATTACAACATAATACATAGACCGCCATCCAACTGCATCTATGACTAATAATCCACCTTCAGGTTATCATCCAAACCCCCTCCAGTATTAAGTTGCAAGCAACAGATTATTGCTTTACAAACTGCGTGTAAAGTAAACAATATGATTGTTCTATGAACAAAGGATTGTTGTTTTCTCCCTAGTAGCAACAACACATCTAGTACCTTAGAGATTTCTGTCACTTCCCAAGATTACCTAGTTGATGACGGTGGCTACAGACTTTCGTGGATTTTTGATTGGGTGCTTAGGGTTTTCGTCCTGAGGGCAACTTATAGGCAGAAGGAGAGGCCGAGGGGGTGCCGGGAGCCACCACACCAACCCCTGGCGCGGGCCTAGCCTGGCCGTGCGGCCAGGTGGTGTGGCCGGGCCCTGGCCCTTGTCCATCTCGTATTCTGGCACTTGATCCCTTCCAGAAAAATATGCACTTTGGCTTTTGTCCTGTCCAATTCCGAGAATATTCATTTTCTGACTTTCCTGGAACCAAAAACAGCAGAAAACAGGCAGCTGGTACTGTGGCTCTTGTTAATAGGTTAGTCCAAGAAATCATATGAAAAGTACTCCAAAGTTGGAACAAAACACAAGAAAGTGGATAAAACCAAGCATGGAACATCAAAAATTACAGATACATTTGCAATGTATCAGGCACCCAAAAAGGACACGGATATCCTACGGATGTGCGTGGATTTCACCTCCCTGAATAAGCACTGCCCAAAGCATCACTTCCTGTTGCCACGAATCGACCAGATCATCGACTCCACCACAGGATGTGAGCGTCTCTGCTTCCTCGACGCCTACTCAGTCTATAATCAAATTCGAATGAAGGAGGAAGATCAAGAGAAGACAGCGTTTACAACGCCTTTCGGTGTGTTCTGCTACAACACAATGCCCTTCGAGCTAAAAAACGCAGGAGCCACCTATCAGCGGTGCATGCAAGCTTGCCTCAAGAACCAACTTGGTCGCAACATCCAAGTCTATGTTGACGACATCGTCATCAAAACCAAAGAGGAAGCCTCACTCATCGACGATTTACACGAAACCTTCGCCAACCTCGACCGCTACCAGATCAAGCTCAATCCGGACAAATGCGCCTTCGGCGTACTGACGACCCACAAGTATAGGGGGTGTATCACAGTATTTTTGATAAGTAAGAGTGTCGAACCCAACGAGGAGCAGAAGGTGCTGGCTAGTGGTATGGATCAGGAATTCTCTGCAAATACTTAGCAAACAGATTTTTAGGGGTTTTCGATAAAGCAAGTAAACAAAGTAATTTGTTCTATTAATAACGGAATTTGAAATGAGATACTTAAAAGGCATCTTTAAGTTTTTTATATTCCGATGAAAACTTTAGTTCTTATAAAGGATTTAATCCTTTTCCTCTCAATAGCATATTGAGGAAGAATATAAATTCTCGTGGCCCAATCCTTTATGCAGCAAAGGACAAGCCGGTTGTATTACTTAAGATGACCAAACGTTCTCGAGGACACATGGGAAGACTGTCAAGTGCTTTCGCTTCATATAGTTGATTAATCCTCTTTAGCTTGCTAAGTGTTGCATGGGTGAACCTGTGCTAATGTACCACCCCATCCAAGACTAATACATACTTGTGATTATACCCCTTGCAAACATCCGTAAGTACAAGATAGTAATTAAGGTAGAAACCTAACCACAGCTTTAAACTCTAAGACCCTTACGTCCCTTGTGCAATGGTTTCCTAACGGGGTTCAGGTTTCACTCCGCAACCCCTATGATTAGTAGCCAAATACACAATGCATTCCCCTAGGCCCCTATAGGTGAAGTGTCATGTAGTCGACGTTCACATGACACCACTAGAAGAAGTACACCACAACTTAAATAACAATCTATTGAATCTTTCTCAACACAACTCCAATACTAATAACAAGACTTCTCCCATGTCCTCAAGAACAAAACGAACTACTCACAAGACATCATATGGATCATGATCAGAGATGGAATAATGATGTATAACAATCTGAACATAAACAATAATTCAATGGTTCACTCAATAGCATCAACTACAAAGAGTAATCAACACTAGGAAAGTTTCCCCTATGAACTATGCAAGATTCAACGCAATTGTTACATCAATATGGAGATGGTGATGAGGGTGCTGATGATGATGATGGTGGTGATGATGATGATGATGATCCTGATGAAGTCCAGCTTGATGGTGGTGTTGATGGCGACGATCTCCCCTCTCCGGGAAGGAATTCCCCTGGCAGAAATTTGTCTGCCGGAGAGATCTTTCTCTCTCGGTGTTTTCCGCCCCGCAGAGGCGGCGGAATCTTTCTGTGGTTGCTCTCCGAGTCTTAGGGTTTCGGGAGGATGATATACGCTAGAGGGAGGTCGAGTGGGTGGTGGCCACACCACCTCTGGCGCGCCTAGGTCGCCTGCCGCATGGTGGTGTGGCCCCCCTGTGGCCCATCTCCACTCCGTCTTCTGGCATTCTTAGTCTTCTGGAAAAATATGATTTTCCGTATATTTTCCCGGATTTTCTGATCTTCGCGAATTTTGCCTCCAAACAACACCTTTTCCATCAGAATCCTGACTGCAGCGGTCCATGCTCCAAAAGTTATTAACCATGCAAAAATAGATGAAATAACATAAGTATCACCTCTCAATACGAAATATATCAATGAATAATAGTGAATTAAGACATAGAATAGTGATGCAAAATGGACGTATCAACTCCCCCAAGCTTAGACTTCGCTTGTCCCCAAGCGAAACTGAGCTCAATAAACATGGCCTCAGGTTTATGGAGTGAAGAGTCGATAAAAGAATACGGACAAGAAGCATCACATTCATCCAAAACATAGATCATAACAGAAGGCAACTCACTATTATATAACTCAACTTGTAATAAGTAAAGGAAACACAATAAAGATACATAAAGTGAATCTTAATTGGTAATGGCAAACTTAGCTTTTGGTCGAAGAATAGTTGATAATTTGCTGGAGTTCACAAATAGCTGGTTTTTCAATGAAAGCTTTCAAAGTAGTAAACATCAAGATAATCGCAATGTGCAAAGCAAGGAACATAAGAAACATGATTGAATAAATCATCATATGAATGAATGAAACACAACAACTCAAAATACATGCTGAGATAGAGGGGAAGTAGGTTTGCTGACTCAACTACAAAGTAAAAGAAAGGCCCTTCAAAGAGGGAAGCAGGGATTGCAAGTCTCATAAATAGCTCCCAAAAATTATGATACTTACTAGCTTTCATCTCTCATTGCCCCTATCATAGGCATCTTTAGGTGATTAAGGTTAAAGTGATCAAATATGAGGATATGCATTGACAAGTTGTAAGTTGAGAATCTCATGTCCCTTGAATACGAGGGACGCTCCTCATGCTACTCAAGTTTAGTCACCGGTAAGTTCTTGTCATCGTAAACATATGTGTATCATTGAGAACCGCCAACGGGGTACCCCTTGCCCGATGATACGGAAGAATCCCCATATCAAAATGACAAGGCAAGCAGACAACAAGTATCTCAGCAATCTTCTTATTTACCATGGGAATATGGTGCTTTTTTCTCTCTTTCCTCTTTTCATAATATCTCTTTTTTCTTTTCTTTTTCTCAATCTCTATCTCTTTTTTTATAAGAAGAATGCTTCATAGATACTCGCTATGGTTACGCTGCAGGTTTCCACCATGTCAGCATGGATTAGACCAATGCCCAGCGCTTTCTAACACACATGCATAACTCCATGGACTTACAAGCTCCCCTTTCATTTCACACCGACAACATCCATAGACAAAAGAACATGATATCAACTTGGTACAAAGTACCAGTGCAATGTTGAAAGCGTTCCCCATGACAACATGGTTCTGCTAATCCACAACTTACAAAGCGCAAGCATATACGCAACATAGGTGAGCACAATGGTTCAAGTTTATTAAGTGCAAGGAAGTAAAGTGTGCCATCAAGTTCGTGAGAGCTTTAATCACTAATTTTCACATAACAAGTTTAATTTGGGAGGTAGATAAAACAAGAATTTACTTGGAATAGCAATAATGCTACTAGGTAGGTATGGTGGACACAAATGGCAAAGGTTTTGGTTTAAAGGAGGTGGATGCACGAGAAGAATACCCTCTCAGTACAGGTTTTTGGCTAGCAAGGCTAGGTAGCAAGTACAAGAGTTGAAGGAAACAAAAAAATATACAAGTGGTAAAGACAAACATGCAATCTTCCTTGGAAGCACAAAAGATGTTAACTAGAGAATACTAAACTTATGAGCAAATCAAGAAAGAAAGACAATGAAATAATTTTTCTTTAGTGTACCTTTATCTTTTTCATTCAACTCTCAAAAATAGTGTTGCTACTGACCGAGCCAGGTTTGCCAAAACCAACTAAATTAACTCAATGATCCCAGAGTGCTACCAATACTAACAACAAGATCAATCATATAACCACAAATTGAAAACTAATATAAGCTATGCAAAAGAGTGAATGATAGAACTTCTCATTAATATTCCATAACGGAAACTCACACCAAGGGATACATATCTAACGAGAGAGGGGACACTTCCATAATGCAAACCATACTACATAATAACTCCTCTATTCATGATATGACTCTACTAATAAGGTAAAAAGATAGAAGATAGTGATGTGATACCGTGACACTCCCCCAAGCTTGGAGCAAGCCAAGGGGATGCCAAACCTGATGACGAATTACTCCTTCGATGGTGGTGGTATTATGCTCTTAGTTGACGTGAGGAAATCTTCCAGCATCTTACGAAGCCTATCATTCTCCCATTGAAGCATGTCCACCTTCCTCTTCAAGTCTCGATACTTATCGCAGAATTCTTTAGTGACTCGTAGGGCTTCCGTTGATGCAGGGCAAGTGACTGAAGGTACCAGCCCTTGCTTGGGGTCTCGGAGGTCTTCCTCCATAGGCTCCTTCCCTTTATCCTTGGCAGACACCGTTGTGCTTCTAAACTTTCAAAGAGTATGTCCTGGCAGAAACAGATCGAAACAAAAACACGGCGAAAACATGATATACGAAACTCGGGGGATCCGGGGGGTTATATATTACGAAGTTTCATATCAAAAGGAAGGTACTGGGAGAAAACGAGTCAGAGGCGGAGTCCAGGGTGGACTCACCACCTAGTGGCGCGGCCAGGGTTGGGCCCGCGCCACAGGGTGGTGTGAGCCACCCTGGCTCCGTTTCCGTCCCTTTTTCGCTTCGTAGCTTCCTTTATCGACTGAAAACTGCAAAAATATAGTTGGATTGTATTTTCGCGGAACTTTTCTTACCAGAACTGTTACCTATTTGAAAACAGACTCTGCAGGTCTCTAAATTTGGTATCTAGTAGATTATTCCGTAGTCATCTCTTGAATATCATTGATATCTTCATCTTCATACACTTATTACTTGAGTCATAAGACCCTTCTCTTCCTTATTACACCATTATCTCCACTTTCTGGAAAAAAAATTCTCACAAAACTTCACACAGTTCTCATTAGCAACATTAGTATAAGTGAAGTGATAAAACCTTTTAAGTCCAACTTCAACTGAAAACCATCAAAACATAAGCTACTATAGCAACTCCTTCCGAAAACCCAAAAAGAATTCAAAAAGGAAATCGAATGAAGAAGCAAATGCAAGAGTGGCAAAATCTGTCAAAACAGACCAGAAGGTAAAGATCAATTTTTTCGAAAACCTTCTGTTGCTCAAATCAAAAAGTGCAAAACTAACGAAAGTTAAATAACAACCTGGGACAGAAGCACAAAAAATTACAGCTCAATCCGACATACAGAGATCTCTCACGAATTTTTACGGTGAAGCACAAAAATCTGTTTCGGGACAGCAACTTCCCTAATTCTTACTTCTCTCTCATTAGAGGTTTTTTTTTGACAATCAATACCACGTTATATTCAAAGTAGCAAATAGTACATGGTAGAGATAGATAAGCTGACTCCATCGATTACAAAATAAAGTCTAAAAGAAACTAGCAAATCTTCGAGGTCTTCAATCTCTTTCTTCTTCCAAGAAATAATCTTGCACTTCTCTAAAGGCAGCCAAACACTAATAAATATCGAACCATAACCTGTAAATACCAATGAAGGTTCTCCCATAATTTTTTGAGCTGCAGTGCCAAGGCTACGTGCACGCGCGCAGCCATTAGGGTAATCAATCAACATCGGCAAGAGATCCAACACAAGTATTCCAGGGAAAATTAACCGAACAGCCTGATCGACGTCGCTGGATTATCGAGAGTACGAATCACCATTGTCGAGGACGTAGCAGCCGGGACAAATATTGCAAGGATAATCCTCCTCGCGACAACCATGAGAAAAAGTCCAAAATCGATCCGATGAAGGAAGATCCGAAAGACTGTACCTATAGAAACTTAATCTTTCAACACCACCATTGACGCCAGGAAAGAGATCTCGTCGTCGAACGATATGCCGAAGATCACTTATTGTAGACGATGCCATCTCCATTAAGAAGATGACAACTAAAACACTAATCTAATCTTGAGAACACTACTTTTTTTGAAAACTCCACCCATAGATCGGGTTCCCCACCCCTCCGATGCCGGCGAGACCGGCCGAAGGAGGGGAAACCGATCTATGGAGGAGGCAGAGATGCTATGGCTAGGTCAGGAGAGGAGGAGGCGGCTGGGTTTTCTCTCTCTCATTAGAGGTTGATCTTGACACAAAAACCAAACAAAACAGATAAGGAGCGGTTATTACCGAAGTAATAACTTCCAAGACTCAAAGAAACAAAAACAAACTAAAAGCAAAAACAAATTGGGTTGTCTCCCATAAAGCTCTTTCTTTATAGCCATTAAGATGGGCATGATGATTTTGGAGAAGCTCTCATAGGGATATGAGTTGAAGTGAAAGATAGCATTAAGAAGCAAAAACACACACGCATTTAAGTTTAACCCACTTCCTATGCAAGGGAATTTTGTAAACAAACAAGTTATTGAAACCAGAGGCAACTTGCATAAGAAGGCAAAAGAAGTGCAACATAAAAACTTTCAGCATAAAACGAGGAAACTTGATATTATTGAGATGCATAACAACACTTTTCCCTCTCTCATAGTAGCTTTCAGTATCATGCATAAACTTAACGATATAGCTATCACAAGGACCATCATAGCAATGATCACTTATCCTAACAGAAAACACAGGAATACTAGCTCTCATAACACTACTATGTGAAACAATATTAGAGGTATCCTTGCAAAGGATAGTGTGTCCCTCTTTTTCATATTTAGTGACAAAGTCTTTCACATTTGCTATTATAGGTTCATCAACCATTTGTTTATCAGGTTCAACAGCTTTATTTGTACTTTCATTAACCATACTAGCTATCATAGAATGTTCCTTCATCCTAACTGGGAAAGGCATTTTCTCAATATAAGGTTTAGGTAAAACATGATTAGCAGTATAAACTTTAGTATTTCTTGAAGGAACACTCTTAGCAATATATTTATAAGGTTCATGATACTTATCCCACTTCTTTTTAGGCACTTCAATATAGGAAGCAAAAGCCTTAAATTAAGAAGCAATAGCTTGAGAATCTAGACCATAAGCATTTTTAATATTTTGAAAGTCATCAGTTCCCATAAAAGATTCAATGCATTCATAATCATAATTTATACCTGACTTTCTACCTTTGTCATTCTCCCAAGCTTCAGCATTGTCTTGAATACGGTTTAGAAGATCCCATTTAGCTTCTTCTTCCATGCGAGTGAATGATCCAGCACAAGAAGCATCCAATAAATCTTTATCATGTAGAGGGAGCCTTGCATAAAAGTTATTGATAATAATATTGATGGGGAACTCATGAATGGGACATTTGAGCATTAGTAACTTCAATCTCCCCCAAGCTTGAGTTGTACTCTCTCCATCAAGAGGCCAAAAGTTGTATATTTGATTCCGATCTTTATGAATCTCACTAGGAGGATAAAACTTTGAATAAAAGAGAGGCACTATTTCCTCCCATTTCAGAGCTTGACCATTCTTTAGAAGCTTATACCATTCCTCAGCTCTTCCTTTCAGCGATAATGAGAATAACTTCTTCTTAACTTGATCTGTAGTAATACCTGCACACTTGAATAACCCGCATAATTCGTGTATAAAGAGCAAATGATCACCGGGATGGACAGTTCCATCCCCAACATAGTAGTTATCCATAACACGATCAATAATTCTTGTAGGTATTTTGAAAACATCATTCTCAGCAGGTGGTGGCTTATCTACTACCTTAGCAGTGGTAGTAGAATTACCAAATAAGAAACTCAGTGAATTATCCATAACAAAAATAAAGCAACTAACAGAAGTAAACAATACTCATAGTAGAAGTTTCCTTTACCAGTTCCACTCTCCAATAGGGCTTCACTCCCCGGCAACGGTGCCAGAAAATAGTCTTGATGACCCACAAGTATAGGGGGTGTATCGCAATATTTTCGATAAGTAAGAGTGTCGAACCCAACGAGGAGCAATCTTTGGCTAGTGGTATGGATCAGGAATTCTCTGCAAATACTTAGCAAACAAATTTTTAGGGGTTTTTGATGAAGCAAGTAAACAAAGTACGAGTAAATAAAAGATAGTAGGAATAAATGCAGCAAGTGGCCCAATCCTTTATGCAGCAAAGGACAAGCCGGTTGTATTACTTAAGATGACTAAACGTTCTCGAGGACACATATGAAGACTGTCAAGTGCTTTCGCTTCATATAGTTGATTAATCCTCTTTAGCTTGCTAAGTGTTGTGTGGGTGAACCTGTGCTAATGTACCGCCCCATCCAAGACTAATACATACTTGTGATTATACCCCTTGCAAACATCTGTAAGTATAAGAAAGTAATTAAGGTAGAAACCTAACCACAGCTTTAAACTCTAAGACCCTTACGTCCCTTGTGCAATGGTTTCCTAACGGGGGTTCAGGTTTCTATCACTCCGGCAACCCCTACGATTAGTAGCCAAATACACAATGCATTCCCCTAGGCCCATATAGGTGAAGTGTCATGTAGTCGACGTTCACATGACACCACTAGAAGAAGTACACCACAACTTAAATAACAATCTATTGAATCTTTCTCAACACAACTCCACTACTAACAACAAGACTTCTCCCATGTCCCCAAGAACAAAACGAACTACTCACAAGACATCATATGGATCATGATCAGAGATGGAATAATGATGTATAACAATCTAAACATAAACAATAATTCAATGGTTCACTCAATAGCATCAACTACAAAGAGTAATCAACACCGGGAAAGTTTCCCCTATGAACTATGCAAGATTCAACGCAATTGTTATAGAAATATGGAGATGGTGATTAGGGTGCTGATGGTGATGATGGTGGTGATGATGATGATGGTCCCGATGAAGTCCAGCTTGATGGTTGTGTTGATGGCGACGATCTCCCCTCTCCAGGAAGGAATTCCCCCGGCAGAAATCTCTCTGCTGGAGAGATCTTTCTCTCTCGGTGTTTTCCGCCCCGTAGAGGCGGCATAATCTTTCTGTGGTCGCTCTCTGAGTCTTAGGATTTCGGGAGGATGATATACGCCAGAGGGGAGAGGCTGGAGTGGGCCAGGGTGGCCACACCACCTCCTGGCGTGGCCTAGGGCTGCCTGCGCCATGGGGTGGTGTGGCCCCCCTGTGGCCCATCTCCACTCCGTCTTCTGGCATTCTTAGTCTTATGGAAAAATAGGATTTTCCGTATATTTTCCCGGATTTTCTGATCTTTGCGAATTTTGCCTCCAAACAACACCTTTTCCATCAGAATCCTGACAGCAGCGGTCCATGCTCCAAAAGTTATCAACCATGCAAAAATAGATGAAATAACATAAGTATCACGTCTCAATACGAAATATATCAATGAATAATAGTGAATTAAGACATAGAATAGTGATGCAAAATGGACGTATCACGTACCATCTAGGCAACTACTCGGGTATCTCATCTCCACGAGGGGGATCGAGGCAAACCCGAAGAAAATAAAAGCCATACTGGCCATGGAGAAGCCGAAGAACGTAAGAGGCGTCCAGCAGCTAGCTGGGCGAATTGCGGCGCTCAGTCGATTCATCAGTCGAATGGGTGAAAAGGCACTGCCCTTCTACCAACTTCTCCGCAAAACTGACAAGTTCGAGTGGACTAATGAGGCGCAGGAAGCCTTCGAAGACCTCAAGCGTCCACTATCTACCTCACCATTACTGGTGACCCCACGCGAAAGGGAACCACTGTTGATATACATCTCTGCCACTAACCAGGTGGTCAGCACGGTGCTCGTGGTTGAGCGAGCCGAGGAAAACAAGGTCCACGGGGTGCAGCGCCTAGTCTACTACCTTAGCGAGGTGCTCACGCCAACAAGGCAGCGGTACCCGTACTACCAGAAGTTGGCATACGGCGTCTTCATAACGGCCAGGCGACTGCGTCACTACTTCCAGGAGCACCCAATCGTGGTGGTCAACGATGCCCCGCTTGGGCACATCCTCAACAATCCCGACGCCACTGGACGAGTCATGCTTTGGGGAATCGAGCTGTCTCCACGATACATTACATATGAAAAGCGCGACGCGATCAAATCGCAAGTCCTCCTTGATTTCCTCGTACACTGGATGGAGAACTAGCTCCTCGAAAAACCAGACATGTCTTACCTCTGGACAATGCACTTCGACGGATCCAAGTGTAAGGACAGGGCTGGCGCAGGCGTCATACTGACATCGCCCCAAGGAGACAAGCTAAAATACATCCTGCGAATGCAGTTTACCGCCTCCAACAATGAAGCTGAATACAAGGCCCTGTTGCACGGGATGCGGATGGCAAAAGCCTGCGGCGCCAAAAGGCTCATCATCTACGGTGACTCCAAGCTGGTCGTCAACCAGACAATGCACGAATGCGACACACTGAATGACAATATGATCACCTACCGTGACCTCTATGACACACTCGAAGGGGACTTTGACGGCTGCGAGCTACGACACGTAGGCCGCGAAAGCAACGAAAAGGCAGATGCACTCGCCAACATTGGCTCCACCTGTTCCCCCATACCACCTAGGGTATTTCTCGAGCGTATCTGCGAATGCTCCATCAAGCCAAAGGCCGTAGAGAAGAAAACAAGCGCAACAATGGACTCGGGGGCTACGCCACCCAATGAGCCAATGGCACTCGACAACCTGGAGCTCGACACAGGACTCGAAGGAACAATGGCGGTCATGATGATCGAACCCTCTTGGACTCAACCCTACATCACATACCTTCTCAGCAAGAGGCTGTCGAACGATCCAACTGACGCGCGGCACATTGCACGGCGATCCAAGGCATTCGCCGTCATCAACGGCGAACTATACAAGCGCAACATCATAGGAGTACTCCAACAGTGCGTCTCCAACGCTGATGGAAGGGCAGTTCTCCTCGACATCCATGAGGGGACTTGTGGGCACCACACCGGCAGTCGTGCCCTCGTCGCCAAAGCTCTACGAGCTAGATTCTATTGGCCCACAGCCATGCATGACACCAAGGACATCGTCCAAAAATGTAACGCTTGCCAGCGATTCGCGGACAAACCGCACGCACCTGGCGTGGAGCTCTGGCCAATACCATTGGCTGTGCCTTTTGCACAATGGGGACTCGACATGGTCGGCAAGCTCCCAAAGTCCTCACGAGGAGGCTACGTCTATCTCTTGGTCACAGTCGACAAATTCACCAAGTGGATAGAGGCCATGCCGGTGACTAACCAGTCAGGAGCCAGCGCAGTCAAGTTCTTCGAGTCCATTGTCTATCGCTTCGGAGTGCCACACAGCATCATCATGGACAATGGAACAAATTTCACCTCCAAGGAGTTCCAGGGTTTCTACGAAAACCTGGGAATCAATGTAAGCTATGCCTCCGTAGCTCATCCACAGACCAACGGTCAAGTCGAAAAAGCCAATGGGCTCGTCTGCGGCGGAATCAAGAAGCCACTCCTTAGGCCACTCGAACAAGCCGCAGGATGCTGGCCAGACGATCTGCAATCCGTACTCTGGAGCCTACGCACAACCCCAAACAATGCCACGAGATACACCCCGTTCTTCATGGTGCATGGTGCTGAAGCGGTGCTACCCGTAGAGGTACGATACAAGGCACTGCGAGTGGTCGCTTATAGCGAGAAGGAATCAACTCTTGCACTCGAAGACTCCGTCGACCTCCTTGATGAGGCACGGGAAATCGCAGCAGAAAGATCGACGATGTACCAGCAGAACCTGCGCAACTACCACAGCAGAAGGCTATGCCCCAGGTCCTTCGTCGAAGGAGACCTGGTCCTGCGACTGAAACAACAAGGGCATCTCAAGCTCGAGTCCCCTTGGGAAGGAACATACGTGATTATAGAAGTAATCCTAGGTGGCGCCTATCGCCTCAAAGATTTCGAGACAGGAGTCGCGTACTCCAACCCCTAGAACGTCGCGCAACTGCGACACTTCTACCCTTAGTAGTCTTCTCTTTCTTATATTACAAATAAGGCTATTCAGTCAAGGCTACTTAGCCACACATTGTACCTCGTACTGTACGAATAAATAAAGCTAAGTGCCCCAAACTCTGCGTTTTTTATATTATTTCTCACCATCTATCTACTCGGGGGCTGCGCCACCCTTTACACATCTGTTCTACGAACCAATCGCGATATCCTGAGTAGCTGACGCATTAATCGAACCCTTGACAAACACCAACCCAGCTGCAACGCACCTGACAGGTTGGCAAGGTGCTGATATAAACACAAGTCAGGCTAACGAAAGGGAATCGCATAGTGCAATGCACTCGCAAAACATACGAGATAGCAAGCTCTTTAAATATCAATATTAATCAATTATATACATCATACATACGAACTTTATAACACGGGTATACCTATGTGCAGGATACAAATTAAACTATTGTTGCAACAGAAGAACGTTTGTCTGCTCCTCGAAGAAGTCGACAATTTCCTCCGCTGGGCGATCCACCGCCTGGTAATGAGGAACCATATTCCAGATCGAACCTACCGATGGAGTCGGCGGACCAGCAGCAACAGCTACAACATCAACATTAGGCTGATGCAGTCGCACGAGCGACAACACAACCTTGGACCAGCCACTAACTGTTGCTGCACACACTCGCAGACTGCAATCAAGTCTTGAAATTTAGCAAGGAGAGCCAGCAGGCTCGAGGGAACGACATCCAGCGGAAACATCGTCTGGTAAATATTCCTTAAGCATTATTGCGACTTCTTCAGAAAATGAAGCACTCGCGAGGCACGATCCTGCAGGGTCGCAAGTGCGATTGCGCGATCATGATCCACCCAGAAGTACCCACTTGCCTGAAGCTGTTCCTGAGCCAGGTCGTTCATACGAATGACAATCCTGTCCTTCTCATCCTGCGGATGATGCGCGCTGACAACTATACCAAGCAAGAGGCGAAATTATGAAGATAACGAACTACCGTGATGGACTACAAGAAAAGATAAGAGAGCAGGAAGCTAACACTTGAACTGATCGCCCAGCTGTGTCACCTCCTCCAATAGATATTGCTCTCGGGTGGTAGCCTTCTCCGCCCTAGACTTCCATACGTCCAAGCTACCGCGGAGGATGGGCAACTCATGTTCCAGCTGCTTAACGCGATCGCGCAGTCGCGAAAGCAGGGACAACTCATCCACCCTTGAACGCGACTGCGCCAAGGTCTCATCAGCGGGTGGCGGATCCCGAGGATCACTCGAAGGACCACTCGAGGTACCCTATCACGAACCAAACAAAATCAAAATAAGAGGCTAAAGATACACTGATGAAAGGTCTGGATACATTCAAACATAAACAAAGTCTTGACTGGGGTACCCCCATGAAAGCATTGTCTCACGTACACAAGAGGTTAGACACTAGAGCTATTACATATAAAACTAAGGAGCAGCATGTTTATTCGACTTCGACTTCGGCCTTGGGGGCTTCATCGCATCTGTGGCAGTTTTCGATGCCACGGACTTGCCGGCGGCCGCAGCCTTCGCAGCTTTCGCTTGACGCCGCTCCTTGGAGTACTTGGCGAGTGTCTCGATAAGCTAGGGACCATAATTTTTGCATTTACCAGCAAAGGGAGCAAACACTACCTGCTGGCCTCCAGCGTCGACAGGCATCGCCTCAGAGATAGCGGCAGGATCCATCTCCACACCATGGGCCTGCACCATTGCGAGTGCCATGGTGGCGCCGACGGAGCGCTACGAGTTTTTGAAGTCAGCAGGGATACCTCCAGCCAGAGACTCCACCAAGTCGCCGAGATTTTCGATCATCCCGGCCTTGGGATTTAAGTCCTCACGGATGCGACTGAGCACATCCTTGGCCTTCCCCAGCGTCTCCTGGAGGGATACACTGCGGTCCTCGACTGCGGTGATGGCACCAGCCAAAGCATCCGCACGGCACAGAGATTGAGCATCAAAACTCAAGCCGCTGGCATCTGCATACACAAAAGCATTAGTACAACAATCATACGTCAAAGTACAGAAGAGCAAGGCATATCTAGATGAAAAAGTCATACATGAGAGGGACTTGGCAATCGAGAGAAGCTGCTCCTCGAACATCTTCTCCCTCTCAGCAGTTGAGGAAAGGAGATCCTGCTCTCGCTTCCGCGACTCCTCCAAGGCTGCGACTGCCTCGTCGTGATTCTTCGTACCGCGGCCAATGTCTTCTCCAATGCAGCAGCATGGCGAAGTAATTCATTGTGCTCAGCAGCAACATACAAAGAGTGTTATCAAATCGAATCAATAATATTCGCAAAAGTCAAAGATGAAGTTAACACTTACTTTCGACAATGCGATGGCGATTGTCCAGTCGCGCATGTTGTCGACCCATGTTAAGGACCTGCTCTACCAGGCGGGCGGCTTCCTTCACGATGAGCTGCATCAGAGACATTTAAAAGTTCAAGTAAAGCACACCAAGAATAAATTCGACTGCCAACTACAAGCTACTTACATGATCCTCCACAGACTTCGAGGAAGGCTGTTGCACAGTCATCCGGGTAACCATGTGATGCTCCCCAGCATGCGGGGAACTCGATGAATTATGCCCGGAGTGGGCTGCCAATGGAGGAGAAGGAGACCGCGAAGCCACCTTCTTGGACTTGGAGTCCGCGACTCCGGACTCCTTCAAAAATTGGACGTCATCAGAAGACGACGTCGCCACTTGACTTAAACACAAAATCAAGCAAAATCTTCAAGACAGATGACAACTCAAAGAAGAAACCAAAACAAAGTCGCAAATATAGAACTTACCAGTCAAATCTATCTAGATCGAAGGACTGCTCCACCGACTCCGACGATTCCTTTGGTAGTCGAAGCTTCTTCCGGGCAGGAGGAGCCATAGAGCGCACAGGAACGGCAGGAATCGGCTCCTTAGCACCAATAGATGGGCCTTTTGGAGTCAAAGGAGATGAAGCATCTGAATCCTCGCAGCAACGCTTGCGAGTGTTCGGATCACTAGACTCGGGGGCTCCCTCCTCTTCAAGTGGGACGGTTGATTCCGACTCGTCCTCTTCATCCACTTCATGAGGAATAACCCCCTCAGGAAGAGGGGGCAAACTGGGAGACACCTTCCAATCCTGCATTCAGAAAACAATTCATTATACATCAAGTAATTAACGCCAATCGACAAATAAAGCTACTTCGTAGCACAAATCTACCTCAGGAGGAGGGTTAGAGGCGTCAAAGGGAGGCACGACTGGTTCGCTTGGGAGAACCTCTTTGGTGGTATATTTTGTCACCAGTCGCAACCTCTTATCTACTTGACCTGCGGGAATGCCATCGCCAGATACGCGAGTGGCATCGTCCGCACCAGCCCATTAGAACATGGGGTGGACTCTAGCCTACAGAGGCTGGATGCGACGGCGCAACCATGTGCGAATGAGGGCGGCACCTCCCTCTTCTTTACCCATGTAGCTCTCGAGGTTGCAGACGCGCTTGTACAGCACTTCCGTCTCCTCGGACTCACCAGGCATCACAGCGTTCTTCCAAGAATGCCTCCTCTTGCACGTCGTCACGGGATCGAAGGGTGCAAGTCCATAGTGCTCTCCGTCGGCCTTCTGGTCACGGATGTAGAACCACTTGTCTCTATACCCTTGGATGGACACCATGAGCTTGATATCAAAATATGTGGCGGAGGAGTCGACATGGATTCCGCAGCCTCCTACATCATAGACTACAAAACCAGATGCTGACTGGCGCTTCAGCTTGAAAATCCTCTTAAAGAGGACAAAGTGTGGCTCGACTCCGAGCCAACACTCACAAAGAGTAACATAGCAGGCGATGTGGAGGATAGAATTTGGGGACAGCTGATACAGCTAGAGCCCGTAGAAACAAAGAAGGCCCCTGAAGAAAGGATGCAGGGGCAGAGAAAGACCGCGGATGATGAACGCAAGGAACATCAACCGGAAACCAGCAGGAGGACAAGGAATTACCTCGTCACCTGGCACTCACGACTCATCCTCCACGGGTGACAGAATTCCATCTTGACGCAGGAGACAGAGCTCATAGGACTTGATAATGGATGCGCGCCATGCACCATTGGTGGCACGGGTACCCGCGCCCTTCTTCTTCCCAGCACCGGTGGCGCTAGTGCCCACGGTGGTGGAGCCGCCCTTCTTCTTGGCGGTGGTGGACTCAGTGGCGGCGCCTCCCTTCTTTTTGCCCATCTTGTGATGACGGTGCGAGCGGAGGAAGTAGCTCAGGAAGACGCGGAGTTGGTCCAGCGCCACGAAGAGGATGAGCTCTAGGAAGTAGAGAGCAGCGACAATGGCAATGGAAGCACAAGTAGAGAAAGGGCAGATGGGAAAATTACCGCAGCTGCGCTGCTACTTAACCTCCTTTCGGATGCCATCCAACGACCAGCAGAAACCCTACTGGATGCGTGGCACACATCGCTGTCGACATGTGGAGAGGCCAAAACACGAACCGTCCCCCACTATCTCCATTACGCGCGGAAATCAAGGAGACGCAGTTAAAACGAAAGATTACGCACGCCCGGTCAAATCAAAGTCAGAAAGTGGGACCCACCACTCGTCACGTCCCGTCAAAGCCGCTCACGCAGGCAACTGAGGTCATCACATCGTCAACACTGATGTCACCAGGAGGAGCATCAGAAGATTTCGACTATTAAGTCCTTACTTGAGTCTTCGACTCCACCAAGCACTCGGGGGCTACTCCCAAAGGGAGCGCTGGTTGCGCACCCTATGATTCATTTTTATGCAGAAATTTGAACATTAAAAGCATACCCACCACTCGAATATACGATTCGATTATGGATCATGGGTTACTCCCATAGGGAGCTCCGGAAGAAAATTCTACTGAAACAAAAGACGACAGCAGTCACAAAAGCTCTTTAGTCCCTGCCTAAGTCTTTGATTCAACTAGGCACTCGGGGGCTACTCCCATAGGGAGCGCTGGTCGCGCACCCTATGATTATTTTTCCTTACACAATGTACTTTGTGTTGATAACATCCACATTCATATGCTATGATGACTCCGCCTCATATTTTCCCTACAAAGAGATTACGTCTCCTGGGTTACCCGAATCATCTCCACGATGACAAAAGTTCGGATGTCACGCTTACAGCGTGAAGGTTAGACCTGAATAAGGCCTGACAACGCATCTGCTGTGCACTACCAAAAACATATCCGTGCCTACAGGTATGATGAACATGCCTTGACGGACGCGTCGAGTGCTCACGCCAATACACTGGAATTCAACTCCTGTAAGACCTCCGTGGCCTGAGTCGAATTACGCCAGCACTTTTCCGAATTCGAGTCCGAGGACTCGAGTTTGAGTAGATTGCGTTGTCTTTCCCTAAGGCAGTTAACTGATACCGATACATCGGCTAAATCAGGCACGCACATCAATGATCCCTATGACAAGAACTAAACACTCGAAAAATACTCAATCATGCACTCGAAAGACTTTATAAAGTCCCCAGTCGAATCTGCGATTCCACTGGACACTTGGGGGCTACTGACATGGGTATACCCTGCAGGTACTTGAGTTCGGTATATATGGTCCGGATACGGCGGAAGCCCACGGCGTTGCCAAGGCCAAATATAGAATTCGAGTGGCCCATGGACTCTCGATTGCTTGCGAGACAAGAAGAAGCTTAAGATAGAAAGTTCAAAGGGAAAAACCCTAATCTGGAACCGACTCGACCTGCTACCCGAGACCTAGCCTATCTATATAAAGGCTAGTAGGGGCGGCGAGGAGGACACACGCAACTCTAGTTTCCACAACTCTCGCCAGATTGCATATGTGCACCCCTGTAATCTTCGATTCCTTCGTTAATTCCAAGAGCAGACAAGTAGGAGTAGGGACCTCTACGAGGCCTGAACTTGGGTAAACCTTGCGTCCCTGTGTGCTTGTTTGCTAGCCGACTGATGCCTCCAGCGCTCCCTCCTTCCCCAAAACCCAAGTCCATAACAATGGGCATTGATGAGTTAAACCATCGTCAATGAGTGAGTAATCCTCCGTTGTAGGATATGGGGATGGTAGGGATTGGATGAGATCGTTCATGTAATGGCATCAGATTGTTAGGGCATGGTGCCTAGTATCTATTATTAGTGCTTTTTGACTTTGTTGCAACTTGTTATGCTTAATGCTTGTCACTAAGGCCAGAGTGCCATGATTTCAGATCTGAACATGTTATTGATTCATTATGATAGTATTGTTTATGGTCTTACCTGCAAGTTGTATACACATATTGTTGTCCAGAACCAAAGGCCCCAAAGTGACATCAATCGGGATAACCAGAGGGAATGACTTTGATGTGAGGATCACATGTGTTCATGGAGTGTTGATGCTTTGCTCCGGTGCTCTATTAAAAGGAGCACCTTAATTGCCAGTAGTTCCCTTGAGGCCCCGCTGCAAACGGGCTGGCAGGACAAAAGATGTTGTGCAAGTTCTCATTGCGAGCACGTATGACTATATATGGAACACATGCCTATGATTATTTAGTACTTGGATGCTTTATCTTATTTATCTGCAAATGCCCTATATCTTGATTGCCATATGAATTTTCTTGTCCATGCAATGCCCGTTCATCCATCCCTATGCCTACCGCGCTATAATCCTACTGTCTACTGCTATTGTTACTACTGTCTTTACTTTTATTACTGCTGTTACTTACTATTGCTACTACAAAACTGTTGCTACTGATAACTGTTGTGAGCAAGATTGTTTCCAGGTGCAGCTGAATTGACAACTCAGTTGTTAAGGCTTATAAATTTTCTTTGGCTCCCCTTGTGTCGAATCAATAAATTGGGTTTCACTTCCCTCAAAAATACTACGATACACCCCCTATACTTGTGGGTCATCAAGCATTGCCCTCTCCTCTCTCTCCCCTCTCCCCTTCACCCCATGGTGTGTCTAGCGACCCGGAGCTCCGGGTGTCCTTGTGGACGCCAAATCCCTCGCGCATCACGGGCGGCGCATGGCAAGGTGGCGATGGCCAGCGAGTGAGAGAGAGAGAGATTTAATCGTGACTTTCAATATGAGGAGACCAAGGTCGAGGTCCAGTTTTATCTCGTGATCCTCTACTTGTCCTCTTCCTCCTGCCCCTCCGTGATCTAGGGTTCATGCAATAGAAGGAGACCAGTTGTCCACAAGCACAAAATCTGCTTCAATTTTGTTTCCGTCTAGTTCATCTCGTGATTCATACCTGCAGTTCTAGTGCCATAAGTAGTGTTTTGTTCATATATGACTGCACACACACTGGATATTTATGTCCTGCAAATTCTTATTAGCCTCGAGGATTTGCTGCACAGCTTGCCTTCGTTGTTTACTTTGATATCATGTGCGACTTAGAGTTAGCAAGCCTGTAACTTTTGTTTGGCCAAGAAATTGTGTTTTCACTATTTTTTTTACCAGAAGTAAATGTTCTAAACTTCATCTTTAGAGAAATGGATGACTGCAGGACATTGTGAAGAATCTGTATTTTGCACAGGTCGACCAAATCTATAAAAACAACCAAGATATGGACTAATTTGGATGCCAACGAATAATCTAATACATACTCATTTATTGTAGCAGAGTACTAGTACTAGTACCCGTAGGCATGTGTACCTGTCTTAGTTAATCCTTTTGTCCTAGTCCCCAATTAACCTTTCTCATTAATTTAAATATATTATTTTTAGTTTTGCAATGGCTATGACGACAAAGGATCGCATTAGAAAGAGGATATGTAAGGACGGCGATGATATGATGCTGTTCATTTTGCCTCCACTATATATCTTGGGTTCTAGGGGAGGAAAAGAAAAGGAATAATGTCATACATCAGTCCTAACAAATAAAAAGCCATATGCCAAGTGCATGAACATGACCTGAAAAGCTACATTTCCTTTGGTAGGAACATGCAACCGAGAAAGTGAGTTTAGGTCACTTTGACGCATCATAATCATCCCGATAGGATGTACCAGGTTAGGGTCACCAACGAGGAGGTCCAAACATATTTTAGTGGTCTTGGATGGACAAAACTTCTCATCTTGTATGGTGACATCTAAGAGAGACGGGAGTTCATGTTTTTGCCCAATCATCATTATGGCATCATCTATTTCACTTGCTTTCCTCCTGACTCTTCCGACGAGGTGAAGATGAGTGAACTCTAGGTAATGCTATAAACCAATGTTGAACCAATGTTGTTCAAGAACCTGTATATGTTGTGTCACTGATGTATACATTTTGCTGTCATTCTAGTATTTCTGTGCATATTACTGTGTATACACATGTATATTCTGGTGTATATACTGTGTATTTTGAGAAGCTTTTTTTACTCCTATTAATAATACACCGGCGAACAGATGAAGTACCCCCAGCGAGTAGGGGTTCGGCTAATGTAGGGGGAACTACCCCCAGCGAGTAGGGAAGGACACCCGTGGTGCTGTAGTACCTCTGGCGAATAAGTCTGTTCGCTGATGATAACGAAAATTACCACCAGCGAATAATAACATGCGCCGGCGATGTGGCATAACTAGTAGAAAAAGAGCCTTTTGTCCACCTCAGTTTGGAGCATTAGTCTCGGTTGTGGTTGGATCTGGGACTAATGCTCACATTAGTCCCTGTTCCAACGGAACAATCTTCAGTCCCGGGTCAAACGGGATATTTAGTCCTGGTTGGAGACACCAATCGGGACTAAAGTGGTTGCGGTAGGCTGCGGCCGGTGCTGACCCTTCACGAACCGGGACTAAAGGGGTGACCTTTAGTCCCGGTTCGTATTACCAACCGGGACCAAAGAAAATGGGCAAAAAAAATTCTCAAGTTCTGCCGTGGCAGGAAAACGGGCACAAATCCTGCCGCGACAGGAGAACGACTCTCCAACCCCTCGTGGCAGAGATCGCCTTTTCTAGTTTCAAAATCATGCAAAAAAGTTATAAAAAGTTCAAAAAATAAAATCCTTCAAACTATAGTTATATTAAGTGATTTAGTTGTTACGAAAATTAACAAACATGAATTTTGACATAATTTATAAAAAATGTCATGAAAAATTCAAATAGCCATAACTTTTGCATACGAGAAAAAAACGTACAGCCTATCAAAACTTGCAGAAAAAAATTCCTTTTCGATTTCATCATCCTTAGGCCGTTTTGGATTCTTTTAGATTCTTAAAATTCAAAAAGAAAAAAAGTTATTTCAAAAATTAAATTTTTTAGTAATTTTTTATGTCATATTTGAATTCTTCACATTTTTCTGATAATAATGAATATATTATTTGTTGAATTTCGATTTACAGATTTGAAGATATTATTTACGTCATATTAAATGAATAAATGGCAAAAATGAATAAAATATTAATTTAATTAGTTTTTTATTTTCATTGGAATAAAATATTATTATTACTTATTTATTATTATTTACTTAAATAGTTGTTCGTAATTTCAAAAAATAAAGATGGTTGATATATTGATATAAGTTAATAGGATTGATATACTAGTCTTCACAACAAGGTATACGCGTCTTTCGCACGAGGTGGGAGAGATGGAATGAGGAAGTTAAGCGTGTTGGGGGTGAAGTAGTGCTAGGATCGGTGACCTATCGGGAAGTTTGACCATAAGTGTAATTTGACCTAAGATCAAGTATAGTTAATGTTAGAAATGAGAGATGTGAGAGATTAACGAGTGAGATAATTCAAAAGTTCAAGAAAAAATTTGGAAAAGTTTTTTGAAAAAAAAATCACGCTCAATGCAGCCTCGTGAGGACCTTTAGTCCCGGCTTGTGGCAGAACCGGGACTAAAGGGGGTGACCTTTAGTCCTGCCAAACCGGGACTAAAAAGACCCTTACAAACTGGGACTAAAGGCATGTTTTCCACTAGTGCATTACCGCTGGCGAGATAGTCGCCGACGAGTCTATACTCACCGTCGGTAGGCCATTTGGGTACACCAGGGATAAGGTTTTCCCTACTAGTACTAAACTTGTCTTTGGATACATGTCAAAACACTTGCATGAAGTGTTTCTTTATTTGTTGAGCTCTTTTAATGGATGTGAATCATTTCCTCTCATCGGCATGGACAAGTAAAAAAAGCAAATAGAAACCGCCTCCATGGCGCCATTTACCTACCGGCATCCAAGTCATGTGGACAAAAAAATTAACGGTAACACGATGATGTCACCATTCACCTACTATAGTATGTGCTGCAAATTAAAATAGCACAAGATACACCTTGTGGCAATTATGCTAAATTTATATTACAAGGCAAGTCAGTGAGAAGCTTGTGGTTGGTTTCAGAAAAATAGGTCATTGATGCGTATCCCCACTCCGATTGCAACTACAAATGTTGTAGTTTATGATCGAGACAATTTCCAATTTTCTAATGCCTTAGTCCATTCCAGGAATGTTCTGCTAAACTTGTAGCATAGCGTAACCGACTATGTGAAAATACTAGGTTACTAAAATGCTAATTCAGTCATTCGCCAGTCGGACTACCCTGAACAATTTATGACTACACCTCCTCCACCGGATGGTCATATCCTAGCTATCAAAGTCGCTTACCGACACATATTTCTTGTCCGATGTCTCCTATCCCCATGTGCCCTCAATTAGTATTTCCTCTTCTATCAATATGTCTATGTTTGGGTGATTACAACCCATTTATTACATGGAGGTGAGAGTTTTGGGTGACAATGAATGCAATGGTAGAGATTTTCTGCCTCTTGAAGGTGTAGATTGTGCATTATTTATAGGAAAAGAAAACACCAACCTCAACTAAAGTTTCTTTTAGAATACTTGGAGCTAGAGAAAGGAAATTCCATTGAGGATTCCATTAATCTATAATTGTGTTATTCAGATAAGGGAAAAGACAGTCAATTAACAATATTTTTACCCGTAGTAAGCGCTTCGAGAAAGTACCAATGGGCACAATGTGATTTTACTATTTTTGTCACTCTTCTTAATCTACTCCATCCAATGCAAACGTTCCTCACTATTGACCTATATTCTAATTGATCAAGTATATCATCCAGAACAGAGCAACAATATACATATATAAATATCTCATAGAGAACGATAATAATTAATCTAATAAAATAAATCATCTCATAAACAATACCCACCACAAAAATACATAAAGTGAACGTATTCTATGAGCTAATAACAGCGTTTTCCCTTCCCCAACCTTCTCCGACCCTGCCTGGTTTTCTATTGTTATTGTTATGTCTCTATATCATGCCTCCTGCAATCGTGAAAAATAATAGGGTATATATAATGGTCGTTCAGGGTTGAGATCATCCTTCGACAAAAATTGCGAAGGTGGCGACCATTGGTGGAACCCACACACTAGGGGGATGCAGCCCCTGCAAGGTGGCACACAAGGGTGGCGCGTGGGCTACTAGTGCAAGTCTCTGGGATCTTCTGTTTTTTGTTTTCCTGATTAGCCTCGGACTTTTACGGGATCTGGAAGGTTTCTGAAATAAACGAACCAATGTGGTGGCGTGATTTTCCTATGGGCATTCAAGTCAATTGGACACTATAATTAACAGCAACACGAAGGTGGCACCAGTTTTGGCACTATGTGCTACAAATTATTATAAATATGCCAAAATATTCGAGCACTGGACACACCATGTAGTCATGATGCTAAAACTTATATTACAAGGCAAATCGACGAGAAGGATTTGGTTGGCTTCACCGAAGAAAAGGTTATCGATCCATCTCCGTCCTCAACATGATGTGATGGCCTAGTGCCTATGCTTGCCACTGCCCAACTATGTTCATAGCAAGTTCTACCGAACTTGTTGCATGTCATGACGAACTATGTGAAAAGATGATTGCTACAATGCTAATTTGCTTTTTCGCATGTAGGGCGGCAAGATGAACAAATTACGACTAGACCTCTTGTACCACAAGTAGGTTCATTTCATATCTTGTCAAAATCGCTTACCAGCATGTACTTATTTTTTGTCTCCTATCCCCACATTCCCTCTCTATTCCTTTTCCTATTCTACTGACCTTTCTATGTTTGGGTAATTACATCCTATTAGTGCATGGAAGTGTAAAAATAAAGAGTTTGGAGGTGATAGTTTTGAGTGACAATGGATGGAACGGTAGAGCTTGCTGCCTGATAAAGGTGGAGATTTTGCGGTATATGTAGGGGAAGGAAAAACCAACCTTAAGTTAAGTTTCTTTAATAGGACTTGAAGCTGGAGGAAGGAAATCCCACAGATGAGTACACGAATCTACATTTGTGTTGTTCGGATAAGGAAAAAATACACTTAACAATATTGTTTACCCCTAGTGAGGCGGATGAAGGAAGTACCAAATGGTCACAAGTCCTTTTACTATTTTTGTCACTTAGTTAATAATAACTCCCAATCTACTCCATCTAATGCACATCTTCCTTACTACGTAGCATCACGATAAGAGCATACACATATATAAATTTCTCATAGACAACCATAGCAAGGAATTGCATAAAATATATCATCTATAATCAACAATGATCCACCATTCATCGAATATATCATCGAATAACAGTAATTGCTCATAAAGTAATAAAAGTCTACACCAATTGCGTTCATGCCAGGGAGACACATTCTAGAGGGGCTTGTGATTCTGCACGAGACTATTCACGAGCTTAGGAGAAAGAAATTAGATGGCGTTCTTTTTAAAATAGATTTTGAGAAGGCGTATGATAAGGTCAAATGGTCCTTTCTTGGACAAACTTTACGAATGAAAGGATCCGATCCATCATGGTGTAGATGGATTAATGATTTTGTTAAAAAAGGGAGTGTAGGTATTCGAGCTAATGATGATATTGAACACCACTTTCAAACTAATAAAGGATTAATACAAGAAGATCCACTTTCACCGATACTCTTTAAGGTAGTGGCTAATATGTTGTCTATCTTAATTGCTAGAGCCAAGGAAGATGGCCAAGTTGAAGGACTCATACCTCATCTTGTTGAGGGATGAGTTTCTATCTTACAATACATAGATGGCACAATTATATTCATGAAACATGACTTGCAAAAAGAATTAAACATGAAGTTAATACTGTGTATTTTTGAGCAAGTATCTGGCCTAAAAATAAATTTTCACAAAAATGAAATATTTTGCTTTGATGGAGATAAAGAAGCTCAAGATCAGTACATGGAGCTGTTTGGCTGCGAAATGGGATCTTTTCCTTTTAGGTATCTTGCAATCCGAATCCATATTTAGGAAGCTAAAGAATGGAGAGTGGAAGCATGTGGAAGATCGTTTTGAAAAAAATTAGCTTGTTGGTTAGGCAAATTATTATCATACGGAGATCATCTGATATTAATTAATTCGGTCTTAATGAGCTTGCTTATGTTCATGTTGTCCTTCATGGAGATTCCTAAAGGATTACCAAAGAGACTAGACTTCTTTCGGTCCCTTTTTTTCTGGCAAAGTGATGAACATAAAAAAAGAAATACAACATAAATAAATAGAATATTATTTGTAGACCAAAATACTAGGGGTCTCGGTGTTGAGTTCCTTGAGATAATTTTTTTTTTGCTCAGCAAGTGGATGTTTAAACTTATGAATGAAGATGGAGTTTATCAACAACTTATCAAAAATAAATACCTACACTCCAAGACGCTATCTCAAGTACAAGGTAAGCCAAACAATTCCACCTTTTGGAAAGGTTTTATGAGAGTTAAAGGGGATTTTTTGCTAGAGGATCTTTCTTTGTTAGGAATGGGGAAAATACTTGTTCTTGGAAAGATACTTGGCTAGGGGATAGTCCTTTAGCAGTCCAATACCCATCCTTCTATAATATTGTG
Organism: Avena insularis; assembly: GCA_023614405.1. Taxonomy (NCBI): domain Eukaryota; kingdom Viridiplantae; phylum Streptophyta; class Magnoliopsida; order Poales; family Poaceae; genus Avena; species Avena insularis. Next base: position 93,321,652 of record CM042696.1, on the reverse strand, counting down.
CAACACACATAAGTTACTGTTCCACATGTCATGGCAAATAACCTGCTGAATATCACGTTTCGTAGATCTCTACTCGGTCCTAGATGATCCAGGTGGTTAAATGTAGTTACTAGACTAATGGATATTAATTTAGAGGAGGGGAAGATCTTTTCAAGTGGGGTCTTACAACATCCGGGATGTTTATAGTTAAATCTATGTATCTATACTTACTTAATGGAAACACAAGATTCCTGCGTAAGTATCTATCGAAAATGAAGGTGCCACTAAAAATAAGAATTTTATGTGGTTCTTTGAATCGCAAAGTTTTATTAACAAAAGATAATCTAGCAAAAAGGCAATGGGAAGGTAGCAAAAAATGTTGTTTTTGTGCGGATAATGAGACAATTCAGCACTTATTTATTGATTGCCATTTTTCGAAAATAGTTTGGCGAGTAGTGCATATGGGTTTAATCTAACTCCCCCAAAAATATTAATAATTTGTTTGGGAATTAGCTTAACAAGGTGGATAAATTAGAGAAGGTTCAAATTCGAGTGGGAGTTTGTGATCTTCTATGGCATTTGGAAGATTCGTAATGACCTGACCTTTAACAGATTAACAATTTTTTTATTTTATGCAGGTTATTCCTTTAACTATACACTAGATTCGTATATGGTCTTTCCTACAGCCGAAGAAGCGCAGGACAGCCATGGCTATTGGATGCAGCCGTTTAAAAACGGTTGCACATGACTTATTCAGCCGATGTCGGATGGAGTTTTGATAATAGGATATCATGTTGATGCATAGATTTTTTTTGATTTTGGCTTTCTTTAGATGGCGGGTACATGTCTCAACTTTATGTGACCCATGAGATGGGACTATATGAAACTTTTGTAATAAACAAAATAAGAAAATAAGGCTATATGCATTAGTTGATGCAGAGGCTGGGGCATTTTTCCCCTTTTTGAAAAAAGTAATGATCCACCATGAAAAATACATAAAGTGATCGCAATCATGTAAGGAATCTTATACGATATAATAGCAATTGAAGCACGTAAAGGGACACAATTAAGCTAATGTTACAAACCCATAGTCCAAGGATAGACTACTCCCGTTTAATGATGGAGAACACCAAAACAGTCGATGGAGACGCGTCTAGAGGTGTTTCCAACAGAATTTTCCCCTCCAATATCGTCTTCGGCTGTGTCTGGTTCTCTCTCTGTTCCTATTATTTCTCTTTATCACGTCTATTACTATCACGGAAAATAGAAGGGTCTTTATAATGGTCGTTTAGGGTTAAGATCGTCCTCAAGCGCAAAAAGCTAAAGTAGTGGCTTCTGGTGGGGTCCTCCGGCGCAACGGCTAGCATGTGGGACACCTTTGGGTCCCCTCGGTTTCCTCCTAGTGCAACTCTTTGAGATCTTCTGTTACTCGTTTTCCTTATTTTCCTCAAGGTTATAGGGGGTATGGAAGGTTTCTAAAATAAACAAACACACGAAAGGGTTTTCTAGTCTTCCAAAGTTAAATGCATTTCAATAGAAAATCAATAGAATCTAAAATAAAAATTGGAAAATCTAAATGGAAACATTATATTAAACTCCAAAAGGAATATATACGCTTATGACATATAAAAAACCAGCCAAATTTTTAGTTACCAATTATATGAGTTAAAAAATTATGATATGAATGGTCTTGAATGATCCATTTGAATGATTTTTTTTTATTTTAAGTATCACTAAATTTTTCAGAATTTCAATCTCAAACTTAATCGATTAATTAATTTAACGATTTAAATTTAGAAGTTCAAATCTGTAAATTTTCTAGACTATTTGTCCATGGAATAATAGAGGTGGAGGGTATCACTATCACCCCGCTTGGCTTATTGTTAGGGGTGACTATAGTTGTCTGCATATGAAGTCGAATTCATGGTAGTGTCCCAAATTCCTCTCGAACTTTAAACTTTTCTGCATTATTTGTTATGAGTTAGAAATTTTCAATTTTCATAGAGAAGTCACCATCCAGACTCGAGACTGCCGAGCAGGCACCTTTGCTATAGGGGGTAGTGAGTCAATGGAAGATCAGTTTTTTATGTAGTGGTACTACGAGCTGCGGGTAGTAATCAGCTATTTTGGCCCAACCTGGTTGAATGTAATCAAGTGAGCATAAATAAGCTTCACTTGAGGTAGGTGTTATCTTCCTCTACATATATTACACAAACTCCACCTCTTCCTCTACATATATACTACACAGACGCCACCTTTAACGCATCAAGCTCTACCGTTCCCTTCATTCCTATCCAAATCTCTCACCTTCCAACTGTTTTTTTTAGACTTACATGCAATAAAATACTAGGTGCCAATTACCCAAACGTAGACATGATGATAGAAAAAAAACAAGTGGATACCATATAGGGATAGGAGTCGTCGGAAAATAAGTACATTTTGGTTAGTGACGTTAACGAGCTAGCTTCTTGAGACTCCCTGAGCAGCTGGTAATGGTGTTGTACACAGTTCATGGTAGCCCTACCGGTATGGGCGAATGATCAAACGAGCACTTTAGAACCCTTCTTTTTCAACTAGTAGCTCAATGCACGCGTGATCCAATTCGCATTCGATCTGTTTCCACCCCTACATGTCTACACAACTACCTATAGAGTTATTTCGGTACAATAACCAGCATTGATGTTGTAACTATTACGTTATGTAGGGGCAACTAACTAACGAATAAAGGTTAGCCTCTCTCCATTTTCTTTGTCTTCCGCTCCCGAGCCTACCCCGGTCAGATCAGCTCACTTAAAGATATATGCCTCTCTTCTTCCTTTCGGCCTTCCATAAGTCGGCCTCGCTGTAGGTTACCTTTGGTAGCTTACCTTTTATTTATAATCCACGAGCTTTATTCAAGATGAATATTTATGGTTATAATCACCTCTTAGGCGAACATTTTTATGACCCGTCTCGCGTCGCCCCCGCCCAGGCAACCCGGACGAACCCTAGCCGCCGCCATAACCCCCCTCCCCCTGCCGTCCCCGGGTGAACACCGTAGGGCGAAGCACTTTTGGTGTCGGCGGCGGCGAGCACTCCTTTACCCGACGCACACGTGAGCCTGGCGGGAGATCTGACGGCGCTTCGGTACGGACCTAGAGCATTGACGAGCTCGATTGGCGGCGGCGTGTCTGCAGTGATGACATGACCTGCCACTAGGTGCCACAGTGGTGGTGCTCCCCCGATGGAGGTGTGTGGTTCGTTCGACACATCTGGTGGGCGAGCATTGCAGCAGCGGCGCCGCCCATGGGCGCGGCGGTTGATAATGGCAGGGAGGCTCGCGGTGGTGGAGGGGCTTGGGATGGTGCAACCCTGTACAGAGATGGCGGTGGCGAACGCAAAAAAGTGCGGTGGCGGGGCTGATCTGGGCCCAATTGGGCATGTGGGCTGATTTGGGCCTGATCTAGGCTGATTGGCCCTACTGCTGCGTCCAGACAACGACCACCTCGGGTGGATGAGGGCGGTTTCCCTCACCTCGATCGTTGCACAGCCTAGTGGGTACAAGCTCTTGTACCCGCTCACCTTGTCCAATCCGTCGGCCCTTGGTGGGAGGTTGGTCGTGACATGGACTCGAATTCGGGGACGCTGGGGTGGCGGCCTCTGAAGGTGGGCCGCACGTGTGTCTTCGGCATGCGACGTGGCGGTGGTGATGGTATTGGTCCTTGGTCACTGGGGTGGCGAGGAGCGGGTAGCGGGAGACCTTGGTGGTGGCAACACTTCGGCTACAACATATCCCGGATCGTGCTCTAAAAACCGGGCTCGGAATTAGCGGTGATCTGATAGTGGGCATGTGTGTAGGTTTTTTGGGCGAAAGCCCCACATTTTTATGCTGGCGACGGCGATGCCTGCGGGTGTCGTAACCCTCTTGAGGACACCATTGTGGGTACCTGCCACACGAGGGCTCCAGATGAAAACCTTAGACCTTTGGTCTCGTCGACGGCGACGCGTTGTGTCGTTATCCTCTTGTGAGTGTTGGTGTGGAGTTCTTCTCCCCTGGACCTCGATGTTGTCTCCGGTGGCAAGTCTGAGTTTTTTCATGTTCTTTGTCGTTTATCTTTGATCTGCTGCTTTGTAAGAAGATTTTCTCATCATCTTATATCTTGTTCGCCCATGTGTGATTTTATTTATAAATCGGGACGAAAGCCCTGTTTCGAGGAACCAGCTCTTAGGCTGTAATTATCAAGTTAGCTAGTGACAACTACCTGGGTTTACGATACACTAGTCACTAAAGATATTGCCTTGGCTTGTACAGTAGCAGTAGTGCTACAAAGCAGGCAACTTCGAATGCACACTATCTGAGATGAAGTAATCGTGAAGATGTAGCGAGGGCACGTCCCCTGCCTACGAGGCACGAAGAGAAAACACCTCCAACTGCAAACTAACAGTAGCTGCCACGCCGGCTTGCTGCTCGTGCCAGGTTGCTGAGGACTTGAAGTATGTCCTGCCCGGAATCCACACAAGCGGATACCCTTGCCGCGCCACGCCGTACCTCTAAGAGCATCCCACTTCTTGGGCGTGTTTCCAGGCCCAAATCCGACGCTTTTTAGCGTCGGACGGATTGAACTTTCGTTCTGGAAACGATATTTTTTCTACTTGCGATCCCAAGCCAAGTTCTCACGTTTGGCCGAAATTTGATAAAACTCAGTGAAATTTTGGCGAATATACGCGATTTTAATTAAACAGCCGCCAATTCGTACATAGTTGGCCAAATTCAGACATATACCCGAATTTTGGCCAAATTAGGCTAAAAAAAAAAAATAGCAAAGGAAACTAATATGCCCACACCGATGCCGATGCCGCCGTCGCTCACATGCCGAAGTTGCGGTAGAACACCGTGTAATCGGGATCGGTGATGACCCACAAGTATAGGGGGTGTATCGCAGTATTTTCGAGGGAAGTGAAACCCAATTTATTGATTCGACACAAGGGGAGCCAAAGAATATTTATAAGCCTTAACAACTGAGTTGTCAATTCAGCTGCACCTGGAAACAATCTTGCTCACAACAGTTTATCAGTAGCAACAGTTTCATAGTAGGAATAGCAAAGTAGCAACAATAGTAAAGTAAAGACAACAGTGAAAATAGCAGTAAACAATAGGATTCGAGTGCGGTAGGCATAGGGATAGATAGACGGGCGTTGCATGAACAAGACAATTCACATAGCAATCAGAACATAAGGCAATTGCAGATAAATAAGATAAAGCATCCAAGTACTAGATAATCCTAGGCATGTGTCCCATATATAGTCATACGTGCTCGCAATGAGAACTTGCATAATATCTTTTGTCCTGCCAGCCCGTTTGCAGCGGGGCCTTAAGGGAACTACTGGCAATTAAGGTGCTCCTTTTAATAGAGCACCGGAGCAAAGCATTAACACTTCGTGAATACATGTGATCCTCATATCAAAGCCATTCCCTCCGGTTATCCCGATTTCTGTCACTTCGGGACCATTGGTTCTGGACAACAACGTGTGTATACAACTTATAGATAAGACCATAAACAATACTATCATAATAAATAAATAACATGTTCAGATTTGAAATCATGGCACTCAGGCCCTAGTGATAAGCATTAAGCACAACAAGTCGCAACAAAGTCATAAAGCACTAATAAAAGATACTAGGCATCATGCCCTAAGAATCTGATGCCATTACATGAACGATCTCATCCAATGCCTACCATCCCCATAGCCTACAGCGGGAGATTACTCACTCATAGATGGGGGAAACATGGATGGTCGATGGAGAAGCGATGGTGATGATCTCCTCCAATTCCCCGTCCTGGCAGGGTGCCAGAACGGAGTTTCTGCTGCTGTTTCGTGGAATTTGGTGGTGGCGGTGGAGCGGAACTCCTTCTGGAAAAACGTCGAACCCCCCGGAGTTTTTAGGTCAGGAGGCTCCTTATAGGCGAAGAGGGAGACCGAGGGGGTGCCTGGAGGCCCACACCACCCCTGGCGCGGCCTGGCCTGGCCCGCGCCACCAGGTGGTGTGGCCAACCCCTGGCTCTTCTCCGTCTCGTATTTTGGCGCCTGGAGTCCTTGGGTGAAATAGGATTTTTGGCATATTTTCCGGGATTTTTTCTGATAGTTGATTTTCTGCACAAAAAGTAGACACCAAGGCAATTCGGCTGAAAACAGCGTCAGTCCGCGTTAGTTGCATCAAAATCACACAAGTTTAGAGGAGAAACAATATCAAAAGTGTTCGGGAAAGTAGATACATTTTGGACGTATCAACTCCCCCCAAGCTTAGCTTATTGCTTGTCCTCAAGCAATTCAGTTGAAAACTGAGTGCGATAAAAGAACTTTCACCAACACATTTGTTTCATATGATGTAAATATTCTCAGCAATGTGATCAACTACTTAGACAGTTCATAATAAAGAGTATGCAAGTAGGATTACTTAATAGGTATTGCAAGCTATGAAGAGATTACAACTCAAAAATAATAAGTAGCATGCAGTATAAACATAAGCAACATTACAATGCTTATAAAAAAAGGTATGATAGAGTGGTATCTCGCTTGCCTTTGATTATGAATATCAAGGCACCTCTGAAGTTCAAGTGATGACTAGAAGTAAAGATATCAAGGATACAAGCATCAAAGTCATAACACAAATAATCAAGTAATGAGACAAGCACAAAGAACGACAACTATGCTCTCAAGAAAGTGCTCGGAGAATGTATGGAGACTCAACAAGAAAAGGTTTTAAATAATTTGAAAGGCTTCCAAATGCTGAAAGTATGGTACTCGTTAGCTTTGAGCTCTCATTGCCCCTATCATAAGCATCTTTAATGTGGTTAAGGTAAAAGTGACACAACTAAGAGGATATGCTTGACAAGTTATAAATTGAAGTCTCATGCCCTTTACTTACGAAGACCGATCCTCATGCTACTCAATTGCGGTCACGAGTAAGCTCTTGTCATTGTAAGTATATACGTATCATAGAGAACCGCCAACGGGGTACCCCTTGCACATGACACAGGAGCTGTCCCATAATCAAAATAACAAGGCAAGCAGACAATGAGCATCTCAGCGATCTTTTTATTTACTATGTGCATAGATTTTTATTGAGGATGCTTCATAGAATGCTCATTACGGTTATGCTGCAAGTTTCCACCATGATTAGGTATGGCTTAGGCTAGCGTTCCAGGCGTTTCTCTATCATACATACAAACTCTATGATCTTACAAGTTCCACTTTTATTTTATACCACCGGGATCCATAAGCAAAAGAACATGATATCAACTAGGTACAAAGTACCAATGAAGTGTTGAAAGCAGCCCCCATGATACATGGTTCTGTTAACTTCAACTCATAAAGTGCAAGCATATACGCAACAAAGAAGGACGCAATGGTTCAGGTTTATTAAGTGCATGAAAATAAAGTGTGCCATCAAGTTCGTGAGAGCTTTACTAACTAACTTTCTCATTACAAGCAAACATTTTATTCGGAAGAAAACAAGGCATAATGAATATGCACGGAAGTAGAAAATGATGCTAATGGGTAGGTATGATGGACACTTTGGAAACATTTGGTTTAGGGAGTTGGAAACTTGAGTAAAACATACTCAGTGTAAGTGAAGGCTAGCAATAGTGAGGGAGCGACCAACAAGAGAGCAATAGCTGTCATTATCATGCTTGCAACAAAACAGGACTACTCATGGCATAAAAGTGATTCAAGATCCTCAAGGCAAAATAATTCATCAAGGCTTAACTGATTATTACAGTCATGTGCATGCATGAGCATGTGCCAAGTCAATTCAAATGAAACATTCAGAGGAGGATACCACAGTGTCATACCAAGTTATGCATAGAATAATGCAAGCAAACATTCATAAAACATGCTACAAACTATTAGCGATCTGGAGCTAATCATAAGAAAGCAAGAACTACTAAGCATCCAAAGATAACATACACTCTACACGAATAGGCTAAACAAGCCCACAATGATGAGTATATGTACAAGAATGAAAACAAATAGAGTTTGTTACCAGCCTCTTACCACGCCTCAAGTTGTCATTGATCCTCATTATTGCTCTTCACTTGTGTGGCTTGAATAATAATATGAAACCAATATCCACTGAGGACTGCTGAACCCTGTAGCAAACTCACAAAACCAAAGAAGAACGACAAATATTTTTGGTGTTTTCGATTTTTAAACAAGAACTAAAAGGGAAAAACAAGCAAAGCAAAATATTTTTGGTTTTTTCGAATGGTTTAAACAAAGAAAAAAGGGAAAAACAAACCAAGGCAAAAAGAAGAAGCAAACCAAAGAGAAACAACAGAAATATTTTTGGTCTTTTTGTGTTTTAGAAGGCAAAAGCAAAGAAGAACGAAAACTAAAAAGAGAACGAAAACATGAATATACAAAGTACCGACGCAACATGATATGGAGATGAGTGCGGTGTCGGCGTACCTCCCCCCAAGCTTAGGCTTTTGGTCTAAGTGGGTATCAATCCATATACGAATAGGGGTTCCAAGCAGGCGGATCTTGATAAGAATGGTCGTAGTTGGGCCCATGGGAAGAAGAAGAAGCTCCCCAATCATACGCAGGCTGCTGATATGAAGACTCTCCCTCATTCGAGGGCTGGACCGAATCATCCGTGACCTCCCTTCTAGTGTCCTGCTCCTGTTGGGAGAGCTCTCCCAAGTGTGTCAAGCTCCTCCTCAGTGAGGGACCATCCTTCCTTGTTATCAAGGTTAAACAAAACAGGTGTAGGCAAAAGAACAACACGCTCAGACTTGCTCTTTCTCCAACCAGCTTTGAGAAAGGTTATTTCATAAGATAACTCACTCATACTAGCCCACGAGGAAACAAGTTTATGCTGTATCATGGAATTAAGATCAAGCCTTTCTATGGGAAACTGTAGGTCTAGATGATGAGGCACTAAACCATGCAATGCTAGTAAACGAGAAGCAATGAGGCCTCCACAAATTCCACCTTTCTCACGGTTAGCAACAAGACGGAAAGCTATCAAAGCACCTATGTTGTAAGACCTATCTCGTTTAAGAGCAGCAGAGATAAATGCTAGATCATACGAAGATAACTTATTGGCAGTTTTCCTAGCAAGAACACACTTGGCAATAAAGTAGGCAAAGTAGCGAATGGAGAGAAGATGAATGTTACGGATTTTTCCACTCTCCTTTGAGAAGCTGGTCCCTTGGCAAATTTCTATGTATAAATCCATGAGTGGTTCAGGTCTCTCCTTAATCTTTCTACATGATCCCCATTGAGGTACCTTAATAGCTGCACAAAAATCATCAAGAGAAAGGTCGACAGCAATATTGTAAATTTTGTAATGGACCATGGGGTTAGGCAAAGAGTGACTAAATTGGAAGTCCTGCACCACCGACATGGTTATCTTCACAAATTTACAAGGTTCATCTTCCAAAAAGTGCTCTAACCCTGCATTAGAAACCAAAGTGTGGAAATCTTAGAGAATTCCTACAGCTCTCATGAACTCAGAGCATGGATAAATGGAGGGAAAAACTTCCTCCTCCCGGTGGACCTTCATGATCTCAGGCACACATAATTCATGTTGGTTTAGACGGTGCTCACTCATCTTTTATTCTGAAATTTAAACACCTATTAAACAAGTGATTGCAAAGTAAATATAATAAAGGATTCTACTTATAGGGACTTGCAAGAGGCCTAAACATGCATCAAAACTATATCTATAAGCATCAAACAAGCTTACAAGCTCTCATAACCAGTCACCTACAGCAGCAAAATACTCAATATACAATCCACTAAACACAAATCTACTTGGACAAGGGGAGGAGTCACATACCAAGGAACAAATGCTCCAAATTTCCGCAAGAAAGATGGGCTGAGCAAGGAGATCGAAAAAATCGAGAGCAAGCACAACAAGAAGGCGATTTTGAGCAATGAACTTGAGCTTACTCGGGAGAGAGAAGAAAATGGCAGGTGAGAGAGTTAGTGGGGGGCCAGGGGTGGCCCACACCAGGGCATGGCACAACCCAGGGCAGGCTGCGCCACCAGGTGGTGTGCCTGCCTGGTGGGTCCCCTTGGTACCTCCCAGGTACTCCTCTTCCCCTTTTTTCATGCAAAAAATTTAATATGAATTTTTTAGAATTTTTCGAGACACTTTATTTTTGGGCATTTTCAGGCATAGAAGAATGATTTTCTGACAGACAGATTTTTTTTTAGAAACATGATGCAAGGAGAAAAAAAAGCTAGAACTACAGAAGTTCTAAGACACTCTAACATGCAAGCAACTAATAACAAAAATAAAACAAAACGAAAGCAAAAACTAAAATGCAAAGAATAGAAGTAAACGGAGATAATCATAGTGAAAACATTGTTTTGTTCAATGAAATCATTTTGTTAACAAGGTTGATCAAGTCTTGCTACCAAAAAAATTCCATATGAGACAAAACTTTGTATTCCACTAATGATTATGTTATCTCAACTTTGATAGCAATGGTCCCAATCATAATAGTTTCAAATTTTTCTCTTGGTATGGGACAATATATTTCTCCAACTTGAATGCCCTCAACATGTTCAATTGAATTCAAACCATAGGTCCTTTCAATCTTCTTGGGGAAATAGACAGTATGTTCCCTGTCATTCACATTGAAAGTCACCTTTCCTTGATTACAATTAATAACAGCTCCTGCAGTATTAAGAAAAGGTCTCCCAAGAATAATGGGCATATTATCATCTTCAGGCATTTCAAGCACAACAAAATCAGTTAATATCAAGAAATTATGAGCCACTTGAACAGGTACATCCTCACATATACCCACAGGAATAGTGGTACATTTATCAGCCATTTGCAAAGATATATCAGTTGGTATTGATTTTTCAAGTTGAAGCCTCTTATAGAGAGAGAAAGGCATAACACTAACTCCAACTCCCAGATCACACAAAGCAGTTCTAACATAACTGTTCTTAATCGAGCAAGGGATAGTTGGGATCCCTGGGTCTCCAAGTTTCTTAGGAACCTTACCATTGAAAGAATAATTAGCAAGCAAAGTAGAAATTTCTTCATTAGGGATCTTACTTTTATTCGAGACAATGTCCTTCATATACTTTGAGTAAGGAGGCAATTTAATAGCATCAGTCAAAGGAATTTGCAGAAATAAAGGTTTCATCCACTCACAAAACTTGTTATAGTGTTCATCTTCCTTTGACTTGTGTTTCTTATCAGGGAAGGGCATAGGTTTTTGGACCCAAGGTTCTCTTTCACTACCACGTTTCTTAGCAATAAAATCTTCTTTAGTGTATTTAGTATTCTTAGTGTGGTTTTCAGGTTCTTCTTCAACTTTTTCTTCATTAGGGGCAGCATTTTCTTCATTACCACTTTCAGTTTCAGCATTAGAGATAGATATACTATTAGGATCTATAGCAGGTTCAGAGGGTTCTACAATAGTTTTATGTTTCTTTTTTCCTTTTCTTACGAGTAGAACCACTATTTTCAGCTTGTTGAGAATCCTGCTCAATTCTTTTGGGATGCCCCTCAGTATAGAGGATCCTGGGTAGCAACACCACTTCTAGTTCTAATTTCATAAGCATGTTTTTCTTTAGCAGCATTAACTAGCAAGTCTTTTTTCACTTTAATGAGTTGATATATTTGAGTTTGAACCATTTGAAAGTGTTTAACAATCATTTTAACATCATTAGAGGTTTCTTTCCACAATATCTTTCAACTCAACATTAGCTCTAGTGTTTTACATTAGATGATTTTGCACCTTTTTATTAAAATTATCTTGCTTAACAATAAAGATATCAAATTCTTCTAAGCATTGATCAGGAGGTTTAGATTAAGGGATATCACCTTCATCAAAGTGTTGGAGAGAGTGTACCTCGATAGTGGATGAGTAGGGAATAGGCTTACATAATTCTTCAATAGGAGGTAGATTTTTGACATCTGCAGCTTTAATTCCCTTATCCTTAAGACATTTCTTAGCTTCCTTCATCACTTCATCATTTAATTCAATAACTCCCCTCTTCTTTGATGTTGGAATAGGCATAGGAATAGTAGGTTCAGGTACAATTACTTCAGGTATAGCTGGTTCAGGAGGAGTCCAATCTTCATAGTTCTTGCTTATTTTATCCATTAATTCCTCAGCTTCCTTAGGAGTCCTATTCCTGAAAACACAATCAGCACAACTATCTAGGTATGTCCTAGATTCCTCGGTTAGTCCATTATAAAATATATCAAGAAGCTCATTCTTAGGTAATGGACTTCCAGCGTGTGCATGAATCAAAGCACAAAACCTTGCCCAAGATTTAGGCAATACCTCCTTTTCTCCCTGTTTAAAATCAAAAAGTTCCTGCAAAATAGCATGTCTAGCACTAGGAGGAAAATATTTCTGCAGGAAAGTACTAATCAAGCACTCAGGGCTATCAATAGATCCAGGAGGTAAATTACTAAACCAAGTTTTAGCTTCTCCTTTTAGTGAAAAGGGGAAAATCTTAGCAACAAAGTAAGTACGCATCTTAATATCATCAGAAAACAAGCCACTCATGGTAGAAAGTTCATTCATATGTGCTACCGCACTTTCATTCTTAGTCCCAAAAAAGGTTCTTTCTCGACAATAGCTATGTAAGATAGATCGAGAGAGAAATCGTAATGTTCATCTATAATGTTTATGGGAGAAGCAGCAAACTTAGCAAAAGGAGACAATTTGGGTTTAATAGTACGCCTCTCAAGGAGACTCTTAGCAGCGCTCCTATCATGGGTGTTTTTACATTCTTTAATAAATTCATCGGTCATCTCAACATAACCATCTTCAATATCATAACTTTCACTAGACTCAGGTGAACTAACAGGTGTAGTAGTGTCTTCATTAGGAGTTTCGGTATTTCTAGATATAGTTCTAGCAATCGTAGCATCTAGGAAAGGACCTAATGAACCGCTCTTATCAAGAACAGTAGAAGCAGCATCATAAGCGTCAGAAGTTTCAGATTCAGCAGTAGTAGTAGTGTGTGTAGCATGTGTATGTGGTGGTGTAACGAGCTTACTTATAACAGATGGTGTAACGAGCTTACTTATAGCAGCAGAGGTGTTCAGAACCGTACCTCTTCTTGTAGTGGATGGTAAAATAGGAAACTTGCCATCACGAGACTTACCCATGATGGATGGATAGCAGCGAACAATAGAGAATCCATGTGAACTTGATAAATAAAGCTATGCTTCCCGGCAACGGTGCCAGAAAATAGTCTTGATGACCCACAAGTATAGGGGGTGTATCGCAGTATTTTCGAGGGAAGTGAAACCCAATTTATTGATTCGACACAAGGGGAGCCAAAGAATATTTATAAGCCTTAATAACTGAGTTGTCAATTCAGTTGCACCTGGAAACAATCTTGCTCACAACAGTTTATCAGTAGCAACAGTTTTGTAGTAGGAATAGCAAAGTAGCAACAGTAGTGAAGTAAAGACATCAGTGACAATAGCAGTAAACAATAGGATTCGAGTGCGGTAGGCATAGGGATGGATGGACGGGCGTTGCATGGACAAGACAATTTACATAGCAATCAGAACATAGGGCAATTGCAGATAAATAAGATAAAGCATCCAATTACTAGATAATCCTAGGCATGTGTCCCATATATAGTCATACGTGCTCGAAATGAGAACTTGCACAACATCTTTTGTCCTGCCAGCCCGTTTGCAGCGGGGCCTCAAGGGAACTACTGACAATTAAGGTTCTCCTTTTAATAGAGCATCGGAGCAAAGCATTAACACTCCGTGAATACATGTGATCCTCATATCAAAGCCATTCCCTTTGGTTATCCCGATTTCTGTCACTTCGGGGCCATTGGTTCCGGACAACAACGTGTGTATACAACTTGTAGATAAGACCATAAACAATACTATCATAATGAATCAATAACATGTTCAGATCTAAAATCATGGCTCTCGGGTCCTAGTGACAAGCATTAAGCACAACAAGTCGCAACAAAGTCATAAAGCACTAATAAAAGATACTAGGCACCATGCCCTAAGAATCTGATGCCATTACATGAACGATCTCATCCAATCCCTACCATCCCCATAGCCTACAGCGCGGGATTACTCACTCATAGATGGGGGAAACATGGATGGTCGATGGAGAAGCGATGGTGATGATGATGGCGATGATCTCCTCCAATTCTCCATCCTGGCAGGGTGCCAGAACGGAGTTTCTGGTGCTGTTTCGTGGAATCTGGTGGTGGCGGCGGAGCGGAACTCCTTCTAGAAAAACGTCGACCCCCCCAGAGTTTTTAGGTCAGGAGGCTCCTTATAGGAGAAGAGGGAGACCGAGGGGGTGCCTGGGGGGCCCACACCACCCCCTGGCGCGGCCTGGCCTGGCCCATGCCACCAGGTGGTGTGGCCACCCCCTGGCTCTTCTCTGTCTCGTGATCAGCTCTGAGTCTTCGGGTGAAATAGGATTTTTGGCATATTTTCCGGGATTTTTCCTGATAGTTGATTTTCTGCACAAAAAGTAGACACCAAGGCAATTCTGCTGAAAACAACGTTAATCCGCGTTAGTTACATCCAAATCACACAAGTTTAGAGGAGAAACAATAGCAAAAATGTTCGGGAAAGTAGATACGTTTTGGACGTATCAGTCGGCCTACCCATAAATGCCGTCACTTTCGGCGGCTATGAAACCTGCTTGCTGGCGGGGTCGCCGCACCGTGACGGCTGGGGCGACAGGCCGGCTTCATCGTCCTCGTCGAGGACGACGAGCGGCACGCCTTGCTAGGCAGGCTGCCGGCGAGGCCTAATGCTGGCCGCACGCTCGGCCTCCTCCTGGAGGCGCCGATCTTGGGCGGCCTCCTCCTACTCCCAGTCGGCGTGAGACTAGGCGAGCGTGTCTGGATCCGGCATCGGCGGAACATCCCGCAGTGACTACTCCATCATCATCCTCGTCGATGGGGAACGCCCACTCCGATGGCTCCGGCTTCGGCTGGCGCAAGCGAAGACGGCCAGTGGGTGGTGATGGCACGCGGGCTTCGTTGATGACGATGCCCTGTGCCCCGGTCCTCGGCGGCGGGTGGCGGCGAGCGCGGGAAACCCAGCTGGGGGTTGTTCTGGTGTTGATGTGCTCGAGGACGGCGTTGAGTGTCTGTCCCGGCGCACTCCACCATCGGTGGCTCCCCGTCATGTTGTTGCACTCCGACGGCGAGCCTGGAGGGCCTTGGCGAGTGGCAAGTTCTCAGAGCCGGCGCTCGGCGAAGAACTGCTCCCAGTGCACGAGGTTGTCAGGGTCATCGGCGAGTTCGGGATCCGCCGCGATGGCGGCCTGGATCTCTACCACCATCTCGTCGTCCTCCGACACCGGCACGCCGTCGGCGCTGAGCTTCCAGCCGGGCA
This sequence comes from Avena insularis, assembly GCA_023614405.1. NCBI lineage: Eukaryota > Viridiplantae > Streptophyta > Magnoliopsida > Poales > Poaceae > Avena > Avena insularis. Next base: position 93,306,306 of record CM042696.1, on the reverse strand, counting down.
GGCACCGGAAGTCCGGCGACACCATGTACCCGATGTCGTAAAGCATGCGGGCCTCCCATGGCTGGAGGGTGCACCGACCGAAGCCGTTTGCCGCCGCGGGATCGCCTAGGTACCTCTCTGCCATCACCGAAGCTTCTTCTCGCCGGAGGTGTAGTTCGTGGGAAATGGGGGAAGGTGAGAGTGTGCACTCTAAGCCGGCGAGGGTGCCGACTTTTTATAGCCAAAACGGGCGACGAAGGCGGGAGGGGTGTAGCGGCATGGGCGGGAAAAAGGGAAGCGGCGAGAAGGCGAGCCGGCGGTGGCGCGCCATTACGGCGACGCGTGGCCGACGAGACAAGCAGTTATTGCCCGGTGGTCCATCGCGTGAGCCGAGGCGGGAGGATGAGGACGACTCGCCTTCCCTCGCTAACACGGCGGGTCCACAGGCAAAGATGTTCCTAGCCGGTTCGGCCTGGGATCGCCGGATGAAAGTTGGGTCAAATCCAGATGAATTCGGCGTCCTAGGAACGCAACTGGACCGTTTTTCGCCGTCCAGATGAAATTTTCACCCTATGAACGTCCTTCTGGTAACCCGAGTAGGAGATGCTCTTGCAAAAATCTTGGGACAACCTAGTCAAATTCCGCGTGACCATCTCTCTCCTCTTTTATCAAGTGCCTACTAGTACTAGCGTTTTTTTGTGTGTGTGTGCACGGTAAAGGTTTAGAAGGGCTTTCTTTTGAAAATGAGTATATATTAATATCACACGCATACCAATTACACCCAGCCTTTGCAACAACGCATACTCTAGTAGCAATACGGATGCACACAATCGAAAAAAAGAAGAAGAATTGCAAAAAAGAAAAGTCCCGCTGCAGGAATCCGATCCTCAGCAGCAACGAAACTACCACCACCAAAACAACACCAGAAGTCCAACCCCTCTAAAAACGACGCCTCCAAGAAGAAAACAGTGCATAAGCGCTGTCATTGCCCGATCAAAGATCTAGGTTTTCAGCCTGGAGAAAGTCCTCGCTCGCAAAGCAATGCCTTCTATAAGGCCATTGCCAAACACAACCAATGAAGGTCAGACCTTGAGTTTTCACCCTGCAAGGTAAGACTGTGAACTTCTCTTGTGATGTCTCCCCCTCTAATAGATGCTGATGCGAGTCACAGATAACCAAGCCAAATCCTCATCGCCATAAAGACTCAATCCACCATAACTCGCCCACATGTCTCTGCCTTCATGACATTCTCTGCATCTGACTTCATGTGTATCGTCAAAGACATGTCGCATGATAGTAACAGGTAGCAGAGCTTCACCACGCTCCCACTGAAACCAAACGGCCAGCAAAAAACACAGGTGCACCTGACCGAATTCTTTCCGATCCAGCAAACTCTAGGCATATGCGACCATGGGAGTTCGCCGGCGGAGCCTTCCGGAACTAGACACTCTGACCAGATCAATGGAGACACGCATCAAGTAGATCTTCGTCTTGGTGCGAGACAGATCTGAGAACCACCCCCCTGTATTGAAACCGAGCCAGCAGCCCCCACGCTACCCACCGGAAACTAGCAGGATCCGCCGCATAGCGGCAAGATCGCCCGGCCGACCACTCTGACAGAGAAGGAAATCACCACCACCATGTCAGGGGCGGTAGCCCCAAGCGCCCTAGCGTCGCGAGCATGACCTGAAGATCATGGGCACCGGCATCAGCGATGAACAGAATAGATCTCGGCCCGAAGGCACGGATTCTCGCCGCCGCGTGTAGCCATCTGGGCCAAGGATCCCCAGCCGCCGCCAGCCACGACGCCACCGCCGAACCAGCGCGGGCGCGGACACCGCCGCTGCCATGCCAGATCGCGGCCAGGGTCACCGCCGCCGCGGCCACGCCGCCAGATCTTTGTCCGGCGACTCCTCGGGCAGCGGCGGCGGGTAGGAGGTTCAAGAGGGGGAGGTCGGCCAGGGAGGAGAGGGGCCCGCCCAGCATGGTGCGGCGCCGCTGTGCGGGTGCGGGAGGGGGGTGCCAGAAGGCCCAGAAGGGCTGAGTGCGTCTTTGCGAGTGAACTGCGGGGAGAGCCAGAGAGATGGTGTTGTGCGACGGGGAGGGATCGGAGGAGCGAGAGCAGGAGTGGGAGGAGGCGGCACAGGCGGTGGGACTCCTGCACCTGGCCACCGCCGGTGGTGGCGGTGTGCGGCCCGGGCAACAGCGGCAAGTCCGCGTTCTCCCGCCTCCTCCTCAACACCCTCCTCGGAAGGTCTGTGCTGACAAAGCCCAATCGCATTTTCCCGAGCCCCACCTCGTCGCAATTGCTCTGCTTGACTGCAGAGCAGCTGAATGTTGATACAATTGAACAATTTTTACAGTTTGAATTTAAACTTTCGAGCTATCTTTGTTTGGAGCTGGGATCGATGGGTCGACCCGCGTGGTACTTCGTTGTATCTCTTTGGAGATCGATGCAGTTGATTTTTTTTTTTGTTTAAATAAAATTGGTTGATGACAATGTTTGGTATATAGTCTGAATTCCATTCCCTTCAAATTGAGTTGGCATGCTATCTTTATTTGTTATTTACATTGCAAATAATGTTATGCGTTTGAAAATGGTAAAATGGAGTTAGTTATGGAGGCCATTGCTCAATGATTTCAACCATTATTAGTACACCCCGCGTGAAACTAGCTATGCCGTACCAACAGTTTTTTGACACAAGTTTGCACAAATTGTACTGCTCAGAGTTTTTGGAGTTGCTCTGTTTCATTTGTTATGTTTGTACTGTCTGATCAATTCTTGTGATTATTTCTTCACTCTTTTTTTTTTTTACGAATAGGACTTTAGCATTAAAAGAAACAGCGAACAGTACAAAACATCTCAATAAAAACGAAAATTATATCAAAATCCTTGAGATTCCCTTCATCTTCAACCTCCAGACCATGTCGACGTCGCGCCGCCGCTGCCGCTCCTCCCAGAGCCAGCATGACGTTGTTGGTTGCGGACGGGAAGTCGCCGAACGGGCCCAGAAGGCCACATCCGTCCCGGAGACAAAGAGGAATGATGAACCGCCGATGAAGCTGCTTGACGATCCGAAGATCCCCATAGCCAGAAGAAGTTCTTGAAGACCACACCACTTCCACAAGCTTCTCGACGTCACCGCCAAGATGGGGCTGAAGCCGGGGAGACTTTATTGAAGAAGACGCCGCCGCCACCACCTGAGCGCCGCCCCACCAAACCTTCACCCTAAAACCAGAAAAACGGAGCCCTCTCGCAGACGGGGGCCGAGATTCACCCCTCCTCCATGGCCCGAAGGCCACAGATTTGGAGCAGATCGGCGGCGCCGACGGGAGGTGGCTGGTTGATCTGAAATCGCCTCCTGATCGCCCCTTCTGTCGCGTACCAGTCCAGTTATGTAACGTTCCTGATTATTTCTTCACTCAAATAGGTATAAGAAGGTGGCATACCTGGACACCGATGTTGGCCAGCCTAATTCACACCACCGGGTTTTGTGTCACTTCATGTGCTTGAGAAGCAGACTAAAGGTGTAGGCTCAGGGTACTCTATTTTTAATTCCCCTCTAAATGATTGACTACCTGGTTAAACACCCTGTCTTTTTTATATATAATTGCAGATCTTACAATGCTATACCTGCAGCCTCCCTAGAGGTAATTGTATTTCATGAGGTTTAGTTAAGGGTCATCTTTTAAGCTTTCATTTAGCATTGTAACTTACTTACTGTACTACCTAGTGCTGCTAGGAACAGTCCACTGCTCAATCCAAAATAGCTTCTTGCATGTTACAACGCCATTTCATATCACAAAGAGTTTCTGAACTTCTTACTGTTTACCATTCAGGGGTCTAAAGTAGTCTTTGTATTCTTTTGAGATATTACGAATACTCCAACGTTATTATGAAGTTCGATCTTCTACTAATTTTGCAATAGCTTGGTTTTGCTGTTAAGAGTTTTAGATGTAGCACAATACTCAACTTTTAAAGTTAGTTAACAATTCATTTATAGCCGATTGAACAATATTCCAATGGCAATCACATTGTTCCATTTACTGAAGGGATCAAATGTTCCATTTAATATCTCATTGTGAAGGGATCAGATGAAACAGGCTCGACGCCCCGCTTTATAAATATAGCATCATCCAGATATAAGCAAGTTCCAACATATGATAGAGCTGGCCGAAGCCAAAAAAATAAAAAAAGGTACAATAGCTCGCTGGGGCCTCGGCACAAGATGACCTAAAAGAAAGAAAAAATCGCGGCGCGACGAGAGCAAGGCCAGAGGCGCAGCGGAGGCCTAGATCACGACAGGGGCCGAGAAGGGGATCACCGCCATCCTCAGGGTCCGGAGGGTGTCCTCAAGGTGCTCCCGGTCCCGCTGTCTAACAAGCGGGAACCACTTCTGTAGGTAAGCAAGGAAAGAGAAAATGGAGTCAGACGCTCAGTTGGGGAAGACGCGCTCAATCACCATCTTATTCCGCATATTTCATAAGGTCCAAGTGAGGGCCGCAAACACTGGCCAGAAGATGTGGCACCTCCTACCGGCATGGTTCGCCTCAGTCTGTAGGAATTCTCCAAGATCTTGAGCCTGCCAAGTAGGCCCTAGGGCTTCCCGGATAAAACTCCATAGGAACTGAGCCGCAGTGCAAGTGAACATAATATGGGTACACGTCTTTGGTGTCCCACACAGAGGACACAGGCCATTGTTGTTCACTAAACCCTCAGTAAAACTCCACAGGAACTGACCCTAAACCCTCAGTCACCAGCTTGGAGGGTGAGGCGCAAATAGCGAACAGGGCGGGGAACTCCTCACGGAGGGGTACCCCCAGCCATGGGTCCAGCCATAGACGTACCTCCCTCTCATCCCCTATACTAAAGGCGCCCCCCTGGCGAATGAGCTGCTTAATATCTTGAATGGCTCGCCAGAATTGGGAGCCCCATGTATGGTGCTCTGCAAGCTTGTCTAAGACTTTTGTCACACATTCTAGGTGCTTCTTTTTTGGTGATGTCAGTGCACACAAGAACCCAAAACTTCTCTTGAGCTACACATTTGGCCTTTATGATTATTTTCTTCAACAACTCTATTTCTTTAATGACAGTGACAACCCTCAGAAATCAGCTATACCACTTGTTATAAACACTTCATGATGGGTGAAAGGTGAGGTTTCATTGGAATTTCCTTGTATCGTGGTTTAATTCATAGGATATTGTTGAAAGTTAGAAGGGAAAGTATGTTGTGATGAGTTTTGAACTTTCAATTGGATAATGGGACAGCAGAGGCAAGATATCGCCGCCCTTGACAAAATTTATTTCTGGCAGCACTTTATTCTTATTGTTTAAGAAAAGTGATTACGAAAAGGATAGCCTCATATTAACTAGCTGCCCCAACAAGCCATATCCGGAGGGCTTAGAGATGAATAGCTAACCGATTAACTTGACAAAATCATGAATAAGATATCCTTTAATTCCTAAACCAACTAGCTGGACTGCCCGAACTTGTAGTACTAATATCTGTTGTAGCTAAGTAAGTGGATTATTTCTTGCAATGTCCAGTTTGATATTCTATTTTTTGACTTTAGGTATTGGACTTCATGTTTTGTGAGAGATATTGAGATATGTATTCCCAACTGACGTTATTCGGCTACGCACCACATCAGAGGGTAAAAATTTACCTGATGGCACATTTTAGTTGGATGTACACGAGGGAGATTCAAAAGTTAATCTAATTGAAATCCTAGCATCACAGAACTCTCCTCAACAGTAAGTTATAATTTAATTTAATAAATATAAGCCCATGTCAGTAATATAATTTTTACTGGAATTTCTGAGTAACTTATGTTAATGAAACAATATATCCTTAAATCATTGTTATAGTAATCAGTAATGACTATATGGCAATGTAGTTTGTTAGTTAAGAAGGAGGTGCGGATGATTCGTGATCTCATGCTAATTGATTATATTCGGCGATGCTTGCTGAGGGACTTCTCTATATTCTCTTGTGATGATTTAGTTCAGGGCTTTGCTTCTATAGAGACCTTTCAGCTTCCTCTTTCGAAAATACAGGTTATTAATGTACATTGCAGGTGACTGCCTCTCCACCTTTATTAAGATCATATAGAAGTTAAGCATTGTTCTGAATATATAGCATTTTCCCCCACTTACTTCATAATATTTGATTGAATTGGAAATAAAAACAACTGCAAAACTAAGAGAGCAGCCGAATTGTATTTTCTAGAAATATTTTTTGCTAGTACATGTATTTTGATATACCTAAATTTTATAAAAATTAAGAAGAACATTAATGATTGCTTGATCGTACAGGCACACTTGTTTACAACTATCTCTTTAACAATGTCTTATTTAATTTAATCATATCTAGAATTCAACTAAAAAGGTCCTTTGTGGAACTGAGTTGTCAATACAATAGAATATTAAACCTGGTGAAATTAAACTCTTATTACTAATTTATTACCATTTTATTTCAAAAATATCTTAATAATATAGTTTAATACCTGCCATGCGACTACAAAATGTCCACTATCTGATTATTTCATGTTTGCAGCTTTCTATGAAGATAAGAAATGTGCAAAAAACTTGTCCACTAAGAGCAAAGTTCCTTATATGTATAAAAAAACTTTATGTTTATATAAATACACTTTTTTGGCATAACTATGATAAAATTCTGAAATGGTAATGAACTGGTTGTCTTATACAACAAAACTGTAACATTTATTCTTTCTTTGCACTTTTGTAAATGTAAATTGATAGGACTGACTAATTTCCTATGTGGTATTGGTTTTGCGTTGAATTGGATTTTTAGCTTTTACCAAGGCTACTGATATTTTTGGAAACTGCATTCTTCTGATCACACCTACTTCTCATCGCCTTTTAGCAAATGTCGACATCATTTTTCGAAATTGTATAGTAGCTCCTACCTGCCTCCTTCATGTAACAAACAGACCGCATAACCATTTTTTCTCGGAGGCACAGATTTCTGGCTTCTTATTTTTTTTATATTAATTAACATTGTGAAAATTACCTATGCTCTAAGAGAGAAAATCTTGTTTAGTGTTCATTTTTCTTCTCAGGAATAGGCATTGCACTTTGACTAAATATATTTCCTAATTATTCCCTGATCATTATTCTTGGGCCCTATACTAAATTGTGCATGTCTCCCATCCTGACAGTTTTTAGCCTCTTTTAATTGTTTAGACCACATCCTGAACTGGAACACCACATGATCCTGCATTAGCATTTTTGTATAACTCATACGCCTGAATTGGAACACCACATGATCCTGCATTAGCATTTTTGTATAACTCATACGCATCGTCTGATCTTGCATCCTCATATGGAATTCATTTCCAAGACACCCCCCAACATAGATATAACATCCTCTTCCGAGTTTGTTCTTGTATCTATGAAGTATGTTCGATCGGTTACTGGATTGATGCGTCTGTCGTCCCATGACCCCTTTCTTACTCAAGCTTGTACATGCAGGTGTCTCAACCTGACTGCAATCTTTTTCTGTCGGTAAGGACGTGGTGGATGATATAACTGGCAGGCTGAGAGACCTCTAGAGCTCTGTAGATGTCTACAAATACTTACGATCGTCGATGATAGACAACATGAGAGCTTCCACCAGTTCCCATGAAGAACCAATCTAGGGAAAAAACATCATTGGACCTTTTAACATGTATGGAATGTGAACTTCGTAGGAATGTATTTACTGTCAAACTGCCCCCTCTGAACAATATGTTTAATTACACCAACTGATGGCACCGAACCATACGTTCTGTTGCTGGTTGCCAAATATCTAGGAAGATATCACTTTCTACAATTGTGGATTTTATTCTAGTTTGTTCTTTATTGCCATCGATTTCTACATTGTTGACCAAATTTGTATGAATAATCTGACTTTGCGACATAGTAGTATAACACAACACTTACTCAAAAGGATGTAAAATTCATGGCTCCATAGCTGTTTGGCGATTTTTTTTCTCTCGAGAAAATGCAAAAGAGTTGCGCTTCATTTCATTGAACATGAAGAGATTACAGGTACTAGTACAACCTCCAATAGGGGGGGACACACACACATCGGTGTCCTCACCTTTGGTGAGGAGGTGCCACTAACTACAAACCGCAACGACGAAAGGTCTTGCCTTATCTAGCATCCAAACATGGATGGTGAACGCGACAACTATGTTGTAGTGGTGGCGTCCCAAGAGTTATAGACGACACCACTGTTACATCCAAAATTTCGCTAACTTAACTGGTACCGACCACGCCCTTCCCCCTCTCTCATTCCAACTCCTGTGCACTCATTCCCCATCCCCAAATTGTCGCGCCTGCGCTGCCCCGCCCTATGCTGCCCGACCTCGCGCCGCCCCGCCCCACCCCAACCCGCTCTGACCTCGCCCCGACCCGCCTTGCCCTGACCTCGCACTACTGCGCCTCTCCGACCTGCACCTCCCCCGACGAACCTCGCCGTCGCGCCTTCCCCGACCCGTGCCTCCACTAACCTCGCGCAGCCGTACCTCCACCGACCCGCGCATCCCCCAACCTCTCAGACTTCCCGCCGCCGCGCCTCCCCCGCCGTAGGTAGACTCCCCCGCCCTTCTCTTAATTGTTGTATTTAGTTTAATGTAGAAAATGTAGATGATTTTAGGGATTTTTGTTTAGTGTAGAAAATTTACATGATTTTAGGGGTAGATGTAGCAAATGTACATGATTTTAGAGATATAAAATCTAGATAATTTTAGGGATAGATGTAGCAAATGTACATGATTTTAGGGGTAGAAAATCTAGATAATTTTAGAGATAGATGTAGCAAATGTACATGATTTTAGGGGTAGAAAATCTAGATAATTTTAGGGATAGATGTAGCAAATGTACATGATTTTAGGGGTAGAAAATCTAGATAATTTTAGTGATAGATGTAAAAATGTACATGATTTTATGGTAGAAAATCTAGATATTAGGGATAGATGTAGCAAGTGTACATGAAAATCTAGATAATTTTAGGGATAGATGTAGTAAATATACATGATTTTAGGGGTAGAAAATCTAAATAATTTTAGGGATAGATGTAGCAAATGTACATGATTTTAGGGGTAGAAAATCTAGATAATTTTAAGAATAGATGTAGCAAATGTACATGATTTTAGGGATAGAAAATCTAGATAATTTTAGGGATAGATGTAGCAAATGTACATGAGTTTAGAGATAGAAAATCTAGATAATTTTAGGGATAGATGTAGCAAATATACATGATTTTAGGATAGAAAATTTAGATAATTTTAGAAATAGATGTAGCAAATGTACATATATATTTGTTTCTTATATGTCGACTAACAGTTGTATGAAATATTGTTATTTAACTACTTAATTAGTATCATGTTGGAGACGGAGCTAAAGTTTCGTGGTGTTCACCAGAAACCCACGAGGATCCTAATTTGGGCAGCTCAGATCACAGTGGATAACAAGAAGATCCAGCTAAGTACTTTCATGTGCCCGTGGCAGGCAGCCCGCGCCTTCGATTGTGCCGCGGTCCAGCACTTTGGGGCGAGAATCGTCCACAACTTAGAGAATGAGCGTAGAATGACACATCTGTTAGCGCCAGATAGCATGAGGATCTCCACGAGGGCCGAGGAGAGGGAGCATCGGCAGGTAGAGAGGCAGCTGGCGCCCCACCGTTGCGAGGAGGATGACCCTTTGGTCAGGGATCTCCTACTTGATCCCAGGTGATGGCGTTCCAGTACGAGGTCCTTAGCGAGAGCTGGCAGCAGCGCGGGTAGGGCGAGGCCGGCCCCTCTGGCACGCAACAGCAGGTTCAACCCGGCCCCTCCGGCACGCATCCGTACGATTCTTGCAGCCTGTCGTCCTATTTCTGGGACTGCTCGGATGATGACGACGTCACTGACACTGGGTCAACTCAAGTTTAGTAGATAATTTTAGGGACAGATGTAGCAAATATACATGATTTTAGGGGTAGAAATCTAGATAATTTTAGGGATAAATGTAGCAAATATACATGATTTTAGGATAGAAAATATAGATAATTTTAGGAATAGATGTAGAAAATATACATATATATTTATTTCTTATATGTTGACTAATAGTTGTATAAAATATTGTTATTTAACTACTTAATTAGTATCATGTCGAAGACAGAGATGAATTTTCGTGGTGTTCACCGAAAACCCACGAGGTCCCCGATTTGGGCAGCTCAGATCACAGTGGATAACAAGAAGATCCAGCTAAATATTTCCAGGTGCCCGTGGCAGGTAGCCCGCGCCTACAACTGCGTCGCGGTGCAGCACTTTGGGGCGATAGTCGTCCTCAGCTTAGAGAATGAGCATAGCATGATGCATCTGTTAGCGCGAGATAGCACGAGGATCGCCACGAGGGCCGAGGAGAGGGAGCACTGGTAGGCAGAGAGGCAGCTGGTGCACCATCGTCGTGAGGAGGATGACCCCTGGTCAGGGATCTCCTACTTGATCCTAGGTGATAGCGTTCCAGTATGAGGTCCTTAGCGAGAGCTGGCAGCAGCGCGGGGAGGGTGAGGTCGTCCCCTCTGGCATACAGCAGCAGGGTCAGCCCAGCCCCACCGGCACGTAGTAGTACGACTCTTGCAGCCCATCGTCCTCTTTTGGGACCGCTCGAATGACGACGACATCCCTGGCACTGGGTCTACTCAAGTTTAGGATGTTCTCATGTGACTATCGTATGCTACATATCGTACTACTTATATAGACTTATCATGCTACTATTGTACTAATTATATATGATGCTAGCTAATCTTACTTATGTGTTATGTTGATATATTGTGCTATTTACGATGCTAATTAAGTTAAAATTGTCTATATAACTAAGTTTGCATGATCATACACAGGTATAATGAATGATGATCGGTGTGAGCACTGTGGTTACCAACAGTGCAACGATAAGAAGGTTATCATAGTGATCCCTTATGACTACGAAGTTAGTATGGTATATCCATTCACAAGCAATCAATTTATATATACACTGCAATAGAATTATGTGCTAATCGTTGTTTTCTTATGATTTTGTATGCAGAACATACCCTGCAAGTTTAGATTTGATTTTCTGGACCATTTTGATTGGCCGTTGTGCCAGTAGGGATAGTTTCAGGTCGGTCTACTGCCTCTGAAGCAACCTACATGGTCCAAGTCACGAACGAGGTGAACCACACCTTTTTCAGTTGTCCGAGTTGGACTGAGATGGTTGATGCCTATAAGATGGATGCCCAGGAGAAGTTGGTCTTCCATCTCTATGAAGATCGCATGACCTACTTCAACTACCGAGGCCCTGAAGCATCGACAGACTCTGACGCTTCTACGGATGACGAGATTCCTGCTGCTGCCATTAGGTATGGCACAGACATTGCCGATAATCCTTTTGAGGACTAGTAATTAGTGCTATGTAGCTAGCTAGCTCAACTATATGTAGTTGATTGTAATCCTTTTGAGGACTAGTAGTTAGTACTATCATTTCTGTGAATATATCTTGTTGTGCTGTGAATATGAATATTCAATTGGATGCACCAGATTTTTTTAATTTTCGAAAACTCACTTGTGGCTTTCATAATACAAAGAGCGCCACAAACAGGATACATAATGGTGGCACTTACAGTAAACTCTACCACTAGAAATCCTACTGGTGGCCTTCGGTGGAGACGCCACCACTAGGACCTACAGGTGGCGCGAGGTTAAGTGGCATGCGGCCTAAACGCCACGAACTGCCTTTTCCGAACACCGTCACTAGGCCTTTTCCTACTAGTGAGGGCTGCCCGCTCCAACGTACCATCCACCCATGTTGCCTAGGAGAGTTGGCCGGTGGATGGCAAGACCTAGATGGAACTAGTGAAGCCATTGTGTTGGAAGCACCGACTCCAGCGTACATTGCGCCCCATTTCAGGGAAGTTGAACAAGCTCAAAAAGCTTAGTATGACCCATGGTTAGTATCCGGATGCCCAAACTCTATGCTACAACCGACATCACACATCGCATTGGCAGCAAGCCTCACAGGATAGACCAGGGATGCCACCATCTCCAGCTGCCGCATCGGGGACTCCAAGTGCAACCCAAGAAGCCTTCAACACAATGGCTTCACTAGTTCCGTCTTCCCTGAAATGAGCCTTCAACACAATGCCTCCAAGTGCACCGACTCTGAGACACCACCGATGCCTTGCTTAGCGAACTGGACCAATGGTTTTCCCCGGTGCTTGAGGAGAGGGTCCAATCAGGGCCATGACAGCGCCTCCATGGAGGTAACAACATCCTCGGGTGTCACCGCTGTCAGCACTAGCCTTCACAGCATAGGAATTTCACCCAGTCCCATGACCATAGACCCCCAAAGACCACCGAAGCAGGGGCATAATGAGACAGGGAAGCAGATCGCTAGAGAGGACCACTAGCACCAAGGGAGAAGCCATGTATCGTCACCATCGTTGTAGAGAACCACCATCCAGCGCAATGCAACAAGAAAGCATCAAGAAGGGCTAGTGGCACCGAGGGCTGCCACCTATACCATGCCGCGACCATTCTAGCCCGCAGCCTCCGCCGTCAGGATGCTCCGGGGCACAGCCAACCAGCCACCGCCACCTTGCCCCACAGGGTCATGAGCTCCGCTCGCATGCTCGTGGCACCAGGTCCAGAAGACTGATGACCCTATGGATCTTGCATCGCCGCCATGAAACCCTAGACCTGGAGAAGATTCACCCATCAACCTCGTCGAGCCCCCACACTCGAGCGGGGAAGCCGCTCGGGAGCAGGGTCCTGCCGCCGTTGGGTCCGCCCGGACGCCGGGGGGGGGGGCACCGGCGGGTGAAGGGGAGGCGGCAATCGAGGGGGTTTCATCGCCTCCCGAGTCGTCCATGGGGTGAGCAACACGGGAGGAGGGAGGGGACGTCCCAGTTTGAATGGTGAAACTCCAGTGGTTTGGAGATTGGCTTGTTCTAATTTGCGCTATTTGTGTTTTCCTTTTCCCTTTTGGTCTTTCACTAGTTGGGGTGCAGCTGTATTCTACTTTTGTCTTTTGGTCTTTCATTAGTGAGAAATGAAATGGCTCCTGGGATCAAAGTAAAATTGCGGAAAATAATTTTAAGAACAATTTACATGATCATGTTCGTATCTTTCGCCCGTGTCAATTTCCATGCAAAAATACATATTTTGTCGTCCTTGGTAAAATGAAACAAGAAGAATTTTTTAGAATTACTTGAGTAGTAAACTTGTATTTAAAGTACTTGCTTGTTTGTTGAGCCCTTTTAAGATCCTCCACCTTACCTCACTCTGGTGCTCGAGCGCATGCGTATGTCAATGGCCACAAGTAGTTCCCTCTCAGCGGCAACAATAAGGAAAGCAAGAGGGGAACCGGTCGACGCGGTGCGCCATTCGCAACCGTGCCATATATTTGTCAAAGCTGCTTACAAACAAATATTATTTTCCGATGTCTCCTATCTCCAAATGACATCTATTCGTTTTTCTCTTCTATCAAACTATCAACATTTGGGTAATTGCCACCTATTTTACTGAAAGGAAGTGTCTAAGAAAAGGAGTTACGGGGTGGGAGTTTTGGGTGGCAATGAATGGAACGGTGGAGATTGTGCAGTATATGTAGGGGAAGAGAACACCAACCTCAAGTGAAGTTTCTTTAAGAAGATTTGGAGCTCGAAGAAGAAAATCCCACGGAGGAGTCCACCAATCTACAATTGTGCCCTTCAGATAAGGGAAAAAAGGACAGTTAACAACAATTCTAGCACATTGATATTTGGTAGTGTAGTCTTTTTTTCTTTCATGGAACTATATGATGGTGTAGTCTTCCTTTTTTTTTTCTTTCAGAAAATTATATGATGGTGTGGTCATATATTAAAAACCATTAGTCAAGAGCTAAAATCCTGAAAAATCTAACTGAAGAAATAACTCACTTAGCCATAAAATGTGTTCTACTTCAACATACGCCTTGGGAAATTTAAAACTTGATTGTCAAGCACATAGATAATTTAGCAGTTTCCACTTCGTCAACATATGCAGTCCCTTGTTAATTATTTCAATCACACATGGTTGGTGTACAATATAATATGCAAAATGCAACCTATTTGATGTAGAATTTGTATTCAGATCTGTTCCCATCGTATAGATCTGAACTCAGTGCCAAATTTATACAAGAAAGCTATGCGCTCCTAATGGAAAAATAACAAAATGCATCATATGTCTGCACTTGTCCAAAATTTTTTTGGCATACTGTTAATGTTAGGACTTAAGAGTGGCCGTGGTTTATCTGCTGATAGGCCAATTTGTGGCTGCTTATATGCTCTTCAGGCCCAATTTGGTATATGAATGCAATCAAGGGGGCATAAAGAAGCTTCACTTGAAGTAGGTGTACTCTCTTCCACTACATATACTGCACAAACTCCACCTTAACATGCAACAAGCTCTACCGTTCCTTTCGTTGTCATCCAAATCTCTCACCTCCCAACTCTTCATGGACACTTTCATGCACTAAAATAGGTGTACCCAAACATAGACATGTTGATAGGAGAAAGAAAAAACAAATGGAGAGCACAATAGGGATAGGAGACATCAGAAAATAAGTACATCTTGGTTAGTGACTTTGACGAGATAGCATTTGAATCTTTTCATGGAGTACAGAGATCTGATGTACACTTGTCTGATGTACGTCTGCCGGCAAAAGACCACAAAGAGCAATTTTAGCAGCTCCGTCTTTTACATAGCAGCTCAATATACAACGAGCTATAAGTTATAAACCTCATCGAGAAACTAGATCATAACACCGGACAGTGGCCATTGCATTGAGCCGAGAATGGAGATGGACGCGAAGCTTTATTTTCCATGGAAGACAACCACTCCTTTTCGACTTCCTTGTCTTGCAGTGATAATTAACATCGTTGCAACAAGGTGCGTCTAGTGATTGGATTTTTTGGCATCACTCTAAGAACAAATAACGAATTTGGAGTGCTATTTGGATAACATTGTGATTCCTTTAGGAGAATTAAGATTTGGTTAATTTATCATGCACAATCCTAACTGCGATGTGACGGCCCACTAGTAGAAAAAGGGCCTTTGGTTCGGGCCACTAGTCCCGACCGTGGCTGGTGCCGAGACTAATGGTCCGAACCAGACAGCCCGAGGTCGTCGAATTCTGTCCCGGTCCGTAAGAGGCCACTAGTCCCGGTTTGAGACACAAACCGGGACTAGTGGGTCTGGGCATGCCCGCGTGGTTCTGGCAGAACCATTAGTCCCGGTTTGTGTCTCAAACCAGGACTAATGGTCTGGCCCTATATATATGCACCCAGTCCTCCACTCTCTCCTGTTTTTTTTCCTATGTGAGGTGGGTATAACTTTGTGCTAACTTTTTTTCTTCATATGCACTAGAGGTGTTCGGTGAAATGCCTGTTAGAGCGATATCACTTGAGTTCACACAAGACAAAACATGATATGAGGTGCTAGATCGACACTTAATGTTTCTCCTCTTTGTTTTGAAGTGTCCTAAAAGGTTAGCAACTATTTTCTCGTTTTGACCACGCGGTACTAATTTAAGCATCGTGATTGCGTTTGATATATATATGCATGGTTGTATGATGCAGATGAGCCACCCATGGATATACGGTGACCGACGCTCTGACGCTTACAGAGAAGGCGTGTGTTCTTTTTGCCTTGTGGCCGAGGCGAACAAGCGGCTGGATGGTTTTATGTGTTGTCCATGTGTTGAATGTCGGAATGAGCAGGCTCACACTTCCTCAAGAGTCATTCAGAGCCACTTGCTTCGGTCCGGTTTCATGTCCGGCTATAATGTTTGGACCAAGCACGGAGAAAGAGGGGTTATGATGGAAGACGACGATGAAGAAGAGAACAATGATAAAACTAACGATCTATGTTCCCTGAATACGATGATACCGCAGCTGAAGATAATAAAGAAGAAGGGGGTGAAGAACGGGAACCAGATGAGCCCGTTGATGATTTTGGTCGGGTCATTAGTGATGCAAGGCGAGACTGCGACACAGAAAAGGAGAGGTTGCAGTTCGAGCAGATGTTACAGGACCACAACAAATTGTTGTACCCAACTTGTGAAGATGGCCAGAAGAAGCTGGGTAGCACACTGGAATTGTTGAAGTGGAAGGCAGAGACCGGTATGACTGACTCGGGATTTGAAAAAGTTGCTGGTAATAATGAAGAAGCTGCTTCCAAGAAATAACCAATTGCCCTCCAGTACGTACGAAGCAAAGAAACTTGTCTGCCCTCTAGGATTAGACGTGCAGAAGATACATGCATGCCCTAATGACTGCATCCTCTACCGCGGTGAGAAGTACGAGAATATGGATAAATGCCCGGTATGCACTGCATTGCGGTATAAGATCAGAAAAGATGACCCTGGTGATGTTGAGGGCGAGCCACCCAGGAAGAGGGTTCCTGCCAAGGTGATGTGGTATGCTCCTATAATACCACGGTTGAAACGTTTGTTCAGAAATAAAGAGCATGCCAAGTTGTTGCGATGGCACATGGAAGACCGTAAGAAAGACGGGATGTTGAGGCACCCTGCTGATGGTCGGCAGTGGAGAAAAATCGAGAGAGACTTCCCGGACTTTGCTGGTGACGCAAGGAACTTATGGTTTGGTCTAAGTACCGATGGCATGAATCCTTTTGGGGAGCAGAACTGCAGTCACAGCACCTGGCCCGTGACTCTATGTATCTACAACCTTCCTCCTTGGTTGTGCATGAAGCGGAAGTTCATTATGATGCCAGTGCTCATCCAAGGCCCGAAGCAACCCGGCAACGACATTGATGTGTACCTAAGGCCATTAGTTGATAAACTTCTACAGTTGTGGGACAAACCAGGTATACGTGTGTGGGATGAGCACAAACAGCAGGAATTTGACCTACAAGCGTTGCTGTTCGTAACCATCAATGATTGGCCTGCTCTTAGTAACATTTCAGGACAGACGAACAAAGGATACAATGCATGCACGCACTGTTTAGATGAGACCGGAAGTATATATCTGGATAAATGTAGAAAGAATGTGTACCCATACAATCGTCGTTTTCTTCCGCCCAGTCATCCCTTAAAGAAGAAAGGCAAGCATTTCAATGGCAAGGCAGAAACCCAGATGAAACCTGTCCCCCGTAGTGGTGCTGATGTATTTGGTATGGTCAAGGATTTGGATGTAATCTTTGGAAAGGGTTCTGGAGGACAACCTGTTCCGAAAGACGCTGACGGACACACACCCATGTGGAAGAAGAAATATATATTTTGGGAGCTACCCTATTGGAAAGTGCATAAGGTCCGCTCTGCAATCGACGTGATGCACCTGACGAAGAATCTTTGCGTGAATATTCTAGGCTTCCTGGGCTTGTATGGGAAGTCAAAAGATACCCCGGCAGCACGGGAGGACCAGCAACATCATAAAGGACGAGACGGCAAGCATCTAGGGCAGTTTCAAGGGCTTGCCAGCTACGCTCTTACCAGAGAAGAGAAGGAAATGTTTTTTGAAGTCCTTTTCAGTATCAAGGTCCCGTCTGGCTTCTCGTCAAATATAAAGGGAATAGTAAATATGAAAGAGAAAAAAATTCAAAACCTAAAGTCTCATGACTGCCACGTGCTTATGACGCAATTGCTTCCGGTTGCATTGAGGGGAATTCTACCAGAAAATGTTCGACTAGCCATTATGAAGGTATGTGCATTCCTCAATACAATTTCTCAGAAGGTAATCGATCGAGAAAGTCTATCAGGGTTACAGATTGATGTGGTCCAATGTCTGGTCAGCTTCGAGTTGTTGTTCCCACCATCCTTCTTCAATATTATGACGCACCTCCTAGTTCACCTAGTCGAAGAGATTAGAATTCTCGGTCCTGTGTTTCTACACAATATGTTCCCCTTCGAGAGGTTCATGGGAGTCTTAAAAAAAATATGTTCATAACCGTGCTAGGACAGAAGGAAGCATCTCCAAGGGATATGGAACAGAGGAGGTCATTGAGTTTTGTGTTGACTTTCTTCCTGACCTTAAGCCGATTGGTGTTCCTGAATCTCGGTATGAGGGGAGGATGACTGGAAAAGGCACACTAGGAAGGAAATCAATGGTATGTAGGGACGGACATTATTTCACTCAAGCATACTACACAGTTCTACACAATTCCACCGTGGTGGCTCCGTATATCGAGAAACACAAGAATATTCTATGCTCCGAAAACCCGGGGAAGCTTGAAACCTTGATTAAAGGGGAACACGAGAAGAATTTTGGCAGTTGGTTGCAGACACATCTCATGAATAACACCACTGTTGGAGATGAGTTGTACTCGTTGGCCAGGTTACCATCTTCGACTATATGTACTTTCCAAGGGTACGAGATAAATGGGAATACATTTTACACGATCGCCCAAGATAAAAAGAGCACCAACCAAAACAGTGGTGTCCGCTTTGATGCAACAGATGACAATGGGCAGAAGGACACATATTATGGGTACATAGAGGAGATATGGGAACTTGACTATGGACCTACTTTTAAGGTCCCTTTGTTTCGGTGCAAATGGGTCAAGTTGACAGGAGGCGGGGTACATGTAGACCAAAAGTACAGCATGAAAACAGTGGATCTCAACAATCTTGCGTACATGGATGAACCATTCGTCCTAGCCAACGATGTGGCTCAGGTTTTCTATGTGAATGACATGTCTACCAAACCGAGAAAAAAGGAAAGATAAGCAAAAGAATACAGAATACGATGAGCCAAAGCGCCACATAGTTCTTTCAGGAAAAAGAAACATCGTGGGAGTGGATGACAAGACAGACATGTCAGAAGATTACAATAAGTTTCATGAAATTCCGCCCTTCAAAGTGAAAACTGACCCAAGCATCCTGTTAAATGATGAAGATTCTCCATGACTACGGTGTAGAAGAAAACCACAACACTAGATGTTGGTGATGTGTAATAATGTATTAAACCTTTTATTTGAGACATAAATCTATGTAATGTATTAAACCTTTTATTTGAGACATAAAGGTCCCCTTTCATGTAATACATCTTGCTCAATCAAACTAGACGTTGGACGGGTTACGAGCCGGAGGTGATCACCCAAAGAGAAGGAACCATCACGAGAGAAGGAACCCACAAACACTAAGGATACATAGCACAACTGAAAATTAAGATACATAGCACAACTGAAAATTAAGAAACATGCCTAATGTTGGAGTAATTCAGTCATGCTCCTGCCTAGCCCTGTAATACGTGCCACTGTAGTCATCGTAGTCGTCGGCGCCGTCGTCGCTGTCATTGTCGGGGTCGCCATAGTCGAACCTTGAAGGTTGGGCACGCGTGGGCTGGATTTTAGGGTACCGCAGGCGGGGGTTATTGCCGGTCGTGTTGTAGGGCATGACACTCTGGAGAGTCCGGCCGCGCCACCACAGCCTACTGCCGGCCTCGTTGAAGTTCGAAGGAGGTGGGTCGTCCTCCTCGTGCCTGGCGAGTGCCCACTCATGCCGATTGATGAAGAAGGCTTCCCAAGTCGGGAAATAGTCGGGATGCCAGTTGGGATTCCTCCGCTGCTCTGGCGTGAGATCGAGGTAGTAGTGGTTCGTGATGGCCATCCGGCGCTCCACACCTAGAGGGACAGGAGGGACCGGCACGCCTCCGGCGCTCAGCATCCAGCCGGTGGGGACGCGGTAGCCCGGTGGGCAGGGGTAGTTCGAGGCACAAAGCGCCTCCGCCTCCCTGGGGGTTAGAGGTATGGTGGAAGCCATGGGAGAGAGTGGAGAGAGGCGGCAGATATGAGTCTAGATGTGCTATGGCAACGACCAAGCCTACATATATATAGTGAGAAATGGCGGGAAGTCAGAGGAGGGAAGTGGTGGAAAAGGCGGGAAGAAAACAGGCGGGAAGAAATAAGGCGGGAAGAAACAGACCTTTAGTACCGGTTTCGCGCGAATTTTTTACCAACCGGGACTAAAGGGGCTTATTTTTTGTAATAAAATAATAAAAAAATGCATTTCTTTAGAAGCAAGTGTTAACGGAACAAATATGACATTGATTTCCATGTTGAGATACATATGTGCGCCGAAACCCGAAACCCTAACCCCAAACCTGTATTTTTAAATTGAAAATGGCAAAATGGTTAATAGTTTCACTAATTAGAATAATTATTTTATAAAACAGAAAATAGATTTGGATTACTTATTCAAATTCAAGAAGTTTTCATGTTGAAAATTTTCTCAAATTCATAAGTATGCAAAAACTGTATAATTCAAATGTTTAAAAAATATGCAAATTGATTTTTTTTAAAACATATGCAAAAGGACCTTTAGTCCCGGTGCGTGCTACGCACCGGGACTAAAGGGGTGCCGTTGGCGCGCGTGCTGAAAACCCTTAAGTCCAGGCCCGTGGCACTCTTGGGACTAAAGACCCCTTTAGTCGGTTGCCACTGACAAGACTAAAGACTGGGAGCTATTTAAGCCCTCTTCTCCCCCCGGTCGAATCCATCGACCGGGAGAAATCGCGAGGAGCACGCCAGAGCGCCACCAGGCTGCCGAATTTTTCCGTTGACGTCCGCGCCTTTGGCTGTCGCCGCACCTCCAGCCACCGCCGCTGCCACCACCTCCATCCGTGTCGGCCAGTTCCAGCCGCCACCGCGCCACCACCTCGTCCTCCCTCTCCGGCCGCCCCACCTCCAGCCGCCACCGCGCCGCCCCGCCACCGTGCCGTCGCCCAGTGCAGGTAATCCATCTAGTATTTTTTCTAGTGTTTTTTTAGTATTTTTCTAGTATTTTTTCTAGTACTTAGTGTATTTATAGTCTTAGTGTATTTTTTATAGTCTTAGTGTACTTAGTGTATTTTTTGTATTTTTATAGTCTTAGTGTACTTTTTTATAGTCTTAGTGTACTTAGTGTATTTATAGTTTTAGTGTACTTTGTGTATTTTTTTATAGTCTTAGTGTACTTAGTGTATTTATAGTCTTAGTGTATTTTTTTATAGTCTTAGTGTACTTAGTGTATTTTTTTCTAGTACTTAGTATGTAGTAGTATCATAGTCTTAGTGTATTTTTCTAGTACTTAGTAGTATCATAGAGGCTATAGTGATGGTGAGAGGCCAACGGCACTATCGGTTGTCGATGATGCGTCGATGACTCGGTGGTGCTCGCGGGCCGCCCGGAGATAGGGTTAGGGTGGTGGTGCTCGCGGGCCCTCGGACTTAGGGTTAGGGTGGTGGTGCTCGTGGGCCGCCCGGAGATAGGGTTAGGGTGGTGGTGCTCGCGGGCCCCCGAAGATAGGGATAGGGTGGTGGTGCTCGCGGACCCCTGGACTTAGGGTTAGAGTGGTGGTGCTCGTGGGCCCCCGGAGATAGGGTTAGAGTGGTGGTGTTCGTGGGCCCCCGATGATAGGGTTAGGGTAGTGGTGCTTGCGGGCCGCCTAGAATTAGGGTTAGGGTTAGGGCATCACTAGATTTTTGCTATTGTTTAGTATTATTGTAGAAAATTGCGTGTTCATATTATTGTTTAATATTATTTTATGCAGTAATATTGAATGAAAAATGTTATTGTGTGCATTTTGTAGAAAACTATGGATCCAATCCAGAGAGACCTAGCACAGGAGGAAATTCTCGAGGATATGATCAACGACACCCCCCATGTTGATCCACCCGAATCTCCGTTGATTTATGTGAACCCCTCCGGTGAGGGAGAGGAGGTCGACCGAAATGATCAAGGAGAAGCCGACGACTCCGGTGGTGGATAAGCCGACGGCTTCGATGGACCCTTAACGAAGTCCGGCGAGGTATACATATGAAGTCTGGTGATCAGTAGATGCATTAACTGAGTTGTATATATATAAATTGATGAATGTTTCTTCTCTTAGGCCTCCACATCGAGCAAAAAATATTCCAAACGAGGCCTGGCCAAAAGTTGGACGCATCTACGCGTTATACAATTACGCTGGTATCAGCACGGGGTGAACCGTTGGAATCTGAAAAGGCTAAAAGTGTATTTGTACAACAATGCGGAGTTATGGTTAGGGATCGCATCCCGATCACCGTTCGAGAGTGGAATAAGACCAAAGGGGCGGAAGAGGGTGAGTATGTCGCCGGCAGGTACAAAGAGGGTCTTTGGAATGACCTTATGGCACATTTCACCCTGCCAGAATGTGAGGATGAAGCCGACACAGGTGCATTGAGGAAGAAAGTCAAGCAGTGGACTCTTACGAAGATGGCCGAACTATTCAAGAACTGGAAGAAAGCATTATGGCAAAAGTATCAAAAGACAAAGACTCCTCCAAAATTCGAAGGTTATCTATCGAAGCAGCAGGCTAACTGGGATGCATTTGTGAAGTACAAGGATTCAAAACCTGCTAAGGAAATGTCGGAACAAAACAAGAAAAATGCCGCGATGAAGAAATATCACCATCACCTAGGGCCGAGGGCTACTCTGACGCCATGCCAAAGTGGGATGCTAAAGAGAATGAGCTGCTTGCTAAAGGGATCACTCCAGAACCAATACGCGAAGAATGGGATCTGAGGGCAAGGAATTGGTTCCTTGGGCATGGGAGTGAGTATGACGAAAGTACAGGGGACCTTATTTGAAGTGACCGGATTAGGATACCCCGGGATACATGGCAGAAAGTGGTGAAGGAGATTAAAGCAGGGACAACAAAGTTCCGTCCTGATAGAGAGAAAGACTTGCTGACAAAGGTCCTCGGGAATGACGAACTGATACGTCCAAAACATATCTACTTTCCCGAACACTTTTGCTATTGTTTCTCCTCTATACTTGTGTGATTTGGATGCAACTAATGCGAACTGACGTTGTTTTCAGCAGAATTGCCTTGGTGTCTACTTTTTGTGCAGAAAATCAACTATCAGGAAAAATCCCGGAAAATATGCCAAAAATCCTATTTCACCCGAAGACTCCAGGAGCCAGAATACGAGACGGAGAAGAGCCCTGGGGTGGCCACACCACCTGCTGGCGTGGGCCAGGCCAGGCCGCACCAGGGGGTGGTGTGGGCCCCCCAGGCACCCCCTCGGCCTCTCTCTTCGCCTATAAGGAGCCTTCTAACCTAAAAACTTCGGGGGGTTCGACGTTTTCCGGAAGGAGTTCGCTCCGCCGCCACCACCAGATTCCACGAAACAGCACCAGAAACTCCGTTCTGGCACCCTGCCGGGACGGGGAATTGGAGGAGATCATCGCCATCATCATCACCATCACTTCTCCATCGACCATCCATGTTTCCCCCATCTATGAGTGAGTAATCCCCCGCTGTAGGCTATGGGGCTGGTAGGGATTGGATGAGATCGTTCATGTAATGGCATCAGATTGTTAGGGCATGGTGCCTAGTATCTTCTATTAGTGCTTTATGACTTTGTTGCGAATTGTTGTGCTTAATGCTTGTCACTAGGACCCGAGTTCCATGATTTCAGATCTGAACTTATTATTGATTCATTATGATAGTATTGTTTTTGGTCTTATCTACAAGTTATATACACACGTTGTTGTCCGGAACCTATAGCCCCGAAGTGACAGAAATCGGGATAACCGGAAGGGAATGGCTTTGATGTGAGGATCACATGTGTTCATGGAGTGTTAATGCTTTGCTGCAGTGATCTATTAAAAGGAGCACCTTAATTGCCAGTAGTTCCCTGGAGGCCCCGCTGCAAACAGGCTAGCAGGACAAAAGATGTTGTGCAAGTTCTCATTGCGAGCACGTATGACTATTTATGGAATGCATGCCTAGGATTGTCTAGTACTCGGATGCTTTATCTTATTTATCTGCAATTGCCCTATGTTATGATTTCTATGTGAATTGTCTTGTCCATGCAACGTCCGTCCATCCATCCCTATGCCTACCGCTTTTCGAATCCTTGTTTCGCTTTTGTTACTACTGTCTTTGCTTTACTACCGCTGCTGCTTTACTATTCCTACTACAAAACTGTTGCTATAGATAAACTGCTGTGAGCAAGATTGTTTCCAGGTGAAGCTGAATTGAAAACTCAGTTGTTAAGGCTGATAAATATTCTTTGGCTCCCCTTGTGTCGAATCAATAAATTGGGTTTCACTTCCCTCGAAAATACTGCGATACACCCCCTATACTTGTGGGTCATCAAGAATATTTTCTGGCGTCGTTGCCGGGGAGCATAACTTTATTTATCAAGTTCACTTGGATTCTCTATTGTTCGCTGCTATCCATCCATCATGGGTAAGTCTCATGATGGCAAGGTTCCTATTTTACCATCGACTACAAGAAGAGGTACGGTTCTAAACACCTATATTGCTCTTGATTCACCATCTGTTATAAGTAAGCTCGTTACACCACCACATACACATGCTACACACACTGCTACTACTGCTAAATCTGAAACTTCTGATGCTTATGATGCTGCTTCTATTGTGGTTGATAAGAGTGGTTCATTAGGTCATTTCCTAGAGTGGTTCATTAGGCCATAAACATTACAGATGAAGATTATGATTTCTCTCTCGATCTATCTTACATAGCTATTGTCGAGAAAGAACCTTTTTGTGGGACTAAGAATGAAAGTGCGGTAGCACATATGAATGAACTTTCTACCATGAGTGGCTTATTTTCTGATGATATTAAGATGCGTACTTACTTTGTTGCTAAGATTTTTCCCTTTTCACTGAAAGGAGAAGCTAAAACTTGGTTTAGTAATTTACCTCCTGGATCTATTAATAGCCCTGAGTGCTTGATTAGTACTTTCCTGCAGAAATATTTTCCTCCCAGTGCTAGACATGCTATTTTGCCGGAACTTTTTGATTTCAAACAGGGTGAAAAGGAGGTATTTCCCGAATCTTGGGCAAGGTTTTGTGCTTTGATTCATACACAGGCTGGAAGTCCATTACCTAAGAATGAGCTTCTTGATATATTTTATAATGGACTAACCGAGGAATCTAGGACATGCCTAGATAGTTGTGTTGATTGTGTTTTCAGGAACATGACTCCAAAGGAAGCTGAGGAATTAATGGCTAAAATAAGCAAGAATTATGAAGATTGGACTTCTCCTAAACAAGCTATACCTGAAGTAATTGTACCTGAACCATCTATTCCTGTGCCTATTCCAACATCAAAGAAGAGGGGAGTTATTGAATTAAATGATGAAGTGATGAAGGAAGCTAAGAAATGTCTTAAGGAGAAGGGAATTAAAGCTGCAGATGTCAAGAATTTACCTCCTATAGAAGAATTATGTAAGCCTATTCCCTACTCATCCACTATTGAGGTACACTCTCTCCAACACTTTGATGAAGGTGATATCCCTTACTTGAAACCTCCTGATCAATGCTTAGAAGAATTTGATATCTTTATTGTTAAGCAAGATAACTTTAATAAAAGGGTGCAAAATCATCTAATGGAAAACACTAGAGCTATGTTGAGTTGAAAGATATTGTGGAAAGAACCTCTAATGATGTTAAAATGATTGGCAAACACTTTCAAATGGTTCAAACTCAAATAGATCAACTCGTTAAAGTGCAAAAATACTTGCTAGTTAATGCTGCTAAAGAAAAACATGCTTATGAAATTAGAACTAGAAGTGGTGCTGCTACCCAGGATCCTCTATATCCTGAGGGGCATCCCAAAAGAATTGAGCAGGATTCTCAACAAGCTAAAAATAGTGGTTCTACTCGTAAGAAAAGGAAGAAGAAACATAAAACTGTTGAAGAACCCTCTGAACCGGCTATAGATCCTAATAGTATATCTATCTCTGATGCTGAAACTAAAAGTGGTAATGAAGAAAATGAAGTTCCTAATGAAGAAAAAGTTGAAGAAGAACCTGAAAACCACACTAAGACTACTAAATACACCAAAGAAGATTTTATTGCTAAGAAACATGGTAGTGAAAGAGAACCTTGGGTCCAAAAACCTATGCCTTTCCCTGATAAGAAACAAAAGTCAAAGGAAGATGAACACTATAATAAGTTTTGTGAGTGGATGAAGCCTTTATTCTTGCAAATTCCTTTGACTGATGCTATTAAGTTGCCTCCTTACTCAAACTATATGAAGGACATTGTCTCGAATAAAAGGAAGATCCCTAATGAAGAAATCTCTACTTTGCTTGCTAATTATTCTTTCAATGGTAAGGTTCCTAAGAAACTTGGAGACCTAGGGATTCCAACTATCCCTTGCTCTATTAAGAACAGTTATGTTAGAACTGCTTTGTGTGATTTGGGAGCTGGAGTTAGTGTTATGCCTTTCTCTCTCTACAAGAGGCTTCAGCTTGAAAAATTGATACCAACTGATATATCTTTGCAAATGGCTGATAAGTCTACCACTATTCCTGTGGGTATATGTGAGGATGTACCTGTTCAGGTGGCTCATAATTCTTGATATTAATTGATTTTGTTATGCTTGAAATGCCTGAAGATGATAATATGTCTATTATTCTTGGGAGACCTTTTCTTAATACTGCAGGAGCTGTTATTAATTGTAATCAAGGAAAGGTGACCTTCAATGTTAATGAAAAGGAACATACTGTCTATTTCCCCAAGAAGATTGAAAGGACTTATGGTTTAAATTCAATTGAACATGTTGAAGGCATTCAAGTTGGAGAAATATATTGTCCCATACCAAGAGAAAAATTTGAAACTATTATGATTGGGACCATTGCTATCAAGGTTGAGGTAACATAATCATTAGTGAAATACAAAGTTTTGTCTCATATGAAATTGTTTTGGTAGCAAGACTTGATCAACCTTGCTAACAAAAGGATTCCATTGAACAAAACAATGGTTTCATTATGATTATCTCCGTTTATTTCTATCCTTTGCATTTTAGTTTTTGCTTTCATTTAGTTTTCTTTGTGTTGTTAGTTGCTTGCATGCTAGAACTTCTGTAGTTCTAGCCTTGTTTTGTCCTTGCATCTTGTTTCCAAAAGAAAAATATCTGTCTGTCAGAAAAATCATTCTTCTATTTCTGAAAAAAGCCCAAAAATAAAGTGTCTCGAAAAATTCTAGAAAATTCATATTAAATTTTTACGTGAAAAAAGGGGCAGAGGAGCACCTGGTAGGTACCAGGGGGCCCACCAGGCAGGCACACCATGTGGTGGCGCGGCCAGCCCTGGGTGGCGCCATGCCCTGGTGTGGGCCACCCCTGGCCTCCCACTTACTCTCTCACCTACCACTTTCTTCTCTCTCCCGAGTAAGCTTCAGTTCATAGCTCAAAATCACGTTCTTTCTGTGCTTGCTCTCGATTTCTTCGATCTTCTTGCTCAGCCCATCTTTCTTGCTGAAATTTGGAGCAATTGTTCCTTGGTATGTGACTCCTCCCCTCGTCCAAGTAGATTTGTGTTTAGTGGATTATATGTTGAGTATTTTGCTGCTATAGGTGACTGGTTATGAGAGCTTGTAAGCTTGTTTGATGCTTAGAGATATAGTTTTGATGCATGTTTAGGCCTCTTGCAAGTCCCTATGAGTAGAATCCTTTATTAATATTACTTTGCAATCACTTGTTTAATAGGTGTTTAAATTTCAGAATACCAAGCATGAACAACCACACTTTTGGAGAGATATTTGAGAGTGATGCACCTAGGAGGTCGAGCGCCTCAAGAACAGCCTCTCAAGCTAGGCCTTCATACAATGAAGACCTCATTGCAACACGTATTGGCAGTGAAAGGAATGATGGAGATGCTCACCCATCCTCTTTTCCTTGTTTTACTTTATTGCAAGCTACAGGTATTCTTGATGATTTCTTGCTATTGATTGAGAGGGTTGGCTTGACCTCTTATATGCAAGATGAGAGTGCACAGTACACTATGCTCACCAAAACTTTTGTTGAGAGCTTCTCATTTACTAACACACCCTATCAATCTACTGTCTCTTTTAAAATCTATGATATGCCCTTCACCATGCCTTTGGAGAGACTTTGCAGTATTGTAGGTGTGTATATGATAGGGACCGTGAAGAAAATTCAAGGGCGACCCGCTGATTTGTTGGAGCTTTACCGAGGGGTGACCAATGATGATGACCGCGTGGCGCAGCGCAGAAAGATAAGAAATATCCAACTCCCTGCTCTTAGATACTTTGCATATTATCTTGCCACTAGCATATTGGGTAGGGAGAACACTAGTAATATCTCCAACTATCACTTAGCTTTCCTTGCTGCTGCGCTCAACAATGATACTCGGTACAATCTTGGCTCGCTTATTGCTCGCCGCCTAGCTGCTAGGGGGCCTATCTATGGGGGCATCATTGCCTCGCGTGTAGTCAATGCATTAGGCCTTTTAGTGGATCCCGATGATGCTATGTTAGCACCACAGAGGCTCGACCTTGTTGCCATGAAAACTCATCATTTTGTCACTGCTACCTCTGATTTGAACAATCTAGTATATAGGATGCTTTTCACTGACTGGGATGAAAGGGAGATCCTTTTTCCACAGCCTGCTTTGTTTAGTGTTGACAGGAGACCGTGGTCGCGCTCCAAGGAGGAGGTGGACGAGCAGCTTCGCTTGTTGGGTTTACACGAGCAGCACTAGGAGGATGCGCCCTCCTATGATTACGGAGGGGCGTATTCGGGCTCGCACTAGGACGAGGGTACCTCCTCGTCGTACCCAGGTGATACTTCATCCTGGCCAACTTGGGATTGATACCCACTTAGGCCAAAAGCCTAAGCTTGGGGGGAGGTACGCCGACACCGCACTCATCTCCATATCATATTGCATCGGTACTTTGTATATTCATGTTTTCGTTATCTTTTTAGTTTTCGTTCTTCTTTGCTTTTGCTTTCTAAAAACACAAAAAGACCAAAAATATTTTTGTTGTTTCTCTTTGGTTTGCTTCTTCTTTTTGCCTTGGTTTGCTTTTCCCTTTTTGCTTTGTTTGAACTATTCGAAAAACCCAAAAAGATTTTGCTTTGCTTGTTTTTCTCTTTTGGTTCTTATTTAAAAATCGAAAACAGCAAAAATATTTGTCGTTCTTCTTTGGTTTTTGCAAGTTTGCTACAGGGTTCGGCAGTTCTCAGTGGATTATTGGTTTCATATTATTATTCAAGCCACACAAGTGAAGAGCAATAATGAGGATCAATGACAACTTGAGGCGTGGTAAGAGGCTGGTAACGAACTCTATTTGTTTTCATTTTTGTACATATACTCATCACTGTGGGCGTGCTTAGTCTGTTCATGTAGAGTGTATGTTTTCTTTGGATGCTTAGTAGTTCTTGCTTTCTTATGATTAGCTCCAGCTCACTAATAGTTTGTAGCATGTTTCATGAATGTTTGCTTGCATTACTCTATTCATAAATTGCTATGACACCGTGGTATCCTCCTCTGAATGTTTCATTTGATTGACTTGGCACATGCTCATGCATGCACATGACTGTAATAATCAGTTAAGCCTCGATGAATTATTTTGCCTTGAGGATCTTGAATCACTTTCATGCCATGCGTAGTCCTGTTTTGTTGCAAGCATGATAATGACAGCTATTGCTCTCTCGTTTGTCGCTCCCTTACTATTGCTAGCCTTCACTTCCACTGAGTGTTTTACTCATGTTTCCAACTCCCTAAACCAAATATTCCCAAAGTGTCCACCATACCTACCTATTAGCATCACTTGCTACTCCCGTGCATATTCATTATGCCTTGTTTTCTTCCGAATAAAATGTTTGCTTGTTATGGGAAAATTAGTTAGTAAAGCTCTCACGAACATGATGGCACACTTTATTTCCTGCGCTTAATAAACCTGAACCATTGTGAACTCTCCATGAAAGTTATATGCTTGCAAATTATAGGCTGGGGATTAGCAGAACCGTGCTGTCACGGGGAACGCTTTCAACACTTGTAAATATATACCCAGTTGATACCTTGCTCTTTTGTTTGCGGATGTTGTCGGTGTGAAATAAAAGGGGAGCTTGTAAGTCCATGGAGTTATGTATGTGTGTTAGAGAAATGCCTGGGCCGCTGGTCTAATCCATGCTGACATGGTGGAAACCTGCAGCGTAACCATAATGATATCTATGAAGCATTCTTCTTATAAAAAAGAGAGAGATAGCTAATGAGAAAAAGAAAAAAAAGAGATTTATGAAAAGAGGAAAGATAGAAAAAGCACCATTTTCTCATGGTAAATAAGAAGATTGCGGAGATACTCATTGTCTACTTGCCTTGTCATTTTGATATGGGGATTCTTCTGTATCATCGGGCAAGGGGTACCCCGTTGGCGGTTCTCAATGATACGCACATACTTACGATGACAAGAACTTACCGGTAACTAAAGTTGAGTAGCATGAGGAGCGACCCTCGTACTCAAGGGACTTCGGATTTCCAGTTTATAGTCTGTCAAGCATATAACTCAGATTGGACCTCACTTTCACCTTAACCACATTAAAGATGCTTATGATAGGGGTAATGAGAGCTCAAAGCTAACGAGTACCATACTTTCAACATTTGGAAGCCTTTCAAAACTATTCAAAACCTTTTCTTCTACTTGTTGAGTCTCCACATATTCTTTGAGCACCTTCTTGAGAGCATAGTTGTCATTCTTTGTGCTTGTCTCATTACTTAATTATTTGTGTTATGACTTTGATGCTTGTATCCTTGATATCTTTACTTCTAGTCATCACTTGAACTTCAGAGGTGCCTTGGCATTCATAATCAAAGGCAAGCAAGATACCACTCTATCATACCTTTCTATGAGCATTGTAATGTTGCTTATGTTCGTGCTTTATGCTACTTATTATTCTTGAGTTGGAATCTCTTCATAGCTTGCAATGACTATTAAATAGACTCAGTTGCATACTCTTTACTATGAATTGTCCAAGTAAGTTGATCACATTGCTGAGAATATTTACATCATATGAAGCAAATGTGTTCGTGAAAGTTCTTTTATCGCACTCAGTTTTCAACTGAATTGCTTGAGGACAAGCAATAAGCTAAGCTTGGGGGGAGTTGATACGTCCAAAACGTATCTACTTTCCCGAACACTTTTGCTATTGTTTATCCTCTATACTTGTGTGATTTGGATGCAACTAATGCGAACTAACGTTGTTTTCAGCAGAATTGCCTTGGTGTCTACTTTTTATGCAGAAAATCAACTATCAGGAAAAATCCCGGAAAATATGCCAAAAATCATATTTCACCCGAAGACTCCAGGAGCCAGAATACGAGATGGAGAAGAGCCCTGGGGTGGCCACACCACCTGCTGGTGCGGGCCAGGCAGCGCGCCGAGGTGGTGTGGGCCCCCCAGGCACCCCCTCGGCCTCTCTCTTCGCCTATAAGAAGCCTTCTGACCTAAAAACTTCGGGGGGTTCGACGTTTTTCTAGAAGGAGTTCCGCTCCGCCGTCACCACCAGATTCCACGAAACAGCACCAGAAACTCTGTTCTGGCACCCTGTCGGGATGGGGAATTGGAGGAGATCATCGCCATCATCATCACCATTGCTTCTCCATCGACCATCCATGTTTCTCCCATGTATGAGTGAGTAATCCCCCGCTGTAGGCTATGGGGATGGTAGGGATTGAATGAGATCGTTCATGTAATGGCATCAGATTGTTAGGGCATGGTGACTAGTATCTTCTATTAGTGCTTTATGACTTTGCGGCGACTTGTTGTGCTTAATGCTTGTCACTAGGGCCCGAGTGCCATGATTTCAGATCTGAACTTATTATTGATTCATTATGATAGTATTGTTTTTGGTCTTATCTACAAGTTGTATACACACGTTGTTGTCCGAAACCTATGGCCCAGTGGTAAATCGGGATAACCGAAAGGGAATGGCTTTGATGTGAGGATCACATGTGTTCACGGAGTGTTAATGCTTTGCTCCGGTGCTCTATTAAAAGGAGCACCTTAATTGCCAGTAGTTCGCTAGAGGCCCCGCTGCAAACGGGCTGACAGGACAAAAGATGTTGTGCAAGTTCTCATTGCGAGCACGTATGACTATTTATGGAACACATGCCTAGGATTGTCTAGTACTCGGATGGTTTATCTTATTTATCTGCAATTGCCCTATGTTCTGATTGCTATGTGAATTGTCTTGTCCATGCAACGCTCGTCCATCCATCCCTATGCCTACCGCACTCGAATCCCACTGTTTACTGCTTTTGTTACTACTGTCTTTGCTTTATTATTGTTGCTGCTTTACTATTCCTACTACAAAACTGTTGCTACTGATAAACTGCTGTGAGCAAGATTGTTTTCAGGTGCAGCTGAATTGACAACTCAGTTGTTAAGGCTGATAAATATTCTTTGGCTCCTCTTGTGTCGAATCAATAAATTGGGTTTCACTTCCCTCAAAAATACTGCGATACACCCCCTATACTTGTGGGTCATCACGAACGCGGAGGACGTGTACGAGGCCTTGGCCCTAGTTATACGTGGGAGATAGAGTTTCCCAAAGACAGAGATACTTATAGGAGCCGAGAGAGAGAGAGAGAGAGCAAAGAGGCGACAGCAGGAGGAGGAGGGAGACAGGTTCACCGAGTTGCTAGGAACACTTCGAATGCATCAGCAACAGATTGACGAACTTCGAGGAGCATCGCGCCTGCAAGTTCCTGAGCTCGATATTACCGTCGTTCCATCTCAGTGGAGAAGCAGCGTGGCTGAATCGGAGGTCCCTTCTGACGATGCATGTATGGTAGATGGCGGTCTCGGCTACCCCGTGGATGGAATCAAGAAGCAGGCATCTTGTGAGATCCATCAGAAGGTGAAGAACCTATCCATCAAGGTGGCGGACGGATATGCTTTCCCTTGTCCACCTGGCGCACGCTGGCATGGCCGTGAGATTCCAGCTGGCTATGCTAAAGTTGCTGTGGATGAAATCGCAATGGGGTGGGACTCAATGGAGCTTGACATCCCTGGACCTAAAGGTGAGAGGACACTCGGAGAAGTACTGGGTGGTATCATTCTATGGGACAAGAACAACATCAAGCTTCCAGGCTCGACGCCAAAGCCAACACCGCCTCCGAGTCGTCGCATGTCACCTTCACCTCCATCACCTCCAAGAAGCCCACCCCACGACTACGACCACCACAGCCCGAGTCCATCTCGATCTCCGCCGCAGCCTCCGATTAGTACTAAACGACGCAGCAACCCAAAACGACAAATGTCGCCCCTCCCAAGAGTACCTCATAAGAATCTTCCCATCAGACCTTACGATCGTACTAACAAGGAAAATGCAGCAATCACAAAGGCCCATTGTGATGCGCATTTTCAAAAGAAGAAACCCGAGCCCGCCCCACTATACACCGAGAAGCAAAAAGCGTATGCACATTCTTTTCTGAACACAAAATCGCAGTATGAGTTGCACCATAAGCCAGATGACTATGTACGCACACTTCGGAAGGAAGCAAAGAAGAGCAAATCAAGTAGAAGTGCAAGCGGGAGCAAATTATCAGGTCAAAGTGCAACCGGGAAAAGAATGGACGTCCCCTAGCTCGAGAAACAGGCCAAAAAATCGATCCCACCCCTCCAGGTGTTATCCTATGACACTCCCCAGCAGGATATGGAAGAAGCTAAGAAGCTTGCGGCCGCTATGAATGTGACTGTTGAGGAATTGCTAGGTGCCCAGGACGACAAGTTACCCAAGGCTCAGGTAGTCCCTAAATATGTCCCAGGGAAGCACTGGTCCCATTTGAGCAGTTCCAACAACTGCCAACACACATGCGGAGTTTACATAAATGGTACATGAAAGCCGTAAAGGAGGACAGAATAATGATCGTGGCGAAAGTCCCACATGACTACTACTTCTGAGCCGACGAGGTCTATGTTGAGTTTCCAGAACTCTTCCAGTTATATAGTTTCGACGCCCTCGACAAAAGTCTCATGAGTTGCTATTGTCTGTAAGTTGTTGAATTCATTGTCTATACATAAGTTGTTCATTTTTTCAGTTGTTCAGTGCATTGCATATAATTATCCTCATTATATCCTTTTGTACTCTGTTATTATGCAGAATGAAGATCATGGAATGTAAAAGAAGGTCACTCTTTAGTGTTGGGTTCATTGACCTAGATAAAATACATTGTAAGACGCTAAAGGATAAACCCGAGGAGACGCAGGAAAACCTTCTAAGGTTTCTAATAGAGCAACATTTCTGTGACCACATACTGTTTCCTTACAATTTTCGGTGAGGGTCTTACTATGTTGTACACATTCACTTTTTCTTACTCGATGTTAAATGTAATTGATGAGTTACTGATGTATATATAAACGTGTGCAGTTTCCACTGGATTCTCATGGACATTCAACTTGATAAGGGAAGAGTTGAAGTCATGGACCCATTGAAGAGACCCCTGGAACAGTTTAGGGACATGCAGGACATGCTCCAGAGGTAATTTCCGTGCTACATCGGTCTCTTTATTTGATTTCCTGAGATATCACGTAATAAATAACTCATTCATTCATTTTCTTTGTCGGGCAGGGTTTGGATCATGTTCAAGAGTAGGGTTAAGGGTTCCTTTAGTAAGGAGTTGATGTTTACTCCGGTCTCGGTAAGTAATACGTGATATGTTCACGCATCTCTTTACTTCTAGTTTCAAGACAATTATGATGCTAGATTATAATTTTGATTGAATTCTATTCCCGTAAAGTGCGTGAGGAAGCCACAGGGGACGAATCTATGTGGATACTACGTTTGCGAGTTCATTCGCACGTTTACCACTGAGCACAATGATAATAGAGTCGTCGTAAGCAATACATTCACAACATTATTTTATTACCGTCACTTTTTGTTATCATGATTGATATTCATATTGATCTCCTTTTCTTATATAGTTCGAGAGAATGCGGGATCAGCTCCTACCAGATCAACACGTACTAGGAATTGCTGAAGAACTGGCAGGATTCTTGATGAACGAGATGATAGATGACGCCGGAGAATTTAGCGTGAATAGGCGCTACCGATGATCCCCGACCGTGTAATTAAATCGTCGAATTGTGATCTCCATGTAACTATCATGATCATGTATATATTTGTATGCTCGATCTTAAGAGAAGTTATCTTATGTATGCACGAACGTGTACGGTATGTGGTAGCATAGAAAACTATTTTGAAATGAAAAAGAGAAAAAATATGCAAATTGAATTCTCTGTCGCGGCAGAGAAAGTGCATAAACTTCTGCCGCGGCAGAGAACCATTTCTCCCGGTTCGTAATACGAACCGGGACTAATGTGGGGGCACCCAGCGCCCGCAGAGACGGCCACGTGGATACCCATTGGTCCCGGATGGTAAGCGGTCCGGGACTAGGGGGGCTTTAGTCCCGCCCCTCCAGTCCCGATTACCAGGACCGGGACTAAAGTCCCTTACGGGCCGGGACTGGAGGCCCTTTTTCCACTAGTGGCCTCAAGTTTTTGCCTCCTAGTGAAGTTGTCCATCTTTCTTGTCTGTTCTAACTTCTAATTGCATATCTATTCTACATATATCAATCACTCGGAGCAAGGTTACACTAGGATACAGCCAATTATAAAATATTCTTACAAACAATACACTGAAACGATCGTGGGAGCATGGAATCTTAGCATGACTGCAGCAGGAGGAGCCGTAGTGACACGAGTGAGTGCATCAACACCTTCACTTCAGTTAGATGGATTCCAACTCATTTCATTCCACATGTTGTATCTGTCACCTTATCAGGTTAAAGACCACCCCCCCTGCCGGTACGACAGAATATGCATTAGAAAGGTCAATCCCCCCCTTTTATTGATTCAAACCGGGCCGAACTTCTAAAAAGCAGCCCACCTACTCCCCCCCCACACACACACCGAAACAAACTGTGTATGTTAGGGGTCCCTGTGCTGCTGTCTCGAGTCTAGATGGAGACTTTTGCTCACAAATTTAAAAATATTGACTCACTAACAATAGTGGAAAAATCGTAAGTTTGTGTAAGGTATTTGGGACACTACCATGAAGTCCACCTCACAGTCCAGTAAGCCGCATGGAAATCCCTAGCAATATGCCAAGCAGGTGATACACTCAAGCCTTTATTCCCTGAAGAAATAGTTTGGATAATTCACAATTTTCAACTACTCCCTCTATCCCAAATTACCTAGAGTTTTAGGTTTATTCAAAGTTAAACTCTGACCAAGTGCATAGAAAAAGTATTAGCATATACCATACCTAATGCATTCAATATGAAAATATATATCACGATGATTCATATTGATTTGATATTGTAGATGTTAACACTGATTAATGTAATCATATCCAGAAATCAACCAATAGGTCCTTTCTGGAATTGAGTTGTCAGTGAGATGGAACCTTAAAGTTTTGTGAAATTTTAACTCCTATTACTATTGTCTTACCATTTTATTTCAAAAAATATCTTATATATCTTGACTAATATAGGTTAACACCTACTTTTGGACTATAAAATATGCCTTATCCAACTATGTCATTTTTACAGCTTTATGTAAAAACCTTGTCTGCTAAGAGAAAAGTATCTTATTTGTATCCAAAAAGAATTATTTGTACATAATTAATCGTTTTGCTAACTATGTTAAAATTCTAAACTGGTAATGAAAATCTGTACTGTGAATGTCTAATACAAGAAAATTGTAGCAAGATGTAATGAATAAAATAATATACTAGTTGCAAAACTAATAGATTAAGTCACTTAATGCCGAAATAGTTTAGATGCACTTTTACATAATTTTTTATAGTTTCAAATGGTATAAAACAACATAGACAAGTTAACTCTTTAGATCCAATTCACTATGTGTGGATAACATTTAATTTGTATGGAAAAAAAAGCCAAGAACATTAGTTTTGGGGTCTTTCTATTAATATGATTTCGTTGAGTGTGCTTGGATAGATTTCTGGTGATATAGAATATGACTTCTTGACTGGTACTATCATTGTCTGGGATCAAGTATAGGTGTAGAAAGTTCATAGGAGAGATAAAAAAAAAGTTCAAGATGAGGCAAAAACATTATCTCATTTACTATGGAATTTTTCATTTGTAAATGGTGAATGTACAATGATAATTTTTCATTACCAAATGTTGAGGCAAATGCTTTCAACTATTTTTTCGTGAAAAAAAGTGAACTTCATATGTTTTTACTAGACGCACCTTCTTCCTCCATACAAAATCACATTGTACCATGGAAACCAGTAAACAATGGAACTGTTGGAATGAGATCGTCGTTCGCTTGTTCGTTATACTTACTGCACTTATGTATATGTGCGCTCGTAGTAAGATTATTGGAATGTGAATTTCGACAATGTAGATCATTTTATTTATTTGTGGATAATTTGACAATGTGACATAGGAGTATAACATAATGCTTGAAAGGTGCGAAATTCTTGGCTACGTAAGGCATGAGCTTCTTATACTTTGTGTGACGCATATTTAGAACAACTTCGAATACGTAAACAATATTCAGAATTTTGTTTTATTACATCAATTGTGTTTAGTTTCATTCGTATATATTGACTCCTTTTTTAAATTAGAACGAACGGTTGCGGAACGATGTTCTACCAAAGGTTCGCGTATAAGCAATGCAAGAGAAAATTGCGGGATTTTTAGATGCAGAGGTCCTAGATCCAAAAGGAGAATACTATCGGAAGATGATGATAATGTAATAGGGATTATAAAAGACTTTATATTGTATATATGCATGAATGTACTATGTTCGATATTTGCTATGTAATATAATCGAGATATGTTGTGTAATATAATGGTTACTTCTTTGGTGAGTGCAAAAAACAAAATAAAAATAAAATAGATAAAGGGGAAATAAAATAAATGAAAATATACAAAATAAATTATCTTCCGCGACACAAAAAGTGCCAAAAATCCTGCCGCGATAGAGACACATAGATCCCGGTTCGTGATACGAACTAGGACGAATATCCCTCCCCCTCGCCCCAACCAACGGCCACGTGGATTGCCCTTACG
This sequence comes from Avena insularis, assembly GCA_023614405.1. NCBI lineage: Eukaryota > Viridiplantae > Streptophyta > Magnoliopsida > Poales > Poaceae > Avena > Avena insularis. The sequence continues at coordinate 93,268,492 of CM042696.1, read as the reverse complement.
TCCCGGTTCGCAGCCCAACCGAGACTAAAGGGTTAGGGCTTTAGTCCCGATAGTCCGTCCCGATTGTTCAACTGGGACTAAAGCCCTTACAACCCGGGACAAAAGGCCCCGTTTTTACTAGTGCATGTATGCCCTTTGTTGTGTAGCTTTGGTATAGACTCATGATCTCCAATTAGTTGGACGATGAAATGGTTCCTGCAATAGACAGTAAAATTGTACTAGTAGAAAATAATTGTAGGTGGAAAAAAAACTCAAAAAAAGTATTACATGATCATGTTCGTTTCAGTTTTCACGTAGAAAGCAAAGTTTTTTGCTTCCTCACAAAACCCAACAAGATTTTGTGCTGCAAGAAGCAATTTTTAAAATCATTTTAGCACTAAAATTGTCTTTAAATACATGTAAAAAAATACTTGTACCAAGTGTTTGTCTCTCAATGGCCGTAAATTGTTCTATCCCAAAGGAATGCACAGGGCAACCGCCATGGTGGAACCATTTCCCTACAGGCATCCAAGTCGACTGAACCCCAAAATTAACAGTAAAGCAACTGTAGCGGGATCTTTTGTTTTTCTTCTCCTTCTTTATGTTGTAAGGGGTGTGTGCGTCCGTAATGTCTTTAGTACATTTCATTGTTATAGAGGCCGGGTGTAATTGGTACCTCCGCGATATTAATATATATTCCCTTGTTGAAAAAATCGATGGCATGGCTCTCCTACTTTTTTTGGCACTACGTTCTGCAAGTCTACTAGAGGTTCTAATTAAAAAATAGTATAACTTGACCACCTAGGAGCCTCCACGGTGTTTTGAAGTCTACACCGTCTGATAAAAAATCCAAAGGTCCGCAGTAATCTGCCTCCCGAAACGCCGTTAGGAGCGATCACTTCCTTCGTCATTCGCGTGCAGGCTTCCTCTTCATCGTTGGGCTGCTGCTCTGCAGAATGAGTCTGGCCTCACCACGTTTGTCGGGCCGTACAACTACTCATGGGCCTCACAGTGCGGCATTTGCTTGATTCTCCCGATCGTGTCCTACAGCGAGTAAGTACGTCAGCATGCACGGTTGGTAAAAAAAGAACAGACAAGAAAAGGCAATTCCTCTCGTTCCTGGCTGCGCCGCCAGTACTCCTCCGACGGCACCGACAAATGAATCGGCACAGGAGGACGGTTAAAGGAGGCCATCCATGCAATTGGGTAATCGATTGCTCTCTACTACGCGTCCTCTATCGATCTAATCCCTTGATTTCGCATCTTCCTTACTAGAGCAGAAGCTTCGTTCCTCTCTTCTCCGGCAACGGCGCCGACGACAAATCCACTAATACAGGTAAGCAATTGACCATTCAAGAGCTAGAGCAAGTAAAATAGTCGACTATTTATCAAGCTCACATGGCATTTTTTCTTGTGTGGAGAAGAGAGAAAAGAGAAAAGAGAAGGAGTGCTCTCGTATCAGTAAGATAGAAATATTAAATGAGAGGAAAAAAGAAAGAGAATATGTACCTAATCTATATCTAAAAATAAAGAACGGATTGTTTTTTCTGGTCCAACATTTTTTTGAACGCTTTTACCCTCCCACCAAATAAAGTATTACCGCTAACTCCACCGGTATAAGAAAAAACGCACTCGATCCGGTACCTCCTCATGGTCGAGGAAAAAATCTGTGCAGGTGCATGCCTTGCGCTGTGCGTGTCCGTTTGGCTGTGCTGGGCCCTTGGGTCATGCGTGTCCGTTTGTTTGGCTCTGTTGGGCCTGACCGAACGGGGACCAATGAAAGTCAGGCCGCCAGCTTTGACTTCACGTTAGAATCAAGACTAGGTATTTTAGTCCCACACCGCTACCTTAAACCGATCTGCACCAGTTTATATACGTTACAAATTTGCCTCGATACCAGCAAGCCAACTTGAGAATAAATAAAGCAGCCAGACTAGTATGTGGTGTCAGAGCTAACTAAATGGGACCGTGGGTTGTTGCCTGGTAGCACATCTGACACATCTGAACCAAGCGACTTGTGGCTTGCACCAAACGACAAAGATGAAGGGAAGTGTGCCCGTTAACAACGCACAAGTAAAGCTGGAGCTCTATCGGCCCTGTGAGGAGGACTACGCTGGATTTGTGAGTCGAGGAGACGAGCTCTGTCGTGCGGCCCTCCAAGATCCCGGCTATCCAACGCGTGACATTAAAGAGTTGGCCCAAGATTCTCTCGCAGTGATTTACCATGCCCAGTTCGACTTCCTTTTTTTTGGATTTATTTTCAGATAGACATAAAAAGAAAAAGAAAAATATGTGTCTAATTTTAAAAAAAGGCAAGTTATTTTAGCAACCGAATAAGGATATGGTTTGAGCCTTGGCGGGCGTTGGCCAAGCTTGCCTGGTCACCGAACAGGTACGGCGACCTCTCTTTTCTTTTAAAAAAAATCTATTGCTTTTTTCATCTACTTTTAGAAAAAAAGAGAGGACTGGAGACATGAGACCACTAAAGCTAGGGTTGCTCTCCACAAATTATACTTGATAAATAATTCACCGATACCATATATTATGCTCATAAAATATAGTCTACAAGATCAACAAGGTTGCTCTTTCGCAGCAACGCTCAGGCATTGTGCTAGTTAATAATAAAAGATGAATTGTTTTTTTTGGTCCAACACTTTTTTGGACCTTTTTATCCCTGCCGGTTCAAAAATATTACCCACTGTGCCCTCCCTAAGTAAGAGGTAGTCGTTAATTTCTTTTTCTTGGAGATCGATCGTGCCAGCAGCCGCTCAAACACAGAACGTTTTCTTGGAGATCGATCGTGCCAGCAGCCGCTCAAACACAGAACGTTTTCTTGGAGATCGATCGTGCTAGCAGCCGCTCAAACATGGAACGTTTTCTTGGAGATCGATCGTGCCAGCAGCCGCTCAAACACGGAACGGACGTCGCCATCTGGGCCAAGCCACACGTGTGTATCAGGGTACCAACGAACCGGATCCTGATTTTCTACCGACCTTACTAGGCCTGCCATCTGATATTTTTGGCTTCCTCATGGTCAGCGATCGAATCCTCGTTACCGTCGTGCGTATTGAATAGTCCCACCTTGCTTCTTTACACCAAATCCCACCGATTTATATACTTTCGAAAATTCTCTATCAACAAGCCAAGCAAGAGGAGTCCGCTGTTGTCCGAAAATGGGGAGATGGAGCGTAAGAATGCCGCTAGGACGAGATAGAAGGGAATATGAGGAGGAATACGGCGCGCTGCCCATGGCCTAGCCGAGGCGCGGGGCGGCGCAGATGGAGCAGAGGGAGGTTGATGACGCTGCTAAGGCCGACGGCAGAAACAAAGGGGCTCAGAGGAAGGCCGCGGGCTTGTGCAACGGGGAGGAAGGAGGCGGCGAGCTGGGAGGCCACTTGCGGTGCTCACGGAGGCAGAGGAGAGGGCGAGGGACTTGATCTTGTAGGAGGCGGGGGCGCTCGGGGACAGGATCGAGGTATGGAGCTAGGGACCCGATTGATTTCTGTAGCTGGCGGCAGGGTGCTATGTGTAAGAAGACAAATGGTGTATTTTGATTTGGCTCCTCCGGTTGCTGGCGGGTATTCTTGCTAGCGGTGCTACGAGGATAACAAAGTACCGTGAAAATTTAGTATGGCTAAGCATGGTTGCTAATGAATCAAACATCCCAAAACTTCTCCACAAAATATAAGATGTTTTAGTTTTGTAAATGTATCTAGACGTCTTTGTGTGTAGATTTGGAGTGAAACATCTTATATTATGAAACAAAGGAGTATTATTGATCTAATTCAAAGTTCCATACAATTTTTCACATGCACTAAAATTATTCAATAAAAATCAATCAATACCATGTATTAATTATTAAATTAAAATTGTACCGATCTATTAAATATCATCAACAGCAGTACAAAGAGTGCTAAAAGTAATAAAAATTATAAATAAGTCATTGCACCAATTTATTGTGGGCACAATAGCAATGCACGGACTCTCTACTATTATTGCTTAAAAACGGGCGTTCTGGAACTTGCGTTTTAATTGGTCTGGCTTAATTTTTTTAGGGGTCGGTCGTGCTTATTGTAACAGTTTGCGTAGATACCGTCCCTGTTGACCCAAAGGCAACCCAAATCCACGGGTTCGTGACTGCATGCAGTTAATAAAAACAAGATTTGACCGATCTATTAGGTGCAAAGTGAGAGCACGATCGGATTTTGGATCAATTTGGTACACTCTAAAATTAGAGCACATCACCACGACTTGGCGCAAATCGTGAACCCCAGAAATCACGATCCCCGCTGAATAAGTTGGGTAGGAGGTTTACGAGCTGTTTTTTTTTTGAAATTTTAATTTTAGGTGAATTTAGATGAAAAAAATCGTTTTGTCCAGTTAATAAAAACTGAAATCGAGTAGTGAAATTCTTTATATATCGATATTTGCTTTTCATGAAATGGTCTTTTTCTATCCCGATGCAACACACGAGCATTTTTCGTACGTCAACAAGGTAGCTATTCACAGCAACACGCGGGCATTGTGCTAGTATGTATAAAAAGCCTAATAGCCAACCTTATGGCCCTCTCTATTATATCTATACCTGATACTCCCTCCGATTCAAATTAATTAACTTCGGTTTATCTAGATTCGGATGTATCTAGTACTAAAACATGTCTAGATACATCTGAATCTAGACAAATCCAAGTCAATTAATTTGAATCGGAGGGAGTAATAAAGTACGAAGTATTTCTTCCGGTCCAACACGTTTTAGGACAAGTTTGTCATCCGTCAAACCACCTATTACCGCTAAACCACCAGTAAGTCAAAACAAAACTCTTCATTTTCTTTTTTTCTTTTGAAAAGAAAAAAGAAACCAACATGTACGGCGACGGGACCAAATCCAGAGCGATCCAGCTAGGCGCCCGTTCGTCAGTTTTGATTCATTGTGTGTGGGCCGGCTGCGCTTCAGATTAAGGACCGATTTCAAATTAAGGAACCGATTTATTCAGCTCATTTCCTTTCCTCTCGTGATTGTTTACCTATGTGTGTCAGCGACTCACCGTTCCATGCATGCACGTACGTAAAAAACAATTGCTGTTGTTTCTCCTAGCAACGATGTGGGATGCAACCGATATAATCAAATCAAGGAGCATCGACGGTGGATCAAGGTTTTTTTTCTCGTTGGCAAAAAAATATCCGTCCAAATCCCGACGAAATTATGAATTCATATCGGAGGTACATGCTCGGGGCGACGGAGAGGGTGGGGGCGGTATGGGAACGCACGTCTGCACATATGGCCTGGTAGCGGCGATTTAGTTTATGTGCATGGGAGGCTAGGATGGCTACAAACGTTCTTATGATTTTCGGGGTGGATTCGTGGTGAATTTGGAAGGTAGTACATGGCTCATTGGCCGCGATGAAGGCATCGGCCAACTCTATTTTTCAAGAAAACCGTCGTAGCTCATTTTTATATTTTGGTTGTTTGTTTGTATATTTTTACTCCTGACGTCGCTGGAGCGGCCATGGGACAATAATGGTGATCTAAAGGTCATCAAGAGGATGTTAGCGACGCGAAAAGTAGATACGTCGAGTAGCTCGATCTCTCACACATTTTCAGATCCCTTTGGCCCATGGCGAATATGTGTTTACTCAAAGAAAAGGTATATAATGCATATTGTTTTCCTTCCGCTGCAACGTGCGGCCATTTTGCTAGTGAGTAATAAAGTTTTATATACTAGCAGACAGTTTTATATGCTAGCGGACTATTGGCTTTTCTATTATCCTTGTTCATAAAGATGTAGTTTCACCGCCGGTCATCCAAAACATATATTTATGTTCGGAAAAGCACCTAGATACGTAGAGCTAAAGACTAAATGTTTTTTTTGTGAACAGAGATGCAAGCCACACTTGTGTAGATGCACCGCTTCATGTGGTGGTACACAATGGACACTTGCTGGTTTGGGCTACCGACTACCCCTGTGGGAATGTCTTCCTCAGCATATACCTCTATGTTACTGTGCCACGACCCTAAGAGACCAGGAGATCTCTCAATTCTATTTTGCCAACTCGCAGGTAGAGAAAACAGCTAGTCCGCTAGTACATTGGATATGAGAGCAGCTAGCACATTAATAGAAGCTTGGACTTGTCTCTAGCGCTCATATATATCTCAAATTTCCAATTCAACCCACTTCTAACAACGCCTACAACCAACTGCCGGTGACGACTATCGTGCTGGCCATCTTTTTGCTGCGCTGAAGAACTTAGTAAGGCGTATGAATTATGCAAACAAATATTGGTGATATTATATGTTGCTACATAAGCTGGGCATAGATCTACGTTGCGAGAACGTGTACAATAGTACCTATCAGCACTTGATTGGTTTATTTGAAATAAAACGTTTGTGAAAATAGCTGAATACATACTACGAAACAAAATATGTCGTTTCATCTGAAACCGCAGACGATAAACATAGAAACAACGTATGTGAAAGCTCAACAATTCGCATATGGTTGGTTTCTGAGAAACATGCCCATTTGTCCATGGTTTGTAAAACCGTGTGCGCACTAAAGACTCATCGCGCACTCTCGGGTAGCGACGGTTCGAATCATCGTGTGTGAAGGATGATTTTCACCGTGTGTGAAGGCCCGATATGTGCCAGTGTTGGTTCTATAAATTTTTGATTTGGTCACTTAATAACTTTATAAACATGAACAAATAACGTGAAGTATGTTGACCTGTGGAATAAATTGAAACACTGAAAAATAAGTCCTCATCTTTACGAAAATGGAACGAAATATGTAGCGTGAAAAAAGGGAGTAACCGGATATAAAGGACACCCATTGCTTTTTTTTCCGAAATGGGGATATATCTCTTGCCTCTACATCAAGCGATACACACAACTTTTTTATTGCATAGTTTTGAAGTCTCCCACAAGATTATATAGTTAATTATTACAATCACGGATCGCTCAAAGTGGCTACAAAGATTAGCCACCTAAACCAAATGATCAAAGCTTGCTTAAGCAACATCTAGCCTTCTAGTATGTCTTCAGTCAGGTGCACCCAAAATCCATAAGCCCCCGTTGATCTTTTTTTTTTGAGATCAACCCCCGCTGATCATTTGGGAGTAGATAGGATCATATATGGACCCAGTGTATAGCTCCGTGGATAACCAGCAAAAAGTTGGTAGTGCTGATCTATTAAATATCAAATCATTTCTAGAATTCTATATAGACCATAATAAAGCTGAAACCCCCACTCGGATTTTAGCTTTAGCATTTTTGCCCATCCCATTTAGCCAACTGCCAAACATATTCGTTACGTTGGCTGGCCGTGGTAAATTAAAAGTGAACTCTACAATTCCTCAAACAAGACGAGTATAGATGGTGTATTAATTTCGGCGAATCACAAAAACATCATTTCTTGTGACCATTCTATTTACGCTTAACTAAATTATCTTTAATTAAAAGTACCTACGATATAAGAACCACGTAACGATCTTAATCTTAAGTGGCACTTTAATTTTCTAAAGGCACTTATGGGAAATCTCGTGTTATTATCTAGGAGGTGTGTTATTATCTAAGAGGTCTGCATAGATAGATATAATAGTAAATTCCCATGAGGTTGTTAACTTCCAAACAAACGAGTCCGAGGTCTCCGTCAGGTTGACATTCATCGACCGCTGAACCAAATGCAACCACCTATTCCACCTATTGCCGGTTAGACTTCTCCTAAACTCAATATTCAAAGGATTATTTGCCAAGACCTGTCCAACTGTCACGTTCTTACTGTGGACAATAGCAAATAGATAAGGATAGATATTGGTCGGCTAAGGACTTATCCCCTAGCCAGATGTCTTCCAAAACCGTGTTTTGAGACCATCCCCAACCTGGATGGATCCTCTGGCAAAAAACTCATCTTTAACCCACATTAGTCATTTCCAAAAGGGAGAATCAGTTGCTTTTACAGTAACTTGGGGTACCGTTTTATTTCTAAGATACTTATTGCATAAAATTTGTTGCCACATGTCTTTCTCATTCAAAAGTTTAAAACGATATTTGCTTAATAAACATCTATTTTTAAGTTCGAGGACTGCCACGTCTAGACCCCCTTGTTCTTTTGGACGACAGATGATATTCCATCTAGTTAACCGGTATTTATTTTTATGATCATCGCTCTGCAAAAAAGCGAGCTAGATAATAACCCAATCTTTTCCTAACCCCTTTAGGCATCTCTTGAAAAATTTGCATAAACATCGGCAAACTTGAAAACATAATTAATAAGGATAAGTCTATTTCCGTATGAGAGAAACTTTTCTTAACAGCAGCCAAGCATTCCTTCAAAGCGGTTCTCTACTAACCTCCATTCAGAATTTAGCAAGTGTCTGTAATGACAACCATTGCTTGTACGTGCTAGATCATTCAATCACGTGATGCATGTGAGCTGATCGTGGAAGCAAAGGACGCGACTTAGCTCTCACTCTACCAATTCAAGCCTCGCCTGGAGGAACCATGCAGTTATACAAGACAAAAGCATGTAGTAGTACTAATAACTTGTCGGTCCTAACTCCATTTGAAAAATTAGGTACAAAACTGACCGCTCTGTTCTCTCCTAACCAAGATCCCTGTGCATCTGAGTACTCTCTAAGAGACCAGGCGATCTCTCAATTTGATTTTCCCAACTCGCGGGTAGAGAAAACAGCTAGTCCGCTACATTGCATATGGGAGCAGCTAGCACATCAACAGAAGCTTGGACTTGTCTCTAGCGCTCATATACATCCCAAATTTCCAATTCATCCCATTTCTAACAATGCCTCCAACCAACTGCCGGTGACGACTATTGTGCTGGGCCATTTTTTTTGCTTTCCTATTAGACTTGTTCATACTTCCACCGTACATGATTGCCTCTCACATACACATACACACCTATACTACGGTCTCGAGAATTGCTTCTTCTGTGAGGATGCTAGTTATTTATAGACATGAGATGTTTCCCTGCTTCACTAGGAGAAAATTGTAAAAAACCACCACAATTGGTGGTAAATAATCAAAATACCACCGGTTTTCAAACAATTCGCAAATCACCACCTGTTTTCTGGAAACGTTGACCGTAAACACTAATTAATTGGGTTAGGCATGTTAACGGACTGTCAGCTGATGTGGCATACTACTAACCCTTGTACACAGACGGACGCTAGACCCTTTTTTTTATTAATTTCTTTATATCCAAAGATCTTAAACCTACATGTTTCTCTTTTTTGTGGGAATTTTGTGGAGCTTGGAGGATTAACATGGTATCGACATGTGTGACTTTCTTGGTCTGCATTGGTTTGTGGTCTTATGTCTTGGTTCCTCTAGCCTTTTTGATGTGCCTTGTTGCTATGGTAGCATGTGGTTGTATGTTCCTTTTGTGTCCACGTGTGACCTCTCTTGAGATTTCTAGAGAGAGCCATAACCCGCTCACGTCCTTTTCTTTCCTCTTCTTCTCTCTCCCCTCCTCATCTCCCACCCCGGCCTTCTCCGCCCCTGATTGAGCTCCGCCTCACCGATCCCCCGTCATGCTCGGCCTTCCCCACCCCCGCCCGAGGTCGTCCCCGTGTGCTGCTCAGGCTGACGACCTGCACGCTATATGAGAGCTGATGGAGAGGCTGCTCGGCGAGGAAGCGGATGGAGCAGATGGGTACGATCGGCGGCTGATGGAGCTGGATGCTGTGAGGATCAAGAACTTTGAGAGCCCTATTTTTATTGGATTGTCTCTCACCTTCTCTTTTTCTCCCTATTGCCTCCACCGACGTCTCTCACTAGGGCCGACGTCGTCTTCTTCCCCGGCCTCCGTCTCCTCCTTCCCCCACACCCCCAGGTGGTTGGCGTCATGGAGGAGGAGCTCTGATCTCCCCCTTCATTCTGATGCAGGTGGTTTTTTTACTAGCCTCCCAACCGACCGACGGGGGCCGACCTCGACGATTGCTGCTCCTCCCTCTTCATCCTCAATCCCGGTGCCTGCCCCCTCTTCCCATCAGTGCGCGGTGTGGCGCGGGGAACTCCGGCTCTAGGAAATTTCCGGTACTCAGCCAGCTCGTGACGACGCCTGTTGATCTAGACGTCGTGCGACTTCAGGAGAAAGCTGGGGTGGCGGCGATGCTCTCGGCATGGATGCGGACAACAGACAAGTAGCAACAAAGATGGAGACGTCCGTGTCGACCATGGGTCCGGCGACGGCTGGGCGGCTGCGCCCATCGGTGCACAGGGGCGCCTCTCCGTCCCCTAGCTTTCCTCTCTGCCTCCCGCCTCACCTCCTCTCTCCGTGTAAACGATTCCTTTTCTGAGGTACTTTCTTTTTCTTCCTCCATCCATATTATAATTGGTGCAGGCATTGATGCCAATGTGAGATTATCTTGTGGTTATTATGAAGGGAATATGCCCGAGAGGCAATAATAAAGTTGTTACTCCGAGAGTATTATCTTATTCCATGTTTATGATAAATATTTATTTTGCATGCTATAATTGTATTAATTGGAAACATTAATACATGTGTGTTTAATAAACAAATAAAGGTTTCCTAGTTATGCCTATCATATAAACTAGCTCGTTGATTAACAAGATGATCAAGGTTTCCTGATCATGGACATTGGATGTTGTTAATAATGAGGTCACAACATTGGTTAAATGGTGTGATGAACATTCATACAAAGTATAGCAATACGATCAAAATCATTGTGTTTAAATTTCTATAACATCATACGAAGTAACTTTAGTCCTTAGACCATGAGATCATGTCAATCACTAACACCGGAAGATTAACTTGATAAATCAAACGTCACACCGTAACAGGATGACTATAAAGGTGGGTTCAGATACTCCAGAAATATTATGTAGAGGCTCATGGATCAAGAGTAGGATTTGTCCATCCCGATGACAGAGAGATATACTCTGGGCTCTCTCGGTGATATCACATTAAGATAACTTGCAAGCTAGTGATGAGATCACTAGAATGTTATATCACGGAAACAAGAAAAGGGTACATGTCAGTAACAAGATCAAACTAGATATGGTGATATCGATGATCGAATCTCTGACATGTTATATGTTGCGAGACAAAGGGATTTAGTTACATGTGTAAAAGCTTCTCACGATCACAAACGTCATCTTTGAATGTTTAGGAGTCAGTACGGATCTCCAGGTCTTACTGTTGATTATTGATCGGAGAAGGGTCTCAATGATGTCTGCATTATTTGCAAACCGTAGGGTGACATGATAGCTCCAAATTTCATCATTTTTTACCATTGGTTTTCCTCTTGTTTATTGCCAGATTTCACTAAATATTGCCCCTTTCCACTAATGTTAATGTCGCAATTAGCAAATTCTTGGTTTCTTGTGATGGTTTTCAGGTAATGAACATTTATTGAAGTTCTATAGCATTTATGGGCTAATTACACCAGAATAAGCAAGTCCCCAATTGGAGCCCCTTTCATTGGAGGCGTTCAGAGCGCTTAACGACCAGTGGTACGGTCGGGACGCGCTCGTACCGCCCGCTCGTACTGCACGCTGATAGCCTCCTTGTTTCAATACAAGCAACTTTCGCAAAAGGGGAGAGACGAGAAGAACCATAGAACAAAAGTTATAGCCACCACAAGCCATCTAGAGGGGAAGATCAGATCTAGAAGAGGAGAGGAACCTCACCTCGCTCCTTGACGATCTCCAACCTCTAAACCACACACTCCGCCATCATTCCCATCATTACTTAAAGAGAGAGAGAGATATTGGAACTTGTAAGATTAGGGTTTGATACTTTGATCTACCTTTGGTTTGTATTTGATTTGATCTTTAATCACTATTGTGGTTTGCTACAATAACTTTGAGATGATTTATACTTGCAATACTATTATGTCTTTGATTTGTCTTCCTCTCATGTCTGAGTAAATCCCCATATGCGTGGGAGATGTAGGGGATTGGTGAGATGTGTTGTGCCTCTTTTAAATCCATCCATTTGTGATCGTTGTAGTGATTATTTAATAGTGAGCATGATTATCTATGTTTTCCTAATGCTTGTTATCTAATTTAAGGGCCTAGGTAATATGATTCAAAGATCTCATATGTATAAGCTTGTATGCTAGTAATTTGGTGACCCCCGAGTGACACAGCCGATATCAATGAATAGCTAGTACTACTCGAGGATAACAAGGAACCATCAAGATTAAAGCCTTGATCTGGTCGCAAGACCTTAATTAATGTGCTGACCATGGCCGACGTAACAGGAAGATGGATCATTGGGACTGGAAAGAATTGGCCATGAGGACTCCTAGTCGGTATATGGGTTGCTTGCCTAGTCACTTATAAATAAGAAATATCACTATCACTTATCCCACTTTATCCATTTGGCACTTTCACTATCATCATGAACTATTTTTCTCCGTGCCTAACTTCTCATCTGTAGGATCTACACACACCTTTCACATCTTTACTTTTACGCAATTTACTTATTTCCTAAGCAAATTTCCTCTATCTTTTACTCACCACTTCCACCGTCAACCTTTTGATAGCTATGAGATTCGACACATTTTTGATGGTTTTTATTGATGGTTTTCTCCTAGAATTGATCGTTTTCGAGCTTTACCTAACGCTAATACTTCGGTAGCAAAGAAAACTTGGTTTATAATGTGTGTTTTAGGTTCTGAATGTTAACAGAAGGTTTTAACAAGAGAAACACAATATTGAGGCGAAAACAAGCAAGTCTCTCTTTGGAAGCAATCGACGGAGGCATACAGAGGCTTTAACGAGCAACTATACAACGGGAACCGCCGTATAGTTCCTGCCGTATAGCTGTCGCTACCTCCGTATTGTCAAAAGGGACAACTTCCGTGAAGAGGACAGACGCAAAATCATAACACAACAACCGCTATCCCATCCAAAGAGGAGAAAGAAGAGATCCGGAAAAGAAGGGGAGACGTTCTTCATCTCGCTCCACGATGTTCGACCTCCTAGACATCACACCCTCATAGCCATTACTTGTACTTGAGAGAGAGAGACATATCTTCACTTTGCAAGATTAGGGTTTGAGATTCACTACCAGGAAACAGCTTATCTGTGGCGCATGGAAATGAGACTTCTGTGGCGCATATCCTAGTCGCCACTGTTACCTCACCACTGATAACTGCTTCCTGTGGCGCATATAGATATTCGCCATTATAGTCTCAGACTACAGTGGCGCATTCCTTAATATGCGCCACAGAAAGCATATGCGCCACTGACTATATTTATATATGCGCCACTGACTATATAACACGTATTCAACATAAAATTCGTTCCTGGTGTATAATCAGGTATTTATACAGGATTTATATAGTATTTATCCAGATGAGTATAAATAGTACATTGCACAAGTAGTAGATGCATGAAAACCGACATATATATAATACAAAGACTTAGAGCCCGATCGAGATACATACCACCTCGTCGCCATCTCTATAGACGACAAGGCATATTAGTAAAAATACAATGAAAAGAATTAATATAGGGTTCACATCCATATATATATATATGTTCACAAAATATAAAACAAAGGATCCATAAACCTAAAAGATAGCATCTCGCAATCATCATAGAAGTAGTAAGTTCAACGACAACACGACCACAAGATAGTTTAAGTCTAACAACAACGACCATCAACCATAAGATAGTAAAGTTTATGACACACACACTACAATAGGCATCTATCGAGAATATACACACACTTGATCATGCTAGAGGCACACATCGATCATGAAGGCTTCTTCTTCTTGCTCGGCTTCGGGAATGGTAGATAGCCCTCTTTCGTCATCCACGTCCTTGTGTCACCCTGCTTACGGAGGCGTTTTTCGATCTCCCTCTTACTCAACCCTCTAGCTTGTTGTAGGCCCCCCCTTGTGTTTACATCTTCAATGATGATTTGCGACAACTTCTGTTGAATGCGATGGAAGTCTTCTCTAAGATCATCATCGTCGCTTCGTGCCAAAGTTTTGGCCCATCCTCGGAGACTAGATGGCAGCGTTAGGTTCTGGCAATCCCGAACATAGCCTTTAAGGTGATGGAGGACGTAGAAGGCCTCCTTGGCGCCACCACCAGTAGCCGGCTACTTGACGCATGGGAACTCGAGCACGTGCTTGAACACGTGTTTGACATCCTTAATACATTCCCCCTTATCTACGAAGGTGCATCCCTTCTTGGCGTAGCCCTCGAGAGCCTCATTGAGAACACCCCTTATTCTAGTGTAGTCTTTCTTCTTCGTCAAACTCCCAGAGTCGAAATATGTGGCTAGTGAGTACCTCGCGGCAAGGACGATGAGTGTGCAGTATTTTTCTCTGCGCAACACAATTGGAACGGAATGTTGGAAAAAGAGCAAAGGAAGAAATCTATAAGAAATGCATAAGTTACGGCGGTAATGAGCGAGTGTGTACTTACTCAGGAAAGAAAGGCAAAAGAAGTGTGCCCTTACTCTTGTTGTCCACCATGAACTTCTCGAGGTACGTCGTCGCCTTGGTCCGTGTCTCTGATCCTTCGACCAACTGGCTGTCCCACATGTAGTAGGGATCCACTATCGTGACTTTCGGGGTACTCTCTCTCTTGATCTTGATCGCTAGATTGAGCACGTATAGGCGGACCAAGTTATAGTCCAGCCGTTTCGTGAGAAACAGCTTGAAGATGTCCTCGTACGCTATGAAGAATATATCCGCGGGGGGTTCATCGACGAATCCCACGTCCAATGGCACCTTGGCCGTGAAAACCGGGTAATTTGGATCTTTGTCTTTAAGAAGGAGGCCCTCTAGTGTCTTCACACCCTCGTGCAAAGTTAACATGGCTCCAACCGCGATGGGGAGCATATCTGGAGTCAATATTGGATCACCAGCTACATGCACTCGAGGCAAGCCATATTGTGTGGATGGTATGATGACGGCGTCTTGAGCCCGGATCCTCTTCGGAAGAGGCTGGCTCACACCCTTCTTATTATTATTACCTCTCTTCATGTGCTTCTTCTTCACAAGAGTGTCCTCCACTTCCATCTGCTCATCGGCCGCCTTTCGAAGTGTGTTGGGGCTGAAGACCAATCCTAGTTTCTCCTGTGGTGGATTGGTGGCCGGAGGCGTCTCTTGAGAAAGACCATGGAAGACCAGGCGTTGCGTGCATGTATTGGGCCGACTAGCTTGATGGTCGCGAGGTATGAAGGGTTCTTCATCCACAGAAGGCATATACAATCCTTTGTCGATGCTGGTGTTGATGAACTCGTCAACATTGACCAATTCATCATCATCTTCATGGGTGCCATCATGTGGTGGTGGTAGCGGGGGTGACGGCGGTTGCGGCACAACGTCTTTGCCATGGGGCGGTACACACGCTGCCAAGAGTTGCTCGTGATGGCTGGTGGTGGCGACAATGGCGGCTGCTGGCTTCCGAGGTGGTGGTTGGGCGATCGATCGAGAGGTGGCGCCGGTGCTCCCCTCGCAAGACGAATCTGGGTCTTCGGCCACGTCAAGGGCCAGTTGTAGCATTCTCCAAGGGTCTTGTGTTCGTCGGCTCCATGTGGTTGAAAGGGGGGTCCATGTCGTCGCACCATGGCAACACCCAAGCTAACCTGACCCTCATCACATCATCATCCATTGGATTGTTGTGTATCGTGCGGCTCGTCTGTTGTATGAGAGTGCCCTTGGCAACATCCTTCAACTCACCGCCGACATCTTTAAGCAGGAGTACGCAAGAAGTGTCCTAAGGCAAAACATGTTGTTAGGCATCATGAGATGGCAACAGTCATGCATCAGAGGCATAAAGGAGATGACGTGCACTAACTAGTTAGTTACCTTGGTGATGGCGTGGAGCTCGGCTAATGTAGAGACACGGCCGATGCTGGCGGCCGGCCTATCATCATCTGCATTCTCCCGCTCGGGTGCCTCACGAAGCACCACCGCTGTCGGTTGCGCCTTATTGGTATCTTTGGTGGGAGGGGGCGTTGGTGTGACCAAAATGAGCGGCTGCGTCCCGGCGTTGACGGCCGGTGGGGTCACCAGGTCCGGTGACACGTTAATGTTGATGCTCGAGTTACTGCCGCTTAAGCTGGGCAGATGTATCGGCCCCTGTCGACCTCCCGCATTCCAAGCAGTAAGCCCCTCGAAAAACTCAGGGGGGTCATCGCGCGGAGCTTCTCTTCCACTGACTTGTCCACTGTTTTCTCGTCCACTGCCTTCTCCTCCAGTGTCTGCACTTTCATCTTCAGCTCTTCAGCAACGGCTTTATCCTTAGCCGCCAACTGGTTCTTCCTCTCCTTCTTTTTTTGGCGTCCTCTTTGTAGTACTCCTTGAACTTCATGCTCGTACCGATGCCGGACACATGGTCAGCTGAGGACGGCGGCAACCCCTTGTCCCTGTTCTTGTAAGCATTCGTCGCCCTGTTGAAAACCGTGTCCCACAGCTCCGTCGAATCCTAGGATGACTCTTTGGCAGGAGCGTTCAGTTCCTTCTCCTGCAGAGACAAGGAAAGGTGAACCCATTTAGATTCTTGGCTTCATTATTTTAATTAGAACGCAATAGACTTGAGATCAGCGATAAATTCCTTACCAGCTGCTTCTTGAAGGGCTTCACCTCCGGATCATCGGTGATGAACTCCCCCGTTTCCTTGTCCAGGTAGTAGCGGGCCCAGACAAATTGCCTAAGCTGCAAGTCCGTGATTTTAAGCCAAGGGTTGTCTTTACCAAGGCATTCAAGCTCGGCATCCTCCTTGTCCCAAATGGCATGTTTCCCCCTGTAACCGCCGCTTCCAAGGTGGTGGTTACCTATGTTCTGTTCCCGCATAGTCCTGCCCCAGTTAGTCCAACGTATAGCGTCAGCGGTAGCTATATCCGCCTTGAATATCTTAAACTCCTCTTCGTCGAGCATCAGATTTTTCTTACTAATAACCTCCCAGCTTTCACCTTTGTCAATGAGATTCTTCACCCTGGTTTTCCAGCTGCTCAAGGCGTTGCTCATCTTCGTGAGGGCTAGTTTGTTCACCGGGTTCTTTCTCTCCAGGTTTCTAAACCGCTATAGGAATCTATATCGCTTGTGAAGCTTCTTACGGAGGTTATCAACCGAAGCTGCATTGTCAGCATGTCTGATGTACTTCGTGTTGATCGACATGCTTTCCCGGACGATGCACCCGAGTTGCAGGACGTACCCTTTGGCAAACGCCTCTGGCACAATGGGTTGGCCACTTTCTGTGACCTTAGTGAACTCATCGCAGACGGTGGCGATCACTGGCACCTTCCGATCCTTCTTGTCCTTCTTCTTCTTCTTCTTCTGAGAAGCGGCCGGGTTGCCGCTACCGCCATCCGTGCGCTCGCCGCCATCGGTGCGGGCGCCGCCATCGGTGGTGTCATCCTCTTCGCTGCCGCCTTCACTAGTTCCATCGTAGTTGTCTTCGTCCCCCTCGTAATCAGGATCTCCTCCCTCATTGCCCCTAGCAGCTCTGGCGACGGTCGCCTCCTCCTCCGGTGGTGGTGTCATCCTCATCGCCTCCTCCTCCTCCTGTTGGGACCCCTACCAGAATGACTCGTTGGCCTGTCTATCTTGTTCTTCGACGCTCATGTGCTTAGAAGGGCCGGCCTCGTTGTTGTCCGACATGTTTGCACTACTCTATTAAAAAGAGGCAAAAAGTTAGCACAAATCTCGGCCGAAAAATTTGGCATGACCTTTGCTAATTTTTTGACCTAGGAGTGCCCATTTCTCAACCGAAACGGAAGTGAATCGACACTTCGGGAGAAATGGGCACTCAAATGAAATCCCTGCAAGACAAAACACCCATCCCCATATTGACAGCCCCCATGCATTGACCCTAGCTGTATCCATCATCCATCATCCATAGTACATTCAGTATATATATAACAATAGGTACAGTATATATAACCACATGTATAAATGAATTTAGCAACAGGTACAGTATATATATAACAATAGGTACAGTATATATATAACCACATGTATAAATGAATTTAGAAACCACTACAGAAGAATTATGAGGCAACAGTTATGAGGCATTGATATACCAAATTTAGAACACAATAATAGTACTAGTACAGTATAGATATATACATAAAAAGAATAAACATCTATATGCTCAAGGCTCCTGGTTTGAATTGCATGTTTGCAGCCAAGATTTAGGGTTGCAACTGTGAGCCTAGACTTGCAACTGAGATTGGAACACCCTTTTCAGGCCAAATCTAAGGTGATTTAGAATGTACCCGAATCATTTTGATTGTTTGGTTTCTAAAGAAACAGAGCTACGAACCAAATCCATTTTGTAAAGGGCTGGCGCACAAGATCAACATACATGCCAGTGTGATGCACCATTTTCACGGTACACCACAGGCAAACATGTTGCGTGCCCTACATCAGCCAGCAAGGGACTAAGAGCTAGATCCACTATGATCATACAATTTCGAGCATCCTATTACCAGACAGCCAAGTCCACACAGCAGTAATATCAACACTTTAACAGACAACACCCAAATTGCAATGCTAATGCAAGCAGCAACAGTATACATAGACCAACACAGGTAAGTTCACATAGCAGTGATCACCACTTCAGCAGATAGAGCAACCCAAATTGCAAACATATAAATAAACGTGACCAGAAAAGTTTTACTCCACAACACAAATACGACAAGCTAATGTTTCAAAAAACTTAAGGTTATCAATTCATTTACTGGTAATTAATTTATCATTGCCCATTATCAACAAGAACAGAGAGCCCATGATCATGTGAATCTGCATGATTGTTTCGGTCCCACACAGTATTTTCGACGAGTTTCATCATCAGGTTTCTACAAAAGCACCAAAACAGACTACTTATATGCATTCTTACTACAAAACAAAGAAAATAGATACGTCTGATCCACCATTGCACTTTATCAAAAATAACTGTACATTGCAGCAGTTGAACATCTACCATTAAGACCGTTACTAGACTAAATACCAATTAGCATTGCATACACAAATGGTGTCCAGATTTCACCTTACAGGAGTGGTTACCTATACCACCTAAATTTGGTAAATATTAGGAATGACATCAAGATTTCACCATTGGAGTAGTAGGCATCAAGATTTCACCTAGAGTAGTATTAAAGATTTCACCTAGAGTAGTATCAAAATTTCACCTAGAGTAGTAGTATTAAAGATAGCAACGGTGGTCAATTTAGACGGTTGTCCTGGGAGCAGCAGCAATGGTGGTCAATTTAGAGTTCAGAGGGGGGGGACGAACCGTGTGTGCTGCTGCTGTGGTGGTCGATGACGACGAGGGTGGCGGGCTCCGGTGTGGCGGTGGCTCAGCGAGGTGCCCTTCTCCTCCTCCTGTTGTGGACGGGCTCCGGTGGCTCCTCCTCCACAGGCTGTAGGGCTCTCCTCCACGGGTTCGTTGGGCGACGCTAGGGCTCCGGCGCGATGGTGGCTAGGGCTCCGGCGACGAGGGCGGTGCTAGGGTTTGCGTGCGGGCGAGACAGAGTGAGGAATTTGGCTAAGTGTTGGATCGAGAGAAAGAAGGGGGATTAGGGGGAGATTCTATGGCGTTTATTTGGCTAAGTGTCAAAGTTCTACGGCGCATTCTGTGGGAATGCACCATAGAACTTTTGGACATAGTAGAAAAAAGCATGGCGTCGTAGTATGACAAGATCAGATACTTGTCCTAGTGGTCTTGCTCGCTAGCTCTCACCTGGGGCAGCCAGGTTCAAATCCTAGCTCTCTCACACTTTTTTCCTTTTTTTAAAAAATATTTTTAATTACATACATATGCATATTTATTTGAAAAAATCAAGAACATATACATATATGCATATTTATTCAAAAAAAGCAAGATATTTATTCAAAAAACCCTCCCGAATCATATATATATATATGTGTGTGTGTGTGCTTGTCACACACAAATGTGAATTTGTATACCCACACGAATATCACATTATATGTTTTAGTCTCTAACTAACACCCAAACTAATATCAAATTATATCCACAAGAATTAATACACCAAAAAGTCACACAATTGCTAGCGTCTCTTCACACTCTTCTTGCCCTTTTTTGTCACGGTTGAATACTTTAGCCCGTGCACTTTGAGATTTCTTCTTGTGAATGGACAACCTTTAGTTGGTAGTGTGGTCTTCCTTCTTACTTTAGTAGTAGTAGGCATGTCGAAGTACTTGTCGAATTCCTCTTCGATCTTTGGGTCACCATTTTTGTCGAAGTTTTGCTTGTTGGTGGCTCCTTCCATTCCGATGATGCTCCTCTTCTCCCTCCTAACTACAACACGGTTGGGCTTTGATGGGTCGGTAATAAAAAAGCATTGATCAACTTGGCTAGTGAGTACCCAAGGCTCATTTTTTCGGAGGCGTTCTTCGTTGATTTGGCATCTGGTATAACCATTGTGGTGAAATACCGGCCTCCTTTTTCCATGTTCTTGGCACATCTAACACGGAACATCGGTACGATCTCTCCATAGTAGTCGAGCTTCCATATCTCCTCGATCCTTCCATAGAATCTTTCCATGACATTAGTCTCGTCATCGGCAAAGGATAATGATACATTGCAAATGTATCTATAATTTTTGATGTTCCATGCTTGGTTTTATCTACTTTCTTATGTTTTGTCCACATTTTGGAGTACTTTTCATATGATTTCATGGACTAACCTATTAACAAGATGCCATAGTGCCAGTTGCCTGTTTTCTGCTGCTTTTGGTTCTAGGAAAGTCAGAAAATGAATATTCTCAGAATTGGACGGGACAAAAGCCAAAGTTACTATTTTCCGGGAAGACTCACGGAGCCAGAAGGAGAGTCGGAGAGGGGCCATAGGGTGGCCACACCACCCCTTGGCACGGGCCAGCCCAGGCCGCGCCAGGGCATGGTGTGGGCCCCCTGGCCGGCCACTGACCTTGTCTCCTTCGCCTATAAGAGCCTCTCGATACCAAAACCCTAGATCGTCAAGCCTCTAGCCACGAAAAGTTCCGCAGCGCCGCCGCCACCGAAGGGGAGATTCGGGGGACAGAAAGTCTCTATTCCGGCACCTTGCCGGGACGGGGAAGTGCCCCCGGAGCCATCTCCATCGATCTCCACCACCATCTCCATCACTATTGCTGATTCCCATGATGAGGAGGGAGTAGTTCTCTCTCGAGGCTAAGGGTTCTACCGGTAGCTATGTGTTCATCTCTCTCTCTATGCATGATCTTATTGAGATCATGAGCTTGTAATCTATAGATCTACCTTGCTACTCAAGTGCTTTAATAGATCTCTGCTCTCCCCATGTGTGTGAAAGTGACAGCGTGCACACCATGGTGGCACTTAGGCTAGAGATTACAAATACTTGTTATGAGTTATATTTGGAGTTGGATGTCTTTATGGAATTGTGGTGTTTGTTGGAACCATCTAGTGCTCAAGGTGACAGTGTGGGGTTTTCTAGATGGGAAAGGCTTACTTTGAGGTGTGCTGTTATAGCCCTACCATCGATTAGAGTGTCCAACTGGAGAGTAGTTAAGAGTAGTATCATAAAGAGAAGATATTTATATGAGAGTGTTCACTAGTGAAAGTATGATCCTTAGGCCTTGTTTCTAAGCACTGAAACACCGTTTGCTATTAGATCTATTACATGTTTGCTTGCTTCTATCTTTATTTCAGTTTTACTTTAGTCTTTTCCACGCCACCAAGATATTTTCTATCACCATTACCACTTATATTTATCCATACCACTAGTATTTCACTATCTCTTCGCCGAACTAGTGCACCTATACACCTGACAAGTGTATTGGGTGTGTTGGGGACACAAGAGACTTCTTGTATCTTGATTGCAGGGTTGCTTGAGAGGGAATACCTTTGACCACTTCCTCCCTGAGTTCGATAAACCTTGGGTGATCCACTTAAGGGAAAACTTGTTGCTGTTCTACAAACCTCTGCACTTGGAGGCCCAACAACTGTCTACAAGAATAGAAGTGCGTAGACATCAAGCTATTTTCTGGCGCTATTGCCGAGGAGGTAAGGTAAAAGGTATTCACACCGGAGGATTAAAGAAGAAGAACCTCCCACAACAAACGCCTATTTTCTGGCGCTAGGGAGGTAAGGTAAAAGGTACTCAAATCCTCCAGTGTGAGTGCTCGAAGTTATTTCCTTTAGATTCGGCATCTTTGTCTTTTTGTTTCTTGTTTTCACTAGTTAGGCTTAATGGAAAACAACAACAAAATTAGAGAGTTTTTTAGTATTTTTCCTAAGATAGAACTTGAATTGTCTGAAAAGAAAATTAAAGAACCCATGGAACTTTCTTTGCATGCTAATAGCAATGTTATTAGTATGAATCTTTTGAACACCTTTGTTACTAATGCTATGGAAACATCTAAGCTTGGGGAAGTTAGTTTTTATGAAAATGATCTTTTTAGTTCCCCAGCTTTAAAGAAGAAAATTTGCTCTGATGATGCTTTATCTCCCATATGTGGTAATTCTGATGATACCTGTGATATTTTAAATCCACATACTGAAAGCATCCCTTTTAAAATACCTATAAAAATTGTTGAACATGTTATGAATAACTGCTATTTTGGAGATGGAACTTTCCATCCTGGTGATCATTTACTCCTTATACATGAATTATGCGAGTTGTTCAAGTGTGCAGGTATTTCAATGAACCAAGTTAAGAGGAAGCTATTCCTTATTTCACTTAAGGGAAAAGCAAGGGAGTGGTATGAGCTACTAGATGATCCTCATCATTTGGAGTGGAAGGAACTTGAATCTCTCTTTTACTCTAAATTTTATCCTCCTCATGAAATTCATAAAGATAGGAATTAAATTTATAATTTTCATCCTCATGATGGAGAAAGTATTGCCCAAGCATGGGGGAGATTGAAGTCACTAATGCTCAAATGTCCCATTCATGAGCTTCCTAGTAATATTGTTATTAATAATTTCTATGCAAGGCTTTCAGGACATTACAAGGACTATCTAGATACTAGTTTGGAGGGATCCTTCACAAGTAAGGAGGTAAAAGCTAAGTGGGATCTTCTTGAAACAATTCAAAGCAATACCGAAGATTGGGATAACAACAAAGGTAAAGAACCAGGTATAAACTATGAGTATGATTGCATTAAGTCTTTTGCTGAAACTATTGATTTTCAAGAGCTTAGTGCTAAATATGGTCTTGATCCTCAAATTCTTGTTGATTGTTATAGAACCTTTGCTTCTCATATTAATGCTCCTAAAGACAAATGGGACATGTATCATGAGCCTTATAAAGACACTTGCATGGAAAATGAAATTGTTATTAATGATAGCAATAAACATGCTCAAACCTCTGAAAGTACTACTTCTTATAAGCATGTTAATTTTTGTGGAATACATAGACCTTGTGAGAATAATCAAATTGAAGAAGAATATTGTATCACCCATAGGAATGAAAAACCTAGAACGTGGTATAGGGCTCTAAATGATCTTGGTAAAAAAGTTTGTGCCCTCTATCCTTTTATTTGTGAACTTTGCTTTAAAGTGGGTCATTTCAATTTTCAATGCTCAGGCCATAATAATAGCCATCCAACGAGTACTGCAAGTTTGTATTGTGATGACATGATCACTCCTAATCAGCATGATTAACTTACATTATTTTTGGGCTGTGAAGAGTTATCAAGAAAAACCTCTTTGGTAGATATGGGTGCTTTTGATATGAATAGTGTCATGCATGGTTGTCATCTTTATTGTGTTGATAATTGCCACACAAATACTTACATACAAAATATTATAAAATATGAGATCTTACCAAAATATGACATTACTAATATGTGTTTTGGTCTTATTAATGAAAAGGAGGAATCCTCCAAAGTTTCTTGTATTGTCTCTAACAATGAACTAGGGTATATGGAGAAGCTTCCTTTCAAGCCTCTCCCTCCTAAAGAGAAGAAGAAAAAGAAGAAAAGGAGGAGTAAAAGGAGAGAGGAAACGGTATTTTCCCCTAAGCATGTTGCTCCTATTATAGTTTTTGATGAGTCTGAACTCGATGATGTTCCTATGCCTATTACCTATAGTAGTGATCATGATTGGGAAAAGCACACGACCTTTGATATTGAAAATCTCTTTGGTACCAATTCTGAAAATGATGATATTAATAATTGCTATACTATTAGTGCTATCCATGATCCTTCCAATGACGATATGTTTACAAATGAACACACTTGCGAAGATAATTATTCTATTGCTTATGATGATGCTATACCTCCAATATATGATGATTACAATGATGAATATGATATTTTCAATCCACCTACTATTGAGGAGGAAATTAATTATGATTACAATATGCCTCCTATATTTGATGATTATGGTGATGAAAATAATAATGATAGCTATTTTGTTGAATTTGCTCCCACTACAATCAATAAGAATGACTATGTTTATGTGGGGAGTATTAATTCTTTTATGCATGTGGCTCATGATAAGAATGTTTTATGTGATAGTTATATTGTTAATTTTATTCATGATGCTACTGAAAGTTATTATGAGAGAGGGAAACATGGTTTTATGTATATCAACAATATTAAGTTTCCCCTCTCTATGTTGAAAGTCTTGAAGTTGCACTTGTTTTGTTTTCCTATGCTTGTTGCTTTGTGGTTTCATGACTTGTTTCTTTACAAGATTCCTATGCATAGGAAGTGGGTTAGGCTTAAAAATGTTTTTAATTTGCTTCTTGATGCTCTCTTTTATTTCAATTCATATTTCTTATGTGAGCATATTCTCAAACTATCATGCCTAACTTAAAGGCGTTAAAGAAAAGTACTTATTGGGAGATAACCCAAAAGTTTTAGATGAGTCTTGGAAGTTATTACTTCAGTAATAACCACTCCTTATCCTTTTTATTTGCTTTTTGTGCCAAGAATAACCTCTAATGAGAGAGAAGTAATGCTTGGGAAAGTTGCTGTCCCGAAACAGATTTTTGTGCTTCACCGTAAAAATTCGTGTAAAATCTCTGTACATCCTTTTGAGGCGCGAATTTTTGAGCTTCTGCCCCAGGTTGTTATCTAACTTTCATTAGTTCAACACTTTTCGATTTGAGCAACAGAAGGTCTTCGAAAAAATTCGTCTTTACCTGCTGGTCTGTTTTGACAGATTTCTGCCATTATTTGCATTTGCTTCTTGTTGGTTCCTTTTTGAGTTCTTTTGGGGAATTGAGATTTTTGAGGGAAGTGATACATTAGCTTGTGTTTTAATGGAAGTTTTATTGGTGTTGAAACTGAACCCAAAGAGTTATTATCTTGATGTGAACTAATGTTGCTAATAAAGATTGTGTGAAGTTTTGTATGAAGGAAAAATTTCAGGTGTATGGAAGGAATGAGTAATGAGATGAAGGATGGACTAAAGCTCAAGCTTGGGGATGCCACGCGTGTCACCCCAAGAAATATCTAAGAAGTACAAGCGTCAAAGCTTGGGGATGCCATTATTGCTCTCTTAGTTTGTCACTCCCAGTCTTTTGCTAGCCTCCACAACCAAGTATGAGTTCCACTCATGCATCCAACTCCCTAAACCAAGTTATTCCAAAGAGTCCACCATACCTACCTACTAGCTTATGCTATTCCAAGTATATTCATGCTTTTGTTTACCTTCCGAATTAAACTTGTTATGAGAAAACTAGTGATTAAAGCTCTGACGAACTTGATGGTACACTTTACTTTTCTTGCCCTTAATAAACTTGAACCATTGTGTCGTCTATGTTGTATATGCTTGCACTTATTTGTTGGGAATTAGCAGAACCATGATGTCATGGGGAACGCTTTCAACATTGCACTTGGTACTTGTACCTAGTTGATATCATGATCTTTTGTATATGGATGTCGTTGGTGTGAAATGAAAGGGGAGCTTGTAAGTCCATGGAGTTATGTATATGTGTTATAGAAACGCCTAGGCCGCTAGTCTAATCCATGCTGACATGGTGGAAACCTGAAGCGTAACCATAATTAGCTGTCTATGAAGCATTCTTCTTATAAAAAAAGAGAGTCCTATATTGAGAAAAAAAGAGAAAAAGAAAAAAGAGAATAAGAAAAGAGGAAAGAGAGAAAAAAGCACCATATTCCCATGGTAAATATGAAGATTGCTGAGATGCTCATTGTCTGCTTGCCTTGTCATTTTGATATGGGGATTCTTCCGTATCATCGGGCAAGGGGTACCCCGTTGGCGGTTCTCTATGATACACATGTACTTACGATGACAAGAACTTACCGGTGACTAAACTTGAGTAGCATGAGGAGCGACCCTCGTATACAAGGGACATGAGATTCCTAACTTATACTTCGTCAAGCATGTACACCATAGTTTGTTCACTTTAACCTTAATCACTTCAAGATGCTTATGATAGGGGCAATGAGAGCTGAAAGCTATAAGTACCATAATTTTTGGAAGCTCTTTATGAAACTTGAATCCCTACTTCCTTCTATGAAGGCCTTTCGTTTTCTTTTATATTGAGTCTCCACCTTCTACCTTTATGCACCTACTTTGAGAGCATAGTGGCCATTCTTAGTTCTATGTGCATTGTCCCAAGACTTGTTGATTGATGCATACCTTGATATTGCTTGTTTTAGACTATTTGTATCTAGTCACTCTTATGAACTTTCAAGGTGTCCTATGCATTTATATTTGCTACTCTATGAGGGACAAGCTGAATGCCACTATGCTATGTTTTCTTTATGTGAAACAAACAAACGTCTTGCAAAGCATTGTTATTCATGAATCTTTTGTTTGTGCCTTTTGATGTTGCATCATAGTTTCTTTGTCTTATTGCTAGAACTTTGTCTTTCATGTTATGATTGAAGTACTATGATCTCAGCTTTGAATGTTTTACAAATACTTTGATCAAGTCTTTGATGGTGCATGTCACCTCAAAAATTATTCTTTCTTTTTATCACTTACCTACTCGAGGACGAGCAGGAGTTAAGCTTGGGGATGTTGATACATTGCAAATGTATCTATAATTTTTGATGTTCCATGCTTGGTTTTATCTACTTTCTTATGTTTTGTCCACACTTTGGAGTACTTTTCATATGATTTCTTGGACTAACCTATTAACATGATGCCACGATGCACTTGCTGTTTTTACGCTGTTTTGGTTCCAGGAAAGTCAGGAAATGAATATGCTCGGACTTGGACGGGACAAAGGCCAAAGTTGCTATTCTTGGAAGACTCACGGAGCAGAATACGAGGCGGAGGAGGCCGGGGCCTGGCCACACCCCAGTGCAGGCTAGCCCTAGCCGTGCCACCAGGTGGTGTGGGCCCCCTGGCCACCCACCGACCTTGCCTCCTTCGCCTATATATTCCTCCCGAGGCAGAAACCCTAAATCGTCAAGCCTCTAGCCATGAAAAGTTCCACAGCACCACCGGCACCGAAGGGGAGATTTGGGGGACAGAAAGTCTCTGTTCCGGCACCCTGCCGGGACGGGGAAGTGCCCCCGGAGCCATCTCCATCGATCTCCACCACCATCTCCATTACCATTGCTGATTCCCATGATGAGGAGGGAGTAGTTCTCTCTCGAGGCTAAGGGTTCTACCGGTAGCTATGTGTTCATCTCTCTCTATGCATGATCTTATTGAGATCATGAGCTTGTAATCTATAGATCTACCTTGCTACTCAAGTGCTTTAATAGATCTTTGCTCTCCCCATGTGTGTGAAGTTGACAGTCTGCACACCATGGTGGCACTTAGGCTAGAGATTACAAATACTTGTTATGAGTTATATTTGGAGTTGGATGTATCTATGAAATTGTGGTGTTTGTTGGAACCATCTAGAGCTCAAGGTGACAGTGTGGGGTTTTCTTGATGGGAAAGGCTTACTTTGAGGTGTGCTATTTGATGTCTACGCACTTCTATTCTTGTAGAAAGTTGTTAGGCATCCAAGTGCAGAGGTTTGTAGAACAGCAGCAAGTTTTCCCTTAAGTGGATCTCCTAAGGTTTATCGAACTCAGGGAGGAAGTGGTCAAAGGTATTCCCTCTCAAGCAATCCTGCAATCAAGATACAAGAAGTCTCTTGTGTCCCCAACACACCCAATACACTTGTCAGGTGTATAGGTGCACTAGTTCGGCGAAGAGATAGTGAAATACAAGTGGTATAGATAACTATAAGTGGTAACGGTGATAGAAAATAGCTTGATGGCGTGGAAAAGTCTAAAGGCAAACTGAAATAAAGAAGGAAGCAAGCAAACATGTAACAGATCTAATTGCAAACGGTGTATCAATGCTTAGAAACAAGGCCTAGGGATCATACTTTCACTAGTGAACACTCTCATATAAATATCTTCTCTTTATGATACTACTCTCCGGTTGAACACTCTAATCGATGGTAGGGCTATAACAGCACAACTCAAAGTAAGCCTTTCCCATCTAGAAAACCCCACACTGTCACCTTGAGCACTAGATGGTTCCAACAAACACCACAATTTCATAAAGACATCCAACTCCAAATATAACTCATAACAAGTATTTGTGATCTCTAGCCTAAGTGCCACCATGGTGTGCACGCTATCACTTTCACACACATGGGGAGAGCAGAGATCTATTAAAGCACTTGAGTAGCAAGGTAGATCTATAGATTACAAGCTCATGATCTCAATAAGATCATGCATAGAGAGAGAGATGAACACATAGCTACCGGTAGAACCCTTAGCCTCGAGAGAGAACTACTCCCTCCTCATCATGGGAATCAGCAATAGTGATGGATATGGTGGTGGAGATCGATGGAGATGGCTCCGGGGGCACTTCCCCGTCCCGGCAAGGTGCCGGAATAGAGACTTTCTGTCCCCCGAATCTCCCCTTCGGTGGCGGCAATTTCATGAACTTTCGTGGCTAGAGGCTTGACGATCTAGGGTTTTGGTATCGAGAGGCTCTTATAGGCGAAGGAGACAAGGTCGGTGGCCGGCCAGGGGGCCCACACCATGCCCTGGCGCGGCCTGGGCTGGCCCGTGCCAAGGGGTGGTGTGGCCACCCTATGGCCCCTCTCCGACTCTGCTTCTGGCTCCGTGAGTCTTCCCGGAAAATAGTAACTTTTGATTTTGTCCCGTCCAATTCCGAGAATATTCATTTTCTAACTTTCTAGAACCAAAAACAGCAGAAAACAGGCAACTGGCACTGTGGCATCTTGTTAATAGGTTAGTCCAAGAAATCATATGAAAAGTACTCCAAAGTTGGAACAAAACACAAGAAAGTAGATTAAACCAAGCATGGAACATCAAAAATTATAGATACATTTGCAATGTATCAACATCCCCAAGCTTAACTCCTGCTCATCCTCGAGTAGGTAAGTGATAAAAAGAAAGAATAATTTTTGAGGTGACATGCACCATCAAAGACTTGATCAAAGTATTTGTAAAACATTCAAATCTAAGATCATAGTACTTCAATCATAACATGAATGACAAAGTTCTAGCAATAAGACAAAGGAACTATGATGCAACATAAAAAAGGCACAAACAAAAGATTCATGAATAACAATGCTTTGCATGACGTTTGTTTGTTTCACATAAAGAAAACATAGCATAGTGGCATTCAACTTGTCCCTCATAGAGTAGCAAATATAAATGCATAGGACACCTTGAAAGTTCATAAGAGTGACTAGATACAAATAGTCTAAAACAAGCAATATCAAGGTATGCATCAATTAACAAGTCTTGGGACAATGCACATAGAACTAAGAATGGCCACTATGCTCTCAAAGTAGGTGCATAAAGGTAGAAGGTGGAGACTCAATATAAAAGAAAAAGAAAGGCCTTCATAGAAGGAAGTAGGGATTCAAGTTTCATAAAGAGCTTCCAAAAATTATGGTACTTATAGCTTTCAGCTCTCATTTCCCCTATCATAAGCATGTTGAAGTGATTAAGGTTAAAGTGAACAAACTATGGTGTACATGCTTGACGAAGTATAAGTTAGGAATCTCATGTCCCTTGTATACGAGGGCCGCTCCTCATGCTACTCAAGTTTAGTCACCGGTAAGTTCTTGTCATCGTAAGTACATGTGTATCATAGAGAACCGCATGCAGGTACCCCTTGCCTGATGATACGGAAGAATCCCCATATCAAAATGACAAGGCAAGCAGACAACGAGCATCTCAGCAATCTTCATATTTACCATGGGAATATGGTGCTTTTTTCTCTCTTTCCTCTTTTCTTATTCTCTTTTTTCTTTTTCTCTTTTTTTCTCAATATAGGACTCTCTTTTTTTATAAGAAGAATGCTTCATAGACAGCTCATTATGGTTACGCTGCAGGTTTCCACCATGTCAGCATGGATTAGACCAGTGGCCCAGGCGTTTCTCTAACACATATACATAACTCCATGGACTTACAAGCTCCCCTTACATTTCACACCGACGACATCCATAGACAAAAGAGCATGATATCAACTAGGTACAAAGTACCCGTGTAATGTTGAAAGCGTTCCCCATGACAGCATGGTTCTGCTAATCCCCAACAAATAAGTGCAAGCATATACAACATAGACAACACAATGGTTCAAGTTTATTAAGGGCAAGAAAAGTAAAGTGTGCCATCAAGTTCGTGAGATCTTTAATCACTAGTTTTCTCATAACAAGTTTAATTTGGAAGGTAAACAAAAACATGAATATACTTGGAATAGCATAAGCTAGTAGGTAGGTATGGTGGACTCTTTGGAATAACTTGGTTTAGGGAGTTGGATGCATGAGTGGAACTCATACTTGGTTGCGGAGGCTAGCAAAAGACTGGGAGCGACAAACTAAGAGAGCAATAATGGCCATAATCATGCAGAGCGACAAAACATCATTGATCAAAGCATAAAGTGATACTACAAGTTGAAAAATAAAGGATCATAAAGGCTTATGGTGACTTGAGATAGTCATAACATGGTGTGAGCATGCGCATAGTCAACCCAAATAAAGCATCAAAGGAGAATACCACTATACTATGCTTTAATATGCTAAAACAACGCATGATTCATCCAAGGCACATTAAGCAATCTCAATTGTTTATAACAAGTCATGCTACAGCAAAGAATACTAAGCATAAAGCCAAAACAATATCAAGCATGGCATGACAAAGCATAGGCCACAGTAAAAAACGAGCTCTTTTTACCACATAAGTATGAACTTTCCTACTCTTTTCCAAACCAAACCAAACTATTTGCAAACCAATGTATGAAAGAGGGGGTCCAACCAATTTATTCAGAAAACTAAGCAAACAAAAGCAAATGAAAAACCAAAATGAAAACGAAAACGAAAAATAAGACGCTCCAAGAACAACACAACTGTGCATGAAACAATAAAAATGAAGTGTTGGAAGAAACCTGGGATTTTTATTGATGAAGAAGGGGATGCCTTGGGCATCCCCAAGCTTTGACTCTTGTACTTCTTGGATATTTCTTGGGGTGAAACGCGTGGCATCCCCAAGTTTGAGCTTTAGTCCATTCTTCATCTCATTACTCATTCTTTCCATACACCTGAATTTTTTCCTTCATACAAAACGTCACACAATCTTTATTAGCAACATTAGTGCACTCAAGATAATAAGTATTTAGGTTCAATTACAACACCAATAAACTTCCATTAGAACACTATCTACTGAAATACTTCCCTCAAAAAGCTCAATTCCCCAAAAGAACTCAAAAAGGAACCAACAAGAAGCAAATGCAGAAAATGGCAGAAATCTGTCAAAACAGACCAGCAGGTAAAGACGAATTTTTTCGAAGAACTTATGTTGCTCAAATCAAAAAGTGTTGAACTAACGAAAGTTAGATAACAACATGGGGAAAAAGCACAAAAATTCACGCCTGAAAAGGACATACAGAGATTTTACACAAATTTCTACGGTGAAGCAGAGAAATCTGTTTCGGGACAGCAACTTTCCCAATCATTATTTCTCTCTCTCATTAGAGGTTACTCTTGGCACAAAAAGCAAATAAAAAGGATAAGGAGTAATAACCTCCAAGACTCATCTAAAACTTTTGGGTTATCTCCCAATATGTACTTTTCTTTAATGCCTTTAAGTTAGGCATGATAGTTTGAGAAGATGCTCACATAAGAAATATGAGTTGAAGTAAAAGAGAGCATCAAGAAGCAAATTCAAAACACATTTAATTCTAACCCACTTCCTATGCATAGGAATCTTGTAAAGAAACAAGTCATGAAGGCACAAAGAAACAAGCATAGGAAAGCAAAACAAGTGCAACTTCAAGACTTTCAACATAAAGAGGGGAAACTTAATATTATTGAGATGCATAAACCCATGTTTCCCTCTCTCATAATAACTTTCAGTAGCATCATGAATAAAATTAACAATATAACTATCACATAAAACATTCTTATCATGAGCCACATGCATAAAAGAATTAATACTCTCCACATAAACATAGTCATTCTTATTAATCATAGTGGGAGCAAATTCAACAAAATAGCTATCATCATTATTCTCATCACCATAATCATAAAATATAGGAGGCATATTGTAATCATAATTAATTTCCTCCTCAATAGTAGGTGGACTAAAAATATCATACTCATCATTGTAATCATCATATATTGGAGGTTTGGTATCATCATAAGCGATAGAATAGCTATCTTCCAAAGCTGGGGAACTAAAAAGATCATTTTCATAAAAACTAGCTTCCCCAAGCTTAGACTTTTCCATAGCATTAGCAATAATGGTGTTCAAAGAATTCATACTAATAACATTGCTATTAGCATGCAAATAAAGTTCCATAGGTTTTTAATTTTCTCTTCAAACACTTCATGTCCTAACTCAAGATAAATACTATAAAGCTCTCTAATTTTGTTGTTGTTTTCCATTAAGCCTAACTAGTGAAAACAAGAAACAAAAAGACAAAATTGCAGAATCTAAAGGAAATAACTTCGAGCACTCACACTAGAGGATGTGAGTACCTTTTACCTTACCTCCTCGGCAACGGCGCCAGAAAATAGGCATTCGCCGTGGGAGGTTCTTCTTCTTCAATCCTCCGGTGTGAATAGCTTTTACCTTTCCTCCCTGGCAACGGCGCCAGAAAATAGCTTGATATCTACGCACTTCTATTCTTGTAGACAGTTGTTGGGCCTCCAAGTGCAGAGGTTTGTAGAACAACAACAAGTTTTCCCTTAAGTGGATCACCCAAGGTTTATCGAACTCAGGGAGGAAGTGGTCAAAGGTATTCCCTCTCAAGCAATCCTGCAATCAAGATACAAGAAGTCTCTTGTGTCCCCAACACACCCAATACACTTGTCAAGTGTATAGGTGCACTAGTTCGGCGAAGAGATAGTGAAATACAAGTGGTATAGATAACTATAAGTGGTAACGGTGATAGAAAATAGCTTGATGGCGTGGAAAAGACTAAAGGAAAACTTAAATAAAGAAGGAAGCAAGCAAACATGTAACAGATCTAATTGCAGGCCTGGGGATCATACTTTCACTAGTGAACACTCTCATATAAATATCTTCTCTTTATGATACTACTCTTAACTACTCTCCGGTTGAACACTCTAATCAATGGTATGGTTATAACAGCACACCACAAAGTAAGCCTTTCCCATCTAGAAAACCCCACACTGTCACCTTGAGCACTAGATGGTTCCAACAAACACCATAATTCCATAAAGACATCCAACTCCAAATATAAATCTTAACATGTATTTGTAATCTCTAGCCTAAGTGCCACCATGGTGTGCATGCTGTCACTTTCACACACATGGGGAGAGCAGAGATCTATTAAAGTACTTGAGTAGTAAGGTAGATCTATAGATTACAAGCTCATGATTTCAATAAGAGTATGCATAGATAGAGAGATGAACACATAGCTACCGGTAGAACCCTTAGCCTCGAGAGAGAACTACTCCCTCCTCATCATGGGAATCAGCAACGGTGATGGAGATGGTGGTGGAGATCGATGGAGATGGCTCCGGGGGCACTTCCCCGTCCCGACAAGGTGCCGAAATAGAGACTTTCTGTCCCCCGAATCTCCCCTTCGGTGGCAGCGGTGCTGCGGAACTTTTCGTGGCTAGAGGCTTGACGATCTAGGGTTTTGGTATCGAGAGGCTCTTATAGGCGAAGGAGACAAGGTCGGTGGCCGGCCAGGGGGCCCACACCATGCCCTGGCGCGGCCTGGGATGGCCCGTTCCAAGGGGTGGTGTGGCCATCCTATGGCCCCTCTACGACTCTCCTTCTGGCTCCGTGATTCTTCCGGGAAAATAGTAACTATGGCTTTTGTCCCGTCCAATTCCGAGAATATTCATTTTCTAACTTCCTAGAACCAAAAATAGCAGAAAAAAAGCAACTGGCACTGTGGCATCTTGTTAATAGGTTAGTCCAAGAAATCATATGAAAAGTACTCCAAAGTTGGAACAAAACACAAGAAAGTAGATAAAACCAAGCATGGAACATCAAAAATTATAGATACATTTGCAATGTATCACTGTTATAGCCCTATCATCGATTATAGTGTCCAACCGGAGAGTAGTATCATAAAGAGAAGATATTTATATGAGAGTGTTCACTAGTGAAAGTATGATCCCTAGGCCTTGTTTCTAAGCACTGAAACACCATTTGCTATTAGATCTATTACATGTTTGCTTGCTTCTATCTTTATTTCAGTTTTACTTTAGTCTTTTCCACGCCACCAAGCTATTTTCTATCACCGTTACCACTTATAATTATCCATACCACTAGTATTTCACTATCTCTTCGCCGAACTAGTGCACCTATACACCTGACAAGTGTATTGGGTGTGTTGGTACACAAGAGACTTCTTGTATCTTGATTGCAGGGTTGCTTGAGAGGGAATACCTTTGCCCACTTCCTCCCTGAGTTCGATAAACCTTGGATGATCCACTTAAGGGAAAACTTGCTGCTGTTCTACAAACCTCTGCACTTGGAGGCCCAACAACTGTCTACAAGAATAGAAGTGCATAGACATCAAGCTATTTTCTGGCGCCGTTGCCGGGGAGGTAAGGTAAAAGGTACTCACATCCTCCGGTGTGAGTGCTCGAAGTTATTTCCTTTAGATTCTGCAATTTTGTCTTTTTGTTTCTTGTTTTCACTAGTTAGGCTTAATGGAAAACAACAAAAAAATTAGAGAGCTTTTTAGTATTTTTCCTAAGATAGAACTTGAATTGTCTGAAAAGAAAATTAAAAAACCCATGGAACTTTCTTTGCATGCTAATAGCAATGTTATTAGTATGAATCTTTCGAACACCTTTGTTACTAATGCTATGGAAACATCTAATCTTGGGGAAGTTAGTTTTTATGAAAATGATCTTTTTAGTTCCCCAGCTTTAAAGAAGAAAATTTGCTCTGATGATGCTTTATCTCCCATATGTGGTAATTCTGATGATACCTGTGATATTTTAAATCCACATACTGAAAGCATCCCTTTTAAAATACCTATAAAAATTGTTGAACGTGTTATGAATAACTGCTATTTTGGAGATGGAACTGTCCATCCTGGTGATCATTTACTCCTTATACATGAATTATGCGAGTTGTTCAAGTGTGCATGTATTTCAATGAACCAAGTTAAGAGGAAGCTATTCCTTATTTCACTTAAGGGCAAAGAAAGGGAGTGGTATGAGCTACTAGATGATCCTCATCATTTGGAGTGGAAGGAACTTGAGTCTCTCCTTTACTCTAAATTTTATCCTCCTCATGAAATTCATAAAGATAGGAATTACATTTATAATTTTCATCCTCATGATGGAGAAAGTATTGCCCAAGCATGGGGGAGATTGAAGTCACTAATGCTCAAATGTCCCATTCATGAGCTCCCCAGTAATATTGTTATTAATAATTTCTATGCAAGGCTTTCAGGACATTACAAGGACTATCTAGATACTTGTTTAGAGGGATCCTTCACAAGTAAGGAGGTTAAAGCTAAGTGGGATCTTCTTGAAACATTTCAAAGCAATACCGAAGATTGGGATAACAACAAAGGTAAAGAACCAGGTATGAACTATGAGTATGATTGCATTAAGTCTTTTGCTAAAACTATTGATTTTCAAGAGCTTAGTGCTAAATATGGTCTTGATCCTCAAATTCTTGTTGATTGTTATAGAACCTTTGCTTCTCATATTAATGCTCCTAAAGACAAATGGTACAT
The DNA here is from genome assembly GCA_023614405.1 of Avena insularis. NCBI lineage: Eukaryota > Viridiplantae > Streptophyta > Magnoliopsida > Poales > Poaceae > Avena > Avena insularis. The sequence goes on along the minus strand of CM042696.1, from coordinate 93,232,435 downwards.
GTATCATGAGCCTTATAAAGACACTTGCATGGAAAATGATGAAGGAAATATGCCCTGAGAGGCAATAATAAAGTTGTTATTATGTATTCCTTGTATATGATAGATGTTTATTTTGCATGCTATAATTGTATTGATAGGATACATCAATACATGTGTGTTTAATAAACAAAAAGGGTTCCTAGTTATGCCTCTCTTATAGACTAGCTTGTTGATTAACAAGATGATCAAGGTTTCCTGATCATGGACATTGGATGTTGTTAATAACAAGGTCACAACATTTGTGAAATGATGTGATGAACATTCATCCGAAGTATAGCATTACGATCAAGTCATTATGTTTATATTGCTATAACATCATACGAAGTAATCTTTATCCTTAGACCATGAGATCATGTTAATTGCTAACACCGGAAGAGTATCTTGATAACATCAAACGTCACCGTAACAGGTGACTATAAATATGGGTTCGATTACTACGAAGGTGTTATGTTGAGGCTCATGGATCAAGAGTGGAATTTGTCAATCCGGATGACGGATAGATATACTGGGCCTCTCGGTGATATCACATTAGGATAGCTTGCAAGCAAGTGATGTGATCACTAGAATGTTATATCAGGAACGAAAAGAGTGCATGTCAGTAACGAGATCAAACTAGGTATGGAGATACCGATGATCGAATCTCGGACATGTAATATATCGAGAGACAAAGGGATTTAGTTACAAGCGTTAAAAGGTTCTCACAATCATAGGAGTCATCGTTGAATGTGTAGGAGTCGATCTGGATCTCCGTGTCCATTGCTGATTATTGATAGGAGAAGGGTCTCGATCATGTCTGCATTATTCATGAACCGTAGGGTGGCACACTTAAGAGTTACCGGACACCATTTTGGAGCACATATGTTTCAGACGAAAGAATTGCAAAGCGCAGGAATTGTTTCAATAGAAACCGGAAATTGTTTCGGGTGAAATTGCAGAAGGTGGTTCTGCATGTGATATTGAAATATTGCAAGGGGCTATATGTGAATGTTTGTTAATTAAAGTAATTAACAAAATTCTGAATAAATTTAATATAAAGAGTTTTATTAAATGAGGGAGCATTAAATTTGGAGAAATTTAATGCATTTAAAGTGGAGACTTTAAAAGGGAATGTGAAGAGGCATTTTAATGTGGAGGAGTTTCCACCACATGAATGGGCGAGGTGAGGGGTCACCCCCCCATGCGCCGGCCATGGAGAGAGGGGGCACCCCTCCTCCTATAAAAGGCCACCCATTCCTCCTTCATCCACACCTCCTTGTGAAGGATCTCTCTCCCCTCTAGAATTATTCTCCCATGGTCTCGGATTAGCGAGATATGTTCCCAGTGGCATTTCGTGGAAGGAGTTCTTTGCTTCTGGATCGCTGGAGCGAGGAGGTGGAGGTTGTCCGGTGGCTTGAGCGTGTGTGCAGTGCGGATCTGCTGATTCTTGGCCTTTCGGACTTCCTCACGATCTTGAGATCGGCAAGTGTATGACTACATCAACCACGATTCCTACTCGTTAACAAAGCTCGTTGTCTTGAGGTAAGTTCTCCATGGATGTATGTCCACCCGTTGCTCGTATCTAGTAGATAGATCTTGGCTTGTAGTTCTCATCGTGGAAATTTTTGTTTTCTATCTGCGGACCCAACAGTGGTATCGATCCTGATCTATGCGTAGGTGCTTTGCGGGTAGTACATATGTTTATATGTGGATGATGATCATGTTATTGCATCTTCTATGTACTTTGGATATTGGTGGCATAGTGGGATGAAGCGGCGGACCAACCTTACATGTCATCGTACATGAGACCGGTTCCACGGCCGACATGCAACTAGTTTTGCATAAGTGGCTGGCGGTGTCTCTCCTACTATAGTCAATATCTGATTTACAACGAGTTGCTAATAACTTGGTTATCCTCGTTGTGGTTCATGTTCGTAGGTTAGACAGGTTCTATCTCCGAAAGCCCTAAGCCACGTAAAACTTGCAATTGATAAATTAGAGGCGTCTAGTTTAGATTGTTGTTGGGCTAGTGTATTGATATGGTATTGTTGTAAGTAGATGTATGATAGATACTCTTACAACACATTCAACGTGTAAGTTCCATAGACCTTGGCCTTACACACAAAGGAATGATAGAGATCATACCACGATGCAAATGATAGAGATCAAATGCATGGACCATATCACCTCACTTCACACATTAGATTTTAGCATCTTATATTGCTAGTTTGGCACTTTTGGTAGCATTATAAGATGATCCCTCATTTAGATATCAAGATAAAATGTGTTCTTCCTTAAGTATGCACCGTTTTGTGGATCGTGTTTTGAGGCATCACGTGATGATCGGGTGTTCTCAACTCTACGCTTTCATACAACGGGTGTAAGACAGTTTTACACACGCAAATACTAAGGTTCTTACTTGACGAGCCTAGCATGTACAGACATGGCCTCGGCACACGGACCGAAAGGTTAAGCATGAGTCATATAGTTGATATGATGCCCATATAGATGCTCGCCTTTGAAGCTACACCGAATCACGTGATGATCGGACTTGGTGTAGTGGATTTGGTTCATGTAATCACCAAAAGGACACGAGGGATGTCGTTTTTGAGTGGGACTTCATTAGTAATTTGGATAGTTGAACTCAATCTATCATAAACTTAGTCTAAATATACTTTACAAATTCTGTTGTAGATGGCACCACCTGCTTTTAATTTCAATGTGTTCATGGAGAAAGAGAAACTTGCTGCGAATGGTAGCAACTTCACCAACTGGGCTATGAATTTGAGGATTCTCCTCACTGCTGCACAAAAGCAATATGTGCTAGATGCGCCTCTAGGCCCCCCACCAGCTCCTGATGCCCCTAACGAGGAAAAGAATGTCTATGTGACTCGTCAGGAGGACCACAACTTAGTTCATTGCGGCATACTGTATGGGCTAGAGCCAGAACTTCGAAAGCGTTTTGAAAATGGCAATGCCTTTGATACCATGGGAGAATTGAAAATGATTTTCAATACCGATGCTGCCGTAGAGAGTTATAATGCTACTGAAAAATTCTTTAGCTGCATGATGGAAGAGAACAGCTCTGTTAGTGAGCATGTACTCAAAATGTCTGGGTACGCCGATAAGCTTGTGTACTTGGGAATAATGATTCCCAATGACTTAGGAATACATCGTGTTCTCCAATCTCTGCCACCTAGCTACAAGAGCTTCGTGATGAACTATAATATGCAGGGCATGAAGAAGTCTCTTCCCGAGCTTCTATCAATGCTTAAGACTGCAGAAGTGGAGATTAGGAAAGAACATCAAGTGTTGATGATCAATAGGACCACCGGTTTCAAGAAGGACAAGAAAGGCAAGCACAAGGGAAAGAAGGGTGGCAAATCTATTGTCGTGCCTGAAAAGAAACCCCGAGCTGGCCCTAAGTCCGATACCGAGTGCTACTTTTGCAAGGGGACTGGCCATTGGAAGCGCAACTACCCCAAGTATTTGGCGGACAAGAAGTTTGGCAAGGCAAACAAAGGTATATGTGATATACATGTTATTGATGTGTACTTGACTAGTACTCGTAGTAGCACCTGGGTATTTGATACGGGATCGGTTGCTAATATATGTAACTCGGTTCAGGGGCTGCGGAACAAGCGACAACTAGCAAGGGATGAGGTCACGATGCGGGTCGGCAATGGATCAAGAGTTGGTGTGATCGCCGTCGGAACGCTGCCTCTCCATATGTCATCGGGATTAGTCATAAACCTAAATAATTGTTATTTGGTGCCTGCACTTAGCATGAACATTGTATCCGGATCATGTCTGATGCAAAGTGGTTATTCGTTTAAATCTGAAAACAATGGTTGTTCGATTTATATGGATAATATCTTTTATGGTCATGCACCTATGTTGAATGGTTTATTTCTGATGGATCTCGATAGTAATATTACGCACATTCATAATGTTAATGCTAAAAACATTAAACTTGATGATGATATATCTGCATATATGTGGCACTGCCGTCTAGGTCATATTGGCATTAAACGCATGAAGAAACTCCATTCTGATGGACTTTTGGAATCACTTGATTTTGAATCATTTGATACATGTGAGCCATGCCTTATGGGCAAGATGACTAGAACGCCGTTTTCCGGTTCAATGGAACGGGCGACAGATTTATTGGAAATCATACATACTGATGTATGTGGACCAACGAGTGTGTCGATGCGAGGTGGATATCGTTATTTTGTTACTTTCACGGATGATTTGAGTAGATACGGGTATATCTATTTGATGAAACACAAGTCTGAAACCTTTGAAAGGTTCAAAGAATTTCAGAATGAAGTGGAAAATCATCGTAACAGAAAGATCAAATTTCTGCGGTCCGACCGTGGAGGAGAGTATCTTAGTCACGAGTTTAGCACACATATGAAAGACTGTGGAATAGTTTCACAACTCACGCCATCCGGAACACCACAACGTAATGGTGTGTCAGAACATCGTAATCGTACTTTATTGGATATGGTTCGATCTATGATGTCTCTTACTGACTTGCCACTGTCATTTTGGGGTTATGCACTGGAAACCGCTGCATTCACTTTAAATAGGGCACCATCTAAATCCGTTGAAAAGACACCGTATGAATTATGGTTTGGAAACAAACCTAAGCTGTCATTTCTTAAAGTTTGGGGATGCGATGTTTATGTGCAGAAACTTCAACCGGATAAACTCGAACCCAAAGCGGAAAAATGCGTCTTCATAGGATACCCTAAGGAAACGATTGGGTATACCTTCTATCACAGATCCGAGGGTAAGGTCTTTGTTGCCAAGAATGGATCCTTTCTTGAGAAGGAGTTTCTCGCGAAAGGTGTGAGTAGTCGGAAGGTAGAACTCGAAGAGGTTATTGAACCTTCTTTTCATGAAATGGCGAGTAGCGCAGCTCCAGAAGTTGTTTCGGAGTTGACTTCACCTAATGAAGAGAGAGCTAATGATACTGATCATGAAACTCCGAAAGAGGACACTACCGAACCTCGCAGGTCAAGCAAGACACGTGCAGCTCCTGAACTGTACGGCAATCCCGTTATGAATTTCATGATTGATGAAATAGATGACCCTGCGACGTATGAAGAAGCGATGATGAGCCTTGATTCCAACAAATGGCTAGAAGCCATGAAATCCGAGATGGAATCCATGTACGAAAACCAGGTTTGGACCTTGGTAGACTTACCTCACGATCGAAAGGCCGTTGAGAATAAATGGATTTTCAAAAGAAAAACTAATGCTGATGGTAATATAACCATCTATAAGGCTCGACTTGTCGCAAAGGGGTTTCGACAAATTCAAGGAGTTGACTACGATGAGACATTCTCTCCTGTAGCGATGCTTAAGTCGGTTAGGATTATGTTAGCAATTGCTGCATATTTCGATTATGAAATATGGCAGATGGATGTCAAAACTGCGTTCCTCAATGGTAATATTGAAGAAGAGTTGTATATGATGCAACCTAAGGGTTTTGTCGATCCTAAGGATGCTAATAAGGTGTGCAAACTTCAGCTGTCCATCTATGGACTGAAGCAAGCATCACAAAGTTGGAATCTCCTCTTTGATGAGGTGATCAAAGAGTTTGGATTTGTCCAAACTTATGGAGAGGCTTGTATTTACAAGAAAGTGAGTGGGAGCAATGTGGCATTTCTGATATTATATGTGGATGACCTATTATTGATTGTAAATGATTTAGATCTTTTAAACAGTGTTAAAAGTTATCTAAATAGCAAATTTTCGATGAAGGACCTTGGTGAAGCTTCATATATATTAGGCATTAAAATCTATAGAGATAGATCAAGGTGCCTAATTGGGCTATCGCAGAGTACATACCTTGATAAGATATTAAAGAAGTTTAATATGGATGAAAGTAAGAAGGGGTTCTTACCTATGTTGCAAGGCAAGACATTGAGTAAGACTCAAAGTCCGGCTACGGCGGAAGAAAGAGAGATGATGGATAAGATCCCCTATGCCTCGGCCATAGGCTCTATTATGTATGCCATGCTATGTACAAGACCGGATGTGGCACATGCTATTAGTTTGACTAGTAGGTACCAATCTGATCCAGGTTTGGAACACTGGATAGCGGTAAAGAACATCCTCAAGTACTTAAGAAGAACTAAGGATATGTTTCTTATATACGGAGGTGAAGAAGAGCTAGTCGCTAAGTGTTATGTCGATGCTAGCTTTGACACCGATCCGGATGACTCTAAGTCTCAATCCGGATACGTATTTCTCCTGAACGAAGCAGCAGTTAGTTGGAGGAGTTCCAAACAACCTATGGTGGCTGGATCAACAACGGAGGCGGAATATGTTGCTGCTTCAGAAGCAACGCAGGAAACAGTTTGGATGAAAGAGTTCATTACGGAACTAGGTGTGGTTCCCAGTGCGTTGGACCCGATGGTGATCTATTGTGACAACGATGGAGCCATGGCCAATGCCAAGGAACCAAGGTCTCACAAGAATTCCAAGCATATTAAGCACAGGTTTCACTCCATCCGCGAGCATGTCAAGGATGGAGATATAAAGATTTGTAAAGTACACACGGACCTGAATGTAGCAGATCCGTTGACTAAAGTACTCCCTAGGGCAAAACATGATCAACACCAGAACTCCATGGGTGTTAGATTTATCACTATATAAACTAGATTATTGTCTCTAGTGCAAGTGGGAGACTGAAGGAAATATGCCCTGAGAGGCAATAATAATGTTGTTATTATGTATTCCTTGTATATGATAGATGTTTATTTTTCATGCTATAATTGTATTGATAGGAAACATCAATACATGTGTGTTTAATAAACAAAAAGGGTTCCTAGTTATGCCTCTCTTATAGACTAGCTTGTTGATTAACATGATGATCAAGGTTTCCTGATCATGGACATTGGATGTTGTTAATAACAAGGTCACAACATTTGTCAAATGATGTGATGAACATTCATCTGAAGTATAGCATTACGATCAAGTCATTATGTTTATATTGCTATAACATCATACGAAGTAATCTTTATCCTTAGACCATGAGATCATGTTAATTGCTAACACCGGAAGAGTATCTTGATAACATCAAACGTCACACCGTAACAGGGTGACTATAAAGATGGGTTCAGTACTACGAAGGTGTTATGTTGAGGCTCATGGATCAAGAGTGGAATTTGTCAATCCAGATGACGGATAGATATACTCTGGGCCCTCTCGGTGATATCACATTAGGATAGCTTGCAAGCAAGTGATGTGATCACTAGAATGTTATATCACGGGAACGAGAAAAGAGTGCATGTCGAATCTAGATCAAACTAGGTATGGAGATACCGATGATCGAATCTCGGACATGTAATATATCGAGAGACAAAGGGATTTAGTTACAAGCGTTAAAAGGTTCTCACGATCACAGGAGTCATCGTTGAATGTGTAGGAGTCAGTACAGATCTCTAGGTCCCGCTGCTGATTATTGATCGGAGAAGGGTCTCGATCATGTCTGCATTATTCGCGAACCGTAGGGTGGCACACTTAAGAGTTACCGGACACCATTTTGGAGCACATATGTTTCAGACGAAAGAATTGCAAAGCGCAAGAATTGTTTCAATAGAAACCGGAAATTGTTTCGGGTGAAATTGCAGAAGGTGGTTCTGCATGTGATATTGAAATATTGCAAGGGGCTATATGTGAATGTTTGTTAATTAAAGTAATTAACAAAATTCTGAATAAATTTAATATAAAGAGTTTTATTAAATGAGGGAGCATTAAATTTGGAGAAATTTAATGCATTTAAAGTGGAGACTTTAAAAGGGAATGTTCAAGGCAACAACACAGAGTCGCACGTGATTGGAACAATGTTGCTCCAGCCGCAGAGCGAAACGCGGTTGTGGCACTAGTTCCGAAACACCCTCCCCGATGAGAGTCGAACAATCGCAGGGAACATGACAAAGAGCAACGTCAGGAGGAGGACCGACAAAGGATGCCACCTCCTAGACATACAAGCCATCCGGCTGAACCCCACCGTGTTGGGGGAATGATGGACAAAGGAACAACGGACACCATGCCGAGTCAAGCTGGCAGGGGGCTCGTCATAATGAAGACCCGCCCGGAACCGGAATAATGACGCTCTAGATGGAGGCCGGCGATCAACCAGAAACAATCCACCTGCACCACCCTCTCCACCAAGCAGCCATCACAACGGCTCTCAAGGAGGCCAAGGGCATGGCGGAGGAGGTGGTGGCAGAAGCAGAAGTCCGGCTCCAAGGCACCACAGCCACAACGAACAACCAAGACGGCGTTCCCTGTCACCAAGTGACGCGAGACACCGGATCAACTCTAATAGAGAGGCGCGACGCTACGAGAACAATGATATCTACGTAGGTCCAAAATGCTTCGGACCATGAATTGGACAAACACACTTCCCGGAAGGATTTTCCATCTCAAGACACATCCAAGCCTACGATGGAGTGGCCCGGCCAGATACTTGACTCTAGGATTTTTCTAGGCTTGCTGTATCGCCAAAGGAGGAAATAGCTTGGTCGCGACTCACTATCTCCCACTTATGCAGCGGAAGACGACACGATCCTAGCTTAATGAACTTCCAGAGAATACCATCCACAACTGGTATGATATGCAAAGTGCGTTCTTTCGGGATTTTGAAGGCACATATTGGAGGCCTTGTATGGTAGGAGACCTACAACGTTGCACCCAGAAAGCCAGAGAAACTTGCCGAGATTACCTCGGACGATGGATCGACACCAAGAACTCCTGCGAAGGGGTAAATGATTAAACTGTGATTGAAGCTTTCATTACAGGACTCCCAATTGGTTTACTGTGTCACCGCTTGAAGTTCAACAAGGTCACTGATCTAGGAGAGATGATAGAAATGTCAAGAAAATATGCAGACGTCGATGATGACGCAGAAGGATTACTAAACATCCTGGCGGGACCACAGTCGGCAAAACAGCCGAAGCAACAAGCTCAGAAGCACAAGAACACCTCGGAATAAAATCCCAATGTAGAAACCGCAGTGCTCACTACTACTTTCGGGTCTGGAGGACAAGGAGGGCACGGAGGAGGCCACGGACACGGTCGTGGGACGTCAAGAGTCTAGGGTAGAGGAGACCAGCAACCTGGCAAAACCTATTCATGGGCCGACATTGCCAACAACCCGTGTGTGCATCACTTAGATGCCAATAGGGGCTCGTCCCACACAAATGCTAAGTGTCATTTCAATGACGACATCAAGAAAGACGATTCCGCTGGCTATAGGGCTAAGCGGAAGAAGGGAAAGAAGAATCCCGAAAAAGAAAAGGAGACCAAGGAAGATTCTGACATGGAGGAAGCTAACCCTTCAAATCCCAAGTCGGAGGGAAAGAAGAACGTCCCAACAAAGAAAGACACTTATGTCACTTTCCTTGGGTCTCAACTAGCTATGGTCAAGAAGGAAGTTTTGCATGAGCTCAACGCAACTGTTCCGACTGTCCCTCAATTCTTGGACTGGTCAGAAGTGACAATCACCTTTGACTATGCTGATCATTCGCCTAAGTTGCACATGCAAGGAAAATACGCCTTGGTCATCAATCCACTCATTAACGGCTATGGTTTCTCCAAGACTCTCATGGACGGCGGCAGCAGCATCAACATCCTCTACATCGAAATGCTGCATCGGATGAGGATCTTGGAAACTCACTTGAATCACAGCACCATAATCTTTCACGGAGTTGTCCCAGGAAGACAGGCTAATTTCCTAGTAGAGATCACTTTGGATGTTACTTTTGGAACTCCAAAGAATTATCAGACGGAAGCACTTTCCTTCGAAGTGGTCCCGTTCAAGAGCTCATACCACGCTATATTAGGACGCCCGACTTATTGGGCTTTCGTGGCTTGTCCGTGTTACATTTACAATATGATGAAAATTCCAGGTCCAAAGGGTGTGATCACCATCAGGGGAGACCCAAAGAAAGCACAAGAATGCGAGGACAGAAATGCCGCCTTTGCTGAAGCCGTACTTCACGCCCAGGAGTACCAGGAGATCAAGGCGACTCCGGTGTTCAAGGCATCAGAAGAGACAAAGACGACACCATTGAAGGATGATGACCCCTCCAAGGTGTCCCAGATAGGTGTAGGTTTAGATAGCGCATAAGAAAGCGTGCTTGTCAAGTTCCTCCAAGCAAATCAAAATATCTTCGCATGGCAACCATCTAACATGACCGGAGTACCTAGGGAACTTTCTGACCACTCTCTAAATGTACACCCAAATGCTAAACCCGTCAAACATTCCTTACAACGTTTCGGAAATGAAAAGCGCAAAGCAATAGCTAAGGAACTAGCTTGGCTATAGTTAGCCGAATTCATAGAAGAGGTCATCCACACTGAGTGGTCGGCCAATCCTGTAATGGTCCCTAAAAAGGACACCACTGATTTAAGGATGTGTGTTGATTATACTGCCTTGAACAAGGCTTGTCCCAAAGATCCGTTTGCTCTGCCTAGAATTGATCAAGTTATCGATTCTACCGTAGGCTCGGAACTCCTATGTTTTCTTGACGCATATTCCGGTTATCACCAAATTCGGATGAAGGAATCAGACAAAGTAAAAACTTCAGTCATAACCCCCTTTAGAACCTTCTGTTTCGTTACGATGCCCTTTGGGCTCAAGAACACAGGAGCTAGGTACCAGCGCACTATGCAACATTGCCTCCACGATCAAATCGGACGTAATGTACATGTATATGTGGACGACATAGCAGTGATGTCCAAAAAGAAGGAAACCTTAATTTCTGACTTGGAGGAAATGTTTGCTAATATACGAAGATACAACATAATGCTTAACCCGAAGAAATGCTTCTTTGGAATACCAGCTGGAAAATTGTTAGGTTTCATCGTGTCGCAAAGAGGCATAGAGGTGAACCGAGACAAAATTAAGGCTATACTCAATATTTCCAGGCCGACTCGCCTGAAAGACATTCAAAGACTAACTAGTTGCATTGCTGCAGTTAGTCGATTTGTAAGCCGGCTCGGTGAAAGAGCTGCACCACTCTACAAGCTCCTGAAAAGGACTAAAAAGTTTGTTTGGACTGACGAAGTTGAGGCTGCACTACAAGACCTGAAAGCAGTACTCTCATCTGCTCCTATCCTTGCAACATAGGAACCTCGTGAACCGATGTTGCTCTATCTCGCTGTGACAAATAGGGTCGTCTGTGTCGTCATGATGGTGGAGAGACTAGAGGAAAAATAGGAACATCTGGTTCAGCGTCCGACTTATTACCTCAACAAAGTTCTAACTAAATCAAAGCAACGATATCCACATTATCAAAAGCTGGCTTACGGTGTGTTCTTCACATCCCAGAAGTTACGGCATTATTTTTAGGAACATCCAATTACCGTGGTGAGCACAACTCCCATGAGAGATATAATCAACAACAACGATGCTACAGGACATGTCGCAAAATGGGGCATAGAGCTTTCAGCTTTCGACATTGAGTACAAACCTCGTACAACAATCAAATCCCAAATCCTTGCTGACTTTGTTGCTGATTGGACACAGACAACGGAAAATATGACCCTCCTAGAGTCGGAATACTGGACCATACATTTTGACAGGTCTATGGCGCTTGGGGGCTAGCGTGGTGCTCAAATTACCCTAGGGATATAAGCTCTTCTATGTGTTGCAGATCCACTTCACGGTAACAAATAACATTAACGAATATGAAGCATTGCTGCATGGAATCCAGATTGCTAAGGATATCGGCATCTGATAATTGATGTGTTATGGAGATTCGGATCTTGTTGCCCAACAAGTGTCGGATATCTGTAATGCAAATAAACACATGGCAGCATATAGAGTTGTCGTGGATGAACTATCTAAATCGTTCAAAGAGTTTGAGGTTCAAGACATCCCTCGAACAAAAAATGAGGAAGCAGATGCATTATCTCGAATAGGCTCTGCACGGAAAAAGGTCCCTGATGGCGCTTTTCTAGAGCACCTCAAAGTTCCCACTATTAAAGGAGTAGATGAGGAATATCCGACCAAATCCGATGCACCTTTAGTGGTAGTTCTAGATGTAATTCCCAGTTGGACGCAACCCTACCTTGATTTCTTGGTAGATGGAAAATTACCCGAAGACGAGGTTCTGAGCCGGTAGATCATCCGACGAGCAAAAACCTATACAATAATAAATGGTGAGCTCTATAAGAGGAGTGTATCTAGGGTCTTTCTGTGCTGCGTATCTCCCGAAGAAGGTGTGGAAATCTTACGAGAGATCCACGAAAGCAAATGCGGCCATCACGCTGCAGCCAAATCTTTAGTGGGAAAAGCTTTCAGACACGGATTTTTCTAGCTTACGACCAAGGCAGATGCCGAATGGCTGGTCAAGACGTGTAAAGGCTACCAAAAGTACGCCAAACAAGCTCATGTTCCGGCTGTTCAGCTGCAAACAATACCTATAACATGGTCTTTCGCGGTCTGGGGGCTTGACATGGTAGGACCGTTTAAACTGGCTCCAAGTGGATTTACTCATCTCTTTGTGATGGTGGATAAATTCACAAAATGGATTGAGGCTAAACCCGTCACCAGTTGTGATGGAGCAACAACCAGAAGATTTGTCGAGGATGTTATAATCCGATACAGTTATCCACATAGCAATATCACGGACAACCGGAGTAATTTTTCTATGGGAGAACTTTCCGAATTCTGCGATGAACAAAATATCCGGATTGACATTGCGTCAGTCGCGCATCCACAGGCTAATGGACAAGTTGAAAGAGCAAATGGTTTAATCCTACAAGGCCTCAAACCAAGACTCGAACCACCACTACGTCGTGCTGTGGAGGCTTGGGCAGAGGAATTACCTTCTATTATATGGATTATGCGAACAACTCCGAACAGGTCAACCGGATACACACCTTTGTTCTTGCTCTATGGTGCAGAAGTGGTTCTTCCAAGTGATTTGATTCATACTTCTCCCTGATTTGCTACGTATATTGAAGAAGATGCCGAAATTTCTCGAAAAAATGATCTCGATTTAATCAAAAAAGTTCGTGTCATTGCTGAGATGAGATCAACAGCCTATCAGCAGAAGTTACGCAAGTATCATAGCCAGAGATTCAGAAACCGGTCTTTTAATAAGGGCGATTTGATTCTCCGGCTTGTACAGAAAAGAAAGCACAAACTTTCCCCAGTATGGGAAGGGCCCTTTTTAGTTAGCCGAGTATTGCACAATGGTTCTTACTATGTAACTGATATGCGGCCAGTCAAAGAATTACCTGCTACTAAGAAAAGAAAGAGAGCTGGAGGCAGTATAGACCCGGAAAAATTAGACAGACCGTGGAATATTGCTCAGCTACGTCCCTTTTTTCTTTAATTTTCTTTCTTTGTAATCATATATGTGTACATGTTTAAGATGTTTTATATTACCATCTTATTTCCGAATGACCATGTCACAGTCGAAAATCCCAGAATACTTGAAAGTACTTTATGCTCATGTTTGTTCTGGCTAAGATTTCCGATTCTAAAAATGCTACCTTCGGGTATAAATCTAAATTTTCTAGTTTGTACTTTGGCTCTTTATCTGATTGCCAGATGCGGGCATTTTCTGAGTAGTGAATTTTTGGTACTGGAAGCCAGCTTTGTTTCCGAGTTTAAACTAGTTTAGCAAGTGAGCCCCGTTGCTCGGCAAAGTTTCCGTGTTGAAGGTTGGCTGGCTCACAAAAGGGACGAGACGGAAAGCCAGATAAACAATAAGTATAGACAAAAATATAAAGTGCTTATGTAAACATTCCAGGCACATCAAAATAAAGCCAAAAGTGCTAAATAGAAGTAGAAAATCTTAGTACTAGCAAAAGTATTACACTACTTATTTACAATCCAATTATTTCAGAATAACACATTGTTTTTTCTGGCACTTTATGATGCCGGGGAAGAGGTAGGAGCTATCGATCACTAGAGACATTGACTTTGCCTTGATATCTTTCCGAGACGTTCAAATCCGAAATGCTTTGCTCGTCATCAGAAACTTCGATCGTTTCTTCGACCGACATAGGAGGTGTCTCCACGCGAGTGAAGAAAGGAGTGTCGTAGCTGGTCAGATCAGCTACATGACAACCATATCCGGCACATGAGTCCATGATGGCCTTGATGTTTTGCTCATGTCCATCTTCATCCACTTACAGTATCCTCTGGTTACTTGCCAGATTTCCATGCTTCCATGGTGGCTCATAACCATGGTGAGGGCGTTCTGTGCTACGGTTCGCGCATAGGACATGTTCCAGTCCTGGATGAGCTAGGGCATCTCCTTGGCCTTGTCTCCCACCTCAAAGCAGGACATTTTGTTCATGTCCGGGACCTTGAGTACTTTACCAATATCCTCCAAAGATTGGCGGAAATCGTGAAGCAAGTCACCGATTTGTGTAAGCCGGCTAGTGCGAGACTCGGTGGAGAAAGAATCTAGTAAATTCAGAGGACATGTGCATATAAAGCAAAGGTTAGAAAATATATCCAAACTCTTAGAGTCGGAAAAGCAGAAAGTCAGAAAATAGGAAACATACCGAAGATGACATCATCAACTTTGGTCTTCTCTGCCCTAAGGCTTTAGAGTTCAGCCCAGAATGCCTCGGTGATGTCCTTCTCTCTGAATAATCCATCATTGATATCCGAGATTTTTTTTATCATGGGCCGTGATCCTTCGATCACATTCTTCGATCGCCATGGAGGAGGTTTCGAGGACTTGTGCAATGCTACGGTCGTGATCCTCCTTAAGCTTATTCAGCTCTCGATGTAGGTCGGTATTCTCCACCTCTAGGGTCTTAAGATTCTCGGCCTCTTCAATCATAGCACATGATTGTTTGACCAGTGCTGTAAGCAAAAGAACAATAGTTGAATAGGTAATTCGACTATGAAAGCAAAAAAGAGCAAGGTTAAAGACTGAAATGATTACCTTCAGCATCATCCCTTGATACCTTTAATTGATGATTTCCAAGCCGGAGAGCCGTAATCTCTCTCCGCTTGTTACAAACATTCTTCAATAATTCCTGGTTATAAGCATTGACCTTCTGTAAGTCACTATAATACCCAAAGTTAAAAGTCTACTAAAGACTCCGGCTAATATTTTAACTAATATCAGCATGAGCCTTGGGGGATACACTAGTTCATTCTTTGGCATCCTATGAAAGCATGAATCTGGATTGTCTATCCAACTTCATGCTTGGGGGCTAGAGGATATGATATGAAATAAAGTAAAAAAGGTGAGTTGGAAATCCGACTTACATGTTGTTCATGAGTAAGCTTGCTTAAGCTCATGTTCACCTTGATGGTAACTTTCTCGGCGAGGGTCAGCGGAGTTACTAGTGGTGGAGGAACCACACCGGCTTTCAGCCTCTCTTCATGAAGACGAATTTGCTCAAGAAGTTCGGAGTACTTAACGTCCTCTGCTTCTGGTGCCTCTTCCTCGGCGGTGATATTTTGGCTTGCAAGGCACTACTGAGCCAGCCTTTGTATCTCTTCTGCAGTTTTCTGAGTAATGCCAAGCTTGGAAATACCCGAATTGCTGAGAAGGTTGTCAGCAAAAACCTCTACCGACGGATCATTACCCTTTGAGGGTTCACCCTTATCAACTACTGAGTCACCCATGGTGACGTCGGTCTACAAACCAAGGTACACTGGCTCAGAATGAAGAGCCAGATCTTCTACAACGGACGGAGATGGAGTAATCTCCGGCATTGTAGAAGGATGCAGGGTAGGAGTCGGAGGCGCTGTTGCAGGAGAAGTCAAATTTAACTTTAACTGGCCTAGGGGCTTCGACAAGCCTCCTTTCCCCTTGCCCTTGTGAGCTGTTTAGCTCTGAGGAGGTAATAGAACAAAGATCATTACACTTTAGAAAGAATGAGAAATAAAATACAAAGACCTTGTGAATAAAGTTACCTCTTCACAACAGGCACTTCCTTTGTGCCAATGGAAACTGTCAGAGCCCTACGCTTTCGGGTAAGGGTCTCTAGAAATGGGACCAGTTCTCCATCATCCTGAGAGATCTCAGGAGGATATCCCTCAAGAGGAGCAAGATCCGATTTGGGGAGGTTAGCAAGCCGAAAAGAAGAAATATCTCAGCATTGTAGAAAGAAAAAATAATGTATAGATGAACACATAATTCGAGTTATTGCTGGAAAACTTACTGGTACAACAGGATTATCAGCCATGTGCATGTCCAATGATAGCTCCGGGATTTTCCTCTCGATCCGCTCTCTTATCAACCACCTGATTTGGGACTGATAGTCCTTTTCCGAGTAAGGACGGGAGCATATCCGGAGAGAGTCCAACTTGCTCTTGGTGCTGGAGTGCATAAGCCGGTCACCATGGTGTTGGAGAGGCTATATCCGGCGTGCCATCTAGTAGTGGACCAAATCGGATCCTTTCAGACCGTTGTGCTTCATCAGATATTCGATCCGCCTCTTAGAAAGAAGCATATCTTCAGTGAGAGCCAGAGGATCCGCGTCCCAAGACTCTTGGGGCCTGGAGGCACCATCAACAAAAACCGGCAAAGCAGATGCTTTACCGGGAGCCGGTTTTTCCTTGTGATAAAAGAACATTGATGGACATTGCTTCACCGACTCAGTAGCCTTAATCATAGGATAGACTCGCCCTCTGCTAACAGAAAAGCTAAGAGTTCTAGTAATATAAGGATTACCGATGGTGATAGAATTTCTCTAGGTATGAAAGAAATACTAGAAGAGAATGAGACTCATCCTAATACCGAGATACCCCTCACACAAAGAGGCATAAGCGCTCATCTCTAAAAGAGAGTTTGGGGGGATGGTGGAGTTGCACTCCATAATGATCTATGACCTCAGAAAAGAAATCTGAGGGTGGAAAGCTCAAACATCTATCAAGGTGGGTGCCGAAATGCACTCGCTCGTCTGCGTTGGGATGGGGATGGTTTTTTCGAAGCCGCTCTGCCAGTCACCGGCACGGAGGACACGTTCGTTCTCGACGACGTGGAGCTTGGCTTCATCAAGCACACATGGGATCCAGACCCCGTGGAACTTCTCCTTCTCCGCCGCAGGTGATGTCGCTGCCGTCGCCGCCGCAACAGAAGATGAGGGCTCAGCCATTTTCTAGGCACCGGTGACCTAGGGTGGGCGGCGCTGTGGGATTTGGGGGAGGCAGAGGAGCTCTGTTCGCAGTAGACATCGAGAGGAAGGATGAGGAACTGACGCTGGTGAGGGGGAAGGAAGAAATCTCAACACCTTATATCCTTCACTTGCGCCAAGATTCGTGTGAAGTAAACAGTAACCATACCACACGTAATGGAAAGAGCTGGGTAACTCCCTCGTGATGATTACACCGCCTCGATCTCTATGCACGCATTAAAATGATGCCTCGGTTCCGCAAAAGTTGGACCCACCAATGGTCGTGATGATAGGAATGTCTGTCCGTGACGTGATGTGACCTTGACTGATATCAGGTTAAGTCAGAAACCAGCTTAGTTTGAATTTCAAGCTGGAAATCTGAATAACGTATTCATAGGTCCGACTCGTTTTTGAGACCCGGATCCTATCCTTTCTTTGTAAGTTTCAGGAACCCTTCAAGATTCTACAAGACGAAGATAGATCAAGCTAGACGATGATGAAATTTGACTCTAGATCTTGGAGGCTTCCGGGGGCTGCTATTGGGGATATACTTTCCGGGTATCCTCACTATGCCTCACTGACCAGGGTAGCCCACTTCGGGTTAGAAATTTGCTTCACGGGCGGCCCAGTCATGGACAAGAGACGGAGTCTAGTCTAGCTATAGGAAGGACCAGAAGACTTACCGACATAGGCCTGTTATGTTACTTGTAGTTCAAGATGTACTATGTAACCGACTCTTAGTCATAGCCGGATAGGTCTCTCCTGTAAACCCTAGGCCAGATATCTATATAATCCGTCCTAGGGTAAGCCTTTAGGGCACCTCACAGTAGTCTACAATCTCAACTCGCATAGGTGAAACCCTTGTAACCCATATTTCGGCTCTGCCGTATTACTGGATTGCTAGCAGGAGTAGGATCCGTCCAAAGCCGGCGGATTCAAACCTAGGTAAACTTGTGTGCTCACCGTCCCGGAACACCGTACGTCTCACACCCCTCTCTTCTGCATGTCCCGAGGACCCCCCTCATGGCGTACTTGTCATCAATCCGACGACATGAAGACCCAGGAAGACATATTAGAGTGTTTGACGATTTGATGACAACACTTGGACCAAAAGGTTTACCGAGAGACTTCTCTCGTCTAATTTTTTTCGTTGGTCTCTTAAAGGTAAAGCTCTAGACTGGCTATATTCTCTCCCTCGCCATTACATTAAATGTTGGGAAAACTATATTGTCAAATTCATAAACAGGTTTAATCCTTTTATAAAGGTAACTGAAACTAGAAAGAATATAGGCAACTTTAATCAGAACGTGGGAGAAAACTACCCATAAGCCTGGGATAGATTCTTTGGAATGATCAATAGAGTTCCTAATCATGGCTATTCTGAATCAAACATTTGCTATTTATTTTACCATGGTCTTAGTACTCAAAGCAGAGAGTTGCTCGACTTTTCAGCAAGAGGATCGACTAATACTTTAACTGTTAAAGCATGTTTGGAATTGATGTCTACTAGGGCTAAGAATGATTCTACATACAATCCTGATTTCGACACTAAGCTAGAAAAAGGGACGCTTCGTATAAATCCTGATCTTATGCCCGAAGTATGCAAAACAATGAAAGAAAAAGGTATGCCTTATGAACTTGTTAAGGAAACAAAGTAGACTTTTTACAAGTTTTTACTAAAGAAGATGAAACTAGAAAAGTTTTTCAAGAATTAAAACATCGACAAGCAAAATCTCATAATAACCTACATAAGCATTTTCA
Organism: Avena insularis; assembly: GCA_023614405.1. Lineage (NCBI taxonomy): Eukaryota > Viridiplantae > Streptophyta > Magnoliopsida > Poales > Poaceae > Avena > Avena insularis. Next base: position 93,213,532 of record CM042696.1, on the reverse strand, counting down.
AAAACATAAAAATATTTTGGCAGAACTCACGGAAAATTATGATGAGATTGGCCAAGAAATAAAATTATTTCACAAGTATCTTAGTATGATTGAAACCCAATGCGAACAAATAGCATCTGGTTATCAATCTTTTCTTTGAGATGATATAGATATTCATGTTTCTACTAATGTTGTTACAAGAAGAGGTGCAGTTGTTACAGGACCATTAGGACCACCGGAATATGAAGCTGAAAAAGAGCGAAAGGAAAAAGCCTTGCTCAAAGCAAGCCAAGAAGATGATACACAGGTGGATCCTCAAGATGAAACTGCTCAAGAAACACAAGATCAAACCAAGGAGGACCAAAATGATGCATAGGATGACCGTTATGACTCTGATACAGAGACGGTTGATCCAAGAGAAGAAAAAGAGACAAGTAATGAAGATGAAGTTGTTGTAGTAGAAAAGAAGAAAAGCGATAAGCAACAACAAAGGAAGCGACAAAAGAGCCAGATCCCCCACAAAAGGTAAAAGACAAGAATAAGAAAGGTGAGCAAAAGCTTCCTTATCCAGATCAAAAAAATAAAGCACCGGATCAGGTAATCTATGATTCTTTGAAAAAGGCACTTGATGATCTTCGTCTAGAAATTCCATTTGCAGATGCAATAAAAGTTCCCACCTATTCTAAATTCCTCCGTGATATTCTTAGTAGAAAGAAAAAAATAACAGAAATAGTTGCCATGGTGACTAGTTATCCTGCTAATGGGAAGCTATTGTCTAAATCGGGAGATCTCGGAATACCAACTATTTCATGCTCAATTGGCAAAACTAATATTCACAATGCCTTGTGTGATTAGGTGCAGGAGTTAGTGTAATGCCATATTCCCTCTATAAAAGGTTAGGATTAGGGGAGTATTCCCCTACTACCATCACTTTACAGATGGCTGACAAGTCCACTAAACAACCCATTGGTATGATTGAGGATGTTCTACTTAGAATAGATGATCATGTTATTCCCACTGACTTTATTATTCTTGAAATGCGAGAGGATGAAAAAATATCTATAATACTTGGAAGACCTTTCCTTAGTACTGTAGGAGCATCGGTTGATTGTGCTGAAGGAAAAATAATCTTCAATGTTTATGATGTTTAAATCATCCGGTATTTTGCAAAGAAGCTAGAAGCAGGAGAAAGATATATTCCACTAGCAAAACGAGTTCATGTGATAAGTGCCTTTGATACGGGGCAACCCAAGGTAAGAATTCGAGAACAGAGTAGGGGTTGAGTTATTCAACCATCCTTAATAAAGTGCTTAATGGGAGTCAACCCATCACATTACTAACATAAACTAAAGAATAAAGTGTTCATCGCATTCCTACAACTTTTTCACATAAATTCTTGCGGAAGTGCGCCCGTGAAGATGAAGCTGTCAAAAAATTAGTAGAAATATCGATTGAACAAGTGTAGAATAAGTATAAAAATAAAAGTTTGAGTTTTATCTACAAAAATTAGCATAATCATTTTTGTCTAGATCAAAAACTGAACCTCCGGTTGAGGAGAAGAAGATAGGTAGAACTAGATATCCTGCTCTTTACATGTTGTTTTTGGTCGATAATTTCAGCTATCATTTTTCTGTCAAAAACAAGGTGTTTAGCTAAGTTTCTGGATAAGAAGGTATTCTTGAAGACATATAATTTTTTTAATGAGTACTGAAGGTTTAATGACCAACTATACGGTGGGAATAAAAATTCTGACCGTATAGTTTGGCCGTATAGGTATCTTTGCCATCAACAAATTTTCTTGCGTAGGCACAGAGGATTTAATGACCAACTATATGGCGGGAATAAAAATTATAGCCGTATAGCTCCGGTCGTATAGATATCGGTGCCTTCGTACAATTTTCTTCGAAAGGTACTGAGGGTTTAATGACAAACTATACAGCGAGAATAAAAATTCCGGCCGTATAGTTCTGATCGTGTAGATATTGATGTCTGTTTTAGAAAGTTTATCTCGAGGGTACAGAAGGTTTGACGACCAACTATATGGCAGGATCATTATGATCCGGCCGTATAGTTGCGTCCATATAGCTGTGTTCTGCATAGAGAAAACCTAATTGGTGGTGCCGCCGCAACTATACGGTGAGAACAACATATCCCGCCCGTATAATTGCGGCCGTATAGTTCGGCGCAACCTCATAATTGCACCGGAGCGGCTAGGTTTCTTCTCCCTCCTCAAGTTTTCTCTCATATTCTCTCTCCAAACCTCTCAAAACCCACCAAGAACTCTTAATTCTTTGCGGATTTCGTTCGTTTGAGTGGGGGAATCAATAGATCAGTATGTTTTCTCCCTATCCATGCCTTATTTATGATTTTCATGGTTGAAAGTCTCACATTGATCTAGTGGATGAACTCAAGCTTATTTTGTTTTTCCTCTTAATTTCTCATGTTAGGATTAAAATTTTCCACGTAGAATCGTTCATATATCATGTAGAAACTATATGCCTAAGGTTTCATGGTGAAATTTTTCAGTGCATCAAGATGAAAAAAATTCGTAGCATTTTTGCAAGGGCAAGCGCCAACGTGGCAAGAGTTTGGGGCACCGGGCCGAGCTCAACCCCAAGCTGGCTATAGTTTCATCAAGGAGGATGCCGCCCACACGTTGGGCCGATGATAGCTTTATCACCACGACAGGTTTGAGGGCGGACTTCGACCTAATGTGTGCAAATTCAAGACTTTCAGTACTCGCCTATGCAAGCCACAATACCTACGCCGAGCTCACCTATGAGTGCCTTGCCTCCTTCTACGATGACCACAGGAAGAAAGGTAATGCATGCACGGTAAGCTTCACCATGAACTAGCAGCCTTATGAAATAACTTTTGAACAATTTTGTAATGCTTTCTGTTTCCCTCACGATGGGGAGTCAAATGTTACTAACCTATACAGCGTCACAAGTGGAGAAACTTGGGAGGTTGTTTCTGTTAACGGTGGTAGGTACTTCTACCAGAAGAAGATGTCCACCATTCAGGACCCAACAATTCGCTACTACACCTTGTTCCTCGCCAACACACTGCTGGGAAGAGGAGATACCGGTTCCATGGCCAATCGGACATGGCAATGATCACCAAGGCACTCTTCCCCAATGCACCACAAAGTCCCAATCCTAGGGCTCTACTAATCCAGCACTTCTATCACCAGAGCAACAAGACGAAAGGTGGCATTCGCATTGGTGGATTGGTAACCCACCTTTCTCATCAATTAAACATTACATTACCTATGATGCAACCTGTTGATGGCTCCAAACTTCTGGATCTCAAATATTTGACTGCTTGTGGTTTCCTCGGTGTTTATCGAGTTAACAGGAGGATCCAAGCATATCAGTTTAGTTATCCAGGTGATGCATAGGTTGAGAAGATTCCGTTGCCCTGTCCCCAAGCCTTCTCGATTGTGGAGAAGGACACGTGGATCCTCACCAAGGATCAATTGGTGGAGATCATGGCTGAACTTCAGCCTGATCAAGAGGAACATGAGAAGGAGAGCAGAAGGATGAGGATGAGCAGAAGTAGGAGCAGGAATACAACCCTGCTTGGGAGGGACAGGAGCAACAGCAGCAGCAAGGGGGACCCTGGGATCCATGGCCCAATTAGACGCAGCAGGGGTTCAATTACGTCCCCTATCAGGAATTTCAGCAGCTCAACCAGCGCGTTGGGGAGATTGGCCACACTCTACAAGGAGTGGATGAAGATGTGAGTGCCTTAACTCAAAACTTTAGTCACTTCATGACCAACTTCACCAAGTACTACGAGCAGTATCCGCACCAGCCGCTGAATGACGGCAACAACTGAGCCTGGCAATAGCCTAAGCATGGGGAGGTTTGAAAACCTCCAAACCTTGCATTCATATTTTTATTTCTTCTTTTGATTTATTTTATTTCTTCAAAATTGCATGTTTACTTTAAGTTTGCATTCCTAAACCAAAAATACAAAAATTTAGTTGTAACTTTTATTGAAAAATCATTTCTTTGTTTCTCTCGGAGATTGCTCAATTTAAGGTGACTTAGCAATAGGGAAATATAGAGGGGGTTCGACTCAAGTACGAGAACGAAGCAAGCAAGAGGAGGTATCACATTCCTTTCATCACCTTTTCTGCAACCTTAAATAGACCCTACAATTATTTACTCACTTCCACTGGAGTCAGTCCCCACTTAGCTTGCTATCCTATAAATTTTATTCCTTTGCTAGTGTCTCCTTTTTAGCTTTGAAACAATGAGCAATGAACTTGGTTAAAAATATTTCCTACATTTTTACAACAAGAAAAAGCATCCAAAAGATAACTTGATAAAAAGAAAACCCAAAAATATTAGACTAGCCTTCATTTTTATTTGTGCAAATTTCTCTCGTGTCTTTTTGATTTTTCTGTAGGTTATTCACTTCTAGTGATCGAGCTATGGAGATGAACATTAAGAGTTGGCTCAAGTAGGAGATCGGCAAGCAAGAGGAGGTACCAAATTCCTATTTTATTTCTTCCTATAAGCTTATTCATGAACATTTTATGTCCGCTCGGTTGCACTTGGGTTCGACTCCACGCTTAATTCGTTATCTTTTAGGACTTCAACTCAAAGGTTTTTGTCACCTATTTGGTTAAGACTTTCGACAATTAATATCAGTTTGAAAAACTACTCTTTGGATTTAATACCAAACTTTTAAGAATAAGAGAAAGTGTCTATCGACAACTTTGGTGCCATGTTTTTGTCTTAAGGGCTTAATCTTAGTAGTGCTCAACCCCACATACTGATCGTTGACTTGATGATACCTTCTGAAAAAGAATTGTCTGATAGAATGAACTTTTTATAGTGGGAGAGGGAGAAGCCAAAACCTGTATTCGACTTGCTATTAAAAAAGAGAGAGAGAAAAGGAAGAAGAAAGAGATAAAAGTACTTGTTTCAAATACACACCTTTGGGATGCCAACAACTCCGCTAGCTTCTGAACGATCTATGGTATAACCCTGGATTTCGGCTATGTGTTGATGACATGAGTGGCATACGTGTCACTATATGGGAAAAATGATTGGTATTCTCAAATGGATGTGTAGGCGTTTACAAAAGAAATTCATTGATCCTTGAGAAAGGAAGAAAATTTTATCAGCAAAATATGAGCTGAAAAACTTTCGATTCTTTTGATCTTTGGCATCACCTCACCACCTAAATTGTACAATTAGAGTTCTTGATAGTCAAGGAAAATAAGAGCTATCTGATAGCCGCAATTATCGAAGTGGGTCATTAATGAAAAAGCTCTAAGTTTATTTTTATTTTGACATCTACATGTGCACCCTTAATTTTGACCCAAGCGACCTCGCTTAAAACCATTTTCACTCTCATAACAAGAGAGGCGCTGAAAGAAATTGAATTGCAAAGACTTGCCAAATTTTTAACAGTCTCATTTGAGTTGTATGAACTATTAGCTAGCGAGTTACTTGCGTTTAGGAATTAAGCTTAAGTGCAACTGTTCATATATATTATGCTTGTTTTCAAGGTTACATGATTTGAGCTGATGGAATATGATACAAACTCGAACTTCTAAGTTTTAATTTTGATTCAATTCTTCGCCATTACTCATTATAGCTTTTTCACTCGAGGGAGAGTAACCTCTAAGCTTGGGTATGTTGATAGCTCCAAATTTATCCACTTTTACCATTGGTTTTCCTCTTGTTTATTACCGGATTTCACTAAAGATTACCCCTTTCCACTAATGTTAATGTTGCAATTAGTGAATCCTTGGTTTCTTGTGATGGTTTTCAGGTAGTGAACATTTGTTGAAGATCTAATAGCATTTATGGGCTAATTACACCAGAATAAGCAAGTCCCCAATTGGAGCCCCTTTCATTGGAGGCGTTCAGAGCACTTAACGACCTGCTGGACTTGATGGTGCTGCTACTTTGCGGTGTTGGACTTGATGGTGCTGGACCTGCTGGACTTCATCACGATCTTGAGATTGGCAAGTGAACGACTACATCATCCACGAGTGCAACCTCGTAATGCAATGTCACTCTTCAAGGGTATGTTCTCTATGGATGTAAATCCACCCATTGGTTTTGTCTAGGTAGATATATCTTGGTGCTTAGTTGTTCACATCAACTGAATTTTTTTGTTTTCTATGTTGCGGACCCAACAATGGTATCAGAGCTAGATTTATGCGTAGATACTTTTCACGGGTAGAACACATAAGAGTATGTGGGCGCTGATGATCATTTTATTGCATCTTCTATGTATTTTGGATATTGGTGGCATAGTGGGATGAAGCGTCCCAGACTAACTTTACATGTCCTCGCACATGAGACATGTTCCACGCTTGACATGCAACTAGTTTTATATAAGTGGCTAGCGGGTGTTTACCTCTCCTACTATAGTCAATATCTGATTTACAACGAGTCGCTGATAATTTGATTATCATCATTGTGGTTCCATATTCATCGGTATTAACGGTTCTATCTTCGAAAGCTCTAAGCCACGTAAAACGTGCAATTGATAAATTAGAAGCGTCTAGTTTAGTTGTTGCTAGGCAAGTGTCATGATATGGTAATGTTATAATTTGCAGTATGGAATGATACTCTTGGAAATTATAGCATACCTAACGTGTAAGTTCCATAGACCTTTGCCTTACACATAAGGGAATGATAAAGATCATTCCATGATGCACAAGATGGTGATCAAGTGCAAAGACCATATCATTCCACTTTTTGCATATGATGTTTGTTTGCATCTTATATTGCTTGTTTGGTGCTTTAGTAGCATTTTAAGATGATCCGTCATTTAAATATCAAGATAAAATATGTTCTTCCTTAAGTATGCACCGTTCTATGGATCATGTTTCAAGATATCACGTGATTATCGGGTGTACTTGATTCTACGCTTTCATACAACGGGTGTAAGACAGTTTTACATAAGCAAGTACTAAGGTTCTTACTTGGCGAGCCTAGCATGTACAGACATGGCCTCGGAACATGGACCGAAAGGTTAAGCATGAGTCATATAGTTGATATGATGCCCATATAGATGCTTGCCTTTGAAGCTACACCGACTCACGTGATGATCAGACTTGGTGTAGTGGATTTGGTTCATGTAATCACCAAAACAACTCGAGCGATGTTGGTTTTGAGTGGGAGTTCATGTAGTAATATGATTAGAGTTAAACTCATTTTATCATAAACTGAATCAAAGTGAATTTTCATAGTTTTTTGTAGTCATTGGCATCCGCTTACTACCTTGTGATTAGTTTTAGTTGAGATAATAGAACTATAGAATTCTGGATATTTACTTTACGAACTGGTATCATATTGTTTTGAGTGTCAATCTAAAGTTTAGAAGTCCTATTGCAAACTTTTAGCAAACTCCATTTACTCCATGAAATTTAATAAGTAGTATTAAATCAAGAGTAACAATTAGTGTTAGTATCTAAGTATCATGCTTACCTCCATGATTCTTGATTTCAAAAGTTGTTTTTAATATCAAAGTTATCTGGGAGATGAAACAATTGTTTCAGAAACCATCTTGTGTAGAAGATATTGTGATAGAATAATATTTGGTTGCAATATGATAGAGTATAATTTAGCAAAATACATGTTCTCATATTGTATGAGAATTTGTGAAGGTTGGAGATGCTAGGCGTCCTAATCTCCCAAAAAGGTTTTGGGAACTGACATTATACTCACGATTCACCCTTATAAGCAATAGTAGCTTGATCATGAAATATGTCATGATAAGGATGAATAGAAGATGTATGTAAAATGTTTACTACACTAAAAGATTACTATAGAATCAATTTTAAAAGAACGCCAAACATTTGATGATGGTGATCCACTTCAAAGTGCAAGTCCAAAGGTATTAGTATTTGACTATACACGCTTTGGACTATGTGTCATGTGTATGACACCACTATTGATTTTGATAGATTCTTTTAAAAGAAAAGGAAATGCTGAAAGAGAATCTATAAAATATTTGGTAGAAAAGAAAAGGCTAGAAATGTCTAGCTTAGGTATATAGATGATATACATGTTATGGATGTATTCTTTGCTTCTTAAACAATGTGGTTCTTAGGCATTGGATACCGAATTGGTTGGTGTGAAATGTCACACAAAGCAACGCAATTCATGAACTACAACGACCCAAGTAACTAGAAAGAGAATATGTGATGATGTTCATCGGAAACAAATAAAGTGCTATTGTGTTTCTCGTTGTCATCAAACCTAGCCTTCAAGATTTGTTTTAATAATTGTTATTTTGTTCTGGTAATACAAGAACAATGGTTGTTCAAATAATTGCGGTATTCCATAAAAGATGGATGAACATTTACATGTCTAGTTGGAGATATCACATCCATAAAAAATAAAGCTAAAATGCCGCAAGACAAATGATTAGAAGATCACTTATGAAGTGACATCATTGTTTAAATTATATTGGACAGAAACATGAAGAAACTCCATGTTGATGGAATTTTGGAGTGTTTTGATTTTGATTAATTGACGCTTGTGAGACTTTCATGGAGATAATTGAAACTCCATTCATAGGCCAAAGAGGAACGAATGACTAACTTATTAAAAAAATTGCATATTGATGTAAATAATCCATTATGTGTAGCCATGAGCGATGGATCTTTTCAACTTCATATATGATACGTTGCAAACATATCTAGAATTTTTGATGTTCCATGATTGCTTTATATCTACTTTCTTATGTTTTGTCCACACTTTGGAGTATTTTTACACATTTTCTAGAACTAACCTATTAACAAGATGCCACAGTGCTAGTTGCCTGTTTTCTGCTGTTTTGGTTCCAAAAAAAGCCAGAAAATGAATATACTCGGAATTGGACGGGACAAAAGCCAAAGTCAATATTTCACCGAGGGGAACATGAATCCAGAAGACGAGACGGAGAAGGGCCTCGAGGGGGCCACACCCCCTGGCCACGTGGCCAAGCCTGGCCCGCGCCTAGGGGGGTGCAGCCACCTCGGGCACCCCCTCGGTCTCCCCCTTCACCTATAAGAAGCCTCCGATACAGAAACCCTAAGTAACCGATCAAAATTCCATGAAAGAGACTATAGCCGCTGTCATCTCCATCCCTAGATCGGGAGGGATCTGAAGCTCTTCCCAGCACCCTACCAGAGGGGAGAGTTCACACTGGAGGCCTTCTTCATCATGATGCCTGCCTCTGGTGTGATGCGTGAGTAGTTCATCCCTGGACTACGGGTCCATGTAGTAGCTAGATGGTTGGTTATCCTCCTTTGTGCTATCATGTTTAGATCTTGTGAGCTCCATTCATGATCAAGTTCATCTATTTGTAATCCTACATGTTGTGTTCGCGGGGATCCGATGGATATTGAGATGCTATTTCAGATTGATTATTGATTCTATCATGTATTTTTTATTTGTGATCTTGCATGCTTTCCGTTGTTAGTAGCTATCTTGGCCAAGTAGATGCTAGAAACTCCAAGAGGGAGTATTTATACTCGATAGTGGGTTCATGCCCCTAGTAATCTAGGGAAGTGACAGAAATCTCTAACGTACTAGATGTGATGTTGCTACTAGGGAGAAAACAACAATCCTTTGTTCATAGAACAATCATATTGTTTACTTTACACACTTTGCTTAATGCAATTATCTGTTGCTTGCAACTTAATACTGGAGGGGGTTCGGATGATAACCTGAAGGTGGATTATTAGTCAAAGATGCAGTTGGATTACGGTCTATGTATAATGTTATAATGCCCAATCAAATCTCATAGGAGTCAAGGGTATTAGTATATGCATGTATGCTTTCTCGATGTTTGTCAATTGCCCTGCTGTAATTTGTTCATCCAACATGTCATCTATCTTAAGGAGAATCACCACTAGTGAACTATGGACCCCGGTCCATTCTTTTACCATCAATCTACAAAGCCATTTACTGTTTTCTGTTTACTTTCTGCAAGCTTTTACGATCTTCCACACAATACGTTTAATCCTTTATTTTCAGCAAAACCGGTGAGATTGACAACCTCACTGTAAGTTGGGGGCAAAGTTCTGTGGTTGTGTTGTGCAAGATTCCAAGTTGGAAACAACACCTTGGAGGTGTTTCCTTGCTCCTACTGGTTCGATAACCTTGGTTTCATAACTGAGGGAAAACTTGCTGCTATGCTCATCATACCTTCCTCTTGGGGTTCCCCAACGAGCTCGAATATATTTTGGTCCATCAATATACTTTATCCGGAAATTTGAGTGGCTATGTATGTATATTTACTTAATAAGGGAAAAGTATGAAACATTTGAAAATTGTTCAAAGTATTTCAAGATGAAGTGGAAAATCATTGTAACGAGAAAATAAAGAATTTATGATTCGATCATAAAGGAAGATATTTTGAGTTACATGTTTAGCAAAACACCTAAGATTTCAGGAATCGTTCCATGGATTTGCATTTCCCGATAAAAAATAGGAGTATGGAGTGTTCGAAAGATGAAATCAAACCTTGTTTGTCATGGTAAGATCAAAGATGTCATTTATAAAACTACTATTATGTTTTATAGATTAAAGCTTTAGAGACTACCGCTTTTACACTTAAAAGAGCACCATCATGATCTGTTGAAATGACACCATATGAGTTATGGCTTGGGATGAAACCCGGGTTGTCTTTTCTTAAATTTTGGTATGCTAGGCATAGGTAAAATGTTTACAACCAAAGTCATATAAGCACTTCTTTGTAGGTTATCCCAAAGAAATAGTTGGGTATTCCTCCATAACACTTAAGACAAAAGAGTTTGTCACTTAGAACGTCAAGTTTCTTGAGAAGCAATTTTTCACAAAAGTTACGTGGGAGGACAATAGAACTTTGATTAGGTTGATGAACCTAAGCAACATGTGCTAAGTAGCGTACCACCGGAAAGTTTCCTAGAGGCAGCCACAATGCTCATGGCTCTCGTGACTACAAAGGTTGTAATCTCGGAGATTAGAGTTCCTACTAAACCGTGTGGGTCAGGTAAGAATCAAATAGTGAGATTTGATAAACAAGTCATTATGGTTTTGACAATGATGAACGAACTTGATGCAAAAAAGCAATGATGGACCCTGACTCCATCAAATGAGTAGAATTCATAAAATCCATGATAGTTTCCATATACGAGAAATCAAGTTTATGAACTTGAAAGACCCTCTGAAAAGGCGTGAAGCCTATCAATTGTATTTGGATCTATAAAAGGGATGGACATGTTTCACATCTATGAAATAGTCGACATGTCAAAAAAGAGTTTACGACTATGTTCAAGGAGTTGACTGCGGCAAGATTTGATCTTTCATAGCGATATCTATTCTGGACGGATTATTGTAGCAACCACTACATATGTCAATTTTGATATATGGTAGTTGAACGAACAAAACAAGGTTCTTCTAATAGAATTATTACCTAGGACGTGTATATGACACGGTCCGAAGGGTTTTGTTAAATCAAAGGATGCTAAAGGGCATGCAAACTTCAATGGCTGAAGCAAGCATAGCGGAGTTGGAATCTTCAACATGATGAAACTACTAAAAGAGTTTAATTTCATCGAAGATGATGAAGATGCTTGCATTTACAAGAAATTAAGTGAGAGCACTGAGACATATTTCTAATACATTATGTAGATGACATGGTGTTGATTGGAAATGATGTATCTTTTATTGACTCAAGTTAAGAATTTCATTTAAATTTGATTGCAATGAAAGACTTGGGAAAAACTAGTATTAGGCATCAATGTCTATATGGATAGATTGAGGCGCTAATATGGTTATGCCAAGCATACATAGATGATATATTGAATGAGTTCAATATGGAAACGACAAGAAATGTTCTTGCCGCATGGAAAATGTTGAATCAATATTCAAGTGTATTGACACTTGGTGAATGAAACGAGATTCAAGTGTTTTTGACACTTGATGAGTGAACTCACATGAATATTTTGATCAATAATATATACTGTGATATGTACATATCTAGATATGTCATATGCTCTAAATGTTATGAGCATATGCCAAAATGATTTATAATATGATCATTGGACAATAGTAAAGGATATTCTTACGATCTTTGGAAGAACTAAGAATATGTTGTACAAGGTTACAAAATAGTTCATTGTAAAGTGTTACATTGATAATAGTTTTGTCACAAGATAAAAGTTAAGTTTATCTCAATTTAAACTACAGGTGGCACAATGTAATGGAAAGGAGATTCCATGATGGATTTAGATGAGTTCCAAAGTTAAGACATTGTGATGGATAATACAATAAAAAGGCTAAGTATATGACTGCTATAGTAGCAGCAAAGGAGGGCATTTGTGTTAAGTAGTTTGTTATCAAACTAGGTGTGGTTCAAAATGGGCTAAAGGTCTCAACAAAGAAGATATATTGTATGACAATAATATCAACATATTTTAACCCAAACGAACTAAAGGTCTCACCAAAGGACCATTTTTATACAATCCTATCTCATTTGAGAATGAGTGATGCGTAGAGATGCAAAGACATGCAAATGCACACGGACCTGAAAGTGTCAGATCCGGAGATTATGTTTACCACTAGCAAATGCGTATATACAACAAAGCCATAAGTGTTGAATGTGCAAGATTACAGATTAGATTATTGACTCTAGTGCAAGTGGGAGACTGAAGGGAATATGCCCAAGAGGCAATAATAAAGTTGTTATTATATTATTCCATGTTTATGATAAATGTTTATTTTGCATGCTATAATTGTATTAATTGGAAATGTTAATACATGTGTGTTTAATAAACAAATAAAGGGTTCCTAGTTATGCCTCTCATATATACTAGCTCATTGATTAACAAGATGATCAAGGTTTCCTGATCATGGACATTGGATGTTGTTAATAACGAGGTCACAACATTGGTTGAATGGTGTGATGAACATTCATCCGAAGTATAGCAATATGATCAAAGTCATTGTGTTTAAATTGTTATAACATCATACAAAGTAACTTTAGTCCTTAGACCATGAAATCATGTCAATCACTAACACCGGAAGAGTAACTTGATAACATAAAACGTCACACCGTAACAGGGTGAATATAAAGGTGGGTTCAGATACTCCGAAAGTATTATGTAGAGGCTTATGGATCAAGAGTGGGATTTTTCTATCCCAATAACGGAGAGATATACTCTGGACCCTCTCGGTGATATCACATTAAGATAGCTTATAAGTAAGTGATGAGATCACTAGAATGTTATATCACGGGAACAAGAAAAGAGTACATGTCGGTAACAAGATCAAACAAGGTATGGGGATACCGATGATCGAATCTCGAACATGTAATATATCGTGAGACAAAGGGATTTAGTTACATGCGTAAAAGGTTCTCACGATCACAGAAGGCATCGTTGAATGTGTAGGAGTCAGTATGAATCTCCAGGTCTCGCTGCTGATTATTGATCAGAGAAGGGTCTCGATCATGACTGCATTATTCGTGAACTATAGGGTGACACACTTAAGAGATACTGATACCATTTAGGAGAAACTATGTTTCAGTTAAAAATTATGAAAGCGATGGAATCATTTCGATGGAAACCGGAATTGTTTCGGGTGAAATTGCTGAAACTGGTTCTGCATGTGATATACTAGCTCGTTGATTAACAAGATTGTCAAGGTTTCCTGATCATGGACATTGGATGTTGGTAATAACGAGGTCACAACATTGGTTGAATGGTGTATTGAACATTCATTCAAAGTATAGCAATACGATCAAAGTCATTGTGTTTAAATTGCTATAACATCATACGAAGTAACTTTAGTCATTAGACCATGAGATCATGCCAATCACTAACACCGGAAGAGTAACTTGATAACATCAAATATCACACCGTAATAGGGTGACTATAAAGGTGGGTTTAGATACTCCGAAAGTATCATGTAGAGTCTTATGGATCAAGAGTGGGATTTTTATATTCCGATGACGGAGAGATATACTCTGGGCCCTCTCAGTGATATCACATTAAGATAGCTTGCAAGTAAGTGATGAGATCACTAAAATGTTATATCACGGGAACGAAAAAAGAGTACATATCGGTAACAAGATCAAGCTAGGTATGGGGATATCGATGATCGAATCTCGAACATGTAATATATCACGAGACAAAGGGATTTAATTACATGCATAAAAGGTTCTCACGATCACAGAAGGCATCATTGAATGTGTAGGAGTCAGTACGGATCTCCAGGTCTCACTGTTGATTATTGATCGGAGAAGGGTCTCGATCATGACGGCATTATTCGCAAACCATAGGTTGACACACTTAAGGGATACCGATACCATTTAGAAGCAAATATGTTTCAGATAAAAATTATGAAAGCGCTGAAATCATTTCGATGGAAACCGGAATTGTTTCGGGTGAAATTGCTGAAACTAGTTCTGCATGTGATATTGAAATATTGCTGAAACTACAGGAATGGCAAGCTACGCCGAGGGACAAAAGCCGTTGGTGTAGCCCTGATCCCCATCGGCGTAGGCTACGCCGAGGGCTTCCCTCGGCGTAGCTCCTCGGCAAAGATCTCCCTCGGCGGAGCGCACGGAGGTCATCGGCATATCGAAAAACCGTCGGCGTAGGCTATGCCGATGGAAGCCCTCGACGTAGCTATCGTCGGCATAGCCTAACGGCCGGTTGCAAAAATAATTTCTTTTAAAAAGTTCAAAAAAAATAATTTTTTCTCAACTTTTTTTAATGTTTGAATTGTTTGACTCATTAATTCTCACTTGAAATATTTTTTTCACTAATTACAATTAATCTTTGATCAAATTGTAGTCTCGGTCAAACTTCTCAGTCAGTCATCCATCCTCACTACTCCACCCCTAGTACGCTTAACTTCTCCGTTCCTTCAGAATATATATCCACAAAGCAGTTTATACCTTGTTGTGAATACTATGATATCAATCCTATTAACTCTTATATCATCATGTCACATGTTTGAATTTTTTGAAATTACAAACAATTATTTAAGTAAAGAACAATGAATAAGTAAAAATATTACTTAATTGAAATAAAAATATAATGATTTTATTTTTTTGTATTTTTTATTTAATATGGATTAATTAATATCTTTAAATCCGTAAATCGGAATTTGACAAATAATATTTCTAAATTAATCAGAAAAATAATAGGAATCCAAATATGATATCCATATCAACTTATCATAAACTATGTCATGATTCTACCTATAATTTCATTTGCCCTTTAAAACGGCAGACATAATGATTCTTAACTCGGGGTTGGTACTCGCCAAACTTGCATTGGATCTCTCAAGAAACATCATATTGTGAACCTCAAAATGATTTTTTTCAAAAAATCATGAGTATCAGATCATGTACCTGCAGTTCATATCTGACCCACTTCCTACCGATTCTGAAGGAATTTGTCTTTTTCAGCAGGGGTGAATGGAAAGGTTTACGAATACTCGGTTGGGACATTGTCCATACAAGATGGTCTAGTATTTAAAAAAAATGGGTGGTAGCATTTTTGTATTCACCGTTTGGTGTTGCTTCACAAAACACCCCGAGTTTTTCGCTCCAAAAATAGAAAATGGCTTTTACGTGCGACGAAAAGGAAAACTTCCTCCTACAACATTGTTAGCCATCCCATGATTCACATGCATGCACAATATGGGCACATTATCACAAACTATGTCGCGATTCTGGCTATAACATTGGTAGTTTGACCCGAAAGTCAGGAAACCTCGAATGAGATAGATCATTTTGGGAAGGTTTTTTGAGACATAATCAATATACCAAGTTTGATATTTTCCTTCCAGATATGTCACATAATATGATACCACGCGAAGGTCTCGCATTTGTTTGATTTTTTTTATTTAGTTATGGTCATTTGAAACTATTGTCAAACCCTAATCGAACGATGGGCATGAAGATTCTTAACTCGGGACTGAGCCTTGCCAAACTTGCATTAGATCTCCGAAAAACCATCATATTCTGAACCTAAAAATGATTTTTTTCAAAATATCATGAGCATCAGATCATGTACCTACAGTTTATATCTGACTCACTTCCGGCCGATTCGGCAGGAATTTGTCTTTTTCAGCAGGGGTGGACATTAATGTTTATGAATACCCGATTAGGATATTGTCCATTTAAGGTGGTCTAGTATTTTTGAAAAATGGGTGTTAGCATTTTTGTATTCGCCGTTTGGTGTTGCTTCACAAAATGCTCCGATTTTTGCGCTTCGAAAATAGAAAATAGTTTTTTCGTGCGACGAAAAGAAAAACTTTCTCCTGCAACATTGTTCGGCATCCCATGATGCACATGCATGCATAATATGGGCACATTATCATAAACTATGTCACGATTCTGACCATAACATTGGTAGTTTGACACAAAAGTCAGGAAACCTCGACTGAGATAGGTTATTTTTTGAAAGTTATTTTGATACATAATCAATATACCAAGTTTGATATTTTTCCTCCCAACTATATCACATAATATGATGCCACACGAAGGTCTCGCATTTTTTTGATTTTTTGATTTAGTTATGGTCATTTGAAACTATTGTCAAATCCTAATTAAACGGCGGGCATGAAGATTCTTAGCTCGGGGCTGAGCCTCGCCAAACTTGCATTGGATATCTGAAGAAACATCATATTGTGAACCTAAAAATATTTTTTAAAAAAAATCATGAGCATCAGATCATGTACCTGCAGTTCATATCTGACACACTTCCGGCCGATTCGGCAGGAATTTATCTTTTTCAGCAGGGGTGGACAAAAATGTTTACCAATACCCGGTTGGTACATTTTCCATGTAAGATGGTCTAGTATTTTTTTAAAATGGGTGTTAGCATTTTTGTATTCACCGTTTGGTGTTGCTTTACAAAACGCCCTGATTTTTGCGTTCTGAAAATAGAAAATGGCTTTTCCATGCGACGAACAGGAAAACTCTCTCCTGCAACATTATTCGTCATTCCATGATGCATATGCATGCACAATATGGGCATATTATCACAAACTATGTCACGGTTCTGGCCATAACATTGGCAGTTTGACCCGAAAGCCAGGAAACCTCGAATGAGATAGGTCATTTTGTGAAGGTATTTTTGAGAAATAATCAATATATCAAGTTTGATATGTTTCCTCCCAACTATGTCACATAATATGACGCCACGCGAAGTTCTCGCATTTTTTTTTGATTTTTTTTTGATTTAGTTATGGTCATTTTAAACTATATGTAATGTTTTATGCTTTAATTAATTTTTATTTACAAATGTGTAATATTTGAGTTTATATAGATAGATCTTATTTTCCTGCAAATTTTGATATATTATTTGCATTTTTCTGTATTAGAATGATTTAGTTATAATTTTTCTAAGATTAATGAGGTAAAAGGGAAAATAGCTATGCCGAGGGTAGCCGTCGGCGTAGCTCTCCTACGCCGAGGGCAATTCTACGTCGACGGCTAGCTTCCCGGGGCGCCCAGCTCGTGGCCTACGCCGACGGCCCCGACGTTTGGCCGTCGGCGTAGCTCCGAGCCCTTGGCATAGCTATCTATTCCTGTAGTGATTGTTCACATCGTAGGAAATTTTTTGTTTTCTATGCTGCGAACCCAACATATTAGTAGTATCTTTGAAAGAGTTCGTGGTTTCTTATGAAGCTATTCAATCCAGAGCAATACCACATCTAATATATGGCTTTGCTATTGCTTTGTATTTATATATAATGATTTATCTATGCTTATGCATATTCTACTAGAAAGTTAGTTATCTTTTCTTGTGGGTGCACATGATAAAACATTGCATTATCAGCGGACCTTTGATATGTCAAGGTGAGGAGTACGTTACAGACGAGTTGATTTAACAGAACTTTATTGGGGCAATCAAGTGTGCTAACACGAAGTAGTAGTACGAGAACTTCTTGGTATTGATTATTTCAATCATTAGGTTATTTTACTTTATCAATACTATGATATTTTATTCAGTCTTTAGTTACTTCCACTGCAATATTAGCTAATTAAATGTTCCTCCCCTTTCTGGTAATTCAGTTGCTTATCTCACTTGCAATAAAAATTGCTGTGGAATTGGTTCGTCAGTATTTTTTAATGTATTTCACTGGTGCCATTGTGTTCTAGATGAACATTTTCTTTTAAATGAGTGTTCTGCAATATCGGATCAACTACTGAGTACATTCAAACTAGACTTGCATTGTTGTGTGTGTGTGTATCAGTCCAATGCCATCCTATACGAGGAGAGAAGAATGTTCCAATCAGGGTAAATATGGTAGAACCTCATGTTTATATTAATATGGCACAACGCAACCCTGCCTTCCAGTGTCCAGGATATAGTAAAACAAATATTGTAGAAAATTTGGGTCTGCATAGACATCCAGATGAGAGGCCGGTTATCTCTTTATTGTATATGTATGCTGAGATGCACTTTTCTGATAATTTATGTACAAAGTCTTTCTTGCCTTGCGAATACTACTCCAAGGAGCAGAACAAGAGTTATGACTGTGATATTTGAGATTACGGTAGCCACTATCAGATTTCTATCTCTATCTCGATTAACTTAATTATTCCAGATAGTAAATGAATGTTGCTGAGCTTTAATGTTCGAACAGGAGTCTTATTTTTTGTAATCTGAGCAAACTTCTTATGCATATTCCAAATTTTGGGTCACTTTTAAATGACAGCACACATTTGCACTGAGTAAGCCACAGTATTTTTTACCACATGGATATGCAAAGTTTGAAAATGCAAGATAACAATCAGATGTTGCTCATATGAGTTCCCCTTTTTTTGTAATATGGATTAACTTCTTTTGCCTATTGAGAAGAGAGTGTTAGACTGTATAGCTTCTGTATATGAGTACGTGTATTGTACCACTTGTAACACACCCTATATATATGTGATAAGCCACCCCATTGAGGGTTGAGCCGGTTCCCCCAATTCTATTGTCTCACATGGTATCAGACTTGGTTACATCCTCCGCTTCCGCCGCCTCCACCAAACCCTATCCGCGCCGCCGTCCCCGCCGCTGCCGCCGTCGATCGCCCGTCGATCGTCGCCGCCACCGCCATGTCGTGCGCCGCCGCTTCTGGCTCCACCACCGCGGGATCCCTGCCCGGCTCCATTGCCACCCTCCTCTCCCGCCCCTTCGACGCCGCCGCCATCCGGCCGCCCCTGATCGGGACGAGGAGCGTCAACTCCTTCTTCTCCAACCATCCCCTAGCCCATTTCGTCACCGGGGCACCTACTGACGGTTCACCCGTCCAGCGCCTCCTCGCCCGCCTCCACGGCCGCCGCCGCCTCGCCGCTCTCCTTCGCGCTCGCGGCCTCCTCGGCGGCCTGGACCGCCGGGCCCTCTGCGTTGGATCTCGCGCCGATGCACCCCGCCCTCACGGCGTCCGCGCCTCCGGCAGGATCTCACCTTGCGCCGCCCGAGGGTTTCCCCTCGGCATCATCGGCCGTGCCGCCCGCCTCTGCCCCTATGGCGTACGCTCCTCCGGCAGTCTTCTCGATGGGCTCGCTGCCTCCGCCGTTTCACTTCGGCCATCTCATCACCGTCAAGCTATCGCCGGATAACTACATCTTCTGGCACACGCATGTCCTTCCGCTCCTTGGGAGTCACTACCTGCTCGGCTACGTCGACGGCACTCTTCCTTGCCCCCCGTGCTGGTCGACAGCGTAAACGGCCTGGTCTATAATCCGGCACGCCATGTGTGGACGGGGCAGGACCAGGCGAACCTCTCCTCCATCCAGGGGTCGCTCACCCCGGCTGTTGCCGGGCTCATTGTCTTTGCCAAGACGTCTCATGAGGCATGGACAATCCTCGAGCTTCTTCGCGTCGCAGTCGCAGGCCCGTGCCAGTGCTCTCCATCGCGATCTCGACGAGTGTGAGAAGCTGGACACCACCTCCACGGAGTTATACAACAAGGTCAAGACCCTCACCGACACGCTGGCGTCCATTGGATAGCCGCTCACCGACTCCGAGTTCAACTCCTTCATCGTCAATGGCCTCGACAAGGAGTATGATGGTTTGGTCGAGTAACGAACGGGGAAACTCGATGCCCATGATGGCGCATGAGGTCTACTCCCGCATTCTCCTCACCGAGCAGCGTGTCGAGGCGCGCCGCGCCAATCGTAGCCGTGCAGGGGGCTCCTCCGTGAATGCCGTCTATAGGGGCAGCCGGCCCTCTTCGGGTGCCCCGTCATCCGCCTCGGGCAAGGGGCCCGTGCCGTCGCCACCCTCGTCGTTCGGCCCCCCTTCGACGCTGCCTTCCAGCAGGGTTCAGCGGGTGTGTCAGCTGTGTGGTCTTGAGGGGCACTGGGCCTCCAAGTGCCACCGCTGCTTTCAAAAGAGTTTCCTCAGCCTCGGCAATGACGGAAAGGATGCGCATAATAATGCACGCCAGGCAGCTATGGCCGATCATCTAGCGCCGCCCCCGAAGCCCCAGGCAAACCTTGGACAAACTCAGTCCTACTCCATTGACCCATATTGGTACATGGACTCGGGGGCAATGGAGCACCTGACGAACAAGATGGGGAAGCTCCACACCCGCGAGCCATATTACGGGTCCAACAAGGTCCACACCGCCAACGGAGTAGGTATGCACATCTCCCATATTGGTCAAGCATCCCTTCTCACTAGTCATGCCAATAGGAGTCTCCAACTTTGCAATATTCTTCGAGTACCCTCTGTGACACGTAATCTTCTTTCAGTTCCTAAACTCACTTCTGACAATAATGTGTTTTGCAAATTTCACCCGTTTGATCTTTTTATTAAGGATTGGGACATGAGGGACGTGCTCCTTAGTGGGCGTCTGTGCCAGGGCCTCTATCGTCTGGAGCATCCTAGAGTTTCTCGCGTTTTCAGTGGAGTTCGCGTTTCGTCGTCACAGTGGCATGCTCGCCTTGGTCATCCTGCCACTCCTATCGTTCTTCATGTTTTGTGTCGTTATGAGCTTCCTATCATGCCTAGTAATAAAGATATAGCAGTGTGTGATGCTTGTGAGCAGAGGAAGAGTCATCAACTTCCTTTTTTGGAGTCTAGTCGTGAGGTAAAACATCCTCTAGAACTCGTGTTTTCAGATGTATGGGGCCCTGCCCAAACCTCCGTTAGTGATCATAATTACTATATCAGTTTCGTTGATGCTTATAGTCGCTTTACCTGGCTTTATCTTATTAAGCGTAAATCTGATGTGTTCGATATCTTTGTCCAGTTTCAAAAACATGTTGAACGTCTTCTCAAGCATAAAATTGTTCATGTTCAGTCGGATTGGGGTGGTGAATATCGCAACCTCAACTCCTTTTTGCGGTCGCTTGGGATCACTCACTGTTTAGCATGTCCACATACACATTAGCAGAATGGCTCCGTAGAACGTAAGCATCGTCATATCGTGGAAAAAGGTCTTACTCTTTTGGCCCATGCATCGGTTCCGTTTCGTTTTTTGAGTGATGTCTTTACCACTGCATGTTTTCTCATCAACCGTACTCCCACACGTGTTGTAAACATGAAGACTCCTATTTAACTCCTTTTTAATGAAGAACCTGATTATACATTTTTTTAAGTGTTGGGTGCGCTTGCTGGCCGCATCTTCGCCCATACAATAAATGCAAGCTAGAATTTCGGTCAAAAAAGTGTGTCTTTCTTGGCTATAGTTTCCTTCATGAAGGCTATAAATGTCTTTATGTTCCCACTAATCGTGTCTATATTTCTCGGGATGTCGTGTTTGATGAGCATGTTTTTCCCTTTGCCAAACTCCATGTGTCCACCAATGAACCTCCATCCATGCATTCATCCTCCGTTACCTCTGACCAATTTGATGATGTTGCATACTCTCCTGTATTGTTGCCTAACCATGGTGCAGGCACTGGATGTGGGGCTCGTTTGGAAATTTTGGAGGGACCAGCACCTTCATCGCCGGCGACAGCTGCCACGCACGTCGATCCGCCCATGCTCCTGCATGGCCTCAGGCATCGTGCCCATGCACGCCCGCCGTCGCCCCTGCTGCTGGGCCGGCCTCGCCGAGTCCCCGGCCTTCCACGCATGCCTCGCCTATGTCGCCTTCGCCTGGGCTGTCTCCCACGCCGAGCAGCCCAACCCCTGCGACTCCCTTGGGGAGCTCCGGTTCGGCTTCCCCGACGCCCAGTGCGTCGCCTTGCAGCATGTCGCCCAGCCCCTCACCGGCTGGGCCATCGTTGTCGCCGTCGCCCAGCCCTTCATCGGCTAGGCCCTCTCTGTTTTCATCACCCAGCCCCTCGCCAACTGCACCTTCGACCTCTACGGCTCCTGCACTGCGCCCCCATATGCGCAGTCGCAGTGGCATTTATCGCCCAAGGAGCGCACTGGCGACACAGTTGCTTGGCATGCTGCGTGTATGACTGCTGCCATTGCGGATCCATCCTCCGAGCCCCGCACGTACCAGGCTGCTATGAGCATTTCTCATTGGAGAGAGGCTATGGAACAGGAATATCATGCTCTTATTCGCAATGAGACATGGACTCTTGTTCCTCCACCATCGCGAGTTAATGTGATTGATTCTAAATGGGTCTTTAAAGTGAAGAAGCATTCGGATGGGTCTATTGAGCGCTACAAAGCGCGTCTTGTTGCTCGAGGATTTCGGCAACGTTATGGTCTTGACTATGAAGACACCTTCAGTCTAGTGGTCAAGCCTACTACCATCAGGCTTCTTCTATCTATTGCGGTCACTCGAGGTTGGTCGCTTCGTCAGCTTGATGTGCAAAATGCTTTTCTTCATGGTGTGTTGGAGGAGGAAGTTTATATGCGACATCCGCCTGGGTTTTCTGATCCTGACCGTCTTGATCATATCTGTTGTCTTACGAAAGTACTCTATGGCCTGAAGCAAGTTCCCCGTGTCTGGCATGCCCGTCTTGCTATAGCCTTTCGTGCTCATGGTTTTGCACCGTCTACTGCATCATGTAGCTTCCCCTCTCCCTTTTCTATTCCTAGCTAAACTATGGATTCTGGAGTTGTACCTGATTGGTGTATGTGGTTTACAGAAGTGTGATTTGCTCCGGCCATCTTCCGGTTCTTCTAATTTTGTTGGTGTATTTGTGTGTCAGCACTAGGCCGTGTGAAGGGGAGAGGACCAGAGTTAGTTGACGATTGGTCCCCTTACATTTCTTCTCTTCTCCAGCAGGTGGCCCTGCTTTGGGTGGTTGTTCATGAGGCCACGACTGTTGCAGGTGATGCTGGACAACGACGCCGCATAATTTTGGAGGCAACCAAGGTGAAGTCGCCGGCAGTGTCGTCCACCAGCAGGTAGTTGCAAGGTTGTGGATTGCTCATGCTTATCACTTGTTCAATGAAATTCTCCTGTGCATATACATGGTCACAGAAGTTTACTCCCATGAACATCAACAATAGTAGAAGCAAGTAAAACTCTCAGTTATTTTTGTGATTCCATATGGTTTACTTGATACTGCTATCTTTGGTTCCATTGCACAATGTTTATCAATAAGTAGGAACTCGTGATGTTTGTTAGATTGTTATTTCAGTAGTGCAATTTTTAAGATAGTAGTGTAGATGTTTCAAAACCATGCAAGAAAGGATAAATGCTGGCATCAATTTTCATCAAGTTGTAGCACCTGACTTTTTGTCCAAATAGGCGATGGGGGCGCGTCACCGGCGACCAACGCCGGCGCCGACACCGTCTTCCCCGAGATCGGTTGGCCGGACGGAGGGATCCCGTTTCTCCTGCCTTGAGGCGGGTCATGTGGCCGTCCAGGTTGCAGAGGAGGCCATCGCCGAGGAGGGGACTTGGACGCCGGTGGTTCGCCGGAGATGTCGGCCTCGTGCCGAGGTTTTGGCAGAGTTCTGGTCGGCGGCGGGTTTTCCTACGCCGGAATCTCGCTTCTGGGAGCGGCGGTCGAGGTCGTCGGAGGCTGCGGCAGCGCCGGGGATGTCCAGGGTGAGATCTTTGTCGCCGCCGTCGCAGATCATTGATCCTGGTGGCCACCGACGCTACGCGCCCTCCTCGCCATCGGGGCTGAGGCTCTCGCGGCCTCCGCGGATGGGTTCGTGGCGTGGCCCGCTACCTGGGCGGCGGCAGACTCCGCCACCGGTTCTGGGGGCCTTCTTCCCGGCGGCGTCGCAGTGCTTGGGCAGTCCTTTGCCAAGTACTGCGCTGGGCGAGGCGGACATCGTGGGCGTCGCGCGCGCGTTACCATCCGTGGCGCCGCAATTTCCGGTACCATTTTCGGTTCTGATTGCGGAGCCAGGTGGGGCACACGAGCAAGCCTTATCGGGGCGGAGACGTACTGCGAGGCTGTCTCGCCCAATCCCGATCGACATAATTCGCCTCAAGTCCGTCTCTGCGCCGCCGCCATCGTCTTCTCCGCCTCTGTCGCCTCCGCTTTCTCCGTCTCTGCCGCCTCCTCGGACGCCCCCGGCCGGACACCGTCGCCCTCCCTGGTCGCCGGGGTCGGTCTCCTTCGCCCGGATCGTCATGGCGGGGTCTGTGCCGTCAGGCTCGGCGGGAGGGGTTGCGGCCGGTGTGCCGACTGTTCCTGCACCGGGGCCTAGCCCGGTGGTGCCGGCTGCTGCTCCTCCTCTTCACTCGCTTTCGGCGGCTTCCATGGCTGGGGGGTCCAACGGCGGGGGCTGCCTCGATTCCGTTCAGGCCGTTGCAACCTCCCTTCTATCCGCCTGGTCAGCCAGGCTTCGCTATGCATCCCCCGGGACAGTTCTTTCAGCCGTTCCAGCCGCCGCAGAATTTCCCGAGGATGGTGTTCCCTCCGATCATTCCACCGCAGCAGTTTGCTCAGATGTTTCCGCAGTATGCTCAGGCTCCTGCTCCTGCTGTCAATCCGACGGTGCCGCGGAATAAGAGGAAGAAAAAGAAGAATCCGCAAGTCTCTTCAACGCCTCCGGCGGCTCCTTCTTAGCCGATTTTTCAACCTCAGTTTCAGCAGATGGTGGCTCCACAGACTGCAGGTATGGGGTATGCTACTCCTGTTTCGAGTATGCCTCTGGTTGCTGTTGCTCAGACCCCTGTGGGCACGGCTGTGGACGCTCCTGTTCAGTCCGATGTGGGTAAGTCCAAGAAGGTTCTGAAATGCTGGAAATGCTCTGGTGATTCACATGCGTCCAAGAACTGCCCGGTTGCACACTATTGTTTAGTCTGTAACAATTCGGCTCATCCCACTATCAAGTGCCCAACGTTGAAGCTGCCCAAGCCCACGATGATTGTTGTGAGGAATGGTACAGAGGATACTCTTTTTCACCAGCTGCCGGATTGTATTTTCAAGGCTAATCTTGCACCGAATTGTACACCTACTGCTAAGGTGTTGATGATTGGCGTGTTGGTTCCTGCGGCTGTTATTGAGGCTCAGATGATGCGCATTTGTCCGCTCAGCACTCAGTGGAAGTGGGAGGCGCTTTCTCATGGTGATGAAGCTTTCCTTGTGGGTTTTCCCTCCTTTGAGGATCTACAACGGTTTGATGGTATCCAGATGCCGGTTCCTTCTCATAATACCAGGGTTGTGATCAGCATTTGGGAGATGCAGGATATCTAGCCCAAGTTTATTCTACCTTAGGTGTGGGTTCATGTGGAGGGGGGTCCTCATACTATCCGGCATTTTCATGGTCTTTGGGCAGTTGGCTCTCTGTTGGGTACGACTGTGGATGTGGATTTGCTGACGCTGTATAGTCGCGACGTTGTTCGCATTTGTGTGGCTATGATGAATCCTAATGCATTGCTGAAGTGTGTGGATGCCAAGGGACCATACATTTGTACTACTGCTACCTTGAAGCTAAAGGGGTTTGATTTCACGTTTCGCCAGGAGGCTGCGGATTTTGTCCTTGATCCCGCTTTTACCCCTTTTTTCTGGAGGCGTAAGGGGGATGATTCTGAGGATGATGGCAATGGCCAGAAAGACGCGGATTCAGCTGCTGATGAGAGTGCACCACGGTCTCATGGGAATCACATGGATGTTGATAACACAGGTGTCCATCAAGTTACGGGGGGGCCTCCCGTAAACAATGCTTCTTCATTACCTGTCTTTGCGGTTACTCCTTTTAACCCACGACCTCAGACTCCACGGGGGAAAGCTATTGTGGACGCTGCACGTCGATCTCGTTCAGGCTTTCAGCGTCCCGGATTACTTCTCATTCCTTCGCCGGGGACACGGGCCACTTCACCGATCTCCCTGCTATGGGCGGAGGAGGCCTGGCCTACTACTCCCTCGTCGGCTCGACCTCATACTCCTTCGCCGGCGGACTTTGTCGACGTGCCTACTGAGGGGGTGTCTGCTCGGGAGCGGACCGACCCGCTCCAGCAGCCGGCTTGATCTCCTACCCCTCTGCCAGCAGACCTCGTCGAGCCTGCTGATGAGGCGCTTGCTAGGGAGCGGCCCGCCCCGCCCCAGCAGAGGGCGGCTGGCTGTGGGCCTTCGGAGGGGTCGGAGCTGCTGGAGGTCCCTCTGGCGGTGGCCCCATCTTCTTCGTCGGCTGGGCTACTGGAGGCCCCTGTTTCGGGGACCGTGACGACGACCATGGTGGATGTGTCCGTGCCGATGGTGGTGCCGGCTGTGGAGGGGACCGCGTCTACCACGCAGGCACCTGCAGCTGGCGCTCGGAAGAAGAAGGCATCGATGTTCCCAGTGCTTCGCAGGAGCAGAAGGCACACGGTGGGCCACGGTGGCGCTTCTACGACGGACATGGATACTTTGGAGAAGGCTCAAGTGAACCTGGACTCTAGTGGTAATTTCGCATATTCCAAATCTTTTATTTCTTTTCCATCTACTAGTATTTCTTCTAAGCTAAACTCTGTTGGTATTAGTCTTGGTAAGAATGCTAGTGATATTTCAATTTCTGCTAAGGTCTTGAAGCGGATGGAATTTGACCGGCTAACGGTTGTTCCAAAAGTTTCGACCTCTTATATTCCCTCTTACTCAGATGATGAGGAAGCGGACCATTCTATGGATGGTCAGCTCCTATCTCATCTAGTAGGTGAAGTTCTGGAAGTTGGTTTGGATGAGGACAGTTTAAGTTCATTATATGAGCTCACTGCTTCTGGACGCAAATCGACTTCTGGGAAAAAATGTAATAAATCTTGTAAACGAGATCTTGCTCCTAAATCTATCATTGTTTCCCAATGAATGGCATGTTTTTGAATAGCAGAAGTCTTTGATACTTGGCTAAATATTTACACATTGCACTTTGTTCTAGGGAACACAATTTAGATTTTGTGGCTATCTCCGAAACAGGTAGACGGGAATTCTCACAGAGTATGCTGGACCGCCTATCGGGTGGTTTAGACTTTGTGTGGCATTCCCATCCACCTAGGGGACGGTCAGGGGGTATTTTACTAGGTGTGCGGGCGGATACCATGGACATATTAGCAGTTTCGGAAGGGGAGTTCCATATAAAACTTCATATCCGTAACAAGGCTGATAGTTTCAAATGGAGTCTGGTCGTAGTTTACGGGGTTGCTCAAGAGCCTTTCAAGGCTGACTTTCTTCGTGAATTGGTGAACTTAGCAAAAGACAATCTGTACCCTATTCTGGTAGGGGGAGATTTTAATTTGCTTAGATTCCCACACGAGAAGAGTAGAGGCCGGTTTGATGATCATTGGCCTTTCCTTTTTAATGCTGTCATTGACAGTTTGGATTTAAAGGAAGTGTCGATGATTGGAAGACAGTTTACTTGTGCCAATTCTTTGGCGGAACCTACATACGAAAAAATGGATCGTGTACTCATGGACTCTGATTGGGAAGATCGTTTCCCTCTAGTCACGGTACGCGCTCTCGAACGTATTGAGGCTCTGTCCGATCATGCTCCCATTCTGCTTACCATGGGGTTACCATCATCTCGCTCGGCTCGCCCGTTCAAATTCGAACTGGGATGGCTAACATGAGATGGTTTCCAGGATATGGTGAAAGCGGTGTGGGAAAGACCGGTTGAGGGTGATACCCCAGTCCAGAGGTGGAACAATAAAGTGCATATGACACGTAAACACCTTGAGGGTTGGGCGAGACACACAACCGGTATCCTCAAAAAAGAAAAAAATAAGGCTTTCTTCTATTATTGATGACCTTGAAGCCCTAGCAGAAACACGGCTGCTAACTCCGCAGAAAATTGAGCTCAAAAGCCAATCGAATGCAGAGATTGCCCGGTTACTGAGGGAAGAGGAACTCAAATGGTATCAACGTTCTAAATCGCAGTTTATCTTGCAAGGGGATTCGAATACTAGATACTTCCACAGTGTAGCCAATGGCAGACACAAGAAGAAACGTATTCATTCCTTAATGCATGATGACGAACCGATTGAAGGACACGACCGGTTGAAATCTTATATTACAAGTTACTATAAAGCTCTTTTTGGGGAGCCGGATGAAGGTTCTTTCACTATAGACGAATCTCAAATAACCGATGTGCCACAGGTCTCCGATGAGGAAAATAGCTATCTGACCTCTCCTTATTCTGAGGAAGAGGTCAAATTAGTTGTTTTCTAAATGGAACATAATAAGGCACCTGGTCCTGATGGATTCCCAACGGAGTTCTACCAAACCTTCTGGGATGTCATCAAAATAGATATCCTCGCTATGTTCGGTGCTTTGCGCCTGGGACAACTTGAGCTGTTTGGTTTGAATTTTGGTGAAATTATCTTACTACCTAAGGTTAATGAAGCAGAACGGATACAACAATATATACCAATCTGTCTTCTTAATGTTAGTTTTAAGATTTTTACCAAAGTTGCTACTATTAGGCTAAACTCGGTGGCCGATCATGTTGTTAGACCTTCGCAAACTGCTTTTATGCAAGGTCATAACATTCTTGATGGCGTAGTAACTTTGCATGAAACTGTTCATGAACTTCATAGGAAGAAACTGAACGGGGTCATTCTTAAAATTGATTTTGAGAAAGCCTACGATAATGTCAAATGGTCTTTCCTTCAGCAAGTTCTTAGAATGAAAGGCTTCTCCGCTGAATGGCGTGCTTTAATCAATAGCTTTGTAGTCGGAGTTAGTGTTGCCATCAAAGTCAATGACGATATTGATACCTACTTCCAGACAAAAAAGGGGCTAAGACAAGAAGATCCATTATCGCCAATGCTATTCAATATAGTGGCTGATATGCTCTCCATCTTAATTGAACGCGCCAAATCAGAGGGCCATATTGAAGGTGTGATTCCTCATCTAGTGGATGGTGGTTTATCTATACTTCAATATGCGGATGATACAATTCTCTTTATGGAACATGACCTCGAGAAAGCAAAAAAACTGAAACTTATACTTTCAGCTTTTGAGCAACTATCGGGATTAAAGATTAATTTCCACAAGAGTGAATTGTTTTGTTTTGGTGAGGCTCAAGAAGCGACTAGTCTTTATAATGAACTGTTCGGTTGTAGTCACGGTGTTTTTCCGATCAAATATTTGGGCATACCGATACATTACCGTAGGCTTACAAATGCTGAACGGAAAATTGTAGAAGAAAGACTACAACTGTGTTTGAGCAGTTGGAAAGGTAAATTATTATCCATAGGAGGAAGATTGATACTCATAAATTTAGTACTCAGTAACATGGTACTTTATATGCTATCTTTCTTTCAACTACCGAAAGGAGTCTTGAAAAGATTAGATTACTTCAGATCAAGATTCTTTTGGCAAGGAGATAACGAGAAAAAGAAATATAGACTGGCTAAATGGAGTGTGCTATAGACTGGCTAAATGAAGTGTGCTGTGTCGTCCCAAAGAATAGGGTGGGCTTGGTATTCATGATTTGGAAATCACGAATATAGCCCTCCTTAGTAAATGGCTCTTCAAGTTATTAACTGAAGAAGGGATATGGCAAACTCTTATTAAGAGAAAATATGTTGGATCAAAAGCTTTGTCCCAAATGGTTTGGAAACCGGAAGACTCTCACTTTTGGGCTGGCCTGATGGCGACAAAGAAACATTTTCTTCGCTATGGCACATTTTTTATTAATAATGGGTCTCAGATAAGGTTTTGGGAGGATAAATGGCTTGGTCATGCTACCCTCCGAGAATAATATCCAGCGTTGTATTCCATTGTTCGTTATAAGGGGAGACGATTGCGACTGTATTGGAATCTTTTCCACCCAATATAACGTTCAGAAGGGATTTAACTGGTGTCAGACTTGACTCTTGGATCATGCTGCTACATAGATTGGCGCAGGTCCAGTTGACAGATGAGCCAGATGAATTCCGATGGAACCTAACTGAGAATGGTTCTTTCTCGGTTATTTCTTTATACAATGCTTTAACTCAGCCAGTAATACAAGTTTTAGATAATAGGATGATATGGAAGATGAAGATACCTCTTAAAAACAAGATTTTTGCTTGGTATCCTTGTCGTGGAATTATCCTTACAAAAGATAACCTTATTAAGCGCAATTGGCATGGGAATCCGAACTGCGTGTTTTGTCTCCACAATGAGACAATCAAACACCTGTTTTTCCAATGCAATTTTGCACGGTCTATATGGTCAGTCACCCAAGCAGCATCTGGCTTGTCTCCACCACGTAGTATTGCCAATATTTTTGGGAATTGGTTACATGGTATAGATAACAAGTTTAAGACACTTCTTCGGGTTGGAGCGATGGCATTAATTTGGTCGCTATGGCTATGTAGGAATGATAAGGTTTTTAATGATGTTAACTGTTCCCTTCTGCAGGTTATTTACAGGTTGATGCATACCTTTCGGGATTGGTCGGTGCTACATCATGTGGAGCTGCGAGACCTTTTTTTAGGGGTGTGTACGAGGCTGGAGGATACAGCACGGGACCTATTTACTAGACATGGATGGCAACATAATCTTCGGATCGGTCCGCCTCCAGCTCCTTTGGCGTAGTTGCATTTAAACATGGTTTTTTGTAACGCGTTATCGAGTTTTATATTTTTGTTTGGACTCATTTGGACACTTTGTCGGCTGTGTGCATCCTAGATATGCAGAGGCCGGGTGTAATACTTAAACTTTTGAGTAATAAAGCGTCCCTTATCGAAAAAAAGAAAGGATAAATAAAATCATGGCTGTATTGAACCCCTTTTCCAGCTAATACTGGTTGTTCACTACCTGGTCTAAGCCAGATGGAGGCATTGCACCGAATACATCAGCATCTGCCTTTGATTTAAGGTCTAAACTCACAAGAATATGACTGTACTCAGTTTTTAGTGTCCATGGTCTATATCCAGTATTCCTTCTGCCTAATAGAAAAAGAACAATCTGCTTTCCTAGCATGCCTTTTCTTGCTTATATATACTTATGTTGGAAACGGTCTTTGTTATACGTATTTGTTACCTGTAGATCAAGTCCCCAGAGTAAAAGCAACTATTGCTCTATCAGTCGGGTCAATTTTTCACTCTGTTATGCTCACCTGGTTTACTTAGTTCGAAGTAGCTAGCCATCTACTATCCTTTTCAGAATTTCTCAAATTAGAATGTGTATTGTGCATGGAAGCCTAAATTAAGTAAATACTAGTACATGCAATTAACTTCTGATACGATTTCCTTTCCCACAGCTATGACTAACCAATGTATGCATGAGTATTAATGGGGGGAGGTTCCACACCGTGGCATGCATATAGATCGGGGAAGGGCTAATTTAGTCCAGGATTTTTCTCCACAATCTTGCATGCAGTCCATTAGTATGCCGGTCAAAAACTATAAGCATCCTAAATTAGGAGGGAGGGATTATCCTTGAACACAACATAAACCCGTATTAAGTGGGAATCATCAAAATGAATTATTCGCCAGATAGATTTAGGGAGAACCTAACGTCCATAGGCAAAACTTTCCCATATCACAAGAATATAATTAAGCCTGACACAACCAATCTAGGAAGCAGCCACCAGAAAATAAGTAGTATGTACACTAGCACCCGGTGGCTGTAACAACCATTGACACATCAGTAACTGGCGTTCATCCATGCTATGTACTTCCACATCTAAAACACCAATTCTGGATAGAAGAGCCATGTTTCTTCACCGAAAGACCAACACGGCGATGGGTTACAAGCACCGGTCTTGAGGTTGAAAACATCACCGGTGCCCATGAAATAAATAGCATCCTCCTCCACCCCTCCACAAGGTGCAGCGACAGACTTGGAGAAGTTGGTGCTGATAAAGAGTGCGCGGCCCCCTCCTAGCCCACCAGTCACCGGCATCCAATCGCCGATGTTGGGGTTCGCTTCAAAAACTTCCACCCCACGCGTAATATATGCAGCACCATGCCAGCCATCCCCCGGTCGACGTACTTGCTGATGATGCCTCACCATGAGCAGCTTCCCGCATGATTCAATCAGATGGCGGCTACTGATGTAGAGATTATCACGAGCTCCGGTGGGTGACCAGACATCAGCTGAGCAGTTGTCGAAAGTGATATCAGGTAGTGCGGCTGCAACCTGCTCCTCTGGCTCATTCGGATCATTGTAATCCGGCGATTTTTTTATGAGATGCCTTCCCATGATAACCATGGGTCTTCCTTCACCATCTAAGGCAAGATCAAAGGGGATGAGGTCCTCTGCCCTGGTGATGGCGTAGAGCTTCCCTTGGAGGAAAGAAAAGTCGATGATATCGATGTAGGGACGTGTCCGTGGCGGTGGTAACCACACACCCTTCCCTGTCCGGATCACCATGAAAGCATACCTCCTGTTGTTGGTGATGACGGCGATTAGGTCATCGGTACCTGACCGCATGAGGAACTTGTAGATGATAGATTTGTCGTGGCCGATGATGGCGTCCAGCTCCGTCAGCGGCACAATCATCTTGAGGAAGGGATTTTCCAACAAAAAATTTCTGGGCTCCTTGCCTACTTGGATGGCGAGCCAATCGTCCGTGGAGCCAACAATGCCGGCGCCCCGGAACAAGGAACGATGGCGTTGCGTGGGGCACATCGTACTAGGCAGCCTCCATGGCTGGGTGCCGTGGCGGCGCACGGCGGCGTGCCAGGAGCGGCATACGGCACGAGCTCGGGCACGGTCAGCGGGGTTGGGGAGCCCGGCGATGACGAGGTCTAGAAGCTCTGGCGGTAGGTCATGGTAAGTCTGGTTTCTAGGCCGCGCCGAAGTGCGTCCTATGGATGCCAAATAGTCATCTGTTGACGCCAAAGGTCGTTCCGTGGAGGCCGAAGAGCTGCACTGTGCTCCCATGGTCAACTTTTTGGCCTAGCTTGGCTCCCGTCGTCTTCGTCTTTTCTGGATTACCGGGTGTATATTTATATATTAGCAGCTAAGCTTTGCAGACTACATAACGGATTAGGCGATTGCAGGGTGCTAACCAGTTCCACCACGCCACACCGATCCTTTTCAGGATATGTAATGCTACTTCTACGGACAGACTCCTACGGAAATTTTGTTACGGACTGAGTTGTGGATCACTGATTTGCTTGGGAGGATTTTATGGAAACCGTCCCGCTTTTTTTCTCCAATCCCAGAACCCCACGTCTTGTCCGTAAGCCCAGTCCGTAGAATAAATCCGTAAGTGTAGCATTGTTGTTTCAGGATCGGATCTCAATAGGCCAAACGATCCTTCTGATGACGTGTGGTTTTTTTTTTTTTTTGGTTTGCTAGCGAGAAGGTAATCGAGCAGTAATTTTGTTTGCTTTTTGGTTGCACGTATGTATTTGTAGCAGCTAAGTTATTAACATACTCTATACTATAGAACGAATTAGGTGATTATTTTCTGGCCACCGAGACGAAGATGACAACAATAGAAACCTACTCGGATTACAAAACGACCGAGCAGTATTTAGGTTCGACCTTAGCTCTTCACGATATCGAGTTCAATTCGTGGACAAACGAGAGACGGCCGGAGAAACATGATCGGAAGTTATTTCTTTCTACTCCTACTACCTAGTAGGAAATACGTACATGTGTACGCAGGGTGTCCTGTACAAAAACAGTCCTCCTCCACCGGCGAGCCAACGGGAACGATGGACGGATGCGTGAGCAGGACTTGGTTACCCGCTGCTGGATCGCCTCCAGGACGCCGGTAAATCGACAACGCCCACCACGCCTCGCCTCACTGGCATCCGATGTTGTCGGAATCACCGTCGACCGGGCGACGGCGGGCGGCTCTGCTGCAGATCGATCCATTCAGTACACCAAACAGCCGCTGACTCTCTGTCTTCTCCTTTTTTTTCCCTTTCCATCGGACAGAAGAAAATCAAGTTGATGGCACACAATCAAATGGTCCTCTCCGGCCTTAAACGAATAATCAGAGGAGCCCGCGCCGTCGGAAGAACTTGATCATCTACCTGCTGATCCAGAGATCGTCTCCGCCGGAGTGCCGTCTCCTCTCCTCTCCTCTCCTCGCCGACACCAAAGTCACAGGTCACGCACGCGCACCCGCACGCGGTTAGTGATTGTGGGCTTGTTCTTATAGAGTCATCCGGCCAACCAGGTTTCAATTTAGCCGAGCGGGAAGAAGACGGATATCTAGCTTATCTCCAATCTGCTGTTGCTTCATGCGGATGATCGACGGTCTAGATGAGTAATGCCACGGATTGCTGACATGGCAGGAGGTGTACCCAAAACTAAACAAAAACGCAGCACAAACGAGGCATCTCCTGTTTAGTTTAACGGATCTGTGACATAACTTAGGGCACAGTCACGTTGCACACCGTTCGATCTGGTTGTCTGCTTCAAGATCTGTGCGCGCGTTGGCTTAGTTTGTTTGTGATCTCGCGGCCTTGTGTTGGTGGTGGTCAGTAACCAGGACATCACACTCATGCTCCATGGGCCTTGTACGTGCTTGTTGGGCCTCGCGCTCATGCGCGCTCGTAGGCATCTGGCTCGTGGTCGGCAGTAAGGCTGGTTGTCCTTGTTTTTCATTTATTTATTTTTGTTTATTTTCTTGTCTAGCCAATTTCACTTTTTTCTTTGTATTTGTGTTGTTTGGCGCACAGTTTTTTCTACTTCCTCCGGTCGATATTAATGGTATTAACTTTGTCTAGATTCATATGTATCTAATTAAATGTTTAGACTAGATGGATTTGTATCTAGACAAGACCAATATGAACCGGAGGAAGTATTTTTGGGTCAGCTAAATTTAGGACTCCATGTAACCACAACTATGCAATGACCTCTTCCCAACCATTGTTTGTTTTAGGTCTTTTTTTGAGCGAGATTGATAAGTTGATATATATATATATATATATATATATATATATATATATATATATGCAAAATAGCCAGCTATACACAGGCGTACCTGCGTATAGCCTATCCACCGTTGATTCTCTTCACTTTTGATATAGAGAGCACATATTTCCATACCCAAAATTGTGGATCCCCATGTGTGGCTGTTAACACCGTTAGTTGATGGACCACAGTAATCCTAGTTGAGTAGCTGGCTATTTTGAGCGCAAACCCTAATATCCTATGTACCATGGCATGCACAAAACCCTAATCAACCTAGGATTTCATTCCTTGATTGACTGCAAACCCTAATGACTATGTAAGAATTTTAACCCTGAATGTGCACCCACACGAGGAACGTCCTTAATGTATTTTCACATGTAGTAATGGATCTTTTTTTCAATGCCTCACTAATGCGTTACCAAACTGAACTCTTCGCCATGGTCCATGGTACAGTTTACACTTACTAGTTTTTATTTTCACCAAGACATTCTTCTATCCCAACGATCACCAGAATCAAATAGTACACTATAATTTTTATTCAAACGCTTGCAATCAGTTATTCGAAAATCCGTGACAGATAACTCAAGAACATGGCTGCATGCAGCTAGTGCTGCAATTTCTGAATTCTTCTTTTCAAAAGAAAAACAAACCAATCGATCCAAATAGCATTTTACATTTTTGATGTGCACACGTACTGATAGAAAACATGTATACTGGGACCACAACCATGCTCACCTTTTTCACCCTATTCTCACGCAGCAAAACATCACTTGATTTTGGTCGATGATCTCTTGTATCTAAACAAACGTTGTTCTGTTTCCTATCATGTGCTGTCGCACGAGGCCTCAACAATGCCGAAACAAATCGATATGTTGATTGCCCTAACTAAAACAACCGTTGTTTATTTTTTAGCAAGCCCAAACCAAAACAAAGGTTGATTCGTTTCCATGCGTGGATGCATGCGCGCGGCAGCAAGCCTAACCCAAGACAATCCTTATTTTGTTTCAACCATCTATACCTACTCTATGCATGCAACGTCAGCCCAACTCAAAACAACCCTTGTTTTGTTTCATCCATCTATACCTACTCTATGCATGCAACGTCAGCTATAGGTGCATTAACGCTAACACCCACACACCGTTAAATCTTCCATAGAACAGAAAATTGCAATCCCATGGTGGCATGCATGTGATCTCTTAATCCAACGGACGCCTGCCTATGCACAGCTATGCCTGTGTGTAGCAAATCTGCATCGATATATATACATAGTTGTGCATAGGCTTAGAACCGTTGGCTATAGAGATCACATGCATATGCTCTTTTAGATGCTGGTGGCTGGCTATTTCATTGCATAAATAGCGTCTAACGGTGTCTATTTGATTGTGCATGCATGCAATGCTAGGGTTTTGGACAAACCCTAAAACTTTTAGAGAGTTGTTTGGCCTAGAAAATTTTAGAAGCTAAAAGGGGAATGTAGTGAGAACAAGGCTTATAATAGGTTTGCATGCAAATGCTTCATGGCAAAGTGGTTGTGCTAGTATAGAAACCCTAACTATCTGGCTATAGAATGTACCGCCTTATTTGGTAAACCCTAAAATTTTAGAGTGCTGTTTGGCTGAGAAAAATTTAGCACCTCATATGGGGATGTATTGAGAACAAGTCTTATAAGAGATAGACGGGAGAGTGCAGTTTCTTTTTTTTGGTGGGAGAGATTTAATTCTCGTGCCGGACTGTTTGTTCTTTTTGTGTTTTGTGCATGCAACTTTTGTGTAGCTGGCTAATTTGATGAAAGAATGAATAAGGCTTATTTGGCTTAAGATTTTGTGCATGTAGCCTTTTGTGTAACTGGCTAATTTGATGAAACATTGAATAAGGCTTAGTTCGGTTTGTGCTAGTGCGCATGTTGCTTGAGTGTAGCTGGCTAATTTGATGACAGAATGAATAAGGCTTATTTGGATTAGAGTTTATGCATGGAACAACATAGGGTTTGAATGGTAATAACAGCGTTAGAAATGTCATATTGGGATCAAGCCTTTTGGGTATGGTAACATGTGCTCCCTATATCAAAAGTGGAGAGAATCAACGGTGGATACCCTATGCACAGCTACGTCCGTGTTTAGCTGGCTATCATATATATACCTTATATATATGAAGTTGCGGTACTGGTTATCATGTTTATCCTCTTTAGAGAAATACAAGTAGAGGAGAGCTCCTATATAATATCAAGATGTGGTCCTTTTTGACAAATAGTTGTAATCTTTTCTCGCTAGGTATTGATATATTTTTGGCATTATATTCTTTTTTCATTTGTTTTGATCCCGTAGGAGACTTTAAAAAAAATTGGTTTGTTATTTTCTCTATCTATAAGGTATCGATGCTAAACCATGCGGGGTATGCTCCTAGCCTTCCAACATTTGTCACTGTTCTGGGCTAAGCGGGCTAGATTTTTATGTGATGATGAAACCAAATTTCGAACTTGGAGTTGTATGTGTATATCTTTTATTTTAATTTTTGTAGATTTTTTGTTTTAAATAGAAGAGTTTATTTATCGACTATGTCCAACGGTTTTTGTTTTTACAGAATGCACCTTGTTGTTTCAATGCAACTTTAGAGAGGTTATGCCCTACAAAATTAGAAACTACTCACCATATTTTCCTAGAAGTTTTTCATAATAACACTTTCCTATGTGGACCATATTGGCTATCTTTGATTGAAGCTTTTGGGGTAGAGTTGCAAGATACCATCACTTTTACATTCAATGAAGAATAAAATTGGTTTGATATACACGTTACATCTAATAATGGCGATGAAAAACTCTTGGTGGCCTATCCTGGTATGAAAATTAATTTTGTATTTTTTAACATACTACTTTTGTATATATATTTTAAATTTGACATTCGTAATTTTTTAAATAGAATGTGGAGACTTTCCCGATTGTCTAGATATGTATTCGAGAATGCATATTTCATAATTGATATCAACCAACAAGAAATGAATGGGGTTGTCCAAGGTATGCAACATCTTATGCAGTCGCTAAACTACAATACCGATGGCCAAAAATTCTATGTTCATAGGCTTGACAACGATGATCAGTACCACTTGCTTAGTTTAAAATTTTTATACGTGTTTTTTGAATTAACCTCTTAATTAAAACTTTGTTTTTTTGAAATTTAATTTTGGTCCTCTTTGTTCCTTTTCTATCATGATGTGCCTATTGATGTTTTTGATTTTTTAACTACGATTGAAATTTGAGTATTGTTTTCGAGGTCCATTACTTTTTCACTATGAGTTGCAAATGGACTTGCAGCTGCATCTTCTCACCAAGGGGGGGGGAGGGTAAGTTTTCCAAATCGAGGTTTCGTTGTCGGGCACTTGCAACTATGTTTGCAGTTTGAGTATTATTTTCGAGGTCCATTTCCCTTTTTTAATACGAGTTGCAACTGGACTCGCAATTGGCTCTTCTCACTTGGTGGTGGTGGTGGTGGGGGGGGGGGGGGGGGGGGTTTTTGCATCTTGGATTTTATCTGGGGGTAGGCTTTTGTTTCTATTGTATTTTGTGTGTGAGTTATTTTTTGAGATTCCTTTGTATGTTTAGATAGAACTAGTTTTGAAATTAGTTTTCGGGTCACAAGTATGGTTATAACTGAGATGTTTTTTCAGTTACACGTGATGTTGTAACTGCGAGATTTTTGTAGTTAGAAGTGGGGTTTTCTCGGTTTGACTTAGGTTGCTACTAAGCTTTTTCCAGTTGCATGCAGGTTTGCAACAGAGAATTTCAGTTGCATGTAGAGTTGGCTTTCTAGTTGCAAGTGGGATGCAACTGGGATTTCTCGATCGCATGAGGAATTACTTTAAATGGTTTTGTAACCATTAGACATGTATGGAGAGATTCATGTAAATGGACGTTCTTTCTGGACAAGGATGGTTGGATGTGCTAGAATGGGTACTTTCTTATGAGGCTGGTGTGTACATCCTAGGCCTAAGGCTTTTTTCCATTTGTGTGTTATGTATTATTGTTTTGTAAGCGAGGCGAGTTGACTTTCATTCTTGTAGGCTTTTGTGTGGGTGTTCTTTTTTATGTTTTCCATATATTTCATTTAAAGATTTTTTAAATTTTGTGTGAGCCATACTGAAGTTGCAATGGAAATATTTTCTGGGGTTGTAACTAGGATTTTTTTGCAGTTGCAAGTGGGGTTGCAACTGAACTAATTTTAAGTTGCAAGTACTATTATAGCTATCTTTTTTCAATTGCAACTAAGATTTAACAGTTGCATGTGATGTTTAACCAACATTTGTCAGTTGCAAATGGGGTTGTAACTAGATTTTTCTCCTGTTGCAAATGAGGTTACGACTAACATTTGCCGGCCGCAAGTGGAGTTGCGACTAAGATTCACCAGTTGCATGTGAGGTTGTAATCAAGATTTGTCAGTTACAAGTGGGTCTGCAACTGGATTTTTCTCCTATTACAAATGGGGTTGCAACTAAGATTTGTCAGTCGCAAGTGAGGTTGCAATTGAGATTCGTCAGTTGTATGTAAGGTTGTAATCAAGATTTGTCAGTTGCAAGTGGGGTTGTAAATGGATTTTTCTCCAGTTGCAAATGGGGTTGCAACTCAAATTCACCGGTTCCATGTGAGTTTGTAATCAAGATTTGTCAGTTGCAAGTGGGGTTGTAAATGCATTTTTCTCCTGTTGCATATGGGTTGCAACTAAGATTTATTAGTCACAAGTGGGGTTGCAACTGAGATTCATCGGTTGCATGTGAGGTTGTAATCAAGATTTTTCAGTTGCAATTAGGGTTGTAACTGAATTTTCTGCTGTTGCAAATGGGGTTACAACTAAGATATGTCAGTCACAAATAGGGTTGCAACTGAAATTCGTCGGTTGCATGTGAGGTTGTAATCAAGATTTGTCAGTTGCAATTGGGGTTGTAACTGGATTTTTCTCCTGTTGCAAATGGGGTTGCAACTAAGATTTGCCAGTTGCAAGTGGGGTTGGAACTGTTACTCACTAGTTGCATGTGAGGTTGTAATCAAGATTTGCCAGTTGCAAGTGGGATTGTAACTGGATTTTTCTCCTGTTGCAAATGGGGTTACACCTAAGATTTGCCAATCGCAAGTGAGGTTGCAATTGAGATTTGCCAGTTGCATGTACGGTTGTATTCAAGATTTGTCAGTTGCAAGTGGGGTTGTAACTAGATTTTTCTCCTGTTGCAAATGGGGTTGCAACTAAGTTGTCAGTCGCAAGTGGGATTGCAACTGAGATTCATCGGTTCCATATGAGTTTGTAATCAAGATTTGTCAGGTGCAAGTGAGATTGTAAATGGATTGTTCTCGTGTTGCAGTGGGGTTGCAACTAAGATTTGTCAATCGCAAGTGGGTTGCAACTGAGATTCACAGGTTGCATGTGGGGTTGTAATCAAGATTTGTCAGTTGCAAGTGGAGTTGTAACTAGATTTTTGTCCTGTTGCAAATGAGGTTGCAACTAAGGTTTGTCAGTCACAAGTGGGATTGTAACTGAGATTCGCCGATTGCATGTGAGGTTGTAATCAAGATTTGCCAGTTGCAAGTGGGTTTGTAACTGGATTTTTCTCATATTACAAATGGGGCTGCAACTAAGATTTGCCATTCACAAGTGGGGTTGCAACCGAGACTCATTGGTTGCATGTAAGGTTGTAATCAAGATTTGCCAATTGCAAGTGGGGTTGTAACTAGATTTTTCTCCTGTTGCAAATGGGGTTGCAACTAAGATTTGTCAGTCACAAGTGAGGTTGCAACTGAGATTTGCCGGTTGCATGTGAGGTTATAATCAAGATTTTCCAGTTGTAAGTGGGATTGTAACTGGATTTTTCTCATGTTGCAAATGGGGTTGCAACTAAGATTTGTCAGTCGCAAGTGGGGTTGCAACTGAGACTCGCCAGTTGCATATGAGGTTGTAATAAAGATTTGTGAGTTGCAAGTGGGGTTGTAACTGGATTTTTCTCCTGTTGTGAATGGGGTTGCAACTAAGATTTGCCACTCGTAAGTAGAGTTATAACTGAGATTCGTCGGTTGCATGTGAGGTTGTAATTAAGATTTACCAGTTGCAAGTGGGGTTGTAACTGGATTTTTCTCATGTTGCAAATAGGGTTGCAACTAAGATTTGCTAGTCACAAGTGGCGTTGCAACCGAGACTCGACAGTTACATGTGAGGTTATAATCAAGATTTGTCAGTTATACGTGGGGTTGTAACTGGATTTTTCTCCTGTTGCGAATGAGGTTGCATCTAAGATTTATCAGTCGCAAGTGGGGTTGCACCTAAGACTTTTTAGTTATAAGTAAGGTTACAATTATGGAGTTTTATATTAAGTTTTTTCGGTATTTTATAGTTACGCGTGAGTCAGAAATGTGGAAGTAGATCGCAACTATGTTTTTTCTGATCGAGCTAGAGTGATAATTTTTCTCTTCCAAAAAATAAAAGAAATGTAGGGTATAATATTTGTATGTATTAAATGATGCACCAGTCGACACACTACCTCTCATGCAAAAAAAAACTAGTCTAGTGATGCTCTATCCACTCTGACACGTCTAAAGCAAGAAAAAGAAAGCAGCCATAGGGTCGCCCACCACTCAGACACGCTACCTCTAAGTAAGAAAAAAAGGTGCTACTTGGGCCGGTCGGATGCAATGGGTACAGCTCTCAACTTGAACAATGCGCACGGTTCTCAATAGGTTGTCGCGTGACTGAGCTAACAACGCGGTTTACGTCAGCTGACTGAGACTTAGCTTACGTCCCAGTCAGCTGAGAGTTAGCTGAGAGTTAGACAGACCCTTAGTTTAATAGGTAGTCAATCCGATTAATTGATAGCCGGCCGTTGGCTCACCTGTTTGTTTTGCTCATCCTTATCAAATGGGCAGCGCTACGCGTCCCCCCGAGATAATTGCCCCCATCCACTGGGTCCCAGCGCGCCATGTGTCCCTAAAACCAGCCTGTAGTCCCGCTTTTGGTCCAACCGACCCGCTTTTGCTTAAAAAAGTCCCGCTTTTGCTACAAATAGTCCCGCTTTTGCTATATGTAGCAGAAAACGGTTCGAGCCAGAAAATAGAACAGACAGACTAGACCTCGCCGGAGAGTTCGCCGGAAACCTCGCCGGCGACCTTGTAGCAAAAATTTATGCTAATGTAGCATATCTGACCTCGTCGGAGACTTCCGCTGGTAGACCTCACCGGAGAGCATGTAGCAAAAACTTTACGCCATTGTAGCAAACGCACAAAACGTATATAGCAAAAAAGATATTATATTGTAGCAAATCCGACCTCGCCGGAGACATTGTAGCAAAACACAAAGATATACTTGTAGCACCGCCACCCATCCGGACGTAGCAAACCTCGACACCGTAGGTAGCAGCGGTGGTGGCAGTAGGTAGCACAACCGTCGGCCGTATGTAGCAAACACACGACGCTACTTGTAGCACCATCGCCGCCGCACGTAGCACGCTGACGACCCCATGTAGCAAACTTTGACGACGTACGTAGCAACGTTGGTGATCTTCGGTAGCAACGCCGGTGCCCTTGGGTAGCAACACCGCCGCGCGGCTGAGCAACTTCGCCGGAGAGAGGCCATGGAGGGAAGGCGCCACGACCTCCTCAACGCCAGCACACACAACACGGGCCAGCCACGACCGGAAGGCGGCGGGTGCCTGCTAAAGAGAGGAGGAAGCAGCGAGCTCCGGCGGCGAGCGCCTCCGTCGTGGCCACTATCTCCGGCCAGCGGCGGTGCGCAGCAGGGAGGTGGCGGCACGCAGCAGGGAGGCGGGAGAGGAGGCGATTCGGCCGGCGGAGCACCGGCGGCGGGCAGCAGGGAGGCGGGGAAGGAGGCGCTTCGGCTGGCGGAGCGCCGACAGCGGGCAGCAGAGAGGCGGGGAAGGAGGCGCTCCGGCCGCTGCGAGGCTGCAAGGCGACGGCAGCGTCGAGAGTCAGTCCGAAAGAAGAGATAAGGAAAAGAAAGGAGACACGCGGTGGTCCACGCGAGACTTGCGACCAGGTCGTTGCTAGCGATCCGGGGATCGATTAGTTCAATCCCCGGGGGACTTGTATTATTTTCCTTATCAAATCCCTACCCCTTCGCCTCCTATCTATCCACCAACCCTGCCTGTATAGTTGGCTTGATCCACGGGAAAATAGGAGGCCAAGTTGGTGACCGTGCGAGTTCAACTCGACAATAAGTTGCCTCAAGTCAGATGACATCACGCTAAACTCAATGTACGTTTTCAGTGCCATGAAAACCATGAGAGGTAGCATTCAACAAAGATTCCTCCGGGCTAAACAAATCAAATTGGAAAATTCAGTTGTCACGCATAGAAAATTCATTCAAAGTCCAAACTCGCAGCAAAATTACATACGTTTAGACAGTACAAATATTTGTAGCTCAACATCAAAATACTCATAGCTACTATCTTCAGTTGCTCAACAAATATTTTATATCACCACTTCAAAAGACACATGGAGCTCAACCATCGGTATAAGGCAGCAATTCATAAAAGGTAATGCACTACTTCGTAACAGAAGTGCAGGCACCGACAACGACTAGATTTTACTGATACATCCTATGCACCGACACCGAGAAATACATCCACCTCTGTCCTCTGGTGCTCACTCAGAAAGATCATATGTTCATCGCACAGTAGAGCCGGGGAGTGTGCTCCTCTTGTACTTCTCGTCTACCTTCTCGGAGAACAGTTGTCATCCGCCACCCACATCCGTTGCGGCCATATCAGCCATGCTAGTTTTTTTTTTTGAGAAACACAGTACAGTCGTAGACGCTCACAACACGTATATGCACCCATCCCTATAAATGCACACACATACACCCTATCTCTATGAGCACCTCCGAGAGATTGAGCCGGCGGATCGGGTCTTGAGATTAACGAAGTCACCACGGGCGCCTCGTTGTCGATAGGAACGTCGTCTCTCACTGAAAGAATATTCTACGAGCACCTCCGATAGACTGAGCCGGCGGATTAGGTCTTGAGGTTAACGAAGTCACCACGGGCGTCTCATTGTCGATAGGAACGCCGCCTCCCACTGAAAGAATATTCCGCCTTTTATGCAACACATAGTGTCAAACCTGAAGTTTGAACTCTGGTGGGCTAAGGGTACAACCACTAGTTATTCTGGTTGGGTAAAAACTTTATTTTCACGCGCACGAGTTCACGCCACCGGTAGCTGCGTGCTCCCTGCTGCCGGCCCTCCCCACCGCCAGCCAGAATCTCCTACTTGTGGCTCCCTCCCAATCATGCGTGCAACTCCTAGCTCCACACCGCCCCCAAGTCTCAGCTCTCTTCTCCTTCTGTGTGTCGAGAACACGAACGACATTCGGAGCACGCCGTCGTCGACATTATGCTCGTTCCCGTTCCTGTCACCGTAGACCTCGCTAATACCAAATACCCTGTCATTTAGCTCCACCTCAATCCAGAGGTCCTTCGTGCTGAAGGAATCGTCGACAGGATCTCGAAATCGAGTGGATTGACGCCTTCTTCCCCGCCTCCGGCCCCGTGTCGTCAGATATGCTGCTCCACTGCCGCCGACGAGCACTCCAACGTCCCTTGGGTCTTTGGGTGAGCAAACGGTCCTCCTGGACCTTCCCTCACCCCCTCTTTCTCTGTGTTGCGGAGGTTGGGAGGGCCTGCCATACGACGGAGCGCGGGAGGGCAGGCCACGCTGCCGCCGCTCGGGTGTTGAGCACCGTGCGCG
The DNA here is from genome assembly GCA_023614405.1 of Avena insularis. Taxonomy (NCBI): domain Eukaryota; kingdom Viridiplantae; phylum Streptophyta; class Magnoliopsida; order Poales; family Poaceae; genus Avena; species Avena insularis. The sequence continues at coordinate 93,168,702 of CM042696.1, read as the reverse complement.
CTAGGCATGGCGTCCGCAGCTCGACTGGCGGGAGGTGGATGTGGCCCAGAGGTAGAGCAAGGAGCGGCCGCCTGGCTCTACGGGCTCGCCGGCGATGACGTCCATGAGTGAGCGCCTGGGTGAAGGTGATGCAGGTGGGCCCGACGTCTAATTTAACCGGTGAACTCAGACTATGTGAAATTATGTTGTCATGTCATGCCTGACAGTGGGCCATAACGGTAAACACTATTAGTCTGACTAAATTAACATATTAGTGTTTCATGTCAACGTTTCCACGAAAATCGGTGATGATTTGCGAATCTTTTGAAAACCGTGGCATTTTGATTTATTACCACCAATTGGGGTGGTTTTTTATAATTTTTCTTCTTCACTAGTCATTGATTAGTTAACACGCTTCACCTACCATTTGTTGGATGTTTTCATTCTATTTCTTATGAGTGTTGTTATACTTTTAGAAAACTTCAATAACTGTACTTGTTGTCGAGGTACTAACATCTGCAATGTACTATCTCCAATTATGTTCTTTTGTTCTGCTCTCAAAGTTCTTCTGTAAAATGTGGGTGCCCTTGTAAATTTACATGCCGTCAATCATAGGATGAGTATTGTTGGAAAGCCGCCGTAGTGCGAGTGTGTGCGTGTAGTGGTGTACATCTCCCTGGTACTCGGCTGATTAGTGTGTGCTTCTGAGTAGTCCATGACTTATTCACCGATCATCCATCACATACGGTCCTGTATGTAACAAATGCCAAAGAGTAGATGCACCGGTTGTCAACCCCGTCCATACTCCATGAGTTCGTCCACAACTAGACCCGCACTGCTAGCTTCCAACTTAAACCCGAGGCCGTGGACTTCATCGCTTGTAAACCTTCCACCATGGGCATCTACTTGATCCTTGAAATCGACTAAACATGTGAAATTCATGGGCACTTTTGACTCCCACAACACCACAATCATCTGGAAGGAGACGGAGAAAAATAAATGTAAATTCATTACATTGACACGCGTATATAAAATTCTAACGTCCAACAATTTATCTCTTCGGGGTTTGAGCACCCAATTCCTTTGCCCTCTTTGTCATTGGCATCTCAAAACTTTGGAAGTTTGAACCTCGGTCATGCCTGCAACCACCAGTTTTGAAATCTCATATGTTTTGTCGCGAGACCCTTCTTCTTCCATTGTTGAGCGGTAGGATGGAAAGCTGCCGTGGACCAAGCCACCTAAGGAGCAGTGTTCGGAATTCAAGGGAAATGGCATCTGCATTATGTGGAATGTTTGGAAACAAAGGAGTCTCGTCATGTCTTGGACATCTTGGCTTTGAAATTGACCTTCGTAAGGGTGTTTTAATCACCCTTGAGAGGTTTTTTCTATGTTCCTTACTCTTTTCATTAGCAATGCTCTTGCCTAGTTCGACAAAAAAAAAGAACAATCACCTCATTGACTCTAGGCCGGAAGAACAGTACAGATACCCCACACTTCCATCTAGAAATCCCAATGCCATTTGAGAACACTAGCAATCTTAACACTGTCCGCTTGAAATCCTATGTTGACTAAAGCCCGTGTAGGAGGTTTATATGGTGAAAACTACTGCTTCCTAGTGTAGTTTTTCAAGATACAGTTATACATGAAGAATAATGTACATCATGCATGTCTAAAGTTTTTTATAAAGATGATACATCATGCATGAGTCAGAGCAGTTAACTAAAGCAAAGTAGTTCGACGACACCTTGCCTGCTGACAATGGTTGGCACATCAAAACAATATCCAGTCTCATCAAGCACGGTTCGAATCATGTTGGCTCTAACTCTAATTGTTGGCTTTGTGACAATCAAATAACGAAGAACGATAAAAAATCACAGCAAGGGGGACACAGATTTAACGTGGAAAACCCTTTCAAACAAAAAGAGGGAAAACCACGGATGCCAGCCAGCAGAACTTCACTATACGGGGAGTGATTACACAACGCCAGGGATTTCACAGATGCAACTTATCCCAGCCGACGGCTTACAAGAGGTATATATAGCAGTGGTAACCTAGGTCATCAACGATCCATACCTAGCTCTGCTCCGTTAGAAGTTAGTCTCCTTAATAGAATTTGGATCATATATCAAAAAACTCCACCTTGAGACAAATTTCTTTTTGTAGCATCAACAGCAATCATCTCCCTGAACAAACAAAGAAAACACCTTCGGCGCCAACAGCCACTTGGGCTAAGCAGTTATACCAACTAAGCCTGAGCATAGCTCCAACTTCGCAACAGGAACAAGCTTTGTCATCATATCAGTAGGATTTTCATGAGTGCTTATCTTGCATATTTTTAGTGTACCTTGTGCACGAACATAATGGTACTTGATATCAATGTGTTTTGTTCTCTCATGAAACATCCGATCCTTAGTAAGGTAAATAGCACTTTGAATGTCACAGAACATGTTAATGAAAGAATCATCCTGACAAAGCTCGGCATACAAACCTTTCAACCAAACAGACTCTTTGCAAGCTTCAGCAACAGCCATATATTCTGCTTCGATTGTAGATAGAGCAACAACTGGTTGCAGCGTTCTTCCAACTCACGGCACATCCACCTACCGTGAACACATAACCTGTGAGGGACCTCCTCTTATCCAAGTCGGCAGCAAAATCTGGATCCACATAGCCTGCGAGTCCCTCACCAGTATTGCCAAACTTCAAGCAAGCATTAGATGTGCCACGGAGGTACCTGAAAATCCACTGAACAACTTTCCAATGTTTTTTACCAGGATTAGCCATGTAACAACTCACCAAACTCATAGCATATGATAAATCAGGGCGAGAACAAACCATGACATACATCAAGGAACCAACAACACTAAAATAAGGAACTCGAGACATGTACTCAATATCTTCATCAGAACTAGGACATTGCAATGCTGACAATTTAAAGTGAGGAGCAACAGGAGTACTAACATACTTTGCATCATGCATATTAAAATGTTGAAGAACTTTCTCAACGTAACTTTGCTGACTAAGAAACAACAACCTAGATTTTCTGTCCCATTTAATTTCCATACCTAGGATTTTCATAGCAGCACCAAGATCTTTCATCTCAAATTCACTACTCAGGTGTGCCTTCAAAGTAGTGATTTCTTTCATGCTCTTGGCAGCAATTAACATATCATCAAGTAAATAGGTGATCCATTAACAAACTTTATGTAAACACAACTATCAAACTGAGACCTCTTAAAACCTTGTGAGATCATAAATGAATCAAACCTTTTATACCATTGTCTTGTAGATTGCTTCAAATCATAAAGCGACATCTTCAATTTGCACACAAAATCCTCTTTTCTAGGAACTATGAACCCTTCAGATTGGTCCATGTAAATCTCCTCCTCTAGTTCACCATGCAGAAAAACAGTCTTTACATCTAGCTGCTCAAGCTCAAGATCATGCATAGCAACAATACCAAAGAAAGCATGTATAGAACTATGCTTCACAATCGGAGAGAAAACATCATTATAGTCAATACCTGAAATCTGGCTGAAACCTTTTGCTACTAACCTTGCCTTAAACCTTGGAGGCTCATTAGGAGACAAACCTTCCTTCTTCTTGTATATCCACTTACAACGGACGACCTTCTTTTGTTTAGGAAAACGCACAACATCCCATGTGCCATTCTTTTCAAGCGACTGCATATCTTCTTGCATAGCAGAAACTCACTTCTTACGATCAACAGATGCAACAACTCTCATTGTATGTAGCAGGTTCAGTATCATCCTCCACATGTTCAGCACAACTCAAAGCATAATGAGCAAGATTACATTCTTTAATTAAATGACGAGGTGGAACTATGTTACGCCTCGGTCTATCAGCAGCAATAGATTCTCGTGGCTGCTACAAAATAGTAGGTGAGTGCTGAACAACATCATCGTCAATATTTTCCTCATGAGTATCATCAACGACAACATTATTATCAACAGTTTTCTGCAGGTGCTCCACCTGCACACTAACTCCCTCCTCTCCAATAGCAACAACAGATGGATCTGATGGCAAGCTGTCATGATACATAATGGATTCATTGAAAACAATATTTCCTACTCAACAAAATCTTTTTAGTTTCAGGATTCCATAGTTTATATGCCTTAACTCCTGAACCATAACCAAGGAATATGCACTTAACAGCTCTAGGCTCTAACTTTCCATTATCAACATGAGCATAAGCAGTGCAACCAAAAACTATCAACTGTGAATAATCAACAGGCGAACCTGACCATACCTCAATGGGAGTTTTCTTCTCAAGTGGAAGAGAAGGTGACCTGTTGATGAGGTAGCACATTGTGTTGGCTGCTTCAGCCCAGAAACGTCTATGCATACTTGCATTGGACAACATACATTGAGCCCTCAAGATGATGGTTCTGTTCATGCGCTCAGCCATGCCATTCTGCTGAGGAGTGTAAGGGATGATGTGGTGCCTGATCATACCATCATTACTTCAAAACTCCTCAAACTCATTAGAATAGAATTCCATACCATTGTCAGTACATAGTACCTTTACTTTCTTAACAGTTTGTTTTTCTACCATAACTTTCCACTTCTTAAAAGCATCAAAAACATCAGATTTATGTTTCAGAAAATATGGCCACACTTTTCTTGAGTAGTCATCAATAATAGTAAGCATGCAATTAGCACCACCAATAGATGTCTTACGGGAAGTCCCCCATACATCAGCATGCACACAATCTAAAATGACTTTGGTGGTATGAACGGAAGCATTGAATTTAACTCTTTTATGCTTACCAAAAATGCAGTGCTCACAGAACTAAAACTTACCCAAGTTGCAACCATCAATCAGCTCTCTCTTTACCAACTCTGTCATGCCATGTTCACTCATATGCCCAAGACGCATATGCCACATATTTGTTTTATCACAATCATCAGAATCATTAGAAGTAACAGCAACAGCAATACCAGACAAAGTGCTACCTCTAAGAACATATAACTTAGCAGAAATCATATCACCTATCATGTGAATAAGAGGACCTTTTGATACCTTTAACAATCTACGCCCACCGGCGTACTTGTATCCATCAACGTACATGGTACTCAAGGAGATCAGATTTCTGTCCATGCTTGATATGTGCTTCACCTCAGTCAACGTACGTGTCACGCCATCATGTGTCCTAATCTTAACAGATCCAACTCCAACAATATGGCACAGGTTGTCATTCCCTACACGTACAAAATCTCCAGTCTGCATAGACTCATATGAACTGAACCAATCTTTGTTACAGCAAATATGAAACGAATATGCAGTATCAAGTATCCATTCATCATCACGAGAAGCACAAGCAGCAAAAACGGCTGAACATTCACCGTCAGAACTATCACCAGAGACAACAACAACCTTACCATTACCTTGATCCTTATCTTTTGGTTGGTAAGTTTTGTTCCTTTTCTCCTTATTCTGCAGCTTCCAACAATCATCAATAACATGATTAGATTTCTTACAATACCTGCAGAACTTGTCCTTTCCCTTGGACTTCGAACGACTTCTGCCGTCTTTGCTCTTATCTCGGTTGCCATAGTTGTTAAATCTCTGCTCGGTCTTGCCACGAACCTGCAGATCTTCAGCCTTAGATGATGCCCCATATGCCTGCACCATAGTTTTCATCTTTTCCCTCTGTTTGAGGGCCTCTTGTACTTCATCAAGGGTTAGTTCATCACATCTCAACAATATTTATCACGAAAGTGTGTATAAGAACTAGGCAGGAAGCATAAGAGTAATAGAGCTAGATGCTCATCATCATATTTTACTTCCATAGATTGCAAATTAGAAACAATCTCTTTGGAAATAGATAAGTGATTCATTACTGATCCATCTTCCTGCAATCTATGCGATAACAACTTCATCTTCACATGCATCTTACTGGTTAGATCCTTTGACATGCAGATCGATTCCAGTTTCAGCCAAATAGCAGCAGCAGATTTCTCTGCCAAAACTTCTTGCAAAATATTATTGGACAAATGAAGTTGAATCAAAGACAAAGCCTTAAGGTCCTTCTGCTTCTCTTTAGCAGACCATCTCTTAGCATCCTTTTCCCGAATCCTTCTAGCGCTTCATCCAGATCTAAAGTTTGGGCGAGAATCGCCCGCATCTTCACCTACCACAAGCAAAATCTTGTGGTGTAGTCCATCTACGGTAGATTGAACTTCAATGACAACATGTCACAAACCCTAGATTAGAACCTAGGGCTCTGATACCACTTGTTAGCTTTGCGACAATCAAATAACGAAGAACAATAAAGAAGTCACAGCAAGAGGGACACAGATTTAACGTGGAAAACCCTCTCAAACAAAGAGAGGGAAAAACCACGGGCGCCAGCCAGTAGAACTTCACAATACGGGGAGTGTTTACACAACGCCAAGGATTTCACAGATGCAACTTATCTCAGCTGGCGGCTTACAAGAGGTATATATAGCGGTGGTAACCTAGGTCATCAACGATGCTCTTTCAGCGCAAGCCTCCCGGCGATGGGCCTCACTCCGCTCTGTCAGAAGTTAGCCTCCTTAATAGAATTTGGATCATACTTCAATACTAACTCCCGATGTGTCTTACTCCCAACAGTTTCTTAGGCTGGTCATAGTGCTAGTATCATACTACTAGTATCATGCATATGATACTAGTGTATGATACTATCTCCATAGTGCATGGTATCATATGGTAGTATCATACTAGTACTATATTTAATGATTTGTAGAATCTCAATGCAAATTGTGTATAAGATTTATTTGCATAAGGATATTCTAGTTTTACGTGCTATGATACGGTATCTACCTATGATACTCTAACCATCTCTTTCTTCATTAATTGTTGTGCCACATCAGGTTTTTGCCAACATGGCATGCATGATACTAGCTATGATACTCCCACTAGGACCAGCCTTAGGCTGCTCCAATGCAATGCGGTATTGGTCACTTTCACCCATCTTGATCGCTTCTCTATACCTTGCACTAGCATGCAGGTATACACCAAGAAAGAGCAAGGATAAGTGTACTTATAAACTACTCCTGAGTAGACCATACTCCCTCCGTCCGTAAATAAGTGTACTTCTAACTTTTACCTAAGTGAAACTTTATAAAATTTGACCAACTTTATAGATGAATATAGCAACATATATTATATCAAAATGATATATTATGAAACTAAATTTTAAAACATATCTACTAGTACCAATATAGAGTTATAAATATTGCTACATTTTTCTATAAAATTAGTCAAACTTCACTAACTTTGACTTAGGACAAGGTTAGAAGTATACTTATTTGCGGACGGAGGGAGTATATAGCTACTGATGCATAGGTACATGTGCAACTAGTATCACAGGTAACTGTGAATAGGAGAAGGAAAGAGTTAAGGCTTTAGATGGCAAAACTGATGCGCATGTACATGCACGGGCACATGGCAAAACTGTAAGGCGTTTGGGAATTGTTGTTTTACCATCACTTTGACCGATTGTTAGTTGCACGCATGATCCCATTTGACTGATAGATGTGTGCATGGTTGTCGCATGCATGGTCATTGCGCGAGTTGCTCACATCCAATGCTTCAGCTTCAACTAATTAACACACCTATAAATCATGATTTATGTTAAATACCGCTTCTACTACCATGCCAAATCCTGGTTGTAACGTCATCGTAATATCATTCGGCCCTTACAGCTGATTGCATGCAAGCATCTAACGGTATAAACGGGAGGTGTATGTGTGTGTGGGGGGTGGGTGGGGGGGGAGGGGGAGGGGGGAGGGGGTCACGGGTGAAATGGATCGTATGATCAACTAGAGGGGGTTGAATAGGTGTTACTCCAAATTTTAATTCTTTTTCAGTTTTAGGTTTGACACAAAGGTAAATTCTCTAGATATGCAACTAAGTTCAATTTCCCTATATGTCAACCTAGCTACTAAGCGAGTAAAGCTGGTGAGAGGAACAAGGTAACCGTAGTGGAGCACACGAAGACATAGGATTTGTTTTACCATAGTTCTTTCCTTGTTAAGGGATGTACGTCTGTGTTGGAGGGTTGGGCGGTGCTAAGACCACCATGCCACAATAGGCCTCACCCTGTTCTCTGGTGGATTTCGCCACAACTGGCCTGATCCACCTTTTCACTGTGTGGTACCCTTCGAGGCGGATACCGATGCCTTTACAATGCTACCGGGGTACACATCCACAACTGAATTGGAGGCTCCCGTGATGACAACAAGATGCCACAATAAAACAAGTGATCAAATAATGAAACCACGATCTAGAAATTCAAAGAAACTCTAGATCGAAATTCCCCCAAATGAATGGGAGAGGAAGTGAAGATCCTGATTGGTGATGATGTAGATATAGGTCTCCTCCTTTGATTCCCCAAAGATCAAAGACTTTGCGAGGTTGAAAGTGGAGAACTATTGAAGAATCGATTTGAATAGGGGTCAGCTATTTCGTTGGATCTGAGAGAGTCTGAACTGGAGTTCTGAAGGGGTATATGTACCCCCACACTAAAAGCTGTCGTTGGAGCAATATGGGGCCGGATAATCTGGCCCTAGTGGGGGCGGATGATCTGGCCAGGCAAAAGGTCCGGACTGGGTTAGAGAATCTGGGGAAAACTCCGCCCCCACTCAGCGTGACGTGGCTTGGTTCCTTGGCGAAAAATCCCTGGGGGCAGATTATCCGCTCCCCTGGAGGGGCAGATTATCCGACCAGGGCAAAAGGTCTAGCCCTAGTTGGAAAATCCGGGGTAAATCTCTGCCCCCCCCACTCAGCGTGACGTGCCTTGGCTACTTGGCGAAAATTCCCTGGGGGTAGATTATCTTCCCCCTGGAGGGGCGGATTATCCTGCCAAGGAAAAGAGTCCAGCCCTAGTTGGAAAATCTAGGGAAAACTCTGCCCTCCCATACCGCGTGATGCGCCTTGTCCCCCTTTGTCGATTGAGGCCGGGGGATAATCCGCCCCCCAGAACATCTTTTTGCTACATTTTGCTATGTAGTTCTTTTGGGGAAACACTACAGTGCTCAATACACAGTTAAATAATTCTTGATATTGTTATCTAACACACAAAACTATAGGGATCATAAAATGTTCTTTCAATCTCCCTCTTTTTGTGTTAGATGACAATACTAGGATTTGCAATGGATCCCTAATAACATCATCATTTCAAGGACAAAAAGACTTCCCCTAATTGTGTGCATATTAGTAATTTGCATTGGAAATACAAATGCACACATATAGGTTCAAGACTTTTCATGACTTGGAAACTAAGAGCAAGTGATGGTATAGTGAGAGATATATCATACCGACCATAAAGAGCTTAATAATCATAGAGATAAACACTTAATAACTCCATATTGAGAAATCTGAGGATAAAGCCATCCATAGAGGTGATTCCATAATGATATATATCCAGAATTCTATAATGATAAATCCATAGCTAGGTCCAAGATAATAACCTTAGTCCCACAATCACATGACATAGTCTCACGATAGAAACCAAATAGCAAATAAAGGTTCAACGCTAAAATGGGTACAAGAAAGAAGATAAAACGAGCGAGAAAAAAGACAAGACAAATGTGCTTTTACCCGACCCATGTAAATCCCCTCGACACCCTAATAAAACTACTTATCCCCCTTTGGCATCGAAACACCAAAAATGGAAAAAAGAGCAAATTTTGGTGTATTTTCCATAAGAACAAGAGATAGGAAATGAAAAACAAAAAAATACAAAAAGACCCAACTCTTTACCATGAAGAGGGCGGTGGCCGAAGCCACCATGTATGAGTGTATGGTATGACACCGCGAAGATATATCTTGGGTTCATGACCAATACTCATAAATAAGCTCACATATCACAAAATGATATTAAGATAAATGATTTGTCTTACTTTCGACATTATGGGGTGGGGGTTAGACCAATAATTAGGACCACACTCCCCCTATATCCATGCCCGCATCTAAACTAAATAGTGGTTAAGACATAGATGTGTATGCAAGGGAGATCAAGTCAAGCTCCTTGAATCTACGATGTTTAGCTCATTCCTCAAGTAACAAAATCTTGCTTCATCAAGGGTCTTCATGAAAATATCCGCAAGTTGATTCTTCGTGCTCACAAAAGATAGTTCAACGTCTCCACGAGCAACATGTTCTCAAATGAAATGATTGCGGGTCTCAATATGTTTAGTTCTTGTGTGTTGCACCAGATTGTAAGCAATTTTGATGGCACTTTGATTGTCACATAAAAGAGGCACTTTTTCACAATTGACACCGTATTCCTTTAAAGTTTGCCTCATCCATAACAACTGAGGGCATGCACTTGCAGAAGCCACATCTTCAGCTTCGGCGGTGGAGAGAGAGATACAATTTTGTTTCTTAGAAGACCAACACATCAAGGATCTGCCCAAAAATTGACAAGCTCTAGAAGTTGATTTTCTATCGTCCTTATCACCAGCCCAATCTGAATCAATATACCCACATAGAGAGAAATTAGAGCCTTTGGGATACCATAATCTGTAGTTCGGGGAATGAACAGAATATTGGAAGATTCTCTTGACCGCCACCAAGTGGCTTTCTTTAGGAGTGATGACCCACAAGTATAGGGGGTGTACCGCAGTATTTTTGAGGGAAGTGAAACCCAATTTATTGATTCGACACAAGGGGAGCCAAAGAATATTTATAAGCCTCAACAACTGAGTTGTCAATTCAGCTGCACCTGGAAACAATCTTGCTTACAGCAGTTTATTAGTAGCAATAGTTTTGTAGTAGGAATAGTAAAGTAACAGCAGTAGTAAAGCAAAGACAGTAGTAATGAAAGCAGTAACAGTGGGATTCGAGTGCGGTAGGCATAGTGATGGATGGACGGGCGTTGCATGGACAAGACAATTCACATAGCAATCAGAACATAGGGCAATTGTAGATAAATAAGATATAGCATCCAAGTACTAGACAATCCTAGACATGTGTACATATAGTCATACGTGCTCGCAATGAGAACTTGCACAACATCTTTTGTCCTGCCAGCCCGTTTGCAGCGGGGCCTCTAGGGAATTACTGGCAATTAAGGTGCTCCTTTTAATAGAGCACTGGAGCAAAGCATTAACACTCCGTGAACACATGTGATCCTCACATCAAAGCCATTCCCTTCCGGTTATCCCGATTTCTGTCACTTCGGGGCCATAGGTTCCAGACAACAACGTGTGTATACAACTTGTAGATAAGACCAAAAACAATACTATCATAATGAATCAATGACATGTTCAGATCTGAAATCATGGCACTCGGGCCCTAGTGACAAGCATTAAGCACAACAAGTCACAACAAAGTCATAAATCACTAATAAAAGATACTAGGCACCAAGCCCTAACAATCTAATGCCATTACATGAACGATCTCATCCAATCCCTACCATCCCCATAGCCTATAGCGGGGGATTACTCACTCATAGATGGGGGAAACATGGATGGTCGATGGAGAAGCGATGGTGATGATCTCCTCCAATTCCCCGTCCCGGCAGGGTGCCAGAACGGAGTTTCTGGTGTTGTTTCATGGAATCTGGTGGTGGCGGCGGAGCGGAACTCCTTCTGGAAAAACGTCGACCCCCCCAGAGTTTTTAGGTCAGAAGGCTTCTTATAGGCGAAGAGGGAGACCGAGGGGGTGCCTGGGGGCCCACACCAGGCCCTGGCGCGGCCAGGCCCGTGCCTAGGGGTGGTGTGGCCAGCCCCTGGCTCTTCTCCGCCTCGTATTTTGGCTCCTGGAGTCTTTTGGAAAAATAGGCACTTTGGCTTTTGTCCGTCCAATTCGAGAATATTCATTTTCTGACTTTCCTGGAACCAAAAACAGCAGAAAAGAGGCAGCTGGCACTATGGCTCTTGTTAATAGGTTAGTCCAAGAAATCATATGAAAAGTACTCCAAAGTGTGGACAAAACACAAGAAAGTGGATAAAACCAAGCATGGAACATCAAAAATTATAGATACATTTGCAATGTATCAACATCCCCAAGCTTAACTCCTGCTCGTCCTCGAGTAGGTAAGTGATAAAAAGAAAGAATAATTTTTGAGGTGAGATGCACCATCAAAGACTTGATCAAAGTATTTGCAAAACATTCAAAGCTAGGATCATAGTACTTCAATCATAACATGAAATACAAAGTTCTAGCAATAAGCAAAGAAACTATGATGCAACATGAAAAGGCACAAACAAAAGATTCAAGAATAATAATGCTTTGCAAGACGTTTGTTTGTTTCACATAAAGAAAACATAGCATAATAGCATTCAGCTTGTCCCTCAATACAGTAGCAATATAAATGCATAGGACACCTTCAAAGTTCATAAGAGGGACTAGATACAATAGTTTAAAACAAGCAATAACAAGTTATGCATCAATCAACTAGTCTCGGGACAATGCACATAGAAATAAGAATGGCCACTATGCTCTCAAAGTAGGTGCATAAAGATAGAAGGTGGAGACTCAATATAATGGTGGAAGAAAGGCCTTTTGTAAAAGGAAGTAGGGATTCAAGTCTCATAAAGAGCTTCCAAAAATTATGGTACTTATAGCTTTCAGCTCTCATTGCCCCTATCATAAGCATCTTGAAGTGATTAAGGTTAAAGTGAACAAACTATGGTGTACATGCTTGAAGTATAAGTCGAAATCTCATGTCCCTTGTATACGAGGGTCTCCTCATGCTACTCAAGTTTAGTCACCGTAAGTTCTTGTCATTGTAAGTATGTGTATCATAGAGAACCGCCAACGGGTACCCTTGCCGATGATACGGAAGAATCCCCATATCAAAATGACAAGGCAAGGCATAACGAGCATCTCAGCATTCTTCTTATTTACCATGGGAATATGGTGCTTTTTCTCTCTTTCCTCTTTCATAGTATCTTTTTTTCTTTTCTTTTTTCTCAATATAGGACTCTTTTTAAGAAGAATGCTTCATAGACAACTCATTATGGTTACGCTTGCAGGTTTCCACCATGTCGGCATGGATTAGACCAAATGCCCAAAGCGCTTTCTCTAACACATATACATAACTCCATGGACTTACAAGCTCCCTTTCATTTCACAATCGACATCCATATACAAAAGAGCATGATATCAACTAGGTACAAGTACCAAGTGCAATGTTGAAAGCGTTCCCCATGAAAGCATGGTTTTGCTAATTCCAAACAAATAAGTGCAAGCATATACAACATAGACGACACAATGGTTCAAGTTTATTAAGGGCAAGTAAAGTAAAGTGTGCCATCAAGTTCGTGAGAGCTTTAATCACTAGTTTTCTCATAACAAGTTTAATTTGGAAGGTAAACAAAAGCATGCATATACTTGGAATAGCATAAGATAGTAGGTAGGTATGGTGGACTCTTTGGAATAACTTGGTTTAGGGAGTTGGATGCATGAGTGGAACTCATACTTAGTTGTGGAGGCTAGCAAAAGACTGGGAGCGACAAACTAAGAGAGCAACAATGGCCATAATCATGTAGAGCGACAAAACATCATTGATCAAAGCATAAAGTGATACTACAAGTTGAAAACTAAAGGATCATAAAGGCTTATGGTGACTTGGGATAGTCATAACATGGTGTGAGCATGTGCCAAGTCAACCCAAATAAAGCATCAAAGGAGAATACCACTATACTATGCTTTAATATGCTAAAACAACGCATGATTCATCCAAGGCACATTAAGCAATCTCAATTGTTTATAACAAGTCATGCTATAACAAATAATACTAAGCATAAAGCCAAAACAATATCGAGCATGGCATGACAAAGCATAGGCCACAGTCAAAAACAAGCTCTCTTTACCACTTAAGCATGAGCTTTCCTACTCTTTTCCAAACCAAACCAAACTATTTGAACACCAATGTATGAAAGAGGAGGTCCAACCAATTTATTCAGCAAACTAAGCAAACCAAGCAAATGAAAACCAAAACAAAAAACGAAAAAGAAGACGCTCAAAGAACAACACAACTGTGCATGAAACAATAAAAATGAAGCGTTTGGAAGAAACCTGGGATTTTTATTGATGAAGAGGGGGATGCCTTGGGCATCCCCAAGCTTTGACGCTTGTACTTCTTGGATATTTATTGGGGTGACACGCGTGGCATCCCCAAGCTTGAGCTTTAGTCCATCATTCATCTCATTACTCATTCCTTCCATACACCTGAAATTTTTCCTTCATAGAAAACTTCACACAATCTTCATTAGCAGCATTAGTGCACTCAAGATAAATAAGTCTTAAGGTTGAGTTCTAACACCAAATAAAATCCCATTAGAACACTACCTACTGTAGCACTTCCCTCAAAAAGCTCAATTCCCCAAAAGAACTCAAAAAGGAACCAACAAGAAGCAAATGCAGAAAATGGCAGAAATCTGTCAAAACAGACCAGCAGGTAAAGACGAATTTTTTTGAAGACATTCTGTTGCTCAAATCAAAAAGTTTTGAACTAACGAAAGTTAGATAACAACCTGGGTCAGAATCACAAAAATTCGTGCCTCAAAAAGACTTTCAGAGATTTTACACGAATTTTTACGGTGAAGCACAGAAATCTGTTTCGGACAACAACTTTCCCAATCATTACTTCTCTCTCATTAGAGGTTATTCTTGGCACAAAAAGCAAATAAAAAGGATAAGAAGTGGTTATTACTGAAGTAATAACTTCCAAGACTCATCTAAAACTTTTGGGTTATCTCCCAATAAGTACTTTTCTTTAACGCCTTTAAGTTAGGCATAAGGAAAAACATAAAATGGATAGAATAGAAGTAAGCGGAGATAATCATAGTGAAAACATTGTTTTGTTCAATGAAATACTTTTGTTAACAAGGTTGATCAGTTCTTGTTACCAAAACAATTTCATATGAGACAAGACTTTGTATTCCACTAATGATTATGTTACCTCAAACTTGATAGCAATGGTCCCAATCATAATAGTTTCAAAATTTTCTCTTGGTATGGGACAATAAATTTCTCCAACTTGAAGTTCCTCAACATGTTCAATTGAATTCAAACCATAAGTCCTTTCAATCTTCTTGGGGAAATAGACAGTATGTTCCTTGTCATTAACATTGAAGGTCACCTTCCCTTGATTACAATTAATAACAACTCCTGCAGTATTTAAGAAAAGGTCTCCCAAGACTAATAGACATATTATCATCTTAAGGCATGATAGTTTGAGAGGATGCTCACATAAGAAATATGAATTGAAGTAAAAGAGAGCATCAAGAAGCAGATTCAAAACACATTTAAGTCTAACCCACTTCCTATGCATAGGAATCTTGTATGCAAATAAATTCGCAAAGAACAAAGTGACAGGCATAGGAAGATAAAACAAGAGTAACTTCAAAACTTTCAGCACATAGAGAGGTGTTCCAATACCATGAAAACTTCTACAACCATATTTTCCTCTCTCAAAATAATTTTCAATAGCCTCATGAATAAACTCAACAATATAACTATCACATAAAGCATGCTTTTCATGATCTACAAGCACTAGAGCTTTATCATAAACATCTTCAAAAGAATCCTTAGGAACATAACATTCATCCTCCTTTGCAAGCATGGAGGACAATCAAATAATGTAAGGGATAAAGAGTTACTCTCATTAGAAGGTAGGCATGGGTAGATAATCCATTCTTCCTCCTTTTGTTCATCACTCTCCTCCTCTTTTTCATCTAATGAGATTTCAGGTTCATCAATTTCTTCTTCTATAGGATCCTGCAAGGCATTACTCTCTTCCATTTGTGGAAAGCATCTATTAAAATATTCAAGGATATAGCCATTTTCATCCTTGTAATTATCAAAGCAGAATTTAAGTATACCATAAACCTCATATTTGTAAGGTGAATCATCAATATTTTCAAGCAAACTAGCAAGTTCAAAAGCACCCTTCCAAGCAATAAATTCTTCAATTTGTTCCGCATCATAAAAGTCATAAATTCCTTTAGCATAGGAAGATATGGTATCATTATCACTATACTCACATTAAAAAGGGAGGTGTTTATACCTCTTTCTGCAACAAGACTCATCATAGCAATAAGTAACATTATAAGTAGAGCACACGTTTCTAGCAATGGTATACAATCTATCAATTTGTTCCCATAAGTGTTTCCCTTTTTGTGACAAGCGGTGTTCCTTATAATAATATTTTTGATCTTCCGTGAACCCACCTTGCCAATAAGCTTCAGTTTCAAAGAAACCAACCATTGACAACAAGAGTAGGAACTACTTTTTTTTTAATTTTTGATAAAGAAACAAGCAAACAAGGAGAAAATAAACTTAGCTTGAACAATAGTGATTCCAAGTTAACTTGATAAATAAAGCTATGCTCCCCGGCAACGGCACCACAAAATAGTCTTGATGACCCACAAGTATAGGGGGTGTATCGCAGTATTTTCGAGGGAAGTGAAACCCAATTTATTGATTCGACACAAGGGGAGCCAAAGAATATTTATAAGCCTTAACAACTGAGTTGTCAATTCAGCTGCACCTGGAAACAATCTTGCTCACAGCAGTTTATCAGTAGCAACAGTTTTGTAGTAGGAATAGTAAAGTAACAACAGTAGTAAAGAAAAGACAGTAGTAACGAAAGCGAATAAAGGATTCGAAAAGGTAGGCATAGGGATGGATGGACGGGCGTTGCATGGACAAGACAATTCACATAGCAATCAGAACATAGGGCAATTGAAGATAAATAAGATAAAGCATCCAAGTACTAGACAATCCTAGGCATGTATTCCATATATAGTCATACATGCTCGCAATGAGAACTTGCACAACATCTTTTGTCCTGCCAACCCGTTTGCAGCGGGGCCTCTAGGGAACTACTGGCAATTAAGGTGCTCCTTTTAATAGAGCACCGGAGCAAAGCATTAACACTCCGTGAACACATGTGATCCTCACATCAAAGCCATTCCCTTCCGGTCATCCCGATTTCTGTCACTTTGGGGCCATAGGTTC
Organism: Avena insularis; assembly: GCA_023614405.1. Taxonomy (NCBI): domain Eukaryota; kingdom Viridiplantae; phylum Streptophyta; class Magnoliopsida; order Poales; family Poaceae; genus Avena; species Avena insularis. The sequence goes on along the minus strand of CM042696.1, from coordinate 93,151,739 downwards.
CGGACAACAATGTGTGTATACAACTTGTAGATAATACCAAAAACAATACTATCATAATGAATCAATAACATGTTCAGATCTGAAATCATGGCACTCAGGACCTAGTGACAAGCATTAAGCACAACAAGTCGCAACAAAGTCATAACGCACTAATAAAAGATACTAGGCACCAAGCCCTAACAATCTGATGCCATTACATGAACGATCTCGTCCAATCCCTACCATCCCCATAGCCTACAGCGGGGGATTACTCACTCATAGATGGGGGAAACATGGATGGTCGATGGAGAAGCGATGGTGATGATGATGGCGATGATCTCCTCCAATTCCCCGTCCTGGCAGGGTGCCAGAACGGAGTTTCTGGTGCTGTTTTGTGGAATCTGGTGGTGGCGGCGGAGCGGAACTCCTTCTGGAAAAACGTCAAACCCCCCAGAGTTTTTAGGTCAGAAGGCTTCTTATAGGCGAAGAGGGAGACCGAGGGGGTGCCTGGGGGGCCCACACCATGCCCTGGCGCGGCCAGGCCCAACCCGCGCCTGGGGGTGGTGTGGCCAGCCCCTGGCTCTTCTCCGTCTCGTATTCTGGCTCCTGGAGTCTTCTGGAAAAATAGGCACTTTGGCTTTTGTCCCATCCAATTCCGAGAATATTCATTTTCTGACTTTCCTGGAACCAAAAACAGCAGAAAACAGGCAGCTGGCACTGTGGCTCTTGTTAATAGGTTAGTCCAAGAAATCATATGAAAAGTACTCCAAAGTGTGGACAAAACACAAGAAAGTGGATAAAACCAAGCATGGAACATCAAAAATTATAGATACATTTGCAATGTATCAAGGAGCCGCTTGATACCTTGCACACACACCTACACTCAACACAATATCGGTTCTAGATGTAGAAAGATAGAGCAGGGAGCCGATCATGGACCGGTATACCTTTTGATCCACATCTTTACCATTGGGATTTAACTCGAGATGACATTTAGTTTACCTTGGTGTAGCAATGCCGTTAAGGTCCGTCATCTTGAATAACTTAAGCATGTCTTGGATGTACTTTTCTTGATTAATGAAGGTTCATTCTCTTAGTTGCCTGATCTCGAATCCAAGAAAGAACCTCAACTCTCCTATCATAGACATCTCAAATCTATTAGTCATAAGCTTTGAAAATTCATCATTAAAAGCTTGGTTAGTAGAGCCAAAGATAATGTCATCTACATATAATTGGCATAAGAAAAGCTCCCCATTAACCTTCTTAGTAAAAAGAGTGGGATCAATCTTCCCAACCTCGAAACCACGATCTAGCAATAACTATTTAAGATGCTCACACCACGCATGTGGGGCTTGTTTAAGGCCATAGAGCGCCTTATCGAGTTTCTAGATGTGGTTAGGAAAGTTGGGGTCCTCGAAGCCTGGGGGTTGCTTAACATACAACAACTCATGAAATGCACCATTAAGAAAGGCACTTTCAACATCCATTTGTTGTAATTTAAAATTATGATGAGGTACATAAGCAAGAAGGATATGGATGGACTCAAGGCGAGCCACTGGAGCATAAGTCTCGCCAAAGTCGATGCCTTACACTTGAGAGAAGCCTTGTGCAACTAGTCATGCCTTGTTACTTACAACAATACCATTATCATCCTTGCTTATTCATGAATATCCACTTTGTGCCGATAACATTGCAGCATTCTTTGGGCTTCTCTACTAGCTGCCAAACTTTGTTACACTCGAAATTGTTGAGTTCTTCATGCATAGCCATAACCCAATCCGGATCTTCAAGGACTTAATATACCTTTTTAGGTTCCACCATAGATATATGAGCTTGATGGTCACTAAAACTTGAAAATTCTCTTCTTGTAGACGCCCGTCTTCTTAGATCACCTACTACTTTGTCAAGTGTATGACCTCTGAGTCCTAGATTTCTTTCAGCTTGAGATTTGCAATGATTTTAGATTTCCTAATTGTTTCTTGAAGGAATATCTTCATCATTCTTGTCCTTGTCTTGACTAATAGCTTGATCTTGATCAGCAGAAGATTCAACACTGACTGTAGGAGAAGATACTTTCCCTTGACCTTGATCCACAACTGTATTAGGAGGTTGCAGTTCTGGACTTGTAGGGCCGGATAATCCGGCCGAGGGAGGGGCCGGATAATCTAGCCTGGGAGCTTTAGCTATTCCTTGATCATTGGCTTTGCGAGAGGGGGTTGCAGGGCCGGATAATCCGGCATGGGACTTCTAGTTTGATCAATAGATGGATGATCTTCAGAAGTTTGTTGAGTGGGTGCAGTATTTGCTTCAGCAGGTGGAGTTTGTTGATCTTGTTTAGATGAGGGCTCTACTTGGGTAGAGCATTGTCCTTCCCGATCCGCCACAAGGGGTTCCTCAACGGGGCGGTAAAATCGCACACCCATTCTTCTTATGGAATCTTGGGGTATTTCAACATCCGTATCACAAACATCAACTTGCCCCACATGGGAGCCGCCATTTTCCTCAAACACCACACTACAAGACTCTACAACAATCCCGGAGGGCTTGTTGTAGACTCTATAAGTGTGGGATTTGGCACCGTAACCAACAAAAATACCTTCTAAAGACTTAGACTCAAATTTAGACAAACGAACTCCTTTAATGAGAAAGAAACACTTACAATCGAACACCCGGAAGTATGAAATGTTGGGTTGCTTGTTACCGGTAAGTATTTTGTAGGGATTCTTGTCCAAGATCTTGTGGAGATAAAGCCGGTTTGATGAGTGACATGCGATGGATATAGCTTCAGCCCAAAAGTTATATGGGGACTTGAATTCAGCCATCATAGATCTTGCCATATCCATTAAAGTACGGTTTTTCCTCTTGGCTACACCATTTTGTTGAGGGGTGTACGCAGCGTAATATTGATGTCTTATCCCCTCTTCACTTAAGAATTCATTCAGGGTGTAGTTCTTGAACTCAGAGCCGTTGTCGCTTCTTATTGCCAAAATGGTGAAGTTGTGTTGACGTTGAACTTCATTGGTAGAGTTAATGACAGTTTGTTGAGTCTCACTCTTTTGTTGAAGAAGTAGACTCATGTGTACCTTGAGTAGTCATCAACAGTGACAAGGCAATACTTCTTACCACCAAGACTAGCATGACATGGAGGACGAAAAATATCCACATGAAGGAGCTCTAAGATATTCTTTGATGAAATAATTGTCTTCCTTCGATGGGGAGACTTGTGCATCTTTCCTTCAACACAATCCCTACAAACACGATCTTTGGCAAAGGAAACATTTTCTTTTAGTCCAAGAATGTGGCCACCCTTGTGAAGACTTTGCAACGTTCTCATGTTGACATGGGCTCGACAGCGATGCCATAACCAGCCCGCATCGGCCTTTCCGAATAAGAACATCAGACCTGTAGTGGTTTTCCCCGAAAATTCCACCACATACAAGTCATTTTCTACATACCCAACAAAAGCGACCTTTAGAGACTTGCTCCACAAGAGTACCACAATATCATCATCAATAAAAATAGCAAAGCCCATCTTACCAAGGGAACAAACAACAAGTAAATTATACCCAAGGGTCTCAACAAGCATGACGTCCATGAGAGAGATATCGTGGGTGATGGCTCAAAATGTAGAGCTCGTTGGGAACTCCAAGAGGAAGGTATGATGAGCACAATAGCAAGTTTTCCCTCAGTTCTGAAACCAAGGTTATCAAACCAGTAGGAGCAAGGAAACAACTCCAAGGTGTTGCTACCAACTTGGAATCCTGCACAACACAACCATAGAACTTTGCCCCAACTTACAATGAGGTTGTCAATCTCACTGGTTTTGCTAAAAACAAAGGATTAAACGTATAGTGTGGAAGATAGTAATTGCTTGCAGAAATTAAATAGTAAACAGTAAACAGTAGATGGTATATCAATGGTAAAAGAATGGACCAGGATCCATAGTTCACTAGAGGTGATTCTCCTTAAGATAGACAACATGATGGGTGAACAAATTACAGCGGGGCAATTGACAGATTCGAGAAAGCATACAATGCATATACTAGACATCTTGATTCCTATGAGATTTGATTGGGCATTACAACATTATACATAGACCGTAATCCAACTGCATCTATGACTAATAATCCACCTTCTGGTTATCGTCTAAACCCCTTCCAGTATTAAGTTGCAAGCAACAGATAATTGCATTAAGCAAAGTGTGTAAAGTAAACAATACGATTGTCCCACGGATAAAGGATTGCTGTTTTCTCCCTAGTAGCAACAGCACATCTACAACCTTAGAGATTTCGGTCACTTCCTCAGATTACTAGATGCATGAACCCACTATCGAGCATAAATACTCCCTCTTGGAGTTGCAAGCATCTACTTGGCCAAGATAGTTACAAACAATAGAGAGCATGCAAGATCAAAAATAACATAGAAATGGTAGAATCAATAATCAATCTGAAATAGCATCTCAATATTCACCGGATCCCCGCAAACACAACATGTAAGATTACAAATAGATGATCTTGATCATGAACGAAGCTCACAAGATCTAAACATGATAGCACAAAGGAGGAGAACCAACCATCTAGCTACTACATGGACCCGTAGTCCAAGGATGAACTACTCACACATCACACCAGAGGCAGGAATGGTGATGAAGAAGGCCTCCAGGATGATCTCTCCCATCCGGCAGGGTGCCGGAAGAGCTTTGGATCCCTTCCGATCTAGGGATGGAGATGGCGGCGGCTATAAACTCTTTCATGGAATTTTGATCGGGTCCTTAGGGTTTTCGTCCCGGGATACTTTTATAGGCGAAATGGCAAGGTTGGTGGAGTACCAGGGGGCACACACCAGGTGGTGGCATGCCTAGGGCTGGCCGTGCCACCCTAGGGTGTGACTGCCCTGGTGCCCCCCTTCGGCTGCCCTTTGGACTCTATGTTGCTTCGGGTAAAATATTGACTTTGGCTTTTGTTCGGTCCAATTCCGAGAATATTTCCTACTAACTTTTCTGAAACCAAAAACAGCAGAAAACAGGCAACTGGCACTATGGCATCTTGTTAATAGGTTAGTTCCAGAAAATGTATAAAAATACCTCAAAGTGTGAACAAAACATAAGAAAGTAGATATAAAACAAGCATGGAGCATCAAAAATTATAGATACGTTTACGACGTATCAAGCATCCCCAAGCTTAACTCGTGCTCGTCCTCGAGTAGGTAAGTGATAAAAAGAATAATTTTTTAGGTGACATGCACCATCATAATCATGATCAAGGTATTTGTAAAACATTGATAGCTGGGATCAAAGTACTTCAACATGAACATGAAAGATAGAGTTCTAACAATAAGACATAGCAACTATGTTGCAACATGAAGAGGTACAAACAAAAGATTCATGAATAACAATGCATTAAAAGACGTTTGTTTGTCTCACATATAGAAAACATAATAAGAATGGTATTCATCTTGTTCCTCATGGTATAGCAAAACATAGATGCATAGGACACCTTCAAAGTTCATAAGGGTGACTAGATACAAATAATTTTAAGAACAAGCAATATCACAGTTATGAATCAATCAATAAGTTTTGGGACAATGCACATTAAACTAAGAATGATCATTATGCTCTCTCAATTGGTGCATAAAGATAGAAGATGGAGACTCAACATAAAAGTAAAAAAGAAAGGCCCTTCATAAGAGGGAAGCATGGATTTCAAGTTTCATAAAGGGCTTCCAAAAATTATGGTACTTATTAGCTTTCAGCTCTCATTACCCCTATCATAAGCATATTTAGGTGGTTAAGGTTAAAGTGAACAAATATGAGGATATGCTTGACAAGTTACAAGCCGATAATCTCATGCCCCTTTCCTACGAGTCCTGAACCTCGTGCTACTCAACTTTAGTCACAAGTAAGTTCTTGTCATTGTAAGTACATGTGTATCATTGAGAACTGCCAATGGGGTACCCCTTGCCCCATGATACATGAGCTATCCCATATCAAAATGACAAGGCAACAGACAATGAGCATCTCAACAATCTTTTTATTTGCTATTTTCATAGGTTTTTATTGAGGATGCTTCATAGAATGCTCACTATGGTTATGCTGCAAGTTTCCACCATGATTAGGCATGGCTTAGGCTAGCCGCCCAGGCGTTTCTCTAACACACATACAAACTCCATGAGCTTACAAGCTCCCCTTTTATTTCACACCACCGGGATCCATAAACAAAAGAACATGATATCAACTAAATAATAATAAGTGCAATGTTGAAAGCGTTCCTGATGACAGCATGGTTCTGCTAATTCTCAACTTATATAGTGCAAGCATATACGCAACATAGAAGGACACAATGGTTCAAGTTTATTAAGTGCAAGAAAGTAAAGTGTGCCATCAAGTTCGTGGGAGCTTTAATCACTAATTTTCACATAACAATTTTAATTTGGAAGGTAGATAAAAGCATGAATATACTTGGAACAGTGTAAAACACCATGCATAAGAATTTATAGTGGACTCTATGGAATAACTTGGTTTTCTTGGGAGTTGGATGCATGAGTGGAACTCATACTTGGTACATGTGGAGGCTAGCAAAAGACTGGGAGCGACCAACTAAGAGAGCACTAATGACCATAATCATGCAAAGCAACAAAACATTATTAATTAAAGCATAAAGTGATATTACAAGTCAAAAAACTAAATGATCATAGAGGCTAAGGTGACTTGTTCATAGTCTTAACATGGTGTAAGCATGTGCCAAGTCAACCCAAATAAAGCATCGAAGGAGAATACCACAATATTATTCTTTTGTATGCTAAAACAACGCATGATTCTTTCAAGGCACATTATGCAATCTCAATTGTTTGGAACAAGTCATGCTACAACAATAATTACCAAGCATCAAGTCAAAGTAATATCAAACATGACATGATAAAGTCTAGGTCACAGTCAAAACAAAACTCCTTTTGTACCACTTATAAGTATGAACTTTCTTACTCTTTTCCAATCACCAATAAACTTATTTGAAATATCATATGAATGCAGGGGTCCATCCAATTTATTTAAGCAAACTAAACAAAAGAAAACTAAAAGCAAAAACAAAGACGCTCCAAGAACAACATAATTGTGCATGAAACAATAAAAATGAAGTGTTTTGGAAGAAAACCTGTGTCGTGGAAATGGCCGCGGCAGTCGCTACCATTGGCAGCGATTGAGTGTTTCGTGAGGAAGAGTTGGCGGCCATCCGCGGTGCGAGATGGGGGCGGATGCACATGGGTTTACCCAGGTTCAGCCCCCCGGAGGGTAAAGATCTACTCCTGCTAGATTAGATTATTGGAGAGCGAGTTACAAGGGTGGCGAGCTTGGCGGCTAGGCAGCGAGTCGCTTGAGGGGGTGTATGATGGAACGTAAGTCTCTAGGATACCCTAGGGAGGTTTATATATGAGGCACCTCACTAGGGTTTACAAGTTATCACCAAACAAGATAAGGATCTGGAGGCTTTGACCTAGTCCGACTGGGCTTCTGTTACGCTCCTGGGCTTCCAGTCGCCAGTCGCTAGGCCTTTCCTTCCTTCGTAGCCCAGTCGCCGTCTTTCGGACCCACTCGCAGGCCCTTTGGCCCAATCGGAACGTCCTGCTGGGCATACCCCCTTCGACATATCCCCATCAGTAGTCCCTGAGGCCATCGTTGATGTAGGCGCAGGTGTCCTTTTGGTGTTCGGAGTAAGCGAGCCAATTTGGGTGTCCAGTCGAGTCGGCGATGGACTCCATTAAAACCAAGGAGAATTTCCCCATGTTTCCACTCGTCGTCTCAATGAATGTTCCTGCCGCCCAGTCGTCGTCTTAGAGATGGAAAGACTTGGCGGGTGGCGGGTGAAATAAGGGAGTTGGACCGTCAAATCAGGTCAAACTATCCGTTGGAATTTCCAACAGTAGCTTCGGCGTAATTACCGTGAGTAACGGCTACCCCGATTTTGGCGGGTGGCGCTTCCCATATAAGGGGAGTGATGGTTCAGCTCCGCAGACCTTCTTCGCATTCTTCATTCCTCCTCATTCGTTCTTCCTACCTCCAATTTTCCTGCCCACGTCCTTCCGACCTGTCCTCCCCGCATCGTGCGATTCCACATCCTACCCGATAGCGCCTCCCAAAGGCTCATGGGGGAAATCCAAATGTACCACAACCCAGCTTAGGTCTTTTGAGGACGCCGGAGTGCTTCGCAAGGGGAATTGGCAGGTTCCCCCCTCCTCCGAGACTTAGCCGAAGCCGCGATCTGGCGAGTTCATCTTCTTCCCTAGTCATCTTGAAAGGGGTCTAGGATTCCCCACCTCACTCTTTTTCCGTCGCTTCTGCGTGTATTACACGATCAAGCCATCGGATCTTGGTTCGCATAGCATCGAGCAGCTGGCGATCTTCGTCGCCTTCTGCGAATGTTACCTCGGCTGCATGCCGTATTTCCCGCTATGGCTGGAGCTCTTCCACGGCCGGATTGGGCGCGAGGCGTCTAGTGGCTTGATACTGGCCGCAGGTGGAGTCACATTTCAACTGAAGCCGAAGGCCAACTTCATCAAGCTCCTCTTGCCGAAGAAGGCCACCAGCAAGTGGAAGAAGAGCTGGTTCTACGTCAAAGAATCCACTCCCACCGGCGAGGTGGCTCTTCCCGAGTTTGTCGCCGAGAGGAGCGAGCCCCGTCGGCTGGCGCCGAAGAAGCTTCCCGAAGACCAGCGGATGGCTATCACGGAGATGATGGATCAGATCCAGAAGCTAAAGGTCCAGGGGTTGATTCCGATCAACCTCTACAACTGCTGGCTCGGGTAGCGCCTGGTTCCGCTGGCGGCTCGGCCGCACTGGATGTATGAGTACAGCGGGAAACATGACCCATCCCGAACCAGCAAGGAGTCATGGGAGGCCGAGGACTACAAGGCCGCTCTGAAGAATATCACCAATGCAGACTTCACCAGTGTGGCGGTCAGGGTCGCCCCGTACACTCCCGTGAAGAACGAAGCCCCCATAGTAAGTTCTCTTTCCAATCTCTATGTCCGTGTTTCAGTTTTCAGTCTCCTCGTTTGGTGTTTTACTCGTGGTGGTTCTCAGCTTTTTCAGGTGTTGGAGGGCTGGCTCCCTCCGCTCGACGAAGAGGGTTCCCTAGGAACTACAGGAAGACTCCGAGGGGGACCCTTCCGACAGTGACGGGGAGGAAGAAGAGGTTCCTCCCCCAGCACCCGTGGCTCGCAAGACCCGTATGCAGAAACAACACGAAGTCGAGGCGAGCTGCAGCATGGACGAGCATGACAGAGGCGACGAGGTCGCGCAGGAGCACACGTCCCTGCGTACTGCCACGCCATCGAAGCCCGCACGCAGGCCCAAGTCGCCAGCAAGAAGGCCCACGTTGCCGTCCAAGTCGGCGATGGTGTTCGAGTCGGATGATAATTCCGAGGATGAAGGTTCTCCCGAAGTCTCGCACAAGGCCCCAAAGGATGCAGTCCCGATGAAGGGGTTGGAGGGCGAGGACATGGAGGTAGTGGTAGAGGTTCCCCTAGCGGCGATTGCACTGACGACCTCGAGGGTTCCAAGCCAAGAAGTGGCTGCGGCGATGGCGTCTAAGTCGCCACAGCCGTTGAGGGCGGCCGCGTCGGAGCCGGAGATCCCGGTGACTGCAGCTTCATCGTCGAGGAAGCCCGCGGTTTTGTGGGCTTCAGACGTCTTCGAGAGGGGGCTCACCCGTAAGTTGGGTCCCGAGTTGGACAAGCCCGCTCACATCAGCACCGGGCTTCACGTCCTCCCAGTCAGTAAGTAAGTACTGCTCCTTCATCCCAATTTGCCTTGCTCTTCTCCGTTGTCGTTATATTGATTGTGGGGACCCGTGCAGGTCGGGGGCCAAGAAGATTGGCCGTCCTTCGGTGGCTAAGATTCGACTGGCCACCCCCATGGGAGAGGGCGACCTCCCCAAGAACAGAAAGGCCACCGGAGATGTGGCGACCGCCGAAGACGCGAAGAAGCAGAAGGGGGGCGCTAACGATGTTGTGACCAAGGGCGGCACCGCGGAGTCGGCTGATGCGCCAGTCGCCGAAGAGGTGGCGGCGACGCGATCGGAACCAGCCTTGGCTGCATCCGTGCTGGAAGCGCCGGTCCCGACAACCAGCGCCCCCGCCAGGGCGTCGGTGACGTTCCCGCGTTTCATGGCGAGGGGGTTTCCAGGTGTGGTGGACATGCAGTCTCCGCAGAGTACAGAAATCGTGGATGCGGACATTGGGTCCCGTCACGGGCGCACTCCCTTCACGATCCCGTCGACTGACACCGGAGAACTCCACAAGATGCTCGGCGCTGCTATCCAGGTATGTCCAGTCCCCGAGTTCCTGGTCGCTGAATTTCAGTGTCTGTGAACTGAACCTCTTTTTCCTTCTCCAGTCCTCGAATTCCTAGGAATTTTGGCGGCTATTAATTGAGTTTCTTTTTCCTTCTCCAGTCCCCGAGTTCCTGGTCGCTGAATTTCAGCGGCTAGGAACTGGGTGTAGTTTTGCCAAATGCTGAGGCGAGTTGTTGTTTGCAGGGATTGCAAAGGGAGTCGACCGATCGGCAAGCCGCGAGGGAGCGCTTAGAGCGTGACTTGCGCAAAGCACAAGAGGTGAACCGGCGGCTTCAGGAAACTGTTGGTGAGTATCTGTTTTTCTTTATTCTCCTTTTTCGGGTGTGAGCTAGTCGTGTATAGTACGCTGATGGCGTCTTGCAGATGGTTTCTCGGCTGAGATCTCGAAGGCCCGTGAGGGGTATGTTCCGGTCGCCGAGCTGGACGCGGTGAATGGGCGAATAGCCTTCCTGGTCAAGGACTTGGAGGAGGCGAAGGCGGCCTCAATTTCTTCGGAGGAGCGAGCGAAGGCTGCCATCGCTGCAGCTGAAGAAGAACGCAAAGCCACGGATTCCATCATCGTGGGACTGCACAACGAGCAATCCGCCTTGGAGAAGCACGTCAAGGAGAACTGCCGCGAACTCCTTGGTGAGTCCCTGTCTTTGCCTGACCCGTTTGCCGACTCCCCGCTTTGGGGGTTTCATAGTTTCGCTGACACCTGACTTTGCAGCTATGGTAGGCCAAAGCGACCCGGTGGTGCAAACTTACAATGCCTCACAATGCGTGACTGCCGTGGTGAATGCGGCCACGGCCTCGGCGTTGTGCGTCCAAGAGGCTCTTCAGGGCATGTCCCCCACCGAAGTTATTCCTGGGGGGCTTACGGAGGTGTGCTGCTATCTGGAAGAGGTACCCACCGTTGTGGAGTGGATGACGCGCTCAGCATTCAGGCGCAGGGCCGCCACAGCGTTGAGCTTGGGTCTCGCCCATTTCCCCGACGACTTCGACCTTGACGATGTGACGAGTGGCTATCCATCGGTGACCGGGACGGTGGAGATGTCAGAGGTGCTGAAGCTGATCGCAAAGGCCGCCCCTTACACCGATCGTGTTTTGGTGATGGGGGATCTGCTGCCATACCAGGAGATGGTGTTGGCGCCTGGCGACCCCGAGCCGGAGCATCACGACATGAAGTCGGAGCAGCCCTTCCGGTCGTCATTGTCGAAGTCGCTGACGACGTACCCGACGAACCGTGGTGGCCTTTTGTTCGCGTCAAGGGGGTGGCGCTGCTTCTTCATCAGGGCCTCTGGAGTAAACAATGTAACTCTCCAAGCTGTGATGTATGCCAAGTGGCAAATGCTATAAAGTATTTTTGCAATATATGCTAGGGGGAGTCAATCGAGGATTTGTAGCGCAAGTCGCCTTGGACGTCGAGGTTGGCGATCGCGGTGTCGGCCGCGACGACGTTGTCCATCGGGGTGGAGTATAATGGTAGCCCGTTGGCGTTGCGGGCTTGGGGTGAGATGATGATCCGCGGTTGGTCCGGCGGGGGCGCGTGGCCCATGGCTGGTGGAGGGGCCCCGGTCGCCGGTGCGCCGGGAAGTGGTCTCGCAGGGTTGCTCCCGCCTAGCGGCGCGTTCTCACAGTATTCGCGCTCGGCGGCGCGTGCGGGGTCGCCTTCGTCGTTGAAGTTCAGGACGCGGCCCCTTAACGTTGGAGTTCAGACGGGTCCTGATACGGCGCTGGTGATAGAGCGATAGTTCCCGCGCCGTCTCTCATTCGAGGCGGTACTTCTCACGCTCGGCGAGTTTGTTGCGTTGCGTCTCCGCGAGCCACAGGCGGGCTTGCTCCACCTCTATGGCCGTTGCAGTCGGCGGGATCAGCGTGGCGAACGGATCTGGCGGGGCGGCCGTGCTGCCCGCCATGTAGATCGTGTTGAAGCGATTGGATCTGGCACGAAAATCCTCGGGGGACTCCGAGCCGGAATCGGAGTCGAAGATCCCCAGGATGGAGGGGTCCTCGAAGTCCTCCGGGTTGGAGACTCGCGTGATGGAGTCCTCCCGTGATGCGGCGGTGATGGATCCGTTGACCGATGCAGGGGTCGCGGAGTTGGCATCGTCATTTATGGCGTCGTTGTTGGTGGCGGCGTTACCCTCGACCGCGTCGCTGGCGGCCGAGTTGTACTCGGTGACGAGGCTCCTAATGGAGCGGACCTGCTCCTTCGAAAGCAGATCGCGGTGTGGCGGCGATCCACCGACGATCACCATCGCAGCCGGGTCGATCGCACCGGTGAAGCCGGCGAAGAGGTTGATGGAGCCGACCGGCATCACCGCGCCGTGAGTGACCGGGCATGACGCCGGGATGTAGCTGCTGGGCAGGATCTGTAAGATCCCGCCGATGGCGATCATGCGACCGGTGGAAAGCGGCCGATCGATCGGCGAGTAGGGTCTCGCTGCAGAACTCAGGCCAGTCCCATTATGCCCCGTGGTGGGCGCCACTGTCATGGAAATGACCACGGCAGTCGCTACCATTGGCAGTGATTGAGTGTTTCGTGAGGAAGAGTTGGCGGCCATCTGCGGTGCGAGATGGGGGCGGATGCACATGGGTTTCCCCAGGTTTGGCCCCCCGGAGGGTAAAGACCTACTCCTGCTAGATTAGATTATTGGAGAGCGAGTTACAAGGGTGGCGAGCTCGGCGGCTAGGCAGCGAGTCACTTGAGGGGGTGTCTGATGGAACGTAAGTCTCTAGGATACCCTAGGGAGGTTTATATATGAGACACCTCGCTAGGGTTTACAAGTTATCACCGAACAAGATAAGGATCCAGAGGCTTTGACCTAGTCCAACTGGGCTTCTGTTACGCTCCTGGGTTTCCAGTCGCCAGTCGCTAGGCCTTTCCTTCCTTCGTAGCCCAGTCGCCGTCTTTCGGACCCACTCACAGGCCTTTCGGCCCAATCGGAACGTCCTGCTAGGCATACCCCCTTCGACATATCCCCATCAACCTGAGATTTTTATTGATGAAGAAGGGGATGCCTTGGGCATCCCCAAGCTTTGACGCTTGTACTTCTTGAAAATTTCTTGGGGTGACACGGGTGGCATCCCCAAACTTGAGCTTTTGTCCATACTTCATCTTATCACATTATTCTTCCCCTACACTTGAAAATTTCCTTCATACAAAACTTCACACAATCCTCATTAACAACATTAGTGTATTCAAGATAATAGGTCCTTTGGTTTGGTTTCATCACAAGTAAAACTTCCATTAAAACACAAGCTACTGTAGCAATTCCTTCTAAAAGCTCAAGTGATCAAAGAGAACTCAAAGAGAAAGAGATTAAGAGACAAATGCAAATAATGGCAGAAATTTGTCAAAACAGACCAGCGGGTAAAAACCAATTTTTTCAAAGACTTTCTGTTGCTCAAATCGAAAAGTGCTGAACTACCAAAAGTTAGATAACAACCTGGGGCAGAAGCAAAAAAATTACAGCTCAATCCGACGCTCACAGATTTTTCACGATTTTTTACAGTGAAGCACAAAAATCTGTTTCGGGACAGCAACTTTTCCAAGTCTTACTTCTCTCTCATTAGAGGTTATTCTTGGCACAAAAACCACACAAGGATAAGGAGAGGTTATTACAGAATTAATAACTTCCAAGACTCAACAAAATAAAAACTTACTGAATAAAATTTTGGTTATCTCCCAATAGTGCTTTTGTTTAACGCCTTTGAGCTAGGCATAAGAAGCAAGATTCAAGTATTCTCAAATGAAGAAGCACTAAGACCAAATTTTGTTTTAATAGGACAGGCAAAAGGTGTCTTCTTTCTCTTCATGGGGAACTATTCTATACCTTTCTTTAGTGGGAGTTGATATTTAATGGTGCCTTCCTTCATATCAATAATAGCACCAACGGTGCTAAGAAAATGTCTTCCCAAGGTAATAGGACAAGAAGCATTGCATTCAACATCCAAAACATAGAAATCAGCAGGGACATAGGTATTGTTAACCATAGTAAGAACATCATTAATACTCCCCATGAGTTTCTTTTTATCATTATCATCAAGTTGGACATCTAAATAACAATCTTCCAATGGTGGCAAATCAAGCATTTCATAAATTCTTCTAGGCATAATAGACACACTAGAATCAAAATCACATAAATCTTTGAGATCTAAATCATTCACTTTCATACTAATGATGGGTTCCCAACCATCTTCTAATTTCCTAGGAATAGAAGATTTATGTTTCAACTTTTCTTCTTTAATTTTCATGAGAGCATCTGTAATGTGTTTTGTAAAAGCCATATTCATAGCACTAGCATTAGGACTTCTAGCAAGCTTTTGTAGGAACTTAATTACTTCAGAAATATTGCAACCATTAAGATCAAAATCAAAATTACCATCCAAGGAAGTAGAATAGTTTCCCATATTTTGAAGAATTTCAGCATTTTTATTGGGGAAGGTTCCATTGGTTTTAGGCATTGTTGCTAAAGGAATGGGGGCTTCATGCGGTTTACTAGCATCAACGTTGGTGGTGGTAATAGTGCATATGCTATTATTTCTAGCAATTTCATCTTCTCTTTCACACTTAGCATGCAATTTAGCTAACAGTCTAACATTTTCATCAATTCTAACTTGTATGGCATTAGTAGCAGCAAAGGGGTTTTCCATAGTTTCAGGTTTAGCAGCCATTTTATTAATCAAAGAAGATTGTGCTTCAGACAAAGATGATATATTTTTTTCAGCATTCAAAAGTTTTTCCTCAACAGTTTTATTGAAAGTAGTTTGTTTACTAATAAAATCCTTAAGCATGACTTCAAGTTCAGAGGGTGCACTTCTATT
Organism: Avena insularis; assembly: GCA_023614405.1. Lineage (NCBI taxonomy): Eukaryota > Viridiplantae > Streptophyta > Magnoliopsida > Poales > Poaceae > Avena > Avena insularis. The sequence continues at coordinate 93,136,605 of CM042696.1, read as the reverse complement.
GTTGTTGTTGGAATTTCCATAAGCATTACCATTATTGGGAGGATATGGATTATAATTGTTATTACCAAAATTATTCCTATAGGCATTGTTGCTAAAATTATTATTTCTAATGAAGTTCACATCAACTTGCTCTTGAGCAACCAAGGAGGCTAAGGAAACATGATTTGGATCAATATGAGTTTTTCCATTCACGAGCATAGACATAATAACATCAATTTTATCACTCAAGGAGGAGGTTTCTTCAACAGTGTTTACCTTCCTACCTTGTGGAGCTCTCTCAGTGTGCCATTCAGAATAGTTAACCATCATATTATCAAGGAGCTTTGTTGTAGCACCCAAAGTAATGGTCATAAAGGTGCCTCCAGTAGCAGAATCCAACAGATTTCTTGAAGAATAATTCAGTCCTGCATAAAAGGTTCAGATAATCATCCAAGCAGTCAGTCCATGAGTGGGACAATTCTTTACCAAAGGTTTCATTGTTCCCAAGATTGAGCAACATGTTCATTATCAAATTGTTTAAATTTCATGATTTCACTTCTCATAGATATAATCTTAGCAGGAGGATAGTATTTTCCAATGAAAGCATCTTTGCATTTAGTCTAGGAATCAATACTATTTCTAGTTAGGGATAGCAACCATTCTTTAGCTTTTCCTCTCAAAGAGAAAGGAAACAATTTAAGCTTAATAATATCTCCATCTATATACCTATGTTTTTGCATCTCATAGAGTTCAACAAAGTTATTAAGGTGAGCAGCAGCATCTTTAGTAGCAGCACTAGAGAATTGTTCTTTCATAACAAGATTGAGCAAAGCAGGTTTAATTTCAAAGAAAGTAGCTTCAGGAACGGGTGGAGCAATAGGTGTGCACATGAAATCATTGTTGTTGGTGCTAGTGAAGTCACACAACTTAGTGTTTTCAGGAGTATTCATTTTTTTCAGAATAAAGCAAGCCAACAGAAATAGAAACTAAAATATGAACTAATTGTTTTGTGTTTTTGATAGAAAGGAACAAGCAATCAAAGCAAAAATAAACTAAGCAAAACAAAAAACAAAGTAAAAAGATTGGTTGTGAGGGACTCCCCTTGTGAACCTGTCCTTAACTCCCCGCCAATGGCGCCAGAAAAAGTGCTTGATGGCTCAAAATGTAGAGCTCGTTGGGAACCCCAAGAGGAAGGTATGATGAGCACATCAGCAAGTTTTCCCTCAGTTATGAAACCAAGACTATCGAACCAGTAGGAGCAAGGAAACAACTCCAAGGTGTTGCTACCAACTTGGAATCCTGCACAACACAACCACAGAACTTTGCACCAACTTACAATGAGGTTGTCAAATCTCACTGGTTTTGTTGAAAACAAAGCATTATATGTATAGTGTGGAAGATAGTAATTGCTTGTAGAAAGTAAATAGTAAATAGTAAATAGTAAATAGTAGATGGTATATCAATGGTAAAAGAATGGACCGGGATCCATAGTTCACTAGAGGTGATTCTCTTTAAGATAGACAACATGTTGGGTGAACAAATTACAGCGGGGCAATTGACAGATTCGAGAAAGCATACAATGCATATACTAGACATCTTGATTCCTATGAGATTTGATTGGGCATTACAACATTATACATAGACCGTAATCCAACTGCATCTATGACTAATAATCCACCTTCTGGTTATCGTCCGAACCCCTTCCAGTATTAAGTTGCAAGCAACAGATAATTGCATTAAGCAAAGTGTGTAAAGTAAACAATACGATTGTCCCATGGACAAAGGATTGCTGTTTTATCCCTAGTAGCAACAACACATCTACAACCTTAGAGATTTCTGTCACTTCCCCAGATTACTAGAGGCATGAACCCACTATCGAGCATAAATACTCCCTCTTGGAGTTGCAAGCATCTATTTGGCCAAGATAGTTACAAACAACGGAGAGCATGCAAGATCACAAATAACATATACATGATAGAATCAATAATCAATCTGAAATAGCATGTCAATATCCATCGGATTCCCGCAAACACAACATGTAAGATTACAAATAGATGATCTTGATCATGAACGGAGCTCACACGATCTAAACATGATAGCACAAATGAGGAGAACCAACCATCTAGCTACTACTTGGACCCGTACTCCAAGGATGAACTACTCACGCATCACACTTCAGGGAGACATGGTGATGAAGAAGGCCTCCAGGATGATCTCTCCTCTTCGGCAGGGTGCCGAGAAGAGCTTCGGATCCCTCCCGATCTAGGGATGGAGATGGCGGTGGCTACAGACTCTTTCGTGGAATTTTGATCGGGTCCTTAGGGTTTTCGTCCCGGGACACTTTTATAGGCGAAAGGACAAGGTCGGTGGAGTACCAGGGAGCCCACACCAAGTGGTGGCCCGCCTAGGACTGGCCGCGCCACCCTAGGGTGTGGCCGCCCTAGTGCCCACCTTCGGCTGCCCTCCGGACTCCGTGTTGCTTCGGGTAAAATATTGAATTTGTCTTTTGTCCGGTCCAATTCCGAGAATATTTCCTTACTAGCTTTTCTGAAACCAAAAACAGCAGAAAACAGGCAACTGGCATTGTGGCATCTTGTTAATAGGTTAGTTCTAGAAAATGTATAAAAATACCTCAAAGTGTGAACAAAACATAAGAAAGTAGATATAAAACAAGCATGGAGCATCAAAAATTTTAGATACGTTTACGACGTATGAATGGGCAACCACTACCTTGCCAAGACCCAATACCTTTGAATTGGACTTATCTCACCATAGGAGACGGTTATTTGATCGCGATTAGGCCTCTTCTCTGTGACGATCTCCTTGCTTCCGATCATGTGACTTGTGCGTCCATTGTCAAGCACTCATTTAGACCCACTGGAAGCTGATGGCTGTGATATACAACACTTTTTAGCAATATAAATTGTGTCATTTGCTTATCATATCATGCTCCATCTAACTATTGTTATGCTTGATATGCATGATTACTTGTTTTATTAAATTCAATATGAGCTTTGGACAATTAGTAGTTTAGGTATAATTTTATCCCTCTTCCTTGTCTTTGACATGTGCGTAGGTGTTTATGATGATTATGGACAAAACAAAGGCAAAAGGAACAAAGAGAGCATAATATGGAGGAGCTGCAAGGACCAGACATAGCCATTTGAGGTGTTGGAAAAGTGAAAATTTCCAACTTCTCAAAATAAATATCCAAGACCACAGGGTTATAGCCCTCGATGATACAAACTCAACGAGCCTAAGAACACCCAAAAAGGAGTTTGTATGAAGAAATGGCAACCAAAATACTATAGCATACAGACGGTTTAACGAGCAACTATACGACCGGAGCAATAATTGCAGCCGTACAGTTGCGCCCGTATAGTTGTAAAAAGGGTCGAAAACAACGGGATTTCGCCCCAGAAAATCTCCAGAACCTTCCCTAAGTCATATGACGGTATTAGGGAACCCTAGGGCACCCCTAAGGCCTATATAAAGGAGGGAGGACCCAATAAAGAGCCACCAAGCCATAGCCCTTCAGGAGCGGAGCCCTGCTACCGTTGCCACCCATCCGATCTCCATTGCGGTGGAGCTATGCCTCAACCACACCTCTAAGATCTAGATCTCCCTCAACACCATCACCATCAAGGCATCCAAGCAAGAAGAAGGGGAGGAGAAGGAAGACATCACCACCACCACGCATCGATCTCCATCTCCATCATCATCTCCATCTCCCTCTCTCTCTTTTGTTTAGTAATTGTAATATTGAACACAGTTGTGATATCATTATTTATTTATATATGTTTTGCTGTTCATCCATGTGTGAGTGATTTATTTAGTTCTAGGTTGATGTATGATCTAGTGCGCTAAGTTAGAATTTATTGTGATCTAAGATGAGTTTATGTGATCATTTGGTCCGGAAGTGCCTTTTGCTTTGCGGTGATGCGCAAGAACCATACATAGTGCACACAGTGTGACAGTCCGATAATCAATTGGGGAATGTTTATTTGTCTGAGAGATCTCTTATAGATCACACATATATTTTCCCATCTAGTACTAGTGAGACCGAAGCGTAGAAGCCCTCTCTCATTCCATTCAATCCTACAACTACAATCTCTTTAATTCAGTTCATATTCATGTTTACTTTCCATCTTAGTTTATTTTGTTCTTGTTAAAAGTTCTTTGTTATTAGATATTTTAAACCTCTCTTAATTATCGTTGTTCTAGTAACTTATAGAATAGGCTATTTCCAAACCACGGTTTGGGTGCGAAACATGGCCGCATTGACAACGTGGTTGCGGGGTCATGTTGTTTTCGTTCGTCGATCTCCCATCAGGACAAACTCTTAAATATTTGCTGCTACGAGTACTTCAATCACCCTGTTGTTGGTGCAGGAATAAAGTAATCAAATTGGCACCATTGCCGGGGAGCTAAGCGTCCGGTTATTACCTTCCTACTTGCACATAGTTTATTTTCATTTGTTACTATTTATCTTACTGCTTTTGATTATTTGAAAAGAACAAAAAAATTAGTTTACCTTTTGTTAGTAGTCTTGTTATTTATTTTAGTTATAGGAAATTCAAAAACATAGGAACTATGGAAAGTAAAAGTCTTGCGGAGTATGGTGCTCCGAGTGTTGATCATTTACATGCTGCTAAAGTTCAGCCCGCTATTGATGTGGATGAATATGAGATTAATCCTATGTGGATAAATATGATCATGGAAACAACTTTTGTAGGAGATCCGGACAATGATCCATATAAGAATATTGACAAATTTACTTCATTGTGTTCCACGGTGAAGGCAAATGGATGGACAAATGATGAGCTAAAGTTATATCTATTCCGGTTCTCGTTGAAAGGAAAAGCTAAAGATTGGCTAAAATTGCATCCCGCGAGACACTTCAATTCATGGAAAGGTATCTCCGAAGCTTTTCTTGATAAGGATTTCTCACAAAAGCAAACTTATGAGCGTAGGCTTCATATCCTGAGTTTCAAGCAGAGCAACAATGATGATTTAATACAAGCTTATAGTAGGTTCTCAAAATTAATGCATGATTGTCGACATTACAATTTACGTGATTTGTTATTGTTGAATCACTTTTATGGAGGCTTAAATCACTCTTGTAAGGATAAGCTAGATATTATGTGTGATGGTGCATTCCTTGGAAAAACTTTGGAAGAAGCTTGGCAACTCTTAAGAGATATACATAATAATTTTCATCAATGGCAATGTGAAATTATGCATGAAGAAAAACCTCTCCCTACTAATCTAGAGAACTTGGTCAATGAGTTTCTTAAAGATCAAAATATAAGAGGAAAAATTCCTTATGATGATACCTTAGTTAGAGATGTTCTTTCTAAAGCAATGCCTTTCATAAATGATTATTTTAATCACATTAGAATTGTTGCTACTAACGATGGAGAACAACCCTCTACTGTTACTCCCATATCTTCCACTTGTTGCATCATTGAAGCAGGAAAGAAGGGTAAATCCATGAAGCATAAAACCAGGAAAAATAAAAATAAGAAGCCTCGTGTTGAATATCCCACACATCTGACATATGCAGATGAATTGAAATGTCTTCATGAAGAGTATTGGGGATGCATCAAGAAGAAAGAAGAAAAAGAAATCAAGGAATGGAATAAATGGAAATTCGCTCTCAAACCTGATCCCCCACCTATTCCTGACCCCCCACCTATTTCTGATCCTTATTATTCTTCTGACTTTAGTGATGATGAGGACTTAAATTATTCTAGAATCCCTGATAATTGCGCTAAAGAAGTTTTTGATGATTCTAGTAGTATATGTTTAAATACTCTTTTCGGGGAAATCAATTATGATGAGCCAAATACGAAACCCTGTGTGCCTCCCATATCTATTTGCTATGAATTTTGTTTTACTAATGAGGTGCAGGAAAGTCCGGTGGCAAAGACCAAGCTACTGGATCCAAAAGGACAGTATGAGCTGCACCCTCAAAATAGTAATCAAGGTAAAGATTCAAAGTTTGATAATAAATCTTTAATACCCTCTATGCAGGAAGGAAATAATACATATTTACCGAGCTTGGTGCATCCATCCTCATGTGGCAACAAGAACACCTACAAGATACCGATGCACCGCAAGCTGGTACGTCTTAGAGAAAACAATAATATAAATCTTGCATACACTCGTTGGAGGAACTTGAACCATGTGTGACGATGTGTACGGTAGTGCCAACCGTGCAAACACTCGCATGAGCCACTTGGTTGCTTCAATTCAACATTTCAACAATCAGTGTCTGGTAAAACCTTCCAACTCAAACATCTTTTAAATAAGCACATAGGGGTTGCACACTCATGTTTCATATTTTGTCTCACCTACACTTCATCACAATCTAGGAGAAGTGCACTTCTAGAATTAGTTTGTTGACTTAAGCGTGGTGTTTAGGTTGATGAATAGACTTAGTGGGACTTGTATTTTTATCACTTGTGAGCTAAACCCGTGTCTTCAAAAACACAAAAATATTTTGTCTTCTTTCTAGTCTTGTTCTTACCAGATTCTTAAGGAAGGCATACACCGGATCACAAAACATTCATTGAAGCAAAGGTTCTTTGTCCATTAAAGTAGAGGTTAAAAACACCTCAACGGTAAAGTGTGTCACCCTTACTTTAACTTAAGCTTGTGGAGGTAAGCACCTCTTATACTCTCTTTTGATAACTGCATTTTCTCTTTTGTTTTCATGATCTTCTCAAGTTTAGCTTGGGGAAGTTATTTTGCATGCGTAGAGTCTTGTGCAAAGTTCTTTATCTTAAAAAGTTTTCATGCTATTGTGTATCTCTCTGTTTTTGAATGCTTGCTTAGGTGATATTTTGTTCATATTTATATAGGGGATATACTTGCTCATGTTAGGCCCCATAGGAGACAAGCCATAGATTTGATGCACCTTGTTCAACTTCTATCTAGCTTGTGAAAAATATTGTGATACTCTAAATATAGATTGCCATGTTCTCTAAATTTTGAAAATAAAAAATATAATAAATAAGTTCTTCGAAACTTGCTAGTTGACACTGTTCATAATTGTCTTAAGTGAATGGTTATAGAGTAGAACCACCCCATAGTGTTGTAAATGATGGTCTTAATAGATGCTTACTAAGTGAGTTGGCATATAAGAAATGATGTTTCAAAGTTTCGAGATTACATATGCCAAAATTTTGTCTTGGAAATCAAAGTGAGATATTGCTTTAGGCATGTCTTGCGCCACTATCGCACAACATGGGATGCTAACAACTCCGCTGGCCTTTGGACAATCCAAAAAGAGGAAACTCTTGGAGTTTGGCTATGAGTTGCCCAACATATGTAGCAAAAAATGCTATATTTGGGTATGCATTGGTATTCTCATGGGCATGCGTTAAAAGAAAAAGTCAGAATACTCCTCTGACCATTATGAGAAATCATTATACCGAAAAGGGAAACCTTGGTAATGGTCACGAGTGTCCTTCCTAGCCTGCACAGTCTCGATTGAATATATACCACTCTTTTGGCATGGTCTCGTTACTAAGAAATATATTTTCTACGAGCTCAACAATCGAAGTTTGCACTTGAGAGACTTTAATAGATGGCATGAGTGGGCACCATTGGAAAACTCTATTTCTATTTATGATTGACATTTGACAACTAACCGTGTTAAGCTTTGCCTTATACAAATAAATATACAAAAATACAATAAAGTGCATATAGAAGGATCACAAGTTTACTTGCAAGCTAGATTTAACTTTGACATGGGGCATAGAAGTTTTTGACTAATCTCTAGTGGTTTGGAATAATATAACTGAGCTTATATTTCCTTGTATGATTATGTGCTCTCTTACTTTGAGCTTGTAGGAAAAACAAGGATACAGTGCATTGATTTCCAATGATAAGCAAGATCACATCCATTAAGTTATCGATCCCTTTTGCTCGAGGACGAGTAAGATCTAGCTTGGGGAAGTTTATGGTTGTGATATATAACACTTTTTAGCAATATAAATTGTGTCATTTTCTTATCATATCATGCTCCATCTAACTATTGCTATGCTTGATATGCATGATTACTTGTTTTTATTAAATTCAATATGAGCTTTGGACATTTAGTATTTTAGGTAGAATTTTATCCCTCTTCCTTGTCTTTGACATGTGTGTAGGTGTTGATGATGATTATGGACAAAACAAAGGAAAAAGGAACAAAGAGAGCATAGTATGGAGGAGCTGCAGGGACCAGACTTAGCCATTTGAGTTGTTGGAAAAGTGAATTTTTTCAACTTCTCAAAATAAATATCCAATACCGCAGGGTTATACCCCTCGATGATACGAACTCAACGAGCCCAAGAACACCAAAAACAGAGTTTGTATGAAGAAATGGCGACCAAAATACTAAAGCATACAAACGGTTTAATGAGCAACTATACAACCGGAGCAATAATTCCGGCCGTATAGTTGCGCCCGTATAGTTGTAAAAAGAGTCGAAAACAACGGGATTTCGCCCCAAAAAAGCTCCAGAACCTTCCCTAAGTGATATGACGGTATTGGGGGAACCCTAGGGCACCCCCAAGGCCTATATAAAGGAGGGAGGACCCAATAAAGAGCCACCAAGCCATAGCCCTTCAGGGGCGGAGCCCTGCCACCACCGCCACCCATCCGATCTCCATTGTTGCGGAGCTCTGCCTCAACCACACCTCCGAGATCTAGATCTCCCCATCACCATCAAGGCATCCAAGAAATAAGAAGGGGAGGAGAAGGAAGACATCACCACCACCACGCATCGATCTCCATCTCCATCATCATCTCCATCTCCCTCTCTCTCTCTTGTGTTTAGTAATTATAAGATTGAACGCGGTTGTGATATCATTATATATTTATATATGTTTTGCTGTTCATCCATGTGTGATTGATTGATTCAATTATAGGTTGAGGTATGATCTAGTGTGTTAAGTTAGAATTTATTGTGATCTAAGATGAGTTTATGTGATCCTTTGGTCCGGAAGTGCCTTTTGCCTTGGGGTGATGCGCAAGAACCATGCATAGTGCACACAGTGTGACAACCCCATAATCAATTGGGGAACATTTATTTGTCTGAGAGATCTCTTATAGATCCCACATATATTTGCACATCTAGTACTAGTGAGACCGAAGCCTAGAAGCCCTCTCTTATTCCATTCAATCCTACAACTACAATCTCTTTAATTCAGTTCATATTCATGTTTACTTTCCATCTTAGTTTATTTTGTTCTTGTTAAAAGTTCTTTGTTGTTAGATATTTTAAACCTCTCTTAATTATCGTTGTTCTAGTAACTTATAGAATAGGCTATTTCCAAACCACGGTTTGGGTGCGAAACATGGCCGCATTAACAACGTGGTTGCGGGGTCATGTTGTTTTCGTTCGTCGATCTCCCATCAGGACAAACTCTTAAATATTTGCTGCTACGAGTACTTCAATAACCCTGTTGTTGGTGCAGGAATCAAGTCATCAGAAGCATAGCCATGTGATGGCAACAAATGTAGCCACTTTTCGTGGGGACTCCAAGTGCAGAGTGTTGTATCAAGATTCTTTTCCCGACAAGGGTGACTCGAGGGTTTATATCGAACTCTTGGGGAATTGGTTATGGAAGGATGTTTGTCTTCTCCTCTTCAAGTAACCTGTAAAGTAAAATAATTTGTCTTGTGTCCCCAACTCCACCAAGTGGTTGTCAAGCACAAGGTTGCGTATTAGTAATATGAAATAAAATAAAAACAAACTAAAGTAAATAAAGTAAAGTAATGCAAACTAGATGATATGGAAGATATTAGAGTTGTTTTGGGGGTTTTATAAGTGATTGCAAGTACATAAAGTATTTTTGTATTTTCGAAATAAGAAACTGCAGAAATTATAAAGGATGGTAGATGCAAAGGAAAGGTGTTTCTTATAATAAAAATTGGACCGGGGTTCATGGGTTCACTTGTCTACTCTCTTTTTAGGTTGTAGTGATCACAAAAAAATTCATCAATGATAAAGATTCAAGGAAATTCTATAAGTGCTTGATAAAAGGAATTAATATGGGCATCACATTCTAATATTGAGATGGAATACATCTCTCTCTTATACTCCTCAAGAAGGGAAATTTCCATGCAATCTTGATTTAAGAATAGATCAGAGTATAGCTTTAAGAAATATTATATGATGTTTGAAATACAAAATATGCTACCTTGATCTAGTCAAGGTCATCACACTGTCACATGATAACTATAGCACATGGTTTCACTTTACCCCTAGTGAGGCAGCAAAAGAAAGGTAAAAACCAAAGTAGATCTTGAATACAAGTTGGCTCAAAACAAGCAATGAAGAACAGGGTGCACGATATGCATCTATTAAAACATCTTACACAAAATAGATTCCAGTCTCAAATATCAAATCATAGAACAATGATCCACCACATAGGAATTACAAATATGACCATAATCATGTTGGGAAGCTCATATGGTACTTGATCTATGAAGTACAAGAGAGAAATAGATCAAGCTACTTCCACAAACCAATAGCCCGGAGGTGGACTACTCCCTCTTCATCATGGTGATGAAGCTCGAGATGTTGGAGAGGTGGAGATCTCCCCGGAGGTTGTTCCGGTGGAGTCTTCCCCTCCAATCTTTGATGGATTTGACTATGTTTGGTGGTGTTTTACTCTATGGTGGCTCTCCCTCCAAGGACACCCCCGGGAGGGGGGGTTCTTATATAGGGGTTTTTAGGTCAAGAGAACTCCGTGGCCCAAAGAATCAAGGAGATCGAATAGTCGAGGAGGGAAAGAGCATGGGTGGCGCGCCCACCAGGCCTAGGCGCGCCACCTGGGCTCTTTCCGCCCTCCTGGTGAGATTCCAGTGCTCTAGATGTTTCTCGTGGATAAATATTGGCATTCCCAAAAGTACAGGTCCATTTGACTTCGTTTAGGTCCCAAAACATCAAAAACATTGAAAACAGGGTTTTTGTGCCCTTCAGGGTTATAACCAAAATAAAGGGGATCATTGGTAAATCCCCAAAAATCAATATAAATCAGGGATATAACATTATATATGACGCAAATATGTGGGAAAACATGTTAACAAACTACAAAGTTCATGTATGCATTTTACATGCATCACCCTGCAAGAAAATTAATTCTTGTTTTTAGGTACCCATTTTTCAATGGGTCCTCTCATGTTAGTAACAAGGGTCTTTGGAACCAAAATATACCAATTAATATAACCATAAAAGGGACCAACATATCTAGCATAGACATCAGCATAATAATCACGAAACAGCTCACAATTGAGGTTAGTAATTCCTAATTCCTACGAAACCATTATGAGCAGTTTTGTATTTCATGGAGTCATTTACTATGGTGGTGCTTGTCTTGGCTTGGTTTAACTTGGCCTTCTTGTTCTTCTTCTTCTTGTTCTTCTTCTCCTTGGTCTTGGAAACATAAACAAGTCCCTCCTTCCCATTGTTTAACCTTTGCTTACTCAATAGGTTATCGAGTGCATCCTTACCTTTGGGAAGTGATGCCTTGGCAAGTTCATTCTTCAATTCAGTATTTTCCTCAAGAATTTCTGCATGATCACACATAATAGTAGAGGTTCTAGGTGAAAGGCCCAACTTAGGTCGACTAGAGGGGGGGTGAATAGGAGACTAATAATTTTTATACTTTTAGCCCACTTTTAAGGCTTAGCACAAAGTAAGGTTCACTAGAGATGCAACTACGTGAACAACCTAAATGACAAGAAGTACAAAGGTAAACAAGAGAGTAAATGCAAGAAGTAAAGGAGCAGAGTGAAAGAACCGGCGAGGGGACACGATGATGTAATTCCCGTAGTTCACTTCCAAAGAAGCTACGTCTATGTTGGAGAGGTGTTGGGGCCACACAAGGTCTCCCGAGCGCCACAAAGGCTCACCTTCTTCTCCGGTGAGCACCAACACAAAGGTGGCCTCACAATCCACTAACTGGTGACCTTCAAAGTGCCAACCGAAAACCTTTACAACGAGGTTGGGGGGAGGCTTCACAACTCAATTGAAGGCCCTCAACGACACCCGGATCTTTACAACAAATGCCCCAGATCCGAGGGTGCCCTACACCGTCTAGGGTTCCAAGAACCCAAGAAACGAAATCCACGAAGGATGAGTGGGGGAAATCAAAATTCCTTTGGTGGAGGTGTAGATCTAGATCACCTCTCCCAATCCTCAAAAGATCAAGAGATTTGAGTGGGTGGGGAGAGAGATCTAGCAAAGTCAAGCTCTTGTGAAAATGGTGGAGAGAGAGAGAGAACAAAGAGATAAGGTTGGAGGAGGAAGAAGGGGGCTTAAATAGCACCCCTTCAAACAGGCAGAATCTACCGGGCCAGTTCGACGCCGGTACTACCGTGATCGACCGGTAGTATCAAGTGGCGAGCCACCACCGGTCCAGCCCAGGCCACGTAACGGTCAAAAGACTATTAGTGGACCCGAAAGGGCTGGCCGGTAGTACCGGTTCAAATTCTGCCCTTATTTCTGTCAAATAGGCAGTGCGAGGCAGAAGGTTATCTGACACGCACTGCCCAGCGTCGGAAATAGGAGCAGAACTGGACCCGGAACTACCGGTCCCTGATGCTGGCTAGTACTACCGGTGAGGGAGCGGTACTACCGCTCAAGGGGGCAGGAGCTGGTCAGGACGGTACTACCGATCCAAGATCTGATGCTATTTCTGTCAAATAGGCACAGTTAGACAGAAGTCTTACTAAACACAAAAACTCTTCATAGGAAATAGGACCGGATCTTCAGCCAGAAGTACCGCTCGAACATCCCTGGGAAAACCCCCTAGGCGGTACTACCGCTGCCTGGCCAGTACTACCGGTCAGGGCAGAAACCCCTCCAACAACTCAGAAAACACTCTCTCACTCGAAATCTGGGATGACTGTGGAGGTGCATATATGGTCTGTGCATGAAAAATTGATTTCCCACAACCTTCCTAGATGGACTCCCTCTTGATAGTACGGTAGCCTAAAAAGTAAACAAGAGAAAGTGGAAAATAAGAGCTATCGACTACAAGCTCTTCCTTGAGAGACAACATCCACGAACACGTCCGAAGATAAAACCTGAAACTTGGACAAACGGTTAAACCACAAAAGGAGTTGTCATCAGCACCAAAAACATAAGGAGAAATAATAATCCTTTCAATCTCCCCCTTTTTGGTGCTTGATGACAACCCCACAAGATTTTCACAAGGAGGCAGTAAAACCAAAGGTGAGAGAGGCTCCCCCTGAAGACATGGGAGAGAGCTCTCCCAACCAAGAAAAGAGTGGAGCTCATACCTTGCACCAACACAATTGTGGTGAGACAAAGATTGGACAATAAAGAATAGTCCACCACATATCCTCAAGAGAATACCACAGAGATACCTTACCACATAGATTCACCAACAAGGTAGCAACCATACAAGAGGTCCATAGACAATAACGGAGGTCCACAACCATTACATAACGGAATAAAGTGTGCACGAGCATAAAAAGATAAAAAAAAAGCGAGCTTGTGACACAACCCATGCAAATCCCGTGATCCTAACGGAGCACTTTCTCCCCCTTTGGCATCAACATGCCAAAAAGGGATAAAGAAGCCAAACTACGCGCCCCACCCACCAACGAACGGAGGAGGCGGCTCGAGGTCCCAAGAGGCATTGTTCCAAGCGGGGCGGGAACTGACTGGAGATCTCTGGCTCGTCATCACTATCATTCCACTTGCAATGTGTGTTGATCCACTCATCCTTGGGCGCGGTGACGGAGCTAGACTCAGGTGACACATCAATATCAAGCTTCCTCATGATGGCCTTCTCCCGGCGAACATTGTGCCTCTGAGCAACATAGGGCTGATACTCACGGTCCTGAATGAAGCAGAAAGTCTTCTTCACCTTCTTCAGCAACGTTTTAGCCCAAGAGGGCTGCCTCACAAGTCGGGGTGGAGGAGAAGCCTCAGCACGGTCCCCATCACTAGCATCTGAGGCAGTCCTACCAGCAGCAGCTTCTTCATCAGCCTGAGAGCGAGGTAACTTGTGCTTCATCACACGGAGAGTCTTTTCTTCATGAATAGTGAGAACATCCTGAGGGTAGATAGAGCCAGTTGCCTCCCTCCATTTGGCATTGATAAGAGTCTGGATGTAAGGAGCATATGGACAAGACCTCTTCTCAATCATAGCGGACCAGATTTCTTCAAAGATATAATCCATAACATCAATGGGCTCACAAGAGTTTCTGTGGCGGTAAGTCTGAAACATGAGATCAATCTGGAAGGCATGAAGCTGATCAAAGTTACCTGCCTTGGGAGCAATGGTGTTCTGATAGACCTTGCGCATGATGTCATAGGTGGGAAGGAGATGGGCAATGTTTCCAGCAATGCCACGACCCTCAATGTAAAGAGGCTCAAGAACTTCCGGCTCGGAGGCTTTCCCCCTATGCACCCACCACCCATTGGCACGACGGCCGCCTTCCTGAATAGGGTAGCCAAGAAGGGCGGCAAACTCAGACCATTTAGCAGACAGATAGAGGTTTTGCGTCATCCACTTCATGGTTCGATCATCAGGGTCAGTATCAAAGTAGAGAGTGGAGTAAAACTGAGCAATGACCCTCTCATCAAAGTTCTCACGGTGTTGCATCAGCTTGATGAACCCAAACCTCCTGCACATATCAAGAGCCTCACCAAAGTATTCAGGGTTGCTCTCCATCTTTGTAATGTTGATGTGCTTCTGAGGAGCACACACATTCTTCTTCTTAGTAGCATAAACCTCAGAATAGATCTCCTGTTGACGCACGGTGCGGAAGAAAGGATCCTGAGCCAAGCGGTCACAAGGAACAGCGTAGGGATCAACCTTGCGAAACTCCTCATAAGCAAGGTGCGGACAAGAGGAAATCTTCTTCTTGCTAGAATCCGGTCTAGAGGTGGTCTTCTTTTGACTTGCGAAAACAAGCCTCTTGCCTTCCACAGTAGCAGCACGACGCTCAGCTGCAGCCCTCTGACGAGCAGTCTGACTAGGAGGGCGCATAACCTCAAGATCATCCTCATCAATCTCTGACGATCCACGAGAGGGAGCACGAGACCGCTTGGATCTGCCACGGGAACCCCCTTGCCTTGAGAGAAAGGCAAATAGAAAGGAGGAACTAGAGGATAAGTGCACAAGGTCGAAGAAAAACGAAAGCAACTAGACTGAATTGACACGGTACAGAGACAGATATCAGAAATTAGTGCATCGGAAGTTCCGCCTGGCGGCTAGAACTACCGGTCGCATGGGACGCATCGGAAGTTCCGGTCATGCCCTGCCCCTGGGCGGTACTACCGCTGCCTCACCGGTAGTACCGGTGAGAGGACCACGCCGGTAGTACCGACGGATTCACACCGGTAGTACCGGTCAGGGCACAAACAGGGCAGTTCAAAACTAGGTCCAAATCCCAGATTCGATGAAACTTGATGCACAAATTGATGACATCTAGACTATGTACTGAGGCAAAACAATCTAAAGTAGAATTCTATCCCTACCAAGACTCCCCATAGTAGTTCTAGACAAAGAAGGGCCCTAGACATGGCATGTCCTACTCAAGCACAAAAGTGACTAGATCTCCATGAATGGAGCACGAGAGGAGAAAATACCAGGGTCCATGGTAGGGAATCAAGGACGGGAAGAATCCCACGGAGCGATCTGAGGAGGGACGGCTGGAATCGGTGTGGTTGGCAGCGTCACCGTGGAGAGCTCCTTGAGAACTAGGGTTGGTAAGATGGGGTCAAGGGGAGGCAAATGGGGAAGATGACCCCGTGCCCCCCCTGGCCAGTCACTTAACGGGGGCCCCTTTCATCGGTAGTATCGGCCAGAGGCCGGAACTACCAACGACACCGGAAGTTCTGGGAGAAGTGATACTTCCGATCAAGGCAGAATTTCTGAGAGAAATTTTGGCCCTGACCGGTAGTACCGGTTTTGACCGGAACTAGCGACAATTCCCAGGAAGCAAACTCCAGATTATGATTGGCAAGGGAAAATGACCTTGTGCAAAAACTGAAAAGAACCAGATCCACCCGAAAGAATAAAACTCAAAACAACGACTGCGAGCCAAATAGCACCAGGTCGGTGGCCTAGGCCACCATATATGAGTATACTTGGCTTGAAACCACGAAGATGTATCTTGGGTTCATTACCAAAACTCATCATTTAAGCTCAATTTGTCTCCTTAAGAGACCATAGAGAATGAATACATTAATGTGTGCATAATAGGAGGAGTGATGGTTCATTTGAGGAACCACACTCCCCCTAAAACCATGCGTGCATCCAAACAAGATATCCTTTGAGACTCGGGTATGTGCGCAAGATACTTAAGCCACGTTGCTTGAATCAATGATATTTAGTTCATGCCTCAACTCCCGGAACCTTGCTTCATCAAGAGGCTTCGTGAAAAGATCCGCAAGATTGGCATTGGTAGGAACATACTCCAAAGAAATGTCTCCTCTAGCAACATGATCCCGAATGAAATGATGACGAATCTCAATGTGCTTGGTCTTGTTGTGTTGAACTGGGTTGTGAACAATAGCAATAGCACTCTAATTGTCACACAAGAGTGGCACCATGTCAAAAGAGAGTCCAAGATCCTTCAAGATTTTCTTCATCCATAGTAATTGAGCACAACAACTCGCGGCGGAGATGTACTCAGCTTCGGCAGTGGACAAAGACACGCGGTTTTACTTCTTAGAGGACCAACACACCAAGGACATCCCAAGAAATTGACAAGCACCAGAAGTAGACTTTCTCTCCACTTTGTCTCCTGCCCAATCCGAATTAGTGTAACCAATGAGATCAAAGCTGGCCCCCTTAGGGTACCACAGCCCAAAGTTAGGGTTATGAACCAAATATCGAAAGATTCTCTTGACCGCCACCATGTGGCTTTCCTTTGGCGCGGCTTGAAATCTTGCACACATACCCACACTCAACATAATATCCGGTTGAGAAGCACAAAGATAGAGTAGAGAACCAATCATCGAGCGATAAAGCTTTTGACCCACATCCTTACCCTTGGGATCAAGATCAAGATTAACCTTTCTGGGCATGGGAGTTTTGACTCCATTTACTTGATCAAGGTTGAACTTATTGAGCATATCTTGGACATATTTGGCTTGGTTGATGAAAGTCCCTTTCCTCAATTGTTTGACTTCGAAGCCAAGAAAGAATTCCAACTCCCCCATCATGGACATCTCAAAGCGGTCGGTCATGAGCTTAGCAAAATCCTCATTGAAAGCTTTGTTAGTAGACCCAAAAATAATGTCATCAACATAGATTTGGCAAATGAACAAGTTTCCTCCAACTTTCTTAGTAAAAAGAGTGGGATCAATGAGGCCTACTTCGAAACCACGGTCTAACAAAAGCTCTCTATGGCACTCATACCAAGCACGAGGGGCTTGCTTGAGACCATATAGTGCCTTATCGAGTTTGTAGACATGGTCCGGGAAGAGGGGGTCCTCAAAGCCTGGAGGTTGCTTGACATACACCAATTCTTTTAAGGGACCATTAAGAAAAGCACTCTTGACATCCATTTGTTGCAACTTGAAGTTATGATGGGTAGCATAGGCAAGAAGCATGTGAATGGATTCTAGACGAGTAACAGGAGCATAAGTTTCACCATAGTCTATGCCCTCAACTTGAGAGTATCCTTGGGCAACTAACCTTGCTTTGTTGCGGACGACTATACCATTTGCATCCTTCTTGTTCTTGAAGATCCACTTGGTCCCAATCACATTTTGACAATCTTTGGGTCTTTTCACAAGAGTCCACACCTTGTTCCTCTTGAAGTTGTGAAGTTCTTCGTTCATAGAATCGAGCCAATCATCATCTTCAAGAGCTTCGAAGACCTTTTGGGGCTCAACATGAGAAATAAACACATGATGAGAACTAAAAGAGGTTAGTTGTCTCCTAGTAGTGGAGCCCCTATTGAAATATCCATAAACATTATCAAGGATATGTCCATCTTTGATGAGCTTGGCGAGACGGTATGCTTGACGACGAGCTTGGGTCTGAAGATGAGATTCTTGAGCAACCACTTGATCATCACCACGATTCGAGAGCCCTCCTTGACTATATGAACGAACTTGATCACTATCTTCATCAACACCAACCGAGGGAGAGACATCATCATTTGGCGGAGATACACTTGCTTGGCCTTGGTCATTGACAACTTGACAATCTTCAACTTGACCTTGGGAGTCATTGACATGAGGAGCTTCAACAACTTGGAGGGGTGGAGCTTGATCAACTTGAGGTAGAATTGGACTTGAAGAGTCATGAACATGAAGATCTTGAGAGGAGCTTGACGAAGCTTGAGAAGCATTAAGTTGACCTTGAGGAGCAAGAAGGTCTTGTGAGAGTGAAGGCTCCGCTTGAGTGGAGCTTGGTCCTTCTCCTTCGGCCACAAGGGGATCCTCAATGGGGTGGAAGAAACCCACACCCATTCTTCTTATGGCTTGGGGAGGAATTTCATCACTTGGATCACGAATACCATCTTGCCGCACAAGAGACTCATGATCTTCATCAAACTCGACATTGCTAGATTCTTCAACCCTTCCCGTTGCTTTGTTGTAGACTCGATAGGCATGGGACTGATTTGAGTACCCAACAAAGATCCCTTCTTGAGCTCTAGATTCAAACTTTGATAAGCGGACACCTTTCTTGAGAAGGAAGCATCTACAACCAAACACCCGGAAGTACTTGACATTTGGCTTGTGACCGGTGAGAAGTTCATATGGAGTCTTGTTCTTCATCTTGCGGAGATAGAGGCGACTGGTTGCATGACAAGCGGTTGAAATGGCTTCGGCCCAAAAGTTATATGGAGACTTGAATTCCGCCATCATGGTCTGGGCCGCATCCATCAAAGTACGGTTCTTCCTTTTGGCAACACCATTTTGTTGAGGGGTATAGGGGTAGAGTATTGATGTTTGATCCCCTCATCACTAAGAAACTCATCCAATGTGTAGTTCTTGAATTCGGTGCCATTGTCACTTCTAATGGTGAGGATAGTGGAGTTGAGTTGCCGTTGCACTTGATTTGCAAAGTCGATGACGGTTTGTTGAGTCTCACTCTTGAACTTGAAGAAGTAGACCCAAGTGTAACGCGAAAAGTCGTCAACAATCACCAAACAATACTTCTTCCCACCAAGACTATCATGAGATGGAGGCCCAAAGAGATCCATGTGAAGAAGCTCCAGGCACCGTTCAGTGGTGATTTGATTGAGAATCTTGTGGGAGGGGTTATTCTCATGTTATGTTCATCTTCAAGAGATTGGGATAGAGAGGCAATCTCATTGACGGCCTCTCTTTCATTTTTACCTAACAAGTCAATAACTTCCTCTTTCTCATCTAGCATTTCCCTAGCATGGTCAAGTTGGTTTACAAGTGTTTCAAAGCACATCCTAGTATCATCATCTAGATGCTCCATGGATTCACACATGCTTACCATCTCTTTCTTAACCTCTAAACCATCTAGATTATGCAAGGGAAGCTCATTTGGGGAGGACTTGGAAGCGGGAGTTACCTCGGTGGCCTTAGCCATGAGACACTTTTGGTTGCGGTTGGTGATGTTCTCGTTTGGGGAGTCGAAGAGAGACACTCGTGGAGTAGATGAAGTAGCAATAGAGGAAACCCCCACGATCTCTCCACCTTGACCTTCATTCTCAACATCATCATCATCGCCCGAAAAGTACTCTTCATGGACCATCATCGCCCTTTCCTTGTTAGGTAAGTTCTTGTTGTGGAAGTTCTTGTTCAAAGGATGAGGAGGTCTTGGCTTGTTCTTGTGAATGAGGCGGCCTCCATTGTCTTCTCTATTCTCGAAGGGGCATTGAGCTACAAAGTGACTCTTGTCATTGCAATTGTAACAAGATCTAGTCTTTGGAGTCTTCATGGTTGAGTTGAATCTTGGGTTGTCCCTTGACCTTGACTTCATGCCCAGTTTGTTCCAAAACGCCCTTGATTCTAGAGCCAAATGCTCATTGAAAGCATATTTGATGTCCTCTTGAGACCACTCACTTGAGTTGTCGTCTTCATCAACTTCCACCACTTGAGCTTTAAAGGCAAGGTTCAACTTTTGAGACCCATAAGCACGAGCACGGTGACTCAGATTCTTCTTGGCAATGGTCATGGCAATAACTTCACTCAGCACCTCTTGAGAGGACATGGTATGGTAGTTGCTTCTCCCCTTGATAGAGTTGAGTTTTTGTTCCTCGAAGGGAAGAAGAGCTTGAACAAACTTCCTCTTCATGAACTTGTCGTCAACATAGGTAGCTCCAAGGTCCCTCAAGGTACAACAAAGAACCTTGAGCCGACGATACATGTCTTCGGGTGTCTCATCATCTTGCATTTCAAAGCCATCGGACTCATTGTTGGCTTCATCAAACTTGGAGCTTTGAATACTCGCATTTCTAATATATAACTCGGTGAGATGATCCCAAGCTTCTTTGGCGGTGGAGAATTGGCGAATGTGAGCAAAGTCCTTGGGGGTCAATGCCTTTTGAATCATACCCAAGGCGGTGGCATTGAGCTGCTTGTCCACGACCTTGGCCCGAGTCAACTTCTTAGCATCATATGGAGAGAAAACTTCCTCCACAATCCTCATCAATTCAACAGAAGAGCTGGAGATATGAGATTGCATTAGATATTGCCAATTGGCGAAGTTAGAAGTATCTAGTATGGGAGGTGCTCCTTGAGGTATGATGTGCGGCATGGGAATAGGAGGATCCGACGTATATTTGAACGGTGGTGGTACCGCCGAGTAATCCTTGACTCCCTCTTTGGAGGAGGAGTCACCTAGCCCCTCGGTGCTCTCGCTTGGGATCTTGGTGGTTTGAGCCACAAAGCCTAGACCCAAGTGTTTTGGGGCTGTCGCGGGAATCACCCCGGGGGCAACCACTTGCATGGGAGCGGAGGGGGCTTTGGCCTCAATAGATGCATCACAAGGGGTTTCTAGCATGGGGGTAGGCTTAAGGGATTGCAAAAGAGTCATCATTTCCTCAAACTTGGTCATCATGGATGTCTCCAAACGATTGAGGTCATCCATGGAGGCCAAGTTCTTGGGGGCTGCACCCACACTTCCCTCTTCGTCGGCCATAGTCTCTTAGGCGGTTAAGACCGAAGTAAGAGCCGAGGCTCTGATACCAATTGAAAGGCCCAACTTAGGTCGACTAGAGGGGGGTGAATAGGAGACTACCAATTTTTATACTTTTATCCCACTTTTAAGGCTTAGCACAAAGTAAGGTTCACTAGAGATGCAACTACGTGAACAACCTAAATGACAAGAAGTACAAAGGTAAACAAGAGAGTAAATGCAAGAAGTAAAGGAGCGGAGCGAAAGAAATGGCGAGGGGACACGATGATGTAATTCCCGTAGTTCACTTCCAAAGAAGCTACGTCTATGTTGGAGAGGTGTCGGGGCCACACAAGGTCTCCCGAGCGCCACAAAGGCCTCACCTTCTTCTCCGGTGAGCACCACCACAAAGGTGGCCTCACAATCCACTAACCGATGACCTTGAAGGCGCCAACCAAAAACCTTTACAACGAGGTTGAGGGGAGGCTTCACAACTCAATTGAAGGCCCTCAACGACACCCCGGAGCTTTACAACAAATGCCCCAACTCCGAGGATGCCCTACACCGTCTAGGGTTCCAAGAACCCAAGAAACGAAATCCACGAAGGATGAGTGGGGGAAATCAAAATTCCTTTGGTGGAGGTGTAGATCTAGGTCACCTCTCCCAATCCTCAAAAGATCAAGAGATTTGAGTGGTTGGTGACAGAGATCTAGCAAAGTCGAGCTCTTGTGAAAATGGTGGAGAGAGAGAGAACAAAGAGATAAGGTTGGAAGAGGAAGAAGGGGGCTTAAATAGCACCCCTTCAAACGGGCAGAATCTTCCCCGGCCCGACACCGTCACCGGTAGTACTGGCGGGCGAGCCACCACCGGTCTAGCCCAGGCCACGTAACGGTCAAAAGACTATCAGTGGACCCGAAAGGGCTGGCCGGTAGTACCAGTTCAAATTCTGCCCTTATTTCCGTCAAATAGGCAGTGCGAGGCAGAAGGTTATCTGACCGGCACTGCCCAGCGTCGGAAATAGGAGCGGAACTGGACCCGGAACTACCGGTCCCCGATGCTGGCTGGTACTACCGGTGAGGGAGTGATACTACCGCTCAAGGGGGCAGGAGCTGGTCAGGCCGGTACTACCGATCCAAGATCCGATGCTATTTCCGTCAAATAGGCACAGTTAGACAGAAGTCTTACTGAACACAAAAACTCTTCATCGGAAATAGGACCGGATCTTCAGCCGGAAGTACCGCTCGAACATCCCTAGGAAAACCCCCTGGGCGGTACTACCGCTGCCTGGCCGGTACTATCGGTCAGGGCAGAAACCCCTCCAACAACTCAGAAAACACTCTCTCACTCGAAATCTGGGATGGCTGTGGAGGTGCATATATGGTCTGTGCATGAAAAATTGATTTCCCACAACCTTCCTAGATGGACTCCCTCTTGATAGTACGGCAGCCTAAAAAGTAAACAAGAGAAAGTGGAAAATAAGAGCTATCGACTACAAGCACTTCCTTGAGAGACAACATCCACGAACACGTCCGAAGATAAAACCTGAAACTTGGACAAACGGTTAAACCACAAAATGAGTTATCATCAGCACCAAAAACATAAGGATAAAGAATAATCCTTTCACTAGGAACATCATATTTAGCTATTCAAGTTTGGAGCTAATCATGAGACTCATTAAGAAGTGAGTGTTCACTCTGTAGTTCACTCTCCAAAGCCTTGTGGGTGATGTCAAGTTCCTCTAGCTTCTCGGTTAGTCTAGCATGAGCAACCCCAAATTCAACCTTTTCCTTTTTAAGTTTCTTAACTTTAGGAATAGCGTGATCACGTTCTTTGATTAGTTTAGCCACAATATCATCATGTGACTCCTTGATGGTCTCAAGCTTCTCTTCAAGAGAAGCTTGAATCTGCTCTTCTTCCTCTAGAGCATTTTTAAGGATGCTATCTCCATTGCATCCTCTCTTTCAATTCTGCCCTTTTCTTCAAGAAGTTCTTCTAAGTGAACAAGTTGACCCATTAGGGCTGTGAAATGACCCGTGTTCTCAACTTGCAAGTTAGTTATAAAATGGTCCAAAGCAATAACTTCTTCCTTAACCTTAATACTAGTAGAATCATCCATATCAACGTTCATAGTAGTCCTAGGAAAGGAAGTGGTGGAAGGTGATATCTCTGAACCTCTTGTCATAAGACAAGTGACGTTCTTATTGAAGGAGTTCTCATTGAGAGATTTGAAGAGCAGAGCGGTTGGTGTGGATGTGGTAGCTATGTCTACCGCCTCTCTTGGGCTTTCATCGTATTCTTCGTCTTCACTTGCGTATGAGTACTCTTCTTGGGCTACCAACACTATCTTTGGTTGCTTCTTGCATAGACCTTTTTCTTGTTGAATGGCTTCTTGCATGGAGATTTTGATTTCTCCTTGAGAGCCAGTCTACCTGCATGATCTTATCTACTTTGATAGGGCACTCGGCAACAAAATGTAAATGGTCTCCACAATTGTAAGAAGATCTTAGTTTTGGACCATTTTCCTTTCTTTCACTAAATCCATTCTTGCGTTCAAGGTCAGATTTTTCCTTAGCCGGGTCTTTCCAAAAGTTTCTTGGATAGAATGCCATGTACTCACCATGAGCTCGATTGACCTCCTCGAGGCAACTCATGGCAACTATTTCAATGTTCCTATCATCTTCTTCTTGCTCAATAATGTTGCACTTCAAGGCAACATTTACACCTTTTTGCATTCCAATTGCTCGCGCACGAGCATCTTCAGCGTTCTTGGACGCAACCTTGAATGCAACCATTTCTTGCATAACTTCATCGGAAGTCATTTTGTGATAATTGTGTCTTCCTTGGAGGCTCTTCAAGTTAGTGGGTTCAAATGGCATGAGAGCACTAAATTATTTCCTCTTGATCCATGCATCATCAACATGTGTGGCACCATGATTTCCAAATGTGGTGGCAATGGCCTTGAGTCTTTGATACATGTCTTCATGGTCTTCCCCATCCAACATGTAGAACCCTTTTTCTTGTTTTCTTAGAGCGTCATAACGGTCTCTTCTCATGCTCTCATTTTCGATGAATAACTCGATGAGGGCATCCCAAGCTTCCTTTGCAGTACTGAGATGTTCAATGTGTGGCATGTCCTTGGGATCCACACCAAGTTGGATCATGTGCAAAGTAGTGGCATTGAGTTGACTATCAACCACTTATCTTCTTGCCATGTTTGATGGATCTACAACATGGAGTCTATTCACTATAATCTTCCACAACTTGATTGAAGAGCTTCATACATGAGATTTCATTAAAAATTGCCATTGATTAAAAGAAGATGCACTAAGCTTGGGTGGATCACCCCTATTGTTTATATGAGGGTGAGGAATTGGTGGATCAGGTGAGTATAAGTGAGAGACCTCACTATAATCCTCCTTACCACTTCCCTTTTTGGAACAGGAGCTCTTATTTTTATCTTCATCCTCTAACTCCTTTTCCTAGGAGTTAGCCTTAGCTTTGTCCTTAGAAAGAATAGTTATAGCCTCAGCAGAAGATACAGGTGTGGCTAGGGTTGGCATGAGACGCGCTATCGTTTCACGCATTTCATGCAACTGAGTCTCCATGGTTTTGGTCAAGTTTGTTTCCAAAGTCTTGAGCTCATCCATGGTTACCTTATCCCCGACCTCACTACCATCTCCCCGAGTACCCATACTCTCTTAGGCGGTAAAGACCGAATAAAGAGCCGAGGCTCTGATACCAATTGAAATGGATCATATGGGCATCTAGAGGGAGGGTGAATAGGTGCTACTCCAAATTTTAATTATTTTCGGTTTTAGGCTTGACACAAAGATAAATTCTCTAGATATGAAACTAAGATGAATTTACCTATATGTCAACCTAGCTACTAAGCGAGTAAAGGCGAGAGGAACGAAGTAACCGTAGTGGAGCACGCAGAGACACATGATTTGTTCTACCGCAGTTCCTTCCTTGTTAAGGGAAGTACGTCTGCATTGGAGGGGTGGGCGGTACTTATACCACCACGCCACAATAGGTCTCACCCTGTTCTCCGGTGGATCTCGCCACAACTGGCCTGATCCACCTTTCCACTATGTGGTACCATTCGAGACAGATACTGGTGCCTTTACAATGCTACCAGGGAACACATCCACAACTGAATTGGAGGCTCCTGTGATGACAACAAGCTAACACAATAAAACAAGTGATCCAATAATGAAACCACAATCTAGAAATTCAAAGAAACTCTAGATGGAAATTCCCCCAATTAATGGAGAGGAAGTGAAGATCTTGATTGGTGATGATGTAGATCGAGACCTCCTCCGTCGATTCCCCAAAGATCAAAGCCTTCAGGTGGTTGAAAGTGGAGAACTCTTGAAGAATTGATTTGAACAGGGGTCAGCTTTTTTGGATCCGAGAGTGTCTAAACTGAAGTTCTGAAGGGGTATATGTACCTGATGACTTCAAGTGCACAGATCGTTTGTAGCTAGTTTCGAAATAAAGATATTGTTCCCACAGGGAGCAGGAGTCTGAAGTCTAATAACTCTTGAAATAAGTATTACGATAGAAATGCTAGATTAAGTTCTAAGTAACAAGATAAAATGCGAGTATTGTGTA
This sequence comes from Avena insularis, assembly GCA_023614405.1. Classification (NCBI taxonomy): domain Eukaryota; kingdom Viridiplantae; phylum Streptophyta; class Magnoliopsida; order Poales; family Poaceae; genus Avena; species Avena insularis. The sequence goes on along the minus strand of CM042696.1, from coordinate 93,110,920 downwards.
AAAAGGTGTTTTTGGGTTTTTGGTATAAGAGCAATAATAAAGTAAAGCAAAATAACTTAATACAGAAAGTAAGTATCGCGTATGTAAGAGAGATTAGAACTTCAATAGGGAAAAAGCGTTCTCAGAGAGTAGTCGATACACCACTAGTATTATAAGGATCTAAGGTAAAGATTATCATCATGAACATTCTCAACTATGTATTTGTGGGAGGAACTCCGTATTTGGATAATTAAGTAGCAACCGCTGCTCACATCATCCTCATAACCACATCAGTCAGCAATCAACATCAATCGAGTTATTGCGCTATTAAGGGACGTAATCTAGTAGGACATATCCCATGGCATGGATAGTGTTCCGTGAGTTTCCTCGGTTTCCCAAGTTGATACGTAAGGGGTGCCAATAGCTTTATAGTCATTATAAGTGCTAGCACGCCTCCGTCTACCAACTAGTAGTTCCCTCCATCAAGTCCGCATGAGAGGCAAATATTGAGAGGTCGACTTCTCTCAACATCAAGATGTAGAAAATCTAACACATGGTCACAGCGACGAATATCATAATAGACTTTATCTTATTTCAATCTCATACTAGGGTTTCTCCATCTCCCCAAGAACTAGAGATCTACTCAGACATGGAGGCAATCAACATCATGGCAATGGTAATGGAAACAATCATAGATGAATAGTACTTGTATAAATCCATAACGAATACGGGAATTACAACAAGATCTAGACAAGATGTAGATGAGATGGATGGAGATGATGGTGATGCAGCGGTGGTTGATCAAGATCGATGCCTTAGCCTCCCGGATCTGCGCAGGGTGAAGATGGATCCCTAGCGGATGAGTTCCCCCTCCAGATGCCTTCCGGAGGTGAGGTTTCTGCGATTTCTGGGTGTTCTATATGTCATCTCCTCGAACCAGTTGCACGGGGTGAAACTATTTGAGGAGACGGAGGCGGCACCAACTATACGGTCGGAGCTATACGGCCGGAAAAGTTGCTCCTGCCGTATAGTTGGTCGTTGAACCTTCTGCCTCCCTTGTTCGCTTCTGGATTTCTTCTGGTATTATTAATATTTCCCAAATAAGCGATTTACGTTGTTTTTTACTCCTCTTATCTACAGTACAACTGCTCCAAGAATTGTATCCATTGAATCCATCATTTGTCCCGATCCTGGTGAAAAACAGACATAAAATATGCGCGCGAGCGCCGTAAAATACCAAGATGCTAAATCTACAATGCAAAATAATAATGTAAAACATGATGCAAATATGCACTCATCAACTTCCCCAAGCTTAGACGCTTGCTCGACCGGAGCAAGTTTAAGCTTAATGATGTGATCCTCATATTCATGAAGCTGAGTCGATTAAAATAAATGAGGCAGTTGCAACATGTGTTTATCATATACGATACATAGGAATAAGTTTGTGAATAGTACCTTACTCGAACCATCTGAATAGTATTAGCAGGCTTCCACACCTTAGTTATCAATAGTTCATAAAAGATAAATCTCAACATAATTGATGACTGCAAGAGCACATATCGTTTGTAGCTAGTTTCGAAATAAAGATATTGATCTCATAGGGAGCGAGAGTCTGAAGTCTAATAAGTTTTGGAATAAATATTACGATAGAAATGCTAGATAAAATTCTAAGTAACAAGATAAAATGCGAGGATTGTGTAAAAAGGTGTTTTTGGGTTTTGGGTATAAGAGCAATAATAAAGTAAAGCAAAGTAACTTAATACAGAAAGTACGTATCGTGTATCTAAGAGAGATTGGAACTGTAGTAGGGAAAAAAGCGTTCTCAGGGAGTAGCGGATACACCACTAGTATTGTAAAGATCTAAGATAAAGATTATCATCATGAATATTCTCAACTATGTATGTGTGGGACGAACTCCGTATATGGACGATTTTCCAACAACCGCTGCACACATCATCCTCATAACCACATCCGACAACAATCAACATCAATCGAATTACTGTGCTATTAAGGAACGTAATCCCGTAGGACGTATCCCATGGCATGGATAGTGTTCCGTGAGTTTCCTCGGCTTCCCAATTTGATACGTAAGGATTGCTAACAGCTTTATAGTCACCGTAAGTGCTAGCACGCCTCCGTCTACCAACAAGTAATTCCCTCCATCAAGTCCCCATGAGAGGCAAATATTGAGAGGTCGACATCTATCAACATCAAGATGTAGATAATCTAACACATGGTCACAACGATGAATATCATAATAGACTTTATCTTATTTCAATCTCATACTAGGGTTTCTCCATATCCCCAAGAACTAATGATGTACTCAGACATAGAGGCAATCAACATCATGGCAATGGTAATGGAAACAATCATAGATGAATAGTACTTGTATAAATCCACAACGAGTACAGGAATTACAACAAGATCTAGACAAGATGTAGATGGGATGGATGGAGATGGTGGTGATGCAGCGGTAGATGATGAAGATCAATGCCTTAGCCTCCTGGATCTGTGCAGGGCGAAGATGGATCCTTGGTGGATGAGTTCCCCCTCCAGATGCCTTCCGGAGGTGAGGTTTCAGCGATTTATGGATGTTCTGTATATTGTCTCCTCGGACCAATTGCACGGGGTGAAACTATCTAACGAGGCGGAGGTGGCGCCAGCTATACGGCAGGAATATTTCCTCCGCCCGTATAGTTGGTCATTATGCTCTCTGTCTCCTCTGTCCGCTTCGGGTTTTCTTATGGTATTATTAATATTTCCCAAATAAGCGATTCACGTTGTTTTTGACTCCTTTTCTCCTCAGTACAACTGCTTCAATTATTTTATCCATTGGATCCATCCTTTGTCCTGATCCTGGTGAAAACAGACATAAAATATGCGTGCGAACACCGTAAAATACCAAGATCCTACATCTACAATGCAAAATAATAATATAAAACATGATGCAAATATACACTCATCAACTTCCCCAAGCTTAGTCTCTTGCTCGTCCCGAGCAAGCTCTAGCTTAATGGATGTGATCCTCAGATTCATGAAGTTGAATCGATAAAATAAATGAGGCTATTGCAGCATGTGTTTATCATATACGATACATAGGAATAAGTTTATGAATAGTACCTTACTCAAACCATCAGAATAGTATTAGAAGGCTTCCACACGTTAGTGATCAATAGTTCATAAAAGATGAATCTCAACATAATATAAAAAAATCCGGTTCAACTGAATGAGTTAAGGAGGTAGTCCCAAGTGTTTTAGGATCAACATATTCACTTGGGATTCAAAATCTCAAAAGTGTTTCTTTGTCATACTGCAATACAGTGGTATATGCCTACTTGCTCTTTGCATATTCGCTCTTTTTATTCTTCTTTTTCTTTTCTTTTGTATATACATATGCTCACACTTTTGTTTAAGTGTTGTGCAAATGAGCTAGCCATATATTCCACTTCATGTAGGAATTCAAAGTTCAACGATCTCAATTATCAAATTCCAACTGTATATGAAGCATTCTTATGACTTGGAGATTCTACCTCGACTTTTTCTCACTCTATTTAGATAACACTTTATTTTCCTTTGTTCAAGGTTTCTTTTTCAACTTAATTGTATAGATAATTTTTCTTTGTAAATCAAACCGTAGACTTACAGCATATTGACCAAATTATCTTTAGGTGTTCCATTAATACCAATGGTGTGGAAGACTCCTATTGCTATCATCAAGTGCAAGTAAAATTATACTCAAGCCATTCATATATCAATAAGTAAAATACAAACTCAATATTGCTCCATATATAATAATAAACTTGGAATTTCATAAAAGGGATCGACTATTTCTGAAGGGAATTCTAATGATGCAAACTTTATTTATAGTTTGAGCTAATGCAAGAGTAATAAAACTTATAAGATAGATTACAAGATCTTAAAGATCTTCCCGAGCTTGGAATCAAGCCAGGCGGGATCAAATAATCCCTTGCGATTATTTGATACCGTGATTGTTGTAGATCACTGTGACGCCATCGCACGTGGGATCTTGTCCTCACGGGCCAGCCTGAGGCGGAGGGATTGATTGACAGTTTCTAATTCTTTAACACGTAGCTTGTAGAAAAGATTGTTCCTCTCCAGCACCTTCACTTGCTCCTTAATGAACTCATTGTTATCCTGAAGTGTTTGTAGCGCCTTAAGACTCATACAAAAACCTGCTATGGTTGTTCGCTTGATATCTTTATCAAGTTTATCAAGATAAAGTCGCAGCAATCGAAGGTGTTTAGGCGTTCCCGGCTTCTCCTTGTACAACTCTTCGATCCTCAGTTCCAGAGCATTCAAATCCCTCTTCCGACATACATGGTCGGCTTCGAGGAACTCTATAAGGATGGCCTTGATCTCCTTCCCTTGCTCGCTATTGCTCCCGGTCTCCATGGGACCTTTCCTTCTTGACTTCTATTCCTTGGTTGAGAGTCCTTTCGTTTGAATAAGAAGTAGATCTATTTCTGGAGATTATGATTATAGAGAGAAACAATGACAGCATATAAGGAGGGTCAGAGGTCGGTAAAACTCGCGAGAAACACCAAATTTTCGTCCAAGAAATGAATCCAAACGGAATAGAAAAAGAAATCATGGATTTGGAAGTAACCTGCTGCGTAACGACCAACTATACGGGCGTGGTCCGTATAGGTCCGGCCGTATAGTTGGTTCCGGGCAAGATATTTCCAAATATCTCGAGTCCAGGTCGATTAAATCACGACTCAAAACCGACAATAATGTAATGTTTTTTTTTGATAAATAAACGAAGAATCAAACGAAAAGTGTCTGAGATTTTAACGACCAACTATACGGCCGAAATTTTTGTGCCGGCCGTATAGTTGCGACCGTATAGATATAGACACGAAAATCAAAAGTGTATGAGAGTTTAACGACCAACTATACGGCTGGAATTTTTGCTCCGGTCATATAGTTGCGACCGTATAGATACAAAAAGCAAAAAGCAAAACCATCTAAGAGTTAATGACCAACTATACGGCCGAAATTTTTGCTCCGGTCGTATAGTTGCGATCTTATAGGCAAATTATCAAAAATAGTTTTGCAAAGATGATACAGAGAGTTTAACGACCAATTATACGACGGGAGCTTCCTCTCCGGTCGTATAGCTCCGCCCGTATAGTTGGGAAAACCTCTTTAAAACTTCATAAAAATGCAAGCAATTCAAAGGCAGAATTTTTAAGAGTAAGAACTGTGAAAATAAATCACTTATTTGGGTAAGAATACTTACCTTGTACTTACCATTGTTTATTCGGGGACAAAGAATTCCTCCCATAATAAAGACTTCTTCTCTTTTGGAGGAATTGACCTTAGCTCATTGAATAATTATCGTAAACGAAAATCACCTAGACTAAAGTTCCTCTCAATAAGATTAGTGTCTTGCGGGGCAATCATGGACAGTGTATCTAGCATTTTTATTTCCAGCCTCTACAAACTCCAGCTCATATTCTTGAAGTGAAAGAATCCAACGTATCAACCTTGGCTTATGTTCTTTCCTTTCAAGGAGTTCTTTTAAGCCATCACGATCCGTATGAACTCTTACCTTTGCATCAACTATGTAGGAACAAAATTTATCACAAGAGAAAATCACAACAAATAGTTCCTTTTCTTCCTTAGGGTAGTTCTTTTGAGCACCATTGAGAGTTCTACTAGCATGATGTATAATATTAAATCTACGACCAATATGTTGTCCTAGAGTTACTCCTACAACATTATCACTAGCTTCGCATATTAAATCAAAGGTTGTATCCCAGATAGGTGGTTTAATAATAGGAGCGCGAGATAAAGCATTTTTGAGTTTATCAAAGGCTTCAAGACACTTATCATCGAAATTAAATCTAATTCCCTTTTGCAAGAGGTTTTTCAAAGGTTTAGATATTCTAGAGAAATTTCTAATGAACCTTCTATAAAAGCCCACATGACTAGGAAAACTGCTTATACCTTTAATATTCCTTGGTGGTGGAATTCTCTCTATTGCTTCAACCTTAGCTCGATCAACTTCAATTCCCTTACCTGATACCTGTTGTCCAAGGACTATACCTTCTTTCACCATAAAATGACACTTCTCCCAGTTTAGGACGAGATTAGTTTCTTCATAGTGCTACAAAACTCTTTTGACATTATCTAAACAACTAGTAAACAAAGTTCCATAGACAGAAAAGTCATCCATAAATACTTCCATTATAAGTTTTATAAAATCAGCAAAAATAGCAGTCATGCATCTTTAAAAATTAGCTGGAGCATTACATAAACCAAAGGGCATACGTCGGTAAGAATGTAAACCGTAAGGACTTACGAAAGTTGTTTTAAGTTGGTCATCCAGATGAACAACTATTTGAGAGAAACCAGAGTATCTGTCCAAGTAACAAAAATGAGTATGGTTTGCTAACCTCTCTAAAGTTTGATCTATGAACGGTAACGGATAGTGATCTTTCCTAGTTTCTTTGTTTAATTTCCTAAAGTCTATGCACATCCTATGCCCAACAACAGTTCTAGTAGGTATCAATTCATTGTTTTCATTAGGAACAATAGTAAAACCGCCCTTCTTAGGAACACAATGAACATGACTTGCCCATTCACTTTCTTTAACAGGGTAAATTATACCTGCGTCCAGTAGGCGTACAATTTCTTTTCTTACCACTTCTTTCATTTTAGGCTTTAATCTTCTATTAAATTCCACAACTAGTTTTGCACCTTCCTCCATGAATATCCGATGGACAACTATCATGGGACTAATTCCCTTCAAGTCATCGATTGAGTACCCAAAGGCTCAACGATGCTGCTTAAGTATCATCATAAGTTCTTCTTCTTCTCCTAAAAGTTTAGCACTAATAATAACAAGGAATTTATTGGTATCATCTAAAAACCTGTATTTAAGATTATCTGGTAGAGTCTTAAATTCTAGGGGTGGTAATTCCTCATCCTCTGTCTTCTCTGGCTCTTCAAAAGCCTAATCAGTTGGAGGTCCCAAAACGGGTAGTGAGTCGAATTCATTTTCTAGTTTTCCCGGGGACTTGTCCTCCATAATTATTTCTTCATAATTTGGATCTTCATCTATTTCTTCTTCTTGATTACCTAAGAAAAGAGCCACCATTTCCTCAATAGTTATCTCTTCCTCTTGTATTGGTGGAGGCTTGTCTTTAAATTTAGAGAAATGGAATTTATTTTCCGTTCCTCCAAGCTTAAGCGTCACAATCTCCTTCTTAAAATTGACATAGGCACCTATATCACCCAAAAAACTTCTTCCAAATATAATAGGGCAGAGAGTGTCAGCTGGCATATCAACAACTACAAAGTCAATAGGAAATTTTTTGTTGCTTATTGTGACAGTTGCATTATCAACTACTCCCATTGGAATTCTAAGGTTCTTATTGGCTAACATAATTGTCATATCAGTATTTTCAATTGTAGCTGGTTCTATTTCTTGTTTTATTTCTAAGTAGAAATCATAACATATAACATTAACTTTGGTGCCAAGATCACATAAACCGTAATGAGAGGTTTATTTAAATATGCAGGGGAGAATAGGCTTACCCACATCTTTTACCTTTGTTTTACCTTCAACCAATATGGAGGTCTCTATATCAAGTTCAACGATGTTGCAGTGTCAGTACATAGCCATAACTGCTTCCTTGGTTACATTTTTATCTTTGGTTTCTTCCAGATGTTCCATGACTTCTGGCATGCTTTACTCTTCCCTTTTTTCCTGTACTATTTTGACCTTCTCATATTCAAAAATATGCTTTTGTGCAGTGTTAGGGAAAGGCACTTCATATATTGGTTCTATGGAGGCCAGTGTTGCTTCTCTTTCTTTTTTCTTTTCTAGTTCGGGTGGTGGATCATACTTGACTGGACCCTCCTTTGGAGCTTTAATATGTTCTATAAAAGCTTTAACAACTTGCAACACAAGATCGGAATCTAAATAAATTTCTTTAGATAGTTCTTTAACATAGCCTTTTTTATTATAGTCATGAATACAATCATGCTCTATTTCTACACCTCCTTCACTTCCTAGACCAAAATTCCATGATACTCTACGATCACGAATTCTATTAAGTAAAGCCCAAGCTTTAGGTATAGGAAGATTCATAAAGGCTCCCTCAGCGAAAGAGTCTAGTTCAATTTTATTAGGCTCAATTAAACCGCTATAAAAGATATGTAGTAAATACCATTCAGGAAAATCATGATGAGGACTTAACCTTAGTAAATCTTTAAATCTAATATAAGCTCTTACTAGTCCATCATTATCACGATTCTTCCAAGTCATTATAAGACACCTGATTCCAAAAGATTTTGATAATGGATAATATTTTGATAAAATTCACAAGCCAGATTATCCAAAGTAGTAGTGGCTTTAGGGGGTAGAGATCTATACCATGAGAGAGTTGTACTTGTCAAAGTTTGACTAAAAAGTTTAACCCTTACCTCGTCGGCAGTATATCCCGTCCATAGAAAAGTGTCACATATATCTTTAAAACATGCAATATGCTCATATGGATTAGGATCTTCTTCATCTCCAGTAGATTGCTTCTTATGTAAAATACTAAGTAACATATGATTTATTTCAAACCCCCTTATCTTCTCATTAGAGTTGTCTCTTTTATAAATATCATAGGGCTTCCCAAAGTGGTTGAGTGGGCTAGCACTAGTCATATGCTCAAACTCCATCATGTTGGTGGAAACCTGTAACTCAAAACAAAATTTAGCAAGACAAAAAAAAATAAGCAAAAACTAAAAGACCTATAGCGCTTAGCTCCCCGGCAAAGGCACTAGAAAATAGCTTGATAAATGCAAGAGCACAGATCATTTGTAGCTAGTTTCGAAATAAAGATATCGATCACATAGGGAACAGGAGTCTGAAGCCTAATAACTCTTGAAATAAATATTACGATAGAAATGCTAGAAAAAGTTCTAAGTGACAACATAAAATGCGAGGATTGTGTAAAAAGGTGTTTTTTTGCATTTTTGGCTGGGAGTTTAACGACCAACTATACGGCCAAAATTTTGGCTCCGATCGTATAGTTACGACCGTATAGATATAAACACTGAAAATCGAAAGTGTCTGAGAGTTTAACGACCAACTATACAGCCGGAATTTTGGCTCCGGTCGTATAGTTGCGACTGTATAGATACAGACACCAAAAAGCAAAACTATCTGAGAGTTTAACGACCAACTATATGACTGGAATTTTGGCTCTGATCATATAGTTGCGACCATATATGCTCAGATAACAAGAACAATTTCACAATGATGATACAGAGAGTTTAACGACCAACTATACGGCGGGAGCTCCCTCTCCGGTTGTATAGTTCCGCTCGTATAGTTGGTAAAAACCCTCTAAAACTTCAAAAAACACAAGGAATTCAAAGGAAGAATTTTTAGGAGTAAAATTTGTGAAAACAAATCACTTATATGGGTAAGAACACTTACCTTGCACTTAGCATTTTCTTATCAGGGATGAGAAAGTTCCTCCAACAACAAAGACTTCTTCTCTCTTGAAGGAATCGACCTTAATTCTTTGAAAAATTCTCGTAAACAAAAATCACCAGGACTAAAGTTCCTCTCAACAAGATTGGTGTCTTGCAGGGTGATAGGTCATAAACGTATCTATAGTTTTTGATGCTCCATGCTTGTTTTATATCAATTTTCTTATGTTTTGGTTACACTTTCAGGTATCTTTATACATTTTCTGGAACTAACCTATTAACAAGATGCCAGTTGCCTGTTTTCTGCTATTTTTGGTTTCAGAAAAGCAAGTAAGGAAATATTTTCGGAATTGAACGGAACAAAAGCCAAAGTCAATATTTTACCAGAAGGAACACAAAGTTCGAAGGGCAGCCGGAGTGGGGCCACGAGGTGGCCACACCTAGGGCTGGCGCGGCCACCCATAGGCATGCCGCCCTATGGTGTGGGCCCCTCAGGCGGCCACCGACCTTGCCCCTTCGCCTATAAAAGTATCCCGATGCAGAAAACGTAAGCACCCGATCAAAAATCCACGAAAGAGTCTATAGCCGCCGCCATCTCCATCCCTAGATCAGGGGGATACGAAGCTCTTCCCGACACCCGGCCGAAGGGGAGAGATCATCCCGGAGGCCTTCTTCATCACCATGCCTGTCTCCGGAGTGATGTGTGAGTAGTTCACCCTTGGACTATGGGTCCAGATAGTAGCTAGATGGTTGGTTCTCCTCCTTTGTGCTATCATGTTTAGATCTTGTGAGCTCCGTTCATGATCAAGATCATCTATTTGTAATCCTATATGTTGTGTTTGTGGGGATCTGATGGATGTTGAGATACTATGTCAGATTGATTATTGATTCTATCATGTCTATGTTATTTGTGATCTTGCATGCTCTCCGTTGTTAGTAGCTATCTTGGCCAAGTAGATGCTTGCAACTCCAAGAGGGAGTATTTATGCTCGATAGTAGGTTCATGCCTCTAGTAATCTGGGGAAGTGACAGAAATCTCTAAGGTTGTAGATGTGTTGTTGATACTAGGGAGAAAACAACAATCCTTTGTCCATGGGGCAATTGTATTGTTTACTTTACACACTTTGCTTAATGCAATTATCTGTTGCTTGCAACTTCATACTGGAAGGGGTTCGGACGATAACCTGAAGGTGGATTATTAGTCATAAATGTAGTTGGATTATGGTCTATGTATTATGTTGTAATGACCAATCAAATCTCGTAGGAGTCAAGATGTCTAGTATATGCATTGTTATTCTTTCTCAAATCTATCAATTGCCCCGTTGTAATTTGTTCACCCAACATGCTATTTATCTTAAGGAGAAACACCTCTAGTGAACTGTGGACCCCAGTTCATTCCTTTACCATTAATATACCATCTACTGTTTACTGTTTACTATTTACTTTTTGCAAGAAATTATTATCTTCTACACTATACGTTTAATCCTTTGTTTTCAGCAAAACCAGTGAGATTGACAACCTCACTGTAAGTTGGGGAAAAGTTCTGTGGTTGTGTTGTGCAGGATTCCAAGTTGCTAGCAACACCTTGGAGTTGTTTCCTTACTCCTACTAGTTCGATAACCTTGGTTTCATAGCTGAGGGAAACTTGTTGTTGTGCTCATCATACCTTCCTCTTGGGGTTCCCAACGAGTTCTACATATATTGAGCCATCACTGGGCAATCATGGACACTACATTTAACATCTTTATTACCTGCCTCTGCATAATCTGCAACTCAAATTCTTGAAGTGAAAGAATCCAACGGATCAGTCTTGGCTTATGTTCTTTCCTCTTAAGGAGTTCTTTTAAACCATCACGATCTGTATGAACTCTTACATTTGCATCAACTATGTAAGAACGAAATTTATCACAAGAGAAAAATACAGCAAACAGTTCCTTTTCTTCCTTTGGGTAAGTCTTCTGAGAACCATTTAGAGTTCTACTAGCATGATGTATAATATTAAATCTGCGACCAATATGTTGTCCCAGAGTTACTCCTACAACATCATCACTAGCTTCACATATTAAGTCAAAGGTTGTATCCCAGATATGTGGTTTAATGATGGGAGCACGAGATAAAGATTTTTTGAGTTTATCAAAGGCTTCAAGATATTTATCATCAAAATTAAATCTTACTCCCTTTTGCAGGAGGTTCGTCAAAGGTTTAAATATTCCAGAGAAATTTCTAATAAACCTTCTATAAAAACCCACATGACCAAGGAAACTTCTTATACCTTTAATATCCCTAGGTCGTGGTATTCTCTCTATTGCCTCAACCTGAGCTCTATCAACTTCAATTCTCTTACCTGATACCTTGTGTCCAAGGACTATACGTTTTTTGACCATAAAATGGCACTTCTCCCAGTTTAGAACAATATTGGTTTCTTCACAACGCTGCAAAACTCTTTTGAGATTATCCAAGCAACTAGTAAACGAAGTTCCATAGATAGAAAAGTCATCCATAAATACTTCCATTATAAGTTCTATGAAATCAGCAAAAATAACAGTCATGCATCTTTGAAAAGTAGTCGGAGCATTACATAAACCAAAAGGCATATGTCGGTCAGCATGTAAACCATAAGGACTAATGAAAGTTGTTTTAAGTTGTTCATCAGGATGAACAACTATTTGAGAAAAACCAGAGTATCTGTCCAAGTAACAAAAATAAGTATGGTTTGCCAACCTCTCTAAAGTTTGATCTATGAACGGTAAAGGATAGTGATCTTTCCTAGTTTCTTTATTTAATTTTCTAAAGTCTATGCACATCCTATGCCCAACAATAGTTCTAGTAGGTATCAATTTATTATTTTCATTAGGAACAACAGTGAAACCGCCATTCTTAGGGGCACAATGAACAGGACTTATCCATTCACTTTTTTTAACGGGGTAGATTATACTTGTGTCCAGTAGGCGTATAATTTCTTTTCAAACCACTTCTTTCATTTCAGGCTTCAATCTTCTATTAAATTCCGCAACTGGTTTAGCACCTTCCTCCATGAATATTTGATGGACGACTATCATGGGACTGATGCCCTTCAAGTCATCCATTGAGTACCCAAAGGCCTTGCGATGCTCCTTAAGTATTTCCATAAGTTCTTCTTCTTCTTTTCCTGAAAGTTTAGCACTGATAATAACAGGAAATTTATTTATATCATCTAGGAACCTATATTTTAGATTATCTGGTAGAGTCTTCAACTCTGGGGGTGGTAGTTCCTCGTCACCTATCTTTTCTGGCTCTTTAAAAGCCTCATCGGTTGGAGGTCCCATTATGGGAAGTGAATCGAATTCATCTTCTAGTTCTTCCAAGGACTTGTCCTCCATACCTATTTCTTCATAATTTGGATCTTCATTTATTTCTTCTTCTTGATTACCAAAGAAAAGAGACACCATTTCTTCAATAGTTCTCTCTTCTTCTTCTTCTTCTTCTTGTATTTGTGGAGGCCTATCTTTAAATTTGGAAAAATGGAATTTATTTTCCTTTCCCCCAAGCTTAAGAGACATAATCTCCTTCTTGAAACTAACATAGGCACCTATATCACCCAAAAAGTTTCTTCCAAATATAATAGGGTATAGAGTGTCAGCTGGCATATCAACAACTACAAAATCAATTGGAAAGTTTTTATTGCCAATTGTGATAGTTGCATCTTCAACTACACCCATTGGAATTGTAAGATTTTTATTGGCTAACATAATTGTCATATCAGTATTTTCAATTGTAGTCGGTTCTATTTCGTCTTTTATTTCTAAATAGAAATCATAAGATATAACATTAACTTCAGCGCCAAGATCACATAAACCATAATGCGAGGTTTCTTTAAATACGCAAGGAAGAATAGGCTTACCCACACCTTTTACCTTTGTTTTACCTTCAACCAATACGGAAGTCTCTTCATCAAGTTCAACTATGTTACAATGTGCGTACATAGCCAGAATTGCTTCCTTGGTTACCTTTTCATCATTGGTTTTCTCCGGATGTTCCATGATTTCTGGCATATTTTCTTCTTCCTTTTTATCATATACTTCTTTTACCTATTCATATTCAAGAATATGCTTTCGTGTAGTGTTAGGAAAGGGCATTTCATTTATTGGTTCTAAGGAGGCCAGTGTTGCTTTATCATCTCTTTTCTTCTCAAGTTCGGGTGGTGGATCATACTTGACCGGTCCCTCTTTTGGAGCTTTAATATGTTATGTAAAAGCTTTAACAACTTGCAACACAAGATCTGAATCAAAATAAAGTTCTTTAGATAATTCTTTAGCATGACCTTTTTTATTATAGTCGTGAATATAATCATTTTCTATTTCTACACCTCCTTCACTCCCTAGACCAAAATTCCATGAAACTCTATGATCATGAATTCTATTAAGTAAAGCCCAAGTTTTAGGTATAGGAAGATTCATAAAGTCTCCTTCCGCGAAAGAGTCTAGTTCAATTTTATTAGGTTCAATTAAACCGCCATAAAAGATATGCAATCAATACCATTTAGGCAAATCATGATGCGGACATAAATGTAGTAAATCTTTAAATCTGATATAAGCTCTTACTAGTCCTTCATTAGAATAGTTTTTCCAAGTCATTATAAGACGCCTGATTATTCCAGAAGATTTTGACAATGGATAATATTTTGCTAGAAATTCACAGGCTAGATTATCCCAAGTAGTTGTGGCTTCAGATGGTAGAGATCTATACCATGAGAGAGTTATACTAGTCAAAGTCTGACTAATAAGTTTAACCCTTACCTCATCAGCGGTATATCCCGTCAATAGAAATATGCAATATGCTCATATGGATCAGGATCTTCTTCATCTCTAGTAAATTGTTTCTTGTGTAAAATACCAAGAAGTAGAGGATTTATTTCAAACCTCCTTATCTTCTCATTGGAGTTGTCTCTTTTGTAAATATCATAGGGCTTCCCAAAGCAGTTGAGTGGGTTAGCACTAGTCATATGCTCAAACTCCATCATGTTGGTGGGAACCTGTAACTCAAAACAAAATTTAGCAAGACAAAAATAAATAAGCAAAAACTAAAAGATCTACAGCGCTTAGCTCCCTAGAAACGATGCCAGAAAATAGCTTGATGACTGCAAGTGCACAAATCGTTTGTAGCTAGTTTCGAAATAAAGATATCGATCCCACAGGGAGCAGGAGTCTGAAGTCTAATAATTCTTGAAATAAGTATTACGATAGAAATGCTAGATTAAGTTCTAAGTAACAAGATAAAATGCGAGTATTGTGTAAAAAGGTGTTTTTGCATTTTTGGTATAAGAGCAATAATAAAGTAAAGCAAAATAACTTAATATAGAAAGTAAGTATCACGTATGTAAGAGAGATTGGAACTTCAATAGAGAAAAAGCGTTCTCAGGGAGTAGCGGATACACCACTAGTATTATAAGGATCTAAGATAAAGATTATCATCATGAACATTCTCAACTATGTATGTGTGGGAGGAACTCCATATTTGGACAATTAGGCAGCAACTGCTACTCACATCATCCTCATAACCACAGCAGTCAGCAATCGACATCAGTCGAGTTACTGCGATATTAAGAGACGTAATCCCGTAGGATGTATCCCATGGCATGGATAGTGTTCCGTGAGTTTCCTCGGTTTCCCAAGTTGATACATAAGGGGTGCCAACAGCTTTATAGTCACTGTAAGTGCTAGCATGCCTAAGTCTACCAACTAGTAGTTCCCTCCATCAAGTCCCCATGAGAGGCAAATATTGAGAGGCCGACTTCTCTCAACATCAAGATGTAGAAAATCTAACACATGGTCACAGCGATGAATATCATAATAGAATTTATCTTATTTCAATCTCATACTAAGGTTTCTCCATCTCCCAAAGAACTAGAGATCTACTCAGACATGGAGGCAATCAACATCATGGCAATGGTAATGGAAACAATCATAGATGAATAATACTTGTATAAATCCAAAACGAATACGGGAATTACAACAAGATCTATACAAGATGTAGATGGGATGGATAGAGATATTGGTGATTGATGTCTACGCACTTCTATTCTTGTAGACAGTTGTTGGGCCTCCAAGTGCAGAGGTTTGTAGAACAGCAACAAGTTTTCCCTTAAGTGGATTACCCAAGGTTTATCGAACTCGGGGAGGAAGTGGTCAAAGGTATTCCCTCTCAAGCAATCCTGCAATCAAGATACAAGAAGTCTCTTGTGTCGCCAACACACCCAATACACTTGTCAGGTGTATAGGTGCACTAGTTCGGCGAAGAGATAGTGAAATACAAGTGGTATGGATAATTATAAGTGGTAACGGTGATAGAATATAACTTGATGGCGTGGAAAAGACTAAAGGCAAACTTAAATAAAGATAGAAGCAAGCAAACATGTAACAAATCTAGTAGTACAATGCTAAGAAACAAGGCCTAGGGATCATACTTTCACTAGTGAACACTCTCTCATATAAATATCTTCTCTTTATGATACTACTCTTAACTACTCTCCGGTTGGACACTCTAATCGTTGGTAGGGCTATAACAGCACACCTCAAAGTTCATATTTCCCATCTAGAAAACCCCACACTGTCACCTTGAGTACTAGATGAGTCCAACAAACACCACAATTTCATAGAAACATCCAACTCCAAATATAACTCATAATAAGTATTTGTAATCTCTAGCCTAAGTGCCACCATGGTGAGCACGCTTTCACTTTCACACACATAGGGAGAGCAGAGATCTATTAAAGCACTTGAGTAGCAAGGTAGATCTACTTGATTACAAAGCTCATGATCACAATATGATCATGCATAGAGAGAGAGAGAGAGATGAACACATAGCTACCGGTAGAACCCGTAGCCTCGAGAGAAAACTACTCCCTCCTCATCATGGGAATCAGCAATGGTGATGGAGATGGTGGTGGAGATCGATGGAGATGGCTCCGGGGGCACTTCCCCGTCCCGGCAAGGTGCCGGAACAGAGACTTTTTGTCCCCCGAATCTCCCCTTCGGTGGCGGCAGCGCTGCGGAACTTTTTGTGGCTGGAGGCTTGATTCTCCAGGGTTTATGCATCGGGAGGCTTCTTATAGGCGAAGAGGCAAGGTCGGTGGAGTGCCAGGGGCCCACACCACCTGGTGGCGCGGCCAGGGCTATCCCGTGCCACCACATGGTGTGTGAGTCCACGCCCTCCTCAAATCTCGCTCGGGCTCCATGAGTCTTCGGTAAAATAGGAACTTTGGCTTTTGTCCGTCAATTCGAGAATATTGATTTTCGACTTTCCGGAACCAAAACAGCAGAAAACAGGCAGCAAGCTTTGTGGCTCTTGTTAATAGGTTAGTCTAAGAAATCATATGAAAAGTACTCCAAAGTGTGGACAAAACACAAGAAAGTAGATAAAACCAAGCATGGAACATCAAAAATTATAGATACATTTGCAATGTATCAACATCCCCAAGCTTAACTCCTGCTCGTCCTCGAGTAGGTAAGTGATAAAAGAAAGAATAATTTTTGAGGTGACATGCACCATTAAAGACTTGATCAAAGTATTTGTAAAACATTCAAAGCTGGAATCATAGTACTTCAATCATAGCATGAAAGACAAGGTTCTAGCAATAAGACAAAGAAACTATGATGCAACATGAAAAGGCACAAACAAAAGATTCATGAATAACAATGCTTTGCAAGATGTTTGTTTGTTTCACATAAAGAAAACATAGCATTGTGGCATTAAGCTTGTCCCTCATAGAGTAGCAAACATAAATGCATAGGACACCTTCAAAGTTCATAAGAGTGACTAGATACAAATAGTTTAAAACAAGCAATATCAAGTTATGCATCAATCAACTAGTCTTGGGACAATGCACATAGAACTAAGAATGGCCACTATTCTCTCAAAGTAGGTTCATAAAGGTAGAAGGTGGAGACTCAATATAATGGTGGAAGAAAGGCCTTTTGTAAAAGGAAGTAGGGATTCAAGTCTCATAAAGAGCTTCCAAAAATTATGGTACTTATAGCTTTCAGCTCTCATTGCCCCTGTCATAAGCATCTTGAAGTGGTTAAGGTTAAAGTGAACAAACTATGGTGTACATGCTTGACGAAGTATAAGTCAGAAATCTCATGTCCCTTGTATACGAGGGCCGCTCCTCATGCTACTCAAGTTTAGTCACTGGTAAGTTCTTGTCATCATAAGTACATGTGTATCATAGAGAACATCAGCAGGTACCCTTGCCCGATGATACGGAAGAATCCCCATATCAAAATGACAAGGGAAGCAGACAACAAGCATCTCAGCAATCTTCTTATTTACCATGGGAATATGGTGCTTTTTTCTATCTTTCCTCTTTTCATAATCTAATCTTTTCTCTTTTCTCTTTTTTTCTCAATATAGGACTCTTTTTTTATAAGAAGAATGTTTCATAGACAGCTCATTATGGTTACGCTGCAGGTTTCCACCATGTCAGCATGGAATAGACCAGCGGCCCAGGCGTTTCTCTAACACATATACATAACTCCATGGACTTACAAGCTCCCCTTTCATTTTACACCGACGGCATCCATATACAAAAGAGCATGATATCAACTAGGTACAAGTACTAAGTGCAATGTTGAAAGCGTTCCCCATGACAACATGGTTCTGCTAATTCCCAACAAATAAGTGCAAGCATATACAACATAGACGACACAATGGTTCAAGTTTATTAAGGGCAAGAAAAGTAAAGTGTGCCATCAAGTTCGTGAGAGCTTTAATCACTAGTTTTCTCATAACAAGTTTAATTTGGAAGGTAAACAAAAGCATGAATATACTTGGAATAGCATATGCTAGTAGGTAGGTATGGTGGACTCTTTGGAATAACTTGGTTTAGGGAGTTGTATGCATGAGTGGAACTCATACTTGGTTGTGGAGGCTAGCAAAAGACTGGGAGCGACAAACTAAGAGAGCAATAATGGCCATAATCATGCAGAGCGACAAAACATCATTGATCAAAGCATAAAGTGATACTACAAGTTGAAAACTAAAGGATCATAAAGGCTTAGGTGACTTGAGATAGTCATAACATGGTGTGAGCATGTGCCAAGTCAACCCAAATAAAGCATCAAAGGAGAATACCACTATATTATGCTTTAATATGCTAAAACAACGCATGATTCATCCAAGGCACATTAAGAAATCTCAATTGTTTATAACAAGTCATGCTACAGCAAAGAATACTAAGCATAAAGCCAAAACAATATCAAGCATGGCATGACAAAGCATAGGCCACAGTCAAAAACAAGCTCTTTTTACCACATAAGTATGAACTTTCCTACTCTTTTCCAAACCAAACCAAACTATTTGAAAACCAATGCATGAAAGAGGGGGTCCAAACAATTTATTCAGCAAACTAATATAACAAAAGCAAACGAAAAACCAAAACGAAAACGAAAAATAAGACGCTCCAAGAACAACACAACTGTGCATGAAACAATAAAAATGAAGCGTTTGGAAGAAACCTGGGATTTTTATTAATGAAGAAGGGGATGCCTTGGGAATCCCAAGCTTTGACGCTTGTACTTCTTGGATATTTCTTGGGGTGACACGCGTGGCATCCCCAAGCTTGAGCTTTAGTCCATCCTTCATCTCATTACTCATTCCTTCCATACACCTGAAATTTTTCCTTCATACAAAACTTCACACAATCCCATTAGCAACATTAGTGCACTTAAGATAAATAAGTCTTAAGGTTCAGTTCTAACACCAAATAAATTTCCATTAGAACACTAGCTACTGAAGCACTTCCCTCAAAAAGCTCAATTCCCCAAAAGAACTCAAAAAGGAACCAACAAGAAGCAAATGCAAATAATGGCAGAAATCTATCAAAATAGACCAACGGGTAAAGACAATTTTTTCGAAGATCTTCTGTTGCTCAAATCGAAAAGTGTTAAACTAACGAAAGTTAGATAACAACTTGGGCAGAAGCACAAAAATTCATGCCTCAGAAGGACATACAGAGGTTTTAGACGAATTTTTACGGTGAAGCACAGAAATCTGTTTTGGGACAGCAACTTGCCCAATCATTACTTCTCTCTCATTAGAGGTTACTCTTGGCACAAAAAAAGCAAATAAAAAGGATAAAGAGCAGTTATTACTGAAGTAATAACTTCCAAGACTCATCTAAAACTTTTGGGTTATCTCCCAATAAGTACTTTTCTTTAACGCCTTTAAGTAAGGCATGATAATTTGAGAGGATGCTCACATAAGACATATGAATTGAAGTAAAAGAGAGCATCAAGAAGAAAATTCAAAACACATTTAAGTCTAACCCACTTCCTATGCATAGGAAACTTGTAAAGAAACAAGTCATGAAAGCACAAAGCAACAAGCATAGGAAAACAAAACAAGTGCAACTTCAAAAATTTCAACATAAAGAGGGGAAACTTAATATTGTTGAGATACATAAAACCATGTTTCCCTCTCTCATAATAACTTTCAGTAGCATCATGAATAAAATTAACAATATAACTATCACATAAAACATTCTTATCATGAGCCACATGCATATAATCATTATTACTCTCCACATAAGCATAGTTATTCTTGCTAATTGTAGTGGGAGCAAATTTAACAAAATAGCTATCATTATTATTCTCATCACCATAATCATCAAATATAGGAGGCATATTGTAATCATAAATTTTCTCCTCAATAGTAGGTGGACTGATAATAACATATTCATCATTGTAATCATCATATATTGGAGGCATAGTATCATCATAAGCAATAGAATAGCTATCTTCCAAAGCTGGGGGACTAAAAAGATCATTTTCATAAAAACTAGCTTCCCCAAGCTTAGAATTTTCCATAGCATTAGCAATAATGTTGTCCAAAGAATTCATACTAACAACATTGCTATTAGTTGCAAATAGAGTTCCATAGGTTTTTTAATTTTCTCTTCAAAAACTTCATGTCCTAACTCAAGATAAATACTATAAAGCTCTCTAATTTTTTGTTATTTTCCATTAAGCCTAACTAGTGAAAACAAGAAAAAAAAGACAAAATTGCAGAATCTAAAGGAAATAACTTCGAGTACTCACACCAGAAAATAGGCGTTTGCCGCGGAAGGTTCTTCTTCTTTAATCCTCCGGTGTGAATACCTTTTACCTTACCTCCCCGGCAATGGCGCCAGAAAATAGCTTGATGTCTACGCACTTATATTCTTGTAGACAGTTGTTGGGCCTCCAAGTGCAGAGGTTTGTAGAACAGCAGCAAGTTTTCCCTTAAGTGGATTACCCAAGGTTTATCAAACTCAGGGAGGAAGTGGTCAAAGGTATTCCCTCTCAAGCAATCCTGCAATCAAGATACAAGAAGTCTCTTGTGTCCCCAACACACCAATTGGATTGTCAGGTGTATAGGTGCACTAGTTCGGCGAAGCGATAGTGAAATACAAGTGGTATGGATAATTATAAGTGGTAACGGTGATAGAATATAACTTGATGGCGTGGAAAAGACTAAAGGCAAACTCAAATAAAGATAGAAGCAAGCAAACATGTAACAAATCTAGTAGCAAACGGTGTTTCAATGCTAAGAAACAAGGCCTAGGGATCATACTTTCACTAGTGAACACTCTCTCATATAAATATCTTCTCTTTATGATACTACTCTTAACTACTCTCCGGTTGGACACTCTAATCGTTGGTAGGCCTATAACAGCACACCTCAAAGTTCATCTTTCCCATCTAGAAAACCCCACACTGTCACCTTGAGTACTAGATGAGTCCAACAAACACCACAATTTCATAGAAACATCCAACTCCAAATATAACTCATAATAAGTATTTGTAATCTCTAGCCTAAGTGCCACCATGGTGAGCACGCTGTCACTTTCACACACATAGGGAGAGCAGAGATCTATTAAAGCACTTGAGTAGCAAGGTAGATCTACATGATTACAAAGCTCATGATCACAGTATGATCATGCATAGAGAGAGAGATGAACACATAGCTACTGGTAGAACCCTTAGCCTCGAGAGAGAACTACTCCCTCCTCATCATGGGAATCAGCAATGGTGATGGAGATGGTGGTGGAGATCAATGGAGATGGCTCCGGGGGCACTTCCCCGTCCCGACAGGGTGCCGTAACAGAGACTTTTTGTCCCCTGAATCTCCCCTTCGGTGGCGGCAGCGCTGCGGAACTTTTCGTGGCTGGAGGCTTGATTCTCCAGGGTTTATGCATCGGGAGGCTTCTTATAGGCGAAGAGGCAAGGTCGGTGGAGTGCCAGGGGGCCCACACCACCTGGTGGCCCGGCCAGGGCTAGCCCGCGCCACCACATGGTGTGGCCAGGCCCTGGCCCTCCTCCGTCTCTGCTTCGGGCTCCGTGAGTCTTCCGGTAAAATAGGAACTTTGGCTTTTGTCCCGTCCAATTCCGAGAATATTGATTTTCTGACTTTCCTAGAACCAAAAACAGCAGAAAACAGGCAAGCCTTTGTGGCTCTTGTTAATAGGTTAGTCCAAGAAATCATATGAAAAGTACTCCAAAGTGTGGACAAAACACAAGAAAGTAGATAAAACCAAGCATAGAACATCAAAAATTATAGATACATTTGCAATGTATCAGTGATGCAGCGGTTGTTGATGAAGATCGATGCCTTAGCCTCCCGGATCTGCACAGGGCAAAGATGGATCCTTGGCGGATGAGTTCCCCCTCCAGATGCCTTCCAGAGGTGAGGTTTCTGCGATTTCTGGGTGTTCTATATATCGTCTCCTCGAACCAGTTGCACGGGGTGAAACTATTTGAGGAGGCGGAGGTGGCGCCAACTATACGGTCGGAGCTATACAGCCGAAAAAGTTGCTCCCGCCGTATAGTTGGTCGTTGAACCTTCTGCCTCCCTTGTTCGCTTCTGGTTTTCTTCTGGTATTATTAATATTTCCCAAATAAGTAATTTATGTTGTTTTTTACTCCTTTTCTCCACAGTACAACTGCTCCAATAATTGTATCCATTGGATCCATCATCTGTCCTAATCCTGGTGAAAACAGACATAAAATGTGCACGCGAGCGCCGTAAAATACCAAAATCCTACATCTACAATGCAAAATAATAATTTAAAACATGGTGCAAATATGCACTCATCAGTACCCCCTCACGAAAAGATGTCGTTGGAGCAACCTGGGGCCAGATGATCCGGCCCTAGTCAGGGCAGATAATCCAGCCAGGCAGAAGGTCAGACCTGGGTCGGAGAATTAGGGGAAAACTCCGCCCCCACTCAGCGTGACGCGCCTTGGTTCCTTGGCAAAAAAAACCTGGGGTGGATTTTCCGGCCAGGGCAAAAGGTATGGCCCTAGTCAAAAAATCCTGGGTAAATCTCTGCCCCCCACTCAGGGTAACGCGCCTTGGCCCCTTGGCAAAAATTCCCTAGGGGTGGATTATCCGCCCCCTAGATGGGCGAATTATCCGGTCGGGGCAAAAAGTCTAGCCCTAGTCGAAAAATCCGGGGAAATCTCCACCCCCCCATACCCGTGTGACGTGCCTTGTCCCCTTTTGTCAATTGAGGCCAGGACGGATAATCCGGCCCTTGACATGGGTGGATAATCCGCCCCCAGAACATTTGTTTGCTACATTTTTGTTTTGTAGTTCTTTTTGGGAAACACTGTAGCACTCAGTACACAGTTAAATAATCCTTAATATTGTTATCTATTACACAAAACTATAGGGATCATAAAATATTCTTTCAACGGGGCCTCCTCGAAAATGAGAATTTACCAGTGATAGATCTTGCAATACTGGCCATTCAGTGTTTTCACCATGGTCACATAAATCCCCAGCCCGGTAAAAACCATAGCCTCAAGCCCCCAATCGCCTAGAACACAGGCTCCTCCCAATCCCTTGGATTGTTCGTCCCTCCCGGTGTCATCGTCACTAGGGCCACCATGTCCTTCACCTCTACCCCATCTACTCCCTATTCCTTCTCCTTTCCCACCCTGTCGTCCTCGCATCAAGCAACACCCCGAGAACAGTGCAACCCACCACAACACGCCATGTCATCGCCGGAGGAGCGGCTGGTGGCCATCGGGAGTAACACAGCCCACCACGAGATACACATGTACCTCTATGTGGCCACTTCCATAGGTTTTATCCCCTCCCTCCCCCCTATCCCTCTCTGAATTCATTCATGAACACCTCCTTGTTGTGGGTAACAAGCCAGAGCTAAGGTGCTGACACGGCTGGTCTCCATGGTGGCAACAAGGAGTCAGTCGGTGGGATGTTGGCCAAGATCCAAATCGCCAACCTACCTAGAAATCATCTCCTTTGGATTTAGTAGTTGCCCGGTCATTCAAGATTCTGTTTTTTCATCATTTTTTCCTACATGTCATGAATCTAAATTGTTTATTTGAATGGTTTTTTGTGTGCCTACTATTTGTTCAATCGAGAATTTTATTGAGCATCTATTTTCATTCATCAGAACATGTCAAGTTGGATCATCTTTTTAATCAATTTGTTTATGCTACAAGTATATATATTTCACTGTACAATGTAAACTAAATCATTTGTTTCTATTATATTTTGAAGCAGTTGGCCAGTGCTGGCATCAAGCCATAAAAGTTAGCTTGCTATGGAGGATTTTGGTGGTGACGATGAATTGCCATATTTTACTTGCTTGTCATCATACATGCCATGATTAAAAGTTTAGTTGTCATGCTAGGTAAATCAGGTATGTAAAAAATATTGGGTGTGTTGTCATCATACTTTTTACCTCTAAAGTTCATTCGTTGAGTAAATTGGGTAGTTCCCTTTTGCTGACCTTTACTTGTTTTTGTGTTTTATGTGTAAAATGGTACAATGGTTATATGTACATCTATCAGGTGATGTAACGACTTTCAAGAATGCTTTGATTCACCAATCAACAATTTTGACAATATGCATGAGTTAAGCTCATCCACTTGCCCTTGCTGTAAAAGGTAAAGATGAAAATATTTTTTTATTGCTATCGTTGCATTTTTTTAGAAAAGAGTATATATTAATATCACAAGGATACCAATTATACCCAGCTCTACAACAACGCCCTAACAGCCTTACGGATGCACACAGTCCAGAAAGAAGAAAGAAGAATTATAAAAAAGAAAAGTCCCGCTACAGAGAATTATTCCTCAAAGCAACGACACTGACACCGCTAGAACAACACCAATAGTCCTCCACTCCAATAACAGCGCCTTCAAGAAGGAAACAGTGCACAAGAACCGTCATTGTCCGATCAAAGATCATAGGTTTTCACCCTGGAGAAAATCCTCGCTAGCAAAACAATGCATTTAACAAGGCCATTGCCAGACACAATCATTTAAGGCCAAACCTTGGATTTTCACCCGTCAAGGTAAGACCGGGAACTCCTCCTGTGTTGTCTCCCCCCCTCCAAACAGTCGTTGTTGCGAGTCACAAATCACGCAGCCAGTTCGCTATCACCACAAAGACTCAAATAACATCGCTGCCCTCGTATTTCCACTTTTCTGACATTCTCCGCATCTGACTTCACCATGGCTCATTGAATGACACTTGGTGGGAGCAAACAGTAAAGCTTCGCAACACTCCTGTTGAAACCAAACGGCCAGAAAAACAAGGTACGCACGACCGAATACCTTCCGATTCAGCAATCTCCAGGCCTGATGCGCCCATGGAGTTCGCCGACGGAGCCTTTCGAAACTCGACACTCCAGCCAGATCAACGAGGGCAAGCATCAAGCAGATCTTCTTCTTCGCACGGGGCGAACCCTAGGACCGCCTCCATTATTCGGGCTGAACCAACAGTCCCCACACCGCTGGCGGCTACCGGCAATCGGAACGAGCGGGTCAGCCATTAGCCCTCACGAGCCCATGGCCAAACTCAGAAATTGAGCAAGACTCCGGGAACAGCATCGCCACAGGGCAGCCGCCACCGCCGCCAGATCCACACCGGACCCCCTTCTGCTCTTCCGCGCCTCCCATCCGAGCTGCCAGCCTGCGTTGTTGGAGCGCCGCCGCCCGCAGCCCGGATCCACCGACGCAGCCCCAGGGTGCCTACCCCCGCGCGAAGGAGATCGACGTAGGCCGCGCAAAATCACTCGTCACCTTTGCAAGGCAAGTATGCTTGAACTTATGGTTCTTAGTGGGTGCTAATTGCTAAATAACATATTTGATCTTCAAACAATGGCATATGGAAAAACTACACTTTCCGTAATGAACTTGGTATTTTACTTCACTAAAGTTTCTTCATGTTGATCAAATCTATAATTGCCACCCAAATAATTTTTTGATTGCTTATGTTTTTGGTGGCCAGCCACAAGTTGCAGTCTTTCTATGTTACTTTCAAACGCGTGTATATGGCTCAGATGATTCTATCAAGAGCATAGGATACACACTTTTGGCTTTCTTGTCGTGTCCCTTGATGTTCTTCCTAACATATGTCCATGGGCCAATGTGAGTGCTTTATCGGTTTTCTCATATGAAATAAGAGAAGTTTTTGTTTCTCGAAACAAAGAAAATGTAGTTTCACGTGGCATGGCCATCGTCGGGGGAAGCAGATACAACTACCCATAGTCGTGAGGTTCTACATGTCTTTTTTTATTATCGGAGAAGCCCACACGATTAATTAGATTAACCAACTATCACGAGTGACTGTTACCAATGTGAGTGATTCTATCAAGGGCATAAGATACACACTTTTGGCTTTATCATGGTGTGCCTTGATGTTCCTCTTGAAATATGGCTAGGGGACAATGTGCATGCTTTATCACTTTTCTCATATGAAATAATAAAAAGGTTATTTCATTTCTGGAAACAAAGGAAATGTACTTTCTACGTTATCGTCATCGCCAGGGGAGACAAACATAGACTAGCCACGGTAGTACAGTGAGGTTCTACATGTATTTTTTATTGTCGGAGAAGGACACACGATTAATTTAATTAACCATCTGTGACCGGCTATGACCGACGATTGTTACTCCTAGCAGCCTCTAGGATGTCTAGAGGGGCCCCACAGATAACACTAGTCTTTCTTCACTGGTGGAAAAATGGCCTCTAGTTCCGGTTCATAAAGGCCATTGGTCCTGGTTTCAGAACCGGGACCAATCACTCGGGACTAATGCTAGTCCCGGTTCGCGCACGAACCGTGACCAATGGGTCTCCACGTGGGCGGGCGAGCTACGAGGGGGGTGGATCATTGGTCCCGGTTCGTGGGAAAAACCGGGACCAGTGGGTCCCCACGTGGCAGCACCAAAGACGGGCGGGGGTGGATCATTGGTCCCGGTTCTTGGCACGAACCGGGATCGTTGGTCTCTGTGCCGCGGCAGGATTTTCGGGCTATTTTTCTGCCGCGGCAGGGTTTTGTGTCGCGGCAGGATTTCGGGCTATTTTTCTGTCACGGCAGGATTTTTTTTTATAAATTTAATGGTACTACATATATAGAACAATAATGAAACCATGATATATATATTACACATCATGCATAATCACAAATATATACACCGTCTCATCCGTCTTCTTGGTCGAAACATATTATAATTACAAACGATACTCTCACACGAATTTGATCTAATTTACACTTCCTTTATACACTTCATCCTTCCAAATGAAGTGGGTAATAGTATTCTCCTTTCGAATCTATGACTTGTTCTAACAAGAATTCGGCAATTTCCTCTTGAATTGCTTGTACGCGTTCTTGTGATAGAAGACCGTCTCGCATCCGTTCGATCTAATATAAAAAAGGGAATCAATATATATGAATGAAACTAAACACAATTGGTGGTAATAAAATAAAGTTGTGATTATTGTTTATCGTACTTCAATTTTTTTGATGTTCCGGTCTGCCCCCTTCTCTTTGGTCATCTGGCGAATGAACTCGCAGACATAGTATCCATATAAGTTATTCCCGGCTTCCTGCCTCAAGCACTTTACGAGAACGGAGTTCAATCAAAATAATAATCAAGCATGATAATGGTGATATTGAAACTAGAATCAAAGAGATGCGTGGATCTAGCAAGTAGTACTTACAGGCAATGGTTGAAATGTAAGCTCTGGCTTCCAAACACCCCTAGTTTTAGCGGTGAACCGTTTCCAAGCCCTCTAGAGGCATTACTGCATGTCCGCCCACTTTTCTAATGGTGTGCTTTTCGAGTCCAGGACTTTTACTACTCCGGTGTCAACAGAAATGATTAAAAGAATATAGTGGAAGCTTGACACACTAACAAAATATAACACGAGTCAATTATACGCTTAACATCGAGTAATCGAAAATAGAATGTGTACAAGACAGTAACACTCACGCAGCGTTGTAAGAAAATAGTATTTCCTTTCTGTTGCTAAAATACTTTAACGCTTTGAACAAGTTATCCTCTGTCTCTTTGGGATTTGTTTTTAGAGTAACTTCATGAATGAAATTACAGTCAACAAACCCAAGGTCAAAAATTTGTCCTTTGTTGCATTCTTGAATCTTCATTCTGCATATATAATTAGTATAGTGATTAGTAAGATTATACAAGCAACGAATGAGATGAGCTAGAAAGACTTAATTACAGAAATTAATAATACTTACAAACAATAGGCACTGATGATAGCTTTGTCGAGGGCGTCTTGTTGGTAAAACTGAAATAATTCTAAAAATTCAATCAGTATGAAGCCATCTCCATGACCGTAATGGTGGTGTTTATATGCAGCATAGATCCAGTTTTTGGAATCAGCACAGGCTTGGATGTACCATTTATGCAATCTTCGCATTTTTGTTGGTAGATCTTTGACTAAGTCGGGTTTGACGAGAGGAGCCCCGTACTGGTACACGTATGCTGTTTCTTGGTACCCCTCGAACTCATGCATACGGCTCATGTACTCAGTAATAGACAGTCCATATAATTGCCTTTTTCTCCGTACAGTCGAACAAACTCCGGATCAATGTTCGGATCATGCCGCTCCTGAATCATCCACTCATTGGTATCGTACACTTTGAGCGGTTCAATCGATTGATTTTTCTGTTGTCCGAGCTGGGCAACTTCTTTCCCGACTCTCCGCTCTTTTGCCTCAGCCAACTTGGTAATAGAGCGATTATAGTCTGATGTGAGCGCTATGGGTTGGTGAAGCTGAATCTTAAGCGCAGCTGCTTTGGCTTTATCTTCTGCGGTGACCGGGAAAAATGCCTCTATCGGCTTTTTCTTGTTAGCCATGTCAATCTTCCACTTTTCATAATGGGCAGCTGCTGCCGCATCAGTTTCCTCATCTGTCTTCTCGCAAGGTAGCTTCTTCATATTCTGATGAGGTACTCTTGGGAGGGGCGATTGCTTACGTTTCGATGATCGGAACGTGCTCTTGCTGCTGTTGGTGGTGCTGCCCCCCTTAGTATACTTCCGCTTTTGTCTCTGAGGCTCAGGGGACGGAGACGGCTGACGTGGCGGTGGAGATGGTTGAGGCGGCGATGGAGACGGTTGCGCTGAGCGGTGAGGCAGTGAAGGCGACGGTTGCGCTGGAGAATGGTGAGGTCGCGGCGAAGGTGGATTGCTGCTCTGAGGAGTGGGTGGCCTTGGCGGCACATAATTTGGAAGCATGATGCGCTCCTTTAGCCATAGAATAGTCCCCCCTTTGGCTTCTCCTAGTTGAGTCAGCTCCATATCTTCCCCTGCAGGGTGGTCTAGCTTCAGCTCCTCAAAATCTTCCTTCACCTCATCCACCATGACGACAGCGTACCCTTTTGGAACCGGTCTGCAATGCCATGTTTGTTTAGGCCCAATTGGTACCGCCATGCCGATCGCCGCTATCACCCTTAAGTTCATAACCTGCACCTTTAGCTCACAAGCTGTTGTCTCCGTGATATCATCCACTGGGTAGCGTTTAGGAGGAGATGTCGTCGGTGCATCATCATCAACATCATGGAGCTGCGTGGAAGCGACGCTGCTTTTCTTATTCGATGGGGCGCCGGTACCCTCGAATGCAGCTTCTACCACGTGCCGCTGAGATTGGCCGCTAGTACCTTGCTGGCTAAGTATGTCGAGTTGATCCTGGTGCCGCTTTAATAGTTCTTCTACATTACGCAGCCGGTCTGCAGCGGCCGCTTTCTCAGCTGCCTCCCTTTCTTTTCTCCTCTGATGGCTTTTATCGGGATATCTCTTCATTTCCGGGGGGGAGGCAACCTTCCATGACTTGGAGCCTGGTGTGCCTCGTGCTCGTCCGTCGTGTTCACAATTTTTAAGGGCCCGTGTGAGCTCGTCGTTCTCTCTATCGGGAACGAACCGTCCTGCTGCAACATCATCTACTGCATTTCTAATATCGTCGATGGGCAGTAGGGGATCATCTTTGTGTTTCTGATTATATATTGTCCTCCCTTCTTTGTCCAACGTGCCCCCATGGCCGTAAAACCAGTTTCTCGCCTGTGGTGTCCATGTTGCGGGCTCTGGTCTGATCCCGGCAGCTATGTAATTGACCTCAAGTGCATCCCACTTAGGCATGCAACCGGCGTAGCCAGCAGGCCCCATGTTATGATGGTATAGTTTCTTAGAAGCGTTCTCCGTATTTATCCAAGACCTTTCCTTAGCTTTCTCCGATGTCTTGTAGTTCACAAAATCCTCCCACTGGTGTCTTAACTTAGCATAGCCGGCTTCATCGAAATTCGGAGTCTTCTCTACCTTGACAAAGTTATGGTACAGTTTCTTCTTCTAGTTCTTGAATGCATCGGCCATCTTGCTGAGAGCAAACTTCTTGACTCTTTGCACAAGCTCCCTTCTTGCTCTCTCCTCCTCATCTGGAGTCACATCTGGTTCCGGCAGGAGGAAATTAGTCATGAGCTTGTCAAAAAGCTTATCTTTGGCGTTGTCGCCGACATACGAGACTCCACCGCCGCTTGGCCGATTCCATTCTTGAACGGTGATCGGGATGTAGTCCCTCACAAGAACTCTGTATTGCTTGACAAATTTTCTTGCGACATCGACGGGAGCTTGCGGTTCGCCATCTACACCGAC
This sequence comes from Avena insularis, assembly GCA_023614405.1. NCBI lineage: Eukaryota > Viridiplantae > Streptophyta > Magnoliopsida > Poales > Poaceae > Avena > Avena insularis. The sequence continues at coordinate 93,080,541 of CM042696.1, read as the reverse complement.
CATGTCGATCCTATACCTCACAGTGTCATCCAACTTTTTTGTTGGGCCTCGTTTTGTTCTTACGGAAGAAGTTCTCGATCTGGAGGGCTAAAAGAAGAAAGAGTGTTAATATATGCATGTATATATAGACATCAACATTTTAATTACAAAAATACATATATACACCTCGCCGGTGTTTGCGAGATTTAAGGTTCCGCCGGAGCCGTCGCCTTCTTCCTTATCGGCTTCTCCCCTGTCCTGTGCTTGCTTCTACCTCACCGGAGCCGTCTCCTCGGTTGAGAGACTCATCTCCCTGACCGGAATCGTTCAGAAACTCACTCGCGACATCGATATCGATATCGATATCTTCATTTTCGCAGATCATCCCTTGGAGGATGTTTTCCTGATGTGTTGGATCCATGGTATCTGCAAGTTAAACAATCAACACATGGCATCGATAATGATATGACAAGTTAAACATAGTTGAAATTTAACCCTAAGGCATGCTTGGCAATTTAAGTGGGATCCGAATGGTCCAAACCCTAGTACAGGAGAGACCCCGAAATCACCTACGAGGGGTTGATTTCAATCTCTTATTAAACTTGTAATTAAAGTTGTTTAACAATGCATGATTATGAGTCTATTGTGTAGATCTCATTTTTCTGAACATTTTGATATATTATACATATTTTTCTGACTTAGAAATAATTAGTTATTGAATTTATAAGATTAAACTCTTTTCTGAAATTATTTAAACAAATATTAAACTTTTATTGCGTCAGCATAGCTAAAGGCTGACGTCACCTAAGGCCGGGAACCTTTTCTCACAGATGCACTGCCTACTCACAGTGACTGACTATGGGGCCAGGGCCACGTCGGGCTGCCACGCTGGCAGAGCTTACTCGACGCCCACGTTAGGGCGCCACATGGGCTCGCCGGAGGGCACGTCGGCCGACGGTGGTTAGCGGCACTAGAGTGCTTGCTGGACGCGCAGAAGGTCGGGTTTGAACGAGCGCGTCACGAGGAAGCTAATGGTGGTCGCGCCGCCCCTTATTGGCCATCGGAGCATCGTCTGCGACGGTGGCCGACGGCGGTGGACAGTGGCGCTCGGCGATAGATGGTGGTGGAGCGAGAGAGAGAGAAAGGAGAGGTCCTGGAGGACCAGTGGCTCACCACGAAGACGATGGACGGCTCGACGAAGCCGGAGGAGCTCGGAAGCAGCGGCAACCGCGACGGCCAGAGTCGGAGCAGACGGTGACCGTGGCGTCGATTTCCAGCGTGCGCGGTTGATTCCTCAGACGGTGGTGGCGCGGCGGCAGCGGGCGTCGACGGCGTGAAGCGGCCGCTCTGGATTTGGGCAGCCTGCCGACGTGATTTTGCTCCGCCGCAAATTTTCCTTAGCCGCGCATCGATGTGCTCTATGAATTGGGGGGAGTTGGGGAGGAGGAAGGCCGGGGCTGTTAACTGTACAGACCATTGGTCCCGGGTCATCCCAATAACCGGGACCAAAGGACCAACGGTCTCGGTTCGTGCCACCAACCGGGACCAAAGGTCTGGGGCACGAGCGTTGCTGTGCTGCCACATGCACGGCCTTTGGTCCCGGTTAGTCCTACCACCCGGGACCAAAGGATCAGCGGTCCCAGTTCGTGCCAACAACCGGGACCAAAGGCGTGTTAATGGCAGCGCGCGCATCCAGGGATCATCGGTCCCGGTTCGTGGGACGAACCGGGATCGTTGACCCATTTTTTCAGATTTTGGCAAACCTTTTGGTCTTCCCGCCATTTTCAAATTTGTTTCTTCTTTAATTAATAAGATGTTTCAATTTAAGATAATTATTTATTTGGAATTTTAAAAAACTTTTAACAGGAAAAGTGCTTCAATTTAAATAACTAATCAAAAACCATTTTCTGTTTTCAAATATTTTTATTTGAACTATACAATTGTACTATTTATAGTTAAAATTGCATTAATAAAATATTTATTGCATAATTTGGAATTTTAAAAAACTTTTAACAGGAAAAGTGCTTCAATTTAAATAACTAATCAAAAACCATTTTCTGTTTTCAAATATTTTTATTTGAACTATACAATTGTACTATTTACAATTAAAATTGCATTAACAAAATATTTATTGCATAATTTGGAATTTTAAAAAACTTTTAACACGAAAACCACCAATGTTATGGCTAGAATCAGGGCATAATTTGTGATAATGTGCCCATATTGTGCACACATGTGCATCTTGGGATGGCTTACGATGTTGCAGGAGGAAGTTTTCCCTTTCGACACACGAAAAAGCCAATTTCCATTTTTGAGGTGCCGAAATCAGGGTGTTCTGTGAAGCAACCACCAAATTAAAGTTTGGCATTGGTACCAAACCATTTTTCAAAAATAATATACCACCTTATATGGACAATTTCCCAACCGGTGTATCTGGAACCTTTCTGTCCATCCTTCATGAAAAAGACAAATTCCTGCCGAATCGGAAGGAGGTTGCCAAGATTTGAACTACAAGTACATGATATAATGCTTGTGAATTTTTTTAAAAAATCATTTATAGGTTCACAACATGCTATTTCATCAGAGATCCACTTCAAGTTCAGCGAGGCTCAACCCCGGGCTAAGAAGCTTCATGCCCGCCGTTTTGAATATAGTTTGAAACGGGCATAAGAAATTCAAAAATGATCCAAACAATGTGAAACCTTCGCGTGGTGTCATATTATGTGTCACAGTTGCAAGAAAAAATATTGAACTTGAAAAATTGCAAACATCATAAAAATGACCTATCATGTTCGAGGTTTCATGGCATTTAGGTTAAACCACCAATGTTATGGCTAGAATCAGGGCATAGTTTGTGATAATGTGTCCATATTGTGCACACATGTGCATCTTGGGATGGCTTACGATGTTGCAGGAGGAAGTTTTCCCTTTCGACACACGAAAAAGCCAATTTCCATTTTTGAGGTGCCGAAATCGGGGTGTTCTGTGAAGCAACCACCAAATTAAAGTTTGGCATTGGTACCAAACCATTTTTCAAAAATAATATACCACCTTATATGGACAATTTCCCAACTGATGTATCTGGAACCTTTCTGTCCATCCCTCATGAAAAAGACAAATTCCTGCCGAATCGGAAGGAGGTTGCCAAGATTTGAACTACAAGTACATGATATAATGCTTGTGAATTTTTTAAAACATCATTTATAGGTTCACAACATGCTATTTCATCAGAGATCCACTTCAAGTTCAGCGAGGCTCAGCCCCGGGCTAAGAAGCTTCATGCCCGCCGTTTTGAATATAGTTTGAAACGGGCATAAGAAATTCAAAAGTGATCCAAACAATGTGAAACCTTCGCGTGGTGTCATATTATGTGTCACAGTTGCAAGGAAAAATATTGAACTTGAAAAATTGCAAACATCATAAAAAATCCTTCATAAAATGACCTATTATGTTCGAGGTTTCATGGCATTTAGGTCAAACCACCAATGTTATGGCAAGAATTAGGGCATAGTTTGTGATAATGTGCCCATATTGTGCACACATGTGCATCTTGGGATGGCTTACGATGTTGCAGGAGGAAGTTTTCCCTTTCGACACAAGAAAAAGCCAATTTCCATTTTTGAGGTGCCGAAATCGGGGTGTTCTGTGAAGCAACCACCAAATTAAAGTTTGGCATTGGTACCAAACCATTTTTCAAAAATACTATACCACCTTATATGGACAATTTCCCAACCGGTGTATCTGTAACCTTTCTGTCCATCCCTCATGAAAAAGACAAATTCCTGCCGAATCGGAAGGAGGTTGCCAAGATTTGAACTACAAGTACATGATATAATGCTTGTGAATTTTTAAAAAAATTATTTATAGGTTCACAACATGCTATTTCATCAGCGATCCACTTCAAGTTCAGCGAGGCTCAGCCCCGGGCTAAGAAGCTTCATGTCCGCCGTTTTGAATATAGTTTGAAACGGGCATAAGAAATTCAAAAATGATCCAAACAATGTGAAACCTTCGCGTGGTGTCATATTATGTGTCACAGTTGCAAGGGAAAATATTGAACTTGAAAATTTGCAAACATCATAAAAAATCCTTCACAAAATGACCTATCATGTTCGAGGTTTCATGGCATTTAGGTCAAACCACCAGTGTTATGGCTAGAATCAGGGCATAGTTTGTGATAATGTGCCCATATTGTGCACACATGTGCATCTTGGGATGGCTTACGATGTTGCAGGAGGAAGTTTTCCCTTTCGACACACGAAAAAGCCAATTTCCATTTTTGAGGTGCCGAAATCGGGGTGTTCTATGAAGCAACCACCAAATTAAAGTTTGGCATTGGTACCAAACCATTTTTCAAAAATACTATACCACCTTATATGGACAATTTCCCAACCGGTGTATCTGGAACCTTTCTATCCATCCCTCATGAAAAAGACAAATTCCTGCTGAATCGACAGGAGGTTGCCAAGATTTGAACTACAAGTACATGATATAATGCTTGTGAATTTTTAAAAAAATCATTTATAGGTTCACAACATGCTATTTCATCAGAGATCCACTTCAAGTTCAGTGAGGCTAAAGATGTCGGTGGGATAAGGACGTGTGGGTAACCTTTAGTCCCGGCTGGTGGGTGCAACCGAGACTAAAGATGCCGGTGGGATAAGGACGCGTGGGTAACCTTTAGTCCCGGCTGGTGGGTGCAACCGAGACTAAAGCTATCGGTGGGATAAGGACACGTGGGTAACATTTAGTCCCGGTTGGTGGGTGCAACGGAGACTAAAGATGCCGGTGGGATAAGGACGCGTGGGTAACCTTTAGTCCCGGCTGGTGGGTGCAACCGAGACTAAAGCTGTCGGTGGGATAAGGACGCGTGGGTAACCTTTAATCCCGGCTGGTGGGTGCAACCGAGACTAAAGCTGTCGGTGGGATAAGGACGCATGGGTAACCTTTAGTCCCGGCTGGTGGGTGCAACCGAGACTAAAGATGCCGGTGGGATAAGGACGCGTGGGTAACCTTTAGTCCCGGCTGGTGGGTGAAACCGAGACTAAAGCTTTCGGTGGGATAAGGACGCGTGGGTAACCTTTAGTCCCGGCTAGTGGGTGCAACCGAGACTAAAGTTGTCGGTGGGATAAGGACGCGTGGGTAATCTTTAGTCCCGGCTGGTGGGTGCAACCGAGACTAAAGATGCCGGTGGGATAAGGACACGTGGGTAACCTTTAGTCCCGGCTGGTGGGTGCAACCGAGACTAAAGTTGTCGGCGGGATAAGGACGTGTGGGTAACCTTTAGTCCCGGCTGGTGGGTGCAACCGAGACTAAAGCTGTCGGCGGGATAAGGACGTGTGGGTGGACGCACTGCTCGATGAGATAAAGCATGTAGCGCACGATGCCCTGTTGGAGGAACAAGACAAAGTAGAAGCGGCGCCGTGCCTATAAATGGACCATCGATACGCCATGGCAAGCAGCTCAACAAGCCAACATAGGTAGAGAGAGTTTCATCCCCATGGATGGAGGGTTGGGAAATCTCCCTTGGCGGAGCTTCTCGAAGATGTCGTTGGTGCACACGCCCTACGGCATCTTTGGAAGCTCCGCCTCGGATTTTTTTCCTGCAAGCCCGTGAAAGACTCCATCTCCTCTAACGGTGTTGGGGAAAGGGTTGGGAAATCTCCTGTGGCGGAGCTTCTCGAAGATGTCGTTGGTGCACACGCCCAACGACATCTTCGGAAGCTCCGCCTCGGAAAAATTTCCCTGCAAGCCCGTAAAAGACTCCATCTCCTCTAACAATGTTGGGGAAAGGGTTGAGAAATCTCCTGTGGCGGAGCTTCTCGAAGATGTCGTTGGTGCACACGCCCTACGGCAGCTTCGAAGCTCTACCAAAAATTTCCCTGCAAGCCCGTGAAAGACTCCATTACATAAAGTTTCGATACATCACATAAAGTTTCCATACATCACATAAAGTTTCCATACATTACATAGATTTACATAGGGTTTAGGGTTTAGGATATGAATCCTTCGTTGCGTATGTCGATCCCTTGCCTATGATCGCTTCTTAGGTCGTAACCATGGAGCATCTTATTTGCTTAACGGGATGCTTGGGTCAGTTTTCACGGTGAAGGGCGGAATTTCATTAAACTTATCATAATCTGTTGATATGTCTGTCTTGTCCTCGACTCCCGCGATGTTTCTTTTTCCTGAAAGAACTATGTGACACCGGGGCTCATCGTCTGATGTATTCGTTTCCTTATTTTTTTCTTTTTTACGGTCTAGAGGACATGTCCTTCACATAAAAAACCTGAGCCACATCATTGGCTAGGACGAATGGTTCGTCTCTCAGAACCAAGATTCTTGAGATCCACTGTTGTCATTCCGCATACTGGTCTACCTTTACCCCTTCTCCATTCATGTTGACCCAACTGCACCGAAACAATGGGACCTTAAAAGTAGGTCCATAGTCAAGTTCCCATATCTCCTCTATGTAACCATAGTATGTGTCCTTTTTCCCATTCTCGCATGTTGCATCAAAGCGGACACCACTGTTTTGGTTGGTGCTCTTTTTATCTTGCGCAATCGTGTAAAATGTATTCCCATTTATCTCGTACCCTTGGAAAGTCAATGCAGTCGCAGATGGTGTCGCGGCCAACAAGTAGAGCTGATCTCCAATAGTGGTGTCATTCATGAGATGTAATTGCAACCAAGTGCCGAAAGTCTCCATGTGATTTTTTTAAATCCAGTAGTCATCCTTCCCCGGGAACTTGGAGCGTACAACATTCATGTGTTCCTCGATATACGGAGCCACGAAGGTAGAACTTTGGAGAACTATGTAGTGCGCTTGATTCAAAGAATGTCCGTCCCTAAATATCATTGCTTTCTTTCCTAGCGTGCCTTTTCCACTCAGTCTCCCATCATACCGTGATTCAGGAACACCAATCGGCTTAAGGTCAGGAAGAAAGTCTACACAGAACCCAATGACCTCCTCTGTTCCATAGCCCTTGGAGATGCTTCCTTCTGGCCTAGCAGTTCTGAACATATTTCTTTAAGACTCCCATGAACCTCTCGAAGGGGAACATATTGTGCAGAAATACAGGACCGAGAATGTAAATCTCATCGACTAGGTGAACTAAGAGATGCGTCATAATATTGAAGAAGGACGGGGGAACACCAACTCAAAACTGACAAGACATTGGACCACATCCTTCTGTAGCCTTTCCAGACTTTCTCGATTGATTACCTTCTGAGATATTGCATTGAGGAATGCACATAGCTTCACAATGGCTAATCGAACATTTTCTGGTAGAAGCCCTCTCAATGCAACCGGAAGCAACTGTGTCATAATCACGTGGCAATCATGAGACTTCAGGTTCTGAAATTTTTTCTCTACCATATTTATTATTCCCTTTATATTTGACGAGAAGCCAGCCGGGACCTTGATACTGTAAAGGACTTCAAAAAAGATTTCCTTCTCTGCTTTGGTAAGAGCGTAGCTACTTAAGTATTTACGTCCTTTATCAGTATGCTTGTTGTGTGGGTCTTTGATACGTTACTGGTCCTCCCGTGCTTCTGGTGTATCTTTTGTCTTTTCATACACGCCCAGGAAGCCTAGCAGGTTCACACAAAGATTCTTCGTCACGTGCATCACGTCGATTGAAGAACGGACCTCTAGGTCTTTCCAATACTCAAGCTCCCAAAATATAGATTTCTTTTTCCACATGGCCGTGTGTTCGGTAATGGGGTCTTTCGGAACAGATTGACCGCCAGGACCCTTTCCAAAGATTACTTCTAGGTCCTTCACCATACCAAATACATCAGCACCTTTAGGGAGCTTAGGCTTCTTCCGGTAATCTGCCCCACCATTGAAATTCTTGCCTTTCTTTCTTACTTGATGATTAGTCGGAAGAAATTTACGACACCCCAGGTACACAACCTTCTTACATTTATCCAAATATGTACCTTTAGTATTATCTAAACAGTGCGTGCATGCATTGTATCCCTTGTTTGACTGTCCTGAAATGTTACTAAGATCAGGCCAATCATTGATGGTTACGAACAACAATGCTCGTAGGTCAAATGGCTCCTGTTTGTGCTCATCCCACACCTTTACACCTGGTTTTGCCCACAACTGCAAAAGTTCATCGACTAATGGCCTTAGGTACACATCAATGTCGTTGCCGGGTTGCTTTGGTCCTTGGATGAGCACTGGCATCATAGTAAACTTCCGCTTCATGCACAACCAAGGAGGAAGGTTGTAGATACATAGAGTCGTTGGCCAGGTGCTGTGACTACAGCTCTGCTCCCTAAAAGGATTCATGCCGTCTGTACTTAGACCAAACCATAAGTTCCTCGGTCACCTGCAAAGTTCGAGTACTTTCTCTCGATGTTTCTCCACTGCGACCCATCGGCAGGGTGTCTCAGTTTCCCGTCTTTCTTACGCTCTTCTTTGTGCCATCGCAACAACCTAGCATGCTCTTTATTTCTGAACAGACATTTCAACCGTGGTATTATAGGAGCATACCACATAACCTTAGCAGGAACCCTCTTCCTGGAGGGCTCGTCATCGCCCTCAACATCACCAGGGTCATCTTGTCTGATCTTGTATCGACATGCATTGCATACCGGGCATTTATCCATATTCTCGTACTTCTCACATGATGCAGGGATCTGATCATTAATGCATGCATGTGTCTTCTCCACATCTAATCCTAGAGGACAGATAGTCTTCTTTGCTTTGTATGTTGTCTCGGGCAGCTCGTTATCCTTTGGCAGCTTCGGCTTCATTATTTTCAGTAACTTCTCAAATCCCTTGTCAGATAAGCTAGTCTCCGCCTTCCATTTCAGCAGTTCAAGTGTGGTACCGAGCTTTGTGCTGCCATCTTCGCAATTTGGGTACAACAACTTTTTGTGATCCTTTTGCATGGCCTCCAACTTAAGCGTCTCCCTTTCTGTATCACATTGTTGCTTTGCATCAGAAATGACCCGACCAAGACCATCAGCGGGCTCATCTGATGCCCGTTGTTCTTTTTCATTGCCGCCTCCCTCTTCTTCATTGTCTTCCATTGCAGTATCACCGTATTCTTCAGGGGACATAGGATAGCTGTCATCATCATCCTCTTCTTCATTTTCTTCCAGCCTAACCCCTCTTTCTCCGTGCATGGCCCAACAATAATATCCGGGCATGAAACCTCTCCGAAGCAGATGGCTTTGAAGGATTCTCGGGGCAGAGTGCTCTGCCACGTTCCGACAGTCGACGCAGGGACAAGGCATAAAATTATCCACTTTGTTTGCCTTAGCCAAATCGATAAATTTATGGAGGCCTGCAATAAAATCGGAATAGCGTCGGTCGTCATACATCCATCGCATCCGTGCATCGATCTGCGTCATAATAATTAACCATTACAATAACATCGTGAATAGTAAAATGACCATCCTACATGGACAGATGCAATATTTTTGTATCAGTTACAGATAAAGAAGATAAGGTTGCTAACCTCAGCCGAGGATACCGTGTTGTGCGAACTAAAGTGTGGCTCGGACATTTCGTCGAACACCTTGTGTGCAATCAAAGAAAAAAAAGCTAGCACCCACTCCTCACACACAATCCAGCAAAATTTGGTGGGCAAAGGGCTGGGCTTATATATAGCCAGGGGAGGGTTTTTGGTCCCGGTTATTGCCACGACCCGGGACCAAAGCCCCTCCCGCGCGACACGTGGCGGCCCAGCAGCTCGCACCCCACCCAGGTCATTGGTCCTGGTTGATGGCATGACCCGGGACCAATGACTTCGGTGGGACGCCTGGGGCCGCCACGCGTCTTAGGGAGGGGCTTTGGTCCCGGTCGGCAACAACTCAGACCAACTCTTCGCCGCTTCGTCGTCCCGTGCATAAATATGAGGCCACAGCGCTCGCTTCCTCCATCGCCTCTACCTCTCTGCAGTCCCTCTCCACCCCACCACTTTGCCTCTCCACCGCGCCATCATTTCGCCTCCCCTCCCTCTCCAATCTCCACCGCGTCGTCATGGAGGTGCCCACGCTCAACCACTACGAGGCGGCGCAGTTTGCGATCTACGGCATCCTCGCGCCGCTGCGCGCGACCCTTCCCGCCGGATTTCGCATCAGCGAGGGGGGTGTGCTGGTGGCTCCGCTCCTCAACCCCCGCGGATACGAGATGGAGTACGTCATTGCCGAGCGTCGCCGCCAACTGCCCGCGTGTATTAGGGCGTTGGCCCGGTACGCGGCGGGCAGCGAGTATTGGCCCCAGCTGTTCAAGAAGGAGCGGAAGGCCAAGCTTGGCAACCGTTTCGTGGATGGGCGCCTGGTGCACCCGGATCGCCGCAACCAAGAAGGGCGGGAGTTGTTCTGGTCCGTCCCTGGACGTACCATCTACACCGCCATCGACGCCGCTATGCGCGCAGACGAGCTCCGTCTCCCGAACAACGCCGAAATCGTGGAGATTTCGTCCGACGACGACGAGGAAGCCGGCGGCACGGAGGACAACGGCTCGGAGGACAGCGGCAGCGGAAGTGTTGTCGACTGGAAATTTATAAAGTCGCATCCTTATTTGTATGGAAAAATTTGTGGTCGAATAATAAAATGTCTCAATTTAGACCTTTGTCTCGATTAATTCGTGAAAGATTTGTTCAAAAATAGTGATCAATTCAATTTCTACCTCGAATTAATTTCTGCGCCGAATTAATTTACATTAATTCCTTACCCGCAAAAAAAATTACATTAAATCCTGGACTGCTGACCGTCACGGGGTTTTTTGTCCCGGTTCTTGGCATGAACAGGGACCAATGCCTCGCAGAGAGCCACGTGTACGTCGCGGGATCATTGGTCCCGGTTCGTGCCACAAACCGGGACCAATGCTTACAGATGAACCGGGACCAATGCCCTGGCGGCATGAACCGGGACCGGTGCCTGACATTGGTCCCGATTACGGAAACGAACCGGGACCAATGGAATTTAGGCGCTGGACCAAAGGCCCTCTTTCTACTAGTGCTTCTTATTCATGCGTACCTGAAAAGAACTTTTCGGTTGGTCAGTCATCCTTAAATTGCTCTAAATCTACCACGCTTAATCTCAGAGTTATTTTTAGATGAGCTTCCGAGAAAAAAGTTGTAACCTGTTGATATGGATATCATATCAATCTTATTAAGTCCTAGGCCAGTACGTTATATACACCCCCCCTTAAAAAATCGATGTCTTTGTCGATTAACGCACCAGAAACGTCCCCTCTTGACACATGTCCATACTTCCAGTTCCGACACATGTGCCATGTTGTGTGCTATGATAGGCCACACGTGTCCCTGACCTATACACACCCGTGTAACCGAGAGGTTGAATCTGATACCAAATATAACACCCCGGCCACCAGGATTGTCGGTTGTTACTTTGGCAGTCCTCTAGAATCTCTAGACTATCCTCACAGATCAACACTAGTCTTTTATGTGATTAGTTTCGATAGAAAATAAGGCAATGAATCCATTTCACTCCTTTGCTTGACGCGATGGCCACGACCAGTGATGGAAATAAAGTTCCTCGTAATATTCTAGTTTCAGACCGAAAGGATTCCTAATTTTCTAAATATCTTGGTCCACTCCGCACATGCTCTGCTGATATTGTAGCATAGCAAGACCGACTATGTGAAAAGACGGGTTGCTAAAATGCTAATTTGATCTTTCGCCGATCAGGCTACGACCACACCCTCCTCCTCCACAAAAGGTCCTATCATAGCTTGTCGAAGTCACTTGACAACGCTTTTCTGATGTCTCCTATCCCCACGTTCCCTCTATTTGGTTTCCTCTTCTATCAGCTGTCGATGTTTGTGTAATTGCAATCTATGTTATTGCACGGAGGTGTCAAAGGAAAGAGCTGGAGGTGAGAATTTTGGGTCACAATGAATGAAACGGTAGAGCTTGTCGTTGCATGTTGAAGGTGAAGATTGTGTTAGTATATATATAGGGGAACAAAACATCAACCGCTAGTGAAGTTTCTTTAATACCACCGTACTGTTGTTTGGATGAAGGAAAAGGAGACAACCAACAATATTTTTAGCGGATGTAGTCTTTTTCACCTTTCATGAAAATATATGATGGTGTAGTCATGTAAAAACTACTAGTCAAGAGCTAAAATCCTGAGAAGAAAACAAGCTAAGAAATTACACATAAATAACTCACTTAGCCATATAATTCGTTCAGTTTACCCATTGGACAATTTATAACTTGATTGACAAGCACATACATATATAATTTAGCATGTTCCTCTTCATCAACATATGCAGACCATTATTCAGGGAGAAATAAACGGCACATGACACACAAGTCACGAACTGGTATGCTCCAGGAGACAAGGCAATCATCAGGCGATCCTAAAAACCCATCTAGTGTTTCGGCCCCCTCGTCGGCGATACTACCGGTCCACTCTTTCTCCGTGGCCTTGCAGCCTTGGAGGCATGACAGACCAAGGGCCCTCGCCTGCGGGAGGGTTCCCATTCTATGTTTAGGTTTTTTCAGTATCTTCTTCGGGATGGTGAGGCAGGGGCTACATCTTAAAGTCAGAATAAGGTCCCTCCATCATATCCTCGCTCTGATGATGCATTTAGCACCGTTGGAGGGCGAGTAGAGTCGTTTGTCTGGCGGTTCATCTAGGATCCGGTCGGTTTTCGTGTTTGTTAATGTGGTTTTAGGTTAGTATCTTCCGTTGTACGGTTTTCATCGTTGGTGATGGTTGCTACTCTCGTGTGTTGGTCCTTTGGGGTCTTATCGCGATGACTTTTTATTTGTCTACTACAACCAGATCTACTACAAGAAGTTTTGCCTGACACCGCTAATGGAGGGGCAAGGATAATGGCGCGCCTTCGCCTCGTTCTAGTATTTGTGGTCGTCCCTAGGTGGTCCAATGACAAATTTATTACTTTTATTACTTTTAGGCTCTTTGTACTATTGCTGATGATTATTAATATATAGATCATTGTAATTTTTGCTGAAATAACATATGCAATCAATTTTTAATTATTTCAACCCCACATGGCTAATCTACAATATAGTATGTAAATACAACCTATTTGAAGAAGCAATCCTATTCAAATATGTTCCCATTGTATAGATCTGAATTCAGTGTTCAATTTTACATTTTTGTACTATATACAAGGAACGTTTGCCCTCCTAATAAAGAAAATAAGATAATGCATCTTCGAGTCAAATTTAACCAATATTTCTTGGCAATATGTAGTAAACTCTGCATTGATAACATCATTTCAATAAAAACTTTCATCATGAAAAACACATTTACCCGACATCCTGGGATGACATTGTGTACAAATCTATATTTTTTGTAGTAGGTTGACACTCCCACAGTTTTAGTTAAGCCTCGTTCCATTGCTAGTCGATGCCTCGTTCTGGTTGTTGTCGTAGGTTGTGGAAACTTAGCCTAATTTTAGGTTTTTGATTTACTCGAGTTCAATTTTCATGATATGAATGGCCACGCACGATCCATTTGAATGTAAATTTTGAATTTAGGTGTCACTAAATAGTTTTAGAATTTCAATTTCAAAATCCAGTGATTAATTTATTTAAATAATTATAGTTTAGTAGTTCAAAATCACAATTTTTCTGGACTATTTCTCCTGGAATACAGGTCAGGGTCACCCGTTTGGTATATCGCTAGGTATGACCGTGGTTTATCGATCGATGAGGTTGACTTTTACGGTAGTGCCCCAAATACCTTACAAACTTTGCTTTTTTTCATTATTTGCTAGCGAATAGGCAAATTTCAATTACAAATTCAGTTTTTCGTGCAAAAATTACTGTCCAGATTCAGAACACCAGCCCGCAGGCGGGCACCTCTACTGCAAGGGGTAGTGAATCGATGCAAAGATTGTTTTTTCGTACAGGCATTAAAAGTTGTGGTTGCTAATATGCTCTTCTGGTCCAGTTTGGTTGAATGCAATCAAGGGAGCATAAAGAAACTTCACATGAGGTACGTGTTATTTCCCCCTGCATATACCTCACAGTCTCCACCTTCAACAAGGAGCAAGCTTTACTTTTCCCTTCATTGCCATACAAATATTTCACCTCCCAACTCTTCCTTCGACACTTCTATGCACTTGTATAGGTGTCAACTACCCAAACGTACAGAAAAGCCTTTTACAAGGCGCTTGTACATGCAGGAGTCCCATCCACCACATATTTCTGCTTTGAGATTGGTGTGTCTGTTTAACTTTTTTTTATTCCGCACATGGATGACGTCACGTTGATGTCATGCTGATGCCACTAATTAAAACAGAATTAAAACCGACTAAAATATTAAGCATTTAAAATAGTCCATGAACGGTACAAAATGTTTCATATGTTTTTGATAAGTTTCACAAATTTGTCAGTTTCCTGGTAGGACGTGGTTGACGTCGTGCTGATGTCAGCACTCCGCTACATACATGCACCTTTAGAAAATACGTGTTCCCCAAACATAGACATGTTGATCGGATAAAACTAAAACAAACCAAGAGAAAGTAGGTATATGAGACATCAGAAAAGAAGTAAATCTTGGTTAGTGACTCTGATGATCCAGCTTTTGAAATTATCCGGGCAACAGGAACCGGTGTAGTGCATTGTTCATGCTAGCCCTACCGATGAAAGATTAAAAGAGCATTTTAGAGACCATTCTTTTTCCGCAGTAGTTCAATATACGTTCGAGCCAAGAGTTGTCTAGCAAGCCTCATCTTGGACCTAGATCATATATCACCGTACAGTGGCCATCACATCGAGCCAAGAAGAAGGGAGATGGGTCCGCTGCCGTAGTAATAATTAGCACGGACGTCAACGTGAGTCAGATGTTGTAGTAATAATTAGCATCATTGGAACAAGGTGCGTCTGGTGTTAAGATTTATTTGGCATCAATATCATAATTTATAGCACCGGTGCGAAAAACAAATAACGAATTGTTCTAACTTCTCATTGTGGGCCTATTCTAAAAATATCAATTACTCAAAGCTAGGTAACTTATGATATAACCAGTTATAATATATTCTTGCAAACAATACACTTAGAAAACCTCGGTAGCATGGAATCTTAGCAGGACTACAGGAGGAGCCAAGTGTAGTGGCATGCGCGGGAACGTCATCACCTTCAGTTCAGTTAGACGGGTTCCAGCTGCCTTACTTCATTCCACATGTTGTAGTTATCACTCTATTAACTTATAGTACTCCAGCCTATCAAACCACGTATAATTCATGACCAAACTAGCTTATAGAACTCTAGCCTATCAAACCACGTATAATTCATGACAAAACTATGAGCTTTTCTATGATAGAAACACAAGGAAAACTAAGGACATTTAGGAATTTCAATCTTGCATTGATTCACCATACACAGAAAAAGATCTTGCATTGATTCACTATAGGCAGAAAAACGATCTTGCATTGATTCACTACCCTTGCAGAGGTTCTGGCCCTACAACCTTGAGTCTTGAGGGTGACTTCTGCACAAATAACTAGAAAAAAGATGGAAGTTTGTGAGTTATTTGGGGAACTACCATTAAGTCGACTCCATGTACTGATAAGTCATGGTCACCATAACAATGTGTCAAGAGGGTGACACCCTACACCTATTCTCCAAAGAAATAGTCCGGATACTTTGAAATTTTGAACTACTCTCTCTGTAAGAAAATACCTTGTGTTTTACTTTATTCGAAGTAAACTTCGTAGAATTTGACCTACTATATAGAAAAAATATTAAAATCTACAATGGAAAATGCATATGAAAGTTATTTCATGATGATCATAAGAATATTGGTTTGCTATTGTTGGTAGCAACCAAGAGGTGTGAGTGTCATGACAACAAAGCATGTTTGAACTTTTTTTGTTATACTTAGTATTTATCACATTCTTCCACAAGGATTACTTAGTAGCAATCCAAGACCCAACACACCAACACCCCTATACTCTTTTTTACACATAGAAGCCCAATTTGCTAGCTGGATCATGTGACTGCCTTCAACATCACTCCATATGCAGTTAACCATTCGTATGTTAACTAGCTATGAAGCCCACTTAGAAAAATTAAAACACGATAACATACAAACTAGAATTCTGTTTAAACATTGATTCAATCAACACCAATCTTCATTCAATAGAGTGCAATTTACCCCTTAAGTCAGCTATTCTAGCCAAATATTTGTCTACTAGAGGTTGTAATTCCTTCCTTCTCAGCTTATCAAAACATAAGTGTTAACCTAAATATTTAATGGGAAATTTCCAAATAACATATTGGAAAATGTCCAGGAAAACGACACATTCATCTACTTCCATATTATTAATAGGGACCAATAAGTTTTGTGATAATTGCAACACATGCAGAGTCGTCATGCCAAACCTGTTGTCCATATCAACAAGAATGCGTCCCTTCCCACCATAGGAGGCGGGTCGAAGGTAGCCGGTGTGACTAAAAACATGTGGTATGTCATGTTTCCTGCTTCAACCATCTCCTCAAGCATAATCCAATTAGAGAGACGTCATCAGCCGATAGAGTAATTGATGACACGGACAACTCCGCTGACAAGTATGTGTGATCTATTACCTGACAATATCGACGCATGTTGCATCATGCCCTTGCTGAAGATGGTGGCTCAAAGCTCGACTTTGTGAATGAAAATCCCAAGATCTAAGTGCGGCTAGACTTTTCATCATCAGTGCATGTTCGACGAACCGTTCTTGAAGGCTTTGCCTATGAGTTTGTGTATTTGTCATTTTGTCACATTTCATAGGGTTTTGTGTTAGGTTGGTGGAGGCTTTATTGTGCGGCATACGACGTTGGGTCCGGCTTTGTTTCCTAGGTTTTGGTGTCACATTTGAATAATAAATAGTATATGGTTATATGCATCAATCAATGTAGAGGCCGGGGTCATTCGTCCATTTCAAAAAAAAATAACTCGCATACTAAAAACCTGTAAGAATCCATTTAAGGTTAATTCCTACCACCCTACTGTCATTCTCAAGGTAGTGTGTAACATATTTAAGCCTGGTGACCTTACCATGAAAAAAATATGGCATGACCCTTCGATCAAACCCTGATACCCTTTGACCAGCTCTCTGATAATCGCAAATATTGATAAAGGCGGTGTACATTCATGAAATACATGGTGACTGCTTACGTGGGTCATGTTATCATTCCTTATAATGTTTATGAACCCGATCAACCGTGTGCTTACCTTATTCTAGATGAAGTTGGAAAAGGCCTTCTACATGCTATTTTCCTTCCTTCTTTAGAAGTATAAATGTGACATATTTTCTTTTCATTTTTGAAAACATCCATATGGATAGGGCTTTAAATAGTACTCCCTTTGTTTTAAAATGTAATATTTTTTAGCTTTTGTGGAGCGAATATATGTAGAATTCTTTTGGTGTGTAGTTTCGGAGTGAATCTACATATAAAATACATATAGATACATTCGTTTCACAAAAGCTAAAACATCTTATATTTTGGAACGGAGGGAGTATTGGAGATCTCAAGGCCCCTGGTCTAGATGGTATGACTTCCATCTTCTATAAAACATTATGGTATATGTTAGGATATAAAGTGACACAAGAGGTCCTTAATGTTCTCAATGGTGGCCCAATGCTAGAGAATTGGAATGATACATGTGTGGTCCTTATTCCCAAGGTGAAAGATCATGAAATTATGAAATATCTATGCCCCATAAGTTTGTGTAATGTGGTTTATAAGCTTGTTTTGAACGGTAATTGAAAATAGGTCGAAGCAATTCTGCTAGAAATCAGTGCAGCAAACCAAAGTGCTTTTGTCCCTGGGGAGGTTGACCATGGATACTATTCTTTTAGCATATGAGTGCACACACTATATGAAGACAAGAAGAGGTGGGAGAGCTATACAGTGATTGAACTTGATACGAGAAAGGCCTATGATCGGGTAGAGTAGGGTTTTTTTTTAGAAAATGATGAGGAAGATGGGATTCCATGAGAGATGGATTAGTTTTATCATGTTGTGCATTACATCGGTTAAATATCAATTTATGGTTAATGGAACATGTACCAATATCATCATGCCACTAAGAGGCCTGCGGCAGGGGGATCTAACTTTGTCGTACTTGTTCCTTATTTGCGTTGAGGCATTTTATTCTTTGTTGAATAAAGCTGACGTAGATGTATGGGCTACAAGGTATTCATGTTTGTAATGTTGTCCCAAGTTTTAACCATTTGTTGTTTGCATATGACTACCTAGTACTAATAAAAGCTTCTCAAGTAAGTGCTAGAACTTTGTAGAATATTCTACAGTTGTACGAGGAGTGCTCGATCGGGTCATACCCTAAACTTTGATAAGTCTTCGATCATGTTCAGTAGAAGCACAAGTAATGCAAGAAAACAAGAAGTGCTAGCAAAGCTTCGTATTAGTGGGGAGGCAAAAACGGATAAGTATTTGGGGTTACCGGTCTCTGTAGGAAAAAGTAAGTTAAAGACATTTGAATATTTGAAGGATGAAGTATGTAAGAGGATCCACGGTTGGAAAGAAAGAACATTTTCGTGCACCGGAAGGATATCCTAACCAAGGCATGTGCACAAGCCGTTCCTACATTTGTTATGTCATATTTTCACTTGACAAAAATGATGTGCGAACAAATGAGTTAACTGATATGTCGTTATTGGTGGACACAGCAGGAAAATGACAATAAAATGCACTGGTTGAGCTAGGAGGTTTTGACAAAACCAAAGAGTGAGGATGGACTTGGTTTCCGAGATTTGTACGGCCGCAACCTTTGCATTGTTTGCGCGGCAAGCATGGTGGATGCTGACGGTTCCTGAATCTTTGTGTGTGTGCGCACTTAAGGCTAAGTACTTCCTAGATTCGTCTTTCTAGATGCACAACCCATGGCGGGGATGTCATATACATGGATAAGCATTATGAAAGGGGTTGGGTTACTAACTAAGGAGGTGTTCTAGAGAGCTGAAGATGGAACTGATGTATTTATCTGGTCAGATCTGGTTACCGAGGGATGGGGCAATGCAGTTGATTATACACCTAGGTGGCAATATTTGCTCACACGGGGTGTGTGAACTCATTGATCCCATTACTCTAGTGTGGGATGAGCGGCTAGTTTGGAACACATTATGGAATATGGATGTTGCAACTATCCTAGATATACCTACCAGAGATTATTTGTAGGACTACTATGCTTTGCAGTACGATAGTAAGGGGATGTTCTCTCTGAAATCTGCTTATAAGCTTCATGTGAGACTATGAGATAGCCCCCAAGCATCTACCTAAAGTGTGGTGATGGATATCACAGTACATCATCCATTTTTAATCCCAGATGCCTGTTATGCCATACATCACAATCCCAGGACTACCATTTTTGCGAGACATAACAGATTGGATATCACAGTACATCATCCATTACAAACCATAATAAGGTCTTACACAAATAAAGGATCTCATGATCTAGTCTTAGTACAAACAAGTAGCAGAATAAATAGCGTAGCGGTGGGCTCCATCTTTAGTGTCACAGGCAATGCTGACGATGGGAGATGATCCTAATTGTCGTAGCCGTCCTGCTGTCCTTCCTCTTGGTAGTCTTCTTTATAGTCTGGCCACGGGGATAGCCAGGGACAAAATCCATGAGTACTCTTTAAGTACTCGCAAACTATCACTAACAAGTAAGGTAGTTCTAGTAGGAATGCTAACTCTAAGTTTATTTGTAAAGTTAAGTTTGAAACCTAAGCTGAGTTTAGAAAAAAAGAAAGATAAAATAAAATTCTAAAATCACCTAAGTGGGAACTTAGTTGTCATAGTCACAACTCTGTTGTGATCAAGTCATGTCACAATTCATTTCATAAGTCATTTTGAAAACATCTGACAACGGGACAGTATGGCCACTCCAACTGTCCATAACCGTGGACGTGGCTATTCGAATAGTTTGATACTCTGAAGAGGTGGTAAACTTTCACCACAAAATTCGATACATCTGTCAAGGATAACCCTGAATCATCATACTTAGTATGCAGATAATCAAACATAACCTTTCCTTTACACACTCTAGTATAAGCACTTCTCCTATGAGCTTGGCCTCCCAGCCATGGCCATCTGCCATCCTGGGCACCGCATAGGTGGAAAACATTGAGAGGTAGCCTCAGCTCAAACCTCTCCTGCGAGGGAACTAATACTAATGCATATAAATTTCCGGCTAAGCCTTACCCAATTCAGGTATTGTGGTTGTACGGTAAAATTGGAATGGTATCGCATCCGAACCCAACCATCAGTTTTTATAAAAGGGTTGAGGCTCATGCCTCAACATTTTCATCATCATAAACCATTTGTGTTTCTCAACATATGTCAAAACATCTCAATAGAATGACTCATCATTCCAAGGTTTTCACAAGTCATTTTCACCAAGTATTCCCATCTAAAGTGATCAAGTTTTTGGTTTAGCTCCAAACTACTAAGTTAAGAGTGTTCTCTAATGTGGGATGCTAATCTCAATCTCATGCCATAGAATGACATCTAAAGCTAACTAGATAGGCCAAGTTTTATACTCTTTATGCTATCTATAAACAAGTAAAGAACTTTGGTAAAGTAAAAGAAAGTAAAGCTTGTAAGTAAAACTTGGGGTGGGTATAAGTCAAATTGTATAACCAAAGCATGCCTACTGCATCTTGCTTAGGTCATCTTGTATAATTCTAGCTTGCCTTGGTTGGTGCAGTGGTTGAAATTCTCTTCCTCTTCCTCAGGGTAGAACTCCTCCTCCTCGAAAACTTGTTCGGTACTATTGTCTATAAATACATACGGAATACACAATCACCAAACAATACTTAACTAGTCTATTTAGTATACTAAGGCACATATTTGATGATCTAGTATCATCACTTTCTTCACAAGGTTCTAATGAACTAGTTTCCTTTATTTTATTTGAGAAAAGTAATTTCTACTCATTGAAAATAACTAAGATTTAATATTCTCCAATTAAAATATGGGATCATGTGGACACATGTCATCACCACATATTCTAATACATGAGAATGTGATTTAAATGTTGGATCACATTTTAATAAGTTTAAGTTCATTATGTAATGATTTAAAGTGACTAGAAATGCCTATCTAGCATTATTTTGGTACTAGTCCAAAGTTACTGCATGCAAACCTTAATATTATTACATATTCAGATAGGTATATTCAAATGTGATTTTTGAGAGTTGGAATCAACTCAAAAGCTATTATGGTTGATTTTTAAAAAAATGTTTGAATGTGAAAAAGTCTTTGTCTTGTTGTTTTTGCTAGGAGAGATCTCTAACTCTAATTGATTTAAATCCAACGGGCTTGGATAGAGATTTTAATTATCTTTCCAACCAAATTGGAATCATCCAATTTGGATTTATAAAACTCCCTGAATTGATTTTTGAACTAAAGGGCAGAATCTAGTTTAATTCTAAAAAGAAAAAGATTTATTTGAATCTATTGGGTTGCGCGGGAAAGAAATGGGCTGGCCTACTACGCTCCGTGCAGCGCCTGGGCTAGCTGAAGTGATGGCCCCACCTGTTAGTGGGACAGGGGCTGCCGAACAGGTATGGGAGGAGGGTGACCGTAGGATTAGATCCTGGATCAACGACTCACATCCATCGTCCTCGCTGGAACAGTACACGACGGGGAAGAACCCTAGCACGGTCGGTGAGGGTCTGGGGAGGCTTACTTGAGCTTCGACGAGGGTCGGCAAGGCGGGCAACTAGACGAGTCGAGGACGGTGGTTCTCCTAGTACCGGCGACGTCCCTGGAGATGGCTTGGATCAGTGGCGCCCTTCTCCTCCTTCCGTGGCGGTCTTCGGCAAAATTAGGGTGCTACGGGCAGCGGCTTGCTCCGGTGGGGCTCTGGGAGGTCTTTGAGGTGGAGTGGAGGGAGATGGTGTGACGAATTGGTGTCGGGGGCTCTCTATTTATAGCGGGGCGAGGGGTACAGCACGGCATGGGCGGAGCTCGACGGGGGTGATGGCACAGCGGGCTATAGGCATGGTCCGGGGGCTAGGACGGTGGGCGGTGCCATGGCGATCGTCACGGAGGTTCTCGTGCAGTGCAAGGTGGTCGGGAGAAGCGTGCGTCGTTGCACGCACGCTGCCTCGGTCGACGGCGAACTTTGCAGCGTCCGGCGGCTACGGGGCACGGTCGAGGGAACAGGCGTGTCTGTTTGGCTCCTGAGACACTGGTGATCGTGTGGGCTGGCGGCGGGAGCGAGGTGAGGTCGGGTTGAGTGGGAACAGTGCGTGAACTGCGGGAGCAGCGTCGGCATGGCATACACGGGCCGGGCGCGGCGTTCCTGGCTCCTTCTCTCTCTGTCCTCGAGCTAGGGATGGCCTGGAGGGGGGAGTGGAGCACGGGCGACGAGCTAGACATGGTAGGCGAGGCTGGCGGTGCTAGGGCATGCTGTCTGATGGCCCAAAATATATCGAGTTCGTTGGGGAACCCCAAGAGGAAGGTATGATGAGCACAGTAGCAAGTTTTCCCTCAGTACGAAACCAAGGTTTAATCGAACCAGTAGGAGCAAGGAAACACCCCAAAGGTGTTGCTAGCTGAGCCTTGGCAGGGCGCACTACCGGTGCTAGTAGCAACGTGGAGACCTGCACAACACAACCACAGAACTTTGTCCCCAACTTGCGATGAGGTTGTCAATCTCACTGGTTTTGCTGAAAACAAAGGATTAAACGTATCGAGTGGAAGAAAGTAATAGTTTGCAGAAAATAAACACAAAGCAGTAAACAGTCTGTAGATTGTATGTAAAAGAAAGGACCGGGGTCCATAGTTCACTAGAGGTGGCTCTCCTTAAGATAGATAACATGATGCGTGAACAAATTACAGCGGGGCAATTGACAAACATCGAGAAAGCATACAAGCATATACTACTCATCTTGACTCCTTTGAGATTCGATTGGGCATTACAACATTATACATAGACCGCCATCCAACTGCATCTATGACTAATAATCCACCTTCAGGTTATCATCCGAACCCCCTCCAGTATTAAGTTGCAAGCAACAGATAATTACATTACGAATTGCGTGTAATGTAAACAATATGATTGTTCTCTGAACAAAGGATTGTTGTTTTATCCCTAGTAGCAACAGCACATCTAGTACCTTAGATATTTCTGTCACTTCCCCAGATTACCAGAGGCATGAACCCACTATCGAGCATAAATAATAACTCTTGGAGTTCCTAGCATCTACTTGGCCAAGATAGCTACTAAAACGGAAAGCATGCAAGATCACAAATAACAAAGACATGATAGAATCAATAATCAATCTGAAATAGCATCTCAATATCCATCGGATCCCAGCAAACACAACATGCAGAATTACAAATAGATGATCTTGATCATGAACGGAGCTCACAAGATCTAAACATGAAAGCACAAAGGAGGAGAACCAGCCATCTAGCTACTACATGGACCCGTAGTCTAGAGATGAACTACTCACGCATCACACCGGAGGCTTGCATGATGATGAAGAAGGCCTCCAGGGTGAATTCCCCTCTCCGGCAAGGTGCCGGGAAGAGCTTCAGATCCCTCCCGATCTAGGGATGGAGATGACGGCGGCTATAGACTCTTTCATGGATTTTTGATCGGGTACTTAGGGTTTTGGTATCGGAGGCAATCTATAGGCGGAAGGAGAGGCCGAGGGTGCACAGGCGGCGGACCACCGGCGCTGGCCAGCCCTGTTGGCCAGTGGTGTGGCCCAGACCCCTCTCTCTCCCTCTCAGCTCAAGTAATCTCAAGTAAAATAGTAACTTTGGCTTTTGTCCCGTCCAATTCTGAGAATATTCATTTTCTGACTTCCTGAAACCAAAAACAGCAGAAAACAGGCAGCTGGCACTGTGGCTCTTGTTAATAGGTTAGTCCAAGAAATCATATGAAAAGTACTGCAAAGTGTGGACAAAACACAAGAAAGTAGATAAAACCAAGCATGGAACATCATAAATTATAGATACATTTGCAATGTATCAACATCCCCAAGCTTAACTCCTGCTCGTCCTCGAGTAGGTAAGTGATAAAAAGAAAGAATAATTTTTGAGGTGACATGCACCATCATAAACTTGATCAAAGTATTTGTAAAACATTCGAAGCTGGGATCATAGTACTTCAATCATAACATGAAAGACAAAGTTCTAGCAATAGGACAAAGAAACTATGTTGCAACATGAAAAGGCACAAACAAAAGATTCATGAATAACAATGCTTTGCAAGACGTTTGTTTGTTTCACATAAAGAAAACATAGAATAATGGCATTCAGCTTGTCCCTCATACGTTAGCAAATATAAATGCATAGGACACCTTCAAAGTCTATAAGAGTGACTAGATACAAATAGTTTAAAACAAGAAATATCAAGGCATGCATCAATCAACTAGTCTTGGGACAATGCACATAGAACTAAGAATGGCCACTATGCTCTCAAAGTAAGTGCATAAAGATAGAAGGTGGGGACTCAATATATAAGTGGAAGAAAGGCCTTCATAGAAGGAAGTAGGGATTCAAGTCTCATAAAGAGCTTCCAAAAATTATGGTACTTAATAGCTTTCAGCTCTCATTTCCCCTATCATAAGCATCTTGAAGGTGATTAAGGTTAAAGTGACACAACTAAGAGGATATGCTTGACAAGTTATAAACCGAAATCTCATGCCCCTTACTTACGAAGACCGAACCTCATGCTACTCAACTTTAGTCACAAGTAAGCTCTTGTCATTGTAAGTACATATGTATCATAAATAACCGCCAATGGCGTACCCCTTGCACATGATACAGGAGCTATCCCATAATCAAAATGACAAGGCAAGCAGATAATGAGCATCTCGGCGATCTTTTTATTTGCTATTTGCATAGGTTTTTATTGAGGATTCTTCATAGAGTGCTCATTATGGTGATGCTGCAAGTTTCCACCATGATTAGGCATGGCTTAGGCTAGTGGCCTAGGTGTTTCTCTAACACACATACAAACTCCATGATCTTACAAGTTCCACTTTTATTTCACACCGTCGGGATCCATAAGCAAAAGAACATGATATCAACGGGGTACAAAGTACAGGTGCAATGTTAAAAGCGTTCCCCATGATACATGGTTCTACAAATTTCAAATTATAAAGCGCAAGCATATACACAACAAAGAAGGACCCAATGGTTCAAGTTTATTAAATGCAAAAAAGTAAAGTGTGCCATCAAGTTCGTGAGAGCTTTAATCACTAGTTTTCTCATAACAAGTTTAATTTGGAAGGTAAACAAAAGCATGAATATACTTGGAATAGCATATGCTAGTAGGTAGGTACGGTGGACTCTTTGGAATAACTTGGTTTAGGGAGTTGGATGCATAAGTGGAACTCATACTTGATTGTGGAGGCTAGCAAAAGACTAGGAGCGACAAACTAAGAGAGCAATAATGGCCATAATCATGCAGAGGGACAAAACATCATTGATCAAAGCATAAAGTGATACTACAAGTTGAAAACTAAAGGATCATCAAGGCTAAGGTGACTTTGGATAGTCATAACATGGTGTGAGCATGCGCCAAGTCAACCCAAATAAAGCATCAAAGGAGAATACCAATATACTATGCTTTAATATGCTAAAACAATGCATGATTCATCCAAGGCACATTAAGAAATCTCAATTGTTTATAACAAATCATGCTACAACAAATAATACTAAGCATAAAGCCAAAACAATATCAAGCATGGCATGACAAAGCATAGTCCACAGTTAAAAACAAGCTCTCTTTACCACTTAAGCATGAACTTTCCTACTCTTTTCTAATCCAATCCAAACTATTTGAAAACCAAACTATTTGAAAACCACACTAGTGGAGAATTGCTTATCAGTGGAGCATATTTTTTGTTATCAATGGTGCATATTTAATGTGCCACTAGTGTTGCGCCACTGATAATTAGATATCAATGGCGCATATACAATATGCGTCATTGATAATAGGCCCACCGGTGGCGCACCTTAGATATGCGCTATTGATATTTTACCAGTGGCGCATATAGCCAAATGCTCCACTGATACTAGATGCGCCAGTGGATGAATAAAATATGCACCACTCATGTTTCGTACAGGTATACACAATACAGGGCTCTTAGGTATTTATACAGGTACATATACATATACATATATAGGTACATATACAGGTACATATACAGGTACATATATAGGTATTTATACAGATACACAACAGTGTAAAAATAGAGATAATAATACCACTAGAATTATACATCACCACATCAATTAGAACCCGACATAGTGACAAGTGCTCGAATATTATACAAGTCTAGAACAAATTGATCTCATCTTCTCATACATTACACATTACAACAAGTTGATCATCATGATCATTAGCCAAGTCCTAAACTACTAAAGGACCAAGTAGAGTACAACCGCAATGGCGGTGATGAGCAAGACGGGGAGCACGATCATCAAGGTCTTCATCTGGTTCCTGTCTCTCTGCTCTCCAAGGAGGTGGTTCCTCCACCTAGCTTCCGCCTGCTCTCTCGTCGGGTATCCTTTATATCTGTTGCCACTAAACTTGTTCACTTGCTTATGATAATCCTTTCACTCGTCGTAGACTCCTGGGACCCTCCCTCTGAACACCACGTAGCACGGCATCTCTATACACAAGGCATATAAGTACTATATCATGCAACAGAAAGAATTAAAAGGTTCATCACATGCATCTCCACAAAAAAGAAGGTTTCGATCTAAGGAAATCTATTAAGTTTCATACATATGGTAATAAGTAAACAAAGTCCAACAACGACCGTTTCGAGCTAAGGCAAGTTAAAGTTTATGACACACATACATGAGATACACAAACCGGCTGAGCGCTAGCTAGCTAGGAACACTATATCATGAAGACTTTGTTTTACACGGCGCCGGGAACGATTTGTAGCCGTCTTTCATTGTCCATGTCCTACGGTCACCCTGCGCCTCGAGTCGTGCTTCGATCTCGCGCTTACTGAACGCTCTTTTGCAGGATAAGGCCCCCCCCCCCTTGTGATGACATCTTCCTGCACGATGGTCGCAATCTGAGTCTGGATGTGTAAGAAGTCGTCCTTAAGTTCATCATCGTCCATTCTTGCCTCAGCTTTGGCCCATGCTCGGAGACTAGATGGCAACATAATGATGTGTGCCTCCCGGACGATCGCCCGCATGTGATGGAGGGCGTAGTAGGCCTCCTTGACACTGTTATCCGGCTGCTTGACGCAGGCGAACTTCATTACGTGTTTGAACACGTGTCTGCCATCCCTGAAATTTTCCGCCCCCTTCTTGAATTCGCCTCCATTTTCGGCGTATACCTCGAGAGCATCATCTAGAAGACTCCTTATGTTGGTGTAGTCTTTCTTCTTTTGCTCGCTCCCCGAGTCCAAGTACGTGGCTAGCGGATAACTCGGGTGAATCAGGATCAGTGTGCAGTATTTATCTCTATGCAAAACAATTGAAATGAAACAATGTTGGAAAAAGAGCAACCGAAAACTAAGAAAGGACAAGTTACGGCGACGAGCGAGTGTGTGCACTTACTCGGGAAAGAAAGGCAAAATAAGCTCTTTTCCACTCTTGTTGTCCACCATGAAATTTTGGAGGTAGTTCCTTGCGCTGGCCCGGGTCACTGGATTCACCAACTGGCTATCACGCATGAAGTAGGGGTCCACTATCGTGACGCTAGGGGTCTTCTCTCTGTTGACCTTCATCGCCCGATGGAGCGCGTATAGGCGGACCAAGTTATAGTTCATCCGCTTTCCATGGAAAAGCTTGAAGATGTCCTCATACGATATGAAGAAGATATCAGCGGGGGCATTATCAACGAAGCCCGCGCCCGTTGGAACATTGACCGTGAAAACAGGGTACGATGGATTTGCTTCTTTAAGAAGGCACTCCTCTAGATATAGAATACCATGCTGCAGGTTAGCCATCGCTCCACTTGCATTTTTGATCAGCTCCTCACTCAGAATCGGTTGATCAGCTATGTGAACCCTGGTCAAGGTTCCGCTGAGTTACTTGTTGTTCCTTCACAAGTCGAATCTGGGTCTTTGGCCATGTCAAGGCCCAGCCACAGCAATCTTGAAGGTTCTTATGATCATCAACGCCTCGAGGTTGGCTAGGGGGTCCATGTCTTCGCACCCCGGCAACACCCGAGCCAGCCGGACCTTGAACACGTCATCCTCCATCGACTTGTGGTGCATCGTGTGGCTATTTGGTTGAATAATTGAGCCCTTGCCAACATCCTTTAGATCCCCGTCCACGTAATGCAAGAGCATGCAAGGAGTGTCCTGCGGAAGAACAAACATCGTGAGATGGCGCTAGCTAGTCATCAAAGGCAAAGGAGATGAAATGTTATCAACATGCATGTGTTGGCCGGCTTCATTACCTTGGAGATGGCGTTCAGCTCGGCTAATGTCGAGACACCGGTATCATCCTCCCGCTGAGATGCCTTACGAAGCATCGTCGGTTGCGCCTTAATTTTGGCAGGAGGGGGCATCGGTGTGACCTGCGGGTCTATGTTGGCGTCGGCGGGAGGTGTCACCAGAGCGACCTCCGGCTGCGTGTTGGTGTTGGCGCCAGCGGGAGGGGGCACCGGAGCGACCGCGTGCATCTCGACGTTGGCGGACTCGGGCGTCACCACGTTCAGCGACACGTGCTGGATCGAGTTGCTGCCGGAGAGGCTAGGCACCACGAGCGGCCCTCGTCGACCTACCGCATTCCAAGCAGCGATCCCCTCCTACAGCTCATTGGGAAACATCTCGCGGATCTTCTCTTGCACTTTCTCGTCGATCAGCCTCGGCATCTGTTGCATCTGCTCCCGGAGGACTTCAACCTCGCGTTTTTCACTTGCCGCCACCGCGGCCTTCCTCTCTTTCTTCGCCTTTGGGTCCTCTTTCCTAAAGTCATCAACCTTTTTGTACGTACCATAGCCGGACACACGGCTAAATGAAGTCGGCGGCATGGACTTGGCCCTCCCCTTGAACACGTTTGTCGCCCTGTTGAAGGGCGTGTCCCACCATGGGTCCGCTGTCGACCCCTGGGACGAGCTCGCACTTGACGCACAAGACTTTTCTTCGGATCTCTGAAGAGAAGGAAAGTGATCCCATTTAGAAATTCAGCTTCATTACTTAATTAGAAACACAGATGTACTCCGAGATAAATTCCTTACCAGCCTTTTCTGGAACTTCCTCACATCGTTGTCGTCGGTAACGAATTCCTTGAGTTCGGGGTGGAGATAGTAGCGGGCGTGGACAAACTGCATCACCTGCTCGTCCGTGAATTTGTGCCACGGGTTATCTTTCCCTAGACGGGCATACTCGGCGTCCTCCTTTGCCCAAATGGCCTTTTCCTCGGTAACCGCCGCTTTCGCAACGTTGGTTACCTATGTTCAGCTCCCGCATACGCCTCCCCCACTCGGTTCATTCCTGACCTTCCGGTGAAGTGCAGTTCGCCTTGAACTTGATGAATTCATCTTCGTCGAGCATCGGCTCGGCCTCCTTTATCTCCTCCCAACTTTTACCCTCATTAATCCTCCTCTTCACTCGGCTTTTCCAGCTGCTCAAGGCGGTGCTCATCCTCGTGAGGGCTAACTTGTTTACCTTGTTCTCTATGAGCTTTTGGTTATCGTACTCATCTAGGAACTTGTACCCTCGCAACCGTTTGTTCTTTCTTATGTCCTTCTGGTTGATGCTCATGATCTCCGGCACGATGCACCCCCGAGTTGTAGGCTGTACCCAGTGGCAAGCTTCGCAGGCTCCAAGGGTTGGCCACCCGGTTTCACAAGGGTGAACTCTTCGCGGTTGGTGCCGAGTTTCGGCAGCGTCCGCTCCTACCTTTCCGCCTTATTCTTATTCTTCCTAGCGGGCGGGGAGGCGCCATCGCCGTCCACGCGTTCACCGCCATGACTTGCTTCGGCCTCCTCGTCACCATTACTGCTTCTGTCGTTGTCGTCATCTTCGGCCTCCTCCTCATATTCAGACTCCTCGTCATCTTCTTGGTCCGCATCTTGGGCCTCCTCGTCAACTTCATCGTGATCCGTAGCTTCGGCCTCCTCGTCAGACCCGCTTAAGTCATCGCCAAACCGCCAAAACTTGAGGTTGGCTCTTCTTGCTCGTTCTTCGATGCTCATGGGCTGAGAAGGGACAGCCCTGACGTCTTTGTCTCCGCTCGACATGTTTGCTCTTCATAGAAAAAATGCAACAATGTAATTAGTACAAGCTAGAGTCGACCAAAAAATTTGGCATGACCTTTGCTGTTTTTTTGACCTAGGAGTGCCCATTCCTCAACCGAAGCGGAAGTGAATCAACACTTCGGGAGAAACGGGCAACTCAAATAAATTCCTTGCAACAGTTTTCATACAAAATAATATGCTCCAGTTTTCAAATTGATGACAGACATCCAATCACATATACAAAGAGCAAAAAATAGCTCCAGGTGCAGCAAAAAATAGCTCCAGGACAAGCTAAAATAAGCTCTAGGACAAAAAATAGCTCCAGGTGTAGTTTACTAGTGGCAGTGGCACAATGCCTTCTTTCAGCTTTAATTACAGGTAGCAAGGTGCAGAAATATTGCCATGCAAACAATCCAATAACAGTGAATAAACTTGGGTTGTTCTAATTTCAGTATCACATCACACAGCAGGTCAGCAGGTCAGCAGCTTCCATGGTAGAAATGTAAGAGCTTGCACAACAATCTGAATATAGAACATGTGGAGCTCACATAACATTACTGACAAGGCAAAACAAGAGCAGTCAAATAAATATTATCATAAACTGTGTCATTAAAACATTATTGCAATGACATCTGTGGAGAAATGGCTGCATTGATTTGAATCACAACAGATGCTAGCATGACTCTCCTAAAGACTGGACCAAGTTTAAAAACTGGATGGTCAAACGAGGGGGCTACAAATCACACATATTCCGGCTACAATGGGACAAGATAACACTGTCTAAATATAAGGGCATCAGAGGAAACACACTGAAACAATAGATGCAAGAACGACTCTCCTTAAGACTGGACATAGTTTAAAAACTTGATGATCAATAGATCATACAGGCTGACTAGCATGCAAGGGCTCTCTGTTGGCAGTGAGCTGTGCTTCTCAAAATTAAAGACCAAGTGGCATGTATTTGAGAACCACCTGGCAGTGAAAAGATTAGAACAGTCGCTGTGATATGCTTTATATAGTTCTGCAAAATGAACCCAAAATTATTTCTTGTTCTCCATTACCTTGGCTATCACTCTGTTGGAATCTTGTTTAGTTGGGCTGGTCAATGAGTTATCTCATAATCATTCTAGTCCTTTGATCATTTACATCAAACATATTATTACCGCCTTGGTGACATCGTGCCAAAAGTCTGAAAACAAACATGTAGATTTACATTCGTTGACTGGAATTTTTAAATTGTATTTCACATTCAAAGTTCATATTCATGCAATTCGATATTTTACTAGAAGCTTGTACGAGTGGAAGGTTGTTATTGTAGAATGAATTTGGTCTTTGAGTTGAGACTTTGTACTTTCGCGAATATGATACGAAAGCGATTGTAGGTTCAAGACCAAAACGAATCACTGGTTACCAGCAGCCCAGCGTATAGAATATATATTCACAAATCCGCGGGCTGAACTCACCGATTCAATCTGTATTCCCTAGGCGGTAAGTCCATAATTTTAATTGGTTTTAGGATGGATTGGGAAATTACCTCAGCCTAATTTGGTGTGGAAAAGCACCCGTTTTTAGCATGAACCATGGCGCGAGAGGGTTTTTTTCCAGGCCATGGGCCCCACATTTGGCCTCGGGCTTCTCCACCTTGGTATAAGTGCTCCAGGAATTTTTCTTATGAAAAAATCTATTCCTTTTGAGCTCGTGAATGTCCATGAAAGACAAAAATATTCAAACAAGGCTTTCCTGTCCTATAGAGTTATAACTCAAATAAATGAATCTTTTGAAAAAACCCCAAAATAGATATAAAACATGCGTGTTCTTAAGATTATCATGCACTCCATAGAAGAATCTATTAAAACTTGACAGGGTCATCACCTACAACATAATACATATGCTCACATTAAGCACAAAAATTCATATGAAGGTTCTTTCCATTGCACAAGATTCAGATGCAGCAATATTCATTGTTAATACATGCCACAACAGCGCATCTTCCAAATTACTCAAAAAATAACATAACTAACCTAGAATACTGCTTCAACTTGACCTATATACTAACACAAACAACTCGAGTCCCTAAACTCCATAGGACAATGCTAGAGCCTGCTCCTACATAAAATTCAGAAAATGCAGTAGAAGTCACTCTTCACACATGCCAAAATAGGTCATGTTCTGAATCATAATTGCAAAA
This sequence comes from Avena insularis, assembly GCA_023614405.1. Taxonomy (NCBI): domain Eukaryota; kingdom Viridiplantae; phylum Streptophyta; class Magnoliopsida; order Poales; family Poaceae; genus Avena; species Avena insularis. The sequence continues at coordinate 93,048,206 of CM042696.1, read as the reverse complement.
CTAACCTAGATTGTTGCATGGAATTAACCCTAGGAGTACACAATTTTTTTTGAAAATTCAATGAGCCTACAATTGGTACTGCAAAAAATCAGAAAAAATCACCAACTTTCGGTATTAAGATAGGCAAACAGGACGTGTTGGAAATCACAAAAACATATCAAAACTAACCTAGATTAATGCTCTCGAATGTTCTAGAAACCCTAGAACCCATTACTAAGGCATGGACCTAGCTACTGCCAAAGGGAGAGAGGGGAAAGAGAGGGCTCACCGAGAGGATCTCGTTGATGGTGGCTTGACGGCGAGCAATCGAGGGAGGCGGTGACGGTGACCGCGGCGAGCTCTTGGCGACGGTGACCACGCTCCTCGTCGGTGGTGCGTGTGGTGCTGCCCTTCTCCTTCTCGTCGGTGGCGCACGCGTGGCCCTTCTCCTCCTCGTCGGTGGTGCTGCCCTTCTCCTTCTCGTCGGTGGCGCGCGTGGCCCTTCTCCTCGTCGGTGGTGCTCCTGCTGCTCCTCCTCCTCCTGGTTGCTCCAAGGGGACGGGGTGGCGCTCCTAGCAAGGGGACGGGGTCGAGATTAGGGGAAGGGAGGGGAGGAGGAGGGGAAGGGGAGGGGAGAGGAGGGGACGGGGTGGCGCTCACCGGCGACGATTGCTCCGGTGGTGGCAGGGCGACTCCGGTGGCGTGCTAGGGTTCGCGTGAGACACGAAAGGGGATTGGATATGAGAGATAGTGAGAGTGAGAAGAAAGGGCCGATCGGTTTTTTGGCTAAGTGTAAAACATCCGTGGCGCATATTTTTCGATATGCGCCATTGATATTCTACACTTAGTCAAATAAAACGACACCCTCGTATGTGACAGTAACACAGGCTTATCGCAGTGGTTCGACTCATGGGGCAAAACCCGGGCTGGGGCATCCAGGTTCGATTCCTGGTTGCCTCACATTTTTTGGCTATGTGTCAAATATCCGTGGCGCATATTTCCCCATATGCGCCATTGGTATTTGGCACTTAGCCAAAAACCACGATGCCCTGGTCTATGTCAACAACCCAAGGTTACTATAGTGGTTGTTGATGTTGTGTGTTGCATCTGGAGTAGCCAGGTTCGATTCCTGGCTCCTCAATTTTTTTAGTATTTGGCACTTAGCCAAAATACTTGTCATTAATATCTAGTATATTTTGTAAAATAGTAATTAAGTTTAACATTAACAAATCTATTTAAAACAAGGACATCCATTTGCAAGTACATAGGAAATTATTAATTTATTTAAAACAAGGACATCCATTTGCAAGTACATAGGCAATATCCATACATACCAATATTCTTCATAAATCTAGCGTCTCTTTGCAATCTTCTTGCCATTCTTCCTCGCGGTTCAATACTTTAGCCTGGAAAGGTTAAGGTTTCTTCTCGTGAATGAATAACCTTTAGTAGGTAGGGTGGTCTTCCTTTTTCCTGCAGCAGTCGGCTTGTCGAAGTACTTGTCGAATTCCTCTTCGATCTTCGGATCGCCGTTCTTTTCTAAGTCTTGCTCGTTGGCGGGTCCATCCATTCCGATGATGCTCCTCTTTCCCCTCCTCATGACAACACGGCTTGGCTTTGACGGGTCAGTGATGAAGAAACATTGGTCAACTTGGCTCGCGAGTATCCATGGATCATTTTTTGCGGAGGCGTTCTTCGCGGAGGCATCGGGTATAACCATGGTGGTGAAATACAAACCCTCTTTTTGGATGCTCTTGGCCCATCTGACACAGAACATCGGCACCTTCTCTCCAGCGTAGTCGAGCTCCCAGATCTCCTCGATCCTTCCGAAAAATCTTTCCTTGCCGGTAGCTTCGTCATCGGCATAGGATAGCATCATTACTCCTGAGTTCTGATAGTCGCTGCTCATGTCCCTTTTCTCGGTGTAGAATCTGTACCCGTTGATGTCATATGCCTGATATGTCCTCATGTTGTGCCCGGGGCCATTTGACAAGGCAAAAATTAGTTATTCATCCTCCGTAGAAGGCGTTTGCGGGTCTGCGGGGGGATTGTCTTGAAGCTTCTTCTTGAACCAAGCCGTGAAGCTAGAGTTGTGCTCTCTTGTTACGTCTCCCTTCTTCCTCGGTCGACCAAGGTCAATGAACGTCTGCTCGATTAAGATTTTGTGCTCTTCCACCCAAGGATCGACCAATTCGATGTGTTGTAGCACGACTCGGTGTGCCCTGTCAAAGTCGTCACGTCGACCCTTTGCGCCGACATGCATGGTGCGAAAGCCCTCGTGGTGGCCATATCCAGCGAGCCTGCCGAGGTGCATCCTTTTGGGCAGACCAACAGGGTCATCCTCGTCGTCTAGGTCGGTGCGTAGATAATTCTAGCAGAAAGAGACGCACTCGTAGGTCAGAAATCCCTTGGCAATGCTTCCATCTAGACGGGACCTGTTGCGTACGAATCCTTTGATAACACCGTTAAGCCTTTCAAACGGCATCATGTTGTGCAGGAATGTCGGCCCGAGATGAATGATGTCATCCACGACATGGACGAGTAGATGGACCATGATGTCGAAGAATGCGGGAGGGAAGTAAATCTCGAGCTCGCATAGTATCACGGTGATCTCATCTTGTAGTGTGTTGAGCTGCTTCAAGCCAATCGACTTCCCTGAGATGACGTCGAAGAAGTTGTAAAGGCCAAACAGCGTCTCACGGACGTGCTCGTCCATTATCCCTCGGATCGCAACAGGAAGTATCTGCGTCATTAGCACGTGACAGTCGTAAGACTCCATCCCGCTGAACCTCTTCTTCGCTTTGTCCAGATATCTGCTTATGTTCCCTGAGTAACCGTAAGAAACTTTGACTCCTAGGAGGCAGTTGAAAAACTGCTCAAGCTCCTGCCCACTTAGAGTGAAGCAGGCAGCCGGAAACACTGCAATTCCCCTCTTAACCCTTTTGCGGCGACCTTGAGTATCTTCAGGCGCCGTCTCATCATCATCATCATCATCGGGCGGCGGCGTCTCATGAAGTTCTTCCTTGATGCCAAGTTCCATCAGGTCGCTCCTTGCTTTCGGCCCGTCTTTGGTCCTATCCGGCATGTTGATGATAGTGGCAAGCAGACTCTCGCACACGTTCTTCGTGATGTGCATGACATCAAGGCTATGGGGCGTGTGGAGGTATTTCCAGTATGGCAGGTCCCAGAAAACAGGCCTAGCTTTCCACACACCATGCAGCGGTTTCGTCCTCGGACGCTTCTTTCCCGGCAAAGGGCACTCTTCCTAGTTGTCCAACATATCTTGGATCACTTCTCCGCTCCTCGGACGTGGGGCTTTTTCGAGCTCTACTTTGCCATCGAACAGATCTCTATGCTTTCTCCACGCGTGATCCTTTGGAAGCCACTTTCGAGTCCGTTGGAACACGGTCTTCGATGACCCGGGATTCCTTGGTAGCTGGAGATGCGGGGTCTTATCCATGCACTTGACACATGCTTTGTGTCTGTGGTTCACCTGGACAGACACGTATGTGTAACCTGGATAGTCCTGCACCGTCGTGAGCAGCGCGGCTCTCATAGGGAAATAATCTCCTGTGTATGCGTCCCACGTATGGGCTAGCGTCACACACAGCGTGGCTAACTCTTCTTTCAGCAGCCTGATATACAGATGCATGTCGATACCTAGTTGTTTAGGCCCCTGAATCAGAAAACACATGTGTATGTATCTCTGCTTGGTGCATAGCCAGGGAGGAAGGTTGTACGGCCATACAAACACGGGCCAGGTGCTATGTGTGCTACTCTGGTTGCCAAACGGATTGAGTCCATCGGTGCTCATACCAAGCCTGACGTTCCTTGAATCGCCCCCGAAGTCTGGAAAGTCAATGTCCAGTGCATTCCACTGGCTAGCATCCGAAGGGTGTGTGAGGATCTTGCCGTTATGTGGATCATCTTCGGCCGGCTTCTTCCTTTCCGCGTGCCATTGCATGAGCTTTGCTTCCTTAGGGTCCACAAAATACCGCTGTAGACGGGGAGTGATAGGAAAGTACCATACCACTTTCCAAGGAACTTTCTTGTTCCCTCTCTTGTATCGTCCTTGGCCACACACCGGACATGTGGTTCTATCCTTGTACTCGTCCCGATAAAGTGCGCAGTCATTAATACAGGCGTGGTACTTAACATACGGTAGGTCGAGAGGACATACGATTTTCTTGGCCTCCTCGATACTAGTTGGACACGTGTTCCCCTTGGGAAGACGTTCTTGCCAGAATCTCATGTTTTTGTTGAAGCTTCCGTCGGTCCATTTGCTTTCTGCCTTCATCTTCAGAGCCTTGAGCATTACGTTCAAGCGGGTATCCTCGGGCCGGCACCCAGGATACAATGGAGTTTTCCCGTCTATCTCCATCTGTGCTAGCTTGGCTTTCTCCCTGGCAGCAGCTTTGGTGTTGCTCGTCTCCCTGAGAAGCAGTTCCTGAACATGAGGGTCCTACAAGGCCGAGGTTAGCCGCATCATTTGTGTGTCTGTGTCTTCTCCATCGGCACCTCCTTCGTGATGATCATCATGTCCGTCACTGCCATCATCTCCTTCGTGTTGATCATCATGTCCGCCGCTGCCGACATCTCCTTCATGATCATGATCATGTCCGCCGCCGGCATCTCCTTCAAGATGATCATCATGCCCTCCCTCTTCTTCAAGATCGTTGACGTCCTCGTCATCTTCAGAATCATAGCCGTGCATGAAACCACGTGTGAGCAGGTGATTCTCCAGGTCTCCGGAATCAGGGTCAACCAAGCTCCCGAGAGGGGGTCCAACCAATTTATTCAGCAAACTAAGCAAACAAAGCAAACAAAAAACCAAAACGAAAATGAAAAAGAAGACGCTCCAAGAACAACACAATTGTGCATGAAACAATAAAAATGAAACGTTTGGAAGAAACCTGGGATTTTTATTGATGAAGAAGGGGATGCCTCAAGGGGCTAAGGTCATCAATTTCTTTAAGTTTAAGAAACATTACTTGCATCAAGGGGATAAGGTTAACAAACCTAGCTTCCAACATGTGAACTAAAGAAGCTGCAGCAACCTCATAGTTTGGAGCAAGTTCTGCAACGGATCTATCCTCAATATCCTCATGTTTACTAACATGATTAAAGAATTCCTCAATATTATCTTTTCCAATTATTGAACCACTGCCTATTGGAAGGTCTTTCAGGGTGAATTTAGGGATCAACATGGTGAGCTAAGGAAGAGGTAACAACTAAAGGAGACTTAATTTTTTGTGTGTTTTTAATAAAGAAAGCAAACTAGTAAAACTAATTTTTTTGTGTTTTTGATAAAGAAACAAGCAAACAAAACAAAAGTAAACTAAGCAAAACAAAATAACAAAGTAAAGAGATTGGTTATGAGGTACTCCCCTTGTGAAGATGTCCTTGACTCCCCGGCAACGGCGCCCGAAAAGTAGCTTGATGGCCCAAAATATATCGAGCTCGTTGGGGAACCCCAAGAGGAAGGTATGATGAGCACAGCAGCAAGTTTTCCCTCAGTACGAAACCAAGGTTTAATCAAACCAGTAGGAGCAAGGAAACACCCCAAAGGTGTTGCTAGCTGAGCCTTGGCAGGGCGCACTACCGGTGCTAGTAGCAATGTGGAGACCTGCACAACACAACCACAGAACTTTGTCCCCAACTTGCGATGAGGTTGTCAATCTCACCGGTTTTGCTGAAAACAAAGGATTAAATGTATTGAGTGGAAGAAAGTAATAGCTTGCAGAAAGTAAACACAAAGCAGTAAACAGTTTATAGATTGTATGTAAAATGTTGGGTGAACAAATTACAACGGGGAAATTGACAAAGATCGAGAAAGCATACAAGAATATACTACTCATCTTGACTCCTTTGAGATTCGATTGGGCATTACAACATTATACATAGACCGCCATCCAACTACATCTATGACTAATAATCCACCTTCAGGTTATCATCCGAACCCCCTCTAGTATTAAGTTGCAAGCAACAGATAATTGCATTACGAATTGCGTGTAATGTAAATAATATAATTGTTCTATGAACAAAGTATTGTTGTTTTCTCCCTAGTAGCAACAACACATCTAGTACCTTAGAGATTTTTGTCACTTTCCCAGATTACTAGAGGCATGAACCCACTATCGAGCATAAATACTAACTCTTGGAGTTGCTAGCATCTACTTGGCCAAGATAGCTACTAACAACGAAAAGCATGCAAGATCACAAATAACAAAGACATGATAGAATCAATAATCAATCTAAAATAGCATCTCAATATCCATCGGATCCCCGCAAACACAACATGCAGAATTACAAATAGATGATCTTGATCATGAACAGAGCTCACAAGATCTAAACATGAAAGCACAAAGGAGGAGAACCAGCCATCTAGCTACTACTACATGGACCCGTAGTCCAGAGATGAACTACTCACGCATCACACCAGAGGCTTGCATGATGATGAAGAAGGCCTCCAGGGTGAATTCCCCTCTCCGGCAGGGTGCCGGGAAGAGCTTCAGATCCCTCCCGATCTAGGGATGGAGATGACGGCGGCTACAGACTCTTTCGTGGATTTTTGATCGGGTACTTAGGGTTTTGGTATCGGAGGCAATATATAGGCGGAAGGAGAGGCCGAGGGGGTGCCTGGGGTGGCCAGACCACCCCTTGGCGCGGGCTAGGCTTGGCCCCACGGCCAGGTGGTGTGGCCAGACCCTAGCCCCTCTCCGTCTCGTATTCTGGCTCCAAGTGTCCCCCGGTAAAATAGTAACTTTGGCTTTTGTCCCATCCAATTCCTAGAATATTCATTTTTTGACTTCCTGAAACCAAAAACAGCAGAAAACAGGCAGCTGGCACTGTGGTTCTTGTTAATAGGTTAGTCCAAGAAATCATATCAAAAGTACTCCAAAGTGTGGACAAAACACAAGAAAGTAGATAAAACCAAGCATGGAACATCAAAAATTATAGATACATTTACAATGTATCACTATCGACGGTGGGGGTGCGAAATGGGATCGGCCATGGTGGCCATGACCATTTGGTCGTGTGCACAGGGGGTGGCCGTGCTGTTACAGGGTAGGGGTGCACTAGGGAGGCTTTGGTTGCAAAATGGGAGACCACATTGGCCAGAACACTGCTCACACTAGTGTTTTTGATTTTTGCAAGATTTGTGCACACAAGGTGTTTGACAAAATTGCCGAAAGAAACAAAGATTTGAATTTTGAAATGATTTTTGGTGGAGTTGTTTTTCTTATGCTTGAGCATCTCTGGTTGCTGGGATTTGTCAAATTGAATTCATTTGATTGGTTTTTGAAAATGTGGGATCTAGGTACATACACTTGATTCCATTTTCAAATGCCATTTAAAATTAGAGTTTGAATGTTTTTGGAAGATCACAAGGTGGGCCTTGGTACATATTTACTTGTACTAGCAAGGGGTGCAAAGATCCATAATTGTTTCTGTTTGAATTTGAGTGCTAGGAACACCTAAAGTGACCTAGTTGATTAAAATGGCCAAAGTGACCATTTCCATTTATTAATTCTATTTGATTTCTTTTTCTTTGGATTTTGCTTGGGAATGATCTAGATGATGTGGAATTCATCTTAGAATCATTTTACAACCATTAGAACAAACAATCATGGCAATTCAAAACAATTCCACATTAATACAACACACATATGCATGCTTAATTATTTAAATGAGAAAAAGTTTTCGTTAACCCTAAATTGGGTGATTTGGATCTTGATTAACCTTGATTAAAGTTTTGGGATGTTACAAACCTTCCCCCCTTAAACAAAATCTCGTCTCGAGATTTAAGAAAGAAAACTAGGAACTAAAGAGATCTGGGAACTCAGTCCTAATGTAATCTTCTCGCTCCCAAGTGGCTTCTTCTTCGGTATGGTTGCTCCATTGAATCTTGAGAAACTTGATACTCCGGGTCCTGGTGGTTCTGTAAGCTTCCTCCAAGATACAGATGGGCACTTCTTGATATGTCGGATCCTTGTTGATATCCACGGCTCGGTGATCGATGTTCTTGAAAACTTCGGTCTTCTCCGGCACTTCTAGGCATTTGTGAAGTAACGAGATATGGAACACATTGTGGATGGCAGACATCTCTTCAGGCAGTTCCAGTTGATATGCTACTTCTCCTCGACGAATCAGAATCTTGAAGGGTCCGATATATCTGGGGGCTAACTTTCCTTTCAAACTAAAACGTTGTGTTCCCTTCAATGGCGAAACTTTGAGATACACAAAATCTCCAACATTGAAAGTCAGGTCTCTCCTTCTCTTGTCAGCATAACTCTTCTGTCTGGATTGAGCAGTCTTGAGGTACTCACGGACTTTGTGAACCTTCTCTTCGGCTTCTCGTAGAATGTCAGGTCCGAAGATCGGACTCTCTCCTACTTGCGACCAATTCAAGGGGGTACGGCACTTTCTTCCGTATAGGAACTCAAATGGGGCCATTTGCAAATTGGCTTGATAACTGTTGTTGTATGAGAATTCTGTGAAAGGTAGGCAATCTTCTTATTTTGATCCATATTCTAACACACAAGCTCTCAACATATCTTCTAAGATTTGGTTGACTCTCTCAGTCTGTCCATTAGTTTGCGGGTGATAAGCTGTGCTGAAATTCAACTTGGTTCCTAATCCTTCTTGGACTTTCTGCCAAAATCTCGAGGTAAATTGGGTTCCTTGGTCCGATACTACGGTCTTGGGGGTTCCGTGCAAACTAACAATTCTAGCAATGTACAACTCTTCTAGCTTCAAACTCTGGTAGGTTGTCTTGACATGTATAAAATGGGCTACCTTCGAATGTCTATCAACGATGACCCAGATTGAGTCATTTCCCCTACTAGAGGTAGGCAAACCGGTGATAAAGTCCATTCTGATGGAATCTCATTTCCATTCCGGAATCTACAATGGTTGCAACAGTCCTGCGGGCCTCTGATGTTCTGCCTTGACTCTTTGACAGATATCACACTTGGCGATGTAGCTTCCGATTTCTCTCTTCATCTTGTGCCACCAAAATTGCTCCTTTAAATCCTGATACATCTTCGTTCCTCCGGGCTGGATAGAATAAAGAGTATCATGAGCTTCTTGCATGATAACTTGCTTTAGCTCTAAATCTGCTGGCACGCAGATACGTCCTTTGTACCATAGAACTCCATCTTCGTCTTCGGTGAATCCAGGTATCTTTCCTGTACCAATACGATGCTTGATTCCATTGATACTCTCATTTCCCTTCTAGGCTTCCTTGATTTGGCTAATCAAATTGGGTTGAAGTTCAATGCTAGCTAAAAATCCTTTGCTAACAAGCTCCATTCTAAACTGCTCCAACTCTTCATGCAAACTTGGTTGCTTCTCCCTGTTGGAGATATGCCCAAGAGGCAATAATAAAGTGGTTATTATTATATCTTTATGTTTATGATAAATGTTTACATCCCATGCTATAATTGTATTAACCGGAAACATTAATACTTGTGTGTTTTGTAAACATAAAAGAGTCCCTAGTAAGCCTCTTGTAAAACTAGCTTGTTGATTAATGGATGATCATGGTTTCCTGATCATAGACATTAGATGTCGTTAATAACAAGATCATATCATTAGGAGAATGATGTGATGGACACACACCCATAGTAAGCATAGTATAAGATCAAGTCATTAAGTTCGTTTTGCTACAAGCTTTCAAATGCATAGAAACCTAATCCTTCGACCATGAGGTTATGTTAATCACCATCACCGGATGGATACTTTGATGACATCAAACACCGCTTCGTAACTGGGTGGTTATAAAGGTGTCATTGGGTATTCTGAAAGTATGTGTTGAAGCGCATGGACCAAGATTGGGATTTGTCCATCCATATGACGGATAGATATACTCTGGGCCCTCTCGATGGAATGTCATCTAGTTAGCTTGCAAGCATGTGACTAGGTAACAAGGGATGACATATCATGGAACGAGTAAAGAGTACTTATCAGTAACGAGGTAGAACTAGGTATGGAGATACTGACGATCAAACTTCGGATAAGTAGAGTATCGCGTGACAAAGGGAATTGGTTTCGTATGTTAATGGTTCTATCGATCACGAAGTCATCGTTGAGTATGTGGGAGCCGTTATGGATCTCCAGATCCCTCTAATGGTTATTGATCGGAGATGTGTCTCCATCATGTCTACATGTTCACGAACCGTAGGGTGACACACTTAAGGTTCGAAGTTGTTTTAATTAGATATGGAATGTGCGTTGGAGACTGAATGTTGTTCGGAGTCTCAGATTGGATCTGGGACATCACGAGGAGATCCAGAATTGTCCGGAGAATAAGGTTCATATATTGGGGATCATTTTCTAAGTTAGGAAATGTTCTAGAGTATTTGTATGGAGATTCTAGAAGGTTTCGGAATGTTCCGGAAGGTTCTAGAAGATTTCTTGGAGTTTACTTGAAAACCAAGAAAGGATCAAGGAATCCTTATGGGGCAAGACAAGGATTCGTGGGGGAGTAGGACTCTCCCCCCACCTCCATGATCCGCCGACCAAGGGAGAGGGGAGTCCTACAAGGACTCCACCTCCCCATGGCGCCTCCCTCCTTTAAATAGAGGGGTGGAGGCACAAGCCCCCTTGCCCTTTCTATTCTTTAGATCTTGAGTTGCCCCTCTCCTCCTCCTTCCCTCTGCTCTGGCTTAGGCGAAGCCCTGCAGAATTCTCTACTCCACCACCACCACCACGTCGTCGTGCTGCTGGGATTCTGTGGAGAGATCTACTACCTCCGCTGCTCGCTGGAACGGGGAGAGGAAGGTCTGCTTCGACTCCGCACGTGTGACCGACTGCAGAAGCGCTGCCGGAACGCGGTGCCGGAAGGATCGTCTACTCGATCTTGAGATCGGCAAGTGATCGACTACATCGAACACGAGATCCGATCTCGTAACGCTTTCGGATCTACAAGGGTTAGTACAGATCTATCTTGTTGCACATGTCTAATAGATTAGATCTTGGCTTTTATCTAGATTAGATCTAGGTTTTGTTCGTTCTTGTGGTAGAATTTTTTTGTTTTCCATGCTACGAACCCATCAGTGGTATCAGAGTCGTGTCTATGCGTAGATTTGTTGCACGAGTAGAACACAATGGTTTTGTGGGCGTTGGTGCTCGTGCCGTCTTTTGCTTTGTGTACTTTGCATCTTGCGGTATGGTGGGATGAAGCGGCTCGGGCTAACCTTACATGTCATCGCACATGAGACTTGCTCCACGCTTGACGTGTAACTTGCTTTGCACAAGTGGCTTTGCGGGTGTCTGTCTCTCTCACCATAGTATAGATCCAATCTACACTTTGCACTTGATAGCACTTGTATCAACGTTGTGGTTCAGTTTCGTAGGTAAGATCCGTTCTTGATATGGCCATCATGTGATTGTGATTATATTTGATGTATGCAATGATCCTTGTTGTAATATGGCAACCGGCAGGAGCCTAATGGTTGTCTTTAATTCTGTTAAGACCTGCGTGTCTATTCATCTTGTAATAGCTTTATTCCAAGTAGTTGTAATAGTTGCTAGTGATGATGGACAACCATGAAGCGGCGCCACTGACCTTGACGCAATGCTGGTGATGATGGAGATCATGTCCGTGCTTTGGAGATGGAGATCAAAGGCATAAGAAGAAAGGGCCATATCATATCACACTAATTATGAATTGCCTGTGATGTTAATCCTTTATGCATCTTGTATTGCTTAGATCGTGACGGTAGCATTATAAGATGATCCCTCTCACTAAATATCAAGTAATAAAGTGTTCGTCCTTAGTAGGCACCGTTTCTAAGACTCGTCGTTTCGAAGCATCTCGTGATGATCGGGTGTGATAGATTCTACGTGTGCATACGACGGGTGCAAGCCAGATTTGCACATGCGGATACTAAGGTTAACCTTGATGAGCCTAGCATGTACAGACATGGTCTCGGAACACGGAATACCAAAAGGTAAAGCATGAGTCATATGGATGATATGATGAACATGTTGATTGTTCGCCTTTAAAGCTACATCATCTCACGTGATGATCGGACTTGGTGTAGTGGATTTGGTTCGTGTAATCACTAAAACAACTCGAGGGATGTTGTTTTGAGTGGGAGTTCATTTATAATTTGGATTAGTCAAAACTCAATTTATCATAAACACAATCAAAGTGAATTTGCATAGTTTGTTGTAGTCATTGGCATCCGTTCACCACCTTACGCTTAGTTATAGTTGAGATAGTGGAACTATAGAAATTCTGGATATTTGCTTTAAATCGGTATCGTATTGTTTTGAGTGTCAATCTAAAGTTTAAAAGTCCTGTTGCAAACCTTCAGCAAACTCCATTTACTCTGTGAAGTTTAATAAACAGTATTAAATCAAGAGTAACAATTCCAGTGTTAGTATCTAATGTATCATGTTTGCCTCCATGATTCTTGATACTCAAAAGATTATTTTTATCAAGTTTATCTAAGAGCTGAAAGCAATGTTTCAGAAACCATCATATGTGAAAGGTATTGCGATATCTAAAACAATGTATTGGTTACAACATGATAGAGTATATGTCCTCATATTTGATGAGAATTTGTGAAGGTTGGAGACGCTAGTCGTCCTAATCCTCCAAAAGGTTTTGGAAAAGAAACATTATACTTGCAATTCACCTTTATAAGCTATAGCAGCTTGATCATGAAAGTTGTCATGATAAGGATGAATAGAAGATGTAAGTAAAATGTTTACTACACTAAAAGATTACTAAAGAATGGAATTTTGAAAGAATGCCAAACATTTGATGAAGGTGATCCACTTTAAAGTGCAAGTCCAAAGGTATTAGTATTTGACTATACACACTTTGTACTATGTGTCATGTGAATGACACCACTATTGATGTTGATAGATTCTTTTAAAAGAAAAGGAATTGTTGAAAGAGAATCTATAAAATATTTGGCAGAAAAGAAAAGATTGGAGATATCCAACTTAGGTATATAGAAGATACATGTTATGGCTGTATTCCTTGGTTGTTAAACAATGTGGTTCTGCGGTATTGGATACCGAATTGGTTGGTATGAAGTGTCATACAGGACAACACAATTCATGAACTGCAATGTCCTAAGTAACTAGCAAGATAATATGTGATGATGTTCATCGAAAACAAACAAAGGGTTGTTGTGTTGCTCGTTAACATCAAAGCTTACCTTCAAGATTTGTTTCAATAATTGTTATTTTGATCAGGTATTATAACGACAAAAGGTTGTTCAAATAATTACCGTATTCCATAATAGATGGATGATATACAAGTCTGGTTGGAGAAATAACGACCATAAAACTAATGCTAAAATGTCGCAAGACAAATGATTGAAAGATCACTTGCGAAGAGACATCACCGTTTAAATTATATTGAAAGGGATACATGAAGAAACTCCATGTTGATGGATTTTTGGAGTCTTTGATTTTGATCAAATGACGCTTGTGATACTTTCTTGGAGATAATTAAACTCCGTTCGTAGGCCAAAAGAGGAACGGACGACTAACTGATTGGAATTTGTACATATTGATGTATATAGTCCATTATGTGTAGTCGTGGGCGATGGATTTCAACTTCATATGCTTTCTCCGAAGATTTGAGTGAGTATATGTATATACATACTCAATAAGGAAGAAGTATGAAACATTTGAAAATGTTCAAAGACTTTCAAGATGAAGTGGAAAATTATTGTAACAAGAAAAAAAAAGTTTATGATTGGATCATAAAGATGTTTGAGTTACAAGTTTAGCAAAACACCTAAGATTTGAGGAATCATTCCATGGATTTGCATTTCCCAAAACACCATAGGAGTATGGAGTGTTCAAGATATGTAATGAAACCTTGTTTGACATGGTAAGATCAAAGGTGTCATTTATAAAACTGCCATTATATTTTAAAGATTAAAGCTTTAGTGACTACCGCTTTTACACCGAAAAGAGCTCCATCGTGATCCGTTGAAATGACACCATATAAGTCATGGTTTGGGATAAAACCCAGGTTGTCCTTTCTTAAATTTTTGGTATGCTAGGCATAAGTAAAATGTTTACAACCAAACTCGGATGAGCATGTCTTTGTAGGTTATTTCGAATAACCATTGGGTATTCCTCCATAACACCGAAGACAAAAGTGTTTGTCGCTTAGAATGTCGAGTTTCTTGAGAAGGAATTTTTGGTGAAAAATTAAGTGGGAGGACAATAGAACTTTGACAAGGTTGTTGAACCTTGGCTAATATGTGCTGAGTTCTTGGCGTCGGTAAGTGTCCCGGAGGCAACAATGCTCATGGCTCACGTGCCTCAAAGGTTGTGGTCACGGAGATCTAAGTTCCTATTGAACCAAGTAGGTCGGGTAAGTAATCAAATGCCAAGATTTGAGAGTTAAATCATTGTTGTTTGACAATGATGAACCGACTACATGCAAATAATCAATGATGGGCCCTGACTTTGTTAAGTGGCTTGAAGCCATAAAATCCGTGATAATTCCATACACGAGAAATCAAGCTTTGAATTTGAAAGACCCTCTGGAAAGGTGCAAGACCTTACAGTCGTATATGGATCTATAAAGAAATAGACATGGATGTTTCACATCTATGAAATAGTCGACATGTCGGAAAGAGTTTACGACAATGTTCAAGGAATTGACTATGAAAAGATTTGATCTTTCATAGCGATATTTAGTCTGGACGGATTAATGTAGCAACCACTACATATATTTTGGTATATGGTAGTTGAACAAACAAAACAAGTTCTTCTAATAGAATGGTTACCTAGGATGTGTCCATGACACGATCCAAAGGGTTTTGTTAATTCAAAGGATGCTAAAAGAGTATGCAAAACTTCAATGGTTGAAGTGAGCATCGCGGAGTTGGAATCTTCACCGTGATGAAACCGTTAAAAGGTTTAATTTCATCAGAGACGATGAAGATGTTTGCATTTTGCAAGAAATTAAGTGGGAGCGCTAAGACATATTTCTAATACATTATGTGAAAGACATATTGTTGCTTAGAAATGGTGTATCTTTTATTGACACAGGTTAAGAATTTCATTTCGATGAAAGACTTAGGCATAACCCAAGAATTAGGCATCAATGTCTATATGGATAGATTGAGGCGCTAATATGGTTTTTGCCAAATGTACATAGATAAGATGTTGAATGAGTTCAATATGGAAACAACAAGAAAGGTTCTTGATGCCCAGAAAGGACTGAATCAAGATTCAAGTGTGTTGACACGAGATTCAAGTATTTTGACACTTGGTGAAATCACAAGAATATTTTGATCAATCATTCTTTGAGATGTACACATCCAGATATGTCCTATGCTCTAAATGTTATGAACATATACCAGAATGACTCATAAGATGATCATTGGACAATAGTAGGGATATTCCTATGATCTTTGGAAGAACTAAGAATATATTATTTATATAGTGGTGACAAATAGTTCATTGTAAATTGTTACATTGATACTAGTTTTGTCACAAATTAAGTTTATCTCAATTTAAACTATGGGTGGCACAATGTAATCGAAAGGAAGTTCCATAACGGATTTGGTTGAGTACCAAAGTTAAAACATTATGACAGATACTACAACAAAAGGCTAAGTATATCACTGCTATTGTAGCAGCAAATGAGGGCATTTGCGTAAAGTAGTTTGTTATCAAACTAGGTGTGGTTCATAGCGGGATAATACTATGAAGATACATTGTATGACAATTGTATCAACATGATTTAATCCCAAGGAACTAAAGGTCTCACCAAAGGACCGAATTTATACAATGCCATCTCATTGGCGAATGAGTAATGCGTAGAGACGCAAGGACATGCAAATACACACAGACCTGGAAGTGTCAGATCCGAAGATTATGTTTACCACTAGCAATAGTGTCTATACAACACCAGAAAGCCATAGGTGTTGAATGCACAAGTTTTTAACTAGATTACTGACTCTAGTGCAAGTGGGAGACTGTTGGAGATATGCCCAAGAGGCAATAATAAAGTGGTTATTATTATATCTTTATGTTTATGATAAATGTTTACATCCCATGCTATAATTGTATTAATCGGAAACATTAATACTTGTGTGTTTTGTAAACATAAAAGAGTCCCTAGTAAGCCTCTTGTAAAACTAGCTTGTTGATTAATGGATGATCATGGTTTCCTGATCATAGACATTAGATGTCGTTAATAACAAGATCATATCATTAGGAGAATGATGTGATGGACACACACCCATAGTAAGCATAGCATAAGATCAAGTCATTAAGTTCGTTTTTCTACAAGCTTTCAAATGCATAGTAACCTAATCCTTCGACCATGAGGTTATGTTAATCACCATCACCGGATGGATACTTTGATGACATCAAACACCGCTTCATAACTGGGTGGTTATAAAGGTGTCATTGGGTATTCTGAAAGTATGTGTTGAAGCGCATGGACCAAGATTGGGATTTGTCCATCCATATGACGGATAGATATACTCTGGGCCCTCTCGATGGAATGTCATCTAGTTAGCTTGCAAGCATGTGACTAGGTCACAAGGGATGACATATCATGGAACGAGTAAAGAGTACTTATCAGTAACGAGGTAGAACTAGGTATGGAGATACCAACGATCAAACCTCGGATAAGTAGAGTATCGCATGACAAAGGGAATTGGTTTCGTATGTTAATGGTTCTATCGATCACGAAGTCATCGTTGAGTATGTGGGAGCCGTTATGGATCTCCAGATCCTGCTAATGGTTATTGATCGGAGATGTGTCTCCATCATGTCTACATGTTCACGAACCGTAGGGTGACACACTTAAGGTTCAAAGTTGTTTTAAGTAGATATGGAATGTGCGTTGGAGACCGAATGTTGTTCGGAGTCTCAGATTGGATCCGGGACATCACGAGGAGATCCGGAATTGTCCAGAGAATAAGATTCATATATTGGGGATCATTTTCTAAGTTAGGAAATGTTCTAGAGTATTTGTATGGGGATTCTAGAAGGTTTCGGAATGTTCTGGAAGGTTCTAGAAGATTTCTTGGAGTTTACTTGAAAACCAAGAAAGGATCAAGGAATCCTTATGGGGCAAGACAAGGATTCGTGGGGGAGTAGGACTCTCCCCCCACCTCCTTGATCCGCCGGCCAAGGGAGAGGGGAGTCCTATAAGGACTCCACCTCCCCATGGCGCCTCCCTCCTTTAAATAGAGGGGTGGAGGCACAAGCCCCCTTGCCCTTTCTATTCTCTAGATCTTGAGTTGCCTCTCTCCTCCTCCTTCCCTCTGCTCTGTCTTAAGCGAAGCCCTGCAGAATTCTCTACTCCACCACCACCACCACGCCGTCGTGCTGCTGGGATTCCGTGGAGAGATCTAGTACCTCCGCTGCTCGCTGGAACCGGGAGAGGAAGGTCTGCTTCGACTCCGCACGTGTGACCAACTGCGGAAGCGCTGGCGGAACATGGCGCCGGAAGGATCGTCTATTCGATCTTGAGATCGGCAAGTGATCGACTACATCAACCATGAGATCCAATCTCGTAACGCTTTCGGATCTACAAGGGTTAGTACAGATCTATCTCGTTGCACATGTCTAATAGATTAGATCTTGGCTTTTATCTAGATTAGATCTAGGTTTTGTTTGTTCTTGCGGTAGAATTTTTTTGTTTTCCATGCTACGAACCCATCACTCCCTGATCATGGTGTTTAACCTACATGGCAATCTGCTAAGAGCATCCGCTACCACATTGGCTTTGCCGGGGTGATAGTGAATGTCAAGGTCATAATCCTTGATTAACTCTATCCATCTCCTTTGTCTCATATTCAGCTCCTTCTGAGTGAAAATATACTTCAAGCTCTTGTGATCTGAGTAAATCTCATAGCGATTACCCATAAGATAATGATGCCATGTCTTCAAGGCTAAAACTACGGCTGCTAACTCAAGTTCATGGGTAGGATAGTTCTGCTCATGCTGCTTCAGTTGTCGAGACAAATATGCTATGACTTTACCTTCTTGCATCAATACACATCCGAGACCAATCTTGGATGCATCACAATACACATCAAATGGCTTCTTGATATCTGGCATGATCAATATTGGGGCTGAAATCAATCTCTTCTTGAGCTTTTGGAAACTGGCTTCACATTTGTCGGTCCATTCAAACTTCTTGTCCTTCTTCAACAATTAGGTCATTGGTCTTGCGATGCTCGAAAATGCTTCTACAAACTTGCGGTAATATCCCGCTAATCCGAGAAATGCACGGACTTGGGTTTGAGTGGTTGGGGCTTCCCATTCTTCAAAATCTTTGATCTTGGCGGGATCAACAGCGACTCCTCTGGCAGACACAATATGTCCGAGGAATCCTAGTTCTTTCAGCCAAAACTCACATTTGCTGAACTTGGCATACAACTGATGCTATCTAAGGGTTTCAAGGATGATTCTCAGATGTTGCTCATGGTATTCTTTTGACTTGGAGTAGATAAGAATGTCGTCGATAAACACAACGACAAACTTATCCAGGAAATTCATAAAGATCTTATTCATGAGATTCATGAAATAAGCAGGGGCATTGGTTAATCCAAAGGACATGACCGTATACTCATACAATCCATATCTGGTGGTAAAGGCGGTCTTTGGAATATCCGTTGCACGAATCTTGAGTTGATGATAACCAGTCCTAAGATCAATCTTAGAGAACACGCTGGCACCAGTCAACTGATCAAATAGATCCTCTATCTTTGACAATGGGTACTTGTTCTTAATTGTGACATCATTCAGCTTCCTGTAATCGGTGCACAAACGGTTGCCTCCATCCTTCTTGTCAACGAACAACATGAGCGATCTCCATGGCGATGCGCTTGGTTGAATCAAACCTATCTCCAGCATAGCATCTAGTTGTTTCTTCAGTTCCACTACTCTGAGGGGTTCATGCTATAGGGTCTCTGAGCTATGGGTCCGGTTCCGGGGATTAGTTCAATGATGAACTCAATATCCCGATCTAGGGGCATACCGGGCAATTCATCTAGGAATACGTCGGGGTATTCATAGACTACTCTAACTTGGTCTATGGTGGATAAGGCTAGACTCTTGTTGCATTTGAATTGACGGGGCAAGGTTTCAGATATATGCTCTACTGATACTCCAGAGGTACTGGTCATGGTGATGGCTTTCTTGGCATAGTCTATCAATCCTTTATGCTTCGACATCCAATCCATTCCTAGTACTACTTCTAAACCTTTGGTTCCAAGTACTATTAGATTGGCGTAAAAATCTATCCCATGTATTATGATAGGCACAGCTTTGCAAATTTTTCTAGCTTTTGTGGTTGAACCAGGTATTTGAACTATCATGACATGCTTCAAGTTGGTTGGGTGAATCTTACTAGTGCATGCAAATTCTTTGATGACAAATCAGTGCGATGCTCCAGAATCAAACAACACTCTTGCTAAAACTGAGTTGACAGAAAACATACCCAGCACGACATCTGGCGCTTCCTGGGCTTCTTCAGCGTTCATGTGGAACAGACGGCCGTTGCGGTTGTGAGGGTTCCCTGGGGTGAATCTTCTTCCAGGCTGAATACGACGCTGCTGTTGAGTTGGGGCATTCACATTGGCAGTGGCAGCAATCTTCTTGGGACACTCATTGGAGTAGTGACCCTTCACTCCACACTCAAAACAAGTAATCTGAGACTTGTCTTTTGCTGCCACGGGCACAACATTGCTTCCAATTCTAGGTGCAGTATTGTTGTTGTTGTTGGACTTGGGCGGTGCACGGTTGAAGTTGTTGGAGTTGCCAGGGTGGTTGTTGTTGTGGTTCCCTCCGGTCTTCACATTTCCTCCGCTACGGTTGGGGTAGCTTGGGAGAGACATTGGGGGTCGATTGTTCCGCGGGGCATATCCTATAGATGGGTTGGGGCAATACTTCTGCTGACTGCTGGATCCAGCTTGGTGCATCATCCGACGTTTGCGGTTGTCGTTGGCTTGGTTGATCTTCCCTTCCATATGAATGGCAGAGTCGACTAGCTCTTCGAGATCCTCGAAACGGATGTTGACGAGTACAGTCTGCATCTCATCATGCAGTCCATTCAGGAATCTCTCCTTCTTCTTGGCCTCCGTGTTGATCTCATCAGGTGCATACCTGGCTAGGGACAAGAATCTGTCACGGTACTCCACTACAGTCATTCTGCCTTGCTTTAGATCTCTGAACTCATCTCTCATTCGGGTGACTAAACCCTGCGGCACATGGGTGCGGCTGAACTTGACTTTGAAGGCTTCCCACGTCATCACTTGACCGTGGTTCATGTTACGAGTGCTGTTCCACCATGCTCTTGCATCTCCTACTAGATAGTGGGTGGCAAACAGAACTTTCTTGTTGGCATCCACTCCGGCGACTTCTAAGTTGTTTTCCATGGTCTGTAACCAATCATCAGCATCCAGCGGGTCTTTAGACTTGCTAAAGATTAGGGGATTGGTATTCTGGAAGTTCTTAAGTTTGGATCCATGATGATCCTGATTTCCATGGTTCTGATTGTTGTGAGCCATCTAGGCGATCTGCTGCAAGGTGGCGAGATTTGCTTGGCACTCTGTCCTACTAGCTTCACGGTCTGCAATGAGCGTCTGCAGAATCTGCAGCATTGGGTCCTGCGATGAGCTGCTCCCTCCTTGGTTTCCACGAGTCATCTGAAGATTGAGATAGATAATGGGGTAAGAGGGAAAGTTCTAAGGTTCATGGTTTTGGTTTCAAAGCTAAAACTTTGAGTTTGACTCAGGTTTTGCAACTAACTTCTTTTCATTCATTCAAGCAAAGCACACGATACAAACACACACACACCACAACATGAAAGGAAAACATATGGTTTTAAGAACCATTCTGTAAGCTAAGATACAATTGGACTGATACTTCTCACTCCTACGACAGTTCTCTATCATTGTCCAGATAGTCATTGATGAAGTCATAGTCATCATCGTCGGTGTAGAAGTCCATGGCATCATCCTCCAGATAGTCATCATCATTGCTGAGGTACAAGTGAATATCCCCTTAGATGTCTTCACCTTCCTCCTCTTCTTATTTTGCTGCAAGCTGAGCTTCTTGCTCCTTGATGGTCTTCTCGAGGTCGGCTACCTTCTTGCAAAGATGGTCGATGGTGCGATCCTTCTTTGCGCGTTGATGGAGAAGCGACTAACGATCCTTGACAAGAAGTGAGAACGTCTAGGCCTTCTGGGCGGCAATGACAAGGTTGTGGTTGGCGAATTCTCTAGCATTGTCCAATTCCGTTTGTCTGTTATACAGCCGGAAGTCGAGGTTCTCCACTTGACGCTTCAACTCCAGGTGACTTGGTATCTCCAGAGGCATTCCCATAGAATCACGCCTTGCATAGTGAGCAAAGCGGGTTCCCTGGATTAAGTTGACATTCTGTGTGCAAAGACGAGTGAGAGCTTCATGCATTGCCCTAGCTAATCCATTTAGCCAGTTGTTCTCTCTCACGATGAATTGAATCTTCTTGGAAAAAGGTGCTTACAACTTGCCTCGAAGATCAGCAACTACTAGCCATTGTAAATCTCCTCCTAGGGGACCATTTGAGTTGAGCTCCAAAGAACTCCGGATGTGGGCGCTCCAAATACTCAGACAGTGCATCAAGATCCCTCTCGAAGATCAGTTGGCCTCCGTTGCCCAACTGGTAGAACTTGCAGTACTGAACTTCCATCTATAAGAATTTAGGATGAGAAAGTTAGTGAGGTGATCAAGTGTGTCAAATTTTATGGAGTAATGTAAGAATTTTTGAGGAACCTGAATCTTTTTGAAAGAATTTCAAGGGTAAGAGGGGAAATAGATTTTCACAAATACTCACATTGGTTTTGAAACTAAGTTTTTGTTCGGACGTCCATTCTAACTAGGGTCTCCTATGGTCAACCTGGCTCTGATACCAACTTGTCAACACCCGGATGTTTAATCCCAGATGCCTGTTATGCCATACATCGCAATCCCAGGATTACCATTTTTGCGAGACATAACAGATTCGATATCACAGTACATCATCCAATACAAACCATAATAAGGTCTTACACAAATAAAGGATCTCATGATCCAGTCTTAGTACAAACAAGTAGCGGAATAAATAGCGTAGCGGTGGGCTCCATCTTCAGTGTCATAGGCAATGCTGACGATGGGAGATGATCCTAGTTGTCATAGTCGTCCTGATGTCCTTCCTCTTGGTAGTCTTCTTCATAGTCTGGCCACGGGAATAGCCAGGGACAAAAGCCATGAGTACTCTTTAAGTACTCGCAAACTATCACTAACAAGTAAGATAGTTCTAGTAGGAATGCTAACTCTAAGTTTACTTGTAAAGTTAAGTTTGAAACCTAAGCTGAGTTCAGAAACAAAGAAAGATAAAATAAAGTTCTAAAATCACCTAAGTGGGAACTTAGTTGTCATAGTCACAACTCTGTTGTGATCAAGTCATGTCACAATTCATTTCATAAGTCATTTTGAAAACATCTGACAACGGAACAGTATGGACACTCCAACTGTCCATAACCGCGGACGCGGCTATTCGAATAGTTTGACACTCTGCAGAGGTGGTACACTTTCACCACAAAATTCGATACATCTGTCAGGGATAACCCTGAATCATCATACTTAGTATGCATATAATCAAACATAACCTTTCCTTTACACACTCTAGTATAAGCACCTCTCCTATAAGCTTGGCCTCCCAGCCATGGCCATCTGCCATCCTAGGCACTGCATAGGTGGACAACATTGAGAGGTAGCCTCAGCTCAAACCTCTCCCGCGAGGGAACTAATACTAATGAATATAAATTTTCGGCAAAGCCTTACCCAATTCAGGTATTGTGGTTGTACGGTAAAATTGGAATGGTATCGCATCCAAACCCAACCATCAGTTTTTATAAAAGGGCTAAGGCTCATGCCTCAACATTTTCATCATCATAAACCATTTGTGTCTCTCAACACATGTCAAAACATCTCAATAGAATGACTCATCATTCCAAGGTTTTCACAAGTCATTTTCACCAAGTATTCCCATCTAAAGTGATCAAGTTTTTGGTTTAGCTCCAAACTACTAAGTTAAGAGTGTTCACTAATGTGGGATGCTAATCTCAATCTCATGCCATATAATGACATCTAAATCTAACTAGATAGGCCAAGTTTTATACTCTTTATGCTATCTATAAACAAGTAAAGGACTTTGGTAAAGTAAAAGAAAGTAAAGCTTGTAAGTAAAACTTGGGGTAGGTATAAGTCAAATTGTATAACCAAAGCATGCCTACTGTATCTTGCTTAGGTCATCTTGTATAATTCTAGCTTGCCTTGGTTGGTGCAGTGGTTGAAATTCTCTTCCACTTCCTCTGGGTAGAACTCCTCCTCCTCGAAAACTTGTTCGGTACTATTGTCTATAAATACATACGGAATACACAATCACCAAACAATACTTAACTAGTCTATTTAGTATACTAAGTCACACATTTGATGATCTAGTATCATCACTTTCATCACAAGGTTCTAATGAACTAGTTTCCTTTATTTTATTTGAGAAAAGTAATTTCTACTCATTGAAAATAACTAAGATTTAATATTCTCCAATTAAAATATGGGATCATGTGGACACATGTCATCACCACATATTCTAATACATGAGAATATGATTTAAATGTTGGATCACATTTTAATAAGTTTAAGTTCATTATTTAATGATTTAAAGTGATTAGAAATGCCTATCTAGCATTATTTTGGTACTAGTCCAAAGTCACTACATGCAAACCTTAATATTATTACATATTCAGATAGGTATATTCAAATGTGATTTTTGAGAGTTGGAATCAACTCAAAAGCTAGTATGCTTGATTTTAGAAAAATGTTTGAATGTGAAAACGTTGCTGACTTGTTGTTTTTGCTAGGAGAAATCTCTAACTCTAATTGATTTAAATCCAACGGGCTTGGATAGATATTTTAGTTATCTTTCCAACAAAATTGGAATCATCCAATTTGGATTTGTAAAACTCACTGAATTGATTTTTGAACTAAAGGGCAGAATCTAGTTTAATTATAAAAAGAAAAGGATTTATTTGAATCTATTGGGTTGCGCGGGAAAGAAATGGGTTGGCCCACTGCGCTCCGCGCAGCGCCCGGGCTAGCTTAAGTGATGGCCCCACCTATCAGTGGGACAGGGGTTGCCGAACATGTATGGGAGGAGGGTGATCGTAGGATTAGATCCTGGATCAACGGCTCACATCCATCGTCCTCGCTGAAATAGTACACGACGAGGAGGAACCCTAGCACGATCAGTGAGGGTCTGGGGAGGCTTACCGGAGCTCCGGCGAGGGTCGGCGAGGCGGGCAACTGGACGAGTCGAGGATGGCGGTTCTCCTGGTACCGGCGGCGTCCCTGGAGATGGCTTGGATCAGTGGCGCCCTTCTCCTCCTTCCGCGGCGGTCTCCAGCGAAATTGGGGTGCTATGGGCAGCGACTTGCTCCAGTGGGGCTCTGGGAGGTCTCTGAGGTGGAGTGGAGGGAGATGGTGTGACGAATTGGTGCCGGGGGGCTCTCTATTTATAGCGGGGAGAGGGGTGCAGCACGACATGGCCGGAGGTCGACGGGGGCGACAGCACAGCGGGCTATAGGCATGGTCCCGGGGCTAGGACGGTGGGCGGTGCCCTGGCGATCGTCACGGAGGTGCTCGTGCAGTGCAAGGTGGTCGGGAGAAGCGAGCGTCGCTGCGCGCACGCTGCCTCGATCGAAGGCGAACTTTGCGGCGTCCGGCGGCTACGGGCATGGTCGAGGGAACGGGCGTGTCCGTTTGGCTCCTGGGACACTGGTGATCGTGTGGGCTGGCGGCGGGAGCGAGGCGAGGTCGGGTTGAGCGGGGACAGCGCGTGAACTACGGAAGCAGCGTCGGCATGGCAGACACGGGTCGGGCGCGGCGTTCCTGGCTCCTCCTCTCTTTGTCCTCGAGCTACGGCTGGCCTAGAGGGGGGAGTGGAGCACGGGCGACGTGCTAGACATGGTAGGCGAGGCTGGCGGCGCTAGGGGCATGTTGTCGATGGTGGGGGTGCGAAATGGGCTCGACCATGGTGGCCATGACCATTTGGTCGTGTGCACAGGGGGTGGCTATGCTGGTACAGGGTAGGGGTGCACTGGGGAGGCTTTGATTGCAAAATGGGAGACCACATTGGCCATAACACTGCTCACACTAGTGTTTTGATTTTTACAAGATTTGTGCACACAAGGTGTTTGACAAAATGGCCGAAAGAAACAAAGATTTGAATTTTGAAATGATTTTTGGTGGAGTTGTTTGTCTTATGCTTGAGCATCTCTGGTTGCTGGGATTTGTCAAATTGAATTCATTTGATTGGTTTTTGAAAAAGTAGGATCTAGGTACATACACTTGATTCTATTTTCAAATGCCATTTAAAATTAGAGTTTGAATGTTTTTGGAAGATCACAAGGTGGGCCTTGATACATATTTACTTGTACTAGCAAGGGGTGTAAAGATCCATAATTATTTCTGTTTAAATTTGAGTGCTAGGAACACCTAAAGTGACCTAGTTGATTAAAATGGCCAAAGTAACCATTTCCATTTATTAATTCTATTTGATTTATTTTTCTTTGGATTTTGCTTGGGAATAATCTAGATGACGTGGAATTCATCTTAGAATCATTTTAAAACCATTATAACAAACAATCATGGCAATTCAAAACAATTCCACATTAATGCAACACACATATGCATGCTTAATTATTTAAATGAGAAAAAGTTTTTGTTAACCCTAAATTGGGTGGTTTGGATCTTGATTAACCTTGATTAAAGTTTTGAGATGTTACACTTTAAAGCTGACGGCAGAAGTGGTGGGTGGGTCTTGTGGTTCGAGACAACCAGGGTGTGCAAGTGCGGGCCTTTTAGATGTTGTGGTTAGTCCTGCACATGCAGAAGCCGAAGCTTGTGTCCAAGCTATCCGCGAATGCAGCGAGATGGGGTATGCTAAACATCATCGATGAATCGGACTCCATCAACCTGAACCGAGCACTCCAATCATCAAAATTTGATCTTGACCCGAAGGTGTTATTTACTCTGATCTACGGTGTTTCTATCATTTGAATTTTTTATTGGTTTTGTTTATGTTTAATCCTCGTGCTTGTAATAAGGTCGCGCAATCCCTAACGGTGTTAGGAGCGGGTGGTCGTGATCCTTGCCGCCTGTTGAAGGGGGATCTTCGAGACCGTGTCAATGTGTTGGTAGCCAGCGATTTGGCAGTGCCATGAATTAATGGAATAGGGGTTTCATCTTTAAAAAAAGGCATCAACTACTCCATTAAACAAAAGGAGAGAGGACAAAAGATCACCCTGCTTCAAACATTTTCTAGTTTAACCCTACAAACATGCTCTTAATACACCCTATGCATTTTCCTCCAAAACTCTTAGTTTAAACATGAAATCTAGATCGACCTTGTCATAGTACTTTTCATAGTTTATTGTGAAATTGATCTTTTACCCATCCTTTCTAGCCTTTGATGATTTACCCTTTGTTTTTCATTGTACTCCATATTTGACTTTGCCCATGTTTTCTTGCTTTTTGATCGTTTGCCCCTAGCAATCTGGCCCCACAAGCAGAGAACCAAATGATGCACATGTACATTCTTCTTCTTTCGCCCAGGGGACTACTTTTTAGCTTCAGAAATCAGAATCCCTCAAAGGCTGCCCTCTCTCAGCTTCTCTGGTGAGACAATCTAGAAGTTGATAAACAAATTTGGGAGACGGGCTTATCGAAGAATTTGAGTGAAACAGTCTCTTCCCCGCACCTTTTCTCGCGGCGGCGGCGGCGGTCGCACCACTCCTCTGCTCGCCGAGCTGCTGCTCCTCCCTCTCGCCAGTTGCGCGCAGAATTGCTTCTCCCTGCCGCTGCTTCCGTCGTCGGCGGGACTGGTGTGGCCGGAGTTTTCGAACAGGATGGGGACTCGCCGTGGATTAGCGGCGGCATGACTGATGGATGACCCGAACAGAAGCCGCCGACACGCCGCCACGTCCTTGTAGGCCCCCATCGTGGGCTGCTCAGATGAGGAGCCACCAGCGCAGTGGGAGTTCCTTCCTCTGGGGCCTGGGATCAGAGCGGGATGAGGCGACCTCCTGGATCAAAAGTTGAGGAGCGCCAGCGGAGAAGGGCCCAGTGTGCCAGTGGGGAGGAGGCTAGGAGGGATGCCGGGGTACCATCGTCGGGGCGCCCCAGCGGCCATGGCACGAGAGGAAAAAGATTAGTAGAACAATGGGGATAGGAATAGTGAGGGCAGAGGGGTCTTAGCACATCAGTGAAGCATCCTAGATAATGCTGAACAAATGACAAAAAGGACAAATGGTAAATAGTCAAGCAAAGTTGGGGCAAAAACTCTACTGCAATGAAAACATGGTAAATTACCTGCAAAAAAAAGGAAAACATGGCAAATCATCAAACATGGCAACCCACCACGAGAATTTAAGAAGATTTCATATTTTAGCACTACTCCCTGTCGATCTCACCTTTTATTTTCGTTCTTCCTCATGTGCAGTGCAGTCCTTATCCTTTTTCGAGGGAACGCTGGTTGGGGAGCAAGGACCATTCTTGTACCTGCCTCACAAGAATTGGTATGGTTTAACTTGCTTCGTTTACTTACGGCTTTGCTTTGGGGTATGCTTGTTTGTACTTCATATTATCTGTTTCCATGCCTCCATATTGTTTAGTCATTTTCTTATCATGATCTCGGACAAGCCTGTCGTGATTGGTTTATGTGGCTTTACTTGTTTCATTGCTAAACATTAGGGGCCTACTAAGCATGACCATGTTATGTTTGTCCGCACGAGTTGTCCGCGGTTGGACATTCGTTCTCCGTGACTTT
Source organism: Avena insularis (assembly GCA_023614405.1). Lineage (NCBI taxonomy): Eukaryota > Viridiplantae > Streptophyta > Magnoliopsida > Poales > Poaceae > Avena > Avena insularis. The sequence continues at coordinate 93,020,362 of CM042696.1, read as the reverse complement.
AGTCAGGAGCATCGTGGTAACACTGATTTCCTAGACATTTATCTTTACAAGATGGTAAACATCTATATTTTTATTTGCCATACATATTAACAACTGAACTACTGAACTATTAAAATACGATTATCAGGTCTCATGTGAAACTTTCCTTGCTTGGGATTATACTGTCATCTATTCCATTTCTTGTTGTTGATTCATTGTTCAGTTCTTACATGATATTGAGATACCTATTCTGGAAAGGTGCTCTATATCTCATTTCCGGGGTATGTTTCATGTAAATATAATTATGTTAGGCAGGCACCATGCTATCGACAATAGTCAGCTTTTACGTCTCTTTATTTTCAGTGCATCTGATTTAACTTCATTGAGGGTGTTACTTACTGGAAACTTGTTCTGGATATGCATTACTAATGCTTTGAAAAATTAACTGGAGCAGAATTATAAATATGTCAGTCCTATGTATTTCTGCTCATTAAAAACACTCATGTCACCAGATATATTTGAAGCAAACTAAAGTATATATTTTTCTACCTTTGGCTGAATTAGGGGACATGAGAGATATGTCACTTTCATAATGCCGTCGTTTTTCCTCGCTAGCCTATGCATGGTGATTAGGTGTGCACACGGCTCTCGTAGTGAAACTTCAGGAAGAAAAAATATGTCCAGTACGTTCCCATTGGAATTTCTCCATTAGAGTTCCTGGTCAACAAAGTTGTTCACCAAGAAAATGTTGCCCTATTTATTAGGAAGCAACTCCTGCTGGTCTCCTATCTGACTATCTCTGTGTTAGTCTATTTCACATGTGGGCTATTTGTGGACTGCATTAGCTGCCCTTGCAATAACGTGATGACAAACGAGATCCTGTTGTCACATCAAAGATATGCAGTACCTAACTGCCCAATCCACATGATCCAATTGGTTGGTCTTCAGTATTCCACTTGTCCTTTTCTTCTACTGCTTCGCCGAAACTTGCACTAGATTTGCTGATCAGAAACGTGATGACTAGAGGCATCTAAAAACCTAATCAATTTGGTTTCTGCAAAGAACGTTGAACTTTTCAGAACAGAACTGTATAAAAAGGTTTCCTTTTGTAATCTTGTGCTTATGAGATGATTGGAAAGGAAGGACCCGGCCAATAGAGATATGGGCAACTGCATCAGCTTCATTCTTCCAAAGTGGTACATTTATCTGTTGGGGAGTAATAATAGTTATATATCTAGTCTTTCTAAAATTTGCTTTCGATATGATCGATACATACTCTAATGGGATCGCAGGAGATTCAGTGAGCTGCCCAGCGACGGCACGATATCCGTCGACGATGGTGGAACCCATGAAGGCATAAAGACGATTCGGATTCAGAAACCCTGCGAGTTCATCACCAGCTCTGTGCTTTGCGTCTGCATTGTCACATGGAACATGAACAGCAAGGTGCACCATGTTCTTGGTTGCGCTCTTCTTGATGGTGGTCGGGCCATTTGCTTCGGTTTAATATTTTGTTCTTTCGCTCAGATGTCTGTCCAGGATGTAAGGAAGCTGGTGGGCTCCGACAGAAAGTTCGATTTGCTGGTTCTTGGACTGCAAGAAGCCCCCAAATCTGGCGTCGCGCAGGTTCTGCAAGAAGCCATGGCTGATACACACATGTGAGGGTTTATCCAGGTTTACATTTTTTTATGAACAGTTCAAAGTTCTTCCCTGTATTCTGAGATATATCGACGCTTTCCAAATTTCAGCCTGTTATGCCAGAAAACCATGCAGTCTCTTCAGATGTATCTTTTTGGGGCAAAGAGTTCGGAATCGTACATCAGAGGTGATCCTAGAGTACCCTTGATGTTGAAAGTGCATTTCTTGTTTGATAGAATAAATTTTGTTAAATTTATATTTTTTTACAGAAATGAAGGTGGATAAACACGCAGTTGGAGGCTGCGGTGGTGTAATTGGGAGGAAGAAAGGAGCTGTAGCCATGTACATCAATTTCAGCGGGATCCGGATGGTGTTTGTGTCCTGCCATCTTGCAGGTTGCTGTCCAACTTCTGGTCAACTTATTTCTTATTAGTATCACTAATATTGCTTATTGCTTATCAATGCCAATGGACCACAATCTCTTAAAAAATGTTTAAGCATCAATTTGGACAAGTGATATACGACTCCAAGCAGATTGAACATTGAAATTTTATCAGCCATGACTAAAAAAACTAAACAAGTATTATAATAACCTATAATATTTTCTTAGTCCCTCAAATTTTCAGATTTTAGGCAATTGTGGCATCACGTCTAGAATTCTAAGATTATGTCAATGCTAATCCAAAAGCAATAAGAGTTGATGATATAGCTCCTGTGTATCGAATGCTATTCGATATAACTAACAAGATGTCTTATTGAAGTGTAGCTCATGAGCGCAAGGTGGAGAAGAGGAACTCCGAATGCCAGCATATTACACACTCGCTGTTCTCGAAGAATGACATTCATTATGCTAAATCCGCCGACATAACGGTGTGGCTTGGTGACTTGAATTACAGATTGGAAGGAATAAGCTCGATGCCCGCAAGGAAGATGATTGAGGAGAATCGTCAAAGTGTAAGTGTATGCTGAAACTAGTCATGGTTTACAAAACATAAACGCCTCACATATATGCATTCTTTCAGAAGCTGAGAGACAAAGACCAGCTTCTGCAAGAAGCTGAGAAGGGTCAAGTGTTCAATGGGTACTGTGAAGGGACATTGTCTTTCAAGCCAACATACAAATATAATGTTGGAAGTAGCAACTACGATACAAGTTACAAGGTACCAGGAATTATTATCATAGTATTAAGATTTCTCTATGTTTTTATCTGAAAGAACATGTATATATTTTAGTAACTTAAAGTCTTATGCATATTATCTTCACTTCTTCAGATCAGAGTGCCATCTTGGACAGATAGGATATTGTTCAAGGTTGATCAGTCTTCTGGCTTGGACGCGATCTTAAGTTCATATGAAGCACTTGATTGTGTTAGGAGCTCAGATCACAAGCCTGTGAAAGCTCATCTTTGCCTGAAAGTACGTGGTGCAAATGCATAGATTTATGTTACAGTTGACATACCACAAGTATGCTAAAAATGATTGATTCGTTGTAACAACAATTGTAAATGCAAATTTCACTCAGCATACTACCAAGTACCAGCCGATCCAAATATGCACAAATTTTCAAGAAGAAGCTACAGTACCAGATTGTCTGTAGCATAGCAGTAAATAACAGCAAGAATACCCACGCAGCAGCTAACAATGAACCAGGATATTCCAGTATAACTAGCTGGAAAAATTACAACAGATATTGATATTCCATTCAATGTTTCAGCAGGTCTAAATAGATTCACTGAAACACAAAAATTAACATCAGAAACCAAAACATCGTGATGCAGAATGCAAATAAGTAACAGCTCAATTTTCAGGAATATACAGAAGTATATTTTTTTTTTGTTTTTTGCTTTGCTCACTTTCAAAGATCAGAGAAGAGAGTGTAACTTGCTTAATGCAGATTGAGCTGTTACGTATTTGCTTTGCTCACTTTCAAACCCCAGAAAATGTTCACAGGGAACAAATAAAGTTTCTGAGCATCAAGAAAACATAAATTGTACGGCCAGTATAAGGTACCATAAATACAGAGATCAATTTGTTATGGGCTTTGGGTTACAAAGGAATATGTTTAGCAAGGATGCTACCCAGCACACAAATTTCATGAACTTGATGGAACCCTGTCGGTATGAGTTCCTTGCTACCCCTGCCTAGGGTACACTTCCAGTTAACAAAACTCAGAAAACCAATGCAATGCCATAGATACACGCCATTGCTGAATTAAAATTCTTATGGGCTTTCAGTTACAAAAGAATGTCTAGTAAAGATGGTACAGAACAAAATAATTTCACCGCCATCACACCGCTATCATGGACAGAAACAAGGAAACTTGACAGAACCCTGTTGGTGCGAGTTCTTGGCCCCCCTCTTTTAGTGTACACTTCTAGTTAACAAAACCCAGAAAACTCTTCGACGCTGTAGATACATATTGCGCATTTGGGAGGAGCAGACAATATAATCATTGTCCTTTTCCCCTTCTGCCACCTGTTTTAGTCAAGCTGCTGCTGCTTGGAGCCTGGATGTTTTCACTGAGGTCTTCCTCTCTTTTCCAATTCGAGAGGGTGCCGTGAAACCACTGAACACAGTGAAATGGGAAGTATTACATCATGCATTCATGCTAAATTCAGAAGTCAATGACTGAACTGATCTCGTTTTCCCAACCTTGTGATGTTGTCTGTTCTTGTTCCTGACGCTGTCCTCGTAACTCTCTGTAATTTCTCGACGGGTTTTCTTTTCGTCGGTGCAGGCCTGACGTTGTTGCATCGGGTGCTAGTCAATCCCCTTTTAGATTCACCAAGTTGACTCGTGGCAGCGTGTGTGCTTTGTTTCTTCTGAATATGCAACATGGAAAGATGAGCAATTCATCACGTGTGTTCTAAATTGTACTCCTTCCGTTCCAAAATATAAGATGTTTTAGCTTTGTGAAAAAAGTATATCTAGACCCCTTTTAGTGTCTAGATTTATTCCAAACCTAGATGAACCTAGACACTAAAAAGGGTCTAGATACACTTCATTCACAAAGCTAAAACATCTTATATTTTGAAACGGAGGGAGTACTACTACAACTAATTGATTTGGACCGACAAATGCTCACCTGTATCTCGCCACAAGTCAGTTCATCTCGTCCCTTTCGATCTAGGCATCTCCCAGTTGGCTGCATAAAAACAGCACAATGAATAATCATCGGTCTGTCTTCGAAGATTGAGAAAAACTGGAATCTGGTGGTCCTGATTCAACTTACCATCACTCGTCTGTTTTCATCCTTCAGTACTGGCATGGAGTTCTTCTCGGCAGCCGTTCGTTTTCTTTCTGGATGTGCTTCTTTCAACACTTGTCTTTCCTAAAATGCAGCACAAAGAGTGAATCAGCAACCAAGTGCAGTCCTTCACAAAAACGAGCAATGGGGATGCAATCATAAAACTCACATCAGTCCTCAGCCTAAATGGCCTTTGTATAGTTTTCTTGAGCTTTCCTCCTTGCTCTGTATTCACCTTGTTGTTCTGCATTTTAACCACCTGCAGTTAGTCATGTCAGCATTTCAGGTTCCACATATCCTAACTATGGGAAAATCACATTATTATAGCCAGTTTCACTACCTTCTGAGGAGCATTCTCATTGTTCTCCAACTGATTCCTGTTCTCATCTTGCTGATCCACGGCTTGCTCGGTCAGCGGATCACCATACGACACATTCTCCTTGTCGTCGTCCTGATGATTGTCAGGCTGCAACGGTTCCGACTCAATACGTGATTCCTGATGCACCTCCTTCTGTCTCCAATTGCGCCTTGCGGATCCTTTAGACGAGTTCTCATTTGCATCGATGTTCACAGGGCCACTATCTGTTTCAGCATTACCGCATTTCGCCGAAAGGCCTAAGATCTTCTTCCCAGTCCTTGGCTGCGGTACTCTCTTAGCGCTCTTCACAGCTGCCTTGGTTTCTTCGCAATTGTTGGTGATCTTCGGAGTGGACAAGTACCTGCTAGGCACCTCCCGACAAGCCAAGTTGAGCTTCTTCATCTTGGAACAGACCTCGGCCACGGGAGGAGCCTGGCTCTTCGCCGGCGTCTCCTTCTTGGGCGTGGTCATGAACAGTGCCTTCACCACGGTCCCTTTCATCTCGGCCGACGTGACCGGCTCCTTCTGGTGCTTTGCGCTGAGGAATGGTTCCTGCCTCGGCCGGAGCACGGTCTTGCTCCTGGGCGTCGTCAGAGCCTTTTTCCTCGCGCTGGACGGTTCCACTCTCGCCGCCTTGGTCCGGACCGGAGAATCTCTCAAGGCGCGGATCCGGTGGTCATTCAGCCTAGCCCTCGCCGCCTTCCCGGCAGCCTCCGCCGCCATGCTCAGCCTCGTCATCCGGGTCCTCGGCGGCTTCGCCGGCGCTGAGTGAGGGCATTTCGGTAGCATCGAGCTGCACGATATTGCCAACTGAGTTCAGGTCGGAATCAAAAAAGAACAGTCCAACTGAATTCAGCCCGGCAGCGATAAACAAAACAAGTAAATCAGATCAAAGACGGCAGGCGCTCACCTCTGGTTCCTCCTGCTGATGGCTTTCTGCAGCCTGACGTTGGGGCTCCTCGCCGCCATGACCCGCATGACGAAGCTCCTGTGCAGGGCCTCCGGGTCGACGTGCTCGTGCATCTGGTCGCAACCTGCGCGCGCGCCGATTGAGGCGGATTCAGCACCGGATCGATTTGGAGTCTTTGCATCGCAAAATTCGCAAACGCGGTGGGGAGAAGTGATTGACTTGTTGCTTACCTACGCGGAGGCAGAACCAGGATGGATCGTCGGCGGGGCAGGCGGCGTCGGGCGCGGTGAGGTCGACGAACTTGGGCGCCTCGATGTCCTCGTAGAACACGCTGTCATACTCCTCCAGTTCCTCCTCCTCCTCCGTGGTGCCGAGCCTGACGGGGATCTCCATCTGCGCCGGTGGGGTGGATCTAGCTAGCTCGCGGGAGCAGCGGCGGCGATGGTGTGCTACGACTACGAGGAGGCTGTGGTGGTGCTCTGGCTGTGCCTGTGGCGAGTTGGGCGATGGATTTTTAGTGCGACCCAGGAGCGGCTGGGAAACTAGCCGTTGGAGCGGCGGGTTTTATAATTTTATTTTTCTTTTCTTTTGAAAACCGTGGGCCGTTGGCGACGTGAAGGTGAAAACTCCGTAGGTCTAGGATTTCCGGTAAAAAAAACTACTGATCTATTTCTCAAAAAAAAACTACTGATCTGCACTTGCGAATACTAGCCAGCTACCATATATTCGTCCAAAGAAATTTCATAGGTTTACCTACTTTACTTCATTTCAGTTTTTATTCATCCAAAGAAATTTCATACTTTTTTTTGTTGAAAAAATTGAGTTCATAGAAAGAGCGCTTTTACTGTGGTTGGTAGGTACTTATGATTGACTTAATTCTGTACGTCCATCTGGCACGGTTAATTATTTGGCAAAAATGTTAAACTATACAAGTTATACCGTGATTGGCAAAAATAGAAACCGTCCGTGCAGACCAATCGAACGGCAGAAAAATAGGAAGTACTAGGGAAAAAGTACTGAGAAGTACTGGAAAGTACCAGATTAGAGGTGGGATTGGAACCGGCCACTAAACCATGTTTACTCATAACCCCCTCCTTTTTATTAGCGATGGGATTAGGGAAGTCCTCGATTGTTCAACCTCTGTGGTTGCGACCATGGTGCCGCCGGTTGGGGTACCTTCAGAACATGCATTGCCACGATGCCGCTCGTACTCGACGCCCAAGCCGGTCCGACCTCTCCCATCTCTTGTTTTCCTCGCAGCCTGGCACCATCGGCCGTGAGCGGTGAGCCGTCGCCGACCGCGACGGAGTCTCTCCCTTCGGACCACGGGTCGTCACACCGGTGTGCCAAGGTGCTCAATCCCCTTGCTAAGCACTGAAAATTTCGAGTTGATTTTTTTCCGCACAAGATCCCCTCGATACAATTGATTATGCCAACCTCGTGATACAGTCATACAGAAATATAGATGGAGCCTGGCCGTGGCTATGCTCGTTTTGATGCAGTACAAGCTTGCAGTGAAAGTTGTATTACTACTGTATCTCTGATTATTGTTAGTTCTTCTCAAAACTGCAAGTTGTTTCTTTTGTCAAACATAAACTATGGAAGAACTCCAAATTGCCTTGAAAAATGTATTGCAAGATGGAACGACGTATTGTATTTAGCTTCGTCGCTTCACAGACGATGATCACTTTGGAGATCGCGCGTTGGCCTCCAAGCCGCTGTCGCGAGGGGCAGTACGCACCTGCGAAGTCATCGTCGTGGCACTGGCAGTCAAATCTCCATCGCGTGGGGCACCTCCGCACATGCTGAGTCTCCGTAGCTTCTAGGGAGAGTCGTCGTCCTCTTCCTTACCAGGTTGCCGTCGCCCGTCGAGGCAGAGCTGCCGTCTCCTTCCTCCTCGGATGGAACTGGGCGGATAGATAGCCTGAGACCCTAGGAAATTTTGACAGGGGTTTTGTGCAAAATAGGGTAAAGTGGCCGGTTCCATTAACATTTTAAAATTCTCTTTTGTGATATATTGTCTGATCCGGACGATCCAAATTCTTATGAATTCTTAGGCCTGACTTAGGATATAAAAGCGTTATTTGTTGAGGGCCTACAATAAACAATCCCAACAGGAGCGGAGCTGTGCAGCAATTTATTACTCGTAAGAAGTTTGGTGAGAATTCAAGAATACCATTGCGACCCAACCACTTGGTTACTAGCCGGTCCTCATTGCTAGGGAATTTGACAATTTGTCATATTTTTATTTTTTAATTTAATTATTTGTCACACCCTGTGTCACTCATACGTGATGGCCAATGTGGCAAATAATCAAATTTTAAAGTAAAGTGTGTTAAATGATCAAATGTTCCTCTTTGCTAAGCTTATAACTGTATTCCATCGGTCCAAAACCCATTACCCATCCTAACGTTAAACTCAGTATGATGGTTCACCTACCAATTCATTCCTTACATATTGGTTTGCGACTCGTGAGAACAGAGAGATCGAGTAACACACCACAAACCCTTCTGGGCATTGTGATTGGGGACATCAAGGTTCTTGCTAGGAGCTTCACTTCATGTTCTTTTAGACATGTTTCTCGTAATTTAAATGTCGCAGCACACTTATTAGCTCGCGCCTCTGTGCGCTTTTCTTGTAATTTTTCTTTTGGTGTTGCCCCGGAACTTATTCGGGCTGAACTTTGTTCTGGTGTTATTTAATCAATAAAGTGCGATATTCTCTCAAAAAAAACACCCTAAGCACTTTAAAACTACAACCAAAAAGGACGTAGGTAGCTCTGGAGGATGACTTGCAGGTCTGCGACATCGAAGATAAGATCAAAAGGCCGAGAGTGTAGATCGCTTTGATGGTTTTTAGGTGGTTGAGTTTTACTTAGTATATTACGGCTAAACATATTTGGTAGCTCAATATTGTAATCTAATTTTATCTCTATTAGGCTTCTTGTCCTCCAAATCTTCTAGTACTATATAAACAGTATAAGGGCTCTCAATGTAATCACCTCTTGCAATATCAATACAATCTTTACTTTCGCAATCTTTCATGATATCAGAGCGTGTCGCTCATCGGTCTAGGTTTTAGCCACCGCTTTCGCCGCGCCGTCCCCGACGAGGTCGATCTTCATGATCTCCGCCGGGGACATCGCATCTCGTAGCTAGTTTTTCTTCCAATTCCCTAGATCGGTTTAGTAGTTCTAGTAAATTTCTTTTTCCTATTAGATCTATTTTTCTTTTAGCCACCAAAAGCATCGTTCACAGCCGCATGTTGTCATCGCGCGCCTCTACTTCAACCTCGGCGTCGACTCAACTCCGGCAAATAATCGTCAACGATTGTGACAAGGAGGCTCCGCGCGGCGCCCCAAGGGACGCCTTCACGCGTTGCGTCGGCTGCTCCATCCTCACATCGTCTCCATGTCGCCCCGTCTTTTCCAACATCTAACGGGACACACATCCCTGAGTACGCGCCTCGCCGTCAACAAAGGGTTGCATATTCATCACCCGTGGTCATCATCACCGACAACCATCTACACCAACAACATCACCATATCGTCGTCGCTACCATCGATTGTGGTCATCGTCAACGTTCAACAAGTTTTTCTCCACGAGCGACGCCGTGATCATACAGTGGAAAATACGGGTCTAATCCCCGAAATCGACTACCGCTATAATTCAATCGCCATCGACAACTACCACCATCGTCTTCGTCCACCACGACCTTGCCGCTAGAGACGCAGTCTAATTTTTATTTGCACAAGTTTGTGCTTAATTTTTCTTCTTGCATCCACTTCGTATACTCCGACATGGCGGACAACTTCTACACCGACCATTTACAGAAAAAAATTTCTCCTCAATCCGGCTCTGACACGCATGGCTCATGATGGTCCCTGTCTTCACACGTCCGGTATTGGCAACACCGACGGTGCCTTCATCCCCGACATGCTCTCGAGTCTGGCAAGCTCGGCATTGCCGGTCGACCTACTTTGACCCAAACTACGTCTACCTCAACTACTACGGTGGATTCTTCAGGCTCAACAACGACATCGACCACAACACAACAACGTCATCGACTTCATCAACGGCGACAACTTCCCCAACGACATCATCGACTACAACTACAACGCCCTCACTCCCGGCTACATCGACATTGGCAACAGGGGCTACCACCTCACTTTCGGCTTATTCTCCAGTCAGACCGTCCGCGTCACTACCGATCCGACTGCGGGGGGTGTTAGAGTATATTACGGCTAGGCATATTTGGTAGTTCAATATTGTAATCCAATTCTATCTCTATTAGGCTTCTTGCCCCTCCCCCCAAGTCTTCTAGTACTATATAAACAGTCTAAGGGCTCTCAGTGTAATCACCTTTTGCAATATCAATACAATCTATACTTCCGCAAATCTATCGAGCACGACAGAGCAGCATTCTCCAAACCATTGATCTAACGCTTCAGTCTAACGTTGTTTTGTGGAGATGCTCCCATTTCCTTTTTTGCATCTCACTTACTCCTGTCTCCTCTTCTCCCTCGCACGATCCCCCAAATCTGCCACAATTTCGTCTCCATTTGCTGCGATCGATCCCTCTCTTATCCATGACATCACAACCTGACACTATCGTGCATATGCACCATTCCAAAATATAAAATGTTTTAGCTTTTTTTAAACACATATATCTAGTCATCTTTTAGGGCGTAGTTTGGTCTTTTTCTTAAACACATGTATTTAGACACCATTTAGTGTACATGTTAAAGATATCTGGATACATGCGTTTAAAAAATGCTAATTTTTATATTTTAGAATGAAGAAAGTACCTGACTTTGAAAACATGTTCAACGGCTTAGCTATAAGAACATCTCCACTGGCAGGCCCCAACCCGCCCCTAACCAAGTTGGGGGTAGAGGCCAACATTCGGCCAGCACTAGCGTCTGCCAACTGTTGCCAGCAGTTTGGGTTGTCCACTAAACTATATGGCACTCCCTTGCCCCCGACAAGCACGGGTCGTGCTGGGGATGCCGACAATGCGCTCCACATTAAACACGTTGCGTCCGTTCACGCCGGGCCTAGTTGGCAACCACAGTGGGATAGTCAAAGTTATTTATGACTCTATGCCGATTCCGTACACACTCACATGCTTCTTCGCCAGTTTCAGAAGCCATCGCGCGCAGTCGCCGATGCGTGACGGCTCGGCTCCCAAGATCTGGAGTAAATGGCGCGGGGCCGTTCAGATCTACCCACTACGCCCATAAAAGAGCATTTCCTCACCCACGCACACCTACCCATTCCCCTTCCCCCTTTCCTCCCCTCTCCACCGGCGACGAACCATGTCCCGCAACAACCATGAGGCCTTCAGCAGCAGGAGGGATGACACGAGGGCACGCAACCTCTGTCTCGACGAGGCGATGGTGCTCTACGAGACAAACCTCCTCGTGCTGCCGAACTAGCGCTTGACCGCTGCCGGAGTGGATCGATCCAACGACGATGAGTAGGCACGGCGGCGTGAACCCTAGCCGCCACAGTAGTTTAGATTTAGTTTGTTTTATATCAAATTTAATTCAAACTTTGTAAAATGACCTAAATTTATACAAATTTTAGTTCAATTTCAAACTCCTGTTTGAATTCGATCGGGACATAATTGTTGTGAAACACCGATGGGAGACTGTTTTCCCAAGATGCCGGCAGTTTAGACGTAGGCCTCCAAAGTTGCACCCTTGGGGATGGAGACGCTCTAAAGCCCACCGTTTTCCTGTAAAATGAAATACAGTAGTAAAAATTACCCGACCCTTCTCTATCCCGACCTGTCAGAACAGAGGAGAGCGAGCAGCCGCAGCCGCAGCCGCAGCAGTACGCGGTCACCGCTTGCAGCCGGCGCAACTCCCCTGGCTGCGCGAGGCGAGGAGAGAACAGGAGCTCTCACACCACACCCCGCTGGTCTCTCCAACCAGCGCAACCAATTGAGTTGACCACCATTTCCTCGCAATTTCCTAACACCGAGCACGCCCGCGTCGCGTTCGACGTAATGCGTGACTGACGCCGGTGCGGCGCGACCCTGCACGTGGGCCTCCTCCCTCCCCCACTCCCGTCCGGGGGTTGACATCGCCAGGACCGCGACGCCGAGCTGTTTGCGGGTGGGAGTTAGGGAGGAGAGAGAGAGAGAGTCATCACCTCACCCACCATTTTTCTTGACCTGGCGTCTATTTTCCTGCCAAGTCACGTGTTCCTCGCTTCTTTCTCCCATCGTCTCATCCCCCTTCTCTTCTCCGCTGCGTTCTTCGATCAAGCGTTTCGCGGAAGATCCGGCCGCCTCTCGAGCTGAAATTTCTGGAGCAAGAAGCCAACAGACAGAACCAAGATGGGGGATCTTTGTTGAATTGCTGGATCTTGGTGAGTTCTTACGGAGCTATTATTTTTCTGCTCTTGCTAAATCAGGATGACAGTTGATTGTTTCCAGTTTCCGCCAACACAAAAAAGTTATTTTGGCTGCGCTTGTCTTTTCTATGGGTGAATTTGTAAGCTATGCAACTTTGGTGCTTTGCCTTGTGAGGACCGGCACGCTGACTTGTCTCTGTTCAAGTGCAGGCGTTGAGCGTGTGATGAGCGCGAGTATCAGAAGGGTTTTGTCTTCTCTGTATACATCGCCAGTGATTCTTCTCCAATGAGGTTTTTGCCCCTGTTGGACTGAGATCGAGGTATTTATGCCACCATGCTTTGCCTCTTCAGTACTACACCGATTTACATCTCGCACAACATGGGAACTGCAGGCCATCATCACTGCACAACAGACACTCGGCACAGACACTCACCATGACACCGTCCACACATTTTTTTTCCTAGAACATCAGTGTCTACTATCGAACTCTATATTCCAAAGAACTAGCAATGAAATGAACAAATGAGATACGAAAGAAGATGCACGATTACAACTTAAAATTTACATCCCCTCATAATCGGAATATAATGCAATTAAGAAGCTCATCTGTAGGTTCCTCTTAGTTTATTTCTTCATGAATTTACTTTCTACTCCAGGCAGAAGGATCTTCATATTCGGGTGAACAAAATGGACCGTCATCGCCCAAAGGATCTTTATCATCGGGTGAACAAAATGGATCTTCATCCTCCAATTAGAAAATATATGGGTTTGTTGAGCAAAATTGTCAAAGGTTCTGTAAATAAAGTTACAAGAGGACAGTACGATGCAAACTTTGGTGAAGGCTACTCAACTCAGCACGCTACGTCATATGTACTGCCCATCCTCTTTGCTTTAAAGAGCTCGTTGTAAAATGTACATTTAGAAACATGCATAAGTGAATCACGACTCTTCAGGTTTTGATTCCAATTAGTATTATAAATTACTCATGCAATAACGTGTTTGTTTACTCTCTCAGTTTGAAATTGCTCTTCTTTGTGACAAATCATATGGGATAAAAACAGCTGTGGGAACTTTAAGCTCGAATGCTTTATTTACTTGACTATTGCTAAGTTGGCCCTAATTACTGTAGGGTACGCATGCCAGTAACACTGATGACATAGATCGTGCTATTGCATTATCCTTATCAGAGGAAGATCGAAAGAAGGGAAAGGCCATTGGTTCGTATAATCCCATCTAAGCCAGTTTGACAATCTCTAATTTAGAGATTATTTTACCTGGTTGCATGTGTCATTAAATGACCATGTCCAAATATGCATTGATAGAGAACATCTTTACATTGCTTCGCCATCTGCTTTTGTTTATGACCCCTATACTGATCATCATTTAGGGGAGGATGAAGAGTTTGCACGGGCTCTGCAAGAAAGTCTGAAGGATGAACATCCTCTTCATCAGAATGTTCCAGTGGGAGATGTTCACTCAGATAGTACTCCGGCGACTAGCTTACTGCCTGATATCTTGCCCTCGGGTAGATTGAGGTATTTGCTATAATGGTTCATTATGATACATTACTAGTTTCATGCTGATTTCAATAACCCTTGTCGACTCGAAAAAATATGTTCTGCTTTTGTTTCAAAGACATAACTGAGTGATGCTTGCGTTGCATGTTGCATTGTTGAGGTATTGAATGGCAATCTACTGGGGATTATGTGATGATTTTCTCTACCTAATTTATATTAGAGCAAAAAAAAAAAAACATGCAGACATATTTGGTTGAGATTTGCTTAGCTTAGATCCATTGCTGTAACTTGTTAATCTCAGAAAAGGTGAGAAAAATTAAGATTTTGGATGTTTAACCTTTTATATCAACTTGGGGGGTGAAGCAAAATTTAGACATGTAATATAATAGCAGTGAGCCATTGATTCATTACCAGCTTCTTAGCATAATATGTGAAGGCACAGGCATGTTGCATGACAACAGTTACTAGGCCATTCCGTTACGAAGCTTTTGACTTGTGAATATGTGATTCATATTGTTTCATACATCATACCGTGCAACCTACTTTATACAATATAGAAACAGCAGAAAGATTATGTAAGCTTCTAATTTAAATCATATTGCTAAGTCAAAGATGAGGATGTCATTGGGATAATGGATCAATATTTATGTTTCAAAAAAAAAAGTTTTTACCCCACCAAGTGCAAGTAACAACGACTTCTTAGGCTCCTTCCTGTGATGGGCGCTACTTAACAGTAGGATAGTTGCGTTTTTTTCCAAGGTAGGTTGTGAAAACTTTTAAATAAAAAATTTAAGCTCGGAATGACTTGGGCATTGTTGAGACTTGCCGGTGGATGCGGGTAAATCCAGTTAAGTGCTATATGGTGGAACTTTCCCTGGTTATGACCCATTTGATTAGTGTTGGGAGCGTATGCACTGACTTGTTGATTGGGTTGGTTATGAGTAAACAATATATATGCATTATCCCAGAAGTATTTTATTTATTGGTTACCACTACCTCCATTCCTTATACTTTTTTCCAGTATCAATGTGATCTCTGATACAAACTTGGACCATACATTTCCAAGTATATGTTAGTAAAAGATTATTGAAACTTGTAGTGAAATTGAAGTAGTTTTCGCAAAAAACTAGCAATGTTGTTAAGGTGACAAATATAAATACTTTTGTTAGTCAGACTTTTCAAAATTTAACTGCATAAATGGCATCTATCTTCCACTTGCCTTTAAGTCATGACACAATTCTCTCTTTGACTTTGGCACTGTAAAATCATACTCTTATACTTGCAATATGGAGTCAGTTGTCTCCTTGAGTTCTCATACCCTTATTCTAGAGTAATATAGTGGAAACCTAGGGTCCTCAGAGCTCTACTCTATTGCAGGACGGTAGAATCATTGGCATCTGTCTCCAGTTTTTCCGCCAGGATTTTTTTCTGTATTATCAACAGATATTGTGCACCATTTTGACTTGTGTAGGGTTTGTGCTGGATGTAAAACCCCACTTGGGCATGGACAGTTTCTCAGTTGTATGGATTCTGTTTGGCACCCTCACTGCTTCAGGTGTTCATCTTGCAGTACGCCAATATCAGAATACGAGGTACAAAAACATAGCCTACTTGGTTTTACGTACTTCAGTTTGTGATAAAATTATTAATGCCAACCTTTCTGTTGGCAAGTTTGCAGTACATGAAGATCATCCATACCACAGTTCCTGCTACAAGGAGCTCTTCCATCCAAAATGTGATGTTTGCAAGAGCTTTGTAAGCATCTTTTTTTCAAGTTTATGAACGAGCTTGAGTATTTAGTGGTGGCTATTTTTTTTTATTTGTTGAACTGTGCTGATACGTTTCTTTTACCAGATTCGAACAAATAAAAATGGTTGCATTGAATACCGATCCCATCCTTTCTGGCTGCAGAAGTATTGTCCTTCGCATGACAATGATGGTACACCAAGGTGTTGCAGTTGTGAACGAATGGAGGTTAGGGTTATAACTAGACCGATCAGAAATTAACTGGTAGTTTACTTAGATTATAGCTGCTCCAATTCATACATGTGTGTCTGTTCTTAGAAACAGGATTGTACATTTAATTTTTTTTTAAATTTGTGCTATTCATAGTGCACATATTCACATTTGGTTAGTCTAATGGATATTGCTTCTTCCATTTTTCATCAACCCCAGCCAATGGATGTCAAGTACATCACATTAGAGGATGGCCGGAAACTCTGCTTGGAGTGTCTATATTCTTCAATAATGGACACGAATGAGTGCCAACCAGTATACATTGATATCCAGGAATTTTATGAGGGTTTGAACATGAAAATTGAACAACAAGTTCCCTTGCTTTTGGTTGAACGTCAAGCTTTAAATGAAGCGAGGGAAGCAGAGAAAATGGTAAGTGACATGATATCCACCATCTTGCAATATGAATTTTGTAATGTATGTTGATGAACTAATTAACCTTTAACCTCCTTGATAGGGGCATCACCTTCCTGAAACCAGGGGTCTCTGCCTGTCAGAAGAGCAAATTGTCAGAATGGTAAGTTATTAATACATCTTCTTGTATGTGAGCTTGATACTTATGAGCATTCATGGTTAAATAACATAACACTATACAGATATTGAGACGACCAATAATTGGACCAGGAAACAAAATCATAGACATTTCTACAGGACCATACAAGCTAGCTCGGCGGTGCGAAGTGACTGCAATTCTTGTACTCTATGGTTTGCCAAGGTAAATTTAGTAATTTTCATTTTTTCCCCCAAATTGAGCATAGCTGATGTAGTTCATGTTTGATCGATGCTGATTCTGCATCGGGTCTACAGACCAGTATGAAGTTCTTTGTTGCGGCTGTGCATTTTATTTTCCACTGATTTAATTGCGTGCAGACTGCTCACTGGCTATATTCTAGCTCACGAGATGATGCATGCATACCTTCGACTTAAAGGTACTTCTGCTGTGCATGCCTGTTTTCTTTTGCAGCATCTTGTATCTCTTCGTACTTCTATCTACGGGTCCTCAAACACTGCCGCATCTAATTATACTGATATCTATTATTGGCAGGATATCGAATCATTAGTCCAGAGGTTGAAGAAGGCATCTGTCAGGTTCTAGCTCATCTCTGGCTTGAGTCTGAAATCGTATCCGGTTCAAGTAGTAGCATTGCAACCACCTCTGCAGCTGTAGCAGTAGCAGCAGAAGCTGAAGCTGAAGCAGAAGCAGCCGCAGCTGCAGCAGTAGCAGCAGACGCAACCGCAACATCTTCAGAATCCTCCTCGGCGAAAAAGGGTGAAAAGACCGACTTCGAGAAAAAACTTGGAGGATTCTTCAAGCACCAGATTGAAACAGATCCCTCTGCAATATATGGAGATGGTTTTCGAGCAGGCATGAAGGCAGTTGAGCGCTATGGCTTGAGAGGTACCCTTGATCAGATCAAGCGGACAGGTACTTTTCCACGTTGAGGCAGGGTTGTCCCTTCAATATGTGATTGAGCATGGGGCATATATACTATGAGGATTTTTTGGTTTCAAAGTTTGGTATACCAAAGGGTATATACATTAAATGACCAATAGAAGACAGAAGAAATGGAGAATTAGTCATCATATACTGTACCATAAATTTCGTAGACCTTTTGGGTTGTGCTTTGGGTATGAAGTTGATAGAATGATGGCAAACATGGGGTGCTGAGAGTGTGGTCTTTTAGCAGTCCAGACTCTTTTTTTTATAACTTACACTCTTTATCCATTGGTGATTAGAGTTACATGAGGAACCAGAAGAGGTATAATCGGTTCTGGTGGTTCATCTAGCCAGAACTTTTATGGCTGTGTTCATATGCAGAGTATTGATATTGAGATGCAAAAGGAAATTTGGATGTATTTTGATGTCTTAAGCAATACCGTTCTTCATTGTGTGCATGCAGTCTTTGACATTAGAGTTGGACTAAATACATGTCAAGGGCCAACTATAAATATATACTGTACATGGAGATCATATGTCTCGTTCAGTTAATTGATGGGAAAGCTTGTCGTTAATTGATTGACTTTCTAAATGAAGTAGGGTATGTATAATGGCTGATAAAATCCTTTTATTTTAAACTTGCCATGTAACCTCTCCATTGAAATTTAGTCTTTACTTTACAATTGCCGCTATGATTGAATGCAGTTCGGCACGCCCCTTGTGCTGTCAAAGTAAAAAAAAAGGAGGAGATCAATGATGCCCATAGTAATCCCCTCTTGGATGGTGAGTGAATGAACACACGTAAAGGAAGGTGTACTCTCCCGATGGCAGCTTGCTGATGAAGTGACGAGTGCTACTTCATACAGGTGCAACATTGGTGGATGATCTACTGGCTGAATTTAGGTTGCAGCCAGTCATTCAACTATTCAAGTACAGTTCTAATGTAGCGGCCATATTAGAGCAACTCTAACGGTACCTGTAAACGAGCCGAAGCTGTGTTAAATTCCAGTTTGCGAGCGAGCTAGCGGAGCCTGTACTTCCGGAGCCTGTAAAATGGTTTTCGGTGTCCTGTTTAATCGGGAAGTGGGTCAGTAGAAATACCGACCGTGGCGACAAGTGCGGGTCGAAACCCTCACTCGCTACCCTAGCAACACCGCTCCGCCGTTGCCAGCACCACAACCTCCGACGAGCAATTCCTCGAGCGTCGGCGGTAGATCGAAGAAATGTTCAGCAGCTGCGCGAGGTTTGGGGTGGGAGGGGGCCGTAGCAGAGGTGGAGGGGACGGCGACCACCCCCCGTGATGGTGCGGCGAGCTCTCCGACGAGGAGAGGAAGCGCCTCGTCCGCTCGGACAACACGAAGCGACGGCAGCATGGAGGTGGACGAACTGCGGCCTCCGTCCTCCGCCAAGCCTCTGCCGGTTCGCCGCTCCAACGCCGCCGCACCCTGAAGTTCCCGCCGACGAGGAGCTCGATTTTGGTCTAGTCGCTGCCGCGCTCCCCCTAGTATATATGTATTGCTCAGCTTTTGCATCGTTGCTATGTAATTAAGCAACAATTGCGCCAATACTCGTATGATCAACTGCGTTCTTCGATGAATTTTGCCGCGACGGCAAAAAATTGAAAGTTCAGTTTCATCATTTTACCGTATCCATTCTACGCTGACGATTCCAAACGTGTAATTGCGAGTTGGGTGGCCTATATATCTTCACAGGTTCCGTTAGAGTTACTCTTAGTTGATTTATCTGGTGAAGTGTAAGAGCATCGTTCTATTAGAGTTGCTCTTAGTTGATTTATCTGGCGAAGTGTAGGAGCATCTCTAGTCGAGCTCTTAAACGGGCCGGAACTGTGAAATTCCGGCGAGTATACAGGCAATGTCGAGATGCGTCGGTCTAGTCGAGCCCGTGAACATATTCGGCCCGTAATTTTTTTATAGTGGCCCGTTCTACTCGCGACGCGGTTGCTACAAATACCAGTGGCTCGGGCGGGTGTGGGTCGAAACCCTCACTCGTCCCCGCACCCAACCCTAGCGCCACTGCCGCCACCTCCAACTCCGGCAAGCAATCGTGCGCACCTCGCTAGTAGATCGAGCCTGATGTCTTCGCGCAACGGATGATGCGGCCTTGGGGGAGGTGCGGAGGCGGGGGTGGCGGCGACCGCCCTCCACGCTGCCTCACCGACGACGCACACGCCATGCGGTCCGAGGGGGCGAAGAAGCGGGCCGCCCTCAAATGGGTGAACCGCGACGAGTCCCCGCAGCCGTCCCCGTGCGCCTGCGCGCCGGCGTGGTGGCTTGAGGCGAGGGCGTCCCGTCGCGCCGCGTTAATTCGCAGGTACGCCGGCCCCGGGGAGGGATCCTCGCGGGCCCCCGCTCCTCCCTCCCCTCCCTCCTCCGATGGCTTTACCTCGCCGTCTCCTCTGCGTGCATGCGTATCGGCTCGGCTGATTACGCCCACGACAGCGACGAGGAGGAGATGTCCCTCGAGCTCGCGACGCGCGAGTCCGAGCTCTCGGCCACGGCGGAGCTCGATCTCGAGCCCGCAGAGCATCGCCGGACCATCACACTCGTCCGGCTCTATGAGGCCAGGGAGAGGAAGGGGCACGCGCGTCCACCAGCGGCGTCGTCGTGAAGCTAGAGCTCGCCGACCTCATCGACCTCACCGACCATGAGGTCCTCGGTCGCCACATCGCTGTCGCGCCCTACAGCTCCCAGCGACACCGAGGATCTCATTTTTGGTCTAGGACGCGGCGCGGCCCTATTGAAATGGATCAAATGGGTACCTAGAGGGGGTGAATAGGTGCTACTCCAAATTTTACTTCTTTTTCAATTTAGGATTGACACAAAGATAAATTTTCTAGATATGCAACTAAGATAAATTTATCTATATGATAAACTAGCTAGTAGCACAACACAAGTAAAGGAGCTGTAAGAGGAAAGGGGTAACCGAGAGTGAAGCACACAGGGACACGATATTTGATTCACCATAGTTTCTTCCTTTTTAGGGGAAGTACGTCTGCGTTGGAGGGGTGGGAGGTACTAAGACCACCACGCCACAAAGGCCTCACCCTATTCACCGGTGAACTTCCACCACAAAGGCCTCACCCTATTCATCGGTGAACTTCCGCCACAAATGACCTAGTCCACTTTTCCACTATCAGTACCCTTCGAGGCGGGAACCGACGCCTTTACAACAAGCTTTGAGCAAACTTTCACAATGGAACGGAGTCTTACAAGTATAAGGCTAGCTGTCACAATGACAACAAGCAAGTTAGAACTGAAAATACAACCTAGCGTTTCCTACAAAACACTAGAACAAGGGGGCCCTCAAGTGAATGAGGGGGAAATGCAAATCGCTTCGGTGGAGATGTAGACCGGTGTCTTATCTTTTGATTCTCCAAAGGTCAATGACTTTGGATAGTTGAGAGAGGAGATCTTGAAGATTTGGGGGCTCAGCTTCTAGGGTTCTTGAGGTTGGGAACGAGCAACTATCCAAGGAAGAAGAAGGTCCCCATATATAGGGCCCCAGAAAATATAGTCGTTGTGTCCACTTAACTCGGAGTATCCAGGCGAATATCACCGGACATTCCAGCCTAGGCCGGACACTCTGGCCGAGCAACACCGGATACTCCTGCCTGGTAGACAATCTTCAGAGCTTCCGGCCAGAATCCAAGTGGATTCCGAAATGGCATACAGAATGGAAACCACTACCTAACGATGGTCGAAGAAAACCCAACATCGGACAGTCATGCACCAACCGAACATTCTGGCTTGGTCGGACATTCCGGCCAGCACCCGTCGGATAGTCCAGAAAAACTCAGCCTGCACACTTAAAAATCCTGGGATCTTCATTAAACAAATCAATTAGAACCGTGTTTTCCCTTTGAGGGAGCAACAGATAAACAGTATGCTGACAAGTTGATAATGACCTGAAAAACTTAGCACACAATTAAACCTTCCTAGTGTTGTCAACAAACATCAAAACATATGAAGGGCCAAAATGCCCTTTCAATCTCCCCCTTTTTGGTGTTTGATGACAACCCAAGAATTTGCAAAAGGTTAAGCAATAAACATAACAACAAATGATTTACAAACTATAGAAAGGCTCCCCCTAGATGTGTGATCACTTTAAGTTTACATTTGAATACAATATCACACAAAGTAGGATCAACACCCTCTCTAGAGTTTATAGACCGATGAGGTAAAACTAGACAAATACATAGGCATAACATAGTCTTTAACAAGATAACAATACTGGGCACACATGTCTTACCACACACACTGGAGTTCAACACAACATAACCACATAGTTCTTATACAGATAAATAGACACAATCTTCAAAGAGGCAAATCGAATGAACGAGAAGCTTGTGTACCCATGCAACGTGGCAACCTAATGCAGGGATACTTCCCCCCCTTTGGCATCGAGATGCCCAAAAGGGAAAAGAGCAATACTAAAGCACCCAAACTGAATCTAGCCACTGTAGTCCTCATCATCCTCATCACCATCATCATCCTCATCCTCATATTCGTATTGTGCAGTATCCTTGCCATGAGGGCGAGAAGAGGAGGACACATCCTCAAACAAAGACCAATCCACATGGCCCTGGATACAGTGACCATAAGAGAGTGTCCCATCTGAAGCCTGTTGAGAGGCGTCAATGTCCATGGGCTGATTGATCTTCTTGATCTCCTTCATGATGTTCCCGGTAGCCTTGTAGGAATCATACTAACCATGGTGGATATCGATGTTCTGACACAGGAGCAACTTCTTCCACCAAGAAGCTTTATTCACCTTTTGATACACTTCCTCTCTGGTGGTTTTAAAACGGTATGCATTGCTAGCATGCTTCATGCGAGGGCCACGGGGCACATCCACTTCCTGCACTTCCTCAAACGCTTCACCACTATCATCATCATCACTCGACTCAAAGACATCGTGTGACTAGGGATAGCCATGGAGTGCCTTGGTGGAAGGAGCCTCCTTTCTCTGAAGCTTGGCAGGTTTGTTCTTAACAAGGTTTGAGTAGAGCAAAGGAGTTGGAGGATTTTGAGCAAGAATGAGCTTCATCACATATGTGGCATAGAGAGGACACTTCTTGTCCATAATGCACTTGTACATATCTTAATAGATGAAGTCCATGACATCAATAGCACCACCTTCATGGTTGGGACCAAGATCAAATATGGAATGAGCATGAGACATGAGGTTGATTTCAACACATCTCATTTCATCTTTGTTGCCCGCCTTAGGAGTAATAGTGTGGCGAAACATGCGAAGAAGAATGTTGTAGAGAAGCTTGATGTTGGTGGTTTGGCCACACACACTCCATTCACCGAATAGATGGGAGCCAATCTATTTTTGTCATATGCTTGACCATGAACATGCATCCTCACACCACTAGGACCATTGGGGTTGAAAGGTAAACCAAGAATACTTGCAAACTGCATCATGCTAGAACTACACCTCGTGTTGCCGGACATCCAATCAAGAGGAATCTCCAAAGAGTCACCAAAACCCACTGTGGTATAGAATTGATGGACCAAGCCCATGTTGTAGTCTTCCTTGGCTTGAAATATGGTGTGTAGCCCCATCTTCTTGGTCACCCATAGAGCATCATCAAAATAAGAGAAATCCCACATCTTATCAATCTCCAACCATTGCATAGGACATACAAGAGTCTTGCAATAATCCATCACCTCGGTATAGAGAAGCAATTGCTCATTACTCTAGAAACGATCATCAGGGGAGGTGTGAACCTGAGCATAGAACGGCTGAATCCTCATCTCCACAAACTCCTCGGTGCTCAGCCCTTTCAAGGTGGTCAAAGACTCAAACTTGATCCGCTTGGCTTCATCCCTCTTGAGTCACCTAATCTTCTCTTGCTTTGTAGCAGCATGCTCACGAGACGACTGCCTGACCACATCTGGATCAACATGGATATCATGATCTTCATCATATTGGAACTAGCGAGAATGAAGACGAGCTTTTTAACTGCCCCGAGACCGGCGAGGATGAGAACCACTTATGAAAACAGAAAGGGAGATAGCATGGGGGTAAGCACATTTGTCCAGAATATGCCAAAAAGATAGCAGCATCCAAAGAAAAACAGAGCTAGAACAATTCATCTTCACCGGACTGTCCGGCAGGAAAACCCCAGAGTCTTCGCTTGACCGGACATTCTGGTGTGCAAGCACGAGATATTTCGGCTGGACCGGAATGTCTGACGATGCGCCAGAGACTCCGGCCGAGGGACGTGGTTCATCCTGGACAGTGCAGGGAAGAAGAATCGTAACAGATCGGGGTTGCTAAGATTGTTGCTAGGTGATACGTTGCACGCTAGGTTGATTGAGACATGGATTCAAGAATTTACAAGCCCTCAACAATTCACCTAGGGTTAGCCTAGAGGATAAGAGATGGAGAAGCAAATACCGACATCCATGGTGAGCTCCACCGGTGGGGATGGGGTCCCAGCGGTGGAGGGGAGGAGGTGGCTAGCGACAGCGGCAGGATCCTGGACGGAGATACCTTCTCGGCGGCGATTTTGGAGGAGAGGCGACGGGTTGGGAGGGAGAAGGGATCGGGGGTGGAGAAAGGAACTGGCCAGCTTACTTCACCCCGACCCATTATGTCCTGATTTTGAAACCGTCTTGGCCGAAGTGTCCGGGCGATACACGCCGGAGTCTCCGGACCAGTGGATACTCTAGTGCATAAGCACCGGACTGTCCATCCCCTTCAACCCAAAAATCCAGAAACAAGTTGTTGGACAAATGATGTGGCAAGAGGAGCAAGGTTTAGGGTGAGAACATGTCTAGGATGGAGAAACCACTCTAGAGAGAACCACAAACATGACAAATCTGAATAAAAGCCAAATGAACTCCAACAGGATTTATTAACAACCAACTCTTCATAAGGAAGAGGGCGGTGGCCGAGGCCACCATGTAAGAGTGTGTGGCATGACACCGTGAAGATGGATCTTGGGTTCATATTCACTAATCATCAATAAATCTCACATATCACAAAATGATATAAAGAGAATTGATTAACTTGTTGTTGGCATTATGGGGGAGGGATAGCCCAATTGATTAGGACCGCGCTCCCCTATCTCCATGCCCACACCTAAATCGAATGAAGTATCAAGATATAGGTGAGTATGCAAAATGATCAAGTTAAGCTTCTTGAATCTATGATATTTAGCTCATTCTCAAATAGAAAAATCTTGCTTCATCAACCGGCTTCATGAATATATTCACGAGTTGATCCTTGGTGCCTACATATAGTAGCTCAATATCTCCACAGGCAATATGATCTCTAATGAAGTGATTCCGAATCTCAATATGCTTGGTTCTTGTATGTTGCACCGGGTTGTAGGAAATCTTGATAGCACTTTCATTATCGCATAAAAGAGGCACTTTGTCATAAATGACACCATATTCCTTTAAAGTTTTCCTCATCCATAATAATTGAGTTCATCCAATTGTGGCTTCCACGTACTCAACTCCAGCGGTGGAGAGAGATACACAATTTTAATTCTTAGAAGACCAACACACCAAGGACCTACCAAGGAATTGGCATGCCCCTGAGGTTTCCTATCATCCTTATCACTAGCCCAATCCGAGTTCGTGTACCCACAAAGAGAGAAACTTGAGCCTTTTGGATACCACAAACCATAGTTTGGGGTATGAACTAAATATCGAAAGATTCTCTTAACCGCCACCAAGTGGCTTTATTTAGGAGCTGCTTGATCCCTTGCACACACTCCTACACTCAACACAATATCGGGTCTAGATGCACAAAGGTAAAGCAAAGAACCAATCATGGACCGGTATACCTTTTGATCCACATATTTACCATTGTGATTTAGCTCAAGATGGCATTTGGTTTGCATAGGTGTAGAAACCCCATTAAGATCGTTCATCTTGAACCTTTTGAGAATGTCTTGGATATATTTGGCTTGGTTGATGAAGGTTCCTACATATAATTGCTTGATCTCAAAACCAAGAAAGAACCTCATCTCTCCCACTAGACATCTCAAACCTATCGGTCATAAGCTTTGAAAATTCATCATTAAAAGCTTTGTTAGTAGACCCAAAGATAATGTCATCCACATAAAGTTGGCAAATGAAAAGCTCCCCGTTAACCTTACTAGTAAAAAGAGTGGGATCGATTTTCCCAACTTCAAACCCACGGTCTAGCAACAACTCTCTAAGGTGCTTATACCATGCACGAGGTGCTTGTTTAAGTCCATAAAGCGCCTTATTAAGCTTATAGACGTGGTTAGGGAAGTCAGTGTCCTCAAAACCCGGGGGTTGCTTAACATAAACCAACTCATGAAAAGGACTATTAAGAAAAGCACTTTTCACATCCATTTGTTGCAACTTGAAATTATGATGTGATGCATATGCAAGAAGGATACAAATGGACTCAAGGAGAGCCACAGGAGCATAGGTTTCACCAAAATCAATGCCTTCAACTTGAGAGAATCCTTGAGCTAGAAATCTTACCTTGTTCCTCACAACAATGCCATTCTAATCTTGCTTGTTCTTGAATATTCATTTAGTGCTTATAACATTGCGGAACTCTTTGGGCTTCTCTACTAACCTGCAAACCTTGTTGTGTTTGAAGTTGTTGAGTTCTTCATGCATGGCTTCCAACCAATCCGGATCCTCAAGAGCCTAAAATACTTTTTGAGGTTCCACAAAAGAGATGTGAGCTTGATGATCACTAAAACTTGCCAACTCTTTTCTAGTGGACACTCTCCTTCTTATATCACAAATAATCTTGTATAGAGTGTGCTCTCTTAATCTCAGATTTATTTCCACTCTAGCTTCATGTCGGGCCTCGATCTCCTTATTGTTTCTTGGAGGAGGATCTTAATCATCGTGATCATTTTGGTCCATGTCTTGACCTTAAACTTGACCTTGATCACCACTTTATGTATCTTCTTCAACATGAGACTCTTGATGATCTTGGTCATGATCAAGGCTGATTTCACTTGATAGTTCTAGAACCGCATTTTCAACTTGATCACCATGAGGAGGGTCTTCATCTTGTTCTTGGCTAGGTGCATCATTTTCTTCAAGTGTAGGAGCTTGTTGATCTTGTGAAGATGAGGGCTCTACATGAGTAGAGCATAGTTCTTCCCAAGCTGCCACAAGGGGTTCCTCAACGGGGCGGAAGAATCCCACATCCATTCTTCTTATGGGGTCTTGAGGTATTTCATCATCTACATCACAAACATCAACTTGCCCCACTTGGGAGCCATCATTTTCTTCGAACACCACACTACAAGATTCTATAATGCACTGAGTGGTTTTGTTATAGACTCTATAAGTGTGGGATTTGGCACCGTAACCAACAAATATACCCTCAATTGCTTTGGACTCAAATTTAGACAAACGAACTCCTTTTATGATATGAAACACTTACAACCGAACACCCAGAAGTAGAAGATATGGGGCTTGTTACCGGTAAGTATTTCATATGGAGTCTTGTTCAACAACTTGCGAAGGTAAAGCCAGTTAGATGAGTGAAAAGCAGTGGAGATGGGTTCGGCCCAAAAGTCGTAAGGAGACTTAAACTCCACCAACATGGACCTAGACATATCCATCAAAGTCCGGTTCTTCCTCTCGGCAACACTATTTTTTTGAGGGGTGTACGTAGTGGAATATTGATGCTAAATCCCCTCTTCACTAAGAAATTCATTCAAGGTGTAGTTCTTGAACTCGGAGTCATTGCCACTTCTTATTACCAATAATATGGGAACATTGTGTTTACGTTGAACAAGGTTGGCAAAGTCAATGACGGTCTTTTGATTTTCACTCTTCAACTTGAACAAATAGACCCATGTATATCTTGAATAGTCATCAACAATCACCAAGCAATATTTCTTCCCACCAAGACTTGGATGAGATGGAGGACTAAAGAGATCCACATGAAGGATCTCTAGGATCCTCTTAGACATGATCTTGGTAATATTTCGATGGAGAGAATCATGCATTTTTCCTTCAACACAAGCCCTACAAACATGATCTTTGGCAAAACAAACATATTATTTTATTCCAACAATATGGCCAGCCTTGTGAAGACTTTGCAAAGTTCTCATATTGAAATGGGCTAGTCGGCGATGCCATACCCAACCCATATCGGCTGTCCCGAATAGACACATTGAGCTTGTAGTGGTTTTCCTGGAAAAGTCCACCACGTAAAAATAATTCTCAACGTATCCAATGAAAGCGACCTTTAGAGTCTTGCTCCACAAGAGTACGACAATATCATCATCAATGAAGACGGCAAAAACCATCTTTCCAAGTGCATGAACGAAATAACTAAGGGTCTCAACAAGCATGACATTCACAAGGGATATATCATGTGCGACTACAACCTTGCTAAGACCCAATACCTTAGATTTTTATTTATCACCATAGGAGACGGTTATATTGTTGACATTTGGCCTCATCTCCGTCATGATCACTTTCCGGTCATATGACTTGTGCATCCACTATCAAGCACCCATATTGCACCACCAGAAGCATAGGCCTACAAAGAATCAAGACTTGGTTCTAGGTACCCATTTTCAATGGGTCCTCTTTTGTTAGTAACAAGGGTCTTTGTAACCCAAATGGACCAAGCAACCAAACCATCATAAGGCCCAACAAATTTTGCATAAACATCACCATAATAATCACGAAATAGAACATAGTGAGGGTTAGCAATTCCTACAAAGTCATCATGAGAAGTTTTGCCTTTGGCATCACCACCCACAATGGTGCTCTTTATTGCTTGAGCGGGCTTGGCCTTCTTCTTCTTGTTCTTCTTCTTCTTTTCCTTAGAGACATAGCCAAGACCCCCCTTCCCATTGTTTTACCTTTTGTTACTCAAAAGGTCATCTAGAACACCATTTCCTTTGGGTGGAGAGGACTTGGCAAGAACATCCTTCAACCTAGCATTTTCCTCAATGATATTTGTATGATCACAAGTAGTAGTAGTAGTAGAGGTGCTAGGAGCATCAAATTTAGCTAGTCAAGTTTGAAGTTGTTCAAGAGACTTGATGAGGATAGAGTGTTCACCATCCAAGGCCTTGTGAGCCTTTTCAAGTTTCTCTAGCTCATCGGTTAGTCTAGCTTGAACAAAACCAAACTCAACCTTTTCTTTCTTAAGAACCTTGGTCTTAGCAAGTGCATGGTCACGCTCTTTAATGAGTTTATAGGTAGCTAAATTATGTGACTCATCAATGCCTTCAAGCCTCTCTTCAAGAGAAGCTTGGAGCTCTTCGTCTTCCTCAAGAGCATTTTTCAAGGATGCTAGTTCAATAGCATCCTCTCTTTCACTTTTACCTTTCTCCTCAAGAAGCCCTTACATATGAAACAGTTGACCCATGAGGGCCTCAAAGTGCTTCTTATGTTCACCTTGCAAGTTAGTCACATAATGATCCAAAGAAACCTTTTCCTCCTTAACTTTAAGACTAGCAAGGTCATCCATATCATCATTCAAGGTCATATGAGGAGAGGGGATAGATGATACCTTGGATGCCCTTGCCATAAGGAAATTGACATTCTTGTTGGGGAGATTCTCATTTGGAGAGTCAAATAGGGAGTAGGTGGGTGTAGAGGTGGTGGTAATGGTTGCCACTTCACTTGTGGACTCTTCTTCTTACTCACTCCTGAATGAGTATTCTTCATGAGTTGCCAACAAAATTTCTTGAGGCTCCTTGTAGGTGGAATTCTTCTTGTTGAAAGGCTTCTTGCGAGGAGGAGCTTTTGACTTGTCCTTGAGAATAAGTCTTCCACCATGATCTTCTCTCTTCTCATAAAGGAACTCGACAACAAAGTGAAAGCGGTCACCACAATTGTAGCATGATCTAGCTTTTGGACCACCTTCCCTTTTCCCACTTGAGTTGTTCTTGCAATTTAGCTCCAACCTAGACTTGGCAGGATTCTTCCAAAAGTTTCTTACATATAAAGCCATATACTCGCCATGAACATTTTTACTTCCTCGGGACAACTCATTGCATTGATCTCATCACTTCTTCCTTCATCCTCATGTTCCACCACATGTTCCTTTAAAGCAAGGTTCACACCCTTTTGCATTCCTATGGCCCGAGCATGAGCACCTTCGACATTCTTGGTGGCAACCTTGAAGGCTTCCATATCTTGCACAACTTCATTGGATGTCATGAGAGGTAGTTGTGTCTTCCTTGGAGACTCTTCAAGTCGGTGGGCTCAAATGGCATGAGCGAGCTCACATACTTTCTTTTGATCCAAGCATCATCCACATGAGAGGCACCAAGATTCCTAAATGCGGTGGCAATAGACTTGAGTCTTTGATACATGTCCTCATGATTCTCTCCTCCCATCATGAAGAAACCTTCTGCTTGATTTCTCAAATCATCATATTGGTTTCTCCTCATGCTTTCATTCCCAACGAACAAATCAGTGAGAGCATCCCAAGCTTCCTTGGTGGTGTTGAGATGTTCAATGTGAGGGAAATCCTTTGGCCCCACATCAAGTTGAATCATGTGCAAAGCGGTGGCATTGAGTTGACTATCAACAACTTCTTTTCTTATCAAGTTGGTTGGATCACTAATAGATAGTCCTTCTTCAATAATTCTCTATAACTTGATGTAAGAGCTGCGAACATGGGATTTCATCAAATTTGCCATTGAGCAAAATAATATGCAGCAAGCTTATGTGGATCACCTCTATTGCTTATATGAGGGTGAGGGATAGGAGGGTGATACATTGCAAATGTATCTATAATTTTTGATGTTCCATGCTTGGTTTTATCCACTTTCTTGTGTTTTGTTCCAACTTTGGAGTTCTTTTATTATAATTTCTTGGACTAACCTATTAACAAGAGCCACAATACCAGCTGCCTGTTTTCTGCTGTTTTTGGTTCCAGGTAAGTCAGAAAATGAATATTCTCAGAATTGGACGGGACAAAAGCCAAAGTGCCTATTTTTCCGGAAGGGGTCAAGTGCTAGAATACGAGACGGAGAAGGGCTGGGGGCCGGCCACACCACCTGGCCGTCTGGCCAGGCCTGGCCCGTGCCAGGGGGTGGTCTGGCCGACCCCAACACCCCCTCGGCCTCTCCTTCCGCCTATAAGTTGCCCTCGGGACGGAAACCCTAAGTACCCGATCAAAAATCCACGAAAGAGTCTGTAGCTGCCGTCATCTCCATCCCTAGATTGGGAGGGATCTGAAGCTCTTCCCGGCACCCTGCCAGAGAGGGGAATTCACCCTGGAGGCCTTCTTCATCACCATGCAAGCCTCCGGTGTGATGTGTGAGTAGTTCATCCTTGGACTACGGATCCATGTAGTAGCTAGATGGCTGGTTTCTCCTCCTTTGTGCTTTCATGTTTAGATCTTGTGAGCTCCGTTCATGATCAAGATCATCTATTTTTAATTCATACATGTTGTGTTTGCGGGGATCCGATGGATATTGTGATGCTATTTCAGATTGATTATTGATTCTATCATGTCTTTGTTATTTGAGATCTTGCATGCTTTCCGTTGTTAGTAGCTATCTTGGCCAAGTAGATGCTAGCAACTCCAAGAGTTAGTATTTATGCTCAATAGTGGGTTCATGCCTCTAGTAATCTGGGGAAGTGACAGAAATCTCTAAGGTACTAGATGTGCTGTTGCTACTAGGGAGAAAACAAGGATCCTTTGTTCATAGAACAATTGTATTGTTTACCTTACACGCAGTTCGTAAAGCAATAATCTGTTGGTTGCAACTTAATACTGGAGGGGGTTCAGATGATAACCTGAAGGTGGAATATTAGTCATAGATGCAGTTGGATGGCGGTCTATGTATTATGTTGTATTGCCCAATCAAGTCTCAAAGGAGTCAAGATGATTAGTATATGCATGTATTGCTTTCTCGGTGTTTGTCAATTGCCCCGCTGTAATTTGTTCACCCAGCATGTTATCTATCTAAGGAGAGCCACCTCTAGTGAACTATGGATCCCGGTCCTTCTTCTTTACATACAATCTACAACTGTTTACTGCTTTGTGTTTACTTTCTGCAAACTTTTACTTCTTTCCACTCGATACGTTTAATCCTTTGTTTTCCGCAAAACACGGTGAGATTGACAACCTTATCGCAAGTTGGGGACAAAGTTCTGTGGTTGTGTTGTGCAGGTCTCCACGTTGCTACTAGCAGCGATAGTGCGCCCTACCAAAGCTCAGCTAGTAACACCTTTGGGGTGTTTCCTTGCTCCTACTGGTTCGATTAAACCTTGGTTTCATAACTGAGAGAAAACTTGTTGTTGTGCTTATCATACCTTCCTCTTGGGGTTCCCAACGAGCTCTACGTCGATCGTCGAGCGCATCAGAGGGTCGAGAGAGTACCAAGGGACCGAATGGAACCCTTCCTCCTTTTTCTTTTTGGACGAGGTACTTAATGTTTCATGTTGATCATCCCCTGAATTCTTATCCTTGGGAGGAGGTGGAACCTCCCCCTTAGAACCCGAATTCAGATCCTCGGGTGAGGTAGTGGGCACGGTCGATTTTTATTTCATGAATTGCTTCATCAAATCACACAACTCACTTATTTTTTTAGTCATATATAATTCCAAGGATTTGAAGTCATCCATGGTGACCGTGTCGCTAGCCTAACCATTTGTGCTACCCATACTCTCTTAGGCGGTAAAGCCCGAATTAAGATCCGAGGCTCTGATACCAATTGAATGGATCGTATGGACACCTAGAGGAGGGTGAATAGGTGCTACTCCAAATTTTACTTCCTTTTCAATTTAGGCTTGACACAAAGGTAAATTCTCTAGATATGCAACTAATGTGAATTTACCTATATGATAAACTAGCTAGTAGCACACCACAAGTAAAGGAGCTATAAGAGGAAAGGGGTAACCAAGAGTGAAGCACACGGGGACACGAGATTTGATTCACCACAGTTCCTTCCTTTTTACAGGAAGTATGTCTGTGTTGGAGGGGTGGGCGGTACTAAGACCACCACACCACAAAGGCCTCACACTATTCTCCGGTGAATTTCCGCC
This sequence comes from Avena insularis, assembly GCA_023614405.1. Taxonomy (NCBI): domain Eukaryota; kingdom Viridiplantae; phylum Streptophyta; class Magnoliopsida; order Poales; family Poaceae; genus Avena; species Avena insularis. The sequence goes on along the minus strand of CM042696.1, from coordinate 92,987,883 downwards.
ACAAATGGCCTAGTCCACTTTTCCACTATTGGTACCCTTCGAGGCGGGAACCGACGCCTTTACAACAAGCTTGGAGCAAACTTCCACAATGGAACGAAGGCTTCCAAGTACAAGGCTAGCTGTCATAATGACAATAAGCAAGTTAGAACTGAAAATGCAACCTAGGGTTTCCTAAGAAACACTAGAACAAGGGGGGCCTCAAGTGAATGAGGGGGAAATGCAAATCGCTTCGGTGGAGATGTAGATCGGTGTCTTCTCCTTCGGTTCTCCAAAGATCAACAACTTTGGATGGTTGAGAGAGGAGATCTTGAAGATTTGGTGGCTCAGCTTCTAGGGTTCTTAAGGTTGAGAACGAGCAGCTATCCAAGGTAGAAGAATGGCCCTTTATATAGAGGCCCAGAAAATATAGTCGTTGTGTCCACATAACCCGAAGTGTCTGGGAGAATATAACCGGACATTCTGGCCTAGGCCGGACACTCCGGCCGAGCAACACCGGATACTCCAGCCTGGTAGACAATCTTTAGAGCTTCCGGCCAGAATCTGGGTGGATACCAAAATGGCATCCCGAATGGAAACCACTCCCTAGTGATGGTTAAAGGAAACCCAGTACCGGACAGTCCGATGTGCACCGGCCGTACATTCTGGCTTGGCTCGACATTTCGGCCAGCACCCGCCGAACAGTCCAAAAAACTCAGCATGCACACTTAAAATTCATGGGATCTTCATTCAACAAATCAATTAGAACACTCCTTTCCCTTTGAGGGAGCAATAGATAAACAATATGCTGACAAGTTTACAATGACCTGAAAACTTAGCATACGATTAAATCTTTCTAGTGTTATCAACAAACATCAAAATATATGAAGGGCCAAAATGCCCTTTCACCCGCAGTAGTAAATCGTGCAGCTTTTGATCCGCTGCTTTCATGTAAATTATGTATAATATGTCGTGAAGAACCATGATCACACGCTAGTTCGTCGTCGAATTTACCCGCGTGGTTTGAATTTCATAGCCACTATGCGCACATAATGTCGATAGCACATCAAATGAACTTGTCCTCTGAACAGTTTGGTAGCAGAAGCTGAAGCAAGACTATTACAGAATGTATTTAGCTACCTGATTGATGCAATCATATCTTCTTAAACTTTTGGTACGTTTGAGAGAAATTTCACTGCACTCGTGCTGGAACTTGTGAAATCATGCTACCCATTGTTGTCCCTTAACATGTTTTTTAGGGAGCAACAGAAAGTCTATAGAAGTGAATAGTGGCTTGGATTCTCTTGTGCCACTTATCGATCGAGAATTTTTCCTCAAGGAAATTTTGATGCTTGTGCTCTGCTTGGCACCTCGGTGCCTTTATGCTTCACCACCTGATAGCGAAATCGTGTACTAGAAATTAAGAAAAATATAAGATGTGTTATATTATGTACTGTGATGGTTTTTTAAAACTGGTTATGTTTTTGTTTTGACATGTTCTTTGGCTTTTTGACAAAAAACGCATGCTCAACTACTTCGGTCTAGATGTTCAGCGACACGTTCCCACTTCGTCTGTTAGTTTGGCCTCACCTAGACACGGTGTTTCTAACATTGTACATGTGGATACCAGTGGAGGTGCGATGCTTGGAGCACTTGATCATGGATTCGTTCATGAGATAATACATTTCCTCACGACTTGACAAGTCTTGTTATAGGGATTGACGTGCATCTTCATCAACATCGTCATCAACAACTTCCGCTAGCTCAATCTACGAGGGTATAATCTATTACATCTCTCCCGCATAATTGATCTGATTTATGCACTAGAGAACTTTTGTCTTGTGCGTAGCACGTATCCCAACATAGACCTCATTTCTTCGAGCTTATTCCCAATGATCATGTCATGCTTGATGACACAAGCATTGATGATGTAGCAAAGGATATCTTGATCCCAAACCTAGTCGGTCCTCTCACAATAGAAAATTGGAATTTCAAAATTCCAAATGCTCTCTCCATATCTTTCTTAGCCCCCGCTTGAGAATTATGGAATTGATGTTCTTTCTTACTATTGGGGTGTTTGAAGTGTCTTCACAAATGTAGTCCACTTAGGATTGATGTCATCTGCAAGATAGTATCCCATGTTGTAAGTGCAACCATTGGATTTATCTCCACCGGTGGTGACTCACCATTGGCTAGCTCGACAATGAGTGTAGACTGTGAGAACAATGATGTCACTCCAAGAACCGACATCCCAAAAAATGCATGTCATATCCAAGTCTCCTGATCAGCCACATCCTCAAGAATGATAGTGGAATCCTTCTTGTGCCCTCTGAAATATCCACGCCATGTTGTAGGATAGTTCTTCCACCTCCAATGCATGCAGTCAAGTGAGCTGAGCATACTTGGAAATCCACGGGCTTTGTCCAAAATATGTGTCATGTCTTCAGAATTGAGGGATCTCAAATACTCAGGGCCAAACGCATCGACCACCACAACTACAAAGTGCTTGATACACTTGATGCTCTAGCTCTCACTCATTGCCAAGTGATCATCAACAAGATCTGCCAGAATGCCATATGCCATCTGCCGCAATGTGGCTGTCACCTTTTGGTAGGTGCTATTCCAAGTTGTCCAGCACAACTCCTCCTCTACTCGAAGAAACGATCATCAACCTTCACATGTTGTGCAATAGCCTTGAACAACTCAATGGACATCCTAAATGTACGAAGAAATAAGCACTCGGGATGGATACATTGTATTAGGATCGAAGTAGTTGAGCATGTGTTTGTTGTCTGTATAAGTTCACAGTCGGTGAATGACCTCACGATCGAACACTAGGGCAGAATTTGGAGATTTTTCTCTTTTGCCTCATACGCCCAATAAATCAGTTTTATGGCACTAGGGCTATTTTGCATCATCTGTTAGAGATGCTATTATTATAGCCTAGGAAAGTACCATTGCCACGATCTGCATGTAGATAGGCCCTCCTCCATAACCAACCTCATTGCCCGACTCGTTACTGCCACCGAATGTAGGCCCAACAGGTCCCTGGTTCCACACGTTGGTTGGTCTTAGCAGCGGCTAGCGGACATGTGCTCTTGCATGTTTTTACAAATCAATCTAAAAACTAGCGGAATTACAATAGAGAGAAATACAAAACCTAATCTAAGGAGGATAAGACTAATTAACCCCTCTGCCAAGCAATGGACCCACCGATGGTAGCCTTTATAAGATCGACCCTCCCTGTCTATCTTCCTAGCTCCCTTGCTCGACTTCCTGATCCAATCGCGTTTTGTTATAATGTTCATTACATATAATATTGACATAGTTCAGCGAGAGTGTGAATTTGGAAGAGTCCATACAATAAAAACAATATGGAGTCCAATCAAAAAGCATTTGGATCCGGAGTGGACTAAAATACTCATAATTTATTCTAAACTTTTACACCATATAGATTTTTTTTGCATGCTACAATAATAATGGGTATAATTTTATATTATTTACCTGGCATAGTTAGCCACACAGAATTTTGTTAAATATTAGTTATAGTGTTGTTTATTTTAGAATTGTAGTTTATGTCTTCAAATAAACTTGCATTGTGCTAATTTTTTATTGTATTATGTAAAATTCTTCAATAATTTTATTACAGTTCTATAAAATATGGTGTATACGCATTTATGGTAAGGATCTCTAAAGTGTACAATCTTCCAAATATATTAATAGTGATTTCTATTTGATGATTACATAACCATATTTAATGAAACTTCTAGAGCAGAAATTGAGAAGCCATGAAAGCAAAGAATGTCGTGATTGGAATTTTGACGCCGTTCTCATATCATAAACAACATTGCTCATTTCAGCCCTCAAATACTCTAGATCACCAACACACACTCCCAATTTGTATGCCAGGAGTGAACAGCAAGCCTCAAACAACTAATCTACATTAAGATTGATCGGCAATATAAATCAAAAAGTTTGATTTCCCAACTACATAGTCAAGGTAAAGTGTATGAATCTCACCATGTATAGGTTAATTAATTCTATAATCTACTTCTCTGTCTTCTCTCACATGTAGGTCAAGTTAAGGAGCAAATTTTGCTTTACGAAACAAATTTGTGCTTTGCAAAATGAAATATGCATAGAATTATAAGATTCAGGTTACAAAATTCCACATATATAAAGTAAAACCACATGTATGCTAATTAATGCCATTTTAGTTTCCTAATATTGTCTTTTATTTGTTTCCACCTGATTGTTTACCATCTCGTTCACGCACACGAAGGAAACTTGCATCCACGCTAACTAATGGTTTTAGATTCATATTATTAAATTATTTCTTGCTTGAAATTTTCATGTCACGGTGTGGGCCATAATAAGTATGAGTGTGTAGGTTCTTTCCTTGAAACTTACAAACCTGTTGGAGAGAAAAACGAAGCTAATCAAATGGTGTAAAATAATGATACTCGAATTTGTCTAGATTCGGATGTATCTAGACATGTTTTAGTACTCTCTCCGTCCCAAAATAAGTGACTTGAATTTATCTGATTCGCATGTACCTATATACTAAAACGTGTCTAGATACATTCAAATTTAGACAAACCAACGTCACTTATTTTGGAACGGAGGGAGTACTAGATACATTAGAATCTAGATAAATCCAAGTCAACTAATATGCGCCGGAGGGAGTAATTAATTTTTGAAAACACCCAATACGTGTAATGGTGATTTTTGTTGTATTTTCTTTTCTTCTATCTAAAGAACAATGTTCATTTATCTATTTCCGAATCTTTGTTTTATGCGCTAAAAATGAGCAAACATGTACTCCCTCCGTTCGGAAATATAAGACGTTTTAGCTTTGTGAATCGAATGTATCTAGACATCTTTTAGTATATAGGTTCGTAGAGGTTTGGAGTGAACCTATATACTAAAAAGTGTCTAGATACACTCAGTGCACAAAGCTAAAACGTCTTATATTTCTGAACGGAGGGAGTAATTGTTAATATATATGTGTTATAGGCTTGATGTTCATTATATTGACAGTAAGTAGGTAAAGACACATTAATGAAATTCCTTTTGAGTGAGCTCTGACAGCAGTGAAACGTGAAACGGGAATCGTTAGAATTGTTGCCGTGTCATAAACAGCGTTGCTCGTTTCAGCCCTTCCATACTCCAGCTTGGCAATACACGCCCCCAGTTTGTGTGCTGACGGTAAACAACAAGCCTCAGACAGCGATGGGCATTAAGATTGGTTCGACAAGATAAATGAAATACTTTGATTTCTTAAAAGAAATGAAATACTTTGATTTTCTCAACGGCAGAGTCAAGGTACAGCACTACAGCGCATCAATCTCAACCTGTACAGGTTAATCAATTCTATAATCTATCCCTCTGTGTGTTTCCATGTACATATAAATAAAACAATATCCAGTTTGCGTGCACAAACCATCTGATCATCTATCTATGCCGTCGTTCGCTGCTGTCGTTGTTGTCGCCGCCGGCAATGTGTCGCTGCTTCCTCCCCACTCCCTGATCCTCTCTTCGGCCAACTTAGCCTGCGCCATTAAAAGTTCAGGCATTTGCTAAAACAAATATCTGTTCAAATTCGATTGATCCATTTTTTTTTATAAAAGAAACTTTGAGTGGCAAGTGATGTTGAAATGGTACCGCACCTGTTTCTCCCACTTGGTTCTGATGCAAATTATGAGAAGTACAGCAGTCTGCAGCAGCGTGCCAATCGACATACCCACCCAAATCCCCTGTAAAAAAATCCATTCGGTTAAAACATTGTTGTATATATTATTCAGAGCAGGTTAGAATCAGATTGACCGTTGATCCATATTGGAAGCTGGTTTGATCTTGTTCTTACCAATGCACCAAGTTTTAGCTTGAAGCCAAAGAGGGCTCCCAGTGGAAGGCCAACCACGTAGTAGCACCCAATGTTTATGAATGCCACAAGCGACTGCCACCCTGCTCCTATCGCTACACCTGCACAACCAATCACACAAAACAGCCAGTTCTTCAGAAATGTTCAGATTGCGGCTGGATCAACGACGCCCCTAGTTCAGATGTTCCAATTGCCATTTCACGGTGTAGCACTAGTACTTGCCTGAGAGCACAGGCTGGATGCTGTTGAGGAAGATGGTTGCCGCGAGAAGGTAGCCAAGCTTTCCAGCTTCGCTCACCACCTCGTCGTTGTCGCTGAAGAACCGTGGCAGCTCTGTCCTCCAGATGAGGAAAACGGCCAGGAAAACAGCCCCAATGGCGGCAGACGTCGACACCGCCATGATCACCGCGAAATTGGCCGCCTTCGGCCTGTTGGCGCCCAGCTCGTTCGACACTCTAACGCTGCAAGCACAAGCAAGGTGATGATATTAGCAACGAGAAATTATGTTGGCAGAACTAGTCTACTGAATGACTAAAGTACTGATAACTTGTCTTGTTCATTCCCTTGCATTACCTGACTGCTGCATTGAAGCCTAGTGCCACCATCAGGGTCCAGAGCTGGTAGTTGATGCTGTGAATTTCAGACACCGTTAACTAATTCTGAACATATACACGAAGTTCAGTTACAGGTTTTTCACAGAAAAAAATCTTACCAAACTGACATGACGTCAACCTGGAGTTGGGCATTCTTCAGGAGACCCACAAGGATGAGCACTGCAGTGTAGTACCACAGCTCCAAGCTAGATAACAAACACACATATATACAAGTTGTCAAAATTTTATTCAAAACATTACTACTCCACATTTAACCATGAAAGTTATACACTACCAACCAGAGCATGACGGCGGAGGCGAGGGAGAGCCTGACGAAGGCGGCAAGGTTTTTGAAGGCGAGCAGCGAGAACCCCTTCCAGGCCTCCGGGAAGCAGCCCGAGACCAGGTATGCGAACTGTGCCGCGATGATGATGCCCCAGGTGACGTTCCCGATCATGGCGGCGCCGAAGAGGCCGTAGCCGAGGCGCGTGACGAAGACGTAGTTGAGCGCGACGTGGAGGGCGAGTCCCGCGCCGGAGATGAAGGTCATGGCCCACACCTTGCTCTGCGACTGGAAGAACTTCTGCAGCGGGAAGTTGGCGGCGTAGGCGAACAGCTGCGGGAGGACCCACCGCGTGTACCGCCCCGCGACGGCGGAGATGGCGGCGGGCTGGTGGAGCGCGCGGAGGATCGGCGTCGTGAAGATGTAGGTCGGGGCCAGCGCCAGCGCGGTGACGCCGCAGATGATCCAGGACCGCTGGATGTAGACGCCCAGCATGTCCACCTGCCCTGCACCGACGGCCTGCCCGCACAGCGTCTCCAGCGCGCTCCCCATGCCCAGCTGCAACGAGCGCAGCCATAGCGTCAGCTCCTCTGTTTTACTCCATACGACCTTGATAATCAAGGAGCGTGCGCGGGAAAGAGAAATTTCAAACGGTAAATGGAATCCAAACATGAACCCATTTTGTAACGTCCAAGCGGCCTCGAGTCGGAGGGGTCCAAAATTTCAACGAAATTTAGAACATGGGAATTTTGGTGGCTACAAATATTTTGTTTTCTCGAAATCTCGTGAATTGATTCAAACCAAATTCGTTTCAAATTTGAATTTGCCAAAATCCAACTGAATTTAGACATACGAGTTTGATATTTGTAATATTTGGTAAGGTATATGGAATAATTTTGAAATGGAAACTTTCTAAACCCTGCTGGCAATCTTTCGCTAGAAGGCTAGATGATTACGTGCAAAAAATAATATTCACTTCGGTTAAACCTCTTTTTAAGCTATCAAATCTTTATTTAACCTATTTAGATTTAGTTCAAATTTTAAACAAATACTAAAATTTACCAACAAACATTCATCACATTCCAAATAACCCTAGATAAGATCCCATTTTATGTAGGCCCTCGAGTTTTGCTTCAAGATAAGTGCATAGAAATCTACCTTCTATGTTTTCACAAACCAAAATACATTTAACCTTGAGTCTTTGGAAGTCAGCAACACGCAAGTACTACTGCAAAAGTTGTTTCCGGTTATTTGCTCTAAAGTCTAGTATTTTAGGTATTTATATGTTGCACCAAAAAAGTCGAAAATATATTTTGCACACAACGGTACTAATGATTTTTAGACCTAAAAACGTTTAATTTCAAATGTTTTTTTTTTGTTTGTTTCAGAGAAATAAAAAAGGAGATTTTTTTTATAGTGAGAGCGCATGGTTCTTCATGGAAAAATGGAGGGCCTAGATAGGGAGCGCACTTGCATGGGAGATGATAAAGTCCCCTTTCGAGAAAATATTGGATGTATCCTTATTATTGAATTGCACATTTTACCTTACAACATCTGGTGAAACTATATCTAGACTATCCCGTTTAATAAACTTTGGACCTTCTTTCCCTCGTGCATCTATCTACGCTGGACAAGGCGTAATGTGATGACCAAGGTTAGAGGATGCCAGGAGAACCACGAGAGACGGCACAAATGGAAAAGAGGAGGCTGGACATGCTCGTCGATGACGCTCTCCGAGCTTTACATTTTGTCGTCCGCCACGTCGACCTAATTAACATGCTGATCATATGTAACGTGATGAAGAAAGTGCTAATTAAATGGGGTAAAACTGTTTTAATTTGTCTAATGGACTTATTGGGCAGAATTTTCACTAAATGGAGGTATATACTATCTGTAAAGGGAATAGAATTCGCTCTAACCTTTCATTCGCGGACAAATGAAATTTCGCTCTAAATTTTCGTGTCACGGTGCTAAAACGGGGGGTAGAACTGTGTTTAAAACTATATACTAGATATTTCAGTAGAATTTTCGCTAAATGGGTGTAAAGGAATTAATAGAACTCATTCTAAACTTTCTTAAATCTGTCTGGTAGTAAAAGTGCTAAACTGGAACAGGTAGCCACCGGTGGATAGCAACGGCCACTACTTAAGATCTGGAGTATTTAGGAGAGCATATCCACCTACCAGGTACATCAGGTAGTGAAATGGTCAAAGATGTACTTGCGCCGCGCCGTACGCATGCATGTGTACATTCGTGCACTGCTCCCCGACGGCGGCCGGCTCGAGTCTGGATGGAAGGAGTACGTTCTAGTCGATAGATCGGGCGCAAATATATCTATCCATCTGCTTTCCCCGTGCACCTAACGAAAACGACCACCAAGGAGGGAAATGTGGTTGGTTCCTTTGGACGTACGTACGTGTCCGGGCGTCTCGTCGTTTTCGGCTTCGTGCATCGGTCAACCGGAGTTTTGGGCCACCCGAATAAGCTGGTGGTGCGGCACGGCGAGTCGATGTGATGTGAGCACGCACGACACGTAGCTGTACATGCAGCCACATGAACATGATCGTCTTTGCACCTGAGCGGAGGGTGCGGAGTGGGAGAGGACATTTGTCTGAAACTACTTTTTTATTGCAGGTTCACAGCTAGCAGAAAAGCAGAGACTGGATCGTCAAAAAAACGTAATCGTTCTATCTGGAATGAACAACCTTTCCTCTGCAGCTTATTCTAGTGTTGTGTAGAAAACGAAGCACGGCTCCTAATTACTCATGGGTTCCTGCCTGCATTGCACGTACGCTGCAATGCTGTCCATCGCAAATTACCAGCTACCAAGGGGTTGACACGGTAAAAACGGTGTCATGCTAGCTAGCTATACCCAGATCGTCCTGTGTGCTTGCATTCCATCATGTGACACCTAGCTACTACCGAAGCCACTGAACGCTCGCGCATACGCAAGCACACATGTTCGCACGACAGACTGCCTAGCTCGATCGATGGTCCTTATGGCCACAGCAGCTGGCAGCCAGCCGGAAACTGCCTCGATCGATCGATCACTGTCTGTAAAATAACGACTACTTCCACAGTTCACGTTACGTGCGGAGTAGTATCAATCTGTCAAAGCTTTTAGCCTTTCTCTACATTTCAATTTCAAGACGATTAAGACACCAAATACAGCCGGACGCATTTGTTAATTTCTTCGGTTGCACGCATAACTAATTAGCGTACCTGCCCCGGCCCGGCAGGTCTGTTTCTGCCGATGCCGTGTAAGTATGAAATGATTTACTTATATATATCGAATCCCCGCCGGGAGAAGGAAGGGTACGGTGTTAATTTGCGCTAGCTACACGGAGCTCAACTGAGACGGGGACGGGTAAACCCCCGTGCAGTACATTAGCACGGAACGGCACGGCTAGCTAGCAAGATTGGTCATTAATTAGATGGTCACATATAGTATTACTAGTAACTAGCGGCTTGCTTTGCTATTTCTGACGTCGTCTAATTGAGAACCTGGCTACTAGTCTATGGAGTGTGATTTCGAACGTTCGGTCGATCACACTCGAGGGACTGTAAGCATTAAAGCATATCACAGGCATGGTGCATTTCGCTAGTAATTACTCTAGTTCTGGAACTCTGGTGCGGAGGAGAGATGGGAGCATCTAAATCTAGGTATACTACGTAGTAGTATACTGTATGCGCTAGCTAGCTAGCTAAGCCAGCGATGAGTAGCTAATTGGCCAGCAAAATATACAAGTCCGCTTTGGCGCGAGCGTACGTACCAGGATACCGTAGGCGAAGCCCTCGATGACGTTCTCGACGACGGCGACGGCGGCGAGCTCGACCTCCCCGATGTGGCCGGCGAAGCCCACGGTGACGAAGCCGATGGAGAACTGGAACACGGCCGTCAGGATCGCCGGGAACGCGATGTGCCACAGCAGCTTCGACTCCTGCACGCTCTTGCCCAACAGCTTCCCCATATATATCGATCGGTTGATCCTGCGCGCTCGTGCGTGCGTGGTCAGGCCGAACTATGTATCACGGATGCAACTGGATGTTTATGAACTGCACTTCTTCTGCGGCGGCGACGGCTGGTGATATATATACGCTGTACCAGGAGGCGCTCGATCGTCAACGAAGGAGGACTACCGTACCGTGTGAGAGAAACCAGATGGACTAGCTGCTAAAGCTGATGGAGCTAGCTCTGGCTCTGTACTTATAGGCTCCTCTGAGATATGATCAGTACTTAGAGTAATCAAAGCCTATATATGCACAAGCAAGCATGAGTCACACACACATGTGGTAGATACTAATTGGTTCTGCTTTTTTGACATCAGCTACTAGTACATACACGCAGGAGAGTAATAATAGGTTGTTAACGCATCGCTGTTCAGTTTTGTCTTGGGAAGCTGGGCCTTGATCGCGCGCAGCTCTGCTATCAAGCGGTTCGTGTCATCTCATTGGGGTGACGACTGAGCGGTTCCGGCCCTCCGGGTGAGGCAGGTCGGGTTTGGTACAGAGTACCGGCTGGGCCTGGGCAGGTAGGTAGAACGGCCTAGCACGTAGTAGGAGGAATGAGATGTCTCGTCTGGTTTCGCGGCAACCGTGTTCCGGATTCAACTCCTCTCAGCTCAGGGGTTCCCGTCAATCATCGGATCACGCACTCGAGGGCTGGCGTGCCACAATTGCAAGAAAGGGTGTGGATCAATGGCAGCATTAAGCGTGCGTTGCTGTGTTAAGAGACTAGTTCGTTCTTGTTGGTCGGTGCGTAGGTAGACTGGTTAACTTGCACGGGTGGTGAACCAGTGTTCTCGATAACAGCTTCAGATTAGCTTGTTTTGGTGGAAGGACTTGCTGGCTACCCAAGCAAATCCCTATGGATAACATCGATCTCCATTTATTTTCCACCGAATGCATATATTTGTCAAAAATAGATGACAAATTTGTTCTTCTTCCGCTTACCGCAAAAAATATTATTTGCTCTCTGCACAATATGCTCTATCATTATCTTCATCTCTCGCATATTGTACCACCGATTTCCTTTTTTTTCTTCTTAGGATCATATTTCATTTTCACATGTATATGAAACAAAATGAAAACCTCATTGTTTCATCTTTAGCCATAAACCTAGAAAAACCTAAATCGACGCCACATTAGAAATCGCCTACAATAACGCCGGTACAAAGGCTTCACCGCTCGCGCATCGACACCGACATAGTTGGTAGCCATGATGAAGTTTGCAAAAAAAGGCAACATCACCCAAAACATGCAACATCTGGTCGACCGAACCAACAAGAACACGCACCTTCACTACATGAGACGAAGGTGGATGCAGCGATGTCTCCGTCATGGTGCCGCTGCTTGGATAACAAAACCCTAAAAATACAAGGATTTGACAACACGTCGTGAGATGGAACAGGGCCCACCTACCACCCGATGTTGTAGCAGCAATCGGAGGCGAGGGTGCGTGTGAATTCGATGGCTAGAAAGACGATGAAGGTTGTGCCATTGGTCGTGTGTCTCCTGGAACTGTCCATGAGCGACTTGCATCTCCCAATTCTTAGTAGAGTTGAATATGGCTTGGGCCCGAAAGTTTCAGAAAAAAATTGAAAATCATATTTCAAGTTTTCAGATTTTAAAAATCCCACATATACATCTAGATATGCTATTCACGCTTATAGAAATTATTGTCATTCCTGTGGTAAAAGAACAAATGTGCGGACCTCTAGTAGCAATGGTGGTAGTACTTCCATTATAGGTCCACATGTTTGGCATTTGTAAACTAGTTCGCAAACTAACATAATTATTCAGTAAATTTTGTACGGACTTGCGTTTTCTTAAGGGCGGATACGAAATTAGTGAGCATCATAGATACTACTCCAGAAAAAATTAAGACCCAGAACCTTTTTCAGGGATGGAAGTTTTCTTTGAGAACGAATAGGAATTTTTTCAAATTGTGTTTTTGGAACTTAAAAAACGCTCCGTACATCTGCGTTTTCCGAAAAACTGGCTAGATCACATACATGTCTGAAAGTCACAATGCAGATATATTGTTGCATCTTCGAGCGATCGTGCCGAGACAAGAAAAGAGCATCTCGTGAAAATCGTGGATGAGCAGATCAAGCATCTCCTTTCTAGACCTTCTTTTGGACGATGAAACGTTGAGCATCATCATCTCCTTCCCCGTCCAGATAGGGAATGGCAACTCGCAAGAGATGTTGAGTGGCACTGGAGTCTGGAGATGTTCTCTAGCATCTGGATCCGATCACCAATTGTATTCTCTTTAGATGATCACAAACAGTGGCGGAGCTAGGCGGGAATGTATGGGGTGACAAAACTGAAAATATGAATCATTGGGGGCACAAATGACTAACTTTTCTCATCTAAGTCCGTAAATATTTTTCCCTTCAATGATTTGTCCAACTCTCGGGGGGGGGGGGGGGGGGGGGTGCTTCAACTTAGGCGTAGCTTCACCAGTGATCACAAATAGTTGTTGAGGTCTAAGCTTTGGCCAGATGACCTTCTAGCCAACCATGGCTAAATATTAGGCTTTACTTGTCCATGCATGTACTCGCTTTTTTCAAACATGTCTAGTTTCACAACTTTTTTGAAACGGAGGCGAAATATTTGCCTCTTTCTATTAATTAAGGAGAAGAGTTTTGACAAGAATAACACAAAGGAAACTTAAGGTATTACTCTCCGAATATTACAAAACTCAAATGTTTGGCACTTGCAGTGAACCAAAGCCTGGCCTTGCTTTTAATGATCACAAAAAGGATAGGTGGCGGTGCGGACTTGTTGTTAAAGACTCTCGCATTTTGCTTTTTTGAAATTCGCCAACTAACGAGCATGGTGATTGATGTCATGGTGGCCTTGGCCTTGCTAGCCATCTTCGTCAACCAAGCCTCGGAAAGATCTTCCGTCCACTCCTCCAACCAAATTTTTGGAAGCCTTAGCCAATCGTTTACCAACCCCCGAAGCCTCTTTGTTAAACGACATTGTGAGAAAAGGTTCTCCTTCGTCTTTTGGTTTTGCTTGCAAAGTGGATAAATGCCACAATTTGTCCACCCTCTCTTTTCAAGTCTATCTTCTGTTCATAGCCGATTTCGGATGGTCAACCACGCAAAGAATTTTATTTTTGGCGGTGCCCAAGCTTTCCACACAAGCATGTTCATATTTGTAAGGGTGGATCCAAATAATTGTGCATTGCCTATCGAAGTTGTTGAGTACTTGCCATTGCTTGTGAGTGTAAAATGTCTCCTTAACTAATAATAGATTGTGGCTAAAAATTGCACCCGTTCAAAAAAAAGGTGGATTGTGAGTATATCTAAACCTATATTCACGCCACAATGTTGAGTATTGATGTCATTATATGGTAGATCGTTGTAGAAAATGATACTTCGATATTTTGTTTAATAGATTTAGTCGTGTTGCGGAATAGAGACCTAGTAGTACTATGTTATGAGAAGTGCCGACGGAGGCTTGATGGTCAACTTGGGCCATATCAGACTTCCCAAGGTCCACCGCAAACTTCTCTACCTCGACGTTAGTCCAAGTCATTAGAGAGTCCTTAGATCTGAGACAAGAGCTACTTGGTAGAGTCTTGAATCTCTAGCCCTCTTCTCTTGAGTTTATTCAAGTGGAAGCGAATGAAAGTTAAAAGCTTAGATAACTTCTCAAGCTTACAGGGAAATGGTTCCTCCTTCATGTCGGTTCTTGGCCCACAGGGTTATTCCAGTTTCTGGTAGTGAAAGGGTGTGGATTAAAAGAACTAGGATAAGTAAAGCTAAAAACAAAGAAGTATGGGCCCTACCTAGCCGACATGTTTCCCTTTATTTTCTAGATATTTTCCTGTTTCTCAAGACATCCTTCAAGATTTGGAGTAATCTTCAGAGAAATTGGAAAAACAAAATATCCCCAGCGGACAAAATAATGGGTCAAGGGAACCTCCCTATTTTTTAAACTTGTAAGTATTTTTATTTTATTTTCTGGCTATCTTCAATTTGTTATGGTGTTTACCCATATTTTCTGTCTTTTTTGGAGTATTCCGTGCATTTTCAATATTACCCTGAATTTATGAGGCCTTTTGGCAAAATAAAATAAAATAGAAAAGATATCTTGGGGCTTCTTCCACGAATTCCAGAACAATAATGCTACAGCTACGGGTAGTTTTTATACGGGATCGGGTTACAGACTGATGTGTAGATCAGACGAGAAATTCAGGCCCTGAAATCACAGGAAACAACCCGATTTGCACCAATTGAATTCTTCCACGTCCATCCGTAACTTTTGTCTGTAAGATTTCTTCAGTAGGTCTAGCATTTTCGATTCCAGAAATTCTCTAGCGATTTGAACACTTCCCTTGTCCAAGGTGAAAATCTGGGTCTGAAATTCACTAGCTGGATCAAACAACCACATACATGTGGGCATATCTTTGTTGAAGGTGTTATCATTGCACTAAGGGCATCTCCACCGGGTCGACCTAACATCTAAGCGCCTCCGAATGCATCCGCGCGGGGCGTGCTCGGCCTCCCAGTGGCACGACCCATCCAGATCGGCGCGTCCGGCTCGACCCATCGGCGCACCTAATTTGCGTGACCGATGCCTCGTCATGGACAGCGCAAGCACCGCGCGGTTGTCCGCCTGTCGGCCGCTGGAGGCCCATATGTAAGTGAAACATTAGTAATTAAACTAGTTTTTCATTAGATTAGGCCCTGCCAATTACAAAAAGGCTCAGTTTGAACAAACTAAAAAAAGGCTACTGCTACTACTGATGGAGGAGGCCGTCCCCATGGCTACTGGTCGCTGTTGCGTGGCCACCGCTGCTGCGGCCTCCGCTGCCGCTAGCACCGTCGATCGCCGCCATAGCCGACCATATGGCCTTCTGCTGGAGGCGATCGTGGTAACGCTCGCTCGCTCGGCCACGACCCTTCTTCTTGTCGGCTGCCTTCGCGCGGTCCGCTGCCGCCCGGTTGGCCAGGGCCTTCTCCATCTCGGCCGCCCAGTGGTCCCTCGCCTCCTGGTCCTCCACCTCCGCCGCCGTGGCCGCCCTCGCTGCCAAGGGGGCCACTATCACCGGAGCTCCGTCGGGGCTGAGGCCGAGGGCCTACGCGATCTGCAGGGGGGCGACGAGAGCCTCCTCCCCCGCCCCCTCCTCTGCCACCACCTGATCCACCTTCCCGTCCTCCTTGTCGTCCTCCACCTCGGTCTCGTCCCCGTCGACGAGAGCCCATGCGCTCGCCACTTCGGCGGCCGTAGCCACTCGCAGTTGCTTCACCGCCGTTTCGGCGGCGCCACCGTGCTGCGCATGGCGGTAGCCTAGCGAAGCTCGCGGACGGCCCCCTTGGCGGCCTCCTTGGCCACCTCCTCCAGCGTGACCATGGCCGCCTCGTGGCGGATCTCGCGGAGGGCCCCTAATGCAGCCTCCTTGGCCACCGCCTCCTTGGCGGCGACGTGGTGAACCTCACGCACCGCTCATTGGGCCGCCACCTATGCGGCCGCCTCCAACACCTGCTCCAGCGCCGCCTCGGCCACACGACCTTCCTCCTCGAAGGCCACCACCTCTGCCTCGGCCAAGCGCTAGGACGACAACGTGGCTTGGAGGTCGACGGCATCGATGTCGGCATCCTGGAAGCGGGTGCGGCACAACTCCCTGATCTAGGTCCAGTTGGCGATCTTGCGACAAGGCATGGCTGCGGCAGGAGATTTTTTCGGCGGTGGCTGCTCTGGCTGGGCTTGTTGTCTCAGTCGTGCCACGTGGCCGTCTTTTATAGACGATGGCGAAGGAAGGAAACGGCCGGGGAGGCGCGCGCGGGAGGGGAAGGCGCGCGTGAAAAACGTAAAGCTACAATGGCAGGAAACGCCAGCCGCGCGGGAAGTCGCCGGCGTTGATAGCCGACGCCGTGCCGCCATTAACGTCCCATCGCCGGGATGTCAAACGGTGATAGCGGTGAGAGACGGACAGATGGGTCGGGCCGCTGGGCGCGGTCGGCCGGACAGACTGAACCGCAACCCCAAAGTGACCGTGGGCCGACCCAAACGGACATAAACGGACCGTTTCGGTCACCTATTTGGGTCGACCCGGTGGAGATGCCCTAACAATATGGTCTTGATTGGTCGGACACAAGATGACGATGAAAATATTATCGGGCCTTCAACGTTTTTTTGACAAGGTACGGCATTCTCCTTAAAATGGTAATGTTTCGGGGAGGAACCACAATAGTTGTATAGTACTCCTGCGACCCATATTAGTTGACTCAAATTTGTCTAGATCTAGATACATTCGTATCATTCGTATCTAGATGAATCTAAGTCAACTAATATGAATTGGAGGGAGTATTTGTTCTGTTTGCTATATTTGCTAACTACTTCGTATAACTTGCTTGTAGGTTGTTTCTCTCTCGTTGCATGGCATCTACGTCCTCCGTTTTAAAATATAAGATGTTTTAGATTTGTAAAAAAAATATATTTAAACTTTTTTAGTGTGTAGATTCACTCCAAACCTGGGTGAACCTACACACTAAAAAAAGTCCATTTGCTTAAAACATCTTATATTTTGAAACGGAGGGAGTATACAGTAATAAAACGACTAAACCGTACCAGCGGTCCTAATTCTTTTCCCGTGCCTTCACTTTGGTCCTAGTTCTTTGAAATTGCACGTCTAGGTCCTAAATCTTTCAGAATTGAGTCACGCGAGGTCCTAAACCAGTTTGACTCGAGTTGACCAGTGCCACGTCGACAATAGGGTCCATGACGCATACCAGACACCCTGCATATTTGCTAATTGCCCCCTCATATTGTATTTCTTTCAAAATTCCGTCCCTATGGAGTTGGACTTGGCCCATTTGGCCCCACCTAGCACCCTACCTATCCTTTCTTCCCCGGCTCCCACCGTTGGCGCGACGCCCTCCCGCCCTCGACCTCGCGCGGTCAGGTAGAACCAACAGTCCAGCTCCCTAGTGACCTTGTCAAAGCGAGCAGGAGAGGGATGGCCGTGGTGGATTTGACTCCCCCCGGAGGCGCAGGTGGACTCCCGGAGCACGTGCCAAGGCAACGAAGTTCGTGTGACAGGTCGCCGCACCAAGGAAGGAAGCACGATGGCACGCACATCATGGGGGGGGATCTTGGTAAAGGTGGCGGCAGGGATGTAGCGACGGCCCGCGCTGCAGCAGGGATATGGTGACGGGCGCGTGCTATGACAGGGATGCCAGCGAGGGGCACAAGCTGCGGAGGGGAGCCTTGTGGGGTGCACTGAGGCAGAGATGACAGCGACGGGAGCATGCTGCGGATGGGACCGCAATGGAGGCGCGCACTACTGATGGGACGCCAGTGATGGTGGCGCGCACTACTAAGGGTTTCCGATGAGGAAGAAGGAGAGAGGGAGGTCGGGTCAGGCGACGATGTGACCTTCATCGGAGCAGCACCTCCGCTGTCGGTCTCCTTCTAAATCGCCAGAGAGGGGTAGGAAAAAAGAGGGACATGTTATTTGGAAGGATACAAATGGGAGGGTCTTTTCGCAAATATACACGTCTAGCTAGGTCCCACTGTCGACGTGGCACTGGTCAACTCAGGTCAATCCGGTTTAGGACCTCGCGTGACTTAATTTTGAAAGATTTATGACTTAGACGTGCAATTTTAAAAAACTAGGACTAAGTGAAGGAACATGAAAAGAATTAGGACCGCTGACGCGGTTTACTCTAATAAAACAGGTTCGACAGCATTTTGCTAAGCTTTATTAGAGACATCTAGAAATGTGCTTAGTGATCGTTTAGTCAGCATATATACAAACAATCTAATTGTAAGACTGCATACGTACCAGAACACCGTAGGCAAAGCCCTCGATGACGTTCTTGGAGACGGTGACGGCGGCGAGCTCGACCTCGCCTTCGTGGCCGGCGAAGGCGGAGGTGACGAAGCCGATGGAGAAATTGCACACGATGGTGAGGATCACGGGGAGGGAGATGTGCCACATCAGCTTCCACTCCTGCCAGCTCTTGCCCGCCATCTTCGAAATCCCTATCATGACCATTTGATAGTCGATGGTGACCTCGGCTCAGCTCTAGCTTCGACGGTATATCACGGCGGCGAGGCACTGAGATCGAGTAGTAAACCAAAGCGCACAAACGCCCGGCAATAATCTGCTTGTCGAGCTCGATTGATCTGCGAGCTCTTGAACAGAGGAGCTCGTGTGAGAGATAAGCTTTAGCTGGGTAAAGCTTATGAAGCTTTCTCGTTTGCTGTTTATTTATGGGACTGATGGAGTATGATAAACGAGACTAATTAAAGCCGGGGGCGTACAGTGGCACCTGTATCTAGATATGCACACAAGTACACTCTTATGTTAATTTTTAGATCATGGCAAAGAGTTCCCGATCATGAAACTAGTACTTATATAAACTACTCCCTCCGTATCAAAATAAGTGTTGCAAATTTGTTTAAATATAGACGAATCTATACTAAATCAAATAGCATATAGATACAAATTTGTCAGACATCTATTTTGAGAGGGAGAGAGTATTGCATGTACTACTACTAGTTGGTACTCCCTCCGTTTCAAAATATAAGATATTTTAATTTTTGTGAAACAAATGTATCTAGACATCTTTTAGTTTGTAGGTTCGAAGTGAACCAAATCTAAAAGACGTTTAAATACATTCGCTTCACAAAAGCTGAAACATCTTATATACTCTCTCAGTCTCAAAATAGGTGTCACAAATTTATTAAAATTTGAATGAATCTAGATATATTGATTCATTCAAATTTTAACAAACCTGTAACATGTATTTTATGACGAAGAAAGTATTATAAAATAGAGAAAGTATACTATACTAATTTTAGAATCTTTAGGGTGGGACCATAGAGCCGCTACTCCAAGCCCGGACAAGGTTACCACTATCCCGATACGGACAATGATATCTCAAGATTTTTTCCGATCCCCTGCAAGCTGCAGCTGCCAATCGTATCGCAATATATTAAGATTTGCAGTGCCATAAGGGCAGCCACAGTGTGGCCAAAGCCAAATTTACCACGTAACCACAGATGGCATCTGCCAAATTCCACTTAACGTTCACAGTGTAGCCCATTGCCACATTTACTTACATGTAGGCTCAAGTCTGACACAAATTAAATAAAGCCTCTCCTTCCCATGCGATGAGGTGGACCTTCATGCAAAAGACATGCAGACCAAAGCACTAAGCGTGAGTAACTTTGAGTTTTTTATTCCACACAAGCATTTTGGCATCAGCGCATCTACATGCGCCGGCTCCTTCTTTTTTTGGTTTTGGCAATCAAAGTTGGCATCCTGCAGCGTAGGGAACCGATGCCAACAGCTAAATAGTCAATTTGGCATCTCAATTTGGCATACACTGTGGCTGCTCTAAGGTCACCAATATGTATGGTTATCATATCAGAATCGTGTTATCTCTACTACTTCCTCTGATCCATATTATTATTTTTAAATTTGTCTAGATTCGGATGTACCTAGTTAAGGATTTAGACTAGATGCATTTATGTCTAGACAAATTTGAGAATATTAATATGGACCGAAGGGAGTATCTCGATAGAAGGTCGATACCGCCTGTCCCGTGATTTTAATAAAACAGTAAGCCACGTCGACACAAACAGGCATGGCGGGCAAGAGCAATGTTGGCTTAAAGTCTGAAGTGTGAGTTGAGTGTAGCACGACCTCCTATAATAATTTTCGCGAGATGAGACTAAAAAATGGTCTTTGGAAGTGAAAAGGAGGAACCAGCCTGCCATTTGTGTGTGCACTGAGTTTTGGGTTCACAAACCCGAGTCACTTATTTGAGGATGGAGGAGTATATGATCTGATACTATCGGGGAAAAAAATCCTACTCCCTCTAATCCAAATTAATGGATTCTGATGTAGCTAGTATTAAAACATGATTAGATACATCCGAATCTAGATAAAGCCGAGTCCATTAATTTGGATCGGAGGGAGTACCTAATATCTGATACTGAAAACCTTGGGCCACGTGCCAGGCATATTTTCACATCGAGGAGAAGGATTATGCATTTTTACTTAGGTGGCCACCCCTAATCAGGTAGTAGGCTACATATGCTCTGATTGCATAGACCGAGGCTTAGCCCGGTGGCTTGGATGCGCTGATATGGACGCTTTTGGTAGGCTGGCTCCCCTCCAAACAAGCCGAGTCCATAAGTTTTGGGGCTATTTGGTTCCTTGCAAGGGGTCTGCGTGCTAGCCTGCACCATCTGTAAAGCACCCCGAAGGCAGACCCAATGACAACGCCCGAATCGGTCGTTATCGTGGAGCCATGCCCCGGAGCTGCAAAATGGAGGCGGTGGCGTGGGCGCGGCATCCATGGCCGCGCAGGCAGAAAACAGGAGATTGCCCCTGTTTCACGCCAAGAGTAGCCTCACCTGACATTCTTGCTCACCTCTTTGCGTCGGCCCTCCCCCAGAAAATCCCCTTCTTCCTCTTGTGACCCTCGTGGTGGCGGCGGCGGGGTACTAGCGGCTGAAAGGCAGATCTACCATAGCGTATGCTTTCTACTCCCTCCCTCTCCCCTGCTTTCTACTCCCTCGGTTGCCATGGCGGAGGTACACCGCCGATACCTCTCCCCTACTGTTTACAGTCAGTCTGCAATCTTGATTTAGGAAGAACTCCTGGTACAACCGCCCCGTTAGGTCGATAGGGCAGCACTTATCCATCAAGAAGCTGCGCTTATAGCTGTCATTCAGGCCTAGATCATGCTGTTGCGCAAGAGAGCTGTTAGGCACGCAACCTGTCCTCGACTAACGCACGGCCCTATGCTGACCCTAGATCAGGAGAGGATGGTAAATCTGAACTACATCTACAACTTCAGCGATGTAGAGGCTCTACAGATGCTCCGGATGAAAAGAACCCCCTTCTTTGTACTCGTAAGAAGGTTACGGGAGAGTGGTTTGTTGGAAAGACATCATCCACACCTCCGTCGAAGAGCAACTTTGTATGCTCCTTCATGTGGTTGGTCATAACTAGAGGTTTAGGGTCATCCACAACACATTCAAAATAAGCATGGAGACATTGTCATGCTATTTCAAGTGGGTGTTTTTTGGAATTGGGGAGCTAAGAGGAGACATGATCAAGTCGTCAACTGGTCAAACACCTCCCAAGGTACGCAACAACACAAGGTGGTGGCCATATTTCAAGGTAATCACTTCTACTATATTTTCGTACTATCGCACGTCTCTACTGGCCACAAACATGATTGTATCATGCTCTTGTAACAGGATTGTATTGGTGTAATCGATGGTACTCATGTCAGATCACACGTTGCTGCTTATAGGGGAAAGAAGCACTTCCCAAGCCAGGATATGCATGCTACCTGTGATTTTGAGATGAGGTTCACATATGTGCTAGCTGGTTGGGAAGGATCGGCTCATGATGCAACCACCCTTGGACAACATGTCTAGACCTGATGGGATCAACAATATCATCCCTGATGGGAAGTTCTACCTAAGAGATGCTAGCTATGTTTGTGTCCCTGGGATTCTTCCACCCTTCAGATCTACTAGGTACCATCTGACGAGTTCACTGGAAGGAGCTTGCCCCAAAATGCCAATGAGCTATTTAATCTCAGGCACTCTAGCCTTAGGGTCACCATTGAGAGGGCATTCGCTGCTTTGAAGAACATGTTCAAGATCCTTGATCAGAAGTCATTCCATCCTTTTTCCACCCAGGTAAAGCTAGTGTTGGCATGTTGCATTCTCCATAACTTGATCTTGGGGCCTTGTTGAACTTGGCACTCCATAACGGGCCAGAAAAATCTGCACCGCCTATCAAACACGTCCTACATGTTCGCCCACCTGTTCGAGTATCTGTACTCGCAACCATGGTGTCGCACACAAGAATGTTTTAATTGAAATACCAAGGGGCTATTTCCCCTCGGGCTTAGTTTGTTAGTTAGGGCATGTCCAACGTTGGTCAAACGCTGATTCTAAGAGTCTTAGACGTAGAACTAAATGCAGGACCGCCCATAGCTAAGCTTAAAATTGCTAGAGTTCTAGACTCGGGTTCTAGCGTAGCGTTGACACCTATGCCAATATATATTCACCTAGCCACAAGGACCACCAGGAGGAGGCCTGGTACAATAAAAAAATTCTGACAATGCGTCCCAGGAGTAGTGGCTAAGGATAGATACATGCTGCAGTACTTCTGTGATTCTTAGACTCGTGCCTAAGTTTTTCTTTAAACTCAATCAACATTGTGTTACGAATGGTGCACTCTTTTAATATGTGTGACACATCAGCTGGCAGACCGAAGACCCATCTACCCCTTATACACTTCATGCCCAAACGCTTCTAATGATTGATTTGAGTAAGTACTAGCAGATTTAGGATTTTACACTAGGATGGGACAACAAGAAATAATATTCTTCCTGATGCGACAAATAAAATATAGTATATGAATGGCCAAACATACACACCGTTGGATCATGTCAATCAAACGGCTCACGTTTATTGGCTTTATTCAGATGACTAGCGTGGTCACATATAGACCGTTTGATATGCAATCTAATGGTCCACGGGGTGGGGATTCGCTTCGCCCCATCACACGTGCTGACCAGCTGACACTGTTTGCAGGTCCTGCCAGACTCTAATTTTCTTGTTACCTCACGATCTGACCAGATTGGAGTGCACGCAGGCATGCAGCGCTACCGTTGCCAGTGACAAGACAACATTTTTAACAAACGACCAGACAACAAGAAGGAGAAAAATAATTACATGGTGGAGTTTGTATTTGCTTTTATAAATTTGTCTTATGAATCAAATGTACATACCCGCAGCTTAAACACATCATTGATCTATATAGTTGGACAACCTGCAAACTGTTATTTTTGTTTTGGATACGATGAGTAAGTTATTGATATTTCTTTCACTAGAATGATGTTTCCCACAATAATCACCGCTTACTGAGTGGGACTACTCCACTCAAAATAGTAAAAATCATGATGATTACAGCACATTTACTTCCCTGATCTGAACTAATAGAATTCTAGATTTACCTTAAGTTAAATTTCTCCAAGTCTAACTAAGTTTATGAAATTATGTGATGCCCAGTCTATATAATACGTAAATATATATTTATAATATATGATGAAACTAAATCGATGTTCGACGGTATATCACGGCGGCGAGGCACTGAGATCGAAATCCCCATCATGACCATCTTCGAAATCTCCATCATGACCATTTGATAGTCGATGGTAACCTCGGCTCTGCTCTAGCTTCGACGATATATCAGGCAGTGAGGCACCCAAATCAGGTAATAAACCGAAGCACGCAAACGCCCGGCAATGTTCTGCTTGTCGAGCTCGATCTGCGAGCTCTTGAACAGAGGAGCGTGTGTGAGAGATAAGCTCTAGCTAGCTGGGTAAAGCTAATGAAGCTTTTGCTGCTTATTTATTGGACTGATGATGGGAGTAATTAAAGCCGGGGCGTACAGTGGCACCTGTATATGCACACAGGTGCACTCTATTATTCTTAGATCATGGCAAAGAGCACCTTTCCCGACCAGTGGGAAGAGCCGCTGCTACTCCAGGCCCGGACAAGGTTGCCACTATCCCGATACGGACGACAATGATATCTCAAGATTTTTTTCGATCCCCTGCAGGCTGCAGCTGCCAATCGATACGTATCGCAATATATTATAATTTGCAGTACCATAAGGTCGATACCATATGTTCCTGTGATTTAATAAAACAGTATAAGCCACATCGACACAAACATGGCGGGCAAGAGCAACGTTGGCTTAAAGTCTGAAGGGTGAGTTGAGTATAGCACGACCTCCTATAAGTTTGGCGAGATGAGACTAAGAAATGGTCTTTGGAAGTGAAAAAAAGCAACCTAGCTCGTGGCCGCGGAATCGGGCGTGGAAACGGCCGTAGGGCTCCGACGCGGCCTGATCTACAGCTACCGGCGGCGTGGCGGGGCTGGAATTGACGGCGGCGCGCGGCACGAAAGTAGCAGGAATGGGGAAGGGGACTTTTCATGGCAGTTGCAAGCGGCTGTGGGGTGGGATATTTTTGGGCGTGCATGGCCACGTGCCCGATATATATACAACCCCGAGGCTGGCTTTTTACCGCGTGCCGATTTTTTTTTATACGGCGCCAACATCTGCTGGAGAGGGAAAAAGTCATACCGAAACGGTTTTTTGAGCACCAAGGCCCTTTTTTGGCATCTGTTGGAGATGCTCTAAGCACTAATCGCATAGGCCGAGGCTTAGCTCGGTGGCTTGGACAGGCGGATATGTCTTTGTCCGTCCGCGTTCGAGTCTCTACATTCCATAGACTATGGATAAATCATTATAAATCTTGTTGGTGCAATAACATTCATAAAATTAAATGCTAAAAGCGTCGTAACATGAAAAGATTGGAATTTCACTTAAGTGTGACATCGCAAAGAAAGACATGAAGAAACTCTATGTTGATGAAATTTTAGAGTCAAGTTGTTTTCGAACGACTTGACGCTTTTAAGATTTCCTATAGATAACTAAAACTTTGTCCAAAGGATCAAAGTTGAACGGACGACTAACTTATTGGAATTCATACTTATTGATGTATGTGGTCCATTATGTAAAACCGTGTGTGGTGGATTATTCTACTTCATATACTTTCACCGAGAACTTGAATAGATATATGAGTATATCTGTTTAATGAGGAAAGAAGTATAATTTTTTCAAAGATGTTCAAAGGTTTTAGCGTGAAGTAGAAATCATCGTAATAAGAAAATCAAGAGTTTATGATTGAATCATAAAAGAAGATATTTGAGTTACAAGTTTAGCAAACATCTGAAAGTTGAGAAATTATTTCATAAACTTGAGTTTCCTGAAACACCATAGTAGTATGGAAGACTTTAAAAATATAATCAAACCTAGTTTGACTTGGTAAGATCAAATATAAAACTACCATTATGATTTGAAAGAGTATGCTATAGTGGCATACCGCTTTTATACTGAAAAGAGCAACATCATAATCCGTTGAAATGGCAAGGGGTAAAACCTAGTTTGTATTTTCTTAAAATTTGGTATGCAAGGCATATGTAAAAATGTTTACAATACCAAAGTCGGATATGCAAGTCTTTGTAAGTTATCCCAAATTAATCGTTGGGAATTTCTCCACCATAACACTAAAAGATAAAAGTGTTTGTCGCTAAAACGGCGAGTTGTTTGAAAAAGAATTCTTCATGAAAAGTTAAGTGGGAGGACAATTTTTTTGACGAGGTTATTTGAACCTAAGTGACATGATCAGAGAAGAGCAGCACCGGAAAGTGTTCCAGAGACAAATAGAATGCTCATGGCTACCATTCATGCAAATGTTGTAGTTCGGAAAATCTAAGTTTCTATTGAACCATGTGGATCGGGTGAGAATCAAACAAAAATATTTGAGGACAAAGTGTCATTGTTGGACAATGATATACCGAGTAGATGCAAAGAGGATATGATGAGCCCTGACTCCGTTAAATGGCTGGAGGCCATAAGAATTCATGATAGTACCCATATACGAAAATCAAGTTATAAAATTTTTAGACCCTCAGGAAAGCGTGAAGCTTTTCAAAGCGTAAGTGGATCCATAAAGAAACAGACATGGATGTTTACATCTGTGAAATAGTCGACATGTCGGAAAGTAGTTTACAACAAAGGTCAAAGACTAGGTGACACGAATGTAATATCACGGGAACGAGTAAATGTGTTTGTCATTAACAAGATCGAACTAGGTATGGAGATACCGGAGATTAGGTTTTGGATAAACTAGGTATCATGTCGTAGAGGGAATGAGACTCGACGTTTAAGGTTCAAGCGATCAAGTTGAATTCATGAAATGCATGAGGGGCAGCATGGGTTTGCAGATCCCGCTATTGGTCATTGATCAGAGAGGTGTCTCGGTCATGTCTGGGTATTCCCGAACTGTAGGGTGCCACGCTTAAGGGTAGATGACGCCTAGAAATTGATCTAGGAGAAAAGAGAGAGAATACGTGTTTCGAGAATATCCGATGATGATCGGAGGGTTCCAAAAGTTGTTTTGGAGTGATAGAAATTAAATAATATGTACTATTTAATATAGATAAAATAAATTAATATTAAAATATAATTTTAATTGGATTTAATGGGGCGGCCCACCTAAATAGGCCTAAGGAGAGGCCTAAGAGGGGGTCGCGCGCCCAAGGAAGGCTAGGGGTGGTCGGCGGTCATAGGCCAAGCCACCCCACGTGGGGCCCATGTAAGGGGGCTGGCCGACAGTGGGATTTAGTCCTACCTAGCCCCATTCGCCTTGTGGTGTCTTCCTTCCACCTATATAAAGAGGGGCAACCCTCTCGCTCAAACCAATCCATTGGCTTTTACCGATTTCTCTCTCCCTCACATGTGCTTCCCAAGTAGGAACGTGCATATAGGAATAGGGGTTTATCCATCATATGCACGTGATCATGCTGTTGGACTCTCGGTCCAGATCAATCTTCTTTCGTTGCTTTCCTGGACCAGATCCTGGGGACGTCTCTACACCGGATGCGTGTAATTCCGTAGAGGCACTGCCAGTTGTGGTGCTCGTCGCTTGGAGTTTGGAGCTTGGACGTCTACACGACCTTGAGGTCGGCTACGCCGTATGACTACATCGGCAATGTTTGAACGGGAATGTAATCCCCCTTTCGGTCTTCAAGGGTATAAGCACTGAATCCCTCTCGTTACTTTACATCTACATAGATAGATCTTGGATAAGATGTTCTTGTCGTTAGGATTTTTTTTGTTTTCTGCTACGGAACCCTTCAGCTAGAAGGCATGCCCCTCTCGATCGTGAACCACGTCGAGCTCTCCGCGCATAGAAGGTGATCGATCTTTTGCCTAGGTCATGGATAGCGACGATGAGCTCATGATGGTGCAATTGTTGCAAGAGGAGGTCGATGAAGCAGAGTGTATTGTGATCATCGGTGGCCTCATTTGCCTACATGCCAGTCGGCGAGCTCCTTAGCGTGGCATCTCAGTGCTGGGGAAGAAGACGAACGAGACCGGCAGCGGCTGGCCGGCGCCTTGATATTGGAGACGAAATATTTTCAAGATGATGCAACCCATGGGACTGCGGTGTTTCAACGCTGATTTAGAATGAACAAGGAGTTGTTCATGAATATTGTGCATGGAGTGCATGATTTTGATACGTACTTCATCTGCAAAAGGACTGCATCGGTTTAGTTGGTTTCACCTTTGTTCAGAAGTGCACGGCTATCTCGCGATGTCTTGCTACAGAGCTCCTACAGATACTCAAGGTGACTACCTGCGCATGACCGAGGCCACGACATTTGAGTGTGTATAGGTTTTTTCGTGTTGTGGTGGGACACTTTGGGTCAGCATATCTGAGGGCACCAAATGAAGAAAATACAACTCGTATACTAGCACATAATTCAGCTAGGGGATTTCCTATTGGTAGAAGAATTGCCCTTTTGCTTGGCAATGTATGTACAAAGGTCATACTAGAGAGTGCAGTGTGATACTAGAGGCCATGGCAGATCATTATTCTGGATTTGGCATGCTTTCGTTGGCATGATCGAAACACACTATGACATCAATGTGTTGTCGCGATCTCCAATGTTTGGCATAGCGGTGAACTTTGTGGTCATTGGTAGGAAATACACCAAATGCTACTACCTAGCCAATGATATTTACCCTAGATGGGTCACCTTCGTAAAAACAATCCCCGACCCTCATACTGATGCAAGAGCTTAGTTTTCCAAGTGTCAGGAGGCTTGCAGGAAGTATGTTGAGTGAGCATTTGGTGTACACCAAACTCGCTTTGCTATCTTCAGGTGCCCTAGTCTAACCTAGTCAACATCACATATGTGGGAGGTAATGAATGCTTAGGTGATCATGCATAATATGATCATCGAGAGTGAGCGAGATAATTCAGTGGTTGATCCATTTCCCTTTGAGGGATGAGCCCTCTTGCTGAGGTCGATCACGAGGTGCTGACTTATTTTGGTGCTTTCCTCGCCATGCATCAAGAAATCCGCGATAGTCAGGTACACGATCAGCTACACGAAGATCACGTGGAGCATTTGTGGGTGCTCAGAGAAAATGCAACTGAAAACCCTCTAGCCAACTTACCCCCTGCTGCTTGATTTATTTTTAGTTTTTATTTATGTAAATAACTGTATGAACTAGTTTTCTTCAAACATTCGATTTGTTGTAATATATGCTAACAATTGTGTGATCTTTTTTAAACTTGGTGTTTTGATCCATGACATGATTGTTGGGCGCGATCGTTGTGGGACACCGGTGTTGGACGGCTTCCCCAAAGCACCAGTAGTTTGCGCGCAAACCCCTAAAATCACCGTCGGCGCGCTTGCCGGCCATCTTTGGGGGCGCCGGTGGGGATGCTCTTAGTAATATGCTCCGATCATATCAGGAGTAGTGCACTCTTTTAATATGAATGACACATCAGCCAGCAGATCGAAGACCCATTTACCCCTTCTATCCTTCATGCCCAAACGCTTCTAATGACTGATGTGAGTAAGTAGCAGAATTAGGAATTTTACTCTAGGATGGAACAACTAGACATAATTTTTTTTCATGATGTGGCAAATACAAGATGCCAATGTACTAGTATAAAATTTAATAAGAGCCCGTTTAAAGCCAGCATTTCATTTCTATTGTTGTCATCATTTCATTTGCCCAATTTGAAATCCCAATAGAATTATGTTTGGCTGCCACATGGAATTATGAAATGAGATGATTTTTAGACAAATGACTGGGTTAATGAACAAGAATTGACTTAACATATCGTACCCATTTGCTGGAATTTCCAATTGAAATGATGGTTTCCATTCCACGACGGGCAAACACGTTTTATATGGAACCTCGATTGAATTTCATGTGCCCACTCTTTAGAATTTCTAATTGAAATGACGGAACCAATTTCAGGACAACGAAATAAGTCTACCATAAAATTGTCAAATGAATTCTATGTTTCTGGCCCCAAATGATGGGAGCCAAACGAGTCCTAAGCCTACATTCGATAATTAAGTCTAAAATTTACAAATAGTAGAAATATTACATACCTGCAATAATTTGAGGAATATAACTTCACTACTAATTCTTCCTTTCGTCAGTCTTCTTTGCCGAATGTTTCTGAAAAAGAAACACGATATCTCCGTTCCTCTCCATGGTTAACAGTTCTACAATGAAAAGTTGCAAATCGAATTCATTAAATCTCCGGTTACATTGATTGAAATTGAATTCTAAAATTATTAACCACTGATGAATGGTTCTGCCATGAAAAAAATCATTTCAATCAAAACTAAAAAAGAAAATGAGACAAGGAGCTAGCACCTGATCCGAAGAGAGGAAGCGGCAAGAAAACGGCGGGGCGAGCAGGGTCCCTCAGCATACGCGACTACGGACTACAGTGCACACCTGCTGCGGCAGACTGCAGTGCCGGCGAAGGCCCTGCATCCCTGCCCTACGGCCGCCGTCGTCGCGGCTTCTTTCTCCTGGTACCGTGATGCGACTGCGATGCGATTTTCCCTTGCTTGCCGTCTCCGGCGGACGATCGGGACTATTTTTTTTTCCAAGCGAAGTGATCTGGTCTCGGGAGTTCGTGAGCAGAGGAGCCGAGGGGACCGGCAAAACAGGCTACCAGCGCCGTATTGCCTTCGTTGCCGAGGCGTCTGGGCCGGGCCTAGATGTTTTCTTCTCAGATATTGTACAGTACGGACAAATGGGCTGAATTCTTAAAGATGGGCCACGCCTAACCCTTCAATTCTGGAGTACAAGATTCGCGTATTTTTTTTTACAATCTGACCTTTTGCGAAACTAATTCCATGTCTAAAACCTTGGCAAAACTATTTCGAAATCTAACCCTGAGATCGACGTTATTTTAAACAGTCATGAAGTTGTGCAGGTCGGCACCAACATGTAGCAGCTGGGAGACAGCCTCGGGAGGTCGGCACCAAGTGATACGACATGTCGTCAGCAACATCATCGGAAAAGAATAGTACATACTTGGTGTACAACGAGTCATCTGTAGCTGTAGGTAAACCACTGTAAAATATGGAGATTCAGTTACTTTGTTGAAGATTTGCTACCGTGAAAAAGATGGACATGAGATTTTCTTGGCAGCGATTTCTTTCCTGGGCCTGACCACGAACCCACGATTACCGACACCCACCCCTACAACGGGAAACAGAGGAGTCGCTAGCTAGCGATTTTCAGGCAACTCAACCGTCGGTAAAGTTACAGACGACCTAAAGAGTAATACCGTTCGGGGTTACGTGTGCCGGGCTTATCCTGCTCGTTGGACGAGCGTTCCAGATTCGTGCTTGTTCAGCATGCCCTGCCCCTGGTCTCCCGTGCTAGTTGCAGAAAGATCCCTCCACTAAATTCAGTTCCAATAGAGGTCCCTCCAATTTTTCAACACATACCATTTAACTTTTCCTTGTCTAATTACCACTTTTTCTTTACAATAATTGCCAATTTTTATGCACATGTTCATAATAGTCATAAACTAGAATTTTTGTGGCATTGTCATTATTTTTGGAACAATTTATTTCGGAGCCTTTTTTGCCTACAAAAATTAGCGGATTCAAAAAAAATCCGCATACGTGCGTAAGATTTAGAAAATGCTGATTAGTAATACTTCTTTCTTATTTGTTTCTAAATAAAAAGGAAATCACACACAATTTTCAACCAACCGAATTAGTATATGTAGCATTAAATAAAATTTTGGATTGCAACATTGTGTTTTGTACAACTTCCATGAATCAAACATGATACTCCTATAAAACATTAAGCATAGACGGTTGACAAATTTCAGGAAAAAACATGAACCATGGATTCATACAAGTTCTTCAAAGAGCTTAGTAACCAAAATAGATTCTTCAAAGATTCAACGCAGATTCTTCAAAGATTACACACTTAATTTTTTTGAAGATTCACAAAACCACTATGTTTTATTTCAGATACACAGAACTTGAATCCAAGAACATTCACACTGCAAACATTTCCGGATCTGGGAAAAGAAACATGAAATAAACTTGACAGAAACTTAAGTATTTATAACGGTATAAAAATATTCATACATAATTAACAGAAACACACTTGTTTCATACATAATAATTCACAAAGTCATCTAAGAAACTTCGATGAGACTTAAAAGAATAACAATAACTTGATTCAACATAGATTCAAATAGGACATTCTATATTCAATAGGAAACCGGATCTCAAACCAAAATTTCCAAACTAAATTGTATAACCAATAAAAAAAAACAAAAGTAGCTGCCTCGAATCCAGACCCTCCAAGCCCAGATCCCAGACATCCATGGCCAGATCGGGCCTTCTATCGCCGGCTACCTGACCTAGCACGCGCAGGGAAGGCCGGCTGCCCGCCGACAGCCGAGGACCGGAGCTGCGTGTCCACGACGACCAAGAGGAGGAATGTGGAGCTGCTGATGCTAGTTGTGGAGCCCTGCGAGTGGGCTTGGATGGTCGGGATCTGGGAGTCCCTTCACAGATCAAGCAGGCTAGGGAGGGGTCATGGCGTAGGAGACCGGTGACGGAGACATTGACGAAGAACCGAAGGCTGAAGGGAGACGAGGCGAGGCGGCGCCTCGGGGGTTAGATGGGAAGGCAGGATCGGGGACTCGGGGAGGGATAGCGTTATTCTCTATGGGTGGGTGGACTGCTTGCTAGTTTTGGAATTTTCGGTGGACTGAAATGCAAATTTGCTAGGAGCGGACTTTTGCCCGAATCTAGAATCAACAGTGGCTGCGATAAGCCCGGTACGCGAACGCCGGGTGGGATCGCTGCGCTCTACAAACGATTTCATTCTCTCTCCTCTTTTTCTTTGATCCAACTCATCACAAATCCTATATGGAAGGTATTAGAGAAGGCTGATGTAGGACTATTATACATGCCCTAATTAGCGTACCGGGCTACTCAATCCTTTTTTTAGATGACGGGCTTCTCAATCCTAGCGAAAGGCAAAGATGGTTTTAAAATATAAAACGTTTTAGTTTTGTGAAACAAATGTATTGAGACGCCACATCTTATATTTTGAAACAGAGGGAGTAGTTAAGAGAGGGAAAAAGCTGCTAGCTCCGGTGAAAGAGCATAACTGAGCAAGCTACTCGCTCTGTTTTAAATTGTAAGATGTTTTTGTATTTTTAAAACATATTATCTACACGTCTTTTAGTATGTAAACATATATACTAGATACACGTGTTTCAAAAAAAGTTGAAACATCTTATATTTTTAAAACGGAATGAGTAGTTGTCGTATTTGAAGGAAGTTTCTTACATTAGTAAGTTTTTCGTGGCATTTAGTATCTCGTTATAAAATTTAAACCCTGAAAATCGAGATACAGAAATGAAGAAAATATCTATATTACATATTTGGATGCAAGTCAATTTCATTAAAGGTGAACATATAGCTCCTTTGATTTTGAATTATGATACAAGTTGATTAAATTTTGAGCATCTCTCTTTGTTCTTCCTATCTTATTTGCAAAGTAAATAAAATAAAAATTCTTGACTGCCGTCAAGGTCACCTAAGTTTTTGAAATAAAAAACGAAATTATGTGAAGAAGACAATATGATACATGGGGCCCACTGTCTGTGAGAGTAGTCTGTAGTTCCGGCCAGGATTGTTGTTTTCCCGGTGTACCAAACAAATATAATGTTCAATCGATAGATTTTGATTTCAGGGTTTAAACCGTCACACCTCAACGAGTTCAGGACTTGGAACGGACATTTTTCTTAATTAGCTTCAATACATCAATTGTCACTAGAGACTTTCTATTCTTTTCGTTTAGCACCAAGAGGCACCAGCGATATACATGCCTATCAGCCTATGGTGTTCCACAACACCATGTTCACCCACCGGCTATTGCATAGTAATAATTGGTACTATCCCTTAATTAACGAGACCAATGGCATGTCTAGGTGTAAGGATGGCAATGGTGTGTGTTTAGACGGATACTAGATGGACCTAGCGTGCTTTGCCGTGCTATTGGCATTTAAATTCTTTGGTAGAGATACTTGTTTGCTGGAGTATATAAGATTTTGTATTTAGTCCGTTGTGCCTAGGATTGTTCCATCAGGATCACTCGTAGCTAACCCCACTGACATAGTTCACATCACGGAAAAACAATGACGTTGATAGCAAAAACACTTAGCAAGGCAGTAGCGAACCCTACCAAACCAAGAACAATAAATACGTGAGACGAACCTAAGCTGACTTACCTGACAGCGCAACCGAATCACCACTGGAGATCATCGCTACCGTATAGCACATACAAGCACAAATTTATATAAACAACCAACAAGATACGCGATAAAATAGAAAAGAAAGACATGCAAAAGGCAAACATCATCAAATAAAATACCAACACGCTTCAGACCGCGCGCAAGGCCATGCAATGTCCATCCAATGTAGCACATCCAATGTAGCAACAAATAGACGACCCTAGGCACACCAGCCCCAAATCTTTCACACAAGGAACAACAACAAAACTTAGAGCACGCAACACCAAGATGACGCACTCGTTAAATCACCAATGGCACACACACAACACACTCACAATGATAGAAACTAACTCGCCATATGAATCGAAACAAATCGACCCTAGAACCCACCGCCCTGTGGACCCCAACCATACACCCGTGCTAACCAAAATGGTAAAAGAAAATAAAATATCACATCAATTAAAGAAAGTCGTCTACAAATAAGCATCTAAGGCAGCCCCAAATCAAAAAACCCACAACACATCCATGCACCTGCCTCGACTAGCTATCAACCGCCTTAATGACCACCACCACAGATCCACGTCACACATGCCCTATCCCGAACACACCACATGAACCGTGTCACCGGAACCAGTCCCCACAACAACATAAAAAACACGAAGTAGAGAGCATAGAAAACGAACTCGGGCAAGAAGAAGCCCCGGAGAACACGCACGAACTCAACGGCCACCCCTAGAACCAGCCCGCACCGATAAAGCTCAGGAAGCAGAGAATGAGGAGTTCACCGCATCGCCAAAGAAAAACTACCACTACAGCAAGTATAGCAGAAGAGAAACCAACCCCGTAGTCAAAGCAGCGATGAATCGACCCTGCGCCATTTGCCTTTATTCTATGTAGAACACGTTTGCGGCTACACATGGCATGCCGTCATGCCACACACACACACACACACACACACACACACACACACACACACACACACACACACGCACGCACGCACGCACGCACGCACGCACGCACGCACGCACGCACGCACGCACAAGGCTCGCAGCGAACCACTACATCCATCGAAGGGATTACATGCTGACAATTGGGGCCAATAGAAAGGACAAAACTGAAACAACCACAATAACCGAATCCCACCGGTAGGGAAGCGACAACACACCGAGGCATGCCCTAGCAATTGGGACATGGCCCATCCAGCTACTGGCCACCAATCCAATGGGCAGCGAAGTGTAACCTTTATATGTTGCTTATAGCAAGGTGGAGCATCGACTCGCCCTAAGCGACAACCTCCCTCATGGGCTGGACCAATTTCTTTCTTCGTGTCACTATTTTATTTCATATATCTGTGTCACATGCTCGTTCAAGCAGTATTCCTTCCCGTTCGAATTTCTTTAGGACATTTTCTTCTATCTTTTATTTTCTATTTTTGTTTCTTACTTTCTTCTAGCTTCTCTCTTCAATTCGTCATGTTTTTTTTTTCATTTTTCACTAAAATTTTACTTTATTTTGTTTTTCTTTCTTTCTTTTTGCTTTTCGCTCACGTTTTCTTTTCTTTTTCCTCCTTTTTAATCATATTTTTTCTTCTAAAAAGATAGAAATATTTGTTGTCAAACATATGAAAATCTTTTTAGTCTTATGAACGATATGAACATTTTTTAGACCGATGAATATTTTTTCAGACCAATGAACATTTTTTAAACTGGTGAATATTTTTTAAAACCGGTGAACAAATTTTGAAATTATGACTCGTGACAATTTTTAAGACCAGCAAACAATTTTTTCAAACCCACGAATATTTTTCAGAATTATGTGAACACCTATTTTCAGACCCGTGAGAAATTTTCGGACCGTTGAACATTTTTTCAAACCTGTCAAAAGTTTTTGAAATTATGTAAACAACTTTTTGTAGACATGTGAGAGTTTTTCTAGAGAGATAAACATCTTTTTTCAACCTCGTGAATAATTTTCAAAATTACGTGAACATTTTTGTTAGACCAGTGAGAACTTTTTACAATCAATGACCATTTTCAAAAGTTCGTGTATTTAATTTTTTTCTAAGAGAACAATTTTATCGGTACATGTGAACACAATTCATGTTCTCGGAGTGAATATTTGTGTAATGGCTAAACAATTAGCTTACTTTTGTTAGTTAAATGGTTTTGTGAGATAAGTACAAATAATAATAATCGTGCCTATATGCGTATATGCGGGCGAGGAGGTCGGCCGGACTCAACATTTGATTATGCACATGCCATTTGTTCAATTGTGAGCAGCATAACACGTCATGCAAAGGGACCCAACCAGGAACACATTATGAGCAAAGGAGAGCCCATCAATTCAAGGGAGCTTAGATCTTTTTAGAGATGCTAGGCACAAATCCAGATCAATGTCATCGGTCTCACTCTAGCCTGTCCACGAATGTATTCATGAACATGGATGTCGCTCAGATCCAAACTCATTGGATATCCCGGTATCCATGGATATCCATTGGTTTACACGAGGCGGGGCCACACCCTCGCCAGGACCAGCCTCGTTCCATGCCCCACGAGGCCACGAGCTCAGGGTCCTCCCACAGTTGTCCTCGAAGGCACACCTCAATGAATCGGTTGGATGTGGTAGACCTCTAGCGATGGACGACATTGTTCTAAGTTAAAACTTCCCTCCCTCCAAGTCAATAGTGCCTATACATGACACCCTTGGTTCGGCCGCGAAACCTATAGGTCAAGGTGATGATTTTTCCAACCCTCTTAAATTGAAGATCACACGTTTTTATAGTGCCATCTCTGACCTTTTTTCCACTTAAAACCGAAAGCGAACGTTTATTCTAAGGGCCAGAAGGATATAAGGGATGTGCTTGAGATGTTTTTATGAATTCTACACCTAATAATTGTTTAATTTAGACGGTACTCCATCTCTGATAATTAACGCGAAGGTATTGGTTCCGTGAATAAAAAGGTGTTGTATAAACTAATGACTTGAACATTGAGTTTGCACCAATTGTGTCAAGGCAAAGCACGCTGTTTGGCTAATGGGGTACGTGTTGAACCTGTAAACACAACGTGGCCGCACGTTCTCCGTTGGATCGAATAGCGAGAAAGGGCTGTCATAATGCCCGTTCATCGTGTGTCCTCGTGATGCCACGACCTAAAATCACGAAAGAGAAATTCAAAGTCCCAAGCAACAACGGAAACACACGCACGCTAAAAAAAAAGAAGGAAAAAATCAAAAAAGAAACCCGTCATCGATCCAATCCGTTCAGCAGAAACTATCCCAATCGTACCTCCAGCCGACGTCTAAGGCGGCGGCGGCGGCATCCACGGCGACGGCGGCACCAACAACAGGAGCCCACCCAACGGCCACCGCGACGATCCCCTCCCGCCTCCGCTCCTCGCCGCAGCGGAAACCCTAAGCCTTCGGATCGCGCGGCGCGTCGCCATCCGTTCAGCCGCGCCTAATCCGCTTCAGTTCCCCACCCGCGGATTGCGGCTGCCACCCTGCAGAGACGGCGTCAAGTTCATGGTAGTGGCGCTTAGCGGTACCATGTTGAAGTGCCTGGAGGGGGTGAAGCACCTCTGCGGCGTGCTCCTCAGCTGCTGCGACATCGACCTCAAGCAGCCCAAGGGCCTAGAAGACCCCGAACTCCTCGCCAGGGAGACCGTGTGTATGCCCACCACTCCACCCTACTAATTCTCTTTCTATCAATGTCTAAGAATAGCTCTCTCTTGCTAGTCCAAGCCTCAATTTAGTCGGTAATGTAATTACGGCGGCATTGTGTGGTCTGCCTTTGCTTGCAGTTAGCGTGAGTGAGGTCGAAGCGTTGTACGAGCTGTTCAAGAAGATCAGCAGCGCTGTGATAGACGATGGGCTGATTAACAAGGTTAGTGGCACCCTGTTTTTGTAGATGTGTCTCTTTATGATGAGTGATGGATGACAGATGCTTTGTGCGATGACATGGTGCAGGAGGAGTTTCAGTTGGCGCTTTTTAAGACCAATAAGAAGGAAAGTTTGTTTGCTGATCGGGTGAGTCCACATTACACTTGTATACATGAATTTGCCATTTGTATTGTACAATGAAAATGCTGTTCTGTTTTTTCCTTTTGGTATCCTAATGTCATTACTATAGAGTCACTCTCGTCCTTGTTTTGTCGTATAATTGGGACCTTGGAGATAAAGAATACGCTATTCAAATATTCTGTAGGAATAATGAGCCATATATGTCAAAGGTCATATACCTTGTAGAATAGCACAGGCTTTGGGAACATGTATTAAGTACTCCCTCCGTCTCAAATTAATTGTCTTAGATTGTCTAGATATGGATGTATCTAGACAGTTATGAAACATGTCTGGATACATCCGTATCTAGACAAATCTGAGACAACTAATTTGAGAAAGAGGGAGTACTATCTATTCATTTATCCAGAAATCACTTTTTTTACTTGTATGAATATACGTGGTCCTATAGTATTTTAGCTAATTCCTGTAAGCTGCTAGTTTGGTTTGGTAGACCCTCCCTGGACAAGTACAAGTACTTAACAGAAGGTTGTGGGTTTGGGTGGTTCATACGGC
Organism: Avena insularis; assembly: GCA_023614405.1. Classification (NCBI taxonomy): domain Eukaryota; kingdom Viridiplantae; phylum Streptophyta; class Magnoliopsida; order Poales; family Poaceae; genus Avena; species Avena insularis. The sequence goes on along the minus strand of CM042696.1, from coordinate 92,949,336 downwards.
TGTACCAAGTATGGTTCAGAATGTGTTCAGAGCTTAGATTATCATGTAATTAATTTGGCTGCCATGTGTGGTAGCCTCTCTTTTGTGCAGTTTTCATGACTTGAAAGCAAGTATTTTCATGTTTAGATATTATCTACTAGAACTGAAAGCAACATTAACTTTTTTGTTGGAAGTCATGATCATCATCATATATACTAAGAGCATTGGACTCCACATGCTAGCAGTTTCTCATGAAAAAAAAAATCTTTTACAAAAACTGATCTGCTCCTGTAGTCACTCACATCCAAACCATTGGCATCCACCTGCCGTGTATATACACCCTCCAGCCTCCAGTCAGGCTTTGCAATAATTGTCCATGCCTGTATTGTTTACCCCTTTAGTAAATTAATGTAGTGTGCATAGGTGAAACAGTGAAGTGGAATGATATTGATACTCGATATACATAATATGAGTTCTGTTAACATCGCAATGCATTTCCCTCAACATTGTCCATGTTCTTGCAGGTCTTTGATTTATTTGACACGAAACACAATGGAATTCTAGGATTTGAAGAATTTGCACGTGCGCTATCAGTATTTCATCCAAGTGCCCCTCCTGATGAGAAAATTGATTGTAAGTTTAGACTTTTAGGGCATTTGCATAGGTAGTTCAACTTTAAATGAGGCAAAATATTAGTACAAAAATGATCACTGAAAATTACACAAGTATATATATGGTAATATGTATAAAAGTGAATAATTAACACTTAATAGAATTAAACATGTTAATGTGTCACAGATGCTACTTCAAATTTCTTGCCTTGCAAATTTCCTTTACATCTTAGAACCAACGTGCTAATTGCACGAAAATGTATTTTAATATACATTTAGGAGCAAATTAAATATACAGAGAAGTGCATCTGTTTATCACTGCAATACCTAGGTATGTATAGTGTCCACAAACACCATCATAGCATGCATTTTGAGCAAACCACATTAAGTTAGCCCTCATGTCTATGTGATCCCCAGACATGTATTTACTTATTGTTTGGATTCGAATGGATATAGGCCTAAAATGCAACAAACAGAAGATTCATGATATCACTTAGAATACTAGGTTCATACTTCACGGATCACCTTTTTGTTATTTCCTTTGCTGAGTTCATTGGTGCTACCTGAGAGGAAATATCTATATAAGCTCCATCAGCGCTACCTTTTTGTTATTTCCGTTCTGCTTGTTTGATAGTGCACTGGGATATAAAATGACCCAATTTCCTGATCTTCTCTTTTCTACCATACATATATGCCCTTCGGCCCTTTTCTTCTTTGTAACTGGAAAAATATGTCTTACATAGCCTACTCTATAATCCTTGCAGTTTCCTTCCAGCTATATGATTTAAAGCAACAAGGTTTCATTGAAAGACAAGAGGTATTTTGCAAATCAGGATGTAATATGTGAAGTTAAATTGTTGATTAAGATCAATAAGACCATTTATCTCGAAGCTAGTTCCTATTGTTTTCCGGTTAACCCAGTAATTTTAATCCTGAATTCCTTATTTTTTATGTTTCATTTTTCTTCTCTGAACACTTAATGACCAAGTATCTTCGAAATTGTTATACAGTGAACCAAATTCAGGCCGATAACGTAAATACTGCTTGACCATGGCAAGTCCTATAGGTGGTGATAACTATAAGTGCAAGTGTATTTGGATTCATACCTTACACCACTTCCTGCAACCCTAGTTAGGATATTTAAAAGTTTGGACTCTGTCTATTTGGTTCTGACTTTTGTTCAACTTAATATTAGCATGTAGCCTTGATCCACATATCAATTTGTCTATCTCAGAGTAGATTTATTAGTTAGAATGGAGCCAATTTTTTTTTCATAAATTGTCGAACTTATGTTACATCCTTTTTTCCCATGTTTGATCAGGAATACCTTTCTTCAAGTCAAATAAATTTTAGGACGCCATGTGTGCTTCTTTGTGCAAACCTTTGTTGATCTTCTAATTGTAATGGTTTCTTTTTCGGTTATAAGGTTAAGCAAATGGTTGTTGCTACACTTGCTGAATCAGGAATGAATCTTTCAGATGAAGTCATAGAGAGCATCATTGACAAGGTCTGGTTGAATTGTTTAATTTCCTCATACTAGTATGTCTATGCACTATTCCATGTGGACAAACAGAAGATTTAGCTGATGTTGCTTTAATCTGAGGCCATATCTGGTACTTTGGTACATTGCGCTATCATTTTTTTATAAAAATATTTCCCTCTTGTTAGAAGACTTTTGAGGAGGCGGACACAAAACATGATGGGAAGATTGACAAAGAAGAATGGCGCAATCTAGTTCTTAGGCATCCCTCTTTACTGAAGAACATGACACTCCAATACCTCAAGTAAGATATTCTAACTTGTTTGTCGATGGTGAATTACTTACTACTATTCTTGACTTATTATGGTCAAGTTAATGGAAATCTTTAGGGTTCAGAGTTTGCTCTTGAATGAATAACAGTATCAATTTTTTTTTTAAATTATATTGCCAAATGAAAATCGATCATTTGAATGGTATATTGGAACCTGGAGAGTGTGTCATATGTCAGAGGCATGAGATTAATTTCATTGCTTCAATTCCATTTGTACCTTAACATATCTATTGTATATGCTGCTGTTATTTCCTTGCTCTATAATCACTAATCAGTTCTAATTTTGCAGGGACATCACCACTACGTTTCCAAGCTTTGTCTTCCATTCTCAGGTTGATGACACGTAAAAGCTGTGAGAATTTTGTGTACTATGATGGAAAATCAGAAGACAGTCTTAGTGCTTTGTTAAGCTTTCCGAGGATGGTTTCACGGAAGCCGTAGTTTCCCAAAGCATATTACGTACTGGGTTCGATTATTCCTCTCGTTCCTGTTAATAGCTTCTTTTCTTGCTTTTGTCTGGAAGTGTGGCTGGAATCTTTCAGCCTGTGCGAAGTTTATATGCAGTTTCTTCTTTTCCTTTGGGTTATTAGCTGGTAGTAAGGGTTAGAGTTCCTTTCTTTTTGTACATAGCTGGTTCGTTTAGCTAACTGTATTTTACGTGGGGAACAACTATGTTGTATATTCTGGATTAAAATGGAATGGAGCAGGAATGCCTTTGTTGATTGAGTTTGTAAGAATTCATTGTTCTTATAGAGCTAGACTTGTTTTCGTTGTTATTTCGCTTAATGTTCACGGACGCCTTTGTTGCTTGCCTACACGCGAGGGTAGGTTTCTGGTCTTGTAGGTGGGTACATCAGCGGGTATATTTAGGTTCCATCCATCAGTGAAGGTAGCTGGAAGTACTACACAGAGCTGGTATGACAATAACACCGCTGTTGTAGAACTATACATGTGATGTGTACTGTGTGAGGAGATGGTGAGAAAGGTTGATAAAGAGACGGAGAAGGAACATGTATGCCGAGGTGGATCATTTTTTACTACAGTACTTTTTTCTTGCATAATGTGCTATTTTTTTTCTCATTTTTTACTTAAGCAGCAGCATTGCAACACGGTTCATATCACAAGCATAGTCAAGATAAGAGATTCCAAGATGCCAGTCATCAATGATTAACGATTCAGCTCGTGGCTTCATGTGTGATTGCATGCCTTACTTAGCCAGAAAAGCGCATGGACTAAGTGACTGATTGTCTGTCACACATGTTTACATATAGCAAGGAAGCTACTTCAACAGTTTCACTAGCCAAGGAGACAAAGCATCAAGAATCTCTTGAAAACGAGTGGCCTACGAGCCAGAAGTTGCATGTTGCTTTTGAAGTTTTAGTTGGTCCACAAGGGTCAAACAGAAGCTTTACTTGAGGAAGGAACTCATCATGAAACAAGAGAATATCCTAACCAAAGCCGTTGGAACATGCCCGCGCGACTTGGACCTGATCCTGTCAAGGGGTCACGTCTCTCTCTGGGTGTGCACGCCCGTGATTACTACTCGTACGTCCTTGTCTCGCCGATCGGCCGATGTCGGCTCTGACCAAGTTGATTGTGTGCTGGCTGACCGGCCATTTATTTTGGACCAATAGAAACAAATTAAAGCCACGATCGATCGTAACCTCACCGAGTATACACTGTTGAGATACTGTGCTTTTTGTACACGTCCGCTCTTAATCCACGGCACGAGTATTTTTTGTCTTTTTTCTTTTTGACGAACGATTTGCAGGCGCTCTGAATTTTGTTTAGATAGAAAAGAGAGAAGAATATAAAATTCCAAAGGGAATACAAGAGGACAATGAAAAGGAAAATGGAAGCAGAAACAGAAACTGCACATCGATCGGCTATTTTATACTTCTTCTTACTATGTTTGTCTATCTACATATAGGCTATCCACATCATCTCTTTCACTAACCAATCAAATGTCCATGTCAATCCACTAACATTCATTAATAATAGAGTATCTTACGTGCAGCCTATCCGCGTCATCTATTTTTTCCATCCAAATGCTTATCTCACATATGTTTTCCATCCAATTGTCCACATCACCAGTTTATAGCCGTCGAATACACAATTTTTCTACACTAATTAAATTTAGCATCTCGACTATTTGACCAATTTATTCTCTCATAATCCAATAAAAAACTTCATGTTTATAGATTTTTATTTATGCAATATAGTTTTTTTAAAAAAATCCGGCTACAACGCGTGGATATCCTTCTAGTATATATAAAACACTACTCCTTTGTTTGTAAATCTGTTTGAAAAGAAGGCGTATACCTTTTCTTAGAAGTCAAACAATATAAAGTTTAACCAAGTGTTAAAAAAATATCAATAACTACGATATTTCTTAGGTATCGTATGAAAATATAGTTCAAGATATATCTAACAATATTTTTTTTTGTAAAAGTTGATTTTTTTTCGGAAAATTTGGTCAAACTTCACATAGTTTAATTTGACTTTTGAAAACAATTACAAACATTTTTTCTAGAACGAAGGTATCACTCAATTACTCGCGCCATGCATACCTCCATCACGTGGCTAATATCTTCACAAATTAACCTCACCAGCGTTGTAGGGATCTCTATCTTGTATATCAAGAACTCCTATATGTACATCCACGGTAGATGTTCCGCGCGATATAAGCCGCGTAACCCACTTCTTTCTTCTTCTTCTTCTTGAAACTACGGTCGCTGGTAACTGTGCTCCAACAACATTTAATCAAAGAGCTCTGGTTAGCAATGGCCGCTTGAGTTTGGGATGGGTGATTTATCTAACCTAAACTCTATATTTTTTTTGATGACTCCTCACGCTAAAACTCCTCTTTCCTAAACTTACGATTCCCCTCCTTCCAAAATCAAAGTTGAGATATTTAAGCATTACCAAGTTTGAAATTCCAAATTTCATTTAAGAACCTCGTCCGGTATGTGAACTGTAATTTCTGTAACCAAACCCTAGTTCCCGAGGGTTTCTTTACGGTAGCCTAATCATTTTTTGCCAAATGATCTCCATCAGAACCTCATCGATCCTTGTAAGTTATTTCAACAATTTCTCAGACGACAATCGATCTTAAAACACTCAATATCTACAAAAAAGGTGCTGCTAATTCTATGTCTCTTGAAGATGTATTTCCATATGTACTTAGTCGAATGTGATGGGGTTTGTTGCATAGAGAACAAAAACATTCCTACGGTTGCAACTGCCAAGATCGAATCTAGACGATACTTGTAACGGTTTCAGATGGACTCACCCTCGAAGACCGTAAAGCGGGATAACGTTCTCGCAAAAAAAAGTGGCTGGTGTAGAGTGTACACGACCGTCCTCAAGAACGCGATGACTATATGCGCCACAAAGGGGCAGCACCTCCGTAATCGGTCACACATACGGTGTGTCGACGACTTTCGTACCTCGCTCCAGCTTTGCAGCGGAAGTAGTGGATCCTCGGGAACTCCAGTAGCACTACGCCATGGTAGTGGTGGAGGAGGAGAAGGTCTTACCACGTAAGCACCATACTCGTGATAGTGGACAAACTAGTAAGAGGGAGAAGATGTCAACCAAAGGGCATATGAGAGAAAATGGAGAAGTGTGTGAGGGAGATGAGCTCCACCCCTCCTTTTATAGGGGGAGGGGGCAGCCCCCAAGGGGCTGGGCGCATGGGGTGGTGTGCCCCCACCTCTCCCCTCTTGATTGCTAGTAGAGACTCCACTCACACATAATCAAAGGTCACTTCCTCCCATTAATTCTCCACTCAAAAACCAAAGGTTTTCCATTAAAGCACTTTAATTCACTTGGTTTAATGCCACTCAATTTAATGAACACTTTATTTAATGAATTACTTCATTTAACGAACATATTAACAATTCAATCTCTTGCAATATTTTGACACACCGAAACTATTCTGGCAGATTTTATCAGAACAATTCCTGTGTTGTCTAGTATTTTCTTCTGCGTTCCCTATTTACTCAAATGCGTCGACTACTCTTAAGTGTGTATTCCTATGGGCTTGTGAATTATGTGGACATGATCGAGACTCTCTCCGATCAATAATCATTAGTGGGACCTGGAGATCCATAATGACTCCCACTAATTCAACGATGAACTAGTGATAGCGTGAACCTTTTTCGTAGTAACCAATTCCTTTTGTCTCGCGATATTTTACTTGTTCGAGATCCGATCATTTGGTATCATCTATACCTAGTTCGATCTCGTTACCGACAAGTACTCTTTTCTCGTTCCCATGATATAACATTCTTAGTGATCTTATCACTTGCTTGCAAGCTATGTTAATGTGATATCACCGAGAGGGCCCTGAGTATATCTCTTCGTCATCAGGATGGACAAATCCCACTCTTGATCCAAGAGCCTTAACTAATACTTTCCAAGTACCCGACGACATTTTTATAATCACCCTATTATAGTGTGACGTTTGATGGAATCAAAGTACTCTTCCGGAGTTAGTAATTGGCGTGATCTCATGGTCTAAGGATTAGAGTTACTTCGAATGATGTTATAGCAATGTAAACATAATGGAATGATCGTGTTACTATAATTTGGGAGAATGTTCATCACATCATACACCAATGTTGTGACCTTGTTATTAACAACATCCAAAGTCATGATCAGGAAACCTTGATCATCTGTTAATCAACAAGCTAGTGTAACGAGAGGAATTACTAGAAACATTTTCTTTGTTTATTAAACACACATGTATTAACGTTTCTAGTTAACATAATTATAGCATGAGAAATAAATATTTATCATAAATATGGAATAAGATAATAACCACTTTATTATTGATTCTCAGGCATATTCCTTTCAGTCTCCCACTTGCACTAGAGTCAATAATATAGTTGAAACTTGCGCATATAAACACTTATGGCTGGTGTTGTACGTATGCGTTGCTTGTGGTAAATCTAATTTCCAGATCTAACATTTTCAGGTCTGTGTGTATTTGCATATCTTTGCATCTCTACGTATCACTCATTCTCAAATAAGATGACATTGTATAAATTTGGTCCTCTGGTGAGATCTTAGTTCGTTGGGGTTTAAAACATGTTGATACAATTGTTGTATAATAGATCTTCATAGTATTATTCTGCTTGGAACTACACCTAGTTTGGTTAACAAACTTCTTGACACAAATACCTTCGTATGCTTCTACTAGAGCAGTCTTATACTTGGACTTTCGTTGTAGTATCCTTCACAATATTTAACTTTTTGGAACTCATCCAAATCTATTGTAGAACTTTATTCCATCAAATTGCGCCACCTTAACCCATAGACTAAATTGAGATAAACTTAGTTTGTACCTTGTGAAAAAATTAGTATCAGTGTGACATTTTACAATGAACTATCTGTATAGTGCTAATGTAACACTTCACAATGAACTATTTTTCACTTCTACATACATAATATATTCTTGGTTCTTTCAAAGATCATAAGAATATCCTTACTATCATCCAATGATCATCTTATGAGTCACCTTGGTATATGCTCATAACATTTAGAGAATAGGACATATATGGATATGTACATATCATGGTATGATTGGTTAAGATATGTATGTGATTTTACTCACTAAGTGTCAACACACTTGAATCTCGTTTATCAAGGTATTCATGTGATTTTACTAACCAAGTGTCAAAACACTTGAATCTAGTTTATCAAGATATTCATGTGATTTTACTCACCAAGTGTCAAAACACTTGAATCTTGATTCACTCACCAAGTATCAATACACTTGAATCTTGATCGAACATTTTCCATGTGGCAAGAACCTTTCTCGTCATTTCTATATTGAACTCATTCAATATTTCACCTATGTACATATGGCATAACCATATTAGTCTCTCAATCTATCCAAAATAGACTTTGATGCTAAATATTCTAGTTTTGTCCAAATCTTTCATTTCAATCTATCTTCAATGAAATCCCTAACTCGTGTCAATAAAAGATACATCATTTCCAATCAACAATATGTATTATACACAATGTATTAGAAATATGTCTCAGAGCTCCCACTTAATTTCTTACAAATGCGAGCATCTTCATCATCTCTAATAAAATTAAACATTTTAACATTTTCATCACGGTGAAGATTCCAACTCCGCTATGCTTACTTCAACTATTGACGTTTACATGCCTTTTAGCATCCTTTGATTTAACAAAACCCTTCAGACCGTGTCATATGCACATCCTCAGTAATCATTCTTTTAGAAGAACATTGTTTTGTTTGTTGAACTAGCATATATAACAATTGACATATGTAGTGGTTGCTATACTAATCTGTCCAGACTAAATATCGCTACGAAAGATCAAATTTTGTCGTATTCAACTCCTTGAACATTGTCGTAAACTTTTTATCCGACATGTCGACTATTTCATAGATGTGAAACATCCATGTCTGTTTATTTATAGATCCAAATACGACTAATAAGCTTTATGCCTTTCAATGGGTCTTCCAAGTTTAGTAACTTGGTTTCTTGTGTATGGAACTATCACAATTTTATGGCTTCAAGCTATTTGACGAAGTCAGGGCCCATCATTGCTTCTTTGCATGTACTCGGTTCATAATTGTCAAATAATAATAATTTAATCTCGAATCTTAGTATTTGATTGTTTACCTGACCTACGCAGTTCAATAGGAACTTAGATCTCCGTGACCACAACCTTTGAGGCACGGGAGCCATGAGCATTATGGATGCCTCCAGGACACTTTCCAGCACTGCTAAACTCAGCACATATAGCTAAGGTTCAATAACCTTATTAAAGTTCTATTGTTCTCCCACATAACTTTTCACGAAAAACTCCTTCTCAGGAAATTGACATTCTAAGTGATAAACACTTTTGTCTTTGGTGTTATGGAGGAACACCTAATAGTTATCTGCGATAACCTACAAAGACATGCTCATCCGACTTTGGTTGTAAACATTTTACTTATGCCTAGCATACCAAAATTTAAGAAAAGACAACTTGGGTTTTATCCCAATCCATAACTCATATGGTGTCATTTCAACGGATCACGATGGAGCTCTTAGTGTAAAAATAGTAGTCCCTAAAGGTTTAATCCTTAAAACTTAACAGTAGTTTTATAAGTGACACCGTTGATCCTACCATGCCAAACAAGGTTTGGTTTCATCTCTCGAAAATTCCATACTCTTATGGTTTTATCAGGAAACATAAATCCATAGAACGATTCCTTGAATCTTAGGTGTTTTTGCTAAACATGTAACTCAAATATCTTCCTTTATGATCCAACCATAAATTCTTTATTTTCTCATTACAATGATTTTTCACTTCATCTTGAAATCAGTTAAACATTTTCAAACGTTTCATACTTCTCCCTGATTAAGTAAATATACATATATTCACTCAAATCTTTGGTTAAAATATATGAAGTTTGAAAGATCCACCACATACGGCTACACATAATGGACTATATATATGCATCAATATGCACAATGTCCAATAAGCACATAATGGACTATATGCATCAATATACACAATGTATAATAAGTTAGTCGTTCGTTCCTTTTTGGCCTATGAATGAAATTTAAACCATTTCTAGAAAATTCTCACAAGGGTCAATTGATTCAAAAATAAAAAAGACTCCAAAATTTTATCAATATGGAGTTTCTTCATGTTTTCTTTCCAATATGATTTAAACTGCAGTGTTACTCATAAGTGATCTTCTAATCATTCATCTTACGACACTTTAGCATCAGCATTTATGGACATGATTTATCCAACTAGATTTGTAAGAGTTCATCCATCTTTAATGAAATACGGTAATTATTTGAACAACCATCGTTCTCATAATACTGGAACAAAATAACAATTATTAAAAACAAATCTTGAAGGCAAGGTTTGATGTCAACGAGAAACACCATAACACTTCATTTGTTTTCGATGAACATTGTCACATATTCTCTTGGTAGTTACTTAGGCCATTGCAGTTCATGAATTGTGTTGCTCTGTATGAAACTTCACACAAAAAAATTCAGTATCCAATATCGGTATCTAATACCCAAGAACCACATCGTTTAACAAGCAAGGAATACACCTATAACGTGTATATCATTTATATAACTAAGCTAGACATTTCCAGTCTTTTCTTTTCTACCAAATATTTCCAAGGTTCTCTTTCAGCATTTACTTTTCCTTTTTAAAAGAATCTATCAACATCCATAGTGGTGCCATACATATGACACATGATCCAAAGCGTGTATAGTCAAATATGAATACCTTTAGACTTGCACTTTTGATGTAGACCACCATCATCAAATGTTTGATGTTCTTTCAAATTTCATTCCTTTTACTAATCCTTTTAATGTAGTAAACATTTTACCTACATCTATGAAAATTTTCATGATCAAGCTACTATAGCTCATAAGTACAAATCGCAAATATAATGTTAATTCCCGAAACCTTTTGGGTGATCAGGATGCCTAGCGTCTCCAACCTTTGCAAATTCTCATACAATACGAGAATATGTATTTTATTAAATTATATTTTATCATATTGCAACCAATATATTGTTTTAGATATCATAATATCTTCTACACATGATAGTTTCTAAAACAATTTACAGCTCCTAGATAATTCTGATATTAAAACAAATTTTCAATATCAAGAATCATGGAGGCAAGCATGATACTTAGGTACTAACGCTGGAATTTCTTATTCTTGATTCAATACTACTTATTGAATTTCACGGAGTAAGTGAGGTTGATGACTGCAAGTGCACAGATCAATTATAGCTAGTTTCAAAATAAGAGTATCAGACCCACAGAGAGCTTTTGGTTGAGGTCTTTATGCCCCTCATCACTATCTACCAAAGGATACTTATAAGTTGTCTTTGATTTCGGGTGAACAGTGTTTGAAAGGTTTTTGGTTTTAGTGCAGGAAAGTAAATAAAACAAGTAAAAACAAAGCAACTAAAAAGAGTGTTTTCAGAATGGTGGCTGAACTTAATAGGGCTAAAACGTTCTCGGGGATGTAGGATAATCTATTTCTTGTATCATGATATGTGTGGAGAGAGTTCCGCAATAAGATGTTCACCAAGGCTCGTAGGCAGTCACTTTGTTGAGCCAAGAATGAGGTCATCTCTAAATAACAACTATGATGCCTAGAAGCAATAACCATGCAGACCACCGTAATTAAGGGTTTCCCGTGGATATCGTAATTATCTTAGTGAATCTCCATTTGTTCCCCCTTCGACCGTGTTGGATGATAGCGGTGCTTATAGTCATAGTAGCAACCGGCACAAGGCACCCAAGCACATCCAAAGGGTTTCGCCCTCTTACTTTAGACCCGAAGGCAAATGATACCGACTACACATACCATCTAAAGGGAGAGATCAAACACACATCATAGATTTGCTAGATCCTCTACACAAGTAATAAATCATCTTTATTTCATTTCATAATAATGCTAGGGTTTCTCCATCTCCCCAAGAACGAAGGGAACTACTCACACATGGAAGCAATCAACAACATCATCATAAACAAATGGATGGATAAAAGTAATGGAATGAATCTAGTCCAAACCATAATTAAATCTGGAGTTACAACAAGATCTAATGGATGGATGATGGGGGTAGAGATGCAGCGGTCGATGGTGTAGGGGATGATGCATTGTCCTCCAATGATCCGTGCAGCAGCAAGGATTTGTCCTTCTTCAAGTTTCTCCTTCAGATCTTTTTCAGGTGTGGTTTTTCTTGGCTAGAGGTTTCTGTGAATGTCGGATCCGTCTTCTGTTTTCATGAGGAGGAAGTATTTGATGAGGCGGTCCCGCCGGGTCGTCGGCAGACGCTGTATGGGGGGTCACCTGTACCATAAATTAGATTCTGTCTGAGCCTCTGGGCAATTCTTCCAGGTGCGAAGGTAAATCATTAAAATGACTTTTATCACTTAAAAATACCATATTGCTATGTAATATGATAGTCTCAATTGATATGTTCATTAAAGACTTAGTAAATTGGGATCTTGTTGAAACAAGGACAAAAAGGTGCGCACTAACGCGGTAAAATACTAAAAACCCTATACTACCTAAAAATGCTTAATTTTTGGACTCATCAGAGGTTTTGCTAAAAGTTTGCAATAGTATTTTAAACTTTAAATTGACACTCATAAAATAATACGATACTAGTTCATAAAGTAAAATTCCAGAATTCTATAGTTATATTATCTCAATTATAGCTAAATACAAGGTAGTAAACGAATTCCAGTGACTACAACGAACTATGCAAATTCACTTCGACTTAGTTTATGATAAATGGAGTTCAAATTAATCAAAAATTCTAAATGAACCCCCACTCAAAACAACATTCCTTGACTCATTTTGGTGATTACACGAACCAAATTCACTACACCACGTCCGATCATTGCTGACTCGTGTAATAACGAGCTCATTGGGGAACCCCAAGAGGAAGGTATGATGAGCACAGCAGTAAGTTTCTCTCAGTTATGAAACCAAGGTTATCAATCCAGTAGGAGCAAGGAAACACCTCAAAGGTGTGATATATTCCAAATATATCTATAATTTTTGATGTTCCATGCTTGGTTTTATCCACTTTCTTGTGTTTTGTCCACACTTTGGAGTACTTTTCATATGATTTTTTGGACTAACCTATTAACAAGAGCCACAGTGCCTACTGTTTTCCGCTGTTTTTGGTTCCGGAAAGTCGGAAAGTGAATATTCTCGAATTGACGGGACAAAAGCCAAAGTGCCTATTTTTCCGTAAGACTCTAGGAGCCGAATTAAACGGAGGAGGGGAGGGGCTGGCCACACCCCCTGGCGGGCTGGGCCTGGCCGCGCCAGGGCATGGTGTGGTGGCCCCAGGCACCCCCTCGGTCTCCCTCTTCGCCTATAAGTTGCCTTCTGACCTAAAAACTCCGAGGGGTTTGACGTTTTTCCAGAAGGAGTTTCGCTCCTCCGCCACCACCAGATTCCACGAAACAGCACCAGAAACTCCGTTCTGGCACCCTGCTAGGACGGGGAATTGGAGGAGATCATCGCCATCATCATCACCATCGCTTCTCCATCGACCATCCATGTTTCCTCCATCTATGAGTGAGTAATCCCCCGCTGTAGGCTATGGGGATGGTAGGGATTGGATGGGATCGTTCATGTAATGGCATCAGATTGTTAGGGCATGGTGCCTAGTATCCTTTATTAGTGCTTTATGACTTTGTTGCGACTTGTTATGCTTAATGCTTGTCACTAGGGCCCGAGTGCCATGATTTCAGATCTGGACATGTTATTGATTCATTATGATAGTATTGTTTTTGGGTCTTATCTACAAGTTGTATACACACGTTGTTGTCCGAAACCTATGGCCTCAAGGCGATGTAAATCGGGATAACCGGAAGGGAATGGCTTTGATGTGAGGATCACATGTGTTCACAGAGTGTTAATGCTTTGCTCCGGTGCTCTATTAAAAGGAGCACCTTAATTGCCAGTAGTTCCTTAGAGGCCCCGCTGCAAACGGGCCAGCAGGACAAAAGATGGTGTGCAAGTTCTCATTGCGAGCATGTATGACTATATATGGAACACATGCCTAGGATTGTCTAGTACTTGGATGCTTTATCTTATTTATCTGCAATTGCCCTATGTTCTGATTGCTATATGAATTGTCTTGTCCATGCAACGCCCGTCCATCCATCCCTATGCCTACCGCACTCGAGTCCCACTGTTTTCTGCTTTTGTTACTACTGTCTTTGCTTTACTACTGCTGTTGCTTTACTATTCCTACTACAAAACTGTTTCTACTGATAAACTGCTGTGAGCAAGATTGTTTCCAGGTGCAGCTGAATTGACAACTCAGTTGTTAAGGCTTATAAATATTCTTTGGCTCCCCTTGTGTCGAATCAATAAATTGGGTTTCACTTCCCTCGAAAATACTGCGATACACCCCCTATACTTGTGGGTCATTAAACTATTTTCTGGCGCCGTTGCTGGGGAGCATAGCTTTATTTATCAAGTCCACTTGGATTCACTATTGTTCAAGCTAAGTTTATTTTCTCCTTGTTTGCTTGTTTCTTTATCAAAAATACAAAAAAAATTAGTTCCTACTCTAGTTGTTATTTTCGTTGGTCTGTTATTGTCTTGCTTTGTCATGCTTATTGTCAATGGTTGGTTTCTTTGAAATCGAAGCTTATTGGCAAGGTGGGTTCACGGAAGATCAAAAATATTATTATAAGAAACACCGCTTGTCACAAAAAGGGAAACACTTATGGTAACAAATTGATAGGTTGTATACCATTGCTAAAAACGTGTGCTCTACTTATAATGTTACTTATTGCTGTGATGAATCTCGTTGTAGAAAGAGGTATAAACACCTCCCTTTTCAATGTGAGTATAATGATAATGATACAATATCTTCCTATTCTAAAGGAATTTATGACTTTTATGATGCGAAAAAAATTGAAGAATTTATTGCTTGAAAGGGTGCTTTTGAACTTGCTAGTTTGCTTGAAAATATTGATGATTCACCTTATAAGTATGAGGTTTATAGTATACTTAAATTTTGCTTTGATAATTACAAGGATGAAAATGGCTCTATTCTTGAGTATTTTAATAGATGCTCTCCACAAATGGAAGAGACTAATGCCTTGCAGGATCCTATGGAAGAAGAAATTGATGAACCTGAAATCTCATTAGATGAAAAAGAGGAGGAGAGTGATGAACAAAAGGAGGAAGAATGGATTAGCTACCCATGCTTACCTTCTAATGAGAGCAACTCGTTATCCCTTACATTATTTGATTGTCCCCCATGCTTACTAAAGGAGGATGAATGTTATGTTCCTGAGGATTCTTTTGAAGATGTTTATAATAAAGCTCTAGTGCTTGTAGATCATGAAAAGCATGCTTTATGTGATAGTTATATTGTTAAGTTTCTTCATGAGGCTACTGAAAATTATTATGAGAGAGGAAAATATAGTTGTGAAAGTTTTCATGGTATTGAAACACCTCTCTATGTGTTGAAAGTTTTGAAATTACTCTTGTTTTATCTTCCTATGCTTGTCACTTTGTTCTTTGTGAATTTATTTGCATACACGATTCCTATGCATAGGAAGTGGGTTAGACTTAAATGTGTTTTGAATTTGCTTCTTGATGCTCTCTTTTACTTCAAATCATATTTCTTATGAGAGCATCCTCTCAAACTTTTATGCCTGAAGATGATAATATGTCTATTATTCTTGGGAGACCTTTTCTTAAATACTGCAGGAGCTGTTATTAATTGTAATCAAGGGAAGGTGACCTTCAATGAACACATTGTCTATTTCCTCAAGAAGATTGAAAGAACTTATGGTTTGAATTCAATTGAACATGTTGAGGGCATTCAAGTTGGAGAAATATATTGTCCCATACCAAGAGAAAAATTTGAAACTATTATGATTGGGACTATTGCTATCAAGGTTGAGGTAACATAATCATTAGTGGAATACAAAGTTTTGTATCATATGAAATTGTTTTGGTAACAATACCTGATCAACCTTGTTAACAAAAGGATTTCATTGAACAAAACAATGTTTTTCACTATGATTATCTCCGCTTACTTCTATTCTATCCATTTTAGTTTTTGCTTTTGCCTAACTTAAAGGCGTTAAAGAAAAGTACTTATTGGGAGATAACCCAAAAGTTTTAGATGATTCTTGGAAGTTATTACTTCAGTAATAACCGCTCCTTATCCTTTTTATTTGCTTTTTGTGCCAAGAATAATCTCTAATGAGAGAGAAGTAATGATTGGGAAAGTTGCTGTCCCGAAACAGATTTCTGTGCTTCACCGTAAAAATTCGTGTAAAATCTCTGAACGTCTTTTTGAGGCGTGAATTTTTGTGCTTCTGCCCCAGGTTGTTATCTAACTTTCGTTAGTTCAACACGTTTTGATTTGAGCAACAGAAGGACTTCGAAAAAATTCGTCTTTACCTGCTGGTCTGTTTTGATAGATTTCTGCCATTTTCTGCATTTGCTTCTTGTTGGTTCCTTTTTGAGTTCTTTTGGGGAATTGAGCTTTTTGAGGGAAGTGGTACAGTAGCTAGTGTTCTAATGGAAGTTTATTTGGTGTTAGATCTGAACCTTAAGACCTATTATCTTGAGTGTACTAATGTTGCTAATAAAGATTGTGTGAAGTTTTGTATCAAGGAAAAATTTCAGGTGTATGGAAGGAATAAGTAATGAGATGAAGGATGGACTAAAGCTCAAGCTTGGGGATTCCACGCGTGTCACCCCAAGAAATATCCAAGAAGTACAAGCGTCAAATCTTGGGGATGCCCAAGGCATCCCCTTCTTCATCAATAAAAATCCCAGGTTTCTTCCAAACGCTTCATTTTTATTGTTTCATGCACAATTGTGTTGTTCTTGGAGCGTCTTCTTTTTTATTTTTCATTTTGGTTTTCATTTGCTTGGAGGTTTGCTTAGTTTGCTGAATAAATTGGTTGGACCCTCTCTTTCCTATATTGGTTTTCAAATAGTTTGGTTTGGATTGGAAAAGAGTAGGAAAGCTCATGCTTAAGGGGTAAAGAGAGCTTGTTTTTGATTGTGGCATATGCTTCGTCATGTCATGCTTGATATTGTTTTGGCTTTATGCTTAGTATTCTTTGATGTAGCATGACTTGTTATAAATATTGAGATTGCTTAATGTGCCTTGGATGAATCATGCGTTGTTTTAGCATATTAAAGCATAGAATAGTGGTATTCTCCTTTGATGCTTTATTTGGGTTGACTTGGCACATGCTCACACCATGTTATGACTATCTCAAGTCACCATAGCCTTTATGATCCATTAGTTTTCAACTTGTAGTATCACTTTATGCTTTGATCAATGATGTTTTGTCGCTCTGCATGATTATGGCCATTATTGCTCTCTTAGTTTGTCGCTCCCAGTCTTTTGCTAGCCTCCACAACAAAGTATGAGTTCCACTCCTGCATCCAACTCCCTAAACCAAGTTATTACAAAGAGTCCACCATACCTATCTATTAGCTTATGCTATTTCAAGTATATTCATGCTTTTGTTTACCTTCCAGATTAAACTTGTTATGAGAAAACTAGTGATTAAAGCTCTCACGAACTTGATGGCACACTTTACTTTTCTTGCCCTTAATAAACTTGAACCATTGTGTCTTGTATGTTGTATATGCTTGCACTTATTTGTTGGGAATTAGCAGAACCATGCTTTTATGGGGAACGCTTTCAACATTGGACTTGGTACTTGTACCTAGTTGATATCATGCTCTTTTGTATATGGATGTGATCGGTGTGAAATGAAAGGGGAGCTTGTAAGTCCATGGAGTTATGTATATGTGTTAGAGAAACGCCTGGGCCGCTGGTCTAATCCATGCTGACATGGTGGAAACCTGCAGCGTAACCATAATGAGCTGTCTATAAAGCATTCTTCTTATAAAAAAAAGAGTCTTATATTGAGAAAAAAAAGAAAAAAAAGAGATACTATGAAAAGAGGAAAGAGAGAAAAAAGCACCATATTCCCATGGTAAATAAGAAGAATGCTGAGATGCTCGTTGTCTGCTTGCCTTGTCATTTTGATATGGGGATTCTTCCGTATCATCGGGCAAGGGGTACCCCGTTGGCGGTTCTCTATGATACACATGTACTTATGATGACAAGAACTTACCGGTGACTAAACTTGAGTATCATGAGGAGCGACCCTCGTATACAAGGGACATGAGATTTCTAACTTATACTTCGTCAAGCATGTACACCATAGTTTGTTCACTTTAACCTTAATTACTTCAAGATGCTTATGATAGGGGCAATGAGAGCTGAAAGCTTTAAGTACCATAATTTTTGGAAGCTCTTTATGAGACTTGAATCCCTACTTCCTTCTATGAATGCCTTTCTTCCACCATTACATTGAATCTCCACCTTCTACCTTTATGCACCTACTTTGAGAGCATAGTGGCCATTCTTAGTTCTATGTGCATTGTCCCAAGACTAGTTGATTGATGCATAAATTGATATTGCTTGTTTTAAACTATTTGTATCTAGTCACTCTTATGAACTTTGAAGGTGTCCTATGCATTTATATTTGCTACTCTATGAGGGACAAGCTGAATACTATTATGCTATGTTTTCTTTATGTGAAACAAACAAACGTCTTGCAAAGCATTGTTATTCATGAATCTTTTGTTTGTGCCTTTTCATGTTGCATCATAGTCTCTTTGTCTTATTGCTAGAACTTTGTCTTTCATGTTATGATTGAAGTACTATGATCCCAGCTTTGAATGTTTTACAAATATTTTGATCAAGTCTTTGATGGTGCATGTCACCTCAAAAATTATTTTTTCTTTTTATCACTTACCTACTCGAGGACGAGCAGGAGTTAAGCTTGGGGATGTTGATACATTGCAAATGTATCTATAATTTTTGATGTTCCATGCTTGGTTTTATCCACTTTCTTGTGTTTTGTCCACACTTTGGAGTACTTTTCTTTTGATTTCTTGGACTAACCTATTAACAAGAGCCACAAGCTGCCACCGCCTGCTTTTCTGCTGTTTTTGGTTCTAGGAAAGTCGAAAATGAATATTCTCGAATTGGACGGACAAAAGCCAAAATGCCTATTTTTCCGAAGACTCCAGAATACGAAATGGAGGAGGGCTGGGGCTGCCACCCCAGGCTGGCTAGGCTGGCCGTTGTGGCATGATGTGGTGGCCCAGGCACCCCCTCGGTCTCCCTCTTCGCCTATAAGTTGCCTTCTAACCTAAAAACTCCAGGGGGTTCGACGTTTTTCCAGAAGGAGTTCCGCTCCGCCGCCACCACTAGATTCCACGAACGAAACTCCGTTCCGGCACCTCGCCGACGAGGAATTGGAGGAGATCATCGCCATCATCATCACCATCGCTTCTCCATCGACCATCCATGTTTCCCCCATCTATGAGTGAGTAATCCCCCGCTGTAGGCTATGGGGATGGTAGGGATTGGATGAGATCGTTCATGTAATGGCATCAGATTGTTAGGGCATGGTGCATTGTATCTTTTATTAGTGCTTTATGACTTTGTTGCGACTTGTTGTGCTTAATGCTTGTCACTAGGGCCCGAGTGCCATGATTTCAGATCTGAACATGTTATTGATTCATTATGATAGTATTGTTTTTGGTCTTATCTACAAGTTGTATACACACGTTGTTGTCCGGAACCTATGGCCCCGGCGACGTAAATCGGGATAACCGGAAGGGAATGGCTTTGATGTGAGGATCACATGTGTTCACGGAGTGTTAATGCTTTGCTCCGGTGCTCTATTAAAAGGAGCACCTTAATTGCCAGTAGTTCCCTAGAGGCCCCGCTGCAAACGGGCTGGCAGGACAAAAGATGTTGTGCAAGTTCTCATTGCGAGCACGTATGACTATATATGAAACACATGCCTAGGATTGTCTAGTACTTGGATGCTTTATCTTATTTATCTGCAATTGCCCTATGTTCTAATTGCTATATGAATTGTCTTGTCCATGCAACGCCCGTCCATCCATCCCTATGCCACCGCACTCGAATCCCACTGTTTTCTGCTTTGTTACTACTGTCTTTGCTTTACTACTGTTGTTGCTTTACTATTCCTACTACAAAACTATTGCTACTGATAAGCTGCTGTGAGCAAGATTGTTTCTAGGTGCAGCTGAATTGACAACTCAGTTGTTAAGGCTTATAAATATTCTTTGGCTCCCCTTGTGTCGAATCAATAAATTGGGTTTCACTTCCCTCGAAAATACTGCGATACACCCCCTATACTTGTGGGTCATCAAGGTGTTGCTAGCTGGACTTTGGCAGGGCGCACTACCGGTGTCAGCAGCAACATGGAGACCTGCACAACACAACCACAGAACTCTGTCCCCAACTTGCGATGAGGTTGTCAATCTCACCAGTTTTGCTGAAAACAAAGGATTAAACGTATCGAGTGGAAGAAAGTAATAGTTTGCAGAAAGTAAACAAAAAGCAGTAAACAGTTGTAGATTGATGATAAAAGAAAGGACCGGGGTCCATAGTTCACTAGTGGTGGCTCTCCTTAAGATAGATGACATGTTGGGTGAACAAATTACAGCGGAGCAATTGACAAACATCGAGAAAGCAATACATGCATATACTATTCATCTTGACTCCTTTGAGACTTGATTGGGAATTACAACATTATACATAAACCGTAACCAACTGCATCTATGACTAATAATCCACCTTCAGATTATCATCCGAACCCCCTCCAGTATTAAGTTGCAAGCAACGGATAATTGCATTACGCATTGCGTGTAAAGTAAACAATACGACTGTTCTATGAACAAAGGATTGTTGATTTCTCCCTAGTAGCAACATCACATCTAGTACCTTAGAGATTTCTGTCACTTCCCCAGATTACTAGAGGCATGAACCCACTATCGAGCATAAATACTAACTCTTGGAGTTGCTAGCATCTACTTGGCCAAGATAGCCACTAACAACGGAAAGCATGCAAGATCACAAATAACAAATACATGATAGAATCAATAATCAAGCTGAAATAGCATCTCAATATCCATCGGATCCCCACAAACACAACATGTATGAATTACAAATAGATGATCTTGATCATGAACGGAGCTCACAAAATCTAAAAATGATAGCACAAAGGAGGAGAACCAGCCATCTAGCTACTACATGGACCCGTAGTCCAAGGATGAACTTCTCATGCATCACACCGGAGGCTTGTATGATGATGAAGAAGGCCTCTAGGGTGAATTCTCCCCTCCGGCAGGGTGCCGGGAAGAGCTTTAGATCCCTTTCGATCTAGGGATGGAGATGACGGTGACTACAGACTCTTTCGTGGAATTTTGATCGGGTACTTAGGGTTTCTGTATCGGAGGCAATATATAGGCAAAAGGAGAGGCCGAGGGGTGCACAGGCGGCTGACCACCTCGGCGCGAGCCAGCTGCACCTGCCGGCTGGTGTGGCCCTAGCCCCTCTCCGTCTCGTATTCTGGCTCCTAGTGTCCCTAGGTGAAAAAGTGACTTTGGCTTTTGTCCCATCTAATTCCGAGAATATTCATTTTCTGACTTTCCTGGAACCAAAAACAGTAGAAAACATGCAGCTGGCACTTTGGCTCTTGTTAATAGGTTAGTCCAAGAAATCATATAAAAAGTACTCCAAAGTGTGGACAAAACATAAGAAAGTAGATAAAACCAAGCATGGAACATAAAAAAATATGGATACGTTATCAACGTATGAACATCCCTAAGCTTAACTCCTGCTCGTCCTCGAGTAGGTAAGTGATAAAAAGAAAGAATAATTTTTGAGGTGACATGCACCATCATAAACTTGATCAAAGTATTTGTAAAACATTGATAGCTGGGATCATAGTACTTCAATCATAACATGAAAGACAAAGTTCTAGCAATAAGGCAAAGCAACTATGTTGCAACATGAAAAGGCACAAACAAAAGACTTATGAATAACAATGCTTTGCAAGACGTTTGTTTGTTTCACATAAAGAAAACATAGCATAGTGGCATTCAGCTTGTCCCTCATAGAGCAGCAAACATAAATGCATAGGACACCTTCAAAGTTCATAAGAGTGACTAGATACAAATAGTTTAAAACAAGCAATATCAAAGCTATGCATCAATCAACAAGTCTTAGGACAATGCACATAGAACTAAGAATGGCCACTATGCTCTCAAAGTAGGTGCATAAAGATAGAAGGTGGAGACTCAACATAAAAGTAAAAGAAGGGGCCTTCATAGAAGGAAGTAGGGATTCAAGTTTCATAAAGAGCTTCCAAAAATTATGGTACTTATTAGCTTTCAGCTCTCATTGCCCCTATCATAAGGATCTTGAAGGTGATTAAGGTTAAAGTGACTCAACTAAGAGGATATGCTTGACAAGTTATAAGCCGAAATCTCATCCCCCTTACTTACGAAGACCGAACCTCATGCTACTCAACTTTAGTCACAAGTAAGCTCTTGTCATTGTAAGTACATATGTATCATAGAGAACCGCCAACGGGGTACCCCTTGCACATGATACAGGAGCTATCCCATAATAAAAATGACAAGGCAAGCAGACAATGAGTATCTCAGTGATCTTTTTATTTGCTATTTGCATAGGGTTTTATTGAGGATGCTTCATAGAGTGCTCATTATGGTTATGCTGCAAGTTTCCACCATCATTAGGCATGGCTTAGGCTAGCGGCCCAGGCGTTTCTCTAACACAAATACAAACTCCATGATCTTACAAGTTCCCCTTTTATTTCACACCGCCGGGATCCATAAGCAAAAGAACATGATATCAACGGGCCACAAAGTACAAGTGCAATGTTGAAAGCGTTCCCCATGATACATGGTTTTGCTAACTTCAACTTATAAAGCGCAAGCATATACGCAACAAAGATGGACGCAATGGTTCAAGTTTATTAAATGCAAAAAAGTAAAGTGTGCCATCAAGTTCGTGAGAGCTTTACTCACTAGTTTTCTCATAACAAGTTTAATTCGGAAGGTAGACAAAAACATGAATATACTTGGAATAGCATATGCTAATAGGTAGGTATGGTGGAATCTTTGGAATAACTTGGTTTTAGGAGTTGGATGCATGAGTGCAACTCATACTTGGTTATGGAGGCTAGCAAAAGACTAGGAGCGACCAACTAAGAGAGCAATAATGGCCATAATCATGCAGAGCGACAAAACATCATTAATCAAAGCATAAAGTGATACTACAAGTTGAAAACTAAAGGATCATAAAGGCTTATGGTGACTTGGGATAGTCATAACATGGTGTGAGCATGCGCCAAGTCAATCCAAATAAATCATCAAAGGAGAATACCACAATACTATGCTTTAATATGCTAAAACAACGCATGATTCTTCAAATGCACATTAAGCAATCTCAATTGTTTATAACAAGTCATGGTACATCAAAGAATACTTAGCATAAAGCCAAAAAAATATCAAGCATGGCATGACAAAGCATGGGCCATAGTCAAAAACAAGCTCTCTTTACCACTTAAGCATGAACTTTTCCTACTCTTTTCCAATCCAAACCAAACTATTTGAAAACCAATGTATGAAAGAGGGGGTCCAACCAATTTATTCAGCAAACTAATCAAACCAAGCAAACGAAAAACCAAAACGAAAACGAAAAAGAAGACGCTCCAAGAACAACACAACTTTGCATGAAACAATAAAAATGAAGTGTTTGGAAGAAACCTGGGATTTTTATTGATGAAGAAGGGGATGCCTTGGGCATCCCATGCTTTGAAGCTTGTACTTCTTGGATATTTCTTGGGGTGACACGCGTGGCATCCCCAATCTTGAGCTTTAGTCCATCCTTCATGTCATTACTCATTCCTTCCATACACCTGAAATTTTTCCTTCATACAAAACTTCACACAATCCTTATTAGCAACATTAGTGCACTCAAGATAATAAGTCTTTAGGTTCAGTTCCAACACCAATAAACTTCCATTAAAACACAAGCTACTGTATCACTTCCCTCAAAAATCTCCATTCCCCAAAAGAACTCAAAAAGGAACCAACAAGAAGCAAATGCAAATAATAGCAGAAATCTGTCAAAACAGACCAGCAGGTAAAAACTAATTTTTTCGAAGACCTTCTGTTGCTCAAATCAAAAAGTGTTGAACTAACGGAAGTTATATAACAACCTGGGTCAGAAGCACAAAACTTCACGCCTCAAAACGACGTACAGATATTTTACACGAATTTTTACGGTGAAGCACATAAATCTGTTTCGGGACAACAACTTTCCCAATCATTACTTCTCTCTCATTAGAGGTTACTCTTGGCATAAAAAGCAAATAAAAAGGATAAGGAACGGTTATTACTGAAGTAATAACTTCCAAGACTCATCTAAAACTTTTGGTTATCTCCCAATAAGTACTTTTCTTTAACGCCTTTAAGTTATGCATAAGAAGCAAGAAAAAGAATCAAGTGTTCTCAGATGAAGAAGCATTAAAACCAAATTTCTTGCCCTTACCTCTCTTACTTTTATTCTTAACCTTGGGGAACATATGATTGTTTGGTGGAGAAGCAAAGTGCATGGTTCCCTTTTTTCCACATCTATTATTGCTCCAAGGAGTTTCAATAGGGATCTTCCAAGTGTGATTTGTCCTTTTCCTACACATTCAATAACAAGATAATCAGTAGAAACCATTTTCCCTAGGATATTTGTAAACACCCCTTCAGCTATTCTAATGGGTAATATTTTGGCATTATTAGTAAGAAAAATTTCTTCTCCTCCTTTAGAAAGCCCCCAAAGATTCAAAGATTCATAGATATCTTTGGGCATAAGACAAAATTCAGACATGATATTACAGTGAGCATGAAAAGTTTCATTATTTATAGCAATCTTTACTGTGGGAAGGCATTTTGAGGGTTCAGAATTTATTGGAACATAGTTATGATGCTCTCTAATTGTATTATAGCAGTCTTTCAAACTAGAAGTGCTGGTCTCAAGAGTATTCAATCTAGCAAATATGTTTATGAAGGAAGAATCAGATTTGCTAGGCAAGTTGTAAGTAAAGACCAACTTTTTTATGGCATTAACAACATCATCCTCATTGCATTGGAGGAAATATCCTCCCACTATAGCATCCAAAGCATATCTATAGCAAAGAGCGATTCCAAGGTAAAAACTGCTAAGGAACAAGCTTTGAGTCATTTTAGGTTCAGTTTTTTCATGTAGATCAGAGATTCTAGACCAAGCTTCTTTGAAACTTTCTTCAATTCCTTGTTTGAAAGTGAAAATCATTTCCTCAGGTGACATAGTGATTGGAGAAAGGCTAGACATAATGGCAATTTTAAGATAGGAACTAATATTTTTTGTGTGTTTTTGATAAAGAAACAAGCAAACAAAGCAAAAGTAAACTAAGCAAAACAAAAACAACAAAGTAAAGAGATTGGTTATGAGGGACTCCCCTTGTGAAGATGTCCTTGACTCCCCGACAACGGCGCCAGAAAATCACTTGCTGACTCATGTAATAACAAGCTCATTGGGGAACCCCAAGAGGAAGGTATGATGAGAACAGCAGTAAGTTTCCCTCAGTTATAAAACAAAGGTTATCAATCCAGTAGGAGCAAGGAAACACCTCAAAGGTGTTGCTAGCTGGACTTTGGCAGGGCGTACTACCGATGGCAGCAACAACGTGGAGACCTGCACAACACAACTACAGAACTTCGTCCCCAACTTGCGATGATGTTGTCAATCTCACCGGTTTTGCTGAAAACAAAGGATTAAACGTATCGAGTAGAAGAAAGTAATAGTTTGCAGAAAGTAAACAGAAAGCAGTAAATAGTTGTAGATTGATGATAAAAGAAGGGACCGGGGTCCATAGTTCACTAGTGGTGGCTCTCCTTAAGATAGATGACATGTTGGGTGAACAAATTACAGCGGGGCAATTGACAAACATCGAGAAAGCAATACATGCATATACTATTCATCTTGACTCCTTTGAGACTTGATTGGGCATTACAACATTATACATAGACCGTAACCAACTGCATCTATGACTAATAATCCACCTTCAGGTTATCATCTGAACCCCCTCCAGTATTAAGTTGCAAGAAACGGATAACTGCATAACACATTGCGTGTAAAGTAAAAAATACGATTGTTCTATGAACAAATGATTGTTGTTTTCTCCCTAGTAGCAACAGCACATCTTGTACCTTAGAGATTTCTGTCACTTCCCCAGATTACTAGAGGCATGAACCCACTATCGAGCATAAATACTAACTCTTGGAGTTGCTAGAATCTACTTGGCCAAGATAGCCACTAACAACGGAAAGCATGCAAGATCACAAATAACAAAGACATGATAGAATCAATAATTAATATGAAATAGCATCTCAATATCCATCGGATCCCCGCAAACAGAACATGTATGAATTACAAATAGATGATCTTGATCATGAACGGAGCTCACAAGATCTAAACATGATAGTACAAAGGAGGAGAACCAGCCATCTAGCTACTACATGGACCCGTAGTCCAAGGATGAACTACTCACGCATCACACCGGAGACTTTCATCATGATGAAGAAGGCCTCCAGGGTGAATTCTCCCTTCCGGCAGGGTGCCGGGAAGAGCTTCAGATCCCTCCCAATCTAGGGATGGAGATGACGGCGGCTACAGACTCTTTCGTGGAATTTTGATCAGGTACTTAGGGTTTATGTATCGGAGACAGTATATAGGCGAAAGGAGAGGCCGAGGGGGTTCCTGGGGCGTCCAGACCTCTCCCTGGCATGGTCCAGGCCTGGCCGCGCGGCCAGGTGGTGTGGCCGGGCCCCAGTCCCTCTCCGTCTCGTATTCTGGCTCCTGGTGTCCCTCGGTGAAAAACTGACTTTGGCTTTTGTCCCGTCCAATTCCGAGAATATTCATTTTCTGACTTTCCTGGAACCAAAAATAGCAGAAAACAAGCAGCTGGCATTGTGGCTCTTGTTAATAGGTTATTCCAAGAAATCATATGAAAAGTACTCTAAAGTGTGGACAAAACATGAGAAAGTAGATAAAACCAAGCATAAAACATCAAACATTATGGATACGTTAGCAACGTATCAATCATCACGTGAGGTGGTGCAACTCAAATAGCGAGCATCATATGGATATCATATAATTCATATGACTCGTGCTTTACCTTTCGGTTCATGTTCCGAGGCCATGTCTGTATATGCTAGGCTCGCCAAGTAAGAACCTTAATACTCAAGTGTATAAAACTATCTTACACCCGTTGTATACGAACATAGAGTCTATCACACCTGATCATCATGTGGTGCTTCGAAACGACAAACTTTCTTAATGGTGCATACTAAGGAAGAACATATTATTATCTTGATATTTAGTGAGAGGGATCATCTTATAATACTACCGCCAAGTTCTAAGCTAGACATAAGCATAAATAAGATGCAAACAAACATCATATGTAAAAGTGATATGATATGGTTCTTGCACTTGATCACTATCTTGTGCATCATGGTATGATCTCTATCATTCCATTTATGTAGTGCCAAGGTCTATGTCGCTCCCACTTACTTTGTTATAATTCCCGAGAGTATCTTACAATACTAAAATTATAACATTTACCATATCATGACACATTCCCAACAAAAATAAAACTAGACGCTTCTAATTTATCTTTTACATATTTTACGTGGCTTTGGGCTTTTGAAGATAGAATCAATCTTACCTACAAATATGGAACCACAACGTTGATAATCAAATTATTAGCAACCCGTTGCAAATCATATATCAACTATAGTGGGAGATACAGACACCCGCTATCCACTTATGCAAAACTAGTTGTATGTCAAGCGTGGAACATGTCTCATGTGCAAGGACATGTAAAGTTAGTCCGGACTGTTTCATCCCACTATGCCACTAATATCCAAAATACATGAAGGATGCAATAACATGATCATCAGTGCTCACACACACACATATATATATATATATGTATTCCAACCATAAAAAGCCTCTATGCATAGACATAGCTCTGATACCGCTGATGGGGTTCGTTGCATAGAAAACAAAAAATTCCTACGGTTGCAACTGCCAAGATCGAATCTAGGCGATACTTATAACGGTTTCAGATGGACCCACCCTCGAAGACCATAAAGAGGGATAACATTCCCACAAACAAACATGGTTGTTGTAGAGTGTACTTGACCGTCCTCAAGGACGCGGTGACTATATGCGCCACAAAGAGGCAGCGCCTCTATAATCGGTCACACATACGGTGTGCTGATGACTTTCATTCCTCGCTCCAGCTTGGCATCGGAAGTAGTGGATCCTCGGGAACTCCAATATCACTATGGCATGGTAGTGGTGGTGAGGAAAAAGGTCTTGAGCAGATCTCACCTAAGCACTGTACTCGTGATAGTGGACAAGCTAGCAAGAGGGAGATGATGCCAATCAAAGGGCATATGAGAGGAAATGGAGAAGTGTGTGAGGGAGAGGAGCTCAACCCCTCCTTTTATAGGGGGAGGGGCAGCCCCCAAGGGTCGGGGCGCATCGGGTGGTGTGCCCCCACCTCTCCCCTCTTGATTGCCAGTGGAGTCTCCACTCACACATAATCAAAGGTCACTTCATCCCATTAATTCTCCACTCAAAAATCAAAGGTCTTTCCATTAAAGCACTTTAATTCACTTGGTTTAATGCCACTGAATTTAATGAACACTTTATTTCATGAGTGATTTATTTAATGAATCACTTCATTTAATGAACACATTAACAATTCAATCCCTTGCAATATTTCCATACACCGAAACTATTCCGACAGATTTATCAGAACAATTCCTGCACTGTCCGGTATTTTCTTCTGCGTTTCCTATCCACTCAAATGTGTCGACTAACCTTAATTGTGTCTCCCTACGGGCTCGTGAATTATGTGGACATGATCGGGACTCTCTTCGATCAATAATCATTAGCGAGACCTGGAGATCCATAATGACTCCCACTAATTCAACGATGAACTAGTGCTCGCGTGAACCTTTTTCGTAGTAACCAATTCCTTTTGTCTCGCGATATTTTACTTATCCGAGATCCGATTATTTGGTATCATCTATACCTAGTTTGATCTCGTTACCGACAAGTATCCTTTTCTCGTTCCCGTGACATAACATTCTTAGTGATCTTATTATTTGCTTGCAAGCTATGTTAATGTGATATCATCGAGAGGGCCTTGAGTATATCTCTCCGTCATCAGGATGGACAAATACCACTCTTGATCCACGAGCCTCAACTACGACTTTCCAAATACCTGACGACATCTTTATAATCACCATGTTACGGTGTGACGTTTGATAGAATCAAAGTACTCTTCCAGAGTTAGTGATTAATGTGATCCCATGGTCTAAGGATTAGAGTTACTTCGAATACCGTTATAGCAATGTAAACATAATGTCATGATTGTGTTACTATACTTTGGGAGAATGTTCATCACATCATTCCACCAATATTGTGATCTCGTTATTAACAACATCCAATGATTAGGAAACCTTGATCATCTGTTAATCAAGAAGTTAGTGCAATGAGAGCCATTACTAGGAACCTTTTCTTTGTTTATTAAACACACATGTATTAACGTTTCCGGTTTAACACAATTATTGCATGAGAAATAAACTTTTGTCATAATCATGGAATAAAATAATAACCATATTATTATTGCCTCTCGGGCATATTCCTTTCAGAATGATCCATCTTATTACTCAAATTCTGAGAGACTTAAGATGTCGGACCATTTTTCTACGCAAAATATACTAGTTTGAGCATGACAAAGGAATTCTACCGAGTGTGTTCATAACCTATTTCAGCCAGAGGGCAACAAGATCAATGGTAATAGCTGACATTGTCATCAAGTTATGTTGTATTTTCCTTTTTTGTTAGGTATTTTCTCGTAATGTTGGTGTTTGATTTCCATAGAGCTTCGGATAATTTGAAAAGTTATGTGTCAGTTTCATTGGCTACCTCTAGACTAGTGGATTATTGTGCTTCGGTCTTGTGATGAGAAGCTGCTTTAGCATTTCAGAACCATCATACATAAATTAAGAATGGCTGCTGATTTCTAAGAATATGCACAGGCCCATTTTGCGGTCTTGACCTAGTAGACATGTTTGTAGCATTTCTATACATGGAGCTCGGCGTGCTGATCCATTTGCTTCTTTGTGACAAATACACTGGCTAAACTTTCTACGTACTCTTCTTGGATATATTTAAGTATACTCGATCGCTTCCATGCATGGTTTTTCCAACATAGTATTGAGTACTATCTCTGTCTGGGATTATAGGTCTCGAGAGCTTTTTTAATTATATTGTTTGAGATTATAAAAGCTATCACATTTATTAGTCTCTCTCGTCCAATGCATGTTTTCTTTTTCCTCTCATTTTTCTCATGCATGTAAGACTATTAGTGCATGCATAGATTAATGAGAAAGAGTTATGGAGTGTCTTGGTATTAGCAACTTGGCCCTTAGGCTGGTCCTAGTGGGAGTATCATAGCTAGTATCATGCATATCATGTTGGCAAAAATCTGATGTGGCACAACAATTAATGAAGAAAGAGATGATTAGAGTATCACAGGTAGATACCGTATCATAGCATGTAAAACTAGAAAATCCTCATGCAAATAAATCTTGTACACAATTTTGCATTGAGATTCTACAAATCATTAAATATAATACTAGTATGATACTATCATATGATACCATGCAGTATGAAGATAGTATCATACACTAGTATCATATGCATGATACTAGTAGTATGGTACTACCACTATGACCAGCCTTAGGACTAATAATCCTAAACAGAGATAGTACATATGACAACAAGTACTAGCAATTAATATTGCATGAATGGCAAGTGAACTCAATCAAATTCATGTTACAAACCTATCTCAAACCATACAAAGGTACAAGCACTGAAACTATACGCACTACTAAATCTCAGCACACGTATGTATGCACGCACTTTCCCAATGTACGTATACATGTGATCTTACATAAAGCTAATCCAGTCCAGCCTACAACGGTACAAGTAATTAAGATGGATCAATAAATGTTATGCATGCATGCATAATATGCACAGTAATTAAGATGGATCAATATACTTAATAATCAAGTAGTAGTACTGTACTATCTCACTAAGAGCTTTTCTACATTGTTTAAGATTATAAGGGCTATCTCATTTATTAGTCTCTCTTGTCCAATACATGTTCTACTTTTCCTCTCACTTCTCTCATGCATGTAAAACTATTGGTGCATGCATGTATTAATGAGAGAGTTATAGAGTGTCTTAGCAACTTGGTCCTTAGGACTAATAATCTCGAACAGAGGTAGTAGTAGTATTGTTGAGCCGATGATCGAGCCGCAACTGAAGAGTAGCCGATCGAGGACCGATATGATCGACATCGATGATCAATGAATGATGTTGCGGTCGCTCGAACTGCCGGAATGTCCAGCCTCTGTCAACACCCTGAACTTGCTGTCTGCAGTCCTCCTCGTCGTCGACCATGGCGACACGGCCAGCCACCGGCCGCCACGTTCACCCAGCGACGCCTTGGCGTCTGTGGCTTGGAGTTGCAGCGGCCTCGCCGCCACAACACTGAGGGGATCTCCGGCCGACATGACCACAAGGATCGCCAAGAGGAAGGTGAGCTTGAGCGAGGGCGCCATATATACCTTAAATTGGAGCGTCGATTTAGTCTTGCTTCTGGCTAGCGAGCTAGCTTGTGGATCGATCGTGAGGGATGAACTAAGAAATGCACGGACGTGTGCATATATATATAGACGATCGACCTAGAGCGAGCAACCACAGACGCACTCATGTGAAATGGTGACGGGACAGTCTTCACAGCAATCGGTAGCTAGCTAGAGACGATGATGCATGACGTACCATGTCGACGTCACGAACACGGCTTCTAGCATCTTCATCGTAACTTTTGTTGTTTGTTCGATCTTCGGTGTCCGTAACTGCTTGTTTGTAAGCTGGCCGTGTTCGCATGCAGCTAGCAAGTCTCTGGCAGCTTCTTGCATATATATATATACTTTGCTACAATTTTTCCAAGAGATTCTACTTGATATACTTTGCTCTCTTGGGTAAGTAACTAAAGGAGCTTTTCTCGCCATGTAAATGAATACGTATGTACATGTATGTCAACAACGCTCACTCGGTTAGTAAGGATGCATGCACAGCATTTTGGAATCTCCAACCTTAACCTTATGTACTACTCCCTCCGTCCCTAAATAAGTGTACATCTCTAGCTTTTGTCTAAGTCAAACTTTACCAAATTTGACCAACTTTATAGATAAATATAACAACACATATTACATCAAATTGACATATTATGAAATAAATTTGAAAACATATCTACCGGTACCAATTTAGTGTCATAAATATTGCTACTTTTTTTATAAAGTTACTCAAATATTACTAACTTTGACTTAGGATAAGGCTAGAAGTACACTTATTAGCGGACAAAAGGAGTAGGCTTGTCGATCCACCTAGCAAGTTGTAGCTGGTTAGTGAGCGTTGCCGACTTGCTACGATGCCGCAAATTAAAATATATATGCATGGAAAAAGTTTCACCCAAAATCTGCAGGTCATTTCACATATTTTCTTGGAAGGTCATTGATCGCAAAGAACTAAATATCTGTAAACAAAACAGTGGTGTTTAAGTCTATGTGTACCAAAAGATGTACTATCTCCAATTTTATACTAAATGATTATTCATCGGAGAGTACCCATATATGGTGCCATCTTATGCAACATATACCGCTTCGAGCATTAGGTTGGAATTCTAAGTTTCTAACCACTTTGTTCATAGCCAATCTCAGCCAGACAACAACATGATCGAATGGTAATAGCTGATTTATATGTCATTGAGTTATGTGTCAAATAAGTAGAACTATAGTATATGTAAAGTATATCATGTGAGGAGACAGTGATAACTGAAAAATGTTTGGGTTGGTAACTAGACGGAGAAGGAACAATCATGCACGCGGAGGCAGAGAATTAGCGATAACCAGCGAGAATGTTCAGGGTACTAATAATGAAACACGATGCACGTACGTAACAATAATCATAGTCAAGATAAGGGTTTCTAAGATGCCGGTCAATGATTAACAATTCAGCTCCTGGCGTCATGTGTGATTGCATGCCTTACTTGGCCAAAAAGAGCATGGACTAAGTGACTGATTGTCTTCATACATGTTTACATATAGCAAGGAGACTACTTTAACAGTTTAGCTTGCCAATGAAACAAAGAATCAAGATTCTCTTGAAAACGAGTAGCCAGAAGTTGCCAGCCTGCTGCACACGACATACTCGCACTTGTTACTTTTGAAGTTTTAATTGCTGCACAAGGGTCAGACAAAAGTTTTACTAGTGGAACTCATCATGAAACAACAGAAGATTCAAACAAAAGACGTTGGAACATTCCAGCGAGACTTGGGCCCGATTTTGTCAAGAGTCAAGTACGTTTCTGGTTGCACTCCCGTGATCACGTCCTTGTCTCGTCGATCGGTTGATGTCGGCTCTGACCAAGTTAATTGTGTGCTGGCTGACCGGCCATTTGGACCAATAGAAACGAAGCTACGATTGATCATAAGCTCACCGAGTATACACCAAGGTTTCGGTTCCGACCTGAAAAAAATTCCGAGCGTGGTCAGGATTTCCGGTTACCACGGTTACCCAAAAATCTCGATTGGTTACCGGACGAATTTAAAAATTAAATTTTGAATTCAAATTCTTTGGTACGACAATTTATAGAGAAATTTTATTAAAATTCAAAAAAAAAAATCAAAATTTAGGGCATTTTTGTCCGGTAAACCGGTTTCCCGGGGGTGCTCGGTATGTTCAGTTACCGAGCGGTAACCGGATGGGAAACGATACAATTTCCCCTGGGATCAAACGAAAGTAGGTGCCGCGCTGGGCCCACCAAGGCGCAGTCTCCTTGTTCCTCAATCATATCACGCAGCCGCCAGCCACAACTTACAAAGCCACTGGGATAGCTGCAGTCCGTGCCGACCGCCCCAGCAGCCAACGCCGCCACAACTGTCCGCCACCTGGAGGTCGCACCCCCAGCTCCGCCGCACCACACGCCCCCTGCAGGTCGCGCCGCCCGCCGCCACGCCCCCAGCGGCTCTCCGCCGGCGACGAGAACGACGGTGTCGTCATCCAGCAAATCATCGCTCACCTCTGCGTCTACATGAGCTTGCTTCGGCTCCCCATCCTCCGGCCTTGGTCGAAGATGCTACCTCCAGCGAGGCGATGCTGTGAGCCAATATCGATGCTGTGAGCACGACGAGGCGTGGGGTCGACGGTGTTGATGACAGTCATGTCCCCACGGGTTTGCTACATGCGGCTGCCAGGAGTGCTACCCAAAACCACCGACGCAGCTATGTACAACGTCGAGTTATGCTACATGCAGTCGACGACGGTGCTACATGTGGATGGTGGTGGTGCTACAAGAGGCGTCGAGTTTTGCTACCAGCGGTATGTGACAGTGCTACAAGTGGGTGTTGGGTTTGCTACCCCGGTGAAAGTCTCCGACGAAGCCTTTTTTTGCTACAGATGCTGAACTTTTTTGCTACATCTCTTTTCTAGTTTTGCTACAATAGCGCAAAGTTTCGGCTATAATGTCTCCGGCGAGGTCTCCCAGCGAAAGTATCCGGCGAGGTCCGGTTTTTGATACATTTGCTGAACTTTTTTGCTACAACTGTATCGTGGTTCTGCTACAACAGGTTAAAATATCTGCTATGATATCTCGGGCGAGATTCTCCCGACGAAAGTCTCTGGCGAAGTCGGTTTTGCTATATTAGAACAATTTTTTTTCTACAAGTGTCCGGCGAGGTCTCCGGCAAAACTCCAGCGAGGTCTCCGGCGAGATATGTCTTTTTAATTTTTGTCTCGTGGGCGAACCGTTTTTTGCTACATGTAGCAAAAAGGGATAATTTATAGCAAAAACGGGAAGTTGTGTAGCAAAAGCGGGATTGAGATACTTTTTAGGGACACATGTCAACCTGTTCACCCGGGGGATCAGAAACTTTTATCCACCGGGGAACGCGTAGTGCCCTAACCGGATTTCCTGACCGGTAACCAAAATGCTGGTATACACGATTGAGGTTGTGTTTTTTGTAGGACAAGTTTCTTTTTGACGAACGTTGTAGCCTTGTACGGGCTCTGAATTAGGAAGAGAGAAAAATATACAATTCCGGACAGAATACAAAGAGGATAATGAAAAGAAAATTATAAGCAGAAACATAAACAGAACTGCAGATCGATCACCAATCGCTGCCACAGTGTACTGTTCAAACCAGATCGATAGGGTACATATATATATATACCACTACTACTCCATCTGTTTGAAAGAAGGCGCTTAAAAGTAAAACAATGTAAAGCTTAACCAAGTGTTTAGAAAAATCTTTCGATAATTACGATACTGTTTAAATTTCGTATGAATATATTTTGAAGATATATCTAATAATATTTATTTTGTATTGTGAATGTTTAACTTTTTCTTAGAACTTGGTCAAACTTCACATAGTTTGAAAACGATTACATAAATTCTTTTTTGGAACGGAAGGCACTCTCTATTTCAAAATATAAGATGTTTTAGCTTTTCTCTGAAACACAGGTATCTAGACGTTTTTTAGTGTATAAATTCACTCATTTTTCTCCAAACCTACACACTAAAATACGTCTAGATATATACAATTCAAAAAGACTAAAACATCTTATAATTTCAAACGGAGGGTACTAGTCAATTACTCCCGCCATGTATACCTCCCTCGCGTGGCTAGTATCTTCACTAATTAACCTCACAGGCATTGTAGGGATCTCTATCTTGTATATCAAGAACTCATATATTAATTCTTTAACCCTAGACGTTCCATACGATATATGCTGTGAAAGCCACTTCCTTCTTCTTCGTGAAACTATGGCCACTGTAACCATCCTCCAACAACATTTAATCAAAGAACTTCGGTTAATGTTGCCGATGTATTTCCATATGTAGGTTATTTCACAAAAAATTTCAGAAGTCAATCGATCTTGAAATATTAAGCATCTACAAAAATAAGTGGTGCGAAACCTATGTCCATTGGAGATGTATTTCCTCATGTACTTAGTCAATATAATCCATCTTATTACTCAAATTCTGAGAGAGTTAAAGATGTCTGGACCATTTTTGTACACAACATATACCAGTTAGATGGGAATTCTAACTAGTGTGTTCATAACCAATTTCAGCAAGAGGGTAACACGATTGAATGATGATGATAGTTGACAAATGTCATCAAGTTATGTTGTATTTTTCTTTTTTGTCGGGATTTTTCTCGTAATGTTGGTGTTTGATTAATATAGTGCTTCGGCTCATTGAAAACGTTATATGTCAGTTTCAGTGGTCACCTCTAGTGGATTATTATGCCCCCGTCTCACGACGAGAAGCTGCTTGTGCATTTGAGGACCATCATACATAAATTAGGAATCCCGATTTCGACAAAGTACTCCCTCTGTCCGCAATATTTATAATACTAAATTGGTACCACTAGATTTGTTTTAGAATTTAATTTCATAATATGACAATTTCATGTAATATATGTTGGTATATTTATCTAAAAGTTTGGTTGAGTTTTTTTTTCACTTAGGTAAAACCTAGAAGTACACTTATTTGCGGACGGAGGAAGTATGCAGGAGCCCATTTCGCAGTCTTATAGACATGTTTGTAGTATTTCCATATATGGAGCACATCGTGCTGCTTCATTTGCTACTTGTGACAACTACACTTGGCTAAACTTGCTCCGTACTCTTGTTGGATATTACTCCCTCTGCCCGCAAATAAGTGTATTTAGCTTTGTCCTAAATCAAACTTAGTAAATTTTGATAAACTTTATAGGAAAAAGTAGCAATATTTATAACACTAAATTGGTAGTACTAGATTTGTTTTAAAATTTAATTTCATATTATGACAATTTCATGTAATATATGTTGATATATTTATTTAAAAGTTTGGTTGAGTTTAATAAAATTTGACTTAGGTAAAACCTAGAAGTACACTTATTTACGGACGGAGGGAGTAAGTATGAAGCACTTGATCGCTTCCATGCTTTTGCCAACAGAATATTGTGTACATATGACAACAAAGTAATGGAGTAGCAATATTGCATGCATGGCAAGTGAACTCAAGCAAGTTCATGTTACAAACCAATCTCAAACCGTACAACACGTCGTATATGCATACTACTAAATCTCAGTGTAGGTATAGTCGTATACACGCACTTGCCCGTGCATGTGTGATTACATACAAGTACTCCCTTTGTTCATAATATAAGATATTTTAGCTTTTGTGAAACGAATGTATTTAGTGTGGTTCACTCTGAACATACACATTAAAAGATATCTAGATACATTTGTTTCAACAAAACTAAAATATCTTATATTTTGAAACCAAATGAGTATATCGCACACAATGTTATGCATACATATATACTACTTCCTCCCAAAATATAAGACGTTTTGACAGTTCAACAAAACGTCTTATATTTAGAAACAGAGGGAGTAGATGTTAAGCGTGCAAGCACAGTATGATTACATTACGTTACTCAAGTAATGAAGCAGGATCAAAATATACTACTCCAGTAAATCATGCAAGTAATTGTTGTTCAGCCTATGATCGAGCCGCTCCAGAATAGCTGGTCGATCGACATCGGTCGACGATCAGTGGTGGTTAGCGGGGCTGTTCGAACTGTTTGAACTGGAAGCCCCAGTCCTCCTAGTCGTCGACAACGGCGACGCCTTCAGCAGCTGCCGGCCACCGCGTTTGCCGAGCGACGGCGCCTTCGTGTCTGTGCCGTGTAGCAGCAGCGGCCTCGCCGCCACAGCACCAAGGGAATCTCCGGTGGACATGATCACAAGGATTGCCACCAGGACGGTGCAGAGAAGCTTGAACAAGGGCGCCATACCTTAAACTGGAGCTAACTGAGGTATGTCGTCGGTTACTCGGTTGATCTGTCCGTAGGATCTACGCGTACTGCTTGCGTTTGTGTAGTTTGCTAAAGATCAGCAGGGGTGCTAGCTACTAGCTTGTGGATCGTGAGATAGTGTGATAAACTAAGGCAATGCAAGGGACGGGCGTGCATTATATATACCCGATCGACCACACTCTGGACCCTACACGTGCGTACACGTTTGTGTGTTCACACCCTCATGTGAAAATGTGAAATGGTGATGAGACGGTCTTCGTCACAGCAATTCGGCGGAGACGAAGATGACGTTACCTGGATGAGATCGGTATTTACGTCATCGACAACGAACGTCAGGTCACCAACGTCTCCTTGTTGAGTAACATATTGTACTACGTATAGGTCCCCGTGTTTTGTCAGGGTTGTACCCGTACTTGTACATGTGTCCGTCTATATATACATGAGCAGCCGGCCCAATTGGTGCTGTGCAATCTCCAATTATCTTCCACATGGTATCAGACACCGCTTGATCCTACCCTAGCCGCCGCCCCCCCTCCTCTACCCTAGGGCGCCGCCGGCCTCCTCCCACCAGCCGCCGCCTCCGCCCCCCTCTCCCTCGGGCGCGCCGCCACTCCCCCCTCCCCTGCCGCCGCCTAGCCACCGCCCACCATCTTCCGCCATGGCCGGGTTCTCCTCCTCCGGCCCCTCCGACGCCTTCAACTCCTCCCGCTCCGGCAGCAGCAACCCCTTCGCCGGGCCCTCCGTCGCCGTCATCCGCGACATCCCCATCGCCGAGCGCGTACCGGTGAAGCTCTCCACCACCGCTGCCAACTTCTTCCCGTGGAAGACGTACTTCGGGCTGCTCTTCCGCGAGTACGATCTCCTCGACCACGTCGATGGCACCATCGACCTCCTCGCCATGCCGCACGACCCCGAGTGGCTCGCGATCGACGCCACCATCATCCGCTGGTTCTACCAGACCGTCTCCAACGACATCTTCCGCACCGTCGTCCGGGACGGCGACACCGCGCTGCGGTGTGGGAGAAAATCACCGGCCTCTTCACCGACAACAAGATCCAGCGGGTCACCTTCCTCCAGCAGAGTTCTTGGCACCACAGGCGACCACTCTCTCGAATAGCACGTTCTCAAGCTGAAGAGCCTCTCCGACGAGCTAGCGACTTGGAGTTTCGATCGATGACAAGATCATGCTCTCCACCACCGGCCGGCCTCGGCGAGGATCTCAGCAACGCCGCCTCCAATCTCACGCTCCTCACCACGCCCTCCTTCGAGCAGGCCGTCGCCTACCTGCGCCTTGAGGAGCGCCGCCTCAAGCATCTCCGGGCTCGGGCGGCTCACACCGCCTTCGTCGCAGGCCTCTCCCGCGGCGCCCCGGCACCGGCGCCTCGCCCCCCCGCCCCCGCGCCTCGCCCGATGGGGCCGCCTCCGGGCTTCTACGCCCCGCCGCACCCGCCTCCGCCTCCCGCCACCGGCGGCACTGGCAACGGCGGTGGCCGTCGTGGGCGTCGTCGCCGTGG
The DNA here is from genome assembly GCA_023614405.1 of Avena insularis. Lineage (NCBI taxonomy): Eukaryota > Viridiplantae > Streptophyta > Magnoliopsida > Poales > Poaceae > Avena > Avena insularis. Next base: position 92,909,910 of record CM042696.1, on the reverse strand, counting down.
CGGCGGTGGCAACGGCGGCGGCCATGGTGGCGCCACCGCCCCCGCGCCTCGTCCACCCCCGCACGCCGCCCCTACTCCGCCATGGCTCGCGGGTCACAACCCGTGGACCGGGGTAGTCCACGCCTACTCCATGCCTCTGCCGCGCGCCCCCTACCCGGGCATCATGGGGCCGCGTCCGGCCACCCATCAGGCCTTCTACGCAGCGCCCCAACCCGCCGTCACGCCGAGCTACGACACCGTTCCAGGCTACGGTGCCGCGCCCTACTCCGCCCCGGCCTACGTCGCCCCCCCGAGCTCGGCTCCGTGGGATCCCGCGCTCCTGACCGCCCTCCAGAGCGCCCCCACCGCTGGGGCGTATGGTGGCGGCGGCGACTGGTTCATGGACACCGGCGCCTCCGCGCATATGGCTGCGCACCCCGGTACCCTCTCTTCTTCTACACCCTCCTCCACCTCCTCTCGCATCATCGTTGGCAACGGTCATGCGCTTCCCATTACTCACACCGGTTCCGTCTCTTTTCCCTCCACTTCCACTCCTCTCTCTCTCAACAATGTTCTTGTTTCTCCTGCCTTGATTAAAAATCTGGTTTCTGTTAAATCTTTCTGTCGTGATAATCCTGTGACTGTGGAATTTGACGCTTTTGGTTTTTCTGTCAAGGATGGTCGTACTCGGATGCTCCTCCACCGATGTGACAGTCCCGGCGATCTGTACCCTGTTGGTTCGGCCTCCACCACCGCCAGCAGCTCACTCGCCCTCTCCACCGGTGTTGATCTCTGGCACGCTCGCCTCGGCCATCCTAGCCACGCCGCTCTCCGTCAAATAATGCAAGGCTTTTCTTTTACTTGTAATAAAACGGATGCCCACTCCTGTGACGCCTGTCGTCTAGGCAAACATGTTCGCCTCCCGTTTAGTTCCTCCTCCACAGTCGCGTCTTTTCCGTTTCAACTTATTCATAGTGATGTGTGGACCTCGCCGGTTCCCAGTAATTCTGGTTATAATTATTATCTTGTGATTCTGGATGATTACTCTCACTTTGTATGGACGTTTCCCCTCCGTCGTAAATCCGACGTTGCCGCCACTCTCACCGCATTTTTCGCTTTCGTTTCCACTCAGTTCGGTCGCCCCATTCACGCCTTACAAACTGACAACGGCAAAGAGTTCGACAACACCACTATTCGCTCCCTTCTCGCCGCTCATGGCGCTATCTTCCGCCTCACGTGTCCCTACACTTCCCCCCAGAATGGTCGTGCTGAACGGATGCTACGTACTCTCAACGACTGTGTCCGCACACTTCTGTTCCACTCCCACATGCCTCCACGTTTCTGGCCGGATGCTCTTGCCATGGCGACTCTCCTCGTCAACATCCGCGGTGTCGCGTCGTTGGTCTTACGCGCACCACCTTCTCTCTGATGCGCCCACGTATGATGACCTCCGCGTCTTTGGCTGCAAGTGTTATCCCAACACTGCTGCCACCGCCGCGCACAAGCTTGCGCCTCGCTCTCTCCCTTGTGTGTTTTTAGGCTACCCCGCCAACACCAAGGGCTACCGATGCTACGACCCGGTCTCCCATCGCGTACTCACCTCCCGGCACGTGTACTTTGACGAGTTGTCTTTTCCGTTTCAGCAGGGACTTTTGGCGACACCTACGACGACGCCCCCGGCGCCCACCGGCCCTCCTGTGGCCGGCCCCTTGCCGCCCGCTGCGCCCAGCGGCCCCGGCCCACTGCGTCGCCCGGCGCCCTCGCGCCCGTCCCATGGCGCCCCGCCGCCAGCGCGCCGCCCGTCTGTGGCGCCCGTCGCCGCGCTCGCGTCACCTCCGTCGACCGCGGCGCCCTCGTCGCCCGCGGCGCCCGTGTCGCCAGCGTCCCCTCTGCGGCGCCCAGCGCCGTCGGCTCGAGCACCTCGAGCTCAGGCTCCCCCTCGCCGCCCGTCGCTGCGGCTCCTGCGCCCATGCTCACCCGAGCACGTGCGGGCGTCTTGGCGCCCGTCTCGCGCTACCCGCCGACGGTGGGGCCTTACAGGCCAGCGAACGATGTCTGCGCGCCAGCGGCGCGTCGTCCACGAGCAGGAGGCGTCCTCCTCGCAGCCGAGCGAGCCGTCCACCTCCGCCCCCTCGCTCGCGCCGCTCTGCTGCGCGACCAGACCGGGCGCGCCGCCATGCGGAGGAAGTATGACGCTGCAGGCCGGACACTGGAGCTGGTGCCCCGGCCCTCTCGCGCCAACGTCATCACCGGCAAGTGGGTCTTCAAGCACAAGCTCGGCTCCGATGGTACTCTCGAGCGCTACAAGGCGCGCTGGGTCGTCCGCGGCTTTCGGCAACGCGCGGGCGTCGACTTTACGGATACGTTTGCCCCGGTCGTCAAACCGGGCACGATCCGCACGGTCCTGCACCTCGCCGCTTCTCGCGCATGGCCGGTGCATCAGATGGACGTCTCCAACGCCTTCCTCCATGGCCACCTGTCGGAGCAGGTCTACTGTCAGCAGCCCATTGGCTTCGTTGACGCCGAGCGCCCCGATGACGTGTGCTTGCTCTCTCGGTCCTTGTATGGACTGAAGCAGGCGCCCCGCGCCTGGTACCAGCGCATCGCCGCGTTTCTGCATCAGCTCGGCTTCCGCTCCACGCGCTCCGATGCATCGCTGTTCGTCTTCCGGACAGGCAACGACATGGCCTACCTGCTGCTGTACGTCGACGACATCATATTGACGGCATCCACCGCCGGTCTTCTTCGACAGCTCACCGACAGTCTTCGTGCTGAGTTCGCATTGAAGGACCTCGGCCCGCTCCACTACTTCCTCGGCATCGAGGTTGTCCGGCGCGCGGACGGGTTCTTTCTTCATCAGCAGAAGTACGCACGTGAGCTTCTCGAGCGTGCCGGGATGCTTAACTGCAATCCCGCGCCCACTCCTGTCGACACGAAGGCCAAGCTTTCCGCTACTGATGGTTCGCTGGCTTCCGATGCCCCGTTCTACCGCTCCATCGTCGGCGCCCTACAGTACTTGACGTTGACACGTCCGGAGCTCCAGTACGCTGTGCAGCAGGTGTGCTTGCACATGCATGCTCCTCGGGACGCCCATTGGGCTGCGGTGAAGCGGATCCTACGCTACATCCGTGGCACGATGGGCTACGGCCTGTCGCTGCATGCCTCGCCATCGACCTCCACTGACCTCGTCGCCTACTCGGACGCGGACTGGGCGGGTTGCTGACACGCTGGCGCCCCACGTCAGCGGTACCTTGGCTCGTCGCTCGTCTCTTGGTCCTCCAAGCGGCAGCCCACCGTATCTCGCTCCAGTGCCGAGGCCGAGTACCGCGCCGTGGCCAATGCTGTGGCTGAGTGTACATGGCTTCGCCAGCTCCTCTCCGAGCTTTCTTGTCCTGTTGACAAGGCCACGGTGGTCTTCTGCGACAACGTGTCGGCTGTCTACCTCTCCGCCAACCCCGTTCATCATCGACGCACCAAGCATATTGAGTTGGACATCCACTTTGTTCGTGAGCAAGTTGCTCTCGGTCACGTTCGAGTTCTTCACGTACCGACGTCTCAGCAGTTTGCCGATATCATGACGAAGGGATTACCGTCCACGACTTTTCCTGAGTTTCGCTCCAGTCTATGTGTCGGTGCCGACCCTTCGACTGCGGGGGGGTGTTGAGTAACATATTGTACTACGTATAGGTCCCCGTGTTTTGTCAGGGTTGTACCCGTACTTGTACATGTGTCCGTCTATATATACATGAGCAGCCGGCCCAATTGGTGCTGTGCAATCTTCAATTATCTTCCACACTCCTGTTATTAACATCTTCGGTCGTTTCGTCATAAGTTTTCTGTTGACCTTCGATCTGCGATATGTAAAACATATCTTCGTAAGCTGGCCGCTATATGTGTTGTACGTGTTGCGCAGAAGGCCGTTGGCAACTTCTGGCATGCTACTACATTTCTCATAGAGAATCTTGATATACTATGCTCGGCAGTGTTAGGGCGGGCCACTGGCACGCACGTACATATAGGCAAAAAGTTAGCGGTTAGTTTGGTAAGCTGTATGGAGTCTTTACCTTTTAGCGGAAAATAATTTCATGGGACCTGGTCCACAAATTTAGCCTATGGACGAAGTTCTGCAAATGATACGTAGCATGTATGACTGTTTAGATCTAATAGACAATCAATTGCTGTGATTTTCCTCTTTTCTGGACATATGTCACTTGCAAAACTTAGTCCACGGGGCCGGCACAAGGACATAAACGGAAGCGCGGTGATTGGTTGCATGTACTTGTTTAGCTGCCACATTAACAGACACAACTAAATAGTCATTAGCACCGATCTTGTTCTTCGTGTGCGGACTGCTGCGGCTACGACGGCGCCGGAAGACGGTGGACTTGAGCACCTGAAACATGTGCTTAGCAAAGGGGAGGTCCTTGCACACGTGAGGCATCAGCTTTAATTGTTAATCATTTTCACTAGCATATTGGAATCTGTGACCTTACTATGCTTGTTGATCGTCCGATCGACCTAGCAAGTTGCAGCTGGCTACGCGCGACCACGCACTAATATGCGCGTACGTGAGCGTGTTGCACTGTTGCTGTGATGGCGCAAACATGCATGAGAAAAGATTGCACCCAAGGTTTCAGGACCTCTTTCTTGCGGGTTCTCTGCAGATTTTGTTTATTTTTGAGGAAAACAATGAGCACTATTACCGTCGTTACCTTTTTTCTTGACAATCAATACTACTCCTATATATTCATAGTAGCAAATATTACATGGTAGAGAAATATAAACTGTCAAAATAATGTCTAAAAGAAACTAATAAATCTTTGAGATCTTTAAACTCTTTTTTTTTATTTTAAGACACAATCTTGAACTTTTCTGAAGGCAGCCAAGAACTGACAGATACCAAACCACAATTTGTAAATATAAATAGGAGTTCTCGCATAATTTTAATTTGAGCCGCAGTACCAAGACTGCGTGCACACGCAGCTATTAGAGTAATCAGTCAACATTGGTAAAAGTACCAATACCAGTATTCTAGTCAAAAGTAACCGAACATCCTAGTCAACATCGCCGGCAAACTGAGAGTAGGAACCATCATTTTCGAGGACGTAGCAGCCAGAATAAATCTTCAAAGATAATCCTCCTCGCGGCAATCATGAAAAAAAACTTCAAAATTGATTTGGCGAAGTTGATCTGAAAGACCATACCTATGAATTGTAATCTTACAACACCACCATTGACGTCGACCAAAAGACCTCGTCATCAAATGAAAGGCTGAAGATCACTTATTATAGACGATGTCATCTCCATTGACATATAGACCAAAAAAGATGAGTACCAAAACTTTAATCTAATCTTTTAAAATCACTATTTTTATTGAAAACTACACCCATATATCAGGTTCCCCACCCCTCCTGATTTCGTTGAGGCTAGCCGGAGGAGGCGGCGGCTATTACCTCTGTTACCGAATGTGGTACCGTACGTTTAGTTTTCCAAAATCGTAGTACACATTAGGGAACATAGAGCGATAGTACATTAATAGGAATCGGAATTTCTGGATCATATATTCCATATCTGATTATTGGGGTTGCGCCTAGTGCTCGGCCTACTGAGATTTAATGAAAACCTAATATTTGTGACACATGAATAATTTTTAACCTTATGAAAAAAAATCGTGAACAAAAAATTTGTGCCGCATGAACATTTTTCTCAGTTGTAACCCGTACATGCTAAGTGAGCTGAAGTAAGTTCATGTTACAAACAAATCTCATAGCGGTAGTACGTATATACACGTACTCGCCCATGCATGCGTGCATGATATTACGACGAATGTTGGAGGTGAACTCAAATACGATGTTATTACATAAACCAATCTCAAATCATACGACGGTACAAGCATATAAGTAACACTCACCTCTATGTGTATACATACACATACTTACATAAAAGCTAAACCAACACAAAATATATAGTACTGAATCAATGCATGTGTTATTGGATGGATCGCTCAGGAAATAAAGTAGCCCGCCCGGATATCGATCACGGGTGAGGGGGATTGTTTGGGTCGTTCGTACGAGCTCCGCCGGACCCAGGGTGCTTCTTATCAGCAGCCACCCTCCACGGCGACTCGGCCAGCAGCCTCCGCTGGCCGCTGCGTTCGCGCAGTGACGCCTCCGTGTCTGTGCCGTGGAGTAGCACCGGCCTCGCCCCCACAGCACCGGAATGATCTCCGTCCGACATGATCACAAGGATTATTGCCACGAGGAAGGTGCACAGAAGCTTGAGCAAGGGCGCCATACGTCAAACAGGGGCGAATTCTGGTACGTCGTCGGACTCTCCGTAGGATCTGTATATGCGTAGCAGTGCTTTGCCTATGTGTAGCGATCAGCAGAGTGCCCTATAGGTAGCAGCTTGTGGATCGATCGGGATAGTGTGTGGGGTGTGATGAACTGAGCAATTAATGCACGGGCGTGCATTATATATACACGATGATCGATCCGAGAGCAACCACACTCGTGTGTGTGAAATGGTGAGGAGATAGTCTTCATCACACTCACAGCAATCGATCGGTAGACCACGACGATGATGACGTTATCTCGATGAGATTGGGGCCGACGTCACGAACGCACGTCAAAGTCATCGATCGACGGCTTCTGTTATTAGCATCTTCGGCTGGGTTCGTCATAAGTTTGTTGTTGACGTTCCATCTCCAATATGCATGTATCCCTTTGTTTGCAAGCTGGCCGGTTGTGCAGGAGCAGCACAGCAGGCCGCTGGCAACTTCTTCCATGCTACATTTTTCCAAGAGATTCTCTCGATTCCTTGCTCGCTTCGGCAAGTAAACAAAGTGTGGCTTCCTTTTCTCTTCGACAGCAACGTAAAGTTGCTTCCATGCTATATATAAACATGTTTGTATGCACTAGTGGAAACGAGGCCTTTGGTTGAGCCTGGAAATAGGCTTTAACACCTACGAACCGGTGTTAAAGGGGGGCCTGTACCAGCGTGGCCCGTGCAGCAAAAAGGAGCCCCCCTTTAACACCGGTTCGTGGCACGAATCGGTGTTAAAGGCCCCTGCACCAATGACCCGCGCAGCCCCCTCCCCCTCTTTAACACCGGTTTGTGGCTTGAACCGGTGTTTAGGGGGGGGGGGGGGGGCTATATAAGACACCGCAACCCACACCCCACTCTTTCATTTTTTTCACTAACTCATTTTGGAGCCTAGCAAGAGGGTGTGAAGTGTGCTAGTTTGTGTTTTTTTCGTATGCACAAGAGGTGTTCGGTGAAATGCCCGAGAGCTCAAAATAAGTTTTCTCGTTGCTCTTTCCTTCTCGGTCGAGGTCGGCAACTATCCTTTCATGTGTCATTGATGTACTATATATATAAATGGTCATCTCCCTATTATTTTTTGATATATACTATATATTAATGCAGATGAACCGGCAATAGATGTACGGTGACCGCCGCACTTTCGAGTATATTACGGGCCTCCAAAATTTCACCGTTGTGGCTAATGCAAACCGTGGTCACAATGGTTTTATGTGCTGTCCGTGTGTTCACTGTCAGAACAAGAAAGACTACTCAAATACCAGAACCATTCACGCCCAGTTGCTTCGATCCGGTTTCATGCCCAGCTATAATTGTTGGACCAAGCACGAAGAAAAAGGGGTTGTGATGGAAGACAACGAAGAAGAAGAGGACGATGACAACTATCATAATATGTATCCTGAATATGATGATACTGCAACGGGGGTAGATAATGAAGATCAAGAGGCAGCAGATGGGCCCACTGATGACGATCTTGGTCGGGCCATTACTGATGCAAAGGAAGAATGTGAAACTGAAAAGGAGAAGGAGAAGCTGGAGCAGATGTTAAAGGATCACAAAACATTGTTGTACCCAACTTGCGAAGATGGCCACAAAAATCTAGGTACCACACTGGATTTGCTGCAATGGAAGGCAGAGAACGGTGTGACTGACAGCGCATTTTCAAAGTTGTTGGTAAAAATGAAGAATCTTCTTCCAAGAAATAATAAGTTGCCCAACAGTACATACCAAGCAAAGAAGGTTGTCTGCCCTCTAGGATTAGACGTGCAGAAGATACATGCCTGCATTAATGACTGCATCCTCTACCGCGGTGAGAAGTACGAGAATTTGGATGCATGCCCGGTATGCACTGCACTGTGGTATAAGATCAGACGAGACGATCCTGGCGATGTTGATGGCGAGGCCCCTAGGAAGAAGGTTCCTGCCAAGGTTATGTGGTATACTCCTATAATACCACGGTTAAAACGTCTCTTCAGAAATAAAGAGCATGCCAAGTTGTTGCGATGGCACATGGAAGACCGTAAGAAAGACGCGATGTTGAGACACCCCGCTGATGGGTCACAGTGGAGAAAAGTCGAGCGAGAGTACCGGACTTATGCGTGACGCAAGGAACTTAAGGTTTGGTCTAAGTACAGATGGCATGAATCCTTTTGGTGAGCAGAGCTACAGTCACAGCACCTGGCCTGTGACTCTATGTATCTATAACCTTCCTCATTGGTTGTGTATGAAGAGGAAGTTCATTATGATGCCAGTGCTCATCCAAGGCCCGAGGCAACCCGGCAACGACATTGATGTGTACGTAAGGCCATTAGTTGAAGAACTTTTATAGCTGTGGGCCAAACCAGGTGTACGTATGTGGGATGAGCACAAAGGGAGCCATTTGACCTACGAGCATTGCTTTTCGTAACCATCAATGATTGGCCTGCTCTTAGTAACATTTCAGGGCAGACAAACAAGGGATGCAATGCATGCACACACTGTTTAGATGAGACTGAAAGTGTATATTTGGATAAATGTAAGAAGGTTGTGTACCTAGGGTATCGTCGATTTCTTCTGAACCTGCATCCAGTAAGAAAGAAAGACAAGCATTTCAAACGTCTGGTAGAACCCCGGAGGAAGCCTGTCCTCCGTACCGGTGAGGAGGTATTTGGTATGGTCAAGGACCTAGAAGTAATCTTTGGAAAAGGTCCTGGCAGTCTATCTGTTCCGAATGACGATGCCGGACACGCGCCCATGTGGAAGAAGCAATCTATATTTTGGGACCTACCCTATTGGAAAGTCTTAGAGTCCGCTCTTCAATCGACGTGATGCACGTGACGAAGAATGTTTGCGTGAACCTGCTAGGCTTCCTAGGAGTGTATTGGAAGACAAAAGATACACCGGAAGCACGGCAGGACCAGCAACGTCTGAAAGACCCTGAAGAGCCTATGCATCCTGAGAACGAGAAGGGTAAACGATACCACTTAACTCCTGCCAGCTACGCTCTTACTAAAGCAGAGAAGGAAATCTTTTTTGAATGCCTGAGAAGTATCAAGGTCCCGTCTGGCTTCTCGTCGAATATAAAGGAATAATAAATATGGCGGAGAAAAATTCCAAAACCTGAAGTCTCATGACCACGTGATTATGACACAATTGCTTCCGATTGCATTGAGGGGCTTCTACCTGAAAATGTTCGAGTACCCATTGTGAAGCTATATGCATTCCTCAATGCAATATCTCGAAGGTAATCGATCCGGAAAGCCTACCAGGTTCTGAGAGATGTGGCCCAATATCTTGTCAGCTTTGAGTTGGTGTTCCCACCATTCTTCTTCAATATTATGACGCATCTCCTGGTTCACCTAGTAGAAGAGATTGCCATTCTCGGTCCTGTATTTATACACAATATGTTCCCCTTTGAGAGGTACATGGGAGTCTTAAAGAAATATGTTCATAACCGTGCTAGGCCAGAACGAAGCATCTCCAAGGGCTATGTAACAGAGGAGGTCATTGAGTTCTGTGTTGATTTTATTCCCGACCTTAAGGCGATTGGTGTTCCAGAATCACGATATGAGGGGAGACTGCGTGGAAAAGGCACCCTAGGATGTAAAGCAATGATATGTAGGGACGGGCATTCTCTCAATCAAGCACACTACACGGTTTTACAAAGATCTATCTTGGTTGCCCCGTATATCAATGAACACAAGAATTTAATACGCCTCAAACATCCGGGGCAGTCTGATGAATGGATTATAAGTGAACACATGGCGAGTTTTGGCGGCTGGCTGCAAAGACTTCTCACGAATAACACCACTGTTGGGGATCAGCTGTACTTGTTGGCCAGGACACCATCTTCGACTGTATGTACTTTCCAAGGGTACGAGATAAATGGGAATACATTTTACACGATAGGCCAAGATAAAAAGAGCACCAACCAAAATAGTGGTGTCCGCTTCGATGCAGCAGAAGACAATGGGCAAAAGACCACGTATTATGGGTTCATAGAGGAGATATGGGAACTTGACTATGGACCTAATTTTAAGGTCCCCTTGTTTCGATGCAAATGGGTCAAGCTAACAGGAGGGGGGGTTGAGGTAGACAAGAAGTACGGAATGACAACGGTGGATCTCAACAATCTTATGAAGGTAGACAAGAACTTAGACGAACCATTCGTCTTAGCCAATGATGTGGCTCAGGTTTTCTATGTGAAGGACATGTCTACCAAACCGAAAAAAAGAAAAAATAAGCAAACAGATACATCACACGATGAGCCAAAGCGTCACATAGTTCTTTCAGGGAAAAGAAACATCGTGGGAGTGGAGGACAAGACAGACATGTCAGAAGATTATAATAAGTTTGATGAAATTCCGCCCTTCAGAGTGAAGACTGACCCAACCATCCTGTTAAACGGTGTTGATACTCCATGGTTACGGCCGACGCGATCATAAGATTGACTATATGTATTAATTGAGCCATTTTTGGCACACATATGTATCTCAACATGGAAATCAATGTCATATTTCTTCTGTTAACAGTATATGTATTAAATGAGCCATTTTTCTTCCTTCTATTTCTTCCCTCCATTATTCTTCCCGCCATTTTTTCCCGCCATTTTTGTTCCCGTCATTTTTTCCCGCCATTTTTCTTCCTGCCATTTTTCTTCCCGCCATTTTTTCCCGCCAGTTTTTCCCGCCAGTTCTTCCCTCCAGTTCTTCACTATATATATATGTAGGGTTGGCCTCCATTGTCATTGCACATCTCTAGACTCATATCTGCAACCTCATCACTCTTTCCCATGGCTTCCACCGTAGCACTAACCCCCAGGGAGGCGGAGGAGGCGCGGGCTACCCCCCCCTCACTGCTGCCTTGTGTCCCCGTCGGCTGGATGCTGAGCGCCGGCGTGCAGTTCCTCCTGTCCCTCTAGGTGTGGCGCGCCGGATGGCCATCACGAACCACTACTACTTCGAGCTCACGCCGGAGCAGCGGAGGAATCCCAGATGGCATCCCGATTATTTCCCTACTTGGAAAGCCTTCTTCGTGGATTGGCGTGAGAGGGCGCTCGCCAGGCACGAGGAGGATGGCCCACCTCCTCCGAACTTCAACGAGGCCAGCCGTCGGCTATGGTGGCGCGGTCGGACTCTCTAGAGCGTCATGGCCTATGACACTGCCGCCGACTCTAACCCCCGTCTACGCTACCCTCAAGTCCAGCCCACGCGTACTCAGCCTTCAAGGTTCAATTACGGCGACCCCGATGACGACAGCGATGATGGCGGCAGCGAGTACGACGACTACAGTGGCGAGTATTACAGGTGTAGGCAGAAGCATGACTGAATCACTCCAACATTCCGAAACAAGTTCGGCCGATTGTTACTTAATCTGGCCATGTATCTTAATTTTCAGTTCTTTTATGTATCTTAATTTTCAGTCGTGCTTTATGTAACTTACTATTAGTTGCATTCTGTATTTTAATTCCAGTTCTATCTCCTTCACAAAATGACCTATCTCATTTGAGGTTTCTTGGCTTTCGGGTCAAATGACCAATGTTATGGCTAGAATCAAGGCATAGTTTGTGATAATATGGCCATATTGTGCATACATGTGCATCATGGCATGGCAAACAATGTTGCAAGAGGAAGTTTTCCTTTTTATCGCACCAAAAAGGCATTTTCCATTTTCCGAGCTTAATATTTCTTATGTTCAAAGTTTTAGGATTTGACAATTTATTTTTGTTTCAATTGAATAATCAAAATTTATATGTAAGTGTTTTAATCATTTTGAAAATTTTCATCTAAAGTAAATATAAAATGTTTTTACATGAATGGATAGATATTATTTTTCTGAAAATTATGATATATTATTCATATTTTTCTAAGTTGAAATGAATAAGATATGAATTTTCTAAATTTATATCCTATTTTTTGAATTATAAATGCCCCCACCCCTTTAATGCATGAAACGAATTCCCCCCTTTAACACCGGTTCCAGCCACGAACCGGTGTTAAAGGGGGGGGGGTATAACGCGCGCCTTCCCCTTCCTTCTTCCCCCAGATCGACTTGGCCGTCGCAAAAGCAGTCCCGCCTGAAAAGCAAGAAAGTGAGCTGCCGCCGCCCCCGCCTTGACAGCCGTCGCTCACCCAAGCACTGCCGCCCAGCGTCGGCCGCCACCCCCGTCGCCGCCGCTCGGATCCGTCGGTTCGCCTCAGCGTGTTGCATATATGTTGTATATATTGTTGCATATATGTATATAATTAGTTATTAGTATTTTATAAGTGTGTAGTTTAGTGTGTATTATTAGTAGTTTAGTGTTAGTATTAGTTTAGGGTTTATTTAGTTTAGAGTTATTAGTTTAGGGTTTATTTAGTTTAGGGTTATTAGTTTAGGGTTATTTATTTAGTTTAGGGTTATTTAGTTTAGGGTTATTTATTTAGTGTAGTTTAGTGTATTTAGTTTAGGGTTATTTACTGTATTTTATAGTTAGTATTAGTTTAGGGTCGTCACCTCGCTGCTCTGCAAGCGCCGCCGCTGGCCGTCGTCGTTAACGTCGCTCCGGTGACCCCTAGGTAGTGGCGCCGCCCGTTTTAGGTAGGCCGCATCATGCTGAGGCGAACCCGCTACCTCGCGCGCCCTAGGTCGCTCTCCAGCGCCGCCAGCCGCCGCTCGAGCATCCTCCGTCACCACTGTAGCTAGCCCCTCTCATATGCATCCGGGATTTCTCCGAATTAGGATTTGGACCCCTCGGAACTCGTTTAAAATGATCAAGCATCCTTAGGGTTTTAATTTCATTTGTGTATTTATTTGTGTATTTTTGTATGAATAATATGTATATTTGTGTATGAATCCAAGTCCACTTGAATGTTTACTTTCTTACTCTAGATAATATTATTGTTTTAGAAACTATGGATCCACTTAGTAGAAACCTTGAAGAAGAATAAATAATGGAGAACATTATCGATGAGGACACCTCACAATATCTGAACTTGGAGGGACATGATGACAACTCAAGTAGTCATGGAGAAGATGAAGACTCCGGTGAACGCAATTTAGTGATTATAAAGTCCTGCGAGGTATATGCATTGATTAAGCCTCTGCTGACTTCCACCAACAATCTTCTTCTACATGTATTAATTAACGTTTCTTTCTTATTTTAGCCCTCTGGATCGACCAGCCAGCAACCATCTTCTTCTACGAAAAAGAGCAAGCGAGGCGCGAGCCATCGGTTGAAAGATCGTGCAAAGTTCACGATCGAAGCAGTCCGTGTTGATGGCAGGCCGATGGAGCCCAAGAGGCCGCAGACAAATTTGTACGTCAGGCTGGAGTTCTTGTTAGGGACCAAATCCCAATCATAATTGAATATTGGAATAAGCCAACGAAGGGCGATGGTACCTTTGTCGATGAAAGATCCAAAGAAACGCTTTGGAATTCGCTGTTGGTAAATTTCACCCTTCCGCTAGAGGAGGATAAAAACAAACCGGTTATAAAGGAAAAGGTCAAAGAGTGGACTCTAAAGAAGATGGCTGACGCTTTCCGCAACTGGAAGACAAAATTGAACAAATTTGTCAAAGCTTGTGAGACTGCAGATTTCGAAGACGCATATTATGCGAAGATAAAACCTCACTGGCGCGAATTTGTGGCATACAAGGAAGGTGCTATAGCTACAAAGAGGTCAGAAACCAATACGCTAAATGCCCAGAAGAAGGAATATCACCAGAGGATAGGGTCAGGTGGCTACATATCTCAGAGGCCTAAGTGGGAGGAAGCTGAGAAGGCCCTGTGTGACAGAGGGATCACACCCCAGATACATGGGTGGGACCTACGTGCAAAGACTTGGTTCTACGGAATCGGGGCAAGGTTGGACCCAGAAACAGGATTGTGTATCTTCCCAACCCTCCTTGCCAAACCCGTCACTGAACTCATCACGGCATACGAGGAAATAGCCGCCAGGACCTTCCATCCCGACAGAGAGAATGACCAGCTCACACGCGCCATCGGTAAAAAAGAACACCCTGGACATGCACGAGGCACAGGGGGTATGACGTGGAAGGATGGGTTTGCCGAGTGGAGCGACTCTTACAGATGGCGCGGCAGAAAAGAAAAAGAGCGTACAGAGCAGATGACACAGATAGAACATGCACTTGTGGCACTGCAGGCGCAAGTGAATGCACAACAGAGCCATCAAGCTACCGGCCCATCTCAGCGGCACGAAGAGCCTGCATTGGAAGCTGCTGTGCGGAAAAGCAGCGTGGCTTCCACGGAGAACGTGCAGCTCACGCTTGAAATGGCGGGTCCTCGATACCCCGTGGATGAGATCACGGAGAGCGAACACGCTGAGCTGCATGTGAGATTAATGGGCTTATCCATTAAGGTGGCTGTCGGCTATGCCTTACCTCCTGTAGCTGGTGGAACTTACCACTGCCGACCGATTCCAGATGGCTATGCTATTGTCAAGGTGGATGAGGTTATGAAGGAATATGAGGAAGCACAGCTTGACCATGCTACAGGTGAAGGGGAAACTCAACTCAAATTTGAAGTGAAAACAACCATTCTTTGGAAGAAGGAATACATCGTGCTTCCAAATTGGAGGCCAATCGCACCCCCGTCGTCTCCGCAGCGTCAGCAGTCTGAGTCGCTTCAGCCATCTCCTGCGTGGCAGCCATCTCCGGCACGCCAGCCATCTCTGGCGCGCCAGCCATCTCCTGCCCGTCAGCCATCTCCGGCGCTTCAGCCATCTCCTCAGCGTAAGCGGAAGAGCACTGCCACGAAGAGCATCACTAGCACTGCCACAAAGAGTTCAAAAAACTACGTCCCGCAACCTTTCGCCAAGCCATTGCCGGTTTTACCGTGGAATCGCAGCGACGAGGAGACCAATAGGATCTCGGAACAAGAGGTCAAGAAATTCTTTGCACCTAGACGGGCCGAGCCAAAGGAGAAAATAGATCCGGCGGTGGTGGAGAAGTTTTACAAAAATCTTTTGAAACCTGAAACCCCACTTGTACCGGACTACGAGCGCCAGATTTTGAAGGCGGATGCAAGGCGCCGTAGGGAGACTGAAAGTAGCAGTCGTGCGGCACCCCAGAAATCAGTTCCCATGCTCGGAGAGCAGGAAAACCAATCATGCGCCCCGCTCCAAGTGTTCGACACACGGGACACTCCTCCCGTAAATGATTACGAGGCAGAGCTACAAAGAAAGGCTAATGAGATGGGGATGACTTACATTGCATACTTGAACATCATGGGAGACAACTTTCCCAAATGCGATGCCAACCCCATACAGCCATGGAAGTATGGGAAGAATCTCGTCAAGAAAGAGGAGCTCAAGAATCTACCAACAAAGATGCGAAGATTGCACAAGTGGTACCTTGATTTTTGCAAGACGAGAAAGGAAGAATGGATCACGGCGCATATAAGAGATGAGATTTTCTTGTAAAGGAGACGACGAGATCGACTTCAACATTCAAGACTTGCATTTTCTATTCAATCAGAAGGAACTCGACAAAGCTGCCATCAGCCTTTATTGTGTGTAAGTACTATTTCTGTATTTTCTATCTCATCTCATTCACTTCATTAATTGCATGTATATATATATGCTCACCATATATGTATATACTATCATGCAGGAAAAAGGTTATGGAATGCATGAAAGGAGGACCTTTTGACATTGCGTTCGTTGACCCAAATAGAGTTCATGAAGAAGTGGTAAGAACCAAACCCGGGCAAACAGAAGATTTATTGCTAAGGTCTTTACTGAGACAACAAACCAAAAGGGAAATACTATTGCCTTACAACTTCTCGTGAGTACTGTTACCCTCTCTTGTACACATTCTGTTTCGGCTTACTCGATGTTAAGTGTAACTGATGATGAGTTATGTATAGGTTCCACTTTATTCTGCTAGTCATTCAACCTGACTCAGGAAAAGTCCTTGTCATGGACTCGTTATGAAAAGAAAAAGAGCTATGGGCAGACTTTAAAGAGATGCTCCAGAGGTAATTTCAATCATATTATCGCACTAGATCGGCAACTTTCATGACAACAAGTAATTAATTACTCCTTTATTCATTTTCTTTGCGGATGTGGTTTGGAAAAGGTTCATGGGCAGGGTTGGGTGAATGGTCAAGAATTAAAATTTGTAGACCAAAATGTAAGTAATACTAGCTAGCTAGGTCTCGCATCTCTTTGATTCTCGCTTCCAATTCCATTATATCATGCTTTATTGATTATTATTTTGATTGAACTCTCTATTCTCGTAAAGTGCGCGCATCGGGGACACGACAATAACTTATGTGGGTACTATGTTTGAGTTCATTCAAGAACACGATATGTGCGACGGGCCAAGCCGCACTAGAACAACTTAGAGTAAGTAAACAAAGTACACAACATTATTTTATTACCATCAATTGTGTTGAGTTTTATTCTTATATATATATTGACCCTATTCTTCATATATATTCAGATCGAACGGATGCGGGACCAACTCCTACCATTTGACCGCATACGAGCCATTCAAGAGGAATTGGCGGGGTTCATACTTGATGAGGTCGTCACGCCTGGCGGAGAACTCTTTAGATATCCACCAAAATGAACGTTGTATATATGCTTGAACGTGTTTGTCTTGTACTTGATGCTTCAACGTTTACGGAGAATACCACACAATGACGATGTTGTGTATAATAATAGTTGCTTAATTATTCATGTACTCGTATGTACCGATGACGATGTATGTGTATACCGCTCCCGATCGATTCCCCTCCCTCCCGTCCACGCGCATGAAATACGCCCAGAACGGGGCAGGGGCAGAACTCTACCGCGGCAGAGATTTAGGCCGTTTTTCTGCCGCGGCAGAACTCTGCCGCGGCAGAGATTTATCTCCTTTTCCTGCCGCGGCACAGAACCTTTAACACCGGTTCGTGTTACGAACCGGTGTTAAAGAGGGGGGTTGAGCCCTGCGGCAGCCCCACGTGCGCCACCCTTTAACACCGGTTCGTATAAGAACCGGTGTTAAAGGGGGGCCCCTCTAACACCGAACCCTCAATAGCAGTTCTACAACCGCTGTTAGAGGGCCCTCCAAACCGGTGTTAGAGGGGGGGTGTGCACTAGTGATGGTAAGGATCAGTCGGTCAGTCCAAGCTAGTATGCACACGTGAGGCGCGATACATGTATCTAGACGCCACCCCCCTCCCGGGCCGCTCGGCGAGCTTCGGTTCCATGCATAATTTCTCAAGGTTAGGCATGTATGAATACTCATAGTTTAAGATGTACTATCTGATCGACTATGTATCGTAGCCGGATAGGACTCTCCTTTAACCTTTGGACCGGATGACTTTATAAGCCGTCCTAGGAATAGGCCTTTAGAGAAACAATCAATCGACAATCACAACCTCAACTCACACAAACGAAACCTCTCTTGTAATCTATACTTCCGGCTCTGTCGTATTAATGGATTGCTAGCAAGAGTCGGATCTGTCCACCCCAGTTGGATTCGAACCTGGGTACATTTGTGTGCTCACCCTCCCGGAAAACCGTACGTCTCACACCCCACACTTTTCGACGCCCCGAGGACCCCCTCATGGCGTACTTGTCTTCAACCTGACGACAGTTGGCACCCACCGTGGGGCAGGTAAATTTCGGAGCTGCGTTTCAGGCGGAATCTGCGCGAATCGGAAGCAGCGAAACACGCCGCCTGTCGAGTTCTCTACGTTAGCGACGTCCCTCTTCTCCTTTTCGACGAGACTTGGATTTCGGCTAGGAAGACCGTGACCATCTACGCAATCATGTCTTTTGGCGAGATCGATGTTTACCTCGATTTCACTGAACCTGCCCAACCCACCACAACGGTGATGATAGAGGCAGAAGAAATTTTTGAATCTGTTTTGTCCGCTGAGGCGGCAGAGTTTTGGATCACAGAAAATCCTAATCCCACCCAGCCTGCACCTGAAGCGAAGATCGTGGAGAAGATCGGATCTGAAGAAGATCTCTCCCAGGAGCTCGAATCTCAGGAAGATCAAAGCAACAACAGCTCCAGATGTGGCGCTGCCGATGCTAGAGCATGACAATCGCTTCTGAGGCACACTGTAAGGCGGATGATGCTGCACGACAATGCCAGTATGGATACTATCCTCAAGACCATCAAAAGCTTCGAGGGAGCTAACAAGGAGAGCTGCAATTACTTTAGAGCACACATATCACACTTCGTCGGATACGTTGGATCTGGATCCGGCTCTGCCGATGCTAGAGGCGACAATGACTCGATGCTAGACACAATCGGAACAAACGCTGGCACACCGGCTTCTCTTGACGATTCCATTAAGTCGACAGAATTCCGGACATTCGAAGCAGAAATTGAAGAGGAGATCAACTCCAAGGCTGCGTAAGAAGCAGAAGCTATGGAGCAAAGTCCCTACAATAGTATGGATGAGAGATACGACGAAAACTCTCCTGAACCGCAAGATAACATGGATCTCAAAAAAAATCCCGACGTCCAGATGTCCGAGAGTACTGATACAAGCTTAACTCTAGGAATCGGATCCAAAGCCGTATTTTCTACAGGTGTCAATAAGGCTAACAAGGCAAAGAAGAAGAAGACTATAACATCCAAGGATTAGCACCTAGAAATAGGGAGATCACATGTTTATGTATTGCATTCATGCATAAGAATACATGGGGAATTTTCTACGCAAAACTAAAAGAACTACAGAGGGATCGACGTCTCTCTTGTTCTGATGGAGATGTAAGGGCTAGTGCTATGGATTTTGACGTGACCTTTGTTGAACCTTTGATTTTGGGTGAAGCAATTCAAATTGAAGAGTCAAATAATATATATTAAATTCAAAAGAAGTTTGAAATTAAATTATAAATGAAGAAATGAATTACAATAATAAATAAGAATTGAATTGAATTCTTATTTATAAATAAGATATAAACATTTAATAGATTTAAATTACAAAAGGAAGGAAATTTAACTTTATTATAATAATAGTATTGCATTATCCTTTATAATAAAAGAATAAAAAGAAATGTTACAAATTGGAATTGAAGGAAAATAGTAACTTTATTAATTAAAAACATATATTACAATGTCTCTTTACAAAAGAAGAATGAAGAAGGATTATAATAGAAAATTAAAACCCTAAAAACTAAATCATATTTCTGATTATTCTTGATCCTTTTCCTGTACCTGCAAAACAACACAAAAGAAATACAAATAAAAAAAAAGGTGGTTATGGGTTAGTACACTATCAGTAGGACAATGAGTTGCATTGCTAGATCATCATTTAGTGTATTTATATAAATAAAACCAAATGGGTAATCTATTCTTATCGGTATGTTCTGCCGACTTGCTTCGATGCCACAAATTAGAATATATGCATGAAAAAAATTTCACCCAAAATATGCATATTATTTCACATATTTTCTTGGAAGGTCATTGATCGCGAAGAACTAAAAATCTTCAAACAAAAAATTGGTGCTATATGTCTACCAAAAGATGTACTACTATATATGGTCCCATCTTAGTACTCAAATTATGAGGGTTAAAATGTGCGGATTCCTATGAAACATATATATACCGCTTCGAGCAATAGGTTGGAATTCTAACCACTTCGTGCATAGCCAATCTCAGCCATGATCGAATGGTAATAGCACCTCCACTCGGGTTCCTAGCACGCCGTTCCTAGGACGTATTTTTGGTCCAGACGCCGAAATTTTGCCCAGTCGCATTTCCAGGATCCCGGTTCCGTCCGGATTTGATCCAAACAATGTCCAGCCTTCCCAGGCCGTTCCCGGGACGATGAGAACGCGTTGGGAACGCCGGACGAAGCGAATTCGGCGGGAAAAGCGGCGTTCGCCGAGTGGACCCGCCCAGTCAGCGGGAGAAGCCGAGTCGTCCTTATCATCCCGCATCGGAACGCCGCGAAGGATCGCCGGGCATTAACCACCGGTCTCGTCGGCCATGCGTCGCCGTAATGGCGCGCCACCGTCACCTCGGCTCCCGCGACGGACCGGCGGGCATTAACTTTCCGCCGCTTCCCCTTTTCCCGCCCTCGCCGCTACACCCCTCCCGCCTTCGTCGCCCTCGCTCGGCTTATAAAACACGGCCGCACGCTGGTTCGCAGCACACTTCCCCCTCCACCCGCACCACCACGAACTCCGGTGAAAGAAACAAGCGACAAAGAAGAAGATGGTGGAGAGGTTCCCAGGCGATCCTGCGGCGGCGAGCGGCTTCGGCTGGCGAATGCTCCAGCCGTGGGAGGCGAGGGTGCTCCACGACGCCGGGTATATGGCGCCGCCAGACTTCCGCTACCCCTCCCCCAGGTGGAGGCTTAGCGCCGACGGCATACCGGTGCCACCGGTACCAGCGGTTGAGGAGATGATGGAGGAGATCCAGGCCGCCATCGCGGCGATGCCAGATCCGGAGCTCGCTGAGGACCCTGACAACCTCACGCACTGGGAGCACTTCTTCGAGGAGCGCTGCCTCGCCGAGCTGGTCGCGCACCCGGGTCCTCCAGGCTCACCGCCGAAGCGCAACAACGTGGTGAGCCGCGGCCGATGGTGGAGCTTGCCTGGGCGCACGCTCGAGGCCGTCCTCGAGCACATCCACGCCGGCAACAACCCCCGGCTGGGGTTCCCGCGTTCGTCGGTGACGCCCCCTCGCCGCGGGCGCCAACCTCCGGCGAGCTGGGCGCCCAGGAGGATGGCCAGCCTCTCCACCTCCTCCTCCGCGTCGCGCTCCTCGGCATCAGCTCATGCGCAGTCGCCGTGCAGCAGCGGCGAGTTCTTTCGGCCTCCCAAGCGCGAGGCCGACACGCCGAGGACACGCGCGCGGCATCATCATCAACGAGCCCCGCGCGGTGACGCCGCCGACCGGGGAGATTTCCCTTCGCCAGCCGAAGCATGAGCCCACGGACTGGGGCGTCGCCATCGACGAGGACTCCTTCGCCATGAAAATGGCGATCAAGCATTCTCTGTGCGAGGCCGCGCCGCCGTCGCCGTCTATGGAGCCGAACATCCTCGTCTGGTCCAGGGCGGACTGCGAGGAGGAGGAGGTACGGCACGTGCAGTGCCTGCAGGAGCAGGCCGAGCATCGCGCCAGAGCGTGCCTCGATCCCGCCTACCTGGGCGCACCCCTCGTCGTCCTCGACGACGACGATGACGCCAACCCTTCCTACCAGCCGTGGAGGTACGACGACCCAGGACAGGGCAGCTCGCGGCCCCCGCAGATGCCGGGCGACGACGGGGACGATGATGGCGACGACAATGGCAACTTCTACCGCCACTTCGGCATGTGAGGCGGCATCGGCATCAGCATCGGCATCGTCGGCATCAGCATCGGCATCGTCGTTCTATTTTACTGTTTTAGTTTTTTCGTTTATGCTAATTTGGCCAAAATTCGGATACATGTCCGAATTTAGCCAACTATTGTACAAACTCACCGTTGTTTAATTAAAATCTCCTATATTCGTCCAAATTTCGCTGTGTTTGATTAAATTTCGGCCAAACGTAGGGCTTGACCTAGGAACGCGAGTGGGAAAAAGGCGTTCCCAGGCTGAAAGTTACATCCGTCCGGTGCAAAATAGCGCCGGATTTCGGCCTAGGAACTGCCAACGAGTGGAGATACTCTAGTAGCTGATTTGTATGACATTGAGTTATGTGTCAAATAAGTAGAAGATGGTAATAACTGAATAATGTTTGGGTTGGTAACTAGACGGAGAAGGAACAATCATGCACGCGGAGGCAGAGAATTAGCGATAACGAGGGAGAATGTTTCAGGGTAATAATAATGAAACACTATGCACGTACGTAACAATAATCATAGTCAAGATAAGGGATTCTAAGACGCCGGTCAATGATTAACAATTCAGCTCCTGGCGTCATGTGTGATTCACTAGTAGAAAATGAGCCTTTAGTTCGGGCCATTAGTCTCGGCTGTGGCTGGGGCCGGGACTAATGGTCCGAACCAGACGGCCCGAGGAGGCCGAGACACTATGTCTCGGTCCGTAAGGAGACATTAGTCTCGGTTTAAGATACAAACCGGGATAAACAGGTCTGGGCCGGCGCGCAGAACTTTTAGTCCCGGTTTGTTTCTCAAACCGGGACTAATGGCCTGGCCCTATATATATGCACCCAGCCCTCCACTTTCTCCTGTTTTTTTCCTATGTGAGAGGTGGGTATAACTTTATGCTAACTTTTTTTCTTTATATGCACTAGAGGTGTTCGGTGAAATGCCTATTAGAGCGATGCCACTTGAGTTTACACAAGACAAAATATGATATGAGGTGTCAGAGCGACACTTAAGGTTTCTCCTCTTTATTTTAAAATGTCCTAAAAGGTTAGCAACTATTTTCTCGTTTTAACTGCGCGGTACTAATTTAATCATCGTGATTGCGTTTGATATATATGCATGGTTGTATGATACAGATGAGCCACCCATGGATGTACGGTGACCGACGCTCTGACGCTTACAGAGAAGGTGTGCGTTCTTTTCGCCTTGTGGCCGAGGCGAACAAGCGGTGGGATGGTTTTATGTGTTGTCCATGTGTTGAATGTCGGAATAAGCAGGCTCACACTTCCTCAAGAGTCATTCAGAACCACCTGCTTCGGTCCGGTTTCATGTCCGGCTATAATGTTTGGACCAAGCACGGAGAAAGAGGGGTTATGATGGAAGACGACGATGAAGAAGAGAACGATGATGGCAACTACCGATCTATGTTCCCTGAATATAATGATACCGCAGTTGAAGATAATGAAAAAGAAGGGGGTGAAGAACGGGAACCAGATGAGCCCGTTGATGATTTTGGTCGGGTCATTAGTGATGCAAGGCGAGACTGCGACACAGAAAAGGAGAGGTTGCAGTTCGAGCAGATGTTACAGGACCACAACACATTGCTGTATCCAACTTGTTAAGATGGCCAGAAGAAGCTGGATAGCACACTGTAACTGTTGAAGTGGAAGGCAGAGACTGGTATGACTGACTCGGGATTTGAAAAGTTGTTGGTAATAATGAAGAAGCTGCTTCCAAGAAATAACCAATTGCCCTCCAGTACGTACGAAGCAAAGAAACTTGTCTGCCCTCTAGGATTAGACGTGCAGAAGATACATGCATGCCCTAATGACTGCATCCTCTACCGCGGTGAGAAGTACGAGAATATGGATAAATGTCCGGTATGCACTGCATTGCGGTATAAGATCAGAAAAGATGACCCTGGTGATGTTGAGGGCGAGCAACCCAGGAAGAGGGTTCCTGCCAAGGTGATGTGGTATGCTCCTATAATACCACGGTTGAAACGTTTGTTCAGAAATAAAGAGCATGCCAAGTTGTTGCGATGGCACATGGAAGACCGTAAGAAAGACGGGATGTTGAGGCACCCTGCTGATGGTCGGTAGTGGAGAAAAATCGAGACTTCCCGGACTTTGCTGGTGACGCAAGGAACTTATGGTTTGGTCTAAGTACCGATGGCATGAATCCTTTTGGGGAGCAGAACTGCAGTCACAGCACCTGTCCCGTGACTCTATGTATCTACAACCTTCCTCCTTGGTTGTGCATGAAGCAGAAGTTCATTATGATGCCAGTGCTCATCCATGGCCCGAAGCAACCCGACAACGACATTGATGTGTACCTACGGCCATTAGTTGATGAACTTTTACAGTTGTGGGCCAAACCAGGTGTACGTGTGTGGGATGAGCACAAACAGCAGGAATTTGACCTACAAGCGTTGCTGTTCGTAACCATCAATGATTGGCCTGCTCTTAGTAACATTTCAGGACAGATGAACAAAGGATACAATGCATGCACGCACCGTTTAGATGAGACAGAAACTATATATCTGGATAAATGTAGAAAGAATGTGTACCCGTACAATCGTCGTTTTCTTCCGCCCAGTCATCCCTTAAAGAAGAAAGGCAAGCATTTCAATGGCAAGGCAGAAACCCGGACGAAGCCTGTCCCCCGTAGTGGTGCTGATGTATTTGGTATGGTCAAGGATTTGGATGTAATCTTTGGAAAGGGTCCTGGAGGACAACCTGTTTCGAAAGACCCCATTACCGGACACGCACCCATGTGGAAGAAGAAATCTATATTTTGGGAGCTACCCTATTGGAAAGTGCATGAGGTCCGCTCTGCAGTCGACGTGATGCACCTGATGAAGAATCTTTGCGTGAATATTCTAGGCTTCCTGGGCTTGTATGGGAAGTCAAAAGATACACCGGCGGCACGGGAGGAGCAGCAACATCATAAAGGACGAGACGACAAGCATCCAGGGCAGTTTCAAGGGCTTGCCAGCTACGCTCTTACCAAAAAAGAGAAGGAAATCTTTTTTGAAGTCCTTTTCAGTAGCAAGGTCCCGTCTGGCTTCTCGTCGAATATAAAGGGAATAGTAAATATGAAAGAGAAAAAATTTCAAAACCTAAAGTCTCATGACTGCCATGTGCTTATGACGCAATTGCTTCCGGTTGCATTGAAGGGAATTCTACCAGAAAATGTTCGACTAGCCATTGTGAAGGTATGTGCATTCCTCAATGCAATTTCTCAGAAGGTAATCGACCGAGAAAGTCTATCAGGGTTACAGATTGATGTGGTCCAATGTCTGGTCAGCTTCGAGTTGTTGTTCCCGCCATCCTTCTTCAATATTATGACGCACCTCCTAGTTCACCTAGTCGAAGAGATTAGAATTCTCGGTCCTTGTTTCTACACAATATGTTCCCCTTCGAGAGGTTCATGGGAGTCTTAAAGAAATATGTTCATAACCGTGCTAGGCCAGAAGGAAGCATCTCCAAGGGCTATGGAACAGAGGAGGTCATTGAGTTTTGTGTTGACTTTCTTCTTGACCTTAAGCCGATTGGTGTTCCTGAATCTCGGTATGAGGGGAGGATGACTAGAAAAGGCACACTAGGAAGGAAATCAATGGTATGTAGGGATGGGCATTCTTTCACTCAGGCACACTACATAGTTCTACACAATTCCACCGTGGTGGCTCCGTATATCGAGAAACACAAGAATATTCTACGCTCCGAAAACCCGGGGAAGCCTAAAACCTTGATTAAAGGGGAACACGAGAAGAATTTTGGCAATTGGTTGCAGACACATCTCATGAATAACACCACTGTTGGAGATGAGTTGTACTCGTTGGCCAGGTTACCATCTTCGACTATATGTACTTTCCAAGGGTACGAGATAAATGAGAATACATTTTACACGATCGCCCAAGATAAAAAGAGCACCAACCAAAACAGTGGTGTCCGCTTTGATGCAACAGATGACAATGGGCAGATTGACACATATTATGGGTACATAGAGGAGATATGGGAACTTGACTATGGACCTACTTTTAAGGTCCCTTTGTTTCGGTGCAAATGGGTCAAGCTGACAGGAGGCGGGGTACATGTAGACGAAAAGTACAGCATGACAACAATGGATCTCAACAATCTTGCGTACATGGATGAACCATTCGTCCTAGCCAATGATGTGGCTCAGGTTTTCTATGTGAAGGACATGTCTACCAAACCGAGAAAAAGGAAAGATAAGCAAAAGAGTACAGAATACGATGAGCCAAAGCGCCACATAGTTCTTTCAGGAAAAATAAACATCGTGGGAGTGGATGACAAGACAGACATATCAGAAGATTACAATAAGTTTCATGAAATTCCGCCCTTCAAAGTGAAAACTCACCCAAGCATCCTGTTAAATGATGAAGATTCTCCATGGCTACGGTGCAGAAGAAAACCACAACACTAGATGTTGGTGATGTGTAATAATGTATTAAACCTTTTATTTGAGACATAAATCTATGTAATTAAACCTTTTATTTGAGACATAAATCTATGTAATGTATTAAACCTTTTATTTGAGACAGAGGTGGGAACCGGTGGAAAGCGCGGGAACGCAGTGGCGCGGGAAACTTTCATCCCGGGTGGGGGCTCAAACCGGGACAAAAGATGGGGGGGCCTTATTTGGGGGAGGCTTATCTGGAAGGGCCTTATCTGGGGGGTGGCTAACCTTTA
Organism: Avena insularis; assembly: GCA_023614405.1. NCBI lineage: Eukaryota > Viridiplantae > Streptophyta > Magnoliopsida > Poales > Poaceae > Avena > Avena insularis. The sequence goes on along the minus strand of CM042696.1, from coordinate 92,883,647 downwards.
GTACCGGCTGGTGGGTGCAACCGGGACTAAAGGTGGTTTTTGTATCATCTAACAAAACTGTCGGTGGGATAAGGACGCGTGGGTAACCTTTAGTACCGGGTGGTGGCTCAAACCGGGACTAAAGCTGTCGGTAGGATAAGGACACGTGGGTGGACGCACTGCTCGATGAGATAAAGCATGTAGCGCACGACGTCCTGTCGGAGGAAGAAGACAAAGTAGAAGCGGCGCCGTGCCTATAAAAGGAGCATCGATACACCATGGCAAGCAACTCAACAAGCCAACATAGATGGAGAGTTTCATCCCCATGGATGGAGGAAAGGGTTGGGAAATCTCCCATGGCGGAACTTCTCGAAGATGCCCTTGGTGCACACGCCCTATGGCATCTTCGGAAGTTCCGCCTCGGAAAATATTTTCCTGCTAGCCCGTGAAAGACTCCATCTCCGCCTCCCTCGGGTTAGAGGTATGATGAAAGCCATGGGATAGAGTGGAGAGAGGCGGAAAATATGAGTCTAGATGTGCTATGGCAACGACCAAGCCTAAACCCTAAATCCTAAACCCTAAACCCTAAAGGGGCTACCCTCGTACGGAGAAAGCTACAGGGGTAGACGATCCGAGACCCCCGGTCTAGGGTTTCGCCGGAGAAAGACCACCGGAGCGTCTGATCACATGAAAATGAAAAAAGGTTAATAGTTTGACTAGTTAGAATAATTATTTTATAAAACAGAAAATGGATTTGAATCTCTGATTCACGTTTTATGTTAAAAATATGCAAAATATAATAGTTAATGGATTTTTAAATTGGAAATGGCAAAATGGTTATTAGTTTCACTAGTTAGAATAATTATTTTATAAAACAGAAAATAGATTTGGATTACTTATTCAAATTCAAAAACTTTTCATGTTGAAATTTTTCTCAAATTCATAAGTATGCAAAAACTCTATAATTCAAATGTTTAAAAAATTTAATAGTTACAAATTGTAATATTTAAAAAAACAGGCGCCAACTTAGGCCCAGCGCGCACAAATTTGGGCCTTTAGTCCCGGCCTAGAACACCATCCGGGACTAAAGGCTCTACAGGCGAAAAGGCATCCAAAGCCTTTAGTCCCGATGCGTGGCTAGAACCGGGACTAAAGACCCCCCTTTAGTCCCAGTTTGTGCCACGCACCGGGACTAAAGGTTGTGGGGGTATTTATTGTTCCGCTTCTTCTCCGGTCGAATCCATCAACCGGAGCACATCTCGCGAGGAGCTAGAAGTACGCCGCCAGGCTGCCAAAATTTGGAGCTACGCCGCCTCTCCGCCCGTCCGCGTAGCCACCCCGCCGTGTTGCCGCCTCTCCAGACGCCCGTCCGCGTAGCCACCTCGCCATGTTAGCACCGCGCTGCCGCCTCTCGAGACGCGCGCACGTCCGCCGGCCCGTTCCTGGGAGGTACTACCTCTCCCCGTCCCCGTCCCCGTCCACCCACAGCGTGCTTCTCGAGCAAGCGGCGCCAGCGATCAGACTGCCTCCATCCCGCGCTGCCCCGACCGTGAGCTGAGCCCGGCCACTTTTTTTAATTTTTTGTATTTTTATATATTAATTAAGAATTATTACTAGTAATAGATAGAATTATTACTAGTATTACTAGTATAGTATATATTAATTTCTAGTGTATTTTTTATATGTTAATAATTATTACTAGTATATATAGATATAGTATATATAAATATGTTTGTGTATAATAGTAATAGATCATATAGATATAGTATATATATATGTGTTTTTTTTATTTCTTGTATCTTTTTTATATTGTAATATTTATTACTAGTATATAAATATAGTATATATATATGTTTGTGTATATATATTTATTACTAGTAATAATATCTATAGTAGTGCTAAAGAAATAACTACCCTAAGTCCGGTAGTGCTCGTGGGCCCCGGGACTTACGGTTAGGGTGGTAGTGCTCGCGGGCCCCCGGACTTAGGGTTAATGTGGTAGTGCTCACGGGCCCCCAGACTTAGGGTTAGGGTGGTAGTGCTCGCGGGCCCCCGGACTTAGGGTTAATGTGGTAGTGCTCGCGGGCCCCCGGACTTAGGGTTAGGGTGGTGGTGCTCGCGGGCCGCCCGGACTTAGGATTAGGGTGGTGGTGCTCGCGGGCCCCCAGACTTAGGGTTAGAGTGGTGGTGCTCGTGGGCCCCCAGAGATAGGGTTAGGGTGGTGGTGCTTGTGGGCTGCCCGGACTTAGGGTTAGGTTTAGGGCATCACTAGAATTTTGCTATTGTTTAGTATTATTGTAGCAAATTGCGTGTTCATATTATTGTTTAGTGTTATTTTATGTAGCAATATTGAGCCGAGAGAGAGCAAAGAGGCGACGACAGGAGGAGGAGGGAGACAAGTTCACCGAGTTGATAGGAACACTTCGAATGCATCAGCAACAGATTGACGAACTTCGAGGAGCAGCGCGCCTGCAAGATCCTGTACTCAATATTACCGCCGTCCCATCTCAGCGGAAAAGCAGCGTGGCTGAATCGGAGGTCCCTTCTGACGATGCACGTATGGTAGATGGCGGTCCCGGCTACCCCGTGGATGGAATCAAGGAGCAGGCATCTTGTGAGCTCCATCAGAAGGTGAAGAACCTATCCATCAAGGTGGCGGTCGGATGTGCTTTACCTTGTCCACCTGGCGCACGCTGGCATGGCAGTGAGATTCCAGCTGGCTATGCTAAAGTTGGTGTGGATGAAATCGCAATGGGGTGGGACTCAATGGAGCTTGACATCCCTGGACCTGAAGGTGAGAGGACACTCGGAGAAGTACTGGGTGGTATCATTCTATGGGACAAGAACAACATCAAGCTTCCAAGCTGGACGCCAAAGCCAACACCGCCTCCGAGTGGTCGCATGTCACCTTCACCTCCATCACCTCCAAGAAGCCCACCCCATGACTACGACCACCATAGCCCGAGTCCATCTCGATCTCCGCCGCAGCCTCCGATTAGTACTAAACGACGCAGGAGCCCAAAACGACAAATGTCGCCCCTCCCAAGAGTACCTCATAAGAATCTTTCTATCATACCTTACGATCGTACTGACGAGGAAGCCGACATGATCGTAAAGGCCGAATGTGTTGCGCAGCTTCAAAAGAAGAAACCCGAGCCCGCCCCGGTATACACCGAGAAGCAAAAAGCGTATGCACTTTCTTTTCTGAACACAAAATCGCAATATGATTTGCACCATAAGCCAGATGACTATCGACGCACACTTCAGAAGGAAGTGAAGAAGAGCAAATCAAGTAGAAGTGCAAGCGGGAACAAATCATCAAGTCAAAGTGCAACCGGTAAAAGAAAGGACATCCCCCAGCTCGGGAAACAGGCCAAAAAATCGACCCCACCCCTCAAGGTGGTATCCTATGACACTCCCCACCAGGATATGGAACAAGCTAAGAAGCTTGCGGCCGCTATGAATGTGACTGTTGAGGAATTGCTAGGTTCCCAGGACGACAAGTTATCCAAGGCTCAGGTAGTCCCTACATATGTCCCAGGGAAGCCTCTGGTCAGCTTTGAGCAGTTCCAACAACTGCCAACACAAATGCGGAGTTTACATAAATGGTACTTGAAAGCCGTAAAGGAGGAGAGAATAATGATCGTGGCGAAAGTCCCACATGACTACTACTTCCGAGAAGATGAGGTCCATGTTGAGTTTCCAGAACTCTTCCAGTTATACACTTTAGACGCCATCGACAAAAGTCTCATGAGTTGCTATTGTCTATAAGTTGTTGAATTCATTGTCTATATATAAGGTGTTCATTTTTTTTCAGTTGTTCAGTTCATTGCATGTAATTATCCTAATTATATACTTTTGTACTCTATTATTATGCAGAATGAAGATCATGGAATGTAAAAGAAGGTCAATCTTCAGTGTTGGGTTCAGTGACCCAGATAAAATACATTGTCGGACGCTAAAGGATAAACCCGAGGAAACACAGAAAAACCTTCTAAGGTTTCTAACAGAGCAAAATTTCTGTGACCACATACTGTTTCCTTACAATTTTGCGTGAGTGTCTTACTCTATTGTACACATTCTCTTTTGCTTACTCGATGTTAAGTGTAATTGATGAGTTACTGATGTATATATAAACGTGTACAGTTTTCACTGGATTCTCATGGACATTCAACTTGATAAGGGAAGAGTTGAAGTCATGGACCCATTAAAGAGACCCCTGGAACAGTTTAGTGACATGCAGGACATGCTCCAGAGGTAATTTTTGCGCTACAGCGGTCTCTTTTGTTGATTTCCTGAGATATCACGTAATAAATAACTCATTCATTTTCTTTACCGGGTAGGGTTTGGAACCAGTTCAAGAGTGCAGTTACGGGTGACTTTACTGAGAAGCTGACATTTAAGCCGGTCTCGGTAAGTAATAGACGCATCTCTTTACTTCTAGTTTCAATACAATTATGATGCATGATTATTATTTTGATTGAATTCTATTCTCGTAAAGTGCGCGAGGCAGCCACAGGGGACGAATCTATGTGGATTCTACGCTTGCGAGTTCATTCGCACGTTTACCAGTGAGCTGAATGATTATAGAGTCGATGTAAGCAATACATTCATAATATTATTTTTATTACCGTCACTTTTTGTTATCACGATTGATATTCATATTGATCTCCTTTTCTTATATAGTTCGAGAAAATGCGGGATCAGCTCCTACCACAACAACGCGTAGTAGCAATTGCTGAAGAACTGGCAGGATTCTTGATGAACGAGATGATAGATGACGCCGGAGAATTTAGTGTGAATAGGCGCCGATGATCCCCGACCGTGTAATTGAATAGACAGGCTCTAGTCCCGATAATTGTGAGCTCCATGTGTAACTATCATGTATATATTTGTATGCTCGATCTTAAGAGAAGTTATCTTATGTATGCACGAACATGTACGGTATGTGGTAGCGTAGAAAACTATTTTAAAATGAAAAAAAGAATACAAATTAAATTCTCTGCCGTGGCAGAGAAAGTGCCTAAAATTCTGCATGCAGAGAACCATTGTCGGTTCGTGTCTGACGAACCGGGACTAATGGGGGGGGCACCCAGCGCCCACAGAGACAGCCATGTGGATGCCCATTGGTCCGGGCTGGTAAGAGGGCCGGGACTAGTGGGTAGGCCTTTAGTCCCGCCCCTCCAGTCCCAGTTACCAGGACCGGGACTAAAGCCCCTTACAGGCCGGGACTGGAGGCCCGTTTTCCACTAGTGATTGCATGCCTTACTTGGCCAAAAAGAGCATGGACTAAGTGACTGATTGTCTTCATACATGTGTACATATAGCAAGGAGGCTACTTTAACAGTTTAGCTTGCCAAGGAAACAAAGAATCAAGATTCTCTTGAAAACGAGTAGCCTCCTTGCTATATGTAAACATGTATGAAGTTGCCAGCCTTGTTACTTTTGAAGTTTTAATTGCTGCACAAGGGTCAGACAAAAGTTTAACTGGAGGAACTCATCATGAAACAACAGAAGATCCGAACCAAAGCCGTTGGAACGTTGCCGCGAGACTTGGGCCCAGCCGATTTTGCCAAGGGTCACGTCTCTGGGTGCGCCCGCCCGTGAACACGTCCTTGTCTCGCCGATCGGTCGATGTCGGCTCTGACCAACTTTGTGTGCTGGCTGACCGGCCATTTGGACCAATAGAAACGAAGCTACGATTGATCATAAGCTCACCGAGTGTACACGTTGAGGTTGTGTTCTCCGTAGGACAAGTTTTTTCTTTTTCTTTTTCTTTCTAACGAACGTTGCAGGGCCTCTGAATTTTCGTTAAGAGAGAAAAAATATACAATTCCAGACACAATACAAGATGATAATGAAAAGAAAAATATAAACAGAAACATGAACTGCACATCGACCACTAATCGCCGCCACACTGTACTGATCAAAGCAGATCGATCGGCTATATATATTTAACAGTACTCCATCTGTTTGAAAAGAAGATGCTTAAAAGTCAAACAATGTAAAGTTTAACCAAATGTTTTGAAAATTCTATTGGTAACTACAGTACTGTTTAGATATCTTATAAAAATATATTTCAAGATATATCTAATAATATTGATTTTGTATTATAAATGTTGAATTTTTTTTTAAAACTTGGTCAAACTTCACATAGTTTGACTTTCGAAAAAGAGTATAAAATTTCTTCTCTGAAACGAAGGTACTCCCTCCATTCAAAAATATAAGATGTCTTAACTTTTTTTCTGAAACACATGTTTGTAGGCACCTTTTAGTATATAGATCCATCCATTTGCTCCAAACCGACACGCTAAAATGTGTCAAGATACATGCGATTCAAAAAAGGCTAAAACATCTTATAATTTAAAATGGAGGGTGTACTACTCAATTGCGCCATGCATACCTCCCTCACGTGGCTAATACCTTCACTGCATTGTAGGGATCTCTATCTTGTATATCAAGAACTCATATATTAATTCTTTAACGCTAAACATTACATGCAATATAAGCTGCGGAAGCCACTTCCTTCTTCTTTGTGAAACTATGGCCACCGGTAACCTTCCTCCAACTACATTTAATCAAAGAACTCCTGTTAGAAATATTGGTGATGTATTTCCATATGTAGGTTATTTCACACAATTTCTCAGAAGGCAATCGATCTTGAAATACTAAATATCTACAAAAATATGTGGTGCTAAATCTACATCCGTTGGAGATGTATTTTAATATGTACTTAGTCAATATAATCGTCCATCTTATTACTCAAATTCTGAGAGAGTTAAAGATGTCTGGACCATTTTCCTACGCAACATATACCAGTTTGAGCTTCAGATGGGAATTCTAACTAGTGTGTTCATGACCAATTTCAGCAAGAGGGTAACAAGATCGAATGGTAATAGTTGACAAATGTCATCAAGTTATGTTGTATTTTCCTTTTTTGTCGGCATTTTTCTCGTAATGTTGGTGTTTGATTAATATAGTGCTTCGGCTCATTTGAAACCTCATGTGTGTCAGTTTCAATGGTCACCTCTAGTGGATTATTATGCCCCGGTCTCGCGACTAGAAGTTTCTTGTGCATTTGAGGACCATCATACATAAATTAACAATGGATCCTAATTTCAAAAGAGTATGCAGGAACCCAGTTCGCACTCTTGTAAACATGCTTGTAGTACTTCCATACATGGAGCACGGCGTGCTCATCTGATTCATTTCCTACTTGTGACAAATACACTTGGCTAAACTTTCTCCGTACTCTTCTTGAATATTAAATATGGAGTACTTGATCGCTTCCATGCTTTTTCCAACAGAATATTGTGTACATTTGACAACAAAGTAATGGAGTAGCAATATAATTGCATGCATGGCAAGTGAACTCCAGTAAGTTCTGTTACAAACCAATCTCAAACCGGTACAACCGTGCAAGTACTGAAACATGCACCCCTCTACACATATATCTATAAATGTTAAGCATGCATGCATGTATAATATGCACAGTAATTAAGATGGATCAATATATATACTTAATCATGCAAGTAGTAGGTACTTATTGTTGAGCCTATGATCGAGGCTCTCCAGATTAGCCGGTCGATTGACATCGATCGACGATGAGTGGTGGTTAGCGGGGCTGCTCGAAGAGCTGGAACTAGTAGTCAAGTATTTAGAATAGATGCATATGTATCTAGACAAAGCCGAGGCCATCAATATAAACTGGAGGAAGTAGTAAATAGTGGCACTGCAATAGAATGGTTACTTAAAAGTGCCAACAACCGGTGATTTTGGGATGTCTTACTTATATTGTATATATTTGACTAGTAAATATTGCAACTACAACGGAATGGTTTATAAACATAAAATTGCCAACTATGTTAGTGCCTCGAGTATTGCTCCCTAATGGTTATGTGACATGGGTAATTCTCGTGGTTGGGTTATGCTTGTTGTTAGTATCAAGTTGATTCCGAATATGTTTATCTTACCCCTACCTAATAGATGGAAGCTGTCGTGTCTCTATATATTGTTTTTGTACATGTTTTGTTGTCGCTTGATCCCACCATACACATATAGACGAGAGCATCCGAATTCTAAGTGTCGCCGAGTATTTGTCTCCGTACTTACCCTCATTTGCTTTTACCTCCTCTGTGTCAGCAACCGTTGGCCCGACTTTAACAGGTATGTGATTGGCCATGTTAGCAAGATTATCCTTCTGTATTGTCCTGGACATGGTTAAGGATGCCATTGGTTATTATTTAGAAATCTTAGTCCCATTTGTAATCTTATCCGTACTCAGATATTGTATCGCTTTCAATGTGACTTGGATCTTTGTAATGTATATTTGTATTCTTGACTCGTTGAGTCGTTGTTGTATATATATATATATATATATATATATATATATATATATATATATATATATATCTTGTGGATTTCATCATGAACTATTGTGGTAATAGTATTACTTTGTTTTCTACCCAAACGCAAGTGCTTGGTGCGGGTTTGGTGAAATTCGCTAAATTCTGTATAGGGCCAATTGGAGGGCGTTACACCTCCTCTCTCCAACTCAGCTTTGCGCTTCTCAGCAATTGCAAGTGCTTTCCACCTTGATTTATTTTCTTCTAGCTTTTTCTTGGGCATGATCATCTTTGCTTCCATGGTCTCCCTCATCAACACCTCTTTGATTTCACCATGTCATCAATCTTGGTCCTCAAGCTCACGTCCTTGGCCCTCCTTTTCTCAGACTCCTACGCCCTTTTGCGATCATCGGGCTTGGCCTTGTTCCTCTCCCTCTGTTTCACTCTCACCATCAATACCATCATCTGTTTGGGAGAAAGCTCCCTTCTTCGGTAGAGCTTCTTCGTCCCTCAACCTCAACTTTGCACTATGCTCAATCAAAGTGTAGCAATGGTAAAGCACAAATGCCCTGTCCTTGGAAGCCTCCATGTCCTTGTACCTTGCCATTGCAATTTTATCCTACATGCAAAACTGTTGGAAATATTCTCTAAAGGCAATAATATGTTGTATTATTCTATGTTTTCTGTTTCATGATTAAGTTTATTATTCTGTGCTATAATTAGTTTTGGATAATGAGTATTTAGATTCCATCCATCTGTGAAGGTAACCGGAAGTTACTATACAGAGCCATACGTGTGAAGAGATGGTGAGAAAAGGTTGTTGGAGAAACGGAGAAGGAACGTGTATAGAAGTCACCTTCATGGGTAATGTGCTAATTCTATCTCATTTTTGCGTGAGCTGCAGATTGCAACACTGTGCATTTTGCCGACAAGCATAGTCAAGATAACATATTCCAAGATTCCAATCAATGATTAACAATTCAGCTCGTGGCTTCATGTGTGATTGCATGCCTTACTTAGCTAGAAAAGTGCATGGACTAAGTGACTAATTGTCGTCACACATGTTTACATATAGCAAGGAAGCTACTTCAACACAGTTTCACTAGCCAATGATCTAAAAAAAAGTTTCATTAGCCAAGACGACAAAGCATCGACAAAGCCTACGAGCCAGAAGTTGCCAGCCTGCACTTGTTGGAACATTCCCGCGAGACTTAGGGCACATACATTGGTGGCCTCTTACATAGACGCTTAGATAGTCAAAAAATAATTATTTTTGTTAATTATAAACTTAAACGCCTAGACCATGTAACGTTGATCGCTTAATTGGGACGCTAGCTATATTAGGCAAGCGCCCGTCGCTCCAACGTGTCGACGCCACCAAAGTAAAACTCCCGGGACAGGCCGATACGCACCGCCCTCACATCAGCTCACTCCTTCAATTCTGTTCGCGAATCCAGATCGTGCGGGAAAAACTTGGCTAAGCGACCGACTCAAATTCTTGCGTCGACGCCTAGAATCTCAGAATCAATCCGATATTGACCAATACGGTCACGGAAAATCGGCTACCGCCTGCTCTAAACGCCCCCGCTGTAAGTGCCCTAAGGGGAAAGCCGTTGGAACATTCCCGCGAGACTTGGACCAGAGATCTTTTCAAAGGGCACGTCTATCTGGGTGCACACCCGTGATCACGTCCTTGTCTCGCCGATCGGTTGATGTGGATCGGCTCTGACGAAAAGCTAATTGTGTGCTGGCTGACCGGCCACTTGGACCAATAGAAACAAATTAAAGCCACGATTGATCATAAGGTCACCGAGTACACACTGTTGATATTGTGTTTTGCCTAGGACAAGTTTCTCCCCTTTTTCTTTTTGACGAACGTTGCAGAGGCTCTGAATTAATAGAAAGAGAAGAATATAAAATTCCAAACGGAATACAACAGGACAATGGAAAAGAAAATGGAAGCAGAATCAAAACTCTTGCTTATAACTTTTCTTAAAAACCAAACACTGGAATTTACTCGTATAGAAAATACTACTCCATCTGTTTGAAAAGAAGGCTTTTTTCAAAAAGGCGAACAGAACCTGGCCTCTTCATCGAGCGATGCACATCGCGTTTATTCATTACTAAAACAATAAAGCCCGACAAAAGTTATTAGAAAGATCATATAAATCAAGACTGCCAAAACAAATCCACCGAACATGACGATAGCAGTACATCGCCAGCTTGCCGATGAAATCTAGAAAACACCCAACCACCCATGCAAGTTAGGAGCCCAGATCCGCCTAGCATATCCTTGAAACAGCGTCAGTGCACTCGCACCAGATATCGCCGCCTCCGCTATCATCCGCTAACTCATTTTCAGCTTGTAGATCGGTGCACAAAATCTCTCCAGACCAGCCACCGACACCACCATGGTGCCAAGTAGCATTACCTCCCTTCACACTAACTCCAAAGCACGTCGCAGTCGCCACCGCTACCACGTAGTACCATGTCACCAAATACCACTAGCCAACACAGCTTGAAGTCTCTAGAGGATATGCCGTGCGTAGCACCTGGCGAACTAGCATAACTCAGCGTAGCACATGTCGGTCATGCATGACTTGACATCTCCGCCGAAGCTCCGTGCAAGACAAAACCGCTTCACCTCCTGCATCTTCCATCTAGCGCTGCTCCACAAATGATGCCGGCCCAAGAGGGAACACGACACCGTAGCATCGCCATCGTCCGATCCAGAATACCTGATCCTAGGGCTTCCCCCAAAGTAGCACGAGTGAGTCGACAGTAGTTGCACAACGATGCCTTCATCAAGGTAACAATGCAAAAAATGGTGCCATCGTCTACGTCCTCCATGACAAAAGTCGGCTCGGTATTCACCGGCGACTATGTCTCCCCAACTCGCAGCCGCATGACGGACCGCAAGATCCACCAAACCAGCCTCGGATCGACCACCTCTGACAGAGGAGATGACCACCACCGCCAAGCCCAAGGTCTCCGCCCCTGATATCCTCGTGATGCGGATCAAGACCAGGAGGTCCTCCGCGAGACACTGGCTTTGAAGACGACCAGATCAGTAGGTGTTGGATGGTTGAAACAACCATAGCCCATCGAGCCAGCGCCTAGCGAGGCCCGCCACAAAGTACCTCTGCCACCTACCGAACTGCCGCCTACGGATGTACGACTGCTGCCTCACTCTGGACGCCGCTTCTTGCCACCACCGCCAGGGAATCACCCGAGATCTGAGCCACCGCGACCCCATAGCTCCAAAGCGTGAGGTAAACGGCCTCCGCCGAGCCGCCTGGGCTTTTCCCTGGCGGCATTGACGGCGGAAGGGAGAGGATGCGGGGGTGGTCAAGGAGAGGATGTCGGGTGCCCCGGTGCGGCGCGGCGGTGCCGCACGGGAGCGGGTAGGGTTTCTCACCGAAGTGGACTACCAGATGCACATTCTAGAAAAGAAAGCTTATAACTTTTCTTAAAAATCAAACAAATAAAGTTTAACCTAGTGTTTAGAAAAATCTATCAATAACTACCATGTTGTTTAGATATCCTGTGTAAATATATTGTAAGATATATCTAAAAATATTTATTTTGTATTTTAAATGTTAATTTTTTTCTTAAAACTTGGTCAAATTTCACATAATTTTGTTTGACTTTTGAAAACAATTATAGACATTTTTTTTCCGGAATGAAGGTACTACCCAATTACTCGTGCCCTGGCTCCCAAACGTGGCTAATATCTTCACTGATTAAACTCACAGCGTTGCAGGGGTCTCTATCTTTTATACCAAGAACTCATATATTAATTCCTTCACGTTAGATGTTCCGCACGATATAAGCCGTGAAGACACTTCCTTCTTCTTCATGAAACTATGTCCAGTGGTAACCTTTTTTTTTTGCGGAAAAAGATCCGGATGTATTTCATGAGTTCATAAGAAGTACAAAGTATCCTAAACATAATAAAAATTACATCGAGGTCTTTGGACCACCTAACGAATACTACTGCCGCCAGAGCGAGCCGCCAACGCGCCGCTGTCGCCGCTCTATTACCCGAGCCGGCATGCCATTGTTGATGACAGTCGGCAAGTCTTCGTGCACGTGCCCCTAAAGACCAGCACCCCAGAGATGAAGTTGTCGCCATTGAACCCTTGAATTGATCCGAAACTTGTAACACCAAACCTAAAACACACGTAGGCTGGACGAGATCCAGAAGACACGTAGACTGGACGAAATCCACCACTCCATGGAAGCGGCGACCAGACGAATCCCCACCCTCCTCAATGCCAGCAGCAGAATCGTCACCGACGAGATGGAAGAGGAGGCGGGTATACCTTATTCTTGTCCCACACAACGCCGCCATAGCCACCATAACGACGATGCCGGATGACCAGACTCTAACTTTAGGGACCCTTCTATACCGCCGAGCGCAGGTCCGAGGTCCCCACCTCCTCCCGCCGCTGGAGCGGCAAGCAGAGGAGGCGGGGACCCGCCGATGCTCGGTCGCAGACGGCGAGGACAAAGTAGATCGTGGCGGCTGCTAGGGTTTTTACCCTAGCCGCCGCCTCTTTTTCTCACGGGAGGAGAGAACGTAAAGAGGTTGTCCAGTGGTAACCTTGCTCCAACAATATTTGATTAAAGAACTCTGGTTAGCAATGGCCGCTTGAATTTGGTTGGGTGATTTGTTTAACCTAAACCCTATATGTTTTTCCCGAAGTCTCCTCACGCTAAAACTCCTCCTTCCGAAACTTACGGTTTCCTCCTCCTTCAAAATTCAAAGTTGAGATATTTAACCATTACCAAGTTCTAAATTCCAAATTTCATTTGAGAACCTCGTCCAGTATTTGAACCGTAATTTCTGCTAACCATGGTTCCCGGAAACAGTGGCGGATCTAGGACAAAATTGACGGGGGTGCCAAGCTTGAAAAACTCCCTATTAGACTCTGATTTGAGCAAGAATTAGTCCAAAAAATACAAGCTAAAAGAGCTTATATACTTTTGAAGGGGTTGCCATGGCACCTATGGCACCCCCACTAGATCCGCCACTGCCCGGAAACCCTAGTTCCCAAGAGTTTATTCCTCGAAACATACTTTCGCCACTCTTTATAAATAAACCAACCATCCACACAACGTTACAAGGTTCAAACAAGAAAGAACGCAGTCTTCTAGGATTATAGCAGAAATAAGCCCAACCGGAAAGGAGAGTAGAAACAAGCTCTCAAAGGGGAAGAAACCGAAAAGGCAGTACAATGCGTTCAGCTGGTCGAAGAGGAGATCCCAAGAGTTCTTTTATCTGTGGCCTAATCAATTTTGCCGAATGATCTGCATTGGAACCTCATGGTTCCATGTATGTTACTTCACACAATTTCTGAGAAGGAAATCGATCTTGAAACACTAACTTTCTACAAAAAGAAGTGGTGTGAAATCCATGTCGTTGGAAATGTATTTCCATATTTACTTAGTACATATAATGGTCCATCTTACTACTCAAATTCTGAGTGAGTTAAAGATATCTGGACCATTTTCCTACGCAACATATACCAGTTTGAGTGTTAGATGGGAATTCTAACCAGTGTGCTCATAACCTATTTCAGCTAGAGAGGTCAACAAGATCGAATTGTAATATGTATTTCCATGTTTATTTAGTAGCTATGCTGTATATTCCTTTTTTTCAGGATTTTTCTCGTAATGTTGGTGTTTGATTAATATAGAGCTTCCTCTCATTTGTAACCTTATGTGTCAGTTTCATTGCCCACCTCTAGTGGATTATTGTGCACGGGTCTCACGATGAGAAGCTGCTTGTGCATTTCAGGACCATCTCATACATAAATTGATAGTGCGCAAGCCTATTTCGTGGTCTTGTAGACATGTTTGTAGTATTTTCCATACATGGGGCACGACATGCTGCTTCATTTGCTTCTTGTGACAAATACACTTGGTCAAACTTGTTCGGTACTCTTCGTGGATATTAAGTACTTCATCGCTTCCATGTTTTTGCCAACAGAATATTGTGTCCATATGTTAACAAGTACTAATGGAGTAGCAATATTGCATGCATGGCAAGTGAACTCAAGTAAGTTCATCTTGATCTTATAACAACAAAATGTAAGTTCATTTTACAAACCAAGTTCAAACCGTACAACGGTACAACCGTGCAAGCACTAAAACTTGTGTACGCATATACCAATATACTGCTCCCTCCAGACATTTTAACTTTGTGAATCGAATGTATCTAGACGTTTTTTAGTGCATAGATTATAGGTTACCTATACACTAAAAAACGTCTAGATATATTCATTTCACGAAGCTAAAACGTCTTATATTTATGAACGGAGGGAGTACGTACTAACTAAATCGCAGTGCACCTATACACGCACTTGCCCATGTATATGTGATCTTACATAAAGCTAAACCACAGCCTACAACGGTACAAGTACAACACATCACATCACACACTAGTGTATCTATAAATGTTAAGCATAGCATGCAAAATGCAAGTACTTCAGAGTTTGATCAATATACTAAGTCACGCAAGTACGTAAGAGCCGATGATCTAGCCGCTCAAGAGTCGCTAGCCGATCGATCGAGATCAGTGGTGTATGTTGGGGCTGTTCGAATGGCCGGAAGGTCCTGCACCAGCAGTGTCTTTCAACACCCTGAACTTGTCAGAAGCTCTCCTCGTCGTCGACCACGGCGATACCGCCAGCCGCCGGCCGCCGTGTTCACCCAGCGACGCCTTCGTGTATGTGCCGTGGATCAGCACCGGCCTCGCCGCCATGGCACCAAGGGAATCTCCGGTGGACATGCTCACCAGGATTGCCACGAGGACGGCGCACAGAAACTTGAACAAGGGCGCCATATCTTAAACTGGTTGCGTTTGTGTAGCCAGCTAACGATCAGCAGGAGGGCCTAGCTGCTAGCTTGTGGATCGTGAGATAGTGTGAGAGATGGGATAAAAGTAAGCAATGCAAGGGACGGGCGTGCATTATATATACCCGATCGACCACACTCTGGACCCTACACGTGCGTACATGTTTGTGTGTTCACACGCTCATGTGAAAATGGTGATGAGATAGTCTTCGTCACAGCAATCGGCAGAGACGACGATGATGATGTACCTCCATGAGATTGGTGTTTACGTCACCAACGCACGTCAAGCAATCGAACAACGGCTTCTGTTATACGGAGTAGCATCTCGATCCGGCTGTTTAGTCAAAGTTTTTTGTTGACGTTCGATCTACAGTTTGTAACCTTTTCTTGCAAGCTCGCTGTCGCTGGCCGATACCATTTTATATTTTGCACCTAGCCAATGCAATTTTTATCGATAAAGTTAAAAAAATAGTTGGACACTTTGTAAAAAAAAAGGCTGAAGACCCATACAACACATAACACAACATGCCGGCCCCAAGGCAGCGCCCCACACAAGTCCATGACCTCCTCGAAACAGGCTTTCGCCCCGCTTTATAAATAAAGCATACAGGTGAGACCGCAGTTGGGCCAGACAGCACAACGCCCAAGGTACAAACCGGCACAACCACGAAACCACAGCTGGGGCAGACATCACAGCAAAATCCCAAAAGAAAAACAAGAGAACGGAAAAAGAAAGAAATGCTGACAACGTCGGATCGACAGAAGCGCTAGTGTCTCGCAACCGATGTGCCCACCGAAAATTACCATCACACTCAGATGCCTTCGAGTCGTCGTGTACCAAGCAACACCTTCAAGAGGGGACGCCGACGACGATGCTGCTGCCCGGCCAGGTCCTAGGATTTCTCCCGGTACACCGGGGCAGTGGAGGGGGTACACCCGCCGCCCTGAGCTAGGAAGGTGGCGCCCGCAGGCGTCACCGCGACGGGGCCAGCCACGCCGTCAAGGATTTCTCCCGACCCCCCGACCCCACGACACCGAAGAGCTCCACCAAGCTTACCGCCCACCAACATGCACCACCACGGTCTTGAGGACACCATTGCCGTCTCCCCGAGGCAAACATTGCGAGGCCGGTTGAACCAAAAGCAAGGACCCGTAGGCAAGAGGTGACCGAACCGCAACCCCGTGGGAGGGAACAACCTCCACCGCCATAGGCGATAGCCGTCCGGACTCAGCAGCAGGAGCAAACCTGGCCATTGGGAGCCGAAGGGCAGCAGCCGCACAGCCAACTGGAGGACATCCTCCACCGTTGAAGAGCGGGTGCCGGCCGGACGCGGCAGTGAGGGCACACCAGACCGGAGGCCGGCCAGACCCAAAGAGGGACCGTAAAACCCTCGCCACCACGCTGCAGCACGAAGGCCAGCCGCCGCCGCCGCCCAGGTTCAGCACCCTAGGCCGGTCCGAGTGGGCCCGTGAAGCTCTCGCCGCCTCGCTGCAGCAGACGCGACGCAGGCGCAGCCACCCACACCACAAGCCCTACCCAGTTCCAACCAGAGACGACGCGTCGAGCTGCAGATCCGGCCCACCCAGGCCCAGATCGGGCCCAGCGGGCCCAGATCTGGGTGAGCAACCCTAGCAGATCCAACCCCGCCGCCTGCACCGCCAAGGGCGGCGCCCGCCGCCGTGCCGCCCCCCGACCTACGCCGGAACGCCGCCGGCCGAGCCTGCCGGGGCGCCGGGCCAGCCCAGCCGCGGAGGCCAAGGTCCACACCAGCCACGCCCGACCCGCGCGAGAACCTCCGCACCATGCCCCCGCGACCGAAGCTCCGCCGCCAGGACGCCGCACCGCACGCCGCCGCGCTCCACGCACAGCGCGCCGCTGCCGCTCGCCATGAGCCGCCAACGCCGGACACCAAGAGCAGTGGGAGGGGAACGCCCCGCCGCCACTGACGTTGTGCGGCTTGACCGCCGGTGCTAACCGGTGGCGGCGAGGGGAGGAGGCGTAGGGGAGGCAGGGAGGAGGTGGCGGCACGGGGAGCCCCCGGTCGCTCGCGGGAGCGACGCGGGGGAGGGGGGGCGACTCTCGGTCGTGAGATCGGTTTGAATACTGAATTTTTCCATGTCCATGACCTAGTGGTCCTAGCAACCAAAGCTGACACACAAACACTTCAACGTAGCACAGCGAAGACAAAAATCTGGAACCGCTGCTACGACATCCACATCATCCCTAGGGCCATAGACCGTCTAGAGCCGATGACGGAAACTGGACAGTGCCGACCAAATGAAAGCAAGCATGAACCCGAGAGACGAAAGGGCTCCAGAACGACACCTCCAAGGCCGATACATATTCTACGTGTTGTGCAGCAAGCCGCTCGCAACTTCTTGCATGCTACATCTTTCCAGTACCTTAATTGTTCGATCCCTTCGGTAAGTAAACAAAGTAGCTTCCTTTTTTCTGACAGCGAAATAAAGTAGCTTGTGTATCCAATATATAAACATGTATGGCAAGGATCACTCGGTTAGTCCAAGCAAGCATGCACACGTGAGGCGCGAGATTAATTGTTTTTTTCCAAAATGGAGGTGTTACCTCCGGCCTCTGGATCAAAAAGATGCACACAACCTTCTTTATTTATTATTCAACGAGACCTTATAAAGAGAATATGAAGATTAATTGAAGCCACCTCTCTAAAACAACTTGATGAAGGGAGTGGCCCTGTCATAACACTCTAACCGCACACCAACGCCCATCATCAACATACCGGAGGTCCCAAAACCGCCCCACGATGGGTCAGGAGCATAAACCGGTCCAGCTGATTCGTAACGCACACCATCGTGCACGCTCAATCTCCGTGCACCTGACAGTTAGGCATGACTTGACAAACCGACTGGCGTCTCCGTGCAAGATGAAGCTGCTCCACCTTCCTTTCGATCAGTAGCTGCTCCAAAAATGATGCCCTAAGAGGGAAAACGGCGTCGAGCGTCGTCATCATCCTATCCAGGATACCCAGATCTAGGGTTTCCCCTAGAGCATCTCGAGTTAGACGACGAGAGATGCAACGACTATGCCTTCAACAAGGTTACGGCGTTGATAACGCCACCATCATCCGCCATGACCGAAGTCGGCGCGGTTTTCACCGGCAATCCCATCTCTAGAAACTCGTTGTTTACATCGACAAATGACGGCCGCCCTCGGGATAAACCTGAGGAAGGCCGCCATCTGAACCACCTCCGAGCCCCGCAGAAAACGCATCGTCGCAGCGCCGCACCACTTGCCGAGCAATACCACCGCCGCTTCGCCGCCGCCCTTCGCAGATCGTGCCACCGTCAGACAGGACCGATCTGAATCTTTGGACAGATCCTCACCACCAGGCCACGAATCCACCACTCCGGACGATCCACGCGCCCACTGTTGATCCGACCATCGCCACCATCCTCTTGGCGAGAGGGAGGAGCAGGCCGGCGTCGCCACGGGGCAGGGAGTAGGCTCTAGCACCGCCGCCGACGACCTCCAATCCCCAGCCCGGCGGCCTTCCTCCATACCACCGCGTGGGAGCCGAGAGGCGCTAAATCCTCGCCGCCCCTTCCCCGGCGGCGCCCGTCTTTGTCTGACGCCAGCATCGGGGGGCGACAAGGGGAGGGAGCACGGGAGGTGGGGGGCGATGGGGAGTTTAGGGTTTCGCCCCCCGGCCGCCTAGAGGGAGCGACGAGAGCACGCCGTGTACAAACGTGCCAAACCTTTCTTGCTGTCTCGAGATTAAGGGTGTGTTTGGTAGACCGGGCGAACCCAGATATTCTCTCCCCAACCTAGCTGAGAGGCTTTTTTGTTGTTTTTTAGCCCGGGTCGGGCCATCTCAGCACTGCCCACTTCACCCCGAAAAGGGCTATCAGCCGGGCTGAGGAGAGAAGCTCAAATCAAGCTTCGCAACTCCCCAGGCTGAGTCCATCCCACAATACACTGTAGCGCTGCGGGCCCTCCCACCCGACCCCCGAGCCCCTCCTCGTTTCTCTAGTCATTTTCCCCAGCGTAGCGAGCGTAGCACACGCCCCCGACGCCGCTAAATCGCTGGCCTCCCCGATGCGCCCGGCCCAGACCACCCCTCACCGTGAGCAGATGCAGCAGGAGCGGGTCAAGCCACCGTGAGCAGAAGAGGTCGCGTATTCCTGACAGACTTTGTTGACAGCGAATGACAAGTCAGGTCTGGTAAGAGTAAGATATTGCAGCCCACCAACAACACTGCGATATCTAGTGGCATCATCAGCAGAGAGCACAATACCCTCATGGGCAGAAAGCTTGTCAACAACAATCATACGAGTGGATGCAGGAGTGCACTTCAACATAGCAGCTCGTTGAAGAAGCCCCATAGCATATTTCTTCTGAGTAAGAACGAGCCCAGAAGGCTGATGATGAACTTCAACACCAAGGAAATAATGCAGCTTTCCAAGGTCTTTAACCGCAAAAGCATCAGACATCTGGCAAATCAGTCGATCGATAGCAGAAGTAGATGAACTCACTACTATTATATCATCAACATAAACGAGTAAGAACATAGTAAGGTCAGCCCTAGAAAGAATAAACAGAGAGGTATCTGCAGTAGAAGCTCAAAAACCAAGGGAATCAAGCACTGAGCTGAGTCGAGCATGCCACGCTCTCGGAGCCTGCTTGAGGCCATAGATGGCCTTCTTTAGATGACACAGATAAGATTGACGTGTAGGATCCTCATAACCTGGAGGCTGATGTTGGAGATATGCCCTAGAGGCAATAATAAATGTAGTTATTATTATATCTTTGTGTTTATGATAAATGTTTACATACCATGCTATAATTGTATTAACCGGAAACATTAATACTTGTGTGATTTGTAAACTTAATTTGAAGTCCCTAGTATAGCCTCTATACTTCACTAGCTTGTTGGTTAATAGATGATTGTGGTTTCCCTATCATGAACATTGAGATGTTATTAACAACAAGATCATATCGTTAGGAGAATGATATGGTGGACATACTCCTATAGACAAGCGTCGCATAAAGATCAAGTCATTTCAATAGTTCAATTGCTATATGCTTTCTGATACATAGTAACCTAATTCCTTCGACCATGAGATCATGCATATCACCTTTACCGGATGGATGCTTTGATGTCATCAAACACCACACCGTAATGTGGTGGCTATAAAGGTGGCATTGAGTGTTCGAAAGTGTTGGTTGAAACACATGGATCAAGAGTGGATTTGTCCATCCATATGACGGATAGATATACTGGCCCTCTTGGTGGAATGTCATCCAATTAGCTTGCAAGCATGTGACTGGCTCACAAGGGATCACATACCACGGGAACGAGAAAAGAGTACTTATCAGTAACGAGGTTGAACTAGGTATGCAGAGATACCGACGATCATAACCTCGGATAAGTAACATATCGTGAGACAAAGGGAAATTGGTATCGTATGTAAGTGGTTCATTCGATCGCAAAGTAATCGAGAAATATGTGGGATATGAATTTCCAGATTCCTCTATTGGTTATTGTTCGGAGAAGTGTCTCGATCATGTCCGCATAATTCACGAACCGTAGGGAGACACACTTAAGGATTCGACGTTGTTTTGAGTAGTTATGGTATTATGAGAAAGAGACCGAATGTTGTTCGGAGTCTCGGATGGGATCCGGATATCACGAGGTGATCCGGAATGGTCCGGAGAATAAGATTCATATAAGGAAAGTCCCATTTCGGAGTTGGGGAATGGTTCCGTGTTTTCATCGAATGTTCTAGAATGTTCGGAATGTCCGACCGAGGGGAAGGGTACATGAATGTGTCATTACATATTGGAATGATTGCATCATGTACTAGGTGTTCTTGCTGTCCAAAATAAAGGGTTTATTTAAATCCTAAATTGAAAAGTCAAACGGCTAGTTTGAAAGTCAAACGGCAATTTTGGGAAGTGGGAAAAGAGGATTGTTGGAGGCAATTGGAGGAGGTTCCTCCCTTGGTCGGGCGCCCACCAAGCCGACTTGGGAGGACTCTCCTCCCTTGGCCGGCCAGCCCTCCCACCTATATAAGGAGGGCAGGGCTCCCTCCTAGTACACACAAGTTTCCACCTCTAATCTCCGGGTTTAGAGCCGCTTTTGGTTTAGAGCTTCTAATTGCTTTAGCCAGTTTAGAGCCTTCTAATTGGTTTAGAGCCTTCTAATTATTGTGTCTAATTACTAGACCACTAATAGCCTCTCTCATAAGCTCCACCATACTCAACCGGCTTAAGGCGAAGCCTCATGAGATCTCCCTCTACTTCCGGTACGCCACAGTCTTGCCGAATCGCGAGAGTGCTACAACCTCCGCCTGCTTTGGAACAAGGAGAGGAAGGTCTTCGTCGAAAATCCGAACGTGACCGATCATGGGAGCGCTGCTGAACGATGGCGCTGGAAGGATCGCTCACGCGATCTTGAGATCGGAAAGAGTACGACTACATCACCCACGAGAATCTGCTCTCGTTAACCGCTTTGGAATCTTCGAGGTGAGTTCCTCTATCGACTCGTTGCTACAATCTAGTAGATAGATCTTGGCTTGTTTGTTTGTATGCGATAGAAATTTTTGTTTTCCATGCTACGAACCCCTACAAAGTGGTATCGAGCCGTGTCTATATGTAGATCTCATTGCGAGTAGAACACAATGGTCATTGTGGGCATTGATGCTTTTATTGTCGATTGCTTTTTGTACTTTGCATCTAGC
Source organism: Avena insularis (assembly GCA_023614405.1). NCBI lineage: Eukaryota > Viridiplantae > Streptophyta > Magnoliopsida > Poales > Poaceae > Avena > Avena insularis. The sequence goes on along the minus strand of CM042696.1, from coordinate 92,861,745 downwards.
GGTATGTTGGGATGAAGCGCCCGGCTAACCTTACATGACATCGTTCATGAGACTTGCTCCACGCTTGACATGCAACTTGTATTGCATAAGTGGCTTTGCGGGTGCCTGTTTCTCCTAGCATAGTGAAGATCCAATTTACAACGGGTGATCAACAATGCTAGTATCAATGTTGTGGTTCTTGTTCGTAAGTTAGAACGACACTTATGGAAATCCCCAAACCACGTAAAATATGCAAAGAAAGTAGAGGCGTCTAACTTTGTTTTGCAGGGGTGTGCAGTGATGTGATATGGCCATGATTGTGATTATATTTGATGTATGCAATGTTCCTTATTGTAAGTCGGCAACCGGCAGGAGCCATATGGTTGTCTTTAATTTATGTTAAGACCAGCGTGTCTATTCAAAGTAGTTGTAATAGTTGAAGCCGGTGGACGACAACCATGGTGAAGCGTCATTGACCTTGATGCAATGCCGGAGATGATGGAGATCATGTTCGTGTTTGAAGATGGAGATCGGAAGCGCGAAGAAGAAAGGCCATATCATATCACATATTATGAATTGCCTGTGATGTTAATCCTTTATGCATCTTGTATTGCTTAGTAGACGACGGTAGCATTATAAGATGATCCCTCATGCACATAAATTTCAAGTTCTAAAGTGTTCACCCTTAGTATGCACCGTTGCCAAAGCTTGTTTCGAAGCACCACGTGATGATCGGGTGTCTTTGATTCCGCGGGTGAATACAACGTAAGCAAGCCAGTTTTGCTTATGCGGTAGCTAAGGTTTGATCTTGACGAGCCTAGCATGTACAGACATGGTCTCAGGAACACGGATCGCCGAAAGGTAAAGCATGAATCATATAGCAGATATGATGAACATGTCGATTGTTCGCCATTGAAGCTATATCAACTCTCGTGATGATCGGTTTTGATATGGTGGATTTGGTTCATGTGATCACTAAAACAATGTGAGGAATATTGTTTTGAGTGGGAGTTCACCTAGATTAATTTAATTATTAATGAGAACTCAATTTATCATAAACTAAATCAAAGTGAATTTGCATAGTTGTTGTAGTCATTGGCATCCGTTTACCACCTTGCGCTTAGTTATAATTGAGATGATAGAACTATAGAATTCTGGTTAGTTACTTTACAAACTGGTATCGTATTGTTTTGAAGTGTTAATCTAAAGTTTAAAGTCCTATTGCAAACTTTCAAGAAGTTAAGTTACTCCATGAAGTTTAATAATTGGTATTAAAACAAGAGTGACAATTCCAAAGTGTTAGTATATGAGTATCATGTTTGTCTCCATGATTCTTGATATTCAAAAGATTATCTTAATATCAAGGTTATCTAGGATCTGAAAGAGTTGTTTCAGAAACCATGATGTGTGGAAGATATTGTGATATCTGAAACGAAGTTTTGGTTACAACATGATAGAGTATAATATGGCAAAGTCATGTTCTCATGTTTGATGAGAATTTGCAAAAGGTTGGAGACACTAGTTGTCCTAATCTTCCAAAAGGTTTTGGAGAGCAACATTATACTCGTGATTCACCGTTATAAGCTAAAAGTAGCTTGGTCATGGACGATTCCATGATGAAGGTGAATATTTGATGTAGGTAAAATGTTTACTACGCCAAGAGATTACTAAAGAAAGGAATTTGAAAGAACACCAAACATTTGATGATGGTGATCTACTAAAGTGCAAGTCCAAAGACATTGGTATTTAACTATACACGCTTTGGACTATGTGTCATAAGTATGACTCCACTATTGATGTTGATAGATTCTTTCAAACAGAAAAGGAAATACTGAAAGAGAATCTCATAAGTATATGGCAGAAAAGAAAAAGACTAGAATTGTTCAGTTTAAGTATATAGATGATATATGTGTTATGGCTATATTCTTTGCTTATTAAAACAATGTGGTTCTTAAGTATTTGATACTGAATTTGTTGGTGTGAATCGTCATACGAAACAACACAATTCATGAACTACAATGGCCTAAGTAACTAGCAAAAGAATATGTGATGATGTTCATCGAGAACAAATAAAGGGTTATTGTGTTGCTCGTTAAAACATCAAAGCTTGCCTTCAAGATTTGTTTTATCAGGTATTATGAAAACAAAAGGGTTGTTCAAATAATTGCCGTAATCCATAAAAGATGGATGATTCACAAATCTCGTTGGAGAAATCACATCCATAAAACTAGTGCTAAAAAAATGTCGAAAGACAAATTGATTGAAAGATCACTTAGGAAGTGACATCGCAGTTTAAATTATATTGGAAAGAAAACATGAAGAAACTCCATGTGGATGGAATTTTGGAGTCTTTTGATTTTTGATAAAATGACTTATGTGAAACTTTACTATAGATAAATAAAACATCGTTCATACCCCAAAAGGGAAACAAAGACTAGCTTATTGGAACTTGTGCATATTGTTGTACGAACTCCATTATGTGTAGTCAAGAGCGATGGATTTCAACTTCATATGCTTTCTCCGAAAATTTGAGTGAATATATGAATATTTACTTAATAAGGATGAAGTATGAAATATTTGAAAAGTTCAAAGATTTCAAGATGAAGTGCAAAATCATTGTAACAAGAATATAAATAGTTTATGATAAGATCATAAAGGAAGATATTTGAGTTACATGTTTAGCATAATACCTAGGATTTAAGGAATCGTTCCGTGGATTTGCATTTCCCGAAACACCATAAGAGTATGGAGTGTTTGAGATATGTAATTAAAACCTTGTTTGACATGGTAAGATCAAAGGTGTAATATATAGAACTGCCATTATATTTTAAAGATTAAAAGCTTTAGAGACTACCGCTTTTCCACTAAAAAGAGCTCCATCATAATCCGTTGAAATGACACCATATAAAGTTATGGTTTGGGATAAAACTCATGTTGTCTTTTCTTAAACATTGGTATGCTATGCATAAGAAAGATGTGCAACCAAAGTCGGATGAACTTTGTCTTTGTATAAATGTTAAGTATTCCTCCATAAACACCGGAGACAAAAGTGTTTGTCGCTTAGAACGTCAAGTTTCTTTGAGAAGGAAATTTTTCGTGAAAAGTTAAGTGAGAGGACAATAGAACTTTGATAAGGTTAAAAGAACCTTAGCTATATGTGCAGAGTTGCGCAGCGCCGAAAAGTGTTCCGGAGGCAGCAACAAAACTCATGGCTCACGTACCTCAAAGGTTGTGGTCACGGAGATCCAAGTTCCTATTGAAACAAGTAGGTCGGATAAACAATCAAATACCAAGATTTGAGGGTTGAATCATTATTTGAGAATAATGAACAGACTACATGCAAAGAAGCGATGATGGGCCCTGACTCCGTCAAATGGCTTGAAGCCATAAAATCCGTGATAGTTCCATACACGAGAAATCAAGTTTTGAACTTGAAGGACCCTCGAGAAAGGTGTAAGACCTTACAGTCGTGTTTGGATCTATAAATAAATAGACATGGATGTTGCACATCTATGAAATAGTCGACATGTTGGGAAAGAGTTCACAACAATGTTCAAAGGTTGACTATGATAAGATTTGATCTTTCATAGTGATATTTAGTCTAGATGGATTAATGTAGCAACCACTACATATAATTTTGTTATATGATAGTTGAATAAACAAAACAAGTTCTTCTAATAGAATCGTTACCTAGGACGTGTGCATGACACGGTCCATAAGGTTTTGTTAATTCAAAGGATGCTAAATGTACATGCAAAACTTCAATGGTTGAAGTAAAGCATAGCGGAGTTGGAATCTTCACTGTGATGAAACTGTTAAAAGAGTTTAAAAGTTCATTGGAGACGATGAAGATGCTTGCATTTGCAAGAAATTAAGTGGGAGCGCTAAGACATATTTCTAATACATTATGTGGAGGACATATTGTTGATTGGAAATAATGTATCTTTTATTAACACATATTAAGAATTTCATCCCGATGAAAGACTTAGGCAAAACCCAAATATTTGGCATCAATAGATGCTAATATGGTTGTGCCGTATACATAGACGATATTGAATGAGTTCAATATAGAAACTACAAGAAAGGTTCTTGTTACGTAAAGGATTGAATGAGTTCAATGTTGATGATATATTCAAGTGTATTGACATTTGGTAAGTGAAACAAAGATTCAAATATAGATTGATACTTGATGTATGAAATCACAAAGAGAGTTTATATCAATCATACTGTGATATGTACAAATCCAGATATGTTCTATGCTCTAAATGTTATGAGCATATACCAGAATGATTCATAAGATGATCATTGGACGATAGTAAGGATATTCTTATGATCTTTTGGAAGAACTAAAGAGTATATTATTTGTAGAAGTGACAAATAGATGGTTAGTTCATTGTAAGAGTACTACATTGATACTAGTTTTGTCACAAAGTACAAATTAAGTTTATCTCAATCTAAACTAAGGGTGGCACAATATAATGGAAAGTGAGTTCCATAATGGATTTGGATGAGTTCCAAAATTAAGACATTGTGACAGATCGCAACAAAAGGCTAAGTATATGACTGCTATTATAGCAGCAAAAGAGGGCATTTGTGTCAAGTAGTTTGTTATCAAACTAGGTGTAGTTCACAAGGATAGTACTATGAAGATATATTGTATGACAATATTATCAACATGTTTTAACCCCAAAGAACTAAAGGTCACACCAAAGGACCAAATTTATAAAGCCATCTCATTAGGGAATGAGTGATGCGAGGGACGCAAAGACATGCAATTACACACGGAAGTGTCGATCCGGAGATCAGTTGACCACTAGCAATCGTGTACATACAAACACCGAAAGCCATAGGTGTTGAATACACAAAGGTTTGAAACTAGATTATTGACTCTAGTGCAAGTGGGAGACTGGAGATATGCCCTAGAGGCAATAATAAATGTAGTTATTATTATATCTTTGTGTTTATGATAAATGTTTACATACCATGCTATAATTGTATTAACCGGAAACATTAATACTTGTGTGATTTGTAAACTTAATTTGAAGTCCCTAGTATAGCCTCTATACTTCACTAGCTTGTTGGTTAATAGATGATTGTGGTTTCCCTATCATGAACATTGAGATGTTATTAACAACAAGATCATATCGTTAGGAGAATGATATGGTGGACATACTCCTATAGACAAGCGTCGCATAAAGATCAAGTCATTTCAATAGTTCAATTGCTATATGCTTTCTGATACATAGTAACCTAATTCCTTCGACCATGAGATCATGCATATCACCTTTACCGGATGGATGCTTTGATGACATCAAACACCACACCGTAACTGGGTGGCTATAAAGGTGGCATTGAGTGTTCGGAAAGTGTTGGTTGAGACACATGGATCAAGAGTGGATTTGTCCATCCATATGACAGATAGATATACTCTGGGCCCTCTCGGTGGAATGTCATCCAATTAGCTTGCAAGCATGTGACTGGCTCACAAGGGATCACATACCACGGGAACGAGAAAAGAGTACTTATCAGTAACGAGGTTGAACTAGGTATGCAGAGATACCGACGATCATAACCTCGGATAAGTAACATATCGTGAGACAAAGGGAAATTGGTATCGTATGTAAGTGGTTCATTCGATCAAAGTAATCGAGAAATATGTGGGAGCCATATGAATTTCCAGATTCCTCTATTGGTTATTGTTCGGAGAAGTGTCTCGATCATGTCCGCATAATTCACGAACCGTAGGGAGACACACTTAAGGATTCGACGTTGTTTTGAGTAGTTATGGTATTATGAGAAAGAGACCGAATGTTGTTCGGAGTCTCGGATGGGATCCGGATATCACGAGGTGATCCGGAATGGTCCGGAGAATAAGATTCATATAAGGAAAGTCCCATTTCGGAGTTGGAGAATGGTTCCGGTGTTTTCATCGGGAATGTTCTAGAATGTTCCGGAATGTCCCAAGACTGAGGGGAAGGGTACATGAATGTGTCATTACATATTGGAATGATTGCATCATGTACTAGGTGTTCTTGCTGTCCAAAATAAAGGGTTTATTTAAATCCTAAATTGAAAAGTCAAACGGCTAGTTTGAAAGTCAAACGGCAATTTTGGGAAGTGGGACGAGAGGAGGATTGGTGGAGGCCGAATTGGAGGAGGGTGCCTCCCTAGGCCTGCGCCCACCAAGCCGACTTGGGAGGGACTCTCCTCCCTTGGCCAGCCCTCCCACCTATATAAGGAGGGCAGGGCTCCTCCTAGTACACACAAGTTTCCACCTCTAATCTCCGGTTTAGAGCCGCTTTTGGTTTAGAGCTTCTAATTGCTTTAGCCAGTTTAGAGCCTTCTAATTGGTTTAGAGCCTTCTAATTATTGTGTCTAATTACTAGACCACTAATAGCCTCTCTCATAAGCTCCACCATACTAAGACCGCTTAAGGCGAAGCTCTGGGATCTCCCTCTACTTCGGTACCACGCCACAGTCAGCCGGAATCGCGAGGAGAGTGCTACAACCTCCGCCTGCTGTAACAAGCGAGAGGAAGGTCTTCGTCGAGTAACGAACGTGTGACAGACTGCTGGAGCGCTGCGGGAACGCGGCGCAGGAAGGAACGTCTACGCGATCTTGAGAACGGAAAAAGTACGACAACATCAACAACGAGAATCTGCTCTCGTTAACCGCTTTGGAATCTTCGAGGGTGAGTTCCTCTATCGACTCGTTGCTACAATCTAGTAGATAGATCTTGGCTTGTTTGTTTGTATGCGATAGAAAATTTTTGTTTTCCATGCTACGAACCCCTACAGCTGACGCATGAATACCTCTTCTTCAAGAACACCATTCAGAAATGCATTCTGTATATCAAGCTGTCGCAACTGCCAACCACGAGAAACTGCAATGGATAAAAGAAGGCGAATAGTGGTCGGCTTCACAACCAGACTAAACGTATCCTCATAATCTTGTCCATAACGTTGCCTAAATCCCTTTGCCACAAGCCTCGTTTTATATCTCTCAATGGACCCATCCGAATTTTTCTTAATTTTAAATACCCACTTGGAGTCAATCACGTTGACACCAGAACGAGGCGGAATGAGCTGCCACGTATTGTTCCTCATCAACGCAGAGTATTCAGCATCCATTGCTTGCTTCCAATGCATAGTGGCAAGAGCATCACGTAGATCTCGTGGTTCAGAAATAGCACGAGCAGCTGCATGAGACATGCAAGTCACCGTCCAGGCAACAGTTCCGTTAGTACGTTCTTTAGGCTGCCTGATTCCGCGCTGTAGACGAGTAACTGGCCCACGCGCGGGTGGTTGAGGGTCTGGTGCAGGACTCCGTGATGCAGAGAAGTCAAGCCGTCGCGGCGAAATTGCATCAGATTGAAAACGTTGAGCTAAGCCAGGCCCAGCGGGTGAAGTCGAGGACACGGCTTGTTCATGCGAAGACATCGCAGCTCATTCGGACGGAGAATCCCGAAGCGAACCCTGTTGGGGCAAGGTATGCATGCGATCGACGTCGCTGGCAGAGACATTATGATCTATGTCCGAGCGATCGACCTCCTGATCAATAATTTCCAAGCGAGCTCCTCGTCCTTTCCCTGCACCATGGTTAGGCAAAAGCATGGAGGTATGTGCAATATCATCAAACCGGCCATAAAGAGGAGTAGAATGAATTGTGGATTCGGTGGTATGTGTGGGAAGTTGCAAAAAAGGAAAAACACCTTCATCAAAACACTGGTAGAAAAACCCTCCTTTGGTCCCGGTTCATAAGGGCCATTGGTCCCGGATTTTAAACCGGAACCAATTACTCGGGACTAATGCTAGTCTCGGTTCTGGCACGAACCGGGACCAATGGGTCTCCACGTGGCCCGTTGTCGCGTGCTCTTACAGTAGGACCTTTGGTCCCGTTCGTGGCATGAACCGGGACCAAAGGTCTTCTCTTTTTTTTTCAAAAAATAATTTTTAAAAAAAGTTCAATTTTTTTTGAATCTATGAATATTTGGACTGGTTAATCTCTCACCCAAGCCTCTCAATCACACTTAGTTGTTGTGAAATTCCAATATTTGGTTAAACTTCCGGCCAGTCACCCATCCTAACACTACTCCACTCCTAGCACGCTTAACATCTTGGTTCCTTCCCATCCCCCTTCCAATGTACCACTTATAATCTTATGTCTATACTATGCTATTAATGATATTAACCCATGTATCTTGTGAGTCACATATTCTTATAATTTGAGTTACAAACATGATTTTAATGTACAAAAATGACTAAGTAATACTAATATTGAATAAATATAGATATAAAATATGTTTTATTATTATTTTTGCATTAATTCATTTAATATGGCATAATTCATATCTTTAAATCCATAAATCGAATTCCACAAATAATATGTCCATTATTATCAGTAGGGTCAAAATTTACACTAGATTTTGGCAAATGAACTAGAAGTGGGATTTAGGTGGGATACCACTTGACACCCTAATTATCAGAAAAATGTGAGGAATCCAAAAATGTCATTTTTTTATTTTTTTGAATTATTTTTAAAAAAATTAAAAATCTGAATTTTGACTCTTTTGAAATTTCAAAAATCTAAAAAAATTGCAAATGGCCTAAGGCGGCCATCTGAAGTTTTTATAACGTTTTTTCTCACATCGTATGCACAAATGGTGGCCATCTGAAGTTTTTATAACGTTTTTTTGTAAAATAAGTCGAAATTCAAGTTTGTTAATTTTCATGACAAGTGTATCACTAAATACAACTACAGTTGAAAGGATTTTATTTTTTGATTTTTTTACAATTTTCTGCGACATGTTTCTGAAACTAGAAGGCGATTCGGTGGGGTTGGATTTCTCCTGCCGCGGCAGGATTTTTGGCCTTTTTCCTGCCGCGGAAGAGAAGGTGGCAGAGAATTTCTGATTCTTTTAATCCCGGTTTATGTCCCGAACCGGGACTAAAAACGGACCCTTTGGTCCCTGTTCATGGCATGAACCGGGACCAATGCTCCGCTGACCATTGGTCCCGGTTCATGCCATGAACCGGGACCAATACCTCGAGATGAACCGGGACCGATGTCCTGGCGGCATGAACTGGGACCGATGCCTGGCATTGGTCCCGAATTGTTATTAGAACCGGGATCAATGGATTTTGGGGCTGGACCAAAGACCCTTTTTCTATTAGTCTTCCTTGGTTATAGCTCTCTCCATAAAGGCTACAAGTGTCTCCATGTTCCGACAAATAGAGTTTATATTTCTCGTGACGTCATTTTTGATGAAGGTGTTTTTCCTTTTTCGCAACTCCCCACACATACCACCGAGTCCACAATTCATTCTACTCCTCTTTATGGCCAGTTTGATGATATTGCACATACCTCCATGCTTTTGCCTAACCATGGTGCAGGGAAAGGACGAGGAACTCGCCTGGAAATTATTGATCAGGAGGTCGATCGCTCGGACATAGATCATAATGTCTCTGCCAGCGACGTCGATCGCATGCATACCTTGCCCCAACAGGGTTCGCTTTGGGATTCTCCATCCGAATGAGCTGCGATGTCTTCGCATGAACAAGCCGTGTCCTCGACTCCACCCGCTGGGCCTGGCTTAGCTCAACGTTTTCAATCTGATGCAATTTCGCCGCGGCGGCTTGACTTCTCTGCATCGCCGAGTCCTGCACCAGACCCTCAACCACCCGCACGTGGGCCAGTTACTCGTCTACAACCCGGAATCAGGCAGCCTAAAGAACATACCGACGGAACTGTTGCCTGGACGGTGACTTGCATGTCTCATGCAGCTGCTCGTTGCTATTTTTGAACCACGGGATCCACGTGATGCTCTTGCCACTATGCATTGGAAGCAAGCAATGGATGCTGAATACTCTGCGTTGATGAGGAACAATACGTGGCAGCTCATTCCGCCTCGTTCTGGTGTCAACGTGATTGACTCCAAGTGGGTATTTAAAATTAAAAAAAATTCGGATGAGTCCATTGAGAGATATAAAGCGAGGCTTGTGGCAAAGGGATTTAGGCAACGTTATGGACAAGATTATGAGGATACGTTTAGTCCGGTTGTGAAGCCGACCATTATTCGCCTTCTTTTATCCATTGCAGTTTCTCGTGGTTGGCAGTTGCGACAGCTTGATATACAGAATGCATTTCTGAATGGTGTTCTTGAAGAAGAGGTATTCATGCGTCAGCCTCCAGGTTATGAGGATCCTACACGTCCATCTTATCTGTGTCATCTAAAGAAGGCCATCTATGGCCTCAACCAGGCTCTGAGAGCGTGGCATGCTCGACTCGGTTCAATGCTTGATTCCCTTGGTTTTCGAGCTTATTCTTTCTAGGGCTGACCTTACTATGTTCTTACTCGTTTATGTTGATGATATAATAGTAGTGAGTTCATCTACTTCTGCTACCGATCGACTGATTTGCCAGATGTCTGATGCTTTTGCGGTTAAAGACCTTGGAAAGATGCATTATTTCCTTGGTGTTGAAGTTCATCATCAGCCTTCTGGGCTCGTTCTTACTCAGAAGAAATATGCTATGGGGCTTCTTCAACGAGCTGGTATGTTGAAGTGCACTCCTGCATCCACTCCTATGACTTTTGTTGACAAGCTTTCTGTCCATGAGGGTACTTTGCTCTCTGCTGATGATGCCACTAGATATCGCAGTGTTGTTGGTGGGCTGCAATATCTTACTCTTACCAGACCTGACTTGTCATTCGTTGTTAACAAAGTCTGTCAGTATTTACATGCAGAAGAGGTCGCGCCGCCCGCAGATGCAGCAGCAGCAGGTGGCGCCGCCACACCGCCCTGAGCAGCAACAGATCGCGCCGCCGCCCACCGTCGCTTTGACCACCTACTATTGTGCCGCCCTAACGCTCAGCACCCACAGTCGGCGCCCTCTCGTTCGTCACCGGCGACAAACAGTTTCCAGCAGACGGTGTGTTGAAGAGAAGGGCCCGATTGCATTTTTTTCGTTTCTCTTTAGGGGCCTTTGTGTAAAATTTTGGACTATGTAATTCCTTAGTTTTTGGGCCAATCTCACCCCATGCGGACTACCAAACAGAGTACCAGTTCAGCTTTTCTGAACACAACCGGTCTACCAAACACACCACAAAATCTCAGCCCAGCTTGTATGAGGTTAGATATCTCATGTGGGAAAGCAAATTCAAAGTGGCCCGGTCTACCAAACACACCCTAATTGTTTATCATTTGGCATCTTGGGATGTTTTATCGGAGGAGGATTTGTGGCACCCGGGCATCAGTGTGCCTAGAATCTATGTCGTGGATGGTTACGAAGAGATCGGTGAGACACAACAATACAAGAATCTGAAAATGGATAGATATTAGCATATACCGTGGCTATGTATTGCAGAAAACTGCACTTGGGTGTGCTCTTGCATCAGCGCAATAGGCACCCGCAACTATGCCGCTGTGTTGTAGTAACTAGGGTGTATTAACTGCTTTGTACATATGGCTAGTGAGATAACTCTGTTTAGCCAACAGATCAATCTCTCCCTCCTCTTCGTTCTTGATCAAAAGAAAAATTCCCCTCTCAGCATGTGCTTCCGTGACACCCACATGATCAAGGCTAGACAAATTCTAAACCTTAGTCTGAAATAATCCTAACTTAGAGCTCGAGGATATCCAGTGAAGAATCAGTAACACAACAGTTAATCAACGACACAAAAATTATTACATCAATCTCATAACTGAGCAGGGAACCAACATATCACAAACAGAGGTCACTAACCACAAATATCAAACAATGAAAGGAAAATAATGCTATTAAGTATAGGAACCTTAACAAATAGCCTAAGAGGCCTGAAGCATGATGATGACGATGATGTTCCAACCCATAGATTCCAAGCTGTTGGTCAGGAACCAAGCTACTCGTCGGTGTCGATGTCGTAACAAACTTGTCTTCAGGGGAATATTTAATCTGCTATAGAATTATCAACAAAGCAAAGAGTGAGTACAGGGTGTACTCCACAAGACTTATTGCTGGTGTGGTTGTTTTGCATAAATGTATTTTTGTTTGTAAAGCAAGAGGAAGTAGAAGCTCGTCTAATAAGAACATTTTAAAAGAGGATAAAAGAGCGACATTTATCATCATCTTTTGATATTCACCAAGTCATCGTCATCCTCATCTCTCAACTAGGATCACCCCCTCGTATCGTGAGGAAACATCCTGAACAAACCTTAGTTGCCAAGTTTTACGATTAGGTAAAAGTTCTCTATGATCATCACGTCCGTTCTCAAATCACCCCTAACTGTGGACACGGCTTTTCAAAAATATTAAAACTTTGTAGGGGTATACAACTTTATCCACATGTACCAACTGACTCTTAATTTCACAATGATCAACCCTCTTCCTTTGAAGGCTAGAAGAGGGTGGTCAGACATGACCTATATCTTGCTTTCAACGAGACCATGAGCACGCCCTAAGGAGGGTTCCTCCGTAACGGGTCAAATCCCGAATCCGGTCCCTAGAGATGTGAGTCGAGGTTGGTTCACCGGGGGCTCTATCGACCCCAAGCAACCCCGACCACACTTCCCTACCTGTTATGATGCACCTCCTTCATCGCCTTCGAGAACAACCAAAATGCATATGTCGAATAGGACACCCGAACTATGTGACTTATGGAATCTACTAGATAAGTTAGTTAGTCAAGGGGTTTTTTCCAGGCCCCGTGTGATTGTACGCTCATCTTGGTTCGAGAGGAAAGAACTCGGTTCTTAGTGGTGGCGAGCATGAGACTACAAAAACCACATCCCACTATGGCCTCCGATACAAGCCTTAGCATGTTTAACCTTGTAGAAAATATTGAATCTCTAGAATATTGTGGTGTATTGTAATGACCCTTGTGGGGTTTATATAGAGGTACACGGAGGTAGCTGGAGACTTGGAGTTCAAGATATAGTCTATCTCTAGCGTATACATGTATATGTATTCTAACATCCCTCTTAGTCATAGCGGGAGTGAACCAGACGCTTGCGACTGGATTTGAAGTCTAGCGCTTGCGTCGTCTTATCCTTGCCATCATTATCGGCGTGTACATGATCATGGCTGGCACGTAGGGGTGGTGAGTGTGTCCCCTTCTAGTGCCTTGATACGTCCATAACGTATCTATAATTTTTGATGGTTTTATGCTAATAATATGCTTTTGACACTTCTTTTTGTATAAAGTTTATGATTTATTTGGACTAACCTACTAATAGTTGAAAAAGTGCACAATGTTCTTGTTTTACACTTTGATGTATAGGAATTACCAAGAATACAAGTGGAAACCTTTTGGAGTCAAATTGGGATTTTTCCAGAAATCTGTCTCAGAACTCCTTTTGAAGATGGTCACGTTTCGGGTCAAAGACAGCGTCAAACGGAAAACTCTTCAAATACAAAGTTGTTGGAAATTTCGCGACAAATGTTCTGAACATAAGATTTAGCTGATTCCGAGTCTGTACGGGCCTTTTAGGCCCGATTTACTGCAGCCCAAGATAGAGTGACGAGAATCCGAGAAGTTATATAAAGGGAGGAAACCTAATTCGCTCAGGGCATCTCCACCCACGAATTTGCAGACACCAAAGCCACGTTTTGCCTCCCCATGGATCTCATCTCTATGGGGGAGGGCTCCCAAGAAGCCATGAAGGAAGGGGGCTAAGGGGCGGTGCTCCCCCATGATACCGACGGCGGGGAAGGAGTCCCCCGCGTCGCCACCGGCGCCGCCGACGCCCTCTTCACCATCTTCACTGCCATCTCCATCACCTAATCCTCCTAGTATGCAGTGGTTCATCCTCCCACACACCTCTGTATCGTCCTATGTAAACATGGTGTTTGATACTATAAGTTATAATCCTATGATCTATGTCATGTTTGCATAGTTTCTTTGTTCTTAGATTGAATGGTTGAACGTCTTTTGTTCATTAGAGTTGTATGTTGATATGGTACAGTCCTTTGGTGTCCATTTATATTTGTGCGCGCATGGATTAAACATCATAGGGTTTGTACTATGTGTAAGGGGAAGGGGGAAGTTCTGCCGGAATGACAGAAACCTGAGGACGCGAACCGGAACATTGCACGTATGTGACTAAGAGGACCATTAAACTTAAGGATATGGTTGGGAAAACCTTAATACATTGGTTAGTACTTACGGATGTTTGCTAACAATCCAATCATATAGTACATGTAATTCCAAGTAGTGAAGCGCATGTATATTTAGCCTCTCCCACATAGAAAACTACATCGAAGACAATGAACCCGATCTATTCGCTATTTAAACTTGGACAAATCCACCATAATTACCACCACTATTCCACACTCATGGTTCTGTTAGTTTAGTGTATTCTATTGCTGCAACAACTAGCTTTACTTTCTTGTTATTTATTATCATGCAAAGCTATCTCTATTACTCGTATTGTTGCTCTAGTTTTATTTCCTAGATAATGCAAACATTTAGTATGCGTAGAGTTGTATCAGTGGTTGATAGAACTTGTGAGAATATTTATCCTACCTTTAGCTCCTCGTTGGGTTCGACACTCTTACTTATCGAAAAGGCTACACACGATCCCCTATACTTGTGGGTTATCAAGACCTTTTCTAGCGCCGTTGCCTGGGAGCAATAGCGTGTGGGTGAATATTCTTGTGTGCACTTGTTTGCTTTATCTCTAAGTAGGTTTTATTTTCAGTTTTAAGTTGTTCTCTATCTTAGTATGGATAGGGAATGCGAATTACAAAAAAAATAGTTGTACTTGTTACCTAAAAACGTTTAAAAAAGAAAAGTGATTGGAAAGATGATTAATGGTTAAGTGGGGGTCGACCTTGAACAGTTGTGTTCATGCCTATGAAACTAAAACAAATCTTTCTATGGAAGCTTTTCAGTTAAAAACTTGTAGGAATGCATGAAGCCTTGAAAACGAAAGATATTTCTGGTATTGATCTTAATGCTTATTCATTCGAAAATACTTGAATCTTGATCCTATGCCTAACTTAAAGGCATTAAAGAAAAGTACTTATTGGAAGATAACCCAAAAGTTTTAGTTGAGTATTGGAAGTTATTGCTTCAGTAATAACCTCTCCTTATCCTTTTTGTTTGCTTTTTGTGCCAAGATTAACCTCTAATGAGATAGAAGTAATGATTGGGAAAGTTGCTGTCCCGAAACAGATTTTTGTGCTTCACCGTAAAAATCCGTGTAAAATATTTGTATGTCGTTTTGAGGCGTGAAATTTTGTGCTTCTTCCCCATGTTGTTATACAAGTTTCATTAGTTCAACACTTTTCGATTTGAGCAACAGAAGGTCTTTGAAAAAATTGGTTTCTATCTACTGGTCTGTTTTGACAGATTTCTGCCATTATTTGCATTTGCTTCATGTTGATTCCTTTTTGGTCCTCTTTGGGGAATTGGGATTTTTAAGGGAAGTGCTATAATAGCTTGTGTTTTAATGGAAGTTTTATTAGTGTTGAAACTGAACATAAAGACTTATTATCTTGAATACACTAATGTTGCTAATGAAGATTATGTGAAGTTTTGTATGAAGGAAAAATTTCAGGTGTTAAGGAAAGAATGATGTAATGAGATGAAGAATGGACTAAAGCTCAAGCTTGGGGATGCCACCCCGTGTCACCCCAAGAAATATGCAAGAAGTAAAAGCGTCAAAGCTTGGGGATGCCCAAGGCATCCCCTTTTTCATCAATAAAAATCTCAGGTTCTTCAAACACTTTATTTTTATTGTTTCATGCATAGTTGTGTTGTTCTTGAAGCGTCTTCATTTTCGTTTTTGGTTTTTATTTGCTTGGTTTTCTTATTTTGCTTGAATAAATTGGTTGTACCCCCTCTTATATACATTAGTTTTCAAATAAGTGTGGTTTGGATTGGAAAAGAGTAGGAAAAGTTCATGCTTAAGTGGTAAAAGGAGCTCGTTGTTTACAGTGGCCTATGCTTTGTCATGTCATGCTTGATATTGTTTTGGCTTTATGCTTAGTGATTTTTGCTATAGCATGATATGTTATAAACAATTGAGATTGCTTAATGTGCCTTGAAAGAATCATGCGTTGTTTTAGCATATTAAAGCATAGTATTGTGGTATTCTCCTTTGATGCTTTATTTGGGTTAACTTGGCGCATGCTCACACCAGGTTATGACTATCCCAAGTCACCATAGCATTTATGATCCTTTAATTTTTGACTTGTAATATCACTTTATGCTTTAATTAATGATGTTTTATCGCTTTGCATGATTATGGCCATTATTGCTCTTTTAGTTGGTCGCTCCCAGTCTTTTGCTAGCCTCCATAACCAAGTATGAGTTCCGCTCATGCATCCAACTCCAAATAAAACAAAGGTATCCCAAAGAGTCCACCGTACCTACCTATTAGCATTTGCTATTCCAAGTATATTCATGCTTTTATCTACCATCCGAATTAAACTTGTTATGAGAAAACTAGTGATTAAAGCTCTCACGAACTTGATGGCACACTTTACTTTTCTTGCCCCTAATAAACTTGAACCATTGTGTCATTTATGTTGTATATGCTTGCACTTATATGTTGGGGATTAGCAGAACCATGTTGTCATGGGGAACGCTTTCAACATTGCACTTGTACATTGTACCTAGTTGTTATCATGCTCTTTTGTCTATGGATGTCGTCGGTGTGAAATGAAAGGGGAGCTTGTAAGTCCATGGAGTTATGTATGTGTGTTAGAGAAACGCATGGGCCGCCGGTCTAATCCATGCCTTTATCATGGTGGAAACCTACAGCGTAACCATAATGAGCAATCTATGAAGCATTCTTCTTATAAAAAAAGAGATAGAGATTGAGAAAAAAGAAAAAAAGATGAGAAAATAGGAAAGAGAGAAAAAAAGCACCATTTCCCCATGGTAAATAAGAAGATTGCTGAGTTGCTCCTTGTCTGCTTTCCTTGTCATTTTGATATGGGGATTCTTTCGTATCATCGGGCAAGGGGTACCCCGTTGGCGGTTCTCTATGATACACATGTACTTACTATGACAAGAACTTACCGGTAACTATACTTGAGTAGCATGAGGAGCGACCCTCGTATTCAAGGGACATGAGATTTCCAACTTATACTTTGTCAAGCATATACTCCATAGTTTGTTCACTTTAACCTTAATCACTTTAAGATGCTTATGATAGGGGCAATGAGAGCTGAAAGCTAATAAGTACCATAATTTTTGGAAGCTCTTTATGAGACTTGAATCCCTACTTCCTTCTATGAAGGCCTTTCTTCCACTTTTATATTGAGTCTCCACCTTCTATCTTTATGCACCAATTAAGAGAGCATAGCTATCATTCTTAGTTCTATGTGCATTGTCCCAAGACTTGTTGATTGATGCATAACTATGATATTTCTTGTTCCTAAACTATTTGTATCCAGTCACCCTTATGAACTTTGAAGGTGTCATATGCATTTATGTTTTGCTACTCTATGAGGGACAAGCTGAATACCATTCTCATTATGCTTTCTTTATGTGAAACAAACAAACGTCTTGCAAAGCATTGTTATTTATGAATCTTTTGTTTATGCCTTTTCATGTTACAACATAATTGCTAAGTCTTATTGTTAGAACTCTATCTTTCATGATTCATGTTTAGAGTACCTTAATCCCAGCTATCAATACTTTTACAATAATGATGATCAAGATTATGTTGTCTGCATGTCACCTCAAATATTATATTGTTTTGATCATTTACCTACTCGAGGACGAGCAGGAACTAAGCTTGGGGATGTTGATACGTCCATAACGTATCTATAATTTTTGATGGTTTTATGCTAATAATATGCTTTTGACACTCCTTTTTGTATAAAGTTTATGATTTATTTGGACTAACCTACTAATAGTTGCAAAAGTGCACAATGTTCTTGTTTTATACTATGATGTGTAGGAATTACCAAGAATACAAGTGGAAACCTTGTTGGAGTCAAATTGGAATTTTTCCAGAAATCTGTCTCAGAACTCCTTTTGAAGATGGTCACGTTTCGGGGCGAAGACGGTGTCAAACGGAAAACTCTTCAACTACAAAGTTGTTGGAAATTTCGCCGCAAATGTTCTGGACATAAAATTTAGCTGATTTTGAATCCGGACGGGCCTTTTAGGCCCGATTTACTGCAGCCCAAGATGGGGTAACGACAATCCGAGAAGTTATATAAAGGGAGCAAACCTAATTCGCCCAGGGCATCTCCACCCACGAATTTGCAGCCACCAAAAACATGTTTTTGCCTCCCCCATGGATCCCATCTCCATGGGGGAGGTCTCCCAAGAAGCCATGAAGGAAGGGGGCTAAGGGGCGGTGCTCCCCCATGATACCGGTGGTGGGGAAGGAGTCCCCCGCGCCGCCACCGGCGCCGCCGCCGCCCTCTTCACCATCTTCACCATCTTCACTGCCATCTCCATCACCTAATCCTCCTAGTATGCAGTGGTTCATCCTCCCACACACCTCTGTACCGTCCTATGTAAACATGGTGTTTGATGCTATAAGTTATAATCCTATGATCTATGTCATGTTTGCATAGTTTCTTTGTTCTTAGATTGAATGGTTGAACGTCTTTGGTTCATTAGAGTTGTATGCTGATATGGTACAGTCCTTTGGTGTCCATTATATTTGTGCGTGCATGGATTAAACATCATAGGGTTTGTAGTATGTGTAAGAGGAAGGGAGGAAGTTCTGCCGGAGTGACAGAAACCTGAGGACGTGAACCGGAACATTGCACGTATGGGACTAAGAGGACCATTAAACTTAAGGCTATGGTTGGGGAAACCTTAATGCATTGATTAGTACTTACAGATGTTTGCTAACAATCCAATCATATAGTGCATGTAATTCCAAGTAGTGAAGCGCATGTATATTTAGCCTCCCCCACATAGAAAACTGCATCGAAGACAATGAACTCGATCTATTCGCTATTTAAACTTGGACAAATCAACCACAATTACCACCACTATTCCACACTCATGGTTCTGTTAGTTTAGTGTATTCTATTGCTGCAGCAACTAGCTTTACTTTGTTGTTATTTATTATCATGCAAAGCTATCTCTATTACTCGTATTGTTGCTCTAGTTTTATTTCCTAGATAATGCAAACGTTTAGTGTGCGTAGAGTTGTATCAGTGGTTTATAGAACTTGTGAGAATATTTATCCTACCTTTAGCTCCTCTTTTTTCTTTTTTTCGAGAACCCGCAACGGACGTGCTCGTCTTTGTATTAAGTTTGCGGAGAACGCCATAGAATGGCTACAACACCACACCTGCCAAACGGCATACAACACACACCTACAACACCGGCAACAAGCTCGCCGAACCCAACCTCTAGCCAGGAGGGCGAGAAGGCGAGCACAGAGCCTCTAGACCGCGTCACAACCAACACCACACACGCACAAGCACGACCCAAAACTCCAAGGTTGCATAGACCGACGCACCACTACTCATGCACCTAGAAGAGTTGGCGCGTAGCGAGCGAATGGCGGCGTCTAGCTGTACTTGGACTGGATCTGAATGTAGAGTGCTGACAGTGGTGTACATTGCGCCCCGGAGCCTCACACCTTGAGAAGAAACTGACATAACAATACCAAAGCCTCACAGGAGAGACCGGTGAGGCCACCATCTCCAAATGCCACAAGCCCCTCATAGCCTAGACAACGCCTTCAAGAAGGGGACGACGCCGTAGCGCTGTCGCTGCTCGGCCCGACGAAGCGGACCAAGGGTTTCCCCTGGCACGGAGGGGAGGAACGGTTTGACCCATGAACACACCTTCAAGAAGGAAGTGGCACCCGCAAGTGTCATCGTGCTCAGCAACGGCATCGCCGAGCAGGGCTTTAACCCGGGCTTAAAACCGCTCCCCATAGAAGCGGAGCCGGGAAAAATAGTGTAGCCAGCAGAACCGCCACAGGGGATCACTCGTTGACGATGGAGGAGTATGTCGACCACAACCGCAGAGTACCCAAGCTCGCACAACAGCAACCGAGGTGGTCACTTGGAGGCAGAGCTGGTATGCTGCGGCTACCAGAGCACAAACTCCAGCCACCACCGGCCCTAGGGAAGACTGTCGGACCTGGGGCAAGGCCCAGCCAGGCCCACCAGGCCAGCGCACGCACGGGCGCCACCGGCGGGCAGAGGAAGCCACCACGTCGCGCATGGACGAGGCCGGGAGCAGCCATGCACGCCAACAGAGCGCCGCCGCCACGACCCCGAGGACCCAGATCGGGCCCATCTGGCCCGCGCCGCCGCCTCTGCGCGCGAGCATAGCGCACGCCGCCAGCACAGCGGTCCGCCACAGCCAGCGCGCCAGCGACGCCACCTCGCTGTCCTCGCCCCAGGAGCCGCTTCCGGTCGCCGGCGCGACGGCCCGCCTCCTAAGCCGCCACGGGAGAGCCGAGAAGCACTAGGTCCCGCCGCCCCCTTCACCGGCATCGCCCGGCTATGCCGGTGGCGTCCTCTGGGGGTGACGAGGGGGAGAAACAAAGGGGGGAGGGGCCGACGGCGGGCGGTTTTAGGGTTCGCCCCCCATGTTGCCCGAAGGAGGCGACGCGAGGGACCCTAAGGTGTTCTGTCCGTCCCTACCTTTAGGTCCTCGTTGGGTTCGACACTCTTACTTATCAAAAAGGCTACACACGATCCGCTATACTTGTGGGTTATCATGCCTCTCTTCCCTTTCGCAATCACCGTGGGAGTGGTGTGGACGCAAGTGATGATGCAGACGTTGTTGACTGGAGTTCTTGAGTTGATGTAGACGTTCTTCTTGATATTGATGTTGAGGTAACCGATCGTGATGTAGCCGTGGTCTAGGTTGTCGTGGTCATTGTAGCCAAGAGCGCTGGAGGCGCAAAAAACTGCACGGTTTGTGTCGTAGGGCTTTAGGGTTTTGTGCGACGGTGACAGGTTTCTTGGTCATAGTGCGGCGACGGCAAGTTTTTGGTTGTAGGTTTTTTGGAGGCGGCGGCGGGGGCACAAGGAAAGTGGCGGCAACAAGGATTTTATGGCGGCGGCGGATCGCACAGGATCAGCGGCAGCGGCGGCGGGTTTTTGACTAGGCGGGCAAGGCGATTGTGTCATCTCCCTAGTAGAGCGCCGGGTTGTCGCGGAAGCGGTTTTAGACCACGTGATGTAGACCTTGGCGATGATTTTTATTGGCGATATAGAACTCGACGAAGATCTTGGTGTAGTCGTACAACTTGATGTCGTGATTTGGTCGTTCTAGTTTGGGTCGATGTAGTCCGACTTGATGCAGTGCAGATCTTGATGCCGGTATAGTCCTGTCTCGTAGCAGTGTAGATCTTGATGTCAGTGTAGACGCGCCTCGGTGGAGATCGTGTCTGAGCCCACGGTCAGTGAAGATGCAAGGGCCCTCCCGGTGTCCCATGCTGCGAGCAGGCAGCGGACTGGTGACGACCGTCCGTGTACGGGGGATGCCGCTGATCGCATGGAGGAGCAAATAGGGTGTGCATCACAAGTACTTGATTTTTTACCAGTACTTGGGCATGCACGTACGATGCGCTTGCAGCTGATGCAATCATGGAGATCGGCCAGGATCGTGACCCTGATGGGGCTGTCGTGCTGCCTCCACGCGCGTGACGGCGTGAACGCCGCCGGGGCCAATGCTCCTTATGTTCCATGCGCCCGCCGTGATCTAGATCGATTTCTTTGATGAAATTCTACACTAATTTGCGCCGGACGAGAGTAGATGTAAGGTTTAGGGATTTTATTTGTGGCTAATTGAATCTAGTCTAAGGAGTTGAACTTTGAAAATTGGATCTAATCTATAAACTGAAATTGATCTAAAGAACCGATCTGATCTTTAATCGAGACCGGGTGCCACGCCCCCGAGGAGAAGATTAATCTTCCCAGGGACGACACGATGCGGAAGTAGTTGAAGAACCTAGGATCGACGCCGTGAGGCTAACCGCTCTGATACCATGTAGAAAATACTGGAATATTGTGTTGTATTGTGCAATGACCATTGTGGGGTTTATATAGAGGTACACTAGGGTAGATGGAGATTTAGAGTACAAGATATAGTCTATCTATAGCCTATACACGTATATATATATTCTAACAAACCTCTCCACTGATCTCACCTCATATCTCGTTCTCCTGTCATACTAGATTCATTTGCATATCTCCTACTGGTTCATAAGACCTGATGTTGGGATGGTTGACACGGAACGCGGGCCTGATTGAGGTGCCAGCCAGCCAGCAGGTGTATGCCCATTCCACTTCCACGAGCATGCGGGCCACCTCAAGGCTCAGGTTCACCCGCTGCTCCGAGCGAGGACGTGGCGGCACACAAGGGATGCTGGCCAGCAGGGAGTCGTAGACGTAGTGCTAGCCGGTGGGGAGTAGGCAAAGGAATGGCGGGAGGGCTGCCGGCGGCCTCCGGCCGAAGACCTAGACTCGTGGTCATTGTGGCCATCCTTGAACCACCCCCACATCTTCATCATCGCCGGCTATCGGTGGCGAGGGAGCTGGCTTGGGTTTGGGAGGGTTTTAACAATTGACAATAGTGTGGAAGAGGACGGCGCATTCCTCATTAAAAAAGACCAGCATAGTGGGGGACGACGACGGTAGCACTTCTACTACTGATGGACATGCCTGGGAGAAGGCATGGGAAGACACACAGACACAACGAGTTGTCCATCCCACCACAAAGTCCATCCAAATTCGGGTCGGGTTTGCGTCGAAACTGTTGGGTTCCGTTGCAGAAAACAAAAAAAATTTATCTACTCGAACACTAATACCAGGATCTATACTATGTAGACATAAGTAACAAAGAAGGAATACGGTATTCGTACCTTTGCAGACAGAGGCACGCCTTACGTAGGAAGGTGTATATTGATGAAGACGAGCAGCACCCCAAGTGTGGTGCCTCCGAAGTTCGTCACACGTCCGGTTTAGGAGACGTCAACCTAGGGTCGAGCAGCGGAAGAAGTAGATGCCGGATCGCCGATCACACGATGGTAGTGTGAAGGTGGAGAAATCAACCACGAGGTCCTCCCCAATATTACGGAGAAGTCCTCAGCGGATGAGAGAGAGAATGAGAGGAATGGGTGATTCCAAAGGGGGAGGGGGAACCCCCTTATATAGTGGGAGGAGGGGCGCACCACCTAGGGGCCAGGCGGTGTGGGACTAATCCCCACACCTGCCGGCCACCTAGGGGCAGCCGCTGGCCCTAGGTGGGCCCCATATGGGCAGCCCACCAAGCCCAGGCCGGCTGGCCCCCACTCCCTAGGCGCCTTGCCCTATTGGGCCTCCCTTCGGGTGAGGCCCATTAGCAATATGGAGCCTTTAAAAATAAAATAAAATATATATTTAATATTAATTCTCCAATTAACATTCAAATACACATATTATATTATTCCTTCACTTTGGAACACCTTCCGGACCCCTTCCAATCTCCATCGGATGTTACCCGAAACTATACCGGTTTCTCTCTCTCTATTTCTCTTACGATACCTCATCTACCCTAAGCTTCCCTACCCTTAAGCGTGACATCCTTCGGTCCGGAAACACTCTGGACATGATAGAGACCACTCTCACATCAATGATCAACAGAGGGACCTGGATGGCCATGTGACCCCCGTGCGTTTCACGAATACAATCGCTCGAACCGTGAGATAGTCATTCCCCGTTCCCTTTGTCATTCGATACCTAATTCACCTGAGACTTGATCTTCGGTATCTCTATACCTTAGTTCGATCTTGTTACCGATGAACTTGTTTTCTTGTTCTCATGTCGTTGCATTCCGTGACCTAGTCACATGCTTGCAAGCTTCATTAATGCAACGTCACTGATATGGCCACATGTATCTGTCCGTTACATGGACTAGACAAATCCTGGTCTTGATATGTACTCCTCTACGCATCCCATCGGAAAACCTGAGTGGCACCTTTTTGATCACCCTGTTACGAGATGATTCTTGGTAACCATCTAAGCTTCTTCCGGAATGGTGATTTGCATTACCTCAAAGTCAAAGGATCAGGTTACGAGGTTCTCTGTGTTTTATCATCAATGGTGAACTTTGTAACTAGATCTCATTAAGATATAATGGTCGGATATTTGTCTATCATGTTATTCAACTAATAACATGACCTCATTGTCAGTTGGCATAAATGCCCATGATCTTGAAACGCAGACCATCCTCATGACCAATGAACTAGTTCACTAGAGGTAACTAGAGACACGGTTTGTTTACATACCACATGTGTATTAACGTTTCGTATTAACACAGTTATAGCACAGTATGAAACGTATTATTAACATATAGGAGATATATCAAATAATACACTATTATTTGCCTCTAGGGCATAACTCCTTCAGTCTCCCACTTGCACTAGAGTATAAACAAAACTAGTTTACAATAGGAAGGAACCTAACACCAATGGAATCTCGGTGTTGTTCGTGATTTTCTAGATGGAGAGCTTTCGTCAAAGGATCTGCCACATTCAGTTCCGTATCTACTTTGTAAATCTTGACTTCACCTTCGTCAATGTTCTGCCGGATGACGTGAAATCTTAGCTTGATGTGTTTGGCTGTGGAATGGGTTCTTGGTTCCCTTGCGTTTGCAATAGCACCCATGTTATCGCAATAGATCGTTACGGGGTCTTGTGCATTGGGAAAAACTCCTAGTTCGATGACGAAATTCCTTAGCCAAACAGCTTCATTTGCTGCATCAGCCGCAACAATGTATTCAGACTCCATTGAAGATTGTGCCACCACCGGCTGCTTCTTGCTTTTCCAGTAACCGCCCCACCATTCACCAAGAAAAAAAATCCTGTTTGAGACTTCGAGTCATGATGATCTGAATTCCAGCTCGTATCCACGTAACCCGTTATGTTTAGAGCTTCATCATTTCCTCCATAGATTAGGAACATATCCTTTGTTCTTCTCAGATACTTTAGGATATTTTTCACAGCTGTCCAGTGATCCGGTCCTAGATTACTCTGATATCGGCTCGTCAACATAAGAGACAATGCCACATCAGGTCGTGTACTTAGCATTGCATACATGATAGATCCTATGGCTGAAGCATAGGGAATGTAAGACATCTTCTCTCTGTCATCGTCCGTTACAGGACATTGAGTCATACTCATTTTGCAATTCTTCATCATAGGTGTAAAACCCCTTTTGGTGTTTTCCATTTTGAACCTCTTCAAAATCTTTTCTATGTAAGTACTTTGAATCAATGCTATTAGGTGCCTTGATCTATCTCTATAGATCTTGATTCCTAATATATATGCAGCTTCACCTAAATCCTTCATGGAAAATTGGTTGCTCAAATATGCTTTCACGCTTTTCATAAGATCCACATTGTTTCCCATGAGTAATATGTCGTCCACATATACTACTAAGAAAACAACCGAGCTCCCACTCGCTTTCTTGTAAACACATAACTCTTGTTGGTTTTGGACAAATCCAAAACTCTTGATCACTTGATCAAAACATTGGTTCTAGCTCCGAGATGCTTGCTTCAATCCATAAATGGACCGTTGAAGCTTGCATACCTTTCCAACATCCTTAGGATCAACAAAACCTTCCGGTTGCATCATATACAACTCTTCATCAATGTGACCATTGAGGAATGCGGTCGTGACATCCATCTGCCAAATTTCATAGTCGAAATGTGCAGCAATTGCTATTAAAATCCTGACAGCCTTAAGCATCACTACGGGAGAGTAAGTCTCGTCGTAGTCAACTCCTTGAATTTGTCGAAAACCCTTTGCGATAAGTCGAGCTTTGTGAATGGTCACATTACCATTCGCATCTGTCTTTTTCTTAAAGATCCATTTATTTTCCACGGCCTTGCAAGCCTTCTGGAAGATCCACCAAGGTCCAAACTTGGTTTTCATGCATGGATCCTATTTCGGATTTCATGGCTTCTAGCCATTTCTCTGAGTCAGCACTATCCATAGCTTCTTTGTAGTTTGTAGGTTCTTGCTGTTCATCCAGGATGACAGACATTACAAGGCTACTGTACCAATCAGGAGTGGCACGAACCCTTGTAGACCTGCGAACCTCAGGAGTCTCGATGTCATTGCTTTGATCATCATCAATGGTCTCTTCCTCCATGTTGGAGAGCGGTTTCGGAACAGCTTCCGTTGCACTACTCGGAATTTGGAGAGAAGGGTCAATAATTTCATCTAACTCAATTTTCCTTCCACTCACTCCTTTTGCAAGAAACTCTTTCTCGAGAAAGGTGTTAGTTCTTGCGACAAAAGTTTTGCCTTCGGCTTGGTTGTAGAAGGTATACCCAGCGGTTTCCCTTGGATATCCTACAAAGATACATTTTTCCGACTTGGATTCGAGTTTGTTAGGCTGTAGTTTCTTAACGTAAGCTTCACAACCCCAAACTCTCATAAATGACAACTTTGGCTTCTTCCCATACCATATCTCATATGGGGTTGTCTCCACGGATTTGGATGGTGCTCGGTTTAAAATAAAAGCAGCAGTTTCTAACGCGGATCCCCAAAAAGACATAGACAAATCAGTTAAAGACATCATGGACCGTACACTATCCAATAGGGTTCGATTACGACGTTCCGACACACCATTACGCTGTGGTGTTCCGGATGGCGTAAGCTGTGGGATAATCCCACAGTCCTTCAAGTGCATGTTAAACTCATAACTCAAATACTCACCTCCTCGATCCGATTGAAGGTGCTTGATTTTCTTGTTAAGTTGATTCTCTACCTCTTTCTGAAATTCCTTGAAATTTTCAAAGGTTTCAGACTTGTTCTTCATCAAGTAGATATATCCATATCTGCTTAAGTCGTCAGTAAAGGTAACAAAGTAATGATAACCATTGCGTGTTGAGACACTCATTGGTCCACATACATTTGCATGTATGATCCCAAGTAGGTCTACAACTCTCTCCACTATTCCGAAGAATGGTTTCCTAGTCATCTTGCCCATGAGGCATGGCTCACATGTATCAAGGGATTCAAAATCCAATGACCCAAGAAGCCCTTCTGAATGAAGCTTCTTCATGCGCTTTACGCCAATATGACCAAGACGGCAATGCCATATGAACATGGAATTATCGTCACTGTGCTTACAACATTTAGCATCAACACTATGGATGTGTGTATCACAATCAAGATCAAGTAAGAATAAACCATCACGTACAGGAGCATGAACATAGAAAACTTCATTCATATAAATTGAACAACCATTTGTTCCTGATTTAAACGAATAACGGTCTTGCAACAAGCAAGACCCACTCACAATATTCATACTCAATGCGGGTACATAATAGCATTTATTCAAAACCAATAATAGTCCTAACGGTAGACGGAGATGCAGGGTGCCGACGGCCATCACTTCGACTCTCGAGCCATTGCCGACGCGCATCGTCACCTCGTCCTTCCTCAGGCGCCTCCTATTCTGCAGATCCTGCTGAGAGTTACAAATGTGAGCAACAGATCCGGTATCAAATACCCAGGTGTTACTCCTGGCGCTCGCAAGGAATACATCAATAACTTGTATATCATATATACCTTTGTCCGGGATAGCTATCTTGCCAGCTCGCTTGTCTTCAAGGTACTTGGGGTAGTTGCGTTTCCAGTGCCCATCCCCTTTGCAGTAGAAGCATGAAGTGCCGGGCTTAGGAACAGGCTTGGAAGTCTTTGAGGTGCTGGAAGCAAATCTGCCATTCCTCTTAGACTTCTTACCCTTGCCTTTCCCTTTTTGCCCCGGTTTCTTAAAGTTGGTGGTCTTGTTGACCATCAGCATCGTGTGCTCCTTCTTGATTTCAACCTCAGCAGTTTTGAGCATGGCGAACACCTCAGCAAGGGTCTTAGTCATCCCTTGCATGTTGTAGTTCATCACAAAGCTCTTATAGCTAGGGGGCAGCGAGTGCAGCACCCTATCTATAGCGAGCTCCTCCGGGATTTTGCAATCCAGGGTGTTTAAGCACTTAACGTAGCCAGACATTTTGACCACGTGCTCACTAATACTGTTGTGCTCTTCCATTTTAGCAGAGAAGAAGTGCTCGGAAGCATCATACCTCTCCGCACGAGCCTGTGGAGCAAAGATGGCCTTGAGATCCTCAATGATCTCAAAAGCATTCATCTTCTCAAAACTCTTTTGAAGCTCCGGCTCCATGGCATAGAGAATTCCACTCTGGATGAGGGAGAAATCGTCCGCCTTGGACTGCCAGATATTCTTTTCGTCCTGGGAGGCCAAATCTGCAGGCTTAGCGGGAAGCTCAGCCTCGATGACATAAGTCAACTTGTAGGGGACCAGGAGGATCCTGAGATTGCGGAACCATGCGGTGAAGTTGGTTCCATCAGTTTTCAGCTTGTCCTTCTCGAGGAAAGTGCTAAGGTTGAAGGTGGGTGGGCAAGACATCTACAAAGGATTTGCAAAGTATTTACACTATGTTCATAATAATGAGTTCAAGTTTTAACTAAAAGAACTCCCACTTAAATGAACATCCCTCTACTCGTTTAGTGATCACATGATCCCAATCCCCTGCACCTCCCCCGGTTAAACACAATCATCAATGCAGTATCAAGGGTGGACATTCCCTAATGTCGATCACATCAACTATGTGACTCATGCTCGACCTTTCGGTCTCTTGTATTCCGAAGACACGTCTCTTTAACGTGCTAGGCTCGCTAGTTCTATCTCGTTGATGACCCACAAGTATAGGGGGTGTATCGCAGTATTTTCGAGGGAAGTGAAACCCAATTTATTGATTCGACACAAGGGGAGCCAAAGAATATTTATAAGCCTTAACAACTGAGTTGTCAATTCAGCTGCACCTAGAAACAATCTTGCTCACAGCAGTTTATCAGTAGCAACAGTTTTGTAGTAGGAATAGTAAAGTAACAGCAGTAATAAAGCAAAGACAATAGTAACAAAAGCAGTAAACAGTGAGATTCGAGTGCGGTAGGCATAGGGATGGATGGACGGGCGTTGCATGAACAAGACAATTCACATAGCAATCAGAACATAGGGCAATTGCAGATAAATAAGATAAAGCATCCAAGTACTAGACAATCCTAGGCATGTGTTCCATATATAGTCATACGTGCTCGCAATGAGAACTTGCACAACATCTTTTGTCCTGCCAGCCTGTTTGCAGCAGGGCCTCTAGGGAACTACTGGCAATTAAGGTGCTCCTTTTAATAGAGCACCGGAGCAAAGCGTTAACACTCCATGAACACATGTGATCCTCACATCAAAGCCATTCCCTTCCGGTTATCCCGATTTCTGTCACTCCGGGGCCATAGGTTCCGGACAACAACGTGTGTATACAACTTGCAGATAAGACCAAAAACAATACTATCATAATGAATAAATAACATGTTTAGATCTGAAATCATGGCACTCGGGACCTAGTGACAAGCATTAAGCACAACAAGTCGCAACAAAGTCATAAAGCACTAATAAAAGATACTAGGCACCATGCCCTAACAATCTGATGCCATTACATGAACGATCTCATCCAATCCCTACCATCCCCATAGCCTACAATGGGGGATTACTCACTCATAGATGGGGGAAACACAGATGGTCGATGGAGAAGCGATGGTGATGATGATGGCAATGATCTCCTCCAAATTCCCCGTCCCGGCAGGGTGTCAGAATAGAGTTTCTGGTGCTATTTCGTGGAATCTGGTGGTGGCGGCGGAGCGGAACTCCTTCTAGAAAAACGTCGACCCTCCCGAAGTTTTTAGGTCAGAAGGCTCCTTATAGGCGAAGAGAGAGGCCGAGGGGGTGCCTGGGGGGCCCACACCACCCCTGGCGCGGCCTGGCCTAGCCCGTGCCAGCAGGTGGTGTGGCCACCCCCTGGCTCTTCTCCGTCTCGTATTCTGGCTCCTGGAGTCTTCGGGTGAAATAGGATTTTTGGCATATTTTCCGAGATTTTTCCCGATAGTTGATTTTCTGCACAAAAAATAGACACCAAGGCAATTCTGCTGAAAACAGCGTCAGTCCGCATTAGTTGTATCCAAATCACACAAGTATAGAGGAGAAACAATAGCAAAAGTGTTTGAGAAAATAGATACGTTTTGGACGTATCAACTCCCCCCAAGCTTAGCTTATTGCTTGTCCTCAAGCAATTCAGTTGAAAACCGAGTGCGATAAGAGAACCTTCACGAACACATTTGCTTCATAAGATGTAAATATTTTCAGCAATGTGATCAACTACTTAGACAGTTCATAATAAAGAGTAAGCAACTGAGTCTACTTAATAGTCATTGCAAGCTATGAAGAGATTCCAACTCAAGAATAATAAGTAGCATGAGGCACAAACATAAGCAACATTACAATGCTCATAGAAAGGTATGATAGAGTGGTATCTCGCTTGCCTTTGATTATGAATATCAAGGCACCTCTGAAGTTCAAGTAATGACTAGAAATAAAGATATCAAGGATACAAGCATCAAAGTCATAACACAAATAATCAAGTAATGGAACAAACACAAAGAATGACAACTATGCTCTCAAGAAGGTGCTCAGAGAATAAATGGAGACTCAACAAGAAAAGTTTTTAAATAATTTGAAAGGCTTCCAAATGCTGAAAGTATGGTACTCGTTAGCTTTGAGCTCTCATTGCCCCTATCATAAGCATCTTTAATGTGGTTAAGGTGAAAGTGACACAACTAAGAGGATATGCTTGACAAGTTATAAATCGAAGTCTCATGCCCCTTACTTACGAAGACCGATCCTCATGCTACTCAACTTCAGTCACAAGTAAGCTCTTTTCATTGTAAGTATATACGTATCATAGAGAACCGCCAACGGGGTACCCCTTGCACATGACACGGGAGCTATCCCATAATAAAAATAACAAGGCAAGCAGACAATGAGCATCTCGGCGATCTTTTTATTTACTATGTGCATAGATTTTTATTGAGGATGCTTCATACAATGCTCATTATGGTTATTCTGCAAGTTTCCACCATGATTAGGCATGGCTTAGGCTAGCGACCCAGGCGTTTCTCTAACATACAAACAAACTCCATGATCTTACAAGTTCCACTTTTATTTCACACCGCCGTGATCCATAAGCAAAAGAACATGATATCAACTAGGTACAAACTACCTATGAAGCGTTGAAAGCGGTCCCCATGATACATGGTTCTGCTAACTTCAACTCATAAAGCGCAAGCATATGCGCAACAAAGAAGGACGCAATGGTTCAGGTTTATTAAGTACAAGAAAATAAAGTGTGCCATCAAGTTCGTGAGAGCTTTACTAACTAACTTTCTCATAACAAGCAAACATTTTATTCGGAAGAAAACAAGGCATATTGAATATGCACGGAGGTAGCAAATGATGCTAATGGGTAGGTATGGTGGACACTTTGGAAATATTTGGTTTAGGGAGTTGGGAACTTGAGTAAAACATACTCAGTGAAAGTGAAGGCTAGCAATAGTAAGGGAGCGAAAAATGAGAGAGAAATAGCTGTCATTATCATGCTTGCAACAAAACAGGACTACTCATGGCATGAAAGTGATTCAAGATCCTCAAGGAAAAATAATTCATCAAGGCTTAGCTGATTATCACAGTCATGTGCATGTGTGAGCATGTGCCAAGTCAATTCATATGAAACATTCAGAGGAGGATACCACGGTGTCATACCAATTTATGAATAGAGTAATGCAAGCAAACATTCATAAGACATGCTACAAACTATTAGCGAGCTATAGCTAATCATAAGAAAGCAAGAACTATTAAGCGTCCAAAGAAAACATACACTCTACATGAACGGACTAAGCATGCCCACAGTGATGAGTATATGTACAAAAATGAAAACAAATAGAGTTCGTTACCAGCCTCTTACCATGCCTCAAGTTGTCATTGATCCTCATTATTGCTCTTTACTTGTGTAGCTTGAATAATAATATGAAACCAATATACACTAAGGACTGCCGAACCTTGAAGCAAACTCGCAAAAACCAAAGAAGAATGACAAATATTTTTGGTGTTTTCGAGTTTTAAACAAGAACAAAAAGGGAAAAACAAACAAAGCAAAATCTTTTTGGGTTTTTCTAATAGTTCAAACAAAACAAAAAAGGAAAAGCAAACCAAGGCAAAAAGAAGAAGCAAACCAAAGAGAAACCGCAAAAATATTTTTGGTCTTTTTGTGTTTTTAGAAAGCAAAAGCAAAGAAGAACGAAAACTAAAAAGAGAACAAAAACATGAATATACAAAGTACCGACGCAACATCATATGAAGATGAGTGCGGTGTCGGCGTACCTCCCCCCAAGCTTATGCTTTTGTCCTAAGTGGGTATTAATCCATATACGAATAGGGGTTCCAAGCGGGCGGATCTTGGTAAGAATGGTCATAGCTGGGCCCATGAGAAGGAGAGAAAGCTCCCCAATCATAAGCGGGCTGCTGATATAAAGACTCTGCCTCATTCGAGGGCTGGACCGAATCATCCGTGACCTCCCTTCTAGTGTCCTGCTCCTGTTGGGAGAGCTCTCCCAAGTACGTGTCAAGCTCCTCCTCAGTGAGGGACCATCCTTCCCTGTTATCAAGGTTAAAAAAAACAGGTGCAGGCAAAAGAACAACACACTCGGACTTGCTCTTTCTCCAACCAGCTTTGGGAAAGGTTATTTCATAAGATAACTCACTAAAACTAGCCCACGAGGAAATAAATTTATGCTGTATCATGGAATTAAAATCAAGCCTCTCTATGGGAAACTGTAGGTCTAGATGATGAGGCACTAAACCATGCAATGCTAGCAAACGAGAAGCAATGAGGCCTCCACAAATTCCACCTTTCTCGCGGTTAGCAGCAAGACGGAAAGCTATCAAAGCACCCAAGTTGTAAGACCTATCTCGTCTAAGAGCGACAGAGATAAATGCTAAATCAAACGAAGATAACTTATTGGCAGTTTTCCTAGCAAGAACACACTTGGCAATAAAGTAGGCAAAGTAGCGAATGGAGGGAAGATGAATGTTACGGATTTTTCCACTCTCCTTCGAGAAGCTACTCCCTTGACGAATTTCTGCATATAAATCCATGAGTGGTTCTGGTCTCTCTTTAATCTTCCTATATGATCCCCATTGAGGTACCTTAATACCTACACAAAAATCATCAAGAGAAAGGTTGACAGCAATATTATAAATTTTGTAATGGACCATGGGGTTAGGCAAAGAGTGACTAAATTGGAAATCCTGCACCACAGACATGGATAGCTTCACAAATTGACAAGGTTCATCTTCCAAAAAGTGCTCTAACCCTGCATTAGAAACCAAAGTGTGGAAATCTTGTAGAATTCCTGCAGCTCTCATGAACTCAGGGCATGGATAAATGGAGGGAAAAACTTCCTCCTCCCGGTGGACCTTCATGACCTCAAGCACCCAAAGCTCATGTTGGTTTAGGTGGTGTTCACTCATCTTCTATTCTGAAATTTAAACACCTATTAAACAAGTGATTGCAAAGTAAATAAAATGAAGGATTCTACTCATAGGGACTTGCAAGAGGCCTAAACATGCATCAAAACTATATCTCTAAGCATCAAACAAGATTACAAGCTCTCATAACCAATCACCTACAACAGCAAAATACTCAACAGATAATCCACTAAACACAAATCTACTTGGACAAGGGAGGAGTCACATACCAGGGAACAATTGCTCCAAATTTCAGCAAGAAAGATGGGCTGAGTAAGGAGATCGAAAAAATCGAGAGCAAGCACAGCAAGAACACGATTTTGAGCTATGAACTGGAGCTTACTCGGGAGAGAGAAGAAAGTGGCAGGTGAGAGAATTAGTGGGGGGCCAGGGGTGGCCCACACCAGGGCATGGCGCCACCTAAGGCTGGCCACGCCACCATGTGGTGTGCCTGCCTTGTGGGCCCCCCTGGTACCTACCAGGTACTCCGCTGCCCCTTTTTTCACATAAAAATTTAATATGAATTTTCTGGAATTTTTCGAGACACTTTATTTTTGGGCATTTTTCAGAAACAGAAGAATGATTTTTCTGACAGACAGATTTTTTTTTCTTTTTGAAACATGATGCAAAGACAAAACAAGGCTAGAACTACAGAAGTTCTAGCATGCAAGCAACTAACAACACAAAGAAAACTAAACAAAAGCAAAAACTAAAATGCAAAGGATAAAAATAAGCGGAGATAATCATAATGAAAACATTGTTTTGTTCAATGGAATCCTTTTGTTAACAAGGTTGATCAAGTCTTCCTACCAAAACAATTGCATATGAGACAAAACTTTGTATTCCACTAATGATTATGTTACCTCAACCTTGATAGCAATGGTCCCAATCATAATAGTTTCAAATTTTTCTCTTGGTATGGGACAATATATTTCTCCAACTGGAATGCCTTCAACATGTTCAATTGAATTCAAACCATAAGTCCTTTCAATATTCTTGGGGAAATAGACAGTATGTTCCTTGTCATTAACATTGAAGGTCACCTTTCCTTGATTACAATTAATAACAGCTCCTGCAGTATTAAGAAAAGGTCTCCCAAGAATAATAGACATATTATCATCTTCGGGCATTTCAAGCACAACAAAACCAGTCAATATCAAGCAATTGTGAGCCACCTGAACAGGTACATCCTCACATATACCCACAGGAATAGTGGTAGATTTATTAGCCATTTGCAAAGATATATCAGTTGGTATTAATTTTTCAAGTTGAAGCCTCTTATAGAGAGAGAAAGGCATAACACTAACTCCAGCTCCCAAATCACACAAAGCAGTTCTAACATAACTGTTCTTAATAGAGCAAGGGATAGTTGGAATCCCTGGGTCTCCAAGTTTCTTAGGAACCTTACCATTGAAGGAATAATTAGCAAGCAAAGTAGAAATTTCTTCATTAGGGATCTTCCTTTTATTCGAGACAATGTCCTTCATATACTTTGAGTAAGGAGGCAATTTAATAGCATCAGTCAAAGGAATTTGCAAGAATAAAGGCTTCATCCACTCACAAAACTTATTATAGTGTTCATCTTCCTTTGACTTGTGTTTCTTATCAGGGAATGGCATAGGTTTTTGGACCCAAGGCTCTCTTTCACTACCATGTTTCTTAGCAATAAAATCTTCTTTGGTGTATTTAGTATTCTTAGTGTGGTTTTCAGGTTCTTCTTCAACTTTTTCTTCATTAGGAACAACATTTTCTTCATTACCACTTTCAGTTTCAGCATCAGAGATAGATATACTATTAGGATCTATAGCAGGTTCAGAGGGTTCTACAATAATTTTATGTTTATTTTTCCTTTTCTTACGAGTAGAACCACTATTTTCAGCTTGTTGAGAATCCTGCTCAATTCTTTTGGGATGCCCCTCAGGATATAGAGGATCCTGGGTAGCAGCACCACTTCTAGTTCTAATTTCATAAGCATGTTTTTCTTTAGCAGCATTAACTAGCAAGTCGTTTTGCACTTTAACGAGTTGATCTATTTGAGTTTGAACCATTTGAAAGTGTTTAACAATCATTTTAACATCATTAGAGGTTCTTTCCACAATATCCTTCAACTCAACAATAGCTCTAGTGTTTTCCATTAGATGATTTTGCACCATTTTATTAAAGTTATCTTGCTTAACAATAAAGATATCAAATTCTTCTAAGCATTGATCAGGAGGTTTCGAGTAAGGGATATCACCTTCATCAAAGTGTTGGAGAGAGTGTACCTCAATAGTGGATGAGTAGGGAATAGGCTTACATAATTCTTCTATAGGAGGTAAATTCTTGACATCTGCAGCTTTAATTCCCTTCTCCTTAAGACATTTCTTAGCTTCCTTCATCACTTCATCATTTAATTCAATAACTCCCCTCTTCTTTGATGTTGGAATAGGCACGAGAATAGATGGTTCAGGTACAATTACTTCAGGCATAGCTTGTTTAGGAAGAGTCCAATCTTCATAATTCTTGCTTATTTTAGCCATTAATTCCTCAGCTTCCTTAGGAGTCCTATTCCTAAAAACACAATCAGCACAACTATCTAGGTATGTCCTAGATTCCTCTGTTAGTCCATTATAAAATATATCAAGAAGCTCATTCTTAGGTAATGGACTTCTAGCCTGTGCATGAATCAAAGCACAAAACCTTGCCCAAGATTCAGGCAATACCTCTTTTTCTCCCTGTTTAAAATCAAAAAGTTCCTGCAAAATAGCATGTCTAGCACTGGGAGGAAAATATTTCTACAGGAAAGTACTAATCAAGCACTCAGGGCTATCAATAGATCCATGAGGTAAATTACTAAACCAAGTTTTAGCTTCTCCTTTCGGTGAAAAGGGGAAAATCTTAGCAACAAAGTAAGTACGCATCTTAATATCATCAGAAAACAAGCCACTGATGGTAGAAAGTTCATTCATATGTGCTACCACACTTTCATTCTTAGTCCCACAAAAAGGTTCTTTCTCGACAATAGCTATGTAAGATAGATCGAGAGAGAAATCATAATCTTTATCTATAATGTTTATGGGAGAAGCAGCAAGCTTAGCAGCAGGAGATAATTTGGGTCTAATAGTACGCCTCTCAAGCAGACTCTTAGCAGTGCTCCTATCATGGGTGTTCTTACATTCTTTAATAAACTCATCGGTCATCTCAACATAACCATCTTCAATATCATAACTCTCACTAGACTTAGGTGAGCTAACAGGTGTGGTAGTGTCTTCATTAGGAGTTTTGGTATTTCCAGCTATAGTTCTAGCAATCGTAGCATCTAGGAAAGGACCTAATGAACCACTCTTATCGAGCACAGTAGAATCAGCATCATAAGCATCAGAAGTTTTAGATTCAGCAGTAGTAGCAGTGTGTGTAGCATGTGTATGTGGTGGTGTAAGGAACTTACTCAAAACAGACGGTGAATCAAGAGCAGCAGAGGTGTTCGTAACTGCATTCTTCTTGTAGTGGATGGTAAAATAGGAACCTTGCCATCACGAGACTTACCCATGATGGATGGATAGCAGCGAACAATAGAGAATCCAAGTGAACTTGATAAATAAAGCTATGCTCACCGGCAACGGCGCCAGAAAATAGTCTTGATGACCCACAAGTATAGGGGGTGTATCGCAGTATTTTCGAGGGAAGTGAAACCCAATTTATTGATTCGACACAAGGGGAGCCAAAGAGTATTTATAAGCCTTAACAACTGAGTTGTCAATTCAGCTGCAACTGGAAACAATCTTGCTCACAACAGTTTATCAGTAGCAATAGTTTTGTAGTAGGAATAGTAAAGTAACAGCAGTAGTAAAGCAAAGACAATAGTAACAAAAGCGAAGAACAAAGGATTCGAAAAGCGGTAGGCATAGGGATGGATGGACGGGCGTTGCATGGACAAGACAATTCACATAGCAATCAGAACATAGGGCAATTGCAGATAAATAAGATAAAGCATCCAAGTACTAGACAATCCTAGGCATGTGTTCCATATATAGTCATACATGCTCGCAATGAGAACTTGCACAACATCTTTGTCCCACTGCCTGTTTGCAGCGGGGCCTCAAGGGAACTACTGGCAATTAAGGTGCTCCTTTTAATAGAGCACCGGAGAAAAGCATTAACACTCCATGACCACATGTGATCCTCACATCAAAGCCATTCCCTTCCGGTTATCCCGATTTCTGTCACTTCGGGGCCATAGGTTCCGGACAACAACGTGTGTATACAACTTGCAGATAAGACCAAAAACAATACTATCATAATGAATCAATAACATGTTCAGATCTAAAATCATGGCACTCGGGACCTAGTGACAAGCATTAAGCACAACAAGTCGCAACAAAGTCATAAAGCACTAATAAAAGATACTAGGCACCATGCCCTAACAATCTGATGCCATTACATGAACGATCTCATCCAATCCCTACCATCCCCATAGCCAACAGCGGGGGATTACTCACTCATAGATGGGGGAAACATGGATGGTCGATGGAGAAGCGATGGTCTCCTCCAATTCTCCGTCCCGGCAGGGTGCCAGAACAGAGTTTCTGGTGCTGTTTCGTGGAATCTGGTGGTGGCGGCGGAGCGGAACTCCTTCTGGAAAAACGTCGAACCCCCCGAAGTTTTTAGGTTAGAAGGCTCCTTATAGGCGAAGAGAGAGGCCGAGGGTGCACAGGGGGCCCACACCACCGGGCGGCCTGGCCTGCTCAAGGCAGCGCCAGTGGTGTGGCCACCCCCTGGCTCTTCTCCGTCTCGTATTCTGGCTCCTGGAGTCTTCGGGTGAAATAGGATTTTTGGCATATTTTCCGGGATTTTTCCTGATAGTTGACTTTCTGCACAAAAAGTAGACACCAAGGCAATTCTGCTGAAAACAGCGTCAGTCCGCATTAGTTGTATCCAAATCACACAAGTATAGAGGAGAAACAATAGCAAAAGTGTTCGAGAAAGTAGATACATTTTGGACGTATCACTCGTGTGTATTCGCAGTGCAACATGGCTTACACCCACTGTATGCGAAGGTAGATATGTCTGACACCCAGGCCTGTAACCCTGGATCGCCTCATACCGAAGAACTTTCTTGGTGGTGCACACACAAGGGGAATACGATAACTGGAATACTACGAGGGATTATCTTATTACGCTACTGTCTAGTAAGTATACTAGCACAATAAGTAATACTTCAAAAGTAAAGTGTTATGACATGGCTATAGCTTTATGATCATTATCAACAGCCTTAAAGTTTCACAAACTTGTCATTGCCATGTTATAGTACTTGCCCCTATGCAATAATGAAGATAGACGCTTTTATATTAACTATTGCATGTTTTACGCGGCTTTAGGGCTTTCACAGTAGAACCCCTTCCCACCTACGAACGTTGAGCCACAACATGGATTCAATGATTGATGTTCGTCTTCCCTTTTCAGGGCCCTCTAGTGTTAATGCCATATCAACTACTATAGAGAGACAGACACCCCCCTAAGCCACTTTTATTTGTGGACCAGTCTCGTGAATCACCACGTGAGGTCGGTTGGGGGCCGCTTCATCAAACAGTGCCACGATATGAACAATAACATTAAAGAGGGTAGCAACTAGAGAATCAATGCCCACATATTGCTATGTGTTCTATCCGTATGACATGTCTACCCATAGAACCGCTCTGATACCACTGTTGGGTTCCATAGTAGAAAACAAAAAATTTCTATCTACTCGAACACTAATACCAGGATCTATACTATGTAGACATAAGTAACATAGAAGGAATATAGTATTTGTACCTTTGCAGACAGAGGCACGCCTTACGTAGGAAGGCGTATATTGATGAAGACGAGCAACACCCCAAGTGTGGTGCCTCCGAAGTTCGTCACATGTCCGGTGTAGGAGACATCAACCGGACTCCGATCCAGCCGAGCAGCGGAAGAAGTAGATGTCGGATCGCTGATCACACGACGGTAGTGTGAAGGTGGAGAACTCAACCACGAGGTCCTCCCCAATATTACGGAGAAGTCCTCAGCGGATGAGAGAGAGAGAATGAGAGAAATGGGTGATTCCAAAGGGGGAGGGGGAACCCCTTTATATAGTGGGAGGGCGGCGCACCACCCAGGGGCCAGACGGTGTGGGACTAATCCCCACACCCGCCGGCCACCTAGGGGCAGCCGCCGGCCCTAGGTAGGCCCCATTGGGGCGGCCCACGAAGCCCAAGCCGTCTGGCCCCCACTCCCTAGGCGCCTGGCCCTATTGGGCCTCCCTTCGGATGAGGCCCATTAGCAATATGGAGCCTTTAAAAATAAATAAAATATATATTTAATATTAATTCTCCAATTAACATTTAAATACACATATTATATTATTCCTTCACTCCGGAGCACCTTCTGGACCCCTTCCGATCTCCATCGGATGTTACCCAAAACTATTCCGGTTTCTCTCTCTCTATTTCTCTTACGATACCTCATCTACCCTAAGCGTCCCTACCCTTAAGCGTGACATCCTTCGGTTCAGAAACACTCCGGACATGATAGAGACCACTCTCACATCAATGATCAACAGAGGGACCTGGATGGCCATGTGACCCCCGTGCGTTTCACGAATACAATCGCTTGAACCGTGAGATAGTCGTTCCATGTTCCCTTTGTCATTCGATACCTAATTCATCCAAGACTTGATCTTCGGTATCTCTATACGTTAGTTCGATCTTGTTACCGATGAACTTGTTTTCTCGTTTTCATGTCATTGCATTTTGTGACCTAGTCACATGCTTCCAAGCTTCATTAATGCAACGTTACCGAGATGGCCACATGTATTTGTCCATTACATGGACTAGACAAATCCTGGTCTTGATATGTACTCCTCTACGCATCCCTTCAGAAAACCTGAGTGGCACCTTTTTGATCACCCTGTTATGAGATGATTCTTGAGAACCATCTAAGCTTCTTCCGGAATAGTGATTTGCATTACCTCACAGTCAAAGGATCAGGTTGCGAGGTTCTCTGTGTTTTATCATCAATGGTGAACTTTGTAACTAGATCTTATTAAGATATAACGGTCGGATGTTTGTCTATCATGTTATTCAACTAATAACATGACCTCATTGTCAGTTGGCATAAATGCCCATGATCTTGAGACGCAGACCATCCTCATGACCAATGAACTAGTTCACTAGAGGTAACTAGAGACACGATTTGTTTACATACCACACATGTATTAACGTTTCGTATTAACACAGTTATAGCACAGTATGAAACATATTATGAACATATAGGAGATATATCAAATAATACACTTTATTATTTGCCTCTAGGGCATAACTGCTTCAGAAACGCACAGGTCTCGGACAATTGTTCAGTTTGTGGGTGGCCGTTGGGCCGTGTCCTCGGTATGGTCGGACCTCTTCGGACGTGGGCGGTCTGTTTGAGGGACGCTCTAACCGTACAGACCAACACTAGTCTTTCATATGCATTTGTCCTCACGCGTGCGCACCCGGGAAGAACTTCCTCATCGGTCTTTCATCCTCAAATCACTCTAGGCGAAGCATGCTTGACCTCGGAGTTCCTTTCAGGTAAGCTTCTATAAAAGAAGTTACAACTTGTTGATATGGATATCCATCAATTCTATTAAACCCTTGGCCAGGACGTAAAAAAAAATTCCTTGACCGTCGGTCTCAGCAACGACGATATGACACGTCATTACCCTTCTGGGGGCGTCACCGTGGAGCTCTGTTCCTCTCAGGGTCTCGGTCTTGTTG
Source organism: Avena insularis (assembly GCA_023614405.1). Taxonomy (NCBI): domain Eukaryota; kingdom Viridiplantae; phylum Streptophyta; class Magnoliopsida; order Poales; family Poaceae; genus Avena; species Avena insularis. The sequence goes on along the minus strand of CM042696.1, from coordinate 92,820,658 downwards.
TCGGTAGCAAGTATTGGTTCTTCTTGTACTTTTTATTTATATTTGATGTGCTTTATAAAAGATTTTCCTCTCCATGTTGTATCAGTTCGGACTTCAGACGCGTGGGACTTTATTTATAAAGTGAGATGAAAGCCCTGTTTCGAGAAATAATAATACGCCAATCTTTTCTCATTTTTGCGTAATCAGCAGCAATGAAATACGATGCACGTACGCTAACAACAATCATAGTCAAGATAAGAGATTCCAAGATGCCAGTCAATGATTACTAATTTAGCTCGTGGCTTATGTGTGATTGCATGCCTTACTTAGCCAGAAAAGGCGCATGGACTAAGTGACTAATTGTCGTCACACATGTTTACATATAGCAAGGAAGCGGAGTACTTCAACAGTTTCACTAGCCAATGATCTAAAAGAAAAAAGTTTCACTGGCCAAGGAGACAAATAAAGGCATCGAAAATCTCTTGAAAACGAGTAGCCAGCCTGCTGCCTGCTGCACACGGCCGCATACTCGCACCGGTTACTTTTGAAGTTTTACTTGCTGCACAGTGGTCAGCTTTACTGGAGGAACTCATCATGAAACATCAGAAGATTTGAACCAAAGCCATTGGAACATGGCCGCGAGACCTTGGACCAGAGATCTCTTCAAGCAGGTTCACGTCTCTGGTTGTGCACGCCCATGATCACATCCTTGTCTCGCCAATCGGTCGATGTCGGCTCTGACCAAGCTAATTGTGTGCTGGCTGACCGGCCATTTGGACCAACAGAAACAAATTACAGCTACGATTGATCATAAGCTCAATGAGTATGCACTGTTGAGATTATGTTTTTCGTACGTCCGCGCTCTTAATCCACTGCACAAGTATTTTTTGTCTTTTTCTTCTAGACGAGCGTTGCAGTCGCTCTGAAAATTCATTTAGATAGAAAAAGAGAAGAATATAAAATTCCAAACGGAATACAACAGGACAATGAAAAGAAAAATCGAAGCATAAACAGAAATTGTAGACCGATTGCCTACCTAAAACCCCACTAACTGCAGTTAATATTTATCTATCTACATCCAAGCTATCAACATCATCTCTTTCACTAACCAATCAAATGTCCATATCATTCCACTAACATCTATTAATAATAAAGTATCTTACATGGAGCATATCCACGTCATCTAATTTTTCCATCCAATTGTGTATGTCACATATTTTACCTATCCAATTGTCCACGTCACTAATTCATAGCCATTGCATATACAAATTTTTTTTGACTATTTGACCAATTGAATCTCTCATAATCCAATAAAAAAGTTCATGTTTATATCTTTTTATTTATACAAGATAGCTTCTTAAAAGATTCCCGCTACAAACTCGTGTGGGTATCCTTCTAGTATATATATATATATATATATATATATATATATATATATATATATATATATATATAACACTACCCCTCTTTTTTAAAGAAGGCGTATAATTTTTCTTAAAAGTCAAACAATATAAAGTTTAACCAAGTGTTCACAAAAAGCTATCAATAACTACAGTACTATTTAGGTATCGTATGAAAATATAGTTCAAGATATATCTAACAATATTTATTTCGTATTGTAAACATTAATCTTTTTTCTTAAAACTTTGTCAAGCTCCACCTAGTTTAATTTGAATTTTGAAAACAATTATAGACATACTTTTCTGGAACGAAGGTACTACTCAATTATCCGCGCCATGCATGTCTCGTTCTCTGGCTAATATATTTAGTGATTAACCTTACTGGCGTTGTAAGGAATTTAGCTGATTGCGAGTACGGACGGGCCTTTTAGGCCCGATTTACTGCAGCCCAAGATGGGGTGACGGGAATCCGAGAAGCTATATAAAGGAGAAAACCTAATTCGCCCAGGACATCTCCACCCACGAATTTGCAGCCACCAAAGCCACGTTTTTGCCTTCCCCATGGATCCCATCTCCATGGGGGAGGGCTCCCAAGAAGCCATGAAGGAAGGGGGCTAAGGGGCGGTGCTCCCTCATGATACCGGGGGCGGGGAAGGAGTCCCCCGCGCCGCCGCCCTCTTCACCATCTTCACCGCCATCTCCATCACCTAATCCTCCTAGTATGCAGTGGTTCATCCTCCCACACACCTCTGTACCGTCCTATGTAAACATGGTGTTTGATGCTATAAGTTATAATCCTATGATCTATGTCATATTTGTGTAGTTTTTTTGTTCTTAGATTGAATGGTTGAACGTCTTTGATTCATTAGAGTTATATGTTGATATGGTACAGTCCTTTGGTGTCTATTATATTTGTGTGCGCATGGATTAAACATCATAGGATTTGTAGTATGTGTAAGAGGAAGGGGGAAGTTCTGCCAGAGTGACAGAAACCTAAGGACGCGAACCGGAATGTTGCACGTATGTGAGTAAGAGGACCAATAAACTTAAGGCTATGGTTTGGGAAACCTTAATGCATTGATTAGTACTTACGGATGTTTGCTAACAATTCAATCATATAGTACATGTAATTTCAAGTAGTGAAGCGCATATATATTTAGCCTCTCCCATATAGAAAACTGCATCGAAGACAATGAACCCGATCTATTCGCTATTTAAACTTGGACAAAGCCACCACAATTACCACCACTAGTCCACACTCATGGTTCTATTAGTTTAGTGTATTTTATTGCTGCAACAACTAGCTTTACTTTGTTGTTATTTATTATCATGCAAAGCTATCTCTATTACTCATATTGTTGCTCTAGTTTTATTTCCTAGATAATGCAAACGTTTAGTGTGCGTAGAGTTTTATCAGTGGTTGATAGAACTTGAGAGAATATTTATCCTACCTTTAGCTCCTTGTTGGGTTCGACACTCTTACTTATCGAAAAGGCTACACGCGATCCCCTATACTTGTGGGTTATCAGGGTGTTGGAGTTGGGGCAGAAGGGCCAAACTACGGTGGCCACTAAGAAGATCCTCGGATGGTCTACAAGTTGCGATTTGGGCGATTCTGTTGGAATTATGCCCTAGAGGCAATAATAAAGATGTTATTATTATAATTCTTGTTCATGATAAAGTTTATATTCCATGCTAGAATTGTATTAAGCGGAAACTTTAATACTTGTGTGGTTTGTGAACAACACTGTATCCCTAGTACGCCTCTATGGACTAGCTCATTGATCAATGATGGTTAAGGTTTCCTAACCATAGACATGAGTTGTCAATTGATAATGAGATCATATCACTAGAGAATGATGTGGTGGATAGACCCAAACTAAGCGAAGCAATTAGATCGTGTCATCGTGTTCGTTTTCAAGTTTTTCTTATGTCAAATATTGTATTCCTTAGACCATGAGATAATACAACTCCCTGGTATCGGAAGAAAGCTTTGAGGTCATCAAACGTCATCCTATGAGAGGGTGATCATAAAGTTGTCTCTCAGGTGATCGGAAAGTATCTGTTGGGTTGTATGTATCGAGATAGAATTTGTCCCTCCCAAGTCGGAGAGATATACTTCGGGCCCACTCGGTAATCGATATCAACACCGCTTGCAAGCATGTGGTTAAGGAGTTAATCACAAAGTGATATCGGATTACGGAACGAGTAAAGTACTTGCTGTGAACGAGATTGAACTAGGTATGACGATACCGACGATCGAATCTTGGGCAAGTAAAATATCGCGAGACGGGAATATATATATGGGATTGATTGAATCCTGGCATCGTGGTTCATCCGATATGATCATCGATGAATGTGGGAGTCAATATGGGTGCCTGCACCCGCTTGATTATTGATAGAAGATCATGTCTGCATATTCTCGAACCCGCAGGGTCACACACTTAACGTGTCTCGACGCTAGGATAGATTGGATAATTGGTTTATGAATTTTTGTTTGGAGTCTCGGATGGGATCCGGGATATCACGAGAGGTTCCGGAATGGTCCGGAGAATAAGATTCATATAAAAAGGTGCAGTTTTTGAGTTCGAATTGTTCGGATTAATCGGTATTGTACCGGAAGCTTCTAGAACCTTCCGGAAGGGGCCAACGTGGTCCCACCTTCCGGGAGGGGGCATGGGCCTATGAGGGAGTGTCCTGGCCGCATTGGGCCAGGGGCACAAGGCCCCATAGGGCCCAGCCGATCCTAGAGAGTTTAAATCGTTTAAACTAGAGATAAGATAAGATAGGATTTCTAGATAAGGGAGAGTTTAAATTGTTTAAACTAGAGATAGGCTTGGAGGAGAGGCTAGGGCTGGCCGCACCCCCCCTCTATATATAGAGGGCTGGTGCGCCCCCTCTCACAACACCTCTTACACCCTTCCTCCAAGCCCTAGTAGCCCTGCTGCCTTCCTCTCTCCCTCCCGACTGTTTGTAGGCGAAGCCCTGCGACAGAAATTCTCCACCATATACACCACGCCGTCGTGTTGTAGATCCAATCTATCTCTCCACCATACTTGCTGGTCCGAGGAAGGAGGAGACGTCGAGGTGCCGCACGTGTGCATCTCACGGAGGCACCGCCACTTGTGGTGCTAGATCGGATCGCGAGGAGGAGAAGCGAGTACGACTACATCACCCACGTTCGGCGAGCGTTCCTCCAGCGAATCTTCAAGGGTATGAAGATCTAATCCAATCTCTCTCGTTGTTTGCATCTCCTAGATTAGATCTTGGCTTTCCCTCTGTTCGCTTCCGTAGAAAATTTTGATTTACTATGCTGCGAACCCCTTCAGTGGTATCAGAGCTAGATCTATGCGTAGATGTGATTCACGAGTAGAACGCAACATGGTTGTTGCGGGCGTTGATGTTTTCTGTTGCAAGCCTCTTATTCGTGTTCTTCTTATGACGCGGGATAGTGAGATTGAAGCGGTCCAGGCCAACCTTACGCGACGTCGTTCGCGAGACCGGCTCTGCACTTGACGTGTGGCTTGTACCACACATGCGGCTGGTGGATGTCAGTTTGTCTCACTATAGTTGTCATGGGATTAACACCGGAGTTTGGCAACCATAATATCACCTTTGTGGCTTTCCGTAGGTAAGAATCGTTCTTAGCATCTACTCCCATGAGCCACGTAAAACATGCAACAACAAAATAGAGGCGTCTAACTTGTTTTTGCAGGGAGTGTTTTCTGTGATATGGTATGGCCCAAGATGTGATGTGTATATTGTATGCGATGATCATGTTTTGTAATGTTTCACGACTTGCATGTCGATGAGTACACAACCGCGTGAGCCATATGGTTGTCTTTATAATTATGTATGACCCATGAGTCAACTTCTTATACGCCATGTAATAGCTTTACTTTATCGCTAAGTAGTTAGCAATAGTTGTAGTTGCTATTCGTGGTGGAGGCAATCATGGTGGAGTGATGGAGATCATGCCGAACGCATAAGATGGAGATCATTGCGAAGATTGGCTATACCATGTCACATAAATTTATATGCATGTGATGTTTATCCTTTTATGTATCTTATTATGCTTAGATCATGACGGTAGCATTATAAGATGATTCCTCACTTAAAGATCAAGATAAAACTGTGTTCTCCCCAAGTATGCACCGCTATGAAAGTTCGTCAGGTCCAAGAATCACGTGATGATCGGGTGCTATAGACTCTACGCTCACATACAACGGTGCAAGCCGTTGCACACGCTGAAATACTTGGGTCTAACTTGACGAGCCTAGCATGTATGACATGGCCTCAAACACATGAACCGAAAGGTTAAGCATGAGTCATATGAATGATATGATCGACACTTCGTTGTCCACCATTGAAACCACATCTCTTCTCGTGATGATCGGATTAGGTGTGGTGAATTTGGATCGTGTTCACTAAACAACTTGAGGGATGTTGAATTTAGTGGGAGTTCATCTAGTAATTTGATTAAGTTGAACTATTTATCATGAACATAGTCTAAATTGTACTTGCAAATACTGTAGATCACATGGCCAAGTCCAACTTCAACTTCAACGTTTTTGCTGAGAAAGAAAAGCTTAGAAACAATGGGTCTAACTTCACCAACTGGTTCCGCAATCTAAGAATCATTCTGCGGACAAAAGGACTATGTCCTTGAGAAAGCGTAGGTAACCCCCTGCCGCAATCGCTACGGCTGATGAGAAAGCCGCTATCATCGGCATAAAGATGATTATGGTGTGATTAAGAGCACCATGTTGTTTGCTATGGAACCGGAACTTCAAAATCGTTTTGAAAACTATCCCGGGCCCTTTGAGATTCTCGAGGAGCTGAAAACCATGTTTCAGACTTAGGCCCGTTCTGAGAGATATGAGATCTCTGAGAAGTTCTTTAACTGCAAGATGGAGGAAGGGAGTTCCGTTAGTGAGCACGCCATTAATATGTCGGACTACACTCAACGCCTTGAGCAACTGGACTGCAAGATTCCAGAGGAGCTCAAGATTGACAGGGTTCTGCAATCACTCCCTCCCAGCTACAAAAGTTTTGTAGTGACTCATAATCAGATTGGTTCCACTGATACGATCACCGAGCTCTTCGCAAAGTTGAAGGCTGCGGAGGTGGACATCAAAAAGGATAATCATGTGTTGATGGTCAACAAGCCCTCCTTTAAGAAAGGTAAGGGTGCAAAGAAGCCCTTCAAGAAAGGAGGCGGCAAACGTGTTGCCCCTGCTGAGAAGAAGCTCAAGTCTGGACCCAAGCCGGAAACTGAGTGCTTCTATTGCAAGGACAAGGGTCACTGGAAGCGCAACTGTCCGAAGTACTTAGCGGAAAAGAAGGCTGGCACCATCAAAGGTATATTTGATATACATGTTATTGATGTTTTCCTTACTAGCCCTCGTTGTAGTGCCTGGGTATTTGATACTGGTTCAGTTGCTAATATTTGTAACTCGAACAGAGCTACGGAATAGACGGCGGCTTATAGGGATGAGGTGACGATGCACGTTGGCAACGGATCAAGAGTTGATGTGATGGCCGTCAAGACGCCTCCTTAGTTTTACCTTCGGGATTAGTTTTAAACCTTAATAAATGTTATTATGTGCCTGCGTTGAGCATGAACATTATTTCTGGATCGTGTTTATTGCAAGACGGTTATTCATTTAAATCGGAGAATAATGGTTGTTCTATTTATATGAGTAACATCTTTTATGGTCATGCACCTCTTGTGAATGGTTTATTTCTTCTAAATCTCGAAAGGGATGAAACACACATCCATAACATTGAGGCTAAGAGATGCAAAGTAGATAGTGATAATACTACTTATTTGTGGCAATCGTCTAGGTCATATTGGTGTAAAGCGCATGAAGAAACTCCATTCTGATGGACTTTTGGAGTCTCTCGATTTTGAATCATTTGACACATGCGAACCATGCCTCATGGGCAAGATGATCAAAACCCCGTTCTCCGGAATGATGGAGCGAGCAACGGACTTGTTGGAAATCATACATATCGATGTATGCAGACCGATGAGTGTTTCGACGCGCGGTGGATATCGCTATTTTCTCACTTTTACCGATGACTTAAGTAGATATGGGTATATCTATTTAATGAAACATAAATCTGAAACGTTTGAAAAGTTCAAAGAATTTCAGAATGAAGTGGAGAACCATCGTAATGTAAAGATTAAGTTTCTACGATCCGATCGTAAATAATATTTGTTATGATTTTCACGCATCTCAAAGCAAGTGGAATCGTTTCACAACTCACGCCACCCGGAACACCACAGCGCAATGGTGTGTCTGAACACCGGAATCGAACCCTATTAGATATGGTCCGATCGATGATGTCTCTTACTGATTTGCCGTTATCATTTTGGGGTTATGCATTAGAAACCGCTGCATTCACTTTAAATAGGGCTCCATCTAAATCCGTTGAGATGACACCGTATGAACTGTGGTTTGGTGCTAAACCTAAGTTGTCGTTTCTTAAAGTTTGGGGATGCGAAGCTTACGTCAAGAAGTTGATGCCCGACAAGCTCGAACCCAAAGCGGAGAAATGCGTCTTCATAGGATACCCTAAGGAAACTATTGGGTATACCTTCTATCACGTAACCGAAGGCAAAGTGTCTGTCAGAAGAACGGTTCCTTTCTTGAGAGAAGGTTTTTCTCGAAAGAAGTGAGTGGGTGGATAGTAGAGCTAGACGAGGTTGTTGAACCTTCTCTTGAATTGGAGAGTAGCGCAGAACCTGAAATTTTTCCAGTGCCGCCTGCGACAACTATAGAGGAAGCTAATGACAAGGATCATGAAGCTTTGGACGATGCGCATCGAACGTCGCAGCAGTCGACAAGGTCGCGTGCCCCTCCGAGTGGTACGCAACCTGTCTTGACTGTCTTGTTAGTAGAAGACAGCGAACCTACGAACTATGAGGAAGCGATGATGAGCCCAGACTCTGAGAAATGGCTAGAAGCCATGAAATCCGAATTGGGATCCATGAGCGAAAACCAAGTATGGACTTTGGTGGACCCTCCTAGCGACCGAAAGGCCGTTGAGTCCAAATGGATCTTCAAGAAGAAAACGGACGCGGATGGTAATGTTACCGTCTATAAAGCACGGCTTGTCACGAAAGGTTTTCGACAAGTTCAAGGTGTTGACTACGATGAGACTTTCTCTCCCGTAGCGATGTTTAAGTCTATTCGGATTTTATTAGCAATTGCTGCGTTTCATGATTATGAAATATGGCAAATGGATGTCAAGACTGCTTTCCTCAATGGCAACATTAATGAAGAGTGTATATGATGCAACCCGAAGGTTTTGTCGATCCTAAGGATGCTGATAAAGTATGCAAACTTCAGCGTTCCATTTATGGACTGAAGCAAGCATCTCGGAGTTGGAACCTTCGTTTTGATCAAGTGATCAAGAGCTTTGGATTTGTTCCAAATTGCTACGAAGCTTGCATCTACAAGAAAGTGAGTGGGAGCTCGGTGACGTTTCTGGTACTATATGTGGATGACATATTGATTATTGGAAATGACATCAACATGCTTAACGATGTGAAGAGTTATTTGAACAAGTGTTTTTCAATGAAAGACCTAGGTGAAGCTGCTTATATATTGGGCATCAAGATCTATAGAGATAGACAAAGACGCCTGATAGCTTTAAGCCAGAGTACATACCTAGACAAAGTTCTGAAAAGGTTCAGAATGGATAAGGCATTGAAAGGTTCAAAGTGCCTATGTTGTCGTGGAAGATATTGAGCAAGGCTCGGTGTCCAGCTATGGTAAATGATAGGAAGCTATGAGCAAAGTGCCTTATGCCTCGCCATAGGTTCCATCATGTATGCCATGTGTACTAGACCGGATGTGTCCAATGCTCTTAGTTTGACGAGCAGATATCAAAGTGATCCAGATTGGAACATCGACAGCCGTGAAGAACATCCTAAGGTACCTAAATAGGACTAAAGAAATGTTCTTAGTCTATGGGGTGATGAACAGCTCGTCAGAAAAGGTTACGCCGATGCTAGTTTCGACACCGACAAGGATGATTCTAAATCTCGCATGGGATACGTGTATATTTTGAATGGAGGAGCTGTGAGCTGGAGAAGCTGCAAGCAAAGCGTGATCGCGGATCTACAGAGAAGCGAATACATGGCTTTGCAGAAGCCAAGTGAAGGAGTTTGGATCAAACTTCATCATCGAGCTTGGCGTGGTTCCAAGTGCATTGGACCCATCGAGATATTGTGTGACAACACCGCGCCCATAGCACTCGCTAAGGAACCAAGATATCATCCAAAGACCAAGCATATCAATCATAAGTTTCATATAATCCGAGATTATATAGCAGATGGAGATCTCAAGATCAAAAGTACATACAGATCCGAATGTCGCAGATCCATTGACTAAACCTCTTCCACGTAAATATGATCAGACCTCGCCATGGGTGTAAGATTGTTGCCAAATGTAAACTAGATTATTGACTCTAGTGCAAGTGGGAGACTGTTGGAATTATGCCCTAGAGGCAATAATAAAGATGTTATTATTATAATTCTTGTTCATGATAAAGTTTATATTCCATGCTAGAATTGTATTAAGCGGAAACTTTAATACTTGTGTGGTTTGTGAACAACACCGTATCCCTAGTACGCCTCTATGGACTAGCTCATTGATCAATTATGGTTAAGGTTTCCTAACCATAGACATGAGTTGTCAATTGATAATGAGATCATATAACTAGAGAATGATGTGGTGGATAGACCCAAACTAAGCGAAGCAATTAGATCGTGTCATCGTGTTCGTCTTTGTAAGTTTTTCTTATGTCAAAAATTGTATTCCTTAGACCATGAGATAATACAACTCCCGGGTATCGGACGAAATCGTTGAGGTCCTCAAACGTCATGCTATGTGTGGGGGAGCATCCTGGTGTCTCTCAGGTGATCGGAAAGTATCATTGGGTTGTATGTATCGAGATGGAATTTGTCCCTCCCAAGTCGGAGAGATATACGGGCCCACTCGTAATCGATATCAACACCGCTTGCAAGCATGTGGTTAAGGAGTTAATCACAAAGTGATATCGGATTACGGAACAGTAAAGTACTTGCCGTGAACGATTGAACTAGGTATGACGATACCGACGATCGAATCTTGGGCAAGTAAAATATCGCGAGACGAAGGGAATATATATATGGGATTGATTGAATCTGGCATCGTGGTTCATCCGATATGATCATCGATGAATGTGGGGAGTCAATATGGGTGCCTGCACCCGCTGTTGATTATTGATAGAAGATCATGTCAGATATTCTCGAACCCGCAGGGTCACACACTTAACGTGTCTCGACGCTAGGATAGATTGGATAATTGGTTTATGAATTTTTGTTCGGAGTCTCGGATGGGATCCGGGATATCACGAGAGGTTCCGGAATGGTCCGGAGAATAAGATTCATATAAGGCAGTGCAGTTTTTGGAGTTCGGAATTGTTCCGGATTAATCGGTATTGTACCGAAAGCTTCTAGAACCTTCCGGAAGGGGGCCAACGTGGTCCCACCTTCCGGGAGGGGGCATGGGCCTATGAGGGAGTGTCCTGGCCGCATTGGGCCAGGGGCACAAGGCCCCATAGGGCCCAGCCGATCCTAGAGAGTTTAAATCGTTTAAACTAGAGATAAGATAAGATAGGATTTCTAGATAAGGGAGAGTTTAAATTGTTTAAACTAGAGATAGGCTTGGAGGAGAGGCTAGGGCTGGCCGCACCCCCCCTCTATATATAGAGGGCTGGTGCGCCCCCTCTCACAACACCTCTTACACCCTTCCTCCAAGCCCTAGTAGCCCTGCTGCCTTCCTCTCTCCCTCCCGACTGTTTGTAGGCGAAGCCCTGCGACAGAAATTCTCCACCATATACACCACGCCGTCGTGCTGTAGATCCAATCTATCTCTCCACCATACTTGCTGGTCCGAGGAAGGAGGAGACGTCGAGGTGCCGCACGTGTGCATCTCACGGAGGCACCGCCACTTGTGGTGCTAGATCGGATCGCGAGGAGGAGAAGCGAGTACGACTACATCACCCACGTTCCGACGAACGTTCCGCTGTGCGAATCTTCAAGGGTATGAAGATCTAATCCAATCTCTCTCGTTGTTTGCATCTCCTAGATTAGATCTTGGCTTTCCCTTTGTTCGCTTCTGTAGAAAATTTTGATTTACTATGCTGCGAACCCCTTCAGATTCTTCGGCATGCTCATCACAACCCTGCTTCCCGAGTGTCAGATGGACCCTGTCTAGGTGGACCAGGGTCTAGTGATGGCTCCCCTCGTCCGTAGGGGCAGGGACACCAGGGCGGTGAACGATGGTTCTCCTCAGATCGGCGGTGGTCCGTTTGGCCTGGGTGAACACGGTGGCAATGGTGTTACTGCTTGGTAGCGGGATCTATGGTGGTGGTGGATCCATCTGTGGACGGAAGAGTTGCGATGACGGTGGCACCCTTACTACATTGCGACGGCGGAGCTTCACGGGTTCATTCGGGCTTGGCCAGGCTAGGGAGGGCACAGTTTGCCCCGACTGCTACATCCAGTCTGCTACCGTCTTCCGGCGGTGGAGTTAGTTCCTTCCCGCGTGTTGTTGTACTATCGATCCACACGAAAGTTTCTTCTTCTCGGTATTACCAGCCTCGTGACATGGGTCACGGTGAGGAGACAGTGGTGACTGCAAGACCATGGTGGCTGATGTCTACGCACTTCTATTCTTGTAGACAGTTGTTGGGCCTCCAAGTGCAGAGGTTTGTAGAACAGCAGCAAGTTTTCCCTTAAGTGGATTACCCAAGGTTTATCGAACTCAGGGAGGAAGTGGTCAAAGGTATCCCCTCTCAAGCAACCTTGCAATCAAGATACAAGAAGTCTCTTGTGTCCCCAACACACCCAATACACTTGTTAGGTGTATAGGTGCACTAGTTTGGCGAAGAGATAGTGAAATACAAGTGGTAAGGATATAAGATAACGGTGCTAGAAAATACTTTGATGGCGTGGAAGAGACTAAAGGCAAACTGAAATAAAGATGGAAGCAAGCAAACATGTAACAGATCTAGATGCAAATAGTGTTTCAATGCTAAGAAACAAGGCCTAGGGATCATACTTTCACTAGTGAACACTCTCATATAAATATCTTCTCTTCATGATACTACTCTGAACTACTCTCTGGTTGGACACTCTAATCCATGGTAGGGCTATAACAACACACCTCAAAGTTCACTTTCCCCATCTAGATAACCCCACATCGTCACCTTGAGTACTAGATGAGTCCAACAAACACCACAATTTCATAGAGACATCCAACTCCAAATATAACTCATAACAAGTATTTGTAATCTCTAGCCTAAGTGCCACCATGGTGTGCATGCTGTCACTTTCACACACATGGGGAGAGCAGAGATCTATTAAAGCACTTGAGTAGCAAGGTAGATCTATAGATTACAAGCTCATGATCTCAATAAGATCATGCATAGAGAGAGAGATGAACACATAGCTACCTGTAGAACCCTTAGCCTCGAGGAAGAACTACTCCCTCCTCATCATGGGAATCAGCAATGGTGATGGAGATCAATGGAGATGGCTTTGGGGGCACTTCCCTGTCCCGGCATTGGTGCCGGAACAGAGACTTTCTGCCCCCAAAATCTCCCCTTTAGTGGCGGCGGCGCTGCGGAACTTTTCGTGGCTGGAGGCTTGACGATTTAGGGTTTCTGTATCGGGAGGCTCTTATAGGCGAGATGGGAGACCCTATGGCCGCTCTCCGACTCTCCTTCTGGCTCCGTGAGTCTTCAGGGAAAATAACAACTTTGGCTTTTGTTTGGTCCAATTCCGAGAATATTCATTTTCTGACTTTCCTAGAACCAAAAACCGCAGAAAACAGGCAACTGGCACTGTGGCATCTTGTTAATAGGTTAGTCCAAGAAATCATATGAAAAGTACTCCAAAGTTGGAACAAAACACAAGAAAGTAGATAAAACCAAGCATGGAACATCAAAAATTATAGATACATTTGCAATGTATCAACATCCCCAAGCTTAACTCCTTCTCGTCCTCGAGTAGGTAAGTGATAAAAAGAAAGAATAATTTTTGAGGTGACATGCACCATCATAAACTTGATCAAAGTATTTGTAAAACATTGATAGCTGGGATCATAGTACTTCAATCATAATATGAAAGACAAAGTTCTAGCAATAAGACAAAGAAACTATGTTGCAACATGAAAAGGCACAAACAAAAGATTCATGAATAACAATGCTTTGCAAGACGTTTGTTTGTTTCACATAAAGAAAACATAGCATAGTAGTATTCAGCTTGTCCCTCATAGAGTAGCAAATATAAATGCATAGGACACCTTCAAAGTTCATAAGAGTGACCAGATACAAATAGTGTAAAACAATCAATATCAAGGTATGCATTAATCAACTAGTCTTGGGACAATGCACATAGAACTAAGAATGGCCACTATGCTCTCAAAGTAGGTGTATAAAGGTAGAAGGTGGAGACTCAATATATAAGTGGAAGAAAGGCCTTCATAGAAGGAAGTAGGGATTCAAGTTTCATAAAGAGCTTCCAAAAATTATGGTTCTTTTTAGCTTTCATCTCTCATTGCCCCTATCATAAGCATCTTGAAGTGATTAAGGTTAAAGTGAACAAACTATGGAGTATATGCTTGACAAAGTATAGGTTGGAAATCTCATGTCCCTTGAATACGAGGGCCGCTCCTCGTGCTACTCAAGTTTAGTCACTGATAAGTTCTTGTCATCGTAAGTACATGTGTATCATAGAGAACCGCCAACGGGGTACCCCTTGCCCGATGATACGGAAGAATCCCCATATCAAAATTACAAGGCAAGCAGACAACGAGCATCTCAGCAATATTCTTATTTACCATGGGAATATGGTGCTTTTTTCTCTTTTCATAGTCTCTTTTTTTCTCAATATCTGACTCTTTTTTTATAAGAAGAATGCTTCATAGTAGCTCATTATGGTTACGCTGCAGGTTTCCACCATGTCAGCATGGATTAGACCAGCGGCCCAGGCGTTTCTCTAACACATATACATAACTCCATGGACTTACAAGCTCCCATTTCATTTCACACCGACGACATCCATAGACAAAAGAGCATGATATCAACTAGGTACAAAGTACCAGTGCAGTGTTGAAAGCGTTCCCCATGAAAGCATGGTTCTACTAATTCCCAAAAAATAAGTGCAAGCATATACAACATAGACGACACAATGGTTCAAGTTTATTAGGGGCAAGAAAAGTAAAGTGTTCCATCAAGTTCATGACAGCTTTAATCATTAGTTTTCTCATAACAAGTTTAATTCGGAAGGTAAACAAAAACATGAATATACTTGGAATAGCATATGCTAGTAGGTAGGTATGGTGGACTCTTTGGAATAACTTGGTTTTAGGAGTTGGATGCATGAGTGGAACTCATACTTGGTTGCGGAGTCTAGCAAAAGACTGGGAGCGACAAACTAAGAGAGCAATAAAGGCCATAATCATGCAGAGCGACAAAACATCATTGATCAAAGCATAAAGTGATACTACAAGTTGAAAACTAAAGGACCATAAAGGCTTATGGTGACTTGAGATAGTCATAACATGGTGTGAGCATGCGCCAAGTCAACCCAAATAAAGCATCAAAGGAGAATACCACAATACTATGCTTTAATATGCTAAAACAACGCATGATTCATCCAAGGCACATTAAGCAATCTCAATTGTTTATAACAAGTCATGCTACAACAAAGAATACTAAGCATAAAGCCAAAACAATATCAAGCATGGCATGACAAAGCATGGGCCACAGTCAAAAACAAGCTCTCTTTACCACTTAAGCATGAACTTTCCTACTCTTTTCCAAACCAAACCAAACTATTTGAAAACCAATGTATGAAAGAGGGGGTCCAACCAATTTATTCAGAAAACTAAGCAAAACAAAGCAAACGAAAAACCAAAACGAAAACGAAAAATAAGATGCTCCAAGAACAACACAACTGTGCATGAAACAATAAAAACGAAGCGTTTGGAAGAAACCTGGGATTTTTATTGATGAAGAGGGGGATGCCTTGGGCATCCCCAAGCTTTGATGCTTGTACTTCTTAGATATTTCTTGGGGTGACATGCATGGCATCCCCAAGCTTGAGCTTTAGTCCATCCTTCATCTCATTACTCATTCCATCCATACTCCTGAAATTTTTCCTTCATACAAAACTTCACACAATCTTTATTAGCAACATTAGTGCACTTAAGATAATAAGTCTTTAAGGTTTAGTTCTAACACCAATAAAACTTCCATTAAAACACTAGATACTGTAGAACTTCCCTCAAAAATCTCAGTTCCCCAAAAGAACTCAAAAAGGAACCAACAAGAAGCAAATGCAGAAAATGGCAGAAATATGTCAAAACAGACCAGCAGGTAAAGACGAATTGTTTTGAAGACCTTCTGTTGCTCAAATCGAAAAGTGTTGAACTAACGAAAGTTAGATAACAACTTGGGGCAGAAGTACAAAAATTCACGCCTCAAAAGGACGTACAGAGATTTTACACGAATTTTTACGGTGAAGCACAGAAATTTGTTTCGGGACAGCAACTTTTCCAATCATTACTTCTCTCTCATTAGAGGTTACTCTTGGCACAAAAAGCAAATAAAAAGGATAAGGAGCGGTTATTACTGAAGTAGCAACTTCCAAGACTCATCTAAAACTTTTTGGTTATCTACCAATAAGTACTTTTCTTTAACGCCTTTAAGTTAGGCATAATAGTTTGAGAAGATGCTCATATAAGAAATATGAATTGAAGTAAAAGAGAGCATCAAGAAGAAAATTCAAAGCACATTTAAGTCTAACCCACTTCCTATGCATCGGAATCTTGTAAAGAAACAAGTCGTAAAAGCACAAAGCAACAAGCATAGTAAAGAAAAACAAGTGCAACTTCAAGACTTTCAACATAAAGAGGGGAAATTTAATATTGTTGAGACACATAAAATCATGTTTCCATATCTCATAATAAATTTCAGTAGCATCATCAATAAAATTAACAATATAACTATCACATAAAACATTTTTATCATGAGCCACATGCATAAAAGAATTAATACTCCCCACATAAACATAGTCATTCTTATTAATTGTAGTGGGAGCAAATTCAACAAAATAGCTATGATTATTATTTTCATCACCATAATCATCAAATATAGGAGGCATGTAATCATAATTAATTTCCTCCTCAATAGAAGGTGGACTGAAAATATCATATTCATCATTGCAATCATCATATATTGGAGGTATAGCATCATCGTAAGCAATAGAATAGTTATCTTCCCAAGTGTGTTCATTTGTAAACATATCATCATTGGAAGGGCCATGGATAACACTAATAGTATAGAAATTATTAATATCATCATTTTCAGAATTGGTACCGAAGAGATTTTCAATATCAAAAGTAGTGTGTTTTTCCCAATCATGATCACTACTATAGGTAATAGGCATAGGAACAACATCGAGTTCAGACTCATCAAAAACTATAATAGGAGGAACATGCTTAGGGGAAAATACCGTTTCCTCTCTCCTTTTACTCCTCCTTTTCTTCTTTTTCTTCTTCTCTTTAGGAGGGAGAGGCTCAAATGGAAGCTTCTCCATATACCCTGGTTCATTGTTAGAGACAATAGAAGAAACTTTGGAGGATTCCTCCTTTTCATTAATAAGACCAAAACACATACTAGTCATGTCATATTTTGGTAAGATCTCATCTTTATAATATTTTGTATGTAAGTATTTGTGTGGCAATTATCAACACAATAAAGATGACAACCATGCATGACACTATTCATATCAAAAGCACCCATATCTACCATAGAGGTTTTTCTTGATAACTCTTCACACCCCAAAAATAATGTAAGTTCATCATGTTGATTAGGAGTGATCATGTCATCACAATACAAACTTGAAGTACTCATTGGATTAGAAGGGCTATTATTATGGCGTGAGCATTGAAAATTGAAATGACCCACTTCCAAGCAAAGTTCACAAATAAAAGGATAGAGGGCACAAACTTGTTTACCAAGACCATTTGGAGCCCTATACCACGTTCAAGTTTTTTCATTCCTGTGGGTGATACAATATTCTTCTTCAAATTGATTATTCTCACAAGGTCTATGTATTCCACAAAAATTAACATGCTTATAAGAAGTATTACTTTCAGAGGTTTGAGCATGTTTATTGCTATCATTAATAACAATTTCATTTTCCATGCAAGTGTCTTTATAAGGCTCATGATACATGTCCCATTTTTCTTTAGGAGGATTAATATGATAAGCAAAGGTTCTATAACAATCAACAAGAATTTGAGGATCAATACCTGTAACATTCCAAAACTTTAATCCAAGCTTATCATGATCAAATCATCCAAAAATGGGGTTAACAAAAACTTTTCCAAATTTAAAATGAAAGCATTCATATATGTGTGCATTTAAAATAGGAGTTGTTTGAATTGCCATGATTGATTGATCCAATGCTTGTAAAATATTTCTTAGGTGATTTAAACATCATCTACATCATTTCCCAAACTTTTCCTAAAGAAAATCAAATAAAAAAGAATTAAAAAGAAAGACTGGTCATTTTGACAAATCTAACTCGCATGCCTACTTGGGCTATTCCTAGTACTCAATTCTTAACAGAAACAATTCTTGATCTTTATACCCCTTGCTAGTACACATAATGAGGTACCAAGGCCCACCTTTGGATCTGCCGAAAACATTCTGTTAGCTATTTTAAATGACAGTTTAAAATTGAATCCAATGCATATGCATAGATCACCCCTATTACAAAAACCATCTTTTTTAGCTCCATTTTCAAAACCCTCGCAACCAGAGACTACCTATCACTAGTGGAGATCACTCAAAAAAATTGAACTCAAAATTCAAAACTTTTTCTCTTTCGGCCATTTTGTCAAACACCTTGTTAGCAAGATCATTAAGGCCTAACTATTACTGTTTTGGGCTGATTTTGTCTAGCAATTCTGTAGTGCTTTGATCATCTTGTCCCCCCTCAAGCCAGACCAGACCAACCCCAACCTCTTCTCTACGCCCTAGCCGCACTGCACTGCCATGCCGAGCCCCCTCTCGCCAGCCGACCATGCACTTGCAGCAGCAGGCCTTCAAGCCCCTCTCCTCATGTCTAGCAGCTTGCCAGTGGTCCACCTCCACCGCCCAACCAGCCCCAGGCCAGAGACAGAGAGCAGAGCGGCCAGGAACCGCCGCGCCCGGAGCTGGTCGAGCATGCCGACGCCGCCCCCAGAGCGCGCACTGTCCCCGCTCGCACAGACCGCCCCTTGGCACCAGCCCGCGCCCACCGCTCCGCCTCGACCTGGAGAACACCCAGACACCCCCGTTCGCTGCCCAAAGCCCCACAACCACCGCTCGCCGTGGACACCGCCGCCTCTGCCTCTCAGAGCGCCACCTCGCCCAGACCGCATACCACCGTCCCTACGGCTGCATTTAAATCCTAGAGCACCGCCAGGGGACCGCCCATCGATCGCCATCCCCAGCCATGCCGGTAGCTCGCCGTAGCCATGTCACCATCGTCGACCGCCCATCCCGCTCGGTCTCACCGTCGGGCCTATAAAAGGAGCCCTCCCTAGCCATTCTTATCCACACCATTCCACTCCCCTCACCTCTCTGAACCTCACCCACCTCTCGCCGGAGCAAGTAGAGAAGCAGCTCGCTGAATTGAGCCGAGCCGCCTAGAGGAGAAGGGTGCCGCTGATTGCGACCACCCCAAGCTCGCCGCGACCACGCCGCCTCGGCTGCCGTCTTCCACTTTGTTTGCCCGCCACGACTCGCTGGAGCCCTGGTACGCCTCAAGAGACCCCCACCGAGCCGCTTAGGTTCGAGCTCACCGCGACTGCCTGTCACAGAGACTGCAGTTGTTAAGTGCCGCTGACATGCGAGACCCCCCTGTCAGCTAAGCCCCGCGCCGCGGAGCGGCACTGGGCCGGCCCATTCCTTTTCCCGCGTTAGCCCACCGATTCAAATCTGGATTTTTCTTTTAGTTTGAATCTAGTTTCTGACCACTAGTTTAAAAATCAATTCAGAGAGTTTTAGAAATCCAAATTGCATGAAACCAATTTTGTCTGAAAGGTATTAAAATGATATATCCAAGGCCGTTGGATTTAATTCAATTAGAGTTATAGATCTCTCCTAATAAAAATAAGAAGACAGAAGCTTTTGCAACTTGAAACATTTTTATAAAATCAACCAAGTTAGCTTTTGAGTTGATTCCAACACTCAAAAATCACATTTCATCATATCTATCTAAATATGTAATAATATTAAGGTTTACATGAAGTGACTTTGGACTAGTACCAAAATAATGCTATATAGGCATTTCTAGTCACTTTAAATCATTAAATAATAAACTTAAACCAAAGTAATATTGATCCAACCTTTAAATCTCATTCCCACATGTTAGAATATGTGGTGAGGACATGGGTCCACATGATCACATATTTTGGTGGTGAATATTAAATTTTAGTTAACATTTCAACGAGTAGAAATTACTTTTCCAAAATAAAAAGGTTGAAACTATTGAATTAAACTTGTGATGCTTGTGATGATAATAGTTCATCAATTGTGTGTTTTAGAATGCTACTGAGCCTAGTTAAGTATTGTTTGGTGATTGTCTACTCCCTATGTATTTATAGACTCTAGTACCGACCAAGCTTTCGAGGAGTTCTACCAAGAAGAAGAAGAAGAAGAAGAAGAAAACTTTAACCACTGCACCAACCAAGGCAAGCTATTAGTGGCAAGCTAACCCTTGCAAAACATACTTTAGCAAGCTATTGTTAGCAAGCTAGAATAAAACTAGATGGTTTAGCAAAGATGCCTTAAGCATGCTTTGATCACACCCCTTTAACTATTAGTACCCCAAGTCTTATTGACAAGTTTTACCTCCCTTGGTTTACACAAAGTTCTTTACTTAATTTTGAAGGTATCATAAAGAGTATAAAACTTGACCTACTTAGAAACCTTTAGATGTCATTCTATGGCATGAGATTGATCCCATCTTTCCACTTTAGTGAACACTCTTAACTTAGTACCTTAGTATAGATCAAAAACTTGAGTCACTTTAGATGGGAACACTTGGTGAAAATGAATTATGAAAACCTTGGAATGATGAGTCATTCTATTGACATGTTTTGACATGTGTTGAGAAACACAACTGGTTTATGATGATGAAAATGATGAGGCATGAGCCTTAACCCTTTTATAAAACTGATGGTTGGATTCGGATGCGATACCATTCCAAATTTACTGCATAAACCACATTACCTGAATTGGGTAAGGCTTAGCTGGAAATTTATATGCATTAGTATTAGTTCTCACGGAGAGGTTTGAGCTGAGGCTACCTCTCATGATGTCCACCTATGTAGTGCCCAAGATGACTGATGGTCATGGTTGGGAGGCCATGCTCATAGGAGAGGTGCTTATACTAGGGTGTGTAAAGGGAAGGTTATGTTTGATTATCTGCATACTAAGTATGATGATTCAGGGTTATCCCTGACAGATGTATCGAATCTTGTGGTGAAAGTGTACCACCTCTATAGAGTGTCAAACTATTCGAATAGTCATTCATGTTATGGAGAGTTGGAATGGCCATACTGTTTCGTTGTCAGATGTTTTGTAAATAACTTGAAAGGAATGATGAACTTTGACTTGACCACAACAGGGTTGTGTTGATGATAATAGCTTCCCAACTTAAGTGATTCTAGAATCTTACTTTATCTTTCTTTGCTTTTGAACTCAGCTTAGGTTTCAAACTTAACTTGATAGTTAACTTAGATTCAGTACTTTAACTTAGAATTATACCCCTTGTTAGTAGTAGTTTGCGAGTACTTAAAGAGTATTCATGGCTTTTGTCCCTGGCTATTATCATGGCCAGACTATGAAGGAGATTATCAAGATGATGGTCAGCAGGATGGCTACGATAACTAGGACTATCTTCCTTCGTCAAGATTGCTCGTGCCTCAAGATGGACCCCACCACGCTTATCGCTTATTTCCGCCGCTTGTTGTATTAAAGATCGGATCATGAGATCCTTATTTGTGTAAAACCTTATGTATGGTTTGTAATGGATGATGTATCAGTGATATCCAACCGTTATGTCTCAAAAAATGGTAATCCTGATTACGAGGTATGGCATAACGGCATCCGGGATTAAAATCCGGTGTTGACAAGTTGGTATCAGAGCCATCCTGACCATAGGAGACCCTAGTTAGAATGGACGTCCAAACCAAAAACTTAGCTTCAAAACCAAAGTGAGTATTTATGAAAAACTATTTCCTCTCTTACCCTTGTGAACTCATTCTTTCTCAAAAATACATGTTCCTCAAAATTCTTACATTATTACTTAAAATTTGACACACTTGATCACTTCACTAACTTCCTCATCCTAAATTCTTGTAGATGGAGACTCAGTTCAGCAAGTTTTACCAGTTGGGAAACGGAGGTCAGCTGATCTTCGAGAGGGATCTGGATTCACTGTCGGAGTTACTGGGACACCCACATCCGGAGTTTCTTGGAGCTCAACTTCCAGGACCCCCAGGAGGAGACCTACAATGGCTAGTCACGCAGATCTTTGAGGAAGCATTGAAGCACCAACTTCGGGAAGAATTCAGTTCTCCATGAGAGAGAACAACTGGCTAGATGGATTAGCCAGGGAAATGCATGAAGCTCTCGCACGTCTATGTTCCCTCAGCGTCAACAAGATTCAAGGAACCCGTTTTGCCCACTATGCAAGACGTGACTTAATGGGAATGCCGATGGAGATGCCAAGTCACCCAGAGTTGAGGCGTCAAGTGGAGAACCTTGACTTCTTGCTTCATGACCGACAAGAGAACCGACAATGCCAGAGTTAGCCAACCAGAACTGTGCTATTGCCGACCGTAAGGCCTAGACTTTCACCGCTTCGTCCAAGATCGCGCCTCTTCTGCCGCCAAATAAAGAAGGATCGCACCATCACCCGTCTTCACAAGAAGGTGGCCGACCTCGAGAAGACCGTCAAGGAGCAGGAAGCTCATCTTGACGCCAAAGAAGAAGATGATGAGGGTGAAGACATGCAGGGAGATATGGATTCTTACCTCAGCAACGATGACGATTTTCTGGCAGAGGATGCTGTGGACTTCTACACTGATGATGAAGACTCCGACTTCATCGACGATGAGTAGATGCACTAGAGCACTGTCGTAGCAGGAGATGTATCATCTCATTGTATCAGAAGCTGCGTAATGGTTCTTCAAACCATCTGTTTTCCCCTTTGATTGTTGTGGTGTGTGTTGTATCGTGTGCTTGCTTGCATGAATGAAAATGAAGTTAGCTGAAAAACCTGAGTCTAACTCAAAGTTGTAGCTTTGAAAACCCAAAACCATGAACCTTAGAATTTCCCTCTTACCCCTATATCTATCTCAATCTTCAGATGACTCGTGGAAACCAAGGAGGGAGCAGCTCGTCGCAGGACCCAATGCTGCAGATCTTGCAGAATCTCATCGCGGACCGTAAAGCAAGCAGGGCCGAGCGTCAAGCCAACTTAGCAACATTACAGCAGATCGCCCAAATGGCTCTCAACAACCAAGGACATGGAAATCAGGATCACCATGGATCTAAACTCAAAAACTTTCAGAACACCAATCCCCCAATCTTCAACCAATCTGAGAACCCATTAGATGTTGATGACTGGTTATAGACCATGGAAAACAACCTCGAAGTTACAGGAGTTGATGAGAATGAGAAAGTTCTCTTCGCCACCCACTATCTGGCGGGAGATGCAAGAGCTTGGTGGAATAGCATCCGCAATATGAACCATGGCCAGGTGATGACCTGGGAAGCATTCAAGGTCAAGTTCAGCCGCACCCATGTGCCGCAAGGTCTTGTCAACAGGATGAGAGATGAATTCCATGAACTGAAGCAAGGAAGATTGACTATGGTAGAGTACCGTGACAAATTCTTGTCACTTGCCAGATATGCACCGGATGAAATCAACACGGAGGCCAAGAAGAAGGAGAGATTCTTAAACGGACTGCATGATGAGATGCAGACTGTCCTCGTCAACATCCGTTTCCAGGATCTTGAAGAGCTGGTCGACTCTGCCATTCAGATGGAAGGGAAGATTAACCAGGCAAACGACAACCGCAAGCGTCGTATGATGCAGCAGTATGGATCCAGTAGCCACCAGAAGTACCGTCCTAACCCCTCACTAGGGTATGCACCAAGGAACAACCGACCCCCAAATTCTCGCCCAAGCTACCCCAACCGTAGCGGAGGAAATGTGAAGTTCGGAGGAAACAATCACAACTCCGTCAATGCGAACAACTTCAACCGTGCCCCTCCCAAGAACAACAACAACAACACTGCACCCAGAACTGGCAGCAATGCTGTGCCTGTCGCAGTCAAGGACAAGTCCTAGATCACTTGTTTTGAGTGTGGAGTGAAGGGTCACTACTCCAATGAGTGTCCCAAGAAGACTGTCGCCAATGCCCCTGTGAATGCCCCAGCTCAGCAAAGAAGGCCGTGTTCAACCAGGAAGGAGATTTGCCCCAGGAACCCACACAACCAAGAACGGTCGCCTCTTCCACATGAACGCAGAAGCCTGTGAAGCGCGATGTAGTGCTGGGTATGTTTTCTGTCAACTCAGTTTTAGCAAGAGTATTGTTTGATTCTGGAGCATCGCATTCATTTATCACCAAAGAATTTGTATGCACTAGTAAGATTCGCCCAACCAACCTGAAGCATGTCATGATAGTTCAAATCCCCGGTTCAACAACAAAAGCTAGAAAAATTTGCAAAGTTGTACCTATGAGAATACATGGGATAGATTTTTATGCCAACCTAATTGTACTTGGAACCAAAGGTTTGGAAGTAGTACTAGGTATGGACTGGATGTCAAGGCATAAAGGGCTGATAGACTATGCTAAGAAAGCCATCACCATGATCAGTAGTTCTAGAGTAACAGTAGAGCATATCTCCGAAACCTTACCCCGTCAATTCAAGTGCAACAAGAGTGTAGCCCTGCCTATCATTGACCAAGTCAGAGTAGTCTGTGAATACCCCGACGTATTTCCAAATGAATTGCCAGGTATGCCCCCGGATAGGGATATTGAGTTCATTATCGAACTAATCCCCGGAACCGGACCTATAGCCAGAGACCCTATACCATGAACCCCTCAGAGTTAGTAGAACTGAAGAAGCAGTTGGATGCCATGTTAGCAACAGGTTTGATTCAACCAAGTGCATCGCCATGGAGATCACCAGTGTTATTCATCGACAAGAAAGATGGAGGCAACCGTCTGTGTACATACTACAGAAAGTTGAATGATGTCACCATCAAGAACAAGTACCCCTTGCCAAAGATAGAGGATCTATTTGATCAGTTGACTGGAGCTCGGATATTCTCAAAGATTGATCTTAGGAGTGGTTATCACCAACTTAAGATTCGTGCAATGGATATTCCGAAGACCGCCTTTACTACTCGCTATGGTTTATACAAGTATACGGTTATATCTTTTGGATTAACCAATGCCCATGCTTATTTCATGAATCTCATGAATAAGATCTTTATGAATTTCCTAGATAAGTTTGTAGTTGTGTTTATCGACGACATCCTTATCTACTCCAAGTCAGAAGAAGAGCATGAGAAACATCTCAGAATCATCCTAGAAACCCTGAGAGAGCATCAGTTATATGCCAAGTTCAGCAAGTGTGAGTTTTGGCTGAAAGAAGTAGGATTCCTAGGACATATTGTGTCTGCCGGAGGAGTCTCTGTTGATCCCACCAAGATCAAAGATGTCAAAGAATGGGAAGCCCCAACCAATCAAACCCAAGTTCGTTCATTTCTCGGATTAGCGGGATATTACCGCAAGTTCGTAGAAGGATTCTCGAGCATAGCCCGACCAATGACCCAATTGTTGAAGAAGGACAAGAAGTTTGAATGGAGACAAGTGTGAAGCCGCTTGTGAGCTGAAGAAGAGATTGATATCATCCCCAATTTTGATCATGCCAGACATCAAGAAGCCGTTTGATGTGTATTGTGATGCATCCAAGATTGGCCTAGGATGTGTATTGATGCAAGAAGGCAAAGTCATCGCGTATCTGTCTCGATAACTGAAGCAGCATGAGCAGAACTATCCGCCCCATGATCTTGAGTTAGCAGTCGTGGTTCTTGCATTGAAGACATGGCATCATTATTTGATGGGTAAACGTTGTGAGATTTACTCGGACCATAAGAGCTTGAAGTATATCTTCACCCAGAAAGAGCTGAATATGAGGCAAAGAAGATGGATAGAGTTAATCAAGGATTATGACCTTGACATTCACTATCACCCCGGCAAAGCCAATGTGGTAGCGGATGCTCTTAGCAGATTGCCGTGTAGGCTGAACACCATGATCAAAGAGAAGCAACCAAGTTTGTATGAGGAGTTGGAGCAGTTCAGGACTGAGTTAGTTAGCAAAGGATTCCTAGCTAGCATTGAACTTCAACCCACTTTGATTAGCCAAATCAAGGAAGCCCAGAAGGGGAATGAAAGTATCGACGGAATCAAACGTCGTATTGGTACAAGCAAGGTACCTGGATTCACCGAAGACGAAGAAGGTGTACTGTGGTACAAAGTACGTATCTGTGTGCCAGCAGATTCGGAGCTGAAGGAGGTTATCATGAAGGAAGCTCACGACACTCTTTATTCTATCAACCCCGGAGGAACAAAGATGTATCAGGATTTGAAAGAACAATTTTGGTGGCACAAGATGAAGAGAGAGATCGGAAGCTACATCGCCAAATGTGACATCTGTCAAAGAGTCAAAGCAGAGCATCAGAGGCCTGCAGGACTATTGCAACCATTGCAGATTCCGAAATGGAAATGGGATTCCGTCGGAATGGACTTTATCACCGGTTTACCTACTTCTAGTAGGGGAAATGACTCAATCTGGGTCATAGTTGATAGACTATCCAAGGTATCCCACTTCATACCAGTCAAGACAACCGACCAGAGTGCAAAACTAGCAGAGCTGTACATTGCTAGAATTGTTAGTCTGCATGGAACCCCCAAGACCATCGTATCAGATCGAGGAACCCAGTTTACTTCAAGATTTTGGCAGAAAGTTCAGGAAGGTTTAGGAACCAAGTTGAACTTCAGCACCGCTTATCACCCGCAAACAGATGGACAAACTGAGAGAGTCAACCAGATCTTGGAGGATATGCTTAGAGCTTGTGTGTTGCAATACGGATCAAAATGGGAAGACTGCCTGCCTTTCGCAGAATTCTCATATAACAACAGTTATCAAGCTAGTTTACAGATGGCACCATTTGAATTCCTATACGGAAGAAAGTGTCGTATCCCTTTGAATTGGTCGCAAGTAGGAGAGAGTCAGATCTTTGGACCCCACATTCTCCGAGAAGCAGAAGAGAAAGTTCACAAAGTCCGTGAGCACCTCAAAACCACCCAATCCAGACAGAAGAGTAATGCTGACAAGAGAAGGAGAGACCTGGCTTTCAATGTCGGAGATTTCGTATATCTCAAGGTTTCACCATTGAAGGGAAATCAACGCTTTAGTCTGAAGGGAAAGTTAACTCCCAGATATATCGGACCTTTCAAGATTCTGAACCGCCGAGGAGAAGTATCGTATCAACTGGAACTGCCTAAAGAGATGTCATCCATCCACAATGTGTTCCATATCTCGTTACTTCGCAAATGCTTGGAAGTGCCTGAGAAGACTGAAGTTTTCAAGAACCTCGATCACAGAGCTATGGAAATCAACAATGACCTGACCTATCAGGAAGTACCCATCCGTATCTTAGAGGAAGCCTACAGAACCACCAGGACTAGGAGTATCAAGTTTCTCAAGATTCAGTGGAGCAACCATACCGAGGAGGAAGCTACTTGGGAACGCGAAGATTACATTAGGACAGAGTTCCCAGATCTCTTTAGTTCCTAGTTTTCTTTGTAAATCTCGGGACGAGATTTTGTTTAAGGGGGAAAGGTTTGTAACATCCCAAAACTTTAATCCAAGCTTATCATGATCAAATCATCCAAAAATGGGGTTAACAAAAACTTTTCCAAATTTAAAATGAAAGCATTCATATATGTGTGCATTTAAAATAGGAGTTGTTTGAATTGCCATGATTGATTGATCCAATGCTTGTAAAATGTTTCTTAGGTGATTTAAACATCATCTACATCATTTCCCAAACTTTTCCTAAAGAAAATCAAATAAAAAAGAATTAAAAAGAAAGAATGGTCATTTTGACAAATCTAACTCTCATGACTACTTGGGCTATTCCTAGTACTCAATTCTTAACAGAAACAATTCTTGATCTTTATACCCCTTGCTAGTACACATAATGAGGTACCAAGGCCCACCTTTGGATCTGCTGAAAACATTCTGTTAGCTATTTTAAATGACAATTTAAAATTGAATCCAATGCATATGCATAGATCACCCCTATTACAAAAACCATCTTTTTGAGCTCCATTTTCAAAACCCTTGCAACCAGAGACTACCTATCACTAGTGGAGATCACTCAAAAAATTTGAACTCAAAATTCAAAACTTTTTCTCTTTCAGCCATTTTGTCAAACACCTTGTTAGCAAGATCATTAAGGCCTAACTATTACTGTTTTGGGCTGATTTTGTCTAGCAATTCTGTAGTGCTTTGATCATCTTGTCCCCCCTCAAGCTAGACCAGACCAACCCCAGCCTCTTCTCTACCCCCTAGCTGCACTGCACTGCCATGCCGAGCCCCCTCTCGCCGGCCGACCATGCACTTGCAGCAGCAGGCCTCTCCAGCCCCTCTCCTCATGTCTAGCAGCTTGCCAGTGGTCCACCTCCACCGCCCAACCAGCCCCAGGCTAGAGACAGAGAGCAGAGCGGCCAGGAACCGCCGCGCCCGGAGCTGGTCGAGCATGCCGACGCCGCCCCCAGAGCGCAGACTGCCCCTTCGCACAGACCGCCTTCGCACCAGCCCACCGCCCCACTGGCCTCGACCTGGAGAACACCCAGACACCCCCGTTCGCCGCGCAAAGCCCCACAGCCACCGCTCGCCGTGGACACCGCCGCCTCTGCCTCTCAGAGCGCCACCTCGCCCAGACCGCATACCACCGCCCCTACGGCCGCATTTAAATCCTAGAACACCGCCAGGGGACCGCCCATCGATCGCCATCCCCAGCCATGCCTCTAGCTCGCCGTAGCCATGTCGCCACCGTCGACCGCCCATCCCGCTCGGTCTCACCATCAGGCCTATAAAAGTTGCCCTCCCCAGCCATTCTTCTCCACACCATTCCAGTCCCCTCACCTCTCTGAACCTCACCCACCTCTCGCCGGAGCAAGTGGAGCAGCAGCTCGCCGGAATTGGAGCCGGAGCCGCCGCCTCTGGAGGAGAAGGGTGCCGTTGATTGCGACCACCCCAAGCTCCGCCGCGACCACCCCAAGCTCCGCCGTCGTCTTCCACTTCGTTTGCCCGCCTCGCCGACCCCGCTGGAGCCCTGGTACGCCCCAGTAGACCCCCACCGAGCCGCTAGGGTTCGAAGGCATGGCCCTGACTGTGTCGCCGCCGACGACGCACCTCACCAGAGATCTAGCCTCTAATCGCACGGCCCACAGCGCGCGTACCGTTTCGCGTGTTAAGTGCCGCTAACACGCGGGACCCCCTGTCAGCTGAGCCCCGTGCCGCGGAGCGCCACTGGGCCGGCCCATTCCTTTTCCCGCGTTAGCCCACCGATTCAAATCTGGATTCTTTTAGTTTGAATCTAGTTTCTGACCACTAGTTTGAAAATCAATTCAGAGAGTTTTAGAAATCCAAATTGCATGAAACCAATTTTGTCTGAAAGGTATTAAAATGATCTATCCAAGCCCATTGGATTTAATTCAATTAGAATTATAGATCTCTCCTAATAAAAATAAGAAGACAGAAGCTTTTGCAACTTGAAACATTTTTATAAAATCAACCAAGTTAGCTTTTGAGTTGATTCCAACACTCAAAAATCAAATTTCATCATATCTATCTAAATATGTAATAATATTAAGGTTTACATGAAGTGACTTTGGACTAGTACCAAAATAATGCTATATAGGCATTTCTAGTCACTTTAAATCATTAAATAATAAACTTAAACCAAAGTAATATTGATCCAACCTTTAAATCTCATTCCCACATGTTAGAATATGTGGTGAGGACATGGGTCCACATGATCCCATATTTTGGTGGTGAATATTAAATTTTAGTTAATATTTCAACGAGTAGAAATTACTTTTCCAAAATAAAAAGGTTGAAACTATTGAATTAAACTTGTGATGCTTGTGATGATAATAGATCATCAATTGTGTGTTTTAGAATGCTACTGAGCCTAGTTAATTATTGTTTGGTGATTGTCTACTCCCTATGTATTTATAGACTCTAGTACCGACCAAGCTTTCGAGGAGGAGGAGTTCTACCAAGAAGAAGAAGAAGAAGAAAACTTCAACCACTGCACCAACCAAGGCAAGCTATTAGTGGCAAGCTAACCCTTGCAAAACATACTTTAGCAAGCTATTGTTAGCAAGCTAGAATAAAACTAGATGGTTTAGCAAAGATGCCTTAAGCATGCTTTGATCACACCCCTTTAACTATTAGTACCCCAAGTCTTATTGACAAGTTTTACCTCCCTTGGTTTACACAAAGTTCTTTACTTAATTTTGAAGGTAGCATAAAGAGTATAAAACTTGACCTACTTAGAAACCTTTAGATGTCATTCTATGGCATGAGATTGATCCCATCTTTCCACTTTAGTGAACACTCTTAACTTAGTACCTTAGTATAGATCAAAAACTTGAGTCACTTTAGATGGGAACACTTGGTGAAAATGAATTATGAAAACCTTGGAATGATGAGTCATTCTATTGAGATGTTTTGACATGTGTTGAGAAACACAACTGGTTTATGATGATGAAAATGATGAGGCATGAGCCTTAACCCTTTTATAAAATTGATGGTTGGATTCGATGCGATACCATTCCAAATTTACTGCATAAACCACATTACCTGAATTGGGTAAGGCTTAGCTGGAAATTTATATGCATTAGTATTAGTTCTCACGGAGAGGTTTGAGCTGAGGCTACCTCTCATGATGTCCACCTATGGTGCCCAAGATGACTGATGGTCATGGTTGGGAGGCCATGCTCATAGGAGAGGTGCTTATACTAGGGTGTGTAAAGGAAGGTTATGTTTGATTATCCGCATACTAAGTATGATGATTCGTGGTTATCCCCACAGATGTATCGAATCTTGTGGTGAAAGTGTACCACCTCTGTAGAGTGTCAAACTATTGAATAGCGCGTCCATGTTATGGAGAGTTGGAATGGCCATACTGTTTTGTTGTCAGATGTTTTCTAAATAACTTGAAAGGAATGATGAACTTTGACTTGACCACAACAGGGTTGTGTTGATGATAATAGCTTCCCAACTTAAGTGATTCTAGAATCTTACTTTATCTTTCTTTGCTTCTGAACTCAGCTTAGGTTTCAAACTTAACTTGATAGTTAACTTAGATTCAGTACTTTAACTTAGAATTATACCCCTTGTTAGTAGTAGTTTGCGAGTACTTAAAGAGTACTCATGGCTTTTGTCCCTGGCTATTATCATGGCCAGACTATGAAGGAGATTATCAAGATGATGGTCAGCAGGACGGCTATGATAACTAGGACTATACGTCACATTGCCTGTGCCCCTGAAGATGGACCCCACCGCTACGCTTATCGTTTATTTCCGTTGCTTGTTGTATTAAAGACTGGATCATGAGATCCTTATTTGTGTAAAACCTTATGTATGGTTTGTAATGGATGATGTACTGTGATATCCAATCCGTTATGTCTCGCAAAAATGGTAATCCTCAGATTACGAGGTATGGCATAACGGGCATCTGGGATTAAAAATCCGGGTGTTGACAAGACCATATTTAGCACTAAGCTCTTGAAAATCAATAGTTTCAGCAAAAGACTTAATGCAATTATACTCATAGTTTATGCCTGGTTCTTTACCTTTGTTGTTATCCTAATCTTTGGTATTGCTTTGAATTGTTTCAAGAAGATCCCACTTAGCTTTGACCTCCTTACTTGTGAAGGATCCCTCTAAACAAGTATCTAGATAGTCCTTGTGATGTCCTGAAAGCCTTGCATAGAAATTATTAATAACAATATTACTGGGGAGCTCATGAATGGGACATTTGAGCATTAGTGACTTCAATCTCCCCCATGCTTGGGCAATACTTTCTCCATCATGTGGATGAAAATTATAAATGTAATTCCTATCTTTATGAATTTCACGAGGAGGATACAATTTACAGTAAAAGAGAGATTCAAGTTCCTTCCACTCCAAATGATGAGGATCATCTAGTAGCTCATACCACTCCCTTGCTTTGCCCTTAAGTGAAATAGGGAATAGCTTCCTCTTAACTTGGTTCATTGAAATACCTGCACACTTGAACAACTCGCATAATTCATGTATAAACAGTAAATGATCACCAGGATGGATAGTTCCATCTCCAAAATAGCAGTTATTCATAACACGTTCAACAATCTTTATAGGTATTTTAAAAGAGATGCTTTGAGTATGTGGATTTAAAATATCACAAGTATCATTAGAATTACCACATATGGGAGATAAAGTATCATCGGAGCAAATTTTCTTCTTTAAAGCTGGGGAACTAAAAAGATCATTTTCATAAAAACCAACTTCCCCAAGCTTAGACGTTTCCATAGCATTAGTAACAAAGGTGTTCAAAAGATTCATACTAATAACATTGCTATTAGCATGCAAAGAAAGTTCCATGGATTTTTTAGTTTTCTTTTCAGACAATTCATGTTCTATCTTAGGAAAAATACTAAAAAGCTCTATAATTTTGTTGTTATTTTCCATTAAGCCTAACTAGTGAAAACAAGAAACAAAAAGACAAAATTGTAGAATCTAAAGTAAATAACTTCGAGCACTCACATCGGAGGATGTGAGTACATTTTACCTTACCTCCCCGGCAACGGCGCCAGAAAATGGCTTGATGTCTACGCACTTCTATTCTTGTAGACAGTTGTTGGGCCTCCAAGTGCAGAGGTTTGTAGAACAGTAGCAAGTTTTCCCTTAAGTGGATTACCCAAGGTTTATCGAACTTAGGAAGGAAGTGGTCAAAGGTATCCTCTCTCAAGCAACCCTGCAATCAAGATACAAGAAGTCTCTTGTGTCCCCAACACACCCAATACACTTGTCAGGTGTATAGGTGCACTAGTTCGGCGAAGATATAGTGAAATACAAGTGGTAAGGATATAAGATAATGGTGCTAGAAAATACTTTCATGGCGTGGAAGAGACTAAAGGCAAACTGAAATAAAGATGGAAGCAAGCAAACATGTAACAGATCTAGTTGCAAACAGTGTTTCAATGCTAAGAAATAAGGCCTAGGGATCATACTTTCACTAGTGAACACTCTCATATAAATATCTTCTCTTCATGATACTACTCTGAACAACTCTCCGGTTGGACACTCTAATCCATGGTAGGGCTATAACAGCACACCTCAAAGTTCACTTTCCCCATCTAGATAACCCCACACCGTCACCTTGAGTACTAGATGAGTCCAACAAACACCACAATTTCATAGAGACATCCAACTCCAAATATAACTCATAACAAGTATTTGTAATCTCTAGCCTAAGTGCCACCATGGTGTGCATGTTGTCACTTTCACAGACATGGGGAGAGCAGATATCTATTAAAGCACTTGAGTAGCAAGGTAGATCTATAGATTACAAGCTCATGATCTCAATAAGATCATGCATAGAGAGAGAGAGATGAACACATAGCTACCGGTAGAACCCTTAGCCACGAGGAAGAACTACTCCCTCCTTGATACATTGCAAATGTATCTATAATTTTTGATGTTCCATGCTTGGTTTTATCCACTTTCTTGTGTTTTGTCCACACTTTGGAGTACTTTTAATATGATTTCTTGGACTAACCTATTAATAAGAGCCACAGTGCCAGCTGCCTATTTTCTGCTGTTTTTGGTTCCAAGAAAGTCAGAAAATGAATTTTCTCGGAATTGGACAGGACAAAAGCCAAAGTGCCTATTTTTGCAGAAGTCGTCAGATGCCATAATACGAGACGAAGAGGGGCCAGAGGGAAGCCACACCAGCTGGATGTACAGCCAGGCTTGGCCCGCGCCAGGGGGTGGTGTGGCCAGCCCAGGCACCCCCTCATCCTCTCCTTCCGCCTATAAGATGCCCTCGGGACGAAAACCCTAATCACCCGATCAAAAATCCACGAAAGAGTCTGTAGCCGCCGTCATCTCCATCCCTAGATCGGGAGGGATCTGAAGCTCTTCCCGGCACCCTGCCGGAGAGGAAAATTCACCCTGGAGGCCTTCTTCATCACCATGCAAGGCTCCGGTGTGATGCGTGAGTAGTTCATCCTTGGACTACGGATCCATGTAGTAGCTAGATGGCTGGTTCTCCTCCTTGGTGCTTTCATGTCTAGATCTTGTGAGCTCCGTTCATGATTAAGATCATCTATTTGTAATTCTGCATGTTGTGTTTGCGGGGATCCGATGGATATTGAGATGCTATTTCAGATTGATTATTGATTCTATGATGTCTTTGTTATTTGTGATCTTGCATGATTTCCATTGTTAGTAGCTATCTTGGCCAAGTAGATGCTAGCAACTCCAAGAGTTAGTATTTATGCTCGATAGTGGGTTCATGCCTCTAGTAATCTCTAAGGTACTAGATGTGCTGTTGCTACTAGGGAGAAAATAACAATCTTTTGTTCATAGAACAATCGTATTGTTTACTTTACACGCAGTTCGTAAAGCAATAATCTGTTGCTTGCAACTTAATATTGGAGGGCGTTCGGATGATAACCTGAAGGTGGATTATTAGTCATAGATGCAGTTGGATGGCGGTCTATGTATAATGTTGTAATGCCCAATCAAGTCTCAAAGGAGGCAAGATGATTAGTATATGCAAGTATTGCTTTCTCGATGTTTATCAATTTCCCCGTTGTAATTTGTTCACCCAGCTTGTTATCTATCTAAGGAGAGCCACCTCTAGTGAACTATGGATCCCGGTCCTTGCCTTTTCTTTTACATACAATCTATAAACTGTTTACTGCTTTGTGTTTACTTTCTGCATACTATTACTTCCTTCCATTCGATACGTTTAATCCTTTGTTTTCCGCAAAACACTGTGAGATTGACAACCTCATCGCAAGTTGGGGACAAAGTTCTGTGGTTGTGTTGTGCAGGTCTCCACGTTGCTACTAGCACCGGTAGTGCGCCCTGCCAAGGCTCAGCTAGCAATACCTTTGGGGTGTTTGCTTGCTCCTACTGGTTCGATTAATCCTTGGTTTCATAACTGAGGGAAACTTACTCCTGTGCTCATCATACCTTCCTCTTGGGGTTCCCAACGAGCTCTACATCAACACCACACCAGCACTTTTCTGGCGCCATAAACTGAGCCATCAAGCATTTTTCTGGCACCGTTGCCGGGGAGTCAAGGACATCTTCACAAGGGGAGTCCCTCATAACCAATCTCTTTACTTTGTTATCTTTGTTTTTCTTAGTTTCTTTTTGTTTTGTTTGCTTGTTTTGTTATCAAAAACACAAAAAAATAGTTTTACTAGTTTGCTTTCTTATTCAAAAACACAAAAAAATGACTACTCTTGAAAACACTAAGTTGTGTGACTTCACTAGCACCAACAACAATGATTTTATGAGCACACCTATTGCTCCACCTGTGTCTGAAGATACCTTCTTTGAGATAAAACCTGCTTTGCTCAATCTTGTTATGAGAGAACAATTTTCTGGTATTGGTAATGAAGATGCTGCTGCCCATCTAAATAACTTTGTTGAACTTTGTGAGATGCAAAAGCATAGGGATATAGATGGTGATATTATTAAGCTGGAATTGTTTCCTTTCTCTTTGAGAGGAAAAGCTAAAGAATGGTTAAATTCCTTAACTAGGAATAGTATTGATTCTTGGACTAAGTGCAAAGATGCTTTCATTGGAAAGTACTATCCTCCTGCTAAGATTATATCTATGAGAAGTGAAATAATGAAGTTTAAACAATCTGATAATGAACATGTTGCTCAAGCTTGGGAAAGAATGAAATCTTTGGTAAAGAATTGTCCCACTCATGGACTGACTGCTTGGATGATCATCCAAACTTTTTATGCAAGATTGAACTATTCTTCAAGGAACCTATTGGATTCTGCTGCTGGAGGTACCTTTATGACCATCACTTTGGGTGCTGCAACAAAACTTCTGGACAATATGATGGTTAATTATTCTGAATGGCATACTGAGAGAGCTCCACAAGGTAGGAAGGTAAATTCTATTGAGGAAACCTCCTCCTTGAGTGATAAGATTGATATTATTATGTCTATGCTTGTTAATGGGAAATCCCATATTGATCCAAATAATGCTCCTTTGGCTTCTTTGGTTGCTCAAGAAGAGCAATTTGATGTGAACTTCATAAGAAATAACAACTTTGGCAATAATGCTTATAGGAGTAATTTTGGTAACAACAATTATAAGACATATCCTCCCAACAATGGTAATGCTTATGGAAGTTCCTACAACAATAATAGGAGGGCACCCTCTGAACTTGAAGTTATGCTTAAAGACTTTATTAGTAAGCAAACTGCTTTCAATAAAACTATTGAGGAAAAACTCTCTAATGCTGAAAGAAATATAGCATCTTTGGCTGAAGCTCAATCTTCTTTGAATAAAATGGCTGTTAAACCTGAAACTAATGAGAATCCCTTTGCAGCTACTAATGCCATACAAGTAAGAATTGATGAAAATGTTAGACTATTAGCTGAATTACATGCTAAGTGGGAGAGAGAAGATTAAATTGCTAGAAACATTAGTGTTTCTACTATCACCACCACTAGTGTTGAGGCTAGTAATAGTTCTACTACTCTAGATGATAAATTTGATTTAGATCTTGATGGTTGCAGTATCTCTGAAGTTATTAAGTTCCTACAAAAGCTTGCTAAAAGTCCTAATGCTAGTCCTATGAACATGGCCTTTACAAAACACATTACTGATGCTCTCATCAAGATTAAAGAAGAAAAGATGAAACATAAAGCTTCTATTCCTATAAAACAAGAAGATGGTTGGGAACCCATCATTAATATGAAAGTGAATGACTTTGATTTCAAAGCTTTATGTGATCTTGATAGTAGTGTTTCTATTATGCCTAGAAGGATTTATGATATGCTTGATTTTCCTCCACTTGAAGATTGTTATTTGAATGTCCCACTTGATGATAATCCTAAAAAGAAACTCATGGGGAGTCTTAATGATGTTCTTATTATGGTTAACAATGCCTATGTCCCCGTTGATTTCTATGTTTTGGATGTTTAATACAATGCTTCTTGTCCTATTACTTTGGGAAGACCTTTTCTTAGAACTGTTGGTGCCATCATTGATATGAAACAAGGCACCATTAAATATCAACTCCCACTCAAGAAAGGTATAGAACACTTCCCTAAGAAGAGAGAGAAGATTTCTTTTGCTTCTCCTATGAAAACAAAATTTGGTCTTAATGCTTCTTCATTTGAGAACACTTGATTCTTTTTCTTGCTTCTTATGCTTAACTTAAAGGCGTTAAAGAAAAGTACTTATTGGGAGATAACCCAAAAGTTTTAGATGAGTCTTGGAAGTTATTAATTTAGTAATAACCTCTCCTTATCCTTTTTATTTGCTTTTGTGCCAAGAGTAACCTCTAATGAGAGAGAAGTAATGATTGGGAAAGTTGCTATCCCGAAACAGATTTCTGTGCTTCACCGTAAACATTCGTGTAAAATCTCTGAACGTCTTTTTGAGGCTTAAATTTTTGTGCTTATGTCCCAGGTTGTTATCTAACTTTCGTTAGTTCAACACTTTTTGATTTGAGCAACAGAAGGTCTTCTAAAAAAATCGTCTTTACCCGCTGGTCTGTTTTGATAGATTTCTGCCATTTTCTGCATTTGCTTCTTGTTGGTTCCTTTTTTAGTTCTTTTGGAGAATTGAGCTTTTTGAGGGAAGTGCTACAATAGATAGTGTTCTAATGGAAGTTTATTTGGTGTTAGAACTGAATCTTAAGACTTATTTATCTTGAGTACACTAATGTTGCTAATAAAGATTGTGTGAAGTTTTGTATGAAGGAAAAATTTCAGGTGTATGGAAGGAATGAGTAACGAGATGAAGGATGGACTAAAGCTCAAGCTTGGGGATGCCACGCGTGTCACCCCAAGAAATATCCAAGATGTACAAGCGTCAAATCTTGGGGATGCCCAAGGCATCCCCTTCTTCATCAATAAAAATTCCAGGTTTCTTCCAAACGCTTTATTTTTATTGTTTCATGCATAGTTGTGTTGTTCTTGGAGCGTCTTCTTTTTCATTTTTGTTTTGGTTTTTCATTTGCTTTTGTTTGCTTAGTTTTCTGAATAAATTGGTTGGACCCCCTCTTTTATACATTGGTTTGCAAATAGTTTGGTTTGGTTTGGAAAAGAGTAGGAAAGTTCATGCTTATGTGGTAGAAAGAGCTCGTTTTTGACTGTGGCCTATGGTTTGTCATGCCATGCTTGATATTGTTTTGGCTTTATGCTTAGTATTCTTTGTTGTAGCATGACTTGTTATAAACAATTGAGATTGCTTAATGTGCCTTGGATGAATCATGCGTTGTTTTAGCATATTAAAGCATAGTATAGTGGTATTCTCCTTTGATGCCTTATTTGGGTTGACTTGGCGCATGCTCACACCATGTTATGACTATCTCAAGTCACCATAGCCTTTATGATCCTTTAGTTTTCAACTTGTAGTATCACTTTATGCTTTGATCAATGATGTTTTATCGCTCTGCATGATTATGGCCATTATTGCTCTCTTAGTTTGTCGCTCCCAGTATTTTGCTAGCCTCCACAACCAAGTATGAGTTCCACTCATGCATCCAACTCCCTAAACCAGGTTATTCCAAAGATTCCACCATACCTACCTACTAGCTTATGCTATTCTAAGTATATTCATGCTTTTGTTTACCTTCCAAATTAAACTTGTTATGAGAAAACTAGTGATTAAAGCTCTCACGAACTTGATGGCACACTTTACTTTTCTTGCCCTTCATAAACTTGAACCATTGTGTCGTCTATGTTGTATATGCTTGCACTTATTTGTTGGGAATTAGCAGAACCATGCTTTCATGGGGAACGCTTTCAACATTGCACTTGGTACTTGTACCTAGTTGATATCATGCTCTTTTGTATATGGATGTCGTCAGTGTGAAATGAAAGGGGAGCTTGTAAGTCCATGGAGTTATGTATATGTGTTAGAGAAACGCCTGGTCATTGGTCTAATCCATGCTGACATGGTGGAAACCTGCAGCGTAACCATAATGAGCTGTCTATGAAGCATTCTTCTTATAAAAAAAGAGTCCTATATTGAGAAAAAGAGAAAAAGAAAAAAAAGAATATGAAAAGAGGAAATAGAGAAAAAAGCACCATATTCCCATGGTAAATAAGAAGATTGCTGAGATGCTTGTTGTCTGCTTGCCTTGTCATTTTTATATGGGAATTCTTCCGTATCATCGGGCAAGGGGTACCCAGTTGGCGGTTCTCTATGATACACATGTACTTACAATGGCAAGAACTTACCGGTGACTAAACTTGAGTAGCATGAGGAGCGGCCCTCGTATACAAGGGACATGAGATTTCTAACTTATACTTCATCAAGCATGTACACCATAGTATGTTCACTTTAACCTTAATCACTTCAAGATTCTTATGATATGGGCAATGAGAGCTGAAAGCTATAAGTACCATAATTTTTGGAAGCTCTTTATGAGACTTGAATTCCTACTTCCTTTTATGAAGGCCTTTCTTCCACCATTATATTTAGTCTCCATCTTCTATCTTTATGCACCTACTTTCAGAGCATAGTGGCCATTCTTACTTCTATGTGCATTGTCCCAAGACTAGTTAATTGATGCATAACTTGATATTGCTTGTTTTAAACTATTTGTATCTAGTCACTCTTATGAACTTTGAAGGTGTCCTATGCATTTATATTTGCTACTCTATGAGGGACAAGCTGAATACTATTATGCTATGTTTTCTTTATGTGAAACAAACAAACGTCTTGCAAAGCATTGTTATTCATGAATCTTTTGTTTGTGCCTTTTCATGTTGCATCATAGTTTCTTTGTCTTATTGCTAGAACTTTGTCTTTCATGTTATGATTGAAGTACTATGATCCCAG
This sequence comes from Avena insularis, assembly GCA_023614405.1. Classification (NCBI taxonomy): domain Eukaryota; kingdom Viridiplantae; phylum Streptophyta; class Magnoliopsida; order Poales; family Poaceae; genus Avena; species Avena insularis. The sequence goes on along the minus strand of CM042696.1, from coordinate 92,780,953 downwards.
CTTTGAATGTTTTACAAATACTTTGATCAAGTCTTTGATGGTGCATGTCACCTCAAAAATTATTCTTTCTTTTTTATCACTTATCTACTCGAGGACGAGCAGGAGTTAAGGTTGGGGATGTTGATACATTGCAAATGTATCTATAATTTTTTATGTTCCATGCTTGGTTTTATCCACTTTCTTGTGTTTTGTCCACACTTTGGAGTACTTTTCATATGATTTCTTGGACTAACCTATTAAGAAGAGCCACAGTGTCAGCTGCCTATTTTCTGCTGTTTTTGGTTCCAGGAAAGTCAGAAAATGAATATTCTCGGAATTGGACGGGACAAAAGCCAAAGTGCCTATTTTTCCGGAAGTCATCAGATGCCAGAATACGAGACGGAGAGGGGCCAGAGGGCGGCCACACCACCTGGCTACACGACCAGGCTTGGCCCGCGCCAGGGGGTGGTGTGGCCAGCCCAGGCACCCCTCGGCCTCTCCTTCCGCCTATAAGATCCCCTCGGGACAAAAACCCTAAGCACCCAATCAAAAATCCACGAAAGAGTCTGTAGCCGCCGTCATATCCATCCCTAGGTCGGGAGGGATCTGAAGCTCTTCCCGGCACCCTGCCGGAGAGGGGAATTCACCCTGGAGGCCTTCTTCATCACCATGCAAGCCTCCGATGTGATGCGTGAGTAGTTCATCCTTAGACTATGGATCCATGTAGTAGCTAGATGGCTGGTTCTCCTCCTTTGTTCTTTCATGTCTAGATCTTGTGAGCTCTGTTCATGATCAAGATCATCTATTTGTAATTCTGCATGTTGTGTTTGTGGGGATCCGATGGATATTGAGATGCTATTTCAGATTGATTATTGATTCTATCATGTCTTTGTTATTTGTGATCTTGCATGCTTTCCGTTGTTAGTAGCTATCTTGGCCAAGTAGATGCTAGCAACTCCAAGAGTTAGTATTTATGCTCGATAGTGGGTTCATGCCTCGTAACTGGGAAGTGACAGAAATCTCTAAGGTACTAGATGTGCTGTTGCTACTAGGGAGAAAACAACAATCTTTTGTTCATAGAACAATCATATTGTTTACTTTACACGCAGTTCGTAAAGCAATAATCTGTTGCTTGCAACTTAATACTGGAGGGGATTCGGATGATAACCTGAAGGTGGATTATTAGTCATAGATGCAGTTGGATGACGGTCTATGTATAATGTTGTAATGCCCAATCAAGTCTCAAAAGAGTCAAGATGATTAGTATATGCATGTATTGCTTTCTCGATGTTTGTCAAGATGATTAGTATATGCATGTATAATGTTGTAATGCCCCGTTGTAATTTGTTCACCCAGCATGTTATCTATCTAAGGAGAGCCACCTCTAGTGAACTATGGATCCCGGTCCTTGCCTTTTCTTTTACATACAATCTATAAACTGTTTACTGCTTTGTGTTTACTTTCTGCAAACTATTACTTCCTTCCATTCGATACGTTTAATCCTTTCTTTTCCTCAAAACACGGTGAGATTGACAACCTCATCGCAAGTTGGAGACAAAGTTCTGTGGTTGTGTTGTGCAGGTCTCCACGTTGCTACTAGCACCAGTAGTGCGTCCTGCCAAGGCTCAGCTAGCAACACCTTTGGGGTGTTTCCTTGCTCCTACTGGTTCGATTAAACCTTGGTTTCATAACTGAGGGAAACTTGCTGCTGTGCTCATCATACCTTCCTCTTGGGGTTCCCAACGAGCTCTACATCAACACCGCACCAGCACTTTTCTGGCGCCGTACAATGAGCCATCACTCCTCATCATGGGAATCAGCAATGGTGATGGAAATGGTGGTGGAGATCGATGGAGATGGCTCCGGGGGCACTTCCCCGTCCCGGCAGGGTGCCGGAACAGAGACTTCGGTGGCGGCGGCACTGCGGAACTTTTCGTGGCTGGAGGCTTGACGATTTAGGATTTCTGTATCGGGACGAATATATAGGCGAAGGGGCAAGGTCGGTGGCCAGCCAGGGGGCCCACACCATGCCCTGGCGCGGCCTAGGGTTGCCCGCGCCAAGGGGGGTGTGGCCACCCTGTGGCCCCTCTCCGACTCTCCTTCTGGCTCCGTGAGTCTTCCGGGAAAATAACAACTTTGGCTTTTGTCCGGTCCAATTCCGATAATATTTATTTTTTGACTTTCCTGGAACCAAAAACAGCAGAAAACAGGCAACTGGCACTGTGGCATCTTGTTAATAGGTTAGTCCAAGAAATCATATGAAAAGTACGCCAAAGTTGGAACAAAACACAAGAAAGGAGATAAAACCAAGCATGGAACATCAAAAATTATAGATACATTTGCAATATATCAGTGGCCTGTGTTGGTGGGCGGTGAGCTTGGTGGAGCAGTACGAAGCGCCCGGGAGTGTTTTTTTAGGGATCGGGAGAAATCCTTGTCGTCTAGAAACCAACGTGGTGATGTCTGCGGGTGCTCCATGTAAGTTATTTCACACAATTTCTTCGAAGGAAGTTGATCTTGAAACACAAAAAGAAGTGACGCTAAATATATGTCTGTTGGAGATGTATTTCCATATGTCCTTAGTCGATATAATGGTCCATCTTATTTGCATATGTCTGTTGGAGAGAGTTGAAGGTGTCCAGACCATTTTCCTATACAACATATACCAGTTTGAGCGTTAGATGTGTGTTCATAACCAATTTCAACCAGAGTGCAACAAGATTGAATGGTAATATTGACAATGTCAATTTCATTAGCCACCTCTAGTGGATTATTATTGTGCACAGGTCTCACGATGAGAAGCTGCTTGTGCATTTCAGGACCATCTCATACATAAATTGATAGTGCGCAAGCCTATTTCGTGGTCTTGTAGACATGTTTGTAGTATTTTCCATACATGGGGCACGGCATGCTGCTTCAGTTGCTTCTTGTGACAAATACACTTGGTCAAACTTGTTCGGTACTCTTCGTGGATATTAAGTACTTCATCGCTTCCATGTTTTTGCCAACAGAATATTGTGTCCATATGTTAACAAGTACTAATGGAGTAGCAATATTGCATGCATGGCAAGTGAACTCAAGTAAGTCCATCTTGATCTTATAACAACAAAATGTAAGTTCATTTTACAAACCAATCTCAAACCGTACAACGGTATAACCGTGCAAGCACTGAAAGATGCATGCATATACGCATATACCAATATACTACGTACTAACTAAATCTCAGTGCACGTATACACGCACTTGCCCATGTATATGTGATCTTACATAAAGCTAAACCAGCCTACAACGGTACAGGTACATCACATCACACACTAGTGTATCTATAAATGTTAAGCATAGCATGCAAAATGCAAGTACTTAAGAGCTGGATCAATCAATATACTAAATCACGCAAGTACGTAAGACCCGATGATCTAGCCGCTCAAGATCGAGTAGCTAGCCGATCGATCGAGATCAGTGGTGTATGTTGGGCTGTTCGAATGGCCGGAAGGTCCTGCCCCAGCAGTGTCTTTCAACACCCTGAACTTGTCAGCAGCTCTCCTCGTCGTCGACCACGGCGATACCCCCAGCCGCCGGCCGCCGTGTTCACCCAGCGACGCCTTCTTCTCTGTGCCGTGGAGTAGCACCGGCCTCGCCGCCACGGCACCAAGGGAATCTCCGGTGGACATGACCACAAGGATTGCCACGAGGACGGCGCACAGAAGCTTGAACAAGGGCGCCATACCTCAAGCTGGATGGAGGTAATTCTGGTACAGTACGTTGTCGGCCGATCTGCCCGTAGGATCTACGCGTACTGCTTGTGTTGGTATTGCTAGCTAGCAAACGATCAGCAGGAGGGCCTAGCTGCTAGCTTGTGGATCGTGAGATAATGTGAGAGATGGGATAAAACATGTGGATTGTGCATTATAGTATATACCCGATCGACCCTACACGTGCGTACATGTTTGTGTGTTCACACGATCATGGGAAACGGTGACGAGATAGTCTTCGTCACAGCAATCGGCAGAGACGATGATGACGTTACCTCCATGAGATTGGTGTTTACGTCACCAATGCACGTCAAGCTATCGATCAACGGTTTCCGTTATTAGTATCTCCGGCTGTTTCGTCAAAGTTTTTTGTTGACGTTCGATCTACAATATGTAACCTTTTCTTGCAAGCTAGCTGGCCGATACATTTTTATTTTTTGAGCCCAGGCAATGCATTTCTATCGATAAACTTAAAAAAAAAAGTTGGACAATTTTTTTTAAAAAAAGGCTGAAGACCTATACAATAACACAGCACGCTGGCCCCCAGGCAGCGCCTCACACAAGTCCATGACCTAGTCTCCTAGCAACCAAAGCCGACACCCAAACACTTCAATGTAGCACCACGAAGGCAAAAATCCGGAACCGCGGCTACCACTTCCACGTCATCCCTGGGGCCATAGACCGTCTAGAGTCGATGACGATAACCGGACAGCGCCGACCAAAAGAACAGAGCAAGCATGAATGCGAGAGACGAAAGGGTTCCAGAATGACACCTCCAAGGGGAGGTGGTGTTTTGACACACGGGTGCAAATAAACCTATTATAAAATGCATAAAAAATAAAATTTAAAATGTCAAAAAAAATTGAACAAAAATTCCGTATATAGTACATCTAAAAACTTTATATTGATACACAAGTTTTTAGAAAAAAAAATGAACATTTTTCTGTGGCTTGTGTAAAAAGACAAAAATAAATCTGAGAATAGTCATGTTGTAACACCCAAATTTGTTTTTCTACATGGCACACAAAAAATGTTCCCTTTCCCGAAAAACTTGTGTAAGAACATATAATATCTGGATGTACATGCATATATTTTTTTCTAATTTTTTTATATTTTAAAATGTGCTTTCTAACAATGGATTCATTTGCAACCGTGAGCCTGATTGGATCTCCGACCTATGAGGCCGGTATATATTTTACGTGTTGTGCAGCAAGCCGCTGGCAACTTCTTGCATACTACATTTTTCTAAGAGAATCTCGATACCTTAATTGTTCGATCCCTTCGGTAAGTAAACAAAGCAACTTCCTTTTTTCTTTGACACCGAAATAAAGTAGCTTCCATATGCTATATATAAACATGTACGGCAAGGATGATCACTCGGTTAGTCCAAGCTAGCATGCACACGTGAGGCGCGAGATTAATTGCTAATCATTTGGCATCTTGGATGTTTTATGGGAGGAGTAATTATGGCACCCGGGCATCAGTGTGCCCGGAATCTGTGCCATGCATGGTTACAAAGAGATAGGTGAGACGCAGTAATACAATGAATCTGGAAATGGATAGATATTAGCATATACCGTGGCTATGTATTGCATAATAGTGCACTTGGACGTGCACTTGTGTCAGCAGAACAGGCACCCGCCAACTGTGCCGCTGTGCCGCAATAATTGACGTATTAACTGCTTTGTACACAGCCAACAGATCTATCTCGTACTCCTCTGCGTTCTTGATCAAAAGGAAAAAATTCCCCTCTCAGCGTGTGCATCCGTGACACCCACGTGATCAGGACTAGACAAATCTCAAATCTTAGTCTGACATAAACCTAACCTTGAGCTCGAGGATATTCAGTGAATAATCGGTAACACAGCAGTGAAGCAATGACACAAAAATTATTACATCAAGCTCATAACTAAGCTGCGAACCAAAATATCAAGCTGAGATCACTGACCACAAACATCAAACAATGGAAGCCAAACTATGCTATTAAGTATAGCAAACTTAACAAATGGCCTGAGAGGCCTGAAGTTAATAATAGCGTCCTAGCCCATACATTCTAGGCTACCGATCGGGAACCAATCTACTCGTCGATGTCGTACCAAACTCGTCTTCAGGAGAACACTTACTCTACTACAAAAGTATCAACAAAGGAAGGGTGAGTATAGGGTGTACTCCACAAAACTTATTGCAGGTGTGGTTATTTTGCATAAAACTATTTTTTTTTGTAAAACAAAAGGGAGTAGAAGTTTGTCTAATCAGAACATTTTAAAAGAAGACAAGAGAGAGACATCTCCATAGTATTGATTATCATCTTTTGATATTCACCAAGTCATCAGCATCTTCATCTCGCAACTAGGATCACCCCCTCATACGTACCCTGAGGAAGCATCCTTAGCAAACCTTAGTTGCCAAGTTTTATGATTAGATTAAAGTTCTCTATGATCATCACGTCCAACTTTACCTACAACTTTACCTACACGTACCTACCAACCGACTCTTAATGCCACAATGATTATCCCTCTTTCCTGGAAGGCCGGCAGAGGGTGGTTGGCACGACCTTTAGCTTTCTTTCGCCGAGACAATGAGTCGCGCCCTAAGTAGGGTTCACGGGTCAAATATCAAAGCCGGTCCTTATAGATGTGAGTCGAGGTTGGTTCACCAGGGGCTGTATCGATCCCAAGCAACCCTGGCTACACTTCCCTACATGTTATGATGCCCCTCCTTCACCGCCTTCGAGAACAACCAAAATGCATATGTCGAATGAAACATCTGAACTATGTGACTCATGAAATCTACTAGGCAAGTTAGTTAGTAGAGGGGTTTTCCAGACCGTGTGTGGTTGTACGCTCGTCTTGGTTCAAGAGACAAGAACTCGGTTCCTAGCGATGGCGAGCATGAGACTACAAAAATCACATCCCACCGTGGCCTCCCATACAAGCCTTAGCATGTTTAACCTCTCCATAGATCTCACCTCATGTCTTATTCTCCTGTCATACTAGATTCATGTGCATATCTCCTACCGGTTCGTAAGACCCGATGTTGGGATGGTCGACACAGGAACGCAGGCCTGATTGAGGTGCCAGCCAGCCTGCAGGTGTACGCCCATTTCACTTCCGTGAGCATGCGGCCCACCTCGAGGCTCGTGTTCACCTGCCGTTCTGAGCAAGGACGTGGCGGCACACGTAGGATGCTGGCCAGCAGGGATTAGCCATGGAGTGATAGTCGGTAGGGAGAAAGAGAAGGAATGGCGGGAGGGCTTCCGGCGCTCGCCCGCCGAAGACCTAGCCTCGTGGTCATTGCTTCCAGCCTTGAACCACCCCCACGACTTCACAATTGCCCGTTATTGGTGGCGAGGGAGCTAGCTAGGGTTTGGGAGGGTTTGAACAATTGGGGATAGTGTGGATGAGGACAACGCATTCCTCATTAAAAAGGACCAGCATAGTGGGGAACAGCGACGGTAGCACTTCTACCACTGACGGACATGCCCGGGAGAAGGCATGGGCAGACACACAGACGCGAAGAGTTGTCCATTCCACCGCAAAGTCGGTCCAATTTTGGCCGGGTTTGCGCCGAAACGCACCGGTCCAGGCAGTTGTTCAGTTTGCGGGTGGCTATTGGGTCGTGTCCTCGGTATGGTCGGACCTCTTCGGACGTGGACGGTCTGATTGAGGGACGCTCTGACCGTACAAACCAACACTGGTCTTTCATACACATTTGTCCTCACTCGTGCGCACCTAGAAAGAACTTGTCTATCGGTCACTCATCCTCAAATCACTCTAGGCGAAGCACGCTTAACCTCAAAGTTCCTTTCAGATAAGCTTTTAGAAAATTAGTTGCAACTTGATATGAGCATCTATCAATCCTATTAAACCCTTGGCCATGACGTAAAAAAATCCTTAACCGTCGGTCTCGGCAACAATGATATGGCACGTCATTACCCTTCTGGCGCCATCATCATGGAGCTCTGTCCCTCTCAGGGTCTCATTCTTGTCGTCGGTGGCAAGTATTGGTTCTTCTTGTACTTTTTGTTTATCTTTGATGTGCTTTATAAAAGGTCTCCTCTTCACGTTGTATCAGTTCGACCGCGTGTGATTTTATTTATTAAGTGAGACGAAAGCCTGTTTTGAGAAATAGTAATACGCCAATCTTTTCTCATTTTTGCGTAATCAGCAGCAATGAAACACGATGCACGTACGTAACAACAATCGTAGTCAAGATAAGAGATTCCAAGATGCCAGTCAATGATCAATAATTCAGCTGGTGGCTTATGTGTGATTGCATGCTTTACTTGGCCAGAAAAGCGCATGGACTAAGTGACTAATTGTCGTCACACATGTTTACATATAGCAAAGGAAGCGGAGTACTTCAACAGTTTCACTAGCTAATGATCTAAGGCCTTCCACAGCGTTACCGGTGCCACATCTCTGAAAAGTGTTCCACGTATCACCGATGCCCAAAGAGATTTATTCGGGCACTGTCTTCACAGCGGAGGGCACCGCTGAGGGTAAAAGTAGATGACCCCACACTGACAAACATACACTAAACAAGTCTTTCCAGCGGCTTCACAGCAGAGAACGTATCGAACGAGCTCTCTTTTTCAATAGTTATAGCAATATTTTATTGGGTGAATCAGTTTGGGCACCGGAGCACCTACATGCTCCGATTCCTTGGAAAAAAATCCGGACATCACCTGTGCAGCGGAGGGCATCGCTGCTCGATGCTTCAAAATCGATTTGGGCACCGGTTTGGACATACGCTGTGGAAGGCCTAAAAGAAAAAAGTTTCACTAGCCAAGGATACAAAGGCATCGGAAATCTCTTGAAAACGAGTAACTTAGGATCCAGAAGTTGCCAGCCTGCTGCCTGCTGCACACGGCATACTTTTGAAGTTTTAGTTGCTGCACAGTGGTCAGACAAAAGCTTTAGTGGAGGAACTCATCATGAAACATCAGAACATTTGAACAAAGCCATTGGAACATGGCCGCGAGACTTGGACCAGAGATCTCTTCAAGGTTCACGTCTCGCGGTCGATGTGGGCTCTGACCAAGCTAATTGTGTGCTGGCTGACCGGCCATTTGGACCAACAGAAACAAATTACAGCCACGATTGATCATAAGCTCAACGAGTATACACTGTTGAGATTATGTTTTTCGTACGTCCGCTCTTAATCCACGGCACAAGTATTTTTTGTCCTTTTCTTTTTGACGAACGTTGCAGGCGCTCAGAATTTTCGTTTAGATAGAAAAATAGAAGAATATAAAATTCCAAACAGAATACAAGAGGACAATGAAATGGAAAATGGAATAAAAAACAGAAATTGTCGATCGGCTATCTAAAACACCACTAACTGCAATTAGTATTTATCTATCTAGATGCAAGCTATCAACATCATCTCTTTCACCGGCTAATCAAATGTCCATGTCATTCCACTAACATCTCTTAATAATAGAGTATCTTACGTGCAGCCTATCCACACCACCTAGTTTTTTTCCATCCAATAGTGTATGTCACATATCTTATCTATCCATAATTCATAGCCATCGAATATACAATTTTTTGACTATTTATTAAAACTTTGTAGAACTCCACATAGTTTAATTTGAATTTTGGAAACAATTATAGACATAATTTTCTAGAACCAAGGCACTACTCAATAATTCGCACCATGGTAGATGTTCACTGATTAACCTCACCGACATTGTAGGGATTTCTAACTTGTGTTTCAAGAACTCCTATATTAATTCGTCCACGCTAGATGTTCATCACAGATATAAGCTACGCACGACACTTCCTTCTTCTTCATGAAACTATGGGCACTGGCAACCGTGCTCCACCAACATTTAATCAAAAAACTCTAGTTAGCAATGGCCGCTTGAATTTGGGCTGGGTGATTTTGATAATTTGGGATATTTGGAGAATATTGACTGTATTGATTTGAACTTGATGGGATGTTTATATAGATTACAACCGACTTGGACTCCAAGACTAATAGAGATAGAATTACAACTCAAATAGGAGAGAGGGAGGTCGGTGCGTCTAGGGCTGGCTACGGCACCGACCTATACTCTAATAGATTTGTCTAACCTAAACCTATATGTTTTTCCTCGATGTCTCCTCACGCTAAAACTCCTCTTTCCCAAGCTTATGATTCCTCCTCGTTCCAGTATCAAAGTTGAGATATTTAAGCATTACAAAGTTTGAAATTCCAGTTTTCATTTGAGAACCTTGTTCGGTATATGAACCATAATTTCTGTAACCAAACCCTAGTTCACTTTTTTTTACCAGTAGCCTAATCAATTATGTTGAATGATCTCCATCAGAACCTCATCGATCCTTACAGATTATTTCACATAACTTCTAAGAAGGCAATCGATCTTGAAACACTAAATATCTACAAAAAAAAGTGCTGCTAATTCTATGTCTGTTGGAGATGTATGTCCATATGCACTTAGTCGATATAATGGTCCATCTTATAACGCAAATTCTGAGAGAGTTAAGGATGTCCGGGCCATTTTCCTACATACACAACTTATACGAGTTAGATGGGAATTGTAACCAGTGTGTTCATAACCAATTTCAGCCATAGGGCAACAAGATCGAATGTTAATAGCTGACAATGTCGCCAAATTATGTTGTATTTTCTTTTTGCCGGGATTTTTCTCGTAATGTTTGTGTTTGATTAATATAGAGCTCCAGTTCATTCGAAAAGTATGTGTCAGTTTCATTGGCCACCTCTAGTGGATTATTGTGCCCCGTCTCACAACGAGAAGCTGTTTGAGCATTTCAGGACCATCATACATAAATGACAATGGCTCCTGATTTCAAAAGAGTATGCCCAAGCCCATCTCGCGGTCTTGTACACATGTTTGTAGTATTTCTGTACATGGAGCATTGCGTGCTGATTCATTTGCTTTTTGTGACAAAATACACTTGGTTAAACATGCTCCGCACTCTTTGAGGGTATTAAGTACTCTACCGCTTCCATGCTTTTCCCAACAGAATATTGTCTACATATGACAACAAGTAATGGAGTAGCAATATTGCATGCATGGCAATTGAACTCAAGTAGTAAGTTCATGTTACAAACCACTCTCAAACCGTACAAGCACTGAAACATGCACGTGTATACACATATATGTACTACTAAATCTCAGCGTCGTATACATGAACTTGCCCATGCATGCGTGATTACATAAAAGCTAAAGCCACATACAAGTACATCACACACAGTACATATATAGTACTCCCCAATTATATGTCATATATTTGTTTATATTTGCATATATTTATACATGAAAACATGTCTAGATATATACAATCAAGACCTAACTGTGACATCTAATTGGGGATAGAGGGAGCAGATGTTAAATCGTTCATTCATACTCCCTCCGTTTTAAAATATAAGATGTTTTAGCTTTGTGAAATGTGTGTATCTATCTTTTAGTGTGTAGGTTCATCTAAGTTTAGAGTGAACCTATATACTAAAAGGTGTCTAGATACACTTCCTTCACAAAGCTAAAACATCTTATATTTTAAAACGGAGGGAGTACTAGTATGCTTACATACATTACTCAAGTGATGAAGGCTCAAAATATACTATATCATACAAGTAATTGTTGTGCCTATTATCGAGCCGCTCCAGATCTAGTAGCCGGTCGATCGACATCGATCGACGATCAGTGGGGGTTACCGGGGCTGTTCGATCTGCCGGAACTGGTAGCTCCAGTTCTCCTCGTGGTCGACCATGGTGATACCTTCAGCCGCCGGCCACCTAGCGACGCCTTCGTGTCTGTGCCGTGGAGTAGCACCGGCCTCGCCGCCAAGGCACCAGGGGAATCTCCGGTGGACATGATCACAAGGATTGCCACGAGGACGGCGCACAGAAGCTTGAACAAAGATACCATACCTTAAACTGGAGCTAATTCTGGTACGTCGTCGGTCGATCTGCCCGTAGGATCTACGCGTACTGCTTGCGTTGGTGTTGCTAGCTAGCAAACGATCAGCCGGGGGCTAGCTGCTAGCTTGTGTGGATCGGGAGATAGTACGAGAGATGGGATAGAACTAAGCAATACACGGGACGGGCGTGTATTATATATACCTGATCGACCACACTGTGGACCCTACACGTTGGTGTGTTCACACCCTCATGTGAAATGGTGATGAGACGTCGACGGTCTTCGACACAGCAATCGGCGGAGACGAAGATGACGTTACCTGGATGAGGTCGGTGTTTACGTCACCAACGCACGTCAAGACATCGATCAACGGCTTCCGTTATTAGCATCTCCGGCTATTTCGTCAAAGTTTTTTCTTGACGTTCGATCCACACTATGTAACTTTATTTGCAAGCTAGCTCGTCGATACATTTTTATATTTTGAACCTGGGCAATTATTTTTATCGATGAAGTTAAAACTAACAGGACAATTTGTAAAAAAAATTGCTGAAGACCTATACAACACATAACACAACACGTCCACCCCGAGGCAGAACTGTAGAACGATAGAGAGAGGAGATTGGCGAAAAATGTTGGATATATTATTGAGCCCAGCCCCGTATCCGGAGCATGTGGAGAGTGTGCACTCGCATAGGGCCTCCAGAATACTGGGGCCAAATTTTGTCATCTACTAGCAGTGTTTATCTAGTACCTTTGAGTAATCAAGCATTAGGCAATAAAAATACTTAGCATTTACTCTAATTTTCTGGGAATCTACACAAACGCATAGAACTAGCCGTCAGCAGACTCGATGCTCATTGGTAGAGTGCAATTTATTGATCTCCATCGTAACATTATATTCTCCTAATTAATACTACTGCTATGTTGGGTCAAGAGAATCCCAGCTTTTGTGTTTAACTGACTATACACGATGGCGATATGAAAGAAAAATCTCCGAGGTTTGTATGATAATGCCTCTGCCAATGCACTTTGGTGCCGTTTTCACTTCCGATTTCTATCTACATGGAGCATAAATAATTACCGAGGAAAGAAGATAAAACCATCTCATATCTAGAAATGATCTCTACATGTAAGTAATACATGTAGCTTTAAATACAGTATTACATTACAATTCAATTAGACTAATGTATCTTGCATAAAAATATGGTCTGATATAACAAATATTAAACATATGTAAACATACAATATATTTGACAATAGTATCTAAATACTCCATGTAAAATGATCTAGGGTATTGCGCTTAAGAGACGAGGCATTAGGAGTGGCCTAATGGCTAACCCCATAAAATGTTTTTTTTCCATGATTGCTTTTAATAGCTATAATCTTTTAGTTTCGCACAGGGCCTCCGATTTCTCGGGTTCGCCCTGATTGAGCCTCATGTGTGAGTATATATAAACGTACAAGAGATCAAGTTGGAGTAAAAGACAAGATACAATCCTATCTCTTTACCTAATATTTCCCTGATGCAATATACTTTAACATGCCCCGTAGTCGCAGGGTAGCGTCGTGAACAAATAGAACATCGCGGACAGTCAGATTAGTGTAAACCGAAGTAGCATCCAGTAGGCTGACATCTCCCACAGTCCGAGCGGGAACGTCGTGGACGGTATCGCGGCGCGGTAGCTTGGACTATAGAGGAAGCTGATGAGAAACTCAAGCAAAGTGGTAGCCTTTTGTGCCGATGTCGAGGGAGCTGAGAGCGTGGGGCGGTGTCGTGGTCGATGTAGCCGTGTCAGGGGTCGCCGTGGTCGATGTCTTGGTTGGGATTGCCGGTGTCGAGGTAGCCCCACCTGAAGCCGCGTGCGCACAGTGCACGAGGATGATAACGGAGATGCGTTGAGGCAGTCTTAGTTGAGTCCCGGGCTCCCCAATTGATTGACCCGCAATATCACCTACGGCTTCTCCCAATTCTACGAGATCTCTATGAGTAGGACTCCGGCCATAACAGAATTGACAGATCAAATCGAAGGTGGCGATGCCGGAGCCGATGCAGTCCGAGATGTCGAGGATGAGGTGTGGCCGTAGTTTTGCTAGAACTAGGCACACGTCGGTATGGAATGCATGCATTTGTTTTGCTAGAACCAAGTACGCAAAGAAGAACTCGTCGGTGACACGGTCGAGGCAGTCATAGAGGTCGATGCCAAATAAGACGTTGGCGATGACGATGTAGACGGCGCCGATCCGATTGACAAAATATGTTGGATGTATTTGATCCTCATGGACGAGTATATATAAATATAAAAGGATTAACTTGAAGTACAAGACAAGATACAATTCTATCTCTTTACATAATATTTCCCTAACGCAATATACTCTAACAAGCGCCCCACACAAGTCCATGACCTAGTCATCCTAACAACCAAAGCCTACACCCTGACACTTCAATGTAGCACGGCGAATGCAAAAATCTGGAACCGCTGTTACGACATCCACATCATCCCTAGGGCCATAGACCGTCTAGAGCCAATGACGATAACCGGATAACGCCGACCAAAAGAACAGAGCAAACATGAATGCGAGAGATGAAAGGGCTCCACGATGACACCTCCAAGACGGTACATATTCTATGTGTTGTGCAGCAAGCCTCTGGCAACTTCTTGCATGCTACATTTTTCCAAGAGAATCTCGATACCTTAATTGTTCGATCCTTGGGTAAGTAAACAAGCTTCGTTTTTTCTTTGACAGCGAATTAAAGTAGCTTGCGTATGCTATATATAAACATGTAGGGCAAGGATGATCACTCGGTTAGTCCAAGCAAGCATGCACACGTGAGGCGCGAGATTAATTGTCAATCATTTGGCATCTTGGGATGTTTCATCTTACTAGCAATCAAGTACATGCACATGCAAGTTTCATGCAATGCCGGAATGAAGGGTCTAGATTTATTAACTTCACAAAGCTAAAACATCTTATATTTTAAAACGGATGGAGTACCTTGTTAATTGAAACATCGCTTGGTCCAAATGAACAAGTGAAAGACATGATGCCCATCCTTAAGACATTAGATAAGGCCAACTGAGAGATAGAAACTAATGCGCATCTTTTCGAAAGATGGGGAGGACAGACCGAGCTCGTCGCGAGCAGCTCAGAGAATGGGCGCCTCCTTCCTGCCTGTCCTCGAGTTTCCCCCCCGTGGCCACCACTAGTGGAAAAGGGGGCTCTAGTCCCGGACCGTAACGGGCTCTAGTCCCGGTTTCGCACCCGGGACTACGAATTCAGGACTAAAAGCCCATATCTCTAGTCCCGGTTTGCTACGAACCAGGACTAGAGGCCACCACGTGGCAGCAGCATGCGGCGGGGGCTGGAGGACCACTAGTCCGGGCCGTAACACCACCCGGGACTAAAGCTTTTCTTGCCGCGGCAGAGATTTGTGTGTTCTCTGTCGCAGCACGATTTTGTGTTTTTCCGTTTTATTTTGTTTTTTCCATTTCGTTCTTTTTTTAATTTGTGTTTCATTATAATTTCAAACATGTTTTCATACACATATTCTATGCTACTACATACATAGTACATGTTGATGCATATATAATTAATATTCGATCTCTTGAGAGCATACATATACAATTTGACATATACAACTATTTAATTACATGGAGATCGCTAAATCATATTGAGTTCATCGTCCTCCACATAATGTTCTCCCCTTTTATCAATGTCCCCCTTCATCAGAAATCCTGCCAATTCCTCTTGAATTGCTCATATGCGCTGTTCTAGGTCGAGCTTCTCCCGCAAACGGTGAATATAAGTTGAATCAACTCTCCTCTCATTGGTCAACTTGCGATTATACTCGCAAACATAGAATCCACATAAATGAGTCCCCGGTGGCTGCTGCAAACCCTTCACCATTTTATAAGTTAGCTCATCTTTGAATGGACCTCGTATTTTCTTTTTGAATCGTGTCCAACACCTGCTCGGCAAAGAAAATGAACAAAGGAGTTATTAATTACTTGATATCAGAAAATGAACGAAAGAGGCCGATATAATGCGATAATGATTGAAATTACTGCTGGAGCATCTCTTTCATGTCGCTCCACTTCTCTTGGTCCCAACTTAATGAGTCGATGACTTCAACTTGGGACTTGTCAACTTAAATGTTTAGTAGAATCCAGTGGAACCTGCGGACGTTTACATAAGTAGACATGCATAACTCATCAATTAATATCGAGCAAGCAAAAAAAGAATGTGTACAAGACAGATACACTCACTTGAAGTTGTAAGAAAATAGTATTTTCTTACAGTAATTATGCTCGATTAAAAAGGTGGACAGGTCATCCTCCGCGTCATTGGGGTGATTGTCTAACATATGTTCATTAATAATATATGGGTCAATAAACCCAACTTCATATTTTCTAGCTCTTTTGTATTCAAGCATCTTCATTCTGCATAATAGCATATAAAAGGATATATATCCAGGATAATATATTACATGCAATGAACGAGCTGAGCTAGAGACTTAATTATAGAAATAAATCACTTATAGATAATAGCAACCGAGAATAGATTTGTTGAGGGCGCGCTGATTGTATAACTGAAACAGTTCGTTCATTTGAATCTGTATGAAGTAAGGTTTGAAGTGATGCTCCACTCTAACGTCCACCGAAAACCATTCTTTCGAGTGCTACTTTGATGCTTGCATCATATACCAGTCGTGCAGATTTCGCATATGTGTTGATAGACATGTGTACTCCTCATGATTGACCAGAGACGGCCCTAACACATTATTCTATGTTATCTCACCCATTGGCGCTTCTTCATAGTCTAAATATTGACCAAGAGATATACCTGTTGCGGTAGCATTTTTGTTGGCCTGTGCTACAGTGATACCCAGTTCTCTAGGAGCAGCTATGACTCTAGGGTCCAATAATTGCATGTCCTTATCCATATCATCTCTGAAGTCCTTGTCGATATCGGAACTCACTATGAGCGGGGGCCCGATTTATTTTTCTTTTGTCCGAGCTGGGGAATTTGTTTCCCGCTTTTGCACTTGTTTTTTGTTCTGCTTAGACTTGGCACTTGCTTGCTTAAAAATTGCGCTGTTATAGTCTGATTCCAGATTCATCGATATTTGAGATGGTTGCTCAAGAAAGGACTTAACCCACTTTTTGGTTTTTCATCAAATACCTCCTTTGGCTCGGGCTTTTTTGGTGCAAAAAAAGCCTTATTGTAGGCAACCACTTCCGCGGCGTTTTCCTCGTTAGTCCTGTCATAAGGTCTCTTGGGAAGAGCCGGCAGGATGTCTACTATGTTCGCCATACTACCTTTCTTCTGAGTGGGTGCGGGGGAGCGGCGGCCTTCCGTTTTTTCAACGACGTAGTATTGCGCGGAGGAGGAGATCGAGATGTACTCACGCCGTGGCGATCGACATCCCTCTCTTCTAGGGGTGGACTTGGAGGTTGGCGATCATCGGGGGGTGGACTTGAATTCCTCGGAGTCGGTGGCCTTGGCACTGAGCCTGGAAACTTGATGTACTTCTTCTGCCATAGAATGTTGTGGCACTTGACATCACCCAGTTTATTATGGCCTTCAGGTTTAGCGATGTCAATGTCTAGGTCCTCATACCCGTCCACTAGGTCATCCACCGAGACACGAGCATACCCAGGTGGAATCAGAAGTGAATGGTGGAGTGCTCCAGGTAGACAAGGTAAAGCAGTGTCGATCGCCACCTTGAAGGACATGTTGTTCATTGGATGATGTATCTCACATTGTGTCATCCCTCTAACATCATCCATGGGGTTGCGAGGCGCCAGTGCATCATCTAGTCGTGCATGTTCATCGGCCTGGACCTCCATGGAAGCCACGCTACTTCTCCACTGGCTATTATCGAATGCAGGATTTTCCCGCGGCTGAGATGACCTTTGGCTAAGTGCTTCCACTATCAGCTTCATCATCCCAGCTAGTTTCACTTCTATCTTTCCAATCTGGTCTGCTCTCGGTCCTTCTTTCTCTCACGGCTTCTCTAACTGTCATGGTACTCGGGAAACCCTTTTTCATGTAACACCGGCGCCTTTGCCTCGTGTTCGTCCACGTTTTTTAGGATTCCTGAGGGCGCGTTTCAGCTTGTCGTTCTCTCTCTCAGGCTGGAATAATCTCGCTTGAGCATCGGCCATTGCTTTAATAAGTGCATTGGAGGGTATTAGAATTTTTCTAGAAAAATTGCCTCCCCTATTTCTGGGTTCAATGTTCCCCCATGCCCGTATCGCTAGTGCTTTGATCTCTTGGGCCATCAATCTGTACCTAGAGTGATCCCTCTAGCCCACATGTCGGCTTCCATAGCTTTCCACTTAGGCATGGCACTCTTGTAGCCACCTATCCCTATTTTATGGTGGTACTTCTTTTTCTTAGCATTTACCTTATTTTTTCCGACCTTGCCTTGGCTACAGAAGATTCCTTGTACTTTATAAAATCGGGCCACTGTTCTCTCAATTTCTCTAGTGCTCCTGTGAATTTTTATTTATCTTTTTTGCGATATATTTCGCGTATAAAGTTTTCCTGTAGTTCCAGAACAGTTCGGCCATCTTTATTAGAGCTCACTCCTTGACTCTCGCTCTTCTTCCAGGCCCACCCAAAATTGGGGTAGTACCATCTGCCTCGAATTCTTCATACTCTCGCCATGAGCTTCTGCCAAAGGTCATCTTTGGCATCATCGTCAACATAACTAGTGAATTCTACACCTGCATTCTTTGGTTTAATCCATTCTTGAATGGTGTTTGGGAGGTTTTCCCTTATCATCTATTTCGTCGATGGTGAACCTTTGATTATCATCCAACTTTTTGTTCGGGGCTTGTTTCGTTATAGCTGTCGATTGCCTCGATCCGTAAGCTAAAAGAAGAAAGAGTGATTAATATATATATATATATATATCAATTAATGCATCTAGTCACAAGAGGCTTAATATATATACCTCGCCGGTTGTTGTCGAGGGGCATGATGACCCACAAGTATAGGGGGTGTATCGCAGTATTTTCGATAAGTAAGAGTGTCGAACCCAACGAGGAGCAGAAGGTGCTGGCTAGTGGTACGGATCTGGAATTCTCTGCAAATACTTAGCAAACGGATTTTTAGGGGTTTTTTGATAAAGCAAGTAAACAAAGTACAAGCAAATAAAAGACAGCAGGAATAAATGCAGCAAGTGGCCCAATCCTTTATGCAGCAAAGGACAAGCCGGTTGTATTACTTAAGATGACCAAACGTTCTCGAGGACACATAGGAAGACTGTCAAGTGCTTTCGCTTCATGTAGTTGATTAATCTTCTCTAGCTTGCTAAGTGTTGTGTGGGTGAACCTATGCTAATGTACCGCCCCATCCAAGACTAATACATACTTGTGATTATACCCCTTGCAAACATCCGTAAGTATAAGAAAGTAATTAAGGTAGAGACCTAACCATAGCTTTAAACTCTAATACCCTGACGTCCCTTGTGCAATAGTTTCCTAACGGGGGTTCAGGTTTCTGTCACTCCGGCAACCCCTACGATTAGTAGCCAAATACACAATGCATTCCCCTAGGCCCATATAGGTGAAGTGTCATGTAGTCGACGTTCACATGACACCACTAGAAGAAGTACACCACAACTTAAATATTAAACTATTGAATCTTTCTCAACACAACTCCACTACTAACAATATGACTTCTCCCATGTCCTCAAGAACAAGACGAACTACTCACAAGACATCATATGGATCATGATCAGAGATGGAATAATGATGTATAACAATCTGAACATAAACAATAATACAATGGTTCACTCAATATCATCAACTACAAAGAGTAATCAACACCGGGAAAGTTTCCCCTATGAACTAATGCAAGATTTAACTCAATTGTTACAGCAATATGGAGATGGTGATGATGATGGTGGTGATGATGATGATGATCCCGATGAAGTCCAGCTTGATGGTGGTGTTGATGACGACGATCTCCCCTCCCCGGGAAGGAATTCCCCCGGCAGAAATCTGACTGTCGGAGAGATCTTTCTCTCTCGGTGTTTTCCGCCCCGCAGAGGCGGCGGGATCTTTCTGTGGTTGCTCCTCGCGTCTTAGGGTTTCAGGAGGATGATATACGCCAGAGGAGAGAGCCAGAGGTGGGCCAGGGCGGCCACACCACCTCCTGGCGCGGCCTAGGGCTGCCCGTGCCAGGGGGTGGTGTGGGCCCCCTGTGGCCCATCTCCACTCCGTCTTCTAGCATCCTTAGTCTTCTGGAAAAATCGGATTTTCCGTATATTTTCTTGGATTTTCTGATCTTCGCGAATTTTGCCTCCAAACAGCACCTTTTCCATTAGAATCCTGACTGCAGCGGTCCATGCTCCAAAAGTCATCAACCATGCAAAAACAGATGAAATAACATAAGTATCACCTCTCAATATGAAATATATCAATGAATAATAGTGAATTAAGAAATAGAATAGTGATGCAAAATGGATGTATCAACTCCCCCCAAGCGAAACTGAGCTCAATAAACATGGCCTCAGGTTTATGGAGTGAAGAGTCGATAAAAGAATACGGACAAGAAGCATCACATCCATCAAGTGCATAGATCATAATAGAAGACAACTCACTATTATATAACTCAACTTGCAATAAGTAAAGGAAACACAATAAAGATACATATAGTGAATCATAATTGGTAATGTCAGCTCTTGGTCGAAGAATAGTTGATAATTTGTTGGAGTTCACAAATAACTGGTTTTCAATGATAGCTTTCAAAGTATTAAACATCAAGATAAGAGCAATGTGCTAAACAAGGAACATAAGAAACATGATTGAATAAATCATCATATGAATGAATGAAACTCAACAACTCAAAATACTTGCTGAGATAGAAGGAAATAGGTTTACTGACTCAACTACAAAGTAAAAGAAAGGCCCTTCAAAGAGGGAAGCAGGGATTGCAATTCTCATAAAGAGCTCCCAAAAATTATGATACTTACTAGCTTTCAGCTCTCATTGCCCCTATCATAGGCATCTTTAGGTGATTAAGGTTAAAGTGATCAAATATGAGGATATGCATTGACAAGTTGTAAATTGAGAATCTCATGTCCCTTGAATACGAGGGCCGCTCCTCATGCTACTCAAGTGTAGTCACTGGTAAGTTCTTGTCATCATTGAGAACCGCCAACGGGGTACCCCTTGCCCGATGATACGGAAGAATCCCCATATCAAAATGACAAGGCAAGCAGACAACAAGCATCTCAGCAATCTTCTTATTTACCATGGGAATATGGTGCTTTTTCTCTCTTTCCTCTTTTCATAATATCTCTTTTTTTCAATCTCTATCTCTTTTTTTATAAGAAGAATGCTTCATAGATACTCGTTATGGTTACGCTGCAGGTTTCCACCATGTCAGCATGGATTAGACCAGCCCAGTGCTTTCTAACACACATGCATAACTCCATGGACTTACAAGCTCCCCTTTCATTTCACACCGACGACATCCATAGACAAAAGAACATGATATCAACTAGGTACAAAGTACCAGTGCAATGTTGAAAGCATTCCCCATGACAGCATGGTTCTGCTAATTCACAACCTACAAAGCGCAAGCATATACGCAACATAGGTGAGCACAATGGTTCAAGTTTATTAAGTGCAAGAAAGTAAAGTGTGCCATCAAGTTTAAAGTGTGCCATCAAGTTCGTGAGAGCTTTAATCACTAATTTTCACATAACAAGTTTAATTTGGGAGGTAGATAAAACAAGAATTTACTTGGAATAGCAATAATGCTACTAGGTAGGTATGGTGGACACAAATGGCAAAGGTTTTGGTTTTAAGGAGGTGGATGCATGAGAAGAATACCCTCTCAGTATAGGTTTTTGGCTAGCAAGGCTGGGTAGCAAGTACAAGAGTTGAAGGAAACAAACAAACATACAAGTGATAAGGACAAACATGCAATCTTCCTTGGAAGCACAAAAGATCTTAACTAGAGAATACTAAACTTATGAGCAAATCAAGCAAGAAAGATGATGAAATTATATTTCTTTAGAGTACTTTTATCTTTTCATTCAACTCTCAAAAATAGTGTTGCTACCGACCAAGCCAGGTTTGCCAAAACCAACTAAATTAACTCAATGATCCCTAAGTGATACCAATACTAACAACAAGATCAATCATATAACCACGAATTGAAAACTAATATAAGCTATGCAAAAGAGTAAATGATAGAACTTCTCATTAATATTCCATAACGGCAATTCACACCAAGGGATACATATCTAACGAGAGAGGGGACACTTCCATAATGCAAACCATCCTACATAATAACTCCTCTATTCATGATATGACTCTACTACAAAGGTAAAAAGATAGAAGATAGTGATGTGATACCGCGGCACTCCCCCAAACTTGGAACAAGCCAAGGGGATGCCAAACCTGATGACGAATTACTCCTTTAGTGGTGGTGGTAATATTTTCTTAGTTGTCGTGAGGAAATCTTCCAGCATCTTGCGAAGCCTATTATTCTCCCATTGAAGCATGTCCACCTTCCTCTGCAGGTCTCGATACTTATCGCAGAACTCCTTAGTGACTCGTAGGGCTTCCGCTGATGCAGGGCAAGAGACTAAAGGTACCAGCCCCTGCTTGGGGTCTTGAAGATCCTCCTCCATAGGCTCCTTCCCTTTATCCTTGGCGGACACCATTGTGCTCCAAAGCCTCAAGAATAGTTCCTGGCAGAAACAGATCGAAACAAAAACACGACGAAAACACGATATACGAACCTCGGGGGATTTGGGGGATTATATATTACGAAGTTTCATAACAAGAGGAAGGTACTGGGAGAAAACGAGTCGGAGGCGGAGTCCGGGGTGGACTCACCACCTGGTGGCGCGGCCAGGGGTGGGCCCGTGCCATAGGGTGGTGTGAGCCACCTCCGCTGCCCCCTTTCGCTTCGTAACTTTCCTTATTGACTAAAAACTGCAAAAATATAGTTGTATTGTAATTTCGCGGAACTTTTCTTACCAGAACTGTTACCTATTTGAAAACAGACTCTGCAGGTCTCTGAATTTGGTCCTTGATGAATTTCTCCGGAGTTATAACTTGAAAGGCATCAACATCTTCATTGTAAGAATCTCCAGCAATATAGTGCTTGAGTCGCTGCCCATTCACTACTTGTGTAGTATTATCTTTTAAAGAAGAAATTTTTATTTCTCCTGAACGGTATACTTCTTCAATAATGAAAGGTCCTTCCCATTTTGACAGTAGCTTTCCTGCAAAAAATCTGAGACGAGATCTATACAAAAGAACTTTCTCACCAACATGAAATTCTCTATTAAGTATTCGCTTGTCATGCCATCTTTTAACTTTTTCCTTAAAGAGCCTAGCATTTTCATAGGCTTCACTCCTCCATTCATCTAAAGAACTTAAGTCAAATAATCTTTTCTCACCAGCGAGCTTACAATCTCTATTTAGTTCTTTAACTGCCCAGTAAGCTTTGTGTTCTAATTCTAAGGGTAGGTGACAGGCTTTCCCAAAAACCATTTTATAAGGAGACATCCCCATAGGATTTTTGTAAGCAGTTCTATAAGCCCATAAAGCATCAATCAACTGTTTAGCCCAGTTTTTTTCTAGATCTATTAATAGTCTTTTGCAAGATGGATTTAATTTCTCTATTTGATAACTCTACTTGCCCGCTTGTTTGGGGGTGATAGGCTGAAGCAATTCTATGATTAACATCATATTTAGCAAGGGTCTTTCTAAAACCACCATGAATGAAATGAGAACCCCCATCAGTCATGAGATACCTACGCACTCCAAACCTAGGAAGATAACATCCTTAAGCATTTTTAGAGAGGTCTCCCCGTCAGCACTCTTTGTAGGAATGGCTTCTACCCACTTAGTAACATAATCAATAGCAACAAGAATATGAGTGTAACCTTTCGAAGGAGGGAAAGGACCCATAAAGTCAAATCCCCAGCAATCAAAAGGTTCAATAACTAGAGAGTAGTTCATAGGCATTTCATTGCGTCTAGAAATATTACCAACACGCTAATTCATCACAAGATAAAACAAATTTTCTTGCATATTTAAAAAGGGTAGGCCAGTAGAAACCTGATTGTAGCACCTTTTCTGTAGTTCTATCTCCTGCATGATGTCCTCCATAAGCACTGCCATGACATTTATGCAATATCTCCTTTTGTTCATATTCTAGAACACATCTTTGCATAATACCATCCACTCCCTCTTTGTATAAGTGTGGGCCATCCCAAAAATAATGCCTCAAATCATAGAAGAACTTCCTTCTTTGCTGAGCTGTAAAAGTTGGAGGCAAATACTTGGAGACAATAAAGTTAGCACAGCGTACCAAGGGTTCCCTCGCGAGCTTACCCCTACTGCGGCTAACTGCTCATTTGGGAAACTATCATTAACAGGCATAGGGTCAAAAGAGATGTTTTCAATCGAGATAAATTATCAGCTATAGGGTTTTCAGCACCCTTCCTATCTACTATATGTAGATCAAACTCTTGTAAAAGCAGCACCCATCTAATAAGCCTAGGTTAGCGTCCTTCTTCGTCATAAGGTATTTAATAGCAGTATGATTAGTATGAATGGTGACTTTTGAGTCTACAATATAGGGCCTAAACTTATCACAAGCAAAAACGATAGCTAGAAATTCCTTTTCAGTAGTAGCATAATTCCTTTGAGCAGCGTCTAGAGTCTTACTAGCATAATGGATAACATTTAACTTTTTATCAATTCGTTGCCCAAGGACAGCACCTACAGCAAAACCATTGGCATCACACATTATTTCAAAGGGTAAACTCCAATCAGGTGGTTGAACAATAGGGGCTGTAGTTAAAGCCTTCTTAAGAGTTTCAAAAGCTTCCTTACAATCATCATAAAAAACGAAGGGTACATCTTTTTGAAGAAGATTAGTGAGGGGTTTTGATATCCTAGAAAAGTCTTTAATAAACCTTCTATAGAAACCAGCATGACCAAGGATACTACGAATACCTTTGATGTCTCTTGGACATGGCATCTTCTCAATTGCCTCAACCTTAGCTCTATCAACTTCTATGCCTCTTTCAAAAACTTTATGCCCAAGGACAGTCCCTTCATTAACCATGAAGTGGCATTTCTCCCAATTAAGAACAAGATTAGTTTCTTCACATCTCTGCAAAACTTTATCAAGGTTATGCAGACAATTATCAAAAGAAGTTCCATAGACAGAAAAGTCATCCATGAACACTTCTACAATTTCCTCACAAAAACCATGAAAGATAGCAGACATGCACCTTTGAAAAGTAGCAGGAGCATTACATAAACCAAAAGGCATACGTCTATAAGCATAAGTTTCGTAAGGGCAAGTAAAAGTAGTTTTTTCTTGATCTTGTTGTTTAACAGCAATTTGAGAGAAACCAGAATAACCATCAAGAAAACAAAAATGGGTCTTTTTAGACAACATTTGATCAATAAAAGGAAGCGGGTAGTGATCTTTCTTAGTAACTTTATTAACTTTCCTAAAATTGATGCACATCCTATAGCCTACTACTATTCTTTGAGGAATAAGCTCATCATTATCATTAGGAACAACGGCAATACCTCCCTTTTTAGGAACACAATGAACAGGACTAACCCATTCACTATCAGCAATAGGGTAAATAATACCAGCATCAAGGAGTTTCAATACCTCATTCCTTACCACTTCCTTCATCTTAGGATTTAAACGTCATTGGTGCTCCACTACTGGCTTCGCATCTGGTTCTATGTTGATAGAATGCTGACATATAGTAGGTGAAATCCCTTTTAAATCATCCAAAGTATAGCCCATAGCTCCTCGGTGTTTCTTCAAAACCTCCAACAACCTTTCTTCTTCCTTTCCTGAAAGTTTAGAGCTAATAATAATAGGATATATCTTTTTATCATCAATATAAGCATATTTAAGATCATCAGGGAGAGGTTTTAGATCAAAGACCGGATCCTTTTTAGGTGGCAACGTGGTACCCAAGTCTTATATAGGCAAGTCATGCTTTAGCATCTTGGGTTGACGATGGAGGATCTCGTCAATCTCATTCCTTTCTTCCATGAAGATCTCACTTTCGTGATCTTCCATAAATTGCTGCAAAGCATTGTTAGGAGAAAGAGAGATATAAGCAAGTTGTTCAACTCTAAAATCCTCATTATGGGTTTCCTCTTCGCAAGGTTCTTTAGTAAATTTCGAAAAAATAAACTCATAAGATTCCCCGTCAAACTTAGTCAAGATTTTCTCCCTCTTGCAATCAATAATAGCTCCACAAGTACTCAAGAAAGGTCTACCAAAAATGATAGGATAAGTTTTACTAGTAGCTGAACCAAGTACTAGAAAATCAGTAGGATACTTAATCTTACCACAAAGAACTTCCACGTCTCGTACAATACCAATTGGAGAGATGGTCTCTCTATTAGCAAGGTGAATAACCACATCAATCTCTTCCAATTCGCAGGGACTGATTTCATGCATAATTTCTCTGTAAAGCTCATAAGGAATAACACTGGAACTTGCACCAATATCACATAAACCATAATAGCAATGATCACCGATTCTAACGGAAAGCACAGGAACACTAGCTTTTTTAGTTCTATTAGGATGTGAAACAGTATTAGAAGCATCCTCACAAAAGACTATGTGTCCATCTTCTATGCTTTTAGTAACAAGGTCTTTCACAATTGCTACCACAGGTTCAATGTTTATTTGTTCATCAGGTTTTACAGATCTGTTTTCACTTTTAGTGATTACATTAGTTATCATAGGATGATCCTTTACCTTATCTGGCAAGGGAATCTTCTCGATATAAGGCTCAGGTAAGATATGATCAATAATGCAACACTCAGTGCTCCCAACAGGAACACAGTCAACAATATCTTTATAAGGTGCATGGTACTTATTCCATCCCCTTTTTGGAATTTCAATATAAGAAGCAAAAGCTCTAAAGCAATTCGTAATAACTTGCAAATCAAGACCATAAGCATTTTTAATATTTTGAAAGTCATCAGTTCCCATAAAAGATTCAATGCATTCATAATCATAATTTATACCTGACTTTCTACCTTTGTCATTCTCCCAAGCCTCAACATTGTCTTGAATACGGTCCAGAAGATCCCATTTAGCTTCTTCCATGCGAGTGAATGATCCAGCACAAGAAGCATCCAATAAATCTTTATCATGTAGAGGGAGCCTTGCATAAAAGTTATTGATAATAATATTGTTGGGGAGCTCATGAATGGGACATTTGAGCATTAGTAACTTCAATCTCCCCCAAGCTTGAGTTTTACTCTCTCCATCAAGAGGCCAAAAGTTGTATATTTGATTCCGATCTTTATGAATCTCACTAGCAGGATAAAACTTTGAATAAAAGAGAGGCACTATTTCCTCCCATTCTAGAGCTTGACCATTCTTCAGCAGCTTATACCATTCCTCAGCTCTTCCTTTCAGTGATAATGAGAATAACTTCTTCTTAACTTGATCTGTAGTAATACCTGCACACTTGAACAACCCGCATAATTCGTGTATAAAGAGCAAATGATCACCGGGATGGACAGTTCCATCCCCAACATAGTAGTTATCCATAACACGATCAATAATTCTTGTAGGTATTTTGAAAACATCATTCTCAGCAGGTGGTGGTTTATCTACTACCTTAGCAGTGGTAGTAGCATTACCAAATAAGAAACTCAGCAAATTATCCATAACAAAAATAAAGCAACTAATAAAAGTAAACAATACTCACAGTAGAAGTTTCCTTTACCAGTTCCACTCTCCAATAGCGCTTCACTCCCAAGCAACGGTGCCAGAAAATAGTCTTGATGACCCACAAGTATAGGGGGTGTATTGCAGTATTTTTGATAAGTAAGAGTGTCGAACCCAACGAGGAGCAGAAGGTGCTGGCTAGTGGTACGGATCAGGAATTCTTTGTAAATACTTAGCAAACGGATTTTTAGGGGTTTTTTGATAAAGCAAGTAAACAAAGTACGAGCAAATAAAAGACAGTAGGAATAAATGCAGCAAGTGGCCCAATCCTTTATGCAGCAAAGGACAAGCTGGTTGTATTACTTAAGATGACCAAATGTTCTCGAGGACACATGGGAAGACTGTCAAGTGCTTTCGCTTCATATAGTTGATTAATCTTCTCTAGCTTGCTAAGTGTTGTGTGGGTGAACCTGTGCTAATGTACCGCCCCATCCAAGACTAATACATACTTGTGATTATACCCCTTGCAAACATCCGTAAGTACAAGAAAGTAATTAAGGTAGAGACCTAACCACAGCTTTAAACTCTAAGACCCCTACATCCCTTGTGCAATGGTATCCTAACGGGGGTTCAGGTTTCTGTCACTCCGACAACCCCTACGATTAGTAGCCAAATACACAATGCATTCCCCTAGGCCCATATAGGTGAAGTGTCATGTAGTCGATGTTCACATGACACCACTAGAAGAAGTACACCACAACTTAAATATCAAACTATTGAATCTTTCTCAACACAACTCCACTACTAACAACATGACTTCTCCCATGTCCTCAAGAACAAGACGAACTACTCACAAGACATCATATGGATCATGATAAGAGATGGAATAATGATGTATAACAATCTGAACATAAACAATAATTAAATGGTTCACTCAATATCATCAACTACAAAGAGTAATCAACACCGGGAAAGTTTCCCCTATGAACTAATGCAAGATTTAACTCAATTGTTACAGCAATATGGGGATGGTGATGAGGGTGATGATGATGATCCCGATGAAGTCCAGCTTGATGGTGGTGTTGATGGCGATGATCTTCCCTCTCTAGAAAGGAATTCCCCCGGTAGAAATCTGTGTGCCGGAGAGATCTTTCTCTCTTGGTGTTTTCCGCCCCGCAGAGGCGGCGGAATCTTTCTGTGGTCGCTCCCCGAGTCTTAGGGTTTCGGGAGGATGATATACGCCAGAGGAGAGAGCCAGAGGTGGGCCAGGGTGGCCACACCACCTGCTGGCGTGGCCTAGGGCTGCCCGTGCTAGGGGGTGGTGTGGGCCCCCTGTGTCCCATCTCCACTCCGTCTTCTGGCATCCTTAGTCTTCTGGAAAAATAGGATTTTCTGTATATTTTCCCTGATTTTCTGATCTTCGCAAATTTGGCCTCTAAACAACACCTTTTCCATCAGAATCCTGACTGCAGCGGTCCATGCTCCAAAAGTCATCAACCATGCAAAAATAGATGAAATAACATAAGTATCACCTCTCAATATGAAATATATCAATGAATAATAGTGAATTAAGACATAGAATAGTGAAATATATCAGGGCATCATCGTTGTTTGTTTGCCCTTCAACATCGTTGTTTGTTTGCCCTTCATCCACCTATTCTAGATCCCGTCCATCACTGGGTGCATTCAGAAATGACGATATCTCATCCTCGTCTCCAGCATCTTTTCCAACAGGAGGTTCACCTCTAGCAATAGCAAATTCACCATTTATAATGCCCAAAATAAGATCGTTGGCCTCGTAGTTGGTGCGCTCTGATGCGCTCGACTTTCGACGTAGAGCTTGTTGGGACCCACAAGAGGAAGGTACAATGAATATAGCAGCAAGTTTTCCGTCAGTTATGAAACCAAGGTTTAATCGAACCAGTACGAGCAAGGAAACACCCCAAAGGTGTTACTAGCTGAGATTTGGCAGGGCGCACTACCGGTGCTAGTAGCAACGTGGAGACCTGCACAACACAACCACGGAACTTTGTCCCCAACTTGCGATGAGGTTGTCAATCT
Organism: Avena insularis; assembly: GCA_023614405.1. Lineage (NCBI taxonomy): Eukaryota > Viridiplantae > Streptophyta > Magnoliopsida > Poales > Poaceae > Avena > Avena insularis. Next base: position 92,751,556 of record CM042696.1, on the reverse strand, counting down.
CACCGTGTTTTGCAAAAAACAAAGGATTAAACGTATCGAATGGAAAGAAGTAAAAGTTTGCAGAAAGTAAACACAAAGCATTAAAAGATTGTAGATTGTATGTAAAGTAAAAGGACCAGGATCCATAGTTCACTAGAGGTGGCTCTCCTTAGATAGAAAACATGCTGGGTGAACAAATTACAGCAGGGCAATTGACAAACACCGAGAAAGCAATACATGCATATACTAATCATCTTGACTCCTCTGAGACTTGATTGGGCATTACAACATAATACATAGACCGCCATCCAACTGCATCTATGACTAATAATCCACCTTCCGGTTATCATCCGAACCCCCTCCAGTATTAAGTTGCAAGCAACAGATTATTGCTTTACGGACTGCGTGTAAAGTAAACAATACGATTGTTCTATGAACAAAGGATTGTTGTTTTCTCCCTAGTAGCAACAACACATCTAGTACCTTAGAGATTTCTGTCACTTCCCCAGATTAACAGAGGCATGAACCCACTATCGAGCATAAATACTAACTCTTGGAGTTGCTAGCATCTACTTGGCCAAGATAGCTACTAACAACGGAAAGCATGCAAGATCACAAATAACAAAGGCATGATAGATTCAATAATCAATCTAAAATAGCATATCAATATCCATCGGATCCCCGCAAACACAACATGTATGAATTGTTGGGTTCGCAGCATAGAAAACAAAAATTTTCCTACGATGAGAACTATACACCAAGATCTATCTACTAGATACAGAGCAACGGGTGGACATACATCCATGGAGAACTTACCCTCGAAGACAACGAGTTTTTTTAACGAGTAGGAACTCGTGGTTGATGTAGTCGTACGCTTGACGATCTCAAGATCGTGTGGAAGTCCGAGAGCCGCAAATCAGCAGCGCATCCGTACTCGCACACACGTTCAAGCCACCGGACAACCTCCACCTCCTCGCTCCAGCGAATCAGCGGAAGCAGCAACTCCTTCTAGACGCAAGGCCACCAGGAACATGTATCTCGCTAATCTGAGACCATGGGGGAATATCCAGAGGGGGAGAGAGATCCTTCACGAGGAGGTGTGGTTTGTGAGAGGGGAGAGGGGGCTTTATATAGGAGGGAGGGAGACCCCTCCCCTCCCATAGCTGGCGCATGAGGGGGGGGACTCCTCCCCTCCTTCATTCATGTGGTGAACCTCCACTCACATAAACATGGCCTCCACCCAAAATCCCACTCACATGTATTTAATTTCCACCAAATTAAATGCAACTCTCAATTAATAAAACTCTTTTATTTATTTTATTCAGAATTTTGTTAATTAATTTAATTAACAAACATTCACATAAAACCCCTTGCAACATTTCAATATCACATGCAGAACTACTTTCTGCATTTTCACCCGAAACAATTCTGGTTTCTATCGAAACAATTCCTGTTTCTATCGAAACATTTCCTGCGCTTTGCAAACCTTTTGTCTGGAACATATGTGCTCCTAAATGGTGTCCGGCAACCCTTAAGTGTGTCACCCTACGGTTCGCGAATAATGCAGACATGATTGAGACTCCTCTCAGATCAATAATCAGAAGCGGGACCTGGAGATCCATACTGACTCCTGCATATTCAACGATGACTTCTGTGATCGTGAGAACCTTTAACGTCAGCAATTTAATCCCTTTGTCTCATGATATAATACATGTCCGAGATTCGATCATCGGTATCCAAATACCTAGTTTGATCTCGTTACCGACATGCACTCTTTTCTCGTTCCCGTGATATAACATTCTAGTGATCACATCACTTGCTTGCAAGCTATCTTAATGTGATATCACCGAGAGGGCCCACAGTATATCTATCCGTCATCGGGATTGACAAATTCCAATCTTGATCCATGAGCCTCAACATAACACCTTCATAGCACTAAACCCACCTTTATAGTCACCCTGTTACGGTGTGACGTTTGATGTTATCAAGATACTCTTCCGGTGTTAGCAATTAACATGATCTCATGGTCTAAGGATAAAGATTACTTCGTATGATGTTATAACAATATAAACACAATGACTTGATCATAATGCTATACTTCGGATGAATGTTCATCACATCATTCCACCAATGGTGTGACCTTGTTATTAACAACAGCCAATGTCCATGATCAGGAAACCTTGATCATCATGTTAATCAACAAGCTAGTCTATAAGAGAGGCATGACTAGGAACCCTTTTTGTTTATTAAACACACATGTATTGATGTTTCCTATCAATACAATTATAGCATGCAAAATAAACATCTATCATATACAAGGAATACATAATAACAACTTTATTATTGCCTCTCAGGGCATATTTCCTTCAGTCTCCCACTTGCATTAGAGAAAATAATCTAGTTCACATAGTGATAAATCTAACACCCATGGAGTTCTGGTGTTGATCATGTTTTGCCCTAGGGAGTACTTTAGTCAACGGATCTGCTACATTCAGGTCCGTGTGCACTACTTCTAAATCTTTATATCTCCATCCTTGACATGCTCGCGGATGGAGTGAAACCGGCGCTTAATATGCTTGGAATTCTTGTGAGACCTTGGTTCCTTTGCGTTGGCTATGGCTCCATTGTTGTCACAATAGATCACCATCGGGTCCAACGCACTAGGAACCACACCCAGTTTCGTAATGAACTCTTTCATCCAAACTGCTTCCTGTGCCGCTTCTGAAGCAGCAACATATTCCGCCTCCGTTGTTGATCCAGCTACCACAGGTTGTTTGGAGCTCCTCCAACTAACTGCTGCTCCGTTCAAGAGAAATACGTATCCAGATTGAGACTTAGAGTCATCCGGATCAGTGTCAAAGCTAGTATCGACATAACACTTAGCGACTAGCTCTTCTTCACCTCTGTATACAAGAAACATATCCTTAATTCTTCTCAAGTACTTAAGGATATTCTTGACCGCTATCCAGTGTTCCGAACCTGGATCAGATTGGTACCTACTAGTCAAACTAATAGCATGTGCCACATCCGGTCTTGTACATAGCATGGCATACATTATAGAGCCTATGGCTGAGGCATAGGGGATCTTATCCATTATCTCTCTTTCTTCCGCCGTAGCCGAACTTTGAGTCTTACTCAATGTCTTGCCTTGCAACATAGGTAAGAACCCCTTCTTACTTCCGTCCATATTAAACTTCTTTAATATCTTATCAAGGTATGTACTCTGCGATAGCCCAATTAGGCGTCTTGATCTATCTCTATAGATTTTAATGCCTAATATATATGAAGCTTCACCAAGGTCCTTCATCGAAAATTTGCTGTTTAGATAACTTTTAACACTGTTTAAAAGATCTAAATCATTTCCAATCAATAATATGTCATCCACATATAATATCAGAAATGACACATTGCTCCCACTCACTTTCTTGTAAATACAAACCTCTCCATAAGTTTGGACAAATCAAAATTCTTTGATCACCTCATCAAAGCGGAGATTCCAACTTCGTGATGCTTGCTTCAGTCCATAGATGGATCGCTGAAGTTTGCACACCTTATTAGCATCCTTAGGATCGACAAAACCATTAGGTTGTATCATATACAACTCTTCTTCAATCTTACCATTGAGGAACGCAGTTTTGACATCCATCTGCCATATTTCATAATCGAAATATGCAGCAATTGCTAACATAATCCTAACCGACTTAAGCATCGCTACGGGAGAGAATGTCTCATCGTAGTCAAATCCTTGAATTTGTCGAAACCCCTTTGCGACAAGTCGAGCCTTATAGATGGTCACATTACCATCAGCATCAGTTTTCCTTTTTTAAATCCATTTATTCTCAAGGGCCTTTCGGTCGTGAGGTAAGTCCACCAAGTTCCAATCTTGGTTCTCGTACATGGATTCCATCTCGGATTTCATGGCTTCTAGCCATTTGTTGGAATCCGGGCTCATCATCGCTTCTTCATACGTCGCAGGGTCATCTATTTCATCAATCATGAAATTCATAACAGGATTGTCGATACCTCAGGAGCTACACGTGTCCCGCTTGACTGCGAGGTTAGGTAGTGTCCTCTTTCGGAGTTTCATGATCAATATCATTAGCTCTCTCTTCATTAGGTGAAGTCAACTCCGAAACAACTTCCGGTGCTGCGCTACTCGCCATTTCATGAAGAGAAGGTTCAATAACCTCTTCGAGTTCTACCTTCCGACTACTCACACCTTTCGCGAGAAACTCCTTCTTTAGAAAGGATCCATTCTTGGCAACAAAGACCTTGCCCTCGGATCTGTGATAGAAGGTATACCCAATCGTTTCCTTAGGGTATCCTATGAAGACGCATTTTTCCGCTTTGGGTTCGAGTTTATCCGGTTGAAGTTTCTTCACATAAACATCGCATCCCCAAACTTTAAGAAATGACAGCTTAGGTTTGTTTCCAAACCATAATTCATACGGTGTCTTTTCAACGGATTTAGATGGTGCCCTATTTAAAGTGAATGCAGCGTTTCGATGCATAACCCCAAAATGACAGTGGCAAGTCGATCGAGACATCATAGATCGAACCATATCCAATAAAGTACGATTACGATGTTCTGACACACCATTACGTTGTGGTGTTCCGGCAGGCGTGAGTTGTGAAACTATTCCACAGTCTTTCATATGTGTGCTAAACTCATAACTAAGATACTCTCCTCCACGGTCGGACCGCAGAAATTTGATCTTTCTGTTACGATGATTTTCCACTTCATTCTGAAATTCTTTGAACTTTTCAAAGGTTTCAGACTTATGTTTCATCAAATAGATATACCCGTATCTACTCAAATCATCCGTGAAAGTAACAAAATAACGATATCCACCTCGCGCCGACACACTCATTGGTCCACATACATCAGTATGTATGATTTCCAATAAATCTGTCGCCCGTTCCATTGAACCGGAAAACGGCGTTCTAGTCATCTTTCCCATAAGGCATGGCTCACATTTATAAAATGATTGAAAATCAAGTGATTCCAAAAGTCCATCAGAATGGAGTTTCTTCATGCGTTTAACGCCAATATGACCTAGACGGCAGTGCCACATATATGCATATATATCATTATCAAGTTTAATCCTTTTAGCATCAACATTATGAATATGCATAATACTGCTATCGAGATCCAACAGAAACAAACCATTCAACACAGGTGCATGACCATAAAAGATATTATTCATATAAATCGAACAACCATTGTTTGCAGACTTGAATGAATAATCACTTTGCATCAAACACGATCCGGATACAATGTTCATGCTCAGTGCAGGCACCAAATAACAATTATTCAGGTTTATAACTAATCCCGACGGTATATGGAGAGGCAGCGTTCCGATGGCGATCACATCAACTCTTGATCCATTGCTGACCCGCATCGTGACCTCATCCCTTGCTAGTTGTCGCTTGTTCCGCAGCCCCTGAACCGAGTTACATATATTAGCAACCGATCCCGTATCAAATACCCAGGTGCTACTGCGAGTACTAGTCAAGTACACATCAATAACATGTATATCACATATACCTTTGTTTGCCTTGCCGGACTTCTTGTCCGCCAAATACTTGGGGTAGTTACGCTTCCAATGGCCACTCCCCTTGCAATAGTAGCACTCGGTGTCAGACTTAGGGCCAGCTCGGGGTTTCTTTTCAGGCGTGGCAATAGACTTGCCACCCTTCTTTCCCTTGTGCTTGCCTTTCTTGTCCTTCTTGAAACCGGTGGTCCTATTGATCATCAACACTTGATGTTCTTTCCTAATCTCCACTTCTGCAGTCTTAAGCATTGACAGAAGCTCGGGAAGAGACTTCTTCATGCCCTGCATATTATAGTTCATCACGAAGCTCTTGTAGCTAGGTGGCAGAGATTGGAGAACACGATGTATGCCTAAGTCAATGGGAATCGTTATTCCCAAGGACACAAGCTTATCGGCGTACCCAGACATTTTGAGTACGTGCTCACTAACGGAGCTGTTTTCTTCCATCATGCGGCTAAAGAACTTTTCAGAAGCATTATAACTCTCTACGACAGCATGGGTATCGAAAATCATTTTCAATTCTCCCATGGTATCAAAGGCATTGCCATTTTCGAAACGCTTTCGAAGTTCTGGCTCTAGCCCATACAGTATGCCGCAATGAACTAAGTTGTGGTCCTCCTAACGAGTTATATAGACGTTCTTTTCCTCGTCAGGGGCATCAGGAGCTGGTGGGGGGGCCTAGCGGCGCATCTAGCACATATTGCTTTTGTGCAGCAGTGAGGAGAATCCTCAAATTCATAGCCCAGTTGGTGAAGTTGCTACCATTTGCAGCAAGTTTCTCTTTCTCCATGAACACATTGAAATTAAAAGCAGGTGGTGCCATCTACAAAAAAAATTGTAAAGTATATTTAGACTAAGTTTATGATAGACTGAGTTCAACTAATCCAAATTACTAATGAACTCTCACACAAAAATGACATCCCTCGTGTCCTTTTGGTGATTACATGAACCAAATCCACTACACCAAGTCCGATCATCACGTGAGTCGGTGTAGCTTCAAAGGCGAGCATCTATATGGGCATCATATCAACTATATGACTCATGCTTAACCTTTCGGTCCGTGTTCCGAGGCCATGTCTGTACATGCTAGGCTCGTCAAGTAAGAACCTTAGTATTCGCGTGTGTAAAACTGTCTTACACCCGTTGTATGAAAGCGTAGAGTCGAGAACACCCGATCATCACGTCATGCCTCAAAACACGATCCACAAAATGGTGCATACTTAAGGAAGAACACATTTTATCTTGATATCTAAATGAGGGATCATCTTATAATGCTACCAAAAGCGCCAAACTAGCAATATAAGATGCTAACATCTAATGTGTGAAGTGAGGTGATATGGTCCATGCATTTGATCTCTATCATTTGCACCGTGGTATGATCTCTATCATTCCTTTGTGTGTAAGGCCAAGGTCTATGGAACTTACACGTTAAGTGAGTTGTAAGAGTATCTATCATACATCTACTTACAACAATACCATATCAAGACACTAGCCCAGCAACGATCTAAACTAGACGCCTCTAATTTATCAATTGCAAGTTTTACGTGGCTTAGGGCTTTCGGAGATAGAACCGTCTTACCTTTAACATGAACCACAACGAGGATAACCAAGTTATTAGCAACTCGTTGTAAATTAGATATTGTCTATAGTAGGAGAGACAGACACCCGCTAGCCACTTATGCAAAACTAGTTGCATGTCAGTCGTGGAACCGGTCTCATGTACGATGACATGTAAGGTTGGTCCGGGCCGCTTCATCCCACTATGCCACCAATATCCAAAGTACATAGAAGATGCAATAACATGATCATTATCGCCCACATATAAACATATGTGTACTACCCGTGCAAAGCATCTACACATAGATCAGGCTCTGATACCACTGTTGGGTCCGCAGCATAGAAAACAAAAAATTTCCTACGATGAGAACTATACGCCAAGATCTATCTACTAGATACAGAGCAACGGGTGGACATACATCCATGGAGAACTTACCCTCGAAGACAACGAGTTTTGTTAACGAGTAGGAACTCGTGGTTGATGTAGTCGTACGCTTGCCGATCTCAAGATCGTGTGGAAGTCCGAGCGCAGCAAATCAGCAGCGCATCCGTACTCGCACACACGTTCAAGCCACCGGACAACCTCCACCTCCTCGCTCCAGCGAATCAGCGGAAGCAGCAACTCCTTCCAGACGCAAGGCCACCGGGAACATGTATCTCGCTAATCCGAGACCATGGGGAATATCTAGAGGGGGAGAGATCCTTCATGAGGAGGTGTGGTTTGTGAGAGGGGCGAGGTTTTATATAGGAGGAGGAGACCCTCCTCCCATAGCCGGCGCATGAGGGGGGGGACTCCTCCCCTCCTTCATTCATGTGGTGAACCTCCACTCACATAAACATGGCCTCCACCCAAAATCCCACTCACATGTATTTAATTTCCACCAAATTAAATGCAACTCTCAATTAATAAAACTCTTTTATTTATTTTATTCAGAATTTTGTTAATTACTGTAATTAACAAACATTCACATAAAACCCCTTGCAACATTTCAATATCACATGGAGAACTACTTTCTGCAATTTCACCCGAAACAATTCCGGTTTCTATCGAAACAATTCCTGTTTCTATCGAAACATTTCCTGCGCTTTGCAAACCTTTTGTCTGGAACATATGTGCTCCTAAATGGTGTCCGGCAACCCTTAAGTGTGTCACCCTACGGTTCGCGAATAATGCAGACATGATTGAGACTCCTCTCAGATCAATAATCAGAAGCGGGACCTGGAGATCCATACTGACTCCTCCATATTCAACGATGACTTCTATGATCGTGAGAACCTTTAACGTCAGCAATTTAATCCCTTTGTCTCATGATATAATACATGTCCGAGATTCGATCATCGGTATCCAAATACCTAGTTTGATCTCATTATCGACATGCACTCTTTTCTCCTTCCCGTGATATAACATTCTAGTGATCACATCACTTGCTTGCAAGCTATCTTAATGTGATATCACCAAGAGGGCCCGGAGTATATCTATCCATCATCGGGATTGACAAATTCCACTCTTGATCCATGAGCCTCAACATAACACCTTCATAGCACTAAACCCACCTTTATAGTCACCCCGTTATGGTGTCACGTTTGATGTTATCAAGATACTCTTCCGCTGTTAGCAATTAACATGATCTCATGGTCTAAGGATAAAGATTACTTCGTATGATGTTATAGCAATATAAACACAATGACTTGATCGTAATGCTATACTTCGGATGAATGTTCATCACATCATTCCACCAATGGTGTGACCTTGTTATTAAGAACATCCAATGTCCATGATCAGGAAACCATGATCATCCTGTTAATCAACAAGCTAGTCTATAAGAGAGGCATGACTAGGAACCCTTTTTGTTTATTAAACACACATGTATTGATGTTTCCTATCAATACAATTATAGCATGCAAAAATAAACATCTATCATATACAAGGAATACATAATAACAACTTTATTATTGCCTCTGAGGGCATATTTCCTTCATGAATTACAAATAGATGATCTTGATCATGAACGGAGCTCACAAGATCTAAACATGAAAGCACAAAGGAGGAGAAACCAGCCATCTAGATACTACATGGATCCGTAGTCCAAGGATGAACTACTCACGCATCACACCGGAGGCTTGCATGGTGATGAAGAAGGCCTCCAGGGTGAATTCCCCTCTCTGGCAGGGTGCCGGGAAGAGCTTCAGATCCCTCCCGATCTAGGGATGGAGATGATGGCGGCTACAGACTCTTTTGTGGATTTTTGATCGGGTACTTAGGGTTTTCATCCCGAGGGCAACTTATGGGCGGAAGGAGAGGCCGAGGGGGTGCCGGGAGCGGCCACACCACCCCCTGGCGCGGGCCAGGTGGTGTGGTGGCTCCCTGGCCCTTCTCTGTCTCGTATTCTGGCACTTGATCCCTTCCGGAAAAATAGGCACTTTGGCTTTTGTCCCGTCCAATTCCGAGAATATTCATTTTCTGACTTTCCTGGAACCAAAAACAGCAGAAAATAGGCAGCTGGCACTGTGGCTCTTGTTAATAGGTTAGTCCAAGAAATCATATGAAAAGTACTCCAAAGTTGGAACAAAACACAAGAAAGTGGATAAAACCAAGCATGGAACATCAAAAATTATAGATACATTTGCAATGTATCAACATCCCGAAGCTTAACTCCTGCTCGTCCTCGAGTAGGTAAGTGATAAAAAAAATTGAGGTGAGATGCACCATCAAAGACTTGATCAAAGTATTTGCAAAACATTCAAGGCTGGGATCATAGTACTTCAATCATAACATGAAAGACAAAGTTCTAGCAATAAGCAAAGAAACTATGATGCAACATGAAAAGGCACAAACAAAAGATTCATGAATAACAATGCCTTGCAAGACGTTTGTTTGTTTCACATAAAGAAAACATAGCATAATAGTATTCAGCTTGTCCCTCAATAGAATAGCAAATATAAATGCATAGGACACCTTCAAAGTTCATAAGAGTGACTAGATACAATAGTTTCAAACAAGCAATAACAAGTTATGCATAAATCAACTAGTATTGGGACAATGCACATAGAACTAAGAATGGCCACTATGCTCTCAAAGTAGTGCATAAAGATAGAAGGTGGAGACTCAATATAATGGTGGAAGAAAGGCCTTTTGTAAAAGGAAGTAGGGATTCAAGTCTCATAAAGAGCTTCCAAAAATTATGGTACTTATAGCTTTCAGCTCTCATTGCCCCTATCATAAGCATCTTGAAGTGATTAAGGTTAAAGTGAACAAACTATGGTGTACATGCTTGACGAAGTATAAGTCAGAAATCTCATGTCCCTTGTATACGAGGGCCGCTCCTCATGCTACTCAAGTTTAGTCACCGGTAAGTTCTTGTCATTGTAAGTACATGTGTATCATTGAGAACCACCAACGGGGTACCCCTTGCCCGATGATACAGAAGAATCCCCATATCAAAATGACAAGGCAAGCAGACAACGAGCATCTCAGCATTCTTCTTATTTACCACAGGAATATGGTGCTTTTTTCTTTCTTTCCTCTTTTCATAGTATCTCTTTTTTTTCTCTTTTTTTCTCAATATAGGACTCTTTTTTTATAAGAAGAATGCTTCATAGACAGCTCATTATGGTTACGCTACAGGTTTCCATCATGTCAGCATGGATTAGACCAGCGGCCCTGTGCTTTCTAACACATATACATAACTCCATGGACTTACAAGCTCCCCTTTCATTTCACACCGACGACATCCATATACAAAAGAGCATGATATCAACTAGGTACAAGTACCAAGTGCAATGTTGAAAGCATTCTCCATGAAAGCATGGTTCTGCTAATTCCCAACAAATAAGTGCAAGCATATACAACATAGAAGACACAATGGTTCAAGTTTATTAAGGGCAAGTAAAGTAAAGTGTGCCTTCAAGTTTGTGAGAGCTTTAATCACTAGTTTTCTCATAACAAGAGGAAGGTAAAGAAAAGCATGAATATACTTGGAATAACATAAGCTAGTAGGTAGGTATGGTGGACTCTTTGGAATAACTTGGTTTAGGGAGTTGGATGCATGAGTGGAACTCATACTTGGTTATGGAGGCTAGCAAAAGACTGGGAGCGACAAACTAAGAGAGCAATAATGGCCATAATCATGCAGAGCGACAAAACATCATTGATCAAAGCATAAAGTGATACTACAAGTTGAAAACTACAGGATCATAAAGGCTATGGTGACTTGTGATAGTCATAACATGGTGTGAGCATGTGCCAAGTCAACCCAAATAAAGCATCAAAGGAGAATACCACTATACTATGCTTTAATATGCTAAAACAACGCATGATTCATCCAAGGCACATTAAGCAATCTCAATTGTTTATAACAAGTCATGCTACAGCAAAGAATACTAAGCATAAATCAAAAACAATATCAAACATGGCATGACAAAGCATAGGCAACAGTCAAAAACGAGCTCTTTTTACCACACAAGTATGAACTTTCCTACTCTTTTCCAAACCAAACCAAACTATTCGCAAACCAAAGTGTGAAAGAGGGGGTCCAACCAACTTATTCAGAAAACTAAGCAAACCAAGCAAACTAAAAACCAAAACAAAAACAAAAAAGAAGATGCTCCAAGAAAAACACAACTGTGCATGAAACAATAAAAATGAAGCGTTGGAAGAAACCTGGAATTTTTATTGATGAAGAAGGGGGATGCCTTGGGCATCCCCAAGCTTTGACGCTTGTACTTCTTGGATATTTATTGGGATGGCACGCGTGGCATCCCCAAGCTTGAGCTTTAGTCCATCCTTTATCTCATTACTCGTTCCTTTCATACACCTGAAAATTTTCCTTCATACAAAACTTCACACAATCTCATTAGCAACATTAGTGCACTTAAGATAAATAAGTCTCAAGGTTCAGTTCTAACACCAAATAAACTTCCATTAGAACACTAGATACTGTAGCACTTCCCTCAAAAAGCTCAATTCCCCAAAGGAACTCAAGAAGGAACTAACAAGAAGTGAATGCAGAAAAATTGCAGAAATCTGTCAAAACATACCAGCAGGTAAAGACGAATTTTTTCGAAGACCTTCTGTTGCTCAAATCAAAAAGTGTTGAACTGACGAAAGTTAGGTAACAACCTGGGTCAGAAGCACAAAAAATTACAGATCAATCCGACATACAGAGCTCCCTCAGGAAGTTTTACGGTGAAGCACAAAAATCTGTTTCGGGACAGCAACTTTCCCAATCATTACTTCACTCTCATTAGAGGTTACTCTTGGCACAAAAAGCAAATAAAAAGGATAAGGAGCGGTTATTACAGAGGTAATAACTTCCAAGACTCATCTAAAACTCTTGGGTTATCTCCCAACAAGTACTTTTCTTTAACGCCTTTAAGTTAGGCATAAGAACCAAAGAAAGAATCAAGTGTTCTCAAATGAAGAAGCATTAAGATTAATACCAGAAATATTTTCAACAAGGCAAGGTATATCATCCAAGTAAGTTCTAGAGGATCCTCTCTCAATGCTCTTAGGTTCACTATTCTCATCAAAAGGGTTTGCAGGAACAATCCAATCAAGATTCTTTTCTATGGCATCATGTATTGCTACTAGTTTGAAGGGTATTGGTATCTTAGGTTCCTCCCCATTAGGTTCGGTTTTGTTCATCTTTTCTCGTATACCAACCACATCTACACATGAGCCTAGCATATTGAAACGTTCAAAAACTTTTCTAGCTTCTTTGGCAACATCATAGAACTCCTTAAACAAAGTTTCTAGAATAAAATCCCTCTTTTCAGGGTCTTCAATTTCTTTAAGCTTAAGAAACATTACTTGCATTAAGGGGTTGAGGTTAACAAACCTAGCTTCTAACATGTGGATTAAAGAAGCTGCAGCAATCTCATAGTCTGGAGAAAGTTCTACAAGGGATCTATCCTCAGTATCTTCATGCTTACTAACATGATTAAAGAATTCTTCAATGTTATCTTTCCCAATTATAGAACCACTACCAATTGGAAGATCTTTCAGGGTGAATGTAGGGATCAACATGGTGAGCTAAGGAAGAGGTGACAACTAAAGGAGACTTAATTTTTTGTGTTTTTCAAATAAGAAAGCAAACAAGTAGAACTAATTTTTTTTGTGTTTTTGAAGAACAAAACAAGCAAACAAAGCAAAAAAGAAAACTAAGCAAAACAAAAACAACAAAGTAAAGAGATTGGTTATGAGGGACTCCCCTTGTGAAGATGTCCTTGACTCCCCGGCAACGGCGCCAGAAAATCTTGATGCGCTCGACTTTCGACGTAGAGGTCGTTGGGAACCCCAAGAGGAAGGTACGATGAATATAGCAGCAAGTTTTCCGTCAGTTATGAAACCAAGGTTTAATCGAACCAGTAGGAGCAAGGAAACACCCCAAAGGTGTTACTAGCTGAGCTTTGGCAGGGCGCACTACCGGTGCTAGTAGCAACGTGGAGACCTGCACAACACAACCACAGAACTTTGTCCCCAACTTTCGATGAGGTTGTCAATCTCACCGTGTTTTGCAGAAAACAAAGGATTAAACATATCGAATGGAAAGAAGTAAAAGTTTGCAGAAAGTAAACACAAAGCAGTAAAAGATTGTAGATTGTATGTAAAGTAAAAGGACCGGGATCCATAGTTCACTAGAGGTGGCTCTCCTTAGAAACATCTGGGTGAACAAATTACAGCGGGGCAATTGACAAACACCGAGAAAGCAATACATGCATATACTAATCATCTTGACTCCTCTGAGACTTGATTGGGCATTACAACATAATACATAGACCGCCATCCAACTGCATCTATGACTAATAATCCACCTTCAGGTTATCATCGAACCCCTCCAAAGATTAAGTTGCAAGCAACAGATTATTGCTTCTTAATGCGTGTAAAGTAAACAATATGATTGTTCTATGAACAAAGGATTGTTGTTTTCTCCCTAGTAGCAACAGCACATCTAGTACCTTAGAGATTTCTGTCACTTCTCCAGATTACCAGCGGCATGAACCCACTATCGAGCATAAATACTAACTCTTAGAGTTGCTAGCATCTACTTGGCCAAGATAGCTACTAACAACGGAAAGCATGCAAGATCACAAATAACAAAGACATGATAGAATCAATAACCAATCTGAAATAGCATCTCAATATCCATCGGATCCCCCCAAACACAACATGTATGAATTACAAATATATGATCTTGATCATGAACGGACTCACATGATCTAAACATGAAAGCACAAAGGAGGAGAAACCAGCCATCTAGCTACTACATGGATCCGTAGTCCAAGGATGAACTACTCATGCATCACACCGGAGGCTTGCATGGTGATGAAGAAGGACCTGTGGTGAATTCTCTCCGGTGGTGCCGGGAAGAGCTTCAGATCCCTCCCGATCTAGGGATGGAGATGACGGCGGCTACAGACTCTTTCGTGGATTTTTGATCGGGTACTTAGGGTTTTCGTCTCGAGGGCAACTTATAGGCGGAAGGAGAGGCCGAGGGGGTGCCGGGAGCGGCCACACCACCCCCTGGCGCGGGCCAGGCCTGGCCACGCGGCCAGGTGGTGTGGTGGCTCCGTCGCCCTTCTCCGTCTCGTATTCTGGCACTTGATCCCTTCCGGAAAAATAGACACTTTGGCTTTTGTCCCGTCCAATTCCGAGAATATTCATTTTCTGACTTTCCTGGAACCAAAAACAGCAGAAACAGCTGGCACTGTGGCTCTTGTTAATAGGTTAGTCCAAGAAATTATATGAAAAGTACTCCAAAGTTGGAACAAAACACAAGAAAGTGGATAAAACCAAGCATGGAACATCAAAAATTATAGATACATTTGCAATGTATCACGCTCCATCACTTAACTATTTCAGAAAGAAAGGTAAAACAAGTTAGAAAAACAAAGAGTAAGAATTGAGCAATGTACTAAAACGGTCACCTTTATGTAGATATGAGCAAATAGATGGTAAAAAATATGAGTAAAAAATTGGGCAAAACCATTTCCTTACTCATATCTACATAAAGGTGACCTTTTTTAGTACATTGCCATATTAGTGCATTGCTATATTTAGTTGAATAAGCATGCTAGCAAATAAACTTTGCTAACAATATTACTAAAAAATAAAAATTAGGACATTTGATACTAACAATATTACTAAAAATATTACTACTAACAATATTACTAGCAAATAAACTTTACTAACAATATAACTAAAAAATGAAAAAAACTCCACCACCTCTTGGGGCGAGGTGGCACTCGATCGACCTCCTCTTCCTTGGTCGGCAGAGGGCGGCAGCGAGCACGGTCGGGCACGGTGGGGGGCACGAGGATGCGGGCGCGGTCGGAGGCAGCGAGTGCGAGGGTGGTGGCGGTGCGGTCGGGACAAGGTGGCACGCATAGTCTCGGGAGCAGTGGCATGGCGGCGCGGTCTGTACGAGGCGGCAAGCGCGAGGACGAGGCTGTCGGAGACGAGGGCGGCAGCGAGGTCGATGGCGCGGCGGAAAAAATCGGTAGCACCTCCCCTGCGTCGTCTTCGTCTCCGTCGATTTGGCTGCTAAGTCCGGAAGGGGGCGGGCAATTCCAATATATATGATTGACCCTCTAGTCTCGGGGCATGGTACCAACCGGGACAAGAGGCCTTCTACTCCCGGATGGTACCACGACCCAGGACTAGAGACCCCCCCTCTAGTCCCGGGTGCAGCCACGACCCGGGACTAGAGGCTATTTCTGGCATCCACCAATTTCGCGCGCGAGGCCAGACCTCTAGTCCCGGTTGGTATTGAGACCCGAGACTAGATGGGCTTTTGTAACTTTTTCATATTTTTTAGTTTGTATAATTCATATCAATTAGAACTTTGGAAATTCATAGCTCCTATTTTATAAATCCAAATAATACAAATAATATGTCTATTATTATCAGAAAAATATAAGGAATCTGAATATATCATCCATACATCTGTTTGCATCACATATAAATTGTGTCATTTTCAATTCAAAATGCATTCACTATTTTTTTTGCATATTTTCGAATCTGAGGTCAAAGTGGCAGGTGCCCCCGGAATATGCCATGGTTCACGGTCCCCGGTTCCCCCATACACAAGTCGGGGAAGGGCTGAGGATCCAGCCACATGCGCCTGACGATGACGACGATGACGATGATGAGACGACCTTGAAGCTGTGTGCTATAGGGCTAGACATGATTATGACTAATAAATGTCTTGCGTGCTAGTCTCTCTACAAACCTCCTGAACTATGAAGATGTTATATTCTTGTGAGTTCGCTCAAGTGCTTATTTTTTAATATTAATAAATGTTTTGGGTGTTGGCCACAGCAAGTTGCAATACTACCTATTGAGAGTCATTTCATATCCATATAATTAAGCATATCACCAAAAATAAAGGTTTAACAATTATCTATTGAAAGTCAGTTCATATCCAGATTAGCAGATCGGTTAAATGAAGAGATTGTCTTGGGAACTATTCAGAATGCTCGGGAACAATACATTACATAAATGTTTTCTTCTAAGTTTTCAGAACACAGTTACATAAAATATTTAATACATTACTACACATCATTTCTTCACGTGTGTCCCTTGATGATTGCGCCATAACCATGGAGCATCTTCATTAATTAACAGGGTTGTTGGATCAGTGTTCATTGCAAAGGTCGGAATTTCATGAAACTTATCATAATCTTCCGACATGTCTGTCTTGTCCTCCACTCTCATGATGTTATTTTTTCCGAAAGAACGATGTGGCGCTTTGGCTTATCGTCTGATGTATTCTTTTGCTTATTTTTTCCTTTTTCTCGGTTTGGTAGACATGTCCTTCACATAGAAAACCTAAGCCACATTATTAGCTAGGACAAATGGTTCATCTAAGTACGCAATATTGTTGAGATCCACTGTTGTCATTATGTACTGCTTGTCTACCTTTACCCCGCCTCTTATCAGCTTGACCCATTTGCACTGAAACAAGGGGACCTTAAAAGTAGATCCATAGTCAAGTTCTCATATCTCCTCTATGTAACCATAATATAAGGTCTTTGATCCATCGTTGTTTGTTGCATCAAAGCGGACACCACTGTTTTGGTTGGTGCTCTTTTTATCTTGGGTGATTGTATAAAATGTATTCCCGTTTATCTCGTACCCTTAGAAAGTAAATATAGTCGAAGTTGGTGACCTAGATAACAAGTATAGCCGATCTCCAAGAGTGTTGTTTTCTATGAGATGTGCTTGCAACCAACCGTTGGAAGTCTTTATCTGTTCATTTCTAATCCAGTCGTCATGCTTCCCAGGGTTGTTGGAGAGTACAGTTTTCTTGTGTTCCTTAATATACAGAGCCGCCAAGGTGGAATTTTGTAGAACTGTGTAATGTGCTTCAGTGTAAGAATGTCCGTCCCTACATATTATTGATTTCCTTCATAGAGTGCCTTTTCCACTAAGTCTCCTCTCATGCCGTGATTGTGGAAGACCAATCGGCTTAAGGTCAGGAACAAAGTTAACACAAAACTCAATGACCTCCTATGTACCATAGCCCTTGGAGATGCTCACTTTTGGCTAGCACGGTTACGAACATGTTTATTTTAGACTCCTATGAACCTCTCAAAGGTGAACATATTGTGTAGAAATACTGGACTGAGAATGGAAATCTCTTCGACTAGGTGAACCAGGAGGTGTGTCATGATATTGAATAAAGATGGTGGGAAGACCAACTCGAAACTGACAAGAAATTGGACCACATCATTCTGTAATTGTGCTCGATCTTTAGGATTGATTACCTTTTGAGAGATTCCATTGAGGAATGCGCATAGCTTCATAATTGGTGCTCGAACATAATCCGATAGAAGCCCCCTCAATGCAATCAGAAGAAATTACGTCATAATCACGTGGCAGTCATGAGACTTTAGGTTTTGGAACTTTTTCTCTATCATATTTATTATTCCCTTTATATTCGACGAGAAGCCAGACAGGACCTTGATACTGCTTAAGCATTCAAAAAATATTTCCTTCTCTTGTTTGGTAAGAACGTAGCTGGCAAGACCTTGAAACCATTCTGGATGCAGGCCTTCTGGGTCGTTTATATGTTGTTGGTCCTGCCATGCTTCTGGTGTATCTTTTGTCTTCCCATACATGCCCAAGAAGCCTAGCAGGTTCACGCAAAGATTCTTCATCACATGCATCACGTCGATTGCAGAGCGAACCTCTAGGAATTTCCAATAAGATAGCTCCCAAAATATAGATTTCTTATTCCACACGGGTGCGTGTCTGTCAGCGTCCTTTGGAATAGATTGTCCGCGAGGACCCTTTCCAAAGGTTACTATCCTTGACCATATCAAATACATCAGCACCAGTACGTTCCTTAGGCTTCGGCTGGTGACATGCTTGACCGTTGAAATGCTTGCATTTCCTTCTTAAGGGATGCTTGGCCAAAAGAAATCGACGATGCTCCACGTACACATTCTTCCTATAATGTTCCAAATATATACTTTCAGTCTTATCTAAACAGTGCGTGCATGCATTGTATCTCATGTTTGTTTGTCCTGAAAGGTTACTAAGAGCAAGCCAATCATTGATGGTTACGAACACCAACGCTCATAGGTCAAATGGCGCTCGTTTGTGTTCATCCCACACACGTACACCTTCTTCACGCCACAACTGTAAAAGTGCTTCAACTAATGACCTTAGGTACACATCAATGTCATTGATGGGTTGCTTCAGGCCATGGATTAGCACTGACATCATAATGAACTTCTGCTTCATGCACAACGAAGGAGAAAGGTTATAGATACATAGATTCATGGGCCAGGTGCTATGACTGGAGCTCCGCTCCCTAAAAGGATGCATGTCATCTGTACTTAGACCAAACCTTAAGTTCCTTGCGTCATCAGCAAAGTCCGTACTTCCAATCGATTTTTCTCCATTGTGACCCTTCAGCGGGGTGTCTCAACATCCCGTCTGACTTAAGTTCATGTTTGTACCATCGCAATAACTTGGCATGCTCTTTGTTCCTGAACAAGCGTTTCAACTGTGGTATTATAAGAGCATACCACATCACCTTGGTAGGAACCCTCTTCCAGGAGGGCTCGCCCTCAACATCACTAGGATCATCTCGTCTGATCTTATACCGCAATGCAGTGCATACTGGGCATGCATCCAAATTCTCGTACTCCTCACTACGGTAGAGGATGTAGTCATTAGGACATGCATGTATCTTCTGAACCTCTAAACCTAGAGGGAAGACAACCTTCTTTGCTTCGTACGTACTGTTGGGCAATATGTTATCCTTTGGAAGCACATTCTTCATCATTTTTAGCAACTTTTCAAATCCGGAGTTAGATAGACCACACTCTGCCTTCCATCGCAGCAATTCCAATGTGCTACCTAGTTTTTTCAGACTATTTTTGCAATTTGGGTACAACGACTTTTTTTGATCCTCTAACATGTGATCGAACTTCTTCCTCTCCTTCTCATTTTCGCAATCTCTCCGTGCATCAGCAATGGTCCGGACCAAGATCATCAACGGGCTCATTGTGTGCCTCTTCTTCAGCCTCCCCTTCATCTTCCCACATTCAGGGACCCATGATAGTTGTCATCATTCCCTTCTTCTTCATTGTCTTCCATTATAACCCCTCTCTCTCTCCGTGCTTGGTCCAACAATTATAGATGGGCATGAAACCAGACCGAAATAGGTGGATGTGAAGGATTTTTTAGTCAAAGTAATCCTTCTGATTCTTACAGACACTACATGGATAGAATACAAAACCATTTCGCTTGTTCGCAACAGTCACACAGAGGAATTCATGCACGCCATTAATGAACTCGCCAGCGCGTAGTATATCAAAAAACAATACACAACATCATGAATAGAGATAAGTGACCAATTTAATACAAGTTTTTCATCACATTAAACCAAAAATAGAGTATAGTGGACCAAATGTTATTATTGCAAAAATAAAAACAATGCAGTAATTTTAAAAAATTCTACTCCATACTCATTTTGATCAGTTACTGTGTAAACAACATCTACATATATGCAAACTAACAAGTTAATGTGAGCTTCTAGAGCATTAAATGAGCAACACTATTTAAAGAAAAACCTTATTTCCTCACTTTACAAAGCAACACTATTTTCTATAACCCTAATTTGTTTCTCCCCAAAATCTTCTCATTTTTAAAAGTATTTTCAAACATTTTTTGCTAAATGGGCTAGTACCTAAAATAGGTGCACCTACTATGTACTAAAAACATATTAAAGCTTGGATCATTTTCACTTCATTTACTTGTTGAAATCTAAAAAAATAAATTTTGAAAATTTTACATGCATCCATTTTTGAATTGGAGAAAACAATTAACATGAAAAATGTGGAGTTTTTAATTATTGATCTAGCAGTAAAAACCTCATTCCATTCTGAGCTCTAAAACTCTAAAAATACACATTTCATTTTCAATAACTTTTTGCCTAATCAAAATTTGCCTAAAATTACACATCTAAAATTCCCTCTACTTCTAGAGCATGAAATCGCTCTCTACTTCTAGAGTATTGAGCTAAACTAACAATGTAAGATGAAAGGATGAAGTTGCTAACCTTTTAAGACCTTGCATTTAGAGGTTGCCACCAAATCTTGGAGAAAAAATGGGCATGAATTCGGCTTGCTTGGAGGAAAAATGGCCATGGGCATGGACAAAGCCAAATTATATATACAGACCAATAGTCTCGGTTGGTATTAAGAACAAGGACTGGTGATTTACCTCTAGTCCTGGGCCGTGATACCAACCGGGACAATAGGCTCCTGCACATGGGGTTGGCTGGCGTGAGTCCTCTAGTCCCGGGTATGATGATTTTGGGTGGAACGATGCCCTTGGACTCGGGCTCAGTACATG
Source organism: Avena insularis (assembly GCA_023614405.1). Lineage (NCBI taxonomy): Eukaryota > Viridiplantae > Streptophyta > Magnoliopsida > Poales > Poaceae > Avena > Avena insularis. Next base: position 92,730,595 of record CM042696.1, on the reverse strand, counting down.
TTTATAAGAGCCGAACTCGGTAGGATAAGTACATGGTTTGTTTTACATTGTACGCAGCAAGTCAGGGACCTATCGATCTCAACCTTATCATATCTGGTGAGATCGTTACAACAGCCCTGACATAGATATCCATCTAGATCATCTTCGTACGTGGCATGCCACAGTACGGTTTACACAAATATTCCTAACACCCCTCCTCAATCTCAGCCTTCTTGAAGGTTGAGGTTGTGTTTGACTTCTTTAAGTTGCCGTGTAGGCAAAGCCTTTGTAAAACCATCTGCCACTTGGTCTTGTGAAGAAATAAAGCGGATCTCGAGCAATTTGTTAGCAACCCTTTCTCTCACAAAATGAAAATCAATTTCAATGTGTTCTGTTCTTGCATGAAAGATGGGATTAGCATATAAATAGGTTGCTCCCATATTATCACACCAAAGACATGATACTTGATTTCTTTTAACTCCAAGTTCTCCCAACAGAGATTCTATTCATATTATTTCTGCTATAGCATTTGCTAGAGCCTTATATTCTTCTTCTGTACTTGACCTTGACACAATTGCCTATTTTCTAGCACTCCTAGAAATGAAGTTAGGACCAAAATAAACCGCAAAACCGCCTGTAGATCTTCTATCATCCAGACATTCTGCCCAATCAGCATCTGAAAAAGCACTTACTAAGGTGGAAGAGTATCTTCGAAAAGTCAAACCAAGACTTTTGATTCCTTTAATATACCTCAATATCATTTTAACTGCAGTCCAATGAACTGTAGTTGGTGCATGTAGAAACTGGCATACCTTGTTTACAGAAAAGGCAATATCTGGTCTCGTGAGAGTCAAGTACTATAGTGCACCTACAATGCTCATGTAGTTTGTGCTATCTTCTGGACCAAGAGCATTCCCTTCAACAGCTGATAGTTTCTCTGAAGATGACAGAGGAGTTGACACCATCTTAGAATTTTTCATACCAACTCTAGACAACAAATCGAAAGCATATTTATTTTGAGTTAGTATAATATTTTCATTAATTCTCTTGACTTCAATTCCCAAGAAATAATGCAAGTCACCTATATCTTTTAATGCAAAAGATGCACTTAAATCTTGAAGCAGTGCAGAAATGGCTTTGTTGGATGTACAAGTGACGATGATATCATCAACATAAACTAACACATAGATGGTGATATTAGACTTGTTGTAAATAAATAATGATGTATCAGCTTTTGAGGGAAGGAAACCAACCTCTTAAAGTTTAGAGTTCAACTTGGCAAACCATGCTTTTGGTACTTGCTTGCGTCCATAAAGTGACTTGTCCAACTTGCACACATGCTATGGTGCATTAGGATCTTTGTAACCAGGTGGCTGTTTCATATATGCTTCCTCTTCCAGAACACCATGGAGAAACGCGTTCTTCACATCTAACTGTCTTAAGCTCCAACCTCTAGAAACAGAAACAGCTAAAACAAGTCTTATAGTAGCAGCTTTAGTTATAGGACTAAAAGTGCCCTCATAATCTATGTCATATCTTTGCTTAAAACCTTTAGCAACGAATCTAGCTTTGTATCTATCAATAGTGCCATCAGCTTTCTTTTTGATTTTATAGACCCATTTACAATCTGTGAGGTTTATGCCATGTTTATGTGGTACAAAGTGCCAGGTTTTATTTTCTACCAAGGCCTTATACTCATCATCCATTGCATTTTTCTAGTTCTCATTTCTAGAGCTACTTGCAAATTAGATGGTCCATAACACACTATCCCATCAGTATAGATTTTTAGAGTAGTTTTACCAGTAGTAGACCGTGTCCAATGCCGGGCTTCAGGAGCATGCGCATATTCGTGTGCAGATAGACTTAGCACAGAGGATCCCCCTGAATCGCACCTGGATCCGCGCCAGCAGCAGTAGACCGGGTTGTCGACCATCCGCGCACGGAGCACATGTCATTGGATGGGTGGGCCGATCGAGCCTGACACGCTGAGGGGAGGGCCACCTGGTCGGCTGGCCACGTGCAGGCGGGCCACGCCTAGTGGGGGCATGGGCAGACGTGTCGATGCGTGGCTGGAACACCGCTTCAGACGACGAGGAGCCGGACGAACAGTCATCGCTTGCGGGACTAGAGGACGGATGGAGTTAGCCGTGGGCCACAGGGGAAGATCCCGCGGTGGATTCCTCGGACAAAGACCCCGAGGTGGATGCACCGGAGATCTAGGGCATATCTGCTCTAGATCCCGTGTCGTGGCTGGTTGGTGTAGAAACCTCCTGATCGTGATTTTGATCCGTTTCTTGAGCGATTTGCACCGGATTTCTTCCTGTATCATGTGGCTGCAACTGAGGAATACTGAATAAACTAGGATTAGTGGAAACATCAGACGTTAGATCATTGAATTTTTGTTCTCCAAGAGACGAATTTTGAAGGAAATTGGGCAAAAGAAGGATTTCTTGACGCAAACGTGCTCCCGCATTTGGATGAAGTTTGGCGAACGGAAAAACAGCCTCATCAAAAACTACATCCCGTGATACATAGACACGCCTAGAACTGACATCAAGACATTTAACCCCTTTGTGGATTGGACTATATCCCAGAAAAACACATTGTTTGGAGCGAAAAGCGAGTTTGCGTTTGTTGTATGGTCTAAGATTTGGCCAACGGGCATAGCCAAACACACGAAGAGAAGAGAAATCAGGGGCTTCTTGGAGTAGGCGTGTCAAAGGAATTTCTTGGTTGATCACCGAAGATGGGAGCATGTTAATAAGGTATGTTGCTGTTAGAAAAGCTTCATCCTAGAATTTTAGTGGCATGGATGCATTTGCAAGAAGTGCTAGCCCACCTTCTACAATATGCCTATGTTTTGGTTCTGTCGATCCATTTTGTTGGTGGGCATGTTGACAGGAAACATGATGGGGAATTCCCATTTGATTAAAGAAAAGGTGGAGTTTCTCATATTCTTCTCCCCAATCTGTTTGCATAGCAATAATTTTTCTATTGAATTTGCGTTCAACAAGGCTTTGGAAGTTTTTAAAAATATGAAACACTTCAGACTTTTTCTTGAGAAGGTAGATCCATGTAAATTTGCTAAAGTCATCAATGAAGCTTACTTAGTATGAAAAACGACCAACAGAGGTAGGTGTTCGCCACCACACAAATCAGAGAACACAAGCTCAAGAGGTATGGTTGACACACTAATGGATCTATTATAAGGAAGTTGATAAAATTTTTCTCTTTGGCATGAATCACAAATAGACTCAATCCTAGACTCTTTGGAACAGGAAAGATTAAAATTGCTAAGCACACGTTGAACGACTTTAAATGAAGGATGACCTAATCGATCATGCCACCATGTAGCTGAAGGCTTGGTGACGCTAAGGACTTGTTTATTTGATATCAATGATGAAGACACCAATGGATAGAGCCCCTTTGTGCATCTACCCTTGAGGAGAACTCTCTTCGTGTCTTGTTCCTTCACATAAAAATGCCACGAATGAAATTCAACAAAGACATTATTATCACGTGTTAAACAATGAATTGAGACAAGATTTTTTGTGGTAGAAGGGACATGAAGAACATTGCGAAGATGAAGTTGTTTAGATGGGGAAATAAAAAAATGCATGACCAACGTGACTGATGTTCATACCTGATCCATTGGCAGTGTGGATCTTCTCCCCACCATTGTACTTCTCCTTCATGGTGAGCTTGTTGAGATCACCGGTGACGTGATCGGTGGCACCGGAGTCGCCGTACCAGTTGGTGTTGACTCTGTAGGATGCAATGTTGGCACCCTTTTCTTCTTCCTCCTCTTCATCATCGGAGTACCGGTGCCAGCCCTTCCATGCGGGGTGACCCGGTTTGCCATAGATCTGGCATACGATGACGTCCTTGCCCTTGTTGCCGCCACCGTTGCCATTGCGATGGCCACCGCTGTCGCCGTTGTTGCCACCCTATGGTGGGCGAGCAGCTCCACGACCGTTGCTGCGGCCGCCTCCACCACGGCCGCGAGGTGCACCGCGTCCTCTCGCATGAGCATTGACGGAGGCCTCGCCGATCAGCATATCCATCCGGTTATCGTACGCCGTCAGGCGTACAGCTCACTGACGGTGAGCTTGGCGGTTGGGTTTGCCCCGATTGCAGCAAAGAGTGGGTTGTAGGGGTTGGTGAGGAGATACTCAACTTGCTCGTCCTCCTCCACCTTGCATCCCGCGGTTGCGATCTTGTCGCAGATCACCTTGATCGCCACGAAGTACTGCGGCGTCGTCTTCCCCTCCTTCTTGGTGTTGGCGAGCCTGGTGCGGAGGTTGGCGATGTGGGTGAGAGATTGTGCGGCGAACATCACCGTCACCACCGTCCACATCTCGGCGGCGGTCTTCATGCCAACGCAAGAGACCATGATCTCCCTTGTGATGGAGTGGTGGAGGTAGGTGAGGACCTGCTGGTCGATGGCCACCCATGTCTCGTAGTCAGGGTTGGCCTCCTCCATGTTGCCCGCCCCTTCCTTGCCAGCGACAGTGATCGTCTTGGGCAGTGCCTTGGCGGTCCCATCTAGGAACCCCATGAGACGGGCGCTGCGCACCGTGGGAAGAACTTGAGGCTCCTAGAGCAGGAAGTTTTCACACGTGAGCTTCTGGGCTGTCCCTTGATTTGGAAGAAGATTGCCCATGGCTGCGGGGGAGGAAGGTGAAGCCATAGATGTGATTTTGTGGAAGAGAGGCTCTAATACAATATGATGATTTTGGGTGGAACAATGCCGTTGGACTCGGGCTTGGTACGTGGTTATAAAAGCCAAACTCGGCAGGATAAGTACATGGTTTGTTTTAGATCGTATGCAGCAAGTTAGGGACCTATCGATCTCAACCTTATCATATATGGTGGTGAGATCGTTACAACAGCCCGGACATACATATCCATATAGATCATCTACATACGTGACATGCCATAGTACGGTTTACACAAATATTCCTAAAACTGGGCCGTATCACGAACCGGAACTAGAGGTCTGGAACGACCTGTAACTAGAGCTACCCCGGCCTCCTAGCCGTTGGAGCCGGGACGATCCGGGACTAGAGCTGTCTCGGCCTCCTAGCCGTTGTAGCCGAAACGACCCGGGACTAGAGCTGCCCCGACCTCCTAGCCGTTGCGACTGTCGAGAACGGGGCTTACAAGAGGTATATATAACGGTGATAACCTAGGTCATCAACGATCCGTACCGCGGGGCTATCTCCCCCGCACCCCCACATGCGTCCCTGTTGGACACGGAGTGGACCAACTTTAGACTCCGCTCCGCATCGGTCCAAGCCTCCGGCGACGGGCCTCGCTCTGCTCTGTCAGAAGTTAGTCTTTACTTTGTAGAACTTGGATTAACATATAATAGCCTCGCTCCGCTCCGGCACAAGTTAATCTTTACTTTGTAGAATTTGGAAACATATAACAGCATATATATAGAGCTATACATCCTGTACCCTACACGTGTTGGTGTCTACACACTCTCATGGAAAATGGCGAAGGAGATAGTCTTCATTCGTCACAGCAATCAGTAGACACGATGATGATGACGTTACCTCTCGATGAGATCGGTGTTCACGTCACCAACACACGTACGTCAAGTCTTCGGTCATAAGTTTTTTGTTGACGTTCCATCCCTCCGATATGTAAAACTTTTTTTGGCAAGCTGGCTGGCCGGTAGGTGCGTGTTGTACGTATGTGCAGCACTGCAGCATGCAGGCCGCTGGCAACTTCTTGCATGCTACTCCACTTTTCCAAGGGAAGGGATTAGTTCTCTGATACTTTGTCCGCTTCGGTAAGTAAACAAAGTAGCTTCCGTTTTTCTTCGACAACGAAATAAAGTAGCTTCCATGCTATATATAAACATATGGTAAACACTTATGGCAAGGGTGATCACTCGGTTATTAGTCCAAGCTAGCATGCACACGTGAGGCGCGAGCTTCATTGTTAATCATTTGGCGTCTTGGAATACTTTTATGTTGCTATAATCATCTTATCGATAGGCCGACCTGGCGAGCTAGCTAGCACTAGAACCTAGCTATGCGCCTGAGCACACATTTCGGTACGTGCGCGTTGCACTGTTGGTGTGTTACGTTTGAGCAAAAGTTATAAAAAAAGATTGTCGGAGAAAGTGTCCTGAAAAAAACATGGGTCCAACAAGCCCTGAGTTCGAGAGAGGTTGAACACAAGGGTTGTCAGAGAGGTTGACACAAGATTTTTTACCCAGGTTCGAGATCCTCGTGAGGAGGTAAAGCCCCTACTCCTGCTTGATTGTATTGCTCACGGTGTCTCATTGCGAGGGGTATCAATGTCTAGGGTTATAGATCGCTAGGATCAACATTTTCTAAGGTAGGAGAAAGCCTCCTTATATAGGGGCGTCGGGCCTCTTTCCCCCATTCACAGGTAGGAAGGGTCACCACACCGCCGTCCACCGAAACCTCGGTCCACAAGGCTACTTTCCGTCCACCGAAACCTCGGTCCACAAGGCTACTTTCCGTAGACCCAGTCCTCCTTACTAGGCGTCCTCTTCCTTCCCCTAAAGCTAGTCCCTTTGGTGTTGCTTGTTGTCGTGTGAGGCTGCATGTCTCCTCTCTTGCACCGAAACGGCAAAAGTTGGATAGCTGCCACTGCTGAGGTCGTCTACCCAGCTTAGGCATCAAAGGGGCCAGACCGTCTCCTCTGTACCGAGGTGGTCCGGGGGGTCCACCGTCCAACTAGGGTGGAGCATGCTTGTCGGGTCGCGCCGACTTTGCCTCATTTGCCATGTGATTATGGATGCGCCCGTGAGGCACGTGTCAGGGCATTCGAGGCCTAGGAACGAGCCGAGGAGTCTCGCGAAGCCTCCCTTATATGTGCGGCGACCTCCCGAGTCAACGCCTCGTGAGCATCCTCCAGAGGATACCGTTGTTCGGTCGGGGGCCGAAGGCTGTAGGATCGCGGTACCCCCGATGCCGGGACTCCGACAGTAGCCCCCGGGCGCATGCCGCACACATGCCTCCTCGAGGACACGAAGGGGCAAGGGCCCAAAAATGGTCGTTGGACCCTGGTGCCTTCCTGGTCAGCACGGGTCTATCTTGCGCTCATCCCGGCCGTGCACACGAATCGTCTATCCGTCCTCCACCATCGGTTACAACAATGATTACTCCGCCGTGGGAGTCGTCCCCACGATGTGATGGCGTGTGGGGGGAAGGCCCGCAGTGAATGCCACACGTCCAGCGCAAGGATGCGACCCTCAGTCCTATTAAATCAGAGAACGGGAGCGTCGTCCTCCCCTTAATGCCATCTCTTCTGATCCTTCAGTTCCTCTTTCTTGCTCTATAACAAGGAAGAACCCCGTTTCTCTCCATGGCGCCCAAGCGCTTGTTAGTTAGTGAGAAGGGTAAATCTGTGATGGCGGACGCAGCGGGGACCCCGCCAATGAAGCGCGGCCGGGGGCAGCTGCGCGGGAGCGGCCGTGACACGCGTAGTGGTCGTGTCGTGACCCCCGGTTCTGCTCCTTCCACCAGAGCCATCACGGCGGTTAATGGGAAGGTGCCAGTCAAGCGCGGTCGGGGGCACCCCGCGGAAGATATTGAGGGCGGCGCGGGACGCACTGCGGTGGCCCTGGAGGTGTCCCAGAGCCCGCACTGCTTCCTTCTCCACCACCTCCGCTGGTCGTGATCAAGATCAAGGACGACTCCGAGCCCGCACGGGTCATAGATTTTGACATCCTCCTAGGGGACCTAGATTGGTTCGCGAGGGTGCGGCTTCCTCCGCACTTCACGCTCGGGATTGCCAAGGAGCTCGCCCAGAAGGTGCTGTTGCGCCACTCTGTAGGTCACGAGATGTGGGAGTTAAGCGCGGAGGTCCTCTTACCAGGTGAGATGTATCTTACTGATGGCTGGAATTGCTTTCTCACCGAGCATGGCATCCAGCAAGGCTCAATGCTCCCGTTTCGCTACTCTGGCGGAGGCTTCTTCGTGACTATGTTCGACCCCGAGATGTGCCGTGTCGACTACCCGCGCCACCTCGGGTAGATTAGGGCAGAGCCTCTGGAGGAGCTGCCGTAGCGTCAATGGGGCCGTCATCCCTTTTTCTATGTGGGTGCTAGGTCATAGTGTTTGCTAGTCTTTTGTTTTCAATGCAAGACTGTAACGAACACTCTTCAGTGAATCTTCATGTTCATCGTCTTCTTTTCATGCATGTGCAACCAATGGCATCAGTCCGATGTGAGGCCGCGCCTGGTGACAGCAAGGGAGCAACATGTGCGTTGCTTATTTGTGCAGTCCATGATATCCGTGAGTGCCTACCCGACCCCACCGGGCCATGCCCTGGGTAGCCCCGGAGGAAAGACCTCTACAAGGGTGGTTCTATAGCCAGGGAGGCTTTTTGGTAGCAGGTGTGGCGTCTTTGATTCATCGGAGCCGGGCGTGGGCAGCCCCCGTGAGCCATCCCTAAGGGGTGTCCCGCAAGCCCCCGTGGCAACAACACATGGGAGTGCAAGCCGTCTCTCTTACTCCGGCGCTTGGAGGGGGTTTGAGAGGCGCACTCTGACCATCGAGCGTGGAGGGGCACTACCCATGCGATCCTTTTCCCCTACCATGTCCTTTGGGATGTCCAATAGCGGGTCTCATGTGAGTCCTTGTCTCTAGCAGAAAATAGCCTCGCGAGGAAGGCCGCTTGTGGAAGGCACCGGCCGTGCAGGCTCCGCGAATAAAGGGGAAGGGAGAGTGCATGGGTAGCTAGAGTTTGGGCCGCCAAAGGGGGGTTCCCTCGCGAGGCGTCCCGTAGGCCTCTCGTGGAGAAGACCGGAGGGAGTGCTTACCCCGCTGGTCCCTCGAGGATGTGTCCATGAGTCCCCACATGCAATATCTTGCCGCTGAAGGGAGATCCCTCACGGTCCATCCCGTGAGCCTCTCGAAGAGATGACCATAGGGAAAATGAGTGCCACTTAGATCTCATGTATGTGTTATGTAAAATATCAATCTCCAATTGTCGTGGGTGAGGTGACTTGTTGCCGGAGCTAGTCTGTAAGTTTAGAGCTCATCACTTTAGGCCCTAGGGTTGATTGGTAGTGGCCGCTTTGAGGGGATTGTTGGTTTGCGGCCCGAAAGTTCCTGGGCGAGTGCATGGCGGTACCCAAGTTCCCTGTAATTGCCGCGTTTTGTAAAGTTGGGTTGCCAACTACTTAGAGGGGCCATTTCGAGGCAAACTCATCTCACCCCTGCCAAATTCAAACATTCCGTTAAACTGACCCGTGAAGTAGACGGTCGGGACCCACATGTCGGTCATCTATCCGTGACGCGAGCGCCAACGTGGGAACCTCTTAGGCAAATCAAGGAACAAAGTGGATCGGATGCGTTGACCAATTTCACAAATCCATTCCCTCCTTTCCCCTAGCACCGACGGTGTCAAAATCCACCCTCTAGGCAGAACGATCCCTTCGGACATTTGAAATCTAGCGCCAAGTTGCTGCACCCAGTCGCTGATCTCGAGCTCCAATGGCGCATGCCGTAGCCACCGTTGTGAGGCTCTAGCCTGCCTCCGCCGTCGACGAGCCGAGCAGCTCGGAGGATGGCAGATCCTACTACCAAGGAAGAAGAAGTTCTAGCTACATGCGGGTGAGCTACCCTTCTCTCTACTATTCGCACTAATTATAACTGCTAGCTGGCTACTAAACCTAAATTTTTTTGTTAGCCCAATGCTGACAAACATATTTTGTCCACAGTTTTCTGTCAAGTGGGATCTCCGCGGACCACCCTTACCTGGTTACGGTAGTCCTCTTCAGGTACGACTTTAAATCAGCAAGGGTGAAGGGCAAGTGGTATGGACACCATTGTATCACGATGGAAGAAGCTCCTGCGCAGATCTGCACTATATGTGGTATTGTTGCTGCTCTGTGTAATCATGATGAAATATGGCCGAAGCAGACTGCAAAGTTCAGCTTCATGGATGAACGTGGCATCATGGTTCCTCTAACGTGTGACAGTCAGCTAATTGGGTTGATGTAAAGGTATGCTTCGGCTTGCATGTTTGAGCTGAATTATGATGTACTAGATGTGGAAGCTGCTGCAATTGGGAGTCGCCCTTTTATTCTTGGATAGGGTGGTCGCTCGAACCCAATTAGCTCCTGGTAAGCAAAAGTCTCTTGGGGTTCGCATGTTTGTGCTGAATTGTAATTTTTGTTTTATTTACTCTGTAGATATTGGGCAGTTATGCAACAGTCCTGTTTCTTTGATAAGAAGAGCCGCAAGGTTAGAAACATGACTGTCGGGTCAGTCATTTTGTTGCCCGAAGAAAATAAAAACGAGTGGAAAGATGATGCTAGACACAATTCTGGTGTTGATTGTCCCGGCAATACAGAGTACATGAAGCTAAGAAAATTGGCACCGAGGAAGAGGAAGAAGGCAGGAAATGAAGAAGCTAGTGGACGTAAAGGCTTGGCACCCAGGCTGTGGAAGAAGGTTGTTGGCAACGAAGATGCATAGTAATATGTTGAACTTGAACCTATATATGTAATTCAGTTAAATTCTAGAGCTTTGTGTGTGGAACTTTGCTGGGCGAAACAATCTACCCACGTTCTCTGAGTAAAATGTACCACGACTTAGGGTTTGGAAACGCCCGAGTCAGTAGTTGAATCCAAAATTGTGATTGTGCCACTACTATCTGAAAACACGCAACACAGGGTTCCATGATTGCTGAGGGGCAGGATGTCTCCAAATTCGATGGAATGTAAGTGGCATAGAAATAAATTATTTAAGCTGCTACACTCCACGAAGCAGCAACTTATTTCAGCTGCTGCACAACGACATGGCAACATAAACAACAATGGCAACCGATAATGCCCAGATGAGGAGGAAATCGGTACCACTTTCTGTCCTAATCTTGAGCCCGTCTATCTCACGGCCTCCCTGCTCCTGCATCCCCTGCATCTGGTGAAGCTCCTGGATCTCCAGTAACCGGGTGTACGTGCTTCCACTTTATAAATTGTGGTTGTGCCATTTGCATGCGGCACAATCCACGTAGGTTACGATTAAACAAACCACCAATGTCAGAATACCACCGAGATCAAACAAAAGGAAGTAATGCAGGGTTAAGACAGATTAACGGCCGACCAATTTTTTTCCTCCCAGGACTCCGGGACCACTAGTTCAGACCTCTAGGTCAACAAGTACTACTATTACAACTTAAAAAGGCACGAAGCTCAAGCTAAATAGAACTAGTTATCACACATCTCCTTGATCTTCCTAATCTTAGCCCAATGCGCATCTTCCTGCGAGAGCAAGGATCGAATCGTCTGCTCCTTCCTTTTAGCATCTTCCTTGCACAGCTTCACTTGTTTCTCTACATTTTTCCTCATGCACTTGTCAATACTCGTAGTTGTGAACTGCAGGACTTTGGCCTGGTGAAGATCATTCCTTGATTGAGTCAGTTCTTGCTCTGCTTTAGCCTTCAGGGCCAACGCCATGTCCATCTCCTTCTCTACTTTGCTAACCTTGTCTTGCACCCTCCTGAGATCTCGGTTAAGCTTGGTCGTGTCATCTGGTTCCCATAGCTTCATCTCAACACTGTCAAGAAGTGAGCTGAATACGGATTCTTTCAACTCAACAGTCATTTCCCATAGTTTGTCCAGCGTTTTCTGCATCGATTTGGGTTACTCTGGATCTACCCATTTGACAACACCGCAACTTCTGCCTTGCATCATTGCACAATGTCCTTGACACCGTAAAAAACTCCTACCTGCATCTCGTCCTTCGAACACTACAAATTTAGCGGGCACATATCCATGTTTACATAGCAGAGGATTGTATTCATCCTCTAAACCGTGATAGTCGAACTCATACAGCGTCTGGTTGGCCTAACACATCATACACGCATGAGTAAACAGAGTAGATCTACCTCAAAATAGATAACTAGCCACAGATGATAGAGATAGAGATGAGACGAATCACATCGAAATCACCGTCCCTGTCGTCACGACGCATTTCCTCATTGTCTCCCCTTGAACCCATGGCGAGAGAGAGGGGGGGCTGCCGGAGAGATAGCTGGAGGCGTCGTCCGCTTGTGGCTACAGCGGGATGGGAGAGAAGTGGGGAAAGTGGCTTCGAGGGGAAGGAAGAGAAGTAATGGGGACGTGACACTAGAATATGGCCCACTGAACTCGTGAGTCATGACACTCGCAAAAGGGGAGCGCCCGGTGTTGCCGCTTGTCTGCACTAAGCGGGCAAGCATGGCCAATCATGCCGCAGAACAGCCTACTCGCGGATCGCTCTCACGAAGACCATCCCAATCGTCCAAGCACCCCGATCAGACGGTATGTAACAATCTTCATGCAGAACAACTGTGTTAGGGCATGCCTTCTAGAAGACTCGGTATAACAGCCACCATTGGGGGGCTAAGGTTAGGGCTCTCCTAAGGTTAGGATCCATATGTGGTTTATGGGAAGAACACACATGCAATGACACTGGTGATATGTGGCTTGTGAAAAGAACACACATGCAATGACTCTAACTGTGGATTATGAAAAGAACAGGCAATACAATTACTCTCGTGGATCCATGTGTGGTTTGTGAAAGAACAGACATTCACTGACCCTAGTTGTGGTTCATGAAAAGAACACACATGCAATGACTCTAGCTGTGGTTTGTGAAAAGAACACACATGCAATCACACTAGTGGATCCATATGTGGTTTGTGAAAAGAACAAACATCCAATGAATCTAGCTATGGTTAATAAAAAGAACACACGTGCAATGACACTGATGGATCCATGTGTGGTTTGTGAAAGAACATATATGCACTGACTCTAGGTGTGGTTCATGAAAAGAACATACATACAATGACACTGGTGGATCCTTATGTGGTTTTTGAAAGAACACATATGCAATGACTCTAGCTATGGTTCATGAAAAGAACACACATGCAATATGACACTGGTGGATCCATATGTGGTTTGTGAAAAGAACAGACATGCAATGACTCTAGCTGTGGTTTGTGAAAAGAACACACATCCAATGACTCTGGCTATGGTTAATGAAAAGAACACACACAATGGCACTGGTGGATCCATATGTTGTTTCTGGAAAGAACATACATGCAATGACTCTAGTTGTGGTTAATGAAAAGAACAAACATGCAATGACTCTGATGGATCCATATGTGGTTTGTGAAAAGAACACACATGCAATGACTCTGGTGGATCAGTATGTGGTTTGTGAGAAGAACAAACATGCAATGACACTGGTGGATCCATATGTGGTTTGTGAAAGAACATACATGCAATGAGTCTAGCTGTGGTTTGTGAAAAGAACACACATGCAATCACATTGGTGGATCCATATGTGGTTTGTGAAAAGAACAGACATGCAATGAACTCTGGTGGATCCATGTGTGGTTTGTGAGAAGAACACACATGCAATGACACTGGTGGATCTATATGTGGTTTGTGAAAAGAACACACATGCAATGACACTGTTGGATCCATATGTGGTTTGTGAAAAGAACAGACATGCAACGACTCTAGCTGTGGTTTGTGAAAAAAGAGACATGCAATGACTCTGATGGATCCATATATGGTTTGTGAAAAGAACACACATGCAATGACTAGCTATGGTTTGTGAGAAGAACACTGATGTCTACGCACTTCTATTCTTGTAGCAGTTGTTGGGCCTCCAAGTGCAGAGGTTTGTAGAATAGTAGCAAGTTTCCCTTAAGTGGATCACCCAAGGTTTATTGAACTCAGGGAGGAAGTGGTCAAAGGTATCCCTCTCAAGCAACCTTGCAATCAAAATACAAGAAGTCTCTTGTGTCCCCAACACACCCAATACACTTGTCAGGTGTATAGGTGCAGTAGTTCGGCGAAGAGATAGTGAAATACATGTGGTATAGATAATTATAAGTGGTAACGGTGCCAGAAAATAGCTTGACGGGTAGGAAGAGACTAAAGGCAATCTGAAATAAAGATGGAAGCAAGCAAACATGTAACCGATCTAGTTGCAAACGGTGTTTCAATGCTTAGAAACAAGGCCTAGGGATCATACTTTCACTAGTGAACACTCTCATATAAATATCTTCTCTTTATGATACTATTCTGAACTACTCTCCGGTTGGACACTCTAATCCATGGTAGGGCTATAATAGCACACCTCAAAGTTCGCTTTTCCCATCTAGATAACCCCACAGTGTCACCTTGAGCTCTAGATGGTTCCAACAAACACTACACACTTCTATTCTAGTAGACAGTTGTTGGGCCTCCAAGTGTAGAGGTTTGTAGAACAACAGCAAGTTTTCCCTTAAGTGGATTACCCAAGGTTTATCAAACTCAGGGAGGAAGTGGTCAAAGGTATCCCCTCTCAAGCAACCCTGCAATCAAGATACAAGAAACTCTTGTGTCCCCAACACACCCAATACACTTGTCAGGTGTATAGGTGCACTAGTTCGGCGAAGAGATAGTGAAATATACGTATTATGGATAAAAGACAACGGTGTCAGAAAATAGCTTGATGGGGTGGAAGAGACTAAAGGAAAACTGAAATAAATATGGAAGCAAGCAAACATGTAACAGATCTAATTGCAAATGGTGTTTCAATGCTTAGAAACAAGGCCTAGGGATCATACTTTCACTAGTGAACACTCTCATATAAATATCTTATCTTTATGATACTACTCTGAACTACTCTCCGGTTGGACACTCTAATCCATGGTAGGGCTATAACAGCACACCACAAAGTTTGCTTTCCCCATCTAGATAACCCCACATTGTCACTTTGAGCTCTATATGGTTTCAACAAACACCACAATTTCATAGAAACATCCAACTCCAAATATAACTCATGACAAGTATTTATAATCTCTAGCCAAAGTGCCACCATGGTGTACACGCTATCACTTTCACACACATGGGGAGAGCAGAGATCTATTAAAGCACTTGAGTAGAAAAGTAGATCTACTTTATTACAAAGCTCATGATCACAATATGATCATGCATAGAGAGTGAGATGAACACATAGCTATCGGTAGAACCCTCAGCCTCGAGTAAGAACTACTCCCTCATCATCATGGGAATCAGCAACGGCGATGGAGATGGTGGTGGAGATAGATGGAGATGGCTCCGAGGGCACTTCCCCGTCCCGGCAGGGTGCCGGAACAGAGACTTATGTCCCCCGAATCTCCCCTTCGGTGGAAGCGGCACTACGAAACTTTTCATGGCTGGAGGCTCCCTCCTTTAGGGTTTTTGTATCGGAGGCTTCTTATAGGCGAAGGGGCAAGGTCGGTAGCCGGCCAGGGGGCCCACACCATGCCCTGGCGCGACCTAGGGCTGCCAGTACCAAGGGGGTGTGGCCGCCCTGTGGCCCCCCTTTGTCTCTCCTTCGGACTCCATGTGTCTTCCAGTAAAATATTGACTTTGGCTTTTGTCCCATCCAATTCCGAGAATATTCATTTTCTGACTTTCCTAGAACCAAAAACAGCAGAAAACGGGCAACTGGCACTGTGGCATCTTGTTAATAGGTTAGTCCAAGAAAGTGTATAAAAATACACCAAAGTGTGGACAAAACATAAGAAAGTAGATATAAAACAAGCATGGAACATAAAAAATTATAGATACGTTTGCAACGTATCAACATCCCCAAGCTTAACTCCTACTCGTCCTCGAGTAGGTAAGTGATAAAAAGAAAAAATAATTTTTGATGTGACATGCACCATCATAATCTTGATCAAGGTATTTATAAAACATTGATAGCTGGGATCATAATACTTTAACATAGCATGAAAGATATAGTTCTAACAATAAGACATAGCAACTATATTGTAGCATGAAAAGGTACAAATAAAAGATTCATGAATAACAATGCTTTGCAAGACGTTTGTTTGTTTCGTATATAGAAAACATAATGAGAATGGTATTCAGCTTGTCCCTCATAGAGTAGCAAAACATAAAAGCATAGGACACCTTCAAAGTTCATAAGGGTGACTAGATACAAATAGTTTAAGAACAAGCAATATCAAAGTTATGCATCAATCAACAAGTCTTGGGACAATGCACAGTAAACTAAAAATGGCCACTATTCTCTCTCAATAGGTGCATAAAGATAGAAGATGGAGACTCAACATAAAAGTAAAAGAAAGGCCTTCATAGAAGGAAGCAGGGATTCAAGTCTCATAAAGAGCTTCCAAAAATTATGGTACTTATTAGGTTTCAGCTCTCATTTCCCCTATCATAAGCATCTTGAAGTGATTAAGGTTAAAGTGGACAAACTATGGAGTATATGATTGACAAAGTATAAGTTGGCAATCTCATGTCCCTTGAATACGAGGGCCGCTCCTCATGCTACTCAAGTTTAGTTACCGGTAAGTTCTTGTCATAGTAAGTACATGTGTATCATAGAGAATCGCCAACGGGGTACCCCTTGCCTGATGATACAGAAGAATCCCCATATCAAAATGACAAGGCAAGCAGACAATAAGCATCTCAGCAATCTTCTTATTTACCATGGGAAAATGGTGCTTTTTCTCTTTCCTCTTTTCTCGTCTCTTTTTTTCCTTTTTTGAATCCCTATCTATTTTTTAAGAAGAATGCTTCATAGATTGCTCAATCTTTATCTCCAAAGTGTGGACAAAACATAAGAAAGTAGATATAAAACAAGCATGGAACATCAAAAATTATAGATACGTTTGCAACGTATCAACATCCCCAAGCTTAATTCCTGCTTGTCCTCGAGTAGGTAAGTGATAAAAAGAAAGAATAATTTTTGAGGTGACATGCACCATCATAATCTTGATCAAGGTATTTGTAAAACATTGATAGCTAGGATCATAATACTTTAACATAACATGAAAGATATAGTTCTAACAATAAGACATAGCAACTATGTTGTAGCATGAAAAGGTACAAACAAAAGATTTATGAATAACAATGCTTTGCAAGACGTTTGTTTGTTTCGCATATAGAAAACATAATAAGAATGGTATTCAGCTTGTCCCTCATAGAGTAGCAAAACATAAATGCATAGGACACCTTCAAAGTTCATAAGGGTGACTAGATACAAATAGTTTAAGAACAAGCAATATCAAAGTTATGCATCAATCAACAAGTCTTGGGACAATGCACATTAAACTAAGAATGGCCACTATGCTCTCTCAATAGGTGCATAAAGATAGAAGATGGAGACTCAACATAAAAGTAAAAGAAAGGCCTTCATAGAAGGAAGCAGGGATTCAAGTCTCATAAAGAGCTTCCAAAAATTATGGTACTTATTAGTTTTCAGCTCTCATTGCCCCTATCATAAGCATCTTGAAGTGATTAAGGTTAAAGTGAACAAACTATGGAGTATATGCTTGACAAAGTATAAGTTGGCAATCTCATGTCCCTTGAATACGAGGGCCGCTCCTCATGCTACTCAAGTTTAGTTACCGGTAAGTTCTTGTCATAGTAAGTACATGTGTATCATAGAGAACCGCCAACAGGGTGCCCCTTGCCCGATGATACGGAAGAATCCCCATATCAAAATGACAAGGCAAGTGGACAATAAGCATCTCAGCAATCTTCTTATTTACCATGGGAAAATGGTGCTTTTTTTCCCTTTCCTCTTTTCTCGTCTCTTTTTTTTCTCTATCTCTATCTCTTTTTTTACAAGAAGAATGCTTCATTGCTCATTATGGTTACGCTGAAGGTTTCCACCATGATTAGGCATGGATTAGACCAGGGGCGCAGGCGTTTATCTAACACACATACATAACTCCATGCACTTACAAGCTCCCGACATCCATAAACAAAAGAGCATGATATCAACTGGGTACAATGTACAAGTGCAATGTTGAAATTGTTCCCCATGACAGCATGGTTCTGCTAATCCCAATGTATAAGTGCAAACATATAGAACATAGATGACACAATGGTTCAAGTTTATTAGGGGCAAGAAAAGTAAAGTGTGCCATCAAGTTCGTGAGAGCTTTAATCGCTAATTTTCACATAACAAGTTTAGTTCAGAAGGTAGATAAAAACATGAATATACTTGAAATAGCAAATGCTAATCGGTAGGTATGGTGGACTGTTTAGAATAACCTGGTTTTATTTGGAATTGGATGCATGAGTGGAACTCATACTTAGTTATGGAGGCTAGCAAAAGACTGGGAGTGACCAACTAAGAGAGCAATAATGGCCATAATCATGCAAAGCGACAAAACATCATTAATTAAAGCATAAAGTGATATTATAAGTTGAAAACTAAAGGATCATCGAGGCTATGGTGACCTGAGATAGTCATAACTTGGTGTGAGCATGTGCCAAGTCAACCCAAATAAAGCATCAAAGGAGAATACCACAATACTATGCTTTAATATGCTAAAACAACGCATGATTCTTTCAAGGCACATTAAGCAATCTCAATTGTTTGTAACATGTCATGCTACAGAAAAATCACTAAGCATAAAGCCAAAACAATATCAAGCATGACATGACAAAGCATAGGCCACAGTCAAAAACAAGCTCTTTTTTACCACTTAAACATGAACTTTTCCTACTCTTTTCCAATCCAAACCAATCTTATTTGAAAACTAATGTATGAATGAGGGGGTCCAACCAATTTATTCAAGAAAACTAAGCAAACCAAGCAAACAAAAACTAAAAATGTAAATGAAGACGCTGCAAGAACAACACAACTGTGCTTGAAACAATAAAAATGAAGTGTTTAGAAGAAACCTGAAATTTTTATTGATGAAGAAGGGGATGCCTTTGGCATCTCCAAGCTTTGACGCTTGTACTTCTTGGATATTTCTTGGGGTGACATGGGGTCGCATCCCCAAGCTTCAGCTTTTGTCCATACTTCATCTTATCACATTACGCTTCCCTACACTCAAAAATTTCCTTCATACAAAACTTCACACAATCTTCATTAGCAACATTAGTGTACTCAAGATAATAAGTCTTTTTGGTTCAGTTTAAACACAAATAAAACTTCCATTAAAACAAAAGATACTGTAGCACTTCCTTTAAAGTTCAAATGATCAAAGAGAACTCAAAGAGATTAAGAGGCAAATGCAAATAATGGCAGAAATCTGTCAAAACAGACCAGCAGGTAAAAACCAATTTTTTCGAAGATCTTCTGTTGCTCAAATTGAAAAGTGTTGAACTAACGAAAGTTGGATAACAACCTGGTACAGAATCACAAAAAATTACAGCTCAAACCTACGTAAAGAGATTTTTCACGAATTTTTAAAGCAAAGCATAAAAATCTGTTTCGGGACAACAACTTTCCCAAGTCTTACTTTTCTCTCATTATAGGTTACTCTTGGCACAAAAATCACACAAAAATGATAAGGAGAGGTTATTACCGAAGCAATAACTTCCAAGACTCAACTAAAACTTTTGGGTTACCTCCCAATAAGTACTTTTCTTTAACGCCTTTAAGTTAGGCATAATAGTTTGAGAAGATGCTCACATAAGAAATATGAATTGAAATAATAGAGAGCATCAAGAAGGAAATTCAAAACACATTTAAGTCTAACCCACTTCCTATGCATAGGAATCTTGTAAATAAACAAGTCATGAAAGCACAAAGCAACAAGCATAGGAAAGCAAAACAAGTGCAACTTCAAGACTTTCAACATAAAGAAGGGAAACTTAATATTATTGAGATGCATAAAACCATGTTTCCCTCTCTCATAATAACTTTCAGTAGCATCACGAATAAAATTAACAATATAACTATCACATAAAACATTCTTATCATGAGACACATGCATATAATAATTATTACTCTCCACATAAGCATAGCCATTCTTATTAATTGTAGTGGGAGCAAATTCAACAAAATAGCTATCATTATTATTCTCATCACCATAATCATCAAATATAGGAGGCATATTGTAATCATAATTAATTTTCTCCTCAATAGTAGGTGGACTAAAAATATAATATTCATCATTGTAATCATCATATATTGGAGGCATAGTATCATCAAAGTAAATTTTCTCCTCCGTGCTTGGGGGACTTAAAATATCGTTTTCATAAAATCTAGCTTCCCCAAGCTTAGACTTTTCTGTAGCATTAGCAATAATGGTGTTCAAAAATAATTCATACTAATAACATTTTTATTAGCATGCAAATAAAGTTCCATAGGTTTTTTAATTTTCTGTTTAAACACTTCATGTCCTAACTCAAGATAAATACTATAAAGCTCTCTAATTTTTTGTTGTTGTTTTTCATTAAGCCTAACTAGTGAAAACAAGAAACAAAAAGACAAAGTTGCAGAATCTAAAGGAAATAACTTCGAGCACTCACACACCAGCTACAATACTAGATGATAGCTTAGTAGCCAGAGGATGTGAGTATGTTTTACCTTACCTCCCCGGCAACGGCACCAGAAAATAGCTTGATGTCTACGCACTTCTATTCTTGTAGACAGTTGTTGGGCCTCCAAGTGCAGAGGTTTGTAGAACAGCGGCAAGTTTCCCTTAAGTGGATCACAAGGTTTATCAAACTCAGGGAGGAAGTGGTTAAAGGTATCCCTCTCAAGCAACCCTGCAATCAAGATACAATAAGTCTCTTGTGTCCCCAACACACCCAATACACTTGTCAGGTGTATAGGTGCACTAGTTCGGCGAAGAGATAGTGAAATACAAGTGGTATGGATAATTATAAGTGGTAATGGTGCCAGAAAAGAGTTTGACGGGTAGGAAGAGACTAAAGGCAATCTGAAATAAAGATGAAAGCAAGCAAACATATAATAGATCTAGTTGCAAACGGTGTTTCAATGCTTAGAAACAAGGCCTAGGGATCATACTTTCACTAGTGAACACTCTCATATAAATATCTTCTCTTTATGATACTATTCTGAACTACTCTCCGGTTGGACACTCTAATCCATGGTAGGGATATAATAGCACACCTCAAAGTTCGCTTTTCCCATCTAGATAACCCCACAGTGTCACCTTGAGCTCTAGATGGTTCCAACAAACACTACAATTTCATAGAAACATCCAACTCCAAATATAACTCATAACAAGTATTTATAATCTCTAGCCTAAGTGCCACCATGGTGTACACGCTATCACTTTCACACACATGGGGAGAGCAGAGATCTATTAAAGCACTTGAGTAGCAAAGTAGATCTACTTGATTACAAAGCTCATGATCATAATATGATCATGCATAGAGAGAGAGATGAACACATAGCTACCGGTAGAACCCTCAGCCTCGAGGAAGAACTACTCCCTCATCATCATGGGAATCAGCAACGGCGATGGAGATGGTGGTGGAGATCGATGGAGATGGCTCCGGGGGCACTTCCCCGTCTCGGCAGGGTGCCGGAACAGAGACTTCTGTCCCCTGAAACTCCCCTTCGGTGGCGGCGGCACTCTGGAACTTTTATTTGCTGGAGGATCCCTCCTTTAGGGTTTTTGCATCGGAGGCTTCTTATAGGCAAAGGGGCGAGGTCGGTGGCCGGACAGGGGGCCCACACCATGCCCTGGCGCGGCCTAGGGCTGCCCGTGCCAAGGGGGTGTGGCTGCCATGTGGCCCCCCTTCGTCTCTCCTTCGGAATCCATGTGTCTTCCGGTAAAATATTGACTTTGGATTTTGTCCCGTCCAATTTCGAGAATATTCATTTTCTGACTTTCCTGGAAACAAAAACAGCAAAAAACAGGCAACTGGCACTGTGGCATCATGTTAATAGGTTAGTCTAAGAAAGTGTATAAAAATACTCCAAACTGTGGACAAAACATAAGAAAGTAGATATAAAACAAGCATGGAACATCAAAAATTATAGATACGTTTGTAACGTGTCAAACACACATCCAATGACACTGGTGGATCCATGTGTGGTTTGTGAAAGAACGGACATGCGCTGACTCTAGGTGTGGTTCATGAAAAGAACACACATGCAATCACACTGGTGGATCCATATGTGGTTGATACATTGCAAATGTATCTATAATTTTTGATGTTCCATGCTTGCTTTTATCTACTTTCTTGTATTTTGTCCACACTTTGGAGTACTTTTCATATGATTTCTTGGACTAACCTATTAACAAGAGCCACAGTGCCAGCTGCCTGTTTTCTGCTGTTTTTTGGTTCCAGGAAAGTCAGAAAATGAATATTCTCGGAATTGGACAGGACAAAAGCCAAAGTGCCTATTTTTCCGGAAGACATCTGATGCCAGGATACGAGACGAAGAAGGGCTGGGGGCCGGCCACACCACCTGGCCACGCGGCAAGACCTGGCCCACGCCAGGGGGTGGTCTGGCCGACGCAAGCACCCCCTCGGCCTCTCCTTCCGCCTATATATTGCCCTCGGGACCAAAACCCTAAGTACCCGATCAAAAATCCACGAAAGAGTCTATAGCTGTCGTCATCTCCATCCCTAGATCGGGAGGGATCTGAAGTTCTTCCGGGCACCCTGCCGGAGAGGGGAATTCACCCTGGAGGCCTTCTTCATCATCATGCAAGCCTCCAGTGTGATGCGTGAGTAGCTCATCTCTGGACTACGGGTCCATCTAGTAGCTAGATGGCTGGTTCTCCTCCTTTGTGCTTTCATGTCTAGATCTTGTGAGCTCTGTTCATGATCAAGATCATCTATTTGTAATTCTGCATGTTGTGTTTGCGGGTATCCGATGGATATTGAGATGCTATTTCAGATTGATTATTGATTCTATCGTGTCTTTGTTATTTGTGATCTTGCATGCTTTCCGTTGTTAGTAGCTATCTTGGCCAAATAGATGCTAGCAACTCCAAGAGTTAGTATTTATGCTCGATAGTGGGTTCATGCCTCTGGTAATCTGGAGAAGTGGCAGAAATCTCTAAGGTACTAGATGTGCTGTTGCTACTAGGGAGAAAACAACAATCCTTTGTTCATAGAACAATCGTATTGTTTACTTTACACGCAATTCGTAAAGCAATAATCTGTTGCTTGCAACTTAATACTGGAGGGGGTTCGGATGATAACCTGAAGGTGGATTATTAGTCATAGATGTAGTTGGATGGCGGTCTATGTATAATGTTGTAATGCCCAATCAAGTTCCAAAGGAGTCAAGATGATTAGTATATGCATGTATTGTTTTCTCGATGTTTGTCAATTGCCCCGCTGTAATTTGTTCACCCAGCATGTTATCTATCTTAAGGAGAACCACCTCTAGTGAACTATGGATCCCGGTCATTTCTTTTACATACAATCTACAAACTGTTTACTGCTTTGTGTTTACTTTCTGCAAACTATTACTTCCTTCTATTCGATAGGTTTAATCCTTTGTTTTCAGCAAAACCGGTGAGATTGACAACCTCATCGCAAGTTGGGGGCAAAGTTCTATGGTTGTGTGGTGCAGGTCTCCACGTTGCTCCTAGCACCGGTAGTGCGCCCTGCCAAGGCTCAGCTAGCAATACCTTTGGGGTGTTTCCTTGCTCCTACTGGTTCAATTAAACCTTGGTTTCTTACTAAGGGAAAACTTACTGTTGTGCTCATCATACCTTCCTCTTGGGGTTCCCCAACGAGCTCCACATCAACACCGAGCCATCAAGTACTTTTTCTGGCACCGTTGCCGGGGAGTCAAGGACATCTTCACAAGGGGAGTCCCTCATAACCAATCTCTTTACTTTGTTATTTTTGTTTTCCTTAGTTTCTTTTGCTTTGTTTGCTTGTTTCTTTATCAAAAACACAAAAAATTAGTTTTACTAGTTTGCTTTCTTTATCAAAAACAAAAAAATTAAGTCTCCTTTAGTTGTCACCTCTTCCTTAGCTCACCATGTTGATCCCTAAATTCACCTTGAAAGACCTTTCAATAGGTAGTGGTTCAATAATTGGAAAAGTGAATATTGAAGAAATCTTTAATCATGTTAGTAAACATGAGGATATTGTGGATAGATCCCTTGCAGAACTTGCTCCAAATTATGAGATTGCTGCAGCTTCTTTAGTTCACATGCTAGAAGCTAGGTTTGTTAGCCTCAACCCCTTAATGCAAGTAATGTTTCTTAAGCTTAAAGAAATTAAGGACCCCAAAAAGAGGGATTTTATTCTAGAAACTTTGCTTAAGGAATTCTATGATGTTGCCAAAGAAGCTAGAAAAGTCTTTGAACGTTTCAATATGCTAGGCTCATGTGTAGATGTTGTTGGTACATGAGAAAAGATGAATAAAACTGAACCTAATGGGGAGGAACCTAAGATACCGATACCTTTTAAACTCGTAGCAATGCATGAAGCCATAGAAAAGAATCTTGATTGGATTGTTCCTGAAAACCCTTTTGATGAGAATAGTGAACCTAAGAGCATGAAGAGAGGATCCTCTAGAACTTATTTGGATGAGATACCTTGCCTTGTTGAAGATATTTCTGGTATTGATCTTAATGCTTCTTCCTTTGAGAACACTTGATTCTTCTTGCTTCTTATGCCTAACTTAAAGGCGTTAAAGAAAAGTACTTATTGGGAGATAACCCCAAAGTTTTAGATGAGTCTTGTAAGTTATTACTACTTCAGTAATAACCGCTCCTTATCCTTTTTATTTGCTTTTTGTGCCCAGAGTAACCTCTAATGAGAGAGAAGTAATGATTGGGAAAGTTGCTGTCCCGAAACAGATTTCTGTGCTTCACCATAAAAATTTGTGTAAAATCTCTGAATGTCCTTTTGAGGCGTGAATTTTTGTGCTTCTGACCCAGGTTGTTATCTAAATTTCGTTATTTCAACACTTTTTTATTTGAGCAACAGAAGGTCTTCGAAAAAAATTGTCTTTACCTGCTGGTCTGTTTTGACAGATTTCTGCCATTTTCTGCATTTGCTTCTTGTTGGTTCCTTTTTGAGTTCTTTTGGGGAATTGAGCTTTTTGAGGGAAGTACTTCAGTAGCTAGTGTTATAATGGAAGTTTATTTGGTGTTAGAATTGAACCTTAAGACCTATTATCTTGAGTGCACTAATGTTGCTAATAAAGATTGTGTGAAGTTTTGTATGTAGGAAAATTTTCAGATGTATGGAAGGAATGAGTAATAAGATGAAGGATGGACTAAAGCTCAAGCTTGGGGATGCCACGCGTGTCACCCCAAGAAATATCCAAAAATTACAAGCGTTGAAGCTTGGGGATGCCCAAGGCATCCCCCTCTTCATCAATAAAAATCCCAGGTTTCTTCCAAACGGTTCATTTTTATTGTTTCATGCACAGTTGTGTTGTTCTTGGAGCGTCTTCTTTTTCGTTTTCGTGTTGGTTTTTTGTTTGCTTGGTTTTCTTAGTTTTCTGAATAAATTGGTTGGACCTCCTCTTTCATACATTGGTTTTCAAATAGTTTGGTTTGGTTTGGAAAAGAGTAGGAAAGTTCATGCTTAAGTGGTAAAAAGAGCTTGTTTTTGACTGTGGCCTATGCTTTGTCATGCCATGCTTGATATTGTTTTGGCATTATTCTTAGTATTCTTTGTTGTAGCATGACTTGTTATAAACAATTGAGATTGCTTAATGTGCCTTGGATGAATCATGCGTTGTTTTAGCATATTAAAGCATAGTATAGTGGTATTCTCCTTTGATGCTTTATTTGGGTGGACTTGGCACATGCTCACACCATGTTATGACTATCCCAAGTCACCATAGCCTTTATGATCCTTTAGTTTTCAACTTGTAGTATCACTTTATGCTTTGATCAATGATGTTTTGTCGCTCTGCATGATTATGGCCATTATTGCTCTCTTAGTTTGTCGCTCCCAGTCTTTTGCTAGCCTCCACAACCAAGTATGAGTTCCACTCATGCATACAACTCCCTAAACCAAGTTTTTCCAAAGAGTCCACCATACCTACCGACTAGCATATGCTATTCCAAGTATATTCATGTTTTTGTTTACCTTCCGAATTAAACTTGTTATGAGAAAACTAGTGATTAAAGCTCTCGCGAACTTGATGGCACACTTTACTTTTCTTGACCTTAATAAACTTGAACCATTGTGTCGTCTATGTTGTATATCCTTGCATTTATTTTTTGGGAATTAGTAGAACCATGTTGTCATGGGGAACGCTTTCAACATTGCACTTGGTACTTGTACCTAGTTGATATCATGCTCTTTTGTATATGGATGTCGTCGGTGTGAAATGAAAGGGGAGCTTGTAAGTCCATGGAGTTATGTATATGTGTTAGAGAAAGCGCTGGGCAGTGGTTCAATCCATCGACATGGTGGAAACCTGCAGCGTAACCATAATGAGCTGTCTATGAAGCATTCTTCTTATAAAAAAAGAGTCCTATATTGAGAAAAAAAGAGAAAAAAAAGAGATTATGAAAGGAGGAAAGAGAGAAAAAAGCACCATATTCCCATGGTAAATAAGAAGATTGTTGAGATGCTCGTTGTCTGCTTGCCTTGTCATTTTGATATGGGGATTCTTTCGTATCATCGGGCAAGGGGTACCCCGTTGGCGGTTCTTTATGATACACATGTACTTACGATGACAAGAACTTACCGGTGACTAAACTTGAGTAGCATGAGGAGCAGCCCTTGTATTCAAGGGACATGAGGTTTCTAACTTATACTTTGTCAAGCATGTACACCATAGTTTGTTCACTTTAACCTTAATCACTTCAAGATGCTTATGATAGGGGCAATGAGAGCTGAAAGCTATAAGTACCATAATTTTTGGAAGCTCTTTATGAGATTTGAATCCCTGCTTCCTTTTATGAAGGCCTTTCTTCCACCATTATATTGAGTCTCCACCTTCTACCTTTATGCACCTACTTTGAGAGCATAGTGGCCATTCTTAGTTCTATGTGCGTTGTCCCAAGACTAGTTGATTGATGCATAACTTGATATTGCTTGTTTTAAACTATTTGTATCTAGTCACTCTTATGAACTTTGAAGGTGTCCTATGCATTTATATTTGCTACTCTATGAGGGACAAGCTGAATATTGTTATGCTATGTTTTCTTTATGTGAAACAAACAAACGTCTTGCAAAGCATTGTTATTCATGAATCTTTTGTTTGTGCCTTTTCATGTTGCATCTCAGTTTCTTTGTCTTATTGCTAGAAGCTTGTCTTTCATGTTATGATTGAAGTACTTTGATCCTAGCTTTGAATGTTTTACAAATTCTTTGATCAAGTCTTTGATGGTCCATGTCACCTCAAAAATTATTCTTTCTTTTTATCACTTACCTACTCGAGGACGAGCGGGAGTTAAGCTTGGGGATGTTGATACATTGCAAATGTATCTATAATTTTTGATGTTCCATGCTTGGTTTTATCTACTTTCTTGTGTTTTGTCCACACTTTGGAGTAATTTTCATATGATTTCTTGGACTAACATATTAACAAGACCCACGATCAGCTTGCACATTTTACTGCTTTTTGGTTCCAGGAAAGTTAGAAAATGAATATTCTCGGAATTGGACGGGACAAAAGCCAAAGTGCCTATTTTTCCAGAAGACATCTGATGCCAAGATACGAGACGAAGAAGGGATGGGGGCCGGCCACACCACCTGGACGCATGGCTAGGCCTGGCCCGCGCCAGGGGGTGGTCTGGCCGACCCTAGCACCCCCTCGGCCTCTCCTTCCGCCTATATATTACCCTCGGGACCAAAACCCTAAGTACCCGATCAAAAATCCATGAAAGAGTCTGTAGCCGCCGTCATCTCCATCCCTAGATCGGGAGGATGAGCTCTTCGGCACCACCGGGAGAATTCACCACGAGGCCTTCTTCATCATCATGCAAGCCTCCAGTGTGATGTGTGAGTAGTTCATCTCTGGACTACGGGTTCATCTAGTAGCTAGATGGCTGGTTCTCCTCCTTTGTGCTTTCATGTCTAGATCTTGTGAGCTCCGTTCATGATCAAGATCATCTATTTGTAATTCTGCATGTTGTGTTTGCGGGGATCCGATGGATATTGAGATGCTATTTCAGATTGATTATTGAATCTATCATGTCTTTGTTATTTTTGATCTTGCATGCTTGCCCTTGTTAGTAGCTATCTTGGCCAAGTAGATGCTAGCAACTCCAAGAGTTAGTATTTATGCTCGATAGTGGGTTCATGCCTCTGGTAATCTGGGGAAGTGACAGAAATCTCTAAGGTACTAGATGTGTTGTTGCTACTAGGGAGAAAACAACAATCCTTTGTTCATAGAACAATCGTATTGTTTACTTTACGAAATTCAGTAAAAGCAATGCTGCTTGCAACTTAATACTGGAGGGGGTTCGAATGATAACCTGAAGGTGGATTATTAGTCATAGATGCAGTTAGATGGCGGTCTATGTATAATGTTGTAATACCCATCAAGTTCCAAAGGAGTCAAGATGATTAGTATATGCATATATTGATTTCTCGATGTTTGTCAATTGCCCCGCTGTAATTTGTTCACCCAGCATGTTATCTATCTTAAGGAGAGCCACCTCTAGTGAACTATGGATCCCGGTCCTTTCTTTTACATACTATCTACAAACTGTTTACTACTTTGTGTTTACTTTCTGCAAACTATTACTTCCTTCCATTCGATACATTTAATCCTTTATTTTCAGCAAAACCGGTGAGATTAACAACCTCATCGCAAGTTGGGGGCAAAGTTCTGTGGTTTTGTTGTGGAGGTCTCCACGTTGCTACTAGCACCGGTAGTGCGCCCTGCCAAGGCTCAGCTAGCAACACCTTTGGGGTGTTTCCTTGCTCCTACTGGTTCGATTAAACCTTGGTTTCTTACTGAGGGGAAACTTACTACAGTGCTCATCATACCTTCCTCTTGGGGTTCCCCAACGAGCTCCACATGAACACCGAGCCATCAGTGGTTTGTGAAAAGAACACACATGCCATGACACTGGTGGATCCATGTGTGGTTTGTAAAAGAACAGACATGCACTGACTCTAGGTGTGGTTCATCAAAAGAACACACACTCAATGACACTAGTGGATCCATATGTGGTTTGTGAAAAGAACAAACATGCAATGACTCTAGCTGTGGTTTGTGAAAAGAACATGCAATACAATGACTCTGGTGGATCCATATGTGGTTTGTGGAAAGAACGGACATGCAATGACTCTAGCTGTGGTTTGTGAAAAGAACAGACAGGCAATGACACTGGTAGATCCATATGTGGTTTGTGAAAAGAACAGACATGCAATGACTCTAGCTGTGGTTTGTGAAAAGAACAGAAATGCAGTGACACTGGTGGATCCATATGTGGTTTGTGGAAAGAACACACATGCAATGACTCTAGATGTGGTTTGTGAAAATAACAGACATGCAATGAATCTGGTGGATCCTAATGCGGTTTGTGAAAAGAACAGACATGCAATGAACTCTAGCTATGGTTTGTGAAAAGAACACACATGCAATGACTCTGGTGGATCCATATGTGGTTTGTGAAAAGAACAGACATGCAATGACTCTAGCTGTGGTTCATGAAAAGAACACACATGCAATGACACTGGTGGATCCATATGTGGTTTATGGAAAGAACAGACATGCAATGACTCTAGCTGTGGTTAATGAAAAGAATAGACATGCAATGACTATGATGGATGCATATGTGGTTTGTGAAAATAACACACATGCAATGACTCTAGTTGTGGTTTGTGAAAAGAACACACATGCAATGAATCTGGAGGATCCTTATGTGGTTTGTGAAAAGAACAGACATGCAATGAACTCTGGTGGATCCATATGTGGTTTGTGAGAAGAACACACATCCACTGACACTAGTGGATCCATATGTTGTTTGTGAGAAGAACACACATGCAATGATACTGGGTGTGGTTCATGAAAAGAACACACATCCAATGACACTAGAGGATCCTCGTGTGATTTGTGAAAAGAACACACATGCAATGACACTGGTGGATCCATGTGTGGTTTGTGAAAGAACAGACATGCACTGACTCTAGGTGTGGTTCATGAAAAGAACACACATCCAATGATACTGGTGGATCCTTATGTGGTTTGTGAAAATAACACACATGCAATGACACTAGGGAATCCATATGTGCTTCATGAAAAGAACACACATACAGTGACTCTAGCTGTGGTTTGTGAAAATAACACGCATGCAATGACACTGGTCGATCCATATGTGGTTTGTGAAAAGAAAAGACATGCAATGACTCTAGCTGTTGTTTATGGAAAGAACAGAAATGCAATGACTCTAGCTATGGTTCATGAAAAGAATAGACATGCAATGACACTAGTGGATCCATATGTGGTTTGTGAAAAGAACACACATGCAATGACTCTAGCTATGGTTTGTGAAAAGAACAGACATGCAATGAATCTGGTGGATCCTGATGTGGTTTGTGAAAATAACAGACATGCAATGAACTCTAGTTGTGGTTTGTGAAAAGAACACACATGCAATGACTCTGGTGTATCCATATGTGGTTTGTGAAAAGAACACACATGCAATGACTCTAGCTGTGGTTTGTGAAAAGAACACACATGCAATGAATCTGGCTGTGGTTAATGAAAAGAACACACAAACGCAATGATACTGGTGGATCCATATGTTGTTTATAGAAAGAACATACATGCAATGACTCTAGGTGTGGTTAATGAAAATAACAGGCATGCAATGACTCTGATGGATCTATATGTGGTTTGTGAAAAGAACACACATGCAATGACTCTGGTGGATCAATATGTGGTTTGTGAGAAGAACACACATGCAATGACACTGGTGGATCGATATGTGTTTTGTGAAAAGAACACACATGCAATGACACTGGTGGATCCATATGTGGTTTGTGAAAAGAACAGACATGCAATGAACTCTGGTGGATCCATATGTGGTTTGTGAGAAGAACACACATGCAATGACACTGGTGGATCCATATGTGGTTTGTGAGAAGAACACCCATGCAATGACTCTAGCTATGGTTTGTGAAAAGAACAGACATGCAATGAATCTGGTGGA
The DNA here is from genome assembly GCA_023614405.1 of Avena insularis. NCBI lineage: Eukaryota > Viridiplantae > Streptophyta > Magnoliopsida > Poales > Poaceae > Avena > Avena insularis. The sequence continues at coordinate 92,699,797 of CM042696.1, read as the reverse complement.
TCCTGATGTGGTTTGTGAAAATAACAGACATGCAATGAACTCTAGTTGTGGTTTGTGAAAAGAACACACATGCAATGACTCTAGCTGTGGTTGGTGAAAAGAACACACATGCAATGACTCTAGCTATGGTTAATGAAAAGAACACACACACGCAATGACACTGGTGGATCCATATGTTGTTTGTAGAAAGAACATACATGCAATGACTCTAGCTGTGGTTAATGAAAAGAACAGGCATGCAATGACTCTGATGGATCCATATGTGGTTTGTGAAAAGAACACACATGTAATGACTCTGGTGGATCAATATGTGGTTTGTGAGAATAACACACATGCAATGACACTGGTGGATCAATATGTGGTTTGTGAAAAGAACACACATGCAATGACACTGGTGGATCCATATGTGGTTTGTGAAAAGAACAGACATGCAATGAACTCTGGTGGATCCATATGTGGTTTGTGAGAAGAACACACATGCAATGACACTGGTGGATCAATATGTGGTTTGTGAAAAGAACACACATGCAATGACACTGGTGAATCCATATGTGGTTTGTGAAAAGAACAGACATGCAACGACTCTAGCTGTGGTTTGTGAAAAGAACAGACATGCAATGACTCTGATGGATCTATATGTGGTTTGTGAAAAGAACACACATGCATGACTCTAGCTATGGTTTGTGAGAAGAACACGCATCCAATGACACTAGTTGATCCATGTGTGGTTTGTGAAAGAACAAACATGCACTAACTCTAGGTGTGGTTCATGAAAATAACACACATGCAATCACACTGGTGGATCAATATGTGGTTTGTGAATAGAACACACATGCAATGACACTGGTGGATCCATGTGTGGTTTGTAAAAGAACAGACATGCACTGACTCTAGGTGTGGTTCATGAAAATAACACACATCCAATGACACTGGTGGATCCATATGTGGTTTGTGAAAATAACAAACATGCAATGACTCTAGCCGTGGTTTGTGAAAAGAATAGGCAATACAATGAATCTGGTCGATCCATATGTGGTTTGTGGAAAGAACACACATGTGAAGGGTTTGCAGCATAGAAAACAAAAAAATTCCTACGATGAGAACTATACGCCAAGATCTATCTACTAGATACAAGCAACGGGTGGATATACATCCATGGAGAACTTACCCTCGAAGACAACAAAGTTTTGTTAACGAGTAGGAACTCGTGGATGATGTAGTCATACGCTTGCCGATATCAAAATCGTGTGGAAGTCCTAGCGCCACAAACCAGCAGCACATCCACACTCGCACACACGTTGAGGACACCGAACAACCTCCGCCTCCTTGCTCCAGTGATGCAACGGAAGCAGCAACTCCTTCCAGACGAAATGCCACTAGGAACATTCTAGAGGGGGAGAGAGATCCTTCACGAGGAGGTGTGAGGAAGAAGGGTGAGAGGGGTGACCTTTTATAGGAGGAGGGGGATACCCCTCCCATGGACGGCGCCCCATGGAGTTGACCCCTCACCTCCCCCATTCATGTGGTGGTAACCCCCTCCACATAAAACTGTCCCTTAACATTCCTCTTTAAAGTCTTTACTTTAAATGCATTAAATTTCTCCAAATTTAATGCTCTCTCATTTAATAAAACTCTTTTATTAAATTTATTCAGAATTTTGTTAATTACTTTAATTAACAAACATTCACATAAACCCCCCTACAACATTTCAGTATTACACGCAAAACTAGTTTTAGCAATTTCACCTGAAACAGTTTCGGTGTCTATTGAAATAATTCTAGCGCTTTGCAATTCATTTGTTTGAAACACATTTGCTCCAAATGGTGTTGGTGTCCCTTAAGTGTGTCACCCTACGGTTCGTGAATAATGCAAACATGATCGAGACCCCTCTCAGATCAATAATCAGAAGCGGGACCTGGAGATCCATACTGACTCCTACACATTCTACGATGACTTTTGTGATCGTGAGAACCTTTAACGCTAGTAACTAAATCCCTTTGTCTCACGATATATTACATGTCCGAGATTCGATCATCAGTATCTCCATACCTAGTTTGATCTTGTTACCGACATGTACTCTTTTCTCGTTCCCGTGATATAAGATTCTAGTGATCTCATCACTTCTTGCAAGCTAACCAATGTGATATCACCAAAGGGCCCAAAGAATATCTATCCGTCATCGGGATGGACAAATCGCACTCTTAATCCATGAGATTCTACATAACACTTTTGTAGCACTGAACCCACCTTTATAATCACCCTTTCACGGTGTGACGTTTGATGTTATCAAGATACTCTTCCAGTGTTAGTGATTAACATGATCTCATGGTCTAAGGACTAGGATTACTTTGTTAGACACAATGACTTTGATCGTAATGCTATACTTCCGATGAATGTTCATCACATCATTCCACTAATGTTGTGACCTCATTATTAACAACATCCAATGTCCATGATCAGGAAACCTTGATCATCTTGTTAATCAATGAGCTAGTTTATAAGAGAGGCATAACTAGGAACTTTCCTTTTGTTTATTAAACACACATGTATTAACATTTCCAAATTAATACAATTATAGCATGCAAAATAAACATTTATCATATACTTGGAATATGTATAATAACAACTTTATTATTGCCTCTTAGGGCATATTCCCTTCAGTCTCCCACTTGCACTAGAGACAATAATCTAGTTACATGGTGATAAATCTAACACCCATGGAGTTCTGGTGTTGATCATGTTTTGCTCTAGGGAGAGTTTTAGTCAATGGATCTGCTAGGTTGAGATCCGTATGTACTTTACAAATCTTTATATCTCCATCCATGACATGCTCACGGATGGAGTAAAACCGGCGCTTAATATGTTTGGAATTCTTGTGAGACCTTGGTTCCTTTGCATTGGCTATGGCTCCATTGTTGTCACAATAGATCACCATTGGATCCAACGCACTAGGAACCACACCTAGTTTGGTAATCAACTCCTTCATACAAACCGCTTCCTGTGTTGCTTCTGAAGTAGCGATATATTCCGCCTCCATTGTTGACCTTGTTACCACTGGTTGTTTGGAGCTCCTCCAACTAACTGTTGATCCGTTCATGAGAAATACGTATCTGGATTGAGACTTAGAGTCGTCCGGATCAGTGTCAAAGCTAGCATCGACATAACAATTAGCGACCAGCTCTTCTTCACCTCCGCATACAATAAACATTTCCTTAGTTCTTCTCAATTACTTAAGTATATTCTTGACCGCTATCCAGTGTTCCAAACCTAGATCAGATTGGTACCTACTAGTCAAACTAATAGCATGTGCCACATCCGGTCTTGTACATAGCATGGCGTACATTATAGAGCCTATGGCTGAAGCATAGGGGATCTTATCCATTATCTCTCTTTCTTCCGCCGTAGCCGGACTTTGAGTCTTACTCAATGTCTTGCCTTGCAACATAGGTAAGAAACCCTTCTTAATTTCGTCCATTTTAAACTTCTTTAAAATCTTATCAAGGTATGTACTTTGCGATAGCCCTATTAGGCGTCTTGATCTATCTCTATAGATCTTTATGCCCAATATATATGACGCTTCACCAAGGTCTTTCATAGAAAATTTGCTGTTTAGATAACTTTTAACACTGTTTAAAAGATCTATATCATTTCCAATAAATAATATGTCATCCACATATAATATCAGAAATGCCACATTGCGCCCACTCACTTTCTTGTAAATACAAGCCTCTCCATAAGTTTGGACAAATCCAAACTCTTTGATCACCTCATCAAAGTGGAGATTCCAACTCCGTGATGCTTCCTTCAGTCCATAGATGGATCGCTGAAGCTTGCACACCTTGTTAGCATCCTTACGATCGACAAAACCCTTTGGTTGTATCATATACAACTCTTCTTCAATGTTACCATTGAGGAACGCAGTTTTGACATCCATCTGCCATATTTCATAATCAAAATATGCAGCAATTGCTAACATAATCCTAACTGATTTTAGCATCGCTATGGGAGTCTCATCGTAGTTAACTCCTTGAATTTGTCGAAACCCTTTTGTCACAAGTCGAGCTTTATAGACGGTTACATTACCATCAGCATCAGTTTTTCTTTTGAAAATCCATTTATTCTCAACAGCCTTTCGGTCATGAGGTAAGTCCACCAAGGTCCAAACCAGGTTTTCGTACATGGATTCCATCTCGGATTTCATCGCTTCTAGCCATTTGTTGGAATCCGGGATCATCATCGCTTCTTCATATGCTGCAGGGTCATCTATTTCATCAACCATGAAATTTACAACATGATTCCCGTACAGTTCAGGAGCTGCACGTGTCCTGCTTAACCTGCGAGGCTCAGTAGTGTTCTCTTTCGGAGTTTCATGATCATTATCATTAGTTCCTTCTTCATTTGATGAAGTCAACTCCGTAACGACTTCCGGTGTTGCGCCACTCGTCATTTCATGAAGAGAAGGTTCAATAACCTCTTCGAGTTCTACCTTTTGACTACTCACACCTTTCGCGAGAAACTCTTTCTCTAGAAAGGATCCATTCTTGGCAACGAAAACCTTGCCCTCGGATTTGTGATAGAAGGAATGCCCAATTGTTTCTTTAGGGTATCCTATGAAGACGCATTTTTCCGCTTTGGGTTCGAGTTTATCTGGTTGAAGTTGTTTCACATAAACATCGCATCCCCAAACTTTAAGAAATGACAGCTTAGGTTTGTTTCCTGTAACTACCTCGGTGAATTACGCTCTTAGTTACATGCCTGGCTGAGCGAAAGTGGTTAAAATTGTACGGTGGGGCCCAGGGGCCACTCACAGGTAGACCTTTCGGCCGTCCTAACCACTTACAGAACATCGGGACAAGAACGAGCAGGCGTGTCAATGGCAAAGGATCAACTACATACACAAGTGAGTATGTATGCAAGCCACCATACAACTGTTCATAGAGCCATTCCATCTAAAAGAAATAGAAATATTGCAACGCCATACGGCAAGATCCAAATATCCTAGATAGAGATAATATTTTAGGATAGCTCCTCATACATCAAACATCAGAGTATCAGGCGGAAGCGGAAAACAAGATCCGAGTACGGATAAGAAGCAAATCGGCATAAGATGCCCCATAAATAAACACATCCCGCCCACAGATCTCACGGATCCCCGTTCTCGGAATCTCTACACCGCGTGATCGTTGCCAACATCGTTCGTCTCCTCCACCCAGTATCCATCTTGCGAGTACACATGTTCATCTGAATCAAACAATTTATCGTGTGAAACCCTAGGGGTACTCAGCAAGTCTTTATGCCTCTAAAGGAGACATATACCTGGGTTGACGCAACTGCAGCAAAAGATAATAACTAACAAGTCTATAGATACTCGCTAACCATTTGCCTAACCAAGGATAGACGGACGTCCGTTAATTAGTAACAATAGTTATAACAGTATAATTAACAGATCCATCCTCCTTCTCACTTACCAACGAGAAAGCGCATGAACAACCCCTCCGTTGGCAGTTTTATTAACCATTCCATGAGTATTGCACTATTTACTAGTCAAGTACTTAGTCAAATTGAAAACGGTACTTTAGTTATACTTGTCTATGATCGAGAAACTATGCTCCAAGTCGTCCATAACCGCGGACACGGCTTTCAGAAAGATTTACCCTGCAGGGGTGCACAAATAGCAACACACACTCGATCAACCTCGGAAAAACCAAATCAAGACCCAACGAGGCATTCACGACAAAGCGATCATAGGATTCAAAAACATTTCAGGGGGCCACCCCACTAAGCTACCCGCAACAAAGTTGGCCGGCTCGAGCAGACCAGTGGTTTGTGTGGGACGATGATCGGGAACCCGAAAGTGTGACTGGGCTTATCGATACAGCAAAAACGTGTCGCGATCCAAAATAGTACAGGTGCTCCTCGCACAATCTTAAATAAAGCAGTAAAGCATGGCATAAGTACGGGATAGTAATAAAGCCCCAAACTACTTTGTGGCCCCAAGAAATAAGAATGAATCAAGCTCTGGCTCAAGGGGGGTCCATAAGGCCTCCCAGATGTGGATAGTGCGAATAGTCAAGGAACAGGAATCAAGTACTCGGGGTCCTACGGGACACAAGTGAGCATGAAGAACCAAATAGCAGATATTGCTCACCGGTGCCACTTTCATTAGTTATCCCATTACTACTCCGGTTAAGTTGTTTAGGTACCTCGTTATCCATCAGACACTCACATACCCTACACATGCTATTCTACGACCCGCATGGCTCAAACAACTCCTGTAGTAATGGCTCATGGGATCGAGGAACAAGCTTCGGTGGGGTTTAAAAGTAAAGACTATGCAGTACTTGGGATTCAATTTAATGCAATCGCGACTCAATGATGCAAGAATAAGATAGAGGCAATAGGTACTATATGTATGCAAGCATGTGGTAGTGCTTGCCTGGCAGCTAAGTTGAAGCGAGAGGCGGATCTGGGTAGTGCTCCTGGGATTCCTGATATATCCCCTGCACGGCGTTTATTCAAAGAAGAACCAAACAAACAAGGGCCAACATAAATAAAGTGCACCAGCATAATAATTAAAATGCGATAAGCAAACAAGCATGCCATGATGAATGATGCATAATTTACATGGCAATAATGTAGCATGGCATGGGTGAGGTGTGGGGTACAAGAATAAAGCATTTTATTAAGTTTTAGTCATGTTTTGCTCTCATAACACTTGCTGTATACTTTATATTTATATGATGCATGCTGCAATTCAGAACAAGGAATGCATAGATGGAACGGGCTCGTCGTGCTAATCGATTTAGACATATTATTTGTTGAATTTGGAGTTATAGATTTAAAGTTATTAATTATTTAAGAAAAGGGCATTTTATTGTAATTTTAATCATCTCGAAAATTTAAAGTGCTCAAACATTATTTTGAATAGCATATTTGAATTCCTCACATTTTTCTGATTCCAAAACATATATCATTTGTATTATTTGGATTTATAATTTAAAAGTTATTTAAAAACAGGTTTGAATTTGTATTTAAACATTTACTGAAATCATTTTATTTATATAGAAAAATCGTCAGGACTTTTTACACCCAGACAGAACTAGCCTCAGCCACAGACAGGTGGGGCCGCTGCTGACTGGGCGAAAAACAGCGCGAAGGAACTTTTCTCACCGCGAGCTTATCTAGCCTATGCGAGCAGTGAAATTTGGCCCTCATGGGTCCATTCTTGTGCCAGCAGTGGGCGACACGTGGTGGATCCGGGGACTGCGGGTTGAGGAGTACAAAAGCCCGGGAACCTTTTTGCAAAATTGCCACGGGGCTGTCTGGTGGGCCTGGGGGTACTGCGGGTTGAGACAAAAATGCATGGGGGGTATTTGCAAAGTGCGTGCGCACTGATCCTCTTCTCGCGTTGTTTGTCGAAACTGACAGAGAACGCGGGCGGCACGGTGGGGGCTCAAACCCGCGACGCGATGCGTGCGCGTAGGCGGCAGTGACCACTGGGCTAGGCGGGGGTTGATGCAGGGTGAGCGAGGCGCGGCTAGGTAAGGTTCTCGCGTCGCCTCGGCGAGCAGACGCATGCGCACGCCGGCGCACAGAGGGTGTTCGGCACGTGGTCCAGCGAGCACAGGTGACCAAGGGAAAACGGGAGGTGTCAGGGAGAGAGGTGGGCTCACCGCGGGTCGACGGGGTGGTCGGATCGAGAGGGCGGCGGAGACGATGCAGCGCATCTGCAGCTAGGGTTCTGCGGGCCGTCGGCGTGCAGCAGGTACGGGCCTTCTCCTCCTCGCTGCGGGGTACGGGGGGTGATGCAGAGGCACGACTCGGTCTCCTCGACCACCTCCATGCCACGCCCGCCTGCTAGAACGAGAGATCGGTGGTGGACACCGACGGTGGGCGGCGGCGAACAGAGAGGAAGGGTGGCGTCGGTGGAGAAGGAGAGGGGAAGGGCAAGGCCCTAGGGATGGATCTGGGCGATGCTAGGACAGAGGGGGAGGAGATAAAGGCAAGAGGGAGAGGGGAGATGCCGTGGGGCACGTTGGAGGAAAAGGTGGCTTCGGCCACCTTTGTCCCTCTCCTTCCTCACGTGCTGGGCGTGGCTAGGGCAGGGCAGGGGGTAGGGTGTGGCTGCAGGTGGGCCAGGGAGAGGAGAGGCCTGCATGGGGCTGGCAGAGAGAAAGAGAGAGAGGGTAGGGAGAGGCTCGGGTTTAGCTAGGTTAGCCTCGGTTAGGGTTTAGGAGGCATGGGGTAGATGGGGTAGCTCGGGTGTGGGCCAGCATGGTAGGGAGAGAGAGAAAGGTGGTGAGGTTGGGATGGTAGGCTCGGGTAGGTCTTACACTAGAGGGGGTGGTTCGGCTAGGGTTTAGAGAGAGAGGCTAGGTGAGTGGTTAGGGTTTGAGCATGAACAAAAGAAGATCAAGCACATGGGTGGGGTTTGGTTGTGATGGATAAGGAGAGTGAGGGTGGAAGGGAGGAAAAGAGTTGTTTAGGGTTTGATTCAATTCAACCAAAACCAAGTGAGATTAAAAGAGAGTAAAGAGAGAAGGGAAAACAAGTGTGCATGGCCCATGCATGAGGAGTAAAAGCCATGTTTGATTTTGTGAAAACCAAATAACACCTCATGGCATTTAGTCCCATGCATCCCAAAAATGGAATTAAAGCCAAGCTAAAGGAATTAAAAGGAACTAAAATGGATGTTCCATGGGGAGTTGATGGAGATGATCATATTTGAATATAATCTAGACATGCTAGTGTGTATGTCCCACTAGATGTTTAATAGTCTTAAAAATATCCCAAACATGAGCATCTATTCCAAAACAACCCATATGGAAGTTAGGACAAGGGGTACCACTCATAATGCACGCAAAGGTGGCTCCACATATCAAAAAAAGTGAAAACAACAGGATGCTTGCATGGAAGTATGTGGAGTGGTAAAAAGGATCCATCCTAGCCCATATGAGCTAGAGGTAAAACCCAATAAAGTGCAAAGCTCATATTTAGTTGGATGGTGTAATTATAAGGTGGTGACAGAGAAAAGTGATGGAGTTGAATAAAAGATATGCCCCCAACTCAACTTGGGCATCAAGCATTTATCAAGAATCAAATACAATATATCAAGAGCCAAATACAATTACTAATGCATATGAGAGAAGAACCAAATGAAAAGGGGTTTTATATGATGCTCAATGCAAGGTGGCATGATGACATGAGCAACATTTATGATGCAACAATTATATGTAGGAAGTAGCCATTATATTACTAAACCATGTAGCATTACATATGTTAGACAGATGGGATGCTACAACTCTCCCCCACTAAACAGGAATCTCGCCCCGAGATTCTAAGAAGAAGAAGAAGACACGAAGAGGGTAGGATACTTGGCACGGAGCTCATCTTCGCGTTCCCAAGTGGCTTCATCCACGGAATGGTGTGACCACTACACCTTGCAGAACTTGATGGACTTGTTGCGAGTCCTTCTTTCTGTGACTTCAAGGATTTTTATGGGGTGTTCTTGGTAAGACAGGTCTTCTTGGAGATTGATAAGCTCATGGTCCACGGTCCTGCCGGGATCCTTGAAGCACTTCTTGAGTTCAGAGATATGGAAAACATCATGGACCTTGAGTTTTTCAGGGAGCTCAAGAGCATAAGCAACTTCTCCTCTTCTTCCACGAATTTTGAAAGGACCGATGTATCTAGGAGCCAGCTTTCCTTTGATACCAAACCGGTGCGTGCCTCTCATGGGAGTGACACGAAGGTAAACGAGATCACCAGGGACATACTCCATGTCCATGTGCTTTCTGTCATAATTGCTCTTCTGGCGACTTTGAGCAACCTTCAGGTTTTCAAGAATGATGTGAACCTTCTCCTCCGCTTGAGTTACAATGTCGGGGCCAAACAATGTTCTTTCACTGCTACCACCAACCAATCAGAGTTCTGCATTTGCGTCCATATAGAACCTCAAATGGTGCCATCTTTAGACTTTTCTGGAAGCTGTTGTTGTAAGAGAATTCAGCATAAGGAAGGCATTCTTCCCCCTTCATGCCGAAAGAGATAACGCAAGCACGGAGCATATCTTCCAGAATCTGATTGATCCTTTCAACTTGTCCTTGCGACTGGGGGTGGTAAGCTGTGCTCAAGTTCAATTTTGTTCCCAAAGCATTTTGGAAACTTCCCCAGAACTTGGAAGTGAAGATGCTCCCACGGTCTAAACTGATCTCAAGAGGAACTCCATACAGAGAGACAATTCTGTTGATATAGAGCTCAGCCAACTGAATTGCAGAAATTGTTTCCTTGATGGGAAAGAAATGAGCCACTTTAGAAAGCCTGTGGATGACAACAAAGATTGCATTGTTGCCCTTCTGCGACCTTGGAAAACCAGCTATGAAGTCCATCTCTACTTTCTCCCATTTCCATTCCGTAGGTTTCAATGGTTGTAGAAGACCGGAAGGTTTCTGATGGACAACTTTAACTCTACGGCAGACATCACACTCCGAGACATACTTGGCACAATATCATTTCAACCTAGGCCACCAATATTGTGTTTTCAAGTCCATGTACATATTAGTGCTGCCAGGGTGGATAGAAAGAACAGAATCATGCGCCTCCTTGAGAACTTGCTCTCTTAAACCCGGGTGTTTCGGAACAAACATCCGGTGTTCAAAGAATAGAGCGCCTTGGTCGTCGATGTGGAAGGACTCATACTTTGGAAGCTGAATGTTGGAGATGATATTTTTAGTGTAAGGATCACCAAGTTGAATGGAGCGAACTTTTTCTTCCAAGAGTAGGGTTGCCAGAAGGTTCAAAAGATACCCTTGATCCACAATTTCAAGGTTGAGCTTGCGGAATTCCTCACACAAGAGAGGTTGTTGTTCTTCCACCATGAGGTTGCTGACATAAGCTTTGCGGCTGAGACCATCGGCCATCACATTAGCTTTGCCCGGAGTGTAGTTGATGGTCAAATCAAAATCATTGATTGCTTCAATCCACCTCCTCCGACGAAGGTTGAGATTAGGCTGAGTGAAGATATACTTCAGACTCTTATGATCAGAAAAGATCTCACAACGGTTGCCAAGCAAGTAATGCCTCCATACTTTCAAAGCAAAGACAACTGCTGCGAGCTCGAGGTCATGTGTAGGATAGTTGATCTCATGTGTCTTCAACTGTCGAGAGGCATAAGCAACAACTTGTTTTTCTTGCATAAGGACCGCACCCAATCCTTGCAATGAGGCGTCACAGAATATCTGGAAAGGCTTTGATGTATCTGGAGGAACCAAGACTGGTGTGGAAGTGAGCTTCTCTTTGAGTGTTTCAAAGCTTGCTTGACATACAGGAGTCCAAAGGTATTTCTTGCCTTTCTTGAGGAGATCGGTAAGAGGCTTCGCAATCTTCGAGAAATTTTGAACGAAGCGACGGCAATAACTAGCCAAATCAAGGAAACTCCGGACTTCTTTGACATTTATGGGAGGAAGCCAGTCAACAATTGTCTTAATAGTTTTTGGGTTGACGGCAGTGCCCTTGGCAGAGATGACGTGACCAAGATAGGTGACCTCAGGCAGCCAGAACTCACACTTGGAGAACTTTGCATACAGGCGGTTCTCACGAAGCTTGTTTAGGACACACCAAAGGTGTTCTTCATGTTCTTCCTTTGACTTAGAATAGAATAGGATGTCATCCAGATAGACCACAACGAACTTATCAAGATACTCCATGAAAACCGAGTTCATAAGCCTCGAGAAGGTGGCAGGTGTGTTGGTGAGACCGAAAGACATGACCGTGTACTCATACAGGCCATAGCGGGTGGTGAAAGCTGTTTTAGGAACATCTTCCTTGCGAATCTTGATTTGATGATATCCACTTCTCAAATCAAGCTTAGAGAAAACCACAGCTCCAGCTAGCTGATCGAAGAGATCATTAATCCGCGGAAGGGGATATTTATTCTTGATGGTTTTAGCATTGAGAGCCCGATAGTCAACACAAAGTCTATCAGTCTTATCTCGCTTCTTCACAAAGATGGTTGGGATACCCCAAGAAGAAGTACTGTGCTGAATGAAACCCAACTTCTCTTGTTCATCAAGCTGACGTTTGAGTTCAGCCAACTCAATAGGACCCATTTTATAAGGCCGCTTGGAGATAGGAGCGGTACCAGGTTCAAGCTCAATCAAAACTCGACCTCTCGATCAGGAGGCATACCTGGCAACTCTTCAGGAAAAACATCTGGGAACTCACAGACCACCGGAACACTCTGAATAGCTTCCATAGCATCATCATTCAGAGCCGCCAAAGAGAAAAGCTGAATTGCAGGAGTCAGACTTGGAGAATAGACTATATGGCCTTTAGGAATTTTCAGAGAAACCGAGCGTTCAGCACAATCAATCACAGCTACATTTGTTGTTAACCAATCCATGCCCAAGATAACATCAATGTCAGAATTTCCCAGAATAATTAAGGACGCCGAGAACGAAGAGCCACCAATCTCAATTTGATTGCCATGGCTGATATGAGCAGCCCTCATGTTTAACCCAGGAGATTGTACCACCAGACGATGCAATAAGGGAACCATAGCCAGATCATGCTCATGCGCAAACTTATGAGAAACAAAAGAATGCGAAGCACCAGAATCAAACAAAACTCGTGCAGGGACTGAGTTAACGGGAAGCATACCCATCACAACTCCAGGTGCATGCTCAGCTTGAGCGGCGTTGACACAGTTGGCACGAGCAATAGTAGACCCGGGCTTGGTGTTGATGTTGAGAGCCCGAGGTGGTGGTGCACGAACCATAGAAGAGCTTGCCGTAGGTCTTGGAGGTGGTGGTGGAAGAGCTTTGTTGTTCATTGGACAATTCCAGTGTTGATGCCTAGTGTTTCCACAAGTGTAACAAGCACCAGGTGGACGTGGAGCAACGTAGCCAGGGACTCCGCCAGGCGCTCCAGGGTAGTTGTGGTTGTAGCCCCTGGGAGCAGCAGTGAAGGAGTTTGGTGGCCTTGCCGCATAGGTTGAAGGTCTTGGTGGAGCCGGGAGCGATGGTGGGGTGTTAGGAACCCAGACACGGCGCTTAGAAGGAGCTGACATAGCTGAAGAGCTTGCTGCATCACGGCTGTGTTTCTTGGACTCCTCGAACACTTGCCTACTTGCTTCTTCCTATAGAGCTATATGTTGGAGTTCTAGAAAAGACCCCGGCCTTGCATGAGTGATTGCATATTTGATTGATGCATTAAGCCCTTGTCTGAACCTCTTTTGCTTCTTCTTGTCATCAGAGATCTCATCGCCACCATACCGAGAAAGATTCATGAAGTTTATGATATAGGTATTGACATTGTCATTGCCCTGCTTGAGGTTGAGAAACACTTCCTTCATCCTTTCCATGACAATTTCTGACAGATATTGCTCTTTGAAAGCCCCAGTGAACTGTTCCCAAGTAGGCTGAAACTCAGAGTGATTTTCCTTCAGGTAATTCTCCCACCACATAGCTGCATCTCCCTTCAGAAGGTGAGTGACACATTTTACACATTCTTGCTCAGGAACATCAGCAGTCATCAAAAACCTTGACATCTCACGCAGCCAATCATCTGCGTCCAGAGGCTGATCAGACACCTCAAAGTGGCGCGGGTTGAACTTTAGAAAACTCTTGATGTCTCCTCGCTTGAGAGGTGGAGGTAGCGAAACAAACTCATTCCTCCTGACACTTTCTTCAAATCGTTGCTGGTTTTGCTGCATTGTTCCCAAGGCATTAGCAATACTTGCCAACATAGCCCCCAGTTCAGGTGGTATGTCCTCCTCAGAACGGCGTGGTGGTGCCATCCTATGATTGATATAAAACACAAGTCAGTACCATAATGGAGAATAATAATAATCCAAAATAGTACCAAAATGGAATTAACCAAAATTAAAGGATACAAATTACTAAGATGATATTAAAATATCAACAAAGTTCAAAGCACCTAGAAGATATTAAGCATATCGCACACGACTGAACAAGGAGTGTGGTACACAAAACTATCAAAGAAAAAAAATTCCGCAAATTTCGGCATTAAAATACCACTATATGCGCAAAACCACTTAACGAATCAAGATTAGTAACTCTACCAATTCAATATACAAGAGCGAATGATAAGAGTAGTGGTATGGTCGCGACTCCATCCCGCACTCAAATCATTACTCCGCACATGAATAAGTAAAACACATATCCCAACACCTTCTTCTTAAGATGAACCTAAAGATTAGTAACTACGGAAACGAACACCCCAAACAAGATAACGTCGGATAACAACAAGTAAGACAGATCGCACCGATATACAACAAATCAGATAGATCGCGTCGGTTTACAACGGCTTGTCGGTATGGAATGTACCAACAGTTGATAACCAAAAGGCAAATAGTGATAACATGTTGGATGCAACAGATAGACAAGGAATTCACACACACACACACAACCTATGGTACTACAGAACCCAGAACACGTGAATCCTAGTTTGAATTTTAGAAGTGGATTGAAAACGTTACACTTCCTTACAAGAAAAGGGTGGGTGGGTGGGTAAGAAGAAAAATGGCAGCAGTCCTACTCTCACGTTTTGTTTTTCCCTAGTATACATAGCTACCAAAAATATTTGCTAGACTGACAACGACCATTTTTGAGACCACAAGGGCGGGATGGCTCTGATACCAATTGTAACTACCTTGGTGAATTACGCTCTTAGTTACATGCCTGGATGAGCGAAAGTGGTTAAAATAGTACGATGGGGCCCAGGGGCCACTCACAGGTAGACCTTTCGGCCGTCGTAACCACTTCCAGAACATCGGGACAAGAAAGAGCAGCATAATCGGCAGGCGAAGGGATCAACTACATACACAAGTGAGTATGTATGCAAGCCACCATACAACTGTTCACAGAGCCATTCCATCTAAAAGAAATAGAAATATTGCAACGCCATACGGCAAGATCCAAATATCCTAGATAGAGATAATATTTTAGGATAGCTCCTCATACATCAAACATCAGAGTATCAGGCGGAAGAGGAAAACAAGATCCGAGTACGGATAAGAAGCAAATCAGCATAAGATGCCCCATAAATAAACACATCCCGCCCACAGATCTCATGGATCCCCATTCCCAGAATCTCTACACCGCGTGATCGTTGCCAACATTGTCCGTCTCCTCCACCCAGTATCCATCTTGCGAGTACACATGTTCATCTGAATCAAACAATTTATCATGTGAGACCCTAGGGGTACTCAGCAAGTCTTTATGCCTCTAAAGGGGACATATACAGGTTGACGAAGCGCAGCAAAAGATAATAACTAACAAGTCTATAGATACTCGCTAACCATCCGCCTAACCAAGGATAGACGGACGTCCGTTAATTAGTAACAACAGTTATAACAGTATAATTAACAGATCCATCCTCCTTCTCGCTTACCAACGAGAAAGCGGACGAACAACCCCTCTGTTGGCAGTTTTATTTACCATTCCATGAGTATTGCACTATTTACTAGTCAAGTACTTAGTCAAATTGAAAACGGTACTTTAGTTATACTTGTCTATGATCGAGAAACTGTGCTCCAAGTCGTCCATAACCGCGGACACGGCTTTCAGAAAGATTTACCTAGGGTGCACAAATAGCAACACACACTCGATCAACCTCGGAAAAACCAAATCAAGACCCAACGAGGCATTCACGACAAAGCGATCATAGGATTCAAAAACATTTCAGGGGGCCACCCCACTAAGCTACCCGCAACAAAGTTGGCCGGCTCCGGAACAGACCCAGGGTTTGTGTGGACGACGGTAAACGACTGGGAACCCGAAAGTGTGACTGGGCTTATCGATACAGCAAAAACGTGTCGCGATCCAAAATAGTACAGGTGCTCCTCGCACAATCTTAAATAAAGCAGTAAAGCATGGCATAAGTACGGGATAGTAATAAAGCCCCAAACTACTTTGTGGCCCCAAGAAATAAGAATGAATCAAGCTCTGGCTCAAGGGGGGTCCATAAGGCCTCCCAGATGTGGATAGTGCGAATAGTCAAGGAACAGGAATCAAGTACTCGGGGTCCTACGGGACACAAGTGAGCATGAAGAACCAAATAGCAGATATTGCTCACCGGTGCCACTTTCATTAGTTATCCCATTACTACTCCGGTTAAGTTGTTTAGGTACCTCGTTATCCATCAGACACTCACATACCCTACACATGTGTTCTACGACCCGCATGGCTCAAACAACTCTGTAGTAATGGCTCATGGGATGGAGGAACAAGCTTGTGGGTTTAAAAGTAAAGGCTATGCAAAGATTTGGGATTCAATTTAATGCAATCGCGACTCAATGATGCAAGAATAAGATAGAGGCAATAGGTACTATATGTATGCAAGCATGTGGTAGTGCTTGCAGCAGCCTCGATTGAAGCGAGAGGCGGATCTGGGTAGTGCTCCTGGGATTCCTGATATATCCCCTGCACGGCGTTTATTCAAAGAAGAACCAAACAAACAAGGGCCAACATAAATAAAGTGCACCAGCATAATAATTAAAATGCGACAAGCAAACAAGCATGCCATGATGAATGATGCATAATTTACATGGCAATAATGTAGCATGGCATGGGTGAGGTGTGGGGTACAAGAATAAAGCATTTTATTAAGTTTTAGTCATGTTTTGCTCTCATAACACTTGCTGTATACTTTATATTTATATGATGCATTCTGCAATTCAGAACAAGGAATGCATAGATGGAACGGGCTCGTCGTGCTAATCGATTTAGACATATTATTTGTTGAATTTGGAGTTATAGATTTAAAGTTATTAATTATTTAAGAAAAGGGCATTTTATTGTAATTTTAATCATCTCGAAAATTTAAAGTGCTCAAACATTATTTTGAATAGCATATTTGAATTCCTCACATTTTTCTGATTCCAAAACATATATCATTTGTATTATTTGGATTTATAATTTAAAAGTTATTTAAAAACAGGTTTGAATTTGTATTTAAACATTTACTGAAATCATTTTATTTATCTGAAAATCGGGGACTTTTACACCAGACAGAACTAGCCTCAGCCACACAGGTGGGGCCGCTGATTTGGCGAAAACAGTGAAGGAACTTTTCTCACCGCGAGCTTATCTAGCCTATGCGACTGACAGTGGGGCAGCTGCTGGTCCATCTTGCTGGCCAGCCGGTGGGCGACACGTGGTGGATCCGGGGACTGCGGGTTGAGGAGTACAAAAGCCCGGGAACCTTTTTGCAAAATTGCCACGGGTCGCTGTGGGCCTGGGGTACCGCGGGTTGAGACAAAATGCATGGGGGTATTTGCAAAGTGCGCGATCGATCCTCTTCGCGTTGTTTGTCGAATCGACAGAACGCGCGGTGCACGGAGCTCAAACCCGCGACGCGATGCGTGCGCGTAGGCGGCAGTGACCACTGGGCTAGGCGGGGGTTGATGCAGGGTGAGCGAGGCGCGGCTAGGTAAGGTTCTCGCGTCGCCTCGGCGAGCAGACGCATGCGCACGCCGGCGCACAGAGGGTGTTCGGCACGTGGTCCAGCGAGCACAGGCGACCAAGGGAAAACGGGAGGTGTCAGGGAGAGAGGTGGGCTCACCGCGGGGTCGACGGGGTGGTCGGATCGAGACGAGGCGCAGCGGGGCGACGGCGATGTAGGCGTACCGCAGCTAGGGTTCTTGATCGGCCTGGCAAAGGTCTGAGCCTTCTCCTCCTCGCTGCGGGGTACGGGGGTGATGCAGAGGAACGACTCGGTCTCCTCGACCACCTCCATGCCACGCCCGCCTGCTGGAACGAGAGATCGGTGGTGGACACCGACGGTGGGCGCCGGTGAACAGAGAGGGAGGGTGGCGTCGGTGGAGAAGGAGAGGGGAAGGGCAAGGCCCTAGGGATGGATCTGGGCGATGCTAGGACGGAGGGGGAGGAGATAAAGGCGAGAGGGAGAGGGGAGATGCCGTGGGGCACGTTGGAGGAAAAGGTGGCTTCGGCCACCTTTGTCCCTCTCCTCCCTCACGTGCTGGGCGTGGCTAGGGCAGGGCAGGGGGTAGGGTGTGGCTGCAGGTGGGCCAGGGAGAGGAGAGGCCCGGGTATGGGGCTGGCCGGTAGAGAGAAAGAGAGAGGGTAGGGAGAGGCTCGGGTTTAGCTAGGTTAGCCTTGGTTAGGGTTTAGGAGGCATGGGGTAGATGGGGTAGCTCGGGTGTGGGCCAGCATGGTAGGGAGAGAGAGAAAGGTGGTGAGGTTGGGATGGTAGGCTCGGGTAGGTCTTACACTAGAGGGGGTGGTTCGGCTAGGGTTTAGAGAGAGAGGCTAGGTGAGTGGTTAGGGTTTGAGCATGAACAAAAGAAGATCAAGCACATGGGTGGGGTTTGGTTGTGATGGATAAGGAGAGTGAGGGTGGAAGGGAGGAAAAGAGTTGTTTAGGGTTTGATTCAATTCAACCAAAACCAAGTGAGATTAAAAGAGAGTAAAGAGAGAAGGGAAAACAAGTGTGCATGGCCCATGCATGAGGAGTAAAAGCCATGTTTGATTTTGTGAAAACCAAATAACACCTCATGGCATTTAGTCCCATGCATCCCAAAAATGGAATTAAAGCCAAGCTAAAGGAATTAAAAGGAACTAAAATGGATGTTCCATGGGGAGTTGATGGAGATGATCATATTTGAATATAATCTAGACATGCTAGTGTGTATGTCTCACTAGATGTTTAATAGTCTTAAAAATATCCCAAACATGAGCATCTATTCCAAAACAACCCATATGGAAGTTAGGACAAGGGGTACCACTCATAATGCACGCAAAGGTGGCTCCACATATCAAAAAAATGTGAAAACAACAGGATGCTTGCATGGAAGTATGTGGAGTGGTAAAAAGGATCTATCCCAACCCATATGAGCTAGAGGTAAAACCTTATAAAGTGGAATTATAAGGTGGTGACAGAGAAAAGTGATGGAGTTGAATAAAAGATATGCCCCCAACTCAACTTGGGCATCAAGCATTTATCAAGAATCAAATACAATATATCAAGAGCCAAATACAATTACTAATGCATATGAGAGAAGAACCAAATGAAAAGGGGTTTTATATGATGCTCAATGCAAGGTGGCATGATGACATGAGCATGATATATTTATGATGCAACAATTATATGTAGGAAGTAGCCATTATATTACTAAACCATGTAGCATTACATATGTTAGACAGATGGGATGCTACATTTCCAAACCATAATTCATATGGTGTCGTTTCAACGGATTTAGCGGTGCCCGATTTAAAGTGAATGCAGCGGTTTCTAGTGCATAACCCCAAAATGACAGTGGCAAGTCAGTAAAAGACATCATAGATCGAACCATATCCAATAGAGTATGATTACGACGTTCCGACACACCATTATGTTGTGGTGTTCCAGCAAGCGTGAGTTGTGAAACTGTTCCACACTCTTTCATGTGTGTGCTAAACTCGTAACTTAGATACTCACCTCCACGGTCAGACCGCAGAAATTTGATCTTTCTATTATGATGATTTTCCACTTCATTCTAAAATTCCTTGAACTTTTCAAAGGTTTCAGACTTATGTTTCATCAAATAGATATACCCGTATCTACTCAAATCATCCGTGAAAGTAACAAAATAACGATATCCACCTCGCGCCGACACACTCATTGGAGAGAATATCATTTTGCGGCCCGAAAGTTGGGGTGTCCAGGCAACACGGTACCCAAGTTCCCTGAAATCATCCGCGATGACTACAGTTGGTGTCCAAATACTCAGAGGGTCTTTTTTGGCATGAATTCAACTTTATGTTTTAATACAAAAAATCAGGCTAACGGCCGTCAAGTTGGGCCCCTGTCAGTTCTCGTCGTTATGTCGCTCATGTCGCTCCCGTCGCTTAGGTGTCAATTAGGCTTGCAGCGTTGGCGCCTGCATCCATTACGCGTCTTCTTCTTCCCAGAGCGGCAAAATGTGGGGCGTCGCAGCCATGGCACGGAGCTAGGACGTGGACGAACCTGACCGGCCCAGCTCTCCTCCCTGTAGGCTTGCAGCGTTGGCGCCTGCATCCATTACGCGTCTTCTTCCCCGGAGCTGTGGTCGCGGCCATGGCGCAGAGCTGGGACGTGACGAAGCTGCTCATCCCCGCTCTCCTCCCCATCCCAAGTCGGAGCTCGCCCTCACCATGGACGCACCCATGGCACGGTGCGGGGACGAGAATTGGTTCCCGGTGAGATCTATCACCTTGTCGACCATGCTCGGTTCTGTTTTCCTCCTGTGGTAGCTCAAGTTCTGGGGCTCTCCAAGTTCTGCCATGTTGGGCCTATAAGTGTTGTTGTATGTTAAACTAGCAAATCTCTTTTGTTCAAATCTCTTGGGCTGTACCAACTTCATTGTGTTTAATTATGAAAGACAAAATATAAATGATTTCTCTCAATTTCTCGCATAGAAAAATGCACAGCTAATTTCATATTCTCGCAGGAACTGGCCCCACTTGTTGAACCGGTAGCACTGGCACGATCTCCACGTAACCACGGTGAGTTCTCGAACCGAAAGTTGCAGTTACCACGTTTCTTCTGTAGTCATTCCTCTTCCTCAGTCATTCCTCTGTAGTTTTTCCTAGGCGCTTCTTCTTCCTCTATTCTGGAACCGTCGGTTCATCTTCTTCTTCCTCTCGCGGGCAGTTCCTTGTAGGCATTTCCTTTCACCCATTTCCTTGCAGGCATGGACGATGGGAAACGCACAACAGAGACCCACTTGGTCCCTGCCCATGGCACCACGACTTTGACAATGGTGTACACAAATGATGAAGCGACTGTGGAGACAACTCTCGCCAGGTTTGAGCAATTGCTTGAGAAAGAGAAGCACAAGTTTGTGGGGCTAGACTTAGAGTACACCCGTGCAAATAAGCGAAAAAAATCCTCCACAAGAGATCGCTGTTGTGCAAATCACCATATATGAGGAGGTCCTCGTTTACCACTTCTGCAGGTATGTGAAATTTAAATTTGAGATCACCACTTCTGCATCACTTGTTCCCTTACATCCCTAGAACCATCTAAGTGCAGGAGTAAACCAACTAAGATGCATTGTCCGGCTCTGGTCGAGTTCTTGTGTAGGAAAGGGATAACTTTCACTAGCATGGATATCACAAATGACACAATTATGCTTTCTCGTGCGTTGATAAAAATCCCAGAGGGGCACCACATCGACATCCAAAATCTGTACAATATCAAATCATACCCAGTGAAGGATGGCATGGGTGATCTGGCAGCGGAAATAATCAATAAATCCTATGAAAAACTGAAGAAATTGAAGCGACTCGATCACGACTACTGGGAGTGGAAGTCGATGAGCCAGGTGCGCCTCGAGTATGCAGCCAGAGACGCCTATATGGCGTACGAGTTGTACAGTAAGCTCATTACCATGAAAGATGGGATGGTTAAGGCGGGGATTTTCGCGAGAGAGCTATGCCCTGGTTGCAAGCTAGCCCAAGAGAAGAAGCGCGAGGAGGACAGAAAGCGGTTTCAGGACGAGTAGGGATCTTGGGACGATGGCGACATCAAGCGGTTGAAGGGGAAGCAAGTCAAGGACGACAACAAGTGGTGGTGATACATTATGTGTTTGAACTAGATTTTAGTTTCTAGTTTATTATGTGTTTGATACATTTAGTTACTTCAATACAAAATTTCGACCAATTTAACTTGTTGATGTATTTCTTGACAATTATAATATAATCGAGCACTAGAAATATTTTGTAGTGTGCATGAGCATGATCAGTAAATATAATTGAACACTAGAAACTTTAAGGCACTCCATATAAAGGAGTAGATTAATATAGAAGGTTCACCAAAGACACCACGGATATATTGTCTTACATGCCACACACAGGTAATAATTAACTAGAACAAAATAAAAGCAGGGGCTATAGTAGGAGGCCAGGACACGGAGACGCCTAGCAGGGCAGGGGTTTATCAGCAGGAGGCAGCGACAGCCTAGTCGATGCTATACAGGCCAGTCCTGACATACTCCCGGAGGAATTTGCCGTAGGCTGCGTGCCACGCCAAGGTAATCGGCCTATGGCTTCTGCCTCCGCCTCTGCCAACGCCCTCCGCGTGCTAGATCATGCTATTGAGGTCCACGTTGATTGCTCTGCCACAGAATGGGTAAAACAATCTCCCCCTATGGTGGAAACGGATTAGCCCACATCGTAACCGCCTCAGCACGTAGCGGCTCTTATTGTCCCTGGATACCTTGCTATCATCCACTTCATCATCATCCTCCTATTGATTTTTAAGAACATAACTTAGAACTCATACATATGATTGAATTGTATTACAACTCAAGAATTGACAACATGTATATGTAAGACAATATATCCATGGATATCAAAGATAAAGCATCTCAGCAATAGTTTGATCGGTTCATATATCATTTCATCTCAACACAATGACAAATAATTGTATCGGAGTGAATGTAGGATAAATCTAGGGGCCTCATAAGTTTCTTCAGGGATGGAGTCAGTGAACCAAGTAAGAATTGCACAACATGTAATGTTGTTGTACATCGCCCCAGGTTCACTAACTCATCCCTGAAAAAATCTGACACCAATGTGTCTGCCTCTCTTTTGGGACAAATTTGAATCATTGGCCACAATAAGAAATTGAAATGTAATCATACAAAACATTATTTAGGGATATACATAGTCAGGTACAAAAACAAGCCTAAATATTGTAATTATAAATAAAAAAGCAAACAATTAATCTTCAGGTGCATGTTAAAAATACTTATGATCAAAACCATTCATATACATATCCATCATACCAATCATTAAAAGATCAGAAACAATTCAAGGATCATATATGTAGTTCCATATGAGAATAAATCTAGGGCCTCATAATTTGTTTCTGAGATGGAGTTGGCGAACCAAAGTACCAGCAGCACAACCTATATTGTTTGTGTGCATTGCTGCCTCAGGTTCACCAACCCATCCCTAAAACACGACATCGTCATATGTGTCTTCCCTTGAACTCTTTTGGGGCAAATTTCAATCATCGGCCTCGATGACAAACTAAAATGTAATTCTTATACACTGAATGCATGGAATAGGTAATTCGAATATCATAGTTCTATGAATGTAGAATAAAGATTAAGGCCTCATAAGTTTCTACAGGGACGGCGTAAGTGAACCAAGTAACAATTGCACAGCCTATATTGTTCTTGTACATTGCCCCAGGTTCACTAACTCGTCCCTGAAAAAATCTGACACCAATGTGTCTGCCTCTCTTTTGGGGCAAATTTGAATCATTGGCCACAATAAGAAATTGAAATGTAATCGTACACAACATTATTCAGGGATATACATAGTTAGGTACAAAAACAAGCCTAAATATTGTAATTATAAATAAAAAACCAAACAATTAATCATTAGGTGCATGTTAAAAATACTTATGATCAAAACCATTCATATACATATGCATCATACCAATCATTAAAAGATCAGAAACAATTCAAGGATCATATATGTAGTTCCATATGAGAATAAATCAAGGGCCTCATAATTTGTTTCAGAGATGGAGTTGGAGAACCAAAGTACCAACAGCACAACCTATATTTTTTGTGTGCATTGCTGCCTCAGGTTCACCAACCCATCCCTAAAACACGACACCATCATACGTGTCTCCCGTTGAACTCTTTTGGGGCAAATTTCAATCATCGGCTTCGGTGACAAACTAAAATGTAATTCTTATACACTATGAATGCATGGAATAGATAACTAGAATATCATAGTTCTATGAATGTAGAATAAAGATTAAAGCCTCATAAGTTTATTCAGGGATGGCGTGAGCAAACCAAGTAACAATTGCACATCTTATATTGTTCTTATACATGGTCTCAGGTTCGCTCACTCATCCCTGAAAAAATCTGACACCAATGTGTCTACCTCTCTTTGGGGCAAATTTGAATCATTGGCCACAATAAGAAATTGAAATGTAATCGTACAAAACAATATTCAGGGATATACATAGTCAGGTACAAAAACAAGCCTAAATATTGTAATTATAAATAAAAAACCAAACAATTAATCTTCAGGTACATGTTAAAAATACTTATGATCAAAACCATTCATATACATATGCATCATACCAATCATTAAAAGATCAAAAACAATTCAAGGATTATATATGTAGTTCCATATGAGAATAAATCAAGGGCCTCATAATTTGTTTTAGAGATGGAGTTGGAGAACCAAAGTACCAACAGCACAACCTATATTGTTTGTGTGCATTGCTGCCTCAGGTTCACCAACCCGTCCCTAAAACACGACACCATCGTACGTGTCTCCCCTTGAACTCTTTTGGGGCAAATTTCAATCATCGGCCTCGGTGACATACTAAAATGTAATTCTTATACACTATGAATGCATGGAATAGATAATTCAAATATCATAGTTCTATGAATGTAGAATAAAGATTGCAGCCTCATAAGTTTCTACAGAGATGGCGTAAGCGAACCAAGTAACAATTGCACATCTTATATTGATCTTGTACATGGCCTCAGGTTCGCTCACTCATCCCTGAAAAAACTTGACACCATTGTGTCTGCCTCTCTTTGCTGCAAATTTGAATCATTGGCCACAATAAGAAATTGAAATGTAATCGCAGAAAACAATATTCAGGGATATACAAATGCATCATACAACACTTTCATAGATCAGAAACAATACAAAGATTATATATTTAGGTTCCATATGAGAGAAAAATTAGGGCCTCATTTTTTTCAGCGATGGAGTCGGAGAACCAAAATACCAACAACCCAACCTATATTGTTTATGTGCATTGCTGCCTCAGGTTCACTAACCATCCCTAAGAAAACTACACCATCAGATGCCCTTGCACTATTTTGGGGCAAAATTGAATCATTGGGATCAGTAAGGAATAGAAATGTAATGTTATAGGCCTGTTGTGTATCGAAATCAACACTCAACTAGCAAACTCAACTAGATGCAGATGAGCAGATTGGGGTTTTGTGACTAGACAGATTGGGGTTTTGTGACTAGATGGTAGATGCATCAATCAACCGACCGAATCAAATATATACTACCCTACTTCAAGAGCAAAAGAATCTGTTCACGATTGAGAAAATCCTATGTATGAACAGTGAAAATTGCGGCTGCGACTAGAGAAGCTAGCAATGTAGTACCTCAGACTCCTCATTAGGGACCTCCTCCTCGAACTCATCATTCTCCGCGATTGTGTCGAAGATTTATTGAACGGCGATGGGGTCTGATGGCTCTATGTATAGCGCCCAGAAAAGTGCTGGTGCGATGATGATGTAGAGCTCGTTGGGAACCCTAAGAGGAAGGTATGATGAGCACAGTAGCAAGTTTCCCTCAGTTATGAAACCAAGGTTTAATCGAACTAGTAGGAGCAAGGAAACACCCCAAAGGTGTTACTAGCTGAGCTTTGGCAGGGCACACTACCGGTGCTAGTAGCAACGTGGAGACCTGCACAACACAACCACAGAACTTTGCCCCCAACTTGCGATGAGGTTGCAAGCAACAGATTATTGCTTTATGAACTGCGTGTAAAGTAAACAATACGATTGTTCTATGAATAAAGGATTGTTGTTTTCTCCCTAGTAGCAACAGCACATCTAGTACCTTAGAGATTTCTGTCACTTCCCCAGATTACCAGAGGCATGAACCCACTATCGAGCATAAATACTAACTCTTGAAGTTGCTAGCATCTACTTGGCCAAGATAGCTACTAACACGGAAAGCATGCAAGATCATAAATAACAAAGACATGATAGAATCAATAATCAATCTGAAATAGCATCTCAATATCCATCGGATCCCTGCAAACACAACATGTATGATTACAAATAGATGATCTTGATCATGAACAGAGCTCACAAGATCTAGACATGAAAGCACAAAGGAGGAGAACCAGCCATCTAGCTACTACATGGATCCGTAGTTCAAGGATGAACTACTCAAGCATCACACCAGAGGCTTGCATGGTGATGAAGAAGGCCTCTAGGGTGAATTCCCCTCTCCGGCAGGGTGCCGGAAAGAGCTTCAGATCCCTCCCGATCTAGGGATGGAGATGACGGCGACTACAGACTCTTTCGTGGATTTTTGATCGGGTACTTAGGGTTTACGTCCCGAGGGCATCTTATAGTCGGAAGGGGAGGCCGAGGGGGTGCCGGGAGCGGCCACACCACCCCCTGGCGTGGGCCAGGCCTAGCCGCGCGTCCAGGTGGTGTGGTGGCCCCCTGGCCCCTCTCCGTCTTGTATTCTGGCACTTGATGACATCCAGAAAAATAGGCACTTTGGCTTTTGTCTCGTCCAATTCGGAGAATATTCATTTTCTGACTTTCCTGGAACCAAAAACAGTAGAAAACAGGCAGCTGGCACTGTGGCTCCTGTTAATAGGTTAGTCCAAGAAATCATATGAAAAGTACTCCAAAGTTGGAACAAAACACAAGAAAGTGGATAAAACCAAGCATGGAACATCAAAAATTATAGATACATTTGCAATGTATCAACATCCCCAAGCATAACTCCTGCTCGTCCTCGAGTAGGTAAGTGGTAAAAAGAAAGAATAATTTTTGAGGTGACATGCACCATCAAAGACTTGATCAAAGTATTTGCAAAACATTCAAACTTGGGATCATAATACTTCAATCATAACATGAAAGACAAAGTTCTAGCAATAAGCAAAGAAACTATGATGCAACATGAAAAGGCACAAACAATAGATTCATGAATAACAATGCTTTGCAAGACGTTTGTTTGTTTCACATAAAGAAAACATAGCATAATAGTATTCAGCTTGTCCCTCATAGAGTAGCAAATATAAATGCATAGGACACCTTCAAAGTTCATAAGAGTGACTAGATACAATAGTTTAAAAAAAGCAATATTAAGTTATGCATCAATCAACTAGTCTTGGGACAATTCACATAGAACTAAGAATGGCCACTATGCTCTGAAAGTAGGTGCATAAAGATAGAAGGTGGAGACTCAATATAATGGTGGAAGAAAGGCCTTCATAGAAGGAAGTAGGGATTCAAGTCTCATAAAGAGCTTCCAAAAATTATGGTACTTATAGCTTTCAGCTCTCATTTCCCCTATCATAAGCATCTTGAAGTGATTAAGGTTAAAGTGAACAAACTATGGTGTACATGCTTGACGAAGTATAAGTGAGAAATCTCATGTCCCTTGTATATGAGGGCCACTCCTCATGCTACTCAAGTTTAGTCATCGGTAAGTTCTTGTCATCGTAAGTATATGTGTATCATAGAGAACCGCCAACGGGGTACCCCTTGTCCGATGATACGGAAGAATCCCCATATCAAAATGACAAGGCAAGCAAACAACGAGCATCTTAGCATTCTTCTTATTTACCATGGGAATATGGTGCTTTTTTCTCTCTTTCCTCTTTTCATAGTATCTCTTTTTTTTCTTTTTTTCTCTTTTTTTCTCAATATAGGACTCTTTTTTTTATAAGAAGAATGCTTCATAGACAGCTCATTTTGGTTACGCTGCAGGTTTCCACCATGTCAGCATGGATTAGACCAGTGGCCCAGGAGTTTCTCTAACACATATACATAACTCCATGGACTTACAAGCTCCCCTTTCATTTCACACCGACGACATCCATATACAAAAGAGCATGATATCAACTAGGTATAAGTACCAAGTGCAATGTTGAAAGCGTTCCCCATGAAAGCATGATTCTGCTAATTCCCAACAAATAAGTGCAAGCATATACAACATAGACGACACAATGGTTCAAGTTTATTAAGGGCAAGTAAAGTAAAGTGTGCCATCAAGTTCGTGAGAGCTTTAATCACTAGTTTCTCATAACAAGTTTAATTTGGAAGGTAAACAAAAGCATGAATATACTTGGAATAGCATAAGCTAGTAGGTAGGTATGGTGGACTCTTTGGAATAACTTGGTTTAGGGAGTTGGATGCATGAGTGGAACTCATAGTTTGTTGTGGAGGCTAGCAAAAGACTGGGAGCAACAAACTAAGAGAGCAATAATGGCCATAATCATGGAGAGCGACAAAACATCAATGATCAAAGCATAAAGTGATACTACAAGTTGAAGACTAAAGGATCATAAAGTCTATGGTGACTTGAGATGGTCATAACATGGTGTGAGCATGTGCCAAGTCAACCCAAATAAAGCATCAAAGGAGAATACCACTATACTATGCTTTAATATGCTAAAACAACGCATGATTCATCCAAGGCACATTAAGAAATCTCAATTGTTTATAACAAGTCATGCTACAGCAAAGAATACTAAGCATAAATCCAAACCAATATCAATCATGGCATGACAGAGCATAGGCCACAGCCAAAAACAAGCTCTTTTTACCACATAAGCATGAACTTTCCTACTCTTTTCAAAACCAAACCTAACTATTTGCAAACCAATGTATGAAAGAGGGGGTCCAACCAATTTATTCAGAAAACTAAGCAAACCAAGAAAACTAAAAACCAAAATGAAAACGAAAAAGAAGACGCTCCAAGAACAACACAACTGTGCATGAAACAATAAAAATGAAGCGTTTGGAAGAAACCTGGAATTTTTATTGATGAAGAAGGGGATGCCTTGGGCATCCCCAAGCTTTGAAGCTTGTACTTCTTGGATATTTCTTGGGGTGACACCCGTGGCATCCCCAAGCTTGAGCTTTAGTCCATCCTTCATCTCATTACTCATTCCTTCCATACACCTGAAAATTTTCCTTCATACAAAACTTCACACAATCTTTATTAGCAACATTAGTGCACTCAAGATAAATAAGTCTTAAGGTTCAGTTATAATACCAAATAAACTTCCATTAGAACACTAGCTACTGTAGCACTTCCCTCAAAAAGCTCAATTCCCCAAAAGAACTCAAAAAGGAACCAACAAGAAGCAAATGCAGAAACTGGCAGAAATCTGTCAAAACAGACCAGCAGGTAAAGACGAATTTTTTCGAAGACCTTCTGTTGCTCAAATCAAAAAGTGTTAAACTAACAAAAGTTAGATAACAACCTGGGGCAGAAGCACAAAACATTACAGATCAATCCAACATACATAGCTCTCTCACGAATTTTTATGGTGAAGCACAAAAATCTGTTTCGGGACAGTAACTTTCCCAATCATTACTTCTCTCTCATTAGAGGTTACTCTTGGGACAAAAAGCAAATAAAAAGGATAAGGAGAGGTTATTACTGAAGTAATAACTTCCAAGACTCATCTAAAACTTTTGGGTTATCTCCCAATAAGTACTTTTCTTTAACGCCTTTAAGTTAGGCATAAGAAGCAAGAAAGAATCAAGTGTTCTCAAATGAAGAAGCATTAAAACCAAATTTCTTGCCCTTACCTCTCTTACTTTTATTCTTAACCTTGGGGAAAATATGATTGTTTGGTGGAGAATACAGGTGCATGGTCCCCTTTCGCACATCTATTATTTCTCCAAGGAGTTCTAATAGGGGCCTTCCAAGTGTAATTTGTCCTTTTCCTGCACATTCAATAACAAGATAATCAGTAGAAATCATTTTCCCAAGGATCTTTGTAAACACTCCTTCAGCTGTTCCAAGAGGTAATATGGTAGAATTATTAGCAAGAGATATTTCTTTTCCTCCTTCAGTAAGCCCCCAAAGATTCAAAGATTCATAAATATCTTTGGGCATAAGACAAAATTGAGACATGATATCACAGCGAGCTTGAAAAGTTTCAATGTTTATCTCAATCTTTACTGTAGGGAGCCACTTTGATGGTTCAGAATTTATTGGAACATAATTGTGGTGCTCCCTAAGCGCATTATAGAAACTTTCTAAGCTAGTAGTGCTAGTCTCAAGAGTGTTCAACCTAGCAAATATTTTTGCGAAAGAAATATCAGTTTGGCTAGGCAAGTTGTAAGTGAGGATCAATTTCTTTATAGCATTAATAGCATCATCCACATTACATTGGAGGAAATCTCCTCCCACAACAGCATCTAAAGCATATCTATAGCAAAGAGCAATTCCAAGGTAAAAACTGCTAAGGAATAAGCTTTGAGTCATTTTAGGCTCAGTTTTTTCATGTAGATCAGAGATTCTAGACCAAGATTCCTTAAAACTCTCCTCAATTACTTGTTTAAAAGTGAAAATCATTTCCTCGAGTGACATAGTGACTGGAGTAAGGCTAGACATAGTGGCAACTCAAGATAGGAACTATTTTTTTTTGTTTTCAAATAAGAAAGCAAAACTAGTGAAACTAATTTTTTTGTGTTTTTGAATAACAAAACAAGCAAACAAAGCAAAAAAGAAACTATGCAAAACAAAAATAACAAAATAAAGAGATTGGTTATGAGGGACTCCCCTTGTGAAGATGTCCTTGACTCCCCGGCAACGGCGCCAGAAAAATGCTTGATGGCTCTATGTATGGCGCCCATAAAAATGCTGGTGCGATGATGATGTAGAGCTTGTTGGGAACCCCAAGAGGAAGGTACGATGAGCACAGCAGCAAGTTTCCCTTAGTTATGAAACCAAGGTTTAATCGAACCAGTAGGAGCAAGGAAACACCCCAATGGTGTTACTAGCTGAGCTTTGGCAGGGCGCACTACCTGTGCTAGTAGCAATATGGAGACCTGCACAACACAACCGCAGAACTTTGTCCCCAACTTGCGATGAGGTTGTCAATATCACCGTGTTTTGCGGAAAACAAACGATTAAATGTATCGAATGGAAAGAAGTAAAAGTTTGCAGAAAGTAAACACAAAGCAGTAAACAGTTT
Source organism: Avena insularis (assembly GCA_023614405.1). Lineage (NCBI taxonomy): Eukaryota > Viridiplantae > Streptophyta > Magnoliopsida > Poales > Poaceae > Avena > Avena insularis. The sequence continues at coordinate 92,669,047 of CM042696.1, read as the reverse complement.
ATAGATTGTATGTAAAAGAAAGGACCGGGATCCATAGTTCACTAGAGGTGGCTCTCCTTAAGATAGATAACATGCTGGGTGAACAAATTACAGCGGGGCAATTGACAAACACCGAGAAAGCAATACATGCATATACTAATCATCTTGAATCCTTTGAGACTTGATTGGGCATTACAACATTATACATAGACCGCCATCCAACTGCATCTATGACTAATAATCCACCTTCAGGTTATCATCTGAACCCCCTCCAGGATTAAGTTGCAAGCAACAGATTATTGCTTTATGAACTGCGTGTAAAGTAAACAATATGATTGTTCTATGAACAAAGGATTGCTGTTTTCTCCCTAGTAGCAACAACACATCTAGTACCTTAGAGATTTCTGTCACTTGCCCAGATTACCAGAGGCATGAACCCACTATTGAGCATAAATACTAACTCTTGGAGTTGATAGCATCTACTTGTCCAAGATAGCTACTGACAACGGAAAGCATGCAAGATCACAAATAACAAAGACATGATAGAATCAATAATCAATCTAAAATAGCATCTCAATATCCATCGGATCCCCGCAAACACAACATGTATGATTACAAATAGATGATCTTGATCATGAACAGAGCTCACAAGATCTAGACATGAAAGCACAAAGGAGGAGAACCAGCCATCTAGCTACTACATGGATCCGTAGTCCAAGGATGAACTACTCACGCATCACACCGGAGGCTTGCATGGTGATGAAGAAGGCCTCCAGGGTGAATTCCCCTCTCTGGCAGGGTGCCGGGAAGAGCTTCAGATCCCTCCCGATCTAGGGATGGAGATGATGGCGACTACAGACTCTTTCGTGGATTTTTGATCGGGTACTTAGGGTTTATGTCCCGAGGGCATCTTATAGTCGGAAGGGGAGGCCGAGGGGGTGCCGGGAGCGGCCACACCACCCCCTGGCACGGGCCAGGCCTGGCCACGCGGCCAGGTGGTGTGGTGGCCACCTGGCCCCTCTCTGTCTCGTATTCTGGCACTTGATGACATCCGAAAAAATAGGCACTTTGGCTTTTGTCCCGTCCAATTCCAAGAATATTCATTTTCTGACTTTCCAAGAACCAAAAACAGCAGAAAATAGGCAGCTGGCACTATGGCTCTTGTTAATAGGTTAGTCCAAGAAATCATATGAAAAGTACTCCAAAGTTGGAACAAAACACAAGAAAGTGGATAAAACCAAGCATGGTACATCAAAAATTATAGATACATTTGCAATGTATCAGGGTCATCGATGTAGATCACCGGATTGCCTCCGCCGCCACCCCCATCCGGACCACTCGCACCACACTCTGTCGACGGCGATAACACACCGCTGCCGGCGGCGACGGCTACCACCTGCTGCTCGGTGGCGATGGCTACCACCTGCTGCTCGGCAGCGATGGCTACTGGCTGGACGGATGAGATCGCACCCTCGATGGCGCAGCGACAAGCAGCGTTCATGCCCAGAGAAGAGGCCTCCGCCTGCTTGGCGATGACCGAGCCATCTGCTGCTGCGCCTTCAACTAGATTCACCTCCAGATCGTCTCCATGCATACGCTTCATGGCACACCAAGGGAAGGAGGTAGTGCAAACGAGGGAGCTTTGGCGCACGCGGCAGGTGTAGATTGGGGTCTTGGGACTAGACAGACTGGGGGAAATGACACGAGCTCATGGAAGAAGAAGGTCGAGGGGGTTTATAAACACCGGACCGTTCGTAGTCCTCGAGTGGACACGTGTGGTGGGCGGGGGGCTACCACGATCTCCACCCTTTTCTTTCGGTTCCTTTTTTTGAAACAGCCACGATCTCCACTTTAGAGCTGCATTGAAAACACGCTCATGACAGACCTCGATTCCACTGCATGCAAGTGGCGCGGAACTAATTTCTAGCAACGTTAGATCTACTCAAGGGGGGCCCTTGACTCATGGAAGTTACTAGCGGTAGGGCCTAGTTGGAAGTGAGATTGAGAGTGCTGCGTAAAAATGGGATATGTCTTATTAAAATCAAGTGGCAATAAATTGCAGCGTCCCGTCGACAACCATGCACTCGATGAGCCAGTTTCCCTGTGCATGAGTTGTAGTAGCAGTAGTAGGCTTTTCAGACTTGATTAAACTTGACATGACCGCTCGATGACTTTTTCCATGGACGGCATCGTGTTCCTTCCTGTAGAAGTCTCGCGGAGGGAAACGTCTGTGCTGTATCATGTTGTATTGTGAAGGGTACGACGTGTGCAACGATCATCGTTGGATCGCACAGAATCAACGGATGGTGCGCACGATCCGCGTGACAACTGTGACAACCAATCAGGGAGTAGCAGACAGGGTGAGCACAGGTTTGGGCTTCTACGAAAGATAGAGAGAGGGGGGCAAAACTAAGTAGTACCACATAAAACCAAAGGCAAAACTGAGTAGTATAAAAATGGAAAGTGTCTTGTACAATGAAATACATCGTGGAATACATCAAATTATGCCAAGATAGATCCACTAGAGTTCATTGGATGTGTGTTCTTCTGATAAACCACACTTGGATCCACACCCAATGACATTGCATGTCTGTTCCTCTAGACAAACCACATAAGGATCCACCGGTGTCACTGCATGTCTGTTCTTTTCATGAACCACACATGGATCCACCGGTGTCATTGCATGTCTGTTCTTTTCATGAACCACACCCAGTGTCACTGCATTTCAGTTCTTTTCATGAACCACATAAGGATCCACCAGTGTCATTGGATGTGTGTTCTTCTCATGAACCACACATGGATCCACCGGTGTCATTGCATGTTTGTTCCTCTAAACAAACCACGTAAGGATCCATCAGTGTCATTGCATGTCTGTTCTTTTCATGAACCACACCCAGTGTCATTGCATGTGTGTTCTTCTAAACAAACCACATAAGTCATTGCATGTCTGTTCTTTTCATGAACCACGCCAGGTGTCATTGCATGTGTGTTCCTCTAGACAGACCACATAAGGATCCACCGGTGTCACTGCATGTCTGTTCTTTTCATGAACCACATAAGGATCAACCAGTGCCATTGGATGTGTGTTCTTATCATGAACCACACATGGATCCACCGGTGTCATTGCATGTCTATTCCTCTAAACAAACCACATAAGGATCCACCAGTGTCATTGCATGTCCGTTCTTTTCATGAACCACACTCAGTGTCATTACATGTGTGTTCTTCTAAACAAACCACATAAGGATCCACCAGTGTCATTGCATGTCTGTTCTTTTCATGAACCACAGCCGGTGTCATTGCATGTGTGTTCTTCTAAACAAACCACATAAGTATCCACCAGTGTCATTGCATGTCTGTTCTTTTCATGAACCACACCCAGTGTCATTGCATGTGTGTTCTTTTCATGAACCACAGCTAGAGTCATTGCATAGCTGTTCTTTTCATGAACCACACCCAGTGTCATTGCATGTCTGTTCTTTTCATGAACCACACCCAGTGTCACTGCATGTCAGTTCTTTTCATGAACCACATAAGGATCCACCAGTGTCATTGGATGTGTGTTCTTCTCATGAACCACACATGGATACACTGGTGTCATTGCATGTCTGTTCCTCTAAACAAACCAGATAAGGTTCACCCAGTGTCATTGCATGTCTGTTCTTTTCATGAACCACACTTAGTGTCATTGCATGTGTGTTCTTCTAAACAAACCACATAAGGATCCACCAGTGTCATTGCATGTCTGTTCTTTTCATGAACCACACCCAGTGTCATTGCATGTATGTTCTTTTCATGAACCACAGCTAGAGTCATTGCATGTCTGTTACTTCCATAAACCACACATGGATCCACTGGTGTTATTGCATGTCTGTTCTTTTCATGAACCACACCCAGTGTCATTGCATGTCAGTTTTTTCATGAACCACACCCAGTGTCATTACATGTCAGTTCTTTTCATGAACCACATAAGGATCCACCAGTGTCATTGCATGTCTATTCTTCTCACAAACCACATAAGGATCCACCAGTGTCATTGCATGTCTGTTCTTTTCATGAACCACACCCAGTGACATTGCATGTGTGTTCCTCTAGACAAACCACATAAGGATCCACCGGTGTCACTGCATGTCTATTCTTTTCATGAACCACACATGGATCCACCGGTGTCATTGCATGTGTGTTCTTTTCATGAACCACACCCAGTGTCATTGCATATCAGTTCTTTTCATGAACCACATAAGGATCCACCAATGTCATTGGATGTGTGTTCTTCTCATGAACCACACATGGTTCCGCCGGTGTCATTGCATGTATGTTCCTCTAAACAAATCACATAAGGTTCACCCAGTGTCATTGCATGTCTGTTCTTTTCATGAACCACACCTAGTGTCATTGCATGTGTGTTCTTCTAAACAAACACATAAGGATCCACCAGTGTCACTGCATGTCTATTCTTTTAATGAACCACACCCAGTGTCATGCATGTGTGTTCTTTTCATGAACCACAGCCAGAGTCATTGCATGTCTGTTCTTTTCATGAACCACACCCAGTGTCATTGTATGTTTGTTATTTTCATGAACCACACCCAGTGTCACTACATGTCAGTTCTTTTCATAAACCACATAAGGATCCACCAGTGTCATTGGATGTGTGTTCTTCTCATGAACCACACATGGATCCACCAGTGTCATTGCATGTTTGTTCCTCTAAACAAACCACATAAGGTTCCACTAGTGTCATTGCATGTCTGTTCTTTTCATGAACCACACCCAGTGTCATTGCATGTGTGTTCTTCTAAACAAACCACATAAGGATCCACTAGTGTCATTACACGTTTTTTTTTCATGAACCATACCCGGTGTCATTGCATGTCTGTTATTTTCATTAACCACAACTTGAGTCATTGCATGTCTGTTACTTCCATAAACCACACATGGATCCACCGGTGTCATTGCATGTCTGTTCTTTTCATGAACCACACCTAGTGTCATTGCATGTCAGTTCTTTTCATGAACCACACCCAGTGTCATTGCATGTCAGTTCTTTTCAAGAACCACATAAGGATCCACTAGTGTCATTGGATGTGAGTTCTTCTCATGAACCACACATGGATCCACCAGTGTCATTGCATGTGTGTTCTTTTCATGAACCACACCCAGTGTCATAGCATGTGTTTTCCTCTAGACAAACCACATAAGGATCCACCGGTGTCACTTCATGTCTGTTATTTTCATGAACTACAGCTAGAGTCCACCAGTGTCATTGGATGTGTGTTATTCTCATGAACCACAGCTAGTGTCACTTCATGTCACTTCTTTTCATGAACCACATAAGGATCCACCAGTGTCATTGGATGTGTGTTCTTCTCATGAACTACACATGGATCCACCAGTGTCATTGCATGTATGTTCCTCTAAACAAACCACATAAGGATCCACCAGTGTCATTGCATGTCTGTTCTTTTCATGAACCACGCCCAGTGTCATTGCATGTGTGTTCTTCTAAAGAAACCACATAAGGATCCACTAGTGTCATTGCATGTCTGTTCTTTTCATGAACCACACCCAGTGTCATTGCATGTGTGTTCTTTTCATGAACCACAGCTAGAGTCATTGCATGTCTGTTCTTTTCATGAACCACACCCAGTGTCACTGCATGTCAGTTCTTTTCATGAACCACATAAGGATCCACCAGTGTCATTGGATGTGTGTTCTTCTCATGAACCACACATGGATCCACCGGTGTCATTGCATGTTTGTTCCTCTAAACAAACCACATAAGGTTCACCAAGTGTCATTGCATGTCTGTTCTTTTCATGAACCGCACCCAGTGTCATTGCATGTGTGTTCTTCTAAAGAAACCACATAAGGATCCACCAGTGTCATTACATGTCTGTTCATTTCATGAACCACACCCAGTGTCATTGCATGTGTGTTCTTTTCATGAACCACAGCTAGAGTCATTGTTTATCTATTACTTCCATAAACCACACATGGATCCACCGGTGTCATTGCATGTCTGTTCTTTTCATGAACCACACCCAGTGCCATTGCATGCCAGTTCTTTTCATGAACCACACCAAGTGTCATTAGATGTCAGTTCTTTTCATGAACCACATATGGATCCACCAGTGTCATTGCATGTCTGTTCTTCTCACAAACCACATAAGGATCCACTAGTGTCATTGCATGTTTGTTCTTTTCATGAACCACACCCAGTGACATTGCATGTGTGTTCCTCTAGACAAACCACATAAGGATCCACCGGTGTCACTGCATGTCTGTTCTTTTCATGAACCACACATGGATCCACCGGTGTCATTGCATGTCTATTCTTTTCATGAACCACACCCAGTGTCACTGCATGTCAGTTCTTTTCATGAACCACATAAGGATCCACTAGTGTCATTGGATGTGTGTTGTTCTCATGAACCACACATGGATCCACCGGTGTCATTGCATGTCTGTTCCTCTAAACAAACCACATAAGGATCCACTAGTGGCATTGCATGTCTATTCTTTTCATGAACCACACCCAGTGTTATTGCATTTGTGTTCTTCTAAACAAACCACATAAGTCATTGCATGTCTGTTCTTTTCATGAACCACACCCGGTGTCATTGCATGTGTGTTCCTCTAGACAGACCACATAAGGATCCATCGGTGTCACTGCATGTCTGTTATTTTCATGAACCACATAAGGATCCACCAGTGTCATTGGATGTGTGTTCTTCTCATGAACCACACATGGATCCACCGGTGTCATTGCATGTCTGTTCCTCTAAACAAACCACATAAGGATCCACCAGTGTCATTGCATGTCTGTTCTTTTCATGAACCACACCCAGTGTCATTGCATGCGTGTTCTTCTAAACAAACCACATAAGGATCCACCAGTGTCATTGCATGTGTGTTCTTTTCATGAACCACACCCGGTGTCATTGCATGTCTGTTCTTTTCATTAACCACAACTAGAGTCATTGAATGTCTGTTACTTCCATAAACCACACATGGATCCACCGGTGTCATTGCATGTCAGTTCTTTTCATTAACCACACCTAGTGTCATTGCATGTCAGTTCTTTTCATGAACCACATAATGATCCACTAGTGTCATTGGATGTGTGTTCTTCTCATGAACCACACATGGATCCACCAGTGTCATTGCATGTGTGTTCTTTTCATGAACCACACCCAGTGTCATTGCATGTGTGTTCCTCTAGACAAACCACATAAGGATCCAACGGTGTTACTGCATGTCTGTTCTTTTCATGAACCACAGCTAAAGTCCACCAGTGTCATCTGATTTGTGTTCTTCTCATGAACCACACCCAGTGTCACTGCATGTCAGTTCTTTTCATGAACCACATAAGGATCCACTAGTGTCATTGGATGTGTGTTCTTCTCATGAACCACACATGGATCCACCGGTGTCATTGCATGTATGTTCCTCTAAACAAACCACATAAGGATCCACCAGTGTCATTGCATGTATGTTATTTTCATGAACCACACGCAGTGTCATTGCATGTGTGTTCTTCTAAAGAAACCACATAAGGATCCACCAGTGCCATTGCATGTCTGTTCTTTTCATGAACCACACCCAGTGTCATTGCATGTGTGTTATTTTCATGAACCACAGCTAGAGTCATTGCATGTCTGTTCTTTTCATGAACCACACCCAGTGTCATTACATGTTTGTTCTTTTCATGAACCACACCCAATGTCACTACATGTCAGTTCTTTTCATGAACCACATAAGGATCCACCAGTGTCATTGGATGTGTGTTCTTCTCATGAACCACACATGGATCCACCGGTGTCATTGCATGTTTGTTCCTCTAAACAAACCACATAAGGTTCACCTAGTGTCATTGCATGTCTGTTCTTTTCACGAACCACACGCAGTGACATTGCATGTGTGTTATTCTAAACAAACCACATAAGGATCCACTAGTGTCATTGCATGTCTGTTCTTTTCATGAACCATACCCGGTATCATTGCATGTCTATTCTTTTCATGAACCACAGCTAGAGTCATTGCATGTCTATTACTTCCATAAACCACACATGGATCCACCGGTGTCATTGCATGTCTGTTCTTTTCATGAACCACACCCAGTGTCATTGCATGTTAGTTCTTTTCATGAACCACACCCAATGTCACTGCATGTCAGTTCTTTTCATGAACCACACCCAGTGTCACTGCATGTCAGTTCTTTTCATGAACCACATAAGGATCCACTAGTGTCATTGCATATTTGTTCTTCTCACAAACCACATAAGGATCCACCAGTGTCATTGCATGTCTGTTCTTTTCATGAACCACACATAGTGACATTGCATGTGTGTTCCTCTAGACAAACCACATAAGGATCCACCGGTGTCACTACATGTCTGTTCTTTTCATGAACCACACATGGATCCACCCGTGTCATTGCATGTCTGTTCTTTTCATGAACCACACCCAGTGTCACTGCATGTCAGTTCTTTCATGAACCACATAAGGATCCACCAGTGTCATTGGATGTGTGTTCTTCTCATGAACCACACATGGATCCACCGGTGTCATTACATGTCTGTTCCTCTAAACAAACCACATAAGGTTCACCAGTGTCATTGCATGTCTGTTCTTTTCATGAACCACACCCAGTGACATTGCATGTGTGTTCTTCTAAACAAACCACATAAGGATCCACCAGTGTCATTGCATGTCTGTTCTTTTCATGAACCACACCCGGTGTCATTGCATGTCTGTTCTTTTCATGAACCACAGCTAGAGTCATTGCATGTCTGTTACTTCCATAAACCACACATGGATCCACCGGTGTCATTGCATGTCTGTTCTTTTCATGAACCACACCCAGTGTCATTGCATGTCAGTTCTTTTCATGAACCACACCAAGTGTCATTGCATGTCAGTTCTTTTCATGAACCACATAAGGATCCACTAGTGTCATTGCATGTCTGTTCTTCTAACAAACCACATAAGGATCCACTAGTGTCATTGCATGTCTGTTCTTTTCATGAACCACACATAGTGACATTGCATGTGTGTTCCTCTAGACAAACCACATAAGGATCCACCGGTGTCATTGCATGTCTGTTCCTTTCATGAACCACATCCAGTGTCACTGCATGTCAGTTCTTTTCATGAACCACATAAGGATCCACTAGTGTCTTTGGATGTGGGTTCTTCTCATGAACCACACATGGATCCACCGGTGTCATTGCATGTCTGTTCCTCTAAACAAACCACTTAAGGATCCACTAGTGTCATTGCATGTCTGTTCTTTTCATGAACCACACCTAGTGTCATTGCATGTGTGTTCTTCTAAACAAACCACATAAGTCATTGCATGTCTGTTCTTTTCATGAACCACACCCGGTGTCATTGCATGTGTGTTCCTCTAGACAGACCACATAAGGATCCACCGGTGTCATTGGATGTGTGTTCTTTTCATGAACCACACATGGATCCACCTGTGTCATTGCATGTCTGTTCCTCTAAGCAAACCACATAAGGATCCACCAGTGTCATTGCATGTCTGTTATTGTCATGAACCACACCAAGTGCCATTGCATGTGTGTTCTTCTAAACAAACCACATATGGATCCACTAGTGTCATTGCATGTGTGTTCTTTTCATGCACCACACCAGGTGTCATTGCATGTCTGTTCTTTTCATTAACCACAGATAGAGTCATTGCATGTCTGTTACTTCCATAAACCACACATGTATCCACAGATGTCATTGCATGTCTGTTCTTTTCATGAACCACACCCAGTGTCATTGCATGTCAGTTCTTTTCATGAACCACACCCAGTGTCATTGCATGTTAGTTCTTTTCATGAACCACATAAGGATCCACCAGTGTCATTGGATGTGTGTTCTTCTCATGAACCACACATGGATCCACCAGTGTCATTGCATGTGTGTTATTTTCATGAACCACACCCAGTGTCATTGCATGTGTGTTCCTCTAGACTAACCACATAAGGATCCACCGGTGTCACTGCATGTCTATTCTTTTCATGAACTACAGCTAGAGTCCACCAGTGTCATTGGATGTGTGCTCTTCTCATGAACCACACCCAGTGTCACTGCATGTCAGTTCTTTTCATGAACCACATAAGGATCCACCAGTGTCATTGGATGTGTGTTATTCTCATGAACCACACATGGATCCACCGGTGTAATTGCATGTATGTTCCTCTAAACAAACCACATAAGGATCCACTAGTGTCACTACATGTCTGTTCTTTTCTTGCATGTGTGTTCTTCTAAACAAACCACATAAGGATCCACCAGTGTCATTGCATGTCTGTTCTTTTCATGAACCACACCCAGTGTCATTGCATGTCTTTTCTTTTCATGAACCACAGCTAGAGTCATTGCATGTCTGTTCTTTTCATGAACCACACCTAGTGGCATTGCATGTATGTTCTTTTCATGAACCACAGCTAGAGTCATTGCATGTCTGTTACTTCCATAAACCACACATGGATCCACCGGTGTCATTGCATGTCTGTTCTTTTCATGAACCACACCCAGTGTCATTGCATGTCAGTTCTTTCCATGAACCACATAACGATCCACTAGTGTCATTGCATGTCTGTTCTTCTCACAAACCACATAAGGATCCACCAGTGTCATTGCATGTCTATTCTTTTCATGAACCACACCCAGTGTCATTGCATGTGTGTTCCTCTAGACAAACCACATAAGGATCCAACGGTGTTACTGCATGTCTGTTCTTTTCATGAACCACAGCTAAAGTCCACCAGTGTCATCTGATTTGTGATCTTCTCATGAACCACACCCAGTGTCACTGCATGTCAGTTCTTTTCATGAACCACATAAGGATCCACTAGTGTCATTGGATGTGTGTTCTTCTCATGAACCACACATGGATCCACCGGTGTCATTGCATGTATGTTCCTCTAAACAAACCACATAAGGATCCACCAGTGTCATTGCATGTATGTTATTTTCATGAACCACACGCAGTGTCATTGCATGTGTGTTCTTCTAAAGAAACCACATAAGGATCCACCAGTGCCATTGCATGTCTGTTCTTTTCATGAACCACACCCAGTTTCATTGCATGTGTGTTCTTTTCATGAACCACAGCTAGAGTCATTGCATGTCTGTTCTTTTCATGAACCACACCCAGTGTCATTACATGTTTGTTCTTTTCATGAACCACACCCAATGTCACTACATGTCAGTTCTTTTCATGAACCACATAAGGATCCACCAGTGTCATTGGATGTGTGTTCTTCTCATGAACCACACATGGATCCACCGGTGTCATTGCATGTTTGTTCCTCTAAACAAACCACATAAGGTTCACCTAGTGTCATTGCATGTCTGTTCTTTTCACGAACCACACGCAGTGACATTGCATGTGTGTTATTCTAAACAAACCACATAAGGATCCACTAGTGTCATTGCATGTCTGTTCTTTTCATGAACCATACCCGGTATCATTGCATGTCTATTCTTTTCATGAACCACAGCTAGAGTCATTGCATGTCTATTACTTCCATAAACCACACATGGATCCACCGGTGTCATTGCATGTCTGTTCTTTTCATGAACCACACCCAGTGTCATTGCATGTCAGTTCTTTTCATGAACCACACCCAGTGTCACTGCATGTCAGTTCTTTTCATGAACCACACCCAGTGTCACTGCATGTCAGTTCTTTTCATGAACCACATAAGGATCCACTAGTGTCATTGCATATCTGTTCTTCTCACAAACCACATAAGGATCCACTAGTGTCATTGCATGTCTGTTCTTTTCATGAACCACACATAGTGACATTGCATGTGTGTTCCTCTAGACAAACCACATAAGGATCCACCGGTGTCACTACATGTCTGTTCTTTTCATGAACCACACATGGATCCACCCGTGTCATTGCATGTCTGTTTTTTCATGAACCACACCCAGTGTCACTTGCATGTCGTCTTTTTTCATGAACCACATAAGGATCCACCAGTGTCATTGGATGTGTGTTCTTCTCATGAACCACACATGGATCCACCGGTGTCATTACATGTCTGTTCCTCTAAACAAACCACATAAGGTTCACCAGTGTCATTGCATGTCTGTTCTTTTCATGAACCACACCCAGTGACATTGCATGTGTGTTCTTCTAAACAAACCACATAAGGATCCACCAGTGTCATTGCATGTCTGTTCTTTTCATGAACCACACCCGGTGTCATTGCATGTACATTTTTCATGAACCACAGCTAGAGTCATTGCATGTCTGTTACTTCCATAAACCACACATGGATCCACCGGTGTCATTGCATGTCTGTTCTTTTCATGAACCACACCCAGTGTCATTGCATGTCAGTTCTTTTCATGAACCACACCAAGTGTCATTGCATGTCAGTTCTTTTCATGAACCACATAAGGATCCACTAGTGTCATTGCATGTCTGTTCTTCTAACAAACCACATAAGGATCCACTAGTGTCATTGCATGTCTGTTCTTTTCATGAACCACACATAGTGACATTGCATGTGTGTTCCTCTAGACAAACCACATAAGGATCCACCGATGTCATTGCATGTCTGTTCCTTTCATGAACCACATCCAGTGTCACTGCATGTCAGTTCTTTTCATGAACCACATAAGGATCCACTAGTGTCTTTGGATGTGGGTTCTTCTCATGAACCACACATGGATCCACCGGTGTCATTGCATGTCTGTTCCTCTAAACAAACCACTTAAGGATCCACTAGTGTCATTGCATGTCTGTTCTTTTCATGAACCACACCTAGTGTCATTGCATGTGTGTTCTTCTAAACAAACCACATAAGTCATTGCATGTCTGTTCTTTTCATGAACCACACCCGGTGTCATTGCATGTGTGTTCCTCTAGACAGACCACATAAGGATCCACCGGTGTCATCGCATGGCTGTTCTTTTCATGAACCACATAAGGATCCACCAGTGTCATTGGATGTGTGTTCTTTTCATGAACCACACATGGATCCACCTGTGTCATTGCATGTCTGTTCCTCTAAGCAAACCACATAAGGATCCACCAGTGTCATTGCATGTCTGTTATTGTCATGAACCACACCAAGTGCCATTGCATGTGTGTTCTTCTAAACAAACCACATATGGATCCACTAGTGTCATTGCATGTGTGTTCTTTTCATGCACCACACCAGGTGTCATTGCATGTCTGTTCTTTTCATTAACCACAGATAGAGTCATTGCATGTCTGTTACTTCCATAAACCACACATGTATCCACAGATGTCATTGCATGTCTGTTCTTTTCATGAACCACACCCAGTGTCATTGCATGTCAGTTCTTTTCATGAACCACACCCAGTGTCATTGCATGTTAGTTCTTTTCATGAACCACATAAGGATCCACCAGTGTCATAGGATGTGTGTTCTTCTCATGAACCACACATGGATCCACCAGTGTCATTGCATGTGTGTTATTTTCATGAACCACACCCAGTGTCATTGCATGTGTGTTCCTCTAGACTAACCACATAAGGATCCACCGGTGTCACTGCATGTCTATTCTTTTCATGAACCACAGCTAGAGTCCACCAGTGTCATTGGATGTGTGCTCTTCTCATGAACCACACCCAGTGTCACTGCATGTCAGTTCTTTTCATGAACCACATAAGGATCCACCAGTGTCATTGGATGTGTGTTATTCTCATGAACCACACATGGATCCACCGGTGTAATTGCATGTATGTTCCTCTAAACAAACCACATAAGGATCCACTAGTGTCACTACATGTCTGTTCTTTTCTTGAACCACACCCAGTGTCATTGCATGTGTGTTCTTCTAAAGAAACCACATAAGGATCCACCAGTGTCATTGCATGTCTGTTCTTTTCATGAACCACACCCAGTGTCATTGCATGTGTGTTCTTTTCATGAACCACAGCTAGATTCATTGCATGTCTGTTCTTTTCATGAACCACACCCAGTGTCATTGCATGTCTGTTCTTTTCATGAACCACACCTAGTGTCACTACATGTCAGTTCTTTTCATGAACCACATAAGGATCCACCAGTGTCATTGGATGTGTGTTCTTCTCATGAACCACACATGGATCCACCGGTGTCATTGCATGTGTGTTCCTCTAAACAAACCACATAAGGTTCACCCAGTGTCATTGCATGTCTGTTCTTTTCATGAACCACACCCAGTGTCATTGCATGTGTGTTCTTCTAAACAAACAACATAAGGATCCACCAGTGTTATTGCATGTCTGTTCTTTTCATGAACCACACCCAGTGTCATTGCATGTCTTTTCTTTTCATGAACCACAGCTAGAGTCATTGCATGTCTGTTCTTTTCATGAACCACACCTAGTGGCATTGCATGTATGTTCTTTTCATGAACCACAGCTAGAGTCATTGCATGTCTGTTACTTCCATAAACCACACATGGATCCACCGGTGTCATTGCATGTCTGTTCTATTCATGAACCACACCCAGTGTCATTGCATGTCAGTTCTTTCCATGAACCACATAAGGATCCACTAGTGTCATTGCATGTCTGTTCTTCTCACAAACCACATAAGGATCCACTAGTGTCATTGCATGTCTATTCTTTTCATGAACCATACATAGTGACATTGCATGTGTGTTCCTCTAGACAAACCACATAAGGATCCACCGGTGTCACTGCGTGTTTGTTCTTTTCATAAACCACACATGGATCCACCCGTGTCATTGCATGTCTGTTCTTTTCATGAACCACACCCAGTGTCATTGCATGTCAGTTCTTTTCATGAACCACATAAGGATCCACGAGTGTCATTGGATGTGTGTTCTTCTCATGAACCACACATGGATCCACCAGTGTCATTGCATGTCTGTTCCTCTAAACAAACCACATAAGGTTCACCCGGTGTCATTGCATGTCTGTTCTTTTCATGAACAACACCCAGTGACATTGCATGTGTGTTCTTCTAAAGAAACCACATAAGGATCCACCAGTGTCATTGCATGTCTGTTCTTTTCATGAACCACACCCAGTGTCATTGCATGTGTGTTCTTCTAAAGAAACCACATAAGGATCCACCAGTGTCATTGCATGTCTGTTCTTTTCATGAACCACACCCAGTATCATTGCATGTGTGTTCTTTTCATGAACCACAGCTAGAGTCATTGCATGTCTGTTCTTTTCATGAACCACATCCAGTGTCACTGCATGACAGTTCTTTTCATGAACCACATAAGGATCCACCAGTGTCATTGGATGTGTGTTCTTCTCATGAACTATACATGGATCCAACGGTGTCATTGCATGTCTGTTCCTCTAAACAAACCACATAAGGTTCACCAGTGTCATTGCATGTCTGTTCTTTTCATGAACCACATAAGGATCCACTAGTGTCTTTGGATGTGTGTTCTTCTCATGAACCACACCTGGATCCACCGGTGTCATTGCATGTATGTTCCTCTAAACAAACCACTTAAGGATCCACTAGTGTCATTGCATGTCTGTTCTTTTCATGAACCACACCTAGTGGCATTGCATGTGTGTTCTTCTAAACAAACCCCATAAGTCATTGCATGTCTGTTCTTTTCATGAACCACACCTGGTGTCATTGCATGTGTGTTCCTCTAGACAGACCACATAAGGATCCACCGGTGTCACTGCATGGCTGTTCTTTTCATGAACCACATAAGGATCCACCAGTGTCATTGGATGTGTGTTCTTTTCATGAACCACACATGGATCCACCTGTGTCATTGCATGTCTGTTCCTCTAAGCAAACCACATAAGGATCCACCAGTGTCATTTCATGTCTGTTATTGTCATGAACCACACCTAGTGCCATTGCATGTGTGTTCTTCTAAACAAACCACATATGGATCCACTAGTGTCATTGCATGTGTGTTCTTTTCATGCACCACACCAGGTGTCATTGCATGTCTGTTCTTTTCATTAACCACAGATAGAGTCATTGCATATCTGTTACTTCCATAAACCACTCATGTATCCACAGATGTCATTGCATGTGTGTTCTTTTCATGAACCACACCCAGTGTCATTGCATGTCAGTTCTTTTCATGAACCACACCCAGTGTCATTGCATGTTAGTTCTTTTCATGAACCACATAAGGATCCACCAGTGTCATTGGATGTGTGTTCTTCTCATGAACCACACATGGATCCACCAGTGTCATTGCATGTGTGTTATTTTCATGAACCACACCCAGTGTCATTGCATGTGTGTTCCTCTAGACTAACCACATAAGGATCCACCGGTGTCACTGCATGTCTATTCTTTTCATGAACCACAGCTAGAGTCCACCAGTGTCATTGGATGTGTGCTCTTCTCATGAACCACACCCAGTGTCACTGCATGTCAGTTCTTTTCATGAACCACATAAGGATCCACTAGTTTCATTGGATGTGTGTTATTCTCATGAACCACACATGGATCCACCGGTGTAATTGCATGTATGTTCCTCTAAACAAACCACATAAGGATCCACTAGTGTCATTGCATGTCTGTTCTTTTCTTGAACCACAACCAGTGTCATTGCATGTGTGTTCTTCAAAAGAAAACCACATAAGGATCCACCAGTGTCATTGCATGTCTGTTCTTTTCATGAACCACACCCAGTGTCATTGCATGTGTGTTCTTTTCATGAACCACAGCTAGATTCATTGCATGTCTGTTCTTTTCATGAACCACACCCAGTGTCATTGCATGTCTGTTCTTTTCATGAACCACACCTAGTGTCACTGCATGTCAGTTCTTTTCATGAACCACATAAGGATCCACCAGTGTCATTGGATGTGTGTTCTTCTCATGAACCACACATGGATCCACCGGTGTCATTGCATGTGTGTTCCTCTAAACAAACCACATAAGGTTCACCTAGTGTCATTGCATGACTGTTCTTTTCATGAACCACACCCAGTGTCATTGCATGTGTGTTCTTCTAAACAAACCACATAAGGATCCACCAGTGTCATTGCATGTCTGTTCTTTTCATGAACCACACCCAGTGTCATTGCATGTCTGTTCTTTTCATGAACCACAGCTAGAGTCATTGCATGTCTGTTCTTTTCATGAACCACACCTAGTGGCATTGCATGTATGTTCTTTTCATGAACCACAGCTAGAGTCATTGCATGTCTGTTACTTCCATAAACCACACATGGATCCACCGGTGTCATTGCATGTCTTTTCTTTTCATGAACCACACCCAGTGTCATTGCATGTCAGCTCTTTTCATGAACCACACCCAGTGTCATTGCATGTCAGTTCTTTCCATGAAGCACATAAGGATCCACTAGTGTCATTGCATGTTTGTTCTTCTCACAAACCACATAAGGATCCACTAGTGTCATTGCATGTCTATTCTTTTCATGAACCATACATAGTGACATTGCATGTGTGTTCCTCTAGACAAACCACATAAGGATCCACCGGTGTCACTGCATGTTTGTTCTTTTCATGAACCACACATGGATCCACCCGTGTCATTGCATGTCTGTTCTTTTCATGAACCACACCCAGTGTCATTGCATGTCAGTTCTTTTCATGAACCACATAAGGATCCACGAGTGTCATTGGATGTGTGTTCTTCTCATGAACCACACATGGATCCACCGGTGTCATTGCATGTCTGTTCCTCTAAACAAACCACATAAGGTTCACCCGGTGTCATTGCATGTCTGTTCTTTTCATGAACCACACCCAGTGACATTGCATGTGTGTTCTTCTAAAGAAACCACATAAGGATCCACCAGTGTCATTGCATGTCTGTTCTTTTCATGAACCACACCCAGTGTCATTGCATGTGTGTTCTTCTAAAGAAACCACATAAGGATCCACCAGTGTCATTGCATGTCTGTTCTTTTCATGAACCACACCCAGTGTCATTGCATGTGTGTTCTTTTCATGAACCACAGCTAGAGTCATTGCATATCTGTTCTTTTCATGAACCACATCCAGTGTCACTACATGTCAGTTCTTTTCATGAACCACATAAGGATCCACCAGTGTCATTGGATGTGTGTTCTTCTCATGAACTACACATGGATCCACCGGTGTCATTGCATGTCTGTTCCTCTAAACAAACCACATAAGGTTCACCCAGCGTCATTGCATGTCTGTTCTTTTCATGAACCACACCCAGTGTCATTGCATGTGTGTTCTTCTAAAGGAACCACATAAGGATCCACCAGTGTCATTACATGTCTGTTCTTTTCATGAACCACACCCAGTGTCATTGCATGTGTGTTCTTTTCATGAACCACAACTAGAGTCACTGCATGTCTGTTACTTCCATAAACCACATATGGATCCACCGGTGTCATTGCATGTCTGTTCTTTTCATGAACCACACCCAGTGTCAATGCATGTCAGTTCTTTTCATGAACCACACCAAGTGTCATTGGATGTCAGTTCCTTTCATGAACCACATATGGATCCACCAGTGTCATTGCATGTCTGTTCTTCTCACAAACCACATAAGGATCCACCAGTGTCATTGCATGTTTGTTCTTTTCATGAACCACACCCAGTGACATGGCATGTGTGTTCCTCTAGACAAACCACATAAGGATCCACCAGTGTCACTGCATGTCTGTTCTTTTCATGAACCACACATGGATCCACCGGTGTCATTGCATGTCTATTCTTTTCATGAACCACACCCAGTGTCACTGCATGTCAGTTCTTTTCATGAACCACATAAGGATCCACCAGTGTCATTGGATGTGTGTTCTTCTCATGAACCACACATGGATCCAACGGTGTCATTGCATGTCTGTTCCTCTAAACAAACCACATAAGGATCCACCAGTGGCATTGCATGTCTGTTCTTTTCATTAACCACACCAAGTGTTATTGCATGTGTGTTCTTCTAAACAAACCACATAAGGATCCACCAGTATCATTGCATGTGTGTTCTTTTCATGAACCACACCCGGTGTCATTGCATGTTTGTTATTTTCATTAACCACAGCTAGAGTCATTGCATGTCTGTTACTTCCATAAACCACACATGGATCCACCGGTGTCATTGCATGTCTGTTCTTTTCATGAACCACACCCAGTGTCATTGCATGTCAGTTCTTTTCATGAACCACACCAAGTGTCATTGCATGTCAGTTCTTTTCATGAACCACATAAGGATCCACTAGTGTCATTGCATGTCTGTTCTTCTCACAAACCACATAAGGATCCACCAGTGTCATTGCACCGAGGAGCTATGGGCTATACTCTGGATGATTTGAAAGGGATTTCACCTAATATATGTCAACATTCTATCAACATAGAACCAGATGCGAAGCCAGTAGTGGAGCACCAACGACGTTTAAATCCTAAGATGAAGGAAGTGGTAAGGAATGAGGTATTGAAACTCCTGGATGCTGGTATTATTTACCCTATTGCTGATAGTGAATGGGTTAGTCCCGTTCATTGTGTTCCTAAAAAGGGAGGTATTACCATTGTCCCTAATGATAATGATGAGCTTATTCCTCAAAGAATAGTGGTAGGCTATAGGATGTGCATCGATTTTAGGAAAGCCAATAAAGTTACTAAGAAAGATCACTACCCGCTTCCTTTTATTGATCAAATGTTGGAAAGATTGTCTAAAAAGAGGCATTTTTTTTCTTGATGGTTATTCTGGTTTCTCTCAAATTGCTGTTAAACAACAAGATCAAGAAAAAACTACTTTTACTTGCCCTTATGGAACTTATGCTTACAGACGTATGCCTTTTGGTTTATGTAATGCTCCTGCTACTTTCCAAAGGTGCATGTCTGCTATCTTTCATGGCTTTTGTGAGGAAATTGTAGAAGTGTTCATGGATGACTTTTCTGTCTATGGAACTTATTTTGATAATTGTCTGCACAACCTTGATAAAGTTTTGCAGAGATGTGAAGAAACTAATCTTGTTATTAATTTGGAGAAATGCCACTTCATGGTTAATGAAGGGATTGTTCTTGGGCATAAAGTTTCTGAAAGAGGCATAGAAGTTGATAGAGCTAAGGTTGAGGCAATTGAGAAGATGCCATGCCCAAGAGACATCAAAGGTATCCGTAGTATCCTTGGTCATGCTGGTTTCTATAGAAGGTTTATTAAAGACTTTTCTAGAATATCAAAACCCCTTACTAATCTTCTTCAAAAAGATGTACCCTTCGTTTTTGATGATGATTGTAAGGAAGCTTTCGAAACTCTTAAGAAGGCTTTAACTATAGCCCCTATTGTTCAACCACCTGATTGGAGTTTACCCTTGAAATAATGTGTGATGCTAGTGATTTTGCTGTAGGGGCTGTCCTTGGGCAACGTATTGATAAAAAGTTAAACGTTATCCATTATGCTAGTAAGACTCTAGACGCTGCTCAAAGGAATTATGCCACTACTGAAAAGGAATTTCTAGCTGTTGTTTTTGCCTGTGATAAGTTTAGGCCTTATATTGTGGACTCAAAAGTAACCATTCATACTGATCATACTGCTATTAAATATCTTATGACAAAGAAGGACGCTAAGCCTAGGCTTATTAGATGGGTACTGCTTTTACAAGAGTTTGATCTACAGATAGTAGATAGGAAGGGTGCTGAAAATGCTATAGCTGATAATTTATCTCGTTTGGAAAACATCTCTTTTGACCCTATGCCTGTTAATGATAGTTTCCCAAATGAACAGTTAGCAGATGAGGGTGAGCTCGCGAGGAAGCCCTTGGTATGCTGATTATGCTAACTTTATTGTCTCCAAGTATTTGCCTCCAACTTTTACAGCTCAGCAAAGAAGAAAGTTCTTCTATGATTTGAGGCATTATTTTTGGGATGACCCACACTTATACAAAGAAGGAGTTGATGGTATTATGTGAAGATGTGTTCCAGAATATGAACAAAAGGAGACATTGCGTAAATGCCATGATAGTGCCTATGGAGGACATCATGCAGGAGATAGAACTGCACAAAAGGTACTACAATCAGGTTTCTACTGGCCTACCCTTTTTAAGGATGCAAGAAAATTTGTTTTATCTTGTGATGAATGTCAGCGTGTTGGTAATATTTCTAAACGCAATGAAATGCCTATGAACTACTCTCTAGTTATTGATCCTTTTGATTGTTGGGGATTCAACTTTATGGGTCCTTTCCCTCCTTCGAAGGGTTACACTCATATTCTTGTTGCCGTTGATTATGTTACTAAGTGGGTAGAAGCCATTCCTACGAAAAGTGCTGATGGGGAAATCTCTCTAAAAATGCTTAAGGACGTTATCTTTCCTAGGTTTGGAGTACCTAGGTATCTCATGACTGATGGGGGTTCTCATTTCATTCATGGCGATTTTAGGAAGACCCTCGCTAAATATGATGTTAATCATAAAATGGCTTCAGCTTATCACCCCCAAACTAGCGGGCAAGTAGAGTTATCAAATAGAGAAATTAAATCTATCTTGCAAAAGACTGTTAATAGGTCTAGAAAAAACTGGGCTAAGAAGTTGAATGATGCTTTATGGGCTTATAGAAATGCTTATAAAAATCCTATGGGAATGTCTCCTTATAAAATGGTTTATGGGAAAGCTTGCCACTTACCCTTAGAATTAGAACACAGGGCTTACTAGGCAGTGAAAGAACTAAATAGAGATTGTAAGCTCGCTGGTGAGAAAAGATTATTTGACTTAAGTTCTTTAGATGAATGGAGGAGTGAAGCCTATGAGAATGCTAGGCTCTTTAAGGAAAAAGTTAAAAGATGGCATGACAAGCGAATACTTAAGAGATAATTTCATGTTGGTGAGAAAGTTCTATTGTATAGGTCTCGTCTCAGATTTTTTGCAGGTAAGCTACTATAAAAATGGGAAGGACCTTTCATCATTGAAGAAGTATACCGTTCAGGAGCAATAAAACTTTCTTCTCTAAAAGATAATGCTACACAAGTACTGAATGGACAGCTACTCAAACATTATATTGCTGGAGATTCTTACAATGAAGATTTTGATGCCTTTCAAGTTATAACTCCAGAGAAATTCATTGAGGACCAAATTCAGAGACCTACAGAGTCCGTTTCCAACTAGGTAACAGTTCTGGTAAGAAAAGTTCCACAAAAATACAATCCAACTATATTTTTGCAGTTTTCAGTCAATAAGGAAAGCTACTGGCGAAAAAGGGGCAGGCAGTGGTGGCCCACACCACCCCATGGCGCGGGTCCACCCCTGGTTGCGCCACCAGGTGGTGAGGCCACCCAAGACTCCGCCTCCGACTCGGACCCATGCACCTTTAGTCTCTTGCCCTGCATCAGCGGAAGCCCTACGAGACACTAAGTGCATCGAGACACTAAGGAGGAAGGTGGACATGCTTCAATGGGAGAATAATAGGTTGCAAGATGCTTTGGAAGATTTCCTCACGACAACTAAGAAAATATTACCACCTCACCAAGGAGTAATTACATCATCGTTTTGGCATCCCCTTGGTTTGTTCCAGGCTTGGGGGAGTGCCGCGGTATCATATCACTATCTTCTATCTTTTTACCTTATTAGTAGAGTCATATCATGAATAGAGGAGTTATTATGTAGTATGGTTTGCATTATGGAAGTGTCCCCTCTCTCGTTAGATATGTATCCCTTGGTGTGAGTTTCCATTATGGAATATTAATAAGAAGTTCTATCATTCACTCTTTTGCATAGCTTATATTAGTTTTCAATTCGTGGTTATATGATTGATCTTGTTGTTAGTATTGGTATCACTTTGGGTTCATTGAGTTAATTTAGTTGGTTTTGGCAAACCTGGCTCGGTCAGTAGCAACACCTTTTTGAGAGTTGAAAAGAAAAGATAGTAGTACTCTAAAGAGAAATAATTTCATCATCTTTCTTTCTTGATTTGCTCATAAGTTTAGTATTCTCTAGTTAAGATCTTTTGTGCTTCCAAGGAAGATTGCATGTTTGTCTTTATCATTTGTATGCTTGGTTGTTTCCTTCAACTCTTATACTTGCTACCCAGCCTTGCTAGCCAAAAAACCTGTACTAAGAAGGTATTCTTCTCGTGCATCCACCTCCTTTAAACCAAAACCTTTGCCATTTGTGTCCACCATACCTACCTAGTAGCATTATTGCTATTCCAAGTAAATTCCTGTTTTGTCTACCTCCCAAATTAAACTTGTTATGCAAAAATTAGTGATTAAAGCTCTCACGAACTTGATGGCACACCTTACATTCTTGCACTTAATAAACCTGAACCATTGTGAACTCTCCATGAAAGTTATATGCTTGCAAATTATAGGTCAGATTAGCGAACCCGTCTTCACGGGAATGCTTTCAACACTTGTAAATATATACCAGTTGATACCTTGCTCTTTTGTTTATGGATGTCGTTGGTGTGAAATAAAAGGGAGCTTGTAAGTCCATGGAGTTATGTATGTGTGTTAGAAAACGCTGGTCATTGGTCTAATCCATGCTGACATGGTGGAAACCTGCAGCGTAACCATAATGATATCTATGAAGCATTCTTCTTATAAAAAAAAGAGAGAGAGATAGCTATTGAGAAAAAGAAAAGAAAAAAAGAGATACTATGAAAAGAGGAAAGAGAGAAAAAAGCACCATTTTCCCATGGTAAATAAGAAGATTGCTGAGATACTCATTGTCTGCTTGCCTTGTCATTTTGATATGGGGATTCTTCCGTATCATCGGGCAAGGGGTACCCCGTTGGCGGTTCTCAATGATACGCACATGCTTACGATGACAAGAACTTACCGGTAACTAAAGTTGAGTAGCATGAGGAGCGGCCCTCGTATTCAAGGGACTTGGGATTTTCAGTTTATAGTCTGTCAAGCATATAACTCAGATTGGACCTCACTTTCACCTTAATCACCTAAAGATGCCTATGATAGGGGCAATGAGAGCTGAAAGCTAGTAAGTATCATAATTTTTGGGAGCTCTTTATGTGACTTGCAATCCCTACTTCCCTCTACGAAGGGCCTTTCTTTTACATCGTAGTTGAGTCAGTAAACCTATTCCCTTCTATCTCAGCAAGTATTTTGAGTTGATGTGTTTCATTCATTCATATGATGATTTATGCATTCATGTTTTTCTTATGTTCCTTTACTACTTTGAAAGCTTTCATTGAAAACTAGCTATTTGTGAACTCCAGCAAATTATCAACTATTCTTCGACCAAGAGCTAAGTTTGCCATTACCAATTATGATTCACTTTATGTATCTTTATTGTGTTTCCTTTACTCATTGCAAGTTTAGTTATATAATAGTGAGTTGTCTTCTATTATGATCTATGCTTTTGATGAATGTGATGCTTCTTGTCCGTATTCTTTTATCGACTCTTCACTCCATAAACCTGAGGTCATGTTTATTGAGCTCGGTTTAAACAGGGACACGCGAAGTCTAAGCTTGGGGGGAGTTGATACGTCCATTTTGCATCACTATTCTATGTCTTAATTCACTATTATTCATTGATATATTTTGTATTGAGAGGTGATACTTATGTTATTTCATCTATTTTTGCATGGTTGATGACTTATGGAGCATGGACCGCTGCAGTCAGGATTCTGATGGAAAAGGTGCTGTTTGGAGGCAAAATTCACGAAGATCAGAAAATCCAGGAAAATATACGGAAAATCCTATTTTTCCAGAAGACTCAAGATGCCAGAAGATGGAGTGGAGGTGGGCCACAGGGGGCCCACACCACCCCATGGCGCGGGCAGGCCTAGGCCGCGCCTGGGAGTGGTGTGGCCGCCCTGGCCCACTCCAGCCTCTCCCTCTGGCGTATATCATCCCCACGAAACCCTAAGACTCGGGGAGCGACCACAGAAAGATTCCGCCGCCTCTGCGGGGCGGAAAACACTGAGAGAGAAAGATCTCTCCGGTAGACAAATTTCTGCCAGGGGAATTCCTTCCCGGAGAGGGGAGATCGTCGCCATCAACACCACCATCAAGCTGGACTTCATCGGGATCATCATCATCATCACCACCATCATCACCATCAGCACCCTCATCACCATCTCCATATTGCTGTAACAATTGCGTTGAATCTTGCATAGTTCGTAGGGGAAACTTTCCCGGTGTTGATTACTCTTTGTAGTTGATGCTATTGAGTGAACCATTGAATTATTGTTTATGTTCAGATTGTTATACATCATTATTCCATCTCTGATCATGATCCATATGATGTCTTGTGAGTAGTTCGTTTTGTTCTTGAGGACATGGGAGAAGTCTTGTTGTTAGTAGTGGAGTTGCGTTGAGAAAGATTCAATAGATTGTTATTTAAGTTGTGGTGTACTTCTTCTAGTGGTGTCATGTGAACGTCGACTACATGACACTTCACCTATATGGGCCTAGGGGAATGCATTGTGTATTTGGCTACTAATCGTAGGGGTTGCGAGTGTGAAACCTGAACCCCCGTTAGGAAACCATTACACAAGGGACGTAAGGGTCTTAGAGTTTAAAGCTGTGGTTAGGTTTCTACCTTAATTACTTTCTTGTACTTACAGATGTTTGAAAGGGGTATAATCACAAGTATGTATTAGTATTGGATGGGGCGGTACATTAGCACAGGTTCACCCACACAACACTTAGCAAGCTAAAGAAGATTAATCAGCTATATGAAGCGAAAGCACTTGACAGTCTTCCCATGTGTCCTCGAGAACGTTTGGTCATCTAAGAAATACAACCGGCTTGTCCTTTGCTGCATAAAGGATTGGGCCACTTGCTGCATTTATTCCTACTGTCTTTTATTTACTCGTACTTTGTTTACTTGCTTTATCGAAAACCCCTAAAAATCCGTTTGCTAAGTATTTGCAGAGAATTCCTGATCCATACCACTAGCCAACACCTTCTGCTCCTCGTTGGGTTCGACACTCTTACTTATCGAAAATACTGCGATACACCCCCTATACTTGTGGGTCATCAGTTACATATGAGAATAAATTAAGGGCCTCATTTTTTTCAGAGGTGGAGTTGGAGAACCAAAATACCAACATCACAACCTATATTGTTTATGTACATTGCTGCCTCAGGTTCACTAACCATTCCTAAGAAAACGACACTATCAGATGCCCTTACACTATTTTGGGGCAACATTGAATCATTGGGCTCAGTAAGGAATAGAAATGTAATGTTATAGGCATGTTGTGTATCGAAATCAACACTAAACTAGCAAACTCAACTAGATGGCAGATGAGCAGATTGGGGTTTTGTGACTAGACGGATTGGGGTTTCGTGACTAGATGGCAGATACATCAATCGACCGTTCGAACCATATATATACTACCCTACTTCAAGAGCAAAAGAATCTATACACGATTGAGCAAATCCTATGTATGAACAAAGGAAATCTGCACGCGACTAGAAGCTAGCAATGTAGTATCTCAGACTCCTCATCAGGGACCTTCTCCTCGAACTCGTCATTCTCTGTGATTGTGTCGAAGATTTCTTGGACGGTGATGGGGTCATTGATTTAGAGCACCGGATTGCCTCCACCTGCCACCTGCCCCCCGTCCAGATCTGCCGCTAGCACCATGACGTTGTCAGCCACCTGCTGCTCGACGGCGATGACTACTGGCTGGACGGATGAGCTTGAACCCTCGACGGCACAGTGACGAGTGGTGTTCGTGCCCAAAGAAGACGCCTCCGCCTGGTTGGTGACAACCGAGCCATATGTTGCTGCGCCTTCAACTGGCTTCACCTCCAGCTCGTCTCCACGCGTACGCTTCATGGAGCACCTAGGGAAGGAGGTAGTGCAAGCGAAGGAGCTTCGACGCACGCGGTACATGCAGATTGGGGTTTTGGGACTAGACATATTGGGGAAAATGACACGAGCACATGGAAGAAGAAGGCCGAGCGGGTTTATAAACACTGGACCATTCGTAGTCCTGGAGTGGACACGTGTGGTGGGCGGGAAGGGGGGATGTGGGGCTACCACGGTCTCCGCCCTTTTTTTGGGGTTCCCTATTTTTTTTGAAACAACCACGATCTCCACTTTAGAGCTGCATTGAAAACACGCTCATGGCAGACCTCGATTCCATTGCATGCAAGTGGCGCAGAACCAATTTCTAGCAACGTTAGATCTACTCGAGGGGGCCCTTGACTCATGGAAGTTACTTGCGGTAGGGCCCAGTTGGAAGTGAGATTGAGAGCACTACGTAAAAATGGGATATGTCTTATTAAAATCAAGTGGCAATAAATTGCAGTGTCCCATCAACAACCGTGCACTCGATGACCCTATTGCCATGTGCATGTGTTGTAGTAGCAGTAGTAGCCTTTGCGGACTAGATTAAACATGACATGACCACTCCACCACTTTTTCCATGGACGGCATCGTGTTCCTTCTTGTAGAAGTCTCGCTGAGGGAGACGTCCGTGCTATCTCACGCTATACTGTGAAGGGCACGACATGTGCAACGATCCTCGTTGGATCACACAGGATCAACGGTTGGTGTGCACGATCCGCGTGACAACTTTGACAACCAATCATGGCGTAGCAGACAGAGTGAACACAGGTTTGGGCTTCTACGAAAGAGAGAGAGGGCAAAACTGAGTAGTATCAAAAAACCAAGGGAAAAACTAAGTAGTATAAAAATGGAAAGCGAGTGTCTTGTACAATGAAATACATCATGGCATGCATCAAATTATGCCAAGATATATCCACTAGGGTTCATTGGATGTGTGTTCTTCTCATAAACCACATATGGATCCACCAGAGTCATTGCATGTGTGTTATTGTCACAAACCACACATGGATCCACCGGAGTTTATTGCATGTCTGTTCTTTTCACAAACCACATATAGATCCACCAGTGTCATTGCATTTCTGTTCTTTTCATTAACCATATCTAGAGTCATTGCATGTCTATTATTTTCACAAACCACATGGATCCACCAGAGTCATTGCATGTGTGTTCTTTTCATTAACCATAGCTAGAGTCATTGCATGTGTGTTCTTTCCACAAACCACATATGGATCCACCAGAGTCATTGTATTGCATGTTCTTTTCACAAACCACAGCTAGAGTCATTACATGTTTGTTCTTTTCACAAACCACATATGGATCCCACCCGTGTCATTGGATCTGTGTTCTTCTCACAAACCACATATGGATCCACCAAAGTTCATTGCATGTTTGTTATTTTCACAAACCACATAAGGATACACTAGAGTCATTGCATGCGTGTTCTTTTCACAAACCATAGCTAGAGTCATTACATGTCTGTTCTTTTCACAAACCACACATGGATCCACCAAAGTTATTGAATGTCTGTTCTTTTCATTAACCATAGCTAGAGTCATTGCATGTATGTTCTTTCCACAAACAACATATGGATCCATCATAGTCATTGCATGTCTGTTCTTTTCATTAACCACAGCTAGAGTCACTCCATGTCTGTTCTTTCCACAAACAACAGCTAGTCGTTGCATGTGTGTTCTTTTCACAAACCACATATGGATCCACTAGTGTCATTGCATGTGTGTTCTTTTCACAAACCACAGCTAGAGTCATTGCATGTGTGTTCTTTCACGAACCACATAAGGATCCACCAGTGTTATTGGATGTGTGTTCTTTTCATGAATCACACCCAGTGTCATTGCATGTGTGTTCTTCTCACAAACCACATATGGACCCACCAGTGTCACTGGATGTGTGTTCTTCTTACAAACCACATGTGGATCCACTAGAGTTCATTGCATGTCTGTTCTTTTCACAAACCACATAAGGATCCACCAGATTCATTGCATGTGTGTTCTTTTCACAAACCAAAGCTAGAGTCATTGCATGTGTGTTCTTTTCACAAACCACATATGGATCCATCATAGTCATTGTATATTTGTTCTTTTCATTAACCACGGCTAGAGTCATTGCATGTCTGTTCTTTCCACAAACCACATATGGATCCAGCTAGAGTCATTGCATGTGTGTTCTTTTCATGAACCATAGCTAGAGTCATTGCACGTCTGTTCTTTTCATGAACCACATATGGATACACCAGAGTCATTGCATGCGTGTTCTTTTCACAAACCACACCTAGAGTTCATTGCATGTCTGTTCTTTTCACAAACCACATAAGGATCCACCAGATTCATTGCATGTCTGTTATTTTCACAAACCACAGCTAGAGTCATTGCATGTGTGTTCTTTTCATTAACCATAGCTAGAGTCATTGCATGCCTGTTCTTTCCACAAACCACATATGGATCCACCAGTGTCATTGCATGTATGTTCTTTTCCTGAACCACAGCTAGGGTCATTGCATGTCTGTTCTTTTCACAAACCACATATGGATCCACTAGTGTGATTGCGTGTGTGTTCTTTTCATTAACCACAGCTAGAGTCATTGCATGTGTGTTCTTTCCACAAACCACATATGGTTCCACCAGAGTCATTGTATTGCCTGTTCTTTTCACAAACCACAGTTAGAGTCATGGCATGTTTGTTCTTTTCACAAACCACATATGGATCCACCAGTGTCATTGGATGTGTGTTCTTCTCACAAACCACATAAGGATACACCAGAGTCATTGCATGTGTGTTCTTTCCACAAACCACAGCTAGAGTCATTGCATGTCTGTTCTTTTCACAAACCACACATGGATCCATCAGAGTCATTGCATGTCTGTTCTTTTCAATAACCACAGCTAGAGTCATTGCATGTATGTTCTTTCCACAAACAACTGATACATTGCAAATGTATCTATAATTTTTGATGTTCCATGCTTGGTTTTATCCACTTTCTTGTGTTTTGTTCCAGCTTTGGAGTACTTTTCATATGATTTCTTGGACTAACCTATTAATAAGAGCCATAGTGCCAGCTGCCTGTTTTCTACTGTTTTTGGTTCCAGGAAAGTCAGAAAATGAATATTCTCGGAATTGGACGAGACAAAAGCCAAAGTGCCTATTTTTCCGGAAGGGATCAAGTGCTAGAATACAAGACGGAGAAGGGCCAGGGAGCCACCACACCACCTGGCCGCACGGCCAGGCCTGGCCCACGCCAGGGGGTGGTGTGGCCGCTCCCGGCACCCCCTCGGCCTCTCCTTCCACCTATATATTGCACTCGGGATGAAAACCCTAAGTACCCGATCAAAAATCCACGAAAGAGTTCAGAGTCAGTCATCTCCATCCCTAGATCGGGAGGGATCTGAAGCTCTTCCCGGCACCCTGCCGGAGAGGGGAATTCACCCTGGAGGCCTTCTTCATCACCATGCAAGCCTCCGGTGTGATGCGTGAGTAGTTCATCCTTAGAGGAACAGACATGCAATTAATTACATCAGAGTGTATGTAGAATAAATTAATTACATCAGAGTGTATATGTGTGTTCTTTTCATGAACCACACCTAGAGTTAGTGCATGTCTGTTCTTTCACAAACCACACATGGATCCACTAGTGTCATTGCATGTGTGTTCTTTTCACAAACCACACAAGGATCCACCAGTGTCATTGGATGTGTGTTCTTTTCATGAACCACACCTAGTGTAATTTCATGTGTGTTCTTCTCACAAACCACATATGGATCCACCAGTGTCACTGGATGTGTGTTTTTCTCACAAACCACATATGGATCCACCAGAGTTCATTGCATGTCTGTTCTTTTCACAAACCACATCAGGATCCACTAGATTCATTGCATGTGTGCCCTTTTCACAAACCATAGCTAGAGTCATTGCATGTGTGTTCTTTTCACAAACCACATATGGATCCATCATAGTCATTGCATGTCTGTTCTTTTCATTAACCACAGCTAGAGTCATTCCATGTCTATTCTTTCTACAAACAATGGCTAGAGTAATTGCATGTCTGTTCTTTTCACAAACCACATATGGATCCACTAGTGTCATTGCATGTGTGTTCTTTTCACAAACCACAGCTAGAGTCATTGCATGTGTGTTCTTTCACAAACCACATATGGATCCACCAGTGTCATTGGATGTGTTATCTTTTCATGAACCACACCCAGTGTCATTGCATGTGTGTTCTTCTCACAAACCACATATGGATCCACCAGTGTCACGAGATGTGTGTTCTTCTCACAAACCACATATGGATCCACTAGAGTCATTGCATGTCTGTTCTTTTCACAAACCACATAAGGATCCACCATTGTCATTGCATGTGTGTTCTTTTCATTAACCACAACTAGAGTCACTGGATGTGTGTTCTTTTCACAAACCACATATGGATCCACCAATGTGATTGCATGTGTGTTCTTTCCACAAACCACATCTAGAGTCATTGCATGTTGAAGGGAATATGCCCCGAGAGGCAATAATAAAGTTGTTATTATACATATTCCAAGTATATGATAGATGTTTATTTTGCATGCTATAATTGTATTAATTTGGAAACGTTAATACATGTGTGTTTAATAAATAAAAGGAAAGTTCCTAGTTATGCCTATCTTATAAACTAGCTCGTTGATTAACAAGATGATCAAGGTTTCCTGATCATGGACATTGGATGTTGTTAATAACAAGGTCACAACATTAGTGGAATGATGTGATGAACATTCGTCCGAAGTATAGCATTACAATCAAAGTCATTGTGTTTATATTGCTATAACATCTAACAAAGTAATCCTAGTCCTTATACCATGAGATCATGTTAATCACTAATACTGGGAGAGTATCTTGATAACATCAAATGTTACACCGTGAAAGGGTGATTATAAAGGTGGGTTTAGTGCTACGAAAGTGTTATGTAGAAGCTCATGGATCAAGAGTGGGATTTGTCCATCCCGATGACAAATAGATATTCTCTGGGCCCTCTCGGTGATATCACATTGGTTAGCTTGCAAGCAAGTGATGAGATCACTAGAATGTTATATCACGGGAACAAGAAAAGAGTACATGTCGATAACAAGATCAAACTAGGTATGGAGATACCGATGATCGAATCTCGAACATGTAATATATCGCGAGACAAAGGGATTTAGTTACTAGCGTTAAAGGTTCTCACGATCACAGAAGTCATCGTAGAATGTGTAGGAGTCAGTATGGATCTACAGGTCCCGCTTCTGATTATTAATCTGAGAGGGGTCTCGATCATGTCTGCATTATTCACGAACCGTAGGGTGACACACTTAAGGACACCAACACCATTTGGATCAAATGTGTTTTAGACGAATGAATTGCAAAGCGCTGGAATTATTTCAATAGACACCGAAACTGTTTCGGGTGAAATTGCTAAAACTGGTTCTGCATGTAATATTGAAATGTTGCAGGGGGTTTTATGTGAATGTTTGTTAATTAAAGTAATTAAAAAATTCTGAATAAATTTAATAAAAGAGTTTTATTAAATGAGATAGCATTAAATTTGGAGAAATTTAATGCATTTAAAGTAAAGACTTTAAAGAGGAATGTTAAGGGACACTTTTATGTGGAGGGGGTTACCACCACATGAATGGGAGAGGTGAGGGGTCAACTCCATTGGGTGCTGGCCATGGGAGGGGTACCTCCTCCTCCTATAAAAGGCCACCCCTCTCACCCTTCTTCCTCACACCTTCCCGTGAAGGATCTCTCTCCCCCTCTAGAATTATTCCCCCATGGTCTCGGATTAGCGAGATACATGTTCCCGGTGGCATTTCGTCTGGAAGGAGTTGCTACTTCTGCTGCATCGCTAGAGCGAGGAGGCAGAGGTTGTTCGGTGGCCTGAACGTGTGTGCGAGTGCGGATGCGCTGCTGATTTGCGGCACTAGGACTTCCACACGATCTTGAGATCGGCAAGCGTACGACTACATCATCCACGAGTTCCTACTCGTTAACAAAACTTTTTTGTCTTCGAGGGTAAGTTCTCCATGGATGTATATCCACCCGTTGCTTGTATCTAGTAGATAGATCTTGGCGTATAGTTCTCATCGTAGGAAAATTTTGTTTTCTATGCTGCGAACCCTTCAGTGGTATCAGAGCCTAATCTATGCGTAGGTGCTTTGCACGGGTAGAACACATAAGAGTATGTGGGCGGTGATGATCATGTTATTATAGGGGTTCCGCGCATGAAAACAATATATTTTTACCCTACGCCCCTGAACCCCTGATGTTGCCAGGACCTAACTATTAGTAATAAAGTAACGAGAGGGGCTTTTTGCAAACTTACCCTTGAAGACCGAAAAGCGTTGTCAACACTGAGGAGAGCGTGGTTGATGTAGACGAGCCAAAGCCGACCTCAAGGTCGTGATGAAGTCCTTGCGCTCCTGTGGCTCCAACGACTTGAGTGCCTCAAGTGTGACACCTCGTGGGGAGTTACACACGTCCGGTGCCTGACGATGACTCCCGCTTCCCGATCCAAAGAGCTATGAAGTAGAGCTCTGATCCGAATCTCAAGGCTGACAGGCCTCATGTGAAGATGTCTCTTATTCGCGCAGTCCGAACTTGGGACCACAGTCATGAGAGAGAGAATATAAATTGGAGGTCTTCCCAAAAGTGAGAAGACCTTTATTTAATATTGTGTGTATTTATCTGGCCAAATACCCCTAGTATATATAGGGGGAGGGGAGGTACTACCTCCCTCAAAGTCCCGGGATGGGACTAAAGGAGAGGAAGAGGGGGGCAGCCACCGTCCGACCCTAGTGGGCCCCACGTGAGGGGATCTTGGCCCAGCCGGCCACCCCCTTACCCCTTATCCCCTCTTCCCTCCGGAATCGGCCCATTAAGCCTTTTGACCTTTAAATTGATTTTCTATTTTATTAAATAATTATGAATAAATGGTTAAATCAATATTTAACATTCATTCACATATTATTCAATCTCCGTGGCTATGGAACACCTTCCACCTCCACTCCGGACATCCTCCGGACTTACCGAAACCCTTCTAGTTTTCTCTCTACTATTCTTCGGTGATTCTTCCGATCCTATAAACACTCTCTAAGCATCATCAAACCCTTAAGCGTGATACCCTACGGTTCGGGAACACTCTAGACATGGTCGGGACACTCCCGAACCAATGATCAACAGAGGGACCTAGATGGCCATGTGACCCCTGTGCGTTCCACGAAGCTCTTTCGTCATTTGAACCGGGACGGTCGTGTCTTATTCCCTTTGTCTCTCGATACTTGCATTGCCCTAGATCTGACCAATGACATCACCATGTCGTGTTCAATCTCGTTACCGAACAATGCTACTTGACTCGTTCTGACAAGTGATATCCCTGTGATCAAATCACATCCTGCACAGCTATTGGATATAACCTCTCCGAGTGGGCCCTTGAGTATCTTTCCGTCACGTGGATGGACAAATCCCGCTCTTGACATATATTGCCTCTACGATTTCCTCCGAGTACCTGGACACTGATGTCTATGCACTTCTATTCTTGTAGACAGTTGTTGGGCCTCCAACTGCAGAGGTTTGTAGAACAGCAACAAGTTTCCCCTTAAGTGTATTACCCAAGGTTTATCGAACTCAGGGAGGAAGTGGTCAAAGGTATCCCCTCTCAAGCAACCCTGCAATCAAGATACAAGAAGTCCCTTGTGTCCCCAACACACCTAATACACTTGTCAGGTGTATAGGTGCACTAGTTCGACGAAGAGATAGTGAAGGACAAGTGGTATGGATAAAAGACAACGGTGCCAAAAATAGCTTGATGGCGTGGAAGAGACTAAAGGAAAATTGAAATAAAGATGGAAGCAAGCAAACATGTAATAGATCTAGTTGCAAACGGTGTTTCAATGCTTAGAAACAAGGCCTAGGGATCATACTTTCACTAGTGAACACTCTCATATAAATATCTTCTCTTTATGATACTACTCTGAACCACTCTCCGGTTGGACACTCTAATCCATGGTAGGGCTATAACAGCACTCCTCAAAGTCCGCTTTCCCCATCTAGATAACCCCACACTATCACCTTGAGCTCTAGATGGTTCCAACAAACACCACAATTTCATAGAAACATCCAACTCCAAATATAACTCATAATAAGTATTTGTAATCTCTAGCCTAAGTGCCACCATGGTGTGCATGCTA
The DNA here is from genome assembly GCA_023614405.1 of Avena insularis. Taxonomy (NCBI): domain Eukaryota; kingdom Viridiplantae; phylum Streptophyta; class Magnoliopsida; order Poales; family Poaceae; genus Avena; species Avena insularis. The sequence goes on along the minus strand of CM042696.1, from coordinate 92,634,133 downwards.
TCACTTTTACACACATAGGGAGAGCAGAGATCTATTAAAGCACTTGAGTACCAAGGTAGATCTACTTGATTACATAGCTCATGATTACAATATGATTATGCATAGAGAGAGATGAACACATAGCTACCGGTAGAACTCTTAGCCTTGAGAGAGAACTACTCCCTCCTCATCATGGGAGTCAGCAACGGCGATGGACATAGCGGTGGAGTCGCTGGAGATGGCGGTGAAGATGGTGAAGAGGCGGCGGCAGCGCCGGTGGCAGCGCGGAGGACTCCTTCCCGCCCAGATCACAAGGGGAGCTCCGCCCTTAGCCCTTCCTTCATGGCTTATTGGAAGCCCTGTCCCATGGAGATGGGATCCATGGGGGAGGCAAAAACGTGGCTTTGGTGGCTGCAAATTCGTGGGTGGAGGTGTCTCCCACGAATTAGGTTTCCTCCCTTTATATAATTTCTCGGATTCCTGTCACCCCATCTTGGGCTGCAGTAAATCAGGCCTATCGGGCCCGTCCGGACTCAGAATCAGCTAAATTTATGTCCAGAACGTTTGTCGCGAAATTTCCAACAACTTTATAGTAGAAGAGTTTTCCGTTTGACACCGTCTTCGACCCGAAACGTGACCATCTTCAAAAAGAGTTCTGAGACAGATTTCTGGAAAATCCTAATTTGACTCCAACAAGGTTTCCACTTGTATTCTTGGTAATTCCTACACATCAAAGTGTAAAACAAGAACATTGTGCACTTTTGCAACTATTAGTAGGTTAGTCCAAATAAATCATAAACTTTATATAAAAAGGAGTATCAAAAACATATTATTAGCATAAAACCATCAAAAATTATAGATACGTTATGGACGTATCAACATCCCCAAACTTAGTTCCTGCTCGTCCTCGAGTAGGTAAACGATAAAAACAATGTAACTTTTGAGGTGACACGCAGCCAACACAACCTTGATCATAATTATTGTAAAAGCATTGATAGCTAGGATGAAGGTACTCTAAACATGAACATGAAAAATAGAGTTCTAACAATAAGACATAGCAACTGTGTTGTAGCATAAAAAGGTACAAACAAAAGATTCATGAATAACAATGCTTTGAAAGACGTTTGTTTGTTTCACATAAAGAAAACACAATGAGAATGGTATTCAGCTTGTCCCTCATAGTGTAGCAAAATATAAATGCATAGGACACCTTCAAAGTTCATAAGGATGACTAGATACAAATAGTTTAAGAACACGCAATATCAAAGTTATGCATCAATCAACAAGTTTTGGGACAATGCGGATTAAACTAAGAATGGCCACGATACTCTCTTAATAGGGGCATAAAGATAGAAGATGGAGACTCAACATAAAAGTAAAAGAAAGTCCTTCATAGATGGAAGCAGGGATTCAAGTCTCATAAAGAGCTTCCAAAAATTATGGTACTTATTAACTTTCATCTCTCATTGCCCCTATCATAAGCATCTTGAAGTGATTAAGGTTAAAGTGAACAAACTATGGAGTATATGCTTGACAAAGTATAAGTTGGAAATCTCATGTCCCTTGAATACGAGGGCCGCTCCTCATGCTACTCAAGTTTAGTTACCGGTAAGTTCTTGTCATAGTAAGTACATGTGTATCATAGAGAACTAATCTGGGTACCCTTGCCCGATGATACGGAAGAATCCCCATATCAAAATGACAAGGCAAGTAGACAACGAGCATCTCACCAATCTTCTTATTTACCATGGGAAAATGGTGCTTTTTTCTCTCTTTCCTCTTTTCTCATATCTTTTTTTTCTCTTTTTCTCAATATCTGACTCTTTTTTATAAGAAGAATGCTTCATAGACAACTCATTATGGTTACACTGCAGGTTTCCACCATGATTAGGCATGGATTAGACCGGCGGCCCAGGCGTTTCTCTAATACACATACATAACTCCATGGACTTACAAGCTCCCCTTTCATTTCACATCGACGACATCCATAGACAAAAGAGCATAATATCAACTAGGTACAAAGTACAAGTGCAATGTTGAAAGCGTTCCCCATGACAGCATGGTTCTGCTAATCCCCAACATATAAGTGCAAGCATATACAACATAGACGACACAATGGTTCAAGTTTATTAAGGGCAAGAAAAGTAAAGTGTGCCATCAAGTTCGTGGGAGCTTTAATCACTAGTTTTCTCATAACAAGTTTAATTCGGAAGGTAGATAAAAACATGAATATACTTGGAATAGAAAATGCTAATAGGTAGGTATGGTGGACTCTTTGAAATAACTTGGTTTTATTTTGAGTTGGATGCATGAGTGGAACTCATACTTGGTATGGAGGCTAGCAAAATACTGGGAGCGACCAACTAAGTGAGCAATAATGGCCATAATCATGCAAAACGAGAAAACATCATTAATTAAAGCATAAAGTGATATTAAAAGTCAAAAACTAAAGGATCATAGAGGCTATGGTGACTTGGTGTAGTCTTAACATGGTGTGAGCATGTGCCAAGTCAACCCAAATAAAGCATCAAAGGAGAATACCACAATACTATGCTTTAATATGCTAAAACAACACATGATTCTTTCAAGGCACATTAAGCAATCTCAATTGTTTATAACAAGTCATGCTTCAGCAATAATCACTAATCATAAAGCAAAAAAATATCAAGCATGACATGATAAAGTCTAAGTCACAGTCAAAAACAAGCTCCTTTTTACCACTTAAGCATGACCTTTTCCTACTCTTTTCCAATCCAAACCAATCTTATTTGAAAACTAATGTATGAATGAGGGGGTCCAACCAATTTATTCAAGCAAACTAAGCAAACGAAAACCAAAAATGAAAACGAAGACGCTCCAAGAACAACACAACTGTGCATGAAACAATAAAAATGAAGTGTTTGGAAGAAACCTGAGATTTTTATTGATGAAGAAGGGGATGCCTTGGGCATCCCCAAGTTTTGACGCTTGTACTTCTTGGATATTTATTGGGGTGACACGCGTGGCATCCCCAAGCTTGAGCTTTAGTCCATTGTTCATCTCATTACACCATTCTTTCCCTACACCTGAAAATTTCCTTCATACAAAACTTCACACAATCTTCATTAGCAACATTAGTGCATTCAAAAGATAATAAACCTTTGGGTTCAGTTTCAACACCAATAAAACTTCCATTAAAACACAAACTACTGTAGCACTTCCCTCAAAAAGCTCAATTCTCCAAAAAGAACCCAAAAAGGAATCAACAAGAAGCAAATGCAAATAATGGCAGAAATCTATCAAAACAGACCAGCGGGTAAAAACCAATTTTTTCGAAGACCTTCTGTTGCTCAAATCAAAAAGTGTTGAACTAACTAAAGTTAGATAACAACCTAGGGCAGAATCACAAAGAATCACAGCTCAAACCGACGTATAGAGATTTTAAACGAATTTTTACAGCGAAGCACAAAAATCTGTTTCGGAACAGCAACTTTCCCAAGCATTACTTCTCTCTCATTAGAGGTTACTCTTGGCACAAAAGCAAATAAAAAGGATAAGGAGCGGTTATTACAGAGTTAATAACTTCCAAGACTCATCTAAAACTTTTGGGTTATCTCCCAATAAGTACTTTTCTTTAACGCCTTTAAGTTAGGCATGATAGTTTGAGAAGATGCTCACATAAGAAATATGAATTGGAGTAAAATAGAGCATCAAGAAGCAAATTCAATGCACATTTAAGTCTAACCCACTTCCTATGCATAGGAATCTTGTAAAGAAACAAGTCATGAAAGCACAAAGCAATAAGCATAGTAAAGCAAAACAAGTGAAACTTCAAGACTTTCAACATAAAGAGGGGAAACTTAATATTATTGAGATGCATAAAACCATGTTTCCCTCTCTCATAATAACTTTCAGTAGCATCATGAATAAAATTAACAATATAACTATCACATAAAACATTCTTATCATGAGCCACATGCATATAATAATTATTACTCTCCACATAAGCATATTCATTCTTATTAATTGTAGTGGGAGCAAATTTAACAAAATAGCTATCATTATTATTCTCAGCACCATAATCATCAAATATAGGAGGCATAATGTAGTCATAATTAATTTTCTCCACAATAGTAGGTGGACTAAAAATATCATATTTATCATTGTAATCATCATATATTGGAGGTTTGGTATCATCATAAGCAATAGAATAACTATCTTCCAAAGCTGGGGAACTAAAAAGATCATTTTCATAAAAACTAGTGTCACATCCCAAGATTTTCCAAATCTTGTAATGTGAAAAATAAATAAACAAAATAATTTTTTGTTGAAAATCAGGGTGAAAAGAAACTTTTTTTTCTAAAAGGAAACTTAAAATCCCATCTTGAACAAACTTTGGCTAAAGTTTGAATTCAACAAAAATCCAAATCAAGGGAAATGCATTCCTCAATGAATGTATCTGGAAATTTGAACACTGGGAAAATAAATCCAAATCCCTAACCCTAATGGAAGGAAAGCATTTTCCAAAGTATCTCCAAACCTATGGAATTGATCCATACCAAAAAAAATTGATCAACAAATATTCACAAAGGATCAAGAAAGACCATAGAAGTTGGTTTCACTCAAATTGGAACCATCAATAAAATCTTATGATTATAATAAGATAAGGGAATTGAATTCCCAAAGCTAATAAAGCCCTTACCAAAAACCCATATCAATTGGTGAACAAATAATCCTAAAGGGATTTAAAAAGTTAAACATTTAATAAAGGAAAAATAAATTGTTTTGGAAATACTATTTTGGATCTTTTAATAAAAGACTTTATTTTCAAATAAAAAGGTGAGCCAAATTAATTTTGGCCAAACTTTTGTAATAAAATATTTTGTTTTGATAAAATGAGTAAAAGTTTATTTAAATAAAATAATAAGGATTTAAATATCCAATTTTATTTAAGTAAAGGCTTTTCCCATTTTAAATGAACACCAAGTATTTTATTACTACTTTGAAATCTTTTTATTAAAGGTTTTGCTTTGATTAAAATGAGTAAAGGTTTATTTAAATAAAATAATAAGGATTTAAATATCCAATTTTATTTAAGTAAAGGCTTTCCCATTTTAATTAAACACCAAAACTTATTTATCTATTTAAATAAGTTTCCAAGTATTCCTTATTTTCAAATAAAACCTACTGGTTTGTTTTTGGAAATAATTGGATTTCAAATGGAAATTTTATTAAAATAAATCAAAACCCTATTTTATTAAATAAAGATCCATTTTATTTAATTATTAAATGGATCCTAAAATAAATAAAAATATTATTTCATTTTGGACTTTGGTTGATGTCTTAAAGAGAACCAAATTTAAATGAAAAGTTTGAGTGTTGTTTGATTGTTTGAGTATTTGATTGAATTTCAAAACAGAAAAAGAATTAGAAAAGAATAAAACAAACAGACAGAAAAAAAAGGGAAAGAAACCAGCCCGGCCAGCCCAAGAGGGCCCAACTCCAGCCCACCTTTCTTTCCCTCGGCAAAACGTTGCACCAGACTCTTACCCAGACAGTATGACCGTGGACCCAACCCCCACTCCTTTTCATCATCGCCGAGTGGACCCCACCTCATCGTCTTCGTCACCGCAGTGACCCGTTCTTCCTCGTTCTGCCGTTGATTCTCCGGCTTAATTTGCCATAACGCTGCGTTTATTCCTCGCGGTGATCAAGCACATTTAAACGCCAGCGCATCCTCTCTCGTTCCCCTCTGACTCCTCCCTCAAGCACGCCCCCAGGCCGAGGAATTTTACCCTATACCCCCTCGCTCCGACAACTTCCCGGTCAATTCCGGAACCACGGCCGCCCCTCGACTCTACACGCAGGCATATTCACCACATCCAGCGCATCCACCTGTGTCTTTGTACGATCATGGGCGCGCCCAGAGCGTCAAGAACGACCTCCAAAGATCGCCGCCGCCTCGCCTCCGACGAGTCCCACCGGTGAGACCAGACCACCCTTCACCTCTCGCTCAAACACACAGATTTGCGAGTCCGCGCATCTAACCGTGTCGCCATTTCACTTCGAGGTGATCCCCAGGGCCGTCCACAACGACCACCTGACGCGTCCGTCGCCGTCCTCTACTCCGGTGAGGAATCGCGACTGAACCAAAGCGCCCCTCGTCGAACCGTCAGTATGTTGAGCATCGTCGTGACCCCCTGAGCCCGGTGAGCAACCCCTCCTTCTCCCGCACCTCCTGTAGCATCGCCTCCGTCGTCGACCGGCCACGGTAGCCACCGCTCGCCGCCATTCTGGTCGATACGATGTGAGCCGTTAGATCACGATCCTATGCACACGATAGATCCACTTATCGAAGAGGTACGAGTGATCTGTGCGCCGATCTGTTTAATCCGACGACCGCAGCGTGATCCACGAACGGTATCAGCCAATGAGATAGTGACGTGGCGGTCTGCTTTTAAAATGAAATTGAAGCATTTAAGTGCCATTTTCAAACCCTTGTATCTTTGAATCCACACGTCCAAAATTTACAAATTTTATGTCGTTGGATTCAGGAGAGCAAGATCTAACCAACCCTACCCTTAGTTTAGCAAATAGTACCTGTTAGCTTGTTTAATTTTGCAGATTCTTTTGAGTGCTTGTTGAGATTAGAAAATCATTTAAAATGATTTTAGGTTAAAACCTTTGCAATTTGGTTTGTTGTGACCTTACTGACCCTAGGAACCAACCTAAGTTTTGGAAAATGATTTTGAAAGGATTAGAATGGATTAATTAGTTTAATCCATTTCTAGCCAATTAAAAACCATTGTTTTGTTTATGAAAATGCTTTCATAAAGAAAACTTTGAGAAAATGTTTTGGACCAAACCTACTGACCCAAAACACCAAGTTTTGCAATAGCAACTCATTTGGTGAAAAACATAAAGTTTTGCCTTGATAGAATTATTTTCCACATAAAATGATGAATGGATTTTAAAATGGTTTTTGAGCAAAACCCTCTAACCAATGACTTTGCCATTTTGGTAAATGACCAATTTGGAACTTACAAAGTTTAGAAGCCTAGTGGAGACCATCCTTACAATAGAACCAACCTTTGCATGCTTATGCATGACTTAGATTCCATTGCTTTGTGAGTGTGAAATTGTTTGTTTGACTTTGTTTGGAATGTTAGTTGATTTTGTGTTTGCTTGATTGACTTGTAGTGAAGTTAGAGAAGTGTGAGACTAGCAAGATCAAGGAGTGAACCATCATTCCCTACCCAAAAGGCAAGTTACACTATCATACAAAAGTCCTACTATTTTCATTATACTTAGTGGATTTTGAAAACATGCATGAAAACAATTTTATACTTATGCTATGCTAAATCCTAATAGGATTCCCTTACATTACTTAGTGAAAACCTTGTAGTTGTACATGCTTAGCCATGCTATATTTTGAAAAGAGATACATGTTGAGATTTTACAAAGTTGAGAAAAGGACTTGTGTTTTATATAATAAAACAAGGACTCAATGAACCACCTAGGTGGAGGATACTTTAAGTTTTGGAGAAGGTGGCAACAAAAGGAACCATTCTATGGCAATCTCTTTGTGTTGTGCTCCAAAAGAAAACCCTCCTAGGAAACTTAGAGATTGAACATGCTTCTCCAATTGTGGCTTTTGTGCAACCACATGCTATTATGGCTCGCTTAGTCAATTACATTAGGAAGACCCATACATTGTCTTTAGTTACGACATGGGGATCTGAATGCTTCATGGGGGCTAAAGACAAGCTAGCAATGGTGTATGGGAGGACCTTTTGGAAAGACTTCGTCATATTCTCAATCTGCCAGTATTCCATCTTGGTGAGTACTAATCCAGCGGCCACTGGTGGCAACAAGATGAGAGTGTGACATGTGGGTAAAGTGTACAACTTCTGCAGAAGATAATAAAATCTAAGTACTTAGCCGTGTCCCCGGTTATGGACAATACTGAGCAACTAAAGGCCTGAAGCTATGGAAGATCTCGACATTCTAATTTCTAAAAGAAAACTTTTAAAACTTGATGCACTTGGAGTTACCAAGGAACTCAAGAGATTTTGACAAAACTTGATGCACTTGGAGTTACCAAGAACCTCAAGAGATTTTGACAAAACTTGATGCACTTGGAGTTACTAAGGTGCTCAAGAGATTTTTGACAAGGACTTGAACACTTGGGTTTTTACCAAGGAGTTCAAGAGATTTATGAAAGGAGATTTGACAAAGGACCAAAAACCATTTTTGAAAAGATAGGATAAAATATTGCTTTATGCAAATGAGCCTTAAACTCTACTTAGCCAAATATGCATGTAGTGATAGGATCCACCTATATTACACATAGAAGTGAAACTTTCCAATACAATTCAAATGTATTGACCCTTGTGGCTGTAACTTATTATGTTGCAGGTTTGATTGTTTTTAGTGAAGATTGACTGATTAGGGTTACAAAGCCTACAACCAACATGTCTGCCTGTGGCACTTTGAAGATGAAGGACCCATGACTATAGTTATTCCGCTGCAATGTAATGTAATAGCCAAATGAGCTATGTAAATATGTAATTAAAATTATGTTATTCCTGGTTATAAAGTTGTATTATGACCTTTGTTTCTTGATATTACATCTGAACTGTGGATGCTAGCTATTGATCCAGGGACTAGCATTATAAACACAGGGGGCTCAATCTTATTAAAGGTTGGGGACCTTACAGATGGTATCAGAGCATTGTGTTGCCTGTAGGATTTGTAACCCTAGGATTGGACAAAAACCCTTATAAAAATAGGAGATGCAAATTATTTCAAAAACTATTTACAAACAATCTTGTAAACTCTTTCCTCAATCATTTTGGTTTCAACTCTACCTCTCTTCTATTTCAACTTGATGGAAAGCCTACCCCATGACCAAAGACTTCATCATGTGCAAGGGACTTCATCAACTCTAATGACTTCAACTCCTTCAACTCCAATGACTTCAACATCTTCAAGTGATTTCAACCTTATTCTCAACAAGGACTCCCAACTTAGATGTTACCAAGGACTACAAGTGAGACAAAGAAATCATGCTCAAAGACTTGAAGACTAAGGAAAACAACTTAGAAGGAGCCATCAACATCTTTGAAGTATTTGTGACCAAGACACAAGAATTTTCCCAAGGGAACCATGATCTCATTCAAGAAGAATCAACCAAGAAGGATGGAAAGATTCCAAATGAACCATATAGATGGACCACCATATTTAGTTTAAGTCAAACCCACCAACTTATGTGGTGTAACAAAATATTTTGGTTGCCTAAAAATATGCTTGAAACTTGTTGTTTACTTCAACTCATGAGTTAAGCTCATAAGTTGTTAAGTGATTGGTTTCTTGTTGAATGTTTGATGGTTTGATTGTTTGATCGAACTTGATTGTTTTGAGTTGTGTGTTAGGACTTCTTAAAACCTATCCACCAATACTTATCCCTATCAAACCAACAGATGCCTCCCGTCGTGCCAACCCAACCAAAACAACAACATCACCCCCGAGGTTGCAGATGATGGCACTCGATACGCTTGATGCACAGATGACCACATTCATACAGAATTTGAATAACAACAACAACAACAACAATCAGAATAATCCTCCAAAGACTAGACATGCTCACCAAGTTTCAAACTTAGGCCGCAAGGTTCTCTGGAACAACTGATCCAATGGAAGGCGATGATTGGTTACGTTCAAGAACAAAGACTTAGTGACTTGGCTGCACCGATGGAGAAAAGTTAGGTTTGCAGCATTTTTACTTGAAGGACCAGAAGAACATGGTGGGATAACTTTCAAATCACCACTCCCCTTGAAGATGTAACTTGGGCTATTTTGAGGATGGATTCAGAACCACTCACATCTCACCTGAGTAATGTACTTGAAGAAAAGGAGTTTCACAATCTGAAATAACATCACCTCAGGTGGCTGAGTATATTGAAGAATTCAACAACTGCACGCTATGCACCGATGAAGTTGATACAGATGCTAAGAGAAAAGAAAATTTCTTGAAGGACTTAATGATGAGTTGAACCTACAGCTAGTGGTTGCCTATGTCCCAACTTATCAATCACTCTGTGACAAAGCCATCATTTTGGAAAACAAGATGAATCAAGTTGAGAATAAAAAGAGGAAGCATAAACTCAAAAATCATTCAGGATCATCGAAGAAGAAGCATTCATTCAAAAAGAGAAATGAAGATTCTGAATCACATCAATATAACCACAACAAAAATGGAAGAGATAATAATGGAGATGATATTGACAAAGGAGATAACCTTGGTCGAATCAACAAGACAAATTCAGGAAGAAAGACATTAGCCAGCAAAGTGCCATATATACCTGCAAGGAACTTGGACACTATGCATCAAACTCCGAGAAGAAGAAGAAAAAGGCTGCTAGAAGAGCCAATGGAAATGACTCAATGTGACCCAGAAAGGACATGAACCACATTGACATGGATGGAAACGTTGAAGAGATAGAAGAAGTGGATGATGATTTAGATAACTCAGTTGAGTCAAATAAGGATTCCTTGTCTGAATATCAAGTGTTGAACCTATAGTCAAGAGAACCATCAATGTAACCCTTTGAGACTTTATTTTAAGGGTGGTAGTACCCTAGTTGCCTTCAAGCCAACTTGTAACCCTAGCCTTCCCAAATCTCGGGGACGAGATTTCTTTATGGTAATTGTCACATCCCAAGATTTTCCAAATCTTGTAATGAAAAATAAATAAACAAAATAAATTTTTGTTGAAAATCAGGGTGAAAAGAAACTTTGTTTCTAAAAGGAAACTTAAATCCCATCTTGAACAAACTTTGGCTAAAGTTTGAATTCAACAAAATCCAAATCAAGGGAAATGCATTCCTCAATGAATGTATCCGAAATTTGAACACCGGAAAATAAATCCAAATCCTAACCCTAATGGAAGGAAATCATTTTCCAAAGTATCTCCAAACCTATGGAATTGATCCATACCAAAAAAATTGATCAACAAATATTCACAAAGGATCAAGAAAGACCATAGAAGTTGGTTTCACTCAAATTGGAACCATCAATAAAATCTTATGATTATAATAAGATAAGGGAATTGAATTCCCAAAGCTAATAAAGCCCTTACCAAAACCCATATCAATTGGTGAACAAATAATCCTAAAGGATTTAAAAGTTAAACATTTAATAAAGGAAAAATAAATTGTTTTGGAAATACTATTTTGGATCTTTTAATAAAAGACTTTGTTTTCAAATAAAAAGGTGAGCCAAATTAATTTTGGCCAAACTTTTGTAATAAAATATTTTGTTTTGATAAAATGAGTAAAAGTTTATTTAAATAAAATAATAAGGATTTAAATATCCAATTTTATTTAAGTAAAGGCTTTTCCCATTTTAAATGAACACCAAGTATTTTATTACTACTTTGAAATCTTTTATTAAAAGTTTTTGCTTTGATTAAAATGAGTAAAGGTTTATTTAAATAAAATAATAAGGATTTAAATATCCAATTTTATTTAAGTAAAGCCTTTCCCATTTTAATTAAACACCAAAACTTATTTATCTATTTAAATAAGTTTCCAAGTATTCCTTATTTTCAAATAAAACCTACTGGTTTGTTTTTGGAAATAATTGGATTTCAAATGGAAATTTTATTAAATAAATCAAAACCCTATTTTATTAAATAAAGATCCATTTTATTTAATTATTAAATGGATCCTAAAATAAATAAAAATATTATTTCATTTTGGACTTTGGTTGATGTCTTAAACAGAACCAAATTTAAATGAAAAGTTTGAGTGTTGTTTGATTGTTTGAGTATTTGATTGAATTTCAAAACAGAAAAAGAATTAGAAAAGAATAAAACAAACAGACAGAAAAAAAAGGGAAAGAAACCAGCCCAGCCGGCCAGCCCAGTAGGCCCAACTCCAGCCCACCTTTCTTTCCTCAAAAAACGTTGCACCTGCACTCTTACCCGCACAGAGTATGACTGGTGGACCCAACCCCCACTCCCTTTTCATCACTACCGAGTGGACCCCACCCTCTACTGTTCTTCGTCCTCACCGCAGTGACCCGATCTTCCTCGTTCTGCCGTTGATTCTCCGGCTTAATTCGCCATAACGCCGCGTTTATTCCTCGCGGTGATCAAGCACATTTAAACGCCAGCGCATCCTCTCGCTCCTCCTCGACTCCTCCTCAAGCATGCCCCTGTGCCGAGGAATTTTACCCTATACCCCCTCTGCCTCCGACAACTTCCCCGGTCAATTCCGGTGAACCACGGCCGCCCCTCGACTCCCTCTACACGCAGGCATATTCACCACATCCAGGCGCATCCACTTGTGCCCTTTAATGCGACGCTGGCGCCCAGGCCCGGTAACGACAACCTCCAAGACCGCCGCCCCGCCTCCGCTCGACGAGTCCCACCGGTGAGACCAGACCACCCTTCACCTCTCGCTCAAACACACAGATTTGCTCGAGTCCCGCGCATCTAACCGTGTCGCCATTTCACTTCGAGGTGATCCCGCGCCGCCCATTAACGACCACTGACGCGTCTGCCGCTGTCCTCTACTCCGGCGAGGAATCGCGATCAACCAGAGCGCCTCGTCGAACCGTCGACGTTGAGCATCGCTGACCTCGAGCCCGGTGAGCAACCCTCCTTCTCCACACCTCAGAAGGCCGCCTCCGTCGACCGACAGTTCGCCGCGGTAGCCACTGGCCTCGCCGCCGGTTCTCGGCCGATACGATGTGAGCCGTTAGATCACGATCCTATGCACGATAGATCCACTTATCGAAGAATGAAGTGATCCTGTGCCGCCGATCTGTTTAATCCGACGCCGCAGCGTGATCCACACCGAACGGTATCAGCCAATGAGATAGTGACGCGTGGCAGTGCATTTTAAAAAGCGAAATTGAAACATTTAAGTGCCATTTTCAAACCCTTGTATCTTTGAATCCACATGTCCAAAATTTACAAATTTTATGTCGTTGGATTCAGGAGAGCAAGCTCTAACCAACCCTACCCTTAGTTTAGCAAATAGTACCTGTTAGCTTGTTTAATTTTGCCGATTCTTTTGAGTGCTTGTTTAGATTAGAAAAATCATTTAAAAATGATTTTAGGTTAAAACCTTTGCAATTTGGTTTGTTGTGACCTTACTGACCCTAGGAACCAACCTAAGTTTTGGAAAATGATTTTGAAAGGATTAGAATGGATTAATTAGTTTAATCCATTTCTAGCCAATTAAAAACCATTGTTTTGTTTATGAAAATGCTTTCATAAAGAAAACTTTGAGAAAATGTTTTGGACCAAACCTACTGACCCAAAACACCAAGTTTTGCAATAGCAACTCATTTGGTGAAAAACATAAAGTTTTGCCTTGATAGAATTATTTTCCACCACATAAAATGATGAATGGATTTTAAAATGGTTTTTGAGCAAAACCCTCTAACCAATGACTTTGCCATTTTGGTAAATGACCAATTTGGAACTTACAAAGTTTAGAAGCCTAGTGGAGACCATCCTTACAATAGAACCAACCTTTGCATGCTTATGCATGACTTAGATTCCATTGCTTTGTGAGTGTGAAATTGTTTGTTTGACTTTGTTTGGAATGTTAGTTGATTTTGTGTTTGCTTGATTGACTTGTAGTGAAGTTAGAGAAGTGTGAGACTAGCAAGATCAAGGAGTGAACCACCATTCCCTACCTAAAAGGCAAGTTACACTATCATACAAAAGTCCTACTATTTTCATTATACTTAGTGGATTTTGAAAACATGCATGAAAACAATTTTATACTTACGCTATGCTAAATCCTAATAGGATTCCTTACATAACTTAGTGAAAACCTTGTAGTTGTACATGCTTAGCCATGCTATATTTTGAAAAGAGATACATGTTGAGATTTTACAAAGTTGAGAAAAGGACTTGTTTTATATACTAACACAAGGACTCAATGAACCACCTAGGTGGAGGATACTTTAAGTTTTGGAGAAGGTGGCAACAAAAGGAACCATTCTATGGCAATCTCTTTGTGTTGTGCTCCAAAAGAAAACCCACCTAGGAAACTTAGAGATTGAACATGCTTCTCCAATTGTGGCTTTCGTGTGCAACCACATGCTATTATGGCTCTGGCTTAGTCAATTACATTAGGAAGACCCATACATTGTCTTTAGTTACCAGACATGGGGATCTGGAATGCTTCATGGGGGCTAAAGACAAGCTAGCAATGGTGTATGGGAGGACCTTTTGGAAAGACTTCGTCATATTCTCAATCTGCCAGTATTCCATCTTGGTGAGTACTAATCCAGTGACCACGGTGGCAACAAGATGAGAGTGTGACATGTGGGTAAAGTGTACAACTTCTGCAGAAGATAATAAAATCTAAGTACTTAGCCGTGTCCCCGGTTATGGACAATACTGAGCAACTAAAGGCTTGAAGCTATGGAAGATCTCGACATTCTAATTTCTAAAAGAAAACTTTTAAAACTTGATGCACTTGGAGTTACCAAGGAACTCAAGAGATTTTGACAAAACTTGATGCACTTGGAGTTACCAAGAAGCTCAAGAGATTTTGACAAAACTTGATGCACTTGGAGTTACTAAGGTGCTCAAGAGATTTTTGACAAGGACTTGAACACTTGGGTTTTTACCAAGGAGTTCAAGAGATTTATGAAAGGAGATTTGACAAAGGACCAAAAACCATTTTTGAAAAGATAGGATAAAATATTGCTTTATGCAAATGAGCCTTAAACTCTACTTAGCCAAATATGCATGTAGTGATAGGATCCACCTATATTACACATAGAAGTGAAACTTGCCAATACAATTCAAATGTATTGACCCTTGTGGCTGTAACTTATTATGTTGCAGGTTTGATTGTTTTTAGTGAAGATTGACTGATTAGGATTACAAAGCCTACAACCAACATGTCTGCCTGTGGCACTTTGAAGATGAAGGACCCATGACTATAGTTATTCCGCTGCAATGTAATGTAATAGCCAAATGAGCTATGTAAATATGTAATTAAAATTATGTTATTCCTGGTTATAAAGTTGTATTATGACCTTTGTTTCTTGATATTACATCTGAACTGTGGATGCTAGCTATTGATCCAGGGACTAGCATTATAAACACAGGGGGCTCAATCTTATTAAAGGTTGGGGACCTTACAACTAGCTTCCCCAAGCTTAGAATTTTCCATAGCATTAGCAATAATGGTGTCCAAAGAATTCATACTAACAACATTGCTATTAGCATGCAAATAAAGTTCCATAGGTTTTTTAATTTTCTCTTCAAACACTTCATGTCCTAACTCAAGATAAATACTATAAAGCTATCTAATTTTGTTGTTGTTTTCCATTAAGCCTAACTAGTGAAAACAAGAAAAAAAAAGACAAAATTGCAAAATATAAAGGAAATAACTTCGAGCACTCACACCGGAGGATGTGAGTACCTTTTACCTTACCTTCCCGACAACGACGCCAGAAAATAGCTTGATGTCTACACACTTCTATTCTAGTAGACAGTTGTTGGGCCTCCAAGTGTAGAGGTTTGTAGAACAACAGCAAGTTTTCCCTTAAGTGGATTACCCAAGGTTTATCAAACTCAGGGAGGAAGTGGTCAAAGGTATCCCCTCTCAAGCAACCCTGCAATCAAGATACAAGAAACTCTTGTGTCCCCAACACACCCAATACACTTGTCAGGTGTATAGGTGCACTAGTTCGGCGAAGAGATAGTGAAATATAAGTATTATGGATAAAAGACAACGGTGTCAGAAAATAGCTTGATGGGGTGGAAGAGACTAAAGGAAAACTGAAATAAATATGGAAGCAAGCAAACATGTAACAGATCTAATTGCAAATGGTGTTTCAATGCTTAGAAACAAGGCCTAGGGATCATACTTTCACTAGTGAACACTCTCATATAAATATCTTCTCTTTATGATACTACTCTGAACTACTCTCCGGTTGGACACTCTAATCCATGGTAGGGCTATAACAACACTCCTCAAAGTCCGCTTTCCCCATCTAGATAACCCCACACTGTCACCTTGAGCTCTAGATGGTTCCAACAAACACCACAGTTTCATAGAAACATCCAACTCCAAATATAACTCATAACAAGTATTTGTAATCTCTAGCCTAAGTGCCACCATGGTGTGCACGCTGTCACTTTCACACACATGGGGAGAGCAGAGATCTATTAAAGCACTTGAGTAACAAGGTAGATCTACTTGATTAAATAGCTCATGATCACAATATGATCATGCATAGAGAGAGATGAACACATAGCTACCGGTAGAACCCTTAGCCTCGAGAGAGAACTACTCCCTCCTCATTATGGGAGTCAGCAACAGCGATGGAGATGGCGGTGAAGATGGTGAAGAGGCGGCGGCGGCGCCAGGGCGCGGAGGACTCCTTCCCCGCCGCCGGTATCACAAGGGAGCTCTGCCCCTTAGCCCCCTTCCTTCATGGCTTATTGGAAGCCCTGTCCCATGGAGATGGGATCCATGGGGGAGGCAAAAACGTGGCTTTGGTGGCTGCAAATTCGTGGGTGGAGGTGTCTCCCACGAATTAGGTTTCCTCCCTTTATATAATTTCTCGCATTCTCGTCACCCCATCTTGGGCTGCAGTAAATCAGGCCTATCAGGCCCGTCCGGACTCAGAATCAGGTAAATTTTATGTCCAGAACGTTTGTCGCGAAATTTCCAACAACTTTATAGTAGAAGAGTTTTCTGTTTGACACCGTATTCGACCCGAAACGTGACCATCTTCAAAAAGAGTTATGAGACAGATTTCTGGAAAATCCTAATTTGACTCCAACAAGGTTTCCACTTGTATTCTTGGTAATTACTACACATCAAAGTGTAAAACAAGAACATTGTGCACTTTTGCAACTATTAGTAGGTTAGTCCAAATAAATCATAAACTTTATATAAAAAGGAGTATCAAAAGCATATTATTAGCATAAAACCATCAAAAATTATAGATACATTATGGACGTATCAAACACACCTTTATAACCACTATATTACCAAGTGGCGCTTGATTCTATCTAAGCACTCTCGGGAGACAGTGATTGATATAGCCTCACGGTCTAAGGAATAGTCTACGAGGATCCATTTCTAATCATCGTAACTTGAACTTCGTGACATGATCAGGTCACGATGTTTAGGTTGTGTATTGGTTCATCATCTCATTCTCAGAATGAGTTGACTCCATTTCCAACTGGCATAAATGCCACATGATCAGGAAACATGATCATCTGTTGACCAATGAACCAGTGACTAGAGTTTCACTAGGAACCCCTGGTTGTTTATATATCACACGTGTATTGATGTTTACACTCAATACAGTTATAGCATGATATAATACTTAATCACAAACTTTATGAAATATGATAATAATCCTTATTACTATTTGTCTCTAGGACATATTTCCAACAGTCTCCCACTTGCACTAGAGTACAAATAAACTAGCTGCATTTGTTCTTAATCATTGGCACCATATATCCGGTACCCTGAACATGCTTACTCATGGAAGAGGTTGAGCCTTGGGTCTGTACTTTACGGTCCCAAATCCTTTGCAACTTATTAATGTAACCTTGATTGACATTAATACTTTATCATCACATGATAACATCTGTGTGTATGTATCGTCGCTATGGCAGCATAACGAGGCCTGATTCCAGGAGCCTACAGTGACTTTAGATCAACCTCGAGGGCTTTCTCATGGGCACTGTGCCCTGGGACACATCATTCTACGTTAAAAGCGAACTAGCCCCGCCATAACATTATACAACACTTTAGATGGTACCCTTATCTATTGTTATAAACGTAATCATCGAAACACTAGTGCACTCTGTGCAACTTTCGATGTTTTGTTCACCTCTCTTCCTACTTGACTCAAGTCGGTATTTATAGGAATTTCCAACATATTCCCTTATAACATAACCCTTTATGCCTTAAGATATGTCATCCTTTATGGATTTGGAAAACATGTCTGCAGTTCTGTATTAGATACCGTGGACAAACTTAGCTCAACGTTCTGTGATTCAAACTTAATCACTTTTAAACGTTTCTTATTGGATCATATATTATGTTAAGCTGTCATCATGGTTTTCTAAGATAGAACCTATGTCTGAACATAGTGGATGATGATCATCCTTTTATTTCTTTCAACAATTGATGTTAAACTTAATACTATTCCTAATTTGAGTTATTAAGGACCAATTCCTTAATTAACTTCTATTCCGAAACCCTTTTCAGAATCCCTTAAGGAATACTACATAATATCATAATACACTTATTGTCAACTTCCATACCTTATAAATCATTATTTATCGGTACTTGTGCTTTTATTATTAACACACTTAAGAATCACTCCTATAAGCTCCCACTCAAAATATGTTCCCACATATTTGGGTATGAGTCAATACTCTTACTCAAACTATGTTCCTACATATTTGAATTTGAGACTTATATTGCTCCCACTCAAAAATATGTCATTCACATATTGTTTTAGGAAGACTTTCATAGCTCCCACTCAATTTCATGCAAATTCCATATCCACTCACTATTTTGAAAATTTTCAAAATCCTTTGATCAAATATCAAACTTGGAGTTTTACTATGAGATACTAGTACTTTTACTAGTTTTAAATCCTCTAGACATTCAACATACTTGAATCAAATTCATTTGAATTCGTCCAATACTTGACAAATTGTGCTTTTGTCATTCACTCCCTTTTCCACAATGGCTCTCTAGTCATTTGGGAAAATTCCAAGTAACCTCTTTTACTTGTGAGGTTCAGCAACGAATTTCTTTCTAATCTCAAGTGAATTTTGCTTCTAGGATTTATCATAATTCTAGTTTACCATTATTTCCTTAGTAGTTCGTAGGTATGTCATATTCTAGTAATCATGACAAATGATTCACAAATGTCTCCATACAAGATATGGGATACATTTTGAATCCTACTTTATATAGTGAAAACACCAATGGGGAAAACACAATGATCATTATCATTGATTCTTTCCTTTGTGAAGAGAATCATTTAGGAACTTTGTCTGTTGCGCTTCTCAACACTCTGATGCAGGGTTTTGAATCCTCATTGTGTTTCTCACTATCTTCCATTTGCTTCATAATTGAGAAATATCACTAAAAGTGAGCTTTCTCAAGAATGCACCAAAATCTAAGCAATACAAGTTTTGCTTCTCTTTTGGTTTCAGCTATGGATTTCATATTCAAAGTTTCCAATGAATACTCTACAAGGGCTTATTCGCTATTGTTTTGGTTATATCAAATAACCCCAAAACTTCCACGACGATCCATACCAGATATGGAGCCGCTTTCACAAATTTAAATGGTTCACTATATATTCTAATTGAGTGCTAACTATTTCTAACTAACGGTCTCTACATCTACACTACAGCGATTTATTTGGCACCATCTATTCACCCATTTTGATATATAATATCACATTGTGATGCTTTGCATTTTGACATTTCAAACACATTGCATTCCACAATTTCTTTTATGCCAATCTTATAAAGTTGAATTTCATTACTATTGATCAAATCATAGTAATTAGATTCTCTTTTATCTTTAATACCCTTTGTTTGATGAAATAATTTGATCATATCAAATAGTTTCATCCTCATGTTTCCTTTGGTAAACTTATTTACACATTTAAACAATCATATAATGATAATTACCATTTTCGTTAAAACACAATACATCGAATATGTATTTACTTTTAACAATTCATCAAAAACTTAGTATTCAAGTAATACACGGTGTTCAAGTTATTTTGCCGAATTTGGGCATGATTTATATGTGACAAGAAATCAAATGACTTTCACATATTATCACATAAATTTGAATTTAAACAATGGTTTCATTCATTAATGAACTTATCATAAGTTGGGTATTTTAACAAGGCATTTCAATATTTTACAAATGTTCATGCATTATCAATTAGTTTCAAAACAACCAGGATAATTCACATATAATCAAACAAGATATGAACACGAATAGAAATCATTCATAAAAGTGGAACAACTGTTTGTTACAAACTGATATGAATACCCATCTCACAAAGTGTGAGACACACTAAAGAAGTTCACAATCTTTTGATTACAATAGTCATCCTAAACATAAACTAGATGATAAATGTTGAGGGAGAGCGTCGTCGGCCATCATCCTCATGCTCGCCATCAACACGCAACATCACCTCCTCTCCGGCAAGCACCTCTCATGCAGAAGGACCTGTTTTCAGCAAAACAGAACAAGTATCAAATATACTTAACATTGCAAATGTGTTTGCAAGATTATAACATTTATAAAATTGTATATCAAATATATACCTTTGTCATTGATGACCTCTACGGTGAGTGGTTCAACCTTTATGTTCCTAAAACGTAATATGAACTCTTGGAATTCCAATGTTTCCGTATCACCACTGATGATGCTACTCCGGACATGTCCTTGTAGCTGAGAGGTAACGATCGAAGCAGCACGCCTATCACAAACGGATCATCCATCCAGTAGTACACGAAGTGAACCAGTCTCATGTGTGAATCATGCATGCGCTCCAAGTGACCCTTCAGACATGTGTGCTCCTCCATCTGTATGGAAAGGAATTCTCCAAGCAGCTCGTGCTTCCACATGCGCACATGGCTTATGAACTCTGCTCTCAGCAGATCCACCATCGAATATGGATCAAGATCACCCATGAGCAGATGGATTTCATCCACCATCCCGTAACGCATTATTATCTGAATGTAGGTGGACATCTCTTGACGGTAGTAGCGGTCTGTCAGCTCTTGCGGGGTCTCATAGTGGTCTAGCTCAGTCAAATCCACCGTGCGGCGTATGTATTCTACCACATGATTCCTAGTAAGGAGATCATTCAGGCACATAAGCCAACTAGGGAAGTTGGATCCATCAAGTCTAAGTTTCTCACCCATTACCCATTCCTCAATGACAAAGTAAGCTTCACAGTGAGCCATCTCTACATTTATAATTGCAAAAGGAATTTAGACTAAGTTTATAATTAAATGAGTTAATAATAACTCCACTCAGAAACACCTATCCCCATAAGGGTTCCTAGTTATAACACGACCCCTTTCAGCCACATCTCCCCCGATCATCACGGCCATCAATGTGGGTTCAAGGGTGGACGCTAAACGTCGGTCACATCATTCATGCGACTCGTGCTCGATCTTTCGACCATCCATGTTCCGAGGCCATGTTTGTACATGCTAGGCTCGCCAACTCAACCTTAGTGTATTCCCTGTGCAACATGGCTTAGACCCATTGTATGCGAACATAGATATGTCTGGCACCCGATCATCACGACCTGCCTCATACCAAAGAACTTTCTTGGTGGTGCACACTAAGGGGGAACACAATCATTGGTAATTTTAACAGGGATCATCTTATTAGGATACCATCGAGTATCTAATACTAGCACATAATAAGATATACAAACAATAACATTGAATGTAAATGCGATGTGATATGGTCCTTCACGTCGTGATCTCCATCCGTCGTAACCGGATTCCGACGCCGTAGACACCAGGGTACCGGTATCTTTCCGGCGTGGTAGTCCGTCACCTCCGTGACTATCTAATTATACGTAACATAAGATAATCACTTTACCTTTGCCACAACCATATCACAAAGCAACTCCCCTCCAAAACAAAGTTAGACGCCTCTACTTTATCTTTGCATATTTTACGTGGCTGAATGGGCTTTCGCACCAGAACCGTTCTTACCTACGAACTGTCACCACAACGCTAATAAAGTAGTTGTCTATACTCACCCCTTTCGAGGCCCTCCGTTGTAAATGGCATACCAACTAATCCGAGAGAGACAGACACCCCCCTAAGCCACTTTATACGGTAGAAGACGTATGTCAAGCATGGACCAGTCTTGCGAATGAACGCGTAAAGTCGGTTGGGGGCCGCTTCATCAAGCATTACTGTGGTATACACAAGTACACGTGGGAGGGTAACAACTAAAAGATCAATGCCCACACACTACATCTTGTGTGTTGTACCCGTACTAGCATTACTACGCATAGATCTAGCTCCGATACCACTGTAGGAGTTCCGCGCATGAAAACAATGAAATTTTACCCTACGCCCCTGAACCCCTGATGTTGCCAGGACCTATATATATTAGTAATACAGTAATGGGAGGGGATTTTTGTGAACTTACCCTTGAATACCGAAAAGCGTTGTCAACGCTCAGGAGAGCGTGGTTGATGTAGACGAGCCGAAGCCAACCTCAAGGTCGTGATGAAGTCCTTGTGCTCTTGTGGCTCCAACGACTTGAGTGCCTCAAGTGTGACACCTCGCGGGGAGTTACACACGTCCGATGCCTGATGATGACTCCCGCTTACCCGATCCAGTAGCAGTTGCGGAAGTAGAGCTCCTGGATCCGAATCCAGCAGCGCGACGGCGCTCTACGGTGAAGATGTCTCTCATTCGCGCAGTCCGAACTTGGGACCACGGTCACGAGAGAGAGATAATATCAATTGGAGGTCTTCCCAAAAGTGAGAAGACCTTTATTGAATATTGTGTGTATTTATCTGGCCAAATACCCCCACAATATATAGGGGAGGGGAGGTACTACCTCCCTCAAAGTCCCGGGGTGGGACTAAAGGAGAGGGAGAGGGGGGGTGGGGGAAGCCGCCGGCTGGCCCTAGTGGGCCCCACGCAGGGGGGTCTTGGCCTAGCCGGCCACCCCCTTGCCCCTTCTCCCCTCTTGCCTTTCCCTAATGGGCCCTCTTCCCTCTGGAATCGGCCCATTAAGCCTTTTGACCTTTAAATTGATTTTCTATTTTATTAAATAATTATGAATAAATGGTTAAATCAATATTTAACATTCATTCACATATTATTCAATCTCCGTGGCTATGGAACACCTTCCACCTCCACTCCGGACATCCTCTGGACTTACCGAAACCCTTCCGGTTTTCTCTCTACTATTCTTCGGTGATTCTTCCGATCCTATAAACACTCTCTAAGCATCGTCAAACCCTTAAGCGTGATACCTTATGGTTCGGGAACACTCCAGACATGGTCGGGACACTCCCGGACCAATGATCAACAGAGGGACCTGGATGGCTGATACATCCATTTTGCATCACTATTCTATATCATAATTTACTGTTATTCATTGGTATATTTCATATTAAGAGATGATACTTATGTTATTTCATCTATTTTTGCATGGTTGATGACTTTTGCAAGGATTGTGATGGAAAAGGTGCTGTTTGGAGGCAAAATTCGCGAAGATCAGAAAATCCGGGAAAATACATGGAAAATCCTATTTTTCTAGAAGACGAAGAATGCCAGAAGGAGAAGTGGAGATGGGCCACAGGGGGCCCACACCACCCGCACGGCCACCCAGTCAGCGCCACCGTGTGGTGTGGCCTGGTCCACCTGGCTCTCCTCCGCGATATTATCCTCCCGAAGGCTAAGACTCGGGGAGCGACCATAGAAAGATTCCGCCGCCTCTGCGGGGCGGAAAACACCGAGAGAGAAAGATCTCTCCGGCAGACAGAATTCTGCCAGGGGAATTCCTTCCCGGAGAGGGGAGATTATCGCCATCAACACCAACCATCAAGCTAGACTTCATCGGGATCATCATCATCATAATCACCACCATCATCACCACCAGCACCATCATCACCACTTCATACCGCTGTAAAAATTGGGTTGAATCTTGCATAGTTCTTAGGGGAAACTTTCCCGATGTTGATTACTCATTGTAGTTGATGCTATTGAGTGAACCATTGAATTATCGTTTATGTTCAGATTGTTACTTATCATTATTTCATCTTTGATCATGAACCATATGATGTCTTATGAGTAGTTCATTTTGTTCTTGAGGCATGGGAGAAGTCATGTTGTTACTAGTGGAATTGTGTTGAGAAAGATTCAATAGTTTGATATTTAAGTTGTGGTGTATTTCTTCTAGTGGTGTCATGTGAACGTCGACTACATGACACTTCACCTTTATGGGCCTAGGGGAATGCATTGTGTATTTGGATACTAATCGTAGGGGTTGCCGGAGTGACAGAAACCTGAACCCCCGTTAGGAAACCATTGCACAAGGGACGTCAGGGTCTTAGAGTTTAAAGTTGTGGTTAGGTTTCTACCTTAATTACTTTCTTGTACTTGCGGATGCTTGCAAGGGGTATAATCACAAGTATGTATTAGTCCTAGGAAGGTTGGTACATTAGCACAGGTTCACCCACACAACACTTAACAAACTAAAGAAGATTAATCAACTATATGAAGCAAAAGCATTTGATGATATTCCCGGGTGTCCTCGAGAACATTTGGTCATTTTAAGTAATACAACCAGCTTGTCCTTTGATAAAGAAAGGATTGGGCCACTTGCTGCATTTATTCTTATTGTCTTTTATTTACTCGTACTTTATTTACCTGCATTATCAAAAACCCCTAAAAATCCGTTTGCTAAGTATTTACAGAGAATTCTTGCTCCTAGCCATTCGCCAACACCTTCTGCTCCTCGTTGGGTTCGACACTCTTACTTATCGAAAATACTGCGATACACCCCCTATACGTGTGGGTCATCAAGACTATTTTCTGGCACCGTTGCCGGGGAGTGAAGCGCTATTGGAGAGTGGAACTGGTAAAGGAAACTTCTACTGTGAGTATTGTTTACTTCTATTAGTTACTTTATTTTCATTATGGATAATTCACTGAGTTTCTTATTTCATAATGCTACTACCACTACTAAGGTAGTAGATGAACGACCACATGCTGAGAATGATACTTTTAAAATACCTACAAGAATTATTGATCGTGTTATGGATAACTATTATGTTGGAGATGGAACTATCCATCTCGGTGATCATTTGCTCTTTATACATGAATTATGCGGGTTGTTCAAGTGTGCAGGTATTACAACTGATCAAGTCAAGAAAAAATTATTCTCATTATCACTAAAAGGAAGAGCTGAAGAATGGTATAAGCTACTGAAGAATGGTCAAGCTCTTGAATGGGAGGAAATAGTACCTCTCTTTTATTCAAAGTTTTATCCTCCTAGTGAGATTCATAAAGATCGGAATCAAATATACAACTTTTGGCCTCTTGATGGAGACAACACAACTCAAGCTTGGGGGAGATTGAAGTTACTAATGCTCAAATGTCCCATTCATGAGCTCCCCAACAATATTATTATCAATAACTTTTATGCAAGGCTCCTGATGGCTCAATGCACGACGCCCAGAAAAATGGTTGATGGCGGTGTTGATGTAGAGCTCATTGGGAACCCCAAGAGGAAGGTATGATGAGCACAGCAGCAAGTTTCCCTCAGTTATGAAACCAAGGTTTAATCGAACCAGT
Source organism: Avena insularis (assembly GCA_023614405.1). Classification (NCBI taxonomy): domain Eukaryota; kingdom Viridiplantae; phylum Streptophyta; class Magnoliopsida; order Poales; family Poaceae; genus Avena; species Avena insularis. The sequence goes on along the minus strand of CM042696.1, from coordinate 92,608,779 downwards.
AGGAGCAAGGAAACACCCCAAAGGTGTTACTATCTGAGCTTTGGCAGGGCGCACTACCGGTGCTAGTAGCAACGTGGAGATGTGCACAACACAACCACAGAACTTTGTCCCCAACTTCCGATGAGGTTGTCAATCTCACTGTGTTTTGCAGAAAACAAAGGATTAAATGTATCGAATGGAAATAAGTAAAAGTTTGCAGAAAGTAAACACAAAGCAGAAATAGTTTATAGATTGTATGTAAAAGAAAAGGACCGGGATCCATAGTTCACTAGAGGTGGCTCTCCTTAGATAGATAACATGCTAGGTGAACAAATTATAGAGGGGCAATTGACAAACACCGAGAAAGCAATACATGCATATACTAATCATCTTGACTCCTTTGAGACTTGATTGGGAATTACAACATTATACATAAACCGCCATCCAACTGCATCTATGACTAATAATCCACCTTCAGGTTATCATTCGAACCCCCTCCAGTATTAAGTTGCAAGCAACAGATTATTGCTTTATGAACTGCGTGTAAAGTAAACAATACGATTGTTCTATGAACAAAGGATTGTTGTTTTCTCCCTAGTAGCAATAGCACATCTAGTACCTTAGAGATTTCTGTCACTTCCCTAGATTACTAGAGGCATGAACCCACTATCGAGCATGAATACTAACTCTTGGAGTTGCTAGCATCTACTTGGCCAAGATAGCTACTAACAACGGAAAGCATGCAAGATCACAAATAACAAAGACATGATAGAATCAATAATCAATCTGAAATAGCATCTCAATATCCATCGGATCCCCACAAACACAACATGCAGAATTACAAATAGATGATCTTGATCATGAACGGAGCTCACAAGATCTAGACATGAAAGCACAAAGGAGGAGAACCAGATATCTAGCTACTACATGGATCCGTAGTCCAAGTATGAACTACTAACGCATCACACCAGAGGCTTGCATGGTGATGAAGGAGGCCTGTGGTGAATTCCCTCTCCGCAGGTGTCTTGGAAGAGCTTCATATCCCTCCCGATCTAGGGATGGAGATGACGGTGGCTACAGACTCTTTCGTGGATTTTTGATCGGGTACTTAGGGTTTACATCCTGAGGGCATCTTATAGGCGGAAGAATAGGCCGAGGGGGTGCCGGGAGTGGCCACACCACCCCCTGGCGCGGGCCAGGCAAGGCCGCGCGGCCAGGTGGTGTGGTGGCCCCCTGGCCCCTCTCCATCTCGTATTCTAGCACTTGATGACATCCGAAAAATAGGAACTTTGGCTTTTGTCCCGTCCAATTCCGAGAATATTCATTTTCCGACTTTCCTAGAACCAAAAACAGCAGAAAACAGGCAGCTGGCACTGTGGCTCTTGTTAATAGGTTAGTCCAAGAAATCATATGAAAAGTACTCCAAAGTTGGAACAAAACACAAGAAAGTGGATAAAACCAAGCATGGAATATCAAAAATTGTAGATACATTTGCAATGTATCAACATCCCCAAGCTTAACTCTTGCTCGTCCTCGAGTAGGTAAGTGATAAAAAGAAAGAATAATTTTTGAGGTGACATGCACCATCAAAGACTTGATCAAAGTATTTGCAAAACATTCAAAGCTGGGATTTTTATTGATGAAGAAGGGGATGCCTTGGGCATCCCCAAGCTTTGACGCTTGTACTTCTTGTATATTTCTTGGGGTGATACGCGTGGAATCCCCAAGCTTGAGCTTTAGTCCATCCTTCATCTCGTTACTCATTCCTTCCATACACCTGAAATTTTCCCTTCATACAAAACTTCACACAATCTTTATTAGCAACATTAGTGCACTCAAGATAAATAAGTCTTAAGGTTCAGTTCTAACACCAAATAAACTTCCATTAGAACACTAGCTACTGTAGCACTTCCCTCAAAAAGCTCAATTCCCCAAAAGAACTCAAAAAGGAACTAACAAGAAGCAAATGCAGAAAATGGCAGAAATCTGTCAAAACAGACCAGCAGGTAAAGACGAATTTTTTCGAAGACGTTCTGTTGCTAAAATAAAAAAGTGTTGAACTAACTAAAGTTACGTAACAACCTAGGTCAGAAGCACAAAAAATTACAGCTCAATCCGACATACATAGCTCTCTCACGAAGTTTTATGGTGAAGCACAAAAGTCTGTTTCGGGACAGCAACTTTCCCAATCATTACTTCTCTCTCATTAGAGGTTACTCTTGGCACAAAAAGCAAACAAAAAAGGATAAGGAGAGGTTATTACTGAAGTAATAACTTCCAAGACTCATATAAAACTCTTGGGTTATCTCCCAGCAAGTACTTTTCTTTAACGCCTTTAAGTTAGGCAAAAGACGCAAGAAAAAGAATCAAGTGTTCTCAAATGAAGAAGCATTAAGACCAAATTTTGTTTTCATAGGAGAAGCAAAAGAAATCTTCTCTCTCTTCTTAGGGAAGTGTTTTATACCTTTCTTGAGTGGAAGTTGATATTTAATGGTGCCTTCTTTCATATCAATGATGGCACCAACAGTTATAAGAAAAGGTCTTCCCAAAGTAATAGGACAACAAGCATTGTATTCAACATCCAAAACATAGAAATCAACGGGGACATAGGCATTGTTAACCATAATAAGAACATCATTAAGACTCCCCATGAGTTTCTTTTTAGCATTATCATCAAGTGGGACATTCAAATAACAATCTTCAAGTGGAGGCAAATCAAGCATATCATAAATCCTTCTAGGCATAATAGAAACACTACTATCAAGATCACATAAAGCTTTGAAATCAAAGTCATTCACTTTCATATTAATGATGGGTTCCCAACCATCTTCTTGTTTTATAGGAATAAAAGCTTTATGTTTCATCTTTTCTTCTTTAATCTTTATGAGAGCATCAGTAATGTGTTTAGTGAAGGACATGTTCATAGCACTAGCATTAGGACTTTTAGCAAGCTTTTGTAGGAACTTAATAACTTCAGAGATATTGCAACCATCAAGATCAAAATCAAATTTATCATCTAAAGTAGTAGAACTATTACTAGCCTCGTGGTGGTAATAGTAGAAACACTAATGTTTCTGGCAATTTCATCTTCTCTTTCCCACTTAGCATGTAATTCAGCTAATAGTCTAAGATTTTCATCAATTCTTACTTGTATAGCATTGGTTGCTGCAAAGGGATTGTCATTAGTTTCAGGTTTAGCAGCCATTTTATTAATCAATGAAGATTGAGCTTCAGACAAAGATGATATATTTCTTTCAGCATTAGAGAGTTTCAATTGTAAACTAGGAATTTCCCTATTTAGACTCTCAAGTTGATGGCTAATGTTCTTCAAGATGATAGATTGTTCCTCCATAGTTTTAGTGAATAGTTTATTTTGCTCATATTGCATTTGCATGAAGTTTTTAGTGGCTATTTCAACTTCTAAAATTCTTCCTTCACTAGGTAATCCAGGTTTACCATTATAGCCATAAGTATTATTAGGAGGGTAGGGCCTATAATTGTTATTACCATAAGCATTGTTGCCAAAATTGTTATTTCTTATGAAGTTCACATCAACTTGCTCTTCTTGAGCAACCAAAGAGGCTAAAGGAACATTATTTGGATCAATATGGGCTTTCCCATTAACAAGCATAGACATAATAATATCAATCTTATCACTCAAGGAGGAGGTTTCCTCAACAGAATTTACCTTCTTACCTTGTGGAGCTCTCTCAGTATGCCATTCAGAATAATTAACCATCACATTGTCCAGAAGTTTTGTTGTAGCACCCAAAGTGATGGTCATAAAGGTACCTCCAGCAGCAGAATCCAATAGGTTCCTTGAAGAATAGTTCAATCCTGCATAAAAAGTTTGGATGATCATCCAAGCAGTCAGTCCATGAGTGGGACAATTCTTTACCAAAGATTTCATTCTTTCCCAAGCTTGAGCAACATGCTCATTATCAAGTTGTTTGAACTTCATTATTTCACTTCTCATAGATATAATCTTAGCAGGTGGATAGTATTTTCCAATAAAAGCATCTTTGCACTTAGTCCAAGAATCAATACTATTCCTAGTTAAGGAGTTCAACCATTCTTTAGCTTTTCCTCTCAAGGAGAAAGGAAACAATTTCAGCTTAATAATATCACCATCTACATCCCTATGCTTTTGCATCTCACAAAGTTCAACAAAGTTATTTAGATGGGAAGTAGCATCTTCATTACCAATACCAGAAAATTGTTCTCTCATAACAAGATTGAGCAAAGCAGGTTTTATCTCAAAGAAAGTATTTTCAGCCATAGGTGGAGCAATATGTGTGCTCATAAAATCATTGTTGTTGGTGCTAGTGAAGTCACACAACTTAGTGTTTTTAAGAGTAGTCATTTTTTGGGGTTTTCAAATAAGAAAGCAAACTAGTGAAACTAATTTTTTTTGTGTTTTTGAATAACAAAACAAGCAAACAAAGCAAAAAGAAACTAAGCAAAACAAAAACAACAAAGTAAAGAGATTGGTTATGAGGGACTCCCCTTGTGAAGATGTCCTTGACTCCCCGGCAATGGCACCAGAAAAATGCTTGATGGCTCAATGCACGGCGCCCAGAAAAATGCTTGATGGCGGTGTTGATGTAGAGCTCGTTGGGAACCCCAAGAGGAAGGTATGATGAGCACAGCAGCAAGTTTCCCTCAGTTATGAAACCAAGGTTTAATCGAACCAGTAGGAGCAAGGAAACACCCCAAAGGTGTTACTAGCTGAGATTTGGCAGGGCGCACTACCGGTGCTAGTAGCAACATGGAGACCTGCACAACACAACCACAGAACTTTGTCCCCAACTTGCGATGAGGTTGTCAATCTCACCATGTTTTGCGGAAAACAAAGGATTAAACATATCGAATGGAAAGAAGTAAAAGTTTCCAGAAAGTAAACACAAAGCAGAAATAGTTTATAGATTGTATGTAAAAGAAAAGGACCGGGATCCATAGTTCACTAGAGGTGGCTCTCCTTAGATAGATAACATGCTGGGTGAACAAATTACAGCGGGGCAATTGACAAACACCGAGAAATCAATACATGCATATACTAATCATCTTGACTCCTTTGAGACTTGATTGGCCATTACAACATTATACATAGACCGCCATCCAACTGCATCTATGACTAATAATCCACCTTTAGGTTATCATCCGAACCCCCTCCAGTATTAAGTTGTAAGCAATAGATTATTGCTTTACGAACTGCGTGTAAAGTAAACAATATGATTGTTCTATGAACAAAGGATTGTTGTTTTCTCCCTAGTAGCAACATCACATCTAGTACCTTAGAGATTTCTGTCACTTCCCCAAATTACTAGAGGCATGAACCCACTATCGAGCATAAATACTAACTCTTGGAGTTGCTAGCATCTACTTGGCCAAGATAGCTACTAACAACGGAAAGCATGCAAGATCACAAATAACAAAGACATGATAGAATCAATAATCAATCTGAAATAGCATCTCAATATCCATCGGTCCCCACAAACACAACATGCAGAATTACAAATAGATGATCTTGATCATGAACGGAGCTCACAAGATCTAGACATGAAAGCACAAAGGAGGAGAACCAGATATCTAGCTACTACATGGATCCGTAGTCCAAGTATGAACTACTCACGCATCACACCAGAGGCTTGCATGGTGATGAAGGAGGCCTCCAGGGTGAATTCCCCTCTCCGGCAGGGTGCCGGGAAGAGCTTCAGATCCCTCCCGATCTAGGGATGGAGATGACGGCGGCTACAGACTCTTTCATTGATTTTTGATTGGGTACTTAGGGTTTACGTCCCGAGGGCATCTTATAGGCGGAAGGAGAGGTCGAGGGGGTGCCGGGAGCGGCAACACCACCCCTTGGCGCGGGCCAGGCCTGGCCAGGTGGTGTGGTGGCCCCTGGCCCCTCTCCGTCTCGTATTCTGGCACTTGATGTCATCCGGAAAAATAGGCACTTTGGCTTTTGTCCCGTCCAATTCCGAGAATATTCATTTTCTGACTTTCCTGGAACCAAAAACAGCAGAAAACAAAAGCACTGTGTGGCTCTTGTTAATAGGTTAGTCCAAGAAATCATATGAAAATTACTCCAAAGTTGGAACAAAACACAAGAATGTGGATAAAACCAAGCATCGAACATCAAAAATTATAGATACATTTGCAATGTATCAGCTCCCTCTACATGATAAGGATTTATTTGATGCCGCTTGTGCTGGATCATTGACTCGCATGGAAGAAGAATCTAAATGGGATCTTCTGGACCGTATTCAAGACAATGCTGAAGCATGGGAAAATGACAAAGGAAGAAAGTCAGGTATAAATTATGATTATGAATGCATTGAATCTTTTATGGAAACTGATGACTTTCAAAATATTAGTAATGCTTATGGTCTTGATTCTCAAATTATTACAAATTGTTTTAAGGCTTTTGCTTCTTATATTGAAATTTCAAAAAAGGGATGGAACAAGTATCATGCACCATATAAAGATATTGTTGATTGTGTTATTGTTAGGAGTACTAAATTTTGCACTATTGATCACATCCTACCTGAACCTTATATCGAGAAAATACCCTTCCCGGATAAGGTAAAGGAGCATCCTATGATAACTAGTGTAATCAATAAAAGTGCAAAGAGAACTGTAAAACCTGATGAACAAATAAACATTGAACCTGTTGTAGCAATTGTGAAAGACCTTGTCACTAAAAGTGTATAAGATGGACACATAGTCTTCTATGAGGATGCTTCTAATATTGTCTCACATCCTAATAGAACTAAAAAGGCTAGTGTCCCTATGCTTTCTGTTAGAATTGGTGATCATTGCTATTATGGTTTATGTGATATTGGTGCAAGTTCAAGTGCTATCCCTTATGAGCTTTACAAAGAAATTATGCATGAAATTAGTCCCTGTGAACTAGAAGAGATTGATGTGGTTATTCACTCCAATTGGTATTGTACGGGATGTAGAAGTTCTTTGTGGTAAGATTAAATATCCTGTTGATTTTCTAGTACTTGGTTCAACTGCTAGTAAAACCTATCCCATCATTTTTGGTAGACATTTCTTGAGTACATGTGGAGCCATTATAGACTGCAAAAGGGAGAAAATCTTGACTAAATTTGATGGGGAATCTTATGAGTTTAATTTTTTGAAATTCACTAAAGAACCTTCTGAAAATGAAAACCATAATGAGGATTTTAGAGTTGAACAACTTGCTTCTATTTCTCTTGCTCCTAACAGTGCTTTGCAGCAATTTATGGAAGATCATGAAAGTGAAATCTTCATGGAAGAAAGAAATGAGATTGACGAGATTCTTCATCGTCAACCAAAGATGCTTAAGCATAACTTGCATGTGGAAGATTTGGGTACCACATTGCCACCTAAAACGGATCCGGTTTTCGATCTAAAACCTTTACCCGATGATCTTAAATATGCTTACATTAATGACAACAAAATATATCCTGTTATTATTAGTTCTAAACTTTTAGGGAAGCAAGGGGAAAGATTATTGATGGTATTGGAGAAACACCGAGGAGCTATGGGCTACACTCTGGATGATTTAAAGGGAATTTCTCCTACTATATGTCAGCACACTATTAATATAGAACCAGATGCAAAACCAGTGGTAGAGCACCAACGTCGTTTAAATCCTAAGATGAAGGAAGTGGTAAGAAACGAGGTATTGAAACTCCTTGATGCTGGTATTATTTACCCTATTGCTGATAGTGAATGGGTTAGTCTTGTTCATTGTGTCCCTAAAAAAGGGGGAATTACCATTGTTCCTAATGATAATGATGAGCTTATTCCCCAAAGAATAGTAGTAGGTTATAGGATGTGCATTGATTTCAGGAAAGTTAACATACTAAGAAAGATCATTAACAACTTCCTTTTATTGATCAAATGTTAAAAAGGTTGTCTAAAAAGACCCATTTTTGTTTTCTTGATGGATACTCTGGTTTCTCTCAAATTGCTGTTAAACAACAAGATCAAGAAAAAAACTACTTTTACATGCCCTTATGGAACCTATGCTTATAGACGTATGCCTTTTGGTATATGTAATGCTCCTGCTACTTTTCAAAGATGCATGTCTGCTATCTTTCATGGTTTTTGTGAGGAAATTGTGGAAGTGTTCATGGATGACTTCTCTGTCTATGGAACTTCTTTTGATAATTTCCTGCACAACCTCGATAAAGTTTTGCAGAGATGTGAAGAAACTAATCTTGTTCTTAATTGGGAGAAATGCCACTTCATGGTGAATGAAGGGATTGTCCTTGGACATAAGATTTCTGAAAGAGGCATAGAAGTTGATAGAGCTAAACTTGAGGCAATTGAGAAGATGCCCTATCCAAGAGACTTCAAAGGTATTCGTAGTATCCTTGGTCATGCCGGTTTCTATAGAAGGTTTATTAAAGATTTCTCTAAGATATCAAAACGCCTCACTAATCTTATTCAAAAAGATGTACCCTTTGTCTTTGATGATGATTGTAAGGAAGCTTTTGAAACTCTAAAGAAGGCTTTAACTACTGCTCCTATCGCTCAACCACCTGATTGGAGCTTACCCTTTGAAATAATGTGTGACGCTAGTGATTTTGTTGTAGGTGTTGTCCTTGGGAAACAAATAGATAAAAAGTTAAATGTTATCCATTATGCTAGTAAGACTCTTGACGCTGCTCAAAGGAATTTGCTACTACTGAAAAAGAATTCTTAGCCGTTGTATTTGCTTGTGATAAGTTTAGACCTTATATTGTTGACTCAAGAGTTACCATTCATACTGATCATGCTGCTATTAAGTACCTTATGACGAAGAAAGATGTTAAGCCTAGGCTTATTAGATGGGTGCTACTCTTACAAGAGTTTGACCTACATATTGTAGATAGGAAAGGTGCTGAAAATCTTGTAGCTGATAATTTATCTCGATTGGAAAACATCTCTTTTGATCCTATGCCTGTTAATGATAGTTTCCCAAATGAACAGTTGGCTGCAGTAGGGGTAAGCTCGCGAGGGAGCCCTTGGTATGCTGATTATGCTAACTTTATTGTCTCCAAGTATTTGCCTACAAATTTTACAGCTCATCAAAGAAGGAAGTTCTTTTACGATTTGAGGCATTATGTTTGGGATGACCCACATTTATATAAAGAAGGAGTGGATGGTATTATGCAAAGATGTGTTCCAGAATATGAACAAAAGGAGATATTGCGGAAATGTCATGGTAGTGCCTATGGAGGACATCATGCGGGAGATAGAACTGCGCAAAAGGTGCTACAATCAGGTTTTTACTGGCCCACCCTTTTTAAAGATGCAAGAAAATTTGTCCTATCCTGTGATGCGTGTCAGCGTGTTGGTAATATTTCTAGACGCAATGAAATGCCTATGAATTACTCTCTAGTTATTGAACCCTTTGACTGTTGGGGATTTGACTTTATGGGTCCTTTTCCTCCCTCAAAAGGTTATACTCATATTCTTGTTGCCATTGATTATGTTACTAAGTGGGTAGAAGCCATACCTACAAAGAGTGCTGATGGGGAGACCTCTCTAAAAATGCTTAAGGATGTTATCTTTCCTAGGTTTGGAGTGCCTAGGTATCTTATGACTGATGGAGGTTCTCATTTCATTCATGGTGGTTTTAGAAAGACCCTTGCTAATTATGATGTTAATCATATAATCGCTTCAGCTTATCATCCCCAAACTAGTGGACAAGTAGAGTTATCAAATAGAGAAATTAAATCCATCTTGCAAAAGACTGTTAATAGATCTAGAAAAAATTGGGCTAAAAAGTTGAATGATGCTTTATGGGCTTATAGGACTGCCTATAAAAATCCTATGGGGATGTCTCCTTACAAAATGGTTTATGGGAAAGCTTGTCACCTGCCTTTAGAATTAGAACACAAAGCTTATTAGGCAGTTAAAGAACTTAATAGAGACTGTAAGATTGCTAGTGAAAAAAAGATTATTTGACTTAAGTTCGTTGGATGAATGGAGGAGTGAAGCATATGAGAATGCTAGACTCTTTAAGGAAAAGGTTAAAAGATGGCATGACGGGCGAATTCTTAAGAGAGAATTCCATGTTGGTGAGAAAGTTCTATTGTATAGGTCTCGTGTCAGATTTTTTGCAGGGTGAATGGTCAGCGACTCAAGCACTATATTGCTGGAGATTCTTACAATGAAGATATTGATGCTATTCAAGTGGTAACTCCGGAAAAATTTATCAAAGACCAAATTCAGAGACCTGTAGAGTCTGTTTTCGAATAGGTAACAAATCTAGTAAGAAAAGTTCCGCGAAAATTCTATCCAGCTATATTTTTGCAGTTTTTATCCAACAAGGAAAGCTACAAAGCGAAAGAGGGACAGAAACGGATCCTGGGTGGCTCACACCACCCCCTGGCGCGGCCCCCCTGGCCGTGCCAGCAGGTGGTGTGTCCACCCCGGACTCCGTCTCCGACCCGTTTTCTCCCAGTACCTTCCTTTTGTTGTAAAACTTTGTAATATATAATCCCCCGAATCCCCCGAGGTTCGTATATCGTGTTCTCGTCGAGTTTTTGTTTCGGTCTGTTTTCTTCAGATGTCGTTCAGGGGTTCATCTTCAAAGGACTACGAGCTACGACGCCGTCGCGAGCTCCATCACAATCTTGAGTAGAAGACCTTCATAGGATGGGTGGAAGAAGAAAGGATCGCAACTAGGCGCGAAGACATGGATCGGAACGGCAGGGAGGAAGTAAAGGACATGACAACAGGCATGAAGGGGCTGATACCTCCAACTCTAGATCTCAGTTCCCGCCCTACAGCAGTGGAAGCTCTACAAGTAACTGATGAGTTCTGCGACAAGTACCGAGTCTTGAGGATGAAGGTGGATATGCTTCAAGAGGAGAATAACAGGCTTTGCAAGATGCTAGAAGATTTCCTCGTGCCAATCAAGAGAATACCACCACCACCGAAGGAGTAATTTGTCATCAGGTTTTGGCATCCCCTTGGTTTGTTCCAAGCTTGGGGGAGTGCCGCGGTATCACATCACTATCTTCTATCTTTTTACCTTTTTAGTAGAGTCATATCATGAATAGAGAAGTTATCATGTAGGATGGTTTGCATTATGGAAGTGTCCCCCCTCTCGTTAGATATCTATGTATCCCTTGGTGTGAGTTGCCGTTATGGAATATTAATGATAAGTTCTATCATTTACTCTTTTGCATATCTTATATTAGTTTTCAATTCATGGTTATATGATTGATCTTGTCATTAGTATTGGTATCACTTTGGTATCATGGAGTTAATTTAGTTGGTTTTGGCAAACCTGGCTCGGTCAGTAGCAATACTATTTTTGAGAGTTGAATGAAAAAGATAAAAGTACTCTCAAAGAAATATAATTTCATCATCTTTCTTTCTTGATTTGCTCATAAGTTTAGTATTCTCTAGTTAAGATCTTTTGTACTTCCAAGGAAGATTGCATGTTTGTTTTTATCACTTGTATGCTTGTTTGTTTCCTTCAACTCTTATGCTTGCTACCCCAACCTTGCTAGCCAAAAACCTGTACTGAGAGGGAATGCTTCTCGTGCATCCAATCCTTAAACCAAAACCTGTGCCATTTGTGTCCATCATACCTACCTATTAGCACTATTGCTATTCCAAGTAAATTCATGTTTTTATCTACCTTCCGAATTAAACTTGTTATGTGAAAATTAGTGATTAAAGCTCTCACGAACTTGATGGCACACTTTACTTTCTTGCACTTAATAAACTTGAACCATTGTTCCCATCTATGTTGCGTATATGCTTGCGCTTTGTAAGTTGTGAATTAGCAGAACCATGTTGTCATGGGGAACGCTTTCAACATTGCACTGGTACTTTGTACCTAGTTGATATCATGTTCTTTTGTCTATGGATGTCGTCGGTGTGAACTGAAAGGGGAGATTCTAAGTCCATGGAGTTATGTATGTGTGTTAGAGAAACGCCTAGGCCGCCGGTCTAATCCATGCTGTCATGGTGGAAACCTTCAGCGTAACCATAATGAGCATCTATGAAGCATTCTTCTTATGAAAAAGAGATAGATATTGAAAAAAAGAGAAAAAGAAAAAAAATGAGAAAAGACGAAAGAGAGAAAAAAATCACCATATTCCCATGGTAAATAAGAAGATTGTTGAGATGCTTGTTGTCTGCTTGCCTTGTCATTTTGATATGGGGATTCTTCCGTATCATCGGGCAAGGGGTACCCCGTTGGCGGTTCTCCATGATACACATGTACTTACTATGACAAGAACTTACCGGTGACTAAACTTGAGTAGCATGAAGAGCGGCCCTCGTATTCAAGGGACATGAGATTTTCAACTTACAACTTGTCAAGCATATCCTCATATTTGATCACTTTAACCTTAATCACCTAAATATGCCTATGATAGGGGCAATGAGAGCTGAAAGCTAATAAGTACCATAATTTTTGGAAGCTCTTTATGAAACTTGAAATCCCTGCTTCCTTCTACGAATGGCCTATCTTTTACTTTTTAGTTGAGTCAGTAAACCTATTCCTTCTATCTCAGCAAGTATTTTTAGTTGTTGTGTTTCATTCATTCATATGATGATTTATTCAATCATGTCTCTTATGTTCCTTGTTTTGCACATTGCTCTTATCTTAGTGTCTACTACTTTGAAAGCTATCATTGAAAATCAGTTATTTGTGAACTCCTGCAAATTGTCAACTATTCTTCGACCAAGAGCTAAGTTTGCCATTACCAATTATGATTTACTTTATGTATATTTATTGTGTTTCCTTTACTTATTGCAAGTTAAGTTATATAATAGTGAGTTGTCTTCTTTTATGATTTATGTATTGATGAATGTGATGCTTCTTGTCCGTATTCTTTTATCGACTCTTCACTCCATAAACCTGAGGTCATGTTTATTGAGCTCAGTTTTCGCTTTGGGACAAGCGAAGTCTAAGCTTGGGGGAATTGATACGTCCATTTTGCATCACTATTCTATATCATAATTTACTGTTATTCATTGGTATATTTCATACTAAGAGATGATACTTATGTTATTTCATCTATTTTTGCATTGTTGATGACTTTTGGAGTATGGACTGCTGCAGTCAGGATTCTGATGGAAAAGGTGCTGTTTGGAGGCAAAATTCGCAAAGGTCAGAAAATCCGGGAAAATACATGGAAAATCCTATTTTTCTAGAAGACGAAGAATGCCAGAAGGGGAAGTGGAGATGGGCCACATGGGGCCCACACCTCAGCTGGAACCACCTGGCCACACCACCAGGTGGTGTGGCCGCCCTGGTCCACTCCTGGCTCTCCCCTCTGGCGTATATTATCCTCCTGAAAGCCTAAGACTCGGGGAGTGACCACAGAAAGATTCCGCCGCCTCTGCGCCAGGGGGTACGTGAAGTAGAAGTGCATGTGTGTTCTTCTAAAGAAACCACATAAGGATCCACCAGTGTCATTGCATGTCTGTTCTTTTCATGAACCACACCCAGTGTCATTGCATGTGTGTTCTTCTAAAGAAACCACATAAGGATCCACCAGTGTCATTGCATGTCTGTTCTTTTCATGAACCACACCCAGTGTCATTGCATGTGTGTTCTTTTCATGAACCACATCTAGAGTCATTGCATGTCTGTTCTTTTCGTGAACCACATCCAGTGTCACTGCATGTCAGTTCTTTTCATGAACCACATAAGGATCCACCAGTGTCATTGGATGTGTGTTCTTCTCATGAACTACACATGGATCCACCGGTGTCATTGCATGTCTGTTCCTCTAAACAAAGCACATAAGGTTCACCCAGTGTCATTGCATGTCTGTTCTTTTCATGAACCACACCCAGTGTCATTGCATGTGTGTTCTTCTAAAGGAACCACATAAGGATCCACCAGTGTCATTACATGTCTGTTCTTTTCATGAACCACACCCAGTGTCATTGCATGTGTGTTCTTTTCATGAACCACAGCTAGAGTCATTGCATGTCTGTTACTTCCATAAACCACATATGGATCCACCGGTGTCATTGCATGTCTGTTCTTTTCATGAACCACACCCAGTGTCATTGCATGTCAGTTCTTTTCATGAACCACACCAAGTGTCATTGGATGTCAGTTCCTTTCATGAACCACATATGGATCCACCAGTGTCATTGCATGTCTATTCTTCTCACAAACCACATAAGGATCCACCAGTGTCATTGCATGTTTGTTCTTTTCATGAACCACACCCAGTGACATTGCATGTGTGTTCCTCTAGACAAACCACATAAGGATCCACTGGTGTCACTTCATGTCTGTTCTTTTCATGAACCACACATGGATCCACCGGTGTCATTGCATGTCTATTCTTTTCATGAACCACACCCAGTGTCACTGCATGTCAGTTCTTTTCATGACCCACATAAGGATCCACGGTGTCATTGGATGTGTTCTTCTCATGAACCACACATGGATCCACCGTGTCATTGCTTGTCATTCCTCTAAAAAACCACATAAGGATCCACCAGTGTCATTGCATGTACATTTCTTTTCATGAACCACACCCAGTGTCATTGCATGTGTGTTCTTCTAAACAAACCACATAAGGATCCACCAGTGTCATTGCATGTGTGTTATTTTCATGAACCACACCCGGTGTCATTGCATGTCTGTTCTTTTCATTAACCACAGCTAGAGTCATTGAATGTCTGTTACTTCCATAAACCACACATGGATCCACCGGTGTCATTGCATGTCAGTTCTTTTCATTAACCACACCTAGTGTCATTGCATGTCAGTTCTTTTCATGAACCACATAATGATCCACTAGAGTCATTGGATGTGTGTTATTCTCATGAACCACACATGGATCCACCAGTGTCATTGCATGTGTGTTCTTTTCATGAACCACACCCAGTGTCATTGCATGTGTGTTCCTCTAGACAAACCACATAAGGATCCAACAGTGTAACTTCATGTCTGTTCTTTTCATGAACCACAGCTAGAGTCCACCAGTGTCATCTGATTTGTGTTCTTCTCATGAACCACACCCAGTGTCACTGCATGTCAGTTCTTTTCATGAACCACATAAGGATCCACTAGTGTCATTGGATGTGTGTTCTTCTCATGAACCACACATGGATCCACCGGTGTCATTGCATGTATGTTCCTCTAAACAAACCACATAAGGATCCACCAGTGTCATTGCATGTATGTTCTTTTCATGAACCACACACAGTGTCATTGTATGTGTGTTCTTCTAAAGAAACCACATAAGGATCCACCAGTGCCATTGCATGTCTGTTCTTTTCATGAACCACACCCAGTGTGATTGCACGTGTGTTCTTTTCATGAACCACAGCTAGAGTCATTGCATGTCTGTTCTTTTCATGAACCACACCCAGTGTCATTACATGTCTGTTCTTTTCATGAACCACACCCAATGTCACTACATGTCAGTTCTTTTCATGAACCACATAAGGATCCACCAGTGTCATTGGATGTGTGTTCTTCTCATGAACCACACATGGATCCACCGGTGTCATTGCATGTTTGTTCCTCTAAACAAACCACATAAGGTTCACCTAGTGTCATTGCATGTCTGTTCTTTTCACGAACCACACCCAGTGACATTGCATGTGTGTTATTCTAAACAAACCAAATAAGGATCCACTAGTGTCATTGCATGTCTGTTCATACATGAACCATACCCGGTGTCATTGCATGTCTGTTCTTTTCATGAACCACAGCTAGAGTCATTGCATGTCTGTTACTTCCATAAACCACACATGGATCCACCGGTGTCATTGCATGTCTGTTCTTTTCATGAACCACACCCAGTGTCATTGCATGTGTGTTCTTCTAAAGAAACCACATAAGGATCCACTAGTGTCATTGCATGTCTGTTCTTTTCATGAACCACACCCAGTGTCATTGCATGTGTGTTCTTTTCATGAACCACATCTAGAGTCATTGCATGTCTGTTCTTTTCGTGAACCACATCCAGTGTCACTGCATGTCAGTTCTTTTCATGAACCACATAAGGATCCACCAGTGTCATTGGATGTGTGTTCTTCTCATGAACTACACATGGATCCACCGGTTTCATTGCATGTCTGTTCCTCTAAACAAAGCACATAAGGTTCACCCAGTGTCATTGCATGTCTGTTCTTTTCATGAACCACACCCAGTGTCATTGCATGTGTGTTCTTCTAAAGGAACCACATAAGGATCCACCAGTGTCATTACATGTTTGTTCTTTTCATGAACCACACCCAGTGTCATTGCATGTGTGTTCTTTTCATGAACCACAGCTAGAGTCATTGCATGTCTGTTACTTCCATAAACCACATTTGGATCCATCGGTGTCATTGCATGTTTGTTCTTTTCATGAACCACACCCAGTGTCATTGCATGTCAGTTCTTTTCATGAACCACACCAAGTGTCATTGGATGTCAGTTCCTTTCATGAACCACATATGGATCCACCAGTGTCATTGCATGTCTATTCTTCTCACAAACCACATAAGGATCCACCAGTGTCATTGCATGTTTGTTCTTTTCATGAACCACACCCAGTGACATTGCATGTGTGTTCCTCTAGACAAACCACATAAGGATCCACCGGTGTCACTGCATGTCTGTTCTTTTCATGAACCACACATGGATCCACCGGTGTCATTGCATGTCTATTCTTTTCATGAACCACACCCAGTGTCACTGCATGTCAGTTCTTTTCATGAACCACATAAGGATCCACCAGTGTCATTGGATGTGTGTTCTTCTCATGAACCACACATGGATCCACCGGTGTCATTGCATGTCTGTTCCTCTAAACAAACCACATAAGGATCCACCAGTGTCATTGCATGTCTGTTCTTTTCATGAACCACACCGAGTGTCATTGCATGTGTGTTCTTCTAAACAAACCACATAAGGATCCACCAGTGTCATTGCATGTGTGTTATTTTCATGAACCACACCCGGTGTCATTGCATGTCTGTTCTTTTCATTAACCACAACTAGAGTCATTGAATGTCTGTTACTTCCATAAACCACACATGGATCCACCTGTGTCATTGCATGTCAGTTCTTTTCATTAACCACACCTAGTGTCATTGCATGTCAGTTCTTTTCATGAACCACATAATGATCCACTAGTGTCATTGGATGTGTGTTCTTCTCATGAACCACACATGGATCCACCAGTGTCATTGCATGTGTGTTCTTTTCATGAACCACACCCAGTGTCATTGCATGTGTGTTCCTCTAGACAAACCACATAAGGATCCAACGGTGTCACTTCATGTCTGTTCTTTTCATGAACCACAGCTAGAGTCCACTAGTGTCATCTGATTTGTGTTCTTCTCATGAACCACACCCAGTGTCACTGCATGTCAGTTCTTTTCATGAACCACATAAGGATCCACTAGTGTCATTGGATGTGTGTTCTTCTCATGAACCACACATGGATCCACCGGTGTCATTGCATGTATGTTCCTCTAAACAAACCACATAAGGATCCACCAGTGTCATTGCATGTATGTTCTTTTCATGAACCACACGCAGTGTCATTGTATGTGTGTTCTTCTAAAGAAACCACATAAGGATCCACCAGTGCCATTGCATGTCTGTTCTTTTCATGAACCACACCCAGTGTGATTGCACGTGTGTTCTTTTCATGAACCACAGCTAGAGTCATTGCATGTCTATTCTTTTCATGAACCACACCCAGTGTCATTACATGTCTGTTCTTTTCATGAACCACACCCAATGTCACTACATGTCAGTTCTTTTCATGAACCACATAAGGAGCCACCAGTGTCATTGGATGTGTGTTCTTCTCATGAACCACACATGGATCCACCGGTGTCATTGCATGTTTGTTCCTCTAAACAAACCACATAAGGTTCACCTAGTGTCATTGCATGTCTGTTCTTTTCACGAACCACACCCAGTGACATTGCATGTGTGTTATTCTAAACAAACCACATAAGGATCCACTAGTGTCATTGCATGTCTGTTCATACATGAACCATACCCGGTGTCATTGCATGTCTGTTCTTTTCATGAACCACAGCTAGAGTCATTGCATGTCTGTTACTTCCATAAACCACACATGGATCCACCGGTGTCATTGCATGTCTGTTCTTTTCATGAACCACACCCAGTGTCATTGCATGTCAGTTCTTTTCATGAACCACACCCAGTGTCACTGCATGTCAGTTCTTTTCATGAACCACACCCGGTCATCGCATGTCGTTCTTTTCATGAACCACATAAGGATCCACTAGTGTCATTGCATATCTGTTCTTCTCACAAACCACATAAGGATCCACCAGTGTCATTGCATGTCTGTTCTTTTCATGAACCACACATAGTTACATTGCATGTGTGTTCTTTTCATGAACCACAGCTAGAGTCATTGCATGTCTGTTACTTCCATAAACCACACATGGATCCACCGGTGTCATTGCATGTCTGTTCTTTTCATGAACCACACCCAGTGTCATTGCATGTCAGTTCTTTTCATGAACCACACCCAGTGTCATTGCATGTCAGTTCTTTTCATGAACCACATAAGGATCCACTAGTGTCATTGCATGTCTGTTCTTCTCACAAACCACATAAGGATCCACCAGTGTCATTGCATGTCTGTTCTTTTCATGAACCACACATAGTGACATTGCATGTGTGTTCCTCTAGACAAACCACATAAGGATCCACCGGTGTCACTGCATGTCTATTCTTTTCATGAGCCACACATGGATCCACCCGTGTCATTGCATGTCTGTTCTTTTCATGAACCACACCCAGTGTCACTGCATGTCAGTTCTTTTCATGAACCACATAAGGATCCACCAGTGTCATTGGATGTGTGTTCTTCTCATGAACCACACATGGATCCACCGGTGTCATTGCATGTCTGTTCCTCTAAACAAACCACATAAGGTTCACTAGTGTCATTGCATGTCTGTTCTTTTCATGAACCACACCCAGTGACATTGCATGTGTGTTCTTCTAAACAAACCACATAATGATCCACCAGTGTCATTGCATGTCTGTTCTTTTCATGAACCACACCCGGTGTCATTGCATGTCTGTTCTTTTCATGAACCACAGCTAGAGTCATTGCATGTCTGTTACTTCCATAAACCACACATGGATCCACCGGTGTCATTGCATGTCTGTTCTTTTCATGAACCACACCCAGTGTCATTGCATGTTAGTTCTTTTCATGAACCACACCAAGTGTCATTGCATGTCAGTTCTTTTCATGAACCACATAAGGATCCACTAGTGTCATTGCATGTCTGTTCTTCTCACAAACCACATAAGGATCCACCAGTGTCATTGCATGTCTGTTCTTTTCATGAACCACACATAGTGACATTGCATGTGTGTTCCTCTAGACAAACCACATAAGGATCCACCGGTGTCAGTGCATGTCTGTTCTTTTCATGAACCACATCCAGTGTCACTGCATGTCAGTTCTTTTCATGAACCACATAAGGATCCACTAGTGTCATTGGATGTGTGTTCTTCTCATGAACAACACATGGATCCACCGGTGTCATTGCATGTCTGTTCCTCTAAACAAACCACTTAAGGATCCACCAGTGTCATTGCATGTCTGTTCTTTTCATGAACCACACCTAGTGTCATTGCATGTGTGTTCTTCTAAACAAACCACATAAGTCATTGAATGGCTGTTCTTTTCATGAACCACACCCGGTGTCATTGCATGTGTGTTCCTCTAGACAGACCACATAAGGATCCACCGGTGTCACTGCATGTCTGTTCTTTTCATGAACCACATAAGGATCCACCAGTGTCATTCGATGTGTGTTCTTTTCATGAACCACACATGGATCCACCTGTGTCATTGAATGTCTGTTCCTCTAAGCAAACCACATAAGGATCCACCAGTGTCATTGCATGTCTGTTATTGTCATGAACCACACCTAGTGCCATTGCATGATTGTTCTTCTAAACAAACCACATATGGATCCACTAGTGTCATTGCATGTGTGTTCTTTTCATGCACCACACCAGGTGTCATTGCATGTCTGTTCTTTTCATTAACCATAGATAGAGTCATTGCATGTCTGTTACTTCCATAAACCACACATGGATCCACCGATGTCATTGCATGTCTGTTCTTTTCATGAACCACACCCAGTGTCATTGCATGTCAGTTCTTTTCATGAACCACACCCAGTGTCATTGCATGTTAGTTCATTTCATGAACCACATAAGGATCCACCAGTGTCATTGGATGTGTGTTCTTCTCATGAACCACACATGGATCCACCAGTGTCATTGCATGTGTGTTATTTTCATGAACCACACCCAGTGTCATTGCATGTGTGTTCCTCTAGACTAACCACATCAGGATCCACCGGTGTAACTGCATGTCTATTCTTTTCAAGAACCACAGCTAGAGTCCACCAGTGTCATTGGATGTGTGCTCTTCTCATGAACCACACCTAGTGTCACTGCATATCAGTTCTTTTCATGAACCACATAAGGATCCACCAGTGTCATTGGATGTGTGTTCTTCTCATGAACCACACATGGATCCACCGGTGTAATTGCATGTATGTTCCTCTAAACAAACAACATAAGGATCCACTAGTGTCATTGCATGTTTGTTCTTTTCTTGAACCACACCAAGTGTCATTGCATGTGTGTTCTTCTAAACAAACCACATAAGGATCCACCAGTGTCATTACATGTTTGTTCTTTCCATGAACCACACCCAGTGTCATTACATGTGTGTTCTTTTCATGAACCACAGCTAGATTCATTGCATGTCTGTTCTTTTCATGAACCACACCCAGTATCATTGCATGTCTGTTCTTTTCATGAACCACACCCAGTGTCACTACATGTCAGTTCTTTTCATGAACCACATAAGGATCCACCAGTGTCATTGGATGTGTGTTCTTCTCATGAACCACACATGGATCCACCGGTGTCATTGCATGTGTGTTCCTCTAAACAAACCACATAAGGTTCACCAAGTGTCATTGCATGTCTGTTCTTTTCATGAACCACATGCAGTGTCATTGCATGTGTGTTCTTCTAAACAAACCACATAAGGATGCACCAGTGTCATTGCATGTGTGTTCTTTTCATGAACCACACCCAGTGTCATTGCATGTCTGTTCTTTTCATGAACCACAGCTAGAGTCATTGCATGTCTGTTCTTTTCATGAACCACACCTAGTGGCATTGCGTGTCTGTTCTTTTCATGAACCACAGCTAGAGTCATTGCATGTCTGTTACTTCCATAAACCACACATGGATCCACCGGTGTCATTGCATGTTTGTTCTTTTCATGAACCACACCCAGTGTCATTACATGTCAGTTCTTTTCATGAACCACACCCAGTGTCATTGCATGTCAGTTCTTTCCATGAACCACATAAGGATCCACTAGTGTCATTGCATGTCTGTTCTTCTCACAAACCACATAAGGATCCACTAGTGTCATTGCATGTCTATTCTTTTCATGAACCACACATACTGACATTGCATGTGTGTTCCTCTAGACAAACCACATAAGGATCCACCGGTGTCACTGCATGTCTGTTCTTTTCATGAACCACACATGGATCCTCCCGTGTCATTGCATGTCTGTTCTTTTCATGAACCACACCCAGTGTCACTGCATGTCAGTTCTTTTCATGAACCACATAAGGATCCACCAGTGTCATTGGATGTGTGTTCTTCTCATGAACCACACATGGATCCACCGGTGTCATTGCATGTCTGTTCCTCTAAACAAACCACATAAGGTTCACCAGTGTCATTGCATGTCTGTTCTTTTCATGAACCACACCCAGTGACACTGCATGTGTGTTCTTCTAAACAAACCACATAATGATCCAGCAGTGTCATTAAATGTCTGTTCTTTTCATGAACCACACCCGGTGTCATTGCATGTGTGTTCTTTTCATGAACCACAGCTAGAGTCATTGCATGTCTGTTACTTCCATAAACCACACATGGA
This sequence comes from Avena insularis, assembly GCA_023614405.1. Taxonomy (NCBI): domain Eukaryota; kingdom Viridiplantae; phylum Streptophyta; class Magnoliopsida; order Poales; family Poaceae; genus Avena; species Avena insularis. The sequence goes on along the minus strand of CM042696.1, from coordinate 92,586,835 downwards.
TCCACCGGTGTCATTGCATGTCTGTTCTTTTCATGAACCACACCCAGTGTCATTGCATGTCAGTTCTTTTCATGAACCACACCAAGTGTCATTGCATGTCAGTTCTTTTCATGAACCACATAAGGATCCACTAGTGTCATTGCATGTATGTTCTTCTCACAAACCACATAAGGATCCACCAGTGTCATTGCATGTCTGTTCTTTTCATGAACCACACATAGTGACATTGCATGTGTGTTCCTCTAGACAAACCACATAAGGATCCACCGGTGTCATTGCATGTCTGTTCTTTTCATGAACCACATCCAGTGTCACTGCATGTCAGTTCTTTTCATGAACCACATAAGGATCCACTAGTGTCATTGGATGTGTGTTCTTCTCATGAACAACACATGGATCCACCGGTGTCATTGCATGTCTGTTCCTCTAAACAAACCACTTAAGGATCCACCAGTGTCATTGCATGTCTAATCTTTTCATGAACCACACCTAGTGTCATTGCATGTGTGTTCTTCTAAACAAACCACATAAGTCATTGAATAGCTGTTCTTTTCATGAACCACACCCGGTGTCATTGCATGTGTGTTCCTCTAGACAGACCACATAAGGATCCACCGGTGTCACTGCATGTCTGTTCTTTTCATGAACCACATAAGGATCCACCAGTGTCATTGGATGTGTGTTCTTTTCATGAACCACACATGGATCCACCTGTGTCATTGAATGTATGTTCCTCTAAGCAAACCACATAAGGATCCACCAGTGTCATTGCATGTCTGTTATTGTCATGAACCACACCTAGTGTCATTGCATGTGTGTTCTTCTAAACAAACCACATATGGATCCACTAGTGTCATTGCATGTGTGTTCTTTTCATGCACCACACCAGGTAACATTGCATGTCTGTTCTTTTCATTAACCACAGATAGAGTCATTGCATGTCTGTTCTTGTCATGAACCACACCCAGTGTCATTGCATGTGTGTTCTTCTAAACAAACCACATAAGGATCCACCAGTGTCATTGCATGTCTGTTCTTTTCATGAACCACACCCAGTGTCATTGCATGTCTTTTCTTTTCATGAACCACAGCTAGAGTCATTGCATGTCTGTTCTTTTCATGAACCACACCTAGTGGCATTGCATGTATGTTCTTTTCATGAACCACAGCTAGAGTCATTGCATATCTGTTCTTTTCATGAACCACACCCAGTGTCATTGCATGTGTGTTCTTCTAAACAAACCACATAAGGATTCACCAGTGTCATTGCATGTGTGTTCTTTTCATGAACCACACCAGGTGTCATTGCATGTCTGTTCTTTTCATTAAACATAGATAGAGTCATTCCATGTCTGTTACTTCCATAAACCACACATGGATCCACCGATGTCATTGCATGTCTGTTCTTTTCATGAACCACACCTAGTGTCATTGCATGTCAGTTGTTTTCATGAACCACACCCAGTGTCATTGCTTGTTAGTTATTTTCATGAACCACATAAGGATCCACCAGTGTCATTGGATGTGTGTTCTTCTCATGAACCACACATGGATCCACCGGTGTCATTGCATGTATGTTCCTCTAAACAAACCACATAAGGTTCACCCGGTGTCATTGCATGTCTGTTCTTTTCATGAACCACACCTAGTGACATTGCATGTGTGTTCTTCTAAAAAACCACATAAGGATCCACCAGTGTCATTGCATGTCTGTTCTTTTCATGAACCACACCCGGTGTCATTGCATGTCTGTTCTTTTCATGAACCACAGCTAGACTCATTGCATGTCTGTTACTTCCATAAACCACACATGTATCCACCGGTGTCATTGCATGTCTGTTCTTTTCATGAACCACACCCAGTGTCATTGCATGTCAGTTCTTTTCATGAACCACACCCAGTGTCATTGCATGTTAGTTCTTTTCATGAAACACATAAGGATCCACTAGTATCATTGCATGTTTGTTCTTCTCACAAACCACATAAGGATCCACTAGTGTCATTGCATGTCTGTTCTTTTCATGAACCACACCCGGTGTCATTGCATGTGTGTTCCTCTAGACAGACCACATAAGGATCCGCCGGTGTCACTGCATGTCTATTCTTTTCATGAACCACATAAGGATCCACCAGAGTCATAGGATGTGTGTTCTTCTCATGAACCACACATGGATCCAACGGTGTCATTGCATGTCTGTTCCTCTAAGCAAACCACATAAGGATCCAACAGTGTCATTGCATGTCTGTTCTTGTCATGAACCACACCCAGTGTCATTGCATGTGTGTTCTTCTAAACAAACCACATAAGGATCCACCAGTGTCATTGCATGTGTGTTCTTTTCATGAACCACACCAGGTGTCATTGCATGTCTGTTCTTTTCATTAAACATAGATAGAGTCATTCCATGTCTGTTACTTCCATAAACCACACATGGATCCACCGATGTCATTGCATGTCTGTTCTTTTCATGAACCACACCTAGTGTCATTGCATGTCAGTTGTTTTCATGAACCACACCCAGTGTCATTGCTTGTTAGTTATTTTCATGAACCACATAAGGATCCACCAGTGTCATTGGATGTGTGTTCTTCTCATGAACCACACATGGATCCACCGGTGTCATTGCATGTGTGTTATTTTCATGAACCACACCCAGTGTCATTGCATGTGTGTTCCTCTAAACAAACCACATAAGGTTCACCCAGTGTCATTGCATGTATGTTCTTTTCATGAACCACACCCAGTGTCATTGCATGTGTGTTCTTCTAAACAAACCACATAAGGATCCACCAGTGTCATTGCATGTCTGTTATTTTCATGAACCACACCCAGTGTCATTGCATGTCTGTTCTTTTCATGAACCACAGCTAGAGTCATTGCATGTCTGTTCTTTTCATGAACCACACCTAGTGGCATTGCGTGTCTGTTCTTTTCATGAACCACAGCTAGAGTCATTGCATGTCTGTTACTTCCATCAACCACACATGGATCCACCAGTGTCATTGCATGTCTGTTCTTTTCATGAACCACAGCTAGAGTCATTGCATGTCTGTTACTTCCATAAACCACACATGGATCCACCGGTGTCATTACATGTCTGTTCTTTTCATGAACCACACCCAGTGTCATTGCATGTCAGTTCTTTTCATGAACCACACCCAGTGTCATTGCATGTCAGTTCTTTCCATGAACCACATAAGGATCCACTAGTGTCATTGCATGTCTGTTCTTCTCACAAACCACATAAGGATCCACTAGTGTCATTGCATGTCTATTCTTTTCATGAACCACACATAGTGACATTGCATGTGTGTTCCTCTAGACAAACCACATAAGGATCCACCGGTGTCACTGCATGTCTGTTCTTTTCATGAACCACACATGGATCCTCCCGTGTCATTGCATGTCTGTTCTTTTCATGAACCACACCCAGTGTCATTGCATGTCAGTTATTTTCATGAACCACATAAGGATCCACGAGTGTCATTGGATGTGTGTTCTTCTCATTAACCACACATGGATCCACCGGTGTCATTGCATGTATGTTCCTCTAAACAAACCACATAAGGTTCACCCGGTGTCATTGCACGTCTATTCTTTTCATGAACCACACCCAGTGACATTGCATGTGTGTTCTTCTAAAAAAACACATAAGGATCCACCAGTGTCATTGCATGTCTGTTCTTTTCATGAACCACACCCGGTGTCATTGCATGTCTGTTCTTTTCATGAACCACAGCTAGAGTCATTGGATGTCTGTTACTTCCATAAACCACACATGGATCCACCGGTGTCATTGCATGTCTGTTCTTTTCATGAACCACACCCAGTGTCATTGCTTGTCAGTTCTTTTCATGAACCACACCCAGTGTCATTGCATGTCACTTCTTTTCATGAACCACATAAGGATCCACTAGTGTCATTGCATGTTTGTTCTTCTCACAAACCACATAAGGATCCACTAGTGTCATTGCATGTCTGTTCTTTTCATGAACCACACCCGGTGTCATTGCATGTGTGTTCCTCTAGACAGACCACATAAGGATCCGATGGTGTCACTACATGTCTATTCTTTTCATGAACCACATAAGGATCCACCAGTGTCATTAGATGTGTGTTCTTCTCATGAACCACACATGGGTCCACCGGTGTCATTGCATGTCTGTTCCTCTAAGCAAACCACATAAGGATCCAACAGTGTCATTGCATGTTTGTTCTTGTCATGAACCACACCCAGTGTCATTGCATGTGTGTTCTTCTAAACAAACCACATAAGGATCCACCAGTGTCATTGCATGTGTGTTCTTTTCATGAACCACACCAGGTGTCATTGCATGTCTGTTCTTTTCATTAAACACAGATAGAGTCATTCCATGTTTGTTACTTCCATAAACCACACATGGATCCACCGATGTCATTGCATGTCTGTTCTTTTCATGAACCACACCTAGTGTCATTGCATGTCAGTTGTTTTCATGAACTACACCCAGTTTCATTGCATGTTAGTTATTTTCATGAACCACATAAGGATCCACCAGTGTCATTGGATGTGTGTTCTTCTCATGAACCACACATGGATCCACCGGTGTCATTGCATGTGTGTTATTTTCATGAACCACACCCAGTGTCATTGCATGTGTGTTCCTCTAAACAAACCACATAAGGTTCACCCAGTGTCATTGCATGTCTGTTCTTTTCATGAACCACACCCAGTGTCATTGCATGTGTGTTCTTCTAAACAAACCACATAAGGATCCACCAGTGTCATTGCATGTCTGTTCTTTTCATGAACCACACCCAGTGTCATTGCATGTTTGTTCTTTTCATGAACCACATCTAGAGTCATTGCATGTCTATTCTTTTCATGAACCACACCTAGTGGCATTGCGTGTCTGTTCTTTTCATGAACCACAGCTAGAGTCATTGCATGTCTGTTACTTCCATCAACCACACATGGATACACCGGTGTCATTGCATGTCTGTTCTTTTCATGAACCACACCCAGTGTCATTGCATGTCAGTTCTTTTCATTAACCACACCCCATGTCATTGCATGTCAGTTCTTTCCATGAACCACATAAGGATCCACTAGTGTCATTGCATGTCTGTTCTTCTCACAAACCACATAAGGATCCACTAGTGTCATTGCATGTCTATTCTTTTCATGAACCACACATAGTGACATTGCATGTGTGTTCCTCTAGACAAACCACATAAGGATCCACCGGTGTCACTGCATGTCTGTTCTTTTCATGAACCACACATGGATCCTCCCGTGTCATTGCATGTTTGTTCTTTTCATGAACCACACCCAGTGTCATTGCATGTCAGTTATTTTCATGAACCACATAAGGATCCACGAGTGTCATTGGATGTGTGTTCTTCTCATGAACCACACATGGATCCACCCGTGTCATTGCATGTATGTTCCTCTAAACAAACCACATAAGGTTCACCCGGTGTCATTGCATGTCTGTTCTTTTCATGAACCACACCCAGTGACATTGCATGTGTGTTCTTCTAAAAAACCACATAAGGATCCACCAGTGTCATTGCATGTCTATTCTTTTCATGAACCACACCCGGTGTCATTAAATGTCTGTTCTTTTCATGAACCACAGCTAGAGTCATTGCATGTCTGTTACTTCCATAAACCACACATGGATCCACCGGTGTCATTGCATGTATGTTCTTTTCATGAACCACACCTAGTGTCATTGCTTGTCAGTTCTTTTCATGAACCACACCCAGTGTCATTGCATGTCAGTTCTTTTCATGAACCACATAAGGATCCACTAGTGTCATTGCATGTTTGTTCTTCTCACAAACCACATAAGGATCCACTAGTGTCATTGCATGTCTGTTCTTTTCATGAACCACACCCGGTGTCATTGCATGTGTGTTCCTCTAGACAGACCACATAAGGATCCGATGGTGTCACTGCATGTCTATTCTTTTCATGAACCACATAAGGATCCACTAGTGTCATTGGATATGTGTTCTTCTCATGAACCACACATGGATCCACCGGTGTCATTGCATGTCTGTTCCTCTAAGCAAACCACATAAGGATCCAACAGTGTCATTGCATGTCTGTTCTTGTCATGAACCACACCCAGTGTCATTGCATGTGTGTTCTTCTAAACAAACCACATAAGGATCCACCAGTGTCATTGCATGTGTGTTCTTTTCATGAACCACACCAGGTGTCATTGCATGTCTGTTCTTTTCATTAAACACAGATAGAGTCATTCCATGTCTGTTACTTCCATAAACCACACATGGATCCATCGATGTCATTGCATGTCTGTTCTTTTCATGAACCACACCTAGTGTCATTGCATGTCAGTTCTTTTCATGAACCACACCCAGTATCATTGCATGTTAGTTATTTTCATGAACCACATAAGGATCCACCAGTGTCATTGGATGTGTGTTCTTCTCATGAACCACACATGGATCCACCGGTGTCATTGCATGTGTGTTATTTTCATGAACCACACCCAGTGTCATTGCATGTGTGTTCCTCTATACTAACCACATAAGGATCCACCGGTGTCACTGCATGTCTGTTCTTTTCATGAACCACAGCTAGATTCCACCAGTGTCATTGGATGTGTGTTCTTCTCATGAACCACACCCAGTGTCACTGCATGTCAGTTCTTTTCATGAACCACATAAGGATCCACCAGTGTCATTGGATCTTTGTTCTTCTCATGAACCACACATGGATACACCGGTGTAATTGCATGTATGTTCCTCTAAACAAACCACATAAGGATCCACTAGTGTCATTGCATGTCTGTTCTTTTCTTGAACCACACCCAGTGTCATTGCATGTGTGTTCTTCTAAACAAACCACATAAGGATCCACCAGTGTTATTGCATGTCTGTTCTTTTCATGAACCACACCCAGTGTCATTGCATGTGTGTTCTTTTCATGAACCACAGCTAGAGTCATTGCATGTCTGTTCTTTTCATGAACCACACCCAGTGTCATTGCATGTCTGTTGTTTTCATGAACCACACCCAGTTTCACTGCATGTTAGTTCTTTTCATGAACCACATAAGGATCCACCAGTGTCATTGGATGTTTGTTCTTCTCATGAACCACACATGGATCCACCGGTGTCATTGCATGTCTGTTCCTCTAAACAAACCACATAAGGTTCACCCAGTGTCATTGCATGTCTGTTCTTTTCATGAACCACACCCAGTGTCACTGCATGTGTGTTCTTCTAAACAAACCACATAAGGATCTACCAGTGTCATTGCATGTCTGTTCTTTTCATGAACCACACCCGGTGTCATTGCATGTCTATTCTTTTCATGAACCACAACTAGAGTCATTGCATGTCCGTTACTTCCATAAACCACACATGGATCCACCGGTGTCATTGCATGTTTATTCTTTTCATGAACCACACCCAGTGTCATTGCATGTCAGTTCTTTTCATGAACCACATTGCATGTCAGTCTTTTCATGAACCACATAAGGATCCACTAGTGTCATTGCATGTCTGTTCTTCTCGCAAACCACACCTAGATTTATTCTACATACACTCTGATGTAATTAATTTGTCATTTTGTTGAGATGAAATGATATATGAACTGATCAAACTATTGCTGAGATACTTTCTCTTTGATATCCATGGATAAATTGTCTTACATATACATGTTGTCAATTTTTGAGTTGTAATACAATTCAATCATATGTATGAGTTCTAAGTTATGTTCTTAAAAATCAACAGGAGGATGATGATGAAGTGGATGATAGCAAGGTGTCCAGGGACAACAAGAGCCGCTACATGCTGAGGCGGTTACGGTGTGGGCTAATCCATTTCTACCATAGGGGGAAACTGTTTTGCCCATTCTGTGGCAGAGTAATCAACGTGGACCTCGATAGCATGATCCAGCACGCGGTGGATGTTGGCAAAGGCGGAGGCAGAAGTCATAAGCCGATTACCTTGGCGTGACACGTAGCCTTCGGCAAATTCCTCCGGAAGTATGTCAGGACTGGCCTGTATCCCCTCGACTAGGCTATCCCTGCCTCCTGCTGATATGCCCCTGCCCTACTAGGCGTCTTTGTGTCCTGGCCTCCTCCTGCTGCCCCTGCTTTTGTTTTGTTTTAGTTAATTATTATTACATGTGTGTGGCATGTAAGACAATATATCCGCGTGGTGTCTCTGGTGAACCTTCTATATATATAGATCTACTCCTTTATATGGAGTGCCTTAAAATTTCTAGTGTTCAATTATATTACTGATCATGCTCATGCACACTATAAAATATTTCTAGTGCTCAATTATATTATAATTGTCAAGGAATACATCAACAAGTTAAATTGGTCGAAATTTTGTATTGAAGTAACTAAATAATCTCACATCGGTGGTGGACGTTGGCAGAAGCCGAAGGCATCAGCCGAAGTCCTTGGAGCGGCACGCAGTCTTCAGCAAATTCCTTACAGGTTCAACAACAGGTTGCCGCCACCCAACTCCGAATTTGCTTACAGGTCCAACATGGCAGAATTGAGCTACCACAGAGACCTCGGCAGAGGTGGCAGAATTGGTGCGGGTGTGACCACGGCGACGACGAGCTCGGATTCTGGAGGAAGAAAACATGATCGAGCATGGTCGACACGGTGACAGATCTCACCGAGAACCAATTCTCGTCCCTGCACCGTGCCATAGGTGCATCCATGGTGAGGGCGAGATCCGACTCGGGATGGGGAGGAGAGCAGGGCCGAGCAGGTTCATCACGTCCCAGCTCCGTGCCATGGCCACGACCACAGATTGCCGCTCCGGGGAAGAAGAAGACGCGTAATGGATGTAGGCGCCAACACTGCAAGCCTACAGGGGGGAGAGCAGGGCCGAGCAGGTTCGTCCATGTTCCAGCTCCACGCCATTGCCGCGACGCCCCACAGGTTGCCGATCCGGGGAAGAAGAAGACGCGTAATGGATGCAGGCGCCAATGCTGCAAGCCTAATTGACGCCTAAGCGACGGGAGCAACATAACGGCGAGAACTGACAGGGGGGGCCAACTTGACGGCCGTTAGCCTGATATTTTGTATTGAAACGTAAAGTTGAATTCGTGCTGAAAAAGACCCTCTGAGTATTTGGCATGCCAACTGTAGTCATCACGGCTGATTACAGGAAACTTGGGTACCGCGTTGCCTAGGCGCCCCAACTTTCGGGCCGCAAAATGATATTCTCCGCTTTGATGGGAGTACCCTCACAATCCACCCCGTAAGCCTCTCGAGGAGAAGACCGTAGGGAAAATGTGTACTATTGTGAACCCACACACACATGTTACACAAGGTTATCAAGCACCAGGGGTCGTGGGTGAGGTGACTTGTCGTTGCAGCTAGTCCGTAAGTTCAGAGCTCGACACTTTAGGCCCTGGGTTGATTGCAAGTGGTCACTGGAGGGGAGTACCCTCACAAGCTGCCCTGCAAGCCTCTCGAGGAGAAGGTCGTAGGGAAAAAACGTATGCTGCTAAGGTCCCCTACATGTGTCGCGCAAGGGTTTCAAGCACTAGGAACCGTGGGTAAGGTGACTTATCGCCGGAGCTAGTCCAAAAGTTCAGAGCTTGGCACTTTAGGCCCTGGGTTGACGGGAGGTGACCCGGCGGTAGACACTATGCCTAGCCCCCCACTTGCATGGCAATGCTTATCTTGTTGGTCCCTCGAGGAGGATGTCGTAGGTATAGCATGAGGTTTGGCCGCTAGAGGGGAGTACCCTCATGAGCCACCCCGCAAGCTTCTCGAGGAGAAGACCGCAGGGCAAAAACTTATGCTGCTAAGGTTCCCTACATGTCTCGCGCGAGGGTTTCAAGCACCGGGAACCGTGGGTGAGGTGACTTATCACTAGAGCTAGTCCGAAAGTTCAGAGCTCGACACTTTAGGCCTTCGGTCGACGGGAGGTGGCTCGACAGTAGACACCATGCCTATCCCCCCACTCACGTGGCAACGCTTATCGTATTAGTCCCTCAAGGAGGAGGCCATAGGTATAACATGAGGTTTGGCCACTGGAGGAGAGTACCCTCACAAGCCACCCCCCGCAAGCCTCTCGAGGAGAAGACCACAGGGCAAAAGCATACGCTTTTGAGGTTTCCTACATGTGTCGCGCGAGGGTTTCAAGCACCAGGAACCGTGGGTGAGGTGACTTATAGCCAGAGCTAGTACGAAAGTTCAGATCTCGAACTTTAGGCCCTGGGTTGACGGGAGGTGGCCCGGTGGTAGACACCATTCCTAGCCCCCACTCGTGTGGCACTTGTCGAGGAATCTCAGCCACGCACAACTTTTCAAAAATATTTTCCTGAAAGAGAAATAAACGGCAGAGTTGGCGCAAGGCGCACAATCCAAAAAAACGCCAAATAGGTCCCATCTTATTACAATGTCACCGTGATTCGCATGGGGTCTTACGAGGAATAGGGTTGCAAAGGATGAGAGTTTTGAGTGTCACCTTCAAAAAGTCGGGTAGCCGATCCTGCTACGTGGGGGGTTGTTAGCCTCCCTGACACATGGCTCCCCTTGGCGTCCTTTAAGCACTATCGCAGAAGGGGTTGGCGTTGTGCGCGCGCTGGGTGCAGTCCACTAGGAAATCAGGAGCCTCGCATCAGCGTCATCCTCGTGAGTGTCCCTGACGCTAGCGAGGGTGAGGCAGCACTACCCTAGGTACTTCCCGTGGCTTTGGGCGGTGACCACAACATGACCCTCGTTAGAAGGGTACAACACGGCGGCCACCCTATTCATCAGGCCATTCTCTTGGGCTGCGATCTACTTCTTCCTCGGGGTGCCCCTGATGTAGTCGAGGGTATCCATGTCCTCCGGGTAGGTGATGACCGTGGTTTTGTAGGCGTGCTCGAGAGAGTGCAAGGCTTCCCTTTGGTCACACCGAATGGTGATGACCCCGCAATTGCCTCCCGACATCTTGACCATGTTGTAGGCATGGTGAGTTGCCACCATGAACTTGGCTAGAGCGAGATAGCCTAGGATGACATTGTAGGGGAGGACGATGTGTGCCAAGTCGAAGTCGATGAGCCCAGTCCGGTAGTTGTTGTGAGACCCAAACATGACAGAGAGGCACACCTGACTGATTGGTATGGTAGTGCTATTGGTGACTCCAGAGAAAAGCATGGTTGGCATCAGGCGGTCATACAAAGAGGCACACCTGACTTTTTGTGGCTGGTTGCCTTGTGCATCAATAAATAAATAAAATCACACCATAGGGGCTTCCCCTATGGTATTATAGTCAAAACAAATATGGCACCTGCAGCTTGGCGAACGTCTTGGTGGAGATCACGTTTAGTCCGGCACCACCATCTATGAGCGTCTTGGCGACTGCGATGTTGTTGATGGTGGGGGTGCAGATCATGGGTAGAGTTCCCACGGCCTTGGTGGAGACTGAATGGTCCCCAGCGTCAAAAGTGATGGTGCACTGCGACCACTTGAGCCTTGGAGACGGGTCCTAGGCCGACCGGCAGCGACCTCGCGGGTGAGCTGGGAGCCGCCGAGGATGCAGGCTATGGATCCCCTCGGCTCCTGGTAGCCCTTGATGCCCTCCTCGACCTTCTACGGGGCACGGGGAAGCTGCTACACGGTGTTGGCCTGATGACCCGTGTGGGGTGCGCCTTGGCCACCATGGTTGTTGTCCCAGTGTCCCCCTCCTCGATGGACACCGTGGTCATTGCCGCGCTTGCCTCCCCGTCTCCATTTCCTCTGACTGTTGCGCTGGTCACGAAGCTTCTTGAGCTCGTAACAGTCGTCGGTGAGATGCCCATGCTTCTTGTGGAAGACGCAGTATGAGCGGTCCCCGCGCTCCCCTTCTCCGTTACCCTCGCTTTCACTCGGGTTTAGTAGTGAGGGCGGTGGCGGGATTCCGCTTGGGATCCTTGCTCATGCTTTTGGAGGCGCTCGAGGGTTTGGGCGTGGCCTCTGCCTCGGCAAGGCCAAACATTCTCACTGCCTCGGCCTTGGCGCACTTCTCCACCATGATGAATAGCTCGGCAGCTGTGATGAGTTTCTCCCCATGGATGCCAATCTTTTCCCTCATGCGGACGTCCTTGACCCGCACGGACAAGGCGGTAATGATGTTGGAGTCCAAGATCTTGAGGATTTTGTTGCGGATCTAGCTGAACCTCTGCAAGAACTTGAAGAGGGTCTTGTCGGGCTACTGACGAACCTAACGGAGGTTGTAGTAGGCGAGTGGGCCCTCGTAGGTCTCCTTGAAGTTGGCGATGAAGAGTGAGCAGAGGGCCGACCACGAGCTGATGGATTCCTCGGGGAGGTTCATCAGCCAGGTTCAGGCCACGTCCTTGAGGCTCAGGGGAACCAGTTTGCTATGACATGGTCGTTGCCTCCTGCCGCCTCGATGCCCGTGGTGTAGAGCTATAGAAACTCGCAGGGGTTTGCGGTTCCATCGTAGAACGAAGGTATTTCAGGGCGGAACTTGTGTGGCCACACCACGCGTCGGAGCTCCCTAGTGAAGGCGAGGCATGCATTACCCTACACCTCCTTGCTGCTGGCAAGGGCCACACAGTTCTGATGTCCCGCCGTCGCAATCTCCTAGACGATGCGGTCCTCTCGCCCGCGAGGGGGCATGGCAACCGAAAGGGCGACCGCTGGAGGAGGGGAGATGATCTGGCAACTGTGGCCCAGACGGGACACGGCGTCGCTGATCTTGGGAGCCCCGTTAAAGCCCTAGGCTAGAGGCTGGCTCACAGCCCCTGGCTCCTTATTCTCAACCTCAGCCCCCAACCCCTTGGGGCGAGGGTGGTGATGTCGAGGAGATCGACGAGTCGCTCGCACCACTTCACCTGACCATGCTCCGCCGGCGGGTGGTGGAGCAGCTCATGCACCATGCGCTTAGCAGCCGCCGGCGTGGGCTGGTCTGGCTAGCCACGAGAGGACGTGGTGCGAGAGAGCGACATGTTGCCGTGCGAGGAGAGCTGGATCTCCCGCGACGAGCGGAAGGAGGTTCCCTGCTTGTCCTCCATCCATGAGGTTGGCTCCGTGGAGGTGCTTTGGGGGCGGGCTCCGTCTAAGCCCGGCTCGACACGCGGTGGAGGGCGCGCTCAGCCCGTGTCTTGGTGCGTGCCGACATGCCGACTGGAGTTGGAGAAGGTCTTGGAAATGCGCCTCATAACCCTACCTGGCGCACCAAATGTCGGAGAAAGTGTCCCACGAAGGAACAAGGGGTCCAACAAGCCCTGAGTTCGAGAGGGGGCTGAACACGCGTTCTGAGCTTCTCAGGGACGGTGGATACAGTAACTCACGAGCACGACAGAGAGGTTGACACAAGGTTTTTTTACCCAAGTTCGGGACCCTCGCGAGGAGGTAAAGCCCCTACTCCTGCTTTGTTGTATTGCTCATGGTGTATTGCGAGGGTACAATGGGGTATCAATGTATAGGGTTACATATTGCTGGGATCGACCTTTTCTAAGGTAGGAGAAGGCCTCCTTATATAGGGGTGTCATGCCTCTTCCCCTCGTTCACGGGTGGGAAGGGTCACCACACCGCCGTCCACCGAAACCTCAGTCCACAAGGCTACTTTCCGTAGACCCGGTCCTTCTTACTAGGCATCCTCTTCCTTCCCTAAATCTAGTCCCTTTAGCGTCATGTGTCGTCGTGTGAGGCTGCTTGTATCCTCTCTTGAACCAAAACAGAAAAAAGTGGATCACTGCCACTGCTGAGGTCTTATACCCATCTTTGGCATCAAAGGGCCTAGACTGTCTCTTCTGTACCGAGGTGGTCCGGGGGGTCCACCATCCAACTGAGGCGGAGTGTGCTTGTCAGGTCGCACCGACTTTTCCTCCTTTGCCGCGTGATTATGGATGCGCCCCTGAGGCATGTGTTAGGGCATCCGAGGCCTAGGCACGAGTCGAGGAGTCTCGTGAAGCCTCCCTTATACGTGCGGTGACCTCCTGAGGCAACACCTTGCGAGCATCCTCCAGAGGATATCATTGTCCGGTCGGGGGGCAAAGGCCGTAGGATCGCGGTACCCCTGGTGCCGGGACTCCGACAAAGGTTGCACATAAACTATTTTGATGACTTCTTCTTGATTCTGCGTAGATTTTGCCTTTTCCTGGCTGGAGACGATGAGGAAGCTTCAAGGAAATCAGAATTTTCCAAGCATAGTATATTCTAATCTATCTCAATGCTTTTCCTATTGGTATAAATCTACCAACATACATAGTACTCCCTCCGTCTTAAAATAGATGTCACAAAATTGTCAAATTTTGGATGAATCTATATACTAAATAGTGTCTAGATTCATCCAAATTATGACAAATCTATGACATCTATTTTGAGACGAAAGGAATACTAAAGTTTACACAAAAACTCAACATAAACATATTAAACACGTCTTGTATGCACATCTTGTAAAATTTCAGAACGGGTAGATTGCAACGGGTCTACTCGGTTGATTTCCAAGAGCCCTCAACATGTATATTTATATGCTTAGAATACATCGAATCTTTACAAGGATCAGGAAGGAGTCCTAGTCTAGTTTAGTTCGGTATTGAATCGTAACCGACTCTAACTCTAACACCCTCCCTTAATCTCAACTTAGACAAGATGAGATTATGTCTAAACTCTATAAAAATTTCTTACAGGAAGTGGTTTTGTAAAACCATCAGCTACTTGATCTTTTGAAGAGATGAAGCGAATCTATAATTGTTTATTCAGCGCTCATTATCTGACTAAGTGAAAATCTATCTCAATATGCTTAGCTCTTGCATGAAAAACGGGATTAGCTGACAAGTATGTTGATCCTAAATTGTCACACCATAGGTATGGTACTTGAGTTGATTTAATGCCAAGTTCTGCAAGTAAAGACTGGACCCATATCACTTCAGCTGTTGCATTGGCCACAACCTTGTATTCTGCTTCCGTGCTAGACCTGGAGACCGTAGCTTGTTTCTTAGCACTCCAAGGGATTAAATTTGATCCATAGAACACAGCAAATCCTCCAATTGAGCGACGATCATCAACACGACCAGCCTAGTCTGCGTCTGAAAAGACACTCACAAGTGTAGAACTTGACCTCACAAATGTTAGTCCAACACTCAGTGTATGACTAATATATCTTAGTATTCTCTTGGCAGCTGTCCAATGAATAGTAGTAGGGGCATGTAGATATTGGCATACTTTGTTAACTGCATATGATATATCAAGCCTTGTAAGAGTTAAATATTGCAACGCACCAACCATGCTCATGTATTTGGTGCTATCCTCATGCCCTAATAAATCTCCCTCTCATGCAGTTATCTCCTTAGAAGATGACAAGGGTGTAGGAACACCCATGTAGTTTTTCATACCTACTCGTGCAAGAACATCTTAATCATATTTAGCTTGGTTCAGAACTATACCATCATGAACCTTGTGAACTTCAATGCCCAAGAAATAGTAAAGATCACCAAGATCCTTCAATGCAAACTCTTTACTTAGATCTTTCAATAGAGCCTTTGTTGCAGCTTGAGAAGAACTTGCCAATATGATATCATCCACATAGATAAGCATGTAGATAGTCACATGTGACTTGTGATGGCCCAAAATATATCAAGCTCGTTGGGGAACCCCAAGAGGAAGGTATGATGAGCACAGCAGCAAGTTTTCCCTCAGTAAGAAACCAAGGTTTAATCGAACAAGTAGGAGCAAGGAAACACCCCAAAGGTGTTGCTAATGAACGCTATGTGCGCATCACCGGTGCCATCAGCAATGTGGAGACCTGCATAACACAACCACAGAACTTTGTCCCCAACTTGCGATGAGGTTGTCAATCTCACCGGTTTTGCTGAAAACAAAGGATTAAATGTATCGAATGGAAGGAAGTAATAGTTTGCAGAAAGTAAACACAAAGCAATAAACAGTTTGTAGATTGTATGTAAAAGAAAGGACCGGTATCCATAGTTCACTATAGGTGGCTCTCCTTAAGATAGATAACATGCTGGGTGAACAAATTACAGCGGGGCAATTAACAAACATCGAGAAAGCAATGCATGCATATACTAATCATCTTGACTCCTTTGGAACTTGATTGGGCATTACAACATTATACATAGACCGCCATCCAACTGCATCTATGACTAATAATCCACCTTCAGGTTATCATCCGAACCCCTCCAAAGATTAAGTTGCAAGCAACAGATTATTGCTTTACGAATTGTGTGTAAAGTAAACAATACGATTGTTCTATGAACAAAGGATTGTTGTTTTCTCCCTAGTAGCAATAGCACATCTAGTACCTTAGAGATTTCAGTCACTTCCCAGATTACCAGAGGCATGAACCCACTATCGAGCATAAATACTAACTCTTGGAGTTGCTAGCATCTACTTGGCCAAGATAGATACTAACAACAGAAAGCATACAAGATCACAAATAACAAAGACATGATAGAATCAATAATCAATCTGAAATAGCATCTCAATATCCATCGGATCCCCGCAAACACAACATGCATAATTACAAATAGATGATCTTGATCATGAACGGAGCTCACAAGATCTAGACATGAAAGCACAAAGGAGGAGAACCAGCCATCTAGCTACTACATGGACCCGTAGTCCAGAGATGAACTACTCACGCATCACACCGGAGACTTGCATGATGATGAAGAAGGCCTGTGGTGAATTCCCTCCCAGGTGCCGGAAGAGTTTCAGATCCTCCCGGTCTAGGGATGGAGATGACATGACTATAGACTCTTTCGTGGATTTTGATCGGTACTTAGGGTTTTTGTCCCGAGGGCAATATATAGCGGAAGGAGAGGTCGAGGGTGCTGGGTCGGCCGGACCACCCCAGGCCTAACATGGCGTGGTCCCAGTCTCGGCCCTTCTCCGCCTCTCGTATTCTAACATCCGATGTCTTCCGAAAATAGGCACTTTGGCTTTTGTCCCGTCCAATTCGAGAATATTCATTTTCGACTTTCCGGAACCAAAAACAGCAGAAATGTGGCATTGTGGCTCTTATTAATAGGTTAGTCCAAGAAATCATATGAAAAGTACTCCAAAGTGTGGACAAAACACAAGAAAGTAGATAAAACCAAGCATGGAACATCAAAAATTATAGATACATTTGCAATGTATCAACTTGTGATATATAAACAAAGACGTATTAGACTTCGAGGCAAAGAACCCTAACTCAATCAATTTAGAACTCAACCTATAGTACCAAGCTCTAGGTGCTTGCTTTAGTCCATAAAGCGCCTTGTCAAGCTTGCAAACATAATGTTGTTTCCCCTATCTTCATAACAAGGTGGTTGTTTCATGTAGACATCTTCTTCGAGAACACCATGAAGAAACACGTTCTTAATATCCAACTATCGCAAACTCCATCCCCGGGAGACAGATACAGCTAGCGCAAGTCTGACAGTTGCAATTTTGACAACCGGACTAAATGTGTCCTCATAATCAATATCATAGTGTTACTTAAACCCTTTAGCAAGTAGACGAGCCTTGTATCGGTCAATGGACCCGTCAGCCTTGTGTTTCATCTTATCGATCCACCGACAGTCGATAACAATTGTACCTACACGTGGGGGAACCAATCTCCATGTTTGATTTTGCATAAGTGCTCCATACTCCTCATCCATAGCCTCTTTCCAATTAGAATTGGCCAATGCATCCTACACATTTGCTGATTCAGCAGTAGTAGACATTAAGCACCAACGGATCATACCATCGGTGTACTCTTTTAGACGAAGCACACCTCTTGACGCACGTGTAACCGAGCGATTTGGCAATGGCACATGTTGGTCAATAAGTGGAGGGGACATAGAGGATCTACATGTACCTGACAACGCAGCAGAAGATGTGGTCGTAGAGGTCGTTGTCGTGCATCCCCCAACCCCCCGCATTTGGATCTTGTGTTCATTGTTGTGGGCAGGGATGGCGGGGAACCAGGAGGCACAAAGGATCCGGGAGGGATTTACGTGTGGTAAGAACCGCAGCAAAAACGACGCAGGTTGTACGTGTTGGACACGACAGGCGATGATTGTGGTGCATGATCCGAGGACGCGTGATCTGAGGCGGATACCGTATCTGTCAGTCGATCATTGATGACTACAAGTTCACAGATCGTTTGTAGCTAGTTTCGAAATAAAGATATTGACCCTATAGGGAGCATGAGTATGAAGTATAATAACTCTTGAAATAAATATTACAATAGAAATGCTAAATAAAGTTCTAAGTGACAAGATAAAATGCGAGTATTGTGTAAAAATGTGTTTTTGGGTTTTTGGTATAAGAGCAATAATGAAGTAAAGTAAAACAACTGAATACAGAAAGTAAGTATCACGTATGTAAGAGAGATTAGAACTGCAATAGGGAAAAGCGTTCTCAGGGAGTAGCGGATACACCACTAGCATTATAAGAGGCTAAGATAAAGATTATTATCATGAACATTCTTAACTATGTATGTGTGGGAGAAACTCCGTATTTGGACAAATAGGCAGCAACCCCTGCTCACATCATTCTTATAACCACATCAGTCAGCAATCGACATCAATCAAATTACTGCGCTATTAAGGGACGTAATCCCGTAGGACGTATCCCATGGCATGGATAGTGTTCTGTGAGTTTCCTCGGTTTCCGAAGTTGATATGTAAGAAGTGCCAACAACTTTATAGTCACTGTAAGTACTAACACACCTCCGTCTACCAACAAGTAGTTCCCTCCATTAAGTCCCCATGAGAGGCAAATATTGAGAGATCGACTTCTCTCAACATCAAGATGAAGACAATCTAACACATGGTCATAACGATGAATATCATAATAAAATTTATCTTATTTTAATCTCATACTAGGGTTTCTCCATATCCCCAAGAACTAATGATCTACTCAGATATGGAGGCAATCAACACCATGACAATAACAATAGAATCTATCATAGATGAATAGTACTTGTATAAATCCATAACGAGTATGAAAATTACAACAAGATCTAGACAAGATGTAGATGAGATGGATGGAGAAGATGGTGATGTAGTGGTGGATGATGAAGATCGATGCGTTAGCCTCCCGGATCTGCGTAGGGCGAAGATGGATCCACGATGGATGAGTTCCCCCTCCAGATGCCTTCCAGAGGTGAGGTTTCGGCGATTTTTGGATGTTCTGTATGTCATCTCCCTGATCTAGTTGCACGAGCTGAAACTATTTGAGGAGGCGGTGGCGGTGCCAACTATACGACCGGAACTATATGGTCGGAAAATTTATTCCAGTCGTATAGTTGGTCGTTGAACCGTCTGTACGTATTGTTCGCTTTGGGTTTTCTTCTAGTATTATTAATTTTCCTAAATAAGCGATTTACGTTGTTTTTACTCCTTTTCTCCTCAGTACAACTGCTTCAAGAATTGTGTCCATTGGATCCATCATATGTCCTGATCCTGGTGAAAACAGACATAAAATATGCGCACGAGTGATAACCCACAAGTATAGGGGATCGTGTGTAGCCTTTTCGATAAGTAAGAGTGCCGAACCCAACAAGGAGCTAAAGATAGGATAAATATTCTCTCAAGTTCTATCAACCACTGATACAACTCTACGCACACTAAACGTTTGCATTATCTAGAAAATAAAACTAGAGCAACAATACGAGTACTAGAGATAGCTTTGCATGATAATAAATAACAAGAAAGTAAAGCTAGTTGTTGCAACAATAAAATACACTAAACTAACAGAACCATGAGTGTGGAATAGTGGTGATAATTGTGGTGGCTTTGTCAAAGTTTAAATAGCGAATAGATCGGATTCATTATCTTCGATGCGGTTTTCTATGTGGGAGAGGCTAAATATACATGCGTTTCACTACTTGGAATTACATGTACTATATGATTGGATTGTTAGCAAATATCCGTAAGTACTAATCAATGCATTAAGGTTTCCCCAACCATAGCCTTAAGTTTAATGGTCTTCTTACTCCCATACGTGCAACGTTCCGGTTCGCGTCCTTAGGTTTCTGTCACTCCGGCAAAACTTCCCCCCTTCCTCTTACACATACTATAAACCCTATGATGTTTAATCCATGCGCGCACAAATATAATGGACACCAAAGGATTGTACCATATCAACATACAAATCTAATGAACCAAAGACGTTCAACTATTCAATCTAAGAACAAAGAAACTACACAAACATGACATAGATCATAGGATTATAACTTATAGCATCAAACACCATGTTTATATAGAACAGTACAGAGGTGTGTGGGAGGATGAACCACTGCATACTAGGAGGATTAGGTGATGGAGATGGTGGTGAAGATGGTAAAGATGGTGAAGAAGGCGGCGGCGGCGCGGGGGACTCCTTCCCCGCCGACGGTATCATGGGGGGAGCACCGCCCCTTAGCCCCCTTTCTTCATGGATTCTTTGGAGCCCTCCCCAATGGAGATGGGATCCATGGGGGAGGCAAAAACGTGGCTTTGGTGGCTGCAAGTTCGTGGGTGAAGATGCCCTGGACGAATTAGGTTTCCTCCTTTTATATAGCTTCTCGGATTCCCGTCACCCCATCTTGGGCTACAGTAAATCGGGCCTAAAAGGCCCGTCTGGACTCGGAATCAGCTAAATTTTATATCCAGAACGTTTGCCACGAAATTTTTAACAACTTTGTAGTTGAAGAGTTTTTTGTTTGACGCCGTCTTCAACCTGAAACGTGACCATCTTAAAAAAGAGTTCTGAGACAGATTTCTAGAAAAATCCCAATTTGATTCCAACAAGGTTTCCACTTGTATTCTTGGTAATTCCTACACATCAAAGTGTAAAACAAGAACATTGTACACTTTTGCAACTATTAGTAGGTTAGTCCAAATAAATCATAAACTTTATATAAAAAAGAGTGTCAAAAGCATATTATTAGCATAAAACCATCAAAAATTATAGATACGTTATTGACGTATCAATGAGCTCCGTAAAATACCAAAATCTTACATCTACAATGCAAAATAATAGTGTAAAACATAATACAAATATGCACTCATCAACTTCCCCAAGCTTAGACTCTTGCTCGTCCCGAGCAAGTTTAGCTTAATGGATGTGATCCTCATATTCGTGAAGCTGAGTTGATAAAATAAATGAGGCAGTTGCAGCATGTGTTTATCATATACGATACATAGGAATAAGTTTATAAATAGTACCTTACTCGAACCATCTGAATAGTATTAGCAGCCTTCCACACCTTAGTGATCAACAGTTTATAAAAGATGAATCTCAACATAATGTAAAAGTATCCGGTTCAACCGAATGAGTTAGCGAGGTAATCCCAAGTGTTTTAGGATTAACGTATTCACTTGGGATTCAAAATCTCAAAAGTGTCTCTTTGTCATACTACAATATAGTGGTATATGACTATTTGCTCTTTGCATACTCGTTCTTTTTTTCTTTCTTTTCTTCTCTTTTGTGTATATGCTCACACTTTTGTTTAAGTGTTGTGCAAAGGAGCTAGCCATATATTCCACTTCATGTAGGAATTCAAAGTTTAACAATCTCAATTATCAAATTCCAATTGTATATGAAGCATTTTTATGACTTGAAGATTCTACCTCGACTTGTTCTCACTCTATTTTGATAGCACTTTCATTTTGCTTTGTTTAAGTTTTCTTTTTCAACTTAACTGCATAGATAGTTTTTCTTTGTAAATTAAACTGTAGACTTACAACATATTGACCAAATTATCTTTATATGTTCCATTAATATCAATGGTGTGGAAGACTCCTATTGCTATCATCAAGTGCAAGTAAAATTATACTCAAGCCATTCACATATCCAATAAAACAAGCACAAACTCAATATTGCTCCATATATAATAACAAACTCGGGATTTCATAAAAGGAATCGACTATTTCTGAAGAGAATTCTAATGATGCAAACTTTATTTCTAGTTTGAACTAATGCAAAACTAAAATAGTAATGTAAAACTTATAAGATAGATTACAAGGTCTTAAAGATCTCCCCAAGCTTGGAATCAAGCCAGGTGGGATCAAATAATCCCTTGCGATTATTTGATACCGTGATTATTGAGATCACTATGGTGCCATGGCATGTAGCACCGCGGTGCGTAACTTCTTGTTGGTCTCCTTAGAGATTATTATTTGATATTTTTTGTGATTGTTGGTTAAAGTGCATGAATCTGTACTATAATAATGGCCACTTCTTTCTCCTAACTTATTTCATTGTTTGTAGAGGTTGGAGGATGAATCTTTACTGTAATAATGGGTAGATGGCGGTGACCTTTGCGATGCTGCTGTAGAGGTCACAGACACTACTGACCACGGAGTCCACCACAAGCAGCTTCACGGTGGTGCCGATGATGGGCATGGACAGGAGGGAGAAGAGGATTCTTCTATGTCCTATCTGTCTTCTTTCTAACCACACTTGCTACTAGCATTCTCTTTGGTTAGATGTTGGAGCACACACATCAGGAGATATATCTTGGTGGATATTACCAATTATATACAGTATATCAGATTTTTGATTCTTTTGTCAATACATATCATGGTGTGGTGTTGTTCTTTAGAACATTACCAGATTTCTGGCTTGCTTGTTTCACATGTTAATTATGCATGGAAGTGTGGCAGTAATAAGGTTAGCATACAAGTAACTTGGTGTCCACAGAACAATATTCATGCATGATTCCATTATCATTCAAATTGTATTAGAAGGCAGTTTGGCATATGAAATTGCATGAACTATACGTATATTTAAGAAGCACACTCAACTTGCAGCTATACAAAAAGGTCGTAATTGCTACAACGTTTAATGCCAAATGTTGACAACCTCCTTGAGTAGGAATTGCAGCGGCATGTACATCCGGATGGGAGAAGATAATTTTGATATCCATCCCTTGTGTTGAAAAAAGAGAACGGTTTCACCTTATCCTTCCCCTAATCTCATGATAGAGGAGGTGATCATAGTTCCCTCACAATGCCTCCAGTGGGTGATAGAAGTGGGAGTTCCTCCGTCCGTCGCTCCGGTGACAAGATAAGGATGAATTCTAACGGGTTGTCTTTGTTCGCATCTTCAAATCATTGGCAATATTAATGTGCATTATGATTACATGTGTGAAGGGGACAAAGTTATGCACCCATGGCAAACGCATGGGCATGCTCACAAAACATAAAGATTTTTTGATGATTGCTTCAATACATATTTTTATCGTCCCATGGTAATGTCCTGTGTGTAAGAGAGAGACTACGTACAATGCCGGTGTAGTCGGAGTGAAGTCACCATAAAGCACAATGACGATAAGAGGTGAAGAACAATGGTAACAAGAGGCGAGGCACAATGGCGAAAAGAGAAGCGGTGGCATATACATCCTTGTAATGTCTTGATAAAGAGAGGGAGAGAGATAATTAAGAAAAATGATTTTTGTGAAAAGAATTAAGAACATGATTTGTAGTTTGATCGACTTAAACTGCATGTTATTTCCATCGGTTGGATGGTCTCGCCGTTACCTTCCAAATGTTGATTAACAAGATGTCTCTTTTTTTGAAACATAACAGGATGTCTTCTTTAGTATATATCGTCCACACTACTTAAAAATACCCACACGTCTTGTGTTTAAATTTATGTCTACAAAAGAAATTAAAAATCCGTAGCAACGCATGGGCATTTAACTAGTAGTATAGAGAGAAAAGACGGAGGGATCACCGGGCGGCATTTTTCAAGATCACTAAAATTCCTTCAAGCCGAAAAAAAAAGTCGCTTTGATGAAGCCTAGACAGCCTTTTTCGAAAGGCCAGAAAGGGCCTATTACCTGGGCGTCAATGGCTCATCACTGGGCCGTTTCATTTTCTCAAAAAAAAAAATCACTGGGCCGTTTCAGTGTGTCTTGGTGGTTACCATTTGCCAAGGCACTCCACTGCGCATCACGTCCCCCTTTTCCTCGCGTTCTACGAGACCCGCAACCTCCTACTCTCTTCATCCTCCCCGACCCGATCTCTCCTCCTAGGTTCGCTCTCCACCACCGCGGAACCAACCGGAAATGGCGGCGCGGCACCTCAGATCCGGGCTCCCCCTCCTGCAAGCGCATCTCGCGGCCACCGAATCCGCGGCCGTCGCCCAGGTCCCCTCTTCGTTTGCCTTAAACAAAGATGTCATTTCCCTAAAATTTCGTAGCCATCTGATCTCCTTAGCCGATCTATGATGATCTTGTCAGCGTATCACTAATTTTCATTTCGGGTTCCACATGTCACTGACCAAAATGTTCTGATTTTGAGAAACCCAATACCTTACTGATGTTAAAACTACTGTATGTTCTATTCACTGTAACCTCGCTTATTGCCACCACATACTGTAGTGATCACTGAAATCATTTTACTCAGCAGACGCACATTGTTCATGTTGCATTTGTTGGTATATCAATTACAGCACAAAAGGTCCGTGCCATTGATGAATTTGTGCTCTTTAAGCATATAAGTTAATGGGCATATATTAAGTCTAGCATCACTTTTTGGGCGCGCGGCCGTGTGCTGCTTCACCAGACGCTCTAAAATGCAGCGCGGAGTAGACACTGCTTTACCGGATCCATGACTGCAAAATACAGGGCCTGGTGAGGCGCCATCCACCTACCGCGCAAAAACAAGATACACACGCTGCAAACAGCTTTTACAGCGCCAAAATATAACGCGCCTAGATGCCCTTGTATTTCTTCAATTTCTGTCTCTTCTCACCCGATGCCATCATGCTGGTGCCCTAGGCTGTAGGAGCCGCCGATGCTGCTCCCGAATACAGCTGCCACCGCTCCTGTTCCTTGCTCTATCCTCCCCCTACACTTCCCCGCCGCTCCCTAAGCGTCCTCAGCAGCAACCTTGTCGCCCGGCGTGCGGGCTCGCGCCCCATACCCTGTCACTGATACCGCCGTTGACTTCCTCACCGGATCCCTTCTCGTACCGCTCCTGGATTCCTCTTGTGACCTCAACCTCGCGAATCCGCGACTGCCGCCGTCGGCCGACAGTTTTTCGCTGCCTCCACCCCTCATATCCACCAAATTATCCCAGTAACAGAGAAGGGAAGTAGAAGAAGGGGCGTTCTCTTTTCGGCAGGGCTATCTCTTCCCGATGCTCCGGATCGCCTCTCGCTTGGTGAGACCACAACTCTTTGACTATTGGTTCAGTTTTCCCCAATTTTCTGCACATTTACATCCGTTTAAGCCCATTTCGACCGAATTACTCTGAACTCTTAGGAATCCGAAAATTTTCCGTTTGTTTTCCTTCTACAAATGTGCTCATTGGTCCTGTTATTTTACAGGGTTTGCTTGGCGGCAGGAGATGTTACAGCGCCTCCACGAAGGGCGGCCTCTCAATCAGTGGCGTAAGTGACATCATTGCGGTCGCCTCAGGCAAAGGCGGTGTCGGCAAGTCCACCACTGCAGGTTCGATTTTGGTCTCTTTTCAAATTTATAGGTTTAAGATTCTAGATTTCATACTGTTGAAATGGGAAAAAAATCAGGAAATTCGCATGGAAGTACACACGATGCTAGACTTAATATATGCCCATTAACTCATGAAATACAGTTGATGCTGGTTAAGATATTCAATGCTAATTCTGTTTTAGAGGAACTTAGGGCAGCTACATGCCAATGATATAGCTGCATAATTTATCTTTAGTTCATGGAAACTATAGCAGCTGCACTTATACTGAATCGAGATAAACAAGTTCTTATGCTCATGCAGAAACTGAGAAGCATGTGACTTGTTCCATAAATTTTCCCTTATCCCTGGTACTTGTTTTCTTGCAGTTAATATTTCTGTAGCACTTGCTAAGGAGTTTAAGCTTAAAGTTGGTTTGCTAGATGCTGACATATATGGACCATCCATTCCCACAATGATGCATCTGAACGCAAAGCCTGAAGTAAGTGAAGGTATCACTATCAGCTGTACCTCTCTCAGCGAGTAGCTAGCATTTGTTGTTGTTGTGAGTTACTAGGTCTTCCTGTTGTCATGGTACTTCTACATATTGTAATTTGTAAGATAATACTCCCTCCGTTCCTTGATATAGGGCATATAGTTTTTTGAGGAAAAATCCGAAATGTAGGTCCATAAATTTCACATAGAGTTCAAGACTAGAATAAAACCATGAGTTGAATGAAAACATTCCAAGTTCAAGACAAAAATAAAATCGTACCACATGGGCCTAATCAGATTACATAACGCCAAGCATTTGGCAAGAATTCAATGTCTTCACCAGCAATACTAGCATCACATTCTAATGCCACTGGGAGAGCACCGAGCCTCTCTAGCACAACCTTCTGCATGTGTGAAACTTTGTAACGGTTCCCTTTAAGCTGCTTTAGCACTTCGTGCATACATACTTGCAAAGTAAGGAAGATGCACCTTTGATGAGTACCCAGCCGAGCGCAGCAACAAAATCTTCCTCAATTTGCAAGTCTTTATGCGCGAAGTGCTAAAGCACCTGGGAGGCAACTGTTACAAAGTTCTGCACATGCGGAAGACTGTGCTAAAGAGGCTCGGTGCTCTCCTAGTGGCATTAGAATATGCTACTAGTATTGTTAGCGAAGCCATTGCATTCTTGCCAGATGCTTAGTGTTATGCAATCGGTTAAGCCCATGAATATGATTTTATTCTTGTCTTGAATTTGGAATGTTTTTTCATTCAGCTCTTATGGTGTGGATGTGAGTTTAGTATTTTCAAGTACTACTACTCCTACATGCTCATGGATCATTTTTTGCAACTAATAATACTACTCTTACGTGCTCATAGATGAAATGATCGAAAAAAGTACACGACAAGGATTAAATAAATTTATTTATGCTCATGGATCAGCTGACCAAAAGGAGTACACGAAAAGGGGCAAAAAATTATTCATGCTAATGGATCAACTGATTGATTCCTATATCTTTCCGTTTGTTTGTCTTCACAAAATCTCAGATTTGCTCCCATGGTCTTGTTCATCGCTACCTATATAGTTGTTCGTTGAAGATCCATCCAAGGGGCTCGAACAGAGCATGTATCTCACCGCACCCGGAATACTTACGATGACATCTCTCTGAACCAATGTGAGAAGTCGTTTTTTGTTCCGGGCAACTGAAGACACAACATGCATGACACCGGCTTGATCTCCTCCTTGACCATGGGAAGGGAGGTCGCCTGCTTGGTGTCCTCCTTGTCCATGGGAAAGGAGGTTGCCGGGTTTGCCTTCTCATTGGAATTGGTGTTGTCGTTGTCCATAGGTCGGTTGGGGCATGCATGTTGTATACGGCTGGGAGGATTCCAAATTAATCCTTTTTTGTAGGGATTTTGTTCCATACTTCATGCGTGGGAGCTGACTGGTGGAGGAACATAATTGACAACAAATATATACCCCTACATTTCGGATTGTTTCTAAAAGAACTATATGCCCTATTTCAAGGAACGGAGGGAGCAAAATAGAATCCAAGACTTTATGCAGAAAGACTTGACGAGAAGTCCCTATTAGAAACATTCCGATCGTTCATTGCTAATTGATATATGTGTTCAATGTAGCTTATTTTGTCAAAATCAGTTTCATCTGTCAACCGACAAATAACACCCGGGCATGTCAATAATTACCTTACTGAATGGTGCTTCAGTTTGCATGTGGATTATGTTTGTACTTCCATTTTAAGTATGTGAGTATCAACTATTGTTCATATTGGTATTTTCAGGTCAGTTAAAGGCCTGTAGACTATGGCAATTTACCCCTTTAACCAAATCCATGTAACAAAACAAACTATATTTCAGGCGGTCTCAAATAGTGACAAAAACGTTTTGGGTTATCACAATTTTGAACTTTGTACTACATTAGTTCAGTTGAATAGAGATATTCCAACATGTAATTTTGTAATAGTCTTCAAGTACCAATTAGCGTGTGAAGTTGTGAACTGTATGCCTAGTGGCTTAGCCTTTTGATTATCCCCACCCTGTCACCAGTAATTTTGTGGACGCTAGTGTGCCTACATCACCAGATTTTTTAACTGCATTGCAGATTGTTTTACCTTTTTCTTCGTTTATGTTTGACAAGTCTCTGTTGGTTGAGTGTAACTTCCTCTCTATCTGTAGACATGAAGATGATTCCAGTTGAGAACCATGGAGTGCGATGTATGTCCATCGGGTTTCTTGTAGACAAAGATGCGCCAATCGTTTGGAGAGGTCCTATGGTTTGTTTTTGCGCAAGTTTCTGATTACATTTTCTTTCAGATGTCTGAAAGACATTCATGCCCTGTTGTCATCTTTAACGATAAATATAAGGAAACATGGATATGGCTCTGCAAGTATGCTATTGAAAATAAGAAGCATGCCTCAACTATTTTTTGTGCGTAGTTTGAACTTTGAAGTTATTTGTTATAATCACTAGGAAATTTTACAATTTACTTTATTTGAATCCATAGCATGGAATGAGTTCATATGTGTAATCTCAGAATTGCATTAATCACATGGAAACCCCTAACACCACATCATTCTTGGTATCAGGTAATGAGTGCTCTTGAGAAGATGACAAGGGGAGTGGCCTGGGGTAATCTGGATATTCTTGTTGTTGATATGCCCCCTGGCACTGGTGATGCTCAGCTATCTATGTCTCAGAGGCTTCGGTTATCTGGTATTTACAAGTCTGCTCTATGAAGATTCAGTATCAACGGGAACATATTTTTGAGTATTTGTTTACATGTGGTTTCTGCAGGTGCTTTAATTGTTTCTACTCCTCAAGATATTGCTCTAATTGATGCTAGAAGAGGAGCAAACATGTTCCGTAAAGTTCAAGTTCCTGTATGTTCGATTTAATTTCTGTATGTCTTTCTTAGTTCCTAACTGCTCGAGCCTCTAGCTAGAATTATATTTCCTGTTACACTGCTCATTTCTCCGGTAATTTTGTTAATGTTATTGCAAACCAGCATCAGTTGTTGTCTCTTACACATATCAATTCATGTGAGTCCAATCAGAATAGACATATTTCATTTCAGAACCGAAGAATAGTTAGTTTATAATTTGTAGCCTTTGCCATTAGACAATATTTCACCGAGTCTTCCACTCTTCCCAGCACAGCTCAAGTTGTATATTTTGGCAGATTCTAGGATTAGTAGAGAACATGAGTTGCTTCAAGTGCCCAAAGTGTGGTGAGAATTCTTACATTTTTGGGGAAGGTGGAGCTCAGAGAACTGCGCAGGACATGGATATGAAATTTCTTGGTGAGGTGAGTGAAATTCCTCAGAGTATAATATAATTGGCATGAGCTTCTTATAGCAACCATCTTGCATCTAGTGTCCTTTTCGTCTTTAGGATTTTTTTTTTAATTTTGGGTACTCTCCTATCCAAATTAATTGTCGCAGATTTAGGCAAAATGTTGCCTAAATCTGTCTAGGTTGAGTGAACCTGAGACAACTAATTTGGATCAGAGGTAGTACTTCACTGTTTGATGACCACATAGTGTGGAATGAACAACCTAACTTGTTCACTTTGGATGAATTTTAGAGGCATCGGGTCTATACATGTCTTTCATGGTTTTGTAATTTTTTGTTTTGTGCTACAGAGTTTCAGAAACAAGAGTTATTACAATTCAATGTTGATTGCACATCCTAACTTGCTGGTTGTCAATTTGTCTGGATTGATTTGCTAAACTGTAACGCTGAACTTAGTGATCATGGCTAAAAAGTGTACCATATGGTTCTGATAACAAACATTATTTTTACTACTCCCTCCGATCCAAAATAAGTGTCGGAGATATAGTACAAACTTTGTCCTAAAACAGTACTAAATCATCAACACTTATTATGGATCGGAGGTAGTAGTATTTATCGTGGATGAGAACAGTGCTTTTATATGAAACATTAATGTTTATGCTGATAATGTGGCTTAATTTTTATGACGTAACAATCTAGGCAGGTACTTTATGTTCCTTTTCCGTCATTTCGTGATTAGTTACTTTATGTGCAATATATCTCCGAATGACCCTTTTTCTTGATCTGATATTTATTGCTGATTATTTTAAGGTAGATTGAAGTCAGTGAGGATAAGTTATT
Source organism: Avena insularis (assembly GCA_023614405.1). Lineage (NCBI taxonomy): Eukaryota > Viridiplantae > Streptophyta > Magnoliopsida > Poales > Poaceae > Avena > Avena insularis. The sequence continues at coordinate 92,556,850 of CM042696.1, read as the reverse complement.
TCTAACTTACCATATCTACCTGAACAGATACCTCTTGAAATCGACATCCGAACAGGTTCGGACGAAGGCAAACCAATAGTAATATCTTCGCCAAACTCTGCACCAGCCCAAGCTTACCTGCGTGTTGCTGAGAAGGTGACTCAGAGGCTCAAGGAGTTAGCCGAGGAGCGACTGATGGGCCCAGAAATTTCTCTTTGAGAATATGTAGGCTTATTAGTACTATCATCTTTCTTTCATTTGTTTTATCTCTGCCCAACTACTTTGCGTTAAAAAAAAGAGATTCTGGTAAGCGGTGTTCTTGCAGAAGCATATAAGCTCATTAGTTCGGTTGGGAATTCTCAACTAAACCTTTGGCACAATTTGGGTTGCATGCTCCTAGTTTCCATATTGCTGTACTTGGATGAATTCTTGGCAGTTTTGCTAACCTGACTGATGGACAAAATGATCTCAGGAAACTAGAGGAAATGCTATGGCAGATATGGAGTGTCGTTCATCATAATAAGTTCCGATTATGATTGACTCTCAAGTGCTTCCTTCATTTGTAGGATTCGGACTTACATTTTACTTCCTCAGAAATATAAGATGTTTTAAGCTTTGTGAATTTAATGTATCTAGACGAGTGTATAGGTTCTTAGAGGTTTGGAGTGAGCTTATACACTAAAAAGCGTTTAAATACATTCATTTCACAAAGCTAAAATGTCTTATATTTCTGAACGGAGGAAGTACTTGTTAAAAAGAGTGGACCATGTACTGTGATTATTTTATAATTAGTTATATGACTGAAAATCAGCAAAGTTAGGTTTTTCCAAAGGGAAAACAAGCAAACATTTGTTGATAAGAGTGGATTACTATCGTCCATCTAAATGCCAAACGCAAAACACAATAGAAAAGTATGAAAATTAAATTTCATACAAGTTGAACCATACAAACTTATAGCGAAAACATGTGCAACGTCTGTTATTTAGTTGTAGCAGTATCACACAGCCTAGGAAATTTTGAACGATTTAGGTGTTTGCCAAAGTTCTCATAGGAACAAAGACATTTCTACAAGGGACTTGCAGAAAAAAAAAGCCTTGTACCTACACGCAAAATAGTCCACATAAAATATTTGCATGGGTTTTAATCCTAATCCTACAGAAACAAACAAGATATACCTAAAAAATGTAAACGAATTAAAATTTCTAGAAGAATTTAGGATTTTTTAGATGATGAATTTATGGAATTCTTGAATCAGAGGCTTAGAGCACCTCCACTCGTTCGGTGTTCCCAGGCTCAATTCCGGCGCTATTTAGCGCCAGACGGATGTAACATTCGGCCTAGGAACGACCAGTTTTCCATTCGCGTTACCAGACCAAGTTCTCACCTTTGGCCAAAATTTAAACAATATGGCGAAATTTAGACGAATTCATTAAAATATAGACGACTTCGTACATATTATGTCAAATTCGGATATATATCAGAATTTTGACCGCAGTAAGCTAAGAAAAACTTTTAAAAACATAGAAATAACGAATACTAAGCGATGCCAACGTGGACGCCTATGCCGCCGGGCGGGCCGTTCACATGCCGAAGTGGCGATAGAATAACGTGTAGTCGGCGTCCTAGGTGTCGTCGGCGTCATCGTCGCTCAGCGGCTGCGGCGCGAGAGCTGTCCTGGTCGGCGTCGCTGCAGCGCCACGACTATGATGAGGGCCCCGACTCGTCTTTGTCGTCGAGGACGATGAGCGGCGCGCCTTGGTAGGCGCGCTCCCGGAGAGCGCCGCGCTCGGCCTGCTCGTGTGGACGCTGGATGCGTTCGGCCTCCTCTTTCTCTCAGTCCGCCCTGGACCAGGCGCACGCGTCCGGGGCCTACACCAGGGACACGTCGTTTAGTGAGCACTCCAGCGCCATCTTCAGGACAAACTCGTCCTAATCGACAGGGACGGCCTAGTCCGCCGGCTCGGGCTTCGGCGTGCGCAGCCTCGGCCTCGCCAGCCGAAGCTGGCCGACTGGCGGCGACGGCGCGCGACCTTCGTTGATGACGATGCCGCGTGAACGTGTCCGCAGCGGCGAGCGTACAAGAGACTCCGCTTCTCGCTTCACTGGACGGAGCAACGTGGGGCGCGGCGATTGGGCTGGCGCCGAGCCGGATGAGCACGACGCCGATGCCGAGGATGACGAAGAGAGGCCACCCATCCTCCTCGGCAGCTAGGTGGCCGTCGCACGGTGTCGGGCGGCTGATGGTGGCGAGTGCAGAGGATAGCCCCGTTTAGGTCTATCACCAGCGGTGATGTGCTCGAGGACGGCGGCCTGGTGCACTCCACCACCGACGTCGTCCTGCGGTGTTGTGCCGCTTCGGCGGCGGGCCTCCTCCCTCGTGGGCGGCCAGTTCGTCGTTGCGGCGCTCGACGAAGAAATTCTCCTAGAAAACGAGGTTTTTGGGGGCAAGCTCCGGGTCTTCCATGGCGGCGTGACCACCTAGATCTCCTCGACGAGCTCTGACCCCTCTAGCACCGACGACATGGGCACGTCGCCCGCACTGAGCTTCCAGGTCGTCGGGCACCAGAAGTCTGATGGCGCGGGTAGCCGGCGTCGTGGAGCACCCGTGCCTCCCACGGCTGTAGCGAGCGCTGGCCAAAGCCGTTCATTGCGGCAGGGTCGTCGGGGTAGCGCTTGGCCATCGCTGACGCTGAAATGCTCTTCTCGTCGCCGGAGGGAAATTGTTGGTTGGGGAATGGAGGAGTGAAGAGGCTGTGTGCTCTGGGAGACGGCGAATGCTGGCATTTATATCCGAAAGAGAAAAGGGCGGCGAAGGCGGGAGAGGTGTAGCTGCGTGGACGGGAAAAGTGGTAATGGCGGAAAGGTGGGCCATCAGTAGCGCACCATTACGGCGATGCGTGGGCGAGAAGACAGGCGGTCGCTGCCCCGATGGTCCGTCACGGAAGCCGAGGCGACGGGATGAGGATGATTCGGTTTCACACGCTGACAGGGCAGAGCCACCAACATGGGTTTTTTTCCGCCGAATTCGCTCGTTCGGCGTTCCCAACCGGTTCCCAGCGTCCTAGGTTTGGCTTAGAAATCTCGGATGTAAAATGAGTCAAATTCGACGAAAACTGGACACATGAGAACGCAGAGTGAATTTTCGCTGTCCAGATAAAAACCTCCCCTACTGGGAATGCGAATCCTAGTGGAGATGCTTTTATACATCAAGACAGCTGGCTCTCTTGCATGAGCTCCGCGCAACAGATTACTGTCATGTCATCTGAATCTGACAGTGTATTTCCGTCAAACCGTAGACGGCTCGACGACTGCACGAGTTCCCCCTGTTCCTTTCCCAAAATCGGCTGCCGTCGCCTTCTCCTCCTCTTCAGCCCCCCTCGCCGCCTGCCGTAGCCGCTGACGCCTCCTCCCCCCCCACCACCTCCTTCAGGTACCCCCACTCTCCTCTCCCCTGCCGTTCTCTCGCTGACGTGCTCCTTTGGTGGGGTTTCACCAATTCCGTGCTCCGTGCCTCGGGGTTTGAGAATTGAGTTCTAGTTTTAATTTTTCGCCCAATTCTGTTGCGGCGACGACGACGACGAAGTGAGGTTTGCGGCGGCGTGTTTAGGGTTTAGGGTTGGATGTATGGCGGAAGTCCGCGCTGGTTTGGGAGCGTGATTTAGGTTGTTATATGGGATCATGAGCTCGATTGGACCAAGAACTGAGCTGTTGTTGCTTGGTAGAATTTCTGTTGCTACATAGATGTTCTAAATCAAGGTTGTTAGTCTCACATGTGCACCCGCTAAAGCATTCGAGGAGCCTGCATAAGTGGTTAAAAGGGTGCCTGCTCGCTAGATACTACCATTTACGACATAGGTCTTGCATGACTTGATTCCTGGGTATGAAACGGGGCGTCTTCCTGATGCAGATTTGAATTCTATATATTTTTGTTTGAAGTTCAATGGTGGATGTGGTTTCTCACCGAATCCTTCTTATTTTGTGTCACTAGAAAATATGGATCTACCAGAAGAGAATTTTGCTGGACATGACATGGGTGAACTGCCTCCAAATCTTTACAACGACGAAGAGCCTGATAACTCATACAATGAAGAGCCTGGAAGCCAATATGGCGAAGGACCTGGCAATGCATACACTGAGGTGCAAGCAAATTTGCTCAGTGCAGAACCAGAGAATCAGTACAATGATGAGCCAGCAAACCCGTACCAGGAAGAGAATGCATACAATGGGGAAGTGAAGCAACAGGACAATTTGCAGGTAGAGGCTAATGACAAGAAATGGCCAGGTTGGCCAGGAGATAGTGTTTTCCGTATACTGGTCCCAGCCCAGAAGGTAGGTGCTATCATTGGCCGCAAAGGGGAGTTTATCAAAAGGATGTGCGAGGAGTCTAAAGCTCGCATAAAAATACTTGATGGCCCACCTGGTGTACCAGAAAGAGCAGTAAGTATCTATATAAATCTCGATGATGAGTTTGTATTCTGATCAATTCAGCCAGCATATTTTTATCATGTCAGTAGTTGGCTCATGTGTGATGTTTTTCTGTTGATATTTTCATTTACAATGAGCTAGCAAATCCGTACATTGGTCTATGTACAGTACTACCCAGTTTCTTTGCCACTATGCTCCATTAAGCTACATTTGGATGGCTTACTAACCTAGCAGTTTGTGTACCTCACTTAGTCAGTTTGTGCTGGCAGTTGTTCGTTGTGCTCAATGCCTGATGACTTTAGTTGCAGTGCAGTGTTGTTGCCTTGTTGCTTATTGCAACTTAAAGCCTTATTCCAACATGGGATATGGAAAGATAATTTGTTTGTGCAACAATGAATTTGCCATGCCAAAACTTGAAATACAACAGCTAATTAAGGTACTCGTTTGGAGAAAGAGCTTGCTTTTGTGATTAATGCAATAGAATCATGTAACTATTAGTCTATTAGCATGTTGTTAACTCGTGTGAGATTTGACTGTTATATTAATTGGATCATCTAAGGTATTTAGCAAATTTCTGTAACAATGAAAATAACGGAGCAATCAGCATCTTTACTTGTTCTGCATTTCGGCAAACTATAAAAGGTATTTGATGAAGAACAGCAGACATAAGATGATGTTGAGCCTCAGTACCAGTTCATTCTTTAGAAATGAACTGGGTAACTGTTTTGGATGTAATGGATCTCCACATTCATTGCATACTTTTTCACATGTAAAAATATATAATCGCTCTGTCCGGAAAAGGATGTCACAGATTTGTCTATAAAAATATACCCTAAAACGCGTCTAGATACATGCGAATCTAGACAAATCTACGGCATCCTTTTCCGGACGGAGGGAGTACAATATTACGATATAGGAAAACACTGTTTTGTTTAAGGTTCACCTTGTGAATCGAAAACACTGTTTGTCTAAGATTCACCTTGTGAATCTACATGAACTGTAGGATGAGAATAGGTGTCACGGTTATCTGTATGTTTTATATGCATGTCAGATTTTGGATATCATTTTCTTTTGTACTTGTAGTAAAATCTCTGCACTCTGTTTCTTTATATCAGTGAGGAGTCAAGAACTCAAGGTGCTTTATAATCTGCATGAAATTACCTTAACCAAAGATAACTTAATATCAGTTATGATTTATTGTTGAAAATTGTCTCATCCAAAGTAATTTTGGACCCAAAACTAAGCTGTTTGATCAATATTAGTACCACTCATGAAATTGGGTATAACCGAAAAAGACTGATCAAATAATCAAGCAAATGTATCATCAATGATAACATGTAAGTCTATTGTGGTGGCTGATCACTTTTATGGAAACTGTGTCTGAGAAAAGAAGCCACATCCTAGCTGCTTTTTGGTTCATTATAGCGGAATCGCTGACATGATATACTTTTTATGATACACTACACTATCACTTGGCTTACCAAAGATCAAAACTATCACTTGATGTATCACACAATAGAGCTATGCCTGTTGTATAATTAATTCATTGTTCAGCATGTTCTTTTATTGCTGAAACATGCAGTTTGGGCTATCCTTGCTTCTCAAACGCCAGTTTAATACCTTGGTGAAAAGTCAACATAAGAAATATATTCAATTTCTGAAATGAAACTCAAAATTACCAGATGGTAAAGTTGCCCAAAGAAAAAGAAAAAAGGAGTGGCTCTAAAAGTAACAAGAAGCAAAATATAACCTTCCATCAAAGTCCCAAATTGAATGGCTTTGATAATGATGACACGAGTGGATGTTTGCAGGTTGTGACTGCAGTCTAAGGGGACCCAAATCAAACCAGGTCTCCGATAGACACGGTTTTGAAAGTTCAGTTTTGTGCTCAGCTGCAAATATGATATAGGTCCTTCGAGTCTTGGATGAAGATTCCTCTCAAGATGCTTCGTATATTATCTGGTAATTCCACGACCTGATTGATTTTTGAACTGAAAGGAGATCACTGGGACAAGGTTTCCTACCTAATTGGATGGCCAGCATCATTCAAATGAAGACAAACGGCCAATTATGCATTAAAAAGGATAAACGAGGGCAAGTACAATGGAGCTATACACAAAAGTGAATGTGAAACATTCTACATACTTCAAAATTAGACTGCATGATAAATTTGTTGCTAATTTGTCATGAGACCAAAGTAAAAAAGACATGCATTTGGGAAAAGTGCCATAGGCATCCTTTTCTTTGTTTGCATCTTTCTGGAACTAGCCTAAGTGTTTTCTTAATGAGCTTTCATGGTATTTAAATTCACGACAAATGGGAAGATTATGTTCTTAAGCCACTTAAAAGTGTATATTCTTTCTTCATAGGGCTTTTGCATAGGATATACAGAAAGCCCGACCATTAAAAATTTAACAAGGAAAGCAACACTCATTATGAATGATATTATATTTTGTATGCTAACCACAAGAAGAAATGGCAACCTATCGATTTTCCAAACTTGCTGAGCACTGTTCTACTGTTTACTAGATGTGTAAGACGAACTGTTCTGTATCAGACACATCTGCTGCTGCACCCTGAGCTTCTGACTCATAATATTTACCTTCTTCGCTATACCTTAAGTAAACTGATTTTTTGTAGAGATTCACCTGACGATAGTCAGGAGCAATTATTACCTGCAGCATTAAGCAAGAAAATGTGCACTTCTTGATAATCCTTATTTGGGCATCTTATTTTTCACTCTAGCGTAGAAAACATATTCTGATTGTTTATTTTATATGTGGTGAGATAATATTAATGAAATATGCTTGTGGGACTTATACATAATTTCTTGCATTAGCAGTGGGCAGTGGCTTCACGGAGAAAAGTTTGGAAACTAAAGCAATCTTGATATAACAAGACCTAGTTCTGCTACTCACCAAGTTATAACTTTACTTGTTTTATGTTCTGCATGTGTATACCCCCATTCATCGAGTTCATTTGTGTCTAATTATTTGTTTCTTAATCATTATTGCATTATGTAATTTCGAATTGTGATCTTAAAGCAGTTGTCTTTAAGTGTGCTAATTACTAATTTAGTGAACAATGTGGATTTTCCCATTTAAAGGTAATGATTTCAGCAAAGGATGAGCCAGGCGAATCGATATCTCCAGCTATGGATGGCTTACTTAGAATTCATAAGCGGATAACTGATGGTTCAGATGGTGAATTTGGTCAGCCTCAATGGGGTGCTAGTAATATAGGACCAACACGACTGCTAGTGCCAGCTTCCCAGGCTGGCAGCCTTATTGGGAAGCAAGGAGCTACCATTAAATCCATACAAGATTCTTCAAAGTCTGTTATCCGTATAGTTGGTATGGCTTTTACACCATTTCTTGTTCATGTGCTAGATTCTTTCTTTCTCATATATGGGTATGCTATATGTATTTTCATCAAGCATATGCTATTTTGTTACACTCTGATCAAAATAAGAGAAAATGGTGATACTTATCTTAGTGTCTATACATTGGCCCACATAAATGTGCATGCCTCATTTGTTCCTTCAGTATGAATATTATGTGAACATAGCTCTATGCCCGAGCACAAACCATTCTGATTACCAAGGAAATTGGCCTGCTCGAGTATCAGCTCTTAACTCGGAAACCATTCATTTGATGCCAGTCGATTTTAAAATTGGGGAGGGTGATTAGCTGGTTTCGGTGACGTGGCTTCCCTGTAAGCTTAGATATGTCGTCATGCGTTGTTTTGAACCATCTAGGAGAGCTGCATGTGCTATATTTATATGCTGACATGACTAAACAATACTAACTATAGGAGTACTGGGTACCAAACACCTGGTTTTGTAGTTAGGGTGATTTTCAGACTCGGGCAATAGTTAGGGGTGGTGGGGGTTGGGTGTTAGGATCAAGTGAACTAATCTCTTTAAATCAACCCAGATCTGTTGTTTCAGTTACATGTATGATTGGGAACTTGAACCTTCCTTTTGCAATAGGCTGTTATAGAACAACTTATTATATTACTATAATACGAGATTTTGAACTTTTACTTCCCTCATTTTTCAACATGCTGAACTGCTTATTATTGTCGCACTTGCATATTTCTTTGGAGTTCGGTTGGTTTTCCGAACTGGAATGTTGATATTTCCTGTTGGCGACTGCAAGTCTGCAACTAATCAGCTCCAAAACCGCATGGGATAATTTTATATATTGGCAAAAGATGCTATGCAATGTCAGCAAATTTTAATTTACTGTACAATTTTCTTCTCAGAAAATGTGCCCGCTGTTGCATTAAATGATGATAGAGTTGTGGAGATACAAGGTGAGCCTCTTGGTGTTCACAAAGCAGTGGAACTGATAGCAAGTCACTTGAGAAAATTTCTTGTTGACCACAGTGTTCTCCCACTATTTGAACAGCAAGTAAGTTAGATTTCGTCTTGGCACCCTGTCTTCCTATCAATAATAAATTCTCGTACACAGCATTTACACTACAATTTTCCATGTCTACAGATGAAAATGCACAGTGTGCAGAGAGAGCAGCCAATGCCAACTCCACAGCATTGGGCCCCTCCTCAACCCTGGGCCCCTCCTCCAAACCTCCCTCCTGGTGGTCCAGGTTATGGTGGAAATCCGCAGTTCATGCCTCCAAGGCCGCAAGACAATTATTATCCCCCTCCAGATATGCCTCCTGTGGAAAAGCAGCCGCACTTTGGCATCTCTGCATATGGACGGGAGGCACCACCAAGTGGTGCTTCAGGCAATCAACCACCACCACATCTGGCTTCTCAGGTTAGTTATGTTGCACACCTGCACTTGACCTAAAAGATGATGGGTCTTTTGAATTGCTGCCTGCTGGTCTGCGAAGCACTTACTGATTTCTTGTGTATCCTTCAACAGGTACATAAAATGCAAATCCCTCTCGCCTATGCTGATGCTGTGATTGGGGCTGCTGGTGCTAGCATAAGCTATATCCGTAGGCATAGTGGTGCAGCAGTAACTATTCAAGAAAGCAAAGGTGCACCCGGAGAGATGACAGTGGAGATAATTGGGAGTGCATCCCAAGTTCAAACTGCCCAGCAACTGATCCAGGTATGTTTTGTACGGTGTCTTCTAACTTGATTCGTACTTTGCACTAGTATTCTCCAAAGTTATTCATGATTGGTGCACGATTCATTTCTTTCTTCTTCCATATTTCTTCCATTTATTATTTCCAAATTGATTTTAGTAGTGCTACATCTGAAATGGACCATACACATTTGTACCCTTGTGCGTCATAAAGCTCACTGTTGGCCAACTAGTTTTTTTCATTGGTAAATCATGTTGTGTAGATATGAAATGTGCTAATGCAACAAGGATTAGTCTTTGTAAGTACATGACTAGGAGAAGCTGATAGGATTTTTGGGGGATGCCACACTTGGTGAAGTGCTTCCATTCATGTATGCTAATTGCTGATTTACCGCAACAAGTTTTGGATGCTGATACATTCAGAAAACAAACTATGAGCCTTCTATAGAAGTTTTGGATGATTTAGAAAAGAAACCATTGAGCAGTATGTTTCCTAAGCTTTAATAATATTGAGAATGAGGGCATAATGTGTCGTCAAAAGAGAGAAACATTGTTGCGTAGCAAATCTCTCTTTTCTACTCGATATTCCACCATGGAAATGCATGTTTTGCTTATGCGTATCAGCGTAACATAGGCCTCTGTCTGCCCAAGTTAAGCCTCATTGCTAAAAGATTAGCTGGATAGAAGGAACGGCGAAAATGGACGGACACACATTCAAATTGTTGTTGCTATTTACGTGTATGTTGGGGCCATTTTGGACGGATTAAACATGCTCCATGTGTTTCTTTTAGGTTGACCTATTGCTATGGCCATTGCTTGCAGAATTTCATGGCAGAAGCTGCTCCACAAAGCCGGCCACAGGCTTCTAACCCTCCTGCTCCGGCAGTTGATCCGAGTTACAGCTCTTACCCGCCACCCTACGGAGCAACCTATGGAGCTCCTCCCACCACAGGTGCGGGGCCTGCTCCTCACAATGGTGGGGGCTACGGCGGCGGCTCCTACCATCCCAACTATGGATACTAGTAGCAGCAAGTGAAAGGATTTGTGTTCTCTCGGTTGTGATTGTCAAGATTTCTTATTGCCCAATTATTACATTCTTGGATTCCTGCCAGTCATTGACTTCCGTCGTATGTTTACCGCCATGAAAAATGTGATCTCGCTGAGCTTAATCATTGCATACTATATACTCCTTCCTGGTTGAATACAGATACGTGAATGTTCATGCTTTCCATGCTTAGGTTTCTCGGGTCTTTAAATGGCAGAGAACTCAATTTTCTCATTGGGTTGAGTTGCAACAAATTAATCCAAATGCTTAGAGACTGAACTACGTAGCCATTGTCCTGTAATAGCTGGTGCTGAAAATCTATCAGCTCTGAAACTTCAAATGCCTCGGCGTTCAGGTTTTTTGTAGTATGAAAAATTATACTCCCTCTGTCCCAAAATAACTGAATTGGATTTGTCTAGATTCTTATATATCTACACACTAAAACGTGTTTAGATGCATGTTAATTTAGAGAAATCCAAGTCACTTATTTTGGGATGGAGGGAGTATAACATTGGGCTTTGAAGATCTCCCCTCATAGGACTAGGCGAATTACATGTTTATACTGTATATTTGGAGTCTAGTCTATGTCAGAGTGGTTAAAAACGCAATTCAAAAATTGACTGAGGATGAAGCCATCGAATTCGTTTTCTGAAATTGTGTTAATTATGACGTGGTTGATTCCAGGCACAAGGTTGTAGGTAAGTACTACACGTTTGTGGTGGCTGGCCGGTCTCCTGTTTGGCCGGCAGGAAACATGACTTATCTGGGCACGCACGTACGGCTGTCACGTGGGAGAAACAAAATTAAGAAGCGTGCCGCAATTTTGGAGTGTAAAAAACTGCCAAGTCAGTTTGTCAAGCTCTTTGTTGGGTTTCATTCCTTTTCGGCCGTTTCGTAATTCTCGCGCTGAGCAAGACAATGGTTACTGGTTGTCAGATCGTTCATCATTCATTCATCTACCCAAGTAGCAGCGTACATCTATAAGTAGACGGGGTCATGCATGTTAATTGGATAGCTAACTCCCTTCAGGCCTTCACCCCATAATCACGAGGTAGCAAGATGGTCAGGATTAGCATGGTGGCAGCAGCCATTGTGCTGGTGGCCGCCGCGGTGTCGTCGGCCGTGCAACCCGCCGCTGCATGTAGGCCTCAGCCGCCATGGCGGCAGGGTGATTGGCATCCGGTTGCGCGCACAACATCGTCGACGACGGCAGGTTCAGAATCCAAGTCGATCAACCCTGCAGCAGTCACGGCGGGCAAGCCCAATGCCTCGGGGTGCTCGCACGATCCCAACAACGGCGGCGCCCGCTGCCCGCCACACCACCTCGCCGGGAGCAGTAGCTCGAATCCAACGGATGGGGCCAACTGACGGCTGGCTTTTTCGATCCTTGTTTTCTGATAGTCTGCCAACGTGGTCCATCGGATCGACGAGTCACGACGCATCCACACCACCTGTGTTTGATACAACTGCTACGGTAACTGTTTTCGAGCTTTTCCTAGAAGTTTCTAAGGAAATGAATCGATGGAACTTCTGCTCCAAGGATATGAAACGGTCATCATGTCAGAAAGCTTAATGGACTTGTTAGTTGTTTATATGAAACTCGATTCATATTTTTTTTGGATATATGAATACGAACATGAGATGGGTAAACTTTTCTAAAAATTATGTCTGACAGATTATCTGCAATCATGTCATGGCTTCAAGCACTTGTATAGTTCCGTTAAACTTGGGTTGGCGGTGTTGCTGTAGACGGACCTGGCGATCGACACCAAGCCATCATCCCCTCGACATCTCCATAACAGCACGTACAATGCAAGGTGTTTAGAAAAATGCTTACGAAAATAAACCGGTTTTTTATTAAGCACCGGTGCTTATTTATACTAGGTGGATGCCTAACTAAGCACTTCTTCTATACAAATAAGCACCAATGCTTAGCAAATGGTTGGTTTATTTTTGTAAGCACCCCTCTAAGCACCTCCCATTATACATGCTCTAAGTCGCCTCTTCCTACAACACTATACCAGCATTTATTACAGCGCCTTTAAACTATTCTCACATAAAACCCCTAAATTGCGTCAATCATCCAAAATATCTTGTTATGTTGATTTGCTCGTGATACCTTCAATCTGGATTAGGAATATAGTATAGCTTGCTTTCTTCCTAGAAGAGCTAAATTTATTGAACCTTGGGAAGAATTTGCTTGGTGTAAGATTATGTCTAACAAGACCTTGAAAGCTCACAGTATTTTTGTTTACGATACCTTTCGCTTTTACTTCTTTGTTTGTATCGATGGATAGAGTTAGGCTAGGGCTAAAGATTCACTTGTATCTATGCACACACATATGGGATAAAGATAATAATCTCGTTAATTGTGACCTAATATTGATAAAATTTGTGGACGGTATGTCCGTAACTATTATAATATTTGCCAGCCATAATGTATTATAGAATTTTGTCCAACCACTACACCACTCTCGCGCGCGGTTACACAGTTATTAAGTAAAACAGACTAAAGCCTTATGATCTACGAAGTTACCGTTACTCCCAAATGGATCTCTAAACAACTAGTATACTCAACTTGTTGTGACTAGGTTTCACGCGTAGAAGTCGATTATCATTCATCTCACCTTATTACCTGTATCAATCCTCGAGGTTTTGGGTACCCGACAAGTCCTTAGATTGTGGAAAGTGAAAAGAATACAAAAGATAAATCCAATATACAATCACAACACAATATTCCCATGTTAGAGCATGCACATAATGCTGCTATGCTATGTCTTAGCCCACAACCCGTGAGGACTACTCACTCATGATAATATCAACAATCATAAACATTGTATAGAAATTCTTGAGACAAATACCAAATAGTCTTACAATGCCGCAAATCGCGATGAGATCGAGATTACAAGTAGAGGACTATGGCTATAGAGGGGAATTGGAGATGGAGTGGAGGGATGACTATGGCGACGGTGATGGCGGCGGCTCTATGGTGGATCTCCTCTCCTTAGATGTGTTTTGATGTGAATGGCTTCAGATGCATTGGGATTCTGGCGGCTCCGATACAAATTATATATAGGTATCTTCACGAAAGTTGCTTAATTCGACCAGGCGGAGACACTGGCACCGATACGTGCATGCGATACGGACAAGCCGTGCCCATACCAGTGCTTGTTAAAGCTTTAGAATGCCTCTCCATGGCCTCTTTGATTTGGAAAAAAATAGCAACTCGTAAGTCTTAATTAATTAGTCTAGATTCCGCCATAAAATGTTTATTTCTAGAAGGAGAAAATTCAAACAAAGGATTTGCGCATCTATGGAATAATTAGTCATTAGTGGCATGGCTAAAAAGACATTTCATCAATTATTTGACTTATATGAGTTTTAAATGCATAGAAAAATGGTTGCATTTCACATCCATAAACTGTTCCAGCTGATTTCATGCAAATATCCTTGCTAAATAGTGTCTTTAAGATAATTACAAAGCTGTTGGCCAATAGGCTTCAAAAGATCATTTCAAAGCTGGTGCACAAAAATTAGTATGGGTTTTTAAAACAGAGGTCAATTCAGGACTGTCTTGGATGGGCCTATGAATATATTCATCAATGCCACAAATCTGGAGAGGAAATCTTGGTGCTCAAATTTGACTTTGAGAAAGCTTTTGACCTGATTGAACATTCCACAATCATTAATATATTGGAGGCTGGAGGATTTGGAAGAAAATGGATTAAATGGATTCAGCTAATTTTTGGCTCTGCCACCTCAGTTGTTTTGCTGAATGGAGTCCCTGGAAATAAGTTCTATTGCAGGAGAGGTGTCAGGCAAGGGGACCCTCTTTCTCCATTGATTTTTGTGCTGACAGCTGATTTACTTCAATCTGTGCTTAATAAAGCCATGAATCAAGATCTTTTGTTAGTTCCTCTAAGGTGTTCTACCTGTCCCGATTTCCCAGTTATTCAGTATGCTGATGATACTTTGGTTGTTCTAAAAGCTGAAGCACCACAACTAGTCTGTCTTAAATCCCTCCTTCAAACTTTTACTACTTCTACTGGGCTAAAAGTTAACTACTAGAAATCCAACTTATATCCAATAAATATGGATGAATAGAGGCTCCTGCACTTTGCAAAAACATTGAACTGTCAAACTAGGAGTTTTCCTTTCAATTATCTAGGGCTGCCACTTAGCCTCACAAAGCCACATATGGAAAGTTTCATGCCAATTGTTTAAAGAGTGGAAAGAAGATTGTGTGGAATTGTGGACTTCCTTGATTATGGAGGAAAACTTCTTATGGTTAAAGCTGTCGTATCCTCTCTTTCACTTTTTTTCATGAGTTGCTTAGAGGTGCCTATATCCATCAAAAACCAAGTGATAAAGTATATGAGGAACTGTTTATGGAGAAAAAAAGACTAATGGCGTTCAAGCTAGAGGTTTTGCTTTGATCTCTTGGGATAAGATATGCAGGCCTAAGGAGCAGGGAGGTCTTGGTGTTTTAAACTTGCAAACTCTGAATACAGTCCTACTACTCAAAAACTTAGAAAAATTCTTTAATCAGATGGACATCCCTTGGGTGAATCTAATTTGACATACTTATTACAATAATGGTTCTTTGCCTAGAAAAAATCTAGAAGGATCCTTCTGGTGGAAGGCTCACTTAAAAATAATTGACACTTATAAAGGAATGTCAAGATGCAAGATGGGAGATGGTAAAACAATTTTTATATGGTCTAATCTCTGGTTGGATGAATGCCTCAGCCATAAATTGCCACATCTACTATCATATGTTAAAAAATCTGACACAACTATCAAGGATATGTTGCAAATGGAATTTTTGGAAGATATGTTACATTTACCACTGTATGTGCAAGCTTACCAGGAATTTGAAACACTTGAGAACATTTGCAGTGATGCTCAGTGTAGAGTGCATGCATGGTGCATTGATGAGTGGACTTACCTTTGGGGAGGAAAACTCTTCCTAACAAGACAAGCTTACAAAGTTCTTATGGGTCATATCCCAACCCCTCCCCACTACACCTGGATCTAGAAATCATCTTGTCAAGCAAAGCACAAATTCTTCTTTTGGCTACTTCTACATGATAGACTAAACACAAGGAATTTGCTGGCAATAATTTTTTCCAGCTCCAGTCCTATTCATGTGTATTGCTGGATTGTAACTGTGAAGAGGATATCTCCCATCTCTTTCTAGACTGTCCTTTTCCTTCACTTTGCTGGAATTTCATTTGCCCAATGAGAAACCATAGCTCGTCAGTCTTTGAGGCCATTGCTGACATCAAAGAAAAATTGAAGAAGCCCTTCTCCATGGATATCATCATTTTAGCTGCCAGGGCTGTCAGGATTGTCATAAATAATAATGTTTTCAACAACTCAAGACCTAGTTTTGCAAACTGGAAGGCCATTTACTTGCAGGAATTAAGACTAGTTGCCTACATAATGAAAAAAAGCATGTACAAACCTTTAAAGAATGGTTACAATCTTAGGTTTAGCTTGATAGACTAGACCTTGTTTTTTGTGTTTTTTTAAAACAACCTTGTACCTTTACTTTTGATAATATAAAAGTTGCAGTGGGATTTTCCCCACTGTTTTACCCTCAAAAAAAATTTAATCGTCCTCGAGAAAGAAACCAAAATCATAAGGAACTCAATGTTTAAACTAAAACAATGAGAAAGCAAGTTCACTTACAATTAGTAGTCTTATGTTGCCACCACTTATTCAATCTGAAAGCTTAGCATAGATAGAGTAATGGCAAGAATAATACATGCTTTGCCAAGTCAAGACAATCACAATAATAAAGATTTTATCAATAAGGATAACTAGATGAATAAGTAGTTATTCCAATTATTCTAGTCAACTCTTAGCTTGCCAAAAAATACTTCAAATATTCATATTAACAATTAAGAGTGAGGGATCATGTCAAAATAAGCATAACATTAGAGTGTATCATTTTAAACACCCATATCAATAAATCAGGGCTATCAAACACTCCATTTCCATTCTTTGTTCTTCCAGAACTTCAGTTCTTAAGTAACGAGATGATGCCAAAAATTAGTGTGTTTAATCAGACTATGTAAGCTAAGATGGGTACTTGTAATCATTCTGGTTAAAGGAGCATTCCATCTTTTGCTTGTAACGATGTCCCATGAGAATGTCAATACTCTCAGCATTACTGCTATGAATGCTTAATTAACTCATAGCCAAAATCTAAGAGTTTCCTTTATAGGGATCGTTCGTAGGCTAGCGGAGTTTTTAGCATATCATGATGTGCGATAGTGTTGCATACACGCATAAAATTATATCATACTTTAATCAACATATCAAGTTTTGGCATGCGTCTAAATTAGTGCTAAACATCATTTCTTTCGAACAAATCCTTTCAAGAGTGTCATCAAGTCTATCATTAAATCTATGGGGTTGAGTATCTCTAAGGCTAAACTCTTAAGACAATTAAACATCACCCAAGTCATTATTTAGATACTTTCTCTTTTTCTATTTGTTTGGAAAAATTATTTCCCATACAAAACTCGGTTAACTACAAGAATTAGAGTAAAATCTTACTTATCTAATTATTCATGCAAATAAAAAACTTCATTCTAGCTAGCAAGGCTTCCTCCCAATAGCATAATATCTCAACAATACTACTAACTAGCATATGCATTCTCTTGTTCTATTGAGTTCATCATGTTCATCTCCCCTCCCCTCGATTTTCCCTCCAAATCTCTAAAGATTGGGCCACCCCCGAGGTTGACCCTCATCAGCCATGTTATGCGACATATCACACTGTTGTCGCAAAGCAAACATCAATGGGGATCACAAAAAATTCCAAAGAATGGATTTTCATAGCCACATGGTGACCCTTAATCACTTCTTTAATCATGCATTCTTGCCTTTGGTGATGAGTGGTGGCTATGAGGGCCGGGAAGAACGATGCTAGCGGGCCCACCTATAATTGGGATCTCCACCTATACACATGAATACAAATTAGATAAACACAATCCTAATAATATTTATTCCTAAATGCTAGTGGTATATCCATAACTTTCAGAAAATGCTTTAATCCTATTGTAGTTTCATCACTTTACACCACTCACCCATTGTCTATGTCCAAAATTTGTTCTCTTTAAATACCATCTGCTCTCATTCACAAAACACTCTCAACACTTTCTTGTTTGGAACCAAAGGCAACTTGCACGTACACTTTGATAAGTCTGTAACGAGGAGAATAAAGACAATCACCAACAGCTCTAGATGGTTTAATACTCTTACTTCAAAACTAGCTATATACAACTTGTGCACTTGCAGTCATCACATGACTCAGCAAGCATTCTAGCCGACAGGAGGATCACATGCTATAGCCAGCGTGCACGCCACCATATCCTAGCCGTAAGAAAGGATTTACCCAACATGCTATATTTTTCACTTGGCGAGCTACTAAAACACACTCTACATGACCCAATTAGCTATCATGTCTACTTGGTCACCAAGTCATACCATAATCCGACTTTCTAGCTGATTGTATTGACATGACATAGACATCTTACAAATACATGATCCTCACACCTTCAATATGACCTTCTATGGAAATATTCCTAACATGGAAGTTGTTCATATTATCAGGACATGCAATTTTGCTTTTGCAGTCATCTTGATCCGGATTAGTATGCGACCTATAGAGCCATGATGAGGGATGGCTTACTCAGCCAGCTACCTGATGGACTCCGACCTAAAACAAATATGTGCCCATGGATGCATGACGGCGAGTTTTGATGTAAAAGCGGTCAAATTTGTTCGTCTCTTCGATACAAACATTTTTTATTTTTGGACTATCTCCATACAAGTTACGATGCGACTTCTAGAGCCAAGAAAGAGACATGAAAGAAGCATAGCCAAATCCAGAATGTGTCTGAGTTAGGCTAGAACTAAGCTATTATGGACGTGATTGCAAGTCTTTTTGTTGTATGGAAAGTATAGAGGAGTCCTAAACTTGTACGGAAAACGAACTGCATCATATATATGTGAGAGGTGATGGCTGATTGAATAACACCAATTGAAATCTATTACATGTTTTGTGTTCATCTACTTTTATCCCTACCCTTATACCTATGCCTCTCGTTACTTTGTAGTTTGCCATGTCGGTGTTGCACGAAGCCACGAGGCTCTAGGGGTGGTCAGGATGACCTGGAGCATCTATAGATGCCGAAATCCTAAGATACTGGGATTCGGGTTCAAAAAGCATCCACCGGATGTCGTGTGATCGTGCTTCTAGATGGATCTCCTTTGACATGAGCTGCGGTTCATCATTCTCAGCATCAAGGTACCCGTATCTTAGGTGTGGTGGATCAAACCCCTTGGTTACTCCCAAATCTCTTGCAATGTTATCCATAGATCATCTCCCTTGGTATTGCGGGTGCACAAGGATGTGTCGGTGTAATACAAACCGTTTTGGCAAAACAAGGCTGGAAGCCTAATTCAGATTGGATAGAAATTGGACTAAGCTTAGAAGTACTAATGGGTATGTAATGTAGAAGCCCATCGGGAATGCCTATATAAGAGAGGGTAGTACGTGTTGATTAGGGTTGATGACTCCACCCAGCCGTCACACGTATCACACCTCTATTACACATGCAGACCTAGCAGGCTGACGCTTCCACTCTGCACATGTGGATACCTTGGAGGTGCTGCATCTTTGGCAGTTAGATAAGCCACACCAGAGGAGTTGTTCGTGGGACGAGGCGGCAAGGATGAGGAAGTAGATAATCTACACTTCTCTGACATGCTTCACTGAGTTCTGCAACAACACGTCTATTGTTAATCCCGTGATCTATGACTGTAGCAATCTTGATTTACACCGTAGAAAAATTTAGTTTGTGCTAGTGTAGCCTACCCGTATCCATACAACTCCACCCACCCATGATTTTTCATGTGATTCCAAACATCGTATCCATTCTATCTTATGAGTGGGAATTCAGATTTGTGCTTTTTTTACACATTCGTGTTTCTGGTGACAAGTTCTCTTTTAACAAGAACAATTTTGAATATATTTAAATTCAAACTTAAAAGCATTTTGATGGGATCATTGACATGGAGATGTCGATCAATAATGTGAACACATGTTGGAGAACATGGGGTTGGGCACACCCACCATGAAACACTTCGAGAATGTTGTATTTTCATATCATCGGTTGATCTATACAATGTGTATGTGACCCGAGATCCTCATATGTGCTTGGGGTCCATAAGGGCTTACTTAGGCACTATTAAACACTACACCATAACTACCTAGCCATAAAGGTAACTTTTGTCTTTTCATAAAACATGTTGCAAGACATAGTTGATCAAGATGAGATTTGCCCCTCCTTGCAACGAGAGAGATATCCGTTGGACACTCAGAATGTCCGGATCCTGAAAAATGTATGGCCACATTCTCACTTATCAGTGTTTCAAGAATTTGAGTCATGTAAATCAAGAAAGAGGATCTAGCTATTAACGAGGATGACTTATTCTCATGTTGATCTTAACAAATATTGTGAGGCAAAAGGAACAAGTATATAACATTGTGAAAGTTTCATCCCATATGATCTTTACATGTATTTGGGAGTCAAGATGTCTTGCTAGAGGCCGATAACAATTATTGGTCAAATATTGTAATCATGCCGCCATGTCCAAGTATGCGTGAAACTATAGGGTCACACAATTAAGAGACATGTAATAGTGTTCATATGTGACCCATATCTTACTAGGTTTAGAGTGCTAATAAGCCTCTAGGGCACAATTCCATTAGGAGGTATATATAAATGAGTGGGCTTCACTAAGGTTAAACCAATGTTTGTGTGAGATAGTAACCCTAGCCACCACACTCCCTCCACCCAAATTATGCCATCGGTGCTAGCATCCCGACGCACAAAGTTTCATGTCATGTACATGTCGATACCTTGGAAGCGTTGGACCTGAAACTATAGGATGAACCGTTTGTGGGATTTTATGTGGGACCATGAGCAGGAGGAGTTGGCATCGACACGTGACATTGGCAATATTCCACTGCATGACGAATGGAGAGGTAATTTTGCCTCCATGATTGACTACTTGCAAGGGTTACTAGGGTGAACATGTCCCAAACTTTTGATTTATGTTACCATAGCCTGCCCATTATTTAACACATATCACTATACATAATTCAGACACTATGAGGGAATATGACAGAACAAGTACCACCAATGATACATATCCCAAGAGAATTGGACAACTTAGATAAAGGAGACTTGGACCCGTGTTCCATATTGAATATCCATATTATTCATGACTTATATTGGTGTTACATTATGTTCAGAAACCTGGAAACCATGTTATTATAACCTGCCAACTAAATGGTTATAATCTGGCAATTACCAATGAAAAATATTCGAAACATGTCAATATGTGATCTAGTTTGAAGATCTTGTGATTAATACATCTACTAAATGGAATTGTTAGCCGAATATATGATTTGAGAGGTAAACAATTTCAAGTTCAAGAAAAGTTTGATCAATGTCACCATTTACATGTACGAGAGATATACCTAATATGGATGGGTTGCTCCTAGTGACCTTGCTTTTCACAAGAAAAAGTAGAGATTGCAACCTTTCGATTATGCATAATTTAAGCCTTTGTGACACTCTGTGTTCCCCCTATTTCATTGTGTATGGTATAATGTGAGGCAAAGAGGCCCCTCCACTGGCGCCCTAAAGGATGGCTGCCAAGATTGCCGGTAGTGAATTTGGGGACCGACGCCCAAACTTCCAACGCTTTGGGGAAGCCGCCCCACACCGATGACCCCCAATAATCACGCCCAATGATCATGACGGGGATCAAAACACCCAAATTTGGGAAAGATCACACAATTGGAGCATGTTTGTTACAACAAATGCAAATACAATCAAGTTTAATACAACAAATTGAATGATTTGAGGGAACTAGTTCACACATTATTTTACATAAATAAAATTTGAAAATATATCAAGCAACATAGGTCTGTTGGCCTGGGTTTTTTGAGGTGCATTTCCTCCGAGCGCCACAAATGCTTGACGGGATCTTATTGTAACTGATAGTGCACCTGGGCATCGTGGATTTCTTGATGCATGGCGAGAAAAGCAGCAAAATCAGCTGGCACCTCGTGATCGACCTCAACAAGAGAACCCATGCCTTCAAATGACAACAGATTAACCACTGGATGATCGTGCTCACTCTCGATGACCATATTATGCATGATCAACATCACCTCCCACATCTATGATGTTGACCAGGTTAGAGCAGGGTATCTGATGATAGTAAAGCGAGCTTGGAGCACACCAAATTCTTTCTCAACATCCTTCCTACAAGCCTCTTGGCACTTGGCAAACCAAGATCTTGCATCAGTATTAAGCTAGCTAATTTATGAGGGGTAACCTCGGCAATGCCCATGGTTATGGACTTAGGATTTCGCGTAAAAGAGAACGCTAGGGATTTCGTCAGCTAATCAGACAAACAAGGGAGTCGAAGTCGTCTGATTGCTTAAGGACAATATGGTTATAGATTGCTCAAGGCTTTCGGTACCTCTCCGTTGGCTCCTTCCAGCCTTTATATAATAGGTTGGGTCTCGATGCCATATATGGATAGGTTACAAGTTACAATTATAACACTAATACAATGTCGGTTTCTACTTCTTCCTTGATCGCCAATACGCGCTTTCTATCCGTCGGATGCTTCCTGGACCTTCCTTTATTCTTTATGAGCTTTATGGGCCGTAAGATTTTATGTAACCAAGGTAACTAATCATAGGAACCCGATTAGTCATAACCATGTTAGTAGCCCCCGAGATTCCACCCTAATCGTAGATTCGGGTTGAATCTCAAAGACACTTTCTGTTATTTAGCCGAAGATTTTTATAATAAATAATTTTAATACTCTTTATTTGGTTGTCATAGGGATTTGGTATAACAGGTTTAATGCATCCGACAGATCGTAAATCAGTTAATTGCTCTCTGGTAAAAACACTGTGAACCTACATCAAATTCAAGTCCCCAAGCCTGAACTCGATATTTGCTGGCATAATTCAGTTTGAGTCGTTGAGGTCTTATAGAATACTAAATTCTAATACTATTATTTTAGGTACCCAACATGTCTGTCGGGATTTTTCATCGTATCATGGATATGGATAGTTTACTAGCAGATCACATTCTTGTGCAGTTACCAAGCCACACAGGACGGATCCCGGGATCTTACCTTCATGTCATGGATACGTGAGACGCGTTCTGAGGATTTATTTGATTTTTATCGACTGCCTTGTTTGGCTGTTGGAATAGCTGAAGTTGTTAGTTTTTTCGGGTAGCATATAGGCGCTCCCGATGGGAGTAACCATATGAGGATATAGAGATGTAATACTCATAGGTTCATATATTTTTTCGACTCCGTTGAAGCTTTTTGTCTTATCGGGTGCGCTTTCAACGCACGAGGATAATATTTTCTTCGGGTTATGCTGGACTCTGTTTATAGTGTTTTCTCTATCGGGTGCACGACAGCGCTCCCGATGGGAGTATCCCCCAAGCCTATGTTTGGATGCTTGCATCGGGACATAGGCTCAAAGTTTAGGTCCAATCTCCTTATGCAATTCTTACCATCTTCCATTTTAATACTTTTTATTTAAGATTGAAGATGAAGGTATATGTTTTGGTGTAATCACCTGGCCGTTGACCTTATTGGAAGTAAATTACGAAGTCTCATGGCTAAGAAGCCTGGCCATAAGCCTTATTTAATGTAAATTGCAGGAAATAAAATTCTAAGCATAGAAACGTCGTAGCTATGCAATGTTCCATAGGTTGGAATACTTGACTCCCGTTTTCTTATCTTGGAGCCGATATGCCCCGCCAGGGATTACTTCCGTGATGATATAAGGCCCTTCCCATGGCGATTCCATCTTTCGATGACCATCTTGCTTGAGGCGAAGGAGCAGATCCCCAGCGATGAAGGACCTAGGATTCAATCGACGACTGTGGTAGTTGCATAGATTCTGCCGATATATGTTCTCCTTTTGTAGAGCAATATCTCAAGCTTCATTAAGTGCATCGACATCATCTTCGAGTGTTTCTCTAGATGCTTCTTTGTCATATTCAGCGACCGGAGGTGACTCATGATTTACTTCGACTGGAAGCACGGCCTCCGTGCCGTGGACCAAAAAGAAAGGTGTTTCTTGTGTTGCATTATTTGGGGTGGTATGTAGGCTCCATAGGATGAAGGGTAACTCATCTACCCAAGCTCCTTTAGTTCCGTCGAGTGACGCTAGTAATCTTTTCTTGATACCATTGGTTATGAGACCCTTGGCCTTTTCCACCCGACCGTTGGTTTGCGGGTGGGCAACTGAAGCATAGCTTACTTTTATACCCATTTCCTTGCAATATTCTTTGAACTCATTGGAGGTAAAATTAGTTTCATTGTCGATGATGATGCTGTTTGACACCCCAAATCTAAACACTATTGACTTGATGAACTTCATGCCGAAGTTCCATCTTGGCTTGTGAAGGGCATTGCTTCAATCCAGTTTGTAAATTTGTCAACTACTACTAGCAGAAAGACGTGTCCTCCCAGCGAAGATTTCTGGAGTTTACCCACCATGTCAAGTCCCTATTGAGAAAACGGCCAGGCTAGAGGAATGGGGTTTAGTTCTGCGACAGGTGCATTGGATTTCGTTGCAAAACATTGGAACACTTCACATGTCCGTACGATGTCCTTCGCATCTTGTACTGCTGTGAACCAGTAAAATCCTGCCCGTAAGGCTTTGGCCGCAATTAATCGGCTGTTGGCATGATGGCCATACACCCCTTCGTGTATATCTTTGATGGTGAGCCTTCCTTCTTCGGGTGTGACGCATCGCTGTAGTATGCCCAAGATACTATTTTTGTATAATTCTCCTTTAATGATCCTAGAAGCTTTAGATCAACGGGTGATCAGCCGTGCTTAGACTACATCCTCGGGGAGTTCTCCTCACATCATGTATGCCACATATGGCTGCATCCATGTGGACTCTATCATCATGACTTCTTCGGTTCCAGTTCTTCATCCAGGGTGTCTAACACACTTTCAGATGTGGGCGCATCCTCCGAGTAACTTTGCGACTTGACCTTCTTGCGCGCCTTTTGTGCTATGACCTCGGACAACATTTTGGCTTTGATGGAACGTTCCGTTATCTCTTCTCAAAAAACTCTGGGTGGTACAGGTAAGCATAGGGATACGATGTTTGCCAAACTGTCGGCTTTCTCGTTGCTTGCCTTCCTATGTGTGATACTTCGCACCCGTCGAATTGGGATTCCATGATACTGTACATGTCTCGATAAGCGATTATATTTTTGCTCACATCGTCACACTTGTTCATTGCTTGTTGTGTGACAAGATTTGAATCACCAAATTTTTTAGGCGAGTTGCACCACTGGATTTAGCTATACGCATGCCGTGCAACAGGGTCTCATATTCAGCTTTGTTGTTTGACGCATTTGTGAAGCTCATCCGAAGTACGTAGAGCATTTTATCGCCTTGAGGTGATACCAGTATAACCCTATCTCCTACCCCTTCTGTTCTCTTGGAACCATCAAAGTACATTGTCCACGCGCTGGAGAGGTCGGGCGGACCCACGCATTGTAGCTCTATCCACTCAGTAATAAAGTCGGGCAAAACCTGGGACTTAATTGTTTTACACTTCTCATACGTGATATATCGAGGGGATAGCTCGATTATCCATAGAGAGACGCGTCCTGTGACTTCTGGATTGTTGAGTATACTAGAAAGAGGTGCCTCATTGACTACTATGATCGGATGCTCCGAAAATAGTGGTTCAGCTTGCGTGATGTCATGAAGACTCTGTATGCTAGCTTCTGATAGTGCGGATACCTTTATTTGGATGGGAAAAGGACCTCACTTAGGAAATAAACTGGTCTTTGGATGTCATGAGTTTTTCCTTCTTTGGGTCGCTCGACGACCAAAACTGTGCTTACCACTTGATTAGTGGCAGTGATGTAGAGTAATAGGGGTTCTTTTTCTCTTGGCGACATGACAACAAGGGATGTCAAAAGTGTTTTCTTGAGGTCTTCGAAGGCTTGCTGAGCTTCGTCCGTCCACTCAAATTTATCCGATTTCTTCATGAGGGTGCAGAACGGTAATGCTTTCTCGCCCAAGCGAGCGATAATTTGACTGAGTGTCGCGACTCATCCGGCCAATTGCTCCACGCCACGGAGGTTTGTTGGCTTATTCATCGTGAGGATTGCCTGTATTTTCTCAGGATTTTCCTATATTCGTCTTGCTGATACAAGGTATCCGAGGTGTTACCCCGCCTGTAGGGACTCCAAAGGAGAACTTTCTCGGGTTGAGCTTAATGTAGTATTTATCGAGGTTATCAAATGTTTCTCGAAAATCATTGATAAGGGTTGATGGCTCTGAAATATAGCCATCTACGTCCACATTTAAACTGGATATTAATCATATTTTTGATGAAATATCTCTCTAAACCCTACCACTAATGCTAATATTCAGAGGGGTATGCAATCCTTTGTTCTTGTATTTTTTCTGCGTAGATAATATTGTTTAAAGGAGGGAATCAGTATATTAAAGTCGAAGGTACGAGATTTCCTTCAACCAGAAGAAACTAGGAGTCGTCCAACGAAGGCAGACACCGTAACGACCAACTATACGGCCGGAGCAAAATTTCTGACCGTATAGCTCCGGTCGTATAGTAGGCGCCGCCACCGTCAGGTCAAACATAACAACTTTCGTGAAGGGATCCCTATATAAAGAAGCCTCAGGCAACGGGAAAACATCTCATGCTCGACCCCAGAACTCCCGAAGAAGGCATACCTCGTCAGAAAGACGCCTCCAGATCTCCAAACCCTTCTCCATCTCCATAACCATCTTCCACCACTTGTAATAGTAGATCTCTTCTCCGATTGGAGATATTGTAAGACTGTTGCTATCAATCTTATGATTTTTATTACAATGTTTATGATTGTTGATATCATCTCTATGTATGAGTAATTCTCCTTGGGCTAAGGGCTTTGGCCTAGCCATGTAGCAATTGTGCATGTGATT
Source organism: Avena insularis (assembly GCA_023614405.1). Lineage (NCBI taxonomy): Eukaryota > Viridiplantae > Streptophyta > Magnoliopsida > Poales > Poaceae > Avena > Avena insularis. The sequence goes on along the minus strand of CM042696.1, from coordinate 92,530,249 downwards.
TATCATAGATGGAATTGTGTGTTAGTTTGTATGACATGATGATTATTGTATCCTCTCATGACTCAATCCAAGGACTTGTCAGGTATCCAAGACTCCAAGGGTTGAGCCAGGTATAGGGAGTATGAGTGATGACTGATCTGCAGGTTGGGAACCCTAGTGATGAGAAGGGTATGCAATTTGTATGTGAGGGATTTTCTTGGGATTAACGATGACATCACTATGCATATAATTAGTTCTCTTTCTTCTATGGATGAGACTAGTAGGTTATTGCTATAATCAGTTGCGGAGGAAATAGCAATTATGGATGTACTGTCCACATATAATCTATCTTGCTCTAACAAGTACACGCATACTTTATTTCTATCTTTTATTTCTATCAGATGTTTTTCACAGCTACAAGTGAAACCGAACGCCCTAGGACCTCTCTCTCCATCATCGACAACAACAAAAATACGCAAGCTACTGGTTCGGTAAAAACACAAAAGGAATTCTAAAACTCCCGAAGGTCTGTTAAAGTAACTTTACTACGCATTCGCTTCCCGTGGATTCGATAACCTAGGTCTACTAGGGAAAAAGAGCTATACTACATCAGTAATCCGGATCAAAGGTATCAAGGGTCAACCCTTGCTTTGTCGTGACTATGACATCGTCGACATAATACATGTACATTTGTTCCGATTTCACTACCTAGGCAATTTTGCATAATCTGTTGATATGTGGCACCCGCGTTTTTGAGTCCAAGAGCATTGTGGTGTAGTAGAATACGCCATAAGGCATGATACCCTGAATATGCATCTAAAAAGGAAAGCGTGCGCACCCTGCGGTTGCATCGACTCATAGTAGCGGGAAGTGATCCTTTGGACTGTGTTTGTTCAATGCGGTGAAGTCAATGCACATGCGTAATTCTTTTATATTTTTCTTCGGGACGCATACTGGATTGGCGACCCACTCTACTTTCTTGAGTTCCTTGATAAATTTGGCGTCTGTCAAGCGATGGAGTTCTTTTCCAATGGCCTTGCGCTTGGGTTCTGCAAAACAGCAAAGTGACTCCTTTACCAGCTTGGCGCCAGGATTTAAATTAAGTGCATGCTTAGCGAGTTCCCTGGGAATTCCTGGCATGTCAATTGGTAACCATGCAAAAATCTCCCAGCGCTCACGGAGGAACTCGATGAGCGCGCTTTTCTATGTGGGACCAAGATTGGAAGCCACAAAGGTCGTCTTCTTTGGATCCGTAGGATGGACCTGGACTTCCCGTGTGTCCTTTACGGTGTCGAAAGCTTGATCGGGGTTGATCTCTGCTGTTGTCATAGGCTCTATGTCCGTCGAGATTTTTAGTTGCTCAAATTCTGCTTCCACCCTGAATGATTCAGAGATTTTATTGAATTTCTGATCACAGTTGTCAGATCGGGTGAAACTGCCCCTTATTGTTATGATTCCTCTTGGCGCTGGCATTTTCATTACCAGATACACATAGTGTGGTACAACCATGAACCATGCGAAGGCTGGACGCTCCAGGATCACGTGGTATTGTGATGGCCAGTCTATAACTTTGAACTCGAGCTTTTCACGCCTGAAATTTTCTTTTGATTCGAAGACAATGTCAAGATAGATTTTGCCTAAAGGAATATCGGCTTTAACTGGGACTATGTCGTGGAAGGATGTGTCCGTTGGTGCCAAGTTTGTTAAAGAACAGTTCATTGCCCACAGGGTTTTGACGTAGATTAGGTTGATATTTCTTCCTACATCCATGAAAACCTTGCTCATGTTCGAACCCGCCAATTTGGGCTTCCACTATCAGAGCCGAGTGGCCTAGTCGTGGGACTCGAAGTGGGTGATCGGCCCTGTTGAATGTAATTTCTTGTTCTGACCAATGGAGATATTCGGATGTAGGTGGTGGCACTATTACTGCCATGCTGACTTGTCGAGTAATCAACTTCTGAATCCTTTTGGACGGTTGCCCTTTTTGGATCATTAACATTGTCCCCTTGGACATTAGATACTCATCCTCTTGGTTTCTATTTATTTAGGGCTGCGGCTGCCCTGCTAGCGGCAGTACTGGTGGTGGTGGTGGCGCACCGAGGGCTAGTGTTCCAGGTGCGGTGGCGTACCCTTGGCTTGCTGCTTCGGTTGCCTTTGCATTACATACTTCCTACATTTTTAGGAACGTGTGGGAGTCCTTTATGAGATGGTTCGATCACCTCCTTCCTACTGAGTTGACATAGAAATGCATATTGCAGGGTCCTTCCAGCATGTGCATTGGAGACATTGGGGGCTCCCGAGCTCTTGGCTGGTACCGCTATGTTGATTGGCTTCCACAAGCATCATCTTTGTTACCACGGTATCCGCTATTACGATCGTCATTTCTTCGATTGTCCTCTCCTGAAAAACCAGCCTAAACGTAGCTTGGCCCTCCATATCCATCGTTGCTACGCCTTCTCCTATCATTGTTGCGCTTGTCCCGATCTTCCTCGGGTGAGCGCCCTTGCTTGTTGTTTACTACGTCTTCGTTGTCGGCTCAGTGATTTTCCATGTCCACCAGCTATGAAATTGTTTTGGGTTTGACCCGTCCCAGCTCCTCAATGAATTCTCTTTGGCGGAGATTGTTGTTGGACGCGTCAATTGCCCTTTCATCGGATATAGATTCGGCTGAGTTTTTGATGATGTTCCAGCGCTGGATAAATGCTCGTATCGGTTCTCTGGATTTCTGTTTGCACTCCTGTAATTCCTCCAAGGATGCGGGTCGCTTGAACGTGGATGTAAAGTTTCAGATGGAATTATCTTCAAGGTTGTCCAGCTGCTGATGGATTCTTCGGGTAGCTGCCCGAGTCATAACCAGTAGCCTTGGAGCCACCTTGTAGTTTAACGGTTGCCAGGTAGTCTGCTAGCCAAGCTTCGGGTTCCTGGAGACCGTCATACTTTTGTCGGTCATGAAGAAGTTTAAAATCCTTGGGTACTAGGGTTTTGGGAACCCGCTGGGTAAAGCAACTAGCCCCGCATAATTCGTACTCATCCTCGCTTTCACCATCGTAGTATCTTTGGCTGCTGCGCTCTTCCCTTGATCTATCGACTCTGCGCTGTGTAATACTGTTTTTGCATCGTCCCGTGGTTTAGAGTTCAGGAAGTGTACCCGATGCAGCGATCATGATCGTTGGGTGTTCCCCACATGCTGAGGGCTGTTGCGATGGCGTGGTGATTCGTCGGGTTGCCACGTGATTCCTTGTTCTCCCGTGCGAGGGATGCTCCCACCATACCGAGGTTCATGAGAGCGGAGCGATGGAGAGCCGCCCGGGGATTGTCGGGTGCGGGTTGAGTTGTGAGTAGGTAGGTCTGGGTGGCGACAATCGCAACTTGCGCTGTTTTTGCTTTGATGTGCCCTGCCGGATCCACTGACATGAAGGAAAAGTCCAGATCTCAAGTCAGCTTGTTTCTCTCAGCTTCTGGAATATTCTGCAGCCGTGTGGTTCCTCTCCGTGGTGCGCCTCTGGTTACACTGCCGGATCCGTGGGTGGAGCTTAGTTGTGCCTGCCGCATGCTATATTGGTCGGCTAACCTTTTTCTTTTGTTGAGTTGCCTCTGCATCCTGAGTAGATCCCTCTTCTTGTGGTGGAGCAAGTATTGGTATGCCATCAGATCCTCGCGCATGGCTTCCGCTATAATAGGGACTACGCCCGAGACGACATCTCTCGCTCTTTGCCATGTTTGCACTGATAGCCAAAGAGTTAGCCGTTCACCATCGTGCATTCCTTCTCTTCCTTGTATGACGTGATTATTGGGTGGATCTCCTTTGTTTCCACGGTTTTCTGCATCATCACTCGATAGAATGTCATTGGGATCAAGGATTGGGTTACCATTGGAATCGTGTGGTGTTGATGGTTCGCTGATAATCTGTCACATCCCAAATTTTAGATTTGGCACTGCATACATACATGTCATTGCATCAGGAGCATCTTTGCAAAAAGTTTCAGTTTTAAAGATTTTGCCAAAACACCTTCTTTTTGCTAGTTTATCCCTTTTGCAAGCCTATTAGGGTTTTTACCTAGCATCTGCTTGTTTGACATTATATAGTCATTCTAGATGTTTAGCTGTATAGTGTTTTCAATTACGAACCCGTAGAAACTTGTTTCGCTCGATTTGGAGCTGTAGATCAAAAGTTATGATAGTTTTAGTGTGGACTGAATTTCAGTTTCAGGTAAATTCAGAAAACACAGGCAGATTCAGAGTTAACAGTAGTTCAGAAAAAAAAATTGTAGCCCAGCCGGGCAGCCGCCCGAGGCCCACCCGGGGCCCAGCTGGCGCCAGCAGCCGCGGCCAAGCCAGCCGGCCCACAGCGGCCCAATGCCCCCACCCGCGCGGCCTTTTCCTTCTCCCCCTTTCCCCTTTTCTTTTTTTTCTTTTCCTTTTTAATTTTTTTCTTTTCCCTGATCAGGCCCACTTTGTCACTGGACGAGTTCGTCCTCGACCAGGACACCGACCGGAGCTTGCCTCGCGTGTTTTCAGCGATTCCGTTCGGAATCGAGTGCAACAACTCGCACGACCGACCCCTCCTTAAAGCCGCCGCCGCCCCGTGTTTTTCCCCCTCTCGAAACCCTACGCAGCGCCGCCAAACTCGCCGGAGTCCGCTGGTCGCCGCCGCCCAAGCTCGCCGCCGGCCACGCCGCCCCCGCCCCTGCACCCGCCGCCTCCTCCCGCACCCTGTCCGCCACTCCGCCGCTTAAAACCATGAACACTGCGCCGCCCGTCATGTGTACCAGAATTGGGAATATTCCCCGGAATATTCCCGGAATATTCCCCCGGTTTTATCAGTTTTTATAAAAAGACAAAAACTTTGTTTTAACTTTAAAAATTCATAGGAAAAGATCTGCTTGGCAAAAAATTGCAAATAAGGTATCGTTGGATTCGCAAAATTGTGTAGAATTTTTTTCTGCAATAATATCCCAGGTTTACTGTATGTATTTTCCTGAGATTATAGAAAGGCGTAAAGTAGTTTTTAATTCACAGAAAAAGTTTTGTAAACCTTTTTGGCGTATTTCCTTTTGGTCTAGACTCTAATTAGAGTTATCTATCCAGTAGTATTTTTGTCAAACTTGTATTGCACTGTTTACATCTTTGGTGCAATATTTTGGCTAAAGACCTTTTAACTAGACCTCTTTATGCATAAATCGTTTTCTTTGCATTAAATATTTTCTCATGCATCATCCAGTAGTAGAATTGATCAGAGAACTTGAGCAAGCTACTGAAGCTTTGCTAAAGTACTATGCATGCATTGTGTTGCATCTGTTGATCTCTATGTGTGGTTTGTTTATTGTTTGAATTGCTTTCGTATAGATTGTGAGGATTGTAACCTGTGTGACTGTCCGGACTGTGCTTTTGGCTCCGGCAACTACCAAGGCAAGTGGAGCTTCATAAATGTCCTACTTACTTTCTATATGCATTGTAGCTGGTTTTGTTTTACAAGTTCTATCTATTGCTATGCTATCCTATTATGCCGTAGTCTATCTTGTTAGGCGAGCCGTCGTAAGTAGCTGTGCTTATATAGACGAGGGTGGGATACATCATGGCAAAGCTTGTTTTGAAAGAACGTGTTTGGAAAGTGAAAACAACTTAATTAATGAACTATCTGGGTGGATTGGTAATTGCTTGGTTCGTGAATGCCGGGCCCATGTCTATGGTTTACCCGAGTAGCTCACTTGTGGATGGCCACCCAGGTTTCTGAGAAATGATTAGTGTCTTGATTTGGTAGCTTCCGTGTGCAACCATATTCTAGTGAGTTATGGGTGGCTGGATGGACTTTGTAGGTTGTGGCGACCCGAGCTCTTCGTATCCAGAGATGTAGTGAATGTGATAGGTTGGTACGGTGCGTGGATGGGCTTGGGGAGCTACTTTCCGAATTGTCTCTTCTTGGACTTCTCCCTATCACGACTCAATATGCGTGTCGCGGTATGAGCGGGTCGACCAAGTCATATGGGTAAAGTGTGCAACCCCTGCAGGGTGTAAAACTAAGTGCTTAGCCGTGTCCCCGGTAATGGACGATTGAGTTGCTGAATTGTGGGTGCTATGACATGTTCTCCTTCATTCTAACTTGTAATTGCTAAAACTTGTGGTTGAAACTTAATTGGGTTGTTTGTTGAAGATTAAATGTTTCACAGATGATTTATAAAGGTTAGGATAAAGTATTTTTGCTGCTGCAACTAAGCCTGAACCCCACAAGCCAGATATGCATATAGTTATTAGTCTTGTTGTTCTCTCATTGTTCCACTTGCCAGTGCATTCCAAGTGCTGACCCTTCGGGGCTGTTACGTTTCATGTTGCAGGTTACTCTTCCGGTTACTCTGAGTAGTAGTGTTGGTTGCGACCCTCCACTCAACATTTTGTTCGCCTGTGGCGTCTAATGGAGACTGGAGCTACTTTATTTATGTTATCTATTTGCTACTTGCTTTTGTGCGAGCGTTGTGCTTTGCAAACCTTGTAATAAATGCAATATTCTGGATCATACCGCTGTAATAATGATGCACTGTTAATTCTTTGATGTCTATCGATACTATGTATGCCAATGAACTGATCCAGGGATTGGCGTGATACATAGAGGTGCAATCCTTGTGGGTTGTACCGCTTCGATATGGTATCGTAGTGTGTTATTTGAGGATCGTGACCTAGGATTAGAATAGGAAGCCTTATGTTTACTTAAGCCTAATTTAAATTCTGTCTTTACTCTTATGCCTTTCATTCTAGTAAATTCTTTTCTTTTGCTATTCTCACTCTTTCCTCTTTACAATTGATAGATGGGAGATGCTACCAGAGTTGAGTATGTTTAGCTCCAATCACCAAGGCCCTTCGCAAGACAGCTGGCGGAGCTTTGCAAGACACTGGGCATGCTGATGCCGATGTTCAAAGGGAGGAGGATGAACACCTATGTGCCTGGAGATCGCGTGCGGGAGATCACCGCGATTGTTCTTGCAGACCCCACCGTGCCTGGTATTGAGAACCTGAACCTCACTAAGAAGTACCTTACCTGGGAGCAAGGAGTGGAGTCGGCCATGCACGAGACCCTGTCGCGCCTGTGCTATCTCCACCGACACCGACTACCAGCAGGATCACCCTTCCTTGCATTTGGGGGTCGGAATGAGCAAGGACTTGTGATGATTACCACTGGTGATCGGAACAACATGCCACTCCAAGTGAAGCAGTTGGAAGACATGGAGATCAAAGCTTGGGAGAGGGAAGAGAAGCTGATGCAGCAAAAGGAGCAGCTGAATTATTTTCAGGGCACTGTGCATCTGCAAGGGTATGAGATGGAAACCTTGCACACTGCCGTGAATACAATGGAGCAAGCCCTCATTGGAAGAGATGCCACTATTGCAGCGCTGAACCAAACCATTGAGCAGAGGAATCAAGTTGTGGCTGAACGTGATCAAACAATTGTGGACATGGCTGCCTAGATTGCTGCCCTTCAAGCGCAGCAGAATCCTCCACCAAACAATGACAACAACAATGATGATGATGATAGTGATGATGATGATGCGGATAATGGAGATGGAGGTAATAATGGTGGAGGAGGCAACAATGATGATGGTGGAGACAATGATGATGGAGGAAGCGATGACGATGAGGGAGGAGATGCAGCGGGCGCTTTCGTTGAAGGAAGTGATGAGGAGGACCCCGAAGAGGTGGAATTCGAGGACTCAAGTGAAGAGGACTCGGGAGAGGTTTACACACCACCACCGTGGCATGCACCAGGAGCGAAGCGTCGGCGCATGGACTCCAGAACCTACTGCAACCTATTCATCAAATAGCTAGAGATGGTCCTCCAAAACTAGTCTTCGTTAGGGATATTCGTTAGTCTTAGGCATCGATCAATGTAAACTTCTGCACTGTTAGCTTATTGTGTTTAGATTTCTTATTTAAGTACCTTGAAGTTTCAGAAATTTTTGTGAGATTTATTAAATGATTTCTGAACAAGTTTGGGTAATTTTCGTGTCTTTCCTGCTGCAGTTTTCTGCCTGACCAGTTTTACCGCGCGATTTTTAATTCCTTACTGGTAACTCAGATTGCGCTCATATTTTAGGATCTGGAGCGTAATTACCTGTAGCATCTGCAAAAAAATTGGCTAAAATTACTGATGAGTTTAAGGTGCCCAGAAAAATTCGTGAACAGGACAGATCTGTTCTGTCAGATTTTCTGGTTTTGCTTATTTTGCTGTTTTGCTTTGCCAAACGCTGTTGCCAGCGTTTCTAAACTATTTTTGTAGCTATATACTGTTATTGAAAACCTGGAACAATGCCTGTGAGTGTGTTTGATCATGTGGTGATTACTTATGATTGTTGTGGCTTGAGCTTGTTGCAAGGGTAGAGGGCTATCGCTTATCTGTAGTTGTTTCTCTCTAATCTTACCTGTGCTAAACCGCAGATGTCACGCCGCCGACCGGATGAGATGGATCAGCTCATGGCTGCTCAAGCACAACTGACCCAAGTGATGACACAATTCATGGCAACTCAGAACAACAACAACAACAACGGGAACAATCCGCCGCAGGGGATGCTCTCACTAGGTTCTTGAGGCTGAGGCCAGCTAAGTTCTCCTCTGCACCTGAGCCCATGATTGCTCTCGACTGGCTTCGTTCTGTGAACAAGGACCTGGTGACCGTTGGCTGCACTGATGCTGAGAAGGTGAGGTTTGCTGCTCACTTGCTGGAGGGATCAGCTGCCTCATGGTGGGATGCTTTCCAGATTACTCACCCGCTGGAGACAGTTACCTGGGCTATGTTTGAGGAAGGATTCAGGACAAACCACGTATCTGCCGGGACCATGAGCCTGAAGAGAAAGGAGTTCTGCAACCTGCGCCAGACCAACCGCACTGTGGCGGATTACATAGAGGAATTCAACAATCTCTCTCGCTATGCTCCCGAGGATGTGGACACTGATGCCAAGAGGAGGGAGAGGTTCCTGGATGGTCTCAGTGATGAGCTCTCACTTCAACTATCTGTGGTTTACTGTCCAACATTTCAGGAACTGATGGACAAGGCTAGAATCCTGGAGGGGAAACAACAGCAGGTGGAAAGGCGTAAGAGGAAGAGCAGCCATCACTCCTTAGGATCACACCACCGTGCTCGTACCTCCTATGATGGACACTCTGGATACTCTAAGCATGGCGGAGATGACCATAACCATCGAGGAAGTAGTGGACATCGCCACGAGGGTCACAGGAGTGACAATCGCCACCGTGGAGGAAATGGTCACCACCATAATGGTCACCACCACAATGGCCACAAGAGCTACAGCAGCAACTCTGGAAGGAACAATGGACACAACCGCTCTGGCAGGAGGGATCTCAGTGAAGTGGAATGCTTCAAGTGCAAGAAGATGGGGCACTATGCTGATAACTGCCCAGAAAGAGGATTGAAGCAGGAAGCAAGCCCAATGCAAACCAGAAGGCGACGGTCAACCATGTGAACGTCGAGGAGATTCAGAATGAACTAGAGCTGGTGGTTGGTAAGTTCCCAATCAATACCCACATCGCGTTTGTTCTTTTCGATACTGGTGCATCACATACATTCATATCAAGGGCATTTGTGGATAAGTATAAGCTACATACGGAGGCTCTTAGAGGATCTATTAGAGTAAGTTCCCCTGGGGGAGAGATGATAGCTAGTGCAGTATGTCAAGGACTGACTCTAGAAATTGGTGCTTATGCGTTTCCTGCACACCCGGTTATACTAGAATCCCAGGGTCTAGATGTCATATTGGGCATGGACTGGATGTCGGAGCATCAGGGTCAGATAGATTGTGCTCAACGAGCAATATCACTCACCACACCAAAGGGAGTAAGGATCAGATATAAGTCGCCTTTCGGGACTAGAGTGGCCAAGTTGAATTCTCTTAAGGGGGTTAGCCTAGAGGATGTGGCCGTAGTAAAGGAGTACCCCGATGTGTTTCCGGATGAGCTGCCAGGGATGCCACCTGACAGGGACGTGGAGTTTCTTATTGACTTGATGCCGGGAACAGGACCGATAGCCAAGAGGCCATATAAGATGGATGTTGAGGAACTGAAGGAGTTAAAGAAGCAACTTAGGGAGCAATTGGACAAGGGATTTATTCAGCCCAGTTCATCATCTTGGGGCTACGTTCTATTCGTGGAGAAGAAGGATGAGTAAGAGATTGGTGGTTGACTACCGCTCACTTAATGAAGTGACTATCAAGAATAAATACCCATTGCCCAATATAAATGACCTGTTTGATCAGTTGGAAGGAGCAAAGGTGTTTTCCAAGATTGACTTAAGGTCGGGATATTTCCAATTGAAGATTCGTGAGGAAGACGTACCAAAGACCGCTTTCACCACTAGGTATGGGTTATATGAGTATACAGTTATGTCTTTTGGACTAACAAATGCCCCGGCATATTTTATGACCATGATGAACAAGGTATTCATGGAGTACTTGGATAAGTTCGTGGTGGTATTTATTGATGACATATTGATATACTCCAAGGATGATGCTGAACATGAGAAACACCTGCGACTAATTATGGATAAGCTGAGGGAGCACAAATTGTATGCCAAGTTTAGCAAGTGTGAGTTCTGGTTGAACACTGTTGGATTTCTTGGACACGTGGTGTCAGGTGAAGGTGTCGCAGTTGATCCAAGCAAGGTGGTGTCAGTTACAGAATGGGAGTCACCCAAGAATGTGGGAGATATCAGGAGCTTCTTAGGACTTGCTGGATATTACAGGAGGTTCATAGAGAACTTCTCCAAGATTGCAAAGCCAATGACTGAACTACTGAAGAAGGATAAGAAGTTTGATTGGACCAAGGAGTGCGAGGCTAGTTTCCAGGAACTGAAGCAACGCCTAGTGACCGCACCTATCCTATGTTTGCCAGATATTCAGAAGGATTTCCAAGTGTATTGTGATGCCTCTCGTCAAGGACTAGGTAGTGTACTGATGCATGATGGAAGAGTAGTATCCTATGCCTCACGCCAACTCAAACATCACGAGAGGAATTACCCGACGCATGATTTGGAATTAGCGTCGGTTGTGCACGCGCTCAAGGTATGGAGGCACTACCTGATGGGTAAGCATTGTGATGTGTTTACGGATCACAAGAGTCTGAAATACATATTCACTCAGAAGGAGCTGAATATGAGACAGAGGAGATGGCTGGAGCTCATAAAGGACTACGACATGAGTTTGCAATATCACCCAGGGAAGGCCAATGTTGTAGCGGATGCGCTGAGTCGCAAGGTTTATGCTAATGGCCTAACAGTGGGGGAGTTACCCGAGGATTTGTGTGAACAACTCAAGGACCTCAGGTTGGAGGTAGTATCCGAGGGATACTTGGCAACAATGGAAGTTAAGCCAACACTTCTGGATGAGATTAGAGAAGCTCAAAAGAAGGATAGTGACCTAGAAGAGATAAGAGAGAACATACCCAAAGGCAAGGCTGAAGGATTTCGCGAGGATGATCAAGGGACGCTATGGTACAAGGACCGCTTGTGTGTGCCCAACGATCCGGAGATTAGGAAGCTGATATTTCAGGAAGCTCATAATTCGCCGTACTCTATACATCCAGGTAACACGAAGATGTACATGGATTTGAAGGAAAGGTTTTGGTGGGTTAACATGAAGCGAGAGATTGCAGAATACATTGCCCTATGTGATGTTTGTAGTAGAGTGAAGGCCGAGCACCAGAAGCCAGCAGGGTTACTACAGCCATTACCGGTACCTGAATGGAAATGGGATAGAGTTGGAATGGACTTCATCACAGGGTTACCCAGGACCAAGTCAGGATATGATTCTATTTGGGTAGTGGTAGATCATTTGACCAAGGTAGCTCACTTTATACCCGTGAAGACCACTTATACCAGTGCTAAGTTAGCCAAGATCTACATGAACCGAATTGTGTGCCTGCATGGAGTTCCTAAGAGCATTGTGTCAGATAGAGGCACCCAATTTACTTCTCACTTTTGGCGCCAGCTACATGAGTCGCTGGGAACAAGGTTGGAGTTTAGCACAACTTTCCACCCCCAGACGGATGGTCAGACCGAGAGGGTGAATCAGATTTTGGAGGATATGTTGAGAGTCTGTGCCTTGGCTCATGGCGCTAGTTGGGATGAAAATTTACCTTATGCTGAGTTCTCCTACAACAACAGCTACCAATCCAGCATCAAGACGTCACCATTTGATGTACTTTATGGTAAAAGGTGCAGAACACCGTTGTTATGGGATGGAGTAGGTGAACGCCAACTGTTTGGGCCGGATTTGATCCAGGATGCTGAAGAGAAGGTTAGTTTGGTTCGGGACAGGTTGAAGGTAGCACAATCGAGACAGAAGAGCTATGCTGATTCTAAGCGCAAGGAAGTGACGTATGAGATTGGAGATCGAGCATATCTTAGAGTTTCGACACTACGTGGAATTAAGAGGTTTGGAATTAAGGGCAAGCTGGCACCTCGGTTTATAGGGCCCTACAAGATCTTGGCACGCAAAGGAGAGGTTGCGTACCAGCTGGAGATGCCAGAAGTTCTATCCGCTGTTCACGACGTGTTACATGTGTCTCAGCTGAAGAAATGTCACCCGGAGATGGTAGATACACCGTTGAGGGATACTGTGCCATTAGATGAGGTTCAGCTAGAGAGTGACCTGACCTATGAGGAGAAACCGGTCAATATCTTGGAAACAACGGAGAGGTCTACACGCAGCAAGACGATCAGGTTTTTCAAGGTGCAATGGAGCCACCACACCGAGGAGGAAGCCACCTGGGAGCGAGAGGATGACCTCCGAGAGGACCACCCGCACCTATTTGCTAGCCACGTCGAATCTCGGGGACGAGATTCATCTTAAGGGGGTTAGTCTTGTCACATCCCAAATTTTAGATTTGGCACTGCATACATACATGTCATTGCATCAGGAGCATCTTTGCAAAAAGTTTCAGTTTTAAAGATTTTGCCAAAACACCTTCTTTTTGCTAGTTTATCCCTTTTGCAAGCCTATTAGGGTTTTTACCTAGCATCTGCTTGTTTGACATTATATAGTCATTCTAGATGTTTAGCTGTATAGAGTTTTCAATTACGAACCCGTAGAAACTTGTTTCACTCGATTTGGAGCTGTAGATCAAAAGTTATGATAGTTTTAGTGTGGACTGAATTTCAGTTTCAGGTAAATTCAGAAAACACAGGCAGATTCAGAGTTAACAGTAGCTCAGAAAAAAAAATCGTAGCCCAGCCGGGCAGCCGCCCGAGGCCCACCCGGGGCCCAGCTGGCGCCAGCGGCCGCGGCCGAGCCAGCCGGCCCACAGCGGCCCAATGCCACCCCCCGCGCGGCCTTTTCCTTCTCCCCCTTTCCCCTTTTCTTTTTTTCTTTTCCTTTTTAATTTTTTTCTTTTCCCTGACCGTGGGCCCCACCTGTCAGCGCCTGGACGAGTTCGTCCTCGACCAGGACACCGACCGGAGCTTGCCTCACGTGTTTTCAGCGATTCCATTCGGAATCGAGTGCAATAACTCGCACGACCGACCCCTCCTTAAAGCCGCCGCCCCGTGTTTTTCCCCCTCTCGAAACCCTACGCAGCGCCGCCAAACTCGCCGGATTTTCATGAGTCCGGTCGCCGCCACTCCGTCGGCGAATCGCCGCCCGAGCTCGCCACGCCACGCCGCCGCCCGCCTGCACCCGCCTCCTCCGCACCCGTCCGCCCACTCCGCCGGCCGCCCGCAGCGCCACAGCCGCGCTGGCCATCGCCAGTGAGCACGCCATGGCCGCCCGCCGCTCGATCACAGACGACGGCAGATCGGTCATTGATCGACGGTCAAAGTTGCGGCCACAGGCCAGCCCCACGCACCGTGAATATATTCCCCAGAATATTCCCGGAATATTCCCCCAGTTTTATCAGTTTTTATAAAAAGACAGAAACTTTGTTTTAACTTCAAAAATTGATAGGAAAAGATATGCTTGGCCAAAAATTGCAAATAAGGTATCGTTGGATTCGCAAAATTGTGTAGAATTTTATTCTGCAATAATATCCCAGGTTTACTTATGTATTTTCCTGAGATTATAGAAAGGCTTAAAGTAGTTTTTAATTCACAGAAAAAGTTCTGTAAACCTTTTTGGCGTATTTCCTTTTGGTCTAGACTCTAATTAGAGTTATCTATCCAGTAGTATTTTTGTCAAACTTGTATTGCACTGTTTACATCTTTGGTGCAATATTTTGGCTAAAGACCTCTTTATGCATAAATCGTTTTTTTTGCATTAAATGTTTTCTCATGCATCATCCAGTAGTAGAATTGATCAGAGAACTTGAGCAAGCTACTGAAGCTTTGCTAAAGTACCATGCATGCATTGTGTTGCATCTGTTGATCTCTATGTGTGGTTTGTTTATTGTTTGAATTGCTTTCGTGTAGATTGTGAGGATTGTAACCCGTGTGACTGTCCGGACTGTGCTTTTGACTCCGGCAACTACCAAGGAAAGTGGAGCTTCATAAATGTCCTACTTACTTTCTATATGCATTGTAGCTGGTTTTGTTTTATAAGTTCTATCTATTGCTATGCTATCCTATTATGCCGTAGTCTATCTTGTTAGGCGAGCCGTCGTAAGTAGCTGTGCTTATATAGACGAGGGTGGGATACATCATGGAAAAGCTTGTTTTGAAAGAACGTATTTGGAAAGTGAAAACAACTTAATTAATGAACTATCTGGGTGGATTGGTAATTGCTTGGTTCGTGAATGCCGGGCCCATGTCTATGGTTTACTCGAGTAGCTCACTTGTGGATGGCCACCCAGGTTTTTGAGAAATGATTAGTGTCTTGATTTGGTAGCTTCCGTGTGCAACCATATGCCAGTGAGTTATGGGTGGCTGGATGGACTTAGTAGGTTGTGGCGACCCGAGCTCTTCGTATCCAGAGATGTAGTGAATGTGATAGGTTGGTACGGTGCGTGGATGGGTTTGGGGAGCTACTTCCCGAATTGTCTCTTCTTGGACTTCTCCCTATCACGACTCAATATGCGTGTCGCGGTACGAGCGGGTCGACCAAGTCATATGGGTAAAGTGTGCAACCCCTGCAGGGTGTAAAACTAAGTGCTTAGCCGTGTCCCCGGTAATGGACGATTGAGTTGCTGAATTGTGGGTGCTATGATATGTTCTCCTTCATTCTAACTTGTAATTGCTAAAACTTGTGGTTGAAACTTAATTGGGTTGTTTGTTGAAGATTAAATGTTTCACAGATGATTTATAAAGGTTAGGATAAAGTATTTTTGCTGCTGCAACTAAGCCTGAACCCCACAAGCCAGATATGCATATAGTTATTAGTCTTGTTGTTCTCTCATTGTTCCACTTGCTGTGCATTCCAAGTCTTGACCCTTGGGTTGTTACGTTTCATGTTGCGTTACTCTTCGGTTACTCGAGTAGTAGTGTTGGTTGCACCCTCCACTCAACATTTTGTTACTTTGTGCCTAATGGAGATTGGAGCTACTTTATTTATGTTATCTATTTGCTACTTGCTTTTGTGCGAGCGTTGTGATTTGCAAACCTTGTAATAAATGCAATATTCTGGATCATACCGCTGTAATAATGATGCACTGTTAATTCTTTGATGTCTATCAATACTATGTATGCCAATGAACCGATCTAGGGATTGGCGTGATACATAGAGGTGCAATCCTTGTGGGTTGTACCGTTTCATAATCACACACACTTGATGATACGTCATGTACGAGCTGCTACTATCGTCATTGGATCCGTAAGAGACACTATTTGGGAAGCTAGTGAAATACCGCGGGTTCTATTCTGGGTAGATTTCAGCCATCTTGATTCCAAAGTCGATGCTTTCGTTGAGTTCAGTGTTTTCAAGATTTCAGCCACGTGGTGGCGTTAGATGGGAGTCTGACCTGAAGAAGAGACCGACGTATAGATACATATAGATTGGCTAGATCCCCTAGATCTGTGGAGTTTCCAGAATTTTCTTTGTCGTTTACCGGCTGGGGTGTGGCTTCTTCAGACGAGCCGACAAAAGATGCAAGAATCACCGTAGGAGCTGCTATTATGACCGACGGATCCGAATAAATCGGGGCCGATAGGAAAAGATTGTCGGGTTCCAAGATTGTCGGGTTCCTCCATGCGGAAGTGGAAACTTCCGATTATGAGATCGAATCCGTTGTTGAAGTCGACGGGAACCGAAACTGGGGTGGACGGGCGTGGATCCGCTGCTGTCAAGCTTTTGCTTGGTGAAGAGGGTGCCACCGAATCCATGACTCCAACTTTCAGGTTTCCCACAGACGGCGTTGATTGACGAGGGGTAACCACAAACAAGGGAGTCGAAGTCGTCTGATTTCTTAAGGACAATATGGTTAGAGATTGCCCAAGGCTTTTGGTACCTCTCCGTTGGCTCCTCCCAGCCTTTATATAATAGGCTAGGTCCCGAGGCCGTATACAGATAGATTACAAGTTACAATTACAACACTAATACAATCTCGGTTTCTATTTCTTCCTTGATTGCCAAGACGTGCTTTCTATCCGTCGGATGCTTCCTGAACCTTCCTTTATTCTTTATGGGCTTTATGGGTCATAAGCTTTTATGTAACCATGGTAACTAATCGTAGGAACACGATTAGTCATACCCATATCAGTGATTGTCTTCATGAAGGTGGCCCATCTTGGGTAAATACCATAGACTAGGTAGTAGCCTTTGGTGTATTCCCTGCCTTTGACCACAAAGTTCACCGTTGGGGCATGACCTTCTCCTTCTGTAAGCCTACCAACACTGGAGATCTTGACATCATATTGATGTCATTGTGCGTTCTGAACATGCTAAAGAAAGTGTGCCACATCCACAAATCATAATCTGACACGGTCGCTAGTATCACATTGTGCTCTCCTTTATGGCCTTTGAACATATCTTGCCAAGCAAAAGGACAATTCTTCCATCCCAATGCATGTAGTCGATGCTCCCAAGCATCGCAAGAAATCCCCTAGCTGAGTTATGTGACAATATATGAGATGTATCTTCTTCAGTTGGTGCCCTCAGATATGTTGGCCCAATGTATCCAAAAACAACACGACAAAATATTTACACACACTCAAATGTCATGGATCGGCCATGCGCAGGTAGTCATCTTGAGTATCTACAAAATCTTCATGAACAACTCCTTGTTTATTTGAAATCGGCACCAATACACCGCATGCCCATGGGTTGAATCATCGTGAAAATAATGTGTCTCCAACATCAGGGCACTGGCCAGCCGTTGCTGGTCTTTGTTCTTCTTTTCCCCCGGCATTAAGCCTCCCCGCCAAGGATCTACCTGACTGGCATGTAGGCAAATGAGGCCGGCGATGATCATAATACACTTTGCTTCATTAGCCTGGGCGCCGACCTCCTATTTCAGCATTTGCACCATCATGAGCTCATCGTTGCTATCCATGACATAGGCAAAAGTTCGAGCAGCTTCTATGTGCGGCGAGCTCGACACGAAATGCGGCCGAGAGGGACACGCCTTTTGCCCCAAAGACAACATCGGTGATATAGAGACACAACCTATTCAGACGACCTCCAATGCGAGGGGCGGCGGGGTGTCCTCGGCCGGTTGTAGGCGATCTCCTGGTCGTAACATCAGTGGCGTTGAATCGGCTGCGAGAGCGTGGCGAGAACCATGTGGGGACTGCTAGGGGGTGGGTCGCGTCCTAGGGAACGGGCAGTGCACTAGGTGGATGATAATGGCCAGCGGCGGGTCAAAGAATGGCCGACGGCGGCGATTCACGGGGTGGTAGGGAAGGAAAGAAGACGAGGTGGAGAGAAGGTAATTAGGTTTGTCTTGTGTGGCTGGCAAGGGGAGCCCAACGCTGGCTTTTCAGCATCGCGCGCATTGCCGGCAGCCCCGGCCTAGCCCTTGGTTGCAGGGGCGGCAAGGGGATGTCGGACAGATTGTAGGGCGGCCCAATCTGCCAGTACCTGTTGAGGGCCTTTTGTGTGTGGGCTTTTTTGGAGATGCTCTAAATACGGTCTAGAACACTTTCTTAACGGAAGCAATTTTTCGGTTACGACTTGGACCTTTGGATTGCTAAGAGCTGAGTCATTCCTGTAAGTATTACTAGATCATGTTGGCGCGCGTTGCCGCACCCGTTAATTTTGAAGCTCGTCTGGTAGTAATTTATAAAACATTTTGTTGGCATTCAACATCAGTTTAGTGCTTCAAACCATTCAATATTATAAATAACAAGCTCATATCGAACATGACAAAGATGCTAAGATCATAGTGAAAAAGGCATACATATATCTGACAAATAGATGGTCTACCAGCTCTACACATACATGGGATGCTATGATATCTGTATCCTGGAACACAAACCTGCAAGAGATTCATATAAAATTTTAGATGACCTTAGGGAAGGCATGACAAACTCCGCTGAGTTTTAATTTCAAACGAGTATTTTAAGCCATTCTGGCAAGTGGATATAAATATAGAACTATAGCAAGCAATTAATTTGGCAAACATAAAAAATATCTTCTTTGGGATGTCAGACTCTAACAACAACAATATAAAAACTGTTGTAGGAATAAAACATTCTTGACATGACTTCCTTGCTATGTTCCATATGGTTTCTATATCAGCAAGTTCATTGCAAGCTTTTAGAAAATGAGAGTTGTTCAACAAAACTTGCATTATTATAGATTTTATCCTCTATTATATATATCTTAAGTTCATCAAGAGAAAAATAGAGAAAGTGCTAGCCTTATCAAAACACTTTCGGCAACCTGAGCAAATGCAATCAAATTTAATGGCAGGTAAAAATCTGATGATTGAAATTTATTACACGTTAGCAAAAAATTATGGCAGTACATTCACATCTTGTAAATCATGGTCATACAGTGCATCAACTTGTCATTTAGCATATGCCATCCCGACCAAAACTGTATGAGAAGTAATACCACTTAAAGTTGAAGTTAAACAGAAGGATGCATGTGTAGTAAATATATGTATGAATTTTCTTTCTCTCAAATATATGTATGAATGTCTACCTGTTAACACGGTACTTTTAAGTTACACTTTCTCACAGGGCAATTGTAAATTTTGTGACCAGCTAGAGCGGAAGGGCATCCGGGAAGATAGAAGCAGAGTTTTCTTCTGCAACCTAACACGTAGTCATCAACATTACATCTAACAGGTAGTCAAGAATAAGAATATAGCTATTCATGTGAAAGCAATCATAGATTAGTTACCTTAGAGAGACTGCGGAAGCTGCGGAAGCCCCACAATTGTCTTGCATGGCACTTCGGCTGGGGAATCCGGAGGTGGGTTGCACCCCTCGTTGTCCTACTTTTAGTTTTAGCAGAAAATTTAAAGAGCAACACTAATAGTATACACCAGTGGCAGCAACAAAAAAACAATGCAATCATTGGTATTTTCGAGTTAACCTTCTATTTGTCCCCTAGCGTAATATTTCCATTCTCAATTCACGCCTCCTCCAAATCCACAGCCAATCATTATAGGTGGCTTGGAGGTAGCCAGAAGGACGCTGAGCAAAAAAAAGGAAATAAAAGTAGGAGAAGAACGAAGGAGGGGTCACTTGGGAAAGGGATCTTGGTGGGCGACGCGGTACAGTATGGACATGGAAGGCTCTGGCTGCTCCGCAGTTGTTGCTATTGTCGGTGGTGAGGGAGAGGCGTCCATGGTATCCCGCATGAGTGAGAGGATGGCCACGCGTCTGCAAATGCTAGTGCCCGTGCGCCGCCGCCGGGAAAGCTTGGATGTAGTGGTTAGGGGATCTGGTAGAGGTCGAGATAGGGAAAGGGGCGGCGCCGCTCGAGGTCGAGATCAGGGAAGAAGCACCGTCGCTTGACGTCGAGATCAGGGAAGAAGCACATCCGCTCGAGGTCAAGATGGACTGCGGCGGTGGAGCAACATCTGGGTACTCGATATCGCCTTCAATTGCAATAGTAGAGAAGAAGAGGCGACAGATTGCGACGAGATGTAGGAGCGGAGGAGACTCTGCGACACGGAGTCACAGATACACATCATCTAATTGGGCCGTGATGCACATGCCCAATCAACCAGCGTGAACGGATTTTACCGGTAGAGTATCTTCCCCTAGGTATAGCGGGCCTAGTGCGCGTGTGAGAGAGATCAACGTCCAGGAACAACAGCGATGACTAATCCAACGGCTAAAAAATGTACAGATCGGGAGAGTACGTGAGAGCGCTCCTAATTGACTCAGTTATAATATCCCTAATAAAACACTAACCATAGATCGTCATATAAGATGACAGCGACCGAGAGCATCGATTTGGCTCCCCGTCTTCCACGGAGGATTTTAAATCTTTTTGAAAAGTTTCAAATTTAAAGATTTTAAAAATCCGAAAAAATATCAGAATGTCGATAATGATTTATAGTACACATGTACAAAAAATGATGTGAAAATAATTTATATTTTGGCCATAGAAATAAAAAGAAAATTATAGATTTGACGTGAACGGTGTAATTTTGAACAGCCCCCGTTCTCCCCAAATTTGTCACATTTAACTTTTTTGCTGTTCCCAAAATACAAACTATTTTTCATTAAAAAATTGCAGAATTGTATTTCGTATTGTTTGCTATACGAATATATTTGTTTCGAAAATATTTGAACTTTTTGAAAAATTCAAAAAAGTCCTCCATGGAGGACCAGCTCCAAAAACGATTTTCCGGACAGCGACCTTTCTTTTTCAAAATGATAGTAGCGAGACTTTATTAGGTTTCTCTCCACCGAATCGTGTCCTTCCAGATTTCTATAGCCAGAGAGAAGACTTTGTGTGACAGAACTAGAGAAGACAAGACTTGGAGTCGTTGATATAGTGTTCTTTTAGTGCGCATAAAAGAAGGTGAAGCTGCTTAGAAAGCGCTGAACGTCCTGTGTGTACAGTATTTTGTAAGAAGAAATGTCATGATCAGATGAGTCACGATGGCCAGCATATATTCGTGGACGAGGACGACCCATCACCTACCAGACCTCTGTTCTTATCCAACACTCTGGCAACTTTTCCAGACCTATATATGAGTTCTACATACCAGCTGCTGCGGACGTGCAACTAACTCGTCTTCTCGCTGAAACCTCATATACACTATATATATACAGTGCACAGTGCTAATTGCATTTGTAATTTGTTGTGGGGAAGAAGATCGTCCGATACGATGGAGGCTGCGGTGGTGGGCGCGGCGACAGTGGTGATGCGAGCGCTCCTTCCTAAGCTCGGCAGCCTGCTGGAGGAGAAGTACAAGCTGCCTAACCGCGTGAAGAAGGACGTGGCCTGGTTGAGGGACGAGATGAGCAGCATGGATGGTCTGCTCGTGAAGACGGCCGAGCTGGACGACGTGCAGGACAAGGTACGGCGGGACAAGGTGCGCGAGCTATCCTACGACATGGAGGACTGTATCGACACCTTCACAGATGACCTTGATAGCCGCGGCGCCAATAATAATAAGCTCAAGGGCGGGCTCAAGAAGGTCAAGGCGCGGTACAAGATCGAGAGCCGGATCCAAGAACTCAAGTCTCTGGTGGTGGAAGCAAGTGACAGCCACAACAGATACAAGCTTCACGAGGAGCGAACCGGTAGTACTACCTCCAAGCAGTCTCAGAGGCCTATGCCACCTATTGACCCTCGTCTGCATGCAGTCTACACAAGAGGTGACAATCTCGTCGGCATGGATGGCCCCAAGGAGAAGCTCATCAAACTGTTGAGAGAGGAGGAGGGGGGCACAAGGCGACTCAAAGTTGTGGCTATTGCTGGATTCGGAGGCATCGGCAAGACAACTCTAGCCAGCCAAGTTCGTGATAGCATGAAGAGTGAATTTGAATTCACGGCTTTTGTTTCGGTATCTCAAAATCCAAATATGATCAACCTCCTGTCCAATTTACTGTCAGATGTTGGGTGCTATGTGCATCCATCCATGACGAATGCGAGCCAACTCATCGACCTTCTGAGGATACATCTCAACAGCAGAAGGTAAATATGTTGCTTAGACAAATTATTCAGTCCGTCAAAAAAAAAATCAGCTATTGCAAATGAGTACATATATATACTGTTTGTGTTACGGAGTATTTTGTGTTCACACTCTAAAAGTAATTATCTTCTTTCAATTTCCATCTATCTTTAGTTTGGTCACCGTGTTAGGCAACTTTTCGGATATTATTGTAAATTCTGTTTATTTGTTGTCTTTAATTTGATATTATTGCTTCATGACTAGCGATAAAACAATATGTATATATTCATAACTATTAACTATTCCAGACCCCGGTATGGTATGAATGGACTTTTCAAAGTGTAAACATGCAAAACTACACATTTGTTAGAAAATTTTCAGTATGCATCAACTTCAGGACCCTCGTAGTGTAAACATGCCACGTGTCCCATAACTATGTGCAATTAAAATTTATGCATTCCAAATAGTCCTGTAGAAAATTCCAGGTGCACATTCAGAAATACAGCATGTACTTTCTCTTTTATTTTCCTTGAAAATAACATGTGCATTACCAAGCTACACAAAATTAATAAATTTGATATATATGCTATTGCTATGAAAGTCTTTCACCACTTGTCATACACCCTTCTCCTAAAGCTACGCTTTATAAGTTTTTCTGTTGAAACTACAAATGGATATATATTTCTCAAGCAAAAGAGGCAAATAAGTAGAGTATTTCCATGGAGTATATCTCTGAGTTTATAGAGAATTTCTTTGTGTTAGGAAAATACACCTAATAATATCCCAGCAAGTGAGCTCGTAAGCCACAAGGCAACACTATCAGACCCTCATGGCATCTCGGCTAGGATTTATTTGGTGGCGTCAGTTGTAATATTCGCCTGATGGTGGTCGGTCATGTCTTGTCTTGAGTGAGTTTCGGCCTAGTATAGGATTGTACAATTGTAAATCTAATCTATCAACCCATCGAGAGGGAGCATTTTGTGATTTCGCCGAAAAAGGTGAACACTACCACCAATGTAGGCCGGACGCAGCATTCATGTACATGGTTGTTTCGCTCAAATTCCAAACAACTTTAAGTTTAGTTATTTGTCTTTAATGAAACCTCTAACGAGGATAATACATGTGTTCTTCAACATAAATTGTATTTTATTTTACTTACTAGAAATAAAACTTGATTTTTTTACTTCATGTGACAGATACCTTATCGTCATCGATGATATGTGGACAATAGAAGCATGGAGCACTATCAAATGTGCCTTTACAGAGGATAATTCTCTTGGCAGTAGAGTTATAATAACCACACGTATTGAAGATGTAGCTCAGGAATGCTGCTCTAGTTTGGATGACCATATCTACGAGATGAAACCTCTTAATGATGTTGACTCAAGGAGATTATTTGATAGAAGTATTTTCCTCTCCGAGGATGCTTGTCCTGAGAAACTAAAGAACGTTTCTAGTGAAATTTTGAAGAAATGTGAAGGGGTTCCATTATTCATACTTAGTATAGCCAGAATTTTGGCTAGTCATAAAGAGATAAATTCAACCGTCTTCTGGGAGAAGATACAAAATTGTTTAGGTTTTCAGTTGGAAGAAAAAAAACCTGGACTGCAATTGATGAGGCATGTGCTAGATCTTGGTTACAATGATTTGTCTCCGGGCCTTAGGACCTGCTATCTATACCTCTGTATATTCCCAGAAGATTCTGTGATACGGAAGGATGATTTGGTGAAGAGATGGATAGCAGAAGGTTTCATCACCGAAAAGCACGGTTATGGCTCAGAGGAGATCGCAGAAGATTACTTTTATGAGCTGATCAAGAAGAACATGATCCAAATAGCTGAGCTTGATGACTGCGGCCATGTGTTATCCTGTCGGGTGCACGACATAATGCTGGACTTCATCATAGTGAAGTCCACAGAAGAAAACTTGGTCACTATAGTCAAGAAATCCGGTGGTCCGCAGTGCATGAAGAAAGAAGGTTGTATGCAGGTTCGCCGGTTATCCCTCCAAGTCGGAAAACCAGATGGCAATCACTTGCCAGGAAGCATGGTTCTCACCCAGG
This sequence comes from Avena insularis, assembly GCA_023614405.1. NCBI lineage: Eukaryota > Viridiplantae > Streptophyta > Magnoliopsida > Poales > Poaceae > Avena > Avena insularis. The sequence goes on along the minus strand of CM042696.1, from coordinate 92,506,263 downwards.
CCAGATCATTCAACTTCTGGGGTCCTGCTCGATTGATGCCTTCTCTGTCGAGGTTTCGACTCCTGCGAGTTCTACATATTGATGTTGATTGCTCCAAGTACGACAAGTGTGATCTGTCTTCCCTGCGCAGCTTTACCCGGCTGAGCTATGTGAGGATCCGAGGACTTGGCTGTAAGAAAGTGCTGAAACAATTGCGGAAGTTGCAACATCTGAAGACCTTGGAGATAGTCTGCGAAGAAGACGAGATGGATCCTTCAGAGCTAGAGCTCGACGTTGGCAGGTTACCGTCGACGCTGTGGCATCTGATTGTTCCTTGCACGGTGAAGCCGCTTGGCGAGGTGAGCCGGATGCGCGCGCTCCGTACTTTGGGTGAGCTCAGCGTAGATCTCCTCAAAGACGTGGAGAACATCAGAGGGCTCGGCGATCTGGTTGATCTCAAGGAGCTGAAGATTGTTCTAGCACGTGATGATCAATTGGTCCAGGTGGAAGGCGCCCGCGGCGGACTTGTTTTGGTGGATAGCGCCTTCGATGACCGTATTTTGGTGCAGCAAGGCGGCTGCGATGATCTTGCGCGCTCCCTCTGCAGGCTCGTGAGCCTAGAGTCCCTAACCATCCGCATGCGTGGGTCGCTCAAGGTTGACGATGTCCTAACTTGCTGGTCTCCACCTCCACGCCGTCTTCGTCGTCTACATGTGCTGGGGCTCCCCTTCTCCACCGTCCCAGCAGGCTGGATCACCCAGCTTGACAACCTTACGAGCTTGAAGATCCAGGTCGTCTCCCTGCCAAGTGATGGCGCCGGCGTTCTCGCTAGGCTGACCTCACTGGTGAACCTCACACTGCATGTCAGGGACCACGCTCCCGAGGAAGGTGTCGTCATCCCCGCTGCATCTTTCCCAGGTCTCAGGGGTTTCGTGTTCAGGCATCAGGTGCCATGCCTCGTGTTCGAGGCGGGGGCCATGCGCAGGATCCAGAGCCTCAATGTGGAGTGCTACGCGGAAGCAGCGATGAGGGGAGGCGGCCATTTTCTCGATGGGATCCAGCACCTGGGAAGCCTCGACTCGTTCATGGTGGATATATTCGAGCAACAGCATTTTGCTCGTATTAGATATGAATTGGAGTCGGGCCGCTGTTCCCCGGAGACAGAGCCCCATGCCTACAGCAACGTGGGACGTGGACAGCTTCGGGGCCGCTCTCAGGGAGGCCATCAGCAAGCATCCGGGGATACCTCATATTCGCATTCGATCCGTGTAAACAACATGCATGTACGGTAGACAGACCTCATCGTTTTTCTCACTTAGTAGTTTTTATTCATGCTTGAAAGCTCAACATGCTGGTTGTCAAAGTGTAAGTGCCCCAAATATTGAAATGATATGTCCAAGTTAGGGCACGACCTCTTTAGTTCACTATACAAGGATTCAGCTCTACTACAACAAAATAATTTGTGGCAATAAGTATCAAATAGTCGATCGTCATAGGTGTCTATTGCCACGACATGTCACTCCTTGTTAGCTGTTGCCACAAGACACATGGTAATAGGTTATTGCCACAAACAAACAATTGTGACAATGAAGTGTGCTATTGCAACAGTCATACGACAAGTTCCCTTTTTTCCATGGAAGCATGCACTTGAGACCACAATTTGGTTTGAAGCGACAACTTAATACAACAAACAATTAAATATGACGATCCGATGAAATATTACTAGTTCGTGGAGATAGACATTTGTGGCAATAACTTATGCCAAATCCGATGAAAGATAGTTTCCACGATCCCTCTGCAGTCTCACTTCCGAGAAACGAAAGAGTGTTTATTTGTTCAGCAATCGACTCAGGTTAGCAGGTTTGGATCTACAAAGACAAAGACGAAGGTATATGTCCAATGGAGAGGATTCTCTCAGACTTTATTCATAAGGTGATCGAGAGATTGTACAATGTATATACAAGATGATCTCGATGGGTTTATAAGAATACCCGGCGTAAGAGATGAATCTGGAGTTTTGTGACTAAGGTTAATGGCGAAGAGTTGGACGATTATGGTGTGTCCTTTTCATGTGAATGTCCTTCATTACTTATAGGCGTTGATGGTGGCAGTCTCTCTTAGTCACGTCAGGTCTTCATCTTGTCTTGCACGTAATCTTGATTCTCGATCTCTCATGTACGTATGTCTAGTCTTTGGAATCTCCAAAGAGTCGTCTTGCAGCCCCATAGGCCAAGTCGGTTGAGGTGAGGTTGGTTGAGAGATTCTAGATGCAGGGCTTCAGGTACTTGGTCGTAGAGGTAGGCGTGGGTAGGAATCATGCATTAAGACCCATGTGAGGTACATGTCTAAATCCACCATCACCGACAAAATTTGTTTGGTTTATTTTTTGATAAAGAACCACTAGTAGAAAACATGTCTTTCGTCCGGAGCATTAGTCCCGGTCCCAAACAAGTCCCGGTTGTGTTTGGGACCGGGACTAATGCTCCGATCCCAGCGACTAGAAACCGCCACATGGCTCGACAACCTCTAGTCCCGGTTCAAACGGGACTTTTAGTCCCGGTTGGAGACTCAAATCGGGACTAAAGGGTTTCCGACAGACTAGGGCCAGCGCAAGACCTTTTAGTCCCGGTTGGTTTATTCAACCGGGACTAATGTGATTCCTATATCATCTTCCTCCCTGCCCCGAGCCACACTCCATTTTCAAGCAGCTTCTCCTCTTTATTTCCTCCCAGCTCGAGTTCATCCCCATTTTTTCACAAGATTTGTCAAGATTTGGCGGCGTCCCATCTAACCAAGGGTTCTAAAAGATTAGCAACTTCATTCTTTCATCTTTCATTGCTAGTTTAGCTTATTTCATGCTCTAGAAGTAGAGAGATTTGTGGGTTTAGTTTGGGAGTAATTTTTACAATAATAACATTTGGTCACTACTTTACTTTGGTTTTAATGTGATGAACTTGTATTAATTTGGTCACTTCTCTATTTAAGATGTTGTGTAATGGTTTTTGATATACTTAATTATATAATGCAGATTTTGCCACACTCCTTCCCGAGCTCGAGTTCATCCCCATTTCTTCACACGATTTATTAAAATTTGGCGATGCCTCATCTATCTAAGTGTTCTAAAAGGTTAGTAACTCCATCCTTTCACCTGTAATTGCTAGTTTAGCTCATTTCATGCTTTCGAAGAAGAGAGATTTATAACCACTGTATCTTCAAATTTCGGATGGATATAAATAAAATAACATCATCATTATGAATGGGCATATATATGTACCATAGTAAATAATAATAACCATAAAACTGTAACAAAATAGGGTTAATTTAAAAAAGCTTCATAAGAAGACACACTAGCTCAATACATCTTCGAAAAGCTCCTGGGGATCAATATATGGAAGTGCCTCTATGGCAAGCTCCTCGAAGATGTCTCGGGACGGGGTCCTAAGACATCTTCGAGAAGTTCCGCCGTAGTGCTGTCCCTCTCGCACCATCTTGCAGTTTAAAACTTCTCTAGCTAGAGCAATACGTCCAGGAGCTAAAAAAATCACATATATGGGAGTGCCTCTATGGCGAGCTCCTCGAAGATGTCTGAGGATCCCGATAAGCTCCGCCGTAGTGGTGTCCCTCTCACACCATCTTACAGTTTATAACTTCACAAGTATGCATCTTGCATATTTATAGATTAAGCGCCACAACATAGTGTCGACACTCACCCATGTCATAGTGCCACAACCCACTGAATAGTCTCGCCACTCACGGCATAGCGTCAACACTCACCCATGACATAGTGTCCCCACCCACCGAATAGTGTCGCCACCCATGATTAAATAAATCTAAACATTTAGTCCCGGTTGGTGTCTTCAACTGGGACTAAAGGTCCATATTTAGTCCTGGTTGGAGACACCATCTGGGACTAAACGGGCTCACGCGGCCCTAGCCTACCGCAGCCCCTTAAGTCTCGGTTGGTGTCTACAACAAGGACTAAAGATGAAGTAGAAAGTTTTTAAATCAATGCATAGTTTTAGTACGTAGTATGTCATCGCATCCGGAGCCGAAGTTTCGTTGTGTGCATATAATGTTAGACCAATACTAATTTTAACATCGGGGTTGCGTTTGATTTATATACTTGTATAATGAAACTGAGCCAGACATGGATGTACGCTAACCGATGCTCTAGCGAGTTTATTAAAGGTGTGTGTTGTTTTATGATGTGGCTGAGGCAAACAAGCATAATGGTTTTATGTGTTGTGAAATGTGGTGTGTGTCGGAATTAGAAGTTACTCTTCCTCACAAATCCTTAGCCACGTGTTTCGGTCCGATTTCATGTTCGGCTATAATCATTGGACCAAGCACGAAGAAAGAAGGGTTATGATGGAAGACAACAAAGAAGAAGAGAATGATGACAACTATCCCATGTTCCTGAATACGGTGGTACTGCAATGGAAGACAATGAAGAAGAAGAAGCTGAAGAATGGGCATCATATGAGCCTGCTAATGATCTTGGTCGGGCCATTGCTGATGCAAAGAGAGACGACGAAAGTGAAAATGAGAGGTTAAAGTTCGAGGAGATGTTAGAGGATCACAAAAAATTGTTGTGCCAAAATTGCGAAGATGGCCAGAAAAAGCTGGGTAGCACACTCAAATTGCTGCAATAAGGCAGAGAATGGTGTGACTGACAAGGGATTTGAAAAGTTGCTGAAAATTATAAAGAAGCTGCTTACAAAGGATAACGAATTGCCCGCCAGTATGTACGAGTAAAGAAAGTTGTCTGCCATCTAGGATTAGACGTGCAGAAGATACATGCATGCCCTAATGACTGCATCCTCTACCACGGTGAGGAGTACGAGAATTTGGATGCATGCCCATTATGCACTACATTGCGGTATAAGATCAGAAGAGATGACCCTGGTGATGTTGAGGGCAAGCGCCCTAGGAAGAGGGTTCCTGCCAATGTGATGTGGTATGCTCCTATAATACCACAGTTGAAACGTTTTTTCAGAAACAAAGAGCATGCCAAGTTGTTGTGATGACACATGGAAGACCGTAAGAAAGAGGCGATGTTGAGACACCTCGCTGATGGGTCTTCTCACGATAACACGACTTGGCCTTTTCGGATCGGTTACGAAGAAGCATTGGTCCACGTCTTTAGAAAATACCCAAGGTTCATTTTGGGAGGTGAGTTTTTGTGTCGATGGAGGTATGATCATAGAAGTGAAATAACGGTGTTCATCTGTAACTTCCTTTGCTCATCTAACACGGAACATTGTTGTCTTATATAATCCTGAGTAATTTAGTTCCCAAATCTCTTCTATCCTTCCATAGAATCTCGTCTTACCAGTACCTTTCTCGTTCGTAGACATCATTGTCATCCCCGAGTTCTGGTAATCACTAGTTTTGTCTTTGTTCTCTGTATATAATTTGTACCCGTTGATGTTGTATGCTTGATAGGTTGCGAGGTTGCATGCGGGGCCATTTTCTAAGGCAAATATGAGATTTACATTCTGAGTACCCGGTGCTAATGTTTCATTTGTAATCTTTTCTTTGAACCAAGCCATGAACTTGGCGTTGTGCTCTCTAGTGACTTGGTCATCGTTGATCGTCTTCTTTTTATGAGTTGGTTTGAATGCACTCTTGATCAACATTTTGTGGTGATTCAACCAAGGATCGATAATTCTTAAGTTTTGTAGCACAACTAGGTGTGCTCTATCGAAATCTTTACGTTGGCTAGGTTTATCAATGTCCACATGCAATTCCCTCATCAAAGTGGAATGACCTACTCCTGGAAGCCTTCCAAAATGCTTATTAATGGGCAGACCAAGAGATGTGTCGACTTTCATATAATTATTGCAGAATGAGACGCACTCCTCGATCAGATATCCTTGGACGATGCTTCTATCCAGATGGGCCCTATTACGGACGAAATGCTTGACATGCCCATTCATCCTTTCAAATGGCATCACTGAGAGCAAGAATAGAGGGCCTAAGTCTTTGATCTGATCGACAATATGGAGCAAGAGATACAGCATAACGTCAAAGAATGTTGGAGGAAAGTATATCTCAAGCTCACAAAGTACAACAATGATCTCTTCCCTTAGCCTTTCAAGACGCTTCAGGTTGATCGACTTTCTCGAGATGACGTCGAAAATATTATAGAAGTGAAGCAGTGTTTCACAAACAGGATTGTCCATTACCCCTCTAAGTACAATTGGAAGTAACTATGTCAGCATCACGTGACAGTCATGAGACTTCATCCCGCTGAACCTTTGTTTCTTGACATCTAGATATATTTTTATGATCCCATAGTAACTGAAACTAACTTTGATACCAACAAGGCACTTGAATACTTGATCAAGCTCATTCGGAGTTAAAGTGAAGCAAGAGGCGGGGCAAGTGTCGGTGCTAAATTTTTTCCCTTAGCTGTGTTTTCCTTCTCACAACCTCCGTGAAGGTATGTCCTTATATTCAACCAGATCAAATCGCTCCTTGCCTTAGGTCCATATTTTGTATTGGCTGGCATGTTGAACAATGTAGCAAGCAAAATCTCACACACATTCTTTGTGATATGCATGAGGTCGAGACAATGAGGCGTCTCAAGCAACGTCCAATATTCCAAGTCCCATAAAACAGACCTCCTTTTCCATACTTCAAGCAGATCTCCCTTCCGCTTCTTTCCCGGCTCCAAGGGCTTTGGCTTCTTTCCTGTCATAGGGAAGTCATGCTCATCCAACATGTTCTTCATGTCGATTCCTTTTCTCATCGTTGGCTTTAGCAGGTGCTGCTCATTACCATCGAAAAGATGTCCCTGCCTTCTCCACTCATCATCTAGCAGAAGCCACATTCGATCCCCGATGTACACGATTTTCTGTGATCCATCTGTTGGTAGCTGCAGATGAGGTGTTTGATCCATACACTTAACACACCCATTGTGTTCGTGGCACCGCTGACCGGAGACATACCCATAACCGAGATAGTCTTGCACAGTGGTGATCATCGGGCCTCTCATTGGGGAATTTCTTTGTGTGCTGGCGTCCCAAGTGTTGACCCCTGGCTTACTCCATAGTATCTGGAGCACCTCCCTAAATATCTTGAGATACACGTCAATATCGTTTCCTGGTTGTTTTGGCCCTTGAATTAGCATAACCATGTGCATGTACTTCTTCTTCATGTAAAGCCAGGGTGGTAGGTGATGGCCCAAAATATATCGAGCTTGTTCGGGAACCCCAAGAGGAAGGTATGATGAGCACAGCAGCAAGTTTTCCCTCAGTTATGAAACCAAGGTTATCAATCCAGTAGGAGTAAGGAAACACCCCAAAGGTGTTGCTAGCTGAACTTTGGCAGGGCGCACTACCGGTGCCAGCAGCAACATGGAGACCTGCACAACACAACCACAAAACTCTACCCCCAACTTGCGATGAGGTTGTCAATCTCACTGGTTTTGCTGAAAACAAAGGATTAAACGTATTGAGTGGAAGAAAGTAATAGTTTGCAGAAAGTAAACACAAAGCAGTAAACATTTGATTGTAGATTGATGGTAAAAGAAAGGACCGGGGTCCATAGTTCACTAGTGGTGGATCTCCTTAAGATAGATGACATGTTGGGTGAACAAATTATAGCGGGGCAATTGACAAACATCGAGAAAGCAATAAGCATATACTACTCATCTTGACTCCTTTGAGATTCGATTGGGTATTACAACATTATACATAGACCGCCATCCAACTACATCTATGACTAATAATCCACCTTCAGGTTATCATCCAAACCCCCTCCAGTATTAAGTTGTAAGCAATGGATAATTGCATTATGCATTGTGTAAAGTAAACAATACGATTGTTCTACGAACAAAGGGTTGTTGTTTTCTCCCTAGTAGCAACAACACATCTAGTACCTTAGAGATTCCTGTCACTTCCCCAGATTAGTAGAGGCATGAACCCACTATCAAGCATAAATACTAACTCTTGGAGTTGCTAGCATCTACTTGGCCAAGATAGCTACTAACAACGGAAAGCATGCAAGATCACAAATAACAAAGACATGATAGAATCAATAATCAATCTGAAATAGCATCTCAATATCCATTGGATCCCCGCAAACACAACATGTAGGATTACAAATAGATGATCTTGATCATGAACGGAGCTCACAAGATCTAAACATGATAGCATAAAGGAGGAGAACCAGCCATCTATCTACTACATGGACCCGTAGTCCAGAGATGAACTACTCACGCATCACACCGGAGGCTTGCATGATGATGAAGAAGGCCTCCAGGGTGAATTCCCCTCTCCGGCAGGGTGCCGGGAAGAGCTTCAGGTCCCTCCCGATCTAGGGATGGAGATGACGGCGTCTATAGACTCTTTCATGGAATTTTGATCGGGTACTTAGGGTTTCTATACCGGAGGCATCTTATAGGCGGAAGGAGAGGCCGAGGGGGTGCCTGGGATGGCCACATCACCCCCTGGCACGGGCCAGGCCTGGCCGTGTGGCCAGGTGGTGTGGCCGCCATCTGGCCCCTGTCCGTCTCGTATTCTGGCTCCGGGTGCCCCTCGGTGAAAAACTGACTTTGGCTTTTGTCCCGTCCAATTCCGAGAATACTCATTTTCTGACTTTCCTGGAACCAAAAACAGCAGAAAAAAGGCAGCTGGCACTGTGGCTCTTGTTAATGGGTTAGTCCAAGAAAGTGTATAGAAAGTACTCCAAAGTTGGAACAAAACATAAGAAAGTAGATAAAACCAAGCATGGAACATCAAAAATTATGGATACGTTAGCAACGTATCAGTAGGTTGTACATCCATACAAACACGGGCCAAGTGCTATGATTAGTGCTTTGGTTCCCAAATGGATTTATTCCATCTATACTCATACCTAACCTCAGGTTCTTTGCATCACCCGCAAAATCTAAGTTAATTCCATTGGTTACCATCGGCAGGGTGTCTTAGCACTTCATCGCATGCATTGCCTCTATCCTTGTGCCAATGCACGAGCTTTGCTTTCTTTGGGTCTGCAAAATACCGTTGCAGACATGGAATGAGTGGGAAGTACCAGACAACCTTATGAGGAGTTTTCCTTCCTAGTTTGTATCGCGATGTTGTGCACACTGGACACTCTTCCAAGTTCACATAATCATTCCGATAAATAATGCAATCGTATAGGCACGCATGGTATTTTTTGACCGGCAAATCAAGAGGTCAGACGATTTTCCTGGCCTCATCTATAGTCGTATGCAATATGTTCCCATCGGGAAGCAACTCATGTAACTCTAGTTGCTTATCAAAGAATGTGTCATTGCATTTGTATTTTGCCTTAAGATCTAGAAGATTCTGCATGACGTCTAAATGAGTGTGCTCTGGATTGCAACCGGCATACAATAGAGTTTTTGCATCTTTCTCTAGTTGCTCCCACTTTGCTATCTCTTTAGATGCAGCCCTTTCTGTATTGGTCTTCTTTCGAAACAACTATTTATAATGAGGGTCGCCCACCATGCCAGCTGATACATCATAAACGTATCTATAATTTTTGATGCTACATGCTTGTTTTATATCAACTTTCTTATGTTTTGTTTACACTTTGAGGTATTTTTATACATTTTCTGGAACTAACCTATTAACAAGATGTCGCAGTGCCAGTTGCCTGTTTTCTGCTGTTTTTGGTTTTAGAAAATCTAGTAAGAAAATATTCTTGGAATTGGACTGGACAAAAGACAAAGTCAATATTTTACCAGAAGGAACACGGAGTCCGAAGAGCAGCCGAAGTGGGTCCACGAGGTTGCCAAACCTAGGGCTGGCGTGGCCACCCCCTAGGGCGTGCCACCCCATGGTGTGGGCCCCTCGGTCGCCCACCGACCTTGCCCCTTCGCCTATAAAAGTACCCCGATGCAGAAACCCTAAGAACCCGATCAAAAATCCACGAAAGAGTCTGTAGCCGCCACCATCTCCATCCCTAGATCGGGGGGATCCGAAGCTCTTCCCGGCACCCTGCCGGAGCGGAGAGATCATCTCGGAGGCCTTCTTCATCACCATGCCAGCCTCCGCAGTGATGCGTGAGTAGTTCACCCTTGGACTATGGGTCCATACAGTAGCTAGATGGTTGGTTCTCCTCCTTTGTGCTATCATGTTTAGATCTTGTGAGCTCCGTTCATGATTGAGATCATCTATTTGTAATCATATATGTTGTGTTTGCGGGGATCCGATGGATATTGAGATATTATGTCAGATTGATTATTGATTCTATCATGTCTATGTTATTTGTGATCTTGCATGCTCTCCATTGCTAGTAGCTATCTTGGCCAAGTAGATGCTTGTAACTCCAAGAGGGAGTATTTATGCTAGATAGTAGGTTCATGCCTCTAGTGATCTAGGGAAGTGACAGAAATATCTAAGGTTGTAGATGTGTTGTTGCTACTAGGGAGAAAACAACAATCCTTTGTCCATGAGGGAATTGTATTGTTTACTTTACACACTTTGCTTAATGCAATTATCTGTTGCTTGCAACTTAATACTAGAAGGGGTTTGGATGATAACCTGAAGGTGGATTATTAGTCATAGATACAGTTGGATTACTGTCTATGTATTATGTTGTAATACCCAATCAAATCTTGTAGGAGTCAAGATGTCTAGTATATGCATTGTTATGCTTTCTCAATCTGTCAATTGCCCCGCTATAATTTGTTCACCCAACATGATATTTATCTTAAGGAGAAACACCTGTAGTGAACTGTGGACGCCAGTCCATTCCTTTACCATTGATATACCATCTACTGTTTACCATTTACTGTTTACTTTCTACAAGCAATTACTATCTTCCACACTATACGTTTAATCCTTTGTTTTGATTGACAACCTCACTGTAAGTTGGGGCAAAGTTCTGTGGTTGTGTTGTGCAGGATTCCAAGTTGCTAGCAACACCTTGGAGTTGTTTCCTTACTCCTACTGGTTCGATAACCTTGGTTTCATAACTAAGGGAAACTTGTTGTTGTGCTCATCATACCTTCCTCTTGGGGTTCCCAACGAGCTCTACATATCTTGACCCATCACCAGCCAAGGATGAATCTTGGGTGCCTTGCACCTCATCTTGTTTGTGCTCTTACTGTTCATGATCATCTTCGTACATATCCTCCTCATCATCATCTACCCTTCTCCAATCCCTCCCTCTTCCGGATGGTCCTCCTCGAAATCAACAGCCTCATCATCCCCTTCCTCTTCCTCACCGTGAAGTGTCCAACGTGTGTAACCAGACATGAAATTATTTGTAATCAAGTGCATCAAAATAGTTCCATTGAATGGTTCATACATAACATTGTTCTTGCATTTTTCACATGGACATCTTATTTTCTTGGCACACTTTTTGTACATATGCATCGTCGCGAACGACAAGAAGCCTTGTGGGCTTCGATCCATATGGAAGTCAATGTCTACAAGATATAAGAAATTTGACCTTTCCCAAATATTGGACATAAATAAGTGCCAAATTTGACAAAATGGAATTTAATAATCAACATTTCGCCAATAAATTTGGCACTCTCGTGTACCTGCAAGAACAAAAACAACACGCGCCATCTTCACGAGTAACACAATGGTCGAGGCCATCACACTAGGCGCACAAAATCACATATATGCATGCATATGCATGCAACACACAATCACCATAATCCACCGAATTTTATCCTCACCTTTGGAGCTTGAGGGCCACATAGATCCGCTAGCTCGATGTCGATCCAACACGTGGTGAAGAGAGAAAGAAAAGTGGAGAAGGTAGTGTATTTTTTTAGAAATGGGGAGCGGAGCCCCGGCCTCTGCATCGAGCGATGCACACGGCCTTTATTTATTATTAGAACCACAAAGTTTGGCTAAGGCCATTACAAAGATCATACAAACCAAAACCGCCAAAACAAAACACCGAGCAAAAACGATAACCATATCACCAGCTCCACAACGAGATCTATCAAACACATATCTACCTGTTTCGATCCTGCCCAATGGTCACTCACACTATTGCCACTCACCAAGAGAAGCTAGAGCGCCTTGGCGTGGCAGTTGGAACTCAAGCAAAAGGAGCCCTAGAACCGCACAGCATATCCACGGAGCAGCGCCCATGCACACACTCCAGATGTCGCTGCCTTCACTATCTTTCGCCAACCATCTTCAGCGTGTAGATCGATGTGTTGACTCTTGCCACAACAGCTACCGACACCACCGCGGTGCCAAGCAGCACCACCCCCACGCGCTAGCCGCTCCACCTCTCCTGCCACTTCCATCCAACGCTACTCCACAGGCGATGCTTCCAGGAGAGAAAGCGATACTGACACCACGGCTCCACCATCGCCCGACCGGAAGATCTTAGGGTTCACCCGGAGTAGCACGATTGAGGTCGACACAAGGTGCACAACGATGCCTTCATCAAGGTAACGACGTGGTAACGCCGCCATCGCCTGCCAATGGCTCAGTTTTCACCAGCACGTAGGTCTCCACACCTCGCTGCTAGGACTAGAAGATGGATCGCGAGATCTACCAATCCAGCCGCAAGCCGGCCACCTTAGACGGAGAAGATGTCCACCTCCACCAAACCTAGGGCCTCCACCCCGGGTGCCCTCATGATGCAAAGTAGGCCACAGAATACCTCCGAACGACACTAGCCGACGTTGAGGAGGTGAAGACATCACCGATCTAGGAACCCTAGATTTTGACACCATCTGCCGCCCTGCCGCCTAGGGACCGCTACTATCAGAGCTCATTGGCTGCCGCCCACCCGCCATCATTGCTGGAGATCCGCTAGAGCGCCGTCACCGATGCCTAGATCTCGAGCCACCGCCGCCTTGGAAGCGACGCACGCGAGGGCTAGCCCCCCTCTCCCTCCCCCCGCCCCACCGCTGGAGCTTTGTCCAGTGACAGAACCAGCGGCGGTGGAGAGGAGGGGCATGCGGGAGTGGGGACTGGCCATGGGCGAGGGTGGCGACCCGGTGCGTTGGCGGTGGCGCCGCCGCACGGGGTCGGGAGGAGGAGGGGGTCGGGAGGGGTCGGGGGAGATGCTCGTCCAATAGCTCGGCTTTGTCTCACTAAACAAGGAGAATAATTAATTTAATGCATGGGAGAGTGAGCTAATTAGCTAGGGGGTGGAGGAGAGTGGTGTGGACAAGATGATCCATAATTAAGGATAATTTATTGGCTAGATCGAGAGAATTTGGAGAGTGAGAGAGTGTGGAACCAAGAATAAGAGAGAATGGGGAAGTGGGGAGAAGAGGAGGAAAGGGGAGGTCACATGGCAAATAGTGGATGCGACACAAGTAGTGGCGTTCACAATTTCTGAACACCGCTACTTTGAAGAATAACAGCGGCATTTGGCTTAGTGTAAACGCCGCCACTACCCATGGACCAAAAAGGGTCCCCGCCTAAACTTTCCGCGGTGTTCAATTCATTTAAATGCCATTGGTAACCAGACTATCCGTGGCGTTCAGTAAAGATAAATGCCGCGACTATGGTTGTCCCGGCTCACATCGTGGTTCCCACTTAATGGCGGCGTTCGCCCTTTTGCAAACGCTAGGACTACGCTGTAATGGTGGCATTCGCGTTTTTTGTGAACAACGCTACTATTTTGCCTAACAATGGTGGCGCCTTCTTTTTATCGGACGCCACTAGAAAAATGACTGCTATAAGCCTTTTCCTACTAGTGCATGATTTAATGGTAACTTTATGGTAGCTACATATCTTAAAACACATAGTTGAAAGAAGTACTCCTTTGTGCTGCTAGGTCACCCTTGTAATAAGGCTAGCATTTGATTATTATCACACCACACATCATGCTTCCCCCTTTTACCGCTAGATAAAGGATGTTTGGCTGCATTGTGTCACTCAATACATATGTCGTTGTCACTCAGCCATCCATTACCTATATACATCATACTTCTTAACGGAAAATATTCCAAACACTAGTGCAATGATTCATATGATGTGTGCATTACCACATATCTCTCATCTACCTCCACTTGGTGGTGTCAATCACCTCATGACATGGATAAACTAGGCATTTTGTATAGATCAAACCATTACATGCATCATAGAATATTTCCAAAGTATGAAAAACCATAAAAGATCCAACACATAGGTAAATGCATAACAAATATTATCTCATACCACAATATCCACCATAGGAATTACATAGATAGATCCATACTCATGCAAGGCACATCATATGGACTTCAACAATGATCATACATAGAGAGATTAGATCAAGTTACCACAATAAACTCATAGTCCAGGGGGTGGACTACTCCCTTCTCATCATGGAGAGTGATGATGAGGCGTTGGTGAAGGAGGAGAGGCATACAAAGGCGATTCCGGTGGTTCCCCCTCCAATCTTCCTCTAGCGGCGGCCAGTATTTTGGTGTTTTCGATCTCCGCCTCCTGATGGCTCAAAATATATTCGAGCTTGTTGGGGAACCCCAAGAGGAAGGTACGATGAGCACAACAGCAAGTTTTCCCTCAGTTATGAAACCAAGGTTATAGAACCAGTAGGAAAAAGGAAACACCTCCAAGGTGTTGTTTCCAACTTGGAATCCTGCACAACATAACCACAGAACTTTGCCCCCAACTTATAGTGAGGTTGTCAATCTCACTGGTTTTGCAGAAAACAAAGGATTAAACATATTGTGTGGAAGATAGTAATTGGTTGCAGAAAGTAAACAGAAAACAGTAAATAGCTTGTAGATTGATGGTAAAAGAATGGACCAGGGTCCATAGTTCACTAGAGGTTATTCTCCTTAAGATATATGACATGTTGGGTGAACAAATTACATCGGGGCAATTGACACACACCAAGAAAGCATAAATGCATATACTAATAATCTTGACTCCTATGAGATTTGACTGGGCATTACAACAATATACAAAGACCGTAATCCAACTGCATCTATGACTAATAATCCACCTTCAGGTTATCATCCGAACCCCCTCTAGTATTAAGTTGCAAGCAACAGATAATTGCATTAAGCAAAGTGTGCAAAGTAAACAATACGATTGTTCTATGAACAAAGGATTGTTGTTTTCTCCCTAGTAGCAACAGCACATCTAGTACCTTAGAGATTTCTGCCACTTCCCCAGATTCCTAGAGGCATGAACCCACTATCGAGCATAAGTACTCCCTCTTGGAGTTGCTAGCATCTACTCATCCAAGATAGATACTAACAATGGAAAGCATGCAAGATCACAAATAACAAAGACATGATAGAATCAATAATCAATCTGAAATAATATCTCAATATCCATCGAATCCCGCAAACACAACATGTAAGATTACAAATAGATGATCTTGATCATGAGCGGATCTCACAAGGTCTAAACATGGTAGCACAAAGGAGAAGAACCAACCATCTAGCTACTACATGGACCCGTACTCTAGGGATGAACTACTCACGCATCACATCGGAGGCAGGCATGGTGATGAAGAAGGCCTCTAGGGTGATCTCTCCTTCAGTCTTTGGGAAGAGCTTCAGATCCCTCCCGATCTAGGGATGGAGATGGCAGCGGCTACAGACTCTTTCGTGGAATTTTGATCAGGAACTTAGGGTTTTCGTCCCGGAGGTAATATATAGGCGAAGGGGCAAGGTCGGTGGAGTGTCAGGGGGCCCACACCCCTTGGTGGCGTGGCTAGGGTTGGCCGCGCCACCACCAGGTGTGGCCGGCCTGGCTCCCCTCTTTGTATCCCCTCCGGACTCTGTATTCCTTCTAGGGAAATATTGACTTGGGCTTTTGTCCGGTCCAATTCCGAGAATATTTCCTTACTAGCTTTTCTGAAACCAAAATAGCAGAAAACAAGCAACTAGCAGTGTGGCATCTTGTTAATAGGTTAGTTCCAGAAATGTGTAAAAATACTCCAAAGTGTGGACAAAACATAAGAAAGTAGATATAAAACAAGCATGGAACATCAAAAAATATAGATACGTTTGCAATGTATCAACATCCCCAAGCTTAACTCCTGCTCGTCCTCGATTAGGTAAGTGATAAAAAGAAAGAATAATTTTTTAGGTGACATGCACCATCATAATCTTGCTCAAAGTATTTGTAAAGCATTGATAGCTGGGATCATAGTACTTTAACATATCATGAAAGATATAGTTCTAACAATAAGCCATAGCAACAATGTTGTGACACAAAAAGGTACAAACAAAAGATTCATGAATAGCAATGCTTTGAAAGACGTTTGTTTGTTTCACATATAGAAGACATAATGAGAATGGTATTCAGCTTGTCCCTCATAGTGTAGCAAAATATAAATGTATAGGACACCTTCAAAGTTCATAAGGGTGACTAGATACAAATAGTTTAAAAATAAGCACTATCAAAGTTATGAATCAATAAACAAGTTTGGGGACAATGCACATTAAACTAAGAATGGCCAGTATGCTCTCTCAATAGGTGCATAAAGATAGAAGATGGAGACTCAACATAAAAGTAAAAGAAAGGCCTTCATAGAAGGAAGCAGGGATTCAAGTCTCATAAAGAGCTTCCAAAAATTATGGTACTTATTAGCTTTCAGCTCTCATTGCCCCTATCATAAGCATCTTGAAGTGATTAAGGTTAAAGTGAACAAACTATGGAGTATATGCTTGACAAAGTATAAGTTGGCAATCTCATGTCCCTTGAATACGAGGGCCGCTCCTCATGCTACTCAAGTTTAGTTACCGGTAAGTTCTTGTCATAGTAAGTACGTGTGTATCATAGAGAACCTCCAACGGGGTACCCCTTGCACATGATACATGAGCTAACCCATAATCAAAATGACAAGGCAAGCAGACAATGAGCATCTCAGCAATCTTCTTATTTACCATGGGAAAATGGTGCTTTTTTCTCTCTTTCCTATTTTCTCATATTTTTTTCTTTTTCTCAATCTCTATCTCTTTTTTATAAGAAGAATGCTTCATAGATTGCTGATACATTGCAAATGTATCTATAATTTTTGATGTTCCATGCTTAGTTTTATCCACTTTCTTGTGTTTTGTTCCAACTTTGGAGTACTTTTCATATGATTTCTTGGACTAACCTATTAACAAGATTACCCATTGCCTGTTTCTGCTGTTTTTGGTTACAGAAAAGTCAGAAAATGAATATTCTCGGAATTGGACGGGACAAAAGCCAAAGTGCCTATTTTTCCGGAAGTCATCAGATGCAAGAATACGAGACGGAGAGGGGCCAGAGGCCGGCCACACCACCTGGCCGCGCGGCCAGGCTGGGCCCGCGCCAGGGGGTGGTGTGGTGGCCCCCGACACCCCCTCGGCCTCCCCTTCCGACTATAAGATGCCCTCGGGACGTAAACCCTAAGTACCCGATCAAAAATCCACGAAAGAGTCTGTAGCCACCATCGTCTCCATCCCTAGATCGGGAGGAATCTGAAGCTCTTCCCGGCACCCTGCCGGAGAGGGGAATTCACCCTGGAGGCCTTCTTCATCACCATGCAAGCCTCCGGTGTGATGCGTGAGTAGTTCATCCTTGGACTACGGATCCATGCAGTAGCTAGATGGCTGGTTCTCCTCCTTTGTGCTTTCATGTCTAGATCTTGTGAGCTCCGTTCATGATCAAGATCATCTATTTGTAATTCTGCATGTTGTGTTTACGGGGATCTGATGGATATTGAGATGCTATTTCAGATTGATTATTGATTCTATCGTGTCTTTGTTATTTGTGATCTTGCATGATTTCCGTTGTTAATAGCTATCTTGGCCAAGTAGATGCTAGCAACTCCAAGAGTTAGTATTTATGCTCGATAGTGGGTTCATGCCTCTGGTAATCTGGGGAAGTGACAGAAATCTCTAAGGTACTAGATGTGATGTTGATACTAGGGAGAAAACAACAATCCTTTGTTCCATAGAACAATCGGATTGTTTACTTTACACGCACTTCATAAAGCAATAATTTGTTGCTTGCAACTTAATACTGGAGGGGGTTCGGATGATAACCTAAAGGTGGATTATTAGTCATAGATGCAGTTGGATGGCGGTCTATGTATAATGTTGTAATGCCCAATCAAGTCTCAAAGGAGTCAAGATGATTAGTATATGCATGTATTGCTTTCTCGGTGTTTGTCAATTGCCCCGGTGTAATTTGTTCACCCAGCATGTTATCTATCTAAGGAGAGCCACCTCTAGTGAACTATGGATCCCGGTCCTTGTCTTTTACATTCAATCTACAAACTGTTTACTTCTTTGTGTTTACTTACTAAAAACTTTTACTTCTTTCCATTCAATACATTTAATCCTTTGTTTTCTGCAAAACACGGTGAGATTGACAACGTCATCACAAGTTGGGGACAAAGTTATGTGGTTGTGTTGTGCAGGTCTCCACGTTGCTACTAGCACCGGTAGTGCGCGCTGCCAAAGCTCAGCTAGTAACACCTTTGGGGTGTTTCCTTGCTCCTACTAGTTCGATTAAACCTTGGTTTCATACTGAGGGAAACTTGCTGCCATGCTCATCATATCTTCCTCTTGGGGTTCCCAACGAGCTCTACATTAACCACGCACCAGCACTTTTCTGGGCGTCGTGCATTGAGCCATCAAGCATTTTTCTGGCGCCGTTGCCGGGGAATCAAGGACATCTTCACAAGGGGAGTCCCTCATAACCAATCTCTTTACTTTGTTATTTTTGTTTTGCTTAGTTTATTTTTGCTTTGTTTGCTTGTTTTGTTATAAAAAACACACAAAAAATTAGTTTTACCAGTTTTCTTTCTTATTTGAAAACACACAAAAATTAAGTATCCTTTAGTTGGCACCTCTTCCTTAGCTCACCATGTTGATCCCTAATTTCACCCTGAAAGACCTTTCGATTGGTAGTGGTTCTATAATTGGGAAAGATAATATTGAAGAATTATTTAATCATGTTAGTAAACATGAGGATACTGAGGATAGATACCTTGCAGAACTTGGTCCAAACTATGAGATTATTGCAGCTTCTTTAATTCACATGTTAGAAGCTAGGTTTGTTAACCTCAACCCCTTAATGCAAATAATTTTCTTAAGCTTAAAAAATTGAGGACCCTGAAAAGAGGGATTTTATTCTAGAAACTTTGTTTAAGGAGTTCTATGATGTTGCCAAGGAAGCTAGAAAAGTCTTTGAACATTTCAAATATGCTAGTCTCATGTGTAGATGTTGTTCGTACACGAGAAAAGATGAACAAAACCGAACCTAATGGGGAGGAACCTAAGATACCAATACCCTTTAAACTAGTAGCAATACAAGATGCCATAGAAAAGAATCTTGATTGGATTGTTCCTGCAAACCCTTTTGATGAGAATAGTGAACCTAAGAGCATTGAGAGAGGATCCTCTCGAACTTATTTGGATGATATACCTTGCCTTGCTGAAAATATTTTTGGTATTGATCTTAATGCTTCTTCATTTGAGAACACTTGATTCTTTCTTTGCTTCTTATGCCTAACTTAAAGGCGTTAAAGAAAAGTACTTATTGGGAGATAACCCAAAAGTTTTAGATGAGTCTTGGAAGTTATTACCTCTGTAATAACCTCTCCTTATCCTTTTTATTTGCTTTTTGTGCCAAGAGTAACCTCTAATGAGAGAGAAGTAATGATTGGGAAAGTTGCTGTCTTGAAACAGATTTCTGTGCTTCACTGTAAACATTCGTGTAAAATCTCGGAACGTCTATTTGAGGCTTGAATTTTTTTGCTTCTGCCCCAGGTTGTTATCTAACTTTCGTTAGTTCAACACTTTTTGATTTGAGCAACCGAAGGTCTTTGAAAAAATTCGACTTTACCTGCTGGTCTGTTTTGACAGATTTCTGCCATTTTCTGCATTTGCTTCTTGTTGGTTCCTTCTTGAGTTCTTTTGGGGAATTGAGCTTTTTGAGGGAATTGCTACAGTAGCTAGTTTTCTAATGGAAGTTTATTTGGTGTTAGAACTTAACATTAAGACTTATTTATATTGAGTGCACTAATGTTGCTAATGAGATTGTGTGAAGTTTTGTATGAAGGAAAATTTTCAGGTGTATGGAAGGAATGAGTAATGAGATGAAAGATTGACTAAAGCTCAAGCTTGGGGATGCCACGCGTGTCACCCCAAGAAATATCCAAGAAGTTCAAGCGTCAAAGCTTGGGGATGCCCCAGGCATCCCCTTCTTCATCAATAAAAATTCTAGGTTTCTTCCAAACGCTTCATTTTTATTGTTTCATGCACAGTTGTGTTGTTCTTGGAGCGTCTTCTTTTTTGTTTTCGTTTTGGTTTTTCGTTTGCTTGGTTTGCTTAGTTTTCTGAATAAATTGGTTGGACCCCCTCTTTCATACATTGGTTTGCAAATAGTTTGGTTTGGTTTGGAAAAGAGTAGGAAAGTTCATGGTTATGTGGTAAAAAGAGCTTGTTTTTGACTGTGGCCTATGCTTTGTCATGACATGCTTGATATTGTTTTGGCTTTATGCTTAGTATTATTTGTTGTAGCATGACTTGTTATAAACAATTGAGATTGCTTAATGTGCCTTGGATGAATCATGCGTTGTTTTAGCATATTAAAGGATAGTATAGTGGTATTCTTCTTTGATGCTTTATTTGGGTTGACTTGGCACATGCTCACACCATGCTATGACTATCTCAAGTCACCATAGCCTTTATGATCCTTTAGTTTTCAACTTGTAGTATCACTTTATGCTTTGATCAATGATGTTTTGTCTCTCTGCATGATTATGGCCATTATTGCTCTCTTAGTTTGTCACTCCCAGTCTTTTGCTAGCCTCCACAACAAAGTATGAGTTACACTCATGCATCCAACTCCCTAAACCAAGTTATTCCAAAGAGTACACCATACCTACCTACTAGCTTATGCTATTACAAGTGTATTCATGCTTTTGTTTACCTTCCAAATTAAACTTGTTATGAGAAAACTAGTGATTAAAGCTCTCATGAACTTGATGGCACACTTTACTTTTCTTGACCTTAATAAACTTGAACCATTGTGTCTTCTATGTTGTATATGCTTGCACTTATTTGTTGGGGATTAGCAGAACCATGCTTTCATGGGGAACGCTTTCAACATTGCACTTGGTACTTGTACCTAGTTGATATCATGCTCTTTTGTATATGGATT
Source organism: Avena insularis (assembly GCA_023614405.1). Lineage (NCBI taxonomy): Eukaryota > Viridiplantae > Streptophyta > Magnoliopsida > Poales > Poaceae > Avena > Avena insularis. Next base: position 92,485,216 of record CM042696.1, on the reverse strand, counting down.
TCATCGGTGTGAAATGAAAGGGGAGCTTGTAAGTCCATGGAGTTATGTATATGTGTTAGAGAAACGCCTGGGCCGCTGGTCTAATCCATGCTGACATGGTGGAAACCTGCAGCGTAACCATAATGAGCTGTCTATGAAGCATTCTTCTTATAAAAAAAGAGTCCTATATTGAGAAAAAAGAGAAAAGATAAAAAAGGAGATACTATGAAAAGAGGAAAGAGAGAAAAAAGCACCATATTCCCATGGTAAATAAGAAGATTGCTGAGATGCTCGTTGTCTTCTTGCCTTGTCATTTTGATATGGGGATTCTTCCGTATCATCGGGCAAGGGGTACCCCATTGGCGGTTCTCTATGATACACATGTACTTACGATGACAAGAACTTACTGGTGACTAAACTTGAGTAGCATGAGGAGCGGCCCTCATATACAAGGGACATGAGATTTCTGACTTATACTTCGTCAAGCATGTACACCATAGTTTGTTCACTTTAACCTTAATCACTTCAAGATGCTTATGATAGGGGCAATGAGAGCTGAAAGCTAATAAGTACCATAATTTTTGGAAGCTCTTTATGAAACTTGAAGCCCTACTTCCTTCTATGAAGGCCTTTCTTTGACTTTTATGTTGAGTCTCCACCTTCTATCTTCATGCACCTACTTTGAGAGCATAGTGGCCATTCTTAGTTCTATGTGCATTGTCCCAAGACTTGTTGATTGATGCATAGCTTTGATATTGCTTGTTTTAAACTATTTGTATCTAGTCACTCTTATGAACTTTGAAGGTGTCCTATGCATTTATGTTTGCTACTCTATGAGGGACAAGCTGAATGCCACTATGCTATGTTTTCTTTATGTGAAACAAACAAACGTCTTGCAAAGCATTTTTATTCATGAATCTTTTGTTTATGCCTTTTCATGTTGCAACTTAGTTGCTTTGTCTTATTACTAGAACTTTGTCTTTCATGTTTTGATTGAAGTACTGTGATCCTAGCTATCAATGTTTTACAAATACTTTGATCAAGTTTATGATGGTGCATGCCACCTCAAAAATTATTCTTTCTTTTTATCACTTACCTACTCGAGGACGAGAAGGAGTTAAGCTTGGGGATGTTGATACGTTGCTAATGTATCCATAATTTTTGATGTTCCATGCTTGGTTTTATCTACTTTCTTATGTTTTGTTCCAACTTTGGAGTACTTTCTATACACTTTCTTGGACTAACCTATTAACAAGAGCCACAGTGCCAGCTGCCTGTTTTTTGCTGTTTTTGGTTCCAGGAAAGTCAGAAAATGAATATTCTCGGAATTGGACGGGACAAAAGCCAAAGTGCCTATTTGTCCGGAAGTCATCAGATGCCAGAATACGAGACGGAGAGGGGCCAGAGGCTGGCCACAAGGCCAGGCTGGGCCCGCGCCAGGGGGTGGTGTGGTGGCCCCTGGCACCCCCTCGGCCTCCCCTTCCGACTATAAGATGCCCTCGGGATGTAAACCCTAAGTACCCAATCAAAAATCCACAAAAGAGTCTGTAGCCGCCGTCGTCTCCATCCCTAGATCGGGAGGAATCTGAAGCTCTTCAGACCTCACGGAGGGGAATTCACCCTGGAGGCCTTCTTCATCACCATGCAATCCTCCGGTGTGATGCGTGAGTAGTTCATCCTTGGACTACGGATCCATGCAGTAGCTAGATGGCTGGTTCTCCTCCTTTGTGCTTTCATGTCTAGATCTTGTGAGCTCCGTTCATGATCAAGATCATCTATTTGTAATTCTGCATGTTGTGTTTACGAGGATCCGATGGATATTGAGATGCTATTTCAGATTGATTATTGATTCTATCGTGTCTTTGTTATTTGTGATCTTGCATGATTTCCATTGTTAGTAGCTATCTTGGCCAAGTAGATGCTAGCAACTCCAAGAGTTAGTATTTATGCTCGATAGTGGGTTCATGCCTCTGGTAATCTGGGGAAGTGACAGAAATCTCTAAGGTACTAGATGTGATGTTGATACTAGGGAGAAAACAACAATCCTTTGTTCATAGAACAATCGGATTGTTTACTTTACACGCACTTCATAAAGCAATAATTTGTTGCTTGCAACTTAATACTGGAGGGGGTTCGGATGATAACCTGAAGGTGGATTATTAGTCATAGATGCAGTTGGATGGCGGTCTATGTATAATGTTGTAATGCCCAATCAAGTCTCAAAGGAGTCAAGATGATTAGTATATGCATGTCTTGCTTTCTCGGTGTTTGTCAATTGCCCCGGTGTAATTTGTTCACCCAGCATGTTATCTATCTAAGGAGAGTCACCTCTAGTGAACTATGGATCCCGGTCCTTGTCCTTTTACATTCAATCTACAAACTGTTTACTTCTTTGTGTTTACTTTCTGCAAACTTTTACTTCTTTCCATTCGATACGTTTAATCCTTTGTTTTCCGCAAAACACAGTGAGATTGACAACCTCATCGCAAGTTGGGGACAAAGTTATGTGGTTGTGTTGTGCAGGTCTCCACGTTGCTACTAGCACCGGTAGTGCGCCCTGCCAAAGCTCAGCTAGTAACACCTTTGGGGTGTTTCCTTGCTCCTACTGGTTCGACTAAACCTTGGTTTCATACTGAGGGAAACTTGCTGCTGTACTCATCATACCTTCCTCTTGGGGTTCCCAACGAGCTCTACATCAACCACACACCAACACTTTTCTAGGCGCCGTGCATTGAGCCATGAATTGCTCACTATGGTGATGCTGCAAGTTTCCACCATGATTAGGCATGGCTTAGGCTAGCGGCCTAGGCGTTTCTCTAACACACATACATAACTCCATGGACTTACAAGCTCCCCTTTAATTTCACACCGACGACATCCATAAACAAAAGATCATGATATCAACTAGGTATAATGTATGAGTGCAATGTTGAAAGTGTTCCCCATGACAGCATGGTTCTGCTAATTCCCAATGTATAAGTGCAAGCATATACAACATAGATGACACAATGGTTCAATTTTATTAGGGGAAAGAAAAGTAAAGTGTGCCATCAAGTTCGTGAGAGCATTAATCACTAATTTTCACATAACAAGTTTAATTCGGAAGGTAGATAAAAACATGAATATACTTGGAATAACAAATGCTAATAGGTAGGTATGGTGGACTCTTTGGAATAACTTGGTTTTATTTGGAGTTGGATGCATGAGTGGAACTCATACTTGGTATGGAGGCTAGCAAAAGACTGGGAGCGACCAGCTAAGAGAGCAATAATGACCATAATCAAGCAAAGCGACAAAACATCATTAATTAAAGCATAAAGTGATATTACAAGTCGAAAACTAAATTATCATAGAGGCTATGGTGACTTGGTATAGTCTTAACATGGTCTGAGCATGCGCCAAGTCAACCCAAATAAAGCATTAAAGGAGAATACCACAATACTATGCTTTTATATGCTAATACAACACATGATTCTTTCAAGGCACATTAAGCAATCTCAATTGTTTATAACGTGTCATGCTACAACAATAATCAGTAAGCATAAATCCAAAACAATATCAAGCATGACATGATATAGTCTAAATCATAGTCAAAAAACAAGCTCCTTTTTACCACTTAAGCATGAACTTTCCTACTCTTTTCCAGTCCAAATCAACTTTATTTGAAAACTAATGCATGAATGAGGGGGTCCAACCAATTTATTCAAGCAAACTAAGAAAATCAAAACTAAAAAAATGAAGACGCTCGAAGAACAACACAATTGTGCATGAAACAATAAAAATGAAGTGTTTGGAAGAAACCTGAAATTTTTATTAATGAAGAAGGGGATGTCCTTGGCATCCCCAAGCTTTGACGCTTGTACTTCTTGAATATTTCTTGGGGTGACACGGGTGGCATCCCCAAGCTTGAGGTTTTGTCCATTCTTCATCTTATCACATTACTCTTCCCTACACTTTAAATTTTTCTTCATACAAAACTTCACACAATCTTCATTAGCAACATTAGTGTACTCAAGATAATAAGTCTTTTGGTTCAGTTTCAACACGAGTAAAACTTCCATTAAAACAAAAGCTACTGTAGCACTTTCTTTAAAAAGTTCAAAGTATCAAAGAGAACTCAAAGAGAAAGAGATTAAGAGGCAAATGCAAATAATAGCAGAAATCTGTCAAAACAGACCAGCAGGTAAAAACAAAAAAAATTCAAATACCTTATGTTGCTCAAATCGAAAAGTGTTGAACTAACGAAAGTTGGATAACAACCTGGGGCAGAAGCAAAAAAAAGTTACAGCTCAAACCGACGTACAAAGATTTGTCACAAATTTTTACGGCGAAGCACAAAAATCTGTTTCGGGACAACAACTTTCCCAAATCTTACTTCTCTCTTATTAGAGGTTACTCTTGGCACAAAAACCACACAAAAATAATAAGGAGAGATTATTACTGAAGTAATAACTTCCAAGACTCAACAAAAGATTCCTAACAAAATTTGGGTTATCTCCCAATAAGTGCTTTTCTTTAACCCCTTTGAGCTAGGCATAAGAAGCAAGAAAAGAATCAAGTATTCTCAAATGAAGAAGCATTAAGAGCAAATTTTGTTTTAATAGGAGAGGCGAAAGGAATCTTCTCTCTCTTCTTAGAGAAGTGTTCTATACCTTTCTTGAGTGGAAATTGATATTTAATGGTGCCTTCTTTCATATCAATAATGGCACCAACAGTTCTAAGAAAAGGTCTTCCCAAAGTAATATGACAAGAAGCATTGCATTAAACATCCAAAACATAGAAATCAATGGGGACATAGGCATTGTTAACCATAATAAGAACATCATTAATACTCCCCATGAGTTTCTTTTTAGCATTATCATCAAGTGGGACATTTAAATAGCAATCTTCCAATGGTAGCAAATCAAGCATTTCATAAATCTTTCTAGGCATAATAGAAACGCTACTATCAAGATCACATAAAGCTTTAAGATCAAAATCATTCACTTTCATATTAATGATGGGATCCCAACCATCTTCTAATTTCATAGGAATAGAAGCTTTATGTTTCATCTTTTCTTCTTTAATTTTTATGAGAGCATTAGTAATGTGTTTTGTAAAGGCCATATTCATAGCACTAGCATTAGGACTTTTAGCAAGCTTTTGTAGGAACATAATTACTTCATAGATATTGCAACCATCAAGATCAAAATCATAATTATCATCTAAAGTAGTAGAGCTATTGTTTCCCATATTTCGAAGAATTTCAGCATTTTTATTAGAAAGGTTCCATTAGGTTTACTAGCTTCAACATTAGTGGTAGTGATAGTAGAAATACTAATATTTCTAGCAATTTCATCTTCTCTTTCCCACTTAGCATGCAATTTAGCTAACATTCTAACATTTTCATCAATTCTAACTTGTATGGCATTAGTAGCAGCAAAGGGGTTTTCAATAGTTTCAGGTTTAGTAGCCATTTTATTCAAAGAAGATTGTGCTTCAGACAATGATGCTATATTTCTTTCAGCATTAGAGAGTTTTTCCTCAATAGTTTTATTGAAAGCAGTTTGTTTACTAATAAAATCTTTAAGCATGACTTCAAGTTCAGAGGGTGCAGTTCTATTGTTGTAGGAATTTCCATAAGAATTACCATTATTGGGAGGATATGGCCTATAATTATTATTACCAAAATTATTCCTATAGGTATTGTTGCTAAAATTATTGTTTCTAATAAAGTTCACATCAACTTGCTCTTCTTGAGCAACCAAAGAGGCTAAGGGAACATGATTTGGATCAATATGATCTTTCCCATTAACAAGCATAGACATAATAACATCAATTTTATCACTCAAGGAGGAGGTCTCTTCAACAAAATTTACCTTCTTACCTTGTGGAGCTCTCTCAATGTGCCATTCAGAATAGTTCACCATCATATTATCAAGAAGCTTTGTTGCAGCACCCAAAGTAATGGTCATAAAGGTACCTCCAGCAGTAGAATCCAGCAGATTTCTTGAAGAATAATTCAATCCTGCATAAAAGGTTTGGATAATCATCCAAGCAGTCAGTCCATGAGTGGGACAATTCTTTACCAAAGATTTCATTCTTTCACAAGCTTGAGCAACATGTTCATTATCAAATTGTTTAAATTTCATTATTTCACTTCTCATAGATATAATCTTAGCAGGAGGATAGTATTTTCCAATGAAAGCATCTTTGTATTTAGTCCAAGAATCAATACTATTTCTAGTTAGGGATTGCAACCATTGTTTAGATTTTCCTCTCAAAGAGAAAGGAAATAGTTTAAGCTTAATAATATCTCCATCTATATCCCTATGTTTTTGCATCTCACAAAGTTCAACAAAGTAATTAAGATGAGCAGCAGCATCTTTAGTACCAATACCAGAAAATTGTTCTCTCATAACAAGATTGAGTAAAGCAGGTTTAATTTCAAAGAAAGTAGCTTCACGAACAGGTGGAGCAATAGGTGTGCACATGAAATCATTGTTGTTGGTGCTAGTGAAGTCACACAACTTAGTGTTTTCAAGAGTAGTCATTTTTTTGTGTGTTTTTAATATAAAGAAGCAAACTAGTACAACTAATTTTTGTGTGTTTTTGATAAAGAAACAAGCAAACAAAGAAGATATAAACTAAGCAAAAAAAATAAAACAAAGTAAAGATATTGGTTACGAGGGACTCCCCTTGTGAAGATGTCCTTGACTCCCCGGCAACGGCGCCATAAAAATAGTTTGATGGCTCAAAATATATTCGAGCTTTTTGGGGAACCCCAAGAGGAAGGTATGATGAGCACAGCAGCAAGTTTCCCCTCAGTTATGAAACCAAGGTTATCGAACCAGTAGGAGCAAGGAAACACCTCCAAGGTGTTGTTTCCAACTTGGAATCCTGCACAGCACAACTATAGAACTTTGCCCCCAACTTACAGTGAGGTGGTCAATGTCACTGGTTTTGCTGAAAACAAAGGATTAAACGTATTGTGTGGGAGATAGTAATTGCTTGCAGAAAGTAAACAGAAAACAGTAAATAGCTTGTAGATTGATGGTAAAAGAATGGACCGAGGTCCATAGTTCACTAGAGGTGATTCTCCATAAGATAGATGACATGTTGGGTGAACAAATTACAGCGGGGCAATTGACAAACACCGAGAAAGCATACATGCATATACTAATCATCTTGACTCCTATGAGATTTGATTGGGCATTATAACATTATACATAGACCGTAATCCAACTGCATCTATGACTAATAATCCACCTTCAGGTTATCATCCGAATCCCCTCTAGTATTAAGTTACAATCAATAGATAATTGCATTGAGCAAAGTGTGTAAAGTAAGCAATACGATTGTTCTATGAACAAAGGATTGTTGTTTTCTCCCTAGTAGCAACAACACATCTAGTACCTTAGAGATTTCTATCACTTCCCCAGATTCCTAGAGGCATGAATCCACTATCGAGCATAAGTACTCCCTCTTGGAGTTGCTAGCATCTACTCATCCAAGATAGATACTAACAGTGGAAAGAATGCAAGATCACAAATAACAAAGACATGATAGAATCAATAATCAATCTGAAATAATATCTCAATATCCATCGGATCCCCGCAAACACAACATGTAAGATTACAAATAGATGATCTTGATCATGAACAGATCTCACAAGATCTAAACATGGTAGCACAAAGGAGAAGAACCAACCATCTAGCTACTACATGGACCCGTAGTCCAGGGATGAACTACTCACGCATCGCATCAGAGGCAGGCATGGTGATGAAGAAGGCCTCCAGGGTGATCTCTCCCCTCCGGCAGGGTGTCGAGGAGAGCTTCAGATCCCTCCCGATCTAGGGATGGAGATGGTGGCGGCTATAGACTCTTTCGTGGAATTTTGATCAGGTACTTAGGGTTTTCGTCCCGGAGGCAATATATAGGCGAAGGGGCAAGGTCGGTGGAGTGCCAGGGGGCCCACACCCCCTGGTGGCGTGGCTAGGGCTGGTCGCGTCACCACCAGGTGTGGACGGCCTGGCTCCCCTCTTCGTCTCCCCTCCGGACTCTGTATTCCTTCTGGTGAAATATTGACTTAGACTTTTGTCCGGTCCAATTCCGAGAATATTTCCTTACTAGCTTTTCTGAAACCAAAAACAGCAGAAAACAGGCAATTGACACTGTGGCATCTTGTTAATAGGTTAGTTCCAGAAAATGTATAAAAATACTCCAAAGTGTGGACAAAACATAAGAAAGTAGATTTGACAAAACATAAGAAAGTAGATATAAAACAAGCATGGAACACCAAAAATTATAGATACGTTTGCAACGTATCACCTCTATATGTTCTGAGATCACGTTGGGTGACCTTTTTATAGGAGTTTTTAGGTCAATATGAGTTCGTGGGTGAAAGATTAAGGCGAATCGGATGACCGGGGTGCAAAAGAGCATGGTGGTGCGCCCACCCCAACTGGGCGCACCACCTAGGCTCTTTTGGGCCTCAAGGCTCCCCTCGTATGGTCCAAGTGCTCCAGGTCATTCTCTTGATAAAATATTGATGCTCCAGAAATCCTAGGTCTATTTAACTTTGTTTAGGTCCCTGAAAGCTAAAAATACACAAAATAGGGTTTTCCTATCCTATAGAGTTATAACCAAAATAAATGGCATCATTCGTAAATCCCAAAAAATCAATGTAAAACCTGGATATAACATCATATATGTTGCAAATAAGTAGGGATTCATATCAACAAACTACAAATTTCATGCATTCATTTTACATGCATTAGAGATATACTCAGGGCCCTCTCGGTGTTATCACATTAACACAGCTTGCAAGCATGTGATTGAATCACATAGAATGTTATATTAGGGGAACAAGAAATAAGTACTTGTCGGTAACGAGATCAAAGTAGGTATGGGGATACCGATGATCGAATCTCATACATGTAATATATCGTGAGACAAAAAGATTTAGTTACGATGTCAATGGTTCTCACATCACTAAGTCATTGTTGAATATGTGGGAGTCATTATGGATCTCCACGTCCTGCTACTGATTATTGATCAGAGAAGGGTCTCGATCATGTCTGCATTATTCACGAACCATAGGGTGACACACTTAAGTTATACCGGCACCAAAATGGGTAAGATGTAATACCAGATAAAGGATTTGAAAGTGCGGGGATTATTTCGATAAGCACAAATTGTTTCGGGTCAAATTGCTGAAAATGGTTTTAGATGTAATATTGAGGTAATGCAAGGGGTTTTATGCAGATGTTTATTAATTAAAGTAATTAACAAAATTCTAGATAAAATAAATAAAAGTGTTTTATTTAAAGATAAAATTATATTAAAACTAGTGGGTAATAAAAGCATGTGAGTGGAAGAGGAATTGATGTGAGTGGGGAGTCCACCCGCATGAATGAGGGAGAGGTGGGGCACCCTCCATGGATGGCGGCCATGCCCCCTTGGGTTGCCCCCTCCCGTGTAAAAGGAGGACACTCCCTCCTCTTAATTTGCACCACCTCGTCGTGAAGGTTCTCTTCCCCCTCTAGCAATTCCCCATGGCTTCAGATCAGCGAAGTACATGTTCTCGATGTTTCTCTAGAAAGGATCTAATGTTTCTGCTACTTTGTTGGAGCGAGGACTTAGAGGTTGTTGAGGTGCTAAACGTGTGTGTGATCACGGACACACTGCTGATTTGCGGTGCTGGACTTTAACTCGACCTTGAGATCGGCAAGTGTATGACTACATCATCCACGAAAATAAATCTTGTAATGCTTTCGGTCTTCGAGGGTAAATTCTCTATGGATGTACATCCACCTGTCTTGTATCTAAATAGATAGATCTTGGTGCTTAGTTGTTCATATCGTAGGGAAATTTTTGTTTTCTATGGTGCGAACCCAACAGTATGTCGTTCCACAATCTCTGCAGTATGATCATAGAAACTGGATCATCCATTTCCCCGAGTATAATTTATCAAACCAACCTTGTACAAAACCGATATATCTCATAGAACAACCACCAAAACAGCAACTAGATCCATTCTATGCCTACTACATATCACATATGCGCGATCAAGGGCCTAAAACCAGAAGCTACCGCTCTGATACTGTTGTTGGGTCATGTAGAGACAACCAAAAACTTTTCTACGTAGAACTCCCAAGATCTAGCCGAGGTAGAAGGCCACGAGGATTACCACTAGACACACAGGTGTTGAATGGATTAAGTGCATCGAAGCAGTGCAGTCCTATGATCTGATCCAATCCCACGATTATCGAAGTGTTGAACCTACAACACCTCTATCGAACAAGGAGGAGCACCGGCGATGGACTGCTAGATCCAGTACGGTGGCTAGACTGAATAGGGCTAGGGTTTCCAATGCATGGAAGTGTTTAACCGTGCCCTTTGGGCATCATGCGCCCCACTATATATATATATATATATATATATATATATATATATGGATTGTTAGTGGGCTTCACAACACTTGTGGCACATTCACTAAAGCCCTATTCTGGCCACTATGAGTCTAACTCACTACTTCGTCTGTGTCTGGTTCGGGTCCAACCCAACTAGCATACTTCTTAGTCGGATTCATATCCAACTTTCTTCGCTCTTAAGTATGTAACCTCGCAGGACCATGGCGACTTGGACACGATTTGAGACTGACTCAATCAATCAATCGGAAGCGGATGCTAGCATAACATGCTGACTCTCAAGTGCCATAGAGTTATGGAGACATACCTTTTCAATATGACTTACGCCTGAGTCCCTTTTGCCTCACGATATACCTTGTTAAGCTATAGGTGAATTATCTACATCCCTTTAATATCTCAACTCTCTTCTCGATCCGTGATATGTGATTCATCTGACTAACTCTTAGTTGATCTCCCGGGTTAACACTTAACCGAGCCGCGCATAACCATGCTTTTCTGAATCATATCATCCGAGAGGGCCTAGAGAATCTATCTCCAGTCAGAGGGGGAAAATCCCATCTTAATTATCCAAATCATGTCGCTTGATTCCCAGCCGACCCGAACTCTCTACTTTTATAACTGCCCCGCGACGAAAGAGTGTTTGCCAGAACCTAGGTTAGTCGATCCACAAGTCAGATTATGCGATAAACTCGGGTCTAAGGATTACATTGATTGAGACATACAAATGACGACTTACTCGTTATATCTCAATATGGGTCAGTCCGACTCGTTAAACACTTTAGTCGAATCCATGTAAGTCGGGATAGTATGACCATGCCCATGACAACTGGAATCGGGTCATCAGCCGACTTTCACGTAACAAGTAACAAGGACATCATAACCTCGGGTCATTAGTCTAAGTTATGTGTCCAACATAACCTGGGCGACCAAGGACATCAATTATGAACATCATGAATATATAGTTTCACAACTGAATCATATATTCAATGATACATATCAGATGTTCATACAACAAAAAACTTATTATCTTTATAAATACATTGGGAATTACATCAACACATGATTACTACCTTCATCTGGGATTATAAGGACAAAGAGCTTTTTAAAATTATTAGGAATTATAAGGCATATCTCCTTTATTGTGTTAATTCTCGTAACTAATTAATTTAGATATCTCTCTTTTCTCTCAATCCCCAATGCATGTTGTTTTATCTCTTGGCGTGTCTCCTATTTTTTCTCTAGCATCTCATGCATGTGAAAACTGTTGGTGCATGCTTTAATTAATTAGAGCGAGTAACTGATCTTCTTGGTATTAGCGAATTGGCACACTGGCCTTATAATCCCAAACAAAGGGAGTATTCCCAACACGAACGCAACTCCTCCTCGTGAGCCGCCGCCGTCGCTTCTCGTGTGCCCTCACGTGGTGTCGCTGATGGTGAAGGACAAGATGTCAAGGGAGGGGTTGCGGGCCTGTACCTCTCCAGCGCCAGCGTCGTAGGTAGACTCGGTAGCAAAGGGCCAGGCAAGTGTCGGAAGAGGAGACGATGTGAGTGGGATCTAGACAGGAGGGATGCGTCTCAGTAATGTAATTTGTTACCCGAGGGTGTCACCGGTAACAGGTTCTTGAAGTCGCGGAATTTGACTACCGGGAACCTACTTACATGTAAATTGAAACAAACGGATTTTAATAGTAACCCATTAACACAATGAAGGCGGCGGCTACAATCCATCTAGGGTTTCTTCCCTCCGCCGGCGACACCACCGGTTCGTCCCGTCTTCGGCGGCCTTAGGGTCTTGGAGACGTGGCGGACCACAGCCTCTCGCCGGCGGAAGGTCTCAGTGTTTCGTCTAGACTGTTTTCAGTGTCTTTTTTCAGGATGTTGAGGCGGCGGCTACGTCCTGAAGTCAGAATAAGGTCCTTCCCGTCCTATCCTTGCTATGTCGGTGTATCTAGCATCGGCGGAGGGCGCGTGGAGTCATGTGTCCGACGGGTCCCTTGGGATTCAGGCGTTTTTCGTATCCGTTGGTGTGGTTTGAGGTCAGTCTCTTTCGATCTACGTTTGTCGTCTTCGGCGATGGTTGCTGCTCTGGTATGCTGGTCCTTTGGGGCCTTAGCACAACGACTTCCCGTTCGTCTACTATAACAAGCCCAACTATGACAAGCTTTGTCCGGCTCCGGTGATGGAGTGGCGAGGACGGCGGCGTGCCTTCGACTCGTGCCAGTGTTCGTAGTTGTCGCTAGGTGGTTCATTGACCTATTTGTAATTTTTATTATTTTTAGGACTCTTTGTACTGTTGTTGATGATTATTAATATATCGGTGGAATTTCGCAAAAAAAAAACATTAACACGATAATCAGTATACACTATAGAATTCACGAACCAAACACGTTCCAAGTGTGACCGCGTATGGGCCAAGGCAGGCTGAAAACACGCCAAGATAAACTCGAAAGGTCGCATCTCCAACTCCCACGCTCATCACGCGCGAGAGATAAACAAGGTACACCAGTGAGCGAGGGCGTTGACCAACAATAGTACGTACGTAGCTACAGAAAAACTGATCGTGAACCCACGACCAAGTCTCTAATCTGGCATTACATATCATGATCATCAACATTTTCAATAGTACTAGCAGACAACTTGCTCCGTCTCCTACTGCTATGATTAACCCGCGCCACGTACATACAGGTACGGCAGCCATCATTGTTATGATCTTCCAAATTAATCAGAGGAGTGCCACGGCGCAAGTTGTTATGATTTTTTCATGGGTTAATGATAACAGGTACGGCAGCCAACTTGTTACTATGATCCCTTTTCGGTTTTATGATCTTCCAAATTAATCAGAGGAGTGCCCAACTTCGGTTGTAACGCAGACCCATGAGAAAATCGAGACTCTTATCCATCATAACATCAATGTTACAGATATTTAATCAAGTCAGTCTAAGAGTTATCTCGAGTAGATCATTTAAGGGCTAGTGAAGTTTTGAACCCTCCATTGAGTGCCACAAAAGTAAGAGATATGTGTAAAGCAATATCTTAGTACTTTGATTTAACAAAATAAAAAACTGGCATGCAGGGACGGAGCCAACTTCTCACCTTGGATGAGGCAAAATGGACATGAGGGGGACAAATTTAACCTACTCAGTAAGAAATTAGAATTCTATTGAGTAGAGTTCTTCACAAAACGTTTTACTCTAAGACTTACTCACTCTTTTTTCAATTACATTTTTTTAAGTAATACTAACTAGCATGGACATGTCAGCTTTCCAAAGTGGAAGTCATAAGACATACCTCTCATCAATAAACTCTGCTCTTCTCTTTCCTAGGATGCGTTTCTGCAAAACTCGGTGCGGATCGATCTGCTGCAAACCATTTAAGCAATAGAACCAAACAGAAACACCGTTCAAGAGTAATGCTCAAAGAAACATACTCTCTTCGTCCGGAAACAATTGACTTGACTTTATCTAAATACATAAAAATCTAAACAAATTCAAGTCACTTATTTTTAGAAGGTGGGAGTATTTTTTTTAGTTTGAAGAATTGGGATATATATAAAAACAATGTGAAGGTAATTCGCCTCCAAATATACATACAGCTAACTAACGAAACAACAAGTGTGCTCGCTCGCTGCTCGCACATGGTAGCAGGCTGAGAACACAGCAAGAACTCGAAATGTCCCATCTCCAACTCCCACGCTCATCACGCGCGATAGAGAAATAAACAAGATATATACGCCAATGAGCGACGGCGTTGACCAACATTAGTACGCACGTAACCACAGAATAATTGGTCACTAACCCAAGGCCAAGTCTCTGATCTGGCATTGGCGTTGCATATCATCATGATCATCAGCATTTTTAATACTACTCCAGTAGCAAACAACTTGCTCCGTCTCCTAGTGCTATCATTAACCCACTCCACGTACATACAGGTACGTCAGCCAATTAAACTAGACCAAGAAGATAGTTGTTTCTTTTTTAATGAGGTAGAGAAGGAAAGGAGGAACAGCAACCGCAACGGGTCGAATAAAATACAGGCGAACATCTCTTTCACGCGAAGATCGCGCAGACAGAGGCGACACCTTGGCATATATCCCGTATCCCGCAGTATAAGTATCCCCCTCGCTCGTGCCCATCCCATTCAAGCCAGAGGCCCATCATCCCCGGCGTAGCTGTTGGGGCGCCGGCATCTCGTCCGATCCCACGAAAAGTAGAAAACAGAGGGCATCCGGGTTGTACCGGGCCAGCCTCACGTATTTCCATTCCGTTCTCTTCTCAGCTCGTCTCGTCCACCATGCACAGAGGCAAGAACCTGCTCCGCTCTGCTCTTGTGATGATCCTGTATATGCTTCAGTTGGTCTTATTTCTCATCTCTGATGTTTCTCTTTGTTTGGCGCGCGCGCAGATGGGTTCGGCAAGCTGCTCCTGCTCCACGTCGCCGCTCTATCCACGGCCGGGGCCGTCGCGGCCGCTGCCGGCGTGCTGCGGCGCCGGCACCGGAGGAGGATGAAGGAGCTGCTCCCCGCGCCGGCCATGGCGGAAATGCCCAAGGTGGTGATGGCCGAGCATGGCCACGTCCAGCACATCGAGAAGTTCTCCCACTACGTCGGTCAGTACCCCGCCATTTCCATCTCCTCCCGGCCGCCGCGTAACTCTCCTCTGTTTGTGCGTGCAAGTTCCCGTTCAGTTGTTTGTGTACACGTACACCCCAATTTTTTCGGTTTTGCTATTTCGGTTTGTGTACTGCCGCTTTAATGGAAGATTAGCGTGTAGCCACCGAACTGCTATACGTATGTATATATCTTGGCCTGAATGACGCGTGCACCGATATTATATCTCTCCATGGAAAACGGAACACATGGCTAGCTAGCTGGCCAAGCACCAACTACGGATGACATCTGCAACTCATCGGTGCTCGTCGTGGTGCGTCTAGACACTAGACAGTGGCTGTCCGATCGATGCATGTACGCACGAGTACGACACCACACACACCGCTTCCTCGCATCGGCTGCCAACTAGAAAGTGGGCCGGGAACGTACATCGGCTGCCAACTCGCACGTGAAGTCAAGTGTAGTACACTGCGTCCCTGTAGCAGTGCGTAGGGGTTTAAACCGTCCTGACGACAGCGCATGTTACCCTTTTTTTCTTTTCTTGAGCAAAAGAATATCATGGCACTTGATGTGTCTGCCTGGCTAGTGGCCTGTAGCTGGCTGGGTCGATAGGGTAGGGGCCCTGTCGATCGGGATCAACTTGTGCATGCAACTTGTAGCGGCGATCGACAGCAGCCAGCCATCTTGGGGGCTCATCTATCGCAGCCCTCAAGTCTCCATCGCACGGCCCGCAACAGCTTAGTTCATGTGGTTTACTCCTGTTGTAAATCAATTTCCAGGTACTAGCTATACTTAATCCGTTCCTTGTGCAATGAACTGCATATGCAGCAAGGCAGATGGGATTCGAGGAGGCGAACGAGTGCCCGCAGCTGTGCAAAGTGGCCAATAACTACCTTCGAAAAACCAAGAACTGCATGGACGACATCTACGACCTCCTGGCCAACGCCCCGGACGCCGACGCCCTCTACGTCAAGCTCGTGGAGGAGCTGGACAAGTGCATCCTCGGATACTTCGCATTCCACTGGGATCTATGCACCACACTCATCAGCCAGGTACGTACGTACGTGATGCTGGTCCATCCATAGACCATAGACATTATTGTGTCTTTAATTTGTGCCAAACGACTGTTGTTGATTCGATCGATCCCCAAATCGTCCTAAAGTCGATCGATCGTGCGCCAAATCATTGCATATACTCCGTGCATTATTTGCCGGGGAGACAAACAGTACAATCACTTTGTTAGAAAGATATCGTGCCAACAAAGCCTGTCCGGTCAGAGACACGATCTCATCATCTTTGGCGGATCTCCAAGCAAAGCCGACGTGCTATGCACACATACACGTTATGCTTATGGTTCAACATATCGACGTACGTGCCGGCCGTGACTTAGACATGGCATCAACCAATCACGCTTAATTGATGTGCATGTGCAGGCATTGACCGTGGACAGCGCCACCAAGAAGAAGTTGAGGAACTTGGTGCTCGAAGCCACCAGGTAAAAAGTCAAATCCAACTTCAACCACTGTTGTTTTTCTTATTCTCTTCTGACATGTCTCCGTTATTTATTTCTTCTACTACTACCTACTAGTAGTATGTTTATATCCAGCTGCTGGCAGCATTCCGGCAAAAAATGGACTCTAATTATGTGCCGTATGAAGTACTAGTAGGTTCATCGATCATGTTTACAGTTAAGTAAGAATTATAAGGTGTGGAAACAATGCACAACAAAACACTTTCATGATGTCTCTACTCATTACCCGTGTTTATTTGCAAAGGAATAGTGGCCCCATTTCTATTATTGTTGTACATACTACGACATAACATAATTTGACAAAAAAAAATATTGGACCAAGATTCGACTGAATTATGTATGTCCAGCAAGAACCATCATTAATTATGGATGAGACATGTCCATCATGAACGTGTTTCCAAGACTAACTGCACACTTAATGACGTATACTTGTCGTTAGGTCGATGCTACTAGTTATAGTACTATATAAGATTGTTTATGATTTGCCTTCTTGCACTATAGGTTCCAGCCGATGGAATTATTAATGTTTTAACAGCTTCAACTCTTATAAAAAACATGCATAATGGTTTATCAGAAAATATTTTCTATCATGTAGGGAATACAAAAACATATTATATCAATTGCTTTAAAATTAACTTGGCACTTTACTATTTATTGTTTAAATTTCTCTATGCATTCCAGGAGAAATATGTACTTACTAAACATAGGAAGCCATGCATACAAAAGAAAGTAAAATAATGGAAGTACTAAGATTAAGTAATTGTCCCTACGGGAAAATAAGATATAATTCAAACGATATAGATAAGATTAAATGGGCCCCGGTATCAAATGAAATAGGTTCATGATGTTTAGTGTTCATCAGAAATACCAAAAAAATAGGTAAATGATGCACAAAGAACACTAAATAATTAATGTTGTGTCAACATATCTTATATTTGTCACTTGTCACGTATAGAAAGAAAATGAAATTATTTATGAAGCATAAACAAAGGAGTCCACTTACTAGAGTGCTTTCTTTGTACAAAAATCTAAAATTGACCTAATTTCTAATGTTATTCACATTAGGCTAGTTATAGTGCTAAATAACTTAGACTAGTAACTTGCAAATGTTACTAGTTAATGTTACGACCTTTATAGTGGGTACTAACATGTGTGTGGTGTCATGCAAGACCTAATTAATTGGGTTATAGACTCATATGGTCTTGGTATGTGTGATGTTATGGTAACTAGCTAAGTTACTATCTCTCTTTTTTAATAATTATCATGACATGTCACCAATTTGTTTAGTTGGCATTGCATGTACATGCATGTTACTAAGTTACTCCCACTATGACTACCCTTACACATAATTTGACCAAGACCGAATTATGTGTGTATATCTTTCAAGGAAATCATTATGATTGATGACCTGTCCAAAAAATATCTTTATAACATGTTTGGATTAATAATAGCTACACACATAATGTCACACACTTGTCGTTAGGTGGATGCTAATAACGGTAGTATATGAGATTCTTATGATTTGCCATCCGCTAGGACACAAATAGAATCATTTAACAACTTCAACTCTTATTAAGAGTTTAGTGGTTGATAGGACGGTCTTGTCTTATGTATTAGATGTCATATGGCTAATACAAAATAAGATGATTTATAATACAGTACTAGAGTATTATTTCTCAGTATGTCATCGTGTGCGTGCAATTAGTGCTTGTATGTAAATAAAATTACGTGATTATTACATTAATTAGGATATTGTCGAATAGAAAGAAGGCATCTCGATAGAGAAAATTATCTTATTTTTCATTGAAAAATAATCTCGTATGTAAAGTAAGGAAAAAAACTATCTTACTCTTCAAACATCCTTGGTAAGATAGCACTACTATACATGCTGAAAATGTTTGACTCATGCATGTGTAGTTACGTACAACTCTTTTTTTTGGCCCAGACAGTTACGTGTACAACTCTAATCTTGCCTTCCACGGAACCACCATTTATAATTCCATCTTAACATTTGTTTTCTCTGGCAAAATTTGACCTGGACAAGCAGATTGCTTCCATAGTCTGGGTCGAGATTATTAAACTGAGTTTCCCTGCTTTCTAAAGGGAGATAGAACAACCGCGGAGCTAGACACATCCGGGGAAGGTTCTGCTGCTCTGATTTTCGCCACATTTCAGTAGTGTTATGATGATGACTTCCAAGACTACGACAAGTGACCAAAACAATTTTATTCGAGACCTGATGACCGACCCAGAAGCCATTAATTAGAACATGGCTAGGCGAGATGCTGTGCCTTGATACGACGCAATAATTGGATCGTCAACCATTTTGAATTACTCTCCCAGTTCAAAACCGTCAACTAGGCTTCGTGTACAACACATCACTAAGTGGTCCAAGCCAGGTGGATGTTGATAATGCAATCGCTATCAATGTTGGAGATTTCAGTCGCTGGACCTAGCGACAGCTTCATTAATTATTAAAGGTCTCAAGAAAGAATTAATGCCGCTAACAACAAGTATATAGTTATAGGGTGTGTGCTTGCAAATGCAAATTAGTATATACTTGTTTGCATTTGCAAGTATACAGCACACCCCATAGTTATAGGGTGTGTTTAGCGGGAGGGGGTAGTACTGGATCGCTAGCGATATGATCCATCTGCTCCAGTCGTTGGGGCTTTCAGGAGTAGTATATTTCAGTCACTGGACCTAGACAGCTTCATTAATTGTTAAACGTCTCAAGAAAGAATTATTTGCAAGATATAGTTATAGGGTGTGTACTTGCATCAAATGCAAATTAGTACTACCTTGCAAACAAGTATGGGGTGTGCTGTATACTTGCAAATGCAAATTAGTTGCAGATAACATATGTGCATGTCAACGACCAGACCAGACGAATCGTAAGGTGGGGGTAAAGTTGCTAGGTACTGAAAACGCGATCGATCGTCGCCCACCATGCATATGATATGATGGCACCTCAGCTGGTGGGCACCTAGCCCATGTGTTGTGTACATGCATGCATGCATGTAGATCGAGGTCAATGCAGCAGCTGGTGCCATTAGCGCCGGCCGGGTAGTTAAAAATTTTGCATTAGCGATTGCTAGTCAGACATTCTAGAATCTCCGCAGACGGGTAGATCATTTGGGTTTTAATTAAAGCCGATCGCTTTGTCGTATACATGCAGGAAGCAACGGTTCGAGCGGATTACCAGGGACCTGAAGGTGACGCGGGTGTTCTCGACACTGGTGGACGAGATGAAGGCCATCGGCATCGTCAACGGGACCAACGACGAGGCGCAGTGCACCGACGTGATGGCTCCCGTGGCGCACGCCGACCGGTCGCCGGTGCTGCTGCTCATGGGCGGCGGGATGGGCGCCGGCAAGAGCACCGTGCTCAAGGAGATACTCCAAGAGTACGTACATACTACTACTTGAATTTGCCATATGTGCATGATGATATACATCCAGGGCTACATTAATTAATTAACTAATAATCTGCTCAAAATGGAGTATTTCAGGCCGTTCTGGACGGAGGCAGGTTCGAACGCGGTGGTGGTTGAGGCGGACGCGTTCAAGGAGACGGACGTGATCTATCGCGCCATCAGCTCCATTGGTCACCACAACGACATGCTCCAGACGGCTGAGCTGGTACGTCCCTTCCTTATATACGCACATTTTTTTCGTCGTCATTATCATTATCATCATCATCATCGTGCTGGCATTGCTAGGCAGATGGACCAGCGTTGATTGTTTCCGGTTGATCTACATTCCAACATTGCAGTTAGCGAGTCATATACATCAGCTCTTGTTCTCTCGTTGAACCTGCCCCATATAACTAGCTCGGCAGTCAGTTAGTGATATATTTATGCATGTTGACGTGCTCAGACGACCCTCCACTAGCTAGAAAAAAAAAGAACCACTGACCAGCCGGCCGCTGGACGGTAGTAATCAGCAGCTACTGCACACATGCATGTGCTAGCTAGCCTAGCTTAACTGCTACTCCTGCTGGTGCTGCTGCGGTTGTCCGACCGACACTTTCTCCAACTGACCAACCGACCATGTTGTATTTGTACCTAGTTACGGAGAAACAACATCCATCCGTCGATGCATGCATGGATCCCACTGCACAGATTCGGTGAAATGGTTGATCAAAAGCCTAATACCTCGCGCTACACCACACAAACAAAGCAGAGAGATGGTACGATTTGTTAGGTTTTGGGGCAGATCTGTCGGGAGTCGGGGCAGAAGACACACGGAGCAGACAGATCTCCGGGCTGTCACAGAATGAATGTTTGCTAGCTCTGCAGGCGGGTATCATAGCTGCGCTAGAAATCTGTCTCTCGGTATTCATTTTTCTAAAATCATCACTACTTTACTAAAATATTACTCCCTCCGACCCAAATTAGTTGACTTAGAATCGCTCAGATTCGGATGTATTCAGATTGCTTTTAATCAGATATCTCCGAATCTAGACAAATCCAAGTCAACTAATTTGGGTAGGAGGGAGTAACTGTTTTTTCAAATTCTTTGGTATTCACTTGAAATCTTGAATACCTATAAATACCCCTAACCATCCCTGGTATTATTCCTTCCTCGGCACTCAACAACCCGTCACTGTTAACGATAGTGAGAGCCGTCAAACGACTGTCCTAAAGAAGCTCGTTTCGTTCACGGTATTGCCAATGGGCAGAGCCTTCGGCCTGCATGCAGACCTTCGAAACACTTCTAGGCCGCGAGCCCAGAGAAGCTTGTGGGCTGGGCCTGAACGAGCGTTTTTACAATTGGCTCTGTAGCAGGCTGCAGGGAAAATGTCTCGAAATATTTCCCGTAATCTCGCGAAAAAAAACAAAAACAAAATGGAGGTAGCCAAAATCGACTCACGAAACTGAACTTTGTTCGCTTCTCTGACTGACTGACAGGTGCACCAGTCGTCGACGGACGCGGCGTCGTCGCTGCTGGTGACGGCGCTGAACGAGGGCCGGGACGTGATCCTGGACGGCACGCTCTCATGGGAGCCCTTCGTGGAGCAGACCATCGCCATGGCGCGCGCCGTGCACCGCCAGCGCCACCGCATGGGCGTCGGCTACAAGGTGGAGGACGACGGCACCGTCACCGAGAACTACTGGGAGCCCGTCCCCGACGACGAGGACTTCTTCGCCGCGGAAGGGGCCCGGAAGCCGTACAGGATCGAGGTCGTCGGCGTCGTCTGCGACGCATACCTCGCCGTCGCAAGAGGGATCAGGTAAATGGGTATATGGATTGTATGATCTGACGAGAAGAGAGAGAAGCGGATGTGCGAGTGCTGACGGCGAGATTGTTGTTCCTGCTGCTGCTGCTGCTGCAGGAGAGCGATCATCACGGGGAGAGCGGTGAGGGTGAAGTCGCAGCTCATGTCGCACAAGAGATTCGCGGCGGCGTTCCAGAGATACTGCCACCTTGTCGACGGGGCCAAGTTGTACAGTTCCAACTCACTGGGCTCTCCTCAGGTACGCAAACACATACTGTACTAATCAACTAGCTAGCCAGGATAACTTAAGTCCAACCTCGTCGGTTGTCCAACTCATCGATCGCCGCCGTGGTTGCATCCATGTTACAGCTGATCGCGTGGAAGGGCGGGATCAACAGCAGCCTGCTGGTGGAGCCGAACGAGATCGACTGCCTGGACAAGGTGGGCAACCTCAACGAGAACGCCACCTCCCTGCACGACCTCTACCCCGGCGGCGCCACCACTTGCGGATCCAGGTCCATCTGGGACGACATGATCGTCTCGCCGTCCCGCGCCGTCATCCAGCAAGAGATCCGGGAGGCCATCCGCTTCACGGACCCAACCGCGACAACACCAACCGCTTTGTAGCATCAATCTATGAGCCTCGATTATGGCTTTGCCGCAGCAAATATATGGAGGAACATTTGGGAAACTTATCAAGTTGTTTTGGAAATCATGTATGGGTAATATTGGTGCATAGGTTGCGACATTAAGTTGACACTAAATGTTGTAATTGCCCTATGAGTAAATGTTATTTATTTATATCAAAAACAAAGATACAAGTTCTTCAAGGGCCTCAAGTCGCAAAATTAAGGCACAGTTTTTTTGGCGGCTTCTCCGAAAAGCTACCCTATCCCTAGCTTTCTAGGAACCCAGTTAAAAAAGTTATGAGATTTTCAAAATGGTTAAGGCTACACTAATTTGGATGTCTTACAAAATTTCAGAACCGGCTTTCCAAGGAAGCTAGGGTAGGACAGCTTCTCGGAGAAGCCGCCAAAAAAACTGGGCCTAAGAGGAATACATTTAACTACTAGACGTTTTCCCTGCCGCAGGAACCTTGTTAAACAAATGCATATTGCCCACCCATGGTAAGATTCCAAGAGATGTTGTCCAAAACTTATTCGCTAAATTCAACTTGGTGAAGTTGGATCCATAGAGAAACAAATTGACGAACGTGATTGAATGAGAAGTCCGCATCCATTTTGATCTTCCAGACATCATCATTTAGCGCTTGCTTGCTATTATATTTTTCCTCTTTGAAGCCTCGAAAATGAGAGGTGTTATGTCTTTCAAATTTTTGGCTTGACACCGCCAACGTCGTCCTGTTGCCAAAGAAAGATGGTGTCGAGTCAATCTCCGACTTTCGCCACATTAGCCTCATCCATGCCGTTGCTAAGATCATCGCAAAAATGACGTCCATGCGGCTTGCTCCGCATATGGATATGCTCATTTCAAAGGCGCAAAGTGCTTTCATCAAGTCCTGAAGTATTCATGACAATTTCCTTTGCATGCGTAACTATGCAAGACGCATGCATCGCACCAACATGCCTGACTCCGTGAGTTGGGAGTTTTTGTTGGACATCATGCAAAGGTGTGCTTTCCCCGCGAGATATAGAAATTGGGTAGCGGCTCTTCTTTCATCGGCGTAGTCCCGGGTGATCTTAAACGGAGTTCCAGGAAGACCAATTCTTCATGGGCGTGGTCTTCGGCAAGGGGACCTACTCTCTCCACTATGTTTTGATCTTGACATTGACCCTTTGCAACAACTTTTGGATCTTTCCACGGAGAGAGGAGACCTCCATCAACTTAGGGGACGTGGCCCTATTATACGTATCTCCCTCTATGCCCATGCCGCCGCCATTTTTGTGGCTCCAATAAAGGAAGACTTTGAAAACTTAGCAACCATTCTTGAAGGTTTCGGGGAAGTTACGGGGCTTGTTAACAATGTGTTCAAAAGCCAAGCGGCTCCCATTAGGTGCGGCATGCTAGATCTCGATGATACCATGCAAGCCTTCCCGGTCAATAGAGTGTGCTTCCCCATGAGATATTTGGGGCTACCACTCTCCACCCGGTGCCTCAAAGCTATTGATGTGCAACCGCTTGTTGATAAGGTGGCGGCCAAGCTTGTTCCGTGGCATGGGAGACATGATACGTCCATTTTGCATCACTATTCTATATCATAATTCACTATTATTTATTGGTATATTTCATATTAAGAGAGGATACTTATGTTATTTCATCTATTTTTTGCATGATTGATGATTTTTGGAGGATGAACCACCGGAGTAAGGATTCTGATGGAAAAAGCACTATCTGGATGCAAAATTCGCGAAGATCAAAAAATCCCAGAAAATATATGGAAAATCATATTTTTCCAGAAGACGAAGGAAGCCAGAAGGAGGAGTGGAGATGGGCCACATGGGGCCCACACCCCCTGGTGGCGCTCCCCCTGGCCGCACCACCAGGTGGTGTGGCCACCCTGGCCCACTTCTAGCATCGCCCTTTAGCGTATATAATCCCCTCGAAACCCTAAGACTCGGGGAGCGACCACAGAAAGATTCCGCCGCCTCTGCGGGACGGAAAACTCCAGAGAGAGAAAGAGCTCTCCGGCAGACAGAAATCTACCAGGGAAATTCCTTCCCGAAGAGGGGAGATCGTTGCCATCAACACCATCATCAAGCTAGACTTCACCGGGATCATCATAATCATCATCTCCACCAGCACCATCATCATCACTCCATACCGCTGTAACAATTGGGTTGAATCTTGCATAGTTCTTAGGGGAAACTTTCCCGGTGTTGATTACTTGTTATAGTTGGTGCTATTGAGTTGAACCATTGAATTATTGTTTATGTTCAGAATATTACTTATCATTATTTCATCTCTGCTCTTGATCCATATGATGTCTCGTGAGTAGTGCATTTAGTTCTTGAAGACATGGGAAAAGTCATGTTATTAGTAGTGGAATTGTGTCGAGAAAGATTTAATGGTTTGATAATTAAGTTGTGGTGGTATTCTTCTAGTGGTGTCATGTGAAAGTCGCCTACATGATACTTCACCTTTATGGGCCTAGGGGAATGCATTGTGTATTTGGCTACTAATCGTGGGGTTGCCGGAGTGACAAAAACCTAAACCCCCGTTAGGAAACCTTTGCATAAGGGAGTGTAGGATCCCAGAGTTTAAGGCTGTGGTTAGGTTTTTATCTTAATTACTTTCTTGTAGTTGCGGATGCTTGCAAGGGGTATAATCACAAGTATGTATTAGTCCTAGGAAGGTCAGTACATTAGCATAGATTCACCCACACAACACTTATCCAACCAAAGAAGATTAATCAACTATATGAAGTGAAAGCACTTGACAGTATTCCCATGTGTCCTCGAGAAAGTTTGGTTATCTTAAGTAATACAACTGGATTGTCCTTTTCTATAGAAAGGATTGGGCCACTTGCTGCAATTATTATTATTGTCTTTTATTTACTCGCACTTTATTTATCTGCATTATCAAAAAACCCTAAAAATCCGTTTGCTAAGTATTTACAGAGAATTCCTTATCCAAGCCACTCGTCAACACCTTGTGCTCCTTGTTGGGTTCGACACTCTTACTTATCGAAAATATTGTGATACACTTCCTATACTTGTGGGTCATCAAGACTATTTCTGGCCCCGTTGCCAGAGAGTGAAGCGCTATTGAAGAGTGGAACTAGTAAAGGAAACTTCTGCTGTGAGTATTGTTTATTTCTGTTTGATACTTTATTTTCAATATGGATAATTCACTTAGTTTCTTATTTCGGAATGCTACTACCACTGCTAAGGTAGTAGATGAACTACCACCTGCTGAAATTGATCCTTTTAAAATACCTACAAAAATTGTTGATCGTGTTATGGATAACTACTATTTTGGAGATGGAATTGTCCATCCCGGTGATCATTTGCTTTTTATACACAAATTATGCGGGTTGTTCAAGTGTGCAGATATTACAACATATCAAGTTAAGAAAAAGTTATTCTCCATATCACTCAAAGGAAGAGCTGAGGAATGGTATAAGCTACTAAACAATGGCCAATCTCTTGAATGGGAGGAAATTGTACCTCTCTTTTATTCCAAATTTTATCCTTCTAGTGAGATTCATAAAGATCAGAATCAAATATACAACTTTTGGCCTCGTGATGGAGAGAGTACAGCTCAAGCTTGGGGGAGATTGAAATAACTAATGCTCAAATGTTCTATTCATGAGCTCCCTAATAATATTATTATCAATAAGTTTTATGCAAGGCTTTCTCTTCATGATAAGGATCTATTGGATGCTTCTTGCTCTGGATCATTTACACGTATGGAAGAAGAAGCTAAATGGGATCTTCTAGACCATATTCAAGACAATGCTGAAGCATGGGAGAATGATAAAGGAAGAAAGTCAGGTATAAATTATGATTATGAATGCATTAGATCTTTTACAGGAACTGATGACTTTCATAATATTAGTAATGCTTATGGTCTTGATTCTCAAAGTATTGCAAATTGTTTTAAGGCCTTTGCCTCTTATATTGAAATTCCTAAAAAGAAATGGAACAAGTATCATGAGCCATATAAAGATATTATTAATTGGATAAGCGGTATGGCTCTCTAGACCCACACGATTTCGAAGGCATGCCTCTCTGAGGTTTCGGCCTCCGGCCCTCGCCGACGTCACTCCAGCACCATCGCCCACCATTGTCGTGTTCCATGGGTTCCTCTTCGTTGGACTCCTCTGGTGGTTGTTGGAAGATCACCCACTCTAGGGTTTGCACTGGTGGTAAGTTTCTTGTTGACTCTCTGATCCTCTCGGCTGATCGTTGGCTGGTTATTCTCAATGCGAAGGGCCTTCCTCTTGAGGGTAAAAGCCTCGAAAATGGGGAGGTGATTTCTATTGGATCAGTGGTGAGGTTCCCCTCTCATCTTTCGAGGGTCAATGATCTTTCGATCTCTCCTTCTGGATTTCTTGGTGGATCTGCTTCTGGATTTGAATCAGTTGAAGATTTGGGTCTTAAATGGCATGTAACATGCTCTTCTTTGCCGGTGGATGACTTGTGTCATTTCCCAGGGATCTTGGTCCTTTATTCTCATGCTAGTAGGATGGTGCTATGATACGTTGGAAACGTATCTATAGTTGTTTATGTTCCATGCTTGTTTTATATCTACTTTCTTATGTTTTGTCGACACTTTGGAGTATTCTTACACATTTTCTAGAACTAACCTATTAACTAGATGCCACAGTGCCAGTTGCCTATTTTCTGTTGTTTTTTGTTTCAGAAAAGCTAGTAAGGAAATATTCTCGGAATTGGACCAGACAAAAGCTAAAGTCAATATTTTACCCGAAGCAATACGGAGTCCGGAGGGGAGACGTAGTGGTGCACCAGGGCGGCCACACCTGGTGGCGGCGCGGCCTATGGGGGCGCGCCACTAGGGGGTGTGGGCCCCCTGGCGCTCCAACGACCTTGCCCCTTCGCCTATAAAGACCCCTCGGGACAAAAACCATAAGTACCCGATCAAAATTCTACGAAAGATTCTGTAGCCGCTGTCATCTCCATCCCTAGATCGGGAGGGATCTGAATCTCTTCCTGACACCCTGCCGAAGGGGAGAGATCACCCTGGAGGCATTCTTCATCACCATGCCTTCTTCCGGTGTGATGCGTGAGTAGTTCATCCCTGGACTATGGGTCCATGTAGTATCTAGATGGTTGGTTCTCCTCCTTTGTGCCACCATGTTTAGGTCTTGTGAGATCCGTTCATGATCAAGATCATCTATTTGTAATCTTACATGTTGTGTTTGCGGGGATCCGATGGATATTGAGATGCTTTTTCAGATTGATATTGATTCTATCATGTCTTTGTTATTTGTGATGTTGCATGCTTTCCGTTGTTAGTAGCTATCTTGGCCAAGTAGATGCTAGCAACTCCAAGAGGGAGTATTTATGCTCGATAGTGGGTTCATGCCTCTAGTAATCTAGGGAAGTGACAGAAATCTCTAAGGTATTAGATGTGCTGTTGCTACTAGGGAGAAAACAACAATTCTTTGTTCATGGAGCAATCTATTGTTTACTTTACACACTTTTCTTAATGCAATTATCAGTTGCTTGCAACTTAATACTGGAGGGGGGTCGGATGATAACCTGAAGGTGGATTATTAGTCATAGATGCAGTTGGATTACGGTCTATGTATAATGTTGTAATACCCAATCAAATCTCATAGGTGTCAAGATGATTAGTATATGCATGTATGCTTTCTCGGTGTCTGTCAATTGCCCCGTTGTAATTTGTTCACCCAACATGTCATTTATCTTAAGGAGAATCACCTCTAGTGAACTATGGACCCCAGTCCATTCTTTTACCATCAATCTACCATCTATTTACTGTTTACTTTCTACAAGCAATTACTATCTTCCACACAATACGTTTAATCCTTTGTTTTCAGCAAAACCGGTGAGATTGACAACCTCACTGTAAGTTGGGGGCAAAGTTCTGTGGTTGTGTTGTGCAAGATTCCAAGTTGGAAACAACACCTTGGAGGTGTTTCCTTGCTCCTACTGGTTCGATAACCTTGATTTTATAACTAAGGGAAAACTTGCTTCTATGCTCATCATACTTTCTTCTTGGGGTTCCCCAACGAGCTCGTTATATTTTGAGCCATCATGCTACTCAACCAAGCAAGGTGGTGATTGATACAAGATATCTTCTTCAAGACGAAAAGATTTCTTCTGGTATGACCAATGATCTAATTGTCAAAAGAGTTGTTGTGGGTGCTAAAAAATTATTGAGGATCAGAATATTGGAAATGTGCATCCTACCCCTGTGAAGACTTCCAAGAACAACTCATTGGATTTTTCTAAAGGCAAAATTTTTGAGGTAAACGTCTTCAAAAAAATTGGACACCATGTTAATTTCTGTGGAGGTTTCCGTAGAAGACCTTTTTCTAGTTTGCTCCTTTGGACGTGCCAAATTCAAACTTGATATTCATACTGTTGGCATTTCCCTTCAATCATTTTTTGGTGGTTTAGCCTCAAAATTCCAAGTCAAACTATTACAAGACATAACTTATCGATTTTCGATTGCTTCCCATGTTGTGGGATTTGAGATATATAATTCTTCTATTTTTTTGAATGAGTTATTCCTCATGAAAATCAATTTGTGGGGGGAAGGTGGTCCAAATTGGAGGTTTGAAGAAAGATAATATTACAAATAGGTTGACAAAGATTGGACTTTTGTCACATACAAAAATAAAAATAATTCGACTGTTTTTTATCGTCTTTGTTTCTCGGCTGCTCCTTCGAAATCCCCATGCAAAAATGGCCAAATCATGGGCGACTTTAATGGATATGAACTTGGCACGACTTTTGCAGAAATTGTGGTTAAAGGGAGAATTAATGAGGAGGAGAAATTTATTCTGTGTAACAATCTGCTACAATTAAGTTGCCTGGTCTTTTACCATTTTTGAAATTACCCACTTTCCCTTCTCTCTCCTAGCCCGACAAATCTTACTTTAATTGGTTCAAGGCCCATGTCTCGGCGCAAACTCAGCGGCCCAGGGTGTTCGATTGTCTTAAAGATTTTGTCCTCTCCCAAAAAAAGAAAATTTTGGAAGACCCTGCCTCCTCAACTCCCACGCCTGTAGAAACCCCAACCTCCCTGCTCCGCTCGTCGGCTGGGCCAATTGCCACCATAATGGCGAATATTACGCTCAATCCACAGCCTTTTATCCCTCCTAGCTTCCAGATTATGCAGGTGGAAGGGTGAAACCGTGTCAAGCGGGTGGTGGTTCCATGCTGACCCCGTGCTCATGAACAGTATGCCATTGCCAACATTCATCCCCTTCCTCCAGGTCCAGTTCCTTTTGAAAATGTTCGAGATGTGCTGATGGATTTCCTTAACAATGTTGCTAGGGTGGATTTTCGTGCTATTCAAAACTGCCCCTTTGGCTCTGCATATGTGCAATTTAACAATGTCAGTGACCGAGATCGACTGATCGGTGCTAGTCCTATCCCTTTCCAAGATGTCACTATTTCCTTCGTTAGACACAATGAGGGCATCAACTGGCGCATGACTCAATTCAATAATGAATGTTGGGTTATGCTGCTTGGTCCTCCTCTCAACCACTGGCATACTGATGATCTGAATGTTGTTTTTTTTTATATTGGAAAGGTTCTTCTTTGGGAAAGAGACCCTGAGCACAAAGGCAGAATCATTGCTAAACTTAGAGTTATTGACTTGGTGGATGTGCCCAAAAGTGTCATATTTACAATTGGAGACCTTGTTGAGTCTGAATCATGGACCTTTTTTGTGGATCTTTTAAATAGCAATCTCCTGGGTGGGGGCCCGCCTGATGAGGACCCTCTGCCAGATGACAATGAAGACCCTCACCCACTGCCTGACATGGGACCCCAATTTGGACCCCCTCCCCCACCACCCCCTCCACAACCTGTTGGTGAGGCTGGTGGTTGGGATCAATGGGTTGATGCTACACCTCAGTCTGATGGAGATGCTGCAGGTTGGGGCAATGGAATGTTGCACCTGTTCAAGGGCCTATCTTTGCTGAAGGGGTGGATATGCCCATTGATAATAACAACTTGCCTCCCCAGGAAGCTAAGAGTGCAGTCACTGGCTATGTCCCCACAGTCAATATTTCCTCTGGTAACAATTTGGTTCATGTTGATGATGATCTTGAGGTTGAGCAACAGCTTGTTGAAAATATTCAAGATATTGGTATGGGAGATGGTCTCCTAAATATTCTTCAGAACTACCAGGAAGATGAGGATGATGCCCAACTTGACAATGAGACCAATACTCAGGATGACTGGATGATTGAAGACACTAATTTACTTTCTCCAAATGAGGCACACCTGCAAGTGGGAATGGCCTGTACATCTTTTGTTCTTACTCTTGATGTGCTCGCTGCTAAGCAAACCTTCTCCAAGCAAGGCATGGATCTTTGTGATAGTTTTTTTGCCCCTCACATCAGTAGTACTTCATCTAGAAATAACAGTCTGAAGTGTGACATTCCTGTAAGTTGGTTCAACTTTATAACTCTCATGCTCCTTACTCCTGAGAAATTCAGTTGGGCAAAGCACTTTCTTACTTCTCCACTTTGGGAAATTATTAAGGAACCAATTGCTAAAGAAAATACCTTTACATTCATCATCCCTAATGATTGTGTTGGTCAGATGGCCCCTCACTACCTAAATATTGGTTCTCCACCAAATTTGCAGGCCCCCAATGCTCCCTCCAAAAAAAGAAGGGGAAAGGAACCCATTGTGGATACTGAGGTGAGAAGAAGTCCCAGGATTGTGGAACTAAATGGGGGTTTTAAAAGTCATGTGAATTGTTCTGATTTCAATTGTCTTTCTTGCAATGCTGCTCCACCTTGTATCAGTAATAAGGTTGTTAAGAATCTTGCTGATTCTTTTTGTAAGGTCAAAGAGGGAGAGCTAGAGAAAAGGCTGCTGAAGAAGAGCAGGGTCAATGATTTGATCATCAAGCCTCCTAGGAAGCCTGGAACAAAGAAGCATAGTGCTAACACAATCATGAATGGAAAAAAGAAAGGTGTGGCTGCTGAAACCTATGGTCAGCTATCCAAGAAGAAAGCCCCAAAATAAGTGTATCAATGTATCAAATCCTAAGATTTTCTATGTCTAGATCTTTTGCTTTTGGGACATGTAATGAGCTTACTCTGCTCTTTATGGATTTGCTTTCTTTTGTGCTATGTGGATCATGTGAAAGGGTCAGCTATCTATATGTTACTACATATCTTGTGTCACCTCAGAATCTCTCACCTCAGTT
Source organism: Avena insularis (assembly GCA_023614405.1). Classification (NCBI taxonomy): domain Eukaryota; kingdom Viridiplantae; phylum Streptophyta; class Magnoliopsida; order Poales; family Poaceae; genus Avena; species Avena insularis. The sequence continues at coordinate 92,453,620 of CM042696.1, read as the reverse complement.
TAACTATGAATAATAAAAGAAAATGGAATATCCTGAACTGGAATCTCAGAGGCATTAACTCTCAGAAAAAGTGGCTGGCTTTAAAAAGAAAAATTCTTGAGTCTGAATGTGACATCATTTGCCTTCAAAAAACCAAAAGGGAAAGCTTTGACCTGAATTACATAAGATTATTTTGTCCAAGCAAGTTTGATAGCTTTGATTTTCTTCCTTCCATTGGTGCTTCTGGGGGGATTATTATCATTTGGAACAGTACTCTTTTTAGTAGACACAGAGCCTTTCAAAATGATTACTCTATCTATGTCACTTTCACTTCCCTTCTCTCAAATGACACCTGGACCCTTACTAACATCTATGGTCCTTGCCAAGCTGAAAGAAAAGATGATTTCTTGGATTGGTTTTCTAATATTGATATGCCTAATAATATGGATTGGTTAGTCCTTGGGGACTTTAATCTCATCAGAAGACTTTCTGACAGAAACAGGAATGGAGGAGATGTTAATGACATAATGTCATTCAATGAAGCAATTAGTAATTTGGGCCTAATTGAGTTGCCACTTAAAGGAAGAAAATTCACTTGGAGCAATATGCAAAAAGATCCCCTTTTAGAAAGGCTGGATTGGTTTTTTACTTCTATCTCCTGGACTCATAGTTACCCCTCTACTTTTGTCCACCCACTTTCCAAGCCCACCTTTGATCACCTACCTTGTGCCATTTCGATTGGAACCGATATTCCTAAGGCACAAATTTTCAGATTTGAAAACTTCTAGTTGCAACGTAGTGACTTCAAGAAAATTGTGCAGAATGCTTGGAATATACCAGTTGGACACATTAATAGTGCAAAGAAAATAAATTCCAAACTGAAGAATGTGAGGAGAGGTATTAAGATTTTGGCCATACAGATCCCCTGTATAAAAGACCAGATAAAGAAGGTTAATGAAACAATTGATTTCCTGGATGTGCTTGAGGAAAACAGAACTTTAACTATCAATGAATGGCACCTCAGAGACCTTCTGAAATCACATGTCATTTCTTTACTTCAAGACCAAAATACCTATTAGAAACAAAGAGGTAAAATCAAATGGGTGAAATTAGGATATGAAAATACAAAATTCTTTCATTCTAAGGCTACCATCAGTTATAGGCACAATTATATCTCAATGCTAAAGAATGACAATGGCCAGGAAGTTTTTGAACACTTTGACAAAGCTGCTCTCCTTTGGGAAGCCTTCAAAGCAAGAATGGGTACATCTGAAAAAACTGAAATGCACTTCAACCTGGAGGATTTTATGGCAATGGTGATCAGAGAGCTACCAAATGATAAATCTCCTGGACCTGATGGTTTTAACAATAAATTCATCAAATGCTGCTGGCCCATAATTGGAAGTGATTTCAAAAAGCTTATCTCTGACTTCTATGATGAGAAAAATTCACTTGAAAGTATTAACTCTTCATTCATTACTCTCATTCCAAAAGTGGAAAACCCTACAACACCTGCAGATTTCAGGCCTATGTCTCTACTAAACAGTGTTCTCAAAATTATTACCAAGCTACTGGCAAATAGATTGCAGAATATTGTTTTGAAGCTGGTGCATAAGAACCAATATGGTTTCCACAAAAACAGATCTATTCAGGATTGCCTTGGGTGGGCTTTTGAATATCTGTTTCAATGTCATAAATCAAAAGAGGAAATTGTCATTTTAAAATTGGACTTTGAAAAGGCATTTGATACAATTGAGCATTCCACCATTCTAAACATTCTTAGGGCAAGAGGATTTGGAAAGAAATGGATTAACTGGATTGATATGATCTTTGACTCTGGCACTTCTAAAGTTCTCCTAAATGGAGTACCTGGAAAAAAGTTCTACTGCAGGAGAGGGGTGAGACAAGGAGACCCTCTATCCCCTCTCCTTTTTGTTCTTGCTGCTGATCTTCTCCAATCAATTCTGAATAAGGCAATGCACCTTCAACTTCTAACTCCACTTCTAAGATGTACCTCTTGCACTGATTTCCCTGTGATCCAATATGCTGATGACACTTTAGTGGTGCTAAAAGCAGATGCTGGTCAATTGATTTGCTTAAAAGCTAGTCTTCAAACTTTTGCCCTGTCCACTGGTATGAAAGTGAACTATATGAAATCTAGCATGATGCCAATTAAATTTAAACTCTGACAGGCTCACTCATTTTTCTCAGACAATTAGATGCCAAACTGGTAGTCTGCCATTCACCTATCTGGGTTTGCCACTAGGTTTAGCAAAACCATCCTTGGAACATTTTCTCCCTATTGTCCAAAGAGTGGAAAGAAGATTATGTGGTATTGCTGACTTTCTGAATTATGGTGGAAAACTTCAATTGGTTAAATCTGTCTTGTCTTCCCTTCCTTTATTCTGTATGAGATGCTTGGATGTACCTGTTGCCATCAAAGACTAGATCATAAAATTCATGAGACACTGCCTCTAGAGAAATTAGACCGAAGATGTTCAGGCAAAGGGGCAGGCTCTGGTGGCATGGGATAAGATTTGTAGACCAAAGGATCAAAGGGGTCTAGGAGTACTTGATCTCACCATCCAAATGCTGCTCTCCTCCTAAAAAACTTAGACAAATTCTTCAATCATCATGATATCCCTTGGGTTCATCTCATTTGGGGAACTTATTAACAGAATGGGAAATTACCTGGAAGAAGCATGGAAGGATCATTTTGGTGGAAATATCATATTAAATTAATTGACACATTCAAATCCATGGCTAGATGCAGTTTGAGATCTGGGAAATCTGCTTTTTCTGGAATGATCTTTGGCAAGAGGAATGCTTAAAAAACAAATTGCCACACCTGTTGTCCTTTGCAAAGTCTTCAAATATCTGTGTCCAAGAGTTTGTCCATGCTGAGTACTTGGAAGATAACTTTCATCTACCTCTCTCTCAACAAGCCTACTCAGAATTTTTAATTCTAGAAGATATTTGCCAAGAGTTCCTTCCAACCATACAACAAGATCAACGAGAACGACTAGTGGGAGCGCGCTCTTCAGGAAGTGCGTGTTAAATACAGACGTTAAGCCGCCTGACCGACACGTGGCGTGTGGAAGTTTACCGACGTATTTCGGCGCCGGCGGCGTGTATTTCGGCCGCTGACGGTAGCGTGTATTTCCGACCACACGGCAGCCCGACACGTGGCTATCTGCTCATGCAGTGCACGCGACGAAAGGTAGTTCCACGCGAGGTAATAAGGCAAAGGCACGAGTGGTGCAACTTCGTTCATCGTCGATCAAAGCAGCAACGCAGTACACCGTGCACTCCAAGAACATCGCGCAGTGCACTGCGACCTTAGGCAGTGCAACGCAGTACAACAAGGCAGTGCATGGACGATGCATTGCCTGAACACCGCGTAGTGCACTATGACTGAAGGCAGTGCAAGGCAGTACAACGAGGCAGTACACTACCAGGACACCGCGCAGTGCACTGCGAACTAAGGCGATAACGATATAACACGAACAAAGCGTGCATGACGGTGCACTACCAGACACCACATAGTGCACGAACTAAGGCAAGCGGTGCAACCGCGAACAACAAAGCGTGCATGGGCGGTGCCTTTGCACAGGCGGTGTAGTAATCGCCAGACACCACGCAGTACACTGCGAACTAAGGCGATGCAATACAGAACAACAAGCGGTGCATGGGCGGTGCCTGCCAGACACCGCAGCTGCATCGCGAACTAAAGGCATGTCTGAACAACAAGGCGGTGCATGAACGCGGTGCCTCGAGCAATGCGTAGTACACGCTCGACACCGCGATGCACTACGAACTAAGGCAGTGCAACACAGAACAACAAGGCAATGCATGGACACCTTGTCGTGCACTGCGTTTGAAGGCAGTGCAATATAATACAAAAAGGCAGTACGCAGACAGTGCACTACTAGGATATCGTTCTGTACACCTTGATCGAAGGCAGTGCAATGCAGAAGAAAAAGGCAATGCACTTGCCGTGCACCGCCAGGACATCATGCCGTGCACCACAACCGAAGGCAGTGCAATGTAGAGTCAAAGGGCAGTGCAAAACAAAAAGTTCTTCAAAACCTATCATATGGGATCTAGTTTGGTAGATCTCGACGCGACTAGCGCAATTGTGAAAACGGATCTTAGTTTGGATGATTCGTTTAAAAGATATCGCATTTTTCGTGTTTGAATCTAAAAAAGAAAGGGAAAAAGGACCACCACCCCTCTCTCTACAGGCACCACGTGTCGCGCGGGGAAAGCTAGGGACAATGCACAAAGGACTCTCTAGATGCCACGTGCAGCAACATCAGCGATTGCAGAGCGTGCTCGGAAACGCGTGCGCTTTTTCTAGCCTTTTCGAAGATCAACCGGATAAATGGAGTTATATTTGGGGATCAGACAATTTTATAGTCAAAAAAGCTTACTCTGCTATGGTTGGATATACTCCTATACCACCTCATTTCTCTTGGATTCGGGCTTCCTCTTGCCAGAACAAACATAAATTCTTCTTCTAGATTTTACTTCTAGATAGATTAAACATAAGAAATTTGCTGAGAAGGAAAAATTTTGCACTACCAGATTATAATTGTGCAACTCTCAACTGCCCTTTGGAGGAAACGGTGGTCCACTTATTTTGGGATTTCCCCTTTGCTAAGCTTTGCTAGAATCACATATGTACAAACAGAGCAACTGAACTTTCTGGTCTGGATTCTTTAGCTGACATTAAAACAAAACCGAATTTGCCATTTGCAATGGAGATAATGATCTTGTCCGCACGGGGGTATCTAGATTTGCAGAAATGAGAAGATCTTTAATGATAAAAGGCCAACCCTAAATGGATGGAAGACAATTTTCTACCAAGAAATGAGATGGGTGCAATACAGAATTAAAAGAAAGCACCAAGAAAAATTCCATGCATGGCTGAACCAACAATTAGATCACAAATAATGTAACAAGTTTGATGTATCTCCCCTCCTAGAGGTGGCGTATGACTTTTTTCCACCTTTTAGATCCCTAGACATCTTTGTAAATATCACCATACATATTTAATAGAAAAAAATGCAGTGGGTATTTCCCTACTGTTCTGCCTCAAAAAAGATATTGTTAATTGTGTTCCTGCTAGAAATACTGAAGTTTATACTATTGATCATATTTTACCTGAACCTTACATCGAGAAAATACCTTTCCCTATTAAGGTAAAGGAGCATTCTATGATAACTGGTATGGTTAACAAAAGTACAAAGAAAGCTGTATGATGAACAAATAGATGTTGACCCTGCAGTAGCAATTGAGAAAAGCTTTGTCTCTAAAAATGTAAAAGATGGGCACATTATCCTTTGTAAGGATACTTCTAATATTGTTTCACATCCTAATGGAACTAGGAAAGCTAGTGTCCGTGTGTTTTCTATCAGAATTAGGGATTATTGCTACTATGGTTCATGTGATAGTTATATCGTTAAATTTATTCATGATGTTGAAAGTTATTATGAGAGAGGGAAAAGTGTTTCTATGCATCTCAATAATATTAAGTTTCCTCGCTTTATGCTGAAAGTCTTTATGTTGCACTTGTTTTGTCTTCCTATATGCTAGTAGCCTCTGGTTTCAATAATTTATTTTCTTACAAAATTCTCTTGCATATGAAGTGGGTTAGACTTAAATATATGTATATTTGCTTCTTGATGCTCTCTTTTACCTCAATTCATATCCTTATATTAGCATCATTGAAATTTATCATGCCTATCTTAATGGCTATAAAGAAAGAGCTTTTTGGGAGACAACCCAATATATTTTTGCTTTCAGTTTATTTTTGTTTATTTGAGACCTGGAAGTTATTGCTTTTGTAATAACATCTCCTTATCTTTTTTGTTTGGTTTTTGTGTCAAGACCAGCCTCTAATGAAAGAGAAGTAAGATTTAGGGAAGTTGCTGTCCCAAAACAGAATTTTGTGCTTCACCGTAAAAAATCACGAAAAATCCCAGAACGTCGTACTGATCTGTATTTTTTGTGTGCATGCCCCAGTTTATCATTTAACTTTCGTTAGTTTTGCACTTTTTGTTTTGAGCAACAGAAGATTTTCGAAAAAATTGATCTTTACCTGCTGGTCTGTTTTGACAGATTTCTGTCATTTTTGCATTTGCCTCTTAAATCGATTTCCTTTTTGAATTCTTTTTGGGCTTTCAAAAGGAGTTGCTTTAGTAGCTTATGTTTTAATGGATTTCAATTGAAATTAAACCTAAAGGTTTATTATCTTGCATTCACTAATGATGCTAATGAAGATTGTGTGAAGGTTCGTATGAAAGAAATTTTCAAGTGGTAGGAGAAAATGATGTAATGAGATTAAGAATGGTCAAAAGACTCAAGCACTATATTTCTGGAGATTCCTACAATGAAGATATCGATACTATTCAACTGGTGACTCTTAAAGAATTTATTAAAGACCAAATTCAGAAACCTGCAGAGTCTGTTTTCGAATAGGTAATAGTTCTGGTAAGAAAAGGTCCACGAAAAACTTTTCAATCTATATTTTTGTAGTTTTTATCTAACATGGAAGATAATGGGTCGAAAAAGGGACGGAAACGGAGCCCGGGTGGCTCACACCACCCCGTGGCGCGGGCCCACCTGGCTGCGCCACCAGGGGGTGTGGCCACCCCGGAGCCCGTCTCCGACCCGTTTTCTCCGAGTACCTTCCTTTTGTTGTTAAACTTTGTAATATATAATCCCCCGGATTTCCCGAGGTTCGTATATCGTGTTCTCGTCGTGTTTTCATTTTGATCTGTTTCTGACAGGCAGATTCTATGTTTTGGAGCCACAATGTCTTCCTCTTGATCACCCAAGGAGGATTCCTCCGCGGACATCATCAACCCATACATGTATGAGTTAAAGATTCACCCCAAGGAGTTATTGCTCGAAGATGGGAAGGTACAGATAAAAGAGGTTCAGGGTCCTAAAGGAGAAGGTAGTCTGGAGGACAGGATGGAAGCGCTAGAGCGAGAAGTCTTTAGGTATAAGAAGATGGCAGAACGCGAAGTGGACATCATCCATAAGATAAGTTCAGAACTCATCGCCGAGGACAAGAAGGAGGCTGCTGAGCTTAGGGATGAAATTCTCTCACTCCAACAACCAACCAACTACAAGCACAACTCTACGACATACAAAATCAAAACTATGAGTATGAGGCTAGGTTTAAACACATAAGTTCTGCTGCTAGTTTCAGTATATTGGAAACCAAGATCTCCTTTGTCGATGTAGAGTATTTACCTTGGAAGTCGGATGATGACGAGGGAACACCACCACCACCGAAGGAGTAATTCGTCATCAGGTTTTGGCATCCCCTTGGTTTGTTCCAAGCTTGGGGGAGTGTCGCGGCATCACATCATTATCTTTCATCTTTTTACCCTTTTAGTAGAGTCATATCATGAATAGAGAAGTTATCATATAGGATGGTTTGCATTGTGGAAGTATCTCCCCTCTAGTTAGATATCTATGTATCCCTTGGTGTGAGTTGCCGTTATGGAATATTAATGAGAAGCTCTATCATTTACTTTTTGCACATCTTATTTTAGTTTGCAATTTCTGTTATATGATTAATCTTGTTGTTAGTATTGGTATCACTTTGGGATCATTAGGTAAATTTAGTTGGTTTTGGCAAATTTAGCTCTAGTCAGTAGAAAGAGAGAAGTACTTTTAATATAATTTCATCATCTTTCTTTCTTGTTTGGCTCATAAGCTTAGTATTCTCTAGTTTAGATCTTTTGTGATTTCAAGGAAGATTGCATGATTGTTTCTATCACTTGTATGTTTGTTTGTTTCCTTCAACTCTTATTGCTTGTTACCCAATCTTGCTAGCCAAAAACCTGTACTGAGAGGGAATGCTTCTCGTGCATCCAATTCTTGAACCAAAACCTATGCCATTTATGTCCACCATATCTACCTATTAGCATCATCGCTACTTCAAATAAATTCTCGAGTTTTATCTGTCTTCCAAATTAAACTTGTTATGTGAAAATTAGTGATTAAATCTCTCACAAACTTGATGGCACACTTTATTTTCTTGTACTTAATAAATTTGAACCATTGTGACTATCTTATGAAGCTTGTATGCTTGCATTTTATAAGTTGGGAGTTAGCAAAACCATGCTGTCATGGGGTCCGCTTTCGATATTGCACTTATTATTTAGTTGATATCATGTTCTTTTGCTTATGGATGCCGACGGTGTGAAATAAAATGGGAGCTTGTAAGCTCATGGAATTTGTATATGTGTTAGAGAAACACATGGGCAGCTAGCCTAAGCCATGCCTAATCATGGTGGAAACTTGCAGCATAACCATAGTGGCATTCTATGAAGCATCTCCAATAAAAACCTATGCAAATAGCAAATAAAAAGATCACTGAGATGCTCACTGTCTGTTGCCTTGTCATTTTGATATGGGATAGCTCCTGTGTCATGGGGCAAGGGGTACTCCGTTGGCGGTTCTCTATGATACACATACACTTACAATGACAAGAACTTACCAGAGACCAAAGTTGAGTAGCATGAGGTCTGGTACTCGTACTCAAGGGGTATGAGACTTGTAACTTATAATTTGTCAAGCATATAAGTCATATTTGAAGGGTTTCGCAGCATAGTAAATCAAAATTTTCTACGGAAGCGAACAGAGGGAAAGCCAAGATCTAATCTAGGAGATGCAAACAACAAGAGAGATTGGATTAGATCTTCATACCCTTGAAGATTCAAGACAGTAACGCTCATTTAACGTGGGTGATGTAGTCGTACTCGCTTCTCCTCCTCGCGATCCGATCCGATCTAGCACCACAAGTGGCGGTGCCTCCGTGAGATGCACACGTGCGGCACCTCGACGTATCCTCCTTCCTCGGACCAGCAAGTATGGTGGAGAGATAGATTGGATCTACAGCACGACGGCGTGGTGTATATGGTGGAGAATTTCTGCCGCAGGGCTTCGCCTACAAACAGTCGGGAGGGAGAGAGGAAGGGCAGCAGGGCAACTGGGTTTGGAGGAAGGTGTAAGGGTGTATGGGAGGGGGCGCACCAGCCCTCTATATATAGAGGGGGTGCGCCAGCCCCAGCCTCCTCCAAGCCTATCTCTAGTTTAAACAATTTAAACTCTCCCTTATCTAGAAATCCTATCTTATCTTATCTCTAGTTTAAACGATTTAAACTCTCTAGGATCGGCTGGGCCCTATGGGGCCTTGTGCCCCTGGCCCAATGCGGCCAGGACACTCCCTCATAGGCCCATGCCCCCTCCCAGAAGGTGGGACCACGTTGGCCCCCTTCCGGAAGGTTCTAGAAGCTTCCGGTACAATACCGATTAATCCGGAACAATTCCGAACTCCAAAACTGCATCGCCTTATCTGAATCTTATTCTCGGACCATTCCGAACCTCTCGTGATGTCCCGGATCCCATCCGAGACTCAACAAAAATTCATAAACCAAGTATCCAATCTATCCTAGCGCCGAGACACGTTATGTGTGACCTGCGGGTTCGAGAATATGCGATATGATCTTCTATCAATAATCAACAGGGTCTGCACCCATATTGACTCCCACACATTCATCGATGATCATATCGGATGAACCACGATGCCAGGATTCAATCAATCCCATATATATATTCCCTTCTGCTCGCGATATTTTACTTGCCGAGATTCGATCGCCGGTATCGCCATACCTAGTTCAATCTCGCTCACAGCAAGTACTTTACTCGTTCAGAATCCGATATCACTTTGTGATTAACTCCTTAACCACATGCTTGCAAGCGGTGTTGATATCGATTACGAGTGGGACCCAAGTATATCTCTCCGACTTGGGAGGGACAAATCCCATCTCGATACATACAACCCAATGATACTTTCCGATCACTGAGAGACACCTTTATGATCACCCTCTCATAGGATGACGTTTGATGACCTCAAAGCTTTCTTCCGATACTGTGGAGTTGTATTATCTCATGGTCTAAGGAATACAATATTTGACATGAGAAAAGCTTCAAAGATGAACACAATGATACGATCTAATTGCTTCGCTTAGTTTGGTACATCCACCATATCATTCTCCCAATGATATGATCTCATTATCAATTGACAACTCATGTCTATGGTTAGGAAACCTTAACCATCATTGATCAATGAGCTAGTCCATAGAGGCGCATTAGGGACACGGTTGTTCACAAACCACACAAGTATTAATGTTTCCGCTTAATACAATTCTAGCATGGAATATAAACTTTATCATGAACAAGAATTATAATAATAACATCTTTATTATTGCCTCTAGGGCACAATTCCAATCCTCCCACTTGCACTAGAGTCAATAATCTAGTTTACATTTGGCAACAATCTCACACCCATGGCAATCGAGGTGCTGATCATGTTTTACACGTGGAAGAGGTTTAGTCAATGGATCTGCGATATTCAGATCTGTATGTACTTTGCTGATCTTCAGATCTCCATCTGCTATATAATCTTGGATTATATGAAACTTGCAGTTGATATGCTTGGTCTTTGGATGATATCTTGGTTCCTTAGCGAGTGCTATGGCGCCAGTGTTGTCACACAATATCTCTAGTGGGTCCAATGCACTTGAACCACGCCAAGCTCATGATGAAGTTTCGATCCAAACTCCTTCACTTGACGCTCGCAGCAGCCATGTATTCCGCTTTCATCAGAGATCCCGCGATCATGCTTTGCTTGCAGCTTCTCACTCACAGCCTCCATTCAAAATATACACGTATCACGTAGAGATTTACAATCATCCTTGTCGGTGTCGAAACTAGCATCGACGTAACCTTTAACGACGAGCTGTTCATCACCCCCATAGACTAAGAACATTTCTTTAGTCCTAGTTAGGTAACTTAGGATGTTCTTAACGGCTGTCCAAAGGTTCCACTCTGGATCACTTTGATATCTGCTCGTCAAACTAAGAGCATTGGACACATCCGTCTAGTACACAAAGATGGCATACATGATGGAACCTATGGCCGAGGCATAAGGCACTTTGCTCATAGCTTCCGATCATTTCATCAGAATGGACACCGAGCCTTGCTCAATATCTTACTCGACAACATAGGCCTTGAACCTTTCAATGCCTTATCCATTCTGAACCTTTTCGAACTTTGTCTAGGTATGTACCGCTTAAAGCTATCAGCGTCTTTGTCCATCTCTATAGATTTTGATGCCCAATATATAAGCAGCTTCACCTAGGTCTTTCATTGAAAAACACTTGTTCAAATAACTCTTCACATTGTTAAGCATGTCGATGTCATTTCCAATAATCAATATGTCATCCACATATAGTACCAGAAACGTCACCGAGCTCCCACTCACTTTCTTGTAGATGCAAGCTTCATAGCAATTTGGAACAAATCCAAAGCTCTTGATCACTTGATCAAAACGAAGGTTCCAACTCCGAGATGCTTGCTTTAGTCCATAAATGGAACGCTGAAGTTTGCATACTTTATCAGCATCCTTAGGATCGACAAAACCTTCGGGTTGCATCATATACAACTCTTCATCAATGTTGCCATTGAGGAAAGCAGTCTTGACATCCATTTGCCATATTTCATAATCATGAAACGCAGCAATTGCTAATAAAATCGAATGGACTTAAACATCGCCACGGAGAGAAAGTCTCATCGTAGTCAACACCTTGAACTTGTCGAAAACCTTTCGCAACAAGCCGTGCTTTATAGACGGTAACATTACCATCCGCGTCGCTTTCTTCTTGAAGATCCATTTGCACTCAACGGCCTTTCGGTCGCTAGGAGGGTCCACCAAAGTCCATACTTGGTTTTTGCTCATGGATCCCAATTCGGATTTCATGGCTTCTAGCCATTTCTCAGAGTCTGGGCTCATCATCGCTTCCTCATAGTTCGTAGGTTCACTGTCTTCTACTAACAAGACCAAGACAGGAATTGCTTAGTACCACTCGGGAGGGCACGCGACCTTGTCGACTGCTGACGCTCAAGAGCAGATCGTCCAAGCTTCATGATCCTTGTCATTAGCTTCCTCTATTGTTGGTGCAAAGGCACCTGGAACAATTTCAGGTGCTGCGCTACTCTCCAATTCAAGAGAAGGTTCAATAACCTCGTCTAGCTCTACTTTCCTCCCACTCACTTCTTTCGAGAGAAACTCCTTCTCAAGAAAGGAACCGTTCTTTGCAACAAACACTTTGCCTTCGGTTCTGTGATAGAAGGTATACCCAATAGTTTCCTTAGGGTATCCTATGAAGACGCATTTCTCCGCTTTGGGTTCGAGCTTGTCTGGCATCAACTTCTTGACGTAAGCTTCACATCCCCAAACTTTAAGAAACGACAACTTAGGTTTAGCACCAAACCACAGTTCATACGGTGTCGTCTCAGCGGATTTAGATGGAGCCCTATTTAAAGTGAATGCAGCGGTTTCTAATGCATAACCCCAAAAAGATAACAGCAAATCAGTAAGAGACATCATCGATCGGACCATATCTAATAGTGTTCGATTCCGCTCAGACACACCATTGCTGTGGTGTTCCGGTGGCGTGAGTTGTGAAACGATTCCACTTGCCTTGAGATGCGTGAGAAAATCATAACTCAAATATTCGCCCTACGATCGGATCGTAGAAACTTAATCTTTACATACGATGGTTCTCCACTTCATTCTGAAATTCTTTGAACTTTTCAAACGTTTCAGATTTATGTTTCATTAAATAGATATACCCATATCTACTTAAGTCATCTGTAAAAGTGAGAAAATAGCGATATCCACCGCGCGTCGAAACACTCATCGGTCCGCATACATCGGTATGTATGATTTTCAACAAGTCCGCTGTTTCGCTCCATCATCTTTTGGAGAACGGGTTTTGATCATCTTGCCCATGAGGCATGGTTCGCATGTGTCAATTGATTCAAAATCAAGAGACTCCAAAAGTCCATCTGAATGGAGTTTCTTCATGCGCTTTACACCAATATGACCTAGCCGACAGTGCCACAAATAAGTAGTATTATCACTATCTACTTTGCATCTCTTAGCCTCAATGTTATGGATGTGTGTTTCATCCCTTTCGAGATTTAGAAGAAATAAACCATTCACAAGAGGTGCATGACCATAAAAGATGTTACTCATATAAATAGAACAACCATTATTCTCCGATTTAAATGAATAACCGTCTTGCAATAAACACGATCCAGAAATAATGTTCATGCTCAACGCAGGCACATAATAACATTTATTAAGGTTTAAAACTAATCAAGGTAAAACTAAGGAGAGCGCGACGGCCATCACATCAACTCTTGATCCGTTAACGCCAAGATCGTCACCTCATCCTCGCAAGCCGCCTATTCCGTAGCTCCTGCTTGAGTTACAAATATTAGCAATCGAACCAAGATCAAATACCCAGCACTACAACGAGGGCTAGTAAGGAAAACATCAATAACATGTATATCAAATATACCTTTGATGGTGCCACCTTCTTGTCCGCTAAGTACTTGGACGATATGCCCAAAGGACCCTTGTCCGTGCAATAGAAGCACTCAGTGTCCGGCTTGGGACCAGACTTGAGCTTCTTCTCAGTAGGGGCAACGCGCTTGCCGCCGCATTTCTTGAAGGGCTTCTTTGCACCTTTACCTTTCTTAAAGGAGGGCTTGTTGACCATCAACACATGATTATCTTTCTTGATGTCCACCTCCGCAGCCTTCACTTTCATGAAGAGCTCGGTGATCGATCGATGGAACCAATCTGATTGTGAGTCACTACAAAACTTTTGTAGCTAGGAGGGAGTGATTGCAGAACCCTGTCAATCTTGAGCTCCTCTAGAATCTTGCAGTCCAGTTGCTCAAGGCGTTGAGTGTAGCCCGACATCTTAATGGCGTGCTCACTAACGGAACTCCCTTCCTCCATCTTGCAGTTAAAGAACTTCTCAGAGATCTCATATCTCTCGAGCGGGCCCGAGTCTCAAACATGGTTTTCAGCTCCTCGAGAATCTCAAAGGGCCCGGATAGTTTTCAAAACGATTTTGAAGTTCGGTTCCATAGCAAACAACATGGTGCTCTTAATCACACCATAATCATCTTTTGCGGTCGATAGACGGCTTTCTCATCAGTAGCGCAGTTGCAGGGGGTTACCTAACGCTTTCAAGGACATAGTCCTTTGTCCGCCAGATGTAATGATTCTTAGATTGCGGAACCAGGTGAAGTTAGACCCATTGTTTCTAAGCTTTTCTTTCTCAGAAAACGCTTGAAGTTGAAGTTGGACTTGGCCATGTGATCTATGTATTTGCAAGTACAATTAAGACTATGTTCATGATAAATAGTTCAACTTAATCAAATTACTAGATGAACTCCCACTAAATTCAACATCCCTCAAGTTGCTTAGTGAACACGATCCAAATTCACCACACCTAATCCGATCTTCACGAGAAGAGATGTGGCTTCAATGGTGGACAACGAAGTGTCGATCATATCATTCATATGACTCATGCTTAACCTTTCGGTTCATGTGTTCCGAGGCCATGTCTGTACATGCTAGGCTCGTCAAGTTAGACCCAAGTATTTCAGCGTGCAGTAAACTGGCTTGCACCCATTGTATGTGAGCGTAGAGTCTATAGCACCCGATCATCACGTGATGCTTGGACACGACGAACTTTCGCAACGGTGCATACATGGGGAGAACACAGTTTTATCTTGATCTTTAAGTGAGGAATCATCTTATACTGATACTGTCGCGATCTAAGCATAATAAGATACATAAAAGGATAAACATCACATGCATATAAATTTATGTGACATGGTATAGCCAATCTTCGCAAGAATGATCTCCATCTTGTGCGTTCCGCATGATCTCCATCACTCCACCATGATTGCCTCCACCATGAATAGCAACTACAACTATTGCTAACTACTTAGCGATAAAGTAAAGCTATTACATGGCGTATAAGAAGTTGACTCGCAGGTCATACACAATTATAAAGACAACCATATGGCTCGCCGGTTGTGTACTCATCGACATGCAAGTCGTGAAACATTACAAAACATGATCATCGTGACACAGTATACACATCACATCTTGGGCCATACCATATCACAGAAACACTCTGCAAAAACAAGTTAGACGCCTCTACTTTGTTGTTGCATGTTTTACGTGGCTCATGGGAGTAGATGCTAAGAACGATTCTTACCTACGGAAAGCCACAACGGTGATATTATGGTTGCCAAACTCCGTGTTAATACCATGACAACTATAGTGAGAGAACCGACATCCACCAGCCGCATGTGTGGTACAAGCCACACGTCAAGTGCGGAGTCGGTCTCATGAACGACGTCGCGTAAGGTTGGCCTGGACCGCTTCAATCTCACTATCCCGCCATAAGAAGAACACGAATAAGAGGCTTGCAACAGAAAACATCAACGCCGCAACAACCATGTTGCGTTCTACTCGTGAATCACATCTACGCATAGATCTAGCTCGATACCATCAAGGGTTTCGCGGCATAGTAAATCAAAATTTTCTACTGAAGCAGAGGGAAAGCCAAGATCTAATCTAGGAGATGCAAACAACGAGAGAGATTGGATTAGATCTTCATACCCTTGAAGATTCAGACAACGGAACGCTCGGGAACGTGGGTGATGTAGTCATTTCGCTTCTCCTCCTCGCGATCCGATCCGATCTAGCACCACAAGTGGCGGTGCCTCCGTGAGATGCACATGCGGCACCTCGGCGCCTCCTTCCTCGGACCAGCAAGTATGGTGGAGAGATAGATTGGATCTACAAAGACGGCGTGGTGTATATGGTGGAGAATTTCACGCAGGCTTCGCCTACAAACAATGAGAGGGAGAGAGGAAGGGCGGCAGGCAACCGGGTTTGGAGGAAGGTGTAAGGGTGTATGGGAGGCGCACCAGCCTCTATATATAGAGGGGGTGCGCCAGCCCTAGCCTCTCCTCCAAGCCTATCTCTAGTTTAAACAATTTAAACTCTCCCTTATCTAGAAATCCTATCTTATCTTATCTCTAGTTTAAATGATTTAAACTCTCTAGGATCGGCTGGGCCCTATGGGGCCTTGTGCCCCTGGCCCAATGCGTCCAGGACACTCCCTCATATGCCCATGCCCCCTCCCGGAAGGTGGGACCACGTTGGCCCCTTCCGAAGGTTCTAGAAGCTTCCGTACAATACCGATTAATCGGAACAATTCAACTCCAAAAACTGCACCGCCTTTATACGAATCTTATTCTCGGACCATTCCGAACCTTCGTGATGTCCCGGATCCCATCCGAGACTCGAACAAAAATTCATAAACCAAGTATCCAATCTATCCTAGCGCCGAGACACGTTATGTGTGACCTGCGGGTTCGAGAATATGCATATGATCTTCTATCAATAATCAACAGCGGGGTCTGGGCACCCATATTGACTCCCACACATTCATCGATGATCATATCGGATGAACCACGATGCCAGGATTCAATCAATCCCATATATATATTCCCTTCGTCTCGCGATATTTTACTTGCCCGAGATTCGATCGTCGGTATCGTCATACCTAGTTCAATCTCGTTCACAGCAAGTACTTTACTCGTTCCGTAATCCGATATCACTTTGTGATTAACTCCTTAACCACATGCTTGCAAGCGGTGTTGATATCGATTACCGAGTGGGACCCAAGTATATCTCTCCGACTTGGGAGGGACAAATCCCATCTCGATACATACAACCCAACAGATATTTTCCGATCACCTGAGAGACACCTTTATGATCACCCTCTCATAGGATGACGTTTGATGACCTCAAAGATTTCTTCCGATACCAGGGAGTTGTATTATCTCATGGTCTAAGGAATACAATATTTGACATGAGAAAATCTTCGCAAAGATGAACACAATGATACGATCTAATTGCTTCGCTTAGTTTGGGTCTGTCCACCATATCATTCTCCCAATGATATGATCTCATTATCAATTGACAACTCATGTCTATGGTTAGGAAACCTTAACCATCATTGATCAATGAGCTAGTCCATAGAGGCGCATTTAGGGACACGGTGTTGTTCACAAACCACACAAGTATTAATGTTTCCGCTTAATACAATTCTAGCATGGAATATAAACTTTATCATGAACAAGAATTATAATAATAACATCTTTATTATTGCCTCTAGGGAACAATTCCAACAATATTTTCCTCACATTAACCTTAATCACTTCATGATGCTTATGATAGGGGCAATGAGAGCTGAAAGTTAGTAAGTACCATAATTTTTGGAGGCTCTTTATGAAACTTGAAAATCCATGCTTCTCTCTGCGAAGGGCCTTTCTTTTACTTTTTAGTTGAGTCAGTAAACCTATTCCATTCTATCTCAAGCAAGCATTTGAGTTGTTGTGATTCAATCACCCATATGATGATTTATTCAATCATGTTTCTTATGTTCCTTGTTTTGCACACTGCTCTTATCTAAGTGAATACTACTTTGGAAGCTAGCATTGAAACCCCCACTAAATTTGACTCCTGCAATTTGTTAACCGTTCTCTGACCAAGAACAAAAGTTTACCATTACCAATTATGATTTACTTTATGCATCTTTATTGTGTTTCCCTTACTCATTGCAAGTTAAGTTATATAATAGTAAGTTGTTTTATATTATGATTTGTGTATTGATAAATGTGATGCTTCTTGTCCGTATTCTCTTTATCGACACTTCACTCCAAAAACATGTGGTCATGTTTATTGAGCTCAGTTTTCCCTTGGGGACAAGCGAGGTCTAAGCTTGGGGGGAGTTGATACGTCCATTTTGCATCACTATGCTATATCATAATTCACTATGATTCATTGGTATATTTCATATTAAGAGAGGATACTTATGTTATTTCATCTATTTTTGCACGATTGATGATTTTTGGAGGATGAACCACCAGAGTCAGGATTCTGATGGAAAAAGCACTATCAGGATGCAAAATTCACGAAGATCAGAAAATCCCAGAAAATATATGGAAAATCCTATTTTTCCAGAAGACGAAGGAAGCCAGAAGGAGGAGTGGAGATGGGCCACAGGGGGCCCACACCCCCTGGTGGCGCGGGTCCCCCTAGCCGCTCCACCAGGTGGTGTGGATACCCTAGACCACTTCCAGCATCTCCCTTTGGCGTATATAATCCCCTCGAAACTCTAAGACTCGGGGAGCGACCATAGAAAGATTCCACCGCCGCCTCTGCGGGACAGAAAAATGCAGAGAGAGAAAGAGCTCTCCGGCAGGCAGAAATCTGCTGGGGAAATTCCTTCCCAGAGAGGGTGGATCGTCGCCATCAAACACCATCATCAAGCTAGACTTCATCGGGATCATCTCCACCATCATCTCCACCAGCACCATCATCAAAACTCCATACCGCTGTAACAATTGGGTTGAATCTTGCATAGTTCTTAGGGGAAACTTTCCCGATGTTGATTACTTGTTGTAGTTGATGCTATTGAGTGGAACCGTTGAATTATTGTTTATGTTCAGATTGTTACTTATCATTATTTCATCTCTAATCTTGATCCATATGATGTCTCGTGAGTAGTTCGTTTAGTTCTTGAGGACATGGGAAAAGTCATGTTGTTAGTAGTGGAATTGTGTTGAGAAAGATTTAATAGTTTGATAATTAAGTTGTGGTGTTATTCTTCTAGTGGTGTCATGTGAACGACGACTACATGATACTTCACCTTTATGGGCCTAGGGGATGCATTGTGTATTTGGATACTAATCGTGGGGTTGCCGGAGTGACAGAAACCTAAACCCCCGTTAGGAAACCTTTGCATAAGGGAGTGTAGGATCTCAGAGTTTAAGGTTGTGGTTAGGTTTTTATCTTAATTACTTTCTTGTAGTTGCGGATGCTTGCAAGGGGTATAATCACAATTATGCATTAGTCCTAGGAAGGTCAGTACATTAGCACAAGTTCACCCACACAACACTTATCCAACCAAAGAAGATTAATCAACTATATGAAGCAAACGCACTTGACAGTATTCCCATGTGTCCTCGAGAATGTTTGGTTATCTTAAGTAATACAACTGGCTTGTCTATTACTAAAGAAAGGATTGGGCCACTTGCTATCTGCATTATCAAAAAACCCTAAAAATCCGTTTGCTAAGTATTTACAGAGAATTCTTGATCCAAGCCACTCGTCAACACCTTCTGCTCCTTGTTGGGTTCGACACTCTTACTTATAAAAAATACCGCGATACACCCCCTATACTCGTGGGTCATCAAGACACATCGCGGTGGTCGGTAGAGTCACCCTCATCAAGTCGATGATCACCACTCAAGCCATCCACCACATCACCCCTCTTGCGATCCCTCCCGACATCCTACACTCTATTAATAAGTTGGAAAGAGCTTTTCTTTGGACGAGGTGGATAAGATCTTCGGTGGGCAATGCAAAGTGAATTGGAAAAATTGTTTGTAGGCTAAAGGATAAGGGAGGCCTTGGCATCATGGACCTAGATAAATTTGCTAGAGTGCTTCGTTTGCGGTGGCCTTGACTCGAATGGAAGGATCCAAACAAGGCTTGGATTGGTTGTGACCATCCTTGTGATAAAGCGTACATGGAGTTCTTTTATGTGGCGACCACTATTACCATTGGGGATGGGAGCATTGTGAGATTTTGGCATGAGTCGTGGATCCATGGGAAGAAACCAAAGGATATTGCGCCCTCCATCTTTGTGCTATCCACTAGTGAAAACTTCACTGTAAAAAGGGCTTTGCCGATGATTATTGGATAAACAACATAAATACAACCGATGGTCTCAATACTCAACACATATCTGAGTTTGTGGAACTTTGGATTATGGTTAGAGAGGTTCATCTTGAGGAAGGGGTTGTGGATGACATTTGTTGGAAATTCACTAGCTCAGGGATCTACATGGCAAACTCGGCTTACAAAGCACAATTTTAAGGCATTACCCGCTCTACGATGCCGGAGTTGGTTTGGAAAAATTGGGTTCCTCCCAAGTGCAAGCTTTTCGCGTGGCTAATTCTTCAAGACCGGGTTTGGACAGCCAAGAGCCTTCAAAGACGAGGATGGACAAAGTGTGGTCTTTGCCAACTTTGTAAGAGGAGGGAAGAATCCACGACACATCTTCTTTTCAAATGCCGCTACACCATCCGGATTTGGAACTCTGTGGTTCTTTGGCTTGGGCTCCACCACATCGACACTACAAGTTGGACCTTATGCGACTTCGTTGAGGATTTGTGGAACTTAGTCTTGTTCACAAATGGCACTAGGATGAAATCTATGGCGTATCTCCTAATGCTCATATAGTGGGAGGTTTGGAACGAACGGAATGCGGGAGTCTTCCGCAAGATATCTACCTTGCCAACTTTGATACTCGAAAAAATTAAGGAGGATGCGAGGCTTTGGGTTTTGGCCGGTTCAAAACAGTTGTGATCTATCATGCCGGGAGAGTAGGCTTTTGTTTTTGCAGCACTTCTTATTGCTCGTGTGTAACCGAACTTTGTTATAACCTCCTTATTATTAAATGAGATGACGCAAAGCTTTTGCCTCCGTTTCCAAAAAAATGGTGTTTAACCATGGAGCCTTCCCAGAAGGTGTCTTCTCCCCATTCCCAACCATATTGTAGTAGCCGCATAAAGAGGTCCATATCTATCTCGATGCACGCAGTATCCCAAGCCCACCCAAATCTTTGTTGGATATTTCCATTCAAGATATGGCCATTGAAGTCTAAGTGTGCTTGCAAAGAAGTCAATGTTGAGAACAACGAGACCTCCAAGCTTCTTGGGTCTACAAACCTTATCCCAATTCACCTTGCATTTACCACCAGAAACTTTGTCGGTAGCCACCCAAAGAAATGCTCGCTCAATTTTCTTGAGATAGTTGGTGGTTCTCGGAGGGACAATGATTGAAGTAAGTGATGCCCCCTCCGTTCCATAATATAAAATGTTTTACCTTTGTGAAAGGAGTGTATCTAGGCGCATTTAGTGTGTAGATTCACTCCGAACTTACGCTCAAAAATGCGCCTAGATTCATTCCTTTCATAAAAGCTAAAACATCTTATATTTTGGAATAGAGGGAGTAGATGGATTGTGATGTGAGAACCTATTTGGCAAGATGTTGGAAGTCTACCCTCTGTAACCTCCAAATCGATAGCGATAAACCAGGATATTTAGTGGGAAGGTTGCACGTTCCACCGGAAGACCCGCAAGAATACTATCAAGATTAATTTTCCTACGATAGATTGGGACCACAAAATCTTTTGGAAATTAGTGCATAGCCTGTCCACCTCTCCAAAATCGAGTAGGATGATGGTTATGTTTTGGATGTCTTCTATAAAGGGAGCCACAAAAAGCGCCGCATCATCCGCATATAGAGAAGTTCTTAAAATGTTGCCTCTACCCCGAATCTTATGAAGCAAGCCAAGGGTGGTAGTGGTCGAGGATTTGAGTAATGAGATCAATGGCAAGAACGAAGAGTAGGGGCGTTAGGGAGTCTCCTTGTCACACTTCCCGAGTGGGCTTGATTGGGGGGTCGACAACTCCATTGAGAAGGATTCAAGAGTACGAGTACTGAGAAAAGATGCCACTGACGAGGGAGTACCCAACTGGTTAGGCCCAGAAAGCGAGTCGGTGGACTGGACCAAGGTATCCCATGGCCTAGCTAGGGTCGCCTACGATAGATAGCTGGTTGGGCCCAGAAGCCCAATGGAATCTTCTTGAAGGACATAACGAGGTCCACCGAAGGCGCGCATATCTCAGAGTCTACCCAAGTTGGATATATAAAGCTCGGCTAGAGGGATCTTAGGCTTACATTCACACACATCTCAAGCTTTGGTTTGTTGCACCCTGCCAGGCGCCATTGTAATCAGATCTGAGCTCATCCAATATAGTAAAACACGAGTAGGTCTTTTCCTTCACCGTGAGGGGCTGAACCTGGGTAAACTCCGCGTTACCAATCTCATTACGGAGGTTCCCATGTCTCCTTCATCAACAAATCAACTTAAGCTAACCTCTGTAGCATATGCCGACACCATACATCGATAGTTGGCGCCCACCATGCGGCGTCAGACATCGAGGGTCGTGTTCATGGCGGGATCTCTCCCCTGACCTCTGATGAGACTAGGATCGGCCGGATGATCACCATTGGTGGCTCCGTCATCATCCTCCGGGGACGGCTACAATTAGTATAGAGATATAAAAATGAGAACCCACTTATTTCACTTGTCCCACTTCTACGTCCCTACTCGGGTCAGCCTTAGGCTCTCTATTTTCTATCTCCCCCCAGGAGAAATGAATAAGCAGCAAAAAAAGGCTCCTGCTTGTCCTCATGTTCTGTGACAGTCTGATCATCCACCCTAACTGCCGGAATCAAATTTCTGGCCCGTCTCCCATTTGATACGGCATGGAATGTGCTGCTGATACTGCTGCATGCGCGATTCCTTTTCTTTTATGCAGATTGAAATAATACAGTATATAGGAATTTGTTACGTAGCTGAAGATTATTTTATTGATTAATCCCTATGGAATACCACTCACAAGTAGATAGCGGTGTAGCTCGAAGTCACAGCGTACGTCCGTGTTGCAGAATGCGGATGAAACACCAACGTGACGCTCTGCGCCA
Source organism: Avena insularis (assembly GCA_023614405.1). Taxonomy (NCBI): domain Eukaryota; kingdom Viridiplantae; phylum Streptophyta; class Magnoliopsida; order Poales; family Poaceae; genus Avena; species Avena insularis. Next base: position 92,431,044 of record CM042696.1, on the reverse strand, counting down.
CCACGACCCCACCAGCAAGCGTTTCGGCGCTCTCCCTCGCCAAGTTGATATGACGGCGGCAGCAGTCACACGCCTTCGGCGCGAGCAAGCGGCGGCGGCGCACGGCATGTGCTACACGACTCAAGTCGCGTCGTCCACATGACGTTCGGGCGTTCTCTCGGATCTTCAGATGGACTTCATCTGAGCGATTCCCCGGAGTGACGCGCAACCAGCCGCATGGCCTTTCGGTCGACATCAGTGGAGGAGGAGGAGGCATCGTTGACGGCCTTGCAGGAAGCGGCGGCAAGATGAGGCGGAGGCGGCTATGGCGTGCTGGCAGTGGTTGCCGTGTCGGCTGCCGAGTCGGAACGAAGAATGAGGAGGCGTGGTGCCGGAGTGGGGAAGGGAATGTGAGCGACGGGTGGTGGTGGTGGAGCCCCCGGTAGAGAGGGCGATAACGCCACCGTCGCCAGCACGGGATCGGAAGGGGATGAGGTTCTCGAAGATCGATCTAATCTGCTGACCTCGCTCTGAGCACTCCCAAGAAGTCAATGCGGTCTGCTCAAGGAAGTTGGCATCAAATTAATATCTCACCGTACAACAGGGGTGAACTAACAAATTGATCAAAACATCGGGCGTTTGGTCTAGTGGTATGATTCTCGCTTTGGGTGCGAGAGGTCGCGAGTTCGATTCTCGCAACGCCCCTATTTTTATATCTTTTTTCTCTCCTAAGATTTATACTACTCTACGTGTCATGATTATGTTAACCAACTGGAACTTAACGATGATTTAGTAGTACTGGTAAAGAGTAAGAATTTTGCATTTCCTTTCATTCTTCGCTGGGTGAATCGAGCTACATGTGGGCTGCCTACATGTGGTGTGTCATCCACGTCGACGCCGTCCGTCTCCATGGGCCATGGGCCTCTTCCAACAGTAGGCCTCACAGTTTTCTTCCGAGTTACTGAAATTGGTCATCCGAGCCCACAAACAAACCCAATCAAATCTCTCCTCTCCTCTTCCCATGGAGGCCCCGCACCGCGCACCCGCCGCCGGCGAAACCCTACCTGCGGCGGCCGCGGAGAGCAGCAGCAGCAGCAGCACCGAGGAGTCGCGGTGGCTCGCGAGCCTCTCCGAACCCGAGCTCGTCCGTCACGCCTCTCCCACCTCTTATTCCTTCCCCCTTTGTTTGATTTGATCTTCCTGACGAGAGGTTCGATGGTGGTGGTGGTGCAGGATTTCCTCATCAGCTTGAAGATGCTGGCTGTGAAGCGGGCCGAGACCGCCGGCCGCCCTCACCTCGCCGACGCGTTCGATCTGCGAACGCTGCGGGCGCTCGGTACTACTTTGAACTGCTGCCATTGCTCCAGCGCACCTCCCCTGTTCTTCCGTCGAGCGAAACTATCGTCTATTCGTCTTGACTCAGTCCTGACCTAGGAAATCTCTCCAACATTCATTATACTGGTCTGCTCCTTGCAGCAACAACTGAACAGAAATTTGTGCTAATTCATGCTGCTTAAAGTTAGTTAGTTGCTAACGGTCATGGATAGGGAATCATGCCATTACCATGCCTTATGAGTTATGACCTGCTGGCTAGTGGTCAGTGCTGATCTTTGCCTCTTGGTGGTCAAGCTACAGTCGTTGTTATTATTTGCCTGCTCTCGTGCCATGCTGTGGGGACATTCACCTGTTTATGTTATTTTTAATAAACTCTGAATTTGTGTAACGAAGGGACAGAATTAGAGAAAAACTATGAGTTCATAGCATAGCACATTTTTGCTGATTCAGAGTTGCAGCATATAGTATCCACAAATGCAGCACACTCGAATATTTATGTACTACCTGGGTGTTCAGGCATATTGCCCAAATCGATAGCTATTCATTCTTTGGGCTGGCTTCGCACGAAAAGCACTATTGTATATCCTACTTCATCTGCAATTGCACGAAAAATGCAGCATTTATCGTTTCTGAATACTGCTAGCCTTTTGCCCAGTGCCTTCCATCACATGTATGGTGTACTTTATTTGCTGAACGTGCTTTCCAGGTGTAGTTTTGCTGGAAAGTCTCAAAGAACGCCTAAAAGGAACCGCAGTTGATCCAACCATTCTTGATAGACTTGCACTCTCAAGGGATCCTGATGCGGATGCGGATGCTAATGTCAGCGTCAGCGGTAGTGATTCCGAGGTGTTCAGGCCGCGCAGCAAAGATCAGCCAAAGCCAAGTGGCATCAAGAGAAAACAGAAGAAGATGCAGGCTGGGTAAGTCTTACTCCTCGTGTTGCTTAGGAGTACAAAGGCCATCACCCATGTATCATTTTTTTTCTCTGATCATACATATGCTGCATTGTGTTCAAGTTACATACGCATGGTACTGTATTTCAGTTTTTGATCGGTTTTTCTCAAGCAATTTAATTGACCTTAGCTCAGACTATTAATACATACAAATTCTATCTTATGCTAAAACTTGCCATCTCTAAATCTACTGATCTTTTAGAGGCGTGTTGTGATGCAGTTATGGTGTGTTTGTGTATGATGCAGGTTCAAAAGTAAAAAGAGAAGAAAACTGAGCGAGAGCAGATAGCGGCGAACATAGATTGCTATGATTTTCTTGCTACTACTAGTGATCAAGTGCAAACACCCGGGGCTGTTGTTGAGCGAGATCGCCGAGGCGGCTGCTGCTGGTGGCGGTGGTAGTGTAAATTTTGCAACACCTTTAGTTGTTGCAGTATACTGTATTTTCCAAGCTTTTCTTGGTCCGGACTAACGGGTGAAGAACTCAAATAGTAGATAGATGTCCTTTTTGTTAGCAAGTGTTTTGAATGGATGTAACCAAGCTCGCAAAATATGTAAGGAATTATTGTTGCTATTGCCCTTCAGCATGTGCGATCCTTGCTATCGGGACCTTCCTCGGAGATCATAGCTTACGGCTTACCACGTGCCGTGAACTGATTCTCATACACATGCGATAGTGAGCATACATACGTTATTTGACAAACTATATCGGCTTTGACTCCGAGCCTATAGTAAATCAGCGAGCTCGATCATGTCGACAACACTTCTCAAGAGAACCACAACACACTATTGATAACCTTCTGCGCACGTCAATTGATACTCCACTTGACTGGAAATGTGAAAAACCGTTACATTGTTTGATTCCCGCACTAGCGCCCACACTTCCATCTCACAGAATGCAAAAGCATCAGTTAACTAGTCCAATGATCGATCGTACCCAATTCATCTCAAGCTCTGCTCTGCTCGGGGGAGGCTAGCTAGAATTAATCAATACAAGGAAGGATTTGCTTGTCATTCAAACCCATGTTGAAGTTTTCTGAAATAAAAAAAAACAGGTTCACACTCCATTAATGCAGCTTCGCTTTGATGCTACTCTGGTAACCAAACTCCTGGTCGCATAGTGGACACTTGGCCGGTCCGGTAGCCCGCGCCGCTCGAGCCGGTCCGCCGTCCAGCACCGGTCTCGCGAAGTCAGCCACGCGAACAACTTAACGCTGTGCACGACTATAGAGTGCCAGATCTTAGTGGCTGCCGACGCGTCGTACCTGCGAAAAATGCTCCATATGCCGACTTCGCCAAATATCCACCATCACTCGCCCACCTAGGTCAGCACGTCCTCACGCTCTAGGACAAGTTGCATCCCGGAGCACTTGTATTAGTCTAGAGATCGTAATATAAGATCTAGAGCAGAGTAGGGCTTTTATCTCCATAGGAGAGCCTCGAACCTGGGTACATCGTGTGTTGAGTTCTTGTGTTCTTCGTGTGCGGATCCACCGCACTATCCCTCCCCAGATATCACTAGTGTCCATTGGCCCCACTTTAGCCTACCCATGGTATCTGCCATGACACCACCATGACAGTTGGCGCCTACCATGGGGCTAGTAGCGGTGCTAGCTAGAGTCAAGATCCGGATGGGAAACTTCATCGCCACTGGAGAGCGCATCGTCTCCGGGCTAGTTCAGTGATTCGGCTCGCTGGACTTCGTCAACGACAACGTGCAGCATCGGTAACCGCCCATCCCCGCGCAACGGCCTCTTCGTCAACTCCGGCGCACACAAGATCTATGTCACGTTCGACATCTCCTATGCGTACCCGAAGCACATCATTGTGGCGGGAGAACCTCCTCTCTGCGTGGCTCGTGGTCCGTGTATCACTCGTCCCACCAGCTGCGTCGAGGTGATGATGACCACGCCAGATGCTGGTACAAGCAAAGATCTGGCAGAAGATGGGGAAACAACCCCCAAGGTAACTCGCTCAAGGTTCCCTCCGCTGGAGTGGCCGGAAAACATACTGCAGCAAGCCATAGAGATTTTGACTACTCTTGTAGCTCCTATAGTAGATCCGTCTCAGGCATAGGCCGAGCTAGAGGAGACCCGGCATAAAGTGCTCGAGGGAGCCAAGAAAATAGCAACGGCTCAGCGGGCATTGAACATCACGTTACGGTGAGTACGCTAGGGCCAATAAGCTTAACACTAGTCCCACTCGTATGGATGGTGTAAATATTAGGGGAAAGAACCTCATTAGTGAAATAGATAAAGAATATGTGCCAAAGCCAATAGATTCGGGTAACCCAATATCTGGAGGTTTGCTGAGGTATAGTACCCTGGCAAAGAACCTCAGGGCTGCAGATGCAACAGCTGCCGAGATACCCGCTTTGACCGGCGAGGCCCATCAAAGGCAACAAGAGAGAGTTGTTGAGCTAGTGCAAATTACAAACCAGCAGAATGAAGAGTTACTCCGGGCTAACCCGGCAAGAGAAGGTGGTTCCCGTGTCGTTCATTCGGGGGCGCTCCGACAAAATCGGCTGGGGCAGCATCTTCACTCGATGTAGGCCCAAGGAGAGAAGAGGTGGTAACCTCTAGTAGAAGAAACAAGCAGATGGTGCCCTATGACCCGGCTGTGGCCAGGAAAGGAAAAACAGTACAGGGAAATGTTGATCAAGGAAGTGTTAGCCAAGGTGATGGCGGTTGCGGGAACCTCGACCAAGGCAATGCCGGTCAAGGAAATGCTAGGCATGGCAAATCTAGACAGCGTAACTCGGCTGGAGCAGGACAATATCCACCGCAGCAACATCAGCAACAGTATATACCTTAGCAGGAGAAAAGTGTGGGGCCAGCTATTGATACCTTCGATCCAGATTATGGATGTAGTATAGATCTTTTTCCCTAGTAGACCGAGGTTTATCGAATCCTCGGGAAGCAGAAGCGTAGTGAAGTTACTTTAACGCACCTTCGGGAGTTTTAGAATTCCTTTTGTGTTTTTACTAGACCAAGAGTTTGCTGTCTTTTGTTGTTGTCGATGATGGAGACAGAGGGCCTAGGGCGTTCGGTTTCACATGTAGCTGTGCAAAACATTTGATGGGAATAAAAGATAATAATAAAGTATGCATGTAATTGTTAGAGCAAGATAAATTATATGTGGGCAGTGCATCCATAATTTCTATTGCCTCCGCAACCGCTTATAGCAATAACCTACTAGTATCATCCATAGAAGAAAGAGAACTAATGATATGTATAGTGACATCACCATTAATCCCAAGTAAATCCCTCACATACAGCAGTACTACCCTTTCTATCACTAGGATTCCCAACCTGCAGATTAGTCATTACGCATACTCCGTATACCTGTCTCAATCCTATGGGTCTTGGGTACCTGACAAGTCCTTATATTGAGGCAAGAGAGGATACAATAATCATCATGTCATACAAACTAATACATGATCCCATCTATGATAAATAACATGCACAAAATCTACATGGCTAGGCTGAAGCCCTTAGCCCAAGGAGAATTACTCACACATAGAGATGAGATCAACAATCATAAACATTGTAATGGAAATCATAAGATTGATAGCAAATAGTCTTACAATGTCGCCAATCGAAGAGGAGATCTACTATTACAAGTGGTGGAATATGGCTATGGTGATGGAGAAGGGTTTGGAGATTAGATCTAAGTCTATTCCTCCGGCGGCTCTTTGGTGTTGTGGATGGAGATCTGGGGGCGGCTGTTAATCAGAAAAGCGCTCTGTTTCTCGTTGCCCGAGGCCTCTTTATATAGGGGTACCTTCACGAAAGTTGTTCTGTTTGACCTAGCGGTGTCGATGGCAACTATACGGCCGGAATTTTATTCCCGCCGTATAGTTGGTCGTTAAAGCGTCTGTCTCCACTTCATGACTCCTGGTTTCTTTGGGTTGTTGGAAATCTCGTATCTTTGACTTTAATGTTGTGATTCCCATCATCAAACGTCATTATCTGTGCAGGGAAAAAGAGAAAGTGAGGATTGCATACCCCTTTGATCATTAGGCATTAGTGACAGGGTTTAGAGAGATATTTCATAAAAAATATGAATAATATCCAGTTTAAATGTGGATGTAGATGGCTATATTTTAGAGCCATCAACCTCCCCAAGCTTAAACTTGATCATCCTCGAGCAAGAAAACCAAAATCAAAAAGGAACTCGGCATTTAAACTAAAATAACGAGATGATGATCTTACTCATGATTGGTAGTCTCATGTTTCCTCCACTTTATAAATTTGAAAAACTTCAGCATAGATAGAGTAATGGCAAGCATATCATACGGGTTTTTATGCATCCTTATAGCGCAGCAAAATTATTGTTAACATGGATGATTCAAATGAGTAAACTTTATTCCATGTCATGTAATCAACTCATAGGCTTGCCTTTGAACAATAAAGTATAATCATGTAAAATTGAGAGTGTGAGAGTTGTCGTGAAAAGCATATACACTAGAGTATCTCAATTCTCCCACATTAATAAATCAAGACTTTTCAAGCACTACTTTGCCATTCATTATCCTTCAAGAATTTCAGTTCTTAAGTAACTGAGAGCATGCCAAAAAAATTAGTTTATCAGGCTGTGATGGACACTCGTGGCATCACTAAGGTTTTTGTTCCTTTTACACAATGATTATGCATATCAGCCAGAGGAGTGATTCCATCATGAACACAACTACCCAGGAATGCCAAGAATCTTACCCATTATAGCATTGCTGCTACATATGTTTAATCAACTCATAGCCGAAATCTAGGAGTTTCCTCCATGAAGATCATTTGAAGGCTAGCGGAGTTGTTGGTATCCATGAAAGTTTGACACGCATAAAGCTATATCATTCTTATGATTCACAAGTCAAACTTTGGCATGCTTACAAAAACCGCTAAACATTAATTCAATCGAACAAATACTTTTAAAGAGAGCCATCAAGTCAATCAACATTTTTGGTGGTGTTGAGTGTCTCTAGAAATGAGCCTTCAAGACTAAACACTACAACACCCAAGCCTTCAATTGTGAGATTTTTTCTTATTACAATAGTTTAGCAATTTTTTAGGAAAGACTTGGTTAAGTACAAGAGCTGGAACAAAACATACCCAACTAAATACCCATGCAAACAAAACTTTACTACAATATAAAGACTCACTCCACCAATATAATATCTCAATATTTACTACTAACTAGCATGGGTTTCTCAAACTTCAAAAGTGGGGAGTCATAAGGCATACCTCTCATGATTGGTTCCACTTCTCTCTTCCCTTTTTATTTGTTTCTTGGAAACTCGAAGTCGATCACTCTCCTGCAAATGTGTGAAAGCCACAAGGAGAATAGAGAAGAAAGAAGAGGGAAAAATAAGGATAAATGGAAAAATATGTTTGTTGTTTTTAAGAGAGGGAACTAAAGAATAGAAAATCGGTGGCAAAGCTCGGCTAGAAAATCTCGAAAGCAGCTAGACTTAACTAAATATAAAGTGTTGGGGAAACCAACACGAGTGCTTATAAACTCAAATTAAAAATATAACCTCGAAATAAATAAAAACAAATGAATGCCAAATAAATATAAATGAGGAAATTTCCCCAAGCTTAGGCTTTTGCAAGCCCTTCAAATCATTGTGGTGGCGGGAAAAATTTGTTACTCCAGTTTGCAAATTGAGTTGATAAATTACTAGTTGTTCCTCGGAGGTTCAAGGAGAGACTATGCATCCTCTCCACAGTCCCTTCAAGTTCTTGGAAGTCTTGGTATGTAGCGAACCGGGTTGGTGGCCATTCCTCTTGATAAGGAACTTCTTGCTCCTCTTCTTGGTCCTCATCCTCATCCGGAATCTCCTCCTCGGGTTGGTGTTGCTCAACCTGCAAGTCATATAGCAAACGTCCTTCCTCGATAGAGAAAATACCATTAGGCATAGGAGCGGGGTAGAGACGCCCAGCTCCAGCAATATGCAAGTAATAAACACCACCTCTCCTAGTGAGCATTCCATAAGCCTTTAAAGTAGAGAAACCAACACGTCGCTCACCTAGCACAGGTTGCAACTCACCTAGGTCGATGCCTAGGGCAATGGCAAGCATGGTGATGACGCCTCCACCTATGATTGGTCCTTGGCTTTGGGAGGATTGGTGCTCCATGTAGCGCACAAGGATTGCGCCCAAGTTGAGTGACAAGTTGCAGTTGTTGTAAGCGGCTTTTGCAAGGACTAAGATATCCTCCTCATTGAGTCTCGCGAACTCATTTCGTGTCTGCAAGGTGTTAAAAATAACATAGAACAAATAGCGAATTGCAGGATGTTGAATATTCTTCCCCTTGCTCACTCTAGAACTGAAGCTCATTCCATTATAATATTGTTCCGGGGAAGGGTCTAAGCCAGTAAAGGATGCGCGCAAGTCATTATCATTATTGTTTGGAAAATTAAAGCATGTGCACCATTCATCTAGTGATAAAGTGTAATTGTTGTTCATAAGTCAGAAAGAAATCATTTCCTCTCCATGCCATAGTCTAATGGTGCTTTGCAAAGAACTTAGAAATTCAAGAGTTAACCGGCGATAAGTCGGCACATCATTGAATACAAATTTTTGCTGGCCAACCCTATTGCAAAGTAAATTGAAGTCATTAGAAATACCGAGTTGATTCAATATAATGGGGCAAGCCAACTTGGTTGCCTTCACTTCTCGGTTCTTGATCCTATTGAAGCAATCACGTTGGAGCTTATTCCTGAACCGTATCCACATGTGTTCTTGAGCGACAGCCCGAGAAGCGCTAGCGACGGCACGAGCTCGATTTTGGCTCCTTGTGTTCATCATTTAAAATAATAAAGAAAGACAAAAATAAAACTTTTTGATCCAACAATAATAAGCATAACATATTACTCATCATAGCACACTAAAGAATCCCCTCAATGTAATAATCTAGGCAAGAAAATCATGACAATTAGTTCATATTAGGTCTCAACCTAGATTGATAATGACGATATATCGAAGATGAATTTGCAAAAAGTAATTGGAGGATCGGAGGAGAAACATACCGTAGATCACTTGTGTGCGAGGAAATCGAACAAAATTGAGTAGAGATTAAGATCCCTTGAGGTTTTGAGAGAGCTTGGAGGTAGAAGAGAGAAAAAGGATTAAAGTTTTGGGGTTGGAGGTACCTCCCGTGGCGTTTTTGTGGTCGGATGCAACTATACGGGGAAACTATATGGCCGGAACAATGTGTTCCTGCCGTATAGTTGGCCTGCTGTCAAAATTTTAGGTTTCCACCTAGTAGCGCAGCTATACGGCCATAACTATATGGCAGGAACATATTGTTCTTGCCGTATAGTTGGTCGTCAAACTCTTTGTACCTAGAAAAGAAATTGTACGAAAGCATCGATATCTATACGATCGGAACTATACTGCCGAAATTTTTATTCCCGTTGTATAGTTGGTCGTTAAACCTTCAGTACCTATGAAAGAAAAACTATTGATGGCAAAAATATCTATACGGCCGGAACTATACGACCGGAATTTTTATTCCCGCCGTTTAGTTGGTCGTCAAACCTTCTGTCTTTATCAAAAAAAATCTGTTTCTTCGAGAATTATTTCTTGTTCTGAAACTTAGCAAAACACCTTGTTTTTGACAAAAAAGTAACAGTAAAAATTGTCGACCAACAACAACATGTATAAAACAGGATTTTTAGTACTACACAACTTCTTCTCCTTAACTGGAGCTTTCTAGCACTCTTTATTAAACATAAAACTTAAACTAAAATCTAAAACTTAATTCAAACCTTTATTTCACATGGGTTGCCTCCCATGCAGCGCTCTTTTATGGTCAATAGCTTGACCTTGATGTTGCTCACTTAGGCCAGATGAGTGAAACACCCACTCCAAAATAGTTGGCCTTCAAAGTGATGGCCCCCTTTTCATCATGCTTGGTGTAACTACCTCGGTGAATTACGCTCTTAGTTACATGCCTGGATGAGCGGAAATGGTTAAAATAGTATGGTGGGGCCAAATGCCACTCACAGGTAGACCTTTCGACCGTCCTAACCATTTCCAGAACATCGGGACAAGAACGAGCGGTGTAATCGGCAGGCGAAGGGATCAACTACATACGCAAATGAGTATGTATGCAAGCCACATACAACAGTCCTCATAGCCATTCCATCTAAAAAGAAATAGAAATATTGCAACGCCATACGGCAAGATCCAAACATCCTAGATAGAGATAATATTTTAGGATAGCTCCTCATACATCAAACATCAGAGTATCAGGCGGAAGCGGAAAACAAGATCCGAGTACGGATAAGAAGCAAATCGGCATAAGATGCCCCATAAATAAACACATCCTGCCCCCAGATCTCACGGATCCCCGTTCCCGGAATCTCTACACCGAGTGATCGTTGCCAACATCGTCCGTCTCCTCCACCCAGTATCCATCTTGCGAGTATACCTGTTCATCTGAATCAAACAATTTATCGTGTGAGACCCTAGGGGTACTCAGCAAGTCTTCATGTAGGGGTTCGTAGCATGGAAAACAAAAATTTTCTATCGCATACAAACAAACAAGCCAAGATCTATCTACTAGATTGTAGCAACGAGTCGATAGAGGAACTCACCCTCGAAGATTCCAAAGCGGTTAACGAGAGCAGATTCTCGTGGGTGATGTAGTCATACTCTTTCCGATCTCAAGATCGCGTAGACGATCCTTCCAGCGCCATTGCTCCGGCGCTCGCTTCGGTCACACGCTCGGTATTTGACGAAGACCTTCCTCTCCTTGTTCCAGCAGCGGAGGTTGTAGCACTCTCCTCGCGATTCGGCAAAGACAACGGCGTGGTACCTAAGTAGAGGGAGATCCCGAGGCTTCGCTTAAGCCGGTGCAGTATGGTGGAGCTTATGAGAGAGGCTATTAGTGGTCTAGTAATTAGACACACCAATTAGAAGGCTATAAACCAATTAGAAGGCTCTAAACCGGCTAAAGCAATTAGAAGCTCTAAACCAAACGGCTCTAAACCGGAGATTAGAGGTGGAAACTTGTGTGTGTTAGGAGGAGCCCTGCCTCCTTATATAGGTGGGAGGGCTGGCGCCATGGGGAGGAGTGAGTCCTCCCCAACTCGGCTTGGAGGTGGCCGGTTGAGGAGGTCTCCTCCCCAACTCGGTTTCATACTCCTCCTCTTTCCTCTTTCCAAAATTGCTTTGACTTTCAAACTAGCCGTTTGACTTTTCAAACTAGGATTTGAATAAATCCTTTATTTCGGACAGCGAATACACTTAGTATATGATGCAATCATTCCAACATGCAATGACACATTCATGTACCCTTCCCTCCGAGTGCCGGACATTCGAACATTCTAGAACATTCAGATGAAAACACGGAACCATTCCCCAACTCAAATGGGACTTTCCTTATATGAATCTTATTCTCCGGACCATTCCGGATCTCCTCGTGATATCCCGGATCCCATCCGAGACTCCTAACAACATTCGGTCTCTTTCATAATACCATAACTACTCAAACAACGTCAATCCTTAAGTGTGTCTCCCTACGGTTCGTGAATTATGCGACATGATCGAGACACTTCTCCAACAATAACCAATAGAGGAATCTGGAAATTCATATGGCTCCCACATATTTCTACGATTACTTTGCGATCGAATGAACCACTTACATACGATACCAATTTCCCTTTATCTCACGATATGTTACTTATCCGAGGTTATGATCGCGGTATCTCTCGCATACCTAGTTCAACCTCACATCGATAAGTACTCTTTTCTCGTTCCCGTGATATGTGATCCCTTGTGAGCCAGTCACATGCTTGCAAGCTAATTGGATGACATTTCACCGAGAGGGCCCAGAGTATATCTATCCGTCATGTGGATGGACAAATCCCACTCTTGATCCATGTGTCTCAACCAATACTTTCCAAACACTCAATGCCACCTTTATAACCACCCTATTACGGTGTGGTGTTTGATGACATCAAAGCATCCATCCGTAAAGGTGATATGCATGATCTCATGGTCGAAGGAATCAGGTTACTATGTATCGTAAAGCATATAGCAATTGAACTATTGAAATGACTTGATCTTTATGCTATGCTTATCTATAGGAGTATGTCCATCACATCATTCTCCTAATGATATGACCCTATTGTTAATAACATCTCTATGTTCATGATCAGGAAACCATGATCATATATTAACCAACAAGCTAGTTTAACAAGAGGCTTTACTAGGGACTCTTTATGTTTACAAATCACACAAGTATTAATGTTTCCGTTAATACAATTATAGCATGGTATGTAAACATTTATCATAAATATGAAGATATGATAATAACCACTTTATTATTGCCTCTTGGGCATATCTCCAACAGTCTCCCACTTGCACTAGAGTCAATAATCTAGTTTCAAACCTTTGTGTATTCAACACCTATGGCTTTCCGGTGTTGTATGTACACGATTGCTAGTGGTCAATCGATCTCGGATCGACACTTCCAGTCCGTGTGTAATTGCATATCTTTGCGTCTACGCATCACTCATTCTCTAATGAGATGGCTTTGTATAATTTGGTCTTTCGGTGTGACCTTTAGTTCTTTGGGGTTAAAACATGTTGATAATATTGTCGCACAATATATCTTCATAGTATTATCCCGCTGTGAACTACACCTAGTTTGATAACAAACTACTTGACACAAATGCCCTCGTTTGCTGCTATAATAGGTCATATACTTAGCCTTTTGTTGTAGTATCTGTCACAATGTCTTAACTTTGGAACTCATCCAAATCCATTATGGAACTTACTTTCCATTATATTGTGCCACCCTTAGTTTAGATTGAGATAAAACTTAATTTGTACTGTGACAAAACTAGTATCAATGTAGTACTTTTACAATGAACTAACCATCTATTCGTCACTTCTACAAATAATATACTCTTAGTTCTTCCAAAAGATCATAAGAATATCCTTACTATCGTCCAATGATCATCTTATGAATCATTCGGTATATGCTCATAACATTTAGAGCATAGGACATATCTGGATTTGTACATACCACAAGATGATTGATATAAACACTCTTTGTGATTTCATACATCAAGTATCAATCTATATTTGAATCTTTGTTTCACTTACCAAATGTCAATACATTTGAATATATCATCAACATTGAACTCATTCAATCCTTTCTGCGACAAGAACCTTTTCTTGTAGTTTCTATATTGAACTCATTCAATATCTCGTCTATGTACTTCAGCACAACCATATTAGCGTCTATTGATGCCAAATATTTGGTTTTGCCTAAGTCTTTCATCGGGATGAAATTCTTAATATGTGTTAATAAAAGATACATCATTTCCAATCAACAATATGTCCTCCACATAATGTATTAGAAATATGTTTTAGCGCTCCCACTTAATTTCTTGCAAATGCAAGCATCTTCATTGTCTCTGATGAAATTAAACTCTTTTAACAGTTTCATCATAGTGAAGATTCCAACTCCGCTATACTTACTTCAACCATTGAAGTTTGCATATGCATTTAGCATCCTTTGAATTAACAAAACCCTTTGGACCGTGTCATGCACACGTCCTAGGTAACCATTCTATTAGAAGAACTTGTTTTGTGTATTCTACTACAAAATTATATGTAGTGGTTGCTACATTAATCCGTCTAGACTAAATATCGCTATGAAAGATCAGATCTTGTCATAGTCAACATTGAACACTTGTGAATTCTTTCCCAACATGTCGACTATTTCATAGATGTCAAACATCCATGTCTACTTCTTTATAGATCCAAACACAACTGTAAGGTCTTACACCTTTCTCGAGGGTCCTTCAAGTTCAAAACTTGATTTCTCGTGTATGGAACTATCACGGATTTTATGGCTTCAAGTCATTAGACGGAGTCAAGGCCCATCATTGCTTCTTTGCATGTAGTAGGTTCATTATTCTCAAATAATGATTCAACCCTCAAATCTTGGTATTTGATTGTTCATCCGACCTACTTGTTTCAATAGGAACTTGGATCTCCGTGACCACAACCTTTGAGGTACGTGAGCCATGAGTTTTGTTGCTGCCTCCGAACACTTTTCGCGCCAAGAACTCTGCACATATAGCTAAGGTTCTTTTAACCTTATCAAAGTTCTATTGCCCTCCCACTTAACTTTTCACGAAAAATTCCTTCTCAAAGAAACTTGACGTTCTAAGCGACAAACACTTTTGTCTCCGATGTTTATGGAGGAATACTTAACATTTATACAAAGACAGTTTATCCGACTTTGGTTGCACACATCTTTCTTATGCATAGCATACCAATGTTTTAAGAAAAGACTACTTGGGTTTTATCCCAAACCATAACTATATATGGTGTCATTTCAGCGGATTATGATGGAGCTCTTTTCAGTGGAAAAACGGTAATCTCTAAAGCTTTTAATCTTTAAAATATAATGACAGTTCTATGAATTACACCTTTGATCTTACCATGTCAAACAAGGTTTTAATTACATATCTAACGCCCATACTCTTATGGTGTTTCGGAAATGCAAATCCACGGAACGATTCCTCAAATCTTAGGTATTATGCTAAACTTGTAATTCAAATATCTTCCTTTATGATCTTATAATAAACTATTCATATTCTTGTTACAATGATTTTGCACTTCATCTTGAAAGTCTTTTGAACTTTTCAAATATTTCATACTTCATCCTTATTAAGTAAATATTCATATATTCACTCAAATTTTCGGAGAAAGCATATGAAGTTGAAATCCATCGCTCTTGACTACACATAATGGAGTTCGTACAACAATATGCACAAGTTCCAATAAGCTAGTCTTTCGTTCCTTTTGGCCTATGAGCGAAGTTTTAATTATCTCTAGGAAAGTTTCACAAACGTCATTTGATCAAAATCAAAAGACTCCAAAATTCCATCCACATGGAGTTTCTTCATGTTTTCTTTCCAATATAATTTAAACGGCGATGTCACTTCCTAAGTGATCTTTCAATCAATTTGTCTTTCGACAATTTTAGCACTAGTTTTATGGATGTGATTTCTCCAACGAGATTTGTGAATCATCCATTTTTTATGGATTACGGCAATTATTTGAACAACCCTTTTGTTCTCATAATACCTGATAAAACAAATCTTGAAGGCAAGTTGATGTTTAACGAGCAACAAAATAACCCTTTATTTGTTCTCGATGAACATCATCACCTATTCTTTTGCTAGTTACTTAGGCCATTGTAGTTCATGAATTGTGTTGTTTCGTATGACGATTCACACCAACAAATTCAGTATCAAATACTTAAGAACCACATTGTTTAATAAGCAAAGAATATAGCCATAACACATATATCATCTATATACTTAAACTGAACAATTCTAGTCTTTTCTTTTCCGCCATATACTTATGAGATTCTCTTCAAGATTTCCTTCTGTTTGAAAAATCTATCAACATCAATAGTGGAGTCATACTTATGACACATAGTCCAAAGCGTGTATAGTTAAATACCAATGTCTTTGAACTTGCACTTTGAAGTAGATCACCATTATCAAATATTTGGTGTTCTTTCAAATTCCTTTCTTTAGTAATCTCTTGGTGTAGTAAACATTTTACCTACATCAAATATTCACCCTCATCATGGACTTATCCATGATCTAGCTACTTTTAGCTTGTAACGGTGAATCGCGAGTATAATGTTGCTCTCCAAAACCTTTTGGAAGATTAGGACAACTAGTGTCTCCAACCTTTTGCAAATTCTCATCCAAATATGAGAACATGAACTTTGCCATATTATACTTTATCATGTTGCAACTAAAACTTTGTTTCAGATATCACAATATCTTCCACACATCATGGTTTCAAACAACTCTTTCAGATCCTAGATAACCTTGATATTAAGAGAATCTTTTGAATATCAAGAATCATGGAGACAAACATGATACTCAAACACTAACACTTGGAATTGTCACTCTTGTTTTAATACTAATTATTAAACTTTATGGAGTAACCGGAACTTACTGAAAGTTTGCAATAGGACTTTTAAACTTTAGATTAACACTTCAAAACAATACGATACCAGTTCGTAAAGTAACTAACCAGAATTCTATAGTTCTATCATCTCAATTAAAACTAAGCGCAAGGTGGTAAACGGATGCCAATGACTACAACAACTATGCAAATTCACTTTGATTTTAGTTTATGATAAATTGAGTTCTAATTAATAATTAAATTAATCTAGGTGAACTCCCACTTAAAACAACATCCCTCACATTGTTTTAGTGATCACATGAACCAAATCCACCACATCAAAACCGATCATCACGAGAGTTGATATAGTTTCAATGGCGAACAATCAACATGTTCATCATATCTACTATATGACTCATGCTCTACCTTTCGTAATCCGTGTTCACGAGGCCATGTCCGTACATGCTAGGCTCGTCCAAGATCAAACCTTAGCTACCGCATAAGCAAATCTGGCTTGCTTACGTTGTATTCACCGGAATCAAAGACACCCGATCATCACGTGGTGCTTCGAAGCAGCAAGCTTTGGCAACGGTGCATACTAAGGGTGAACACTTTAGAACTTGAAATTTATGTGCATGAGGGATCATCTTATAATGCTACCATCGTCTACTAAGCAATACAAGATGCATAAAGGATTAACATCACAGGCAATTCATAATATGTGATATGATATGGTTTTTCTTTGTGCTTTCGATCTCCATCTTCAAGCACGAACATGATCTCCATCATCACCGCATAGCATCAAGGTCAATGACGCTTCTTCATGGTTGTCCCACCAGCTTCAACTATTACAACTACTTTGAATAGACACGCAGGTCTTAACAAAATTAAAGACAACCATATATTCTCGCCGTTGCCAACTTACAATAAGGAACATTGCATACATCAAATATAATCACAATCATGGCCATATCACATCATCAGACACCCTGCAAAACAAAGTTAGACGCCTCTACTTTCTTTGCATATTTTACGTGGTTTGGGGCTTTCAATAAGTGTCGTTCTAACTTACAAGAACCACAACATTGATACTAGCATTGTTGATTACCGTTGTAAATTGGATCTTAACTATGCTAGGAGAAACAGGCACACAGAGCCACTTATGCAATACAAGTTGCATGTCAAGCGTGGAGCAAGTCTCATGAACGATGTCATGTAAGGTTAGCCCGGGCCGCTTCATCCCAACATACCGCTAGATGCAAAGTACACAAAAAGCAATCTACAATAAAAGCATCAATGCCCACAATGACCATTGTGTTCTACTCGTGCAACAGATCTACATATAGACACGGCTCTGATACCACTGTAGGGGTTCGTAGCATGGAAAACAAAATTTTCTATCGCATACAAACAAACAAGCCAAGATCTATCTACTAGATTGTAGCAACGAGTCGATAGAGGAACTCACCTCGAAGATTCCAAAGCGTTAACGAGAGCATTCTCGGGTGATGTAGTCGATTTCTTCCGATCTCAAGATCGCGGAGACGATCCTTCCAGCGCCACGTTCCAAGAAGCGCCCGCAATCGGTCACACGTTCGGTACTGACGAAGACCTTCCTCTCCCTTGTTCCAGCGGAGGTTGTAGCACTCTCCTCGGGATTGCGGCAGGTCAACGGCGTGGTACCTAAGTAGAGGGAGATCCCAGGCCGCCTTAAGCCGTGCAGTATGGTGGAGCTTATGAGAGTGGCTATTAGTGGTCTATTAATTAGACACACCAATTATAAGGATATAAACAAATTAGACGGCTCTAAACCGCTGGATAAAGAAATTAGAAGCTATAAACCAAAACGGCTCTAAACCGGAGATTAGAGGTGGAAACTTGTGTGTGTGTGGTGGGGAGCCCTGCCCCTCCTTATATAGGTGGGAGGGCTGGCGCGCCATGGGGAGGGAGTGGAGTCCCTCCCAACTCGGCTTGGAGGTGGCCGGGTTGGAGGAGGTCTCCTCCCCAACTCGTTTCATACTCCTCCTTTTCCTCTTTCCAAAATTGCCGTTTGACTTTCAAACTAGCCGCTTGACTTTTCAAACTAGGATTTGAATAAATCCTTTATTTTGGACAGCGAATACACTTAGTATATGATGCAATCATTCCAACATGCAATGACACATTCATGTACCCTTCCTCCGGAGTGGACATTCCGAACATTCTAGAACATTCCCGATGAAAACACCTAACCATTCCCCAACTCAAATGGGACTTTCCTTATATGAATCTTATTCTCCGGACCATTCCGGATCTCCTCGTGATATCCGGATCCCATCCGAGACTCCTAACAACATTCGGTCTCTTTCTCATAATACCATAACTACTCAAACAACGTCAATCCTTAAGTGTGTCTCCCTACGGTTCGTGAATTATGCGGACATGATCGAGACACTTCCTAACAATAACCAATAGAGGAATCTGGAAATTCATATGGCTACATATTTCTACGATTACTTTGCGATCGAATGAACCACTTACATACGATACCAATTTCCCTTTATCTCACGATATGTTACTTATCCGAGGTTATGATCGTCGGTATCTCGCATACCTAGTTCAACCTCACATCGATAAGTACTCTTTTCTCGTTCCGTGATATGTGATCCCTTGTGAGCCAGTCCACATGCTTGCAAGCTAATTGGATGACATTTCACCGAGAGGGCCCAGAGTATATCTATCCGTCATGTGGATGGACAAATCCCACTCTTGATCCATGTGTCTCAACCAATACTTTCCAAACACTCAATGCCACCTTTATAACCACCCTGTTACGGTGTGGTGTTTGATGACATCAAAGCATCCATCCGGTAAAGGTGATATGCATGATCTCATGGTCGAAGGAATCAGGTTACTATGTATCAGAAAGCATATAGCAATTGAACTATTGAAATGACTTGATCTTTATGCTATGCTTATCTATAGGAGTATGTCCATCACATCATTCTCCTAATGATATGACCCTGTTGTTAATAACATCTCTATGTTCATGATCAGGAAACCATGATCATATATTAACCAACAAGCTAGTTTAACAAGAGGCTTTACTAGGGACTCTTTTATGTTTACAAATCACACAAGTATTAATGTTTCCTGTTAATACAATTATAGCATGGTATGTAAACATTTATCATAAATATGAAGATATGATAATAACCACTTTATTATTGCCTCTTGGGCATATCTCCAACACTTCATGCCTCTAAAGGGGACACAACCTGGGGTGACGCAATTGCAGCAAAAGATAATCCCTAACAATTCTATAGATACTCGCTAACCATCCGCCTAACCAAAGATAAACGGATGTCCGTTAATTAAGACAACAATTATAACAGTAATATTAACAGATCCATCCTCCTCCTCGCTTACCAACGAGGAAGCGGACGAACAACCCCCCATCCGTTGGCAGTTTTATTAACCATTCCATGAGTGTTGCACTATTTACTAGTCAGGTACTTAGTCAAATTAAAAGCGGTACTTTAGTTATACTTGTCTATGATCGAGAAACTGTGCTCCAAGTCGTCCATAACCGTGGACACGGCTTCGAAGATTTACCTGCAGGTGCACAAATAGCAACACACACTCGATCAACCTCGGAAAACCAAATCAAAACCCAACGAGGCATTGGAGAAAGCGATCAAGGATTCGAAATGTTTGAGGGCCACCCCATTAAGCTACCCGCAACGAAGTTGGCCGGCTCCGAGACGGACCCAAGGTTTGCGTCAATGGCTGTAAACGACTAGGAACCCGAAAGTGTGACTGGGCTTGTCGATACCGCGAAAACACTCCGCATCCAAAACAGTACAGGTGCTCCTCGCACAATCTTAAATAAAGCAGTAAAGCATGGCATAAGTACATGATAGTACTAAAGCCCCAAACTACTTTGTGGCCCCAAGAAATAAGAATGAATCAAGCTCTGGCTCAGGGGGGTCCATAAGGCCTCCCGGATGTGGATAGTGCGAATAGTCAAGGAACAGGAATCAAGTACTCTAGGTCCTACGGGACACAAGTGAGCATGAAGAACCAAATAGCAGATATTGCTCACCGGTGCCACTTTCATTAGTTATCCCATTACTACTCAGATTAAGTTGTTTAGGTACCCCGTTATCCATTAGACTCTCACAAACCCTACACATGCTGTTCTACGACCCGCATGGCTCAAACAACTCCTGTAGTAATGGCTCATGGGATGGAGGAACAAGCTTCGGTGGGGTTTAAAAGTAAAGGCTATGCAGTACTTGGGATTCAGTTTAATGCAATCGTGACTCAATGATGCAAGAATAGGATAGAGGCAATAGGTACTATATGTATGCAAGCATGTGGTAGTGCTTGCCTGGCAGCTCAGTTGAAGCGAGGGACGGATCTGGGTAGTGCTCCTGGGTTTCCTGATATATCTCGCCGCCTATTCAAGAAGAACCAAACAAACAAGGGCCAACATAAATAGAGTGCACAAGCATATGGATTAAAATGCGACAAGCAAACAATCATGCCATGATGAATGATGCACAATTTGCATGGCAATAATGTAGCATGGCATGGGTGAGGTGTGGAGTACAAGAATAAAGCATTTTATTGAGTTTTAGTCACACTTTATACTCAAATAAGTTGCTGTATAGTTTATATTTATATGATGCATGCTGCAATCCAGAACATGGAATGCATAGATAGAACGGGCTCGTCGCGCTGATCGATTTAGACATATTATTTGTCAAATTTGGAGTTATAAAACTAAAGTTATTAATTAGTTGAGAAAAAAGGGCATTTTATTGTAATTTTAATTACCTCGAAATTTTAAAGTGCTCAAATAATATTTTGGATAGCATATTTGAATTCCTCACATTTTTCTGATTTCAAAACATATATTACATGTTTAATTTGGAATTATATCTTAAAAGATATTTGAAAACAGTTTTGAATTTGAATTTAAAACAAATTTGAAAAGTTTAAATTAAAACAGAACAACAGAAAACCTTTTGTCACTCAGCCCAGACCTAGCCACAGACAGTGACAAGTGGGGCCAGGGCTGACTGGGTGACACCTGTGAAACAGGTTTTCTTACCAAGACAGAAGGCTAGCCGGAGGCGAGGTGGGACCAGCGGCTTGCAGGCCCACGCGCCAGCGGGTGTACCATGCAGAGCCACATGGATCAGCTGAGGACCGCGGGCTGAGGAAGTCAAAAAGGTGGGGGTTTAAGTGCAAAGCTGGACTGGGGCTGGCGAGTGGGGTCGCGAGGGGCGCGGGTTGAGCAGAGAAAAACAGAGGGGCTATCTGCAAAAAGGCGCCGCGTACTGTGGATCTTCTCCACCGTCTGGCGGCAGGTCTGCGCGCGGCGCGGAGCGGGGACTCGAACCCGGGACCTGGCGTGCACGCTTAGGGGCGGAACCAGTGCGGCGGGGCTAGGGGAGTTGACAGGAGGGTGGTTGGGGCCTAGGTAAGGCTCATGGTAACGCGAACCTTAATAGCAATAGCGGCGACGCACTGAAGGCGTTCGACGAAAAGAGCGGCGGCTCTAGACGGTGACGGCGAAGCGGAGGATGTCAGGGCAGTCGAGGGGCTCACCGCGGGTTGGTTGGTGTGGTCAGATCTAGGAGTGGCGCAGAGGATTGTCGGGGAGGCTGGCGAGCCGCAGAACTAGGGTTTCCGCAGGGCGTCGACGTGCTGGCGGTACTGGCGCTCCTCCTCCACGAGGACATGCCCAGGGCGAAGCAGAGAGGTCCCCTTGGTCTTCCAGGCCACCTCCTCGACGCGCTCGCCGGCCGGAGCGACGAGAAGCAGGGGTAGACGTCGGTGTCTGGCGGCGAGATCTGGCGACGGTGAAGAGAGAGGGGAGGTGCGGCAGGGCTTGGGGTGGATCTGGGCGATGTAGAGGAGCCGGGTGGAAGGAGGAAAACGAGGGAGAGGGAAGAGGGGCGTGCGGGAGATGCCGTGGGGAGACGGTGGTGTAAAGGTGGCCTCGGCCACCTTTTTGGCCACCTCCCTCACGTGCTCGCATGGGTGGTGAGGGACTGCCGGTGGGGTCTGCTGAGGGGAGAGGCAGCAGGAGAGGCTCGGGCTGGAGGGGGCCCTCATGGCAAGGAGAGAGAAGAGAGGGAGAGAGAGAGAGGGTAGAGCTCGGTTAGGAGCTAGGTTTGGCATGGGCTCGGTTAGGGTTCTGTTTAGGGCTGGGTAGGGTTAGGGCTGGTGGGGTGTTGCTGGCCGAGAGAGAGAGAGAGGAGAGGAAGGGAGAGGAAAAAACTTCGGCATGGGGGGTTTGTATGAGGTTAGGGTTTTAGAGATGAAAGTGGAGAGAGGGTGGTGTGGTGTTAGAGTGTTAGGGGTAGGGGATTAGGGTTAATCCCTAAGGCATAGCATGAGGTAGCAAGGTGGTGATGGAGAGAGGGGGTAGGGTTTTAGGTTCTTGCATGCATCAAGCTAGATCAAACAAGAATGGGTGGAAGTGGTGTTGGGTTTTAGCATGGACCAAACTAAGATCAAGGTGGTGAGGATTGAGAGAGAAAAAGAGAGCTCACAAGAAGGATCCACTCAAAACCAAGGAAAAACCAAAGAAAAGAAATGGTGTTGATGGTGGTTGCATGGCCCATGCAAAATATTAAATGCCATGTGTTATTCTTGTGAAAACAAAATAAATAACCTGTCATTATTCTTATGCATTCCAAAATATGGAATAAGGCCAAGCAAAATAAAATAGAATTGGATCCATCCCATCTCCCATGAGCTAGATTAAATACCAAAAGAAATAAAAGCCCAGGGGTAAGTAGAATGGTGGAATTATAAGGTGGTGAAAAGAAAAGGTGATGGGGTTGAATAAAAGATATGCCCCCAACTCAACTTGGGCATTAAACAATGTATCAACAACCAAATACAATATCAAGAGGCAAATACAATTAATAATGCATATGAGAGAAGAACCAAATGAAAAAGGGTTTTGTATGATGCTCAAATGCAAGGTGGCATGATGACATGAGCATGATATAATTATGATGCAACAATTATATATAGGAAGTAGCATTTATGTAGACTAGGCTAGTAGCATTGCAATTGTTAGACAATTGGGATGCTACAACTCTCCCCCACTAAACAAGAATCTCGCCCCGAGATTCCTAGGAAAAAGAAAACAACACAAGGAGAGGCGGGTGTTCAAACGAAGGTGACCCTCACGTTCCCAAGTTGATGAACAACGGAATGGTGCGACCATTACACCTTGCAAAACTTGCTAGACTTGTTGTGAGTCTTGCGTTTTGCTTGAGAAACAACGGTTAGAAGAGTTGAAGGATTGTCGTGAGACAAGAAGAATAGGATGAACATAGCTCCGGTTTTCTCAAGAAACATGATAAAAGAATAGAACCACTTGTGAAAGAAAAAGACAAGATGATGTATCATGAATAAAGAAAGACACACTGTTAAGATTAAAGATTTACCGATACTAGAGAGGATGAATCTTTGTGTCGCCGGAAGACTAGGTTGGAGAGGTTTTTAACCACTATGACGATAGCATCATATCTTCTCTCGGATTTGAGAAATGAAGTTCGGAAACAATATTGCCTTCAAACAATAGAGTCCCTTGATATCAACAGAAAGATTTAGTTAGACATCGTCGGATTAGATTCTTCTTGCGCCGGTAAGACCTAAAGGATCACACAAGTGCGCGGATATAACTTCCAGAGACGGATGTGAAGCCAGATCATGGTGGAATCCCGAGAAGCAAAGAATAAGGAGGATCTGGAGTTTATTGTAGAGATACTTATTGCTTTCTTTAGCCTTGAGGCTAACGCAATAGATTTGCGGCTGATGGCATCAACCATAATTGGCTTTACCACAGAAAAAGAATTGATGAAACAAAGAGAGAGATAGTTTCCTTTCATCTTGTTTGTGGATGTCGAGCATCGGTAGAATGACGAGGACAGAAAAGAGTTTGCGTTTGTTTGCACCAGATAATTGTAGATTTTGCTCCGTCTAGAATAGACAGACCACCAACAAGAGATTTTTGATTACTTTCTTCGAGAGAGCACTCCGAAAAACAAGGACGGAAGTAAAAGTATCGAGAGATAAAGGCCACTTCTAACTTCCGTGGAATGAGTGAAATCACATTAATTCACCAATTCAATGTACAAGAGCGAATGATAAGAGTAGTGGTATGGTAGCTACTCCATCCTGCACTCGAAGCATTACTCCGCACATGAATAAGAAAACCATGCAACCCAACTACCGAAACAGACTGAAGGTATTGACAAGAAGAGCTCATGGAACTCCGTAAGAAAACAACGATTGATGCAAACGATTCACCGGATCCCAGATAGATAAGGGTGATGATGTTGTCGTCATATCATAAGTAACTAGCCACCGGAAAGATATGAAGGAAGATCACGAAGACAACTGCAAGATTCCACAGTTAAAGAAAAAGATAGCACCACTTGAACATAAGGATTACAAAAGATCTGAAAAATCTTCATGGCCTCCGGTGGATTGAGCATAGATGATAGAACGAGAGGGTTTCAAAAGATCACTTGACGAGACTGAGGTGAAAAGAACTCCATGTTCTTCTTGAAATGATTGAGAGAGATTTAGCAGTTTTAAGGAAATCTACGGCGGAACGACGATGATAACTCGCCAACAAGGAAAACTCCGGGTTTGATTGAAGATGGAAGATGGAATTAACAATGAACTTGCTGATTCCAGAATTGAAGCGATCTATTTAGCAGAAGGACGTGGCCGAGATAGGTGACTTCAAAAAGTCAGAATTTCCACTTTGGGAACTTTGCACACGGCAGTGTTCGCGAAGCTTGAGAGAAAGAGACACAGATGACCTTCCATGTTCTTCCATTGACATAGAATAGGCAAGCATATCATCAAAATATACCACCACAGATTAACAGGATATTCCCAGAATATCAAGTTCAAGAGGCGGGAGAAACGAACAAATGCTCGAAACACTTTCTAAGCTCAACGCTCTTTGAAAGATCAACGTTACGAGTAAGGATTCATGTTGGAAAGATGCACTGGTAGAATAGATTATCTGGTCCTTCGGAAGAGAACAGGAAATGCCACCTGGTTTACATTGTCGATCGGATCACCGGTTACCAAGATAAAGAGATCTTGGATAAATAAAAGATGGTAGATCATACCTTAAGCAAAGCTATCAGACTTAAAAGATGCAATTCCCTGCTCAAAGAGAATTTTGCGATATGGAGTTCAAAAGATGTGCAAAGATGATGGACAGATGATAGACCGCCATAGTGCCTTGAGAAACTCTGGATTGCCAAAGATGCTTGAATATGCATAGATATGATCACGGTGTACTCAAAATCACAGGAGATAACCGTCACCATTTGGAGGATAGTGTTGATAGCATTTTCCATATTACACTCATGATAAGTGTCCTATAGCTATGCCGAGAACCAAATTACAATCACCAGCATCGGATCGACACATGTTATGTAATTAGCCCAAGAGAATTGGAGATGAAAAGAAACTCCAGGATTAAGCGCCGGTGACAAAAGAATGAGTTAGCATGGACATGCTGATAAAAGGGAGATAGATAATGTTTCCACACATGACTGAAAAGGAGTGTGGAAACACAGATGTATCAAATAAAAAATTTCCGCATTTTTCGGCATTAAAATACCAATAGATGCGCAAAATCACTTATCAGGTAGAGATTAGCAACTCCACATTCTGTGAAAGCATGCTGGAAGGAAGAACACCCTTAAGAATATTGCGCCTGTTAACAAGGAGTCAGATAGATCGCATCGGTTTACAAAAGCCTGTCGATATGGAGTGTACCAACAGTTGATAACCAAAAGGCAGATAGTGATAACATGTTGGATGCAACAGATAGACAAGGAATCCACACACACACACACACACTTTCTATGGTACTACGGAAACCCAGAACACGTGAATCCTAGTTTGAATTTTTAGAAGAGGATTGAAAACGTTACACTTCCTTACCCGAAAAGGGTGGGTGGTTGGGTAAGAAGAAAAGTGGAAGCAGTCCTACTCTCACGTTTTGTTTTCCCTAGTATACATAGCTACCAAAAATATTTACTAGACTGACAACGACCATTTGATTGAGACCCTGAAGGGCGGGATGGCTCTAATACCAATTGTAACTACCTCGGTGAATTATGCTCTTAGTTACATGCCTGGATGAGCGGAAATGGTTAAAATAGTACGGTGGGGCCAAATGCCACTCACAGGTAGACCTTTCGGCCATCCTAACCATTTCCAGAACATCGGGACAAGAACGAGCGGCATAATCGGCAGGCGAAGGGATCAACTACATACACAAATGAGTATGTATGCAAGCCACATACAACAGTCCTCAGAGCCATTCCATCTAAAAAGAAATAGAAATATTGCAACGCCATACGGCAAGATCCAAACATCCTAGATAGAGATAATATTTTAGGATAGCTCCTCATACATCAAACATCAGAGTATCAGACGGAAGCGGAAAACAAGATCTGAGTACGGATAAGAAGCAAATCGGCATAAGATGCCCCATAAATAAACACATCCCGCCCACAGATCTCACGGATCCCCGTTCCCGGAATCTCTACACCGAGTGATCATTGCCAACATCGTCCGTCTCCTCCACCCAGTATCCATCTTGCGAGTATACCTGTTCATCTGAATCAAACAATTTATCGTGTGAGACCCTAGGGGTACTCAGCAAGTCTTCATGCCTCTAAAGGGGACACAACCTGGGGTGACGCAATTGCAGCAAAAGATAATCCCTAACAATTCTATAGATACTCGCTAACCATCCGCCTAACCAAAGATAGACGGATGTCCGTTAATTAAGACAACAGTTATAACAGTAATATTAACAGATCCATCCTCCTCCTCGCTTACCAACGAGGAAGCGGACGAACAACCCCCCATCCGTTGGCAGTTTTATTAACCATTCCATGAGTGTTGCACTATTTACTAGTCAGGTACTTAGTCAAATTAAAAGCGGTACTTTAGTTATACTTGTCTATGATCGAGAAACTGTGCTCCAAGTCGTCCATAACCGTGGATCAGCTGAGGACCGCGGGTTGAGGAAGTCAAAAAGGTGGGGGTTTAAGTGCAAAGCTGGACTGGGGCTGGCGAGTGGGGTTGAGCAGAGAAAATAGAGGGCTATCGCAAAAGGCGCCACAGTCTTGTGGATCTTCTCCACCGTCTGGCGGCAGGTCTGCGCGCGACGCGGAGCGGGGACTCGAACCCGGGACCTGGCGTGCGCGCTTAGGGGCGGAACCAGTGCGGCCGGGCTAGGGGAGTTGACAGGAGGGTGGTTGGGGCCTAGGTAAGGCTTTGTGCGGCGCGGGAACCTTGCAGGCAATAGCGAGCGGCGGCGCACTAAAGGCGTTCGACGAAAAGAGCGGCGGCGCTAGACGGTGACGGCGAAGCGGAGGATGTCAGGGCGGTCGAGGGGCTCACCGCGGGTTGGTTGGTGTGGTCAGATCTAGGAGTGGCGCAGAGGATCGTCGGGGAGGCTGGCGAGCCGGAAAACTAGGGTTTCCGCAGGGCGTCGACGTGCTGGTGGTACTGGCGCTCCTCCTCCACGAGGACACGCCCAGGGCGAAGCAGAGAGGTCCCCTTGGTCTTCCAGGCCACCTCCTCGACGCGCTCGCCGGTCGGAGCGACGAGAAGCAGGGGTAGACGTCGGTGTCTGGCGGCGAGATCTGGCAACGGTGAAGAGAGAGGGGAGGTGCGGCAGGGCTTGGGGTGGATCTGGGCGATGTAGAGGAGCCGGGTGGAAGGAGGAAAACGAGGGAGAGGGAAGAGGGGCGTGCAGGAGATGCTATGGGGCGACGGTGGTGTAAAGGTGGCCTCGACCACCTTTTTGGCCACCTCCCTCACGTGCTCGCAGGGGTGGTGAGGGACTGCCGGTGGGGTCTGCTGAGGGGAGAGGCAGCAGGAGATAGGCTCGGGCTGGAGGGGGCCCTCATGGCAGGGAGAGAGAAGAGAGGGAGAGAGAGAGAGGGTAGAGCTCGGTTAGGAGCTAGGTTTGGCATGGGCTCGGTTAGGGTTCATTTTAGGGCTAGGTAGGGTTAGGGCTGGTGGGGTGTTGCTGGCCGAGAGAGAGAGAGAGAGAGGAGAGGAAGGGAGAGGGAAAAACTTCGGCATGGGGGGTTTGTATGAGGTTAGGGTTTTAGAGATGAAAGTGGAGATAGGGTGGTGTGGTGTTAGAGTGTTAGGGGTAGGGCATTAGGCTTAATCCCTAAGGCATAGCATGAGGTAGCAAGGTGGTGATGGAGAGAGGGGGTAGGGTTTTAGGTTCTTGCATGCATCAAGCTAGATCAAACAAGAATGGGTGGAAGTGGTGTTGGGTTTTAGCATGGCCCAAACTAAGATCAAGGTGGTGAGGATTGAGAGAGAAAAAGAGAGCTCACAAGAAGGATCCACTCAAAACCAAGGAAAAACCAAAGAAAAGAAATGGTGTTGATGGTGGTTGCATGGCCCATGCAAAATATTAAATGCCATGTGTTATTCTTGTGAAAACAAAATAAATAACCTGGCATTATTCTTATGCATTCCAAAATATGGAATAAGGCCAAGCAAAAGAAAATAGAATTGGATCCATCCCATCTCCCATGAGCTAGATTAAATACCAAAAGAAATAAAAGCCCAGGGGTAAGTAGAATGGTGGAATTATAAGGTGGTGAAAAGAAAAGGTGATGGAGGTGAATAAAAGATATGCCCCCAACTCAACTTGGGCATTAAACAATGTATCAACAACCAAATACAATATCAAGAGGCAAATACAATTAATAATGCATATGAGAGAAGAACCAAATGAAAAAGGGTTTTGTATGATGCTCAAATGCAAGGTGGCATGATGACATGAGCATGATATAATTGTGATGCAACAATTATATATAGGAAGTAGCATTTATGTAGACTAGGCTAGTAGCATTGCAATTGTTAGACAATTGGGATGCTACACTTGGCTTTCTTCTTCCTGGGGAAATGAATAATAAAAGGATCCCACGAAGGTAATTAAAGTTTCATGTTCCCTTCATGTAGATTAATCAAAGACTTAATAGTTCTTAAGAAAGGATGACCTAATATAATAGGAGTAGTAGCATCTTCAGGTATGTCAACAATAACAAAATCAATAAGAGCAGGACAACCTTTAATGTATACTAAAGTGTTCTCCTTAATTCCTACAGCTTGTTTGTAGGTAGAATCTGCAAGATATAATTTTAACTCGATGATTTCAAAAGAGCCAAGATTTAACTTATTAAAACAACTCTTTGGAATTATTGAGACGCTTGCACCTAGATCACAAAGTGCAACTATCTCATTGGTCCCAATTTTAATCTTAATAGTAGGCTCAAATATATCATCAAGCTTCACAGGTAATTTTTCAGCAATTTTCTTATATTCTTCTTCAAGCTCATGTACCTTTATTGCTACCTGATTAACGAAGTGTTGGTACATAGCTTCCTCATTTCATTCACTTGCTGGAATCTTGATGTTGATTCTTTTTACAAGATCTTCAACGGTGTAGCTTGGTGAAGGAGCATTACTATAATCAAGTTCTTCAGGCTCCTCCCTTTGGATTCTCATAATCTTGAGGTCTTCAATAGGATTAGGCTCAACTTTACCTACAAATTTAACTAGAATGAGAGTTTGACTCTCGGTTATCTTACCTAGCTGTGCCTGAACAATCCTTGTTCTTTCTTGGAGGGCCTCCAAATCATTCCTCAAACTTACAGCTTGGTTAGATAATTTACCAAGCATAACATCATGGTTCTCCATTATTTTAACAAGGATATTGTTTTGCTCATTTTGTGAGTCTATAAAAGACTTAAGTGTTTCTTCGAGACTACCATTACTTGATCCCATATTATTATTAGAGTTACCTGCAGGACTAGAATAGTGTTTCTGAAAATTAGGATTATAATTCTTCTTCCAAGCAGGATTATAATCATTACAAGCTACGAAGTCTATTTCTTCAATATTTGTTTCTGGGATAGCTCTTACCTGATTTTCCTTACCTTTTATGGCTAATATGAGCTCATCCAGCTTAGCATTGAGTTCTTCATTTTCTTGTGGTGAGACGGAGTTCACCTTCTTCGTGTTTGTTCTATCCACATGCCATTGGGCATGGTTGTCTTGCATATTGTATAACAGCCGCTTTCCTTCGGTAATATGTTTACCCGTAAATGTTCCTCCAGTTGCAGTATCAAGAATAGACTTAGACACAGGATTAAGAGCATTATAGAATAAATGGAGAATTAACCAATCTTCCATCCCATGACTGGGACAGTTCTCATGCATTCTTTCATCCTCTCCCATGCAAGCGCTAGTGGCTCACGCTCTTTCTGTTTAAAACTAGTAATATTAGATCTTAGTTGCATAGTCTTTGCAGGTGGGAAAAATTTAGTCATAAATAAAGAAGTACATTCCACCCATGATGTAATAGTATTTCTAGGCAAAGATAACAACCATTCTTTTGCTCTTTCTCTAAGAGAGAAAGGAAATAAGCGCAATTTGACCGCATCGGGGTCAACATCTTTTATGCGCATCATATCCCATATTTCAGTGAAAGTATTCAAGTGCATACCTATGTCCTCAACAGCAGAGCCTCCAAATTGATTATGTTGAACCAAACTTAAATAATGGGGCTTAATTTCATAGTCATCAGTAGTAATTGCTGGCCGAGTAATAGGAGTATGCAAATAATCATTGTTGCGAGTTGCAAACTCCCCAAGCTTCTTTTCAGCCATATTTCCTATGTTTTTGGGTTTTCTTAAACAGAGACTTATGATAGTAAAAACAAGAATTTAAAGGCTAACTTATTTTGGGTTTTTCAAATAAAGACTGAAAGCAAACTAAAAATTAAAAACAAGAATTAATACTAGCAAGGTTCCTACTAACCTTACCAAGGTAGCTATTGCTTCCCCGGCAACGGCGCCAGAAAAAGGGTTGATACCTTCGATCCGGATTAAGGATGTAGTATAGCTCTTTTTCCCTAATAGACCTAAGGTTTATCGAATCCTCGGGAAGCAGAAGCGTAGTGAAGTTACATTAACGGACCTTCAGGAGTTTTAGAATTCCTTTTGTGTTTTTACCGGACCAAGAGTTTGCTGTCTTTTTGTTATTGTCGATGATGGAGAGAGAGGGCCTAG
Source organism: Avena insularis (assembly GCA_023614405.1). NCBI lineage: Eukaryota > Viridiplantae > Streptophyta > Magnoliopsida > Poales > Poaceae > Avena > Avena insularis. The sequence continues at coordinate 92,399,664 of CM042696.1, read as the reverse complement.
GGCATTCGGTTTCACCTGTAGCTGTGCAAAACATCTGATGGGAATAAAAGATAATAATAAAGTATGCATGTAATTGTTAGAGAAATATAAATTATATGTGGGCAGTGCATCCATAATTGATACTTCCTCCGCAACCGCTTATAGCAATATCCTACTAACTAATGATATTCATAGTGACGTCACCATTAATCCCAAGTAAATCCCTCACATACAACCATACTAGCCCTTCTATCGCCGAGGTTCCCAACCTGCAGATTAGTCATTACTCATACTCCCATACCTAGCTCAATCCTCGAGGTCTTCGGTACCTGACAAGTCCTTATATTTAGGCAAGAGAGGATACAATAATCATCATGTCATACAAACTAATACATAATCCCATCTATGATACATAACATGCACAAAAGCTACATGGCTAGGCCGAAGCCCTTAGCCCAAGGAGAATTACTCACTCATAGAGATGAGATCAACAATCATAAACATTGTAATGGAAATCATGAGATTGATAGCAAATAGTCTTACAATGTCGCCAATCGAAGATGAGATCTACTATTACAAGTGGTGGAATATGGCTATGGTGATGGAGAAGGGTTTGGAGATTAGATCTAGGTTTATTCCTCTGGCGGCTCTTCGGTGTTGTGGATGGAGATCTGGGGGCGGCTGTTGATCGGAAAAGCGCTCTGTTTCTCGTCGCCCGAGGCCTCTTTATATAGGGGTCCCTTCACAAAAGTTGTTATGTTTGACCTAGCGGTGTCGATGCCAACTATACGACCGGAACTATACGACTGGAATTTTATTCCCGCCGTATAGTTGATCGTTAAAGCATCTGTCTCCACTTCACGACTCCTGGTTTCTTCGGGTTGTTGGAAATCTCGTATCTTTGACTTTAATGTTGTGATTCCCATCATCAAACGTCATTATCTACACTGGGAAAATATAAAAAAAGGATTGCATACCCCTTTGATCATTAGGCATTAGTGGCAGGGTTTAGAGAGATATTTCATCAAAAATATGAATAATATCCAGTTTAAATGTGGACGTAGATGGCTATATTTCAGAGCCATCAGCTATGCAGCATCAATATGCTCATCCGGGGCAAAACAGATACAATGATGGTTATTCGGCTATGGAAAATGTCGGGTTTCCTAGGCCGAATCACTATATGATGGGAAATGCAATGAGATCTAGGCTGGGAAACAGGAACTTGCAGCCAGATGATGCAAGATTGAAGCTGGACATGATTTATAGGCCGGAGCTAATGGAGGGACAAGCTCCTTCAGGTCCTGCATGTTTTGGACCTCGAATCATGAGAGAACCACCTGTGTTGAACTTTTAGTTAGCCAGGGGAACAAAGATATATGATGGTAGAACCAAGCCACAAGATTAGTTGATTAACTATGCCACATCTATGCACATCGCACAGGGCAATCTCAGATGGGTGGTGAGGTATGTACCTCAGATGCTAGAGGGACCATCAAGGGTCTGGTTGAATAATCTGCCAGCAGGAAGTATCAACCATTGGTTGGATTTTGAGGAGATGTTCATAGGCAACTTCACCAGTACATACAAGAGGCCGAACATGCTGCAACACTTTGCAATGTGTAAGAAAAGGCCGAATGAGACTGGTCACGAATTTCTGACTCGGTGGTGCACCTTACAGAACTCATGTGAAGGAGTGATCGAGTCACATGCCATTGCTTGGTTTGCACAAGGGTGTAGACATGAAAGTGTATTGTGGCAAAGGATATAGAGGGATATGCCAACTATGTTTGCCGAGACAATCAAGATTGCAGATTCATATGCATTAGGAGATCTTACCCAACCTACGCTTATGTCGGCTGAGCTGAATGAGGAGTACTACTCCAGGGACGGGGCCGGATCATCCCGGTGGAATGATTTCTAGGGAAAAAAGAAGAGATGAGAGGCCAGACTATCGATATGGGTCGAATCATGTTGCTGCGGTGAACCACGATCAGCCAGGAGCTAGGAGTAGCTAGCGACAAAAGAGCGGTGGCCAACAATTGACACAGAAAAGTGATGGCAAGAAAACATGGACCAATGAGTAGAAGAAGCAGTGGCAGGAGAGGCCGAGATACACTTATGAGTCTATGCTAGATCAGCCATGTAAGTTTCACATGCAGAATCCGAGTAAGCCAACAAATCACATGACTCGGTAGTGCGCATGGATGCAACGTGCAATGGGTGATATGGATCCGCCTTAGGCGCCATCTCAGCCACAACTCACATGGGGAAATGCCCAGTAGTTAGTTCTACCTCCACCACCTTCGAGATATGAAAATCAGGAAAGGAGAGATGTAGTGCATCAAGTGAACAACCAAAACCAATGGAACCGTGGAAACCCCGACAATGATGGTCAGAATGAGTACAGAGAGCATCACCAGAGCTATTGTGTGTTCACCACAGAGGAAACTGATAGGCAAAGTGTACATAGGCGACACATGGAGGTCAACGTAGTTATGCCGGCAGTGCCGAAGTATATGCATTGGTCAGACCAGGAGATCACTTGGAGCATCAAGGATCATCCCAAGCTCATCCCGAGTCCTAGATCATATGCCTTAGTGCTTGACCCAACATTTATCGGGCCAAACATCAATGCGAAATTCTCCAAGGTACTCATAGACAACGACAACAGTATCAACATACTATACAAGGATACAATGCATAAGTTGGGAATCTCAGAAAACATGCTCCAGGCGACTAAGACCACCTTTCATGGCATTGTGCCGGGGTTTTCCTGTGAGCCAATTGGAAAAGTCCAGTTAGATGTCATATTCGGCACGCGAGAGAATTGCAGAACAGAAAACTTGTTGTTCGAGGTTGTAGATATGGATAGTTGTTACCATGCACTGCTTAGCATGCCAGTACTTTCGAAGTTCATGGACAGTGACCATATCAGTTATCTGAAGATGAAGATGCCATGGCCCAATGGGGTCATCACCATTACTGGGGACTTTAGGTGTTCCATGGAGTGTGCTTTGACCAGGTCAAACCTGGCCGAGTCATTGGTCATTGCGCAGGAAAAGAGGAGAATTCAAGAGGCTGTGGCATTGGCTTAGTAGGCACAATTAAATATGTAGGCACTGAGTAACCCACATGGGAGTGTATCATTCCAGCCGACTAAGGACACCAAGAAAGTTCCAATTGACGACCAATTCCTAGAGTGCATTGTCACTATTGGTGCAGGCCTGGATGACAAATAGGAAAGCGAGCTCATCAGCTTCCTCTGTGAGAACCAGGATATTTTTACTTGGTCCACACAGGACCTGCAAGGTGTGCCAAGGGAGCTGGCCGAGCACTCTTTGCATGTCAGGCCTGATGCAAGGCCAGTGAAGAAACCTCTCCATCGCTTCCCCGAGGATAGGAGAAATATCATAGGGGATGAGATAGCTCAGCTCCTTGTAGTCAGGTTTATCATGGAAGTGCTTCATCCGGATTAGCTATCTAATCCAATGCTAGTGGAAAAGAAAAAATATGACCCAAACATGGCAGTAGTATGACACATGTGCATTGACTATACCAACTTGAACAAGGCATGTCTGAAGGATCCATTTCCTTTGCCGAGGATAGATCAATTCATTAACTCGACAACTGGTTGTGAGCTCTTATCATTTGTAGATGCGTATTCTGGTTTCCACCAGATACCATTAAACCCGACTGATCAAATAAAAACTGCCTTTATTACCCCGTACAGGGCTTATTGCTATCGCACTATGTCATTCGGCTTACGCAACGCAGGTGCCACATATCAAAGGTGCATGCAAAAATGCTTGCATGATCAAATTTGCAAAAATGTCCAAGTGTATGTTGATGATGTGGTAATAAAAACCAAGGATGGTCATACTCTCCGAGATGATATCCGGCAAACATTCGTGAATTTTGAGAAGATTCCAAATGAAGCTTAACCTAGAAAAATGCACATTCGGTGTCCCAGCCGGAAAATTACTCGGATTCCTCGTGTCAAGCCGAGGTATAGAGGCTAATTCGACTAAGATCCGAGCTACTGAGCGTATGGAATTGCCGAAGTGTCTCAACGATGTCCATAAGTTCACTGGTTGCCTAGCATCATCGAGTCGCTTTGTTAGTCGGCTGGAAGAAAAGGCATTGCCTTTGTACCAGTTAATGAAAAAGTCGGATAAGTTCATATCGACACTGCAGGATGATAGTGCTTTTCATGAATTAAAAAAAATGCTAGCCTCTTCACTAGTGTTAGCCTCACCACTATCCAAAGAGCCAATGTTGCTCTACATAGCAGCGACCAACCGAGTCGTAAGTGCCATGGTAGTGGTGGAGCGTGAAGAAGAGGGTAAGTCAGTGTAGAGGCCAGTCTATTACCTAAGTGAAGTACTTTTTGCTTAGAAGCAAAACTACCCCCATTATCATAAAATGGCATATGGCATCTATATGGCGGCCAAAAAGCATAAGCATTACTTTGAAGAACACCCCATAAAGGTGATATGTGAAGCACCAATATCCGAGATAATGGGTAACAGAGACACAAGTGGCCGAATCGTCAAATGGGCTATTGAGTTAGCTCCATATGCTCCACATTATGATAGGCGAGATGCAATCAAGTCTCAGGCACTCACCAACTTTTTTATCGATTGGGATGAAATGCAGTATGAGTCGCTCTTGCCTGACTCGAATTACTGGAGAATGCACTTTGACGGCTCAAAATTGAAAGTCGGGTTAGGTGCCAGGGTAGTCCTTACCTTTCCCAAAAAGGATCAGTTGAGATATGTGCTACAGATTCATTTTAGAGCATCAAATAATGTGGCTGAATATGAGGCACATGTGTATGGCTTAAAAGTAGCAAAGGAGTTTGGAATACGTCAGATCTAATGCTTTGGTGATTCAGATTTGGTGGTACATCAAGTTTTGGGTCACTGGGATGCTTTGGACGCAAATATGGCCTTGTATAGATTTCACGTTCAAAAAATATGTGGGTACTTTGAAGGATGTGAGTTCCATGATGTATCTTGGGCTGAAAATGATGCAGCTGACATGTTATCGAAACTTGGTTCATCTCAGCAGGCTATCCTGCCAGGCGTAGCTCTTGAACACCTTAGAAAACCATCTATCAATCCATCACCAGAACCCGAGTCAATCTGTATCCCGGCCACACCAAAGTCCGAGGTTGTTCTAATGGATATTGATTGGGGGAATGTCTCAAATAACCCGAGGACTGCCTCGGCAAACCCGGGGTGCCTCGCAAAACTCAGGGACTATTCAGCTTAACCCGACAGAAGTTATGTCGGTTGACCCAATGGAAATTGATGACGTGATTTTCCCCGTTCGAGTTGTACCAGCATGGGCGTAGCCAATTTTTTTCTTCTTGAAAGATGGGAGTTTAAGTTCTCTCCAGACAAATCCAGAGAAGGGCAAAAGCCTATACTATAATAAATGGCGAGTTATATAAAATAAGTGTCACTAGCATCCTTCAACGATGCATTGATTCGATAGAGGGGCAAGAAATCCTCTGAGATATACATCAGGCGAATGTGGGCATCGTGCCTCGTCCAGAGCCTTAGTCGCCAAGGCATTTCGGCATGGATTTTATTGGCCTAGTGCTTTACAAGAAGCTGAGGACCTTGTGAGAAAATGCAATGGGTGTCAGAGGTATTCAGGCAAGATACATATGCCATCCTCTGAACTCAAAACTATACCTATCACTTGGCCATTTGTTGTATGGTTCTTGGACATGGTTGGGCCATTTAAGCTGGCTTGTGGCAACATGACTCATATCCTAGTCATGGTTGACAAGTTTACAAAATGGATTGAGGTCAAGCCAATCAGAAAATGTGATGGAGCCACTGCCGTATCACTCCTCAAGGATATAATCTTGAGGTATGGATACCCACATAGCATAATAACTGACAATGGCACAAACTTTGTCGAGGGGGCATTTGCTCGATTCTGCTGAGATAAACGGATACGACTTGATGTTGCATTAGTTGCACACCGCGCATCAAACGGGAAGTGGAGAGATCCAATGGGCTAGTACTGTCCGGGATAAAACCCCGGCTCATTGAGCCACTACAAAGATCAGCGGGGTGTTGGATTGATGAACTCCCGATAGTACTATGGAGCCGCAGGACAACACCGGATCAATCATCTGGCTATACGACATTCTTTCTGGTATATGGGGCAAAAGTTGTATTACCAACCGACATAGTGCATGATTCACCTAGAGTCACCCTGTACACAGAAGCCGAAGTGCAAGAAGCCCGGCAAAATGATGTTGATCTCCTAAAAGAGGCAAGAGAATTGGCATTGTCTAGATCCGCCATATATCAGCAGAATTTTTGATGCTATCATAGCCAGAAAGTAAACCCCCGAGTTTTTCGGGAAGGGGATTTGGTGCTTTGGCTAGTGCAACGCACTGTTGGCATGCATAAACTATCACCTCCATGGGAGGGGCCATTTATTATGAGCAAGGTGTAACACCCTTGAATTGGCCCTATGCAAGTTTTAGCGATTCCCGCCAAACCCGCATAGAAACGATTCAAGGATGCCCACCGGGCACAATATCATTACACAATAGTCCACAATGGAACCCACAGAACACACACACATATATATATATATATAACAATGACTCAATGAGTCAAGAATACAGATATACAATACAAAGATCCAAATCACCTTGAAAATGATACAACATCCGAGTACGGATAAGATGAAAATGGGGCTAAGAGCCCTGAAGAATAACCAATGGCGTCCATAACCTTGCCCAGGCCAAGATGGAAGGGTAACCCTGCTAACTATGTTGAACTTAGACTTGTTAAACAAAAGGGGTGCCGACAAAGGGCAAAGGAAAAAGGGAGCGGTTAATCGAGGCGATACAGCGAGTCTAGAATTCAAGGCTCGCCACATAGGTATGGTGGACTAAAGCGGTAGCAGAGCATGCAGAAAACAACCTATAGAGACTCGATACAACTATCGGCTATTAGAGAGGGATAAGAAAGACCTATTCGAGAACCAACCTAATACTAACACCAAACATACCCATCCTGGTATTTCCCCCTCGAGACCAAACGAGGAAGTCACCCGAGGAACTCACACAGTTGGTAGTTTTATTCATTCCATTATAGTTGCAGCACTTACTAGTCAAATATAGATAGCATGAGTCATCCTGATATCATAAGCAGTGGGCAGTTTTAGTTAATCATTCTGTTGTAGTTGCAATACTTACTAGTAAGATACCATTAGGATGAAACATCCCAAATCCAACAGTTGTTGGCACTTTTATTTACTCATTATGTTGTAGTGAAACTGATTACTAGAGATGTCAAAGTCAAGTTTATAGCACTACTTTAGTTATAGTTGTTTATGATCGAGATACTGTGCTCCAAGTCGTTCATAACCGCGGACAGGACTTTCAGAAAGATTTACCCTGCAGGGCTGCACAAATAGCAACACACGCATGATCAACCTCGGAAAAACCAAATAAAACCCAACAAGGCATCACGACAAAGCATTCACAAGATTCATAAAGTATTTCAGGGGGCCACCCAAATAAGCTACCCACAATGAAGTTGGCTGGCTCCGAGACAGACCCAGGGTTTGCGACAATGGTTGTAAATGACTGGGAACTCGAAAGTGTGACTGGGCTTGTCGATACCGTGAAAACATTCCGCATTCCTAAATAGTACACGCGCTCGGCGCGCAATCGTAAATAAAGTAGTAAAACATGGCATAAGTATAGGATAGTAATAAAACCCCAAACTAGTTTGTGGCCCCAAGAAATAAGAAATGATTCAAGCTCTGGCTAGGGGATTCATGGTCCCACATGCGGATAGTGCGATAGTCAAGGAACATGTATCAAGTACTCGGGGCCTACGGACACAAGTGAGCGGTTAAAAACCAAATATTAGCTATTGCCCACCGGTGCCTCTGCATTAGTTATACCTATTCCCATCATTATAATTATCAAGTTGTAATTAAAGTCATGATCATATCCACCATTAAGTATGTGCCAACCTCCCAACAACGGTGGAACAACAACAACGCGAAGCAACACCTGGGCAAGCATCTACGACTCGCAAGGCCAACTGACTATCAAACAACAGGCAATAGGACGTGTCCAAGGCTATATAGAGGATGCAAGGAATATAAATGGTATGGAAACTAAAGCATCATAACACCGATAGCAATAGATCAATAAAAGGAAGTAAAGACTATAAATGCAAAATAGGTAGAAACATGGAGAATGCCCGCACATAACTGAAGATACATTACCCGAAGAACTTGATGATACTCGCATCATCTCAACGGCCTAATCTGTGAAGAACCAAAGCACTAAAAGAAACACCAGATGCACTATTTAATACTACGGCAGAAGATCCGGCAAGTTCATGATATGATACATGACATGGCAAAGATGCGATGCAACTAGGCAATATTAAGCGGAACCGGGGTCCCGACAATTAATTAATAGGTTCATGTTGTTTAGTTACCCCGCAATTTAAATGTTGTCTTAAAAAGGTAAAACATGGCATCGGTTTGCTGCACAAATTTAAATGGGGTCAATATAAGGCTAGATTTGCCTGCATATGGACTCCATATTTAATTATGAGGTGAATCAATAAAATACCCCAAAATGACAAGGTATGTATGCAATCATGAACAATTTATATGCAACAAGGTATAGATGGCAATTTATAATATACGGCTCAGAAAGGGGTCACACATTGGGGTCTCAACGATCTTAGGTTCCGAGGGTGTTCTGGTTCGGTCTCCGCGGGATCGGTCTTTGATGACCCACAAGTATAGCGGGTGTATCGCAGTATTTTTGAGGGAAGTGAAACCCAATTTATTGATTCGACACAAGGGGAGGCAAATAATATTTATAAGCCTTAACAACTGAGTTGTCAATTCAGCTGCACCTGGAAACAATCTTGCTCACAGTTTTATCAAGAGCAACAGTTTTGTAGTAGCAATAGTAAAGTAATAGCAGTAGTAAAGTAAAGACAGTAGTAAGAATTGCAGTAAACAGTAGGATTAAAGCGCGGTAGGCATAGGGATGGATGGACGGGCGTTGCATGGACAAAACAATTCACATGGCAATCAAGACATAGGGAATTTGCAGATAAATAAAATAAAGCATCCAAGTACTAAATAATCATAGGCATGTGTTCCATATATAGTCATACGTGCTCGCAATGAGAACTTGCACAACATCTTTTGTCCCATCAGCCCGTTTGCAGCGGGGCCTCAAGGGAACTACTGGCAATTAAGGTGCTCCTTTGAATAGAGCACCAGAGCAAAGCATTAACACTCCATGAACACATGTGATCCTCACATCAAAGCCATTCCCTCCGGTTATCCCGATTTCTGTCACTTTGGGGCCTTTGGTTCCGGACAACAACGTGTGTATACAACATGCAGGTAAGATCATAAACAATACTATCATAATGAATCAATAACATGTTCAGATCTGAAATCATGGCACGCGGGCCCTAGTGACAAGCATTAAGCATAACAAGTTGCAACAAAGTCAAAAAGCACTAATAGTAGATACTAGGCACCATGCCCTAACAATCCGAAGCCATTACATGAATGATCTCAACCAATCCCTACCATCCCCATAGCCTACAGTGGGGGATTACTCACTCATAGATGGGGGAAACATGGATGGTCGATGGAGAAGCGATGGTGATGATGATGGCGATGATATCCTCCAATTCCCCGTCCCGGCAGGGTGCTAGAATGGAGTTTGTGGTTTTGAATCGCGGAATCTGGTGGTGGCGGCGCAGCGGAACTCTTTCTGGAAAAACGTCGAACCCCCGGGTTTTTAGGTCAGGAGGCAACTTATAGGCGAAGAGGGAGACCGAGGGGGTGCTTAGGGGGGCCAGACCACCCCCTGGCGTGGCCAGGACTAGCCCGCGCGGCCAGGTGGTGTGGCCAGGCCCCAGCCTCTCTCCATCTCGTATTCTGGCTCCTTGAGTCTTCTGGTGAAATAGGATTTTTGGCATATTTTCCGGGATTTTTCCTGATAGTTGATTTTCCGCACAAAAACTAGACACCAAGGTAATTCTGCTGAAAACAACGTCAATCCATGTTAGTTGTATCCAAATCACACAAGCTTAGAGGAAAAACAATATCAAAAGTGTTCAGGAAAGTAGATACATTATGGACGTATCAACTCCCCCCAAGCTTAGCTTATTGCTTGTCCTCAAGCAATCCAGTTGAAAACTGAGTGCGATAAAAGAAACTTTCACGAACACATTTGCTTCATATGATGTATATATTCTCAGCATATGATCAGCTACTTAGGCAATTCATAATAAGGAGTATGTAACTAAGTTTACTTAATAGTCAATGCAAGCTATGAAGAGATTCCAACTCAAAAATAATAAGTAGCATGAAACAAAAACATAATCAACATTGTACTGCTCATAAAAAGGTATGATAGAGTGGTATCTCGCTTGCCTTTGATTGTAGATCAAACATAAATGCCAAGGCACCTCTGAAGTTCAAGTGAAGACTAGAAGTAAAGATATCAAAGATACAAGCATCAAAGTCATAACACAAATAATCAAGTTTTGAGACAAGCATATTACACTAAGAATGACAACTATGCTCTCAAGCAAGTGCTCATAGAATATGTGGAGACTCAACAAAGAAATGAAAAGGTTTTGAATAGTTTGAAAGGCTTCCAAATGCTGAAAGTATGGTACTCATTAGCTTTGAGATCTCATTGCCCCTATCATAAGCATCTTTAAATGGTTAAGGTTAAAGTGACACAACTAAGAGGATATGCTTGACAAGTTATAAGCTAAAATCTCATGCCCCTTACTTACGAGTACCGTACCTCATGCTACTCAACTTCAGTCACAAGTAAGCTCTTGTCATTGTAAGTACATATGTATCATAGAGAACCGCCAACGGGGTACCCCTTGCACATGATACAGGAGCTATCCCATAATCAAAATGACAAGGCAAGCAGACAATGAGCATCTCAGCGATCTTTTTATTTGCTATTTGCATAGGTTTTTATTGAGGATGCTTCATAGAGTGCTCATTATGGTTATGCTGCAAGTTTCCACCATGATTAGGCATGGCTTAGGCTAGCAGCCTAGGCGTTTCTCTAACATACATACAAACTCCATGATCTTACAAGTTCCCCTTTTATTTCACATCGCCGGGATCCATAAGCAAAAGAATCATGATATCAACGAGGTACAAAGTACGAGTGCAATGTTGAAAGCGTTCCCCATGATACATGGTTCTGCTAACTTCAACTTATAAAGCGCAAGCATATACGCAACAAAGATGGACGCAATGGTTCAAGATTATTAAGTGCAAGAAGGTAAAGTGTGCCATCAAGTTCGTGAGAGCTTTACTAACTAACTTTCTCATAACAAGCAAACATTTTATTCGGAAGAAAACAAGGCATACTAAATATGCACGGAACAACAAATAATGCTAATAGGTAGGTATGGTGGACACTTTTGGCAATATTGGTTTTAGGGAGTTGGAAACATGAGTAAAGCATACTCAGTGCAAGTGAAGGCTAGCAATAGTAAGGGAGCAACAAACGAGAGATCAGTAATTGTCATAATCATGCTTGCAACAAAACAGGACTAATCATGGCATGAAAGTGATTCAAGACCCCTGAGGCAAACTAGTTCATCGAGGCTTAACTGATTATTGTTTCAGTCATATGCATGCATGAGCATGTGCCAAGTCAATTCAAGTGAAACATTCAGAGGGAGAGTACCATAGTATCATACCAAGTCATGAATAGAGAAATGGAACCGAACATTCATATGCCATGTTACAAATTATTAGCGAGTAGGAGCTAATCATAAGAAAGCAAGAACTAATAAGCATCCATAAATAACAGACACCCTACACGAACAGACTAAGCATGCCCACAATGATGAGTATATGTACAAAAATGAAAACAAATAGAGTCCGTTACCAGCCTCTTACCACACCTCAAGTTGTCATTAATCCTCATTATTGCCCTTCACTTGTGTGGCTTGAATAATAACATGAAAACTGAATTCCACTGAGGACTCCTGAACCCTTCAACAAACTCACAAAACCAAAGAAGAAGAACAAATATTTTTGGTGTTTTTGATTTTTTTAAAAACAATAACCAAAAGGGAAGAACAAGCAAAGCAAAATCCTTTTGAGTTTTTCAAATAGTTCAAACAAAGCAAAAAGGGAAAAACAAACCAAGGCAAAAAGAAGAAGAAGCAAACAAAGAGAAACATCAGAAATATTTTTGGTCTTTTTGTGTTTTAGAAAGCAAAAAAAAGAGAGAACGAAAACTAAAAATAGAACGAAACATGAATATACAAAGTACCGACGAAACATGATATGGAGATGAGTGTGATGTCGGTGTACCTCCCCCTCAATGGGTATCAATCCAAATACGAGTAAGGGTTCCAAGCAGGCGGGTCATTGTAAGAATGATCGTAGTTAGGCCCTTGGGAAGAAGAAGAAACTCCCCAATCTTAGGTAGGCTGCTGATATGAAGACTCCCCCTCATTCGAGGGCTGGACCGAATCATTTGTGACCTCCCTTCTAGTATCCTGCTCCTGTTGGGAGATCTCTCCCAAGTACGTATCAAGCTCTTCCTCAGTGAGTGACCATCCTACCCTGGTATCAAGGTTAAACAAAACAGGTGCAGGCAAAAGAACAAATCGCTCAGACTTACTCCTTCTCCAACCAGCCTTGAGAAAGGTTATTCCATAAGACAACTCGCTCAAATTATCCCAAGAAGAAACAAATTTATGCTGTATCATGGAATTAAGATCAAGCCTTTCTATGGGAAACTGTAGGTCTAGATGATGAGGCACTAAACCATGCAATGCTAATAAACGAGAAGCAATGAGGCCTCCACAAATTACACCTTTCTCGCGGTTAGAAGCAAGACGGAAAGCTATCAAGGCCCCCAAGTTGTAAGTTCTATATCGTTTTAAAGCAGCTGAGATGAATGATCGATCATACGAGGATAGTTTATTAGGAGTTTTCCTAGCGAGAACACACTTGGCAATAAAGTAAGCAAAGTAGCGAATAGATGGGATATGAATGTTACGGATTTTCCCACTCTCCTTTGAGAAGATGCTCCCTTGGAAAATCTCCACATACAAGTCCATGAGTGGTGCATGCCGCTCTTTAATCCTTCCACACGATCCCCAGCGAGGTACCTTAATAGCTGCATAAAACTCATCAAGAGGAAGGTCGACAGCTATATTGTAAATTTTGTAGTGGACCATGGGGTTAGGCAAAGAGTGACTAAATCAAAAGTCCTGCACCACAGACATAGTTAGTTTCACAAATTGATAAGGTTCATCTTCCACAAAGTGCTCCAATCCTGCATTAGCAACTAAGGTGTGGAAGTCCTATAAAATTCCTACAGCCCTCATGAATTCGAAGCATGGATAGATGGAAGGGAAAACTTCCTCCTTTCAGTGAACCTTCATAACCTCAGGCACCCTCAGTTCATGTTGGTTGAGTTGATGCTCATTCATCTTCTGTTCTGAAATTTAAACATCCATTACACAAGTGATTGCAAAGTGAAAATATAATGAAGGGCACTACTCATAGGGACTTGTAGAGGCCTAAACATGCATCAAAACAATATCTCTAAGCATTGAACAAGCTTACAAGCTCTCATAACCTGTCACCTATAGTAGCAAAATACTCAAGATATAAACCACTAAACACAATCTACTTGGACAAGTGGAGGAGTCACATACCGGAGAACAAATGCTCCAAATTTTAGCAGCAAAGATGGGCTGAGCAAGGAGATCGAAAAATCGAAGGCAAGAACAACAAGAACGCGATTTCGAGCAATGAACTGGTGTTTTCTCGGGAGATAGAGAGCATTGGCAAGTGAGAGAGTGAGTGGAGGGCCAGGGGTGGCCCACACCATGGCCAGGCGTGCCCCCGGGCTAGCTGCGCCACCAGGTGGTGTGCCTGCCTGGTGGCCCCCCTGGTACCTTCCAAGCACTTCTCTGCCCCTTTTTTCATGTAAAAATTTAATATGAATTTTCTGGAATTTTTCGAGACACTTTATTTTTGAGCAATTTTTAGGTATAAATGAATGATTTTCTGTCAGAAAAAAGTTTCTAGAATGATGCAATGACAAAACAGGCCTAAAACTTCAGAAGTTCTAAGACACTCTAAAAATCAAGCAATTAACAACCAAAAAGTAAACTAAACTTAAGCAAAAACTAAAAATGGATAAGATGAAAGTAAGCGGAGATAATCATGGTGGGAACATTGTTTTGTTCATTAAAATCCCTTTGTTAATAAGGTTGATCAGGTCTTGTTATCAAAACAATTTTATATGAAACAAAACTTTGTATTCCACTAATGATTATGTTACCTCAACTTTGACAGCAATGGTCCCAATCATAATAGTTTCATATTTTTCTCTTGGTATGGGACAATATATTTCTCCAACTTGAATGCCCTCAACATGTTCAATTGAATTCAAACCATAAGTCCTATCAATCTTCTTGGGGAAATAGATAGTATGCTCCTTGTCATTAACATTAAAAGTCACCTTTCCTTGATTACAATTAATAACACCTCCTGCAGTATTAAGAAAAGGTCTCCCAAGAATAATAGACATATTATCATCTTCAGGCATTTCAAGCACAACAAAATCAGTTAATATCAACCAATTATGAGCCACTTGAACAGGTACATCCTTACATATACCAACAGGAATAGTAGTAGATTTATCATCCATTTGCAAAGATATATCAGTTGGTATTAGTTTTTCTAGTTGAAGTCTCTTATAGAGAGAAAAAGGCATAACACTAACTCCTGCTCCCAAATCACACAAAGCAGTTCTAACGTAACTATTTTTAATAGAGCAAGGTATAGTTGGAATCCCTGGGTCTCCAAGTTTCTTTGGAAATTTACCATTAAAGGAATAATTAGCAAGCAAAGTAGAAATTTCTTCATTAGGGATCTTCCTTTTATTCGAGACAATATCCTTCATATACTTTGAATAAGGAGGCAATTTAATAGCATTAGTCAAAGGAATTTGCAAGAATAAAGGTTTCATCCACTCACAAAACTTATTATAGTGTTCATCTTCCTTTGACTTGTGTTTCTTATCAGGGAAAGGCATAGGTTTTTGGACCCAAGGCTCTCTTTCACTACCATGTTTCTTAGCAACAAAATCTTCTTTACTGTATTTAGTATTCTTAGTGTGCCTTTCAGGTTCTTCTTCAACTTTTTCTTTATCAGGAACATCATTTTCTTCATTACCACTTCCAGTTTCAGCATCAGAGACAGATATACTATTAGGATCTTTAGCAGGTTCAGAGGGTTCTACAATAGTTTTATGTTTCTTTTTTCTTTTCTTACGAGTAGTACCACTATTTTCAGCTTGTTGAGAATCCTGCTCAATTCTTTTGGGATGCCCCTCGGGATATAGAGGATCCTAGGTAGCAGCACCACTTCTAGTTCTAATTTCATAAGCATGTTTTTCTTTGGCAGTATTAACTATCAAGTCTTTTGCACTTTAATAAGTTGATCTATTTGAGTTTGAACCATTTGAAAATGTTTAACAAGCATTTTAACATCATTAGAGGTTCTTTCCATAATATCTTTTAACTCAACAATAGCTCTAGAGTTTTCCATTAAATGATTTTGCACCCTTTTATTAAAATTATCTTTCTTAACAATAAAAATATTGAATTCTTCTAAGCATTGATCGGGAGGTTTAGAGTAAGGGATATCACCTTCATCAAAATGTTGGAGAGAGTGTACCTCAATAGTTGATGAGTGGGGAATTGGCTTACATAGTTCTTCTATAGGAGGTAAATTCTTGACATCTGCAGCTTTAATTCCCTTCTCCTTAAGACATTTCTTAGCTTCCTTCATCACTTCATCATTTAGTTCAATAATTCCCCTATTCTTAGATGTTGGTATAGACGCAGGTATAGCTGGTTCAGGTATAATTGTTTCAGGTATAGCTGGTTCAGGAGGAGTCCAGTCTTCATAGTTCTTGTTTATTTTAGCCATTAATTCTTCAGCTTCCTTGGGAGTCCTATTCATGAAAACACAATCAGCACAACTATCCAGGTATGTCCTAGATTCTTCAGTTAGTCCATTATAAAATATATCAAGAAGCTCATTCTTAGGTAATGGACATCCAGCCTGTGCATGAATCAAAGCACAAAACCTTGCCCATGATTCAGGCAATATATCTTTTTCTCCCTGTTTAAAATCAAAAAGTTCCTGCAAAATAGCATGTCTAGCACTAGGAGGAAAATATTTCTAGAAAGTACTAATCAAGCAATCAGGGCTATCAATAGATCCAGGAGGTAAATTATTAAACCAAGTTTTAGCTTCTCCTTTCAGTGAAAAGGGGAAAATTTTAGCAACAAAGTAGGTGCGCATCTTAATATCATCAAAAAACAGGCCACTCATGGTAGAAAGCTCAGTCATATGTGCTACCACACTTTCATTCTTAGTCCCACAAAAAGGTTCTTTCTCAACAATATCTATGTAGGATAGATCAAGAGAGAAATCATAATCCTTACCTTTGATGTTTATGGGAGATACAACAAACTTAGCATTAGGATACAATTTGGGTTTAATAGTACGCCTCTCAAGGAGACTCAGCAGCACTCCTATCATGGGTATTTTGACATTCTTTAATAAATTCATCGGTCATCTCAATATAACCATCTTCAATATCATAGCTCTCTCTAGACTTAGGTGAACTAATAAGTGTAGTAGTGTCTTCATTAGGAGTTTCAGTATTTCCAGCTATAGTTCTAGCAATCGTAGCATCTAGGAAAGGACCTAATGAACCACTTTTATCAAGCACAATAGAAGCAGCATCGTAAGTATCAGAAGTTTCAGATTCAGCAGTATTAGCAGTGTGTGTAGCATGTGTATGTGGGGGTGTAAGGAGCTTACTTATAATAGATGGTGAATCAAGCGCAACATAGGTGTTTAGAACCATACCTCTTCTTGTAGTGGATGGTAAAATAGGAACCTTGCCATCAGAAGACTTACCCATGATGGATGGATGGCAGCGAACAATAATGATTCCAAGTGGACTTGATAAATAAAGCTATGCTCCCCGGCAACGGCACCAGAAAATAGTCTTGATGACCCACAAGTATAGGGGGTGTATCGTAGTATTTTCGAGGGAAGTGAAACCCAATTTATTGATTCGACACAAGGGGAGCCAAAGAATATTTATAAGCCTTAACAACTGAGTTGTCAATTCAGCTACACCTGGAAACAATCTTGCTCACAGCAGTTTATCAGTAGCAACAGTTTTGTAGTAGCAATAGTAAAGTAATAGCAGTAGTAAAGTAAAGACAGTAGTAAGAATTGTAGTAAACAGTAGGATTAAAGCACGGTAGGCATAGGGATGGATGGACGGGCGTTGCATGGACAAAACAATTCACATGGAAATCAAGACGTAGGGCATTTGCAGATAAATAAGATAAAGCATGCAAGTACTAAATAATCATAGGCATGTGTTCCATATATAGTCATACGTGCTCGCAATGAGAACTTGCACAACATCTTTTGTCCTGCCAGCCTGTTTGCAGCGGGGCCTCAAGGGAACTACTGGTAATTAAGGTGCTCCTTTTAATAGAGCACCAGAGCAAAGCATTAACACTCCATGAACACATGTGATCCTCACATCAAAGCCATTCCCTCCGGTTATCCCGATTTCTGTCACTTCGGGGCCTTTGGTTCCGGACAACAACGTGTGTATACAACTTGTAGGTAAGACCATAAACAATACTATCATAATGAATCAATAACATGTTCAGATCTGAAATCATGGCACTCGGGCCCTAGTGACAAGCATTAAGCATAACAAGTTGGAACAAAGTCAAAAAGCACTAATAGTAGATACTAGGCACCATGCCCTAACAATCCGATGCCATTACATGAACTATCTCATCCAATCCCTACCATCCCCATAGCCTACAGTGGGGGATTACTCACTCATAGATGGGGGAAACATGGATGGTCGATGGAGAAGCAATGGTGATGATGATGGCGATGATCTCCTCCAATTCCCCATCCCGACAGGGTGCCAGAATGGAGTTTCTGGTTCCGAATCGCGGAATCTGGTGGTGGTAGCGCAGTGGAACTCTTTCTGTAAAAACGTCGAACCCCCGGGTTTTTAGGTCAGGAGGAAACTTATAGGCGAAGAGGGAGACCGAGCGAGTGCCTAGGGCGGCGGACCACCTTCGGCGTGGCTGAGCCCTAGTCTTGACAGGTGGTGTGTGCCCCACCCCTCTTCGTCTCGTATTCTGGCTCCTTGAGTCTTCTGGTGAAATAGGATTTTTGGCATATTTTCCAGGATTTTTCCTGAGAGTTGATTTTCTGCACAAAAACTAGACACCAAGGTAATTCTGCTAAAAACAGCGTCAGTCCGTGTTAGTTGTATCCAAATCACACAATTTTAGAGGAAAAACAATAGCAAAAGTGTTCGAGAAAGTAGATACGTTTTGGACGTATTAGTCTTCGCATCCGGGAACAAGGCCTTGGCATCCGTGAAGGAGAACATGAAGCCGGTGCCGAGGTTCGGTCTTCGGATTCGAGAACATGGTCTTTGAGTTCAGTGAAGGGGACTTCGACGTTCCATGACGAAGATCTTGTCGGAGGCCTTGTTAAGGGGAAACTTGGGAGGCGGCCCCTGGTCTCGGTCTTCAGCACTACCACTGAACTTCTCGAACCACGACAGAACTGAGAACTAACGGAGCACTGGGGCAGTAGCACTTGGCATAGGCATGGCCAACAGGAGAAGACATCTACACTTGCATGTATCAATTCCACACCACAACCAGATCCGGACGCCTAGTCACCAACCCACCATATCTGCAGCGTTTGGGACCTCACACAGAGAAGGGGCCGCACCAAGGACGACGATGCAGGCACCCGGGAAGAGGACGGTGGCGAGCTGGTGTTGAATACAAACGGCGCCCGGCATGGGCGCGACTGGCCTACGGTGGCGGGGTTCGAGGCTGCGACAGACCAAGGGCAGTGACGCTGCCTTGCAGCAGAACAACACGAGGGAGGCGATGAGGACGTCCATGTATCTGCGGGGTCGAGCATGGAAGGAGGCGGTCATGTGGTGGTGGTGGAAGCCGTGATGCGGTTTGCCTGCGCGGCGGAGCTCACGACCCAGGACGACAGGGTCAACGGTGGCCTTGAAGACCTACACGCGTAGGGACGGTGAGGGACGCACGGCTGCCTTCGGTGGTGAGGTCGCAGGGACGTGCAACGGCCATGGTTGCAGGCGGTGCGGTGACGACTGCAAGTGCACATATAATTTGTAGCTAGTTTCGAAATAAAGATATCGATTCCACAGGGAGTAGGAGTCTGAAGTCTAATAACTCTTTGAACTAAATACTGAAATAGTAATGCTAAATAACGTTCTAAGTAACAAGATAAAATGCAAGTTTTGTGTAAAATATATTTTTGGGTTTTCAAATAAGAGAACAATAAGTAAACTAAAGCTGCAAGTAAACAAGAGCATGCAAGTATGATTACGAAAGTCTGCAAGATGATGGAAAGAGTTCTCAGGGAGTAGTGGATCCACCGCTAGTAATTAGAAAGAGTGATCAAAATTATTATAATGAATAAAACCATTTATGATATGTGTGGGAGGAGATCCACATATGGACGAATAGGCAGCAACCACTACTCACATCATCCTCATAACCACAACAGACAGCAATCGACATCAATCAAATTAGTGGGCTATTAAGGGGCTTTACCCTGTAGGATGTATCCCATGGCATGGACAATGTTCCGTGAGTTCTCCTCGGTTCCCAAGTTGATACGTAAGGAATGACAACAACTTTATAGTCACTGTAAGAACTATCATCCCTCTGTCTACCAACAAGTAGTTCCCTCCATCTAGTCCTTAGTAAGGCAAATATTGAGTGGCGCGCTTCACCCAACATCAAGATGAAGGAAATCTAACACAGACACATAATGAACAATATCACATAATAATCTTTATCTCAATTCAATCTCATACTAGGGTTTATCCATCTCCCCAAGAACAAAGGAAACTACTCACACATGAAGGCAATCAACATCATGGATAGAATATGGATGAAGTATGATGATACAATTAAAGACAAGTGCAAATCCAAGATTCAATCTAGAATTACAACAAGTAACCAAAGCGGATCAGTGATGGAGACGTTGTTGATGAAGATGACGATGTAGATCGATGTGGAGGCCTTCAAGATCCTAGCCCCTTCTCCTCTTGTGTGATGGTGATGGTGTAGATCTGATTGGAGGCGGCTATGGCGGTGGAACAACAGCAGGGCTTCGCCGTGGTGGAGGATGTGGCTTCCTGGCTCTCTCTTGGGTCCTCTCTCCTTTATATAGGCCTTGGGGGTGCCCTAGGGTTCCCCCAATACCATCATATGACTTAGGGAAGGTTCTAGGGCTTCTCTGGGGCGAAATCCCATTGTTTGTGACCTTTTTCGCAACTATACGAGTGCAACTATACGGCTGGCAAAATGCTTCCGATCATATAGTTGCTCGTCAAACCTTCGGGTTCCGCAGTGTTTTGGCCGCCATTTCTTTATATGAACTCCGATTTGAGTGTTCTTGGGCTCGTTGGATTCATATCAACAAGGGATACAATCCAGTGGTATTGGACATTTATTTTGAGAAGTTGAAAAAATTCACTTTTTCCAACACCCAAATGGCTAAGTCTGGTCCCTACAGCTCCTCCATACTATGGTCTCTCCGTTCCTTTTGCCTTTGTTTTATCCATAATCATCATCAACACCTACACACATGTCATAGACAAGGAAAGTGATAAAATTCTACCTAAACTACTAAATGTGCAAAGCTCATGTGAAAGTATATGATAACTAGAAGTCATGCATATAAGGCATAGCTATAGCTGGAAGAAACATGATATGAGAGATAAATGGCACATTTTATATGGCTAAAAGAGGTGGTATTTCACAGCCATCATGGGGCACCCTTGTAGAGGACGGCGAGCTCAGCAGGCTCGCAGGGAGGCGCGAGGTGGAGCTCTGTGGCGGCCGAGGCGAGGCAGAGGGAGATCCTCTAAGGAGATCGGGCAGGGGAAAAGGAGAGCGATGACCAGATATTGCAGGGCGGCCGGGCCGAGCACGGCAGCGGGGAAGAGAAGGCTGGCGAGGGCTAGGCGGCGCTTGTCTACGACGAGGGGGATCAGGACGAGGAGGTAGCAGTGGATGGGGCCACGGCCGACAATGTTATCGGGAATCGAGCAGGGAGTTGGTGGCGATCGAGGGGAGCATCAAGCTCGCAGACAGGGGAAGGTGGATAGGAGAGGGTCGTTGGGTTGGCGTGCGTTGGCAACACGGGGTGGGGCCGGGGGAGCGAGAAACATGTGTTGTGGGCGAGCGATGTACGCGAGCGAGGTTGCTGGCGTGTACCGTGGGGCAGGGTCGGGCGATGGTGAGACGCGGTCATGCGAGGGGGGTCCGTGTGCGGGTGTGACCGCAGGGCATGTGTTGCGTGCGGGCCGGTTGCGCGCTGTGTGGCGTGTCATGTGAGATGTGTTGGCGGCGACAGTAGGTACGGTGTGGGTTTTAGGTTTAGGTCTAGGTAGGTTTAGTCTAAGGCTTAGATCTACATTAAACCAGTTAATAGGTGGTCTGGCCGCTTAGCCTCTGGTCTGACCGGCTGGACTGCCTCCCCGATACAAAAATAGTTTTTATTTTGTTTGTTTATTTATTTTATATAAAAAGATTTTTGTAGATAGTTTTTAGACAAATAAAAGATCCGGGCGAACTGAGGGTTTTGATTTGAAATAGAGAGGGGGTTACTTAGAAAACAAAGCTAGGGTTTTATAAAAATAGTTTTGGCAAAAAGATGCATGATGACATGACAATGCTCAAATGCAATGTGGCATGATGACATGAGCATGCAGTCATGATGATGCAAAAATAAAAACAACACGCGATTTTCTAGTAGTGGTTTTACCCGGGGTGCTACACAAGGCACTGCACAATGATGCATATTACCTCATCGATGCTCAAGCATAGGAGAATAATAAGGCAGACTGGTCCGGAGAAGAGTCGAAAAGTGTATGTATCTCAAACTCTCATATGTCAAATTATATGTCGGCAATGTGCTAATTAAAGAAACCTCGACACCTCAAGCAGTGACTCGGGGACTGCCTTAGTAATAATTGTCTTTTTCTGTATTTAAATTTATATGTCGACTGGCTTAAATTTCTTACCCCGTAAGCCGAGTTAGTAGTGTGTCGGCACCAAAGGCTCACTCTTCGACTTGTTATTATCCAAAAAATTGGATTCATGGCAAGCAAGAGAAAAAGTTGGCAGATGCTAGGCACATGAAAAACAACTAAGGAAGGAAAAATAATCGAGCCGACATTTGTCTTTTGGACTAACCCCTGTATTTATTTTCTTTATCATTATGTCGAATCACTATGAGATAATTCTCAAAATTTCATGTATTGTTAACTTGATTTTCTGGTCTCGGACTCATAAGTCAAACACCAAAAAATGGTTGACATGAGCCGGATCACCAAATTGAGCAAACAAGAAAAGAAACTCAAGGACTCCACCCAAAAGGATCCGACATAAAAAACATAGCAGTAGCAAAACAACTTAAACTATACCTTACATTCTGCTCCTGGCATACCGGGGATTTAATGAATTTTCAAGTTTTTATGCCTAAGGGATGGTAGCAGATTTGTCATAGCGGTGGCCGAATCAGGCACAACAACCGTAGGGTCAAAAACTTCAGTTGTCATAGGAGTTGTGGCAACCGGGGTATCAACCTTGGCATCCGCCTCAGCTTCTTTGTTCCCCTCCAAAGCTCCTTCACTCTGATCTGGGTCTTCCTCTGGTTTTTCTTCATCTTTGCTAGTGTCCTCTTCGACGTATTGATCGTCGACCTCAGCAAGGAAGCTCGACCCTTCGTTCCAACCATGAGTATTGGCATATTGGATCAGTTGGTAGGCTCGAGCTTGGCACCATTGGATGAACTCCGGATCGGTCGTCCACAGTGAACCAGTGCGCATGTTCTAAAGTGTATCAAGATTGATACCTTCATACCATGAAATCACAAAAGACAAGGTTGTGTCGGCACCAGCACGGGCAACATATTCCCTCCATAAATTGACCTGCGTCTCGCAATCCATCAGTCTCTCGACTAGTGTTGTGATACGCTTGGGAGTAGACTTAGTCAGCCAGAGAGTATTGAAAACTCGGATGGCAGCGTCCATGAGGTCAACACCAAAGCTCTTCATTGGCTTGAGGCAGGCTGCCAGGCTATCCAGCAAGTCATCCATGTCATAATCAGGGGAGGTGCCACTAGATTCACCTCTCTTCAACATGGACTTTTGAACGGCGGCAGCACCGTGAACCTTAGACTCCAGAAAGTTGACTGAGAAAATGAGCAAAAAGCACGGGTCAGTAAAGGAAACAAATGATATAAGAGGAATGCCGGCCAAAAAAAGAAAACTAGAGAAAAACTCACTACCCACGATATTCTTGATCCGGGCAAGCTCGGCCAACCAACCAGCTTATTTCTTCTAGAGCTTTTCGATCTCAAGGTTCACCGAGTCAAACTTTACCTCGGCTTCTTGGAGTAGTTCTTTATCCTTATCCAGCTGGAGGGTGAGCTGTCTCTTTTCCTCGGCGAACTCCTATCGAGTTTGTCAAGCTCAATCTTCTGGAGTTTCTTCAAATTCTCATTTCCAGCGCGGAGCCGAGAGATCTCATCATCCTTCTCCTTCAGCTTGGCCTGGTGTTCTCCTGCTTGTGCGAGAAAATAAATCATCAGTTCATGCATGGATATGCAATCTTGATGACATTCTGCAAAAAAATTTGACCCGACCGAGCCGAGGTATAATTACAAGCCGAGCAAGAACGGAGAGGTGCAAAGGATAAGGGGTAAGAAGAAAAATACCTTCCACCTTGGTAACACGCTTTCCCAGCTCTTGGTTTTGCGCCTCCACCCCGGCTGGCAAAAGGCGAATCACAAGTTAATTCGGCCGATCAAGAATACAAAGAGTACTAGGGGGAATGAGGCAAGGATATACCTTTGTTCTTCAGTTCAAGCTACAGCTTCGTATGCTTGGAGGAGAGGCCCCTGTGTGCAAAGAGGAGTCTCTGAAACTCGGTTGTGTGCCGGTTGTGTGAATCTGAAGAAGATATTTATTATTTACTGAGAAAGATAGATATTTGATTCTACTCAAGACTCGAGTCGAGTAAACTCGATCCAAATCTAGGTGGCTGGATATTTGATGCTACTCAAGATTTGAACTGAGTAAACTCGATCCAAATCTAGGTGGTTGGATATTTTATGTGAAAGGATCATATGGGCACCTAGAGGGGGGTGAATAGGTGCTACTTCAAATTTTACTATTTTTCAAGTTAGGGTTTGACACAAAAGGTAAATTCTCTAGATCATGCAACTATGGTGAATTTACCTATATGTCAATCTAGCACAAACACTAAGCAAAAACTAGATAAGTAAAGTGCGGTAAAGGATAGAAGTAACCAAAGTGGAGCACACAGAGACAGAAGGATTTGTTTCCCGTAGTTCCTTCCTTTTGAGGGGAAGTACGTCTATGTTTGGAGAGGGGGTGGTTTCAAACCACCAACACCACGAGAGGCCTCCCTTGTTCTCCGATGAACCTCACCCCAACGGGTTCGATTCACCTCTTCCACTATACGGCAACCTTCGAGGTGGAAGTTAGCACCTTGACAACAAGTTCGAGGCACACATCCATAACCTAATTGGAGGCTCCCGAATACAAGCAAGTTATCAAACAATCAAAGACAAGCTAGTAAGAACCAAATCACAAGCTTGGGTTTCCAATGAAACACTACAGCAAGGGGGCCTCAAGTGAATGAGGGGGAAATGAAGATGTCTCTTGGTGAAGCTATAGATCAAGGCCTCCTCCTTCGATTCTCCAAAGATCAATGACTTTGGATGGTTGAGTGAAGAGATATTGTAGATTTGGTGGCTCAAATGGTGCTGGAGTTCTTGAGGTGGACGAGTAGCTCCCAAGGTAGAAGAAGGGGCCTTTATATAGGCCCCCTAGAATTAGAGCCGTTGGGAGCCACTTACCCCGGACAATCCGGCCAACATCAGTCAGACAGTCTGGCACACCCGGACACTCTGGGCGAAACCGACCGGACACTCCGGCCTGGCAAAGTTTCTGGCCAGTGTCCGGATTTTGTTCGGGATGTGTCCGATATGCAGTTCTGATTATCCAAGTAAGTCGTGAAGCCCCTAGGGCCGGACACTCCGGGCCAAACAAGCCGGACACTCTGGCCAGAGAAGTTACCGGCCAGAATCCGGACTGAGTCCAGGGAGTGTCCGATATGGTGTTCTAAATGTCCGAGCAGGTTGATGAAACCCTAGGGATGGACAGTCTGGTAGAAACCAGCTGGATAGTCTGGCTGGGCCGGATACTCTGGCGCATATCTGCCGGACAGTCCGGCCAAGACTTCCTTCCTGCACATACTTGATCCTGGTCAGCCCTTATTTCTTCAGTGCACAAAACTCTCGAGTACATGATATATCCTACAACATTTAACAGCAGATTAAACTGTCCAAGTGTTGTCAACAAACATCAAAATCAAAGGAAGGGCATAAATGCCCTTTCAATCTCCCCCTTTTTGGGGTTTGATGACAACCCAAGGATTTGCATATAGGATAGATAATAAATTTCACAGTAGGAGATTTACAAAATATAGTAAGGCTCCCCTAAATGTGTGACCATTTTTATCTTTGCATTTGAATACAGGATCACACATCCTAGGATCATATCCTCACTAGATTTTGAAGCTAACAAGTTATGACATGATATAATAACAACTAGATCGATAAACTAGGCATAACATAGTCATTAACATAACTGGGTAAGCATGTCACCACACACATAATAGAGTTCAACACAACATAGTACTCAAACAAGTAAGATAAAGACATGAAGCTTCAAAGAGGCAAATCGAAACAACGTGAAGCTCGTGTACCCATGCAAATCCCCGGTAGCAACCTAATAAAGGGGCTACTTCTCCCACTTTGGAATCCAGACGCCAAAAAGGGAAAAGAGCACAGCTAAAGCATCCCAAAGCCAACTCTATCCACTGTAGTCGTCGGCGACGGCATCCTCCTCCTCCTCCTTGTCCTCATCCTCATCATCCTGATCCTCCTGAGTAGAGCTCTAGCCGTGAGGGTGAGAAGAAGACGACACGTCCTCAAACATGGACCAGTCCACACGTCCCCGACTCAAGTGACCATAGGAAAGAGTGCCATCTGACGCCTATTGCTGAGTAGGATCAACATCCATGGGCTGGTTGATCTTCTTGATCTCCTTCATCACATTCCGGTTAGCCTTGTATGCATCGTACTGTCCATGGCGAATGTCAATGTTCTGGCAAAGAAGAAGTTTCTTCCACCAGGAGGCCTTCTTCACCTTCTTGTGCACTTCCTCCTTGGAGGTGGTGAAGCGATATGCATTGCTGGCATGCTTCATGCGGGGGCCACGGGTCACAGCCTCTGGTACCTCCTTAGACCCATCATCACTGCCAGAAGCATCTGCATCCATCTCATCATCCCCAAATATGTCCTGAGAAGGGGGTACCAACGAGGTGCCTTGGTGGTGGGGGCAGCCTTCCTCTATAGCTTGGCAGGAAGGTGTGCAACAAGATCAGTGTAAAGCAATGGAGTGACTAGAGCCTGAGCAGCTATGAGCTTCGTCACATAGGGAGCAAATAGAGGACACTTCTTGTCAGTGATGCACTTGTACATGTCCTGATAGATGAAATCCATGACA
The DNA here is from genome assembly GCA_023614405.1 of Avena insularis. Lineage (NCBI taxonomy): Eukaryota > Viridiplantae > Streptophyta > Magnoliopsida > Poales > Poaceae > Avena > Avena insularis. The sequence continues at coordinate 92,372,843 of CM042696.1, read as the reverse complement.
TCTATGGCACCACCTGGATGATCTGGACCATGAGCATACACTGAGTGAGCATGGGCCATAAGATTGATCTCTGCACCTCTCATATCACCCTTGTTGCCCGCCTTGGGAGTGAGAGTGTGGCGAAACATGCGAAGCAGAATGTTGTAGATGAGCTTGATGTTAGTGGTTTGGCCAACCACACCATTCTGAGAGTAGATTGGGGCCAACAGCTTCTTGTCATATGCCTGACCATGTACATGCATCCTGTGACCACTGGGAGCATTGGGTTTCAAAGGCACTCCAAGGATGTGTGCAAACTGAGCCATGCTGGAGCGACACCTAGTAGTGTCAGAGATCCACTCAAGGGGAATATCAGTAGTGTCCCCAAAGACCACCATGGCATAGAACTGCTGGACCAACTCAATGTTGTAGTCTTGTCTTGCTTGAAAGATGGTGTGCAGCCCCATCTTCTCAGTCACCCAAAGAGCATCCTCAAAGTACCTGTGATCTTAGAGCTTTTGAATATCCAACCACTACATGGGGCACATAGGAGTCCTGAAAGCACAAAACACCTCAGAAAATATTAGGGCCTGCTCATTCCTCCAGAAGCGATCATCCTTAGAAGTGCGCTGCAGAGAATAGAACTGTTGGACTCGCATCTCCACAAACTCCTCGGTGCCCAAATCTTCCAGTGTGGTCAATGCCTCATACTTCCGGCGCTTGGCTTCATCTCTTTTCAGTTTTCTGACCTTCTCATACTTAGATGCATCATGGTCACGAGCAGCCTGCCTGACCATGGATGGATCAATATGGACATCACTCTCTTTGTCTCGGAACCTACGAGGATGGGCTTTCTGAGCAGCCCTAGAGCAACGAGGACGAGAGCTACCAGCATCCATGGAGGCCTTCACCGGAGGGGAATAGGTCCTAGCGGCAAAGGGAAGGTAATGGCCGGCGGCAACAGCCAAATCCGGGGTGGAGGTGCCCTCCTGGTGGAGATCCTGGTCAGGGCAGCAGTGTTTGGAGAAGAGGAAGTCGGGGAGAAGAAGAAGGACTGAACCTTCCACTTCTCCCCGACTCCTTTTACAAGATCGAAACCGCTAGGGCCAGACTGTTCGGATGATATTCACCGAAGTGTTTGGCCCGACCGGAGTGTCCGGGATGAATCAAGCGGAGTGTCCGGCCAGTCGGTTCAGTGCGGACTGATGATCCACAAGTATAGGGGGTGTATCGCAGCATTTTCGAGGAAAGTGAAACCCAATTTATTGATTCGACACAAGGGGAGCCAAATAATACTTATCAGCCTTAACAACTGAGTTGTCAATTCAGCTGCACCTAGAAACAATCTTGCTCGCAGCAGTTTATCAGTAGCAACAGTTTTGTAGTAGGAATAGTAAAGTAACATCAATAGCAAAGCAAAGACAGTAGTAACAAAAGCGAAAGAAATGGGATTCGAAAAGGTAGGCATAGGGATGGATGGACGGGCGTTGCATGGATAAGACAATTCACATAGCAATCAGAACATAGGGCAATTGCAGATAAATAAGATAAAGCATCCAAGTACTAGACAATCCTAGGCATGTGTTCCATATAAAGTCATACGTGCTCGCAATGAGAACTTGCACAACATCTTTTGTCCTGCCAGCCCGTTTGCAGCGGGGCCTCTAGGGAACTACTGGCAATTAAGGTGCTCCTTTTAATAGAGCACCGGAGGATCACATCAAAGCCTTTCCCTTCCGGCAACCCTGATTTCTGTCACTTCGGGACCATAGGTTTCGGACAATGACGTGTGTATACAACTTGTAGATAAGACCCAAAACAATACTATCATGATGAATCAATAACATGTTCAGATCTGAAATCATGGCACTCGGGCCCTAGTGACAAGCATTAAGCACAACAAGTCGCAACAAATTCATAAAGCACTAATAAAAGATACTAGGCACCATGCCCAAACAATCTGATGCCATTACATGAACGATCTCATCCAATCCCTACCATCCCCATAGCCTACAACGGGGGATTACTCACTCATAGATGGGAGAAACATGGATGGTCGATGGAGAAGCGATGGTGATGATGATGGCGATGATCTCCTCCAATTCCCCGTCCTGGCAGGGTGCCAGAACGGAGTTTCTGGTGCTGTTTCATGGAATCTGGTGGTGGCGGCGGAGCGGAACTCCTTCTGGAAAAACATCGAACCCCCCGAAGTTTTTAGGTCAGAAGGATCCTTATATGCGAAGAGAGGTCGAGGGGGTGCCTAGGGGGCCCACACCACCCCCTGGCACGGCCTGGCCTGGCCCGCGCCAGCAGGTGGTGTGGCCACCCCAGGGCTCTTCTCCGCCTCAGATTCGCTCCCCGGAGTCTTGGTGAAATAGGATTTTGGCATATTTTCCGGATTTTTCCTGATAGTTGATTTTCTGCACAAAAGTAGACACCAAGGCAATTCTCAATAAAATAGCGCCAGTTCACATTAGTTGCATTCAAATCACACAAGTATAGAGGAGAAACAATAGCAAAAGTGTTCGGGAAAGTAGATACGTTTTGGACGTATCAACTCCCCCCAAGCTTAGCTTATTGCTTGTCCTCAAGCAATTCAGTTGAAAACTGAGTGCGATAAAAAACTTTCACGAACACATTTGCTTCATATGATGTAAATATTCTTAGCAATGTGATCAACTACCTAGACAATTCATAATAAAGAGTAAGGAACTGAGTCTACTTAATAGTTATTGCAAGCTATGAAGAGATTCCAACTTAAGAATAATAAGTAGCACGAAGCACAAACATAAGCAACATTATAATGCTCATAGAAAGGTATGATAGAGTGGTATCTCGCTTGCCTTTGATTATGAATGTCAAGGCACCTCTGAAGTTCAAGTGATGACTAGAAGTAAAGATATCAAGGATACAAGCATCAAAGTCATAACACAAATAATCAAGTAATGAAACAAACATAAAGAATGACAACTATGCTCTCAAGAAGGTGCTCAAAGAATATGTGGAGACTCAACAAGTAGAAGAAAAAGGTTTTGAGAAATTTGAAAGGCTTCCAAATGCTGAAAGTATGGTACTTGTTAGCTTTGAGCTCTCATTGCCCCTATCATAGGCATCTTTAATGTGGTTAAGGTGAAAGTGAGGTCCAATCTGAGTTATATGCTTGACAGACTATAAACTGGAAATCCCAAGTCCCTTGAGTACGAGGGCCGCTCCTCATGCTACTCAACTTTAGTTACCGGTAAGTTCTTGTCATCGTAAGTATGTGCGTATCATTGAGAATGGCCAACGGGGTACCCCTTGCCCGATGATACGGAAGAATCCCCATATCAAAATGACAAGGCAAGCAGACAATGAGTATCTCAGCAATCTTCTTATTTACCATGGGAAAATGGTGCTTTTTTTCTCTCTTTCCTCTTTTCATAAAACTATTTTTTTTCTCAATAGCTATAACTCTCTTTTTTATAAGAAGAATGCTTCATAGATATCATTATGGTTATGCTGCAGGTTTCCACCATGTCAGCATGGATTAGACCAATGCCCAGTGTGCTTTCTCTAACACACATACATAACTCCATGGATTACAAGCTCCCCTTTTATTTCACACCGACGACATCCGCAAACAAAAGAGCAAGGTATCAACTGGGTATATATTTACAAGTGTTGAAAGCGTTCCCCATGACAGCACGGTTCTGCTAATCCCCGGCCTATAATTAGCAAGCATATAACTTTCATGGAGAGTTCACAATGGTTCAGGTTTATTAAGTGCGGAAAATAAAGTGTGCCATCAAGTTCGTGAGAGCTTTACTAACTAACTTTCTCATAATAAGCAAACATTTTATTCGGAAGAAAACAAGGCATATTGAATATGCACGGAAGTAGCAAATGATGCTAATGGGTAGCTATGGTGGACACTTTGGAAATATTTGGTTTAGGGAATTGGAAACATGAGTAAGACACTCAGAGTAAGTGAAGGCTAGCAAAAGTAAGGGAGCGACAAACGAGAGAGCAATATCTGTCATTATCATGCTTGCAACAAAACAAGACTACTCATGGCATGAAAATGATTCAAGATCCTCAAGGCAAAATAATTCATCGAGGCTCAGCTGATTATTACAGTCATGTGCATGCATGAGCATGTGCCAAGTCAATTCAAATAAAACATTCAGAGGAGGATACCACTGTGCCATACTAATTTATGAATAGAGTAATGAGAGCAAACATTCATGAGACATGCTACAAATTATTAGCGAGCTGGAGCTAATCATAAGAAAGCAAAAACTATTAAGCATCCAAAGAAAACATACACTCTACATGAACGGACTAAGCAAGCTCACAAAGATGAGTATATGTACAAAAATGAAGACAAATAGAGTTCGTTACCAGCCTCTTACCACGCCTCAAGTTGTTATTAATCCTCATTATTGCTCTTCATTTGTGTGGCTTGAATAATAATATGAAACCAATAATCCACTGAGAACTGCCGAACCCTGTAGTGAACTCGCAAAAACCAAAGAGAAAAACGACAAATATTTTTGGTGTTTTCGATTTTTAAATAAGAAACAAAAGAGAAAAACAAGCAAAGCAAAATCTTTTTGGATTTTTCAAATAGTTCAAACAAAGCAAAAAGGGAAAAAGCAAACCAAGGAAAAAAGAAGAAGCAAGCTAAATAGAAACAACAAAAATATTTTTGGTCTTTTTGTGTTTTTAGAAAGCGAAAGCAAAGAAGAACGAAAACTAAAAAGAGAACAAAAACATGAATATACAAAGTACCGACGCAACATGATATGGAGATGAGTGCGGTGTCGGCGCACCTCCCCCCAAGCTTAGGCTTTTGGCCTAAGTGGGTATCAATCCCAAGCTGGCCAGGATGAAGTATCACCGAGGTACGACGAGGAAGTACCCTCGTCCTGGTGCGAGCCCGAGTACGCCCCTCCGTAATGTGCGGAATAATCATAGGAGGGAACATCCTCCTGGTGCTGCTCATGGAAACCCAACAAGCGAAGCTGCTCGTCCACCTCCTCCTTGGAGCGCGACCACTATCTCTTGTCAACACTGAACAAAGCAGGCTAGGGCAAAAGGATCTCCCTTTCATCCCCGTCAGTGAAAAGCATCCTATATACTAGATTGTTCAAATCAGAGGTAGCAGTGACAAAGTGATGAGTTTTCATGGCAACAAGGTCGAACCTCTATGGTGGTAGCATAACATCATCAGGAGCCACAGAAAGATCTAATGCATCAACTACACGCGAGGCAATGATGCCCCCATAGATAGGCCCCCTAGAAGCTAGGCGGCGAGCAATAAGAGAGCCAAGATTGTACCGAGTAACATTGTTGAGTGCAGCAGCAAGGAAAGCTAAGTGATAGTTGGAGATATTACTAGTGTTCTACCTACCCAAAACACTAGTGGCAAGATAGTATGCAAAGTATCTAAGAGCAGGGAGTTGGATATTTCTTATCTTTCCGTGCTGCGCCACACGGTCATCATCATTGGTCACCTCTCGGTAAAGCTCCAACAAATCAGCGGGCCGCCCTTGAATTTTCTTCACGGTCCCTGTCATACGCACACCTACAGTACTGCAAAATCTCTCCAAAGGCATGGTGAAGGGCATATCATAGATTTTAAATGAGACAGTAGAATGATAGGATGTGTTAGAAAATGAGAAGCTCTCAACAAAAGTTTTGGTGAGCATAGCGTATTGTGCACTCTCATCTTGCATATAAGAGGTCAAGCCAACCCTCTCAATCAGTAGCAAGAAATCATCAAGAATACCTGCAGTTTGCAAGAAAGTAAAACAAGGGAAAGAGGATGGGTGAGCATCTCTATCATCTCTTTCACTGCCAATATGTGATGCAATGAGGTATTCATTATATGATGGCCTAGCTTGAGAGGCTGTTCTTGAGGGCCTTGACCTCCTAGGTGCATCACTCTCAAATATCTCTCCAAAAGTGTGGTTGTTCATGCTTGGTGTTCTGAAATTTAAACACCTATTAAACAAGTGATTGCAAAGTAAATATAATGAAGGAATCTACTCATAGGGACTAGCAAGAGGCCTAAACATGCATCAAAACTATATCTCTAAGCATCAAACAAGCTTACAAGCTCTCATAACCAGTCACCTACAGTAGCAAAATACTCAATATACAATCCACTAAACACAAATCTACTTGGGCAAGGGGAGGAGTCACATACCAAGGAACAATTGCTCCAAATTTCAGCAAGAAAGATGGTCTGAGCAAAGAGATCGAAGAAATCGAGGGCAAGCACAGAGAGAACATGATTTTGAGCATGAACTAGAGCTTACTCGGGAGAGAGAAGAAAGTGGCAGGAGAGAGAGGTAGTGGGTGGCCAGGGGTGGCCCACACCAAGGCATGGCGCCACCCAGGTCTGGCCGCGCCACCATGTGGCGTGCCTGCCTGGTACCTACCTGGTACTCCTCGCCCTTTTTTCACGTAAAAATTTAATATGAATTTTCTGGAATTTTTCGAGACACTTTATTTTTGGGCATTTTTCAGAAATAGAAGAATGATTTTTCTGACAGACAGTTTTTTCTTTTCTTTTTGGAAACATGATGCAAGGACAAAACAAGGCTAGAACTACAGAAGTTCTAGCATGCAAGCAAACTAACAACACAAAGAAAACTAAACGAAAGCAAAAACTAAAATACAAAGGATAGAAAAAAACAAAGATAATCATAATGAAAACATTGTTTTGTTCAATGGAATCCTTTTGTTAGCAAGGTTGATCAAGTATTGCTACCAAAACAATTGCATATGAGACAAAACTTTGTATTCCACTAATGATTATGTTACCTCAACTTTGATAGCAATGGTCCCAATCATAATAGTTTCAAAATTTTCTTTTGGTATGGGACAATATATTTCTCCAACTTGAATGCCTTCAACATGTTCAACTGAATTTAAACCATAAGTCCTTTCAATCTTCTTGGGGAAATAGATAGTTTGTTCCTTGTCATTGACATTGAAGGTCACCTTTCCTTGATTACAATTAATAACAGCTCCTGCAGTATTAAGAAAAGGTCTCCCAAGAATAATAGACATATTATCATCTTCAGGCATTTCAAGCACAACAAAATCAGTTAATATCAAGCAATTATGAGCCACCTGAACAGGTACATCCTCACATATACCCACAGGAATAGTGGTAGACTTATCAGCCATTTGCAAAGATATATCAGTTGGTATCAATTTTTCAAGCTGAAGCCTCTTATAGAGAGAGAAAGGCATAACACTAACTCCATCTCCCAAATCACACAAAGCAGTTCTAACATAATTGTTCTTAATAGAGCAAGGGATAGTTGGAATCCCTGGGTCTCCAAGTTTCTTAGGAACCTTACCATTGAAGGAATAATTAGCAAGCAAAGTAGAGATTTCTTCATTAGGGATCTTCCTTTTATTCGAGACAATGTCCTTCATATACTTTGAGTAAGGAGGCAATTTAATAGCATCAGTCAAAGGAATTTGCAAGAATAAAGGTTTCATCCACTCACAAAACTTATTATAGTGTTCATCTTCCTTTGACTTGTGTTTCTTATCAGGGAAAGGCATAGGTTTTTGGACCCAAGGCTCTCTTTCACTACCATGTTTCTTAGCAACAAAATCTTCTTTACTGTATTTAGTATTCTTAGTGTGCCTTTCAGGTTCTTCTTCAACTTTTTCTTTATCAGGAACATCATTTTCTTCATTACCACTTCCAGTTTCAGCATCAGAGACAGATATACTATTAGGATCTTTAGCAGGTTCAGAGGGTTCTACAACAGTTTTATTTTTATTTTTCCTTTTCTTACGAGTAGAACCACTATTTTCAGCCTGTTGAGACTCCTGCTCAATTCTTTTGGGATGCCCTCAGGATATAGAGGATCCTAGGTAGCAGCACCACTTCTAGTTCTAATTTCATAAGCATGTTTTTCTTTAGCAGCATTAACTAGCAAGTCGTTTTGCACTTTAACGAGTTGATCTATTTGAGTTTGAACCATTTGAAAGTGTTTAACAATCATTTTAACATCATTAGAGGTTCTTTCCACAATATCTTTCAACTCAACAATAGCTCTAGTGTTTTCCATAAGATGATTTTGCACCCTTTTATTAAAGTTATCTTGCTTAACAATAAAGATATCAAATTCTTCTAAGCATTGATCAGGAGGTTTCAAGTAAGCGATATCACCTTCATCAAAGTGTTGGAGAGAGTGTACCACAATAGTGGGTGAGTAGGGAATAGGCTTACATAATTCTTCTATAGGAGGTAACTTGTTTAGGAGGAGTCCAATCTTCATAATTCTTACTTATTTTAGCCATTAATTCCTCAGCTTCCTTGGGAGTCCTATTCTTGAAAACACAATCAGCACAACTATCTAGGTATGTCCTAGATTCTTCGGTTAGTCCATTATAAAATATATCAAGTAGTTCATTCTTAGGTAATGGACTTCCAGCCTGTGCATGAATCAAAGCACAAAACTTTGCCCAAGATTCGGGCAATACCTCTTTTTCTCCCTGTTTAAAATCAAAAAGTTCCTGCAAAACGGCATGTCTAGCACTAGGAGGAAAATATTTTTGCAGGAAAGTATTAAACAAGCACTCAGGGCTATCAATAGATCCAGGAGGTAAATTACCAAACCAAGTTTTAGCTTCTCCTTTCAGTGAAAAAGGGCAAATCTTAGCAACAAAGTAAGTACGCATTTTAATATCATCAGAAAACAAGCCACTCATGGTAGAAAGTTCATTCATATGTGCTACCGCACTTTCATTCTTAGTCCCACAAAAAGGTTCTTTCTCGACAATAGCTATATAAGATAGACCGAGAGAGAAATCATAATCTTCATCTGTAATGTTTATGGGAGAAGCAGCAAACTTAGCAGCAGGAGATAATTTGGGTCTAATAGTACGCCTCTCAAGGAGACTCTTAGCAGCGCTCCTATCATGGGTGTTCTTACATTCTTTAATAAACTCATCAGTCATCTCAACATAATCTTCTTCAGCATCATAATTCTCAGGTGAGCTAACAGGTGTGGCAGTGTCTTCATTAGGAGTTTCGGTATTTCCAACTATAGTTCTAGCAATCGTAGCATCTAGGAAAGGACCTAATGAACCACTCTTATCAAGCACAGTAGAAGCAGCATCATAAGCATCAGAAGTTTCAGATTCAGCAGTAGTAGAAGTGTGTGTAGCATGTGTATGTGGTGGTGTAAGGAACTTACTCAGAACATACGGTGAATCAAGAGCAGTAGAGGTGTTCAGAACCATACCTCTTCTTGTAGTGGATGGTAAAATAGGAACCTTGCCATCACGAGACTTACCCATGATGGATGGAAAGCAGCGAACAATAGAGAATCCAAGTGAACTTGATAAATAAAGCTATGCTCCCCCGGCAACGGCGCCAGAAAATAGTCTTGATGACCCACAAGTATAGGGGGTGTATCACAGTATTTTCGAGGGAAGTGAAACCGAATTTATTGATTCGACACAAGGGGATCCAAAGAATACTTATCAGCCTTAACAACTGAGTTGTCAATTCAGCTGCACCTGGAAACAATCTTGCTCACAGCAGTTTATGAGTAGCAACAGTTTTGTAGTAGGAATAGTAAATGAACAGCAGTAGCAAAGCAAAGACAATAGTAACAAACGCAGTAAATAGTGGGATTCGAGTGCGGTAGGCATATGGATGGATGGACGGGCGTTGCATGGCTAAGACAATTCACATAGCAATCAGAACATAGGGCAATTGCAGATAAATAAGATAAAGCATCCAAGTACTAGACAATCCTAGGCATGTGTTCCATATATAGTCATACGTGCTCGCAATGAGAACTTGCACAACATCTTTTGTCCCGCCACTGCTTTGCAGCGGGCCTCTAGGAACCATCGGCAATTAAGGTGCTCCTTTTAATAGAGCACCGGAGCAAAACATTAACACTCCGTGAACACATGTGGTCCTCACATCAAAGCCTTTCCCTTTCGGCTACCCCGATTTCTGTCACTTCGGGACCATAGGTTCCAGATAGCAACGTGTGTATACAAATTGTAGATAAGACCCAAAACAATACTATCATGATGAATCAATAACATGTTCAGATTTGAAATCATGGCACTCGGGCCCTAGTGACAAGCATTAAGCACAACAAGTCGCAACAAATTCATAAAGCACTAATAAAATATACTAGGCACCATGCCCTAACAATCTGATGCCATTATATGAACGATCTCATCCAATCCCTACCATCCCCATAGCCTACAACGGGGGATTACTCACTCATAGATGGGAGAAACATGGATGGTCGATGGAGAAGCGATGGTGATGATGATGGCGATGATCTCCTCCAATTCCCCGTCCCGGCAAGGTGCCAGAACGGAGTTTCTGGTGCTGTTTCGTGGAATCTGGTGGTGGCGGCAGAGCAGAACTCCTTCTAGAAAACGTCGACCCCCCCTGAAGTTTTTAGGTCAGAAGGCTCCTTATAGGCGAAGAGAGAGGTCGAGGGGGTGCCTGGGAGGCCCACACCACCCCCTGGCGCGGCCTGGCCTGGCCCGCGCCAGCAGGTGGTGTGGCCACCCCAGGGCTCTTCTCCGTCTCGTATTCTGGCTCCTGGAGTCTTCGGGTGAAATAGGATTTTTGGCATATTTTCCGGGATTTTTCCTGATAGTTGATTTTCTGCACAAAAAGTAGACACCAAGGCAATTCTGCTGAAAACAGCGTCAGTTCGCATTAGTTGCATTCAAATCACACAATTTTAGAGGAGAAACAATAGCAAAAGTGTTCGGGAAAGTAGATACGTTTTGGACGTATCACGGACAGTTCATCCCCCACGACCAGAAAAACCCCAGATACAAATAGTGGACAAATGTGTGGCAAGAGGAGCATGTTTAGAGATGAGAATAGGCCTGGTTTCAGCAGATGTACTATGAAGAACCAAGAAACCATACATAGTCAAGAAAATGACAAATTAAGGTCCAAACCAAACAAGTCAAGAACCGACTCTTCAAATATGAAGAGGGTGGTGGCCGAGGCCACCATGTAAGAGTCTATGGCATGACACCGCGAAGAATTATCCTTGGGTTCATAGCCACTACTCATCAATGAAGCTCACATATCACTAAATGATATTAAGAGAATTGATTTTCTTAATGTTGGCATTATGGGGGGAGGGATAGTCCAATGTATTAGGACCGCACTCCCCCTATCTCCATGCCTGCACCTAAACCAAATACGAGTCAAGACATAGGTGAGTAGGCAAGGTGATCAAGTCAAGCTCCTAGAATCTACGATATTTAGTTCATTCCTCAAATAACAAAACCTTGCTTCATCAAGTGTCTTCATGAAAATGTCGGCAAGTTGGTCTTTGGTTGACACATAGGATAACTCAATATCACCTCGAGCAACATGATCTCTAATGAAGTGATGACGTATCTCAATATGCTTTGTCCTTGTATGATCCACTGGGTTATAGGCAATCTTGATAGCACTTTCATTGTCACATAGAAGAGACACTTTGTCACAATGGACACCGTATTCCTTTAAAGTTTGCCTCATCCATAGCAATTGAGTACAAGCACTAGCAGCTGCCACATACTCGACTTCGGTGGTGGAGAGAGATATACAATTTTGCTTCTTAGAAGACCAACACACCAAAGACCTCCCAAGGAATTGGCAAGCCCCGGAGGTTGATTTTATATCATCCTTTTCACTAGCCCAATCCGAATCCGTCTATCCACAAAGAGAGAAAGTTGAGCCCCTAGGATACCAAATACCATAGTTTGGGGTATGAACCAAATATCAAAAGATTCTCTTTACCGCCATCAAATGACTTTCTTTAGGAGCTGCTTGATATCTTGCACACACTCCTACACTCAACACAATATTGGGTCTAGATGCACAAAGGTAAAGCAAAGAACCAATCATGGACCGATATACCTTTTGATCCATATCTTTACCATTTGGGTTTAGTTCAAGATGGGTCTGTTGCCATGGGAGTGGGAGATCTATTTAGATCTTTCATGTTGAATCTCTTGAGCATATCTTGAGTATACTTGGCTTGGTTGAAGAATGTCCCTCCTCTTACTTGCTTGATCTCAAATCCAAGAAATACCCTCAATTCTCCCATCATAGACATCGGGAACCTGTTAGTCATAAGCTTTGAGAATTCATCATTAAAAGCTTTGTTAGATGAGCCAACGATAATATCATCAACATATATTTGGCATACAAAAAGCTCCCCAATGACCTTCTTAGTAAAAAGAGTGGGATCGATTTTCCCAACCTCAAACCCACGGTCTAACAACAACTCTCTAAGGTGCTCATACCACGTGCGTGGGGCTTGTTTGAGTCCATAGAGCGCCTTATCAAGTTTGTAGACATGGTTTCAGAACTTGGGATCCTCAAACCCCGGGGGTTGCTTTACATATACCAACTCATGCAATGGACCATTAAGAAATGCACTTTCTACATCCATTTATTGTAATTTGAAGTTATGATGTGCCACATAAGCAATAAGGATACGGATGGACTCAAGGCAAGCCACGGGTGCATATGTCTCTCCATAGTTAATGCCTTCAATTTTACAGAACCATAGTGCAACCAATCTTGCCTTGTTCCTCACAACAATTCCATGCTCATCTTTCTTGTTCTTGAATATCCACTTGGTGCCTATAACATTGCGGCAATCTTTTGGCTTTTCAACTAACTTCCATACTTTGTTTCTCTCAAAGTTGTTGAGCTCTTTGTGCATTGCATCCAACCAATCCGAATCTTCAAGAGCTTCCCATACTTTCTTTGGTTCAACCATGTAAATGTGTACTTGGTGTTCACCAAAGTTCTTCAATTGAGCTCGATTGGATATCCCTCTTCTTAGATGTCCTACCACATTCTCAAGAGTGTGGTCTCTTAATTCCAATATTCTATCCATTCTACCTTATCGACGAGTTTCGATCTCCTTGTTGTTTCTTGTGGGGATCACTTCATCATTTTGGTCCTCGTCTTGACCATTAACTTGAACTTGATCATCATTGGAATCATTCTCTTCTTCAAGAGGCAAAGATTGACCTTGGTCTTGATCAGGCATACTTCTAGACAAGCGTTGGGCTTCTCTTATGGCAGTTTCTATAGATCTTCCTTGTGTAATAGACTTAGGACCGCTGGACATTCTGGCAAATGGAGACTCAAGCACCTTCTGGCTAGAGGTACCTTCCAGATCATCCGGTTGAGGGTCCATAGCTTGTCTTTGGCTTGGGTCATTGTCCTCTTCGATAGAAGCTTGTTGATGTTGTGAAGATGAGGGATCCACTTGAATGGAGCATAGTTCTTCTCGATCCGCCATAAGGGGTTCCTCAACAGAGCGGATAAATCCCGCACCCATTCTTCCTATGGCATCCTGAGGCATTTCATCATCTAGATCACAGACATCAACACACACCCCTTGGGGACCATCATATTCTTCAAAACCACACTACAAGATTCTATGACAACTCCGGAGAGCTTGTCATAGATTCTATAAGTGTGGGATTCAAGACCATAACCAACAAAAATACCCTCTAATGCTTTGGAATCAAATTTGGACAAACGAACACCCTTAATGCGATAGAAACACTTACAACCGAACACCCGAAAGTATGAAACGTTGGGCTTGTTACCGGTAAGAATTTCATATGGAGTCTTGATCAATTCTTTACGGAGGTAGAGACGGTTTGATGCATGGAATGCGGTGGAGATTGCTTCATCCCAAAAATTGATGGAGATTTAAACTCCGCCAACATGGTCCTTGCCATATCAATAAGAGTCTGGTTCTTCCTCTCAGCTACACCATTTTGTTGAGGGGTATATGTAGCAGAATATTGATGTTTTATTCCCTCATCACTAAGAAATCCATTAAATGTGTAGTTCTTGAACTCGGTACCATTGTCACTTCTTATTGTTAACACATGGACATTGTATTGACGTTGAGCCATGTTGATGAATTCAATGAAGTTTTCTTGGGTCTCACTTTTCAGCTTGAAGAAATATACCCAAGTGTATCTTGAGTAGTTGACGAGGGTTTAACTCGTCAATGCCCATTGTTATGGACTTGGGTTTTGGAGAAGGAGGGAGCGCTGGAGACATCTATCGGCTAGCAAACAAGCACACAGGGACAAAGGATTTACCCAGGTTCAGGCCTCGTAGAGGTCCCTACTCCTGCTTGTCTGCTCGTGGAATTATCGAGGGAGTCGAAAGTTACAATGGTGCACAGATGTAATCTGGCGAGGGTTGTGGAAACTAGGGTTGTGTGTGTCCTTCTCGCTGCCCCCTCCTAGCCTTTATATAGATAGGCAAGGTCTCGGGTAGCAGGTCGAGTCGGTTACAAGTTAGGGTTTTTCCCTTTAATCTTTCTATCTTTAGCTTCTTCTTGTTCTTCAAGCAATCTAGAATCCGTAGGTTACTAGAGTCCCTCCATCCGGGCCTTGGCGACACCGTGGGCCTGTATGTATTTGGACCATATATACCAAGCTCGAGTACCTGTAGGGTATACCCATGTCAGTAGCCCCCGAGTGTCCAATGGAATCGCAGATTCGACTGGGGACTTTTTGAAGCCTTCGAGTGCCTAAATGAGTACATTTCGATTGCTTTTATTCGTGTCATAGGGATTGTTGATATACGTGCCTGATATAACCGAAGTATCGGTATTAGTTAACCACCTTAGGGTGAAACAATACAATCTACTCAAATTCGAGTCCCCGGACTCGAATCCGGAAAAGTGCTGGTGTAATTCGACTCAGGCCGCGGAGGTCTTACAGGAGTCGAATTCCAGTTATATGGGTGTGAGCACTCGACGCGTCCGTCAAGGCATGTTCATCATGCCTGTAGGCACGGATACATTTCTGGTAGTGCGCAGTTAAATGCGTTGCCAGGCCTTATTCAGGTCTTACCTTCACGCCGTAAGCGCGACATCCGAATTTTATCATCGCGGAGACGATTCGGGCGTCCCAGGAGACGTAGTCTCTTTGTAGTGAAAAATTATGAGGCGGTGTCGCCAAGGGCTGCGAGTGCGGATGTTATCAACACACAGTTTTGTGCAAATAATCATAGGGTGCGCGACCAGCGCTCCCTATGGGAGTAGCCCCCGAGTGCCTGGTTGAGTCGAAGACTCAGGCAGGGACTAAAGAACTTTTGCGACTGTTGTCGTCTTTTTGCTTAGTTGTTTCAGTCGAAGACTCATACAGGGACTAAAAAACTTTCGCGACTGTTGTCGTCTTTTGCTTGCTTGTTTTCAGTCGAATTTGTTTCCGGCGCTCCCTATGGGAGTAACCCATGTCCGTAGTCGAACTGTGTGTCGAGTGGTTGGGTTTTCTTTGTGATTGTCCATGTTCCTGCAACAAGAAAAGAAAGAGTCGTAGGGTGCGCGGCCAGCGCTCCCTATGGGAGTAGCCCCCGAGTGCTTGGTGGAGTCGAAGACTCCAGCAAGGACTAAAGTAGTCAAATTTTCCACTGCGTAGCTATGATGACGTCATTTCTGACGCTTGTATGACCTCAGTTGCCCGTGTGAGCGAGTTTGACGGGACGTGACGAGCGGTGGGTCCCACTTCCTAACTTTGATTTGACTGGTCGTGCGTAATCTTTATTTTAACTGCACCTCCTTGATTTCCGCATGTAATGGGAGAAGTGGGTGGACGGTTCGCGCTTCCTCTTCTCCACGTGTCCACCGCAATGTGTGCCACGCGTCCAATAGGGTTTTTGTCAACCGTTGGATTGCATCTCCTAGGGGTTAAGTAGCGGCGCTGCGGTGGTAATTTTCCATCTGTGCTCTTTCTTCCTTGCTGCCATCGCCATTGTTGCTGTTCTTCTGCTTTTCCCTACGCTCATATCCTCCATAGCGCTGGACCACCTCCACTCGTTTCCAAGCTACTTTCTGCGCTCTCATCACCGCCACGGAATGGGGAAAAAGAAAGGAGGTGCTGCCGCTGATTCCGCGGCCACCATCGCCGCGACGAAGAAGAAGGGTGGCTCTGCTGCTGCGGGCACCAGCGCCGCCACAGGCATGAAGAAGAAGGTCGCGGGCACTCGCGTGACCAATGGTGCATGGCGCCCCTCCATTATCAAGGCGTCGGATCTCCATCTTCTTCGCCAAGACGGAGTTATCTCTGCAGTAGTCGCTGATGCGCGCGTCCCCAGCGGTGAGACCATTCCTGCTCCTCCCGCTGGGTTTCGAGTGATGTTTCTCGCATTCGTCATTCGCAGTCTCTCTTTGCCTCTCCACCCCTTTTTTAGGGGTCTTCTTTGTTTCTATGGGCTCCAGCTCCATCAGCTGTCCCCAAATTCTATCCTCCACATCACCTGCTTCATCACTCTTTACGAGTGCTGGCTCGGAATCGAGCCACACTTTGGTCTTTTCAAGCGCTTGTTTAAATTGAAGCGTCAGTCCGCATCTGGCTCTTTAGTTTACGACGAAGGTGGTTGCGGAATCCACGTCGACCCATCTGCCACCTACTTCGACATTAAGCTCACCAAGTCCGTCCAGGGATGGAGGGACAAATGGTTCTATGTCCGCGATCAAAAGGCCAAAGATGAGCACTTTGGACTCGCGCCCTTCGATGTCGCGACTCCCTGCAAGAAGATGCGTTCTTGGAAGAACATAGTTATGCCTGGCGAACTCGCGGAGACGGACATGTTGTATCAGCGCGTCTGCGACCTCGAAAATTGCATAGGCGCAGAAGAGGGAGGCTGCGCTCTTATCAGAACTTGGCTGCACCGTCGCGTCCAGCCTCTCCAAGCCAGAGTCCATCCCATGTTTCAATGGAGTGGCGCTGATGATGCCACTCACGTGTCTGCCGATGGCATGTCCACGAGTGAGGTGGATAAGAGGATTCGACTGGTCACGAAGTACACTGTCAAGGATGTGCTTCCAAGTGAACTAGTTGTTCCTCCTTTTGATGCTTCGAATCCTCCTCCTGAGGTATAGTTGTGCACTTGTGCTACGCAGTAGCTTATTTTCACGATTGCTTTTCTATTTGCTTACTTGTTCTGTTTGCTGATCTTCACTGTCTGTATGCAGGATTGGGTGGTGTCGCCTTGTATGCCTTCTCTCCCTGAGAGGATTATTCCTCGTGAAGCTTTGGAAGAGGACGAGTCTGAGTCGACTGTCCCTTCTGATGTGGAAGAGGAAGCCCCCGAGTCCGAGAGCCCGGATACTCGCAAGCTTCGCGTAGCGAGGACTCCGACGCGTCGACTCCTTCGACTCCAGAAGGCACGGCTATTGGCACGGAGTCGACCATTCCAGCCGTTCCTGTGAGGGCTGTGGCACCATCTTCTCGCAAGAAGATGCGATTGCCCAAGGAGTCTTCGTCGGAGTCGAAGGAGGCCACGTTTGATCTTGACAAGTTTGACTGGTAAGTTTGCGAGTTCATTCATTCTTTACGTTTTCTTGTTGGCCTTTCCCTGGAGTTTGCCCTTTATCTATGTGGATTTGGTCTTGTAGTCAAGAGGCGTCATCATCTTCTGGCGATGTCAAGTTTTTGAAGGAATCGGGAGTCACGACCTCAAGGGCCAAGGTAGAGGTCGAGCGTGCTCCTTCCCCTCCGGCGGCGGCCCACTCCGGGAACAATTCTTCGAGCTCTCCTCACGTAGGGGAGCATCGAATGGTTGCTCGGATGACGGTTCAACAAACCTCTTCGGAGTCACTGGAGGACCATGTAAGTATATCTTTCCTTATTTTTAGTGTGGCTGTCGATGTTCTCTGTTTCCCTCTCTGATTGCTTGTTTGTGCGACAGCTCCTTGTAAAGAAAGCCGCGCAAGTGGCGGAGCAGGTGATGGCGATGGGTCGCCAGCATGCAATGCTGGAGACGCGTCACTGCGTGGTCGAAAGTGAGTGTTCTACACTTATTCTTTTTCGTCTTCTCCTTTTTTGGTATAGTTGACAGATAGTCAACCTTTGATTGCCATGTAGCTGAGCATAACGCTTTACTGCGCAACGTCGCCACCTTGGAAAAAACATTAGCCGCAGCTGTGAAGGGGCGCGTGTTGGGTCCGCAACATAGAAAACAAATTTTTTCCTACGATGAGAACTACACACCAAGATCTATCTACTAGATACAAAGCAACGGGTGGACATACATCCATGGAGAACTTACCCTCGAAGACAACGAGCTTTGTTAATGAGTAGGAACTCGTGGTTGATGTAGTCGTACACTTGCCGATCTCAAGATCGTGAGGAAGTCCGAGCGCCGCAACTCAGCAGCGCATCCGCACTCGCCCACACGTTCAAGCCACCGGACAACCTCCACCTCCTCGCTCCAGCGATCCAATGAAGCAAGAACTCCTTCCGCATTTAAATGCCACTGGGAACATGTATCTCGCTAATCCGAGACCATGGGGAATAATTCTAGAGGGGAGAGAGATCCTTCACAAGGAGGTGTGAGGATGAAGGAGGAATGGGTGGTTTTTACAGGAGGAGGGGTGCCCCTCTCCATGGCCGGCGCATGGGGGGGTGACCCCTCACCTCCCCCATTCATGTGGTGGTAACTCCTCCACATTAAAATTCCTCTTCACATTCCCTTTTAAAGTCTCCACTTTAAATGCATTAAGTTTCTCCAAATTTAATGCTCTCTCATTTAATAAAACTCTTTTTATTAAATTTATTCAGAATTTTGTTAATTACTTTAATTAACAAACATTCACATATAGCCCCTTGCAATATTTCAATATCACATGCGTAACCACCTTCGCAATTTCACCAAACAATTTCCGGTTTCTATTGAAACAATTCCTGCGCTTTGCAATTCTTTTCACGTCTGAAACATATGTGCTCCAAAATGGTGTCCGTAACTCTTAAGTGTGCCACCCTATGGTTCATGAATAATGCGTACATGATCGAGACCCTTCTCCGATCAATAATCAGCAGCGGGACCTGGAGATCCGTACTGACTCCTACACATTCAACGATGACTCCTGTGATCGTGAGAACCTTTAACGCTTGTAACTAAATCCCTTTGTCTCTCGATATATTACATGTTCGAGATTTGATCATTGGTATCTCCATACCTAGTTTGATCTCGTTACCGACATGCACTCTTTTCTCGTTCCCGTGATATAACATTCTAGTGATCACATCACTTGCTTGCAAGCTATCCTAATGTGATATCACCGAGAGGGCCCAGAGTATATCTATCCGTCATCTGGATTGACAAATTCCACTCTTGATCCATGAGCCTCAACATAACACCTTCATAGCACTGAACCCATCTTTATAGTCACCCTGTACGGTGACATTTGATGTTATCAAGATACTCTTCTGGTGTTAGCAATTAACATGATCTCATGGTCTAAGGATAAAGATTACTTCGTATGATGTTATAGCAATATAAACATAATGACTTGATCGTAATGCTATACTTCGGATGAATGTTCATCACATCATTTCACAAATGCTGTGACCTTGTTATTAACAACATCCAATGTCCATGATCAGGAAACCTTGATCATCTTGTTAATCAACAAGCTAGTCTATAAGAGAGGCATGACTAGGAACCCTTTTGTTTATTAAACACATGTATTGATGTTTCCTATCAATACAATTATAGCATGCAAAATAAACATCTATCATATACAAGGAATACATAATAACAACTTTATTATTGCCTCTCGGCATATTTCCTTCGCCTCCCACTTGCACTAGTTACAATATTATAGTTTATATAGTGATAAATCTAACACCCATGGAGTTCTGGTGTTGATCATGTTTTGCCCTAGGGAGTACTTTAGTCAACGGATCTGCTACATTCAGGTCCGTGTGTACTTTACAAATCTTTATATCTCCATCCTTGACATGCTCGCGGATGGAGTGAAACCGACGCTTAATATGCTTGGAATTCTTGTGAGACCTTGGTTCCTTGGTGTTGGCTATGGCTCCATTATTGTCACAATAGATCACCATTGGGTCCAACGCACTAGGAACCACACCTAGTTCTATTATGAAATCCTTCATCCAAACCGCTTCTGCTTGGCGCTTCAAGCGACAACATATTCCGCCTCTGTCGTTGATCCTGCCACCACAGGTTGTTTGGAGCTCCTCCAACTAACTGCTGCTCCGTTCAAGAGAAATACGTATCTGGATTGAGACTTAGAGTCATTTGGATCAGTGTCAAATCTAGCATCGAAATAACACTTAGCGACTAGCCCTTCTTCACCTCCGTATATAAGAAACATATCCTTAGTTCTTCTCAAGTACTTAAGGATATTCTTGACCGCTATCCAGTGTTCCGAACCTGGATCAGATTGGTACCTACTAGTCAAACTAATAGCATGTGCCACATCTGGCCTTGTACATAGCATGGCATACATTATAGAGCCTATGGTTGAGGCATAGGGGATCGTATCCATTATCTCTCTTTCTTCCGCCGTAGCCAGACTTTGAGTCTTACTCAATGTCTTGCCTTGCAACATAGGTAAGTACCCCTTCTTACTTCCGTCCATATGAAACTTCTTTAATATCTTATCAAGGTATGTACTCTCCGATAGCCCAATTAGGCGTCTTGATCTATCTCTATAGATTTTAATGCCTAATATATATGAAGCTTCACCAAGGTCCTTCATCGAAAATTTGTTGTTTAGATAACTTTTAACACTGTTTAAAAGATCTAAATCATTTCCAATCAATAATATGTCATCCACATATAATATCAGAAATGCCACATTGCTCCCACTCACTTTCTTGTAAATACAAGCCTCTCCATAAGTCTAGAAAAATCCAAACTCTTTGATCACCTCATCAAAGCGGAGATTCCAACTCCGGGATGCTTGCTTCAGTCCATAGATGGATCGCTGAAGTTTGCACACCTTATCAGCATCCTTAGGATCGACAAAACCCTTAGGTTGTATCATATACAACTCTTCTTCAATATTAAAATTGAGGAATGCAGTTTTGACATCCATCTGCCATATTTCATAATCGAAATATGCAGCAATTGCTAACATAATCCTAACCGACTTAAGCATCTCTACGGGAGAGAATGTCTCATCGTAGTCAACTCCTTGAATTTGTCGAAACCCCTTTGCGACAAGTCGAGCCTTATAGATGGTTATATTACCATCAGCATCAGTTTTTCTTTTGAAAATCCATTTATTCTTAACGGCCTTTCGATCGTGAGGTAAGTCCACCAAGGTCCAAACCTGGTTTTCGTACATGGATTCCATCTCGGATTTCATGGCTTCTAGCCATTTGTTGGAATCAGGGCTCATCATCGCTTCTTCATACGTCGCAGGGTCATCTATTTCATCAATCATGAAATTCATAACAGGATTGCCGACAGCTTCAGAGCTACACGTGTCCTGCTTGACCTGCGAGGTTCGGTAGTGTCCTCTTTCGGAGTTTCATGATCAATATCATTAGCTCTCTCTTCATTAGGTGAAGTCAACTCCGAAACAACTTCTGGAGATGTGCTACTCGCCATTTCATGAAGAGAAGGTTCAATAACCTCTTCGAGTTCTACCTTCCGACTACTCACACCTTTTGCGAGAAACTCCTTCTCAAGAAAGGATCCATTCTTGGCAACAAAGACCTTGCCCTCGGATCTGTGATAGAAGGTATACCCAATTGTTTCCTTAGGATATCCTATGAAGACGCATTTTTCCGCTTTGGGTTCGAGTTTATCCGGTTGAAGTTTCTTCACATAAACATCGCATCCCCAAACTTTAAGAAATGACAGCTTAGGTTTGTTTCCAAACCATAATTCATACGATGTCTTTTCAACGGATTTAGATGGTGCCCTATTTAAAGTGAATGCAGCGGTTTCCAGTGCATAACCCCAAAATGACAGTGGCAAGTCAGTCAGAGACATCATAGATCGAACCATATCCAATAAAGTACGATTACGACGTTCTGACACACCATTACGTTGTGGTGTTCTGGCAGGCGTGAGTTGTGAAACTATTCCACAGTCTTTCATACGTGTGCTAAACTCGTAACTAATATACTCTCCTCCACGGCCGGACCGTAGAAATTTGATCTTCCTGTTACGATGATTTTCCACTTCATTCTGAAATTCTTTGAACTTTTCAAAGTTTCAGACTTGTGTTTCATCAAATAGATATACCCATATCTACTCAAATCATCCGTGAAAGTAACAAAATAACGATATCCACCTCGCGCCGACACACTCATTGGTCCACACACATCAGTATGTATGATTTCCAATAAATCTGTCGCCCGTTCCATTGAACCGGAAAACGGTGTTCTAGTCATCTTGCCCATAAGGCATGGCTCACATGTATCAAATGATTCAAAATCAAGTGATTCCAAAAGTCCATCAAAATGGAGTTTCTTCATGCGTTTAACGCCAATATGACCTAGACGGCAGTGCCACATATATGTAGATATATCATTATCAAGTTTAATCCTTTTAGCATCAACATTATGAATATGCGTAATACTACTATCGAGATCCAACAGAAATAAACCATTCAACACAGGTGCATGACCATAAAAGATATTATTCATATAAATCGAACAACCATTGTTTTCAGACTTAAATGAATAACCACTTTGCATCAAACACGATCTGGATACAATGTTCATGCTCAGTGCAGGCACCAAATAACAATTATTCAGGTTTATAACTAATCCAGACGGCATATGGAGAGGCAGCGTTCCGACGGCGATCACATCAACTCTTGATCCATTGCCGACCCACATCGTGACCTCATCCCTTGCTAGTTGTCGCTTGTTCCGCAGCCCCTGAACCGAGTTACATATATTAGCAACCGATCCCGTATCAAATACCCAGGTGCTACTGTGAGTACTAGTCAAGTACACATCAATAACATGTATATCACATATACCTTTGTTTTCCTTACCGGTCTTCTTGTCCGCCAAATACTTGGGGCAGTTGCAATTCCAATGGCCAGTCCCCTTGCAATAGTAGCACTCGGTATCAGACTTAGGGCCAGCTCGGGGTTTCTTTTCAGGCGTGGCAACAGACTTGCCACCCTTCTTTCCCTTGTGCTTTCCTTTCTTGTCCTTCTTGAAACCGGTGGTCCTATTGATCATCAACACTTGATGTTCTTTCCTAATCTCCACTTCTGCAGTCTTAAGCATTGACAGAAGCTCGGGAAGAGACTTCTTCATGCCCTGCATATTATAGTTCATCACGAAGCTCTTGTAGCTAGGTGGTAGAGATTGGAGAACACGATGTATGCCTAAGTCAATGGGAATCGTTATTCCCAAGGACACAAGCTTATCGGCGTACCCAGACATTTTGAGTACGTGCTCACTAACGGAGCTGTTTTCCTCCATCATGCAGCTAAAGAACTTTTCTGTAGCATTATAACTCTCTACGGCAGCATGGGTATCGAAAATCATTTTCAATTCTCCCATGGTATCAAAGGCATTGCCATTTTCGAAACGTTTTCGAAGTTCTGGCTCTAGCCCATACAGTATGCCGCAATGAACTAAGTTGTGGTCCTCCTGACGAGTCATATAGACATTCTTTTCCTCATCAGGGGCATCAGGAGCTGGTGGGGGGCCTCGCGGCGCATCTAGCACATATTTCTTTTGTGCAGCAGTGAGGAGAATCCTCAAATTCATAGCCCAGTTGGTGAAGTTGCTACCATTCGCAGCAAGTTTCTCTTTCTCCATGAACACATTGAAATTAAAATCAGGTGGTGCCATCTACAACAGAATTTGTAAAGTATATTTATACTAAGTTTATGATAGATTGAGTTCAACTAATCCAAATTATTAATGAACTCCCACTCAAAAACGACATCCCTCGTGTCCTTTTGGTGATTACATGAACCAAATCCACTACACCAAGTCCGATCATCACGTGAGTCGGTGTAGCTTCAAAGGCGAGCATCTATATGGGCATCATATAAACTATATGACTCATGCTTAACCTTTCGGTCCGTGTTCCGAGGCCATGTCTGTACATGCTAGGCTCGTCAAGTAAGAACCTTAGTATTTGCGTGTGTAAAACTGTCTTACACCCGTTGTATGAAAGCGTAGAGTCGAGAACACCCAATCATCACGTGATGCCTCAAAACACGATCCACAAAACGGTGCATACTTAAGGAAGAACACATTTTATCTTGATATCTAAATGAGGGATCATCTTATAATGCTACCAAAAGCGCCAAACTAGCAATATAAGATGCTAACATCTAATGTGTGAAGTGAGGTGATATGGTCCATGCATTTGATCTCTATCATTTGCCTTGTGGTATGATCTCTATCATTCCTTTGTGTGTAAGGCCTAGGTCTATGGAACTTACACGTTAAGTGAGTTGTAAGAGTATCTATTATACATCTACTTACAACAATGCCATATCAAAACACTAGCCCAGCAACGATCTAAACTAGACGCCTCTAATTTATCAATTGCAAGTTTTACGTGGTTTAGGGCTTTCGGAGATAGAACCTGTCTAACCTACGAACATGAACCACAACGAGGATAACTAAGTTATTAGCAACTCGTTGTAAATCAGATATTGACTATAGTAGGAGAGACAGGCACCCGCCAGCCACTTATGCAAAACAAGTTGCATGTCAGTCGTGGAACCGGTCTCATGTACGATGACATGTAAGGTTGGTCCGGGCCGCTTCATCCCACTATGCCACCAATAACCAAAGTACATAGAAGATGCAATAACATGATCATCATCGCCCACATATAAACATATGTGTACTACCCGTGCAAAGCACCTACGCATAGATCAGGCTCTGATACCACTGTTGGGTCCGCAGCATAGAAAACAAAAAATCTCCTACGATGAGAACTACACGCCAAGATCTATCTACTAGATACAAAGCAACGGGTGGACATACATCCATGGAGAACTTACCCTCGAAGACAACGAGTAGGAACTCGTGGTTGATGTAGTCGTACACTTTCCGATCTCAAGATCGCGAGGAAGTCAGCAGATCAACCGCACACACGTTCAAGCCACCAGACAACCTCCACCTCCTCGCTCCAGCGATCTAGCGGAAGCAGCAACTCCTTCCAGACGAAATGCCACCGGGAACATGTATCTCGCTAATCCGAGACCATGGGGGAATAATTCTAGAGGGGGAGAGAGATCCTTCACAAGGAGGTGTGAGGATGAAGGAGGGAATGGGTGGCTTTTTATAGGAGGAGGGGGGTGCCCCCTCTCTCAATGGCCGGTGCATGGGGGGTGACCCCTCACCTCCCCCATTCATGTGGTGGTAACTCCTCCACATTAAAATGCCTCCTCACATTCCCTTTTAAAGTCTCCACTTTAAATGCATTAAATTTCATAAAACTCTTTTTATTAAATTTATTCAGAATTTTGTTAATTACTTTAATTAACAAACATTCACATATAGCCCCTTGCAATATTTCAATATCACATGCAGAACCACCTTCTGTAATTTCACCCGAAACAATTTCTGGTTTCTATTGAAACAATTCCTGCGCTTTGCAGTTCTTTCGTCTGAAACATATGTGCTCCAAAATGGTGTCCGGTAAATCTTAAGTGTGCCATCCTACGGTTCGCGAATAATGCAGACATGATCGAGACCCTTCTCCGATCAATAATCAGCAGCGGACACGAGATCCATCTTGGCTCCTACACATTCAACGATGACTCCTGTGATCGTGAGAACCTTTAACGCTTGTAACTAAATCCCTTTGTCTCTCGATATATTACATGTCCGAGATTCGATCATTGGTATCTCCATACCTAGTTTGATCTCACATCTTGACATGCACTCTTTTCTCGTTCCCGTGATATAACATTCTAGTGATCACATCACTTGCTTGCAAGCTATCCTAATGTGATATCACCGAGAGGGCCCAGAGTATATCTATCCGTCATATGGATTGACAAATTCCACTCTTGATCCATGAGCCTCAACATAACACCTTTGTAGCACTGAACCCATCTTTATAGTCACCCTGTTACGGTGTGACGTTTGATGTTATCAAGATACTCTTCTGGTGTTAGCAATTAACACGATCTCATGGTCTAAGGATAAAGATTACTTCGTATGATGTTATAGCAATATAAACATAATGACTTGATCGTAATGCTATACTTCGGATGAATGTTCATCACATCATTTCACAAATGCTGTGACCTTGTTATTAACAACATCCAATGTCTATGATCAGGAAACCTTGATCATCTTGTTAATCAACAAGCTAGTCTATAAGAGAGGCATGACTAGGAACCCTTTTTGTTTATTAAACACACATGTATTGATGTTTCCTATCAATACAATTATAGCATGCAAAATAAACATCTATCATATACACGGAATACATAATAACAACTTTATTATTGCCTCTCAGGGCATATTTCCTTCAGCGCGACGAGGCAATCGTGGCTCGTGATGATGCACAGAAGCGTGAAGAAGATCTGGGTGCCTCCTTTGCCGCCAGGGAAAAGTTGTTCGAAGAGCAACTGTTCTTAGTCGCCAAGGCCCTCTCAGGTACGTTTGTTGGTAGATATTTTGTTCTTGTTCTTCTCTGTATCTAGAGTTTTGCCGGTGGCGTTTAGAGGTTTGATACATATGAGTGTTTTATGTGCAGATGCTGGTGACTTGAGCTTTGACCCGCAGGCCCTTCGTCGCGATGACGCTCTGGCAGGCGTGGTGTCTGCAGTCGAGGACCGAAGCGCCGCTATCCAAGATACATTGTCTAAGGCCAAGGTCACCCTCAGTCGCCTCCGGGAGGAGTTGATGCCGAAGGCAGAGCTATTCGATAATATGGACAAGCTGGTGGAGTCACTCACCGGGGGTGTGCCTGCCACCTACAAGAACTCCCTCCGTGCGGCTGGCGCGTCCATGTCACTCGCCATGGTGCAAGCCCACGGAGTCGAGAGAGATCCCTCTGCGGTGTCGAAGGCGATGCCTGTTGGCACAGACGGTCAGTAGGTAGTCTTCGCTCCTTTCGCGACTGCCTTTGCCAAATATGGCTATTCCTTGATAAATACCGTTGCCAAGTATTCGGAGGAGCTCCAACGTGCCAAGAAGGCGGCGAAAACTTCGGCCTTAGGGGCCGGCGGAAAGTCAGTGGCGTCTGATACTGCCACGGACTTGATGAAGCCCCCGAAGCCATCGAAGTCGAAGAAACCGGCTGCTCCGTAGTTAGCTTTTTGTAATAGTTGATGAATTGTCCTTTTGGTCTGAGAACATGCCTGCTGGCGAGTGTGTTTGTGAATACTTTATGCTGATCCTGAATGCATCTGTTACTTTTGCCTTTGTGTTAAGTTGGTCGCCTTATTTGCCTCTGTCTTGACTTTGTGGTAGGGTACATCAAGTGGTCCTGTGGGGGGAACCCAGGACTCGCCATCTCTTGAGGATACAGTGGCACCACCGCGCTCCAGGGTAGAGGAGTTGTCCTTGCTTTCTCGACTTCGTGATCGCGTTAAGCAGCTGGAGCGTGAGTTGCCCGTGATCCGTGGTAGCACGGACGTGTGGAAGTCGAAGGCTGAAAAAGCCGCCGCCCGCGAGCAGTATCTGCTTGGCAAGGTGACGCAGCTCGGCGACCAGTTTAAGTGTTAGTTTGCTTATTCTCATCTTTTCCTTTGTAGTTACCTGCAGCAGTACGGTGTACTCATGCTATTGATGCTGCTTCGTGTAGTTCTTAGCGCGCGCCGTCCGCATGAGGAGAAGGATAGAATTGCCATTCGCCTTCATGATCTCACCCAGAAGCAACTTCAGGAGAGCGGATACTTCTGGGTAGATCATGATCATGCGACTGCGTTGGCGACCCAGCAGGATCGCGCATCACGAGTGATGCTCTTCCTGAAGAAGTCGCAGTCGTGCTTGAAGAACATTTATCGGGTAATGTTCCCGCTGGACGATGCTCTATCAAGCCTGCTGGCTCTCCTTGCCAAGTTTCAAGATATGTCTGTGGTTCGCGAGTGCGTGAGGCAGCAGTTGGTGGCTGGTGCCAAGGCTGCCCTCTCAATTGGGTGATTGCACAGGCCTGACGTGGATGTTGCTGCCATTGCTTCTGGACCGCCAGCGCCACCAGCGGGATCTGCCTAGAATATGGTGTCGCACTATCAGGCGGTGGACCGTCCAGCAGAGGAGATTGTTGACTTTTTCGAGGAGCAAATCAACGTTCATCTGTTGCAAGAGTAGCCAAATTTGTATCCTGCACATAAGTGTAGTTGTGTTGTAAAGTTCGTACAGATGTTGTAGATAATTTGTTGTCGAAATGTGTATAAGGAGCTTTGTGAGCTCGAGGTGCGTTGCACTTTATGCGAGTCCTTTTCGTTAGCCTGGTCATCTTTTATCTCAGTCCCTTGTCAACCTGTCAGGTGCGTTGCAGCTGGGTTGAGTTTGTGTTAAGGGGTTTGATTGATGTGCCAGCTACTCAGGATATCGCGTTTTGGTTCGAAGAACAGATGCAAGTAGGGTGGCGCAGCCCCCGAGTGTAAAATTGACAGAGTAAAGGAGAAACGCAGAGTTTTGGGGCACTTAGCTTTTATTTATTCGGAGAACAGTGCGAGGTACAATGTGTGGCTGAGTAGCCTTATTTGCGATGTAAAAGTAAAGAAACGACTAAGGGTAGAAGTGTCGCAGTTGTGCGACGTTCCAAGGGTTGGAGTATGCGACTCCTGTCTCTAAATCTTGAAGGCGATAGGCGCCACCTGGGATTACTTCTGTAATCACGTACGGTCCTTCCCAGGGGGACTCGAGCTTGAGATGTCCCTGCTGCTTCAGTCGCAGGACCAGGTCACCTTCGACGAAGGATCTGGGGCGAAGCCTTCTACTGTGGTAGTTGTGCAGGTTCTGCTGGTAGATCGTAGATCTTTCTGCGGCGATTTCTCTTGCTTCGTCGAGGAGGTCGACGGAGTCTTCCAGTGCAAGGGATGACTCTTGTTCGCTGTAGGCGACCACGCGTGGCGCCTTGTACCGTACCTCGGCGGGTAGTTCTGCTTCTGCTCCGTGCACCATAAAGAATGGCGTGTAGCCCGTGGCGCTGTTTGGAGTTGTACGTAGACTCCAGAGTATGGATTGCAGCTCATCTGGCCAGCAACCCGCCGCTTGTTCGAGTGGTCGCAGGAGTCGCTTCTTGATGCCACTGCAGACGAGCCTGTTTGCTTTTTCCACCTGACCGTTGGTCTGTGGATGAGCTACTGAGGCGTAGCTGATGTTGATCCCCAGGTTCTCGCAGAATTCTTGGAACTCCTTGGATGTGAAGTTCATCCCGTTGTCGGTAATGATGTTGTGCGGACGCCGGGTGAGCGATGGACTCGAAGAACTTGACTGCGCTGTGCCCTAATTGGTTGGTCATTGGCATGGCCTCGATCCACTTGGTGAATTTGTCGACTGCCACCAAGAGGTAGACGTAGCCTCCACGGAGGATCTTGGCAGCTTGCCAACCATATCGAGCCCCCATTGTGCGAAGGGCCAGGCCAATGGAATAGGACGTATCTCTACGCCTAGTGCGTGTGGCTTGTCCGCGAATCATTGGCAAGCATTGCATTTTTGGACTATGTCCTTGGCGTCGCGCATGGCCGTGGGCCAGTAAAATCCAGCTCGTAGAGCATTGGCGACGAGGGCGAGACTACCTGCGTGATGCCCGCAGGTCCCTTCATGGATGTCGAGGAGAATTTCTCTTCCGTCGGCCATGGAGACGCATCATCGTAGAACTCCTGTGATGCTGCGTTTATACAGTTCGCCGTTGAGAACGGCGAATGCCTTGGAGCGCCGCGCGATGTGCCGTGCATCTGTCGGATCGTCCAGTAGTCTCTTGCGGAGGAGGTACGTAATGTACGGCTGCATCCAAGATTGCTCAATCATC
The DNA here is from genome assembly GCA_023614405.1 of Avena insularis. Taxonomy (NCBI): domain Eukaryota; kingdom Viridiplantae; phylum Streptophyta; class Magnoliopsida; order Poales; family Poaceae; genus Avena; species Avena insularis. The sequence goes on along the minus strand of CM042696.1, from coordinate 92,343,118 downwards.
ATGACGCTCATTGGTCCCTCGAGTCCTATGTCCAGCTCCAAGTCATTGAGTGCCATTGGATCATTGGGTGGCGTAGCCCCCGAGTCCGTTGCTGCGCTTGTTTTCTTCTCTACGGCCTTTGGCTTGATGGAGCGTTCGCAGATGCGCTCGAGAAATACCCCAGGTGATATGGGGGCGCAGGTAGAGCCTATGTTGGCGAGTGCGTCCGCCTCCTCGTTGCTTTCGCGACCTACGTGTCGCAACTCGCAACCATCAAAGTCTCCCTCGAGTGTATCATAGAGGTCGCGGTACGCGATCATGTTGTCGTTCAGTGCGTCGCACTCGTGCATTGTTTGGTTGACGACCAGCTTGGAGTCGCCATATATGATGAGCCTCTTGGCGCCGCAAGCTTTTGTCATCCTCATCCCGTGTAACAGGGCCTCGTATTCAACCTCGTTGTTTGAGGCTGTGAATTGCATTCGCAGGATATACTTCAGCTTGTCCCCTTGAGGTGATGTCAGTATGACACCTACGCCTGCTTCGTCTTTCCTCTTGGACCCATCGAAGTGCATTGTCCAGAGGTAGGACATATTTGGCTTATCCGGGAGTTGGTTCTCCATCCAGTGCACGAGGAAGTCAGGGAGAACTTGCGACTTGATTGCGTCGCGCTTTTCGTATGTGATGTCTCGTGGAGACAGTTCTATTCCCCAAAGCACGACTCGCCCCGTGGCATCGGGGTTATTGAGGATATGTCCCAACGGGGCGTCACTGACTACCACGATTGGGTGTTCCTGGAAGTAGTGGCACAGTCGTCGGGCGGTCATGAAGACGCTGTACGCCAGCTTTTGGTAGTGCGGGTACCGCTGTTTTGTTGGCGTGAGGACCTCGCTGAGGTAGTATACCGTGCGTTGTACGCCATGGACCTTGTTTTCCTCAGCTCGCTCGACAACAAGCACTGTGCTGACCACCTGGTTGGTGGCGGAGATGTACAGCAACAATGGTTCCCTTTCTCGTGGAGTCACCAGTACTGGCGAAGTGGATAGCAGGCGCTTGAGATCTTCGAATGCTTCTTGCGCTTCATTGGTCCACTCGAATTTGTCAGCTTTGCGGAGGAGCTGGTAGAAGGGCAGTGCCTTTTCTCCCATTCGACTGATAAATCGACTGAGGGCCGCGATTCGTCCGGCTAGTTGCTGGACGCCTCTTATGTTCTTTGGCTTCTCCATGGCTAGTATGGCCTTTATCTTTTTTGGGTTTGCCTCGATCCCCCTCGCGGAGATGAGATACCCGAGAAGCTGCCCAGATGGTACGCCGAAGGCGCATTTGTCCGAATTGAGCTTAATCCGGCAACGATCGAGATTGGCGAAGGTTTTGCACAAATCATCGATTAGAGAGGCTTCCTCCTTGGTTTTGATTACTATGTCATCGACATAGACTTGGATGTTGCGACCCAGTTGCTCCTTGAGGCAAGCCTGCATGCACCGCTGGTAGGTGGCTCCCGCGTTTTTTAGTCCGAAGGGCATCGTGTTGTAGCAGAACACACCAAAGGGCGTTGTAAACGCTGTCTTCTCTTGGTCTTCCTCCTTCATTCGAATTTGGTTATAGCCTAAGTAGGCGTCGAGGAAGCAGATGCGCTCACATCCAGCGGTGGAGTCGATGATCTGGTCGATCCATGGCAGCGGGAAGTGATCTTTTGGGCAGTGCTTGTTTAAAGAAGTGAAGTCCACGCACATCCGTAGGATATCCGTGTCCTTTTTTGGTACCAGCATCGTATTGGCGAGCCAAGTGCTTTCCTTGATCTCGCGTATGAATTTGGCCTCAAGGAGTCTGTTGATCTCCATTCTGACTGCCTACGCTCGTGGCTCAGACAGTCGCCTGATTGTTTGCTTGACTGGCCTGGCGTCAGGGTTGACGTTGAGTGCGTGCTCGGCGAATTCCCTGGGAACTCCTGGCATGTCCGCAGGACACCAGGCAAAAATTTCCCAGTGCTCACGGAGGAATTCGACGAGCGCGAGTTCCTATGCGGGACTCAAGTTGTTGGCGATGAGGGTCGTCTTGGCGGGATCCGATGGATGGACCTGCACCTTCTTTGTGTGCACGGATGAGTCGAAGGAGAGATCAGGTTAGCTTGGCCTATTCAAGGGAGGCAGACTGTTGTCTGTCATCTCTTTCATTCTTGCGAGTTCCTCCTGCATGCCGAAGGACTAGGAGATTCTGTTGAACTCCATGTCGCAAGCGTCAGATCGCTCAAAGTTCCTGTTGATCGTTATGACGCCATTGGGACCTAGCATTTTCATCTGCAGGTAGGCGTAGTGGGGTACTGCCATGAACCTGGCGAATGCGACGCGCCCAAGGATGCAATGGTATTGTGAGGGCCAGTCGACATACTCAAAGTCGATGCGCTCGCGCCGGAAGATCTTCGGCGTGCCAAAGATGACGTCGAGGTTGATTTTGCCCAGGGGGTATACGCCTTTCCCTGGGACAATGCCATGGAACGTTGTGTCCGATGCCTCCAAACAGGTTAGAGGGATCCTCATTGCTCGCAAGGTACTCGCGAATATGAGGTTGATGCCGCTTCCGCCATCCATGAAGACGCGACTCATGTCAAAGCCTCCAATTTGCGCCTCGAGTACGAGGGGGCAATGACCTAGGCGAGGTACTTGAGGCGGGTGGTCGTGTTTGTCAAAGGTAATGCACGACTCGCTGCCACTGAGGTACTCAGTGGTGGATGGTGGCGAGTGCGTGGCCAAGTTGACTTGGCGAGTGATGGCCTTCTGCACCCTATTGGAGGGGCGCCCCTTTTGGATCATGGTACCCATGGCCCGTGGGTACGGTTCGCCTCTGTGGTGCTGGTCCGGTGCAGCTCCGTTCGGGGGTTGCCCAGGTGGTGGTGGTGGTGCGCCATGTGCCACGGCACCTGGAGCGGCTCCGTAGCCTCTTTCGACTGCATTGCGGTTCATCTGAACCAATCCCTCGTGTAGCTTGAGGAACTCGCGGCGGTCCTTGAGGAGGTGGCTGGACTTTCTCTTGCCGTCATGCTTGTCGATGTAGAAGTGTACCATGCATGGCCTAGACAGTTTATCCTCGATGGAGGTCGCGGGTGCCTCATCGCGAGTGCGGCGTTGCCACACTTGCGTGGTTTTTCCTGGAGTTGCGGTATCCGTCGCTGCGATATCCGCTGTTGCGGTTATCGTCGCGTCTATCAACGTAGCCGGCTACGACCATGTTGACGTCGTCACGACCGTCGTAGATGCGCATGCGACGCTTCCCCCGGCGGTCGCGTCTGTGTTCGAGTTCTGCCTCCTCGTCGGAGTGAGCGCGATTCTTCACCGAATCTTCTCCATCGGCCCACCGATTCGCGATCTCCATCAGGTGGTCGATGGTCTGGGGCTTTGAGCGGCCTAGCTCCTCCCTGAGCTCCATGCGGCGGACACCACCGTTGAATGCATCAATCGTGCGGTCTTCCGAGATGTTCTCCACGGAGTTCTTGATGATGGACCACCTTTGGATGTAAGAGCACAGCGATTCGCCAGACCTTTGCTGGCAGCATCTCAGCTCTTCGATTGATGTAGGTCGCTTGTATGTGCCTTTAAAGTTGCGCACAAAGCTATAAACTAGCTCATCCCAGCTGCGAATGGATCCTCGTGGGAGGTTATTGAGCCATGCTCGGGTGACGCCCTACAACTGTAGCTGCAAGCATTGCATGGAAGTACTTCGACTGCCTCCGTGTAGCCTGATGGAGGAGATGTGGTCCTCCAGCCAGATCTTAGGGTCCTGTAGACCGTCAAATTTCGGGTTCTCCGATGGGAGTTTAAACCCTTTAGGCATTCACTTCTGCCTAATGGATCTGCTGAAGCATCTGGCGCCGTAGATCTCCCCATCTTCCTCTTCCGAGTCAGTCGACCGAGCATGTCGTGCCCTTGACTTGTCTATCTTGCGTTGTGTGAGGTCGTCGCGTGCATCGTAGTCCCGGTCGTGTCGCCGTGAGCGGCGTCATCGAGATAGGTCATGACTGTCGTCGCTGGATGAGGGCGAGGAGTAGCGCTTTGCTAGCGCTTTACCCTTTTTTGGGTCTGGTACTGGCTCCTTGTCGAGGGCGGCCTCGATTAACCCCAAACCCGCGATCGTAGATTGGTGCATGGCAGTTCAGGGATCTCCAGCTGGCGGCTGGTTATTGAGGAGGTACATGGTGGCTGCTGTCACCGCGGCCTATGGCATCCTGGGAACCACGTTGCCTCTCGTGTCAACTGTCATAGAGCCGAAGTCGAGGACTTTCGTGGCTTCTATGCGCTCTTGTTCGGTGAGGTGAGCTATCCGCGGCTGCCTCTTCTTGGCGAGGTACTCGTTGCCTCTTGAGGAGGATCCTCCATAGGAGGAGAGCCCAGCACGACGAAGGCTCGATTCGTCCGCTGCCTTCTTACACGCTTCAAGTTGCGCAATTGCTTGTTTTTGGCGCCTGAATTCTTCTTTTAGAAGCCAATGATAGCCCATCAGCAGTTCCTGCGGGGAGCCAAAGGGTAGAGGTGTACCCCATAGGGATTCACGGCAGCGATCCCACTCTTGCTCGTTGAGCCTGATCACGACGCGTTCGCCGGTTTGCTCATTGATCATGCTGGGAGGTTCGACTGCTCCTCCATTGCCACCGTTACCGCCGTTGCCACCGTTGCCGGCATTGGGTGGATCGGTGCCGTTGCCGGTGTTACCACCGTTGCCACGATTGGGTGGATCGGTGTCGTTGCCAGTGTTACCACCGTTGCCGCGATTGGCGGAGGTGTCGCCTGCGTTGATGATGGCGCACATGAAGTGATTGGAGAAGCTGTTGCTTCCACAACTTTCAGATCCGGAACCATAGGTTCCATCTTCAGTGGCCAGATCGCTTAGATCGGAGTCGCGACTGTTGTCGTTGACCGTGTTCTCGACTGCCACCGGAGCGTTGAGCTCGCTGAGGGTGCCGATCGATGGAGGGAACCATGATGCCGGAGCAATCGCCGGTGTTGTCGGCTGATTAGGCATGCGAAGCGTGCCCATCTGACCAACTTGGAAGCGGAAGCTCCCAATCGCCAGGCTAATTCCGTCGCCCACGGACTCGAAGGCTGGGCGGGTGGCCGGCGTGTGGACGGTGAAGTCGAAGGCGCCGAAGAGCTGGCGAATCTCCGCTGTTGCGGAGTTGTAGATCGCAGTTGATGGGGCCAAAGAAGCCGCAACATCAGCACTCCCAATTCCCATAGACGGCGCCAATTGTCAAGGGTTTAACTCGTCAATGCCCATTGTTATGGACTTGGGTTTTGGAGAAGGAGGGAGTGCTGGAGACATCTATCGGCTAGCAAACAAGCACACAGGGGACAAAGGATTTACCCAGGTTCAGGCCTCGTAGAGGTCCCTACTCCTGCTTGTCTGCTCGTGGAATTATCGAGGGAGTCAAAAGTTACAATGGTGCACAGATGTAATCTGGCGAGGGTTGTGGAAACTAGGGTTGTGTGTGTCCTTCTCGGCGCCCCTCCTAGACTTTATATAGATAGGCTAGGTCTCGGGTAGTAGGTTGAGTCGGTTACAAGTTAGGGTTTTTCCCTTTAATCTTTCTATCTTTAGCTTCTTCTTGTTCTTCAAGCAATCGAGAGTCCGTAGGTTACTCGAGTCCCTCCATCCGGGCCTTGGCGACACCGTGGGCCTGTATGTATTTGGACCGTATATACCAAGCTCGAGTACCTGTAGGGTATACCCATGTTAGTAGTCATCAACAATCACGAAGCAATATTTCTTCCCACCAAGGCTTGCATGAGATGGAGAACCAAAGAGATCCACATGAAGGAGCTCCAAGATCCTCTTGGACTTGATGTAGTTCTTTGGCTTATGGGGAGAATCATGCATCTTTCCTTCAACACATGCCCTGCAAACATGATCTTTGGCAAAAAGCAAACATTTTCTTTTAGTCCAACAATATGACCATCCTTGTGGAGGCTTTGCAAAGTTCTCATGTTGACATGGGATAGACGGCGATGCCATAACCAACCCACATCAGCCTTTCCAAATAAGCACATCGCACTTGTAGTGGTTTTCCCCGAAAAGTCCACCACATACAAGTCATTTTCGACGTACCCTATGAAAGCGACTTTTAGAGACTTGCTCCACATGAGGATCACAATATCATTATCAATAAAGACAGAAAAACCCATCTTTCCAAGAGCACGGACTGAAAGTAAATTATAGCCAAGGGTCTCAACAAGCATGACATCCATGAGAGTGATATCGTGTGCAACCACAACTTTGCTGAAACCCATTACCTTAGACCTTGACTTGTCGGCATATGTCACGGATATTTGATCAACATTTGGTCTCAAATCCTTGACACTAGATGCGCTTCCGGTCATATGACTTGTGCATACACTATCAAGCACCCATTTTGACCCTCCGGAAGCATAGGTCTACAAAAGATCAAACAAGTTTTTAGGTAGCCATTTTTCAATGGGTCCTCTTTTGTTAGCAACAAGGGTCTTGGGAACCCAAATAGACTAAGAAATATACCCATAAAATGGGCCAACATATTGTGCATATACATCACCATAATAATCACGCATCAATACATAGTGAGGGTTAGCACTTCCTACAAAGTCATCATGAGACATAGTTTTTCCATTCGTGGTCTTACTACCCATAGTGACCTTGTCCTTTTCTTGTGCGGGCTTGGCCTTATTATTCTTGTTGTTCTTCTTATTCTTGCCTTTAGAAACAAAACCAATGCCCCCTTTCTCACTATTTGACCTCTGCTTACTCAAGAGGTCATCAATTGACTTGTTTCCTTTGGGAAAGGTGGCCTTAGCTAGCTCCCCCTTCAACCTAGAATTTTCTTCAAGTATATTTGTACAACTATAAGGAATGAAAGTACTAGGTGAAGGAATATTGGTCAATTGAGTTTGAGGCTTTTCACGAGACTTTGTGGGCAACAAAAGTTCACTCTCCAAGGCCTTGTGAGCCTTGTCAAGCATCCTAAAGTCCTCGGTAAGTTTTTCATGAATAACACCAAACTCAATCTTGTCCTTTTTAGCCTTTTTATATTTAGCAATAGCATGATCACGTTCCTTTATGAGTTTATTAATAATGAGATCATTTGCTTAATCAAGCCCCTCAAGTTTAGTTTCAAGAGACATCCTAGTCGCTTGTTCTTCTTCTAGAGCATTACTTAGAGCTTCTACCTCAATCATGTGCTCTCTTCCTAATTTACATCTCTCATCTAGAAGCTCTTGTGTGTGTGTGCAAGTTGATTTAAGAGGTCCACAAAATGTTTCTTGTGATCCCCTTGCAAGTTATTCAGAAACACATCAAAACCAACTAATTCCTTTTTGACCTCAAGGGATAACTCATCATCAAATTCATCATCAACTAAGGAGGTGGGGTGTGATGATGATAATACCTCCGTTCCTCTTGCCATAAGGCAAGTGACGTTCTTGTTGGAGATATTCTCATTCGGAGAGTCGAAGAGTGAGAATGTAGGTGTAGAAGTACTGGCAAGAGCTGCCACACCACTTGATGTTTCCTCTTCTTCATCTTCATCATCATCATTGTCAGAGGAGAATTCTTCATGTGTTATAAAGGCAATTTCACCCGACTTCTTGTTGTTGGTGGGATTCCATTTGATGAAGGGTTTCTTGTAAGGAGCTTTGGAGGTATTCTTCAACACAAGTTTACCCCCATGATCTTCTCTTTTCTCATAGGGACAACCGGCAACAAAGTGGTAGCGGTCACCACAACTGAAGCAAGTTCTCAACTTAGACCCATTGTCTCTTCTCCCATTGGGATTGCTTCTTCGTTGCATCTCCATCTTGGCCTTGGCGGGGTCTTTCCAAAAGTTTCTTGCATAGAAGGCCATGTATTCACCATGAGCAACCTTGACATCTTCGGGGTGGCTCATTGAAAGTCCCTCATAACTCCCTTCATCTTCATCATACTCCACAACCTTGGCCTTCAAAGCAAGATTGACACCACTACTCATTCCAATGGCATGAGCATGAGCGTCTTTGGCATTCTTGGCAGCAACCTTGAATGCGGCCATCTCTTGCATAAATTCATTGGAGGTCATGAGATGGTAGTTGTGTGTTCCTTGGTGACTCTTCAAGTCAGTGGGCTCGAAAGGCATGAGAGAACTCAGATATTTCCTCTTGATCCATGCATCATCAATGTGAGAGGCACCAACATTCCTCGATTTGATTCTTCGATACATGTCTTCATGATCCTCACCATCCTTCATAAAGAATCCTTCAGCCTCATTACTTAAGGCATCATACCTATTTCTTCTCATGCTCTCATTGCCAACGAACAGGTCAATGAGAGCATTGATACGTCCATTTTGCATCACTATTCTATGTCATAATTCACTGTTATTCATTGATATATTTCGTACTGAGAGATGATACTTATGTTATTTCATCTGTTTTTGCATGGTTGATGACTTTTGGAGCATGGACCACTGCAACCAGGATTCTGATGGAAAAGGTGCTATTTGGAGGCAAAATTCGCAAAGATCAGAAAATCCGGGAAAATACATGGAAAATCCTATTTTTCCAGAAGACGAAGGAAGCTAGAAGGGGGGCTGGAGATGGGCCACAGGGGGCCCACACCACCTGGCCGGAGCCAGCCTAGCCACGCCACCAGGTGGTGTGGCATACAGTCCACCACAGCACTCCCCTGGCGTATATTATCCTCCCGAAACCCTAAGACTCGGGGAGCGACCATAGAAAGATTCCGTCGCCTCTACGGGGCGGAAAACACCTAGAGAGAAAGATCTCTCCGGCAGACAGATTTCTGCCGGGGGAATTCCTTCCCATAGAGGGGAGATCGTCGCCATCAACACCACCATCAAGTTGTACTTCATCGGGATCATCATCATCAGCACCACCATCACCATCAGCACCCTCATCATCATCTCCATATTGCTGTAACAATTGGGTTGAATCTTGCATAGTTCATAGGGGAAACTTTCCCGGTGTTGATTACTCTTTTTAGTTGATGCTATTGAGTGAACCATTGAATTATTGTTTATGTTCAGATTGTTGCACATTGTTATTCCATCTCTGATCATGATCCATATGATGTCTTGTGAGTAGTTCGTTTTGTTCTTGAGGACATGGGAGAAGTCATGTTGTTAGTAGTGGAATTGTGTTGAGAAAGATTCAATAGTTTGATATTTAAGTTGTGGTGTACTTCTTCTAGTGGTGTCATGTGAACGTCGACTACATGACACTTCACCTATATGGGCCTAGGGGAATGCATTGTGTATTTGGCTACTAATCGTAGGGTTCTTGGAGTGTGAAACCTGAACCCCCGTTAGGAAACCATTGCACAAGGGACGTAAGGGTCTTAGAGTTTAAAGCTGTGGTTAGGTTTCTACCTTAATTACTTTCTTGTACTTACAGGTGTTTGCAAGGGGTATAATCACAAGTATGTATTAGTCCTAGTAAGGTCGGTACAGTAGCATAGGTTCACCCACACAACACTTAGCAAGCTAAAGAAGATTAATCAACTATATGAAGCGAAAGCACTTGACAGTCTTCCATGTGTCGTCGAGAACGTTTGGTCATCTTAAGTAATACAACCGGCTTGTTCTTTGCTGCATAAAGGATTGGGCCACTTGCTGCATTTATTCCTACTGTATTTTATTTACTCGTACTTCGTTTACTTGCTTTATCAAAAAACCCTAAAAATCCGTTTGCTAAGTATTTGCAGAGAATTCCTAATCCATACCACTAGCCAGCACCTTCTGCTCCTCATTGGGTTCGACACTCTTACTTATCAAAAATACTGTGATACACCCCCTATACTTGTGGGTCATCAAGACTATTTTCTGGCGCCGTTGCCGGGGAGTGAAGCGCTATTGGAGAGTGGAACTAGTAAAGGAAACTTCTACTGTGAGTATTGTTTATACATTAGTTGCTTTATTTTCGTTATGGATAATTCGCTGAGTTTCTTATTTGGTAATGCTACTACCACTGCTAAGGTAGTAGATGAACCACCACCTGCTGAGAATGATGCTTTTAAAATACCTACAAGAATTATTGATCGTGTTATGGATAACTACTATGTTGGGGATGGAACTGTCCATCCCGGTGATCATTTACTCTTTATACACGAATTATGCGGGTTGTTCAAGTGTGCAGGTACTACTACAGATCAAGTTAAGAAGAAGTTATTCTCATTATCACTGAAAGGAAGAGCTGAGGAATGGTATAAGCTGCTGAAGAATGGTCAAGCTCTGGAATGGGAGGAAATAATGCCTCTCTTTTATTCAAAATTTTATCCTCTTAGTGAGATTCATAAAGATCAAAATCAAATATACAACTTTTGGCCTCTTGATGGAGAGAGTACATCTCAAGCTTGGGGGAGATTGAAGTTACTAATGCTCAAATGTCCCATTCATGAGCTCCCCAACAATATTATTATCAATAACTTTTATGCAAGGCTCCCACTACATGATAAGGATTTATTGGATGCTTCTTGTGCTGGATCATTCACTCGCATGGAAGAAGAAGCTAAATGGGATCTTCTGGGCCGTATTCAAGATAATGCTTAAGCCTGGGAGAATGACAAAGGAAGAAAGTCAGGTATAAATTATGATTATGATTGCATTGAATCTTTTATGGGAACTGATGACTTTCAAAATATTAAAAATGCTTATGGTCTAGACTCTCAAGCTATTGCTTCTTATTTTAAGGCTTTTGCTTCCTATATTGAAGTGCCTAAAAAGAAGTGGAATAAGTATCATGAACCTTATAAAGATGTTGCTAAGAGTGTTCCTGCAAGAAATACTGAAGTTTATACTGCTAATCATGTTTTACCTAAACCCTACATTGAGAAAATGCCTTTCCTAGTTAAGATAAAGGAATATTCTATGATAGCTAGTATGGTTAATGAAAGTACAAATAAAGCTGTTGAACCTAATAAACAAATGGTTTATGAACCTATAATAGCAAATGTGAAATACTTTGTTACTAAATATGAAGAAGAGGGACACACTATCCTTTGTAAGGATACCTCTAATATTGTCTCGCAAAGTAGTGTTGTGAGAGCTAGTATTCCTGTGTTTTCTGTTAGAATAAGTGATCATTGCTATGATGGTTGTTGTGATAGCTATATTGTTAAGTTTATGCATGATACTGAAAGTTATTATGAGAGAGGGAAAAGTGTTCTTATGTATGTCAATAATATCAAGTTTCCTCGTTTTATGCTGAAAGTTTTTATGTTGCACTCTTTTGCCTTCTTATGCAAGTAGCCTCTGGTTTCAACGATTTGTTTGTTTACAAAATTCCCTTGCATAGGAACTGGGTTAGACTTAAATATGTGTATTTTTTCTTCTTAATGCTCCATTTCGCCTCAATTCATATTCTTATGTGAGCGTCATCAAAATTATCATGCCCATCTTAATGGCTATAAAGAAAGAGCTTTTTTGGAGATAACCCAGTTTATTTTTGCTTTCAGTTTGTTTTTGTTTCTTTGAGTCTTGGAAGTTATTACTTGGGTAATAACCTCTCCTTATCCGTTTTGTTTGGTTTTTGTATCAAGATCAACCTCTAATGAGAGAGAAGTAATATTTGGGGAAGTTGCTGTCTCGAAACAAATTTTTGAGCTTCACCATAAAAATTCATGAGAGATCTCTGTATGTCGGATTGAGCTGTAATGTTTTGTGCTTCTGCCCCAGGTTGTTATTTAACTTTCGTTAGTTTTGCACCTTTTGATTTGAGCAACAGAAGATTTTCGAAAAAATTAATCGTTACCTGCTGGTCTGTTTTGACAGATTTTGCCAATCTTGCATTTGCTTCTTTATTCGATTTCCTTTTTGAATTATTTTTGGGTTTTCGGAAGGAGTTTCTACAGTAGCTTATGTTTTGATGGTTTTCAGTTGAAGTTGGACACAAAAGGTTTTATCACTTCACTTATACTAATGTTGCTAATGAGAACTGTGTAAAGTTTTGTGTAAAAGAAATTTCCAGGTAGTGGAGAAAATGGTGTAATAAGGAAGTGAAAGGTTTCATGACTCACAATAAGTGTATGAACATGAATATATTGATGATATTCAAGTGGTGCCTCCGGAAGAATCTACTAGATACCAAATTCAGAGATCTGCAGAGTCTGTTTTTAAATAGGTAACAGTTCTGGTAAGAAAAGTTCTGCGCAAATACAATCCAACTATATTTTTGCAGTTTTTAGCCAATAAGGAAAGCTCTGTTTAAAGAGGGATTGAAGCGGAGCAGGGTGGCTCACGCCACCTGCGTGGCGGCCCACCAGCCACGCCACCAGGTGGTGAGTCCACCCCGGACTCCGCCTCCGACTTGTTTTCTCCCAGTACCTTCCTTTTGTTGTGAAACTTCATAATATATAATCCCCCGGATCCCCCGAGGTTCGTATATCGTGTTTTTGTTTCGATCTGTTTCTGCCAGGAACTATTTTTGAAAACTTAGAAGCACAATGGTGTCCGCCAAGGATAAAGGGAAGGAGCCTATGGAGGAAGATCTCCAAGACCCCAAGCAGGGGCTGGTACCTTTAGTCACTTGCCCTGCATCAACGGAAGCCGTACGAGTCACTAAGGAGTTCTACGATAAGTACCGAGACTTGAGGAGGAAGGTGGACATGCTTCAATGGGAGAATAATAGGCTTCGCAAGATGCTGGAAGATTTCCTCACGTCAACTAAGAAAATATTACCACCCCCACCGAAGGAGTAATTCGTCATCAGGTGTGGCATCCCCTTGGTTTGTTCCAAGCTTGGGGGAGTGCCGCGGTATCACATCACTATCTTCTATCTTTTTACCTTATTAGTAGAGTCATATCATGAATAGAGAAGTTATTATGTAGGATGGTTTGCATTATGGAAGTGTCCCCTCTCTCGTTAGATATGTATCCCTTGGTGTGAGTTGCCGTTATGGATTATTAATGAGAAGTTCTATCATTTACTCTTTTGCATAGCTTATATTAGTTTTCAATTCATGGTTATATGATTGATCTTGTTGTTAGTATTGGTATCACTTTGGGATCATTGAGTTAATTTAGTTGGTTTTGGCAAACCTGGCTCGGTCAGTAGCAACACTATTTTTGAGAGTTGAATGAAAAGATAAAAGTACTCTAAAGAAATATAATTTGATCATCTTTCTTTCTTGATTTGCTCATAAGTTTAGTATTCTCTAGTTAAGATCTTTTGTGCTTCCAAGGAAGATTGCACGTTTGTTTTTATCACTTATATGTTTGTTTGTTTCCTTCAACTCTTGTACTTGCTACCCAACCTTGCTAGCCAAAAACCTGTACTGAGAGGGAATTCTTCTCGTGCATCCACTCCTTTAAACCAAAACCCACGCCATTTGTGTCCACCATACCTACCTATTAGCATTATTGCTATTCCAAGTAAATTCTTGTTTTATCTACCTCCCAAATTAAACTTGTTATGTGAAAATTAGTGATTAAAGCTCTCATGAACTTGATGGCACACCTTACTTTCTTGCACTTAATAAACTTGAACCATTGTGCTCACCTATGTTGCGTATATGCTTGCGCTTTATAAGTTGTGAATTAGCAGAACCATGCTGTCATGGGGAACACTTTCAACATTGCACTGGTACTTTGTACCTAGTTGATATCATGTTCTTTTGTCTACGGATGTCGTCGGTGTGAAATGAAAGGGGAGCTTGTAAGTCGATGGAATTATGCATGTGTGTTAGAGAAACGCCTAGGCCGCTGGTCTAATCCATGCTGACATGGTGGAAACCTGCAGCGTAACCATAAAGAGCATCTATGAAGCATTCTTCTTATAAAAAAGAGATTGAGATTGAGAAAAAAAGAGATTATGAAAAGAGGAAAGAGAGAAAAAAGCACCATATTCCCATGGTAAATAAGAAGATTGCTGAGATGCTTGTTGTCTGCTAGCCTTGTCATTTTGATATGGGGATTCTTCCGTATCATCGGGCAAGGGGTACCCCGTTGGAGGTTCTCTATGATACACATATGCTTACGATGACAAGAACTTACCGGTGACTAAACTTGAGTAGCATGAGGAGCGGCCCTCGTATTCAAGGGACATGAGATTCTCAATTTACAACTTGTCAATGCATATCCTCATATTTGATCACTTTAACCTTAATCACCTAAAGATGCCTATGATAGGGACAATGAGAGCTGAAAGCTAATAAGTATCATAATTTTTGGGAGCTCTTTATGAGACTTGCAATCCCTGCTTCCCTCTACGAAGGGCCTTTCTTTTACTTTTTAGTTGAGTCAGTAAACCTACTCCCTTCTATCTCAGCAAGTATTTTAAGTTGTTGTGTTTCATTCATTCATATGATGATTTATTCAATCATGTTGCTTATGTTCCTTGTTTTGCACATTGCTCTTATCTTAATGTTTACTACTTTGAAAGTTATCATTGAAAACAAGTTATTTGTGAACTCCAGCAAATTATCAACTATTCTTCGACCAAGAGCTAAGTTTGCTATTACCAATTATGATTTACTTTATGTATCTTTATTGTGTTTCCTTTACTCATTGCAAGTTGAGTTATATAATAGTGAGTTGTCTTCTATTATGATCTATGTATTGATGAATGTGATGCTTCTTGTCCGTATTCCTTTATCGACTCTTCACTCCATAAACCTGAGGCCATGTTTATTGAGCTCGGTTTAAGCAGGGACAAGCGAAGTCTAAGCTTGGGGGGAGTTGATACGTCCATTTTGCATCACTATTCTATGTCATAATTCACTGTTATTCATTGGTATATTTCGTATTGAGAGGTGATACTTATGTTATTTCATCTATTTTGCATGGTTGATGACTTTTGGAGCATGGACCGCTCCAGCCAGGATTCTGATGGAAAAGGTGCTGTTTGGAGGCAAAATTCGCGAAGATCAAAAAATCCGGGAAAATACATGGAAAATCCTATTTTTCCAGAAGACGAAGGAAGCCAGAAGGAGGGCTGGAGATGGGCCACAGGGGGCTCAGACCACCCCCTAGCACGGGCCAGCCTAGGCCACGCCACCAGGTGGTGTGGCCACCCTGGTCCACCCCTGGCACTCCCCTCTGGCGTATATTATCCTCCCGAAACCCTAAGACTCGGGGAGCGACCACAGAAAGATTCCGCCGCCTCTGCGGGGCGGAAAACACCGAGAGAGAAAGATCTCTTCGGCAGACAGATTTCTGCCGGGGGAATTCCTTCCTAGAGAGGGGAGATCGTCTCCATCAACACCACCATCAAGCTATACTTGATCGGGATCATCATCATCATCACCACCATTATCACCATCAGCACCCTCATCATCATCTCCATATTGCTGTAACAATTGGGTTGAATCTTGCATAGTTCATAGGGGAAACTTTCCCGGTGTTGATTACTCTTTGTAGTTGATGCTATTGAGTGAACCATTGAATTATTGTTTATGTTCAGATTGTTGAACATCGTTATTCCATCTCTAATCATGATCCATATGATGTCTTGTGAGTAGTTCGTTTTGTTCTTGAGGACATGGGAGAAGTCATGTTGTTAGTAGTGGAATTGTGTTGAGAAAGATTCAATAGTTTGATATTTAAGTTGTGGTGTACTTCTTCTAGTGGTGTCATGTGAACGTCGACTACATGACACTTCACCTATATGGGCCTAGGGGAATGCATTGTGTATTTGGCTACTAATCGTAGGGGTTCTTTGGAGTGATGAAACCTGAACCCCCGTTAGGAAACCATTGCACAAGGGACGTAAGGGTCTTAGAGTTTAAAGCTGTGGTTAGGTTTCTACCTTAATTACTTTCTTGTACTTACAGGTGTTTGCAAGGGGTATAATCACAAGTATGTATTAGTCCTAGTAAGGTCGGTACAGTAGCATAGGTTCACCCACACAACACTTAGCAAGCTAAAGAAGATTAATCAACTATATGAAGCGAAAGCACTTGACAGTCTTCCATGTGTCGTCGAGAACGTTTGGTCATCTTAAGTAATACAACCGGCTTGTTCTTTGCTGCATAAAGGATTGGGCCACTTGCTGCATTTATTCCTACTGTATTTTATTTACTGGTGGTGGTTGTTGCTGCTAGTCTAAATTTAACGCAGGGGCTGTTTGAGGATGAGCTGGTGCCGGGGTTACCGGCACCTCAGTGGAAACTGGTTCAGCACCGGTACTGCTGGCGCCACGATCTTCTACTTCTTTCTCAGGGGCGGGGTCACCCAACTGATCCGGCATGGCTGTATCTTCAGAGTCACCACCTCCACTTGTGCCGACTTTTTCACCCTCCCGCCGAGATGGACTATTGTTCGGCACGGCAAGAGTGTTACCTTGGACTAGGCTAGGAGCCCGAGTTTCATCACGAGGTGGAGGAGATGTCGGCCGGTGGATGGGAGAGGCCATGCTAGACCTGCTCTAAGAGATATTCAAAGGAGCACTACAGAGAGAAACATTGAGATAAGATGAAACAGATGAGAAATAGAGAAACAAGAAATACAGAGGTAACCCAGGACAGAAAGCTTACGAGGTAACAGATGGAGGTTGCTTTTGATACGGAGGTCTCTTGGTGGACCTCTTATACCTTTTTTGGCCCTAGAAGGTTCAGTCGATGGAGCAGAGGCCACAACGCACTTCTTCACCGTACCTTGGCCTCCCACTACAACGGGACGCACATTAGGCACCTAACCAGCCGAGTTAGCTAGGGTAGAATCAGGCGGAAGGGTATATGAGAGTGGCACTTGTACGAATACCTCGAGGATCTCACAATCATCGCCATCATCATCATCCGGCTAGTCCCTAAAGACAGAAGTCTTACCATAGGATCTGCCGGAAGTTGCATCCGGAATAGGCATGAACTCCTCAGAGTCTGGCTCTTCCGGATCCGAGGTCTCGCGATCTTTGCCCCAAGTAAGGGTAGGATTTGGGGTATACTCGATGGTTTTCTAGAGAAATTTCTGCACAAAGGAACATAGAGAGATCAATTAAGCAAGTGTCCGACATAACACATAGCTCGGCAAGTATGACTCGGGGAAAATTACCTAGGGTATAGGGTGATACGTTGCTAACGTATCCATAATTTTTGATGTTCCATGCTTGGTTTTATCTACTTTCTTATGTTTTGTTCCAACTTTTGAGTACTTTCTATACACTTTCTTGGACTAACCTATTAACAAGAGCCACAGTGCCAGCTGCCTATTTTCTGCTGTTTTTGGTTCCAGGAAAGTCAGAAAATGAATATTCTCATAATTGGATGGGACAAAAGCCAAAGTCAGTTTTTCACCGAGGGACACACGGAGCCAGAATACGAGACGGAGAGGGGCCAGGGGGTCGCCACACCACCTGGCCGCGCGACCCAGCCTGGCCCGTGCCAGGGGGTGGTCTAGCCGCCTCCGGCACCCCCTCGGCCTCCCCTTTCACCTATAAGATGCCTCTGATACAGAAACCCTAAGTACCCGAGCAAAATTCCATGAAAGAGTTTGTAGCTGCCGTCATCTCCATCCCTAGATCGAGAGGGATCTGAAGCTCTTCCCGGCACCCTGTCGGAGGGGAGAATTCACCCTAGAGGCCTTATTCATCACCATGCAAGCCTCCGGTATGATGCGTGAGTAGTTCATCCTTGGACTACGGGTCCATGTAGTAGCTAGATGGCTGGTTCTCCTCCTTTGTGCTATCATGTTTAGATCTTGTGAGCTCCGTTCATGATCAAGATCATCTATTTGTAATCCTACATGTTGTGTTTGCGAGGATCCGATGGATATTGAGATGCTATTTCATATTGATTATTGATTCTATCATGTCTTTGTTATTTGTGATCTTGCATGCTTTCCGTTGTTAGTAGCTATCTTGTCCAAGTAGATGCTAGCAACTCCAAGAGTTAGTATTTATGCTCGATAGTGGGTTCATGCCTCTAGTAATCTGGGGAAGTGATAGAAATCTCTAAGGTACTAGATGTGTTGTTGCTACTAGGGAGAAAACAACAATCCTTTGTTCATAGAACAATCGTATTGTTTACTTTACACGCAATGTGTAATGCAGTTATCTGTTGCTTGTAACTTAATACTGGAGGGGGTTCGGATGATAACCTGAAGGTGGATTATTAGTCATAGATGCAGTTGGATTATGGTCTATGTATAATGTTGTAATGCCTAATCAAATCTCAAAGGAGTCAAGATGAGTAGTATATGCATGATTTCTTTCTCGATGTTTGTCAATTGCCCCGCTGTAATTACTTCACCCAACATGTCATCTATCTTAAGGAGAGCCACCACTAGTGAACTATGGACCCCGGTCCTTTCTTTTATCATCAATCTACAATCAACTGTTTACTTCTTTCTGTTTATTTTCTGCAAACTATTACTTTCTTCCACACAATACGCTTAATCCTTTGTTTTCAGCAAAACCGGTGAGATTGACAACCTCACTGTAAGTTGGGGGCAGAGTTCTATGGTTGTGTTGTGCAGGTCTCCACGTTGCTGCTGACGCCAGTAGTGTGCCCTGCCAAAGTCCAGCTAGCAACACTTTTGGAGTGTTTCCTTGCTCCTACTGGATTGATAACCTTGGTTTCATAACTAAGGGGAAACTTGCTGATGTGCTCATCATACCTTCCTCTTGGGGTTCCCCAACGAGCTCGAGATATCTTGGGCTAAGCAACTTTATTTCTGGTGCCGTTGCCAGGGAGTCAAGGACATCTTCACAAGGGGAGTCCCTCATAACCAATCTCTTTACTTTGTTATTTTTGTTTTGCTTAGTTTATTTTTGCTTTGTTTGCTTGTTTCTTTATCAAAAACATAAAAAAAAATAGTTTTACTAGTTTGCTTTTTTTATTAAAAACACAAAAAATGACTACTCTTGAAAATACTAAGTTGTGTGACTTCACTAGCACCAACAACAATGATTATATGAGCACACCTATTGCTCCACCTGTTCCTGAAGCTACTTTCTTTGAAATTAAGCCTGCTTTACTCAATCTTGTTATGAGAGAACAATTTTCTGGTATTGGTAATGAAGATGATGCTGCTCATTTAAATAACTTTGTTGAACTTGGTGAGATGCAAAAGCATAGGGATATAGATGGCGATATCATTAAGATTAAATTGTTTCCTTTCTCTTTGAGAGGAAAAGCTAAAGAATGGTTGAATTCCTTAACTAGGAATAGTATTGATTCTTGGACTAAATGCAAAGATGCTTTCATTGGAAAATACTATCCTCTTGCTAAGATTATATCTATGAGAAGTGAAATAATGAAATTTAAATAATCTGATAATGAACATGTTGCTCAAGCTTGGGAAAGAATGAAATCTTTGGTAAAGAATTGTCCCACTCATGGACTGACTGCTTGGATGATTATCCAAACCTTTTATGCAGGATTGAACTATTCTTCAAGAAATCTATTGGATTCTACTGCTGGAGGTACCTTTATGACCATTACTTTGGGTGCTGCAACAAAGCTTCTGGATAATATGATGGTTAACTATTCTGAATGGCATACTGAAAGAGCTCCACAAGGTAAGAAGGTAAATTCTGTTGAGGAAACCTCCTCCTTGAGTGATAAAATTGATGTTATTATGTCTATGCTTGTTAATGGGCAAGCTCATATTGATCCAAATCATGTTCACTTAGCCTCTTTGGTTGCTCAAGAAGAGCAAGTTGATGTGAACTTTATAAGAAATAATAATTTTAGCAACAATGCCTACAGGAATAATTTTGGTAATAATAACTATAGGCCATATCCTCCCAACAATGGTAATGCTTATGGAAATTCCTACAACAATAATAGGAGTGCTCCCTCTGAACTTGAAGTAACGCTTAAAGACTTTATTAGTAAACAAACTGCTTTCAATAAAAATATTGAGGAAAAACTCTCTAATGGTGAAAGAAATATAGCATCATTGGCTGAAGCTCAATCTTCTTTGAATAAAATGGCTGCTAAACATGAAACTAATGATAATCCCTTTGCTGCTACTAATGCCATACAAGTTAGAATTGATGAAAATGCTGACTATTAGCTAAATTGCATGCTAAGTGGGAAAGAGAAGATGAAATTGCTAGAAACATTAGTGTTTCTACTATCACTACCACTAGTGTTGAGGCTAGTAATAGCTCTACTACTTTAAATGATAATTATGATTTTGATCTTGATGGTTGCAATATCTCTGAAGTTATTAAGTTCCTACAAAGCTTGCTAAAAGTCCTAATGCTAGTGCTATGCATATGGCCTTTACAAAACACATTACTGATGCTCTCATAAAAATTAAAGAAGAAAAGATGAAACATAAAGCTTCTATTCCTATGAAACAAGAAGATGGTTGGGAACACATCATTAATATGAACGTGAATGATTTTGATTTCAAAGCTTTATGTGATCTTGATAGTAGTGTCTCTACTATGCCTAGAAGGATTTATGATATGCTTGATTTGCCACCATTAGAAGATTGTTATTTGAATGTCCCACTTGATGATAATGCTAAAAAGAAAATCATGGGTAGTATTAATGATGTTCTTATTATTGTTAACAATGCCTATGTCCCCGTTGATTTCTATGTTTTGGATGTTGAATGCAATGCTTCTTGTCCTATTACTTTGGGAAGACCTTTTATTAGAACTGTTGGTGCCATTATTGATATGAAAGAAGGAACCATTAAATATCAACTCCCACTCAAGAAAGGTATAGAACACTTCCCTAAGAAGAGAGAGAAGATTTCTTTTGCCTCTCCTATCAAAACAAAATTTGCTCTTAATGCTTCTTCATTTGAGAACACTTGATCCTTTTTCTTTCTTCTTATGCCTAACTTAAAGGCGTTAAAGAAAAGTACTTATTGGGAGATAACCCAAAAGTTTTAGATGAGTCTTGGAAGTTATTACTTCAGTAATAACCTTCAGTAATAACCGCTCCTTATCCTTCTATATTTGCTTTTTGTGCCAAGAGTAACCTCTAATGAGAGAGAAGTAATGATTAGGAAAGTTGCTGTCCCGAAACAGATTTATGTGCTTCACCGTAAAAAATCATGAAAAATCTCTGCACGTCGTTTTGAGGCGTGAAGTTTTGTGCTTCTGCCCCAGGTTGTTATCTAACTTCCGTTAGTTCAACACTTTTCGATTTGAGCAACAGAAGGTCTTCGAAAAAATTCGTCTTTACCTGCTGGTCTGTTTTGACAGATTTCTGCCATTATTTGCATTTGCTTCTTGTTGGTTCCTTTTTGAGTTCTTTTGGGGAATTGAGATTTTTGAGAGAAGTGCTACAGTAGCTTGTGTTTTAATGGAAGTTTTATTGGTGTTGGAACTGAACCTAAAGACTTATTATCTTGAGTGCACTAATGTTGCTAATAAAGATTGTGTGAAGTTTTGTATGAAGGAAAATTTTTAGGTGTATGGAAGGAATGAGTAATGAGATGAAGAATGTACTAAAGCTCAAGCTTGGGGATGCCACCCCGTGTCACCCCAAGAAATATCCAAGAAGTACAAGCGTCAAAGCTTGGGGATGCCCAAGGCATCCCCTTCTTCATCAATAAAAATCCTAGGTTTCTTCCAAACACTTCATTTTATTGTTTCATGTACAATTGTGTTGTTCTTGGAGCGTCTTATTTTTCGTTTTTTTTGGTTTTCGTTTGCTTGGCTTTATTAGTTTGCTGAATAAATTGGTTGGACCCCCTATTTCATGCATTGGTTTTCAAATAGTTTGGTTTGGATTGGAAAAGAGTAGGAAAAGTTCATGCTTAAGTAGTAAAGAGACCTTGTTTTTGACTATGGCCTATGCTTTCTCATGCCATGCTTGATATTGTTTTGGCTTTATACTTAGTATTCTTTGCTATAGCATTACATGTTATAAACAATTGAGATTGCTTAATGTGCCTTGGAAGAATCATGCGTTGTTTTAGCATATAAAAGCATAGTATTGTGGTATTCTCCTTTGATGCTTTATTTGGGTTGACTTGGCGCATGCTCACACCATGTTATGACTATCCCAAGTCTCCATAGCCTTTATTATCCTTTAGTTTTCAACTTATAGTATCACTTTATGCTTTGATTAATGATGTTTTGTCGCTTTGCATGATTATGGCCATTATTGCTCTCTTAGTTGGTCGCTCCCAGTCTTTTGCTAGCCTCCATAACCAAGTATGAGTTCCACTCATGCATCCAATTCCTTAAACCAAGTTATTCCAAAGATTCCACCATACCTACCTATTAGCATATGCTATTCTAAGTATATTCTTGTTTTTATCTACCTTCCGAATTAAACTTGTTATGAGAAAACTAGTGATTAAAGCTCTCACGAACTTGATGGCACACTTTACTTTCTTGCATTTAATAAACTTGAACCATTGCGTCCATCTTTGTTGTGTATATGCTTGTGCTTTATAAGTTGAAGTTAGCAGAACCATGTATCATGGGGAACGCTTTCAACATTGCACTTGTACTTTGTACCCCGTTGATATCATGTTCTTTTGCTTATGGATCCTGGCGGTGTGAAATAAAAGGGGAACTTGTAAGATCATGGAGTTTGTATTTGTGTTAGAGAAACGCCTAGGCCGCTAGCCTAAGCCATGCCTAATCATGATGGAAACTTGTAGCATAACCATAATGAGCACTCTATGAAGCATCCTCAATAAAAACCTATGCAAATAGCAAATAAAAAGATCGCTGAGATGCTCATTGTCTGCTTGCCTTGTCATTTTGATTATGGGATAGCTCCTATAGCATGTGCAAGGGGTACCCCGTTGGCGGTTCTGTATGATACATATGTACTTACAATGACAAGAGCTTACTTGTGACTGAAGTTGAGTAGCATGAGGTTCGATCTTCGTAAGTAAGGGGCATGAGATTTCAGCTTATAACTTGTCAAGCATATCCTCTTAGTTGTGTCACTTTAACCTTAATCACCTTCAAGATGCTTATGATAGGGGCAATGAGAGCTGAAAGCTAATAAGTACCATAATTTTTGGAAGCTCTTTATGAAACTTGAATCCCTACTTCCTTCTGTGAAGGCCTTTCTTTTACTTTTATGTTGAGTCTCCACCTTATATCTTGATGCACCTACTTTGAGAGCATAGTGGCCATTCTTAGTTCTATGTGCATTGTCACAAGACTTGTTGATTGATTCATAGCTTTGATATTGCTTGTTTTAAACTATTTGTATCTAGTCACTCTTATGAACTTTGAAGGTGTCCTATGCATGTATGTTTGCTACTCTATGAGGGACAAGCTGAATGCGACTATGCTATGTTTTCTTTATGTGAAACAAACAAACGTCTTGCAAAGCATTTTTATTCATGAATTTGTGCCTTTTCATGTTGCAACATAGTTGCTATGTCTTATTGTTAGAACTTTATCTTTCATGCTATGTTGAAGTACTATGATCCTAGTTATCACTGTTTTACAAATACTTTGATCAAGTTTATGATGGTGCATGTCACCTCAAAAATTATTCTTTCTTTTTATCACTTACCTACTCGACGACGAGCAGGAGTTAAGCTTGGGGATGTTGATACGTTGCTAATGTATCCATAATTTTTGATGTTCCATGCTTGGTTTTATCTACTTTCTTATGTTTTGTTCCAACTTTGGAGTACTTTCTATACACTTTCTTGGACTAACCTATTAACAAGAACCATAGTGCCAGCTGCCTATCTTCTGCTGTTTTTGGTTACAGGAAAGTCAGAAAATGAATATTCTCGGAATTGGACGGGACAAAAGCCAAAGTCAGTTTTTCACCGAGGGACACACGGAGCCAGAATACGATACGGAGAGGGGCCAGGGGGTCTCCACGTTGCTGCTGATTCCGGTAGTGCGCCCTGTAAAGTCCAGCTAGCAACACATTTGGGGTGTTTCCTTGCTCCTACTGGATTGATAACCTTGGTTTCATAACTGAGGGAAAACTTGTTCTTGTGCTCATCATACCTTCCTCTTGGGGTTATCTCGACTGAAAGGCTCCATGCCCCACTCCCATGTCTTGGTCATGTCTGTCTTTAATATGGACTTGACTCGCTTGCGGATCTAAGCATTGGAAAGCTCGACCATGGAGACACTATTCGGATCGAAGCGGCCGCTCATATGGCAGATCTTGTGGCTATGCAGCTGAAGGGGGCAAACTCGGCTACTGATGAGAGTATCCATCAAGTCATTGCTACATAAGTCGGCCTCTATCATCTCAATGAGGTGCTACTCGGCCAAGTTGACAAGAGGATTGTTCTTCTTCGGGTCGAGGTCCCAGTTGAGCTTTGTAGGGACGCCGACTGAGAAGGCAGGGAGCCGAATCATGTCATTATCAGTGTTGTTCTTCACATAGAAGAACGTCCTCGCCCATTTCTTGCACGAGTCGACACCCTGAATCCGGGGAAAGATGGAGCTTTTCTGGGGTGAAATGGACGCAGCCCCACACTGGGTCAGAGATTTCTCACCAGGATGGATATCTTTATTGCGGACGACATTGGCGCAAATTTGAAAGAGCTTGGCCCAGATTTGGATGCTGGGCCAGAGGCCGAGGTATCCTTCGGTGCCAGAGATGAAAGAAGAGAGGGAAGCTACGACATTTGCCGGGAGATGGTGTGGTTGGAGGCCAAAGATCTCGAAGAAATCCCTTGCGAACTCGCTCACAGTAAGGCCGAAGCCATGAGCAAAGTGGTCTATGAAAATGACGAACTCACCCTCTTCGACGATGGGGATTTGCTCGTCGTCGGGGAGGCGACAGGTAACCTACGGAGGAATCCGGTGCGTGCGCAGCACCCAATCAATCTCCGCTTAGGTAATGTTGGACCCATCCTAGGCTCCACGCTCGAGGAAGACCCCTCATCATGCTCATCAACTGCGACCACATCTTGAGGAGCCATCTCCGTATCGCTCCCCTTCGACACGGTGCTTGTTTCGGGGAGAGAGG
The DNA here is from genome assembly GCA_023614405.1 of Avena insularis. NCBI lineage: Eukaryota > Viridiplantae > Streptophyta > Magnoliopsida > Poales > Poaceae > Avena > Avena insularis. The sequence goes on along the minus strand of CM042696.1, from coordinate 92,318,314 downwards.
CAAGGGTTGACGTGGCCCCGTAGCAACGACAGAGAGCGGCGCTATGGTGAAGAAACATAGCGAAGGAAGCAAAGGGTGGCGTCGCTGCAGGTGCAGAGAGCAGCGGCGGTAGCATCACGAGAAAGAAGAAGAAAGGTTGGGAGCAGGGGAAAGTGAACCAAGGTTTCCCCCCACTCCCCTATTTAACCGCACCGCGTGCAGGGGTAGTGGGATCGGTTGCGCATGACGACCCCACCCTGTGCATGTGTATTTCGCGTGGGAGATCATGGGATCATGCCACATGCATAGTTACACAACACATATGCGCAACTTCGCATCGTGGCCTGATACATTGCAAACGTATCTATAATTTTTGATGTTCCATGCTTGTTTAGTATCTACTTTGCTTTGCTTTGTCAACACTTTGAGGTATTTTTATATGTTTTCTGGGACGAACCTATTAACAAGATGCCACAGTGCCAGTTGCATGTTTTCTTCTGTTTTTGGTTCCAGAAAATCCAGAAAATGAATATTCTCAGAATTGGACCGGACAAAAGCCAAAGTCGATATTTTACCGGAAGACTCACAGACCAAAAGATGAGACGAAGAGGGTCTAGGGGCTGGCCACACCATGTGGTGGCGCGGGTCCCCCTGGCCGCGCCACCAGGAGGTGTGGGCCCCTAGTCCACCCTCTGACATCGCCTCTTCGCCTATAAGAAGCCTCCCGATGAGAAAACCCTAAATAATCTAGCCTCCAGCCACAAAAAGTTCCGCAGCACCGCCGCCCCCGAAGGGGAGATTCGGGGGACAGAAAGTCTCTGTTCCGGCACCCTACCGGGACGGGGAATAGCCCCCGGAGCCATCTCAATCGATCTCCACCACCATCTCCATCACCATTGCTGATTCCCATGATAAGGAGGGAGTAGTTCTCTCTCGAGGCTAAGGGTTCTACCGGTAGCTATGTGTTCATCTCTCTCTATGCATGATCATATTGTGATCATGAGCTTTGTAATCAAGTAGATCTACTTTGCTACTCAAGTGCTTTAATAGATCTCTGGCTCTCCCCACATGTGTGAAAGTGATAGCATGCACACCATGGTGGCACTTAGGCTAGAGATTACAAATACTTGTTATGAGTTATATTTGGAGTTGGATGTCTCTATGAAATTGTGGTGTTTGTTGGAACCATCTAGCACTCAAGGTGATAGTGAGGGGTTATCTAGATGGGGAAAGCGAACTTTGAGGAGTGTTGTTATAGTCCTACCATGGATTAAAGTGTCCAACCGGAGAGTAGTTTAGAGTAGTATCATAAAGAGAAGATATTTATATGAGAGTGTTCACTAGTGAAAGTATGATCCCTAGGACTTGTTTCTAAACATTGAAACACTGTTTGCAACTAGATCTGTTACATGTTTGTTTGCTTCCATCTTTTTGCCTTTAGTCTTTTCCTCCTGGCAAGCTCTTTTCTGGCACCGTTGTCTTATATCCATACCACTTGTATTTCACTATCTCTTCGCTGAACTAGTGCACCTATACACCTGACAAGTGTATTCGGTGTGTTGGGGACACAAGAGACTTCTTGTATCTTGATTGCAGGGTTGCTTGAGAGGGATACCTTTGACCACTTCCTCCCTGAGTTCGATAAACCTTGGGTGATCCACTTAAGAGAAACTTGCTGCTATTTTACAAACCTCTGCACTTGGAGGCCCAACAACTGTCTACAAGAATAGAAGTGCGTAGACATCATGGGCTCTGCGGGACTCGAGGAGGCACGCCACGATGTGATGGGCTGTAGTAAAAAGTGACAGCGCGTGGCAGTGATGCTGCCACATCCCTTAAAATGAGGGAAAGGGCAATGATTACTTTACATGTAGGATGAGTTGAGGAGTATAAGAGAAGATAAGCATCTAAGAGGAATAACTCGGATGCAGCACTATGACTCGGCCAGCGAGATGTATCTCGGATAGAGCCAAGAAGAGTCAAATTAGATACCAAGTCACCAAGTGGTGCGGCCGAGTTAAACTCGGTATAGGCCGACGTATATGTATGTCGGCAAGACGGATAAAGATCCGGATAAATTGAACATGTTTTGGCCTTTCCAGCTAAAGTTGCTAAGACCGCACTAGCTTTGGGAACAAATGTTGGGGGATGACCCCAGGTAGGGTAAAGATGAGGTATAAGGACAAGATCCGCTGAGGCATAAACCGGCTAAAGCATGAGCTGCCCGAGGTATATAAGGACCAACCGAGTTACGACCTGGTTACCCAAGGTAGGACAACACCGACAAGACTCGGCTGACATATATAGTATGTTGGCATGGTGTTTAGGTTGTTTCATGTTTGCAGGTACCATCCTAGCCTAGTTATGTGGACAAGGCCGAGTCAGGGGTTGGCGTGCTCAAGAAGGACTGAGCCATCCCCAAGGTCAGTGCTTTTCTCTCTCTCTCAAGGGAATCTAGGGAGAGACAAGCGCTAAGGACAAAGGCCAGAGGAGCAGAGACAGAATAGAGGGTCACATATGTGACAGTGTCTGACCCCAATGGTCAGGTAGCATGGGCTCTGAGCCATTGCCGTGCAGAGGCTAGCGATAGAGGAAAGGACGACGCTGAACTAGTATTTTTGGACAAGCATCTCCAGGGAATATCCGGGCCACGTAAGCCTTAGCTGTAACCTGGCCACCCCTTTATAAGGTGAGCCAGGGCCTCCAAGGAGAGGGTCGGTCCATTTGCACTACGAGAAAACCCTATAATGAGAAGAGAGTAGAAGCACTTCATCTTCTTCCTCTCTTCGATACAGCTCAAGGAGCACTTGTATTAGTCCAGAGTAGCGGTTTGATCTCCATAGGAGAGCCTCGAACCTGGGTACATCATGTGTTGAGTTCTTGTGTTCTTCGTGTGCGGATCCACCACACTATCCCTCCCCGAATACCACTAGTGTCCATTGTCCCCATATTTAGCCTACCCATGGCATCTGCCGTGACACCACCATGACACACTCCCTAGCGTACTGGTCCATGTCGACATGTAACCTGTTGTTTTATGTTATCACAAAGAGAGATATTCATCTTATAAAAAATTCACTTACCATACTCGATGAATTTCCTATCTAGCATGCTAGCCTAAGTAACTTGCAATGCATGACCCTGTTGGGCTAATAGTGGCTAATCCCACGCAGACGAGGCCTAGTCAAGCGCAGCGGGGGCTCTGCTAGAAAAAAATATTGGTTGTGTTTCAGGCACATGGAGAAAGCCTGACGGCGACAAAATATGCCATATTCTACAAATTACAAAGGGGTTGGTAAATTTACAATTTTGCTGGGGGGCACGTCCTAGGTTGGCCCTGCTGAAGGTCCGCTAGTGTATATGATGGTATTATATACTAATATATGAGTGCATACATATGTTGGGGGATACATAAGATTGTCACCATTGCATGTTGATAGGAGGAGGGATGGCTGAATATTGACAGAAACTATGTCCAAATTCTTAAATATGTATAATATGTTAATTCATGGTTACCTAATGGTGGTGTAATTTTGGAGACCTTGAAACTAATAGCGGCGGTTGGACTCATGTCTTAAAACCTCACTTGCTTGCTTGGAAACGATCAATCACTAGGGTTGTATTTAATTGGTAGATGGCTGCTGTTGGGGATATGCTATATGGGTATCATCATAGCATGTCACCAATCCGCCTAACCCGGGTGGCCCATAGTTGGTAAGAAGGCCTATGGCCTGTTGGGCGGCCCAGTTAGACGGATCCTGAAGGGAGGCCCATGCCAGATAAAGGAAGGCTATGTAGGAGTCACCGACATACTCGGAGCCTTGGAGTACAAGACACGGAAGACTAGTTTGTATTAGTGTAGGACTCTTTACCTTGTCCGGCAAGGACCTTTCCCTGTAAACCCTAGGTCTTGGCGCCTTTATAAGCTGACCTACGGGAGCCTTTAGGGCAAGACAACTTCTTAGATTGCTGCGGACAACGCGCAACACCTCGCACCGTGAACCTATCTCTGTAACTTGGCGTATTGCCATTATAGTGATTTATAGCAGGAGTAGAGTTCCGCCACCGTTGTGGGACTTGAACCTAGGTAAGCTGTGTTACCTCGTACCCGCCAACTCTCCACCTTACGCCACGTCTCTAAACACGCACTATGAGGATCCCTCCATGGCGTACTCGTCGGCAATACCACGACAGTTGGCACCCACCATGGGGCAAGAGGCGTTTCGAGCTCTACACCGGGCGAGGTCCAATCTCTTCGTGGGAATCGGTGATACCGTGGCCATTGATCGCGTTCTCTTCTCTGGCAAGGTCCCGATCATCCATCCAAATAAGTTCTGGGTGCTGGCGATGACGAACCCCATGCGCTGCTCCATCATCCCCTTTGGAGACATCCACATCTTCTCGGTGAAACTGACTCAGGTCCTAGCTCCCAGGAATTTGGAACTCGTCAAGCCCCGCACGGACCGCCTATGAGAAGGACACGTTCGCGGAAGGATCTAGGCCATACCTCTCCTTGGAGTATGGTGGCCCGGATTAGGAAATTTCAAAGCCCAAACCGCTCCTGTGTATGAGATAAAGGTGGAAGGATCTCGCAAATCCGCTTGGCTTCCCTGGGCGTTAGAGATGCACAGGTCACACTTTGTCGGTGTCGTCACCATCTTTGATCTAGCCAGATGCGTTCAAAGGGATGGAGAACCTCCCCGCGAATACCTCGCTAGATGGATGAGGGTGAGGGAAACCCTAGAGGGTGATCGCGCCGACGAGCTCGTATACCACTTCATGGAAGGGCTCACGCCTGGAACACTCCTCCGGCATACCCTTCGAAGGCGGCATGTCGTAGGCCATCTCACCCTTGGTGAGATGGTTGCCATCGTCAACAAGTATGTGGATGCCAATGAAGAGGCCATGGCGGCAACCGCCGTCATAGCCGGAGAAGGAAACAACAACAGCCCGCCTCCATCACCCTCCACATCCTCCATCACCAACACCGAAGCCAACTTCGACTCCGTACTTGACGCGCTTTATGCCGACATCAGTATGGATGTCGGTGTCTCAAATGCTAACTCGGAGGAATACGACACTATTATGAGGGAGATCAAGCAGGAGATCAAGAAGGAGGAGCACGCCGAGAAAACCAACACTTCTCACCAGGTGCTAGTCGCCATTGGGAGCGTGATGGAAGAAGACGGACAGGAACCAAAACGTGAGAGAGTTCCGCCCATGCCAGCAATCACCAGAGCAGCATCAGCTAAAAAAGCCGCCGAGCCTCCAGATCCGGCCAAAGCTATTCCTCCTCCGGTTATCCGCCCGCTACTAGCGCGGGAACTCACCACAACCCCTAGTATGGCCCGACAATCAAATCAGCTGCCAATGCCACCATGAACGTCTATTGCTGGCAACCCACTGGCCACTCCTGCTGACAAAGCAATCTACGGCGCACTTCTTGTTGAGCCAATCACCGTCGCCCATATCCGCTAAGGCGTAGTAATCCATTAAGGCGGCAAGAGCTATGGAGGCTAAGTACAAGCAATTGCTGTTAAAGCAAAAAGCAAAGAAAGTGTCAACTCACGTCGTCGAAGATCCCGGCGTTCGGCGAAGGTTGGGGTATGACGGATCTAAGTCGACAAAAGCCAGCCCCTACATTGATTCTGAGGGGAGGAAAGTCATGCCAACTCCCGCCCTCAACATTGCCATCGCCTAGACCCTCCTGGAACAGGACAAGTCGCAAGAAGCAGTTGCTCAGGTGTACGATCTCATCGCTAAGGCATGCAAGCAACAGGAAAAGGCTACCTCGCAGAGGCTTGAGTCCAACCCGGAGCTTTGCCAGTCAACCCTGAATAGCCGCATAAGGCCAAAATATCCCTGTGACGAGGGATCCCACACAGGCTCCACAAAGCGAAGATGGAGAGAGGCACGCAATAGGACCGACGCCATCCCCATATCCTTCGATCATAGAGAAAAGGCTCTTCCCTGCCGGTTGCCACCTCCACCACCATCTCGGCATCACGAGGAACCAGAGCCGCGCCACCGTACAAGCATGCCACCGCCAAGGCGGCCCTAGCCCGGCGTTGTTATACGCGATCAGGGCGAGCAGCCTCGGCATGCCGGAGAGTGCAGCGGCAATGAAGGACAGAGGAGCAGGTCCCACAAGGAGCCGCCATGTCCGACAAGTAACCGCGATAGGCGTGAGTAATCATAGGAGGGACACAGTAAGAAAGCTAACCCACCGCCTCCACCACCGCCATCGCCACCTAGCAGCCATCATGGCGGAGCACACGGTGGATCTCATAGATCACACCACAATTCCCCTCCCCATGACGGAAAAGGGAAGCAGCCAGAGCCATACGATGCACGTACACGGCTGGACAAGATCCAAGAATCTCGGGAGCTCCTATACCTTGGGCCGTGTTGTTTTGGACCGGTGATACAGGCCACAACTTACCCCAAGGGCCTCCGAATAGACAAGACCATCAAGCCATACAACGGCACTGCCAGGCCAGTAACGTGGTTGCAGGACTACAGCAAAGCCATCCACATTGCAGGAGGAAACCCCAATGTCGATGTCAAGTACCTCCCACTCATGTTGACCGGCATCGCCCGGCAATGGATCGATGACTTACCGGAAAAATCAATATACAATTGGTTGGACATGCATGAAGCGTTCACCAAGAATTTCGAGGGTACGTACAAACGTCCCTGTACCGTCGGAGACCTACAACGGTGTGTGCAAGAAAAGGATGAAACCTCTCATGCAAACCTCTCTCGCTGGCTAGATATGAAAAATTTCTACGCAGGGGTGCACGAATAGACCGTTATGGCCGCCTTCATTGATGGTCTGGAAAAGGGAACTTTGCTCCAGCATACGTTGAAACGCAAGCAAGACAACAATGAGCTCAACCTCAACACAATGATCGCCATGGCTAGCTAGTTCGCCGCTGCTGACGACGACACGCGTGGATCGTTGCCGGCAATAGCAATCCCTACCCAGGCCAGGAAGAACAACAATAACAAGCGGAAGAATCCACCCGAAGAAAAGCAAGTAGTCGACATGGTTGCCGCAATGTTCACTGGCAGAGGCTACGTCGGATAGAGTGGATATGGTCGGGGGGCTAGCAGTGGCCAGCAGAGGAGTGACACTACACCCTCAGTGCCCCGTGTTCCCCAAACGTACAAAGAGTACCACGATATTCCATGTTTCGTCCACCTTGACGCAAACGGCAAAACCACCCACACCGACTGCCAATGCAAATTTGTGAACAATCTCAAGGAGGACCCTAAGTCCGGCTACAAGCGACGTGGGAAGAACAGACCCCACGGAAAGGGCAAAGGGAAGAAGAAGGAGGAAGATCCCAAGGAATCAAGTGATATGGACGAAGATGTGGACCCAAAATCTTCTGACAAGGGAGAGGATAAAGGGAAAATCCATTCGAAAAGAAGGCTCCATGTTAGCACACCTTCCTTGGCACCCCAATCGTTCGGGCCCAGAAAACCTCTCTGAGGATACGGATGGTTACCCTCCCTCCGGTTCCCCGGTACGTCAGGTGGTCGGAAGTTCCAATTACCTGGGACAGGAAGGATCACCTAGAACTTATCCCAACCAAGAACTAGTATGACATGGTCATCAACCCTTTGATTGACGGCACAGAGTTCACCAAGTGCCTCGTGGACAGTGGAAGCAACATCAACATCATGTACTTGGATACACTTCACAAGATTAACTTGACGGAGACCCAGCTAAGGAAGAGAAAACCGTGTTCCATGGGGTTGTCCCTGGCCAACAAGCAAATTCCATGGGTTGCACCACCCTCCCGGTCGCTTTTGGCGATATCAATAATTACCGCCAAGAACGCATGACCTTTGAAGTGGTGCCCTTCCAGAGCGTGTACCACGTCATCTTTGGACGCGACATCTTCCAGTCCTTCCTCGCAAGGTCGTGCTTTGTCTACAACAAGCTCAAGATTCACGGACCAAATGGCATCATCACCATTGATGGAAGCTTCACCAAGGCACGGGAATGCGAGCTTAGTGAAGCCGCCTTCGCAGAAGCAGTCCTCTACGGTGAAGATTTCAAGGAGATTCAGAACCAGGTCGATGCCTCGGAGATGCCGGCTTCGAAGAAGCAGATTACTGCTGACGAACCCACCTTCAAGGCCGCCATCAAGACCAAGCAGGTGGAGCTTGTCGAAGGTGATTCCTCCAAGACCACTGCCATTGGCATGGACCTAGATCCCAAATAGGAAAGCGCGCTCGTCGAGTTCCTCCATGAGAATAGCGACATCTTTGCCTGGCAACCTGCCGACATGAAAGGTGTACCTAGGGAACTTGCCGAGCATAGCTTGAATATTGATCCTAACACCAAACCGGTGAAGCAACCTCTATGACGCTTTGGTGATGAAAGACGAAGGGCTATAGGCAAATAAATAGCTAGGTTACTTAAGGCTGGCTTTATCCGAGAAATTATTGACACCCGATGGGTGGCAAATCCTGTACTTGTCCCCAAAAAGGGAACCAATGAATTAAGAATGTGTGTTGATTACACCGGCTTGGACAAAGTGTGTCCAAAGGATCTATTTGCTTTGCCTCGCATTGACCAAGTCATTGACTCGACGGCTGGCTCGGAACTTTCGTGTTTTCTCAATGCCTATTTAGGATACCACTAGATCCGGATGCGAAAGTTGGACCAATTGGCCACTTCATTCACCACACCTTATGCCATGTATTGCTATGTCACGATGCCCTTTGGGTTGAAAAACGCTGGTGCTACGTACCAGCGGATGATGCAATGTTGCCTGCATGACCAAATAGGTCAGAACATACACCATGGACGACATCGCGGTAATGTCAAAGAAATCAAATGATCTTATCACTGACTTGCAGGAAACCTTCGATAACCTCCGAAAATACAACATGATGCTGAACCCCAAGAAGTGCATCTTCGGGGTACCCTCCGGCAAACTGTTGGGCTTCATCGTTTCACATCGCGGAATCGAGGTGAACCCGGGGAAAATCAAGGCCATCCTCGACATCAAATGCCCGACATGCCTGAAGGACATACAAAGGCTCATAGGCTGCGTTGTAGCAGTAAGCTGGTACATCAACCGACTTGGTGAGAAGGCCATGCCGCTACAAGTTGCTCAAGAAGGCGGACAAATTCACATGGACGGACGAAGCTGATGCAGCACTCTAGGAGTTGAAGAGAATACTCTCCTCCCCACCTATACTTGCAGCATCGGTGCCAAGGGAGCCTATGTTAGTTTACATGGCGGTAACAAACCGAGTAATCAACATCGTCATCATGGTGGAGCACAAGGAACCAACACACGAATACGAAGTTGAGCGGCCCATTTACTGTGTAAGCAAGGTCTTGATGGAATCCAAGCAGCGTTACCCGCACTACCATAAGATAGCTTATGTAGTTTTCCTTGCTTCACGTAAGTTAAGGCATTATTTCCAAGAGAAACCTATCACAGTAGTGAGCAAACCTCCACTATCCGACATCATCAACAAAGCGACGCTACAGGGAGAGTGGCAAAGTGGGGCATTGAACTTGTCGCCTTCGACATCACCTACAAGAAATGTGACCCTATCAAATCACAAGCATTGGTGGACTTTCTTGCAGATTGGACAGAACTACCAGAAGACACTCATGTGCCAGAGCCAGAGTATTGGGTCATGCACTTTGATGGATCGAAGCTACTCAATGGCTCGGGGGCTGGTGTATTATTACAATCACCAACAGGAGATAAGTTACAATATATCATGCAGATCCACTTCAACGCTACCAACAACATGGCGGAGTATGAGGCCCTCATTCATGGACTTCGCGTAGCCAAGGATATTGGTATCAAGCGCCTAGTTTGCTGTGGAGATTTCGACTTGGTTGCCCAGCAAGTAGCTGGCACCTGGAATGCACGGAACCCTATGATGGCAGCATATCGAGACGAAGTAGACGAAATAGCCAAGTGCTTCAATGACTACAAAGTCAAGTACGTCAAACGGGAGGAGAATGAGGCATCAGATCTGCTGTCAAAACTTGGATTAGCTCGTCGACCAATTTTGCCAGGTGTTTTCCTAGAACATTTACGGACTCCATCTGTGAAGGGAGTGGACCTCAATAACCCGGATAGAGTGGATTCATTTGTTAACACAGTAACAGTGACCTCTCCAGCTTGGATGAAGCCGTTCATGGATTATCTACAAGACAGAACTTTGCCCGCCAAAGAAGTCGAAAGCTGGCAAATAGTACGCAGAGCAAAAGGCTACGTCATCATTGACGGCCAACTATATAAGAGAAGTACAACATGAGTTTTCCTTTGATGCGTCTCCTAGCAGCAAGGTATCAAAATCCTTAGATAAATACATCTCGGATATTGTGGGCACCATGTTGCTCCCCGATCGTTGGTGGCTAAGGCCTTCCGACAAGGATTCTACTAGATAACTGCCAAAGCGGACACTGACAAGTTGGTACAAACATGCATTGGGTGTCAGTTTTATGCAAGACAACCAAGTGTTCCAGCTGAAGAATTGCGAACAATACCTGACGAGGGTTTAACTCATCAATGCCCATTGTTATGGACTTGGGTTTTGGAGAAGGAGGGAGCGCTAGAGACATCTATCCGCTAGCAAACAAGCACACATGGGACAAAGGTTTTACCCAGGTTCAGGCCTCATAGAGGTCCCTACTCCTGCTTGTCTGCTCATGGAATTATCGAAGGGGTCAAAAGTTACAATGGTGTGCAGATGCAATCTGGCGGGGGTTGTGGAAACTAGGGTTGCGTGTGTCCTTCTCGCCGCCCCCTCCTAGCCTTTATATAGATAGGCTAGGTCTCGGGTAGCAGGTCGAGTCGGTTACAAGTTAGGGTTTTTCCCTTTAATCTTTCTATCTTTAGCTTCTTCTTGTTCTTCAAGCAATCGAGAGTCCGTAGGTTACTCGAGTCCCTCCATCCGGGCCTTGGCGACACCGTGGGCCTGTATGTATTTGGACCGTATATACCAAGCTCGAGTACCTGTAGGGTATACCCATGTCAGTAGCCCCCGAGTGTCCAATGGAATCGTAGATTCGACTGGGGGCTTTTTGAAGCCTTCGAGTGCCTAAATGAGTACATTTCGATTGCTTTTAATCGTGTCATAGGGATTGTTGATATACGTGCCTGATATAACCGAAGTATCGGTATCAGTTAACCACCTTAGGGTGAAACAACGCAATCTACTCAAATTCGAGTCCTCAGACTTGAATCCGGAAAAGTGCTGGTGTAATTCGACTCAGGCCGCAGAGGTCTTACAGGAGTCGAATTCCAGTTATATGGGTGTGAGCACTCGACGCGTCCGTCAAGGCATGTTCATCGTGCATGTAGGCACGGATATATTTCTAGTAGTGCGCAGTTAAATGTGTTGTCAGGCCTTATTCAGGTCTTACCTTCATGCCGTAAACACGGCATCCGAATTTTATCATCGCGGAGACGATTCGGGTGTGCTAGGAGACGTAGTCTCTTTGTAGGGAAAAATTGTGAGGCGGTGTCGCCAAGGGCTGCGAGTGCGGATGTTATCAACACACAGTTTTTGTGCAAATAATCATAGGGTGCTCGACTAGCGCTCCCTATGGGAGTAGCCCCCGAGTGCCTGGTTGAGTCGAAGACTCAGGAAGGATCTAAAGAACTTTTGCGACTGCTGTCGTCTTTTTTGCTTACTTCTTTCAGTCGAAGACTCAGGCAGGGACTAAAGAACTTTTGCGACTGCTGCCGTCTCTTTGCTTACTTGTTTCAGTCGAAGACTTAGGCAGGGACTAAAGAACTTTTGCAACTGCTGTCGTCTTTTTGCTTACTTGTTTCAGTCGAAGACTCAGGCAGGGACTAAAAAAAACTTTCACGACTGCTGTCGTCTTTTGCTTGCTTGTTTTCAGTCGAATTTGTTTCTGGCGCTCCCTATGGGAGTAACCCATGTCCGTAGTCGAACTGTGTTTCGAGTGGTTGGGTTTGCTTTGTGATTGTCCACGTTCCTGCAACAAGAAAAGAAAAAAGTCGTAGGGTGCGCGGCCAGCGCTCCCTATGGGAGTAGCCCCCGAGTGCTTGGTGGAGTCGAAGACTCCAGCAAGGACTAAAGTAGTTGAAGTTTTCCGCTGCGTAGCTTTGATGACGTCAGTGCTGACGCTTGTATGACCTCAGTTGCCCGCGTGAGCGAGTTTGACGGTACGTGACGAGCGGTGGGTCCCACTTTCTGACTTTGATTTGACTGGGCGTGCGTAATCTTATTTTTAACTGTGCCTCCTCGATTTCCGCGCGTAATGGTAGAAGTGGGGGGACGGTTCGTGCTTCCTCTTCTCCACGTGCCCAACGCGATGTGTGCCATGCGTCCAATAGGGTTTTTGTCAGCCGTTGGATTGCATCTCCCAGGGGTTAAGTAGCGGCGCTACGGCGGTAATTTTCCATCTACGCTCTTTCGTCCTCGCTGCCATTGCCATTGCTGCTGTTCTTCTGCTTTCCCCTACGCTCGTCTCCTCCACAGCGGTGGACCACCTCCGTTTGTTTCCAAGCTAATTTCTGCGCTCTCATCGCCGCCGTGCAATGGGAAAGAAGAAAGGAGGCGTTGCCGCTGATTCCGCAGCCACCGTTGCTGCGACGAAGAAAAAGGGTAGCTTCGCTGCTGCGGGCACCAGCGCCGCCGTCGGCGGGAAGAAGAAGGTCGCGGGCACCCGCGTGACAAATGGTGCATGGCGTCCCTCCATCATCAAGGCGTCGGATCTCCGTCTTCTTCGCCGGGATGGAGATATATCTGCGGCAGTCACCGATGCGCGTGTCCCCGGCGGTGAGACCATTCCTGCTCCTCCCGCTGGTTTTTGAGTGATGTTTCTCGCATTCGTCATTCGCGGTCTCTCCTTGTCTCTCCACCCCTTTCTTAGGGGTCTTCTTTGCTTCTACGGGCTCCAGCTCCATCAGCTGTCCCCAAATTCGATTCTCCACATCACCTGCTTCATCACCCTTTGCGAGTGCTGGCTCGGAATCGAGCCACACTTTGGTATTTTCAAGCGCTTGTTTAAATTGAAGCGTCAGTCCGCATCTGGCTCTTTAGTTTATGACGTAGGTGGTTGCGGAATCCACGTCGAACCATCTGCCACCTACTTCGACATCAAGCTTACCAAGTCCATCCAAGGATGGAGGGACAAATGGTTTTATGTCTGCGATCAGAAGGCCAAAGATGAGCACTTTGGACTCGTGCCCTTTGATTCGACGACTCCCTACAAGAAGATGCGTTCTTGGAAGAACGTAGTTATGCCTGGCGAACTCGCGGAGACAGACATGTCGTATTAGCGCGTCTGCGACCTCGAAAGTCACATAGGCGCAGAAGAGGGAGGCTGCGCTCTTACCAGAACTTGGCTGCACCGTCGCGTCCAGCCTCTCCAAGCCAGAGTCCAGCGCTGATGATGCCACTCGTGTGTCTGCCGATGGCATGTCCGCGAGTGAGGTGGATAAGAGGATTCGACTGCTCACGAAGTACACTGTCAAGGATGTGCTTCCAAGTGAACCAGTTGTTCCTCCTTTTGATGCTTCGAATCCTCCTCCTGAGGTATAGTTGTGCTACGCAGTAGCTTATTTTCACGATTGCTTTTCTGTTTGCTTACTTGTTTTCTTTGCTGATCTTCACTGTCTGTATGCAGGATTGGGAAGTGTCGCCTTGTATGCCTCCTCTCCCTAAGGGGATTATTCCTCGTGAAGCTTTGGAAGAGGACGAGTCTGAGTCGACTGTCCCTTCTGATGTGGAAGAGGAAGCCCCTGAGTCCGAGAGCCCGGATACTCGCAAGCGTTCGCGTAGCGAGGACTCCGACGCGTCGACTCCTTCGACTGCAGAAGGCACGGCTGTTGGCGCGGAGTCGCCAATTGCAGCCGTTCCTGTGAGGGCTATGGCACCATCTTCTCGGAAGAAGATGCGATTGCCCAAGGAGTCTTCGTCGGAGTCGAAGGAGGCCACGTTTGATCTTGACAAGTTTGACTGGTAAGTTTGCGAGTTCATTCATTCTTTTCTGTTTTTTTGTTGGCCTTGCCCTGGAGTTTTCCCTTTATCTATGTGGATTTGATCTTGTAGTCAAGAGGCATCGTCATCTTATGGTGACGTCGAGTTTTTGAAGGAATCGGGAGTCACGACCTCAAGGGCCAAGGTAGAGGTCGAGCGCGCTCCTTCCCCTCCGACGGCGGCCCACTCCGGGCACAATTCTTCGAGTTCTCCTCACGTAGGGGAGCATCGAATGGTTGCTCGGATAACGGTTCAGCGAACTTCTTCAGAGTCGCTGGAGGACCATGTAAGTATATTTTTCCTTCTTTTTAGTGTGGCAGTCGACGTTCTCTGTTGCCCTCTCTGATTCCTTGTTTGTGCGACAGCTCCTTGTAAAGGAAGCCGCGCAAGTGGCGGAGCAGGTGATGGCGATGGGTCGCCAGCATGCAATGCTGGAGACGCGTCACCGCGTGGTCGAAAGTGAGTGTTCTACACTTATTCTTTTTCGTCTTCTCCTTTTTTGGTATAGTAGACTGATAGTCAACCTTTGATTGCCATGTAGCTGAGCATAACTCTTTACTGCGCAACGTCGCCACCTTGGAAAAGACATTAGCCACAGCTGTGAAGGGGCGCGACGAGGCAATCGTAGCTCGTGATGATGCACAGAAGCGCGAAGAAGATCTGCGTGCCTCCTTTGCCGCCAGGGAAAAGTTGTTCGAAGAGCAACTGTTCTTAGTCGCCAAGGCCCTCTCAGGTACCTTTGCTGGTAGATATTTTGTTGTTGTTCTTCTCTATATCTAGAGTTTTGTCGGTGGCGTTTAGAGGTTTGATCCATATGTGTGTTTTATGTGCAGATGCTGGCGACTTGAGCTTTGACCCGCAGGCCCTTCGTCGTGATGACGCTCTGGCAGGCGAGGTGTCTGCAGTCCAGGACCGAAGCGCCGCTATCCAAGATACATTGTCCAAGGCCAAGGTCACCCTCAGTCGCCTCCGGGAGGAGTTGATGCCGAAGGCGGAGCTGGTCGATAATATGGACAAGCTGGTGGAGTCACTCACCGGGGGTGTGCCTGCCACCTACAAGAACTCCCTCCGCACGACCATGTCACTCGCCATGGTGCAAGCCCACGGAGTCGAGATAGATCCCTCTGTAGTGTCGAAGGCGATGCCTGTTGGCGCAGTGGTCAGCAGGTAGTCTTCGCTCCTTTCGCGACTGCCTGTGCCAAATATGGCCATTCCTTGATAAATACCATTGCCAAGTATTCGGAGGAGCTCCAACGTGCCAAGAAGGCGGCGAAAGCTTTGGCCTCAGGGGCCGGCGGAAAGTCAGTGGCGTCTGATACTGCCACGGACTTGATGAAGCCCCCGAAGCCGTCGAAGTCGAAGAAGCCGGCTGCTCCGTAGTTATTTTTTGTAATAATTGATGAATTGTCCTTTTGGTCTGAGAACATGCCTGCTGGCGAGTGTGTTTGTGAATACTTTATGCTGATCCTGAATGCATCTGTTACTTTTGCTTTTGTGTTAAGTCGGGTCGCCTTATTTGCCTCTGTCTTGACTTTGTGGTAGGGTACATCAAGTGGTCCTATGGGGGAAACCCGGGACTCGCCATCTCTTGAGGATACAGTGGCACCACCGCGCTCCAGGGTAGAGGAGTTGTCCTTGCTTTCGCGACTTCGTGATCGCGTTAAGCAGCTGGAGCGTGAGTTGCCCGTGATCCGCGGTAGCGCGGACGTGTGGAAGTCGAAGGCTGAAAAAGCTGCCGCCCGCGAGCAGTATCTTCTTGGCGAGGTGACACAGCTGGGCGACCAGTTTAAGTGTTAGTTTGCTTATTCTCATCTTTTCCTTTGTAGTTACCCGCAACAGTACGTTGTACTCATGCTATTGATGTTGCTTCGTGTAGTTGTTAGCGCGCGCCGTCCGCAGGAGGAGAAGGATAGAATTGCCATTCGCCTCCATGATCTCACCTAGGAGCAACTTCAGGAGAGCGGATACTTCTAGGTAGATCATGACCGTGCGACTGCGTTGGCGACCCAGCAGGATCGCGCATCGCGAGTGCTGCTCTTCCTGAAGAAGTCGCAGTCGTGCTTGAAGAACATTTATCGGGTAATGTTCCCGCTGGACGATGCTCCGTCAAGCCTGTTGGCTCTCCTTGCCAAGTTTCAAGATATGTCCGCGGTTCGCGAGTGCATGAGGCAGCAGTTGGTGGCTGGTGCCAAGGCTGCCCTTTCACTTGTGCGATTGCACAGACCTGACGTGGATGTTGCTGCCATTGCTTCTGGACTGCCAGCGCCACCAGCAGGATCTGCCTGGAATATGGTGCCGCACTATCAGGCGGTGGACCGTCCAGCAGAGGAGATTGTCGACTTTTTCGAGGAGCAAACCAACGTTCATCTGTTACAGATGTTGTATATAATTTGTTGTCGAAATGTGTATAAGGAGCTTTGTGAGCTCGAGGTGCGTTGCACTTTATGCGAGTCCTTTTCGTTAGCTTGGCCATCTTTTATCTCAGTCCCTTGTCAACCTGTCAGGTGCGTTGCAGCTGGGTTGTGTTAAGGGGTTCGACTGATGTGCCAGCTACTCAGGATATCGCATTTTGGTTCGAAGAACAGATGCAAGTAGGGTGGCGCAGCCCCCGAGTGTAAAATTGACAGAGCAGAGTTTTGGGGTACTTAGCTTTTATTTACTCGGAGAACAGTGCGAGGTACAACGTGTGGCTGAGTAGCCTTGGCTGAGTAGCCTTATTTGCGATGTAAAAATAAAGAAAAACGACTAAGGGTAGAAGCGTCGCAGTTGTGCGACGTTCCAAGGGTTGGAGTATGCGACTCCTGTTTCTAAATCTTGAAGGCGATAGGCGCCACCTGGGATTACTTCTGTAATCACGTACGGTCCTTCCCAGGGGGACTCGAGCTTGAGATGTCCCTGCTGCTTCAGTCGCAGGACCAGGTCACCTTCGACGAAGGATCTGGGGTGAAGCCTTCTACTGTGGTAGTTGCGCAGGTTCTGTTGGTAGATCGTAGATCTTTCTGTGGCGATTTCTCTTGCTTCGTCGAGGAGGTCGACGGAGTCTTCGAGTGCAAGGGATGACTCTTGTTCGCTGTAGGCGACCACGCGCGGCGCCTTGTACCGCACCTCGGCGGGTAGTACTGCTTCTGCTCCGTGCACCATAAAGAATGGCGTGTAGCCTGTGGCGCTGTTTGGAGTTGTACGTAGACTCCAAAGTATGGATTGCAGCTCATCTGGCCAGCAACCCGCCGCTTGTTCGAGTGGTCAAAGGAGTCGCTTCTTGATGCCACTGCAGACGAGCCCGTTTGCTTTTTCCACCTAACCGTTGGTCTGTGGATGCGCTACTGAGGCATAGCTGATGTTGATCCCCAGGTTCTCGCAGAATTCTTGGAACTCCTTGGATGTGAAGTTCGTCCCGTTGTCGGTAATGATGTTGTGCGGCACGCCGAAGCGGTAGACGATGGACTCGAAGAACTTGACTGCGATGTGCCCTGATTGGTTGGTCATTGGCATGGCCTCGATCCACTTGGTGAATTTGTTGACTGCCACCAAGAGGTAGACGTAGCCTCCGCGCGAGGATCTTGGTAGCTTGCCAACCATATCGAGCCCCCATTGTGCAAACGGCCAGGCCAATGGAATAGGCCGTAGCTCTGCGCCTGGTGCGTGTGGCTTGTCCGCGAATCGCTGGCAAGCATTGCATTTTTGAACTATGTCCTTAGCGTCGCGCATGGCCGTGGGCCAGTAAAATCCAGCTCGTAGAGCTTTGGCGACGAGGGCGCGACTGCCTGCGTGATGCCCGCAGGTCCCTTCATAGATGTCGAGGAGAATTGCTCTTCCGTCGGCCATGGAGACACATCATTGTAGCACTCCTATGATGCTGCGTTTATACAGTTCGCCGTTGAGAACGGCGAATGCCTTGGAGTGCCGCGCGATGTGTCGTGCATCTGTCGGATCGTCCGGTAGTCTCTTGCTGAGGAGGTACGTAATGTACGTCTGCGTCCAAGATTGCTCGATCATCATGACGCTCATTGGTCCCTCGAGTCCTGTGTCCAGCTCCAAGTCATCGAGTGCCATTGGCTCATTGGTTGGCGTAGCCCCCGAGTCCGTTGCTGCGCTTGTTTTCTTCTCTGCGGCCTTTGGCTTGACGGAGCGTTCGCAGATGCGCTCGAGAAATACCCCAGGTGGTATGGGGGCGCAGGTAGAGTCTATGGTGGCGAGGGCGTCCACCTCCTCGTTGCTTTCGTGACCTACGTGTCGCAACTCGCAACCATCGAAGTCTCCCTCGAGTGTATCGTAGAGGTCGCGGTACGCGATCATGTTGTCGTTCAGTGCGTCGCACTCGTGCATTGTTTGGTTGACGACCAACTTGGAGTCGCCATATATGATGAGCCTCTTGGTGCCGCAAGCTTTTGCCATCCTCATCCCGTGTATCAGGGCCTCGTATTCAGCCTCGTTGTTTGAGGCTGTGAATTGCATTCGTAGGATATACTTCAGCTTGTCCCCTTGAGGTGATGTCAGTATGACACCTGCGCCTGCTCCGTCTTTCCTCTTGGACCCATCGAACTGCATTGTCCAGAGGTAGGATATATCTGGCTTATCCGGGAGTTGGTTCTCCATCCAGTGCACGAGGAAGTCAGGGAGAACTTGCGACTTGATTGCGTCGCACTTTTCGTATGTGATGTCTCATGGAGACAGTTCTATTCCCCAAAGCGCGACTCGCCCCGTGGCGTCGGGGTTATTGAGGATATGTCCCAACGGGGCGTCACTGACTACCATGATTGGGTGTTCCTGGAAGTAGTGGCGCAGTCGTCGGGCGGTCATGAAGACGCCGTACGCCAGCTTTTGGTAGTGCGGGTACCGCTGTTTTGTTGGCGTGAGGACCTCGCTGAGGTAGTATACCGGGCGTTGTACGCCATGGACCTTGTTTTCCTCAGCTCGCTCGACAACGAGCACTATGCTGACCACCTGGTTGGTGGCAGAGATGTACAGCAACAGTGGTTCCCTTTCTCGTGGAGTCACCGGTACTGGCGAAGTGGATGGCAGGCGCTTGAGATCTTCGAATGCTTCTTGCGCTTCATTGGTCCACTCGAATTTGTCAGCTTTGCGGAGGAGCTGGTAGAAGGGCAGTGCCTTTTCTCCCATTCGACTGATAAATCGACTGAGGGCCGCGATTCGTCTGGCTAGTTGCTGGACGCCTCTTATGTTCTTTGGCTTCTCCATGGCCAGTATGGCCTTTATCTTTTTCGGGTTTGCCTCGATCCCCCTCGTGGAGATGAGATACCCGAGCAGCTGCCCAGATGGTACACCGAAGGCGCATTTGTCCGGATTGACCTTAATCCGGTAACGATCGAGATTGGTGAAGGTTTCACGCAAATCATTGATTAGAGAGGCTTCTTCCTTGGTTTTGATTACTATGTCGTCGACATAGACTTGGATGTTGCGACCCAGTTGCTCCTTGAGGCAAGCCTGCATGCACCGCTGGTAGGTGGCTCCCGCGTTTTTTAGCCCGAAGGGAATTGTGTTGTAGCAGAACACACCGAAGGGCGTTGTAAACGCTGTCTTCTCCTGGTCTTCCTCCTTCATTCGAATTTGGTTATAGCCTGAGTAGGCGTAGAGGAAGCAGAGGCGCTCGCATCCAGCGGTGGAGTCGATGATTTGGTCGATCCGTGGCATCGGGAAGTGATCTTTTGGGCAGTGCTTGTTTAAAGAAGTGAAGTCCACGCACATCCGTAGGATATCCGTGTCCTCTTTTGGTACAAGCACCGTCTTGGCGAGCCAAGTGCTCTCCTTGATCTCGCGTATGAATTTGGCCTCAAGGAGTCTGTTGATCTCCATTCTGACTGCTTGCGCTCGTGGCTCGGACAGTTGCTTGATTGTTTGCTTGACTGGCCTTGCATCGGGGTTGACGTTGAGTGCGTGCTCGGTGAATTCCCTGGGAACTCCTGGCATGTCCGCAGGACACCAGGCAAAAATTTCCCAGTGCTCATGGAGGAATTCGACGAGCGTGAGTTCATATGCGGGACTCAAGTTGTTGGCGATGAGGGCCGTCTTGGCGGGATCTGATGGGTGGACCTGCACCTTCTTTGTGTGCACAGATGAGTCAAAGGAGAGGTCAGGTGAGCTTGGCCTACTGAGGGGGGCAGACTGTTGTCTGTCGTCTCTTTCAATCTTGCGAGTTCCTCCTGCATGCCAAAGGACTAGGAGATTCTGTTGAATTCCCTGTCGCAACTGTCAGATTGCTCAAAGCTCCTGTTGATCGTTATGACGTTGTTGGGTCTTGGCATTTTCATCTGTAGGTAGGCGTAGTGGGGCACTACCATGAACCTGGCGAATGCAACGCGCCCGAGGATGCAGTGGTATTGGGAGGGCCAGTCGACGACCTCAAAGTCGATGCGCTCGCACCGGAAGTTCTTCGGAGTGCCGAAAATGACGTCGAGGTTGATTTTGCCCGGGGGTATACGCCTTTCCCTAGGACGATGTCGTGGAACGTTGTGTCCGATGCCTCCAGGCAGGTTAGAGGGATCCTCATTGCTCGCAAGGTGCTCGCGAATATGAGGTTGATGCCACTTCCGCCGTCCATGAACACACGACTCATGTCGAAGCCTCCAATTTGCGCCTCGAGTACGAGGGGGGAATGACCTGGGTGAGGTACTTGAGGCGGGTGGTCGCGTTTGTCGAAGGTAATGCACGACTCGCTGCCACTAAGGTACTCAGTGGTGGATGGTGGCGAGTGCGTGGCCAAGTTGACTTGGCGAGTGATGGCCTTCTGCACCCTGTTGGAGGGGCGCCCCCATCATGGTACCCATGGCCCGTGGGTACGGTTCGCCTCCGTGGTGCTGGTCCGGTGCAGCTCCGTTCAGGGGTGTCCCAGGTGGTGGTGGTGGTGGTGGTGCGCCATGTGCCACGACGCCTGGAGCGGCTCCGTAGCCTCTTTCGACTACGTTGCGGTTCATCCGAACCAATCCCTCGTGTAGCTTGAGGAACTCGCGGCGGTCCTTGAGGAGGTGGCTGGACTTTCTTTTGCCATCATGCTTGTCGATGTATAAGTGTACCGTGCATGGCCCGGACAGTTTGTCCTCGATGGAGGTCGCGGGTGCCTCATCGCGAGTGCGGCGTTGCCACACTTGCGTGGTTTTCCCAGAGTCGCGGTATCCGCCGCTGCGGTATCCGCTGTTGCGGTTATCGTCGCGTCTATCGGCGTAGCCGGCTGCGACCATGTTGACGTCATCGCGATCGTCGTAGATGCGCATGCGACGCTTGCCCCGGCGGTCGCGTCTGCGTTCGAGTTCTGCCTCCTCGTCGGAGTGAGCGCGATTCTTCAACGAATCTTCTCCATCGGCCCACTGATTCACGATTTCCATCAGGTGGTCGATGGTCTGGGGCTTTGAGCGGCCTAGCTCCTCCCTGAGTTCCATGCGGCGGACGCCACCGTTGAATGCATCAATCGCGCGGTGACGAGGGTTTAACTCGTCAATGCCCATTGTTATGGACTTGGGTTTTGGAGAAGGAGGGAGCGCTGGAGACATCTAACGGCTAGCGAACAAGCACACAGGGGACAAAGGATTTACCCAGGTTCAGGCCTCGTAGAGGTCCCTACTCCTGCTTGTCTGCTCGTGGAATTATTGAGGGAGTCGAAAGTTACAATGGTGCACAGATGTAATCTGGCGAAGGTTGTGGAAACTAGGGTTGCGTGTGTCCTCCTCGCTGCCCCCTCCTAGCCTTTATATAGATAGGCTAGGTCTCGGGTAGCAGGTCCAGTCGGTTACAAGTTAGGGTTTTCCCTTTAATCCTTCTATCTCTAGCTTCTTCTTGTTCTTCAAGCAATCGAGAGTTCGTAGGTTACTCGAGTCCTTGGCGACACCGTGGGCATGTATGTATTTGGACCGTATATACCAAACTCGAGTGCGTGTAGGGTATACCCATGTCAGTAGCCCCCGAGTGTCCAGTGGAATCGCAGATTCGACTGGGGACTTTTTGAAGTCTTCGAGTGCCTGAATGAGTACATTTTAGACTGCTTTTATTTATGTCATAGGGATTGTTGATATACGTGCATGATATAGCCGAAGTGTCGGTATAGTTAACCACCTTAGGGTGAAACAACGCAATCTACTCAAACTCGAGTCCCCAGACTCGAATCCGGAAAAGTGCTGGCGTAATTCGACTCGGGCCGCGGAGGTCTTACAGGAGTCGAATTCCAGTTATATGGGTGTGAGCACTCGATCGTCCTATTACAGATGTTCATCGTGCTGCGAACGGATATATTTCTGGTAGTGCGCAGTTAAATGCCTTGCCGGGCCTTATTCAGGTCTTACCTTCACGCTGTAAGCGCGGCATCCGAATTTTATCATCACGGAGACAATTCGGGCGACCCAGGAGATGTAGTCTCTTTGCAGGGAAAATTATGAAGCGGTGTCGCCATGATCTGCGAGTGTGGATGTTATCAACACACAGTTTTTGTGCAAATAATCATAGGGTGCGCGGCCAGCGCTCCCTATGGGAGTAGCCCCTGAGTGCCTGGTTGAGTCGAAGACTCAGGCAGGGACTAAAGAATTTTTCCGACTGCTGTCGTCTTTGCTTGTTTGTTTCAGTCGAAGCCTCAGGCAGGGACTAAAACACGTTTGCGACTGCTATCGTCTTTTGCTTGCTTGTTTCAGTCGAAATTGTTTCTGGTGCTCCCTATGGGAGTAACCCATGTCCATAGTCGAACCGTGATTCGAGTGGTTGGGTTTGATTGTGATTGCCTATATCCCTGCAATAAGAAAAGAAAAATCATAGGGTGCACGGCCAGCGCTCCCTATGGGAGTAGCCCCCGAGTGCTTGGTGGAGTCGAAGACTCCAGCAAGGACTAAAGTAGCCTTTGATGACGTCAGTGCTGACGCTTGCATGACCTCAGTTGTCCGTGTGAGCGATTTTGACGGGACGTGACAAGCGGTGGGTCCCACTTTCTGACTTTGATTTGACTATGTATGTGTAATCTTATTATTAACTGCGCCTCCTCGATTTCTGCGCGTAATGGGAGCAGTGGAGGGACGGTTCGCGCTTCCTCTTCTCCACGTGTCGAGCGCGATGCGTGCCACGCGTCCAGTAGGGTTTTTGTGAGCCGTTGGATTGCATCTCCTAGGGGTTAAGTAGCGGCGCTACGGCGGTAATTTTCCATCTGCACTCTTTTTTTCCTCGCTACCATCGCCATTGCTGCTTCACATCTGCTTTTCCCTGCGCTCATCTCCTCCTCAACTCTGGACCACCTCCGCTCGTTTCCAAGTTATTTTCTTCGCTCTCATCGCCGCCGCGCAATGGGAAAGAAGAAAGGAGGCGCTGCCGCTGAATCCGCGGCCACCGTTGCCGCGACGAAGAAGAAGGGTGGCCCTGCTGCTGCGGGCACCAGTGCTGCCGCCGGCGGGAAAAAGAAAGTCGCGGGCACCCGCGTGACCAATGGCGCATGGCGCCCTTCTATCATCAAGGCGTCGGATCTCCGTCTTCTTCGCCAAGACGGAGTTATTTCTGCAGCAGTCGCCGGTTCGCGCGTCCCCAGCGGTGAGACCATTCCTATGCCTCTCGCTGGTTTTCGAGTGATGTTTTTTGCATTCGTCATTCGCGGCCTTTCTTTGCCTCTCCATCCCTTTCTTAGGGGTCTCCTTTGTTTCTACTGGCTCCAGCTCCATCAGCTGTCCCCAAACTCGATTCTCCACATCACCTGTTTCATCACTCTTTGCGAGTGCTGGCTCGGAATCGAGCCACACTTTGGCCTTTTCAAACGCTTATTTAAACTGAAGCGTCAGTCCGCCTCTGGCTCTCTAGTTTACGACGTAGGTGGTTGTGGAATCCATGTCGACCCGTCGGCCACCTACTTCGACATCAAGCTTGCCAAGTCCGTCCAGGGATGGAGGGACAAATGGTTCTATGTTCGCGACCAGAAGGCCAAGGATGAGCATTTTGGACTCGCGCCTTTCGATCCCACGACTCCCTGCAAGAAGATGCGTCCTTGGAAGGACGTGGTCATGCCTGCCGAACTCGCGGAGACATACGTTCTATATCAACGCGTCTGCGACCTCGAGAGTCGCATATGTGCAGAAGTGGGAGGTTGCGCCCTTGTCAGGACTTGGCTACGTCGTCGTGTCCAACCTCTCCAGGCCAGAGTCCATCCCATGTTTCAATGGGGTGGCGCTGATGATGCCACTCGCGTGTCTGTCGATGGCATGTCCGCGAGTGAGGTAGACAAGAGGGTGCGACTGGTCACGAAGTACACCTTCAAGGATGTGCTTCCGAATGAGCCAGTCGTTCCTCCTTTCGATGCTTCGAATCCTCCTCCTGAGGTACAGTTGTGCTACAGTAGCTTATTTTCGCGATTGCTTTTTATGTTGCTTACCTGTTCAGTTTGCTGATCTTCACTGTCTTTATGCAGGATTGGGCGGTGTCGCCTTGTATGCCTCCTCTCCCTGAGGGTATTATTCCTCGCGAAGCTTTGGAAGAGGACGAGTCTAAGTCGACTGTCCCTTCTGATGTGGAAAAGGAAGCCCCCGAGTCCGAGAGCCCGGATACTCGCAAGCGTTAGGTGGCGATTCGATCGTCGACTCCTTCGACTCCAGAAGGCACAGCTGCTGGCGTGGAATCACCAATTCCCACCGTTCCTGTGAGGGCTGTGGCACCATCTTCTCGCAAGAAGATGCGATTGCCGAAGGAGTCTTCGTCAGAGTCGGCGGAGGCCACGTTTAATCTTGACAACTTTGACTGGTAAATTTGCGAGTTCACTAATTCTTTTCTGTTTTCTTCTTGTTAGCTTTGCCCTGGAGTTTTCCTTTTCTCAATGTGGATTTGATCTTGTAGCCAAGAGGCGTCATCATCTTCTGGCGACGTCGAGTTTTTGAAGGAATCTGGAGTCGCGACCTCAAGGGCCAAAGTAGAAGTCGAGCACGCTCCTTCTCCTCCGGCGGCGGCCCACTCCAGGCACAATTCTTCGAGCTGTCCTCACATAGGGGAGCATCGAATGGTTGCTCGGATGAGGGTTTAGCAAACTTCTTCGGAGTCGCTAGAGGACCATGTAAGTATATCTTTCCTTCTTTTTTAATGTGGCAGTCAATGCCTTCTGCTTCCCTCTTCTGACTCCTTGTTTTGTGTAACAGCTCCTTGTAAAGGAAGCCGCGCAGGTAGCGGAGCAGGGGATGGCGATGGGTTGCTAGCATGCAATGCTGGAGACGTGTCACCGTGTGGTCGAAAGTGAGTGCTCTACACTTATTCTTTTTGTCTTCTCTCTGTTTTGGTACAATCGACTGATAGCCAATTATTAACTGCCATGTAGCTGAGCATAACGCTTTACTGCGCAACGTCGCCACGTTGGAGAAGACATTAGCCGCAGCTGCGAAGGGGCGCGACGAGGCAATCGCGGCTCGTGATGATGCCCAGAAGGGCGAAGAGGATCTACGCGCCTCCTTTGCGGCCAGGGAAAAGTTGTTCGAAGAGCAACTGTTCTCAGTCGCCAAGGCCCTCTTAGGTACCTTTACTGGTAGATATTTTATTGATGTTCCTCTCTGCATCTAGAGTTTTTGCCGGTGGCACTAGAAGTTTGATCCATGTGTGTATTTTCGGTGTAGATGCTGGCGACTTGAGTTTTGACCCGCAGGCCCTTCGTCATGATGACGCTCTGGTCGGCGCGGTATCTGCGGTCGAGGACCGAAGCTCCGCCATTCAGGATACGTTGTCCAAGGCCAAGGTCACCCTTAGTCGCCTCCGGGAGGAGTTGATGCCGAAGGCGGAGCTGGTCGATAATATGGACAAGCTGGTGGAGTCACTCGCCGGGGGTGTGCCTGCTACTTACAAGAACTCCCTCCGCGCGGCTGGTGCGACGATGTCACTCGCCATGGTGCAAGCCCACGGAGTCGAGATAGATCCCTCTGTTGTGTCGAAGGCGATGCCTGTTGGCGTGGATGGTCAGCAGGTAGTCTTTGCTCCCTTACATTGCTATGCCAAATATGGCCATTCCTTGATAAATACTATTGCCAAGTATTCAGAGGAGCTCCAACGTGCGAAAAAGGCGGCAAAAGCTTCGGCCTCAGGGGCCGGTGGAAAGTCTATGGCATCTGATACTGCCACGGACTTGATGAAGCCCCCGAAGGCGTCAAAGTCGAAGAAGCCAGCTGCTCCGTAGTTAACTTGTTGTAATAATTGATCAGTTGTCCTTTTAGTCTAAGGACGTGCCTGCTGGCGAGTGTGTTTGTAAACACTTATGCTTATCTTGAATGCGTCTGTTCCCCTTGCCTTTGTGTTAATTTGGTCGTCTTATTTGCTTTTGTCTTGACTTGTGGTAGGGCACATTGAGTGGTCCTGTGGGGGAAAACCAGGATTCGCCATCTCTTGATGAGACAGTAGCACCACTCTGCTCCAGGGTAGAGGAGCTATCCTTGCTATCGCGACTTCGTGATCGCGTGAAGCAGCTGGAGCGTGAGTTGCCCCTGATCCATGGTAATGCGAACGTGTGGAAGTCGAAGGCGGAAAAATCCGCCGCCCGCGAGCAATATCTGCTTGGCGAGGTGACACAGCTGGGCGGCCAGTTTAAGTGTTAGTTTGCTCGTCCTCATCTTTTCCTTTGTAGTTAGTCGCAATGGTACGTTGTACTCATGATGTTGGTGCTGCTTCGTGTAGTTATTAGCGCACGCCGTCCGCAGGAGGAGAGGGATAGGATTGCCATCCGCCTTCATGATCTCACCCAGGAGCAACTTCAAGAGAGTGGATACTTCTGGGTAGATCATGATCGTGCGACTGCATTGGCGACCCTGCAAGATCGCGCTTCACGAGTGCTGCTCTTCCTGAAGAAGTCGCAGTCGTGTTTGAAGAACATCTATCGAGCGATGTTCCTGTTGGATGACACTCCATCAAGCCTGCTGGCTCTCCTGGCCCAATTTCAAGATACGTCTACGGTTCGCGAGTGCGTGAGGCAGCAGTTGGTGGCTGGTGCCAAGGCTGCCCTCTCGATGGTGCAATTGCACAGGCCTGACGTGGATGTCGCTGCCATTGCTTCCGGGCCGCCAGCGCCGCCAGCTGGATCTGCTTGGAATATGGTGCCGCACTATTAGGCGGTGGACTGTCCAGCAGAGCAGATTGTCGACTTCTTCGAGGAACAAACCAATGTTCTTCTATTGCAGCAGTAGCTAGATTTGTATCCTGCACATAAGTGTATTTGTGTTGTAAATTTCATATATATGTTGTAGATAATTTATTGTCGAATGTGTATAAAGAGCTTTGTCAGCGTCAGGTGCGTTGCACTATGCGAGTCCTTTTCGTTAGCCTGGCCATCCCTTTGTCAACCTGCCAGGCGCGTTGTGGCTGGGTTGAGTTTGCGTTAAGGGGTTCGATTGATGTGCCAGCTACTCAGGATATCGCGTTTATTGGTTCGAAGAACAGATGTAGGTAGGGTGGCGTAGCCCCCGAGTATAAAATTGACAAAAGTGAAAGAAAAACGCAGAGTTTTGGGGCACTTAGCTTTTATTTATTTGAAGAGCAGTACGAGGTACAATGTGTGGCTAAGTATCCTTGGCTGAGTAGCCTTATTTGCGATGTAAAAAGTAAAACCACTAGGGGTAGAAGCATCGTAGTTGTGCGACGTTCCAAGGGTTGGAGTATGCGACTCCTGTCTCTAAATCTTGAAGGCGATAGGCGCCACCTGGGATTACTTCTGTAATCATGTACGGTCCTTCCCAGGGGGATTCGAGCTTGAGATGCCCCTGCTGCTTCAGTCGCAGGACCAAGTCACCTTCGACAAAGGATGCGGGTGAAGCCTTCTCATTGTGGTAGTTCTTGCCTTTGGTAGATCGTGGATCTTCTAAGGGCGATTTCTCTTGCCTCGTCGAGGAGGTCGACGGAGTCTTCGAGTGCAAGAGAGGACTCTTGTTCGCTGTAAGCGACTACGCGCGGCGCCTTGTACCTTACTTCGGCGGGTAGTACTGCTTCTGCTTCGTGCACCATAAAGAATGGCGTGTAGCCCATGGCGCTGTTTGGAGTTGTACGTAGGCTCTAGAGTACGGATTGGAGCTCATCTGGCCAGCAACCCGCGGCTTGTTCGAGTGGTCGAAGGAGTTGCTTCTTGATGCCACTGCAGACGAGTCCGTTTGCTTTTTCCACCTGACCGTTGGTATGTGGATGCGCGACTGAGGCGTAACTGATGTTGATCCCCAGGTTTCTGCAGAATTCTTGGAACTCCTTGGATGTGAAGTTCGTCCCGTTGTCAGTGATGATGTTGTGCGGCACGCCGAAGCGGTACACAATGGACTCGAAGAACTTGACCGCGCTGTGCCCTGATTGTTTGGTCACTGGCATGGCCTCAATCCACTTGGTGAACTTTTCGACTGCGACCAAGAGGTAGACGTAGCCTCCTTGCGAGGACCTTGGGAGCTTTCCCACCATGTCGAGCCCCCATTGTGCGAAGGGCTAGGCCAATGGAATAGGCCGTAGTTCTGCGCCTTGTGCGTGTGGCTTGTCCGCGAATCGATGACAAGCGTTGCACTTTTGTACTATGTCCTTGGCGTCACGCATGGCCGTGGGCTAGTAAAATCCAGCTCGTAGAGCTTTGGCAACAAGGGCGCGACTGCCGGCGTGGTGCCCACAGGTCCCTTTGTGGATGTCGAGGAGGACTGCTCTTCCATCGGCCAGGGAGACGCATCATTGTAACACGCCTGTGATGTTGCGTTTATACAATTTGCCGTTGATAACGGTGAATGCCTTGGAGCATCGCGCGATGTGCCGTGCATCTGTCGGGTCGTCCGGTAGGCGCTTGCTGAGGAGGTACATAATGTACGGCTGCGTCCAGAATTGTTTGATCATCATGACGCTCATTGGTCCCTCGAGTCCTGTGTCTAGCTCCAAGTCATCGAGTGCCATTGGCTCATTGGGTGGCGAAGCCCCCGAGTCTGTTGCTGCGCTTGTTTTCTTCTCTACGGCCTTTGGCTTGATGGAGCGTTCGGAGATGCGCTCGAGAAATACCCCAGGTGGTATGGGGGCGCAGGTAGAGCCTATGTTGGCGAGTGTGTTCGCCTCCT
This sequence comes from Avena insularis, assembly GCA_023614405.1. Taxonomy (NCBI): domain Eukaryota; kingdom Viridiplantae; phylum Streptophyta; class Magnoliopsida; order Poales; family Poaceae; genus Avena; species Avena insularis. The sequence continues at coordinate 92,289,326 of CM042696.1, read as the reverse complement.
CGTTGCTTTCGCGACCTACATGTCGCAACTCGCAACCGTCGAAGTCTCCTTCGAGTGTATCGTAGAGGTCGCGGTACGTGATCATGTTGTCGTTCAGTGCGTCGCACTCGTGCATTGTTTGGTTGACTACCAGCTTGGAGTCGCCATATATGATGAGCCTGTGTTGATGACGGCGCACATGAAGTGATTGGAGAAGCTGTTGCTTCCACAACTTTCAGATCTGGAACCGAGGTTCCATCTTCAGTGGCCAAATCGCTTAGATCGGAGTCGCGACTGCTGTCGCTGACCGTGTTCTCGACTGCCACCGGAGCGTTGAGCTCGCTGAGGGTGCCGATCGATGGAGGGAACCATGATGCCGGAGCAATCGCCGGTGTTGTCAGCTGATCAGGCAGGCGAAGCGTGCCCATCTGACCAACTTGGAAGCGGAAGCTCCCAATCGCCAGGCTGGATTCCGTCGCTCATGGACTCAAAGGCCGGGCGGGTGGCCGACGGGTGGATGGTGAAGTCGAAGGTGCCGAAGAGCTGACGAATCTCCGCTGTTGCGGAGTTGTAGATCACAGTTGATGGGGCCGAAGAAGCCGCAACATCAGCACTCCCTTTTCCCACAGACGACGCCAATTGACGAGGGTTTAACTCATCAATGCCCATTGTTATGGACTTGGGTTTTGGAGAAGGAGGGAGCGCTGGAGACATCTATCGGCTAGCAAACAAGCACACAGGGGACAAAGGATTTACCCAGGTTCAGGCCTCGTAGAGGTCCCTACTCCTGCTTGTCTGCTCATGCAATTATCGAAGGAGTCGAAAGTTACAATGGTGTGCAGATGCAATCTGGCGGGGGTTGTGGAAACTAGGGTTGCGTGTGTCCTTCTCGCCGCCCCCTCCTAGCCTTTATGTAGATAGGCTAGGTCTCGGGTAGCAGGTCGAGTCGGTTACAAGTTAGGGTTTTTCCCTTTAATCTTTCTATCTTTATCTTCTTCTTGTTCTTCAAGCAATCGAGAGTCCGTAGGTTACTCGAGTCCCTCCATCCGGGCCTTGGCGACACCATGGGCCTGTATGTATTTGGACCGTATATACCAAGCTCGAGTACATGTAGGGTATACCCATGTCAATACCAATAACTTGGTCGTTTGCAGTTTGGGTGTTGGACATGGTGGGGCCTTTGCAGACAGCACCCTGTGGATTCACACACTTGCTAGTGGCAGTGGACAAATTCACAAAATGGATCGAAGCTAAACCCATTAGAAATCTTGATGGGGAAACAACCCTAAAATTTGTTCGGGATCTAGTGGTGAGATTTGGTCTCCCGCATAGCATCATCACCGACAATGGCAGAAATTTATCTCTCGGAGAAGTTGAGTACTGTCATGAGAAAGGCATCCGCCTTGACCTAGCATCTGTGGCACATCCACAGTCAAATGGACAAGTTGAAAGGGCCAATGGACTAATTCTGCACGGAATCCAGCCACGCTTAGAGGCACCGCTATGTAGAGCAGTTGGAGCCTGGGCGGAGGAACTACCATCTGTCTTGTGGAGTTTACAAACAACGCCCAACAGATCCACCGGCTTAACTCCTTTCTTCATGGTTTATGGAGCAGAAGCAGTCCTCCCATCCGACATCCTCCATGATGCACCAAGAGTTTCCGCTTACAAGGAAGATGGCGCTGAAGAATCCAGATGACTATCTATGGACCTACTTGAAGAAGAGCACGTGCTGGCATGCCAGAGATCCGTCATCTACCAGCAGAAGCTGCGCGGCTACCATAGTCGGCGCGTAAAGCATCACTCGTTTAAAGAGGGAGATCTGGTGCTTCGACTCAAGCAGGAGAAATCACACAAACTATCCCCGCCTTGGGAAGGACCGTTCGTCATAAGCAAAGCATTGCTCAATGGTTCCTATTACCTCGTCGATATTCACGATTTGAAAGATAGGCCAAAAAATCGCAAGCGCAAGCAACGTGACTTCGATGATGATTACCCGGAGACAGATCAGCCATGGAACATAGCATAGCTATGTCCCTTTTACACTTAGCACATTTATATTGTGTAATAAGTTTCTTATATGATCAATGAAATAAAACATTTGGTTTGCTCATATTCTCTGAGTCTTTTACCTTCTTTAGTTGTTCATTTTTGGATCATAAAAACCCTTTATGCGCAAGGTTGCATTTTCCCTTGTGAAAATTCTGCCTACCGGCGTTAGCTTAAGTTTTCTGGTTTACACGTTTTCTGAAGTTTTTATGTGGATTCCGGAGTAGTGACTTTTCGGCACTCAAAGCCGGCGATTTTGCTTTTAGGTTCTTGACGGTGCTATTAAGCATCATCACCTGAGAGCATAATTCTGTATTGCGAGTCTTCCGTCTCACGAAAGGTCAATCATATGAACCAGAATAACGGATAAGCCAATACTTGCTTAAAAAATACATACACATGCTGGAAAAAGATAAGTTGCAGGAAGCTTGAGTACAAGTTATTCCGCCTTAGCCAAACATAAGTTTTTTCCGCATACACTTTGCAGAGACACATTTAATACAAACATTGTTTTTATGGCTCTGCTGCAGGGGGCTTCGTGGTGGCATCATCAGGAGAGCGAGGCTAGGAGAGATTGTCAAACTCTGAAGGAGAGGGGCTAGACTCAGATGAGGCCATGTCTTCATCACGGATCTCGGCAGGCATGAAGACATCCACCTTGACCATCGTGGCAACTACGGTGACCTAGCATACCACTGCATGTGTAGTACACTATAGTCGTTGACATGACATTCATAGAACACCGTTTCGTAAATATCACATCCCTCAGAGTGGTACAAAAGAAACATTGCGGGTCCATATTACAAACATACACACTTCATTATTACAAACCAAGAGTTCCCAAACTTCAAGCATTACAAAATTACAAACCAAACTTAAGTAGTTTCAGTGGAAGATATAAAATCCAAACTCATACTTCGAATTGAGCTCAACAACTTATTCTATATAGTTCCTGCTGCTTGGCTCAATTGTTTTACTAATAACTAAGGCAACTACTCGAACTCGTTGCCCTCCACTCCATAGCGTATCTCGTAGTCCACCCCTTCAACTCCTCTGGACAGGTCTGGTTCTTCGTAGCAAACATCCTCTTGTCCATTAGCTGCGTACATCAAAGTGTCTTCTGGATTCTCAGAGTCTAAGCAGGGGTTCAAAGTAAAGAGTGAGTAACAGTGTTACCCAACAAGTTCATTATATGCAAGGTGGGAAGTTTGATGCTCTATCTACCACCTCGGACGATACGTCCTTGGTACTATGCAGTTTTCATAAACCTTTCTTCAAAGATTGATTTTATTTTCAAAAACTATGCCCATCAGCCTTCACAGGTTGACCAGAACTTCATGGAGTTCCTTTCCTGCCGCGTTCGTAGCTCCTTCCCGGAACAGGGAGTAACATGTCATAATTCTTACACTCTGTAGAGGTGCGTTGCTTTACCCATGAGAGACCAACTCCATGTTGCACAACCGGGCATACTTTCCCGTCCATAATTTCATGTTGTAGGGCCCAGTAGGTGATCCAAGCCAATCATTGCCCTCTCCGCGACCCCATATGTCTGCACGATCCTCTAGGGCTGACTACACCTCTGTTAAGCCTCCAACTATGGCAAGCTATAACCCTGGTGAGTTCCTGAAGACTCTATGAGTTGGTGATGCCCCTGGCAAGCTCCCTAAAAGGTCCGACTATACCTACGGTAGCCACTCATAAATAATCTAGATACCAAAATCGTGGGGCCTAAGGGTGCCCACCCATATGTTGGATCCATACCAGGAATCCCAACGTCACGATAAGGTTATCTTGCCTCCATATGAAAGGAACAAGATACAGCTGACTTCTCTGTCCCATTCCAAATCTCATGGTTAACGCGTAATATACGGTGCTAGAATCAGTGATGTCATGGGTTATTAATCCTATGGTGACTTATGCACCTGGAACCCTAAGTTCCATTTCTCATCTTTATCATCACTTAGGATGATAAATATATCTTATTTTATTAAAGAAGATAATATTTTGTTCCTCCAAATCATAGGTGATAACACACAATTTGCAATATCTTTGATAAAGACTCTTCAAAGGACATGAGCAAGTTATGAACTTGCCCTGTGACTGCAAGGTAGTGAAGTCGGATGCTTCCACCTGACCTTGAGCTCCGGTTTCTACAAAGAATCATTATTGCCCCATAAGGACAATATTTAAAGAAGCAATATGCAATGCATAGTAATGTCATGCAATGATTTATTATTTGCTTCTTTGCATGTTTTACCCTTTTAGTAAAAGTTTACTATTTTCTTTAATTAATGAAAGAAAAGTATTAATCTAAAAGATAAAAAAATATGAATCTATTTAATTATATTACTCTTTTAAATATTTTCTGAAATTCCTTTAAGGAAATAAGATTTATTTTTATCACACTAAATTTACTTTTCAAAAATACAAATTAGTATTTTTCTATAATAATATATTCATTTAGGATCTTAAGAATCAATTTTATTCAATTTTAAGTGTTTCATATATTTTTATAAAATTCTAAAGGATTTGGCACAATATTAATAATGGACCTAAATTTTTATTTAACAAAAATTCTATTGCTTATTTTTATTCAATAGGAAATATTTTTGTGAGCTCATAGACATATTGTCTATATTTTAAGATTTTTATTTATTTTTCTAGAGTTGTTTTTTTGTTTCAGGGGCATATTTGTAAATATTTCTTTTTAAACTACTCTTTTTTTAATCACGGGCCAGGTCCACTGGGCTGGCCCAGCCCAACCTAACCCAGCCCATATGGCCTGGTTAAGTCCACCAGGTGGTACTAGGCCGCCCACAGGCCCAGTACCCCCCACGCACTCCCTCTCCTCTGCCCTTTCTCTCTCGCTCGCGCACACGGTCGCCTCCTCCACTCACTGCCGCTGCCGTGCATGATCCTGGTCTGGTCCGGCTGCCGTTGTCGCCACCATGATGCAGGATGGCTAAGTCAACGATGCTGCTCCATTCTGTCCGAGCAGATCCGCCGATGGTGCCCTCTCCTGGCCGCGCTGACCCCCGCCCGAGGCTAGAGTTAGGGTTTGGCCGCCCTAGAGTTTCTCATGGTGTACTCCCCTCCTCTCCGGCGGTTTCTGACGTGTTGCAGGCGTGGGTTGCAGTGCCCCTTCGGGGTGCTCCCCGTGCCGCTGCCTTCGCTTCGCCACGGGCCATTCCTCTTCTTCCTCTCCGGTTACTTCCGCGAGGACCTTGATTAAGTCGGAATACTTCCCCTCTGTGCTCCTCTCTTGTGCTCTAGCTACTTCCTTGGCATGACGATCATGAATAATCCCCCTGTCTAGGGTTCATCTCTAAACCCTAGGGTTCATACCTTGCAGAATATGTTGCTACCACCTTGTTCTCTGTCAGAGAACCTTCTGTGAGAGTATACTGTACATTTAGGTGATTATCCTTGTTGTATTTGTGATGGGTTCATTATATTGGATTGAAACTCACTGCTATGCTAGAGTTGGGATGCTCTCTATTGATAGTTTTTAGATGCCAAAGAATGATTCCTAATTAGTATATTGGGAAGATGATTAACTATTCCCTGTCAATTGCCCTGGACTATGTGATCTTTGGTAGGATTGCCTTAGTTAGAACAAATCCTAGTGACACCTTCCTAGGAATGGAACACAGGATTTGCTCTAGTACTGGCTTTGGTCTGGAAATGTTCCAAAATTGTGTAGATGCTTAATTGCTCTGAAAACCCTTGCTGTATAAGTTGGCTGATGATATTCCCTAATTGTTCTATGCCTATGATGATGGTCTGAGGCATAGGGATTAGTTCCATATCTAGCTGTCCCTCTTATTATGTTCTGGTATTAATACTTGTTACTGATTTTGGAATCTTTTAAATGAAATAGTGGTTGTGCCTTAATGGATCCATAAGATCTATGGATTCGGTGGTGCTACTATGTGCTCAGAGTTCAATACCTTGACTGGTTTTATATTGGAAGATGAAATATAATGTTTATATCTAGGATCAGTGATGCTGGTCTGAGATCCTGGTGTTATTTGCATAAATATACTGCTTGGCTTTAGCTCTAATACCTCTATGATGGATACACCCCACTTGGGTGATTTTTGAGGGGTTTTTATTATAAAACAACACATGATTTCTTATATGGATAAGATAATTGGATCATGTGAAGGTTTTATATTACTTACCACAATACTGGAGTGGTTGATGTTGTTACTAGTTGATCTGGTTGCTTGATCTTGCTGGCTTTCTCTACTGGTTGGATCTTGACCTGCACCTCATGTCTCCTATGATCTGGAAGTTGTCCTTGCTATCCTTCTACACCACCCCCTCCTTATGTCACCATGTTGTGGTGAACTAGAGATTAATTTGGTAGAGTGGCTGGTGATTTTGTGGATGCTTTGGTGAGCTCGATGAAGTGTGATCGTGTGCTAGAGAAGGAGAGTGATGTTGGCTGTGGATGAGCTCTGGCTGAGTGCTAGTACTGCTGATGCTGCTTGGACGGCACATAGCATGCATTTAGGTGACTCACCTGTGTGTCTGTGTGAGCTGTTCATGTGGATCAGCTCAAGTAATCTGACTTTTACTTTTACATGATTACTTGTTATTGGCCTGGTGAAACTTACCTTTATCCACTTGGCTTATAATGTGGCATCTGGCTGTTTACATAAAAGAACAGATATTGCACTTTTGGTGAAACTTGGCCCTTTATTATTTACTCAGTGATGTAATATGAACAGTGCACTTCACTATTCACTACTGAGAGTAAACACTAATTAATTAACCTTTGTTTTCTTTTAGTTGTTTTTCTATCTTCAGGAACAAGCTCTGGATGTACAAGATCTAGTATAGAAATAGACATGTAGTATAGGTTTCAATTGTAATTTTCTTTTTATTCCCTTTTTAAAGGATTTTGTAATGATTATTATAAATGAATAAAGTTGTATTTCCATTCTCTGTATTCTTTTACTTGTGATGTATTTATTACAATTTGTAATATTGTTTTGTAAACAGGAAATAAGAATTAATTTCTTATCTCATTTTCATTCCTCAGATCTGTATTGTTGTTTCCTATATCTGTAATGTAATCAAATACTGTTAATTTAATATTTTGGAAAACAATTTAATATTCCCAACTTCCAAATCTTAAATATTTTCAAATTGATTTAAATTTCAAATTTGAATTCATAATAATTTCCCCAAAACTTAATAATTTCTAAAGTTTATGTCAGAATTCATAACAACCACTAACCAGAGCTATTCCTACCTCCAGTTAGCGAAAGAAACTCTGATCACTTTAAGTTTTTGTTTGGCGAATAATTTATCCTGATTTTAGAGATGCATGCATGCACAAACTTAGATTCCTATTTCTACCCTTCGTTGGATCCTAATGCTAGGATGTTACAGCAACTCTGGTATCAAAGCTGGCGAGGGAGTTCCAAATAGCATCGCTATCAATCTCTTATCCCTCCTTGTCCAGCTTGGGCATGCCGGAGGTCACCAAGTCATGTTGGCGTTATCATAGTGTGCCTTGACCAGGGACAGGGTCATCCTTGCACCAGCCTGGACGCAAGACGCTTTCCAGTCCTTGACTTTCTCGGGGGCTCAGCGCAGGATTTCCGCATACTTGGTTGTTGAGTCTGTCGCCTTGATATTAATACCCAGAGGCTGGGCAATCTCCTTGGCTTGAGCAATGGCGGTGCTGACGAAGTTGCCGGCAAGAATCATGCGTTCCTTGAGGTATGGAGCACCTTCTCCCAAATTGGCTAAGCCAATAGGGGCTATGGTTTGCAAAAGAAACAAGGGCCATGAGCACAAAACCAATCAAAGAATTGTCTACAATACAGAAATGGCCAAGACAGAGAAAGTTTACCGAAGATGCTCGTCTCTACTTGAGAACATGACTCCGCCAATGCATCCCGCTCCTTCTGGATGGTCTTGTACACCTCAAGATTCCTAGCATTGTGCTCTTTGGCAGCTTAGTTCTGTTCCTTGAGCTATGCAATCTCGTCTTTCAGGCGTTGCATCTCGGAATCGGCAGATTCTTGCAGCACCTTCATCGCTGCCTCATGGCCCTTGACGACATCAGCCAGGTCCTTCTTTAGGATTTTATTCTCATCATCGAGATCCTGGATATGCTTGGATTGCTTGACAATGCTCTTGGCCTTGGCAATGGCTTCTGTAAGACGGAGCTTCAGCCACTTTGGAGGATGTGCTCTCCTGCGTCGCCTGGCCGCTAGGAGCAACATCTGCCTCGATAGAGCCTGAAACATCAAGAATTGGATTGGCATTTGTCTCCATGGCGGAGATCTCAGGGATGACGACCCAGTGGGGCCAACAGAAGGCTTGGCAGTAGGAGTAGGGAGAGCAGTGGTGGGAGAGGACTTGGTGGACAAATCCTTGGTCAGCATATCACGAATGTTTTTTGACCCTCCAACATCCTTGGAGGATCACTTCAAACTAATACCGTCTTTCCTCCTAAAACATACAAAGTATAAGTACAAGAGTTGAAAAAAGGTATGAACTAAAAAATACAATCCGAAGAATGAAAGTACTTACTCCATAGCAGGAGCCTTGGTGAGGGGAATGCCGGTGGATTTCTTCTTCTTCTCCGCCTCTAAGGCAGCAGTGGAACGTTTCGAGACTCCACTCTCCGATTTCTTCTTCTTGGCCTTGGCAGCAGCGTTAGAGGTGGAGCTCTTCCGCTTTTATGCCGCCACAGCTGGTTGATCCTTGGGGGCGTCCTCGTCGGACACCACCTGGATATCCTTCAGCTTAGGATCATAGACCTGGGAGGCCATATGATCTACCACCAAGGTCGCCAGCTGGGATACATGGGGGTGTTAGATGGAAAACTTCAAATCGAAAAACCTTAGAGCATGTAACGAGCAACAAAGGAAACAAAAGCTACCTCTGGGCACTTGCCGCACTCGAACATGTTGAAGGTGATCTTGAAGCCACGCTTCTTGTCCTTCACCTTGATGATGTTTTTGAGCCGGAGTTTGATGGAGTCAGTAGAGAAGTTATCCCGTGAAATTCGCATGGGATCCCTCCTATCTTGAGTGTACTTGCACATCAACTCGATGCGGTGCTGCAGAGGCTGGATCCGCCTAATGAACTAGCACATGGCCAGGTCCAAGCCCGTCAGACCTCCGTCTACAAGCCATTCAATCTGCCTTACGGCGCGATTGGCTTCGTCTTCGGAGGGAAGGGAGGCTGGAGTCCGCCATGCGGGCACTTCGGTGGCAGCTCCATCGACAAAGTCGGGGTAAGTCTCAAGGCGGTCATGCAGAGGAATATTAGGGCCGTAGAAGTACGTGCGCTGCCAGTTCTTGCAAGACTCGTGCGCAACAATTTCGGGGAAGCACCGGCTAGGCCGGATTTTGAAGCTAATGGTTCCGCAGATCCGCAATTCGTCCTTGGTCTCTACGGACTCTCACTTGATGGTGAAAAATATACAAATAGATCTAATCTAGGCTTGATCCCTAGATATCATTCGCACAGAGCTACAAAGTTTCTAAGGACTAGAATGTTGTTGGGAGAGAGATTGTGGGGGAGTACCCAGAAGTGCCGGAGGACATCCAAGAATAAGTCAGAGACTGGCAGGATTACGCCACATACTAGCTGAGATTTGAGGTACACCTTCTCTATGGGTTGGGGAGAAGGGACCACCTCGCCGGCCTGCGTCGCCCGCCAGACTAACTCCTTTGCCGCGGGGGATACCCCTCGGCGACAAGCTCCTGTAGATCTTCGGCAGAGAGATGAGAGCCTCTCCACACGCCCTTGTGGGAGTCATTTTCTTCTTCAGCGGCTTCGGGCACCGCTCATTCTTGGTCATCGCCGATGGTCTCCACGACGACATTGACAGGGACGACCACCCCCTCCGGTGGGACGGTCACTCCCTGAGATGACTCAGAGGTAGCCTCGGGAACCACTGCCATTGAAGGGACATAGCTGCTGGAGGCCATTACGACGTGGGAAAGATGGATGAAAGAAAGGCTCTGGTTAGGGTTTTCGTAGAATAGCTTGAACGGTCGCGCGGCTGGAGGAAGACAAAGACTGAAAAGCGAATGCGGGTAAAAGAGAAATAAATTGACTACGGTGGAAATATATAAGCCTCGCATCAAGATTCGTGCAAAGAGATCTAATGGACGAAATGTTGCCGACGTGGAAGTGAACATGCACGGTAATTTCGCCACGTCCTCAGTCTTTGCCGCTTCGCCGTTTCGGATTTCGCGCGTGTAAAAATAGCTGATGATTAATTTTCTGTTTCTATGAGTTCCGAGGTAACGTAGGCTGTACCCTATGTCATCCTCCTAATAGTTGCAGTGAAGGGTCACATCCTAAGATTCCATCGAAGGCGGAGATTACCCGACTCTAGAAACGAAGACTCAAGGAATCTCCGGCTATATTGCGAAGCTGGAGAGGATTGCAGGGTTCTTTGGGAGACATTTGAGATATTGCTTGACGAATTGCTGGCATCACTTAGACGGGATATTCGGAGATCAATGAGCAAGACTATGCAAGATTTCAAAGTCCTATGGGGGCTACTGTTGGGGATATGTGTCAGGGGGATGATCCCAGGTACCCCATCCGGATAAGAAACAGGACAGTCGGATCGCGTCCGGCTGACCAGACGCAGCCGGATAGGACAGGACGGACCGGCTATCACCCAGTAGCCGGATCAGCAAGAGACAGCCGGATACGACGACGTAGCCGGACCCAATCAGTGAGACAGGACGACGTGTGTATCGTGCAGTGCATACATGCACGATGACAAGACGGGCAACCACCTGCCCATACCGAAGACTTTGTGTGGGTGATGCTGGAACAGTGGCCTGTGCTGACGACAGGCTCGCACGGCATCCACTGTACCTACGACAGCCATACCGCTCATACTCCTATAAGACAAGCCATACTGGATACTGTAGATGACTAGTCGGCCAGGACCCGCATGTGGGGCCCGCCAGTCGGACTAGCCAGTGAGACCTTTGCCTCTCTGCCTATATAAGGAGAGGCAAGGCCTCAGTAGAAAGGGTTGATCTCAGTGCATTTAAGGCAGTAGCTAAAGAACACAGCTCAAGGAGCACTTGTAGTTCGTATATCCCACATAGTCAAATCAGGCAGGAGTAGGGGCTTTACCTCACCACGAGGGCCCCGAACCTGGGTACTTTTTGTGTCCCGCCATGCTCGCTTGTATCCAATCTCGCATGCGGACACCGTAGATAGCTTCCCTGCCAGTCCCCACACCTCTATCTAACCTCCTCAGATACTGCCGTTCCCAATACAATGACAATATGCTATATGGGTATCATCATAGCATGTCACCAATCCGCCTAACCCGGGTGGCCCATAGTTGGTAGCAAGGCCTATGGCCTGCTGGGTGGCCCGGTTAGACGGATCCAGAAGGGAGGCCCATGCCGGATAAAGGAAAGCTACGTAGGAGTCACCGACATACTCGGAGCCTTGGAGTACAAGACACGGAAGACTAGTTCGTATTAGTGTAAGACTCTTTACCTTGTCCGGCAAGGACCTTTCCCTATAAACCCTAGGTCTTGGCGCCTTTACAAGCCGGCTATGGGAGACTTTAGGGCAAGACAACTTCTTAGATTGATGCGGACAATGCGCAACACCTCGCGCAGCGAACCTATCTCTGTAACTCGGCGTATTGCCATTATAGTGATTTATAGTAGGAGTAGAGTTCCGCCACCGTTGTGGGACTTGAACCTGGGTAAGCTGTGTTACCTCGTACTCGACAACTCTCCGTCTTACCAGACATCTCTAAATACGCACTATGAGGACCCCTCCTTGGCGTACTCGTCGGTAATACCACGACACCTGCACCTATTTATGAATCCTCTCTAGAAGAAACAAGAAAAAGACTTTATATGTGCTTCACTAATTGTGACAACCAAATGAATGAAATAAAAATTTGCCTAAACACTTGCTCCCTTGAGTTACCTGCTTCTAGGTTTCTTACTTTTACTTTTACTAGTTTACTTAGTTGCAATAGTTTACTTCTTGTATTACTTTCAGCACTTACCATTTTCTAGTTAGTAGTTAAAAGTACCTCATAGCTCTAGTTCATTACATTGCATAAAAGGCCAAATAAAAGAGTTATATGGATTTAGAGAATAGATAGTCTATCTTTAACTCCTCATGGGTTCGACACTCAAATACAAATCGAATTATGCTACAATAATTCCCTGCTCTTGGGGATTATCACTATGCCTTCTTCATGACAATTGATCTATTTGATCAAACGAAGGCGATTACACATCGTACATTGGGTCCTTGCCATACTAATGGTCGTTAAAGGATCAGACGCCTCATGTGAAGATCTTCTCAATCGATGACTTGCTTGTTTTGCTTCATTAAGCTTAGAAATGGCTTTATATCCTTCCAAAAGTGCCCAACACCTTAAAGTCATCATAAACAACATGGTTCCTGTATTTCCTTGATATTAGAATTAGTTGAAAGAGAAAAACCACGAAAACAAGAAGAAACCAATGTAAAAGCCTTGGTAAAATGTGATTAAATTGGAGCTATCAACTCCCCCAAACTTAGCTTTTACTCGCCCTCGAGTGGCAAAGTGATAAAAAGATAGCATATGCCAATTTGAGTAAAAGAACTTACAAGTTTTGAGGAAATGCCACATTTTACCTTCATAAATCCTGCAACCTTAAACATGATCAAATAAAAAATTGAATGGCTGCACATTAGGTCATTGTCTAGCTGCAAGAAAATAAACCACAAACTTTTAAGAAAGTATCAAGAATTTAGCTAGGCTTGTGAATCAAAATATTTAGCATCTCTCTTTTTATGCGAGTAAAATATTTTAAGCATAGAGTGCTTTGTCAAATTAAGGATGCTCAAGTAGTGTTAAAAATATAATATTAGAGTAGCTCATTAACACCCAATTCAAAAATCATGTGTCTCTAACACTTAATTATTTTCATTTCTTTTTGAGAATATCAACTCATTGGTAATAGGACGATGAAAAAAGATATATAAGTACAATCGAGAGTAGGTGATCGTTCTGCCTGGGTTGTCATTGCTCGAGGAAATGGAAGCAAAATACACAAATGAGAGTCAGTTGCTTAATCCCTAAAGAGGGCCCACTTGCATGGTTCGAGTTTGTTAATGATGACTGCAAATGCACATATTGATTGTAGCTAGTTTCGAAATAATAGTATCAAACCCATAGAGAGCTATTTGGTTTAAGTCTTTATGCCCCTCGTCACTATCAACCAAAGGATACTTGTAAGCTACCTTTGATCTCAATTAAAGGGTGTTTGAAAGGTTTTGTGTTTGGGTGCAAGAAAGTAATAAAAACAAGTAAAGAAAGCATTGGAGAAAGGTGTTGGAACTCAATAAGTCTAAAAGGTTCTCGGGATTTGGAATACACCGCTAGCATGGAGTAATTAATCATAATTACGATAACCTATTTCTTTCATCATGATATGTGTGGAGAGAGCTCAATAATAAGATGTTCACTATAAGACTCGTGGGAAATCGCTTTCTTGAGTCAGGTAATGAGGTCACCTCTAAATAACCGTTACGATGCCCAAGAGAAATCACTGATACAAACCACCACAATTAAGGGGTTTCCCCATGGATATCGTAATAGGCTTAGTGAGTCTCTCTTAATTACCCCTTTGACCGTGCAGGTTATAAGACAATGTTTACTGTCACCACTTTGCACTAGACATACTCCCATACATGTCCTAAGGGTATATCCCTCTCTTTCGACCTGGAGGCAAATGATATGTGGCCGACTACATACCATCTAGAGAGAGGGATTAAACACAACATCATAGATCAATGGATCATGGACCAAAGTAATAGATCATCTTTATTTTTCATAATAATGCTAGGGTTTATCCATCTCCCCAAGAACAAAGGGAACTACTCACACATGGAAGCAATCAACAACATCATCATATTCAAATGGATGGATAAAAGTATGAAGATAAATCTAGTGCAAACCACAATTGTATTTGGAATTACAACAAGATCTAAAGTATGGAAAAGGGGGATGGCAATGGTGATGGAGATGCAGCGGTTGATGATGAAGGGGATGATGTGATGTCCTCCGATGATCCGTAGAGCAACAAGGATTTGCCCTTCTCTTAGTTCCTCCTCCAGATCCCTCTCTGGCGTGGTATTTCGAGGCTGGTGGTTTCTGTGAATGTCGGATTCAGGTCCGTCTTCACGAGGTGAGAGTATTTGACGAGGCTGGCGCTATAACACATGGTATGGGGGCGATATGGGTAAGCTCTGCCCATACCAGTGCTCGTTAAACTATCTATAGCCTTCCTCCATGTTTGCTATTCTCCCAAGTGCGAGGAAAAATCAATTAAATGATATTTATCACTTAAAAATATCATATTACTACATAATATGATAGTCACAATTGATATGTTCATGAGCGCAGAATAATACTAAAATCCCTACTCTAATTATGTAAAAACAAGAGGTAAATATGCTTCAATTTTGGACTCATCAGTTAAGAATCCATCCATATAAAGTATTCCATGGACACATGCTTAAATTGCTTCAACATCGTGTAGTCAAGTTTTTTATATGGTGTCACTACAACACGGAGCTCAGGCCCTAACGCTTATAGACGTCGAGGCACAAGCTTAATCGCCACGCTCGTGTTGGCGCGGCAAAAAAGCCATCAGGGATAACTGCGTTGGGGATTCTGTAACAATAAGTGATTTACATTGCTAATATGAAGATATTGTGATGCATAGTTGATTAAGATATAAAATTCCATTTTATTTCAAAACATAAAATTCATTATAGTACATTTAATATTGCACTCTTCTAATGGTCCGATTTTAAAATCGAGGATGATTAGAAAAGTGCAATAATCGTTCATCTAACCTAACTATCTAACCAAATTACACTATTTTCTTTGCCCTGTTGATGGTGGTGGTGAAGAAGATGATGAAGGCGACGACCACCATCTCCCGCGTGGTGGATCTACAAGGTCCCGTCCATCTTCCTTGAGGTGGATCTATAGGGCGCTGGCCACTATCGTCCATGCGGTGGATCTTCAAGGCATCGCCACAATCTTCCTCATGGTGGATCTTCAAGGCCTCGCCACCATCTTCCGCGCGGTGGATCTGCTCGCGATCGATCTACCCATGGTCGATCTTCTCGCGATTGATCTGCCCGCGGTCGATCTGCCCACGATCGATCTGCCTGCGGTCGATCTTCCGCATGGTAGATCTGCTCGCATTCGATCTATTGGGTCCGCAGCATAGAAAACAAAAAAATTCCTACGGTGTGAACTACACGCCAAGATCTATCTACTAGGTACAAAGAAAACGGGTGGACATACATCCATAGAGAACTTACCCTCGTAGACAACGAGCTTTGTTAACGAGTAGGAACTCGTGGTTGATGTAGTCGTACACTTGCCGATCTCAAGACTTTGAGGAAGTCCGAGCGCCGCAACTCAGCAGCGCATCCGCACTCGCACACACGTTCAAGCCACCGGACAACCTCCACCTCCTCGCTCCAGCGATCCAGCGGAAGCAGCAACTCCTTCGCATTTAAAATGCCACCGGGAACATGTATCTCGCTAATCCGAGACCATGGGGAAATAATTCTAGAGGGGAGAGAGATCCTTCACAAGGAGGTGTGTCGATGAAGGAGGGAATGGGTGGCCTTTTATAGGAGAGGAGGGTGCCCCCTCTCTCCAAGGCCGGCGCATGGGGGGGTGACCCCTCACCTCCCCCATTCATGTGGTGGTAACTCCTCCACATTGAAATGCCTCTTCACATTCCCTTTTAAAGTCTCCACTTTAAATGCATTAAGTTTCTCCAAATTTAATGCTCTCTCATTTAATAAAACCCTTTTATTAAATTTATTCAGAATTTTGTTAATTACTTTAATTAACAAACATTCACATATAGCCCCTTGCAATATTTCAATATCACATGCAGAACCACCTTCTGCAATTTCACCCGAAACAATTTCCGGTTTCTATTGAAACAATTCCTGCGCTTTGCAATTCTTTCGTCTGAAACATATGTGCTCCAAAATGGTGTCCGGTAACTCTTAAGTGTGCCACCCTACGGTTCACGAATAATGCAGACATGATCGAGACCCTTCTCCGATCAATAATCAGCGGGACACGGAGATCCGCATCGACTCCTACACATTCAACGATGACTCGTGATCGTGAGAACCTTTAACGCTTGTAACTAAATCCCTTTGTCTCTCGATATATTACATGTCCGAGATTCGATCATCGGTATCTCCATACCTAGTTTGATCTCGTTACCGACATGCACTCTTTTCTCGTTCCCGTGATATAACATTCTAGTGATCACATCACTTGCTTGCAAGCTATCCTAATGTGATATCACCGAGAGGGCCCTGAGTATATCTATCCGTCATCTGGATTGACAAATTCCACTCTTGATCCATGAGCCTCAACATAACACCTTCGTAGCACTGAACCCATCTTTATAGTCACCCTGTTACGGTGTGAAGTTTGATGTTATCAAGATACTCTTTCGGTGTTAGCAATTAACATGATCTCATGGTCTAAGGATATGGATTACTTCATATGATGTTATAGCAATATAAACACAATGAATTTGATCGTAATGCTATACTTCGGATGAATGTTCATCACATCATTCCGCCAATGGTGTGACCTTGTTATTAACAACATCCAATGTCCATGATCAGGAAACCTTGATCATCCTGTTAATCAACAAGCTAGTCTATAAGAGAGGCATGACTAGGAACCCTTTTTGTTTATTAAACACACATGTATTGATGTTTCCTATCAATACATATAATTATAGCATGTAAAATAAACATCTATCATATACAAGGAATACATAATAACAACTTTATTATTGCCTCTCAGGCATATTTCCTTCACGATCTGTCTGTGGTCGATATTCCGCATGGTGGATCTGCTCGCGGTCGATGTACTTGAGGATCTAACTCGTACAGAGGCGGGATTAAATAAGAGAAGAAGATGAAGTGGGAAAATATCTTATTAAGATAGTGGGGAGATCCAGGAGGACTGTTATTGTCGAGTGAAGCAAGGATTTGCTATATTATATAGTAACTAGGATTGGGGTATCTGGATTAGGATTTCTGGTGGGCCTTTAGGTTGTGCAACACAAAATTATGGGCCACGGTAGTTCTAAGGGCCCATAGTAGGCTAATCCGCTAGCTGGAGTCAAGATCCGGACGGGAAACTTCATCGCCACTAGAGAGCGCATCGTCTCTGGGCTGGTTCAGCGATTCGGCTCGCTGGACTTTGTCAGCGACAACGCGCGCATCATCGGTAACCGCCCGCCCCCGCACAATGGCCTCTTCGTCAATTTCGGCGCGCCCAAGATCTATGCCGCGGTTGACGTCTCCTGCGCGTACCCGCAACACGTCATTGTGGCGGGAGAGCCTCCTCTCTACCCGGCTCGCGGTTTTCCTTTTATCTTATTCAATTCTGACTCTAGCAATATAACGACTAATTTTTGATGAAACTCTTTCATATCCTCCTACAAAATAGTATTCAAAAATATTTAATTAAGGTGTAAGCGAATACTAATGTTTTATCATGAACAAAAATGACATACCTAGTTGACATGATCAGAAGCCAGTTCAATATCCCATATAATTAAGCATGAACTATATAGATGTGTACTTTATCCTAAGTATGTCCTGGATTTTTATATGTAGTAACTAGGATTTGCTATATTATATAGGAACTAGGATTGGGGTATATAGATTAGGGTTTCTGGTGGGCCTTTAGATCGTACAATACAAAATTATGGGCCACAGTAGCTCTAAGCTAGTCTAGAGTTTCCCCAAGAGGGTCCAATGTGTCGGCCACAGAGACGCGCACGTCGCCTTAATCGCGCGTATCATAGGAGCCTCTGATCCCTTCTTCACTTACATCACCATTTCCTCATAGTCGGTGTCCTTCCACAAGGACACCAACACACGTTGCAGCTCCGGTGAGTATTATTTATCAACATAAAGGACGAAGTCGCACTTCGTTGCTTGTGGTGACACCCGAAGAACTTTCGGCATGTGTTCACGCCCTCGTATGCGATTTGGCAACGCGTCTGTAGACCGCACTTGCAAAGTAGACCAGGGTTTGATTTGCAGATGTTGGTCCATACATCTACTTTCAAATCGATCAACCTCAACACTATGGCCTGAGTGAGAAAACCCCAGATTAGTGTTTCAGATATAGGAGATAAAAGAAATACGAAATTAAATTGCATAAGCACGGACCTCTCCGCTTCCTTAAACACGTCCACGACATCTCACTGTTGTCGCCACTGACAACCACCTATATAGTCCCCTTTGTGCATTAGTGAAAGCTGTAGGAAGAGGGTTTGTGAATGTGGATGCAGAGTATATAATAAAGAATAAAATTGTTCGGCCATGGTGGGTCACACCAGTCAGTGAGACCAGCCTGACCAGTCAACATGTGTGGGTTGACTAGTCGACAACGTGGGACACACTCTGCTACGGCACTACAATGTACGACGCACTAATATATGCCCACATCCATCCACTACGGCATTACAATGCACCGGCCTACCAGGACACCTACCACGGCACCGAAATCCGTCGGTACCCTATGTGTCCACGCGTATAATTGGCTCCCGCGGAAAAAATGGTGTCGCGATGCTCATCCACCATGTATCTAACTATTGCAGGTACTTTTCACTTATGTCGCCCCAAAAATCTGTCGGGTATAGGATATTTTTGTAGTGTGTAGCCGAGTTTTTGTTGCAACATAATGGATGCGCAAGACTAAAATGACATATCATCTACTACATGGCTGAAAGGATATCTAGTTTGTTAAAATATATTATCTACCTTGTTTCTTTTTATCTTGTTTGTTGAAAATGACATATCATCTACTACATGGATTTTAGGTTGGATTGGCTAGTTTATGAATTTCATATGGAATTAGAGCCAAGAGGTTTCTAGTTCAAGATCCTGCCAACGCATTATTACATGTGTTTCCTGGGTGTAAAATTTAGTGTAAAATATAGTGCAAACTTATCCCAAGGATTTTTCTTTATTTGGTTCACGTCTATGACCCAAACAAGACGTATATATAAACTAGTGACAATTAAAACTTTAAAATATTTTAGAATCTTTCTGAAACCAAATGGGTTGACACATTATTGTGGCTTTTCTTCTCTAAGCATGGGACCCCATAATTCTTGTTTCGCACTGTACACTAATTCTGTGTTATATAGAATTTGTGGCACCACTGGCCATGCCGCGTCACGTAGGATTCCGGATAGTGCCCTCCACTCAGATCTATCCACATTCTTCCCCATGATACAAGCCATCTGTGAACTTCTACACCTCACAAAAACCCACACGCTTGTCCTCTCCTATCTCATGATCTCCATTACACTTCATCCTCCCCTCTGCATCTCTGTGCAAGAATGTTCTACTCGCACCAACTCCACGCACGGAAGGTGCTAATCGATTGGAATGGTCCGTCACTTCCCACCCGCTCCCTTTGTCGGATGCCCGATCAATCTCCTTGTTGAGACAACCACCAATTCTGTTTATTTCTCTTTTTGGTTTGATTTTGACTGTTTGCTTATGCTTTTGTTCGATTCTCTTTAAATGCATGTCCATTGTTGTTTCGATTTGACTATTGACCGACTATATCCATGTTCATGTTGTGTAGGATGCAAACAACTTGGAGAGCCATTATTAATGTCAATCGATTATGGGAACATCATCACCTTGTTGATGTGGATATTTTTCATGTTGAGACCATCTCGAACCAATAAGGATGAATATGGGCAGGGTATGAGTAGGGTAGAACAATACCATACTCATACTCGTGTATTCAATGGGTACAAAAGTTTACCCATACTTATACCCATGGGTATAAAAATTTATCCATACCCATACCCGACAGGTACCCGTACCATTGGGTACCCCGACAGGTAGATCTAATAGTACATAAGTTATTCACAATTTTACTTTCATCAATATCATATTTGAAAACAAATACAATTGTCTCTACTTGATAATAGGTACACGAGTACATCAAAGTATCAAAGTTTAGAAATCACAATCTCATACTCGTCCCTAAGCTTCTCGGACGCATAGATTTAAATTCTACAAGTTTTGACATGTCAGTTTAAACATGCAGGGGTATGGGTATAATCATGGGTACAAGTCTATACCCGTGCTCGTACCCGTTACTTAACGGGTGGGGTATGAGTATCACCCGTGAGTGTAAAAGTGTGCCCATACCTTGCCTATACAGGTACGGTACGGCACAGGTAAAATTTCCATCCTTACAAACCAACACATTATTATAGAGATATGAAAGATGAAGGGGAGAAACAGATTCCGATAGTGAGGTAGATTTGGTGCTCAAAGCAAGAAAGTTATGCAGAATAGTGAACAAAGTTGAGGTTCAAAAGAATCAACAAATTATGAACCGTGCATTAAGAATTTAATGCAGATTTTTATAAAGTTTTTAACCAAAACATGAACTTCAGGAACTATAGTTAATGGAACCCGGAATCTATCATGGGAACAAATCACCTTCTTGATATAAAAAGTTTTAAAGAAAATAAAGAGGTTTATATCAATCAATTAATCGAACAATTACTACAGTTAATGGAGTAGAAGAATTAGAGTTACGTGTATATTAGAAAAATATGAACCAGTACGGAAACAACTAAGGAGGAGGCGATCCAGAGGCGACAAGAAAATCCCATCTAGGGTTTTGTCCCTCTCGTCGGGGATGCCATCGGTCCACTCTGCCTCTAATGGCCTTGGGCCTTGGAGGTGTGGCGGGCGAGAGGTTTTCCGTTCTTTTTTTATCATGTTTTCGGTGTCCTATTTGAGATGTTGAGGCGATGGCTACGTCTTGAAGTTAGAATAAGATTCTCCCTGCTATATCCTTGCTCCGGTGGTGCATCTAGCAATGGCGGAGGATGTGGAGTCATGTGTCTGACGACTCTCCCAGGATCCGGTTGGTTTTCGTGTTCATTGGTGTGTTTCCACGTCAATCCCTTTCGATCTTCGGTTGGCATCAATGTTGATGGTTGCTGGTTTGATGTGTTGGTACTTAGTGGTCTTAGCTTGACGACTTTCATCTTATATGTAATGGACATCTTTGTAATGTTGTTCAAAGACCTATTTGTATTTTTTTCACATTTGGACATCTTTGCTACCATTGATGATTTTTCCTATATCATAGGAATTTCACAAAAAAAGAGTGATGTATATTCTTGGGAAAATGTATCTTGTGGCAGACCCAAGAATTATTTAAAGCCTGGACAAAAAATATATTTCAAAGCTAATGACAGTACTTTTTGAGAAAATTGCGAGAAAATTAGGCTTGCCAGGCACTCAGGCTTAGGGACGGTTGAGTCCTCATATGCATGTATGTGTACTAGGCATGGGAAAGTGTCTTCAACACATGGACACTAGTGATCCCTTCACTTTCAGATTTTTAAAAATTTCAAAACCTCACACTTCTCTGTCTCTAAAAATTATGATGTTAAATACATATATAGATATATACAGGAGGAGTGTACGAAAAAAAGTCCCGTCAAAATTACTTTATATTTTGGCAAATATAAAAAAGACAAATTTCTGATAAAAAGGTGTACTACTATTTTACCACTATCTAGTGTCAAGAATATTCTTTTTGGACGCGGCTACACGGCTGCGCTCGTTGGATAACAACACCCAGCGGGCGTTCCAACAAGGATGGCCCCATGCTCCCGCGTCGTAGGAAAACGACAAAAACTGCCCCCACGATACCTCTCCACCATAATTGCGTTCCCACTCCACCTTCACATGCCAAAAAGGTACCCAAGCATAGAGAAAAGAAGCTAGCTGATCTTCTTATTCTCCAAGAAAGGACACAAAAGTAGATCGGGGTCCAAGTAGATCTGGGACTCACCTCCTAATGAGGGTTCAACTCGTCAATGCCCATTGTTATGGACTTGGGTTTTGGAGAAGGAGGGAGCGCTGGAGGCATCAATCAGCTAGCAAACAAGCACACAGGGACGCAAGTTTTACCCAGATTCAGGCCTCGTAGAGGTCCCTACTCCTGCTTGTCTGCTCTTGGAATTATCGAAGGAATCGAAGATTACAGGGGTGCGCAGATGCAATCTGGCGATGGTTGTGGAAAACTAGGGTTATGATTGTCCTCCTCGCCGCCCCCTCCTAGCCTTTATATAGATAGGCTAGGTCTCAAGTAGCAGGTCGAGTCGGTTACAGATTAGGGTTTGTCGCTTTGAACTTTCTATCTTAAGCTTCTTCTTGCGTTGCAAGCAATCGGAGAGTCTGTGGGTCACCCGAATTCTGCATTGGGCCTTGACAACGCCGTGGGCTTCTGCCGTAGCTAGACCGTATATGTCAAACTCGAGTACCTATAGGGTATACCCATTCAATAGCCCCCAAGTGTCCAGTGGAATCGCAGATTTGACTGGAGACATTATGAAGTCTTTCGAGTGCATGACTGAGAATTTTTTCAAGTGTTCTGTTTATGTCATAGGGATTGTTGATATACGTGCCTGATTTATCCGATGTATCGGTATCAGTTAACTGCCTTAGGGAAAAACAACGTAATCTACTTCAAAATCGAGTCCCCGAACTCGAATTCGGAAAAGTGCTGGCGTAATTCGACTCAGGCCGCGGAGGTCTTACAGGAGTCAAATTCTAGTGTCTAAATGTGAAAACTCGACACGTCTGTCAAGGCATGTTCATCGTACTTGCAGGTATAGATATATTTCTGGTAGTGCGCAGCAGATGCGTTGCCAGGCCTTATTCAGGTCTTATCTTTACGTTGCAAGCACGTCATCCGAATTTTTGTCATCGCAGAGATGATTCGGGTGGCCCAAGAGACCTAATCTCTTTGTAGGATAAACATGTGGCGGAGTCACCATGGATTTCGAGTGTGGATGTTATCAACACACAGTATGATGTACAAGGGAAAATAATCATAGGGTGCGCGACCAGCACTCCCTATGGGAGTAGCCCCCGAGTGCCTATTCGAGTTGTAGACTCGAGTGGGGACTAAAAACATTTGCGACTGCTGTCGTCTTTTGTTGCTTGTTTTAGTCGAATATACTTCCAGCGTTCCCTATGGGAGTAACCCGTAGTTCACAATCGAATCGTTGATTTGAGTGATGGGTTTTCGTGGAACTTGTATACCTGCATAAAAATTCTTTCGGGTGCGCGGCCAGTGCTCCTGTTAGGAGTAGCCCCCGAGTGCTTGGTTGAGTCAAAGACTCGGGCAAGAACTAAAGTAGTCAAAATCTTCTTCTGCTAGAATCGATGACGTCAGTGCTGACGATGTGATGACCTCAGTTACCCGCGTGAGCGGCCTTGATGGGACGTGACGAGCGATGGGTGCCACTTTCTGACTTTGATTTGACTGGCGTGCATAATCTTCTATTTTAACTGTGTCTCCTCGATTT
The DNA here is from genome assembly GCA_023614405.1 of Avena insularis. Lineage (NCBI taxonomy): Eukaryota > Viridiplantae > Streptophyta > Magnoliopsida > Poales > Poaceae > Avena > Avena insularis. The sequence continues at coordinate 92,265,825 of CM042696.1, read as the reverse complement.
CCATGCATAATGGGAGTAGTGGGGGATGGTTCGTGGTTCACCTTTGCCACGTGTCGATGGCGATGTGCTCCACATGTTTAGTAGGGTTTTTGCTGGCCGTTGGATGTCATCCGTGAGGAGGTTAAGTAGCAGCACAGCTGCGGTAATTTTCCCCATCTCTCTTCTTGCTCGTGCTTCCTTCGCCATTGTTGCTCGTTTCTGCTCCCTTGCGCTCGTCCTCTCCGTGGCACTGGACCAGCTGTGCGTATTCCCTAGCTACTTCCTTCGTTCTCACCGCCATCGAAAGATGGGCAAGAAGAAAGGAGGCGCCGCCGCTGGATCTGCGGCCGCCATTGCCGCCGCCAAGAAGAAGGGAGGCACCACCGCCATGGGCACCAGCGCCGCCGCCGCTGGGAAGAAGAAAGGTGCGGGCACCCATGTCACCAACGGCTCCTGGCGTGTGTCTGTCATCAAGTCTTCTGAGCTGCACCTTCTTCATCAAGATGGAGCACTTCTGTCCGTAGAAGATGACTCACGAATGCCTGGTGACGAGGTAATCCCCCGTCCTCCTGCGGGTTTCAGAGTGATGTTCCTTGTGTTCATCATCCGAGGTCTCTCTCTCCCCCTGCATCCATTTGTTAGGGGTCTTCTCTGCTTCTATGGGCTCCAGCTGCATCAGCTGTCCCCAAATTCGATTCTTCATATCTCTTGTTTCATCACTCTCTGCGAGTGCTGGCTCGGAATCGAGCCACACTTCGGTCTCTTCAAGAAGCTTTTCGAGCTTAAGCGTCAGTTGGGGTCGGGTTCGGTAGTCTACGATGTAGGAGGCTGCAGGATCCACGTCGACTCTTCCTCCACCTATTTTGATATCAAGCTTACTGTTGGCTCGTGGTTGACGTGGGTGCTTGTTCCTTCAATCCACGGCGCCAGAAAGATGCTTGTTGGCTCAAGATATGATGAGCTCGTTGGGAACCACAAGAGGAAGGTATGAGGAGCACACCAGCAAATTTTCCCTCAGTTGTGAAACCAAGGTTATCGAACCAGTAGGAGCAAGGAAACACCTCCAAGGTGTTGTTTCCAACTTCAAATCCTGCACAACACAACCACAGAACTTTGTCCCCAACTTACGGTGAGGTTGTCAATCTCACCGGTTTTGCTGAAAACGAAGGATTAAACATATTGTGTGGAAGAAAGTAATAGCTTGCAGAAAGTAAACGGAAAACATTAAACAGTTGTAGATTGATGGTAAAAGAAAGGACCGGGGTCCATAGTTCACTAGTGGTGATTCTCCTTAAGATAGATGACATGTTGGGTGAACAAATTACAGCGGGGCAATTGACAAACATCGAGAAAGAATACATGCATATACTAATCATCTTGACTCCTATGAGATTTTATTGGGCATTACAACATTATACATAGACCGTAATCCAACTGCATCTATGACTAATAATCCACCTTCAGGTTATCATCTGAACCCCCTCCAGTATTAAGTTGCAAGCAATAGATAATTGCATTAAGCATTGCGTGTAAAGTAAACAATACGATTGTTCTATGAACAAAGGATTGTTGTTTTCTCCCTAGTAGCAACAGCACATCTAGTACCTTAGAGATTTCTGTCACTTCCCGGATTATTAGAGGCATGAACCCACTATCGAGCATAAATACTCCCTCTTGGAGTTGCTAGCATCTACTTGGCCAAGATATCTACTAACAACGGAGAGCATGCAAGATCACAAATAACAAAGACATGATAGAATCAATAATCAATCTGAAATAGCATCTCAATATCCATCGGATCCCCGTAAACATAACATGCAGAATTATAAATAGATGATCTTGATCATGAACAGAGCTCACAAGATCTAAACATGGTAGCACAAAGGAGGAGAACCAACCATCTAGCTACTACATGGACCCGTAGTCCAAGGATGAACTACTCATGCATCACACCGGAGGCTTGCATGGTGATGAAGAAGGCCTCCAGGGTGAATTCTCCCCTCCGGCAGGGTGCCAGGAAGAGCTTCGGATCCCTCCCGATCTAGGGATGGAGATGACGGCGGCTACAGACTCTTTCGTGGAATTTTGATCGAGTCCTTAGGGTTTATATATCAGAGGAAATATATAGGCGAAAGGGGAGGCCGAGGGGGTGCCCTAGGCGGCCGCACCACCTGGCGGGCTGGGGCTGGCCAGGCTGGCGTGGTTGGCCCCTGGCCCCTCTCCGTCTTGTATTCTGGCTCCGTGTCCCCCTCGGTGAAATATTGACTTTGGCTTTTGTCCGGTCCAATTCCGAGAATATTCATTTTCTGACTTTCCTAGAACCAAAAATAGCAGAAAATAGGCAGATGGCACTATGGCATCTTGTTAATAGGTTTGTCCAAGAAAGTGTATAAAAATACTCGAAAGTGTGGACAAAACATAAGAAAGTAGATATAAAAGAAGCATGGAACATCAAAAATTATAGATACGTTTGTACGTATCAACATCCCCAAGCTTAACTCCTGCTCGTCCTCTAGTAGGTAAGTGATAAAAAGAAAGAATAATTTTTGAGGTGACATGCACCATGATAGACTTGATCAAAGTATTTTTGTAAAACATTGATAGCTGGGATCATAGTACTTCAATATAGAATGAAAGATAAAGTTCTAACAATAAGACATCGCAACTATGTTGTAACATGAAAAGGAACAAACAAAAGATTCATGAATAACAATGCTTTGCAAGACGTTTGTTTGTTTCACATAAAGAAAACATAATGAGAATGGTATTCAGCTTGTCCCTCATAGTGTAGCAAACATAAATGCATAGGACACCTTCAAAGTTCATAAGGGTGACTAGATAAAAAATAGTTTAAGAACAAGCAATATCAAAGTTATGCATCAATCAACAAGTCTTGGGACAATGCACATTAAACTAAGAATGGACACTATGCTCTCTCAATAGGTGCATAAAGATAGAAGATGGAGACTCAATATAAAAGTGGAAGAAAGGCCTTCATAGAAGGAAGCAGGGATTCAAGTCTCATAAAGAGCTTCCAAAAATTATGGTACTTATTAGCTTTCAACTCTCATTGCCCCTATCATAAGCATCTTGAAGTGATTAAGGTTAAAGCAAACAAACTATGGAGTATATGCTTGACAAAGTATAAGTTGGAAATCTCATGTCCCTTGAATATGAGAGTCGCTCCTCATGCTACTCAAGTTTAGTTATCGGTAAGTTCTTGTCATAGTAAGTACATGTGTATCATAGAGAACCGCCAACGGGGTACCCCTTGCCCGATGATACGGAAGAATCTCCATATCAAAATGACAAGGCAAGCAGACAACGAGCATCTCAGCAATCTTCTTATTTACCATGGGAAAATGGTGCTTTTTTTTCTCTCTTTCCTCTTTTCTCATCTTTTTTTTCTCAATCTCTATCTCTTTTTTATAAGAAGAATGCTTCATAGATTGCTCATTATAGTTACGCTGCAGGTTTCCACCATGCTTAGGCATGGATTAGACTAGTGGCCCAGGCGTTTCTCTAACACACATACATAACTCCATGGACTTACAAGCTCCCCTTTCATTTCACATCGACGGAATCCATAGATAAAAGAGCATGTATCAACTAGGTACAATGTACAAGTGCAATGTTGAAAGCCTTCCCCATGACAGCATGGTTCTGCTAATCCCCAACATATAAGTGCAAGCATATACAACATAGATGACACAATGGTTCAAGTTTATTAGGGGCAAGAAAAGTAAAGTGTGCCCTCAAGTTCGTGAGAGCTTTAATCACTAGTTTTATCATAACAAGTTTAATTCGGAAGGTAGATAAAAACATGAATATACATGGAATAGCAAATGCTAATAGGTAGGTATGGTGGACTCTTTGGAATAACTTGGTTTTATTTGGAGTTGGATGCATGAGTGGAACTCACACTTGGTTATGGAGGCTAGCAAAAGACTGGGAGCGACCAACTAAGAGAGCAATAATGTCCATAATCATGCAAAGCGATAAAACATCATTAATTAAAGCATAAAGTGATATTACAAGTCAAAAACTAAAGGATCATAGAGGCTATGGTGACTTGGTATAGTCTTAACATGGTGTGCTAATGCGCCAAGTCAACCCAAATAAAGCATCAAAGGAGAATACCACAATACTATGCTTTAATATGCTAAAACAATGCATGATTCTTTCAAGGCACATTAAGCAATCTCAATTGTTTATAACATGTAATGCTAAAGCAATAAATCACTAAGCATAAATCCAAAACAATATCAAGCATGACATGACAAAGCATAAGCCACAGTCAAAAACAAGCTCCTCTTACCACTTAAGCATGAACTTTTCCTACTCATTTCCAATCCAAACCAACTTATTTGAAAACTAATGTATGAAAGAGTGGGTCCAACCAATTTATTCAAGCAAACTAAGAAAACCAAGTAAATGAAAACTAAAAACAAAAATGAAGATGCTCAAAGAACAACACAACTGTGCATGAAACAAAAAAAAAGTGTTTGGAAGAAACCTGAGATTTTTATTGATGAAGAAGGGGATGCCTTGGGCATCCCCAAGCTTTGACGCTTGTCCTTCTTGGATATTTCTTGGGGTGACACGTGTGGCATCCCCAAGCTTGAGCTTTAGTTCATTCTTCATCTCATTACATCATTATCTCCATACACCTGAAATTTTTTCTTCATACAAAACTTCACACAATCTTTATTAGCAACATTAGTGCACTCAAGATAATAAGTCTTTGGGTTCAGTTTAAATACCAATAAAACTTCCATTAAAACACAAGCTACTGTAGCACTTCCCTCAAAAATCTCAATTCTCCAAAGAGAGCTCAAAAAGGAATCAACAAGAAGCAAATGCAAATAATGGCAGAAATCTGTCAAAACGGACCAGCAGGTAAAAACCAATTTTTTCGAAGACCTTTTGTTGCTCAAATCGAAAAGTGTTTAACTAACTAAAGTTAGATAACAACCTGGGGAAGAAGCACAAAAAATCACAGCTCAAACCGATGTACACAGATTTTACACGAATTTTTACAGTGAAGCACAAAAATCTGTTTCGGAACAGCAACTTTTCCAAACATTTCTTCTCTCTCATTAGAGGTTACTCTTGGCACAAAAAGCAAATAAAAAGGATAAGGAGCGGTTATTACAGAGGTAATAACTTCCAAGACTCATCTAAAACTTTTGGGTTATCTCCCAATAAGTACTTTTCTTTAATGCCTTTAAGTTAGGCATAAGAAGCAAGAAAAGCATCAAGTATCCTCAAATGAAGAAGCATTAAGATTGATACCAGAAATATCTTCAACAAGGCAAGGTATCTCATCCAAATAAGTCCTAGAGGATCCTATCTTAATGCTCTTGGGTTCACTACTTTCATCAAACGGGTTTTCAGGAACAATCCAATCAAGATTCTTTTCTATGGCTTCATGCATTGCTACAAGTTTGAAAGGTATTGATATCTTAATTTCCTCCCCATTAGGTTCGGTTTTGTTCATCTTTTCTCGTGTACCAATAACATCTACACATGAGCCTAGCACATTAAAACGATCAAAGACTTGTCTATCTTCCTTAGCAACATCATAGAATTCTTTAAGCAAGGTTTCCAGAATAAAATCTCTCTTTTCAGGGTCCTCAATTTCCTTAAGTTTAAGAAACATTACTTGCATTAAGGGGTTAAGGTTAACAAACCTAGCTTCCAACATGTGAACTAAAGAAGCTGCAGCAATTTCATAATTTGGAGCAAGTTCTGCAAGGGATCTATCCTCAATATCCTTATGTTTACTAACATGAATAAAGAATTCTTCAATATTATCTTTTCCAATTTTAGAGCCACTACCTATTGAAAGGTCTTTCAGGGTGAACTTAGGGATCAACATGGTGAGCTAAGAAAGAGGTAACTATAGAAAGACTTAATTTTTTGTGTTTTTAATAAAGAAAGCAAACTAGTACAAATATTTTTTTTTGTGTTTTTGATAAAGAAACAAGCAAACAAAGCAAAAATAAACTAAGCAAAACAAAAACAACAAAGTAAAGAGATTGGTTATGAGGGACTCCCCTTGTGAAGATGTCCTTGACTCCCCAGCAACGACGCCAAAAAATACTTGCTGGCTCGTGGTTGACGTGGGTGCTTATTCCTTCAATCCACGGCGCCAGAAAGATGCTTGTTGGCTCAAGATACGATGAGCTCATTGGGAACCCCAAGAGGAAGGTATGATGAGCATAGCAGCAAATTTTCCCTTAGTTGTGAAACCAAGGTTATCGAACCAGTAGGAGCAAGGAAACACCTCCAAGGTGTTGTTTCCAACTTGGAATCCTACACAACACAACCATAGAACTTTGTCCCCAACTTACAGTGAGGTTGTTAATCTCACCGGTTTTGCTGAAAATGAAGGATTAAACATATTGTGTGGAAGAAAGTAATAGCTTGCAGAAAGTAAATAGAAAACAGTAAACAGTTGTAGATTGATGGTAAAAGAAAGGACCGGGGTCCATAGTTCACTAGTGGTGATTCTCCTTAAGATAGGTGACATGTTGGGTGAACAAATTACAGTGGGGTAGTTGACAAACATCGAGAAAGCATACATGCATGTACTAATCATCTTGACTCCTATGAGATTTGATTGGGCATTACAACATTATACATAGACCGTAATCCAACTTCATCTATGACTAATAATCCACCTTCAGGTTATCATCCGAACCCCCTCCGGTATTAAGTTGCAAGCAACAGATAATTGAATTAAGCATTGCGTGTAAAGTAAACAATACGATTGTTCTATGAACAAAGGATTGTTGTTTTCTCCCTAGTAGCAACAGCACATCTAGTACCTTAGAGATTTCTATCACTTCCCCAGATTACTAGAGGCATGAACCCACTATCGAGCATAAATACTCCCTCTTGGAGTTACTAGCATCTACTTGGCCAAGATATATACTAACAATGGAGAGCATGCAAGATCACAAATAACAAATACATGATAGAATCAATAATCAGTCTGAAATAGCATCTCAATATCCATCAGATCCCCGCAAACACAACATGCAGAATTACAAATAGATGATCTTGATCATGAACGGAGCTCACAAGATCTAAACATGGTAGCACAAAGGAGGAGAACCAACCATCTAGATACTACATGGACCCGTAGTCTAAGGATGAACTACTCACGCATCACACCGGAGGCTTGCACTGTGATGAAGAAGGCCTCCAGGAGGAATTCTCCCCTCTGACAGGGTGCCGGGAAGAGCTTCAGATCCCTCCCGATCTAGGGATGGAGATGATGGTGGCTACAGACTCTTTCGTGGAATTTTGATTGGGTCCTTAGGGATTCTGTATCGGAGGCAATATATAGGCGAAAGGGAAGGCCGACGGGGTGCCCTAGGCGGCCGCGCCACCCCCTGGCGCGGGCTAGGCCTGCCCGCCCAGCCAGGTGGTGTGACCGTCCTCTGTCCCCTCTCCGTCTCGTATTCTGGCTCCATGTCCCCCTCGGTGAAATATTGACTTTGGCTTTTGTCCCGTCCAATTCCGAGAATATTCATTTTCTGACTTTCCTGGAACCAAAAACAGCAGAAAACAGGCAGCTGGCACTATGGCATCTTGTTAATAGGTTAGTCCAAGAAAGTTTATAAAAATACTCCAAAGTGTGGAGAAAACATAAGAAAGTAGATATAAAACAATCATGGAACATCAAAAATTATAGATACGTTTGCAACGTATCACCCACCGCGTTTGTCCAAGGGTGGAGAGACAAGTGGTTCTACATGCGGGACCATAAGGCTGACGGTGAGCACTTCGGACTCGCGCAAGAGGAGGCATTCCTAGAAGAACATCGTGATGCCTAGCGAGTCCGAGGAAACGGAGATGTTGTATCAGCATGTCTGCAACCTCGAAGGTCGCATAGGCAAAGAAGAGGGTGGCGCTGCTCTCATTCGCACGTGGTTGCGCCGCCGCATCCAGCCTCTGCAAGCTAGAGTCCATCCGATGTACCACTGGGTCAGTGCTGGCGATGTCACTCACATATCTGCAAAGGGCATTTCTGTGGGTGAGGTAGATAGGAGGTTGCAACTGGTGACCAAGTATACCGCCAAGGAGGATCTCCCAGGCAAATCAGTCGTGCCCCCTTTCGATGCCAACAACCCTCCGCCTGAGGTAGAGTTTTCTACAAAGTAGTATTGTATTTGTTCGATTGGTTGCCAAGTACTTAATATGTGCTGATGTTTCTTCTGAATGCAGGACTAGAAAGTGGCTGCCAGTTTTCCTCCTCAACCTAAAGGGGTTATCCCTCGCGAAGCGGAGGAAGAGGACGAGTCAGAATCGACCATCCCAATTGAAGAAGAGGAGGGAGCTCCCGAGTCCAGCAGCCACGACACTCGCAAGCGTTCCCGCAGCAAGGATTCTGACGTTTCTTCACGGACGACGCCGGAAGGTCCTTCTGCTGCCGCAGAGGAGCCAATTCCCGCCATACCTGTGCGCGTCATGGCTCCTCCTGCTCAGAAGAAGCTGCGACTGCCGAAGGATTCGTTGGATGACTCCTTTGACCTCAACAAATTCAACGGGTAAGCTTTTAATGTCCACGAGTTCGTCTTGCTCTCTTTGAGGTTGCTTTTTCTGAAGTGGTGTTGGGCACGTTTTGCAGTCAAGCAGCATCGTCGTCTTCTGACGACGTCCAATTTGTGAAAGAGTCCGGAGTCGCAGACTCCAAGACCAAGGAAGTGGTTGCATGGTCTCCTTCCCCTCTAGTGGTGGCCCACTCTGGCGCCAATTCTTCGAGTTCTCCACATGCTGGGGAGCACCAGATGGTTGCATGGACGACTGCACAACAGTCATCTTTGAAGTCCCTAGAGGAACATGTGAGTGTCCTTTTTGTTGTTTCGTAGTCGATTGTTCTTTGGGTTGCCGCTGAGTCTTCGTTTCACTTAGTGTAGCTCATTGTGAAGGAAGTTGCTCGTCTTGCGGAGCAAGTCCTTTCTATGGGTTGATAGCACGCTCTGCTGGACAATCGCCACCGCGCAGTTCAAGGTTAGCTTTTACTTTGTCTTTGCCTTCGTGGAAATTTTGTCAACTCAATTGTTGATATGCCATGTGTTTTTGTAGGTCAGCACAATGAACTTCTCCGTCGCGTTACGTCCCTCGAGAAGGGGCTTGCCGCGGCGGAGAATAGGCGCGATGAGGCAGTCGTGGCTCTAGAAGAGTCGCAGAAGCATGAGGAAGAGCTGCGTTCTTCCAATGCTGAAAGGGAGAAGTTGTTCGAAGAACAATTTTTTTCGATTGCCAAGGCTCTCTTAGGTAATTTTCAGTTTGATTTGCATTGCTCCTTGTTTGATGTCACGTTGCTGTGCTGACACCCTGTGTATGCAGATGTCGTCAGCCTGAGCTTTGATGCCCAGTCCCTGCGTCACGCGGATGCTTTGGCAGGCGCCATTGCTGCAGTCAAAGACCACAGTGTTTCCCTTCAGGAGACCTTGGGGAATGCCAAAGGTGTGCTCAGTCGCCTCCGTGAGGATCTGACTCCCAAGGCCGGGCTAATCGACAATATTGATGACCTTCTAGAATCCTTCCCTGGAGGTATTCCCATGGAATTCAGGAACTCCCAGCGGTCTGTCGGTGCCACCATGGCACTCGCGATGGTGCAAGCCCATGGCGTGGAGTTGGATCCCGCCAGTCTCGGTGATCTCCGTGGTGACGCCGAGGCCAGCAGGTAGTGTTTGCTCCCTTCGCTAGTAGTTGCGGTAAATACGGGCATCTGCTTATCGAGACAGTCACCAAATACTCTGAGGAGCGGCGGCGAGCAAAGGTGGCGAAGACCGCGGCATCTAGGGCTACCACCGGCAAGTCCGTGGCGTCGGAGACTGCCACGGATGCGATGAAGCCCCCGAAGTCGAAGTCGAAGTCGAAGAAGAATAATGCTCCCTAGTCGCCATGTGTAATAGCTGTAGCTAGCCTTTTGTTTGAACTATGCTTTTGTGGGGGTGTTCCCTTGACATTTTTATCAAATTTGAATGTAGTCCTCTATTTATCGATGTGTGATGAGTCTCATTTGCCTCTTGCTTGATTGTACCTAGGGTCCTTCGAGTGGTCCTCATGATTCTCCTCCCAACAATGACCCCACGACGCAGCCGCGTTCAAAGGTGGAGGAGTTGTTGTTGCTTTCGCGACTGCGTGACCGCATTAAGAAGTTGGAGCGTGAGTTGCCCATCATCCGCAGTAACGCGGATGTGTGGAAGTCGAAAGCTGAGAAGGCCACCGCTCGCGAGAAGTATCTCTTGGAGGGAGTGGCGCAATTGAACGAGCAGTTTAAATGTTATCTCTTCTGCCTTCTCATCTTTTCTTTTAGTCAGTCGCGGCGATGCCTTGTCTTCACACTTTGTTGCTTGCTTGGTGTAGTTGTTAGCGCTCGTCATCCGCAGGATGAGAAGGATCGGGTGGCCATTCGAATGAACAACCTGACCTAGGATCAGCTGCATGCGAGTGGGTATTTTTGGGTGGACCACGACCATGCAGTCACGCTGGCAACCCTGCAGGATCGTTCTTCTCGAGTGCTCCAATGCTTGAAGCAGGCGTAGTCGTGTCTTAGGCACATTTATCAGATGATGTTTCCGCTGGACGTCGTCCCTTCAAGCCTGTTGGCTCTTCTGGCGAAGTTTCAAGATATAAGCGCGGTACGTGAGTGTGTGCGCCAAAGAATCGGGTCGCGTGAAGGCTGCTATCGCCCTATCAGTGATCGCATCGGCCAGATGTGGACATAGCGTCCGTTGCTGCTGGGCCGCCACCGCCGCCGGAAGGGATGACTTGAAACATGGTGCCAAACTACCAAGCGGTTGATCAGCCGGGGGAGGACATTGTCGACTTCTTTGAAGGGAAGACGAATGTTTATCTTCTACAGCAGTATCGTAGTTTGTATCCTGCACATATATGTATGAGTGTTGTAAAGTTCGTATGATTGTGTTGGGTGTATTTAGTACCCATTGATATGTGAAGAGCTTGCTAGCTTGTATATTTTTCGAGTGTATTATACTCTGCAGATCCTTTTCGTTAGCCTGACTTGTGTTTATCTAAGCACCTTGCCAACCTGTCAGGTGCGTTGCAACTGGGTTGGTGTTTATCAAGGGTTCGATTGGTATTGTGTCAGCTACTCAGGATACTGCGATTTGTTCGTAGAACAAAAGTGTAAAGGGTGGCGCAGCCCCCGAGTGATGAAATTGCAAGAAAATAAGGAAAAGCACAGAGTTTTGGGCACTTAGCTTTATTTATTCGCAGAATAGTACGAGGTATAATGTGTGGCTAAGTAGCCTGGCTGAATAGCCTTATTTGTAATGTAAAAACGACTAGGGGTAGAAACTACGCAGCTGCGCGACGTTCCAGGAGTTGGAGTATGCGACTCCGCTCTCAAAATCTTTAAGGCGATAGGCGCCACCTAGGATTACTTCTGTAATTACGTAAGGTCCTTCCCAAGGGGACTCGAGCTTGAGATGCCCTTGTTGCTTCAGTCGCAGGACCAGGTCTCCTTCGACGAAGGATCTGGGGCGTAGCCTTCTGCTGTGGTAGTTGCGGAGGCTCTTTGCTGGTAGATCGTTGATATTCCCTCTCCTATCTCATGTGCCTCATCAAGGAGGTCAACGGAGTCTTCGAGTGCAAAAGTTGACTCCTTATCGCTGTATGCGACCACCCGTGGGGCTTTGTAGCGTACTTCTGCGGGTAGCACCGCTTCAGCGTCGTGCACCATGAAGAACAGAGTGTATCCCGTGGTGCTATTTGGAGTTGTGTGCAGGCTCCATAGTACGGATTGCAGCTCGTCTAGCCAGCATCTAGCGGCTTGTTCGAGCGGTCGGAGGAGTCGTTTCTTGATTCCACCGCAGACGAGGCCATTGGCCTTTTCGACTTGACCGTTGGTCTGCGGGTGGGCCACCGAGGCATAGCTTATGTTGATTCCCAGGTTTTCGCATAATTCCTGGAACTCCTTAGAGGTGAAGTTCGTCCCATTGTCCGTGATGATGCTATGTGGCACTCCAAAGCGGTAGACAATAGACTCGAAGAACCTGACAGCGCTGGCTGCTGATTGATTCTTCACTGGCATGGCCTCGATTCACTTGGTGAATTTGTCGACCGCGACTAAGAGGTAAACATAATCTCCTCGCCAGGACTTTGGGAGCTTGCCAACCATGTCGAGTCCCCATTGTGCGAAGGGCCAAGCCAATGGTATTGGCCGGAGTTCCGCGTCAGGTGCGTGTGGTTTGTCTGCAAATCGTTGGCAAGCGTTGCAGCGCTGGACGATGTCCTTAGCATCACGCATGGCCGTGGGCCAGTAGAATCCAGCTCGTAGAGCTTTGGCGATGAGGGCGCGACTGCCAGCATGGTGTCCGCAAGTGCCTTCATGTATGTCGAGGAGGACATCCCTTCCATCCTCGTTGGAGACGCACCGTTGAAGTCCTCATGTGATGTTGCGCTTGAACAGTTCGCTGTTGATGAGGGCGAATGTCTTGGATCGTTGCGCGATGTGTCGCGCATTAGTCGGGTCATCTGGCAGCCTCTTGCTGAGTAGATATGTGATGTAAGGTTGTGTCCAAGATGGCTCGATCATCATGACCCCCATTGGTCCTTTGAGTCATGTATCGAGCTCCATGTCGTCGAGTGCCATTGGCTCTTTGGGTGGCATAGCCCCCGAGTCCGTTGACGTGCTTGCTTTCTTCTCTGGAGCTTTGGGCTTGATGGAGCGCTTGCAGATGCGCTCCAGGAATACCCCATGTGGTATGGGGGCGCAGGTGGAGCCAATGTTGGCGAGTAGATCCGCCTCTTTATTGCTTTCACGGCCTACGTGTCGCATCTCGCAGCCGTCAAAGTCTCCCTTGAGTGTGTCGTAGAGGTCGCGATAGCGATCATGTTGTCGCTCAGTGTGTCGCACTCGTGCATCGTTTGATTGACCACCAGCTTGGAGTCGCTGTAGATGATGAGCCTCTTGGCACTGCAGGCTTTCTCCATCCGCATCCCATGGATTAAGGCTTCATATTCAGCTTCATTATTGGAGGTGGTGAACTGTATTCGCAGAATATATTTCATCTTGTCTCCTTAGGGCGATGTCAGTATGACACATGCGCCATCTCCGTCCTTTCGCTTGGATCCGTCGAAGTGCATTGTCCAAAGATAGGACATGCCTGACTTGTCGGGGAGCTGGTTCTCCATCCAGTGCATGAGGAAATCTGGGAGAACTTGTGACTTGATCGCGTCGCGCTTCTCATTTGTGATGTCTCGTGGAGACAGCTCGATTCCCCAGAGTGCGACTCATCCGGTGGCGTTAGGATTATTGAGTATATGCCCGAGCGAGGCGTCATTTACCACCACGATTGGGTGCTCCTGGAAGCAGTGGCGCAGTTGCCTGGCTGTCATGAAGACGTCATACACTAGCTTCTGGTAGTGCGGGTACCGCTGTTTTGTTAGCGTGAGCACCTCGCTGAGGTAGTATACTGGGCGCTGGACCCCGTGGACCTTATTTACTTCGGCTCGTTCCACCACGAGCACCATGTTGACCACCTGGTTGGTGGTGGAGATGTAGAGCAGTAGCGGTTCCTTTTCGCGAGGCGTCACCAGTACAGGCGAGGTGGATAATAGACGCTTGAGATCTTTGAATGCTTCTTGCGCCTCGTTCGTCCACTCGAACTTGTCAGCTTTGCGGAGGAGTTGGTAGAAGGGTAGTGCCTTTTCGCCCATTCGACTGATGAATTGACTGAGCGCCGCGATTCGCCCAGCTAGCTGCTGGACACCTTTTACGTTCTTGGGCATCTCCATGGCCAGTATGGCCTTTATTTTCTTCGGGTTTGCCTCGATCCCTCTCGTAGAGATGAGATACCCGAGTAATTTCCTAGATGGCACGCCGAAGGCGCATTTGTCCGGATTGAGCTTGATCTGGTAGTGGTCGAGGTTAGCGAAGGTCTCGCGGAGATCGTCGATTAACGTGGCTTCCTCTTTGGTTTTGATGACGATGTCATCAATGTAGACTTGGATATTGTGACCAAGTTGGTTCTTGAGGCAAGCCAGCATGCACCACTGATAGGTGGCTCCTGCCTATTTTAGCCCGAAGGGCATCGTCTTGTAGCAGAACACACCAAAGGGCGTTGTAAACGCCGTTTTCTCCTGGTCTTCCTCCTTCATTCGAATCTGATTGTAGCCTGAGTAGGCGTCAAGGAAGCAGAGGTGCTCGCATCCCGCGGTGGAGTCGGTGATTTGGTCGATTCGTGGCAACGAGAAGTGATCCTTTGGGCAGTCCTTATTCAAGGAGGTGAAGTCCACGCACATCCGCAGGATATCCGTGTCTTTTTTAGGTACAAGCACTGTGTTAGCGAGCCATGTGCTTTCCTTGATCTCATGTATGAAGTTTGCGTTGAGGAGTCTGTTGATCTCCATACCGACTGCTTTTGCTCTTGGTTCAGACAGTCGTCGTATTGTTTGTTTGACTAGCCTCGCGTCTAGATTCACGTTGAGTGAGTGCTCGGCGAATTCCCTAGGAACCCCTGGCATGTCCGCTCGACACCAGGCGAAGGTTTCCTAGTGCTCATGGAGGAATTCGACGAGCGCGAGTTCCTATGCGGAACTCAAGTTGTTGGCGATGAGGGCCGTCTTGGTCGGGTCCGTTGGGTGGACCTGGACTTTCTTCGTGTGTACCGACGAGTCGAAGGACAGGTCGGGTGAACTTGGCCTGCTCAGGGGAGGCAGACTGTTGTCTGTTGACTCCTTCAATCTTGCGAGTTCTTCCTGCATGCCGAAGGACTGGGAGATTCTGTTGAATTTCCTGTCGCAGCTGTTGGACCTCTTGAAGCTTCCATTGATTGTGATGATGCCGTTTGGACCCGGCATTTTCATCTGTAGGTAGGCGTAGTGCGACACTGCCATGAACCTCGCGAACGCGACACGTCCGAGGATGCAGTGGTATTGTGAGGGCCAATCGATGACTTCAAAGTCGATGTGCTCTCGCCGAAAGTTTTGCAGCGTGCTGAAGATGATGTCGAGGTTGATTTTGCCTAGGGGATATATGCCCTTCCCTGGGACGATGCCATGGAACGTCATGTCTGAAACTTCCAGACAAGTCAGAGGGATCCTCATCGCATAAAAGGTACTCGCGAACATGAGGTTAATGCCGCTCCCGCCGTCCATGAAGACGTGACTCATATCAAAGTCTACATTGATGACATCGTCATCAAAACCCGATCTGCACCTCGAGTACGAGGGGACAGTGGCCTGGGCGAGGAACTTGGCGCGGGTGGTCGCGCTTGTCGAAGGTGATGCAGGAGTCGCTTCCACTGAGGTACTCAGTAGTGGAAGTGGAGAGTTTATCGCCAAACTTACTTGGCGAGTGATTGCCTTCTGCATTCGATTGGAGGGACGCCCTTTTTGGATCATCCCCATGTTGCCCACGACTCATGGGTACGGCTCGCCTCCATGATGCTGGACTGGCGCAGCCGCGGGTGGTGGTGGTCCAGGCGGTGGTGGAGGAGCTCCATGTGCCACAGCGCCTGGGGCGGCTCCGTAGCCCCGGTTGATCGCGTCGCGATTCATCTGAGCCAGGCCTTCGTGGAGCTTGAGGAACTCGTGGCAGTCCTATAGGAGGTGGCTGGACTTTTTTCTTGCCGTCGTGTTTGTCGATGTAGAAGTGCACGTTGCATGGTCCGGACAGTTTGTCCTGGATAGATGTTACGGGTGCCTCTTCGCGAGTGCAGCGCTGCCACACCTATGTGGGTTTTTTGTTGTCGCGGTATCCACCGCTGTGATATCCGCTATTGCGGTTGTCGTCGCGTTTGTCGGTGCAGCCGACTGCAACCATATTGACTTCGCCGCGGTCTTCGTAGACACGCATTCGATGTTTTCCTCGGTGGTCGCGTCTGTGCCCAAGGTCGTCGTCATCGTCGGAGTAGGTGCGGTGTTTTACAGAATCTTCTCCGTTCGCCCACCGATTCGCGATTTCCATCAGGTGGTCAATTGTTTTGGGCTTCAAGCGGCCCAGCTCCTCCCTGAGCTCTATACGGCGAACGCCGCCGTTGAACGCGTCGATTGCGCGGTCCTCCGAGATGTTTTCTGTGGAGTTCTTGATGATGGACCACCTCTGGATGTACGAGCAAAGCGACTCGCCGGACCTTTGGTGGCAGCCTCTCAGTTCTTCGATTGATGCGAGCCTTTTGTAACTGCCTTTGAAGTTGCGCACGAAACTGTAGACCAGCTTTTCCCAACTGCGAATGGATCCGCGTGGGAGGTTGTTGCGCCATGCGCGAGCGGCGCCCTGCAATTGTAGTTGCAGGCATTGCATGGCCGTGCTTCGACTCCCGTCGTGCAGCCTGACGGAGGAGATGTGGTCCTCTAACTAGATTTTTGGGTCCTGCAGGCCGTCAAATTTTGGGTTCTCCGACGGGAGTTTGAACCCCTTAGGCATTCACTTCTGCCTAATGGCCCTACTGAAGCATCTGGCGCCGCAGAGCTCCGTCTCGTCTTCTTCCGAGTCAGTCGAACGAGCACGCCTTGCCCGCATCTTGTCGACCTTGCATTGCATGATGTCATCACACGCGTCGTAGTCGTGGTCATGCCGTCGTGAGCGACATCGTCGTGACAGATCGTGACTGTCGTCACTGGAGGAGTATGAGTAGTAGTATTTGTCCAGAGCCTTGCTTTTCTTCGGCTTTGGTGTTGGTTCTTTATCGAGGGAGGCCTCGATTAGCCCTAGGCCCGCGATCGTAGATCAGTGCATGGCATCTCGCGGATCTCCAGTCGGTAGCTGGTTGTTGAGGAGGTACATGGTGGCCGCTGTCATCGTAGCTTGCGGCGTCTTCGGGAGCACGTTGCCCCACGTATCCATCGTCATAGAGCTGAAGTCAAGGACTTTCGTGGCTTCTACGCGCTCCTGGTCGGTGAGGTGGGCCAGTCGAGATCGTCTCTTGTTGGCCACGTACTCATTGCCTTTGGAAGAGGATCCTCCGTGGGAGGAGAGACCGGCTCACCGAAGGATCGACTCGTCCGCCACCTTTCTTTGCGCCTCGAGTTGCGCGATCACCTGGTGCTGGCACTTGAATTCCTCCTTCAGCAGCCAATGGTAGCCCATCAGCATGTCCTGCGGTGTGTTGGGGGGTAGAGGATTGCCCCGTAGAGCTTCTCGACAGCGGGCCCACTCATTGTCGTTGAGCTTGATCAACATACGCTCGCCGGTGTTCTCATTCATCGTGAGGTGCGGCTCTCCTCCTGTCCCGTTATTGGTGGGTGCGTCGTTGGTGGGGCCACCGTTTGCGACTGGTATACCGTCATTGGTCGGTCCAGTGCTGGTGCCGGTGTTTTCGCGATTGACGCCGGTGTCACCCGCGTTGATGACGGTGCACATGAAGTGATTGGGGAAGCTGCTGGTCCCACAACTTTCAGATCCGGAGCCGTAGGCTCCATCTTCTGTAGCTAGGCCACCCAGATCAGATCCATGACTACTGTCGCTGTCCGTGCTCCCAGCTGTTGTCGAGGCATTGAGCTCGCTGAGGGTGCCGATTGGTGGCAGGAACCATGATGCTAGAGCAATCGCGGGTGCCGTCGGCTGGTCAGGCATGCGAAGCGTGCCCAGTTGACCGACCTGGAAGCGGAAGCTCCCAATAGCTAGGCTTATCCCATCACCCACGGACTCGAAAGCCGAGCAAGTGGCTGACGTGTGGATGGTGAAGTCGAAAGCGCTAAAGAGCTGGCGAATCTCCGCTATTGCAGAGTTTTAGATCGCAGTTGACGGGGCCGAAGAAGCCGCGACATCAGCAATCCCAGTTCCCACAGACGGTGCCAATTGACGAGGGTTCAACTCGTCAATGCCCATTGTTATGGACTTGGGTTTCGAAGAAGGAGGGAGCGCTGGAGGCATAAATCGGCTAGCAAACAAGCACACATGGACACAAGGTTTACCCAGGTTCAGGCCTTGTAGAGGTCCCTACTCCTGCTTGTCTGCTCTTGGAATTATCGAAGGAATCGAAGATTACAGGGGTGCGCAGATGCAATCTGGCGATGGTTGTGGAAAACTAGGGTTGTGATTATCCTCCTCGCCGCCCCCTCCTAGCCTTTATATACATAGGCTAGGTCTCGGGTAGCAAGTCGAGTCGGTTACAGATTAGGGTTTGTCCCTTTGAACTTTCTATCTTAAGCTTCTTATTCCGTTGCAAGCAATCGGAGAGTCCGTGGGTCACCCAAATTCTGCATTGGGCCTTGACAACGCCGTGGGCTTCTGCCGTAACTGGACCGTATATGCCAAACTCGAGTACATGTAGGGTATACCCATGTCACCTTCCGTATTCAACCTATAGAGTACCACCAAAATTCTCCATGACAGAACTCCAGCAAACCTGAAAAAACGCAGGAGGCCAACAAAAAGGAAGAAGAGCGAAAAGTTTAGGTACCTTTCAAAACCAAAACTTCGAAAAAAATTCAATTATCTAGGAGGAGATGAGGAGGGTGGGAAACCACACGAAAAATTATTGTATTTACATAAGGAAACAAAAGGACAAGAACATTACAATATCTGTCCACACCATGAAAAACCACATGAACCACTGCCTATCTTTACCATTATCTAAAACTAACTTTCTCACTACCTATTTCCAATAACTTGTAGAAATATCTTTTTCACTTCATATGTCCAAGAATCTGTAGATGTCTCTATCCCAGCGTATGTCCAAATTTGTACAAGCGTAAACCTGCAATGTGGGAAACAGAAAAATACTCTAGGTCATACATCAAGTAATTCAAGTCCTTCAAGTAACCTAGAGAGAACAATTGTGTTGTTCTGCCTATCCATAATAATATGTGAAAAAAGTTTGCAGAGTTATCCACTTGATAAAATATGAGTTACCCATGCTATAAATAATAAGAAATACACTATTTTGTATTAAGTTATCCACTTGATGTACAATGACAGAACAGATGACAAATTAGATGATTTGATTAGCATGAAAAAGATAAAACAAAAAATGAGATGGATATCGACGTCCACCTCGAACCTCAAGGTGACAGATCTCACACGGATCTTAAAATGCAAGTAGCCGAAGGTGATGTCGAATCTATATGTATAAGGAGAGGGCTCTATCGCACATGGATAAGTGCAAGTTCAAGATAAAGTTGTGTTACAAACTACAAAAGTTCTAACTGTTTGAACTTGTATCTTTCAGAAAAGTTATCCATGCTTAATCTTTTCATTTACCCATGCCAGTAGCATTAACTTACCCATATCATGCTACTTAAAAAGTTATCCATACTTAATCAATAAAAGTTACCATTCAGTAGCATTAACTTTCCCATACATGCTAATAAAAGTTATCCATGCTTATTTTATTTAGTTACCCATGCTAGTAAAAGATATCCATACTTATTCAGATTGGTTAATCCTGCCAATAGCATTAACTTACCCATGCATGCCAGTAGAAGTTATTCATGCTTATTCAATTTAGTTACCCATGCCAGTAGCACATACCCATGCATTCTAGTAAAATATAAATAACATAAAAGATGAACACAAATCAAACATAGAAAAAGTTATTCATTCAATTACCATTTACTCAAGGTGTCAGATTTCACACGAATATTCAAATGCAAGTAGCCGAAGCTGATGTCGAACCTCACGGACAAACACAACTATATGTACAAGGCGAGGGCTCTATCACACATGGACAAGTGCAAGTTCAAGGTGAAGGTGTGGTATAAACTACAAAAGTTCTAACTGTTTAAACTTGCATTTTTCAAAACAGTTATCCATGCTTAATATATTCATTTACCCATGCTGACTTAGCCATACCATGCTAGTTAAAAAATTATCCATGCTTATTCTATTTAGTTACCCATGCTAGTAAAACATATCCATTCTTATTCAGTCTGGTTACCCATGCCAGTAGCATTAACTTACCCATGCATGCTAGTAAAAGTTATCCTTGCTTATTCAGTTTAGTTATCCTTGATTATCTGTTCTTACGGTTTTATATGCTTGACTTTTCGTGATACGACAAAACTTTAAGCACATAACATCTACTGAGACGATATCGCTTAATAGAGAGACAATCAAGAACCTTAGAAACAAACGCCGGCATTGAGTGCTGAAATATCACTACTCTGGAATCCACATATAAAACAACAGAAAACGTGTAGCCAGAAAACTTAAACTAACGTCCGAAGGTGGTTTTTTGCATGGTACTGGGGCCTTAAACGGTCAAAACCAGTAAAAAATTTATACTCACGAACGCAAGGCAAGTCGTGGAAAAGGTATGACAAAAAACGAAAGCGGTAAAAGATTCAAAATATGAGTGAACCAATCTTAATCCGATAATCATAAACAATTAAAATAATAATTATAAATAGGGACTTAGCTATTTGAGCGGAGTCGATGTTGTGTCGACAAAGACGAATCTGAGACTGCCAAGTAGTCCGCAGCGACGATGAATTCAGACGTAAGTAAAGCTCGTTGCAACAGAGACGAAGCCGGACATAAGTAAATTTCGATGCTTGCATATACGTGTTGACATGATGCGATGAATAATCAATTTGGTCGATAAGCTAGCGTCCTAGCCGGAAAATCCATGCAAGATCACCGTGCGCAACTTTAATGCAGATTAGCACTCTGGCCGCTAATTTCATGCATAATTAGTGTTTGGCAGGGAATGCATGCACGAGGATCATGGAACAGCTAGCAGCTCCAAACGATTCAACTGATCTGAACTGTATGTTGTCTTAAATCCAACTCGGTGGCATAACCAAAGACGGAAAGTGGAGCCGATCCCTTTGTTGTCAAGGTCGTGCTCAACACGGAAGGTTTCCGTTTTGATTTCTAAAACTGCCTCCGACAACTGGCTTTAGATTCACGGTTTTGGAGATCTGCGCGAAGGCAACATTGACGTCAAACTCTTGAAGTGTGAGGTGTATGTATGCAATGAGGAGTCAATCGCCAAAAAGTTTGCCTGGACGCTAAACGTCTGAATCGCTAGACGTGATCTGCCGCCTTTAAAGGCGTCGAGGGTTCGCGCCTAGACCCTTTTCGTGGATAAGCAGGAAACCTCAACGGGGAGGTCAAGCTCAAATCTACTTTCTGTGATCGTATCCAGCCCGAAGGCGGTCCGTGCGGATCTTGAGGTCATGCCAGTCTCCTGGGATTTAGATCCCGCGCTGGCTTTGTCGATGAAGATGTAGATGCCACCGTTTAAAACGATGGTGAAGGATCTTGCCTGAATCCGTGTTGTAAGCGCCTTTTGCCCCATGGTGGGCGCCAACTGTCGTGGTATTGCCGACGAGTACGTCATAGGGGGTATCCCAACGGCGAGTTTAGAGACGTGGAGTAAGACGGAGAGCGTCCGTCACAGCGTGACACAACTTAACCAGGTTCAGATCCCACAACAGTGGCGAGATCCTACTCCTTCTATAAATCACTATAATGCAATACGCCGAGTTACAAAGATTATGGGGTTCGCTATATGCGAGTTGTGCTATGCACTTGGTCTTATGCCCGAAAGGCTCCCGTAGGCCAGCTTATAAAGGCGCCAAGACCTAGGGTTACAAGGAGAGTCCTAGCCGGATACGCTTACAGAATCCTAGACTAATACATAAACTAGTGTCTTGTCCTCGAAGGCACCGGCTTCCATTATAGGCGGTGGCATGTCACCTTCCATCTCCTGGCTGGACCTCCGTCTTGTATATTAGCAACTGGGCCACCCTGGCCTAACCACCATCTGTGAGACATCCAGGCTTGCCGATATGAGACTATGTCGTAGGTATACCTATTTGGTATATCCCCAACAGAGGATGATGAACCTTCGAAGGTTACGTTCTAACAATACGAATACATGTTCTTGGTGTAGCACTGCCAACAACTAAATTAGGAATAGCCGTGCTAATGACAGGAGTTGGCTACAAAATTCATGGATGCTTATAAAGAAAACCTACAAAGAGGTACAAAATTAATTACTATAGAAAATAAACCCAGCTTGAACCTACTGATAAAGTTATCCACCGGAATAGGAAAGATTTACCCTCCACATAGTACTAAAATTATTCTAATAGGATAACAAAAGTTACCCGGAACCTAATTTTAACAATATGAATACATGTTCTTGGTCTATCACTACCAACAACTAAATCAGGAACAACCGTGCTAACGACAGGATCCGGGATACAAAATTCATGGATGCCTACAGAGAAAACCACAAAGAGGTGGAAAATTAATTAACCGAGAAAATAAACCCAGCCTGAACCTACTGATAAAGTTATCCACCAAAATAACAAAGAGTTACCCTGGACATAGTACTAAAATTATCCACCTAGGATAACAAAAGTTACCCAGAACCTAATTCTAACAATATGAATACATGTTCTTGGGTTACCACTGCCAACAACAAAATCAGGCCAGTCGTGCTAATGACAGGAGCCGGGGTACAAAACTCATGGATGCCTACAGAGAAAACCCACAAAGAGGTGGGAAATTAATTACCAGAGAAATAAAACCAGTATGAACTTACTGATAAAGTTATCCACCAAAATAGCAAAGAGTTATCCTGTACATAGTACTAAAATTATCCACCTAGGATAACAAAAGTTACCCAGAACCTAAATCTAAAGTTATCCACCCAGAATAACAAAAGTTACCCAGAACCTTACTATAATAGTAATATCTTCATTTACCAACACAAAACAAGTAGAAAAAGGCGAAAAAAATACCTTTCACAACATCTTCAATCTAGTTGCAATTATCTTTTCCATTCGCATATTTGCGAGCCCCATCAGCACGAAGTTTAACAACCAATAGATCATCCAGAAAAATACTACATTTCCATACTTTCCAGGCAATTTTCCGTTATCACAACCAAATGATTTATTATCTACTACAAAAGACAAAAAAGAATATATAAATGAAAAGATGGACAAATGGCATACCCAACATGGAAAAGTAGTACCATATATTTTATCACCACGCAAAAAAAGAACAAAAATTTCAAAAAATGATAAGAACTAAAATAAAACAATACATTCGCACCAAAGGTTGCAAACACAACAAGAAAAAACAAATATTTTATATGCATCACACGGGCATAAAAACATATAGTCAAATTTACATAACACATTGTTCCACAAAAGTTAACACAAAAGCGCAATCCACCTATATGTAAGCCTACTTAGCCCTACGAGTAACACGACATTAAAGAACCTCCATTGATAGGCCGCAACAAACTTCTAGACGACAACTACACCCTTCCCCCAAGCGTTCTAGCAACGATCTTTAGATTGGTAAGCCTCAATAATTAATTAGAGCCACTGTCACCCTCGTTACCACTGAAACACTTGTGCAATATGTTCGATATGTTCACATCTACCTGAAGAAAGTTACCAGCCTAAATAAGATAAAATTACCACCTAATATGAATTAAAATTACCAGCCTATATAAGATAAATTTACCATATAATATGAATTCACGTTACCGACATATATGACTTAAATTTACCAGCATGTATTAATTAGAATTACCAGGTAATATGAATTAAAGTTATCAGCCTATATGAATTAAAGCTACAAAAAACACAGATATAAATGTCAAAAAAAAAGATTAACACACAATACAAAATAAAAGTGATCAACATTTAACAAGTAATTGTGACATATGTTATCAAGCACATAAAAATATAGTTAAAACTTGAAAAGGCAGAAACCATTACACATGATTTAGGCATTTTATAAAACAAGTGTCACACGTATATTAAAATAATCATGTTAAAAACATGTTGAGCTTCGTTTGATGTTATTTTGAGGATTACCGGTGCTATAAGACGATGCCCAAGACAAATGCATTACATCTTGAGCTTCAAACTCATGGAATAGATCGCTAGGAGGACTAGACACAAGAAGAGTAGTAACAGGAGGGACAGAGGCAATCAACATACCAGCCGTAGTACCGGCAGTAGGCATAGCAGGAGCAGCATGCGCATGCGCAGTAGGGGCAGCAAGTGCAAGGAGCTAAAGAAGTCAAAGGAGCTGAAGGAGCCGAAGGATCCAGAGCAGCCAAAGGAGTAGTCTCAGCAGTTGTGGGTTTTAATTTAACCACGCCAACACAAATAATAAGTGGAATGCTAGCTGGAAGACTTAGTTTGGCATCAGCACCCACAAATAAAGCTTTTTTAATAACCGTGATAACACCGCTTGAGATTTGTGGATGGCCAGAGGAAACTGCACTAATAGATGGAGAAGGCACCACATCAGCGTCACGAACAATGGGTTGGTTGCTGAAATTACCAACATGTGGATCGATGTTATGTAGATTATTAAACACTGAAGACGCAGGAACGAGTTGGCTAGGACGAACATCCTGTGACTTTTCTTCTGCTTGAGATGACCCTTCAATACTAGAGGCAAGAGTTTCTGAATCTTGAGATGACTCTGCCTCAGAAACAACTTTAGGGATAGAAGGTGTCTTGTGTTATTAAATAACACATATGCATGATACATCACCAGCAGCATCAGTCCATTGACAAGGTACAACAACCTCATCAACCTTAGCATTTAAGGTAACAACAACTTCAATTTGCATGGAAGCCGAAGGATCTGAGGTAGTGGCCACGCTGCTGCTACCAGGCTGCACAATATTGAATTCTCCAAATGAGCCGCTGAAATTGTAGGATCAATAACATCAACTGTGCTGGAAGAAGGAATATCCAAAACATTGCTTGCAACAATTGAATCTGATCCAACCAAATCATTAGCAGGAGGCGACATCTCACGTGCACCAGCAGGTGACAAATCAGGTGCATTATCAACCACATCATTAACATCTTGTTGATTAATGTCGTCAACCGAAAGTTGCACAACAGGGGGTCTAGATTGTCTTGAGCATGCACTTTTGCAATACAGGGTGAAGACCTTAAATGATTCTACTTCCTGCAAAAATTACAAGATAAAAGACCACTAAGAAAAAACATAGATAAAAAAGCTACGCATGCAAAAAAGATAATTATC
This sequence comes from Avena insularis, assembly GCA_023614405.1. Lineage (NCBI taxonomy): Eukaryota > Viridiplantae > Streptophyta > Magnoliopsida > Poales > Poaceae > Avena > Avena insularis. The sequence goes on along the minus strand of CM042696.1, from coordinate 92,240,870 downwards.
CAGGCAAACTAAATAAAGTTATCCACCCAACAACACAATAGTTACCCATATAAGGAAGTTAAACTTATCTAGGCAAAACTGACATTACATATTAAAAAGATTACAAAAAATGATGATGATGATCTAGCACATTTTATCCACCCACAACATAAACAGTAGATATCCACCACATGTAACTAAGGTTATCCACAGACACAAACAAAAGTTATCCACACTTATAATAATAGTTATCCACACAGGTAAACATTAGTTAACCAACTTATTTAACAAGGGTTATCCACACACATAAAATAGTAGTTATCCAGCATATGTAACGAATGTTACCAACAATAATAAGTTGAAGTTACACACATAAAAAGCTAAAACTTAACCATATTGTATTAATCTTGAAGGTCAATATTATACCTTTTTGTGGTTGCCCTCTTTGAAACATGTGAAACAACACTCGTTCCAAGCTTGCCACCCTCGCGACCAACCGAAGCAATCATCTTTACAACGGGTGTCCAAGTTCACCAATAACCAACGCCTTGATTTCATTACCCTTCTGCCTAAGGTTCTGATACTTCCTTTTGGCCCTACCAACAGTTTTGTATACATTGATAACATGTGGTTTGGAAGGGACTATCAGATTAGGAACATCATCATTTCCACCAGCACCCATAGCGCGTCCATCCAACTCAGCACCACCTGGTGATGGCATCTGATCATCTATAGGTGATCTTTGATCCGGAATTGGTGACCTCTCAACTGGAGTACCCATGCCATCGTTCATATCCGGGGTAGTTAGAGGTAAAACATGATCAAGATCAGGCACAAAAAAAGAACCATGACGGTGTCCTATTGTGGCTTTCCTTGAAGCACGCACATAATGTTCAATGTTTCCTTCACGGTTATCACGTTGAGGAGTATTAGTAGGGTCACATCATAAGAAGAATTACTATCATTGTCACCATTAGGATTTCTGCAACGAGGAGCACTGGAAGATGTCCCTTCTTCTGGTACACTAGGACGTGGAACATTCTTCCCACAGGTGCCTCCACGTGTAGACCTCGCAGCACATGCAGCCGACCGAGATCCACCAACAATAATACCCTCACTAAAATTGTCAAACTAACATTCCATTTCAGCTTGTGTGTTATCTTTCATTGATGTCCAACCTTGCACAAGTGAAGTCATCAAACCAAACATTTCAGACGCAAATATAATACAAACAAAATAAAACGTTAGACAACATATGACATCAAAAACTTAAAAAACAGATCAGAAGCAAAATAATAAGATGATGATATTCAGTTTGGTCACCCATGCCATAAACATTAACTTATCCCATGCATACTACTAAAAGTTATCAATACTTGTTCGGTTTAGTTATCCATGTAGTAGCATTAACTTACCAATACCATGCTAGTTAAAGTTTCCCATAATAGTAGAAATAACTTATCCATACATAATAGTAAAAGTTATCCATGATTATTCGGCTTAGTTATCCATGTCAGAAGAATTAAATTATCCACACATGCTAGTAAAAAAAGGTAATCGGAAACAATAATAAACATGATGAATAAAAAGTAAAAAATACCTCAGTGCTACAACTTGGATCGGCACATGCGTCAATCCACTTTGAGAACCCTTCCGCACCACCAAAAAGACGAAAATTGATACCAAACTCAGGTTTACACTATATTAAGAAAAAAATGAATCAGAAAGGGTGAGCCACAAAAAGCAAGAAACATTATCACAAACCACAAAAAATATACAAAGTTATCCATCACAAAAAAACAAAAGTTACCACCAGTAGAACTCAATAGTTATCCACATGACAAAACAAAAATATATTACCTCAAGCTTTTCAAAGGTTTTCTTGTCGATCCGATGAGCCGACAACAGTTTATCAATGTTTTCCCTTGACCATCTATTTACAGAAAATTTCCGCTTCCAGCAGACTGAGGTCATCTATGCCACTTAAATTAAGCGAGTCAACATATAGTAGCTGATAAGATATGAAAACAAGTAAAAAAGATAAGAATATGTTAAAAAATAAAATAAGGTAAAAAAACTGAAAAATGAATATGTATGACTACAAATGGAATAGGCACGCATGAGAATACACCACATTTGATAGCTCTTCATGAAGATGATTAGCAACAAACTTACACGACTACATATTTATAACATTATCAATCTCGTCCTGTTAAAAGCAAAAAAGTGGTGAAAGGGTTAACACAACTGAAATAACAACAGAAAACCTACAAATATAAATTGCCAATCTACTAAAATAATACAAGTGATGAATTTGGTTAGTGCAACTGTATTAGAAATAAAAAACACAATGAAAAAGTACACAACATGCATGAACACAAATATATCCATGTGAAAAAAACATAACACTTATCCATACATAGTAAAACAAGTTATCCACCCTAAACTACTATAGTTATCCACCTGTAATCATTAAGTTATCCACTCACATTGAATTGCCAGATACGAAAACTTACAAGTTGCGTATGGATAAAAAGGGAGGAAAACTTACAAGTTCCTCATTGTAGGGCAAAGAACAGCAGAAACAAGATACGTCAAAAATATGTATGTTTGAAAGGATCTTCACGCTCAGTATCTTGCCAAATCTCAGGAGCAAGCACTGTTGGAGATATGCCCAAGAGGCAATAATAAAGTAGGTTATTATCATATCTTCACACTTATGATAAATGTTTACATTCATGCTATAATAGTATTAACAAGGAAACCATTAATACTTGTGTGATTTGTAAACTTAATTTGAAGTCCCTAGTATAGCCTCTATACTTCACTAGCTTGTTGGTTGATTGATGATTGAGGTTTCCATATCATGAACATTGAGATGTTATCAACAACAAGATCATATCGTTAGGAGAATGATATGGTGGACATACTCCTATAGATAAGCGTAGCATAAAGATCAAGTCATTTCAATAGTTCAATTGCTATATGCTTTCTGATACATAGTAACCTAATTCCTTCGACCATGAGATCATGCATATTGCCTTTACTGGATGGATGCTTTGATGTCATCAAACACCACACCGTAACAGGGTGGCTATAAAGGTGGCATTGAGTGTTCGGAAAGTATTGGTTGAAACACATGGATCAAGAGTGGGATTTGTCCATCCACATGACGGATAGATATTCTCAGGGCCCTCTCGGTGAAATGTCATCCAATTAGCTTGCAAGCATGTGACTTGGTCACAAGGGATCACATATCACGGAACGAGAAAAGAGTACTTATCGAACGAGGTTGAACTAGGTATGCAGAGATACCGACGATCATAACCTCGGATAAGTAACATATCGTGAGACAAAGGGAAATTGGTATCATATGTAAGTGGTTCATTCGATCGCAAAGTAATCGTAGAAATATGTGGGAGCCATATGAATTTCCAGATTCCTCTATTGGTTATTGTTCGGAGAAGTGTCTCGATCATGTCCGCATAATTCACGAACCGTAGGGAGACACACTTAAGGATTGACGTTGTTTGAGTAGTTATGGTATTATGAGAAAGAGACCGAATGTTGTTGAGTCTCGGATGGGATCCGGATATCACGAGATCCGGAATGGTCCGGAGAATAAGATTCATATAAGGAAAGTCCCATTTCGGAGTTGGGGAATGGTTAGGTGTTTTCATCGAACATTCTAGAAAGTCGAATGTCCGGCACTCGGAGGGAAGGGTACATGAATGTGTCATTGCAAATTGGAATGATTGCATCATGTACTAAGTGTTCTCGCTGTCCAAAATAAAGGGTTTATTTAAATCCTAAATTGAAAAGTCAATCGGCTAGTTTGAAAGTCAAACGGCAAGTTTTGGAAAGTGGAAAGAGGAGGAGAAGAGGGAACCCGAGGTGGAGAGGGAGACCTCCTCCAACCGGCCAACTCCAATGCCGAGTTGGGGAGGGACTCCACTCCCTCCCCCTGGCGCGCCAGCCCCCTCCCACCTATATAAGGAGGGGCAGGGCTCCCCTCCTATGACACACAAGTTCCTATCCTCTAAACTAAACCCTAGATCTAAACCCCGGTTTAGAGCTATTTCGGTTTAGAGCTTCTAATTGCTTTAGCCATTGGTTTAGAGCCTTCTAATTGGTGTGTCTAATTACTAGACCACTAATAGCCTCTCTCATAAGCTCCACCATACTACTTTTGGCTTAAGGCGAAGCCTGCGTGATCTCCCCTCTACTTAGGTACCACGCCGTTGTCTGCCGGAATCGCGAGAGAGTGCTACAACCTCCATTTTCTTTGGAACAAGGGAGAGGAAGGTCTTCGTCGAGTACCGAACGTGTGACCGACTGCGGGAGCGCTGCCGGAACGTGGCGCTGGAAGGATCGTCTACGCGATCTTGAGATCGGAAAGAGTACGACTACATCATCCACGAGAATCTGCTCTCGTTAACCGCTTTGGAATCTTCGAGGGTGAGTTCCACTATCGACTCGTTGCTACAATCTAGTAGATAGATCTTGGCTTGTTTGTTTGTATGCGATAGAAAATTTTTGTTTTCCATGCTACGAACCCCTACAGTGGTATCAGAGCCGTGTCTATATGTAGATCTGTTGCACGAGTAGAACACAATGGTCATTGTGGGCGTTGATGCTTTTATTGTAGATTGCTTTTTGTGTACTTTGCATCTTGCGGTATGTTGGGATGAAGCGGCCCGGGCTAACCTTACATGACATCGTTCATGAGACTTGCTCCACGTTTGACATGCAACTTGTATTGCATAAGTGGCTTTGCGGGTGCCTGTTTCTCCTAGCATAGTAAAGATCCAATTTACAACGGGTAATCAACAATGCTAGTATCAATGTTGTGGTTCTTGTTCGTAAGTTAGAACGACACTTATTGAAAGCCCCAAACCACGTAAAATATGCAAAGAAAGTAGAGGCGTCTAACTTTGTTTTGCGAGGGTGTCGATGATGTGATATGGCCATGATTGTGATTATATTTGATGTATGCAATGTTCCTTATTGTAAGTTGGCAACCGGCGAATATATGGTTGTCTTTAATTTCTGTTAAGACCTGCGTGTCTATTCAAATTAGTTGTAATAGTTGAAGCTGGTGGACGACAACCATGAAGAAGCGTCATTGACCTTGATGCTATGCCGGTGATGATGGAGATCATGTTCGTGCTTGAAGATGGAGATCGAAAGCACAAAGAAGAAAACCATATCATATCACATATTATGAATTGCATGTGATGTTAATCCTTTATGCATCTTGTATTGCTTTGTAGACATCGGTAGCATTATAAGATGATCCCTCATGCACATAAATTTCAAGTTCTAAAGTGTTCACCCTTAGTATGCACCGTTGCCAAAGCTTGCTGCTTCGAAGCACCACGTGATGATCGGGTGTCTTTGATTCCGCGGGTGAATACAAGGTAAGCAAGCCAGATTTGCTTATGCGGTAGCTAAGGTTGATCTTGACGAGCCTAGCATGTACAGACATGGCCTCGGGAACACGGATTACGAAAGGTAGAGCATGAGTCATATAGTAGATATGATGAACATGTTGATTGTTCGCCATTGAAGCTATATCAACTCTCGTGATGATCGGTTTTGATGTGGTGGATTTGGTTCGTGTGATCACTAAAACAATGTGAGGGATATTGTTTTGAGTGGGAGTTCACCTAGATTAATTTAATTATTAATTAGAACTCAATTTATCATAAACTAAATCAAAGTGAATTTGCATAGTTGTTGTAGTCATTGGCATCCGTTTACCACCTTGCGCTTAGTTATAATTGAGATGATAGAACTATAGAATTCTGGTTAGTTACTTTCTGACTGGTATCGTATTGTTTTGAAGTGTTAATCTAAAGTTTAAAGTCCTATTGCAAACTTTCAGTAAGTTCCGGTTACTCCATGAAGTTTAATAATTGGTATTAAATCAAGAGTAACAATTCCAAATGTTAGTATATAAGTATCATGTTTGTCTCCATGATTCTTGATATTCAAAGATTGTCTTAATATCAAGGTTATCTAGGATCTGAAAGAGTTGTTTGAAACCATGATGTGTGGAAGATATTGTGATATCTGAAGCGAAGTTTTAGTTACAACATGATAGAGTATAATATGGCAAAGTCATGTTCTCATGTTTGATGAGAATTTGCAAAAGGTTGGAGACACTAGTTGTCCTAATCTTCCAAAAGGTTTTGGAGAGCAACATTATACTCATGATTCACCGTTACAAGCTAAAGTAGCTAGATCATGGATAAATCCATGATGAGGTGAATATTTGATGTAGGTAAAATGTTTACTACACCAAGAGATTACTAAAGAAAGGAATTTGAAAGAACACCAAATATTTGATAATGGTGATCTACTTCAAAGTGCAAGTTCAAAAGACATTGGTATTTAACTATACACGCTTTGGACTATGTGTCATAAGTATGACTCCACTATTGATGTTGATAGATTCTTTCAAGCGAGAAAGGAAATCTTGAAGAGAATCTCATAAGTATATGGCAGAAAAGAAAAGACTAGAAGTGTTCAGTTTAAGTATATAAATGATATACGTGTTATGGCTATATTCTTTGCTTATTAAACAATGTGGTTCTAAAGTATTTGATACTGAATTTGTTAGTGTGAATCGTCATACGAAACAACACAATTCATGAACTACAATGGCCTAAGTAACTAGCAAAAGAATATGTGATGATGTTCATCGAAAACAAATAAAGGGTTATTGTGTTGCTCGTTAAACATCAAAGCTTGCCTTCAGGATTTGTTTTATCAGGTATTATGAGAACAAAAAGGTTGTTCAAATAATTTCCGTAATCCATAAAAGATGGATGATTCACAAATCTCGTTGGAGAAATCACATCCATAAAACTAGTGCTAAAATTGATTGAAAGATCACTTAGGAAGTGACATCGCCGTTTAAAATTATATTGGAAAGAAAACATGAAGAAACTCCATGTGGATGGAATTTTGGAGTCTTTTGATTTTTGATCAAATGACGGTTTGTGAAACTTTCCTAGAGATAATTAAAACTTCGTTCATAGGCCAAAAGGGAACGAAAGACTAGCTTATTGGAACTTGTGCATATTGTTGTACGAACTCCATTATGTGTAGTCAAGAGCGATGGATTTCAACTTCATATGCTTTCTCCGAAAATTTGAGTGAATATGTGAATATTTACTTAATAAGGATGAAGTGTGAAATATTTGAAAAGTTCGAAAGATTTTCAAGATGAAGTGCAAAATCATTGTAACAAGAATATAAATAGTTTATGATAAGATCATAAAGGAAGATATTTGAGTTACAAGTTTAGCATAATACCTAAGATTTAAGGAATCGTTCTGTGAACTTACATTTCCCGAAACACCATAAGAGTATGGAGCGTTCGAGATATGTAATTGAACCTTGTTTGACATGGTAAGATCGAAGGTATAATTCATAAAACTGCTATTATATTTTAAAGATTAAAAGCTTTAGAGACTACCGTTTTCCACTAAAAGAGCTCCATCATAATCCGTTGAAATGACACCATATAAGGTTATGGTTTGGGATAAAACCCAAGTAGTCCTTTCTTAAACATTGGTATGCTATGCATAAGAAAGATGTTTGCAACCAAAGTCGGATAAACCTGTCTTTGTATTACTGTTAAGTGTTCCTCCATAAACAGGAGACAAAAGTGTTTGTCGCTTAGAGCGTCAAGTTTCTTTGAGGAGGAATTTTTAGTGAAAAGTTAAGTGGGAGGACAATAGAACTTTGATAAGGTTAAAGAACCTTAGCTATATGTGAGATTGCTTTTACCGAAAAGTGTTAGGAGGCGACAACAATGCTCATGGCTCACGTGCCTCAAAGGTTGTGGTCACGGAGGTCTAAGTTTCTATTGAAACAAGTAGGTCGGATGAACAATCAAATACCAAGATTTGAGGTTGAATCATTATTTGAGAATAATGAACCTACTACATGCAAAGAAGCGATGATGGGCCTGACTCCGTCAAATGGCTTGAAGCCATATAATCCGTGATAGTTCCATACGAGAAATCAAGTTTTGAACTTGAAGGACCCTCGGAAAAGGTGTAAGACCTTGCAGTTGTGTTTGGATCTATAAAGAAGTAGACATGGATGTTTCACATCTATGAAATAGTCGACATGTTGGGAAAGAGTTCACAACAATGTTCAAAGGTTGTATATGACAAGATTTGATCTTTCATAGCGATTTTAGTCTAGGCGGATTAATGTAGCAACCACTACATATAATTTGTTATGTGGTAGTAGAATAAACAAAGCAAGTTCTTCTAATAGAATTGTTACCTAGGTCGTGTGCATGACACGGTCCAAAGGGTTTTGTTAATTCAAAGGATGCTAAAATCATATGCAAACTTCAATGGTTGAAGTAAGCATAGGGAGTTGGAATCTTCACTATGATGAAACTGTTAAAGAGTTTAATTTCATCGGAGACAATGAAGATGCTTGCATTTGCAAGAAATTAAGTGGGGCGCTAAGACATGTTTCTAATACATTATGTGGAAGACATATTGTTGATTGGAAATAATGTATCTTTTATTAACACATATTAAGAATTTCATCCCGATGAAAGACTTAGGCAAAACCAAATATTTGGCATCAATAGATGCTAATATGGTTGTGCCAGAAGTACATAGACGAGATATTGAATGAATTCAATATAGAAACTACAAGAAAGGTTCTTGTTGCACAGAAAGGATTGAAAGAGTTCAATGTTGATGATATATTCAAGTGTATTGGCACTTGGTAAGTGAAACAAAGATTCAAGTATAGATTGATACTTGATGTATGAAATCACAAAGAGTGTTTATATCAATCATCTTGTGGTATGTACAAATCCAGATATGTCCTATGCTCTAAATGTTATGAGCATATACCAGAATGATTCGTAAGATGATCATTGGACAATAGTAAGGATATTCTTATGATCTTTTGGAAGAACTAAGAGTATATTATTTGTAGAAGTGACGAATAGATGGTTAGTTCATTGTAAAAGTACTACATTGATACTAGCTTTGTCACAAAGTACAAATTTAGTTTATCTCAATCTAAATTAAGGGTGGCACAATATAATGGAAGGTGAGTTCCATAATGGATTTGGATGAGTTCCAAAGTTAAGACATTGTGACAGATACTACAACAAAAGGCTAAGTATATGACTGCTATTATAGCAGCAAAGAGGCATTTGTGTCAAGTAGTTTGTTATCAAACTAGGTGTAGTTCACATGGGATAATACTATGAAGATATATTGCGAAACAATATTATCAACATGTTTTAACCCCAAAGAACTAAAGGTCACACCGAAAGACCAAATTTATACAAAGCCATCTCATTAGAGAATGAGTGATGCGTAGAGGCATAAAGACATGCAATTACACGGACTGGAAGTGTCGGATCCGGAATCGATTGACCACTAGCAATCGTGTACATACAACACCGGAAGCCATAGGTGTTGAATACACAAAGGTTTGAAACTAGATTATTGACTCTAGTGCAAGTGGGAGACTGTTGGAGATATGCCAAGAGGCAATAATAAAGTAGGTTATTATCATATCTTCACACTTATGATAAATGTTTACATTCATGCTATAATAGTATTAACATGGAAACCATTAATACTTGTGTGATTTGTAAACTTAATTTGAAGTCCCTAGTATAGCCTCTATACTTCACTAGCTTGTTGGTTGATTGATGATTGAGGTTTCCATATCATGAACATTGAGATGTTATCAACAACAAGATCATATCGTTAGGAGAATGATATGGTGGACATACTCCTATAGATAAGCGTAGCATAAAGATCAAGTCATTTCAATAGTTCAATTGCTATATGCTTTCGATACATAGTAACCTAATTCCTTGACCATGAGATCATGCATATTGCCTTTCTGGATGGATGCTTTGATGTCATCAAACACCACACCGTAACAGGTGGCTATAAAGGTGGCATTGAGTGTTAGGAAAGTATTGGTTGAAACACATGGATCAAGAGTGGGATTTGTCCATCCACATGACGGATAGATATTCTGGGCCCTCTCGGTGAAATGTCATCCAATTAGCTTGCAAGCATGTGACTTGGTCACAAGGGATCACATATCAGGAGCGAGAAAAGAGTACTTATCGATGTGAGGTTGAACTAGGTATGCGAGATAAGCGATCATAACCTCGGATAAGTAACATATCGTGAGACAAAGGGAAATTGGTATCATATGTAAGTGGTTCATTCGATCGCAAAGTAATCGTAGAAATATGTAGAACCATATGAATTTCCAGATTCCTCTATTGGTTATTGTTCGGAGAAGTGTCTCGATCATGTCCGCATAATTCACGAACCGTAGGGAGACACATAAGGATTGACGTTGTTTGAGTAGTTATGGTATTATGAAAGAGACCGAATGTTGTTGAGTCTCGGATGGGATCCGGGATATCACGAGGAGATCCGGAATGGTCGGAGAATAAGATTCATATAAGGAAAGTCCCATTTGGAGTTGGGGAATGGTTAGGTGTTTTCATCGGGAACATTCTAGAAAGTCCGAATGTCCGGCACTCCGGAGGGAAGGGTACATGAATGTGTCATTGCAAATTGGAATGATTGCATCATGTACTAAGTGTTCTCGCTGTCCAAAATAAAGGGTTTATTTAAATCCTAAATTGAAAAGTCAAGCGGCTAGTTTGAAAGTCAAGCGGCAAGTTTTGGAAAGTGGAAAGAGGAGGAGAAGAGGGAAACCGAGTTGGAGGGAGACCTCCTCCAACCGTGCGGCCAACTCAATGCCGAGTTGGGAGGACTCCACTCCCTCCCCCTGGCGCCAGCCCCCTCCCACCTATATAAGGAGGGGCAGGGCTCCCCTCCTATGACACACAAGTTCCTATCCTCTAAACTAAACCCTAGATCTAAACCCCGGTTTAGAGCTATTTCGGTTTAGAGCTTCTAATTGCTTTAGCCATTGGTTTAGAGCCTTCTAATTGGTGTGTCTAATTACTAGACCACTAATAGCCTCTCTCATAAGCTCCACCATACTCGCACCGGCTTAAGGCGAAGCCCTGCGTGATCTCCCCTCTACTTCCGGTACCACGCCGTTGTGCTGCCGGAATCGCGAGGAGAGTGCTACAACCTCCATTTTCTGGAACAAGGGAGAGGAAGGTCTTCGTCGAGTACCGAACGTGTGACCGATTGCGGGCGCTGCCGGAGCTGGTATTTGGAAGGATCGTCTACGCGATCTTGAGATCGGAAAGAGTACGACTACATCATCCACGAGAATCTGCTCTCGTTAACCGCTTTGGAATCTTCGAGGGTGAGTTCCACTATCGACTCGTTGCTACAATCTAGTAGATAGATCTTGGCTTGTTTGTTTGTATGCGATAGAAAATTTTTGTTTTCCATGCTACGAACCCCTACAAGCACAACCTCAGTATCTACGTCAATACCATAAGCGACATGCACGCTCCCAAGAGGTGATCCAAGGCTACGGCGGACTGATGCTTCATTCAACACACGAGAGTTCTTGTCGTAAAGCTTCCCAAATAGAGAGTGACTGGGTTGTGCAGAGTGGCACACTTAATATCGAGCATGGGACCGAGACCCATACCCGCCACAACATTCTTCTGGTCACCAGAAAAATCCTTGGACAACAACACAAGATACTGAAGAGATGCACGTTTCTGCACGCGTCTAGACGCATAAGATTCCTCATCCCCGCTGATAGCTTCGGCGTCCTTCCGTTTCCTCGTCATACTAGATACTACAACAGAAAATATGAAAAATGGTCCATATAAAACATAGAAAACAATTTTATTTGCATTACACAACGAATAATCATGAAGTTAGAGAAATAGTTTCATGTAGAGTTATCCATCTAACTAGATGGTGCTTATCCACCAAAACCATTAGAGTTATCCATGTGTTATACATATAGTTATCCATGTATGGTGCTGATGAGTGTCAACAAACAAAAGCAAAAAAAATACATGGAGTTCCATGACGCAAAAATTAATCCCTATCCCACCACCCATCCACACCCCAACACTTCTATATTAGTGACTTATCCACCATCACATATGTAGGTACACATGTGTTTCCTCTACAGTTATCTAGGTATAGCAATGGTTTATGTAGAGACCAAAAATTAGTGTGTCATTAATTTTCATAAAAAACAGCAAGAAAAATGCTAAAAAATAAAACTACAATACGACAAGTCGCACACACACGCCATCGACAGATTGTAGAAAAAACAATGCATACTGCCAATTATCCACAAGAAAGTAACCAAGTTACCAATGTTCTTACTAATAAGTTATACATTTCAGATAAGGAACATAAACTACAACCCAAAAATGTTAATAACAACTATCCCATATCAAACTCGGTGACAAAAGGCTACTAAATATAAAGTTGGAGAAATAGTATCATGTAAAGTTATCCATTGATCTAGATGGTGCCTATCCACCATAACAATTGAAGTTACCCATGTATTTTATATATCAAACTATCCCATGTTAAAACTCAGTGAAAGGGCAATGGACGTCGCCTAGAGGGGGTGAATAGGCGTTTAAAAAATATTACGGTTTAGCTCTAATAAATATGGAATAAAACTAACGTTTAATTTATCAAGTCAAAACCTATAACGACTAGGTTCACTAAGTGCACCAACAACATATGCTAAGCAAGACAAGCAACTAGGTGATATCAAGATATAATACTTCAAGCATGATGGCTATCACAATGTAAATTGCATAAGTAAAGGGCTCAGTTGAGAGATAACCAATGGACGTGGAGGCAATGATTTTAATCCTGGAGTTCACTTCCAAAGAAGCTACGTCTCTGTTGGAGAGTTGCCATGGCGCAATGCTCTCCAAATGCCACAAATGGCTCACCTTGAGGTGTGGTGGCTCAATGCTCACCCAACGCCACACAAGTCCTCACCTTTCAAGATGCGAGGGCACGCAACTCACCAATGCCACAACAGGCTCACCCTATTCCCCCATGAGCTTTCTACAAATACCTACTCACGTTCCACTATGGGACACTTGAGGGCGGTCAACGAACCCGTACAAGGCTTGGGGCAATCTCCACAACTCAATTGGATGGCTCCCAAGAAATGCCACAAAGGCTACAAGCTTGAGAAAACTCCACAATCCCCAAGGACAATGCCACAATAGGCCACAAACTTGAGGAATCTCCACAACTCAATTGGAGACCTCAAGAACTCACCACAACTCCACACAACCGTCTAGGGTTCCAAGAACCCAAGAGTAACAAGCCCAAGAGGTTGAACTCACAGAATCTCCGAGGAGAACTCAAACCTATGCACCAAATGCAAGAGGCAAGTCCTTTACTCTCAAATTCCACCAAAGCTACAAAAGCTATTGGGGGAATAAGAGAGGAAGAACACAAGAGGAGAACACAAAACTCTCAAAGATCTAGATCCCAAGGATTCCTTCACAAAGAAGATATTTGGTTTGTTGGGGTTATAGATCTAGATCTCCTCTCTAAAATCCCTCAAAAATATGCAAGAATCATAGGAGGGGGAAGGGGAGAGGTCAAGCTATTCAAGGTCAACAATGGAGGAGAGAGAAAGCCAAAAACCAAGAAAAAGCTTGTACCCACGAAGGGAAGACGGTCCCCTTTTAAAGGGCTCCCCGATCTGCCTGTTATGCACAGATTCGTGCATGGTCGGTAGTACCGATGGGCGGCTGGTACTACCGCTGGCACCCAGCCAACGGTCACAAAACGGCAATGCGAAAGAAAGAAAAATGAGCCTGGCCGGTACTACCGTCATCCACCGGAACTTCATAGGAACGGTACTACTACCAGAACTTATGATCGAAGTTCCATCAAATAGCACACTCTAGACAGAAGATATACTGAACATGACCGGAACTTCGGATGGTACTAGAGTCGGTACTACCTGATACGTCCATTTTGCATCACTATTCTATATCATAATTCACTGTTATTCATTGATATATTTCATATTAAGAGGTGATACTTATGTTATTTCATCTGTTTTTGCATGGTTGATGACTTTTGGAGCATGGACCGTTGCAGTCAGGATTCTGATGGAAAAGGTGTTGTTTGGAGGCAAAATTCGCGAAGAACAGAAAATCCGGCAAAAATATATAGAAAATCCTATTTTTCCAGAAGACGAAGACTGCCAGAAGGAGGAGTGGAGATGGGCCACAGGGGGCCCACACCACCCCCTGGCACGGGCCAGCCTAGGCCGTGCCACCAGGTGGTGTGGCCGCCCTGGCCCACATCCAGCTCTCCCTCTGGCGTATATAATCCTCCTGAAACCCTAATACTCGGGGACCGACCACCAAAAGATTATGCCGCCTCTGCGGGGTGGAAAACACCGAGAGAGAAAGATCTCTCCGGCAGACAGATTTCTGCCAAGGGAATTCCTTCCTAGAGAGGGGAGATCGTTGCCATCAACACCACCATCAGGTTGGACTTCATCGGGATCATCATCATCACCACCACCATCATCACGATCAGCACCCTCATCACCATCTCCATATTGCTGTAACAATTGGGTTGAATCTTACATAGTTCTTAGGGGAAACTTTCCCGGTGTTGATTACTCTTTGTAGTTGATGCTATTGAGTGGAACCATTGAATTATTGTTTATGTTCATATTGTTATACATCATTATTTCATCTCTAATCATGATCCATATGATGTCTTGTGAGTAGTTCGTTTTGTTCTTGAGGACATGGGATAAGTCATGTTGTTAGTAGTGGAGTTGTGTTGAGAAAGATTCAATAGTTTGATACTTAAGTTGTGGTGTACTTCTTCTAGTGGTGTCATGTGAACGTCGAATACATTACACTTCACCTATATGGGCCTAGGGGAATGCATTGTGTATTTGGCTACTAATCATAGGGTTGCCGGAGTGACAGAAACCTGAACCCCCGTTAGGAAACCATTGCACAAGGGACGTCAGGGTCTTAGAGTTTAAAGTTGTGGTTAGGTTTCTACCTTAATTACTTTCTTGTACTTACGGATGTTTGCAAGGGGTATAATCACAAGTATGTATTAGTCCTAGGAAGGTCGGTACATTAGCACAGGTTCACCCACACAACACTTAGTAAGCTAAAGAAGATTAATCAACTATATGAAGCGAAAGCACTTGACAGTCTTCCCGTGTGTTCTGGAGAACGTTTGGTCATCTTAAGTAATACAACCGGCTTGTCCTTTGCTGAATAAAGGATTGGGCCACTTGCTGCATTTATTCTTATTGTCTTTTATTTACTTGTACTTTATTTACTTGTATTATCAAAAAGCCCTAAAAATCCGTTTGCTAAGTATTTGCAGAGAATTCCTGATCCATACCACTAGACAATACCTTCTCGTTGGGTTCGACACTCTTACTTATCGAAAATACTGCGATACACCCCCTATACTTGTGGGTCGTCAAGACTATTTTCTGGTGCCGTTGCCGAGGAGTGAAGCGCTATTGGAGAGTGGAACTGGTAAAGGAAACCTCTACTATGAATATTGTTTATTTCTGTTAGTTGCTTTATTTTCAATATGGATAATTCGCTGAGTTTCTTATTTCGTAATGCTACTACCACTGCTAAGGTAGTAGATGAACCACCACCTGCTGAAAATGATACTTTTAAAATACCTACGAGAATTATTGATCGTGTTATGGATAACTACTATGTTGGGGATGGAACTGTCCATCCCGGTGATCATTTGCTCTTTATACACGAATTATGCGGGTTGTTCAAGTGTGTAGGTATTACTACAGATCAAGTTAAGAAGAAGTTATTCTCATTGTCACTAAAAGGAAGAGCTGAGGAATGGTATAAGCTGTTGAAGAATGGTCAAGCTCTTGAATGGGAGGAAATAGTACCTCTCTTTTATTCAAAGTTTTATCCTCCTAGTGAGATTCATAAAGATCGGAATCAAATATACAACTTTTGGCCTCTTGATGGAGAGAGTACAGCTCAAGATTGGGGGAGATTGAAGTTACTAATGCTCAAATGTCATATTCATGAGCTCCCCAACAATATTATTATCAATAACTTTTATGCAAGGCTCCCTCTACATGACAAGGATTTATTAGATGCTTCTTGTGCTGGATCATTCACTCGCATGGAAGAAGAAGCTAAATGGGATCTTCTGGACCGTATTCAAGATAATGCTGAAGCCTGGGAGAATGACAAAGGTAGAAAGTCAGGTATAAATTATGATTATGAATGCATTGAATCTTTTATGGGAACTGATGACTTTCAAAATATTAGTAATGCTTATGGTCTTGATTTACAAGTTATTACAAATTGTTTTAAGGCTTTTGCTTCTTATATTGAAATCCCAAAAAAGGGATGGAGCAAGTACCATGCTCCTTATAAAGATATTATTGACTGTGTTCATGTGGGGAGTACTGAGTTTTACACTATTGATCACATCTTACCTGAACCTTATATCGAGAAAATACCCTTCCCAGATAAGGTAAAGGATCATCCTATGATAACTAGTGTAATCACTAGAAGTGCAAAGAGAACTGTAAAACCTGATGAACAAATAAACATTGAACCTGTTATAGCAATTGTGAAAGACCTTGTCACTAAAAGTATAGAATATGGACACATAGTCTTTTGTGAGGATGCTTCTAATATAGTCTCACATCCTAATAAAGCTAAAAAAGGCTAGTATCCCTGTGCTTTCTGTTAGAATTGGTGATCATTGCTATTATGGTTTATGTGATATTGGTGCAAGTTCAAGTGTTATTCCTCATGAGCTTTATAAAGAAATTATGCATGAGATCAGTCCTTGTGAGTTGGAAGAGATTGATGTGGTTATTCACCTTGCTAATAGAGATACCATCTCTCCAATCGGTATTGTGCAGGATGTAGAAGTTCTTTGTGGTAAGATTAAATATCCTGTTGATTTTCTAGTACTTGGTTCAGGTGCTAGTAAAACTTATCCCATCATTTTTGGTAGACCTTTCTTGAGTACTTGTGGAGCTATTATAGATTGCGAAAGGGAGAAAATCTTGACTAAGTTTGATGGGGAATCTTATGAGTTTAATTTTTCGAAATTTACTAAAGAACCTTGTGAAAATGAAACCCATAATGAGGATTTTAGAGTTGAACAACTTGCCTCTATTTCTCTTGCTCCTAACAATGCTTTGCAGTAATTTATGGAAGACCATGAAAGTGAGATCTTCATGGAAGAAAGGAATGAAATTGACAAGATCCTCCGTCGTCAACCTAAGATGCTTAAGCATAACTTGCCTGTAGAAGACTTGGGTACCACATTGCCGCCTAAAAAGGATCCGGTCTTCGATCTAAAACCTCTCCCTGATGATCTTAAATATGCTTACATTGATGACAATAAGATATATCCTGTTATTATTAGCTCTAAACTTTCAGGGAAGGAAGAAGAAAGGTTATTGGAGGTTTTGAAGAAACACCGAGGGGCTATGGGCTATACTTTGGATGATTTAAAAGGGATTTATCCTACTATATGTTAGCATGCTATCAATATAGAACCAGATGCAAAGCCAGTAGTAGAGCACCAACGGCGCCTGAATCCTAAGATGAAAGAAGTGGTAAGAAATGAGGTATTGAAACTCCTTGATGCTGGTATTATTTACCCTATTGCTGATAGTGAATGGGTTAGTCCCGTTCATTGTGTTCCTAAGAAAGGAAGAATTACCGTTGTTCCTAATGATAATGACAAGCTTATTCCCCAAAGAATAGTAGTAGGCTATAGAATGTGCATCGATTTCAGGAAAGTTAACAAAGTTACTAAGAAAGATCATTACCCACTTCCTTTTATCGATCAAATGTTAGAAAGGTTGTCTAAAAAGACCCATTTTTGTTTTCTTGATGGATATTCCGGTTTCTCTCAAATTGCTGTTAAACAACAAGATCAAGAAAAAAACTACTTTTACATGCCCTTACGGAACCTATGCTTATAGACGTATGCCTTTTGGTTTATGTAATGCTCCTGCTACTTTTCAAAGATGCATGTCTACTATCTTTCATGGTTTTTGTGAGGAAATTGTGGAAGTATTCATGGATGACTTCTCCGTCTATGGAACTTCTTTTGATAATTGTTTGCACAACCTTGATAAAGTTTTGCAAAGGTGTGAAGAAACTAATATTATTCTTAGTTGGGAGAAATGCCACTTCATGGTTAATGAAGGGATTGTCCTTGGGCATAAGGTTTCCGAAAGAGGCATAGAAGTGGATAGAGCTAAAGTTGAGGCAATTGAGAAAATGCCCTGCCCAAGAGACATCAAAGGTATTCGTAGTATCCTTGGTCATGCTGGTTTCTATAGAAGGTTTATTAAAGATTTCTCTAAGATATCAAAACCCCTCACTAATCTTCTTCAAAAAGATGTACCCTTTGTTTTTGATGATGATTGTAAGGAAGCTTTTGAAACTCTTAAGAAGGCTTTAACTACAGCTCCTATCGGTCAACCACCTGATTGGAGTTTACCCTTTGAAATAATGTGTGATGCTAGCGATTTTGCTGTAGGTGCTGTCCTTGGGCAACGAATAGACAAAAAGTTAAACGTTATTCATTATGCTAGTAAAACTCTTGACGCTGTTATACATTGCAAATGTATCTATAATTTTTGATGTTCCATGCTTAGGTTTTATCCACTTTCTTGTGTTTTGTTCCAACTTTGGAGTACTTTTCATATGATTTCTTGGACTAACCTATTAAAAAGAGCCACAATGCCAGCTGCCTGTTTTCTGCTGTTTTTGGATCCAGGAAAGTCAGAAAATGAATATTCTCGGAATTGGATGGGACAAAAGCCAAAGTGCCTATTTTTCCGGAAGGGGTCAAGTGCCAGAATACGAGATGGAGAAGGGACAGGGAGCCACCACACCACCTGGCCGCGTGGCCAGGCCTGGCCCGCGCCAGGGGGTGGTGTGGCCACTCCCGGCACCTCCCCGGCCTCTCCTTCCGCCTATATATTGCCCTCGGGACGAAAACCCTAAGTACCTGATCAAAAATCCATGAAAGAGTCTGTAGCCGACGTCATCTCCATCCCTAGATCGGGAGGGATCTGAAGCTCTTCCCGGCACCCTGCCGGAGAGGGGAATTCACCCTGGAGGCCTTCTTCATCACCATGCAAGCCTCCGGTGTGATGCGTGAGTAGTTCATTCTTGGACTACAGATCCATGTAGTAGCTAGATGGCTGGTTCTCCTCCTTTGTGCTTTCATGTTTAGATCTTGTGAGCTCCGTTCATGATCAAGATCATCTATTTGTAATTCTGCATGTTGTGTTTGCGGGGATCCGATGAATATGGAGATGCTATTTCAGATTGATTATTGATTCTATCATGTCTTTGTTATTTGTGATCTTGCATGCTTTCCGTTGTTAGTAGCTATCTTGGCCAAGTAGATGCTAGCAACTCCAAGAGTTAGTATTTATGCTCGATAGTGGGTTCTGTAGGGGTTCGTAGCATGGAAAACAAAAATTTTCTATCGCATACAAACAAACAAGCCAAGATCTATCTACTAGATTGTAGCAACGAGTCGATAGTGGAACTCACCCTCGAAGATTCCAAAGCGGTTAACGAGAGCAGATTCTCGTGGGTGATGTAGTCGTACTCTTTCCGATCTCAAGATCGTGTAGACGATCCTTCCAGCGCCACGTTCCAGCAGCGCTCCATGATCGGTCCTGCGTTAAATTTTCGAAGACCTTCCTCTCCCTTGTTCCAGCGCATGAGGTTGTAGCACTCTCCTCGCGATTCCGGCTGACAACTGGCGTGGTACCGGAGGTAGAGGGAAATCCCAGGGCCGCTTTTAAGCCTGCAGTATGGTGGAGCTTATGAGATAGGCTATTAGTGGTCTAGTAATTAGACACACCAATTAGAAGGCTCTAAACCAATTAGAAGGCTCTAAACCGCTGGCTAAAGCAATTAGAAGCTCTAAACCAAAACGGCTCTAAACCGGAGATTAGAGGTGGAAACTTGTGTGTCCTAGGAGGGAGCCCTGCCCCTCCTTATATAGGTGGGAGGGGCTGGCCGGCCAAGGGGAGGGAGTGGAGTCCCTCCCCAACTCGGCATTGGAGTTGGCCGCCGGTTGGAGGAGGTCTCCCTCTCCAACTCGGTTTCCCTCTTCTCCTCCTCTTTCCACTTTCCAAAACTTGCAGTTTGACTTTCAAACTAGTCGTTTGACTTTTCAATTTAGGATTTAAATAAACCCTTTATTTTGGACAGCGAGAACACTTAGTACATGATGCAATCATTCCAATTTGCAATGACACATTCATGTACCCTTCCCTCCGAGTCTGGGACATTCCGGACCTTCTAGAATGTTCCGATGAAAACACGGAACCATTCCCCAACTCCGAAATGGGACTTTCCTTATATGAATCTTATTCTCGGACCATTCCGGATCTCCTCGTGATATCCCGGATCCCATCCGAGACTCGAACAACATTCAGTCTCTTTCTCATAATACCATAACTACTCAAACAACGTCGAATCCTTAAGTGTGTCTCCCTACGGTTCGTGAATTATGCGGACATGATCGAGACACTTCTCCGAACAATAACCAATAGAGGAATCTGGAAATTCATATGGCTCCCACATATTTCTACGATTACTTTGCGATCGAATGAACCACTTACATACGATACCAATTTCCCTTTGTCTCACGATATGTTACTTATCCGAGGTTATGATCGTCGGTATCTCTGCATACCTAGTTCAACCTCGTTACCGATAAGTACTCTTTTCTCGTTCCCGTGATATGTGATCCCTTGTGACCAAGTCACATGCTTGCAAGCTAATTGGATGACATTTCACCGAGAGGGCCCAGAGAATATCTATCCGTCATGTGGATGGACAAATACCACTCTTGATCCATGTGTTTCAACCAATACTTTCCGAACACTCAATGCCACCTTTATAGCCACCCTGTTACGGTGTGGTGTTTGATGACATCAAATCATCCATCCAGTAAAGGTGATATGCATGATCTCATGGTCGAAGGAATTAGGTTACTATGTATCAGAAAGCATATAGCAATTGAACTATTGAAATGACTTGATCTTTATGCTACGCTTGTCTATAGGAGTATGTCCATCACATCATTCTCCTAATGATATGACCCTGTTGTTAATAACATCTCTATGTTCATGATCAGGAAACAATGATCATATATTAACCAACAAGCTAGTTTAACAAGAGGCTTTACTAGGGACTCTTTTATGTTTACAAATCACACAAGTATTAATGTTTCCTGTTAATACAATTATAGCATGGTATGTAAACATTTATCATAAATATGAAGATATGATAATAACCACTTTATTATTGCCTCTTGGGCATATCTCCAACAGTCTCCCACTTGCACTAGAGTCAATAATCTAGTTTCAAACCTTTGTGTATTCAACACCTATGGCTTTCCGGTGTTGTATGTACACGATTGCTAGTGGTCAACTGATCTCCGGATCTGACACTTCCAGGTCCGTGTGTAATTGCATGTCTTTGCGTCTCTACGCATCACTCTCTAATGAGATGGCTTTGTATAAATTTGGTCTTTCGGTGTGACCTTTAGTTCTTTGGGGTTAAAACATGTTGACAATATTGTCGTACAATATATCTTCATAGTATTATCCCTCTGTGAACTACACCTAGTTTGATAACAAACTACTTGACACAAATGCCCTCTTTTGCTGCTATAATAGCAGTCATATACTTAGCCTTTTGTTGTAGTATCTGTCACAATGTCTTAACTTTGGAACTCATCCAAATCCATTATGGAACTCACTTTCCATTATATTGTGCCACCCTTAATTTAGATTGAGATAAACTAAATTTGTACTTTGTGACAAAGCTAGTATCAATGTAGTACTTTTACAATGAACTAACCATCTATTTGTCACTTCTACAAATAATATACTCTTAGTTCTTCCAAAAGATCATAAGAATATCCTTACTATTGTCCAATGATCATCTTACAAATCATTCTGGTATATGCTCACAACATTTAGAGCATAGGACATATCTGGATTTGTACATATCACAGTATGATTGATATAAATACTCTTTGTGATTTCATACATCAAGTATCAATCTATACTTGAATCTTTGTTTCACTTACCAAGTGCCAATACACTTGAATATATCATCAACATTGAACTCTTTCAATCCTTTCTGTGCAACAAGAACCTTTCTTGTAGTTTCTATATTGAATTCATTCAATATCTCGTCTATGTACTTCTGGCACAACCATATTAGCGTCTATTGATGCCAAATATTTGGGTTTTGCCTAAGTCTTTCATCGGGATGAAATTCTTAATATGTGTTAATAAAAGATACATCATTTCCAATCAACAAATATGTCTTCCACATAATGTATTAGAAACATGTCTTAGCGCTCCCACTTAATTTCTTGCAAATGCAAGCATCTTCATTGTCTCCGATGAAATTAAACTCTTTTAATAGTTTCATCATAGTGAAGATTCCAACTCCGCTATGCTTACTTCAACCATTGAAGTTTGCATATGCTTTTAGCATCCTTTGAATTAACAAAACCCTTTGGACCGTGTCATGCACACGTCCTAGGTAACCATTCTATTAGAAGAACTTGTTTTGTTTATTCTACTACTACATAACAATTTATATGTAGTGGTTGCTACATTAATCCGTCTAGACTAAAAATCGCTATGAAAGATCAAATCTTGTCATATACAACCTTTGAACATTGTTGTGAACTCTTTCCCAACATGTCGACTATTTCATAGATGTGAAACATCCATGTCTACTTCTTTATAGATCCAAACACAAGCGCAAGGTCTTACACCTTTTCGAGGGTCCTTCAAGTTCAAAACTTGATTTCTCGTATGGAACTATCACGGATTATATGGCTTCAAGCCATTTGAGTCGGGGCCCATCATCGCTTCTTTGCATGTAGTAGGTTCATTATTCTCAAATAATGATTCAACCCTCAAATCTTGGTATTTGATTGTTCATCCGACCTACTTGTTTCAATAGAAACTTAGACCTCCGTGACCACAACCTTTGAGGCACGTGAGCCATGAGCATTGTTGCTGCCTCCGGAACACTTTTCGGTCTTGCGCAACTTTGCACATATAGCTAAGGTTCTTTAACCTTATCAAAGTTCTATTGTCCTCCCACTTAACTTTTCACGAAAAATTCCTTCTCAAAGAAACTTGACGTTCTAAGCAACAAACACTTTTGTCTCCGGTGTTTATGGAGGAATACTTAACAGTAATACAAAGACAGGTTTATCCGACTTTGGTTGCAAACATCTTTCTTATGCATAGCATACCAATGTTTAAGAAAGGACTACTTGGGTTTTATCCCAAACCATAACCTTATATGGTGTCATTTCAGCGGATTATGATGGAGCTCTTTTAGTGGAAAAACGGTAATCTCTAAAGCTTTTAATCTTTAAAATATAATAGCAGTTTTATGAATTATACCTTCGATCTTACCATGTCAAACAAGGTTCAATTACATATCTCGAACGCTCCATACTCTTATGGTGTTTCGAGAAATGCAAATCCGGACGATTCCTTAAATCTTAGGTATTATGCTAAACTTGTAACTTAAATATCTTCCTTTATGATCTTATCATAAACTATTTATATTCTTGTTACAATGATTTTGCACTTCATCTTGAAAATCTTTCGAACTTTTCAAATATTTCACACTTCATCCTTATTAAGTAAATATTCACATATTCACTCAAATTTTCGGAGAAAGCATATGAAGTTGAAATCCATCGCTCTTGACTACACATAATGGAGTTCGTACAACAATATGCACAAGTTCCAATAAGCTAGTCATTCATTCCCTTTTGGCCTATGAACGAAGTTTTAATTATCTCTAGGAAAGTTTCACAAACGTCATTTGATCAAAATCAAAAGACTCCAAAATTCCATCCACATGGAGTTTCTTCATGTTTTCTTTCCAATATAATTTAAACGGCGATGTCACTTCCTAAGTGATCTTTCAATCAATTTGTCTTTCGACAATTTTAGCACTAGTTTTATGGATGTAATTTCTCCAACGAGATTTGTGAATCATCCATCTTTTATGGATTACGGCAATTATTTGAACAACCCTTTTGTTCTCATAATACCTGATAAAACAAATCTTGAAGGCAAGCGTTGATGTTTAACGAGCAACAAAATAACCCTTTATTTGTTCTCGATGAACATCTTCACATATTCTTTTGCTAGTTACTTAGGCCATTGTAGTTCATGAATTGTGTTGTTTCGTATGACGATTCACACCAACAAATTCAGTATCAAATACTTAAGAACCACATTGTTTAATAAGCAAAGAATATAGCCATAACACATATATCATCTATATACTTAAACTGAACAATTCTAGTCTTTTCTTTTCGCCATATACTTATGAGATTCTCTTTCAAGATTCCTTTTACATTTGAAAGAATCTATCAACATCAATAGTGGAGTCATACTTATGACACATAGTCCAAAGCGTGTATAGTTAAATACCAATGTCTTTGAACTTGCACTTTGAAGTAGATCACCATTATCAAATATTTGGTGTTCTTTCAAATTCCTTTCTTTAGTAATCTCTTGGTGTAGTAAACATTTTACCTACATCAAATATTCACCTTCATCATGGAATCGTCCATGACCAAGCTACTTTTAGCTTATAACGGTGAATCACGAGTATAATGTTGCTCTCCAAAACCTTTTGGAAGATTAGGACAACTAGTGTCTCCAACCTTTTGCAAATTCTCATCCAAATATGAGAACATGAACTTTGCCATATTATACTTTATCATGTTGCAACCAAAACTTTGTTTCAGATATCACAATATCTTCCACACATCATGGTTTCTGAAACAACTCTTTCAGATCCTAGATAACCTTGATATTAAGACAATCCTTTGAATATCAAGAATCATGGAGACAAACATGATACTCAAACACTAACACTTGGAATTGTCACTCTTGTTTTAATACTAATTATTAAACTTTATGGAGCAACCGGAACTTACTGAAAGTTTGCAATAGGACTTTTAAACTTTAGATTAACACTTCAAAACAATACGATACCAGTTCGTAAAGTAACTAACCAGAATTCTATAGTTCTATCATCTCAATTAAAACTAAGCGCAAGGTGGTAAACGGATGCCAATGACTACAACAACTATGCAAATTCACTTTGATTTAGTTTATGATAAATTGAGTTCTAATTAATAATTAAATTAATCTAGGTGAACTCCCACTCAAAACAATATCCCTCACATTGTTTTAGTGATCACACGAACCAAATCCACCATATCAAAACCGATCATCACGAGAGTTGATATAGCTTCAATGGCGAACAATCGACATGTTCATCATATCTACTATATGACTCATGCTCTACCTTTCGGTAATCCGTGTTCCTGAGGCCATGTCCACATGCTAGGCTCGTCAAGATCAAACCTTAGCTACCGCATAAGCAAATCTGGCTTGCTTACGTTGTATTCACCCGCGGAATCAAAGACACCCGATCATCACGTGGTGCTTCGAAGCAGCAAGCTTTGGCAACGGTGCATACTAAGGGTGAACACTTTAGAACTTGAAATTTATGTGCATGAGGGATCATCTTATAATGCTACCGTCGTCTACTAAGCAATACAAGATGCATAAAGGATTAACATCACAGGCAATTCATAATATGTGATATGATATGGCCTTTCTTCTTTGTGCTTTCGATCTCCATCTTCAAGCATGAACATGATCTCCATCATCACCGGCATAGCATCAAGGTCAATGACGCTTCTTCATGGTTGTCGTCCACCAGCTTCAACTATTACAACTACTTTGAATAGACACGCAGGTCTTAACAAAATTAAAGACAACCATATGGCTCCTGCCGGTTGCCAACTTACAATAAGGAACATTGCATACATCAAATATAATCACAATCATGGCCATATCACATCACTGCACACCCCTGCAAAACAAAGTTAGACGCCTCTACTTTCTTTGCATATTTTACGTGGTTTGGGGCTTTCAATAAGTGTCGTTCTAACTTACGAACAAGAACCACAACATTGATACTAGCATTGTTGATTACCCGTTGTAAATTGGATCTTAACTATGCTAGGAGAAACAGCACCCAGAGCCACTTATGCAATACAAGTTGCATGTCAAGCGTGGAGCAAGTCTCATGAACGATGTCATGTAAGGTTAGCCCGGGCCGCTTCATCCCAACATACCGCTAGATGCAAAGTACACAAAAAGCAATCTACAATAAAAGCATCAATGCCCACAATGACCATTGTGTTCTACTCGTGCAACAGATCTACATATAGACACGGCTCTGATACCCTTTGTAGGGTTCGTAGCATGGAAAACAAAAATTTTCTATATCATACAAACAAACAAGCCAAGATCTATCTACTAGATTGTAGCAACGAGTCGATAGTGGAACTCACCCTCGAAGATTCCAAAGCGGTTAACGAGAGCAGATTCTCGTGGGTGATGTAGTCGTACTCTTTCCGATCTCAAGATCGTGTAGACGATCCTTCCAGCGCCACGTTCCAGCAGCGCTCCCGCAGTCGGTCACACGTTCGGACGAAGACCTTCCTCTCCCTTGTTCCAGCAGCGGAGGTTGTAGCACTCTCCTCGCGATTCCAGCAGACGGCGTGGTACGGGAGGTAGAGGGAAATCCCGAGGCTTCGCCTTAAGCCGGTGCGAGTATGGTGGAGCTTATGAGAGAGGCTATTAGTGGTCTAGTAATTAGACACACCAATTAGAAGGCTCTAAACCAATTAGAAGGCTCTAAACCGCTGGCTAAAGCAATTAGAAGCTCTAAACCAAAACGGCTCTAAACCGGAGATTAGAGGTGGAAACTTGTGTGTCCTAGGAGGGGAGCCCTGCCCCTCCTTATATAGGTGGGAGGGGGCTGGCGCGCCTGGGGGAGGGAGTGGAGTCCCTCCCCAACTCGGCATTGGAGTTGGCCGCCGGTTGGAGGAGGTCTCCCTCTCCAACTCGGTTTCCCTCTTCTCCTCCTCTTTCCACTTTCCAAAACTTGCAGTTTGACTTTCAAACTAGTCGTTTGACTTTTCAATTTAGGATTTAAATAAACCCTTTATTTTGGACAGCGAGAACACTTAGTACATGATGCAATCATTCCAATTTGCAATGACACATTCATGTACCCTTCCCCTCGGTCTTGGGACATTCCGGGACCTTCTAGAATGTTCCCGATGAAAACACCGGAACCATTCCCCAACTCCGAAATGGGACTTTCCTTATATGAATCTTATTCTCCGGACCATTCCGGATCTCCTCGTGATATCCCGGATCCCATCCGAGACTCCGAACAACATTCAGTCTCTTTCTCATAATACCATAACTACTCAAACAACGTCGAATCCTTAAGTGTGTCTCCCTACGGTTCGTGAATTATGCGGACATGATCGAGACACTTCTCCGAACAATAACCAATAGAGGAATCTGGAAATTCATATGGCTCCCATATTTCTCGATTACTTTGCGATCGAATGAACCACTTACATACGATACCAATTTCCCTTTGTCTCACGATATGTTACTTATCCGAGGTTATGATCGTCGGTATCTCTGCATACCTAGTTCAACCTCGTTACTGATAAGTACTCTTTTCTCGTTCCCGTGATATGTGATCCCTTGTGACCAAGTCACATGCTTGCAAGCTAATTGGATGACATTTCACCGAGAGGGCCCAGAGAATATCTATCCGTCATGTGGATGGACAAATCCCACTCTTGATCCATGTGTTTCAACCAATACTTTCCGAACACTCAATGCCACCTTTATAGCCACCCTGTTACGGTGTGGTGTTTGATGACATCAAATCATCCATCCAGTAAAGGTGATATGCATGATCTCATGGTCGAAGGAATTAGGTTACTATGTATCAGAAAGCATATAGCAATTGAACTATTGAAATGACTTGATCTTTATGCTACGCTTGTCTATAGGAGTATGTCCATCACATCATTCTCCTAATGATATGACCCTGTTGTTAATAACATCTCTATGTTCATGATCAGGAAACAATGATCATATATTAACCAACAAGCTAGTTTAACAAGAGGCTTTACTAGGGACTCTTTTATGTTTACAAATCACACAAGTATTAATGTTTCCTGTTAATACAATTATAGCATGGTATGTAAACATTTATCATAAATATGAAGATATGATAATAACCACTTTATTATTGCCTCTTGGGCATATCTCCAACAGGTTCATGCCTCTGGTAATCTGGGGAAGTGACAGAAATCTCTAAGGTACTAGATGTGTTGTTGCTACTAGGGAGAAAACAACAATCCTTTGTTCATAGAACAATCGTATTGTTTACTTTACACACAGTTCATAAAGCAATAATCTGTTGCTTGCAACTTAATACTGGAGGGGGTTCGGACGATAACCTAAAGGTGGATTATTAGTCATAGATGCAGTTGGATGGCGGTCTATGTATTATGTTGTATTGCCCAATCAAGTCTCAAAGGAGTCAAGATGATTAGTATATGCATGTATTGCTTTCTCGGTGTTTGTCAATTGCCCCACTATAATTTGTTCACCCAGCATGTTATCTATCTAAGGAGAGCCACCTATAGTGAACTATGGATCCCGGTCCTTTTTCTTTACATACAATCTACAACTGTTTACTTATTTGTGTTTACTTTCTGCAAACTTTTACTTCTTTTCATTCGATACGTTTAATCCTTTGTTTTCCGCAAAACACGGTGAGATTGACAACCTCATCGCAAGTTGGGGACAAAGTTCTGTGGTTGTGTTGTGCAGGTCTCCACGTTGCTACTAGCACCGGTATTGCGCCCTGTCAAAGCTCAGCTAGTAACACCTTTGAGGTGTTTCCTTGCTCCTACTGGTTCGATTAAACCTTGGTTTCATAACTGAGGGAAAACTTGCTGCTGTGCTCATCATACCTTCCTCTTGGGGTTCCCAACGAGCTCTACGTCGAACGACGAGCACATCACGCTGCTCAAAGGAATTATGCTACTACTGAAAAAGAATTCATGGCTGTCGTTTTTGCTTGTGATAAGTTTAGACCTTATATTGTAGACTCAAAAGTCACCATTCATACTGATCATGCTGCTATTAAGTATCTTATGACGAAGAAGGATGCTAAGCCTAGGCTTATTAGATGGGTGTTGCTTTTACAAGAGTTTGTTCTACATATTGTAGATAGGAAAGGTGCTGAAAATCCTGTTGCTGATAATTTATCTCGACTGGAAAATATCTCTTTTGATCCTATGCATGTTAATGATAGTTTCCTGAATGAACAGTTGGCAGCAATAGGGGTAAGCTTGCGAGGGAGCCCTTGGTATGCTGACTATGCTAACTTTATTGTCTCCAAGTATTTTCCTCCAACTTTCACAGCTCAACAAAGAAGGAAGTTCTTTTACGATTTAAGGCATTATTTTTGGGATGACCCACATTTATATAAAGAAGGAGTGGATGGTATTATGCGAAGATGTGTTCCAGAATATGAACAAAAGGAGATATTGCGGAAATGTCATGGTAGTGCCTATGGAGGACATCATGCGGGAGATAGAACTGCGCAAAAGGTGCTACAATCAGGTTTCTACTGGCCTACCCTTTTTAAAGATGCAAGCAAAAAAATTATCTTGTGATGAGTGTCAGCGTGTTGGTAATATTTCTAGACGCAATGAAATGCCTATGAACTACTCTCTAGTTATTGAACCCTTTGATTGCTGGGGATTTGACTTTATGGGTCCTTTTCCTCCCTCGAAAGGTTATACTCATATTCTTGTTGTCGTTGATTATGTTACTAAGCGGGTAGAAGCTATACCTACGAAGAGTGCTGACGAGGAAACCTCTCTAAAAATGCTTAAGTATGTTATCTTTCCTAGGTTTGGAGTGCCTAGGTATCTCATGACTGATGGAGGTTCTCATTTCATTCATGGTGGTTTTAGAAAGACCCTTGCTAAATATGATGTTAATCATAGAATTGCTTCAGCTTATCATCCCCAAACTAGTGGGCAAGTAGAGTTATCAAATAGAGAAATTAAATCCATCTTGCAAAAGACTGTTAATAGATCTAGAAAAAACTGGGCTAAAAAGTTGAATGACGCTTTATGGGCTTATAGGACTGCCTATAAAAACCCTATGGGGATGTCTCCTTATAAAATGGTTTATGGGAAAGCTTGTCACTTAACTTTAGAATTAGAACACAAAGCTTATTGGGCAGTTAAAGAACTCAATAGAGATTGTAAGCTTTCTGGTGAAAAAAGACTATTTGACTTAAGTTCTTTAGATGAATGGAGGAGTGAAGCATATGAGAATGCTAGGCTCTTTAAGGAAAAAGTTAGAAGATGGCATGACAAGCGAATACTTAAGAGAGAATTCCATGTTGGTGAGAAAGTTCTATTGTATAGGTCTCGTCTCAGATTTTTTGCAGGAAAACTACTGTCAAAATGGGAAGGACCTTTCATTATTGAAGAAGTGTACTGTTTAGGAGCGATAAAATTTTCCTCTTTAAAATACAACACTACACAAGTGGTGAATGGGCAACGACTCAAGCACTATATTGCTGGATATTCTTACAATGAAGATGTCGATGCTTTTCAAGTTATAACTCCAGAAAAATTTATCAAAGACCAAATTCAGAGACCTGTAGAGTCCGTTTTCGAATAGATAACAGTTCTGGTAAGAAAAGTTCCGCGAAAGATCTGTCCAATTATATTTTTGCAGTTTTTAGCCAATAAGGAAAGCTACGAAGCGAAAGAGGGACGGAAACGGAGCCAGGGTGGCTCACACCACCCTGTGGCACGGGCCCACCCCTGGCCGCGCCACCAGGTGGTGTGGCCACTCCGGACTGCGTCTCCGACCCGTTTTCTCCCAGTACCTTCCTTTTGTTGTGAAATTTCGTAATATATAATCCCCCGGATCCCCCGAGGTTCATATATCGTGTTCTCGTCGTGTTTTTGTTTCGATCTGTTTCTGCCAGGAACTATTCTTGAAAGTTTAGAAGCACAATGGTGTCCGCCAAGGATAAGGGAAAGGAGCCTATGGAGGAAGATTTCCAAGACCCCGGTCAGGAGGAGGAGATCAAGAGTGAAGATGAAAAGGAGCAAGGCCAACATCCGCACACCAGCATTACCATTGCAAGCATCAGAGTGGTGACAAAGCCTGCCAGGGTTAGAAGGACTGCATGATGCGGTGGAGGAAAACTCCTCACGTCCTTAGCTCCATGGTCACTTCCTCCATGCACCAAGAATCCTTTCCATACCCTTATCCATGAGCATCAATACCAGAATATGCCCAAGGAGAAACTACCCTCCAATTGGGATTTGCCTCGTTCTAGCCATGCAGGAAAAGAAGACTTCAACGAGGAAGAGTGGGGAAAGAATCGCAAGAGCTGGAATTCTCAACCCGACATGATCATGAGCCGCATTGAGCAAAACTCACAGCTGATTTGTAATCTCACCTTCGAGATCGAGGACTTGGGGAAACTAATCAAAGAGCTCATTGAGAGGATACCACCACCACCGAAGGAGTAATTCGTCATCAGGTTTGGCATCCCCTTGGTTTGTTCCAAGCTTGGGGGAGTGCCGCGGTATCACATAACTATCTTCTATTTTTTTACCTTTATAGTAGAATCATATCATGAATATAGAAGTTATCATGTAGGATGGTTTGCATTATGGTAGTGTCCCCTCTCTCATTAGATATGTATTCCTTGGTGTGAGTTGCCGTTATGGAATATTAATGAGAAGTTCTATCATTTACTCTTTTGCATATCTTATATTAGTTTTCAATTTGTGGTTATATGATTGATCTTGTCGTTAGTATTAGTATCACTTTGGGATCATTGAGTTAATTTAGTTGGTTTTGGCAAACCTGGCTCGGTCAGTAGCAACACTATTGTTGAGAGTTGAATGAAAAGATAAAAGTACTCTAAAGAAATACAATTTCATCATCTTTTTTCTTGATTTGCTCATAAGTTTAGTATTCTCTGGTTAAGATCTTTTGTGCTTCCAAGGAAGATTGCATGTTTGTATTTATCACTTGTATGTTTGTTTGTTTCCTTCAACTCTTATACTTGCTACCCAGCCTTGCTAGCCAAAAACCTGTACTGAGAGGGAATTATTCTCGTGCATCCAATCCTTAAGCCAAAAACCTCTGCCATTTGTGTCCACCATACCTACCTATTAGCACTATTGCTATTCCAAGTAAATTCTTGTCTTTATCTACCTTCCAAATTAAATTTGTTATGAGAAAATTAGTGATTAAAGCTCTCACGAACTTGATGGCACACCTTATTTTCTTGCACTTAATAAACTTGAACCATTGTGTCCATCTTTGTTGCGTATATGCTTGCGCTTTATAAGTTGAAGTTAGTAGAACCATGTATCATGGGGAATGCTTTCAACATTGCACTGGTACTTTGTACCTCGTTGATATCATGATTCTTTTGCTTATGGATCCCGGCGGTGTGAAATAAAAGTGGAACTTGTAAGATCATGGAGTTTGTATGTGTGTTAGAGAAACGCATGGGCCGCTAGCCTAAGCCATGCCTAATCATGGTGGAAACTTGTAGCATAACTATAGTGAGCATTCTATGAAGCATCCTCAATAAAAACCTATGCAAATAGCAAATAAAAAGATCACTGTGATGCTCATTGTCTGCTTGCCTTGTCATTTTGATTATGGGATAGCTCGTGTGTCATGTGCAAGGGGTACCCCATTGGTGGTTCTCAATGATACACATGTATTTACAATGACAAGAGCTTACTCGTGACTGAAGTTGAGTAGCATGAGGTTCGGTCTTCGTAAGTAAGGGGCATGGGACTTCAATTTATAACTTGTCAAGCATATCCTCTTAGTTGTGTCACTTTAACCTTAATCACCTAAAGATGCCTATGATAGGGGCAATGAGAGCTGAAAGCTAGTAAGTACCATAATTTTTGGAAGCTCTTTATGAAACTTGAAATCCCTGCTTCCCTCTGCAAAGGGCCTATCTTTCACCTTTTAGTTGAGTCAGTAAACCTATTCCTTTCTACCTCACCAACTATTTTGAGTTGTTGTGTTTCATTCATTCATATGATGATTTATTCAATCATGTTTCTTATGTTCCTTGTTTTGCACTTTGCTCTTATCTTAGTGTCTACTACTTTGAAAGCTATCATTGAAAATCAGTTATTTGTGAACTCTAGTAAATTATCAACTATTCTTCGACCAAGAGCTAAGTTTGCCATTACTAATTGTGATTTACTTTATGTATCTTTATTATGTTTCCTTTACTTATTGCAAGTTAAGTTATATAATAGTGAGTTGTCTTCTATTATGATCTATGTATTGATTAATGTGATGCTTCTTGTCCGTATTCTTTTATCGACTCTTAACTCCATAGACCTGAGGCCATGTTTATTGAGCTTAGTTTCGCTTGGGGACAAGCAAAGTCTAAGCTTGGGGGGAGTTGATACGTCCATTTTGCATCACTATTCTATATCATAATTCACTGTTATTCATTGATATATTTCATATTAAGAGGTGATACTTATGTTATTTCATCTGTTTTTGCATGGTTGATGACTTTTGGAGCATGGACCGCTGTAGTCAGGATTCTGATGGAAAAGGTGCTGTTTGGAGGCAAAATTCGCGAAGATCAGAAAATCCGGGAAAATATATGGAAAATCCTATTTTTCCAGAAGATGAAGATTGCCATAAGGAGGAGTGGAGATGGGCCACAGGGGGCCCACACCACCCCCTGGCGCGGGCCAGGCTAGGCCACGCCACCAGGTGGTGTGGCCGCCCTGGCCCACCTCCAGCTCTCCCTCTGGCGTATATAATCCTCCCAAAACCCTAATACTCGGGGAGCGACCACCAAAAGATTCCGCCGCCTCTGCGGGGCAGAAAACACCAAAAGAGAAAGATCTCTCCGGCAGACAAATTTCTGCCGGGGGAATTCCTTCTCGGAGAGGGGAGATCGTCGCCATCAACACCACCATCAAGCTGGACTTCATCGGGATCATCATCATCATCACCACATCAGCACGCTCATCACCATCTCCATATTGCTGTAACAATTGGGTTGAATCTTGCATAATTCTTAGGGGAAACTTTCTCGGTGTTGATTTCTCTTTGTAGTTGATGCTATTGAGTGGAACCATTGAATTATTGTTTATGTTCAGATTTTTATACATCATTATTTCATCTTTTATCCTGATCCATATGATTTCTTGTGAGTAGTTCATTTTGTTCTTGAGGACATGGGAGAAGTTATGTTGTTAGTAGTGGAGTTGTGTTGAGAAAGATTCAATAGTTTGATACTTAAGTTGTGGTGTACTTCTTCTAGTGGTGTCATGTGAACGTCAACTACATGACACTTCACCTATATGGGCCTAGGGGAATGCATTGTGTATTTGGCTACTAATCGTAGGGATTGCTGGAGTGACAGAAACCTGAACCCCTGTTAAGAAACCATTGCACAAGGGACGTCAAGATCTTAGAGTTTAAAGCTATGGTTAGGTTTCTACCTTAATTACTTTCTTGTACTTACGGATGTTTGAAAGGGGTATAATCACAAGTATGTATTAGTCCTAGGAATTTTGGTACATTAGCACAGGTTCACCCACACAACACTTAGCAAGCTAAAGAAGATTAATCAACTATATGAAGCGAAAGCACCTGATAGTCTTCCCGTGTGTCCTCAAGAATGTTTGGTCATCTTAAGTAATACAACCGGCTTGTCCTTTGCCGAATAAAGGATTGGGCCACTTGCTGCATTTATTCTTATTGTCTTTTATTTACCCGTACTTTATTTACTTGCATTATCAAAAACCCCTAAAAATCCGTTTGTTAAGTATTTGCAGAGAATTCCTGATCCATACCACTAGCCAGCACCTTCTGCTCCTCGTTGGGTTCAACACTCTTAATTATTGAAAATACTGCGATACACCCCCTATACTTGTGGGTCATCACTACCGGCAGGAAACATGCCCGAGCGCTGCTACCTCCTGAACTTCCGACTGAAGTTTCGCCAAATAGAATGCACCAAAACAGAGAAGTTACTGAACACATCCCATGGGAATCAGAACATTGGCCGGAACTTCCACCGGAACTACCAGCGATAAACATGCCCCAGCGGTACTACCCGTGGAGAGTCAGAACTTCCGGTCAGGGAAACTTCAGAAAAAAACTTCAATAACTTTCGCATCCGAACTCCAAATGAGATGAAACTAATTTTGTTTGAAAGATAACAACGTGTAGAATCCAACAAAAATAGAGAAAATATTGGGTATCACCAAGGGAAAAAATACCATGAATATATATGTGAGATATCTCCCATGGTGTGGAGCCAGAAAATCCGTAAGATCAAAAAAGCAATAAGATAAGCAAAGGAAATCCGTTTTTGATGAACTAGAGCTTGTTATGAAGATAACCACAAGCTCTAAATTCTCACATGGAAAAGAACCAAACAATAACCAATAAAGATGATGCTATGTATGCAAAGGTTTGAGCTCTCTCCGAAAAATACGATCGAGTCACCCACTCGAGAGCCCCTCTTGATAGTACAACTATCTATCCTAAACCCGGTTTCCCAACACTACAAGAGACCGGTAAAATAGAAAACCTATCAAGATCATACATTTTCCTTGAGCATTCCATTTGAGCTTTATGTAGACCATCTTGTCCTTCTCAAGATGGATCGCCTTTCTTGATTGCTCTTGCTTGCTCTTACTTGATGAAGACTTGTGAAATGCTCCCCCATACTCCACGGGGCAACCTCTTCTTTGAACTTGTATTCATAACTCCATGATCATCGAGGATGGTAAGAATCTTGAGCTTGCACTTCATTCCTTGATGATGTCTTGAAGATAGCCATGATGAACTCCATCTTATTCTTTAAGACACTCTTGATCTTCTTCTTCTAATTGATTCCAATAGACACAAAGCCCTTGTACATTGCTTTTTTTCAACCTTGAAACCAACACATGGTCCAAGCGATGCCAATGTACAAACCTATAAGTGAAACTCAATTTATGCATTAGTCCATAGAGATTGTCATTAATTACCAAAACCACACATGGGGGCATACATGCCCTTTCATCAGTCATTATGTGCTACCAACATCGACAAATCAAAATGACACCAACAAAAAATCACCATCACCAACGACAAATTATGCATCACCACCATCAAAAAACGATTACCACCATATTCAATATCGAACACATCCCAATCATAACCTGTCATATGCGATAACAAGCCCACTATTGATCTTATCACCTAAAAACAGTCGATAAAGTCTGATAAACTACTGTAGCTTGATAAATCGTCCGAATTTAATGGGAATGGAACACCGACATTACATCTACTCAGTAATAATCACCAAATCAAGTAGACCTAGGAGAAACATGGACTAGCGGCACTATACCCGATTTGTAGGGTTCCCTAGCAGAAAACAAAAAAATTCTAACTAAGCGAACACTAATACCAGGATCTATACTATGTAGACATAAGTAACAGAAGAGAGAAACAATATTCATACCTTTGAATACCTAGGCACGCCTTACGCAGGAAGGCATATATTGATGAAGACGAACAGCACCTCAAGTGTGGTGCCTCCGAAGTTCGTCACACGTTCGGTGTAGGTGACGTCTCCCGGAC
Organism: Avena insularis; assembly: GCA_023614405.1. Classification (NCBI taxonomy): domain Eukaryota; kingdom Viridiplantae; phylum Streptophyta; class Magnoliopsida; order Poales; family Poaceae; genus Avena; species Avena insularis. Next base: position 92,204,243 of record CM042696.1, on the reverse strand, counting down.
TCCGATCCAGCCGAGCAGCGGAAGAAGTAGATACCGGATCGATGATCACACGACGGTAGTGTGAAGATGGAGAACTCACAACCCAAGAGGTCCTCTCCAATATTACAGAGAAGTCCTCAATGGATGAGAGAGATAGAATGGGAGAATGGATGATTCCAAAGAGGAGGGGAACACCCCTATATATAGTGGGAGGGGGGCACAGCACCCAGGGGCCAGGCGGTGTGGGACTAATGCCCACACCCGCCGGCCCTGGGGCAGCCGCCGGCCCTAGGTGGGCCCCACTGGGGCAGCCCACTAAGCCTAGGCCGGCTGGCCCCCTCTCCCTAGGCGCCTTGCCCCTTGGGCCTCCCCTTTGGGTGAGTCCCATTAGCATTGGGCTGCCTTTAATAATAAAATAAAATATATATTTAATATTAATTCTTCGACTAACATTTAAATATATATATTATCATATTCCTTCACTCTAGAACACCTTCCAGATCCCTTCTGATCTTCATCGGATGTTACCCGAAACTATTTCGGTTTCTCTTTCTCTATTTATCCTACGATACCTCATCTACCATAAGCATATCCACCCTTAAGCGTTACATCCTTCAATTCAGAAACACTGCGGACATGATCGAGACTACTCTCACATCAATGATCAATAGAGGGACCTGGATGGCCACGTGACCCCCGTGCGTTTCACGAATATAATCGCTCGAACCGTGAAATAGTAGTTTCCCGTTCCCTTTGTAATTTGATATCTAATTCATCCGAGACTTGATCTTTGATATCCCCATACCTTAGTTCGGTCTTGTTACTGATGAAATTGTTACCTTGTTCCCATGTCGTTGCATTCCGTTACCAAGTCACATGCTTGCAAGCTTCATTAATGCAACGCCACCGAGATGGCCACATGTATCTATCCGTTACATGGATTTGACAAATCCTGGTCTTGATATGTACTACTCTACGCATCCCTTTGGAAAACCTGAGTGGCACCTTGTTGATCACCCTTTTACGAGATGATACTAGATAACCATCAAATCTTCCTCCGGAACGGTGATTTACATTACCTCACGGTCAAAGGATCAAGTTGCGAGGTTTTATGTGTTTATCATCAATGGTGAACTTTGTAACTAGATCTCTTTAATATATAACTATCGGATGTTTGTCTATCACATCATTCAACTAATGACATGACCTCATTGTTAATTGGCATAAATGCCCATGATCTTGAAACCCAGATCATCCTCATGACCAATGAACTAGTTCGCTAGAGATAACTAGAGACACAATTTGTTTACATACCACACGTGTATTAACGTTTCATATTAATACAGTTATAGCATAGTATGAAACGTATTATTAACATATAGGAGATATATCAAACAATACACTTTATTATTTTCCTCTAGGGCATAACTCCTTCACGATTAGCAAATCGAGGGCTAAAAACTCTACCTGAGCGAAAACATCTTCAAACAACAAGTCGCCAGAGAAGCCACCTCACTACAAACTTGGAATTGCAAAGTTCATGTTGACAATGGATAAACCGACCGCATTATTCCCAAATTCTAGTTCGCCCGGAGCAAATAAGCCAGGACAGAGGAAGATGTACCTCAGGGCAAGTCACGGTTGATAGGGAGCGGGACAAAATCTCGCTGGAGATGGAGGAATCAAGGTAGAACTGCTCGCTAGAGGAGAAGCGATGGAGGAAGAGCGAATGAAATAGAAACGGTTGGCAAGGTAAATGGTGTAAATGAGGGAAAGGAGGGGCGAGTGGGGGCGTCAGGGTACGGCGTGTCTGGGCGAATGGTTCCAAGAGCGTGACATCATGCTTCAATCTCAACAACCCAGGTTCGATCGAACTATGTGCCAACCCACCTGATCGCGTCCATTCGTGTTTGAATCAACGTCCAGGATCTTCCCGCTTGGTGAGATGGCGCCCTGAGATTAGATTTCCCGTTCTTTTTTATATCTCCTAACATACAACATATTAGATGGATAAGTGCGCTTCACCGCGCTGTCTATAGTGCATTCTGACACTTGGTGGCATGGTTAATTTAAAAACATTTTCTAATAGGGATTTTTTGTTTTTAGTGTCGCTGGTAAACAAATACGCCGATAGGTAATAGCTGGTTGTGGTCAAGTAGTCTCAAAGAAACAAACTATGGCCGTTCTTCAAGCAAAGCCAGTAGATCATGCTTCATGTGTTGTTCTCATCGCCACCCTGTCTTCTTCTAGGCCTCCGCCTCCAATCTCGACCCGAAGCATGGGAAGCAGCTCATCCAAGTGCACCTTCCTATGTCGGAAGCCTCCTGCTCCAGCTGTTGGAGTCGAAAAATATGTCATAGTCTGTATGCTGCACAGCTAGTGACCTGTCCTCGTGTAGGCGTGTCATAATAGACTATTGATGATGCGTCCCCCATGTACGCCATCTAGACCTAGCCGCCGTCGCGGGATTGAGAGAGAGGTGCTGGCTTTTTTTAACAGAAGAGGAGAGGCGTTGCAGTTGATGCAGTGAGAGAAAAGCAACCCTATACGACCCAAATTGACCCCTGAAGTAGGTCCAACCTCACGTGCAAAGGAACAAACCACCGCGTGCGGCACAGGCCAACAACCAAAGATACCGCACGCGGCAAGTCACGATGCAAGTGGGACGGTTCACGGGAGCCCTCTTACGCACCGCATGTGCCCGTGAAGGATAAGCGGGACTTCGCGATAGCTCGCAAAAAGTTTCGTGGTGGATGTATTTGCCCACTTAGTCCCACATGGTATTACTTCTTCCGCATCAAAATGCATATCGTAGATTTGTATCGATTTGGATATATGTAGACACTATTTAGTATAGGGATTTCTATTTTCGTGTCACTGGTTCGTTAGTTATACTCAGTTTTCCCCAGCCGCTTAACTTTTCCTCACTTTTCTCCTCCCTCTATTCTGAAACCCTCGCAGGCGTTCGGACAGAGGGATGTCGTCAATTCAAAGGCTTGACTGTTACATGCTAAACGGTGGGACCACGTTGGGGCAGTTCGTACGTTGAGCGTTACATTATGTGGCCTCGTCCGTTACATGCTGACCGGTGGGGCCATGTTGGGATGGGTACTGCATACGTGGTGAAGGGTGGGGCCGTGTTGGGACGGGTCTTGCATACGTGGTGAAGGGTGGCGTAGCATGGAGACACGTCAGACCGGCCATTCTCGCTCACCCATCACATTCACTTCCCCTGAGCCTGGAACAGCTCCTACACCGCCCCTCGACTCCCCTACCGGTGTTCCCTCCTACCTTATGTCATCCTCGGCCCCCGAGCTTCCCCCTTCCCCTAGCCATGGAGCCCACTCCACCTTCGGCTCCGCTCTCGCCCCCGCTAGATCTACCCCTTTCGCAGAATAGTATGCAATGATGGCTGGTGTACCGGTCCTCCCCGTCGAGCATAGAGAAGATTGGGTTTAATCAGAGGGATCTAATGCATGGATTCCATCTGGATAAGTATTGTTTCCCTTTGTGGATTGATTATAGGCAGTAATTGAGCATGAATCGCTGGTGCTTAACTAACTTCCTTGCTTTTCGAATAGGATTGATCCAGCGCTGGCATTTCGGCTGGTGGTTAAACTGGATACTAGCATAATTCGTGGTTGTGAATAGTATCTCTCTGGATTTTACTTCCTAGCGGTGGTTGCAACCTCCATAACTCTCAGAGATTTGAAAGATGAAATCTATTCTAAATTCCCTTAGAGCAATGGTGATTCGGTTGATTTGCAATATTTCAACATTAGCGAGCAAAGATTGCTCCCACTAACTAGCGAAGCTGATCTAGTAATGATTTTCTCTTTGAATGCTGTCGAACGTTTTGGTCGAATTTGTCTCCTTGTGCAACCTAAAGTTGAACACACGGGAAAGAGGGTTAAAGCATCATCTGGTGCTCAGGCATCATCAGGTGGTCGGGCATCATGTGTCTCTGATGTCTCTGCTAATAGTGTGCACCCCGCGCTCCTTGTAGGTCCACAACAATACCATTTGTTCGCACTGTGAGTGTAATCCAAATCGCTTGCGTGGCCTATGTGGAGGACGAAGCAGAGCCTGACGAGGGAGCGCCTCCACTAGATGATGAGGATGAGTTGATGTTTCCTGAACTGGGAGATAGATTCAGTAAATAGGCACTAGAGGATCAATACATGGAGGAAATGGCCCATGGTGTTAGATTTGATGACACTGATGACGAAGAGAATGAGGAGAACAATGACCGTCTCATTTTAGCCAAGTACGATGGTGAGGACTTACCAGTAATTGAGTGGGACAAGGACGATCCTAAGATTTCAGAAGGCACCGTATTTGAAACGATGCGGGTCTGTCATAATGCCCTTACTACATATTGCATCCACACCAATAATGATTATGATGTTATTAAGAGTGAGCCATCAAGGTTCACAGTGAAGTGCCCATACAAGAGGTGTAGGTGGAGGATGCATGCATCCACTATTCTCAAGAGCAGTTTGGTTTAGGTATTACAACCAATTGTGTATTTTAGATCATTGTGCAGAGTTTGTTAACTGTACCTGACATTTTTATTATGTTTCAAATAAAAAGTAACTGGTTCGAACATTCTTTTCCACCTCAAGGGGGACAGCCAAAGAACAAAACAAAACTAGCAAAGCCTAGGTGGTTGATAGATGTAATCATGGATTGGATGAGAGCGAACCCATCACTTGGTGCAACAACGCTCATAAAAGAAGTTTCTAAAAAGTTTAATATTACAGTACCTTACATGAGGATGTTTTATGCAAAGGAAATGGCTCTTGTTAGGATCAATGGTCCATGGAATGAAAGTTTTCAGTTGCTTTACAGCTTTAAAGCTGAAGTGGAGATGGCTAGTCCAGGTAGTGTTATACAGATAGACAGGTATAAAGCTCAGTACAAAATAAGAGGAAGAAAATGGAGAAGGAGTGCTTTAGAAGGGCTTTTGTTTGTTTCAAAGCTTGCTAGCAAGGGTTTCTAGATGGTTGCAGGCCTTATTTGGCCGTGGATGCAATAACTCTTCATGACAGATTTAAAGGACAGCTAGTAGCTACTACTGTAGTTGATGGCCACAATTGGATGTTCCCTGTTATTTTTGGAGTTTTGGATATTGAGTTAGAGGAAAGTTGGACTTGGTTTCTGGATAATTTGCATGACCTTATAGGTCATCCACCAGGACTTACTATCCACACAGACGCTTGTAAAGGTTTGGAGAAAGCTGTAGAAGCAGTATTCCCCGGAGTGGAGCATAGGGAATGTATGCGATACTTAGTGCATAATTTTACAAAGAAATTTAAGGATAAAGTTTATACTGACAACCTATGGTCAGCTTCATACACATGTAGTTTGAGGAAGCATATGTATCATTTGGAAGTGTTGTATAAACAAAAACCTGCGGTGAAGGAGTACTTGGATGCACTTCATGGAATGGTGTGGTCAAGAAGCCAATTCCATGAAATTTGCAAGGTAGACTATGTAACAAGTAACCTTGTAGACAGTTTCAATGAAAAGGTCAAGTCATTGAAAGGGCTTATGTTGTGGCAAATATTTGATAAGATTAGGCAGATGATCATGATAAAGATCGATTTGTGTCAAAGAATTGCATCAATAGTATATGCTGGCATCTCATCCTCCCATCTTTGATTAAGGCTTTGCATGCTAGGACAAAAAGCTTGAAGATGAAATGCATTATAAGAGGAATGGAGGCTGAGGTAACGTACACTGACAGTAAATATAGGAAATGGAGGTATCCAGTGAGTTTGGTTGATAGAACATGCCATTGCAGGCAATGGCAGCTCCGTGGGAAACCCTGCATACATGCATTGTTTTCATGGGTATTCTAGGAGGTAAAGTGGGTGAAGTTGATCAGTACGTGTCAAGTATTTCTTTGTTGCCAAATTTAGGGCAGCATATGCTCAGAATGTTCCAGCTTTGTTAGGAAAAGACCAATAGATGGAAGTGGATCCAGGCTTCAAGCTATACCCTCCAGTTTTTACTAGACGAGCAGGTAGGCCAAGAAAGAATAGGATGAGGGCTAGTGCAGAGAATGGTGCACCACCTCGACAACGTAAGTGCAAACGTTGTGGGATCCTAGGGCATATTGCTAGGCTTTGTAAAAATGCAGTGGACCTAGCTTATGGAATGGATGATCAGGCGGGAGCAGCAAATGCAGATGAGAATGAAGTATTTGAATAAGAGGAGAATGAACAATGGATACATTCCAGATTGAACCAACAGATCAGGAGGAGATTGAACCAAATGTAGGGGGGATTGAACCAATGGATCGAGAGGAGATTGAACCAAGGGAGATTGCACCAAATGCATGGGAGATTGAAGCAATTGATTCATTGGATGTAGAGAATAAAGCAATTTATTCATTGGAAGCAGAGTTCAAAAGTAAAGGAATTACACAAAAGGATATTGAAAAAATGATGCCAATGCATTTTGAACCATATGAAACAATGGATCGAAACGTGGTTGAACCAATTATATGACAGAGTGAAGCACTTGGTTCATTGGATGCAGAGAAAAGAACAGAGGGAACAAACGAAAGAAGCTGATGGTGAACTCCGAGAATATTCCAGCTAGGATCACCCGGAGCAAGGTGGTGAACTCTGAGAATATTCCAGCGAAAAACACTAGGAGCAAGAAAAAAATAAATTTGAATTTGTATGATGAATTTGAAATACTGTCAATGTTTATATTGAATTCGATCTAGTGTGACGCTCCAAGTTTGTATGTTGGATAATTCCATAATGTATGTGTTATTGCGAGTTTCTATGGTCATCCACATAGTTGCTTAGCACTGCTCAGTTTTGCCCTCGACATGTGGTCAACATATGGGGTTTAGCTAGTTCATGGCTTAAACCATAGCAAACATTGACCAATTGATCTAAAATTTGGCACACTTGTGTATCTTGCATTAATTTACCATATGAAATTGGAAATTTTTGATTTACTTGTAATCAGTCACATTTTTATTTTTCTAAGTGATTAAATTCAAAATAATGGTTTTAGGGTAAGTTTAATACAAAAAAGTAAAAACATAGTGCAACCTTCGCATGGAGTTTTGTTATGTTACCTACAACCTAGCATGAATAATAAAGGAAAAGGAAATAAAGAGAAATGGAATTATTCCCTAAGCCACTTATTAAACCCTTCTTGGAATGAGCTACTAGCTATGAAGATGCATGATTTTCTACTCAATCAACCTCCAAAATAACCCATCCCAAAACATACTTTGTCTAAATGATGCCAAATTTGAAACACTTGTGTATCTTTGAGTTGCAAACAATATAATACCGGCCAAGATGGATTATTTTGTTTAAATAATACGTTTTCCATTTTTTATGCCAAAAGTTTGAATTTTCCTTACTCATTTTTTATCTGAGTGCCCTTGTTTTCCTTAGCTCTACTAAGTTTTCCTTTCCCGCTAAAGTTTTCCTCACTTTTCCCCTCCCGCTAAATTTTTCCTCACTTTTCCCCTCTCTCCTGTCTTAGTTTGGCTCTGCTCTGATTGGTCGAGATGTATGTCACAGAGATCTTGGCCAACCATCGTTGGATACATCATGATCCAACGGGCTGGAGGTCTCTCTCTCCCGATGGGCGCACCTGCCTTGTACGACGAGAAGAGTCTGACAGGCTGGATGTCTCTCCCTCCCTTCCCCTGTCACACGTATACCAGCCGCATCAACTAGCACTCAGTTTGGCTGCACTCTGATTGGTCGAGATGTATGTCACACGGATCTTGGCCAACAACCATTAGATACATCATGATCCGACGGGCTGGAGGTATCTCTCTCCCGTTGGGCGCACCTACCCTATACAGATCTGTTATCCGACGGGCTGGATGTCTCTCCTTCCCTCTTCCTATCGACGTATAGCGTCGCGCCAGTCCGAACAGCGAGCGACAGCGCGGATCTAAGCGTGGCGATCCGAATGGCGTGAGGCGGAGCGGATCTAAGTGTGGCGGTCCGAACGGCATGCGGCGGCACGGATTTAAACATGGCGGTCCGAACAGCGTGCGGCGGTGCGGACCTAAGCGTGGCGGTCCGAACGGCGTGCAGCGGTACGGACCTAAGCATGGGGGTCAGAATGGCTTGCAGCGGCTGGAACTACGTGCGGCGGTGAGGATCTAAGCGTCTGAAATTTCTATCTCTGTCTGTGTGTCTGTCTCACTTCCATTCACCTCCTCAGATGCGATGACGATTGAAGCCATCATCCGCAACATCAGTGCGACGACGGTGGTGCCGAGAGTGGACATCGATTTGACGATGATTGAAGCCATCATCCGCAACATCACTGTGATGATGCATATCAAGCCCTCGTGAACCGAAGCTGTGGGAGGCAGGCCACGGCCGCGACTGGCATGTTGAGGTGCACTTCGACGGTGAAGGCCGGATGTACCTCGTGTCCGGATGGATGGGAGCACTTTTCCCGTACTTCTTGGAGTACACATACGGCGGAGAGGGTGGCTAGCTCACCATCCACTTAAAATTGGGACAAATTTGAGCCCAATTTAAACCAAAATTCTGTGACTTAAAATATATGTATGATTTGAATAAATTTGATATGTATTTGACCGTGAGACCGGTGGATATGCTGTAAAGCTGATTCATAAGTAGTAGTATTTGCTTTGACAATCTGTGGGGCTTGTATAAATTTGATCGAAATATGTATGATTTGAATCAAAATTGATATGTATTTGAGCGGTGAGGACGGTGGATATGCTCTAAAGCTGATCCATAAGTAGTACTCCCTCCGACCTAAATTAATTGATTTAGATTTGTCTAGATTTGATTGTATCTAGACATGAATTAATATTCAATTCATCCGTATCTTGACGAATTTGAGTCAACTAATTTAGATCGGAGAGAGTAGTACTTTCTTTGATAATCTTAGCCACTAATTTGTAACGGGAAATGGATGTTGTCTCCAATGCTGCAAGTCTACATGGTAGACACGATGGCAACGGCATAACGATCAAAACTGATAGGACCCCAACTTGATCCTCTAGGCATTTGGCACGTCAACTATGGGAAGCTAGATCCAACGGAAAGCAACTCGGGTCCCATAATACATTCTCTTGATAACTTTGGGACCGCTAGATCCAATGGCAAGCATCTCAAGCCCCGCAATGCATTCTCTCGACAACTTTGGGACCGCTAGATCCAATGGCAAGCAACTCGAGCTCCGCAATGCATTCTCTCGACAATTTTGTGACCGCAAAGTGACTAAATTAGCAGGAACTCACAACCATCCATTGAATAGCAATTCTACTCCCTAAATTAGCTATCTATTTAACTAATCATTACACGTGCCATCCTTCACCATAACCGCATACTGTAACTGCTAGGACGATGATGACAACTACTAAAACTTTCCACATGAATCTACTATTCTCCTTCACTTGAAGTTCATGTTTTAGATTTTCTACCACTTGATCATATACGGCAAGATCAGCCTCAAGTGTCAACTTCTCTTTACGAATAAGCTCTGAATTCTTTTTTTCTTCCTCGACAGCACGCTTCAGCTCGAATATCAACACATTTTTACAGGCCAATTCATCACCTAAATTGGCAACCATATCCTCCAAATCCATCCTCTGGCCAGACCACTAGGTTGATTCATCTTGGTATGGAATATACCATGGATCATCGGCCTGCATAGCACATTGTAACCATCCCAAAACAAACTCAATTGAAATCAGTCCGACAGGCCATGGCGACACTTCTTCAACGATAGTACAAAGAGAAGGAGCTACTTGCACTTCCGCGTGGTAGGAGAAGGAGAATGTGGCTATGACACGATCGATTCCCCACCCATGTCGGTGTACCCGCTACGACCAGACATTGATGACTAATTTGCACCTGCAATATCGAGAAAATTATGGAAACCGAATTGATTAGGGTGGGCGGAGCAGGAGCGAACGTCTTACCAAGTACTACTAGCAATTGCTACGACTGTTCATCGAGTTATGGCAGTGGAACAAAATCCCGATCGTCGTGGGCGGCGGACCTGCCTGTGGTCGGTACTATCTCAACATACAATGCGTGCAGACGAAACAGGTGCTGGAGCCGTGGTTGAGGTGCAGCGCGACAGTCCATCCGCCGCCGCCGTAGGATGGATCCGGCGACATGCCGACGCGCCAACGATGACTTCTCTGTCCACCGGTGGGATAGGAGCTGCTCGGGACTGGGAGCTGGAAGCGGATGAGAGAGAGAGCTGAGCTCACGTGTCATATATGACCCACCCGTCAATGTTTGGGGGAGTAGCTGCTCCGGAATTTTTGCATATTTGCCAATTTTGCATATCTGCCAAACTTTTTCTTTAAAATTTGCATATTTGCCACATGACTACCACATGTCAGGGACACACAAAATGACAACTATGCAAGTTGCAAAGTAAAACGTGGCAAATATGCAAATCCCTCCTTCAGTCCCACATGACGGCCCATCGGTCATTGGCTTCGATGGCCCCACATGGCGGCTCCATCGTTTATTGCCTTCGAAGGCCCATAGAACGGTCCCATTTGTCATTGGCTGCACCGGTCACACAATCAGAAAAAAATGGGTCCATAAGTTAGCGAGAGATGGATGGCTAGTCCGACGTGTATCCTGGTCCCACCCGTCAGCACGTAACGGCCACAACACGACCCGCCCAATGCAGTCTCACCGATCAGCATGTAACATTCAAGCATTTGACCTGACAGCATCCCTCCGTACGAGCGTCTGCGAGGGTTTTAGAATAGACGGAGGAGAAAAGTGAGGAAAAGTTAAGTGGCTAGGGAACTGAGTACAACTAATAAACCAGGAGCACGAAAATAAAAATCCCTTTAGGTACATTCAAATTTAAGAAAATTCCTAACATTCTAGTTTGAAACATGTGAGGTAGATTTCTTCTAAATTTGAAATACATTCTAGTTTGAAACATGTGAGGTAGATTTCTTCTAAATTTGAAATATATCTAGACACTGTTTAGTATATAGGTACATTCAAATTTAAACAATTCCACACTTCCTATTTTGAGACGGAAAAGTATAACGTATCAGTATGAGTATATGCTACAACTCTCGTGTAGGTAGATAGTTTAAACGGTGTATTAGCAGCTAAGCGTACATGTGGTGAAAGCGTACATGCGCAGAGGGCCAAAGGTATACTGATAGCCAAGCGTACGGAGCAGACGAGGTCGTGGTGCAGCGGCCAAGACGACGGAAGTCTGACGGCATCGCACAAGAACTTGGCGTTTGAGAGACTCTATCGACTCAGCACGTTGGATATATGGGTCACGATGATAGTCCCACATATATATTTTTCTATCCACGTGCGTCCGCGTATGATTTTATATGGACTAAAGCCCGCTCCTGCTTACAACCTAAGTGGCAAGTAACCTCAAATCAGTTAAAACTCATCAAGTTTAAGCTATAGATATATATTTAAGGAAAATTTTTATGTATATTTCTTATGTATATATATATCTATATATTTAACTTTATAAGTTTTGTACTCCATCCAATCTATATTAGTTGACTTGAATTTATCTAGAATCGGATGTATCTAGTATGAAAACATGTCTAGATACATCCAAATCTAGACAAATTTGAATTAACTAATATGGGTAGGAGGGAATAGATACAAAGATGTGAGATTTTTAAATTTGAAAGTGAAGGGAGGCCGTGTACATCAAATCCCTCCTCTGCTGACTTCACGGTGCGAGCCAGCGCGACCGGTGGTGTAGGGCGCGCACGCAAGAGAGGTTGGCTGCTGCACCGTGATCTTCGGGCGGCACGGCGAATTACCGATACTGCCCATGCGCGCGCGTACTGTTTTCCCAATCTGCCACACACTCTCTCTCTCTCTCCCCACGACACAAGCCTTCCGAACCGCACCGCACGCAACCCATCACAAAACCCCCAACCACTCCGCCTCGCCCCACCCCCCCTCTCGTGCTCTCCGCGGCGCAGCGCAGTGCAGCGCTTCCTCCTCCCCTTCCCTCTCCATCTCCGGGCGGCGAGAATGTTCTACTCGCACCAGCTCCTCGCCCGGAAGGCGCCGCTCGGCCAGATATGGTGCGTCTCCCCTCCCCCCTTCGCCGGCCGTGCCCCTCGACCGCCTCGCTGCGGCGGCCACCGATTTTTTCGCCTTTTTCCGTGTTTGATTTGCTGTTTTTCCGAGTTCTTTCTCGGGTGTTTTCGCTCGATCCGCTCCCAATGCTATCTCCGCTCGCCCGCCGCTGCTTCGATCCGCGCACTGACCGACCCACTCTCTCCTGTTTGTGTTTGGTCCCCGTCTCGCAGGATGGCGGCCACGCTCCACGCCAAGATCAACCGCAAGCGCCTAGACAAGCTCGACATCATCAAAATCTGGTGAGGAACTAGGCTCTCCCAAGTCCCAACCCGATCCGACCGCGGTTCCCCCTCCTTGATTTTTTCTGCTCTGCTGCAGCGAGGAGATTCTGAACCCGTCGGTGCCCATGGCGCTCAGGCTCTCCGGGATCCTCATGGGTGAGTCGCTTCGGCCGATCCGCTCCGTTCCTCCTCGGATTTTATGTTCTTCGGGTCGTTTGCGTGATGCGTGTTTCGGATGCGTGAGCAGGTGGCGTGGTGATCGTGTACCAGAGGAAGGTGAAGCTCCTCTACGGTCAGTCTGTCGCCTCCTGCCTTTCTCACTAGTTCCTGCACCTTGTTTTTTGTTCGTGGAGTGTTCCTGTTCCCATCGACTCTAATTCGTGTGCATGGTCTCTTCCTCGCAGATGATGTGTCCCGGCTCCTGGTAATTCCCGAGTTCAATTTCTCTGCATCCTGCTTGATCTATACGCTTGTACCCTTGCTGGTTCGTTTTGAGTTGTGACCGAACTAATTGTCCCCCGCAGGTTGAGATCAACGAGGCGTGGAAGATCAGGCCCGTGGACCACACCGTTCTTCCCAAGGGGAAATCGCAGGCTAAGTAAGTGCTCCGTCAGTCTCCATGCCCTGTCTACGAATTTCTGTGTGTGCCGTGCTTTTGTTGGGTCTATGAATCCCTTCTGTTTGAGCCGAGATAGATCTGGCTTGCTGTGCTGATAATGCAGAGTTAGTATCCATTTCTCGCTGGAGATGGATTTTCTTTGTGTGTTTGGACAGTATCGTGTTAGTCTGATGGTTTAGGTTGGAGCCTATTGCAAGGTGCCAAGGTGGCCTTATGGACAAGTTAACTTTGTGTGTTCATGAATGTTTTTTAGAGGCTTGATAACACTGTCAGGCTTGGTATGTGCAGTAGTAGTCTTATGCTTGCAACGGTAGTACATTGTACTGTTCTCTACACGTTTCCTGATGTTGCTGTAGCACTGTTTGTTCCATGCTGCAAAATGTAACTGGGATCCTTCTGTAACTAGACTCTGTTCTTGTGTTTCTGGGGCAGCAGCTATTCATATATGGCTCTTCATATGATTTTGTGTCTCCTGTCTTGATATTCTGATCGCTTGATCAAATTTATGGATTGGAAATCTTGTCTTGGTCAATGGGGGACTGTTTGGGTGTTCTAGCTGCTGATGCAAGGGCTCATGTAGGATTTTATTTTTTGTCTCTGCATGTTACTGTTTTAATGTCTCAGTTAGTCAATTTTAATCAGCTCCAGGTTGTAAGGTGTTTTTTCTGACCAATATGTGTGCATATTTTACGCAAGTCTTTATTCATTATATGTTGTCCATTTGCTATCTTAATGGAAATAAATTTATTTTGCCCTGGTCAGTGCTGACTTATTATTTTTGGTTTATGTGATCGCATTTAATTGCGAAGTATCAATTAATCTCTTGAGACTGGGCAATGTAACTATAGAAGATCTGAGATTCCGAGGGTCTTATGGTTCTTGAGAAATGACACCATATTCAGTAGTAGTTCTACGATGGTATAATGAGCCCTCAAGGGTAGTACTGATTTTTTTTAGAGGCTTGATAACAGTGTCAGGCTTGGTATGTGCTGCATTGTGCAGTAGTATTCTTACGCTTGCAACGGTAGCACATTGTACTGTCCTCTACAAGTTTCCTGATGTTTCCATAGCACTATTTGTTCCATGCTGCAAAATGTAACTGGGATCCTTCTGTAACTTGACTGTTGTGTTTCTGCGGGAGGAGCTATTCATACATATGATTTTGTGTCTCCTCACTTAATATTCTGATTGCTTGATCAAATTTATGGATTGGAAATATTGGTCAAAGGGACTGTTTGGGTGTTCTAGCTGCTGATGCAAGGGCTCATGTAGGCATTTTTTGTGTCTCTGCATGTTACCTTTTTAATGTCTCAGTCAATTTTAATTAGCTCCAGGTTGCAAGGTGGTTTTTCTGACCAATATGTGTGCGTATTTTATGCAAGTCTTTATTCATTGTAGTTTGTTAATTTTCTATCTTAATAATTTTAATAATGGAGTGGCCCCTGATACAGGGAGAAACAAATTTATTTTGCCTGGTCAGTGCTGACTTGTTATTTTTGGTACATGCTCGTTGCGAGGTATCAACCAATCTCTTGATACTGGACAATGTCACTATAGCAGATCCGAGATTCCGAGGGTCTTACGGTTCTTGAGAAATGACGCCATCTCCAGAGGGGCTTGTCACCTTTGAAAAATGTTAAAATTTCTTAGTATTCTCCCATGTTCAAAGGACAGACTCATGTAAAATTTCTTCACCTTTGAAAGTGGGTTAGCGCTCCATATGCTCTATGTAACCTCTTGCTACTGTGCCATTTCCATTTGAGTTCTGTTCAAGAGTTTTACTTTCTAGTTGTTAGATCTTTCTTACCAGAATGCATTTTCACTTTACTTCTGTAAAATTAGCATACACTGGGTACAAAATGGTGCGATAGAGAATGCTATGCTGTAAGATTAAGGAAACAGTTTGTCTTTTTTATCTGAAAGTGCTGCTTCTTGCAGGTATGAAGCAGTGACACTGCCACAGAACGTGATGGATATGGAGGTGGAGCAGCCCATGCTTTTCATGGATAGTGATACTGCCAAGTTCCGTGGAATGGTAATACTTGTCATCTTTGTATTATGGAAGTTGAAACTCTGATTAAACGCATAATAGCTGGTGCTAAATCATAGTTATAAGCTATTGCTACATGGATGGGCTTTTCTGTCTCCTGACTTTTTGCCTGAGTTGCTCCAGTCATCTGATTGAAATCTATGCATGTGCAGCGCCTGGAGGATTTGGATGAACAGTATGTTAATGTCAACCTAGATGATGATGACCTGTCCCGTGCTGAGCATCATCACCAAGGTATTTCTTCTGTTCTTAGGAATTGCACTTTCCAGTTTCTTAAGGACAACTGTTTTCTAAGTCTAGGTTATTTATGATCTTATCTCAGCTGAGGCAGTCAACATTACCCTTGTCGATAACTTTGGGTCTGGGCTTGCTGAAAATGATGTCTTCAATCGTTTTGAGCGGTAAAACAAAGTTACATTTCCCTATTATAAAAGAGAAGTTAGATTCTTATTTTAGTTTCTATTCTCGTCTGGTTGATGATGTGTGCCTTTAATCTGGAGGTGAATACCAATATTCATTGTGCAATAGTTCTTTGTCACCAGATTTGACATCGCAGATGATGACACGACAGTCAATATTACTCCTGATGAACATCCACAGGCTCCAAGTACACTAATTCCCTCTCCACCAAGGCAGGAAGACCCTCCACAACAGCAGGAACAGTATCAGGCTGCCCCATCCCCCAACCGTGAAGAACCTCAACGAGGTGAAACCAATCACATGATTCAGTATACTTAATGATGTTATCATGGGAAATGGTTTATCATCTTGTAAAATTAGAAACTATCCCGTATTGATTCTACTGGACACCAATTTTCATCTCAGTTTTGAGTCTGCAACACATTCACCATGTGATTTCAGTTTAGAGAAACTTGCGTCCAGACTTTTATTCAGTGCATTGATCTTTTTGTAAGTTTTTTCGAGGAGTACAAGTTTATGGTTATTGTGACAGCTAAAGATCTGCACTGGTTCTTACCAAATTGTGTACCATGACTATTTGGTCAAGTAGCTAAAAGATTATCTTCACCCATTATCTCCCATCACCCTTGTAAATGGCCAAATGAATGATGTAGGACTATATTGTGGATTAAGTGAACAGGAATGTAGTCTTGACTGCAGCTGAGTCCAATATATAATTTTTGGTAATATAACACCATTCACTCTTTATGAGTGATGGTTACGAGCAACGTTACAATACCGAATTTGAACCTTTTCTACTTGATAAACAAAACATGCATGTAGTTCCCCCTTATGATAATTTCCTCTTCTTTGGCTAGTTACTTGTTATATTAGAAGTTTTATCACTGGACTCTGTTTGACTACATCTACACTATAGGGAAAGTATCTTGTTGTGATCTTTAATGATTCTTCTGCAGGGGATTCATTGAACAAGCAAGAGGAGCAGAAGATGAAGGTCTGTACGATTTATCCGACAAATAGTTAGCTTTAGGTGAAACTCTTAAAATTTAAAGGAGTTTGATGTTGTTTACATGAGAATGATTTTCGTAACACAGGGAAAGCAACCGGCCAAACCATCTACCAAGAGAAAAGCACGCGGGACAGCCCCCCAAGTGATTGTGGATACTCAGACAATGATCCCAGGAAATACATATCAGACATGGTTGAAAGACCCATCAAGCCTCGTCTCTAAAAGGCGCCGAGTCAACAGTGTATGTTGATGTGTTATTGCTCGGAACTCTCTGTTTTCCGATAGGTCTGAACTGATGCATTTTGCTTGCAGAACTGATGTTTTTCTGTTTACTCTTTACAGAAAATTAATCTTATTCGGACAACCAGGATAGGCGACCTCATGAACATGCCCCCGGTTTCCCTAATGTCTTGCTCAGAGAACTCACCAGAACTATATTACCCTAAGCAGCTTATGCAGCTCTGGAAGGAATGCACTGAAGCCAAGTCCCCCAAACCCTCATCTTCAGGTCACTGTAAAACTTAATTTTGTGTTACCTTTCTCGCTGTAATGAAATGCAGATTTGTAACTTGGAAAGTGCTAATACTAAGCTGCGTGCTGTTGCATACAGGAGAGAAACCATCATCATCATCACAAGAACAGCAGCCAAGAAACTCACCACCTCAGGTTGTTCCAGAACTAGTTTCTGTGAAAAAATTCTGACACATTTCCCTACTGAATTTATTTGCATCAACATTTTATCTCAAAACTGGTTCAACTTGCAGCCTCAAGAAGAATTTCAGAAAGAAATGGGAGCTCAACCAATGGACACCGATATCATTGAAAAGATGAGAGGAAACAGGAGTGCTGAATTTGAAAAGGTTTATGGTTCTCTGCATGGTGACCGTAGTGTTACACCCGGAAGTCCTGGTAAGATGGAAATATTCTTTTTGTGAGTTCTTCTTTAGCAACTAGATGACATCAACTCTGCTGTAGGGTTAAGTCACAGGTCTGCTTCAAGTTCTGGTGGCTCTGGAAGAGGGGGATTCCTGTCATTAGAGCCAGAAATACTATTGCAACCTGGAAATGGAAGGTGATTGTTGATATGGCTTTTATAGTTGCATGAATAATTGACTATTGTGATCTTTTACAAACCGTTCGAGCTGTCTCCTTGATGGTTTGTTGGACATAAAGGAAAACACCTGATCATTGATGTTAACCATCTGATGGTTCTTCATTGTCTTGCATAGTTTCTTAGTGTAACGGTCTGAGAGGAGTATTGAACAGGTCCAAGAGGAGGCAGCTTTCATCTGGAGGAGGCTTGGGGAACCTTGATCCAGTTGAAGAGGAGTTTCCACTGGAGCAAGAACTAAGGGACTTCAAGCTGAGAAGGCTTTCAAATATTGGACCAACTCCTGGTTGGTTTCATTTGTCTTTCTGTCGCTATTTTTAGTACGTGTACTTTGTATTTCCTCAAACATGAAATAGCAGTTATAAGTAAAGCTCTGTTTCAGATCTTCTGGAAGAAACTGAACCGACCCAAACTCCGTATCAAAAGCAATCAGCTCCCAACGAGATCACCGAATCAATACACTCGTGAGTATCGTCGGCACATTGCTGATAGTTCCTGTGTGTCTTATGTTCGACTCACAGAGTACAAGATTGTACATGGTATGATGGTAGGGTTAAATTCATGCAGGTACCTCAAGCAACACTTTGACAACCCAGGTTCCCCGCAGTCTGAATCAGTGAGCCATCTAGCTGATGGGATGACTACAGCACAGGCTGCCCGTCTGTTCTATCAAGCATGTGGTATGAAATAGTTCTAGATTGCCAATACTTGTGAATAACCGTGCAAATACGTACATGCTCTACAGGCAATGCCTGCGCTTGTTCTCTGGTTATGATTGTTTATAGGATTGTGACAAGTTAACTTCTGTCTGTGATCTAAAAGAAGATACTATTTATGTCATAGCATGAAAACTGGGAACACTTAGTTTGCTTGATAGCATTGACACTACAGGGTTAACTCATATAGAACGCTCACTGCAAATTTTCATTTGACCGTCTTGCTGAGCATAACCTTTTGTTTACTGAGGTTTCTGTCTTGTGCAGTTCTAGCAACTCTGGACCGCATCAAGGTCACCCAGGTGGAACCGTACGGACCAATCCTGATCTCGAGAGGGCCAAACATGTGATCCCCCTCCTAATGTTAACACCCGGAAGAATCCGAGATCTCTTGCACATCTCGTGCTTTATCTATCTATCTATCTATCTATCTATATAGTGTTGTAAGTCTGCATAGGAAGTCCTTTAGGTAATTGCTTATGTCTGCTGGTGGGAAGCAAGTGATGGTGCTGTGTTAAGATTATGCTAGTTTTGGTCAGGTGACAGGAGAGTAGTGTGAGCTAAGTTATGATGAACTGAGAGGTTTGAGTGACAGGAGGTGGTGTAGGTCAGTTTGCATGCTACGTTTATCAGGGGATCACTTGTACTGAAGAAGCTTTGTTGGATCATCGTGTTTCACCTGAAATACTAGCCGGCTTCACCTATTGCAAACATAAAGTTTCGTCCCTCTTTACATTACTACTCCTTCCGATCCATATTACTTATCGCTAAAATGAATGTATCTAGTTCTAAAACATGTCTAGATGCATCTATTTTCGTGACAATTAATATGGATCAGAGGGAGTATTTGATTTGAATATGTTCTTGGACTGGTGATTCTTTGTTGTTTTGGAAACGCACCTGTGCTATTTTCATCTGAACTTAGCTAGGCGCTGACTGTCTGAGGAAGCAAGCATCGTTGTCGCGTCAGTGTTGTTTTACTGATTTTTTTGTGCCTAGATTCCACTTGTTACTGGCTATGCTAAAACCTGCCATCTCTAAATCTACTGATCTTTTAGGGCTATGCTAAAACCTGCCATCTCTAAATCTACTGATCTTTTAGAGGCGCGTTGTGATGCAGTTACGGTGTGTTTGTGTATGATGCAGGTTCCAAAGTAAAAGAGAAGAAAACTGAGCGAGAGCAGATAGGGGCGTGTACCGGGCCGGAATAAATAAACCTGTTTGGAGACTCGCACGTCGGGCCGAGGTCGTATCACACGGGTCTTAAAACATCCTAAATCATGGCCCGCTAGAAACACCAAAATCGGGCGTTTTTGCGGGCACAGGCCCTAGGGCGTGGGGAGAAGGGCGGGAGACGCGCGACGCATCGAGGATGCGCGCCATAAATCCCCTCAACACTCGCTCACCGCTCTCTCTCTCTCCCCCATTCACAACCGCCCTTCCTCCATTCTCACAGTCGGTGGTTCCTCTCCCGCCGGAAGATCCAAGACCACCGCGAAGGTAGTCGACGGAGGTAGATCGAGACGACTACTGCACTTTTCGTGGCTGGAGCGGATCTGCTCCTGCGACTGCGGCTACTTCTTCTTCATCGGCAAACCCGAAGCACGAATCCTTCATCAATGGTGGTAAGGCCTCGAACCACGACCTCTCTAAGGATTTAGCAGCTTAGATCTATCTGTTACCGACTCAGTCTTCCAGTATGTGTGACATGCACGGTAGATTTATACATATTTATGTTAGTTTTGGTCACCTTGAAGTGTTAGGGTAGATTCTTTCCTTGTTGTGTCTAGATTCCGCTTGTTACTGACTAGATCCAGGCAGATGTTGTGATTAGGGTTCATCCGATTGGGAAAATTGGGGAAATTAATGGCTAGATTGCACTGTTCATCTTCTTGTTCTAGGCCGACGATTAAAACTTTCACCAAATCACACCGGAGAGTGAATCTGTACTACATACAATCGTTCATAACAAACTATGTTGTGCATTGTACAAGGTAGTACAGAGTCCTCTCCACGGTGTTTGTGTGCACATCTTATATGAGGCATTGATTATTTTCCATGTCACTCTTCATGTTCTTCTTGTTCAGCCAATGATTACTTTGCATTCTATGGCCAAGATCCCAATAGGTTGCTTCATAGCATGCTCTTTTATGATTGATCTTGGACACACAATGTCTAATATGAGGAACAAAAAATAGTTGTCCATTCATGCGACTGCCAATGATTAAATACGCACCGCAAGGAAATAGAAGCGATGATCCTTTCGAACCTAGTTCTGTCATCTTTTCAAGGTGATGGAACTTGGTTCGGTAGGATCATCACTTCATGTTGTCAATGCTCTGTACTATGAGGCAATTGTTGTTTATTCTCTGAACGCAGCTTGTGATGACACCTAGTACAATGCGTTCATAGAGCTGGTGCTATAGGAACCGGATGGTATGCACAAAGAAGTAGGTTGTGCACGTCCTCTGGTTCCCTGTAGCACCAGCTCTACCTTGTTTGTGCTAGTTATTCTGAAGCAGTTCATCGATTTGGTCGTGTGTTTCTTCCTTTGGCCGATGATTAGTAAGTAGCACAATGACACACAAGGGGATCCTCTTCATGAACAAAGTTATGTGCTAACCAAATTCATTGTTCATTCATGTTGCTCATGAGGATCATCCCTTTGCCTCCGTGCCATAGCATATGAGGTCATGTGTTATGTTCATTGTTCATGTCTGATCACATGTGATGATTCCTAGTGTAGTGCTCGAAGACGTTGATCGGAGGTGCTCTCCCCACCAATGTGGGAGCATGCTCCAGAGATGCTACTGAGGGTAGTGCCTCCAAGAGGGGGGAACGATGGTGGTGAGGGCAGCGGCGGCAAGAGGCCGAGGGGCAGGCCTCTCAAGATAGGGCACTTCCATGACCAGGTAGGTCCAACCCATTTTGCCAAGGTGATCTTGGCACTTGGGTTAGACCTGCTGCCAATCCCAAATGGTTTCAGACCTTTCCTTAGCACTTCGTCAAGAACGATCGTGCTGAAGACGAATACCGGATGCAGTTGGATTGTGAAGCTTCGGGATGTCAGCGGCAGGATCTGCCTTGACCAGGGGTGGCCAGGCTTCGCCATTGCACACCAGGTCAAGATCGGGTGCTTCTTAACCTTTAAGATGCTTAAGGGTGACATGTTCAAGGTCACCATCTTCGACTACACCATGACTGAAGTCATGAAGAAGTGCCTGCAGCATGATCCAGCCCTCATCATGATCGACCTCTGATCATTGCTGCCTACTTTATTGTCCGACCTCGGTTGCTGTGAACTTATGTCGTGCTATTGCTACAATGTTTACGTACTTTGTGCTGTGAACTTATGGTGTGTACTTTGCTGTGATTAAGAGCTTATGATGTGTGGTAAGCTCACCATCTGGAGAAAAGGTTACCAGAGCACATGAGATAACTGAAACCAAACATGCGCATTTCTTTCTCCCAGGCTTAATATAGCCCATTAAACAACAGGGCCTCAATTCTATCGAAGTCCTAAACAGTGTCAATGCGGGGAACCAAATAAGGGGGGAATTTGGCCCAGAGCATGATACCGGCATGCAGTCCCCGCGCGTGCAAGTTGCATGCGTCGGGAAAAACTCGCACCGAAACCAAACACGCCCTAGATTGCTACGATTTTCTTGCTACTACTAGTGATCAAATGCAAACACCCGGGGTTGTTGTTGAGCGAGATCACCGAGGCGGCTGCTACTGGTGGCGGTAGTAGTGTAAATTTTGCAACACCTTTAGTTGTTGAGTATACTATATTTTCCAAGCTTTTCTTTGTCCGGACTAACAGGTGAAGAACTCAACTAGTAGATAGATGTCCTTTTTGTTAGCAAGTGTTTTGAATGGATGTAACCAAGCTCACAAAATATGTAAGGAATTATTGTTATTGTTGCTATTGCCCTTCAGCATGTGCGATCCTTGCTACCAGGACCTTCCTTGGAGCTCATAGCTTACGGCTTACCACGTGCCGTGAACTGATTCTCATACACATGCCGATAGTGTGCATACATACATTATTTGACAAACTATAACGGCTTTGACTCCGAGCCTATAGTAAATCAGCGAGCTCGATCATGTCGACAACACTTGTCAAGAGAACCACAACACACTATGATAACCTTCTCCGCATGTCAATTGATACTCCACTTGATTGGAAATGTAAAGAAACCGTACATCGCTTGATTCCCACACTAGCGCCCACACTTCATATCACACAATGCAAAAGCTAGATCCATTAACTAGTTGAATGGTCGATCATAGCCAATTCATCTCAAGCTCTACTCTGCTCGGGAAAGGCTACCTAGAATTAATCAATACAAGGGAGGATTTGCTTGTCATGCAAACCCATGTTCACACTCCGTTAATGCAGCTTTGCTTTGGTGCTACTCCGGTAACCCCGGTCTGACCAAGCCCCTATCTTGCTATGTGAAACTCACATTTTCGGTGCTCCAGGTCCTTGCTCAAGAAAAGATTCCGCATCGTTGCTTC
Organism: Avena insularis; assembly: GCA_023614405.1. Taxonomy (NCBI): domain Eukaryota; kingdom Viridiplantae; phylum Streptophyta; class Magnoliopsida; order Poales; family Poaceae; genus Avena; species Avena insularis. Next base: position 92,181,451 of record CM042696.1, on the reverse strand, counting down.
AGAGTTGGGCTTGTGTTTGTTCGACTTTCTTTCCTGAGAGGGTAAAAACATAGATCATTAGTTCACAAAACAAAAGTAGATCATTACACAAGGAAAACGAGAGGATATATATCAAGTTGTTCATTCACTGAAATGGAACTATTTACGGCCAAACAACTCATCACCTCTAGTCTGATGGGGATAGTGCTCCCTAGGTATACTTGTCATGTTGGGTGCTTGATGCTGTGTTGGCTAGATCTGGATGTTTGTTTTTACTTCTTTTTTGTGCTTGAGAGGTTGTGGATCTTGTTTTGTTATCTGTTCATAGTGGAACTCGGGAGCTTTGCTCTCGTACGGAAAAAACCTCACCACCTCTAGCTAGAATAAGCAATTTTGGGTGTGTCAAGTGATTCTTTATCTATGAAAAATTCTTAAGAAGAATGCTCCAGAATGAAACTGTAATTCAGAAAGGTACTGGAGGGCACCACCTTAAGTCTTATTGTTCTTGGTTCAGGTAGCTTTCGTTGTTGTTGCTTCTGTTATTTAGCTCAATTCTTTAAGTAACAAGTTGTAAGTTTCAAGACACAAAAGTTTGGAAGTGTTTTTAATATAAATACAATGGCCGGTACCACTTCTGTTTCATATTACTTGTACTAGATTATTAGTTTAATTAATATTCAAAACTGAACGCTGGACTTAGTTAAAGTTGAAAAGAAAGGTGAATCTCTTTTAATTAACTTAGTACTAGTAATACCGGAAAGTGTCTTTGCTCCCAAGCACCAAAGCGAAGGCAGCTCTCTGGGTCCCTACCGATGCTGGGGTGCGAAAGCATGGGGAATGAACAGGATTAGATACCCTGGTAGTCCATACCGTAAATAATGAGTGAGTGCTTTCTTGTTTAAAAAAATAAAAAACATATTTACATGTTTCGAAAATATCTGGAAAAAATTCCGGACATAATTAATTTTGTATCCCACAAGCATGCAAAACCGTGATATAAAATTCTTTGTATTTTAGCCTACACAAAAATGACAAATCTGATAAAAATTTGGGATTTGAAAACATATTTGCACATATCTACACCCTTGACATTTTTTTACAGCTCAGAATATAAAGTATTTGAAATTGATATTTTTCACGTTTGTAGGATAAATCAAGGGCTACATCCAAATATTTTTTAAAAATATTTTTTGGAACTCACAAATATGATTTTTATTTTTTTAAATTAGCAAGAGCACTGGAGCTTGGAGCCAAAAAAAATCTCCACTACAAGTAATACGTAGTACTAAAAGTAATAATGATGTGGCCCGTGCGTAGTCTAACTGTCTAAGGGCCAGATCCCACAGACATCGATCCATCATGAAGCAATCTACCATGAAGTCCACAAACCATCTCAAGAAGAAGTTGCTCCTCTACCTTGTTGCTCCTCTCCTGCTCACCACCATATTCCTCTGCCTTCAGCTGGAAGCCTTGACCCTCTTCTTCACCATACAATGCGCCGTCAGCCAGCCCCAATCTCAGCCACCAACATCGGCAGTAGCCGCAATGTCGACGTCGTGGACCGGTGTGACACTACAACCAGAAAAGACCGAGCTTCTATGCAATATGCTAATCCCTGGATCAGTTCGTTGACTTATATAGAACATAGATGAATAACAAAGTAATATCCGTGTATCATAAATAACGAAATGATCCACAGTATTCAATATTACAATAATGCTTAGCACGAAGGCTAGCTCAAATAGTTTAATAGCAAACGGAAACATAAATGTATAATAGGCTGCATCTTCAATTGCACCATAGGTGAAAAAATATCGAGTGAAGTACCGCGATCTAATTTGATCACTCAGAATCAGAATAACCTGCAACACACGTTACAGACACGAGTGGTCAATACTTTGAATGTATAGCAAGTATGGCTAAGTAAGGAGACAATATACCTAGCAACTAAATGCTTATTTGGCTAAGTGGAGCTCTGGCTAGCTTGCATTTTTTAAACACTTTTATCCTACTTTGATAAGGTTTGGAAACCGGGAGACTCACATTTTTGGGTGGGACTAATGGCCTCCAAAAAACACTTCTTTCGTTTTGGTACTTTTAATATTAGGGATGGTTCATAGATTTGTTTCTGGGAAGATAAATGGCTTGGCCAATCTACTCTTCGGGAACAATATCCAGCTCTTTACTCGATTGTTAGACACAAAGGGGATACAATTTCCACTGTAATGGAAAATAATACTCCTAATGTGACTTTCAGAAGAAGTCTAATTGGCCCTAGGCTACTATCGTGGAACAATCTCTTAGCACGATTAGCCACGATACATTTGTCGGAGGGTGTGGAGAGGGTGTGGACGAGTTCAAATGGAATTTACTAGAGAGTGGTAAATTTTCTGTGGATTCGATGTATAGAGCTTTGATTCAACCTGATATTCCAGTCGATAATAATAGTAAAATTTGGAAGATGAAAATACCCCTTAAAACGAAAATGTTTGCATGGTATCTTTGTAAAGGGGTAATTCGCACAAGAGACAATCTTGCTAAGAGGAATTGGCATGGAAGTACACAATATGTTTTTTGTCATCAGAACGAGACAATTCGACATCTATTCTTCCAATGCAAATTTGCTCGCTCTATATGGTCAATCATCCAAATGGCCTCGGGTTTATCGCCTCCTCGATCGGTTGCCAATGTTTTTGGTAACTGGTTATATGGGATACATGATAAATATGGGACTGTGTTTAGGGTGGGAGCGCTTGCCATTATTTGGTCGCTTTGGCTGTGTAGAAATGACAAGATTTTTAATAACACTGTGTCTTCTTCTTTGCAGGTCATCTATCGAGCTACGGCTATTCTTCGATCATGGACTTCTCTCCAGCGTATGGAGCTCCGCCACTTATTTGTGGAGGGGTGTACGCGATTGGAGGACACAGCGAGGGATATTTTCTCCCAACATGGATGACAGCGTGATCTCCATATAGATCAACATTAGCTGAAGGCGCTAGTTTTTATTATGATTTGTAATTTTATTTTTTTATTGTTGGACCTAAGGTGTGTGGTTGAACGGCTGTGTGCATCCTAGTTATGCAGAGGCCGGGTGTAAACATTACTTTGAGTAATATAAGCGCCCATTTCCAAAAAAAAAATCCTACTTTGATAAAACAAGTTTGACCATAACAACCCATTAAGTTTACCCATCAAGTTTTAGTAATTAAGCAATAAGGATGAGTGAGAAATATATCATAGCCTCAATATTGAGCAACTCAAATTTTCCATAATCAGGGACACGACTAAGTACTTAATGTAGACACACCATGTAGGGGTTTGTACATTTTACCCATGTGACCATCACACTCATATTGTGTTATGATAGGGAGAAGTCCAAGACGAGACAATTCGGGAAGTAGCTCCTCAAACCCGACATGCACCGTTCCAACCTACCATTCTCTACACCTCTGGCTACGTGGGGTTTGAGTCACCACAACCTACTAAGTCCATCCAATCGCCCATTTCATTATTGGCACATGGTTATACACGTAGGCTACCAAATAAAGAAACTAATCCTTTCTCAGTAACGTAGGTGCCTTTTCGCATTGAAACCACCAAAAATATCAATCCCATTATACCTAGGAGATTTATTAATTAAGTTGTTTTGGTTTTCACAAAACAATATTAGTGGAAACAACTACCATATGATGTAATCCCAGGCCTCGTCTAACATAGCATGACTAAGCATATCTAATCATATGGTGGCTCAACTACAAGAGATCCCTACCACAATACATAAGATATAGCATAGCGATAGTAATTCCTACACATGCATCTACAAAAATACACTACTCATGCACATGAAAATAGCAGGACAACATCATGAACAAATGAGCATCCACTTGCCTTGGTAGTTGTTAGAGTTGTTCAAACACTCGTTTCAATCACAGATGTTGCACTCCTCGCAATCTATCGATTAAACAATTGCATACAACATAAACAACTATACAATCATAAACAAATGCACAAATTGGTGCATGACAATTTAATATGTCACAATGGTTGTATTTAGTTCTATAAACTAGGAGATCATTTAATGCAATAGGGTATTTATTATTAATTCTTGATTGCCATTAAAGAGGTTTTAATAGTTCTATTGCAACTTTTGTCCAAATTGTCGAATTAAATTTATATGTGTGGCGTACTGGGTAGAGGGCATTAATACAAACTAGTAGGAATTGGATTCCCCCTAATCAGAGTTGTAGAACTTTTTCTATGATTTAATTAGTATTTAAAAGAGTTTAAATCACTTAAATAGTTTGAATTGTCTAAAGTTAAATCTAAAACCTGGTATGTAATCTACACGAGGTTGTGATTTTAGGAACATATTGTTCATATTTTTCTGATCTATAAATAATTCACTATAGATTTAATAATCTAAAAGGCCATTAAAACTATTTAAATTATTATAGTAAATATATACTGTAAAAGTTAGATCTAATCTCATATTAATATTCTACATATTTTCTGAATCCATTGATATATCATATGCTATTTTTGGATCTAGTATGATTTTCCTACAATTTTACAAGTCAGATCTATTTTCTGCAAATTTTAATCATTAAAACTAAATATTTATTGTGTCGGCGCTTAGTCAATGCTGACCGTGTGCTAACGCGACACTGACTGGGATGCGGGGCTGACGCGGTGTACACGCTGGCTGACACACGACGCACCCGGGTTGGACAATACCAGTTCGCGGTATGATCTAATCGTGTGCGTGGAAAACCGATCGGATGGCTGCCACGAGTCGGACGTGCTCACCTCGGCTGGGAGCTGGCGATGGCGGCGGACAGTGGCAGGGTGGTCAGGTGGCGATAGTGGCAGTGTTCCGATGGGTTCCCGGGACGATAGTGTGGACGACAAGATGCAGTAGACAAAGGCGATCTCCTGGGCGCGGTCGGTGGCTCCTCTTGCTTCCTCGGGTGATGGCTACGGGTGAACGGAGATGTCGACTCAGTGAAGCTCCGGCGAGCAAATGCGGATGTGGCAGCGATCTGCAGAGAGGGAGAGAGGGGTCAGGGGAAAGCAGCGAGGACAAGGAAGCGCTCCAGATTGGAAAGGAGGGCCAGGGTGGCTTGGAACCGTGTTGGCGAGATCGATCTGAAGCGGTGGCGGCAGAATCGGAAGCTCCCGCGGTGGTGCTAGGGTTTGCAAAAAGAAGGGAAATCACACGGGGCAATGCAGGAGATTTTATAGAGGGGGGTGGCATGCGCAAGGGGGAAAAATCCAAACGGATTCAGGAGGAATCGATCGGGAGTTTGTTCGGGATCAAACTCGTGTGCGTGTCTCCGTCTCTGGTGCGAGGATTGGAATGGATCGTATGGGCACCTAGAGGGAGGTGAATAGGTACTACTCCAAATTTCAGTTCTTTTGCAATTTTAGGCTTGACACAAATGAAAATTCTCTAGATATGCAATTATGAGAATTTCCCTATATGCCAACCTAACTACTAAACGAGTAAAATGAGCGAAGTAACCGTAGTGGAGCACGCGGAGACATGGGGATTTGTTTGACCACAATTCATTCCTTGTTAAGGGAAGTACGTCTGCATTGGAGGAGTGGACGGTTCTAAGACCACCACGCCACAATAGGCCTCACCCTATTCTCTAATGGATCTCGCCACCAAAGGCCAGATCCACCTTTCCACTATTGGTACCCTTCGAGACAGGAACCAGTGCCTTTACAACGCTAGCGGGGCACACATCCACAACTGAATTGGAGGCTCCCGTGATGAAAATAAGCTGCCATAAGAACAAGGATTATCAAATAATCAAAACTAGGATCTAGATATTTGCAAGAAATATTAGATCAAGAATCCCCCAAGTGAATGGAGGGGAAGTTGAGCGCTTGATTAGTGTCGATGAAGATCGATGCCTCCTTTTTCAACTCCCTAAAGATCAAAGCCTTTGGGTGGGTGAAGATGGAGATCTTGCTTGGAACTTGAAGAATCAAGGGTTGATTAGGTCTGAGCTTTTTTGAAGCCTTTGGGTGGGTGAAGATGGAGATGGAGATCGAAGCCTTTGGGTGGGTGAAGATGGAGATCTTGCTTGATTAGGTCTGAGCTTTTTTGAATGAATCAAGGGTTCTGGCAGGAGGATCAATTGGGGTATTTATACCCCCTGCCAAAACTCAACTGTTGGAGACTTTTAGGGCCGGATTATCCGACGCGCCTGGCCTGCCTTTGTAAAAAATCCTAGGGGGCGGATTATCCGGCCTGGGCAAAAACTATGGCCTTGGCCGTACAATCCGAAGGATAGTCTGCCCCCCATACCGCACGACGCTCCTTGTCCACCTTTGTCGATTGAGCAAGGCTGGATTATCCGGCCCTTGACAGGGGCGGATAATCCGCCCCCCCCCAAAACCAGTTTTGGCTGCTTTTATATGAGCACTTATCTACAACACTTAACACACATCAAATCTTCCTCGGTATTGTTATCTAACACACAAAACTATAGGGATTAAGAAATGTTCTTCCAATCTCCCCCTTTTTAGTGTTAGATGACAATACTATGATTTGCATAAAGGACCTACTAACTTCATCATTTCAAGGATGAAAATACTCCCCCTAAATGTGTGCATATAAGAAGTTTGCATTTGAATACAAATGCACACAAGTAGTTACAAGGCTTTTCATTGACTTGAAAGTTACAGACAAATGATGAGTTACAAAAATAAATCATACCACCGAGAGAATGAAGTTCTCAATAGTATATAGATAGCCAATATAATCATCACTCTTCAGGACTTCGAAGCATAATACCATTTAGATGCTTCCATAGAGATAAGACCATAATTCCATAGCATCTAGATGAATCCATACTCCCCAATAGATAAATCCATAATAATAATTCCAGTGATGACCGGGATAAATCCAAAGTACCACACAAAACACATAGTCTTATACAAACCAAATAGAAAATTTAAAGTTCAACACTAAAATGGGCACAAGCAAGAATAAAATGAAACGATAAAGTGCAAATTCTTGCGCCCGACCCATGCAAATCCACGATGTCCTAATAGAACTACTTCTCCCCCTTTGGCATCGAAACACCAAAAAGGAAGAAGAGCGATGCTAACGCCCCAAGGAATCACTTCTCATCCTTGTCCTCATCCTCGTACTCTTCATCTTCCTCATCATCAGCAGCCGGAGGAGTAGGCTCCCTCTCAAAGGTGGGGAACAAGTGACGCTCAAGCTCTCCATAGTTGGTTCCGTAGGTGTTCCATAGAGCATACGGGGTGGGAGATGCAGGAGTAGGAGGAGGGCCTGACTCCCCTGAGACATGGTGGAGAATGACCCGCTGAGTGTGAGCCATATCATGGTTCTGCCTGTAAGCCTCATACTGCCCCTTGTGCGTGTATATTCCCATGCACATAATATTCCACTGGAACCAATTCAGCTGCTTCACCTCACAGGCAACAGACGGTACAGGGGGCCTAGGCTCACTAGCACGAGCATCTCTCATGAAATTCTTTGGAGCTGAAGAGGGATGGGAGGTCTGATGTCTACGCACTTCTATTCTTGTAGACAGTTGCTGGGCCTCCAAGTGCAGAGGTTTGTAGAACACCAGCAAGTTTTCCCTTAAGTGGATCACCCAAGGTTTATCGAACTCAGGGAGGAAGTGGTCAAAGGTATCCCCTCTCAAGCAACCCTGCAATCAATATACAAGAAGTCTCTTGTGTCCCCAACACATCCAATACACTTGTCAGGTGTATATGTGCACTAGTTTGGCAAAGAGATAGTGAAATACAAGTGGTATGGATATAAGACAACGATGCCAGAAAATAGCTTGATGGCGTGGAAGAGACTAAAGGCAAACTGAAATAAAGATGGAAGCAAGCAAACATGTAACAAATCTAGTTGCAAACGGTGTTTCAATGCTTAGAAACAAGGCCTAGGGATCATACTTTCACTAGTGAACACTCTCATATAAATATCTTCTCTTCATGATACTACTCCGAACTACTCTCCAGTTGGACACTCTAATCCATGGTAGGGCTATAACAACACACCTCAAAGTAAGCCTTTACCATCTAGATAACCCCACACTGTCACCTTGAGCTCTAGATGGTTCCAACAAACACCCGAATTTCATAGAGACATCCAACTCCAAATATAACTCATAACAAGTATTTGTAATCTCTAGCCTAAGTGCCACCATGGTGTGCACGCTGTCACTTTCACACACATGGGGAGAGTAGAGATCTATTAAAGCACTTGAGTAGCACAGTAGATCTAATTTATTACAAAGCTCATGATCACAATATGATCATGCATAGAGAGAGAGATGAACACATAGCTACCGGTAGAACCCTTAGCCTCGAGGAAGAATTAGTCCCTCCTTATCGTGGGAATCAGCAACGACGATGGAGATGGTGGTGGAGATCGATGGAGATGGTGGTGGAGATCGATGGAGATGTCTCCGAGGGCACTTCCCCGTCCCGGCAGGGTGCCAGAATAGAGACTTTCTGTCCCCCGAATCTCCCCTTCGGTGGCAGCGGTGCTGCGGAACTTTTCGTGGCTGGAGGCTGGTCGATCTAGGGTTTTTGCATCGGGAGGCATCTTATAGCGAAGAGGCAAGGTCGGTGGGCGGCCAGGGGGCCCACACCATGCCCTAGCGCGGCTAGGGGGACCCGCGCCTAGGGGTGGTGTGGCCACCCTGTGGCCCCCTTCGTCTCTCCTTCTAGCTCCGTGAGTCTTCCGGGAAAATAACAACTTTAGCTTTTGTCCGCCCAATTCCGAGAATATTCATTTTCTGACTTTCCTGAGACCAAAAACAGCAGAAAACATGCAACTGGCACTGTGGCATCTTGTTAATAGGTTAGTCCAAGAAAGTGTATAAGAATTACTCCAAAGTGTGGACAAAGCATAAGAAAGTAGATATAAACCAAGCATGGAACATAAAAAATTATAGATACGTTAGCAACGTATCAACATCCCCAAGCTTAACTCCTGCTCGTCCTCGAGTAGGTAAGTGATAAAAAGAAAGAATAAATTTTGAGGTGACATGCACCATCATAAACTTGATCATCATTATTGTAAAAGCAGTGATACCTGGGATCAAGGTACTCTAAACATGAACATGAAAGATAGAGTTCTAACAATAAGACGTAGCAACTATATTATAGCATGAAAAGATACAAACAAAAGATTCATGAATAACAATGCTTTGAAAGACGTTTGTTTGTTTCACATAGAGAAAACATAGCATAGTGGCATTCAGCTTGTCCCTCATGGAGTAGCAAAACATAAATGCATAGGACACCTTCAAAGTTCATAAGGGTGACTAGATACAAATAGTTTAAGAACAAGCAATATCAAAGCTATGCATCAATCAACAAGTCTTGGGACAATGCACATTAAACTATGAATGTCCACTATGCTCTCTCAATAGGTGCATAAAGATAGAAGGTGGAGACTCAACATAAAAGTAAAAGAAAGGCCTTCATAGAAGGAAGTAGGGATTCAAGTCTTATATTCCAAAAATTATGGTACTTATTAGCTTTCATCTCTCATTGCCCCTATCATAAGCATCTTGAAGTGATTAAGGTTAAAGTGAACAAACTATGGAGTATATGCTTGACAAAGTATAAGTTGGAAATCTCATGTCCCTTGAATACAAGGGCCGCTCCTCATGCTACTCAAGTTTAGTTACCGGTAAGTTCTTGTCATAGTAAGTACATGTGTATCATAGAGAACCGCCAACGGGGTACCCCTTTCCCGATGATACGGAAGAATCTCCATATCAAAATGACAAGGCAAGCAGACAACGAGCATCTCAGCAATCTTCTTATTTACCATGGGAAAATGGTGCTTTTTTCTCTCTTTCCTCTTTTCTCATATCTCTTTTTTTCTTTTTCTCTTTTTCTCAATATCTAACTCTTTTTTTATAAGAAGAATGCTTCATAGACAGCTCATTATGGTTACGCAGCAGGTTTCCACCATGACAACATGGATTAGACCGGCGGCCCAGGTGTTTCTCTAACACACATACATAACTCCATGGACTTACAAGCTCCCCTTTCATTTCACACCGACGACATCCATAGATAAAAGAGCATGATATCAACTAGGTACAAAGTACAAGTGCAATATTGAAAGCGTTCCCCATGACAACATGGTTCTGCTAATCCCCAACGTATAAGTGCAAGCATATACAACATAGACGACACAATGGTTCAAGTTTATTAAGGGCAAGAAAAGTAAAGTGTGCCATCAAGTTCGTGAGAGCTTTAATCACTAGTTTTCTCATAACAAGTTTAATTCGGAAGGTAGATAAAAACATGAATATACTTGGAATAGCAAATGCTAATAGGTAGGTATGGTGGACTCTTTGGAATAACTTGGTTTTAGGAGTTGGATGCATGAGTGGAACTCATACTTGGTTATGGAGGCTAGCAAAAGACTGGGAGCGACCAACTAAGAGAGCAATAATGGCCATAATCATGCAAAGCGACAAAACATGATTAATTAAAGCATAAAGTGATACTACAAGTCGAAAACTAAAGGATCATAAAGGCTATGGTGACTTGGGATAGTCATAACATGGTGTGAGCATGCGCCAAGTCAACCAAAATAAAGCATCAATGGAGAATACCACAATACTATGCTTTAATATGCTAAAACAACGCATGATTCTTCCAAGGCACATTAAGCAATCTCAATTGTTTATAACATGTCATGCTACATCAAAGATCACCAAGCATAAAGCCAAAACAATATCAAGCATGTCATGACAAAGCATAGGCCACAGTCAAAAACAAGCTCTCTTTTCCACTTAAGCATGAACTTTCCTATTCTTTTCCAATCCAAACCAAACTATTTGAAAACTAATGTATGAAAGAGGGGGTCCAACCAATTTATTCAAGCAAACTAAGAAAACCAAGCAAACAAAAACCAAAAACAAAATTCGAAGACGCTCCAAGAATAACACAACTGTGCATGAAACAATAAAAATGAAGTGTTTGGAAGAAACCTGGGATTTTTATTGATGAAGAAGGGGATGCCTTGGGCATCCCCAAGCTTTGACGCTTGTACTTCTTGGATATTTCTTGGGGTGACACGCGTGGCATCCCCAAGCTTGAGCTTTAGTCCATTCTTCATCTCATTACTCATTCCTTCCATACACCTGAAAATTTTCCTTCAAACAAAACTTCACACAATCTTTATTAGCAACATTAGTGCACTCAAGATAATAAGTCTTTGGGTTCAGTTTCAACACCAATAAAACTTCCATTAAAACACAAGCTACTGTAGCACTTCCCTCAAAAAGCTCAATTTCCCAAAGAGAACCCAAAAAGGAACCAATAAGAAGCAAATGCAAATAATGGTAGAAATCTGTCAAAACAGACCAGCAGGTAAAAACCAATTTTTTCAAAGACCTTGTGTTGCTCAAATAGAAAAGTGTTGAACTAACGAAAGTTGGATAACAACCTGGGGCAGAAGCACAAACAATTATAGCTCAAACCGACATACAAAGATTTTACACGAATGTTTACAGTGAAGCACAAAAATCTATTTCGGGACAGCAACTTTCCCAAGCATTACTTCTCTCTCATTAGAGGTTACTCTTGGCACAAAAACCACACAAAAATGATAAGGAGATGTTATTACAGCGGTAATAACTTCCAAGACTCAACTAAAACTTTTGGGTTATCACCCAATAAGTACTTTTCTTTAACGCCTTTAAGTTAGGCATGATAGTTTGAGAAGATGCTCACATAAGAAATATGAATTGTACTAAAAGAGAGAATCAAGAAGCAAATTCAAAGCACATTTAAGTCTAACCCACTCCCTATGCATAGGAATCTTGTAAAGAAACAAGTCATGAAAGCACAAAGCAACAAGCATAGTAAAGAAAACAAGTGCAACTTCAAGACTTTCAACATAAAGAGGGGAATCTTAATATTGTTGAGATACATAAACACATGTTTCCCTCTCTCATAATAACTTTCAGTAGCATCATGAATAAAATTAACAATATAACTATCACATAAAACATTCTTATCATGAGCCACATGCATAAAAGAATTAATACTCTCCACATAAACATAGTCATTCTTATTAATTGTAGTGGGAGCAAATTCAACAAAATAGCTATCATTATTATTCTCATCACCATAATCATCAAATATAGGAGGCATATTGTAATCATAATTAATTTTCTCCTCAATAGTAGGTGGACTGAAAATATCATATTCATTATTGTAAGCATCATATATTGGAGGTATAGTATCATCATAAACAATAGAATAGCTATCTTCCAAAGCTGGGGAACTAAAAAGATCATTTTCATAAAAACTAGCTTCCCCAAGCTTAGACTTTTCCATAGCATTAGCAATAATGGTGTCCAAAGAATTCATACTAACAACATTGCTATTAGCATGCACATAATGTTCCATAGGTTTTTTAATTTTCTCTTCAAACACTTCATGTCCTAACTCAAGATAAATACTATAAAGCTCTCTAATTTTGTTGTTGTTTTCCATTAAGCCTAACTAGTGAAAACAAGAAACAAAAAGACAAAATTGCAGAATCTAAAGGAAATAACTTCGAGCACTCACACCGGAGGATGTGAGTACCTTTTACCTTACCTCCCCGGCAACGGCGCCAGAAAATAGCTTGATGTCTACGCACTTATGTTCTTGTAGACAGTTGTTGGGCCTCCAAGTGCAGAGGTTTGTAGAACAGCAGCAAGTTTTCCCTTAAGTGGATCACCCGAGGTTTATCGAACTCATGGAGGAAGTGGTCAAAGGTATCCCCTCTCAAGCAACCCTGCAATCAAGATACAAGAAGTCTCTTGTGTCCCCAACACACCCAATACACTTGTCAGGTGTATAGGTGCACTAGTTCGGCGAGAAGATAGTGAAATACAAGTGGTATGGATATAAGACAACAGTGCCAGAAAATAGCTTGATGGCGTGGAAGAGGCTAAAGGCAAACTGAAATAAAGATGGAAGCAAGCAAACATGTAACAGATCTAGTTGCAAACGGTGTTTCAATGCTTAGAAACAAGGCCTAGGGATCATACTTTCACTAGTGAACACTCTCATATAAATATCTTCTCTTCATGATACTACTCTGAACTACTCTCCAGTTGGACACTCTAATCCATGGTAGGGCTATAACAACACACCTCAAAGTAAGCCTTTCCCATCTAGATAACCCCACACTGTCACCTTGAGCTCTAGATGGTTCCAACAAACACCAGAATTTCATAGAGACATCCAACTCCAAATATAACTCATAACAAGTATTTGTAATCTCTGGCCTAAGTGCCACCATGATGTGCACGCTGTCACTTTCACACACATGGGGAGAGTAGAGATCTATTAAAGCACTTGAGTAGCAAAGTAGATCTACTTTATTACAAAGCTCATGATCACAATATGATCATGCATAGAGAGAGAGAGATGAACACATAGCTACCGGTAGAACCCTTAGCCTCGAGGAAGAACTACTCCCTCCTTATCGTGGGAATCAGCAACGACAATGGAGATGGTGGTGAAGATCGATGGAGATGGCTCTGGGGGCACTTCCCCGTCCTGACAGGGTGCAGGAACAGAGACTTTCTGTCCCCCGAATCTCCCCTTCGGTGGCGGCGGCGCTGCGGAACTTTTCATGGCTGGAGGCTGGTCGATCTAGGGTTTTTGCATCAGGAGGCATCTTATAGGTGAGGAGGCAAGGTCGATGGGCGGCCAGGGGGCCCACACCATGCCCTGGCGCGGCTAGGGGGGACCCGCGCCTAGGGGTGGTGTGGCCACCCTGTGACCCCCATTCGTCTCTCCTTCTGGCTCCGTGAGTCTTCCGGGAAAATAACAACTTTGGCTTTTGTCCGGTCCAATTCCGAGAATATTCATTTTCTGACTTTCCTAGGACCAAAAACAGCAGAAAACATGCAACTGACACCGTGGCATCTTGTTAATAGGTTAGCCCAAGAAAGTGTATAATAATTACTCCAAAGTGTGGACAAACATAAGAAAGTAGATATAAACCAAGCATGGAACATCAAAAATTATAGATATGTTAGCAACGTATCAAGGTCTTCCTTGCCTTGTTGTAAATCTTCTTCACTTTATGCTCACACTCATAGTTGAAGTTCTCAAGAGGAAGCATATGCTTGATTAGCATCATAATGTAAGGAGCATAAGGGATGGAGAGACTATTGAACATGGCATCAGTCAACTCATGATAGATAAAGTCCATCACATCCTGCCGGTATGTCACGTGTGGATCTTCAACATTGGCACATTCATGAGGAAAAGCAAGCAGCTGAACAAGGTGTCCACGGATGCTGTCATTGTTTCCCCCAGTAGGCGTGATGGAGTCACGAAAGACACCGACCAGCTAAGCATAAAGAGGTAGGAGACTAGACACCAGGCCCATAGCACCATTGGGACCACAGCAGGGAGAGAGAAATGTATACTTACTTGCATTGATGGGATAAATGATGCGATGTCCACAAGCATGGTCACGACCATTGAAGGGATAGCCAAATACCTGAGAGAAAATCCTAAAATCAGCCTGAATGAGGGTTTCACCAGTCATCCACTTCATAGTTCGTCGTTCATCGCCACAAATCACAAGAGTGGAGAAGAATTGCTTCACCACTGCGGAGTCATAGGAGCACTGTAGGGACATGAGATGGTGCAACCCCATCTGTTTAGTCACAACCAACACATCAACCAGATGGGGCTTCCCCTTGGCCTCAGACAAAATCATGGGTCGCATAGGACGGATCTTTAGCTTGTAATAGACGTCCTCAAAGATAAACTTGTGATCAGTGCACCAAAAACGGGAATCCCCAAGGTCTTCATCACGCTGAGCCTCATCATACAGATCACGGTGGCGAATGGAAGAGTAAGTAATAATGTCCATCTGCTTATAGTTGACCCTGGTTTGCTTGCCCTTCCTCTTGGCACTAGCCCGAGTGGCCTTTTCTTTCCTTGCATGTTCAGCCATTCTTTTAGCTTCTCTCGAGCGCCTGAGTAACTCAACCTCGTCAACAAGACCTCCGTCACCGTCCGGCCTGAAATAACGAGCACGAGGACGATGCTTGTATATCTGAGTAACACGAGAACCACCTATGAAACGAATAAGATGGGTAGCAAGGGGATAATCACACACACAAGTCTAGGAGGAATGCTAATAATAGTAGAAAACAATCCACAAGCCAAATCCACCTGATACTAGAAACCGTGAAAATCTGAATTAGGGGCAAACTTTCCAGGCCAGATAATCCGGCCCTGGAGAATTTTTTTAGAACAGCCACAAATTCATAGTACCAAAGTAGATCAGGCAAAAGGGTTGATATGCTACGATTCCTAGCATGCACAGGAGACAAAAAGTAACCTCTAAACCAAGTTTCCACCACAAACAACAACTTCCATACAAAAGGGAAGAATGGGGGAGTTACCCTCACTCATTGGAAGAAGAACTCGGAGGAGAGGGTGCCCGGAGGCGCTGGGAAGAAAATACGGGGAGGGCCCAGAGAATCCGGCGATCGGAACAACTCCGAGGAGGGCGGAGGTGGCCGGCAGTGGCTGAGGGAGAGGCATGGAGGCGGGATGGAAGAACTGCTCTGTTTGAGTCCTTCCCTCCGTCGCCCTAGCCTAAGAAGACAAAACCGCCAGGACCAGATTATCCGTCCCCCACTAGGGGCGGATAAACCGACCCTCTCTAAATTTTTCTGTAAACATAGATTTAGGCCAGCAACCTCAAACAAACACCCTCGCAAGTGATCCGAAAGACTTGTGTGCAAGAATAGATGGCTCGGGGATAGAAAACAGCTTAGGTTTAGACAACCAAACTATGATGGTACTACACACCCAAGATTGCAAGAGTCAAATCAAATAGAAGCCAAAATTGGAAGTGTTTTCCATAAGAACACAAGATATGCAACAAAAACCAAAAAGATCCACAAGGAACCAACTCTTCTCATGGAAGAGGGCGGTGGCCAAAGCCACCATGTTGGAGTGGAAGGTATGACATTGTGAAGATATATCTTGGGTTCATGACCAATACTCATCAAAGAACTCACATATCACATAATGATATTAAGAGAAATGATTTTTCTTGCTTTTGGCATCATGGGGGGAGGGTTAGCCCAATCAATTAGGACCACACTCCCCCTATATTCATGCCCACACCTAAACCAAATAAAGGAAGAGATATAAGTGAGTATGTGATGACCCACAAGTATAGGGGGTGTATCGCAGTATTTTCGAGGGAAGTGAAACCCAATTTATTGATTAGACACAAGGGGAGCCAAAGAATATTTATAAGCCTTAACAACTGAGTTGTCAATTCAGCTGCACCTGGAAACAATCTTGCTCACAATAGTTTATCAGTAGCAACAGTTTTGTAGTAGGAATAGTAAAGTAACAACAGTAGTAAAGTAAAGACAGCAGTAGCAATAGCAGTAAACAGTAGGATTCGAGTGCGGTAGGCATAGGGATGGATGGACGGGCGTTGCATGGACAAGACAATTCACACAGCAATTAGAACATAGGGCAATTGCAGATAAATAAGATAAAGCATCCAAGTACTAGATAATCCTAGGCATGTGTTCCATATATATTCATACGTGCTCGCAATGAGAACTTGCACAACATCTTTTGTCCTGCCAGCCCGTTTGCAGCGGGGCCTCAAGGAAACTACTGGCAATTAAGGTGCTCCTTTTAATAGAGCACCAAAGCAAAGCATTAACACTCCGTGAACACATGTGATCCTCACATCAAAGCCATTCCCTCTGGTTATCCCGATTTCTGTCACTTCGGGGCCATTGGTTCCGGACAACAACGTGTGTATACAACTTGTAGATAAGACCATAAACAATACTATCATAATGAATCAATAACATATTCAGATCTGAAATCATGGCACTCGGGCCCTAGTGACAAGCATTAAGCACAACAAGTCACAACAAAGTCATAAAGCACTAATAAAAGATACTAGGCACCATGCCCTAACAATCTGATGCCATTACATGAACGATCTCATCCAATCCCTACCATCCCCATAGCCTACAGCGGGGGATTACTCACTCATAGATGGGGGAAACATGGATGGTCGATGGAGAAGCGATGGTGATGATGATGGCGATGATCTCCTCTAATTCCCCATCCCGGCAGGGTGCCAGAACGGAGTTTCTGGTGTTGTTTCATGGAATCTGGTGGTGGCGGCGGAGTGGAACTCCTTCTGGAAAACATCGAACCCCCCTGAGTTTTTAGGTCAGAAGGCAACTTATAGGCGAAGAGGGAGACCGAGGGGTAGTCTGGGACGGCCAGACCACCCCCTGGCGCGACCTGGGCTTGCCCGCACGGCCGGGTGGTGTGGCCTGGGCCCAGCCCCCCTCCGTCTCGTATTCTGGCTCCTGGGGTCTTCTGGTGAAATAGGATTTTCGGCATATTTTCCGGGATTTTTCCTGATAGTTGATTTTCTGCACAAAAAGTAGACACCAATGCAATTCTGCTGAAAACAGCGTCAGTCCGTGTTAGTTGCATCCAAATCACACAAGTTTAAAGGAGAAACAATAGCAAAAGTGTTCGGGAAATTAGGTACGTTTTGGACGTATCAACTCCCCCCAAGCTTAGCTTATTGCTTGTCCTCAAGAAATTCAGTTGAAAACTGAGTGCGATAAAAGAACTTTCACGAACACATTTTCTTCATATGATGTATATATTCTCAGCATGTGATCAACTACTTAGACAATTCATAATAAGGAGTATGCAACTAAGTTTACTTAATAGTCATTGCAAGCTATGAAGAGATTCCAACTCAAAAATAATAAGTAGCATGAAGCATAAACACAAGCAACATTACAATGCTCATAACAAGGTATGATAGAGTGGTATCTCGCTTGCCTTTGATCATGAATGCCATGGCACCTCTGAAATCCAAGTGAAGACTAGAAGTAAAGATGTCAAAGATACAAGCATCAAAGTCATAACACAAATAATCAAGTTTTGAGACAAGCACAAAGAATTACAACTATGCTCTCAAGAAGGTGCTCAAAGAATATGTCGAGACTCAACAAGTAAAAGAAAAGGTTTTGAATAATTTGAAAAGCTTCCAAATGCTGAAAGTATGGTACTCATTAGCTTTGAGCTCTCATTGCCCCTATCATAAGCATCTTTAATGTGGTTAAGGTGAAAGTGAGGTCCAATCTGAGTTATATGCTTGACAGACTATAAATTGAAAATCCCATGTCCCTTGAGTACGAGGGCCGCTCCTCATGCTACTCAACTTTAGTTACCGGTAAGTTCTTGTCATCGTAAATATGTGCGTATCATAGAGAACCGCCAACGGGGTACCCCTTGCCCGATGATACGGAAGAATCCCCATATCAAAATGACAAGGCAAGAAGACAATGAGTATCTTAGCAATCTTCTTATTTACCATGGGAAAATGGTGCTTTTTTCTCTCTTTCCTCTTTTTATAAATCTATTTTCTTCTTTTTCTCAATAGCTATCTCTCTTTTTTTATAAGAAGAATGATTCATAGATATCATTATGGTTACGCTGCAGGTTTCCACCATGTCAGCATGGATTAGACCAGCGGCCCAGGCGTTTCTCTAACACACATACATAACTCCATGGACTTACAAGCTCCCCTTTTATTTCACACCGACGACATCCGCAAACAAAAGAGCATGGTAATAACTGGGTATATATTTCAGGTTTATTAAATGCAGAAAATAAAGTGTGCCATCAAGTTCGTGAGAGCTTTACTAATTAACTTTCTCATAACAAGCAAACATTTTATTCAGAAGAAAACAAGGCATATTGAATATGCACGGAAATAGCAAATGATGCTAATGGTAGGTATGGTGGACACTTTGGCAATATTTGGTTTATGGGAGTTGGAAACATGAGTAAAATACTCAGTGAAAGTGAAGGCTAGCAATAGTAGGGGAGCGACAAACGAGAGAGCAATAGCTGTCATAAACATGCTTGCAACAAAACAGGACTAAATATGGGATGAATGTGATTCAAGATCCTCAAGGCAAAATAATTCATCAAGGCTCAACTGATTATTTCAGTCATATGCATGCGTGAGCATGTGCCAAGTCAATTCAAATGAAACATTCAGAGGAGGATACCACGGTGTCATACCAAGTTATGAATAGAGTAATGCAAGCAAACATTCATAAGACATGCCACAAACTATTAGCAAGCTGGAACTAATCATATGAAAGAAAGAACTACTAAGCATCCAAAGATAACATACACCCTACACGAACAGACTAAGCATGCCCACAATGATGAGTATATGTAAAAAAATGAAAACAAGTAGAGTTCGTTACCAGCCTCTTACCACGCCTCAAGTTGTCATTAATCCTCATTATTGCTCTTCACTTGTGTGGCTTGAATAATAATATGAAACCAATATCCACTGAGGACTGGTGAACCCTGTAGCAAACTCACAAAACCAAAGAAGAACGACAAATATTTTTGTTTTTTTCGATTTTTAAAACAAGAACCAAAAAGGAAAAACAAGGAAAGCAAAATCTTTTTGGGTTTTTCGAATAGTTCAAATAAAGCAAAAAAGGGAAAAACAAACCAAGGTGGAAAGAAGAAGAAGCAAACCAAAGAGAAACAACAGAAATATTTTTGGTCTTTTTGTGTTTTAGAAAGCAAAAGCAAAAGAAAGAACGAAAACTAAAAAGAGAACGAAACATGAATATACAAAGTACTGACGCAACATGATAAAGAGATGAGTGCGGTGTCGGCGTACCTCCCCCCAAGCTTAGGCTTTTGGCCTAAGTGGGTATCAATCCCAAGCTGGCCAGGATGAAGGGTCACCGTAGTATGACGAGGAGGTACCCTCGTCCTGGTGCAAGCTCGAGTACGTCCCTCCGTAGTGAGCGGAGTGATCATAGGAGGGTACATCCTTCTGGTGCTGCTCGTGGAAACCCAGCAAGCGTAGCTGCTCGTCCACCTCCTCCTTAGAGCGCGACCACGGTCTCGTGTGAACACTAAACAAAGAAGGTTGCAGCAAAGGGATCTCCCTCTCATCCCCGTCAGTAAACAACATCCTATATACTAGACTGTCCAAATTAGAAGCAGCAGTGACAAAGTGATGAGTTTTCATAGCAACAAGGTCAAGCCTTTGTGGTGCCAGTACAGTATCATTGGGGTCCACTGAAAGTCCTAATGCATTGACCATACACGAGGCAATGATGCCCCCATAGATAGGCCCCCTAGCAGCTAGGCGGCGAGCAATAAGCGAGCCAAGATTGTACCGAGTGTCATTGTTAAGCATAGCAGCAAGGAAGGCTAAATGATAATTGGAGATATTACTTGTGTTTTCCCTACCAAGTACGCTAGTAGCAAGATAATATACAAAGTATCTAAGAGTAGGGAGTTGGATATTTCTTATCTTTCCGTCATACTTGCATCATCATTGGTCACCCCTCGTTAAAGCTCCAGCAAATCAGCGGGTCGCCCTTGAATTTTCTTCACGGTCCCTGTCATGCTTACACCTACGATACTGCAAAATCTTTCGAATGGCATGGTAAAGGGCAGGTTATAAATTTTGAAAGAGACAGTTGACTGATAGGATGTGTTAGTAAATGTGAAGCTCTCAACAAAGGTTTTAGTGAGCATAGCGTATTGCTCACTCTCATCTTGCATATATGAAGTCAAACCAACCCTCTCAATTAGTAGCAAGAAATCATCAAGAATCCCTGCAGCTTGTAAGAAAGTAAAACAAGGAAAAGTAGATGGGTGAGCATCCCCATCATCCCTTTCATTACCAATACGAGTTGCAATGAGATCTTCATTGTATGATGGCCTAAACTATGAGGCTGATCTTGAGGGCCTCGACCTCCTAGGTGCATCACTCTCAAATATCTCTCCAAAGGTATGGTTGTTCATGCTTGGTATTCTGAAATTTAAACACCTATTAAACAAGTGATTGCAAAGTGAATATAATGAAGGGTACTAATCATAGGGACTTGTAAGAAGCCTAAACATGCATCAAAACTATATCTCTAAGCATCAAACAAGCTTACAAGCTCTCATAACCTGTCACCTACAGCAGCAAAATACTCAAGATATAATCCACTAAACACAAATCTACTTGGACAAGGGGAGGAGTCACATACCACGGAACAAGTGCTCCAAATTTCAGCAAGAAAGATGGGCTGAGCAAGGAGATCGAAAAAATCGAGAGCAAGCACAACAAGAACGCGATTTTGAGCAATGAACTGGAGCTTACTCGGGAGAGAGAAGAAAGTGGTAGGTGAGAGAGTTAGTGGAGGGCCAGGGGTGGCCCACACCATGGCATGGCGCCACCTAGGGCAGGCCGCGCCACCAGGTGGTGAGCCTGCCTTGTGGGTCCCCCTAGCACCTCCCAGGTACTCCTCTGCCCCTTTTTTCATGCAAAAATTTAATATGAATTTTCTAGAATTTTTCGAGACACTTTATTTTTGGGCATTTTTCAGGTATAGAAGAATGATTTTCTGACAGACAGATTTTTTTTTGGAAATGATGCAATGACAAAACAAGGCTAGAACTACAGAAGTTCTAAGACACTCTAACATGCAAGCAACTAACAATAAAGAAAACTAAACGAAAACAAAAACTAAAATGGATAGAATAGAAGTAAACGAAGATAATCATAGTGAAAACATTGTTTTGTTCAACGAAATCCTTTTGTTAACAAGGTTGATCAGGTCTTGTTACCAAAACAATTTCATATGAGACAAAACTTTGTATTCCACTAATGATTATGTTACCTCAACCTTGATAGCAATTGTCCCAATCATAATAGTTTCAAATTTTTCTCTTGGTATGGGACAATATATTTCTCCAACTTGAATGCCCTCAACATGTTCAATTGAATTCAAACCATAAGTCCTTTCAATCTTCTTGGGGAAATAGACAGTATGTTCCTTGTCATTCACATTGAAAGTCACCTTTCCTTGATTACAATTAATAACAGCTCCTGCAATATTAAGAAAAGGTCTCCCAAGAATAATAGACATATTGTCATCTTCAGGCATTTCAATCACAACAAAATCAGTTAATATCAAGCAATTATGAGCCACTTGAACAGGTACATCCTCACATATACCAACAAGAATAGTGGTAGATTTATCAGCCATTTGCAAAGATATATCAGTTGGTATCAGTTTTTCAAGTTGAAGCCTCTTATAGAGAGAGAAAGGCATAACACTAACTCTAGCTCCCAAATCACACAAAGCAGTTGTAACATAACTGTTCTTAATAGAGCAAGGGATGGTTGGAATCCCAGGATCTCCAAGTTTCTTTGGAACCTTACCATTAAAGGAATACTTAGCAAGCAAAGTAGAGATTTCTTCATTAGGGATCTTCCTTCTATTCGAGACAATATCCTTCATATACTTTGAGTAAGGAAGCAATTTAATAGCATCAGTCAAAGGAATTTGCAGGAATAAAGGTTTCATCCACTCACAAAACTTATTATAGTGTTCATCTTCCTTTGACTTGTGTTTCTTATCAGGGAAAGGCATAGGTTTTTGGACCCAAGGTTCTCTTTCACTACCATGTTTCTTAGCAATAAAATCTTCTTTAGTGTATTTAGTATTCTTAGTGTGGTTTTCAGGTTCTTCTTCAACTTTTTCTTCATTAGGAACAACATTTTCTTCGTTACCACTTTCAGTTTCAGCATCAGAGATGGATATACCATTAGGATCTATAACAGGTTCAGAGGGTTCTACAACATTTTTATGTTTCTTTTTCCTTTTCTTACGAGTAGAGCCACTATTTTCAGCTTGTTGAGAATCCTGCTCAATTCTTTTGGGATGCCCCTCAGGATATAGAGGATCCTGGGTAGTAGCTCCACTTCTAGTTCTAATTTCATAAGCATGTTTTTCTTTAGCAGCATTAACTAGAAGTCTTTTTGCACTTTAACGAGTTGATCTATTTGAGTTTGAACCATTTGAAAGTGTTTAACAATCATTTTAACATCATTAGAGGTTCTTTCCATAATATATTTCAACTCAACAATAGCTCTAGTGTTTTCCATTAGATGATTTTGCACCCTTTTATTAAAATTATCTTGCTTAACAATAAAGATATCGAATTCTTCTAAGCATTGATCAGGAGGTTTAGAGTAAGGGATATCACCTTCATCAAAGTGTTGAAGAGAGTGTACCTCGATAGTGGATGAGTAGGGGATAGGCTTGCATAATTCTTCTATAGGAGGTAAATTCTTGACATCTGCAGCTTTAATTCCCTTCTCCTTAAGACATTTCTTAGCTTCCTTCATTACTTCATCATTTAATTCAATAACTCCCCTCTTCTTTGGTGATGGAATAGGCACTGGTATAGGTTCAGGTACAATTACTTCGGGTATAGCTTGTTCAGGAGGAGTCCAATCTTCATAGTTCTTGCTTATTTTAGCCATTAATTCCTCTGCTTCCTTGGGAGTCCTATTCCTGAAAACACAATCAGCACAACTATCTAGGTACGTCCTAGATTCCTCGGTTAGTCCATTACAAAATATATCAAGAATCTCATTCTTAGGTAATGGACTTCCAGCCTGTGCATGAATCAAAGCACAAAACCTTGCCCATGATTCGGGCAATACCTCTTTTTCTCCCTGTTTAAAATCAAAAAGTTCCTGCAAAATAGCATGTCTAGCACTAGGAGGAAAATATTTCTGCAGGAAAGTACTAATCAAGCAATAAGGGCTATCAATAGATCCAGGAGGTAAATTACTAAACCAAGTTTTAGCTTCTCCTTTCAGTGAAAAGGGGAAAATCTTAGCAACAAAGTAAGTACGCATCTTAATATCATCAGAAAACGAGCCACTCATGGTAGAAAATTCATTCATATGTGTTACCACACTTTCATTCTTAGTCCCACAAAAAGGTTCTTTCTCAACAATAGCTATGTAAGATAGATCGAGAGAGAAATCATAATCTTCATCTATAATGTTTATGGGAGAAGCAGCAAACTTAGCAATAGGAGACAATTTGGGTCTAATAGTATGCCTCTCAAGGAGACTCTTAGCAGCGCTCCTATCATGGGTGTTTTTACATTCTTTAATAAATTCATCGGTCATCTCAATATAACCATCTTCAATATCATAACTTTCACTAGACTCAGGTGAACTAACATGTGTAGTAGTAGTAGTGTCTTCATTAGGAGTTTCAGTATTTCCAGCCATAGTTCTAGCAATTGTAGCATCTAGGAAAGGACCTAATGAACTACTCTTATCAAGCACAGTAGAAGCAGCATCATAAGCATTAGAAGTTTCAGATTCAGCAGTAGTAGCAGTGTGTGTAGCATGTGTATGAGGTGGTGTAACGAGCTTACTCATAACAGAGGGTGGATCAAGAGCAATGGAGGTGTTCAGAACCGTACCTCTCCCTGTAGTGGATGGTAAAATAGGAACCTTGCCATCACGAGACTTACCCATGATGGATGGAAAGCAGCGAACAATAGAGAATCCAAGTGAACTTGATAAATAAAGCTATGCTCCCCCGGCAACGGCGCCAGAAAATAGTCTTGATGACCCACAAGTATAGGGGGTGTATCGCAGTATTTTCGAGGGAAGTGAAACCGAATTTATTGATTCGACACAAGGGGATCCAAAGAATACTTATCAGCCTTAACAACTGAGTTGTCAATTCAGCTGCACCTGGAAACAATCTTGCTCACAGCAGTTTATCAGTAGCAACAGTTTTGTAGTAGGAATAGTATAGTAACAGCAGTAGCAAAGCAAAGACAGTAGTAACAAAAGCAGTAAATAGTGGGATTCGAGTGTGGTAGGCATATGGATGGATGGACGGGCGTTGCATGGATAAGACAATTCACATAGCAATCAGAACATAGGGAAATTGCAGATAAATAAGATAAAGCATCCAAGTACTAGATAATCCTAGGCATGTGTTCCATATATAGTCATACATGCCCGCAATGAGAACTTACACAACATCTTTTGTCCTGCCGGCCCGTTTGCAGCGGGGCCTCAAGGGAATTACTGGCAATTAAGGTGCTCCTTTTAATAGAGCACCGGAGCAAAGCATTAACACTCCATGAACACATGTGATCCTCACATCAAAGCCATTCCCTCTGGTTATCCCGATTTCTGTCACTTCGGAGCCATTGGTTCCGGATAACAACATGTGTATACAACTTGTAGATAAGACCATAAACAATACTATAATAATGAATCAATAACATGTTCAGATCTGAAATCATGGCACTTGGGCCCTAGTGACAAGCATTAAGCACAACAAGTCGCAACAAAGTCATAAAGCACTAATAAAAGATACTAGGCACCATGCCCTAACAATCTGATGCCATTACATGAACAATCTCATCCAATCCCTACCATCCCCATAGCCTACAACGGGGGGTTACTCACTCATAGATGGGGGAAACATGGATGGTCTATGGAGAAGCGATGGTGATGATGATGGTGATGATCTCCTCCAATTCCCCGTCCCGGCAGGGTGCCAGAACGGAGTTTCTAGTGCTGTTTCGTGGAATCTGGTGGTGGCGGCGGAGCGGAACTCCTTCTGGAAAAACGTTGAACCCCCCTGATTTTTTAGGTCAGAAGGCAATTTATAGGCGAAGAGGGAGACCGAGGGGCAGTCTGGGGCGGCCAGACCACCCCCTGGCACAGCCTGGGCTTGCCCACGTGGCCAGGTGGTGTGGCCTGGGCCCAGCCCCCCTCCGTCTCGTATTCTGGCTCCTAGGGTCTTCTGGTGAAATAGGATTTTTGGCATATTTTCCGAGATTTTTCCTGATAGTTGATTTTCTGCACAAAAAGTAGACACCAATGCAGTTCTGCTGAAAACAGCGTCAGTCCGTGTTAGTTGCATCCAAATCACACAAGTTTAGAGGAGAAACAATAGCAAATGTGTTCAGGAAAGTAGATACGTTTTGGACGTATCAGTATGCAAGGGTGATCAAGCCAAACTCCTCGAATCCACGATATTTAGCTCATTCCTGAAGTAACAAAACCTCGCTTCATCAAGTGGTTTCATGAAAATATTAGCAAGTTGGTTCTTCGTGCTCACAAAGGATATGTCAATATCGCCACGAGAAACATGGTCCCGAATAAAGTGATTGCGAATCTCAATATGCTTTGTCCTTGTATGCTGCACCGGATTGTACGCAATTTTGACTGCACTTTCATTATCACATAAAAGAGACACTTTATCACAATTGACACCACATTCCTTTAAAGTTTGCCTCATCCATAATAATTGAGTACATGCACTTGGAACAGCCACATATTCAGCTTCGGCGGTGGAGAGAGATATATAATTCTATTTCTTCGAATACCAACATACCAAAGACCTGCCCAAAAACTGACAAGCTCTAGAAGTTGATTTCCTATCATCCTTGTCACCAGCCCAATCTGAATCCATATATCCGCATAGAGAGAAATCTGACCCTTTGGGATATCATAGACCAAAGTTTAGGGAATGAACCAAATATCGGAATATTCTCTTGACCGCCACTAAGTGGCTTTCTTTAGGAGCAGCTTGATACCTTGCACACACTCCTACACTCAACACAATATTAGGTCTAGATGCACAGAGGTAATGAAGAGAGCCGATCATGGACCGGTATACCTTTTGGTCCACATCTTTACCATTGGGAGTGAGTTCAAGATGACATTTAGTTTGCATTGGTGTAGCAACGCCATTAAGAACCATCATCTTAAACCTCTTGAGCATGTCTTGGATGTATTTTGCTTGATTAATGAAGGTTCCTTCTCTTAGTTGCTTGATCTTGAGTCCAAGAAAGAACCTTAATTCTCCCATCATAGACATCTCGAACCTGTCAGTCATAAGCTTTGAAAATTCATCATTAAAATCTTGGTTAGTAGAGCCAAAGATAATGTCGTCTACATATAGTTGGCATACGAAGAGCTCCCCCTTAACCTTCTTAGTAAAAAGAGTGGGATTGATCTTCCCAACTTTGAATCCACGGTCTAACGAAAGCTCTTTAAGGTGCTCATACCACACACGTGGGGCTTATTTAAGGCCATAGAGCGCCTTATCGAGTTTGTAGACATGGTTTGGAAAGTTGGGGTCCTTGAAACCCGGGGGTTGCTTAACATATACCAACTCATGTAGAGGACCATTAAGAAACGCACTCTTAAAGTCCATTTGCTGTAATTTGAAGTTATGACGAGCTGCATAAGTAAGAAGGATAGGCATAGACTCGAGGCGAGCCATTGGAGCATAAGTTTCGCCAAAGTCGATGCCTTCCACTTGAGAGAAACCTTGTGCTACCAATGGTGCCTTGTTTATTACAACAATTCCATTCTTATCTTGCTTGTTCTTGAATATCCACTTGGTGCCGATAACATTGCGGTACACTTTTGGATTCTCGACTAATTTCCAGACCTTGTTGTGCTTGAAATTATTGAGTTCTTCATGCATAACAACCATCCAATCTAGATCTTCAAGAGCTTCAAAAACCTTCTTGGGTTCCACCATAGATATATGAGCTTGATGATCACTGAAGCTTGCAAGCTCTCTTCTTGTGGACACCCTTTTTCTTAGATTGCTAACAACTTTATCTAGTGTATGACCTCTTAATTCGAGGTTTCTTTCAGCACAAGCTTTGTGACGAATTTCAATCAGCTTGTTGTTTCTTGGAGGAATTTCTTCATGATTTGAGTCTTTGTCTGGACCACTAGCTTAACCTTGATCAACAACTTGTTCCACGAGTACAGGAGATGAAGAACCTTTCCCTGAATTTTGATCAGTAGCCATAATAGGAGGCTGATGTTGTTCTGAAACTTCAGGGCCGGATAATCTGGCTGAGGGAGAGGCCAGATAATCCGGCCTAGGAGTTCTTGCTCCTTCTTGATCATCCTGGATATTTCTGGCATGAGTTGGAGTAGGGCCGGATAATCCAGCATCACCCGGAAAATCCGGCATGGGAGTTTTTGCTTCTTCCTAGTCATCCTGTTCGTTCCTGGCATTCGATGTGGTAGGACCGGAAAATCCGTCCTCACCCAGAAAATCTAGCCTGGAGCTTCCAGATGCTTCAGATGATGGATGATCTTCAGAAGGTTGAGGTGTTGGTGCAGTGGTTTCTTCAGCATGTGGAGCTTGTGTAGATGAGGACTCTATTTGAGTAGAGAATTTTCCTTCCCAATCCGCCACAAGGGGTTCCTCAATGGGGCGGAAAAATCCCATGCCCATTCTTCTTATGACATCTTGAGGTATTTCAACATCTGCATCACAAACATCAACTTGCCCCACACGGGAGCCATCATTTTCCTCGAATACCACACTACAAGATTCTATAACAGTTCCGAAGAGCTTATTATAGACTCTATAAGTGTGGGATTCTGCACCATAACCAACAAAAATACCTTCTAAATCCTTAGACTCAAATTTAGACAAACGAACTCCTTTAATGAGAAAGAAACACTTACAACCGAACACCCGAAAATATGATATGTTGGGCTTGTTATTGGTAAGTATCTCATATGATTTTTTGTCTAAGATCTTGCAAAGATAAAGCCGATTTGATGAGTGACAAGAAGTGGAGATAGCTTCAGCCTAGAAATTGTATGGTGACTTGAATTCAGCCAACATAGACCTTGCCATGTCCATTAAAGTCCATTTTTCCTCTCGGCTACACCATTTTGTTGAGGGGTGTATGCAGCGGAATATTGGTGTCTTATCCCCTCTTCACTTAGGAATTCATTCAAAGTGTAGTTCTTGAACTCGAGGCCATTGTCGCTTCTAATTTCCAATATTGGGACATTGTGTTGATGCTGAACCTCGTTGGCAAAGTCGATGATAGTTTGTTGGGTCTTACTTTTTAGCTTGAAGAAGTAGACCCATGTGTATCTTGAGTAATCATCAACTATGACAAGGCAATACTTCTTCCCACCAAGGCTTGCATGAGACGGAGGACCAAAGAGATCCACATGAAGGAGCTCCAAGATCCTCTTTGATGAAATAATAGTTTTCATCTTGTGGGGAGAGTCGTGCATCTTTCCTTCAACACATACCCTTCAAACACGACCTTTGGCAAAAGAAACATTGTATTTTAGTCCAAGGACATGGCCACCCTTGTTAATACTTTACAAAGTTCTCATGTTGACGTGAGATAGACGGTGATGCCATAACCAACCCACGTCGGCCTTTCCGAATAAGCACATCAGACCCGCTGTGGTTTTCCTCCAAAAGTCCACCACATACAGGTCATTTTCAACGTACCCAATGAAAGCGACCTTTAGATACTTGCTCCACAAGAGTACTGAAAGGATCGTATGGGCACCTAGAGGGGGGGGGGGTGAATAGGTGCTACTTCAAATTTTACTCTTTTTCAAGTTAGGGTTGACACAAAAGGTAAATTCTCTAGATCATGCAACTATGGTGAATTTACCTATATGTCAATCTACCACAAACACTAAGCAAGATCTAGATAAGTAAAGTGCGGTAAAGTATAGAAGTAACCAAAGTGGAGCACGCGGAGACACAAGGATTTGTTTCCCGTAGTTCCTTCCTTTTGAGGGGAAGTACGTCTTTGTTTGGAGAGGGGGTGGTTTCAAACCACCAACGCCACGAGAGGCCTCCCTTGTTCTCCGATGAACCTC
The DNA here is from genome assembly GCA_023614405.1 of Avena insularis. Classification (NCBI taxonomy): domain Eukaryota; kingdom Viridiplantae; phylum Streptophyta; class Magnoliopsida; order Poales; family Poaceae; genus Avena; species Avena insularis. The sequence goes on along the minus strand of CM042696.1, from coordinate 92,151,849 downwards.
ACCCCGATGGGTTTGATTCACCTCTTCCACTATACGGCAACCTTCGAGGTGGAAGCGGATACCTCTACAAAAAGTTTGAGGCACACATCCACAACCTAATTGGAGGCTCCCGAATACAAGCAAGCTGTCAAACAATCAAAGACAAGCTTGTAAGAACCAAATCAAAAGCTAGGGTTTCCAAAGAAGCACTAGAGCATGGGGGCCCTCAAGTGAATGAGGTGGGAATGAAGATCTCTTTTGGTGAAGCTGTAGATCAAGGCCTCCTCCTTCGATTCTCCAAAGATCAATGACTTTGGATGGTTGGATGAAGAGATCTTGTTGATTTGGTGGCTCAAATGGGGATGGTGTTCTTCAGTGGGTCAAGCAACTGGAGGAAGGGGATAAGGTCCTCTATTTATATCCCTTCACTCCATTGAACCGTTTTCTGACCGTTGGAGAAAAGCCATACCGGAGACTCCGGTCTACACCGGAGATTCCGGCCCATCTCCAGACTAGCCTCTAGACCAGCTATCTGCTTGACCCAGCCCCTTTTGGGAGCCAAGTGGACCGGAGACTCCGATCCAACCACACGGGAGACTCTGGTCAGAGGCTTGGACCGGAGACTCCGGTCATACTCTGGACCTTGCTCTAGACCACCTATCTCGCTGACCCAGGAAGAAATCTGGAGCCCCCTCCAGGATTCCTGGGGGAACTCCGGACCACACCGAAGACTCCGGTCTGGAATTCCCAGGAACATGTAAATATTGCAGGGAAAGTTCCATAGGACAAGGGTCCTTTTCACTTTGCATTATATCAACATGTAGATAATAGCATACTGTAAAAATGCTCTACTTGTTGCTAAAAAACACCAAAAGTGATTATGACAGTAAATGTCCTTTCAATCTCCCTCTTTTTGGTGTTCGATGACAACAAGTGATTTTGCATGGAATAATTTGCAATGAATTATGACAGTGTATAATAATGCTCCCCCTGACTATGTGCAGTAAGATAAACACTTAAAGCATTGACGGTAGGTAGTACATAGATAAAGCACATAGTTCTCACATGAGTTACAATAATGTAGGAGCACCCACAGAGTCACACACAAATAGCAAATAGTATCTTCGCAAGAACATAAGGCAAATAAGTACGAAGGTCGAGATAGCAAATAAGAATCAAATCCAAGCCCAAGCCCATGCAAATCCCGATGACAATGTCTTCTCCCCCTTTGGCATCGAAACACCGAAAAGGGAAAAGACCTAAGCTAGCGCCCCAACGGATCAGTAGTCCTCGTCGTCATCATCCTCGTCCTCCTCATCCATATCCTGATCCTCATCACCATCATCATAGTCATCATCACCATCTAGAGCTGCAGGACCTTTGCCGTGAGGGCGAGAAGAGGAGGTACCCTGGTACCCATATCCAGAGGTGACATCAGAAAAGGTCTTCCAATCCACCAAACTATCCTATTGGGCATTCCATGCCCCAAAAGAAAGAGTGTAGTTTGACTCAGTGGATGATTGAGTGCCATGCTCATTAGAGTACTCATCTTCTCCTTCCTCATCATCCTCTTCACCCTGAGCCTTAATCTCCTTGAGGAGTTTCTCTATGCGACGATTGCTCTCGTAGGAGGCATGCTGTTGCTTGCGGATGTCCACATTCATGCAACAAAGGGTCCTCTCTCAGAATGAGGCCCTCTTGACCCTCTCATGTACATAGTCACGTGTCATGGGAGGCAGAGGTGCATTGGAAGCACTCTTCCCCCGAGCCCTAGTAGGAGAGGGGGCCCTCTAGGTCTCAGTGATTTCCTGTCGTGGTGGTGTCACGGCAGATGCCATGGATAGGCTAAAGGTGGGGACAAGATGCACTAGAGGAATCCAGGGAGGGATGGTGTAGTGATTCTACACACAGAAGCTTTGTATTGTTCAATGAGATCCCAAGGTTACAAGTGCTCCTTGAGCTGTATTGGGGAGAGGAGGAAGAAGGAACTCTCTTACTCTCACCACTAGCCAGCTCTTAGAAAACTAGAACTGAACCAGTAAAGACCAACCCACTCGAGCTCAACCCTTTCTACAGAGGCCCTAGCACTCCTTAGATAGGGGTAGCTAGGTCTCCAATTAGGGCATACGTGGAGGCATATTCCAGGGAATATGCCACTTCCCAAAATAGTAAGCTGACCGGGTCACTTTTGCCCAGCGTCATCCCTGCAGAAGCTACGTGAGCCTCTGCGGCGCCCGCGTCATCCGACACAGGCATCGTCACCTTTGTCGGCCACGCCTCAGTGGTCCTGGCCTCTGCCCGCTTCGCTCACGCTCTGCATACAGTGGTCACCCTTTGACCAGCGAGATACCTTCCTTCTCTTACAAGCTTGATATAACCCGGATCGCACCTAGTTGATCTGGCCACACCTGTACCTCCAGATGAGTTAGATACATCTTACCGACATACTACATAAGTAGGCTAAGACCCAGTCAGGTGGACATCCTCTGGTCCGGGTTACCCCGTGATTCGGCCTGCCTTGAGGTGACTCGGCCAGCACCTGCTTTGACCTTGCCGTACCTCGGCTAACTTGGCCTTTATACCCCGGCGTGACCCTACCCGGGGGTATCCCCCCAACATTAGTCCCCGAAGCTGGTGCGGTCTTAGCTGCCTTAGCCGCTAAGGCCATAGCAGGTTCAATTTTACCGAGCCTTTTGCTCCTTTTCCGAGTTATCTCATAGTCCGTATTTCATAGGCTTACTTTCCCTTGGCACATTCCGAGTTTTCACTCGCTGGCCGGGTCACCTTATACTCATCCGGGTCAATCTTCCTTCTCTTGTACGCTTCCCCACGTGGAGGCTAATCATTACTTTGCCTCATTTTAAGGGCATGCGCCAGTAACCGCCGTAGTTATTGTCAGATATTACTGTAGCACACGTCATATCGTGCCTGCCTCCTTGTTAACTGTATCATAACGTCACGTCGTGGGATCCGCTGCGCCCTGTGGCCCTTCCTACGGCTCGTTTCTGATTGGTTGATCCGGATTTTACACGGCCACACGGTGTGGCCCGTCCGCACAACACGATCCCACTACCTCTCCTGGGCGTGGTTAAATAGGGGAGGGGCGCGCCCCTTGGGTCTTTTCCCCACTCTCGTGCCCCTCTGCCTCTTCTTCTTCTTCCTCTCCAGCGACAGCACCACCGCCATCGCAACTGCTTAGCTGCGTTGCGTCGCACCGTTTCCTCGTGCACCAGCGTCGCCGCTACTCCCGTGCATCTTCTCCGCCACGGGTCCATGTCAATCTAGGCCACTTCCTCCCACCACCGTTAGGGCCAGCGAGGATAGTGACTTAGAGATGACAGAGGAAGAGCTCGCCGTCACGGAGCAGGAAATGGAGGAGGACGCAGGGAACACCGACTGTGGCGCTTGGGCTAGGTCCTGGGTATGCCAGAACGACCTCGATTGGTTGTACCGCACCCGGCGTATGCCGGAGGGCGTCATCGCCCGCCTCGCTGCCAAGGAACTTGCCCCCTCACCCAATCTGGGTGAGTTCGTCGTATTCCTCTCCCACTTCCAATGTGGGTTTGGTCTCCCTGTCAGTGACTTTTTCCACGACTGGCTCAACACCTACGAGCTTCAGCCGCATCATCTTCCGGCTAACGCCATCACTTCCCTCTCTGCCTTTGCATCCACCATCGAGGGCTACACCGGACTATGGCCCACCAAGGAGCTCTGGATCCGGTTTTTTGGTCTCCGCCGGAATGTGATTCCGAATACAGAGCTTAATCTGGAGGACAAGCAGCTCACATAGTTCGGCGCAGCTTCCATCTCTCCTCGGAAACAGTCCATCTTCCCCCGAGTCACGGGGCTTGACTCCTGCAAGGGCTGGGCCCGAACCTTGTTCTATGTCAGAAATGGCATGGATGAAGATCTGATCCGGCTGCGCCCCTACGCTCCGGGTCCTCCTAATCCAGATATGTGGGACAAGGTCCCCAAGAAGCCCAATGTCCTGGCGAACCAAGTCCATAAACGGTTCCAGGAGCTGAAGGATCAGGGATTGTGCAATGAGGACGCAATGATTTCCTTCGCCCGCAACCGGATCTCCCCCTCCAGAAGCGCATGCATAAACTTTGCCACATGAGCTGGCACCGTGACCCCAACCGAACCTCCTCATTCGAATTGAGCAACACCGAAATCTACCGTCGGGTCAAGGCCCTCTTCACCACCAACAAGAACTTCTCCGTTGAATGGGCGTGGGGGATCGAGCACTTCTGCCGAGATAGGCTTCCTCTTGCGGTAAGTCTTGTGCCCCAAACCTTTTCCGAGTTGAATCGTATGTCGGTTTTTGTTGTTGGTTTGATCCCTTTGCCTTTTATTTCCCTTAGATGTTTCTTCACCAAACTATTGAGGATGGCACCGAGCCTTCTCTCAAATGGGCGCCTGATCGAGATGCCTCGGACGAGGAGGAGCCGGATCAGGAGATGTTCCTACCGATGGCTGATGCGACCAAGCGACACGCCGGTAAATTTTCTTCCATTAGAGATTAGCCTGACGATGAAGATGATTCCGACGTTGAGGTGATGGAGTCATTTGATGCTATCCCTCTTTCTTACACTTTCCCGGCATCAGCTAACCCCGGTGGGCAGATCCATGAAGATCCTACCCTTGCCACGGGTGAGCCAGTCCCGGTCGCATCGAAGAAAAGGGGGCCGCATCTACCTCTTCCTCCGGACCTTCTAAGACAACCAAAAGGCGAAAGAAGTCCGTAGACAAAGCCGCCACCAAGTCCACGACCAAGGCCGTAGCCCGGAGAGCTCGCAAGCCAAAGGAGCCTTTGACCTCAGATGAGTAAGTCATTTCTTCCTTTGTATTCATTTGTTCTTCCTTTGGTATAGTTTATCATTGTTCACCATCTGATTCGGCAGGGCCGCGGTGGAGGTTCCTCAGAGTGGATCCGGCATTGCCTCGCCGCTCCGACATAGCCCTTCTCCCCCTTGTGGCGACGATTCACGCCCATTGAGCCCCATTCAGGAGGGCTCAGCGGCTGCTTCGGGTTCTAGCCCACCTCGTCAAGAGGAGGGTAACCTCGGAACAGGGGGAAGCAGCTCTGTCGAGGCAACGGTTGCTCCAGCCACCACCGAGATATCTACCATGCCTCCGCCAAAACCAACACCAGCACCAGCAGCAACAGCACAAGCAACAACAGCAGCACCAAGTCCCTCTGTCTCGTCCGAGTCTTTCAAGATTCGGCGAGAAGGCTCCAGCAGCACAAAAGTAAGCACTAAGGCAGCTCCCAAGGGCAAATCCGTGGCTCAGACCTCCACCTCTCAACAGCAACCCAAAGGCAAGAAAGCTCCTGACGCCACCAGGGCAGCGTCAATCGAAGCTGGACAGCGTACACTTGCGTCCATGCTCCCGAAGGCGACCCCGCCGACTAAGGATATCTCTGCCGGGTCAGCTGATGTGCAACTCGTTTTGCACACTAGCCCCGCCGTTGCCCAAGTTGAAAGGAGGGAAGCCCATGCTAAGTGTCTGGTTGCGCCCCACATGCTCAGCGGCGAACGTTATCCTCCGACCTTGATCGAGTTCATAAACAACTGGAACAAGGCGGAGTTCGTCCACAATGATGATCTCCCGGAGAAATTCGGCCCTTGAGTTCTTGCCCAAATGAATACCACTGCTAAGGCAATTAACCTCGCAGGTCGGATGATGGAGGTACGTTATTTTGCCTTTTCCTTAACATGTAGTAGATATTAGTGATATAGCCATTAGTCCCCGAGCCTCCGGGGGAGTAACTTGTTACTCGGCCAGATGCTCCTTAGAGAACTAACGTAGCTCCTTAATAACCTCGAATATGCACACACCTAGAGCCGGGTTAAGTTCCACTTGGCCCGGATTTTGTACACTTTGAATATGCACACACCTAGAGCCGGGTTAAGTTCCACTTGGCCCGGATTTTGTACACTTTGAATATGCACACACCTAGAGCCGGGTTAAGTTCCACTTGGCCCGGATCTTGTACACTTCGAATATGCACACACCTAGAGCCGGGTTAAGTTCCACTTGGCCCGGATCTTGTACACTTCGAATATGCACACACCTAGAGCCGAGTTAAGTTCCACTTGGCCTGGATTTTGTACACTTCGAATATGCACAAACCTAGAGCCGGGTTAAGTTCCACTCGGCCCAGATTTTGTACACTTCGAATATGCACACACCTAGAGCCGGGTTAAGTTCCACTTGGCCCGGATTTTGTACACTTCGAATATGCACACACCTAGAGCCGGGTTAAGTTCCACTTGGCCCGGATTCTTATACCGAATATGCACACACCTAGAGCCGGGTTAAGTTCCACTTGGCCCGGATTCTGTACACTTCGAATATGCACACACCTAGAGCCGGGTTAAGTTCCACTTGGCCCGGATTTTGTACACTTCGAATATGCACATGACTAAGCTAACCTTTTGTACTCTTTTCAGGTGACCACCAGTCGCTGGAGCGCTGAGTTTCAGCGTCTCTTGGACACTCACAAGATGTTGCGCGCGAAACATACTTTGCTTCTTGCCGAATACGAGAAAAGGGGTAAGTTTTCTTCTTTGCATTTTTCCCATTTCTCTTCGTCTTTTTCCATCGTACTAATCTGATATTCAGATTGTGCAGCCAGAGTGGAGTCCAAGAATACTATCATGAGGAAGAACTTGGAGCAGATAAAGGGTAAGTCATTTTTGCTTAACCTTCCTCCGCGCTCTATTTCCTTTTCTCCTTGGCTCAGCAAATATTCATACCTCGGCTTTGCCGGGTCAACAAACTGTTTCAGCATCACTTGAAGATAGTGTGCCCGTGCCTGATATGATGCTGCATTTTCTAACAAGCGAGGCGACCAGGCGAACTCAAGAAGAAGGATGACGAGCTTGCCCTCCTCCGGACCAAAGATGAATAAATTGCCAAGCTTAAGGCAGACATGAAGAAACTCAAGGCGCTTCACAAATCCGAACTTGACAAAGCAGGCCAGAATTTTACTGATGAGCACGAACATCTCAACCTCCAAATTGCTAAGGACCAAGAACTTCTTAAGGAGGCCGACACTAAGCTTGAGTCGGTGAATGTTGAACTTGCGCAACTCCGAAAGAGGCGTGACAACTGCACTAAGGAGATGCCCCGGATCCAGAGCCATATTTCTCGTAAGTTCTTTTTCTTCAGCTGGCATGAATCTCTCCGGGTCAACTTTCCTCACTTGCTCCACTTGTCTCGTTTTCAGGCAAATTTCCGAAGGGTGATGCTATTGCAACCACTGCCATTGCCAAGTTCCACCAGAAGAGGGGTACCCCAATTGCTCCTGGCGCTGAAGAAATTCCTTATGACATGGAGGACCTGATGGTCAGCTTGTATTCTCGTGTCGAAATTGTGAAGAACTATGGCAAGGATATCTTGGATGTGGCCATCTGGATCTTCAATGCCTTTTGGTCTGAAGAAGATACTCCGGAGGGGGCCACTACTCTTATTGCCAGGCTAATGGAGTGCGAAACCCAACTTGACCTTTGGAGGGAATCTGCTGGATGTGCCGGAGCTGAAATTGTCCTCTACTATGTGCTCACGTGGTATGAAAAGATAAACCTGAAGCTTCTCGAGCGCATGCGCACCGGATCAAGGTGGTCCACTGACCCAGAATGGATAGCTCGGTGCAAGGCTTGTGCCCATAGCCTCATTCAGTATGCCCCATCCATCAATGGAATGAGGGACCAAGTTTCCTTGGTGTTGTCGATGACGAATATGTCGAAGATGATTCGGGTGAGGAGGAAGAGGACGAAGCCTCGGACGTCAATGAAGGTGAAGATGATGCTGAAGCCGAGGCTGGAGTTCCACCTGCTAGCGTCGAGTTACCTCCTCCTGCTGCTCCTTGATTAAAAACACTTTGCAGTTTATCAGATCCCTGGTATGCTGGGTGCAGTTGTACTAAGCACATAAGTTATATTTTGCTACTAAGTGGTTTGTGCCGGATTAACTTGGGCGTAGTCCCCGAGTTTCATTTTCTTGTTTCTCCAATTTCTTGGCTCGGCTCTTGTCCACCTTGGTTCGGTTTTATGACTTACGAGTCCGAGTTTCAAAAATTGACTTAACAATATTTGGAAACTTTAGGATTAGCTCAAAATAATTCAGCATAAAGTAAGCATAAGGTTAGTCCGAACAACAAATGTCGGCTCGATTAAGTTCCTTTCCTTAGTCGTTTTTCGTGTGCTACGCAACTCCAAACTTGTTCTCTTGCTTGCCATGAAGCCAAATCTTGTCGGACAACAGCAAGTCTAAGAGTTAGGTTTTTGGTGCTCACACACTACTAATCCGGCTTAAGTAGAAGCAACTTATGCCAGCCGACATATAAATAATAAATATAGAAGACAACAAATATTATTAAGGCAGTCCCCGAGTTACTGCTCGAGGTGCCAACATTTCATTGATAAGCTCATTGCCGGCATACATACCGACATATGAGAGACTCGGATACATACACTTCTTTGCTAAGTGTAGAAAGGACGAAGTAGTGCTACATTCCATGGATGCTTGGATTCCTCGCCGGACCTGTCTGCCTTGTTCTTCTCCTGTGGTTTTGTATCGATAAGATAATAAGAATCATTATGCAATGCTTTGCGCACAATGAAAAACCCTTCCCATGGGAGGATAACTTGTGCATGCCAGCAGTACGTTGTACCAACCGAAGTACCAGATCACCTTCCCAGAAAATTCGGGGGTTTACTTTCCGGCTATGATAGCGTCGGAGATTTTGCTGATATATGGCGGATCTGGACAATGCCAATTCTCTCGCTTCTTCCAGCAGATCAACATCATTTTGCCGGGCTTCTTGCACTTCGGCTTCTGTATATTGGGTGACCCTAGGCGAGTCATGCTCTATGTCGGCTGGTAATACAGCTTCTTCCCCATATACCAGAAAGAATGGCGTATAGCCTGTTGATCGATTCGGAGTTGTTCTTAAACTCCACTGTACTGCTGGTAGTTCTTCTATCCAGCACCCCGCTGGTCTTTGCAGCGGCTCAATGAGCCGGGGTTTTATCCCGGATAATACTAATCCGTTGGATCTTTCCACTTGTCCGTTTGATGCGGGGTGAGCTACCGAAGCTACGTCTAGCCGGATCTTCTTATCTCGGCAGAATCGCACGAATGCTCCTTCAGCAAAATTTGTGCCATTGTCTGTTATGATACTGTGAGGATAACCATACCTCAAGATGATATCTTTGAGGAATTTCACGGCGGTAGCTCCATCACATTTTCTTATTGGCTTCACTTCAATCCATTTTGTAAACTTGTCAACCATGACCAAGATGTGGGTCATGTTCCCTCTTGCTGGTTTGAAAGGGCCAACCATATCCAAACACCATACGGTAAATGGCCAGGTAATTGGTATGGTCTTAAGCTCCGACATTGGCATATGTGTCTTTGTAGCATATCTTTGACAGCCATTGCACTTTCTTACCAGATCTTCTGCTTGTTCCAAGGCACTTGGCCAGTAAAACCCATGACGGAAAGCTTTTGCTACCAAGGCTCTGGACGAGGCATGATGCCCACATTCCCCTTGATGTATATCCCGGAGGATGTCGAGCCCTTCTTCCGGGTCAACACATCGCTACAGAACGCTTGTCACACTCTTTTTGTATAGCTCGGAATTGATGATCGTGTATGTCTCTCCTCTAGGCCTGCCTGGAAAGCACCTCCTCAGCGGGTAAGGTTCCATCTTTCAGGAATTGAAATATGGGCAGTGCCCAAGCTGGTATAGCTCGCCCTGGGAACACATCCTCATCAATTTCCATCTGATACACCGGCATAACCTCAGCCGGATCATCTGCTGTGATCCCAGTGTCTTATGAAGATCCCGGGTTGCCAAGCGATCCCGGGTTTCGTGAACCACTTCCCATGTCAGTGACCATGGGCACAACCTCCGATTCTGGATTTGCCGGGATATAAATTGACTCGGATTCTGGGGATGACCCGATAGAGGGTTTTCTGAGGTGCTCTAGTGCTACACCTGGCGGGATTGCTTGCCGGGTTGATCCGAGCTTCGAAAATACGTCGGCAACTTGATTTTCCACCTGAGGTATATGATGGAATTCGCATCCCTCAAAGTACCCTGATATCTTCTGCACATGAAATCTATACAGTGCCATATTTGCATCCAAAGCATCCCATTGTCCGGAGACCTGCTGAACTACGAGATCCGAGTCACCGAAGCATTGGATCCGACGTATTCCAATTTCTTTTGCCACTTTGAGCCCATGCATAAGTGCCTCATATTCTGCAACATTGTTTGATGCTGTGAAGTGGATTTGCAACACGTATTTCAGCTGGTCCTTCTTGGGCGAGGTAAGCACTACTCTGGCGCCTAACCCGGTTTTCGTTTTTGACCCATCAAAGTGCATTCTCCAGTAGTTCGGATCTGGCAATGGTGGCTCATATTGCACCTCAGCCCAATCCACAAAAAAGTCAGCCACAGCCCGAGACTTGATTGCTTCTCTTCTGTCATATTGTGGCACATAAGGGGCTAGCTCAATTGCCCATTTCACAATCCTGCCACTTGCATCCTTGTTACTCATTATCTCGGATATGGGAGCTTCATATATTACTTTGATGGGGTGATCTTCAAAATAGTGTTTTAGCTTCTTAGCTGACATGTACACACCATATGCCACTTTCTAATAGTGCGGATAATTTTGCTTCGATGCGGATAATACCTCGCTTAGGTAATATACTGGCCTTTGCACTGACTTTCCCTCTTCATCGCACTCTACCACAATTACTACACTTACAACTCGGTTGGTTGCGGCTATATAGAGCAACATTGGCTCCTTTGATAGTGGAGAGGCTAACACTGGTGCAGTGGCTAACATTTTCTTTAATTGGATAAAGGCTTCATTGGCCTGCGGCGTCCAAATGAACTTGTCCGACTTTTTCATCAGTTGATAGAGAGGCAGTGCCTTTTCTCCCAACCGACATACAAACCGACTTAAGGATGCCACGCAACCAGTGAACTTCTGGACATCATTGAGGCACTTCGGCAGTTCCATTCGCTCTATGGCCCGGATTTTAGTTGGGTTAACTTCGATACCTTGGCTGGAGACCAGAAAACCGAGTAATTTTCCAGCCGGGACACCGAAGGTACATTTCTCCGGGTTAAGCTTCATTCGGAACCTTCTTAGGTTCGCGAATGTCTGCCTGATATCGTCAAGGAGCATTTTGCTTTCCTTGGTCTTTATAACAATATCATCCGTTGGGTCCGCAGCATAGAAAACAAAAAAAATCCTACAGTGTGAACTACACGCCAAGATCTATCTACTAGGTACAAAGCAAACGGGTGGACATACATCCATAGAGAACTTACCCTCGAAGACAACAAGCTTTGTTAACGAGTAGGAACTCGTGGTTGATGTAGTCGTACACTTGCCGATCTCAAGATCGTGAGGAAGTCCGAGCGCCGCAACTCAGCAGCGCATCCACACTCGCACACACGTTCAAGCCACCGGACAACCTCCACCTCCTCGCTCCAGCGATCCAGCGGAAGCAGAAACTCCTTCCAGACGAAATGCCACCGGGAACATGTATCTCGCTAATCCGAGACCATGGGGGAATAATTCTAGAGGGGGAGAGAGATCCTTCACAAGGAGGTGTGAGGATGAAGGAGGGAATGGGTGGCCTTTTATAGGAGGAGGGGGGTGCCCCCTATCTCCATGGCCGGCGCATGGGGGGTGACCCCTCACCTCCCCCATTCATGTGGTGGTAACTCCTCCACATTAAACTGCCTCTTCACATTCCCTTTTAAAGTCTCCACTTTAAATGCATTAAGTTTCTCCAAATTTAATGCTCTCTCATTTAATAAAAACTCTTTTATTAAATTTATTCAGAATTTTGTTAATTACTTTAATTAACAAACATTCACATATAGCCCCTTGCAATATTTCAATATCACATGCAGAACCACCTTCTGCAATTTCACCCGAAACAATTTCCGGTTTCTATTGAAACAATTCCTGCGCTTTGCAATTCTTTCATCTGAAACATATGTGCTCCAAAGTGGTGTCCGGTAACTCTTAAGTGTGCTACCCTACAGTTCGCGAATAATGCAGACATGATCGAGACCCTTCTCCAATCAATAATCAGCAGCGAGACCTAGAGATCCGTACTGACTCCTACACATTCAACGATGACTCCTGTGATCGTGAGAACCTTTAACGCTTGTAACTGAATCCCTTTGTCTCTCGATATATTACATGTCCGAGATTCGATCATAGGTATCTCCATACCTAGTTTGATCTCGTTACCGACATGCACTCTTTTCTCGTTCCCGTGATATAACATTCTAGTGATCACATCACTTGCTTGCAAGCTATCCTAATGTGATATCACTGAGAGGGCCCAGAGTATATCTATCCATCATCTGGATTGACAAATTCCACTCTTGATCCATGAGCCTCAACATAACACCTTCGTAGCACTAAACCCATCTTTATAGTCACCCTGTTACAATGTGACGTTTGATGTTATCAAGATACTCTTCCGGTGTTAGCAATTAACATGATCTCATGGTCTAAGGATAAAGATTACTTCGTATGATGTTATAGCAATATAAACACAATGACTTGATCGTAATGCTATACTTCGGATGAATGTTCATCACATCATTCCACCAATGGTGTGACCTTGTTATTAACAACATCCAATGTCCATGATCAGGAAACCTTGATCATCTTGTTAATCAACAAGCTAGTCTATAAGAGAGGCATGACTAGGAACCCTTTTTGTTTATTAAACACACATGTATTGATGTTTCCTATCAATACAATTATAGCATGTAAAATAAACATCTATCATATACAAGGAATACATAATAACAACTTTATTATTGTCTCTCAGGGCATATTTCCTTCAGTCTCCCACTTGCACTAGAGACAATAATCTAGTTCACATAGTGATAAATCTAACACCCATGGAGTTCTGGTGTTGATCATGTTTTTCCCTAGGGAGTACTTTAGTCAACGGATCTGCTACATTCAGGTCCGTGTGCACTTTACAAATCTTTATATCTCCATCCCTGACATGTTCGTGGATGGAGTGAAACCGGCGCTTAATATGCTTGGAATTCTTGTGAGACCTTGGTTCCTTTGTGTTGGCTATGGCTCCATTGTTGTCACAATAGATCACCATTGGGTCCAATGCACTAGGAACCACACCCAGTTCCGTTATGAACTCCTTCATCCAAACCGCTTCCTGCGCCACTTCTAAAGCAACAACATATTCCGCCTCCGTTGTTGATCCAGCCACCACAGGTTGTTTGGAGCTCCTCCAACTAACTGCTGCTCCGTTCAAGAGAAATACGTATCCGGATTGAGACATAGAGTCATCTAGATCAGTGTCAAAACTAGCATCAACATAACACTTAGCGACTAGCTCTTCTTCACCTCCGTATACAGGAAACATATCCTTAGTTCTTCTCAAGTACTTAAGGATATTCTTGACCGCTATCCAGTGTTCTGAACCTGGACCAGATTGGTACCTACTAGTCAAACTAATAGCATGTGCCACATACGGTCTTGTACATAGCATGGCATACATTATAGAGCCTATGGCTGAGGCATAGGGGATCCTATCCATTATCTCTCTTTCTTCCGCCGTAGTCGGACTTTGAGTCTTACTCAATGTCTTGCCTTGCAACATAGGTAAGAACCCCTTCTTACTTCTGTCCATATTAAACTTCTTTAATATCTTATCAAGGTATGTACTCTGCGATAGCCCAATTAGGCGTCTTGATATATCTCTATAGATTTTAATGCCTAATATATATGAAGCTTCACCAAGGTCCTTCATCGAAAATTTGCTGTTTAGATAACTTTTAACACTGTTTAAAAGATCTAAATCATTTCCAATCCATAATATGTCATCCACATATAATATCAGAAATGCCACATTGCCCCCACTCACTTTCTTGTAAATACAAGCCTCTCCATAAGTTTGGACAAATCCAAACTCTTTGATCACCTCATCAAAGCGGAGATTCCAACTTCGTGATGCTTGCTTCAGTCCATAGATGGATCGCTGAAGTTTGCACACCTTATTAGCATCCTTAGGATCGACAAATACCTTAGGTTGTATCATATACAACTCTTCTTCAATATTACCATTGAGGAACGCAGTTTTGACATCCATCTGCCATATTTCATAATAGAAATATGCAACAATTGCTAACATAATCCTAACCGGCTTAAGCATCGCTACGGGAGAGAATGTCTCATCGTAGTCAACTCCTTGAATTTGTCGAAACCCCTTTGTGACAAGTAGAGCCTTATAGATGGTCACATTACCATCAGCATCAGTTTTTCTTTTGAAAATCCATTTATTCTCAACGGCCTTTCGGTCGTGAGGTAAGTCCACCAAGTTCTAAACTTGGTTCTCGTACATGGATTCCATCTCGGATTTCATGGCTTCTAGCCATTTGTTGGAATCCGGGCTCATCATCGCTTCTTCATATGTCGCAGGGTCATCCATTTCATCAATCATGAAATTCATAACAGGATTGCCGTACAGTTCAGGAGCTGCACGTGTCCTGCTTGACCTGCGAGGTTCGGTAGTGTCCTCTTTCGGAGTTTCATGATCAATATCATTAGCTCTCTCTTCATTAGGTGAAGTCAACTCTGAAACAATTTTTGGAGCTGTGCTACTCGCCATTTTATGAAGAGAAGGTTCAATAACCTATTCGAGTTCTACCTTCCGACTACTCACACCTTTCACGAGAAACTCCTTCTCAAGAAAGGATCCATTCTTGGCAACAAAGACCTTGCCCTCGGATCTGTGATAGAAGGTATACCCAATCGTTTCCTTAGGGTATCCTATGAAGACGCATTTTTCCGCTTTGGGTTCGAGTTTATCCGGTTGAAGTTTCTTCACATAAACATTGCATCCCCAAACTTTAAGAAATGACATCTTAGGTTTGCTTCCAAACCATAATTCATATGGTGTCTTTTCAACGGATTTAGATGGTGCCCTATTTAAAGTGAATGCAGCGGTTTCTAGTGCATAACCCCAAAATGACAGTGGCAAGTCAGTCAGAGACATCATAGATCGAACCATATCCAATAAAGTACGATTACAACATTCTGACACACCATTACGTTGTGGTGTTCCGGCAGGCGTGAGTTGTGAAACTATTCCACAGTCTTTCATATGTGTGCTAAACTCGTAACTAAGATACTCTCCTCCACGGTCGGACCGCAGAAATTTGATCTTTCTGTTACGATGATTTTCACTTCATTCTGAAATTCTTTGAACTTTTCAAAAGTTTCAGACTTGTGTTTCATCAAATAGATATACCCATATCTACTCAAATCATCCGTGAAAGTAACAAAATAATGATATCCACCTCATGACACACTCATTGGTCCACACACATCAGTATGTATGATTTCCAATAGATCTGTCACCCGTTCCATTGAACCGGAAAACGGTGTTCTAGTCATCTTGCCCATAAGGCATGGCTCACATGTATCAAATGATTCAAAATCAAGTGATTCCAAAAGTCCATCAGAATGGAGTTTCTTCATGCGTTTAACGCCAATATGACCTATACGGCAGTGCCACATATATGTAGATATATCATTATCAAGTTTAATCCTTTTAGCATCAACATTATGAATATGCGTAATACTACTATCAAGATCCAACAAAAATAAACCATTCAACATAGGTGCATGACCATAAAAGATATTATTCATATAAATCGAACAACCATTGTTTTCAGACTTAAATGAATAACCACTTTGCATCAAACACGATCTGGATACAATGTTCATGCTCAGTGCAGGCACCAAATAACAATTATTTAGGTTTATAACTAATCCCGATGGCATATGGAGAGGCGGCGTTCCGACAGCGATCACATCAACTCTTGATCCATTGCCGACCCGCATCGAGACCTCATCCCTTGCTAGTTGTCGCTTGTTCCGCAGCCCCTAAACCGAGTTACATATATTAGAAACCGATCCTGTATCAAATACCCAGGTGCTACTGCGAGTACTAGTCAAATACACATCAATAACATGTATATCACATATACCTTTGTTTACCTTGCCGGACTTCTTGTCCGCCAAATACTTGGGGCGATTCTTCAATGGCGATCCTTGCAATAGTAGCACTCGATGTCGGACTTAGGGCCAGCTCGGGGTTTCTTTTAGTGGCAACAGACTTGCCACCCTTCTTTCCCTTGTGCTTGCCTTTCTTGTCCTTCTTGAAACCGGTGGTCCTATTGATCATCAACATTTGATGTTCTTTCCTAATCTCCACTTCTGCAGTCTTAAGCATTGACAGAAGCTCGGGAACAGACTTCTTCATGCCCTGCATATTATAGTTCATCATGAAGCTCTTGTAGCTAGGTGGCAGAGATTGGAGAACATGATGTATGCCTAAGTCAGTGGGAATCGTTATTCCCAAGGACACAAGCTTATCGGTGTACCCAGAAATTTTGAGTACGTGCTCACTAACAGAGCTGTTTTCCTCCATCATGTAGCTAAAGAACTTTTCTGTAGCATTATAACTCTCTACGGCAGCATGGGTATCGAAAATCATTTTCAATTCTCCCATGGTTTCAAAGGCATTGCCATTTTCAAACGCTTTGAAGTTACGGCTCTAGCCCATACGGTATGCAATGGACTAAGTTGTGGTCCTCTGACGAGTTATATAGACGTTCTTTTCCTTGTCGGGGCATCGAGGAGCTGGTGGGGGCCTAGCGGGCGCATCTAGCACATATTGCTTTTGTGCGCAGTGAGGAGAATCCTCAAATTCATAGCCTTGATTGGTGAAGTTGCTACCATTACAACAAGTTTCTCTTTCTCCATGAACACATTGAAATTAAAAGCGGTGGTGCTATCTACAACAGAATTTGTAAAGTATATTTAGACTAAGTTTATGATAGATTGAGTTCAACTAATCCAAATTACTAATGAACTCCCACTCAAAAACGACATCCCTCGTGTCCTTTTGGTGATTACATGAACCAAATCCACTACACCAAGTCCGATCATCACGTGACTCGGTGTAGCTTCAAAGGCGAGCATCTATATGGGCATCATATCAACTATATGACTCATGCTTAACCTTTTGGTCCGTGTTAGAGGCCATGTCTGTACATGCTAGGCTCGTCAAGTAAGAACCTTAGTATTTGCGTGTGTAAAACTGTCTCACACCCGTTGTATGAAAGCGTAGAGTTGAAAACACCCGATCATCACGTGATGCCTCAAAACACGATCCACAAAACGGTGCATACTTAAGGAAGAACACATTTTATCTTGATATCTAAATGAGGGATCATCTTATAATGCTACCAAACGCGCCAAACTAGCAATATAAGATGCTAACATCTAATGTGTGAAGTGAGGTGATATGGTCCATGCATTTGATTTCTATCATTTGCATCGTGGTATGATCTCTATCATTCCTTTGTGTGTAAGGACAAGGTCTATGGAACTTACACGTTAAGTGAGTTGTAAGAGTATCTATTATACATCTACTTACAACAATACCATATCAAAACACTAGCCCAGCAACGATCTAAACTAGACGCCTCTAATTTATCAATTGCAAGTTTTACGTGGCTTAGGGCTTTCGGAGATAGAACCTGTCTACCCTACGAACATGAACCACAACGAGGATAACCAAGTTATTAGCAACTCGTTGTAAATTAGATATTGACTATAGTAGGAGAGACAGACACCCGCCAGCCACTTATGCAAAACAAGTTGCATGTCAGTCGTGGAACCGGTCTCATGCGATGACATGTAAGGTTGGTCCGGCCGCTTCATCCCACTATGCCACCAATATCCAAAGTACATAGAAGATGCAATAACATGATCATCGCCCACATATAAACATATGTGTACTACCCGTGCAAAGCACCTACGCATAGATCAGGCTTTGATACCCTTTGTTGGGTCCATGACATAGAAAACAAAAATTTTCCTACGGTGTGAACTACACGCCAAGATCTATCTACTAGGTACAAAGCAAACGGGTGGACATACATCCATAGAGAACTTACCCTCGAAGACAACGAGCTTTGTTAATGAGTAGGAACTCGTGGTTGATGTAGTCATACACTTGCCGATCTCAAGATCGTGAGGAAGTCCGGCGCCGCCTTCAGCAAGCGCATCCACTTTCGCACACATGTTCAAGCCACGGACAACCTCCACCTCCTCGCTCCAGTGATCCAGTGAGCAACAACTCCTTCCAGACGAAATGCCACCGGGAACATGTATCTCGCTAATCCGAGACCATGGGGGAATAATTCTAGAGGGGGAGAGAGATCCTTCACAAGGAGGTGTGAGGATGAAGGAGGGAATGGGTGACCTTTTATAGGAGGAGGGGGGGTGCCCCCTCTCTCCATGGCCGGCGCATGGGGGGGTGACCCCTCACCTCCCCCATTCATGTGGTGGTAACTCCTCCACATTAAAATGCCTCTTCACATTCCCTTTTAAAGTCTTCACTTTAATTGCATTAAGTTTCTCCAAATTTAATGCTCTCTCATTTAATAAAAACTCTTTTATTAAATTTATTCAGAATTTTGTTAATTACTTTAATTAACAAACATTCACATATAGCCCCTTGCAATATTTCAATATCACATGCAGAACCACCTTCAGCAATATCACCCGAAACAAATTCCGGTTTATATTGAAACAATTCCTGCGCTTTGCAATTCTTTAAATCGAAACATATGTGCTCCAAAATGGTGTCCGGTAACTCTTAAGTGTGCCACCCTACGGTTCGCGAATAATGCAAACATGATCGAGACCCTTCTCCGATCAATAATCAGCAGCGGGACCTGGAGATCCGTACTGACTCCTACACATTCAACGATGACTCCTGTGATCGTGAGAACCTTTAACGCTTGTAACTGAATCCCTTTGTCTCTCGATATATTACATGTCCGAGATTCAATCATCGGTATCTCCATACCTAGTTTGATCTCGTTACCGACATGCACTCTTTTCTCGTTCCCGTGATATAACATTCTAGTGATCACATCACTTGCTTGCAAGCTATCCTAATGTGATATCACCGAGAGGGCCAGTATATCTATCCGTCATCCGGATTGACAAATTCCTCTTGATCCATGAGCCTCAACATAACACCTTCGTAGCACTGAACCCATCTTTATAGTCACCCTGTTACGGTGTGACGTTTGATGTTATCAAGATACTCTTCCGGTGTTAGCAATTAACATGATCTCATGGTCTAAGGATAAAGATTACTTCGTATGATGTTATAGCAATATAAATACAATGACTTGATCGTAATGCTATACTTCGGATGAATTTTCATCACATCATTCCACCAATGGTGTGACCTTGTTATTAACAACATCCAATGTCCATGATCAGGAAACCTTGATCATCTTGTTAATCAACAAGCTAGTCTATAAGAGAGGCATGACTAGGAACCCTTTTTGTTTATTAAACACACATGTATTGATGTTTCCTATCAATACAATTATAGCATGTAAAATAAACATCTATCATATACAAGGAATACATAATAACAACTTTATTATTGCCTCTCAGGGCATATTTCCTTCATCATCCACATATACCTGCACATTTTGACCAATTTGGTCATGTAAACATTTCTGCATACATCTTTGGTATGTTGCCCCTGCATTACGTAAACCAAATGGCATGGTGCGATAGCAATAAGCCCCATACGGGGTGATAAATGCAGTTTTTATTTGATCACTTGGGTTCAGAGGTATCTGGTGGAAACCAGAATATGCATCAATAAATGACAACAGTTCACACACAGCAGTGGAATCTATGACCTGGTCTATCCTTGGCAGTGGGAATGGATCTTTGGGACACGCCTTATTCAAGTTCGTGTAATCGATACACATGCACCAAACCAGTGCCACGTTCGGATCATCCTTCTTCTTCTCCACCAGCACCGGATTAGATAGCCAATCCGGGTAAAGTACTTCCATGATAAATCCTGCTGCTAACAACCGAGCTATCTCATCTCCTATTACCTTTCTCCTATCTTCAGCGAAGCGGCGGAGAGGTTGCTTCACCGGCTTTGCTCCGGGTCTTACATTCAAAGAGTGCTCGGCCAACTCCCTCGGAACACCTTGCAAGTCCTGTGTGGACCACGCAAAAATATCCCGATTCTCACAGAGGAAGTTGACGAGCTCGCTTTCCTATTTGTCATTTAACCTGGCACCAATTGTTACGGTGCGCTCTAGGAACAAATCATCAACTGGCACTTTCTTGGTATCGTTTGTCGCTTGAAATGACACAGTTCCATGCGGGTTGCTCATCACCGGCATATACTGTTGCGCGGATTGAGCCAATGCCGCCACCTCCTGGATCTTTCTCTTTTCTTGCGCAATCACGAGTGACTCGGCCAGGTTAGACCCGGCTGATGCACACTCAATGGAACATCAGAAATCACCAGTTATGGTAATCACTCCATTTGGCCTGGGCAGCTTCATCTTCAAGTAACTGATGTGAGTACTTGCCATGAACTTGTTCAGAGCTGGCCTGCCGAGTAACGCGTGATATGCGCTTTCCAAATTGACAACCTCGAATTCTAAATTCTCAGTTCGGCAGTTCTCTCTTGTGCCGAACAACACGTCGACCCGGACCTTACCAATGGTTTCATAGGAAATGCCTGGCACAATGCCATGGAAAGTTTTCCTTGTAGCTTGGAGCATGTTTTCTGAGATATCCAACTTACACATCGTGTCCAAGTACATGATATTTATGCTGCTGCCATTGTCAATCAGCACCTTTGAGAACCTCACATTGATGTTTGGCCCAATGAATGTTGGGTCCAACACCAGCGCATACGAACCAGGACTTGGCATAAGCTTGGGATGATCTTTGATGCTCCAGGTAATGTCCTGGTCCGACCAAGGCATATACGTCGTCACCGCTGGCATTACCGCATTAACTTCCATGTGTCGGTGCTGCAAGCTCTTTCTGTCTATCTCTTCTGTGGTGAACACATAGTAACTCTGATGATGCTCTCTGTACTCATTTCTCCCCTCATTTCCGGGGTACCTTTGATCTGGTTGATGCTGGTCTTCCATTTGATGCACTGCATCCCTTCTCTCATGGTTGTCATACCTCGGCGGAGGGGGAGGCAACATTAACTGTTGCGTGTTCGCTCCGGAGAGCAATTGCTGCCGGGGTAACTCCTGCCGAGGTTGATCATTCCGAGGTGCCTGAGCATTCCCCGAACCACCATGCTCTATCTTTCGCATCCATTCACACTGCCTGGTTGTGTGACCCGCTGGGTTACTCAGATTTGGCGTGTGAAATTTACACGGCTGATCTAGCATTGCCTCATAGGTATACCTCGGACGGTCGTTATTTTCTTGCCACTGTTTCTTCTGCTCTGGCGTCCAAGTTTTCATGCCATCATTTCTTGGAGTCCATTGTTGTCCTCCAGTTTTCTGACGTTGGTTGCTTCCTGCACCAGGTTGATCTTGATTCACAGCAGCAACTTGTTGCGAACCGATAATCCGTGCGTCATCTCTTCTTTTACCCCGGTAATCATTCCTCCGGGATGATCCGGCTCCATCTCGCTAGTAGTACTCTTCGTTTGACTCGCTCGACATTAGCCTAGGTTGAGTCGGATCACCCAAGGCATACGAATCAGCGATCCGGATTGTCTCTGCTAATGTAGTTGGCATATCCCTTTGCAATCTTTGCCACAACATGCTTGCATACCTACACCCTTGTGCAAACCATGCTATGGCATGTGACTCAATCACGCCCTCGCATGAATTTCGCACTGTACACCACCGGGTTAAGAACTCCCGGTCTGTCTCATTCGGTTTCTGCTTGCACATTTCTAGGGTCTGTGGCCTGTTGGGCCTCTGATACGTGCTCGAGAAATTGCTAACAAACATTTCCTCAAAATCGATACAACAGTTTATACTTCTGGGTGGCAAATTGTTTAGCCATACCCTCGCTGGCCCCTCCAGCATCTGGGGTACATATCTCACAGCCCATCTTAAGTTGCCTGTAGCAATTTTTACAGCTATTGCATAGTTAATCAACCAATCCTTTGGCTTTGTGCTGCCGTCATATGTTTTTGTGACTCTAGGTAACTGGAAGTTAGGCACTGGTGGCTCCTTCATGATCCGGGGCCCAAAACATGCAGGACTCGGAGGACCTTGACACTCAATTTGCTCTGACCTATAAAGCCGATCCAGTTTTAACCTAGCATCATCAGGCATCAAGTTCCTGCTTCCCAATCTTGAAACTATCACGTGATAGTCCGGCCTGAGATACCCAGCGTTCATCATTTCCGAATCACCATCATTGTATCTATCTTGCTCCTGTGGAGCTGCTCTCTGTTGCATACCTTGGCCGACACTGCGCTCTTGCCGTGGTATATTCCGCTGCTGCGGTTGCCCTGCACCTGTCAAATTACGTTGTCCGGCATTGCCGTTTACAGCGTTCCCTTGACCGGCATTGCCTTGGTCGCGGTTACCTCGTCCAGCTTCACCTCGGCTCACACTTCGTCGATCCTCATTTCTCTGCACTTCTTTTCCTTTCCCTGCCCTTGCCGGGTCATACGGGACTATTTGTTTGTTCCTCCTGACCGAGGTTACTACCTCTTCTCTCCTAGGACCACCATGAGGAGACGATGCAGCTCCAGCGGATTTCTCCGGGTTACCCACCGCCGAATGAACGATTTTGGAGGCCCCAGCTCTCTCTGGGTTAGCCCTAAGCAATTCCTCATTTTGCCTGTTCGCGATCCGAACCAACTCATTGACCCTATCTTGCTGTCTCTGACGGGCTTCACCCGTCAGACCTTCTAACTCGGATGCAGCTGCATCTACTGCTCTGAGGTTTTTTGCCGGGGTACTATACTTGGCAGCCCCACGGACAAACAGTTCTCTGATTCCTCAATCCTAGTATCACCCTCTTTGTTCATTTCACTCATGAGGTTTCTCCCCTTTACTTTTACAGCATCTACCTTATTTGCCTTCGCGTACTCTCGCAGTGTCATGTTCAACGACTGCTGAGCCGCGACTATCTTTTTCGCACCCTCTAGTATTTTTTGCCTAGTCTCCTCTAGCTCGGCATGTGCCTGAGCCGGATCTACTACTGCTGCTACTGGGTTTGCCAAGCTATCCATCGCCTGCTGCAGCACATTCTCTGGCCTCTCTAGCGGAGGACCTCTACTTTTCCTCGGTGCCTTGGGCGTTACCTCCGGATCTGGTGCTGTATCCTTGCTCGCACCAGCGCCAGGCGCAGTCATCATTACCTCGGCGTGGTCCGGGGAGCATGTGACACGCGCCCCGCGAGCCGCGCTAAGGGGTGGCTCGCCTCCTTCGACGACGTGCCGTGGGTGAGCGCACGACACATCGATAGCAACGTAGATCTTGTGCACGCCGAGCTTGACGAAGAGGCTGTTGCGTGGAAGAGGATGCTTGCCAAAGCAGCCAGCATTGTCGCGGACGAAATCCAGCGCTCCAAAACACTGAACGAGCCCGGAGACGATGCGTTCGCACTGAACGAGCCCGGAGACGATGCGTTCGCCGGTGCCGATGAAGTTTCCCGTCCGGATCTTCACTCCTGCTAGCACTACTAGCCCCACGGTGGGCGCCAACTGTCGTGGTGGTGTGACTATAGATGCCATGGATAGGCTAAAGGTGGGGACAAGATGCACTAGAGGAATCCAGGGAGGGATAGTGTAGTGATTATACACACAGAAGCTTTGTATTGTTCAATGAGTCCCAAGGTTACAAGTGCTCCTTGAGCTGTATTAGGGAGAGGAGGAAGAAGGAACTCTCTTACTCTCACCACTAGCCAGCTCTTAGAAAACTAGAACTGAACCAGTAAAGACCAACCCACTCGAGCTCAACCCTTTCTACAGAGGCCCTAGCACTCCTTATATAGGGGTAGCTAGGTCTCCAATTAGGGCATACGTGGAGGCATATTCTAGGGAATATACCTCTTCCCAAAATAGTAAGCCGACTGGGTCACTTTTGCCCAGCGTCATCCCTGCAGAGGCTACGTGAGCCTCTGCGGCGCCTGCGTCATCCGACACAGGCATCGTCACCTTTGTCGGCCATGCCTCGGTGGTCCTGGCATCTGCCCGCTTTGCTCACGCTCTACGTACAGTGGTCACCCTTTGACCATCGAGATACCTTCCTTCTCTTACAAGCTTGATATAACCCGAATCGCACCTAGTTGATCCGGCCACACCTGTACCTGCATACGAGTTAGATACATCTTACCGACATACTACATAAGTCGTATGAGACCCAGTCAGGTGGACATCATCTGGTCCGGGTTACCCCATGATTCGGCCTGACTTGAGGTGACTCGGCTAGCAGCCGCTTTGACCTTGCCGTACCTCGGCTAACTTGGCCTTTATACCCCGGCATGACCCTACCCGAGGGTATCCCCCCAACATCTCCTCCTCCTCATTGGCATAGGAGCGTCTAGGAGGAGGTCCCATGCGTCCCTTCTGCTGCAGTGATACAAGAGTGTGCTTGGTAAGGTTGGGAGCCAAGCCAAGTGGAAATCCATGATCCTGAGTGTTGCTGAGTCATGACAAGTGGTGCATATGGAGGAGACTTCTTGTACAGTATGGCATGGTACATATCCTCAAATATGAAATCCATAACATCAATAGGATCTGCATCTGCCTCGGGGCCAGCCATGTAAATCCATAACATTAATAGGAGATCCATCAAGTTGAACAACCCTAACTTCTCACTAATCCACAGTGCATCAGAGAAGTAGGGGTTATTCCTCATCTGCTCAACACTCATATACTTCTAGGGGGACCTCTTGAGCATGCTATAAATGTCTTTCATGAAAACAGCTTGCTCCTTCCTCCAATAGCATGGGTCCTCGCTGGTGCGAGACAAGGCATAGAAATCAGTCTTCCGCAGCTCACGGTACTCCTTCTTTGACATGTGGGCCAAAGACTGAAGATTGTCGTACTTTGCCCTCTTGGCACGGTTCTCTTTCTCAACCATGTCTTGCTCCCTCCTCATGTATGCTGCATCACGGGCCTATTGTCTCCGGTTGGATGGGATCACTACATACTGACCCTCGGACTCATCATAGCAAGGATCGACCCTCTTTTACTTGGCCTTGGTGCGAGGAGGACGATGAGAACCAGAACCTGTGAACAACAGTGAGGGAGATAGCATGAAGGTAAGCATATATGTCCCAAAGATGCAGCACAAGAGCCTTGAGGCATTACGGGATCTGTTTGAGTCACCCCACACCAGAGTCTCTGCAATCCACACCGGAGTCTCCGATCCCTAGGGGCCGGAATATCCGGACGGGAGGCTCAGGAAAAACTGGGAGGCTGCAGGAGGGGTGGAGTCTAATAGATCGGGCAAGGTAACAAGGCTAATGTACTAGTGTGCACGCATACAAGTGATTCCCGTGGGCAAAAACAGCACCAATCCTCAAAAACAAATCAAGGGATGAACCCTAGGAGAGAAAGAGGAGGAGAGGTACCAGATCTGTCCATGGGATCGATTCCACCATTGGGAATCACCCAATGGTGGAGGGGAGGAGGCTGGCCAGCGGCACGGCAGATCTTGGGGGCTTCTTGACCTTCGGGGAGGAGTTTTGGAGGAGGAGGCGACGGGGTTGAGAGGGGAGGACGGGGGTGGATGAATGAAACTGCATGTTTCAGTTCACCCCATCCTCCCTTTAAGTTTCCCAAAAAACATATGGACCAGAGACTCCGATCTACACCAGAGACTCCGGTGCAAACACACCGGAGACTCCGGTCCTCCTCGACCAAAAATTCTAGGTTTTGTGTTTGGGGACATATATGAGAGAGAGTGTGTGTTTTAAGGACAAGGAATAGGCTTGGGTTAAGATGACATACTGTGAAAAATCAAGAGAAACCATACAAATCCATTCAAATGTTCACTAACGCTCCAAATAAACACGAACTAAGAACCAAACCTTCAATAAGAAGAGGGTGGTGGTCGAGGCCACCATGTAAGAGTTTGTGGCATGACACCGCGAAGAATTATCCTTGGGTCCATAGCCACTACTCATCAATGAAGCTCACATATCAGAAAATGATATTAAAAGAATTGAATTTCTTAATTTTGGCATTATGGGGGGAGGGATAGCCCAATGTATTAGGACCACACTCCTCCTATCTCCATGCCAACACCTAAACCAAATAAGAGTCAAGACATAGGTGAGAATGCAAGGTGATCAAGTCAAGCTCCTTGAATCTACAATATTTAGTTCATTCCTCAAATAACAAAACCTTGCTTCATCAAGTGGCTTCATGAAGATGTCGACAAGTTGGTCTTTGGTTGACACATATGATATCTCAATATCACCTCGAGCAACATGATCTCTAATGAAGTGATGACGAATCTCAATATGCTTTGTCCTTGTGTGATCCACCAGATTGTAGGCAATCTTGATAGCACTTTCATTGTCACATAGAAGAGGCACTTTGTCACAATGGACACCGTATTCCTTTAAAGTTTGCCTCATCCATAGCAATTGAGTACAAGCACTAGCAGCTGCCACATACTCGGCTTCTGTGGTGGAGAGAGATATACAGTTTTGCTTCTTAGAAGACCAACACACCAAGGACCTTCCAAAGAATTGGCAAGCCCCCGAGGTTGACTTTCTATCATCCTTACCACCATCCCAATCCGAATCCGTGTATCCACAAAGAGAGAAAGTTGAGCCTCTAGGATACCAAATACCATAGTTTGGGGTATGAACCAAATATCGAAAGATTCTCTTGATCGCCATCAAATGGCTCTCTTTAGGAGCCACTTGATATCTTGCACACACTCCTACACTCAACACAATATCGGGTCTAGATGCACAAATGTAAAGCAAAGAACCAATCATGGACCGGTATACCTTTTGATCCACATCTTTACCATTTGGGTTTAGTTCAAGATGGGTCTTTGTTGCCATGGGAGTGGAAGCTCCATTTAAATCTTTCATGTTGATTCTCTTGAGCATATATTGGGTATACTTGGCTTGGTTGAAGAATTTTCCTCCTCTCACTTGCTTGATCTCAAAGCCAAGAAATACCCTCAATTCTCCCATCATAGACATCCTGAACCTGCCAGACATAAGCTTTGAGAATTCATCATTAAAAGCTTTGTTAGATGAGCCAAAGATAATATCATCTACATATATTTGGCATAAAAAAAGCTCCCCATTGACCTTCTTAGTAAAAAGAGTGGGATCAATTTTCCCAACCTCAAACCCACGATCTAGTAACAACTTTCTAAGGTGCTCATACCACGTGCGTGGAGCTTGTTTGAGCCCATAGAGCGCCTTATCGAGTTTGTAGACGTGATTTGGAAAGTTGGGATCCTCAAACCCCGGAGGTTGCTTTACATATACCAATTCATATAATGGACCATTACGAAATGCACTTTCTACATCCATTTGTTGTAATTTAAATTTATGGTGTGCCGCATAAGCAAGAAGGATACAGATGTACTCAAGGCGATCCACGAGTGCATATGTCTCTCCATAATAAATGCCTTAAATTTAAGAGAACCCTTGTGCAACCAATCTTGCCTTGTTCCTCACCACAATTCCATGCTCATCTTGCTTGTTCTTGAATATCCACTTGGTGCCTATAACATTGCGGCAATCTTTTGGCTTTTCAACAAACTTACATACTTTGTTTCTCTCAAAGTTGTTGAGCTCTTTGTGCATTGCATCCAACCAATCTGAATCTTTAAGAGCTTCCCATACTTTCTTTGGTTCCACCATGGAAATATGTTCTTGGTGCTCACCAAAGTTCTTCAGTTGAGCTCGAGTGGATATCCCTCTTCTTAGATCTCCTACCACATTATCAAGGGTGTGGTCTCTTAATTCCAATATTCTATCCATTCTAGTTTGGCGACGAGTTTCGATCTCCTTGTTGTTTCTTGGGGGGGTCATTTCATCATTCTGGTCCTCGTCTTGACCATTAACCTGACCTTGATCATCAATGGCATCATTCTATTCTACAAGAGGCAAGGATTGACCTTGGTTTTGATCAAGCATACTTCTAGACAGGCATTGGGCTTCCCTTATGGCAGTTTCTATAGATCTTCTTTGTGTAATACCCTTAGCACCGCTGGACATTCTAGCAAATGGAGACTCAAGCACCTCCTGGCTAGAGGTTTCTTCTTGATCAACAGGTTGAGGGTCCATAGCTTGTCTTTGGCTTGGGTCATTGTCCTCCTCGATAGGAGCTTGCTGATGTTGTGAAGATGAGGGCTCCACTTGAGTAGATCATAGTTCTTCTCGATCCGCCATAAGGGGTTCCTCAACAGGGCAGATGAAACCTGCACCCATTCTTCCTATGGCATCCTGAGGCATTTCATCATCTACATCACAGACATCAACACGCCCCGCTTGGGGACCATCATATTTTTCAAAAACCACACTACAAGATTCTATGACAGTTCCGGAGAGCTTGTCATAGATTCTATAAGTGTGGGATTCGAGACCATAACCAACAAAAATACCCTCTAATGCTTTGGAATCAAACTTGGACAAACGAATACCCTTAATGCAATAGAAACACTTACAACCGAACACCCGGAAGTATGAAACGTTGGGCTTGTTACCGGCAAGAATTTCATATGGAGTCTTGATCAATTCTTTGCGGAGGTGGAGACGGTTTGATGCATGGCATGCAATGGATATTGCTTCAGCTGAGAAGTTGTATGGATATTTAAACTCCACCAACATAGTCCTTGCCATATCAATAAGAGTTCGGTTCTTCCTCTCAGCTACACCATTTTGTTGAGGGGTATATGCAGCGGAATATTGATGTTTTATCCCCTCATCACTAAGAAATTCATTCAATGTGTAGTTCTTGAACTCGGTGCTGTTATCACTTCTTATTGTTAACACTGGGACATTATGTTGACGTTGAGCCATGTTGATGAAGTCAATGAAGTTTACTTGGGTCTCACTTTTCATCTTGAAGAAATATACCCATGTGTATCTTGAGTAGTCATCAACAATCACCAAACAATATTTCTTCCCCCAAGGCTTGCATGAGATGGAGGACCAAAGAGGTCCACATGAATGAGCTCCAAGATTCTCTTGGACTTGATGTAGTTCTTTGGCTTGTGGGGAGAATCATGCATCTTTCCTTCAACACATGCCCTGCACACACGATCTTTGGCAAAGCAAACATTTTCTTTTAGTCCAACAATATGACCATCCTTGTGGAGGCTTTGTAAAGTTCTCATATTGACATGGGCTAGACGGCGATGCCATAACCAACCCACATCGGCCTTTTCGAATAAGCATATCGCACTTGTAGTGGTTTTCCCCGAGAAGTCCACCACATACAAGTCATTTTCGACGTACCCAACGAAAGCGACCTTTAGAGACTTGCTCCACATGAGGATCACAATATCATTATCAATAAAGACGGCAACGCCCATCTTTCCAAGAGCATGGACTAAAATTAAATTATAGCCAAGGGTCTCAACAAGCATGACGTCCACGAGTGTGATATCGTGTGCAACCACAACTTTGCCGAAACCCATTACCTTAGACTTTGACTTGTCGGCATATGTCACGGATATTTGATCAACAATTGGTCTCAACTCCTTGACACTAGATGCGCTTCCGGTCATATGACTTGTGCATCCACTATCAAGCACCCATTTTGATCCTCCAGAAGCATAGGTCTACAAAAGATCAAACTAGTTTTTAGGTACCCATTTTTTAGTGGGTCCTATTTTGTTAGAAACAAGGGTCTTGAGAACCCAAATAGACCAAGAAATATAACCATCAAATGGGCCAACATATTGTGCATATACATCACCATAATAATCATGCATTAAAACATAGTGAGGGTTAGCACTTCCCGCAAAGTCATTATGAGACATAGTTTTGTCATTCGTGGTCTTATTACCCACAGTGACCTTGTCTTTTACTTGTGCGGGCTTGGCCTTTTTCTTCTTGTTTTTCTTCTTCTTCTTGCCTTTAGAGACAAATCCAATGCCCCATTTCTCACCATTTGGCCTTTGTTTACTCAGGAGGTCATCAATTGACTTGTTTCCTTTGGGAAAGGTGGCTTTAGCTAGCTCCCCCTTCAACCTAGCATTTTCTTCAAGTATATTTGTACAACTAGAAGGAATGAAAGTACTAGGTGAAGACGTATTAGTAAATTGAGTTTGAAGCTTTTCACTTGACTTTGTGATCAACAATAGTTCACTCTCAAGGCCTTGTGAGCCTTGTCAAGCATCCTAAAGTCCTCAGCAAGTTTTTCATGAACAACACCAAACTCAATCTTGTCCTTTTTAGCCCTTTTATACTTAGCAATAGCATGGTCACGTTCCTTGATGAGTTTATTAATAATGAGATCATTTGCTTCATCAAGCCCTTCAAGTTTAGTTTCAAGAGACATTCTAGTTTCTTGTTCTTCTTCTAGAGCATTATTTAGAGCTTCTACCTCAATCATGTGCTCTCTTCCTAATTTACATCTCTCATTTAGAAGTTCTTGTGTGTGTGCAAGTTGATTTAAGAGGTCCACAACATGTTTCTTGTGTTCCCCTTGCAAATTGTTCATAAACACATCAAAATCAACTAACTCCTTTTTGACCTCAAGGGATAACTCATCATCAAATTCGTCATTAACTGATGAGGTGGAGTGTGACGATGATAATACCTCCGTTCCTCTTGCCATAAGGCAAGTGACGTTCTTGTTGGAGATATTCTCATTTGGAGAGTCGAAGAGTGAGAATGTAGGTGTAGAAGTAGTGGCAAGAGCCGCCACACCACTTGATGTTTCCTCTTCTTCACATTCATCATCATCATCATCGGAGGAGAATTCTTCATGTGTGATCAAGACAATTTCACCCAACTTCTTGTTGGTTGAATTCCTTTTGATGAACGGTTTCTTGTAAGGAGCTTTGGAGGTCTTCTTCAACACAAGTTTCCCCCATAATATTCTCTTTTCTCATAGGGACAAGCGGCAACAAAGTGATAACGGTCACCACAATTGAAGCAAGTTCTCAACTTGGACCCATTGTCTCTTCTCCCATTGGGGTTGCTTCTTCGTTGCATTTCCATCTTGGCCTTGGCGGGATCTTTCCAAAATTTTCTTGCATAGAAGGCCATGTATTCACCATGAGCAACCTTGACATCTTCGGGGTGGCTCATTGAAAGTCCCTCATCACTCCCTTCATCTTCATCATACTCCACAACCTTGGCCTTCAAGGCAAGATTGATACCACTACTCATTCCAATGGCATGAGCATGGGCGTCTTTGGCATTCTTGGCAGCAACCTTGAAGGCGGCCATCTCTTGCATAACTTCATTGGAGGTCATGAGATGGTAGTTGTGTCTTCCTTGGATACTCTTCAAGTAAGTGGGATAAAAAGGCATGAGAGCACTCACATACTTCCTCTTGATCAAAGCATCATCAATGTGAGAGGCACCAACATTTCTGAAGGCGGTGGCTGTGGATTTGAGTCTTCGATACATGTCTTCATGATCCTCACCATCCTTCATAAAAAATCCTTCATCCTCATTGCCTAAGGCATCATACCTATTTCTTCTCATGCTCTCATTGTCAACAAACAAGTCAATGAGATCATCCCAAGCTTCTTTAGCAGTATTGTAGTGCTCAATGTGGGGAAAATCCTTTGGCCCCACTCCAAGTTGGATCATGTGCAAGGTTGTCACATTGAGTTGGCTATTGACCACTTCTCTTCTAGTCAAGTTGGTTGGATTCTCAATTCTAAGTCCTTCTTCAATAATGTTCCACAAATCAATGCAAGAGCTGCACACATGATATTTCATTAAAACTTACCATTGAGCAAAGGTATGTGCAGCTAACTTAGGTGGGTCACCTCTATTATTTATATGTGGATGAGGGATTAGAGGGTCGGGAGAGTACCATCCGGGAACCGCATGGTGCTCTTCCTTCCCATCGCCCTTTTTGGTGGTGGAGTCAGTGGAGTTATGTTCATCCCCCACACCTTCACCCATTGGTTTAGCCGAAGCATTAGCCTTAGGGTTGGGTGGTGTTTCCTCTTGAGAGGGAGGAGGTGAGGCTGACTTTTCCATCACAAGTCACTCAACAAGTTGACGCACCTATTGGATTTCATTGCCCAAGGTAGATATCAAGCTTGTTTCCAAATTCTTGAGATCTACCATGGTCACCGAGTAGCTAGCCTCACTCCCTACCTCATCTCCGGAGTTGCCCATAATCTCTTAGGTGGTTAAGCCCGACTAAAGAGCCGAGGCTCTGATACCAATTGAAAGGATCGTATGGGCACCTAGAGGGGGGTGAATAGGTGCTACTTCAAATTTTACTCTTTTTCAAGTTAGGGTTGACACAAAAGGTAAATTCTCTAGATCATGCAACTATGGTGAATTTACCTATATGTCAATCTACCACAAACACTAAGCAAGATCTATATAAGTAAAGTGCGGTAAAGGATAGAAGTAACCAAAGTGGAGCACGCGGAGACACAAGGATTTGTTTCCCGTAGTTCCTTCCTTTTGAGGGGAAGTACGTCTACATTTGGAGAGGGGGTGGTTACAAACCACCAACGCCATGAGAGGCCTTCCTTGTTCTCCGATGAACCTCACCCCGATGGGTTCGATTCACCTCTTCCACTATACGGCAACCTTCGAGGTGGAAGCCGAAACCTTTACAAAAAGTTAGAGGCACACATCCACAACCTAATTGGAGGCTCCTGAATACAAGCAAGTTGTTAAACAATCAAAGACAAGCTTGTAAGAACCAAATCAAAAGCTAGGGTTTCCAAAGAAGCACTAGAGCATGGGGGCCCTCAAGTGAATGAGGGGGAAATGAAGATCTCTTTTGGTGAAGCTATAGATCAAGGCCTCCTCCTTCGATTCTCCAAAGATCAATGACTTTGGATGGTTGGATGAAGAGATCTTGTTGATTTGGTGGCTCAAATGGGGATGGTGTTCTTCAGTGGGTCGAGCAACTGGAGGAAGGGGATAAGGTCCTCTATTTATAGCCCTTCACTCCACTGAACCATTTTCTGACCGTTGGAGAAGTCAGGCCGGAGACTCCGGCCTGCACACCGGAGACTCCGGTCTACACCGGAGATTCCGGCCCATCTTTGGACCAGCCTCCGGACCAGCTATCTGGTTGACCCAGCCCCTTCTGGGAGCCAAGTGGACCGGAGACTCCGGTCCAACCACATCGGAGACTCCGGTCAGACTCCGGACCTTGCTCCAGACCACCTATCTGGCTGACCTAGGCAGAAATCTAGATCCCCCTCCGGGGATTCCTGGGGGAACTTCGGACCACACTGGAGACTCTGGTTCAGCTAGACCGGAAACTCCGGTCTAGAATTCCCAGGAACATGTAAATATTGCAGGGAAAGTTCTGTAGGCCAAGGGTCCTTTTCACTTTGCATTATATCAACCTGTAGACAATAACATACAGTAAAAATGCTCTACTTGTTGTTAAAGAACACCAAAAGTGATTATGACAGTAAATGTCGTTTCAAGTACCACTAAATCACCATCAATAAAAACTGCAAAGCCCATCTTACCAAGGGAAACAACATAAAGTAAATTGTAACCGAGGGTCTCAACAAGCATGACATCCACGAGTGAAATATCGTGGGCAACCATAACCTTGCCAAGACCCAATACCTCAGATTTTGATTTATCACCATAGGAGACGTGTTATTTGATCATGGTTTGGCCTCATATTTGTGATGATCTCCTTGCTTCCGATCATATGACTTGTGCACCCACTATCGAGCACCCATTTAGAACCACCGGAAGCATAACCCTGCAAGAGAATTACTTTTTTGTTTTAGGTACCCATTTTTCAATGGGTCCTCTCATGTTAGTAACAAGGGTCTTTGGAACCCAAATAGACCAAGAAATATAATTATCAAAAGGACCAACATAACTAGCATAAACATCACCATAGTAATCACAAAACAACTCATAATTAGGATTGTTATACCCTACAAAACCAATATAGTCAGTTTTGTCCTTTGTGATGTTCTTTTCAACGGTGCTTGTTTGCTTGAGTAATTTTGGATTTCTTATTCTTGCTCTTCTTCTTCTTCTTGGACTTTGGGACATAACCAAGTCCATCTTTTCCATTATTCGTCCTTTGCTTGCTAAGGACTTCTAGAGCTTCCTTGCCTTTGGAAGTGGATGCCTTGGCAAGCTCCTCTTTCAACTTAGCATTTTATTCATGTGCACATGTTGATGTAGAAGTGCTAGGAATATCACCCTTGGTCAATCGAATTTGGAGCTGATCATGAGACTCATTAAGAATGGAGTATTCACTCTCTAAAGCCTTGTGGGAAATGTCAAGTGTCTCCAATATCTCGAAGAGTCTAGCATGAGCATACCCAAATTCAACCTTTTCCCTTTTTAGTCTCTTTGCTTTGGCAATAGCATTATCACGTTCCTTAATCAGCTTGGCCACGACTTCATCATGTGTCTCCTCGATAGACTCAAGTCTCTCCTCTAGCGAGGCTCGAGCCTCTTCTTCTTCTAGAGCATTCTTTAAGGATGCAATCTCCATTGCATCCTCTCTTTCAATTCTACCATTTTCTTCGAGGAGCTTTTCGTTTTGAGCAAGTTGACCCATGAGTGCCTCAAAGTGCACTTTGTAATCACCTTGCAAGTTAGTGATGAAATAATCAAAATCAATAATTTCCTCCTTAACCTTAAGACTAATAGAATCATCCATATCAATATTCATTGTAGTCTTAGGGAAAGAAGTGGTGGAAGATGATACCTCGAAACCTCTTGCCATAAGTCAAGTGACGTTCTTGTTGTTCAAATTTTCATTAGGTGAATCGAAGAGTGAAGTCGGTGTAGATGTGGTGGAAATGGCAGCCACCTCTCATGAGCTATCATCATCTTCTTCGTCTTCACTCCCGGAAGAGTACTCCTCTTGAGCTACCAAGACAATCTTAAGTTTCTTCTTGTAAGGAACATTTTTCTTCACAAATTGCTTCTTCCGAGGTGCCTTTTACTTTTCTTTGAGAATGAGACTTCCTCTATTATCTTCTCTATTTTGATAAGGACATTCGGCCACGAAGTGCATCCGGTCTCCATGATTGAAGCATGTTCTTAGTTTAGGACCATTTTCCCTTCTTCCATTAGAACCATTCTTGCGTTCAATTTCAGATTTGTCTTTGGCGGGGTCCTTCCAAAAGTTTCTAGCATAAAATGTCATGTACTCACCATGTGCCCTCTTGACATCCTCGAGACAGTCCATAGCTTCAAAGTCATCATCATCTTGTTTAACAACATTTGCCTTTAAGGCCACAGTTACTCCCTTTTGCATTCCAATGGCTCGAGCATGAGCGTCTTTGGCATTCTTGGCGGCCACTTTGAAGGCGGCCACTTTGAAAGCTGCCATTTCTTGCATGACCTCATTGGAAGTCATTTGATGGTAATTATGTCTACCTTGAAGGATCTTCAAATCAGTAGGCTCAAAAGGCATAAGAGCACTAACATACTTTCTCTTGATCCATGCGTCATCAATGTGGGTAGCACCATGATTTCTGAATGTGGTGGCTATTGACTTGAGTCTTCTATACATATCCTCGTGATCCTCGCCATCCGTCATATAAAAACCTTCATCTTGGTTACTCAGTGCATCATACCTATCCCTTCTCATGCTTTCATTCCCAATGAAGAGTTCGGTGAGGGCATCCCAAGCTTCCTTAGCGGTGCTGAGATGTTCTATGTGGGGCATGTCCTTGGGACCCACACCAAGATGAATCATGTGTAAAGTCGTTTCATTGAGTTGGTTGTCCATAACTTCTCTTCTTGTTAAGTTGCTTGGATCTCCAACATGGATGCCATCTTCAATAATCCTCCAAACCTCAATTGACGAATTGCACACATGAGATTTCATTAAAAATTGTCATTGACTAAATGAAGATGCAGTAAGCTTGGGTGGATCACCCATATTGTTTATATGAGGGTGAGGGATTGGTGGATCAGGAGAATATAAGTGAGATACCTCACTATAGTCCTCCTTACCACATCCCTTTTTGGAAGAGGATCCATTATTTTTATCACCCACCAACTCGTCTTCCTTGGAGTTAGCATTAGCTTTGTCCTTAGGGAGCAGAGTGGTAGCCTAGAGGTAGATGGAGGCGAGGTTGTAGATGGAGAGAGACGAGCAATCATTTGCTGCATCTCTTCCATTTTGGCCTCTATGGATTTCAGCAAGGTTGTTTCCAACATCTTGAGATCATCCATAGTTACCTTGTCCACAGCCTCACAACCATCTCACTTAGTGCCCATAATCTCTTAGGCGGTGAAGCCCGAATAAAGAGTCAAGGCTCTAATACCAATTGAAATGGATCGTATGGGAACCTAGAGGGGGTGAATAGGTGCTACTCCAAATTTCAGTTCTTTTTCAATTTTAGGCTTGACACAAATGTAAATTCTCTAGATATTCAATTATGAGAATTTCCCTATATGCCAACCTAACTACTAAACAAGTAAAAAGGAGCAAAGTAGCCATAGTGGAGCACGCAGAGACACGAGGATTTGTTTGACCATAGTTCCTTCCTTGTTAAGGGAAGTACGTCTGTGTTGGAGGGGTGGGCGATTCTAAGACCATCCTGCCAAAATAGGCATTACCCTATTCTCCAATAGATCTCGCCACCAAAAGCCTGATCCACCTTTCCACTATTGGTACCCTTCGAGGCAGGAACCGGTGCCTTTACAACGCTAGCGGGGCACACATCCATAACTAAATTGGAGGCTCCCGTGATGACAACAAGATGCCACAAGAACAAGGATAATCAAATAATCAAAACTAGGATCTAGATATTTGCAAGAAATACTAGATCAAGAATCCCCCAAGTGAATGGAGGGGAAGTTGAGGGCTTGATTGTTGTTGATGAAGATCGAGGCCTCATTCTTCAATTCCCCAAAGATCGAAGCCTTTGGGTGGGTGAGGATGGAGATCTCGCTTGGAACTTGAAGAATAGGTTTGAGATTTTTCGAATGAATCAAGGGTTCTGATAGGAGGATCAATTGGAGTATTTATACCCCTGCCAAAACTCAGCCGTTGGAGACTTTTGGGGCCAGATTATTCGGCCCAAGTGGGGGCCGGATTATCCGGCTGAGGCATCACCCCGGAGATAGATTTTCCGGAGGAAAATCCGCCCCCCATACCGCGTGACGCACCTGGCCTGCCTTTGTAAAAAATCCTGGGGAAGGATTATCCAACCCCCTTTGGGGACGGATTATCTGGCCCGGGCAAAAAATCCGGCCCTGGCCGGACAATCCGAAGGATAGTTCACCCCTCCCACCCCGCATGAAGCGCCTTGTCCACCTTTGTCGATTGAGCAATGCTGGATTATCCGGCCCTTGACAGGGGCGGATAATCCCCCCCCCCCCCACAACTAGTTTTGGCTGCTTTTTATATGAGCACTTATCTGCAACACTTAACACACATCAAATCTTCTTTGGTATTGTTATCTAACACACAAAATGTAACTACCTCAGTGAATTACGCTCTTAGTTACATGCCTGGATGAGCGAAAGTGGTTAAAATAGTACGGTGGGGCCCAGGGGCCACTCACAGGTAGACCTTTCGGCCGTCCTAACCACTTCCAGAACATCGGGACAAGAACGAGCGGCGTAATCGGCAGGCGAAGGGATCAACTACATACACAAGTGAGTATGTATGCAAGCCACCATACAACTGTTCACAGAGCCATTCCATCTAAAAGAAATAGAAATATTGCAACGCCATACGACAATATCCAAATATCCTAGATAGAGATAATATTTTAGGATAGCTCCTCATACATCAAACATCAGAGTATCAGGCGGAAGCGGAAAACAAGATCTGAGTACGGATAAGAAGCGAATCGGCATAAGATGCCACATAAATAAACACATCCCGCCCACAGATCTCACGGATCCTCGTTATCGGAATCTCTACACCGAGTGATCGTTGCCAACATCATCCGTCTCCTCCACCCAGTATCCATCTTGCGAAAACACCTGTTCATCTGAATCAAACAATTTATCGTGTGAGACCCTAGGGGTACTCAGCAAGTCTTTATGCCTCTAAAGGGGACATATACCTGGGGTGACGCAATTGCAGTAAAAGATAATAACTAACAAGTCTATAGATACTCGCTAACCATTCGCCTAACCAATGATAGACGGATGTCCGTTAATTAGTAACAACAGTTATAACAGTATAATTAATAGATCCATCCTCCTTCTCGCCTACCAACGAGAAAGCGGACGAACAACCCATCCGTTGGCAGTTTTATTAACCATTCCATGAGTATTGCACTATTTACTAGTCAGGTACTTAGTCAATTTAAAAGCGGTACTTTAGTTATACTTTTCTATGGTCGAGAAACTGTGCTCCAAGTCGTCCAT
Source organism: Avena insularis (assembly GCA_023614405.1). Lineage (NCBI taxonomy): Eukaryota > Viridiplantae > Streptophyta > Magnoliopsida > Poales > Poaceae > Avena > Avena insularis. The sequence goes on along the minus strand of CM042696.1, from coordinate 92,113,462 downwards.
AACCGCGGACACAGCTTTCAGAAAGATTTACCCTGCAGGGGTGCACAAATAGCAACACACACTCGATCAACCTCGGAAAAACCAAATCAAAACCCAACGAGGCATTCACGACAAAGCGATCACAGGATTCAGAAACATTTCAGGGGGCCACCCCACTAAGCTACCCGCAACGAAGTTGGCCGGCTCCGGAACGGACCCAGGGTTTGTGTGGACGGCGGTAAATGACTGGGAACCCGAAAGTTTGACTGGGCTTATCGATACAGCGAAAACGTGTCACGATCCAAAACAGTACAGGTGCTCCACGCACAATCTTAAATAAAGCAGTAAAGCATGGCATAAGTACATGATAGTAATAAAGCCCCAAACTACTTTGTGGCCCCAAGAAATAAGAATGAATCAAGATCTGGCTCAGGGGGGTCCATAAGGCCTCCCGGATGTGGATAGTGCGAATAGTCAAGGAACAAGAATCAAGTACTCGGGGTCCTACAGGACACAAGTGAGCATGAAAAACCAAATAGCAGATATTGCTCACCGGTGCCACTTTCATTAGTTATCCCATTACTACTCAGGTTAAGTTGTTTAGGTACTTCATTATCCATCAGACACTCATATACCCTACACATGCTGTTCTACGACCAGCATGGCTCAAACAACTCCTATAGTAATGGCTCATGGGATGGAGGAACAAGCTTCGGTGGGTTTTAAAAGTAAAGGTTATGCAGTACTTGGGATTCAATTTAATGCAATCGCGACTCAATGATGCAAGAATAAGATAGAGACAATAGGTACTATATGTATGCAAGCATGTGGTAGTGCTTGCCTGGCAGCTCAGTTGAAGCGAGAGTCGGATATGGGTAGTGCTCCTGGGATTCCTGATATATCCCCTGCTCGGCGTCTATTCGAAGAAGAACCAAACAAACAAGGGCCAACATAAATAAAGTGCACAAGCATAAGAATTAAAATGCGACAAGCAAACAAACATGCCATGATGAATGATGCACAATTTACATGGCAATAAAGTAGCATGGCATGGATGAGGTGTGGGGTACAAGAATAAAGCATTTTATTAAGTTTTTAGTCCGGTTTGCTCTCATATAAGTTGCTGTATACTTATTATTTATATGATGCATGCTGCAATTCAGAACAAGGAATGCATAGTTGGCACGGGCTCGTCGCGCTGATCGATTTAGACATATTATTTGTCAAATTTTTAGTTATAGATTTAAAGTTATTAATTATTTAAGAAAAGGCATCTTTATTGCATTTAAACAATTTCGAAAATTTAATTTGCCCAAAAGATATTTTGAATGGCATATTTGAAATCCTCACATTTTTCTGATCCAAAAACATATATCATTTGTATTATTTGGATTTATAATTTAAAAGTTATTTAAAACAGATTTTTTTAAATTCCTTTTAAACATTTCTACAATTGTTTTATTAAAATAGAAAAACAGAAAAGCTTTTTATACTCAGAGGGGGTTAGCTCAAGATCTTGTGGTGGGGTCCGTCTTGACTCAAAGAACAGGTGGGAGCACGGCTTGGTGGCGCTTTCACCAGAGACCTTTCCTAGCCGCAATCACGACAGGTGGGGCCCGGTTCAGCGCGCTGCCGCCCAAAGACGGACGTGACACGTGGGCGGTCCAGGGACTGCGCGGTGGAAACCCAGATGGCGCGGGTATCTTTCTGTAAAACAACCCACGCAGAGGGGCTGACCGGTGGGGCGACAAGGACTGCGGCTTGAGGTCTGAAATCCTCAGGGGCCTCGGAGCAAAACGTGCAGGGACAAAACTGACGAACTAAAACAAAAAAAAACACGGATAGAAGTCTAACTCGGGCTGATCTTTCGATGAAGATTGCGACGAATCCATTAGGAATTTCACGGAGCCACAAAAACCAAAAGAGTAGAGGGAACTAAGGCCTACAACTTTCGTCTAAGGGGTTTTGTCGGATGTGGAACGGGGGTGCCGGAATCGGGACAGAAACAGAGGGGATTCCAGCGGTCGCAGACTGATAGGGAAACTGCCGAGAACGACAGTGAAATTGTCCCGACTTTCGTGGATGATTCCCAGAGGTACAGGCAACGGATTGGCGTGTGGTATGTGGCACCAGATAGGGGAAAGTACCCTCTACGACGGAGCGGACGAACGGCGGCGGAGGTGCATGAAGGCGACCGGAATCTACTCATGAACAAGCGGCTGAGCTGATGTGCTCTGCTAACGCGTCTGACGGTCGTCTACCCTGCACGACATGGTGAGCGGGCGGCAGCTACGGCGGCGCGGGAAGGACAAGGAGGGGTAAAGGGGAGGTGAGGTGAGGCGGAGCTCACCCAGAGGTCGCGTCGATGATGGTCGGGCTCGGTGGAGAAGACGCTGCCGGTGGTGACCGCGACGGCAAGGGATAGCAGAGACGGCGGTGCTAGGCACTGCTTGTAGAGGAAGAAAAAGGGGCGTGGCTCTGCTAGGGTTCGATGGGGGTCCGGGATAAGGGAAAAGGAGGTGCAGGAGCTGCACGATGACGGTAATGCACCACTGCCTCCTCCGTCAGCACAGAGAGGGAGGGAGAAGACGGTGTGAGACGCCGGGAGGAGAAGAACAGCAACAGAGGATGAAGGGATATGGGTTGCAGATAGAAGGAGAAATGGGCCGGGAGAGGGGACTGCGATGTTGGGCTGCTACTCTAGCCCTGCTGCTGGGCTGCTAGGTAAGCTGCTCCTGCCTTTTTATTATTTGTTTTGTTTGTAGTTTTGATTTCAATTCAAACAATAGTTGAACTCTTAACTATTTGAAACTTTGCAGATTGATTTGAAAAGAGGGGTTTTGACAACACAAAGACAAGAGGGAAACAAGACCTGGGAAAAGGGGATGCCCACAAGTAATTCGATTTGGGCACTTGTACAAGACTAAGAATTGGGTTTTACACTTTGATAAAAATCATTAGGAAAAATATTGTACCCAAGCAAGTGGGTCCCAACTTGTAGAAACCAACATAGAGAGTTTTAAAAGAGAGAGGGAGATGGGGTTTAGGGGTTGACCTCACATGATCCTACATGGCACATACACATATGAGGGGATGATTTTGAGGGAACGTGGTAAGGAGAGATCAAACAAGGGGGTAGGGTTTTATGGTAAGAGCAAAAGAATAGAGCCAACACGAATTGATTCTCAAAGAACCATGCTCCACTCAAAATTCCAAGTAAATCCCAAAAGAATAGAATGGTGGTGATTTGCATGGCCCATGCATGGGCATTAAATGCCATGTTTTATTCTTGTGAAAACAATAATAATGTAACATGGCATGATTCCCATGCATTACCAAAATGTGGAGTAAAGGCCAAGCAAAAGAAAATAGAATTGTATCCATCCCAACTCCTATGAGCTAGATTAAATGCCAAAAGAAGTAAAAGCTCATGGGTAATTAGGATGGTGGAATTATAAGGTGGTGACAACGAAAAATGATGGAGTTGAATAAAAGATATGCCCCCAACTCAACTTGGGCATCAAGCATTTATCAAGAACCAAATACAATATATCAAGAGCCAAATACAATTACTAATGCATATGAGAGAAGAACCAAATGAAAAGGGTTTTATATGATGCTCAAATGCAAGGTGGCATGATGACATGAGCATGATATAATTAAGATGCAACAATTATATGTAGGAAGTAGCCCTTATATTACTAAACCATGTAGCATTACATATGTTAGACAGATGGGATGCTACAACTCTCCCCCACTAAACAGGAATCTCGCCCCGAGATTCTAGGAAGAAGAAGAAGACACGAAGAGGGTAGGATACTTGGCACGAAGCTCATCCTCATGTTCCCAAGTGGCTTCATCAACTGAATGGTGCGACCACTGCACCTTGCAGAACTTGATGGACTTGTTGCGAGTCCTTCTTTCTACGACTTCTAGAATTTTTATGGGGTGTTCTTGATAAGACAGGTCTTCTTGGAGATTGATAAGCTCATGGTCCACGGTCCTGCCGGGATCCTTGAAGCACTTCTTGAGCTGAGAGATATGAAAGACATCATGAACCTTGAGTTTTTCAGGGAGCTCAAGAGCATAAGCAACTTCTCCTCTTCTTCCACGGATTTTGAATGGACCGATGTATCTAGGAGCCAGCTTTCCTTTGATACCAAAGCGGTGCGTGCCTCTCATGGGAGTGACACGAAGGTAAACGAGATCACCAGGGACATACTCCATGTCCATGTGCTTTCTGTCATACTTGCTCTTCTGGCGACTTTGAGCAACCTTCATATTTTCAAGAATGATGTGAACCTTCTCCTCCGCTTGAGTTACAATGTCGGGGCCAAACAATGTTCTTTCACCTGTGCCCGACCAACCAATCGGAGTTCTGCACTTGCGACCATAGAGAGCCTCAAATGGTGCCATCTTTAGACTTTTCTGGAAGCTGTTGTTGTAAGAGAATTCAGCATAAGGAAGACATTCTTCCCACTTCATGCCGAAAGAGATGACGCAAGCACGGAGCATATCTTCCAGAATCTGATTGATCCTTTCAACTTGTCCTTGCGACTGAGGATGGTAAGCTGTGCTGAAGTTCAATTTTGATCCCAAAGCATTTTGGAAACTTCCCCAGAACTTGGAAGTGAAGATGCTTCCACGGTCTGAACTAATCTCAAGAGGAACCCCATACACAGAGACAATTCTGTTGATATAGAGCTCCGCCAACTGAATTGCAGAAATTGTTTCCTTGACGGGAAAGAAGTGAGCCACTTTAGAGAGCCTGTTGATGACAACAAAGATTGCATTGTTGCCCTTCTGCGACCTTGGAAAACCAGTGATGAAGTCCATATCTACTTTCTCCTATTTCCATTCCGGCAGTTTCAATGGCTGTAGAAGACCGGAAGGTTTCTGATGAACAGCTTTAACTCTGCGGCAGACATCACACTCCGAGACGTACTTGGCACAATATCGTTTCAACCTAGGCCACCAATACTGTGTTTTCAAGTCCATGTACATCTTAGTGCTGCCAGGGTGGATAGAAAGAATAGAATCATGCGCCTCCTTAAGAACTTGCTCTCTTAAACCCGGGTAGTTCGGAACAAACATTCGGTGTTCAAAGAAAAGAGTGCCTTGGTCGTCGACGTGGAAGGACTCATACTTCGGAAGCTGAATGTTGGAGATGATCTTTTTAGTGTACGGATCGCCAAGTTGAATGGAGCGAACTTTTTCTTCCAAGAGAGGGGTTGCCAGAAGGTTCAGAAGATACCCTTGATCCATAATTTCAAGGTTGAGCTGACGGAATTCCTCGCACAAGAGAGGCTGTTGTTCTTCCACCATGAGGTTGCTGACATAAGCTTTGCGGCTGAGAGCATCGGCCATGACATTAGCTTTGCCCGGAGTGTAGTTGATGGTCAAATCAAAATCATTAATTGCTTCAATCCACCTCCTGTGACGAAGGTTGAGATCAGGCTGTGTGAAGATATACTTCAGACTCTTGTGATCAGAAAAGATTTCACAGCGGTTGCCAAGCAAGTAATGCCTCCATACTTTCAAAGCAAAGACAACTGCTGCGAGTTCAAGGTCATGTGTAGGATAGTTGATCTCATGCGTCTTCAACTTTCGAGAGGCATAAGCAACAACTTGTTTTTCTTGCATAAGGACCGCACCCAATCCTTGCAATGAGGCGTCACAGAATATCTGGAAAGGCTTTGATGTATCAAGAGGAATCAAGACTGGTGTGGAAGTGAGCTTCTCTTTGAGTGTTTCAAAGCTTGCTTGACATGCAGGAGTCCAAAGGTATTTCTTGCCTTTCTTGAGGAGATCGATAAGAGGCTTCGCAATCTTCGAGAAGTTCTGAACGAAGCAACGGCAATAACTAGCCAAACCAAGGAAACTCCGGACTTCTTTGACATTTACAGGAGGAAGCCAGTCAAAAATTGTCTTTATAGTTTCTGGGTTGACGGCAATGCCCTTGGCAGAGATGACGTGACCAAGGTAGGTGGCTTGAGGCAGCCAAAACCCACATTTGGAGAACTTTGCATACAGGCGGTTCTCACGAAGCTTGTTTAGGACACACCAAAGGTGTTCTTCTTGTTCTTCCTTTGACTTAGAATAGACTAGGATGTCATCCAGATAGACCACAACGAACTTATCAAGATACTCCATGAAAACCGAGTTCATAAGCCTCGAGAAGGTGGCAGGTGCGTTGGTGAGACCGAAAGACATGACCGTGTACTCATACAGGCCATAACGGGTGGTGAAAGCTGTTTTAGGAACATCTTCCTTGCGAATCTTGATTTGATGATATCCACTTCTCAAGTCAAGCTTAGATAATACCACAGCTCCAGCTAGCTGATCGAAGAGATCATTAATCCACGGAAGGGGATATTTATTCTTGATGGTTTTAGCATTGAGAGCCCGATAGTCAACACAAAGTCTATTAGTCTTGTCTCCCTTCTTCACAAAGATGGTTGGGCTACCCCAAGAAGAAGTACTGTGCTGAATGAAACCCAACTTCTCTTGTTCATCAAGCTGACGTTTGAGTTCAGCCAACTCAGCAGGACCCATTTTATAAGGTCGCTTAGAGATAGGAGCGGTACCAGGTTCAAGCTCAATCACAAACTCAACCTCACGATCCGGAGGCATACCTGGCAACTCTTCAGGAAAGACATCTGGGAACTCACAGAACACCGGAACACTCTGAATAGCTTCCATAGCATCATCATTCAGATCCGCCAAAGAGAAAAGCTGAATTGCAGGAGTCGGACTTGGAGAATAGACTATATGGCCTTCAGGAATTTTCAGAGAAACCGAGCGTTCCGCACAATCAATCACAGCTGCATTTGCTGTTAACCAATCCATGCCCAAGATAACATCAATGTCAGAATTGCCCAGAATAATTAAGGACACCGAGAACAAAGAGCCACCAATCTCAATTTGATTGCCATGGCTGATATGAGCAGCCCTCATGTTTGACCCAGGAGATTGTACCACCAGACGATGCAATAAGGGAACCATACCCAGATCATGCTCATGTGCAAACTTATGAGAAACAAAAGAATGCGAAGCACCAGAATCAAACAAAACTCGTGCAGAGACTGAGTTAACGGGAAGCATACCCATCACAACTCCAGGTGCATGCTCAGCTTGAGCGGCATTGACACAGTTGGCACGAGCAACAGTAGACCCGGGCTTGGTATTGATGTTGAGAGCCCGAGGTGGAGGTGCACGAACCATAGAAGAGCTTGCCGCAGGTCTTGGAGGTGGTGGAGGAAGAGCTTTGTTGTTCATTGGACAATTCCAGTGTTGATGCCCAGTGTTTCCACAAGTGTAACAAGCACCAGGTGGACGTGGAGCAACGTAGCCAGGGACTCCGCCAGCGCCTGTGGTAGTTGTGGTTGTAGCCCCTGGGAGCAGTAGTGAAGGAGTTTGGTGGCCTTGCCGCGTAGCTTGAAGGTCTTGGTGGAGCCGGGAGCGACGGTGGGGTGTTAGGAACCCAGACACGACGCTTAGAAGGATCTGACATAGCTGAAGAGCTTGCTGCATCACGGCTATGTTTCTTGGACTCCTCGAACACTTGCCTACTTGCTTCTTCCTGCAGAGCTGTATGTTGGAGTTCTAGAAAAGACCCCGGCCTTGCATGAGTGATTGCATATTTGATTGATGCATTGAGCCCTTGTCTGAACCTCTTTTGCTTCTTCTTGTCATCAGAGATCTCATCGCCACCATACCGAGAAAGGTTCATGAAGTTTCTGATATAGGTATTGACATTGTCATTGCCCTGCTTGAGGTTGAGAAACACTTCCTTCATCCTCTCCATGACAATTTCTCGAGATATTGCTCTTTGAAAGCTCCAAAGGAACTGCTCCCAAGTAGGCTGAAACTCGAGTGGTTTGCCTTCGTGTAATTCTCCCACCATGTAGCTGCATCTCCCTTCAGAAGGTGAGTGGCACATTTTACCCATTCTTGCTCAGGAACATCAGCAGTCACCAGTAACCTTGACATCTCACGCAGCCAATCATCTGCGTCCAGAGGCTGACCAGACACCTCAAAGTGGCACGGGTTGAACTTCAGAAAACTCTTGATGTCTCCTCGCCTGGGAGGTGGAGGTAGCGGAACAAACTCATTCCTCCTGACACTTTCTTCAAATCGCTGCTGGTTCTGCTGCATTGTTCCCAAGGCATTAGCAATACTTGCCAACGCAGCCCCCAGTTCAGGTGGTATGTCCTCCTCAGAACGGCGTGGTGGTGCCATCCTGCGATTGATATAAAACTCAAGTCAGTACCATAATGGAAAATAATAATAATCCAAAATAGTACCAAAATGGAATTAACCAAGATTAAAGGATACAAATTACTAAGATGATATTAAAATATCAACAAAGTTCAAAGCACCTAGAAGATATTAAGCATATCGCACACGACTGAACAAGGAGTGTGGTACACAAGCTAACAAAGAAAAAATTCTGCAAATTTTGGCATTAAAATACCACTATATGCGCAAAACCACTTAACGAATCAAGATTAGTAACTCTACCAATTCAATATACAAGAGCGAATAATAAAAGTAGTGGTATGGTCGCGACTCCATCCCGCACTCATATCATTACTCCGCACATGAATCAGTAAAACACATATCCCAATACCTTCTTTTTAAGATGAACCTAAAGATTAGTAACTACGGAAACGAACACCCCAAACAAGATAACGTCAGATAACAAAGAGTAAGACATATCGCGTCGATATACAACGAATCAGATAGATCGCGTCGGTTTACAAAGGCCTGTCGGTATGGAATGTACCAACAGTTGATAACCAAAAGGCAGATAGAGATAACATTTGGATGCAACAGATAGACAAGGAATTCACACACACACACACACAACCTATGGTACTACGGAACCCAGAACACGTGAATCCTAATTTGAATTTTTAGAAGAGGATTGAAAACGTTACACTTCCTTACCAGAAAAGGGTGGGTGGGTGGGTAAGAAGAAAAGTGGAAGCAGTCCTACTCTCACGTTTTTGTTTTTCCCTAGTATACATAGCTAACAAAAATATTTACTAGACTGACAACGACCATTTGGCTGAGACCCTGAAGGGCAGGATGGCTCTGATACCAATTGTAACTACCTCGGTGAATCACGCTCTTAGTTACATGCCTGGATGAGCGAAAGTGGTTAAAATAGTACGGTGGGGCCCAGGGGTCACTCACAGGTAGACCTTTCGGCCGTCCTAACCACTTCCAAAACATCAGGACAAGAACGAGCGGCATAATCGGCAGGCGAAGGGATCAACTACATACACAAGTGAGTATGTATGCAAGCCACATACAACTATTCACAGAGCCATTCCATCTAAAAGAAATAGAAATATTGCAACGCCATACGGCAAGATCCAAATATCCTAGATAGAGATAATATTTTAGGATAGCTCCTCATACATCAAACATCAGAGTATCAGGCGGAAGCGGAAAACAAGATCCGAGTACGGATAAGAAGCGACTCGGCATAAGATGCCACATAAATAAACACATCCCGCCCACAGATCTCACGGATCCCCGTTCCCGGAATCTCTACACCGAGTGATCGTTGCCAACATCATCCGTCTCCTCCACCCAGTATCCATCTTGCGAAAACACCTGTTCATCTGAATCAAACAATTTATCGTGTGAGACCCTAGGGGTACTCAGCAAGTCTTTATGCCTCTAAAGGGGACATATACCTGGGGTGACGCAATTGCAGCAAAAGATAATAACTAACAAGTCTATAGATACTCGCTAACCATCCGCCTAACCAATGATAGACGGATGTCCGTTAATTAGTAACAACAGTTATAACAGTATAATTAACAGATCCATCCTCCTTCTCGCCTACCAACGAGAAAGCGGACGAACAATCCATCAGTTGGCAGTTTTATTAACCATTCCATGAGTATTGCACTATTTACTAGTCAGGTACTTAGTCAATTTAAAAGCGGTACTTTAGTTATACTTGTCTATGGTCGAGAAACTATGCTCCAAGTCGTCCATAACCATGACACAGCTTTCGAAAGATTTACCTGAGGGTGCACAAATAGCAACACACACTCGATCAACCTCGGAAAAACCAAATCAAAACCCAACGAGGCATTCATGACAAAGCGATCACAGGATTCAGAAACATTTCAGGGGGCCACCCCACTAAGCTACCCGCAACGAAGTTGGCCGGCTCCAGAACGGACCCAGGGTTTGTGTGGACGGCGGTAAATGACTGGGAACCCGAAAGTGTGACTGGGCTTGTCGATACAGCGAAAACGTGTCACGATCCAAAACAGTACAGGCGCTCCACGCACAATCTTAAATAAAGCAGTAAAGCATGGCATAAGTATAGGATAGTAATAAAGCCCCAAACTACTTTGTGGCCCCAAGAAATAAGAATGAATCAAGCTCTGGCTCAGGTGGGCCCCAAACTACTTTGTGTGCTTTCTGTCATAGTTGCTCTTCTGGCGACTTTGAGCAACCTTCAGATTTTCAAGAATGATGTGAACCTTCTCCTCCGCTTGAGTTACAATGTCAGGGCCAAACAATGTTCTTTCACCTGCGCCCGACCAACCAATCGGAGTTCTACACTTGTGACCATAGAGAGCCTCAAATGGTGCCATCTTTAGACTTTTCTGGAAGTTGTTGTTGTAAGAGAATTCAGCATAAGGAAGACATTCTTCCCACTTCATGCCGAAAGGGATGACGCAAGCACGGAGCATATCTTCCAGAATCTGATTGATCCTTTCAACTTGTCCTTGCGACTGAGGGTGGTAAGATGTGCTGAAGTTCAATTTTGTTCCCAAAGCATTTTGGAAACTTCCCCAGAACTTGGAAGTGAAGATGCTGCCATGGTCTGAACTGATCTCAAGAGGAACCCCATACAGAGAGACAATTCTGTTGATATAGAGCTCTGCCAACTGAATTGCAGAAATTGTTTCCTTGACGGGAAAGAAGTGAGCCACTTTAGAGAGCTTGTCGATGACAACAAAGATTGCATTGTTGCCCTTCTGCGACCTTGGAAAACCAGTGATGAAGTCCATCTCTACTTTCTCCTATTTCCATTCCGGCGGTTTCAATGGCTGTAGAAGACCAGAAGGTTTCTGATGAACAGCTTTAACTCTGCGGCAGACATCACACTCCGAGACGTACTTGGCACAATATCGTTTCAACCCAGGCCACCAATACTATGTTTTCAAGTCCATGTACATCTTAGTGCTGCTAGGGTGGATAGAAAGAATAGAATCATACGCCTCCTTAAGAACTTGCTCTCTTAAACCCGGGTAGTTCGGAACAAACATCCGGTGTTCAAAGAAAAGAGTGCCTTGGTCGTCGACGTGGAAGGACTCATACTTCCGAAGCTGAATGTTGGAGATGATATTTTTAGTGTACAGATCGCCAAGTTGAATGGAGCGAACTTTTTCTTCCAAGAGAGGGGTTGCCAGAAGGTTCAGAAGATACCCTTGATCCACAATTTCAAGGTTGAGCTGACGGAATTCCTCGCACAAGAGAGGTTTTTGTTCTTCCACCATGAGGTTGCTGACATAAGCTTTGCGGCTGAGAGCATCGGCCATGACATTAGCTTTGCCCGGAGTGTAGTTGATGGTCAAATCGAAATCATTAATTGCTTCAATCCACCTCCTCTGACGAAGGTTGAGATTAGGCTGTGTGAAGATATACTTCAGACTCTTGTGATCAGAAAAGATTTCACAACGGTTCCCAAGCAAGTAATGCCTCCATACTTTCAAAGCAAAGACAACTGCTGTGAGTTCAAGGTCATGTGTAGGATAGTTGATCTCATGCGTCTTCAACTGTCGAGAGGCATAAGCAACAACTTGTTTTTCTTGCATAAGGACCACACCCAATCCTTGCAATGAGGCATCACAGAATATCTGGAAAGGCTTTGATGTATCAGGAGGAATCAAGACTGGTGTGGAAGTGAGCTTCTCTTTGAGTGTTTCAAAGCTTGCTTGACATGCAGGAGTCCAAAGGTATTTCTTGCCTTTCTTGAGGAGATCGGTAAGAGGCTTCGCAATCTTCGAGAAGTTCTGAACGAAGCGACGGCAGTAACTAGCCAAACCAAGGAAACTCCGGACTTCTTTGACATTTACAGGAGGAAGCCAGTCAACAATTGTCTTTACAGTTTTTGGGTTGACGGCAATGCCCTTGGCAGAGATGACGTGACCAAGGTAGGTGACTTGAGGCAGCCAAAACTCACATTTGGAGAACTTTGCATACAGGCGGTTCTCACGAAGCTTGTTTAGGACACACCGAAGGTGTTCTTCATGTTCTTCCTTTGACTTAGAATAGACTAGGATGTCATCCAGATAGACCACAACGAACTTATCAAGATACTCCATGAAAACCGAGTTCATAAGCCTCGAGAAGGTGGCAGGTGCGTTGGTGAGACCGAAAGACATGACCGTGTACTCATACAAGCCATAACGGGTGGTGCAAGCTGTTTTAGGAACATCTTCCTTGCGAATCTTGATTTGATGATATCCACTTCTCAAGTCAAGCTTAGAGAATACCACAGCTCCAGCTAGCTGATCGAAGAGATCATTAATCCGCGGAAGAGAATACCACAACCGGCTCCTCACATTGGCCACCTTCCTCCCGCTCCGACACCCGCAAGGGCGCTGGTACATGCTTCATCATCACCCTTAAGACACCTCTGAGCCAGAGGGCGAGGTGAGGAACTAGTTGTTTCACCGGCAGCCTGATACATTGCAAATGTATCTATAATTGTTGATGTTCCATGCTTGGTTTTATCTACTTTCTTGTGTTTTGTTCCAACTTTCGAGTAATTTTCATATGATTTTTTGTACTAACCTATTAACAAGAGCCATAGTGCCAGCTACCTGTTTTCTGCTATTTTTGGTTCCAGGAAGTCAGAAAATGAATATTCTCGGAATTGGACGGGACAAAAGCCAAAGTTATTATTTTACCGGGGGACACTTGGAGCCAGAATACGAGACGGAGAAGGGCCAGAGGGTGGCCACACCACCTGGTGGCGCGGGCCAGGCCAGGCCGCGCCAGGGGGTGGTGTGGGCCCCTCCGGCACCCCCTCGGTCTCCCCTCTCGCCTATAAGAGCCTCCCGATGCATAAACCCTAAATTGTCAAGCCTCCAGCCATGAAAAGTTCCACAGCGCCACCCCCATCGAAGGGGAGATTCGGGGGACAGAACGTCTCTGTTCCGACACCCTTCCAGGACGGGGAAGTGCCCCCGGAGCCATCTCCATCGATCTCCACCACCATCTCCATCACCATTGTTGATTCCCATGATGAGGAGGGAGTAGTTCTCTCTCGAGGCTAGGGGTTCTACCGGTAGCTATGTGTTCATCTCTCTCTCTCTCTCTATGCGTGATCATATTGTGATCATGAGCTTTGTAATCAAGTATATCTACCTTGCTACTCAAGTGCTTTAATAGATCTCTGCTCTCCCCATGTGCGTGAAAGTGACAGCGTGCACACCATGGTGGCACTTAGGCTAGAGATTACAAATAGTTGTTATGAGTTATATTTGGAGTTGGATGTCTTTATGAAATTGTGGTGTTTGTTGGACTCATCTAGTACTCAAGGTGACAGTGTGGGGTTTTCTAGATGGGAAAGGCTTACTTTGACGTGTGATGTCATAGCCCTACCATCGATTAGAGTGTCCAACCAGAGAGTAGTTAAGAGTAGTATCATAAAGAGAAGATATTTATATGAGAGTGTTCACTAGTGAAAGTATGATCCCTAGGCCTTGTTTCTAAGCATTGAAACACCGTTTGCAATTAGATCTGTTACATGTTTGCTTGCTTCCATCTTTATTTCGGTTTGCATTTAGTCTCTTCCATGCCATCAAGTTATTTTCTATCACTGTTACCACTTATAATTATCTATACCACTTGTATTTCACTATCTCTTCGCCGAACTAGTGCACCTATACACCTGACAAGTGTATTGGGTATGTTGGGGACACAAGAGACTTCTTGTATCTTGATTGCAGGGTTGCTTGAGAGGGATACCTTTGACCACTTCCTCCCTGAGTTCGATAAACCTTGGGTGATCCACTTAAGGGAAACTTGCTGATGTTCTACAAACCTCTGCAGTTCGAGGCCCAACAACTGTCTACAAGAATAGAAGTGCGTAGACATCAAGCTATTTTAAGCGCCGCTGTCGGGAGGTAGTAAAGGTACTCACATCCTCCGGTGTGAGTGCTCGAAGTTATTTCCTTTAGATTCTGCAATTCTGTCTTTTTGTTTCTTGTTTTCACTAGTTAGGCTTAATGGAAAACAACAACAAAAATTAGAGAGCTTTTTAGTATTTTTCCTAAGATAGAACTTGAATTGTCTGAAAAGAAAATTAAAAAACCCATGGAACTTTATTTGCATGCTAATAGCAATGTTATTAGTATGAATCTTTTGAACACCTTTGTTACTAATGCTATGGAAACGTCTAAGCCTGGGGAAGTTGGTTTTTATGAAAATGATCTTTTTGGTTCCCCATCTTTAAAGAAGAAAATTTGCTCTGATGATACTTTATCTCCCATATGTGGTAATTCTAATGATACTTGTGATATTTTAAATCCACATACTGAAAGCATCCCTTTTAAAATACCTATAAAAATTGTTGAACGTGTTATGAATAACTGCTATTTTGGAGATGGAACTATCCATCCTGGTGATCATTTACTCTTTATACATGAATTATGTGAGTTGTTCAAGTGTGCAGGTATTTCAATGAACCAAGTTAAGAGGAAGCTATTCCCTATTTCACTTAAGGGCAAAGCAAGGGAGTGGTATGAGCTACTAGATGATCCTCATCATTTGGAGTGGAAGGAACTTGAATCTCTCTTTTACTCTAAATTTTATCCTCTTCATGAGATTCATAAAGATAGTAATTACATTTATAATTTTCATCCACATGATGGAGAAAGTATTGCCCAAGCATGGGGGAGATTGAAGTCACTAATGCTCAAATGTCCCATTCATGAGCTCTCTAGTAATATTGTTATTAATAATTTCTATGCAAGGCTTTCAGGACATTACAAGGACTGTCTAGATACTTGTTTAGAGGGATCCTTCATAAGTAAGGAGGTCAAAGCTAAGTGGGATCTTCTTGAAACAATTCAAAGCAATACCGAAGATTGGGATAACAACAAAGGTAAAGAACCAGGTATAAACTATGAGTATGATTGCATTAAGTCTTTTGCTGAAACTATTGATTTTCAAGAGCTTAGTGCTAAATATGGTCTTGATCCTCAAATTCTTGTTGATTGTTATAGAACCTTTGCTTCTCATATTAATGCTCCTAAAGAAAAATGGGACATGTATCATGAGCCTTATAAACACACTTGCATGGAAAATGATATTGTTATTAATGATAGCAATAAACATGCTCAAACCTCTGAAAGTACTACTTCTTATAAGCATGTTAATTTTTGTGGAATACATAGACCTTGTGAGAATAATCAAATTGAAGAAGAATATTGTATCACCCACAGGAATGAAAAAACTAGAACGTGGTATAGGGCTCTAAATGATCTTGGTAAAAAAGTTTGTGCCCTCTATCCTTTTATTTGTGAACTTTGCTTTGAAGTGGGTCATTTCAATTTTCAATGCTCAGGCCATAATAATAGCCCTTCTAATCCAATGAGTACTGCAAGTTTGTATTGTGATGACATGATCACTCCTAATCAGCATGATGAACTTACATTATTTTTGGGGTGTGAAGAGTTATCAAGAAAAACCTCTTTGGTATATATGGGTGCTTTTGATATGAATAGTGTCATGCATGGTTGTCATATTTATTGTGTTGATAATTGCCACACAAATACTTACATACAAAATATTATAAAATATGAGATCTTACCAAAATATGACATGACTAATATGTGTTTTGGTCTTATTAATGAAAAGGAGGAATCCTCCAAAGTTTCTTCTATTGTCTCTAACAATGAACCAGGGTATATGGAGAAGCTTCCTTTCAAGCCTCTCCCTCCTAAAGAGGAGAAGAAAAAGAAGAAAAGGAGGAGTAAAAGGAGAGAGGAAACGGTATTTTCCCCTAAGCATGTTGCTCCTATTATAGTTTTTGATGAGTCTGAACTCGATGATGTCCCTATGCCTATTACCTATAGTAGTGATCATGATTGGGAAAAGCACACTACCTTTTATATTGAAAATCTCTTCGATACCAATTTTGAAAATGATGATATTAATAATTGCTATACTATTAGTGTTATCCATGATCCTTCCAATGATGATATGTTTACAAATGAACACACTTTGGAAGATAACTATTATATTGCTTAATATATGATGATTGCAATGATGAATATGATATTTTCATTCCACCTACTATTGAGGAGGAAATTAGTTATGATTACAATATGCCTCCTATATTTGATGATTATGGCGATTAAAATAATAATGATAGCTATTTTGTTGAATTTGCTCCCACTACAATTAATAAGAATGACTATGTTTATGTGGGGAGTATTAATTCTTTTATGCATGTGGCTCATGATAAGAATGTTTCATGTGATTGTTATATTGTTAATTTTATTCATGATGCTACTGAAAGTTATTATGAGAGAGGGAAACATGGTTTTATGTGTCTCAACCATATTAAGTTTCCACTCTTTATGTTGAAAATTTTGAAGTTGCACTTGTTTTTCTTTCCTATGCTTGTTGCTTTGTGCTTTCATGACTTGTTTCTTTACAAGACTCCTATGCATAGGAAGTGGGTTAGACTTAAATGTGTTTTGAATTTGCTTCTTGATGCTCTCTTTTACTTCAATTCATATTCCTTATGTGAGCATCTTCTCAAACTATCATGCCTAACTTAAAGGCGTTAAAGAAAAGTACTTATTGGGAGATAACCCAAAAGTTTTAGATGAGTCTTGGAAGTTATTACTTCGGTAATAACCGCTCCTTATCCTTTTTATTTGCTTTTTGTGCCAAGAATAACCTCTAATGAGAGAGAAGTAATGATTGGGAAAGTTGCTGTCCCGAAACATATTTCTGTGTTTCACCGTAAAAATTCGTGTAAAATCTCTGAACGTCTTTTTTAGGCGTGAAGTTTTGTGCTTCTGCCCCAGGTAGTTATCTAACTTTCTTTAGTTCAACACTTTTTGATTTGAGCAACAGAAGGTCTTCGAAAAAAATCGTCTTTACCTGCTGGTCTGTTTTGACAGATTTCTGCCATTTTCTGCATTTGCTTCTTGTTGGTTCCTTTTTGAGTTCTTTTGGGAAATTGAGCTTTTTGAGGGAAGTGCTACAGTAGCTAGTGTTCTAATGGAAGTTTATTTGGTGTTAGAACTGAACCTTAAGACTTATTTATCTTGAGTGTACTAATGTTGCTAATAAAGATTGTGTGAAGTTTTGTATGAAGGAAAAATTTCAGGTGTATGGAAGGAATGAGTAATGAGATGAAGGATGGACTAAAGCTCAAGCTTGGGGATGCCACGCGTGTCACCCCAAGAAATATCCAAGAATTACAAGTGTCAAAGCTTGGGGATTCCCAAGGCAATCCCCTTCTTCATCAATAAAAATCTCAGGTTTCTTCCAAACGCTTTATTCTTATTGTTTCATGCACAGTTGTGTTGTTCTTGGAGCGTCTTCGTTTTTGTTTTGGTTTTTCATTTGCTTGGTTTGCTTAGTTTGCTAAATAAATTGGTTGGACCCCTCTTTCATACATTGGTTTTCAAATAGTTTGGTTTGGTTTGGAAAAGAGTAGGAAAGTTCATGCTTAAGTGGTAACGAGAGCTTGTTTTTGACTGTGGCCTATGCTTTGCCATGCCATGCTTGATATTGTTTTGGCTTTATGCTTAGTATTCTTTGTTGTAGCATGACTTGTTATAAACAATTGAGATTTCTTAATGTGCCTTGGATGAATCATGCGTTGTTTTAGCATATTAAAGCATAGTATAGTGGTATTCTCCTTTGATGCTTTATTTCGGTTGACTTGGTGCATGCTCACACCATGTTATGACTATCTCAAGTCACCATAAGCCTTTATGATCCTTTATTTTTCAACTTGTAGTATCACTTTATGCTTTGATCAATGATGTTTTGTCTCTCTGCATGATTATGGCCATTATTGCTCTCTTAGTTTGTCGCTCCCAGTCTTTTGCTACCCTCCACAACCAAGTATGAGTTCCACTCATGCATCCAACTCCTTAAACCAAGTTATTCCAAAGAGTCCACCATACCTACCTACTAGCTTATGCTATTCCTAGTATATTCATGCTTTTGTTTACCTTCCAAATTAAACTTGTTATGAGAAAACTAGTGATTAAAGCTCTCACGAACTTGATGGCACACTTTACTTTTCTTGCCTTTAATAAACTTGAACCATTGTGTCGTCTATGTTGTATATGCTTGCACTTATTTGTTGGGGATTAGCAGAACCATGCTTTCATGTGGAACGCTTTCAATGCACTTGGTACTTGTACCTAGTTGATATCATGCTCTTTTGTATATGGATGTCGTCGGTGTGAAATGAAAGGGGAGCTTGTAAGTCCATGGAGTTATGTATATGTGTTAGAGAAACGCCTGGTCATTGGTCTAATCCATGCTGACATGGTGAAAACCTGCAGCGTAACCATAATGAGCTGTCTATGAAGCATTCTTCTTATAAAAAAAGAGTCCTATATTGAGAAAAAAAGAGAAAAAAAAGAGATTATGAAAAGAGGAAAGAGAGAAAAAAAGCACCATATTCCCATGGTAAATAAGAAGATTGCTGAGATCCTCGTTGTCTGCTTGCCTTGTCATTTTGATATGGGGAATCTTCCGTATCATCGGGCAAGGGGTACCCCGTTGGCGGTTCTCTATGATACACATATACTTACGATGATAAGAACTTACCGGTGACTAAACTTGAGTAGCATGAGGAGCGGCCCTCGTATACAAGGGACATGAGATTTCTAACTTATACTTCGTCAAACATGTACACCATAGTTTATTCACTTTAACCTCAGTCACTTCAAGATGCTTATGATAGGGGCAATGAGAGCTGAAAGCTATAAGTACCATAATTTTTGGAAGCTCTTTATGAGACTTGAATCCCTACTTTTTTTGGCTGCTTTTTATATGAGCACTTATCTGCAGCACTTAACACACATCAAATCTTCTTTGGTATTGTTATCTAACACACAAAACTATAGGGATTAAGAAATGTTCTTTCAAGGAGGAAGATGACGGTCGAGGCCCATGCGTCAGCAGAACAGAGAGGAGAGGCGGGATGCGCTCGCGTACACTTGCATTGGGCCGGGCTGTTGAGCAACGCGGTTGCGCGATGTTGGTTGCTGCGCGGGGTGGGGGTGCGCGGTAGGTAGGGCGTGGCTAGGTGGGTCGGGCCAGGGTGGTTCGGCCGGTAGGTTTAGTTTATTCTTTTTGTTCCTTTTTATTTTTCCATTTTCTATTTATTTCTTTTCCTCATATATTTATCATTTGAACTTCAAACGAGTTCAACTTGTTTCTAAAAATTTCAAATATTGAGTAGATCGTATCAAGCTAATATTTGGCAATATTTGTTGTCTTAGCAATAGAGGGTTTTAATAATCCATTTTAATTCCCTTTATGAATAAAGTAGAACATAGCATTTAGTTTTTTTAGTTCTTTATTTCAATTTGAGAACTATTCATAATGCCATGATGCAATGTGATTCTCATGAATGACATGCAAATGCAAAAAAATCTAGTCCTAGTTTCTAAAATCTTGGGATGTGACAACCGGCTCCTCACATTGGCCACCTTCCTCCCGCTCCGACACCCGCGAGGGCGCTGGTACATGCTTCATCATCGCCCTTAAGACACCTCTGAGCCAGAGGGCGAGGTGAGGAACCAGTTGTTTCACCGGCGGCCTGATACATTGCAAATGTATCTATAATTTTTGATGTTACATGCTTGGTTTTATCTACTTTCTTGTGTTTTGTTCCAACTTTGGAGTACTTTTCATATGATTTTTTGGACTAACCTATTAACAAGAGCCACAGTGCCAGCTGCCTGTTTTCTGCTGTTTTTGGTTCCAGGAAGTCAGAAAATGAATATTCTCGGAATTGGAGGGGCAAAAGCCAAAGTTATTATTTTGTCGGGGGACACTTGGAGCCAGAATACGAGACGGAGAAGTGCCAGAGGGTGGCCACACCACCTGGTGGCGCGGGCCAGGCCGCGCTAGGGGGTGGTGTGGGCCCCTCCGGCACCCCCTCGGTCTCCCCACTCGCCTATAAGAGTCTCTTGATGCATAAACCCTAAATCGTCAAGCCTCCAGCCACGAAAAGTTCCACAGCGCCACCGCCATCGAAGGGGAGATTCAGGGGATAAAAAGTCTCTGTTCCGGCACCCTGCCAGGACGAGGAAGTGCCCCCGGAGCCATCTCCATCGATCTCCACCACCATCTCCATCACCATTGTTGATTCCCATGATGAGGAGGGAGTAGTTCTCTCTCGAGGCTAAGGGTTCTACCGGTAGCTATGTGTTCATCTCTCTCTCTATGCGTGATCATATTGTGATCATGAGCTTTGTAATCAAGTAGTTCTACCTTGCTACTCAAGTGCTTTAATAGATCTCTGCTCTCCCCAGGTGTGTGAAAGTGACAGCGTGCACACCATGGTGGCACTTAGGCTAGAGATTACAAATACTTGTTATGAGTTATATTTGGAGTTGGATGTCTTTATGAAATTGTGGTGTTTGTTGGACTCATCTAGTACTCAAGGTGACAGTGTGGGGTTTTCTAGATGGGAAAGGCTTACTTTGGGGTGTGTTGTCATAGCCCTACCATCGATTAGAGTGTACAACCGGAGAGTAGTTAAGAGTAGCATCATAAAGAGAAGATATTTATATGAGAGTGTTCACTAGTGAAAGTATGATCCCTAGGCCTTGTTTCTAAGCATTGAAACACCGTTTGCAATTAGATCTGTTACATGTTTGCTTGCTTCCATCTTTATTTCAGTTTGCCTTTAGTCTCTTCCATGCCATCAAGTTATTTTCTATCACCGTTACCACTTATAATTATCTATACCACTTGTATTTCACTATCTCTTCGCCGAACTAGTGCACCTATACACCTGACAAGTGTATTGGGTGTGTTGGGGACACAAGAGACTTCTTGTATCTTGATTGCAGGGTTGCTTGAGAGGGATACCTTTGACCACTTCCTCCCTGAGTTCGATAAACCTTGGGTGATCCACTTAAGGGAAACTTGCTGATGTTCTACAAACCTCTGCACTTGGAGGCCCAACAACTGTCTACAAGAATAGAAGTGCGTAGACACCACGGCCTCCTATGCATGACAGTCCCTTCAGGCCATGACGACAACACCAAACAATGACCAAGCCAATCAAGCCAACTGCAATCTTGAGCATCAACACTACTTCTTTGAGTACCACAAGCACTGAGCTCAACATCTTCATCACCATCTCATCTTGTCTACGGGATGTTGCTACCAATTCTTCTGGCCTAAGATTCAACTCTTCTCTCTTGTCCTCTGCCCATTCTAGTGCTTCTATAGTTTGATCTCCTCGAATGTTGTTATCAATAAGATAACAAACATAATCCAACTCCCAGTGCCAGAAGTTGTAGCCAGGTTGTACAAGAAAAATTGCAAAGCAATCAAGCAATGAAGAAAATGCAGAAAAGTGGGGAAATCCAATTAAAAACCACATAAATTGTAAAAAAAAGCTAAGGCATTGAGCTTACCCATGCTTCAGACACTTGTAGTAGACCCAGTTGTTAGCTCCTTCGTGTCAGAGCGGGACTGGCGCACCAGGCAACAGCAGTCGGGGCACACAATGATGGGGATGAAGGGGCACAATGGCGCTGAGAAGAGAGGTGTGAGCTAGCATGAGAAGACATGGAGGAGAGGCATGACGGACCTACTCCGGTGCAAGAAAATCTCCCGGCGGAAGCAGACGCACTCCGACGGGCAGCGGGCGGGAGGGGCAGCGAGCAAGAGGGATGAGCTAGGGTTCGAGCTGGACAGAGGCATCGAAGAAGGATTTGGGAACTTCCAGCGGAAAAGGCAGTTGCGTAATTCACTACACAATTTGCAAAAACCCCTGCATCTATTGGCAGTTTCCACTAAACCCTCAGTAATCCTAACAGGTGGGGTCCCAATTGCGACACGTCGGTGCTTACAACAGTGGAATGAGCGATGACACGTGACATGACCGTCGATGGGACAATGTGTTGTATATAGGTACCGTAGATTGCATATTCCGGAGGTCAATGGCCGTATCGAACATGCGAGCCAAGTTCAGGTACCTACCATGAATTTAACTTGGTTTTAAATTTAGACAAAAATAAGAAGGTTTGTGACGAATCTTGGGATTATCCATCTAAATCTAGCTTGGTAGACCACCTATTGGGGATTTTTTGGGGATTTGAGATATCTCTGCGAAACTAAACGTGCGGCAGGATTGTATATCCAAATTCTCTGGTCAGTGGCGTGCTAGCAACTCCTTCCCAGCAAGCTAAAAAACTATTCCAACAGACACGCATGCATGGCGCGCCCCCAATCATCTAAAAACTACTCATTCCAAATAAGATCGGGAGAATTAAATGTGTACGCAAGACATTCCATCCCATGATTATGTTATATCATTGCTTCGGACTAGACTAGAGTACGCAAAAAAAAATGATGCTAAAGCATGTGGTTGTCCATTACAGCAGTCGGCAGTGGTACAGCGTCAATGGTTTGAGGTTTCGTGCTCCAATTTTTTAGCAGGCATATGCCCATGCTTCACTCAAAAAAGAAAGGTCGAATCTTGTTTCATTTTCATGGTTTCCCTGTTGGTACAAGTTCAGTTTTTTTTTCTTTTTTCGAATTTCACCGATCATCATCAACAGCAGTACAAAGAGGGCCAAAAGTAATAAAAATTACAAATAGATCATTGTACTACCTAGCGACGACTACAAACACTAGCGCGAGCCGAAGGCGCGCCGCCGTCCTCATCTCTCCATCAACAGAGCCAGGCAAAGCTTGTCGTAGTAGAGCATATTGTAGTAGACATACGAAAAGTCGTCGTGCTAAGGCCACAAAGAACCAACGCACTAAAGCAGCAACCATCGTCAATGATGACAATCGTAGATCGGAAGATACTAACCTGAAAACAAACCAACGAAAATAAAAACGGACAAAATCCGGGAGATCCGCCAGACACATGACTCCACTCGCTCTCCATCGGCGCTAGATGCACCACCGGAGCGAGGATAGAGCGGGGAGGATATTATTCTGACTTCAAGACGTAGTCGTCGCCTCAACATCCCAAAGAAGACACTAAAAAAACAGGCTAAGCAGAGGACGGAAAAACCTCCCCCGACGAGAGGCCGTGGTCCGCCACACCTCCAAAGCCCTAAGGCCACCGGAAGCGGAGCAGACCGACGATGTCGCCTGAAGGGGTGCGGAAACCCTAGATGGTTTTTTTTTAGGCTGGTCGCCTCTCCATGGCGGCTCCGTACGTACCGGTTATATCGGTTATATCGAAATTGTATAAATCTCCTTTAAGTTCAGTTATTTTCAGTCTTGTGCAAAATAATTCTAGTGTAAGAATCAACGAGCACCATAAAGGGTCTTTTCTGTAGTTGTCTTAATTACCCAGGCGTGGAATCTACAAAGACGTTTGTTTCAATGCGTTCCCATAGGGAGAACCTACACCGATTCAAACAAACTAAACCATAGGTGGTACAGTATATGAATTCAAACAAGTGGCCTCAATTGAATTGAACTCCCAAAAGCTCATGCTTGTCTCTCTTACTTCTCATGGTAGCTTAAGCATGATGGGGATGTTTGAATGTAGGTAGGCCACACTAGTGTGCACGTACCACTATGGCCTTTATATATTCACACTATATTCAAATATAAACCCATGAGCTTTAATATAACCAATTAAAAAGGAGAGAAGAGATTCTACTCTACATAGCATGCAAATGTGGCCATGTAGATTCACATACTTTATATTGTGAAAATAACATGTAGCATGTATGGAAGCATGTAGAATAGAAGTGATCCATCTAAGATTTATATGAGCTAGAATTAAAAACCAAAAGAATATCCAATTGCTCATATTTACATGGATGGTGGAATTAATAGGCAAGTTAAGCTCACATGGAAACAAAATCAGATGGTAGGGTGGAATGAATTAAAAGACATGCACCCAACTCAACTTAGGCATTACACACATGTATCAAGGACCAGATGCATTATATCAAGAAGCAACTATATTTAATAGGAGAAAAACAAAATACAATTATGTGAATAAGAACCAAATACAAGATTTAATATGATGCCCAAATACAATGTGTCATGATGACATGAGCATGATATTATGATGATGCAATATTTATTTATTGGAGGTAGTATTATATTAATTAAAACATGTAGCATTACAATATTAGACACTTGGGATGCCGCAGGACGTACTCCAGCGGGCAGCGGACGAGAGGGGTGAGTTAGGGTTCGAGCTAGATAGAGGCAACAAACATGGATTTGGAAATTTCCAGCGGAGAGGGCAGATACCGTAATTCACTACACAATTTCCAAAAAAACAATCAGTCCTGACATGTGGGTCCCAATTGCGACACATCGACACGTACATCGGTGGAATGAGCGACGACGCGTGACATGACCGTCGATGGGACATGGCTGTTAGAAATAATGGGCTAATACCTTTTGACCCATGTTAGATTTCAGATTTCCCTAAATTTTAAAACTCATGTGTGTGGAACCCATGTGTGATGCATCCATGTTGATGTCAGCTAACATTTGAGTGGCAATAGGAGTGAGAGCTAGAGTTTAGTTCCACATAGAAAATTGGTGGAGAGTTGCACCATCTTATAAGGTGGAGTGTTCACCACTTCGTAAGCGAGTGAGAAGAGAAGTGGTACATGCGCGCTCCTTCGACAACGATGCTAGCTCGCCTGTCCTCTCGTCACGTCATCGTGCGAGCATCACAGTTTGCGGAATGAGCCTCGATAGACGTGTCAACAGCTAATCGGTTCGGGTCGCTCCCGGATCGTGGGCTACTGTAATCGATCCGAACGTGGGCGACATGGACTTGGCCCATGTTGTGTCATGTACGGGTTTTTCCGAGCCGCTCTATGTAGGCGCCTGTGCGGCCTCCACCATGCAACACACCGAAACCAATCTAGGATTTTTCCACCTCTCTGCTTGCACCGCCATCGCAGTCTACTTCATCCCGAGCGGTGGCATCCACCGGCGAACGGGAGAGCAGGTCTCTGAAACCACTCGCCTTTGCGATCCTACATGGGAGATGGTGAATAAGATTTTTGGGAAGCGCTTCGCGCGACTATTCTTCTTCATCATGGGCCGTCTTCCGTCCAAGTCAAACGGTGTTTGTCGTCTATGTCGCTGTCTTCTTCAGCCGGTCTTCACAAACGTTGTCGTCAACAACGTCGATTAATATACATCTACTATGTTAGAGTTTCATATGATCTTAGCTGATGTAGTCATGAATTATATTCTAGAATTAAGTGTGAAAAAATCGCCTAATAATCCAACAAGAGCACCGTATATAGGTACCGTAGATTGCGTATTTTGGAGGTCGTTGACCGTATGGAACGTCCAAGTTCAGGTACCTACCATAGATTTTACTCAATTTTTAATCTAGACAAAAATAAAGAGATTTGTGAGAATATCTTTGGATTAACCCATCTAAACCCAGCTTGTAAACGACCAATTGGAGATTTTTGGGGATTTGACTGAACGTGCAGAAGGATTATGTATCCAAATTCTCTGGTCAGTGGCGTGCTAGCAACTCCTTCCCAGGCTCCCAGCAAGCCACACGGCCAGCAGCCCAACATACACGCATGCATGGCGCACCCGGCACCCCCAATCATCTACTCGTAAAAAACTATTCCACATAAGATCGAAAGAATTAAATGTGTGCGCAAGACATTCCATCCCATGATTACGTTATATCATTGCTTCGGACTAGAGTACCCCAAAAAAATGATGCTAAAGTACTCCCTTCTTTCCAAAATAAGTGACGAGTTTTTGGTTAAATTTAGATGTATCTAGACGTGTTTTAGTGTCTAGACACAACAAAGTCACGTTAGATGGAGTAGTTGTCCAGTCGGCAATAGACTGGTTTGAGGTTTCGTGCTCCAATTTTTTAGCAGGCATATGCCCATGCTTCACTCAAAAAAGAAAGATCGAATCTTGTTTCATTTTCATGGTTTGTTAATTACCCTGTTGGTACAAGTTCAGTTCTTTTCAGTCTTGTGCAAAATGATTCTTGTGTAAGAATCAACGAGCACCATAAAGGGTCTTTTCTATATAGTTGTCTTAATTACCCAGGCGTGGAATCTACAAAGACGTTTGGTTCAGTGCATTCCCATAGGGAGAACCTATATACCGTTGGAAATTCCAAATTCCTCGCCGGCATAAAAAAAGTATTGCCGCAAAAAAAATCAAAGCAAATCACTTATGTCAAGGTTCGTATCTTCCAAGTAGATATAAATTATAATGCAAAAATGATAAGATCTGCGTTTTGTGAAAAAAAAAGACAAGTTTTTTACCGCTTTGGGAATATTTGTGTCTTTCCAGATGAATATTCACACTCATATTTAAGACTAAATCACCTTCTGCAAGTTGTCCGTTTATTTTGTAGGATCCCTACAATTATTCAGCTATCTTTGATCCGCATAATTCTATAAACGAAAAATGCAGGATTAAATGTTGCAATACTGTATAAGATTTGTTTTGCGCCATAGTTTGTTTGATTGCAACACCAAAACAAACAACTGAGGTTCTGATAGATTCCAATGGATGGAAAATTTTCCTCTGAAACGTAACATATAATAATCCTCCAAAAAAATTCCTATCTGACTGAATCTTATAAAGCAAACTTCGCTCGTAGGAAATTTTCTAATGATTCCAGTCCTCCCAGATTCCCGTGAAAATCTTTGAATCAAAGGGCCCTGGCATATTCTACTATCCCAAAGAGTATTAACTCAAAAACTTACACCTAGTAAAAACATATTTTCTAGATATTTTTTTTCATGTTTGATTGTGGCAAGCTATTCTATCTACACTAGAATTGGCGTGTATCCAGTTTGTTGTATCAGTTATCACTGAGTATTGCATTTCTATTCCATTTCATACAACTTTTGTGCTACAACAGAAGGAAAAATAAATTAAATACAAATCCTTAAAGATGTTGAAAGACCTGGAACTAATTAATTTGTCTAAGAATATTTTATTTTACGTGATTTTTAATTTTACTGAACAGAAATGAACATTATTTTTTCCAATGCAATTGCATATAGCATTCCGACGTTACATCAATGAGTTCCCCTTCTCAGATCTTTCTGTCATGCTTTTTGAGCCCAGTCTCGCTTAGCAATTTATCAAGTCTTTAATTGCTTAAGCTCAATGTCTGTAAAAGAACATTGATGACCAGCATAAATCCCCAATTTCAACTCCCCTGCCAACTATTTAGCTGAGATGCTAAGTTATAGATGAGCAACAAGCAACATACATCCCCAACTTCTGCACTCTTTTTATTCGAAACTAGCTTTGCTTTTGTGCAATTGGTACAAAAGGAGGGAGAGCCAGTAATTTTCTCAATTTTCTAACCTTACACACTTGTCGCCCTCAATTTGTATCCCCCATTCCAACTCTCCCCACTCCTTCCAGAGGAAAAATATCTCCTATCTAACATCTTGTTCTACAATGTTTCATCATTTTGGCACCTCCTTAAGGGGAGACCATTTTTAAATCTCTCCCTTGCACTCACTACAAAACATGTAGGTCAGGAGGACAATTAACATATCAACTGCTCAAATGGATACCACTGTTGTCACTTTGCAATCCTAATTTAGAAGAACAGTGCAGTCAGCCCATCGACAAGGGCTGGCTGAGTTGGCATTTCCTGAAGAGAGTGTGATAATCAAAGGGATTCCCTAAGCCTGTGCAGACTGAGCTGGCATTCGCGTATGGTTGTGTTCACCCTCGTATGTCACAATGAGCATCGACGGATCGTCCACGCAACGTTCAACGTGCTTCCTTGCCGGGCAGCCCCTCACACTGCTACATTTGTAGTACCCCCTGCATTTTGTTCAAGCAATCAATGGGTTAGTCTTATCCAGAGAAAGATCAAAATTAGCAACATGGTGGATTGGGATAAAAATAGAAGTACAGAGAATCGTGTTTCTATATCTAGTGTTTGCTAGAAAGAGGAAAAGATTTTTCTCAACTCAGACAGCCCTATTCATGTGTTTGCTATTACCACTATACTTTTGTATTTTATCATGAAGAAATTTAAGATAGGCAAGGCGGGCAAGTGGTATGGATCGGATTATTATTATATATATAGACTGAATCACCATAGCATGACCTCAGTTGAATTAAGAAGTGGTCACTTTAAGACTCATGATTGATCTATTTTAAGAAAGTGTGCACAAGAAGAATAAAAGACATCATTCACAAAGTAACTATTCAAAGCCAATAGCAATTAAGGCACTGAGGCATCATGAATACCAGGAACATGTAAAACAACCTGCATCCCATGAATAAAGAGTCTTCGGATCATCGTTGAGACATTATTTATTATGAGGCACTTGAGTAGCTCATGGATATGTGCAGTTGTGCATATGGTAAATGATGACATCTTTACCAACAAAGTTGATGAGTCATGGTATTATAGCATCATTACGACTAATTTCTGTCACTGTATAATCAAGAATATGCGTGCAAAAAAATTACATCAATAGATTCAGCGTTCCGTTCATACCTGGGATGAGGGGAACCCTTAATTGGCTTCTGCCCATACTTCCTCCACGAGTACTCATCTGGAGGTATATCAGCAATTTTATTACTAATGGCAGGAACTTTAATCGTCCTCTTCACCCGCAACTTCCTGCTAAAATAGGAGGAAAACAATTCTCATGGTATTCTACCTTGAATAAAAAACAGAAAATCATAAACACTAAGATAGTGTATCTACCTTCTCTTTGAACAATGACACCTGCCGGTTGCAGCGCACTTGCCATTCCCATCCTCCCCACGCCCTGTGCATCGCCTCCTCGGTGGCTGTTGCGCATTCACCGGGTCACTCATAGCAGGCCCACCGATCAAATGGAATGAGGAAGACTTGGCATCCAGGCTGGCCACACTACCATCCATGCTCAAAGATGACATGAAAGACCTGGCGGACGACATCGTGCCCGTGGCGCTGGGGCTGTCGAACTTCAAGTTAATCCCACTAATACTATTGCTTCTCTTGAACATCTCAGCCTGCATCTTCTGCTGCTGGTGCTGATGCTGGAACTGATAGCGCGACACATTGCCGAACTGGAAATGCGCAGACAATGGCTGGACCAGCTTGGGAGGTCCTCCGATTTGATGCGCGCTCTGTGGATCCAAAATGCTGTTCCTAGGATACACCTGCGCAGAACTAGTGGAAGGATGGGCGCCGCTATTCAGCACCGCCACCGGGGTGTTATTATCCAAGAAGCCCTTGTGGCTCAAGAACCCCGGGGTCTGTTTCCTGCTTGCAACCTTGGCTCTGGGATGGCTTCCTCCTCCCCCTTCGTTGCTGAGGAGGGAGACCACCTTCCTGAACTTTGCACAGGCGTCGTTGGTCCCCAGAGCTATGCTCCTGAGCTGCGCCGGGTCCTGCGTCTGGGACTGGGAGAGCAAGCCGAGCACTCTGTGACAGCTCTCAACGGCTATCCTGTTGGCCTCCTCCACTTCCTCCATTATTATTCACCACGCCACAAAACAGAAAACGGAAGCAGTCCTTTGGTGAAACTCCTCCTCGCGAGCACCTCGGCTTCTTCCCAGCTGTCGCCACGGCAGATCTGAAGAGCAGAAAATGAGAGGGAAATTTCGACTCAGATCTCAAGAAAAGCTCAACCAGAGCTGCCCTCGTAACTCATGAGAGGAGCGTCAGGCTCAGGACAAAGAAAGCGTCCCCGGACCGGATCAACGGGGGAAGCCTTGAGGCGGGAGTGGGCGCCAAGCCGGACGTGGACGGACGGCCGCGCGCGAGGCGGAATCCGCGGCGGCAAGAAGCGACCGGGCGGGTGCTTGCGTGCAGCCGCATCAAACAGGGCAGCAACCCCACCACCACCGCATCCTCTCACCCCAAGATTCCCCCGCCCCAAGAAAGAAGAACTCGCCCAGACAAGCAAGCACCAGACCGGCAGGGCGGTGCCAAACCCACCCGCACGCAGAGACACCACGAGAGCTGGCGAACTCACCTCGGTGGAGGATCCGCGCCGGTGTGAATCCAGAATTCGCGGCCGCGAGCTCGGAGGCGACGGTCGTCCCCCACCGGAGACTAGTGGTGGTGGAAGGTATGAAATGGAGAAGCGAACGGAGACCGGGCGCAGCACAGCAGGGGGTGAAGAAGAAATTAATCCCATTCTCTTGTTTTTTATGCAGCCGAGGCCGCCGGCTCGTATAATATTGCTACCTGGCCCCTCCCACCATTGAAAAAGCGTCACCACTGGCATTAGTTTATCGCGGGGCTGCATTAAGAACTGTGGCCTTCGGGTGGATCTGAACCGTTGGTGCCTCGAAGATGAGGTGACGGACGGCTGGAGATGGGTTTTTTTGCTTTTGGGAGGAGAGTTGCATTTAGTACTAAGTGAGTGGATGCTGCGCTGGGGTCAAAATGTCAAGGGTCGACATGGGTCAGTGCGATTGTTGACCATTGCTCCGTGTCCGTGGCTCACATGGAAAAGGTCAGGGAAATACTCATGCGTACGATTTGTTCTTCCATACTTTAATGTGCCGGATTTGGACAAGCTTAACTTTACCTAACTCACTCACATGACCCCTTTTGAGATTTTTCATCATCACAATCACCATCTGTACTTTAACTTGGTCTCATCCATATTTATTATTCTCTCTGGTTAATTGGTTTAATATGGAAATTGGAGGGAGTACTCAGTAAAAAAGATTAGAAAATTTCCATATATGATGGTTCCATTTTTGGGGAGTATATCCAGTTCTCCAGCAGTTCAAAAGGAATTGAATGCAGGGGAGAGACGGATGAGGAGTCCAACTCCTTGCTAAAATAAGATGAGAATGCTTTTTCGAAGAAAGAACATGCTTGGCGTGTGGGACATCCTTGATTCGTTGTGCTGCATCATGATACCGCAATAATGGAATTTTTATCTGCAAACGTTCGAGGGGGGGCATTATTAGGAGTACCATGATTGATCTATCTATTTATAAACGATGGAGCAGTACTAGGGGACACGTGAGTCGTCGGGGGACCCTGGATCACATGATCCTGTTTACTACAGCCATCCCGGCTGCAGAAAGGTCAAATGACAGCTCCACCGGCAAGGAATCTCGCACGTACTTCCCTCTTTTTTTTCTTCCTTTTTTCCTCTTTGTTTTTATTTGGTACTAGTAGTATCAAGCAAACGGGCACGTAGCTTCCTCGTACACTCGTCGGAGCATCTTCACTCGTTGGCCGTTCCCAGGTCAAAAACCAAACCTAAATAGCGCCGGCCGGAGAAAGGTTTTGGACTGAGAATAGCCGATTTCCCACTCGCGTTTTCAGGCCGAGTTTCTAGGCGAAGCAAAAACGGCGATATTTTCGAATTTTCTCGTTCCCGCCGGTGAAGTCTCGGCCATAGGATGCTCGACAGAAGTACGCCCAAAAATGTCCGGCCATCAAATTATTACAGAACAAGATAAAATTGGTCGGCGATCAGTCGGCGATGGGGGTGATCTCCTCCGGCATGTCCGGTGCGGGGGGATGGGTTCGTCGGTGCCGTGGCCGGTCGACGGGTTGGAGGAGGTCGAAGCGGAGCTCGGCGAGGGCACGGCGG
This sequence comes from Avena insularis, assembly GCA_023614405.1. Classification (NCBI taxonomy): domain Eukaryota; kingdom Viridiplantae; phylum Streptophyta; class Magnoliopsida; order Poales; family Poaceae; genus Avena; species Avena insularis. Next base: position 92,081,681 of record CM042696.1, on the reverse strand, counting down.
CGGAGGTGATCGACGCAGAGCTTGGCGCGCTCTCGGCGTTGTCATCCTCGAGGATGTCCTTGCGACGTGCCATATATCAGGCCTTGACCAGCGAGCTCATCGCCGAGGTGTCTTCACCGCCCATGAGAAACTGCAGATCGGTGTTCCTCTTCTTGGCGGTGAAGTTCGCTTTGAGGAGATCGAGCTTGTGGTCTTGGTTCTATAGCAGCTACGCCCACTCTGCTCGGTCTTCTCCTCCCTCTTCTTGGTATGGGCCTTCGTTCGGCGATGCACCTCTCGATGGATTCCTGGAGGCGCTCGGCGGGAGGTCCTGCGGCTTTGAGCATCTTCGCCTTCTTCTGGCCGAGCTCTGGCCTTCCTTCACCGGGAGCAGGTGGAGGGGCCACCGGATTGTACACGCCGTCCTTTGTCTTGGCGAGGGTCAGCCGAGTATCCGCCCATTGCTGGCATTTCTCAATCGAAGGGAACACGTGATGGAACTTGAACTCCGTCCCGGTGTTAGTCCGGTACATGCCGAGTACGCGGAGGAGCTGCAAAGGCAAGGCAAAGTGTGTCAGGATAGGCATGAACAAGTACCTTCGGCTAGTGTTTGGCGTAGTACCTTGGCATCCATGCTCTCGCCGCTGACGGGTGTGCGCTCGACCTCCTCGAGAATATTGTGCCACTTGCTGCACGTCTGTTGGATGAGCCCCCAGTGGTTGGTCATGGCTTTCTCGCCGCGCTCCATGTGGGTTTTGTTCTACTTCGGTCACAAAGGTTGCCTTCGTCGAATGCTAGCTTCACGCGCTTCCAGTAGTTGTCCGAATTTTGATTGGCGCCAGTGATGGGATCCATGCTCACCGATTTCCAGGCAAAGGTCCTCAGTCGGTGTCCACTTGATCCGAGGCTCCATCGCCATGGTGCCCACCTTCTTCTTGCCTTTGCATTTGCCCTTTACCGGAGCCAGGCCAACGCCTTCCTCTTCCTCATCGGTCTGGGTCTGCTCGGCGAAATCCTAGGACTCAATACCGTGTTCGGCGTCGGCCCGGGACTATTCTTGGGTGAAAAAAGGCGGCATTGCTGGCCGCAGCGGCCGCCGACCCTTCGGCGATCATGCCATGCATGTAGGCTTCATTCGACATTCCGCCGAACATGTTCTGGGCATCGGACTCGCTGTGGGTCGCGTGCGACGAGCTTCCGGCGAACGGTAGAGGACCGCGGCGCGCCGTCGAGGAAGCGACGTACGCCGAAGAGGAGGAGTAGGAGACGTTGATGTCGATGCTGAACACCGAAGGAGGGCGTGGTGGGGGCAGGGGAAGACAGTGTTCGGGTTGAATCCGTCGTCGAACTCGGGGAAGGAGGAGTACCTCTGCCGTAGGTTTGCCTGATTCTCCTGGAACATCGCTGGCGAGATCGGCGAGAACCCGACCGGCGAGTATCCGGCAGGCGACGCGACGCTTGGCTGGCTCCCCCAAACACTGTCGTACTGCGCATGCGACGACGCCAATGCCGCTTCCCTCATCGCCTGAGCCTCGGCCACCGATTCCCTCATCGCCTGAGCCTCGGCCGCCTCTCCCCTCATCGCCTGAGCTTCGGCGAGCTCCTGCGCCTGATTGGCCCTTGCCTTCCTGTCCCTACGGCTCTCCGTAGCGAACTTTCTCTTCGTGGATAGGGCCAACCGGTCGGGGGCGCTCATGCCTTGAGGTTTCGGCGCGGGCGCTCTCGGCTTCCTCACCTTTTTCTCTTTTGGTTCGCTGGCGGCAGATCGGGGTTTGGCGAAAGCCTTGGGCGGCATAGCGGCGGGAGCTCGGCAAACTGGCGGGAGATGTGGGGGATTGTGGAGGGAAGGCAAGAGAGGAAGAAGAAAAAGGGCGGGAACTCGGCCTCCACTCGCTGACAGGGCTGGTCCACCCTCGTATTCTCTCCATCCGGCGTTTCCAGATCGTTCCCGGCGCCTCGGGTACGGTCTGAGAACGCCGGACCAATTTTGAGTCAAATCCGGACGAAACCGGCGTCTTAGGAACACGACTGGACGAATTTTCGCCGTCCAGACGAAAAATAGGCGCTGGGAACGCCTTCCTGAAACAAAACACGAGCGGAGATGCTCTTAATAGTGTAGTGATGCGATGACCATTGGAAATGTATATTTTACCGGTCTCCAGTTTGATTCTTTGAGTACTACCTTTTTTTGACTTGTGGAAATGGATGTGATCGTACAATCAAAATAATCGTTAAACTCGATTTTCCAATAAATAATTTCCTGTAAAACATATTGCATATTATTTCCACCTGACCAAGAATATTTTTTCCAAAAGGAGCAAAATATTTTCTTTACAACAACGTTTTGGCTTGACCGGCTCGGTAAAGCAAGTACAAAATATAAGCACAGTCAAAAACAAATACCAACTACTTCCTCCGTTTTAAAATATAAGATGTTTTAGTTTTGTGAAAAGAGTATATCTAGAGTGTCTAGGTTTATTTTAAACCTAAATAAACCTAGACACTAAAACAGGTCTAGATACACTTCATTCACAAAGTTAAAATATCTTATATTTTAAAATGGAGGGAGTACAAAGATCTCTAATAAAATCGAAAATAACATCAAGTTTATTTGCACTCGACACCTTAAAGATTACAACTTTCCATCTTGATGTTTCTCCACGGAGAAGGGCCAAAGCTCCGGAAACCAGACCTGCAAAAGTTGGACTGGCCTCGTGTTTTTTTAATGGACCGGGGAGGGGAGTTGAGTCCCCACGTGATATAGGTATGAATGTCCCTCACAAGTCTCGAACAATCCGACATCATCTCAGGGAAACTAGTTCTCCCCCCTAGGTAAGGTAGTCCTGGACGTGATCTTTGGCAAACCAGATAACTTTATGTACGAGAGGCTCGACTTCGAAGTGGTCGACTGACCATCACAGTACCATGTCATACTTGGTCGGGTCACGTTCGCTCGGTTCCTAGCGGTGCCTCATTACGCCTACCTCATGATGAAGATGTTAGGACCCAATGGTGTCATTACCATCCGAACCGTGACAAGAATTTCAACAGAATCTCTCAGTCGTTCGGAATGCAAGAGGAATTGGTGCAACTCAAGGAGACGACAAACAACAATCCCCCCCCTCCCGACGCAGCGAAGCACACCCGAGCTGGAATTCGACACTAGCAGTGACACAAGGGAGATCTAGGTCCACCCGATGGACCCAAGAAGATCGTCCTTATATCAACCAACTTGAGTTCCGCATATGAACTCGCGCTCGTCAAATTTCTCCATGAGCACTAGGAGATCTTCGTCTAGTATCCAGCCGACATGCCAGGTGTTCTCAAGAAATTCGCCGAGCACGCACTCAACATGTATCCATATGTGAAACCAATCAAACAATCTCTACGTCGATTCTCAAAGCCAAGACACAAAGCAATTGACGAGAAAGTCAACATACTACTCGAAGCGCACTTCATTCGAGAAATCAAGCAAGGCACCTAGGTAGCTAACCTCGTGCTGGTCCCGACGAAAGAGACCGAGATACTTTGCATGACTATGGACTACACGTCCTTGAACAAGCACTGCCTAAACGATCACTTTCCGTTACGCGGATCGACCAAATTGTTTACTCCACTGCAGGTTGTGAGCGCCTTTCCTTCCTTGACGCCTACTCAGGTGATGACCCACAAGTATAGGGGGTGTATCGCAGTATTTTCGATAAGTAAGAGTGTCGAACCCAACGAGGAGCAGAAGGTGCTGGCTAGTGGTATGGATCAGGAATTCTCTGCAAATACTTAGCAAACGGATTTTTAGGGGTTTTCGATAAAGCAAGTAAACAAAGTACGAGTAAACAAAAGACAGTAGGAATAAATGCAGCAAGTGGCCCAATCCTTTATGCAGCAAAAGACAAGCCGGTTGTATTTCTATAGATGACCAAACATTCTTGAGGACACATGGAAAGACTGTCAAGTGCTTTCGCTTCATATAGTCGATTAATCTTCTTTAGCTTGCTAAGTGTTGTGTGGGTGAACCTGTGCTAATGTACCGCCCCATCCAAGACTAAATACATACTTGTGATTAAACCCCCTTGCAAACATCTGTAGGTACAAGAAAGTAATTAAGGTAGAAACCTAACCACAACTTTAAACTCTAAGACCCTTACGTCCCTTGTGCAATGGTTTCCTAACGGGGGTTCAGGTTTCTGTCACTCCGGCAACCCCTACGATTAGTAGCCAAATACACAATGCATTCCCCTAGGCCCATATAGGTGAAGTGTCATGTAGTCGACGTTCACATGACACCACTAGAAGAAGTACACCACAACTTAAATAACAATCTATTGAATCTTTCTCAACATAACTCCACTACTAGCAACAAGACTTCTCCCATGTCCTCAAGAACAAAACGAACTACTCACAAGACATCATATGGATCATGATCAGAGATGGAATAATGATGTATAACAATCTGAATATAAACAATAATTCAATGGTTCACTCAATAGCATCAACTACAAAGAGTAATCAACATCGGGAAAGTTTCCCCCCTGAACTATGCAAGATTCAACGCAATTGTTACAGCAATATGGAGATGATGATGAGGGTGCTGATGGTGATGATGGTGGTGGTGATGATGATGATGATCCCGATGAAGTCCAGCTTGATGGTGGTGTTGATGGCGACGATCTCCCCTCTCTGGGAAGGAATTCTCCCAGAATCTGCATCACGGAGAGATCTTTCTCTCTCGGAGTTTTCCGCCCCGCAGAGGCGGCGGAATCTTTCTGTGGTCGCTCCCCGAGTCTTAGGGTTTCGTGGGGATGATATAAGCCAGAGGGGAGAGGCTGGAGTGGGTCAGGGTGGCCACACCACTCCCAGGCGCGGCCTAGGCCTGTCCGCGCCATGGGGTGGTGTGGGCCCCCTGTGGCGCACCTCCACTCCATCTTCTGGCATCCTGAGTCTTCTGGAAAAATAGGATTTTCCGTATATTTTCCCGGATTTTCTGATCTTCGTGAATTTTGCCTCCAAACAGCACCTTTTCCATCAGAATCCTGATTGCAGCGGTTCATGCTCCAAAGGTCATCAACCATGCAAAAATAGATGAAATGACATAAGTATCACCTCTAAATACGAAATATATCAATGAATAATAGTGAATTAAGACATAGAATAGTGATGCAAAATGGACGTATCAACTCCCCCCAAGCTTAGACTTCGCTTGTCCCCAAGCGAAACTGAGCTCAATAAACATGACCTCGGGTTTATGGAGTGAAGAGTCGATAAAAGAATACGGACAAGAAGCATCACATTCATCAAATACATAGATCATAATAGAAGACAACTCACTATTATATAACTCAACTTGCAATAAGTAAAGGAAACACAATAAAGATACATAAAGTGAATCATAATTGGTAATGGCAAACTTAGCTCTTGGTCGAAGAATAGTTGATAATTTGCTGGAGTTCACAAATAGCTGGTTTTTCAAAGATAGCTTTCAAAGTAGTAAACATTAAGATAAGAGCAAAGTGCAAAACAAGGAACATAAGAAACATGAATGCATAAATCATCATATGAATGAATGAAGCACAACAACACAAAATACTTGCTGAGATAGAAGGGAGTAGGTTTACTGACTCAACTACAAAGTAAAAGAAAGCCCCTTCGCAGAGGGAAGCAGGGATTGCAAGTCTCATAAAGAGATCCCAAAAATTATGATACTTACTAGCTTTCAGCTCTCATTGCCCCTATCATAGGCATCTTTAGGTGATTAAGGTTAAAAGTGACACAACTAAGAGGATATGCTTGACAAGTTATAAGTTGAAATCTCATGCCCCTTACTTATGAGTACCGATCCTCATGCTACTCAACTTCAATCATGAGCAAGCTCTTGTCATTGTAAATACATGTGTATCATTGAGAACCGCCAACGGGGTACCCCTTGCACATGACACAGGAGCTATCACATAATCAAAATGACAAGGCAAGCAGACAGTGAGCATCTCAGTGATCTTTTTATTTGCTATTTGCATAGGTTTTTATTGAGGATGCTTCATAGAATGCTCACTATAGTTATGCTGCAAGTTTCCACCATGATTAGGCATGGCTTAGGCTAGTGGCCTAGGTGTTTCTCGAACACACATATAAACTCCATGATCTTACAAGTTCCACTTTTATTTCACACCGCCGGGATCCATAAGCAAAAGAACATGATATCAACTAGGTACAAGTACCAATGAAGTGTTGAAAGCGGTCCCCATGATACATGGTTCGGCTGACTTCAACTCATAAAGCGCAAGCATATACGCAACAAAGAAGGACCCAATGGTTCAAGTTTATTAAATGCAAGAAAGTAAAGTGTGCCATAAAGTTCGTGAGAGCTTTAATCACTAATTTTCACATAACAAGTTTAATTTGGGAGGTAGACAAAACAGGAATTTACTTGGAATAGCAATAATGCTATTAGGTAGGTATGGTGGACACAAATGGCAAATGTTTTGGTTTTAAGGAGGTGGATGCACGATAAGAATACCCTCTCAGTACAGGTTTTTGGCTAGCAAGGCTGGGTAGCAAGTACAAGAGTTGAAGGAAACAAACAATCATACAAATGATAAAGGCAAACATGCAATCTTCCTTGGAAGCACAAAAGATCTTAACTAGAGAATACTAAACTTATGAGCAAATCAAGAAAGAAAGATGATGAAATTATTTTTCTCTAGAGTACTCTTATCTTTTTCTTTCAACTCAAAAATAGTGTTGCTATTGACCGAGCCAGGTTTGCCAAAACCAACTAAATTAACTCAATGATCCCAAAGTGCTACCAATACTAACAACAAGATCAATCATATAACTACGAATTGAAAACTATCATAAGCTATGCAAAAGAGTGAATGATAGAACTTCTCATTAATATTCCATAACGAAAACTCACACCAAGGGATACAAATCTAACGAGAGAGGAGACACTTCCATAATGCAAACCATACTACAAAATAACTCCTTTATTCATGATATGACTCTACTAATAAGGTAAAAAGATAGAAGATAGTGACATGATACCGCGACACTCCCCTAAGCTTGGAACAAACCAAGGGGATGCCAAACCTGATGACGAATTACTCCTTAGGTGGTGGTGGTATCCTCTCGATGAGCTCCTTGATCAGTTTCCCCAAGTCCTCAATCTCAAAGGTGAGATTACGAATCAGCTGTGAGTTTTGCTCAATGCGGCTCATGATCATGTCGTGTTGAGAATTCCATCTCTTGCTATTCCTTCCCCACTCTTCCTCCTTGAAGTCTTCCTTTCCTGCATGGCTAGAACGAGGCAAATCCCAGTTGGAGGGTAATTTCCCCTTGGGCATATTCTGGTATTGATGCTCATGGATAAGGGCATGGAAAGGATTCTTGGTGCATGGAGGAAGTGACCAGGGATCTGAACGGTGATGAGGAGGCTTCCCTCCAATGGCTGGATTTTCCACCACTCTAATGCTTGCAATGGTAGTGCCGGTGTCGGGGTGTTGGCCTTGCTCCTCTTCACCTTCACTCTTGGTCTCCTTCTCCTTCCCGAGGTCTTGGAGGTCTTCCTCCATGGGCTCCTTCCCTTTATCCTTGTCGGACACCATTGTGCTTCTAAGCTTTCAAAGAGTATGTCCTGACAGAAACAGATCGAAACAAAACACGCATTTAAAACACGATATACGGACCTCGGGGGATCCGGGGGGTTATATATTACGAAGTTTCGTATCAAAAGGAAGGTACTGGGAGAAAACGAGTCGGAGGCGGAGTCCTGGGTGGCCTCACCACCTGGTGGCGTGGCCAGGGGTGGGCCCGCGCCATGGGGTGGTGTGGGCCACCCCGTCTCCGTTTCCGTCCCTTTTTTGCTTCGTAACTTTCCTTATTGACTGAAAACTGCAAAAAAATAGTTGGATTGTATTTTCGTGGAACTTTTCTTACCAGAACTGTTACCTATTTGGGAACAGACTCTGCAGGTCTCTGAATTTGGTATATAGTAGATTCTTCCAGAGTTATAACTTGAAAGGCATCAATATCTTCATCTTCATACACTTATTACTTGAGTCATAAAACCCTTCTCTTTCTTATTACACCATTATCTCCACTTCCTGGAAATTTCTTTCACACAAAACTTCACACAGTTCTTATTAGCAACATTAGTATAAGTGAAGTGATAGAACCTTTTGAGTCCAACTTCAACTGAAAACCATCAAAACGTAAGCTACTGTAGCAACTCCTTCCGAAAACCCAAAAAGAATTCAAAAAGGAAATCGAATAAAGAAGCAAATGCAAGATTGGCAAAATCTGTCAAAACAGACCAGCAGGTAAAGATCAATTTTTTCGAAAATCTTCTGTTGCTCAAATCAAAAAGTGCAAAACTAACGAAAGTTAAATAACAACCTAGGTCAGAAGCACAAAAAATTACATCTCAATCCGACATACAAAGGTCTCTCACGAATTTTTACGGTGAAGTACAAAAATCTGTTTCGGGACAGCAACTTCCCCAAATCTTACTTCTCTCTCATTAGAGGTTGATCTTGACACAAAAACCAAACAGAACGGATAAGGAGCGGTTATTACCGAAGTAATAACTTCCAATACTCAAAGAAACAAAAACAAACTAAAAGTAAAAACAAATTGGGTTGTCTCCCATAAAGCTCTTTCTTTATAGCCATTAAGATGGGCATGATAATTTTAAAGAAGCTCTCATAGGGATATGAATTGAAGTGAAAGAGAGCATTAAGAAGAAAAAACACACACATTTAAGTATAACCCACTTCCTATGCAAGGGAATTTTTTAAACAAACAAGTTATTGAAACCAAAGGCAACTTGCATAACAAGGCAAAAGAAGTGCAACATAAAAACTTTCAGCATAAAACGAGGAAACTTGATATTATTAAGATGCATAAGAAAACTTTTCCCTCTCTCATAGTAACTTTCATTATCATGCATAAACTTAAAAATATAGCTATCACAAGGACTATCATAGCAATGATCACTTATTCTAACAGAAAACATAGGAATACTAGCTCTCATAACACTACTATGTGAAACAATATTAGAGGTATCCTTACAAAGGATAGGGTGTCCCTCTTTTTCATACTTAGTGACAAAGTCTTTCACATTTGCTACTATAGGTTCATCAACCATTTGTTTATCAGGTTCAACAGCTTTACTAGTACTTTCATTAACCATACTAGCTATCATAGAATGTTCCTTTACCTTAACTGGAAAAGGCATTTTCTCAATATAAGGTTCAGGTACAACATGATTAGCAGTATAAACTTCAGTATTTCTTAAAGGAACACTCTTAGCAATATCTTTATAAGGCTCATGATACTTATTCCACTTCTTTTTAGGCACTTCAATATAGGAAGCAAAAGCCTTAAAATAAGAAGCAATAGCTTGAGAGTCTAGACCATAAGCATTTTTAATATTTTGAAAGTCATCAGTTCCCATAAAAGATTCAATGCATTCATAATCATAATTTATACCTGACTTTCTACCTTTGTCATTCTCCCAAGCTTCAGCATTGTCTTGAATACGATCTAGAAGGTCCCATTTAGCTTCTTCTTCCATACGAGTGAATGATCCAGCACAAGAAGCATCCAATAAATCTTTGTCATGTAGAGGAAGCCTTGCATAAAAGTTATTGATAATAATATTGTTGGGGAGCTCATGAATGGGAAATTTGAGCATTAGTAACTTCAATCTCCCCCAAGCTTGAGCTGTACTCTCTCCATCAAGAGGCCAAAAGTTGTATATTTGATTCCGATCTTTATGAATCTCACTAGGAGGATAAAACTTTGAATAAAAGAGAGGCACTATTTCCTCCCATTCCAGAGCTTGACCATTCTTCAGCAGCTTATACCATTCCTCAGCTCTTCCTTTCAGCGATAATGAGAATAACTTCTTCTTAACTTGATCTGTAGTAATACCTGCACACTTGAACAACCCGCATAATTCGTGTATAAAGAGAAAATGATCACCGGGATGGACAGTTCCATCCCCAACATAGTATTTATCCATAACACGATCAATAATTCTTATAGGTATTTTGAAAACATCTTTCTCAGCAGGTGGTGGCTTATCTACTACCTTAGCAGTGGTAGTAGCATTACCAAATAAGAAACTCAACGAATTATCCATAACGAAAATAAAGCAACTAGCAGAAGTAAACAATACTCACAGTAGAAGTTTCCTTTACCAGTTCCACTCTCCAATAGCGCTTCACTCCCCGGCAACGGCACCAGAAAATAGTCTTGATGACCCACAAGTATAGGGGGTGTATCGCAGTATTTTCGATAAGTAAGAGTGTCGAACCCAACGAGGAGCAGAAGGTGCTGGCTAGTGGTATGGATCAGGAATTCTCTGCAAATACTTAGCAAACGGATTTTTAGGGGTTTTCGATAAAGCAAGTAAACAAAGTACGAGTAAACAAAAGACAGTAGGAATAAATGTAGCAAGTGGCCCAATCCTTTATGCAGCAAAGGACAAGCCGGTTGTATTTCTATAGATGACCAAACGTTCTCGAGGACACATGGGAAGACTGTCAAGTGCTTTCGCTTCATATAGTCGATTAATCTTCTTTAGCTTACTAAGTGTTGTGTGGGTGAACCTGTGCTAATGTACCGCCCCATCCAAGACTAAATACATACTTGTGATTAAACCCCCTTGCAAACATCCGTAAGTACAAGAAAGTAATTAAGGTAGAAACCTAACCACAACTTTAAACTCTAAGACCCTTACGTCCCTTGTGCAATGGTTTCCTAACGGGGGTTCAGGTTTCTGTCACTCCGGCAACCCCTACGATTAGTAGCCAAATACACAATGCATTCCCCTAGGCCCATATAGGTGAAGTGTCATGTAGTCGACGTTCACATGACACCACTAGAAGAAGTACATCACAACTTAAATAACAATCTATTGAATCTTTCTCAACATAACTCCACTACTAACAACAAGACTTCTCCCATGTCCTCAAGAACAAAACGAACTACTCACAAGACATCATATGGATCATGATCAGAGATGGAATAATGATGTATAACAATCTGAACATAAACAATAATTCAATGGTTCACTCAATAGCATCAACTACAAAGAGTAATCAACATCGGGAAAGTTTCCCCCCTGAACTATGCAAGATTCAACGCAATTGTTACAGCAATATGGAGATGATGATGAGGGTGCTGATGGTGATGATGGTGGTGATGATGATGATGATGATCCCGATGAAGTCCAGCTTGATGGTGGTGTTGATGGCGATGATCTCCCCTCTCTGGGAAGGAACTCCCCCGGCAGAAATCTGTCTGTCAGAGAGATCTTTCTCTCTCGGAGTTTTCTGCCCCGCAGAGGCGGCGAAATATTTCTGTGGTCCCTCCCCGAGTCTTAGGGTTTCGTGGGGATGATATACGCCAGAGGGGAGAGGCTGGAGTGGGCCAGGGTGGCCACACCACTCCCAGGCGCGGCCTAGGCCTGCCCGCGCCATGGGGTGGTGTGGGCCCCATGTGGCACACCTCCACTCCATCTTCTGGCATCCTGAGTCTTCTGGAAAAATAGGATTTTCCGTATATTTTACCAGATTTTCTGATCTTCGCGAATTTTGCCTCCAAAAAGCACCTTTTCCATCAGAATTCTGACTGCAGCGGTCCATGCTCCAAAGGTCATCAACCATCCAAAAATAGATAAAATGACATAAATATCACCTCTCAATACGAAATATATCAATGAATAATAGTGAATTAAGACATAGAACAGTGATGCAAAATGGACGTATCATCAGGCTATAACTAGATCAAGATGAAGGTCGAGGACAAAGAAAAGACTGCATTTGTCACCCCCTACGGTGTATTCTACAACACGGTTATGCCTTTTGGGCTCAAGAACACGGGTGCCGCCTATCAAAGGTGCATGCAGGCCTGCCTCAAGGACCAAATCAGCAAGAACATCCAAGTTTACGTTAACGATGTGGTCGTCAAGTCCAAAGAGGGATCCACACTTATCGACGATATCCAAGAGACCTTCAACAACCTCAACCGCTACCAGATCAAGCTGAACCCTACGAAGTGCGCCTTTGGAGTACCAGCAATTCAACTCCTCGGTACCTCATCTCAGCAAGAGGAATCAAAGTGAATCTGAAGAAGATAAAGTCGGTCCTGACATAATGAAGCAGCTGACAAATCTTAGGGGCATCCAATAGCTGGCAGGATGCATAGCAGCACTCAGTCAATAAATCGGCATGCTAGGCGAGAAGGCACTCCCATTCTATCAACTGCTACGCCAAAATAACAAATTCTAGTGGACCACTGAACCATAGGTGGCCTTCGAGAACCTCAAGCGCCTGATGTCGACTCAACTTGTCCTGGTAACTCCCCACGAAAGAGATCCCATGTTGCTATACATTTCCGCTACCAACCAGGTGTTGGGTCCAGAGCATAGAAAACAAAAAAATTCCTACGATGAGAACTATACGCCAAGATCTATCTACTAGATACAGAGCAACGGGTGGACATACATCCATGGAGAACTTACTCTCGAAGACAACGAGTTTTGTTAATGAGTAGGAACTTGTGGTTGATGTAGTCGTACGCTTGCCGATCTCAAGATCGTGTGGAAGTCCGAGCACCGCAAATCATCAACGCATCCGTCCTCGCACACACATTCAAGCCACCGGACAACCTCCACCTCCTCTCTCCAGCGAATCAGTGGAAGCAGCAACTCCTTCCAGACGCAAGGCCACCGCATGTATCTTGCTAATCCGAGACCATGGGGTAATATCTAGAGGGGGAGAGAGATCCTTCACGAGGAGGTGTGGTTTGTGAGAGGGGAGAGGGGGACTTTATATAGGAGGGAGGGAGACCCCGCCCCTCCCATAGCCGACGCATGAGGGGGGGGGGGACTCCTCCCCTCCTTCATTCATGTGGTGAACCTCCATTCACATAAACATGGCCTCCACCCAAAATCCCACTCACATGTATTTAATTTCCACCAAATTAAATGCAACTCTCAATTAATAAAACTCTTTTATTTCTTTTATTCAGAATTTTGTTAATTACTTTAATTAACAAACATTCACATAAAACCCCTTGCAACATTTCAATGTCACATGCAGAACCACTTTCTGCAATTTCACCCGAAACAATTCCAGTTTCTATCGAAACAGTTCCTGTTTCTATCGAAACAGTTCCTGCGCTTTGCAAACCTTTTGCCTGAAACATATGTGCTCCTAAATGGTGTCCGGAAACCCTTAAGTGTGTCACCCTACGGTTCGTGAATAATGCAGACATGATTGAGACTCCTCTTAGATCAATAATCAGAAGCGGGACCTGGAGATCCATATTGACTCCTGCACATTCAACGATGACTTCTATGATCGTGAGAACCTTTAACGCTAGTAATTTAATCCCTTTGTCTCATGATATAATACATGTCCGAGATTCGATCATCAGTATCCAAATACCTAGTTTGATCTCGTTACCGACATGCACTCTTTTCTTGTTCCCGTGATATAACATTCTAGTGATCACATCACTTGCTTGCAAGCTATCTTAATGTGATATCACCGAGAGGGCCCAGAGTATATCTATCCATCATCGGGATTGAAAAATTCCACTCTTGATCCATGAGCCTCAACATAACACCTTCATAGCACTAAACCCACCTTTATAGTCACCCTGTTACGGTGTGACGTTTGATGTTATCAAGATACTTTTCTGGTGTCAGCAATTAACATGATCTCATGGTCTAAGGACTAAGACTACTTCGTATGATGTTATAGCAATATAAACATAATGACTTGATCCTAATGCTATACTTTGGATGAATGTTCATCACATCATTTCACAAATGTTGTGACCTTGTTATTAACAACATCCAATGTCCATGATCAGGAAACCTTGATCATCTTGTTAATCAACAAGCTAGTCTATAAGAGAGGCATAACTAGGAACCCTTTTTGTTTATTAAACACACATGTATTGACGTTTCCTATCAATACAATTATAGCATGCAAAATAAACATCTATCATATACAAGGAATACATAATAACAACTTTATCATTGCCTCTCAGGGCATATTTCCTTCAGTCTCCCACTTGCACTAGAGACAATAATCTAGTTTACATAGTGATAAATCTAACACCCATGGAGTTTTGGTGTTGATCATGTTTTTCCCTAGGGAGTACTTTAGTCAACGGATGTACTACATTTAGGTCCGTGTGCACTTTACAAATCTTTATATCTCCATCCTTCACATGCTCGCGGATGGAGTGAAACCGGTGCTTAATATGCTTGGAATTCTTGTGAGACCTTGGTTCCTTGGCGTTGGCTATGGCTCCATTGTTGTCACAATAGATCACCATTGGGTCCAATGCACTAGGAACCACACCTAGTTCTGTTATGAACTCCTTCATCCAAACCGCTTCCTGCGCCGCTTCTGAAGCAGCAACATATTCCGCCTCCATCGTTGATCCAGCCACCATAGGTTGTTTGGAACTCCTCCAACTAACTGCTGCTCCGTTCAAGAGAAATACGTATCCGGATTGATACTTAGAGTCATCCGGATCGATGTTAAAGCTAGCATCGACATAACACTTAGCGACTAGCTCTTCTTCACCTCTGTATACAAGAAACATATCCTTAGTTCTTCTCAAGTACTTAAGGATATTCTTGACCGCTATCCAGTGTTCCGAACCTAGATCAGATTGGTACCTACTAGTCAAACTATAGCATGTGCCACATCCAGTCTTGTACATAGCATGGCGTACATTATAGAGCCTATGGCTGAGGCATAGGGGATCTTATCCATTATCTCTCTTTCTTCCGCCGTAGCCGGACTTTGAGTCTTACTCAATGTCTTGCCTTGCAACATAGGTAAGAACCCCTTCTTACTTCCGTCCATATTAAACTTCTTTAATATCTTATCAAGGTATGTACTCTGCGATAGCCCAATTAGGCGTCTTGATCTATCTCTATAGATTTTAATGCCTAATATATATGAAGCTTCACCAAGGTCTTTCATCGAAAATTTGCTGTTTAGATAACTTTTAACACTGTTTAAAAGATCTATATCATTTCCAATCAATAATATGTCATCCACATATAATATCAGAAATGCCACATTGCTCCCACTCACTTTCTTGTAAATACAAGCCTCTCCATAAGTTTGGACAAATCCAAACTCTTTGATCACCTCATCAAAGTGGAGATTCCAACTCCGGGATGCTTGCTTCAGTCCATAGACGGATCGCTGAAGTTTGCATACCTTATCAGCATCCTTAGGATCGACAAAACCCTTAGGTTGTATCATATACAACTCTTATTAAATATTACCATTGTGGAACGCAGTTTTGACATCCATCTGCCATATTTCATAATCGAAATATGCAGCAATTGCTAACATAATCCTAACCGACTTTAGCATCGCTACGGGAGAGAATGTCTCATCGTAGTCAACTCCTTGAATTTGTCGAAACCCCTTTGCGACAAGTCGAGCCTTATAGATGGTCACATTACCATTAGCATTAGTTTTTCTTTTAAAAATCCATTTATTCTCAACGACCTTTCGATCGTGAGGTAAGTCCACCAAGGTCCAAACCTGGTTTTCGTACATGGATTCCATCTCGGATTTCATGGATTCTAGCCATTTGTTGGAATTCAGGCTCATCATCGCTTCTTCATACGTCGCAGGGTCATCTATTTCATCAATCATGAAATTCATAACAGGATTGCCGTATAGTTCAGGAGCTGCACGTGTCCTACTTGACCTGCGAGGTTCGGTATTGTCATGATCAATATCATTAGCTCTCTCTTCATTAGGTGAAGTCAACTCCGAAACAACTTCCGGTGCTGCGCTACTCGCCATTTCATGAAGAGAAGGTTCAATAACCTCTTCGAGTTCTACCTTCCGATTACTCACACCTTTCGTGAGAAACTCCTTCTCAAGAAAGGATCCATTCTTGGCAACAAAAACCTTGCCCTCGAATCTGTGATAGAAGGTATACCCAATCGTTTCCTTAGGGTATCGTATGAATACGCATTTTTCCTCTTTGGGTTCGAGTTTATCTGGCTAAAGTTTCTTCACATAAACATCGCATCCCCAAACTTTAAGAAATGACATCTTAGGTTTGTCTCCAAACCATAATTCATACGGTGTCGTTTCAATGGATTTAGATGGTGCCCGATTTAAAGTGAATGCAGCGGTTTCCAGTGCATAACCCCAAAATGACAGTGGCAAGTCAGTCAGAGACATCATAGATCGAACCATATCTAATAAAGTACGATTATGACGTTCCGACACACCATTACATTGTGGTGTTCCGGCAGGCGTGAGTTGTGAAACTATTCCACAATTTTTCATATGTGTGCTAAACTCGTAACTAAGATACTCTCCTCCACGGTCGGACCATGGAAATTTGATCTTTCTGTTACGATGATTTTCCACTTGATTCTGAAATTCCTTGAACTTTTCAAAAGTTTCAGACTTATGTTTCATCAAATAGATATACCCATATCTACTCAAATCATCTGTGAAAGTAACAAAATAACGATATCCACCTCGCGTCGACACAGTCATTGGTCCACACACATCAGTATGTATGATTTCCAATAAATCTGTCGCCCTTTCCATTGAACCGGAAAACGGCGTTCTAGTCATCTTGCCCATATGGCATGACTCACATGTATCAAATGATTCAAAATCAAGTGATTCCAAAAGTCCATCAGAATGGAGTTTCTTCATGCATTTAACGCCAATTTGACCTAGACGGCAGTGCCACATATATGTAGATATATCATCATCAAGTTTAACCCTTTTAGCATTAACACAATGAATATGCATAATACTACTATCGAGATCCAATAGAAATAAACCATTCAACACAGGTGCATGACCATAAAAGATATTATCCATATAAATCGAACAACCATTGTTTTCAGATTTAAAGGAATAACCACTTCGCATCAAACACGATCCGGATACAATGTTCATGCTCAGTGCAGGCACAAAATAACAATTATTTAGATTTATCACTAATCTCGACGGCATATGGAGAGGTAGCGTCCCGACGGCGATCACATCAACTCTTGATCCATTGCCGACCCGCATCGTGACCTCATCTCTTGCTAGCTGTCGCTTGTTCCGCAGCCCCTGAATCGAGTTACATATATTAGCAACCGATCACGTATCAAATACCCAGGTGCTACTGCGAGTACTAGTCAAGTACACATCAATAACATGTATATCACATATACCTTTGTTTGCCTTGCCGGCCTTCTTGTCCGCCAAATAGTTGGGGCAATTGCGCTTCCAATGGCCAGTCCCCTTGCAATAGTAGCACTCGGTGTCAGACTTAGGGCCAGCTCGGGGTTTCTTTTCAGGTGCGGCAACAGATTTGCTGCCCTTCTTTCCCTTCTGCTTGGCTTTCTTGTCCTTGTTGAACCGGTGGTCTTATTGATCATCAACACTTGATGTTCTTTCCTAATCTCCACTTCAGCAGTCTTAAGCATTGACAGAATCTCGGGGAGACTTCTTCATGCCCTGCATATTATAGTTCATCACGAAGCTCTTGTAGCTAGGTGGCAGATATTGGAGAACACGATGTATGCCTAAGTCAATGGGAATCGTTATTCCCAAGGACACAAGCTTATCGGCGTACCCAGACATTTTGAGTACATGCTCACTAACGGAGTTGTTCTCTTCCATCATGCAGCTAAAGAACTTTTCAGAATCATTATAACTCTCTACGGCAGCATGGGTATCGAAAATCATTTTCAATTCTCCCATGGTATCAAAGGCATTGCCATTTTCGAAATGCTTTCAAAGTTCTGGCTCTAGCCCATACAGTATGCCGCAATGAACTAAGTTGTGGTCCTCCTGACGAGTTATATAGACATTCTTTTCCTTGTCAGGGGCATCAGGAGCTGGTGGGGGCCTAGCGGCGCCTCTAGCACATATTGCTTTTGTGCAGCAGTGAGGAGAATCCTCAAATTCATAGCCCAGTTGGTGAAGTTGCTACCATTCGCAGCAAGCTTGTCTTTCTCCATGAACACATTGAAATTAAAAGCAGGTGGTGCCATCTACAACAGAATTTGTAAAGTTTATTTAGACTAAGTTTATGATAGATTGAGTTCAACTAATCCAAATTACTAATGAACTCCCACTCAAAAACGACATCCCTCGTGTCCCTTTTGGTGGTTACATGAACCAAATCCACTACACCAAGTCCGATCATCACGTGAGTCGGTGTAGCTTCAAAGGCGAGCATCAATATGGGCATCATATCAAAGTTATGACTCATGCTTAACCTTTCGGTCCGTGTTCCGAGGCCATGTCTATACATGCTAGGCTCGTCAAGTAAGAACCTTAGTATTCTGCGTGTGTAAAACTGTCTTACACCCGTTGTATGAAAGCGCGAAGTCGAGTACACCCGATCACCATGTGATGTCTTGAAACACGATCCATAGAATGGTGCATACTGAAGGAAGAACACATTTTATCTTGATATCTAAATGAGGGATCATCTTACAATGCTACCAAAAGCGCCAAACTAGCAGTATAAGATGCTAACATCTAATGTGTAAAGTGAGATGATATGGTCCATGCATTTGATCTCTATCATTTGCATCGTGGTATGATCTCTATAATTCCTTTGTGTGTAAGGCCAAGGTCTATGGAACTTACATGTTAAGTGTGTTGTAAGAGTATCTATCATACATCTACTTACAACAATACCATATCAAGACACTAGCCCATCAACGATCTAAACTAGACGCCTCTAATTTATCAATTGCAAGTTTTACGTGGCTTAGGGCTTTCGGAGATAGAACCGGTCTTACCTACGAACAGGAACCACAACGAGGATAACCAAGTTATTAGCAACTCATTGTAAATTAGATATTTACTATAGTAGGAGAGACAGACACTCGCTAGCCACTTATGCAAAACTTGTTGCATGTCAGTCGTGGAACCGGTCTCATGTACGATGACATGTAAGGTTGGTCTGGGTCGCTTCATCCCACTATGCCACCAATATCCAAAATACATAGAAGATTCAATAGCATGATCATCATCACCCACATATAAACATATGTGTACTACCCGTGAAAAGCACCTACGCAAAGATCAGGCTCTGATACCACTATTGGGTCCGCAGCATAGAAAACAAAAAATTTCCTACGATGAGAACTATACGCCAATATCTATCTACTAGATACATAGCAACGGGTGGACATACATCCATGGAGAACTTACCCTCGAAGACAACGAGTTTTGTTAACGAGTAGGAACTCATGGTTGATGTAGTCGTACGCTTGTCGATCTCAAGATCGTGTGGAAGTCCGAGCGCCGCAAATTAGTAGCGCATCCGTCCTCGCACACACGTTCAAGCCACCAGACAACCTCCACCTCCTTGCTCCAGCAAATCAGCGGAAGAAGCAACTCCTTCTAGACACAAGGCCACTGGGAACATGTATCTCGCTAATCCGAGACCATGGGGGAATATCTAGAGGGGGAGAGAGATCCTTCACGAGGAGGTGTGGTTTGTGAGAGGGGAGAGGGGGGCTTTATATAGGAGGAAGGGAGACCCCTCCCCTCCCATAGCCGGCGCATGAGGGGGGACTACTCCCCTCCTTCATTCATGTGGTGAACCTCCACTCACATAAACATGGCCTCCACCCAAAATCCCACTCACATGTATTTAATTTCCACCAAATTAAATGCAACCCTCAATTAATAAAACTCTTTTATTTATTTTATTCAGAATTTTGTTAATTACTTTAATTAACAAACATTCACATAAAACCCCTTGCAACATTTCAATATCACATGCAGAACCACTTTCTGCAATTTCACCCGAAACAATTCCGGTTTCTATCGAAACATTTCCTGCACTTTGCAAACCTTTTGTATGAAACATATGTGCTCCTAAATGGTGTACGTCAACCCTTAAGTGTGTCACCCTACGGTTCGCGAATAATGCAGACATGATTGAGACTCCTCTCAGATCAATAATCAGAAGCGAGACCTGGAGATCCATACTGACTCCTGCACATTCAACGATGACTTCTTTGATCGTGAGAACCTTTAACGCTAGTAATTTAATCCCTTTGTCTCATGATATAATACATGTCCGAGATTCGATCATCGGTATCCAAATACCTAGTTTGATCTCGTTACCGACATGCACTATTTTCTCGTTCCCGTGATATAACATTCTAGTGATCACATCACTTGCTTGCAAGCTATCTTAATGTGATATCACCGAGAGGGCCCAGAGTATATCTATCATCGCCATCGGGATTGAAAATTCCACTCTTGATCCATGAGCCTCAACATAACACCTTCATAGCACTGAACCCACCTTTATAGTCACCCTATTACGGTGTGACGTTTGATGTTATCAAGATACTTTTCTGGTGTCAGCAATTAACATGATCTCATGGTCTAAGGACTAAGACTACTTCGTATGATGTTATAGAAATATAAACATAATGACTTGATCGTAATGCTATACTTCGGATGAATGTTGATCACATCATTTCACAAATGTTGTGACCTTGTTATTAACAACATCCAATGTCCATGATCAGGAAACCTTGATCATCTTGTTAATCAACAAGCTAGTCTATAAGAGAGGCATAACTAGGAACCCTTTTTGTTTATTAAACACACATGTATTGACGTTTCCTATCAATACAATTATAGCATGCAAAATAAACATCTATCATATACAAGGAATATATAATAACAACTTTATTATTGCCTCTCAGGGCATATTTCCTTCACCAGGTGGCTAACACCATGCTCGTCGTCAAATGCGTGGAAGAAGGGAAAACTCATGGGTTGCAACAACATGTGCACTACCTGAGCGAGGTCCTCAACCCCACCAAGCAGCGGTAACCGCATTACCAAAAGCTAGCATATGGCATCTTCATGATAGCAGGCCAACTTCCCCACTACTTCTAGGAGCAACCAATAGTGGTGGTCAACAAATCTATGCTCTCCAGCATCCTCAACAAAGCCGAAGAAACGGGACAAGTCTCCCTCTGGGGAATCAACTGTCTCCGACATACATCACCTACAAGAGGCGCACGACGATAAAGTCACAGGTGCTCCCTGTAAGTGCATTTGTCCCTATGTGTGGTTTTGGTAAGTAATGACAATCCCTACGGACTAATGTTTTCATTGAGTTCTATTTGAAGGGATATTCCATAGGTAATTCTTGTAGTCCATGTGCTGGATTCAAGTATGCATGCCATGAAGATAAAGATATACCTCGATTATTGGCATCAAGATGATCGATTTGAAGAGAAGAATATGATATGATCAAGAAGAATAAATGAAGATGGAGTTCTTGTGTGAAACTCAATTATCTTTGATCTAGCTTATATGTTAAGCAAAGGATGATCAAGATCTTGAGAGTTTGATCTCAATAGAAGAATTCAAGATATGGCTCTGAGTTGGTGTCATGGTAGCCTCATGATATGAGCTATGGTTGACTAATAGTTAGAGCATGCAATCAAATGAAGGATTATTTATGTACCTTGATGAATTCAAGAGCACATATCGATTGTATCTAGTTTTTAAATAAGAGTATCGAACCCATAGAGAGCTATTTTGTTAATGTCTTTATGCCCCTCGTCACTATCTACCAAATGATACTTGTAAGCTGCCTTTGATTTCAAGTAAAGGGTGTTTCAAAGCTTTTGTGTTTATGTGCAAGAAAGTAATAAAAGCAAGTAAAGTAAACAAGTAATGAAAGCATTGGGAAACGGGGTTGGAACTCAATAAGGCAAAAATGTTCTCGAGGATGTAGGATATACCACTAGCATATGATAATTATTCATAATTAGGATAGTCTATTTTTTCGGCATGACATGTGTGCAAAGAGATCCATAATAATATGTTCACTACAAGACTCATGAGAAATCGCTTCTTGAATCAAGTATTAAGTCTGTCTCTAAATAACCATTGCGATGCCTGTGAGCAATCACTCCTACAGACCACCATAATTAAGGGTTTCCCCATGGATATCGTAATGAGCTTAGTGAATCTCTTATAATTCCCCTTGGACCATGTAGGTTATAAGTTAATGCTTATAGTCATAAAGTAACACTGTACATACTCCCATACACGTCCCAAAGGTATCTCCCTATCTTTAGTCCTGAGAGAAAATGCTATGTGGTCGACTTCACATACAATCTAAAGAGAGAGAGAGATCTAACACAATATCATATATCAATGGATCATGGACCAGAGTAATAGGTTATCTTTATTTCATTTCATAATAATGCTAGGTTTTCTCCATCTCCCCAAGAACAAATGAAACTACTCACACATGGAAGCAATCAACAACATCATCATATTCATATGGATGGATCGAAAGTCCAAAGGTAAATCTAGTGCAAACCACAAGTGTATTAGAATTACAACAAGATCTAATGGATGATAGAGGGGAATAATAATGGTGATGGAGATGCAGCGGTTGATGATGTGATGTACTCCGATGATCTATGAAGCACCAGGGATTCACTATCCTCCTAGTTCCTCCTCCAGGTCCATCTTTGGTGTGGTGTTTTGAGGATGGAAGTTTATGTGAACCATGCTAGGATTGGTTACTAGCTCCAATTTGATACATTTTTTTGGGGAACTCGTAGGAATGTAATGTTGGATCTCAAATCCGTCTTTGCATGGTGAGAGTATTTGACGAGGCAGACGTCCTGGAAGGTGGTACGTGCATACAGTATGGGAAAACCCCAGCTGTACTGATGGTCGTTAAACCTCCAGTAGCTTTTCTTTACATCCTCTCTTCTCCCAGGTGCATGGAAAAATCATTTAAATGACATTTATCACTTAGAAATATCATATTACTGCATAACATGATAGTACCAATTGGTATTTTCGGAAAAGACTTAATAATTTGGGATCCTATTGGAACAAGGACAAAATATGTGCGCGAGCATAGTAAAATACCAAAAACCCTACTCTACTTGTGCAAAAACATAAGGTAAATATGCTTCAAACTTGGACTCATCATACCTCAAGATATTGAGATAGAGCATGACAAGATACATGGTTGACCAATCAAAAGAGTGAAGAATGATTTCAAGTTGGTCAACTCATGAAGCATAAAGAATATACCACATGGATCTTGTGGTATGGTAAGCGTTGTCAATTATGCTTCATGAACTAACCCATTATATATCTTACTTTGTGTTTTCTATATGGGTTAGGTATATTTCCATGGGAATGCATCAAAGGTGAAGATTTCATATATCCCATGAGAGGATGACGTCAAGTGGTGATTGTCATCAAGGTTGAGAAGTGCAAGTTCAATATAAACATCTCAAGAAGATCATATGGTTGAAGCTTGTTGTCCATATTGGTGATAATGGACATGTGAAGATGTGCCTTAATGAAGCTACCCAATAGTGGTGTATGGGGGAGCAAATTATGTGTCTTCACGATGCAACATTGATCAAGTGAAGCATTCCGTCTTGAATGGAGCTTTGAGCATTGCCATCAAGATCAAGCGGTGTGCGCAAGAAAAATGTATGGCCTTGTTAGCTTTTCATTTTACCGGCCTCAAGGAGGTTGTTGGGAGATCGAGTTATAGGATAGATAGCCGCATTATCAAGAGGGGATTTCAGTTGGGTAACTTGATCACGTCGTCTTAGGGAACTCAATTCTTTGCATACTTTGCATCTCCCTGTTTGGTTGCTTCTTGGTTTTTATCTGTATGAGGTTCTTGAACTTTTTTCTAGCTCTTCAACAAGCCCAAGTTCATCGAAAATGGAATTCATATGCATCCGCTATTGTGTTTTCGAGTTTGGAGGTTTTACCTGTTCTTCGTTTAGGGACATTTCTTACCTCTCATCATTTGGTATTTCACCTCTATTATGTAGATAATGTTCTTTGCTTTTAAAAGCCCAGGTTTTCTAAAAAATGGAGTTCGTATGAAAAAGTTATTGTGTTTTTCGTACGAGTGTTTCTTTGTCCTATGCATTCCGAAATTGATCCGAAATTCCGAGTTAATATAGACTAGCTCGGAATTCTGAACTCATTCCGAGTCTATTCCGAGAGATATACTGCAAGCTCTTTCTTATCCCAGAACCATTCTGGAATCAGTCCAGAATTGGTTCGAACCACTCAGAATTTGACCCAAAATTCCGAATTGATTCCGGATGACCATGAAATCTGCTCCAATGGTCATCCCTCGTGAAGGGGTATAAAGGGGGGGTCTTTTTACCCAAAGTTCTAGGGTTCTTCAGCATGAAATTAACCACCATTGTTGACCCCTTTGATCTTGATTCCTCTCCCTTCGCTCCAATGATTGTTGCATCTTTTTGAGAGCTTTGGAAGAGGAGATCTAGATCTAGAAATTCCACAGATCAATTCCTCCTCTAAGTGAGGGGAACCCATTTGATCTATATCTTGGAGTCATTGTTTGATTTTCACCATTGTTCTTCCTCTCTAATTCCTCCCTAGCACTTGTTGCTTTGGTGGGATTCGAGAGTGAAGGATTTGAACACCCTTGGTGTTCTTGCTTTGCACTCTTGTATAAGTGTTGAGCTATCCATTACGATTTGGCCGAGTGAGACCGTGAGCTTGTTACTCTTGGAGGGTGACCTAGTTGGCTTGGAGGTTCGTGACGTGGTGTCCTCTTCGTGGAATCTTGTGAAGAGACCCAAGCTTCTCCTTCATGGGTCTTGTGAAGTGATTGTGTAGCTTGCCATCTCTGGAGTGGAGGAAAATCTAGCCATAAGGAAAAGGCCTATTCCTTCGTGGGATAGACTCGAAGAAGAAGGTGAGACTTCATGGCGTTGGGAAATACTTCGTGGAATCCCACACCTCTCCAATGTGGCATACCTTATTTGTAAGGGAACACGAGAATACATCTTTGTCTCTGTGTGCCTCGGTTATCTCTATACCCGAGCTTAATTTCCTTGTGATAGCCATTGAGTTTGAAGTACTTATATATTGCTTATCACTTGTGATATATATATCTTGTGCTATCTTGCTTATCTTAACTTATTGCTGGTACACTTAGTTGATCCTATTGTATTTAGATTTTTTTCTTATAAAATAAACGTTATTTTAATTCTGCATTCTATCAAGCCAAAACCATAATAGTTTTAAAATTGCCTATTCACCCCCCCCTCTAGGCTAGAGTCATAAGAATATTGTGCTATCAAGAGGGGGTCCGCATTGGAAAGTTTGGGTGGAATCAACTCAGTATTGCAAAACCTGCAAGCTTTCCCAATGGTCGAGATACCAAGGTTTATTTTCCCTTGTTGCCATGGCCTAATGCTCTGTGAGGTCTGGTAGTACCGAAAGATTCATCTGATACTACCGCTCACCACCGGTAGTACCACTTGGCGGTACCGGGCGAGCCTGAACTAGTTGGCGAGCCGCGCATCCCCTTCTGCCTCACCCGGTACCACTGGGCCAGCACTACTGCTCGGAACCGGTAGTACCGCTCATATGCCCGGTACTACCGCTTCGCGGCAGCACCGCTCATTTTGAGCTGTCACTATCGGGGAGACATTAGCCTTGCCATTGTGTTTGACCACTTTCGGTACTGCGTCCGGTACCTGACCGGTAGTACCGCTTTCATCCGATACTACCACTTAGGGAACCGGTACTACCGCTTGGGTCGAGCTGCAACGGGAAGATTCACCTTGAGGATATAAATAGGCCTTTCTTCTCCAACAAGAAGGTTGTCTCTTTTATCTCTCTCCTCCATTGTTCTTGAGATATAATTTCCCTAGATCTCCTCCCCTAGTGCTGCAATCTACTTGATTCTTTGGGATTTGGTGGAGGAGGTCTAGATCTAGGGTTTCACCAAAGCAAAGTTGATTCCCCCTTGTTTTCCTTTGTGGATCTAGTTACTCTTGAGTTCTTTGAATCCTAGATGAAATATGTCGGTCTCGGAGCTTGGGCATTTGTTGTAAATCTTCAGAATCGTGTTGGGAGACTCCAAGTTTTGTGGAGGTCTACTCAACAAGTTTGTAAAGGTTTCGGTCGTCGCCTTCAAGGTCACCGCATAGTGGAACGGGTGCTTGCCGTGAGGTGGGTGCTTGGGAGAATAGGGCGAGGCCTTCTGTGGCGCTGCTGGTCTTAGTACCACCCAACCCTCCAACGGAGACGTACTTCCCCTTAAAAGGAAGGAACTTCGGGAAAACATATGCGTGTCTACTCTCAGTTACTTCTACCCTTTACCTATTTCTATTTACTTGCTTGCTTGTCATATGAGTTCTCTCACCTAGTTGCACATCTAGAGAAATTACTTTGTGCCTATTCATCCCCCCTCTAGTCGCTTATACCGATCTTTCAATTGGTATCAGAGCAAGGTGCTCTTCTTTGGCTTAACCGCCTAAGAGAAGTATGAGCGACTCGAAGGGGAGTGAAGTCACTCCCAATGAACACCCCATCACTAAGAGTGAGATTTTGGCATCTATGGATACGCTTTGACCAGAGATGAAAGACTTGCTTGAATCATATCTTGGTAAAAAGGAAGTTGTGGTTCCCGACACCATTGATAATCCATCAAGTGGCTCAAAACTGGTGGAAGATCCCCACAAGGAATCTCCCATCGGTGATGATGGCAATAAGGCTAAAAGCAACCCCATGGGAAACATGCCTCCACCACCTAGCTATAATAATGCCCCTCTTCCAATGTGATAATCCATTTTGCATCACTATTCTATATCATAATTTACTATTATTCATTGATATATTTCATATTAAGAGATGATACTTATGTTATTTCATTTGTTTTTGCATGGTTGATGACTTTTGGAGCATGGACCGCTGCAGACAGGATTCTGATGGAAAAGGTGCTTTTTGGAGGCGAAATTCGCGAAGATCAGAAAATCCGGGAAAATACATGGAAAATTCTATTTTTCCAGAAGACGGAGATTGCTAGAAGGGGGAGTGGAGATGGGCCACAGGGGGCCCACACCACCCCCTGGCGCGGGCAACCCTAGGTCGCGCCAGCAGGTGGTGTGCCCACCCTAGCCCATGTTGGGAATATGCCCTAGAGGAAAACATATATGATGTTATTCCCAATGTATTCATAAAGTTATTGTCCATGTATGAACTACTGATATGTATCATTGGATATGTGATTCGATTGTGGAACTATATATTCATGTTATTCATACTAGTTGTCCTTGGTTGTTGAGGTTATGCTGGACACACAACTTAGACTAATGTGAAAGTTGGCTGATGACTCGGTTCCACTTGTCATGGGCATGGAGATGCTATTCCGACTTACACTGATTCAGCTAAAGAGTTTAGCAAATCGGACTGACCCACAGTTGAGATACAATGAGCATGTTGTCATTTGTAGTCTCAATCAATGGAATCCTTCGACCTAAGGTGATCGCATGATGCGAGTTGTGGATCGCCAGCTTAGGTCCTATCAAACACTATTCCGTAAATGGGCAGTTATAAAGGTAGGGTTTGGGTTGGTTGTGAAGCAAGCTGCGTGACGTGGATTACCAAGATGGGATTTTCCCCTCTATAATGGAGATATATTCTCTAGGCCCTCTCGTGTGATATAATTCGAAAGCATGGCCATGCGCGGCTTGGTTAAGTGTTAACCAAGGAGTCAGACTAAGTGTTAGTCCAATAAATCGTATATCACGAAACGAGAAGAGAGAGTCGAGCTATTAAAAGTATGGCAACAACTCGCCTATAGCTTGACAAGATATATTGTAAGGCAAAGGGACTTGGACAAAAGTCACATTAAGAAAGGTTTGTCTTCTGACTTACGGCGCTTGGGAGTTGGCACGTCTTGCTAGAGGCTGCTACCAACTATCGACTCGGAGTGGTGACTCGTGTCATGTCTAGGCGTACGTAAACCTACAGGGTCACACACTTAAGGGTAAGGAGCCCATGTGGATTAGATCCATGTGGAGATTGGGGTACGGCCTAGATGGGCCTCAAGCGTTGAGCCCAGCTAGGATTTTATATAAGTGGAGTGACAAGGGATTGTTCCTGACCTAGCCCTCACTTTCTCCACTCCCATTTCGGGCTAGACAGGATCTAGCAGTCCTCTGCCTGGAGATCCCTCCTGTATGTGTGGATACCGGTAGAGGCGTTACACATGTGGCGTTGAGGACAAGGAGGTCTTTGGGGATCTGGACGTGCTGTACGGGGATCGTTCGGCACGGCATCAACTGACGCACTTCATCAACAATCCGCACCTGCACGTCTAGTGGTAAATCTCGTGGTCTATCACCTGAGCTAGATCTTGGGAGCACCACGTAGGGTAAAAAGTTTTGTTTTTCTCTGTGTGGCCCAACAGTGGTATCAGAGCGTTAGCTTCTGGTTTTAGGATCTAGGTCGTGCATATGTGATATGCGATTGGCGTTAGATTGGATCTAATTGCAGTTTTGGTGGTCGATCTATGAGATAGATCGGTTTTGTACAAGGTTGATTGGATCAACTGTACTCGGGGAATTGGATGATCTGGTTTCCGTGATCTAACTGCTAAGGTCATGGAACGACATACCCCTACCGGTCGGTTTCCACCATCGGGGTAGACTGTGACACGTAAATCCGGATGCGGTGATCGAAGATCAAAGAGTTTGGTCGAATCGGAGTCCGGATCGGATTTGGATAAAATTGTTTTATCCGATGAAGAAATCCATGTCCAGGACCGCCGGCTTCGCCTTGTCGTAGTGCCTTAGATGTCGTTGCAAGTTTCACAACGCTGGTAGATATCGTGTCTATGCATAACTTGTTTTTGCTGGGTGATGTTATGAATGATATGGCTTATGTGCATGCGATGTGTGTAATCCATACGTGATCTGTGTATCACGGTTTTTGTCAGTCGCCTGGAGCCTAGGTGCTGTCATTTTATTGTATAACGACCTGTGTGTCGGATTCTATATGTAATTTACATTACTAGCTAGTGTAGTTGTTTGGAGAATCCGGATGGCATGCAAGTCGATGTACAAGTCGGCTACATGGTGTAAGGTGGCACGTGACAAGAGTTGGCACGAGTCGGATTACAGACTTTGTGGAGATGGAGATCACCATGAAGAGAGCCATACCATCTCACATTATAATTGCTTTATTTTGTGTTATGTTTATGTCTCTGTTTTACCTCTATTAGATAGTTGGTAGAAAGTAATCCCTCAAAGAAGGTCTAGTCAGTTTCCCTTCTAGTGTCGCACCATCACAAGTCGGACATTTTTGGTAGTGGGCTCATAAAATTGAGGTGCTATCAATTCTTTTCGACTAGGTGGGTTCTAGTCGGACGCTTACAGCAGAAGCATTCCGTAATCTAGACGGGTCTATCACAACGGCTGTGGGACTCGGGGAAAGGTCGGATGGGAGCGGGGTAATGTGATGCCACCCATCCAACAGGAGTCGTATGAGATACGATTGACAAGGAGTTGTCTACCTAGATCACTTGACGGCTAGCGGTGATTCTAAAGCTCACTAGTCGACTTGCTTATTTAGGATCCTGAATCACTAAGTAACCATCGGAGGGGTGTTGGTTCTAGTGGGAGCATAAATATTAAAGTGTTTAATATGCTTGCTCTTTTATGAATACATGCCTTAAGTGTTTTGCATATTTTCTGTTGTAGATTAATGGCACCTAGTAGTCTCCCTCAGATTTCCGGTTTTGCTTTGAGAACCATCTTAGAGAAAGATAAGCTGAATGGAACTAATTTCACCAACTGGTATCGAAATCTGAGAATTGTTCTCAAACAAGAAAAGAGGGACCATGTCCTAGATAACCCACTTCCAGATGAGCCAAATGAGAATGCAAGTGTCGCAGCCACCAATGCCTATCGTAGGACATGTGATGAGTCTACGGAGATTAGATGTCTTATGCTTGCTCACATGGAACCGGACATGCAGCAGCAGTTCGAGAATGTTGAGGCCTACGGTATGATTGAAAGCCTCAAAAGTATGTTCTAGGCTCAGGCAAAGACCGAGAGGTATCAAGTCTCTCAGGCTTTGTTGAGCTGCAAGCTTAAGGATGGTGATCCACTGAGTCCGCATGTGATCAAGATGGTTGGTTACATGCAGTCTTTGGAAAGGCTGGGCTACCCCATTAGCGAAGAGTTCGCTACAGACATAATTATGAACTCTCTTCCTAGTGCGTATGGTCAGTTCATATCGAACTACCACATGCATGGTATGGATAAGAAGCTCACTGAATTACATGAGATGCTCAAGCAGGCTGAGGCGGATCTCAAGAAAGGTGCCAGTCAAGTGTTGATGGTGCAGAATAAGGCTAAGTTCAAGAAGAGTTCTTGGACTAAGAAGAAGAAGGCAAAGTCGGGAGGTAAGGCCGAGGACCCGGTCCAAAGAGCTTCCTCAGGGACTAAGCCATCTCCTGCAGCCAGATCCACTTGCTTCTACTGCAAGGCGGATGGCCACTAGAAGAGGAATTGCAGCAAGTATCTGGCTGATAGAGCCAAGAGTGGAGGTGTGACTTCCGGCTAGGTACGCCTGTTTGCAATGTTGTAGACATTTATCTTGCGGATGCACCTGGTAGTTCTTGGGTATATGATACTGGATCAGTCATTCACATCTGCAACTCGTTGTAGGGACTGGTAAGAACTAGGAGCGTGGCAAGAGGCGAGGTTGACATTCGAGTCGGCAACAAAGCGAGAGTCACTGCGTTGGAAGTCGGCATGATGCAACTTCATTTACCTTCAGGATTCTTCATGGAGCTAAATAATTGTTATTATGTTCTAGTGCTTAGTCGAAACATCATTTCTGCCTCATGTTTGATGAGACATGGCTATGAGTCGAATATTAAGAATAGTGGTTGTTCTTTATATTTGAAAGATATGTTTTACGGCTTTGCACCTGTCTAGGACGGGTTATTTATTTTGAATCTTGATGGTGAATCTGTCTATAATATAAATGTGAAAATGTTAAAACCAAATGATCTAAATATGACTTACTTTTGGCATTGTCGCCTTGGTCATATAAGTTGGAAACGCATGAAGAAGCTCCATGATGATGGACTCCTAACTTCGTTCGACTTGGAGTCGTTCGAGACATGTGAATTCTGCCTACTCGGCAAGATGACCAAGACACCTTTTGCAAGTAGTTGTGAAAGGGCGTCCGACTTATTGGGACTAGTACATAGTGATGTATGTGGCCCAATGATCACGACAACCAGAGGTGGTTATGAGTACTTCATTACCTTCACTGATGATTTGAGTAGGTATGGATATATCTACTTGATGAAACATAGGTCGGAAGCCTTTGAAAAGTTCAAGGAATTCCAGAATGAGGTACATAATCAACTCAGCAAGAAGATAAAGTTTCTTCGGTCGGACCGAGGAGGCGAGTACATGAGCCATGAGTTTGATGGCCATCTAAAGAGTTGTGGAATAGTTCCCCAGCTCACTCCTCCAGGAACGCCGCAGAGAAATGGTGTTTCAGAAAGGAGGAATCAGACCTTGTTGGACATGGTACGATCAATGATGAGTCGGATAGATCTGCCTTTATCATTTTGGGGTTATTGTCTAAAAACTGCAGTGTTCACACTAAACAGAGTACCATCAAAGTCGGTAGAGAAGACACCGCATGAGATGTGGACTGGCAAGAAGCCGAGTTTTTCTTTTCTTAACATTTTGGGTTGTGAAACTTTTGTCAAGCGACTTCAGTCAGACAAGCTTACAGCCAAATCAGATAAGTGCATTTTCATTGGGTATCCCAGGGAAACCTTGGGTTACTACTTCTACAACCGAGAAGAGGGCAAAGTGTTTGTCGCTCGGAATGGTGTCTTCCTTGAGAAAGAGTTTCTCAGTCGGGAAGTCACTGGGAGTACGGTGTGGATCGAAGAAGTTCGAGAAGAACTGGTCAGTAGCGATTTGGTGAAAGCCTTGGAGGTTGAGCCAGTCATGGTAGCTAAGCCGGCAGTTGCAACTACACTGCAAAGATCAGAAAGATTACGAAGTGTTCGTGATGTGTTACTGTTGGACAGTGATGAGCCGGTAACTTATTCGGAAGCGATGGTGGGTTCTGATTCTGAGTCATGGCTTGGAGCCATGAGATCCGAGTTAAAGTCCATGGATGAAAATCAAGTTTGGAACTTGGTTGATCTGCCAGACGGTGCAAGACCCGTCGAATGCAAATGGGTCTTTAAGAAGAAAACTGATATGGATGGAGATGTTTATGTCTATAAAGCACGACTTGTCGTGAAGGGGTTCCGACAAGTTCAAGGAGTTGACTACGATGAGACCTTCTCTCCCGTGGCGATGCTTAAGTCAGTTCGGATCATGTTAGCTATAGTAGCCTATTTCGACTATGAGATATGGCAGATGGATGTCAAGACAGCTTTCCTTAATGGAAATTTAACCGAGGACGTGTATATGATACAACTCGAGGGTTTTGTCGATCTGGCTAATGCTGACAAGGTATGCAAACTTCGGAAATCCATTTATGGGTTGAAGCAAGCATCTCGGAGTTGGAACATTCGCTTTGATGAAGTAGTCAAATCGTTTGGCTTCATCAAGAGTGATCATGATTCTTGTTTATACAAGAAGTTTAGTGGGAGCAAAGTAAACTTTCTGATCTTATATGTGGATGACATATTACTGATTGGAAATGATGTCCAGATGTTGCAAGAAACCAACGAATCATTGGAAAGGAGTTTTTCGATGAAAGGCTTAGGTGAGGCGACTTACATACTAGGAATCCAGATCTATAGAGATAGATTAAGTCGGCTCATTGGATTGAGTCAGAGTACATATTGGGACAAAGTGTTGAAGAAGTTCAACATGGAATCGTCTAAGAAGGGGTTCTTACCGATGTCCCATGGTGTAAAACTTAGCAATACTCAGTGTCCTTCGACAGCTGATGAGCGAAGTCAGATGGGTGCGATTCCATATGCTTCTGCAGTCGGATCCATCATGTACGCTATGATTTGTACTAGGTCGGATGTTTCCTATGCTCTAAGTGTTGTGAGCAGGTACCAGGCTAACCCTAGAGAAATAATCAAGGCGTGACTAAAAAATATCCTCAAGTACTTGAGAAGGACTAAGGATATGTTCCTGGTTTATGGAGGTGAGGATGAACTCAGTGTAAGGGGTTACACGGATGCGAGTTATCTCACTGACTCGGGTGATTCTCGTTCGCAATCTGGATATGTGTTTGTTATAAATGGAGGGGATGTGAGCCGGAAGAGTTCCAAGTAAGAGACGGTGTCTCCATCTACGACAATGGCTGAGTATATTGCTGCCTCGGAGGCGGCAAAAGAAGCCGTTTGGATTAGGAATTTCCTCATGGGTCTTGGTGTGGTTCAGGGCTCATCCAATCCGTTAGACGTGTATTGTGACAACAATGGTGCTATTGCACAAGCCAAGGAACCTAGACAACACCAGAAGAACAAACATATACTCATGCGGTACCACCTTATTCGCCAGTTCGTGGATCAAGGTGATATCAAGTTATGCAAAGTACACACGGATGCAAATATTGCGGATCCGTTGACAAAGCCACTTCCATAGCCGAAGCATGAGGCGCACCTGAGAGCTATGGGAATTAGATGCCTAGACATGTGATGTCGGGATGATTGACTCTAGTGCATGTGGGAGACTGTTGGGAATATGCCCTAGAGGCAATCATATATGATGTTATTCCCAATGTATTCATAAAGTTATTGTCCATGTATGAACTACTGATATGTATCATTGGATATGTGATTCGATTGTGGAACTATATATTCATGTTATTCATACTAGTTGTCCTTGGTCGTTGAGGTTGTGCTGGACACACAACTTAGACAATGGGAAAGTCGGCTGATGACTCGGTTCCACTTGTCATGGGCATGGAGATGCTATTCCGACTTACACTGATTCAGCTAAAGAGTTTAGCGAATCGGAATGACCCACAGTTGAGATACAACGAGCATGTTGTCATTTGGAGTCTCAATCAATGGAATCCTTCGACCTAAGGTGATCGCATGATGCGAGTTGTGGATCGCCAGCTTAGGTCCTATCAAACACTGTTCCGTAAATGGGAAGTTATAAAGGTAGGGTTCGGGTTGGTTGTGAAGCAAGCTGCGTGACGTGGATTACCAAGATGGGATTTGCCCC
The DNA here is from genome assembly GCA_023614405.1 of Avena insularis. Classification (NCBI taxonomy): domain Eukaryota; kingdom Viridiplantae; phylum Streptophyta; class Magnoliopsida; order Poales; family Poaceae; genus Avena; species Avena insularis. The sequence goes on along the minus strand of CM042696.1, from coordinate 92,047,630 downwards.
TCTATAATGGAGAGATATTCTCTGGGCCCTCTCGTGTGATATGATTCGGAAGCATGGCCATGCGCGACTTGGTTAAGTGTTAACCAAGGAGTCGGACTAAGTGTTAGTCCAGTGAATCGTATATCACGGAACGAGAAGAGAGAGTCGAGCTATGAAAAGGATGGCAACAACTCGCCTATAGTTTAACAAGATATATTGTGAGGCAAAGGGACTTGGACGAAAGTCACATTGAGAAAGGTTTGTCTTCTGACTTTACAATGCTTGGGAGTTGGCACGTCTTGCTAGAGGGCGCTACCAACTATCAACTCGGAGTGGTGACTCGTGTCGTGTCTAGGCGTACGTAAACCTACAGGGTCACACACTTAAGGGTAAGGAGCCCATGTGGATTAGATCCATGTGGAGATTGGGGTAAGGCCTAGATGGGCCTTAAGCGTTGAGCCTAGCTAGGATTGTATATAAGTAGAGTGACAAGGGATTGTCCCTGACCTAGCCGTCACTTTCTCTACTCCCATTTTGGGCTAGACAGGATCTAGGCGTCCTCTGCCTGGAGCTCCCTCCTGTATGTGTGGATACCGGTAGAGGCATTGCACGTGCGGCGCTAGGGACAAGGAGGTCCGTGGGGATCTTGACGTGCTGTACGGGGATCGTTCGGCAGGGCATCAACTGACGCGCTTCATCAACAATCCGCACCTGCGCGTCTAGTGGTAAATCTCGTGGTCTATCACCTGAGCTAGATCTTGGGAGCACCGCGTAGGGTAAAAGGTTTTGTTTTTCTCTGTGTGGCCCAACAGTGGTATCAGAGCATTAGCTTCTGGTTTTAGGATCGAGGTCGTGCATATGTGATATGCGGTTGGCGTTAGATTGGATCTAATTGCAGTTTTGGTCGTCGATCTATGAGATAGATCGGTTTTGTACGAGGTTGATTGGATCAACTGTACTCGGGGAATTGGATGATCTGGTTTCCGCGATCTAACTGCTAAGGTCATGGAACGACATACCCCTACCGGTCGGTTTCCGCCATCGAGGTAGACTGTGACACGTAAATCCGGATGCGGTGATCGAAGGTCAAAGAGTTTGGTCGAATCGGAGTCTGGATCGGATTTGGATAAAATTGTTTTATCCGATGAAGAAATCCATGTCCAGGACCGACGGCTTCGCCTTGTCGTAGTGCCTTAGATGTCGTTGCAAGTTTCACAACGCCGGTAGATATCGTGTCTATGCATAACTTGTTTTTGCTGGGTGATGTTATGAATGGTATGGCTTATGTGCATGCGATGTGTGTAATCCATACGTGATCTGCGTACCACGGTTTTTGTCAGTCGCCTGGAGCCTAGGTGCTGTCATTTTATTGTATAACGACCTATGTGTCGGATTCTATATGTAATTTACATTACTAGTTAGTGTAGTTGTTTGGAGAATCCGGATGGCATGCAAGTCGATGTACAAGTCGGCTACATGGTGTAAGGTGGCACGTGACAAGAGTTGGCACGAGATTCTGACTTTGTGGAGATGGAGATCACCATGAAGAGAGCCATACCATCTCACATTATAATTGCTTTATTTTGTGTTATGTTTATGTCTCTGTTTTACCTCTATTAGTTAGTTGGTAGAAAGTAATCCCTCAAAGAAGGTCTAGTCGGTTTCCCTTCTAGTGCTGCACCATCACAAGTCGGACATTTTTGGTAGTGGGCTCATAAAATTGAGGTGCTATCAATTCTTTTCGACTAGGTGGGTTCTAGTCGGACGCTTACAGCGGAAGCATTCGGTAATCTAGACGGGTCTATCACAACGGTTGTGGGACTCGGGGAAAGGTCGGATGGGAGACGGGTAATGTGATGCCACCCATCCAACAGGAGTCGTATGAGATACGATTGACAAGGAGTTGTCTACCTAGATCACTTGACGGCTAGCGGTGATTCTAAAGCTCACTAGTCGACTTGCTTATTTAGGATCCTGAATCACTAAGTAACCATCGGAGGGGTGTTGGTTCTAGTGGGAGCATAAATATGAAAGTGTTTAATATGCTTGCTCTTTTATGAATACATGTCTTAAGTGTTTTTCATATTTTCTGTTGTAGATTAATGGCACCTAGTAGTCTCCCTCAGATTTCCGGTTTTGCTTTGAGAACCATCTTAGAGAAAGATAAGCTGAATGGAACTAATTTCACCAACTGGTATCGCTGAGAATTGTTCTCAAACAAGAAAAGAGGGACCATGTCCTAGACAACCCACTTCCAGATGAGCCGAATGAGAATGCAAGTGTCGCAGCCACCAATGCCTACCGTAGGACATGTGATGAGTCTACGGAGATTAGATGTCTTATGCTTGCTCACATGGAACCGAACTTGCAGCAGCAGTTCGAGAATGTTGAGGCCTACGGTATGATCGAAAGCCTCAAAAGTATGTTCCAGGCTCAGGCAAAGACGGAGAGGTATCAAGTCTCTCAGGCTTTGTTGAGCTGCAAGCTTAAGGATGGTGATCCACTGAGTCCGCATGTGATCAAGATGGTTGGTTACATGCAGTCTTTGGAAAGGCTGGGCTACCCCATTAGTGAAGAGTTCGCTACAGACATAATTCTGAACTCTCTTCCTAGTGCGTATGGTCAGTTCATATCGAACTACCACATGCATGGTATGGATAAGAAGCTCACTGAATTACATGAGATGCTCAAGCAGGCTAAGGCGGATCTCAAGAAAGGTGCCAGTCAAGTGTTGATGGTGCAGAATAAGGCTAAGTTCAAGAAGAGTTCTTGGACTAAGAAGAAGAAGGCAAAGTCGGGAGGTAAGGCCGAGGACCCGGTCCAAAGCGCTTCCTCAGGGACTAAGCCATCTCCTGCAGCCAGATCCACTTGCTTCTACTGCAAGGCGGATGGCCACTAGAAGAGGAATTGCAGCAAGTATCTGGCTGATAGAGCCAAGAGTGGAGGTGTGACTTCCGGCTCAGGTACGCTTGTTTGCAATGTTGTAGACATTTATCTTGCGGATGCACCTGGTAGTTCTTGGGTATATGATACTGGATTAGTCATTCACATCTGCAACTCGTTGTAGGGACTGGTAAGAACTAGGAGCGTGGCAAGAGGCGAGGTTGACATTCGAGTCGGCAACAAAGCGAGAGTCGCTGCGTTGGAAGTCGGCACGATGCAACTTCATTTACCTTCAGGATTCTTCATGGAGCTAAATAATTGTTATTATGTTCTAGTGCTTAGTCGAAACATCATTTCTGCCTCATGTTTGATGAGGCATGGCTATGAGTCGAATATTAAGAATAGTGGTTGTTCTTTATATTTGAAAGATATGTTTTACGGCTTTGCACCCGTCCAGGACGGGTTATTTATTTTGAATCTTGATGGTGAATCTGTCTATAATATAAATGTGAAAATGTTAAAACCAAATGATCTAAATATGACTTACTTTTGGCATTGTCGCCTTGGTCATATAAGTTGGAAACGCATGAAGAAGCTCCATGATGATGGACTCCTATCTTCGTTCGACTTGGAGTCGTTCGAGACATGTGAATTCTGCCTACTCGGCAAGATGACCAAGACACCTTTTGCAAGTAGTTGTGAAAGGGCGTCCGACTTATTGGGACTAGTACATAGTGATGTATGTGGCCCAATGATCACGACAACCAGAGGTGGTTATGAGTACTTCATTACCTTCACTGATGATTTGAGTAGGTATGGATATATCTACTTGATGAAACATAGGTCGGAAGCCTTTGAAAAGTTCAAGGAATTCCAGAATGAGGTACATAATCAACTCAGCAAGAAGATAAAGTTTCTTCGGTCGGACCGAGGAGGCGAGTACATGAGCCATGAGTTTGATGGCCATCTAAAGAGTTGTGGAATAGTTCCCCAGCTCACTCCTCCAGGAACACCGCAGAGAAATGGTGTTTCGGAAAGGAGGAATCGGACCTTGTTGGACATGGTACGATCAATGATGAGTCGGACAGATCTGCCTTTATCATTTTGGGGTTATTGCCTAAAAACCGCAGTGTTCACACTAAACAGAGTACCATCAAAGTCGGTAGAGAAGACACCGCATGAGACGTGGACTGGCAAGAAGCCGAGTTTGTCTTTTCTTAAGATTTGGGGTTGTGAAGCTTTTGTCAAGCGACTTCAGTCGGACAAGCTTACAGCCAAATCAGATAAGTGCATTTTCATTGGGTATCCAAGGGAAACCTTGGGTTACTACTTCTACAACCGAGAAGAGGGCAAAGTGTTTGTCGCTCAGAATGGTGTCTTCCTTGAGAAAGAGTTTATCAGTCGGGAAGTCACTGGGAGTACGGTGCGGATCGAAGAAGTTCGAGAAGAACTGGTCAGTAGCGATTTGGTGAAAGCCTTGGAGGTTGAGCCAGTCGTGGTAGCTAAGCCGGAAGTTGCAACTACACTGCGAAGATCGGAAAGATTACGAAGTGTTCATGATGTGTTACTGTTGGACAGTGATGAGCCGGTAACTTATTCGGAAGCGATGGTGGGTTCTGGTTCTGAGTCATGGCTTGGAGCCATGAGATCCGAGTTAAAGTCCATGGATGAAAATCAAGTTTGGAACTTGGTTGATCTGCCAGACGGTGCAAGACCCGTCGAATGCAAATGGGTCTTTAAGAAGAAAACTGATATGGATGGAAATGTTTATGTCTATAAAGCACGGCTTGTTGCGAAGGGGTTCCGACAAGTTCAAGGAGTTGACTACGATGAGAGCTTCTCTCCCGTGGCGATGCTTAAGTCGGTTCGGATCATGTTAGCTATAGCAGCCTATTTCGACTATGAGATATGGCAGATGGATGTCAAGACAGCTTTCCTTAATGGAAATTTAACCGAGGACGTGTATATGATACAGCCCTAAGGTTTTGTCGATATGGCTAATGCTGACAAGGTATGCAAACTTCGGAAATCCATTTATGGGTTGAAGCAAGCATCTCGGAGTTGGAACATTCGCTTTGATGAAGTAGTCAAATCGTTTGGCTTCATCAAGAGTGATCATGATTCTTGTTTATACAAGAAGTTTAGTGGGAGCAAAGTAAACTTTCTGATCTTATATGTGAATGACATATTACTGATTGGAAATGATGTCCAGATGTTGCAAGAAACCAACGAATCATTGGAAAGGAGTTTTTTGATGAAAGGCTTAGGTGAGGCGACTTACATACTAGGAATCCAGATCTATAGAGATAGATTAAGTCGGCTCATTGGATTGAGTCAGAGTACATATTTGGACAAAGTGTTGAAGAAGTTCAACATGGAATCGTCTAAGAAGGGGTTCTTACCGATGTCCCATGGTGTAAAACTTAGCAAGGCTCAGTGTCCTTCGACAACTGATGAGCGAAGTCAGATGGGTGCGATTCCGTATGCTTCTGCAGTCATATCCATCATGTACGCTATGATTTGTACTAGGTCGGATGTTTCCTATGCTCTAAGTGTTGTGAGCAGGTACCAGGCTAACCCTGGAGAAATCCACTGGGCAGCAGCTAAAAATATCCTCAAGTACTTGAGAAGGACTAAGGATATGTTCCTGGTTTATGGAGGTGAGGATGAACTCAGTGTAAGGGGTTACACGGATGCGAGTTATCTCACTAAATCGGGTGATTCTCATTCGCAATCTGGATATGTGTTTGTTATAAACAAAGGGGATGTGAGCCGGAAGAGTTCCAAGCAAGAGACGGTGTCTGCGTCTACGACAGAGGCTGAGTATATTGCTACCTCGGAGGCGGCAAAAGAAGCCGTTTGGATTAGGAATTTCCTCATGGGGCTTGGTGTGGTTCAGGGCTCATCCAATCCGTTAGACGTGTATTGTGACAACAATGGTGCTATCGCACAAGCCAAGGAACCTAGACAACACTAGAAGAACAAACATATACTCATGCGGTACCACCTTATTCGCCAGTTCGTGGATCAAGGTGATATCAAGTTATGCAAAGTACACACGGATGCAAATATTGCGGATCCGTTGACAAAGCCACTTCCACAACCGAAGCATGAGGCGCACCTGAGAGCTATGGGAATTAGATGCCTAGACATGTGATGTCGGGATGATTGACTCTAGTGCATGTGGGAGACTGTTGAGAATATGCCCTAGAGGCAATCATATATGATGTTATTCCCAATGTATTCATAAAGTTATTGTCCATGTATGAATTACTAATATGTATCATTGGATATGTGATTCGATTGTGGAACTATATATTCATGTTATTCATACTAGTTGTCCTTGGTTGTTGAGGTTATGCTGGACACACAACTTAGACTAATGTGAAAGTTGGCTGATGACTCGGTTCCACTTGTCATGGGCATGGAGATGCTATTCCGACTTACACTGATTCAGCTAAAGAGTTTAGCAAATCGGACTGACCCACAGTTGAGATACAATGAGCATGTTGTCATTTGTAGTCTCAATCAATGGAATCCTTCGACCTAAGGTGATCGCATGATGCGAGTTGTGGATCGCCAGCTTAGGTCCTATCAAACACTGTTCCGTAAATGGGAAGTTATAAAGGTAGGGTTCGGGTTGGTTGTGAAGCAAGCTGCGTGACGTGGATTACCAAGATGGGATTTGCCCCTCTATAATGGAGAGATATTCTCTGGGCCCTCTCGTGTGATATGATTCGGAAGCATGGCCATGCGCGACTTGGTTAAGTGTTAACCAAGGATTCGGACTAAGTGTTAGTCCAGTGAATCGTATATCATGGAACAAGAAGAGAGAGTCGAGCTATGAAAAGTATTGCAACAACTCGCCTATAGCTTGACAAGGTATATTGTGAGGCAAAGGGACTTGGACGAAAGTCACATTGAGAAAGGTTTGTCTTCTGACTTTACAATGCCTGGGAGTTGGCACGTCTTGCTAGAGGGTGCTACCAACTATCGACTCGGAGTGGTGACTCGTGTTATGTCTAGGCGTACGTAAACCTACAGGGTCACACACTTAAGGGTAAGGAGCCCATGTGGATTAGATCCATGTGGAGATTGGGGTACGACCTAGATGGGCCTTAAGCGTTGAGCCCAGATAGGAGTGTATATAAGTAGAGTGACAAGGGATTGTCCCTGACGTAGCCGTCACTTTCTCTACTCCCATTTCGGGCTAGACAGGATCTAGCAGTCCTCTGCCTGGAGCTCCCTCCTGTACGTGTGGATACCGGTAGAGGCATTGCACGTGCGGCGCTAGGGACAAGGAGGTCCGTGGGGATCTTGACGTGTTGTACGGGGATCGTTCGGCACGGCATCAACTGACGCGCTTCATCAACAATCCGCACCTGCGCGTCTAGTGGTAAATCTCGTGGTCTATCACCTAAGCTAGATCTTGGGAGCACCGCGTAGGGTAAAAAGTTTTGTTTTTCTCTGCGTGGCCCAAAAGCCCACTCTAGGCTTTCCCCTCTGGCATATATTATCCCCATGAAACCCTAATACCAAGGGAGAGACCACATAAATATATAGCCGCCTCTTCGGGGCGGAAAACTGCAGAGAGAGAAAGAGCTCTCCGGCAGGCAGAAATCTATCGGGGAAATTCATTCCCGAAGAGGGGAGATCATTGCCAACAACACCATCATCAAGCTTGGCTTCATTGGGATCATCATCATCATCTCCACCAGTACCATCATCACCACTCCATACCGCTGTAACAATTGGGTTGAATCTTGCATAGTTCTTAGTGGAAACTTTCCCGGTGTTGATTACTCCTTGTAGTTGATGCTATTGAGTGAATCATTGAATTGTCGTTTATGTTTAGATTGTTACATATCATTATATCATCTCTGATCTTGATCCATATGATGTCTTGTGAGTAGTTCGTTTGTTCTTGAGGACATGGGAGAAGTCATGTTGTTAGTAGTGGAATTGTGTTGAGAAAGATTCAATGGTTTGATATTTAAGTTGTGGTGTATTTCTTCTAGTGGTGTCATGTGAACGTCGACTACATGACACTTCACCTATATGGGCCTAGGGGAATGCATTGTGTATTTGGCTACTAATCATAGGGGTTACCGGAGTGATAGAACCTGAACCCCCGTTGGGAAACCTTTGCACAAGGGATGTCAGGGTCTCAGAGTTTAAAGTTGTGGTTAGGTTTCTACCTTAATTACTTTCTTGTACTTGCGGATGCTTGCAAGGGGTATAATCACAAGTATGTATTAGTCCTAGGAAGGTCGGTACATTAGCATAGGTCCACCCACACAACACCTGTCAAGCTAAAGAATATTAATCAACTATATGAAGCGAAAGCACTTGACGATATTCCCGTGTGTCCTCGAGAACGTTCTATCATCTTAAGTAATACAACCGGCTTGTCCTTGGCTAAAGAAAGGATTGGGCCACTTGCTGCATTTATTATTATTGTCTTTTATTTACTCGTACTTTATTTATCTGCATTATCAAAAACCCCTAAAAAACCGTTTGCTAAGTATTTACAGAGAATTCCTGCTCCAAGCCACTCGTCAACACCTTCTGCTCCTCGTTGGGTTCAACACTCTTACTTATCAAAAATACTACGATACACCCCCTATTCTTGTGGGTCATCAAGACTATTTTCTGGCACCGTTGCCAGGGAGTGAAGCGCTATTGGAGAGTGAAACTGGTAAAGGAAACTTGTACTGTGAGTATTGTTTACTTCTGTTAGTTGTTTTATTTTCAATATGGATAATTCGATGAGTTTCTTATTTCGTAATGCTACTACCACTACTAAGGTAGTAGATGAACCACCACCTGCTGAGAATGATACTTTTAAAATACCTACAAGAATTATTGATCGTGTTATGGATAACTACTATTTTGGAGATGGAACTGTCCATCTCGGTGATCATTTGATCTTTATACACGAATTATGCGGGTTGTTTAAGTGTGCAGGTATTACAATAGATCAAGTCAAGAAGAAGTTATTTTCATTATCACTGAAAGGAAGAGCTGAGGAATGGTATAAGCTGCTGAAGAATGGTCAGGCTCTTAAATGGGAGGAAATAGTGCCTCTCTTTTATTCAAAATTTTATCCTCCTAGTGAGATCCATAAAGATCGGAATCAAATATACAACTTTTGGCCTCTTGATGAAGAAAGTACAACCCAAGCTTGGAGGAGATTGAATTTACTAATGCTCAAATGTTCTATTCATGAGCTCCCCAACAATATTATTATCAATAACTTTTATGCAAGGCTTTCTCTTCATGATAAGGATTTATTGGATGCCTCTTGTGCTGGATCATTTACACGCATTGAAGAAGAAGCTAAATGGGATCTTCTAGACCGTATTCAAGACAATGATGAAGCATGGGAGAATGATAAAGGAAGGAAGTCAGGTATAAATTATGATTATGAATGCATTGAATCTTTTATGGGAACTGATGATTTTCAAAATATTATAAATACTTATGGTTTAGACCCTCAAGCTATTGCAACTTATTTTAAGGCTTTTGCTTCCTATATTGAAGTTCCTAAAAAGAAGTGGAATAAGTATAATGCACCTTATAAAGACATTGTTAGTAGTTTTGCTGCAAGAAATACTGAAGTTTATACTGCTAATCATGTTTGACCTGAACCTTGCATTGAGAAAGTGCCTTTCCCAGTTAAAGTAAAGGAACATTCTATGATAGCTAGTATAGTTAATGAAAGTACAAATAAAGCTGTTGAACCTGATAAACAAATGGATGATGAACCTATAATAGCAAATGTGAAACAATTTGTCACTAAATATGTAGAAGAGGGACACACTATCCTTTGTAAGTATATCCCTAATATTGTTTCACAAAGTAGTGTTATGAGAGCTAGTGTCCCTGTTTTTTCTGTTAGAATAAGTGATCATTGCTACAATGGTTCTTGTGATAGTTATATCATTAAATTTATGCATGATACTGAAAGTTATTATAAGAGAGGGAAGATGGTTCTTATGCATCTCAATAATATCAAGTTTCCTTGCTTTATGCTGAAAGTCTTTATGTTGCACTTATTTTACCTTCCTATGCTAGCAGTCCCTGGTTTCAACAACTTGTTTGCTTACAAAATTCCCTTGCATAGGAAGTGGGTTAGACTTAAACATGTGTATTTTTGCTTCTTGATGCTCTCTTTCACTTCAATTCATATTCTTATGCGAGCATCATTGAAATTATCATGCCCATCTTAATGGCTATAAAGAAAGAGCTTTTTGGCAGACAATCCAATTTATTTGTGCTTTCAGTTGTTTTTGTTTATTTGAGTCTTGGAAGTTATTACTTCGGTTCTCCTTATCCTTTTTTTTGGTTTTTGTGTCAAGATCAACCTCTAATGAGAGAGAAGTAAGATTTGGGGAAGTTTCTGTCCCAAAACAGATTTTTGCGCTTCACCGTAAAAATTCGTGAGAGATCTATGTACGTCGTATTGAGCTGTAATTTTTGTGCTTCTGCCCCAGGTTGTTATTTAATTTTCGTTACTTTTGCACTTTTTGATTTGAGCAACATAAGATTGTTAAAAAAATTGATCTTTACGCTGGTCTGTTTTGACAGATTTTTGCCACTCTTGCATTTGCCTCTTAAATCGATTTCCTTTTTGAATTCTTTTGGGTTTTCGGAAGGAGTTGCTACAGTAGCTTATGTCTTGATGGATTTCAGTTGAAATTGAACTTGAAATGTTTATTAACTCGCTTACACTGATGTTGTGAATGATAATTGTGTGAAGATTTGTGTGAAAGAAATTTCTAGGTTAGTGGAGAAAATGGTGTAATAAGATAGTGAAAGGTGTCATGACTCAAGCAATATGTGTATGAAGATGAAGATATTGATGTTATTCAAGCGGTGACTCCAGAACAATCTACTAAATACCAAGTTCAGAGACCTGCAGAGTCCGTTTTCGAATAGGTAACAGTTATGGTAAGAAAAGTTCCACGAAAATTCTGTCCAGTTATATTTTTGCAGTTTTTATCCAACAAGGAAAGGAACGAAGCAAAAGAGGGACGGAAATGGAGCCAGGATGGCTCACACCACCCCAGCGCCCCCCACGCCAAAGCAGTGGTGTGGCCACCTCGAATCGCCTCCCCGCTTTTCTCCCAGTACCTTCCTTTTGTTGTAAAAATTCGTATTATATAATCCCCCGGATCCCCCGAGGTTTGTATATCGTGTTCTCGTCGTGGTTTTTGTTTCGATCTGTTTTGTTCAGATGCCATTCAGGGGTTCATCTTCAAAGGATTACGAGCTGCGATGCCATCGCGAACTCCATCGCAATCTTGAGCAGGAGATTCTCATGGGGCAGGTGAAACAAGAAAGGATCGTGACTAGGTGCAAAGACATGGACCGGAACGTCGGGAAGGAAGTAAAAGACATGACAACAGGCATCAAGGGGCTGATACCTCCAACTCTAGATCTCAGTTCCTGCCCTGCAGCAGTGAAAGCTCTACGAGTAACCGATGAGTTCTGCGACAAGTACCGAGTCTTGAGGAGGAAGGTGGATATGATTCAAGGCTTCACAAGATACTAGAATATTTCCTCGCACCAATCGAGAGAACACCACCACCGAAGGAGTAATTTGTCATCAGGTTTTGGCATCCCCTTGGTTGTCCCAAGCTTGGGGGAGTGTCGTGGTAGCATATCACTATCTTCTATCTTTTTACCTTTTTAGTAAAGTCATATCATGAATAGAGAAGTTATCATGTAGGATGGTTTGCATTATGGAAGTGTCCCCCTCTCGTTAGATATCTATATCCCTTGGTGTGAGTTGTCCTTATGGAATATTAATGAGAAGTTCTATCATTTACTCTTTTGCATATCTTATATTAGTTTTCAATTCATGTTATATGATTGATCTTGTTATTAGTATTGTTATCACTTTGGGATCATTGAGTTAATTTAGTTGGTTTTGGCAAACCTGGCTCGGTCAGTAGCAACACTATTTTGAGAATTGAATGAAAAAAGATAAAAGTACTCTAAAGAATTATAATTTCATCATCTTTCTTTCTTGATTTGCTCATAAGTTTAGTATTCTCTAGTTAAGTTCTTTTGTGCTTCCAAGGAAGGTTGCATGTTTGTTTTTATCACTTGTATGTATGTTTGTTTCCTTCAACTCTTATGCTTGCTACGCAGCCTTGCTAGCCAAAAACATGTACTGAGAGGGAATGCTTCTCGTGCATTCAATCCTTAAACCAAAACCTATGCCATTTGTGTCCACCATACCTACCTACTAGCATTATTGCTATTCCAAGTAAATTCATGTTTTTATCTACCTTCCGAATTAAACTTGTTATGTGAAAATTAGTGATTAAAGCTCTCACGAACATGATGGCACACTTTACTTTCTTGCACTTAATAAACTTGAACCATTGTGCCCATCTATGTTGCGTATATGCTTGCACTTTGTAAGTTGTGAATTAGCAGAACCATGCTGTCATGGGGAACACTTTCAACATTGCACTTGTACATTGTACCTAGTTGATATCATGCTCTTTTGTTTATGGATGTCGTCAGTGTGAAATGAAAGGGGAGCTTGTAAGTCCATAGAGTTATGTATGTGTGTTAGAGAAACACCTGGGCCGCTAGTCTAATCCATGCCTAATCATGGTGGAAACCTGTAGCGTAACCATAATGAGCAATCTATGAAGCATTCTTCTTATAAAAAAGATATAGATATTGAGAAAAAGAGATAAAGAAAAAAAAGATGAGAAAAGAGGAAAGAGAGAAAAAGCACCATTTTCCCATGGTAAATAAGAAGATTGCTGAGATGCTTGTTGTCTGCTTGCCTTGTCATTTTGATATGAGGATTCTTCTGTATCATCGGGCAAGGGGTACCCCGTTGGCGGTTCTCTATGATACACATATACTTACTATGACAAGAACTTACCGGTAACTAAACTTGAGTAGCATGAGGAGCGACCCTCGTATTCAAGGGACATGATATTTTCAACTTACAACTTGTCAAACATATCCTCATATTTGATCACTTTAACCTTAATCACCTAAAGTTGCCTATGATAGGGGCAATGAGAGCTGAAAGCTAATAAGTATCATAATTTTTGGAAGCTCTTTATGAAACTTGAAATCCCTGCTTTCCTCTGCAAAGGGCCTATCTTTTACTTTTTAGTTGAGTCAGTAAACCTATTCCCTTCTATCTCAACAAGTATTTTGAGTTGTTGTGTTTCATTCATTCATATGATGATTTATTCAATCATGTTTCTTATGTTCCTTGTTTTGCACATTTGTTCTTATCTTAGTGTTTATTACTTTGAAAGCTATCATTGAAAACCCTTTATGTGTGAACTCCTGCAAATTGTCAACTATTCTTCGACCAAGAGATAAGTTTGCCATTACCAATTAAGATTTACTTTTATGTATCTTTATTGTGTTTCCTTTTCTTATTGCAAGTTAAGTTGTATAATAGTGAGTTGTCTTCTATTATGATTTATGTATTGATGAATGTGATGCTTCTTGTCCGTATTCTTTTATCGACTCTTCACTCCATAAACCAGAGGTCATGTTTATTGAGCTCAGTTTTTGCTTGGGGACAAGCGAAGTCTAAGCTTGGGGGGAGTTGGTACGTCCATTTCGCATCACTATTCTATATCATAATTTACTGTTATTCATTGATATATTTCATATTAAGAGATGATACTTATGTTATTTCATATGTTTTTGCATGGTTGCTGACTTTTGGAGCATGGACCGCTGCAGTCAGGATTCTAATGGAAAAGGTGCTTTTTGGAGGCAAAATTCGCGAAGATCAGAAAATCCGGGAAAATACATGGAAAATTCTATTTTTCGAGAAGACGGAGATTGCCAGAAGGGGGAGTGGAGATGGGCCACAGGGGGCCCACACCACCCCCTGGCGCAGGCAGCCCTAGGTCGCGCCAGCAGGTGGTGTGGCCACCCTGGCCCACTCCAGGCTCTCCCCTCTGGCGTATATTATCCCCACAAAACCCTAATATCAAGGGAGCGACCACAGAAAGATTCCAGCGCCTCAATTGGGCGGAAAACTGCAGAGAGAGAAAGAGCTCTCCGACAGGCAGAAATCTGCCGGGGAAATTCCTTCCCGGAGAGGGGAGATCATGGCCAACAACACCATCATCAAGCTTGACTTCATTGGGATCATCATCATCATCTCCACCAGTACCATCATCACCACTCCATACCGCTGTAACAATTGGGTTGAATCTTGCATAATTCTTAGGGGAAACTTTCTCGGTGTTGATTACTCCTTATAGTTGTGCTATTGAGTGAACCATTGAATTATCGTTTATGTTCAGATTGTTACATATCATTATATCATCTCTGATCTTGATCCATATGATGTCTTGTGAGTAGTTCGTTTGTTCTTGAGGACATGGGAGAAGTCATGTTGTTAGTAGTGGAATTGTGTTGAGAAAGATTCAATGGTTTGATATTTAAGTTGCGGTGTATTTCTTCTAGTGGTGTCATGTGAACGTCGACTACATGAGACTTCACCTATATGGGCCTAGGGGAATGCATTGTGTATTTGGCTACTAATTGTAGGGGTTGCCGGAGTGACAGAAACCTAAACCCCCGTTAGGAAACCTTTGCACAAGGGATGTCAGGGTCTTAGAGTTTAAAGTTGTGGTTAGGTTTCTACCTTAATTACTTTCTTGTACTTGCGGATGCTTGCAAGGGGTATAATCACAAGTATGTATTAGTCCTAGGAAGGTCGGTACATTAGCATAGGTCCACCCACACAACACCTATCAAACTAAAGAAGATTAATCAACTATATGAAGCGAAAGCACTTGACGATATTCTCGTGTGTCCTCGAGAACGTTCTGTCATCTTAAGTAATACAACCGTTTTGTCCTTTGCTAAAGAAAGGATTGGGCCACTTGCTGCATTTATTCTTATTGTCTTTTTCTTACTCGTACTTTATTTATCTACATTATCAAAAAAAAACTAAAAATCCGTTTGCTAAGTATTTACAGATAATTCCTGCTCCAAGCCACTCGTCAACACCTTCTGCTCCTCGTTGGGTTCGACACTATTACTTATCGAAAATACTGAGATAGACCCCCTATACTTGTGGTTCATCACAATGCCACATATAAATCATCGTGGCCCACCACCTAAGCTTGATGTATCTAATTTCACCAATTGGCAATGTCTCATGCGCTCTCACTTCAAAAGTTCTAGTGTTCATCTTTGGAACATTGTGGAGTCCGGCTTCTATCCACGAAAACCCTACAACATTACACCCACCGAGTAAATCAACAATCAACTCAATGCCACCGCAATGGCCATCCTCCAAGATGCTTTGACTCATTAGCAAATGACTCACGTTCGCTCTTATTACACCGCCAAGGAATCTCGGAATGCTCTTCAACGAGTCTATCTTGGCAATGAAAGCATTCAAAACTCCAAGTTTGAAGAAATGCACTATCAAGCCGATGCCTTTGTTGGGAAGGAGGATGAGACTCCAGAGCATCTCTATCGAAGGGTCACGACCCTTTCAATTAGGATGATTAACCATGGTAGTAGGGATGTGGATGACAAGTGGATCAAGCGCAAGTTCATGCAAGCCATCTTGCCTTTCAACCGAGAAATGGCCAACAATATTCTCTCAAGACCGGACTTCTATGCCTTGTTCTCCAATGAAGTGTTGAATGAGTTTATGGCTCTTGGAATCATGAACAAGATCATCGATGATGCTCTTGCTCGTGCTAAGAGATGGATTCTCCAACTCTTGCTTTGAAGGCCAAGGCTCATGTCTATGAACAAGAAGTTGACTCACTGGGGATGGTTGAAGGTGATGATGAAGACATCAAGTGTGCTCTCCATGAGCAATTGGCTTTAGTCTCAAGAAGGTTTTGGAAGAACCAAGGGAAGGGACATCTATCAAAGACTACCACAACTAGCGCAATACCAAGTTGAGACCGTGTTACAATTGTGGAGAAACCAACCATTTCATTGCCGAGTGCCCATATGAGAAGAGAGAAGACCATGGAGGAAGGCTTATATTTAAATCCAAGTTCAAGCCAACTCCCAACAAGAACTTCTTCAAGAAAGTCCAAAACAAGAAATTTGGAAACAAGAACTACCCCAACAACAAGGAGCCACAAAAATATGTGTTGGTGGCCCGTGAAGAATATGAAGAGAATGATGACAATGATAGTGATGATGCATATGATGGAGAGATTGTGGGTGTGGCCGCTATTGTTACAATTTCCACCACGTCCGCTACTACAACCACAACATCTTCACCTACGTCTCTCTTTGACTCTCACAATGAGAACAAGCGCGCCACCAAGTCTACATGTCTAATGGCTACTACTACCTCAACCTCCTCACCGACATCCCTCTTTGACTCTCCCTACGAGGACAAGCTCGTCTCCAACCCCACATGTCTCATGGTTAAAGCCTCTATGGTAACTCCTCCATCCACTATTCTCTCTTCTATTAATGCATCTTCATTTGATGATGAGATGAGTCTTAAGATTAAGAAGGAGATAGTGGATTCCACTAGTTGCTTGAATAACCTAGAGGGTGAAGCTAAGATGTGTGTTGAGGCTCTAATGATTCAACTAGGTGAAGCCCGCTATATCATTGACGAGAGGGATGATTCCATCTCGGAAATGTTTGGTCATGCTCGGGAGGCTTCTATAGAGATTGCCGCCTTAAACGATGCTCTTGAGGAAGAGCAAAATAAAAGAGTTACTCTTGAAGAAACCTATGTTGCTCATGACGAATCTTTTAACTTGAATATCTCTAAACTTGTTAAAGAATGTGACCATGATCTTGCATTAACTAATGTTCTTAAAAAGGAAAAGCTTGAGTTTGGGGTTGGTCATGATAGACTAAATGAAGGATTTGAGAAACTCAAGAAGGAACATGGGGCCTTATTGAGAAAATTCTCTAATCTTTCAAAGTCACATGAACAACTTCAAACTAAAGTAACAAAAGATGTTTCAACCTTGTCATCTAGTATTGCTTCATGTTATACTAACCCTTGTTGTGAGCATGGAGATCTTCTCGAGGAGAACAAGAAGTTGAAAGCTACAATTGAGAAAGGCCTTGTCTCTTGCATATAAGGCGAGAAAAGCCTAAATGACCTTTTGAGCAATCAAAGGGACAATGTGGCTAAAGAAGTACTTGGATTTGCATCCAAGTCAAAGAAGAAGAACAAGAGAAAGAAGAAGAAGAAGACCTTGCCCACTCCCCCTTCCAAAATGACTACCTTTGTGAAGGAGGGGGAGATGGCAAAAGAGAAGGAGCCAAGTGTCCGTAAGAGTGGCGATAAACCCTCTCACAATGATTTCGCTGGAAAATATAATCCTTCCTATGTTCTTATGAAATCTTATGATGGTCATGTCTATGCTAAATATGTAGGCACCTCTTATGGTGATGATTACCATTGGGCCATTTGGGTTCCTAAGATTCTTGTGACTAACAAAAGAGGACCCATTCAATAATGGGTACCTAAAAACAAGAATTGATTTCTTGTAGGGCTATGCTTCCGGTGGAATAAAATGGGTGGTTGATAGTGGTGCCACAAGTCATATGACCAGAAGCAAATAGATGCTTGATGAAACAAGACCTAATACTTCCAATATGTGTGTCACTTATGGAGATGGATCAACATCTAAGGTATTGGGTTTGGGTAAGGTAGTTGACATGGGTATACCCTGCAGGTACTCGAGTTTGATATATATGGTCCAGATACGATGGAAGCCCACGGCGTTGCCACGGCCCAATGAAGACTTCGAGTGGCCCACGGACTCTCGATGACTTGTGAGATAAGAAGAAGTTTAAAGATAGAAAGCTTAAAGGGAAAACCCTAATCTGTAACTGACTCGACCTACTACCTGAGACCTGTACTATTTATATAAAGGCTAGGAGGGGGAGGCAAGGAGGACAGACGCAACCCTAGTTTCCACAACTCTCGCCAGATTCCATCTGTGTGCCCCTGTAATCTTCAATTCCTTCGTTAATTCCAAGAGCAGACAAGCAGGAGTAGGGACCTCTACGAGGCCTGAACCTGGGTAAACCTTGCGTCCCTGTGTGCTTGTTTGCTAGCCGATTGATACTTCCAGCGCTCCCACCTTCTCCAAAACCCAAGTCCATAACAATACGCATTGATGAGTTAAACCCTCGTCAATTGGCGCCGTCTGTGGGAATTGGGAGTGCTGATGTTGCGGCTTCTTCGGCCCCATCAACCGCGATCTACAACTCCGCAACAGTGGAGATTCGCCAGCTCTTCGGTGCGTTCGACTTCACCGTCCACATGCCAGCCACGTGCCCGGCTTTCGAGTCCGTGGGCGATGGAATCAGCCTGGCGATCGGGAGCTTCCGCTTCCAATTTGGTCAGATGGGCACGCTTCGCATGCCTGACCAACCAGCAGTATCCGCGATTGCTCCAGCATCGTGGTTCCCACCACCAATCGGCGCCCTCAGTGAGCTCAACACCTCAGCAGCAGCCGAGAACACGGACAGCAATAACAGTCGCGGATCCGATCTGGGTGGCCTAGCAACGGAAGATGAGGTCTACGGCTCCGGATCCAAAAGTTGCGGAAGCAACAGCTTCCCCAACCACTTCATGTGCGCCATCATCAACACCGGTGAAACCAGCGCCAATCGCAAAAACGGTGGCAACGGCCCTGATCCACCCAACGGTGGCATACCTAATGGTGGACCACCCACTGGCGGCCCCACCAACGGTGGCAATGGTGCTCCCGTCAACAATGGAGGGGCAGTCGAACCTCCAACCATGGTGAACGAACACACTCGTGAACGTGTCATGATCAGGCTCAACGATCTCGAGTGGGCCCGTTGCCGAGAATCTCTGCGAGGCAATCCATTGCCCCCCGGCACGCCGCAAGATCTGCTGATGGGCTATCATTGGCTACTAAAGGAGGAGTATAGATGCCAGTTACAAACGATCGCGCAACTCGAAGCGCGTAAAAAGGCGGCGGACGTGTCAAGTCTTCAACGGGCCAGGCTCTCCTCCCATGGAGGATCCTCCTCCAAGGGCAACGAGTACGTGGACAACAAGAGGCGATCTCGAATGGCCCACCTCACCGAGCAGGAGTGCATAGAAGCCGCGAAAGTCCTCGACTTCGGCTCTATGACAATCGACACACGGGGCAACGTGGTCCCAAAGACACCGCAAGCTGCAGTAATGGCGGCCACCATGTACCTCCTCAACAATCAGCCGCCGGCCGGAGACCCTCGAGCCACCATGCACCGATCTATGATTGCGGGCTTGGGGTTAATCGAGGCCGCTCTCGACAAAGAGCCGACGCCGGAGCCGAAGAAAGGCAAGGCTCTGGCAAAACGCTACTCCTCACCCTCGTCCAGCGACGACAGTCACGATTTGTCTCGACGCCGCTGCCCACGGCGACACGACCACGACTACGATGCACGTGATGACCTCACGCACCGCAAAATTGACATATCAAGGGCACGACGTGCCCGTTCGACTGACTCAGAGGACGAAGACGTGGAGCTCTGTGGCACCAGATGCTTCAGCAAGGCTATCAGGCAGAAGCGAATGCCCAAGGGGTTCAAGATCCCATCAGAGAACCCAAAATTTGACGGCCTGTAGGACCCGAAAATCTGGTTGGAGGACCACATATCCTCCGTCAGGATCCACAGCAAGAGTCGAAGCACGGCCATGCAATGCCTGCAGCTACAGCTGCAGGGCACCGCCCGAGCATGGCTCAACAACCTCCCGCACGGATCCATTCGCAGCTGGGAAGAGCTGGTCTACAACTTTGTGCGCAACTTCAAGGGCACCTACAAAAGGCCCACATCAATCGAAGAACTGAGGTGCTGCCAGCAAAGGTCAGGCGAATCGCTACGCTCGTACATCCAGAGGTGGTCCATCATCAAGAGCTCTGCAGAAAACATCTCAGAAGATCGCGCAATCGACGCATTCAACAGTGGCGTTCGCCGCATAGCGCTCAAGGAAGAGCTAGGCCGCTCGAAGCCCAAAACAATTGACCACCTGATGGAAATCGCAAATCGGTGGGCAGATGGAGAAGACTCGGTGAAAAACCGTGTTCACTCTAACAACAAAGCGGAACTCAAGCGCAGACGCGACCGCCGAAGCAAGCGTCGAATGCGCATCTACGATGATCGCGACGATGTCAACATGGTCACAGCCGGCTATGCCGACAGGCGCGACGACAACCGCAACAGCGGCTATCGCAGTGGCGGATACCGCGACTCTGGGAAAACCATACAGGTATGGCAGCGCCGCACTCGCGAAGAGGCACCCGCAACAACAATTGAGGACAAACTATCTGGGCCATGAAACATGCACTTCTACATCGACAAGCACGACGGCAAGAAAAAATCCAGCCACCTTCTCAAGGACTGCCGCGAGTTCCTCAAGCTCCACGAGGGTTTGGCTCGGATGAATCACGACACAGTCAACAGGGGCTATGGAGTCGCCCCAGGCGCTGTAGCACATGGAGCTCCTCCACCACCACCTAGAGTACCACCACCCGTGGCTGCACCGGTCCATAATCAAGGCGGCGAGCCATACCCACAGGCTGTGGGCAACATGATGATCCAAAAGGGACGCCCCTCAAATCGGGTGCAGAAGGCCATCACTCGCCAAGTCAACTTGGCGACAAACTCTCCGCCATCCACCACTGAGTACCTCAGTGGAAGCGACTCCTGCATCACCTTCGACAAGCACGACCATCCGTGCCAAGTACCTCGTCCAGGCCACTGTCCCCTCGTACTCGAGGCGCAGATCGGAGGCTTCGACATGAGTTGCGTCTTCATGGATGGTGGAAGCGGCATTAATCTCATGTTTGCAAGTACCTTGCGAGCAATGAGGATCCCTCTGACGTGTCTAGAAGTCTCGGACACGATGTTCCACGGCATCGTCCCAGGGAAGGGAATATACGCTCTGGGAAAAATCAACCTCGACGTCATCTTCGGCACGTCGCAAAACTTTCGACACGAACGCATCGACTTCGAAGTCGTTGACTGGCCCTCACAGTACCACTGCATCCTCGGATGCGTCGCGTTCGCTAGGTTCATGGCAGTGCCGCACTACGCCTACCTGCAGATGAAAATGCCAGGTCCAAACAGCGTCATCACAATCAACAGAAGCTTTGAAAGGTCCGACAGCTACGATAGGGTATTCAACAGAATCTCTCAGTCCTTCGGTATGCAAGAGGAGCTCGCAAGATTGAAGGAGTCGACAGACACGGTCTGCCTCCCCTGAGCCGGCCAAGTTCACCCGACCTGTCCTTCGACTCGTCGGTGCACACGAAGAAAGTCTAGGTCCACCCATCGGACCCAACAAAGACGGCCCTCATCGCCAACAACTTGAGTTCCGCATAGGAACTCGTGCTCGTCGAATTCCTCTGTGAGCACTAGGAAATCTTTGCCTGGTGTCCAGCAGACATGCCAGGGGTTCCCAGGGAATTCGCCGAGCACGCACTCAACGTCAACCCAGACACAAGGCCAGTCAAACAGACAATTCGGCGACTGTCCGAACCAAGGGCAAAGGCGGTCGGAATGGAGATCAACAGACTCCTCGACGCCAAGTTCATACACGAGATCAAGGAGAGCACTTGGCTCGCCAACACGGTGCTTGTACCTAAAAAAGACACGGATATCATGCGGATGTGCATGGACTTTACCTTCCTGAACAAGCACTGCCCAAAGGATCACTTCCCACTTCCGCGAATCGACCAAATTATCGACTCCATCGCGGGATGTGAGCGCCTCTGCTTCCTCGACGCCTACTCAAGCTATAATCAGATTCGAATGAAGGAGGAAGATCAAGAGAAAACGGCATTTACAACGCCTTTCGGTGTGTTCTGCTACAACACAATGCCCTCCGGGCTTAAAAATGCAGGAGCCACCTATCAACGGTGCATGCAGGCTTGCCTCAAGGATCAACTTGGTCGTAACATCTAAGTCTACGTCGATGACATCGTCATCAAAACAAATGAGGGAGCCTTGGTAATCGATGATTTACACGAAACCTTCGCCAACCTCGATTGCTACCAGATCAAGCTCAATCCGGATAAGTGTGCCTTCGGCGTACCATCTGGGCAGTTACTCGGGTATCTCATCTCCGCGAGGGGGATTGAGGCGAACCTGAAGAAAATAAAATCCATACTGGCCATGGAGAAGCCGAAGAATATAAGAGGCGTCCAACAGCTGGCTAGGCGAATCACGGCGCTCAGTCGATTCATTGTCAAATGGGCGAAAAGGCACTGCCCTTCTACCAACTTCTCCGCAAAACCGACAAGTTTGAGTGGATCGACGAGGCGCAGGAAGCATTCGAAGACCTCAAGCGTCTACTATCTACCTCACCAGTACTGGTGACCCCACGAGAAAGAGAACCATTGCTGCTATATATCTCTGTCACCAACCAGGTGGTCAGCACAGTACTCGTGGTGGAACGAGCCGAAGAAAACAAAATCCACGGAGTGCAGCGCCCAGTATACTACCTCAGTGAGGTGCTCACGCCAACAAAGCAGCGGTACCCGCACTACCAGAAGCTGGCATATGGCGTCTTCACGACAGCCAGGCGACTGCGCCACTACTTCCAGCAGCACCTAATCGTAGTGGTCAATGACGCCCAACTTGGACATATTCTCAACAACCCTGACGCCACCGGACGAGTTGCGCTCTGGGGAATCGAGCTGCCTCCACGAGACATTACATACGAGAAGCGCGATGCGATCAAGTCGCAAGTCATCCCTGATTTCCTCGTACACTAGAATGGAGAATCAGCTCCCCGAAAAACCGGATATGTCTTACCTCTGGACGATGCACTTCGACGGATCCAAGCGTAAGGACGGGGCTGGCGTAGGTGTCATACTGACATCGCCCAAGGAGACAAGCTGAAATACATTCTGTGAATGCAGTTCACCGCCTCCAACAACGAAGCTAAATACGAGGCCCTATTTGCACGGGATGCGGATGGCAAAAGCCTGCGGCCCCAAGATGCTCATCATCTACAGCGACTCCAAGATGGTCGTCAACCAAACGATGCACGAGTGCGACACGCTGAATGACAATATGATCGCCTACCGCGACCTCTACGACACACTCAAAGGGGACTTTGATGGTTGTGAGCTGCGGCACGTAGGCCGTGAAAGCAACGAAGAGGTGGATGCACTCGCCAACATTGGCTCCACCTGTGCCCCCATACCACCTAGGGTATTAATCGAGCGTATTTGCGAACGCTCCATCAAGCCAAAGGCCACAGAGAAGAAAACAAGCACAACAACGGACTCGGGGGCTATGCCACCCAACGAGCAAATGGCACTCGACGACCTGGAACTTGACACAGGACTCGAGGGACCAATGGGGGTCATGATGATCGATCCTTCTTGGACTCAACCCTACATCACATATCTTCATCAAGAGGCTACCGGATAACCCGACTGACGCGCGACACATCGCACAACGATCCAAGGCATTCGCTGTCATCAACGGCGAACTATACAAGCGCATCATCACAGGAGTACTCCAACAGTGTGTCTCCAAAGCGGACGGAAAGGCCATCCTCCTCGACATACATGAAGGGACTTGCGAGCACCATGCCGGCAGTCGCGCCCTCGTTGCCAAAGCTCTACGAGCTGGATTCTACTGGCCCACGGCCATGCGCGACGCCAAGGACATCGTCCAGAGATGCAACGCTTGTCAGCGATTTGCGGACAAACCGCACGCACCTAGCGCGAAATTCCGGCCAATACCATTGTCTTGGCCCTTTGCACAATGGGGGCTCGACATGGTCAGCAAGCTCCCAAAGTCCTCGTGAGGCGGACACGTCTACCTCCATTGTCTATCACCAAGTGGATAGAGGCCATGTCAGTGACAAACCAGTCAGGAGACAGTGCTGTCAAGTTCTTCGAGTCCATTGTCTATCGCTGCGGAGTGCCACACAGCATCAGCACGGACAATGGAATGAACTTCACCTCTAAGGAGTTCCAAGGTTTCTGCGAAAACCTGGGAATCAACGTAAGCTATGCCTCCGTAGCTCATCCACAGACCAACGGTGAAGTTGAAAAGGCCAACGGCCTCGTCTGTGGCGGAATCAAGAAACGACTCCTTCGGCCACTCGAACAAGCCGCCGGATGCTAGCCAGACGAGCTGCAATCCGTACTCTAGAGCTTACGCACAACTCCAAACAGTGCCACTAGATACACTCCGTTCTTCATGGTGCATGGTGCTGAAGCGGTGCTACCCGCAGAAGTATGCTATAAACCCCCGCGGGTGGTCGCTTACAGTGAGCAGGAGTCAACTCTTGCACTCGAAGACTCCGTCAATCTCCTCGACGAGGCACGGGACATCACAGCAGAAAGGTCGACGATCTACCAACAGAACCTGCGCAACTACCACAGCAGAAGGCTATGCCCTAGATCCTTCGTCGAAGGAGACCTGGTCCTGTGACTGAATGTAACTACCTCGGTGAATTACGCTCCTAGTACAAGCCTGGATGATCAGAAATGGTTGAAATAGTACGGTGGGGCCCAAATGCCACTCACAGGTAGACCTTTCGGCCGTCCCAACCATTTCCAAACATCGGGACAAGAACGGGCGGCGTAATCGGCAGGCGAAGGGATCAACTACATACACACATGAGTATGTATGCAAGCCACCATACAACAGTACATCAGAGCCATTCCATCTAAAAAGAAAGGAAATATAGCAACGCCATACGGCAAGATCCAAATATCCTAGATAGATATAATAGTTTAGGATATCTCCTCATACATCAATCAGAGTATCAAGCGGAAGCGAAGACAAAATCCGAGTACGGATAAGAAGCAAATCGGCATAAGATGCCCCATAAATAAGCACATCCCGCCTACGATCTCACGGATCCCGTTCCCTAATCTCTACACCGAATGATCGTTGCCCACATCGTCTGTCTCTTCCACCCAAAGATCCATCTTATGAGTGTACTTGTTCATCCGAACCAATAATTTATCGTGTGAGACCCTAGGGGTACTCAGAAGTCTTTATGCCTCTAAAGGGACACAACTGGGTGACGAATTGCAGCAAAAGATAAACCCTAACAATTCTATAGATACTCGCTAACCATCCGCCCAACCGAGATAGACGGATGTCCGTGAATTAAGAACAAATTATAACAAATAAAGGTAATCTTAACAGATCCATCCTCCTCCTCGCCATCGACGAGGAAGCGGACGAACAACCCCCATCCGCTGGCAGTTTTATTATCCATTCCATGAGTGTTGCACTATTTACTAGTCGTACCTAGTCTAGTCAAATTAAAAGCGGTACTTTAGTTATGCTTGTCTATGATCGAGAAACCGTGCTCCAAGTCGTCCATAACCATGGACACGGCTTTGAAGTTTTAACCGCAGGGTGCACAAATAGCAACACACACCGATATGCCTCGAAAAACCAAATCAAAACCCAACGAGGCGCCACGACAAAGCAATTACAGGATTCAGAAATATTTCCGGGGGCCCCCCCATTACGCTACCCGCGACGACGCGGGCGGGCTCCGAGATGGACTCAAGGTTTGGGTGACTAACAGAACGATCGGGAACCCGAAGTGTGACTGGCTTGTCGACACTGCGGAATCGTGTCCGCCCTAACAAGATAAAGGTGCCTCGCACAATCTTAAATAAAGCAAGAAAGCATGGCATAAGTACAGGATAGTAAATAAAACCTCAAACTAGTTTGTGGCCCCAAGAAATAAGAATGAATCAAGCTCGGCTGTGGGGGTCCATAAGCCTCCCGGATGTGGATAGCGAATATTCTTGGAACAGAATCAAGTACTCGGGGTCTTACGGACACAAGTGAGCCGGAAAACCAAATAGCGAATATGGCTCACCGATGCCACTTTCATTAGTTATCCCATTACTACTGTTAAGTTGTTTAGGTACCTCGTTATCCATCGACACTCACATACCCTACTCATGTTGTTCTACGACTCGCATGGCTCAAACAACTCCTATAGTAATGGCTCATGGGATGGAGGAACAAGCTTCGGTGGGGTTTACAAGTAAAGGCTATGCAATACTTGGGATTCAATTTAATGCAATCGCGACTCAATGATGCAAGAATAAGATAGAGGCAATAGGTACTATATGTATGCAAGCATGTGGTAGTGCTTGCCTGGCAGCTCAGTTGAAGCGAGAGAAGGATCTGGGTGGTACTCCTGGTTCTCTTGATAAATCCCCTGCTCAGCGTCTATTCGAAGAAGAACCAAACAAACAAGGCCAACATAAATAAAGTGCACAAGCATATGAGTAAATGCACCAAGCAAACAATCATGCCATGATGAATGATGCACAATTTGCATGGCATTAAAGTAGCATGGCATGGGTGAGGTGTGGAATACAAGAAATAACATTTTTATTGGGTTTTAATCACATTTTATTCCCATATTAGTTGCTGTACTCTTTATATTTATATGATGCATGCTTCAAATCAAACCAAGGAATGCATAAACAGAAAGGTCTTGTCGAGCTAATCATTTTAGACATAGCATTTGTTAAATTTGGAGTTGTAAAACAAAAGTTATTAATTAATTAAGATTAAAGGGCATTTTATTGTAATTTAAATAATCTTGGAATTTAAAATGTTCAAAATATATTTTGGGGGCCATATTTGAAATCCTCATATTTTTCTGATTTGAAAACATATATTATATGTATTATTTGGATTAATATTTGAAAAGATATTTAAAATGTAAATATATTTGAATTTGAAATAATTAGAAAAGATTTGAATTTAAAATGTATGTGTAAATACTTTTGTTACTCAAAGACAGGCTAGCCGTGAGTCAATGATAGGTGGGTCCCAATGACTCAGCAGACTTTGTGTAAAAGCTTTTAACACCGAGGCGCTGCCTAGTATGACGGGTGGGTCCTGTGGTCATGCAAGGCCAACTTGTGTTGGACACGTGGGCGATCCCAGGCGCGCGGAGGGGGACTGGTCCGTGGTGGACTGGGTTTTCCGGGGGTTTTCTTGCAAAGAGGCGCCGAGGCTGGCGGAGTGGGCCGCGGGGACCTGGTTTAGGCGGAAAAGGGGAGGGCCTCTGAAAATCGCCAATGAGCTGGTCATTGTCGCCGACGGGCAAGACACTGTTGGCGGCGGATCTGGCGGACTTTCGACGACGATGGCGAGGGCTACGGTGGACGGATCACGTTGCGGCTACAAAGAAAGTTGAAGAGGGGACCTAGGGCTACGTCTTTCGTTCAGGGAGCTAGCACGGTGGAGGGCTGCAGCGCGCGGGGCAGGGCGAGGAACAGGGCGGACAGAAACTGCTTTCATCTGCGCACGCAAGACGGCGTCGCGCGCGGGGTGCTCGACGGAAGGTGGCGGCTTCTGCACGACGAGAAGGGAAGGGTCCATGTCTAGGGGGTTAAGAGGCTCACCAGGAGCTCGCTGGCGTGGTCGTTTGCGTGGAGGTGGAGAGGATCTGACAACGGGCTCGCGGACGGCCTCACTGGCTCCCTCTCGGCATGGTGGCGACGGCGGTGCTCCGGCGAGGTCCAGGCCCCGATACTGGTTCGAGACGAAGAAGGGGACGCAGGGGAGCTCGTCGGTGCTCCTGGGGGCCTTGGAGAGCAACTGGTCACGCAGATCGAGAACAAGGCCGAAGCTAGGGTTTGGAGAGGCCATGGCGGCTTGGGGAGGAAGAAGGAGAAGGGTGAGGGCTTGGGGCGCCTCCTGGATGCTCCGAGGTGAGGGTAGATGAGGGAGGAGGGGAGAGCACATGGGTTTGGTGGTGGTAGCTAGGAAAAAGGTGAGGAGAGGGGGCTCGGGCTAGATCTTCTCTTTCCTTTGTCTTATAGCCGAGAGAGGGCTGGGGAGGGACCAAGGGAGGTGGCGTGGTGGCCCTGCCTGGTAGGAAGAGAGGGGGATCCGAGAGAGAGGGGGAGGAAAGGGGTAGCTCGGGTTAGCTAGGTTTAGAGGGAGGAGAGGTAGATTTAGGGTTTGGTTTGGATTAGGTATAGATTAGGGTTTTAGGAGAGGGGGGTATGGGGTATGGTGATGATAGGGTAAGGTTAGATGGGGAGGATCTAGGATAGATGATTAGAGAGAGGGGTAAGAGCTAGGGTTTTAGAAGCATGCATGCTCCAAACCTAGATCAAGCAAGGTCACACTAGATCAAACCAAAAGAGGGAGGAAGAGATTAGAGATGACCCACTCAAAAACCAAATAAAATCCAAATACTAGAAAAGGTGGCACTTGCATGGCCCATGCAAAATATTAATTACCATATTGATTCTTGTGAAAACAATATTATTACATGCCATTATTATTTTGCATTCCCAAAATTGGATTAAAGACCAAGCAAAAAGAATTAAAAAGGATGCCCCATGTGGAGTAGTTGGAGATGGCCATGTTTGAAATAAAATGGGACATGCTAGTGTGTAGGTTCCACTAGATGATTAATAGTCCCAAAAATATTCCAACCTGAGCATAATTCCATGATAATCCATATGGAAGCTAGGAAAAGGGTTCCACTCACAAGGCATGCAAAGGTGGCCATGTGGCTCTCATATATCAATGATGTGAAAACAACATGATGCTAAGATGAGAGCATGTGGAAAAGAATTGGATCCATCCCAACCCACATGAGCTAGAGGTAAAACCAATAAGTGCCAAGCTCATATTTAGTTGGATGGTGGAATTATAAGGTGGTGAAAAGAAAGGGTGGTGGAGTTAATAAGAGATATGCCCCCAACTCAACTTGGGCATTTAAACAATATATCAAGAACCAAATACAATATCAAGAGGCAAATACAATTAATAATGCATATGAGATAAGAACCAAAACAAAAAGGGTTTTATATGATGCTCAAATGCAAGGTGGCATGATGACATGAGCATGATATAATGATGATGCAACAATTATATATTTGAAGTGGCATATATATAGACTAGGCTAGTAGCATTGCAATTGTTAGACAATTGGGATGCTACAACTCTCCCCCACTAAACAAGAATCTCGCCCCGAGATTCCTAGGAAAAGAGAACAACACAAGAAGAGGCGGGTGTTTGGAACGAAGGTGACCCTCACGTTCCCAAGTTGATGTCGAACGGAATGGTGCGACCACCACGCCTTGCAAAACTTGCTAGACTTGTTGCGAGTCTTGCGTTTTGCTTGAGAAACAACGGTTAGAAAAGTTGAAGGATTGTCGTGAGACAAGAAGGATAGGATGGACATAGCTCCGGTTTTCTCAAGAAACATGATAAAAGAATAGAACCACTTGTGAAAGAAAGGACAGGATGATGTAGCATGGATATAGAAAGACACCGTTAAGATTAAAGATTTACCGATACTAGAGAGGATGGATCTTTGTCTCGCCGGAAGAAAGAGCTAGATTGGAGAGGTTTTGAACCACTATGACAATAGCATTGTATCCTCTCTCGGATTTGAGAAATGAATTTCGGAAACACTATTGCCTTCAAACAATAGAGTCCCTTGATATGAACAGAAAGATTTAGCTAGACATCGCCGGATTAGATTCTTGTTGCGCCGGTAATACTCCGAAGGATCACGCAATTGAGGTGCGCGGATATAACTTCCAGAGATGGATGTGAAGCCAGATTACCACAGAAAAGAATTGATGGAACAGAGAGAGAGATAGCTTCCTTTCATCTTGTTTGGGGATGTAGAGCTCCGGTAGAAAGACGAGGATAGAAAAGAGTTTGCGTTTGTTTCCACCAGATAATTGAAGATTTGCTCCGTGTAGAAAGGACGAGATCACCAACAAGAGATTATTGATTACTTTCT
Source organism: Avena insularis (assembly GCA_023614405.1). Taxonomy (NCBI): domain Eukaryota; kingdom Viridiplantae; phylum Streptophyta; class Magnoliopsida; order Poales; family Poaceae; genus Avena; species Avena insularis. The sequence continues at coordinate 92,017,995 of CM042696.1, read as the reverse complement.
TGAGAGAGCACTCGGAAAAACAAGGACTAGTAAAAGTATCAAGGGATAAAGGCCACTTCTAACTTCCGTGGAATGAGTGAAATCACATTAGTTCACCAATTCAATGTACAAGAGCGAATGATAAGAGTAGTGGTATGGTAGCTACTCCATCCCGCACTCAAAGCATTACTCCGCACATGAATAAGAAAACCATGCAACCCAACTACCGAAACAGACTGAAGGTATGGATAAGAAGAGCTCATGGAACTCCGTAAGAAACAAGGATTGATGCAAACGATTCACCGGATCAAAGATAGATAAAGGTGATGATGTTGTCGTCATACCTGATGTAACAAGCCACCGGAAAGATATGAAGGAAGATCATGGAGACAACTGTAAGATTCAACAGCTACAGAAAAGATAGCACCAACTTGAACAGAAGGAACACAAGATCTGGAAGGTCTTCATGGCCTCCGGTGGATTGAGCATAGACGATAGAGCGAGAGAGTTTCAAGAGATTACTTAACGAGGTAGAGGTGAAAAGAACTCCATGTTCTTCTTGAACTGATTGAGAGAGATTTAGCAGTCTTGAGGAAACTTCGGCGGTACGACGACGATAACTTGCCAACAAGGAAACTCCGGGTTGGTTGCAGATGGAAGATGGAATTAACAATGAACTTGCTGATTCCAGAATTGAAGCGATCTATTTAGCAGAAGGACGTGGCCGAGATAGGCGACTTGAAAAAGTCAGAGTTCTCACTTTGAGACTTTGCACACAGGCAGTGTTCTCAAAGCTTGAGAGAAAAGACATAGATGATCTTCCATGTCCTTCCATTGATATAGAATAGGCAAGCATATTATCAACATATACCACCAAGGATTAACAAGATATTCCCAGAATATCAAGTTCAAAAGGCGAGAGAAACGAACAAATGCTCGAAACACTTTCTGAGCTCAACGCTCTTTGAAAGATCATTATTACGAGCACGGGTTCGTGTTGAAGAAGATGCAATGGAAGAATAGATTATCTGGTCCTTCGGAAGAAAAAGAGATGTCACCTGATTCACATTGTCGATTGGATCACCGGTTACAAAGATAAAGAGATCTTGGGTAAGAACCGATGATATAGCTTTGCTTATGGTATGAGCTACCAGAGACGAAAAAGATGCAATTCCCTCGTATCAAGGAGAATTGTGCAGATATGGGGTTGGAAAAGATGTGCAGCATGATAACAGATGATAGACCTCCGTAGTGATTTGGGAAATTCTGGATTGAGCGCCGGTGACAAAAGAATGAGTTAGCATGGACATGCTGATAAAAGGAAGATAGATAGTGTTTCACACACGACTGAAAAGGAGTGTGGAAACACAGATGTATCAAAGAAAAATTTTCCGCATTTTTCGGCATTAAAATACCAATAGATGCGCAAAATCTCTTAGCAGATAGAGATTAGCAGCAGATGGTTACACAGAAAGAGGAGTTGCTAGAAGGAAGAACACCCTTAAGAAGATGGCACCGGTCAACAAGGAGTCAGATAGATCGCGCCGGTTTTTCAAAAGCCTGTCAATATGGAATGTACCAACAGTTGATAACCAAAGGCAGATTGTGATAACAAAAGGATGCAACAGATAGACAAGGAATTACACACACACACACTTTCTATGGTACTACGGAAACCCAGAACACGTGAATCCTAGTTTGAATTTTAAGAAGAGGATTGAAAACGTTACACTTCCTTACCAGAAAAGGGTGGTGGTTGGGTAAGAAGAAAAGTGGAAGCAGTCCTACTCTCGCGTTTTGTTTTTCCCTATTATACATAACTACCAAAAATATTTGCTAGACAGACAACGACCATTTGGCTGAGACCCTGAAGGTCGGGATGGCTCTGATACCAATTGTAACTACCTCGGTGAATTACGCTCCTAGTACAAGCCTGGATGATCAGAAATGGTTGAAATAGTACGGTGGGGCCCAAATGCCACTCACAGGTAGACCTTTCGGCCGTCCCAACCATTTCCAAACATCGGGACAAGAACGGCGTAATCGGAAAGCGAAGGATCAACTACATACACAAATGAGTATGTATGCAAGCCACCATACAACAGTACATCGAGCCATTCCATCTAAAAAGAAAGGAAATATATAGCATACCATACGGCAAGATCCAAATATCCTAGATAGATATAATAGTTTAGGATATCTCCTCATACATCAATCAACAGAGTATCAAGCGGAAGCGGAAGACAAAATCCGAGTACGGATAAGAAGCAAATCAGCATAAGATGCCCCATAAATAAGCACATCCCGCCCACAGATCTCACGGATCCCCGTTCCCGGAATCTCTACACCGAATGATCATTGCCCACATCGTCCGTCTCTTCCACCCAAATCCATCTTGCGAGTGTACTTGTTCATCCGAACCAATAATTTATCGTGTGAGACCCTAGGGTACTCGCAAGTCTTTATGCCTCTAAAGGGACACAACGGGTGACGAATTGCAGCAAAAGATAAACCCTAACAATTCTATAGATACTGCTAACCATCCGCCTAACCAGAGATAGCGGATGTCCGTGAATTAAGAACAACAGTTATAACAGTAATAAAGGTAATCTTACAGATCCATCCTCCTCCTCGCCACCGACGAGGGAGCGGACGAACAACCCCCCCCTCCGTTGGCAGTTTTAAGATCCAGCCCGTGGGTATTGCACTAGGTACTAGTCAGGTACCTAGTCTAGTCAAAATTAAAGCGGTACTTTAGTTATGCTTGTCTCGGATCGAGAAACTGTGCTCCACGTCGTCCATAACCGCGGACACGGCTTTCAGAAAGTTTTCCCCTGCAGGGGTGCACACATAGCCATACACACTCGATATGCCTCGGAAAAACCACATCAAAACCCAACGAGGCGATCCACGACAAAGCAATTACAGGATTCAGAAATATTTCAGGGGCCACCCCATTAAGCTACCCGCGAAGGCGGCCGACTTAGCGGACTCAAGGTTTGGGTGGACTGGCAGAACGACCGGGAACCCGAAAGTGTGATTGGGCTTGTCGATACCGAAATCGTGTCCCGGCCCTAACGACAAAGGTGCTCCTCGCACAATCTTAAATAAAGCGTAAAAGCATGGCATAAGTACAGGATAGTAAATAAAACCTCAAACTAGTTTGTGGCCCCAAGAAATAAGAATGAATCAAGCTCTGGCTCAGGGGGGTCCATAAGCCTCCCGGATGTGGATAGCGCGAATATTCTTGGAACAGGAATCAAGTACTCGGGGTCTTACGGGACACAAGTGAGCCGGAAAAACCAAATAGCGAATATGGCTCACCGATGCCACTTTCATTAGTTATCCCATTACTACTCAGGTTAAGTTGTTTAGGTACCTCGTTATCCATCAGACACTCACATACCCTACTCATGCTGTTCTACGACTCGCATGGCTCAAACAACTCCTGTAGTAATGGCTCATGGGATGGAGGAACAAGCTTCGGTGGGGTTTACAAGTAAAGGCTATGCAATACTTGGGATTCAATTTAATGCAATCGTGACTCAATGATGCAAGAATAAGATAGAGGCAATAGGTACTATATGTATGCAAGCATGTGGTAGTGCTTGCCTGGCAGCTCAGTTGAAGCGAGAGAAGGATCTGGGTGGTACTCCTGGTTCTCTTGATAAATCCCCTGCTCAGCGTCTATTCGAAGAAGAACCAAACAAACAAGGCCAACATAAATAAAGTGCACAAGCATATGAGTAAATGCACCAAGCAAACAATCATGCCATGATGAATGATGCACAATTTGCATGGCATTAAAGTAGCATGGCATGGGTGAGGTGTGGAATACAAGAAATAACATTTTTATTGGGTTTTAATCACATTTTATTCCCATATTAGTTGCTGTATTCTTTATATTTATATGATGCATGCTTCAAATCAAACCAAGGAATGCATAAACAGAAAGTTCTTGTCGAGCTAATCATTTTAGACATATCATTTGTTAAATTTGGAGTTGTAAAACAAAAGTTATTAATTAATTAAGATTAAAGGGCATTTTATTGTAATTTAAATAATCTTGGAATTTTAAATGTTCAAAATATATTTTGGGGGCCATATTTGAAATCCTCATATTTTTCTGATTTGAAAACATATATTATATGTATTATTTGGATTAATATTTGAAAAGATATTTAAAAACAGAAATATATTTGAATTTGAAATAATTAGAAAAAGATTTGAATTTAAAACAGAAGCAGGTAAATACTTTTGTTACTCAGCACAGTGTTAGCCAGAGTCAATGATAGGTGGGTCCCGAGCTGACTCAGCAGCACTTGCGCGCGAAAAGCTTTTAACACCGAGGCGCTTCCTAGCCGCTGAGTATGACGGGTGGGTCCTGTGGTTGGTAGGCCAACGTGTGTTGACACGTGTGCGATCCCTTGTGAGGGGGACTGGTCGTGGTGGACTGGGTTTTCCGGGGTTTTCTTGCAAACAGCGCCGAGGCTGGAGGTGGGGGCATGGGACCGCTGGGTTTAGGCGGAAAAATGGGAGGGCCTCTCATAAATCGCCAATGCTTCTTGTCATTGACGCACGACACTGTTGGCGGCGGATCTGGCGGACTTTCGACGACGATGGCGAGGGCTACGGTGGACGGATCACGTTGCGGCTAAAAAGAAAGTTGAAGAGGGGACCTAGGGCTACGTCTTTCGTTCAGGGAGCTAGCACGGTGGAGGGCTGCAGTAGGCAAGGCGAGGAATGTGGCGGATGAAACTGCTGCTGTCTGCGGCATCGGCGAAGGGCTGGCGGCGGCGCTGGGTGCTCGACGGAAGTTAAGGTGGCGGCGCTACGGTGCACGAGAAGGGAAGGGTCCATGTCTAGGGGGTTAAGAGGCTCACCAGGAGCTCGCTGGCGTGGTCGTTTGCGTGGAGGTGGAGAGGATCTGACGACGGGCTCGCGGACGGCCTCACCGGCTCCCTCTCGGCATGGTGGCGACGGCGCCCCATGAGGTCCAGCCCCGATACTGGTTCGAGACGAAGAAGGGGACGCAGGGAGCCTGCTCGGTGCTCTGGGGCCTTGAGAGCAACCGTCACGCAGACGAGAACAAGGCGAAGCTAGGGTTTGGAGAGGCCATGGCGGCTTGGGGAGGAAGAAGGAGAAGGGTGAGGGCTTGGGGCGCCTCCTGGATGCTCCGAGGTGAGGGTAGATGAGGGAGGAGGGGAGAGCACATGGGTTTGGTGGTGGTAGCTAGGAAAAAGGTGAGGAGAGGGGGCTCGGGCTAGATCTTCTCTTTCCTTTGTCTTATAGAGAGAGGGGGAGGGACCAAGGGAGGTGGCGTGGTGGCCCTGCCTGGTAGGAAGAGAGGGGGATCCGAGAGAGAGGGGGAGGAAAGGGGTAGCTCGGGTTAGCTAGGTTTAGAGGGAGGAGAGGTAGATTTAGGGTTTGGTTTGGATTAGGTATAGATTAGGGTTTTAGGAGAGGGGGGGTATGGGGTATGGTGATGATAGGGTAAGGTTAGATGGGGAGGATCTAGGATAGATGATTAGAGAGAGGGGTAAGAGCTAGGGTTTTAGAAGCATGCATGCTCCAAACCTAGATCAAGCAAGGTCACACTAGATCAAACCAAAAGAGGGAGGAAGAGATTAGAGATGACCCACTCAAAAACCAAATAAAATCCAAATACTAGAAAAGGTGGCACTTGCATCGCCCATGCAAAATATTAATTACCATGTTGATTCTTGTGAAAACAATATTATTACATGCCATTATTATTTTGCATTCCCAAAATTGGATTAAAGACCAAGCAAAAAGAATTAAAAAGGATGCCCCATGTGGAGTAGTTGGAGATGGCCATGTTTGAAATAAAATGGGACATGCTAGTGTGTAGGTTCCACTAGATGATTAATAGTCCCAAAAATATTCCAACCTGAGCATAATTCCATGATAATCCATATGGAAGCTAGGAAAAGGGTTCCACTCACAAGGCATGCAAAGGTGGCCATGTGGCTCTCATATATCAATGATGTGAAAACAACATGATGCTAAGATGAGATCATGTGGAAAAGAATTGGATCCATCCCAACCCACATGAGCTAGAGGTAAAACCAATAAGTGCCAAGCTCATATTTAGTTGGATGGTGGAATTATAAGGTGGTGAAAAGAAAGGGTGGTGGAGTTAATAAGAGATATGCCCCCAACTCAACTTGGGCATTTAAACAATATATCAAGAACCAAATACAATATCAAGAGGCAAATACAATTAATAATGCATATGAGATAAGAACCAAAACAAAAAGGGTTTTATATGATGCTCAAATGCAAGGTGGCATGATGACATGAGCATGATATAATGATGATGCAACAATTATATATTTGAAGTGGCATATATATAGACTAGGCTAGTAGCATTGCAATTGTTAGACAATTGGGATGCTACAACTCTCCCCCACTAAACAAGAATCTCGCCCCGAGATTCCTAGGAAAAAGAGAACAACACAAGAAGAGGCGGGTGTTCGGAACGAAGGTGACCCTCACGTTCCCAAGTTGATGTTGAACGGAATGGTGCGACCACCATGCCTTGCAAAACTTGCTAGACTTGTTGCGAGTCTTGCGTTTTGCTTGAGAAACAACGGTTAGAAAAGTTGAAGGATTGTCGTGAGACAAGAAGGATAGGATGGACATAGCTCCGGTTTTCTCAAGAAACATGATAAAAGAATAGAACCACTTGTGAAAGAAAGGACAGGATGATGTAGCATGGATATAGAAAGACACCGTTAAGATTAAAGATTTACCGATACTAGAGAGGATGGATCTTTGTCTCGCCGGAAGAAAGAGCTAGATTGGAGAGGTTTTGAACCACTATGACAATAGCATCGTATCCTCTCTCGGATTTGAGAAATGAATTTCGGAAACACTATTGCCTTCAAACAATAGAGTCCCTTGATATGAACAGAAAGATTTAGCTAGACATCGCCGGATTAGATTCTTGTTGCGCCGGTAATACTCCGAAGGATCACGCAATTGAGGTGCGCGGATATAACTTCCAGAGATGGATGTGAAGCCAGATTACCACAGAAAAGAATTGATGGAACAGAGAGAGAGATAGCTTCCTTTCATCTTGTTTGGGGATGTAGAGCTCCGGTAGAAAGACGAGGATAGAAAAGAGTTTGCGTTTGTTTCCACCAGATAATTGAAGATTTGCTCCGTGTAGAAAGGACGAGATCACCAACAAGAGATTATTGATTACTTTCTTCGAGAGAGCACTCCGGAAAAACAAGGACGGAAGTAAAAGTATCAAGGGATAAAGGCCACTTCTAACTTCCGTGGAATGAGTGAAATCACATTAGTTCACCAATTCAATGTACAAGAGCGAATGATAAGAGTAGTGGTATGGTAGCTACTCCATCCCGCACTCAAAGCATTACTCCGCACATGAATAAGAAAACCATGCAACCCAACTACCGAAACAGACTGAAGGTATGGATAAGAAGAGCTCATGGAACTCCGTAAGAAACAAGGATTGATGCAAACGATTCACCGGATCCAAGATAGATAAAGGTGATGATGTTGTCGTCATACCTGATGTAACAAGCCACCGGAAAGATATGAAGGAAGATCATAGAGACAACTGTAAGATTCAACAGCTACAGAAAAGATAGCACCAACTTGAACAGAAGGAACACAAGATCTGGAAGGTCTTCATGGCCTCCGGTGGATTGAGCATAGACGATAGAGCGAGAGAGTTTCAAGAGATTACTTAACGAGGTAGAGGTGAAAAGAACTCCATGTTCTTCTTGAACTGATTGAGAGAGATTTAGCAGTCTTGAGGAAACTTCAAGTGATGCGACGATAACTTGCCAACAAGGAAACTCCGGGTTGGTTGCAGATGGAAGATGGAATTAACAATGAACTTGCTGATTCCAGAATTGAAGCGATCTATTTAGCAGAAGGACGTGGCCGAGATAGGCGACTTGAAAAAGTCAGAGTTCTCACTTTGAGACTTTGCACACAGGCAGTGTTCTCAAAGCTTGAGAGAAAAGACATAGATGATCTTCCATGTCCTTCCATTGATATAGAATAGGCAAGCATATTATCAACATATACCAAGGATTAACAAGATATTCCCAGAATATCAAGTTCAAAAGGCGAGAGAAACGAACAAATGCTCGAAACACTTTCTGAGCTCAACGCTCTTTGAAAGATCATTATTACGAGCACGGGTTCGTGTTGAAGAAGATGCAATGGAAGAATAGATTATCTGGTCCTTCGGAAGAAAAAGAGATGTCACCTGATTCACATTGTCGATTGGATCATCGGTTACAAAGATAAAGAGATCTTGGGTAAGAACCGATGATATAGCTTTGCTTATGGTATGAGCTACCAGAGACGAAAAAGATGCAATTCCCTCGTATCAAGGAGAATTGTGCAGATATGGGGTTGGAAAAGATGTGCAACATGATAATGTATGATAGACCTCCGTAGTGATTTGGGAAATTCTGGATTGAGCGCCGGTGACAAAAGAATGAGTTAGCATGGACATGCTGATAAAAGGAAGATAGATAGTGTTTCACACACGACTGAAAAGGAGTGTGGAAACACAGATGTATCAAAGAAAAATTTTCCGCATTTTTCGGCATTAAAATACCAATAGATGCGCAAAATCTCTTAGCAGATAGAGATTAGCAGCAGATGGTTACACAGAAAGAGGAGTTGCTAGAAGGAAGAACACCCTTAAGAAGATGGCACCGGTCAACAAGGAGTCAGATAGATCGCGCCGGTTTTTCAAAAGCCTGTCAATATGGAATGTACCAACAGTTGATAACCAAAGGCAGATTGTGATAACAAAAGGATGCAACAGATAGACAAGGAATTAAACACACACTCACACTTTCTATGGTACTACGGAAACCCAGAACACGTGATTCCTAGTTTGAATTTTAAGAAGAGGATTGAAAACGTTACACTTCCTTACCAGAAAAGGGTGGTGGTTGGGTAAGAAGAAAAGTGGAAGCAGTCCTACTCTCGCGTTTTGTTTTTCCCTATTATACATAACTACCAAAATATTTGCTAGATGACAACGACCATTTGGCTGAGACCACAAGGTCGGGATGGCTCGATACCAATTGTAACTACCTCGGTGAATTACGCTCCTAGTACAAGCTGGATGATCGAAATGGTTGAAATAGTACTGGGGCCCAAATGCCACTCACAGTAGACCTTTCGGCCGTCCCAACCATTTCCAAACATCGGGACAAGAACGGGCGGCGAATCGGCGAAGGGATCAACTACATACACAAATGAGTATGTATGCAAGCCACCATACAACAGTACATCAGAGCCATTCCATCTAAAAAGAAAGGAAATATAGCAACGCCATACGGCAAGATCCAAATATCCTAGATAGATATAATAGTTTAGGATATCTCCTCATACATCAATCAACAGAGTATCAAGCGCGAAGACAAAATCCAGTACGATAAGAAGCAAATCGGCATAAGATGCCCAATAAATAAGCACATCCCGCCCACAGATCTCACGGATCCCGCTCCCTAATCTCTACACCGAATGATCGTTGCCCACATCGTCTCTCCTTCCACCCAAAGATCCATCTTGCGAGTGTACCTGTTCATCTGAACCAATAATTTATCGTGTGAGACCCTAGGGGTACTCAGCAAGCCTTTATGCCTCTAAAGGGGACACAACCTGGGGTAACGCAATTACAGCAAAAGATAAACCCTAACAATTCTATAGATACTCGCTAACCATCCGCCCAACCAGAGATAGACGGATGTCCGTGAATTAAGAACAACAGTTATAATAGTAATAAAGGTAATCTTAACAGATCCATCCTCCTCCTCGCCATCGACGAGGAAGCGGATTTAACAACCCCCCATCCGCTGGCGCTTTATTATCCATTCCATGAGTGTTGCACTATTTACTAGTCAGGTACCTAGTCTAGTCAAATTAAAAGCGGTACTTTAGTTATGCTTGTCTATGATCGAGAAACTATGCTCCAAGTCGTCCATAACCGCGGACACGGCTTTCAGAAGTTTTACCGCAGGGTGCACAAATAGCAACACACACTGATATGCCTCGGAAAAACCAAATCAAAACCCAACGAGGGCCACGACAAAGCAATTACAGGATTCAGAAATATTTCAGGGGCCACCCCATTAAGCTACCATGACGAAGCTGGCCATTACGAGACGGACTCAAGGTTTGGGTGGACGGTCAGAACGACTCGGGAACCCGAAAGTGTGAATGGGCTTGTCGATACTGCGAAATCGTGTCCCGCCCTAAATAAGACAAAGGTGCTCCTCGCACAATCTTAAATAAAGCAGAAAGCATGGCATAAGTACAGGATAGTAAATAAAACCTCAAACTAGTTTGTGGGCCCCAAGAAATAAGAATGATTCAAGCTCGCTCGGGGGTCCATAAGCCTCCGGATGTGGATAGCGAATATTCTTGGAACAGAATCAAGTACTCGGGTCTTACAGGACACAAGTGAGCCGGAAAAACCAAATAGCGAAATATGGCTCACCGATGCCACTTTCATTAGTTATCCCATTACTACTCAGGTTAAGTTGTTTAGGTACCTCGTTATCCATCGACACTCACATACCCTACTCATGTCGTTCTCGACTCGCATGGCTCAAACAACTCCTGTAGTAATGGCTCATGGGATGGAGGAACAAGCTTCGGTGGGGTTTACAAGTAAAGGCTATGCAATATTGGGATTCAATTTAATGCAATCGCGACTCAATGATGCAAGAATAAGATAGAGGCAGTAGGTACTATATGTATGCAAGCATGTGGTAGTGCTTGCCTGGCAGCTCAGTTGAAGCGAGAGAAGGATCTGGGTGGTACTCCTGGTTCTCTTGATAAATCCACCTTTGCGTCTATTCGAAGAAGAACCAAACAAACAAGGCCAACATAAATAAAGTGCACAAGCATATGAGTAAATGCACCAAGCAAACAATCATGCCATGATGAATGATGCACAATTTGCATGGCATTAAAGTAGCATGGCATGGGTGAGGTGTGGAATACAAGAAATAACATTTTTATTGGGTTTTAATCACATTTTATTCCCATATTAGTTGCTGTACTCTTTATATTTATATGATGCATGCTTCAAATCAAACCAAGGAATGCATAAACAGAAAGGTCTTGTCGAGCTAATCATTTTAGACATATCATTTGTTAAATTTGGAGTTGTAAAACAAAAGTTATTAATTAATTAAGATTAAAGGGCATTTTATTGTAATTTCAATAATCTTGGAATTTTAAATGTTCAAAATATATTTTGGGGGCCATATTTGAAATCCTCATATTTTTCTGATTTGAAAACATATATTATATGTATTATTTGGATTAATATTTGAAAAGATATTTAAAAACAGAAATATATTTGAATTTGAAATAATTAGAAAAAGATTTGAATTTAAAACAGAAGCAGGTAAATACTTTTGTTACTCAGCACAGCGCTAGCCAGAGTCAATGACAGGTGGGTCCCGAGCTGACTCAGCAGCACTTGCGCGCGAAAAGCTTTTAACACCGAGGCGCTTCCTAGCCGCTGAGTATGACGGATGGGTCCTGTGGTCGCGGGGCCGATGCTGTATGCCAACGTGTGTGTTGGACACGTGGGCGATCCCAGGCGCGCGGAGGGGGACTGGTCCGTGGTGGACTGGGTTTTCCGGGGGTTTTCTTGCAAAGAGGCGTCGAGGCTGGCAGGTGGGGCCGCGGGGACCGCGGGTTTAGGCGGGAAAAAGGGGAGGGGCCTCTGCAAAAATCGCCAATCTTCTGTCATTGCCGACGGGCGACATCATGGCGGCAGATCTGGCGGACTTTCGACGACGATGGCGAGGGCTACGGTGGACGGATCACGTTGCGGCTAAAAAGAAAGTTGAAGAGGGGACCTAGGGCTACGCCTCGTCTTGAGCTAGCAGTGGAGGGTGGACAGCAAGGGTGTAGCGAGGAACAGGCGGATGAAACCGCCGTTGTCTGTTCATGCAATGACGGGCGAGCGGCGTTGCGCGCGGGGTGCTCGACGGAAGGTGGCGGCGCTACGGTGCACGAGAAGGGAAGGGTCCATGTCTAGGGGGTTAAGAGGCTCACCAGGAGCTCGCTGGCGTGGTCGTTTGCGTGGAGGTGGAGAGGATCTGACGACGGGCTCGCGGACGGCCTCACCGGCTCCCTCTCGGCATGGTGGCGACGGCGGCGCTCCGGCGAGGTCCAGGCCCCGATACTGGTTCGAGGCGAAGAAGGGGACACAGGGGAGCTCGTCGGTGCTCCTGGGGGCCTTGGAGAGCAACTGGTCGCGCAGATCGAGAACAAGGCCGAAGCTAGGGTTTGGAGAGGCCATGGCGGCTTGGGGAGGAAGAAGGAGAAGGGTGAGGGCTTGGGGCGCCTCCTGGATGCTCCGAGGTGAGGGTAGATGAGGGAGGAGGGGAGAGCACATGGGTTTGGTGGTGGTAGCTAGGAAAAAGGTGAGGAGAGGGGCCTCGGGCTAGATCTTCTCTTTCCTTTGTCTTGTAGCCGAGAGAGGGCTGGGGAGGGACCAAGGGAGGTGGCGTGGTGGCCCTGCCTGGTAGGAAGAGAGGGGGATCCGAGAGAGAGGGGGATGAAAGGGGTAGCTCGGGTTAGCTAGGTTTAGAGGGAGGAGAGGTAGATTTAGGGTTTGGTTTGGATTAGGTATAGATTAGGGTTTTAGGAGAGGGGGGTATGGGGTATGGTGATGATAGGGTAAGGTTAGATGGGGAGGATCTAGGATAGATGATTAGAGAGAGGGGTAAGAGCTAGGGTTTTAGAAGCATGCATGCTCCAAACCTAGATCAAGCAAGGTCACACTAGATCAAACCAAAAGAGGGAGGAAGAGATTAGAGATGACCCACTCAAAAACCAAATAAAATCCAAATACTAGAAAAGGTGGCACTTGCATGGCCCATGCAAAATATTAATTACCATGTTGATTCTTGTGAAAACAATATTATTACATGCCATTATTATTTTGCATTCCCAAAATTGGATTAAAGACCAAGCAAAAAGAATTAAAAAGGATGCCCCATGTGGAGTAGTTGGAGATGGCCATGTTTGAAATAAAATGGGACATGCTAGTGTGTAGGTTCCACTAGATGATTAATAGTCCCAAAAATATTCCAACCTGAGCATAATTCCATGATAATCCATATGGAAGCTAGGAAAAGGGTTCCACTCACAAGGCATGCAAAGGTGGCCATGTGGATCTCATATATCAATGATGTGAAAACAACATGATGCTAAGATGAGAGCATGTGGAAAAGAATTGGATCCATCCCAACCCACATGAGCTAGAGGTAAAACCAATAAGTGCCAAGCTCATATTTAGTTGGATGGTGGAATTATAAGGTGGTGAAAAGAAAGGGTGGTGGAGTTAATAAGAGATATGCCCCCAACTCAACTTGGGCATTTAAACAATATATCAAGAACCAAATACAATATCAAGAGGCAAATACAATTAATAATGCATATGAGATAAGAACCAAAACAAAAAGGGTTTTATATGATGCTCAAATGCAAGGTGGCATGATGACATGAGCATGATATAATGATGATGCAACAATTATATATTTGAAGTGGCATATATATAGACTAGGCTAGTAGCATTGCAATTGTTAGACAATTGGGATGCTACACTGAAGCAACAAGGGCACCTCAAGCTAGAGTCCCCTTGGGAAGGACCATACGTGATTACAGAAGTAATCCCATGTGGCGCCTATCGCCTCAAAGATTTCGAGACAGGAGTCGCATACTCCAACCCCTGGAACGTCTCGTAGCTGCGGTGCTTCTACCCCTAGTCGTCCTTTTTTCTTACATTGCAAATAAGGCTATTCAGCCGGGCTACTCAGCCACACATTGTACCTCGTACTGATTCTGCGAATAAATAAAGCTAAGTGCCCCGAAACTCTTGTTTTTCTAGCAATTATATCACTCGGGGGCTACGCCACCCTTTACACCCTGGTTCTACGAACAATACGCAGTATCCCGAGTAGCTGACACAACAACAATCGAACCCTTGATACACCAACCCAGTTGCAACACACCTGACAGGTTGGCAAGGCGCTGAGATAAAATAAGTCAGGCAAACGAAAAGGAACTGCAGAGTACAAATACACTCGTAAAACATACGAGCTAGCAAGCTCTTTACATATCAATATCAATCAATTATATACAGCATACATATACGAACTTTACAACACTGGTACATTTATGTGCAGGATACAAGTTAAACTACTGTTGCAACAGAAGAACGTTTGTCTGTTCCTCGAAGAAGTCGACAATTTCCTTCGCTGGGCGATCCATTGCCTGGTAATGAGGAACCATATTCCAGGTCGAACCTGTCGGTGGAGTCGGCGGACCAGCAGCAACAGCTGCAATATCCACATCAGGCCTATGCAGTCGCACCAGCGACAATGCAGCCTTGGCACCAGACACTAACTGTTGCCGCACACACTCGCGAACTGCACTCAAATCCTGAAATTTAGCCAGGAGAGCCAACAAGCTCGAAGGGATGGCATCCAACGGAAACATCGTCTGGTAGATATTTCTCAGGCACGACTGCGATTTCTTTAGAAAGTGGAGCACTCGCGAGGCACGATCCTGCAGGGTCGCAAGTGCGATTGCATGATCATGATCCACCCAGCAGTACCCACTTGCCTGAAGTTGTTCCTGGGTTAGGTCGTTCATACGAATGGCGATCATGTCCTTTTCATCCTGCGGATGACGTGCACTGACAACTATACCAAGCAAGAGGCAAAAGTATGAAGACAATGAACTACCGCGACTGACTACAAGATAAGATAAGGGGGTAGAAAGCTAACACTTGAACTGGTCACCTAGCTGCGCCACCTCCTCTAGTAGATATTGCTCTCGGGCGTTGGCCTTCTCCGCCCTCGACTTCCATACATCCGCGTTACCATGGAGGACGGGCAGTTCGCGTTCCAGTTGCTTAACGCGGTCGCGCAGTCGCGAAAGCAAGGATAGCTCATCCACCCTTGAGTGCGACTGCGCTAAGGTATCACCAGCGGATGGTGGATCCCGAGGCTCACTCGAAGGACCACTCGATGTACCATATCACAAGCCAAGCAAGAGAAAATAAGGGACCAAGCAACACATGGACAAAAACTCAAGTGCATTCAAACATAGCAAAAGTATCAACAGAGACACTTAGCCATAGGCATGTTTTCAACAAAAGGAGTCGAGTTATCAACTATTACAAATATAACTACTGAGGAGCAGCTTGCTTCTTCGACTTGGACTTCGGCTTCGGGGGCCTCATCGAGTCCGTGGCAGTATCAGACGCCACAAACTTCCCGCCGGCCCCTGATGCCACAGCCTTCGCTGCCTTCTTGGCTCGCTGCAGCTCCTCAGAATACTTGACGATTGTGTTGATGAGTTGTGGCCTATACTTGCCGCAGACAGTTGCAAAGGGAGCAAAAACTACCCGTTGACCATCTGCGCCGACGGGCATCGCCTTGGAGACCACGGCTGGATCCATCTCCACTCCATGGGCTTGCACCATGGCGAGTGCCATGGAGGCGTCGACCGCACGTTGCGATTTCCTGAGGTCCGAGGGGATACCTCCAGCAAGGGACTCTACCAGGTCATCCAAGTTCTCAATCAGCTCAGCCTTGGGCGCCAGCTCCTTGCGGATGCGACTGAGCACACCCTTAGCTTTGATCAGCATTCCTTGAATGGAAGCACTGCAGTCTTCGACTGCCACGACAGCGCCTTCCAAGGCATCATCACGATGAAGCGCTTGGGCATCGAAGCTCAAACCACCAGCATCTACACAGAGCAAAGCGTTAACACAAATAGCAAGACATCGAAGAAAGAAGCAACCAAGACCCAGAAAAAATATACCTGAAAGAGACTTGCCAATCGAGAAGAGCTGTTCTTCGAACAACTTCTCCCTCGCAGCGATAGAGGTGCGCAAATCCTCTTCGCGTTTCCGCGATTCATCAAGCGAAGCAACTGCCTCATCGCGACTCTTCACCGCTGCGGCGAGCGTCTTTTCAAGAGAAGCAGCTTTGCGAAGAAGTTCATTATGCTCAGCTGCAAAAATACAATATGGATCGTCAGTCAAAGGTATAAAAGCATCACAAGGACAAAGAAGAAGAAGCAAAAAATACTAAATTTCAACCACGCGATGGCGATTGTCCAGGAATGCGTGCTGTCGACCCATTGCAAGTACCTGCTCTGCCAGACGAGCAGCTTCCTTCATAATAAGATGCCACAGAAGAAAAATAAAAGGATCAACAGATAGCATGGACGACTAATTCGATTGCAAAAAAGCAACATCACACATACGTGCTCCTCCAGAGACTCCGAAGTTGATTGCCGCGTAGTCGTCCGGACAACCATCTGGTGCTCCACAGCGTGTGGAGAACTCGATGAATTGTACCCGGAGTGGCCCGCCAATGGAGGAGAAGAAGATCGCTCAGCCATTTCCTTGGCCTTGGAGTCCACGACTCCAGATTCCTTCAAAAATTGGACGTCACCAGAAGACAACGATGCCGGTTGACTACGGAACAAAAACCAGCATCAGGAAATGCAACTCCAAAAGGAACCAAGATGAGAATTGTAGACTTACCAGTCAAATTTATCAAAATCAAAGGTTTGGTCCTTCGACTCCGACGACTCCTTCGGCAGCCGCATCTTCTTGCGAGCAGATGGCGCCATGGAGCTCACAGGAACAACAGGAATCAGCGACTCCGCACCAATAGCTGGGCCTTATGGAGTCGAAGGAGATGACGCATCCGAATCTTTGTTGCGCGAACGCTTGCGAGTGTCCGGACTGCTAGACTCATGGGCTTCCTCCTCCTCTTCAAGTGGGACGGTCGATTCTGACTCGTCCTCTTCATCGACTTCATGAGGAATAACCCCCTCAGGAAGAGGGGGCAAACTAGGAGACACCTTCCAATCCTGCATACAGAAAACAAGTCAGCACACGTCAAGAAAATCAGAAGCGCTCGACAAATAAAGCTATTTTGTAGCACAATCATACCTCAGGAGGAGGGTTAGAGGCATCAAATGGATGCACGACTGGTTCACTAGGGAGGATATCCTTGGTGGTGTACTTGGTTAACAGTCGCACCCTCTTATCTACTTCACCCGCGGAAATGCCATCGGCAGATACGCGAGTGACATCATCCGCACCAGCCCATTGGAACATGGGGTGGACTCTGGCCTGCAGAGGCTGGATGCGATGACGCAACCATGTGCGAATGAGGGCGGCGCCTCCCTCTTCTTTACCCATGCGACTCTCGAGGTCGCAGACGCGCTCGTACAGCACATCCGTCTCCTCGGACTCGCCAGGCATCACCACGTTCTTCCAAGAACGCCTCCTCCTGCACAGCATTGCAGGATCGAAGGGCGCGAGTCCGTAGTGCTCTCCGTCGGCCTTTTGGTCGCGGATGTAGAACCACTTGTCCCTCCACCCTTGGACAGACGCCATGATCTTGATATCGAAGTATGTGACGGAGGAGTCGACATGGATCCCGCAGCCTCCTATGTCGTAGACTACGGAACCAGATGTCGACTGACGCTTCAGCTTGAAAAGTCGCTTGAAGAGACCAAAGTGTGGCTCGACTCTGATCCAGCACTCTCAAAGCGTGATATAAAACGCAATGTGAAGAAGAGAGTTTGGGGACAGCTGGTGCAACTGGAGCCCATAGAAACAAAGAAGGCCCCTGACAAAAGGATGCAGGGGCAGAGACAGGCCACGGATGATGAATCCGAGGAACATCACCCGGAAACTAGACGGAGGACGCGGGGTTACCTCGTCGCCAGGCACTCGTGAATCATCTTCGGTGCAAGGAAGAACCCCATCTTGACGCAGAAGATGGAGCTCAGAGGACTTGATGATGGACGCGCGCCACGCGCCATTGGTGACGCGGGTGCCCGCACCCTTCTTCTTGCCGGCACCGGCAGCGCTGGTACCCACGGTGGCGGAGCCACCTTTCTTCTTGGCGATGACGGTGGTGGCAGCAGACCTAGTGGCGGCGCCTCCTTTCTTCTTTCCCATCTTGCGGTGGCGGTGCGAGCGGAGGAAATAGCTCGGAAACACGCGGAGTTGGTCCAGCACCGTGAAGGGGACGAACTCTAGGAAGAAGAGAGCAGCAACAATGGCGATGGAAGCACAAGCAGAGAAAGAGCAGATGGGAAATTACCGCAGCTGTGCTGCTACTTAACCAACTTGCGGATGCAATCCAACGGCCAGCAGAAACACTATTGGATGCATGGCGCACATCGCGGTCGACACGTGGAGAGGCCAGAGCACGAACCGTCCCCCACTATCTCCATTACACGCGGAAATCGAGGAGGCACAGTTAAAACGATAGATCACGCACGCCCGGTCAAGTCAGGGTCAGAAAATGGGACCCACCGCTCATCACGTCCCATCAAAGCGCTCACGCGGGCAACTAAGATCACCACAACGTCAGCACTGGTGTCATCAAATTGAGCACTAGAAGACTTCGACTACTTTAGTCCTTGCTCGAGTCTTCGACTCCACCAAGCACTCGGGGGCTACTCCCATAGGGAGCGCTGGTCGTGCACCCTATGATTTTCTTTTTTATGCAGGAATATGGACATTCAAAGCATACCCAACCACTCAAATCTACGATTTGACTATGGATCATGGGTTACTCCCATAGGGAGCGCTGGAAATAAATTCGACTGAAACAAGCAAACAAAAGACGACAGCAGTCGCAAAAATTCTTTAGTCCCTGCCTAAGTCTTCGACTCAACCAGGCACTCAGGGGGTTACTCCCATAGGGAGCACTGGTCACGCACCCTATGATTATTTGTACGTCGTACTGTGTGTTGATAACATCCACACTCAAAGTCTATGGCGACACTGCCTCATATTTTTTCCTACAAAGAGACTGCGTCTCTTGGGCCACCCGAATCATCTCCGCGATAACAAAAATCCGGATGCCGCGCTTGCAGCGTGAAGATAAGACCTGAATAAGGCCTGACAACGCATTTTCTATGCACTACCAGAAGTATATTCGTGCCTACAGGTACGATGAACATGTCTTGACGGACGTGTCGAGTGCTCACACCCATATACTGGAATTCGACTCCTATAAGACCTCCGTGGCTTGAGTCAAATTACATCAGGACTTTTCCGAATTCGAGTCCGGGGACTCGAGTTCGAGTAGATTGTGTTGTTTTGCCCTAAGGCAGTTAACTGATACCGATGCATCGGTTAAATCAGGCACGCATATCAACAATCCCTATGATATAAACAAAACACTCAAAAAAATACCCAGTCATGCACTCGAAAGGCTTCATGAAGTCCCCAGTCGAATCTATGATTCCACTGGACACTCGGGGGCTACTGACATGGGTATACCCTGCAGGTACTCGAGTTTGATATATACGGTCCAGATACAGTGGAAGCCCACAGCGTTGCCACGACCCAATGAAGACTTCGAGTGGCCCACGGACTCTCGATGACTTGCGAGACAAGAAGAAGTTTAAAGATAGAAAGTTTAAAGGGAAAACCCTAATCTGTAACCGACTCGACCTGCTACCCGAGACCTGGCCTATCTATATAAAGGCTAGGAGGGGGCAGCAAGGAGGACACACACAACCCTAGTTTCCACAACTCTTGCCAGATTGCATCTGCGTGCCCCTGTAATCTTCGATTCCTTCATTAATTCCAAGAGCAGACAAGCAGGAGTAGGGACCTCTACGAGGCCTGAACCTGGGTAAACCTTGCGTCCATGTGTGCTTGTTTGCTAGCCAATTGATGCTTCCAGCGCTCCCTCCTTCTCCAAAACCCAAGTCCATAACAATGGGCATTGATGAGTTAAACCCTCGTCAGTAGTAGTCACACCATATATATCCATTGTGGACATTATGCTTGTCAAAACCCTTTCATACAATTTACTTTTCATTCATCACCTCATGCTTACGGGCTTTAATGTCTGCTTTACCCCGAAGGTTGTGGTTCTCATGTGGAGCAAGACTCTCTATAGACTTTGTTGGGTATGCCGAGAACGGTTTGTATGTGGTAGATTTCGATAAGAAACCCACACCTACCGCGACTTGCCTAATGCCTAATGGTAACATGGGATGGATTTGGCATTGTCGTCTTGCCCACGTCAACATGAGGTCTTTGCAAAGTCTCCACACGGGAGGCCACATCCTTGGTTTAAAAGATAACCTGTGTTTTGTCAAAGATCGTGTGTGTAGGGCATGCATTAAAGGGAAGCTCCATGAGACGACACACCTCCCAACTATAGCCATCTATTCCGATGGGATCTTGGAGCTCCTTCACATTGACCTCTTTGGTCCTCCATCCTTTGATAGTCTTGGGGGAAGAAGTATTGTTTGGTTATTATTGATGTCTACTCAAGATACACGTGGGTATATTTTTTCAAGAAGAAGAGTGAGACCCAACAAACCATCATCAACTTTGCCAATGAAGTGCAACGTCAATATAATAATAATATCTTGGCCATTAGAAGTGGCAATGGGACCGAGTTCAAGAACTACACCCTTGATGAGTTTCTTGGTGATGAGGGGATCAAGCATCAATATTTCGCTCCTTATACCCCTCAACAAAATGGTGTGGCGGAAAGGAAGAACCAGACACTTATGGATATGGCTAGAACCATGATTGCGGAGTTCAAGTCCCCATACAACTTTTGGGCCGAAGCTATCTCTATTGCTTGTCATATTGCCAACTAGGTTTATCTTCACAAGTATTTGGATATGACTCCATATGAGATCCTCACTGGCAAGAAGCCAAGTATTCACTACCTTCGGGTGTTTGGGTGCAAATGCTACATTATCAAGAAAGGTAACCGGTTATCTAAGTTCCAGCCTCGCACTATTGAAGGTATCTTTTTTGGCTATGCATCAGACTCTCACGCCTATAGGATCTATAACAAGTCCACCGGGCAAGTTATAGTATCCTCCAATGTGAAGTTCGATGAGCATAATGGCTACCAAGTGGGGCAAATTGATCTCGGTGATGTTGGTGGTGAAATTCCTCCTCAAGCCATAAGAAGAATGGGTGTGGGATTTTTCCGCCCCATTGAGGAACCCCTTGTGGTGGAAGGAGAAGGACAATGCTCTACTCAAGTGGAGCCCTCACCTACAGTAGATCTACATCAACCCATAGCCATCAAGATGCCATTGTTGAAAAGATAGATCATGATCAAGGTCAAGCTCAAGCAAATGATGGGTGTTCTTCACCCCATAATGACCAAGGTCAAGCTCATGAGGGTGAACAAAGCCAAAATATCAAGAAAGCTCAAGGAGAGGAGCAAGCTCAATTTCAAGGTCAAGACGAGGATCAAAATAGTGGTGATGACCAAGTAGCTTCTCAAGAATCCATTGAGGAAGCTCATGCTCGTTGTGAAGCAAGAAGGATCGCCAAGCTCATCCGTGAAGGAATAACTCTTAAAAAATTCGTTGGTGATCTTGAAACAGGCATTCCTACCTATAACCAAGTGGATAACTTTGTTGGCCACAATAGTTTCATTTCTTGTGTAGAGCCCCAAAAGGTGTATGAAGTGCTCGAAGACCTGGATTGGCTTGAGGCCATGCATGAAGAACTTCACAACTTCGAGCGCAACAAAGTGTGGTCATCGGTGGAAAGATGCAAGGAGTGTCGTAATGTCATTGGGACAAAGTGGATCTTCAAGAACAAGCAAGATGCAAATGGGATGTTTATTCGCAACAAGGCAAGATTGGTGGATCAAGGCTTCTCCCAAGTCGAGGGTGTCGACTACAGTGAAACTTTCGCCCCCTGTTGCCCGTCTGGAATCCACTCATATCTTGCTTGCATATGCATCTCATAATAACTTTAAGTTACAACAAATGGATGTTAAAAGTGCATTTATTAATGGTCCCCTAAATGAGTTGGTGTATGTCAAGCAATCTCTGGGTTTTGAGGACCCCAAGTTTCCAAACCATGCCTACAAACTTGATAAGGCACTCTATGGACTTAAACAAGCTCCACGTGCATGGTATGAGCACCTTAGGAAGTTGTTGGTAGACCGTGGTTTCGAAGTTGGGCTAATTGACCCCGCTCTTTTTACTAAGAGAGTTGGAGGAAACTTGTTCATATGTCAAATCTATGTTGATGATACTATATTTGGTTCTCCTAACAAAGCCTTCAATGATGTCTTTGATAAGCTAATGACCGATGAGTTTGAAATGTCTATGATGGGTGAATTGTAATTCTTTCTTGGATTTGAAGTAAAGCAATTTATTGGAGGTATCTTCATTAATCAAGCCAAGTACATTCAAGATAGCTAAAAAGGTTCAAGTTGATGGATTTAAATGGAGCCAAGACTCCCATGCCTCTCAAGTGTGATCTCACTCTCGATATAAAGGGTAAAGATGTGGATCAAAAGGTATATCGATCTATGATTGGTTCTTTGCTTTATCTTTGTGCATCTAGACTAGATATCATGTTAAGTGTGGGTATTGTGTATGGTTTCAAGCCGCCCCAAAAGAAAGCCACCTTGTGGCGGTCAAGCGAATCTTTCGATATTTAGTTGATACCCCAAACTTTGGCTTATGGTATCCCAAGGGCTCAAGCTTTGTTCTTCATGATTTCATGGATTCGGATTGGGCGGGAGACAAAGTTGGAAGGAAATCAACCTCTAGGGCTTGCCAATTCCTTGGTAGGTCCTTGGTGTGTTGGTCATCAAAGAAAAAAAATTGTGTCTCCTTGTCCTCCGCCGAAGCCGAGTATATTGCAACCACTAGTTGTTGTGCTCAATTATTGTTCATGAGGCAAGCTTTAAAGGACTACGGTGTCACTTGTGACAAAGTGCCTCTTATTTGTGATAATGAAAGTGTAATCAATATCGCCTACAACCCGGTGCAACACACAAGAACGAAGCATATTGATATTCACCATCACTTCATCCGGGAGTATGTGAACAATGGAGATATTGACCTCTCATATGTGAGCACCGAGAAGAATCTAGTGGTCTTGTTCACCAAGCCCCTTGATGAGAAGAGATTCCGAGAGTTAAGGCATGAGCTAAATATCATAGATTCGAGCAATGTGGCTTGAGATCATGCACCCATACCCATGCATTCATATGTTATTCCATCTAGATGTAGGCATGGAAATAGGGGGAGTGCGGTCCTAATTCATTGGGATATCCCTCCCCCCATTATGCCCAAAGTGACAAAAATCATTCTCTTAATATCATTATGTGATATGTGAGCTTCAATGATGAGTTTTGGTAATGGACCCAAGATATATCTTTGCGGTGCCAAGCCAAGTACACTCAAACATGGTGGCCTAGACCACTGCCCTCTCCTAGTGAGAGGTTGGTCTTTCCTCATGTTTGTCATCTTTTGGTTTATATGGATCTTAGAGACTTGCACTCCCGTTTGGTTCTTATGTGTTTCCTCCTTGTTTACAATGCACTCGTCCCTATATCAGTTTGGAAGTCTCAACCTAACATGTTTTCTATCTTGAAGCCCCCTTCTTTTCTGCACAAGAACCCTTCCTTGTCCCTGGCATTTTTTCTTAAGTGGAATCGGTATATCAGACGTACAGCGGTACTATCGGACCAGGTCAGTTCCCAAGTCCAGACCTAGAAATTGTCCATGGTCTGGCACAACCGGGTCGCTCGGCCGTAGTACCGGCCAGCGGTACTACCGGTTTCCCAACCAGTACTATCGGTCGGTGTTTTGGCTAAAAGGTGGGTCGGGGGAGAGGCACCCCTCAGTGCCTCACTTCCCCCATCTTCCTCACGTGCCACCACCACCATTGGAGCCCTGCCACCGCCTCCTTCCGTTGGATCCTCACCCGATCCAAACTCCTTACGGGCTCCTTGTTCTTCTCCACCGCCATGGACACCAGTACAACCACCCCTCCTCTCTTTTTCCTTGCTTCTCTCCATGGATCTAGGTCTACCTCGATTCATGGTCAAAAGCACTTGTTTAGGGGTTTGTACTACGTGAATCTTGCCACAATCCTCCTTGCCCATCGAAATTTCTATTTTTGTGAACTTTTGTTGTCAATTTGTGGTATTTTCCTACCAGATCCGCGTGAGTTTCTACCCGACTGGTAGTACTAGAATTTTTTTCCGGTGCTACCGCTCCATTTTTCCGGTACCGGACCCAGCTAGCAACAAATGTTCATAAACACTGTGACTTATTTGTGGTTTTTGTTTTCAGGTTCTTGTGCCCTTATCCCCCTACTGTTCTCCCTCTTGCTTTCACAAGTGCAGGTGTTTCCGGGGGTGCTAGGAAGCGCTCCAAGTCGTGTCATGAGATTGAGGAGGATGAGTCATAGTTTGAAGAGGAGATCTTGCCTCAACCTAGCAACCGCATGAAGCTGAAGGCTTCTCGGGGTGGCCATGGAGGTGCTACCAAGCGGTCAGCCGGCTCTGGCGGTGCCCCTCCCCCTCCATCATCGAGTTGCACCAAGATTCAGAGTTCTGGGCCATTAGGGCCAAAGTTGCTTTGTGATCTATCTGATTCTGATTATGCTGCTTTGAGGTCTGTGAATTCGTATGGTATGAATCGTGGTCGTGATAGGGAAGGTAGTTTGTTTTACGCTGAGTTTCAAGAGGGGGTGTACAATGAGGTTATCATGAACAATGACAAGATTGTTGTGGGCCAAAAGTGGATTGATATGTCTCATGTGAACAAGCATCTTGACTATTTTGCGGAAGCTAAGGAGATTTGCACCAATATTGGCTTACTCCCCATCATGGAGTTCAAGCAAGACTATGATCCTATTCTCATTGCTCAGTTCTATTCCAACATTCACTTCAAGAAGAATCAGACAAGGACTTCTATTTGGATGACCCAGTGTATTCTGAAGCAGGCTACTTTGGCAGAGTTTGGAGCCATTCTTGGATATGAGGATCGTGGCATTGACCATCCATGTGGCTTTCGCTGTCACACTAATGAGCATCCCATGAAGAAGGAGGTCCTTGCTCCTCTCTATATCCGGGGCAGCGATGTTGCTGGTAAGATCAAGGATCTTCTTCCTACATATGATATTGTGAACCGCATCTTCCGTGAGACCATTTCCCCTTATGCGGGAAACCAAGATGAGATACATGCCTTTATGGTGGACATAATCTTCAACACCTATTCCAACCGTGACTCCGGTGTTCCGCTTGATGTGATGGATTGTATATGGAATGAGATGGTCATTGCTTCTTGCACAAGGAGGGTGCCACCTTTTGCTCCCTACATTATGGCTCTTATTATCTCCAAGTGTGAAACCGTTTCTAGGAACTTGCCTTCTTTCCGTCTTATCCAACATAAAAGCAAGGCTTTGTTGATCAAGAAGCATGCTAAACCTCGCAATGCGGTGGGTCAAGAGGTTGATGAGGAAGGCAATGTGGTTGAAGAGGAATCCGGGGATGAAGATAGTGGTCGTGATCATGACTTTGTTGTATCCCGTCGCGAGCATGCCCAGCCCTCATGGGCAAAGAGGATGGAAGCCAAGCTCAAGAAAGTGTTTTTCTTCCAAGTTGACAATCAAAAGCGCATGTATGGAGCCCATGTCTATGCTAAGAAAGCTTGTGCTCATCAGAAAGAACTGATGGAATCCCAACAATTGATGGTCTCCCAAGGCTCCGAGAACAACATCACTCTGGAAGAGCAATGGATCTCCAAGCATAACAATTGGTATTTTGATGATGCCTCTTCTTCCTTCCGTGCTCTGACGACCCATGATGATGAGGAGGAGTGATCTTCGGGGTGCTAGTCTTGCTCTAATCCCTTTTTGGCATCTTGATGCCAAAGGGGGAGAAGGTAGTAGGGTACGGGATTTGCATGGGAACGTCACAAGCTCGTTCTTTCTTTGATATTTGGTTGCTTGTGAACTTTATTTACCTCATATTATTTGTGAACTCTTTGTGCTAACTATTTGTTCTATGTAAGTTGAGACTATGTGGTTATCTTGTGGATCCATCGTATGTGACTTATGGTTATTCTTATATGAATCCATCTTATGTGTTGATGCTATCTATTGTATTACTCTTCTATCTCTCATCAAATATTGTTGTGCAAAGGTATGAGTTCCACGCATTTTTATCTATGTCTTTGCACTTTTGGTTGGCTTGTAAAATAGAGGGGGAGTGTTGATCCTAGGTTGTGCTCGATATGTGTGCACACATCTAGGGGGAGCCCATCTCTATTTTTCAAATCATGAGCATTATCATAATATTTATCATGCAAAGTTGTGTTTTCATCAAACACCAAAAAGGGGGAGATTGAAAGGGCATTTCCTATCCTAAGTGGTTTTTGATGTTTGATGATAACACATGTGTCAGACTAATCATTTTCTAAGTGTGTCTCAGGTTTTTACGTAGGAGAAGGCATTCGGTTCCCCTCTAAAAGGTCCATAGCAATATATAGTTTTTCCTAGGGATTTTTGCTTGAGTCGTAGGAACACTGTATAATCAAGAGGGGGTCCACATTGGAAAGTTTGGGTGGAATCAACTCAGTATTGCAAAACCTGCAAGCTTTCCCAATGGTCGAGATCTCAAGGTTTCTTTTCCCTTGTTACCATGGCCTAATGCTCTGTGAGGTCCGGTTGTACCGGAAGTTTCATCGTACGCGGCAGGTAGTATCTCACCAGTGATCTTGGCGAGCCTGAACTGGTTGGCGAGCCACGCCTCCCCTTCTGCCTCACCCGGTACCACTGGGCTGGCACTGCCGCTCGGAACCGGTAGTACCGCTCATATGTCCAGTACTGTCGCTTTGCGGCAGCACCGCTCATTTTGAGCTATCACTATCAGGGGAGACAGTAGCCTTGCCACTGTGTTTGACCACTTCCGGTACCGCGTCCGGTACCTGATCGGTATTACCTCTTTCATCAGGTACTACCGCTTAGGGAACCGGTACTACCGCTTGGGTAGAGCTGCAACGGGAAGATTCACCTTGAGGGTATAAATAGGCCCTTCTTCTCCAACGAGAAGGTTGTCTCTTTTATCTCTCTCCTCCATTGTTCTTGAGCTATAATTTCCCTAGATCTCCTCCCCTAGTGCTCCAATCTACTTGATTCTTTGGGATTTGGTGGAGGATGTCTAGATCTAGGGTTTCACCAAAGCAAAGTCGATTCCCCCTTGTTTTCCTTTGTGGATCTTATTACTCTTGGGTTATTTGAACCCTAGACGGAATAGGTCGGTCTCAGAGCTCGAGGATTTGTTGTAAAGCTTTAGGATCATGTTGGGAGACTCCAAGTGTTGTGGAGGTCTACTCAACAAGTTTTTAAAGGTTTTGGTCGCTGCCTTCAAGGTCACCGCATAGTGGAACGGGTGCTTGCCATGAGGCGGGTGCTTGGGAGAATAGGGTGAGGCCTTCTATAGCGCTGGTGGTCTTAGTACCACCCACCCCTCCAACGGAGATGTACTTCCCCTCAAAAGGAAGGAACTTCAGAAAAACATCTCTATGTCTACTCTCAGTTACTTCTACCCATTACCCTTTACTTATTGGTGTTTACTTGCTTGCTTGTCATATAAGTTCTCTCACATAGTTGCACATCTAGAGAACTTACTTTGTGTTTAGCCTTAATTTGAAAAGAAGCTAAAAATTGAGTAGCGCCTATTCACCCCCCTCTAGTCACTTATATCGATCTTTCAACAAGGATACAAGATGTGCTATGTGCTACATATGAAATTCCAGGCCTCCAACAACGAGGCTGGATATGAGGCCCTGATCCACAGTATGCGTATGGCCAAGGCCTGCGGCACCATGCGCCTCATGGCATATGGTGACTCCAATCTCGTCGTGATGCAACTGATGAACAATTGTGATGTGGTTTCCTTGGAAGGTAGTTTTGATGACTGCGAGCTGAGACACGTCTCCCACAACATCAATAAGGAGGCTGACATACTGGCCACCATAGGGTCCACCTGTGCACCCATACCACCTGGTGTCTTCCTGGAGTAGATCAGCAAATGGTCCATCGATACCAAATCATCCGCCAACCCTCCAGATGTAACGACACACTCAAGGGGGCTAACCCTCTTGTCGACTCTGAGGCACCCGCAACAGCGGAAGAGCAACCATCCGCCGATGATCTGATGGAAGTGATGCTGATAGAACCAACATGGACCCACCCATACATCACGTACCTGGTACGTAAGGAGCTACCAGAAGGCCCAACCGAGGCATGACTCATCGCTCGTTTCTCTAAGGCATTTATGCTAATCAACGGTGATCTATACAAGCGAGGCATAACCGGTGTCCTACGCATTGCACTCGATGATTGTAGGAGCATCCTACTAGACATCCATGAGGGCATCTATGGACATCACACCGGCAACCATAAAGTATAGGGATTTCTATTTTTGTACCCTCGGTTTGTTAGTTGTACTTAGTTTTCCCCAGACACTTAACTTTTCCTCACTTTTGCGCATCTCCTTGTACAAAACTCTCACACGGTCTAAAAACTCGTTGTCCGTCAGTCTTGCCGTTACGTGCTGACAAGTGGGGCCATGTTCAGTCGGTTCTCGTAGTGGAACCTCACTGTTACGTGCTGACGAGTAGGGCCGCGTTTTGTCGGGTCCCGTAGTGTATCCTTGCCGTTACATGCTGACAAGTGGGGCCGCGTTCAGTCGGTTCCCATAGTGAACACCTCTCTCCACTTATCCAAATCAGCATCGGACCCACAACTTATCCACATGAGTGCTGGACCCATAGCTTATCCACGTGAGCGACGGACCCACAGCTTACCCAGGTTGGCGTTGCAAGATGGGACCCCGAGCTAGCCCCGCGCCTGTGCCCGTGCTGTTGCCTCCCCTTTCTTCTTCTTCTCTGATGACGGTGGCCCTTTGTCTAGCTTCATTTTCATATAGTGAAATGTAATGCATATACAAAAATTATACACCTTTGAACTCTTTGAAATCGCTCTTAGGACATGATAATGTTGTGCTAATAACATCCTGATCATTTATCATTTGCATGGAGTGAAAATATAATGCATAAACTTGCGTATAATGCATAACGGACCAGAAAAAATACCGGACCAGAAAATATAATGCATAAACTTGCGTATACGAAAATTATACACCTTTGAACTCTTTGAAATCGCACTTAATACATGATAATGTTGTGCTAAGAAAATCTTGAGAGATTATCATTTTCATAGAGTAAAATGTAATGCACAAACTTGGATATGCGAAAAATTATAAACCTTTGAACACTTTTAAATCACACTTAATACATGATAATGATGTGCTAACACAATTTTGAGAGATTATTATTTTCTCCCCCATTTTCATAGAGTGGAATGTAATGCATAAACATGCATATACGAAGTTTATACACCTTTGAACTCTTTGAAATCGCACTTAATACGTGATAATGTTGTGCTAAGAAAATCTTGAGAGACTATTATTATCATAAAGTGGAATTTAATGCATACACTTGCATATACAAAAATTATACACCTCTGAACTCTTTGAAATCGCACTTAATACGCGATAATGTTGTGCTAAGAAAATCTTGAGAGATTATCATTTTCATATAATGGAATGTAATGCATAAACTGGCATATACAAAAATTATACACCTTTGGACTCATTGAAATCACACTTAGGACATGATAATGTTGTGCTAATAAAATCCTGACCATTTATCATTTCCATGGAGTGAAATATAATGCATAAACTTGTGTATACAAAAATTTAAACCTTTGAGCATTGTGAAATCGCACTTAATAACGAGATAATGGTGTACTAGCAAAATTTTGAGAGATTATCATTTTCTCCCCCATTTTATAGAGTGGAATGTAATGTATAAACTTGCATATACGAAAATTATACACATTTGAACTCTTTGAAATCACACTTAATACGTGAAAATATTGTGCTAAGAAAATCTTGAGAGATTATCATTTTCATAGAGTGGAATGTAATGCACAGATTATACACCTTTGAACACGTTCCCTTCAAATTATATTCAAGTTCATTTGTTTATGGAGTTAAATTACCGGTGGCAAACTCGTTATTTTGCATGGATAGAGGGATGCCCCTACAGATATAGGGGTTATCCTGTCCGCTAGATCACAGAGGATCAACAGTTGGTGGGAACGATCCGCGTGACAACTGTCTCAACCAATCAGAGCATAGCAGTGAAGATGAGCACATATGTGAGAGATTATGACTAAGAGAGGGGAAAACTGAGTAGAACTTAAGAATCAAGGGCAAAACTGAGTAGAACTTAAAAACAAAGGGCAAGACTGACAAAGGGATTCAAATAGAAAATAGAAAAAGATTTAAAAATGGAAAATGCATATTTTATACAATAAAATATATCTTGGCATACATCAAATTATTTGCAATTCAAATATACACCAGTTTAACAATTATTGCCTCATTTAGACAAACTATGTTTTGGGGAGGGATGTTTTGGGAAGAGGCTTGAGTAGAAAGCCATGAACCTTCATAGATAGTAGGTGATTTGAGAAGTGGTGATTTAGGTTAAAACTTGATTTATATACCTTTCTTATGGTGGCAGGTCACATAATAAGACTCCCTGGGTAGATGCCACTATGTTTTAATCTTTTTGAATTTGTTGTGCATAAAATGACTCAATTAGCTAGCTAAAACCCATTCGTTGACTCTTTGTTGACCAGGAGGGTAAAATTGAGTATATTTCAAACGACAGTGTTAGTACTGCAGGGCAAAACCGAGTACAACCAAACTGCCAGTGTTACACTCGAGGGAAAAACTGAGCACAACTAAGTCGCCAGGGTTAGACACGAGGGAAAAGGTGGCTCACTGTACGCGTGTGCAGTGCACGGGGCAGTAGTGGACAAGTGTGTCCATGCATGGTGCAGTAGCGTACCCCGGTTAGGCGGTGGACGGTGGTGCAACGAAACATCGCTTCCCTTCTCCTTTAATAGATGCCTCCTCACTCTCACTCATCACTTACTCGCTCACTCAACCGTATCCACTATCCCATCACCTTCTACAAACCCCCAAGAAAACCCCAACCACGCCGATGATGGAGAAGAATGGTGTGGTGGCCATCGATGCCTCCAAGGCTGCCAGCGAGGAGGCCCCCATCCCTGTATAGGCCCCCGTCAAGGCATCAAAGGCAGCTATTGTCCCCTTCCCCGCATCCACCGTAGCCGCCGGCGAGGAGGCCCCCGTCGATCTCGGGTAGATCCCGCTCGGTTGGGCCCCATACGAGGAGGTTGATTATATAAGGCTGCAGAACCCCTACGACACCAGCATCGCCAACCCATGGTCGGAGGTAACCAGGGTTTTCTCTCCTTCCCTTGTTCTTCCCCCATTCCCATCATTGGATGCTAGATCCTATGGTATTAGGGTTCGGCTGTTCATATTTTTACAGTAGCTAATCCTCTTGTGTTAGATCTCGTATTTCGATGAATCCCCCTGTTCGTATTTGAATCCCCCTATTCGTAGTTGGGATCAATATTCGATTTGGTTTGAGATTTCGGGAATAATCAGGGGATCTCAATCGGTTAATTTATGCAAATAATCAATCACAATAATGAAAGCATCTCAATCATGTCCTTATTGCACTCTACTGTTTTTTCAACAGGAGGATAGTAGCGACGTCTGTAGCGACGACGAGTCCAAGGACACCAAGACTCATCATGTGCTGAGGAGGCTGAAGTTCGGCCAGTACTACAACTTTTTCGCCGGTGACGTCTACAGGTACCCCTTCTGCACCACCAGGAGGCTCCACGCCACCGACATCAACTCCCTCGTGAAGCATGACAAGGATGTGAGGACCTATGGCGAGTCCGTGAATGTCCACGGGTTTAGAGCCAAGCATCAGGCACTCGGTCTTCACCTCCGCAAGCTCCAGAAGGTGGCCATCGAGGAGGGTCACATGCCCCCGATTAAGCCCAAGGCGCCCAAGGTCAAGGGACTGGGCAGCAAGAAGTGGAGGAGGCGCTAGAGGGAGGAGGCGGAGGCCATGATGGGCCACTGATCTTGTGTTGTTGCTGCTGCTGTAAATCAGCTTCTTTTGTCTTGTATGTGTTGAACTTGTCCGCTGCTGCTGAGCAACCTAATTGTCAAACCTTGTTAAGTACCGTACTATATAACCTATATTAGCTGCTTTATCTACATCTGCTCTGTTTACTGAATTTATTTATGATGCTGGTTAGATTTGCTGCTCTAGATTTGCTACTAGATTGGGGGAAAACGAGGGCCAAAAGGAACAATGAATGAAGAGAGAAGCTACTCTAGATTCGCTACCTTTTTGGAAAAAAAACACAACTGTTAGCGAGAGAGGGGGGAAAAGACGCTTTTAAAAAGGCCAATCATAATAATAACAAAACGAAAACTTCCAATTTAGGTGACAGGATGCACGTAACCACCAAACGCGTCCCACATGGTCCCACACCATGTCCCCTATAACGTGTTCCCAACAAACCTTCCCCATACAGTCCCACATGGCGCGTCCCCACACATTAGTATAACGCGTTGCTGACCAAACAACCCCACGTGGTCCCACACCGCGTGGTCCCACACGTCAGCCAACAGTCAACCTGACAGCAGCTACCGTTCGAGCTCTTTAATGAGTTTCCGAGAAGGAGAGGGGCAAAATTGAGGAAAAGTTAAGTGGCTGGGAAAAACTAAGTACAACCAACGAACCAGGGGCACACAAATAGAAACCCCTAAAGTATATGTCTCAAAAGTCCACCGCCCAAAGTTTCACACAAAGTATAGCCTATTTAATTAATAATGCCCAAGTTTCATGAATTTTCAAGCTTCATGGCTATATTCAGGCAATATAATGACTTTATGGAAATCTACTGAAAGTATCTCAAATTTTGAACTACAGGAGCATGATACCATTTGAAGTTACTCAAGTACTAAAATAAGGGAGAAAACCACCAAGATTTTGCAATATTCAACTTCTTGATATGAATGCTAATGCCCCAAATTAGGGTATTTTAAAAAATTTAAAAGGAAATTAAATATAAATTGAAGCAGCATCATTCCTTCACACAGTGTCTTACTATGTGCATTAGTTTCCATGAAAAATATAAACTTGAAATTTGATAACTTCTGAAAAAACTTGATTCATAATAAGGTGTAACATGTATGAGAACTCATAGCTTTCAAACGATATGACCAAGATGATGGCCATATCTTTGCCATAGTTTATGCTAACATGTCTGTATTTGGTACATTGGTGCATATTGGTATTTCAAACATTGTTTAAAAAGCGAGCTCCCAAAATTGAAATTATTTTCAATTTCCAAGGTGACAACGATGGCTTTTGATGTGAAACAACTACAATGAATAAGTCTCAAAATCCCACCGCCCAATTTTTTGCACAAAACTAACATATTTAACGGATAATTCCCAAGGTTCATATTTTTTTAAGTTTCTGAGCTAATTTTGCTGATTTTAACAAATTTATCTCGATTTAGCAAAAAGTGGGTGAATTTTGAACTGCAAGAGCAGGAATCCCTTTTCACCGCGAGATCAAGTGGGATGCGCAAGGCAAAGGTATGGCCTTGCTAGGTTTTCCATTTATCGGTCTTGTCAGGCCAGTGGCATCTAGGGTACCACGGCCCATCTGCTGCTGGGCCATGCCAGCGGACCAACTATCAAACCATGGAGGGGTAGCTTCATAGAGCTAGACTCCTAACAAGAAGCGACCCTCGCGAGGTCTTAAGGGGCCTCCCTTGCTGGGACCCCTCGCGAAGAGGCACCTCCTGAAGCCCTTCAGAAGGATAAGACTCCCTCAAAGGGGACCCCTCCTCGCCGAGGATCTCTGCGAAGCACCCTCAACATGATGCCCAAGTCTTGGGAACCGCGTGGGACCACACGTTGAGTAAAGATAAAGACCGCAATGGCCATGGCCGTGATAGATGTTTGACGCATTCGCCGCAAGGAATGCAACTACCCCTTCCGTAAGGAAGGCACCTTCCCCCTTACCAAGCCAGGAGTGGTCGATAGTGGCTGCCACCAAGGAGGGACCACCCTCTCTCTCTAGTGGATGGAGAACATTGAAGAGGTAAAGAAGAGGACGTTAGCAGCATGATCAATGGCATCCTGACATGGACTGTGCCTACGGACAAAAGTAACTCCTGCCTACCTGCCCACTCTCTTGTCGCCATGTGGTAAACCTTCCCACCAATATCACGGGAAGAGGACCGGTGCGCCTATAAAAGGCATAGGACAACACCATAGGGACGTATCCCATTTCCTTCTACCTCCAGAACCCTAGCCTTCTCCTAGCTAGCAACCCTAGATCTGATCGTTTGATCATCACCAAACCTCGCCAAGCAGTATAAGCAATCTAGACATTCAGGAGTAGTGTTTTACACTACACGGTAGCCTGAACCTGGGTAAACTCTATGTCCCCTATCATGTTTTCCGATGTTTCCTCACCAATGGTTTTGTGGATATCGTGTTCAGCCCCTAGTGTTAGATTTCATCCTACTTCGAGAGGTCCTCCATTCATTCGCATGGACAATTTTACATTTGGCACGCCGGGTAGGGGGTTGAGGCGCATCTCCCACAACATCGACATTTGGCGCGCCAGGTAGGGGGTTGAGGCGCATCTCGCAAGGAGCACGCTCATTGTCAGGCTGCCCTCGCCGCTAGCCGAGCGGAGTGGAGACCCAACAACAACAACAATCGTGCCAACGATGATCCTCCCCACTAGGAACAGGGGCGAGGGACAATGAGGTACACCCCTCCATATCCCTGCCGAGCAGCAGCAGCGCACCCACAAGGGCAAGTGCGACAACAACCCCATGCCGCAGGCCGCACAACGCATGCCACGGTAGTTATTGCGCTACCAACCCAATGCGGCTAGGTACGACGCATGGCTCCTGCATGTTACTGATCTCGTCAACACTGCCGGTGCCGCACTGACACTCTCTCGCTCCATGCTACCTCCGCCGATAGCGACCCCGTCAGTGGGCCAAGTCACGCATGGTGCTCCTCAACCACTACCACCCCATCCACCACCTACGGCTGGAGGTGGAATGGAGTACAACCAGAGTGGTCAGGGCGGTCAGGGCACCCACCAGCCTCCGAAGGGCGCAAATGTGGCCGTCAAGTGTGAGTGCAAGCACCCATGGAACATCGTTGTTGAGGCTGTCATGGTGGGGGCTACCCCGCATTCACCAAGGAACTATGCATCGTCATGTGGTCCGCAAGTTCAGGCTGAATCTACCTCCGAGATTTAGTAGTAGAGGAAACCCACTTGAGTTTCCGCAGTTCTATACCATAGCTATCCGAGCCACGGGCAACAATGACAAGGTCATGGCCAATTGGTTTCCTATGGCCCTCCAGGACGCGTCTCACTCCTAGTTGATGAGCAACCTTCCCAAGGAATCCATCTCCTCGTGGAAGGATCTACGTGAAAAATCATCGCCAACTTCAGCGATTGTGAGATCCTGACACGTGGCTTAAAAGGATTGATAGGATACTCATAGGTCCTAACAATGGTGTTCAAGTCCAGATCGGTCGCCTCTAGCTTCACCATGATGCTGTCGAAAAGGTTTAGGAAGGTCGTCGGCCCATAATTCAGGAGAGTTGGAGGAACCTGCAAGCTGCCCACTCCAAGTCGCTCGATGGCATCAGTAGCACGGTTTGCAAGGGCGCGGAACATATTGCATCGCTCCCTTCATCATGGTCACATGTTGCTGCTCGTCGGTAGCCTTCTCAACAAGCTAGGCAACGGGGACCACTTGCATCCGCAGTGATTCCACATCTTTCGCCAGCTATTGGGCCCAGTCAGCCACGTCATCCTGGGAGCGCGTCATATGCTCAAGGACCGCACAGACACCTTTAAGTTGCACCACCAATGATAATTGCTTCTCGACATGGCGGGTCTCTTGGGCTTTGGTCTTCCTACGCTATTCCTCGTGGGCCTTCACAAGCTTCACATCGTACTCTCGAGAGAGCTTCTGAGAAAGCTTTTGGGTGAGCTGCTCCTACGCTTCTCTCTCCCTCCTAGCAAGTTTATTGTTGTCCTTCTCGAGCCAATCCTTCTGCTTGGCCTGGTGCCACTCGAACTCGCGCTGGTTCTCCGTGAGATGCTCCTCCATCTGCTCAAGGCGAACTCTATCCAAGCTCAATTCTCTCTCACGGAGTGCAAGGTCTGCCTCACGGGACTATAAGTCACCTTCAAGATGAAGGAGCTCACCGCGACGCGAGTCCACCTCCCTCCCCTTGAGGGCAAGGGCTTCCTCATGGGCGTCTGCAGCTATCATCCGGGTGGACAACGCATCTTCATTAGCGGCCAGGTCTCGTTTGAGAATAGTGAGGGATTCCTCGTGGGTGTTTGCTGCAGTCTCGCGTGCCAAGCCCCCCTCGCGGGCAACTACTCATTCGCACGTCGCTACACTAGCTGCCTACGCCTGGGCATCTCGCGAGATCTCCTCCGCCTCAGCAAGGGCGCTCTCACGGATCTCCTCTATCCGCTAGAGGGCCTCGTTGTGCCGGAGGCGCTCGCTCCATGACCTCATGGAGCCTCCACTCCACCTCCGCCAGGCGCCCACGCTTTGCAGACAGCCATGCATTGTCGCTGATCAA
This sequence comes from Avena insularis, assembly GCA_023614405.1. Classification (NCBI taxonomy): domain Eukaryota; kingdom Viridiplantae; phylum Streptophyta; class Magnoliopsida; order Poales; family Poaceae; genus Avena; species Avena insularis. The sequence continues at coordinate 91,981,489 of CM042696.1, read as the reverse complement.
AGCAGCGCTAAGCCTGTCTAGGCCCTTGTGCATGACCTGGATGGACGACATGCTATAGCTCCTGTGACCGCCGTCGCCCCCAACACCAAGAGCCTCCACCAAATCAGAGTTGGTTCATTAGGGTCCATCATCGATCTCCCTGAGATCCCCATCTCCTTCCCCTCCATGTCGGTGTCGCCAACACTCCCCTCGCATATTGTGGAGCACCAGGGGCTAGCACTCAATCCCTCGTCACCATGCTAAGGACTTTGGTGTGCATCGGTTGTTGAAGGACCTACAGGGTCCACCACATGCTTCTCATATGCCACGCTCGCCTTCTCCGTTGCCCACCTCTCCTCCACGAGGCGGGATTCCTCTACCAGTTGTTCCACCTCCACGGCGCAGGCAATGTTGGTAGCGTGTACTCCCTCCTTGGAGGGCATCACCTTTGAGGTATGTGCCGCCTCGGTTCCACCTACGCAGCTCGCGTGTCTGGTTCGTCACACTTCGGTGTCGCCACCATCATCATTGACGCTGCCTTCGCCGCCTCCACGGCATCTCCCTCGTCACCTGCCCCAGGCACGGCGCGTGCCTCGGCAGATGCTACGTCCCATGCCGCGTCAAGTCCTTCAGACAACTTACTAGCTTTCTTATTCTCCTCCTCCTTGAGTCCCCTGCAAAGCTCCAAGGGTTAGGCCAATATAGAGGAGGGAAGTAAGCAAGAATTGCAATCAAGAGGTAAACTTACTCATCGGTTGCCGCCCATTATCCCGTTTTCACCCTGCTGAAGAAGTCGGAGCCGCTTCCGCCAGCGGGCTTCTTCTCATGGGTAACCTCCTTTGCAGGACTGGGTTTGTGGAGGACCCTCGCCTCGGGACTCTCGGCAATAGAAGCGGCTCCACCTCCTCTACAAAGTCTGGTTGAAGCTCCACCACCGCTCCCTAACTCCTGTGCAGGCTCTAGAGGTCTCTCCTCCCTGACGGCGGTACTCCCTGTTTCCTCCACCACCTCGGCGAGCTCATGCCTAGGGGTAGAAATGTCAGAGGGCGTGAATTTCTCTTATTGGGATGCCCTGAGCAGCCCCCACTCATTGAAGGAGGGCATCCTCGCTAGTATATCCTTCCTCCTCTCTGCCAATCGGCAATACAAGGGGAAGGCCGCCTTAGGAGGATCGAGCACCGTCGCCTCACTGAGGATTATCTCCATCACTGTCCCCGTAACCTTTGGCGGGAGGATATCACGATGGAGTTTCATCCCATGACCAGGCGCATAGGCCCACATTCCCATCGGATGGTCCTAGAGAGGGGCTATACAATGGAGGATGTATTCCTTAAAGACGATCTCCACCATCAAGCCCCCGTTTTGGAGGGACTTGAAGCGTGAAGCCATCCACGAGCCTCGTTGCTAGAGAACCTCTCATGACCCCACACACTGGTCTCCACTGCCAGCGTTGTTGGAATCTCGACCAAGAGATTGGCTTTGCGGGCATCCATCCATACCCAGCAGGATCAGAAATGTTCCTCCTCCTTTGCTAAACAGATAGGAATGTACATAGTCTCCATTTTGTTAGCTGCACAAAAGGAGAAGCACCCGGAGCACTATCCTCCCATGACAAGGAGCAAGTGGTAGAAATGCCTAAATAATTACACTAAGGGCTTGACACCGAGGAAGGCCTCTTAAAAGAAAGCGGAGAAGGCTACAATGGTGATGGATCCAGGCTCCAAATGCAGAGCATGGATCTGGTTGTGTTTTAGGAGCACCAGGAAGAAGGGAGAAAAGGGCGGCACCAGCCCCACTTTGATGGAGTGGATGAAAAAGGGATACACCATACCTGGAAGTCTGGGACGCCTCGTTGCCCCATGCCAGACACAGGTGATCCCCCATTCATTGTGCTCTCTGGCCACCAGGTTGCTGGAGATTACCAAGGCCTTCCTCATTAATGGTCTTGGAGACTTTGAGAGCGGGGAATGGACTCGTAGGCTAGCCCACCATAGTGGCCTCACCTCTCGTAGCGGCCCTACTCCTCTTAGATGCCATCGCTATAGCGGAAGAAGATGGAGGGAAATGATCCACGATTGCCGAAGGCAGGTGGGGATCAAGTTCAAAGGAGGAGAGTGGCGGTGGAGTATTGGAGAAGTTAAAGCCTCAATGGTTTGGGTGCTGCCTTTGAAGCACCGACACAATGACCAAGGAAATTTTGATAGTGTGGTAGCTTCTAGATCCAACAGTACATACTCCTGCCATAGTTCAGCTTCCACAACTGAGATGAACCTCCTTAGCCCCATGCTGCCACGTGTCGCCATATGGGCCCAACAACTATTAAGGCCCCTGGCCCTTTACCTCCAAGAGGGGCACGGCCTAGGCGCCCTAGGGCTACTTTCGGGCTAGTGGCATCTAGGGTACCATAGCCCATATGTTGTTGGGCCCTACTAGTGGAACATCTATCAAACCACGGAGGAGCACCTTCGTGGAGTCAGCGCCTGACGAGAAGAAACCCTCCCAGGGCCTTAAGGGGCCTGCCTCACTGAGACCCCTCGCGAAGCGACACCTTAAGAGGCATTCTGAAGGAGAAGACTCCATCGATGAGGCCCCTCCTCATCGAGGATCTGTGTGAAGTGCATCCTCACCGTAATTCCCAAGTCCTAGGCACCCAGTGGGACCACAATTGAATAAAGACAAAGACCTCAATGGCCATGGCTGTGATAGCGGTATGACGCCTTTGCCGCAAGGAAGGCACCTCCCTTTACCAAGCCATGAGTGGCCGACATCGGCTACCACCAAGGAGGGACCACCCTCTCTCCTGTGGATGGAGAACGTGGAAGAGGTAAAGAGGAGGATGTCAGCAGCGTGATCAATGACATCCCACCATGGACCGTGCATAGGTCAAAAGTAACTCTGCCTACCTTCCCACTCTCTTGTCTCCATGTTGTAACCCTTCGCGCCAATATCACAGGAAGAGGACCGGGGCGCCTATAAAAGGGGCAGGACAACACCATATGGAGGGATCCCATCTCCTTCTATACCTCTGGAACCATAGCCTTCTCCTAGCTAGGAACCCTAGATCTGATCGCTTGATCACCACCTTGTACTATAAAGCTTGCCAAGAAGTATAAGCAATCAGAACATGCAGGAGTAGGGTTTTACACCGCACGGTGGTCTAAACCTAGGTAAACTCTTTGTTCCCCCTATCGTGTTTTTCGTTGTTTTTTCACCAAGCTCGCCAAGGGATTTGTGGAGACCGTGTTCAGTCCCTAGTGTTTGATTTGATCCTACTTTGAGAGGTACCTCGTTCGTTTGCAGAGACAATATCCGACATGTCTCAAGGTGGTTGTTGGGATATTGGGTTATAGGACAGATAGCTGCACTATCAAGAGGGGCTTTTGTTGGGTAACTTGATCACATCATCTTAGGGACCTCAGTCCTTTGCATACTTTGCATCCCCTTATTCTTATTTCTACTTGGTGTTTCTCTGTGTGAGATTCTTGAGCTTGTTTCTAGCTCTTCAACAAGCTAAAGTTCATCGAAAATAGCAATCGTATGTATTTTCTATTGTGTTTTCGAGTTTGGGGGTTTTATCCGTTCTTCAGTTAGGGAGGTTTCGTACCTCTCCTTATTTTGTATTTTACCTCTTGCTCTTTATTATTATTCTCTTAGTCTCACTTAGTTTATCCTAGCTTATTTAGGTTTTGTGCTTGTAAACTAAACATTAGTTTAATTCCACATTCAGTCAAGCCAAAACCGTAATAGTTTTTAAATTGCCTATTCACCCCCTTTAGGCGATATCTCTATTCTTTCATTATGATAAGTATATTGTCAAGTTTTCTCGTTGGACAGAGTCTAAAATAGGTGCAACCAAATACATGTGCAAGTACACCACTAATGGTTGGTCCTAAGGTCATTTTCATGTGCAAACAAACAAAGTATTCATTAAGACATAATTGTCCAACCATTTCTTAAAATCTAAGGTCCCTGGTCAAGAACCCCCTACTGCAACTCAAAACCTCAGAACACAATTTTTGTCATTCTGTCTCTCCCTACTCTCTTCATTACACTAAGGTGTAGCTCTATGATCCCATAAACGCGAAGTACCATGCAGTCACGTTCATGTATTACCATCATAGAACCACATAAAAGATTAAAACTTAACCAAATACTCATTTCATACTAAATGGAAATCATAGCCAATCCATCCTATGCCCACAGGAATATGGGGAACTACTCACAATGATGAAACATGGCATAGACCAGTGGCATATGGACTACAACACAATCTAAAAGTATAACGTTACCAAAAAATAATGACAACTTACCAAGCACAATCATGCACACATCAGTTAAACAATATTCTAGGGTTCAATCTACCACAAACTATGAGGTGTATGATGTCGATCTCGTGATGGAGATGGTGTTGATGTTGGGGGAGATGGAGATTGTGATGGAGAGACTTCCCCCTATGTCAAGGAGGAGCTGGTGATGATGATGGCTTTGATTTACCCCTCTCCAATGGCCTCGGAGAAGTAGGTTCTCTATCAAAGTGGAGTCATAAGTAAAAGGAGGAGGCGAGACGACGCTCGACGATAGAACAGGCCTAGGTGGCGTGGCCCAGTAGGGTGGCCGTGCCACCTAGGATCTTTTGGCCCCCGTGGCTCCTCTCGTATGTTTCCAATGCCTAATGTCCTTATCTCGATGAAAAACTTTCGTAGTATTTTTTCCAAATTAATTAATATCCAGAAAGTCCCTGAAACATCCTCCTAGATATTAAATATCAAAACAAGGGAGCCATAAAAGTACCATAAATCATCTAAAAAGGCATAAATAGGATGTATCGATGCAAATAACTATATAAACTAGTCTTATATGTGGCTATTATGATGATACAAAATGCATGTATTACAATGCAATGGAATGTTGTAAATGAGGGTGAAGAGGAACATGAGGCGGTGAATGTGTTCAATCCAGATGAAATAGTTTGTGATCCCGCTCTTAGGAAACAAATCAATGAATCATCCAAACTTACAAGACCATGTGAAAAGAGCATACCTTTTGAAGGGTCCAAGCCAACCAATTGTGAACTTCACTAAGAGATAGGAAGTGGATCGGTTTTCAAAAGCATGGTCTGAAAAGTATGATTGGATAGAATATAATGAGTTTCATGATAGGGCATAGTGTTTCTGTTGCTTTCTTGTTAGGCCACTTGGAAGTGCGCACCGTTTTGGTATGAAGTCTTCAACAAAATCGGTTTAGTGATTGGAATCATGGTTACAAAGCTTTTCATGACCATATTGGTGGTGTAAATAGTGACCACAATAATGCAAGGTTGCAGTGTTATGATTTTTTGCAATCAAATACAAAGTGTGTCCAGTAATCTTGCTTGCACATCCAAGGAATCTGAAGAACTGTATGAAATTTGTTTACCTCCTTCCTTGCATTGTGCAAGATTTATCATTGGTCAAGGCTTGGCACTTCGTGGCCATAATGAAATCTCTTAGTTCATTAAAAGGGGGCAAATTCCATGAGATTGTAGATTAGTATAAAGAAAAGGATAAAAAGTGAAGCATGCTTATGACCATGCTGGAAATTGCAAAATGATCTCTTACAAAATCTAAAAGGATCTTTCCAAATGTTGAGAACAAGAAGTCACCAAGGTGAAGAAAACCAAACTTTAACAAAATATGGAAGCTTCTGCAAAAAGAATTACGAACGGTAAAGTGAAATAATACAGGAGTATATTTGTACAACTTAAGTCACTGGACTACACACATTGCAGCACAAATTGGGCCTTAAAAAAGCTTGTGAAGCGCGGGGGTATCCAAAAGCCTTGACGACAACATTAGTAGCCTTCACGGCAAGCCCTGGTGCTAGCAATCTCCCGCACGGCGACGGAAACTGCAGCGCACGCAGCCACCAAACGGCATCTCAGAAGTGTTCCACGCCATCTCCTCTCCCAAGCCGGTACCGATGGCGCCGATCAATCCGGGTACGGAACCCGGCGCCCTCCCGGCTGCCACCATATCTGGGTTCAGGTCAGCTGCAGGCTGCGGTGGTGGCACTGGTTGGTACAGAGGAGGCGCGGCGGCTGGTGGTGGTGGCGGTGGCGGTGGAGGCGATGGTAGCGCTGGGCACAGCGGCTGCGCCGGCGCCGGCCCAGGAATTATTGCAGGAAGAGGAGGCTGCTGGCCGCACACGCACGGAAACAGCAGTTGCTGCATGCCGTACCCGCCTCTGGATAGCACCTGCGACGATTGAAGTCATTTGACAGATAAACACATTCCCATGCGACACATTAGCGCACGAGCATACGCTAGAGAAAATTACCTGGATTTGTTGCTGGAGTGACTTCATGTACTCGATGGCATGGTCCAGCGTGGAGCATTGCTGATCAATCTGTTCGGAGGAATGCCTTTGCGCACCGTCGCTGCCTCTCGACGCCGACGCCGACGCCGAGCTTCGTAACAAGGAGTCTTCGCCATTTGACGCCGAGTTCTTGCGCGAAGAATCCAGCTGCTCATACGGCACAATTTCAAATGGTTTTGCTAATTACAAGTTGTTGAAAAAATATTTTATCTGTTGTCACGTAAAGTTGTAGTACTGCCTTTTGTTAGACTGATTATATAAACTGAAGTTGCAGACCGGCCGGCAGTACGTTTGGGAATATAAGTGTGCAGTTTTAGCAGGAAAAGTTGCTGCTGCGGTTTTAAGTCCTAATTTGGTGGATCAAAGCTTGGCGATATAAGATTACTTATGTACTACTAATGAACATGCGTAGATATGTAACAACCTGTGGTGCGGAGCTGCCATGGCCTTCTCTCCACAGCCTCCACAGCTCGTCCGCCGCCTCGTCCGGCGTCGTCGCTACCTTGGCATTCACCGACGACAGATCGTCGATGGCCCTCGGGTATCCGTGCGCAGCCGCGGCAGCGGCCCCACCGCTTTCCCCCTCGCGCCACAGCTTCCACCATTCGTCCACCGCCTCGCCCGGCGGCCCCATCCCATCCTTGGGTCCGCCTCCGCCCGCCTTTTGCTTCTTGTTCTCCTCCGGCGAAGAAGAAGCTTCACCCGCCGCGGCGTCGTTGTCGCTGCCTCGACTGTCGAGAACCGGCTGCTCCACGGGGCAGCCGTCCCGCCACTGCAGCTCCAGCAGCTCGGGCCTGCAACACGATCGCCAGCCAGCATATATGTACCGTATCATCTCCGTGTCAACCAGACAACTTTCGATCGATTAACTATCTACCAGGGGACACGCTATGTATCACCTTTCGTCGCTGAGCTGGGAGGGACAGTCGCCGGCCATCTTCTTCCGGCGGTCATGGATGTCGTCGTCGTCATCAATGGAGTCATCGTCGGAGTACGATGGTGCGTGGTATTTCATCGCGCTCGTCTCGTCGGTCAGAGTTACTTGCCACGAACCAACCGTGGATGGACATCATTCCCATATATATACAGCTGAACTTCGTACCCTGTACGATACCACACACAAAGAATTGGCTGAACATGCACGTCTGGGGGATGCATGCATGTACACGTGTTTCAGGCCTCAGATGCATGTACACGTACGTATTTCAGGTCGCAGGAACCGGTACTGCTCTCTCCGTTCAGAGGTCGCACGAACCGGTACTATTCTCTCCGTTCAGAAATATAAGATGTTTTAACTTTGTCAATCTATACGCTAAAAGAAGCTATATACTAAAAGACGTCTAGATATATACATTCGATTCACAAAGTTAACATGTCTTATACTCCCTCTATTTCAGAAATAACTGAATTGGGTTTGTCTAGATTTGAATGTACTGAAATATGTCTAGATATATATTTAAATCTAGATAAACTAAAGTCAGTTAAACCAAAGTCAGTTATCTCTACGGAGGGAGTATTATATTACTGAACGTAGGGAGTAGTAGCTAGCTAGCTAGCTAGTACCGCATGAGAGATGAGATCGAGGAGGTTTAGACGGCGGGACGCGCACAGGTGTACGTACGTGCTCGACGCGGCCCGCGGGCGAGGCGAGGAGGTGGATGGCTCTGCAGAATACGCGCATTCATCCGGTCGAGCGACTCAACTCAAACGCATACGCGCGAATCCCAGATACGTGGGCAAATGCCACAGGGTTGCTTGGTTCCCGTAAGAGAGATGGACGGACGTCCGTATACGTACATAGTTTTCCTGGGAATCACGCCGGCCACCGGCCAAGGCAAGAATGCTGCCGCCGGCCGGCCGCCGGAACGGACGATCGCGTAGCTTGTAGGTGTGTGTATAGCCATAGCAAGTCAGCCGTCGTGCATACACGACAGTTTGTTCGAGTGCAATCTTCATCTTTATCTACTATATGCCCACCTGACGATCTCAACAGGGTTAGTAGAATAGTTTCAGACTTGAATTGAACAACATTCACCCCGCACAGTATTTACTCCGTAGAATAGTTTCAGACTTTAACTGAACACACACAAAACAGAGGCTTCGCCATTCCAAGACGCTGCCCAAAACAAGCATACATATGAAAGAGAACTAAGCATTTGTGCGGTTAGGCAATGTAACCAAATATAATCTCATTTCCGGCTACAGGTCACCAGAAAACTAGAAACTTTGTGCATGCTAACCTCGATCAGGAGAATAAACTCCCATACGTTACATTAGCCAGCACCACGAGAAACAATGTATCAGGAAGAACAAAGCACCTCAAGCAGAACAGGCGTCACATGATTCAAACACTCAAAGACAGCTCTCAAAGACTCAGACTTCAATCCTCCTCCAAGTTGATGGCATCCTTAAACTTCCCGTAGAGGATCTTCTTCAGCTCGGCCATCTGGGCGAGGATGGATTCCTTCTCCTCCTCCAGCCTCTCCAGCTTCTTAGCTGCGTCCTCTTTCATCTGCTCCAGCCTAGCTTCCACGTCATCCATCGGCATGTGGGCAAACACCTCCCCAATTTGGAAACGCACCACGTCCTCGTCACACAAGATAAGCTCATTCCCAGCATCCTCAAGGTTTTCATTTGCTTCCTGGGAAATAGAGGAAACGGGCAAATACCGTTTAGGGCTGTGGTGTTCTACACGCAAAGTTTTGGTTTCAAGTGCAAGTGCAACATCTGTCAGAAAGGACAGATAAAGGAGCCTGCTGTCCTCTACACAAATATGGGCAGCCAAATTTGTAACACAGAATCAATTAGAAATGACAAAGGTTGCAGTTTCGAAAAATTGCCACTGGATGTCTCAATGGCCATGTAGAGAATGGACCCAAATGTCATTCTCACAGCCAGTGGCATTCTTCTGAAATGGCAGATTTGTGGTCGCATGGTTCTGTTTTCTTTAAGTAGGAAAAGAATATCATTTGGCAATCTGCATTTGCTCATTTAGGCATGTGAAACAAAGCAAGAGTGTAATGCCGAGATCAAAATGTCGTGTGTTACATAAAGGTAAAACACATTCATACCAAACATAAATTTATATTAACTGGGCATCAAAACGCCTCATGCGCATACATCAATCAGTATCTGGAGGAATTAACATATACTATATCTACGAAAAATAATGAACTAACCACTGTAATTTCTTAGCTTGCCACTCATGTCAATTCTTTATACGACATCTCTCAAGGTAGGTTCAGATAGACCTAATGAGTCAACCCACATAATAATATTTTGCAAATGTCTTGCTCTATTCCTCGAGGGCTGAATGACAGCTCAATCTCTGAGCAAAATAACACATGTGAAGCCATGATGTTGCAGCACGGTTCATACTGGATTCCTCATCCCCCGCCACACACACACACACACACACACACAAGGAATGAGTACAGTTGGTCAACTCCTTTGCCTACTGATAAAATTTCGGTCATGACTTGACAATTATATGAAAATTCGACAACTAGTCCAAACTGCTAAAAAACATTGGAGTCCTCAATTTGTGATTCTATTCCACCTAAAATGTTGATCGCGAGCTAACCTATGGTGTTCGCTTGTTTGGATAAAGTGGAATTGCTGTTATAGAAAAACATATGGAGGCAAAGGGTATTAGTAACAAAGTTGATTGAGCGGTAACAAGTTGACAGAAGATTTAGTTCCTTTGCAAACACTTCACAAAATCTCTCCCATAAAAAAAGCCCTACTCTCGATCTCGTTAGAAACAGATCATACCAACAAGAGTATCATCGGCCGAGAAACAGAAGGGGGGGCAAAAGAGAAAGAGACCTTGGCAAGCCTGATCTCGTCGGCGAGCTCGTGGAACCGGTTGTTGAGGCGGCCGAACCGATTGATGTTCTGCTGATCCTCCCATGTCACCTGCGCCTCCGTGCCGTCGCCCTGCAGGATTAGCCCCCCAACACCGCAAGAATCCCATCAGATCGGAAACAAGCGCAGAAAACATGAGCAGATGGGACGTGGACAGCAACAATCCCTTGCCACTGTGGGGTCGGGTTAGTGCTAGGGTTTGCTCCTTGCCTACCTGCTGCATCTCCGATATCCTTCGCGCCGGCGTCGGCGTCGTCGGCCCGAGATGAGAAGCGCCGGCGGCCGCTGCTGGATTTGGGGGCAGTAGGGGTAGGAAAGGGACGGAAGAGAAAACAGAACTAAGATTGTGAAATATTGGCCGTTGGATTTCCTTGTGATGGCAAGAGGAAAAATGTACCGGAGTACTCTTTTGACCTGAAAAAAGTACTCCCCCATCAGAAATAAGTACTTGCGTGTTTGGTTTCGGCGCGAGTTTTTTTCTATCCATACAACTTGTACGCACGGAGACTGCACGCCAGAATCAGGCTCTGGACCAAATTCTCTCTTTATTTGGTTCCCCGCATTGACACTATCTAGGACTTGGGCAGAATTGAGGTCCTGTTATTTAGTGGACTGTATTAGGCATGAGAGAAAGAAATGCGCATGTTTGGTTTCAGCTATCCCATGTGCTCTGGTAACCTCTTACCCAGATAGTGAGTTTACCACACATCACAACCTCTTAACCACAGCAAGCACACGCCATAAGTTCACATCACAAAGTACATAAACACTGTAGCAACAACACGACATAAGTTCACATCAATCGAGGTCAGACAACAAAGTAGGCAGCAAAGATCAGAGGTCGATCATGGCGAGGGTTGGATCATGTTGTGGGCACTTCTTCATGACTTCAATCATGGTGTAGTCGAAGATGGTGACCTTGAACAGGTCACCCTTCAGCATCTTGAAGGTTAAGAAGTACACGATCTTAACCTGGTGTGCAATGGCGAAGCCTGGCCACTCCTAGTAAAGGCAGATCCTACCACTGACATTCGGAGCTTCACCATCCAGCTGCATCCGGTGTCCGTCTTCAGCACGATCGTCCTCGGCACAGTGCCGAGGAAAGGCCTAAAGCCATATGGGATTGGCAGCAGGTCTAATCCAAGTGCCAAGATCACCTTGGCAAAATAGGTTGGACTAGTCATGAAAGTGCCCTGTCTTCATAAGCCTTCCCCTCGTCCTCTTGCTGTCGCTGCCCTCACCACCATCGTTCCCCCTCTTGGAGGCACTGCATGCTCCTCCATTGGTGGGGAGAGCACCCCCGATCAACGTCTTCAAGCACTACAACACAAGAATCAACACATGTGATCAGACATGAACAACGAACATAACACATGTGATCAAACATGAACAATAAACATAACACATGACCTCATATGCTATGGCAAAGAGGCAAAGGGATGCTCCTCATGAGCAACAAGAATGAACAATTAATTTAGTTGGCACACAAATTTGTTTATGAAGAGGATCCCATTGGATGTCATTGTGCTACTTACTAATCATCATTCAAAGGAAGCAACACACTATCAAATCGATGAACCGCTTCAGAATAACTAGCACAAACAAGGTAGAGATGGTGCTACAGGGAACCAGAGGACGTGCATAGCCATTTTGTTGTGCATAACATCCGGTTCCTATAGCACCAGCTCTATAAACGCATTGTACTAGGTGTTATCATAAGCTGCGGCACAAAATAAACAACAATTATCTCAGAGCATTGACAACATGAAGCGATGATCCTACCGAACCAAGTTCCATCACCTTGAAAAGATGGCAGAACCAAGTTCAAAAGGATCATCGCTTCCACTAGCTTGTAGTGTGTATGTAATCATCGGCTGAAGAAGAAGAACATGAATAGTGATGTGCAAAGTAATCAATGCCTCATATATGATGTGCACACAAACACCGGGGAGAGGACTATGTACTACCTAGTATAATGCACAATATAGTTTGTTATTATGAACGATTGCAGGTAGTACAGATTCACTCCACGGTGTGATTTGGTGATCGTTTTAATCATCGGCCTAGAATAAGAAGATGAACAGTGCAATCTAGCAACTAATTTTTTCCAATTTTACCAATCGGACGAACCCTAATCACAACATCTACCGGAATCTAGCCACTAACATGCGGAATCTAGGCACAACAAAGAAAAAATCTACCCTAACATTTCAAATCAACCAAAACTAGCACAAATAGGTACAAATCTACCATGCATGTTACTCATACTCGGAGAATGAGTCGATAACAGATAGATCTGAGTTGCTAAAACCTTAGAGAGGTGGTGGTTCGAGGCCTTACCGCCATTGCTGAAGGATTCGTGCTTCGGGTTTGCCGAGGAAGAAGAAGCATCCGCAGTCGCAGGAGCAGATCCGCTCCGGCCACGAAAAGCGCAGTAGTCGCCTAGATCTACCTCCATCGACTGCCCTTGTGGTGGGCTTGGATCTTCCGGCGGGAGAGGAACTGCCGATGGTGAGAAGGGAGGAAGGGGAGGTTGTGAATGGGAGGAGAGAGAGCGGTGAGGGTATTTATGGCACGCATTCTCGATGCGCCGCGTCGTCTCCCGCCCTTCTCCCTGCATGCAGACGCGTGCCCGCTTTTGGTTCCCCAGGGCCTATCCCCGCAAAAACGCCCGATTTTGGCGTTTCTAGCAGGCCATGATTTGGGTGTGCTTTAAGACCCGTGCGATGCGAGCTCGTCCCGACGTGCGAGTCTCCAAACGGGCTTATTTCTTCCGGCCGGGTGCGGGAAACGGCTGTGCGACCCACCAAACACGCCCCTAGTGTATGGATACATCCAAATCTAGATAAAACCAAGTCACTTATTTTTAGACGGAGGGAGTACGAATTGCCACATAGGATTCGTGACAAGCAATCTACTTAAAAACAACTAGCTGAATGTCCGTGCGTTGCTACGCTCAGAAATATTATATTTGTGTTGTGTTATCAAGGTGCAAATATGAAAATTTACAACGAGATCACTCAATCGCGAACCCGGAGGATCTGATAAGATGTGGTATGCCTCGCACCACTTAAAGCAAAATGGTCCAACCTCTTCTATACACACCTAAATCTTTCTCCTTCTCTTTTGAGTCAAGATGAATGTGGGTGCTTATATTAGTCGTTTTTAGGCCTTCACAACATAATCACTCAATAATGTTTGACATGAGACCCATGAGTACTGATTAGAATTTCCAAGTGACATGAGTACTGATTAGAATCACTCAATAATGTTTGACATGATTAGTTTGTTGATTTGGAATCGTGTACTGTATTGACAAAATTTCTTTTGTTTAGGTAGAAAAGTTTATCTTAATTTGAAAAAAAAATCCCACCGTTTCTGCAGCGTCGCCCATACCTCACAAACAATTGCATGAAACTAGACCATACCAAACCGGTACGTACGACGAGAAGCTCTCCAGGAGGCGACGGCAAACCCATCTAGGGTTCCTTCCCTCACCGGTGACGCCACCGGTCCGTCTCGACTCCGACGGCCTTAGGGCCTTGGAGACGTGGCGGACCACAGCCTCTCGTCGGCGGGAGGTTTCGGTGTTTTGTTTAGACTATTTTCAGTGTCTTCTTCAGGATGTTGAGATGGCGGCTACGTCCCGTCCTATCCTCGCTCTGGTGATGTGTCTAGCATCAGTGGAGGGTGCGTGGAGTCATGTGTCCGATGGATTTCTTGGATCCGACCGTTTTTTATATGTGTGTTTTGAGACCAGTGATCTACGTTGTTCATCTTCGGCGATGATTGCTGCTCTGGTGCGCTGGTCCTTTGGGGCTTTAGCACGACGACTTTCCGTCCGTCTACTACGACAAGCTCTACTACTATAAGCTTTGCATGGCTCCGGTGATGGAGGGGCGAGGACGGAGGCGCGTCTTTGGATCGTGTCAGTGTTTATAGTCGTCGCTAGGTGGTCCAATGACCTATTTGTAATTTTCATTACTTTTGGGACTCTTTATACTACTATTGATAATTATTAATAGATTGGTGAAATTTCGTAAAAGAAAAAACAATTGCAGGAAAGATGGCGATCATCTCCTGCTGGCTGGCCGTAGAATTGTGTAACCTCCACTGGACTTTTTTCTTTTTATCAAATGAACCACGTGGCTCCCCATTTCATGTACTCCCTCCGTTTCAAAATATAAGATGTTTTAGATTTATCAAAGGAGTGTATCTAGATCTCTTTTAGCGTGTAAATATATGTAGGTATGGAGTGAACCTACACATTAAAAAGGACTTAGATATACTCATTTTACAAAGCTAAAACATCTTATATTTTGAAACGGGAGTAAGAAACTGGAGTCTCAGATTCTTAGTCTGACAGCTCACAGAAACATCTCCCTCCGTGAGTAACTAACTCTGTTCCTATGAAATGCACGAAACCCCGACGAAAATTTCTGGGCTTTCTCACACAGAAATAGAAGTGGACCAGCTATATGATTCAGGATACTTCCCTCCAATTAAATTATGATTCAGGATACACGTTGACTTTTAAACTCTTGTCCGGCCTCTCGAGATACCGTGAAGCTACATACAAAGACCAATAATGTACAGATCCATCATAACACCGGTACGAACTTGCCCCTACATCTTTATCACAGAATTTAACTAAACATCCGTGCAAGTTTTCTTTAGGTCCATGCATAATGTAATTATCACGATCTATGGCGCTACAGCAAGTCATGATACATCCAAATGTCAATTGGCAATCCATTCTTAGTCGATCTCTTACAATCAAAGCATCATTGGTTGAGACTGCTACTCTCTTATATCCCATCTAAACATCAATTCCCATCTATCTTTGGTGTATAAATAAATAACTAAGAAAAAAAAAACATCAGAACAGAATCGAAGAGCAGCAGCATCTACAAACATAAATGAATACATGAATATTTCGCCGAGGGCTGGCTGCCTCGGGAGCCAGCCGCACTGCGAGGCGTCTGTGAATCAGTGGCGGGCAATCCATCTTCCGATGACCTCTTCCATCGGCCCAGCAAATGGCTGGCTATGGCAGAATCAATGGGATCCCACCTTAAATCCAAAGGGAATGGGTCGAAATATTTGCGGTGCATTCACGGTGCCATGGCCTTCCTCCGGCCGTAGGTTATCACCATCACGAAATCTTCCGCAGGGGAGCCTACGGTGGCTTGTGTCGGCTGCGTCGATCGCCCCTTCAGCCACAACTCTACTAAATTGCGCAGCGGTTGTGTAGGGTCCACTGGCTGCCCGCAGCAATTTATTTCCACCTGTAAACATGAAGATTGAGTGGTACTGTTCAGACAAGTGCATGTGCTCGGTTGAGCTTACAGAGGCATGCACAGAGCTCAAACAACCTGTCTGAAATTTGCTTGTGCAAAATGTTCTTGAGAGGTAACAGTTCAGGTGTTACATGTATTTTCATACAAAAAAATTATGAACCACATGTTGGAGGAACTACACGTTCTATGGCAACATAAATGGTAGCAGAATTGTAATGCAAAATCCAATTGCACATAAACAGTAGTGTACATCATATATGACTTGGGTATTGCTCTTACCTCGGATTCGCTTGGGAGACTGAGTTTCTGCACGAGGTACTTTTGGATAGACGAAGCAGGTATATTTGCATCTCTGATGTAAAACAGTTAGTGCATTAGCCACACAGAACTCTCAAAGGATTTCGATCCATGGCAATCAGCGTGTCAAGACATGGCAGAAAAGAATACTAAATCATAAAAAAAATCAGTGGTAATACTGAAAACATTGTTTCAGTGTAAGTATCCCACTCTTTCTGTTCATTTGTAATGAACATTCTTAATTTTTATTTCTTGACTTTGTGCTTATTTGTCATGTATCTAACTGATAATCCAGCATAGAATTTAAACACAATTTTATGTCAACGTCAGGTCTGGATTTGTTTTAACCAGATTATTCATAAAATCTCTAGAAAAAAGAGAGCAAAACCTGAGCTTACTTTATTCTCAGATAGTGTGAAGGTATCTGTGGTAATGGTGAGTCTCCTTTCCTGACAACAATCAGTGGCACACGAAGATAAGATATAAACCTATGCGAGCTTTTGCTTCTTCTGAATTTAAAACATGGAGACAATTTGATAGTATGATGAATTGACAATGCTTACTGCTCGAATGACGCAACCAACGAAAACCATATGGAGCTGAATCTCTTTTCGCCCTGCGTAAGTGCACCATCAGGATTCACATCTGCTGGAGCTCGAAGTCCTCTCTTTCTCCGCCCAGTCCCTTGAAGTTTCTTGTTTAGTCTCACCGGTGTAACTGGAGCATCTTTCTTATCATCCTCCATTTTTGGTTTCTTCGTATGCTCTTTTGGCTTGGTTTTGTCACCATATGTACTACTAGGAGACCCATTAAGCTGCTCCCTTTTAACAGCTGAACTCTGTAAGCTCGACCTAATGGACTTTGTCCTGTTTGCAGCTTCTACCAAACAGTTTAAAGGTCTCCAGAGTTCAGCATTATCTGCCATATCTTTGCTATCATCTTCAGTATCTTTATTGGAGGAATGGTTTGATGCCTCCCCATTTGACAAAATCTGGAGAGAAAAAAGACCAAGTTACTACAGACATATGCACATTTCACAGCTAACTCCAAGCAATCAGCATAAAGATGCTAAGGTGTAGTTTCTTTACCTGTCTTCGTTTTTTTGGCACTTTACCCGAATTAGCAGGCAAGCTTGAGTTATGAGCATTCTTGTCACTAACATCATTTTCCTTTTTCACAGGATTGTCAGTAGTAGGACTAAGGCCACGCAATGCAGCGGCAGCTTTCCTTGTAACTACCTTTGTGCGCCGTCCAGTCGATCCTGTCGGTGTTAGTCTAGGTGTATGGACCACTAATGAAGAGATAGATCTCTCTTTTATTTTATTGGGAGGTAAAATAGGAGATGCAGCATCGTCAGCCTTGATCTTCTTTCTTTTGAATGGGAAGATTTTGGATCTTACATCTTGTAGACTGTGATCAGCTCTGGATATAGATAACGTACAATACGAGCATAAGGAAGACATATACTAGAAAATATACTGTATTAGGGTCTTTTTCAGAAACACCGAGTACAACGTAGGCACGCACACACAACCACACATTCAGACAGCATACTGAAGACTGAAGCTAGAGCATCAGAATTGACATAGTATTAGGGGTCTTTGCAAAAACTAGTTACGTGCATTTTGGATGCCACATATTTTACAGTAACTAAAGAAGAGTTTCACAGGCTAACAATGAGCTTGACATCAACTGAAGGTTTTCACAGGCCATCAATGAACTTGACATCAGCCAACAATTTCACAGGTTACCAGAAGTCCAGTATAGCCAAATGAGAGGGAGAAAAATGGCAACTGCCAAATAGACAATAATGAAAGCAAGCTCAAGTTGAGGGAATGACACGTTCCATTTATCTTTTTTAAGGTCGGAAGAGTCTAAGTAGAAAAATCCTAGGCCAGAATAAAAGGCCACAAGGGTAGCCAATGAGAAACACCAGTCTACTAGGAAACAAGCCTTTATGATTTCATATCCTTAGCATAAAAGGCATACGACTCAAGCAAACAGCATTGGTGGTGCATTATAGTACTACTTCGTATAAATATCTTGTTGTATTGTCGAGAATTCTACACGCTAGGATCTAATATTCTACAATGTGAGGAGCCCTAAATCTATGTGTCCACCGGACTTACTGAAATAGTTATTAAGTCTCCCAGGTAAGGTTGCAACATTTCTACAATATATTCCACTGTGTTACCTCCTACTGGGTTCTCTGAAGTTTCGTTGATATATCGCCACAGTTGGAACTGGGCTGCTAAGTTCTACATGTACTACCAATGGAAAGTTATTTTGTGATAAAATATCAGGGGAACTTAAAATTAAGGTGAAAACTGGAAGTACAAACACACAGTTATATTGACCTTAACGCCTACATCAACAAACGAGGTGGAAGCAATGAGGAACACAGTCATAAACATAAGCATAAGCGTACCTGAGCTTCTCAACTGGAGTGCAGCCAAGATCAATGTTACATTTTGGGCAGGATTCAACCTCCTCGTCATTAAACTTCCTGTATATACACTTTCTACAAACTGCATCAAAGGCAAAATTAGAGCTCTGAAATAATGAACTACACTGACAGAAAA
Organism: Avena insularis; assembly: GCA_023614405.1. Lineage (NCBI taxonomy): Eukaryota > Viridiplantae > Streptophyta > Magnoliopsida > Poales > Poaceae > Avena > Avena insularis. Next base: position 91,963,110 of record CM042696.1, on the reverse strand, counting down.
TTTTCGTTGTAATATAATAAATGAAGTCGAGACAGGAAAGAACACGTAGTTCCTACAGAGTCACTGTGGTGTTCCCTGAGGTCTGTATAGTTTGTTATAGGGTCAGAGTCAGGCACCTACCTGACTACCTGCAGTACATACCATGGAATAAATAATACTCAAAATGAGTACAGTACTGCCCCTGGAAAGAACAGGCAACAGGAATGCTGCGGGAGGAACTCTCGAAGATATCAGAGGCTAACAGCTTCCGTGCTGAGTAGCCAGTAGCCCAGTACAGTGAGCTCACAGCCAGACGCCAGTTGATGCTGAAGAGTTCAGACTGAAGGTGCAAGCAGGCAGCAGTGTCGTTCCAAATGGTGAACCGAAAGATCACATGTCGCATTGCCTTGATTCCCAATTAAAGGCTAGCGTCCACGCGAAAAGACCAGATTTAAGGCGGCATGACATTTCTAACTCCCGAAAGCAAAGCAGTACTGATGGCTAATTAAGTATCGCGCTCTTCTTTTTTTCACGCGGAAATGGCTAATCAAGTCTTGGATGAGGCACCATGGCAATCTGGATCAAGCAAATTAAGTCGAGTAGTAGTAGTAAATGTAATCTGCTTAAACAGCTCAGTTGGCGGAAGTATCAGGAATCGAGGATGCAGGCTTAAGATTGGCGTCGTAGTAGCATCCATGCAGATGGATGGATAACCCGACGGACGGTTCCACCTCGCGTAGTGTGAGGAGGAACAGAAGCAGGGGCCGGCCACGTAAAACAGAGCACGCGGGGGCGGGGGCATGGGCTGGAACGGCAGGCTCTAAATTAAGCGAAATTCCAGCGTCAACGCAGTCGGACGCGGCAGCGCCCACGTCCCGGAGGCGCGCCGGCAGCGGAGGGAGGGGGCGGGACGCCGGATCCCACGTCCCGAAGGCGCCGTACGTGTGGGCCAGATCAGGCGCGAGGCGACGTAACCGAATCGTGGCGGCGGAGGCAGAGGAGGAGCGCAGGGGAGGAGGAAGGGAGACTCACACGTGTGGAGGCACTCGGAGACGGTGGTGGCGTCGCGGAGGAGGCGGTTGCAGAGGTGGCACGTCATGCACGCGGCGAGCAGCTCCCGCTTGACCATGACCTGCAGCTCCCTGGCCCCGCCGCAGCCGCTGATGCCGCCCCTCCGCCCTCTCTTCCTGCCCCTGCCCATCTGCTCCTCCTCTTCCCCTCTCGTGTCGTCCCCATCCTCGTCCTTGACCTCCTCCTCCTCCTCCTCTAGCGTTGCGGCGGCAGGCGCGTCCTCCTCCTCCTCCTCCTCCTTGGTGGCTTCCTTCATCTCCGCATCCGCGTTGGGCTCTTCCGTAGGAGGAGGTTGCTTGGGGTCCTCCGGCGGTTGTTGGGCGTCGTGTTCCTCCTCGTGGGCGGGCTGCATGGCTATCGGGGTCGTCGTTGGTCGTTGGAGGAGAGATCGAGGGAGGGGGATGAGCGAGCGAGCGAGCGAGGTGGAGAAGGGACGGGAATGCGGGAGGGCGTCGTCGATGCGATGCGTGGTGTGGTGCGGTGTGGTGTTGAGATTGAGAGAGAGCGACCAAGACAAGGCTAAAGAAAAAGGGAGAAAAGGTGGGCGACCTGCGCTGCGCTGCGACGCGAGGTGGTTCGTTCGTTCGTTTGTTTGTTTGTTCGCCTCGTTGTTGGCGTGCGCCCAGCGCCGACGTGTCCGACGTGCGTGCGCCTTCTTTATCCTGATGCTCTCTTCTGCTCCTGCTGGCTGCTGCTGCTTGTCTGCCTTGCTGCTGCTGAAGATCAAGTTCTCCCCAGTGCCACCAATACGTACTACCGCCACCACCACATAGGCAGCCACGGATGCGATCCGACGCGATGGGTTTTACGTGTAAAGAAACAAATACGGAGTATGTTCTCCTTCCCCGTAAGGATTAGCAACGTGTTCTCCACACGTGACAAGCGTTCTATGTGTGCAACTTTGGATCTGACGATAGTACTACCAAATGTAAGATGTTTTGGTAGTCTAGATATATACTCTAACGAGTTTAGCGCACGGACATCACTAATCAAGGCTTCGTTGGTCCCGGCCGGACTTAAGATGGTTCGGTTGGGTGTCGAACTAATCATGCATGCCTAACCCACCGGGTCGCATGCGCATGTCTAGCTTGACACTGCTTGTGTAAGCCAGCTGATCTTGACCCTGAACCTTAAATACACAGCCAGCCTTGCGTGTCAGCCGTGCACCCGGAGCGGTTTCCGTTGCAAAACGCTCCCGTACACCAGATCACGTGGTGCTAGGCGCGTAGTAGATAGATAGATATATGCAACGTGCGATCTTATCACGTACGTACTCCAGTGGTGAACCCGCTCCGCTCGGGTGGAACGGAACACGGGCCTGTCGTATACTGCCGGCCATCCATCCATCCACTCGTGCGTCATCGCGGCTGTATGTTGTTGCGCTGAGAAACAACGGGCGGGGCAGGGCAGCGGAGGAGGAAGCCGGCCGGCCGTCGTGCGGTGCCGAGCCCCTTCGGCCCACTCATGGATTTAACTTCGCGTCGCGCGCGTACACAGGCTGACCGTTTAATCTCCTGGGAACTCGCGCAGGTGGCCCTGCGCCCGTGCGGTTTGGATGCGGGGGGAATGGGACGGCGATTTTTTTTTTTGCGGAAAATGGGACGGCGATTTGCGATGTGACTTGCACGCCACTCTTGTGCGGGCAAAAGGGATAATCAATCTCACTCGCTAATCGGAACAGGGGATCTACTCCCTCTGTTTCAATATAAGATATTTTAGCTTTATAAAAAAAGTGTATCTATATTTTTTTTAGTGTCTAGGTTTATTTAGATTCGGAGTGAATCTACACACTGAAAAGGTCTAGATACACTTTTTTCACAAAGCTAAAACATCTTATATTTTGAAACGGAGGGAGTACAAACCACCGGTTATTGGAAACAAGTTTATGCAAAGGTACAATATTATATATATTATATGTCATCTCCACTCGGCCCCCTAAAGGCCCACTAAGGGTGAAATGAGGGCGCCGACGCAAAAGACTCGCTCAGCGCTCCCTCAAAACCGAAATGGCGCTTGCGAATCAAACTAAACATCCGCCCCAGTGCCCAACCCGAGGGAGGGCAATCGAGCGCCATTTGAAAAGTGGTGGCCAGCCTGTCGACGGGACACCAAAATCTTCCCTCCTCTTTCCCTCCAGAACTCTAATCCCCCTCCTGGCCGTCCAGTCCCGCCATTTTCCACCCCGTCGCCACCCACTCCCGCCATTTCCCCGCCTCTCCCCTCTCGTGAGCCACCTGCCGCAGCCACCATGCCGCCGAAGAGGTACCAAGCTTCCCGCGCGACGGGGCCCGCGAAGAAAGAGAAGGCCGACAAGCAGTGTCCGCGAGGGATGACCAACACGGAGTGGACGTTCGACATCCAGCGCCGACAGGTGGTGACGTGGGCATACCTTACAGGTACTCGAGTTTGATATATCTACCGATGCGAAGCCTCACGGCGTTACTAGGGCCCAATCCAGATTCGGTGATCTAGAGACTCACTGCTTGCACAAGGCAAGGCAAAGCTTAAGATAGAAAGTTTAAAGGGGAAAACCCTAACTTGTAACCGACTCGACCTGCTATCCGAGACCTAGCCTATCTATATAAAGGCTTGGAAGGGGCGGCGAGGAGGACAATCACAACCCTAGTTTCCACAGCCTCGCCAGATTGCATCTGCGCACCCCCTGTAAATTTTGACTCCCTCGATAATTCCAAGAGCAGACAAGAAGGAGTAGGGACCTCTACGAGACCTGAACCTGGGTAAACCTTGCATCCATGTGTGCTTGTCTGCTATCCGATTGATGCCTCTGAAGGAAATATGCCCTGAGAGGCAATAATAAAGTTGTTATTATGTATTCCTTGTATATGATAGATGTTTATTTTGCATGCTATAATTGTATTGATAGGAAATGTCAATACATGTGTGTTTAATAAACAAATAAAAGGTTCCTAGTTATGCCTCTCTTATAGACTAGCTCGTTGATTAACAAGATGATCAAAGTTTCCTAATCATGGACATTGGATGTTGTTAATAACGAGGTCACAACATTTCTGAAATGATGTGATGAACATTCATCCGAAGTATAGCATTACGATCAAAGACATTATGTTTATATTGCTATAACATCATACGAAGTAATCTTTATCCTTAGACCTTGAGATCATGTTAATTGCTGACATCATAAGAGTAACTTGATAACATCAAACGTCACACCGTAAAAGGTTGACTATAAAGGTGGGTTCAGATACTACGAAGATGTCATGTTGAGGCTCATGGATCAAGAGTGGAATTTGTCAATCCCGATGATGGATAGATATACTCTGGGCCCTCTCGGTGATATCTGTTGGAATTATGCCCTAGAGGCAATAATAAAGATGTTATTATTATAATTCTTGTTCATGATAAAGTTTATATTCCATGCTAGAATTGTATTAAGCGGAAACATTAATACTTGTGTGGTTTGTGAACAACACCGTGTCCCTAGTACGCCTCTATGGACTAGCTCATTGATCAATGATGGTTAAGGTTTCCTAACCATAGACATGAGTTGTCAATTGATAATGAGATCATATCATTGGGAGAATGATATGGTGGACAGACCCAAACTAAGCGAAGCAATTAGATCGTGTCATTGTGTTCATCTTTGCGAAGCTTTTCCTATGTCAAATATTGTATTCCTTAGACCATGAGATAATACAACTCCCTGGTATCGGAAGAAAGCTTTGAGGTCATCAAAGCGTCATCCTATGAGAGGGTGATCATAAAGGTGTCTCTCGGTGATCGAGAAAGTATCATTGGGTTGTATGTATCGAGATGGGATTTGTCCCTCCCAAGTCGGAGAGATATACTTGGGCCCACTTTCGTGTCGATATCGACACCTCTTGCAAGCATGTGGTTAAGGAGTTAATCACAAAGTGATATCGGATTACGAACGAGTAAAGTACTTCTTGAGCGAGATTGAACTAGGTATGGCGATACCGACGATCGAATCTCGGGCAAGTAAAATATCGCGAGACGAAGGGAATATATATGATTGATTGAATCCTGGCATTGTGGTTCATCCGATATGATCATCGATGAATGTGGGAGTCAATATGGGTGCCTGAACCGCTGATTATTGATAGAAGATCATGTACGCATATTCTCGAACCCGAGGTCACACATAACGTGTCTCGGCTAGGATAGATTGGATAATTGGTTTATGAATTTGTGTTGGTCTCGGATGGGATCCGAGATATCACGAGAGGTTCGGAATGGTCCGGAGAATAAGATTCATATAAGGCGATGCAGTTTTGGAGTTGAATTGTTAGGATTAATCGGTATTGTACGGAAGCTTCTAGAACCTTCGGAAGGGGCCAACGTGGTCCCACCTTCCGGGAGGGGCATGGGCCTATGAGGGAGTGTCCTGGCGCATTGGGCCAGGGTCACAAGGCCCCATAGGGCCCAGCCGATCCTAGATAAGTTTAAATTCGTTTAAACTAGAGATAGGGTTATCTAGATAAGGGGAGAGTTTAAATTGTTTAAACTAGAGATAGGCTTGGAGGAGGGGCTAGGGCTGGCCGCCACCACCCCCTCTATATATAGAGGGCTGGTGCGCCCCCTCCCCCCTACACACACATCTCCCTCCAAGCCCTAGTAACCCTGCTGCCTTCCTCCCTCCCTCCCGACTGTTTGTAGGCGAAGCCCTGCGGCGGAAATTATCCACCAAATACACCACCCCGACGTCTTGTAGATCCAATCTATATCTCCACCATACTTGCTGGTCCGAGGAAGGAGGAGGCCGAGGTGCCGCGTGTGCATCTCACGGAGGCACCGCCACTTGTGGTGCTAGATCGGATCGGATCGCGAGGAGGAGAAGCGAGTGCGACTACATCACCCACGTTCCGAGCGTTCCGTTGTCTGAATCTTCAAGGGTATGAAGATCTAATCCAATCTCTCGTTGTTTGCATCTCCTAGATTAGATCTTGGCTTTCCTTCTGTTCGCTTAGTAGAAAATTTTGATTTACTATCCGCGAAACCCTTGATGGTATCGAGCTAGATCTATGCGTAGATGTGATTCACGAGTAGAGCATAACATGGTTGTTGCGAGGCGTTGATGTTTTCTGTTGCAAGCCTACGGTTCGTGTTCTTCTTATGACACGGGATAGTGAGATTGAAGCAGTCCAGGCCAACCTTACGGCGTCGATTCGCGAGACCGACTCCGCACTTGGCGTGTGGCTTGTACCACACATGCGGTGGATGCCGTTCTCTCACTATAGTTGTCATGGGATTAACACGGAGTTTGGCAACCATAATATCACCGTTGTGGCTTTCCGTAGGTAAGAATCGTTCTTAGCATCTACTCCCATGAGCCACGTAAAACATGCAACAACAAAGTAGAGGCGTCTAACTTGTTTTTGCGGGAGTGTTTTGTGATATGGTATGGCCCAAGATGTGATGTGTATATTGTATCGATGATCATGTTTTGTAATGTTTCACGACTTGCATGTCGATGAGTACACAACCGGCGAGAACCATATGGTTGTCTTTATAATTGTGTATGACCTGCAGTCAACTTCTTATCGCCATGTAATAGCTTTACTTTATCGCTAAGTAGTTAGCAATAGTTGTAGTTGCTATTCATGGTGGAGGCAATCATGGTGGAGTGATGGAGATCATGCGGAACACACAAGATGGAGATCATTGCGAAGATTGGCTATACCATGTCACATAAAGTTATATGCATGTGATGTTTATCCTTTTATGTATCTTATTATGCTTAGATCATGACGGTAGCATTATAAGATGATTCCTCATAAAGATCAAGATAAAACTGTGTTCTCCCCAAGTATGCACCGTTGCTAGAAAGTTCGTCGTGTCCAAGCATCACGTGATGATCGGGTGCTATAGACTCTCACGCTCACATACAGCGGGTGCAAGCCAGTTTACACAGCGGAAATACTTGGGTCTAACCCAGCGAGCCTAGCATGTACGGACATGGCCTCGGAACAAGAACCGAAAGGTTAAGCATGAGTCATATGAATGATATGATCGACACTTCGTTGTCCACCATTAAAACCACATCTCTTCGTGATGATCGGATTAGGTGTGGTGAATTTGGATCGTGTTCACTAAACAACTTGAGGATGTTGAATTTAGTGGGAGTTCATCTAGTAATTTGATTAAGTTGAACTATTTATCATGAACATAGTCTAAATTGTACTTGCAAATCTGTAGATCACATGGCCAAGTCCAACTTCAACTTCAACGTTTTGCTGAGAAAGAAAAGCTTAGAAACAATGGGTCTAACTTCACCAATGGTTCCATAATCTAACAATCATTACATCTGGCGGACAAAAGGACTATGTCCTTGAGAAAGCGTTAGGTAACCCCTACGCAAGCTGCCGGCTGATGAGAAAGCTGTCTATCGATCGGCGCAAAGATGATTATGGTGTGATTAAGAGCACCATGTTGTTTGCTATGGAACCGGAACTTCAAAATCGTTTTGAAAACTATCCGGGCCCTTTGAGATTCTCGAGGAGCTGAAAACCATGTTTGAGACTCGGGCCGTTCGAGAGATATGAGATCTCCGAGAAGTTCTTTAAGCGCAAGATGGAGGAAGGAGTTAGTTAGTGAGCACGCCATTAAGATGTCGGGCTACACTCAACGCCTTGAGCAAGCTGGATGCAAGATTCGGAAGGAGCTCAAGATTGACAGGTTCTGCAATCACTCCTCCCGGCTACAAAAGTTTTGTAGTGACTCACAATCAGATTGGTTCCTTGACACGATCACCGAGCTCTTTAGAAAGCTAAAGGCTGCGGTGGACATCAAGAAGGATAATCATGTGTTGATGGTCAACAAGCCCTCCTTTAAGAAAGGTAAAGGTGCAAAGAAGCCCTTCAAGAAAGGCGGCACAAAGCGTTGCCCTGGCCGAGAAGAAGCTCAAGTCTGGTCCCAAGCGGACCTTTGAGTGCTTCTATTGCAAGGACAAGGTCACCGGGCTGAATCTGTCCGAAGTACTTAGCGGACAAGAAGGCTGGCACCATCAAAGGTATATTTGATATACATGTTATTGATGTTTTCCTTACTAGCCCTCGTTGTAGTGCCCGGTATTTGATCTTTGGTTCGTTGCTAATATTTGTAACTTCGAAGCAGAGCTACGGAATAGGCGGCTTTGCGAGGATGAGGTGACGATCTTGCGTTGGCAGCGGATCAAGAGTTGATATGATGGCCGTCGACGCTCTCCTTAGTTTTACCTTGAGGATTAGTTTTAAACCTTAATAAATGTTATTATGTACTGCGTTGAGCATGAACATTATTTCTGGATCGTGTTTATTGCAAGACGGTTATTCATTTAAATCGGAGAATAATGGTTGTTCTATTTATATGAGTAACATCTTTTATGGTCATGCACCTCTTGTGAATGGTTTATTTCTTCTAAATCTCGAAGGGATGAAACACATCCATAACATTGAGGCTAAGAGATGCAAAGTAGATAGTGATAATACTACTTATTTGTGGCACTGTCGTCTAGGTCATATTGGTGTAAAGCGCATGAAGAAACTCCATTCTGATGGACTTTTGGAGTCTCTTGATTTTGAATCATTTGACACATGTGAACCATGCCTCATGGGCAAGATGATCAAAACTCCGTTCTCCGGTATGATGGAGAACAGCGGACTTGTTGGAAATCATACATACCGATGTATGCGGACCGATGAGTGTTTCGACGCGCGGTGGATATCGCTATTTTCTCACTTTTACAGATGACTTAAGTAGATATGGGTATATCTATTTAATGAAACATAAATCTGAAACGTTTGAAAAGTTCAAAGAATTTCAGAATGAAGTGGAGAACCATCATAACAGAAAGATTAAGTTTCTACGATCCGATCGTGGGGGCGAATATTTGAGTTATGATTTTCTCACGCATCTCAAGGCAAGTGGAATCGTTTCACAACTCACGCCACCCGGAACACCACAGCGCAATGGTGTGTCTGAACGCCGGAATCGAACCCTATTAGATATGGTCCGATCGATGATGTCTCTTACTGATTTGCCGTTATCATTTTGGGGTTATGCATTAGAAACCGCTGCATTCACTTTAAATAGGGCTCCATCTAAATCCGTTGAGACGACACCGTATGAACTGTGGTTTGGTGCTAAACCTAAGTTGTCGTTTCTTAAAGTTTGGGGATGTGAAGCTTACGTCAAGAAGTTGATGCGGACAAGCTCGAACCCAAAGCGGAGAAATCGTCTTCATAGGATACCCTAAGGAAACTATTGGGTATACCTTCTATCACAGAACCGAAGGCAAAGTGTTTGTCGCAAAGAACGGTTCCTTTCTTGAGAAGGAGTTTCTCTCGAAAGAAGTGAGTGGGAGGAAAGTAGAGCTAGACAAGGTTATTGAACCTTCTCTTGAATTGGAGAGTAGCGCAGCACCTGAAATTGTTCGGTGCCGCTTTGCACCAACAATAGAGGAAGCTAATGACAAGGATCATGAAGCTTGGACGATGTTGCTCTTGAGCGTCGCAGGTCGACAAGGTGCGTGCCCTCCCGAGTGGTCGGCAACCTGTCTTTGTCTTGTTAGTAGAAGACAGCGAACCTCACGAACTATGAGGAGGCGATGATGAGCGGACTACGAGAAATGGCTAGAAGCCATGAAATCCAATTGGGATCCATGGCGAAAACCAAGTATGGACTTTGGTGGACCCTCCTAGCGAAAGGCCGTTGAGTGCAAATGGATCTTCAAGAAGAAAAGCAGAGCGGATGGTAATGTTACCGTCTATAAATCACGGCTTGTTGCGAAAGGTTTTCGACAAGTTCAAGGTGTTGACTACGATGAGACTTTCTCTCCGTGGCGATGTTTAAGTCCATTCGGATTTTATTAGCAATTGCTGCGTTTCATGATTATGAAATATGGCGGATGGATGTCAAGGCTGCGTTCCTCAATGGCAACATTGATGAAGAGTTGTATATGATGCAACCGAAGGTTTTGTCGATCCTAAGGATGCCGATAAAGTATGCAAACTTCAGCGTTCCATTTATGGATGAAGCAAGCATCTCGGAGTTGGAACCTTCATTTTGATCAAGTGATCAAGAGCTTTGGATTTGTTCCAAATTGCTCTGAAGCTTGCATCTACAAGAAAGTGAGTGGGAGCTCGGTGGCGTTTACGGTACTATATGTGGATGACATATTGATTATTGGAAATGACATCAACATGCTTAACGATGTGAAGAGTTATTTGAACAAGTGTTTTCAATGAAAGACCTAGGTGAAGCTGCTTATATATTGGGCATCAAAATCTATAGAGATAGACAAAAGGCGCTGATAGCTTTAAGCGGTACATACCTAGACAAAGTTACGAAAAGGTTCGAATGGATAAGGCATTGAAAGGTTCGTGCCTATGTTGTCGAGTAAGATATTGAGCAAGGCTCGGTGTCCATCTGATGAAATGATAGGGAAGCTATGAGCAAAGTGCCTTATGCCTCGGCCATAGGTTCCATCATGTATGCCATCTTGTGTACTAGACGGATGTGTCCAATGCTCTTAGTTTGTGACGAGATATCAAAGTGATCGAGTGGAACACTAGACAGCCGTGAAGAACATCCTAAGGTACCGAGTAGGACTAAAGAAATGTTCTTAGTCTATGGGGTGATGAACAACTCGTCGTAAAGGTTACGTCGATGCTAGTTTCGACACCGACAAGGATGATTCTAAATCTCGAGACGGGATCGTGTATATTTTGAATGGAGGAGCTGTGAGCTGGAGAAGCGCAAGCAAGGCGTGATCGCGGGATCTACGATGAAAGCGGAATACATGGCTGCTGCGAAGCGTCAAGTGAAGGAGTTTGGATCGAAACTTCATCATCGAGCTTGGCGTGGTTCAAGTGCATTGGACCCACTGGAGATATTGTGTGACAACACTGGCGCCATAGCACTCGCTAAGGAACCAAGATATCATCCAAAGACCAAGCATATCAACCGCAAGTTTCATATAATCCGAGATTATATAGCAGATGGAGATCTGAAGATTAGCAAAGTACATACAGATCTGAATGTCGTAGATCCATTGACTAAACCTCTTCCACGTGTAAAACATGATCAGCACCTCAGTGCCATGGGTGTGAGATTGTTGCCAAATGTAAACTAGATTATTGACTCTAGTGCAAGTGGGAGACTGTTGGAATTATGCCCTAGAGGCAATAATAAAGATGTTATTATTATAATTCTTGTTCATGATAAAGTTTATATTCCATGCTAGAATTGTATTAAGCGGAAACATTAATACTTGTGTGGTTTGTGAACAACACCGTGTCCCTAGTACGCCTCTATGGACTAGCTCATTGATCAATGATGGTTAAGGTTTCCTAACCATAGACATGAGTTGTCAATTGATAATGAGATCATATCATTGGGAGAATGATATGGTGGACAGACCCAAACTAAGCGAAGCAATTAGATCGTGTCATTGTGTTCATCTTTGCGAAGCTTTTCCTATGTCAAATATTGTATTCCTTAGACCATGAGATAATACAACTCCATGGTATCGGAAGAAAGCTTTGAGGTCATCAAACGTCATCCTATGAGAGGGTGATCATAAAGGTGTCTCTCAGGTGATCAGAAAGTATCTGTTGGGTTGTATGTATCGAGATGGGATTTGTCCCTCCCAAGTCGGAGATATACTTGGGCCCACTCGGTGTCGATATCGACACCTCTTGCAAGCATGTGGTTAAGGAGTTAATCACAAAGTGATATCGGATTACGGAACGAGTAAAGTACTTGCTGAGAACGAGATTGAACTAGGTATGACGATACCGACGATCGAATCTCGGGCAAGTAAAATATCGCGAGACGAAGGGAATATATATGTGATTGATTGAATCCTGGCATTGTGGTTCATCCGATATGATCATCGATGAATGTGTGGGAGTCAATATGGGTGCCCAGACCCCGCTGTTGATTATTGATAGAAGATCATGTCTGCATATTCTCGAACCGCGAGGTCACACACTTAACGTGTCTCGGCGCTAGGATAGATTGGATAATTGGTTTATGAATTTGTGTTGAGTCTCGGATGGGATCCGAGATATCACGAGAGGTTCGGAATGGTCAGGAGAATAAGATTCATATAAAGCGGTGCAGTTTTGGAGTTGAATTGTTCCGGATTAATCGGTATTATGCGGAAGCTTCTAGAACCTTAGGAAGGGGGCCAACGTGGTCCCACCTTCCGGGAGGGGGCATGGGCCTATGAGGGAGTGTCCTGGCCGCATTGGGCCAGGGTCACAAGGCCCCATAGGGCCCAGCCGATCCTAGATAAGTTTAAATTCGTTTAAACTAGAGATAGGGTTATCTAGATAAGGGGAGAGTTTAAATTGTTTAAACTAGAGATAGGCTTGGAGGAGGGGCTGGGGCTGGCGCCACCACCCCTCTATATAGAGGGCTGGTGCGCCTCCCCCCCACACACATCTCCTCCAAGCCCTAGTAACCTGCTGCCTTCCTCCCTCCCTCCCATTGTTTGTAGGCGAAGCCTGCGCGAAATTCTCCACCATATACACCACGCCGTCGTCTTGTAGATCCAATCTATATCTCCACCATACTTGCTGGTCCGAGGAAGGAGGAGGCGTCGAGTGCCGCGTGTGCATCTCACGGAGGCACCGCCACTTGTGGTGCTAGATCGGATCGGATCGCGAGGAGGAGAAGCGAGTACGACTACATCACCCACGTTAAATGACGTTCCGCTGTCGAATCTTCAAGGGTATGAAGATCTAATCCAATCTCTCTCGTTGTTTGCATCTCCTAGATTAGATCTTGGCTTTCCTTCCGCTCGCTTCCGTGAAAATTTTGATTTACTATGCTTGCGAAACCCTTGATGGTATCGAGCTAGATCTATGCGTAGATGTGATTCACGAGTAGAACGCAACATGGTTGTTGCGGGCGTTGATGTTTTCTGTTGCAAGCCTCTGGTTCGTGTTCTTCTTATGACACGGGATAGTGAGATTGAAGCAGTCCAGGCCAACCTTACGCGACGTCGTTCGCGAGACCGGCTCCGCACTTGACGTTTGGCTTGTACCACACATGCTGGTGGATGTCGGTTTCTCTCACTATAGTTGTCATGGGATTAACACGGAGTTTGAAACCATAATATCACCGTTGTGGCTTTCCGTAGGTAAGAATCGTTCTTAGCATCTACTCCCATGAGCCACGTAAAACATGCAACAACAAAGTAGGCGTCTAACTTGTTTTTGCGAGTGTTTTCGTGATATGGTATGGCCCAAGATGTGATGTGTATATTGTGTCGATGATCATGTTTTGTAATGTTTCACGACTTGCATGTCGATGAGTACACAACCGTGAGAGCCATATGGTTGTCTCTATAATTGTGTATGACCTGCGAGTCAACTTCTTATACGCCATGTAATAGCTTTACTTTATCGCTAAGTAGTTAGCAATAGTTGTAGTTGCTATTCATGGTGGAGGCAATCATGGTGGAGTGATGGAGATCATGCGGAACACACAAGATGGAGATCATTCTTGCGAAGATTGGCTATACCATGTCACATAAAGTTATATGCATGTGATGTTTATCCTTTTATGTATCTTATTATGCTTAGATCGCGACGGTAGCATTATAAGATGATTCCTCATAAAGATCAAGATAAAACTGTGTTCTCCCCAAGTATGCACCGTTGCGAAAGTTAAATGTGTCCAAGCATCACGTGATGATCGGGTGCTATAGACTCTCGCTCACATACAACAGGTGCAAGCCGGTTTTGCACACGAAATACTTGGGTCTAACTTGACGAGCCTAGCATGTACAGACATGGCCTCGGAACACAAGAACCGAAAGGTTAAGCATGAGTCATATGAATGATATGATCGACACCGTTGTCCACCATTGAAACCACATCTCTTCTCGTGATGATCGGATTAGGTGTGGTGAATTTGGATCGTGTTCACTAAACAACTTGAGGGATGTTGAATTTAGTGGGAGTTCATCTAGTAATTTGATTAAGTTGAACTATTTATCATGAACATAGTCTAAATTGTACTTGCAAATACTGTAGATCACATGGCCAAGTCCAACTTCAACTTCAAGCGTTTTCTTTGAGAAAGAAAAGCTTAGAAACAATGGGTCTAACTTCACCAACTGGTTCCGCAATCTAACAATCATTACATGGCGGACAAAGGACTATGTCCTTGAGAAAGCGTTAGGTAACCCCCTGCAATCAAGGCCGGTGATGAGAAAGCTGTCTATCGTCGCAAGAAAGATGATTATGGTGTGATTAAGAGCACCATGTTGTTTGCTATGGAACCGGAACTTCAAAATCGTTTTGAAAACTATCCGGGCCCTTTGAGATTCTCGAGGAGCTGAAAACCATGTTTCGACTCAGGCCCGTTCGAGAGATATGAGATCTCGAGAAGTTCTTTAAGCGCAAGATGGAGGAAGGGAGTTCCGTTAGTGAGCACGCCATTAAGATGTCGGGCTACACTCAACGCCTTGAGCAATCGGATGCAAGATTCCAGAGGAGCTCAAGATTGTGAGGTTCGCAATCACTCCCTCCCGCCTACAAAAGTTTTGTAGTGACTCACAATCAGATTGGTTCCATGATACGATCACCGAGCTCTTCATGAAAGCTAAAGGCTGCGAGGTGGACATCAAGAAGGATAATCATGTGTTGATGGTCAACAAGCCCTCCTTTAAGAAAGGTAAAGGTGCAAAGAAGCCCTTCAAGAAAGGCGGCAAGCGCGTTGCCCTCGAGAAGAAGCTCAAGTCTGGTCCCAAGCGGACCGAGTGCTTCTATTGCAAGGACAAGGGTCCTTTGGGCGCTTAGTGTCCAAGTACTTAGCGGACAAGAAGGCTGGCACCATCAAAGGTATATTTGATATACATGTTATTGATGTTTTCCTTACTAGCCCTCGTTGTAGTGCAGGGTATTTGATCTTGGTTCGTTGCTAATATTTGTAACTTTCGAAGCAGAGCTACGGAATAGATGGCGGCTTGCGAGGGATGAGGTGACGATGCGGCGTTGCAACGGATCAAGAGTTGATATGATGGCCGTCGACGCTCTCCTTAGTTTTACCTTGGGATTAGTTTTAAACCTTAATAAATGTTATTATGTGCTGCGTTGAGCATGAACATTATTTCTGGATCGTGTTTATTGCAAGACGGTTATTCATTTAAATCAGAGAATAATGGTTGTTCTATTTATATGAGTAACATATTTTATGGTCATGCACCTCTTGTGAATGGTTTATTTCTTCTAAATCTCGAAAGGATGAAACACACATCCATAACATTGAGGCTAAGAGATGCAAAGTAGATAGTGATAATACTACTTATTTGTGGCAATCGTCTAGGTCATATTGGTGTAAAGCGCATGAAGAAACTCCATTCTGATGGACTTTTGGAGTCTCTTGATTTTGAATCATTTGACACATGTGAACCATGCCTCATGGGCAAGATGATCAAAACCCCGTTCTTCGGTATGATGGAGAACAGCGGACTTGTTGGAAATCATACATACCGATGTATGCGGACCGATGAGTGTTTGACGCGGTGGATATCGCTATTTTCTCACTTTTACAGATGACTTAAGTAGATATTGGTATATCTATTTAATGAAACATAAATCTGAAACGTTTGAAAAGTTCAAAGAATTTCAGAATGAAGTGGAGAACCATTGTAACGAAAGATTAAGTTTCTACGATCCGATCGTGGGCGAATATTTGAGTTATGATTTTCTCACGCATCTCAAGGCAAGTGGAATCGTTTCACAACTCACGCCACCGGAACACCACAGCGCAATGGTGTGTCGAGCAGCGGAATCGAACCCTATTAGATATGGTCCGATCGATGATGTCTCTTCTTGATTTGCGTTATCATTTTGGGGTTATGCATTAGAAACCGCTGCATTCACTTTAAATAGGGCTCCATCTAAATCCGTTGAGACGACACCGTATGAACTGTGGTTTGGTGCTAAACCTAAGTTGTCGTTTCTTAAAGTTTGGGGATCTGAAGCTTCGTCAAGAAGTTGATGCGGACAAGCTCGAACCCAAAGCGAATCGTCTTCATAGGATACCCTAAGGAAACTATTGGGTATACCTTCTATCATAGAATGAAGGCAAAGTGTTTGTCAAAAGAACGGTTCCTTTCTTGAGAAGGAGTTTCTCTCGAAAGAAGTGAGTGGGAGGAAAGTAGAGCTAGACAAGGTTATTGAACCTTCTCTTGAATTGGAGAGAGTAGCGACACCTGAAATTGTTCGATTACGCTGCACCAACAATAGAGGAAGCTAATGACAAGGATCATGAAGCTTGGACGATGTTGCTCTTGAGCGTCGCGGTCGACAAAGGTCGCGTGCCCCTCTGAGTGGTACGGCAACCTGTCTTGACTGTCTTGTTAGTAGAAGACAGTGAACCTGCGAACTATGAGGAGGCGATGATGAGCCCAGACTCTGAGAAATGGCTAGAAGCCATGAAATCCGAATTGGGATCCATGAGCGAAAACCAAGTATGGACTTTGGTGGACCCTCCTAGCGACAGAAAGGCCGTTGAGTGCATATGGATCTTCAAGAAGAAAAGCAGACGCGGATGGTAATGTTACCGTCTATAAAGCACGGCTTGTTGCGAAAGGTTTTCGGCAAGTTCAAGGTGTTGACTACGATGAGACTTTCTCTCCCGTAGCGATGTTTAAGTCCATTTGGATTTTATTAGCAATTGCTGCGTTTCATGATTATGAAATATGGGAGATGGATGTCAAGACTGCGTTCCTCAATGGCAACATTGATGAAGAGTTGTATATGATGCAACCCGAAGGTTTTGTCGATCCTAAGGATGCTGATAAAGTATGCAAACTTCAGCGTTCCATTTATGGAATGAAGCAAGCATCTCGGAGTTGGAACCTTCATTTTGATCAAGTGATAAAGAGCTTTGGATTTGTTCCAAATTGCTGAAGCTTGCATCTACAAGAAAGTGAGTGGGAGCTCGGTGGCGTTTACGGTACTATATGTGGATGACATATTGATTATTGGAAATGACATCAACATGCTTAACGATGTGAAGAGTTATTTGAACAAGTGTTTTTCAATGAAAGACCTAGGTGAAGCTGCTTATATATTGGGCATCAAAATCTATAGAGATAGACAAAGACGCTTGATAGCTTTAAGCCAGAGTACATACCTAGACAAAGTTCTGAAAAGGTTCAGAATGGATAAGGCATTGAAAGGTTCAGTGCCTATGTTGTCAAGTAAGATATTGAGCAAGGCTCAGTGTCCAGCTGATGAAATGATAGGAAGCTATGAGCAAAGTGCCTTATGCCTCGCCATAGGTTCCATCATGTATGCCATCTTGTGTACTAGACCGGATGTGTCCAATGCTCTTAGTTTTACGAGAAGATATCAAAGTGATCCAGGAGTGGAACACTAGACAGCCGTGAAGAACATCCTAAGGTACCTGAATAGGACTAAAGAAATGTTCTTAGTCTATGGGGGTGATGAACGGCTCGTCGTAAAGGTTACGTCGATGCTAGTTTCGACAAACAAGGATGATTCTAAATCTCGAACGAGGATACGTGTATATTTTGAATGGAGGAGCTGTGAGTGGAGAAGCTGCAAGCAAGGCGTGATCATGGGATCTACGATGAAAGCGGAATACATGGCTGCTTGAAGCGTCAAGTGAAGGAGTTTGGATCAGAAACTTCATCATTTGAGCTTGGCGTGGTTCCAAGTGCATTGGACCCACTGGAGATATTGTGTGACAACACCGGCGCCATAGCACTCGCTAAGGAACCAAGATATCATCCAAAGACCAAGCATATCAACATAAGTTTCATATAATCCGAGATTATATAGCGGATGGAGATCTGAAGATTAGCAAAGTACATACGGATCTGAATGTCGCAGATCCATTGACTAAACCTCTTCCACGTGTAAAACATGATCAGCACCTCGATTGCCATGGGTGTGAGATTGTTGCCAAATGTAAACTAGATTATTGACTCTAGTGCAAGTGGGAGACTGTTGGAATTATGCCCTAGAGGCAATAATAAAGATGTTATTATTATAATTCTTGTTCATGATAAAGTTTATATTCCATGCTAGAATTGTATTAAGCGGAAACATTAATACTTGTGTGGTTTGTGAACAACCGTGTCCCTAATGCGCCTCTATGGACTAGCTCATTGATCAATGATGGTTAAGGTTTCCTAACCATAGACATGAGTTGTCAATTGATAATGAGATCATATCATTGGGAGAATGATATGGTGGAAGACCAAACTAAGCGAAGCAATTAGATCGTGTCATTGTGTTCATCTTTGCGAAGCTTTTCCTATATCAAATATTGTATTCCTTAGACCATGAGATAATACAACTCCACGGTATCGGAAGAAAGCTTTGAGGTCATCAAACGTCATCCTATGAGAGGGTGATCATAAAGGTGTCTCTCGGTGATCGTAAAGTATCTTGGGTTGTATGTATCGAGATGGGATTTGTCCCTCCCAAGTCGGAGAGATATACTTGGGCCCACTCGTGTCGATATCGACACCTCTTGCAAGCATGTGGTTAAGGAGTTAATCACAAAGTGATATCAGATTACGGAGCGAGTAAAGTACTTGCTGAGCGAGATTGAACTAGGTATGACGATCCATTGATCGAATCTCGGGCAAGTAAAATATCGCGAGACGAAGGGAATATATATGTGATTGATTGAATCACGGCATCGTGGTTCATCCGATATGATCATCGATGAATGTGTGGAGTCAATATGGGTGCCCAGACCCGCTGTTGATTATTGATAGAAGATCATATGCGCATATTCTCGAACCCGCAGGTCACACATAACGTGTCTCGGCGCTAGGATAGATTGGATAATTGGTTTATGAATTTGTGTTGAGTCTCGGATGGGATCTGAGATATCACGAGAGGTTCGAATGGTCGGAGAATAAGATTCATATAAGGCGGTGCAGTTTTGGAGTTGAATTGTTAGGATTAATCGGTATTGTACGGAAGCTTCTAGAACCTTCGGAAGGGGGCCAACGTGGTCCCACCTTCGGGAGGGGCATGGGCCTATGAGGGAGTGTCCTGGCCACATTGGGCCAGGTCACAAGGCCCCATAGGGCCCAGCCGATCCTAGATAAGTTTAAATTCGTTTAAACTAGAGATAGGGTTATCTAGATAAGGAGAGTTTAAATTGTTTAAACTAGAGATAGGCTTGGAGGAGGGGCTAGGGCTGGCGCCACCCCCCTCTATATATAGAGGCTGGTGCCTCCCCCCCACACACACATCTCCTCCAAGCCCTAGTAACCTGCCGCCTTCCTCTCCCTCCTCCATTGTTTGTGGCGAAGCCTGCGTGAAATTCTCCATCATATACACCACGCCCGTCGTCTTGTAGATCCAATATATCTCTCCACCATACCTGCTGGTCCGAGGAAGGAGGAGACGTCGAGGTGCCGTGTGCATCTCACGGAGGCACCGCCACTTGTGGTGCTAGATCGGATCGGATCGAGGAGGAGAAGCGAAACGACTACATCACCCACGTTCCGATTTAACGTTCACGCAGGCGAATCTTCAAGGGTATGAAGATCTAATCCAATCTCTCTCGTTGTTTGCATCTCCTAGATTAGATCTTGGCTTTCCTTCTGTTCGCTTTCGTAGAAAATTTTGATTTACTATGCTGCGAAACCCTTCAATATCACATTAAGATAGCTTGCAAGCAAGTGATTTGATCACTAGAATGTTATATCACGGGAACGAGAAAAGAGCGCATGTCGGTAACGAGATCAAACTGGGTATTTGGATACCGATGATCGAATATTGGACATGTAATATATCATGAGACAAAGGGATTAAATTACTAGCGTTAAAGGTTCTCACGATCACAGAAGTCATCGTTGAATGTGCAGGAGTCAATATGGATCTCCAGGTCCCGCTTCTGATTATTGATTTGAGAGGAGTCTCAATCATGTCTGCATTATTCGCGAACCGTAGGGTGACACACTTAAGGGTTGTCAAACACCATTTTGGAGCACATATGTTTCAGACGAAAGAATTGCAAAGTGCTGAAATTATTTCGATGGAAATCGGAATTGTTTCGGGTGAAATTGCAGAAACTGGTTCTGCATGTGATATTGAAATGTTACAAGGGGTTTTATGTGAATGTTTGTTAATTAAAATAATTAAAAAAATTCTTAATAAAATAAATAAAAGAGTTTTATTAAATGAGACTTGCATTAAATTTGGTGGAAATTTAATACATGTGAGTGGAACTTTGGGTGGAGGCTAAATTGATGTGAGTGGAGCTTCCACCACATGAATGAGGAAGAGGTGGGGGCACCCCCCATGGGCGCCGGCCATGGTAGGGGAGGAGCCCCCCTCTCCTATAAAAGGCCCCCCTCTCCTCCCTCACAAAGCACACCTCCTCGTGAAGGATCTCTCTCCCTCTCTAGATATTTCCCCATGGTCTCGGATTAGCGAGATATATGTTCCTGTTGGCCTTGCGTCTAGAAGGAGTTACTGCTTCCGCTGATTCGCTGGAGCGAGGAGGTGGAGGTTGTCCGGTAGCTTGAACGCGTGTGCGAGGACGGATGCGCTGCTGATTTGTGGTGCTAGGATTTCCACACGATCTTGAGATCGGCAAGCGTACGACTACATCATCCACGAGTTTCAACTCGTTAACAAAACTCTGTTGTCTTCGAGGGTAAGTTCTCTATGGATGTATATCCACCCGTTTCTCTGTATCTAGTAGATAGATCTTGGCGTATAGTTCTCATCGCAGGATTTTTTTTGTTTTCTATGCTGCAAACCCAACAGTGGTATCAGAGCCTGATCTATGCGCGTGTGCATTGCACAGGTAGTACACATATGTTTATATGTGGGCGATGATGATCATGTTATTGCCTCTTCTATGTATTTTGGATATTGGTGGCATAGTGGGATGAAGCGGCCTGGAGAAGGAGATTGTACTGCCACTTCTTCATCTCTGGAGTCTGCGACTCCAGAATCCTTGACAATTTGGCAGTCATTAGAAGACGACGATGCCGTTTGACTATCAAAATAAACACCAAATCAGAAGGAAAAGACTTTGAGAATTATAAGATGAACCCGCAAGGATATAAAAAAAACTTACCCGTCAATTTTGTCGAGGTCGAATGAATCTCCCGACGACTCCTTCGGCAACCTCAGCTTCTTCCGAGAGGGAGGAGCCATGGCGCGTACAGGCACAGCGAGGATTGGCTCCTCTGTGGCAGCAAAAGGACCCTTCGGCGTTGTTGGTGAGGAGGCATCCGAATCCTTACTACGGGAGCACTTGCGAGTCCCATGATCGCTGGACTCGGGGGCTTCCTCATCTTCGCCAACAGGGACGACGGAGCCCGACTCGTCCCTTCCACCTCACGAGGAATAATTCCTTCAGGCCGAGGAGGCAAGTTGGCGGCCATGGTCCAGTCCTACCAACAGAAAAGGCATCAGCATACAAAAATAAAACACCTAATAGGCAATCAAAAATCAAGAAAAGTCAAAGAGAAATCCACCTCAGGCGGGGGATTGCTGGCGCAGAATGGAGGCACGACTGAGTCACCCGGGAGATCCTCCTTGGTGTTGTACTTGGTCAGCAGTCGAAACCTCCTGTCTACCTCACTAGAAGAGATGCCCTCTGCAGAGATATGAGTGACATCACCAGAACCAGTCCAGCGGAACATCAGGTGCACCCTGGCCTACAGAGGCTGCACTTGGCGACGCATCCAAGTGCGAATGAGCTATGTGCCGCCTACTTCTTTGCCTATGCGCTTTTCGAGGTCGCAGACACGCTGATACAGGGTGTCTATCTCTTCGACTTTGGTGGGCATCACAATGTTCTTCCAGGACCTCCTCCTTTTGTAGGTCGCCACTGGATCGAAGGGTGCAAGTCCGAAGTGTTCTCCATTGGCCTTCTGATCGCGGATGTAGAACCACTTCTCCCTCCATCCTTGGATGGATGCAGTGAGCTTGATGGAGAAATATGTGATGTTGGAGTCAACATGGATCCCGCGGCCTCCTATATCGTAGACTACCGAACCCGACGCCGACTGACGTTCGAGATTAAAGATTTTTTTGAAGAGACCGAAGTGTGGCTCGATTCCGAGCTAGCACTCGCAAAGAGTGATGAAGCAGGCGATATGGAGGATAGAATTTGGGGTCAGCTGGTGCAGCTAGAGCCCATAGAAACAAAGAAGACCCCTAACAAATGGATGCAGGGGAGAGAAAGACCACGAATGATGAACACAAGGAACATCACTCGAAAACCCATAGGAGGACTCGGGATTACCTCATCGTCGGGAACGCGAGAGTCATCCTCCGCGGCAAAGAGCGCCCCGTCCTGGCGCTGGGTGAACAACTCATACGGCTTGACGATGGATGGGCGCCATGACCCATTGGTGACGTGAGTCCCCGCGCCCTTCTTCTTCCCAGCTCTAGCGGTGCTGGTGCCCATGGTGGCGGTGGCCTTCTTCTTGGCCACCACAGTGGCAGCCGCAGATCCAGCGGCAAAGGCTCCCTTCTTCTTGCCCATCTTACGTTGGCGGTGCGAGCGCATGAAGTAGCTAGGGAAGGTACAGAGTTGGTCCAGTGCCACAAAGGGAGATGCAAGCAATGGAACAGCAAGAACAACAATGGCGGAGGGTGCGAGCAAGAAGAGAGATGTGGGGAAATTACCACACGGCGTGCCTATACTTAACCTCTTCGCAGATGCAATCCAACGGCCAGGAGAAAACCTATCAGATGTGTGGCACACATAGACGTTGACACGTGGCCAGGGTAAACCACGAACCGTCGCCCCACTCCTCCCATTACGCGCGAGAATCGAAAAGACATAATTAAACCAGAAGATTATGCATGCCTAGTCAAGTCCATGTCAGAAAGTGGGACCCACTACTCGTCACGTCCCGTCAAAGCCGCTCACGCGGGCAACTGAGGTCATCTCATCGTCAGTACTGACGTCATCAACTCCAGCAGGAGCACATTTTGACTACTTTAGTCCTTACTTGAGTCTTCGACTCAACCAAGCACTCGGGGGCTACTCCTAACAGGAGCGTTGGCCGCGCACCTGATGAAATTTGTGAAGATATCCATGCATCATGAAAAACCCTTCACTCGAATCTCCGATTCGATTGTGGATTTCAGGTTACTCCCATAGGGAGCGCAGAAAGCATATTCGACTGAAACAAGCAAAAGACGACAGCAGTCGCAAAATACTTATAGTCCCCACTCGAGTCTATAACTCGAATAGGCACTCGGGGGCTACTCCCATAGGGAGCACTGGCCGTGCACCCTATGATTTTTCCTTATACACTATACTATGTGTTGATAGAATCCACACTCGAATGCTATGGCGACTCCGCCTCATATTTTCCCTACAAAGAGACTACGTCTCCTGGGTCACCTGGATCATCTCTGTGATGACAAAATTCGGATGTCGCGCTTACAGCATGAAGATAAGAACTTAATAAGGCCTAGCAACGCATTTGCTATGCTCTACTAGACATAATCCGTACCTACAGGTACGATGAATAAGCCTTGACGGACGTGTCGAGTGCTCACACTTACACACTGGGATTCGACTCTATAAGACCTCCACAGCCTAAGTCAAATTACGCCAGCACTTTCCCGAATTCGAGTCCGGGGACTCGAGTTTGAGTAGATTGCGTTTTTTCCCTAAGGCAGTTAACTAATCCCGATACATTGGATAAATCAGGCATGTATATCAACAATCCCTAGGATACAAAGCAGAGCACTCGAAAATATGGTTAGGTATGCACTCGAAAGACTTCATAAAGTCTCCACTCGAATCTATGATTCCACCAAACACTCGGGGGCTACTGACGTGGGCATACTTTACAGGTACTCGAGTTTGATATATACGGCCTGATCTGGCAGAAGCCCACGACGTTACCAGGGCCCAATCCAGGATTCGGGTGACCTACAGAGACTCTGACTGCTTGCGACACAAGGCAAAGCTTAAGATAGAAAGTTTAAAGGGGCAAACCCTAACTTGTAACTGACTCGACCTACTATACAAGACCTAGCCTATATATATAAAGGCTTGGAGGGGGCAGCGAGGAGGACAACCACAACCCTACTTTACACAACCTCGCCAGATTACATCTGCGCACCCCCTGTAACTTTCGACTCCCTCGATAATTCCAAGAGCAGACAAGCAGGAGTAGGGCAAGGCTTGAACCTGGGTAAACCTTGCATCCATGTGTGCTTGTTTGCTAGCCGATTGATGCTCCAGCACTCCCTCCTTCTCCAAAACCCAAGTCCATAACAATGGGCATTGATGAGTTTAACCCTCGTCAGGTGGAGAATGCCAGCCGCTACTGAGGGAGAAGAACTCGAGGCTACTATGATCACCGCCTACCACGAGGACAATGAGTTCAAGTTCATCCACGTCTTTGCATGGATTGAGGGGTGTGACATGTGGGTGGAGACATGGGCCACTCTCACCAAGTCCAAGACCACCGCCTATGACCCCGGAGCGGCGCCATTGACGGCCTCAGAGGGTCTACCTGTTGGCCACAGGAAGGCCAAGGCCATGAGGGACGCGGCACCGGCCATCGAGAAACTACACTCGTCCATCCTGGCCTGCATGGCTGACGCCACCACACACGTCGCCATGAGGGCAGAGCAGGCCACCAGGTTGGAGGAGATCGCCGCAGCAAGGTGGGTGTCGGTCATCGTGCGGCAAGAGATCAAGCTCGACCTCATCAAGACCAACATGGCGGCAAAGAAGAGGAGGGAGGACTTGGTGATCTTGCTGGTTAACATGAAGGACATTGATGCCGAGGTGAAGGCGTGGTGTGTTGATCAGCTAGCGCGCCTTGATCCTCTCTAAGAATCGAGCTACCAACCGGACAGCCAATGACACACCACGACTCGACCTCGGTGATCGCACCAGGCCAGAACACTGCTCGCCACGGGAACCCCGGAGGTGCCTCCTACCGCGGTGGTTGATCTCCCCCATTTGATTTCCGTGTTCCTCGCATGTTATTTTGATCGATGGACTTGTATTCTGGTGAACTGCGTTGATTGTATCGCCTGAACTATGCCGTGCCCGGTGGACGACAAACCTATGTTTAATTTCCAGCGACCTTTTGAATGTTTGAATTTGTCAATTGTGATTTGGGGAGCTGTTTGGGGGGCGGCGGCTAGGAGGCGATGACTCCCGATAGGAGGTACCTGCATCGGTGCCCCTATAAGGCCAACCGTCGGACCCCGTATGGGGGGAGAGTGGAGATGCTCTAACCCTCCCGAGAAAAAACATCGACCGAGCTGCTTCGGCTGCTCCAGGGGCCTCCACTCCTTCCACCCTCGAACCCTCGAACCCTTCCACCGGACTCACATGTGTGGAGGAACTCTGAGACAGTGGTGGCATCGCAGAGGAGGCGGTTGCAGAGGTGGCACGTCATGCACGCGATGAGCAGCTCCTGCTTGACCATGACCTATAGCTCCCTGGCCCCGTCACTGCTATAGATACCTCCCATCCTCCCTCTCTTCTTGCCCCAGCCCGTCTGCTCCTCTTCCCATCTCGTGTCGTCCCCATCCTCCTCATCTCGTTCCTTGACCTCCTCATCCTCCTCTAGTATTGCGACAGGCACCTCCTCCGTAGTGGATTCTTGCATCTCCACATTCGTGTTGGCCTCTTCCATAGGCTTGGGGCCTCTCGAGGGTTGATGGTTGTTTGTCCTCCTTCTCCTGCTACAGTGATGCGTGGGCAGGCTACATGGCTACCGGCACGTGGGTGATGACTACAAGTGCATAGATCAATTGTAGCTAGTTTTGAAGTAAAAGTATTGAACCCACAGAGAGCTATTTGGTTGAGGTCTTTATGCCCCTCGTCACTTTCCACCAAAGGATACTTGTAAGATGCCTTTGATCTCAAGTAAAAGGTGTTTGAAAGGTTTTTGGTTGTGTGTAGAAAAGTGTAGGGGTTCCGCGTATGAAAACAATAATTTTTACCCTACGCCCTGATACATTGCAAATGTATCTATAATTTTTGATGTTCCATGCTTGGTTTTATCC
This sequence comes from Avena insularis, assembly GCA_023614405.1. Taxonomy (NCBI): domain Eukaryota; kingdom Viridiplantae; phylum Streptophyta; class Magnoliopsida; order Poales; family Poaceae; genus Avena; species Avena insularis. Next base: position 91,937,050 of record CM042696.1, on the reverse strand, counting down.
ACTTTCTTGTGTTTTGTCCATACTTTGGAGTACTTTTCATATGATTTCTTGGACTAACCTATTAACAAGAGCAACAGTGCCAGCTGCCTGTTCTCTGCTATTTTTGGTTCGAGGAAAGTCAGAAAAAGAATATTCTTGGAATTGGACGGGACAAAATCCAAAGTGCCTATTTTTCCGAAAGTCATCACATGCTGGAATACGAGACGGAGAGGAGCCAGGGGCAACCACACCACCTGGCCGTGCGGCCCAGCCTGGCTCGCGCCAGGGGGTGGTGTGGCTGCCTCCGGCACCCCCTCGGCCTCTCCTTCTACCTATAAGATGCCCTCGGGACGAAAACCCTAAGTACATGATCAAAAATCCATGAAAGAGTCTATAGCCACCGTCATCTCCATCCCTAGATCGGGAGGGATCTGAAGCTCTTCCCGGCACCCTGCCGGAGAGGGGAATTCACCTTGGAGGCCTTCTTCATCACCATGCAAGCCTCCAGTGTGATGCATGAGTAGTTCATCCTTGGACTACAGATCCATGTAGTAGCTAGATGGCTGGTTATCCTCCTTTGTGCTTTCATGTTTAGATCTTGTGAGCTCCGTTCATGATCAAGATCATCTATTTGTAATTCTGCATGTTGTGTTTGCGGGGATCCGATGGATATTGAGATGTTATTTCAGATTGATTATTGATTCTATCATGTCTTTGTTATTTGTGATCTTGCATGCTTTCCGTTGTTAGTAGCTATCTTGGCCAAGTAGATGCTAGCAACTCCAAGAGTTAGTATTTATGCTCGATAGTGGGTTCATGCCTCTGGTAATCTGGGGAAGTGATAGAAATCTCTAAGGTACTAGATGTGTTGTTGCTACTAGGGAGAAAACAACAATCCTTTGTTCATAGAACAATCGTATAGTTTACATTACATGCAGTTCATAAAGCAATAATCTGTTGCTTGCAACTTAATACTGGAGGGGGTTCGGATGATAACCTGAAGGTGGATTATTAGTCATAGATGCAGTTGGATGGCGGTCTATGTATAATGTTGTAATGCCCAATCAAGTCTCAAAGGAGTCAAGATGATTAATATATGCATGTATTGCTTTCTCAATGTTTGTCAATTGCCCCGCTGTAATTTGTTCACCCAGCATGTTATCTATCTTAAGGAGAGCCACCTCTAGTGAACTATGGATCCCGGTCCTTTTCTTTACATAGAATCTACAAACTGTTTACTGCTTTGTGTTTACTTTCTGCAAACTATTACTTCCTTCCATTCGATACGTTTAATCCTTTGTTTTTAGCAAAACACGGTGAGATTGACAACCTCATCGCAAGTTGGGGACAAAGTTCTGTGGTTGTGTTGTGCATGTCTCCATGTTGCTACTAGCACCGGTAGTGCGCCCTGCCAAGGCTCAGCTAGCAACACCTTTGGGGTGTTTCCTTGCTCCTACTGGTTCGATTAAACCTTGGTTTCATAAATGAGGGAAACTTGTTGCTGTGCTCATCATACCTTCCTCTTGGGGTTCCCAACAAGCTCTACATCAACAGAGCTCTAGCATTTTTCTGACGCCGTACACTGAGCCATCACGCCCCTGAACCCCTGATGCTGCCAGGACCATCTATTAGTAATGCAGTAACGGGAGGGGATTTTCACGAACATACCCTTGAATACCAAAAGGCGTTGTCAACGCTCAGGAGAGCATGGTTGATGTAGACGAGCCGAAGCCGACCTCAAGGTCGTGATGAAGTCCTTGCGCTCCCTTGGCTCCAATGACTTGAGTGCCTCAAGTGCGACACCTCGCGGGGAGTTACACACGTCCGATGCCTGACGATGACTCCCGCTTCCCTGGTCCAGCATTAGTTGCAGAAGTAGAGCTCCTAGATCTAAATCCCGCAGCGCGACGATGCTCCGCAGTGAAGATGTCTCTCGTTCACGCAGTCCGAACTTGGGACCATGGTCACGAGAGAGAGAGAGAGAGAGAGAGAGAGAGAGAGAGAGAGAGAGTATCAATTGGAGGTCTTCCCAAAAGTGAGAAGACCTTTATTTAATATTGTGTGTATTTATCTGGCCAAATACCCCACTTTATATAGGGGGGGAGGTACTACCTCCCTCAAAGTCCCGGGGTGGGACTAAAGGAGAGGGAGAGGGGGGCGCCGCCGGCCAGCCCTAGTGGTCCCTGTGCGGGGGGGTGTGATGGCCCAAAATATATCGAGCTCGTTGGGGAACCCCAAGAGGAAGGTATGATGAGCACAACAGCAAGTTTTCTCTCAGTTATGAAACCAAGGTTATCGAACCAATAGGAGCAAGGAAACACCTCCAAGGTGTTGTTTCCAACTTGGAATCCTGCACAACACAACCACAGAACTTTGTCCCCAACTTACAGCGAGGTTCTCAATCTCACCGGTTTTGCTAAAAATAAAGGATTAAACGTATTGTGTGGAAGATAGTAATAGCTTGCAGAAAGTCAACAAAAAACAGTAAATAGATTGTAGATTGATAGTAAAAGAAAGGATCAGGGTCCATAGTTCACTAGTGGTGATTCTCCTTAAGATAAATGACATGTTGGGTGAACAAATTCCAACGGGGCAATTGACAAACATCGAGAAAGCATAAATGCATATACTAATCATCTTGACTTCTATGAGATTTGATTGGGAAGTACAACATTATACATAGATCGTAATCCAATTGCATCTATGACTAATAATCCACCTTCAGGTTATCATCCGAACCCCCTCCAGTATTAAGTTGCAAGCAACAGATAATTGCATTAAGCATTGCGTGTAAAGTAAACAATACGATTGTTCTATGAACAAAGGATTGCTGTTTTATAACTAGTAGCAACAACACATCTAGTACCTTAGAGATTTCTGTCACTTCCCCGGATTACTAGAGGCATGAACCCACTATCAAGCATAAATACTCCCTCTTGGAGTTGCTAGCATCTACTCGGCCAAGATAGCTACTAACAATGGAGAGCATGCAAGATCACAAATAACAAAGACATGATAGAATCAATAATCAATCTGAAATAGCATCTCAATATCCATCGGATCCCTGCAAACACAACATGTATGATTACAAATAGATGATCTTGATCATGAACGGAGCTCACAAGATCTAAACATGGTAGCACAAAGGAGAAGAACCAACCATCTATCTACTACATGGACCCGTAGTCTAGGGATGAACTACTCATGCATCACACCGGAGGCAGGCATGGTGATGAAGAAGGCCTCCAGGGTGAATTCTCCCCTCCGGCAGGGTGCCGGGAAGAGCTTCAGATCCCTCCCAATCTAGGGATGGAGATGACGGCGGCTACAGACTCTTTCGTGGAATTTTGATTGGGTACTTAGGGTTTCTATATCGGAGGCGATATAGAGGCGAAAGGGGAGGCGAGGTGCCTAGGCGAGCTCGAACCACCCCAAGTTGCTTGGCCAGCAGCCTGCCCTCTCCGTCCTCGCCTTCTCTCCGTGTCCCCCCTCGGTGAAATATTGACTTTGGGTTTTGTCCGTCAATTCCGAGAATCTTGTTAATAGGTTAGTCCAAGAAATAAAGTATGGACAAAACATAAGAAAGTAGATATAAAACAAGCATGGAACATAAAAAATTATAGATACATTAGCAACGTATCAGGAGGCTTAGCCCAGCCGGCTGATATATTGCAAATGTATCTATAATTTTTGATGTTCCATGCTTGGTTTTATCCACTTTATTGTGTTTTGTTCCAACTTTGGAGTACTTTTCATATGATTTCTTGGACTAACCTATTAACAAGAGCCACAGTGCCACCTGCCTCTTTTCTGCTGTTTTTGGTTCCAGGAAAGTCAGAAAATGAATATTCTCGAATTGGACGGGACAAAAGCCAAAGTGCCTATTTTTCCGGAAGGGATCAAGTGCCAGAATACGAGACGGAGAAGGGCCAGGGGCCGGCCACACCACCACTGCCAGCCGCAGCCTGGCGCCGAGGGTGGTGGTGGCTCCGGCACCTCGGCCTCTCCTTCCGCCTATAAGTTGCCCTCGTGATTTAAAACCCTAAGTACCGATCAAAATCCACGAAAGAGTCTCAGAGTCATTCATCTCCATCCCTAGATCGGGAGGATCAAGCTCTTCCGGCATTTCGCCAGAGAGAGGGGAATTCACCCTGGAGGCCTTCTTCATCACCATGCAAGCCTCCGGTGTGATGCGTGAGTAGTTCATCCTTGGACTACGGATCCATGTAGTAGCTAGATGATTGGTTTCTCCTCCTTTGTGCTTTCATGTTTAGCTCTTCTGAGCTCCGTTCATGATCAAGATCATCTATTGGTAATTCATACATGTGTTTGCGGGGATCCAATTGATATTGAGATGCTATTTCAGATTGATTATTGATTCTATCATGTCTTTGTTATTTGAGATCTTGCATGCTTTTCGTTGTTAGTAGCTATCTTGGCCAAGTAGATGCTAGCAACTCCAAGGGTTAGTATTTATGCTCGATAGTGGGTTCATGCCTCTTGTAATCTGGGGAAGTGACAGAAATCTCTAAGGTACTAGATGTGATGTTGCTACTAGGGAGAAAACAACAATCATTTGTTCATAGAACAATCATATTATTTACTTTACACGCAGTTCGTAAAGCAATAATCTGTTGCTTGCAACTTAATCGGAGGGGTTCGGATGATAACCTGAAGGTGGATTATTAGTCATAGATGCAGTTGGATGGCGGTCTATGTATTATGTTGTAATGCCCAATCAAGTCTCAGAGGAGTCAAGATGATTAGTATATGCATGTATTGCTTTCTCGGTGTTTATCAATTGCCCCGCTGTAATTTGTTCACCCAACATGTTATCTATCTAAGGAGAGCCACCTCTAGTGAACTATGGATCCCGGTCCTTTTACTTTACATACAATCTACAATCTTTTACTGCTTTGTGTTTACTTTCTGCAAACTTTTACTTCTTTCCATTTGATACGTTTAATCCTTTGTTTTCCGCAAAACACGGTGAGATTGACAACCTCATCGCAAGTTGGGGACAAAGTTCTGTGGTTGTGTTGTGCAGGTCTCCATGTTTCTACTAGCACCCGTAGTGCACCCTGCCAAAGCTCAGCTAGTAACACCTTTGGGGTGTTTCCTTGCTCCTACTGGTTCGATTAAACCTTGGTTTCATAACTGAGGGAAAACTTGCTGCTATATTGATCGTACCTTCCTCTTGGGGTTCCCAACGAGCTCTACGTCGAAAGTCGAGCGCATCAAGATTTTCTGGCGCTGTTGCCGGGGAGTCAAGGGCATCTTCACAAGGGGAGTCCCTCATAACCAATCTCTTTACTTTGTTGTTTTTGTTTTGCTTAGTTTCTTTTTGCTTTGTTTGCTTGTTTTGTTCTTCAAAAACACAAAAAAAATTAGTTCTACTTGTTTGCTTTCTTATTTGAAAAACACAAAAAAATTAAGTCTCCTTTGGTTGTCACCTCTTCCTTAGCTCACCATGTTGATCCCTACATTCACCCTGAAAGACCTTCCAATTGGTAGTGGTTCTATAATTGGGAAAGATAACATTGAAGAATTCTTTAATCATGTTAGTAAGCATGAAGATACTAAGGATAGATCCCTTGTAGAACTTGCTCCAAACTATGAGATTGCTACAGCTTCTTTAATCCACATGTTAGAAGCTAGGTTTGTTAACCTCAACCCCTTAATGCAAGTAATGTTTCTTAAGCTTAAAGAAATTAAAGACCCTGAAAAGAGGGATTTTATTCTAGAAACCTTGTTTAAGGAGTTCTATGATGTTGCCAAAGAAGCTACAAAAGTTTGTGAACGTTTCAATATGCTAGGCTCATGTGTAGATGTGGTTGGTATACGAGAAAAGATGAACAAAACCGAACCTAATGGGGAGGAACCTAAGATACCAATACCCTTCAAACTAGTAGCAATACATGATGCCATAGAAAAGAATCTTGATTGGATTGTTCCTGCAAACCCTTTTGATGAGAATAGTGAACCTAAGAGCATTGAGAGATGATCCTCTAGAACTTACTTGGATGATATACCTTGCCTTGTTGAAAATATTTCTGGTATTGATCTTAATGCTTCTTCATTTGAGAACACTTGATTCTTTCTTTGCTTCTTATGCCTAACTTAAAGGCGTTAAAGAAAAGTACTTGTTGGGAGATAACCCAAGAGTTTTAGATGAGTCTTGGAAGTTATTACCTCTGTAATAACCTCTCCTTATCATTTTTATTTGCTTTTTGTGCCAAGAGTAACCTCTAATGAGAGAGAAGTAATGATTGGGAAAGTTGTTGTCCCGAAATAGATTTTTGTGCTTCACCGTAAAAATTACTGAGAGAGCTCTGTATGTCGGATTAAGCTGTAATTTTTTGTGCTTCTTTCCCAGGTTGTTATCTAAATTTCGTTAGTTCAACACTTTTTTATTTGAGCAACAGAAGGTCTTCGAAAAAATTCGTCTTTACCTGCTGGTCTGTTTTGATAGATTTCTGCCATTTTCTGTATTTGCTTCTTGTTAGTTCCTTCTTAAGTTCCTTTGGGGAATTGAGCTTTTTGAGGGAAGCGCTACAATAGATAGTGTTTTAATGGAAGTTTATTTGGTGTTAGAACTGAACCTTGAGACTTATTTATCTTAAGTGCACTAATGTTGCTAATGAGATTGTGTGAAGTTTTGTATGAAGGAAAAATTTCAGGTGTATGGAAGGAACGAGTAATGAGATAAAGGATGGACTAAAGCTCTAGCTTGGTGATGCCACGCGTGTCACCCCAAGAAATATCCAAGAAGTACAAGCGTCAAAGCTTGGGTATTCCCAAGGCATCCCCTTCTTCATCAATAAAAATTCCAGGTTTCTTCCAAACGCTTCATTTTTATTGTTTCATGCACAGTTGTGTTTTTCTTGGAGCGTCTTATTTTTCATTTTTGTTTTGGTTTTTAGTTTGCTTGGTTTGCTTAGTTTTTTGAGTAAGTTGGTTGGACCCCCTCTTTCACACTTTGGTTTGCGAATAGTTTGGTTTGGTTTGGAAAAGAGTAGGAAAGTTCATACTTATGTGGTAAAAAGAGCTCGTTTTTGACTGTGGCCTATGCTTTGTCATGCCATGCTTGATATTGTTTTGTATTTATGCTTAGTATTCTTTGCTGTAGCATGACTTGTTATAAACAATTGAGATTGCTTAATGTGCCTTGGATGAATCATGCGTTGTTTTAGCATATTAAAGCATAGTATAGTGGTATTCTCCTTTGATGCTTTATTTGGGTTGACTTGGCACATACTCACACCATGTTATGACTATCTCAAGTCACCATAGCCTTTATGATCCTTTAGTTTTCAACTTGTAGTATCACTTTATGCTTTGATCAATGATGTTTTGTCGCTCTGCATGATTATGGCCATTATTGCTCTCTTAGTTTGTCGCTCCCAGTCTTTTGCTAGCCTCCACAACAAAGTATGAGTTCCACTCATGCATCCAACTCCCTAAACCAAGTTATTCCAAAGAGTCCACCATACCTACCTACTAGCTTATGCTATTCCAAGTATATTCATGCTTTTGTTTACCTTCCTCTTGTTATGAGAAAACTAGTGATTAAAGCTCTCACGAACTTGATGGCACACCTTACTTTACTTGGCTTTAATAAACTTTAACCATTGTGTCTTCTATGTTGTATATGCTTGCACTTATTTGTTGGGAATTAGCAGAACCATGCTTTCATGGGGAACGCTTTCAACATTGCACTTGGTACTTGTACCTAGTTGATATCATGCTCTTTTGTATATGGATGTCGATTGTGAAATGAAAGGGAGCTTGTAAGTCCATGGAGTTATGTATATGTGTTAGAGAAGCGCTTGGTCATTGGTCTAATCCATGTTGACATGGTGGAAACCTGTAGCGTAACCATAATGAGTCTATGAAGCATTCTTCTTATAAAAAAGAGTCTTATATTGAGAAAAAAGAAAGAGAAAAAAGAGATACTATAAAAAGAGGAAAGAGAAAAAGCACCATATTCCATGGTAAATAAGAAGAATCTTGAGATGCTCGTTATGCGCTTGCCTTGTCATTTTGATATGGGGATTCTTCCGTATCATCGGGCAAGGGGTACCTCGTTGGCGGTTCTCAATGATACACATGTACTTACAATGACAAGAACTTACCGGTAACTAAACTTGAGTAGCATGAGGAGCGGCCCTCGTATACAAGGGACATGAGATTTCTGACTTATACTTCGTCAAGCATGTACACCATAGTTTGTTCACTTTAACCTTAATCACTTCAAGATGCTTATGATAGGGGCAATGAGATCTGAAAGCTATTAAGTACCATAATTTTTGGAAGCTCTTTATGAGACTTGAACCCCTACTTCCTTTTACAAAAGGCCTTTCTTCCACCATTATATTGAGTCTCCACCTTCTATCTTTATGCACCTACTTTGATAGCATAGTGGCCATTCTTAGTTCTATGTGCATTGTCCCAAGACTAGATGCATAACTTGTTATTGCTTGTTTGAAACTATTGTATCTAGTCACTCTTATGAACTTTGAAGGTGTCCTATGCATTTATATTTGCTACTCTATTGAGGGACAAGCTGAATACTTTTATGCTATGTTTTCTTTATGGGAAACAAACAAACGTCTTGCAAAGCATTGTTATTCATGAATCTTTTGTTTGTGCCTTTTCATGTTGCATCATAGTTTCTTTGCTTATTGCTAGAACTTTGTCTTTCATGTTATGATTGAAGTACTATGATCCCAGCCTTGAATGTTTTGCATATACTTTGATCAAGTCTTTTATGGTGCATGTCACCTCAAAAATTATTTCTTTTTATCACTTACCTACTCGAGGACGAGCAGGAGTTAAGCTTGGGGATGTTGATACATTGCAAATGTATCTATAATTTTTGATGTTCCATGCTTGGTTTTATCCACTTTCTTGTGTTTTGTTCCAACTTTGGAGTACTTTTCATATGATTTCTTGGACTAACCTATTAACAAGAGCCATAGTGCCAGCTGCCTCTTTTCTGTTGTTTTTGGTTCCAGGAAAGTCAGAAAATGAATATTCTTGGAATTGGACGGGACAAAAGCCAAAGTGCCTATTTTTCCAGAAGGGATCAAGTGCCAGAATACGAGACGGAGAAGGGTCAGGGGCCGGCCACACCACCTGGCCGCGCGGCCAGGCTGGGCCCGCACCAAGGGGTGGTGTGGTGGCTCCCGGCACCCCCTCGGCCTCTCCTTCCGCCTATAAGTTGCCCTTGGGACGAAAACCCTAAGTACCCGATCAAAAATCCATGAAAGAGTCTGTAGCTGTCGTCATTTCCATCCCTAGATCGGGAGGGATCTGAAGCTCTTCCCGGCACCCTGCCGGAGAGGGGAATTCACCCTAGAGGCCTTCTTCATCACCATGCAAGCCTCCGGTGTGATGCATGAGTAGTTCATCCTTGGACTACGGATCCATGTAGTAGCTAGATGTCTGGTTTCTCCTCCTTTGTGCTTTCATGTTTAGATCTTGTGAGCTCCATTCATGATCAAGATCATCTATTTGTAATTCATACATGTTGTGTTTGCGGGGATCCGATGGATATTGAGATGCTATTTCAGATTGATTATTGATTCTATCATGTCTTTGTTATTTGAGATCTTGCATGCTTTCCGTTGTTAGTAGCTATCTTGACCAAGTAGATGCTAGCAAATCCAAGAGTTAGTATTTATGCTCGATAGTGGGTTCATGCCTCTGGTAATATGGGGAAGTGACAAAAATCTCTAAGGTACTAGATGTGCTGTTGCTACTAGGGAGAAAACAACAATCCTTTGGTCATAGAACAATCATATTGTTTACTTTACACGCAGTTCGTAAAGCAATAATCTGTTGTTTGCAACTTATCTTTGGAGGGGGGATGATAACTTTGAAGGTGGATTATTAGTCATAGATGCAGTTGGATGGCGGTCTATGTATTATGTTGTAATGCCCAATCAAGTCTCAGAGGAGTCAAGATGATTAGTATATGCATGTATTGCTTTCTCGGTGTTTGTCAATTGCCCCGCTGTAATTTGTTCACCCAGCATGTTATCTATCTAAGGAGAGTCACCTCTAGTGAACTATGGATCCTGGTCCTTTTACTTTACATACAATCTACAATCTTTTACTGCTTTGTGTTTACTTTCTACAAACTTTTTCTTCTTTCCATTCGATACGTTTAATCCTTTGTTTTCCGCAAAACATGGTGAGACTGACAACCTCATCGCAAGTTGGGGACAAAGTTCTGTGGTTGTGTTGTGCATGTCTCCATGTTGCTACTAGCACCGGTAGTGCGCCCTGCCAAAGCTCAGCTAGTAACACCTTTGGGGTGTTTCCTTGCTCCTACTGGTTTGATTAAACCTTGGTTTCATAACTAAGGGAAAACTTGCTGCTATATTCATCGTACCTTCCTATTGGGGTTCCCAACGAGCTCTACGTTGAAAGTCGAGCGCATCACCGGCCACCCCTTGCCCCTTCTCCCCTCTTGCCTTTCCCTAATGGGCCCTCTTCCCTCCGGAATTAGCCCATTAAGCCTTTTGACCTTTTAATTGATTCTATCTTTATTAGATAATTATGAATAAATGATTAAATGAATATTTAACATTCATTCACATATTATTCAATCTCCGTGGTTATGGAACACCTTCCATCTGCACTCCGGACATCCTCCGGACTTACCGAAACCCTTCCGGTTTTCTCTCTACTATTCTTCGGTGATTCTTCCGATCCTATAAACACTCTCTAAGCATCATCAAACCCTTAAGCGTGATACCCTATGGTTCGGGAACACTCTAGACATGGTCGGGACACTCCCGGATCAATGATCGATAGAGTGACCTGGATGGCCATGTGACCCCTGTGCGTTCCACGAAGATCTTTCATCGTCTGAACCAGGACGGTCGTGTCTTATTCCCTTTGTCTCTCGATACTTGCATTGCCCGCGATCTGATCAATGACATCACCATGTCGTGTTCAATATCGTTACCGAATAATGCTACTTGACTCGTTTCGACAAGTGATATACATGTGATCAAATCACATGCTGCGCAGCTATTGGATATAACTTCTCTTGAGTGGGCCCTTGAGTATCTTTCTGTCACGTGGACGGACAAATCCCGCTCTTGACATATATTGCATCTATGGTTTCCTCCGAGTACCTGAACACACCTTTATAACCACTGTATTACCAAGTGGCGCTTGATGCTATCTAAGCACTCTCGGGAGACAGTGATTAATATAGCCTCATAGTCTAAGGAATAGTCTACAAGGATCCATTTCTAATCATCGTAACTTGAACATCGTGACATGATCGGGTCACGATGTTTAGGTTGGGTATTGGTTCATCATCTCATTCTCAGAATGAGTTGACTCCATTTCCAACTGGCATAAATGCCACATGATCAGGAAACTTGATCATCTGTTGACCAATGAACCAATGACTAGAGTTTCACTGGGAACCCCTGGTTGTTTATATATCACACGTGTATTGATGTTTCCACTCCATACAATTATAGCATGATATAAAACTTAATCATAAACTTTAAGAAATATGATAATAGTCCTTATTACTATTTGTCTCTAGGGCATATTTCCAACAGTCTCCCACTTGCACTAGAGTACAAATACACTAGCTATATTTGTTCTTAATTGTTGGCAACATATAACCGGTACCCTGAACATGCTTGCTCATGGAAGAGGTTGAGTCTTGGGTCTGTACTTTATAGTCCCAAATCCTTTGCAACTTACTAATGTCATTTTGATTGACATTAATACTTTATCATCACATGATAACATCTGTGTGTATGCATCGTCGCTATGGCAGCAGAACGAGGCCTGATTCCAGGAGCCTATAGTGACTTTAGATCAACCTCGAGGGCTTTCTCATGGGCACTCTGCCCTGGGACACATCATTCTATGTTAAAAGCGAGCTAGCCCCGCCATAACATTATACAACACCTATAGATGGTACCCTTATCTATTATTATAAATGTATTCATCGAAACATGAGTGAACTCTGCGCAACTTTCGATGTTTTGTTCACCTCGCTTCCTACTTGACTTTAATCGGTATTTACAGGAGTTTCCAACATATTCCCTTATAACATAACCCTTTATGCTTTAAGATATGCCATCCTTTATGGATCTGGAAAACTTGTCTATAGTTCTCTAACAAATACTGTGGACAAACTTAGCTCAATGTTTCGTGATTCAAACTTAATCACTTTTCAAACATTCCTTCTTGGATCATATATTATGTTAAGTTATCATCATGGTTTTCTAAGATAGAACCTATGTCTTAACATAGTGGATGATGATCATCCTTTTATTTCTTTCAACCATTAATGTTAAACTTAATGCTATTCCTAACTTGAGTTATTAAGGACCAGTTCCTCAGTTAACTTCTATTCTGAAACCCTTTTTAGAATCCCTTATTATAATACTACATAATATCATAATACACTTATTATTAACTTCTAGGCCTTATAAATCATTATTTATTGGTACTTGTGCTTTTATTCTTAACACACTTAAGAATCACTCCTATAAGCTCCCACTCAAAATATGTTCCCAGTATATTTGGGTATGAGTCACTACTCTTACTCAAATTATGTTCCTACATATTTGAATTTGAGACTTATGTTGCTCCCACTCAAAAATATGTCATTCACATATTGTTTTAGGAAGACTTTTATAGCTCCCACTCAATTTCATGCAAATTGCATATGCACTCACTATTTTGAACAACTTCAAAATCCTTTGATAAAATATCAAACTTGGAGATTTACAATGAGATACTAGTACTTTTACTAGTTTTAAATCCACTAGACATTTAGCACGCTTGAATCAAATTCATTTGAATTCGTCCAATACTTGACAAATTGTGCTTTTTTCATTCACCCCCTTTTTCACTATGGCTTTGTAGTCATTTGGGAAAATTCAAGTAACCCCTTTTACTTGTGAGATTCAGCAATGAATTGCTTTCTAATCTCAAGGGAATTTTTCTATGGGATTTCTCATAACTTTAGCTTACCATTATTTCCTTAGTAGTTCGTAGGTATGTCATATTCCAAGAGTCATGAAAAATGATTCACAAATGTCTCCATACAAGATATGGGTTACATTTTGAATCCTACTTTATGTAGTGAAAACATTAGTGGGGAAAACACAATGATCATTATCATTGATTTTTTCCTTCGTTAAGAGAATCATTCAGGAACATTTTCCGTTGCGCTTCTCAATACTCTGATGCAGGGTTTTGAATCCTCATCGTGTTTCACACTATCTTCCAAAAGATTCATAATCGAGAAATATCACTAAAAGTGAACTTTCTCAAGAATGCACCAAAATCCAAGCAATACAAGTTTTGCTTCTCTTTTGGTTTCAGCTATGGATTTCGTATTCAAAGTTTCCAACGAATACTCTACAAGGACTTATTCGCTATTATTTTGGTTATATCGAATAACCCCAAAACTTTTATGACGATCCATACTAGATATGGAGCCGCTTTCACGAATTCAAATGGTTCACTATATATTCTAATTGAGTGCTAACTATTTCTAACTAATGGTCTCTACATCTACACTACAACAATTTATTTGGTGCCATCTATTCACCCACTTTGATATCTAATATCATATTGTGATGCTTTGCATTTTGAGATTTCAAAACACTTTGCATTCCACAATTTCTTTATGCCAATCTTATAAAGTTGAATTTCATTACTATTGATCAAATTATAGTAATTAGATTCTCCTTTATCTTTTCATACCTTTTGTTGATGAAACACTTTGATCATATCAAATAGTTTCATATTCATGTTTCCTTTGGTAAACTTCTTTACACATTTAAACAATCATATAATGATAATTACCATTTTGTTAAAACACAATACATCGAATATGTATTTACTTTCAACAATTCATCAAAACACTTTATATTCAAGTAATACACGATGTTCAAGTTATTTTGCTGAACTTAGGCATGATTTATATGTGACAAGAAAACAAGTGTCTTTCACATATTATCAATAACTTTAAATTCAAACAATGGTTTCATTCATTAATGAATATATCATTAAGTTGGGTTTTTTAAGGCATTTCAATATTTTACAAATGTTCATGCATTATCAATTAGTTTCAAACAATCAGGATAATTTACATATAATCAAACAAGATATGAACACAAATAGAAATCATTCATAAAAGTAGAACAACTGTTTGTTACAAACTCATATGAATAACCGTCTCACAAAGTGTGAGACACACTAAAGAAGTTCATAATATTTTAATTACAACAATCATCCTAAAACATAAACTAAGTGATAAATGTTGACGGAGAGTGTCGTTGGTCATCATCATCATGCTTGTCATCAACACGCAACGTCACCTCCTCTCCAGCAAGCACCTCTCATGCAGAAGGACCTGTTTTCAGTAAAAACAGAACAAGTATCAAATATACTTAACACTGCAAATGTGTTTGCAAGATTATAACATTTATAAAATTGTATATCAAATATATACCTTTGTCATTAATGACCTCAGCGACATCGGGTTCAACCACCACATCTTCTAAATGTGATATGAACTCGTGGAAATCCTATGTTTCTGCGTCGCCTCTCATAATGCAAATCCTAACTTGTGCTTCGTAGCTTGGTGGCAGCGACCACAGCACAATGCCTATTGCAAAAGAGCTTGCGAACCAGTTGTCCAGGAAGTATGCCAGACTCATGTATACATCATATATGCTCAACAAGTGATCGTCTAGTGAGGAGCCCTCCTCCATCTTTATGGAGAGGAAATCCCCCATCAGCTCATCTCCCATATGCGCACTTGTTCCACGAAATGTGATCTCAGATGTGCCATAACCGTTCGGGGATTAAGACTTCCCACAATCGGCCATAACCCATCTTCCATCCCGAGGCGCATCGTTATTGATATGAATGTGGCCATCACACGACAACAGCAGCGGAGATCCCGCTGCTCCTGGGTCTCATGAAAATAGGGTGGCTCCAAGTACATCTCGTAGATCATGTAGTCAACCACTTTGTTCTCGCTAAGGAGATCATGAAGGCGCATGACCCATGCAAAAAAGTTGGATCCATCTAACTTGAGATTTTCTCCTTTTAACCAATTATCAATAGGAAAGGTAATCTCGAGGAGAACCATTTCTACATTTATAATTGCAAAAGGAATTTAGACTAAGTTTATAATTAAATGAGTTAATAATAACTCCACTCAGAAACACCTATCCCCAGAAGGGTTCCTAGTGATAACACGACCCCTTTCAGCCACATCTCTCCCGATCATCACGACCATCAATGTGGGTTCGAGGATAGACACTAAACGTCGGTCACATCATTCATGCGACTCGTGCTCGATCTTTCGACCATCTACGTTCCGAGGTCATGTCTCTATAATGTGCTAGGCTCGCCAACTCAACCTTAGTGTATTCGATGTGCAACATGGCTTACACCCACAGTATGTGAACGTAGATATGTCTGACACCCACTCACCATGGGTCGCCTCATACCGAAGAACTTTCTTGGTGGTGCACACTAAGGGGGAACATAATCATTGGTAATTTTAACAGAGATCGTCTTATTAGGCTACCGTCGAGTATCTAATACTAGCACACAATAAGATATACAAACAATAACATTGAATGTAAATGTGATGTGATATGGTCCTTCACGTCGTGATCTCCATCCGTCGTCACCGGATTCCGGCGCCAGGGTTCCGGCGCCGTAGACACCAGGGTACCAGTGTCTTTCCGGCGTGGTAGTCTGTCACCTCCGTGACTATCTACTACTACGTAACATAAGGTAATCACTTTACCTTTGCTACAACCATATCACAAAGCAACGCCCACTTCAAAACAAAGTTAGACGCCTCTACTTTATCTTTGCATGTTTTACGTGGTTGAATGGGCTTTCGCACAAGAACCGTTCTTCACTACGAACTTTCAGCACAACGTTGATCAAGTAGTTGTCTCTACTACACCCCTTTCGGGGCCCTCCGTTGCAAATGGCATACCAACTAATGCAAGAGAGACAGACACCCCCCTAAGCCACTTTATACAGTACAAGCCATATGTCAAGCGTAGACCAGTCTCGCAAATGAACGCGTAAAGTCGGTTGGGGGCCGCTTCATCAAGCATTACTGCGGTATACACAAGTACATGTGGGATGGTAACAACTAAAAGATCAATGCCCACACGCTACATCTCATGTGTTCTACCCGTACTAGCATTACTACACATAGATCTAGCTCTGATACTACTGTAGGGGTTCCGCGTATGAAAACAATAATTTTTCCCCTACGTCCTTGAACCCCTGATGATGCCAGGACCTATATATTAGTAATGCAGTAACTGGAGGGGCTTTTTGTGAACTTAACCATGAAGACCGAAAAGCGTTGTCAACGCTTAGGAGAGCGTGGTTGATGTAGACGAGCCGAAGCCGACCTCAAGGTCGTGATGACGTCCTTGCGCTCCCTTGGCTCCAACGACTTGAGTGCCTAAAGTGCGACACGTCGCAGGGAGTTACACACGTCTGGTGCCTGATGATGACTCCCGCTTCCCTGATCCAGCAACAGTTGCGGAAGTAGAGCTCCAGGATCCAAATCCCGCAGCGCGACGGTGCTCCACGATGAAGATGTATCTCGTTCACGTAGTCCGAACCTGAGACCACGGTCACGAGAGAGAGAGAGAGAGAGAGAGAGAGAATATCAATTGGAGGTCTTCCCAAAAGTGAGAAGACCTTTATTGAATATTGTGTGTATTTATCTGGCCAAATACCCCACTTTATATAGGGGGAGGGGAGGTACTACCTCCCTCAAAGTCCCGGGGTGAGACTAAAGGAGAGGGAGAGGGGGGCACCGCCAGCCAGCCCTAGTGGGCCCCGTGCAGGGGGCTTGGCCCAGCCGGCCACCCCCTTGCCCCTTCTCCCCTCTTGCCTTTACCTAATGGGCCCTCTTCCCTCTAGAATTAGCCCATTAAGCCTTTTGACCTTTTAATTGATTTTCTATTTATTATATAATTATGAATAAATGATTAAATCAATATTTAACATTCATTCACATATTATTCAATCTCCGTGGTTATGGAACACCTTCCATCTCCACTCTGGACATCCTCCGGACTTACCGAAACCCTTTTGGATTTCTCTCTACTATTCTTTGGCGATTCTTCCGATCCAATAAACACTCTCTAAGAATCATCAAACCCTTAAGCGTGATACCCTACTGTTCAGGAACACTCTAGATATGGTCGGACACTCCCGGACCAATGATCGATAGAGGGACCTAGATGGCCATGTGACCCCTGTGCGTTCCACGAAGATCTTTCGTCATTTGAACCGGGACGATCGTGTCTTATTCCCTTTGTCTCTCGATACTTGCATTGACCGAGATATGATCAATGAAATCACCATGTCGTGTTCAATCTCGTTACCGAACAATGCTACTTGACTCGTTCCGACAAGTGATATCCCTGTGATCAAATCACACGTTGCGCAACTATTGGATATAACTTCTCTTGAGTGGGCCCTTGAGTATCTTTTCGTCACATGGACGGACAAATCCCGCTCTTGACATATATTGCCTCTACGGTTTCCTCCGAGTACCTAAACACACCTTTATAACCATTGTATTACCAAGTGGCGCTTGATGATATCTAAGCACTCTTAGGAGACAGTGAATTATATAGCATCATGGTCTAAGGAATAGTCTACGAGGATCCATTTCTAATCATCGTAACTTAAACTTCGTGACATGATTGGGTCATGATGTTTAGGTTGGGTATTGGTTCATCATCTCATTCTTAGAATGAGTTGACTCCATTTCCAACTGGCATAAATGCCACATGATCAGGAAACTTGATCATCTGTTGACCAATGAACCAGTGACTGGAGTTTCACTGGGAACCCCTGGTTGTTTATATATCACACGTGTATTGATGTTTCCACTCAATACAGTTATAGCATGATATAAGACTTAATCATAAACTTTATGAAATATGATGATAGTCCTTATTCCTATTTGTCTCCAGGGCATATTTCCAACAAAAATTAATTAAAAAGAGTAAAAGAAAGCAAGTAACAATGTTGTGTGAAAACGTGGTTGAACTCAATAGGTCTAAACATTCTCAGCGATGTAGGATACACCACTAGCATGATATTATTATTAATTAAGATAACGTACTTCTTGTGTCATGATATGTGTGGAGAGAGCTCCATAATAAGATGTTCACTACAAGGCTCGTAGGAAGTCACTTTGTTGATCCAAGAGTGAGGTCATCTCTAAATAACCACTTCGATGTCTGAGAGCAATCACACATACAAACCACCGCAATTAAGACTTTCCCCGTGGATATCGTAATTATCTTAGGGAGTCCCTCTTTATCCTCCTTTGTTCGTGTAGGTTGCAAGACGGCGCCAATTTGTCACTAACCTATTCTGGGCATGCTTCCAAACACGTCCAAAGGATTTTGCCCTCCATTTAGTCTCGAAGGCAAATGATATGTGACCGACTACACATACCATCAAAAGAGAGAGATCAAACAAAAATTATAAATCTATCATAGACCGGCCAGTCATACGGACAAAAGAATAGATCATCTTTATTGCAAGTTCATAATAGTGCTAGGGTTTCTCCATCTCCCCAAGAACAAAGGAACTACTCACACATGAACGCAAAATCAACGATATCATCATAATCAAATGGATGGATAAAAGTACTGGAATAAATCTAGTGCAAACCACAATTGAATCTAGAATTACAACCAGATCTAACAGATGAGAGATTGGGGTGATGATGGTGATGAGGATGCAGCGGTTGATGATGAAGGGGATGTTGTGATGTCCTCCAATGATCCATGAGGCAGCAGGGATTTTCCCTCTGCCAAGTTCCTCCTTCAAATCCCTTTCTAATATGGTTTTCGTGGTTTTTGGTGGCTGTGAATGTCAGATCTCCCCGCTGTCTTCGCCAGGAGAAAGTATTTGACGAGGCGGATGCGATGCCGCGTGGGCTCCGCCCGTACCACTTGTCGTTATCGCGACTAATGGTTTCCTCTCGCTTGGTAATCTCCCGGGAGCAAAGGTAAATCAATAAAATGACTTTTATCACTTAAAATATCATATTATAATATAATATGACAGTTCCAACTGATGTGTTCATAATAGACTTAGTAGTTTGGGATCCTTTTGAAACAAAGGCAAAAAGGTGCGTGCAAGCGATGTGTTCATGTTTGCGTTGACAGAGGTGACGAGGGCGTTATATTCCCCGTCGAGGCCGTTGAGGATGTACTCCTTGAGCTCCTCATCTCTGATGACACGACCTACAACAGCTAACTCGGACGCAAAATCTCTCATCTTGGAGATAAAAACTTGAGCCATGAGAGCTTGTTTCTTGGTGTTTGTTAGTGTCGACCGCAGCATACCGATCCGAGACTTGGTTTGTGACAAGAAGAGAGTGATCACAGCCTCCCAGACCTCGGCGACATGCTCTAATCCGAAGGTATGGCTTAGCACGTCTAGGGACATACCTTTGACGAGAAAGCTAAGGACTTGTTGTCCCTCGCAATCCAGGCGTTGTGGGCCGGATTGGGGATCGTAGTTTTCTTCCCCTCGACTTCAACCTCCATTTTTGTGTGGGCGCGAATCTGAGCCATCAAGGAGCACGAGAACTTGTACGCCTCGTAGGGCCAAGAGAACTCGAGTTTGCTAGAACATGAAATTCTCTTGAGTCGATTTTTCGGTGGGAAGCACCCCGAGGGCAGCCGCCAGGGACGATACCATGGCCGATGTGGAGGAGGTCGCCATGGGAGGGAGGGAGGAGGGGAATAGGTTGCTCTCTCTATGAGGAATCGATTTTTGGCTGTGTTGGGATCAATCGCTGGTTGTGTTGAGGTGAATTGGGATTTTCATTGTGGGTTGTTGTGGATGGATGCCGGAGAAGAATCGGCTATGATTACCATGTTAACTTTGGAGGAAACGATGCCCATGTTAAGGGCTCGGTTACGTGTTAAATATTGATAGAAAAGCCCTATCAGTAGCTTACATAAGGAATGTCATAAGGGAGGTCCAACGGTGATGACTATACCATACGATTGTAACCTCCAAAGGAAACACAAAATTACATTGATATGGTTTTATTGTCTAATAGGACTAGTAAGTTTGCACGTGCAATGCACGTCTCTAAAATATATTACTCCCTTCGTTTTCAAATAGATGTCTTAGATTTATCTAAATTTGATGAACCTAGGTACTAAATAGTATTTACATTCATTATAATTTTGAAAAATTTAAGACATCTTTTTAAAGACGGAAGAGTATATTAGCTACAAATACAATTCAAAAACAAGATTGTAGCCATATTTTAAATGTAACTGCTAAGCAACATAATTGACCATCTGTTCTCTTATGAAGGTCCACCAATTATACAACCATTTTATACTTTAAAACATATACTCCCTCCATCTTAAAATAGATGTCTTAGATTTATTAAAATTTAGATAAATCTAAATACTAAATAGTACCTAATTCATCTAATTTTTAACAAATCTGAAACATCTATTCAATAACTGCTCCCATGGTAAAACCATTTTATAATCGCCCATGACTCGTAAAAAAAACACCGATCAGGCCCACACACACATTCTAAAAAGAAGACAAACACATGTCGCTCCCCACTCCAATCTCCTCTCACTCTCTCAGCTTCGTCTCCCCATCTCTGTCTTTGTCAATGACACACACGCCATACAAGGCATGGTAGTTCAGCCCCTTCACTGCCGCCCTGCCGCAGTGCCGCTGGCACAAGGACTCTCCCCGTACCCTTGCCTGCGCACCCTCCCCCGCTGCCACGACGACCTACTCCTCCCCTAAATCTAGGCTGCTACCGCGAGCCCGCGATGGCCGCCCTTCCCCTGCCTCCCCACTTACGAAGACGGATGCGCGGACATCGTCTTCATCGGATCCTAGGCCATGGCCACCATTAAGGCGTTGGGGGCTACGCAGCGCCGGCCTCCACCTGCATCGGGTCAAGATGCTGAATCAGACGCCGGCGAGGATGCCTAGCTCCGGCCGTCCGGCTGGATGTGTCGCGAGCCTCCCCGAGCAGCCAGAGGCCAATGGTCCCGGATTACAGTCATGCCGGATTAGATGGTCGACTGATGGGCCTGGCCTGAAGTAGCAAGGTGAGCTCCCTCTCTGAATTTTCTTGTCAGATCTTGCTGTTCATAGATTGGTAACACGTGTTTCTGGATGCATGTACGCACATGTCAGCATGGTATGATAGTCATGGATGTTTATGGAAGAATCTCCTAATTGGGTATAGCATAAGAAAATGCTTGCAGCCGTTTGTAGTTAAGATTGGTAATTTCAGGCATTGTTTGACAAAGGTGTACATTTATTTCTTGATACAGCAGGGTTTTACACTGGAATATAATCCTTGAAACTCTCAATTTCTACTCCTCATATTGCAAAGATGTACTTTTACCATGTGGTCATCCACATTTACTTTGTGATCATTTGTTAGCTCCTGTTTGTTCCTTTTTTCATATATAGGAAGATATGTGGCTTATCCATCCCTTTAACATCTAAAAGAGCTAAGATGTGTACTGAAAATTTGACATACTATGAATCTGTTAGCTTGGAGCTCTGCACGCATTGAATTATGCTATTTAGTGTTGTAGTATCATTTAGGTGGTCGTATTGTAGAGGTAAGCATTGGTATTATGTGGGAATATGAAATACATATCTTCTGGACTAAAATATTGAAGCTATCAAAGTGTTGTCTCTACTTTAGGTCTGTGTATGAGCAAGATAGGCATGGCTTATACTCATGGTCTGTATAGGAGTAGAATGGGAGAAGTCATACCTTGCCGATCTAATGGGGCCGACTGATACTTGCAAGATAGTAGCATGGCCCTCGAGATGAATAGTATAAATTTAGATTTTGTTTACATCTTCCTGCAATGTTTGATAAAATATGCATCTGGAGAGAAATTAATAGCTTTCCATTTGATCTGAGAGCTATAATCCATGCTACAGTGTTCATTGTGCCAATCTGAATATGCAGAACAACAGAAAAAACCCTGAGCCCAAACCCCTGACCTAATTGACTCGTACTTTCATCCTCCTCTGCCACCGCCATTAGCTAATAAACCTAGAGCAGAATCAATAGGACATCCATTTAATGAAATTAATAAAGCATCTTTTCAAGGTTAATAAGCTCGAAAGGAAAAATAAAAAATACAGATTGGCACTTAACTTGGCAAACCTGACATGTAAACATATACATGTATGCAATGATATCAAGCTATAAACATCTGATCACTTGTAACTACAGAGAGGAAACACACAGCTCATGTGCTAGAAAGTCAACCTTCAGCGAACCTTGAAAAGATATCTCTGAATTTGTTTCATGCATTTTAACTATTTAAATAGGTGTGTGATATCTCTGAATTCATGAAATCTAGTGGAATTGAAAGTTCCAAGGTCAACACGTTTCTAAATGCTTATCAGTAGTTGTCAATTCTGCAGATACAATAATTACATTTAAGTGTTTGGAAGAAATCATAGAGTTATACGGAAAGCACTACACTGAATGAGTACACATAACTCTTGGCTATAGCAGCAAAACTACAAGGTAAGCTTGTTTCATCCATTTTATTTCTCACTCATGTTGTGGATGTTTTGCAAGCTGCAAACATAGCATCTAGGGTCTTGGGCATCATTGAATATAATAGTATGTTTTGTTTCTACAACAAAGGAAGCCGTTGGATGATGGTATCTACCAGCTGGTCGTTCACTATCCTATGAATATGCATATCATGAAATTCAAAAGAACCATATATTGTGACATATATAAAGATGAACACCGCGTAGTGAAACGGCAGATTAGTTGCCAAGCAATAATAAATATACTCCGAGGTTCTCGACTACACATTACTTTTTTCAGTTCACTCGGTACACTGAAAAATATAATTAATCATGCTATGGTTGCTCTCAATACATAGAAATGGGATATTCTTGCCACATAGAAAAACACTGTCTACTATTTATTCTTTGATAATAATGATATCTATTTCTTGAAGGTCCATCTACTTATGCGCTCTATAATGTTGCGCTCCATATCTGGGATATTCTTCAAAGCCTCATTCCCTTCATACTTTAAAATATGAACCACAAAACGCCTCCTCAGTTCAATATCATCCTACATATCCATTATACAAACATTATTATAAAAAACCATGTGCATCGTATATGCAAATGAGCAGGTGTAAATACTCACCATGGGTATCGGAAAATGTAGCGCTCCATCGTTCCATGAGTGCATGAGATTAAAAACTAAATAACCTGATAAAGGACTGCATGTATGAAATGTTATATTATGCGTTGAATGGCTCATTCAAGATTGTAATGCATTAACAAGATTCATACCCGTATGAGTTTGTCGGAACAATAGTTCTGCATCCCCATTTAAAAATATGGTGCTTGAATGCAGGGTTGGCATCTTGGAGCGCTAGGTTTAGATTGTTGGCCATAGCTTTAAGGATATTTTTTCCTAAAGTAGGTATTGGAAGTGGTTCCAAAATAGAAACAACCTTTTTTTTTGATCCAAGACAAACAATAGAAATATCCCAAGAATATCCCAAGGCAATAAAATCTGTAATAATGCAGTCATTTACAAATCATCAATCATTAAGACCATATATAACACTCTTGTGGCATTTATCAGAAAAACATATAACACTCTTATGGAGAAGAAAAATATTACCTCATTGCATTCTGAGATATGATACTCATTGCTATCAGGCCAGCTATCAAACAACTGTACCAACCTAGTAGCATCCAAATTTTCACGGCGGCTTGGGTCTCGTGCACATTGGGATAACGACTAAAATAATAATAAAAAAACATCAGTACTATGATTATTATAAAGTAAATTGTAATATGTGAGTATAGTAACTTACACAGAAGTTCAGATCCATATAGTGAACCGGAGTATCTCTGACAAGCTGGATGTCGTGGCACGCTAGTATCCGTACAGCCATGTTAAAGCAATCAACATCCATGTATTCATCATTCTTTAATATTTTCTTTATTTGTCTCAAATTTATACTAATAGGATAAGGGTTGGTACTTTTCACCCATTCCCTCCTGTGAAAATTAGAATCCCATCAACTATAATAATTATGTAAGAGGAATTTTGTAGAACACAAAATAAACTGAAAGAATGTGGCTTACTCCAGTGAAGGTATATCATCAGCCAAGAGAATGCACAAGCAAAGTTCATCTATTAATTCATCGTCAGTTGGACTGGAAGATGGTGAAAGGATCCATGGTTGCGAGATGAACTCAACTTCCAATGATTTGTCGTTCAATGATTTGAGTTTTTTAGCGGGTCTATCCACAATGTAACAATCTGTGCGATTTTCTGAGTTTTCCTTGCTTTTATCATCTTCCAATCCTCGATTTCTTACATTATCGTCATTCAACCCCGAATCCACCAAAATGACAACAAGTTTTCTTCTAAAATGTGTCATATGAAGCTATCAAGTAGTAATAATTAGAGTTAGTTTTTAAATAGTGAAACACCACGAAATAAGTATCATGATACATAGTGAAATATACACATGGGAATGTCGGATAAAACATCTCCCGTAAAATACTCCATGAAATTTAACATCCAGAGACCACAAGATGACCTACATGATTATGAATTTTCATGATAGAAAATTGAGAACAATTATAGAAAGACGTTACGCTACCTACTAAAAACTAAAGCAAATAGGATCATCCTCCTCACATCCTTGTTCTGGAAAGGACAAAAAAAGGAAATGTTTTGAAGTCGATGGCCTCCTGATGTAAAGCAAATAGGATCATCCTCCTTATATTCTATCTAGGCATATTATACTATACCAAAAATCTTCATATCCTTAGAAATATATATATATATATATACATACCATATACTACTACATGCATGCATGAATATATACTTATAAATTAGCGTACAAGAATGTATATTTTTAAAATCAGTGTCTCCACGTACTCTAATTATAGCTGGATATTAAGCTTATATTAATAAAATGTTACAATCAAATGTACATAAATTTTCTTGAGAAACAAATGTTTGAAGGAGAAGTATAATTGAACACATCATGTAACGATTGGAAACATCATATAATTCGTCATTGTGTATTTTTCGTTGTCATTAAATATGCTCGCAAGGCTCTTGATGATCTATCATATTTCTGTTATAGGTGTATACTTTCTTTGAGACTCTGTTGGATCTATCAGTACTATTTCTAAGCTTTATTACATTATTTCATTCAGGATGAAAGTAGGCGCTCCAACTCAGCCAATGTTATTTACATTCTATTTGTGGCTTTCGGTAAGCCTCATCCATGGAAGAATCAAGCATATAGTATTAAACTTGTCTGCTTGTACTTACCTTACTCATATGCTTTTATTGCAGTTCTAAATCATTCTCATGGAAGTATGACCTAGGATGTAGAAAAAACTTAGAGCAGATTTTTTCTCTGGTAATTTCCATTGATCAGATATCTCTGGCAATGTATTGCCATCAAGCATAGGCTGTGTATCACTTTGGCTGAGCATCATCAGGTGCGTAGACATGCTCTCTCTCTCTCTCTCACATACTATTATCAAAAAACTTCTTGTGACTAATGTGGTATACAAAAAAATCTATTACTTTGAGTTCAAAGCGTACCCATCTGTCTATAGGCTGCTATTAATACACTCTTCCCTTGGCCATGTTGTGACGTTTAGGTCCTTCCACTTATCAGACTTCAGTTCCGTGTGAAGCGATGCATATTTCAATACATTTTCCAGTCCTTCTAGCTGTTGCATGAATAATAAGGGATAAAGTATTAGCATCACAAGCGAAAAAATAGCAGAAATCATCATATGAAAATTTGGGGGAGTGGGTCTAATTACTAACCATTGCAGCGAGATCATTACGGTTCATTCCTCTGCCTAGCGAGTCGAGCACTTGGATACATCGTTTTCTGGCATTTATAACTGCTACGTACCAATGAAAGTCTACAATATTTATTGGCATGAATATCTGAAAAAAAGGATTGTTTTTAGTTTATTTAGGTCCCATCTATAGAAACATTAGTCCTTAATTGAATTGATAGTAATATGTACAAAAATGAGACTAACCATATCATGTTCCAAGTAAATTTTGGCTCTCCTTAATACCCATGCTGGTACTTCATCTTTCAGACAGCTACCACTTTTTATCGTTTTAGAGATACATGCATTCTCTAAGAACACACTTCCACCTGCCCTCACTTGTAGATGGTCTGTACCACTTATGCAATTTATGTATGCATTTATGATCTACAATTTTGAGTGCATACATTGGTTATAGGAGATAACAGATACTCATACTAAATAGCATCTTCCTCTCACAAAGCTATATGTACTTACTTCATCGCCATGGCTAATTCTTGGAGTTAAGAGATTTAGTAACTCACGCTTCTTTAGATATCGTCGTCGATGCTCACCAAATATCTTTCTTCGTTTGGTTCATTTATGATATTTTCAATCACGGACCAATCATCGCGGCAGTGTAATGTCATCATGAATGGAAGTAATAAAATTTACTAATAGTGAAGAAATTAATTGTGGAAAAAGCAGGTCATAGAATGTTAAGTCTTGTGCCTTCTGGAGAAACCACATAGTCTTGTGCCTTCTTAGGCTTGTTATGTCGTCGCATATGTTTCTTTATCTGCACGGGCAATGCCAGCTCCTCCTCTATAGTTCCCGGTACTTCTATATTTGGCGTTTGTGCTAATTTATCTTCTCGAGCTGCCAGCATTTGTTGACCTGTTTGTTTGTAGGATAATTCGTGAGAACACAAATAAAACTGAGTTATCGCTATGGAGACTTAGAATTATTCGAGAGATTTATAATAGGAAAAGAAAACTCACATTTGCCAATTTGGAGTATGTTTCCTCTTTGCCGGTTATATTTTCTAGTTCACTGTTCTCAGCTATTTCACTTGATTCTTGTTCACTCCATAACTGAAACCCACAATATAATATTTTAAAAGATAGTGAAAATCTTGAAGATATGATATGTGATATACCGTCAGAATTAGAATATAAGGACATTGGAAGCGAAAACTCACCTTCGCTAACTCTGCGTCTGGATCCTTGTTAATCGTCGATGCCTCTTCAATTTGCACATTTGTTTGACCCTCTATTATGATTTCATGTTGTAGCACTTGATTCTCGGGTTTTCGTAGTTGGTAATGCTTGTTCCTTTTGTCCCTCATTGATGCTTTCTGTAAACAAGCCATAGAAAACTATTCTTTTATTATCATAGTTGTTTTATATTAAAAAACTGAAGAGTGAAAATCTTCAAAATATATAATGCTTGTTCTTATTTTGCCTTTGTCGACTCAGGGTATGTGTCCTTGAGTTTGGTTATCACATCATCAATCTGCGTAGTCTCCGTGTCCTCGTCCTTTGACCCTGTGTCGATGTTTTCCTGAAAACACAAACACATATCACTTTTAGATACAAAACTTTGCATAGGATGAAGTTACAGAGATATATCATTACCGTTTTGATAGCATCGACAGTTGCACCAAATATGGTTGGAGATTGATTGGGAGAGGACATTGGGGATGGTGGCGAGCATTGAGAACGATGCACAATGCGATTCGTGTGGTGAGTGGAGAGATCATTTTGGAGGAGGCCAAGCAAGGTGGAGGAGGGTAGGGAATGCGTGGCCAGATCGCTGGGGAGGAGAGATGGGAGGGATTTTATCAGGGCACAAAAACCCTAGGGCTAGATCACAGTCGTAGGGATGTATGTCCATGATTCTTATAGTAATTCCAAAATGAGAGGATGGGAAATAAAAATCCCTACAATCGTGCGTCCATCATATTTTTATTGACCTAATAAATATCCCGCTGATTTATAGCAGGCCCCAAAGCATAGGAAGGAAACAATCATATTTTTATTGACCTAATAAATATCCCGCTGATTTATAGCAGGCCCCAAAGCATCAGGAAGGAAACAATCATATTTTTATTGACCTAATAAATATCCCGCTGATTTATAGCAGGCCCCAAAGCATCAGGAAGTAAACAACTATCACTAGGATCACGCCTCCATCATCCTTTATTGATGAACCTAAAAAAACAATCCCGTTGATTTATCTCTGCCCCACACATTATTTTTATTGTGGTTATATAGCCCACGTGCATGATTTATCTCTAGCCCCACACTTTATTTTTATTTTGGTTATATAGCCCACGTACACAAATGTTAAAGCTAATCCTGTTGTTTTATCTCTGTTCTCACACTTTATTTTTATTTTGGTTATATAGCCCACGTATACAAAAGTTGCTGTATCCTTTTCTTAGCGGTAGCTTTTTTCTTTAAAGTATACTGTTGAGTTGGTTTGGCTTGGCCGTATAGTTGGGCTTAACTATTTAAGTGTATCAATCTTCTCTGTTTAATTCTCACATGAATTAATACATTAGCCAATATAATTAGATGACAATTATGTTGTAGAGTGGTGAAAGCTTGGCTAGTTGTTGACCAGTCTTTAGCCAATCCACAGTGTATGCTACCTGGTAATTTATGGTATCACGCAAGTAAGAGCCTATCTCTTGTAAGTGCTATGAAATATAGTCAAAAGAAGAGACGACTTGTTGACTAACAGTCTCACACTCTAACTAACTTAACATTAGGAAAAAAAGTTTTAATAAACTAAAGCAATCTTCGTATTGAAACTGAAGCATGTCTGAACAAAATAAGATACATGAGCACATGGACAGGTAATATATGCAATGGACAATGACATTGACATGAAACCCTAACAAATAGGATGAGAGTAACAAAAAGTAGAAGTAAACCCAGAGACAGAGAACTTTTAACATCTTATATTACACACGCATACACCAGAGATCTGTCTTACAAATTTACATATATAATGTTGATCATCCAGAAAGCATCTCCTCCAAATATGAGTTCCAGTGCTACAGTCATAGAGCCTTTGGTATAGACCTATTGCCATCATACAGACCTATTGCCATCGCATCGACATCTTCTTTCATGCTTATTATATATCATGATCTTGAGCAAATCCCGCAAATAAAAAATAATTATGTTAGGTCTAAAAGTATAGTTATATAGATACAGAAACAAAGATGCCAAGAAAACACCAAAGCACGCACCTGCCTGATCCCTCTAAAACATATTTATAAACAATGTTTTTGGTGCTTTTACCGGATTTATCTACCTCCTTGTTAGGCTTGGCCAAAATCCGTGTCGTCTTTCTTGACACACCCTCGACAAAGGCAACATATAGGCGCCATGTGAAAATCTGCTCGGAAGGTAAATTCGGCGTTTGGTATGGTGCGACCCTATGCCTTGTTAATGGTCATCGCAAAACTCGACGGATGGGGAACTGCTTTCTTGAGTTTGAAGGGAACGAGATGTCATCAGGGAGACATAGGGATCCTAGGTATGAACACTCTCTTTCCAAAGATCTCGACCACCAACTATCTCCGCGTCGATTGCATTATCTGGAAGGCTCGATCATAAGCCGTGTTCCATTGCATAGGCCATTATGAGGTCGAGGTTAGGAAGCGTAATAACCGGCAATTCACCTTCAATCTCAAGACATGCGGGGGCAAGCCATTTGGTGTGATCGAGTTCAGAAAGTCAATAGTGTAATTATTCTGCAAGTCATCCTCGATTGAGTCAAAACTATGGTATAATCTTTCTTGGCCTAGAAACCTGGCGATCATTTTGTCATTCAGGTTATCGACATGATCATTCTTGGTTGAAAGAATTGCCCGTGTGCTCATGTATTCTCTTGACCTAGCATTGGCATGTTGGAATTATGCCCTAGAGGCAATAATAAAGATGTTATTATTGTAATTCTTGTTCATGATAAAGTTTATATTCCATGCTAGAATTGTATTAAGCGGAAACATTAATACTTGTGTGGTTTGTGAACAACACCGTGTCCCTAGTACGCCTCTATGGACTAGCTCATTGATCAATGATGGTTAAGGTTTCCTAACCATAGACATGAGTTGTCAATTGATAATGAGATCATATCATTGGGAGAATGATATGGTGGACAGACCCAAACTAAGCGAAGCAATTAGATCGTATCATTGTGTTCATCTTTGCGAAGATTTTCCTATGTCAAATATTGTATTCCTTAGACCATGAGATAATACAACTCCCTGGTATCGGAAGAAAGCTTTGAGGTCATCAAACGTCATCCTATGAGAGGGTGATCATAAAGGTGTCTCTCAGGTGATCGGAAAGTATCTGTTGGGTTGTATGTATCGAGATGGGATTTGTCCCTCCCAAGTCGGAGAGATATACTTTGGGCCCACTCGGTAATCGATATCAACACCGCTTGCAAGCATGTGGTTAAGGAGTTAATCACAAAGTGATATCGGATTACGAAACGAGTAAAGTACTTGCTATGAACGAGATTGAACTAGGTATGATGATGCCGCGATCGAATCTCGGCAAGTAAAATATCGCGAGACGAAGGGAATATATATATGGGATTGATTGAATCCGGCATCGTGGTTCATCCGATATGATCATCGATGAATGTGTGGGAGTCAATATGGGTGCCTGCAGACCCTGCTGATTATTGATAGAAGATCATGTACGCATATTCTCGAACCAGCAGTGTCACAAACTTAACATGTCTCGACGCTTGGATAGACTGGATAATTTTTTTATGAGTTTTTGTTCGAGTCTCGGATGGAATCCGGATATCACGAGAGGTTCGGAATGGTCAGAATAAGATTCATATAAGGCAATGCAGTTTTGGAGTTCGAATTGTTCCGTTAATCGGTATTGTACCTAAGCTTCTAGAACCTTAGGAAGGGGCCAACGTGGTCCCACCTTCCGGAGGGGCATGGGCCTATGAGGGAGTGTCTGGCCGCATTGGGCGAGGGCACAAGGCCCCATAGGGCCCAAATGATCCTAGAGAGTTTAAATCGTTTAAACTAGAGATAAGATAGGGTTTCTAGATAAGGAGAGTTTAAATTGTTTAAACTAGAGATAGGCTTGGAGGAGGGCTAGGGCTGGCCGCCTCCCCCTCTATATATAGAGGGCTGGTGCGCCTCCCCCGGACACACCTTCCTCCAAACCCTAGTAGCCCCGCCGCCTTCCTCTCTCCTCCCGATTGTTTGTAGGCGAAGCCTGCAGAAATTCTCCACCATATACACCACGCCGTGTTGTAGATCCAATCCATCTCTCCACCATACTTGCTGGTCCGAGGAAGGAGGAGACGCCGAGGTGCCGCGTGTGCATCTCACGGAGGCACCGCCACTTGTGGTGCTAGATCGGATCGGATCGCGAGGAGGAGAAGCGAGTACGACTACATCACCCACGTTCCGATTTAACGTTCACAGCGAATCTTCAAGGGTATGAAGATCTAATCCAATCTCTCTCGTTGTTTGCATCTCCTAGATTAGATCTTGGCTTTCCCTCGCCTCAGAGAATTTTTTGATTTACTATGCGCGAATCCCATCGTGGTATCGAGCTAGATCTATGCGTAGATGTGATTCACGAGTAGAACGCAACATGGTTGTTGCGCGTTGATGTTTTCGTTGCAAGCCTCTTGTTTGTGTTCTTCTTATGACGCAGGATAGTGAGATTGAAGCGGTCCAGTGCCAACCTTACGCGACATCGTTAGCGAGACCGACTCGCACTTGACGTGTGGCTTGTACCACACATGCGGCTAGTGGATGTCAGTTTCTCTCACTATAGTTGTCATGGGATTAACACCGGAGTTTGGCAACCATAATATCACCGTTGTGGCTTAACGTAGGTAAGAATCGTTCTTAGCATCTACTCCCATAAGCCACGTAAAACATGCAACAACAAAGTAGAGGCGTCTAACTTGTTTTTGCAGGGAGTGTTTTCTGTGATATGGTATGGCCCAAGATGTGATGTGTATAATGTATGCGATGATCATGTTTTGTAATGTTTCACGACTTGCATGTCGATGAGTACACAACCGTGAGCCATATGGTTGTCTTTATAATTGTGTATGACCATGAGTCAACTTCTTATACGCCATGTAATAGCTTTACTTTATCGCTAAGTAGTTAGCAATAGTTGTAGTTGCTATTCATGGTGGAGGCAATCATGGTGGAGTGATGGAGATCATGCCGGAACACACAAGATGGAGAACATTGCGCGAAGATTGGCTATACCATGTCACATAAAGTTATATGCATGTGATGTTTATCCTTTTATGTATCTTATTATGCTTAGATCGCGACGGTAGCTTGATATGATGATTCCTCAGTTAAAGATCTAGATTAAAGTGTGTTCTCCCCAAGTATGCACCGCTATGAAGTTAAATCGTGTCCAAGCATCACGTGATGATCGGGTGCTATAGACTCACGCTCACATACAACGGGTGCAAGCCGATTTTGCACACGCGAAATACTTGGTCTAACTTGACGAGCCTAGCATGTATGCACATGGCCTCGAACACAAGAACCGAAAGGTTAAGCATGAGTCATATGAATGATATGATCGACACTTCGTTGTCCACCATTGAAACCACATCTCTTCTCGTGATGATCGGATTAGGTGTGGTGAATTTGGATCGTGTTCACTAAACAACTTGAGGGATGTTGAATTTAGTGGGAGTTCATCTAGTAATTTGATTAAGTTGAACTATTTATCATGAACATAGTCTAAATTGTACTTGCAAATCTTGTAGATCACATGGCCAAGTCCAACTTCAACTTCAACGTTTTTTGAGAAAGAAAAGCTTAGAAACAATGGGTCTAACTTCACCAATCGGTTCCGCAATCTAACAATCATTACATGCGGACAAAAGGACTATGTCCTTGAGAAAGCGTTAGGTAACCCCCGCCGCAATCGCTGCTACCGATGAGAAAGCTGCCTATCGGGCCAAGAAAGATGATTATGGTGTGATTAAGAGCACCATGTTGTTTGCTATGGAACGGAACTTCAAAATCGTTTTGAAAACTATCCGGCCCTTTGAGATTCTCGAGGAGCTGAAACCAT
The DNA here is from genome assembly GCA_023614405.1 of Avena insularis. Taxonomy (NCBI): domain Eukaryota; kingdom Viridiplantae; phylum Streptophyta; class Magnoliopsida; order Poales; family Poaceae; genus Avena; species Avena insularis. The sequence goes on along the minus strand of CM042696.1, from coordinate 91,904,003 downwards.
GTTTCGGACTCAGCCCGTTCGAGAGATATGAGATCTCAGAAGTTCTTTAATCGCAAGATGGAGGAAGGGAGTTAGTTAGTGAGCACGCCATTAAGATGTCTGCTACACTCAACGCCTATGAGCAAGCGGATTGCAAGATTCGGGAGGAGCTCAAGATTGGCAGTGGTTCTGCAATCACTCCCTCCGGCTACAAAAGTTTTGTAGTGACTCACAATCGATTGGTTCCTTCGATACGATCACCGAGCTCTTCGCAAAGCTAAAGGGCTGGAGGTGGACATCAAGAAGGATAATCATGTGTTGATGGTCAACAAGCCCTCCTTTAAGAAAGGTAAAGGTGCAAAGAAGCCCTTCAAGAAAGGCGGCAAGCGCGTTGCCCTTGAGAAGAAGCTCAAGTCTGGTCCCAAGCCCTTAATCGAGTGCTTCTATTGCAAGGACAAGGGTCCTCGGAAGCATAATCGTCCAAGTACTTAGCGACAAGAAGGTGGCACCATCAAAGGTATATTTGATATACATGTTATTGATGTTTTCCTTACTAGCCCTCGTTGTAGTGCTCGGGTATTTGATCTTTGGTTCGTTGCTAATATTTGTAACTCAAACAGAGCTACGGAATAGATGGCGGCTGCGAGGGATGAGGTGACGATGCGCGTTGGCAACGGATCAAGAGTTGATATGATGGCCAAGACGCTCTCCTTAGTTTTACCTTCGGATTAGTTTTAAACCTTAATAAATGTTATTATGTGCTGCGTTGAGCATGAACATTATTTACGGATCGTGTTTATTGCAAGACGGTTATTCATTTAAATCGGAGAATAATGGTTGTTCTATTTATATGAGTAACATCTTTTATGGTCATGCACCTCTTGTGAATGGTTTATTTCTTCTAAATCTCGAAAGGGATGAAACACACATCCATAACATTGAGGCTAAGAGATGCAAAGTAGATAGTGATAATACTACTTATTTGTGGCAATCGCTGCTCAGGTCATATTGGTGTAAAGCGCATGAAGAAACTCCATTCGATGGACTTTTGGAGTCTCTTGATTTTGAATCATTTGACACATGTGAACCATGCCTCATGGGCAAGATGATCAAAACCCCGTTCTCCGTATGATGGAGCGAGCAACGGACTTATTGGAAATCATACATACCGATGTATGCGACCGATGAGTGTTTCGACCGGTGGATATCGCTATTTTCTCACTTTTACCGATGACTTAAGTAGATATGGGTATATCTATTTAATGAAACATAAATCTGAAACGTTTGAAAAGTTCAAAGAATTTCAGAATGAAGTGGAGAACCATCGTAATGTAAAGATTAAGTTTCTACGATCCGATCGTGGGGTAATATTTGAGTTATGATTTTCACGCATCTCAAGGCAAGTGGAATCGTTTCACAACTCACGCCACTTTAACACCACAACAGCAATGGTGTGTCTGAGCCGAATCGAACCCTATTAGATATGGTCCGATCGATGATGTCTCTTCTTGATTTGCCGTTATCATTTTGGGGTTATGCATTAGAAACCGCTGCATTCACTTTAAATAGGGCTCCATCTAAATCCGTTGAGACGACACCGTATGAACTGTGGTTTGGTGCTAAACCTAAGTTGTCGTTTCTTAAAGTTTGGGGATGCGGCTACGTCAAGAAGTTGATGCGGACAAGCTCGAACCCAAAGCGAGAAATGCGTCTTCATAGGATACCCTAAGGAAACTATTGGGTATACCTTCTATCACGTAACCGAAGGCAAAGTGTTTATGCAAAGAACGGTTCCTTTCTTGAGAAGGAGTTTCTCTCGAAAGAAGTGAGTGGGAGGAAAGTAGAGCTAGACGAGGTTATTGAACCTTCTCTTGAATTGAGAGTAGCGCAAAGACCTGAAATTGTTCCAGGTCACTGCACAACAATAGAGGAAGCTAATGACAAGGATCATGAAGCTTGGACGATGTCACATCTTGAGCGTCGCAGTCGACAAGGTCGCGGCCCCTCCCGAGTGGTACGGCAACCCTGTCTCGACTGTCTTGTTAGTAGAAGACGGTGAACCTACGAACTATGAGGAAGCGATGATGAGCCCAGACTCGAGAAATGGCTAGAGCCCATGAACCGAATTGGGATCCATGAGCGAAAACCAAGTATGGACTTTGGTGGACCCTCCTAGCGACCGAAAGGCCGTTGAGTGCAAATGGATCTTCAAGAAGAAAGCGGACGGATGGTAATGTTACCGCCTATAAAGCACGGCTTGTCGCAAAAGGTTTTCGACAAGTTCAAGGTGTTGACTACGATGAGACTTTCTCTCCGTAGCGATGTTTAAGTCCATTCGGATTTTATTAGCAATTGCTGCGTTTCATGATTATGAAATATGGCAAATGGATGTCAAGATCGCTTTCCTCAATGGCAACATTGATGAAGAGTTGTATATGATGCAACCGAAGGTTTTGTCGATCCTAAGGATGCCGATAAAGTATGCAAACTTCATTGCTCCATTTATGGATCAAGCAAGCATCTCGGAGTTGGAACCTTCGCTTTGATCAAGTGATCAAGAGCTTTGGATTTGTTCCAAATTGCTCAAGCTTGCATCTACAAGAAAGTGAGTGGGAGGTCGTGACATTTACGGTACTATATGTGGATGACATATTGATTATTGAAATGACATCAACATGCTTAACGATGTGAAGAGTTATTTGAACAAGTGTTTTTCAATGAAAGACCTAGGTGAAGCTGCTTATATATTGGGCATCAAAATCTATAGAGATAGACAAAGACGCTGATAGCTTTAAGCGAGTACATACCTAGACAAAGTTACGAAAAGGTTCAGAATGGATAAGGCATTGAAAGGTTCAAGGTGCCTATGTTGTCGTAAGATATTGAGCAAGGCTCATGTCCACTATGGTAAATGATAGGGAAGCTATGAGCAAAGTGCCTTATGCCTCGCCATAGGTTTCATCATGTATGCCATCTTTGTGTACTAGACCGGATGTGTCCAATGCTCTTAGTTTGACGAGATATCAAAGTGATCCAGAGTGGAACCTCGACAGCCGTGAAGAACATCCTAAGGTACTGAATAGGACTAAAGAAATGTTCTTAGTCTATGAGGGTGATGAACATTTCGTCAGAAAAGGTTACGTCGATGCTAGTTTCGAATCGACAAGGATGATTCTAAATCTCGAACGTGATCGTGTATATTTTGAATGGAGGAGTGGAGTCTGGAGAAGCTGCAAGCAAGGCGTGATCGCGGGATCTACAAGAGAAGCGAATACATGGGCCGCAGAAGCGTCAAGTGAAGGAGTTTGGATCGAAACTTCATCATCGAGCTTGGCGTGGTTCCAAGTGCATTGGACCCATTGGAGATATTGTGTGACAACACCGCGCCATAGCACTCGCTAAGGAACCAAGATATCATCCAAAGACCAAGCATATCAACCGCAAGTTTCATATAATCCGAGATTATATAGCGTATGGAGATCCAAGATCGCAAAGTACATACAGATCTGAATGTCGCAGATCCATTGACTAAACTTCTTCCACGTGTAAAACATGATCAGCACCTCGATTGCCATGGGTGTGAGATTGTTGCCAAATGTAAACTAGATTATTGACTCTAGTGCAAGTGGGAGATGTTGGAATTATGCCCTAGAGGCAATAATAAAGATGTTATTATTGTAATTCTTGTTCATGATAAAGTTTATATTCCATGCTAGAATTGTATTGCGGAAACATTAATACTTGTGTGGTTTGTGAACAACACCGTGTCCCTAGTACGCCTCTATGGACTACCTCATTGATCAATGATGGTTAAGGTTTCCTAACCATAGACATGAGTTGTCAATTGATAATGAGATCATATCATTGGGAGAATGATATGGTGGATGTACCCAAACTAAGCGAAGCAATTAGATCGTATCATTGTGTTCATCTTTGCGAAGCTTTTCCTATGTCAAATATTGTATTCCTTAGACCATGAGATAATACAACTCCACGTATCTAAGAAAGCTTTGAGGTCATCAAACGTCATTCTATGAGAGGGTGATCATAAAGGTGTCTCTCGTGATCGGAAAGTATCTGTTGGGTTGTATGTATCGAGATGGGATATGTCCCTCCCAAGTCGCAGAGATATACTTGGCCCACTCGTAATCGATATCAACACCGCTTGCAAGCATGTGGTTAAGGAGTTAATCACAAAGTGATATCGGATTACGGAACGAGTAAAGTACTTACGTGAACGAGATTGAACTAGGTATGACGCATCGACGATCGAATCTCGCAAGTAAAATATCGCGAGACGAAGGGAATATATATATGGGATTGATTGAATCTGGCATCGTGGTTCATCCGATATGATCATCGATGAATGTGTGGGAGTCAATATGGGTGCCCAGACCCCGCTGTTGATTATTGATAGAAGATCATGTCTGCATATTCTCGAACCCGCAGGGTCACACACTTAACGTGTCTCGACGCTAGGATAGATTGGATAATTGGTTTATGAATTTTTGTTCGGAGTCTCGGATGGGATCCGGGATATCACGAGAGGTTCCGGAATGGTCCGGAGAATAAGATTCATATAAGGCAAAGGCAGTTTTGGAGTTCGGAACTGCTCAAGTTAATCGGTATTGTACCGGAAGCTTCTAGAACCTTCGGAAGGGGCCAACATGGTCCCACCTTCCGGAGGGGGCATGGGCCTATGAGGGAGTGTCCTGGCGCATTGGGCCAGGCACAAGGCCCCATAGGGCCCAGCCGATCCTAGAGAGTTTAAATCGTTTAAACTAGAGATAAGATAGGGTTTCTAGATAAGGGAGAGTTTAAATTGTTTAAACTAGAGATAGGCTTGGAGGAGGGGCTAGGGCTGGCCGCCCCCTCCCCCTCTATATATAGAGGGCTGGTGCGCCCCCCTCCCCCTGGACACACCTTCCTCCAAACCCTAGTAGCCCTGCTGCCTTCCTCTCTCCCTCCCGACTGTTTGTAGGCGAAACCCTGCAGCAGAAATTCTCCACCATATACACCACGTCGTCGTGTTGTAGATCCAATCCATCTCTCCACCATACTTGCTGGTCCGAGGAAGGAGGAGACGTCGAGGTGCTGCACGTGTGCATCTCACGGAGGCACCGCCACTTGTGGTGCTAGATCGGATCGGATCGTGAGGAGGAGAAGCGAGTACGACTACATCACCCACGTTCCGATGAATGTTCCGCTGTGCGAATCTTCAAGGGTATGAAGATCTAATCCAATCTCTCTCGTTGTTTGCATCTCCTAGATTAGATCTTGGCTTTCCCTCTGTTCGCTTCCGTAGAAATTTTTTGATTTACTATGCTGCGAATCCCATCATGGCATGCAGCAATGGGAAGACATTATCGATGAGCATGTTAATAGCATTTTCATCCTCGGTGTAGCCGATCACAATGTCGTTAGGGAGACGCACATATTCATCGCCAATTGTCTCTTCTGTTCCATTGCCTATCCTTAGGAGGTATTCGGAGAACCAAGGATCAGCTTGTGCCCGCATATTGCGTTTGAGGCGTATCTTGTGTGTCTTATCCCACAAATAGGATTTTAAAAGTGTAGCATCTATGATTTGTGCTTTTGTCCCACGTGTCACAACGGGAAGGACCTGCCTAAAATCCCCACCAAAGACGACAACCTTTCCCCCAAATGGCAAAGGACATTCCATTATATCCTGGAGTGATCTATCAAGCGTCTCAATCGCCTTTTTGTCATGGCTACTTCGTCCCCAAATTATCAACGACGCATGTTTAAGCAACTCCAAGCATACCACTTTGCTTTGTGAAACTACACATCTTGTTGTCGGTGAGATTGATTGGAATTTTGAACCTCAGAGTGTGCATCCGCCTCCGTGCATTATCGACTGCTATACGATGTAGCGTTGCTATCGCTATTAGGCCCATGTCCCGACCTTTGCAAGCAATGCCTTGTACAAGTCGTCTTCCCAAAGGTGCCTCTGGACCATCAACAAAGAATACCTTGCTTTTTTGGTTCGTCACATGATCCATTATATCATTGAAACCATCCAGCTGCTCATTGTTCAAAGTGCTGATTAAATCTAGATGTTCTTTGTCTGCGGTGACTCGCCTTTCCTCCACTACTTCTCTATACTCAGCATCATAAGATCCATCGGTCTCAACCAGATCCGGAAGTCCATAGCTTGTAATATCCTTTCCCATGGATTGCAACATATCCCTGATATCTCTAAGGACCATCTGCTCAAGTGTTGCCTCATTTGGCTGATTAAGACGGTAATCCTCAGACATTGATGCTAGATGTTTGTCCCACATTTGTCTGATTTCTGTTACCTCGCAGAATACCCGATCGTGGCAAACAACCGCCTTAGGGCACAAGGCATCTGAAATGTGGCCTCAGTCATGCAATCATCAAGGCTCCTGTCGTGCTCAATGAGTCCTAAATGCTCACATGCCTCTCTGAAGGAACTGCATGGCATGCCATTTACCATTTTCAAATCATCAAACGAAGTGGCACCTCGGACATGACTTAGGAGCACTCGCAAATAGTACCTTTCTCCTTCAGCAGGGTGTGCATACACAAGTCTTCCAATTTGTGATCTCTTACTTCTTCTATTCTGCCACTTTTTTTTCCAGCAATCCATCTATAATGTTCAGGAAACTCTCTGTACAACCATTTTCGTGCCTCCGGAAACTTCCGGTTCATATCAAAGTACTCGGTAAGCATGGACTTGGAAGAAGATGGCCGAGCGACAACATCTTCTAGATTTTCATTGGCTTTAAACGCGACTGTATGCATGTTAGGCAAATGAAGCTGGAGTTGCAGCACAGATGGGCTGACACCAAACATTTTAAAACCGTAAAGCCTGTACATAGCATCTGGAGGAGTTACATAGCGTGCATCCCTATATTGTCGTATTTCATTGATGATTCCACCATCATTGATAATATCACCTTTCGAATGCAAAGGATGTCCGATCATGGCCCTTGTAGATGTACTTGAACAAGTACTTGACGGCCTTGATGCTTGAGCATGCTTCGACATTAATATGGCAGTTGTATCTCATAAGCAAAAAGGGGTTGTAAGGGACGACCCATCTATTGTCCAAATCTGCTCCTCTGATCTTTACTGCACGTCCATCGTCCCTCCTCCTATAGATGGGATATGAGTCTTTCCCTTGCTGTGTGGCATTGCAAAATTCTCGTGGGTAACGAAATCGGCATTGTCCGTCAATCGTGCATGGGCAACTTCTCCTCAGCTCACCACATGGTCCGTGCAACATGTGTTTGACGACCAGTTCATGCAGGATAGGGTATTTATCTTTGTCAGGTATCTCTGCAGATATCACCTGATCATAGTCATCTGGGCTCGCTAATTTGCCTTTTGCTTTCATGATTAGAAGTATATGTTCATGCATGAGACCTCGTTTTTGGAACTCTGTGACATGTACATAAGCTGCCACTTCTCCGAAATGCTTACCCTTAGTGAGTAACTCCATCATATCTCGCTGTTTTGCTTTGAATACTCTTGCCACCAGGTCAGGACGCTCTTGTGGCAGTTTTCCAGGCAACAATTTCTCAGTTATCTCTTCCCAATATGGATTGCAAGTCATCGTGATGAAATAGTTGGGTTTTCCCCAACGTTGAACTATTGCCATCGCATCCAAGAACCTCCGTTGCATGTCACGGTCATCACCAGGAAATGTACGTGGAAGCACAATTCTTTTGCCAATCTGATCACCACGTGACTCGCCAGCAATGACAGTGTCAACAATACCCTATTAATAAATAAAAGTACACAAGATTATAGAAAAGCATGCAACACACATCTATAATAATGTATTACAGAATAGAAGCAAGCATGTTACCTGGTAGAGGTCAGCGCGTATAACCTTCTGATTTTCCGGCTTTGAGTACCAGTCAAGCCTCATAGTCTCAATCTTGATGTACATGTCAACATCCCACTGTTGGAAAAGGCGCCCTCCGAACAAGATGATGTTAAAAAGCTTCTTCCTCACCTGCATCTTGAAACAGTAGTACTCTCTCGCGCTAACAAATTTTCTGGATTGTGTTGCATTCACCTCATCATCACCAAAATCGTCATCTGGGTTATCCTCATTGTCATCTATAAATAATTTAACAGCATAAATAGTAGTAGAATGGCTTCATTTACAAAAAATATAAAATAGCAATGATGAGCAGTACCTTCGGGTAAATCAGTGGCTTGGTCTTCATGTACTGCATAATTACTGTCTGGTTCTTGCATTATGTTATTATCTGAAAGGTTGTTAAAAAACATTAATATAAGGATGATATATCGCAAAACATTAAAATAACCAACGGTTGATCAATACCTGCTGGAAATTCGGTGGCATGGTCGCCACGTGGCAAAAATTCAGCAACTTGGTATATGATGGAGATTTCATCTGAAAGATAGGTGAAAACATAAGATTTCATTCATAAATAGTAAAAGATAAAACTAATAGTAAACATTATATTATACCAATAAGTAAATCAGAGAACTGGGTCTGTTGTCGTGCGAATTTATCCGCTGAGCCTTGGGTCGTGTCAGTAGGGGGGTCGGCATATGGCATCCAACGGTTCCAACCAGTTTCCCCACGAGGAAAGAATAGTGGATATGATAATGGGTCATAGCATCCGTAGTATGCTCTAATATACAAGGGCTGGTCTCCTTTTGCATGTACGATAACACTCCTATCAAAGCAATTTTGTGGGTCGCTCCCTTCAACCCATATTGCTGCCACTTGAGAAGTCGTTGGGACATTGTACCTTCGTTGATCTAGGTTGATATCAGTGTTCAGTGAGATCCTATATTCATCTAAATTTGGAACAGACCCAAGGATCTTGAAAACTTGCGCATAAGGGTTATGTTGTAGTATGCCCAGGATCTTCCGTATGACATCTATATTAAGATCCGGAGACCTCTGCGCCCTATGAATCAAGTTTTCATCTGTATCATAAATATAAAGTTGTAGATGCCGAGGGCCATTACCAGCAGACACCAGATTGTCAAGAGAATGGTACAAACCACCACAAGCCCGAAATGTATATACGCCGGTTCTTGCAGCTGTGCTTACTCGGCGATCAAGGGTGACTCTTAGACTTGTGAATGAGAAATGGGAGTTAAAATATCGTATATTATCTCTGAAGCATTTAGCATCATCATCCTCTTGACTTATAAACAACCGTTTCAGCTCTTCTGGAACAACAGGAGTAACTAAACTGACTTTTCCTTTCCTACAACAAAATGCAGGTCCCTCGAATGGAAAACGCAATGCCCCACAGTGTCGGCAGTCCGAAACTTTTCTTAGGACATGATGCCTATTAGGTATGTTTTTGTAAACATTATCATAGGTATCATCATTCGGAACTGCATTAGCTTGTTGTCGCTGAACTCGATAGGATTGAAAATCAACATCTGGAACATAATCAACATTTTTTGCATAAGTGATAGTATTATATCATATCTTATTTATATTATCGATATAATATTCTTACCATGTTCGGAAAAAAGCCTAGCTTCCTCATCAGGCTCAACATATGCAGCCTCTCGAAGGTTCTCGTCTCCCAAGCAATCTATTTATGTATAAATAATAAATAAGATAGTAAAACAAATTCATGCACATGAAAATTATGGTTAGGAATCAAATGACATGATGCATACCATCAATGTTTGATGTGTTCCCATGAGGCTCAAGTATTCCGTAAGCATCTTCATCTTCGCCATGGTCGTTTCCTGATATTTTTAATTCCGCGATATGATGAGTAAGTATTTGCGATTGAATGGAAGCTAACCTAGTGGTAGTCAATAAATATACCATTATATGAATCCATGGGTGCGTCTCCATGTGACGTAGGTATGGGTAAATTTACCGGTCTCATCCGCCCTCCTATATACTGCATCTAGAACCTATCATTTCTATGTAGCCAATCAGATTCTTCATCGGCACATGTAGTTTTATTTGGTTGATTACTTCCACAACCATGACCCACATCTGAAGGAATGAATAAGAATTACAGTCAAGCAAAAACTTGGCTAATACCCAGTCAGTAATAAATAATCAGAATATACTAACCATCCTTTTCAAGTATGCAACTTTGTGTAGGTAGGTTGAGGATATTACTGAGTTGGGATTCCATAACCCTTGACAGATGTGGGTTGGGATCTGCAATATGGTTTCATTCACAGTAATCACAGTAAGATCCAAACTTCACCTCCTTATAGTATTATGGTTCACATGGTTCACTTACAATACTTCGGGAGTTAAGAGATTTAGTAACTCACGCTTCTTTAGATATGCGTCGTCGATGCTCACCAAATATCTTTCTTCGTTTGGTTCATTTATGATATTTTCAATCACGGACCAATCATCGCCGGTGCAGGTGTAATCTGTCATGAATGGAAGTAATAAAATTTACTAATAGTGAAGAAATTAATTGTGGAAAAAGCAGGTCATAGAATGTTAAGTCTTGTGCCTTCTGGAGAAACCACATAGTCTTGTGCCTTCTTAGGCTTGTTATGTCGTCGCATATGTTTCTTTATCTGCACGGGCAATGCCAGCTCCTCTTCTATAGTTCCCGGTACTTCTATATCAGGCGTTTGTGCTAATTTATCTTCTCGAGCTGCCAGCATTTGTTGACCTGTTTGTTTGTAGGATAATTCCTGAGAACACAAATAAAACCAAGTTATCGCTATGGAGACTTAGAATTATTCGAGAGATTTATAATAGGAAAAGAAAACTCACATTTGCCAATTTGGAGTATGTTTCCTCTTTGCCGGTTATATTTTCTAGTTCACTGTTCTCAGCTATTTCACTTGATTCTTGTTCACTCCATAACTGAAACCCACAATATAATATTTTAAAAGATAGTGAAAATCTTGAAGATATGATATGTGATATACCGTCAGAATTAGAATATAAGGACATTGGAAAACGAAAACTCACCTTCGTCAACTCTGCGTCTGGATCCTTGTTAATCGTCAGTGCCTCTTCAATTTGCACATTTGTTTGACCCTCTATTATGATTTCATGTTGTAGCACTTGATTCTCAGGTTTCTTAGTTGGTAATGCTTGTTCCTTTTGTCCCTCATTGATGCTTTCCTGTAAACAAGCCATAGAAAACTATTCTTTTATTATCATAGTTGTTTCATATTAAAAAAACTGAAGAGTGAAAATCTTCAAAATATATAATGCTTGTTCTTATTTTGCCTTTGTCGACTCAGGGTATGTGTCCTTGAGTTTGGTTATCACATCATCAATCTGCGTAGTCTCCGTGTCCTCGTCCTTTGACCCCGTGTCGATGTTTTCCTAAAAACACAAACACATATCACTTTTAGATACAAAACTTTGCATAGAATGAAGTTACAGAGATATATCATTACCGTTTTGATAGCATCGATAGTTGCACCAAATATGGTTGGATATTGATTGGGAGAGGACATTGGGGATGGTGGCGCCTACATTGAGAACGATGCACAATATGCAGATTCGTGTGGTGAGTGGAGAGATCTGTTTTGGAGGAGGCCGGCAAGGTGGAGGAGGGTAGGGAATGCGGCAGCGAGATCGCTGGGGAGGAGAGATGGGAGGGATTTTATCAGGGCACAAAAACCCTAGGGCTAGATCACAGTCGTAGGGATGTATGTCCATGATTCTTATAGTAATTCCAAAATGAGAGGATGGGAAATAAAAATCCCTACAATCGTGCGTCCATCATATTTTTATTGACCTAATAAATATCCCGCTGATTTATAGCAGGCCCCAAAGCATAGGAAGGAAACAATCATATTTTTATTGACCTAATAAATATCCCGCTGATTTATAGCAGGCCCCAAAGCATCAGGAAGGAAACAATCATATTTTTATTGATCTAATAAATATCCCGCTGATTTATAGCAGGCCCCAAAGCATCAGGAAGTAAACAACTATCGCTAGGATCACACCTCCATCATCCTTTATTGATGAACCTAAAAAAACAATCCCGTTGATTTATCTCTGCCCCACATATTATTTTTATTGTGGTTATATAGCCCACGTGCATGATTTATCTCTAGCCCCACACTTTATTTTTATTTTGGTTATATAGCCCACGTACACAAATGTTAAAGCTAATCATGTTGTTTTATCTCTGTTCTCACACTTTATTTTTATTTTGGTTATATAGCCCACGTATCGGTAGCTTTTTTCTTTAAAGTATACTGTTGAGTTGGTTTGGCTTGGCCATATAGTTGGGCTTAACTATTTAAGTGTATCAATCTTCTCTGTTTAATTCTCACATGAATTAATACATTAGCCAATATTAGCCAATATAATTAGATGACAATTATGTTGTAGAGTGGTGAAAGCTTGGCTAGTTGTTGACCAGTCTTTAGCCAATCCACAGTGTATGCTACCTGGTAATTTATGGTATCACGCAAGTAAGAGCCTATCTCTTGTAAGTGCTATGTATTGTTGATACATATGAAATATAGTCAAAAGAAGAGACGACTTGTTGACTAACAGTCTCACACTCTAACTAACTTAACATTAGGAAAAAAAGTTTTAATAAACTAAAGCAATCTTCGTATTGAAACTGAAGCATGTCTGAACAAAATAAGATACATGAGCACATGGACAGGTAATATCTGCAATGGACAATGACATTGACCTGAAACCCTAACAAATAGGATGAGAGTAACAAAAAGTAGAAGTAAACCCAGAGACAGAGAACTTTTAACATCTTATATTACACACGCATACACTAGAGATCTGTCTTACAAATTTACATATATAATGTTGATCATCCAGAAAGCATCCCCTCCAAATATGAGTTCCAGTGCTACAGTCATAGAGCCTTTGGTATAGACCTATTGCCATCATACAGACCTATTGCCATCGCATCGACATCTTTCTTCTTTCATGCTTATTATATATCATGATCTTGAGCAAATCCCGCAAATAAAAAATAATTATGTTAGGTCTAAAAGTATAGTTATATAGATACAGAAACAAAGATGCCAAGAAAACACCAAAGCACGCACCTGCCTGATCCCTCTAAAACATCTTTATAAACAATGTTTTTGGTGCTTTTACCGGATTTATCTACCTCCTTGTTAGGCTTGGCCAAAATCCGTGTCGTCTTTCTTGACACACCCCTTGACAGTGCAACATATAGCTGGCCATGTGAAAATACAGGCTCGGGAAGGTAAATTCCGACGTTTGGTATGGTCTGACCCTGTGCCTTGTTAATGGTCATCGCAAAACTCGGACGGATGGGGAACTGTTTTCTCTTGAGTTTGAAGGGAAGTGAGATGTCATCCGAGGGAGACATAGGGATCCTAGGTATGAACACTCTCTTTCCAAAGATGTCGACCACCAACTATCTCCGCGTCGATTGTATTATCCTGGAAGGCTCTGATCATAAGCCGTGTTCCATTGCATAGGCCATTATGAGGGTCGAGGTTCCGGAGCAGAATAACTGGGCAATTCACCTTCAATCTCAAGACATGCGGGGGCAAGCCATTTGGTGTGATCGAGTTCAGAAAGTCAATAGTGTAATTATTCTGCAAGTCATCCTCGATTGAGTCAAAACTATGGTATAATCTTTCTTGGCCTAGAAACCTGGCGTCATTTTGTCATTCAGGTTATCGACATGATCATTCTTGGTTGAAAGAATTGCCCGTATGCTCATGTATTCTCTTGACCTAGCATTGGCATGCAGCAATGGGAAGACATTATCGATGAGCATGTTAATAGCATTTTCATCCTCGGTGTAGCCGATCACAATGTCGTTAGGGAGACGCACATAGTCATCGCCAATTGTCTCTTCTGTTCCATTGCCTATCCTTAGGAGGTATTCGGAGAACCAAGGATCAGCTTGTGCCCGCATATTGCCTTTGAGGCGTATCTTGTGTGTCTTATCCCACAAATAGGATTTTAAAAGTGTAGCATCTATGATTTGTGCTCTTGTCCCACGTGTCACAACGGGAAGGACCTGCCTAAAATCCCCACCAAAGACGACAACCTTTCCCCCAAATGGCAAAGGACATTCCATTATATCCTGGAGTGATCTATCAAGCGTCTCAACTGCCTGCCTTTTTGTCATGGATACTTCGTCACGTAAGTAAATCAATACCTGCTGATCAATACCTGCTGGAAATTCGGTGGCATGGTCGCCACGTGGCAAAAATTCAGCAACTTGGTCTATGATGGAGATTTCATCTGAAAGATAGGTGAAAACATAAGATTTCATTCATAAATAGTAAAAGATAAAACTAATAGTAAACATTATATTATACCAGTAAGTAAATCAGAGAACTGGGTCTGTTGTCGTGCGAATTTATCCGCTGAGCCTTGGGTCGTGTCAGTAGGGGGGTCGGCATATGGCATCCAACGGTTCCAACCAGTTTCCCCACGAGGAAAGAATAGTGGATATGATAATGGGTCATAGCATCCGTAGTATGCTCTAATATACAAGGGTTGGTCTCCTTTTGCATGTACGATAACACTCCTATCAAAGCAATTTTGTGGGTCGCTCCCTTCAACCCATATTGCTGCCACTTGAGAAGTCGTTGGGACATTGTACCTTCGTTGATCTAGGTTGATATCAGTGTTCAGTGAGATCCTATATTCATCTAAATTTGGAACAGACCCAAGGATCTTGAAAACTTGCGCATAAGGGTTATGTTGTAGTATGCCCAGGATCTTCCGTATGACATCTATATTAAGATCCGGGGACCTCTGCGCCCTATGAATCAAGTTTTCATCTGTATCATAAATATAAAGTTGTAGATGCCGAGGGCCATTACCAGCAGACACCAGATTGTCAAGAGAATGGTACAAACCACCACAAGCCCGAAATGTATATACGCCAGTTCTTGCAGCTGTGCTTACTCGGCGATCAAGGGTGACTCCTAGACTTGTGAATGAGAAATGGGAGTTAAAATATCGTATATTATCTCTGAAGTATTTAGCATCATCATCCTCTTGACTTATAAACAACCGTTTCAGCTCTTCTGGAACAACAGGAGTAACTAAACTGACTTTTCCTTTCCTACAACAAAATGCAGGTCCCTCAAATGGAAAACGCAATGCCCCACAGTGTCGGCAGTCCGGAACTTTTCTTAGGACATGATGCCTATTAGGTATGTTTTTGTAAACATTATCATAGGTATCATCATTCGGAACTGCATTAGCTTGTTGTCGCTGAACTCGATAGGATTGAAAATCAACATCTGGAACATAATCAACATTTTCTGCATAAGTGATAGTATTATATCATATCTTATTTATATTATCGATATAATATTCTTACCATGTTCGGCAAAAAGCCTAGCTTCCTCATCAGGCTCAACATATGCAGCCTCTCGAAGGTTCTCGTCTCCCAAGCAATCTATTTATGTATAAATAATAAATAAGATAGTAAAACAAATTCATGCACTTGAAAATTATGGTTAGGAATCAAATGACATGATGCATACCATCAATGTTTGATGTGTTCTCATGAGGCTCAAGTATTCCGTAAGCATCTTCATCTTCGCCATGGTCGTTTCCTGATATTTTTAATTCCGCGATATGATGAGTAAGTATTTGCGATTGAATGGAAGCTAACCTAGTGGTAGTCAATAAATATACCATTATATGAATCCATGGGTGCGTCTCCATGTGACGTAGGTATGGGTAAATTTACCGGTCTCATCCGCCCTCCTATATACTGCATCTGGAACCTATCATTTCTATGTAGCCAATCAGATTCTTCATCGGCACATGTAGTTTCATTTGGTTGATTACTTCCACAACCATGTACCACATCTGAAGGAATGAATAAGAATTACAGTCAAGCAAAAACTTGGCTAATACCCAGTCAGTAATAAATAATCAGAATATACTAACCATCCTTTTCAAGTATACAACTTTGTGTAGATAGGTTGAGGATATTACTGAGTTGGGATTCCATAACTCTTGACAGATGTGGGTTGGGCTCTGCAATATGGTTTCATTCACAGTAATCACAGTAAGATCCAAACTTCACCTCCTTATAGATTTGTTAATGTTTGGAATTTCATAGACATTACCTAGACATGTTATAGTTGGTAGTTGGATGACAACGGATATTCCTGTAGCTGGTGTGGGAGTCGCAGAGTCATCGTTACCGAGGAGGGCATTAGAAGCTTTTTTGAGTTCACGGTATTGGCGTTGTCGTTTTAATATTTCATCTCTATTTTGTGCATATCGTTCCCTATCTCTTTGTCTCCTTATTTCTTTAGGGTTAGGGTCTGCGCAGATGGACACGATATTATTAGATAAATATAAGTAGGGGCATATATGCATTAGTTGGACATCATTACCAATGGTTATGGACACCGGTGTTTGTGTTTCATTTCCCTGTCTGTTAATTTCAGTGGAAGCAGCTGTCATTTTTTTCTGACTGTAAGCTTGACGTTGTTTCTTTAATATTTCGTCCCTATTTTGTGAATACCGTTTCCTCTCTGATTGCCTTTTCAGTTCCTTAGGACCTGCATACATAATACAATTCACTTAGAATATATCCATCCACATCAATCATGTGAGATCATATATTCATCCCATATTACCTAAGTTGTGGGTGTTAGTGATGTCTCGAATTATGGTATGCTTTCCATTGGAAGCGGCAGCCGGGGTAGCATCATGAGCTTGAAGCATGTAAATCACGGAGTAGATCATTAAATTAAGCCATTAGCGCCCAGACAATCTTAATCTTAAAAGCACGAAGGTGAAGTTCATTCTTACATATAGGTGTGACCAGGGGTGTATGTGGTACATCTTGTGCATCATTAAGCAGTGTAGCGGAAGCCTGTTTATTTTCACAGGCTTGGCGACGTCTTTTCAGAATATCATCTTTATTCCGAGCATAATATTCTCTATTCCTTTGCCTCTTCAACTCTTTAGGGTCTATTACATACCGCAAGTTAGCACGTCATCAAAATAGTACCATATTTTTAAAAAGTCAGATAGCTCATGCTTACCCAAAGAGTGGGTGTTGCTTATATCCTGAAACGGGGTGCGGGAATCATCGGTATTAGGAGATGACATACTGTCGCCGTCGTATGGCCTCCTGTGAATCTCCATATCATTATTAGTAGTACAAAAATCAATTGAGTTGTGGAATCTAATATGCACACCATATTAGACTTATTATCATTGATAGTATTATGGTGCAGGGCTGAGGCAGAGCTATATTTTTATACTCCACAATGTATCACCAATACTATATTGTCATTACATGATATATTGGATTACCTTTTTCTTATTATCTACTGTCTATATACACATAGAATGCTGCCAATAGAATATTAGCAAGAACTGATTCTGACCATTTGGGTTTATCGATTCCGTTTTATCAAATATTAGCCAATGTATATATACACATATCCAGTCATTATACTCCACAATGTATCACCAATACTATATTGTCATTACATGATATATTGGATTATCTTTTTCTTATTATCTACTATCTATTATTATCTACTGTCTATATACATATAGAATGCTGCTAATAGAATATTAGCAAGAACTAATTCTGACCATTTGGGTTTATCGATTCCGTTTTATCAAATATTAGCCAATGTATATATACACATATCCAGTCATTATGTCAAAAATTGCCAGGATCATGCTGCCAATAGAATATTAGCAAGAACTGAAAAAAGATATTCCGGTTTATCTATTTTGCTCAAATATTAGCCAAGGTCTATGTGAACATGCTGCTAATAGAGAAAGAGGTAATGAAACAAGTGAAAGAGTAAAATCAATTTACCGAGATATTGTTTGCTGCTTTGCCCACACCTAATATTCTCAATTCATTCCCATATACAGGTATTTTTGATGTATCATGGGAGCAGTATAGTAAACTGATTAAAACCGTGTCTTGAATCGATGCCCTGCAGGGGATTCCACTTGTATGGGTCAAAGCATGTGAAGGAGAAACGGCCACCCAGTGAACGGTGAAGCGCAGAATATCGAATTTCCCGTGCAGGGAGGCGATGGCGTGGTGCAGGGAGGCGATAGCGTGGTGCAGGGAGGCGATGGCGTGGTGGTGCAGGGAGACGATGGCGTCAGGCAGGAGATGGCGTGGTGGTGCAGGGAGGCGATGGCGTCAGGGAGGCGATGGCGTGGTGGTGCAGGGAGGCGATGGTGTCTGGGAGGCGATGGCTATGGCCGGGCGTTCGGTCTGTTCGGTTTGCTCGGTCCGGTCTATTCGGTCATTAGAAATTTCGGTCATCTAGAAATGATAACCGAATTACCTTCGGTCTTTTCGGTCTTTTTGTATTCGGTCTTCGGTCTTTTCGGTCCGGTCTTCGGTCATGACCATATAGACCGAATATATGAAATGCCAGCACATACGACAGCTAGAATCAACACAAATAGAAGGAAGACAACACCATACGACAGCTAGAATCAACACAAATGTAAGGAAGACAACACCATACGACAACTAGTTCTCTTGTGCACATACACAAGAGAAGTTCATACATAACACGGAAGGAAGACAACAATACGACAGCTAGTTCTCCAGTGTACATACACAATAGAAGTTCATACATAACATGACAAATAACAGATTACAGTCCACAGGTCACAACTCACACAAGCACTAGTGTTGTAGTGCACATACACAATAAAAGTTCAAACTCTGCTTGATTTCCCCGTGTCCATGGATGTAGCAGCAGGACAGTCAGCCTTGCGTTTTCCTTTCACTTTGTCACCTAGTTCTTCAAGCAATTCTGCACATGAAGCATATTTATGTAAATAGCAGTACCAAAATATATAAAGAACATGGCTAGTAGTATGTATGTAAATAGCAGTAGCAAGGATATATAAAGAACATGGCTAGTAGTATATATATAAATACCAGTAGCAAGGATATATAAAGAACATGGCTAGTAGGTATGTATGTAAATAGCACTAGCAAGGATATATAAAGAACATGGCTAGTAGTATGTATGTAAATACCAGTAGCAAGGATATATAAAGAACATGGCTAGTTGTACGTATGTAAATAGCAGTAGCAAAGATATATAAAGAACAGGGCTGATTGTACGGGAACTTACCTTTTTCTAGCTCCTCTAAGACCTCCAAGTTCTCCTTGATGTCGACACGATCAGTGGACCGTCTCAGCCAGTCTTGTGTACAGACCAAAGCTTGTACCATGTATGGAGTAAGCGAGGTCCTAAAATCATCAAGTATGCGCCCACTTGTGCTAAAGGCAGACTCTGAAGCCACCGTTGAGATGGGAATAGCCAAGACATCACGAGCAATCTTCGCCAAGGTTGGGAACCTTGATGAGTTCACACTCCACCATGCTAGGATGTCAAGTTTTGCGTCGGGATCTTCACAATCTTCAGCAAGGTATTTATCTAGCTCAGATTTACTAGCACCACTTGCACTATTACTTTGCCTCAATCTGTTTGCAATTAATTGCTTCATCAAACTTCCTCCTCCTTCCATTAGTGCTTCGTTAGTAGATGGTGGTGTCGTTGCGGCAGTAGGAGAGCAGGATTTAAGCCTATATTCTTCAAACAACTCACGAACACATTTGTTAACAGCAGCCCAGACTTTCTCTCCCACCTCAAGACCATAAATTTCCTCGGTAACCATCTTGGTATAATCAGAGAGTTTATACCTTGGGTCAAGAGCTGCAGCAACAAATATGAGCAAGTTGATATTTTCCTTCTCCTTCTCAGCGACATTCTTCCCTTTCCCTATTTCACTTATAGTCAACCTGGTTTCATCCTCTTCATGCCACAATCCCCAATATTTATCAAACTTTTCTTTCATCCGCTTTCCCATAGAAGATTGCAAAGGATCTGTACTAGCCATCCACTCCTTAATTAACTCCTTGAATTTAGTTAGCCGAGAAGTCCCATTTTTTATGTACCTCACAGCACCACGCACACGCTTGACTGAAACATCCACTTCTTTTAGTCCATCTTGTACAATAAGATTGACAATATGCGCTGCACATCTCATATGCAAAAATTTCCCACCAGCTATGCTAGTCTTAGCTTCCACCAAGCATTTCCTCAAGTGAACAATGCAACCATCATTAGCGCTTGCATTGTCGACGGTGACTGTCATAACACTTTGTAATCCCCATTCCAGCAAACATTTCTGCAAATTCTTCCCTAGATCTTTCCCCTTGTGACTCTTCACCATGATAAAATTGATGACCTTCTTATGATACTTCCATTCATTATCAATGAAATGGGCAGTCACTGTCATATAGCCATCTTGCTGCTGAGAAGTCCAGCAGTCAGTGGTTACACATACACTTGCACAATTCTCTTTGAAAAACTTCATCAGTTTGTCCTTCTCACTTATATAGGTTTTGACAACCTCTCTCGCACAAGTCCTTCTAGATGGTGGTTTGAAGCGGGGGCAAGCTTTGGACATAAATTTTTTGAAGCCCGACTTCTCACCAAATGCAAATGGCAACTCATCCTCTATCACCATTTCAGCAAATGCCTTTCTAAGTGCATCCGGATCAAATTTCCAATTATTCAGGCTAGATCCTGGAGTTGCTTGCAACGTACCTTGCTTGGGATCATGATTCCTATTTGGATTCTTCTTGCAGCTTGACATATGTCTATGCATAGATGATGTTCCATTGCGACCTGTAGTAGCTTGGATTGGGCGATTACAATACTTACACAATCCTTCCTTCAATAAACCCTTACTATCAAAAACTTTGGTGAAATGCTCCCAAACTTCTGATCTTGCTGCCATCGGTTTCCTGACAAATGGTTTGACTGTCTCCTCCTCATCATCAATTTGAATAACCCCAGCCTTTGCAGCTCTAGCTCTAGCTTCATATGCCTCTGCATCCGCAATGGCTCGCACTCCAGTAGCTATAGCTTCATCTGCCTCTGCATTCGCAAGGGCAAGTTCTCGTGCATCCACAATGGCAAGTTCTCGTGCATTCAGCTCATCCTCAAGTACAAAATGGTTCAGTTCTTCCTCAGATTCGGATGGCATCTACAAAAAAGCAGAAACAATTCTATTATTTTGTGATTCAACGACAACGAGATATTTAGCATAACGTTTATATCAGAGCAAATCCACAGAATTTTCTCTTGCCCTCCTTGGACGACCTCGTCTGCTAGAGTGTTGCCTTGCAACATAAAACAAAACGAGAAATCCCCAAATAAACACATCATTGGGTGCGTGCGGGTATGGAAAAGCTACTCGAAGAAATCCTAATACTACGTACTATATGAAGCACGGGCTATACTGTTATCGATTCCCTTTTTATTCTCAATCATTGTTACCAATCCGGGTGTTCTATCACAATATACTAACAGATCATGAGTCCAGAGAGTAACAAAATATAAACGATAGCTGAGGCAGGGGAATGATTTTACCTTGGCGTTGGGGGTCGGAGATGTGGCGGCCGGCGACGCCCTGGTGTTGGACATGTGCGGGAACGGACTTGAAGCCGCAGCCGGTGGTGGGGGAGGCAAGATGTGGCCGTGGCGCAGAGTCCCGTGGTCGAAGATGGGGTAGGGACGACGGAGATGCAGCCGATGGCGGCGAAGGGCGGAGATGCGCGTGGGGAGCAAGCCGCACTTTATTCTTTGAGTCTCTCCTGTGTGGCGGCGAGCGGCAGCTCCAGGTCGGGACTTGGGAGCGACTACAATCTAGGTCTATGCTGAACGAGGTCACAAGGTCACGAGAAAAATGGGGAAGCAAGAGGGCCGGGCCTCTTTGGGCTGCGCTGGACAAATTCTATCGTCTGCTTCGTGGAAATTCCGGTCACTTCGGTCGAATCGGTCTCTAGCTGCCGAAGACCGAACAACCCGTAATTAATTCGGTCATCTAATTTCCAGGAGCGATGAACTAACCGAAGACCGAATTACCTAAAAATTCGGTTTCGGTCTCGGTTTTTTCGGGTTCGGTCTTCGGTTTCGGTCTTTTGTGCCCGGCCAGAGCGATGGCGTGGTGGTGCAGGGAGGCAATGGCGTCTGGGAGGCGATGGCGTGGTGGTGCAGGGAGGCAATGGCGTCTGGGAGGCGATGGCGTGGTGGTGCAGGGAGGCGATGGCGTCTGAAAATGTGTGGTGTATTGTCTCAGGCGTTGGCGAATTAAAACGATTTGGTGTAATTGGATTTGGCGTGATTGTAGGGTGTATTAACTTTCAGTTTCCTCTTTTAGATAGCCCACCTGGTCATACATGCGTGAATTAAAGGACAGGGCGTGTCCTGGCTTGGTCAGACTTGTGTGATGTACGTGTATTTATTGCTTCCTCTGCGGTGGAGTTTGGTCAGGCATAGGAAATTGCTAAGTGCACACCAGCCCTGTGTAAAGCAATTGTGGCAGTTAGATTTAGATTGATTGGACGTATTGTGCGGTTCTGATTGTAAGTAGTATGTAAGTGGGGGTATGTAGAAAAGATATTGTTTGGTTGTTTAATAGTAGTGGTGATAAAGCACGTGACAAGTGTTCTCCGTCTGGAAGGTATAGCACAGTAGTGCTGTCGGACATGCAGGTCTTGACTCTGAACTCTCGAGCGGCTTTCCGTCAGTTGTTCTGTTTGCTCGTCGGTCAAACTTAACTAACAGAAGACTGTTCCTTCTCTCTTCAGCTCCCAGCGTATACAGCAAAGACACGCTATTTGTGAGCACGGGCACCACTAATCAAAGCTCTGTTGGCCCGAGCCTTAAACTGGCTTGGTTGGGTGTCCAATTAATCATGCCTAACCAACCCACTACCAGGAGTATATCCCGCATCCTCGGGCTGCATGTTACTCCTGGTGTACGCCAACTCTTGACCCTGAACCTTAAACACAGCCTCGCGGTGACGTTGATCTGCCGTTCTGGCATCCCTGGTGGAGCAGTTTCCATTGCAACATATTCCCGTTACCAGATCGGATCATGTGGTGCATGCGAGCCGCACAGATATGTTCTGCTAAACCTACCCATCACCCGGAGGGCGACAGAGAGGAAAAACGTGCCATCTTATCACGAGATCGAATCGTGAGCCCGGGCGGAACGGAACGGAACGGAGCACGCGCCTGTCGTATGCTGCCGGCCATCCACTTGTGCATCATCGAGGAGCAGGGCAGCGGAGGAGGAAGCCGGCCGGCCGTCGTGCGGTGCCGGGCCGGGCCCCTTCGGCCCATGGATTTAACGTCGCGTCGCGCACGTACAACAGGCTGGCCGTTTATCGCCTGGGAGCTCGGGCAGGTGGGCCCTGCGCCCGTGCGGTCTGGATGCGGGGGGGAATTGGACGGCGATCTGCGATGTGACTTGCACGCCACCGTTGTGCAGGCAAAAGCAGCACAGAAATAAGAAGGCAAAACCTATAATCCCACTCGCTAGTCGGAACAGGCCACCGCTTATTTTTAAACAACAATCTATTTCATTAATCGAAAATTAAGTTATATAAGAAGCAACACACGTGGAAAGTAAGAACGTTGTTTGGTTCGCGACTTTGTAACGTAAACGGAGTACGGTGGTAAGTTGGTAACATGTACCGTTAAAATGTGTTTGCTACGCTTCCTCCGTTAATTGATTACATGGAATCGAATCACAGCTATATACAAATCTGATGGCACCTTCTTCTCCCGCCTCTTCTCCCTCCTTGTCTCCACGCTTGTTAAAGCGCCGCCGGAGCCCCTGCTCCACTCCTTCCTCTCAGGTGTGGTCTCACAGAGATCGACCGATCTCGTCGCCGAGCAACTATTTTGTGTCTGTCCGCTTCCCTATTTTAGCCACGCGGAGATGACCATGGCGGTGGTCGAGCGCTTGCCGAGTCCCAGATGGATCCGAACCCTAGCGTCTCTTCAGTCTTGGCGCATCTAATCTCATCAACATCTGATAGTTCATGTACAAATTTCTACAATTTTGTTGCAGACTACCCTTTAAATCGACTGGTTTTGGAAGGTTGTAACTGATTACCTTTACATTTGTCGAACCAAATAAGTTTGTGCTTTTACCCATTCCGTTTATACTACCGGTTTCATTTGATTATGTTTACATTTACATTACATTTTCCAAACCAAACTCGTTCTAAAAGGGGTAGAGTGTTTCGCAAAAAAAAAATGGGATAAAGTGATTATTCTAAATTTGCAGATGAAATCCTGAAAGATCGAGAAAATACAAAATAATCCCTAAAGTTTTCTACAACCACCGAATCCGGTGGTCACCGCCGAGACGCACGCAGAAGAGATGTATATGATGCCTTGCTGCTGGAGATTACTGGCTAGCGCTACTAATATGTACTCCTAGCCCAGATTCAATGCGGATGCGGTGTTGCTGAAGATTATGTACCCTCGGTTTATACGTGTAAACAAACAATATGTTTTCTTGCCCGGGAAGGATAAACAACGTGTTATCCCACACGTGACAAGTGTTGTCCAGGTGTGCAATAACTCTGGGTACTTCTGGAAGGTATAGCACAGTAGGACGAGCAGGTCTTGACTGTGGACTCTCGAGCGGCTAGCTTTCTGTCAGTTCTTCTGTTTATTTTGTCGGTCAAACTTAACTGACAGAAGACTGGTTCCTTCTCTTTTCAGTTCCCAACGTAGCAAAGACACGTTGGACACCACCACTAATCAAAGCTCTGATGATGGCCTAGGGATATAGACGGACGCCTGCCAAGCCAACAAAACCTGTCCGTCTAGTCAATTTTTTTCCTAATCAAATTACTAGTCCTTAATAATTTTGCTCTAAACACTAACTACACAGCTGTCCGTCAACGTCCGCCGGACAGACGGACAACATCCCTGTGATAGCCCCAACCTTAAACCGGCTTGGTCGGGTGTCCAATTAATCACCACCTGTATATCCTGCATCCTCGGGCCGCATGTTACTCCCCTGAGCCTCGCGGTGACGTTGATCTGCCGTTCTGGCATCCCTGTGGAGCAGTTTTTGTTGCAACACGTTCCCGTTACCAGATCGGATCATGTGGTGCATGCGAGGCTTTCTACTAAGGAAAATGATACTGCTCTCCTAGGGATCCCGTGACTCGATCCCCCGGGTCGAGGCGACGCACGGATGTGGTGGCCCTCTCCTGCCTTATCGCTTCGCCTCGATAGCAGTTGCGCCTCGCCCTGTCTCCACACAGCGCCGCCGGCCATATCTCGTCGGAGCGCCGCGCCGTCCTGCTCCACCTCACCGGAGCGCCGCGTCGCCGTCCCGCTCCACCGCAGCGCCGTGCCGCCGCGGGCACCTCGTCGGAGCATCCATAGACCTCGCGTCGCCACAGCCCCGCGCCGCCGTCCATCTCCGCACAGCGGCAGGCCGCCGCCTGCACCTCGCCGGAGCACCGCGCCGTCAAATCTCCTGGCGCGGCAGCGCATCTCGCCGGGCGCCGTGCGTCTGCTCCACCTCGTCTGCTCCTCGCCCGGCGCCGCGGGCACCTCGGCCAGGCACCTCGCCGGAGCATCCACCGGAGCGCCGCCACATTGGTATTGTTGTGTTGGTGTTGCAATTGGTGCTGCTATTTACCGTCACCGACGTTGCTATCTACGACATGGAGGTTTGCTACATGGGGTTAACGACACTACTACTACTGACGCTGCTACCTACGGCATCGAGATTTTCTATATGGGGTTAGCGGCGCTGCTACCTACTGCCACCGCCGCTGCTACCTACCGTGTTGAGTTATGCTACGTGCGGCCTGCGGCCTGCGGCGGTACTATAAGCGTATCTTTGGATTTTGCTACAATGTCTCCGGAGATCTCCGGCGAGGTGTTCGGCGATATCGGATTTGCTACAATATGATATTTTATTTGCTACCACCATTTTGCTGTTTTGCTACAATAGCGTAACATTTTTGCTACACTGTCTCTGACGAGCTCTACCAGCGAAAGTCTCCGGCGAGGTAGGATTTGCTACATTAGCACAAAATTTTGCTACAAGGTCTCCAGCGAGATTTCCGGCGAACTCTCCGGCTAGGTCCAGTCTATTTTACTTTTTCTGGCTGAACCTTTTTTGCTACATACAACAAAAACGGGGCATTATGTAGCAAAAAGGGGACACGGTGTAGCAAAAGCGGGATTTTAGAAGGAACACGTGTTAGCAGGAGGACCTGGGGGATCGGAAGTTTTGATCCCCGGGGGACGCGTGATTTGATCCCCCGGGTCGCCTTGCCCGCGCTGCGTACGTCCCCGCGCCGCCGTCGCGCCTCCATGCCCGCCTCCCCCATCCTCGCCGTTCCTCTCACCGGAGACGAGCCCAACTGTTTTTGCCCCCAACGACGCTGCTACCTACGGCCACCGATGCTGCTACCTACCGTCACCGACACTGCTACCTACGGCGTCGAGGTTTGCTACGTGGGTTTGGCGACACTGCTACCTACTACCACCGCCACTGCTACCTACGACGTCGAGGTTTGCTACACGGGGTTGGCGACGCTGCTACGTGCGACCGGCGGCGGTGCTACAAGCGTATCGTGGGATTTGCTACAATGTCTCCGGCGAGGTGTTCGGTGAAGTGGGGGTTTGCTATAATATAAGTTTTTTTTTGCTACAACCGCGGTTTTGCTACAATAGCCTAAAGTTTTTGCTACACGGTCTCCGGCGAGGTCTACCCTGCGAAAGCCTCCGACGTGTCTCCGGTGAGGTCGAATATGCTACATTAGCACAACGGTTTTGCTACGCGGTCTCCGGCGAGGTCTCCGGCGAAATCTCCGGCGAGGTCCAGTCTGTTTTCTATTTTCTGGGTTGAATCGTTTTTTGCTACACGTAGCAAAAGCGGAACAATTTATAACAAAACGAGACTTAATGTAGCAAAAGCGGGTAGAGATGCTGTTTTGCAAGACACGTGTCGCGCTGTCGATCCGAAGCAAATATCCCCGGACACGCGTAGCACTCCCCCATCACCCGGAGGGCGGAACCGAAACGGAACATGCACCTGCCTGTCGTATGCTGCCGGCCATCATCCACTCGTGCATCATCGCGGCTCTATGTTGTTGCGCTCCGAAACAACGGGCAGAGCAGAGCAGAGCAGAGCAGGAAACCGCCCGTGGTGCGGTGCCGGCTGCCGGGGCCCTTCCGTTCGGCCCATGGATTTAACGTCGCGTCGCGCGCGTACATACGCTGGCCGTATCCCCTGGGAACCCCTGCGCCCGTGCTGTTTGGATGCGGGGGGAATGGCACGGCGATTTGCGATGTGACTTGCACTAGCACGCCACAGTTGTGCGGGCAAAAGCAGCGCAGATATGAGAAGGCAAAACCGATAATCCCACTCCTAATCGGAACAGGCCACCGGTTTTTTTTTAAATAGCCACGTGTATTTCATTACAAATTACAAGAAACAACACATATTTTGGAAACTAAAAGATATACTAGGATAAAGTGTTTCGCAAAATACAAGACCAGATAAAGTGATTATTCTAAATTTACATATGAAATCCTAATAACAAAAAGATTCCTAGAGTTTCCTGCAACCACCTGTCACATCCCAGATCCAGCGCCGCTGAGATGCACGTTGAGCATCCACCAATGCAAAGATCCAAAAAAGCACAATTGCCAACGAGGCTTTGTGAGTCGATGAACAAACCCGCTACTCGCAGCTAGGAACATATTGTTGTGGCACATCGATCAAATAGTAGAAGAATAATAGATCCACCACCTCTGGATCAAGATCCTTGCTCTAGGGGAACCACCTCCCCCGGCTGATGGCGCCATTACGCGTAACAATAAACACCAACGACACACTAAGAAACGATCTCCCAAATCTGAAAAACCGTGGGAAAACCAAGATGCCGATCTGAAGGACCGAGCAACACACGTTGCCATCTCCGAGACACCAACGTAAAGGTCGCCGCCGGTGTGGGAGTATACTTGACGCAGATTTATTTTCCTAGACGCCGCTCCCACCACGCCAACGGCGCACCACAACAGACAAGACCTAACCCTATCTACTGGACCAGAACGGAGGAACGAAGTTGTCGAGGGATTACCCACGGTAGGCTCAGTCGGTTCAGTCTGAGTGAACCGGGTTGGATGGCCACCGAGCACCAGGATCAAGCCGGCTAGCCCTGTCCAGCTGGTCAACTCAAAGAACAAGCCGATTGGCCCCGTCTAGCCGGTCAATCTCAAGACCAGGCCGGCTAGCCCGCTCTAGTTGGTCACCTCGGAATCAGTAGCGGAGATTCGGAGAGCGTGATGATGGCTCTAGCAGCACACCTCCCTATCGATAAGGTAGGAGATGAAGTCTATCACAGAGACTTTGGCTTCGCGTCAGCTGATACATTGCAAATGTATCTATAATTTTTTATGTTCCATGCTTGGTTTTATCCACTTTCTTGTGTTTTGTTCCAACTTTAGAGTACTTTTCATATGATTTCTTGGACTAACCTATTAACAAGAGCCACAGTGCCAGCTGCTTGTTTTCTGCTATTTTTGGTTCCAGGAAAGTCAGAAAATGAATATTCTCAGAATTGGATGGGACAAAAGCCAAAGTGCCTATTTTTCCGGAAGTAATCAAGTGCCAGAATACGAGACGGAGTGGGGCCAGAAGCCGGCCACACCACCTGGCCGCGTGGCCAGGCTTGGACCGCGCCAGGGGGTGGTGTGGTGGCCCCTGGCACCCCCTCGGCCTCCCCTTCCGACTATAAGATGCCCTCGGGACGTAAACCCTAAGTGCCCGATCAAAAATCCAAGAAAGAGTTCAGAGCTGCAGTCATCTCCATCCCTAGATCGGGAGGGATCTGAAGCTCTTCGGCACCTGCCGGAGAGGGAATTCACCACAGGCCTTCTTCATCACCATGCAAGCCTCCGGTGTGATGCGTGAGTAGTTCATCCTTAGACTACGGATCCATGTAGTAGCTAGATGGCTGGTTCTCCTCCTTTGTGCTTTCATGTTTAGATCTTGTGAGCTCCATTCATGATCAAGATCATCTATTTGTAATCATACATGTTGTGTTTGTGGGGATCCGATAGATATTGAGATGCTATTTCAGATTCATTATTGATTCTAGCATGT
Source organism: Avena insularis (assembly GCA_023614405.1). Taxonomy (NCBI): domain Eukaryota; kingdom Viridiplantae; phylum Streptophyta; class Magnoliopsida; order Poales; family Poaceae; genus Avena; species Avena insularis. Next base: position 91,875,065 of record CM042696.1, on the reverse strand, counting down.
CTTTGTTATTTGTGATCTTGCATGCTTTCCGTTGTTAGTAGCTATCTTGGCCAAGTAGATGCTAGCAACTCCAAGAGTTAGTATTTACGCTCGATAGTGGGTTCATGCTTCTGGTAATCTGGGGAAGTGTCAGAAATCTCTAAGGTACTAGATGTGATATTGCTACTAGGGAAAAAACAACAATCCTTTGTTCATAGAACAATCATATTGTTTACTTTACACGTAGTTTGAAAATCAATAATCTATTGCTTGCAACTTAATACTGGAGGGGGTTCGGATGATAACCTGAAGGTGGATTATTAGACATAGATGCAGTTGGATGGCGGTCTATGTATAATGTTGTAATGCCCAATCAAATCTCAAAGGAGTCAAGATGATTAGTATATGCATGTATTGCTTTCTCGATGTTTGTCAATTGCCCCGCTGTAATTTGTTCACCCAGCATGTTATCTATCTAAGGAGAGGCACCTCTAGTGAACTATGGATCCCAGTCCTTGTCTTTTACATACAATCTATAATCTTTTACTGCTTTGTGTTTACTTTCTGCAAACTTTTACTTCTTTCCATTCGATATGTTTAATCCTTTGTTTTCCGCAAAACACGGTGAGATTGACAACCTCATCGCAAGTTGGGGACAAAGTTCTGTGGTTGTGTTGTGCAGGTCTCCACGTTGCTACTAGCAACGGTAGTGCGCCCTGCCAAGGCTCAGCTAGCAACACCTTTGGGGTGTTTTCTTGCTCCTACTAGTTCGATTAAACCTTGGTTTCATAACTGAGGGAAACTTGCTGCTGTGCTCATCATACCTTCCTCTTGGGGTTCCCAACGAGCTCTACATCAACACCGCCATCAAGCATTTTTCTGGGCGCCGTGCATTGAGCCATCAAGCATTTTTTTGGCGCCGTTGCCGGGGAGTCAAGGACATCTTCACAAGGGGAGTCCCTAATAACCAATCTCTTTACTTTGTTATTTTTGTTTTGCTTAGTTTATTTTTGCTTTGTTTGCTTGTTTTATTATTCAAAAACACACAAAAAATAGTTTTACTAGTTTGCTTTCTTTATCAAAAACGCACAAAAAATTAAGTCTCCTTTAGTTGTCACCTCTTCCTTAGCTCACCATGTTGATCCCTACATTCACCCTGAAAGACCTTTCAATTGGTAGTGGTTTTATAATTGGGAAAGATAATATTGAAGAATTCTTCAATCATGTTAGTAAGCATGAAGATACTAAAGATAGATCCCTTGCAGAACTTGCTCCAAACTATGAGATTGCTGCAGCTTCTTTAATTCACATGTTAGAAGCTAGGTGTTTTAACCTCAACCCCTTAATGCAAGTAATGTTTCTTAAGCTTAAAGAAATTGAAGACCCTGAAAAGAGGGATTTTATTCTAGAAACTTTGTTTAAGGAGTTCTATGATGTTGCCAAGGAAGCTAGGAAAGTCTTTGAACGTTTCAATATGCTAGGCTCATGTGTAGATGTTGTTGGTACACGAGAAAAGATGAACAAAACCGAACCTAATGGGGAGGAACCTAATATACCAATACCCTTTAAACTAGTAGCAATACATGATGCCATAGAAAAGAATCTTGATTGGATTGTTCCTGCAAACCCTTTTGATGAGAATAGTGAACCTAAGAGCATTGAGAGAGGATCCTCTAGAACTTATTTGGATGAGATACCTTGCCTTGTTGAAGATATTTCTGGTATTAATCTTAATGCTTCTTCATTTGAAAACACTTGATTCTTTTTCTTGCTTCTTATGCCTAACTTAAAGGCGTTAAAGAAAAGTACTTATTAGGAGATAACCCAAAAGTTTTAGATGAGTCTTGGAAGTTATTACTTCAGTAATAACCGCTCCTTATCCTTCTTATTTGCTTTTTGTGCCAAGAGTAACCTCTAATGAGAGAGAAGTAATGATTGGGAAAGTTGTTATCCCGAAACAGATTTCTGTGCTTCACCGTAAACATTCGTGTAAAATCTCTGAACATCTTTTTGAGGCGTGAAGTTTTGTTATTCTGCCCCAGGTTGTTATCTAACTTTCGTTAGTTCAAAACTTTTTGATTTGAGCAACATAAGGTCTTCGGAAAAAATGATTTTTACCTGCTGGTCTGTTTTGACAGATTTCTGCCATTTTCTGCATTTGCTTCTTGTGGGTTCCTTTTTTAGTTCTTTTGGGGAATTGAGCTTTTTGAGGGAAGTGCTGCAGTATCTAGTGTTCTAATGTAAGTTTATTTAGTGTTAGAACTGAACCTTAAGACTTATTTATCTTAAGTGCACTAATGTTGCTAATGAGATTGTGTGAAGTTTTGTATGAAGGAAAATTTTCAGGTGTATGGAAGGAATGAGTAATAAGATGAAGGATGGACTAAAGCTCAATCTTGGGGATGCCACGCATGTCACCCCAAGATATATCCAATAAGTACAAGCGTCAAAGCTTGGGGATGCCCAAGGCATCCCCTCTTTATCAATAAAAATTCCAGGTTTCTTCTAAACGCTTCATTTTTATTGTTTCATGCATAGTTGTGTTGTTCTTGGAGCATCTTCTTTTTCGTTTTTCGTTTTGGTTTTTAGTTTTCTTGGTTTCTTAGTTTTCTGAATAAATTGGTTGGACCCCCTCTTTCGTACATTGGTTTGCAAATAGTTTGGTTTGGTTTGGAAAAGAGTAGGAAAATTCATGCTTATGTGGTAAAAAGAGCTCTTTTTGACTGTGGCCTATGCTTTGTCATGCCATGCTTGATATTGTTTTGGCTTTATGCTTAGTATTCTTTGTTGTAGCATGACTTATTATAGACAGTTGAGATTGCTTAATGTGCCTTGGATGAATCATGCGTTGTTTTAGCATATTAAAGCATAGTATAGTGGTATTCTCTTTTGATGCTTTATTTGGGTTGACTTGGCACATGCTCACACCATGTTATGACTATCTCAAGTCACCATAGCCTTTATGATCCTTTAGTTTTCAACTTGTAGTATCACTTTATGCTTTGATCAATGATGTTTTGTCGCTCTGCATGATTATGGCCATTATTGCTCTCTTAGTTTGTCGCTCCTAGTCTTTTGCTAGCCTCCACAACCAAGTATGAGTTCCACTCATGCATCCAACTCCCTAAACCAAGTTATTCCAAAGAGTCCACCATACCTACCTACTAGCTTATGCTATTCCAAGTATATTCATGCTTTTGTTTACCTTCCAAATTAAACTTGTTATGAGAAAACTAGTGATTAAAGCTCTCACGAACTTGATGGCACACTTTACTTTATTTCCTCTAATAAACTTGAACCATTGGGTCGTTCTTTGTTGCATATATGCTTGCGCTTTATAAGTTGAAATTAGCAGAACCATGTTTCATGGGGAACGCTTTCAACATTGCACTGTACTTTGTACCTCGTTGATATCATGTTCTTTTGCTTACGGATCCCGGCGATGTGAAATAAAAGTGGAACTTGTAAGATCATAGAGTTTGTATGTGTGTTAGAGAAACGCCTGGGCTGCTAGCCTAAGCCATGCCTAATCATGGTGGAAACTTGCAGCATCACCATAATGAGCATTCTATGAAGCATCCTCAATAAAAACCTATGCAAATAGCAAATAAAAAGATCGCTGAGATGCTCATTGTATGCTTGCCTTGTCATTTTGATTATGGGAAAGCTCCCATATCATGTGCAAGGGGTACCCCGTTGGCGGTTCTTTATGATACATATGTACTTACAATGACAAGAGTTTACTTGTGACTAAAGTTGAGTAGCATGAGGTTCGGTCTTCATAAGTAAGGGGCATGAGATTTCGGTTTATAACTTGTCAAGCATATCCTCTTAGTTGTGTCACTTTAACCTTAATCAGCTTCAAGATTCTTATGATAGGGGCAATGAGAGCTGAAAGCTATAAGTACCATAATTTTTGGAAGCTCTTTATGAGACTTGAATCCCTACTTCCTTCTATGAAGGCCTTTCTTCCACCATTATATTGAGTCTCCACCTTCTATCTTTATGCACCTACTTTGAGAGCATAGTGGCCATTCTTAGTTCTATGTGCATTGTCACAAGACTAGTTGATTGATGCATACTTTGATATTGCTTGTTTTAAACTATTGTATCTAGTCACTCTTATGAACTTTGAAGGTGTCCTATGCATTTATATTTGCTACTCTATGAGGGACAAGTTGAATGCTATTATTCTATATTTTCTTTATGTGAAACAAATAAACGTCTTGCAAAGCATTGTTATTCATGAATCTTTTGTTTGTGCCTTTTCATGTTGCATCATAGTTTCTTTGTCTTATTGCTAGAACTTTGTCTTTTATGCTATGATTGAAGTACTTTGATCCCAGCTTTGAATGTTTTACAAATACTTTGATCAAGTCTTTGATGGTGCATGTCACCTAAAAAATTATTCTTTCTTTTTATCACTTACCTACTCGAGGACGAGCAGGAGTTAAGCTTGGGGATGTTGATACATTGCAAATGTATCTATAATTTTTTATGTTCCATGCTTGGTTTTACCCACTTTCTTGTGTTTTGTTCCAACTTTGGAGTACTTTTCATATGATTTCTTGGACTAACCTATTAACAAGAGCCACAGTGCCAGCTGCCTGTTTTCTGCTGTTTTTGGTTCCAGGAAAGTCAGAAAATGAATATTCTCGGAATTGGACAGGACAATAGCCAAAGTGCCTATTTTTCCGGAAGTCATCAAGTGCCAGAATACAAGACGGAGTGGGGCCAGAGGCCGGCCACACCACCTGGCCGCGTGGCCAGGCTTGGCCTGCATCAGGGGGTGGTGTGGTGGCCCCTGGCACCCCCTCGGCCTCCCCTTCCGACTATAAGATGCCCTCGGGACATAAACCCTAAGTGCCCGATCAACAATCCACGAAAGAGTCTGTAGCCGTCGTCATGTCCATCCCTAGATCGGGAGGGATCTGAAGCTGTTTCCGTCACCCTTCCAGAGAGGGGAATTCACCCTAGAGGCCTTCTTCATCACCATGCAAGCTTCCGGTGTGATGCGTGAGTAGTTCATCCTTGGACTACGGATCCATGTAGTAGCTAGATGGCTGGTTCTCCTCCTTTGTGCTTTCATGTTTAGATCTTGTGAGCTCCGTTCATGATCAAGATCATCTATTTGTAATCATACATGTTGTGTTTGAGGGGATCCGATGGATATTGAGATGCTATTTCAGATTGATTATTGATTCTATCATGTCTTTGTTATTTGTGATCTTGCATGCTTTCCGTTGTTAGTAGCTATCTTGGCCAAGTAGATGCTAGCTGTTGGGTCCGCAACATAGAAAACAAAAAAAATTCCTACGGTGTGAACTACACGCCAAGATCTATCTACTACGTACAAAGCAACGGGTGGACATACATCCAACGAGAACTTACCCTCGTAGACAACGAGCTTTGTTAACGAGTAGGAACTCGTGGTTGATGTAGTCGTACACTTGCCGATCTCAAGATCGTGATGAAGTCCAGAGTCCGCCCAAACGCCCATCGATCCAGCTCCAGCACCACCAAGTCCAAAGACTGCAGCGGTGCATCCGTGATCGCACACACGTCCGGTACCCCGACAACCTCCGTCCCTCGCTCTAGCAAAGCAGCGGAAGCTGCAACTTCTTTCCAGATAAAGCCACCGGGAACATGTATTTCGCTAATCCGAGACCATGGGGAAATAATACTAGAGGGGGAGAGAGATCCTTCACAAGGAGGTGTGTGTGAGAAGTGAGGAGAGGGGGGCCTTTTATAGGAGGAGGGGAGGGTACCCCTCCTTCATGGCCGGCGCATGGGGGAGGTGACCCTTCACCTCCTCCATTCATGTGGTGGTAACCCCTCCACATTAAAATGCCCTTTCACATTCTCTTTTAAAGTCTCCACTTTAAATGCATTAAATTTCTCCAAATTTAATGCTCTCTCATTTAATAAAACTCTTTTATTATTTTTATTCAGAATTTTTGTTAATTACTTTAATTAACAAACATTCACATAAAACCCCCTGCAACATTTCAATATTACATGTAGAACCAATTTCAGCAATTTCACCCAAACAGCTTTCTTGTCTATTGAAATAATTCCAGCGCTTTCTTAAATCTTTATCTGAAACATATTTGCTCCAAATGGTGTCGGTATCCCTTAAGTGTGTCACCCTATGGTTCGCGAATAATGCAGACATGATCGAGATCCCTCTCCGATCAATAATCAGCAGCGGGACCTGGAGATCCATACTGACTCCTACACATTCAACGATGACTTCTGTGATCGTGAGAACCTTTAACGCTAGTAACTAAATCCCTTTGTCCCGCGATATATTACATGTCCGAGATTCGATCATCGGTATCTCCATACCTAGTTTGATATCGTTACCGACATGCACTCTTTTCTTGTTCCCGTGATATAACATTGTAGTGATCACATCACTTGCTTGCAAGCTATCTTAATGTGATATCACCGAGAGGGCCCAGAGTATATCTATCCGTCATCGGGATTGACAAATTCCACTCTTGATCCATGAGCCTCAACATAACACCTTCATAGCACTGAACCCATCTTTATAGTCACCTTGTTACGGTGTGACATTTGATGTTATCAAGATACTCTTCCGGTGTTAGCAATTAACATGATCTCATGGTCTAAGGACTAAGATTACTTTGTATGATGTTATAGCAATATAAACATAATGACTTTGATTGTAATGCTATACTTCGTATGAATGTTCATCACATCATTCCACCAATGTTGTAACCTCGTTATTAACAACATCCAATGTCCATGATCAGGAAACCTTGATCATCTTGTTAATCAACGAGCTAGTCTATAAGAGAGGCATAACTAGGAACCCTTTTTGTTTATTAAACACACATGTATTGATGTTTCCGATCAATACAATTCTAGCATGTAAAATAAACATTTATCATAAACATGGAATAAGATAATAACCACTTTATTATTGCCTCTCGGGCATATTCCCTTCAGTCTCCCACTTGCACTAGAGTCAATAATCTAGTTTGAAAAACTTTGCGTATTGAACACCTATGGCTTTCTGGTGTTGCATATACGCTATTGCTAGTGGTTAACATAATCTCTAGATCTGACAGTTTCAGGTCCGTGTGTATTTGCATGTCTCTGCGTCTCTACGCATCACTCATTCTCAAATGAGATGGCATTGTATAAATTTGGTCCTTTGGTGAGACCTTTAGTTCGTTCGGCTCAAAATATGTTGATATTATTATCACACAATATATCTTCATAGTATTAGCCCACTTTGAACCACACCTAGTTTGATAACAAACTACTTAACACAAATGCCCTCCTTGTCGCTACTATAGCAGTCATATACTTAGCTTTTTGTTGTAGTATCCGTCACAATGTCTCAACTTTGGAACTCATCCAAATCCATCATGGAACATCCTTTCCATTATATTGTGCCACCCATAGTCTAAATTGAGATAAATTTAATTTGTATCTTGTGACAAAACTAGTATCAATGTAACACTTTACAATGAACTACCTTTAACTATTTGTCACTTATACATTATATATTCTTAGTTCTTCCAAAGCTCATAAGAATATCTTTAATATTGTCCAATGATCATCTTATGAATCATTCTGGTATATGCTCATAACATTTAGAGTATAGGACATTCTGGATATATACATATCATGGTATAATCGATCAGAATCTTCATGTGATTTTACTCACCAAGTGTTGAAACACTTGAATCTGAATACAATTCTTTCCATGCAGCAAGAACCTTTCTTGTTGTTTCCATATTGAACCCTTTCAATATCTCATATTGAACCCTTTCAATATCTTATATATGTATGTCCACAACCATATTAGCGCCTTTAATCTATCCATATAGATATTGATGCCTAATATTCCGGGTTTGCCCAAGTCTTTCATCGAAATCTTATTTTAATGAAATTCTTAACTTGTGTCAATTCAAGATACATCATTTCCAATCAACAATATGTCCTCTACATAATATATTAGAAATATGTCTCAGGGCTCCGACTTAATTTCTTGCAAATGCAAGCATCTTCATCATCTCCGATGAATTTAAACTCTTTTAATAGTTTCATCATGGTGAAGATTCCAACTCCGCTATGCTTACTTCAACTATTGAAGTTTACATGCCCTTTTAGCACCCTTTGAATTAACAAAACCCTTCGGACCATGTCATGTACATGTCCTAGGTTACCGTTCTATTAGAAGAACCTCGTTTTGTTTATTCAACTACCATATACCAAATTATATGTAGTGGTTGCTACATTAATCCGTCAAGACTATATATCGCTATGAAAGATCAAATCTTGTGATAGTCAACTCCTTGAACATTGTCGTAAACTTATTTCCGACATGTCGACTATTTCATAGATGTTAAACATCCATGTCTTATTTCTTTATAGATCCAAACACGACTGATAGGCTTCACGCCTTTTCGGAGGGTCTTCCAAGTTCAGAAACTTGTTTTCTCATGTATGGATACTATCACGGATTATATGACTTCTAGTCATTTTATGGAGTCAGGGCCCATCATCGCTTCTTTGCATGTAGTCGGTTCATCATTGTCAAAACAATAATGACTTGCTTATCAAATCTTACTATTTGATTCTTACCGACCCACACGGTTCTATAGGAACTCTAATCTCCGAGATCACACCTTTTGTAATCACGAGCCATGAGCATTGTGGCCGCCACCGACACTTTCCGGCCGCAATGCTACTTAGCACATATAGCTAAGGTTCAACAACCTTATCAAAGTTCTATTGTCATCCCACTTAACTTTTCACGAAAAGTTCCTTCTCAAGAAACTTGACGTTCCAAGCGACAAACTCTTTTGTCCTTGGTGTTATGGAGAAATTCCCAACAATGTCTTTGGGATAACCTACAAAGACGTGTTTATCCGACTTTGGTTGTAAACATTTTACTTATGCATAGCATACCAAAATTTAAGAAAAGACAATTCGGGTTTTATCCCAAACCATAACTCATATGGTGTCATTTCAATGGATCATGATGGTGCTCTTTTCAGTGTAAAAGCGGTAGTCTCTAAAGCTTCAATCCTTAAAACATAATGGCAGTTTTATAAATGACACCCTTGATCTTACCATGTTAAACATGGTTTGATTTTATCTCTCGAATATGCCATACTCCTATGGTTTATCGGGAAGCACAAATCATGGAACAATTCCTCAAGTCTTAGGTGTTTTTGCTAAACATGTAACTCAAATATCTTCCTTTATGATCGAATCATAAACTCTTTATTTTATTGTTACAATGATTTTCCACTTCATCTTGAAAGTCTTTGAACAATTTTCAAATGTTTCATACTTCTTCCTTATTAAGTAAATATACAGATATATTCACTCAAATTTTCGGAGAAAGCATATGAAGCAAAAAGATCCATCGCATATGGCTACACATAATGGACTATGCACATCAAGATGCACAATTTCCAATAAGCTAGTCATTCGCTCCTCTCCGCCTATGGACGGAGTTTCAATTATCTCGAGGCAAGACTCACAAGCGTCAATTGATCAAAATCAAAGACTCCAAAAATCCATCAACATGGAGTTTCTTCATGTTTTCTTTCAAATATAATTTAAACAGCGATGTCACTTCATAAGTGATCTTTCAATCATTTGTCTTGCGACATTTTAGCAATAGTGTTTATGGATGTGATTTCTCCAACTAGACTTGTAAAAGTTCATCCATCCTTTATGGAATACGGTAATTATTTGAACAGCCATTGTTCTCATGATACCTGAACAAAATAACAATTATTTAAACAAATCTTGAAGGCTTGGTTTGATGACAACGAAAAACACAATAACACTTTATTTGTTTTCGATGAACATCATCACTCATTCTCTTGGTAGTTACTTAGGCCATTGTAGTTCATGAATTGCATTGTCCTGTATGACACTTCATACCAACCAATTCGGTATCCAATACCTAAGAACCACATTGTTTAACAAGCAAGGAATATAGCCATAACATGTATATCTTCTATATACCTAAGTTGGACATCTCCAACCTTTTATTTTCTGCCAAATATTTTATAGATTCTCTTTCAGCAATTCCTTTTCTTTTAAAAGAATCTATCAACATCAATAGTGGTGTCATCAACATGACACATGGTACAAAGCGTATATAGTCAAATACTAATACCTTTGGACTTGCACTTTGAAGTGGATCACCATCATCAAATGTTTGGTGTTCTTTCAAAAATCCATTCTTTAGTAATCTATTAGTGTAGTAAACATTTTACTTACATCTTCTATTCATCCTTATCATGACAACTTTCATGATCAAGCTACTATAGCCTATAAGGAAGAATCGCGAGTATAATATCAGTTCCCAAAACCTTTTTGGTAGATTCGGATGCCTAGCATCTCCATTCTTCACAAATTCTCATACAATATGAGAACATGTATTTTGCTAAATTATACTCTATCATAATGCAACCAAAAACATTGTTTCAGATATCACAATATCTTTCACATATGATGGTTTCTGAAACAATTTTCAGCTCCAATATAATCTTGATATTAAAACAACTTTTTGAATATCAATAATCATGGAGGCAAACATGATACTTTAGATACTAACATTGGAATTCTTACTCTTGATTTAATACTACTTATTAAACTTCATGGAGTAAATAGAGTTTGCTGAAAGTTTGCAATGGGACTTATAAAGTTTAAATTGACATTCAAAACAATACGATACCAGTTTATAAAGTAAATATCCAGAATTCTGTAGTTCTATTATCTCAAATAAAAACTAAGCAAAAGGTAGTGAACAGATGCGAATGACTACAACAGATTATGCAAATTCACTTCGATTTAGTTTATGACAAATTGAGTTCGACTAATCCAAATTAGAAATGAACTCCCACTCAAAAACGACATCCCTCGTGCCTTTTTGGTGATTACATGAACCAAATCCACTACACCAAGTCCGATCATCACGTGAGTCGGTATAGCTTCAAAGGCGAGCATCAATATGGTCATCACATCAACTATATGACTCATGCTTAACCTTTCGGTCCGTGTTCCAACTCCATGTCTGTACATGCTAGGCTCGCCAAGTAAGAACCTTAGTATTCGCGTGTGTAAAACTGTCTTACACCCGTTGTATGAAAGCGTAGAGTTGAGAACACCCGATCATCACGTGATGTCTCGAAACACGATCCATAGAACGGTGTATACTTAAGGAAGAACACATTTTATCTTGATATTTAAATGAGGGATCATCTTACAATGCTACAGAAAGCGCCAAACTAGCAGTATATGATGCTAACATCTAATGTGTAAAGTGAGATGATATGGTCCATGCATTTGATCTCTATCATTTGCATCGTGGTATGATCTCTATCATTCCTTTGTGTGTAAGGCCAAGGTCTATGGAATTTACACGTTGAATGTGTTGTAAGAGTATCTATCATACATCTACTTACAACAATACCATATCAAGACACTAGCCCAGCAACGATCTAAACTAGACGCCTCTAATTTATCAATTGCAAGTTTTACGTGGCTTAGGGATTTCGGAGATAGAACCGTTCTTACCTACGAACATGAACCACAACGAGGATAACTAAGTTATTAGCAACTCGTTGTAAATCAGATATTGACTATAGTAGAAGATACAGACACCCGCCAGCCACTTATGCAAAACAAGTTGCATGTCAGTCGTGGAACCGGTCTCATGTACGATGACATGTAAGGTTGGTCTGGTCCGCTTCATCCCACTATGCCACCAATATCCAAAATACATGAAAGAAGCAATAACATGATCATCATCGCCCACATATAAACATATGTGTACTATCCGTGCAAAGCACCTATGTATAGATCAGGCTCTGATACCACTGTTGGGTCCGCAGCATAGAAAACAAAAAAATTCCTACGGTGTGAACTACACGCCAAGATCTATCTACTAGGTACAAAGCAACGGGTGAACATACATCCAACGAGAACTTACCCTCGTAGACAACGAGCTTTGTTAACAAGTAGGAACTCGTGGTTGATGTAGTCATACACTTATCGATCTCAAGATCGTGATGAAGTCCAGCAGGTCCGCTCCAAAGACGTCCATCGATCCCAAAGACTACCAAGTCCAGCACCGCAGCAGCGGTGCATCCGTGATCGCACACACGTCCGGTACCCGACAACCTCCATCCTCGCTCCAGCAAAGCAACGGAAGCAGCAACTCCTTTCCAGATAAAGCCACCGGGAACATGTATCTCGCTAATCCGAGACCATGGGGAAATAATACTAGAGGGGGAGAGAGATCCTTCACAAGGAGGTGTGTGTGAGAAGTGAGGAGAGGGGGGACTTTTATAGGAGGAGGGGAGGGTACCCCTCCTTCATGGCCGGCGCATGGGGGAGGTGACCCTTCACCTCCTCCATTCATGTGGTGGTAACCCCTCCACATTAAAATGCCCCTTCACATTCTCATTTAAAGTCTCCACTTTAAATGCATTAAATTTCTCCAAATTTAATGCTCTCTCATTTAATAAAACTCTTTTATTATTTTTATTCAGAATTTTGTTAATTACTTTAATTAACAAACATTCACATAAAACCCCCTGCAACATTTCAATATTACATGTAGAACCAATTTCAGCAATTTCACCTGAAACAGTTTCGGTGTCTATTGAAATAATTCCAGCGCTTTCTTAAATCTTTATCTGAAACATATTTGCTCCAAATGGTGTCGGTATCCCTTAAGTGTGTCACCCTATGGTTCGCGAATAATGCAGACATGATCGAGATCCCTCTCCGATCAATAATCAGCAGCGGGACCTGGAGATCCATACTGACTCCTACACATTCAACGATGACTTCTGTGATCGTGAGAACCTTTAACGCTAGTAACTAAATCCCTTTGTCCCGCGATATATTACATGTCCGAGATTCTATCATCGGTATCTCCATACCTAGTTTGATCTCGTTACCGACATGCACTCTTTTCTTGTTCCCGTGATATAACATTGTAGTGATCACATCACTTGCTTGCAAGCTATCTTAATGTGATATCACCGAGAGGGCCCAGAGTATATCTATCCGTCATCGGGATTGACAAATTCCACTCTTGATCCATGAGCCTCAACATAACACCTTCATAGCACTGAACCCATCTTTATAGTCACCCTGTTACGGTGTGACATTTGATGTTATCAAGATACTCTTCCGGTGTTAGCAATTAACATGATCTCATGGTCTAAGGACTAAGATTACTTCGTATGATGTTATAGCAATATAAACATAATGACTTTGATTGTAATGCTATACTTCATATGAATGTTCATCACATCATTCCACCAATGTTGTAACCTCGTTATAACAACATCCAATGTCCATGATCAGGAAACCTTGATCATCTTGTTAATCAACGAGCTAGTCTATAAGAGAGGCATAACTAGGAACCCTTTTTGTTTATTAAACACACATGTATTGATGTTTCCGATCAATACAATTCTAGCATGTAAAATAAACATTTATCATAAACATGGAATAAGATAATAACCACTTTATTATTGCCTCTCGGGCATATTCCCTTCACTAGCAACTCCAAGAGTTAGTATTTATGCTCGATAGTGGGTTCATGCCTCTGGTAATCTAGGGAAGTGACAGAAATCTCTAAGGTACTAGACGTGCTGTTGCTACTAGGGAGAAAACAACAATCCTTTGTTCATAGAACAATCGTATTGTTTACTTTACATGCAGTTCATAAAGCAATAATCTGTTGCTTGCAACTTAATACTGGAGGGGGTTCGGATGATAACCTGAAGGTGGATTATTAGTCATAGATGCAGTTGGATGGCGGTATATGTATAATGTTGTAATGCCCAATCAAGTCTCAAAGGAGTCAAGATGATTAGTATATGCATGTATTGCTTTCTCGATGTTTGTCAATTGCCCCGCCGTAATTTGTTCACCCAGCATGTTATCTATCTAAGGAGAGGCACCTCTAGTGAACTATGGATCCCAGTCCTTGTCTTTTACATACAATCTATAATCTTTTACTGCTTTGTGTTTACTTTCTGCAAACTATTACTTCTTTCCATTCGATACGTTTAATATTTTGTTTTCCGCAAAACACGGTGAGATTGACAACCTCATCGCAAGTTGGTGACAAAGTTCTGTGGTTGTGTTGTGCAGGTCTCCACGTTGCTACTAGCACCAGTAGTGCGCCCTGCCAAGGCTCAGCTAGCAACACCTTTGGGGTGTTTCCTTGCTCCTACTGGTTCGATTAAACCTTGGTTTCATAACTGAGGGAAACTTGCTGCTGTGCTCATCATACCTTCCTCTTGGGGTTCCCAATGAGCTCTACATCAACATCGCCTTCAAGCATTTTTCTGGGCGTCGTGCATTGAGCTATCAGTACAGCAGCGCGTTGTAGCACTGACTATTGATCCGGGTGCCACCGGCTGGCCCTCACCAGCCGTCCATCCCTTGTAATCCGCACACCATCCAATATATAAAGGGTTCGATGGCCTCCATAGAGAGGTTTATCACTCATCTATCCCATTTCCCCCTAGTTCATTCCCGATACAGCTCAAGGATCCCTTGTACCCTGTCTATTTCTTTTGATAGTGAGATCTTTCAGGAGTAGGGGTGTGATAACCCCCAAGTACAGGAGATCACCATAGTACCTCTTAATATGGAAGTAGGGTATCGATCCGTAGGAGCAAGAAGGAAAAGTTATTTATTCTTTACAACTAAAGTGTCATAAATTTTAGTTGATTATGCACTAAACAAGTTAAGAAACAAGATGGTTGATTTAATAGATGTAAATTTAATGTAACAGAACAAGAATATAAAAGTGTCCTAATCCTCTTCAATACAAGAGGACAAGACAAGGGTTTTCTATTATGGGAACAATGAATATGGGTTCATGGGTTCACTTAATCCTCTCTTCTCCATCTATGGTGATTATCATGTTATAGATAGTAAAGGTACACACAATTGCAATGTTTTAATTGTACCTTTATGGTGACTACATGTCGTAAAACATATAGATGAAAGAGGTACTCCTTTGTGTTGCTAGGTCACCCTTGCAATCAGGCTAGCATTTGGTTTGTGTCACACCACACATCATACTTCTTCCTTTTTATAGTTATACCCAGATGTGCAACAAGGCTAAAAACGTTTGTGGGTAAAATAGCGCACCTCTCGAGAGTGTATAAACGTGTCATGACACTCCTTGTTCTGGGAAATAACTGCAAATGTCAAGTTGAAACGAACTCCATGAAGTTCTCACAACCCGTGAAGACTAACAGACTTAGAATTTTATAAACAAAAATTTACCTTTGCTAAAACCTGATTTCGAAAACCTGCACAAGCCTAGAATGTATGATCCACGGATGTAGATAGTGCATCAAACAACCACATAGTTAGAACTTGCTGAGTACACTCGTACTCAATCTATCCTCCTTATCCCTTGCTTAGGTTACAAAGTCAATGACAGAACCGCAAACATGGTACTAGAAGACCCGAGAAGGCATCTACGGAAAGTCAATGTTAGTTCAACGGATTCAAAGGAGTCAGCACTTCATAGTAGTGATAGCAGAGATCAAGTTAAACCTAGATGGGATTCAATTCCCGAGAATATGAATCATACCAATAGAAGTTGCTAATAGAGCCAATAGGCAGCCTTTAGTTATCGAGATAGGACTAGAGGTAGATCTAGTGCTAGACTAGACTACAAGCTACTTTTTTTGGATTTTGGTTTGAACATGAACTTACCTGGCGAGTTAATTGTGTCATGAAAGTTTCGAGGATCTTCTATGAAGATCTGTGATATGAATATATTGTTATACCTTGGTCCTGCGATGTTTCTGTTGTACTACTCTGGTAGGCGTAATGTTCATGGCACGATGTTCTGTGAGTGTTATACCAACGACTCACGCTCTACAACATGTAGTGGAGTGTTAGGTCACCACACCCTATCCAGCTGGTCAACTCCAAGATCAAGCCGGATGGCCCCGTCTAGCCGGTCAACCTCAAGACCAGGACGGCTGGCCCGCTCCAGCACGACACCTCGGAATCAGTAGAGAAGATCTGGAGAGCATGATGATGGCTACAACATCACGCCTCCGCATCGACAAGATAGGAGATGAAGTCATCACAAAGACTTTGGCTTTGCGTCAGCTATAGTGCCAACGGCTCCGCACTGTTCAACAAGACGTCCGTCTGACGCGAGACTACGACCATACAACCGGTACGACAGCGCACTATAGCACTGACTATTGATCTGGCCCCCACTAGCCGTCCACCCCTTGTAATCCGCACCCCAGCCAGTATATAAGGGGTGCGAGGGCCTCCATAGCTAGGCTGATCACTCATATCTCCCATTTTCCCCAGTTCATCCTTGATACAGCTCAAGGAGTCTTTGTATTGTGTGTATTGCTTTTGATAGTGAGATCTTACAGGAGTAGGGGTGTTACCTCATCATGAAGGCCCTAAATCTGGGTATATCACTGTTTGCTCCTTATTAAGCTATCCCTGATGGTACTGTCGTGTTCCACACCACGACAAAAGTCCTCCTCCTTCCTGCCGCCGGAGTAGCAAGCGGATGAAGTGGAGACCTCGCGGAAGGGGTTTGCCGCCTCGTCACCTGGGAGAGGAAGAAGACAGAAAAAAGAATGATGTGCTTCATTTGACAAATTCGAGTCAACTAATATGGATCGGAGGGAGTACTATTTAGGGTAAGCAGTTGCAATGAGCTCTATATCACCGTTTAGTTGTCTCGACATCATTTTTTATGGCGGAACCCAGCCGTGGACGTCGGTGTTTCACGTCGTCTGTGGTTCAGGCTTGGTCCATTCAAGCTGGACTTAACAAAAAAAATCAAACTTTTCAATTTTTGGATAAATGCTACTCCAAATGATTAAGCTGGCCAATGTTTTAAAGTGTGGCCAGTTTTTCTATTAGATTTGGCTAAAATTTTAAAATCTAAAAAAAAAACAGTTGTGATATTTCTACCCTTGTTAACTGATCAATTTTGAAGAACTTTGACCCCGTCTTGTCCGTCCGTTCTGAAACTATTTCTGATTTTGTTATTTTTGGTCAAATAAAACTGAAAAAAAAGAGGAAACAAATATACTGACTCGCGGCGTCGTATTCCTTTGGTCATCCTTATCCACTTCTCGCTGGGCTTGGTTTGGTTCGGTTCGATTGGTACCCATCGATCGCTCGAGCGTCACTGAATATTGGATCGTAGCGCTTGGCTTGGCTGCTCTCTTGACTGTTGTTGACATCTTCGTGAGAGCGGTCACTTAGGCCAGCGGTCGTCACGTCTCAGCGCGCATCGATCCCAAAGTTCCCTTGCTTTGGTTGGTTATTAGGACCTACAGTTCCCTTGCTTCATTTCAAAAAAAAAATATCCAAAAGAAAAGTTCCCTTGCTTTTGGAGTATTATCTTCAGAAAGAAAAGTTTCAGCGCGTAGTTTCGGAAGAAATTAAAGCGTGCTCACGAAATGCTTGCAACGGGATCGTCAAGCCGCCGTCGTTTTGTCTCGCAGGAGGGGTTCCCAATAGACGGGGTCGTCGGGAACTGATTAACAGGTTCAAGGGCATATATGATCAGCAAGCGGGGCCAATTTGGCAGCGTAAGCTCTCTATCGGGCTAGATCGGGAATCCATCCACCGGACCAAAGAGTTCGTTTCTTTTTCCAAATTCCAACCGAGCCGCGTGCGGGTGGCGTACGGTCGTTTCCGCGGGTTCCAGTTCGACACGGACGCGCGCCGCCTATTTGACGCCCCTCGCCACGCCTGCGCGCGCACCGCTCCAGTCCAGCCTCTGCGCCCTCGATCGGAACTCGGAAGCGCGGTCGCCTGCTCCGCCGGAACCGACCTCGCCTATCGATCCACTCCTCCACCCCCGAGAAGAAAAGATCCGTCGATGGCGGCCGCGAAGTCCTCCGTTCTCCTCGACGTGAAGCCATGGGACGACGAGACCGACATGGCCAAGCTCGAGGAAGCCGTGCGAGGCGTGACCATGGAAGGACTCACCTGGGGCGCATGTACGCTGCTTTCCACCCCTAGCTAGTACTAGATAACTACTACTACTACCTCTGAATCACGCTGCCTATTAATTTACCAATCCTGTGTGTTCTTGCAGCCAAGCTCGTCCCGGTCGGGTACGGGATGAGTAAGATGCGGATCATGCTGACCGTCGTCGACGACCTCATCGAGGAGCACCTCTGCGCCGAGCCGTTGGACGAGTTCGTGCAGAGCTGCGACATTGTCAGCTTCAACAAGATATGTGAGTAGTCTCTGTGCCCTATTTGTCTAACTAATAATCAGAATTCAGAAGATTGTTGCCCTGCACCGCATCTCCGTTAGGTTTTCCAGTCTTGGTGTTGAGTGAGGATGGTGCTTGTCCACTAACGTCTGAATAATGAACTTTCTATCATCGCAGGAAATCCCTCGTCGCATGCAGCGATCCATATGGGTGGAGAGCAGCAGCACAAGATTTTTCAGTTCAAAGCTAGTAGTACTAGTTTCGTTCTTCGACTATCCAATAATTCTTAGTTCCATGCAAAATAAATAAAAAATTCTATAGGTCAATTGTTATATACTCTCTCCGTTCTAAAATAAGTTACGTGGGTTTATCTAGATTCGGATATATCTAGACACGTTTTAGTATATAGATACAATACATGTGAATGTAGACAAACTCAAGTCACTTAATTTGGGGCGGAGGGAGTAGTTATAGTTCGTTATACTTTGCCACTCGTCGGCTGCCTATCTATAAATTGTAATCGAACTTCCTGTTTCTTCTAGTATGAAAAGAAAACTTTTCAAATATCGAGTTTGAGGCGCCGCTTGTGCCGTGCCCACTAGTTACTTAATCTCGTGTGGACAACATGCGTTCTGCTGCATCTGGTGACTGGAATACGTCTCTTTGGTCAATGGAAAGTTCCTCTTTTTTTTGGTCGAGTTATATAGATTTCGAGTTCTTTGAATTTGGCTTCACCCGCATGAAAAGTCGTCCAACATGCGAATCCTCACCTCGCTCTACCTACTCATTCCTAGTACTCCCTCCGATTCATATTATTTATTATTGTCTCAACTTTATCTAGATTTAGATGTATCTAGTTAAATATTTAGACTAGATGTATTTATATCTAGACAAATTTAAGAACATTAATATGGACCGGAGGAAGTAGAGTATTAGCTGCGAGAGATAACTCGGGGAGAGTGAGAACGGCGACAAATAAGGAACCACATCGTTAGATTAAGACAATGCATAAGTACATTCTTACATATTCTACTCCGTGTGTCTTCACATTTCTTACATATTCTATGTGATCTAGAGAAAACAAACCGACCGTTTGTAAAATCTTATTACTATGCTATTATCTTACCTACCGTTGATAAAGAAAACACAACTGAACCTACACATTAAAACGTGCCATGCGAATTTAGACAAATCCAAGACACTTATTGCCGGATGGTGGGAGTACTTTATGAAATTCTTGTCAGTAGAAAACAAATACTCCCTCCGTCCCAAAATAAGTGACGTGAATTTGTCTAGATTCGGATGTATTTAGACACGTTTTAGTATATAGGTACATACAAATCTAGACAAACTCAAGTCACTTGTTTTGGGATAGAGGGAGTATATAACATGCAACTGATCTAACAAAATTTTCATCTTGTAAATTGTATAATCTATTTGTAAAGTCAAGTTGTATATACCCGTATACCTTAGGGTACCCATGCATGAGCCAAGTAGTGAGATTCAATAGATGAAAAAGTTCAGCGATTGCTAAAAAACACTCGGATGCTGGTTGTCACGTTGCAGCATTCGTTTTCTGACCGTTCGATACTCCTCCGACGCGCGAGATCACGGGGCAATCGGACTGGGTCTCCGACAGAAACCACCCACTTGCGCACTTCTCTTCCGGGTTCCAATCCCCTTCCCATTTCTTTTCCGGTGGCGCAGTGGAGGCGTCAACAACCACCCAAACTCGCGCTGTAGACGCCGCCATGCCGATGCGTTGCCCACCTTCGCACCCCCGTCGTCCTCTCTGCTTCCTCAAGCCGACCCGCCTGCTCTCCTCCCTCACACCATCATCGTCGACAGACGCATACACACTCTCTCTCCTTTCCCCTCCATAGATCTGGCCCCGCTCCCATGGCATACCGGGGATGCAGCCTTGATCTAGCCTTCCCAACACGGCTTGTCGACGCCGGCGGTTTTTCGTGGTCCGGCATGGTGTCTGCCTCACACGCAACGGTGGAGGTGTTGGAGGCCTAGAGAAGATGCCGCTTTAAGTGGCTCATTGACTACTGAGATAGATCGATCGGACAACCCCGATCCATGAATCCTCACCATTGCGTCCATGGTGGCTTCCCTCAAAGTTCTACTTTCATCATGTTGCCACTCACTCCCCTGTGCATGTCCAGGCGCAACCTCCTGCTGTCCCATGGAGGAGCTGTGTCCGCCACTAAGGTACCCCTGTTGTCTGCTCATGGAGATTAGCGACCTATTGGTCGCCGGTAGTTCTTCCAGGCCACGTGAACAAGTGGAGAGGGTCATCATCGGGAGCAGGTGAGATGTTGTGGTCGAAATCTGCCTAGGCTCCAGCGCGTCTCCATTTCCATGTCTCACGCTATGTCCCTTGCTTAATTAGTAGTACCAAGGTAACCGAATCAATCACTATTTAGTGGCATTTGTATGTACGTCAAAGGCAATGTGGTTCATGTTGTTGTGGTTTGTTAGAGGCTAAAGCTATCTTCTTGTAATTAGTGTGAATTTACATTAGTGGGATTATTCAGATGTGAAAATCGGTCAGTTTCTATATTTCTCCGAAGCAACATTGTTGTTAAATTGGTGTGTGATCATTTTATCACTAGTAAGTTCTTACTTTTAGGGAGTCGTTTTTTCATGACCCATGATCTCATTGTCATATTTTTGGTCACACTTTTTTGATGTGTAGTTACTTGCTTTTGTAACATGGTATGTTTAGTTGGACGTGGGAAATGGCTATCGAGGAGGAGGGTGTTTTTTGCTTCCATCATCTTGTATATTAATTAAGTTGCTTTTGGAAAGAAGCCTAAGTTACTTTTTGTCATCTCACTAAGTTGGTTGTAAAATCTAAACTAAGTTGATTACCGTTAAAACTATCTAAACTAAGTTGATTATAGTCAAATGGGCCTAGTACATATATTTTTAAGTTACTTTATTGCTAGATATTTAGTTTGTCGGCATGCCTCAGATTTCCTACTAATCTATCTAAGTTGCTTTCGTCAAGCTTCATGCACTAATCAACTATTTCAAAAGATCGATCTGATGAAAAGTGGTAGGCAATCCACTTGTACACTTCAACATCTTTTGTCAACATCCTTTAAGTTTTTTATTTACACCCAAATGCCCCTCAGTACCAATTTAGTTAAGTCTCTTCTTTGTCATGTGGCTAAGTTGCTTTGTTCGACTTACTAAGTTGTTTTATGTCACATAACTAAGTTGCTTTCCACCGTGCATTTACATTTTGGTTAATCAACCAATAGGTTTTCTGAGCTTAATAATGACTTTCTAATTAGAAAATTGCTTTTCTAGCAGCCAAGTTTGGAATCTGATAAGAATTTTTTTGAAAAAGAGAGGAACAAGCGCTCGCACCTGTGTTTACCAGAAGTTGATGCAGCAGCAGGGAACCGTCTAGTGTCTCGTCTGCAAACTTTGTCTGCAGGTACGTGCTTAAGAATGAGTGACAATTATGGGGAACTCTTAACTCTTGCGAGATAGAAACTGAAGCCATTGAATTCATGAATCACGAGTATAGAGCCGAGAGTGTATCAGCTCCGAATGTTACTCACTACTACCTAATAGTTCTGGTTGTAAAAACTAGACATATTACAAGTACTTATAGGGGGGGGGGGGTAGTTTTAGTTCTTCTGCTTGATACCATGATTTATGCATATTGTTTTCCTTTTTTAGCTGTATGGATAAGTTGTCTAGTGGTTTAACTAAGTTGTTTTATCACTATGCTTAAGTTGTGTACTGAAATATGTTGATTTTATTCCTAAGTTGTTTTTTCATGCTCCATAAGGAACATGCTTGTGTGGATGCAGATTATCTTAACAGCTTAAGATTCTGTGCTCTATCTACTGCAGCCACCTTCCATAACTTGGCAAGAAACGCGGTGAGCTGAGAAACCTCTAGACGAAAGAACAACCTCCGAGAGTATTGCACCGGGATACAATGGTTGGGCCAAATGCACATTCAGCACCAAATCCGGCATGTACACCATGGAACTTTCAAGTGGTGTGTTTTGTACGTACTCTTTCTTTCTACCTTGCTTAAACATAACCTAAATGAAAGTACTAACCGTACACGACACACTGGAATTAAGTTGTTTTCTTAATTTCCTTAAGTTGGCTTCTAAAAGTAACTAAATTTGTTCTGTCACCATGCTCAAATTGCATTCTACCATGTTGCTTTTTAATTATGCTTCTTTTTTCCTTTTGAAGTTCACTATCTGATTGATTAAGTTGCGTTGGTTAACATGACTAAGTTGGCTTATGAAAGTAACTAAGTTGGTTCTTCCACCTTGCTCAAATTGCTTTTTAATTGTGATGTCTTCCCTTTTGAAGTTGGCTACAGGATGAATTAAGTTACGTTGGTCAACATGCTTAAGTTGGCTTTTAAAAGTAACTACGTTGGTTCTGTCTCCATGCTTAAATTGCTTTTTATCATATTTCTTTTTAATTATTCATTTTCCCTTTTGAAGTTGGCTACTGCATTAATTAAGATGTCCTGGTGAACCTGTCTAAGTTGGCTTGTGAAAGTACTTAAGTTGCCTTCATCAACACGCCTAGGTTTTTTATTCTATTGTAAGAATATTACTAAAAAAAGAATAGAATAGCCAAATTTCCTTTGTTCTTGGATCTACTAAGTTGCTACAGGTTTGTGATATGTATTTGTTTGTTTTAGGATCTTCTAAGTTGCTACAAGTTTGGGTTATGTCGTATATTCCTAGGTCTAGGGTTCTAAATGCATCTTGGTTGCAACAAGATTGTGCTTTGTTTGTTTTTAGGATCTACTAAGTTGCTACCTAGATCCCGATGGGTCTAAATTGGGGAACCTATTTTGGGGGTAAGGTAGGATTAAAAATGTTTCTGATTTCGTTCACCCTTTTTGATTTCATGTCTAAGTTCGTAGATTCGATTGAAGTTTTTTTGTTTGTGTGCAGCAACGTATGAAGAAGTACAAATCGATGGAGATCTGGAGGAGGAAGAAAGGAGTGGTGTAAAAGGTGACACAAAAATGCGATCTAGATACAGGGACGGAGGAAGGTTGCGTGTTTGGCATGAGGGAGAGATGTGGGTTTTTTTTTCTCTCAAATTGCTTAATGGATGTACCCGGTTGGAGGTATTTTTGTGCGGATGCTGGTTCGTACTAACCAGCACCCGGGTGCTAGCTAGCCACGTCCCATATTCTATGTCATCTAGAGAAAACAAACCGACCGTTTGTAAAATCTTGTTACTATGCTATTATCTTACCTACCATGATAAGGAAAACACAACTGAACCTACACATTAAAACGTGCCGTGCGAATTTAGACAAATCCAAGACACTTATTGCCGGATGATGGGAGTACTTTATAAAATTCTTGTCAGTAGAAAACAAATATTCCCTCCGTCCCAAAATAAGTGACGTGGATTTGTCTAGATTCGGATGTATCTAGACACGTTTTAGTATATAGGTACATACAAATCTAGACAAACTCAAGTCACTTGTTTTGGGATAGAGGGAGTATATAACATGCAACTGATCTAACAAAATTTTCATCTTGTAAATTGTATAATCTATTTGTAAAGTCAAGTTGTATATACCCGTATACCTTAGGGTACCCATGCATGAGCCAAGTAGTGAGATTCAATAGATGAAAAAGTTCAGCGATTGCTAGATCGGCTGGAGGTATAGGCTCGCACCGGCGTCTGGCAACCGCGCCCTTGACAGTCAGACGATCACTACTGGGTGAGGTCGATGAACATGGCAAATTCATGCATAAAATGTTATTTCTAAGTTTTATCGGCTGATTCATGCATAAAATGTTCTGTTACTTTTATGAGAATCTTTTTTGTAGATGTTGGGACAACTATCCCAGTCCAGGATGTATCATTTGTAATATTTTCTCCTTGGTTATTAATATAATTCAAAATTCTAGAAAAGCTATAGTTTGCCTAGATTAAATCAAAGATGGCCAACGAAATAGTAATAAATCCAAAATTAGCCTGTTGACACCGTTAATTTTGGCGTTTGCCAAAACACGGCCAGTTTTCCTACAGTACCACTATATTTAGTTACCTTCTCAAATCTCAACTTGTTACCTTTCTTTCGTTGGTCAAAGCTGCTACGATCTTCCAACGGGAAAAAAGGGGAAAAAGGAAAGTATAGCTGAAACGGCGACGGTTTCCCACCAGAAAACGCAGACGCTGCGATTTGCCTCGGCTAAAATTTGGAAACAAACACACCATTATCTAACTAGCAATATATAATCTGACAAGGCCATGAGGAAAACAGTTGAGGGGAAGAAGGCAATTCTCACTCCTATCTCCGTTGTCCAACCGTGAGCCGCACGTCGACGTGGGCGTTCACTCCACTGCTGGGCGCTGGCTGGGTAAACTCATCTCCGCCACGGACACCACCACCTCATCTTCTGGTGTCCGAGGTCTCCTCTCGCTCGTCCCCGTCCCGTGCGCACCCCAAAAAATGGCGCCAACCCCTGCCCAATCTCCCGCCCCACCCTCCCCCCACTATTTCCCCACCCGCCCCCTGCCCTAGCCGCGACGGGAGGTCCGTCTCCCAAACCCTAACCCCCACCCATGTCCTCGCCGCCCAACAAGCTGCCCCCGCCGCCGCGCCCCAAGACGCGGGGCAGCTACAATTGCGGCCGATGCGGCCAGCCCAAGAAGGGCCACGTCTGCAACCTCCCCTCCCCCGCCGACGGGGCCGGGGCCGGGGCCCCCTCCCCGTCGCCCTCCTCCTCGGGGGCCGCCAGCGGGGAGAACAGGCTCCGCCGCGCCCTCTCCTACGACGAGACCACCGCCACGCCATCCTCACCCGAGAAGAAGCCCAGGGCCCACAACGAGGAGGATGGCGACGACGAGATGGAAGAGGACGAGGAGACCATGGAGCTGGGAGGGAGGGCGGTGCCCACGGAGGTCGTCGGGGAGGTGCTGCGGCGGCTGGGGCCCAGGGGCGTCCTTGGAGCGGCCGCGGTCAACCGCGGCTGGCGAGACTGCGCCGCCCGGGTCTGGCGGGCGGCCGAGGAGCTCCGCCTCCGCCCGGCCGGGGTCGCCCTCGTCGGGGCGCTGCTCCCGCGGTGCACCGCCCTCTCGCGCCTCGTGCTCCACATGGAAAGGTTAGGGGCGAATCTCAACAAATCTAACCCGAGCCGATGCAAATTTCACGCGATCTGGTTACCCCGCGGTGAGATCGACGCTGGATCTTTCATCAGCATCGGCGGCTGCTCCGGGCATGGCCTCTTATGCACAATTTACTTATTATTAAAGGCTATAATCCACAAATCAATACTACTAGTCTATATCTATCCCTAAAAAGACAAACAATTTACTAGTTTATGGAGAAACATGGCTTGCTTAATCGCTAAGCACTACGTAATATTGAGGGAATTTTCTGTTTGGGCGTAGGAAACTTAGTAAAAGTTGATGGTATCATGAAATTGTGTTAGCCTTTTTTTAGCTTTGGTTGTGAAAGATCATGCATTTATTTGTGAACAATATATCTTATTGTCTACTAGAGACTGAATTTGAGCTGTGCTTGGAATAATATTTTGTTGGTGCTGCAAAATTCATTTGCGGGCCTTTCACCTGTGCTCTGTTTGTAAACCTTTCATCAGTGCTTAGTTGGATTGTTATCATTGTAAAAAGCACATAACCAATGGGGGTCTTGGTCTATGATAATGTGAAATGCACAATTACTGTGAGAGCAACGTGTGTCACTTTTTAACATTAAAAATGTCGTTCTTTATCCCTTGTCGCCAGCCTCTGAGCACACACTAGCTCTTTGTTGTGATTATGTTCGACGAGTTTGCTTATTCTGACTGATGCTGTAGTTGTGAGACCCATTATTTTATATAGATGATCAGATGATCCCAGGTTGTTGACCATCGATGATTTTCCATAATTTTCTGGTATAAGATTATGTGTCACCATTTGATTTTAGAATTCTATGTGCGCCATTGCCGTGTGCAGTTAGGGCACACCCAATTGTCTGCTTATGTAGAGTGAAATTGTTAGATGCACTTAAAATTGATGCAAAAGAGAAGTAAATACCTTGTGGTATTCTGGATACGGTCAAAGTGATAGGGTTAATCTAGCTTCAGTGCTTTGGTATTAGTTTCTTTGTCCTGCTTGTTTTTGGTGAATCTTATTTATAGTGAATTTTTCATATGCGCTTAAGGGAAATCCTGCATTTTTTTTGGATTTTGCTGTGGTGATAATTAATCTAGCTCCAGGCCTCTTGTGTTTGTTACCTATGCAAAGAAAATATGTTCCACTGACAACAGATATCTTTGTTCATCTATGTTTTGATTCAGTGATGTTGATGCCACTATGATGGCATGCCTTGCATCTACCTGCTCAAGTTTAGAAACTCTGGAGATCACCATGGCTGAGAAGGCAGTCAACAGTATGACTGGGTATGTTGTAAATCTCCAACATCATTTGCGCACCCAAAACAATATTTGACATTTATATTGTCATTTTGAATTTAGTTTACAGTATTTTATAGTATCAAATATTTTTGCATTGTTGCAATTTAGGTCATTAATTTTAAAGGTGTCATCCCTTTTTTTTGCATGTGCTGCCTCTCACCTAACAATTGCATTGTAAGATCAGAGACAGTCAAGCTGAGGTTTTAGTTTTATGACTTTATCTTATATATGATAATTTGTACTTAATTTGGAATTTTACATATGAAATGCAATGTAGTTGATTTTTTTGTTTCTGCTTATTGTTATAGCCACACCATGTTATGTTATGCTTGCAATAAACCATTTATCTCCTGTTTTCTTGCCACACGAGTCATGTTGAATATTTGTTTATTTTGAAACAGAAATGTCATGCAATTTTGTACTCCCTCCGTCCAGAAATAACTGACTTAGTTTTGTCTAGACTCGAATGTATCTATACACTAAAATGTGTCTAGATACATTCAAATCTAGACAAACTCAAGTCAAGTTATTTCTGGACGGAGGGAGTAGAACATTTGCACAATCTTCATGTTCAGTTCCCGTATTAAATGAAATTGTTCTATTGTAACAGAGAGGAGCTAAGTCTACTTGTTTCAGAGAAGCATTCTCTCTCAACTCTAAAAATTGGTGGCTGCTCTAATCTTGGTTTTATTAATCTAAGCTCTTCAAGCCTTGAGGTTCTTTGGCTATCTGAGCTTTGCTCCCTTTCAAAATCGGTAATCTTGTGTTCAATTAGTATTTACAGTAATAATAACTCTATTTTGTGCACGAATTCATTGGACGCCGAATTTGTTTTAGGTCATAAACTGCCCTAATATGAGTGAGCTTTCGTTGTGTTTCACGCAACAAAGTAATGATTGTACCGATCTGGTTTCTTTGATGGTTGGTCTGGGTCATTCATGCCCTAACTTACGAAATTTGCACATATCATCAACTCAACTATCTAATGAAGCTGTCTCTGCTCTAGAGAGTGCCAACCTCAGGTATATTTCTACCTCACCACATTCTCAGCACAATATTACGGGGTCGAGTTATGTCATTCTAGTTGTCTTCTCATTAGAATTCTAGTTTTATAACATTTCAACCTCTAAATCCCAGTCTCACTATTTCTTCATCAGGGGCTTGTGCATGCTATCCTTGATTCTAGGTTCAAAAGTAACAGATGCAGCCGTTGCATCTATTGTCCGATCATGTGCAAGCTTGGATATGCTTGATTTAAGTGGGTAAGCTCCAATATATCTCTTTGGTATAAAATTAAATTATGGAGTTGCAAGATATGTTTCCCACGGAGAGC
Organism: Avena insularis; assembly: GCA_023614405.1. Classification (NCBI taxonomy): domain Eukaryota; kingdom Viridiplantae; phylum Streptophyta; class Magnoliopsida; order Poales; family Poaceae; genus Avena; species Avena insularis. The sequence goes on along the minus strand of CM042696.1, from coordinate 91,847,042 downwards.
TACATCAAATTAGCTTATGCAACTACTCGTTTTGATTGTACTGCAGATCTAGCATCAGTGATAATGGTGTTGGGATGATCTGCAAGGCATACTCTCACACTTTATCTAGGCTGCTCCTTGCTCTTTGCCCAAATATTACTACAAGTAAGCGTCATATTTCTTCTCATGGTTCATTATTTCTGATACACTAAAAATGAATTCACATCAACCATTGTTCTCTCTAATCCACCCATGTGATTTCTTAGGTGGGATCCAGGCCGCAACAGCACAATTGCCACTTCTTCAGCTCATGGACTGTGGAATGAGCTTACGTTCTAACCTGCAGAACGAAAAACATGGGGCATATTTTGGTGAAATTAATGGAAGGATTAGATTGTGCCCAAAATTACCCACCATCTTAAAAAAGCAACCTATGCGCCAAAAGCTTATTATAAAGCATGATAATTTGAAGAAGCTCAGTCTATGGGGCTGTTCAGCAATAGATGTAAGACTTCGAATTTTGCCAGCAGCAATTCATTCAAATCCTTGATGAATATGGTGTCATTACTAATTTCACATATGCAGGCTTTGTATGTGAAATGTCCGGAGTTGAATGATCTGAACCTCAACTCTTGTACAAATCTGCACCCAGGTATCATATCCTTTCCTTTTTCATCAGGTTGTCAAGTTAGTACTCCCTCCGTCTAGAAATAAATGACTTGGGTTTGTCTAGATTCGTCTAGGTACATTTGAATCTAGACAAAACCAAGTCAGTTATTGCTGGACGGAGGGAGTAACTGTTATTATCATTGTCAAGAATTTTGAATACTTTCTACAGAGCGTTTGCTACTTCAATGCCCAAATTTGAAGAATGTGCATGCATTTGGGTGTCAAGATATGTTGGTTGGTGCGATTGGAAACCAGGTATTACATTGTTAACCCATTTCTCACTCACAAGTAAATTTCGTTTGAGCTTGAGCTTCCTACCGTAACTCAGCCAGTAATTTCAAGGTTATTAGATGGTCGATGTTTAAAGTGCTAAGCAGCAAACCATTTGCTATCAGCAATCAGAAATTGGAAGATACATCATCGCAGAATTAGTTGCATACTGTTTAAGAAGGTTGCTCACCCGATGGATGTAAGCTTGCGCATAATTAGACTGAACCAAACAAACCCAAACAGAACTAAGTTCTTACTCCTGTTTGAACTGCAACTCAGTAAGAAAAAATAGTGTTGTTTCCATTTTGGTGGGAATAATTTTAATTTGGCTTTTGGTTTTTGGCTTGGTTTTTCCCTTCAGAAACTGATAAACAGAAAGAATCTAATGAAGCAATGTGTATCAACTGGAGTCTAGCAAGGAGTAAGCAGTGAAGCTGAAGGTGTATCGGCCTGTAAGCTTCTTTAGCTTAGGAATCATATTATCGGGCATGGTGCATATACATTATAATAGTCTGCCCTATGTTGCATGTAACTATGTTGTAGCCTAAGGGTTTGAAAGAAACCCCTGATCTCTTAACGCACTACAAGCAGTCCTTGCTGACTTGCTGTACCTAAAATAATACTCCCTTTGTTCACTAATGTAAGACCTAAAATAGACCTCTGCTGACTTGCTGTATTGGGCAAGGTATATAGTAGCATACATCCGAAGTGTGGATTTTCTGCTGCTGGTGTGTTTTAAACAATTAAAAACCATCAATTTAACGTTGTATACAATTCAGCAAAATAATACTCCCTCTGTTCACTAATGTTAAGACCTTTTAGATATTTTAAAGTGGACTAGATACACTCCAAAATGGGTGAACCTATACACTAAAACACGTCTAGATACATGTGTTTTAGAAAACGACTAGAATGTCTTACATTAGTGAAAGGAGGGAGTAGTATATCTGCATTGTAGGGCACATTATGAGCCTGAAAATTTTGGACAAAAATGTGACCATATGAAAAAACAAGCTAGGAGAGTAGTAAATCTACGCAACATTTGTTACACTACAGAAGCGATCACAATATATGCCCAGAATTGCAGGTTCACAAATCAACAAAAATGTATATCCACGATTTCTTTTCGAGTTTTTCGAAACATAGAGGTGGAGGCCCAGGCTTATATGGATCTGGGATCATTTGATGATGTTACATATTCCTTAAACTGGATATAGCAAACTTAGGTGCCATCCTGCCCCCTTCAACTTCGTAGGTCTACAGGCCCAAATAGCACATGTGACGGCTACTACTAAAGCACGACGTGTATGCCCCCAGCCTAGCTACACCCATTAGTCTCCTGACGGTTTTGAGTTCTTGCTCCTATCAGGTTGGCACTTGATATACCGTCCATACTATCGTTACCTTGTGTCATTTTTTGTCATAATCCCAGGCATTACTGGCATCCAATCTGAGTATGACTACGTGGACGTGATGCATATCAGGGTAAGCTACACTGGTGTGTCAGGTTTCCATGTAGTTCGTTAAGTTGTTAAAAAAAATGAGAAATATCGTTGCTTCTGTCACTCTTGAGAGGAGAAACTTTTGGTGGTAGACTCTTTAATAAAATCATAGTTACAGCATGATGCTCTTAGCCAACAATACTTGTGTGATAGCATAATGTTACTGGTGGTTGGAATTGGCTTATTCAAGCTTAAAATTTGTTACTGCATCTCCAAACGAACTAAATTGAGTTGAAATAATTTCAAGCACACCCCTTAGCAAATTGAATGGGACTTCTATTGCACCCACCTAATTAGCTGATAGTCAAGAAACTTGGCCAACATACCTTTACAAATCTGCATCTGAGGTGTCACTTAGTTTAACAAAATTGGAAGGGCACTACCCCTGTCTTCCGTTTTCCAATGTATTGCTGCGAATTTTGCCAGGTTCTGAATGAGTTCGCTGCAGCTGAACAACATCTTCCTTGCAAGCGGCTAGCAGATGGTTCAAAGCGGGTTCAACTCTCGGAGTTCCCAGAACAGGTAAATGCCATTTCATCACGTGCATCGCCTAAGCATCATATTAAGGCATCTGCTAACCCTTTTGTTTGTTTCAGTTACCGGAGGACAAAAGCTTGATTGGATTAAAGCGGGCACGGTGCACTGTGCAACTTGATTCTTGATTAATAATCACATAACCATAGCTAGAGTACTGAGCTTTGTTGTGCACATTCTGATTTGTAAACTATTCAATGGTGAATATTATTTATTTGTCCTGGTGTACCTCCAAACCCATAATATTTGTAATATGCATGTTGTATAAGCTGCTATCTGCAAGTGAAACTTGTATGAATTGTTTTTGGGTTTCCATCGGGTGTAATCCTGGTCTAATATGTAGCCATATTGTCTTTATTCTTTTTTGGGACAATAAAGATTTGATCGGTTGGACTGTTCTACTACTTGGTACTGTATGTTTAACTGTGTTGTTGGTGCAGACATCTAAATTCTAGTTTTCTTAGTATTTAGGCCAGCTCCTTGCCGAAATGCAATCCTGCTGAGAAGAAGAAAATCTAGAAGGTTAGCCCTTTAATATCCACGAACTCACTGTCATGCTACTTGCAAGATTCTTCTGTTCGGTCTAGTTGGATCATTTGAGAATCACCAGATTATTTAAAGCTTGGCATGATTACAAGGGGACACATGATCGCAAAATGTAGTATACTGCTCGTAGCATTACATAGCTTTAGTTTGCAAATACCTTTTTGGATACAATAATGATATTCATCTATAGCATGGAAGCCGAAGCAGCAGCCCAATGTTGCTACAAGTACACAATGGCAGATCATTTTTGCCAAACCTTGCACCATTATCTTTGATCATTTGATTTGTTACTTATTGTGCACAATTGCCAACCTTGCACCAATTCAATTGGTTAGGGAGCAATATGTTGGCACCTTGACATAGATAGAACACAGCTATGCAAATCAACATATGATGCGTCGTTGCTACTGAAACTCCTATACAAGAACATGACCCCCTCCCTATCTGTGTGCACATGGTATGCTCATCTAGCTGGCTTAGAGCATCTCCACTCGTGGCCCCCTTTGAGGGCCGTCGGTGCTAATTTTCGGCCTCAGCCGCGTCCCCCAATTTGGTTTTGGCGCCGACGCTTTCGATTTACTGGCGTTGAAACCAATTCAAGGGAGGCTAAGAGGGGAGGAGCGAGGGAAAGTTCGACGGGCCAGCCTTGTCAGCGACCTAGGTGAAATTATTTCTTTTTCCCACAAAAAATTAGCGCCGGTTTCCTCCAAAATTAGCCCCCTATCTCCCGCCTCGCCTCCCAGTCCCGCCATTTTCCAGCAAAGACCAGATCGTGCCACCATGCCGCCGAAGAAGTATGCCGCTCCCCGCGCAACGGCAGCAGCGCCGCCGGCGAAGAAGAGGGGCAAGCCGGAGAAGGAGAGGTCAGAGGGGATGACAAACGCGGAGTGGGCGTTCGACCTGCAGCGCCGACAGGTCGAGAACGCCAGCCGCCGGCAGAGAGAGCTCATGGCGAGGAAGAAGCGGGCGTCGGAGGCTCTGGCTGCGGAGGTACTCATGGCGCAGAGAGTCGCGCACATGGCGGGCATGCCGAGCTTTCTGCCGCACGCGTGGGGGAGCCAAGGGGGCATCTCGTCGCCGTCGCCGTATTCGGCAACAACCCAGGCTGTGCCGATGTCCTAGGACAGCCAAGGTACACCCAAGCTATCTCGCTTCTCGCCATGCGGACCACTCGACGCGGCCGACAGCTTCAACCCCAATGCCTTCAGCGCCGTCGACCTCAACGCCAGCTTCAACCTGGCCGCCTCTCCTGCTCTCCGCTGCCCCCTCTTCCACGACGGTATGCCCACCACCGCTGTTAGCAGCGGCAACATCCATGGGGTGCTCGACGGAACGACGCTGGGCACCGACGCCATCATGACCGACATGATCAACGGTGGGGGACTGCCACCGTTCTACACGCAGGAGGAGGCGGAGGCCTATGACGGCCACGACGACAGCCAAGAGCCTTGGGAGAACGAGGCCTACGCGTCCGCCAAGGACGACGAGGAGGAGGTGCAGGCGCCCGCTGATGCACTCGACTTTCAACATAGAGCTCGTTGGGAACCCCAAGAGGAAGGTATGATGAGCACAACAGTAAGTTTTCCCTCAGTTATGAAACCAAGGTTTAATCGAACCAGTAGGAGCAAGGAAACACCCCAAAGGTGTTACTAGCTGAGCTTTGGCAGGACGCACTACCGTTGCTAGTAGCAACGTGGAGACCTGCACAACACAACCACATAACTTTGTCCCCAACTTGCGATGAGGTTGTCAATCTCACCGTGTTTTGCGGAAAACAAAGGATTAAACGTATCGAATGGAAAGAAGTAAAAGTTTGCAGAAAGTAAACATAAAGAAGTAAAAGATTGTAGATTGTATATAAAAGACAAGGACCGGGATCCATAGTTCACTAGAGGTGGCTCTCCTTAGATAGATAACATGCTGGGTGAACAAATTACAGCGGGGCAATTGACAAACACCGAGAAAGCAATACATGCATATACTAATCATCTTGACTCCTCTGAGACTTGATTGGGCAATACAACATAATACATAGACCGCCATCCAACTGCATCTATGACTAATATCCACCTTTAGGTTATCATCCGAACCCCCTCCAGTATTAAGTTGCAAGCAACAGATTATTGCTTTACGAACTGCGTGTAAAGTAAACAATACGATTGTTTTATGAACAAAGGATTGTTGTTTTCTCCCTAGTAGCAACAACGCATATAGTACCTTAGAGATTTCTGTCACTTCCCCAGATTACCAGAGGCATGAACCCACTATCGAGCATAAATACTAACTCTTGGAGTTGCTAGCATCTACTTGGCCAAGATAGCTACTAACAACGGAAAACATGCAAGATCTCAAATAACAAAGACATGATAGAATCAATAATCAATCTGAAATAGCATCTCAATATCCATCGGATCCCCGCAAACACAACATGTATGAATTACAAATAGATGAGCTTGATCATGAATGGAGCTCACAAGATCGAAACATGAAAGCACAAAGGAGGAGAAACCAGCCATCTAGCTACTACATGGATCCGTAGTCCAAGGATGAACTCCTCATGCATCACACCAGAGGCTTGCATGGTGATGAAGAAGGCCTCCAGGGTGAATTCCCCTCTCCGGCAGGGTGCCGGGAAGAGCTTCAGGTCCCTCCCGATCTAGGGATGGAGATGACTCTGATTCTTTCGTGGATTTTGATCGGGTACCTAGGGTTTTCGTCCGAGGGCAACTTATAGGCGGAAGGAAAGGCCGAGGTGCTGGGTCGGCGGACCACCTGGCCGAGCCAAGCCTGGCCAGTGGTGTGGCCGGCCCCGCCCTCTCCGCCTCAGATTCGGCACTTGATCCTTCCAGGAAAATAGACACTTTGGCTTTTGTCCCGTCCAATTCGAGAATATTCATTTTCGACTTTCCGAACCAAAAAAGCAGAAAAAGCAGGTAATTTGTGGCTCTTGTTAATAGGTTAGTCTAAGAAATCATATGAAAAGTACTCCAAAGTTGGAACAAAACACAAGAAAGTGGGTAAAACCAAGCATGGAACATCAAAAATTATAGATACATTTGCAATGTATCAACATCCCCAAGCTTAACTCCTGCTCGTCCTCGAGTAGGTAAGTGATAAAAAGAAATAATTTTTGAGGTGACATGCACCATCAAAGACTTGATCAAAGTATTTGCAAAACATTCAAAGCTGGGATCATAGTACTTCAATCATAACATGAAAGACAAAGTTCTAGCAATAGGCAAAGAAACTATGATGCAACAGGAAAAGACACAAACAGAAGATTCATGAATAACATGCTTTGCAAGACATTTGTTTGTTTCACATAAAGAAAACATAGCATAAAAGTATTCAGCTTGTCCCTCAATAGAGTAGCAAATATAAATGCATAGGACACCTTCAAAGTTCATAAGAGTGACTAGATACAATAGTTTCAAACAAGCAATAACAAGTTATGCATCAATCAACTAGTCTTGGGACAATGCACATAGAACTAAGAATGACCACTATGCTCTCAAAGTAGGTGCATAAAGATAGAAGGGTGAGACTCAATATAATAGTGGAAGAAAGGCCTTTATAAAAGGAAGTAGGGATTCAAGTCTCATAAAGAGCTTCCAAAAATTATGGTACTTATAGCTTTCAGCTCTCATTGCCCCTATCATAAGCATCTTTAAGTGATTAAGGTTAAAGTGACACAACTAAGAGGATATGCTTGACAAGTTATGAACCAAAATCTCATGCCCCTTACTTATGAAGACCGATCCTCATGCTACTCAACTTCAGTCACGAGTATGCTCTTGTCATTGTAAGTATATGTGTATCATTAAGAACCGCCAACGGGGTACCCCTTGCACATGATACGGGAGCTTTCCCATAATCAAAATGACAAGGCAAGCAGACAATGAGCATCTCAGTGATCTTTTTATTTGCTATTTGCATAGGTTTTTATTGAGGATGCTTCATAGAGTGCTCATTATGGTGATGCTGCAAGTTTCCACCATGATTAGGCATGGCTTAGGCTAGCGGCCCAGGCGTTTCTCTAACACACATACAAACTCCATGATCTTACAAGTTCCACTTTTATTTCACACCGCCGGGATCCGTAAGCAAAAGAACATGATATCAACAGGGTACAAAGTACAAGTGCAATGTTGAAAGCGTTCCCCATGAAACATGGTTCTGCTAATTTCAACTTATAAAGCGCAAGCATATACGCAACAAAGAAGGACCCAATGGTTCAAGTTTATTAGAGGCAATAAAGTAAAGTGTGCCATCAAGTTCGTGAGAGCTTTAATCACTAGTTTTCTCATAACAAGTGAAAGGTAGACAAAAGCATGAATATACTTGGAATAGCATAAGCTAGTAGGTAGGTATGGTGGACTCTTTGGAATAACTTGGTTTAGGGAGTTGGATGCATGAGTGGAACTCATACTTGGTTGTGGAGGCTAGCAAAAGACTGGGAGCGACAAACTAAGAGAGCAATAATGGCCATAATCATGCAGAGCGACAAAACATCATTGATCAAAGCATAAAGTGATACTACAAGTTGAAAACTAAAGGATCATAAAGACTATGGTGACTTTGGATAGTCATAACATGGTGTAAGCATGTGCCAAGTCAACCCAAATAAAGCATCAAAGGAGAATACCACTATACTATGCTTTAATATGCTAAAACAACGCATGATTCATCCAAGGCACATTAAGCAATCTCAATTGTTTATAACAAGTCATGCTACAACAAAGAATACTAAGCATAAAGCCAAAACAATATCAAGCTTGGCATGACAAAGCATAGGCCATAGTCAAAAACGAGCTCTTTTTACCACATAAGTATGAACTTTCCTACTCTATTCCAAACCAAACCAAACTATTTGCAAACCAATGTATGAAAGAGGGGGTCCAACCAACTTATTCAGAAAACTAAGCAAACCAAGCAAACTAAAAACCAAAGCAAAAACGAAAAAGAAGACGCTCCAAGAAAAACACAACTGTGTATGAAACAATAAAAATGAAGCGTTTGGAAGAAACCTGGAATTTTTATTGATTAAGAAGGGGATGCCTTGGGCATCCCCAAGCTTTGACGCTTGCACTTCTTGGATATTTCTTGGGGTGACACGCGTGGCATCCCCAAGCTTGAGCTTTAGTCCATCCTTCATCTTATTACTCATTCCTTCCATACACCTAAATTTTTTCCTTCATACAAAACTTCATACAATCTCATTAGAAACATTAGTGCACTCAAGATAAATAAGTCTCAAGGTTCAGTTCTAACACCAAATAAACTTCCATTAGAACACTAGCTACTGTAGCACTTCCCTCAAAAAGCTCAATTCCCCAAAGGAACTCAAGAAGGAACTAACAAGAAGCAAATGCAGAAAATGGCAGAAATCTGTCAAAACAGACCAGCAGGTAAATACGAATTTTTTCGAAGATCTTCTATTGCTCAAATCAAAAAGTGTTGAACTAACGAAAGTTAAATAATAACCTGGGGCAGAAGCACAAAACATTACAGCTCAATCCGACGTACAGAACTCTCTCAGGAATTTTTACGGTGAAGCACAGAAATCTGTTTCGGGACAGCAACTTTCCCAATCATTACTTCACTCTCATTAGAGGTTACTCTTGGCACAAAAAGCAAATAAAAAGGATAAGCAGAGGTTATTACTGAAGTAATAACTTCCAAGACTCATCTAAAACTCTTGGGTTATCTCCCAACAAGTACTTTTCTTTAACGCCTTTAAGTTAGACATAAGAAGCAAAGAAAGAATCAAGTGTTCTCAAATGAAGAAGCATTAAGACCAAATTTTGTTTTCATAGGAGAAGCAAAAGAAATCTTTTATCTCTTTTTAGGGAAGTGTTCTATACCTTTCTTGAGTGGGAGTTGATATTTAATGGTGCCTTCTTTCATATCAATGATGGCACCAACAGTTCTAAGAAAAGGTCTTCCCAAAGTAATAGGACAAGAAGCATTGTATTCAACATCCAAAACATAGAAATCAATGGGGACATAGGAATCATTAGCCATAATAAAAACATCATTAAGACTCACCATGAGTTTCTTTTTAGCATTATCATCAAGTGGGACATTCAAATAACAATCTTCAAGAGGAGGCAAATCAAGCATATCATAAATCCTTCTAGGCATAATAGAAACACTACTATCAAGATCACACAAAGCTTTAAAATCAAAGTTATGCACTTTCATATTAATGATGGGTTCCCAACCATCTTCTTGTTTTATAGGAATAGAAGCTTTATGTTTCATCTTTTCTTCTTTAATCTTTATGAGAGCATCAGTTATGTGTTTTGTAAAAGCCATGTTCATAGCACTAGCATTAGGACTTTTAGCAAGCTTTTGTAGGAACTTAATAACTTCAGAGATGTTGCAACCATCAAGATCAAAATCAACTTTATCATCTAAAGTAGTAGAACTATTACTAGCCTCAACACTAGTGGTAGTAATAGTAGAAACACTAATGTTTCTTGAAATTTCATCTTCTCTTTCCCACTTAGCATGTAATTCAGCTAATAGTCTAACATTTTCATCAATTCTTACTTGTATGGCATTAGTAGCTGCAAAGGGATTCTCATTAGTTTCAGGTTTAGCAGCCATTTTATTAATCAATGAAGATTGAGCTTCAGACAAATATGATATATTTCTTTCAACATTAGAGAGTTTCAATTGTAAACTAGGAATTTCCCTATTTAGACTCTCAAGTTGATGGCTAATGTTCTTCAAAATGATAGATTGTTCCTCCATAGTTTTAGTAAATAGTTTATTTTGCTCATATTGCATTTGCATGAAGTTTTTAGTGGCTCTTTCAACTTCAAAAATTCTTCCTTCACTAGGTAATTCAGGTTTACCATTATAGCCATAAGTATTACTAGGAGGATAAGGCTTATAATTGTTGTTACCAAAATTGTTCCTATAAGCATTATTACCATAAGCATTGTTGCCAAAATTGTTATTTCTTATGAAGTTCACATCAACTTGCTCTTCTTGAGCAACCAAAGAAGCTAGAGGAACATTATTTGGATCAACATGGGCTTTCCCATTAACAAGCATAGACATAATAATATCAATCTTATCACTCAAGGAGGAGGTTTCCTCAACAGAATTTACCTTCTTACCTTGTGGAGCTCTCTCAGTATGCCATTCAGAATAATTAACCATCATATTGTCCAAAAGTTTTGTTGCAGCACCCAAAGTGATGGTCATAAAGGTACCTCCAGCTGCAGAATCCAATAGGTTCCTTGAAGAATAGTTCAATCCTGCATAAAAAGTTTGGATGAGCATCCAAGCAGTCAGTCCATGAGCGGGACAATTCTTTACCAATGATTTCATTCTTTCCCAAGATTGAGCAACATGCTCATTATCAAGTTGTTTAAACTTCATTATTTCACTTCTCATGGATATAATCTTAGCAGGAGGATAGTATTTTCCAATAAAAGCATCTTTGCACTTAGTCCAAGAATCAATACTATTCCTAGTTAAGGAATTCAACCATTCTTTAGCTTTTCCTCTCAAAGAGAAAGGAAACAATTTCAGTTTAATAATATCACCATCTATATCCCTATGCTTTTGCATCTCACAAAGTTCAACAAAGTTATTTAGATGGGAAGCAGCATCTTCATTACCAATACCAGAAAATTGTTCTCTCATAACAAGATTGAGCAAGGCGGGTTTTATCTCAAAGAAAGTATTTTCAGCCACATGTGGAGCAATAGGAGTGATCATAAAATCATTGTTGTTGGTGCTAGTGAAGTCACACAACTTAGTATTCTCAAGAGTATTCATTTTTTTGGGTTTTCAAATAAGAAAGCAAACTAGTAAAACTAATTTTTTTGTGTTTTTGAAGAACAAAACAAGCAAACAAAGCAAAAAAGAAACTAAGCAAAACAAAAACAACAAAGTAAAGAGATTGGTTATGAGGGAATCCCCTTGTGAAGATGTCCTTGACTCCCAACATGACACCGTAAAAGATCTTGATGCACTCGACTTTCAACGTAGAGCTCGTTGGGAACCCCAAGAGGAAGGTATGATGAGCACAGCAGTAAGTTTTCCCTCAGTTATGAAACCAAGGTTTAATCGAACAAGTAGGAGCAAGGAAACACCCCAAAGGTGTTACTAGCTGAGCTTTGGCAGGGCGCACTACCGGTACTAGTAGCAACGTGGAGACCTGCACAACACAACCACACAACTTTGTCCCCAACTTGCGATGAGGTTGTCAATCTCACCGTGTTTTGCGGAAAACAAAGGATTAAACGTATGAGCGCACTGGCGACATGCACTCCCCCGCTGGTCATCGTGATCTTGCACGAGGTCCGAGGTCCACCGACATCCACTACCCCAGCACCTATGAGCGCACTGGCGACATGCACTCCCCCGCTGGTCATCGATGTCGACGCCGCCGTCTGATGCGCCGCTATGCTTTGTGATGCTGGCGCGACTTCTTTTGATTGCTAGACTATGATGATTAGCAGCGATTTCCGACGATCGGATCATCGAGACTTTGTTTTATAACCGTTAAACGCCCAGACTATTTATGTTCGGCTATGCGATTGGCGATCGGCCGTTCTACCCACCATATTTTTTCTTGTTCGAATTTTGAATTTCTAATTTGGGGGCCGATTTGGAGGTTACGGCTGGAGACCGGTGTTGGAGATATGCCCAAGAGGCAATAATAAAAGTGGTTATTATTATATCTTTGTGTTTATGATGAATGTTTACATCCCATGCTATAATTGTATTATAAGGAAACACTAATACATGTGTGTTTTGTAAACGTAAAAGAGTCCCTAGTAAGCCTCTTGTTGAACTAGCTTGTTGATTAATAGATGATCATGGTTTCCTGATCATGGACATTGGATGTCATTAATAACAAGGTTGTATCATTAGGAGAATGATGTGATAGACACACACCCATAGTAAGTGTAGCATAAGATCAAGTCATTTAGTTCGTATTGCTACAAGCTTTCAAATGCATAGTAACCTAATCCTTCGACCATGAGGTTATGTTAATCACCATCACCGGATGGGTACTTTGATGACATCAAACACCGCTTCATAACTGGGTGGTTATAAAGGTGTCATTGGGTATTCTGAAAGTATGTGTTGAAGCGCATGGACCAAGATTGGGATTTGTCCATCCATATGACGGATAGATATGCTCTGGGCCCTCTCGGTGGAATGTCATCTAGTTAGCTTGCAAGCATGTGACTGGGTCACAAGGGATGACACAACATGGAACGAGTAAAGAGTACTTATCAGTAACGAGGTAGAACTAGGTATGGAGATACCGACGATCAAACCTCGGATAAGTAGAGTATCGCGTGACAAAAGGAATTGGTTTCGTATGTTAATGGTTCTATCATTCACGAAGTCATCATTGAGTATGTGGGAGCCATTATGGATCTCCAGATCCTGCTGATGGTTATTGATCGGAGAGGTGTCTCCATCATGTCTGCATACTCACGAACCGTAGGGTGACACACTTAAGGTTCGATGCTGTTTAGGTAGATATGGAATGTGCGTTGGAGACCGAATGTTGTTCGGAGTCTCGGATTGGATCTGAGACATCACGAGGAGATCCGGAATTGTCTGGAGAATAAGATTCATATAATGGAGATCATTTTCTAGGTTCGGAAATGTCCTGGAGTGTTTATATGGGGGTTCTAGAAGGTTTCAGAATGTTCCGGAAGGTTCTAGAAATTTCTATGGATTTTACTTGAAAACCAAGAAAGAAAAGGGGAAACTTGGGAGGGAAGGAAACTCCCCCCAAGCCCCCTTGTCTTGACCCTAGGAGGTGGGCCTAGGGGTGGGAACCCTAGGCCGCACCCTCCCTCTATATATAGAGGGTGGGCGCCACCCCTTGCCCATCCACTCTTGCCCTAGCCGCCTCTCTCCTCCTCCTTCGCTCTTGCTGGGGCTTGGCGAAGCCCTGCGAAATTCTCCACCACCACCACCACGCCGTCGTGCTGGGATTCCGTGGAGATCTACTACCTCGCTGCTTTGGAGCAGGGAAGAGGAAGGTCTGCATCGACTCCGCACGTGTGACCGACTGCGGAAGCGCTATCGGAACGCGGCGCCAGAAGGATCGTCTACTCGATGTTGAGATCGGCAAGTGATCGTCTACATCAACCACGAGATCCGATCTCGCACAAGGCTTTCGGATCTACAAGGGTTAGTACAGATCTATCTCGTTGTACATGTCTAATAGATTAGATCTTGGCTTTTATCTAGATTAGATCTGGGTTTTGTTCGTTCTTGCGGTAGAATTTTTTTGTTTTCCATCCTACGAACCCATCAGTGGTATCAGAGCCGTGTCTATGCGTAGATCTGTTGCACGAGTAGAACACAATGGTTTTGTGGGCGTTGGTGCTCGTGCCGTCTTTTGCTTTGTGTACTTTGCATCTTGCGGTATGGTGGGATGAAGCGGCTCGGGCTAACCTTACATGTCATCGCACATGAGACTTGCTCCACGCTTGACGTGTAACTTGCTTTGCACAAGTGGCTTTGCGGGTGTCTATCTCTCCCACCATAGTATAGATCCAATTTACACTTTGTACTTGATATCACTTGTATCAATGTTGTGGTTCAGTTTCGTAGGTAAGATCCGTTCTTATTCGAAAGCCTCAAACCACGTAAAACATGCAAAGAAAATTAGAGGCGTCTAACTTGTTTTTGCAGGGGTTTTGTGATGTGATATGGCCATCATGTGATTGTGATTATATTTGATGTATGCAATGATCCTTGTTGTAATATGGCAACCGGCAGGAGCCTAATGGTTGTCTTTAATTCTGTTAAGACCTGCGAGTCTATTCATCTTGTAATAGCTTTATTTTAAGTAGTTGTAATAGTTGCTAGTGATGATGGACAACCATGAAGCGGCGCCACTGACTTTGACGCAATGCTGGTGATGATGGAGATCATGTCCGTGCTTTGGAGATGGAGATCAAAGGCACAAGAAGAAAAGGCCATATCATATCACACTAATTATGAATTGCCTGTGATGTTAATCCTTTTTGCATCTTGTATTGCTTAGATCACGACGGTAGCATTATAAGATGATCCCTCTCACTAAATATCAAGTAATAAAGTGTTCATCCTTAGTTGGCACCGTTGCTAAGACTCGTCGTTTCGAAGCATCTCGTGATGATCGGATGTGATAGATTCTACGTGTGCATACAACGGGTGCAAGCCAGATTTGCACATGCGGAAACTAAGGTTAATCTTGACGAGCCTAACATGTACAGACATGGTCTCGGAACACGAAATACCGAAAGGTAGAGCATGAATCATATAAATGATATGATGAACATGAAGATTGTTCGCCGATGAAACTACATCTTCTCTCGTGAAGATCGGACTTGGTGTAGTGGACTTGGTTCGTGTAATCACTAAGACAATGTGAGGGATGTTGTTTTGAGTGGGAGTTCACCTAGTTAATTTAAGAATTAAAATTGAACTCAATTTACCATAAACTTAGTCTAAACTACTTGCAAATTTGTTGTAGATTATGGCGAACCTCTCCATCAATTTCAATGCGTTCCTAGAGAAAGAAAAGCTTAAGAACAATGGAAGCAACTTAACGGACTGGCTCCGTGGACTGAAGATTGTCCTCAGGGCTGGTCAGTTGACCTATGTGCTCGAAGCACCGCTAGGTGACCCACCTGCAGAAGATGCCACCGATGACGTAAAGAATGTTTACGCCACTCGGAAAAATCATTACTCCACAGATTCGATGTGTGCCATCCTGCGGTTTAGAAAGAAGCTTGAGCGCTTTGAGCACCATGACCCGTTCGAGATCATTAAGGAGCTCAAGCTCATTTTTGAGACTCACGCCGTGGAGAGCTATGAGGCCTCGAAAAGTTCTTTAAGCGTAAGATGGAAGAGGGTAGCTCGTTAGCGAGCACGTGCTCACCATGTCAGGCACGCAAACAAGCTCCAAGAGTTGGGGATAACGATTCCTAATGAGTTAGGGATTCACCGTGTCCTCCAATCACTTCCACCGAGTTATAAGAACTTTGTGATGAACTACAATATGCCTTTGCATGAACAAGACGTTGCTGAACTATCGTCCATGCTGAAAACTTGAAGTGGAGATCAAAAGGAGCACCAAGTGTTGATGGTCAATAAGACCACCAATTTCAAGAAACAGGCAAGCCTAAGAACAAGGGCAACTTCAAGAAGGACGGCAAGAAAGGCGCCGCTTTGCTAAGCCCAAGGCTGGTCCTAAGCTGAACTGAATGCTTCTCTGCGGGTGCCGTCCTTTGGAAGCGAATCGCCCCATGTACCTGGCGGATCTGAAGAACGGCAACATCAAGAAGAAAGGTATATTCGATATACATGTTATTGATGTGTATCTTACTAGTAATCGTAGTAGTGCCTGGGTATTTGATACTGGTTTGGTTGCTCATATTTGTAACTCGAAACAGGAGCTGCGAAATAAGCGAAGACTAGCGAGAGACGAGGTGACAATGCGCGTTGGAAATGGCTCCAAGGTTGATGTGATCGCCGTCGGCACGCTCCCTCTACATCTACCTTCGGAATTAGTTTTAAATTTGAATAATTGTTATTTGGTGCCTGCGTTAAGCATGAACATTATATCTGGATCTTGTTTATTGCGAGACGGTTACTCTTTTAAGTCCGAGAATAAAGGTTGTTCGATTTATATGAGTAATATCTTTTATGTTAATGCACCTGAGATGAATGGTTTATTCTTACTAAATCTCGATAGTAGTGATACACATGTTCACAACATAGATGCTAAACGAACAAAATTGAATGATAATTCTACATACATGTGGCACTGTCGTCTTGGTCACATTGGAGTGAAGCGTATGAAGAAACTCCATTATGATGGACTTCTTGAATCACTTGATTTTGAATCACTTGAAAGATGCGAAGCATGTCTAATGGGAAAAATGACTAAGACTCCATTCTCTGGAATAATGGAGCGAGCTACAGACTTATTGGAAATAATACATACCGATGTGTGCGGTCCAATGAGTGTAGCATCGTTATGTTCTCACTTTCACGGATGACTTAGGTAGATATGGGTATGTCTATTTTATGAAACATAAGTCCGAAACTTTCGAGAAGTTTAAGGAATTTCAAAGTAAAGTGGAAAATCATCGTAACAAGAAGATTAAGTTTCTGCGTTCTGACCGTGGAGGTGAATATCTAAGTTATGAGTTTGGCATGCATTTAAAGAAATGTGGAATACTTTCGCAATTGACACCGCTGGGAACACCACAGCGTAATGGTGTGTCCGAACATCGTAATCGAACTCTCTTAGATATGTTTCGGTCTATGATGTCTCTTACAGATTTACCGCTATCGTTTTGGGGCTATGCATTAGAGATAGCCGCATTCACTTTAAATAGGGCACTATCTAAATCCGTTGAAACGACACCGTATGAATTGTGGTTTGGAAAGAAACCTAAGTTGTCGTTCCTTAAAGTTTGGGGTTCTTGCGTATGTAAAGAAGTTACAACCTGATAAGCTTGAACCCAAAGCGGAGAAATGCGTCTTCATAGGATACCCTAAAGAAACAATTGGGTATACCTTCTATCATAGATCCGAAGGCAAAGTTTTCGTTGCCAGGAATGGATCCTTTCTTGAGAAGGAGTTTCTCTCGAAGGAAGTGACTGGAAGGAAAGTAGAACTCTATGAGGTTATTGAACCTTCTCTCGGAGTTGAGAGTAGCGCAGCACCGGAAGATGTTTTTGTGCCGCCTGCACCAATTGGAGAGGAAGCTAATGATGGTGATCATGAAACTTCGAACGAAGTTGCCACTAAACCTCGCAGGTCAACGAGGGTTCGTACCACTCCTGATTGGTATGACCCTGCCTTGAACGTCATGTTGGTGGACAACACTGATGACCCTACGACGTATGAAGAAGCTATGGTGAGCCCAGATTCCGACAAATGGCTAGAAGCCATGAAATCCGAAATGGGATCCATGTACGAAAACCAAGTATGGACTTTGGTGGACTTACCGGATGGCCGTAAGGATGTCGAGAACAAATGGATTTTCAAAAGAAAAACAGATGCTGATGGTAATGTTACCGTCTATAAAGCTCGACTTGTCGCGAAAGGGTTCCGACAAATTCAAGGAGTTGACTACGATGAGACATTCTCACCAGTAGCGAAGCTAAAGTCTATGAGGATTTTGTTAGCAATTGCTGCATATTTCGATTATGAGATTTGGCAGATGGATGTCAAAACGACGTTCCTTAATGGTGACATTGAGGAAGAGTTGTATATGGTACAACCCAAGGGTTTTGTCGATCCTAAAGATGCTGACAAGGTATGCAAACTTCAGCGCTCCATTTATGGACTGAAGCAAGCATTCTGGAGTTGGAATCAACGTTTTGATAAAGTAATCAAAAACTTTGGATTTATACAAACTTATGGAGAAGCTTGTATTTACAAGAAAGTGAGTGGGAGCTCTGTAGCATTCCTAGTACTATATGTAGATGACATATTGTTGATTGGGAATGATGTAGAACTTCTTAATAGCGTCAAAGCCTATTTGAATAATAGTTTTTCAATGAAGGATCTTGGCGAAGTGGCACATATTCTAGGCATCAAGATTTATAGAGATAGATCAAGACGCCTAATAGCGCTTTCACAAAGTACATACTTGGACAAAGTTCTAAAGAAGTTTAGAATGGAAGAGAGCAAGAAAGGGTTCGTGCCCATGTTGTCAGGTAAGACCTTGAGTAAGACTCAAAGTCCAGCTACGGCAGAAGATAGAGAGAAGATGAATAATATTCCCTATGCCTCGGCCATAGGTTCTATCATGTATGCCATGCTATGTACAAGACCGGATATAGCACATGCTGTTAGTTTGACTAGCAGATATCAAAGTGATCCTGGAATGGAGCACTAGACAGCGGTCAAAAATATCCTAAAGTACCTGAATAGGACTAAGGATATGGTTCTTTCTTATGGAGGTGATGAACAGCTTGTTGTAAACAGTTACACTGATGCTAGTTGGAACACCGATCCAGATGACTCGAAGTCACGATGCGGATCGTATTTATTTTCAATGGTGCTGAAGTGAGCTGGAGGAGTGCCAAGCAAAGCGTTGTGGCGAAATCTTCAACTGAATCGGAATACATAGCTACTTCGGAGGCTGCACAAGAAGCCATATGGATGAAAGAGTTCATTTTCCATACTTTTCTTGGTCATCAATACGACGACCTATTCTTAATAGAACCGATCTTATTTTCACTACAAGAGGAATTTCGTGCTTCTGCCGGATCCTCCCTATCTCCTGATCGAGCTTGTGTAGGTAGATATTGCCTGGTAGGGCCGATAGTAGTACACTGTTTGGGATGGAGTCAGGGCCCTTCTCACCCCCTACGAGTCGTCCGGCGGAAAACTGTTTCTGAGTGGGTACGCCTGCTCCATACATTCAAAAACATTTTTGGTACTTTCTATGAGAATGGATAAATAGAAATGGGTACATTCCTCTTTCTCTTTCCTGGCCAAACCACCCATAAAAAAGAAGAGAGCTGTAAGAGCGGTAAAAGCAAGCTCGGTCTTAGGTACTGAAACATAATTAGCAATGGCACTGCATCAGCGTAAGAGGCTGGAGTGGACGGTTACTCGAAGGTAATAATATGTGGACAAAGGTGGCAACCCTCTGCTCTGTTCCGCCAATGCGAGACCTTTTTCCAATCCTATTTCTGTATTAGCCTTTGAACAGCATGGGCCATGAAAGGACCGGAGAAGGAATGCAGTAGGATGGCATGGTTCCTAGTGCGTTGGACCCGATGGCCATCTACTGTGACAACACGGGTGCCATAGCTAATGCACAGGAGCCAAGGTCACATAGCAAGTTGAAGCACATCAAGCTACGTTTCCATGCTATTCGCAAGTATGTCCGAGATGGTGACATAAAGATTGCAGAGTACACACTGATCTGAATGTGGCAGATCCGTTGACTAAACCTCTCCGTAGAGAAAAACATGACCAACACTAGAACGCCATGGGTGTTAGGTATATTACCATGTAATCTAGATTATTGACTCTAGTGCAAGTGGGAGACTGTTGGAGATATGCCCAAGAGGCAATAATAAAAGTGGTTATTATTATATCTTTGTGTTTATGATGAATGTTTACATCCCATGCTATAATTGTATTATAAGGAAACACTAATACATGTGTGTTTTGTAAACGTAAAGGAGTCCCTAGTAAGCCTCTTGTTGAACTAGCTTGTTGATTAATAGATGATCATGGTTTCTTGATCATGGACATTGGATGTCATTAATAACAAGGTTGTATCATTAGGAGAATGATGTGATGGACACACACCCATAGTAAGTGTAGCATAAGATCAAGTCATTTAGTTCGTATTGCTACAAGCTTTCAAATGCATAGTAACCTAATCCTTCGACCATGAGGTTATGTTAATCACCATCACCGGATGGGTACTTTGATGACATCAAACACCGCTTCGTAACTGGGTGGTTATAAAGGTGTCATTGGGTATTCTCAAAGTATGTGTTGAAGCGCATGGACCAAGATTGGGATTTGTCCATCCATATGACGGATATATATGCTCTGGGCCCTCTCGGTGGAATGTCATCTAGTTAGCTTGCAAGCATGTGACTGGGTCACAAGGGATGACATAACATGGAACGAGTAAAGAGTACTTATCAGTAATGAGGTAGAACTAGGTATAGAGATACCGACGATCAAACCTCAGATAAGTAGAGTATCGCGTGGCAAAGGGAATTGGTTTCGTATGTTAATGGTTCTATCGATCACGAAGTCATCGTTGAGTATGTGGGAGCCGTTATGGATCTCCAGATCCCGCTGATGGTTATTGATCGGAGAGGTGTCTCCATCATGTCTGCATATTCACGAACCGTAGGGTGACACACTTAAGGTTCGATGCTGTTTAGGTAGATATGGAATGTGCGAAGGAGACTGAATGTTGTTCGGAGTCTCGGATTGGATCTGAGACATCATGAGGAGATCTGGAATTGTCTAGAGAATAAGATTCATATAATGGAGATCATTTTCTAGGTTCGGAAATGTCCCGGAGTGTTTATATGGGGGTTCTAGAAGGTTTCGGAATGTTCCGAAAGGTTCTAGAAATTTCTATGGAGTTTACTTGAAAACCAAGAAAGAAAAAGGGGAAACTTGGGGGGGGGGGGGGAAGGAAACTCCCCCCAAGCCCCCCTTGTGTGCCGGCCCTAGGAGGTGGGCCTAGGGGTAGGAACCCTAGGCCGCACCCCTCCCTCTATATATAGAGGGGTGGAGGCGCCACCCCCTTGCCCCTCCACTCTTGCCCTAGCCGCCTCTCTCCTCCTCCTTCGCTAGCCTGCTTTCGGCTCTGCAATTCTCCACCACCACCACCACACCGTCGTGCTACTAGGATTTCGTGGAGAGATCTACTACCTCTGCTGCTCGCTGGAATAGGGAGAGGAAGGTCTGCATCGACTCATGTGACGCAGACCGATCATGAGCAGCGGAACGCGGCGCCGAAAGGATCATCTAATCGATCTTGAGATCGGCAAGTGATCGTCTACATCAACCACGAGATCCGATCTCACACAAGGCTTTCGGATCTACAAGGGTTAGTACAGATCTATCTCGTTGCACATGTCTAATAGATTAGATCTTGGCTTTTATCTAGATTAGATCTGGGTTTTGTTCGTTCTTGCGGTAGAATTTTTTTATTTTCCATGCTACGAACCCATCAACCGGCTCCCCCCATAGCCGGTTC
Source organism: Avena insularis (assembly GCA_023614405.1). Taxonomy (NCBI): domain Eukaryota; kingdom Viridiplantae; phylum Streptophyta; class Magnoliopsida; order Poales; family Poaceae; genus Avena; species Avena insularis. The sequence continues at coordinate 91,825,793 of CM042696.1, read as the reverse complement.
TTGCGCCGGCGTCCCCCCATATGGTCTTACCAGGGTTAAATTGGAGGTTGCGAGTGGAGATGCTCTTATAGAGACATACTATAAAACCTACCGCGTAAAACTCCTATACAAGAACATGACCCCCCCATATGTGTGCACATGGCATGCTCATTTAGTTGGCTTATAGAGACATACCGTAAAACCTACCGCGTAAAGACACGGTGCACGCCACATTTGCCAACACCGTGTGCCACATTGCCTGCATTCAGGAATCCAAATTGGACTTCGTCGACCATCAAACTGCGGGGTATATTGGTAGCTTTCGACTGCGGTCTTTTGCCCAACGTCCGGCTATTGGCACCAGGGGGAATTCTTCTTCTTTGGGATGATGATTTTGTCGACATTTCAAACATCTACATCGACATGCATCTTATCTCGGTGGATGTGTTTATTCGTGCATGTGGGACATCTTTCAAGCTTACGATGGTTTTTTGGGCCAACAATTGATGCGGAAAAAAGAGGATTTCATGATGAGATGATTGTCGCCACTCCCTTTGACGATTCAAAGTGGCTTATCCTTGGTGATTTCAACCAAATTTACCAAGCCGCCGACAAGAACAATGGTAACATCAATTTTTGGCTATGGGCCAATTCAGACGGACCCTTAACGCCTCCCTGCTCAAGGAGATCAAGCTTTTGAACCGGAAGTTCACTTGGAGCAATGAGTGTGATGACCCTACTTTGGAAATACTTTGGAAAGGCTTGATCGTGCCTTCTGCAATGCATCCTGGGGAATGACTTTTGAGCACCACACGCTGTAGGTCCTCTCCTCGTCGCTCTCGAACCACTGCCCACTTTTGCTCTCAAATCAACGTGGGCCCCGAAAGCCTGCCTCCTTCCGCTTTGAGAAATTCTGGACAAGCATGCCTGGTTTCCTGGAGACTGTCCAAGTGGCCTGGAACGAGCAATCCTCGCACACGTAGCCGGTTCACATTTTGAACCACAAGTTGAAAGCCACGGCAAAGAATCTAAGAGCCTGGAGCAAGAGTTTGTTCTCGAATCATAAGTAGTTGTTGCTCATGGCACTTGATGTCATCCTCTAGATAGACATGGCCCAAGAATCTCACAGTCTTTCGGAGGATGAGAAAACCCTTCGGGCTGCCCTGAAGCGTCGAGTCATGGGGTTGGCGGTTCTGGAGCGGTCGTGCAAACGCCAGGCCTCAAGAATCTCCTACCTTCGGGAGGGTGACGCCAACACTAAATTCTTTCATCTCCGTGTCAATTCTCGCTGTCGAAAAAAAAATGCTCAAGCGTAATGAGGGATGGGCCACCTCTCACATCGAGAAGGAACAGCTAATTCATGATCACTTCTCCATGGTTCTTGGATAGTGGCGCCGCGCTTGGTTGATTTCAATTGGAATGCCATTGACCCGGAAAATGAGGATTTGGATGAACTGGGCCTGCCTTTTTCGGAAGATGAGATCAAGGCTGCAATAAATGATATGCCCCCTGACAAGGTGCCCAGACCAGGTGGTCTCGCCGGAGCCTTTTTCCGCTCTTGTTGGGAGATCATGAAGGAGGACCTTATGCTTGTCATCAATGGGTTCTCAGAGTTGGCGATCAACAACTTCCACATTCTCAACTCTACAAACATTACGCTGCTGCCAAAAAAGGATGGGGTGAATTGCGTGTCGTACTTTAGGCCCATCAATCTTATCCACATGATCCCTAAAATCATTGCTAAGGCAATGGCCTTGCGGCTGCGGCCCAGGATGGATGAAATTATCTCAAATTGCCAAAGCGCCTTCATAAAGACGCGCATCATCCATGACAACTTCATGTTTGTCAGAAATGTGGCACGCCGAGTCCACAAGAATCGCACTTCGGCTTTGCTCATCAAACTGGACATCGCCAAAACCTTTGATTATGTGCGCTGGGACTATATCCCGGACCTTATGTAGCGCAGGGGATTCCCTCCTAGGTGGCATGCGTGGGCAGCCTTGATCTTCTCTACTGCCTCTTCACGAGTTCTTCTCAATGGCCACCCTGATAGAGACATTTACCATGGACGAGGCCTACAACAAGGGGACCCTCTCTCCCCTCTTTTGTTGACTTGGCAATTGACCCTCTACACAAGATTTTGGATGTGGCTACCGAGGCTGGCCTTCTGCAGCAGCTGCCGGGGGATTTCATGAAATCGCGTCTCTCTCTTTACGCTAATGATGCTGTCATTTTCCTTGCCGCCATGGCACAAGACGTCACAAATCTGGCTGCAATCCTACAAATTTTCGGTGAGGTCACGGGACTATTAACAAATGTGGAGAAGAGCTCAGTTGTGCCCATTCGATGTGAGGACATCGACCTCAATGCCATTTTACAAGACTTTCAGGCTACCCTAGCGCAATTCCCAATTAAATATCTTGGGCTCCCCCTCATCCTTGGAAGGTTGCGACGCATTGACCTTTAGCCATACATCGACAAGGCCATCTCTAGGCTGAATCCTTGGAAAGAAAGACTCCTCAACGTTGCGGGATGTGCGGCGCTGGTGAAATCGGTTCTCATGGCCCTTTTGATTTTTCTGCTCACGGCTATAAAAGCTGACAAGGCAACTCTCAGGGCCTTGGACAAAATCCGTAGGGGAATGTTGTGGGCTTGCAAGGCCTCGGTTAGCGGCGGCAAGTGCAAAGTGAGTTGGGCGAAGGTTTGTCGCCCAAAGAAGCTTGGAGGGTTTGGGATCCTTGACCTTGAGAAATTTGCTAGGGCTCTAAGATTAAGATGGCTTTGGCTTGAATGGACAACACCAGAAAAGCATTGGGTGGGCATGGAAACCCCAAATGATGACATTGATAGAGGACTTCTTAACGCGGGAACGAAAGTTTGCATCAGGGATGGGAGGAAGGCATCTTTCTAGGAATCATCCTGGCTGAACAGTTCTTCCCCCACGGACCGTGGCGCCACTCATTTTTAAGGAGTCCAAAAGGAAAAGGCGGTTGGTGCATGATGCTCTGCACATCTGCAGTGATAACTTCACTGCCCAGCACCTCACCCAATATGTCGCTCTTTGGGGTATGCTTCAGGACATCGTGCTATCTCCAGGCATCGAAGACTCCATTGTTTGGACCTTAACAACCACTGGATCTTACTCGACGACATCGGCATACAAAGCTCAATTCCTTGGTCCCATTCCCTGCTCCTTCGACAAGCTGGTCTGGAAGACATGCCCCCCTAGTGTCGCTTCTTCTCTTGGTTGGCGGTTTAGAATAGGTTGTGGACCTCGGACCGCCTGGCGAAGCGGGGTTGGCCTCATCAGCCGAGATGTCAACTGTGTATGTGCCATGATGAAACTACCAGTCAAACCTGTTCGAGTGCCGATACTCAAGAAGGATTTGGCGGGAGGCGGCCTCTTGGCTTGGATGCCCCTCCCTGTTACAGAGCATTGGGACGAACCACCCCACTGTGCTCCAATATTGGAAGGCCGCCACGCAAACCCTCCCAACTTAGAAATATTACCCACCGTGCCATTCGTAAGTCAAAATACCGTTCAATTTTTCCCGTCGTGAGGGACCGTTTCTTCTCGCGTGGGCGAGGGCGACGCATCGTGTATGTGCAGTATACATATGTATCAAGACCTGCCGATCGTACTGATGATCTCCTTTCCTTTAGGTATGCATGCAATCTACGGCCGGCCGGCACGGCCGTTTCCCTCCACCGCTAATTCTTTGTTTCCAATCGATAATTCTATGGACCTCCCGTTGCATAAGCCCATCCAATCTTGGGCCAGCTTAGACTAGGCATAGCACACAAGCACAAGACGTAGAAAAGAGACTAGACATTTTTTTGGTTCAATAGTCCCACCTCGTTACCCTATACTGCGTTTCATCAATTTATATATCTTCAGGAGTTTTCTTCAATATCAGCTAGCTAGCTGCTCGGGAAACAATCAGAAATAATGTTGACAGTCTCATGAAATCTCTATGTGCCGCTGATGATGGGCAACAAGAGGGACATTGTTGGGCTTGCCTGCATAAATAAAAGAGGGCCGAAGACAAGCAGGCTGAGAATAATCTAAGAAGATGACGAGGGTCGATAATACATCTAAGCTCGCTTCCATACGCACGTATGCTGCATAAATTATTTCACGTCTTCTAATCTGTAAAACTAATATGCGCATACAATACGATGGCGGATCAAGGACGTATCTGAAGTGGGCATCGGCCAAGCTTGCAAATAAGCTTGCTCTTTCGCAGCAACGCGCGGGCATTGTGCTAGTCAATATAAAAGGCAATAGTGACACGCTGATGACGTCTTTGTCGTACGTGTATCTATCGAACAAGGGGAGACTATTTACGCGAGTAAGCCTAGCAAGGACCAAGATCTCGATCAAGGAATCTATGGAATGATCCAGTAGATAGAACAAAGTCACCGAATTCTATACCTAATAATAAAGGACGAAGTGTTTCTTCCGGTCCAACTCTTTTTTGGACCAGTTTACCCTCCCACCAAACCAAAAATTACAACCAACGCCAGCGCTAAGTTGGACCAACGCCAGCGCTAAGTCGGAAAAAACAGACGTGGCCCTCTGCACTTAGATCGATCGGTAAAAACAGACGTAAAAATAGACGTGACCCTCTGCTCTGGATCGATCGGTGGGTTTGCGCCGGCCCAGTACCGTGCCTGCAAAAAGGTTCTGTTCCGCTTCCACGCGAAGGACTCAGTTTGCATATATTTAATAGTACCACCTCGCTCTTTTAAACGAAAATATACCAGTTTATATACTTAGACAGATTGAAAACCAACAAGCCAAGCAATAGAATCTCAATGAAATACAACGGAACGACAATGGCAGAGAGAGGAGGTCCGAGGTCGATGACGAGTGGCAGGGAGACGGGCTCATGCAGAGGGGCGGTACCATGGCAGTCTGAGAAGCAGGGCAACCGCGGACTATTCGATGAGGCAGACGCACGGCAGGCACGCTGAGCATCGCGGACGGAAGGGAGTAGAGGCGGCGCGGTCGGCACCACGGCCGAGGACATGACCGGCGGCGAGCCAGAGAGGGGAGGGGCAGCGGCGGCGCTCATAGGGAAGCGGAAGGAGGGAGTGGTGGCGTCGGAGGCGAGACGCACAACGACGGCGACGACGGGGCACATGCTGGTGAAGAAGAAAGGCTCAGGGGCAGCGACCCTGCAAGGGGGGAGTGCTCGGAGACGGCTGGCCGGTGGCGGCCGAAGAAGGAAAGGGGTGGCGGCGAAGAGGCGGGGTCAATAGGAGGAGGAGGATCGAAGGAGATGGTGCAGTGCGTGCGACTCCATGTGTGTCCGCGGTGCCCGGTTCAGTGTGGGAAGAACCTTATCTCTTCGTCATTTTTTCTTTTTAGTCCATCCACTTATTATATTACACAAAAGATCCTAATCTGTCACTTGAGCCCCTAATCAAGTTACATTATCATTTATCACGTCCATTGAGAACAAATTTTTATTTTATTTCTTTCATGTACTAATTATCATTTATAAACCCGGTGCAAAGCACAGGCACTTCTGCTAGTAAAGAATAAAGTATCAAATGGGGGTTTCGAACACAATCAAGCATGGCGAGCAATCCGTTCTAAAGCTGTGATACGAAAAACCCTTTTGACACGTTTCAGTATATAGATACATGCTTGATCAAATCTTGAAATAAACATCCTTTGTGGGTTAGCTTCTGCTCTTGCATTTCTCCGATGCCCTTGGTGCTAAAACAAGAAAGACAAACAGCATCCATAACAATTCCGATGCCCTTGCGTTGTCCGATCGAGGTACTACCCACCAAGTCCGATGGCTTCCGACCCTTTCATTATCCGGAGACGCTTGCACGACGCCACGAACATCCTGCAATTCCACAGGGGTGGAGAGGAAGATGTTAGAAACGCACTACCGTGGGAGCTTCACCGACAACGACATCGATGCAGGCACTTACTCCCATGGGACGTCGCCGACGAGCATCCAGTCGCCGTCCTTGTCCTCGTAGGTGGGCATTTCGTCGGAGCCGCTGAGCAGGTCCACCAGCTTGCTCTCGTCCTTCAGCGCTTCATTATCCCCCGAGACACGCCGGCCATGATGGTTGAAGGAGCCAAACATCTTCTCCAGCCTCCAGGGCCTTGGAGAGGTCCACGTAGCTCTTGCACGTGCCGATGTCCACCTTGCGCAGGTACGGCGCGCCGTCCATGCTCACCTTCACCAGCGCCACCTGCACGGCCAGGATCTTCTTCCGGAACGACTGGACCGGCGGCCAGCCCACCGCCTGCGTCCTGGACACGTCAAACACCAAGGAATCACTAGCTGTTCACATGAATATAGTCGAGAAGTTTTTTGTCCCCGTCTGTATGGATCTGAATCCAAATCCAAAATAAATAATAGTAGTACTTAGTACTGCGTTGTAGTAGGAGTATTAGTAATTTTTAAGACCCGGGTGGTAAAGATGATTGGCTAAGTGGACGTGCAGAGACATTGTTGTTGCAGGCAGCGGAAAAGAGCTCCCTTTTTATCGTGTCGGCAGAGGGCACTAGCTGCGGTTGTCCCAGAGCATTGCCCTCACATGTTCATCGCACCCTCTTCGCCAATGAATCGATCACTGTACCAGGGTATCCAGTTTGGATCCAAATGTTTCCCTGGAAACGCAGATCCAAAATTAAGGTGCCTTCTTTTTTTTTTTGCTCGCACGAGCAAGCCTGCGTGGTACTAAAATTTGTGTAATACTGTAGCATATCTCAGTTCAACATGGAGATCACACAATTGTTTACACAAGGCTGAACAGTGAACAAAAGCATCAATATTGGGGCATCAGGAGGTCCATTAGGTCTATATGAACCACAACGTAGCAAATACACAACAGGGCAATATATACCAATAGAGGTGGAGCCAAAATGTAACCGGTGCCGCAACACCGAAGGTTCTATACAGATATCCTTTGTGTTTTGTCGAAAAAGATATCCAAGACCATCTTGCTATCACAGTATAAAAATTACGCACATGCATAGATGCTAAGTTACAAAGCCATAATAACAATCGCCATAAAACGCCTGTAAAAAGTCAACAATAAGCATGTAAAATTTGGAATATTAGCGTAAACACATATTGCACCAAACAAAGTAATTTATGGAGGAAGATTCCTATGCGCAGCAGGAGGTTCATAATACTCCCTCTGTTTCAAAATATAAGATGTTTTAGCTTTGTGAAAGCAATGTATCTAGACGCTTTTTAGTGTGTAGGTTCGGAGAATTTTCAGATGATTATTCTTGGTTCTCATTGATATTGTAGTTAGACCTAAACCACTAAAAGGGGTCTAGATTCATTACCTTCACAAAGCTAAAACATCTTATATTATGAAACAGAGGGAGTATATTACGTGTGGAAGGAGAAGAATTGTGACCCAATGTGATAAAGAGCTAACTGCAATATCAATGAGAACCAAGAATAATCATCTGAAAATTTGGTAAGGAACTTGGAAATGGATATGCTCTAAACAGAAACCTCGTCACTGATTTGGTCAAAACTTATCTTTTCCTATCAAAATAGCAATAAAGTAGAACTTGATTTCATCAAAGCTAATAAGATGGCCATCTATCCAATAGCACTTTCCAAAGAAAAGAAGTCCAGCTTAATAGCTTATCCTTGATATAGACCGAGCAAATTTCAAACAGTTGTCGCATCACTTTATAGGCAAATCTGAAGCCAAGGATTTACCTTAGATGAAGGAGTGAACCTTCTCATTTTTTATCCAATGAACCTCTATGCTATAAAATCAAGCAAAGTGAAATGCAATTTGGTGTTTCCTTCAATATTAGAGTAATTCTTTAGTCAGGATGGATTTAGCCTCATCAGCTGGTGGGCTCATCAGACCATCCATGCGCTGCAAGTACATAAAAATACACATAAATCATACGTTGCGGGTATTATGCAACAAGGGGTTTCACTATTTTTTTAAATGAACAAGAAGCGCTAGAGCAATCTATTTTCTGGACAAATACAGATTATCTTAGTAAGCATGCAGATGTTATGGCTTATGACTGATTAGAGTAGCCATGGCAAGCTCGGATGTTTTTGGGTCTATTACTCTCAGTTAATGAACTTATAAATTTTAGTCTCATGTTGCAAGATAAAAAGTTCTGAATTAACTGAATATAAGATTCAATTATTTGGATTCTCAGTTACATAGGTTTAGTTATCCACAATTGTACTTTTTACAATGGTCTAGCGAGATAAAAAAGGAGATGCATAAAAAGAAAAAGTGTGCAGAGTAAAAGATAACTAAATCAAGCTCTGTATAAGCATGACAAAGAAAATCATGCTCTGCATAATCATAACAAAGGATTTTTTGTACCAGATAAATCAACAATGCATAAAAATGCAATATGGTCAGGTACAGCTAGAAAATAATTTCCTTTGAACAAAAAGAAAGATCTCCAACTTGCAAAATGGTTCAAAGCACATGGGAAAAAATACAGAAGTTAACTCAAATTGGTATTAGGAAAGAAAATTAACACCATAAAAGTCCAACCGTTAACTACCCGTAGAGCAAGATTTGGGGCCAGTCTTCCACTTCCAATGCTAAACCATGTCTACACAGAAACTAAAATAATGGATCTTTAGCACAGCTAGCTACCACTACTGAATTTTGAACTACAGAGTCACAATATTCGATCCTGATTACTACAGGCCTGCAGATGCACAGTTTCTAATAATTTAATGCATGGGAGAGTTACCTTGACGGTGAACTCTAGTAGATGTCATGGAGTATTGATAGCCTGAGGCCTCCGCATTCTTCTCGACCATCAGCAGCCACTGTACAATTTCGAATAATTTCAATGCCGAGAGATAAGTTAATTTCTTCACTGAACTCTGTAGTTGTCATGGAGGATTGGAACAGCCTGCAGCCTACATGGTCCATAAATGGAGAGATATTAACTGAAGACCAAAAATAGTACTCCCTCCGTCTCAAATTAGTTGCCTTAAATCTGTCTAGATACGGATGTATTTTGTTATAGAACATGTCTAGATACATCCGTATCTAGACAAATCTAAGACAACTAAATTGAGACGGAGGGAGCAGATGACACTAAGTGTACCTAAAATAGCCATAGTAGGTTCTAAAGTTCAGAAAACAGAGTTCTGAATGATCAAGCATACGAAAGTAGACATTTGCAATGACGGAGCATCGTGGTATACCTTGCCTCCATCTGTTCTCTTAACTGTGACATAAACCACTGTATATTTGTTTTAACCCTCCAAATAGCAAATCTGCGGTAGTGAGAACTGTATGCCGAACTGGTCAATTATTAAATGGTTAGATGCAAAAAAGTAGAGATTAGGAAGGTTAATTTCTGTACAAAATACGCATATAAAGGACAGACCCAGTGCTAGAAGCTCCCACGCCGGGTGGGTCTGGGGAAGGATTATAGAGGCAAGCCAAACCCTGCGAAGTAAAATGCAGAGAGGCTGCATCGAACCAAGGACCTCTTGTCACGAGTGGGGAGTACTTCAGCACTGCGCCAGGCCTCTCCTTTGTACAAAATATGCATATGCACTATTGAAATTTACAGTCATGTGGCAAGTATTCTGCTTTAGGAGGAAGGTAGTTTTGGATATTCTATTTACTAATTCTGCCAAGTACACCTAACCGAGGGGGGCTATTCAGATCAAACAGCAATGAATCCAATCCTCTGCAATCTTAATTGATCATGATGTGCAGCTATCGTTCATACAGTTGTTCTTATCAAGTATAGCAGGTTAGGGACGCAGCTTGGGAACAATCGTACTTTGGCATATAAAGCAACTTAACTTCACATGATCAATCCTAGAATTTGCAAGTGTGAACCCAATCCTTTACTGGTTTAAATGATCGTTCAGTGCAGGTGTCATGTACATGGTTGTTCTTATTAACAAAGCAAAACTGGGGAGGAAAAATAAATACTCCCTCCGCTCACTAATGTAAGACCTTCCAGATTCTTTTGGAAATCTAGACGCGTTTTATAGTTTAGGTTCATCCATTTTAGTCTGAATCTAGTCTATTTTGAAATATCTAGAAGGTCTTACGTTAGTGAACGGAGGGAGTACCATAATTGTTGGCAAATCCTGATATTTGCACCTCTCCTTCTGCATCTATGCACCAATTACGACCTGGCAATACTTCAGGATCTGGGCAAATACCAAGCATATCCCACACAAAGCCATCAGAGATCAAGGCGGATTACTCATAAAAAATGGAAGGGGGAAGGGAGAGCAAGGACAGATCACCATTGCACCCTCATATCTGACGCGTGAACACAAAATGAGGAGCTTCTCGGGATGCTGCAGCATCCTTCATCGCACGAAGGGAAGAACAGCACTCATGGGCTCGGAAGAGGGGCTCCATGATGGCCACGGCCATGCAGGCCAGAGCCGTCTTCTTGCCTTCTCTCGATTTACTGCTGCCACCGCGCAGAAGGGAGGAGGAGGACAGCGTCGATCCCATATGGAGGGGCGGAGAAGCGGCGGAGGTGAGCGAAGGGTTTGGGCAGTGAGGACCTGGAGCGCTGCAACTCGAAGGAGGCGGAGATGGGAAGCAGGAAAGGCAACCTTGCCGGTAGCTTGAGCGACTGGTGCGAAAGGCCTCTCAGTCGCTTACCACAGCGCTGCCGATTCCTTCTCTTCCCTCTCCCACCGCACTGCTGCACTAGCGCTCCACGTAGTAGCGGAAGGAAGCATGGGTGCGCACTGAGCTGTGGAGGGAGAGGCGGAGCAGCGCGGCAGTGGAAGGGGAGGACGCGGGAGACCCAGCAAGGCAGCAGCACAGTCAGGCAGAGGAGGAGGCGAAGGGGCAGGAGCAGCAGGGTGGCGGCCTCGCGGCTCGCAGGAGATGGAGCGCAATGGTGTGCTGGCTAGGGTTTCACTGCAGGAGCTATCTATGGACCCCAGTAACATAACTAGTGTAGAACAGAACTGACTTCATAACCTTAAAGAAATAATCCTTTTTAATCTCCAGCTCATTTCAACACACCAAAGAACAACTATTAGCAGGCTCCTGAACCTCTGAAACCTTGAATTTCAAACTTAAATACTGAAAGCATCTTTGTTCTGTGTCAGATTTTCATAATCGTCACATGTCTGCCATTATGATTTCACTCAAAAGCATCACAGATGTGTATCACAACTAAAACGAGGTGGTATTTGCATGCTTTATGTACGAAGTTAGCTAGGACGCCTTTAGCCATGGTTCAAAAACATTGCATTGAAAATTAATCATGGTTCATATCACCAAATCCACTGCAAAATACAATCAGAAGCTACCATGTCAACTATCAATCTATGATAATTTACTTTTGATCTGTGCAACAATGTACCTGGAACCGGCCACTTTGGAATTCACGTGAATTATATTTCTAAAAATGAACTGACTGTAAACATCCACTAGATATCCAACTGAAGAAAGTGTAAAGCTCATACAAATGTTCCATTCAGATTGAGCAAGCAATAAACAGGTTGCATCCTCAGTTGGCAAGGGAGGAGATTAGATCAAAAGTCGCAAAAATTCCCAGTTCTACAGAAGGAGAAAGTCTTGAACACAACTAAATATGCATTCCTGCCTATCCAGCATTTGGAATATAAATGCAACATTATTTAAGGATCAAACAACAAACAGAGACGTACAAAAGATGGCGTTTTCATAACCTCACCAGAGATGCAGAGAGCAAAAAGCAATGCGCCAGAACTGATTAGTGGTTGTGTCCTTCAAGCGTATCCTAAAGAAACTATGCTTCTTGGCTGTCTTTTGACGCCTCTTCCATTTCTAATTCCTTGACTGCTACTACGAGGCTGCGCGTGATACCCTTAAGGCGTAATCCACTACCCTCCATTTCCTCCAGGAGCTTCTCAGCTGTTCTCCAGTCCATAGCCTTGAGACATAATGACTGGATAAGTTTGTTATACTCATCCATATTTGGCAGCAATCCATCTTCCTTCATCTCCTTCAGGCATTCCAGGGCCTTCTCGAACTGCTCCATCTTGCAGTAACCACGAATTAGTATGTGATACGAGACCCTGCTTAGTTTTGGGTGGATCTTCTTGGCTTCGTGGAGTAGTGAATGGGCTTCATCAATCATGCCTCCTTTAGTGTAGCCACTCATGATCACACTGTATGTATAAATATCAGGGCGCAGTCCTCGGCTCTCCATCACTCTTATCAAACCCTTTGCTTCATCCATTTCTCCCTCTTTAGACAACCCCGTGATAACAAAGTTGAACACTGCACTGCCAGGAGCTGGGCCAAGATTCACCATCCTCATCAACAATTTCTTTGCATCCTTCACATTTTTCATCCTACACAAACCATGTATAACTGCAGCGAAGGACTTGCCTGCATGCTTAAGAGACTTCCCTCTGTATTCCTCTAGCAGCTCTAGAGCCGTACTGATGGTCTCATCATTTCTTGCCAAAGCACCAACAAGGAAATCCAAGGCTGATGTTGGAATCTGAATCTTCTTTTCCTTCGCTGCTAGGTATACTGAATGTGCCTCTGTCACCTTCTTCCCCTTGCAAAAGAAGGTCACGATCTCACCGGTCTTCTTCCCATCAGGGAAGCACCCAGAGGCAACCATCTTCTCACAAACTCCCCATGCAGCACCAACCATTGACTTCTTTCCGGCTGCTTGAATCACGAGATAATAGCTGTCACCATCCGGAGTACAGCCAAACTCACTAAACTTGTCAAGCACCTCTAGGGCAGCTTTCGACTTCCCGAGCTTCCAGAACATTGATACAACTCTATTCAGCAGCTGAGTGTTCACTGATCCTGGCACACGGCCCATTTCCTTAACCAAATCCCATAGCATGTACGCATCCATCTTGTCGATCTCATTGTTATCAGCAAGCTTGTCCGCGATAATTTCAAGATTGGCAAGGCTCTTGACATCGGGGTTGTTCTTCCCGGCAGACTTGAACAAGAGAAGTAGCTTTTTACCAGAGCAGTTCTCGGCAGAGAGGAGGATGGCGGCTAGGAGCGGCTCGGTGAAGTCAACGACCATGTCGGCGATGGCGGAAGGGATCTGATCCTCCGGGGTGGACTCCACGACGGCCCGGACGCGGGCGACCTCCTCGTCGGTGGCTTCGGCATCGGCGGTGTCGGAGGAGGCGGTGGAGACAAAGATGGCGTCGGCATCGTCCGCATCCTCCTCCCAAAGTGCGGCTAGGTTCTCCTCGCCGTCCTCGGTGGGATCAGGCGATGCGGATACGGCGTCAGGCGAGGGGGATGGGTAGGCATCCGGGAGGGCTTCCGTGGAGGAGGAGGCGGCGTCTGGGAGGGCCTCCGGGGAGGAGGAGAGGAAACGGGAGAGAAGGCGTGGTGGTGGGGCTTGGGTCAAGGTTCTAAGTGGATTTGGCTGTGGAGGCAACCTGGGGGTGGACGAGCGGAGGAGGAGGAGAGCACGAGCTCGCGAACGCCACATCGTCGTCGTCCTCGGCGGCGGCGGCGGCAGCGCGGTGGTGTGGTGGTTCTTCTGTGTACGTGGAGTACGGGGGTCGAGGGGGAGAGCGAGTGAAGGTTTCGCACTAGGGTTTAAGGCCTTAATGGGCTATTGGGCCGCCCGTAATATTGATGGCCATTGAACTGTGTTAGGAATCTAAAAGTTCCCCTACAAAAGTTGAATCCCAAGCCTTTAAAAAGGAGTCTTGAAAATTTAATTAAAATTGAGTTTACAGAAAATGGTGCTAATATTTTTAACAAAATAGTTCTCTCTACATATTTGTTGGCTGAAACTTGTGTTTACTCTTTTCTATGAGCAATTGTTGTGACAATCCGGAGATTAAGTATATGATCAACACCTAAGACAAATATTGCTTGTCAACCAACTTACACAAAGAACTACGCAAGTAAAATTATAATTTCACTCTTGGAGAAACTTGTGCCTCGTCGAACCGTCGTCCATCTTCCTTCGCCGCCACCATGGCAGCGTCGGAAAAAGAGACGAACAACCGGCATACCTAGATCTGGGAGAGCATAATCGCATACGAGGATGCTTTTCGAGACGATGAACTAGGTCATCGCAAGCGACGAGTCCGACACTTTGTGGCACGTCGAAAAAGAGAAACACTGCTTTCTGTTGTCTTCCACGCGCACAACTGCAAGACATCAAACACAACTACAACAGTCAACGCGGCTACCACCCGTGAGAGTGTTGAACGCCTACCACCAGACACGAATCTCGTCAGATCTAGAGATCGACGAGAAGACCGAGCCACCTGCCCCCGACGCCACCGAGAAGGAGGAAGGCATAGGAAAATTATTTTGACGCGACGCAGTCTTCTTCATGAAAGCAGCGCCCCAAGGAAGCACTAGGCCACCCTAACTACAGGCTAGATCCGAGTTCGCACCTCCCGTCATGGAGCGGGCGTAATGAGGGCGAGGGACCAGCGAAGCGATTGTAGTCGAAGGTAGATGATCGCTCAGATCGCTTCTGCTGGCAGCTAGGTTAAGTCCCGCTAATAAGATGGTTAATTGCCCAGGAAGGAATATAAGCTATATACAAAAGGTAAGCATACATGTTGAGGCGATGGTGTTATTAATAGTGGTAATATATCAGATCACATAGTTATTTCACAAGGTTGAACAAAAGCATTGAAATAGGGGCACGAGGAGGTTCAGTAGGTCCATTGGCATGAAAGCCCAGTGTATATGAACTACTTCTTAGCGAGTACTCCCTCCGTTGCATAATATAAGATGTTTTAGTTAGATATAAAACTAAAACATCTTATATTATGAAAAGGAGAGAGTACATAACAGGATACTCTCTATGTTCTATAATTTAAGCCTTTTTTAGCAAGCTATATTATAAAAATGAAGTAGTAATATATACTAAATTGAGGTCTAGCCAAACTGTAACCAGTGGCGCGACAACACAAAGGGACTATAAAGATACGGTAGTACCATACTATCTGGATGGTGGGAACTTGGAAAGTTCAGACATATCTTAAGTTCTCAACATTGCTTAAGAGCATCTCTAGCAGATACTGCATATCGGCTGGTTCATAATTTTTTTGGCCGTGGCCGATATGCGGTATCGAGGCCAAATAAATGGCTTTTTCAGATACCGTAAAGGCCTAAAACTGCAAAAAAAATACGGTATCCCGCAATGAGGCCCATACGTCCCACATATATTTGGTGCGAGGGGGGATAGATGTTTCCCCTTCCTCCCCCATGGAGAAACCCTATCCGCCGTCCACCCCCATCTCCGATTCCGGCCACCTCCGCCGCCGAAAATCACATCGCCTCAGCTAACCGCCGCATCGACCCCTTGCCAACCCATGGCCGGCCAATTGTGCCGCAATTTGGGCGGACGCAGTCGCGCTTCTCCGCACCGCGGCGGGGGCTCCACCTCGCGAGCTCGCCCGCCGCTGTTGCCGTCGGAGGAGGTCTGTTGGCATCGCTCCGAGTAGGGACGCGCGTGGCGCCCTCGCACGCAGCTGCGTGACCTCGCCTGCATAGGCGAGGCTGCTGTTCGGCCCCACCACCAACTCGCCGCGGCGCGCCCGAACTCGCTGCGGTCACACCGCCGTCACAAGGCCCGCTCTACCGCTCCTGATGATGATTACAACTCGGACGATGAGAGCGATGAGCTCTTGGTGAACGAGGCGAAGTTCAACTCGATCTACACCGTGCTCAACGACATCGTGGACCGCGTGAAGCACCGCCGCCTCGCGCGCTCCACGGAGAAGCGTGATCTTTGCCATGCCCTCTGTCGCTCCGCCCGTGAGCACAATGCGCGGCTTGACTTCCTCGTCATTGACTACACCGACGATGACACCACCGAATCTGACGACAAGTAAGCGCGTGACAACGCCTTCGTAGATGGTCAGGTGAGTAGGTATCGCCAGTGGAGCTCCGTAGGTGCTATTGGAATTTGATGAATATTGGCTTGTTGTCCCATTAGCAAATTCTGAAATTCTCTTTGGCCCATTTATGCATGGCAGCATATGGCTGTACTAGTGGTGCTAAAGTTTAGTCTCACATTGCTAGTTGAGTGAGAGTTACACCTTCTTATATACTAGGCTATTCCACCACTCACTAAGGTGTGAGAAGAAGAGCAGCTCTCACGCACTCCTCCTCCGACGCATCCCGCCTCGCCACGCCACGCCTCGCCTCGCCTCGTCACAACACGCCTCGTCACAACACGCGCGCGCCGTGGGTTGCGGGAATCTCGCCGAGCTGAGCTTTATTTTTGCTAGTTAGGAAAAATTATCATTGATTAACTCCGAGTCATTAACGTACGCGTTAATTAGTCAACTGTTTCCAGTCTTTATAGGATGTGGGTTGTTACCGAAAGAAATAACCACACTCTAACTGATTTGGTTAACGCCATATTAGATACATCGGGTCTTTCCAAGAAATGGTGGGAGGAGGCGCTAATGACTATGTGTCATGTCCTAAACTGTGTTTCGTAAAGGATAAAACCATGACTCCATTTGAGGAATGGGAGAAGAAAGGGCTTAAACTCTCTTACTTACGAACTTAGGGATGTTTGGCAAAAGTCAATATTCCAATACCCATGAAGCGAAAGCTTGGACCAGAAACCATGGAGTGTGTTTTTTCTAGGATATACTTTTCATAGTATTTGCTATAGATTTTTGATAGTAAAATCTGAGGTATCCGACATGCATGTTGGTATGATTATGGAGTCGAATGATGCGACTTTCTTTGAGCACATATTTCCCATAAAAGATATGTCTAGCTCATCAAATCGGGATATGACTAGTTCATCTAGTCAGGAATTTGTTATAATTCCTGAATCCACTATGCTGATAGAACACTATGATGATCCTATGGAGGACAACAATGAAGCTCCTAAAAGAAGCAAGAGACAAAGGACTATAAATTCATTTGGTGATGATTTCATTGTGTATCTTGTGAATGACACTCCCACTTCTATTTCAGAAGCCTATGCATCTCAAGATGCTGACTACTGGAAAGAAGCTATCCGTAGCGAGATGGATTCTATCTTATCTAATAGAACTTGAGAGGTCACTGACCGTCCTTATGGGTGCAAAACTATAGGATGTAAGTGGGTGTTCAAAAAAAAGCTTAGACATGATGATACTATTAAAAAGTACAAGGCACGTCTTGTGGCTAAGGGTTATACCCAGAAAGAAGGTGAAGACTTCTTCAATACCTACTCACCTGTAGCCAGATTGACCACTATTCGAGTACTATTATCCTTGGCTGCCTCACACGGTCTTCTCGTTCATCAAATGGACGTTAAGACAGCTTTCCTAAATGGAGAGATAGATGAGGAAATTTATATGGAGCAGCCTGATGGTTTTGTAGTAGATGGTCAAGAAGGAAAGGTGTGTAAGTTATTGAAGTCTTTTTATGGTCTTAAGCAAGCTCCTAAGCAGTGGCACGAGAAGTTTGATATAACTTTAACCGCTGAAGGCTTTGTTATAAACGAAGCTGATAAGTGTGTGTACTATCACCATGGTGGGGGCGAGGGAGTTATTATGTGTCTCTATGTCCATGACATATTGATATTCGGGACCAACCTCACTATTATTGAGGAGGTCAAAGAGTTCCTATCTCGCTGCTTTGAGATGAAGGACTTGGGAGTGGCTGATGTAATCTTAAACATCAAGCTCCTAAAGAATGATAATGGTGTGATTACTCTGCTTCAGTCCCACTACGTGGAAAAGATATTGAGTCGCTTTGGGTATAGCGGCTGCAAGTCTTCTCCAACACCTTATGATCTAAGTGTGCTACTTCAAAAGAATCAAAGGAATGCTAAAGATCAATTGAGATACTCTCAAATTATTGGCTCGCTCATGTATTTAGCCAGCGCTATGAGGCCTGACATCACCTTTGCTATAAGCAAACTGAGTCGATTTGTATCGAATCCTGGAGATGATCATTGGCATGCTCTTGAGAGAGTTTTGCACTATTTGAAAGGTACTGCGAATTATGGTATTCACTATACTGGGTATCTACAGGTACTTGAGGGTTATAGTGATTCAAACTCGATATCTGATGCTGATGAGATTAAGGCCACAAGTGGTTATTTGTTTACACTTGGTGGTGGCGTTATTTCCTGAAAGTCTTGCATGCAGACCATCTTAACGAGGTCAACTATGGAAGTAGAACTCACAGCATTAGACACATCCATTGTTGACGTAGAGTGGCTTCATGAGCTTTTGATGGACTTACCTATGGTTGAAAAAGCAATACCCGCCATCCCGATGAACTGTGATAATCAAACTGTGATCGTCAAAGTAAACGGTTCTAAGGATAATATAAAGTCATCAAGGTATGTGAAGAGAAGATTGAAATTTGTCAGGAAACAGAGGAACTCTGGAGTTATTATGTTGGATTATATCCAAACATCTAAGAAATTAGCAGATCCCTTCACAAAGGGATTATCACGTAATCTGATAGATAATGCATCAAGGGAGATGGGTTTGAGACCCACACAATGAGTTGTTCGTAGTGGTAACCCACTCTATGCGATCGGAGATCCCGTGAATTAGAGCTGGGAGACAAGTTGTTGATCAGCTGAGAGGAGAGTATGCCCATATTATATTTACATCTCCATAAAGATGCAATACTCTCTTATTCTGCATGGCAGGTTGATATTTATCTTAATATGTTCTAAGTGGCTTTTCTAAGCAGAGATGTTGTCCTGCAGAACATCTATTGAGGAACACACCTATATTAGTCTGACTGTTAAACGTCGCAGTCCGTGAGAGTTGGGTGCTCTCTAATAAACTCATGAAAGGCTCTAGAGTATGACGCATAAGCTCCAAACCGCGGGAAAGCCCTGCGGCAGCCCTGTACCGGTCTAGATTTTGTGTGAAACTAGTGTGCAGAAACTTGTAGTTCAAGACATAGTTCACTATTCAAGTTGCTAGCTAGTGTAGCATGAAGTTTAACATGGAAGTTCAGCTTAACAGTCTCCACTACACACCGGTATATAAAACAATATTTTGGAATGGAAGTGAGGTGGTGTTCCAATGAGACTTTGTGGGGGATTGTTAGAATTTGATGAATACTGGGCTGTTTGCCCATTAGCAAATTCTGAAATTCTCTCTGATCCATTTGTGCATGGCAGCATATGGCAGTGCTAGTGGTGCTAAAGTTTAGTCCCATATTACTAGTTGAGTGAGAGTTACACCTCCTTAGACACTATGCTATTCCACCACTCACTAAGGTGTGAGAAGAAGAGCAGCTCTCGCACACTCCTCCTTCGACACCGCCCGCCTTGACTCACCTCGCCACGACGCGCGCGTGTGCCGCGGGTTGCAGGAATCGAGCCGAGCTTGATTTTTGCTAGTCGGTAAAATTAATCATTAATTAATTACGAGTCATTAATGAACGCGTTAATTAGTCAACCGTTTCTAGTCTTTATGGGACGTGGGCTGTTACCGACTCGAACGTGGGCTGAGCCCCGCGATCTCCCTGACTTGTGTTATATAAGGGTCTACGCTAAACCTAATCGGCACAACCTACCTAGGCATCTACTTCTAGTCTATTGCGCCGCCGCCTTCGTCTTCCCCATCCCGGCCTGCGACGTGCACCGCATATCGGGATAGTAGGCCTCCGAAACCCCGCCTCTTGTGAACCTGTACGAGTGAGGGGCGATCAGGTTTTTGGGGAGCACTTTCGCGTGACTACTGACGCCATCACGGACGACTCCTTCCTCGATAAGGACTTATTTTTGGATATCAGCAACCTCTACATCGACGACATGGCCGACGACACTGTTGCCACCGCTACTGCTACTGCTGCTGCTATACCTTATGTGATCCTGGACTTTATCTTTCAGATTATGCTAGAGTTCTTTATTCTAGAGATTGGTGTAGATGTGATAGGTTTATCTTATTTAGATGTAATCTATCCATCTACTTTGTTAATATGCATGATTAGTTTTGGTGATGTTTGTATAATCATGCTTTACTAGTTTATTATTCGGATTAAATCATATGGATTATTGCTTATATTTTCAACAATCCAAAAACCTGATTATAGGCAACTGAATTCCACTGGTGTAGCCGCGGCTACTAGGTCACCTTCGTTTGATGGTATGCACTATAAGAGATGGCACGCAAGAGAAATTATATGGTTTAAAAACCTAAACTACTATAGCACCACTCTTGGCAAAACTGAAGGAGATCTTTCTGCTAAGTAGGAAGCAGCCTTTAAGAAAGCCGATACCATGTTTCTGGCGGCTCTATTCAGTATTATTTGGGACAATATTATTGACCCATATATGTAATTTGATAATGGCAAAGACGCGCGGGATGCGCTCAAGGCCAAGTTTGGAGTCTCGAACGCTGACACTGAGTTGTATGTCCTGGAGCAATTCTATGACTACAAGATGGTTAATGAGCACTCCGTCGTTGAGCAAGCTCATGAGATACAATCACTTGCCAATGAACTTGAGCAGTTCAAGTGTACCTTACTGGACAAGTTTGTGGCCAGAGGCATTATTGCCAAGCTTCCTCCCATGTGGAGGAACTTTGCTACTTCTCTGAAACATAAGAGACAAGAGTTTTCTGTTACGGATCTCATTGGTTCTCTTCATGTGGAAGATAAAGCGAGAGTAAAGGACACACGTGCTCGACGATTTGAGGGAGCTTCTAGTGCTAATTCGGTACATAAGAAAAACTTCCATTCCCACAAGTTCAAGAATAAGAATTAATCTGATGGCAAAGGGAAGTTTGATGGCAAGTACAAGGCCACTCACTTAACCAACTTGAAGAGGAAAAATGATAAGAAGAAAGGCTCTTGCCACGTCTGTGGTGATCCTGATCATTGGGCTCCTAGCTGCCCAAATTGCTTTGACAAGCGGCAATATGGGAACATCGGCAAGACCGCTAATATTATTATTAGTGATACTGAGATGAAGGACATTGGGTGCGGTATTTTACCTACTATCCTTTCAGTATGTCATTCTCCTGAATGGTGGATTGACACGGGTGCTAATACACATGTATGTTCTGATATTTCCATGTTCTCTTCTTATAAGGTCGCAAGGACTTCCTCCGTGCTGATGGGAAATGGCTCACATGCTTCTGTTCATGGTGTTGATACGGTAAATCCGAAGTTTACTTCGGGGAATACCGTACATATGAAGAATGTGTAGCATGTTCCCTCCATCAATAAGAATCTCGTCAGCAGATCGCTTCTATGTCGAGATGGTTTTAAGTTGGTGTTTGAGTCCAATAAAGTTGTAATTTCAAAGTATGTATAATTTGTTGGAAAGGGTTATGAGTGCGGAGGTATGTTCCGCTTATCTTTGTCAAACTCATGTACTAAAGTTATTAATCATGTCTGTAATGATAATGAGTCCAATATTTGGCATTCACGACTTTGTCATATTAACTTTGGTTGCATGACTCATCTAGCCAATATGACTTTAATTCCGAAATTTACCACTGTCAAAGGTTCTAAGTATCAAGTTTGTGCGCAAGCAAAGCAACCTCGCAAGTCTCATACGGCTGCGGAACCGAGAAACTTAGCACCACTAGAACTTATACGTTCAGATCTTGTGAGATGAATGGTGTGTTGACAAGAGGTCAAAAAATATACTTTATGACATTGATTGCTGAATCCACTAGATACTGCTACGTTTATCTTCTGAAATCTAAAGATAAAGCTTTGAATTACTTCAAAACTATAAAGCTGAAGCAGAAAACCAACTTGATCTTAAAATCAAGCGGCTAAGGTCGAATCATGGTGGAGAGTACTTTTCAAATGAATTTGATCTATTATGTATGGAACATGGTATTATCCATGAGAGGACGCCTCCCTACTCACCTCAGTCAAATGGGGTGGCTGAAAGAAAGAACAACACTCTAACTGATTTGGTTAACGCCATGTTAGATACATCGGGTCTTTCCAAGGAATGGTGGGGGGAGGCGCTAATGACTGCGTGTCATGTCCTAAACCGTGTTCCCGTAAAGGATAAAACCATGACTCCATTTGAGGAATGGGAGAAGAAAAGACTTAAATTCTCTTACTTACGAACTTGGGGATGTTTGACAAAAGTCAATATTCCAATACCCAAGAAGCGAAAGCTTGGACCAAAAACCATGGATTGTGTTTTTCTGGGATATGATTTTCATAGCATTGGCTATAGATTTTTGATAGTAAAATCCGAGGTATCCAACATGCATGTTGGTATGATTATGGAGTCGAATTATGCGACTTTCTTTGAGGACATCTTTCCCATGAAAGGTATGTCTAGCTCATCAAATCGGGAGATGACTAGTTCATCTACTCAGGAATTTGTTATAATTCTTGGACCCACTATGCCGATAGAACACTATGATGATCCTATGGAGGATGACAATGAAGCTCCTAAAAGGAGCAAGAGACAAAGGACTGTAAAGTCAATTCGTGATGATTTCATTGTGTACCTTGTGGATGATACTCCCACTTCTATTTCAGAAGCCTATGCATCTCAAGATGCTTTGGAGAGATAGATGAGGAAATTTATATGGAGCAGCCTGATGGTTTTGTAGTAGATGGTCAAGAAGGAAAGGTGTGTAAGTTAGTGAAGTCTTTATATGGTCTTAAGCAAGCTCCTAAGCAGTGGCACGAGAAGTTTGAAAGAACTTTAACCGCTAAAGGATTTGTTGTAAACAAAGCTGATAAGTGTGTGTACTATCGCCATGGTGAGGGCGAGGGAGTTATTATGTGTCTCTATGTCGATGACATATTGATATTCGGGACCAACCTCACTATTATTGAGGAGGTCAAAGAGTTCCTATCTCGCTGCTTTGAGATGAAGGACTTCAGAGTGGCTGATGTAATCTTAAACATCTGATACATTGCAAATGTATCTATAATTTTTGATGTTCCATGCTTGGTTTTATCTACTTACTTATGTTTTGTCCACACTTTGGAGTACTTTTCATATGATTTCTTGGACTAACCTATTAACAAGAGCCATAGTGCTAGTTGCCTGTTTTCTTCTGTTTTTGGTTCCAGAAAGTCAGAAAATGAATATTCTCGGAATTGGACGGGACAAAAGCCAATATGCCTATTTTTCCCGGAGACTCACGAAGCTAGAATACGAGAAGGAGAGGGGCCACAGGGTGGCCACACCACCCCTGGGCGCGGGTCCCCCTTGGCCGCGCCAGGGCATGGTGCGGGCCCCCTGGCCGGCCACCGACCTTGCCTCTTCGCCTATAAGATGCCTCCTGATGCAAAAACCCTAAATTGTCAAGCCTCCAGCCACGAAAAGTTCTGCAGCGCCATCGCCACTGATACATTGCAAATGTATCTATAATTTTTGATGTTCCATGCTTGGTTTTATCCACTTTCTTGTGTTTTGTTCCAACTTTGGAGTACTTTTCATATGATTTCTTGGACTAACCTATTAACAAGAGCCACAGTGCCAGCTGCCTGTTTTCTGCTGTTTTTGGTTCCAGGAAAGTCAGAAAATGAATATTCTCGGAATTGTACGGGACAAAAGCCAAAGTGCCTATTTTTCTGGAAGGGATCAAGTGCCAGAATACGAGACGGAGAAGGGCCAGGGGACCACCACACCACCTGGCCACGCGGCCAGGCTTGGCCCGCGCCAGGGGGTGGTGTGGCCGCTCCCTGGCACCCCCTCGGCCTCCCCTTCCGCCTATAAGATGCCCTCGGGACGTAAACCCTAAGTACCCGATCAAAAAATCCACGAAAGAGTCTGTAGCCGCCATCATCTCCATCCCTAGATCGAGAGGGATCTGAAGCTCTTCCCGGCAGCCTGCCGGAGAGGGGAATTCACCCTGGAGGCCTTCTTCATCACCATGCAAGCCTCCGGTGTGATGCGTGAGTAGTTCATCCTTGGACTACGGATCCATGTAGTAGCTAGATGGCTGGTTCTCCTCCTTTATGCTTTCATGTTTAGATCTTGTGAGCTCTGTTCATGATCAAGATCATCTATTTGTAATTCTATATGTTGTGTTTGCGGGGATCCGATAGATATTGAGATGCTATTTCATATTGATTATTGATTCTATCATGTCTTTGTTATTTGTGATCTTGCATGCTTTCTGTTGTTAGTATCTATCTTGGCCAAGTAGATGCTAGCAACTCCAAGAGTTAGTATTTATGCTCGATAGTGGGTTCATGCCTCCGTAACTGGGAAGTGACAGAAATCTCTAAGGTACTAGATGTGTTGTTGCTACTAGGAGAAAACAACAATCCTTTGTTCATAGAACAATCGTATTGTTTACTTTACACGATTCAGAAGCAATAATCTGCTTGCAACTTAATCTTGGAGGGTTCGATGATAACCTGAAGGTGGATTATTAGTCATAGATGCAGTTGGATGGCGGTCTATGTATTATGTTGTAATGCCCAATCAAGTCTCAAAGGAGTCAAGATGATTAGTATATGCATGTATTGCTTTCTCGGTGTTTGTTAATTGCCCCGCTGTAATTTGTTCACCCAGCATGTTATCTATCTAAGGAGAGCCACCTCTAGTGAACTATGGATCCCGGTCCTTGTCTTTTACATACAATCTACAATCTTTTACTGCTTTGTGTTTACTTTCTGCAAACTTTTACTTTTTTTCCATTCGATACGATTAATCCTTTGTTTTCCACAAAACACGGTGAGATTGACAACCTCATCGCAAGTTGGGGACAAAGTTCTGTGGTTGTGTTGTGCAGGTCTCCACGTTGCTACTAGCACCGGTAGTGCGCCCTGCCAAAGCTCAGCTAGTAACACCTTTGAGGTGTTTCCTTGCTCCTACTGGTTCGATTAAACCTTGGTTTCATAACTGAGGGAAACTTGTTGCTGTGCTCATCATAGCTTGCTCTTGGGTTCCCAACGAGCTCTACATCAACACCGCCATCAAGCAATTTTCTGGGCGCCGTGCATTGAGCCATCAAGCGATTTTCTGGCGCCATTGCCGGGGAGTCAAGGACATCTTCACAAGGGGAGTCCCTCATAACCAATCTCTTTACTTTGTTGTTTTTGTTTTGCTTAGTTTTCTTTTTTGCTTTGTTTGCTTGTTTTGTTCTTCAAAAAACACAAGAAAATTAGTTTTGCTAGTTTGCTTTCTTATTTGAAAACCCAAAAAATGACTACTCTTGAAAACACTAAGTTGTGTGACTTCACTAGCACCAACAATAATGATTTTATGAGCACACCTATTGCTCCACCTGTGGCTGAAAATACTTTCTTTGAGATAAAACCTGCTTTACTCAATCTTGTTATGAGAGAGCAATTTTCTGGTATTGGTAATGAAGATGCTGCTTCCCATCTAAATAACTTTGTTGAACTTTGTGAGATGCAAAAGCATAGGGATATATATGGTGATATTATTAAGCTGAAATTGTTTCCTTTCTCTTTGAGAGGAAAAGCTAAAGAGTGGTTGAATTCCTTAACTAGGAATAGTATTGATTCTTGGACTAAGTGCAAAGATGCTTTTATTGGAAAATACTATCCTCCTGCTAAGATTATATCCATGAGAAGTGAAATAATGAAGTTTAAACAACTTGATAATGAACATGTTGCTCAAGCTTGGGAAAGAATGAAATCTTTGGTAAAGAATTGTCCCACTCATGGACTGACTGCTTGGATGATCATCCAAACTTTTTATGCAGGATTGAACTATTCTTCAAGGAACCTATTGGATTCAGCTGCTGGAGGTACCTTTATGACCATCACTTTGGGTGCTGCAACAAAACTTCTGGACAATATGATGGTTAATTATTCTGAATGGCATACTGAGAGAGCTCCACAAGGTAAGAAGGTAAATTCTGTTGAGGAAACCTCCTCCTTGAGTGATAAGATTGATATTATTATGTCTATGCTTGTGAATGAGAAAGCCCATATTGATCCAAATAATGTTCCTTTAGCCTCTTTGGTTGCTCAAGAAGAGCAAGTTGATGTGAACTTCATAAGCAATAACAATTTTGGCAACAATGCTTATGGTAATAACAATTATAGGTCCTACCCTCCTAATAATACTTATGGTTATAATGGTAAACCTGGATTACCTAGTGAAGGAATAATTTTAGAAGTTGAAAGAGCCACTAAAAACTTCATGCAAATGCAATATGAGCAAAATAAGCTATTCACTAAAACTATGGAGGAACAATCTATTATTTTGAAGAATATTAGCCATCAACTTGAGAGTCTAAATAAGGAAATTCCTAGTTTATAATTGAAACTCTCTAATGTTGAAAGAAATATATCATCTTTGTCCGAAGCTCAATCTTCTTTGATCAATAAAATGGCTGCTAAACCTGAAACTAATGATAATCCCTTTGCAGCTACTAATGCCATACAAGTAAGAATTGATGAAAATGTTAGACTATTAGCTGAATTACATGCTAAGTGGGAAAGAGAAGATGAAATTGCTAGAAACATTAGTGTTTCTACTATCACCACCACTAGTGTTGAGGCTAGTAATAGTTCTACTACTTTAGATGATAAAGTTGATTTTGATCTTGATGGTTGCAACATCTCTGAAGTTATTAAGTTCCTACAAAAGCTTGCTAAAAGTCCTAATGCTAGTGCTATGAACATGGCTTTTACAAAACACATTACTGATGCTCTCATAAAGATTAAAGAAGAAAAGATGAAACATAAAGCTTATATTCCTGTAAAACAAGAAGATGGTTGGGAATCCATCATTAATATGAAAGTGAATGACTTTGATTTCAAAGCTTTGTGTGATCTTGATAGTAGTGTTTCTATTATGCCTAGAAGGATTTATGATATGCTTGATTTGCCTCCTCTTGAAGATTGTTATTTGAATGTCCCACTTGATGCTAATGCTAAAAAGAAACTCATGGGGAGTCTTAATGATGTTCTTATTATGGTTAATGATTCCTATGTCCCTCTTGATTTCTATGTTTTGGATGTTGAATGCAATGCTTCTTGTCCTATTACTTTGGGAAGACCTTTTCTTAGAACTGTTGGTGCCATCATTGATATGAAAGAAGGCACCATTAAATATCAACTCCCACTTAAGAAAGGTATAGAACACTTCCCTAAAAAGAGAGAAAAAATTTCTTTTGCTTCTCCTATGAAAACAAAATTTGGTCTTAATGCTTCTTCATTTGAGAACACTTGATTCTTTCTTTGCTTCTTATGTCTAACTTAAAGGCGTTAAAGAAAAGTACTTGTTGGGAGATAACCCAAGAGTTTTAGATGAGTCTTGAAAGTTATTAATTCAGTAATAACCTCTCCTTATCATTTTTATTTGCTTTTTGTGCCAAGAGTAACCTCTAATGAGAGTGAAGTAATGATTGGGAAAGTTGTTGTCCCGAAACAGATTCTTGTGCTTCACCGTAAAAAATCGTAAGAGAGCTCTGTATGTTGGATTGAGCTGTAATTTTTTGTCCTTCTGCCCCAGGTTGTTATCTAACTTTAGTTAGTCTAACACTTTTTTATTTGAGCAACAGAAGGTCTTCTAAAAAATTCGTCTTTACCTCCTGATCTGTTTTGACAGATTTCTGCCATTTTCTGCATTTGCTTCTTGTGGGTTCCTTTTTTACTTCTTTTGGGGAATTGAGCTTTTTGAGGGAAGTTCTGCAGTATCTAGTGTTCTAATGGAAGTTTATTTGGTGTTAGAACTGAACCTTGAGACTTATTTATCTTAAGTGCACTAATGTTGCTAATGAGATTGTGTGAAGTTTTGTATGAAGGAAAATTTTCAGGTGTATGGAAGGAATGAGTAATAAGATGAAGGATGGACTAAAGATCAAGATTGGGGATGCCACGCGTGTCACCCCAAGAAATATCCAAGAAGTACAAGCGTCAAAGCTTGGGGCTGCCCAAGGCATCCCCTCCTTCATCAATAAAAATTCCAGGTTTCTTCCAAACGCTTCATTTTTATTGTTTCATGCACAGTTGTGTTTTTCTTGGAGCGTCTTCTTTTTCGTTTTTTGTTTTGGTTTTCGTTTGCCTTGGTTTTCTTAGTTTGCTGAATAAGTTGGTTGGACCCCCTCTTTCATACATTTGGTTTGGTTTGGAAAAGAGTAGGAAGGTTCATACTTATGTGGTAAAAAGAGCTCGTTTTTGACTGTGGCCTATGCTTTGTCATGCCATCCTTGATATTGTTTTGGCTTTATGCTTAGTATTCTTTGATGTAGCATGACTTGTTATAAACAATTGAGATTGCTTAATGTGCCTTGGATGAATCATGCGTTGTTTTAGCATATTAAAGCATAGTATAGTGGTATTCTCCTTTGATGTTTTATTTGGGTTGACTTGGCGCATGCTCACACCATGTTATGACTATTCAAAGTCACCATAGCCTTTATGATCCTTTAGTTTTCAACTTGTAGTATCACTTTATGCTTTGATCAATGATGTTTTGTCGCTCTGCATGATTATGGCCATTATTGCTCTCTTAGTTTGTCGATCCTAGTCTTTTGCTAGCCTCCACAACAAAGTATGAGTTCCACTCATGCATCCAACTCCCTAAACCAAGTTATTCCAAAGAGTCCACCATACCTACCTACTAGCTTATGCTATTCCAAGTATATTCATGCTTTTGTTTACCTTCCGCTTGTTATGAGAAAACTAATGATTAAAGCTCTCACAAACTTGATGGCACACTTTACTTTTCTTGCCCTTAATAAAATTGAACCATTGTGTCGTCTATGTTGTATATGCTTGAACTTATTTGTTGGGAATTAGCAGAACCATGCTTTCATGGGGAACACTTTCAACATTGCACTTGGTACTTGTACCTAGTTGATATCATGCTCTTTTGTATATGGATATCGTCGGTGTGAAATGAAAGGGGAGCTTGTAAGTCCATGGAGTTATGTATATGTGTTAGAGAAACGCCTGGGCCGCTGGTCTAATCCATGCTGGCATGGTGGAAACCTGCAGCGTAACCATAATGAGCTGTCTATGAAGCATTCTTCTTATAAAAAAAAGAGTCCTATATTGAGAAAAAAGAGAGAAAAAAAGATACTATGAAAAGAGGAAAGAGAGAAAAAAGCACCATATTCCCATGGTAAATAAGAAGAATGCTAAGATGCTTGTTGTCTGCTTGCCTTGTCATTTTGATATGGGGATTCTTCCGTATCATCGGGCAAGGGGTACCCCGTTGGCGGTTCTCTATGATACACATGTACTTACGATGACAAGAACTTACCGGTGACTAAACTTGAGTAGCATGAGGAGCGGCCCTCGTATACAAGGGACATGAGATTTCTGACTTATACTTCGTCAAGCATGTACACCATAGTTTGTTCACTTTAACCTTAATCACTTCAAGATGCTTATGATAGGGGCAATGAGAGTTGAAAGCTATAAGTACCATACTTTTTGGAAGCTCTTTATGAGACTTGAATCCCTACTTCCTTTTACAAAAGGCCTTTCTTCCACCATTATATTGAGTCTCCACCTTCTAACTTTATGCACCTACTTTGAGAGCATAGTGGCCATTTTTAGTTCTATGTGCATTGTCCCAAGACTAGTTGATTGATGCATAACTTGATATTGCTTGTTTTAAACTATTGTATCTAGTCACTCTTATGAACTTTGAAGGTGTCCTATGCATTTATATTTGCTACTCTATTGAGTGACAAGCTGAATACTAGTATGCTATGTTTTCTTTATGTGAAACAAACAAATGTCTTGCAAAGCATTGTTATTCATGAATCTTTTGTTTGTGCATTTTCATATTGCATCATAGTTTCTTTGCTTATTGCTAGAACTTTGTCTTTCATGTTATGATTGAAGTAATATGATCCCAGCTTTGAATGTTTTGCAAACACTTTGATCAAGTCTTTGATGGTGCATGTCACCTCAAAAATTCTTCTTCTTTTTATCACTTACCTACTCGAGGACGAGCAGGAGTTAAGCTTGGGGATGTTGATACATTGCAAATGTATCTATAATTTTTTATGTTCCATGCTTGGTTTTATCCACTTTCTTGTGTTTTGTTCCAACTTTGGAGTACTTTTCATATGATTTCTTGGACTAACCTATTAACAAGATCCACAATTGCGGTACTGCTTTTCTGCTGTTTTGGTTCCAGGAAAGTCGAAAATGAATATTCTCGAATTGGACGGGACAAAAGCCAAAGTGCCTATTTTTCCGGAAGGGATCAAGTGCCGAATCACGAGGCGGAGGGCAGGAGCCACCACACCACCTGGCCGCGGCCAGGCCCCGGCCCCGGTGGTGTGGCCGCTCCCTGGCACCCCCTCGGCCTCCCCTTCCGCCTATAAGATGCCCTCGGGACGTAAACCCTAAGTACCCAATCAAAAATCCACGAAAGAGTCTGTAGCCGCCGTCATCTCCATCCCTAGATCGAGAGGGATCTGAAGCTCTTCGGCACCACGGAGAGAATTCACCACGAGGCCTTCTTCATCACCATGCAAGCCTCCGGTGTGAGTAGTTCATCCTTGGACTACGGATCCATGCAGTAGCTAGACGGCTGGTTCTCCTCCTTTGTGCTTTCATGTTTAGATCTTGTGAGCTCCGTTCATGATCAAGATCATCTATTTGTAATTCTACATGTTGTGTTTGCGGGGATCCGATGGATATTGAGATGCTATTTCAGATTGATTATTGATTCTATCATGTCTTTGTTATTTGTGATCTTGCATGCTTTCTGTTGTTAGTAGCTATCTTGGCCAAGTAGATGCTAGCAACTCTAAGAGTTAGTATTTATGCTCGATAGTGGGTTCATGCCTCTGGTAATCTGGGGAAGTGACAGAAATCTCTAAGGTACTAGATGTGTTGTTGCTACTAGGGAGAAAACAACAATCCTTTGTTCATAGAACAATCGTATTGTTTACTTTACACGCAGTTCGTAAAGCAATAATCTGTTTCTTGCAACTTAATACTAGAGGGGGTTCGGATGATAACCTGAAGGTGGATTATTAGTCATAGATGCAGTTGGATGGCGGTCTATGTATAATGTTGTAATGCCCAATCAAGTCTCAAAGGAGTCAAGATGATTAGTATATGCATGCATTGCTTTCTCGGTGTTTGTCAATTGCCCCGCTGTAATTTGTTCACCCAGCATGTTATCTATCTAAGGAGAGCCACCTCTAGTGAACTATGGATCCTGGTCCTTGTCTTTTACATACAATCTACAATCTTTTACTGCTTTGTGTTTACTTTCTGCAAACTTTTACTTTTTTCCATTAGATACGTTTAATCCTTTGTTTTCCGCAAAACACGATGAGATTGACAACCTCATCGCAAGTTGGGGACAAAGTTCCGTGGTTGTGTTGTGCAGGTCTCCATGTTGCTACTAGCACCGGTAGTGCGCCCTGCCAAATCTGAGCTAGTAACACCTTTGAGGTGTTTCCTTGCTCCTACTGGTTCGATTAAACCTTGGTTTCATAACTAAGGGAAACTTGCTGCTGTGCTCATCATACCTTCCTCTTGGGGTTCCCAACGAGCTCTACATCAACACCGCCATCAAGCAATTTTCTAGGCGTCGTGCATTGAGCCATCAGCCATCGAAGGGGAGATTCGAGGGATAGAAAGTCTCTGTTCTGGCACCCTGCCAGGACAGGGAAGTGCCCCCGGAGCCATCTCCATCAATCTCCACCACCATCTCCATCGCCGTTGCTGATTCCCATGATGAGGAGGGAGTAGTTCTTCATTGAGGCTAAGGGTTCTACCGGTATCTATGTGTTCATCTCTCTCTCTATGTGTGATCATATTGTGATCATGAGCTTGTAATCTATAGATCTACCTTGCTACTCAAGTGCTTTAATAGATCTCTGCTCTCCCCATGTGTGTGAAAGTGACAACGTGCACACCATGGTGGCACTTAGGCTAGAGATTACAAATACTTGTTATGAGTTATATTTGGAGTTGGATGTCTTTATGAAATTGTGGTGTTTGTTTGAACCATCTAGTGCTCAAGGTGACAGTGTGGGGTTTTCTAGATGGGAAATATGAACTTTGAGGTGTGCTGTTATAGCCCTACTATCGATTAGAGTGTTCAACCGGAGAGTAGTTAAGAGTAGTATCATGAAGATAATATATTTATATGAGAGTGTTCACTAGTGAAAGTATGATCCCTAGGCCTTGTTTCTAAGAATTGATACACCGTTTGCAACTAGATCTATTACATGTTTGCTTGTTGCCATCTTTATTTCAGTTTTCCTTTAGTCTCTTCCACGCCATCAAGCTATTTTCTGGCACCGTTGTCTTATATCCATACCACTTGTATTTCACTATCTCTTCGCCGAACTAGTGCACCTATACACCTGACAAGTGTATTGGGTGTGTTTGGGACACAAGAGACTTCTTGTATCTTGATTGCAGGATTGCTTGAGAGGGGATACCTTTGACCACTTCCTCCCCGAGTTCGATAAACCTTGGGTAATCTACTTAAGGGAAAACTTGCTGCTGTTCTACAAACCTCTGCACTTGGAGGCCCAACAACTGTCTACAAGAATAGAAGTGCATAGACATCAAGCTATTTTCTGGCGCTGTTACCGGGGAGGTAAGGTAAAAGGTACTCACATCCTCCGGTGTGAGTACTCGAAGTTATTTCCTTTAGATTCTGCAATTTTGTCTTTTTGTTTCTTGTTTTCACTAGTTAGGCTTAATGGAAAACAACAACAAAATTAGAGAGCTTTTTAGTATTTTTCCTAAGTTAGAACATGAATTGTCTGAAAAGAAAATTAAAAAACCCATGGAACTTTCTTTGCATGCTAATAGCAATGTTATTAGTATGAATCTTTTGAACACCTTTGTTACTAATGCTATGGAAACGTCTAAGCTTGGGGAAGTTGGTTCTTATGAAAATGATCTTTTTAGTTCCCCAGTTTTAAGGAAGAAAATTTGCTCGGATGATACTTTATCTCCCATATGTGGTAATTCTAATGATACTTGTGATATTTTAAATCCACATATTGAAAGCATCCCTTTTAAAATACCTATAAAAATTGTTGAACATGTCATGAATAACTCTTATTTTGGAGATGGAACTGTCCATCCTGGTGATCATTTACTCTTTATACATGAATTATGCGGGCTATTCAAGTGTGCAGGTATTCCAATGAACCAAGTTAAGAGGAAGCTATTCTCTATATCACTTAAGGGCAAAGCAAGGGAGTGGTATGAGCTACTAGATGATCCTCATCATTTGGAATGGAAGGAACTTGAATCTCTTTTTTACTCTAAATTTTATCCTCCTCATGAAATTCATAAAGATAGGAATTACATTTATAATTTTCATCCACATGATGGAGAAAGCATTGCCCAAGCATGGGGGAGATTGAAGTCACTAATGCTTAAATGTCCCATTCATGAGCTCCCCAGTAATATTGTTATTAATAATTTTTATGCAAGGCTTTCAGGACATTACAAGGACTGTAAGGATGTCAAAGCTAATTGGGGTCTTATTGAAACAATTCAAAGCAATACCGAAGATTGGGATAACAACAAAGGTAAAGAACCAGGTATAAACTATGAGTATGATTGCATTAAGTCTTTCGCTGAAACTGCTGATTTTCAAGAGCTTAGTGCTAAATATGGTCTTGATCCTCAAATTCTTATTGATTGTTTTAGATCCTTTGCTTCTCATATTAATGCTCCTAAAGAAAAATGGGACATGTATCATGAGCCTTTTAAAGACACTTGCATGGAAAATGAAATTGTTATTAATGATAGCAATAAACATGCTCAAACCTCTGAAAGTACTATTTCTTATAAGCATGTTAATTTTTGTGGAATACATAGACCTTGTGAGAATAATCAAATTGAAGAAGAATATTGTATCACCCACAAGAATGAAAAAACTAGAATGTGGTATAGGGCTTCAAATGATCTTGGTAAAAAAGTTCGTGCCCTTTATCCTTTTATTTGTGAACTTTGCTTTGAAGTGGGTCATTTCAATTTTCAATGCTCAGGCCATAATAATATCCCTTCTAATCCAATGAGTACTGCAAGTTTATATTGTGATGACATGATCACTCCTAATCAGCATGATGAACTTACATTATTTTTGGGGTGTGAAGAATTATTAAGAAAGACTTCTTTGGTAGATATGAGTGCTTTTGATATGAATAGTGTCCTGCATGGTTGTCATCTTTATTGTGTTGATAATTGCCACACAAATACTTACATACAAAATATTATAGAAGATGAGATTTTACCAAAATATGATAGGACTAATATGTGTTTTGATCTTATTAATAAAAAGGAGGAATCCTCCAAAGTTTCTTCTATTGTCTCTAATAATGAACCAGGGTATATGGAGAAGCTTCCTTTGAAGCCTCTCCCTCCTAAAGAGAAGAAGAAAAAGAAGAACAGGAGAAGTAAAAGTAGATAGGAAACGGTATTTTCCCCTAAGCATGTTGCTCCTATTATAGTTTTTGATGAGTCTGAACTCGATGATGTTCCTATGCCTATTACCTATAGTAGTGATCATGATTGGGAAAATCACACTTCTTTTGATATTGAAAATCTCTTTGGTACCAATTTTGAAAATGATGATATTAATGATTGCTATACTATTAATGCTATCCATGTTCCTTCCAATGATGATATGTTTACAAATGAACACACCTTGGAAGATAACTATTCTATTGCTTATGATGATACTATACCTCCAATATATGATGATTGCAATGATGAATATGATATTTTCAGTCCACCTACTATTGAGGAGGAAATTAATTATGATTATAATATGCCTCCTATATTTGATGATTATGGTGATGAGAATAATAATGATAGCTATTTTGTTGAATTTGCTCCCACTACAATTAATAAGAATGACTATGTTTATGTGGGGAGTATTAATTATTTTATGCATGTGGCTCATGATAAGAATGTTTCATGTGATTGTTATATTGTTAATTTTATTCATGATGCTACTGAAAGTTATTATGAGAGAGGGAAACATGGTTGTATGCATCTCCATAATATTAAGTTTCCCCTCTTTATGTTGAAAGTCTTGAAGTTGCACTTGTTTTGCTTTCCTATGCTTGTTGCTTTGTGCTTTCATGACTTGTTTCTTTACAAGATTCCTATGCATAGGAAGTGGGTTAGACTTAAATGTGCTTTGAATTTGCTTCTTGATGCTCTCTTTTACTTCAATTCATATTTCTTATGTGAGCATCTTCTCAAACTATCATGCCTAACTTAAAGGTAAAGAAAAGTAATTATTGGGAGATAACCCAAAAGCTTTAGATGAGTCTTAAAATTTATTATTTCAGTAATAACCACTCCTTATCCTTTTTATTTGCTTTTTGTCCCAAGAGTAACCTCTAATGAGAGAGAAGTAATGATTGGGAAAGTTGCTGTCCCGAAACAGATTTCTGTGCTTCACCGTAAAAATTTGTGTAAAATCTCTGTACGTCATTTTGAGGCGTGAATTTTTCGCTTCTGCCCTAGGTTGTTATCTAACTTTCGTTAGTTCAACACTTTTTGATTTGAGCAACAGAAGGTCTTCGAAAAAAATCGTATTTACCTGCTGGTCTGTTTTGACAGATTTCTGCCATTTTCTGCATTTGCTTCTTGTTGGTTCCTTTTTGAGTTCTCTTGGGGAATTGAGATTTTTGAGGGAAGTGCTACAGTAGCTAGTGTTTTAATGGAAGTTTATTGGTGTTAGAACTGAACCTAAAGACCTATTATCTTGAGTGCACTAATGTTGGTAATAAAGATTGTGTGAAGTTTTGTATGAAGGAAAAATTTTAGGTGTATGGAAAGAATGAGTAATGAGATGAAGGATGTACTAAAGATCAAGCTTGGGGATGCCACGCGTGTCACTCCAAGAAATATCCAAGAAGTACAAGCGTCAAAGCTTGGGGATGCCCAAGGCATCCCCCTCTTCATCAATAAAAATCCCAGGTTTCTTCTAAACGTTTCATTTTTATTGTTTCATGCACAGTTGTGTTGTTCTTGGAGTGTCTTCTTTTTCCTTTTCGTTTTGGTTTTTCGTTTGCCTTGGTTTGCTTAGTTTTCTGAATAAATTGGTTGGACCCCCTCTTTCATACATTGGTTTTCAAATAGTTTGGTTTGGTTTGGAAAAGAGTAGGAAAGCTCATGCTTAAGTGGTAAAGAGAGCTTGTTTTTGATTGTGGCCTATGCTTTGTCATGCCATGCTTGATATTGTTTTGGCTTCATGCTTAGTATTATTTGCTGTAGCATGACTTGTTATAAACAATTGAGATTGCTTAATGTGCCTTGGATGAATCATGCGTTGTTTTAGCATATTAAAGCATAATATAGTGGTATTCTCCTTTGATGTTTTATTTGGGTTGACTTGGCGCATGCTCACATCATGTTATGACTATTCAAAGTCACCATAGCCTTTATGATCCTTTAGTCTTCAACTTGTACTATCACTTTATGCTTTGATCAATGATGTTTTGTCGCTCTGCATGATTATGGCCATTATTGCTCTCTTAGTTTGTCGCTCCCAGTCTTTTGCTAGCCTCCACAACAAAGTATGAGTTCCACTCATGCATCCAACTCCCTAAACCAAGTTATTCCAAAGAGTCCACCATACCTACCTACTAGCATATGCTATTTCAAGTATATTCATGTTTTTGTTTACCTTCCAAATTATTATGAGAAAACTAGTGATTAAAGCTTTGACAAACTTGATGGCACACTTTACTTTTCTTGCCCTTAATAAACTTGAACCATTGTGTTGTCTATGTTGTATATGCTTGCACTTATTTGTTGGGGATTAGCAGAACCATGCTGTCATGGGGAACGCTTTCAACATTGCACTTGTACTTTGTACCTACTTGATATCATGCTCTTTTGTCTATGGATGTCGTAGGTGTGAAATGAAAGGGGAGCTTGTAAGTTCATGGAGTTATGTATATGTGTTAGAGACACGCCTGGGCCGCTGGTCTAATCCATGCTGTCATGGTGGAAACCTGCAGCGTAACCATAATGAGCTGTCTATGAAGCATTCTTCTTATAAAAAAAGTGTCAGATATTGAGAAAAAAAAGAGAAAAAGAAAAGAGAAAAAAACAGATATACGAAAAGAGAGAAAAAAGCACCATATTCCCATGATAAATAGGAAGATTGCTGAGATGCTCGTTGTCTGCTTGCCTTGTCATTTTGATATGGGGATTCTTCCGTATCATCGGGCAAGGGGTACCCCGTTGGCGGTTCTCTATGATACACATGTACTTACTATGACAAGAACTTACCGGTAACTAAACTTTAGTAGCATGAGGAGCGGCCCTCGTATTCAAGGGACATGATATTTCCAACTTATACTTCGTCAAGCATATACACCATAGTTTGTTCACTTTAACCTTAATCACTTCAAGATGCATATTATAGGGGCAATGAGAGATGAAAGCTAACAAGTATCATAATTTTTGGAAGCTCTTTATGAAACTTGAATCCCTACTTCCTTCTATGAAGGCCTTTATTTTACTTTTATGTTGAGTCTCCACCTTCTATCTTTATGCACCTACTTTGAGAGCATAGTGGCCATTCTTAGTTCTATGTGCATTATCCCAAGACTTGTTGATTGATGCATAACTTTGATATTGCTTGTTTTAAACTATTTGTATCTAGTTACTCTTTTGAACTTTGAAGGTGTCCTATGCATTTATGTTTGCTACTCTATGAGGGATAAGCTGAATGCCACTATGCTATGCTTTCTTTATGTGAAACAAACAAATGTCTTGCAAAGCATTGTTATTCATGAATCTTTTGTTTGTGCCTTTTTATGTTGCAACATAGTTGCTTTGCCTTATTACTAGAACTTTGTATTTCATGTTATGATTGAAGTACTATGATCCCAACATTGAATGTTTTACAAATACTTTGATCAAGTTTATGATGGTGCATGTCACCTCAAAAATTATTCTTTCTTTTTATCACTTACCTACTCGAGGACGAGCAGGAGTTAAGCTTGGGGATGTTGATATATTGCAAATGTATCTATAATTTTTGATGTTCCATGCTTGGTTTTATCTACTTTCTTATGTTTTGTCCACACTTTGGAGTACTTTTCATATGATTTCTTGGACTAACCTATTAACAAGAGCCACAGTGTCCTACTCGAGGACGAGCAGGAGTTAAGCTTGGGGATGTTGATATATTGCAAATGTATCTATAATTTTTGATGTTCCATGCTTGGTTTTATCTACTTTCTTATGTTTTGTCCACACTTTGGAGTACTTTTCATATGATTTCTTGGACTAACCTATTAACAAGAGCCACAGTGTCAGTTGCTTGTTTTATGCTGTTTTTGGTTCCAGAAAGTCAGAAAATGAATATTCTCAGAATTGGACGGGACAAAAGCCAATATGCCTATTTTTCCCAGAGACTCACGGCCGAGAATCTGAGAGAGAGGGCCACAGGGTGGCCACACCACCCCTGGGCGCGGGTCCCCCTTGGCCGGGCCAGGGCATGGTGTGGGCCCCCTGGTCGGCCACCGACCTTGCCTCTTTGCCTATAAGATGCCTTCTGATGCAAAAACCCTAAATTGTCAAGCCTCCAGCCACAAAAAGTTCCTAGCGCCGCCGCCACCGAAGGGGAGATTCGGGGGACAGAAAGTCTCTATTTCGGCACCCTGCCGGGACGGGGAAGTTCCCCTGGAGCCATCTCTATCGATCTCCACCACCATCTCCATCGTCGTTGCTGATTCCCATGATGAGGAGGGAGTAGTTCTTCCTCGAGGCTAAGGGTTCTACCGGTAGCTATGTGTTCATCTCTCTCTCTCTCTATGCGTGATCATATTGTGATCATGAGCTTGTAATCTATAGATCTACCTTTCTACTCAAGTGCTTTAATAGATCTCTGCTCTCCCCATGTGTGTGAAAGTGACAGCGTGCACACCATGGTGGCACTTAGGCTAGAGATTACAAATACTTGTTATGAGTTATATTTGGAGTTGGATGTCTTTATGAAATTGTGGTGTTTGTTTGAACCATCTAGTGCTCAAGGTGACAGTGTGGGGTTTTCTAGATGGGAAAGATGAACTTTGAGGTGTGTTGTTATAGCCCTACCATCGATTAGAGTGTTCAACCGGAGAGTAGTTAAGAGTAGTATCATGAAGATAATATATTTATATGAGAGTGTTCACTAGTGAAAGTATGATCCCTAGGCCTTGTTTCTAAGCATTGATACACCGTTTGCAACTAGATCTGTTACATGTTTGCTTGTTGCCATCTTTATTTCAGTTTGCCTTTAGTCTCTTCCACGCCATCAAGCTATTTTCTGGCACCGTTGTCTTATATCCATACCACTTGTATTTCACTATCTCTTCGCCGAACTAGTGCACCTATACACCTGGCAAGTGTATTGGGTGTGTTGGGGACACAAGAGACTTCTTGTATCTTGATTGCAGGATTGCTTGAGAGGGGATACCTTTGACCACTTCCTCCCTTAGTTCGATAAACCTTGGGTGATCCGCTTAAGGGAAAACTTGCTGCTGTTCTACAAACCTCTGCACTTGGAGGCCCAACAACTGTCTACAAGAATAGAAGTGCGTAGACATCAACAACAAGCTACTGAAGGATGGCAATGGTGGGATTACACTGCTTCAGTTCCACTATGTGGAAAAGATATTGAGTCGCTTTGGGTATAGCGGCTGCAAGTCTTCTCCAACGCTTTATGATCCGAGTGTGCTACTTCGAAAGAATCAAAGGAATGCTAAAGATCAATTGAGATACTCTCAAATTATTGGCTCACTCATGTATTTAGCCAGCGCTACGAGGCCTGATATCTCCTTTGCTATAAGCAAACTGAGTCAATTTGAATCAAATCCTGGAGATGATCATTGGCATGCTCTTGAGAGAGTTTTGCGCTATTTGAAAGGCACTGCGAGTTATGGTATTCACTATACTGGGTATCCACGGGTACTTGAGGGTTATAGTGATTCAAACAGGATATTTGATGCAGATGAGATTAAGGCCACAAGTGGTTATTTGTTTACACTTGGTGGTGGCGCTATTTCCTGGAAGTCTTGCAAGCAGACCATCTTAACGAGGTCAACTATGAAAACATAACTCACAACATTAGACACATCCATTATTGACGCAGAGTGTCTTTGTGAGCTTTTGATGGACTTACCTGTGGTTGAAAAACCAATACCCGCCATCCTGATGAACTGTGATAATCAAACTATGATCGTCAAAGTAAATAGTTCTAAGGATAATATGAAATCATCAAGGCATGTGAAGAGGAGATTGGAATTTGTCAGGAAACTGAGAAACTCCGAAGTTATTGTGTTGGATTATATCCAAACATCTAAAAACTTGGCAGATCCCTTCACAAAGGGCTTATCACGTAATGTGATAGATAATGCATCAAGGGAGATGGGTTTGAAACTCACGCAATGAGTTGTTCATAGTGGTAACCCACTCTACGTGATCGGAGATCCCGTGAATTAGAGCTGGGAGACAAGTTGTTGATCAACTGAGAGGAGAGTATGCCGATATTATATTAACATCTCCATAAAGATGCAACACTCTCTTATTCTGTATGTCAGGTTGATATTTATCTTTATATGTTCTAAGTGGCTTTTTTAAGCAGAGATATTCTCCTACAGAACATCTATTGAGGAACACACATATATGAGTCTGACTGTTAAACGTCGCAGTTCGTGAGAGTTGGGTGCTCTCTAATAAACTCATGAAAAGCCATGGAGTATGACGCATAAGCTCCAAACCGCGGGAAAGCCCTGCGGCAACCCTGTACCGGTCTAGATTTTGTGTGAAACTAGTGTGCAGAAACTTGTAGTTAAAGGCATAGTCCACTATTCAAGTTGCTAGCTAGTATAGCATGAAGTTTAACGTGGAAGTTCAACTTAACAGTCTTCACTACACACCGGTATATAAAACAATATTCTAGAATAGAAGTAAGGTGATGTGCCAATGAGACTTTGTGGGGGATTGTTGGAATTTGGTGAATATTAGGTTGTTGGCCCATTAGCAAATTTTGAAATTCTCTTTGGCCCATTTATGCATGGTAGCATATGGTTGTGCTAGTGGTGCTAAAGTTTAGTCCCACACTGCTAGTTGAGTGAGAGTTACACCTCCTTATATATTATGTTGTTCCACCACTCACTAAGGTGTGAGAAGAAGAGTAGCTCTGGTGCACTCCTCCTTCAACGCGGCTCGCCTCGCCGAGCTTTATTTTTGCTAGTCCGGAATTAATTATTGATTAATTACGAGTCATTAACAGACGTGTTAATTAGTCAACCGTTTCTAGTCTTTATGGGACGTGGACTGTTACCGATTCGGACGTGTGCTGAGTCCCACGATCTCCCTAACTTGCGATGTATAAGGGTCTGCGCTAAACCTAATCGGCACAACCTACCTACGCATCTCCTTCCATTCTATTGCGCCACCGCCTTTGTCTTCCCCATCCCAGCCTGCGACGTGCACCGCAGATCAGGACAGTAGGCCTCCGGAACCCCGCCTCTTGTGAACCTGTATGGGTGAGGGGCAATCAGGTTTTTGGGGAGCGCTTCCGCGTGACTACTGACGCCATCACGGACGACTCCTTCCCCGACGAGGACTTCTTCCCGACATCAACAACGTCTACATCGATGACATGGCAGACGACACTGCTGCCACCGCTGCTGCTACCGCCGCGGCTGCTGCTGCGCCGCTATACCGTATGTGATCCTGAACTTTCTCTTTCAGATTATGCTAGAGTTCTTTATTCTAGCGTTTGGTGTATATGTGATAGGTTTATCTTATTTAGATGGAATCTGTCCATCTACTTTGTTAATCTGCATGATTAGTTTTGGTGCTGTTTGTATAATCATGTTTTACCAGTTTATTATTCGGATTAAATCATATGGATTATTGTTTATATTTTCAACAGATGCTAGGGCTAGTCTGGATGCAGGGCGCGGCATCAATTTTTGTTGTACATATATCGATCTCGATGATAAAACCTCCTCTATGTATGATTATGGTGCCAATGTGTGATGTTTTTTAAATATTCAGTTTAGATCTAGCGTATCTGTTCTGCGTGAGTGCGTGAGCAATTTGCGTACTTACTGTAAACCACGTTTGCAGTATGCGCGTTTGCAGTATCTGCTAGAGATGTTCTAGAGGGTGTAAACACAACGACAATGGGCTGCATCTGCGTAAGAGAATCAATCATGTAGAGAAAATTGTATTAATATGTTCTAATAGAAACAACATTATAATGAATTGGGGCACTTAGAATAGGAACTGGACCGTCAGATCAGGTTTACCCAGCTCATATTTCTGCAACTATGGTTGGCGTGTAGACGTAGATTATTTGTGAGCGAAATTCTGAAATATGGAAGTCAGCATGAGAAGAGGCGTGCTGGTCTTATGTAGCCTACTTCAAAGACAACATGAACACAGTAAAGATGTATACCATGTAATGGCTGATTAGAGTACCCCAAGGTAACCTAGGAAGGTTTTGGGTGTCTTGAATCTCATATCACAGTTACTGGAACATACAGACTTCACTCTTATGATGCAAGATAAACCAGTTTTGGATCAACCGAATCTATGACTCAGTTATTCAGATTATCAGTTATATGGGTTAGTTATCCACTTTTGCACGCTTTCCTCATTGGCTCGGAGAAAACAGAAGGATATGCATAAAAAAACATGCGGTGATGTGCTGGATCACTGCAAGGCGGATGTGTGAGAGGACGCGAAGGGGCAGAAGCGGGAGAGGAAGCGTACCAGTGTGGCGGCTAGGGTTTTACTGCAGGGTGGTTCTGTGTAGTGCGGGGACTTCTGTTCGACGCGGGAAGAAGATGGACGGCTGGGATCGCTAGGAGGCTCGATCGAACGGCCAGGACGCCAAACGCCCTGAGAAGCCTCCCAACACGAGCAAGAGTGTGTTCTTTAGATTATCAGCACATCGTCTTGCGTCGACACGTACTTAGTCAGTGCACTTGTCAGAATCATCGATCTCGTGTGTCATTACATGCATGCACCCCACATACCAGAATCCAAGGAGGAGAAGGTCTCCGTGGGCGACATCAGCCGCAGTAACGCTGGGACAACAATATTCCAATCAAGGACCGTTGAAGCACGCATAGTTTACATTACAAACTGAAGAATCTGTGAACAGCAAGCATATGTTAGCCTGTGCGTGCAGGAGGTTGCAGGAACACATGGTATCTTCGTGCTGGAAATAGTCAAATTGCAGCTAGCCAATCATGGAACTAGAGCAATGTGACAGACAGGGAATCTGTCGTAGCGCGTTAATATAATTGGATTCATCAGATTATTATTAAGGGCAGCTAGATCGATTGGCTGCTGGTTACCATCCAGAATTAAACGAGTATAGCGCTTAGATTCATTGGATTGGATTGGGTTTGATGCTGACAAAGTGACAATGGGAAGATACTGCACACATACAACTGGCTAGCTGCAAAAAACTATTAGTAGTGAAAGCAAATCCCTCTCAATAACGGTGTCGACACCTGCAGGAACATCTCGAGTACCCAGCACGTAAAGAACTGGAGGACGTTGGGTAGGTATGCACAGACTAGCTAGGCAACGACCTATCTTTGGTTAGTTGGCTCCGGTCTCGTCCTCTAATATTCAATCAAAGTTCCCTAAAGCGATTTTTTTTGAAAGTGGATTCAGGTAGACCTTCTGTTTACATGCATAGCGAAAAACATGTTTGTAAGTCTTAAAGAATTATGGAGAAAAATCAAGCAATAAGTTTTGAAACTTAAACTTAAACATTCATAGCTTATACGTACTGTAATAAATTTTTACAAAAGTAATTTTTTACTCGATGCCAACGTAAGGTCAGTTTTTTTTCCGAGAACGGTCAGTTTTAAAATATGGATTCACATGAACCGGGTTTCCTTTGTGCATTTTCCAAATTTCCCGACAAGTCTGCTTCTATCTGTTTATCTCGGCGCTCTTAGCAAAGTTATTTGGGAGCATTGCATTGCTATGCGTTACGTATGATTTGTGCCCTCTAACCATCCATCCTTGTGACAAAAGCAAAGCAAACCATTAGATTGGTCGTCAGACATGCAACTTAGGTAGATTTGTCGTGCACACAAAGGTTCCAGTTATTTGGGTAAGGGTGGGATACTGAGCCAAGAACAAATTAATGAATGTT
Organism: Avena insularis; assembly: GCA_023614405.1. Taxonomy (NCBI): domain Eukaryota; kingdom Viridiplantae; phylum Streptophyta; class Magnoliopsida; order Poales; family Poaceae; genus Avena; species Avena insularis. The sequence continues at coordinate 91,781,818 of CM042696.1, read as the reverse complement.
CTAGCTTTGTCGAAACCGGGGAAGATCGGTCTAATTTCATGGTATCTTACCATTATTTCACAATTGAGTCGAAATTTTTCTTAAAAAATCCACTACTTTTGTGCTTCTCGTAGAATTTCAAGCATGTTCTATCGATTTTGAACCAAGCTATTGACGAGCTCTTTGGCAGCCCGCTGGCGGGCTCTGCCCAATTTGTAGAAAGTTCATGAATACAAGGTTAAATAAATTTCATAAGAAAACATATGTGTATAATGTATAGAACTGAACTATATGTACATGATCCACAATATATCAAAAAACAAATTTCGTTTTAAAATTTTCATCTTACATGACTTCATGTGTCATGCATTTATATTTTCTCCAAAATATGTAAGCCATAATATCGTGATGCTCCGCACAAACAGTATTCAAACAAGTTGCACCCGAATCGACAATAGGTTAATTACAGTTGTTTGTTAGGATTATGCGTAAATATATATCATATGAACCAATATAAAAGGATGAATTCTATGTGATACTTCCAATTTAAGACATTTGTGTTTGGAGTTTCGATACATGTTTATGTAGGTGTGTACACGACTGGAGGTCACACGAGGGACTTTATTACCCAACACGGGTGGCAACATAATCTTCGGTCCTCCATCACCTTAGGCGATTTTACAATTTCTCATCATGATATGTATTTCACCTTCTTATTTATTGAGACTTGTGAACTTGGATCGGCTGTGTGCATCCTAGTTATGCAGATGCTGGGTGTAATGCTTAACACTCTTTTAAGTAATAAAGCATCATTTATCAAAAACTATAATAATAATTCATTCATATGGTAAATACATCCCTTCAACCAACTTATTGCCTCCTAATTATACTTGTTGTCTCTATTAATTTTGTTTGACATACATGAGATTCACTGCTATTGTGGCTACACATGTTCTGCTAAATGATATTTGTGTAACCTAATGTGTTTTCTTGTGTCTTTGGACTCAGGATGTTCATCTCATCCAATTTCTTGATCATATTTCTAGTCTAAGGTAAATTATACGATTATCAACATACCTGTTGGAATGCCCTTGTAAGATGTGTTATTTCATTGAATATATGCTGAAATTTCATAAAATTCTTGCACCGTTACATGTTTTTACAGTTGTTTCCACATGAACAAGGTGCATGGTAACACAAGATGTAAAATATATAGGGATATATACTTGTAAATGTTACAAACTAGTTTTCTTTCATGTTTCGTTTATGTTAGTCAGTTACTAGTTAAGGATAAGAAGTGACTTAATATCGCTTTATGAGGCTAGCACAGAAGGAACTAGGATGAGATGTATCTAGAAGCCACACTATTTGCTTTGATGTTGAAGTGTTCATTAACATAGTTGATGCTCCACAGTTTGAAAATTGTTGGGCGCGTTGGTGGGTACATAATTTGTTTGGTTGGTGTGCGTTACCGCAAAACCAATCATTGGATCAATCAATGAATCAAACATATCCCGATCCACAGCTAAACCAATATGCGCCCGGTCAAAGTTCGTCAAGGTTATGCATAGCATTCTTGGATAATAGTTATATTGACCAACAATATATACTACTATTAAGACTAGTCACAGTAGGAGTAACTTATGAGTTAACATGCAGTGACATGCAATGTCAACTAGCCATTTGATGACATGAAATGTCACTAAATGAAAAAAGAGACTTGTGGTACTCCCCAAGAATAAATTACACTACAAATTAATAAATAAGTCATTGTAAGTTACTAGTACTATTGTAATAATATGCACTATGGATGTAATAGCACAGAGTAGTATCATAGGCATGATACTACTTTATGTGACTCCCCATATGAGTAGTCTAAGTCCTTTCACAATAGAGGGTCTCTTAGCATGTTATCATAGGAGCCATTAAAAGTTAAGAAACAACCATCACAATGGAGTGTATCTTAGATGTTGTTTTTAGGAGGGTTGCATTTAATGATTTTAGTCTTATGCATGTTTTTGATTTGACTAGCCAAGTTTTTTTCCTATGCGTGCAAGGGTTGTAAGACCTTTCATAATGGAGTGTATCTTAGCATGTTATGTAGGGGTTCGCGTATGAAAATAATAAAATTTTATCCTACGCCCCTAAACCCCTGATGTTGCCAGGACCTATCTATTAGTAATACAGTAATGTGAGGGGCTTTTCCCGAACTTACCCTTGAAGACCGAAAAGTGTTGTCAGCGCTCAGGAGAGCGTGGTTGATGTAGATGATCCAAAGCCGACCTCAAGGTCGTGTTGAAGTCCTCGCGCTCCTGCGGCTCCAACGAATCCTAGTGCCCCAAGTGTGACACCTCGTGGGGAGTTACACACGTCCGGTGCCTGGCGATGACTCCCGCTTCCCCGATCTAGCAGTAGTTGCGGAAGTAGAGCTCCTGGATCCAAATCCCGCATCACGACGGTGCTCCGCGGTGAAGATGTCTCTCGTTCGCGCAGTCCGAACTTGGGACCACGGTGATGCATTCAGGATCAATAAAAGTATCTACAAACACATTCGCCAACAGGCATGTTCTCTAATAAAAAGAGCAAGTTCATCAGCTATTACAAGAAACTAACTACGGAGCAGCTGGCTTCTTCGACTTCGATGACCTCGGGGGCTTCATCAAGTCCGTGGCAGTATCAGATGCCACTGACTTTCCGCCGGCCCCTGAGGCCGAAGTTTTTGCCGCCTTCTTTGCGCGATTGAGCTCCTCCGAATACTTGGCAACAGTGTTTATCAAGGAATGGCCATATTTGGCACAGGCAGTCGCAAAGGGAGCGAATACTACCTGCTGACCATCCGTGCCAACAGGCATCATCTTCGACACCGCAGAAGGATCCACTTCGACTCCGTGGGCTTGCACCATGGCAAGCGACATGGTCGCCCAGGCTGAGGAGGAGTTCTTATGCGTGGCGTGCACACCCCAGCGAGCGACTCCACCAGCTCTTCCACATTGTCGACCAGCTCCGCCTTCGGCATCAGCTCCTCCCGGAGGCGACTCAGGGTGGCCTTGGCTTTGGACAGCGTATTTTGGACAGCGGCGCTACGATCTTCGACCGCAGATACCGCGCCCGCCAGAGCGTCATCGCGACCAAGGGCTTGTGGATCAAAACTCAAGCCACCAGCATCTACACCAAAGTACACACATGGATAAAACTTCTAATGCCACCGGCACTACAGAGGAAGAGAAGAACATCAATAAAATATCTACCAGTAAAAGTACCTGAGAGGGCCTTGGCGACTGAGAACAGTTGCTCTTCGAACAACTTCTCCCTGGCCGCAAAGGAGGCACGCAGATCCTCTTCGCGCTTCTGGGCTTCATCACGAGCCGCGATCGCCTCGTCGCGCCCCTTCACAGCTGCGGCTAGCGTCTTCTCCAACGTGGCGACATCACGCAGTAAAACGTTATGCTCAGCTACATGGCAGTCAAAAATTTGACTATCAGTCGATTATACCAAAATACAGAGAAGACGAAAAGAATAAGTATAGAACACTCACTCTCGACCACGCGGTGGCGCGTCTCCAGCATCGCATGCTGACGACCCATCGCCATCACCTGCTCTGCCACCTGCGCGGCTTCCTTTACAAGGAGCTGTCGCACAAAACAAGGAGTCAGCAGAGGGCAACAAAAGGGCGTTGACTGCCAAATTATAAAAGAAAGAAAGATATACTTACATGGTCCTCCAGCGACTCCGAAGAAGATTGCCGAACTGTCATCCGAGCAACTACTCGATGCTCCCCTACGTGAGGAGAGCTCGAAGAATTGTGCCCGGAGTGGGCTGCCGCCAGAGGAGAAGGAGAGCGCTGGTTCTCTATCTTGGCCCTTGAGGTCGCGACTCCTGATTCCTTCAAAAATTCGACGTCGTCAGAAGATGACGACGCCTCTTGACTGCAAGACAAAATCCGCACTCAGAAAGGGCAAACTCCAAGGCAAAGCCAACAAGAAGAAACCAAGAGAAGAATGAATGCACTAACAAACTTACCAGTCAAATCTGTCAAGATCAAACGTGGCCTCCGCCGACTCCGACGAAGACTCCTTGGGCAATCGCATCTTCTTGCGAGAAGACGGTGCCACAGCCCTCATAGGAACAACTGGAATTAGCGATTCCGTGTCAACAGCTGTGCCTCCTGGAGATGAAGGAGTCGACGCGTCGGAATCCTCGCTACGTGAACGCTTGCGAGTATCCGGACTCTCGGACCCGGGGGCTTCCTCTTCCACATCGGAAGGGATAGTCGACTCAGACTCGTCCTCTTCCAAAGCTTCACGAGGAATAATCCCCTCAGGAAGGGGAGGCATGCAAGGCGACACCGCCCACCCCTACATACAAAAAGTAAAGATCAGCAAACACAATAGGAAACGTAATCGAGAAAATAAGCTACTACGTAGCGCAACTGTACCTCGGGAGGAGGATTCGAAGCATCGAAGGGAGGAACGATCGCCTGCGTTGGCGCATCCTTGAGGGTGTACTTCGTGACCAGTCGCACCCTCTTATCTACCTCACTCGCGGACATGCCATCAGCAGACACACGAGTGGGATCATCAGCGCCACCCCATTTGAACATGGGATGGACCCTGGCCTGGAGAGGCTGGACGCGATGATGCAGCCAAGTCCTGACAAGGGCGCAACCTCCCTCTTCTGCGCCTATGCGATTCTCGAGGTCGCAGACGCGCTGATATAACACGTCTGTCTCCGCGAGTTCGGAAGGCATGATCACGTTCTTCCAAGAACGCATCTTCTTGCAGGGAGTTGCAGGATCGAAAGGCGCGAGTCCAAAGTGCTCGTCCTTGGCCTTCTGGTCGCGCACATAGAACCATTTGTCCCTCCATCCCTGGACGGACTTGGTAAGCTTGATATCGAAGTAGGTGGCGGATGGGTCAACATGGATTCCGCAACCACCTACGTCATAAACTAAAGAGCCAGATGCGGACTGACGCTTCAATTTAAAGATGCGCTTGAAAAGACCAAAGTGTGGCTCGATTCCGAGCCAGCACTCGCAGAGAGTGATGAAACAAGTGATGTGGAGGAGAGAATTTGGGGATAGCTGATGGAGCTGGAGCCCATAGAAACAAAGGAGACCCCGAAGAAAGGGGTGAAGAGGCAAGGAAAGACCGCGAATGATGAAAGCAAGAAACATCACTCGATAACCAGCGGGAGGCACAGGAATGGTCTCACCGCTGGGGACGCGCGAATCGGCGACTGCTGCAGAAATAACTCCGTCTTAGCGAAGAAGACGAAGATCCGACGGCTTGATGATAGAGGGGCGCCATGCGCCATTAGTCACGTGGGTGCCCGCGACCTTCTTCTTCCCGACGGCGGCGACACTGGTGCCGGCAGCAGCGGAGCCACCTTTCTTCTTCGCTGTAGCGAGGGTGGCCATGGAATCAGCGGCAACGCCTTCCTTCTTCTTCCCTATTGCGCGGTGGCGATGAGAGCGAAGGAAGTAGCTTGGGAACGAACGGAGCTAGTCCAGCGTCGTGGAGAAGATGGGCGCATAGGAAAGCAGAAAAGCAAACGGCAATGGCGATGGCAGCAAGGAAGAAAGAGCACAGATGGGAAATTACCGCCGCAACATCGCTACTTAACCCCTGGGAGATGCAATCCAACGGCTGACAAAAACCCTATTGGACGCGTGGCACGCATCGCGTAGGACACGTGGAGAAGAGGAAGCGCGAACCGTCCCCCACTTCTACCATTACACGCGGAAATCGAGGAGGCACAGTTAAAAATAAGATTACGCACGCCCAGTCAAATCAAAGTTAGAAAGTGGGACCTACCGCTCGTCACGTCCCGTCAAAACCGCTCACGTGGGCAACTAAGGTCATACAAGCGTCAGCACTGACGTCATCAATGCTATGCAGTGGAAAACTTCGACTATTTTAGTCCTTGCTAGAGTCTTCGACTCCACCAAGCACTCGGGGGCTACTCCCATAGGGAGCGCTGGCCGCGCACCCTACGACTTTTCTTTTTCTTGTTGCAGGAACATGGACAATCACAAAAGCAAAATCAACCACTCGAAACACAGTTCGATTATGGACATGTGTTACTCCCATAGGGAGCGCCGGAAACAAGCAGGCAAAAGACGACAGCAGTCGTGAAAATATTTTAGTACCTGCCTGAGTCATCGATTGAAACAAGCAAGCAAAAGACGACAACAATCGCGAAAGTGTTTTAGTACCTGCCTGGGTCATCGACTGAACAAGCAAGCAAAATACGACAGCAGTCGCAAAAGTTCTTTAGTCCCTGCCTGAGTCTTCGACTCAACCAGGCACTCGGGGGCTACTCCCATAGGGAGCGCTGGTCGCGCACCCTATGATTATTTGTACAAAAAAGGGGTGTGTTGATAACATCCACACTCGAAACTCATGGCGACACCGCCTCATAATTTTTCCCTACAAAGAGACTGTGTCTCCTGGGTTACCCGAATCGTCTCCGCGATAATAAAATTCGGATGCCGCGCCTACAGCGTGAAGGTAAGACCTGAATAAGGCCTGACAACGCATTTAACTACGCACTACCAGAAATATACCCGTGCCTACAGGCACGATGAACATGCCTTGACGGACGCGTCAAGTTCTCACATCCATATAACTGGAATTCGACTCCTGTAAGACCTCCAGCACGAGTGAATTACACACTTTCGGATTCGAGTGGGGACTCGAATTCGAGTAGATGCGTTGTTTCACCTAAGGTGGTTAAGCGATACCGATGCTTGGTTATATCAACACGATATATCAACAATCCCTATGACACAAATACAAGCAATCGAAATGTACTCATTTGGGCACTCGAAGCCTTCAAAAGTCCCCGATCGAATCTGCGATTCCATGGACACTGAGCTCTTGACATGGGTATACCCTACAGGTACTCAAGCTTGGTATATATGGTCCAAATACATACAGGCCCACGGTGTCGCCAAGGCCCGGATGGAGGGACTCGAGTAACCTAGGGACTCTCGATTGCTTGAAAGACAAGAAGAAGCTAAAGATAGAAAGTTTGAAGGGGAAAACCCTAACTTGTAACCGACTCGACTTGCTACCTGAGACCTAGCCTATCTATATAAAGGCTAGGAGGGGGCGGCAAGGAGGACAAACGCAACCCTAGTTTCCATAACCCTTGCTAGATTGCATCTGCGCACCATTGTAACTTTCGACTCCTTCGATAATTCCACGAGCAGACAAGCAGGAGTAGGGACCTCTACGAGGCCTGAACCTGGGTAAATCCTTTGTCCCCTGTGTGCTTGTTTGCTAGCCGATAGATGTCTCTAGCGCTCCCTCCTTCTCCAAAACCCAAGTCCATAACAATGGGCATTGACGAGTTAAACCCTCGTCAGAGAGAGAGAGAAATATCAATTGGAGGTCTCCCCAAAAGTGAGGAAACCTTTATTGAATATTGTGTGTATTTTTCTGGTCAAAATACCCAACTATATATAGGGGAGGGGAGGTACTACCTCTGACGAGGGTTTAACTCATCAATGCCCATTGTTATGGACTTGGGTTTTGGAGAAAGAGGGAGCGCTGGAGGCATCAATCATCTGGCAAACAAGCACATAGGGACGCAAGTTTTACCCAGGTTCAGGCCTTGTAGAGGTCCCTACTCCTGCTTGTCTGCTCTTGGAATTATCGAGGGAGTCGAAAGTTACAGAGGCGCACAGATGCAATCTGGCGACGGTTGTGGAAACTAGGGTTGTGATTGTCCTCCTCGCCGCCCCTCCTATCCTTTATATAGATAGGCTAGGTCTTAGGTAGCAGGTCGAGTCGGTTACAGATTAGGGTTCGTCCCTTTAAACTTTCTATCTTAAGCTTCGTGTTGTGCTGCAAGCAATTGGAGTCTCCATGAGTCACCCGAATCCTGTATTGGGCCTTGGTAACGCCGTGGGCTTCTGCCATATCCGGACAGTATATGCCAAACTCGAGTACCTGTAGGCTATGCCCACGTCAGTAGCCCCCGAGTGTCCAGTGGAATCGTAGATTCGAGTGGAGACTTTATGAAGTCTTTCGAGTACATAGCTGAGCATATTTTCGAGTGTTCTATTTTGTGTCATAGGGATTGTTGATATACGTGCCTGATTTATCCGATGTATCGGTATCAGTTAACTGCCTTAGGGCAAAACAACGCAATCTACTCAAACTCGAGTCCCCAGACTCGAATTCAGAAAAGTTCTGGTGTAATTCGACTCAGGCCGTGGAGGTCTTATAGGAGTCGAATCCCAGTGTGTAAGTGTGAGCACTCGACGTGTCCGTCAAGGCTTATTCATCATAACTATAGGTACGGATATATTTCTGGTAGTGCGTAGCAGATGCGTTGCCAGGCCTTGTTCAGGTCTTATCTTCACGTTGTAAGTGCGGCATCCGAATTTTTGCCATCGCGGAGATGATTCAGGTGACCTAGGAGACGCAATCTCTTTGTAGGGAAAGATATGAGGCGGAGTCACCATAGCATTTGAGTGTGGATGTTATCGACACACAGTGCAATGTATAAGAAAAATAATCATAGGGTGCGCAGCCAGCGCTCCATATGAAAGTAGCCCCCGAGTGCCTATTCGAGTCGTAGACTCAGGTAGGGACTATAAATATGTTACGACTGCTGTCGTCCTTTTTGCTTGTTTCAGTTGAATGTGCTTTCAGCGCTCCCTATGGGAGTAACCCGGAGTCCACAATTGAATCGTTGATTCCAGTGAAGGGTTTTCATGATGCTTGGATATCTGCGTAAAATTCTTCGGGTGCGCGGCCAGAGCTCCTGTTAGGAGTAGCCCTCGAGTGCTTGGTTGAGTCGAAGACTCGAGTAAGGACTAAAGTAGTCAAAATGTTCTCCTGCTAGAGTTGATGACGTTAGTGCTGACGATGAGGTGACCTCAGTTTCCCACGTGAGTGGCTTTGACGGGAGGGTCCCACTTTTTGACTTGGACTTGACCGGGCATGCGTAATCTTCTGTTTTAACCGTGTCTCCTCGATTTCCAAGCGTAATGGAAGTAGTAGGGGACGGTTCGTGGTTTACCCTTGCCACATGTCAATGTCGATGTACGCCACGCGTCTGGTAGATTATCTTCTGGCCGTCAGATGACATCCGCTAGGAGGTTAAGTAGGAGCACACCGTGCGGTATTTTTCCCCACATCTCTCTTCTTGCTTGTGCTTCCTTCACTATTGTTGTTCTTGCCGCTCCTTTGCGCACATCTTCTCCGTGGCACTGGACCAACTCTGCATCTTCCCCAGCTACTTCCTGCGCTCACATTGCAACACAAGATGGGCAAGAAGAAAGGAGGCGCCGCCGCCAGATCTGCGGCTACCATTGTCGCTGCCAAGAAGAAGGGAGGTGCCACCACCACGGGTACCAGCGCCGCCGGCGCTGGGAAGAAGAAGGACGTGGGGACTCGCGTCACCAATGGGTTGTGGCGCCCGTCCATCATCAAGTCGTCGAAGCTATTCACCCAGCGCCAAGACGGGGCGCTTTCCGCTGCTGAGGATGACTCGGGCATTCCCTACGACGAGGTAATCCCCAGTCCTTTGATGGGTTTTCGAGTGATGTTCCTTGCGTTCATCATTGGCGGTCTTTCTCTTCCCCTGCACCCTTTTGTTAGGGGTCTCCTTTGCTTTTACGGGCTCCAGCTCCATCAGCTGACCCCTAATTCTATCCTCCACATTGCTTGCTTCATCACTCTTTGCGAGTGCTAGCTTGGAATCGAGCCGCGCTTCGGCTTTTCAAAACGCTCTTCAATCTCAAATGTTAATCAGCATCGGGTTCTGTAGTCTACGACATAGGAGGCTGCGGTATCCACATTGATTCGAATGTCACCTACTTCAACATCAAGCTCACTGCATCTGTCCAAGGTTGGCGGGACAAGTGGTTCTACACCCGCGACCAGGAAGCGGATGGAGAACACTACGGACTCGCTCCCTTTGATTCGGTGGCGCCCTGCAAGCGGAGGAGGTCGTGGAAGAACGTTGTGATGCCTGCTGAAGTCGAGAGACAAAGTCCCTCTATCAACGTGTCTGCGACCTCGAGAAACGCATAGGCAAAGAAGTTGGCGGAGCCGAGCTTATCCGCACGTGGATGCATTGCCGCGTTCAGCCTCTGCAGGCCAGGGTGCACCTGATGTTTCACTGGACCGGTGCTAGTGATGCCACTCGCATTTCCGTGGAGGGCATCTCTTTGAGTGAAGTAGACAGGAGGTTGCGAGTGCTAACCAAGTACACCACCAAGGAGGATCTCCCGGGTGACTCAGTCGTGCCTCCGTTCTGCACCAGCAATCCTCCACCTGAGGTGGATTTCTCTTTGTAGTTTCCTGTTTTTTCGATTACTTGTAGGTGCTTTGGTATACAGATGCTTTTTCTTTTGTTAGGACTGGGCCGTGGCCGCCAACTTGCCTCCTCGACCTGAAGGAATTATTCCTCACGAGGTAGATGAAGAAGACGAGTCGGGCTCCACCGTCCCCGTGGAGGAAGAAGAGGAAGCCCCCGAGTCCAGTGACCACAGGACTCGCCAGCGCTCCCGTAGCAAGGATTCAGATGCTTCTTCGCCAACAACACCGGAGGGTCCTCTGCTGTTGCAGAGGAGCCAATCCCCGCCGTGCCTGTACGCGCCATGGCTCCTCCCGCATGGAAGAAGCTGCGGTTGCCAAAGGAGTCGTCGGGTGATTCCTTCGACCTTGACAAATTTGACTGGTGAGTTTTTATATTTGTGATTTCGTCTCGTTTTCCTTGCAGTTTCCCTTCTAAAGTGATACTGGTCATGTTTGCAGTCAAACGACATCGTCGTCCTCCGACGACTGCCAATTTGTGAAAGAATCTAGATTCACAGACTCTAAGAACAAGGAGGTGTCCATACGGTCGCCTTCTCCTCTGGTGGCGGCCCACTCTGACGCTAACTCCTCGAGTTCCCCTCATACTAGGGGCACCAGATGGTTGCATGGACGCCCACTGAACAGGAACCTTCGGAGTCCCTGGAGGAGCATGTAAGTGTCTTTTGCTTCTGGCAGTTGAATTTTGAGTTTTTTTGCCTTTTGTCAATGCTGACAAATCTTTTCTTTTGGTGTAGCCTATCATGAAGGATTCCACTCGCCTTGCAGAGAAGAGCCTTGCCTTGGGTCGACAGCATGCCATGCTGGACAACCGCCACCGCACAGTCGAAGGTTTGTGCTAAACTTGTCTCTTCGCTCTGCTTTGTGTGGAGATTTGTAAACTCAGGTGTTGTCATGCTCTGCCTTTTGTAGGTGAGCATAATGAACTTCTCCGCCACGTTACTTCCCTCGAGAAGGGACTTGCCGCAGTGAAGAAGAAGCGCGATGAGGAAGTCGCTGCTCTGAAGGAGTCGCAGAAGTGTGAGGAAGACCTGCGCGCCTCTACTGCTGAGAGGGAGAAGTTGTTCGTGGAACAACTTTTCTCGACTACGAAAGCACTCTCAGGTATTTGCACTGCTTCACTTGCATTTTCCCTATTTTGGTTTTCATGTCATTATGATGATACCTTGTGTTCTTCAGATGCCGCCAGCATAAGCTTCAACGCCCAGGCCTTGCGCCGCGCAGATGCTTTGGCTGGCGTCGTGGCCGCAGTCGAGGACCGTAGTGTCTCCCTGCAAGAGACACTAGGGAAGTCCAAGGGTGTGCTGAGTCGCCTCTAGGAGGACATGATCCCCAAGGCCAGCCTAATCGACAACTTTTATGGCTTGGTGGAATCCTTCGTAGAAGGTATTCCCATGGACTTCAAGAATTCTCAGCTGTCTGTCGGCGCCACCATGGCACTCGCGATGGCGCAAGCCCATGACGTGGAATTGGACCCCAACACGGTCTCGGAGGTGATGCCTGTCGACGCGGATGGTCAACAGGTGGTGTTTGCTCCCTTCGCTAGTAGCTGCAGTAAGTATGAGCCTCAGCTCATCGATATAGTCACGAAATACTCTAAGGAGCTGCGGCGAGCGAAGGCGACGAAGACTGCGGCATCTGGGGCTACCACCAGAAAGTCCGTGGCGTCAGAGACTGCCACGGATTTGAGGAAGCCCCAGAAGTCGAAGTCCAAGTCAAAGAAGTAGGTCGTTTCTTAGTTGTCATCTATAATAATTTTAGCTTCCTTTTGTTGAACTATGTTTCATGGGGGTGCCCCTATTGATACTTTGCTGCGCTTGAATACACTCGCCCTTTTTTATCAATGCATCCTTGTTTCCTTATTTGCTTCTTGCTTGGTTGTAATAGGGTCCTTCAAGTGGTCATCGCGACTCTCCTCCCACCGATGAAACCGTAGCGCAACCGCATTCAAAGGTGGAGGAGTTGTCGCTTCTCTCGCGATTACGCGAACGTAATTAAGAAGTTGGAGTGGGAGTTGTCCATTATCCGTGGTAACGCGGATGTGTGGAAGTCGAAAGCTGAGAAGGCCACTGCTCGCGAGAAGTATCTTCTAGATGAAGGTGCGCAGTTGAACGAGCACTTTAAATGTTAACTCTCTATCTTCTTATCCTTTCTTTAGTCATTCGCGGTGATGCCTTGTCTTATGCTTTTGGTCTTGATTTCTGTAGTTGTTAGCGCTCGTCATCCGCAAGATGAGAAGGACCGGGTTTCCATTCGAATGAAAGACTTAACCCAGGAGCAGCTACATGCTAGTGGGTACTTCTGGGTGGATCACGACCGTGCAGTCGCATTGGCAACTTTGCAAGATCGCGCGTCGTGGGTGCTTCAATGTTTGAAGAAGGCGCAGTCGTGCCTGAAGTGTATTTATCAGACGATGTTTCCGCTGGACGTTGTGCCATCAAGCCTGTTGGCTCTTCTGGCAAAATTTTAGGATATAAGCGCGGTCCGCGAGTGCGTGCGCCAACAGTTAGTCGCAGGTGCTAAGGCTGCACTATCGCTGGTTCGACCGCATCGACCGGACATGGACATCGCGTTTGTTGCCGCTGGACCGCCACCGCCACCAAAAGGTATGACTTGGAACATGGTGCCGCATTATCAGGCGGTTGACCGGCCAGCGGAAGATATTGTCGACTTCTTTGAAGAGCAAACAAATGTTCTTTTGCAGCAGTAGTGTAGTTTGTATCCTGCACATAGATGTATAAGTATTGTAAAATTCATATGATTGTGGCGGGTGTATTTGATACCCATTAAAATGTAAAGAGCTTGCTAGCTTGTATGATTTTCGAGTGTGTGGCACTCTGTAGTTCCTTTTTGTTAACCTAACATGTATTTATCTCAGCGCCTTGCCAACCTGTCAGGTGCGTTGCAGCTGGGTTGGTATTTATCAAGGGTTCGATTGGTAATGTGTCAGCTACTCAAGATACTGCGATTTGTTCGTAGAACGAAAGTGTAAAGGGTGGCGCAGCCCCCGAGTGATATAATTGCAAGAAAACAGAAAAACACAGGGTTTTGGGGCACTTAGCTTTATTTATTCGCAGAATAGTACGAGGTACAATGTGTGTCTAAGTAGCCTGGCTGTGCAGCCTTATTTGTAAAGTAAAAAGAAACATCTAAGGTTAGAAACGGCACAACCGCGTGATGTTCCAGGGGTTGGAGTATGCGACTCCGCTCTTGAAATCTTTAAGGTGATAGGCGCCACCTGGATTACTTTAGTAATCACGTAGGGTCCTTCCCAAGGGGACTCGAACTTGAGGTGCCCTTGCTGCTTTAGTCGCAGGACCAGGTCTCCTTCGATGAAGGATTTAGGGAGTAGCCTTCTGATGTGGTAGTTGCGGAGGCTCTGCTGGTAGATCGTGGATCTCTCTGTTGCAATCTCGCGTGCCTCGTCGAGGAGGTCGACGGAGTCTTCGAGTGCAAGGGTTGATTCTTTCTCGCTGTAAGCGGCCACCCGTGGGGATTTGTGGCGCACTTCTGCGTGTAGTACCGCTTCAGCAGCGTGCACCATGAAGAACGGAGTGTAGCCTGTGGTGCTGTTTGGTGTTGTGCGCAGGCTCCAAAGTACTGATTGTAGCTCGTCTGGCCAGCACCCAACAACTTGGTCGAGTGGCCGGAGGAGCCTTTTCTTGATTCCGCCGTAGACGGGTCGTTGGCCTTTTTGACTTGACCGTTGGTCTGAGGATGGGCCACCGAGGTGTATCTAATGTTTATTCCCAGGTTTTCGTAGAATTCCTGGAACTCCTTGGAGGTGAAGTTTGTCCCATTGTCCGTGATGATGCTATGTGGCACCCCAAAATGGTAGACGATGGACTCGAAGAACTTGACGGCGCTAGCTCCTGATTGATTCATCACCAGCATGGCCTATCTCCACTTGGTGAATTTGTCGACCACGACTAGGAGGTAAACGTAACCTCCTCGCGAGGACCTCGGGAGCTTGCCGACCATGTCGAGTCCCCATTGTCCAAAGGGCCAAGCCACTGGTATTGGCCTGAGCTCCGCACCGAGTGCGTGCGGCTTGTCCACGAATCGCTGGCAAGCATTGCATCGCTGGACAATGTCCTTGGCATCACGCATGGCCGTTGGCCAGTAGAATCCAGCTCGTAGAGCTTTGGCGACGAGGGCGCGACTACCGGCGTGGTGCCCACAAGTGCCTTCGTGTATGTCGAGGAGGATGGCCCTTCCGTCCCCGTTGGGGACGCATCGTTGAAGGACTCCTGTGATGCTACATTTGTACAGTTCACCGTTGATGAGGGCAAATGCCTTGGATCGTCGCGCTATGTGACGCGCATCAGTCGGGTCATCTGGTAGCCTCTTGCTGAGCAGGTATGTGATGTATGGCTGTGTCCAGGATGGCTCGACCATCATGACCTCCATGGGGCCTTCGAATCCTATTTCAGGCTCCATGTTGTCGATTTCCATAGGCTCGCTCGGTGGCGTAGCCCCCAAGTCCTTTGTCGTACTAGCCTTAGGCTCTGTAGCCTTTTGCTTGATGGAGCGCTCGCAGATGCGCTCTAGAAATATGCCAGGTGGCGCTTGGGCACAGGTGGTGCCAATGTTGGCGAGTATATTCGTTTCCTCGTTACTTTTGCGGCCAACGTGCCGTAGCTCGCAGCCGTTGAAGTCTCCCTCGAGTGTGTCGTAGAGGTCACGGTAGGAGATCATGTTGTCGCTCAAAGCGTCGCACTCGTTCATTGTTTGGTTGACCACTAACTTGGAGTCGCCATAGATGACGAGTCGCTTGGTGCCATAGGCTTTTGCCATTCGCATCCCATGGATCAACGCTTCATATTCAGCTTCATTGTTGGAGGCCGTGAACTGCATTCGCAGAACATACTTCATCTTGTCGCCTTGGGGCGATGTCAGTATGACACCTGCGCCAACCCCTTCCTTTTGCGCTTGGATCCATCGAAGTGCATTGTCCATAAGTAGGACATGTCTCGCTTGTCGGGGAGCTGGTTCTCTATCTAGTGCACGAGGAAGTCCAGGAGAACTTGCGATTTGATCGCGTCGCGCTTCTCGTACGTGATGTCTCGTGGAGACAGTTCTATGCCCTAGAGCGTGACTCGTCCAGTGGCGTCAGGATTATTGAGTATGTGCCCGAGCGGGGCGTCGTTCACCACCACGATTGGGTGCTCCTGGAAGTAGTGGCGCGGCCGCCTGGCTACCATGAAGACGTCGTACACCAGCTTCTGGTAGTGCGGGTATCGTTGTTTTGTTGGCGTGAGCACCTTGCTGAGGTAGTAGACTGGGCGTTGTACCCCATGGACTTTATTTTCTTCGGCTCGCTCCACTACGAGCACAGTGCTGACCACCTGTTTGGTGGCGGAGATGTATAGCAACAACGGCTCCTTTTCGCGAGGCGTCACCAGTACTGGCGAGGTGGACAGTAGACGCTTGAGGTCTTCGAATGCTTCTTGTGCTTCGTCTGTCCACTCAAACTTGTCAGCCTTGCGGAGAAGTTGGTAGAAGGGCAGTGCCTTTTTGCCCATTCGACTAATGAATCGACTGAGTGCCGCGATTTGCCCAGCCAGCTGTTGGACGCCTTTTACGTTCTTCGGCTTCTCCATGGCCAGTATGGCCTTTATTTTCTTCGGGTTTTCTTCGATCCCTCTCGCAGAAATGAGATACCCTAGCAGTTGCCCAGATGGTACGCCGAAGGCGCATTTGTCTAGATTGAGCTTGATTCGGTAGTAGTCGAGGTTATTGAAGGTCTCGCGGAGATCGTCGAGTAACACGGCTTCCTCTTTGGTTTTGACGATGATGTCGTTGATGTAGACTTGGATATTGCGACCAAGTTGGCTCTTGAGGCAGGCCTGCATACACCGCTGATAGGTGGCCCCTATGTTTTTTAGCTCGAAGGGCATCGTATTGTAGCAGAACACGCCAAAGGGTGTCATGAACGCCGTTTTCTCGTGGTCTTCCTCCTTCATTCGAATATGATTGTAGCCTGAGTAGACGTCAAGGCAGCATAGGCGCTCGCATCCCGTAGTGGAATCGATTATTTGATTGATCCGTGGCAATGGGAAGTGGTCCTTTGGGTAGTGCTTGTTCAAGGAGGTGAAGTCCACGCACATCCGCAGGATGTCTGTCTCCTTTTTAGGTACAAGCACCGGATTTGCGAGCCAGGTGCTTTCCTTGATATCGCGTATGAAGTTTGCGTTGAGGAGTCTGTTGATCTCCATACTGATAGCTTTTGCTCTTGGTTCAGACAGTCGCCGTATTGTTTGCTTGACTGGCCGTGTGTCTGGATTCACGTTGAGTGAGTGCTCAGTGAATTCCCTGGGAACTCCTAGCATGTCCGCTGGACACCAGGCGAAGATTTCCCAGCGCTCATGGAGGAATTCGACGAGCGCGAGTTCCTATGCAGGACTCAAGTTGTTGGCGATGAAGGCCGTCTTGGTCGGGTCCGTTGGGTGGAACTGAACTTTCTTGGTGTGCACCGACGAGTCGAAGGATAGGTCGGGTGAACTTGGCTTGCCCATGGGAGGCAGACTGTTGTTTGTCGACTCCTTCAATCTTGCGAGTTCCTCTTGCATGCCAAAGGAATGTGAGATTCTGTTGAATTCTCTATCGCAGCTGTCAAACCTTTCGAAGCTTCCCTTTACTGTGATGACACCGTTTGGGCCCGGCATCTTCATCTACAGGTTAGCGTAGTGTGGCACAGCCATGAACCTCGTGACCGCGACACGTTCGAGGACGCAGTGATATTGCGAAGGCCAGTCGACAACTTCGAAGTTGATGCGCTCTCATCGGAAGTTTTGCGGCATGCCGAAGATGACGTCGAGGTTGATCTTTCCCAGGGGTACATGCCCTTCCCTAGAACAATGCCGTGGAACATCGTGTCTGACACTTCCAGACATGTCAGGGGGATCCTCATTGCTCGCAAGGTACTCACGGACATTAGGTTGATGCCGCTTCCGCCGTCCATGAAGACGCGACTCATCTTGAATCCGCCGATATGTGCCTCGAGTACCAGGGGACAGTGGCCTGGCGAGGTACTTGACGCGGGTGCTCGCTTTTGTTGAAGGTGATGCAAGACTCGCTGCCACTGAGGTACTGAGTGGTGGAGGGCGGAGAGTTCATCGCCAAATTGACTTGGCGAGTGATTGCCTTCTATGTTCGATTTGAGGGGTGACCGTTTTGAATCATCCCCATGTTTCCCAGTGGTCGGGGATACGACTCGCCTCCATGGTTCTAGACTGGTGCAGCCGCAGGTGGTGGTGGACCCGGCGATGGTGGAGGAGCTCCATGTGCCACGCGCCCGGGGCAACTCCATAGCCTTGGTTGATCGCGTCGCGATTCATCTAGGCCAGGCCTTCGTGGAGCTTGAGGAACTCGCGGTAGTCCTTTAGGAGGTGGCTGGACTTTTTCTTGCCGTCGTGCTTGTCGATGTAGAAGTGCATGTTGCACAGTCTGGACAGTTTGTCCTGGATGGATGTTGCGGGTGCCTCATCGCAAGTGCGGTGCTGCCACACCTGCGTGGTTTTCCCGCTGTTGCGGTATCCACCGCTACGGTATCCGCTATTGCGGTTGTCATCGCATTTGTCGGTGTAGCCGGATGCGACCATGTCGACCTCATTGCAGTCCTCGTATCCGCGCATTCGACGTTTCCCTCGGTGATCGCGTCTACGCCCGAGGTCGTCTTCATCATCGGAGTAGGCACAGTTTTTCACCGAGTCCTCCCATCAGCCCACCTGTTCGCGATCTCCATCAGGTGGTCAATCGTTTTAGGCTTTGAGCGGCCCAGCTCCTTCCCGATCTCTTTGCGGCGCACGCCGCCGTTGAATGCGTCAATTGCGTGATCCTCGGAGATGTCTTTCGTAGAGTTCTTAATGATGCACCATCTCTAGATGTACGAGCGTAGTGACTTGTCAGATCTCTGATGGCAGCCTCTTAGCTCTTCGATTGATGCGGGCCTTTTGTAAGTGCCCTTGAAGTTACGCACGAAGCTGTAGACCAGCTCTTCCCAGCTGCGAATTGATCTGCGCGGGAGATTGTTGAGCCATGCGTGGGCGGCGCCTTCCAGCTGCAGCTGTAGGCATTGCATGGCCGTGCTTGAGCTTCCGCTATGCAGCCTGACGAAGGAGATGTGATCCTCCATCCATATCTTCGGGTCCTGTAGGCCGTCGAATTTTGGGTTCTCCGACGGGAGTTTGAACCCCTAATGCATTCACTTCTGCCTAATGGCTCTGCTGAAGCATCTGGCACCACAGAGCTCTATGTCATCGTCCTATGAGTCAGTCGAACGGGCACACCTCGCACGCATCTTATCGACCTTGCACTGTGTGATGTCGTCGCATGCGTCGTAGTCGCGGTCATGTCGCCATGAGCGATGACGTCGAGACAAATCGTGGCTATCATCTCTAGACGAGGGGGAGGAGTAGCGTTTGGCTAGAGCTTTATTTTTCTTCGGCTCCAATGTTGGATCCTTGACGAGGGCAGCTTCGACTAGCCCCAGGCCTGCGATCGTAGATCGGTGCATGGTAGCTCGCGGATCTCCAGCCGGTGGCTGGTTGTTGAGGAGGTACATGGTGGCTGCTGTCACCGCTGCTTGCGGTGTCTTTGGGAGCACGTTGCCCCGTGTTTCCACCGTCATAGAGCCAAAGTCGGGAACTTTCGTGGCTTCTTCGTGCTCTTTATCAGTGAGGTGGGCTAGTCGAGATCGTCTTTTGTTGGCCACATAGTCATTGCCCTTGGAGGAGGATCCTCCCATGGAAGAGAGTTGAGCCCACCGAAGGCTCTACTCATACGCGCCGCCTATCTTAAAGGACATTTGTTGTCGCGATTACTTATTCTTTGAGAAGCCAATGGTAACCCATCAGCATCTGTTGCAATGAGTTTAGGGGGAGGGGATTGCCCTGCAAAGCCTCTCGACAGCGGGCCCACTAATTGCCATTGAGGTGGATTTGCACACGCTCTCTGGTATTCTCATTCGCCGTGATATGTGGTTCTCCTCCCGTCCCATTGTTGGTGGGACCATTGTTTGCGATTGGGATGCCCCCGTGTGCGACTAGGATGCCGCCGTTGGTCGGACCCGTGCCGGCACCGGCGTTTTCGCGATTGACGCCAGTGTCGCCTACGTTGATGACGGTGCACATGAAGTGATCGGGGAAGCTATTGCTCCCACAACTTTTAGATCCAGAGCCGTAGGCTCCATCTTCTGTGGCCAGGTTACCCATATCGGACCCGCGACTGCTGTCGTTGTCCGTGCTCCCAACTATTGTCGAGGCGTTGAGCTCGCTGAGGGTGCCGATTGGTGGTGGAAACCACGATGCTGGAGCAATCGCGGGAGTCGTCGGCTGGTCAGGGAGGCAAAGTGTGCCCAGCTGACCGACCTGGAAGCGTAAGCTCCCGATCGCCAGGCCGATCCCATCGCCCACGGACTCGAAAGACGGGCGAGTGGCCGGCGTGTGGACGATGAAGTCGAAGGCGCTAAAGAGCTGGCGAATCTCTGTTGTTGCAGAGCTGTAGATCGCAGTTGACGGGGTCAAAGAAGCCACGACATCAGCACTCCCAGTTCCCACAGATGGCACAAATTGACGAGGGTTTAACTCATCAATGCCCATTGTTATGGACTTGGGTTTGGAGAAAGAGAGAGCGCTGGAGGCGTCAATCAGGTAGCAAACAAGCACACAGGGATGCAAGTTTTACCCACGTTAAGGCCTCGTAGAGGTCCCTACTCCTGCTTGTCTGCTCTTGGAATTATCGAGGGAGTCAAAAGTTACAGGGGCGCGCAGATGCAATCTGGTGACGGTTGCGGAAACTAGGGTTGTGATTGTCCTCCTCGCCGCCCCCTCCTAGCCTTTATATAGATAGGCTAGGTCTCAGGTAGCAGGTCGAGTCGGTTACAGATTAGGGTTCGTCCCTTTAAACTTTCTATCTTAAGCTTCGTCTTGTGCTGCAAGCAATCGGAGTCTCCATGAGTCACCCAAATCCTGTATTGGTCCTTGGTAATGCCGTGGGCTTCTGCCATATCCGGACCGTATATGCCAAACTCGAGTACCTGTAGGGTATGCCCACGTCAACCTCCCTCAAAGTCCCGGGGTGGGACTAAAGGAGGGGAGAGGGGGGCAGCCGCCGGCCGGCCCTGGTGGGCCCCGCGTGGGGGAGGGGGGGGGCTAGGCCCAAACGGCCACCTCCTCCCCCTTCTCTCCTCTTACCTTTCCCTCATGGGCCATTCTTCCTCCAGAATTGGCCCATTAAGCCTTTTTTGACCTTTAATTGATTTTTCTTTTATTAAATAATTATGAATAAATGATTAAATCAATATTTAACATTCATTCACATATTATTCAATCTTCGTGCCTATGGAACACCTTCCACCTCCACTCCGGACATCCTCCGGACTTACTGAAACCCTTCTGGTTTTCTCTCTTTTCTTCTTTGGTGATTCTACCGATCCTGTAAACACTATCTAAGCATCATCAAGCCCTTAAACGTGATACCCTACGGTTTGGGAACACTCCATACATGGTCAGGACACTCCCGGAACAATGATCGATAGAGGGACCTGGATGGCCATGTGACCCTTGTGCATTCCACGAAGTCTTTCATCGTTTGAACTGGGACAGTCGTGTCTTATTCCTTTTGTCTCTCGATACTTGCACTGACCGAGATCTGATCAATGACATCATCATGTCATGTTCAATCTCGTTACCGAACAATGCTACTTAACTCGTTTCGACAAGTGATATCCCCGTGATCAAATCACACGCTGCGCAGCTATTGGATACAACTTCTCCGAGTGGGCCCTTGAGTATCTTTCCGTCATGTGGATGGACAAATCCTTCTCTTAACATATATTGCCTCTACGGTTCCTTCGAATACCTGAACACACCTTTATGATCACTCTGTCACAAGTGACATTTGATGCTATCAAAGCATTCTCGGGAGACAGTGATTGATATAGTCTCACAGTCTAAGGAATAGTCTACGAGGTCTATTCTAATCATCATAACTTGAACTTTGTGACATGATCGGGTCACGATGTTTAGGTTGGGTATTGTTTCATCATCTCATTCTCAGAATGAGTTGACTCCATTTCCAACTGGCATAAGTGCCACATGATCAGGAAACCTTGATCATCTGTTGACCAATGAACCAGTGACTAGAGTTTCACCGGGAACCCCTAGTTGTTTATATATCACACGTGTATTGACATTTCCTTTCAATATAGTTATAGCATGATATAAAACTTAATCATAAACTTTATGAAATATGATAATAATCCTTATTATTATTTGTCTCTAGGGCATATTTCCAATAGTCTCCCACTTGCATTAGAGTACAAATAAACTAGCTGCATTTGTTCTTAATCATTGGCATCATATATCCCGGTACCCTGAACATTCTTGAAGTCCCAAATCTTTTGCAACTTACTAATGCCACCTCTGTTGACATTAATACTTTATCGTCACATGATAACATCTTTGTGTATGTATCATCGTTATGGTAGCAGAACGAGGCCGGATTCCAGGAGCCTACAGTGACGTTAGATCAACCTCGAGGGCTTTCTCATGGGCACTGTGCCCTGGGACACATCATTCTACGTTAAAAGCAAACTAGCCCTGCCATAACATTATACATCACCTTAGATGGTACCCTTATCTATTATAAATGTAATTATCGAAACACTAGTGCACCCTGTGAAACTTTCGATGTTTTCGTTCACCTTGCTTCCTACTTGACTTTAGTCGGTATTATCGATACAGGAGATTCCAACATATTCCCTTATAACATAACCCTTTATGCTTTAAGATATGCCATCCTTTATGGATTTGGAAAACATGTCCGTAGTTCTCTATTAGACACTGCAAACAAACTTAGCTCAATGTTCTTTGATTCAAACTTAATCACTTTTCAAATGTTCCTTCTTGGATCATATATTATGTTAAGTTATCATCATGGTTTTCTAAGATAGAACCTATGTCTCAACATAGTGGATGATGGTCATCCTTTTCTTTCTTTCAACCATCAATATTAGACTTAATTCTATTCCTAATTTGAGTTATCAAGGACCAGTTCCTTAATTAACTTCTATTTTGAAACTATTTTCAGAATCCCTTTTTAGGAATACTACATAATATCGTAACATTCTTCTTATCAACTTCTACTCCTTATAAATCATTATTTATCGGTACTTGCGCTTTTATTCTTAATGTGTTGTATACACACTTGAGAATCATTCCTTTAAGCTCCCATTCAAAATATGTTCCCAACATATTTGAGTATGAGTCACTACTCTTACTCAACATATGTTCCTACATATTTGAATCTGAGACTTATTTTGCTCCCACTCAAAATATGTTCCTGGCACATTTGAGTTCGAGACTTACATTGCTCCGACTCAAAAAATATGTCATTCACATATTGTTTTAGGAAAACTTTCATAGATCCCACTCAATTTCATGCAAATTGCATATCCAGTCACTATTTTTGAACGACTTCAAAATCCTTTGATCAAATATCAAACTTGGAGATTCACTATGAGACACTAGTACTTTACTAGTTTTAAATCCACCAGACTTTCAACACCCTTGAATCAAATTCATTTGAATTTGTCAAATACTTGACAAATTGTGCTTTTGTCATCCACCCCCTTTTCCACTATGGCTTTGCAGTCTTTTTAGGAAAATTCAAGTAACCCCTTTACTTGTAAGATTCAGCAACGGATTGATTTCCAATCTCATGGGAATTTTGTCTCTAGGATTTCTCATAATTCTAGTTTACCATTATTTCCTTAGTAGTTCGTAGGTATGTCATATTCTGGTAATCATGAAAAATGATTCACAAATGTCTCCATACAAGATATGGGCTGCATTTTGAATCCTACTTCATGTAGTGAAAACACCAGTGGGGGAAAACACAATGATCATTATCATTGATTCTTTCCTTTGTGGAGAGTATCGTTCAGGAACATTTTCCGTTGCACTTCTCAACACTCTGATGCAGGGTTTTGATTCCTCATTGTGTTTTTCACTATCTTCCATTTGCTCCATAATCGAGAAATACCACTGAATGTGAAACTTTCTTGAGAATTGGTGTCTACACACTTCTATTCTTGTAGACAGTTGTTGGGCCTCCAAGTGCAGAGGTTTGTAGAACAACAGCAAGTTTTCCCTTAAGTGGATTACCCAAGGTTTATCGAACTCAGGGAGGAAGTGGTCAAAGGTATCCCCTCTCAAGCAACCCTGCAATCAAGATACAAGAAGTCTCTTGTGTCCCCAACACACCCAATACACTTGTCAGGTGTATAGGTGCACTAGTTCGGCGAAGAGATAGTGAAATACAAGTGGTATAGATAATTATAAGTGGTAACGGTGCCAGAAAATAGCTTGATGGCATGGAAGAGACTAAAGGTAAACTAAAATAAAGATAGAAGCAAGCAAACATGTAACAGATCTAATTGCAAATGGTGTTTCAGTGCTTAGAGACAAGGCCTAAGGATCATACTTTCACTAGTGAACACTCTCATGTAAATATATTCTTCTTTATGATACTACGCTGAACTACTCTCCGGTTGGACACTCTAATCCATGGTAGGGCTATAACAACACACCTCAAAGTAAGCCTTTCCTATCTACATAACCCCACACTGTACCTTGAGCACTAGATGGTTCCAACAAACACCACAATTTCATAAAGACATCCAACTCCAAATATAACTAATAACAAGTATTTGTAATCTCTAGCCTAAGTGCCACCATGATGTGCACGCTGTCACTTTCACACACATGGGGAGAGCAGAGATCTATTAAAGCACTTGAGTAGCAAGGTAGATCTATAGATTACAAGCTCATGATCTCAATAAGATCATGCATAGAGAGAGAGAGAGATATGAACACATAGCTACCGGTAGAACCCTTAGCCTCGAGAGAGAACTACTCCCTCCTCATCATGGGAATCAACAATGGCGATGGAGATGGTGGTGGAGATCGATGGAGATGGCTCCGGGGGCACTTCCCCATCCCGATAGGGTGCCGGAACAAAGACTTTTTGTCCCCCGAATCTCCCCTTCGGTGGCGGCGGCGCTGCGGAACTTTTTGTGGCTGGAGGCTTGATGATTTAGGGTTTTGCATCAGGAGGCATCTTATAGGTGAAGAGGCAAGGTCGGTGGGCAGCCAGGGGGCCCACACCACCTGGTGGTGCGGCCAGGGCTAGCCCGCGCCACCATATGGTGTGGCCACCCTGTGGCCCCTCTCCATCTCGTCTTCTGGCTCTGTGAGTCTTCCGGTAAAATATCGACTTTGGCTTTTGTCCGGTCCAATTCCGAGAATATTGATTTTCTGACTTTCCTGGAACCAAAAACAATGTAAAACAGCAAGCCGGCACTTGTGTCATCTTGTTAATAGGTTAGTCCAAGAAATCATATGAAAAGTACTCCAAAGTGTGGACAAAACATAAGAAAGTAGATAAAACCAAGCATGGAACATCAAAAATTATGGATACGTTAGCAACATATCAACATCCCCAAGCTTAACTCCTCCTCGTCCTCGAGTAGGTAAGTGATAAAAAGAAAGAATAATTTTTGAGGTGACATGCACCATCATAAACTTGATCAAAGTATTTGTAAAACATTGATAGCTGGGATCATAGTACTTCAATCATAACATGAAAGATAAAGTTGTAACAATAAGACATAGCAACTATGTTGTAACATGAAAAGGCACAAACAAAAGATTCATGAATAACAATGCTTTGCAAGACGTTTGTTTGTTTCACATAAAGAAAACATAGCATAGTGGCATTCAGCTTGTCCCTCATGGAGTAGCAAACATAAATGCATAGGACACCTTCAAAGTTCATAAGAGTGACTATATACAAATAGTTTAAAACAAGCAATATCAAAGCTATGCATCAATCAACAAGTCTTGGGATAATGCACATAGAACTAAGAATGGCCACTATGCTCTCAAAGTAAGTGCATAAAGGTAGAAGGTGGAGACTCAATATATAAGTGGAAGAAAGGCCTTCATAGAAGGAAGCAGAGATTCAAGTTTCATAAAGAGCTTCCAAAAATTATGGTACTTATAGCTTTCAGCTCTCGTTGCCCCTATCATAAGCATCTTGAAGTGATTAAGGTTAAAGTGAACAAACTATGGTGTATATGCTTGATGAAGTATAAGTTAGAAATCTCATGTCCCTTGAATACGAGGGCCGCTCCTCATGCTACTCAAGTTTAGTCACCGGTAAGTTCTTGTCATCGTAAGTACATGTGTATCATAGAGAACCGCCAACGAGGTACCCCTTGCCCGATGATACGGAAGAATCCCCATATCAAAATGACAAGGCAAGCAGACAGCGAGCATCTCAGCAATCTTCTTATTTACCATGGGAATATGGTGATTTTTTCTCTCTTTCCTCTTTTCATAATATTTTTTTCTTTTTCTCTTTTTTCTCAATATAGGACTCTTTTTTTATAAGAAGAATGCTTCATAGACAGCTCATTATGGTTACGCTGCAGGTTTCCACCATGTCAGCATGGATTAGACCAGGCCTGTGCATTTCTCTAACACATATACATAACTCCATGGACTTACAAGCTCCCCTTTCATTTCACACCGACGACATCCATAGACAAAAGAGCATGATATCAACTAGGTACAAGTACAGGGTGCAATGTTGAAAGCGTTCCCCATGACAGCATGGTTCTGCTAATCCCCAACAAATAAGTGCAAGCATATACAACATAGACGACACAATGGTTCAAATTTATTAAGGGCAAGAAAAGTAAAGTGTGCCATCAAGTTCATGAGAGCTTTAATCACTAGTTTTCACATAACAAGTTTAATTCGGAAGGTAAACAAAAACATGAATATACTTGGAATAGCATATGCTAGTAGGTAGGTATGGTGGACTCTTTGGAATAACTTGGTTTAGGGAGTTGGATGCATGAGTGGAAATCACACTTCGTTGCGGAGGCTAGCAAAAGACTGGGAGCGACAAACTAAGAGAGCAATAATGGCCATAATCATGCAGAGCGACAAAACATCATTAATCAAAGCGTAAAGTGATACTACAAGTTGAAAACTAAAGGATCATAAAGGCTATGGTGAGTTGGGATAGTCATAACATGGTGTGAGCATGCGCCAAGTCAACCCAAATAAAGCATCAAAGGAGAATACCACAATATTATGCTTTAATATGCTAAAACAATGCATGATTCTTCCAAGGCACATTAAGCAATCTCAATGTTTATAACAAGTCATGCTACATCAAATAATACTAAGCATAAAGCCAAAACAGTATCGAGCATGGCATGACAAAGCATAGGCCACAGTCAAAAACAAGCTCTCTTTACCACTTAAGCATGCACTTTCCTACTCTTTTCAAATCCAAACCAAACTATTTGAAAACCAATGTATGAAAGGGGGGGGGGGGTCCAACCAATTTATTCAGCAAACTAAGAAAACCAAGCAAACGAAAAACCAAAACAAAAAACGAAAAAGAAGACGCTCCAAGAACAACACAACTGTGCATGAAACAATAAAAATGAAGTGTCTGGAAGAAACCTAGGATTTTTATTCATGAAGAGGGGATGCTTTGGGCATCCCCAAGCTTTTACGCTTGTACTTCTTGGATATTTCTTGGGGTGACTCGCGTGGCATCCCCAAGCTTGATCTTTTGTCCATTCTTCATCTCATTACTCATTCCTTCCATACACCAGAAATTTTTCCTTCATACAAAACTCCACACAATCTTTATTAGCAACATTAATGTACTCAAGATAATAGGTCTTTAGGTTCAGTTCCAACACCAATAAAACTTCCACTAAAACACAAGCTACTGTAGCACTTCCCTCAAAAAGCTCAATTCCCCAAAAGAACTCAAAAAGGAACCAACAAGAAGCAAATGCAAATAATGGCAGAAATCTGTCAAAACAGACCAGCAGGTAAAGACGATTTTTTTCGAAGACCTTATGTTTCTCAAATCGAAAAGTGTTGAACTAAAAGTTAGATAACAACCTGGGGCAGAAGCACAAAAATTCACGCCTCAAAAGTACGTACAGATATTTTACACGAATGTTTACGGTGAAGCACAGAAATCTGTTTAGGGACAACAAATTTCCCAATCATTATTTCTCTCTCATTAGAGGTTACTCTTGGCACAAAAAGCAAATAAAAAGGATAAGGAGCGGTTATTACTGAAGTAATAACTTCCAAGACTCATCTAAAACTTTTGGGTTATCTCCCAATAAGTACTTTTCTTTAGGGCCTTTAAGTTAGGCATCATAATTTGAGAAGATGCTCACATAAGAAATATGAATTGAAGTAAAAGAGACCATCAAGAAGCAAATTCAAAGCACATTTAAGTCTAACCCACTTCCTATGAAAAATAATCTTGTAAAGAAACAATCCATGAAAGCACAAAGCAATAAGCATAGTAAAGAAAAACAAGTGCAACTTCAAGACTTTCAGCATAAAGAGGGGAAACTTAATATTATTGAGATGCATAAAACCATGTTTCCCTCTCTCATAATAACTTTCAGTAGCATCATGAATAAAAGTAACAATATAACTATCACAAGAAACATTCTTATCATGAGCCACATGCATAAAATAATTAATACTCTCCACATAAACATAGTCATTCTTATTAATTGTAGTGGGAGCAAATTCAACAAAATAGCTATCATTATTATTCTCATCACCATAATCATCAAATATAGGAGGCATATTGTAACCATTAATTTTCTCCTCAATAGTTGGTGGATTGGAAATATCATATTCATCATTGTAATCATCATATATCGGAGGTTTGGTATCATCATAAGCAATAGAATAGCTATCTTCCAAAGCTGGGGAACTAAAAAAATCATTTTCATAAAAACCAGCTTCCCCAAGCTTAGACTTTTCCATAGCATTAGCAATAATGGTGTCCAAAGAATTCATACTAACAACATTGCTATTAGCATGCAAATAAAGTTCCATAGGTTTTTTAATTTTCTCTTCAAACACTTCATGTCCTAACTCAAGATAAATATTATAAAGCTCTCTAATTTTGTTGTTGTTTTCCATTAAGCCTAACTAGTGAAAACAAGAAACAAAAAGACAAAATTGCAGAATCTAAAGGAAATAACTTTGAGCACTCACACCGGAGGATGTGAGTACCTTTTACCTTACCTCCCCGGCAACGGTGCCAGAAAATAGCTTGATGTCTACACACTTCTATTCTTGTAGACAGTTGTTGGGCCTCCAAGTGCAGAGGTTTGTAGAACAGCAGTAAGTTTTCCCTTAAGTGGATTACCCAAGGTTTATCGAACTCAGGGAGGAAGTGGTCAAAGGTATCCCCTCTCAAGCAACCCTGCAATCAAGATACAAGAAGTCTCTTGTGTCCCCAACACACCCAATACACTTGTCAGGTGTATAGGTGCACTAGTTCGGCGAAGAGATAGTGAAATACAAGTGGTATAGATAATTATAAGTGGTAACGGTGCCAGAAAATAACTTGATGGCATGGAAGAGACTAAAGGTAAACTGAAAGAAAGATAGAAGCAAGCAAACATGTAACAGATCTAATTGCAAATGGTGTTTCAGTGCTTAGAAACAAGGCCTAGGGATCATACTTTCACTAGTGAACACTCTCATGTAAATATATTCTTCTTTATGATACTACGCTGAACTACTCTCCGATTGGACACTCTAATCCATGGTAGGGCTATAACAACACACCTCAAAGTAAGCATTTCCCATCTAGATAACCCCACACTGTCACCTTGAGCACTAGATGGTTCCAACAAACACCACAATTTCATAAACACATCCAACTCCAAATATAACTCATAACAAGTATTTGTAATCTCTAGCCTAAGTGCCACCATGATGTGCATGCTGTCACTTTCACACACATGGGGAGAGCAGAGATCTATTAAAGCACTTGAGTAGCAAGGTAGATCTATAGATTACAAGCTCATGATCTCAATAAGATCATACATAGAGAGAGAGAGATGAACACATAGCTACCGGTAGAACCCTTAGCCTCGAGAGAGAACTACTCTCTCCTCATCATGGGAATTAGCAATGGCGATGGAGATGGTGGTGGAGATCGATGGAGAAGGCTCAGGGGGCACTTCCCCGTCTCGGCAGGGTGCCGGAACAGAGACTTTTTGTCCCCCGAATCTCCCCTTCGGTGGCGGCGGTGCTGCGGAACTTTTCGTGGCTGGAGGCTTGATGATTTATGATTTTTACATCAGGAGGCATCTTATAGGCGAAGAGGCAAGGTCAGTGGGCAGCCAGGGGGCCCACACCACCTGGTGGCGCGGCCAGGGCTAGCCCGCGCCACCATATGGTGTGGCCACCCTGTGGCCCCTCTCCGTCTCGTCTTCTGGCTCCGTGAGTCTTCTGGTAAATTATCGACTTTGGCTTTTGTCCGGTCCAATTCCGAGAATATTGATTTTCTGACTTTCCTGGAACCAAAAACAGCAGAAAACAGGCCACTGGCACTGTGGCATCTTGTTAATAGGTTACTCCAAGAAATCATATGAAAAGTACTCCAAAATATGGACAAAACATAAGAAAGTAGATAAAACCAAGCATGGAACATCAAAAATTATGGATACGTTAGCAACGTATCAAGAATGCACCAAAAATCCAAGCAATACTAGTTTTTCTTTCCTTTTGGTTCTAGTTATGGCTATTGTATCCATAATTTCTGAATACTCTTTAAGGACTTATTCGCTATTGTTTTGGTTATATCGAATAACCCCAAAACTTCCATGACGATCCATACAATATATGGTGCTGATTTCACGAATTCATATGGTTCACTATAATTTTTAATTGAGTGCTAACTATTTTTTCCTACGATGAGAACTATACGCCAAGATCTATCTACTAGATACAGAGCAGCAGGTGGACATACATCCATGGAGAACTTACCCTCGAAGACAACGAGTTTTGTTAACGAGTAGGAACTCGTGGTTGATGTAGTCGTACGCTTGCCGATCTCAAGATCGTGTGGAAGTCCGAGCGCCGCAAATCAGCAGCGCATCCGTCCTCGCACACACGTTCAAGCCACCGGACAACCTCCACCTCCTCGCTCCAGCGAATCAGCGGAAGTAGCAACTCCTTCCAGACGCAAGGCCACCGGGAACATGTATCTCGCTAATCCGAGACCATGTGGAATATCTAGAGGGGGAGAGAGATCCTTCACGAGGAGGTGTGTTTGTGAGAGGGAGAGGGGCTTTATATAGGAGGAGGAGACCCTCCTCCCATAGCCAGCGCATGAGGGGGGGCTCCTCCCCTCCTTCATTCATGTGGTGAACCTCCACTCACATAAACATGGCCTCCACCCAAAATCCCACTCACATGTATTTAATTTCCACCAAATTAAATGCAACTCTCAATTAATAAAACTCTTTTATTTATTTTATTCAGAATTTTGTTAATTAATTTAATTAACAAACATTCAAATAAAATCCCTTGCAACATTTCAATATCACATGCAGAACCACTTTCTGCAATTTCACCCGAAACAATTCCGGTTTCTATCGAAACAATTCCTGTTTCTATCGAAACATTTCCTGCGCTTTGCGAACCTTTTGTTTGGAACATATGTGCTCCTAAATGGTGTTCGGCAACCCTTAAGTGTGTCACCCTACGGTTCATGAATAATGTAGACATGATTGAGACTCCTCTCAGATCAATAATCAGAAGCGGTACCGGATATCCATCTTGACTCCGCATATTCAACGATGACTTCGCGGATCGTGAGAACCTTTAACGCAGGAATTTAATCCTTTGTCTCATGATATAATACATGTCTGAGATTCGATCATCGGTATCCAAATACCTAGTTTGATCTGCTATCGACATGCACTCTTTTCTCGTTCCCGTGATATAACATTCTAGTGATCACATCACTTGCTTGCAAGCTATCTTAATGTGATATCACCGAGAGGGCCCAGAGTATATCTATCCGTCATCAGGATTGACAAATTCCACTCTTGATCCATGAGCCTCAACATAACACCTTCATAGCACTGAACCCACCTTTATGGTCACCCCGTTATTGTGACGCTTGATGTTATCAAGATACTCTTCCGTGTTAGCAATTAACATGATCTCATGGTCTAAGGACTAAGACTACTTTGTATGATGTTATAGCAATATAAACATAATGACTTGATCGTAATGCTATACTTCGGATGAATGTTCATCACATCATTTCACAAATGCTGTGACCTTGTTATTAACAACATCCAATGTCCATGATCAGGAAACCTTGATCATCTTGTTAATCAACAAGCTAGTCTATAAGAGAGGCATAACTAGGAACCCTTTTTGTTTATTAAACACACTTGTATTGATGTTTCCTATCAATACAATTATAGCATGCAAAATAAACATCTATCATATACAAGGAATACATAATAACAAGTTTATTATTGCCTCTCAGGGCATATTTCCTTTAGTCTCCCACTTACACTAGAGACAATAATCTAGTTTATATAGTGATAAATCTAACACCCATGGAGTTCTGGTGTTGATCATGTTTTGCCCTAGGGAGTACTTTAGTCAACAGATCTGCTACATTCAGGTCCGTGTGCACTTTACAAATCTTTATATCTCCATCCTTGACATGCTCGCGGATGGAGTGAAACCGGCATTTAATATGCTTGGAATTCTTGTGAGACCTTGGTTCCTTGGCGTTGGCTTTGGCTCCATTATTGTCACAATAGATCACCATTGGGTCCAACGCACTAGGAACCACACCTAGTTCCGTTATGAACTCCTTCATCCAAACCGCTTCCTCGCCGCTCAAGCAAAGAACATATTCCGCCTCTGCGTTGATCCAGCCACCACAAAGTTGTTTGGAGCTCCTCCAACTAATCGCCCGCTCAAGAGAAATACGATCCGGATTGAGACTTAGAGTCATCCGGATCAGTGTCAAAGCTAGCATCGACATAACACTTAGCGACTAGCTCTTCTTCACCTCCGTATACAAGAAACATATCCTTAGTTCTTCTCAAGTACTTAAGGATATTTTTGACCGCTATCCAAAGGTTCAACCTGGGTCAGATTGGTACCTACTAGTCAAACTAATAGCATGTGCCACATCCGGTCTTGTACATAGCATGGCATACATTATAGAGCCTATGGCTGAGGCATAGGGGATATTATCCATTATCTCTCTTTCTTCCGTCGTAGCTGGACTTTGAGTCTTACTCAATGTCTTGCCTTGCAACATAGGTAAGTACCCCTTCTTACTTCCGTCCATATTAAACTTCTTTAATATCTTATCAATGTATGTACTCTGCGATAGCCCAATTAGGCGTCTTGATCTATCTCTATAGATTTTAATGCCTAATATATATGAAGCTTCACCAAGGTCCTTCATCGAAAATTTGCTGTTTACATAACTTTTAACACTGTTTAAAAGATCTATATCATTTCCAATCAATAATATGTCATCCACATATAATATCAGAAATGCCACATTGCTCCCACTCACTTTCTTGTAAATACAAGCCTCTCCATAAGTTTGGACAAATCTAAACTCTTTGATCACCTCATCAAAGCGGAGATTCCAACTCCGGGATGCTTGCTTCAGTCCATAGATGGATCGCTGAAGTTTGCACACCTTATCAACATCCTTAGGATCGACAAAACCCTTAGGTTGTATCATATACAACTCTTCTTCAATATTACCATTGAGGAACGCAGTTTTGACATCCATCTGCCATATTTCATAATCGAAATATGCAGCAATTGCTAACATAATCCTAACCGACATAAGCATCGCACGGAGAGAATGTCTCATCGTAGTCAACTCCTTGAATTTGTCGAAACCCCTTTGCATAAGTCGAGCCTTATAGATGGTTACATTACCATCAGCATCAGTTTTTCTTTTGAAAATCCATTTATTCTCAACGGCCTTTCGATCGTGAGGTAAGTCCACCAAGGTCCAAACCTGGTTTTCATACATGGATTCCATCTCGGATTTCATGGCTTCTAGCCATTTGTTGTAATCAGGGCTCATCATCGCTTCTTCATACGTCGCAGGGTCATCTATTTCGTCAATCATGAAATTCATAACAGTGATTGCCGCAGCTCAGTGAGCTGCACGTGTCCTGCTTGACCTGCGAGGTTCGGTAGTGTCCTCTTTCGGAGTTTCATGATCAATATCATTAGATCTCTCTTCATTAGGTGAAGTCAACTCCGAAACAACTTCTGGTGCTGCGCTACTCGCCATTTCATGAAGAGAAGGTTCAATAACCTCTTCGAGTTCTACCTTCCGACTACTCACACCTTTCGCGAGAAACACCTTCTCAAGAAAGGATCCATTCTTGGCAACAAAGACCTTTCCCTCGGATCTGTGATAGAAGGTATACCCAATCGTTTCCTTAGGGTATCCTATGAAGACGCATTTTTCCGCTTTGGGTTCGAGTTTATCCGGTTGAAGTTTCTTCACATAAACATCGCATCCCCAAACTTTAAGAAATTACAGCTTAGGTTTGTTTCCAAACCATAATTCATACGGTGTCTTTTCAACGGATTTAGATGGTGCCCTATTTAAAGTGAATCAGCGGTTTCCAGTGCATAACCCCAAAATGACAAGTAAGTCAACAGAGACATCATAGATCGAACCATATCTAATAAAGTACGATTATGACGTTCTGACACACCATTACGTTGTGGTGTTCCGGCAGGCGTGAGTTGTGAAACTATTCCACAGTCTTTCATACGTATGCTAAACTCATAACTAAGATACTCTCCTCCACGGTCGGACCGCAGAAATTTGATCTTTCTGTTACGATGATTTTCCACTTCATTCTGAAATTGTTTGAACTTTTCAAAGGTTTCAGACTTATGTTTCATCAAATAGATATACCCGTATCTACTCAAATCATCCGTGAAAGTAACAAAATAACGATATCCACCTCGCGCCGACACACTCATTGGTCCACACACATCAAGATGTATGATTTCCAATAAATCGCCTGCTCCATTGAACCGGAAAACGGCGTTCTAGTCATCTTGCCCATAAGGCATGGTTCACATGTATCAAATGATTCAAAATCAAGTGATTCCAAAAGTCCATTAGAATGGAGTTTCTTCATGCGTTTAACGCCAATATGACCTAGACGGCAGTGCCACATATATGCAGATATATCATTATCAAGTTTAATCCTTTTAGCATCAACATTATGAATATGCGTAATAGTACTATCGAGATCCAACAGAAATAAACCATTCAACACAGGTGCATGACCATAAAAGATATTATTCATATAAATCGAACAA
Organism: Avena insularis; assembly: GCA_023614405.1. NCBI lineage: Eukaryota > Viridiplantae > Streptophyta > Magnoliopsida > Poales > Poaceae > Avena > Avena insularis. The sequence continues at coordinate 91,747,224 of CM042696.1, read as the reverse complement.
CCATTATTTTCAGACTTAAACGAATAACCACTTTGCATCAAACACGATCCGGATACAATGTTCATGCTTAGTGCAGGCACCAAATAACAATTATTCAGGTTTATAACTAATCCTGACGGCATATGGAGAGGCAGCGTTCCGACGGCGATCACATCAACTCTTGATCCATTGTCGACCCACATCGTGACCTCATCCCTTGCTAGTTATCGCTTGTTCCGTAGCCCCTGAACCGAGTTACATATATTAACAACCGATCCCGTATCAAATACCCAGGTGCTACTGCGAGTACTAGTCAAGTACACATCAATAACATGTATATCACATATACCTTTGTTTGCCTTGCCGGCCTTCTTGTCCGCCAAATACTTGGGGCAGTTGTTCTTCCAATGGCTAGTCCCCTTGCAATAGTAGCACTCGGTGTCAGACTTAGGGCCAGCTCGGGGTTTCTTTTCAGGCACGGCAACAGATTTGCCGCCCTTCTTTCCCTTCTGCTTGCCTTTCTTGTCCTTCTTGAAACCGGTGGTCTTATTGATCATCAACACTTGATGTTCTTTCCTAATCTCCACTTCTGCAGTCTTAAGCATTGACATAAGCTCGGGAAGAGACTTCTTCATGCCCTGCATATTATAGTTCATCACGAAGCTCTTGTAGCTAGGTGGCAGAGATTGGAGAATACGATGTATGCCTAAGTCAATTGGAATCGTTATTCCCAAGGACACAAGCTTATCGACGTACCCAGACATTTTGAGTACGTGCTCACTAACGGAGCTGTTCTCTTCCATCATGCAGCTAAAGAACTTTTCAGAAGAATTATAACTCTCTACGGCAGCATGGGTATCGAAAATCATTTTAAATTCTCCCATGGTATCAAAGGCATTGCCATTTTCGAAACGTCAAGTTCGCTCTAGCCCATACAAGATGCCGCAATGAACTATTGTGGTCCTCCGACGAGTTATATAGACGTTTTTCCTCGTCAGGCATCAGAGCTGGTGGGCCTAGCGCCTAGCACATATTGCTTTTGTGCAAAGAAGTGAGGAGAATCCTCAAATTCATAGCCTAGTTGGTGAAGTTGCTACCATTCGCAGCAAGCTTCTCTTTCTCCATGAACACATTGAAATTAAAAGCAGGTGGTGCCATCTACAACAGAATTTGTAAAATATATTTAGACTAAGTTTATGATAGATTGAGTTCAACTAATCCAAATTACTAATGAACTCCCACTCAAAAACGACATCCCTCGTGTCCTTTTGGTGATTACATGAACTAAATCCACTACACCAAGTCCGATCATCACGTGAGTCGGTGTAGCTTCAAAGGCGAACATCTATATGGGCATCATATAAACTATATGACTCATGCTTAACCTTTCGGTCCGTGTTCTGAGGCCATGTCTGTACATGCTAGGCTCGTCAAGTAAGAACCTTAGTATTCACGTGTGTAAAATTGTCTTACACCCATTGTATGAAAGCATAGAGTCAAGAACACCTTATCATCACGTGATGCCTCAAAACACGATCCACAAAATGGTGTATACTTAAGGAAGACACATTTTATCTTGATATCTAAATAAGGGATCATCTTATAATGCTATCAAAAGCGCCAAACTAGCAATATAAGATGCTAACATCTAATGTGTGAAGTGAGGTGATATGGTCCATGCATTTGATCTCTATCATTTGCATCGTGGTATGATCTCTATCATTCCTTTGTGTGTAAGGCCAAGGTCTATGGAACTTACACGTTAAGTGAGTTGTAAGAGTATCTATCATACATATACTTACAACAATACCATATCAAGACACTAGCCCAGCAACGATCTAAACTAGACGCCTCTAATTTATCAATTGCAAGTTTTATGTGGCTTAGGGCTTTCGGAGATAGAACCGGTCTTACCTACGAACATGAACCACAACGAGGATAACCAAGTTATTAGCAACTCGTTGTAAATCAGATATTGACTATAGTAGGAGAGATAGACACCCGCTAGCCACTTATGCAAAACTAGTTGCATGTCAGTCGTGGAACCGGTCTCATGTACGATGACATGTAAGGTTGGTCCGGGCCGCTTCATCCCACTATGCCACCAATATCCAAAGTACATAGAAGATGCAATAACATGATCATCATCGCCCACATATAAACATATGTGTACTACCCGTGCAAAGCACCTACGCATAGATCAGGCTCTGATACCACTGTTGGGTCCGCAGCATAGAAAACAAAAAATTTCCTACGATGAGAACTATACGCCAAGATCTATCTACTAGATACAGAGCAACGGGTGGACATACATCCATGGATAACTTACCCTCGAAGACAACGAGTTTTGTTAACGAGTAGGAACTCGTGGTTGATGTAGTCGTACGCTTGCCGATCTCAAGATCGTGTGGAAGTCCGAGCGCCGCAAATCAACAGCGCATCCGTCCTCGCACACACGTTCACGCCACCGGACAACCTCCACCTCCTCACTCCAGCGAATCAGCGGAAGCAGCAACCTTCCTGCATTTAAGGCCACCGGTAACATGTATCTCGCGAATCTGAGACCATGGGGGAATATCTAGAGGGGGAGAGAGATCCTTCACGAGGAGGTGTGTTTTGTGAGAGGGGAGAGGGGGGCTTTATATAGGAGGGAGGGAGACCCCTCCCCTCCCATATCCGGCGCATGAGGGGGGGGGGGGACTCCTCCCCTCCTTCATTCATGTGGTGAACCTCCACTCACATAAACATGGCCTCCACCCAAAATCCCACTCACATGTATTTAATTTCCACCAAATTAAATGCAAATCTCAATTAATAAAAATCTTTTATTTATTTTATTCAGAATTTTGTTAATTACTTTAATTAACAAACATTCACATAAAACCCCTTGCAACATTTCAATATCACATGCATAACCACTTTCTGCAATTTCACCCAAAACAATTCCAGTTTCTATCGAAACAATTCCTGTTTCTATCGAAACATTTCCTGCGCTTTGTAAACCTTTTGTCTGGAACATATGTGCTCCTAAATGGTGTCCGGCAACCCTTAAGTGTGTCACCCTACGGTTCGCGAATAATGCAGACATGATTGAGACTCCTCTCAGATCAATAATCAGAAGCGGGACCTGGAGATCCGTATTGACTCCTACATATTCAACGATGACTTCTTTGATCTTGAGAACCTTTAACGTCAGCAATTTAATCCCTTTGTCTCATGATATAATACATGTCCGAGATTTGATCATCGGTATCCAAATACCTAGTTTGATCTCGTTACCGACATGAACTCTTTTCTCGTTCCCGTGATATAACATTCTAGTGATCACATCACTTGCTTGGAAGCTATCTTAATGTGATATCACCGAGAGGGCCCAGAGTATATCTATCCGTCATCGGGATTGACAAATTCCACTCTTGATCCATGAGACTCAACATAACACCTTCATAGCACTGAACCCACCTTTATGGTCACCCTGTTACGGTGTGACGCTTGATGTTATCAAGATACTCTTCCGGTGTTAGCAATTAACATGATCTCATGGTCTAAGGACTAAGACTACTTTGTATGATGTTATAGCAATATAAACATAATGACTTGATCGTAATGCTATACTTCGGATGAATGTTCATCACATCATTTCACAAATGTTGTGACCTTATTATTAACAACATCCAATGTCCATGATCAGGAAACCTTGATCATCTTGTTAATCAACAAGCTAGTCTATAAGAGAGGCATAACTAGGAACCCTTTTTGTTTATTAAAAACACATGTATTGATGTTTCCTATCAATACAATTATAGCATGCAAAATAAACATCTATCATATACAAGGAATACATAATAACAACTTTATTATTGCCTCTTAGGGCATATTTCCTTCAATTACACAATTTCTTTATGCAATCTTATAAAGTTGAATTTCATTACTATTGATCAAATCATAGTAATTAGATTCTCTTTTATATTCATACCCTTCGTCGATGAAATACTTTGATCATATCAAATAGTTTCATACTCATGTTTCCTTTGGTAAATTTTTTTACAAAATTTAAACAATCATATAATGATAATCACCATTTTTGTTAAACCATAATACATCGAATATGTATTCTCTTTTAACAATTCATCAAATACTTTGTATTCATGTAATACATGGTGTTTAAGTTATTTTGCCGAACTTAGGCATGATTCATATGTGACAAGAAATCAAATGACTTTCACATATTATCACATAACTTTGAATTTAAACAATGGTTTCATTCAAAACAAACATATCATTAAGTTGGGTAATTTTCAAGGCATTTTAATATTTTTCAAATGTTCATGCATTATTAGTTAGTTTCAAAACAACTAGGATAATTCACACATAATCGAACAAGATATGAACACGAATAGAAATCATTCATAAAAGTAGAAGAATTGTTTGTTACAAACTTATATGAATAACCATCTCACGAAGTCTGAGACACACTAAAGAAGTTCACCATCTATCGATTACAATAATCATCCTAAAACATAAACTAAGTGATAAATGTTGAGGGAGAGTGTTGTCGGCCATCATCATCATGCTTTCCATCAACACGCAACATCACCTCCTCTCCAGCAAGCACCTCTCATGCAGAAGGGCCCGTTTTTAGCAAAACAGAATAAGTATCAAATATACTTAACACTACAACATGTGTTTGCAAGATTATAACATTTATAAAACTGTATATCAAATATATACCTTTGTCATTAATGACCTCATCCGCAATGGGTTCAACCTTCACATTCCTGAGATGTGATATGAACTTGTGGAAATCCTGTGTTTCCGCATCGCCTCTCATGGTGCAAGTCCTGACATGTGCTTGGTAGCTTGGTGGCAGCGACCACAGCACAACGCCATTTGCAAAAGAGCTCGTCATCCAGCTATCCAGGAAGTATAAATGCCTCATGTACGCATCATGCATGGGTTCCAAGTGGTCTTCAAGTGAAGAGTTCTCTTCCATCTTAATGGAGAGGAAATCTCCCATCAGCTCATGCTCCCATATGCTTGCTTGTTCCATGAAATTTGTCCTAAGCTATACCATTACCGCACAAGGGTCAAGATTACCCACGACTGGCCACATATCATCCACCATCCCGTAGCACATGTAACTGATATGAAGGTGGACATCTCATGACGGCAATAGCGGTTTCCCACTTCTCCGGGGTCTCTAAGTCACTGGGTTGATCCAAATCCATCTCGTTGAGTATATAGTCGACCACGTCATTCTCGCTAAGGAGAACGTGGAGATGCACAACCCACATGGGGAAGTTTGATCCGTCTAGTCTGAGCTTCTCTCCATCTAACCAATCGTCAATAGGGAAGGTAGCATCGGGGAGAACCATTTTCTACATTTATAATTGCAAAAAGGAATTTAGACTAAGTTTATAATTAAATGAGTTAATAACAATAACTCCACTAAGAAACACCTATCCTCTGAAGGGTCCCAGTGATAACACGACCCTTTCCCCCCACATCTCCCCCGATCATCACGACCATCAATGTGGGTTCTAGGGTGGACGCTAAACGCCTGTGCTCGATCTTTCGACCATCCGTGTTCCGAGGCCATGTCTGCACATGCTAGGCTCGCCAACTCAACCTTAGTCTATTTGTTGTGCAACATGGCTTACACCCACTGTATGGGAACGTAGATATGTCTGACACCCGATCATCACAGCCTGCCTCATACCAAAGAACTTTCTTGGTGGTGCACACTAAGGGAGAACACAATCATTGGTATTTTAATAGGGATCACCTTATTAAGCTACCATCGAGTATCTAATACTAGCACACAATAAGATATACAAACAATAACATTGAATGTAAATGCGACGTGATATGGTCCTTCACGTCATGATCTCCATCTGGTGTCACCGGATTCTGGCGCCAGGGTTCTGACGCTGTAGACACTAGGGTACCAGTGTCTTTCTGGCATGGTAGTCCGTCACCTCCGTGACTATCTACTACTTCGTAACATAAGGTAATCACTTTAACTTTGCCACAACCATATCACAAAGGAACGCCCCTGCAAAACAAAGTTAGACGCCTCTACTTTATCTTTGCATGTTTTACGTGGCTGAATGGGCATTCGCACAAGAACCGTTCTTACCTACGAACTTTCACCACAATGCTGATCAAGTAGTTGTCTATACTATACCCCTTTCGGGTCCCTCCATTGCAAATGGCATACCAACTAATGCGAGAGAGACAGACACCCCCCAAAGCCACTTTATATGGTACAAGCCGTATGTCAAGCGTGGACCAGTCTCGCGAATGAACGCGTAAAGTCGGTTGGGGGCCGCTTCATCAAGCATTACTGCGGTATACACAAGTACACGTGGGAGGGTACCAACTAAAAGGTCAACGCCCACACGCTACATCTTGTGTGTTCTACCCGTACTAGCATTAGTACGCATAGATCAAGCTCTGATACTACTATAGGGGTTCGTGTATGAAAACAATAAGATTTCACCCTATGCCCCTAAACCCCTGATGTTGCCAGGACCTATCTATTAGTAATACAGTAACGGGAGGGGATTTTCATGAACTTACCCTTGAAGACCGAAAAGCGTTGTCAACGCTCAGGAGAGCGTGGTTGATGTAGATGATGCGAAGCCGACCTCAAGGTCGTGTTGAAGTCCTCACGCTCCTACGGCTCCAACGACTCCTAGTTCCCCAAGTGTGACACCCTGTGGGAAGTTACACATGACCGGTGCCTGGCGATCACTCCCGCTTCCCGATCCGTAAGGATGAAGTAGAGCTCTGATCCGAATCTCAGCAATGACGACACTCAAGGTGAAGATGTCTCTCGTTCGCGCAGTCCGAACTTGGGACCACGATCAGGGAGAGAGAGAGAGAAATATCAATTGGAGGTCTCCCCAAAAGTAAGGAAACCTTTATTGAATATTGTGTGTATTTTTCTGGTTAAAATACCCCACTATATATAGGGGGAGGGGAGGTACTACCTCCCTCAAAGTCCCGGGGTGGGACTAAAGGAGGGGAGAGGGGGCCAGCCGGCCAAGCCGGTGGGCCCCACGTGGGGGCTAGGCCCAGCCGGCCACCCCTTCCCCTTTCTCTCCTCTTGCCTTTCCCTCATGGGCCCTTCTCCCTCCGGAATTGGCCTATTAAGCCTTTTTGACCTTTAATTGATTTTTCTTTTATTAAATAATTATGAATAAATGATTAAATCAATATTTAACATTCATTCACATATTATTCAATCTCTGTGGCTATGGAACACCTTCCACCTCCACTCCGGACATCCTCCGGACTTACCAAAACCCTTCCAGTTTTCTCTCTTCTCTTCTTCGGTGATTCTACCGATCCTATAAACACTCTCTAAGCATCATGAAGCCCTTAAGCGTGATACCCCACTGTTCAGGAACACTCTAGACATGGTCAGGACACTCCCGGACCAATGATCGACAGAGGGACCTGGATGGCCATGTGACCCTTGTGCATTCCACGAAGATCTTTCATCGTTTGAAGCGGGACAGTCGCGTCTTATTCCTTTTGTCTCTCGATACTTGCACTAACCAATATTTGATAAATGACATCACCATGTCGTGTTTAATCTTGTTACCGAACAATGCTACTTAACTCGTTTCGACAAGTGATATCGCTATGATCAAATCACACGTTGCGCAGCTATTGGATACAACTTCTCTGAGTGGGCCCTTGAGTATCTTTCCGTCACGTGGACGGACAAATCCTGCTCTTTACATATATTGCCTCTACGGTTCCTCCGAATACATGAACACACCTTTATGATCACTCTATCATAAGTGACGTTTGATGCTATCAAAGCATTCTCGGGAGACAATGATTGATATAGTCTCACGGTCTAAGGAATAGTCTACGATGTCTATTCTAATCTCGTAACTTGAACTTCGTGCCATGATGGGGTCATGGTGTTTAGGTTGGGTATTGGTTCATCATCTCATTCTTAGAATGAGTTGACTCCATTTCCAACTGGCATAAATGCCACATGATCAGGAAACCTTGATCATCTGTTGACCAATGAACCAGTGACTAGAGTTTCACCGGGAACCCTGGTTATTTATATATCACACGTGTATTGACGTTTCCTTTCAATATAGTTATAGCATGATATAAAACTTAATCATAAACTTTATGAAATATGATAATAATCCTTATTATTATTTGTCTCTAGAGCATATTTCCAACATGTTATTATAGAAGAAATAAAGGTTCAGAGACAACATCTCCAATGCATTGTTTCTTAAGCGGTGTCTCTACATTTATCGATTCAGAGGACATGCATGCATGTGATTGGTCCAACTTTTTTTTACTATGGCTTTATGCAAGAGGTGTTTCTTAGCTAAGATACAAACTCAATCTCTTTACTCATTAACTATAGTGCCACATATGCAAAGTGCCTAGGATACAACGCTAAGAAACCTCCCTTGTGAAAGGTCTTAGATAAGATATAACAATCATCTCTTTCTTCATTGAATAGCATCCCACATAAGCAAAATACCTAGGATACAACGCAAAGAAACACCCACCATGAAATGCCTAATGAGTCAACAAGTTTCCCCTCAAAGAAAAATGTGTCAATAAGGTTCTAGTGCGTATGGCAAGGTGAACCCTGAAACTAGCAACAAATATAAAGCAATATAATGAGTACATATTGTAGCTAATTATGAATGAAGTACTTATCACTTAGTTATGCAAAGCCCTCGGTTTAACTTCAAAGTGCAAAGATGTTCAAAAAAAAACTTCAAAGTGCAAAGGTATTCAAGAAGGGGAGATTTGACCTAGAAGACAATGCTTAAAAATGTTAAAGAAAAAACTAGAGCAAATACTGTAAATGGAGATTTGACCTACAAGTTAAAGTTTGGTTGACCCATGAAGCTAGCACCCATGCACTTTAGCTTTCTGGAGTGCTCATACAACTTAACTTCCTCTTATAGCTCTTTGATTGTGTATAATACCATAACAATAATAACACTTATCCAATAATAAATTGTCCCTCCGTTCCATAAGTTTTGTCGTGGTTTTAGTTTAAATTTGAACTACAATGACGGATGGAGTATCTTTTACAAGTTGTCAAGTGATTCTAATGCTTGTTGTTTCAATGTAGTAAACTTGGATTAAGTTAACCACGAATGAAGTACTCATCCAAAATGTTACGAGGCACGCAGTTCACACAAGACGACAATTTAGTATCGACGAGGAGCTCGAGAAATATTTTATACGGAGATTTGACCCACATGACAAAGCTAGGCTTGCTTGTTCCTGAAAGCATGCACCCATGCACTTTACCTTTCTAGAATGCTCCAAATATAAGCACTACGTATTAAGTAATTTAGATTTGCAAAAAGGTCGCCTGCTCCAAGGTCGCCCAAGTGCCCCAACTAGACCCAACTCCCATGATACCTCCGAAGCTCGCTAAATCTTTAGCCATGGGGACCATTGGTAGTATAAAAGAAATGCACTCCACTAGTCAGTTTAGGAAGTAGCGGTGCAGTACTGCAAGAAGGTATATACTTTGTGTGAAGATTTCGAAACAAACAACTCCCACTATGCGTTGTTGGGCACTGACCCAACCAAAAGAAGCAAGAGCAACCCAAGGGGATTTGCTGAAGAACGGTAGTATCTCATTTAGTAATAGCTAAGGAGATCGGCGCGGGGAGAGGGTACGTAGGAGTGGGGATAGATACGATCGATCGATCGAGAGGGAAAAGTGAAATAGTACCCACTATATCTCTTCACACAATTGTACTGTTTATATCCTTAATGTACATATAAGAAGAAAAAATGCACCTTATGTTGTCAGGTTTTACCCAATCCATATCTTGGTAAGATGAAGGAGCTGTGAGTACTGCCATTTCACTGGTTTATCCTCAGTGATTTCCATCGACTCAATCGGTGGTATGAACACACATGTACACGGTGACTTGCATATGCCTAGACTTGCTAGCTTAATCGTACGTAACCATTCTACACTAAATAGAATGGGACGAAAAGAAGAGAAAGTGATGGATTTGCGTATCGATCGTAAAGCAAGAAGCTAAGCTAAGCTAAACTAGCTAGGGATAGGGAGACAGGGCGCCCATATATCCCGGGACGCGTCGCTCTCCACAAGGCAACATGATCGATAGGGCCGAAAGGAAGCAGCACCGAACGCGCGAGAGATGCTCCCCAGTAGTAGTATCTCCCATCCATCATGCCGCCTACCACACGTCCGTTTTCTATTCCGTTCCTGATTCCTCCATCATATCATATCCGATCGTCACTAGCTCCATGCTACTCCCATCATCGATCCATCCATGCAACGCGTATGGGCTACCGGCGTGTTTGGTTGGTCAGCCCGTACATACGTGCCAGTCGATCGAACTCACAAGTTTCCTTCGGGCTCCTGTTCTAGTGAAGGCTCCAAGAACACAGTTTTAAATTAATAAAATCAAAATCAGATACGAGTGTTACAACATCATATATTTTTTTGAACAGCGGAGAGTCCTCCAAGGGGCTGGAACCTTCCATTAAATTAACAGTGGAGGTACAAAGAAATTACAGAGAACCCCATAAGAAATGGAAAAAATACACATGGGCTCCTGGCATTTGTAGAAAGGACCTTGCTAAACAATCTGGAATTACAAACTAGTCCTTCCTCTTCCCCCCTATGGAGCAAGGAGATCAGCCCGCTGCAGCCATGGACGAAGACGGGGACTACGCCACTTGCCTCCGGCCCGGCGACACATCCAGCGCCTGAGCTCGAACAGGGCCTCCCAATGGAGGTTGTAGAGTCGGCCGAAGCACACCGGCATGAAGAAGGCCTTCTTGCCCAAGGATTCCAGGGTCATCCAAGACAACGCGGATGGATAGCTCCAATAAGAACATGTTCCAAAACTCCAAATCCGCCCTCGCTGAGCCTTAACCCTATAGTAATCTCTCCCCATCTCCACCTTGGAGCTCAAGAAGAAGAATAACAGCAGGGTATTCAGCAGAACCGAGATAGCAAATGCAGGACAACACCACGTCGCGAAAAACGTCTCGCCATCAAACCCGGCGAACCTGCCACGGACCCGGGGAGGCAAGAGTAGGAGATGGTGGTAATGACGAACCGACAAGATCCGCTTATTGAAGAGGCCTCCACTAGATCCGCCGAACCGAGCAACCACACCGGCGACCGCCTGACGCTGCAGACAAGCATTAGCTCGGTAGACCTCGGAAGAAAGGGGAAGACGGCCTTATTGATGGAGATGCCTAGCTCCAGACTCTACTCTTGCCACCGCTCTTGCCACTGGAGCGAAGCCAGGAGGAGGAAGTAGCAGAGGATGCGCCAGATCCGACCGATAGGATTCGGCGGCCTACTCCAAGACGCCACAGGGGGACAAAACCTAGAAAAAATAACCCTAGATCCTAACCTACTGAAGCTGGCACCTCTCCTTTTCCACCATCGGCCGGCATAGCCGCCACGAGGCGCATCGTATTGGCCCGGTGGGCAAGGTGCGACTCTCAAGGGGGAGCAGGGGAAAACACGAGAGGAGAGGGGAAAAGTAGCGTTGCATTATCTAGGCCGTATTATTCACAACATCATGTTGGGGTCAACTACAAAAACACAAAAGATGCGAGAAAACAAGCAAAGCTAAACTAAGACTACTAAGAAGCTCGATTGGCCCCGACGATGAAGCCCATTCTTCATTTATAAGCATCAGGCACCGACCTGATCAAAACCAAAAATCATCTTACATTCACATCACTAACCACATGGACACGTTAAACCAACAAACTAAACCATACTCGAGAGTCGACATCAGAGGGGCTTCGAGCGGCACCTCCAAGGAGGGGAATGGCGCCCAACGACATCGTCATCGACGACACAGACCAAGGTAGTGCAAAGCTTTCGCCAAATCCCTAACCAACTATCTCATTAAATTCGTCCACCAAGGCACCATCCCATTGGCCAATGGCATGAGTTAAATCACGACTGTGAAGACCCGGACCTTGTAGGATCCATAGTCTATGTGCCACCATTGTACTAGTCCCAAGGATTTACTAGTACGCACATCCACGAGATGAATACCACAGTCGTATCAATATTACAACATATCGAAAATGAATACATATTCATTATATGAATGCCTGTGGGCCAAAGTGAACAACAGAAGAAAAAATAAAACGAGGTGGCGGCTCCAGTAAATCTGCCACAGATAATCGACTGAAGTATCGTTTCCTAGGCGTCAATCCCCTTCACAAGTATCCTCTATAGGCGGGGAGAAAATCTGCAACATGATAGGTTGAGCCACAAATTAAATGGTCAATACATTAAATATACTGACAAGTTACACCACGAATGCAATAGTTATTGGGTACATGCTTAGGGATGTCAGAATGCTTTATGGTTTTTACATTTTGCACAAAGAAGTGTTTAGTAGTTTTAAATCATATTTGAGTTTTCCAAAACTCTAACTCATCCTATGTTTCATAAACATTTTTATAAGCAGTATAGGGCTAGCAGGTCACACAGTCTATACTAGTCTAGCTAAAGACAACTATGAACGACACACGAACGGGAGTCTTCCCCCAAAACTCACCCTATGAATCACACAGAGACATATGGTTCCTACAAATCACACAGAAACTTAGGTTTTGTCAAAATAATTTGTGTTTCAAAACAAAGTTGAGAAGAGATATATTTAAGTTAAGTTTCACTACAAGACGGGTCATGTGTCCTCGCGCTTTGAAAACCGAGGCACACATCTAGTCACCACGTTTGTACGACAAAAAAGAGCCACCAGATATAACTGCATGGGAAAAGTTTTGAGGTGCCTTTTTTGGCTCAGCATATCGTTATCCGCCGAGCTAGCGCTATCTCGGCGCGATAGAGTATCCGTCTCGGTACATAACGGAAGAGGACAGAAATTTAGTAAAATTTAGTATCGTGTAACGTATTACTCTGACGTGTACAATATACCTTTCAGCGGCACAACTCTTAATGATAATTAAGAGTAACAAATTAGTTCTCCATTAGATTTGGATTGTAGTAAATATTTATTAATATAAAAAATAAGTTTCATTACCATTAAAACTCATCATATTACACTACAACCACTTCTAATAATATTAGGATCTCATTAGCCCTTTCATACAGGTCAAGGTGCTAATTGAAGGGTTCCGTAGCAGAAAACAAAAAAATTCTATCTACTCGAACCCTAATACCAGGATCTATACTATGTAGACATAAGTAACGGAGAAGGAATACAGTATTCATACCTTTGCAGAATGAGGCACGCCTTACGCAGAAGGGCGTATATTGATGAAGACGAGCAGCACCCCAAGTGTGGTGCCTCCGAAGATCGTCACACGTCCGGTGTAGGGGACATCAACCGGGCTCTGATCCAGCCGAGCAGCGGAAGAAGTAGATGCCGGATCGCCGATCACACAACGGTAGTGTGAAGGTGGAGAACTCAACCACGAGGTCCTCCCCAATATTACGGGGAAGTCCTCAGCAGGAGAGAGATAGAATGAGAGGAATGGGTGTGTTCCAAGGGGAAGGGGGACCCCTTTATATAGTGGGAGGGGGGTGCACCACCCAAGGGCCAGGCGGGGTGTGACTAATCCCCACACCAGCCGGCCACCTTGGGGCAGCCGCCAGCCCTAGGTAGGCCCCACTGGGGCGGCCCACCAGCCCTAGGCCGGCTGTCCCCCACTCCCTAGGCGCCTTGCCCACTTGGGCCTCCCTTCGGGTGAGGCCCATTAGCAATATAGTGCCTTCAAAAATAAAATAAAAATATATATTTAATATTAATTCTCCAATTAATATTCAAATATACATATTATATTATCTCTTCACTCCAGAACAACTTCCGGACCCCTTTCCGATCTCCATCGGATGTTACCGAAACTATTCCGGTCTCTCTCTCTCTCTCTCTATTTCTCATACGATGCCTCATCTACCCTAAGTGTCTCTACCCTTAAGCGTGACATCCTTCGGTTCGGAAACACTCCGGACATGACACTAGTGTAAAACGGGCCTCCAGTCCCGGCCCGTAAGGGGCTTTAGTCCCGGTCCTGGTAACCGGGACTGGAGGAGCGGGACTAAAGGCCCACCCATTAGTCCCGACCCTCTTACCAGCCGGGACCAATGGGCATCCACGTGGTTGTCTCTGCGGGCGCTGGGTGCCCTACCATTAGTCACCGGCAGAGAATTTAATTTGTATTCTTTTTTTTCATTTGAAAATAGTTTTCTACGCTACCACATACCGTACATGTTCGTGCATACATAAGATAACTTCTCTTAAGATCGAGCATACAAATATATACATGATAGTTACACATAGAGATCACAATTATCGGGACTAGAGCCCGTCTGTTCAATTACACGGTCGAGGATCATCGGCGCCTATTCACACTAAATTCTTCGGTGTCATCTATCATCTCGTTCATCAAGAATCCTGCCAGTTCTTCAGCAATTGCTACTACGTGTTGCTGTGGTAGGAGCTGATCCCGCATTTTCTCGAACTATATAAGAAAAGAAGATCAATATGAATATCAATCATGATAACAAAAAGTGACGGTAATAAAAATAATGTTATGAATGTATTGCTTACATCAACTCATAATCATTCAGCTAACTGGTAAATGTGCGAATGAACTTGCAAACGTAGAATCCACATAGATTCGTCCCCTGTGGCTGCCTCACGCACTTTACGAGAATAGAATTCAATCAAAATAATAATCATGCATCATAATTGTATTGAAACTAGAAGTAAAGAGATGCGCCTACTACTTACCGAGACCGGCTTAAACGCCGCCTTCTCAAGAAAGTCACCCGTAACCGCACTCTCGAACTGGTTCCAAACCCTACCCGGTAAAGAAAATGAATGCGTTATTTATTACGTGATATCTCAGGAAATCAACGAAAGAGACCGTTATAGCGCAAAAATTACCTCTGGAGCATGTCCTGCATGTCACTAAACTGTTCCAGGGGTCTCTTTCATGGGTCCATGACTTCAACTCTTCCCTTATCAAGTTGAATGTCCATGAGAATCCAGTGGAAACTGTACACGTTTATATATACATCAGTAACTCATCAATTACACTTAACATCGAGTAAGCAAAAGAGAATATGTACAATAGAGTAAGACACTCACGTGAAATTGTAAGGAAACAGTATGTGGTCACAGAAATTTTGTTCGTTAGAAACCTTAGAAGGTTTTCCGTGTTTCTCGGTTTTTCCTTTAGCGTCCGACAATGTATTTTATCCGGGTCAATGAACCCAACATCAAGATTGACCTTCTTTACATTCCATGATCTTCATTCTGCATAATAATAGAGTACAAAGGATATAATTAGGATAGTTACATGCAATGAACTCAACAACTGAAAAAATGAACATCTTATATATAGACAATGAATTCAACAACTTACATGCATAATAGCAACTCATGAGACTTTTGTCGATGGCGTCGAAAGTGTATAACTGGAAGAGTTCTGGAAACTCAACATGGACCTCTTCTTCTCGGAAGTAGTAGTCATGTGGGACTTTCGCCACGATCATTATTCTCTCCTCCTTTACGACATTCAAGTACCATTTATGTAAACTCCGCATTTGTGTTGGCTTGTTGAACTGCTCAAAGCTGACCAGGCTTCCACGACATATGTAGGGACTACACGAGCCTTGGGTAACTTGTCGCCCTGGAACCTAGCAATTCCTCAACAAATCACATTCATAGCGCCGCAAGCTTCTTAGCTTCTTCCATATCCTTGGGAGTGTCATAGGATACCACCTTGAGGGTGGGGTCGATTTTGGCCTGCTTCCCAGCCGGGGACGTCCTTTCTTTTCCTGGTTGCACTTTGACTTGATGATTTGCTCCCCCTTGCACTTCTACTAGATTTGCTCTTCTTCACTTCCTTCTGAAGTGTGCATTGATAGTCATCTGGATTATGGTGCAAGTCATATTGTGATTTTGTGTTCAGAAAAGAAAGTGCATACGCTTTTTGCTTCTGTATACCGGGCTCGGGTTTCTTCTTTTGAAGTCACAACACATTCGGCCTTTATGATCATGTCGGTTTCCTCACAAGATGATCGTAAGGTCTGATAGAAAGATTCTTATGAGGTACTCTTGGGAGGGCGACATTTGTCGCTTTGGGCTCTGCATCGCTTTAGTACTAATCGGAGGTTGCGGAGATCGAGATGGACTCGAGTGGTGGTCGAGTCATGGGGTGGGATTCTTGGAGGTGATGGAGGTGAAGGTGACATGCACCACTGGAGGCGGTGTTGGCTTTGGCCCAGCCCGGAAGCTTGATGTTGTTCTTGTCCCATAGAATGATACCACCCAAGATTCTCCAGTGTCCTCTCACCTTCGTGTCCAGGGATGTCAAGCTCCATTGAGTCCCACCCCATTGCGATTTCATCCACACCAACTTTAGCATAGCCGCTTGAATCTCACGGCCATGCCAACGGCGCCAGTGGACAAGGTAAAGCACATCCGACCGCCACCTTGATGGATAGGTTCTTCACCTTGATGGAGCTCACAAGATGCCCGCCTTGATTCCATCCACGGGTAGCCGGACCGCCATCTACCATACGTGCATCATCGAAGGACCTCCAATTCAGCCACACGCTTTTCCGCTGAGATGGGACGGCGGTAATATTGAGTACAGATCTTGCAGCGCCGCTCCTCAAGTTCGTCAACTGCTGTCGATGCATTCAAGTGTTCCTATCAACTCGGTGAACTTGTCTCCCTCCTCCTCCCGCCGTCGCCTCTTTGCTCTCTCTCGGCCCTATAAGTATCTCTGTCTTTGGGAAACCCCATCTCCCACGATAACTAGGGCCAAGGCCTCGACACGCCCTCCGCGCTCGTCATTCCCGAGGACCTTTGTCGCAAGTCTTTCTCTCTATCGGGACGGAACTTTGTTGTCCCCGCTTTAATCTCCTTCACCACTTTCTTCCATGTATCCCGGGGTATCCTAATCCCACATCGCAAATAAGGTTCCCCAGATTTCGCCATACTCACTCCCATGCCCAAGGAACCAATTCTTTGCCCTCAGATCCCATTCTTCGCGTATTGGTTCTGGAATGATCCCTTTAGCAAGCAGCTCATTCTCTTTAGCATCCCACTTTGGCATGGAAGCCGCGTAGCCCTCGGCCCTGTGATGGTGATATTTCTTCATCGCGCATTTTTCTTGTTTTTTTCCGACATTTCCATAGCAGGTTGTGACTCCTTGTACTTCACAAATGCATCCCGCTTAGCCCGCTTCGTTAGATAGCATTCAAATTTAGGAGCCTTCTTCGCCTTACGATACTTTTGCCATAATGCTTTCTTCCAGTTCTTGAATAGTTCGCCATCTTCGTAAGAGTCCATCGCTTCACTTTCTTCCTCAATGCAGCTGTGTCGGCATCATCCTCACATTCCGCAGGGTGAAATGTGTCATGAGGTCATTCCAAAGACCCTCTTTGCACTGTCGGAGACATACTCACCCTCTTCGCCTTTTGGTCTTATTCAACTCACGAACGGAGAACGCGATGCGATACATAACCATAACTCAGCATTGTTGTTAAAAAACAGCTTTTAGCCTTTTCGGTTCCACCGTTCACCCCGTGGTGATACCCGTAATTGTATAACGCGAGATGCGTCCAACTTTTTGGCCGGGCCTCGTTTGGAATATTTTTTGCTCGATGTGGAGGCCTAAGAGAAGAAACATTCGTCAATTTATATATATATACAACTCAGTTAATGCATCTACTGATCACCAGACTTCATATATATACCTCGCCGTCGGCTTCTCCACCATCGGAGCCATCGGCTTCTCCACCACCGGAGCCGTCGGCTTCTCCTTGATCATTTTGGTTGACCTCCTCTCCCTCACCGGAGGGGTTCAGATAAATCGACGGAGATTCGGGTGGATCAACATGGGGGGGTGTCGTTGATCATATCCTCGAGAATTTCGTCCTGTGCTAGGTCTCTCTGGATTGGATCCATAGTTTTCTACAAAATGCACAGAATAACATTTTTCATTCAATATTGCTGCATAAAATAACACTAAACAATAATATGAACACGCAATTTGCTACAATAATACTAAACAATAGCAAAATTCTAGTGATGCCCTAACCCTAACCCTAAGTCCAGGCGGCCCGCAAGCACCACCACCCTAACCCTATCTCCGGGGGCCCACGAGCACCACGACTCTAACCCTAAGTCCGGGGGCCCGCGAGCACTACCACCCTAACCCTAAGTCCGGGGGCCCGCGAGCACTACCACATTAACCCTAAGTTCGGGTGCCCGCAAGCACTACCACCCTAACCCTAAGTCCGGGCGGTCCACGAGCACCACCACCCTAACCCTAAGTCCGGGGGCCCGCGAGCACTACCACATTAACCCTAAGTCCGGGTGCCCGCGAGCACTACCACCCTAACCCTAAGTCCCAAGTACCCACGAGCACCACCGGACTTAGGGTAGTTATTTCTTTAGCTTATCTTTATTTAGCATTGATGCTTGTCTGTCTCAATCGACACTATAATACTACATACTATATAATATACTACTATATATATTATTACTAGTAATAAATATATATACATAAACATATATATATACTATATTTATATACTAGTAATAAATATTACAATATAAAAAAGATACAAGAAATACTAGTAATAATTCTATCTATCTATTACAAAAAACATACTAGTAATACAAGTAATAATTCTATCTATCTATTACTAAAAAAATACACTAGAAATACTAGTAATACAAAAAATATAAAAAAACAAGTAATAATTCTATCTATCTATTACTAAAAAAATACACTAGAAATACTAGTAATACAAAAAATATAAAAAAACAAGTAATAATTCTATCTATCTATTACTAATAATTCTATCTATCTATTAAAAAAAATACACTAGAAATACTAGTAATACAAAAAATATAAAAAAACAAGTAATAATTCTATCTATCTGTTACTAATAATTCTATCTATCTATTTAAAAAAATACACTAGAAATACTAGTAATACAAAAAATATATAAAAAAGTAATAATTCTATCTATCTATTACTAATAATTCTATCTATCTATTACAAAAAATACACTATAAATACTAGTAATACAAAAAATATTAAAAAACAAATGGAATGGGCCTTGGGTCACGCTCACGGCTCATGGTCGCGCCACTGCTCATTGAGGAAGGCCTTGTCGAATGGCGCCACCCACTTGCTTCGCTTACTCTGTTGACGCTGCCACGCTGTCACAGAGTCACGGGACGGGGAGCAAGGGAGGGGGCGGGTACCTCTGGCGAAGGCGGCGTCTTGGAGTGGTGGTGGCGGGTGGGGGCGATGGCGGGGTGGTGGCGGCGTCAAGAATCGGCACCTATCGGCGCCTCAGTCGCCCTTCGCGTGGGGTGCTCTGCGTGGGGAGAAGAAGGGCTACAAGGCACCAAATATATAGGGGATTTTAGTCCCGTCCAGATAACCGACTAAAGGGTCTTTAGTCCCGGTGTTATACGGACCGACTAGGTTCTCTTTAGTCCCGACGCACCGACTAAAGGGTTTTCGCCCAGCCCAACTAGCTAGCCAACGCCACACCTTTAGTCCCGTGTAGCACGACCGACTAAAGGTCCTTTTTCAAAAACAATCACCTGTGCTACTGCTTAAAAAAAATTTCAATTAGCATATTATTTAAACATTTGAATTTTATAGTTTTTGCATACTTATGAATTTGAAAAAAAATTCAACATGAAAAGTTCTTGAATTTGAATAACTAATCCAAATCTATTTTCTGTTTTATAAAATAATTATTCTAACTAGTGAAACTAATAACCATTTTGCCATTTTCAATTTAAAAATGCATTAAATATTATAGTTTGCATATTTTTAAATAAGTGATTCAAATCAATTTTCTGTTTTATAAAATAATTATTCTAACTAGTCAAACTATTAACCATTTTGCCATTTTCATGTAATTCCGACGCTCCGGTGGTCTTCCTCCCAGAAACCCTAGACCGGATCGCTCACCCCCGCCTTATTTTTTCCCGCCCGTTCTCTTCCGGATCGTAGCCCCTTTAGGGTTTAGGGTTTAGGGTTTTTGGTTTAGGGTTTAGGGTTTTTGGTTTAGGGTTTAGGGTTTTCAGTTTAGGGTTTAGGGTTTTTAGTTTAGGGTTTAGGGTTTAGGGTTCCCTCCTCTGACTTAGGGTTTAGGGTTTAGACTCATATATGCCGCCTCTCTCCACTCTATCCCATGGCTTCCACCATACCTCTAACCCCAGGGAGGCGGAGATGCCATAGGGTGTGTGCACCAAGGGCATCTTCGAGAAGTTCCGCCACGAGAGATTTCCCAACCCTTTCCTCCATCCATGGGGATGAAACTCTCCATCCATGTTGGCTTGGTCGTTGCCATAGCGCATCTAGACTCATATCTGCCGCCTCTCTCCACTCTATCCCATGGCTTCCACCATACCTCTAACCCCAGGGAGGCGGAGATGGAGTCTTTCACGGGCTAGCAGGAATATATTTTCCGAGGCGGAACTTCCAAAGATGCCATAGGGCGTGTGCACCAAGGTCATCTTCGAGAAGTTCCGCCAAGGGAGATTTCCCAACCCTTTCCTCCATCCATGGGGATGAAACTCTCCATCCATGTTGGCTTGTTGAGTTGGTTGCCATGGCGTATCGATGCTCCTTTTATAGGCACGACACCGCTTCTACTTTGTCTTCTTCCTCCGACAGGGCGTCGTGCGCTACATGCTTTATCTCATCGAGCAAGCAAGGCCCACCCACGCGTCCTTATCCTACCGACAGCTTTAGTCCCGGTTTGAGCCCCCACCCGGTACTAAAGGTTACCCACGCGTCCTTATCCCACCGACAGTTTTGTTAGAAGACACAAAAACCACCTTTAGTCCCGGTTGCACCCACCAGCCGGTACTAAAGGTTAGCCACCCCCAAATAAGGCCCTCCCAGATAAGCCTCCCCCAGATAAGGCCCCCCATCGTTTGTCCCGGTTTGAGCCCCCACCCGGGATGAAAGTTTCCCGCGCCACTGCGTTCCCGCGCTTTCCACCGGTTCCCACCTCTGTCTTCCCGCCATTTTTTCAGTATATATATGTACGCTTGGCCTCCATTTACATATCACATCTAGATTCATCATTCTCTTACCATGGCTTCCATCGTATCTCTAACCACCTGGGAGGCGGAGGCGCTTTGCGCCTCGAACTACCCCTGCCCACCGGGCTACCGCGTCCCCACCGGGATGTCGAGCGCCGAGGCGTGCAGTCCCTCCTGTCCCTCTAGGTGTGGAGCGCCGGATGGCCATCACGAACCACTACTACCTCGAGCTCACGCCAGAGCAGCGGAGTAATCCCAACTGGCATCCCGACTATTTCCCGACTTGGGAAGCCTTCTTCATCAATTGGCATGAGAGGGCGCTCGCCAGGCACGAGGAGGATGGCCCACCTCCTTCGAACTTCAACGAGGCCGGCCGGCGGCTGTGGTGGCACGGCCGGACTCTCCAGAGTGGCATGGCCTACAACATGACCGGCAATAACCCCCGCCTACGGTACCCTCAAATCCAGCCCACGTGTGCCCAACCTTCAAGGTTCGACTACGGCGACCCCGACGACGACAGCGATGATGGCGCCGGCGACTACGACGGCTACAATGGCGCGTATTACAGGGCTAGGCAAGAGCATGACTGAATCACTCCAACCATTAGGCATGTTTCTTAATTTTCAGTTGTGCTATGTATCCTTAGTGTTTGTGGGTTCCTTCTCTTGTGATGGTTCCTTCTCTTTGTGTGATCACCTACCGCGGCTCAGAACGTCTAGTTTGATTGAGCAAGATGTATTACATGAAAGGGGACCTTTATGTCTCAAATAAAAGGTTTAATACATTACATAGATTTATGTCTCAAATAAAAGGTTTAATTACATATATTTATGTCTCAAATAAAAGGTTTAATACATTATTACACATCACCAACATCTAGTGTTGTGGTTTTCTTCTGCACCATAGCCATGGAGAATCTTCATCATTTAACAGGATGCTTGGGTCAGTTTTCACTTTGAAGGGCGGAATTTCATGAAACTTATTATAATCTTCTGACATGTCTGTCTTGTCATCCACTCCCACGATGTTTCTTTTCCCTAAAAGAACTATGTGGCGCTTTGGCTCATCGATTCGTGACTCTTTTGCTTATCTTTCCTTTTTCTCGGTTTGGTAGACATGTCCTTCACATAGAAAACCTGAGCCACATCCTTGGCTAGGACGAATGGTTCATCCATGTACGCAAGATTGTTGAGATCCACTGTTGTCATGCCGTACTTTTCGTCTACATGTACCCCGCCTCCTGTCAGCTTGACCCATTTGCAATCAAACAAAGGGACCTTAAAAGTAGGTCCATAGTCAAGTTCCCATATCTCCTCTATGTACCCATAATATGTGTCAATCTGCCCATTGTCATCTGTTGCATCAAAGCGGACACCACTGTTTTGGTTGGTGCTCTTTTTTCTTGGGCGATCGTGTAAAATGTATTCCCATTTATCTCGTACCCTTGGAAAGTACATATAGTCGAAGATGGTAACCTGGCCAATGAGTACAACTCATCTCCAACAGTGGTGTTATTCATGAGATGTGTCTGCAACCAATTGCCAAAATTCTTCTCATGTTCCCCTTTAATCAAGGTTTCAGGCTTCCCCGGGTTTTCGGAGCGTAGAATATTCTTGTGTTTCTCGATATACGGAGCCACCACGGTGGAATTGTGTAGAACTATGTAGTGTGCTTGAGTGAAAGAATGCCCGTCCCTACATATCATTGATTTCCTTCCTAGTGTGCCTTTTCCAGTCATCCTCCCCTCATACCGAGATTCAAGAACACCAATCGGCTTAAGGTCAGGAAGAAAGTCAACACAAAACTCAATGACCTCCTCTGTTCCATAGCCCTTGGAGATGCTTCCTTCTAGCCTAGCACGGTTATGAACATATTTCTTTAAGACTCCCATGAACCTCTCGAAGGGGAACATCTTGTGTAGAAACACAGGACCGAGAATTCTAATCTCTTTGACTAGGTGAACTAGGAGGTGGGTCATAATATTGAAGAAGGATGGCGGGAACAACAACTCGAAGCTGACCAGACATTGGACCACATCAATCTATAACCCTGATAGACTTTCTCGATCGATTACCTTCTGAGAAATTGCATTGAGGAATGCACATACCTTCACAATGGCTAGTCGAACATTTTCTGGTAGAATTCCCCTCAATGCAACCGAAGCAATTGCGCTATAAGCACATGGCGCTATGAGACTTTAGGTTTTGAAATTTTTTTCTTCATATTTACTATTCCCTTTATATTCGAGAAGCCGACGGGACCTTGCTATCGAAAAAGGACTTCAAAAAGATTTCCTTCTCTTCTTTGGTAAGAGCGTGGCAAGCCCTTGAAACGCCTCGATGCTTGCCGTCTCGCCCTTTATGATGTTGCTGGTCCTCCTGCGCCGGGTATCTTTTGACTTCCCATACAAGCCTGGAAGCTTAGCATATTCACGCAAAGATTCTTCGTCAGTGCATCACGCCGATTGCAGAGGACCTCATGCACTTTCCAATAGGGTAGCTCCCAAAATATAGATTTCTTCTTCCACATGGGTGTGTGTCCGGTAATGGGGTCTTTCGAACAGGTTGTCCTCCAGGACCCTTTCCAAAGATTACATCCAAATCCTTGACCATACCAAATACATCACCACTACGGGGACAGCTTCGCTGGTTTCTCGCCTTGCCATTGAAATGCTTGCCTTTCTTCTTTAAGGGATGACGGGAAGAAAACGATTGTATGGCTACACATTCTTTCTACATTTATCCAGATATATACTTTCAGTCTCATCTAAACAAGGCGTGCATGCATTGTATCCTTTGTTCGTCTGTCTGAAATGTTACTAAGAGCAGCCAATCATTGATGGTTACGTAAAGAACGCTTGTAGGTCAAATTCCGCTGTTTGTGCTCATCCCACACACGTACACCTGGTTTGGCCCACAACTAGAAGTTCATCAACTAATGGCCTTAGGTACACATCAATGTCGCTGCCGCTTGCTTCGGCCTTGATGAGCACCGCATCATAATGAACTTCCACTTCATGCACAACCAAGGAGGAAGGTTGTAGATACATAGAGTCACGGGCCAGTGCTGTGATCGCAGTTCTTCTCCCAAAAGGATTCATGCCATCGGTACTTAGACCAAACCATAAGTTCCTTGCATCACCAGAAAGTCCGGAAGTCTCTCGATTTTCTCCACTACCGACCATCGCTAGGGTGCCTCAACATCCCGCCTTTCTTACGGTCTTCCATGTGCCATCGCAACAACTTGGCATGCTCTTTATTTCGAACAAACGCTTCAACCGTGGTATTATAGGAGCATACCGCATCACCTTGGCAGAACCCTCTTCCGGGTTGCTTGCCCTCAACATCACCAGGTCATCTTTTCTGATCTTATACCGCAATGCAAGGTATACCGGCATTTATCCATATTCTCGCATTTCACCGCGATAGAGGATGTAGTAATTAGGGCATGCATGTATCTTCCGCACGCCTAATCCTAGAGGGCGTATAAGTTTCTTTGCTTCAGACGCATCGAGGGCAATTGGTTATTTCTTGAAGCAGCTTCTTCATTATTACCAGCAACTTTTCAAATCCCGAGTCAGTCATACCGGTCTCTGCCTTCCACTTCAACAATTCCAGTGTGCTACCCAGCTTCTTCTGGCCATCTTCACAAGTTGGATACAGCAATGTGTCGTGGTCCTGTAACATCTGCTCGATCTGCAACCTCTCCTTTTCTGTGTCGCAGTCTCACCTTGCATCACTAATGACCTGACCAAAATCATCAACGGGCTCATCTGGTTCCCGTTCTTCACCCCCTTCTTTTTCATTATCTTCAACTGCGGTATCATCGTATTCAGGGAACATAGATCGGTAGTTGCCATCATCGTTCTCTTCTTCATCGTCGTCTTCCATCATAACCCCTCTTTCTCCGTGCTTGGTCCAAACATTATAGCCGGACATGAAACCGGACCGAAGCAGGTGGCTCTGAATGACTCTTGAGGAGGTGTGAGCCTGCTCATTCCGACATTCAATACATGGACAACACATAAAACCATCCTGCTGCTTGTTCACCTCGGCCACAAGGTGAAAAGAACGCACGCCTTCTCTGTAAGCGTCAGAGCGTCGGTCACCGTACATCCATGGGTGGCTCATCTGCATCATACAACCATGCATATATATCAAATGCAATCACGATGCTTAAATTAGTACCACGCAGTCAAAACAAGAAAATAGTTGCTAACCTTTTAGGACACTTCAAAACAAAGAGGAGAAACCTTAAGTGTCGCTCTAACACCTCATATCATATTTTGTATTGTGTAAACTCAAGTGGCATTGCTCTAATAGGCATTTCACCGAACACCTCTAGTGCATATGAAGAAAAAAAGTTAGCACAAAGTTATACCCACCTCTCACATAGGAAAAAAACAGGAGAGAGTGGAGGGCTGGGTGCATATATATAGAGCCAGGCCATTAGTCTCGGTTTGAGATACAAACCGGGACTAAAGGTTCTGCCAGGAGCATGCGCACCGGCCCAGACCCATTTGTCCCGGTTTGTATCTCAAACCGGGACTAATGGTTCCTTACGAACCGGGACATAGTGCCTCGGCCTCCTCGGGCCGTCTGGTTCGGACCATTAGTCCCGGCCCCAGCCACGGCCGGGACTAATGGCCCGAACCAAAGGCCCATTTTCTACTAGTGTGATAGAGACCACTCTCATATCAATGATCAACAGAGGGACCTGGATGGCCATGTGACCCCCGTGCATTTCACGAATACAATCGCTCGAACCGTGAGATAGTCGCTCTCATTCCCTTTGTCACTGATACCTAATTCATCCGAGACTTGATCCTTGGTATCCGTGATACCTTAGTTCGATCTCACATCGATGAACTTGTTTTCTCGTTCTCATGTCATTGCATTCCGTGACCTAGTCACATGCTTGCAAGCTTCATTAATGCAATGTCACCAAGATGGCCACATGTATCTATCCGTTACACAGACTAGACAAATCCTGGTATTGATATGTACTCCTCTATGCATTCCTTCGGAAAACCTGAGTGGCACCTTTTTGGTCACCCTGTTACGAGATGACTCTTGATAACCATCTAAGCTTCTTCCGGAATGGTGATTTGCATTACCTCACAGTCAAAGGATCGGGTTACGAGGTTCTCTATGTTTTATCATCAATAGTGAACTTTGTAACTAGATCTCATGAAGATATAACGGTCGGATGTTTTTCTATCATGTTATTCAACTAATAACATGACCTCATTGTCAGTTGGCATAAATTCCCATGGTCTTGAAACATAGACCATCCTTATGACCAATAAACTAGTTCACTAGAGGTAACTAGAGACACGGTTTGTTTACATACCACACGTGTATTAACGTTTCGTATTAACACAGTTATAGCACAGTATGAAACATATTATGAACATACAGGAGAAGTATCAAATAATACACTTTATTATTTGCCTCTAGGGTATAACTCCTTTAGTCTCCCACTTGCACTAGAGTATAAACAAAACTAGTTTACAATAGGCAGGAATATAACACCAATGGAATCTCGGTGTTGTTCATGCTTGTCTAGATGGAGAACTTTCGTCAACAGATCTGCTACATTCAGTTCCATATCTACTTTGCAAATCTTGACTTCACCTTCGTCAACGTTCTGCCGGATGACGTGAAATCTAAGCTTGATGTGTTTGGCCATGGAATGAGTTCTTGGTTCCCTTGCATTTGCAATAGCTCCCGTGTTATCACAATAGATCGTCACGGGGTCTTGCGCATTGGTAAAAACTCCCAGTTTGATTACGAAATTCCTTAGCCAAACAGCTTCATTTGCTGCATCAGCTGCAGCAATGTATTTAGATTCCATTGAAGATTGTGCCACCATCGGTTGCTTCTTGCTCTTCCAGCTTACCGCCCCACCATTTACCAAGAAAACAAATCCTGCCTGAGACTTAGAGTCATCATGATCTGAATTCCAGCTCGCATCTACGTAACCTGTTACGTTTAGAGCTTCATCATTTCCTCCATAGATTAGGAACATATCATTTGTTCTTCTTAGATACTTTAGGATATTTTTCACAGCTGTCCAGTGATCCGGTCCTGGATTACTCTGATATCGGCTCGTCAAACTAAGAGCCAATGCCACATCAGGTCGGGTACTAAGCATTGCATACATGATAGATCCTATGGCTGAGGCATAGGGGATGTAAGACATCTTTTCTCTATCATCGTCCATTACAGGACATTGAGTCATACTCATTTTGTAACTCTTCATCATAGGTGTAAAACCCCTCTTGGTGTTTTCCATTTTGAACCTCTTCAAAGTCTTATCTATGTAAGTACTTGATGACCCACAAGTATAGGGGGTGTATCGCAGTATTTTCGAGGGAAGTGAAACCCAATTTATTGATTCGACACAAGTGGAGCCAAAGAATATTTATAAGCCTTAACAACTGAGTTGTCAATTCAGCTGCACTGAAACAATCTTGCTCACAAGTTTATCAAGAGTAACAGTTTTGTAGCAGGAATAGTAACAAAGAGTAGTAAAGCAAAGACAAGAGTAACAAAAGCAAGAACAAAGGATTCGAGTGGTAGGCATAGGGATGGATGAACGGGCGTTGCATGGACAAGACAATTCACATAGCAATCAGAACATAGGGCAATTGCAGATAAATAAGATAAAGCATCCAAGTACTAGACAATCCTAGGCATATGTTCCATATATAGTCATACGTGCTCGCAATGAGAACTTGCACAACATCTTTTGTCCTGCCAGCCCGCTTTGCGCGGGCCTCTAGGGAACTACTGGCAATTAAGGTGCTCCTTTTAATAGAGCACAGGAGCAAAGCATTAACACTCCGTGAACACATGTGATCCTCACATTAAAGCCATTCCCTTCCGGTTATCCCGATTTCTGTCACTTCGGGGCCATAGGTTCCGGACAACAACGTGTGTATACAACTTGTAGATAAGACCAAAAACAATACTTATCATAATGAATCAATAACATGTTCAGATCTGAAATCATGGCACTCGGGCCCTAGTGACAAGCATTAAGCACAACAAGTCGCAACAAAGTCATAAAGCACTAATAAAAGATACTAGGCACCATGCCCTAACAATCTGATGCCATTACATGAACGATCTCATCCAATCCCTACCATCCCCATAGCCTACAGTGGGGGATTACTCATTCATAGATGGGGAAAACATGGATGGTCGATGGAGAAGCAATGGTGGAGATCGATGGAGATGGCTCCGGGGGCACTTCCCCGTCCCGGCAGGGTGCCGGAACAGAGACTTTCTGTCCCCCGAATCTCCCCTTCGGTGGTGGCGGCGCTACGGAACTTCTTCTAGAAAAACGTCGAACCCCCTGAAGTTTTTAGGTCAGAAGGCTCCTTATAGGCGAAGAGAGAGGCCGAGGGGGTGCCTGGGGCCACCACACCATGCCCTGGCGCGGCCAGGCCCAGCCCACTCCTAGGGGGGTTGTGGCCAGCCCCTGGCCCTCCTCCGTCTCGTATTCTGGCTCCTAGAGTCTTCTAGAAAAATAGGCACTTTGGCTTTTGTCCCGTCCAATTCCAAGAATATTCATTTTCTGACTTTCCTGGAACCAAAAACAGCAGAAAATGTGAAACAAATCGTGGCTCTTGTTAATAGGTTAGTCCAAGAAATCATATGAAAAGTACTCTAAAGTGTGGACAAAACACAAGAAAGTGGATAAAACAAAGCATGGAGCATCAAAAATTATAGATACATTTGCAATGTATCAACATCCCCAAGCTTAACTCCTGCTCGTCCTCGAGTAGGTAAGTGATAAAAAGAAAGAATAATTTTTGAGGTGACATACACCATCAAAGACTTGATCAAAATATTTGTAAAACATTCAAAGCGGGGATCATAGTACTTCAATCATAACATGAAAGACAAAGTTCTAGCAATAAGACAAAGAGACTATGATGCAAGATGAAAAGGCACAAACAAAAGATTCATGAATAACAATGCCTTGCAAGACGTTTGTTTGTTTCACATAAAGAAAACATATCATAGTGGCATTCAGCTTATCCCTCATGGAGTAGCAAACATAAATGCATAGGACACCTTCAAAGTTTACAAGAGTGACTAGATACAAATAGTTTAAAACAAGCAATATCAAGGTATGCATCAATCAACAAGTCTTGGGACAATGCACATAGAACTAAGAATGGCCACTATGCTCTCAAGAAAGTGCTCATAGAATGTGTGGAGACTCAACAAGGAAATGAACAGGTTTTGAAAATTTTGAAAGGCTTCCAAATGTTGAAAGTATGGTACTCATTAGCTTTGAGCTCTCATTGCCCCTATCATAAGCATATTTAAGTGGTTAAGGTTAAAGTGACACAACTATGAGGATATGCTTGACAAGTTATAAATCGAAGTCACATGCCCCTTACTTACGAAGACCGATCCTCATGCTACTCAACTTCAGTCACAAGTAAGCTCTTGTCATTGTAAGTATATACATATCATAGAGAACCGCCAATGGGGTAACCCTTGCACATGACATGGGAGCTATCCCATAATCAAAATGACAAGGCAAGCAGACAATGAGCATCTCAGCGATCTTTTTATTTACTATGTGCATAGATTTTTATTGAGGATGCTTCATAGAATGCTCATTATGGTTATGCTGCAAGTTTCCACCATGATTAGGCATGGCTTAGGCTAGCGGCCCAGGCGTTTCTCTAACATACATACAAACTCCATGATCTTACAAGTTCCACTTTTATTTCACACCGCCGAGATCCATAAGCAAAAGAACATGATATCAACTAGGTACAAAGTACCAATGCAGTGTTGAAAGTGTTCCCCATGATACATGGTTCTGCTAACTTCAACTTATAAAGCGCAAGCATATAAGCAACAAAGAAGGACGCAATGGTTCAGGTTTATTAAATGCAAGAAAATAAAGTGTGCCATCAAGTTTGTGAGAGCTTTACTAACTAACTTTCTCATAACAAGCAAACATTTTATTCGGAAGAAAACAAGGCATAATGAATATGCACGGAAGTAGCAAATGATGCTAATAGGTAGGTATGGTGGACACTTTGGAAATATTTGGTTTAGGGAGTTGGAAACTTGAGCAAAACATACTCAATGTAGGTGAAGGCTAGCAATAGTAAGGAGCGACAAACAAGAGAG
Source organism: Avena insularis (assembly GCA_023614405.1). Classification (NCBI taxonomy): domain Eukaryota; kingdom Viridiplantae; phylum Streptophyta; class Magnoliopsida; order Poales; family Poaceae; genus Avena; species Avena insularis. The sequence goes on along the minus strand of CM042696.1, from coordinate 91,716,977 downwards.
TAATAATGGACATAATCATACAGAGCGACAAAACATCATTGATCAAAGCATAAAGTGATACTACAAGTTAAAAACTAAAGGATCATAAAGGCTTAAGGTGACTTGAGATAGTCATAACATGGTGTGAGCATGCGCCAAGTCAACCCAAATAAAGCATCAAAGGAGAATACCACTATACTTATGATTTAATATGCTAAAACAACGCATGATTCATCCAAGGCACATTAAGAAATCTCAAATGTTTATAACAAGTCATGATACAGCAAAGAATACTAAGCATAAAGCCAAAACAATATCAAGCATGCCATGACAAAGCATAGGCCACAATCAAAAACAAGCTCTCTTTACCACTTAAGCATAAGCTTTCCTACTCTTTTCCAATCCAAACCAAACTATTTGAAAACCAATGTATGAAAGAGGGGGTCCAACCAATTTATTCAGCAAACTTAGCAAACCAAGCAAACTAAAACCAAAACGAAAAAGAAGACGCTCCAAGAACAACACAACTGTGCATGAAACAATAAAAATGAAGCGTTTGGAAAAAACCTGGGATTTTTATTGATGAAGAAGGGGATGGCTTGGGCATCCTCAAGCTTTGACGCTTGTACTTATTGGATATTTCTTGGGGTGACACGCGTGGCATCCCAAAGCTTGAGCTTTAGTCCATCCTTCATCTCATTACTCATTCCTTCCATACACCTGAATTTTTTTTCTTCATACAAAACTTCACACAATCTTTATTAGCAACATTAGTGCACTCAAGATAAATAAGTCTTAAGGTTCAGTTCTAACACCAAATAAACTTCCATTAGAACACTAGATACTGTAGCACTTCCCTCAAAAATCTCAATTCCCCAAAAGAACTCAAAAAGGAACTAACAAGAAGCAAATGCAGAAAATGGCAGAAATCTGTCAAAACAGACCAGCAGGTAAAGTCGAATTTTTTCGAAGATCTTTTGTTGCTCAAATAAAAACGTGTTGAACTAACGAAAGTTACATAACAACCTGGGGCAGAAGCACAAAAAATTACAGCTCAATCCGACATACAGAGCTCTCTCACGAATGTTTACGGTGAAGCACAAAAATCTTTTTCGGGACAGCAACTTTCCCAATCATTACTTCTCTCTCATTAGAGGTTACTCTTGGCACAAAAAGCAAATAAAAAGGATAAGGAGAGGTTATTACTGAAGCAATAACTTTCAAGACTCATCTAAAACTTTTGGATTATATCCCAATAAGTACTTTTTTTTAACGCCTTTAAGTTAGGCATAAGGAAAAACTAAAATGGATAGAATAGAAGTAAGCGGAGATAATCATAGTGAAAACATTGTTTTGTTCAATAAAATCCTTTTGTTAACAAGGTTGATCAGGTCTTGTTACCAAAACAATTTCATATGAGACAAAACTTTGTATTCCACTAATGATTATGTTACCTCAACCTTGATAGCAATGGTCCCGATCATAATAGTTTCAAAATTTTCTCTTGGTATGGGACAATATATTTCTCCAACTTGAATGCCCTCAACATGTTAAATTGAATTCAAAACCATAAGTCCTATCAATCTTCTTGGGGAAATAGATAGTATGTTCCTTGTCATTGACATTGAAGGTCACCTTCCCTTGATTACAATTAATAACAGCTCCTGCAGTATTTAAGAAAAGGTCTCCCAAGAATAATAGACATATTATCATCTTCAGGCATAATAGTTTGAGAGGATGCTCACATAAGAAATATGAAGTGAAGTAAAAGAGAGTATCAAGAAGCAAATCCAAAACACATTTAAGTCTAACCCACTTCCTATGCATAGGAATCGTGTATGCAAATAAATTCGCAAGGAACAAAGTGGCAGGCATAGGAAGATAAAACAAGAGTAACTTCAAAACTTTCAGCACATAGAGAGGTGTTTCAATACCATGAAAACTTCTACAACCATATTTTCCTCTCTCATAATAATTTTCAGTAGCCTCATGAATAAACTCAACAATATAACTATCACATAAAGCATGATTTTCATGATCTACAAGCACTAGAGCTTTATCATAAACATCTTCAAAAGAATCCTCAAAAACATAACATCCATCCTTCTTTAGTAAGCATGGGGGACAATCAAATAATGTAAGGGATAAAGAGTTACTCTCATTAGAAGGTAGGCATGGGTATCTAATCCATTCTTCCTCCTTTTGTTCATCACTCTCCTTCTCTTTTTCATCTAATGAGATTTCAGGTTCATCAATTTCTTCTTCCATAGGATCCTGCAAGGCATTAGTCTCTTCCATTTGTGGAAAGCATCTATTAAAATATTCAAGAATATAGCCATTTTCATCCTTGTAATTATCAAAGCAAAATTTAAGTATACCATAAACCTCATACTTATAAGGAGAATCATCAATATTTTCAAGCAAACTAGCAACTTCAAATGCACCCTTCCAAGCAATAAATTCCTCAATTTGTTCCACATCATAAAGGTCATAATTTCCCTTAACATAGGAAGATATGGTAACATTATCATTATACTCACATTGAAAAGGGAGGTGTTTGTACCTCCTACAGCAACAAGATTTATCAAGGCAATAAGTAACATTATAAGTAGAGCACACATTTCTAGCAATGGTATATAATCTATCAATTTGTCCCCATAAGTGTTTCCCTTTTTGTGACAAGCGGTGTTCCTTATAATAATATTTTTCATCTTCCGTGAACCCACCTTGCCAATAAGATTCAGTTTCAAAGAAACCAACCATTGACAACAAGCATGATAAAGCAAGACAATAACCGACCAGCGAAAATAACAACTAGAGTAGGAACTTTTTTTTGTATTTTTGATAAAGAAACAAGCAAACAAGGACAAAATAAACTTAGCTTGAACAATAGTGAATCCAAGTGAACTTTATAAATAAAGCTATGCTCCCCGGCAACGGCGCCAAAAAATAGTCTTGATGACCCACAAGTATAGGGGGTGTATCGCAGTATTTTCGAGGGAAGTGAAACCCAATTTATTGATTCGACACAAGGGGAGACAAAGAATATTTATAAGCCTTAACAACTGAGTTGTCAATTCAGCTGCACCTGGAAACAATCTTGCTCACAACAGTTTATCAGTAGCAACAGTTTTGTAGCAGGAATAGTAAAGTAACAGCAGTAGTAAAGCAAAGACAGTAGTAACAAAAGCAATGGGATTCGAATTGGTAGGCATATAGGATGGACGGGCGTTGCATGTACAAGACAATTCACATAGCAATCAGAACATAAGGCAGTTGCAGATAAATAAGATAAAGCATCCAAGTACTAGACAATCCTAGGCATGTGTTCCATATATAGTCATACGTGCTCGCAATGAGAACTTGCACAACATCTTTTGTCACCCGCCGTTTGCGGGGGCCTCTAGGGAACTACTGGCAATTAAGGTGCTCCTTTTAACAAAGGACCGGAGCAAAGCATTAACACTCCGTGAACACATGTGATCCTCACATCAAAGCCATTCTCTTCTGGTTATCCCGATTTCTGTCACTTCGGGGCCATAGGTTCCGGACAATAACGTGTGTATACAACTTGTAGATAAGACCAAAAACAATACTTATCATAATGAATCAATAACATGTTCAGATCTGAAATCATGGCACTCGGGCCCTAGTGACAAGCATTAAGCACAACAAGTCACAACAAAGTCATAAAGCACTAATAAAAGATACTAGGCACCATGCCCTAACAATCTGATGCCATTACATGAACGATCTCATACAATCCCTACCATCCCCATAGCCTACAGCGGGGGATTACTCACTCATAGATGGGGGAAACATGGATGGTCGATGGAGAAGCGATGGTGGAGATCGATGGAGATGGCTCCGGGGGCACTTCCTCGTCCCAGCAGGGTGCCGGAACAGAGACTTTCTATCCCTCGAATCTCCCCTTCGGTGGTGGCGGCGCTGCAGAACTTATTCTGGAAAAACATCGACCCCCCTGAAGTTTTTAGGTCAGAAGGCTCCTTATAGGCGAAGAGAGAGAGGACGAGGGGTGCCTGGGGCCACCACACCATGCCCTGGCGCGGCCAGGCCTAGCCCGCGCCTGGGGGTGTGTGGCCAGCCCCTGGCCCTCCTCCGTCTCGTATTCTGGCTCCTAGAGTCTTCTGGAAAAATAGGCACTTTGGCTTTTGTCCCGTCCAATTCCGAGAATATTCATTTTCTAACTTTCCTGGAACCAAAAACAGCAGAAAACAGGCAGCTGGCACTGTGGCTCTTGTTAATAGGTTAGTCCAAGAAATCATATGAAAAGTACTCCAAAGTGTGGACAAAACACAAGAAAGTGGATAAAACAAAGCATGGAGCATCAAAAATTATAGATACATTTGCAATGTATCAGTACTCTGACTTAATGCTATTAGGTGTCTTGATCTATCTCTATAGATCTTGATTCCTAATATATATGCTGCTTCACCTAGATCCTTCATGGAAAATTGGTTGCTCAAATATGCTTTCACGCTATTCATAAGATCCATGTTGTTTCCCATGAGTAATATGTCATCCACATATACTACTAAGAAAACAACCGAGCTCCCACTCGCTTTCTTGTAAACACAGAACTCTTGTTGGTTTTGGACAAATCCAAAACTCTTGATCACTTGATCAAAATGTTGGTTCTAGCTCCGAGATGCTTGCTTCAATCCATAAATGGACCGTTGAAGTTTGCATACCTTTCCAGCATCCTTAGGATTGACAAAACCTTCTGGTTGCATCATATACAACTCTTCATCAATGTGACCATTGAGGAATGCGGTCTTTGAAGGAAATATGCCCTGAGAGGCAATAATAAAGTTGTTATTATATATTCCTTATACATGATAGATGTTTATTTTACATGCTAGAAATGTATTGATTCGGAAACATCAATACATGTGTGTTTAATAAACAAAAAGGGTTCCTAGTCATGCCACTCTTATAGACTAGCTTGTTGATTAACAGGATGATCAAGGTTTCTTGATCATGGACATTGGATGTTGTTAATAACAAGGTCACACCATTGGTGGAATGATGTGATGAACATTCATCCGAAGTATAGCATTATGATCAAGTCATTATGTTTATATTGCTATAACATCATACGAAGTAATCTTTATCCTTAGACCATGAGATTCATGTTAATTGCTGACACCAGAAGAGTATCTTGATAACATCAAACGTCACACTGTAACAGGGTGACTATAAAGATGGGTTCAGTGCTACGAAGGTGTTATGTTGAGGCTCATGGATCAAGAGTGGAATTTGTCAATCCAGATGACAGATAGATATACTCTGGGCCCTCTCGGTGATATCACATTAGGATAGCTTGCAAGCAAGTGATGTGATCACTAGAATGTTATATCACGGGAACGAGAAAAGAGTGCATGTCAGTAACAAGATCAAACTAGGTATGGAGATACCGATGATCGAATCTCGGACATGTAATATATTGAGAGACAAAGGGATTTAGTTACAAGCGTTAAAGGTTCTCACGATCACAGAAGTCATCGTTGAATGTGTAGGAGTCAAGACGGATCTCCAGTCCCTAGCGATTATTGATTGGAGAAGGGTCTCGATCATGTCTGCATTATTCGCGAACCGTAGGGTGGCACACTTAAGAGTTATCGGACACCATTTTGGAGCACACATGTTTCAGACAAAAGAATTGCAAAGCGCATGAATTGTTTCAATAGAAACCGGAAATTGTTTTGGGTGAAATTGCAGAAAGTGGTTCTGCATGTGATATTGAAATATTGCAAGGGGCTATATGTGAATGTTTGTTAATGAAAGTAATTAACAAAATTCTGAATAAATTTAATAAAAGAGTTTTATTAAATGAGAGAGCATTAAATTTGGAGAAACTTAATGCATTTAAAGTGGAGACTTTAAAAGGGAATGTGAAGAGGCATTTTAATGTGGGGGGGGGGTTACCACCACATGAATGGGGGAGGTGAGGGGTCACCCCCCCATGCGCCGGCCATGGAGAGAGGGGGCACCCACCCTCCTCCTATAAAAGGCCACCCATTCCCTCCTTCATCCTCACACGTCCTTGTGAAGGATCTCTCTCCCCCTCTAGAATTATTCCCCCATGGTCTCGGATTAGCGAGATACATGTTCCCGGTGGCATTTCGTCTGGAAGGAGTTGCTGCTTCCGCTGGATCGCTGGAGCGAGGAGGTGGAGGTTGTCCGGTGGCTTGAACGTGTGCAAAAGTGCGGATGCTGCTAAGTTGCGGACTTCCTCACGATCTTGAGATTGGCAAGTGTACGACTACATCAACCACGAGTTCCTACTCGTTAACAAAGCTCGTTGTCTTCGAGGGTAAGTTCTCTATGGATGTATGTCCACCCGTTTGCTTTGTGCCTAGTAGATAGATCTTGGCGTGTAGTTCACACCGTAGGAAATTTTTTGTTTTCTATGCTGCGGACCCAACAGTCTTGACATCCATCTACCAAATTTCATAGTCGAAATGTGCAGCAATTGCTATTAAAATCCTGACAGCCTTAAGCATTACTACGGTAGAATAAGTCTCCTCTTAATCAACTCCTTGAATTTGTCGAAAACCCTTTGCGACAAGTCGAGCTTTGTGAATGGTCACATTCCCATTCGCATCTGTCTTTTTCTTAAAGATCCATTTATTTTCCACGGCCTTGCGGCCTTCTGGAAGATCCACCAAGGTCCAAACTTGGTTTTCATGCATGGATCCTATTTCGGATTTCATGGCTTATAGCCATTTCTCGGAGTCAGCACTATCCATAGCTTCTTTATAGTTTGCAGGTTCTTCTTGATCATCTAAGATGACAGACATTACAAGGCTACTGTACCAATCTGGAGTGGCACGAACCCTTGTAGACCTACGAACCTTAGGAGTTTCGATGTCATTGTTTTGATCAGCATCAATAGGCTCTTCTTCCATACTGGAGAGCGGTTTCGGAATAGATTCCGTTGCGCTACTCGGAATACGGAGAAAAGGGTCAACAATTTCATCTAACTCAATTTTCCTTCCACTCACTCTGTTTGCAAGAAACTCCTTTTCGAGAAAGCTGCCAGTTTTTGCGACAAACGTTTTGCCTTCAGCTTGGTTGTAGAAAGTATACCCCACGGTTTCCCTTGGGTATCCCACAAAGATACATTTTTCTGATTTGGGTTCGAGTTTGTCAGGCTGCAGTTTCTTAACGTAAGCCTCACAACCCCAAACTTTCAGAAATGACAACAATGGCTTCTTGCCATGCCATATCTCATATGGGGTTGTCTCCACGGATTTGGATGGTGCTCGGTTTAAAACAAAAGCGGCAGTTTCTAACGCATGTCCCCAAAAAGACACAGACAAATCAGTTAAAGACATCATGGACCGTACGCTATCCAATAGGGTTTGGTTACGACGTTCCGACACACCATTATGCTGTGGTGTTCTGGCTGGCGTAAGCTGTGGTATAATTCCATAGTCCTTCAAGTGCATGTTAAACTCATAACTCAAATACTCGCCTCCTCGATCCGATCAAAGGTGCTTGATTTTCTTGTTAAGTTGATTCTCTACCTCTTTCTGAAATTCCTTGAACTTTTCAAAGGTTTCAGACTTGTGCTTCATTAAGTATATATATCCATATCTGCTCAAGTCGTCAGTAAAGGTAACAAAGTAACGATAACCATTGCGTGTTGAGACACTCATTGGTCCACATACATCAGTGTGTATGATCCCAAGTAGGTCTACAACTCTCTCCACTATACCGTAGAATGGTGTCCTGGTTATCTTGCCCATGAGGCATGGCTCACATGTATCAAGGGATTCAAAATCCAATGATCCAAGAAGCCCTTCTGAATGAAGCTTCTTCATGCGCTTTATGCCAATATGACCAAGACGGCAATGCCATATGTACATGGATTTATCATCACTGTGCTTACAACGTTTAGCATCAACACTATGGATGTGTGTATCACAATCAAGATCAAGTAAGAATAAACCATCACGTACAGGTGCATGAACATAGAAAACATCATTCATATAAATTGAACAACCATTTGTTCTTGATTTAAACGAATAACGGTCTTACAACAAGCAAGACCCACTCACAATATTCATACTCAGTGCGGGTACATAATAGCATTTATTCAAAATCAACAATAATCCTGACGGTAGACGTAGATGCAGGGTGTCGACGGCCATCACTTCGACTTTCGAACCATTGCCGACGCGCATCGTCACCTCGTCCTTCCTTAGGCGCCTCCTACTCTGCAGATCCTGCTGAGAGTTACAAATGTGAGCAACAGATCCGGTATCAAATACCCAGGTGTTACTCCTGGCGCTTGTAAGGAATACATCAATAACATGTATATCATATATACCTTTGTCCGGAATGTCTATCTTGTCAGCTCGCTTGTCTTCAAGGTACTTGGGGCGATTCGCTTCAGTGCCCATCCCTTTGCGTAGAAGCACGGCGTTGTGCTTAGGGCAGCTTGGCAGCCTTTGAGGTGCTGGGAACAAACTTGCCATCCCTCTTAGGCTTCTTACCCTTGCCTTTTCCCTTTTGCCCCGGTTTCTTAAAGTTGGTGGTCTTGTTGACCATCAGCACCGTGTGCTCCTTCTTGATTTCAACCTTAGTAGTTTTGAGCATGGCGAACACCTCAGCAAGGGTCTTAGTCATCCCTTGCAAGTTGTAGTTCGTCACAAAACCCTTATAGCTAGGGGGCAGCGAATGCAGCACCCTATCTATAGCGAGTTCCTCCGGGATTTTGCAATCCAGGGCGTTTAAGCGTAGCCAGACATTTTGACCACGTGCTCACTAATACTGCCGTGCTCTTCCATTTTAGCAGAGAAGAAGAGCTCGGAAGCATCATACCTCTCTACACGAGCCTGTGGAGCAAAGACAGCCTTGAGATCCCCAATGATCTCAAAAGCATTCATCTTCTCAAAACGCTTTTGAAGCTCCGGCTCCATGGCATAGAGCATTCCACTCTGGATGAGGGAGAAATCATCCGCCTTGGACTGCTGATACATTGCAAATGTATCTATAATTTTTGATGCTCCATGCTTGGTTTAATCCACTTTCTTGTGTTTTGTCCACACTTTGGAGTACTTTTCATATGATTTCTTGGACTAACCTATTAACAAGAGCCACAATGCGGCCTGCCTGCTGTTTTTGGTTCCAGGAAAGTCAGAAAATGAATATTCTCGGAATTGGACGGGACAAGCCAAAGTGCCTATTTTTCCAGAAGACTCCAGGAGCCAGAATACGAGATGGAGGAGGGCCAGGGGCTGGCCACACCCCCCTAGGCGTGGGCTGGGCCTGGCCGCGCCAGGGCATGGTGTGGTGGCCCCAGGCCCCCCCTCGGTCTCCCGCTTCGCCTATAAGAAGCCTTCTGACCTAAAAACTTCGGGGGGTTCGACGTTTTTCCAGAAGGAGTTCCGCTCCACCGCCACCACCAGATTCCACGAAACAGCACCAGAAACTCCGTTCGCACCTGCCGGGGAGGGAATTGAGGAGATCATCGCCATCATCATCACCATCGCTTCTCCATCGACCATCCATGTTTCCCCCATCTATGAGTGAGTAATCCCCCGCTGTAGGCTATGGGGATGGTAGGGATTGTATGAGATCGTTCATGTAATGGCATCAGAATGTTAGGGCATGGTGCCTACTATCTTTTATTAGTGCTTTATGACTTTGTTGTGACTTGTTGTGCTTAATGCTTGTCACTAGGGCCCGAGTGCCATGATTTCAGATCTGAACATGTTATTGATTCATTATGATAGTATTGTTTCTGGTCTTATCTACAAGTTGTATACACACGTTATTGTCCGGAACCTATGGCCCCGAAGTGATAGAAATCGGGATAACCGGAAGGGAATGGCTTTGATGTGAGGATCACATGTGTTCACAGAGTGTTAATGCTTTGCTCCGGTGCTCTATTAAAAGGAGCACCTGAATTGCCAGTAGTTCCCTAGAGACCCACGCAAACGGGTGGGACAAAAGATGTTGTGCAAGTTCTCATTGTGAGCACGTATGACTATATATGGAACACATGCCTAGGATTGTCTAGTACTTGGATGCTTTATCTTATTTATCTGCAATTGCCCTATGTTCTGATTGCTATTTGAATTGTCTTGTCCATGCAACGCCCGTCCATCCATCCCTATGCCTACCGCACTCGAATCCCAATTGTTAACGCTTTTGTTACTCTTGTCTTTGCTTTACTATTCCTACTATAAAACTGTTGCTACTGATAAACTGCTGTGAGCAAGATTGTTTCCAGGTGCGGCTGAATTGACAACTCAGTTGTTAAGGCTTATAAATATTCTTTGGCTCCCCTTGTGTCGAATCAATAAATTGGGTTTCACTTCCCTCGAAAATACTGCGATACACCCCCTATACTTGTGGGTCATCAACTGCCCGACATTCTTTTCGTCCTCAGAGGCGGAATCTGCAGGCTTAGCCGGAAGCTCAGCCTCGATGACATAAGTCAACTTGTAGGGGACTCGGAGGATCCTAAGATTGCGGAACCATGTGGTGAAGTTGGTTCCATCAGTTTTCAGCTTGTCCTTCTCGAGGAAAGTGGTAAGGTTGAAGGTGGGTGGGCGAGACATCTACAAAGGATTTGCAAAGTGTTTAGACTATGTTCATAATAATGAGTTCAAGTTTTAACTAAAATAACTCCCACTTAAACGAACATCCCTCTACTCATTCAGTGATCACATGATCCCTATCCTTTGCACCTCCCCCGATCGTCACGGCCATCAGTGCAGTATCAAAGGTGGACATTCCCTAATGTCGATCACATCAACCATGTGATTCATGCTCGACCTTTCGGTCTCTTGTATTCTGAGACCATGTTTCTCTAACGTGCTAGGCTCGCCAGTCCTAACTCGTGTGTATTCACAGTGTAACATGGCTTACACCCACTGTATGCGAACATAGATATGTTTGACACCCAGGCCTGTAACCCTGGATCGCCTCATATCGAAGAACTTTCTTAGTGGTGCACACACAAGGGGAATACGATAACTGGAATACTATGAGGGATTATCTTATTATGCTACCGTCTAGTAAGTATACTAGCACAATAATAAATACTTCTAAAGTGAAATGTTATGACATGGTTATAGCTTTATGATCATTATCAATAGCTTCAACGAGATTTTCACAAACTTGTCATTGCCATGTTATAATACTTGCCCATATGCAATAATAAAGATAGACGCTTCTATATTAACTATTGCATGTTTTACGCGGCTTTAGGGCTTTCGTAGTAGAACTCTTTCCCACCTACGAATGTTGAGCCACAACATGGATTCAATGATTCCGTTCTTCTTTCCTTTTTAGGGCCCTCCAGTGTCAATGCCATATCAACTACTATAGAGAGATAGACACCCCCCTAAGCCACTTTGATTTGTGGACCAGTCTCGTGAATCACCACGTGAGGTTAGTTGGGGGCCGCTTCATCAAACAGTGTCGTGATATGAACAATAACACTAAAGAGGGTAGCAACTAGAGAATCAATGCCCACATATTGCTATGTGTTCTATCCGTACGACATGTCTACCCATAGACCCGCTCTGATACCACTGAAGGGTTCCGTAGCAGAAAACAAATTTTTTCTATCTACTCGAACACTAATACCAGGATCTATACTATGTAGACATATGTAACAGAGAAGGAATACAATATTCATACCTTTGCAGAATGAGGCACGCCTTACGCAGGAAGGCGTATATTGATGAAGACGATCAGCACCCCAAGTGTGGTGCCTCCGAAGTTCGTCACACGTCCGGTGTAGGGGACGTCAACCGGACTCCGATCCAGCCGGGCAGGGGAAGAAGTAGATGCCGGATCACCGATCACACGACGGTAGTGTGAAGGTGGACAACTCAACCACGAGGTCCTCCCCAATATTATGGGGAAGTCCTCAGCAGGTGAGAGAGAGAGAATGAGAGGAATGGGTGTGTTCCAAGGGGAAGGGGGACCCCTTTATATAGTGGGAGGGGGTGCACCACCCAAGGGCCAGGCAAGGTGGGACTAATCCCCACACCCGCCGGCCACCTTGGGGCAGCCGGCGGCCCTAGGTGGGCCCCACTAGGGCGGCCCACCAGCCCTAGGCCGGCTGTCCCCCACTCCCTAGGCGCCTTGCCCACTTGGGCCTCCCTTCGGGTGAGGCCCATTAGCAATATAGTGCCTTCAAAAATAAAATAAAAATATATATTTAATATTAATTCTCCAATTAACATTAAAATATACATATTATATTATCTCTTCACTCTGGAACAACTTCCGGACCCCTTTCCGATCTCCATCGGATGTTACCGAAACTATTCCGGTCTCTCTCTCTCTCTCTCTCTCTCTCTCTCTATTTCTCATACGATGCCTCATCTACCCTAAGCGTCTCTACCCTTAAGCGTGACATCCTTCGATTCGGAAACACTCCGGACATGATAGAGACCACTCTCATATCAATGATCAACAGAGGGACCTGGATGGCCATGTGACCCCCGTGCGTTTCACGAATACAATCGCTCGAACCGTGAGATAGTCGTTCCCCATTCCCTTTGTCACTCGATACCTAATTCATCCGAGACTTTATCTTTGGTATCTGCATACCTTAGTTTGATCTTGTTACTGATGAACTGGTTTTCTCGTTCTCATGTCATTGCATTCCGTGACCTAGTCACATGCTTGCAAGCTTCAATAATGCAATGTCACCGACATGGCCACATGTATCTGTCCGTTACATAGACTAGACAAATCCTGGTATTGATATGTACTCCTCTACGCATTCCTTAGGAAAACCTGAGTGGCACCTTTTTGGTCACCCTATTACGAGATGAATCTTGATAACCATCTAAGCTTCTTCCGGAATGGTGATTTGCATTACCTCACAGTCAAAGGTTTGGGTTACGAGGTTCTCTGTGTTTTATCATCAATGGTGAACTTTGTAACTAGATCTCATGAAGATATAACGGTCGGATGTTTGTCTATCATGTTATTCAACTAATAACATGACCTCATTGTCAGTTGGCATAAATGCCCATGGTCTTGAAACATAGACCATCCTTATAACCAATGAACTAGTTCACTAGAGGTAACTAGAGACACGGTTTGTTTACATACCACACGTGTATTAACGTTTCGTATTAACACAGTTATAGCACAGTATGAAACGTATTATGAACATACATGAGAAGTATCAAATAATACACTTTATTATTTGCCTCTAGGGCATAACTCCTTCACTAATTACATTTTTCAGAGAAGGAAGCTTATTGAGCTTCTCCCAACTTAGCACACTAATCTTAAAAAGTAAAAAAAAGAAAACAAATCCTAGCTAGGAGAAGACTCATTATGAGTTTTCTCTGTATTGAGCATCTCTCTATTTAGTAGGCTTTTGCATCGTGACCGGGTGAAGGATTTTTGGGCGCCATCCATCTTCGAGCGCCATCTTCGAGCGCCATCTTTGAACTCCATCTTCGAGCGCCATCTTCGAGCATCATCTTCGGATATGGGCGGTGTCGGCGAGCTAGCTAAGCTGATGACACGGATCTGAAAAAGGGGATGGACTGATTCAAGAGAAAGAACATACTCAGAGACAACAGAGAAACAAGCAAAAATCTTGGGAACAAGTCGAAACGTGATTTATAGAAACGTTGACGAACAAACCTAGAATGTTGGTGGACCAACAATTTGAAAAGTGTGGAGTTTGTATAAAAAGTGGAAAAGAGAGTGGATGTATAGTTGGTTTTAATCATGGAGGTCTATGTGAGTGCTGATGTGTATGTTTAGTTCTACTAGTGGAGACCTAGGACACTAGGGAGTACGGTCGCGTGAGGGAGAGGAGTGGAGAGTGAGAAGTGGGAGTTAGGGTTTCCCTATTTTATATAGAAAATTGCATGGGCCCTTTGAGTAAGTGCGGACCAGCTATACGGACCGTAATTTCTTAAAGGGCTATTGGCAGTAATTTTATAATACTTAACGAGTATTCTTCGAGATAACTAACACAGTCCAGACTATATTATTTATTCAAAAACATCAACCACCTCTAGCGACATTGGATAGCAAATATAGCAAGCAAACAAGTTTAAAGAAACAAAGCATACAAACATACATATTACATGCCATTACTCCATCAATTAATAGCCATAAATTAATGATCAGCACGAGCAAGGGCATCGAGCTGTTCCCAAATCGACTGCAGCTCATCAGCCAGAGAAGAGCACTTCGATTTAACCACCTTATTGAGGTCCTTGTTCGACACTTTGGTTTTTTCTCCTCGTTTAGCGTCCAAATCTTCTTGAGCGCACGAGAAAGCTCCTCCATGTGCGGTTTATCAACCCACCCCATGAAGGTGCACCTCAGGGATTTGTAGTGGCATCACATGAACAGGCGGCCAGTATATACGCTCTCGTATGCTACTAGCCGACGCGGGAATAGGTCATAGTGTTGCGACGCCACTTCTCACTGATGTCGTTCTAGCTATCGCTCTCGATCCATCTTGGCACCTTGCTATTCTGAGACCGTAAAACGTACACCAACATGATCGAGAGATCGTATCAGAAAAATAAACTTAGAATAAATTGAACCTTTGATGAAGATAACGTACGATGTCGATGCCACTGTCGCACTCGCGTCGTTATCGATCGGATCTATCCTGTTAGGGTGTGTCACCTACACCGTTGTTGGCCGACCAGATTTGATCGTCGGGCAAGTGAGCGAGATATGATTGGAGGTGGGTTGGAGAGTATGAGTGGTGTATAGATATCGGGGATAAGTGTGTACCATGGGCCGTGTATATATAGTGGACATCCAAACAGCTCACCGGTGGTGTGTTACACCTATAAGCGAGACGTGTCTGAACATGCACAGGGATACTGCGCAATCCGAAATGGCTCCTTCGACGAAGCGCGGCATATAAAACCGCCGTGCTTGCAGACCATCTAACATATCACTAATATGTGCCGGTATCGAGTGTGCCGCGGTGTATACTTGGTCGCCACGACAAAATGGTGCCACGATAGCTCATTCACCAGCTAACCAACTTTTCAAGATATTTTTTGCTTGTGCCACCCCAAAAACATACCGAGGATCGGGTATTTTTTTAGTGTTTTATCAGTTCTCCCATAACCATGGACATGGCTAATCGAAGTTTTTTCACTCCACATAGGGCATACATTTTACTCACATGGCATAACCCGAAGGTCATGCCGAGTCTTTTCCAAATGGCTAACTACTTATTTTCAGGCATGCCCGTTCCCAATAGACACAAACCCCATACCGATGGCGGTCCTTAGGTAGGTTTCCACAAGCCATTCAACCAAGCCAGATCCCATATAACATGTGGCTGCACTATAATAACTAATTAATTCTAGACTTGCATTTTTTTCTTTTTTGGGTCCCTGGGCGGCAACCCATGCACCAATTGAAATACAAAACTCCACACAAGATGACCCAACAATACCATTCCACCCATGATAAAACATTTTTAACTTTTATTTAATAAACACCTTTCATAAACATATTTTTCACAAATAATTTCTTGATTTGAACCCCCAACGATTTTTCATATAGCATGGCTAAGAATAACTACAATATCCAAAAATTCCCAGAACTTAGCCTAGCACTATTTTACCTAGGGTGTCAGAGAAGGGTGACAAACCATATGGCTTATTCTACTACGGGAAATAGCTAAGAAAAACATCGTCAATTTCTAAACCACTTGAGGTACCAAAAAATATCTATCGCATGCATCCCTAAACTTTAATAAAAAAATTAGCATAGCAAAAGTAAATAGGACAAAGATATGGTATTGCAATTTGCCTTTTGGTTGATGATAGATTAGTTCGTCGTTGAAGTAGTAGTGGTACCCCTGCTCTTTTCCTCGAAATCTAAGCGCAGGAACAAATATAATCGAATAAACTCCAAATTATAATATAATAACCAAATATATATTCAAATTTATAAATACATTTTTTATTGATAATATGATAGATGGTGTGATTCTGAGCAATTAGGCGAAGGAGTCAGGGATCAAAAGGTATGGCCAAAATTGGTCTATACGAAGTTCAAATTTGAATCTTTTAAAAGTAGTGTGAAAAGGATTATATGGTGTCTAAAATGTATTATTTCATCATGTTATTCCAATTAAAAAGTAAATTTGGATCTAAATTAACCAAGATATGATATTTAAAAAAATTGTGTCGAGTTCCTACTGCAACAGGATTTTGACATGTTTTTCTGCCGCGGCAGAGCAATGACAAGGAGCGGACCATGTCAACATTGACCAAGACTGGGAGTTTATCTTGCTAGAATGGATGCTGACGAGGCTGTGTTGACTGAGTGATGTCGTGGATGTTGGGTCCGCAGCATAGAAAACAAAAAATTTCCTACGATGTGAACTACACGCCAAGATCTATCCACTAAGTATAAAGCAACGGGTGGATATACATCCAACGAGAACTTACCCTCGTAGACAACGAGCTTTGTTAACGAGTAGGAACTCGTGGTTGATGTAGTCGTACACTTGCCGATCTCAAGATCGTGATGAAGTCCAGCAGGTCCGGCTCTAGCACGTCCATCAGATCCAGCTCCAGCACCACCAACTCCAGCACGCAAAGCAGCGGTACATCCGTGATCGCACACACGTCCGGTACCCCGACAACCTCCGTCCCTCGCTCTAGCAAAGCAGCGGAAGCAGCAACTCATTTCCAGATAAAGCCATCGGGAACATGTATCTCGCTAATCCGAGACCATGGAGAAATAATACTAGAGGGGGAGAGAGATCCTTCACAAGGAGGTGTGTGTGAGAAGTGAGGAGAGGGGGGCCTTTTATAGGAGGAGGGGAGGGTACCCCTCCTTCATGGCCGGCGCATGGGGGAGGTGACCCTTCACCTCCTCCATTCATGTGGTGGTAACCCCTCCACATTAAAATGCCCCTTCACATTCTCTTTTAAAGTCTCCACTTTAAATGCATTAAATTTCTCCAAATTTAATGCTCTCTCATTTAATAAAACTCTTTTATTATTTTTTATTCAGAATTTAACAAACATTCACATAAAACCCCCTACAACATTTCAATATTACATGTAGAACCAATTTCAGCAATTTCACCCGAAACAGTTTCAGTGTCTATTGAAATAATTCCAGCGCTTTCTTAAATCTTTATCTGAAACATATTTGCTCCAAATGGTGTCGGTATCCCTTAAGTGTGTCACCCTATGGTTCGCAAATAATGCAGACATGATCGAGACCCCTCTCAGATCAATAATCAGAAGCGGGACCTGGAGATCCATACCGACTCCTACACATTCAACGATGACTTCTGTGATCGTGAGAACCTTTAACGCTAGTAACTAAATCCTTTTGTCTCGCGATATATTACATGTCCGAGATTCGATCATCGGTATCTCCATACCTAGTTTGATCTCGTTACCGACATGCACTCTTTTCTCGTTCCCGTGATATAACATTCTAGTGATCACATCACTTGCTTGCAAGCTATTTCAATGTGATATCACCGAGAGGGCCCAGAGTATATCTATCCGTCATCGGGATTGACAAATTCCACTCTTGATCCATGAGCCTCAACATAACACCTTCGTAGCACTGAACCCATCTTTATAGTCACCCTGTTACAGTGTGACGTTTGATGTTATCAAGATACTCTTCTGGTGTTAGCAATTAACATGATCTCATGGTCTAAGGATAAAGGTTACTTCGTATGATGTTATAGCAATATAAACATAATGACTTTGATCGTAATGCTATACTTCGGATGAATGTTCATCACATCATTCCACCAATGGTGTGACCTTGTTATTAACAACATCCAATGTCCATGATTAGAAAACCTTGATCATCTTGTTAATCAACAAGCTAGTCTATAAGAGAGGCATAACTAGGAACCCTTTTTGTTTATTAAACACACATGTATTGATGTTTCCGATCAATACAATTCTAGCATGTAAAATAAACATTTATCATAAACATGGAATAAGATAATAACCACTTTATTATTGCCTCTCGGGCATATTCCCTTCAGTCTCCCACTTGCACTAGAGTCAATAATCTAGTTTGAAAAACTTTGCGTATTGAACACCTATGGCTTTCTGGTGTTGCATATACGCAATTGCTAGTGGTTAACATAATCTCCGGATCTGACAGTTTTAGGTCCGTGTGTATTTGCATGTCTTTACGTCTCTACGCATCACTCATTCTCAAATGAGATGGCATTGTATAAATTTGGTCCTCTAGTGAGACCTTTAGTTCGTTCGGGTTAAAATATGTTGATATTATTGTCACACAATATATCTTCATAGTATTAGCCCACTTTGAACCACTCCTAGTTTGATAACAAACTACTTAACACAAATGCCCTCCTATGCTGCTACTATAGCAGTAATATACTTAGCCTTTTGTTGTAGTATCCGTCACAATATCTCAACTTTGGAACTCATCCAAATCCATCATGGAACATCCTTTCCATTATATTGTGCCACCCATAGTCTAAATTGAGATAAATTTAATTTGTATCTTGTGACAAAACTAGTATCAATGTAACACTTTACAATGAACTACCTTTAACTATTTATCACTTATACATGATATATTATTAGTTCTTCCAAAGCTCATAAGAATATCTTTACTATTGTCCAATGATCATCTTATGAATCATTCTGGTATATGCTTATAACATTTAGAGCATAGGACATTCTGGATATATACATATCATGGTATAATCGATCAAAATCTTCATGTGATTTTACTCACCAAGTGTTGAAACACTTGAATCTTGATACAATCCTTTCCATGCAGCAAAAATCTTTCTTGTTGTTTCCATATTGAACCCTTTCAATATCTCATATTGAACCCTTTCAATATCTTATATATGTATGTCTGACACAACCATATTAGCGCCTTAATCTATCCATATAGATATTGATGCCTAATATTCTGGGTTTGCCCAAGTCTTTCATCGAAATCTTATTTTAATGAAATCCTTAACTTGTGTCAATTCAAGATACAGCATTTCCAATCAACAATATGTCCTCTACATAATGTATTAGAAATATGTCTCAGCGCTCCCACTTAATTTCTTGCAAATGCAAGCATCTTCATCATCTCCGATGAATTTAAACTCTTTTAACAGTTTCATCATGGTGAAGATTCCAACTCCGCTATGCTTACTTCAACTATTAAAGTTTACATGCCCTTTTATCACCCTTTGAATTACCAAAACCCTTCGGACCATGTCATGTACATGTCCTAGGTTACCATTCTATTATAAGAACCTTGTTTTGTTTATTCAACTACCATATACCAAATTATATGTAGTGGTTGCTACATTAATCCGTCAAGACTATATATCGCTATGAAAGATCAAATCTTGTCATAGTCAACTCCTTGAACATTGTCGTAAACTTATTTCCGACATGTCGACTATTTCATAGATGTTAAACATCCATGTCTTATTTCTTTATAGATCCAAACACGACCGATAGGCTTCACGCCTTTCCGGAGGGTCTTCCAAATTCAGAAACTTGTTTTCTCGTGTATGGATACTATCACGGATTCTATGACTTCTAGTCATTTTATGGAGTCAGGGCCCATCATCGCTTCTTTGCATGTAGTCGGTTCATCATTGTCAAAACAATAACGACTTGCTTATCAAATCTTACTATTTGATTCTTACCGACCCACACGGTTCTATAGGAACTCTAATCTCCGAGATCACACCTTTTGCAATAACGAGAGCCATGAGCATTGTGGCCGCCACCGGGACACTTTCCGGCGCTGCGCTACTTAGCACATATAGCTAAGGTTCAACAACCTTATCAAAGTTCTATTGTCCTCCCACTTAACTTTTCACGAAAAGTTCCTTCTCAAGAAACTTGACGTTCCAAGCGACAAACTCTTTTGTCCTCGGTGTTATGGAGAAATTCCCAACAAATTCTTTGGGATAACCTACAAATATGTGCTTATCCGACTTTGGTTGTAAACATTTTACTTATGCATAGCATACCAAAATTTAAGAAAAGACAATTTGGGTTTTATCCCAAACCATAACTCATATGGTGTCATTTCAACGGATCACGATGGTGCTCTTTTCAGTGTAAAAGCGGTAGTCTCTAAAGCTTCAATCTTTAAAACATAATGGCAGTTTTATAAATGACACCTTTGATCTTACCATGTCAAACATGGTTTGATTTCATCTCTCGAATATGCCATATTCCTATGGTTTATCGGGAAACACAAATCATGGAACAATTCCTCAAGTCTTAGGTGTTTTTGCTAAACATGTAACTCAAATATCTTCCTTTATGATCGAATCATAAACTCTTTATTTTCTTGTTACAATGATTTTCCACTTCATCTTGAAAGTCTTTGAACAATTTTCAAATGTTTCATACTTCTTCCTTATTAAGTAAATATACAGATATATTCACTCAAATTTTCGAAGAAAGCAAATGAAGCAAAAAGATCCATCGCATATGGCTACACATAATGGACTATGCACATCAGCATGCACAATTTCCAATAAGCTAGTCATCCGTTCCTCTCTGGCCTATGGACGGAGTTTCAATTATCTCGAGGAAAGTCTCACATGCGTCAATTGATCAAAATCAAAGACTCCAAAAATCCATCAACATGGAGTTTCTTCATGTTTTCTTTCAAATATAATTTAAACAGTGATGTCACTTCATAAGTGATCTTTCAATCATTTGTCTTGCGACATTTTAGCAATAGTGTTTATGGATGTGATTTCTCCAACTAGACTTGTAAAAGTTCATCCATCCTTTATGGAATACGGTAATTATTTGAACAGCCATTGTTCTCATAATACCGGAACAAAATAACAATTATTTAAACAAATCTTGAAGGCTTGGTTTGATGACAATGAAAAACACAATAACACTTTATTTGTTTTCGATGAACATCATCACTCATTCTCTTGCTGCTTTACTTAGGCCATTGTAGTTCATGAATTGCGTTGTCCTGTATGACACTTCATACCAGCCAATTCGGTATCCAATACCTAAGAACCACATTTTTTTAACAAGCAAGGAATACAACCATAACATGTATATCTTCTATATACCCAAGTTGGACATCTCCAATTTTATATTTTCTGCCAAATATTTTATAGATTCTCTTTCAGCAATTCCTTTTTCTTTTAAAAGAATCTATCAACATCAATAGTGGTGTCATTCACATGACACATAGTACAAAGCGTATATAGTCAAATACTAATACCTTTGGACTTGCACTTTGAAGTGGATCACCATCATCAAATGTTTGGCATTCTTTCAAAAATCCATTCTTTAGTAATCTATTAGTGTAGTAAACATTTTACTTACATCTTCTATTCATCCTTATCATGACAACTTTCATGATCAAGCTACTATAGCTTATAAGGAAGAATCACGAGTATAATATCAGTTCCCAAAACCTTTTTGGTAGATTCAGATGCCTAGCATCTCCATCCTTCACAAATTCTCATACAATATGAGAACATGTATTTTGCTAAATTATACTCTATCATAATGCAACCAAAAACATTGTTTCAGATATCACAATATCTTTCACACATGATGGTTTCTGAAACAATTTTCAGCTCTAATATAATCTTGATATTAAAACAACTTTTGAATATCAATAATCATGGAGGCAAACATGATACTTTAGATACTAACATTGGAATTCTTACTCTTGATTTAATACTACTTATTAAACTTCATGGAGTAAATAGAGTTTGCTGAAAGTTTGCAATATGACTTATAAACTTTAAATTGACATTCAAAACAATACGATACCAGTTCGTAAAGTAAATATCCAGAATTCTGTAGTTCTATTATCTCAAATAAAAACTAAGCATAAGGTAGTGAATAGATGTGAATGACTACAACAAATTATGCAAATTCACTTTGATTTAATTTATGACAAATTGAGTTCGACTAATCCAAATTAGAAATGAACTCCCACTCAAAAATGACATCTCTCGTGCCTTTTTGGTGATTACATGAACCAAATCCACTACACCAAGTCCGATCATCATGTGAGTCGGTGTAGCTTCAAAGGCGAGCATCAATATGGTCATCACATCAACTATATGACTCATGCTTAACCTTTCGATTACGTGTTAGAGGCCATGTCTGTACATGCTAGGCTCGCCAAGTAAGAACCTTAGTACTCGCGTGTGTAAAACTGTCTTACACCCGTTGTATGAAAGCGTAGAGTCGAGTACACCCGATCATCACGTGATGTCTCGAAACACGATCCATAGAACAGTGCATACTCAAGGAAGAACACATTTTATCTTGATATCTAAATGAGGGATCATCTTACAATGCTACCAAAAGCGCCAAACTAGCAGTATAAGATGCTAACATCTAACGTGTAAAGTGGAATGATATGGTCCATGCATTTGATCTCTATCATTTGCATCGTGGTATGATCTCTATCATTCCTTTGTGTGTAAGGCCAAGGTCTATAGAACTTACACGTTGAGTGTGTTGTAAGAGTATCTATCATACATCTACTTACAACAATACCATATCAATACACTAGCCCAGCAACGATCTAAACTAGACGCCTCTAATTTATCAATTGCAAGTTTTACGTGGCTTAGGGCTTTCAGAGATAGAACCGTTCTTACCTACGAACATGAACCACAACGAGGATAACCAAGTTATTAGCAACTCATTGTAAATCAGATATTGACTATAGTAGGAGAGACAGACACCCGCCAGCCACTTATGCAAAACAAGTTGCATGTCAGTCATGGAACCGGTCTCATGTACGATGACATGTAAGGTTGGTCCGGGCCGTTTCATCCCACTATGCCACCAATATCCAAAATATATAAAAGATGCAATAACATGATCATCATCGCCCACATATAAACATATGTGTACTACCCGTGCAAAGCACCTACACATAGATCAGGCTCTGATACCACTGTTGGGTCCGCAGCATAGAAAACAAAAAAATTCCTACGATGTGAACTACATGCCAAGATCTATCTACTAGGTACAAAGCAACGTGTGGATATACATCCAACGAGAACTTACCCTCGTAGACAACGAGCTTTGTTAACGAGTAGGAACTCGTGGTTGATGTAGTCGTACACTTGCCGATCTCAAGATCGTGATGAAGTCCAGCAGGCCATCAGATCCAGCTCTAGCACCACCAAGTCCAGCACCGCAAAGCAACGGTGCATCCGTGATCGCACACACGTCCGGTACCCCGATAACCTCCATCCCTCACTCCAGCAAAGCAGCGGAAGCAACAACTCCTTTCCAGATAAAGCCACCGGGAACATGTATCTCGCTAATCCGAGACCATGGGGAAATAATACTAGAGGGGGAGAGAGATCCTTCACAAGGAGGTGTGTGTGAGAAGTGAGGAGAGGGGGGCCTTTTATAGGAGGAGGGGAGGGTACCCCTCCTTCATGGCAGGCGCATGGGGGAGGTGACCCTTCACCTCCTCCATTCATGTGGTGGTAACCCCTCCACATTAAAATGCCCCTTCACATTCTCTTTTAAAGTCTCCACTTTAAATGCATTAAATTTCTCCAAATTTAATGCTCTCTCATTTAATAAAACTCTTTTATTATTTTTTATTCAGAATTTAACAAACATTCACATAAAACCCCCTACAACATTTCAATATTACATGTAGAACCAATTTCAGCAATTTCACCCGAAACAGTTTCAGTGTCTATTGAAATAATTCTAGCGCTTTCTTAAATCTTTATCTGAAACATATTTGCTCCAAATGGTGTCGGTATCCCTTAAGTGTGTCACCCTATGGTTTGCAAATAATGCAGACATGATCGAGACCCCTCTCAGATCAATAATCAGAAGCAGGACCTGGAGATCCATACCGACTCCTACACATTCAACGATGACTTTTGTGATCGTGAGAACCTTTAACGCTAGTAACTAAATCCTTTTATCTCGCGATATATTACATGTCCGAGATTGGATCATCGGTATCTCCATACCTAGTTTGATCTCGTTACCGACATGCACTCTTTTCTCGTTCCCGTGATATAACATTCTAGTGATCACATCACTTGCTTGCAAGCTATTTCAATGTGATATCACCGAGAGGGCCCAGAGTATATCTATCCGTCATCGGGATTGACAAATTCCACTCTTGATCCATGAGCCTCAACATAACACCTTCGTAGCACTGAACCCATATTTATAGTCACCCTGTTACGGTGTGACGTTTGATGTTATCAAGATACTCTTCCGGTGTTAGCAATTAACATGATCTCATGGTCTAAGGATAAAGGTTACTTCGTATGATGTTATAGCAATATAAACATAATGACTTTGATCATAATGCTATACTTCGGATGAATGTTCATCACATCATTCCACCAATGGTGTGACCTTGTTATTAACAACATCCAATGTCCATGATCAGGAAACCTTGATCATCTTGTTAATCAACAAGCTAGTCTATAAGAGAGGCATAACTAGGAACCCTTTTTGTTTATTAAACACACATGTATTGATGTTTCCGATCAATACAATTCTAGCATGTAAAATAAACATTTATCATAAACATGGAATAAGATAATAACCACTTTATTATTGCCTCTCGGGCATATTCCCTTCAGTGGACGTGTTTGTTAGGGTCAGAGATGACGAGGCGAACTCATGGCGCTGATGCGGTGCTCCTGCGGCTCGCTTATAGAGCGACCACATGACACTAACATGGGTGAGGTTGACTGGGTCAGAGCTAATGAGGCGTCCAAGTGGACGGGAGCTAGCGAATGGGAGCGAGCCACGTCGGTTGGCCAGAGTTGGGTAGCGCACAGAGTTTGATGGTCATCGGCGATGACGTTTCGGCGAGCGGGGGATAGCGCCAAGTGGTGTAGGAGAAAGATGAGAGGAAGGGGAATCTGGTGGGGCACCTCCCGCTCACCTACACGCGGAGGAGATTGCCGGGGACTGTGACGATGGCGGTGACGGCACGGGTGAAAGGACAACGGATGTCGCCTAGAGGAGAGGGGAGGGTGAATAGGCTTTTAAAATAATTATGGTTTAGGCTCTAATAAATGTGGAATAAAACTAACATTTAATTTATCAGAGCACAAAATTTACAACCACAAGGTTCAACTAAGTGCACCAACAACCTATGTTAAGCAAGTCGAGCAATAAGATGATAGCAAGATAGAATACTTCAAGCACGATGGCTATCACAATGTAAATTGCATAAGTAAAGGGCTCGGGTCTAGAGATAACCGATGGACGCGGAGACAAAGATTTTTATCCCGAAGTTCACTTCCAAAGAAACTACGTCTCTGTTAGAGAGGTGCGATCGTGCAATGCTCTCCGAACGCCACAAATGCCTCTCCTTGAGGTGTGGTGGCTTGATGCTCACCCAACGCCACAAAAGGCCTCACCCCAAGATGCGAAGGAACGCAACACACCGAACCCACAACATGATCACCCTATTCTCCCGTGAACTCACCACAAAGGCTTACTCATGATCCACTATGGGACACTTTAGGGCGGTCACCAAACCCGTACAAGGCTTGGTTCAATCTCCACAACTAAATTGGAGGCTCCCAAAAATCACCACAAAGACCTCTATCTTGAGGAATCTCCACAACTCAATTGGAGGCCCCGGGGGTATCACAACACTTCCACACAGCCACCTAGGGTTCGAAGAACCGAAGAGAAACAAGCCCTCAAGCTTGAACTCGCCGAATGTCCATAGAGAACTCAAAACTATGCACCAAATGAAAGATGAAAGTCCTTCACTCCCAAATTCTACCAAAGCTACAAAAGCTATTGGGGGAATAGGAGAGGAAGAACACAAGAGGAGAACAAAAATTCTCCAAGATCTAGATCCCAAGGATTCCTTCAAAAAGAAGGGATTTGGTTAGGTGGGGCTGTAGATCTAGATCTCCTCTCTCAAATCCCTCAAAAATATGCAAGAATCATAGGAGGGGGAAGGGGGAAAGAACAAGCTCTTCAAGGTCAACAATGGAGGAGAGAGAGAAAGCCAAGCACCAAGAAAAGAGCATAACCCCACGGCGGGGAAGAGGAGCCCCTTTTAAAGGGATCTCCAAAACTGGCCGTTTAGGCCATTTACGTGCTTGGTCGGTAGTTCTAGTGAGCCATTGGAAGTTCCGGTGAGCCTGGTTCCAACGACTCGAAAGTAGTGGAGAGACCTGGTTGTACAGGTCAGAAGTTCCGCCTGACTCGGGCTGAAACTTCCAACTGGTACTACTGGTCCACTACCAGCCAAGTTCCAATGATAAACGCGACCAAATTGAAAAGTTACTGCAAGGTGAAAAGGCTGAGCGGAAGTGAGCCGGAACTTCTAACGGTAATACCGATGGCAAAATATGCACGAGCGGTACTTCCGGTCTTTGGCCGGTACTTCCGGTGAGGGAAACTTCAGAATCAAAACTGCAATAACTTTTGCATCCGAACTCCAAACGGGATGAAACCAACTTTGTTGGAAATATTGGGAATCACCAAGAGATAAAATACCATGAATAAATATGTGAGATACCTTCCAAGGTGTGGAGATGGAAAACCCGCAAGATCAAAAACGCAATAAGATTTTCAAGGGAAAACCCTTTTTGATGAACTAAAGCTTGTTACGAAGATAACCACAAGCTCTAGATCCTCATATGGACAAGATCCAAACAACAACCAAGAAATATGATGCTATATATGCAAAGGTTTTAGATCTCTCTGAAAGATACGATCGAGTTACTCACTCGAAAGACCCTCTTGATAGAATGTCTATCTATCCTAAACCCGGTCTCCCAACAAACTATAAGAGACCAGTAAAATAGAAAACATACCAAGATCATACCTTTGACTTAAGCATTCCAATTTAGCTTGATGTAGACGATCTTGTCTTCCTCAGGATGGAACACCTTTTTTGATTTCATTTGCTCGCGCTCGCTTGATGAAGATTGTGAATTGCCCCCCATACTCCATGGGTAAATCTTTTGTTTGAACTTGTCTTCATCACTCCATGATCACCGAGGATGGCAAGCTTCAAGCATGAGATCTTCTAGAGATGGCGCATCTTGAGCTTGCACTTCTTAATTTCTTCTTGAGTGTTGATCCATCTTGAATCAACTCTTTGTACTTGTCTTGATCAACCTCTAAACTTCTTCTCTCTTCAACAAGATTCCAATAGGTCCAAAGCCCTTGGACATTTCTTATTCATATTTCAACCTTGAAACCAACACATGGCCCAAGCAATGCCAATGGACAAATCCTACAAGTGAAACTCAATTTAAACATTAGTCTAAAGAGATTGTCATTAATTAGCAAAACCATACATGGAGGCACACACACATGCACATTCAACGGGCCCAAGGCGGTAGAGGGGTTACAAGCGCCTTTGGAGACGAAGGGGTGGTCGAGGAGGTTCACACCAGCATGCTTATGGTCAACGTGTGGGCAGCGTGGCTCAGCTTTCTCCCCTCCGGCGGCAATCATTTTTCGAAGAGCGGTGATGACGAAGCTCGATTCAAGCTCTCGTCAGCTCGAGTGAAGGGTAAAAGGGGGGAGGTGGTGCGGTGATGAAGAAGGTGGCTCCTCCTCCTTTTATCGGCCAAGGGGGATCGGGAGGTAGCACAATCTGCGGTGGCGGTTTTGGTGTGGGGATGAGGGGATAGGGCAGCGCTAAGGGGTTAGGATAAGCATGGGAGCTTATCCATCATCGGTGCACTGCACCTGGATGTGAAGGGGGCAAGCGAAGCACGTGGCACGCGGTGGTTCGGCGCCACGAGAAGCGGCCGATCGGCGGGAGGTGGAGGATGGAGCTGACGTTAGGGAACGTCGGCAGTGTGAGAGGGAGGATGAGGGACGCATCCAGCGGCCGATTCTCATCCAATAGCCAGGGTACGCCCGTACCCCTTCGTGGGTTAGGTGGGTTGCCGGGCCACAAGCTACGCCGAGCCGGTGCGGTGCGCGGCGCTCACGTGGGAGGGAGTGGCTAGGCCGGACCAGATTGGTTCGGTCTGATGCTAGGTTTATTTTTTTTGTTTCTTCTTCTTTTTTATTTTTATTTAGGAAATGGAATAGGGGTTTTAGACCCAAATTCTTTTCAGAAAATCCACAAAAATTCTATAAAACAAAATACATATGTATAGCTTAGGAAAACCATTTCCATTCCATTCATAGGTCTTCATTAAATCTCTAAAATTAATTTCTACGGTTTAATAACTCCTATACTGTTTATGAAGATCCAAAAATACCAATAAGAGTTAACGATATATTTTCCCAGCATGTTTATTATGTTAAACATGGTTAAAAAATATTACTCCCTCCGACCCAAATTAGTTGACTTAGATTTGTCTAAATTCGATTATATCTAGACATGATTTAGTATTAGATACATCCGTATCTTGACAAATTTGAGTCAACTAATTTGGGTCAGAGTGAGTGTTAGTATTCCAGAAATGCAAACAACTAGAATAAGATCCAAATTGGACTTATAAAGAATTCCCAAACCAAAATTCATTTTGTATTGAACAAGGTTGAGAAAAAGTCAACTAAGCCCTCAAAAAGTTTCGATTGCTTCATAACTTCAACACAATCAAACAATCCATTTAGTGATATATCTATTTTACTCAACATTCCAAGATGGTGTGACAAGTAGACACGAGAGGCGTGATCCAGCAGCTCGGAGGAGGTGGGTTTCATTGCGACACCGTCAAGATGGTGTCACGTCTACCTCCACTAGTCGGCCAATGCCACGGGGACACGGAGACGAAGCTGATGAAGTGACCTCCGGTAACAGTAGCTTACCTGCAAGCGCAACTAGCCTATTTACCCAAGAAAACATCGGTGGTTCGTCCCCTGCTAGGCACACAAGCAAAACAATCGACAGATCCGCTGAGGACCAACTCCTGCCAAACTAGTCAAACACCTAGCTCGACGCAATTACCATGCCTAGATCTGGACGGGCGATCATCCCTCCCTCCCCCCCCCCCACCCACACACACACACACACACACACACCGGCAAGCCAACTGGCCATTGTCGAGCCCTTGGTGTTGAAGCTCATCAGAGGGGGTTGCGCGTCACCACCACGGTGCTTACACCCCTAGCCCCGCATAACCTGTTAGATAAAGCTGTTGGATCTGGGCCCCCACACCCGAGCAGGCCTTAGCAGCCGGCGACGACAAGGGTAGGAGACGGGTAAGAGAAGGCCGCCGCCGGGGGGCTAGGGTTCCGCCCCGGTGTCGTTTCCTTCCAGCTGACACGTCCACAGACGTATTCATGTCAAGCTACTCCGGGCACCGGATCGAGTTAGCAGCAGACGGTACGTAAAAAGTGTGAACCGAAAACCGTTTGCGTGTGTGCGATCGATCGCCGGACGACAAGCCGGTAGACATGCCATGTGCCCCACGGCAATACAATATGTGCCCGAGACCCGGAAAACCGTGTGCCCATCCACCCCGTCCGAACTAATCAATCCAGCACCCGATATACAAGTGCGTATCGTACAGCCAGCCAGCCAGGTCTCGACGATCGGTACACCAGCCGGGCGACGTACGCACATGGGCTGCCGCGCTCGGGATCGGACGGTTCCTCCGTGGACCGAGGGATCCCGGACGGTCGCGCGCCGCGCTCCCGGGCCCGCGCTGTCGCCGGCCGACCCGGCACGCTGCGCCCCAGCCACCCTCACACCACAGCCTAGACCCAGCCCGGCGTGTGCTGCGCTCGATGCAGCGACGTGTCCCCCTCCCTCGTATGTTGTCTCAGCCCATGCGCCGCGAACCTGCTGCGATCCCCCCGTTCCGGTCCAGCCTATAAAACATGCACGCCAACCCTGCCCTCAGGGCCAAGCCAATACAAACACACGCACGCATCGTCTCATCTCTCACAGCAGCTCATCCCATCAGATTTGACATCACATCAATCGACGAACTCCAGTCGATCAAGCTAAGACAAGGGAGCAGCACCTTTGATCGATCGAATCCTGCGTCAGCTGGAAATGGAAGCCGCCGTGGGCTACGTGAACGGCGACGCCGACAGCCTCCTCATGGCCACCGAGCTCAGGCTGGGCCTGCCGGGCACCGACGGCCAGAAGCCACACAAGACCGCCGCAGCGTCGCCGCCGGCCACGCCTAGGGGCAAGAAGCGCGCCAACACCGACGCCTTCGAGGACAGCACCGCCGCCGCCGAGGAGGCCGACGACGTCGAAGCCGCGCCGCCAGTAGCCAAGTGAGTACTAGCCCTCCCGGCGCGCATCTTCTTGGAAATACAAACATGCTTCTTACATGCTTGTGATCAACTCTTGCAGGGCGCAAGTCGTGGGGTGGCCACCGGTGAGGTCGTACCGGAAGAGCTGCTTCCAGGCAGCCAGCAAGAGCAAGGCCAAGAAAGCTGAGGAGGCCAGCAGCAACAACGGCACCACACCATCTGCGGCGGCCACAGCGGCGCCGGCGAGCGCCAACGGCGGCTCCTTCGTGAAAGTGAGCATGGACGGGGCGCCCTACCTCAGGAAGATCGACATGAGGATGTACAAGGGCTACAGGGAGCTCAGGGAGGCTCTGGAGGCCATGTTCGTCTGCTTCTCCGGGGCAGACAACAGCGGTGGCGCTTCCAACGGCGCCAACCCGGCCGAGTACGCCATCACCTACGAGGACAAGGACGGCGACCTCATGCTAGTCGGAGACGTGCCCTTCGAGTAAGTGTTACTAATTCAATCGATCAGCTCTTCATCTTCAACATAAATCAGGTGTGAAGCAGTGAGACTTATGATCTTTGTTCCTGTGTGTTTGCAGCATGTTCAGCGGCACCTGCAAGAAGTTGAGGATCATCAAGAGATCTGAAGCCACAGGACTGGGATCCAAATGATGAAGAAGGTCCGAGAAGCAAAACATGATATCACGAGCTCTCTCTCTTCTTCTTCTTTCTACATTTTATACTTTTTGTTCTTCGATCGATCTGGGTTCGGTCACCAAGCCAAAGGAGATGAGCTTGGTGCATCAGAGTGCACACACGGATGTGTGCCTTTGTTTGGGTCCTTGAAGCTAGTAGGCCTTTTTCTTAGAAGAAGCACAAAGGAGATTTGTGTTAAACTCTCCATGTGTTTGTACAAACGAAACTGTTATATTGATTGTTGATTACTTATCACCATATGCATGTTGGCTTTGCTAGAGGGAGGAGAGGAGAAGCGTGCCTCCTCTTTCCCTTGATTTCTTCCATTTGGATGTGCTTTTGTATCCGGTTGTCAAGTCACTTTATCATCAACTATATATTACTACCCATGTTTGTTGTTTGTGAGGGTATCGACAATGTTTCGGTCTATTTTCAGAGAACATGGTAGAACCAAATTGATGGATCTTCCACCTATTTAGCTAAGAGAGAATGCAAGCACGCCCACGACTTACTTATAATGCAACACCTGTGGTTCCTCTCGTTTCCTCAAAGTATTTTAGTAGTTAAGGGCATCTTGTGGATTCAAAGGAATTTCAAAGATATTATGTACGATTTCAATTGTCTTATAGAGATAGATTTATAGGGTTACAAACCCCATGAACGTCGCGTATGCATCACTTTGCAGCCGATTCCAATTAGAAATTTCCATCGAAGAGTTCCCAATGCCATATAACAACCAACAAATCATGGTGCCAATTCCTATATGGGGTTCGGTCCTGTAAGATGATAACCTCACATTACATTCGTGCCGTGTGAGCCAAGGAGACTCTCTCTTGAATCTTAGCCCAAACAGCAAAAAGAAATGGCTAACTAGTTCCATCCGAATCTTTATCCCATGTCACAGAACAAATTGAGACTTGAAACGAAAGCACAAGGCGAAGATATAACTTACCATGTGCTACGAAGATTAAAATTCCATCACGGCCTAATGGCTGGATCCAATGTCAACTCTAGCTAGCCAGAGGTCAAACGATGAGAAAGAGATCCACCAAGACTGGTCAATTAAGCAAGTAGCACGCACAGCCCATGAAAACAGGCCTTGCATCTTGTTGTCAACACATGCGCCGGTCGATCCATGGGCGGACAGCGTGCATGTGACCGCACATGAGCGCTGGATCCAAGCATCGTCCACTGGCATCAATTAAATCCAGTGAGGTCTTTATCCACATCTCGAAACGAAGCTACATAAACTGTTTGCAATAATCTTCAAAAAAAAAAAAAACTATGTAGTACTCCCTGTGCCCCTGCGCCTTCTGGGATGGTGCTGAGTGGTTTGATTGATGGTGGCTGGAGAAACGAACGATAGGTACATCACATGAGCTCTCAGAAAAAAGGAACAGCCTAGACAGGTTTTCGAGTTCAAATCATCATGTCTGTTCAGAGTCCAACTAGAGGAGCATCAATGTGTGAACGTATACCGCTTGCTGGTTTGATGTGCACCCCTCAACAGTCCTAAATCCTAATACATGTTGCGAGATCTGGATACAGATTTGACAGTGCAAGTATCTTGCGCGTATCAACTGCATACGCCTTTTTAGCAAGTTGGTGACAACACAACAGGTCCTTGGTATAGTTGTGTCATCCGAGTTAAGGAGGACGGGACTCAACTGATGTATACCAATTCTCAGGTACTAGTAGAGCTTCTCGTACATAGTTACATAGTCATAATAATAGCATTGTGTCCTTACTACAGATAGAACAGAAACAGATGGATGGCCACACGCCCTCGCTAATATGCTTCCAGGGCCTACCTATGGACACAACGAAATTGAGGCGTGGAAAAATTAGCACGATAACACAGCCTCTCTACATGATAGATAGTGGTGGTGGATAATTGGGGAATCAGAACTTCATAAGCTTCCTCCCTCCTAGTCCTAGTGGAACTTAGTTGTTGGCGTCAGATTTCATGAAGTCATCAGCGTACATGTAGGAGACTGGTTTTCTCTCCCTGTCTTCCAGAGAACCCATTCTCGAGTCCAAAATTGCCAACTGGGAGATAACCCAGTTGGGGTTGCTCCTCCCATCAACCCACAGTGCTTCGCCAGTGCCCTTATTCTTAAAGTCTGGATACTTCGGGTTCTTCTGTTGACACGTACAAGGCACATTAGCCATCATTGCATGAATTAGGGGGTACTAAATCATAGATGCAAAGAAATATAAAAACCATGAACGAAAAATGCAACCAACTGCTCTAATAAGGTTTTTAGGACAGACAAAGGAGGATAGCACGAAACTTCACAACCTATCATGATGATTCCTTTTGCAAGTTATTACGAGGCAAAAGGAAAGTAACTCCCATTGGAGACTCTAGCTAAAACTAATCACTATCCCATGCATTACAATATGTCAAAACAAACCAATTTGATCTGGGCATCGAATTTTACAATTTCAGAAAATTTGTGAAATTATCCTCAATTCAATGTACCACCATAAAATTGGAATCTCATAATCTACAGATGTTTGGCTAGATGCAGAAGAGGAATTCCATGATTATTATTCGCAAATAAAAATCCTCGAGAACTAACAAATTACAAACTACAAGTAAATAGAGAGGGGGAAAATAGAAGTTGATTATCCACATGAAATTTCTCCTTTTTTGTAGCCATAATGATATTTTTGTTTTAATCTTAAATTTACAAGGGCACAACACTCTTTATATACAGATAAGTGAATGAAAAAGTTAAAAAACAAAAACAGAACAACTGGAACACGCCAGCCCATATACCCCTCTATGTCACGTCACCATTGTCTCATTAGTCAGTCATCATGATATCTCTCCTCTGACAGTCCAACATCTCGCTTGATGCTAGCGCATAGCCCTATCCCTCTCCTGGGCGCCTCTCCCCTAGCAGCTGCCTCTCACCTGGCTGCTGCGCTCCTCCCCATAATCTCCTTCAAGGTTGTTGCTGGCTTGTTGTACCTGGGTCTTGAGCTCCTCCAAAGACAGCAGGAAGGCCCTTGCTCCGCTGGCTCCACCGCCAGCAGCAGGTAACTAGTGTTCTCCCCTGCTCTCCTCTGCTTCATTTTCTCATGTATTGATTTCGTTTTCCATGTCTTGTTTGTTGCAGCATATCACCATGTCACCACCAGAGATTTCCCAAGTGGTTCTTTCAACCCAAACAGGCAGCTGAAAATGTGATGAGCACTATGACCCATTCAAGGAACCTAAGAAGAGGCCAACAAAGTCCAAGGACCCGGGATGGAAGTATAATATTTATTGTACCTTCCATTCCTGAGCTTTAGGCGTATGATTAAGGAGCCCGTTGGTCCACGAGTTTTTGACGGTTTTACCTCTGCGCCTTATCTCTTCCACACGGTCTCCCCCATCCTCTTCTCCACCTCCTGCGCAACTCTCCCATCCCCTTCTCCACCTCGTGCGCAGCTGGCGGTGGCGAGGAACGAGAACTTGCCGGAGACCGTGTTGAAGGGCTTTGCCCACGGAGGTCGCTAAGACCTGGGATTAAACCCGGAACTGGATACGAGTCCAAATCCAAACAGCTGATGTCCACGCTATGCCCAGTCTCACGTAGTGTGGTCCAG
Source organism: Avena insularis (assembly GCA_023614405.1). NCBI lineage: Eukaryota > Viridiplantae > Streptophyta > Magnoliopsida > Poales > Poaceae > Avena > Avena insularis. The sequence goes on along the minus strand of CM042696.1, from coordinate 91,682,517 downwards.
CTCCAATCCACGCTATATTGCCTGATATCCATATCCATCCAAATCCAACTGACTATTATATTGGACATCCAAAGTCCATTGGACTTTAACGTGAACCAGGAAACTAGCTGCGCGTCTCGAAACAAGAAAAAGCTAGCGCCGTGAATGACACATGATCGTTAAGGTGCATGCATGCTGAGCACTGCCTCGCATGCGTCTAGACACTGGATGCCCATGCAACGAAGCAGCCGGGTTAGGAGAATACCGACGCGAGATGGCGTGGTCGCCTCTACAAAGCAGATTTCCAATGGATATTGGACTATCCAATCTCTAGGTCCAAAGTCCATTTAAAATTGTTGGACCTAGTGTCCATTAATATCCAAATCCAATAAGGCCCAGTCCAGTTATATCCAATAAAATAAAGTCCAAAGTCCATTGGACTATAATGATCCAATTCCAGATTTACCTGGGATAGGAGGAATCGAGGGTGCTGCTGCTACCACTGGGGATGTGGCCGCGGCAGCGATATCGCCAAGCACGGCTTGCAGGCTGGACCGAGGACGGGGGTGGGGTCGAGCCGTGGAGCGCAGCGTGGCGGCAGAGTAGGTCGGTGCAGGTGATGACTGAATCGATTATGCAGGCTGGACCGAGAACTGGGACGGTGTCGAGGCTGTTGAGGTAAGCGGGGAGTGCGCAGGCGTCTGCAAGAAGGTCGATGAGCTGGGTGTTGAAGCAGGAGATGGTGGCGATGTCAGGGCATCAAGGGAGATGAGGGAAAAAGTGCAGGAGGGTAATCTCGGGAGGTTAGCGGTTAAAGCGCACCTGACGCCACCCGTGCCTTGTTCTATGGAGAAAAAACGGAAAAAAATTACGCCTTAAGCAATGAACCGGAGGGAGAAGTGTCAATAGACTAGTTATTTAGTATTTCTTAGAAGTTACAGCTTGACTACATTATCAACTTGTCTTGCACAAATCGCGACTAGTCATGACAAATCTGCTTGTTGGTACCCCAGCGACAAGTTGCGACCCATCGACTTGTAATTCTTGAGTGCTTTTAGTCCATCAGATGTTTAGCAGTGTGGTCCATGTTTTGTGCCTAATTTTATTTTTCATTGGATAAACCTAAAAACTGTAGGTGGTTTGCATTAAATAACAGATGTTAACGCAACAAAAATGATAATGCATCTGAAATTCCAAATGCCATGACAAGAATAGAAGAAAGAGGACACCTGACCTTATCTTTCCTGTTATCCCACCAGTCAAGCGGATTAGCGAAGAATGCTTGCCACAATGCTTCAGTTGAACGAGAGGAAGAACTCATGTAATCCCCTTTTCTATTCTCAGTTGAGCCATAGGTAGAATCATTGTCAACATAATTTCCACGCTTTCCACCTTTCATTCACAACAAAGGGTCAATCTTTCCTATTTTTTAAATAATTTGTTGCACCAATAAACAGCTACCCAGCACCCAGTTATGAGTACCACTGGCCTAGAGTCTCCATAAAAGTTAAGACGGGGCAACACAAGATACAGTAGAGATGTACTCCCTCTATTCCAAAATTATAAGATGTTTAGCTTTTTTTAATGAAACATATGTATCTAGACGCCTTCTAGTGTGTAGGTTCGGAGCAAAATGAGTGAAACCATCTTATATTTCAGAACGGAGGGAGTAGGTTACTCAGTTTTACACAAAATGCTTAGTAAACCATCTATAAAATATTAGGAAATTTGGGGTGCAAATATGTGACAATCAATTGCATCTGAAAGAGTACTGAAAGGAGTCAGAGGATTGCACAGGTCATGTGCCATTTGTTCTTATTTTGAGGATAATTCTGTGCTATTTCTTCCCCCTGAATAGAAAGAATATTTACCGTGTGGTGCCAATTTCGTAATTATAAACAAAGGATAAATGTGAGCTAACATCTAACAGCCTTTTCCGCCGTCTTTTAGACGTAATGTTCTATCTTCCAAAAGATGCCTATAATACTTTAAGCTTTATGAAACGTCCTTAAAGCATTTAGTGAAATACATATGTTGAAGAGGGTTAAGTCACTTTGAAGACTACAAGCAAATAGCCAAGCTGCAGAAGAAATTTGACAGTGAAAGGTCAAGTAGGCAGTACAAACGTAAGCACTTACTGCAATACTGTCTGGTGAAAGTAACTATCGCTGACAGACAAAATAAGTAACCAGACGAAAGTGGAACAGTAGGTTTACGATCCAGACTGTAATATCAGCATGCCCAGCATGACTTAGATCCATACCTTGTGTATCCTGGCTTGAGTCTGGTTCGTACAACCGCACAGCTTGGAAGGACTCGATGAACTTAAACTCCTGAACAACAACCTGCAAAATACATGATACTGATCATAATCAAGAGAAAGAAGGATGATGACAGCAGCATGGATATAAAATCATGGTAACCCAAATACAAAATATTAGCAGAGATGTACCTTGTAGTAAACCTGGCGCTTCTCAGGCCCCTCATCAACAGTATCTGATACAAGCCGTCCAGAAACAAATATTTTGTCTCCTTGTTTTACATGCTCGGAGGCTGTAACAGCCAGGTCATCCCAAAATGCTAGAGTTACCCTAGAACCACCGCCACATTAAACATTTAATGATTGTTAATTAATATTAAGAATTTCATTGACAATAATCGCAAGCATTATTATAAATATGATGGTCAGATGATATACGCACACCTTTCAAAGCAACAAAGAGGTATATCTCCACCTTATGCATAGGCAATGCTATATTGTTTTGGCTTTTGGTTAGCATGCTGATGAGTTAAAGGGAACACGACTATTTCGTCATGGAAAGCTGAGTTTCAACTTTAATTTATTAATCACGCTCTCAGCTTCATGTTTTATATGCATCATGCTCTTGGTTTCATGCTTAATCTGTTATACCACATTTGTTGGTTCTGAATCTTGTCAAGTGGTACAACTCTAAGGAAGAACCCACTTAAACCATTCCTGCCCCAACTAAATCACGTTCTAAACTGAGGCATCACTCTACTGCAAGGAACTGTACATAGCTAGCACATGTTGATTCAGTTAGTAATATGTTACTGTTAAGAGTATTGCCTGTTTGACAGCAATATCTCCATATTCACAATTTCACATGAGCAGCAGATTGACAATTAGCTCATGAACAAAATTTCAACTGTGATCATGGCCTAATAATGGAGCCCGAAAAAGGGTAAATAGCTTCCCTCTGAGTACTATTGAGCATTTGGTGGCACACAAGCACTACCAGGCTCCGGCGATGCAGAGTTCCACTAATACACACAGCCAAACACGTAACCCTTATCCACTCAAAATTGACGCAGAAATGTAATTACGAGCTAGCGTAGCTCAGGCAGTACTGGAAAATTTACCATGTGACCTCGGTGGCCGACTTCCAGACGGCAATGCGGCCCCGCGCGACGGAGGCGCCGCTGGGAAGCTGGCGCAGCTCCACGTCGGTACCCACCGTCCCTATGAGCCGCACCGAGTTGCAGAGTTCCTTGCTCCACGGGATCTCATCGGGGCGCGGCGTCGTCGGAGCCGCCTGCTGCGGCGCGGCCGCATCCCCGTAGCCAGCTGCGCAGCGGAGGCGGCCGCTTCGCGAGAGCGGAGGCGGCAGGCGGAGAAGGGGGGAGGTGAGGAGGAGGCCGCGGGGGCGGCTGGGGCTTGGGTTCAAGGTAGGGTTTAGGGTTTTGAGAGGGGAGGAGACGGCGAGGAGAGGGAGAGCCATGGCGATAATTTCGGATTTTGCTTTCCTTTCCACTCTCCAGAGTGTCCTCGTTGAGTTTATTGCCGGGGAAAAAGGTGACGCTTCTTCCACCTCTGCCACTGGGGGCCAAAGCTTGCGGCTATGCTGGATGACAACACGGGCCCACCTGCCAGTGTCACCACCATGGCCAGCTTGCCGTATTGCTACATCCTCAGTACAGGTCGAACAGAGCCAGTAGACTGTCAGCCACAATTCTTCACTGGACTATTCCAAATGCATGTACACATTTTTTGACCGGAAAACAGCAGAGGATCCCCTACGATTGATGTACACAATCAGCCTCATACATTAACACCATGGTAATATTACAGACTTGTATTCCCCGGTTACAAATGGTAATATATCGCCGCGCATCCTGCAAGAAGATCAAAAAAAGAAGGGAGCAATGTGCTAAAACATCACACTGTTTTTACATACACAACTCTTCTAGTTCGAGCGAGCCTCGGCCTGTCCTCATGTGCTTTCTTTGCTACTCGATGCCTCCAGCTCCTTTTTCTCTTCACCGTCACTGCTCACGGCAGTGGCGGTTGCAGGTGGAGGCTGGTCGCCACCATCCTCGGGTTCTTTCTTCAGTTCCGTTTCAAATTCCTTGGCTGCCTGAGAGTGAATCCAGATAAACGGGTCAGCAAAGAAGTCATAAACTAGAAACTAATGGTCTGCATACAGTAAAAGTTAGTAATTTTAATGCGACTTGAAACTAGAGTGCACACTGCACGGCCAACTACTGCAAGTCCTTGGAGAACTCAAGGAAGATTAGATCATCCAGTGCACATGATAGAGAGCCTTTAATGTCATATACGTAATGTTAATGCATAAACTTGATTTTATATGTGGTGACAGATTATCAAACAACTAGTGACTAGAAGTGGTGCGGGTATATGGATGCCACATTTCACACAATTTGGGATTTTAGGGCAGCCTCCAGGGATGATTGAAGGAATCCTAATTGACATATGGCAAATTGGTGAAGCCCACAAATCCTTGCCTAATGGATGGCCATAGCCTGTTGTTGTTTCAAATTTCATGTTATATTCAAGAACATCTTTGTAATAACAAGATACTCCCTCCGGCCCAAATTAGTTGACTTAGATTTGTCTAGATTCGAATGTATTTAGACTTGTTTTAGGTCTAGATACCTCCGAATCTAGACAAAACCAAGTCAACTAATTTGGGTCGGAGGGAGTACTATAAACTGCTCCTTTTTTAACAAAAGGTAAATTTCATATCTATTCATGAATGCCTTCACAACAACAAGGTACTACAAACTATCCAAAGGGATTAAAAGTTAGTCAAGAGAACTAAAATATGAACAAGTACACGGCCAAAGTATATACCTACATTGAACCGATATAGTCCACCATCTTGAGACTTTGCAATGCTTATTTTCAGGGGTAGTGAACAGATTATGCAAAGTGGCCGATGTGTGCAGGTAGCTAAGAGTTAGTCAAGCTCTTCACAATATATCAACAGATACTAGGTCTCAGGTATATAGCTATATTGGACAGGCACATTCTGTCATTCTGAGACTTGAAAGTTTTCACTTTAAGATATGTAGAGGCAATGAAGGGTGCGCATACAAACACTTGCTTTTGATTTTGAATCCAGGACTATGTGATTTGTATATTTGACCATAATGCATATATAACAACATATGACTGGTGGAGGAGGAAATCCGTGTGTCCTCATAATCAAGTTTGTGCACTGCAGAACTCCTGCCTAGCTATGTATTTAGCAGAAATCTCTATCTCCCTCCAGTACTTGTCCCATATTCCCATTATCTCATGGGAAAATCAAAATCACACAAGATCACATAGACCCCAGACCCGAGACCCACACTCATGCTGGCCCTGCATCCGCAACTGCAGAAACAAATCAGCACGCTAGTATGAACTAGAGGGAATGGGACAACCACACACATTTAGACTAGATAACACAATATTGACAGCAGACAACAGCATGAACACAGACCAAGATCGTCTAGAAAGGCCTATATGCATATAGGCATATATATCCACTGAATAAATCCTTTGACGGCTTGACCTGATAACAGGATTACAGGGAATGGGCAGGCTAGCTCAACTTGCCTATTGGCAAAATGGACAGCATGATCAAGCTTAAAGCTTTGAATATAACCAGACTCTCCCATCTAGATTAATAAGTTTCTCCCATCAACCTATATTCCCTGACTGACACACTTATGCAGTTATGCTCAATGAAAATGCTTGAGCTGTGAGCACTGGGCCCCAAACCTTAGTTCAGTTCGTTATAAAATGCATGGAAATGGAGAACACGTGCAGGCAGAAGCAGGAAACACACTCACAAGTCACAAGTAATATAGCAGAGCAGATAGCAACCACGAAAACCCATTTACAGTTTACACTAAATAAAGTACTATAGCTGATAGCCTGATAAGACAGGCATGTAAGAAGTACCAAAATAATCTACTTCAGCAAGTAGGCATAAAACATGTCCGATAGCGTTAAAGCTCAAGCGTTTCAGCTATTTGACTATCTGAATTAGTCATCTAGAAATCGAGTACTGATTTTAATGCATAAACGTTCTGTTTTACTGATTGTTACAATGCCAGGACTTCGAAAGAAAAATAATTCATTATTTTAATCACTGCAGACTGTTATGGGCAGAGTACTGTTCACGGGGCTGTAGCACAACAGATCCTAATCTCGTGTGAAGAGTAGCTCTTCCCATAACTTGGGCTAGGGGTTCGGTTCACGCCCATGACACAAACGTACATAAAACTGCACAACCTCCCAGCAATGCCAACTATATCAGCAACAGAAGAAACTGCATTTCATAATCTATATCATTCATAGTAAGTTGCACAGATAAGAGTGCACAACAACAGATTGCAGTTGGACTATTGGACTTCTATCAACAATTGCATCACAACGACTTGAACATAAATGCTTAAAATGAAAACATTATCATTCCGAGATCCTTTATATATATACTTCCTGTGAAGGTGCAAATAAGAGCTACAATTTTCCACCCCTCATCCCCAGACCCATGTGTTCCCTTGAACTAATAAAACCCAAGGATAGTCTCAGAATGAACAAATTTGATCCATAAGTCTGTGGACTAGCATAATTCGTACGACTTCTAAGTGCATATGGCAACACACGGTGCACCAAAGTAATGACCTAAACTTCAAGAAATTGTCAAGTGGCGCTGTACTAGATTCAACATATATTTTCTAACAGCAAGAATTGTCTCATTTTTTACGAATTTGTAGCATAACTTTGTGCTAGCATAGCAATGCCCAGTAGCAGTGCGCGAAGTATGCAATAAGCGCCAGAGAGAAGTCATAAACATCAGCACCGCCGGAAATTCCAAAATTACACTCCAATCCGCACCTGCTGGAAGCTCTTGACGGTCTTGCCGACGCTGCGGCCGATCTCGGGGAGCTGCTTGGGCCCGAACAACAGCGCCGCGACGCCGGCGATGACGACCATCTCCGGCACGCCGAGCCCGAACAGGCACTTGCACCCAAGCGCGCCGCCCCCCGCGCCCGTCCGCCTTGGCCGCGCGGCTACCGCTACCGAAGCCGCCGCCACGGCGAGCCCGCTGCCGGCGGCGAAGGAGGACGCCCTCGAGGAGAGCCCTGCGGCTGCGAGGTGCGTCCGGTACGCCGTATTCCTCGCCGGCGGTGGCGCTAGGAACGAAGAGTAGGTTGCGACCGGAGCAAACCCCATGGCTGCTGCTCGCTTGCTCGGTACGGCCGGAGTGGTAGGAAATGGGGGTCGCGGAGAGATCTTTTCGATGGGATAACGTCCTGTGGTTTCAGCGTCGTGAGTCGTGACCGGTGATGACTGATGACGCACATCATATGACATGTTTCACTAGTTTTTTTTTGGAGACATGTTTCTCACATTTGATAATATATGGCCCATCACTAACATGGTTCGGCCCACTAAATTTCTCAAATTGGTCCAGTACAAAGCTCACCTATGATGGGCTATATTTTTGAGACGGACACAATGGGCCTAGGGAAACATCTTTTTGGGCCATATTTTTGCGATGGACACAATGGGTTTAGGGAAACATCTTTTACTTTACACGTGCTTTTATTTATTTTTACAATTGTTTGATTAGAATATACAAAAATATTTATTTCATTTTGTATTCATGGTTTACATATTGTTTTCATCATTACAACACTTTTCTACAACCATCACATTTGTTTTTTTTACTTTGTTCACTTTAAACTAATTGTTGTAAAAGAAATTAAAAACTAATTCCGACAAAAGTTTCTTTACACATGATAATTGATAATCTACCATAATACCAAATATACCATAATATGCCTCAAATTAACAAACTCAGTGTTTAGGAAAGAGTACTAGGGTTTAAGTCCTAAGCAGAAACTATCACCAACAATAATTCAACTCAGAACACACATCACTAGACGTTGTTCTCTTTTTTATACAAAAAATTGTTCTCTTTTTTTTAACAAAACATTGTTCTCTATAGGTTACTACAATTCAAACATAGTTAACCATGTTTTCCATATGTCTTATTATGTGTTGTGTACATATAATACCGTTAAGCATATTCATGTAACTAGCATCACTTATTTTGTATGAAAATAGTAATACACTTGAGATGATGTTTCACTGTGTTTCAGTCTGATGTTTATCCCTAATCAGATGCCAAACAGGGGTTCATCTATGGTTGTGACTATATCTTATTGCATTTCTTTGATATTATGGGTGTGAGAGTACTGTCCACAAAAACTAGATTACCGTCAAGCTAGGTGATGATGTAAGCATAGCAGGTCCGGAAAGAGGTCAGGTAGTTTTTCACTTCACAGAGTTTGTGTTGAATATGATCCGAATCCTATGTACTACAGAGGAGTCCCGACGGACTACGGCGTGCCAACTGTGCTAGACGTAGCACATCTACAACTCTATTTCGTGTCCGCTAAGAAAGAGAGTTGTTCGCCCTTTTATATAGTGCCATGTAGTCATAGATTAGATTGAGATAGTTCCACCATATTAATAGCACGTAGAGGGTTTGTCCTCTCGTGTATTGTAATACTCCTTCCAATTATAGTGATACGCCATCGTGTGTTCCGTGATTTTTTTCCGTAAGGGTTTTCACGTAAAAATTTGTGTTCTTGTTCTTCGTTTGATCTACTTTTTGTTGCGCGATAGTGTAACAAGTGGTATCAGAGCCTAAGGTTGTATGATCTGTTGCCTGGGAGACTTTCCGCTGCGCTCCCGGGCAGCATCGTGCAGCATCATCTTCATTGGATCAGCAGCTGAATCTTGCGACATCATGCAGCTTCACCGAGATCAAAGCCATGGTTACGATTTGTGAGATCGGATCTAGTACATAGATCGACACAGTTTCGGCGGCGTCCCGCTGCCTTCGGCAATTCATCTTTCCGCACTAATCTGCTGAGTAGTCTGGCCCGATTGTTTCCCTCGTGCAGCCTAGTTTGGGACGTTTTCCGTTGGATTCTGAAGAGGATCGATTTTCTGGTGTAACGTTCCGCGCTACTACTGCTTACGACAGGAACAGCTACTCAACCGAGCCGACCTAAAAAGGCAGCTTAATCGCAGGCAGAAGCTCCGCATCGATCAGATCAGGATCAGTCCCGAGGAGGAGTAATCGAGCTTCTGCCAACTTCACGTGAATTCAAGTCCCCATGCAAAGATGTGTTAAATCTCCAATTGCTACGCACACTCCAAGTCCATCAGAAAAGTTCCGGTGCTAATTTATTTATTCTGCATGTTTAAATTCTATTGAGAGTCGTTTTTTATCTCGCTTGTTTCGTCAAGTTAAGATGCAGATCTTTCTAGCACAGGTTCAATTCATACTGGTGTTATAGTTGGTACGGACAAAAATGAACAGTCTATTTTCCAGCTCAAGCTTGACCCTCGCTCTATCCCGATCTCAATACCGGTTCTACCCGCGCCACCTATGTTCGATGATTTGCCGCTGAGATGATCATCGTTTTGTTGTTCAAGGTGGAGTTTGTTGAAGTAGATTCAAGCTGTAATACAGTTTTGGTTCAATGTTAAGACGGTTTTATTTGCGGCATTCGATGACTTGTTCGTTTACTGGGTTATCATATTTGGAGCCTGGAAGTTCAAGTAAGTTTTATGATTGTTCATATTCAATACAATTTATATGGGAGATATTATGGAGACAAATTCAAGGTGTTATATTGCTGCGTTTATATGAAGAACACAATTCAGAAATTAAAAAAAAAATTATGGAGGAGGTGATTAAGCCTGTTGGTAGCTAGCTATACTCTTTTCTCTCCAGAGTTTTTGCTGTTATGCATGTAAATGTTATTCAAGTTCGTGATGAGGATCAGTTTGAGATGCAAGAGGAGATTTGTTTTCTGCTAGATACTACAACATTGTTCAGTTGTCTTTGCTCTTTCAAGAGGGGTCTATTGCAGTGTTTAAGCTCCATTGCATGTTGAGAAGTTTCCTACATCCGACTTTTGTTCTACATAGACACTTCTTGACCATATCATGGATTTTTCATTAACCATTATAAGACGGCAATTTTTGGTGTACGAGATATCCTCCGTACCATATGCTCTTACATGAGTATTGTTTGCCGAGGTTTGTGCTTTTGTAGCACGTTCAGATTCCATGAGATGAGTTCTTCACAATGTTATGTGCACCAAGATGTTGCACTATGAGCTTTGCGCTCACTCAAGCACCACATGAGATATGATGACTTATGTCATTTGATGATTGAGCAGTTTCTACTTTGAAGGTCAGTGGCACAGACTCAGACTTTTATCGGGTGTTATGGAAGACCCAAATTCGTTTGTCTGCTTTGTTGACAGCTGTGTTGTTTTTGGACGACCTACCGTTTGATTTGCTCAATGTAACTTCGTGAGAAGTTTATTAGTCCTATGGACGTTTCAAAGCACAAGGTTTGCTTGTGATGACTTTAATTGAGGAGTTGAATGCTATCTATGACTTTTATAAGGGATTTTGGTTCAAGGTGGAGTTTGTTGAATATGATCCGAACCATATGTACTAAAGAGGAGTCCTGACGGACTACGGCGTGCCAACCGTGCTAGACGTAGCACATCTACAACTCTATTTCGTGTCCACTGAGAAAGAGAGTTGTTTGCCCCTTTATATAGTGCCAGGTAGTCATAGATTAGATTGAGAGAGTTCCACCATATTGATAGCACGTAGAGGGTTTGTCCTCTCGTGTATTGTAATACTTCTCCCAATTATAGTGATACGCCATCGTGCGTTCCGTGATTTTTTTCGTAAGGGTTCCTGACGTAAAAATTTGTGTTCTTATTCTTCGTTTGATCTACTTTTTGCTGCGCGATAGTGTAACAGTTTGGACGTCTATTGATAGTAAGCATTCTCAAAAGCCGTCAGCGATAGAGTTTGGACTACAAATATTGGATGATATGCCTTGAAAAGAAGAAGTGGGATCTTCGAAGTCGATGAGGAATTCCTTATCCACTTCAAAGTACTTTACTAATAACTTAATCAGTTGTCAGAATGTCCTCAAATTTATTGCCCTTGTGTATCTGTATACTTTCTCCGTCCTAAAATAAAAGACTTGGATTTATCTAGATTCGTCCAAGTAACTTATTTTGAGAGGGAGGGAGTACAAAGAACTTAATTATTTTCTTACTAGACGCTTATCGCCCTGAAACTACAATTGTAGGTCAAGCTAGAAGTAACTTGTTTTTACAAAGTTCAAAATCAACATTTTGAAGTTTCAAAATATTCTAAAAAATCCTAAATGTTAAAAATGCATATTTTAGCAACGAGAAAAATATCAACTAGGCCCTCTTTGGTTCAAAGGATTTTTTTAAAGAATTTTGTAGGATACGAATCCATGGAATTTTTTCCAACAGAGTCCATTTGGTTCAAAGGAACGAATCCTCCAAAATTCCTATGGATTGTTTTCCTACACTACAATCCTATAGGATTTCTAGCAAGAGGTTAGACCTTTTGGGAAGTTTCTTTCATGTCTATGACAGCTATGACATGCACTCAATATTTTTAGAGAATTCCTGCGTTTTCCTTTTGTGCAACCAAACAAATTACCCATTCATGCCTTTTCAATTTCTGTAGGATTCCACTCGCCATGATATTCTACTTATGCCTTTTACCTATTTCCACGGTTTTCCTATTCTTATGAACCAAAGAGGCCCTAAATACCTTGTATTATGGGCACACAAAAAAAGAGTGGTAGGTAACTAGGTATGTGCATCATTTGTACTTCTTTGATAGAAAACAGTAGTAACAAGCCTGGCTGATTCACTCTTCTTCGTTCTGATGCTTATCCCCAATAAGTAAATCAGATGCCTATAATTGTTGAACTGTTCTTCTGTGACTATGACCATATCTTCTTGCGCCATTTTTATCACTACGGGTGAACCTTTTTCTTCTACCAATGAGATGTGAGAAAGGCGTGCACAAAAACTAGAGCACAATCCAGGAGATGGTGCAAGCAAAAGTACAGCAGGCCCTGGAATAATAGGAAGGGAGATTAGGTGGTTTGCCTCTTCACAGAGTTTGGACGTATACATATTGGACGCCATGCCTTGGCAGGAAGAAACGGGATCTGTCAAGGAATAGATGGGATTTTCAAAGTCGGAAAAGCGGTACTTGCTTAACCCGTATCAGAATCGTTTGCTTACACTCAAATTTATATGCCCTCGTGTCTAAATACAGACAACTTTTTATTCTGCTTCCAAACAACACCGCTAATCATCGCCATCCCGCCCTTTCCTCTGCTGGGTGCTAGGCATACGGACAGAGCTACAGACGAAAGATGAAAAAGCAACCAAGATATTTTTGATTTCTCTTTGCGATGTCTGTTGATTCAGAATTGGCACCTGGGAGTCTGGGAGTCAAACACCAATGTGCACCTCTTTCTTCCCTCACCTGGCCATGTCGACCAGCATATTCAAGTGATTACCTGAACCACCTTTTCACCATCTTAGTCTAGTACTACAAAGAACCTGCAGTAGTAGGTTCGGACAATTAACTAGTACTAGTACATAGGCTGAACATGCAAGTTACTTGGTTTTGTCGCTAAGCCACTGTCAAGTTCCTTAATTTCATTATGCCCGTGTCAAGGTCACTCCTTTTTTCGCAAGCTGGTATCTGACCCAGTACCCTCTCGCTCTCGTCGACATCGATCAAACCCTGCGCACCCAATGCTGAGACTGACAGGCAAGCATTTGGTCGAAGTGCTAAACAGTAAGGACGCACGTCGCCTTATAAGCTTTCTGAATATATTCTGACTTTGCTTTCACCGGTGGCCAGTGCTACTGTAACAAGTTTACAATGCATTCATGAGATATATATACTCCACTTCTTGTCCTGAAAACCACTGTATTAGGAGTTTGTGAAACTAGAATTTGCATGATTATCGCTCAACATAAATGATCAACACCTTATCGAGTAGTCCCTATCCCGGATTAGAAGAAGAACATGCCTATCTAGACAAATATGCGACGACTAATTCAGACCATAGACCGTAGAGAACTTGATACCCAGGACGAGAATGGGGTTCATTGAGATATTTTTGCTACATGGTGGTGCAAAGAAGAACAAACCAATTTGGTTTTTTGTTAGCCGCTGTTCGCCGGGCTATTTGACTCACCCGCAACGTACGAATTTTCCAAAATAAAGTGCTTTTTAACCCTGTTCATCCTTTGAATGGAGCTCTCTCGCTGATAATGCAATGGAGATCGCTAGCAGGGCCTAAGCATGCTGAAGGTGTAGAAGAAATGGCGAGAAAAATCGACGACAAGCTAAAGACGATTCAGTCAGGAGTGGTGGAAGATCGGGATGGGATTGGTTGGTGTTAGTATGTACACGGTTAACGAAAGATTAGGTAGAGATACGATTTGATTCTTGTCTTGTACTTCAAATTGATTCTTATACGAGAGACTCATCCACATATTCCCTCAATCCCTTTCTGAATATATTTTGACTTTGCCTTCATTAGTGGCTAGTGCAAGTGACAACAAGTTTGCCATGCATTCGTTAGATATATTAGGAGATTGTGAAACTAGCATTTTCATGATTATCGCTCAATATAAATGACCAGCACTCCCTATCTCGAATTAGATTTAGGGCATCTCTAACGCGGTGAAAGCTAAAACCTTTAGATGAATTAAAAAATTAGGGATCGGCCTTCCGACTCTTATTTTTACTTCTCCGAGCGGTGGGGGAGTAAAAGATTCCCCTCTATTTTTCCTATTCACCTCGGCCTCTCCTACACTCTCGACGACCGTCAGCGCCCCCTGCCGCCACCCCAACCACCACCACAGCCCTGCTATGGCCAGATCTTCTCGCCACTCGTCCCTGCCGCCCATTTCTAGCGCTTGCCGCCACCGCAGCCCAAGCCCATTTCTAGCGCTTGCCGCCACCGCAGCCCAAGCCCATTTCTAGCGCTTGCCGCCACCGCAGCCCCCGCCGGCACCCCCTGTCGCTTCCGCTCCCGCCGCCGTTCCCCTCCACGAACAGTTCAATAATTGTTGAACTGTTCTTAGAGCCTTTTTCTTCTCCCCTTCCAGTGAGATGTGAGAAAGTCGTGCACAAAAACTAGAGCACAATCTAGGAGACGGTGCAAGCATAGTACAACAGGCCCTGGGATAATAGGAAGGGGGATCATTAGGTAGTTTGCTTCTTCACAGAGTTTGGACGTATTCATATTGGTTGCCATGCCTTGACAGGAAGAAACGGGATCTGTCAAAGAATAAAAAGATGGGGTATTCAAAGTCGATAAAACAAACGGTGCGTTGCTTTAACCGTATCAGAATCGTAATGATCTGAAAGTTATATATGCCATCGTGTCTAAATACAGAAGACACCTTTCTATTCTGCTTCCAACGCAGCTAATCATCGCCATCGTGTGCCCTTTCCTCTGCTGGTGCTAGCACTACAGGACGAGCGCGCTACGCCGAGGGCAAAAAGCCGTCGGCGTAGGCTAAAATGCCCTCGGCGTATGCTACGCCGACGGCTGCCCTCGGCGTAGCCTCCTCGGCAAAGGCTCCTCGGCGGAGCACATAGAGGCCGTCGGTATCAAAATGCCGTCTTATGTTACGCTGAGGGAAATGCCGTCGGCGTAGCGGCCGTCGGCATAGCTTGTCGACATGTTGCAAAAATATATTTTAAAAAAAAAATTAAATTTTTTTTTCTTTTTTTTCTCAATTTTTGAATCTTTGAATTATTTGACTCGTTAATCTCTCACTTTGAATATTTTTAACACTAATTACACTTACTATTTAATTAAATTGCAGTCTTGGTTGAACTTCCCGTAAGGTCACCCATCCTAATACTACTCCAGCTCCAGCACGCTTAACTTCTTCGCCTTCGTAACTGTTTCCGCAAAGTAATTCATACATTGTTGTCAATACTATGATATCAATCCTATTAACCCTTATATCAACATGTCACATGTTTGTATTTTTTGAAATTACAAACAATTATTTAAATAAACATTAATGAATAAGTAAAAATATTATTGAATTCAAATAAAAATATAATAATTTTACTTTTTTGTATTTTTCTATTTAATATGGAATAATTAATATCTTTAAATCTATAAATCGGAATTTAACAAATAATATGTCTAAATTGATCAGAAAAATGAGAGGAATCCAAATATGATATCCATATCAACTAATCACAAACCCTACGTTTTTGAATTATCTATTTGGTGGTTGCTTTAGAAAATTCCCTTTTTGCGCTCGGATAATGAAAAATGGCTTTTTAGTGCGATGAAAAGGAAAACTTGCATTGAATCTTTGATAAATAGCATATTGTGAACCTAAAATGATTTTTGTAAAAAACATGAGCATCGTATCATGTACATGTAGTTCATATTCGACCACTTCCCGCCGATTCGGCAGAATTTGTCTTTTCACCAAAGGTGGATGGAAAGGTTTTAACCCCTGTTGGGACATTGTCCATATAAGGTGGTATAGTATTTTAGTAAAATGTGGTGGTAGCATTTTGAATTAGCCATTTGGTGGTTGCTTCACAAAATCGTCTGCTTTTTATGCTCGGAAAATGGAAAATGGCTTTTGGTACGATTTAAAAGGAAAACTTCCTCCTACAACATTGTTCGACATCCCATGATGCATGTGTATGCACAATATGGGCACATTATCACAAACTATGCCTTGATTCTAGCCATAACATTGGTCATTTGACCAAAGCCAAGAAACCTCGAATGAGATAGGTCATTTTGTGAAGGTTTTTTGACACATAATCAATATATCAAGTTTAATATTTTACTTATAACCATGTCACATAATATGACACCACGCCAAGGTTTCGCATTGTTTCGATCGTTTTGAATTTTTATGCCCGTTTTAAACTATCGTCAAACTTTGTCGAATCTACGGGCATGAAGATTCTTAGCTCGGGGCCGAGCCTCGCTAAACTTGCATTGGATCTTTGATAAAATAGCATATTGTGAACCTACAAATGATTTTTGTAAAAAAACATGAGCATCGGATCATATAGTAGTTCATATTCGACCACTTCCTGCCGATTCGCAGAATTTGTCTTTTCATCGAGGTGGACGGAAAGGTTTGATTCTGTTGGGACATTGTCTATATATGGTGGTATAGTATTTTTGTAAAATGTGGTGGTACCATTTTGAATTAGCCATTTGGTGGTTGCTTCACAAAATCGTCTTTTTTGTGCTCGGAAAATGGGAAATGGCTTTTTGGCAATGAAAAGGAAAACTTCCTCCTGCAACATTGTTCGACATCCCATGATGCATGTGTATGCACAATATGGGCACATTATCACAAACTATGCCTTGATTCTAGCCATAACATTGGTCATTTGACCCGAAAGCCAAGAAACCTCGAATGAGATAGGTCATTTTGTGAAGGTTTCTTTGAGACATAATCAATATACCAAGTTTGATATTTTTCCTTCTAACCATGTCACATAATATGACACCACGTGAAGGTTTCGCATTGTTTCGATCATTTTTGAATTTTTTATGCCCGCTTTTAAACTATCGCCAAACTTTGTCGAGCGGCGGCATGAAGATTCTTAGCTCGGGCCGAGCCTCGCTAAACTTGCATTGGATCTTTGATAAAATAGCATATTGTGAACCTACAAATGATTTTGTAAAAAACATGAGCATCGGATCATGTACCGTAGTTCATATCGACCCACTTCCCACCGATTCAACAGGAATTTGTCTTTTTCATCGAGGTGGACGGAAGGTTTTGGATTCCTGTTGGGACATTGTCTATATAGGTTGGTATAGTATTTTATAAAATGTGGTGGTACCATTTTGAATTAGCCATTTGGTGGTTGCTTCACAAAATCGTCTGCTTTTGTGATCGGAAAATGGGAAATGGCTTTTTGGTGCGTAAAAGGAAAACTTCCTCCTGCAACATTGTTCGACATCCCATGATGCATGTGTATGCACAATATGGGCACATTATCACAAACTATGCCTTGATTCTAGCCATAACATTGGTCATTTGACTGAAAGCCAAGAAACCTCGAATGAGATAGGTCATTTTGTGAAGGTTTCTTTGAGACATAATCAATATACCAAGTTTGATATTTTTCCTTCTAACTATGTCACATAATATAACACCACGCCAAGGTTTCGCATTGTTTCGATCATTTTGAATTTTTATGCCCGCTTTTAAACTATCGTCAAACTTTGTCGAACGGCGGGTATGAAGATTCTTAGCTCGGGGCCGAGCCTCGCTAAACTTGCATTGGATCTTTGATAAAATAGCATATTGTGAACCTACAAATGATTTTTGTAAAAAAACATGAGCATCGGATCATGTACCTGTAGTTCATATCTGACCCACTTCCTGCCGATTCGGCAGGAATTTGTCTTTTCATCGAGGTGGACGGAAAGGTTTGGATTCCCTGTTGGGACATTGTCTATATAGGTTGGTATAGTATTTTTGTAAAATGTGGTGGTACCATTTGAATTAGCCATTTGGTGGTTGCTTCACAAAATCGTCCGTTTTTTGTGCTCGGAAAATGGGAAATGGCTTTTTGGTGCGACGAAAAGGAAAACTTCCTCCTGCAACATTGTTCGACATCCCATGATGCATGTGTATGCACAATATGGGCATATTATCACAAACTATGCCTTGATTCTAGCCATAACATTGGTCATTTGACCCGAAAGCCAAGAAACCTCGAATGAGATAGGTCATTTTGTGAAGATTTCTTTGAGACATAATCAATATACCAAGTTTGATATTTTTCCTTCTAACTATGTCACATAATATAACACCACGCGAAGGTTTCGCATTGTTTCGATCATTTTTGAATTTTTTATGCCCGTTTTAAACTATATATAATGTCTTATGTTTTAATTAATTTTTATTTACAAATGTGTAATATTTGAGTGTAGATAGATAGGTCTTATTTTTCTGCAAATTTTGATATATTATTTGTATTTTTCCGAATTAGAATGATTTAGTTATGATTTTTCAAAGTTTAATGAGATAAAATAAAAAATAGCTACGCCGAGGGCAGCCGTCGGCGTAGCATAGGATATGCCGAGGGCACTTCTACGCCGACGGCTGCTTGGCGGAGCTGGCCTAGACGATGGCTACGCCGACGGCGACCGGCCGTCGGCGTAGCTTCCCATTCCTGTAGTGTAGGCATACCGACAGAGCCACTGACGAAAGATGAAAAGGCAACGAAGATTTTATTTGGTTTCTCTTTTGCAATGCCTGTCGAATCAGAATTGGCACCTGACGGGCAAGCACCATGCTCTCTTCCGTTGGGCATACTTTCTTCACCTAGCCATGTCGACCAGCATATTCAAATGATTAACTGATCCCTTTTCACCATCTTAGATTAGTAGAAAGGAAGGCAAAGAACCTGCGGTAGTAGGTTCGGACAATAATTAACAACTCCCTCCAATACAAAATATAAGATGTTTTAACTTTTGTAAAAGGAATGATCTAGAGCATTTTAGTGTTTAGGTTCGGAGTAAATCTACACCCTAAAATACATCTAGATACACTCCTTTCACAAAAGTTAAAACAATTTATATTTTGAAATGGAGGGAGTAGTACCTAGGCTGGGCATGCAAGTTACTTGGTTTTGTCGCTAAGCCATTGTGAAGTTCCTTAATTTCATTATGCCCGTGTCAAGGTCACTCCTTTTTCGCAAACTCGTATCTGACCCAGTACCCGCTCGTTCTCGTCGACATCGATCAAACGTTGTGCACCCAATGAAGAGACGACAGGCAAGCATTTGGTTAAAGTGCTACTCCCTCTGTTCCACAATATAAGTCTTTTTAGTAAATTGTTTTAGTTTTCTAAAAAGGCTTATATTATGGAACGGAGGTAGTAAATAATAAGAATGCACGTCTAGATTATAAGCTTTCTGAATATATTTTGACTTTGCCTTAAGGAGTGGCAGGTGCTAATGACAACGTTGTTACATTAATATAATCGGACGAAAGCCTGTTTCGATAAGTTTACCGTGCATTCTTGAATTTATACTACTACTCAACTTGTCCTGAAAACTACTATATTAGGGGTTTCTGAAATCTGATTTTGCATAATTATCGCTCAACATAAATGACCAGCACCTTATTAAGCATACTCTCTGCTATTCCGAATTAGATGCCGCTAAGGAACATGCGAATCTAGACAAACATGTGATAGAGGGCATGTAAACCTTGATATTCTATCTTCAATAAACCATTATTTCTATGCACCATGTCGACGGAAAGGTAATAGGTCGGGAAAGTTAAGCATCGATCTCCAGCTCTCATATGCATTTGAGCATTTTCCATAGTGCACGCCAGTTACTGGAATCAATTGTCTCTGTTTGACCACGACTTGCACTAACACTAACTTTACCACGAGGTTTACTCGTCGGTCGGTCCACCATCGTCCTGCCAACCTTCTGCTTCATGACGGCACTTGTGGCATATTCTTCAGCAAAAGCATTGATCAGCGCTTTAATTGGACGGACGCAAATGGTTCTAAATGTGGACAATCATCAGGTTGCAACTGAAGAACAGGCATCAAGTGACCAATCAACGATGGAAGGGCACACGGACAGAGTGTTGAAACAGGAAATTAATTCGTAGGCACAGTTCGTTCTCTGCTTATCTTTGTTAAATTTCCGAATCCTAACAATAACATATTGCAATAATTCGTAGGCACAGTTGCAGAGTTGCAGTTGGATGGGTTTTCTGCCGCTGGTTCAGTACCTACCTACCAGGGAAGAAGATGACAAATATACCTGTCGGGGGGTGCAGGAGACTTGGAGATTATTTGCCAATTAGTAAGATTAATTTCGGTCAAGATTTTCATAAGAGTTAATGATCCTTATTGTGCTTGCAGAAATTTAACATCTTGTAATGTACTGCTGACTGCTGTATAACCCACCTTAATTACTTATATGTGCTATCACGGCAATTAGCATCAGTTGTCTTTGGGAAGTCCTTATTCTAGACATGCCTTTCAGAAAGTTGAAACATTGTTATAACCTGAATCATCGCCTAAGGCTACCATATTGTATCGTTAGATTCACGTCTTCAAGTTGAAGTAAGCATCACCAAATCATCATTAATTTTACTGACAACCTAGCAACTCTTTGCAAAGAACAATCTAATCACAAGCATCACACTTAGATTGAACTAAACAACAATCACCCACGAACAATTACATAGTTATGTTAATTTAAGGTTCCTTTGTTAGTGCATGCCCTGTATATATGATTGTGTTCATATAGATCAGAAGATCAAAACATTCATGAGGCAAAAAGGCAAGGTTATTATCATTAGATTCAAGAGGCTACAAGCATCACGAAGACACAAAAATCTAGATTCATTCCAAAGAAAATCTAATCACAAACGTCAAAATTAGAGTGAATGAACTAACAATCTACCCTCCAATCTGACACAATGCCACAGAGTCCTAGTTAACTCTTCCTGGCAAGATAGTATACATACAGCCCCCAAACGTGTCACAATTCCTCGCAGCCGTGCCACGCCAAGACTGCATCTCCCAGCTCCGTCCTGAGCTTGTCCCATCCGAACGCCTGGACCTCGTCATCATCGCCGGCCTCCAGCCTCAGCTCGACGAGCATCAGAGGCGGCGCTACTTCCGACATCTCCATGGACATGGCCACGAGCCCTGACAGGCCGCCTAGAGGCAGGCGCTCTACTCCCTTCTTGCCCACCATGAAGTAGCCGAGCTTTGCACCCGATTGCCCGAGCTGCTCCACCATCTGCTCCGGCGACGCCGTGGTCATGAACCGCTTCTCCCGGCTCCGCCGGTTCTCTCCGAAGAGTCCCGACAGGTCTAGCCCCGGCGACATCGAGATGATGTCGAAAGCGTTGAGCGCCGGCGGGGCCTGGAACAGCAGGTCGCGCTCCGGCGCGCCGCCGAGGAGGCTTCCGAGCTGCGAGTCGAGGCTGAGCGACCGCTTGAACCACGGGTGGCTGGAGAGCTCGGCGACGGTTAGGCGGGTGGCTGGGTTCGGGTCGAGCAGGCGGCCCACGAGGCGGCGCGCTGGCTGCGAGACCCACTCCGGGAGCGCGTAGTCGCGGCGGTGCGCCTTCCTGCACATCTCGGGGATGTTGGAGTCGTCGAAGGGCAGGCGGCCGACGAGGAGGACGAAGAGGATGACGCCGCAGGACCAGGCATCGGCCTTGACGCCGTCGTAGGCCTTGCGGCGGAGGACCTCGGGGGCCGCGAAGGCGGGCGTCCCGCACGCGGTGTGCAGGTGCCCGTCGTCGCGGTGCGACTCCGGGAGCGCCGCGAGGCCGAAGTCGCAGACCTTGAGGTTGCCGTCGGCGTCGATGAGGACGTTCTGCGGCTTGATGTCGCGGTGGGTGACCCCGCGCGCGTGGCAGTAGATGAGCGCGGACGCGAGCTGGAGGAAGACGCGGCGGGCCGCGGCCTCGGAGAGGCGGCGCTGCGGGAGGGACGCGAGCCTGGAGAGGAGGTCGCCGCCGGGGGCGAGCTCCATGACGAGGTACACCTTGGTCCGCGTGGCGAGCACCTCGTGGAGGCGCAGCACGTTGGGGTGCCTGAGGCGGCGCATGGCTGAGACCTCGCCGATCACGCGCGCGTCCATGCCGGCGGTGGCGGCCATCTCGGGCTTGTCGAGCACCTTGACGGCCACGGCCTCCCCGCCGACGAGGGCGCGCGCGTGGTAGACCTTGGCGAAGGTGCCGCGGCCCAGGAGGCGGCCGAGCTCGTACTTGCCGAGCAGCGGCGCGCCGTGCTTGCCTACCTTGCTCTTGGCGACGGCCATGTGGAGGCGACGGCACCAAGGCAGGAGAGGCAGATCGGCCTCGGTAATTTCGTATCTGGAAGGCTGATACGGCGGCGGTGGTGTGGTGTTTACAATGGGAGGTGGGTATATATGGGGCGACTGTGGTTGGGTTTGGCACGTTGGTTATGCCCTAGTGGGCTCTCTGTTTTTGTCTCTACCTTTTGTACTGGTGGCAATAGCATTACTACTTCTCGCTGGTTCGGGGAAACAAATTGGGGAGTAGAAATTGCATATTTATTTTGAACACAAAGGCAGATCTTCGTCAGATATCTGAAATTCATCTGTCACCGTGAGGGCTGAGCTGTCAATATATTTTTCAGACATAATTTCATTTTGTACTCTTTCTTTCTCAAGATATTAGGGCGATTCCAACAGCGCCTAGTGTACAACTCCTCCGAGACCCGTGCATCATAAAAAATGAAAAAATGAAATTATTTACATATCATTAACAAAGACATTTTTCACCTAAAAAAGGAAAAACATTGGCCGTGGCGGCCGGCGACCTAGTCCTCGTCGACGGCGACGACCAGACTCCTTCGGCCAGCGGTGGAGGCGGCAGTGATACAATAGGAGGGGTCGCGAGCGGTGTAGCCGCCTACATCACATAATCCTCGATAGCTCCATAGAGATCTGCCCACTTGGACTCCTCCTCCAGCCAGGAGAGCTCGATAGCGTCTTGGAGCTGCTCCTCCGTCATCTCCTCCATCGGCTCATAGTCCTCCAACGAATCCTCTGCCGGCTCATCCTTGATATAGTTGACGTCAAGCGCCAACAGCGCTGACGTGTCCACGTATTGCGTGTCCATGCTAAGGTACTGCGATCGGTCCGGCCACACGCGCTCTAGCGTAGGGAATGCCGACCCCGCCTACTCCTCCGGCTGCTCTACTTGCATCTTCTCCTCCAGTGACTGGTCCGGCCGCGATCTGGCTGGTAGCGTCTGGGCTAGCTCAGCGAACTGCCGCGCCACCATTACCTCCACGTAGACACAACTTGGAGCGAGGCGTGGGAGGCAGAGACGAGCTATAGAAACGGCGTTGTCCACCACCGAAGGACCCCGTGTCATGGTCATCGCGGTAGCGGCCGAACCAGTCTTGCCACCGCCCTTCACCATTGGAGACCTAGGGTTTAGCTAGGGTTTCTACTGCGTGCGCGTGGGGAAGTGGAAGCTTCCAGTGGTGCACTGGGAGTTTGGATAGCAACGGGACGACGTTGTGTTCCCCATTGAAAAGGACCAGAGAGCTTGTTGGACCGCTCTGGTTCCTCTCCCTTTGTCGCTGGCACGCGGGCCCCGCGATGTCCAGGGGAGTACAACGTGGACACACGGGCAGTCTGAGTCCCCACAAAAGCTTCCCAAATTTGTGTTGGAAATGGGGCCCAACCGGACAAATTCATGGGTACAGTATGTTTGCGGTACCCCATTTGGTCTTGCCCTCTGTCCGATCGGGCATAATCGGACAAGCCCGGTCCGTTTGCGGGACGTTAGAGTTGCCTTTACATCTTACTCCCTGAGTTGAATACACTCCTGAAAGCTAATTTCATGGGGACATGACATTTTCATATAGTTAGAGAATTGGTATTTCTATTTCCTAGTCGAGTGAGAATTAAGCTGGAATTCATTCAACTCTAGGGACCATCGAAATTTGAGTCGTGATTCGTGCGCCCTCCGAGTTGCATGTGAGATTATTACAACTAAAATATTTTTAGTTGCAAGTAAGATTTCAATTCAGGGTTTTAAGTTATAAGTTGGTTGCAACCGAGATTTTTAGTTATAAGTTGGTTGCAATCGGAAAATTAAGCTAATTCAAGAATTAGTCACACCTGTTTAAAATACAGGTTATGTACTGTACTTTCTTTTCTTCTGCGGGGATCATGCACGTAGCTGTATGCGTAACACTCCAAATGTGTGTGCCTGCTCCCATTAAAAACCATGTATGAAACGTTTGATCCGCAGGAACATGGCCTATGGATCTTTGTTTGTTTGCGAGGAAGGAGGTGCACACCCATCCCTGCTGACGTTATTAGCGCAGAGACGATATCTTCGTGTCGACCCCGGCCCCGGCTCCTGCTATTTCCGAGGGCCAAAAGAGGCAGATGCATGCTATGCATAGCAGGTAATGGGGTTGGGGTCCCAGAATGTCGGAGGGAATCATTCCTTCCCTTCCTCCTCCGAGATCCGCTCGCTCCTCCCGTGATACCGGCTCCAGTTACCGGAGAGACGGGGCGGAAATATCGGGGCATCGACCGGTAGATCTGCCGCAAACTTTTCCCCCGAAATGACAGGGAGCCAGGGAAGGGAAATCTTGGGCCGTGTATGGTCGCACGGCTGGCTCCAGTCGCGCTCCAGCACCGGGGGCACTAGCGCGAGCCGCCTAGGCCTAGCGTCGTGTACCGGAGGTCAACAGCGGCCGTGTTCCCGCCCCCTGCGGCAGCAGGAACCTTCAGGATTGGAACACCTCTGGCCTGCCTTTATCCACCCACCGTGGTCTGCACTGCAGGTATAGTAGATTTTTTTTTCTAAAGATATTTTCTTTTTCCTAGAATAGAACTGTCTCTCTCCTCGAATCCTGGCTTTAGTTTCCGAAAAAATATCGTGATTTACTATATGAATTTAAACAACAATGAGGGCCAACAAATTTAAACAACCATGAGGAACCTTCAGGACACGAACAGCTCTGGCCTAGCTTTATCCAGCCACCGTGGTGCGCAGGTATAGTAGTTTTTTTTTCTCGAAAAATATATCGTGATTTTTACAAACTACTTTAAAATTTAAGCTACAATGAGGGGTAAAAATCACGAATCATAGATGTCACGTACGCCCTGAGAGCAACACGTCGCGTCTCGATGCGCACGCGCTCACGTTTCGCGTCTGTGTAGGATGTCGCTCGCAGTCACCGGCTGGGTCAAGTTGCTTTAGTTGTTAGACTAGCAGCTACTAGTACGTACAGTAGGTGGTAGCTTCATCAGTGCCAGTGTCGCAAGCAGGTGCAGGGAACGAGGCGATGGCCGCGCGCCAATCGAGCAGAGAAGCGGCTAGCTTTCTCTCGTGCGTCGACTTGGCCTGACTTGCAGGGTGATGTCCAGCCGTCTATTCCCCCATCGCATCTACAAGTACCGTGCGCGTCACCGTCGCACCGCGTGCTCTCTGTACTTCTCCGGTGCCATCACGCGTACGCCAACGCCCAACCAGCTGCCGGCCTCGCCCAGCTCCGGCTCTGTTGTCACGTAGGTTGCCATTTCAGAAAAGGAAAACACAAAGTAGCAAACTCTCAAGAGGGAGATTTGCTATATACGTACAGGAAAAAAAAACAGAACAGCAATCTATCTATCTATCTATCTATACTATTAAAAAGCTTACGGTCTTGATGGTACGTCTTTTTAATTAGACGATTTTTCTCGTACACTTCTGAGTTATTTACCCACTGTGCCACCGGCGAGTGAAAAAAACGTTTCGTCAACCCGGTCTCGTACGTCAGTATCTCTACTACCTAAAAAATCATGTTCCGTCGTCGTCCGATATGTCGCTCCCCTTCGTCCAACCTCGTCGCGCAGCCCTCCTCCTTCTACCGAATGTTGGCGCCGATAGATGGGTCGAACTTTCTAGCCCCATTCCTTTCTACCTGATTCCCTTCCTTCCCGGACGGCCGGACCAAGTAGGGTTAGCTTGCCGCCGCCCTGGCACGCTGCCAGCAGCACGCGGAGCGAGAGGAACGGGTTACCCTCGAGCAAATGGCCATGTAGGGTTAACTCGTCCTGCCGTGACGCGCGGCCGGGAGGGTGCCGGAGAGTTTAGCCTAGCCCGCGCCATTGGCCGCGGACGCCGTCCAAGTACGCCTCCCGTGCGGCGCCCGCAATCCTCTAAGGCCTCCTAGAACTTCGACCAGCATCCTTGCCTCGCCTGCCCCAACCACCCAACACTTCGGTCAAGGCCCCGGACAGCGCCTCCGGCAGGGTAAAGCGGTGCACGCCCATCCCCTCTGTCGTCGGTCCTGCACCGGCCGTTCCTTGAGGTGCACATCAGGAACGCCGCCTGCCTCCTCCGCGGCGTATGGCCGCCGCCCCGAAGCTCCGTGCTCTCCAATGGCTTCCTCTCGCTGCCGTTCCCTGGGACCCCCGATGGCGCCCCCGCGGACAAGCCCTTGAGCTCGACTTCGATGACATCTTCGTCTCGATTTATTCCTTCTAGGCTGTGTTGACGAGGGCGCGGCCTCAGACATCAACCATGTCCTGCTCCGGCATCAGCCGCTTCCGGTAGGATTTGGGGGATTTGGGGAGGATTGGAGAAGCCTCCGTGAAAATAATGTTGCAGGGTTGTCAGTTCCCTGTAGGTCGCCATTGTAGTGTTGTTCTTCTACGTCCACCACTGGAGTACCAATCTTTTATCTTTTACGGTTCTGGTGTCGATTGGGACATTGGGTACACACCTTGCTGATGGTGGACACGAGCGAGCACGATGAGCGCTTCGGAAGGCATGCCAGCAACGAGGAAAGCATGGACGGTTTTGTATCGTCCATGTTTCACTTTTTGTTAGTACTAAAGAACACGAGTATTAAACTGAAGTAGTTTATTCAGTGATGCAAACAATTCATATTACTTGTCGCTAAAATGAATGTATCTAGCACTAAAACATGTCTAGATACATCTATTTCAGCGACAAGTAATATGAATCGGAGGGAGTAGTATAGATGTCTTCTTCTCTACAACAGGGCTCGAGCTTGACGAGGACTCATGGTTACTGGTTTTTCGCCACAGAGCTAGGTATTTGCCCCTAATACATACCAGATATTTTTTGTCTGAGAAAGCAGTAATTTTATTAGCATGATCACAAGCACAAGCTTGCAAAGCAGTGTCAGTTATTTTTAATTCATCCATCTGACAACTATTCTTGCAATTAGTTATGTTTCTTCATAAACAATTAGTTTTGCTTTTGTGTCGCTATACGTAAAGTAAAATGAGATAGTGTAAAATTAGACACATTTGAAGGATGGGCTGCTTGCATATTAAATAAAGGCCATGCTTTCTTATCTCAGTTGTTTTTATCTCTTATATGACAAACACATGTAAGCATGTAAAAAAATCCAATATTTGTAGTCTAATCCATATCTTACTTTTTGCATTTGGTTATGTCTAATAGGTTTTCGTGGCTTTAAACGATTGCTCATTTTTCTGTCTAATTGTGTCTTCCATTGAAGTATTCATGCAATGGATGTAGACTAGACCTGTTTATATGATGTCAGCCAACAAATTCTCCTGTATTGGCTGTTCTCCAGTTAAGTACTTCTACCGCACTTATGATAATCTAAATATTCATTATTAAAGATAACTTCTACATTGTTCTCCGGACATGGTTTGTAGGCAGGATTGTGCATGCATAGGATTTCAACTTTCAATTTAGTCATTTCTCCACATGTACGATATTTTTGCATAGAACTGTTCACTTAAAAATCCACCTGGAATAAACTCTCATGTGCAGACACCACGTAGTGCTTTATTAAGCAGACATATCTATTTCCAGTATCTAAATTCCTTACCTTGTGGTAATTTAACCGATGGAACTATATGGATTGTTCCCTAGAGGTCCTCCATGATAAAATACTAATGTACATGCCTTATTATTTAGGTTATCCATAGGGCTGTGAGGACAAAGTACTCATGGTTAGACAAATCGCTTCCAGATACTCCATTTGGGATATAAATTGGATACCTTAGGTTATACGAATTTTATTACTTGTATGTGCAGGCTCTCAGGGAATTTTTTGTTGTCCAAAGGAGTATACGTCGCAGACTAAAAGATGCGGGGCAGGGGGCATTTTGCTTGAACAGGTAGCCTTGTACAGATGGTTAATGCAATTTGATGTTAAGTAAAATTTAGCTACCCCACTACTATTTATTTAGGAAATCATGGGGTAGTTACTTGATGGTTTCTGAATTTGACGGTGGTTCAACCGGCTGTCTGCGTGCACTGCTGATATTACAAAATTCTTATTAGTCAGTTTATTAGAGCGGCTGAACGTGATTGGCTTGGCTTGCCCATGCGTTAGTTATTATTGCTGCATTTGTACTTTGAGCGTGATGAGGATTTAAGTACTTGTGGGGTAGCATGGGTTATTGTTACATGTTGAAAACATTCTTGCTATTGTTATTTGGATGGAAAATATCGCTAGCTAGACTGTGATGCCATGTAAATGTTTCTACTTTTCACGTTTCCCTTATTAGATATTTACACAGGGCTATGTTGTCCAAATATACTACTGTACCAAAAGTCAGTTTGGAAGGTGATTTCCTAGATTTGCTTCGCTTACCATTCCATGTGATCTAAAACCAGTATATTTTGTCTTCTTTTGTAGGGTGAAGATCAGGAGAGGCTTTGCATGAATATTGTCCAAGCACAAGTGAGAGGAAAAAACCATGCTATCCATGGACCGATGATCCATGATGTTAATCATGTGCAGGGAATCGATGCTCTCGGTTGTCAAGGTATGGTGACAATGTGAGTAGTGCATTATGACTAGAGCCATCTCATCTCATCCCATGGTCATTCTATTTCTTAGATAGTTCATTTCTCAGATGTTCTGAATCAGAACTGATCTGCAGCCATCTCATCTCATCCCATGGTTTTAATTATGTGATAGGATCAATTTTTTCTATCTACATATCTTTAATGGTGGAAACATAGATTTCTTTTGGGGCTTCTGAACCTTGCGAAATAGATTTCCAAAACTCCAAGGCAGAAGTGCAACCTCTCTGAAGCTATGGGCTTTTGGAACGAGTGGCTATGTCAATTTTGTATACCTGCCGGAAACACCGGCAGATAGTAAAGCGTGGCAAGGGTGATTCTGAGTAAGGATGGTAATTTTACCCATGGGTATGGGTACCCGCGGGTACCGTCCCCGCATGGGCAGGGTATGGTCACACTTTTATACCCACGGGTAATACTCATACCCTACCGGTTAAGTCATGGGTACGGGCACGGGTATAGACTTGTACCAATGGGTATACCCATACTCTGCCCGTTTATACTGGCATGTCAAACTAGAGGTTCAACTAATGTGACTGAGAATCCTGGGGACGAGTATGGGATTACGACTTCTAAAATTCGATACTTTCATGTACTCGTCTACCTACTATAAAGTAGAGATAATTGTTTTTTTTTCAAATATATTATTGATGAACATAAAATTGTGAATAACTTGTATACTATATGATCTACCCGTGGGGTATCCAATGGATATGGGTACCCATCAGGTATGGGTATGGGTAAAGTTTTATACCCACGGGTACGTGTATGGGTAAATTTTTGTACCCATTGACTACACGGGTATGGGTATGGTATTTCTTTACCCTGCCCATACCCTGGCTATTGCCATCCTTAATTTCGAGACACCGTGGCAGTATTATTGGAGGGGTCGTCTAAGATGCACAATGCTGGCAGAGCAACGAAAGTGGTGAAGCCAAGTGGCTTGCAAGAAAAAAGTAGGATGGCAGATGCATCCTTGTCATGCCTTTAGAGCACTATGTTTTATGCGAGTGAGAGAGCATGTTTGGAGAAGCCATGAAACAAACTGCAGTAATACAAAACCGTTTAAGCTCAGAGCATATTAGAGGATGTAGGTAAGGACTTTATTTTTGCACTTCTTTAGTCTATTTTCAGATTCATGTTGTTTCTGGTATGTACATTTGAAGTCATAAGCATAAGAAGCATACATCATAAATCTAATAAAAAAAAGTTAAGCCATCAATAGTGTTCCGTCCTATATAATCTGATGAACCTTGGGTGCTCCAACTATATCCTATATACTGTGCCAGGTTAGATATGAAAGAGAGGAAGGCATGTACTGGAGATTAATTGAGAGGAAACCTGATTTTGTCTTTTGTTGTTCAAAATTTCATCTATCACCGTCCATAGAACGGTTTGATTAAACACGGTATATATATATTTATTGACTTTATATGAGAGATAATAACATATCAGTATCGTCTTATATTTTTTATATAGTATACGGCTATCTCTTTCCATACATTTTCATGTCTATCTTACGTGCAACATAAATAATTTGTGAGCCCGTAGCAACGCACGGACATTTGACTAGTGTTTGATAACATAGGTGTACAAAATACAAAATCAAAACAACTCTTTCTTGTTGACCCTAACTTTTGGTGTATTACGTTACGGCATGGTAAAACATATGTTTCAGGGCCTTAACATCGTATCTGACACATAGGTCTATATTCGTATACGGTATACCGCAATTATATGACATTTAAAAATAAACTCAACGTCAATGTAATCCATCCGTCCGTAAATAAGTGTACTTCTAGACTTGTTCTAAGTCAAACTTAAGTATGATCAACTTTATAGAAAAACGAAGTAATATTTATGACACCAAGTTGGCACCACTAGATTTGTTTTGAAATTTAGTTTCATAATATGATAATTTCATGTAATATACTATGTTGCTACATTTATCTACGAAGTTGGTCAGATTTAATAAAGTTTGACATAGGCAAAATCTAGAAATACATTTATTTGTGGACGGAGGGAGTAGAAAACATATAGATTATGCGTAGACAAAATATTGTGGTATACCTTTTTTTTCTTTTCTTCGGATACATTGTTGTTTTTATGTTCATTTTTTAAACCTATCTATTATATACTATTATACAATATACCGGTACATTTTGAGATACCACGTTAAGAAAAATAGGACATGTGAATCATGGACATCTAAAAGAACAGGTTGCCACAACACGGATGATTAGATATATAGTCTGTGTTCATGTCCAGTAGGATGTGACATGGTAAAATGCGTGCTAAACTACTTGGGGCGTGACACTAAACGTTGAATAATATTTATGTTTGCTTTAGATTTATTTCGTTTCCTTAACATAGATACATGTAAATAAATAGATTGTTCGTTTTTATTTTTCAACATACCAAAGATGAGGGTCCTCTTGCTAGTTATTTGTATACTTGTGGTATACCATTTTTAAAATATCATATAATTGTGGTATACGGTATAAAAATGGTCCCACATGTCAAATATATTGTTAAAATATCTATTTGGGCTAGCTGCAACGTACTACACCAAAAGTTAGGATCAACTGCAAAAGTTTTTTTTATTATGTGATCTGACTAACTTTGTCACCAAACTTGGTGTTACATGTAATTTTCTCTATACAGTACTCAACCGAGGACCTGAAGTTTCGAAACCCAACCCTCACCCTCACCCAAGCAATCTGAGATGTACATGTGGTTGATAACTGCACGTGTGTAAAACCTGAAACGTTGACTCCAGGGAAAGAGCAGAGCAGGTGATAAGATGAACATAGAGTACACATCGATATGCACAGTAGTTAGGACTGAAAAAAAGGCTCGTTACAAGGAGCGACGTGTGTTCCTTCTACAATATGCATGCTACACGGAACCTCTCCAACATCTCCACGTAGAAAAGAGAGAATATTCCAACCTGCCACCCGTCAAGATATAGTATACTCGTTTATATATAATTATATTTATGCATGCGTTTATTAAATTAGCCCGATCACCCAAAATGTAGGAGCGCCTGAGGATAACAACGTGTTGATTTCAATACGACATTATCAGTATATTCCAAGGAGATGTTTCCAGGACAATAGTGATCTGTAGGACATGCAAACTCTAGAGAGTGCAACGTACACCATATCCTTCTAAACAATTCTGAAATCCGCAGCTTTTCCTCCGTATCTTATGTGCGCGGGGAATATTAAAATATGCGGAAAAGGAAGGACCGAGCCATAAAACAAAGCTGGCAAAGTACCATACGTGTATCTTTATTGGCTTATTATATTATTCAGTACGCAAACGTAACCAAAACATCACGCACTAGGACTATAGCTAAACAACTGATCTGTATTCACCTAATGCCCGTCTAACCCACTACGCATATATTGCACAAAAGTAAAGCGGTCTGATCAGTACCAAATACTTTTGGGAACTCTAACACGAGCACTGATTATTTGTAGTTGTATATCCCAATACCATAAACATGGTACACAATAGATTATTTCTTAAGTCGACTCCTCTGATAAATGAACATCAATAAATAAAATACCATAAAAAGGGCAAGCATATCAATTAGTGTTGAGTTTCTGTATCCTCAATAATATTCTTCTTTTCTTTTCCTTTTTAATGTAGCAATAACCCTAAATGAAAGGACAAGAGGAAGAAGGGAGAGGAGGCCGTGGATGCCCTTGCTGGGGCGGACGGTGATCCAGGGATGGACGGCAAGAAGGAAGGAAGCGGTCATGGGGCTACTGGTCAACTGACAGACGCTAACATCAGCGCCTATCAGGAGCCATGAATCTCCTGGCCTGGAACTGCCAGGGGTTGGGACTGCTCCAGACAGTTTATAAGCTGGTGCTGCTCGTTCGCGCCTACAAACCCAAGCTTATGTTCATCAGCAAGACCAAACAAGGTGAGAAGAAAATCAAAGAACTGAGATGGAGGCTCGGCCTCAAACATTGTATGACCCAAGTAGGCAAAGGTAAAGGGGCTGGTATTGCTTTGTACAGGGATGAAAAGATTGAAATAGAAGTTTTGTCCGAGGGTCCGAGATACTTCGACGTGTTAGTCAATGACGTCCCCAATGGCCGAAAATGGCAGGGCACGTTTGTGTATGGTGAACCTAAGAGCTCCGAGAGACACCACATGTGGTCCTTGCTACGGAGAATCAAACCTGATACAAATATACCCTGGCTCATGATCGGTGATTTCAATGAAACAAAGTGGCAACACGAGCATTTTTCTGAAACGAAAAGGTCGTAGAAAAGAATGGTTGAATTCAAGAGTGTTCTTTCCTTCTACAACCTGCATGACATAGAGTTTGCTGGCCCACCTTGGATCTACGACAACAAACAGAAGGAGAAGAGGAACGTGAAGGCTAGGATCGATCGTGCGGTGGCTTCTCACTGCTGGTCTGCTCTTTACCCTAAGGCCAAGCTCATGCACATCATCTATGCGAGATCTGACCACCTTCTGCTCCTCCTTGAGCTCGATGGTGGCAGCCACGATAATAAGCACCGAATCAGCCCAGGTATGAAAGTATGTGGGAGAGGGATCCCATGTTCAATGATGCAGTGGAGGAAGCATGGTCAAATGCACCGCCTTGCTCTAACCTATCCGACCTGATGTAGAAAATTAAATCAACAAGCATCCATTTGAAGAACTGGAGTGTGGAGAACTTCGGCCATGTCAATAGTCATATCAAAAGTAAGAGGAAGATTCTTGAGAAACTTTCGAAGAAGCTCAGAACTGACGTCCGAGAGGAAAAATCCACAAGATCAGCACTGAAGTCGACGAGCTACTCCATAGGGAGGAGATTATGTGGAGGAAATGTTCGAGGGTTAGCTGGCTCAAGGAAGGGGACAGAAATATGAAGTATTTTCATAAAAAGGCCAACTGGAGATAGTCAAAGAATAGAATCAAAAGAATTAGAGGGCTGAATGGGAATTGGATGGATGATCCTGAGGAAATCAAGTCACTTGCTAATGACTTCTGCAGAAATCTATACACTGCTGACTCTCAGGTTTGCCCGGATGAGTTAATCGACCTTATTCACACACCTATTTCATAAGATATCAACCAGTCCCTTTGTAGAGAATTTTCGGATAGGGAAATCACTGACACGTTGTTTCAGATTGGCCCACTAAAGGCGCCATGCCCAGATGGCATGTCAGGCCATTTTTTCTAGCGCAACTGGGCCCTGATGAAAACTAAGGTGATCTAGCGGTCAAGAGTTTTTTTAGCGACGGGGTTTTACCAAAAGGGCTAAATGACATCTCATTGTCCCAATCCCTAAAGGTACGAACCCAGAAAGCCTCATTGATTATAGACCGATAAGTCTCTGCAATGTGATCTACAAGATCATATCCAAGTGTCTTGTCAACAGACTTCGCCCTTTCTTGGATGGTCTTATCTCTGAAACACAAAGCACATTTGCCCCGGGAAGATTAATTACAGACAACACGATCATTGTTGTTGAGATCTTCCACAAAATTCAAAGGAGAAAGAACCCCAGGGATAGCCACTACGCATACTAGCTAGAACTCTCTAAATCTTATGACCGTGTGGATTGGGCATTTCTAGAAAAAATACTACTAAAATTGGGTTTCTACAAATAATGGATGAATTGGATCATGTGATGCGTCAGGTCAGTGCGTTTCTCGGCCAGAATCACTGGACAAACTCTTGACCCCTTTACTCCCTCCCGCATAATTAGGCAGGACGATCCTCTCAGCCCCTTCATATATTGCAAATGTATCTATAATTTTTGATGTTCCATACTTGGTTTTATCTACTTTCTTGTGTTTTGTCCACACTTTGGAGTATTTTTCATATGATTTCTTGAACTAACCTATTAACAAGAGCCACAGTGCCAGCTGCCTGTTTTCTGTTGTTTTTAGTTTCAGGAAGTTAGAAAATGAATATTCTCGAAATTGGACGGGACAAAAGCCAAAGTCACTATTTTACCGGGGGACACTTGGAGCCAGAATACGAGACGGAGAGGGGCTAGGGCCCGTCCACACCACCTGGCCGCGCGGCCAGGCCTGGCCCGCGCCAGGGGGTGGTCTGGCCGCCCCAGGCACCCCCTCGGCCTCTCCTTCCACCTATATATTGCCTCCGATACCAAAACCATAAGTACCCGATCAAAAATATCCACGAAAGATTCTGTAGCCGCCGTCATCTCCATCCCTAGATCGGAAGGGATCTGAAGCTCTTTCCGGCACCCTGCCCGAGAGGGAAATTCACCCTGGAGGCCTTCTTCATCATCATGCAAGCCTCCGGTGTGATGCGTGAGTAGTTCATCTCTAGACTACGGGTCCATGTAGTAGCTAGATGGCTGATTCTCCTCCTTTGTGTTTTCATGTCTAGATCTTGTGAGCTCCGTTCATGATCAAGATCATCTATTTGTAATTCTGCATGTTGTGTTTGCGGGGATCCGATGGATATTGAGATGCTATTTCAGACTGATTATTGATTCTATCATGTCTTTGTTATTTGTGATCTTGCATGCTTTCTGTTGTTAGTAGCTATCTTGGCCAAGTAGATGCTAGCAACTCTAAGAGTTAGTATTTATGCTGGATAGTGGGATCATGCCTCTGGTAATCTGGGGAAGTGACATAAATATCTAAGGTACTAGATGTGCTGTTGCTACTAGGGAGAAAACAACAATCCTTTGTTCATAGAACAATCGTATTGTTTACTTTACACGCAATTCGTAATGCAATAATCTGTTGCTTGCAACTTAATACTGGAGGGGGTTCGGATGATAACCTGAAGGTGGATTATTAGTCATGGATGCACTTGGATGGCGGTCTATGTATAATGTTGTAATGCCCAATCAAGTCTTAAAGGAGTCAAGATGATTAGTATATGCTTATATTGCTTTCTCGATGTTTGTCAATTTCCCCGCTGTAATTTGTTCACCCAACATGTTATCTGTCTTAAGGAGAGCCACCTCTAGTGAACTATGGACCCCGGTCCTTTCTTTTACATACAATCTACAAACTGGTTACTGCTTTGTGTTTACTTTATGCAAACTATTACTTCCTTCCATTCGATATGTTTAATCCTTTGTTTTCAGCAAAACCGGTGAGATTGACAACCTCATCGTAATATGGGGGCAAAGTTATGTGGTTGTGTTGTGCAGGTCTCCACGTTGCTACTAGCACCGATAGTGCGCCCTGCCAAAGCTCAGCTAGCAACACCTTTGGGGTGTTTCCTTGCTCCTACTGGTTCGATTAAACCTTGGTTTCATACTGAGGGAAAACTTGCTGCTGTGCTCATCATACCTTCCTCTTGGGGTTCCCCAACGAGCTCGGTATATTTTGGGCCATCAAGCTACTTTTCTGGCGCCGTTGCCGGGGAGTCAAGGACATCTTCACAAGGGGAGTCCCTCATAACCAATCTCTTTACTTTGTTATTTTTGTTTTGCTTAGTTTACTTTTGTTTTGTTTGCTTGCTTTCTTTATTGAAAACACAAAAAAATTAGTCTCTATCTTAAGTTGCCATTATGTATAGCCTTGCTCCAATCACTATGTCACCTGAGGAAATGATTTTCACTTTTAAACAAGGAATTGAGGAGAGCTTCAAGGAAGCTTGGTCTAGAATCTGTGATCTACATGAAAAAACTGAGCCTAAAATGACTCAAAGCTTGTTCCTTAGCAGTTTTTACCTTGGAATTGCTCTTTGCTATAGATATGCTTTAGATACTGTTGTGGGAGGAGATTTCCTCCAATGCAATAAGGATGATGCTATTAATGCTATAAAGAAATTGGTCTTTACTTACAACTTGCCTAGCAAAACTGATATTTCTTTCACAAACATATTTGCTGGATTGAACACTCTTGAGACCAGCACTGCTAGTTTGAAAGATTGCTATAATATGCTTAGGGAGCATCATAATTATGTTCCAATAAATTCTGAACCATCAAAGTGGCTCCCATAGTAAATATTGATATAAATAATGAAACTTTTCAAGCTCGCTGTGATATCATGTCTGAATTTTGTCTTATGCCCAAAGATATTTATGAGTCTTTGAATCTTTGGGGGCTTTCTGAAGGAGGAAAAGAAATATATCTTGCTAATAATGCTACAATATTACCTATTGGAATAGCTGAAGGAGTGTTTACAAAGATCCTTGGGAAAATGATTTCTACGAATTATCTTGTTATTGAATGTGCAGGAAAAGGACAAATTACGCTTGGAAGGTCCCTATTAGAACTCCTTAGAGCAATAATAGATGTGGGAAAGAGGACCATGCACCTTGCTTCTCCACCAAACAATCATATTTTCCCCAAGGTTAAGAATAAAAGTAAGAGAGGTAAGGGCAAGAAATTTGGTTTTAATGCTTTTTCATTTGAGAACACTTGATTTTTTTCTTGCTTCTTATGCCTAACGTAAAGGCGTTAAAGAAAAGTACTTATTGGGAAATAACCCAAAAGTTTTAGATGAGTCTCCTTATCCTTTTTATTTGCTTTTTGTGCCAAGAGTAACCTCTAATGAGAGAGAAGTAATGATTGGGAAAGTTGCTGTCCCGAAACAGATTTCTGTGCTTCAGCGTAAAAATTCGTGTAAAATCTCTGTACGTCCTTTTGAGGCGTGAATTTTTGTGCTTCTGCCCCAGGTTGTTATCTAACTTTCGTTAGTTAAACTTTTTGATTTGAGCAACAGAAGGTCTTCGAAAAAATTCGTCTTTACCTACTGGTATGTTTTGACAGATTTCTGCCATTTTCTATATTTGCTTCTTGTTGGTTTCTTTTTGAGTTCTTTTGGGGAATTGAGCTTTTTGAGGGAAGTGCTACAGTAGCTTGCGTTTTAATGGAAGTTTTATTGGTGTTAGAACTGAACCTAAAGACTTATTATCTTGAGTGCACTAATGTTGCTAATGAAGATTGTGTGAAGTTTTGTATGAAGGAAAAATTTCAGGTGTATGGAAGGAATGAGTAATGAGATGAAGGATGGACTAAAGCTCAAGCTTGGGGATGCCACGCGTGTCACCCCAAAAAATATCCAAGAAGTACAAGCGTCAAAGCTTGGGGATGCCCAAGGCATCCCCTACTTCATCAATAAAAATCCCAGGTTTCTTCCAAACGCTTCATTTTTATTGTTTCATGCACAGTTGTGTTGTTCTTGGAGCGTCTTCTTTTTCGTTTTCGTTTTGGTTTTTCGTTTGCTTTGTTTGCTTAGTTTTGCTGAATAAATTGATTGGACCCCCTCTGTCATGCATTGGTTTTCAAATAGTTTGGTTTGGATTGGAAAAGAGTAGGAAAGTTCATGCTTAAGTGGTAAAGAGAGCTTGTTTTTGACGGTGGCCTATGCTTTGTCATGCCATGCTTTTTATTGTTTTAGATTTATGCTTAGTATTCTTTGCTGTAGCATGACTTGTTATAAACAATTGAGATTGCCTAATGTGCCTTGGATGAATCATGCGTTGTTTTAGCATATTAAAGCATAGTATTGTGGTATTCTCCTTTGATGCTTTATTTGGGTTGACTTGGCACATGCTCACACCATGTTATGACTATCCCAAGTCACCATAGCCTTTATGATCCTTTAGTTTTCAACTTGTAGTATCACTTTATGCTTTGATCAATGATGTTTTGTCGCTCTACATGATTATGGCCATTATTGCTCTTTTAGTTTGTCGCTCCCAGTCTTTTGCTAGCCTCCACAACCAAGTATGAGTTCCACTCATGCATCCAACTCCCTAAACCAAGTTATTCCAAAGAGTCCACCATACCTACCTACTAGCATATGCTATTCCAAGTATATTCATGCTTTTGTTTACCTTCCAAATTAAACTTGTTATGAGAAAACTAGTGATTAAAGCTCTCACGAACTTGATGGCACACTTTACTTTTTTGCCCTTAATAAACTTGAACCATTGTGTCGTCTATGTTGTATATGATTGCACTTATTTGTTGGGGATTAGCAGAACCATGCTGTCATGGGGAACGCTTTCAACATTTCACTGGTACTTTGTACCTAGTTGATATCATGCTCTTTTGTCTATGGATGTCGTCGGTGTGAAATGAAAGGGGAGCTTATAAGTCCATGGAGTTATGTATATGTGTTAGAGAAACGCCTGGGCCGCTGGTCTAATCCATGCTGACATGGTGGAAACCTGCAGCGTAACCATAATGAGCTGTCTATGAAGCATTCTTCTTATAAAAAAAGAGTCCTATATTAAGAAAAAAGAGAAAAGAGAAAAAAAAGAGATTATGAAAAGAGGAAAGAGAGAAAAAATCACCATATTCCCATGGTAAATAAGAAGATTGCTGAGATGCTCGTTGTCTGCTAGCCTTGTCATTTTGATATGGTGATTCTTCCATATCATCGGGCAAGGGGTACCCTGTTGGCGGTTCTCTATGATACACATGTACTTACGATGACAAGAACTTACCGGTGACTAAACTTGAGTAGCATGAGGAGCGACCCTCGTATTCAAGGGACATGAGATTTCTAACTTATACTTCGTCAAGCATATACACCATAGTTTGTTCACTTTAACCTTAATCACTTCAAGATGCTTATGATAGGGGCAATGAGAGCTGAAAGCTATAAGTACCATAATTTTTGGAAGCTCTTTATGAAACTTGAATCTCTGCTTCCATCTATGAAGGCCTTTCTCCCACCATTATATTGAGTCTCCACCTTCTACCTTTATGCACCTACTTTGAGAGCATAGTGGCCATTCTTAGTTCTATGTGCATTGTCCCAAGACTAGTTGATTGATGCATACCTTGATATTGCTTGTTTTAAACTATTTGTACCTAGTCACTCTTATGAACTTTGAAGGTGTCCTATGCATTTATATTTGCTACTCTATGAGCGACAAGCTGAATACCACTATGCTATGTTTTCTTTATGTGAACCAAACAAACGTCTTGCAAAGCATTGTTATTCATG
This sequence comes from Avena insularis, assembly GCA_023614405.1. Taxonomy (NCBI): domain Eukaryota; kingdom Viridiplantae; phylum Streptophyta; class Magnoliopsida; order Poales; family Poaceae; genus Avena; species Avena insularis. Next base: position 91,643,020 of record CM042696.1, on the reverse strand, counting down.
AATCTTTTGTTTGTGTCTTTTCATGTTGCAACATAGTTTCTTTGTCTTATTGCTAGAACTTTGTCTTTCATGTTATGATTGAAGTAATATGATCCCAGCTTTGAATGTTTTACAAGTACTTTGATCAAGTTTATGATGGTGCATGTCACCTCAAAAATTATTCTTTCTTTTTATCACTTACCTACTCGAGGACGAGCAGGAGTTAAGCTTGGGGATGGTGATACATTGCAAATGTATCTATAATTTTTGATGTTCCATGCTTGGTTTTATCTACATTCTTGTGTTTTGTCCACACTTTGGAGTACTTTTCATATGATTTCTTGGACTAACCTATTAACAAGAGCCACAGTGCCAGCTGCCTGTTTTTTGCTATTTTTGGTTTCAGGAAGTCAGAAAATGAATATTCTCGAAATTGGACGGGATAAAAGCCAAAGTCACTATTTTATCGGGGGACACTTGGAGCCAGAATACAAGACGGGGAGGGGCTGGGTCCTGGCCACACCACTGGCAGTGGCCAGGCGGCCCAGCGCCAGGTGGTGTGGCCGCCCCAGGCACCCCCTCGGCCTCTCCTTCCGCCTATATATTGCCTCCGATACCAAAACCCTAAGTACCCGATCAAAAATCCACGAAAGAGTCTGTAGCCGCCGTCATCTCCATCCCTAGATTGGGAGGGATCTGAAGCTCTTCCTGGCACCCTGCCGGAGAGGGGAATTCACCCTGGAGGCGTTCTTAATCATCATGCAAGCCTCTGGTGTGATGCGTGAGTAGTTCATCTCTAGACTACGGGTCCATGTAGTAGCTAGATGGCTGGTTCTCCTCCTTTGTGCTTTCATGTCTAGATCTTGTGAGCTTCGTTCATGATCAAGATCATCTATTTGTAATTCTGCATGTTGTGTTTGCGGGGATCCGATGGATATTGAGATGCTATTTTAGATTGATTATTGATTCTATCATGTCTTTGTTATTTGTGATCTTGCATGCTTTCCGTTGTTAGTATCTATCTTGGCCAAGTAGATGCTAGCAACTCCAAGAGTTAGTATTTATGCTTGATAGTGGGTTCATGCCTCCGTAACTGGGAAGTGACAGAAATCTCTAAGGTACTAGATGTGCTGTTGCTACTAGGGAGAAAACAACAATCCTTTGTTCATAGAACACTCGTATTGTTTACTTTACACGCAATTCGTAATGCAATAATCTGTTGCTTGCACTACACCATGGACCAAATAAGAGGGAATAGAACTGCTGACAAAAGTCCACCTAAGAAGGCAATCAAACTGCCAGGAAAGTTTAACTGCCGGCACAAGCCAAAGATGGCATATTTGCTGCCGGTAAAGATGGAGAAGTAGCGGCATCCGGACTGCCGGGAACAATCGAAACATACGATGGCACGTTACCTGCCGGGACAACTCAGTTGCGACCCACAAACTGCCGGCCTGTCTAGGAAGGGCAACCCAAAAATAACCGCGCGCGTTAGCCAATTTAGGCGCGGGGAGTGAAATGTTGGGGCAAAAAAGCGCGGGCAGCCCATATCCCTTGCCCTAGAGTTGGAAATATCCCCAATCTCGCTGCCTATGCCCATCTCTGTCCCTGCAAGCCGTGCGCGCGCCGCCGCTTCTCCTCTCTGCCTCCCCGCCGGCCGTCGTGCCTCTCCCTGTCGCCGCTCAGCCTTCTCTTTCTTGCAGGGCGAGCCGCCGCCACTTCTCCTCTCTCCATCTCCATCGCTCGTCGCTCCCCTCCACCGCTGTCACTTCTCGTCGTCCCCAAATCCCAATGGCCACCGCCCGCCGCCGGCTGTGTTGACCCCGTCCGTGTCCGGCCCATCTGGCCCCGTTCTCCTCCTTTTCTCTCTGATCTCCTCCCTGCCACCGGAAAGGAGCTCGCCACCGGCTTGTCGTCTTGTCCTCAAGCTCCTCCCTGCTGCCGGAAAGGAGTTCGCTCTCGGCTCCTCGTCTCGTCCCCGACCTCCTTCCTCAGTGCCTGACATAGCTGTGGTGCCTGCCCGCTTCCACGCCCGAGAGAAGCCTGGCGAGGCTTCTGCATCCACTACCTCCAGCGCTTCCAGATCTTGGCAGTCTGCAGCCGCGGACGACCAGCACAACCAGGTGATCCCATCCATGTAAGATCCTCTATGTTTAATATATCCCTTTGTGTTGCTGAAGCAAAAAAAGATCGCTCTTCTCCGTTGTGAACTCAGGCTATGTACGGGCTAGTAGTTGTGCTTGCTTCTGACTTCTCGGTTAAAAACTATTCTTGTAACCTGTGGTTTCTGCTGTAGCTAGCTTGCGGTAGTTTATCTGAATACGATGCCTATTTAGGTCAAATCTTGTTACATAATCCAGTTTCTTTATTGAAAAATTGGGGGTTGTGTGGCGCTTGCAATCTAAAATAATCTAGCTCTTTCTACCTATCTACATTATTGGTACTATGATTTTTGCTAAGATATGGACCGATGAACTCGTCACCTTTTGAAGCTTGTCTAGTACTACAGGTTTAATGCAGAGATTGATCAGGACTGTTTGTGAAGTTGTGCACTTTGGTACAGCAAAACCTGTTCTTTGTCGTCAATATTTTTTCTTGGTTTTTTGTTGTTTTTTCTTCCATCTTGTTTCATGGTAGATTGCTTATTAATATGTATAAATTCGTAAAAGTGGGCACTCTCAGAGCAGCAGATGTTCATCCATATGTTATCTGTTATAATTGTATGTGTACTTGGTGTGTCTGTTAACAATGTGTTCTTCAACTTGTACCAAAGCTTTGGCCTCTCCAAGTTCCCTTTTTCTTAGTCCTGAACCTGATGTAGGAGACAAAGAAACTCAACCTGATACTTCACTTTCATGTGTCATTTTCTTATACCTGAAACTGATGTTAGAGGATAAATATATGTAGATGGACATGATGGAAATATCATGGTTTCTACAAGCAGATGTTGTTTGCCTTATTACTAGAGCAAGGCAATTTGATTATTCTTGTTTGTTTATAATAAGCTTTTTGAGTCTGTTGTGGTTCAGAAATAAGCTTTCCATAGCAGAATCGGGTAGAGCAAATTTTCAAGACATGTTTACTAACATTAAGAAGATGGTAGATGGTCATGAGCTTGGCACTGAATGTTGCGAAGTTGCCGTTGACTACATCATCAAAAGAGGTGCCATATTGCCTCGTTCCATTGGGAATGTGACGACCATGGGACACGCTCAAGGAAGAAGTTTAGCTTGGCTCTATAAACATGTAGGGTTATTTTTATTTAGTTGCAATACCAACAATCAATATTATCTAAAGTCTTTGCTCTTTGGCAAATCTTTATTTCATATGCAGATGGAGGTGGACAAGTCCAAGGCAAAGCAAAGCTTGCCGCCACAAGGAGAATGAACTCCCAAGAGGTAATAAATGAACTGCATTTTCCTCACGCTCTACATAAAAACTAGGATTGAGTGATGGATCCTGGTTATTATGTATCCTTTATTGTGCTCTTATGATTGAGTAAGTTATCTACTTCAAGGAATTTTGATTGTTTGCCTAGAATTAAGTCCAAAATTACTGTGTTGGTCTGGTCTGGCCATTAATCGTGAATCGCTTGTCTTTGATTTTTCTTGAAGCTGTGTTGGTCTGGCCATAGTTTTATTATCTGCTGTGACTGTCCGAGAAAGAGGGAAGGTCATGGCGAGTTTTTTGTCAAGTCCTGGTTGTTAAGGTTTCCTTGGTAATTAGGTCCTCTGGTATTTCTATGCTATTTCTTTGAATTGTTGTCTTGGAAGCAAACGAAAGGACATGTAGTAGGTGAGATGAACAAATTGGTGATCGTCTGATGGTCCAGTAAGTGTCTTATGCACGTGAGTTAAGGATTTTTTTTCTCTGAGAATTTTGAGCTGCAAATCGATGGACTGCATATGGGCATCCAGCCTCATACCAGCTTGATATTTATATAGTTTTGTTAATCAAGAAAACTACATTAGTTTTCACACTAGCTGGCTGCTAGCTCGTCACGGCAACACTAGTATTTAGAATTTTGATTTTGATTTTGTTTGTTGACTAGTGCGAGTAGAGAATAGTAGTACTTGATGAATTTGACTTTACGTAAGCATGGTTTTTAAATCTCATTTCTCACTTGATTTTTTGGCAACAATGCACTTGTTTATGGAGCTACATGTTCACACTTAAGAGTTGCCATACTTTGCTTTGCACATGGTTGCAGTATATGCTTATTAACTCTTTTCTTTCACTTTCTTTTCTTCAGGTTAATTAACAGCACAAGAGGGCAATCATCACCACAAGAAATAGGACCTGATGCTCCACAGACTAAATGAATGCACTAGGATTGTCTTAGAAATATTTATGCACTGTCTTTGTGTCTTAGAAACATACTTATGTACTGTTGCTGTTCATTTTGCTGTTGGTGGGTAAAATATTTATGATCTTGTGCACACTTGATGATGTAGTTCATTTTGAACGTGACTTATGGATGAACCATGCCTTATGAAGAAAATTTGACCGTAAGATATCATATTGATATCATATTTTCTGATGTCTGATTGAATTATGTGTTCAAATTGGGTGTGTTTGAGTTGAGATACTGTTGTATATTGGGGAGATGGTTTGATCCAGTTCCGGCCTTCCGGCAGTCCCACTACCAGGCATTCTGATCCCAACTGTCGGGACAAGTATCAAGTTTGGAGGCTGATAAGCTGCTGGCACAACTAACTGAACTGCCAGGAAAACTCGGAGCTAACTGCCAAGAGAACCTGGAGCTAACTGCCGGGAGAATAACTGACCTGCCTAGAATACTAGAAAAAACAAGGCATGCTAACTGCCAGTAAAGATGAAACCTGCCGGCAAAGACCTTTGCCGGCAGGATTTTAGAGGGCGGGCCAGCCTGCCGGCAAAAACTCTTTGCCGGCAGTTCTATTGCCAACTTAGATGACTTTTCCCGGCAGCAAGGCTACCCTAATGTTTGGTCCATGGTGTAGTGTTGCAACTTAATACTAGAGGGGGTTCGGATGATAACCTGAAGGTGGATTATTAGTCATAGATGCAGTTGGATGGTGCTCTATGTATAACGTTGTAATGCCCAATCAAGTCTTAAAGGAGTCAAGATGATTAGTATATGCGTGTATTGCTTTCTCGATGTTTGTCAATTGCCCCGCTGTAATTTGTTCACCCAACATGTTATCTATCTTAAGGAGAGCCACCTCTAGTGAACTATAGACCCCGGTCCTTTCTTTTACATACAATCTACAAACTATTTACTGCTTTGTGTTTACTTTCTGCAAACTATTACTTCCTTCCATTTGATACGTTTAATCCTTTGTTTTCAGCAAAACCGGTGAGATTGACAACCTCATCGTAAGTTGGGGGCAAAGTTCTGTGGTTGTGTTGTGTAGGTCTCCACGTTGCTACTAGCACCGGTAGTGCGCCCTGCCAAGGCTCAGCTAGCAACACCTTTGGGGTGTTTCCTTGCTCCTACTGGTTCGATTAAACCTTGGTTTCATACTGAGGGAAAACTTGTTGCTGTGCTCATCATACCTTCCTCTTGGGGTTCCCCAACGAGCTCGATATATTTTGGGCCATCACCCCTACCTATTCCTATTTGTGGGTGAAGCATTGGCTTGTATCCTAAAGAAGAACATGATGGAGGGAAGTATCACTCCGCTGAAAGTTGCAAGAAATGTCCCAGGGATCTCCAACCTTATGTTTGCCGACGAAAACCTCATCTTTTTCAAAGCCATGCCGGAGGAGGCCAGGGCCGTTGACAACAATTTGAATCTTTTCTAGAGGTGCACAGGACAACTCGTCATCCCTAGCAAGTGTTCCTTCTTGTTCAACTCTGCTTGTCCGTCGACCACCCAACAGGAGATCAAGTCCGTCCTCGGTGTCGCTTCCTCCACTTTCAAGGAAAATTATCTCGACCTCCCCACTCCAGATGGGCGGATGAATGATACGTTGCAAATGTATCTATAATTTTTGATGTTCCATGCTTGTTTTATATCTACTTTCTTATGTTTTGTCCACACTTTGGAGTACTTTCACACATTTTCTGGAACTAACCTATTAACAAGATGACACAGTGCCAGTTGCCTATTTTCTTCAGTTTTTGGTTTCAGAAAAGCCAGAAAATGAATATTCTCAGAATTGGACCGAACAAAAGCAAAAGTCGATATTTTACCGGAAAGACTCACGGAGCCAGAAGACGAGACGAAGAGGGGCCAGGGGCTGGCCACACCATGTGGTGGCGCAGGTCCCCTGGCCCCACCACCAGGTGGTGTGGGCCCCTAGTCCACCCTCTGGCATCGCCCCTTCGCCTATAAGAAGCCTCCCGATGAGAAAACTGAAGGAGATATGCCCTAGAGGCAAATAATAAATAGGTTTTTATTATCATATCTCAATTAGTTTATAATAGTTTCATATTGTGCTATGACTGTGCCAAGTAGAAACATTGGTACAAGTGTGGTATGAAATAACCAAGTCCCTAGTAGCCTCTATTCATACTAGTTCGTTGGTCATGAGGATGATCTGGGTTTCAAGATCATGGGCATTTATGTCAATTGACAACGGGATCATATCATTAGAGAATGATGTGATTGGACATTCCTCGAAGGATTGCAACACGATCAAGTCATATAGTTCATTGTTGCAACAGCTATACCTAGACTCCTTTTCCTTAGACCGTGAGCTAATATTATTCACTGTTTCCTGAAGCTGCTTAGACTGCATCAACCATCATCTGGTAATACGGTGGCTATAAAGGTGTACGTTGGGTATTTCGAAGGAATAGTAGATGACATGTGACTGCAAGACCGGGATTTGTTCACCCACATGACGGGTAAAGATACATACGACCGACTTGGTGAGATTACATCCATAAATGTTGCAACATGTGACTCGGTCACAGGGATGTAATATCACGGTAACAAGAAAATAGAACTTGTTGTGAAAGAGATTGAACAAGGTATGTGATACCAATGATCGGATTTCGGACAAGTCGTATCGAGAAACAAAAGGAATTGGATGCTACATTTAGCGGTTCAAACGACATTATCATCAGGAATGCATAGGGTCACATGGATATCCCTCGTCCCTCTGTTGATCATTGATTTAGATCATGTCTAGATCATTCCCGAGCCGTGAGAGGATACACTTAAGGGTACGATGAGAGCGATCATTCGTAAGACAGAATCACAGTAGAGAAAGAGAAAGCCGGAAATATTCCGCAGAGAGATCTGAAGTTGTTCGAGGAAAGAATAAAGGAAAAGACCAGAAAAGTGTTTTTGGATAAATGGGACTTTAAATATACATTTATTATATGTTAATTATGAATTAATATATTCTAAATAATATTTATATTAAGATTTATAAAAGCAACTTTCATATTAGGCCAAATTCCCGGAGGGAAATAGCCTAGAAGGAAAAGCTGCAGAAAAACAGAAAGGGAAAACAGCTAAAACCCGGCGGATCGCCGACCGCCATACGGGCGAGCCAGCGCGCGCCCGTGCCGCCACATGGGCAGGCCTGCTCAACCCCGGCCCATGCGAGGCTCACGGGAGCCGGCGGGCAGGCGTCTTTGGGCCGGGAGGCGAAGCTGCCCACCCGGGGTCGCCTCGCTAGGCCGCCACCGCGGGAGCAGCTGGGCGCGAGGTGGGTCGCGCTAAAGGCCCACCCGGCCAGCGTTGTGCTGCTATCTGCTGCTCGCTGCTGCTGTGGGCGGTTGGTTGCCTGTTGGGCTTGGGTTTTGGCCCATCTGGCTATTAGCTCAAAATTCTTTTTTATTTCTTTAGTATTTAGTCCCACATGGCTTAGCCTTTGAGAAAGGCACACCCCCTTAGCCTATATAAAGGGTGCCCATGGGTGGGATGATACACACAATTTTGAGAAGTCTTTTAGTTGACTTTCTCCCTCCCTCTCTCTATACCTTGTGACAATGGCCCCAAGTCTGGGTTGTGTGAACAAGGCACACCTGCAGTACGCCATTGTGCTGCAGGCATTCCTAGCTGGATATCAACTTCCGCACTCCCGGCGGGATCGGGGAGCCGGAGGTCTCATCGTGCACCGGATGTGTATGAAGACACGAGGCGCAACACTTGGGGCGCTTAAATGTCGTGAGCCGGAGCTGCTGCACGATGAAGAAGGAGCAAGGGGTGACCTGCGAGGAGCTTCGCGACCTTGAGGTCGGCTACGGATACGACTACTTCAACCATGTTCCTCTCGGAATGTTAACCGCGTACGGTCTACAAGGGTATGTATTCTCTACGCATTGGACGTTACTACATTACTACATAGATAGATCCTAGGCAGTTTTTGGGGTTCCATCGTAGGTAATTTTTTGTTTTCTGCTGTGGATCCCCTTCAGTGGTATCAGAGCCAGTTATGCGTAGGAGTGTTATACATCTAGTATGCACAAGTATTGTGCGAGCATTTATCTCTTAGTTGTTATCATCTGACGTGTACTTGTTTATATCGCAGTATTGTTTGATGAAGCGCCCCGGACCGACCTTACGCGTATTCATACGCGAGACTGGTTCCACGCTCAACATACGGCTTGTACCGTATAAGTGGCTAGCGGGTGTCTGTCTCTCATTCAATAGTTGATATATCATTTACAACGGAGGGCCCTGAAAGGGGTGTAGTATAGACAACTGTTGAATCCATGTTGTGGTTAGAAAGTTCGTAGATTAGAAACGGTTCTATTGCAAAAGCCCTAACAACCACGTAAAACTTGCAATAGATAAAGTAGATGCGTCTTCGGGAGGCATGTGATTATGATATGGCATTAGTCGTTACGAAGGTAAAGTAGTTTACTTTTTTGTTACTAAGTAGTATAGTAATAGCATCATTCCGATGGACGACCTGGTGGAGGCATCGTGGACTTGGTGTCAAACCAAGGGCAAGATGGAGATCATGTCGGAGCGCTCGATGGAGATCAAGGCGCAAGAAGGACCATATCATATCACAATATACATATGATGTTGATTTCTGTTTTACATCTTATTGTGTGCTTGTATTTAGATACTCAACGGTAGCAAATAAGATAATCCCTATTGAATTCCAATGTTCCATGTTCCCCTTGTGTGTGCACCACCAAGAAAGTTCTTCGATATGAGGCGCCCTGTGGTGAGTAGGGGTCAGACATATCTACGTTCTCATACAGTGGGTGTAAGCCATGTTGCACAGCGAATACACACAAGTTAGATTTGGCGAGCCTAGCATGTTATAGAGACGTGGCCTCGGAACACAAGAGATCGAAAGATCGAACATGAGTCACATGGATGATGTGATTGGCATTATTGAATGTCTACCTTTGATAATGCACTGACGGCCGTGTTAATCGGGGGAGGTGCAGAGGATAGGGATCATGCGATCACTAAAATCGTCTAGGGGATGACAATTTTGGTGGAGACCAATTATAAATTGATCTCTCATTATGAACTTAGTCTAGATGTTTGTTTGCAAATATCTTAGTAAATCATGGCCTATCCCATTGAGGTCCTTTGCGACCATGGGAATATATTTCTTAATGTGAAACTTAGCAAAAGGGTCCAACTTCATAGATTAATACCCACGCCTGAGGGATATCCTCGTAAAAGGTGATCTTCTCTTCTTGATACAATAACCATTAGGAGATAATTCGATGACTCCGGAATGTTTGTGTTTTCTCCATAATCATCCAATAATCCATTCTCCATTTGATTGAGAGTTGTGCCACATTTTGTATTCTACAGAATAAGGCACATAGAGTATGAGCCGTTGGATGGGTTTTCCTCCATCATGGATGAAAAGAGATTGTTTGGAAAAACACTTAGCGATCTTGCATTAGAGTTGAGAACTCTTGGAAGGGCTTGATTGCAATGGAGGTCATGGATGAAAAGGTATATGTAAGATATATAAATTATAAATGTGGTTCTTGCAAAACTCGTTGCAGTTTGCAAAGTATTTGATACTTGTCCTGCTTTGTGAAAACAGGAGGATCTGCTTGCGAATTGTTGGTTTTTGAGGCAACGTGACTTGATGACGGCAAGCAAATCGGTTGATGGCCGACATAACCTCTTTCCTCAAAGTTTATCATTTGGATTAGTGGACTTGAATATAATTTATAATCGTTGTATGTGTGTCTTGCTTTTGGCGAGACGATTATTCATATGAACAAGTTACAAGCCAATTTGTACTATTCTTATGAATGATGACCCACAAGTATAGGGGGTGTATCGCAGTATTTTCGAGGAAAGTGAAACCCAATTTATTGATTCGACACAAGGGGAGCCAAAGAATATTTATAAGCCTTAACAACTGAGTTTTCAATTCAGCTGCACCTAGAAACAATCTTGCTCATAGCAGTTTATCAGTATTAACAGTTTTGTAGTAGGAATAGTAAAGTAATACCAGTAGTAAAAGTGAAGACAGTAGTAACAATTGCAGTAAACAGTAGGATTAGAGCGCGGTAGGCATAGGGATGGATGGACGGGTGTTGCATGGACAAGACAATTCACATGGCAATCAGAACATAGGGCATTTGCAGATAAATAAGATAAAGCATCCAAGTACTAGATAATCCTAGGCATGTGTTCCATATATAGTCATACGTGCTACATAATGAGAACTTGCACAACATCTTTTGTCTGCTAGCTTTGTTTGCCAGGCGTCAAGGGAACTACTGGCAATTAAGGTGCTCCTTTTAATAGAGGACCAGAGCAAAGCATTAACACTCCGTGAACACACGTGATCCTCACATAAAAGCCATTCCCTCCGGTTATCCCGATTTCTGTCACTTCAGGGCCTTTGGTTCCAGACAACAACGTGTGTATACAACTTGCAGGTAAGACCATAAATAATACTATCATAATGAATCAATAACATGCCCAGATCTGAAATCATGGCACTCGACCCCTACTGACAAGCATTAAGAATAACAAGTCGCAACAAAGTCAAAAAGCACTAATAGTAGATACTAGGCACCATGCCCTAACAATGCGATGCCATTACATGAACGATCTCATCCAATCCCTACCATCCCCATCGCCTATAGTGGGGGATTACTCACTCATAGATGGGGGAAACATGGATGGTCGATGGAGAAGCGATGGTGATGATTATGGCGATGATCTCCCAATTCCAAGTAGGTGCCGTAACGAGTTTACGGTTCGAATCGTGGAATCTGGTGGTGGCGGTGCAGCGGAACTCTTTCTGGAAAAACGTTGAACCCCCCTAGGTTTTAGGTTAGGAGGAAACTTATAGGCGAAGAGGAAGACCAAGGGGGTGTCTAGGGTGGCCAGACCACCCCCTGGCACGACCAGGCCTAGCCCGCGCGGCCAGGTGGTGTGGCTAGGCCCCATCCCTTCACCGTCTTGTATTCTGGCTCCTTGAATCTTCTGGTGAAATAGGATTTTTGGCATATTTTCTGGGATTTTTCCTGATAGTTGATTTTCTGCACAGAAACTAGATACCAAGGTAATTCTGCTGAAAACAGCGTCAGTCCGTGTTAGTTGTATCCAAATTACATAAGTTTAGAGGAAAAACAATAGCAAAAGTGTTCAGGAATGTTGATACGTTTTGGACGTATCAATGAACAATACCATTATGGTCACATTATGATTATAAATAAGTTATTCTCATCACTATGTTAATGATAATAGTTTAAGCATTATAAAGGATTAGAATGCTAAAAGATATCCAAAGTTTAATAATGAAATGACACTATAGTTTAAGTCATTTTGGTTATTGCATGTACTTAATGAAGATCGGGGTCCAAGATGCTTGATCTAGAGACTTTGCAAAACCATGCTCTAGGGGCAGAATGACTAAAACTCCGGATTATAGTCAAACGGTGATATGCGAAGAAATGTTGAAACTTATACATAGTGATGTATCGTATTTTCAACAAGTAGTGGAAATCATTAGTTAATTGTGGACTTATGTGAATAAGCATATTTACTTAATGAAACATAAGTTCGAAATGATTTGAATTGTTCAAATGAGTTCACAACAAAATGGGATATTGAATTAACTGAATTAACAAGCCTCTTCGATTTGATCGACAAGACTAAAGTATTCAAGTTAAGTTTAACATGAAAAGAACTTGTGAAAGATGTTTCACAAATTATGATAATTGGATGAATTCAAACTATGTTGAAATATCTAAACATCATAATCATTATGTATTAAGTTACATATGCTATAATATCATCTTTTATAGGGGTTATAGTTATCGTTTAGAGTTAATGATCAGAATAAGCAAACACTCATTTGAAATACAAAGGAACATCTAAAAGATTCATGGAAACAACACCATAAGTGTTATGGAAAGTTCGAGTTTCTGGAGATTTCGACGAGTCGAAGTCGTGGCGAATAAACAAGTCTTTGTAGAGCATTCTTAGGAAGCTATGAATGCATCGTCCACAAGGGGCCAACCTGTTGTTGTCCTAAGTTGATGTGTCTTGATGAAGGTACAAGTGTAATAAAGTAAAATATCAAACAAGGTGTTTGACCTTACCTCCGAATTGTTAAGTGGCGCAGCGGAATTTGTTTCGTGAATCCAAACTCTACAAATGGAGGAGAAACTAATGATGATGATCATAAAGTTTCAGTGAATACTTTTACTAAAGAAAGTAGGATTCAACTATATATTCTACAAGTTTGAAGAATCATATTGTTTATTCACTTGTCATGTTTTGAATAAGACATACCTACAAAATACAAAGAAGCGTGATGGACCTAAGTATGAGAAATGAATGGTCATTGAAATCTCGTTAGTGGAATTCTTGATTTGATGGTGATCAAGGAATTTTGGAATGTCCAAGATTATCGAGAGGACCTGGATTTGAGTGGGAGCAAATCAGCTTGGCTAATTCATAATATGTAGCTAACATATTTTGAGTGGGAGCTAAGTGAAATCCCTGGATCTCAAACATGAATGTCATATTTGAGTGGGAGCGTAAAATCATTCTAGGATATGTGGACGACATATATGAATGATGTGATTGGTGTTAATAATATTTAAGTTAGATAAATAAGGATGAAGTTGAAATTATTAAACAGGAAAATCTATCGAGATAGATTAGTGAGTTTAATAAACACTGAATGTCGAATGCTTCTGGACTTGATTCTGAAAGAAGTTCAGAATGTCCTAAGACAAGATTCTGAAGAAGCTCAGAATGGAACAAGGTAAGAAAGAAGTTCTTACTATATGAAGCATTGAGTTAGTATTGCAACTATGGTTGAAAGAAAGAGATGTGTTGCATCTACTATGCCTCAGTTATAGGTTCTTCCATATAACCATGTTGTATACTCGACGTAATGTGACCCGAGGTTCTGGTTGGTAGGACAAAGTCTTAACTGTAAGAGCATGCCTTTAAGTGATTCCTGAGTTGATCACTGAACCAGAATTAAGTTTGTACTTAAATGGCAAGAAGCAAAGTAAGTGGCATAGTTGCATTTCATGCACTAGGATCTACATAGATATAGAAGTATAAAAGCTCCATCTGATGTGATATATAATGTTATGGCGGGGCTAGTTCGCTTTTAACGTAGAATGATGTGTCTCAGGGCCCAGTTCCCATGAGAAATCCCTCGAGGTTGATCTGAAGTCACGGTAAGCTCCTGGAATCCGACCTCATTCTGCTGCCATGACTACAGTATATACACAAAGGATAGCAAAGTGTGTTTCGAAGTTTAGATGACAACAATGAAAACGACCGTCATTATAAACACTAGAAACAAAGTCTCACTTTGTCGCCAAACAAATACTTCGACCCATTATTAGATAATGGAGTGAATGTCAAAATTAGGAAGACATTAACGATTTGCAAAAGACATCATGATCTGGTAAAACAGAACATGGACATGACGTTTCCCATGAGCATGCATGATTTGTAAACGCATATGGTATATGGTTTATATGAGTAAAATGCGAGCTGGATTATTTGTACTCTAGTGCAAGTGGGAGACTGGAGGAGATAAGCCCTAGAGGCAAATAATAAATAGGTTTCTATTATCATATCTCAATTAGTTTATAATAGTTTCATATTGTACTATAACTATGCCAAGTAAAAACATTGGCACAAGTGTGGTATAAAACAACCAAGTCCCTAGTAGCCTCTATTCATACTAGTTCGTTGGTCATGAGGATGATCTGGGTTTCAAGATCATGGGCATTTATGCCAATTGACAACTGGATCATATCATTGGAGAATGATGTGATTGGACATTCCTCGAAGGATTGCAACACGATCAAGTCATATAGTTCATTGTTGCAACAACTATACCTAGACTCCTTTTCCTTAGACCGTGAGCTCATATTATTCACTGTTTCCCGAGGCTGCTTAGACTGCATCAACCGTCATCTGGTAATACGGTGGTCATAAAGGTGTACGTTGGGTATTCCGAAGGAACAGTAGATGACATGTGACTGCAAGACCAGGGATTTGTTCACCCACATGACGGGTAAAGATACATACGGCCGGCTTGGTAAGATTAAATCCATAAATGTTGCAACATGTGACTCGGTCACGGGATATCACGGTAACAAGAAAATAGAACTTATTGTGAACGAGATTGAACAAGGTATGTGATACCAATGATCAGATCTCGGACAAGTCGTATCGAGAAACAGAAGGAATTGGATGCTACATTACCGGTTCAAACGACATTGTCATCAGGAATGCATAGGGGTCACATGGATATCCATGGTCCCTCTATTGATCATTGATTTAGATCATGTCTAGAGCATTCTCGAGCCATGTGTAACACCCCGTTCACTCCTGGGCCCGGGGGGTGTCACTCCTGGCAGCTTAATAGGATATCTAGACTGGCCCACAGACCAACACTAGTCTTTTCTGCGCACTTTGTCCTCACTTGTGCACACCCGGTTACCCACTTCCCGGTCGGTCACCCATCCTAGAATTGCTCTAGGCCAAGCACGCTTAACCTTAGAGTTCTTTTCGAATGAGCTTTCGGAAAAGAAGTTGCAACTTGTTGATATGGGTATCCTATCAATCCTATTAAGCCATGTGCCTGGATCTCATATACACCCACCCTTTAGAAGATCGATGCCCTCATCGATCAAGCACACCCCAGGAACGTTCCCTCTTGGCACGCTGCATGCGTCCGGTCTTAAGCACATGTGCCATGCCGTGTCCACTCCGCCACACGCCGCCATGCTCCACATGTCCCGCCATCGACCCGCACACACCGTGTAATCGCAAGTCGGCTCGACCACTTGTAACACCCCGTCCACTCCTGGGCCCGGGGGTGTCACTCCTGGCAGCTTAATAGGATATCTAGACTGGCCCCACAGACCAACACTAGTCTTTTCTGTGCACTTTGTCCTTACTCGTACGCACCCGGTTACCCACTTCCCGGTCGGTCACCCATCCTAGAATTGCTCTAGGCCAAGCACGCTTAACCTTAGAGTTCTTTTCGAATGAGCTTCCAGAAAAGAAGTTGCAACTTGTTGATATGAGTATCCTATCAATCATATTAAGCCATGTGCCTGGATCTCACACCATGAGAGGATATACTTAAGACTACGATAAGAGCGATCATTCGTAAGACGGAATCACAGTAGAGAAAGAGAAAGCCAGAAATGTTCCGCAGAGAGATCCGAAGTTGTTCGGAGAAAGAATAAAGGAAAAGACCAGAAAAGTGTTTTCGGATAAATGAGAATTTAAATATACATTTATTATATGTTAATTGTGAATTAATATATTCTAAATAATATTTATATTAAGATTTATAAAAGCAACTTTCATATTAGGCTAAATCCCCGGAGGGAAATAGCCTAGAAGGAAAAGCTGCAGAAAAATAGAAAGGGAAAACAGCTAAAGCCCACGTGGGCGGTAGATAATAGTCACGCATTTGCAAGACGCAGTCTTTGGCCAGACGAATGAGGATAGTAGCTGCCAGACGGTCGAGCCACATTGCCGCCACCAAGCCTGCTCAACCCCGGCCCATGCGGGGCTCACGGGGGAGCGGACCGGCAGCGTGGCTGGCCACCGGAGGCGTAGTCGGCCCACTGGTCGCCAGGCCAAAGCCGCCATCAAGGAGCAGCTGGGCCCAAGGTGGGCCGTGCTAAAGGCCCACTCGGCCAGCGCTGTGCTGCTATCTGCTGCTCACTGCTGTTGTGGGTGGTTGGCTGCCTGTTGGGCTGGGGTTTTGGCCCATCCGGCTGTTAGCTCGAAATTCCTGTTTATTCGTTTAGTATTTTGTCCCACATGGCTTAGCCTTTGAGAAAGGCACACCCCCTTAGCCTATATAAAGGGTGCCCATGGGTGGGATGATACACACAATTTTGAGAAGTCTTTTAGTTGACTTTCTCCCTCCCCCTCTCTATACCTTGTGATCATGGCCCCAAGTCTGGGCTGTGCGAACAAGGCACACCTGCAGTACGCCGTTGCGCTGTAGGGATTCCTAGCCGGATATCAACTTCCGCACTCCTGGCAGGATCGGAGAGCCGGAGGTCTCATCGTGCACCGGATGTGTACGAAGACACGAGGCGCAACACTTGGGGCGCTTAAATGTCATGAGCCGGAGCTGCAGCATGATGAAGAAGGAGCAAGGGGTGACCTGCGAGGAGCTTCGCGACCTTGAGGTTGGCTACGGGTACGACTACTTCAACCACGTTCCTCTCGGAACGTTAACCGCGTATGGTATACAAGGGTATGTATTCTCTACGCATTGGATGTTACTGCATTACTACATAGATAGATCCTAGGCAGTTTTAGGGGTTCCATCATAGGAATTTTTTTGTTTTCTGCTACGGATCCCCTTCAAAAACCCTAAATAATCCAGCCTCCAGCCACGAAAAGTTCTGCAGCACCGTCGCCACCGAAGGGGAGATTCGGGGGACAGAAAGTCTCTGTTCCAAGACCGCCGGACGGGAAGTGCCCTGAGCCATCTCCATCGATCTCCACCACCATCTCCATCGCCGTTGCTGATTCCCATGATGAGGAGGGAGTAGTTCTTCCTCGACGCTAAGGGTTCTACCGATAGCTATGTGTTCATCTCTCTCTATGCGTGATCATATTGTGATCATGAGCTTTGTAATCAAGTAGATCTACCTTGCTACTTAAGTTCTTCAATAGATCTCTGCTCTCCCCACGTGTGTGAAAGTGATAGCATGCACACCATGGTGGCACTTAGGCTAGAGATTACAAATACTTGCTATGAGTTATATTTGGAGTTGGATGTCTCTATGAAATTGTGGTGTTTGTTAGAACCATCTAGCGCTCAAGGTGACAGTGTGGGGTTATCTAGATGGGGAAAGCAAACTTTGAGGAGTGCTGTTATAGCCCTACCATGGATTAGAGTGTCCAACCGGAGAGTAGTTCAGAGTAGTATCATGAAGAGAAGATATTTATATGAGAGTGTTCACTAGCGAAAGTATGATCCCTAGACCTTGTTTCTAAGCATTGAAACACCGTTTGCAACTAGATCTGTTACATGTTTGCTTGCTTCCATCTTTATTTCAGATTGCCTTTAGTCTCTTCCCACGTCAACCACGCACCATCAAAACTATTTTCTGGCACCGTTACCACTTATAATTATCCATACCACTTGTATTTCACTATCTCTTCGCCAAACTAGTGCACCTATACACCTGGCAAGTGTATTGGGTGTGTTGGGGACACAAGAGACTTCTTGTATCTTGATTGCAGGGTTGCTTGAGAGGGATACCTTTGACCACTTCCTCCCTGAGTTCGATAAACCTTGGGTAATCCACTTAAGGGAAAGCTTGCTGCTGTTCTACAAACCTCTGCACTTGAAGGCCAAACAACTGTCTAGAAGAATAGAAGTGTGTAGACATCAATGAAAACTGGTTGCTTCCAACCCATCCTAAACAGTTTCACCAAGAGACTGAACAATTGGGCGGAACGCTTCATGTCTCATGGGGCGAAAGACGCACTGATTAAATCAGTGGCTCAAGCTCTCTTAGGGTACATCATGAGTGTCTTCAAGATGACTATGGAATTCGGTGATCAGTATGAAAGGCTCATAAGGGACTTCTGGTGGGGCGATGACGAAAACCAAAGGAAGGTGCATCGGTCGGCATAGGATAACCTCGTCAAGCCCAAAGGCAAAGGCAGATTGGGGTTCAGAGACATCCATCTATTCAACCAAGCTTTGTTGGCCAGGAAGGCATGGAGGATAATTCAAAACCCTCTGAGTTTATGTGCCAGAGTCCTTAAAGCCAAATATTTCCCCAATGGAAATATCCTAGACACCGTGTGCGCTGCTGATCCATATCCTATGTGGAAAGGGGTGGAATTCGAGCTTGATCTCCTGAAAAAAGGCACCATAGGCCGCATCGGAAACGGGAAAACACTTAGTTTATCCGTGACCAGTGGTCGCCGAGACAAAGCAGTCTGAAGATCATGGCTACCAAGAAGAATTTGTGCCTACGGTGGGTCAACCAGCTGATTAACAGAGAGTCCCGATCCTGGAATGAACCACTTCTTCGTGAGCTTTTCTATGACCATGATGTTGAGGAAATCATGCAAACCAGACTTCCGCAGAATGATCTTGATGACCGTATAGCCTGTCACTATGAAAGGAAACAGCCATTTCACGTTTAAGAGCCCCTACAGACTGGCCATGAGCTTGAAACAGCAAAATAGTGGGTCCAGTAGTAGAAGTACCAAGCCTGATGGTCAGCACCCGATCTGGAACTTTATTTGGAAATCTAATGTGCCTCCGAAGGTCTGGGTGTTCGGCTAGAGGCTTGCCATGGACACTCTTCCCACCATGAACAACAAGTTCAAAAGAAACATCGTCCGCCATAGCAGATGCTATATCTGTGGGGCGGCCTGTGAGGATGGTTTCCATGCCACGGTGATGTGCCCGAAAGCACCTAGCCTGCATCACACTCTACGTGACTGCTAGGATCTACCTGCAGAGGAGCTCTTTAGATTCTTCGGGAAGGATTGGCTCCTACTGCTCCTGGACCAACTAGATGAAGAGACCAAAGCCAAAACTCTCCTACTGCTGTGGAGTGCCTGGCATATCACGAACGATTTGGTGCATCAGCAAGAGAAGGAAACCATCGCCTACTCGGTGACCTACCAGCAATCCCTACTCTCTGCCTTAAGTGAAATCCTTAAGTGTAACTTACCCGACAAGTTTGTGGCTGGGTGCATCATTGCAAAGTTGCCTTCTTCATGGAGGAACTTCGCCACAACTCTCAAGCATAAGAGACAAGAGATATCGGTTGAAAACCTGATAGTGTCTCTTGATGTTGAGGAGAAGGCTCGGGCTAAGGACACTGCTGAAAAAGGAGGCGAGGGTCAGTCTAGCGCCAACATGGTGCAGAAGAGGACCTTCAGCAAGAACAAAGGGAACTATAAGCCCTCCTTCAACAAGCCTGAAAAGACTACAACCTTCAAGAAGAAGAAGAAGCCGAACAAGGCCGAGCTAGGATGCTTTACCTGTGGAGAGCTCGGACACTTCTCCAAGGACTGCCCAGAACGTGCAGATCGCAGAGGGAAAAGTGGAAAGACTGTCAATGTCGTGACCGCTAGCAACACGGATGGGTATGGTAATTTATTTACTGTTCTTTCAGTGTTTCAATCACCATGTTGATGGATTGATACGGGTGCTAATGTTCATGTGTGTGTGCTAACATCTCTATGTTCACTTCTTATCAGGTCGCACGGGATTCTTCCGTCCTAATGGGGAATGGATCACATGCTTCTGTTCGTGGTGTTGGCACGGTGGATCTGAAGTTTACTTCTAGAAAGATCGTACCGAGGAACGCAAAGATGTCCCTACTATGAACAAGAATCTCGTTAGTGGCTCCCTTCTATGCAGAGATGGGTTCAAGGTTGTGTTAGAGTCTAATAAAGTCGTTGTTTCGAAACATGGACAGTTTATTGGTAAAGGTTATGAGTTTGGAGGCTTGTTCCGTTTCTCTCTTTCAGAGTTTTGTAATAAATCCGTGAATCATATTTGTGGTGATGTTAATGATGATACCAGTGTTTGGCACTCTCGTTTATGTCACATTAATTTTGGTTTTATGTCTCGGATGTCCAGCACGAGTTTAATTCTGAATTTCACTATTGCCAAAGGCTCTAAGTGCCATAGTTGTGTGCAATCAAAGCAACCTTGAAAGCCCCATAAGGCTGCCGAGGAGAGAAACTTGGCACCTCTAGAACTCATACATTCTGATCTATGTGAGATGAATGGTGTGTTGACAAAAGGTGAAAAGAGATATTTCATGACATTGATTGATGATGCGACTAGATACTGCTATGTTTATTTGTTGCGCACTAAAGATGAAGCTTTAGACTACTTTAAAGTTTATAAGGCCAAATTTGAAAATCAACTAGAGAGAAAGATCAAACGTCTTAGGTCGGATCGTGGTGGTGAATATTTTCCCAAAATCTTTGATGAGTTTTGTGAGGAACATGGCATTATTCATGAGAGGACGCCTCCCTACTCGCCCCAATCAAACGGGGTTGCCGAGAGGAAAAACCGCACGCTGACTGACTTGGTGAATTCCATGCTAGCCACTGTTGGTTTATCAAAGGCATGGTGGGGGGAGGCTTTGTTGACTTCATGTCATGTCCTGAATAGAGTTCCTAACAAGAATAAAGAAAATACCCCTTATGAGGAGTGGGCTGGGAGAAAACCATCACTTGCATATTTGCGCACTTGGGGGTGTTTGGCTAAGGTCAACATACCGATTCCCAAGAAACGCAAACTTGGACCTAAGACAGTGGATTGTATCTTTCTAGGATATGCTCTGTGGAGTATAGGCTATAGATTTCTAGTGGTTAAGTCTGAGGTTCCTGATATGCATGTTGATACTATAATGGAATCTCGTGATGCAACATTCTTTGAGAATATGTTTCCTATGAAGGATATGCATAGCATTGGTAGAATTTCTTCTGAAATACTTCCTGAATCTAGTGCATCTATTGATAATTTTGAACAAACACATGAGGAAGTCCTAGAGAAGGATGACGATGAACCTCCCACAAGGAGTAAGAGACAGAGGATTGCAAAATCCTTTGGTAATGATTTCATCGTGTACCTTGTGGACGATACTCCCAGATCCATTGCAGAGGCATATGCATCTCCTGATGCAGATGATTGGAAAGAAGCTGTCCAAAATGAGATGGACTCGATTCTTTCTAATGGAACTTAGGAACTATCAGAACGACCCTACGGTTGCAAACCTGTGGGCTGTAAGTGGGTGTTCAAGAAGAAGTTAAGGCCTGGTGGTACTATTGAGAAGTACAAGGCACGGCTTGTAGCAAAGGGCTACACATAGAAAGAAGGCAAAGATTACTTTGACACCTATTCACCTGTCGCTAGACTGACCACCATTCGAGTACTACTATCCCTTGCTGCCTCTTATGGTCTTCTCGTTCATCAAATGGATGTGAAGACAGCTTTCCTTAATGGAGAGTTGGAGGAGATCTATATGGATCAGCCGGATGGGTTTGTAGTAAAATGTGAAGAGACAAAGGTGTGCAAGTTGTTAAAATCTTTATATGGCCTGAAACAAGCACCTAAGCAATGGCATGAGAAGTTTGACATAACTCTACTTTCTGCTGGCTTTGTCATTAATGAGGTTGATAGGTGTGTGTACTATCGCCATGGTGGGGGCGATAGCGTTATATTATGTTTGTACGTGGATGATATTCTGATCTTTGGTACAAATATGGATGTGATAAATGAAGTCAAGTCTTTCCTGTCAAAGAGTTTTGATATGAAAGATCTGGGAGAGGCTGATGTGATTCTGAACATCAAGCTTATTAAGAACGAGAATGGGATTACTTTAACGCAATCTCATTATGTTGAGAAGGTCTTGAGCCGTTTTAGCTTTATTGATGGAAAGACTTCTCCAACACCTTATGATCCCAGTTTGACATTGCGAAAGAATAAAAAGGAACCAACAGACCAGTTGAAATATTCACAAATTGTTGGTTCTCTCATGTACTTAGCAAGCGCTACAAGACCCGATATCTCTTTTGCTGTGAGCAAGTTGAGTAGGTTCATGTCTAACCCGGGTATTGATCATTGGCATGCACTTGAAAGGGTCATGTGCTATCTATGTGGTACAATGAGCTATGGGATGCACTATTCAGGGCACCCTGTTGTGCTTGAAGGATATAGTGATTCGAACTGGATCTCTGACGTTGATGAACTCTACGCCACGAGTGGGTATGTGTTTACCCTTGGAGGTGGTGCAGTCTCATGGAGATCTCGTAGAGAGACCATATTGACGAGGTCAACTATGGAAGCAGAACTTACTGCTTTAGACACAGCCACTGTTGAGTCAGAATGGCTGCGTGAACTCTTGATGGACTTGCCTGTGGTTGAAAAATCTGTGCCGACAATCCTTTTGAATTGTGACAAGCAAACTGTTATTGTCAAAGTGAACAATTCTAAGGATAACGCGAAGTCATCAAGACACGTTTGAAATCTGTCAGGAAATTGAGAAACTCCGGAGTAATAACTGTTACGTATATTCAAACAGATAAAAACCTGGCAGATCCCTTTACAAAGGACTATCACAAATTATGATAGAAAATGCATCGAGGGAGATGGGGTTGAGACCCATGGATATCACACCATAGTGGTAACCCAACCTATGTGATCAGGAGCTGATGGCCGAGCACAACTACTTTATCACCTAGATTCTTAACTGATCATCTCTATCGGAGATTTTGAAAATCCAACAAATTTTGTTTACAAATCTAGTGCAGTAAAAGAAATGCGCATACAACATATTTCTAATATCCTTTTAGTTGAAGACTGAAGCATATGTGTACATTACTTGAATACTATCTCATTAGCTTTTGACATCTTTTATGACAGAGAATTCAAAGTGTGACATACATGTACACCACCACATGCACATATGAAGTGTACTAATGACTATAATTGAGAATGAGACATAGCCTAGTGGTTGGATCGCAGTTGACTCATACCAGTAACAGGAGTTCCGGAATTCTCATGCTAACCCGCTTCTACTATATATCAAATAAATGTCTAGTTCCTCCTAGTACTGTTTTATTTTTTTAATGACTATAGTTTTTTTGTGCGGGGGAAAGACTACAGACTTCAGTTATAGAGCTCCGAGACTAGGAAAGTCACCACATACACCTCAGCATCGGTGAGAAAATGAGTACTTACACCTCGTGATCGATAAGAAAGTCACCTCGAGAGAGTAATATATCCACCGTGATACGAGACATACAGAACGTCCAATCTTGGGTGGACCGAGGCTACAACCACCAATATTGGCCGATTAGTTGGTTCTCATTTGTTATTAAAACATGCTGATGTATTTTTTATGAAATTTGTTTGGTGGTGTATAGAAAACGTCTATATCTTTCGTATAAACTCCTTGTTAAATTTGTTGAAATAGTCTCGTGGGGTTAAAAAATGCTTCGTGTGTAAAAATACACTTTCAATTAAAAATATACCTACTCTTGTTGGCTTATTATTCTTTTTTTGTCCAAACAACAGAAGTACACTCTAAACAAAATATACCTATTGGCAAACAAACAGCATATATGCTAACGTATATAAAACGGGACGAAAGTCTGTTTCGAAAAACAAACAACATATATCGCATGAGCAATTTTTGTGAACGCGTGTGCACATTATATCGCATAGGTATTTCATTAGTTTTTTTTTGCAGGGGAGGTATTTCATTAGTTGTTAATGTTAGGATAGGTCTAGTGTATATATATGTCACGTATTCATATACGTATTGTACCTGTACATGTATGCTTATCATTATATATAAAGAGCAGCCGTGGCGAGGCGACCCTAAAAACAAACTTGGTATCAGAGCCTAGCGAGTCCCTCTCTCCGCCGCCAACCCTAGGCCATCCTCCGCCGCCGCCGCGATGACCACCAGTTCCGCCCTCACGCTCTCCACAGCCCCAACCATGTCCTCCAGCCCTACCCCCGTCATCGCTCCACCCCCGGCCACGACAGCTCCACCCGTCATCCCCACAATCGCCATCCGCCTCGACGGGAGTAACTTCATGCTCTAGAGGGCGTTGATCTTCCCCAACTTCTCTGGTGCCCGCCTCCATGGTTTTCTCGACGACATGCCGTTGCGCCACCAAGGACGGTGAGGCAGGGCATCGACACCGATGCTCGGGACGTCAGCAATCCCGACTTCGAGCAGTGGTGGACCCTTGATCAAAAGGTCCTCGGCCACTTTCTCGGGTCAATCTCCGAAGACATTGCAGCGCAGCTGATTGGCTGCACCTCAGCATCTGCGGCGTGGGCAGCGATCCACGCCATGTTCAGCGCGCAGAACAGCACGGGCGTTCGGCATCTCTGGTGGCAGATCCAGACGCTGAGGAAGGAGGACAAGACAGCCGACGAGTACATGCAAAAGGTGAAGGCGCTCGCCGACGCCATGGCTGCCGCTGGCTCCCCTCTTCGCGATGACGAGATCATTGACTACATGCTGATCGAGCTCGGCGCGGTATTCAACCCTATTGCTGCCTCCATGAACTTCCCAGGGGTGCCCGTAACTCTCGCGCATTTTTATTCTAACGTGGTCAACTTTGAGGCCCTTTAGAAGCAGCAAGAGGAGGCCGCGGACTTCACGTCCTCGGCAAACGTCATGTCGCGGCCAGACTACCCCAACAATGCTGGCCGCGCCAAAGACTTCGGTCGGTCGAGCGGTGGTCGTCCAGCCGATGGCAACATCTCACCGGCGCAGGGCGGCCAAGGCCAAGGCGGTCAAGGACACGGCAGCCAGGGCTAGGACCGTCACCGTAATGGCAGTGGTAACAATGGCAATGTCCACAATGGAGGAGGAGGAGGCGGCAACGGCCGCAATCGGCGCTGGCGTCCCTAGTGTCAAATCTGCAAAAACTAGGGCATGAGGCGGTGGACTGCCGCAACCGCTACGACCGTGACCCTCGCTCCGGAAACTCCGCGTCGACCTCCTCCCACGAGCAGCCCTACTAGTACATGGACAGCGGGGCTAGTGAGCACTTCACAAACGACCTAGAGCGTCTTCATGCTCATGAACGCTATGGCAGGAAGGATCAAGTGCAAGTGACTAACGTTGCAGGTCTGTCTATTTCGCATATTGGTCATTCTACTTTAACCGGTTCATCTCTTAGCTTGCAAAACATCCTTCATGTCCCGCATATTAGCAAGAATCTCTTGTCTGTTTATCGTCTTGTCTGTGACAATGATGTCTTTGTTGAATTTCATCGTTTCTTTTTCCTTGTTAAGGACCGGGCCACAAGGAAAATTCTTCTTCGCGATAGAAGCCGTGGTGGGATCTACCCCATCCCGTTTAGACCACTTCGTCCCAGTGGCATCAGCGCATCAGGCGTCGTCCAGTGTCAAGACCTCGGTCATCCCACCAATAAAGTCGTTCAAAACATTGTTAGGCATAATGATCTAGTATGTTCTTCCAATAATCCGACTTCAGTTTGTGATGCTTGTCAACGTGCTAAGAGTCGACATTTGTCTTATAATGCTTCTGATCGTGTTTCTACTATGCCTCTTGAGTTAATTCATTCTGATGTTTGGGGTTTCGTCATTGCATCCTCAGGAGGGTTCAAGTATTATGTTAGCTTTATCGATGATTATTCCCCTTTTTTTTGGATTTACCTTCTCAAGCATAAGTCTGATGTTGAGCAGGTTTTCTATGCTTTTGAGGCTCATGTTGAGCGTCTCTTAAACAATAAGATCAAAAACTGTTCAGTCGGATTGGGGTGGCGAGTACCAAAAGTTGCATAGCTATTTTCAGCAAACAGGCATCTCGCATCGTGCCTCATGTCCACATACCTCGCAGCAAAACGGGGTTACCGAGCGCAAGCATCGCCATTTAGTGGAGATGGGTGTTGCCTTGTTGGCGCACTCATCTCTCCCATTGCGTTTTTGGGATGAATCTTTCATCACTGCATGTTATCTTATCAATCACATGCCCACCCCTGTGTTACGTCAAGACACACCCCTTCACCGCCTCCTTAAGATTCAGCCAAACTATTCTTTTCTTCGCACTTTTGGTTGCGCTTGCTAGCCTAGTTTGCGCAAATACAATACCATAAATTGGCGCTTCGATCCACCATGTGTGTTTTCTTGGGGCATAGTCTGATGTATAAGGGGTATAAGTGCCTCGATCGTTCCACAAGGACATATTTATATTTTCCGTGGTGTCGTCTTCGATGAGTCCGTCTTTCCCTACTCAATGCCAGGTGTTCACGTTGATCTCTCCACCCTTGAGGCTGCAATTTCCTTCCCATCCGATGAACCGGTTCCGAGTAGTGGTCATATGCGCAAATACGACCTCTCTTATTTGTCCACTAATGCGCATGTTCCAGGCAGTGATTCTCCTGTGCAGGTCACGTCCACACCAACCGATGCGGAGCCAGCGATCGACGTGCATGTGTCACCGGCGCTCGATGTGCATGCCTTGCATCCCGAGGTCCCCAGCTCACGTGGGCCTTCCGGTTCTACCAGTTCGCCGCGGTCTCCCGATCGCGCTGCGACACCGTCTTCCACTCCCGTCGGCTCCCCTGGCCCGGCTCCGCCTTTGGCTTCCTAGCCCGCGTCGCCATCTGTCGGGGATGGCTCCCCCCGACCGTGACGCCTCTGGCTGATGTTCCTGTGACTACAACATTTGGTCATGAGATGGTCATGCGTACGCGTGACAATACGAGGAGGGACAAACAGTACACGGACGGTACTGTACGTTATGACCCTAGCTGGCGCGCCTTTCTTGCCACGCCGGTGTCTCATCGCGATGCCCTTCGCGAGACAGCTTGGCGAGCGGCTATGACTGATGAGTTGGCTGCTCTCCATCACACCAAGACATGGGTGCTAGTTCCTCGACCTCCCAGTGTTAATATCATCGGAAGTAAGTGGATCTTTAAGACCAAGCAGCGTCATCATGGTTCTGTCGATAAATACAAGGCACGCTTGGTAGCTCGAGGATTTACTCAACAACATGGCATCTATTATGGTGATACATTCAGCCCGGTGGTCAAGCCAGCTACAGTTAGACTGGTTCTTTCTCTTGCAGTTTCTAGAGGCTGGAGTCTCCAACAGGTTGATGTGAGTAATGTGTTTCTCCATGGGTTTCTATCCGAGGATGTGTACATGTAGCAACCACCTGGTTTTGAGGATGAACGGTATCCCTCTCATGTGTGCAAGTTGCAGCGGGCTCTCTATGGACTAAAGCAGTCTCCTCATGCCTGGTACGCTCGACTGAGCGTTCTTCTTACTGAGCTTGGTTTTGTTCTATCTAAGGCCGACACATCTCTATTTATTTTCTCCCAGAATAGTGTTTAGATCTACATGCTCGTATATGTTAATGATATAGTTATTGCTAGGTCTACTCCAGGAGCAGTTGATGGACTTGTTCGCTCGCTTGCTGCCAGTTTTCCTATTAAGGATCTTGGTAAGTTGGAGTACTTTCTGGGACTAGAAGCATCCTACAATTCAGGGGGCATGACATTGACTCAACGGAAGAATGCACTTGATCTCTTGCACCGTGTGAGTATGGAGAATTGTCGATCCACCTCTACCCCATTGGCAACAACGGAGCGCCTTGCTCGTGAGTCTGGAACTCCGTTGAGTACCGAGGACTCTTTCCGGTACCAAAGCGTTGTTGGAGGCTTGCAGTATTTGACCCTCACCCATCCATACATTTCCTTTGCGGTGAATAAGGTATGCCAGTTCCTTTCGCAGCCTACTGATGTTCATTGGGAAGCTGTGAAGCGCATTCTGCGTTATGTTAAGGGGACACTGAGTACAGGACTAAGTTTTCGTAAGTCTGCCTCTACCAGTGTTAGCATTTTCACTGATGCAGATTGGGCAGGATGTGTTGATGATCGCCGATCCACAGGAGGTTTTACTATATTTGTTGGACCAAATCTCATTTCTTGGAGTTCGAAGAAACAACATACCGTCTCAAGATCTAGTACTGAGGCAGAGTATAAAGCTATGGCTAATGGAGCAGCTGCAGCTATATGGGTAGAGTCTCTACTCAAGGAGTTAGGCGTTTCCCAGCAGCGCACCCCATATTATGGTGTGATAATTTCGGGGCTACATACTTGACCGCTAACCCAATTTTTCATGCTCGGACCAAACACATTGAGATCGATTTCCATTTTGTACGTGAGCGTGTTGCTTCTGGAGCTCTTCAGGTCAGGTTCATATCTTCTGATGATCAGCTGGCTGATGTGTTCACTAAACCAGCCACTCGACAGATGTTAGACCGTTTCAAGACCAATCTGAATCTTGTTCATAGTAGCAGTTCAGATTGAGGGGGAGTGTTAAGATAGGTCTAGTGTATATATCTGTCACGTATTCATATACATATTGTACCTGTACATGTATGCTGATCATTATATATAAAGAGCAACCGTGACTAGGCATAGCCCCACGGAACCCTAAAAACAAACTGTTAACGTGGCATTTTCTAGTCGCTTCGCACGTATGCTAAGTTGCTAATGTGAGGTTCTATTTCTTTAGACATCGGTCGTCACTGGTCGGTCAAGGAACCTCCTGACGTTGTGCCCGTGACGCTCTTGTTGAAAATATTCTCCACCGGTTGTACTAGTACAAAAATTACGTGGCAAATGGAAAGGTATACAAACCATAGTACATATACGTCGCCAGGAAGGCCAGAACCATTCGTCTTCAGTTCAGACTTCTTCAGAGCAAAAGATCTTCACGTGGGAGGCTATGACGACCAGCGTGACCTCGCACGGTGCCGGCCGGGCCTGCCCCCGAGCGGTGCCATGCCACTACACACCTAGATAGAAAATTCATACGGAAACAAGCAGCCATCAATGGACCTTTGCTTTCCCTGAAAGCACCAAGCACCATTTTGTCTTTGTTTAACCAAAACTCCCATGGTCCGTAGGCCCAACAACAGAGACGCTGATGCCTGACCATTAGATGCATAGTAATACGATCACTAGCAAGAACACAAAGAGCCCGATATTGGCTCGATCTCTCCGTTTCGGATCTTTGTCGTTTAAGTACAGTCTAGTTTAGTGTTTCTAGTAGCAAACAACGGCGATGGGCTCCTCCATTAGTTGGTGGCGTACGTCGCCCCAGATATTATTTGCTCAGAGATGATACGGGCCACAAAAATCACAAATGGTGTGATTCTTGCATTGCACCACAGTGGGGATGGTGATGGTGACTGCCAACCATGGACCGTCTATATCGACGTTTATAGGTAGCAAGATTTGCTCTTGCAGATCTTGTTTCTGTTTTCTCCAAGTGGTCTAGGAATTTCAGATTCTAATATTTAAGACCTGTATTTTGCTTTGTATGACAAGGACTTCCTGAACAACAGAATACACTTCCGCTGTATATGGAAGAACTTGGTCCGAAATCGTCCATAAATATTGGCCGACACCCTTTCCCGGCTGGACAGATGCGCAGCCGGGAAGAGTGTGTGTGCCATGGTGATTGCTGAAGTATCGCCTGATTAAGTATCCCAAGCTAAAATGGAAAGCACATTAGTGCATGCATTGCTATGTAACTAACGACAATATGCTAGCTCGACCGAGCGCACAGGGTAGTAAAATTTTCAACGATTGTTCTGGAATAATTGATGCGGAGTACATATACTCCCTCCGTTTCATAATATAAGTTATTTTAGCTCTATGAAAAGAGTGTATCTAGACCTCTTTTAGTGTATAGGTTCACTCTGAATCTATACACTAAAGATGTCTAGATACACTTTTCTTTCACAAACCTAAAACATCTTATATTATGAAATGGAGGGAGTACGTTAATAATACCAAACAATTTTCAGAAGGCACGGATCACCCTTCAACAACTTTGAAATATTAAATCCAGGTGTGGTGTTAGTTGATCTTACATCTAGACCCCCACCAGGTCAATTCCAACTAGAGCATCATCAAATGTTAAACACCGCCATCAACCGAATCTTGACAGCGAAATGCGAATCTAAAGCTTGGTTCTCATTTCACCTGAGATCACTATCTAGCAAATGGATGGCTTACGCAGCTGCAGTTAATTTATACCTAAACGTGAAGGCTTCTTTTGCCCATCACTTGTCGTTGTCTAACATTGTATATAGAGTTGCGATAGTTGCATCCTGCATTACACCCCTTGGATCGGTTGTATTTTGGGAAGCTTCCTGAGTATGCATCCAGTAAAAACCAAGTTGCAATGTAAATTTCGTGGAAACCACGTTTAGAACATTTTTTTTTTAAAATATGGCATGGTAGAAAGGTGACGTTCTATGAACATATGAAGTTTGAAATTTAAACCCATATTATTTGGGAAGTAAGAGGAAACAAATTATACATGAATAGTGATTTCCCCTATTTGTCACTATTCATGGCCAAATTTAGTTTATTACCTCCTAAGAAAATTTGTTTTGAACTTGAAATCTCACATGTTTGTAGAACACCACATCCCAACAAGCTGTAGTTTTTCAAAAAAATATAAATTTTGCTTGGTTTTCACCAGTTTTCACCATGACTTGGTTTTCACCTGATATTTTCTCAAGCCTTTTTAATTGTGTTTAGAGAAAATTATAAGAAGAATACAAGATTAACATGCCTAACTATGCTCCAATTTTTCGGTAGCTACTTCTAATCACCACGAGACAAATTAATCCATGTGTTTGAGCTTCGTGATATTTAATCATGGGTGTGGAGTGAGCGTTTGGATCTTTCCTAATTGATTTCTAGCTAAGTTTACATATCTATACACCCGTTGGACCATGGGTGTCATTATCCTGATATGTAGCGTATGCTAAACGACTGTACCAGATTATGTCGACACAAATACGATTTATGTGATGCAATTAGATAACCAAAATAATTCCTAATATCCTGATACTAACCTTGGTTAGAATTGTTTTCTACATTTTATGTGGAGGTTAAACTGTTTCGTGTAGAGTATCTAAAAGTATTAAGAGATTCATCTGTTCTAAATGGACCTCACCTACATGTTCTCAACTAGAAAATCTTTAGCCACCAATATAGGGTCAGCAATAGTTAGTGAATTAACAGTACATTGGAATTAGTTTTTTTGTATTGTTCTAATGATCCTCTATGAGTGCTATTTGTGGTGTACAGGTGCATTTTTCTACAACAACGATAGTCTCCAGTTCCATTCACAACAAACCCAAATTACATTTTTTAGCAGATACAAAAGAATTGGCTGAACGTAAACAGAAAAGGTAAGGGTAAAAGCATCAATCATATTATCTCAAGCTAATCAAGGTAATAAAACAATGAAATATTTATAGATTTGCCCCATATAAACTTTTAACATGCAACAACAAGTTATCAACAAAAGACTTCCAGCCATCATACTCCTTTGAGTCTACCTAAAGATGCCTAATTTAATAGATAATGGCTAATTGAATGAATCACAGTAGTTTTTAAAAAGTATTCTTCTTTGATTTCACATAGTACATAGCTGTATAATTGTAGGAGCTTCCAATGATGTGTGATGTGCTATTAGTCTCTTTAAAATGTCAAATAAAATGCCACACATGTGACGGACTTGTTAGAGAAGTTAAAAGGTTAAAATCACATATAATGTTCTAACAAGCGTCCAAACAAGTGATATTCCTTGTTTTCACATAGTACATGGCCATATAATTGTAGCACCAAAGTTTCAAAATATGTCACTTGGCCCCACTATTTTTAACTTGAATGTCACTTGGCCCCACTATTTTAACTTGTGAACTTGTGCAAAATTGGTGTTGTTGCAATCATGGAAATTAACATGTATACAACTTTGAAATAGTCACTTGATTAGTGTCCACATGTTCAAGAAGACGGGGCCAAGTGACATACAAGTGGGCCTATGGAACTTGTTATCATGTCTGGATTCACGAGGAACCACTAGAAATAAAAGAAAAGAAAATAAGTTTTTGTCTATGATGCCAACTGATGCATCACATAATGTGATGTGAACATATTAGAATTTTTGAAATTTTTGGAAATATGTGGGACAATAATCATGGATACATAAAATTCTATGGAAGAGTGTAAAAAAAATACGAGGAAGATGTTTTGATTTACATATCTTGTATGGATCTTTTTAGTTTCTCATGCTATACTATAACATAAATCTGTTAAGTATCATACTTCATTTGTAAACATGTCAAAGTGCTTGAAGTCATAAGTAGGCCATGAAAAGTTCTTATTCCACAATGTTAGGACAAACGATATATTATGTCATATTGTCGTTGTACATGGGTATATTCTCATAGGTGGTAGTGTCACGAGAAAGATTAACGTACGTAGTAGATCCATCAAATGATAAACATATTGCACTGTCTTGAAAAAAAAATCATTGTTGAAGAAGCAAGCTAATTATCATGAAGTGTAACCAATAGTGCACGCATTTGCACTTTGAAGTACTACATCTCTAAGGAATGCCCCGGAAGCTTAAACACGGAAATAAGTAGGTATCTATGGGGATTTGAACTTGGGTAGTAGATTGTACATCCACTCTTCCAATGGCGTGAGCAAGCTCGGTTTATTTTATGCATTCATTGATTATGTGTAATATTATGAATTCACCTCAAAAAACCATTTCCGTAAAATATATGAAAGAGGACGTGGGAAGAGGATAGTGAGGATATTTTCTTGAAAACAAAGTAAGTTACTGGATGCATGAAATATGTTGAAAATTTGTGGTGCAATATATATGTTCCTTGTCCTTTTCTTTCGCACTTGTCCACTGAAAATATATATGTGCCTTGTTCTTTTGCACTTGTCCACTGAAATGATTTATACGTATCACTCCACAATTTATATGTCATCATCACTACTAAGATTATTAATATGTCTCTATCTTAAAAAGAACACAATCGGGAAACAACTAATCGGGAAAATTCATATGGAAACAAACAACCATCAATGGACCTTTACTTTCCCTAAAAGCACCAAGCACCATTTTGTCTTTGTTTAACCAAAACTCCCATGGCCCGCAGTCCCAACAACAAAGACGCTGATGCCTGACTATTAGACGCACAATAATACGATCGGTAGCAAGAACACAAAGAGCCCAATTGGCCCGATCTCTCTGTTTCGAATCATTGTCCTTTAAGTACAGTCTAGTTTAGTGTTTCTAGTAGCAAACAATGGCGACGGGCTCCATTAGTTGGTGGCGTCGCCTCAGATATTATTTGCTCAGATGATATGGACCACGAATGGTGTGATTCTTGCAGCACACTTGGGATGGTGACTGCCAACCATGAACCGTCTATAT
The DNA here is from genome assembly GCA_023614405.1 of Avena insularis. Lineage (NCBI taxonomy): Eukaryota > Viridiplantae > Streptophyta > Magnoliopsida > Poales > Poaceae > Avena > Avena insularis. The sequence goes on along the minus strand of CM042696.1, from coordinate 91,609,822 downwards.
CGACGTTTATAGGTAGCGAAGATTTGCTCTTGGAGATCTTGTTTCTGTTTTCTCCAAGTGGTCTAGGAATTTGAGATCCTAATTTAGGACCTGTATTTTTCTTTGTATATGACAAGGACTTTCGGCACAACATAATACACTTCAGCTATATATGAAACTTGCTATCAATCGTCCCTAAATATTGGCCGACACAGAGACCCTTCCCCGGACAGATGCGTAGCCGGCAAGAGTGTGTATCATGGTTAAGTTCTTGTTGGTTAACATAACCCAGTATGAGTACTACCCAAGCTAAATTGCAAAGCACATATGTACATGCATTTATATATGTAACTAACGAGAATAGCTAGCTCGACCAAACAAGGTAGTAGTAGTAAAAATTTCACAAGGTCAGTTCTGGAATAATTAATGCCTGAGGGGTATACCTTAATACTGAACTGTTTCCTCATAAGGCATGCATCATCCTTCAACAACTTCGAAATATTTAATCCAGGTGTGTGGCGCTAATCGATCTCCGGTCTAGACCTCCACCAGGTCAATCCCAACAAGAGCATCATCAAATATTAAACACCGCCATCAACCGAATCATGACATCGAAATGCAAATCTAAAGCTTGGTTCTCATTTCACGCGAGATCACTGTCTAGCAAATGGATGGCCTACGCAGCTGCAATTAATTTATACCTGAACGTGAAGGCTTCTTTTGCCGATCACATGTCGTTGTCTAACTTTGTATATAGAGTTGCATCCTGCATTACACCCCTTGGATCAGTTGTATTTTGGCAAGCTTTCTGAGTATGCATCAAGTGAAAACCAAGTTACAATGTAAATTTCGTGGAAACCACGTTTTGAACTTTTTTTTAATATGGCATGATAGAAAGGTGATGTTCTATGAACATATGAAGTTTGAAATTTAAACCCATATTCATTTGGGAGGTAAGAAGAAGCAAATTGTACATGAATAGTGATTTCCCCCTAGTTGTCACAATTCACAAAGAAATTTAGTTTATTACCTCCTAAACAAATTCGATTTGAACTTGAAATTTTACATGTTTGTAGAACACCACATTCCCAACAAGCTGTAGTTTTTTCAAAAGAACAATATAAGCTTTAAAATATAAATTTTACTTGGTTTTTAACAGTTTCACCATGACTTGGTTTTCACCCGATATTTTATCAATCTTTTTTAGCAGTATTTAGAGAGATTTATAAGAAGAATACAAGATTAAGATGCCAAACTACGCTCTATTTTTTGATAGCTACTTCTAATCGCCATGGGACAAATTAGACCATATGTTTGAGCTTCGTGATATTGAATCATGGGTGTGGAGTGAACGTTTGGATCTTTCCTAATTGATTTCTAGCTAAGTTTACATATCTATACACCTATTGGACCATGGTTGTCATTATGTCGATATGTAGCGTACGGTAAATGATCCTATCAGACTATGTCAACACAAATACGATCCAATGATATTTATGTGATCCATTTTATACAACTAATATGATGCCTAATATCCTGATACCAACCTTGGTTGGAATTGTTTTCTACATTTTATGTGGAGGTTAAACTGTTTCCTGTGGAGTAGCTAAAAAATTAACTGATCCATCCGTTCTAAATGGACATCAAGTACGTGTTCTCAACTAGAAAATCTTTAGCCACAAATATAGGGTCAACAAAAGTTAGTGAATTAACATTACATTGGAATTAGGTTTGTGTATTATCCTAATGATCCTATGAGTGCTATTTTTGGTGTACAAGTGCATTCTTCTCTAGCAACAATAGTCTCTAGTTTCATTCATAACAAACCCAAATTACATTTTTTAGCAAATACAAAAGAATTGGCTAAATGAAAATAGAAAAGGTAAGGGTAAAAGCATCAATCACATTCTCTCAAGCTAATCGAGGCAATAAAACAATCATATAATTATAGGTTTTCCACATATACACTTTTAATAGGCAACAATGAGTTCTCAACAAAAGGCTTCAAGCCATCATACTCCTTTGAGTCTACCTAAAGCTGCCTAATTAATAGCTAATGACTAATCGAATGAATCACAATAGTTTTAAAAAGTGTTATTCCTTGATTTCACATAGTACATGGCCATATAATTGTAGGAGCTTCCAATGACATGTGATGTGCTATTAGTGCCTTTAAAATGTCACATAGAATGCCACACATGTGATAAGAGTACTTGTTAGGGCAGTTAAAAGGTTAAAATCACATATACTTTCAAACAAGCATCCAAACAAGTGGTATTCCTTGTTTTCACATAGTACATGGCCATATAATTGTAGCACCGTGTTTCCAAATACATCACTTGGCCCCACTATTTTTAACTTGAATGTTACTTTGCCCCACTCTTTTTAACTTGTGAACTTGTGGAACACTGGCGTTGTTGCTATCATGGAAATTAACCTGTATACAACTTTGAAATAGTCACTTTCTTAATGTCCACATGTTCAAGAAGGCAGGGCCAAGTGACATACAAGTGGGCCTATGGAAATTGTTATCATGTCTGGATTCACGGGGAACCACTAGAAATAAAAGATTTTTTTGTTTATGATGTCAACTGATGCAGAATGCTTATAAATACACATAATGCAAGGTGAACATATTAGAATTGAAGCACACCAAAGTTTGACGTGGGACAACAGTCGTGGATACATAAAATTCTATGTAACAGAGTGAAAACAATATATCAGATAGATGTTTTGATGTACATATTGTTGGAGTATGTTACGACTAGTTATATTTGGTAGTTCAATATTGTAATCCAATTCTATCTCTATTAGGCTTCTTGCCCTCCAAGTCTTCTAGTACTATATAAATAGCCTAAGGGCTCACGATGTAATCACCTCTTGCAATATCAATACAGTTAATATTCCGCAATTCTTCATGGTATCAGAGTGGTTCGCTCCACCTAGGGTTTAGCCACCACAACTTCCGCAGCGTCGCCCCCCGGGAGACCGTTCTCCGCTGAGGGCTGCGCAATAGTAGATTAGATCTTCTTCGCAAAATTTTCTCGTCGGCCGCTTGACCGGCGTTTCTTCTTCTTTTTCCGATCATAGATCGGATTGCGTTGTCTATAGCCACATGTCGTCATCGCGTGCCTCTACTTTAACCTCGGCGTCGACTCAACTCCGGCAAATCATCGTCAACGATCGTGGCAAGGAGGCTCCGCGCGGCTCCCCAAGGGACGCCTTCACGCGTTGCGTCGGCTGCTCCGTCCTCACGCCGCCTCCACGCCGGCCCGTCTTCGCCAACATAGACCGGGACGCACGTCCCCGAGTACGCGCCTCGCCATCAACAAAGGGCTGCAACTTCATCAACCGTGGTCATCATCGTCGACAACCATCTACACTAACATCATCGCCACATCGTCGCTGCCACCACCAATCGTGGTCATCGTCAACGCCAACAAGTTCTTCTCCACGAGCAACGCCACGGTCATACAAGCGAAAAATACTGGTCGAATCCCTAAAATCGACTACCGCTACAATTCAATCGCCATCGACAACTACCACCATCGTCTTCGTCCACCACGGTCTTGCCACCAGAGTCGCAGTCTAATTTTTATTTGCACAAGTTTGTGCTCAGTTTTTCTTCTTACAGCCACTTCGTCTACTTCGACACGGTGGACAACTTCTACACCGACCGTTTACGGAAAAAAAATTCTTTGCTCCTCAATTCGGCTCTGGCACGCATGGCTCATGATGGTCCATGTCTTCGCACGTCTGGTATTGGCAACACCATGTGTGCCTTCCTCCCCGACACGCTCCCGAGTCTAGCAAGCTCGACATTACGGGTCGAGCTACTTCGACCCAAATTATGTCTACCTCAACTACTACGGCGAATTCTCCAGCCTCAACAACGACATCGACCACAACACAACAACATCATCGACTTCATCAACGGCGATGACTTCTCCAATGGCACCATCGACCACAACTATAGCACCATCACCCCGGGCTACATTGACATCGACAACAAGGGCTACCACCTCACCTTCGGCTTATTCTCCAGTTAGACCGTCCACATCACTATCGATCCGACTGCGGGGGGTGTTAGAGCATGTTACGGCTACTTATATTTGGTAGTTCAATATTGTAATCCAATTATATCTCTATTAGGCTTCTTGCCTCCAAGTCTTCTAGTACTATAAATAGCCTAAGGGCTCACGATGTAATCACCTCTTGCAATATCAATACAATCTATACTTCCGCTTACCAAATATAACTAGCCGTAACATACTCCAATAGGGTGAGTGTTGAAATAAATTGACTAGCCCTTTCCATCAGTTCGGACTGTTGGTTATGTTGGCTAGTGCATGCAATTTAATATGGTATCAGAGCAGGAGATCCTAGGATCAAATCCTGACCAACGCAAGAATTAAAAACAAATATTGCGGCTCCCCAAACAAACATCACAATAGGCCAAAGGGCAAAGACGTAGGGTGAGTGTTGAAATAAATTGACTAGCACTTTCCATCAGTTCGGACTGTTGGCTAGTGCATGCAATTCAATACATATCTGGTAGGTCTTTTTAGTTTCTCACGCTATACTATAATAACATAAATCTGTTAAGTATCATACTTTATTTATAAACATGTCAAAGTGCGTAAGTAGGTCATGGAAAGTTCTTATTCCACAATCTTGGGACAAACAATATACTAGGTATATTGTCATTGTACATGAATATATTATCATAGGTGGTAGTCTCACGAGAAAGAATGATATACACAGTAGATCCATCAAATGATAAACATATTGTACTGTCTTGAATAATAATTAAATAATATACAATATCATTGCTGAAGAGGCAAGCTAATTATCATGAAGTGTAACCAATAGTGCAAGCATTTGCTTCGAAGTATATCTAAGGAAAGCCCTGATAGCTTAAACACGAAAATAATTCCATATATATGAGGATTTTATGCATTCATTGATTACGTGTAATATTGTGAATTCAGCTCAAAAACCATTTCCTTAAAATATATGAAAGAGGACATGGACAGAGGATAGTGATGTATTACATGGGATATTTTCTTGAAAACAAAGTAAGTTACTAGATGTAGGGAATATATATGTGTCCTCGTCATTTTCTTTTGCACTTATCCACTGAAATGATTTATATGTATCATTTTCAATAATTTATATGTCAATATCACTACTAAGATTATTGATATGTCTCTATCTTAAAAACACAATCGGGAGACAACTATAAAAATATAAGTTACTCACAAGTTTCTACACATATATGTGAACCTGTAATAATGGAAAATATTCCAAATAAGGATAAGACAGTTTTGTCACATGCAAGGAAGCTCACAACCTCACGCCTTGTGAAATGGAGGTAACTCCTAATTTATAAAAAAACTGGAGGTATATCTCCATCTAAAATATCTAAATACTGACACATGGATATATACAATTTGATATTTTACGTGAGCAGTTACCATGACCTCTTATATATACAAAACAGAAGGATAAGTTATACTTATATCATATGAGAAACTGTAGTAATAATCTTGTTCACTTGGGATAAAGGCATAGAGTCGACTTTAGCCTCGGTCAATTTAAATGGTATTACTCTGACATATTTTCATGACTACATTTATTTGGTTTCTTAGGTGCGATAGTCTTCAAGTTAATAGCAAGAATGCAATGGCTAGAATTTGAAATTATAATTCTCTTAGGACATTAGAGATATGCCAGACTCTGGGGGAGATTTTCCACACACACACCTATGAATCTAGATCCAGATGATCGAGTACTCAACCTGATGTTGAGTGGATTGTACTCGTTTTTTCTTCTTATGTTAGTTTTCTAGATATTTCTCATATTGAGGTTTTTGATGAGGCAATTCGTGCAACATGATGAGACGTACACTACGCGCTCTTTCTCCATATTTTTCTCACTGTATTGTTTGGAGATTTGAGACATAGACAATACGGAACGTTGGGTGAGGGTTGGAACCCTCTGTTGAAATCTACTTTACATATACTAGTCTAGATCTTTCGGTAGCATCTGCTCTAGCACTAACTATTGCATCTGAGAGAGAGAGGGAGAGAGATTCACCTGCACCCTGGCTCGACAAGCACGAGCCAGAGGGGATACCGGAGCTAGTCCCGGAGCTGGAGCCGCGTCGTTAGCTATAGGAAAAGGGTCGACGGCGTGGGTGTGCGGTGGTGGCGGCGCTTCCCGTCGGCTCACGCTAAAACCCTAGATCGGTAGGGGGTGTAGGTGGGGTGACTAGAGCAGCGGCGTTCCTCGTAACCCGTGCTGCCGGTCCCCCACCACTTTATATAGCGCGGCGACAGGGGCCCACGAACCATGATAAGGTTGGGCGCCCCCGATCAGGGCGCGGATAAGGAGGTCGTTCGAGGCCGTTGGGCTCGAACGGGAGAGATCAAACTAACATTCTCCCCCTTGATCTCGACTTTACATTTAACTTTGTACTTTACTCGTTTCATCACAGGTCGATACATAGAGCATGTTTCATCGTCTCAGCTCAATTGCCGATAGAATTAGACAGCCACTACATACTTTTCTATTTTGAAACAAATCCTTTTACTTTTAGGCCTCTGTGGTCCAGGAATCATAGGCTTTCCATCAATCCCATACCGGCTATGTGTTCCTTGAACACATTGGGTGGTAAGCCTTTCGTTAGCGGATCCGCAAGCATATCCTTTGTTCTTATATGCTCGAGTCTTATAGTTTGATCCTGGACTTTGTCCTTCACAACATAATACTTTATATCTATTGACTTTGTAGTATTACTCGACTTGTTGTTGTGAGCATAGAATACTGCAGGCTCGTTGTCACAATACATCTTTAGTGGCCTGCTGATGCAGTCTACCACTCTCAAGTCGGGTAGAAATTTCTTTAACCATAACGCCTGTCCCATGGCCTCATAACATGCTATAAATTCTGCATACATCGTAGATGATGCAACTATCGACTGTTTGGCGCTTCTCCATGAAATAGCACCTCCTGCGAGAGTAAAGACATATCCAGTCGTGGACTTTCTGTCGTCTTTATCTCCCGCAAAATCCGCATCTGAGTACCCTTTTATCTTCAGGGAATCAGATCTTTTATATGTTAGCATGAGGCCTTTTGTGCCTTGAACATAACGCAAAGCTTTCTTTACCATCTTCCAGTGCTCTATGCCTGGATTCTCTTGATATCTGCCGAGTACCCCGGTGATAAAAGCTAAGTCGTAGTGCACACTTGTGCATCTTGTAAGCTTCCAACACCAAGCATATGGTACTGACTTCATTTGATCGATCTCATACTGGTTCTTTGGACATTGGGATTTCCCAAAACTATCGCCCTTGACTATGGGAGCAGGTGTTGCATTACTCGCATGCATATTGTATTTCTTTAGAATCTTTTCACAATATGCTTTCTGCGACAGTCCTAATACTCTATTTTTTCTATCTCGGTGAATTTCTATGCCCAAAACATAAGAAGCTTCACCAAGGTCTTTCATGTCAAAATTTGAAGACAAGAACTTCTTTGTTTCTAGTAGTAGACTGACATCACTGCTAGCAAGAAAGATGTCATCCACATACAGAATTAGGAAAATATATTTCCCACTTTTAAACTTTGCATAAATGCAGTTGTCCTCAACATTCTCTTTGAATCCAAATCTTTTGATTGTATCATTGAACTTTAAATACCACTGCCTAGAGGCTTGCTTTAACCCGTAAATGGATTTCTTTAGGCGGCATCCCATATGTTCCTTCCCCTCCATGAAAAAACCCTTGGGTTATTTCATGTAAACATTTTCATCTAAATCTCCATTTAGAAATGCCGTATTAACATCCATTTGATGTAACTCTAGATCAAAATGTGCAACTAGTGCCATTATGATTCTGAAGGAATCTTTACATGAGACCGGAGAAAAAGTCTCATTGTAATCTACCCCTTCTCTTTGCGTAAAGCCTTTTGCCACAAGTCTAGCTTTGTACTTTTCTACATTCCCATTGGAGTCATACTTTGTCTTGTAGACCCATTTGCATCCTACTATTTTGGCTCCTTTAGGAATTTCCTCTAAGTCCCAAACATTGTTGGAACTCATCGATTTCATTTCATCTTCCATTGTCTCCACCCACTTGGTTGAGTGAGGGCTTCTCATGGCTTCTTCATATGAGGTAGGGTCGCCCTCCATATGAACCGTTTCTGTGTTGTAGACTTTGTAAATTTCTTTGGAAATGGCTGGTCTTCGTTCTCTTTTAGACCTTCTGAGTTCATCAGACTCTTGCTCATTTCTTGCCTCGGGTTCTGGCACATTGTCAATATGTGGCTGTTCAGCCCGTTTCATGCTCAATAGTGGGTTCAGGTGGCTCCTGACGGACAGGTTCCGAACCTTCTCCCATTGTTGTCACGTGTGGAGTCACAACAGGTGCCGGCACCACAACCTCAGGGGTTGTAGATGGTGGCACAACAGGTAGCGAAAAAATGGCTCCTGAGTCATCGGATTAGGTTCATGCACCCTCTTCTCCTCAAGATCAATTTCCTGAGCTACCGTGCTCCCCCTCATCAATTTGTCCTCCAAGAAGACTGCATGTCTCGTTTCTATAAACTTTGTGTATCTGTCAGGATAGTAGAAACGATAACCTTTTGATCTATCTGGATAGCCAATGAAGTGGCAAGACACTGTTTTGGGGTCTAACTTTGCAATGTTAGGATTGAAAACTTTTGCCTCAGCTGGGCTCCCCCAGACCCTCAAGTGGTGCAGAGAGGGGAATCTGCCTGTCCACAATTCATACGGTGTTTTGGGCACCGACTTACTTGGTACTCTGTTGAGAATGTGAATGGCGGTTTTAAGCGCCTCCATCCACAATCCCAATGGGAGGGTGGAATAGCTCATCATGCTGCGCACCATATCCATAAGGGTATGGTTGCGCCTTTCAGCTACTCCATTTTGCTGAGGTTCGCCCGGCATAGAATACTGGGCGACTATTCCATTTTCTTGTAGGAACCTTGCAAAAGGTCCTGGTACTTGACCATATGGAGTATGCCAACCGTAGTACTCCCCCCCACGGTCAGACCGGACTATCTTAATTCTTTTATCATGCTGATTTTCAACTTCAGCTTTGAAAATTTTAAACTTATCCAATGCTTCAGATCTTTCTTTGATTGGATAAATGTAACCATACCGGGAGTGATCGTCCGTGAATGTTATGAATGAATCATAACCATCCACACTTTTCACCGGAAACGGTCCACAAATATTAGTGTGGATTATTTCTAGTGTAGCTATACTTCGGTTTGCACCCTTTTTAATCTTCTTTACATACTTTCCTTTGATGCAATCTATGCATTGCTTGAGGTCTGAGAACTCTAATGGAGGAAGAATGTCATTTTTAACGAGGCTTTCTATTCTTCCCCTCGAAATATGGCCTAATCTACAGTGCCACAACTTCGATGAGTCAAGAGTTCTCTTTCTTTTCTTTTGTTCTTTGTTCGACAAGGGAACTTGTTCGTTCACATCACACACAGAAAACACTTTCTCATGCAAGGATAATAAATAAAGCTTGTCATGTAGTGAAGCAACACACACACACAAGTATCTTTCAACCAAATGGCACATTTGCCATGTCCAAAATAACACTCATACATGTATTTGTCTAGGCACGCCACACTTATTAAGTTTCTATGGATGGAAGGAACAAATAAAACATCCTTAAGCAAAATAGTAGAGCCATCAGCTAGCTGCAGAGGAATGTCGCCAATAGCCTCCACTTCTGCTTGGACTCCATTAGCCACCTCAATGTGTCTTTCTCTTCTTGGCAAAGTCCTTGTCGAACGGAACCCCTGTAAAGAGTTGGCAACATGAACAGTTGCACCAGAGTCAATCCACCAAGTAGATTTAGAAAACTTTTCATACAAGGATTCATTTACAAAAGATAATATGTCTTTACCTTTCTTTGCCATAATGGTTTTAAGCCATAAATGGCAATCCTTCTTGAAGTGACCAGGCTTTTTGCAATGGTGACAAAGGTCCTTGTTCCCAGGGAGAGACTGTTGATGCTGATGCTGGTGCTGTAGGGGGCCCTTGCCATGTGGCTTGGAAGGGGAGCCACCATGGTTGCTGTTGGTGAAGTTCCTCTTCCTGTTGTCCTTCACGTAGTTCAAGGAACTACCGTGAATGGACTTTAGCCTTTCTTCCTCTTGAGAACACATCCCTATGGTCTTTTCAATGTCCCACTTTTCAGGGGACATGTTATAGTTGATGACGAAATTCTCGAACTGTTGGGGAAGGGAGGCCATGACAAGATGCACCAGTAGAGCAGGCTTGAGCTCGAGGTCCGCATCCATGGGCTTTAACTTAGCCGCCATGTTGGACATCCTCAAGATGTGCTCTCTAATGCCATGTGGCCCTCCCGTATACTTTTCTGTCACCAGCTGTTTTAGCAGCTGGGTCGCATACATCTTTGAAGAGCCAGTAAACTGGCTCTTTATCTTTGCAAGATACTCACCAACCGAGGCACACTATTCAATTAAGACCACTATTGCGTTCTCAATCGTGTTCTTGACAAAAGCCAAGCACTTCTTGTTTGCATTGACCCACTTTTGGTTGTCTATTGAGTAGGCCAGCTCCAAAGGAGCATGGTCTCTCTTTCTCTTTTCCCATGCAGCACTTTCCTCAGCATCACCCCTCACTGGGTCCTCAGGCTTGACTGGCTGTTTAGTACCAACAACCCAGTCCACTTCTGCGCAGACAAATGCCAAGTCAACCTTTTTCCTCCATTCTGAATAGTTATCCCCTCTGAGCAGTGGGATATCCTTCAGGCAGCTCATGAGGTTGAGACCTCCTGAAAACCACAAAAGATGTGAGATAACCAGAAACAACTGTATGCATTAATCCAACGTTGGTATAAATTAAGCATGCAATTGTTTATGCCATTTAGAATTATATCACCGTTAGGTAAAGATAAAATTAAATGCACCTTTAATACATAATAAAAGGGATCACGATCATGTTTATTAATAACGTTGGTCAATTAATAACATGAAGCATAATTAACTTTAAAACATTTAATCACATCTTCTAAAACAAAAATTAATACACTTTATTGCATTCTAGCAATTTAAAACAACTATTTGCATTCTATCATTAATCACATCCATGCTATTTACAACGTTGGTCAGACAAATAACATGAATATGACCAGAATATAACTTTAACATGCTCTCAAAAAATTTAATATCACTTTTATCTTTATTAAATTTTAAAAGAGCCCTTTAACTATTTGCAGTGGAAAAAATAAATAAAATTCATTAAACTTTCTATTTTTTAGAAGCAATAATTTGTATTTTATTGTTTCCTAAAACAAACATCTCGTTGGTTAAGTTTGAATAGGCAAAAAAACTTTGGACAAACTTCATCAGAAATTGATTAAAAATTGCCAAAACCTGCTTCTGTAAAAATAAAACAGGAAAAACTGGGCGAAAACAACGGCCCACACTCTCTATGCGGCATGTAACTCACCCTCGGCCCGCAACGGCCCACGGCCGGCCGGCTTCTTGTGCTCTCCCGCACGCAGCTGAGCATACCGCTCGGCCTGCAGCACATCGGCGGCCCATCGGCCCAACGCCGACCCCACGCACGCCTCCTGGCCGTCCGATCCCGCAGGCCGGCATCGCACGGTTGTCTGCGCGTATCGCCAGGTCTAAATAGGACCGCGTCCCAGCCCTCCCTAACCCTAGCAGCCATTTGATCCTCCCGCTCCCCCTGTCTGTCTCGCGCCTGTGGCGGCGGAGAGAAAACACTCCCGTGGTCCGCCCCCCATGCGAGTGAGGCGAGGTGGCCGCCCCGCCCGGCGCGACGCCGGCGGCGAGCCCCTCCCTCCTCCCTTCCTTTTCTTTTCTCTACCGTCAACCTCCACCGACCCCTCTCCATTCCCGTTCGAAGTAGCACAGGAGCATGGCAAGCAGCGGCGCCCCCCTGGCCCCTTTGCCGGCGTGTGCGTTCACCTCTGAGCGAGTGCACCGCCGTCAAACGGCTCAGCGGCGGCGACCCATCTCTGCGGCGGCCGAGAGTGCCCTTTCCCTTCTTTTTTGTTTGATTCGGGGTCGAGATCCGGGGCTTTCTTTGCTATTCTTTTCGTGCGCGGATTTGCATGCGGGATCTGGGAGAAACTAGGGTTAGGGTTCACTTTTTTTTCCGATCTAGGCTTTGATTTGCTTTTCGGATTTTTCTTTCGATCTGGGGCTTGGGGAAAGGAGAAAACGGGGATTTCTTTCTCTGTTGGGGTAGAAGGGACCAGGGCCTTTGCTTTTCTTTGCCCCATTAGGGGTTTGTTCTTCTTCCCGACCTCGGCTTGCCGATGCGTCGGGATCGAGTGGAACGGCGCGGCCGTGTGGGCGGCGCACTTTGCCCTTTTAGGGTATGCCTTGGTATTCCCTTTCTTTTGCACCGAAAAAGCTAGAACTAGTGGCTCTGATACCAATGTTGAAATCTACTTTACATATACTAGTCTAGATCTTTCGGTAGCATCTGCTCTAGCACTAACTATTGCATCTGAGAGAGAGAGGGAGAGAGATTCACCTGCACCCTGGCTCGACAAGCACGAGCCAGAGGGGATACCGGAGCTAGTCCCGGAGCTGGAGCCGTCGTCGTTAGCCATGGGAAAACGACGGCGTGGGTGTGCGGTGGTGGCGGCGCTTCCCGTCGGCTCACGCTAAAACCCTAGATCGGTAGGGGGTGTAGGTGGGGTGACTAGAGCAGCGGCGTCAGAATCGTAACCCGGTCCCCCACCACTTTATATAGCGCGGCGACAGGGGCCCACGAACCATGATAAGGTTGGGCGCCCCCGATCAGGGCGCGGATAAGGAGGTCGTTCGAGGCCGTTGGGCTCGAACGGGAGAGATCAAACTAACACCCTCACTTTCTCTGCCTTACAACCCTAGCTCCGTCGCTTAGCCGCCGCACCCAGATCGAACTCCGGCGAGATATTCCGCTAGTTTCGGCTACAGGTCTGGCCATGTCTTGTCATCGCTGGCTCTTTGGGGTAGGGGCGGCCGTAGCGGAGGCGGCAGTGCCGGCAATCAACCCCACGATGCCGCGGTGACCTATCCGAGGAGGAGAGGAAGAAGATGGTGCGTTCGGAGGGCGTGAAGAAGCGGGCAGCGAGGCGGTGTACCAACCGCGGGATGTCGCCTCCACCATCCCTCCGTCGGTATGTTGTGGCCCCGTACCGCACGCCGTCGCAGGAGCACGTTCCGTCGATCCGCAGGTACGCCCATGACAAGGAGGCAGGGTCCTCACGCGGCCTCGCACCTCCGTCCCCCTCCCTCCTACGAGTGGTGACCGCCGACTACGCCTAGAACTCCGACAAGGAGCGCCTCGCCATGGAGATGCTATCGCGCCAGTCGGAGCTCGACCGTGAAGCGGAAATCGTCCGCGAGCAGGTGGAGAGGCGGATGTCCGTCGAGCTTGTCGAGGTTCGCCTGGCCAAGGAGAGGAAGGAGGCGGAGGGCCATCGAGCTCGTCAGGTTACCGGGCCGCATCATCAAGCTGGAGCCCCCGGACCTCGTCGACCTCTCCGATACCGCTACGCCCGCCGCGCCTAGAAACTCCAGTGGAACTCGATTTTGGTAAATAGGGAGAGGCAGTGTCCTAGCTACTAGTTAAATCTAGGTTTAGCAGCTTTTGATTCGCTGCAGTATATGTAATAAATGTATCTATGATCGAACTCCGTTCTTTGCTGAATTTTGCCGAAGAGTGCAAAATTTATAATAGTTCAGTTTTATTTACCAATTCTATTTCCGTGCGAACAAAATCAGAACTAAAAACTGCACGTTCAATGCCCTGTAATCGCGATTTTCAGTTCGCCTATTTACCGTATTGCTAGAGTTGCTCTAAGCAGCCGAAGAGGACATGTTCAGTCTGCGACCCTGAATTCGTCAGAGACAGCACATATATTGTGGACGACGAGCTATTCGTCTGTAATCTCGGTACTTGATTCTTGCGCGTTTACTTCCAAGACGGCACTGACTGATATCTTTGGTAGTAGGATGGATAAACCACCATACCTCTTCTGCTATGGCCCTTGCAACCTTGAAAGAGAGAAGCTTCGTCGTCCTATTCCCTGCAGCAGATGCAGATCTGTCAAAATCCCCACCGGTAAGACCATGACCCTGGAAGTTGCGAGCTCCGAAACCATTGCCTCTGTAAAGAGCAGGATTGAGAATAACGTGTCCGTGGTGGCGTGGTCTACAGTGGGAATTGGGACATATGTGAAGGACTCGCGGACTGTTGCTGATTACAGCATTGTCAAAGAGTGCATCGTCCACTACTGCGCATTTTACATGAAGGGGAGCGGTCAAACTATAACAAGGGTATACCAGCACACCATGTAATGGCCACCCCGGTAATCCGATCTCTTATTCATCATATCCCTGAAGCATACCGAGCCTTTTATCTCTACTTTTCAAACTTGATCAAGTGCAATTTTGCTCTTTAAATATCGAGCTGCAGACTAACAACACATTGATTCCCAGCACATTTGAAAGATGGGAGGTTGTCTGTCCATGTCCATGTCCACGCATGCTTGTTTTGCTACATCTATCCCGCAATAAACGGATTTCAAAGTTTTTTGGTGAAAAGTAATGCCCCCCTAAAGGCCCTAATTGCTTCCCATTTGACATGGAACTCGAGGGTAAGGAACGAAACTGGAACCATAACCCTAAATCTTGAGAAAAATCCTGATGAATCTTGATATAATCTTTAAACCGAACCATACGATATAAGTCTTTTTAGTAAGATGTTTTAGCTCTTTTCTAAAAAGGCTTGCATCGTGGAACGGAGGAATATTATACTAGCTCACGAATTCGTGGACAACACCATTCACCTCGATCATGCTACACCCGGGAACTTTGGCCACACCCTCCTCCCTCATCTTCCCCCTAACACCCAAGCCGCGGCCGACCTCGCCGTCACGCGCCAACACACTTGCCGCAAGCACGTACGCGCCGCTGTCCTGTGGGTCGCATTCCACGGCTTTCCGCGCCGCCCGTGCCCCCGCCTCCACGTCGCCGTGCAACCGGCATCCGGAGAGCAGGGCTCCCCAAATTGCTGCGTCCGGCTTCATCGGCATTCCGCGGATGACATCCTCGGCCTCCCGGAGCATTCCTGCCCGGGCGAGCGCGTCCACGAGGCACCCGTAGTGTTCGATCCCCGGTGTAACTCCGTATTCGCTCGCCATTGACGCGAACACAGCTTTCGCCTCGTCAGCCATGCCGGAGTGGCCGTAGGCCATCAGTATCGCGATGAAGGTGACGTTGTCAGGTCTCAGGCCGTAAGTTTCCAGCTCGGAGAACAAGGCGAGCGCCTCTTGCCATTCTCCATGCGCAGCCAGCCCAAGCATCATGGCGTTCCAGGACGACAGCACGGCGAAGCCCTGCGATCTCGAGGTGTCGAACACCTGGCGAGCCTTGTCTATCGAGCCACACTTGCAGTACATGTCCACGAGGGCGGTAACCACGACCCCGTTCATGGCGACGCCGCGCCTGTCGATGTACGCGTGTACCCACGCGCCCTGCTCCAGCGCGCCCAGGCTGGCGCAGCAGCCCAGGACGCTGACCAGCACGTTCGCGTTGGGATCCACGCCGCCGTCCGCCTGCATCGCCGAGAAGAGGTCCACGGCGTCCTGGCACCTGCTGGCGGCGCGGGCGTACGCGCTCACCATGGCGCTCCACGTCGCAACGGTCCTGGCCGGCATGCCGTCGAACACCGCCCGCGCCTCGTCGACGCGCCCCGCCCTTGCCAGGGCCACGATCGCGCTGTTGCACGCCACGACGTCGAACACCTCGCACTGCCCGTAGAGCGCCAGTGCCTCGTCGGCCCGGCCGCAGGACGCGTACATGGCGATCATGGAGTTGCGCGTGTACGCGTCCCCGGCGAGGCCGAGCTTGAGCGCCATGCCGTGGAGCGCCACGCCGTCGTCGGCGCGGCCCAGGCGCGCGTAGGCCGCGAACAGCGACGGGAACGTGCGACGCTCCGGCGGCGTGGGCGACTGGAGCATGTCGAGGAACAGCGCCACGGCCGCGTCCGGGCCGGGACCGTCCGACAGCGCCCTTATGGCGGTGTTCCACATGAAGGAGTTGGGCCTCGGGTGGTGCCTGACGAGGCGCGCGGCGTAGGCGGCGTCGCGTCCTTCGCCGGCACAGAATGCGACGGCGCGGCTCGCGGCGATGGGGTCTTTGGCGAGGCCAGACTTGACGAGCGCGGCGTGGAGCTGGCGGAGGTGAGCCATGGTGGCGCATTGCGTGTGGAGGAGGGTGAGGGCCGGATGGGAGGCAAGGAAGGAGGAGATGGACGGGGAAGAAGGGAGGAGAGGTGATGTGGTGGAGGAGGAGGCGTGTGCGGGCAATGACGCCATTGCCATCCCCTGTTGTTCTCTGCTACTAACTGCTCTGTTTTTTTTGGTTTGAAGCTGGTGATTTGTGTGCGCCACTGCCATGGCTTTCTTCGGATAAGATCACCTCCTCCAGTCCTCCTCGCCTGAAGAATCTAGTACTGCTTTGCTTGCCAGTATTTGGCTGGGCCAATTCTAGCTTGGGCTTTTTAGGCAAGCCTGCCCAGGGTCCAGTGGGCAAGTCAAATGACAGGCTGCAGATATTGGTCAATGCTCACGTGGTTATCAGACTCACAAAAACAGCAAATGTTCTACCCTACCAAAAAGAGCAAATTGCCAAATGTTCAACAGAGATTGTTTAAGGAACTCGATCAGGGAAACGAATCATATTGTCGCCCGAAATGAAGGCCTTCAAGATGAGTTGATGAAAAACAATATACACTTCGCAGCTACTGTTGCTTCTTGCTTTTTGGTGCAACTCTTTGAGTTCCTTGGTCACAAAAACCAGCACCTGCACATACGCAGATCTTGCGGACCTTCAAACCACCTATCCCAAGACTGGTAAACAGCTCCGGTAGTTCTGCCATAACAGAAAAAAGGAGTTGTAAGAGTATGAATAAAAATATTTACACAAATAGTAGGATATTGCCATGGTTATTACACTGCAAGTAGAGGATCTGCTTTGTGTTCAATTGCTACCACAAACCTAACAAAAAGATAACAATATAGTCAATTTCCATTCATGAACAATATATATAAGATAGGTTCTTTTCTAGCACTAAAACCATACAGTAATAATCCAGTTGATTGAGATTTTTTCTAGCACATACTCTTGCAATGCTGCTGATACCTTCTCTGTTTTATCTAGCTCTTCAAGTTCCTCCTGCATGCAGTCGAATTGAAAACATTAGCAGTTTGGTAGAGAATGAAAGATAGACACCACACAATTTGTAAACACGTCTATATTTAAGAAAAATAATTTGTGCCACATCTACGGACAATGATGTCCAGAACAGAAAGTGAATATATTTAGTCTATCACTAGAATATTGAGAAATTTATATGATTTCATTTCACAAGCTTTGTTTATTTGCATCCTTGATATGCCATTACTGGGGTAAGCTGTACTAACTTGTATCTGTTCACAAAGAAAGTATCATCGAGACTAACTTATTTGTACTTATACATAAAGATGGTGATCAAGTCATTAGTTGAGCAACTCCAGTGTTATTCAATCTATTTCAGAAGGAACCACAGCAGCATGGAACAACCAATTGTGTAGTGGTTAACAAAAAATGACAAATCGTCAAGACTTACTCCCTACGTTCCTGAAAAGAAGGCGTATAACTTTTTTCCAAAGTCAAACAATGTAAAAAACTATCAACAATTATAATTGTTTGACTATGAAATTATTTATAGTTGTTCGTACCTTTTTCTTTATACTTGGTCAAACTTAACATTGTTGGACTTCAGAAAAAATTACACGCCTGCTTTTCAGAAATGGAGGGAGTAGCAATCAAAATAGCTAGTACTGTTACTGCTTCCTCAAAGCGAGCTTCGGATACCCGATTAAGGCTCTTGGGATCAAACAAGTGAATTCAGTAGTATTATCAATTGTACTAGTTACTAATTTCGTTCGAGAGATAAAACCTTGCTAGTTTTACTGACTAGGTAGTACGTACATGACTAACTTGGTTAAGTAGGGTAAACTAAACACTACAAAATTCAACATGACATTTGATGAGCTGGTGTTGCCTGTAGGAGAGACCCAAAGGAATTAATTAACTCACATTGGAGCAATAACAAAATTATGTTGTACAAATGGAGTAACATAATTTACCAGCAAAATAGATTGATCTTTAGATGCATCATTAAAATGGCTGTTGTGATCTATTTTTAGGAATACTTGTAGTAGATTGCTGACAACATGATGTACTGGCAAATAAAAACTGTGCATTATTTTGGGCAAAGGGCACTTTATTAAACTCATAAGATAGCATCACAGTGATACAGTTCAAAGGAGCTTAAGAATTGTGCATGGTATTCCATCTTAATCAAGAGTCATTACTTATGATTTTTTGAAGTCGAATTTGTGAGAGTACTTCACAAAGTAAATACAAGAGATTTAACAGAAGGTGTTGAAACAATTTTATGATACTAACACTCATCTAGCAACGTCATGCTCCTTGTCCTCGAAATCAAGATTATCTAAAATGCCTGAGCACATGATGATATTCATCTCGCTTGTAACTGAACTATATTACTCTGCCTCTGCCTGAATTATTTGCAGGTACAAAATGTATATACTCTGCCTCTGCCCGAATTAGATATCACACATTTGTTGAGAATTGCATGTATCTATACACTAAAACCTGTCCAGATACATGTGTGTCTATACAAATCTGCAATAAGTAATTCGGGGCAGAGAGAGCATATAGTTGTACATTTGTACAATGTTCCAGCGCATTGCTGGCCAGCAAGTACAAAAATCTGTAGTACAACTTCCAAATGAAGTAACAAAAATAAATGGAAATTAGCCAGCTTGGTGCTCGGCAACATGTAATAACTGTGGAATTGGGACAACTGATACTACTAAAAATTGTGTCCATACTTCCAAATAGAACTAGTTAAGCAGTTCCTGGTTTATAGGCCGAATGCCCGCACTTCGTCGAATGGGCACACATACTTTTCACCCAAACTTAGGACCATCCTGGATGTCATCCTAATTCCTAAGGCATCAATTGAATGCCTTATTAGTTATTACTATAGTGCATTATAGTACTCCCTCCGATCCATAATAAGTGTCGCTCATTTTGTACTAAACTAATAAAAACTTTGTACTAAATGGGTGACACTTATTATGGATCGGAAGGAGTACATGTTTAGTCAGTTTTAGTTGTCACATAAAAAGATATATAGTACTTGAGAAAATCCTTCTGTTTGGATAACCCCGCAGATCCAACATCGGTTTCTCCTTCCAATGCCTATGAAAGATGGTCAAACACTGGCGCCGAACTAGAAAACATGGTTTCCGATGTAAAAGGTCCCCCAGCAGCAGTGCCTGACCATGTGCATCATCAGTAGTTAATTCCCCAGTAGTACACTGTGCTCAATCATTTGACGCAGGCAGAATTTTCCTCTTGTTTTTTCAGCAAAGAAACTAGAAATAGTCGGACAGATCTGTGCATTTTTGTCCCCCGTCAAAGAAAAGGCCCACAAAATAGTACGGAATTGGATCTTTGCCACAAGAAATTAATCTGTGGAGCAGGTGTGCATGACCAAGGGGAGCAAAGCAGATAACACCGAATATGCAACATGTGCTTGACCGCTTTCCCCCCAGGCCACCCACCCCGCCGGCGGCGGCCCACCCCCTACCCCATGGGACACAAGGAAGTGCAGACGGAGCAAGAACCAGCAATGACAAAGTTTATTGGTTACATGCAGGAGAAATAACAAGAACATTGATGAGCTGAAAATTTTGCCCATTTGGAAATTGTAGAAGGGGGGAATGCTGCCTTCGCCGGGAGATTGCTTCTCCGTTTTAATTAAGGAAAAACATTGCCCAATGCTACAACAAGAAGACCTTCGGAAAGTAATTTTCAGAGAGAAACAAGATAGCAGAAGAATGACAGGAGCTGACAAAGGCGGACCTCGAGGAATCGTGCTTCTTGCTCGAGCTTCTTGAGCTCGGCCTGGATCCGGTGCCGGCCCCGCATGTCCCCCGCTTCCCCTCCACCAACGCCGCCGCCGCCACTGCCGGGCCCCTGCATCGCTGCCGACGGCACGAGCGGGTGCGCGCGCGCGATCCGGTGGGGCGGACACACGCACTCCGCAGGCAAGCACGAACTGGCAGGGGAAGGAAGATTGCGTGTGCGTGGGTTGCGCCGCAGAGCGAAGAGAAGGAAGTGGTGTCACGGGTACGGACGGCGGAAAGGTTTTCTTTTTCGTTTTCGAAAAGGTTCCTTGCTTCTTTGTGACGACGGCGACGGTGGATGTGGGTTTGGTCCGACTTCACTTGAACCTCCTCGCGCCGGCCCGACTAATAAAACCTGGTTCTTATCACATGATGCCAAAAACGACCCGGGATACAAGACGAGAACGTATATACTCCTGCAAGCCACTGGTGAATTTCTTTTAATTTTTTGTTTCGTGTCTCAGTGACATGATGATTGGCGTAATTGTCGGATCTGTTATTCGGGAGATTGATCGTTTTTCAGGGTAATCATGGGAATGTTTATTCGGTAGGCTAATGATCCCTCGAAATAGGTTTTCGTCGCTCTTTATTTATTTATAGAGGTTTTCTATTTTTTGTTTAGCCTTTTTTAGTGTCTTTTTTCGGTTTGAGTCGACGACTACGTTGTGGAGTCAGAATAAGATCCTCCCCGCTCCTGGGGCGCATCTAGTATCGACGAAGGGCGCGCGAAGTCGTTTGTCCGGCGGATCTACTGGGATTCTGTCCGTTTTTGTGTTCGTTGGTTTGTTTTCAGGTCAGTCTCTATCGATCTACGATTGTCATCATTGGCTATGGTTGTTGTGCTTATGCGTTGGTCCTTTGTGGCCTTAGCACGACGACTTCCCGTCTGTCTACTATAATAAGTTCTGTTACGACAAGCTTTGTCCGGCTCTGGTGAACGTGTTTGTAGTCGTCGCTAGGTGGTCTAATGACCTATTTGTAATTTTTATTACCTTTGGTCCACTTTGTACTGCTGTGATGATTATTAATAGATCGGTAGAATTTCGCAAAAAAAAAGTAACAACATGTGACACCCTCAATCACGGTTAGAAAAAACCCAGATCTAAATCCGACATAGGCGTAACCTAGAACTCGAGAGTATACAATGAAAAGAAGGGGATTGCTAGACGTACCCCGGGTCTCCAACCGTTGGATCAAACCAGATTAACGTTCAGATTTTCTCTATTTTTGCTACATGGTTCGTCAACGGGACAAAAAATAAAAAGACTGGTCTCGCCGGAGACTCCATCGGAGACCTTGTATAAAAACTTTACGCTAATGTAGCAAAACAATAAAATAGTTATAGCAAATAAAATATCATATTGTAGCAAATCCGACCTCGCCGGAGATCTCGTCAACGATGCACGTAGCACCGTCGGAGTTCTCGTAGCGCCACCGCCGACCGCGTGTAGCAAATAGAATGCCCGTTTGTCGCATGATGACCCACAAGTATAGGGGGTGTATCGCAGTATTTTCGAGAAAAGTGAAACCTAATTTATTGATTTGACACAAGGGGATCCAAAGAATATTTATAAGTCTTAACAACTGAGTTGTCAATTCAGCTGCACCTGGAAACAATCTTGCTCACAGCAGTTTATTAGTAGCAACAGTTTTGTAGTAGGAATAGTAAAGTAGTAGCAGTAGTAAAGTAAAGATATCAGTAACAATAGCAGCAAACAGTGGATTCGAGTGCGGTAGACATAGGTATGGATGGACGGGAGTTGCATGGACAAGACAATTCACATAGCAATCAGAACATAGGGCAATTGCAGATAAATAAGATAAATCATCCAAGTACTAGATAATCCTAGGCATGTGTTCCATATATAGTCATACGTGCTCGCAATGAGAACTTGCACAACATCTTTTGTCCTTGACCCGTTTGCAGCGGGGCCTCAAGGGAACTACTGGCAATTAAGGTGCTCCTTTTAATAGAGCACCGGAGCAAAGCATTAACACTCCGTGAACACATGTGATCCTAACATCAAAGCCATTCCCTCCGGTTATCCCTATTTCTGTCACTTCGGGGCCATTGATTCCGGACAACAACGTGTGTATACAACTTGCAGGTAAGACCAAAAACAATTACTATCATAATGAATCAATAACAAGTTCAGATCTGAAATCATGGTACTCGGGCCCTAGTGATAAGCATTAAGCACAACAAGTCACAACAAAGTCATAAAGCACTAATAGAAGATACTAGGCACCATGCCCTAACAATCTGATGCCATTACATGAATGATCTCATCCAATCCCTACCATCCCTATAGCCTACAGCAGGAGATTACTCACTCATAGATGGGGGAAACATGGATGGTCGATGGAGAAGCGATGGTGATGATGATGGCGATGATCTCCTCCAATTCCCCGTCCGTGAGGTGCGAACGGAGTTTAGTGCTTTTGTGGAATCTGGTGGTGGTGGCGGAGCGAAACTCCTTTTGGAAAAACGTCGAACCCTCCTGAGCTTTTAGGTCAGAAGGCAACTTATAGGTAAAGAGGGAGACCGAGGCGACCTAGGGCAGACCACCCTGAGTGACTGGCTTGCACTGTGCGGCCAGTGGTGTGGCCCAGGCCCCCTCCATATCGTATTCGCCCGGAGTCTTACGTGAAATAGGATTTTGGCATATTTTCCGAGATTTTCCGAAAGTTGATTTTACGCACAAAAGTAGACACCAAGGCAATTCTGCTGAAAACAGCGTCAGTCCGCGTTAGTTGCATCCAAATCACACAAGTTTAGAGGAGAAATAATAGCAAAAGTGTTCGGGAAAGTAGATACGTTTTGGACGTATCAACTCCCTCTCAAGCTTAGCTTATTGCTTGTCCTCAAGCAATTCAGTTGAAAACTGAGTGCGATAAAAGAATTTTCACGAACACATTTGCTTCATATGATGTATATATTTTCAGCATGTGATCAACTACTTAGGCAATTCATAATAAAGAGTATGCTACTGAGTCTACTTAATAGTCAATACAAGCTATGAAGAGATTCCAACTCAAAAATAATAAGTAGCATGAAGCATAAACATAAGCAACATTACAATGCTCATAACAAGGTATGATAGAGTGGTATCTCGCTTGCCTTTGATTATGAATGCCAAGGCACCTCTGAAATCCAAGTGAAGACTAGAAGTAAAAATGTCAAAGATACAAGCATCAAAGTCATAACACAAATATTCAAGTAATGAGACAAACACAAAGAATGACAACTATGCTCTCAAGAAGGTGCTCAAAGAGTATATGGAGACTCAACAAGTAAAAGAAAAAGGTTTTGAATAGTTTAAAAAGCTTCCAAATGCTGAAAGTATGGTACTCATTAGCTTTGAGCTCTCATTGCCCCTATCATAAGCATCTTTAATGTGATTAAGGTGAAAGTGATGTCCAAACTGATTTATATGCTTGACAGACTATAAACTAAAAATCCCATGTCCCTTGAGTACGAGGGTCGCTCCTCATGCTACTCAACTTTAGTTACCGGTAAGTTTTTGTCATCGTAAATATGTGCGTATCATAGAGAACCACTAACGGGGTACCCCTTGCCCGATGATACGGAAGAATCCCCATATCAAAATGACAAGGCAAGCAGACAATGAGTATCTCAGCAATCTTCTTATTTACCATGGGAAAATGGTGCTTTTTTCTCTCTTTCCTCTTTTCATAAATCTCTTTTTTTTCCTTCTCTTTTTTTATAAGAAGAATGCTTCATAGATATCATTATGGTTACGCTGCAGGTTTCCACCATGTCAGCATGGATTAGACCAGCGGCCCAGGCGTTTCTCTAACACACATACATAACTCCATGGACTTACAAGCTCCCCTTTTATTTCACACCGACGACATCCGCACACAAAAGAGCATGGTATCAACTGGGTATATATTTACAAGTCTTGAAAGCGTTCCCCGTGACAAAGACGGTTCTCGCTAATCTGACCTATAATTTGCAAGCATATAACTTTCATGGACAGTCACAATGGTTCAGGTTTATTAAGTGCGGAAAATAAAGTGTGCCATCAAGTTTGTGAGAGCTTTACTGACTAAATTTCTCATAACAAGCAAACATTTTATTCGGAAGAAAACAAGGCATAATGAATATGCACGGGAGTAGCAAATGATGCTAATAGGTAGGTATGGTGGACACTTTGGCAATATTTGGTTTAAGGGAGTTGGAAACATGAGTAAAATACTCAGCGAAAGTGAAGGCTAGCAATAGTAAGGGAGCGACAAACGAGAGAGCAATAGATGTCATAATCATGCTTGCAATAAAACGGGACTAATCATGGCATGAAAGTGATTCAAGATTCTCAAGGAAAAATAATTCATCAAGGCTTAACTGATTATTACAGTCATGTGCATGCGTGAGCATGTGCCAAGTCAATTCAAATGAAACATTCAGAGGAGGATACCACGGTGTCATACCAATTTATGAATAGAGCAATGCAAGCAAACATTCATAAGACATGCTACAAACTATTAGCGAGCTGGAGCTAATCATACGAAAGCAAGAACTACTAAGCATCTAAAGATAACAAACACCTTACACGAACAGACTAAGCATGCCCACAGTGATGAGTATATGTACAAAAAATGAAAACAAATAGAGTTTGTTACCAGCCTCTTACCACGCCTCAAGTTGTCATTAATCCTCATTATTGCTCTTCACTTGTGTGGCTTGAATAATAATATGAAACCAATATCCACTGAGGACTGATGAACCCTGCAACAAACTCACAAAGCCAAAGAAGAACGACAAATATTTTTGTTGTTTTCGATTTTTAAAACAAGAACCAAAGAGGAAAAACAAGCAAAGCAAAATCTTTTTGGGTTTTTTCGAATAGTTCAAACAAAGCAAAAGGGAAAAGCAAACCAAGGCAAAAAGAAGAAGCAAACCAAAGAGAAACAACAGAAATATTTTTGGTATTTTTGTGTTGTAGAAAACAAAAGCAAAGAAAGAGCAAAAACTAAAAAGAGGACGAAAAATGAATATACAAAGTACCGACGCAACATGATAAGGAGATGAGTGTGGTGTCGGCGTACCTTCCCCCAAGCTTAGGCTTTTGGCCTAAGTGGGTATCAATCCAGATACGGGTAAGGGTTCCAAGCAGGAGGATCATGATAAGAATGGTCATAGTTGGGCCCGTGGGAAGAAGAAGGAGCTCCCCAATCATAAGCAGGCTGCTGATATGAAGACTGTCCCTCATTCGAGGGCTGGACCGAATCATCCGTGACCTCCCTTGTAGTGTCCTGCTCCTGTTGGGAGAGCTCTCCCAAGTACGTGTCAAGCTCCTCCTCAGTGAGGGACCATCCTTCCCTGTTATCAAGGTTAAACAAAACAGGTGCAGGCAAAAGAACAACACGCTCGGACT
Organism: Avena insularis; assembly: GCA_023614405.1. Classification (NCBI taxonomy): domain Eukaryota; kingdom Viridiplantae; phylum Streptophyta; class Magnoliopsida; order Poales; family Poaceae; genus Avena; species Avena insularis. Next base: position 91,584,357 of record CM042696.1, on the reverse strand, counting down.
TGCTCTTTCTCCAACCAGCTTTGAGAAAGGTTATTTCATAAGACAACTCATTCAAACTAGCCCATGAGGAAACAAATTTATGTTGTAACATGGAATTAAGATCAAGCCTTTCTATGGGAAACTGTAGGTCTAGATGATGAGGCACTACACCATGCAATGCTAGTAAACGAGAAACAATTAGGCCTCCACAAATTCCACCTTTCTCACGGTTAGCACCAAGACGGAAAGCTATCAAAGCACCTAAGTTGTAAGACCTATCTCGTTTAAGAGCGGCAGAGATAAATGCTAGATCATATGAAGATAATTTATTGGCAGTTTTCCTAGCAAGAACACACTTGGCAACAAAGTAGGCAAAGTAACGAATGGAGGGAAGATGAATGTTACAGATTTTTCCATTCTTCTTCGAGAAGCTGCTCCCTTGGCAAATTTCTACGTATAAATCGGTTCAGGTCGCTCCTTAATACTTCTACATGATCCCCATTGAGGTACCTTAATAGCTGCACAAAAATCATCAAGAGAAAGGTCGACAACAATATTATAAATTTTATAGTGGACCATGGGGTTAGGCAAAGAGTGACTAAATTGAAAGTCCTGCACCACAGACATGGTTAGCTTCACAAATTGACAAGGCTCATGTTCCAAAAAGTGCTCCAACCCTGCATTAGAAACCAAAGTGTGGAAATCTTGGAGAATTCCCGCAGCTCTCATGAACTCAGAACAAGGATAAATGGAAGGAAAAACTTCCTCCTCCCGGTGGACCTTCATGATCTCAGGCACCCATAGTTCATGTTGGTTTAGGTGGTGCTCACTCATCTTCTATTCTAAAATTTAAACACCTATTAAACAAGTGATTGCAAAGTAGATATAATGAAGGATTCTACTCATAGGGACTTGTAAGAGGCCTAAACATGCATCAAAACTATATCTCTAAGCATCAAACAAGCTTACAAGCTCTCATAACCTGTCACCTACAGCAACAAAATACTCAAGATATAATCCACTAAACACAAATCTACTTGGACAAGGGGAGGAGTCACATACCAGGGAACAAATGCTCCAAATTTCAGCAAGAAAGATGGGCTGAGCAAGGAGATCGAAAAAATCGAGAGCAAGCACAGCAAGAACATGATTTTGAGCAATGAACTGGAGCTTGCTCGAGAGAGAAACGAAAGTGGCAGGTGAGAGAGTTAGTGGGGGGCCAGGGGTGGCCCACACCAGGGCATGGCGCCACCCAGGGCAGGCCGCGCCACCAGGTGGTGTGCCTGCCTGGTGGGTCCCCCTGGTACCTCCCAGGCACTCCTCTGCCCCTTTTTCACATAAAATTTTAATACGAATTTTCTGGAATTTTTTGAGACACTTTATTTTTGGGCATTTTTCAGGAATAGAAGAATGATTTTCTGACAGACAGAATTTTTTGAAAAAAAGATGCAAGGACAAAACAAAACTAGAACTACAAAAGTTCTAGTACACTCTAAAATGCAAGCAACTAACAACAAAAAAGAAAAGTAAACGAAAGAAAAAACTAAAATGAATAGAGTAGAAGTACACGGAGATAATCATAATGAAAACATTGTTTTGTTCAATGAAATCCTTTTGTTAACAAGGTTGATCAGGTCTTGTTACCAAAATAATTTCATATGAGACAAAACTTGTATTCCACTAATGATTATGTTACCTCAACCTTGATAGCAATGGTCCCAATCATAATAGTTTCAAACTTTTCTCTTGGTATGGGACAATATATTTCTCCAACTTGAATGCCCTCAACATGTTCAATTGAATTCAAACCATAAGTCCTTTCAATCTTCTTGGGGAAATAGACAGTATGTTCCTTGTCATTAACATTGAAAGTCACCTTTCCTTGATTACAATTAATAACAGCTCCTGTAGTATTAAGAAAAGGTCTCCCAAGAATAATAGACATATTATCATCTCTAGACATTTCAAGCACAACAAAATCAGTTAATATCAAGAAATTATGAGCCAATTGAACAGGTACATCCTCACATATACCAACAGGAATAGTGGTAGATTTATCAGCCATTTGCAAAGATATATCAGTTGGTATTAACTTTTCTAGTTGAAGCCTCTTATAGAGAGAGAAAGGCATAACACTAACTCCAGCTCCCAAATCACACAAAGCAGTTCTAACATAACTGTTCTTAATAGAACAAGGGATAGTTGGAATCCCTGGATCTCCATGTTTCTTAGGGACCTTACCATTAAAGGAATAATTAGCAAGCAAAGTAGAAATTTCTTCATTAGGGATCTTCCTTTTATTTGAGACAATATCCTTCATATACTTTGAGTAAGGAGGCAATTTAATAGCATCAGTCAAGGGAATTTGCAAGAATAAAGGTTTCATCCACTCATAAAACTTATTATAGTGTTCATCTTCCTTTGACTTGTGTTTCTTATCAGGGAATGGCATAGGTTTTTGGACCCAAGGTTCTCTTTCACTACCATGTTTCTTAGCAATAAAATATTCTTTAGTGTATTTAGTATTCTTAGTGTGGTTTTCATGTTCTTCAACTTTTTCTTCATTAGGAACTTCATTTTCTTCATTACCACTTTCAGTTTCAGCATCAGAGATAGATATACTATTAGGATCTATAGCAGGTTTAGAGGGTTCTACAATAGTTTTATGTTTCTTTTTCCTTTTCTTACGAGTAGAGCCACTATTTTCAGCTTGTTGAGAATCCTGCTCAATTCTTTTGGGATGCCCCTCAGGATATAGAGGATCCTGGGTAGCAGCTCCACTTCTAGGTCTAATTTCATAAGCATGTTTTTCTTTAGCGGCATAAATAATCAAGTCTTTTTGCACTTTAATGAGTTGATCTATTTGAGTTTGAACCATTTGAAAGTGTTTAACAATCATTTTAACATCATTAGAGGTTCTTTCCACAATATCTTTCAACTCAACAATAGCTCTAGTCTTTTCCATTAGATGATTTTGCACCCTTTTATTAAAATTATCTTGCTTAACAATAAAGATATCAAATTCTTCTAAGCATTGATCAGGAGGTTTAGAGTAAGGGATATCACCTTCATCAAAGTGTTGGAGAGAGTGTACCTCAATAGTGGATGAGTAGGGAATAGGCTTACATAATTCTTATATAGGAGGTAAATTCTTGACATCAGCAACTTTAATTCCCTTCTCCTTAAGACATTTCTTAGCTTCCTTCATCACTTCATCATTTAATTCAATAACTCCCCTCTTCTTTGATGTTGGAATAGGCACCGGAATAGTAGGTTCAGGTACAATTACTTCAGGTATAGGTTGTTTAGGAGGAGTCCAATCTTCATAGTTCTTACTTATTTTAGCCATTAATTCCTCAGCTTCCTTAGGAGTCCTATTCCTGAAAACACAATCAGCACAACTATCTAGGTATGTCCTAGATTCTTCAGTTAGTCCATTATAAAATATATCAAGAAGCTCATTCTTAGGTAATGGACTTCGAGCTTGTGCATGAATCAAAGCACAAAACCTTGCCCAAGATTCAGGCAATACCTCTTTTTTTCCCTATTTAAAATCAAAAAGTTCCTGCAAAATAGCATGTCTAGCACTAGGACGAAAATATTTCTGCAGGAAAGTACTAATCAAGCACTCAGGGCTATCAATAGATCCATGAGATAAATTACTAAACCAAGTTTTAGCTTCTCCTTTCAGTGAAAAGGGGGAAATCTTAGCAACAAAGTAAGTACGCATCTTAATATCATGAGAAAACAAGCCACTCATGGTAGAAAGTTCATTCATATGTGCTACCGCACTTTCATTCTTAGTCCCACAAAAAGGTTATTTCTCAACAATAGCTATGTAAGATAGATCAAGAGAGAAATCATAATCTTTATCTTTAATGTTTATGGGAGAAGCAGCAAACTTAGCAATAGGAGACCATTTGGGTCTAATAGTACGCCTCGCAAGGAGACTCTTAGCAGTGCTCCTATCATGGGTTTTTTTACATTCTTTAATAAATTCATCTGTCATCTCAACATAACCGTCTTCAATGTCATAACTCTCACTAGACTCAGGTGAACTAACAGGTGTGGTAGTGTCTTCATTAGGAGTTTCAGTATTTCCAGCTATAGTTCTAGCAATTGTAGCATCTAGGAAAGGACCTAATGAACCACTCTTATCAAGCACAGTAGAAGCAGCATCATAAGCATCAGAAGTTTCAGATTTCGCAGTAGTAGCAGTGTGTGTAGCATGTGTATGTGGTGGTGTAACAAGCTTACTTATAACAGATGGTGAATCAAGAGCAGAGGTGTTCAGAACCGTACCTCTTCTCGTAGTGGATGGTAAAATAGGAACCTTGCCATCACGAGACTTACCCATGATGGATGGATAGAAGCGAACAATAGAGAATCCAAGTGAACTTGATAAATAAAGCTATGCTCCCCGGCAACGGCGCCAGAAAATAGTCTTGATGACCCACAAGTATAGGGGGTGTATCGCAGTATTTTCGAGGGAAGTGAAACCCAATTTATTGATTCGACACAAGGGGAGCCAAATAACATTTATAAGCCTTAACAACTGAGTTGTCAATTTAGCTGCACTGAAACAATCTTGCTCACAGTTTATCAAGAGTAACAGTTTTGTAGTAGGAATAGTAAAGTAGTAAAGTAAAGACAGCAGTAACAATAGCGAACAAAGTGGGATTCGAAAAGCGGTAGGCATAGGGATGGATGGACGGGCATTGCATGGACAAGACAATTCACATAGCAATCAGAACATAGGGCAATTGTAGATAAATAAGATAATACATCCAAGTACTAGATAATCCTAGGCATGTGTTCCATATATAGTCACACGTGCTCGCAATGAGAACTTGCACAACATCTTTTGTCCTGCCAGCCCGTTTGCAGCGGGGCCTCAAGGGAACTACTGGCAATTAAGGTGCTCCTTTTAATAGAGCACCGGAGCAAAGCATTAACACTCCGTGAACACATGTGATCCTCACATCAAAGCCATTCCCTCCGGTTATCCTGATTTACATCACTGGGCCATTGGTTCCGGACAACAACGTGTGTATACAACTTGCAGGTAAGACCAAAAACAATACTATCATAATGAATCAATAACATGTTCAGATCTGGAATCATGGCACTCGGGCCCTAGTGACAAGCATTAAGTACAACAAGTCACAACAAAGTCATAAAGCACTAATAGAAGATACTAGGCACCATGCCCTAACAATCTGATGCCATTACATGAACGATCTCATCCAATCCCTACCATCCCCATAGCCTACAGCGGGGGATTACTCACTCATAGATGGGGGAAACATGGATGGTCGATGGAGAAGCGATGGTGATGATGATGGCGATGATCTCCTCAATTCCCGTCCGTGAGTGCGAAAGAGTTTTGGTGCTGTTTCGTGGAATCTGGTGGTGGTGGCGGAGCGGAACTCCTTCTGGAAAAAACGTCGATCCCCCCTGAGTTTTTAGGTCAGAAGGCAACTTATAGGCAAAGAGGGAGACCGAGGGGCAGCCTGGGACGGCCAGACCACCCCCTAGCGCGGCCTGGGCTTGCCCGCGCGGCCAGGTGGTGTGGCCTAGGCCCAGCCCCCCTCCGTCTCATATTCTGGCTCTAGGAGTCTTTTGGTGAAATAGGATTTTTGGCATATTTTCCGGGATTTTTCCTGAAAGTTGATTTTCTGCACAAAAAGTAGACAACAAGGCAATCCTACTGAAAACAGCGTCAGTCCGCATTAGTTGCATCCAAATCACACAAGTTTAGAGAAGAAACAATAGCAAAAGTGTTCGAGAAAGTAGATACATTTTGGACGTATCATCGCACTAACACCGGGCGCATGTAGCAAACCCCAACATGGCTTGTAGCACCGCTGTCGGGCACACGCAGCGCCGCCATTGGCCCCATGTAGAAACCCTCGACGCCGTACGTAGCAGCGCTGCCGACTACATGTAGCAAATCCCGAGGCAGAGTTGGAGAAGTGTCGTCCTAGCATCAGGGAGGGAGCTCCAGCGTTGGAGCCTCGTAGCACCAGCCCCCGGAGAAAAAAGGTCGCCTGACCGGAGAAGCTTGTTGGTCACCGCGGGGCTATGCCATGGCCATCGCAGAATAGCATGGGCGCGGGATAGGATGAGGAGAGAGCTCCGTCTATGGCTCCGGTGACGGCAACGAGCGGGCACTGGTGTGGGGTGCAGAGGTGGAGCAACGGAGGCGGCCAGGCGTCGGTGATGGCGGAATACCCATGCTGCATGCCACCCACAACCTTCCATCTCCGGTGATGGCAGGGTGCGGGGAGGTAGGTCGGCGGCGGCCTGCAAGGATCTATCGCAGGGTGCGGGGCGCTAGGGCTAGGGCGGTTGCGACCTGCATGGAATCTACAGCGGCGGCAACGTGGTTCCTAGAGCGATAGAGAAGGATTATATGTGTTGACTTATATCCATATGTGTGGTTGTCTTAGGCCCACCTAACACTGCCTCCTGGGAACGCCTGTCACGAGGACCGGGGATGCGAGCTAGCGATCCCCCGAGGGGGCTGTATCATTTTCCATGAAAGAATCGGTAACACAACAGTGACCCTACAACACAAAAATTATTACGACAAGCTCATAACTAAGCAGACCACCAAAATATTACAAGAAAAAGTCACTGACCACAAATACCAAGCAACGGAAGAAAAATTATGCTACTCCCTCCCTCTCGAAATAGATGTCGGAGATTTGTCTAAATATGGATGTATCTAGTACTAAATAGTGTCTAGATACATCCAAATTTTGAAAATTATGTGTCATCTATTTTGAGACGGAGGAGTATTAACAAACTTAACAAATGGCCTAAAATTCCTAAAACATAACGATGACGTCCTAGCCCATAAATTCTAGGCTGCCGGCCGAAAACCCCAAGCTACTCGTCAATATCGATGTAGTAAGAACTCATCCTTAGGGAACACTTACTCTGCTAAAGAATATCAACGAAGCAAGGGTGAGCACAGGGTGTACTCCGCAAGACTTATGGCTAGTGAAGTTTCTTTGCATAAAGTTGTCTTTGTTTGTAAAACAAGAGAGAGTAGAAGCTCGACTAGCAGATCATTTTAAAATGGGATAAGAGAGCGGCATCTCCAACTATAATCATCATCTTCTTTTGATATCCACCAAATCATCATCACCTCTCAACTAGGATCACCCCCTCGTACCCTGAGGAAGCATTGTTATGCACACATTGATTTGCCAAGTTTTACAATTACGTTAATGTTCTCTATGATCTTAGAATCTGGTCACCAAGTCATCCATAACCGTGGACACGGATTTTTGAAACGATTTAACCCTGAAGGGGTGTCGAACTTTACCCACACGAGCAACCTTCTCTTAATGTGAAAGGGTAGTTTACCCTCTAATATTTTTGTTGACAATGACACCATAGTTAGAGCGTACTAATGCTACGTACTAGTGTCTTAAACAGGTTTTAGTATGCTGGTATGTTGGAAGATCGTTGGAGACTGTAACATCCCAAAACTTTAATCCAAGGTTATTAAGATCCAAATCATCAAAATTAGGGTTAACAAAAACTTTTCCAATTAAAATTATTAAAGCATTCATATGTGTGTGCATTTAAATTGGAGTTGTTTTGAATTGCCATGATGAAGTGATCCATTGCTTGTAAAATGATTCTTAGGTGAAATAAACATCATCTAGATCATTCCCAAACAAATTCCAAAGAAAAACAAATCAAAATGAATAAAAGAAAGAAATGGTCATTTGTGCCATTTTAATCAACATGCCTACTTTGGCTATTCCTAGAACTCAATTCTTAACAGAAACAAATGTGGATCTTTGCACCCCTTGCTAGTACATGTAATGATGTACCAAGACCCACTTTGTGATCTACCAAAAACTTACAAACACTAATTTTAAATGGCATTTGAAAATTGAATGTAGTTCATATGAGAAGATCCCACTTATTCAAAAACCACTCAAATGAGCTCCATTTTAAAAACCCAAGCAACCACAGAGGCTTAAGCTTGTGTATAGCAAACCCACCAAAATTCATTCAAAAATTTCAAACTTGAGTTCATGCGGCCATTGTATGGAACACCTGGCAGGCAGAATCAAAATGGCCTAGCTTAGACTGTTTTTGATCAAATTTGGTCGAGCCATTTGAACCTAATTCAAGTCCCTTGTCTCCCCTAGACCCAACCAAGCCATCAAATACCCACCCCTTTGTCCCTAGCAGCAGTACCACGCCACCCCGAGGACATGCTCGTCGGCCAACCTTGCCAACGCAGCAGCAGACCGCCAACCCCTCTCCGCCGCTCTAGGAAGCACGACGTGAACTCACCGCCGCCCACGGTCCACCCCACGGCCACTGCCAACCACTGGACCACTCCCCAGTCTCGCCGCCCATTCTCTCTACGCGCAGCCAGAGTGCACCAGAGCGCCAATGCTGCCAGCACGCCACAGACCGTGCCTCGACCTAATCTCGTGCACGCCGCTCCGCCTCGACCCCAGCAACCCGCCAGACACGGCCGTGCATCGCCGCGCGACCCACAGTCACCATGCGCCGTGTCGAGCACCGCCTCTGTCTCCTAGAGCGCGGGACGCTCCCAACCAAACGCCACCGCCCCTAGCCACGCATTTAAGCCGAAGAGCACCGCCAAGAAGCATGCCACTGTCCCCTACCTCAAGCCACGCCGCTAGCACGCTGTGCAGCCCTCGCTGGAGTCGCCAGCCCATCCCTTTTGGTCGCCTTGTCGAGCTATAAATAGAGGCCACCCCAGCACAAACTCCTCACACCATTCCACTCCCCTCTCCTCACTGGTCCTTCCCCACCTCTCGCTGGAGCCACTCGAGCCTTGATTCGCCGAAATTTCACCGGAGGAGCCCGCTGCAGAGGCAGAGAAGGCGCCGTCAATTTCGTCCACCCCTGTGAGCTGCCTGACCACCCCCCACTGAGCCGCTAGGGTTAGACCTTGCCGGCGACCTGTCCGTCATCGACGACAAGCCCCAGCCGTAGATCCCCCTTCTAATCTAACGGCCCACATCGCCCCGTACCGCTTCGCGTGTAAAGAGCCGCTGACCGGTGGACCTCCCCTGTCAGCTGTTGTCTGTGCCACGGAACGCCACTGGGCCAGCCCGTTTTCTTTCCCGCGCGACCCATTTAATTCAAACTTAGATTTTTCTATTTAGTTTTGAACTTAGTTATGTCCCCTAGTTTGAAATTCAATTCAGAGAGATTTACAAATCCAAATGGAGTGATTCAAATTGTGTTGAAAAGCTACTGAAAAGATCTATCCAAGCCCGTTGGATTTAATTCCATTAGAGTTAAGAGATCTCTCCTAGTAAAAATAACAAAACAGAAGCATTTGCACATTCAAACATTTTTATAAAATCAACCATGTTCGCTTTTGAGTTGATTACAACTCTCAAAAATCATATTTAACCATACCTATCTGAATATGTAATAATATTAGGGTTTACATGTAGTGACTTTGGACTAGTACCAAAATAATGCTATATAGGCATTTCTAGTCACTTTAAATCATTAAATAATGAACTTAAACCAAAGTAATTGTGGACCAACCCTTAAATCACATTCCCACATGTTATAATATATGGTGAGGACATGTGTCCACATGATCCCATATTTTAAGTGGTGAATATTGAATATTAGTTATTTTTTTCAATGAGTAGAAATTAGTTTTCTTAAATAAAAAGAATGAAACTAGTTAATAAAACTTCTGATGTTTGTGACGATAATAGATCATCAAATGTGTGCCTTAGAGTGCTAATTAGACTAGTTAAGTATTGTTTGGTGATTGTGTACTCCGTATGTATTTATAGACGATAGTACCGACCAATCTTTCGAGGAGGAGGAGTTCTACCAAGAGGAGGAAGAAAACTTCAACCACTGCACTGCACAAGGCAAGCCATCATTAATAATGCAAGCTAACACTTGCAAGTAGAATGCTTAGCAAGCTAGAATTAAGCTAGATGATTTGAGCAAAGATGCTTTAGGCATGCTTTGGTTACATCACTTTGACTATTATTTACCCCAAGTATTATTTTCAAGCTTTACTTCCTTTACTTTACCAAAGTCCCTTACTTGTTTTGAAGGTGGCATAAAAAGTATAAAACTTGAACTATCTAGATAACTTTAGATGTCATTCCATGGCATGAGATTGATCCCATCTTTCCACCTTAGTGAACACTCTTAACCTAGTAGTTTAGAGTAGATAAAAACTTGAGTCACTTTAGATGGAACACATGGTGAAAATGAATTATGAAAACCTTGGAATGATGAGTCATTCTATGGAAATGTTTTGACATGTGTTGAGAAACACAAATGGTTTATGATGATGAAAATGTTGAGGCATGAGCCTTGACCCTTTTACACAATTGATGGTTGGATTCGGATGCAATACCATTCCAAACTTACCGTACAACCACAATACCTGAATTGGGTAAGGCTTAGCCGAAAGTTTATATGCATTAGTATTAGTTCCCTCGCAGGAGAGGTTTGAGCTGAGGCTACCTCTCAATGTTGTCCACCTATGCAGTGCCCAAGATGACAGTTGGTCATGGTTGGGAGGCCATGCTCATAGGAGAGGTGCTTATACTAGGGTGTGTAAAGGAAAGGTTATGTTTGATTATCTGCATACTAAGTATGATGATTCGGGATTATCCCTGACAGATGTATCGAATCTTGTGGTGAAAGTGTACCACCTCTGTAGAGTGTCAAACTATTCGAATAGCCGTGTCCGTGGTTATGGACAGTTGGAGTGGCCATAGTGTTTCGTTGTCAAATGTTTTCAAAATAACTTATGAAATGAATGATGAATCTTGACTTGACCACAACAGAATTGTGACTATGACCCTAGCTTCCCAACTTAAGTGATTCTAGAACTTTATTTTATCTTTCTTTGTTTCTAAACTCAACTTAGGTTTTAAACTTAACTTTATAGTTAAACTTAGAGTTAGCACTTCACTTTAGAACTATACCAATTGTTAGTGGTAGTTTGCGAGTACTTAAAGAGTACTCATGGCTTTTGTCCCTGGCTATTCTCATGGCCAGACTATGAAGGAAACTACCAAGATGATGGCCAGCAGGACGGCTATGATAACTACAACTATCTGCCTTCGTCAGCATTGCCTGTGCCCCTGAAGATGGACCCCACCGCTACACTAATTATTTATTCCGCTTCTTGTTGTATTAAGACTGGATCATGAGATCCTTATTTGTGTAAGACCTTATTTATGGTTTGTAATGGATGATGTACTGTGATATCCAATCTGTTATGTCTCGCAAAAATGGTAATCCTGGGATTGCGATGTATGACATAACAGGCATCTAGGATTAAAAATCCGGGTGTTGACAAGTTGGTATCAGAGCCATCCTGACCATAGGAGACCCTAGTTAGAATGGACGTCCGAACCAAAAACTTAATTTCAAAACCTAAAGTGAGTATTTATGAAAAACCATTTGTTTTCCTTTGTTGTTGTGGTGTGTGTTTTATCGTGTGCTTGTTTGCATGAATGAAATGAAGTTAGTTGCAAAACCTGAGTCAAACTCAAAGTTTTAGCTTGAAACCAAAACCACGAACCTTAGAACTTTCCCTCTTACCCCTTTATCTACCTCAATCTTCAGATGACTCGTGGAAACCAAGGAGGGAGCAGCTCGTCGCAAGACCCAATGCTGTAGATCTTGCAGAATCTCATCGCAGACAGAGAAGCAAGCAGGGCAGAATGCCAAGCTAATCTAGCAACACTGCAACAGATCGCCCAGATGGCTCTCAACAACCAAGGGCATGGAAATCAGGATCATCAAGGATCCAAGCTGAAGAACTTCCAGAACACCAATCCCCCAATCTTTACCACTTCAGAGAACCCATTAGATGCAGATGACTAGTTGCAGACAATGGAGAACAATCTAGAAGTAGCCAGAGTTGATGACAACGAGAAAGTTCTCTTTGCCACCCACTACTTGGTAGGAGACGCAAGATCCTGGTGGAACAGTATCTGCCTGATGAACCATGGTCAAGTGATGACATGGGAAGCCTTCAAAATCAAGTTCAGCCGCACCCACGTGCCGCAGGGCTTAGTCACCAGAATGAGGGACGAATTCAGAGAGTTGAAGCAAGGCAGAATGACTGTGGTAGAGTACCGTGATAGATTCCTATCGCTTGCCAGATATGCACCTGATGAGATCAACATGGAGGCCAAGAAGAAGGAGAGATTCTTGAACATACTGCATGATGAGATGCAGACTGTCCTCGTCAACATCCGTTTCCAGGATCTCGAAGAGCTAGTCGACTCCGCAATTCAGATGGAAGGAAAGATTAACCAGGCAAACGACAACCGCAAACGTCATATGATGCAGTAATCTGGATCCAATAGTCACCAGAAGTACCATCCCAACCCCTCACCAGGATATGCACCAAGGAACAACCGACCCCCAATGTCTCGCCCCAACTACCCTAACCGTAGCGGAGGCAATGTGAAGTTCAGAGGAAACAATCATCACTCCGGCAACCCCAGCAATTTCAACCATGCCCCTCCCAAGAGAAACAACAACAACAGCAACACTGCACCCAGAACTGGCAGCAATGTTGTGCCCATCGCAGCAAAAGACAAGTCCTAGATCACCTGTTTTGAGTGTGGAGTGAAGGGTCACTATTCCAATGAGTGTCCCAAGAAGACTGCCGCCACTGCCAATGTGAATGCCCAATCTCAACAGCAGCGTCGTGTTCAACCAGGAAGAAGATTTGCCCCAGGGAACCCTCACAACCGCAACGGCCGTCTCTTCCACATGAACGCCGAAGAAGCCCAAGAAGCGCCAGATGTAGTGCTAGGTATGTTTTCTGTCAACTCAGTTTTGGAAAGAGTATTGTTTGATTCGGGAGCATCGCATTCATTTGTCACTGAAGAATTTGCATGCACTAGTAAGATTCACCCAACCAACCTGAAGCATGTCATGATAGTTCAAATACCCGGTTCAACTACAAAAGCTAGAAAAATTTGCAAAGCTATGCCTATTAGAATACATAGGATAGATTTTTATGCCAACCTAATTGTACTCGGAACCAAAGGATTGGAAGTAGTACTAGGTATGGACTGGATGTCAAGGCATAAAGGAATGATAGACTGTGCCAAGAAAGCCATCACCATGACCAGTATAGCTCTGGAGTAACAGTAGAGCATATCTTTGAAACCTTGCCACGTCAATTCAAGTGCAACAAGAGTCTAGCCCTACCCACCATAGACCAAGTAAGAGTAGTCTGTGAATACCCCGACGTATTCCCAGATGAATTGCCAAGTATGCCCCCGGATAGGGATATTGAGTTCATTATCGAACTAATCCCCGGAACCGGACCCATAGCCTAGAGACCCTATAGCATGAACCCCTCAGAGTTAGTGGAACTGAAGAAGCAGTTGGATGCCATGTTAGCAACATGCTTGATTCAACCAAGTGCATCACCATGGAGATCACCGGTGTTATTCATCGACAAGAAAGATGGAGGCAACCGTCTGTGCATAGATTACAGGAAACTGAATGCCATCACCATCAAGAACAAGTACCCCTTGCCAAAGATAGAGGATCTATTTGATCAGTTTACTGGAGCTCAGGTATTCTCAAAGATTGATCTTAGGACTGGTTATCACCAACTTAAGATTCGTGCAACGGATATTCTGAAGACTACTACTCGCTATGGTTTATACGAGTATACGGTTATGTCTTTTGGATTAACCAATGCCCTTGCTTATTTCATGAATCTCATGAATAAGATCTTTATGAATTTCCTAGATAAGTTTGTAGTTGTGTTTATCGACGATATCCTTATCTACTCCAAGTCCGAAGAAGAGCATGAGCAACATCTGAGAATCATCCTAGAAACCCTGAGAGAGCATCAGTTATATGCCAAGTTCAGCAAGTGTGAGTTTTGGTTGAAAGAAGTAGGATTTCTAGGACATATTGTGTCTGCCAGAGGAGTCTCTATTGATCCCGCCAAGATCAAAGATGTCGGAGAATGGGAAGCCTCAACCACTCAAACCCAAGTCCGTGCATTTCTTGGGTTAGCAGGATATTACCGCAAGTTCGTAGAAGGATTCTGGAGCATCGCCAGACCCATGACCCAATTGCTGAAGAAGGACAAGAAGTTTGAATGGACCGACAAGTGTGAAGCCAGTTTTCAGGAGCTGAAGAAGAGATTGATATCAGCCCCAATACTGATCATGGCAGATATCAAGAAGCCGTTTGATGTATATTGTGATGCATCCAAGATTGGTCTCGAATGTGTACTGATGCAAGAAGGCAAAGTCATCGCTTATCTGTCTCGACAACTGAAGCAGCATGAGCAAAACTATCCGACCCATGATCTGGAGTTAGCAGCCGTAGTGTTGGCATTGAAGAACTGGCGTCATTATCTTATGGGTAATCGCTCTGAGATTTACTCAGATCACAAGAGCTTGAAGTATATTTTCACTCAGAAGGAGCTCAATATGAGGCAAAGGAGATGGATAGAGTTAATCAAGGATTATGACCTTGACATTCACTATCACCCCGGCAAAGCCAATGTGGTAGCGGATGCTCTTAGCAGATTGTCGTGTAGGCTAAATACCATGATCAAAGAGAAGCAACCAAGTTTATATGAGGAGTTGGAGCAGTTTAGAACTGAGCTAGTTAGCAAAGGATTTTTAGATAGCATTCAACTTCAACCCACTTTGATTAGCCAAATCAAGGAAGCCCAGAAGGGAAATGAAAGTATCGACAGAATCAAACGTCGTATTGGTACAGGAAAGGTACCTGGATTCACTGAAGACGAAGGAGTTCTGTGGTACAAAGGACGTATCTATATGCCAGCAAATTCGGAACTGAAGCAGGTTATCATGCAGGAAGCTCATGATACTCTGTATTCTATCCACCCCGGAGGAACAAAGATGTATCAAGACCTGAAAGAGAAATTTTGGTGGCACAAGATGAAGAGAGAAATCGGAAGCTACATCTGTCAAAGAGTCAAAGCAGAGCATCAGAGACCCGCAGGACTGTTGCAACCTCTGCAGATTCCGGAATGGAAATGGGATTCCGTCGGAATGGACTTGATCACCGGTTTGCCTACTTCTAGTAGGGGAAATGACTCAATCTGGGTCATAGTTGATAGACTGTCCAAGGTAGCTCACATCATACCAGTCAAGACTGAAGGGAAATAGGTAGGCTACACTAGCGTAAAATCAAAATTTTCTACCGCGTCAACCAGGAATACTATTGTCATAGATCACGAGATTACCACTAGACGCACAGTTGCGGAACTCGATGAAGCACGTCGGGGCAGTGTAGATGTTCTACATATCCTCCTCGTCCTCATCCCACGAGCAGCTCCCCTTTGCGCGGCTCGTCCAAGTGCTACAGCTGCAGCACCTGTGAGGTATCCACACGTCCAGAGTGGAAGCCGTCACACGCTTGATCGCTAGGTACGCGTGCAACAGGCGGAAGAGAGGAGTGCTGGGTGGAATGCTCAAACCTATTCAGCTCGCCTCACTCTCTCTTATATAGGCATCTCTGGTGGGCTTCTACATTAGCAGCCCATTAGCAGCCTAAGCCTGGTCTAATTCGGATCCAATCCTCATTAGTCTTCTAGCCCCTAAAGTGTGTGACCCTATAGGGCATATAGTCATGACACGAGTACACTTACTCCGTCAATAGTTGGTAGCGGCCTCTAGCAAGACGTGCCAACTCCTAAACGCATATAAAGATCATTCGGACGAACCATCACAAGGTTGAGTACATGTCTTTCCCTTTGCCTCACGATATTTGGTCTAGCTCCAAGCTGACCTCTCTTTCTCGATACTGTGATTCAGAATCCCTTTACTAGGTTAACTCTTAACCATATGTAGCACGGCCATGCATTTCTGGATCCGATCACTCGAGGGGCCTAGAGATATCTCTCTCAAGTAGAGAGGGGCAAATCCCATCTTGATTGACCGATGCCTTGCAGCATGTATCAGGATAAACCCGAAAGCTACCTTTATAACTACCTAGCTACATAGTAGCGTTTGATAGCCCCAAAGTAGGTCGATCCACATCTCAAGTACATGTGACAATCTTAGGTCTAAGGACAAAACGTACACGATGTGTAGAGAGAGCTGCAAGTATTATTGCTAGTCTCAAGTTGGGTCAGTCCAACCCCATGTTCATAACATGCGTCCACATCATTGGTTTGACATCTCTATGTCTATGACTTGTGAAACATAGTCATCAACCAATCGATGTGCTAGTCTAATATTCACGTGTGTCCTCACATGAACTCCGACTAGGGACAATTATTAGATAACCATACAAGTAAAGAGTTTCACAAACAATTCACATAATTGCCAATCAATACAAGTTGCCTGGTATATGGATATTCAAGGAACATTATAATAACTCATGGATACACATGAAATACAATCATCTCTATGGTTGCCTCTAGGGCATATTTCCTTCAGTCTCCCACTTGCACTAGAGTCAATCTAGATAGTATCTAATACCTATTGCTCTTGTGTGCGCTTCATGCGCAGGCTGCGGGAGTGGCTTAGTCAAGGAATCATCAACATTTGAGTCCGTATGTATTTTGCATAACATGACACTACCATCATCAAGTAACTAACGAATCAGATGGTAAGGCATGCAAATATGTTTGTTCTTCTGGTGATGTTTAGGTTCCTTGGCTTGTGCAATAGCACCATTGTTGTCACAATAAACGTCCAAGGGATTGGACGAGCCCTGAACCACACCAAGAGCGATCAGGAAATTCCTAATCCAAACAGCTTCCTTTGCAGCCTCTGAGGCAAAGAATATATTTAGCTTCATGAAGAGGAGGCCACAGTATCTTGCTTGGAACTTTTCCAGCTCACACCACCATTCATGACAAACACATAACCTGATTGCGATTTGAGTCATCCGAGTCATTAAGGTAACTCAGATCATGTAACCCTTTACACCGAGTTCAAGCTCACCTCCTTATACTTGTAACATATCCTTAGTCCTTCTCAAGTACTTAAGGATATTCTTTACCGCTTTCTAGTGACTCTCACCTGGATCAGCCTGGTATCTGCTCGTAACACTTAGAGCATAGGAAACATCTGGGCGAGTACATGTCATCGCATACATGATGGATCCAATAGTCGAAGCATATGGAACCCTACTCATGCGCTCGCTCATCGGGTCGAAGGACACCGAGTCTTGCTAAGTTTAATGCCGTGAGACATGGGCAAGAACCCTTCTTAGCCTCTTCCATGCTGAACCATTTCAACACTTTGTCAATGTACGCATTCGCTTAATCCAATTAGCCTCCTTGATCTATCTCTATAGATCTTGATACCCAGAATATATGCCGCTTCTCCTAAGTCCTTCATAGAAAAACTATTTTTCAATGAGGTCTTAACAGACTCGAGCATAGGAATGTCATTTCCAATCAGTAATATGTCATCTACATATAAGATTAGAAATACAAGCGATTTCCCATTTTCTTTCTTATACACACAAGGTTCTTGTTCGTTTTTGATGAAGCCAAACTCCTTTACAACTTCATCAAATTGAATGTTCCAACTCCGAGATGCTTGCTTCAGCCCATAAATAGACTTTTGAAGTTTGCATACCTTTCTAGCATTGTTTGGATCGACAAAACCTTCGGGCTACATCATATACACGTCCTCAGTAAGGATTCCATTTAAGAAAGCCGTCTTGACGTCCATCTGCCATATCTCATAGTCGAAATATGTAGCAATGGCTAGAATGATCCGTATAGATTTAAGCATCACTACGAGCGAGAAAGTCTCGTCGTAGTCAACTCCTTGAACTTGTCAAAAACCTTTTGAAACAAGTCGAGCTTTATGGATGTGAACATTTCCATCCATATCAATCTTCTTCTTATAGATCCATTTGCACTCGATGGCTTAAAAACCATCAGGCAGATCAACCAAGTTCCAAACTTGATTGTCTCCCATGGACTCTATTTTGGATCTCATGGCAATCAGCCATTTCTCAGAGTCTGGGTCCACCATTGCTTCTGCATAGGTCGTTGGCTCATCATTGTCTAACAGTAATAATTCCCGCGCTTCGCGGAGCCTCGCCGACCTTCCTGGTTGTGGTGCTTCTATTGCCACGGGTTCCTCAACTTGTTCTGCTACAATAGCATCACTCGTAGAAGCATCCCCGACTGTCTCATCTTGAACTTCTTCAAGTCGCACCGACCTTCCACTCATTCCCTTTGTGAGAAACTCTTTCTCTAGGAAAACACCGCTATGAGCGACAAACACTTTGCCCTCTTCTCGGTTGTAGAAGTAATACCCTAAGGTTTCCCTTGGGTATCCCACAAAAATGCACTTATCCGATTTGGGTGTTAGCTTGTCCGACTAAAGTCGCTTGAAAAATGCATCATAACCCCAAATCTTTAGAAAAGACAAACTGGGTTTCTTTCTAGTCCACATCTCATATGGTGTCTTAACTACGGATTTAGACGGTACCCTGTTTAGTGTAAAAGCTGCTATTTCTAGTGCGTAACCCCAAAATGATAATGGTAAATCCGACTGGCTCATCATCGATCGAACCATGTCCAACAAAGTTCAATTACGCCGTTCGGAGACCCCGTTTCTTTGAGGCGTTCCAGGTGGCGTGAGCTGTGGAACAATTCCGCAACTCTTAAGATGATTGCTAAACTCGTGACTCAAATATGCACCTCCGTGATCAGATCGCAAGGCCTTTATTTTATTGCCACGTTGATTCTCTACCTCATTTTGAAACTCTTTGAACTTTTCAAAAGTTTCAGACTTATGCTTCATCAAGTAGACATAGCCATATCTACTGAAATCATCAGTGAAAGTAATGAAGTAGTGATATCCTCCTCTGGCTGTCGTGCTCATTGGTCCACATACATCAGTATGTATGAGTTCCAACAAGTTTGTCGCTCTCTCGGGAAACCCCGTAAAAGGCTTCTTGGTCATCTTTCCAAGTAAACAAGCTTGACATGTCTCGTATGATTCAAAATCAAACGAAGTTAGAAGACCATCACCATGGAGCTTCTTCATGCGATTTTCACTTATATGCGCCAAACGACAATGCCATAAATAGGTAGGACTCAAATCATTTGGCCGAAGCCTTTTAGCACTAACATTGTAAACACATGCATTATCAAGATTTAAAATAAATAACCCATTCAAAATGGGAGCATCAGCCACAAACATAGCATTCTTAGAGATTACACAACCATTGTTTGTACTCGCGAATGAATAACCATCCCTCATCAAACATGAAGGTGATAAAATGTTTCGACCCATACTAGGAATGTAATAACAATTATTCAATTCCATGATAAATCCTGACGGAAGGTGAAGTTGCATGACGCCGACGAACAATGCAGCAACCCTTGCTTTATTTTCGACGCGAAAATCCACTTCGCCTTTCTGCACTTCTCTAGTCCTTATTAGCCCCTGCATCGAATTGCAAATATGAGCAACCGATCCGGTATCAAATACCCAAGAGTTAACATAAGAATCTACGAGAAAAATGTCCACAACATTTACAACAAGCATACCTGAGTGGGAAGTACTCTTACTTCCACCCTTCTTCAAAGAAGCCTGGTACTTGCTCCGCTTTCTTCCAAAGGGCCATATTCATGACAAAAGAAACACTCAGTGTCTCCTACAGGTCCAGCCTTTTGCTTGGGTGCAGGGTTTGGCTTAGGGATCATATCCTTAGCCTTGCCCTTCTTCTTCTGCCAAGAAGTGCCCTTTTTCTTGAAGCTAGGCTTGTCCTGCACAGCCATCACATGGCTATGCCCTGCACACTTCTTAATGTCACATTCTGCTGTTTTCAGCATCCCACATAATTCATTAAGGCCCCTCTCCACCCCATGCATATGGTAGCTCGAAATGAAATGCCCATAGCTAGATGGAAGAGATGCCAAAATGAAATCAGTGGCCAACTCTTGGCCTAATGGAAAACCAAGCTTTTCCAAAGTCTGACTGTAACCAACCATTTTGATCACATGGGGGCCTACAGCTGCTCCCTCTGCCAGCTTGCATTCCACAACGGACTTAGCGACATTGTACCTGTCAGTCCTAGCCTGAGTCTGGAACATGTCCTTAAGTGTAACGATCATATCGTACGCTTCCTGATCCTCAAACTGCTTTTGAAGATCAGGTTCCATGCATGCAAGCATAAGACAACTAACCTCAAGAGATTCATCACATGCTTTCTTGTATGCATTCTTAAGGGCAGCAGTTGCATTATCAGCAGGTTCATCTGGGATTGGGGTATCCAGAACAGTTTCCTTTTTCTCAGCCCTGAGAACAATTCTCAGGTTATGAACCCAGTCCGAATAGTTTGTTCCATTTAGTTTATCCTTTTCAAGAATCGAACGCAAAGCAAAAGGTGATGAATTGTTCGGTGCCATTGATCTACAACAGAAAAATGCAAAATACTAAGCCATGTAACCATGAAAGAGTAAAACATATTAAACAATTTAATAGCATATACTCCCACTTAAATCAACATCCCTCTATTGATAACTAAGTGATTCAAGATCCATAATTAACAAGTCTACTAGTGAGCTTTAGCATCACTGCTAGAAGACAAGGTAAATCGGTGAGCAACCTTTGCTAATCATATCACATATGACTCTTGTTGTTGGGTGACATCTCTATGTCAAAACTAGGCGCCCAACCTTTATGCCCAAGGTCCTTAACTGTTAAGATGACCTTGTTAAGCTCACCAACCCTTATGTGTGTAGGTATCCGATACAAACCCATCTAGCCAAGGAAAACCGCGACACCCTAATTTCATAGACCCACCAATGATTGTACAGGGCATAGGATGGTGCAAGGTCTGGTTGGGAGGGCATGGTTTAACTTAAACTTTGTGAGGGATAATTCTACTTCTATCATCTAAGCATGCATAGCAGTAAAACATATAAGAATAACATTCACATAGATGTGATACAGTATGTCCCATTTTTCTCATGGTGATCTCCATCGCCATAGAACCTGTCCACCATGATGATCTCCATCTTCATGCTCTATGCGAGCCATCCTCCAAGTGATGAGTTCTCCAAGAACTAATACAAGCTATTACTCCTAACAACTAGTAATCAAAATTACATGGTGCACGCAGGCCATTACAATAATTGACAACACATATGGCTCCAGCCGTGTTGCCCTACTCACGACATGCAGGTCATGAAAAACACATGCATGCATCACATACATTTTTGGGCCATACTGATCACATAAATCCTGCAAAAACAAGTTGTGCATAGAATCACATTCTACCGGATCATGTGAAATCGTAGCACCTATGAACCTTAACGTGATACAAAAAGGGGCTACGACTAAGGGGGGTCTAGGGGGTCTCCCCCTGCAGTGTGAAAAATGAGAGATCAAATCTATACAATTTTCTTTAAGGATTTTGATCGGCAAATCAAATTTACCACAAACCGACCATAGTTCCGATTCGACCAAACTCCTTTGATCACGGTATGTCGATTCAGATCTAATTCCCGATTCGATCAATCATATTGATCTTCGCGTGATTCAAAAGGATTTACGTGTCACCGCTCACCCCGGCGGCGTAAACCGACCGGTAGGGGTAAGTCGTTCGACGACCTTAGAATCACAATCACGGAAAATAAGATCATAGATCAATCCAGAACCACCGCCATACAGACGATACATCATCCATATTAATCTACATATCACCATATGCAAACTTCCCGAACCTATGACTGAACAGCATCGGCTCTGGTACCACTTAAGGGAAACGGGTAGGCTACACTAGCGTAAAATCAAAATTTTCTACCGCGTCAACCAGGAATACTATTGTCATAGATCACGGGCTTACCACTAGACGCGCAGTTGCGGAACTCGATGAAGCACGTCGGGGCAGTGTAGATGTTCTACGTCTCCTCCTCGTCTTGGTCCCACGAGCAGCTCCCCTTTGCGCGGCTCGTCCAAGTGCTACGGCTGCAGCACCTCCGAGGTATCCACACGTCCAGAGTGGAAGCCGTCACACGCCAGACTGCTAGGTCTGCACGTGCAACAGAGGCGGAAGAGGAGTGGCGGATGGGTGGAATGCTCAACCCTATTCATCTCGCCTCACTCTCCCTTATATAGGCATCTCTGGTGGGCTTCTACATTAGCAGCCTAAGCCTAGTCTAATTCGGATCGAATCCTCATTAGGCTTCCAGCCCCTAAAGTGTGTGACCCTATAGGTTCATACACGTATAGTCATGACACGAGTACACTTACTCCATCAATAGTTGGTAGCGGCCTCTAGCAAGACGTGCCAACTCCTAAACACATATAAAGATCATTCAGACGAACCATCACAAGGTTGAGTACATGTCTTTCCCTTTGCCTCACGATATTTGGTCTAGCTCCAAGCTGACCTCTCTTTCTCAATACTGTGATTCGGAATCCCTTTACTAGGTTAACTCTTAACCATATGTAGCACGGCCATGCATTTCTGGATCCGATCACTCGAGGGGCCCAGAGATATCTCTCTCAAGTAGAGAGGGGCAAATCCCATCTTGATTGACCGATGCCTTGCAGCATGTATCAGGACAAACCCGAAAGCTACCTTTATAAATACCCAGCTACGGAGTAGTGTTTGATAGCCCCAAAGTAGGTCGATCCACATCTCAAGTACGTGTGACAATCTCAGGTCTAAGGACAAAACGTACACGATGTGTAGAGAGAGCTGCAAGTATTATTGCTAGTCTCAAGTTGAGTCAGTCCAACCCCATGTTCATAACATGTGTCCACATCATTGGTTTGACATCTCTATGTCTATGACTTGCGAAACATAGTCATCAACCAATCGATTTGCTAGTCTAATATTCACGTGTGTCCTCACATGAACTCCGACTAGGGACAATTATTAGATAACCATACAAGTAAAGAGTTTCACAAACAATTCACATAATTGCCAATCAATACAAGTTGCCTGGTATATGGATATTCAAGGAACATTATAATAACTCATGGATACACATGAAATACAATCATCTCTATGATTGCCTCTAGGGCATATTTCCTTCAAAGACTACCTACCAGAGTTCGAAGCTAGCAGAACTGTATATTGCTAGAATTGTTAGTCTGCATGGAACCCCCAAGACCATAGTATCAAATCGAGGAACCCAGTTTAGCTCGAGATTTTGGCAAAAAGTTCAGGAAGGATTAGGAACCAAGTTGAAATTCAGCACCGCTTATCACCCGCAAACTGATGGACAGACTGAGAGAGTCAACCAGATCTTAGAAGATATGTTAAGAGCTTGTGTGTTAGAGTACAAATCAAAATGGGAAGACTACCTGCCTTTCGCAGAATTCTCATATAACAACAGTTATTAAGCTAGTTTGCAAATGGCACCATTTGAGTTCCTATACAGAAGAAAGTGCCACACCCATTTGAATTGGTCGCAAGTAGGGGAGAATCAGATCTTTGGACCCGACATTCTCCGAGAAGCTGAAGAGAAGGTTCACAAAGTCCGTGAGCACCTCAAGACCGCCCAATCTAGATAGAAGAGCTATGCTAACAAGAGAAGGAGAGACCTGACTTTCAATGTTGGAGATTTTGTATATCTCAAGTTTTGCCATTAAAGGGAACCCAACGCTTTAGTCTGAAAGGAAAGTTAGCCCCCAGATATATCGGGCCCTTCAAGATTCTGAACCGCCGAGGATAAGTATCGTATCAACTAGAATTGCCAAAAGAGATGTCAGCCATCCACAATGTGTTCCATATCTCGTTACTTCGCAAATGCCTAGAAGTGCCGGAGAAGACTGAGGTTTTCAAGAACATCGATGACAGAGCTATGGAGATTAACAATTACCTGACATATTGTGAAGTGCCCATCCGTATCTTGGAGGAAGCTTATAGAACCACCAAAACCAGGAGTATCAAGTTTCTCAAGATTCAATGGAGCAACCATACCGAAGAGGAAGCCACTTGGGAGCGAGAAGATTACATTAGGTCAGAGTTCCTAGATCTCTTTAGTTCCTAGTTTGCTTTCATAAATCTCGGGACAAGATTTTGTTTAAGGGGGGAAGGTTTGTTAACATCCCAAAACATTAATCCAAGGTTATTAAGATCCAAATCATCAAAATTAGGGTTAACAAAAACTGTTCCAATTAAAATTATTAAAGCATTCATATGTGTGTGCATTTAAATAGGAGTTGTTTTGAATTGCCATGATGAAGTGATCCATTGCTTGTAAAATGATTCTTAGGTGAAATAAACATCATCTAGATCATTCCCAAACAAATTCCAAAGAAAAACAAATCAAAATGAATAAAAGAAAGAAATGGTCATTTGTGCCATTTTAATCAGCATGCCTACTTTGGCTATTCCTAGAACTCAATTCTTAAAAGAAAAAATGTGGATCTTTCCACCCCTTGCTAGTACATGTAATGATGTACCAAGGCCCACTTTGTGATCTACCAAAAACTTACAAACACTAATTTTAAATGGCATTTGAAAATTGAATGTAGTTCATATGAGAAGATCCCACTTATTCAAAAACCACTCAAATGAGCTCCATTTTCAAAACCCAAGCAACCACAAAGGCTTAAGCATGTGTATAGCAAACCCACCAAAATTCATTCAAAAATTTCAAACTTGAGTTCATGCGGCCATTGTGTCGAACACCTGGTAGGCAGAATCAAAATGGCCTAACTTATACTGTTTTTGATCAAATTTGGTCGAGCCATTTGAACCTATTTCAAGTCCCTTGTCTCCCCCAGACCCAACCAAGCCATCAAAGACCCACCCCTTTGTCCCTAGCAGCAGTACCACGCCACCCCGAGGACATCCTTGCCGGCCAACCTTGCCAACGCAGCAGCAGACCGCCAACCCCTCTCCGCCGCTCCAGGAAGCACAACGTGACCTCACCGCCGCCCACGGTCCACCCCACGACCACTGCTAACCACTGGACCACTCCCCAGCCTTGCCGCCCATTCTCTCTGCGTGTAGCGAGAGCACGCCAGAGCGCTAACGTCGCCAGCACGCCATAGACCGCGCCTCAACCTAATCCCGTGCACGCCGCTCCTCCTCGACCCTAGCAACCCACCAGACACGGCCGTGCACCGCCGCGTGACCCACAGTCGCCGTGCGCCGCGTTGAGCACCACCTTTGTCTCCTAGAACGCAGGACACTCCCGACCAAACGCCACCGCCCCTAGCCATGCATTTAAGCCGTAGAGCACCACCAGGAGGCAGGCCACTGTCCCCTACCTCAAGCCATGCCGCTAGCATGCTGTGCAGCCCTCGCCGGAGTCGCCAGCCCATCCCTTTCGGTCGCCTCATCGAGCTATAAATAGAGGCCACCCCAACACAAACTCCTCACACCATTCCACTCCCCTCTCCTCACTGGTCCTTCCCCACCTCTCGCCGGAGCCGCTCGAGCCTTGGTTCGCCGGAATTTCGCCGGAGGAGCCCGCTGCAGAGGAGGAGAAGGCACCGTTGATTTCATCCACCCCAGGAGCTGCCGCGACCACCCTTGAGTCCGCCGTCGACAGCACGCTCGATCGCCCCCATTGCCGTAGTAGCTAGAGCCCTGGTATACCACCTGAGCACCCCCACTGAGCCGCTAGGGTTAGACCTCGCCGGCGACCTGTCTGTCATCGACGACAAGCCCCAGCCGTAGACCCCCTTTCTAATCTAATGGCCCACATCGCCCCGTACCGCTTCGCGTGTAAAGACCCGCTGACCGGTGGACCCCCCTATCAGCTGTTCTCTGTGCCGCGGAACGCCACTGGGCCGGCCTGTTTTCTTTCCCGCTCGACCCATTTAATTCAAACTTAGATTTTTCTATTTAGTTTTGAACTTAGTTCTGTCCCCTAGTTTGAAATTCAATTCAGAGAGATTTACAAATCCAAATGGAGTGGTTCAAATTGTGTTAGAAAGCTACTGAAAAGATCTATCCAAGCCCGTTGGATTTAATTCCATTAGAGTTAGAGATCTCTCCTAGTAAAAATAACAAAACAGAAGCATTTGCACATTCAAACATTTTTATAAAATCAACCATGCTAGCTTTTGAGTTGATTCCAACTCTCAAAAATCATATTTAACCATACCTATCTGAATATGTAATAATATTAGGGTTTACATGTAGTGACTTTGGACTAGTACCAAAATAATGCTATATAGGCATTTCTAGTCACTTTAAATCATTAAATTATGAACTTAAACCAAAGTAATTGTGGACCAACCCTTAAATCACATTCCCACATGTTAGAATATGTGGTGAGGACATGTGTCCACATGATCCCATATTTTAAGTGGTGAATATTAAATATTAGTTATTTTTTCAATGAGTAGAAATTACTTTTCTTAAATAAAAAGAATGAAACTAGTTAATAAAACTTGTGATGTTTGTGATGATAATAGATCATCAAATGTGTGCCTTAGAGTGCTAGTTAGACTAGTTAAGTATTGTTTGGTGATTGTGTACTCCGTATGTATTTATAGACGATAGTACCGACCAAGCTTTCAAGGAGGAGGAGTTCTACCAAGAGGAGGAAGAAAACTTCAACCACTGCACTGCACAAGGCAAGCCATCATTAACAATGCAAGCTAACACTTGCAAGTAGAATGCTTAGCAAGCTAGAATTAAGCTAGATGATTTGAGCAAAGATGCTTTAGGCATGCTTTGGTTATATCACTTTAAATATTATTTACCCCAAGTATTATTTTCAAGCTTTACTTCCTTTACTTTACCAAAGTCCCTTACTTGTTTTGAAGGTAGCATAAAAAGTATAAAACTTGACCTATCTAGATAACTTTAGATGTCATTCCATGGCATGAGATTGATCCCATCTTTCCACCTTAGTGAACACTCTTAACCTAGTAGTTTAGAGTAGATAAAAACTTGAGTCACTTTAGATGGAACACATGGTGAAAATGAATTATGAAAACCTTGGAATGATGAGTCATTCTATGGAAATGTTTTGACATGTGTTGAGAAACACAAATGATTTATGATGATGAAAATGTTGAGGCATGAGCCTTGACCCTTTTACACAACTGATGGATGGATTCGGATGCGATACCATTCCAAACTTACCGTACAACCACAATACCTGAATTGGGTAAGGCTTAGCCGGAAGTTTATATGCATTAGTATTAGTTCCCTCGCGGGAGAGGTTTGAGCTGAGGCTACCTCTCAATGTTGTCCACCTATGCAGTGCCCAAGATGACAGTTGGTCATGGTTGGGAGGCCATGCTCATAGGAGAGGTGCTTATACTAGGGTGTGTAAAGGAAAGGTTATGTTTGATTATCTGCATACTAAGTATGATGATTCGGGGTTATCCCTGACAGATGTATCGAATCTTGTGGTGAAAGTGTGATTCTAGAACTGTGACTATGACCCTAGCTTCCCAACTTAAGTGATTCTAGAACTTTATTTTATCTTTCTTTGTTTCTGAACTCATCTTAGGTTTTAAACTTAACTTTATAGCTAAACTTAGAGTTAGCACTTCACTTTAGAACTATACCAATTGTTAGTGGTAGTTTGCGAGTACTTAAAGAGTACTCATGGCTTTTGACCCTGGCTATTCTCACGGCTAGACTATGAAGGAGACTACCAAGATGATGTCCAGTAGGATGGCTATGATAACTAGGACTATGTGCCTTCGTCAGCATTGCCTGTGCCCCTGAAGATGGACCCCACCGCTACGCTTATTATTTATTCCGCTGCTTGTTGTATTAAGACTGGATCATGAGATCCTTATTTGTGTAAGACCTTATTTATGGTTTGTAATGGATGATGTACTATGATATCCAATCTGTTATGTCTCACAAAAATGGTAATCCTGGGATTGCGATGTATGACATAACATGCATCTGGGATTAAAAATCCGGGTGTTGACAGAGACCCCCCATTTCGATAAGGAAGAGGTATGCCGGAGTTTTGCCTTTTATATGTAACTTGAGTCTTTAGGAACTCCACACTATTAAGAGGGGTTGTCTTGATGAGATTATTGGGGATGAATTCCTAAGCCTTATACACATCCCATACACCTACTTGTTCCATCACCAAAGAGAGAGCACAGAGAAATCTACTTTTCATAGTATCTCTGCCAAGTTCGGTGTACAGGCAGGTTGAACCGGCTCCCATACCGAGTGGTCTGGTACCAGCGTTGGAAGACCGAACCCAAACCGGGATTCTCGGTTTATATACTGAGTCTATCCGGGCTCGCGCACAGTGACTTTTCTGGTTTGGATTCCGGTCTATCGGGCGGTTCGGTGTGTGGTCTGGTCCGACCGAACTTTAAACCGGACTTCACAGAAATGATCTAAACGGCTAGATTTCTCCCTTGGGTATAAATACCTCTTCTTCCACCTTGAGGAGGCTAGGCATTCAGTTCATATCTCATCCTTGAATCTCTCTCTCTCTCCCCCATTGTTGAAACACAATTCCTTGAGGATCTCCCATTCTACCCAACCAATTCCAAATCCCTTTGGTAGAAAGCAAGAGGAGGTCCCGATCTACGTTTCCACCAAGCCAAAGTTCATTCCCCCTTGAGTTCATCGAGTTACTTGTTACTCTTGGGTTTGTGTTAAACCCTAGGCGGCTAGGGTCGCCCGGAGGCATTCGGCTTGTGATTTGCTCCATGGAAAGTTTGTGAGGGTTTGGATACTACCTTAAAGTCTACCACAAGTAAGTGAGCTATTCCTTCGTGGGATAGGCTCGGAGAAGAAGGTGAGCCTTCGTGGTGTTGGGGAATCCTTCGTGGAACCTCACACCTCTCCAACGTGACGTAGCCCCCTTCCCAAAGGTGGTGAACATGGGAATACATCTTCGTCTCCGCGTGCTTTGGTTATTCCTTAACCACTCTCTTACTTGTGTTTTATTACTTTGTGATAGCCTTCATGCATGAAGTATCTTGTATCATCATCTAGGTTGCCTCACCTAGTTTTCATTTAGGCACATTTATATTCCGCAAATCCTAAAACTTGCAAAAGATTATAAAGAATTTTGTAGAAACCTATTCACCCCCTCTAGGTAAACCATCTTATACTTTCAATTGGTATCAGAGCCTAGTGCTCTTCTAAGGGCTTTACCGCCTAAGAGAAAAGATGTTTTTCTCAAATGATGAGGAGGTAAAGACTTATTCGGTCAAGGAGATCCGTGAACTCTTTGCCAAACAGTCCCTTGAAAAGGCTAAGGCGGATTACGATCTCCGTGCTCGAATAAGTTTTCTTGAGGGACGTTTTACGGGGATGGGCGAGGGGGTCATGCTTGTCAGACCTTTGGTAGTACCTCAAGGGAGGCCGATGGACTCCAGTAAGGAGGCCATGAACGAGGCCTCTAGTGAGAGTGACCCTACGAAAGCCTCTATGCCTCCTAATCCATTTCTGTATATATATCCTAAACAAAAGAACATCAGGCCTCATATTAATGGTTCGGGTCCCGCACCTCACTATGATGGAACTCACTTCTCTCATTGGAAAGTTTATATGGAATCTCATCTTTGCAGCTGCAATGTGGAGCTTTGGGAGATTATGGGCAAGGGCTTCTACCCACAAGATCCCAACAATCTCACTCCGAGAGAATACTATAATCGTCAACTAAATGCAACAACTTGTGACAAGATAAGGAGTGCCATTCACCGCACTCTCTATGATCAAGTTAGCAACATGCCCACTGCAAAGGAGCTTTGGGAGATGATTGTAATTCTCCAAGAGGGAACATCCCTTATCCAAAAGTCCAAGTATGAAGCTGCCAAGTCGGAGATGAGCATGTTCATGAACAACGATGGTGAGTCCATCGCAGAAGCATATAAGAGACTTGTTGCCCTCCGTGTAAAGATTGATGGTCTTGGCTGTGACAAGTATGATGATGGGTTCAACTTGAATGATGAGCTCATCAAGTCCAAGGTTCTCTCCATGATCGCCGCCTCCGACAAGAAGCTTGCCTTGAACTTGCAACTCCTAGATTCAGCTCGCCACTTCTTGCCCGATGATCTAGTATCGTATCTTATTGCCACAGATAATATTGCGGATGAAGGACTAAAGATCAAGGATATCAACCATGCCATTGGGCCTTCTCAATCCCTAGCATTGAAGGCCAAGTATGTGCAAGAGAATGTTGCAAATGAAGAAGAGAGTGATAGTGAGGGCATTGATGACATGCTAGCTCAAGTTGCTCTCTTCACCAAGAACTTGAAGTTCCGAAGAAGAAGAAGCTCAACGGGTCAAGTGAGAAGAAGAGGAACTGCTACAATTGTGATGAGTTGGACCACTTTGCCAACAAATGCCCATATGAGAAGAGACTTGACGAGCCCAAGTATGAAGAGGGTTCCAAGCCAAGATTAAAGCCAAACCCCATCAACGAGAGGTACAAGAGGAACAAGAAGCGTGATGGCAAAGGCTTTCTTGAGCAAGAGTACCTATCCGATGCGGATAGTGAAGATGAGGAGAAGGTTGTGGGAGTGGCCGGTTTGGATTTTGCTGAACCCGGGTCACTCTTCACATATGGCTACACCAAAGACTATGCCAAGGACTCCATCACTCCCAAGGTCGCCGGCACATGCCTCATGGCAAGGAGTACCAAGGTAATATCTTCCCCTCCATCTCTCTCTAGCATCTTGGATGATCATGTTAGTGCTAATGATAGTGACAATGATGAATTCAATGAAAACTATGTACAAGAAATGTATAAAATCATGAAGTCCCTTCCTAGCAATGCTCACGCTAGATTCAAACAATTAATGAACCTTGTCAATTCACATGACGAGACCATTGATAGTTTGGAGTCTCATATTGATGATGACAAACTAAGATTCGATCTCCTTGAGCAAGAGCTAAGCAAGGAAAAGGATATTACTTCCCTTCTTAAAGAACGAATTGAAATCTATGAACTAGATAAGGCAAAAGATATGGATACCATAGATAGAGCTATCACCTTGTCCCAAGAGCTTGATACTTCAAAGAAAGAACTTGAGGTTGCTCATGCTTCTCTCACCAATGATCTTGATAACCTTGAGAAAGCTAATTTTATTTTCAAGCGCGAGCTCATAAAACTTGGGGAGAATCATGATCAACTTCAAGTGTCCTATGAAAAGGCTCTTGGTACATTGAAGGATCCTATTATTGTTGAGAATATTACTTGTGCTTCTAACCCTTCCTTGGATCAAGCTAGTCTCCTTGAGGAGAATAAGAAGTTGAAGGAACAACTTGAGATGGAGCGTCTCAAACCTACATCCAAGGACAAGATTCTTGATGAGATTCTTGCTTGCCAAACGATGAGAGCTCCAAGGCAAGGTATGGGGTTTGACCGCAAGAACGAAAAGAATGGTGCCAACCCACCTAAGAAGATCAACTTTGTGCGTGAAGGGAACAAGGTGGTTGACCAAGTAAAGAAGAATGTTGTGAATGGGGTAGCCACAAGGGGCAACCCCAACCACAAGTTTGCGGGAAAATCTAATCCATCCTATGTGCTATGTAAGGGCACCCAAGGAGATGTGTATGCCAAATCTGTTGGCCCTCGCAATGGTTATGCTTATAGGTGGTACTCAATTTGGGTACTAAAGGATCTTGTTGCTAATGCTAGGGGACCCATTACTCAATGGGTTCCTAAATCAAAGAATTGATTTTGTAGGGGTATGCCTCCGGTGGATCAAAATGGGTGTTTGATAGTGGATTCACCAATCATATGACCGAAGGTAGAAGTGCACTTGACCAATTTGTTCACGATGTTAAATCAATGTCAAGCATCACTTTTGGTGACAACTCTAAAGGAAAGGTACTAGGTTATGGCAAGTTGGTGGTCTCCAAGTCTTTGACCCTAGAGACCGTCATGCTTGTTGAGAACCTTGGATACAACTTGCTTTTAATAAAAGATCTTGCGGATGTCAGTTATAATTCCTTTTTCTCTAGAAATTTTTTGAAAGTCTTTAGGAGTGATAATCTCAAGTTGGTACTTGTTGGATATGCGGAAGACGACCTTTATGTGGTCGACCTCTCACAAGCGAGTCAATCTCTTCCTACATGTATAATGGCCAAGGTTGATGAGGGATGGCTTTGGCATCGTCGCCTTGGCCACGTCAACATGAGAAATCTTAAACAACTCCTAAAGGGTCAACATATTGTTGGACTAACTGGTGTGTATTTTGAGAAAGATCGTGTGTGTAGTACTTGCATTTCAGGAAATCAACATGGAAGGAGTCATCCATCAATATCCAAGGTGGCCACGTCAAGACCATTGGAGCTTCTCCATTTGGATCTCTTCGGGCCATCAACATATGATACTCTTGGTGGAAGAAAGTATGGTCTTGTCATCGTTGATGATTACTCAAGATACACTTAGGTATTCCTTCTCAAGTCAAAGGATGAGACCTACAAGTACTTCATGATCTTCACCAAGCAAGCTCAACACACTCATGAAGTGGAGATCAAGACCATTAGGACCGACAATGGCACCGAATTCAAGAATTACACCTTGCAAGAGTTTGTTCAAGATGAGGGGATCAAGTATGAATTCTCGGCTCCATATACTCCTCAACAAAATGGTGTTGTTGAAAGGAAGAACCGGACTATCATTGAGATGGAAAGAACAATGTTGAGTGAGTTCAAGTCACCCCACAACTTTTGGGGAGAAGCCATCGCCACCGTGGTTCACTACTCGAACCGGCTCTTCCTCCGAGCTCCCTTTGACATGACTCTGTACGAGATTCTCACAAAGAACAAGCCCAATGTTAACTACTTCCGAGTCTTTGGGTGCAAGTGCCTCGTCAAGAACAAGAAATAAAAGCTCGGTAAATTCGAATCTAGATCTATCGAGGGTATTTTTGTTGGTTATGCGGAAAACTCTCATGCCTATAGATACTACTGAAGGGAATATGCCCGAGAGGCAATAATAAAGTGGTTATTATCTTATTCCATGTTTATGATAAATGTTTATTTTGCATGCTATAATTGTATTAATTGGAAACGTTAATACATGTGTGTTTAATAAACAAAATACAAAGTTCCTAGTAATGCCTCTCATATAAACTAGCTCGTTGATTAACAAGATGATCAAGGTTTCCTGATCATGGACATTGGATGTTGTTAATAACGAGGTCACAACATTGGTGGAATGATGTGATGAACATTCATCCGAAGTATAGCATGACGATCAAAGTCATTATGTTTATATTGCTATAACATCATACGAAGTAATCTTAGTCCTTAGACCATGAGATCATGTTAATTGCTAACACCGAAAGAGTATATTGATAACATCAAACGTCACACCATAACAGGGTGACTATAAAGGTGGGTTTAGTGCTATGAAGGTGTTATGTTGAGGCTCATTGATCAAGAGTGGGATTTGTCCATCCCGATGACGGATAGATATACTCTAGGTCCCGCTGCTGATTATTGATCAGAGAGGGGTCTCGATCATGTATGCATTATTCACGAACCATAGGGTGACACAATTAAGGGATACTGACACCATTTAGGAGCAAATATGTTTCAGATAAAGATTAAGAAAGCGCTGGAATCATTTCGATGGAAACCGGAAATGTTTCGGGTGAAATTGCTGAAACTGGTTCTGCATGTGATATTGAAATGTTGTAGGGAGTTTTATGTGAATGTTTGTTAATTAAAGTAATTAACAAAATTCTGAATAAAATAAATAAAAGTGTTTTATTTAATGAGAGCTTGCATTAAATTTGGTGGAAATTTAATGCATGTGAGTGGACATGAGTGGAGGTGTGTGTTTATGTGAGTGGGAGCTCCACCCACATGAATGAAGGAGAGGTGGGGGCACCCACCATAGCCGGTGCCATGCCCGTTGGGCTGCCCCTCCCCTATATACGAAGCACCTCCTCCTCCTCTCCTCTTGCACCACCTCCTCGTGAAGGTTCTCTTCTCCCTCTAGTTATTCCCCATGGTCTCGGATTAGGGAGATACATGTTCCCGATGGCTTTATCTAGAAAGGAGTTGCTGCTTCCGCTGCATCGCTGGAGCGAGGAGGCGGAGGTTGTTCGGTGGACCGAACGTGTGTGCGATCACGAATGCACCGCTACTTTGCGGTGCTGGACTTGATGGTGCTGGACCTGATGGTGCTGGAACTGCTGGACCTAAAGGACTTCATCACGATCTTGAGATCGGCAAGTGTACGACTACATCATCCACGAGTTCCATCTCGTTAACAAAGCTTTGTTGTCTTCGAGGGTAAGTTCTCTATGGATGTATATCCACACGTTGCTTGTATCTAGTAGATAGATCTTGGCATATAGTTCCCATCGTAGGAATTTTTTTGTTTTCTATGCTGCGAATCCAACAGTGGTATCAGAGCCTGATCTATGCGTAGGTACTTTGCACGGGTAGTACACATATGTTTATATGTGGGCGATGATGATCATGTTATTGCTTCTTTCATGTATTTTGGATATTGGTGGAATAGTGGGATGAAGCGGCCCGGACCAACCTTACATGTCATCATACATGAGACCGGTTCCACGACTGACATGCAACTAGTTTTGCATAAGTGGCTGGCGGGTGTGTGTCTCTCCTACTATAGTCAATATCTGATTTACAACAAGTTGCTAATAACTTGGTTATCCTCGTTGTGGTTCCATGTTCGTGGGTAAGACCGGTTCTATCTCCAATATCCCTAAGCCACGAAAAACTTGCAATGGATAAATTAGAGGCGTCTAGTTTAGATCGTTGCTAGGCTAGTGTCTTGATATGGTATTGTTGTAAGTAGATGTATGATAGATACTCTTACAACACACTTAACATGTAAGTTCCATAGACCTTGGCCTTACACACAAAGGAATGATAGAGATCATACCACGATGCAAATGATAGAGATCAAATGCATGGACCATATCATCTCACTTTACACATTAGATGTTTACATCTTATACTGCTAGATTGGCGCTTTTAGTAGCATTGTAAGATGATCCCTCATTTAGATATCAAGATAAAATGTGTTCTTCCTTGAGTATGCACCGTTCTATGGATCGTGTTTCGAGAGATCACGTGATGATCGGGTGTACTCGACTCCGCGCTTTCATACAACGGGTGTAAGACAGTTTTACACACGCGAATACTAAGGTTCTTACTTGGTGAGCCTAGCATGTACAAACATGGCCTCGAAACACGGACCGAAAGGTTAAGCATGAGTCATATAGTTGATGTGATGCCCATATTGATGCTCGCCTTTGAAGCTACACCGACTCACGTGATGATCGGACTTGGTGTAGTGGATTTGGTTCATGTAATCACCAAAAGGCACGAGGGATGTCGTATTTGAGTGGGAGTTCATTTCTAATTTGGATTAGTCGAACTCAATTTGTCATAAACTAAATCGAAGTGAATTTGCATAATTTGTTGTAGTCATTGGCATCTGTTCACTACCTTATGCTTAGTTTGAATTGAGATAATAGAACTATAGAATTCTAGATATTTACTTTACGAACTGGTATCGTATTGTTTTGAATGTCAATTTAAAGTTTAGAAGTCCTATTGCAAACCTTTAGCAAACTCTATTTACTCCATGAAGTTCAATAAGTAGTCTTAAATCAAGAGTAAGAATTCCAATGTCAGTATCTAAAGTATCATGTTTGCCTCCATGATTATTGATATTCAAAAGTTGTTTTAATATCAAGATTATCTAGGAGCTGAAAATTGTTTCAGAAACCATCATGTGTGAAATATATTGTGATATCTGAAACAATGTTTTTGGTTGCATTATGATAGAGTATAATTTAGCAAAATACATGTTCTCATATTGTATGAGAATTTGTGAAGGATGGAGATGCTAGGCATCCGGATCTCCCAAAAAGGTTTTGGGAACTAACATTATACTCGCGATTCTTCCTTATAGTCTATAGTAGCTTGATCATGAAAGTTGTCAAGATAAGGATGAATAGAAGATGTAAGTAAAATGTTTACTACACTAATAGATTACTAAAGAATGGATTTTTGAAAGAACACCAAACATTTGATGATGGTGACCCACTTCAAAGTGCAAGTCCAAAGGTATTAGTATTTGACTATATACGCTTTGTACTATGTGTCATGTGAGTGACACCACTATTGATGTTGATAGATTCTTTTAAAAGAAAAAGAATTATTGAAAGAGAATCTATAAAATATTTGGCAGAAAAGAAAAGGTTGGAGATGTCCAACTTAGGTATATAGAAGATATACATGTTATGGCTGTATTCCTTGCTTGTTGAACAATGTGGTTCTGAGGTATTGGATACTGGTATTGGATACCGAATTGGTTGGTGTGAAGTGTCATACAGAACAACACAATTCATGAACTGCAATAGCCTAAGTAACTAGCAAGAGAATAAGTGATGATGTTCATCGAAAACAAATAAAGTGTTATTGTGTTTTCGTTGTCGTCAAACCTAGCCTTCAAGATTTGTTTTAATAATTTTTATTTTGTTCCGGTATTACGGGAACAATGGTTGTTCAAATAATTACCGTATTCCATAAAGGATGGATGAACTTTTACAAGTCTAGTTGGAGAAATCACATCCATAAACATTATTGCTAAAATGTCGTAAGACAAATGATTGGAAGATCACTTATGAAGTGACATTGCTGTTTGAATTATATTGGAAAGTAAACATGAAGAAACTCCATGTTCTTGGATTTTTGGAGTCTTTTGATTTGGATCAATTGACACTTGTGAAACTTTCCTCGAGATAATTGAAACTCTGTCCATAGGCCAAAGGGGAACGAATGACTAACTTATTGGATATTATGCATGTTGATGTATATAGTCCATTATGTGTAGCCATATGCGATGGATCTTTTTGCTTCATATGCTTTATCCAGAAATTTGAGTGAATATATCTATATATTTACTTAATAAGGAAGAAGTATGAAACATTTGAAAATTGTTCAAAGACTTTCAAGATGAAGTGAAAAATCATTGTAACAAGAAAATAAAAGAGTTTATGATTTGATCATAAAGGAAGATATTTGAGTTACAGGTTTAGCAAAACACCTAAGATTTCAGGAATTGTTCCATGAATTTGCATTTCCCGATAAACCACAGGAGTATGGTATGTTCAAGAGACCAAATCAAACCTTGTTTAACATGGTAAGATCAAAGGTGTCATTTATAAAACTGCCATTATGTTTTAAGGATTAAAGCTTTAGAGACTATCGCTTTTACACTGAAAAGAGCACTATCATGATCTGTTGAAATGACACCATATGAGTTATGGTTTGGGATAAAACCCGAATTGTCTTTTCTTAAATTTTGGTATGCTATGCATCAGTAAAATGTTTACAACCAAAGTCAGATAAGCACATCTTTGTAGGTTATCCCAAAGATTTTGTTGGGAATTCCTCCATAACACCAAGGACAAAAGAGTTTGTCGCTTGGAACATCAAGTTTCTTGAGAAGGAATTTTTCGTGAAAAGTTAAGTGGGAGGATAATAGAACTTTGATAAGGTTGTTGATCCTTGGCTATATGTGCTAAGTAGCGCAGCACCGGAAAGTGTCCCGGTGGCGGCCACAATGCTCATGGCTCCCGTGATTACAAAGGGTGTGATCTTGGAGATTAGAGTTGCTATTGAACCATGTGGGTCAGTAAGAATCAAATAGTAAGATTTGAAACAAAAGTCGTTATTGTTTTGATAATGATGAACCGACTGCATGCAAAGAAGCGATGATGGGCCCTGACTCCATAAAATGACTAGAAGTCATAGAACCCGTGATAGTATCCATACACGAGAAATCAAGTTTTTGAACTTGGAAGACCCTCCAGAAAGGCGTGAAGCTTATCGGTCGTGTTTGGATCTATAAAGAAATAGACATGGATGTTTAGCATCTATGAAATAGTCGACATGTCGGAAAGAAGTTTATGACAATGTTCAAGGAGTTGACTATGACAAGATTTGATCTTTCATAGCGATATTTAGTCTTGACGGATTAATGTAGCAACCACTACATATAATTTGGTATATGGTAGTTGAATAAACAAAACAAGGTTCTTCTAATAGAATGCTTACCTAGGACGTGTACATGACACAATCCGAAGGGTTTTGTTAATTCAAAGGGTGCTAAAATGGCATGCAAACTTCAATAGTTGAAGTGAGCATAGCGGAGTTGGAATCTTTACCATGATGAAAATGTTAAAGGAGTTTAAATTCATCGGAGATGATGAAGATGCTTGCATTTGCAAGAAATTAAGTGGGAGCACTGAGACATATTTCTAATACATTATGTAGAGGACATGGTGTTGATTGGAAATAATGTATCTTGTATTGACACAAGTTAAGAATTTCATTAAAATAGGATTTTGATCAAAGACTTGGGCAAAACCAGAATATTCGGCATCAATGTCTATATGGATCGATTGAGGCACTAATATGGTTGTGCAGACGTACATATATGAGATATTGAAAAGGGTTCAATATGGAAACAACAAGAAAGGTTCTTGTTGCATGGAAATGATTGTATCAAGATTCAAGTGTTTCAACATTTGGGTGAGTAAAATCACATGAATATTTTGATCGATTATACCGTGATATGTATATATCCAGATATGTCCTATGCTCTAAATGTTATGAGCACATACCAGAATGATTCATAAGATGATCATTGGACGATAGTAAATATATTCTTATGAGCTTTGGAAGAACTAAGAATATATCATGTATAAGTGACAAATAATTAAAGGTAGTTCATTGTAAAATGTTACATTGATACTAGTTTTGTCACAAGATACAAATTAAATTTATCTCAATTTAGACTATTGGTGGCACAATGTAATGGAAAGGATGTTCCATGATGGATTTGGATGAGTTCCAAAGTTGAGACATTGTGACGGATACTACAACAAAAGGCTAAGTATATGACTGCTATAGTAGCAGCAAAGGAGGGCATTTGTGTTAAGTAGTTTGTTATCAAACTAGGTGTGGTTCAAAGTGGGATAATACTATGAATATATATTGTATGCCAATAATATCAACATATTTTAACCCGAACGAACTAAAGGTCTCACAAAAGGACCAAATTTATATAATGCCATCTCATTTGAGAATGAGTGATGCATAGAGATGCAAAGACATGCAAATACACACGGACCTGAAACTGTCAGATCCGGAGATTATGTTAACCACTAGCAATCGCGTATATGCAACACCAGAAAGCCATAGGTGTTCAATACGCAAAGTTTTTCAAACTAGATTATTGACTCTAGTGCAAGTGGGAGACTGAAGGGAATATGCCCGAGAGGCAATAATAAAGTGGTTATTATCTTATTCCATGTTTATGATAAATGTTTATTTTGCATGCTATAATTGTATTAATTGGAAACGTTAATAAATGTGTGTTTAATAAACAAAATACAAAGTTCCTAGTAATGCCTCACATATAAACTAGCTCGTTGTATAACATTACGATCAAAGTCATTATGTTTATATTTCTATAACATCATACGAAGTAATCTTAGTCCTTAGACCATGAGATCAAGTTAATTGCTAACACCAGAAGAGTATCTTGATAACATCAAACGTCACACCGTAACAGGGTGACTATAAAGGTGGGTTCATTGCTACGAAGGTGTTATGTTGAGGCTCATGGATCAAGAGTGGGATTTGTCCATCCCGATGACGGATAGATATACTCTAGGCCCTCTCGGTGATATCACAATGAAATAGCTTGCAAGCAAGTGATGTGATCACTAGAATGTTATATCACGGGAACAAGAAAAGAGTGCATGTCGATAACAAGATCAAACTAGGTATTTGGATGCCGATGATCGAATCTCGGACATGTAATATATCGCGAGACAAAGGGAATTAGTTACGATGTTAAAAGTTCACACGATCACAAGAGTCATCGTTGAATATGTGGAGTCAGTACGGATCTCTAGGTCCCGCTGCTGATTATTGATCAGAGAGGGGTCTCGATCATGTATGCATTATTCACGAACCGTAGGGTGACACAATTAAGGGATACCTACACCATTTAGGAGCAAATATGTTTCAGATAAAGATTAAGAAAGCGCTTGAATCATTTCGATGGAAACCGGAATTGTTTTGGGTGAAATTGCTGAAACTGGTTCTGCATGTGATATTGAAATGTTGCAGGGAGTTTTATGTGAATGTTTGTTAATTAAAGTAATTAACAAAATTCTGAATAAAATAAATAAAAGTGTTTTATTTAATGAGATCTTGCATTAAATTTGGTGGAAATTTAATGCATGTGAGTGGACATGAGTGGAGGTGTGTGTTTATGTGAGTGGGAGCTCCACCCACATGAATGAGGGAGAGGTGGGGGCACCCACCATGGCTGGCGCCAGGACCCCTTGGGCTGCCCCTCCCCTATATAAGGATCACCTCCTCCTCCTCTCCTCTTGCACCACCTCCTCGTGAAGGTTCTCTTCTCCCTCTAGTTATTCCCCATGGTCTCGGATTAGCGAGATACATGTTCTCGGTGGCTTTATCTGGAAAGGAGTTGCTGCTTCCGCTGCATTGCTGGAGCGAGGAGGCGAACTTTGCGGTGCGATCAAGGATGCACCGCTACTTTGCGGTGCTGGACTTGATGGTGCTGGACCTGATGGTGCTGGAACTGCTGGACCTGAAGGACTTCATCACGATGTTGAGATCGGCAAGTGTACGACTACATCATCCACGAGTTCCATCTCGGTAACAAAGCTTTGTTGTCTTTGATGGTAAGTTCTCTATGGATATATATCCACCCGTTGCTTGTATCTAGTAGATAGATCTTGGTGTATAGTTCCCATCGTAGGAATTTTTTTGTTTTCTATGCTGCGAACCCAACAACTACAACAAAGCCAATGGTTGTGTTGAAGTATCTTGTGACATGGAGTTTTTGGAAGATAATGGCCCCCAAGGGGGGCAAGTTGTTCCACATGTTGTAGGTGATGGAGATTCCTCTCAAGTCATCAAGTTGATGGGAATTGGGCATATCTTGCCCACCGAACATCATACTCATGATCAAGATGTTGATGGGGGAGGATCAAGCCCAACTCAAGTAGATCCTAGCTCTACTCAAGTTGAACCATCAAGTGCACCTCATGACGAACAACCCTTGCAAACCGAAGAACAATAACCAAGCCCTCAACCCGTTGAGCAAGACCAAGAAGACGTACTAGTTCCCCAAAATCAAGGTCAAGCTCAAGATGTGGTTAATGATCAAGGACCAACGAAGGATGAATTCATTGATCATGAAGGGACTATCCGGAAGATCAAGTCCACCTCTATTGCCAGTGGACTCCAAGTCAATAATATACTTGGAAGCATATCAAGAGGAATTGAGACTCGCAACAAGAAGAAGCAGCTCACTACCTTTTGTGGCCATCATGCATTTGTGTCCAACTTCGAGCCACTCAAGGTCCATGAAGCTCTAGAAGATCTGAATTGGGTCATTGCCATGCAAGAAGAACTCGAGTGTTTCACCCGCAATGAAGTTTGGTCTCTTGTGGAGAGACCTAAAGATCATCGCATCAATGTCATTGGGACCAAGTGGGTATTCAAGAACAAGCAAGATGAGAATGGAACCGTCACAAGGAACAAAGCAAGGTTAGTGGCGCAAGGGTATGCCCAAATAGAAGGTATTGACTATGAGGAAACCTTTGCGCCCGTTGCTCGCCTTGAAGCTATTCGTCTCTTGCTTGCATATGCATCTTTTCATAACTTTAAGCTTTATAAAATGGATGTGAAAAGTGTATTTCTTAATGGTCCCTTGAAAGAGGTTGCATATGTATCTCAACCCCCGGGTTTCGAGAACACAAGCTTTTCCAACCATGTGTATCTACTCCATAAGGCGCTCTATGGACTAAAACAAGCTCCTCGTGCTTGGTATGAGGACCTTAGGGTTTTCTTACTCATGGACGGTTTTAGCGTGGGTAAAGTCGATTCCACCCTTTTCACCAAATGGGTTAAAGGGGGTGGCTTATTTATTTTTCAAATTTATGTTTATGATATTATCTTTGGTGGAGCTAACGAATCTCATAATAAAGCTTTTGCCGAGTTGATGACCCAAAAATTTAGAATGTCCATGATGGGGGAGTTGAAGTATTTCTTAGGCTTCATTGTGAAGCAACTTGCTCAAGGCACCTTCATCTCCCAAGATAAGTACGTGAAGGACATGCTTGTGAAATTTGAGATGACCAATGCCAACCCCATGAAGACTCCCATGCCACTCAATGGGCAACTTGGCCTTGGAGAAGGTGAGAAGTATGTGGACCAAAAGGTATATCACTCCATGATTGGCTCCTTGCTCTACCTTTGTACTTCTAGGCCGGATATCATGTTAACTGTTGGAATGTGTGCTTGTTTTCAATCCGCTCCCAAAGAGTGCCACTTGATGCCGGTCAAAGGGATTTTTAGGTACCTTGTTCTCACTCCTATTCTCGGGCTTTGGTATCCAAAGGGGTCAACCTTTGAGCTTGTTGGCTATTCGGATTCCGATTGGGCTGGTGATAAGGTTGATCGGAAGTCGTACTCTGGGGCTTGCCAATTCCTTGGCCGGTCATTGGTGAGTTGGTCATCCAAGAAACAAAACTCCACCGCCCTATCCACCGCCGAAGCCGAATACATTTCCGGCGGAATCTTGTTGCGCTCAATTGTTATGGATGAGGCAAACCTTGAAAGACTATGGTGTGTCTCTTGGTACGGTGCCTCTTCTATGTGACAATGTAAGCACAATAAAGATCGCCAATAACCCCGTCCAACATTGTCGCACCAAACATATTGACATCTGCCACCACTTCCTATGTGACCATGTCGTAAATGGTGACATCAATATCACTCATGTGGGAATGATGTTCCAATTGGCGGATATTTTCACAAAGCCTTTGGATGAAGCCCATTCTGTCATGTTGAGGCGAGAACTCGGTATTCTAAATCCTGAAAACTTGGATTAATTCACTTCTTGCATCATATTCCTGCTCTTAACTTGCTATGTAGTCTAGTCGCGCAGCACATATAGGGATAGTCATCTTCCCATGTCTTGGTTTGATGCATACGTATGTGTGCGATATTAATTGATCTTGTGTCATAATATGGGCCCAAGCATCTATCTTTGAGGATCCATGACATGTGTGCTTAAACATAGGGGGAGAAATCCCCCGCCAACCTTTGGTCTTTTGTGGCTCTTGCTATTTTCGAATCATGCCTATTGTTGCTATTGAGTGTGTTAATTTGGTTCTTCTCCAATAGGCATGCCTAGATCACCTGCCTCCTTTACCCTTTTGGAGTCTACTATCTTCTTCTACATGCACATGCCATTCTTGAAAAATTTCTGTTTCCCACAACTTTTTCTGAAGTTTTTTCTAGATTCTCGGTTTCTGGCCCGGTCCAACCGGCCCTAGAACCAGACCGTCCGGTTTACAGCCCGGTTCCAACCGAGTCTATTCGAACCTGCACACAGATGTTTACTGAACGAAGTTCGGTTGCCAGTCCCGTCTCCAACCGAGCGCTCCGGTTGTGGAGCAGGTTGACCGGACTACCAACCGAACCTTCCTCACGACCCAAAATCTACAGATTCAGTTTTAAGTTCGGTTGACCAACCTGTATATCGACCGGTCCGGTTTGAATCTTGGTTGAACCGGCCCCCACACCAGGATCTGAAAAATCTTCTCCTTCTTCCCTGGCCACCCCCACCCCTCCACAAGTTACCTTTTCACTTCCCTCGACCCTCTCTCTCTCTCCATTGCTGCCCCTCCCACCTTCCCCTCTCCTAGGGTGATTCCACCCCTAGGATTCATAGATCAGGCACCAAATCACGGAGAAGGACCTTTGGAGGCTCTCCACTGAAGTAATCTCTCCATCTCGTGGTGGTTTGGGAGCATTTTGTGTTCTTCTTCCTCAAGGGCTTTTGGTGCTTTCGTCCACGGGAAGCCATGTCCTCGGGTAATCCCTTGCTCCTCTCCCTTTTACTTATCAAATCCCCATGTTTTGCTACACATCTTGATGGATTTCCAAGTTAGGGTTTCCACCTTTGTCTTTGTA
Source organism: Avena insularis (assembly GCA_023614405.1). NCBI lineage: Eukaryota > Viridiplantae > Streptophyta > Magnoliopsida > Poales > Poaceae > Avena > Avena insularis. The sequence goes on along the minus strand of CM042696.1, from coordinate 91,540,419 downwards.
TGACAACCACGTCAAACCATGGCCTACACCTCTTGAGAAGTTTGTGTTTGTGCAAGTATTGAGTCATGAATAAAAATCTTACATTGCAAAGATCAGATTTGGGTCCTCCCTGACTGGTTCGGTTTCTGTCCCGGTTGAACTGGCCCTGATACCGAGTCATCCAATTTGAGTCCGGTTTTCTGGTGCTGACACCGGACCACCCGGTACTGGAGCTGGTCAAAACCGGCCCTAGCACCAAACCTCTCTGCAATGTCTCATATTCTACCACGCACTTGCCCAAATCCAAGTTTTTCCTCCGTTTTTCCCGTTTGGCATGTGTACTTATCTTTGTGCTCCCCAACCTATCTCTCTTTTTCACAGGTGCAGATGATGATGACTATGTGAGCGATGAGTATGTGCCTGAGGAAACTGGTAGGGGCAAGAGAGCTCGTCGAGCCAGCCAGTCTGTGCAGCGCGAGGAAGAGGGTAGCACCTGTTCTGGTCGCATCAAGAGCAAGGCGATCAGGGGCAAGAAACCTGTTGTGCAGGATGATGAGGAAGATGTGCCTACTCAAAACTTGAAGAATATGGAGATTGCTATGAACCGGGCCCTTCACAAGTAGAATCCCTATCGCTTCAAATCTTGCACCTATTCTGGCCCTGACAAGAAGTTTTGGACTGAGACTCAAGCCTTGATGTGGGATCACATTTACTCTCAGTTCAAGGTCACCTCCTGCGATAACATTCTTGCTTTCAATGTGGACTATTTTAACATGTATACAGCCTCAGATTATCATATTGTTGATGATTCCTTGAAGTAGATGGATCTGTTTGACCTTGTGTGTCTCAAGGAGGACTACTATCCTGAGTATATCCGTCAGTTCTTTTGCACAGTCTATTTTCATGATGATGATGATCGCACTATGACTTGGCTGACTGGCACGCGGCGGTTTCGTGTCACCTATGCAGATCTGGTTGAGGTTATGGGCTATTCTGGTAGGGCAGGTGGTTTTTGCATTCATAGCGAGAAGATCAAGCCTGCAAACACTCTTGCTTTCTGCTATCCCAAGGATTCTAAGTGGGATCCACCATGCATCACTGGCATGTACTTCTATTATCACACTTTGGCCAGCATCTTCCGTCAGTCACGTGTTCCCCGAGTTGGAGATACTACAAACTGCCGTGGTTTCTTTGCCAATCTCATGTACTATTGTTGCCCTGACAGGTTGAGGAAGATTGATGGCTGTGACATTGTGTACTGCGAGCTACGGCATGCTGCTTTGGACAGGATGACCTCCACTTTCTGCGTATATGTGCAAAAGCTGCTCAACAAGGTTATGCCTTCCGGGGTGATGGATGGCGAGCGTGTGGAACAAGAGTAGCTTATCCTTTCTCTTTTCGTGGTCTGTCTCCTGATGTTCCTGAGATGAGGCCTCCCGAGCACCGCACCAAGGCTGTTCATGATCCTCAGCCTCACTTTGCTACTAGGGCTGGTTCTCGTCGTCCTGTTGGAGGGTCCTCCTCTTGTCCCAGACACAAGGGTGGTGCTACCACGTTCTTCAGGAGGCTGTTTCAGATGTGCCGCTCGTCCTATGATGTGAGCCACAAGGCTCTTGAGATGATCCAAGAGACTCGGAGTAGGCACAATGAGTTTCTCATGACCCAGAATTTCACTCCTCCACCGGATGGTCCTGAGATGACTCCAGTTCCTTATGTCAACTATGAGATGCCACCAATTGATGATCCTATGCTCTTTGGCTACTTCCCCAGTCAGTTTCCTCCTGTTGTCCCCAGTGGTTCCTCTGTTGCTCCTCCTAGTTCTGATGATGATGATGAGGCTGATGATGAAGAGGAAATCCATGAAGACGAAGATGCCCACATTCACCCTTCTCCGCCTCCTATGTTCTTCTAGTTGGGTTCCATGAGCATCACTCTACTTCTCTTCCTTTTTGGTGTTTTGATGCCAATGGGGGAGAAGAGTAGAGTTCATTTAGGTATCTACGGGTTCCTTGCCAGGGTTTTCCGGGGTTCGCCATTTGCACAATGCCCCTTGATTTCTCTTTGCTTCTTATGACATTGTGCTTTCCATTTTCTTTCGTGTTGGAACTACTTGCTCTACTTCCGTGTGTTGGACAAGTTTGTGCTATGTGTGTGAACCATGGATATGTCTATTGTGCTATGACTATGTGTACTTCTTTTATTTCGTCTAGCTTTGTGTAGATATCCATGCTTTATATCTTGTCATATTATGCTTGCCTTCATGAAGACATGTGGGAAGATCTCCATACTATATTTAGGTGTACCTTGCATTCAAACGCAAATTCAACCAAGTGCATACTTTATGGGGGAGCTCACATATGTCTTTATGGAATTCCTCGGTTTAGAGCTATCTATTATATCCTTGTGAACTCTAGCTCGGTTTGTCATCGCCAACCAAAAAGGGGGGAGATTGAAAGGGTAGTTTACCCTCTACTGTTTTTGGTTGACAATGACACCGTAGTTAGAGAGGACTAATGCTACCTACTAGTGTCTTAAACAGGGTTTAGTCCGCTGGTATTTTGGAAGATTGTCGGAGACCCCCCCATTTCGATAATGAAGAGGTGTGCCGGAGTTTTGCCTTTTATATGTAACTTGAGTCTTTAGGAACTCCGCACTATTAAGAGGGGTTGTCTCGCTGAGCTTGTTGGGGATGAATTCCTAAGCCTTATACACATCCCATACACCCACTTGTTCCATCACCAAAGAGAGAGGAGAGAGAAATCTACTTATCATAGAATCTCTGCCAAGTTCGGTGTACATGCCGGTTGAACCGGCTCCCATACCAAGTGGTCCGGTACTAGCATCGGAAAACCGAACCCAAACCGGGATTCTCAGTTTATTATACCGAGTCTATCCGGGCTCGTGCACAGTGACTTTCCCGGTTTGGATTCCGGTCTACCGAGCTGTATACTGGGCGGTCCAGTGTGTGGGCCGGTCCAACCGAACTTTAACCTAGACTTCATAGAAATGCAACGGCTAGATTTCTCCCTTGGGTATAAATACCTCTTCTTCCACGTTGATGAGGCTAGGAATTCAGTTCATATCTCATCCTTGAAGCTCTCTCTCTCTCTCCCCATTGTTGAAACACAATTCCTTGAGGATCTCCCATTGTACCCAACCAATTCCAAATCCCTTTGGTAAAAAGCAAGAGGAGGTCCCGATCTATGTTTCCACCAAGCCAAAGTTCATCCCCCCTTGCGTTCATCGAGTTAGCTTGTTACTCTTGGGTTTGTGGGAAACCCTAGGCAACTAGGGTCGCCCGGAGGCATTCGGCTTGTGATTTGCTCCGTGGAAAGTTTACGAGGGTTTGGAGACTACCTTAAAGTCTACCACGAGTAAGTGAGCTATTCCTTCGTGGGATAGGCTCGGAGAAGAAGGTGAGCCTTCATGGCGTTGGCGAATCCTCCGTGGAACCTCACACCTCTCCAACCTGACATAGCCCCTTCCCAAAGGTGGTGAACACGGGAATACATCTTCATCTCCGCGTGCTTCGGTTATTCCTTAACCACTCTCTTACTTGTGTTGTTTATTTTGTGATAGCCTTCGTGCTTTAAGTATCTTGTATCATCATCTAGGTTGCCTCACCTAGTTTGCATTTAGGCACACTTATATTCCGCAAAGCCTAAAACTTGCAAAAGATTATAAAGAATTTTGTAGAAACCTATTCACCCCCCTCTAGGTAAACCATCTTACACTTTCATAATGCCACTAGTAAAGCGCACTTCCGTTGTGCACCAACAGAGGGCGATTGAACACAACCTTTACCTTGCTTTTGCCTAGATCCATGAGCTACCAAGAAAGGGTATTCCGTATTCTATAGTGGGATGCACTCTCATCTTGGTCCTAATCTCTATGCCGAGGAATATGGTCCCGCATAGCCCTCCCCCTAGACACACCATGTATGCGATGCATGGCGAGACTCGAACTATGGACTCATTGATCCGAACTAGGCAAGTTAATGAGTCGAGGGGAATTCCATGCCCCCGTGTGGTTGCACGCTCGGTCTTGGTTCCAAAGGCAAGAACTCGGGTCCTAGGGGTGGTGAGTATGGGACTATGAATACCACATCCCTCTGTGGTCTCTCATATAAGCCTGATCACATTTAACCTTCACCACTGATCTCATCTCATCAACATATATCGTACTCCTGCCATACTAGATTCATCTACATCTCTAATACAATGACTAGTTGAACCAGCCTCAATAACTAAGCATGACTAAGCAGGACACAATATAATCTCTAGAAGTGCACATAAGCCAAACATAGTTATGCTAGGATAAGTGGATTAGGTAATATATTCTTCAAAAGGGACTAATGCAATAAATATGATACTCTATCTATCGATAAAAGACCACAATAGAATCGAATGCATCATGACAAGAATTAAAATTCTTTGAAAACATAGGATTGCATAGCGGTGGGGCTATGCTTGTCTTTGTCCATTGATAACTGATAAACAGATCTTCAGAAACTTTGTACTTGACTTTATCATGGTTGGTCGAGTATTGATCCTCAATTTTCGATGGTGTTGATCTTTAACTTTGATCTCGGACTCGTTCTCGAATTCTACCGAGAATAAGAAAACATCAGAAAGAGAGGGAAACAATCAACACATGGCATCGATGCAATGCTCAAGTAAGAATGATGATATGACAAGTTAAATAGTATTGAATGGTATCCTAATACATGCTTTTCCATTTTAAACAGGGTCCGATGGGTCACCATAATACAGAAAAAACTCGGAAACACCTATGAGGGGTTGATTTGTTCTTCTAATATACTTGTTAACTAAAGTTTCTTAACAATGCATGATTTTGATGCGAAAGTATAGATCTTATTTTCCTGATCATTTTGATATATTATTCGTATTTTTATGAATAAATATAAATTAGTTATGGATTTTCCCTATTTAAATCCATTTTTGGAAATTGTTTAAACCATTATTGCATCAGGCTAGCGTCGCCATGACGTGAGCTTCAACTCCAAAAATATTTTTACACCCACAGCAAATCTAGCCTCTGGGCTGAGAGACAGGCCTAAGGACACGTAGGCTTGCTACCGTAGCAAACCATGTATGAGGCCACGCCAGCACGACATGGCGGACACGCTGGCGACACATCAACTCGACGGCCGCTATGGAAAATGGTGCTTGTCGTCGGTGACACTAGCAGCTTTAGCATGCACGGATGTGGGAAAATGAACAACGGGAGCAATGAGAACCATCTAGTGGTGGCGTGCCCCCTCATGGTCGCTGGAGCACCCTCCACGGCGAGCTTCCGCAGCGGCGCTCTTAGATTGATAGCGTGGCAGCGATACATGACACAATAGACACGGGGAAAGGGTGCTGGAGCACCAGGAGCTCACCAAAAGCGTGAAGGAGGGCACAGAGAGGCGAAGGAAGGCTATAATATATGCCGGTGGCAGTGGTCAATGTTGGGGCAGGAGGTGCCGATTGCAGCGATGGGGACGGCTTCGACTTGTGCACTTGAAGGAGAAGAACCAAGCGAGGACGAAGATCCTAGGGGAGAGCTCAGAACGGCGAGGGAAGGCCCAAAGCGGCATGGCAAGACGACACCTGCAAGCTCGGCTCAGGCCCAAGGAAGAAAAGGGGGAGAAGGAAGCTAGGGTTCTTCCAAGCGGCCACTAAGGGGGTATTATATGTGCTCGTGACATCGGTATATGGAATCTTGGCGCGGTGAGGATCACGGCAAAGGCAGATGGTGCCGGCAACAATAGTAGGTTGTTGTCATCATCCTTCTGGCCAAACAACAAAGAAAAAAAGAAAATAAAGGCGACGGGGTATGGACCTAGGACGGGCTGGCGTGGACTAGATTGGGCCACAACAATGGTTGGGGAGGAAGAGGGGAAAGGCTAGGCCGTCATGGCAGACTCGTTGAGTTGGTTTTTCTCTTGAAAAGTTTTTCTATTTCCCTTTTCCTCTTTTGTAAAACCATTTGAGATAGATTTTGTGAAACTCAAAGTACCAGGGTTTTGTATATAATTTGAAATCAACACAGGGACCCTAGTTACTGGTTGGGCTCCATACTTTTTGTAATTTTCGAAATATTCAAACCTATTTGGAAGGTTTTAGAGAGAGGGAGAGGAAATTAGGGTTTAGGTTTTGGGTATCCTTGTTAGCATGCATATTTATTTAGTCAAAACACATGATGATCATGAGATGCAAACACAAACCCTAATTACATGAATAATAAAACTAGGGGTGTTACACAACCATAGCGGAGTTTTGCGTACGAAAAATATTGGGGCAGGAACATAAACATACATACCAAGAAGGAAAGATATAACTCGAAGAGCACAAGGATATTATCGACGAGTCGACATGTCGAGATGGTAGCCAGCCACCATTCTGACCTATGATCTTGAACCACTATCACACTTACTGAGCCATGGATCCTCAAGTACTAAGACAATACCTTCAAGGATGGATGCTGCGTAAACATGACGATGTTGCCCCAGCTAGAAAACAGGTCCTACGGTTTCCCTGGTACTTGACGCCAAGTGGAGAGGGGTAAGCACGACGCCCTCCAAGGAGGAATGATGATGCTCGCATGTGCCGCTGCATCGGTGTCGAATACGCCAGCAGGAATTTATCCCGATTCCCCAGTACACAACCCCATAGGATCCTGGACAAGGAGCCCCGAGGGTGCCTCCAGATCCAGTCTTGCTAAGCCTAGCTCTAGCACACATAGATAGGGAGGGCATCAGCAGTACAACGACTGACACATTGAGCTTAGCACACGCAGTAGTGCCAAACCTAGGTCTAGTTGGCCTGGGTCTGGCCTACACGCTTGCGAGTGCCGCAGCCACTGACATGTGATCGCTTGATAACTAGATCTTTTATGTCGTGCTTGGCCAACAGACGCATACCCCCGTTGAGACATCTATTGCATGCGTGTTAAATCTAGTCGAATGGTCAAACACAACACATCGAATAGTGCCGCTAGTGTGTTAAGGCATGATCGGCTTGTAGGACTATCGTAAAAACTTGTTAATAAAAATATATTTGTATTCATCAATATTAAGATGCGTTGGGGACATTTTATGATAGTAGATTTTTTTGGGGAGAACCTCCTTTATTAATTTTCAACACAAATAGGGATACAAAGATCCTCAGTTGGATTTAGCAACCAAACTCAACGACCTGGGTCGTCGTTCACTACACTCCTAGCTAGTGTATGTGATTCTTTAATCGATGTCCTCCTTTCATGGCGAAAGGACATAGAGTCGAACTCTCATGCTGACTCCTTGATCTCACGGACTATGTGAGCATATGCTCCAATCGTTCCCTCCTCGATGCTCTTCACCACTTCTAGACAGTCGCTCACAACACATATCCTCCTAGCGTTGATATCGTAATCCAGAGCGATGGCTTCACGGCATGCCATGGCCTCGAGGGTCTCCGGTTCTGACTTGCCTAGGAGCACAATAGTCGAGGCCCCCATGAAAACTCCGCTATCTGACCGAGCGACAGCTGCAATGGTGCCGCCACTCGTATTCTCACCAACAGCCGCATTGACATTGATCTTGATCATCCCTCTAGGTGGAGGTATCCATCCATGCTCCACTTGGGTGTGTTGTGTCAGGGAACACTTACTGCCCCTCTCTATGCTTTGGTTTAAATCAGCGATAAAATGCTCAACAAACAAATGTGTCGAGATCGGGCTCTAATACTGTTGCTCATGAATCGCCTTTTGCCTCGCATGCTAGATAGCCCAGAGGGTAACGAACACCCTAACTTGGTCGTCATGCTTCAGCGTTTCTATCAGGTTCGCTAGCCAATGCCACGCATCTCCCTCATCTGACAATGTCAGGTGCTCGATGACATCCACGTCGACCAAAGCCCACACACAACGCAACATGGTATAGTCTAAAAGGGCATGCCACCATGAATCCACAATGCCAAAAAGCTAACAATGATCATCATCGACCATGTGCCGATGATGGCGCACATCGTTCGTAGGCAGAGATATTTTTGTCAAACTCCACAAGAAAACCCGTATCTTTGATGGTACTTGTGTCTTCTAGAGGGCTGCCATTGTTTTTGAACCCTCTGTCCATTGGAGGCACCCGATCTGCTCTCTAGACATGCCTCCCTCTTCTCCCTGGTCCAAACTAGCATCTTGTACGCCAATCTAATCGAGACGACACCCTTACAGTCATAGTGCCACGCCCAAAAGTTGACATGTTGACGGTGGCTCGGCGGGATCTGCAGGACCGTTTCCACGTCCAAGGGCAGGAAAAACTCGCGGATCTTCTCTTTGTTCCATGAGGTCGTAGTTGCATTGATAAAGTCCGCAACCCTAGCAGGTGGATCATGCTTAATGCATGCGATAGGCCTCAGCTTTCCATCCCTTGGAAGCCAATGATCATTGTCAGGGTTCGTGAGTTCTCCCATGCCAATTCTTCGAAAAAGTCCTTGCTTAAGAACTCGTATTCCCTTGTGCAGCACCCTCTAGACTTGAGATGGATTTAGCCCTAGCTCTGCATGCAAAAGGCCAGTTGATGAGAAATAAACCAACTTCAGAACCCTATCACTGAGTGTGTTAGGGTTCTACAACATCCTCCATCCTTGGTGTGCCAGGAGGGCTAGATTAAAGAGATTGATGTCTCGAAATCCTAGACCCCCCCAATTGTTTCGGCTTGCACATATCTCTCCATAAAACCCAACATTTCCTCCTTTCTCCTCCACGACTACCCCACCAAAACTTCCTGAGTAAAGAGTTGATGTGCTCACATAGGCCCTGCGGCAATCAAAAACAGGCCATAGAAAAAATAGGAATCGCCTGGGCAATGGATTTGATGAGAATATCCTTGCCCTTGAAGATAGAAGGCGCTCCATCCAGGCATGTATTTTGGTCCAAATGTGATCCTTTAGGTACTTAAATGCACCATTCTTTGATCGCCCAATGTCCGAAGGCATCCCCAGATACTTTTCGTTAAGTGTATCACTATGAACAACTAGTGTTGCTTTAACACTGTCCTTAATCAAGGTCAGGCATATCTTGCTAAAAAAGATCAAAGATTTATCTTGATTAATTCTTTGGCCCGAGGCCAAGCAATATTTGTCTAGCAAACTCTAGACTCTCCCGGCAATCACTGCATCTGCCTTGAATAGCAACAAGCTGTCATCCTCAAACAGGAGATGGCTGACTGCCGGAGATGATGGTGCCACCTTTAAACCTAGCTTTATCATCACTTCCTCAAGGTAGCTGTTGGAGATATGCCCAAGAGGCAATAATAAAGTGGTTATTATTATATCTTTATGTTTATGATAAATGTTTACATCCCATGCTATAATTGTATTAACAGGAAACATTAATACTTGTGTGTTTTGTAAACATAAAAGAGTCCCTAGTAATCCTCTTGTTAAACTAGCTTGTTGATTAATGGATGATCATGGTTTCCTGATCATGGACATTGGATGTCGTTAATAACAAGATCATATCATTAGGAGAATGATGTGATGGACACACACCCATAGTAAGCATAACATAAGATCAAGTCATTAAGTTCGTTTTGCTACAAGCTTTTCAAATGCATAGTAACCTAATCCTTCGACCATGAGCTTATGTTAATCACCATCACCGGATGGGTACTTTGATGACATCAAACGTTGCTTCGTAACTGGGTGGTTATAAAGGTGTCATTGGGTATTCTGAAAGTATGTGTTGAAGCGCATGGACCAAGATTGGGATTTGTCCATCCATATGATGGATAGATATGCTCTGGGCCCTCTCGGTGGAACTAGTTAGCTTGCAAGCATGTGACTAGGTCACAAGGGATGACATATCACGGAACGAGTAAAGAGTACTTATCAGTAACGAGGTAGAACAAGGTATGGAGATACCGACGATCAAACCTCGGATAAGTAGAATATCGCGTGACAAAGGGAATTGGTTTCATATGTTAAATGGTTCTATCGACCACAAAGTCATCGTTGAGTATGTGGGAGCTGTTATGGATCTCCAGATCCCGCTAATGGTTATTGATCGGAGATGTATCTCCATCATGTCTACATGTTCACGAACCGTAGGGTGACACACTTAAGGTTCGAAGTTGTTTTAAGTAGATATGGAATGTGCGTTGGAGACCGAATGTTGTTTGGAGTCTCGGATTGGATCCGGGACATCACGAGGAGATCCGGAATTGTCCGGAGAATAAGATTCATATATTGGGGATCATTTTCTAAGTTAGGAAATGTTCCGGAGTATTTGTATGGGGATTCTAGAAGGTTTCGGAATGTTTCGGAAGGTTCTAGTAGATTTCTTGGAGTTTGCTTGAAAACCAAGAAAGGATCAAGGAGTCTTTGTGGGGCAAGACACGGATTCGTGGGGGAGGAGGATTCCTCCCCCCTCCCAATCCACCGGCCAAGGAGGGAGGGGAGTCCTACTAGGACTCCCCCTCCCATGGCGCCTCCCTCCTTTAAATAGAGGGAGGCGCCACCCCAGCACTCTCCCATAACAAACCCTAGCCGCCTCTCTCCTCCTCCTTCGCTCGGCTTAGGCGAAGCCTGCAGAATTCTCTACTCCACCACCACCACCACACCGTCGTGCTGCTAGGATTCCGTGGAGAAGATCTACTACCTCCGCTGCTGGAACAGGGAGAGGAAGGTCTGCTTCGACTCCGCACGTGTGACCGATCATGAAGCAGGCGCGGAACGCTGGCGCGGAAGGATCGTCCACACGATCTTGAGATCGGCAAGTGATCGACTACATCAACCCCGAGATCTAATCTCGTAACGCTTTCGGTTCTACGAGGGTTAGTACAGATCTATCTCGTTGCACATGTCTAATAGATTAGATCTTGGCTTTTATCTAGATTAGATCTGGGTTTTGTTCATTCTTGCGGTAGAAATTTTTTGTTTTCCATGCTACGAACCCATCAGTGGTATTAGAGCCGTATCTATGCATAGATCTGTTGCACGAGTAGAACACAATGGTTTTGTGGGCGTTGGTGCTCGTGTCGTCTTTTGCTTTGTGTAATTTGCATCTTGCGGTATGGTGGGATGAAGCGGCTCGGGCTAACCTTACATGTCATCGCACATGAGACTTGCTCCATGCTTGACGTGTAACTTGCTTTGCACAAGTGGCTTTGCGGGTGTCTGTCTCTCCCACCATAGTATAGATCCAATCTACACTTTGCACTCGATAGCACTTGTATCAACATTGTGGTTCAGTTTCGTAGGTAAGATCCGTTCTTATTCGAAAGCCCCAAACCACGTAAAACATGCAAAGAAAATTAGAGGCGTCTAACTTGTTTTTGCAGGGGTTTTGTGATGTGATATGGCCATCATGTGATTGTGATTATATTTGATGTATGCAATGATCCTTGTTGTAATATGGCAACCGGCAAGAGCCTAATGGTTGTCTTTAATTACATTAAGACCTGCGTGTCTATTCATCTTGTAATGGCTTTATTCCAAGTAGTTGTAATAGTTGCTAGTGATGATGGACAACCATGAAGCGGCCAATCGACCTTGACGCAATGCGGTGATGATGGAGATCATGTCCGTGCTTTGGAGATGGAGATCAAAGGCATAAGAAGAAAGGGCCATATCATATCACACTAATTATGAATTGCCTGTGATGTTAATCCTTTATGCATCTTGTATTGCTTAGATCACGACAGTAGCATTATAAGATGATCCCTCTTACTAAATATCAAGTAATAAAGTGTTCGTCCTTAGTAGGCACTGTTGCTAAGACTCGTCGTTTCGAAGCATCTCGTGATGATCGGGTGTGATAGATTCTACGTGTGCATACGACGGGTGCAATGATTTGCACATGCGGATACTAAGGTTAACCTTGACGAGCCTAGCATGTACAGACATGGTCTCAGAACACGGAATACCGAAAGGTAAAGCATGAGTCATATGTATGATATGATGAACATGTTGATTGTTCGCCTTTAAAGCTACATCATCTCACGTGATGATCGGACTTGGTGTAGTGGATTTGGTTCGTGTAATCACTAAAACAACTCGAGGGATGTTGTTTTGAGTGGGAGTTCATTTGTAATTTGGATTAGTCAAACTCAATTTATCATAAACACAATCAAAGTGAATTTGCATAGTTTGTTGTAGTCATTGGCATCCGTTCACCACCTTACGCTTAGTTATAGTTGAGATAGTAGAACTATAGAAATTCTGGATATTTGCTTCTTAACTGGTATCGTATTGTTTTGAGTGTCAATCTAAAGTTTAAAAGTCATATTGCAAACTTTCAGCAAACTCCGTTTACTCTGTGAAGTTTAATAAACAGTATTAAATCAAGAGTAACAATTCCAGTGTTAGTATCTAATGTATCATGTTTGCCCCCATGATTCTTGATACTCAAAAGATTGTTTTTAATATCAAGTTTATCTAAGAGCTGAAAGCAATGTTTCAGAAACCATCATATGTGAAAGGTATTGCAATGTCTAAAACAATGTATTGGTTACAACATGATAGAGTATATGTCCTCATATTTGATGAGAATTTGTGAAGGTTGGAGACGCTAGTCGTCCTAATCCTCCAAAAGGTTTTGGAAAAGAAACATTATACTCGCAATTCACCTTTATAAGCTATAGCAGCTTGATCAAAAAAGTTTTCATGATAAGGATGAATAAAAGATGTAAGTAAAATGTTTACTACACTAAAAGATTACTAAAGAATGGAACTTTGAAAGAATGCCAAACATTTGATGAAGGTGATCCACTTCAAAGTGCAAGTCCAAAGGTATTAGTATTTGACTATACACACTTTGTACTATGTGTCATGTGAATGACACCACTATTGATGTTGATAGATTCTTTTGAAAGAAAAGGAATTGTTGAAAGAGAATCTATAAAATATTTGGCAGAAAAGAAAAGATTGGAGATATCCAACTTAGGTATATAGAAGATACATGTTGTGGCTGTATTCCTTGGTTGTTAAACAATGTGGTTCTATGGTATTGGATACCGAATTGGTTGGTATGAAGTGTCATACAGGACAACACAATTCATGAACTACAATGGCCTAAGTAACTAGCAAGAGAATATGTGATGATGTTCATCGAAAACAAACAAAGGGTTGTTGTGTTGCTCGTTAACATCAAAGCTTACCTTCAAGATTTGTTTCAATAATTGTTATTTTGATCAGGTATTATGACGACAAAAGGTTGTTCAAATAATCACCATATTCCATAATAGATGGATGATATACAAGTCTGGTTGGAGAAATAACAACCATAAAACTAATGCTAAAATGTCGCAAGACAAATGATTGAAAGATCACTTGCGAAGTGACATCGCCGTTTAAATTATATTGAAAGGGATACATGAAGAAACTCCATGTTGATGGATTTTTGGAGTCTTTGATTTTGATCAAATGACGCTTGTGATACTTTCCTGGAGATAATTAAAACTCCGTTCGTAGGCCAAAAGAGGAACGGACGACTAACTGATTGGAATTTGTACATATTGATGTATATAGTCCATTATGTGTAGTAAATGCGATGGATTTCAACTTCATATGCTTTCTCCGAAGATTTGAGTGAGTATATGTATATACTTACTCAATAAGGAAGAAGTATGAAACATTTGAAAATGTTCAAAGACTTTCAAGATGAAGTGGAAAATCATTGTAACAAGAAAATAAAAAAAGTTTATGATTGGATCATAAAGAAAGATGTTTGAGTTACAAGTTTAGCAAAACACCTAATATTTGAGGAATCGTTCCATGGATTTGCATTTCCCAAAACACCATAGGAGTATGGAGTGTTCGAGATATGTAATGAAACCTTGTTTGACATGGTAAGATCAAAGGTGTCATTTATAAAACTGCCATTATATTTTAAAGATTAAAGCTTTAGTGACTACCGCTTTTACACTGAAAAGAGCTCCATCGTGATCCGTTGAAATGACACCATATAAGTCATGGTTTGGGATAAAACCCAGGTTGTGCTTTCTTAAATTTTTGGTATGCTAGGCATAAGTAAAGTGTTTACAACCAAAGTCGGATGAGCATGTCTTTGTAGGATATTTCGAATAACCATTGGGTATTTCTCCATAACACTGAAGACAAAAGTGTTTGTCACTTAGAATGTCGAGTTTCTTGAGAAGGAATTCTTGGTGAAAAGTTAAGTGGGAGGACAATAGAACTTTGACAAGGTTGTTGAACCTTGGCTAATATGTGCTGAGTTGCGCAGCATCGGTAAGTGTCCCGGAGGCAGCAACAATGCTCATGGCTCACGTGCCTCAAAGGATGTGGTCACGGGGATCTAAGTTCCTATTGAACCAAGTAGGTCAGGTAAGTAATCAAATGCCAAGATTTGAGAGTTAAATCATTGTTGTTTGACAATGATGAACCGACTACATGCAAATAATCAATGATGGGCCCTGACTTTGTTAAGCGGCTTGAAGCCATAAAATCCGTGATAATTCCATACACGAGAAATCAAGCTTTGAATTTGAAAGACCCTCTGGAAAGGTGCAAGACCTTACAGTCGTATATGGATCTATAAAGAAATAGACATGGATGTTTCACATCTATGAAATAGTCGACATGTCGGAAAGAGTTTACGACAATATTCAAGGAATTGACTATGATAAGATTTGATCTTTCATAGCGATATTTAGTCTGGACGGATTAATGTAGCAACCACTACATATATTTTGGTATATGGTAGTTGAACAAACAAAACAAGTTCTTCTAATAGAATGGTTACCTAGGATGTGTCCATGACACGATCCAAAGGGTTTTGTTAATTCAAAGGATGCTAAAAGAGTATGCAAAACTTCAATGGTTGAAGTGAGCATCGCGGAGTTGGAATCTTCACCGTGATGAAACTGTTAAAAGGTTTAATTTCATTAGAGACGATGAAGATGTTTGCATTTTGCAAGAAATTAAGTGGGAGCGCTAAGACATATTTCTAATACATTATGTGAAAGACATATTGTTGATTAGAAATGATGTATCTTTTATTGACACAGGTTAAGAATTTCATTTCGATGAAAGACTTAGGCATAACCCAAGAATTAGGCATCAATGTCTATATGGATAGATTGAGACGCTAATATGGTTTTGCCAAATGTACATAGATAAGATGTTGAATGAGTTCAATATGGAAACAACAAGAATGCTTATTGACGCAAGGAAAGGACTGAATCAAGATTCAAGTGTTTCGACACTTGGTGAAATCACAAGAATATTTTGATCAATCATTCTTTGAGATGTACACATCCAGATATGTCCTATGCTCTAAATGTTATGAGGATATACCAGAATGACTCATAAGATGATCATTGGACAAATAGTAGGGATATTCCTATGATCTTTGGAAGAACTAAGAATATATTATTTATATAGTGATGACAAATAGTTCATTGTAAATTGTTACATTGATACTAGTTTTTTCACAAATTAAGTTTATCTCAATTTAAACTATGTGTGGCACAATGTAATGGAAAGGAAGTTCCATAACGGATTTGGTTGAGTACCAAAGTTAAAACATTGTGACAGATACTACAACAAAAGGCTAAGTATATGACTGCTATTGTAGCAGCAAATGAGGGCATTTGCATCAAGTAGTTTCTTATCAAACTAGGTGTGGTTCATAGCAGGATAATACTATGAAGATACATTGTACGACAATTGTATCAACATGATTTAATCCCAAGGAACTAAAGGTCTCACCAAAGGACCAAATTTATACAATGCCATCTCATTGGAGAATGAGTAATGCATAGAGACGCAAGGACATGGAAATACACACGGACCTGGAAATGTCAGATCCGAAGATTATGTTTACCTTTAGCAATTGTGTCTATACAACACCAGAAAGCCATAGGTGTTGGAATGCACAAGTTTTTAACTAGATTATTGACTCTAGTGCAAGTGGGAGACTGTTGGAGATATGCCCAAGAGGCAATAATAAAGTGGTTATTATTATATCTTTATGTTTATGATAAATGTTTACATCCCATGCTATAATTGTATTAACAGGAAACATTAATACTTGTGTGTTTTGTAAACATAAAAGAGTCCCTAGTAAGCCTCTTGTTAAACTAGCTTGTTGATTAATGGATGATCATGGTTTCCTGATCATGGACATTGGATGCCATTAATAACAAGATCATATCATTAGGAGAATGATGTGATGGACACACACCCATAGTAAGCATAGCATAAGATCAAGTCATTAAGTTCGTTTTGCTACAAGCTTTTCAAATGCATAGTAACCTAATCCTTCGACCATGAGGTTATGTTAATCACCATCACCGGATGGGTACTTTGATGACATCAAACGCTGCTTCGTAACTGGGTGGTTATAAAGGTGTCATTGGGTATTCTGAAAGTATGTGTTGAAGCGCATGGACCAAGATTGGGATTTGTCCATCCATATGACAGATAGATATGCTCTGGGCCCTCTCGGTGGAATGTCATCTAGTTAGCTTGCAAGCATGTGACTAGGTCACAAGGGATGACATATCGCGGAATGAGTAAAGAGTACTTATCAGTAACGAGGTAGAACAAGGTATGGAGATATCGACGATCAAACCTCGGATAAGTAGAATATCGCGTGACAAAGGGAATTGGTTTCGTATGTTAAATGGTTCTATCGATCACAAAGTCATCGTTGAGTATGTGGGAGTTGTTATGGATCTCCAGATCCCGCTAATGGTTATTGATCGGAGATGTGTCTCCATCATGTCTACATGTTCACGAACCGTAGGGTGACACACTTAAGGTTCGAAGTTGTTTTAAGTAGATATGGAATGTGCGTTGGAGACCGAATGTTGTTCGGAGTCTCGGATTGGAGAATAAGATTCAGAATTGTCCGGAGAATAAGATTCATATATTGGGGATCATTTTCTAAGTTAGGAAATGTTCCGGAGTATTTGTATGGGGATTCTAGAAGGTTTCGGAATGTTCCGGAAGGTTCTAGTAGATTTCTTGGAGTTTGCTTGAAAACCAAGAAAGGATCAAGGAGTCTTTGTGGGGAAAGACACGGATTCGTGGGGGAGGAGGATTCCTCCCCCCTCCCAATGCCAAGGAGGAGAGGGGAGTCCTACTAGGACTCCTCCCATGGCGCCTCCCTCCTTAAATAGAGGGAGGCGCCACCCTAGCACTCCCATAACAAACCCTAGCCGCCTCTCTCTCCTCCTCCTTCGCCTCCGGCTTAGGCGGCCTGCAGAAATCTCTACTCCACCACCACAAACACACCGTCGTGCTGCTGGGATTCCGTGGAGAGGATCTAATACCTCTGCGTCATTGAACAGGGAGAGGAAGGTCTGCCGACTCCATGGAAGCGACCGGAACGCTGGGCGCGCGGAAGGATCGTCCACACGATCTTGAGATCGGCAAGTGATCGACTACATCAACCCCGAGATCTAATCTCGTAACGCTTTCGGTTCTACGAGGGTTAGTACAGATCTATCTCGTTGCACATGTCTAATAGATTAGATCTTGGCTTTTACCTAGATTAGATCTGGGTTTTGTTCGTTCTTGCGGTAGAATTTTTTTTTCCATGCTACGAACCCATCAGTAGCTCCACTCAAGACGGTCATAAGCCTTTCTCATGTCAATTTTCAGTGCACAAAAGCGATTTTTCTTGGCCCGATTCCGCTTCATAAAATGAAGACATTCATAAGCGGTGATAATATTGTCCGTGATTAGATGGTCAGGAACAAAAGCCGACTATTCCTTCGAGATAATATCTAGAAGACACTTCTTTAGCCTTTTTGCCATCACTTTGGAGGCAATTTTGTAAATCACATTACAAAGACTAATTATGCGAAACTGACCCAAATCACATAGTTTTCTGCAACCATCTAGAGAACTAGATACATGTGACAACTTATCCTTGAGATGAGTCATCGTGGTAGCCTTCTCGCCAGCTTTCCATGCCTCCAAGAGGTGTGGTTTAAATTGATCGTGTGATTCCCACATTAGCTCATAGGGGAATATTTTTCCTCAATCACCCAATGCTAACATGTCGACTCGTGCTAGTGTAAGAAGATGGGGCAATGATCTGATGTCACTCCTGTCAGGTGACGAAGAGTAGCCAATGGGAAGCGAGTGTTCCAGGCTGATGTAGCCAGTGCTCTATCTAGCTAGACATGACAGAAAGAGTTGCCCGTCACGCGTCTCTCATAGGTCAAGCTATTCCCCTCGTAGCCCAAATCAGCGAGCTCGCACACATCAATCACTTCTCTGAACCCCTCGATCTGAGCAACGCTTCTTTCTACAACACCCTCATTTTTATGTTGATGCAACACTTCATTGAAATCTCCGATGCACATCCACGGCAACAGAGATGATTACTTGAAAAACTTGAGCATATCCCAAGTTTTAAAGCGCTATGATGTCTGAGCCTCCCCATACATGCAACTAAACCTCTAGGGATCTGAATCCTTTTTAGTAATAACTGCATCTAGGTGATACCAAGAATAGGGAAAAATCTCGACTCTTATTTCATTATTCCAAAACATCGCGAGGCCTCCACTATGCCCCGAACTACTTATAACAAAACAATGATCGTACCCTAGCCTTCTAGCTAGTCCTTCAACTTGCAACTTGTGTAGTTATGTTTCCACTACACAAAATACAGTAGGTTTCAAATGCTTTGCAAGATCACAAAGCTCTCTAACTGTCGCGTCACTATCGAGGCCGTGATAGTTATAACATATGGAACTCATTTCTCTAGGCGGCGCTCCTCGCTAGAGCTCGCCTCAGAAGTTTTCGATCCATTCTTCATCGGCCTCTTTGGGTCCGGTTTAATTGGTGATGTCGCCATTTCCACCTTGTTCCCTGCCTCCTCCCTCATCACGGAGTCCAGGTTCCTCATGGCAGATGGTTTGTCTAGTGCCTCACCCCCATCAGTAATCAGGCCAACACCCCTTACTCTCCCAACAACACCATTCGTCACACTCGGCGGTGACTCACTGGGTGGCCGCTTGCACGAGTCAACAAAGCCACCACGTCCACTACCTCCACCACGCCTAGCATGGACTCTGTTGCGTACAGGAGCCATGTTGCACACCCCTATAATCTGAGGATGCCAATCCTCGATTGACGCTAACATCTGTGTCTTGTTTTGCTTTGCAGCCTCATCATGGACGCCATTTTGCATTCCCGATCTCCATGGCCGAACACACCACATACTTCACAGAATTTTGGTAGCTTTTCATACAGAACTTGGAAAACCATCTTATCATGCCCCTCTGGATGGAAGACCAACAACTCTAGTGAGAGGTTTGGCGACATCAAACTTCACCATCATCCTAACAAAGCTAGTACCGCTCACGCCCAGGGCATACAAATCGACACTTTCCACCTTCCCAATGCATGCCGCCATGTCACAAACCAAAACTTCCTTCCGAAACAGCGGAGGAATTCCTCACACCTGCACCCAAGAATGGATGCGGTTGAGTATGACTGACTTGGGATCCGCAATGTCATCATATGGTGCCAAAATCACTCCCTGTTGTCTAAAGATCCACGACCCTTCTTGCATAGCCCTATTCTAATCGCCCAAACACGACACATGTAGAACAAACAGGTTAGCCTCCACTAGGCACATTGTCCACTTGCTTGCAAACCCCCATGTGACGTCCATCTTCTAGAAGAAAGGTTGATTTCCAAAGTGTTTCGTGGTATGATCCTTAACCACCGCCATCCAGCGTACCTCTTCCCGTAGATTCACGAAGTCCTCTCTCAGGAGAACCACATCATCAAGTTCCTCGTCTTTTAGCACGAGTTTCTTAAGTGGATCCTGCAGCACCATTAGAGGTTTAGGGCTTGAGGAGCCACCCTCCTTCGTGATCTTGGCTGCCATGGTTGAAACCGCTTCCTGAACAGATCCGATCCAACCTTGCCAAACCCACTTCTCCACCTTGCCAAGGTTGGGCAGCCATGCTAGACGACCCCTGGGTCAGCTCGAGCAGAGAGCGGATCGGAGAGAAGCTAAGGAAGGAGATCGGAACCTGGGTTAATCCTGTCACCCCACTGTCACTGACGAGAGTTCTAAACCCTCAATCCTAGGTCATCAGAGTCGTCAATTGTCATTGGTGGTAGGTGCCACCAGTATTATGACAGTAGATAAAAATGAAAAACCAGAAGTTAGCCGAGTCACTAACTAGTTGGACCCACTGAATATACCTACATGAGTGGGTCCTTATGACTTATGGGCCTTTTAGCAAGTGATGCCCAGAGTTCTACCTCAGTTTCTCAAGGGCCCATAAAGCAAACCGTATCCCTCCTAGTGTTTTTCTATATAATACATGGAACACTTTTTCTCTAACCATAGATCGCTATACTCCCTCTCTCCTGTAAGGGTAATTGTCCCTATGTGTGGTTTTAGTAACTAATGGCAATCCCTATGGACTAATGTTTTCATTGAGTTTTATATTAAGGAATATTCCATAGGTCATGCTCGTAGTCCATGTGTTGGATTCAAGTATGGATGCCATGAAGATAAAGATATACGTTGACTATTGGCATCAAGATCATCAAGTTAAAGAGAAGAATATGATATGATCAAGATCTTGAGAGTTTGATCTCAACATATAAGAATTCAATATATGGCTCTAAGTCAGTGTCATGATAGGCTCGTTAGTTGAGTTATGGTTGACTAAGATTTAGGGCATGCAATCAAATGAAGAATTATTTATGTACCTCATGATACTGAGATAGATCATTCCATGGGCATGCATAAAAAGTGAAGATTTCCTACAGCCCATGATAGGATGACATCAAGTGGTGATGGCCATAAAGGTTGAGAAGTAGAAGTTCAATATAAGAATCTCAAGAATATCGCATGGTTGAAACTTGCTGTCCATATCGGTGTTAATGGACATGTGAAGATGTGCCTTAATGAAGCTATCCCATTGTGGTGTATGGGGGAGAAAATTATGAGTCTTCACAAAGCAACCATGATCAAGTGAAGCATTCCGACTTGGATGGAGCTTGAAGTGGTCATCAATATCAAGTAGGATGCGCAATTCAAAGGTATGGTGTTGCTAAGTTCTCCTTTTACCGGTCTGAAGGTGGTTGTAGGGAGACCGGGTTATAGGATAGATAGCCGCACTATCAAGAGGGGCTTTCGGTTGGGTAACTTGATCACATCGTCTTAGAGAGCTCAACCATTTCCATACTTTGCATCTCCCTAGTTTGCTGATTCTTTCAGTTTCTCTATGTGATGTTCGTGAGCTTGTTGCTAGCTCTTCAACAAACCCAAGTTCATTGAGAACAGAATTCACATGCATATTCTATTGCGTTTTCGAGTTTGGAGATTTTACCTGTTCTTAAGTTAGGAAGGTTTCACACCTGTCCTTATTTGGTATTTTACCTCTTTCTCTTTGTTAATATTTCCATTAGCCGTTACATAGCTCTTGTTCTTAGCTTTCCAAAAAGCCCAAGTTTTCTTTAATCAGAGTTTAGATGCAAAAGTTATCACCATTTTTGTCATTGTTGTTTTATGTCTGTAAAACCGGTAGGAGGTCCGGCCCGCCGGACTGGCCGCCAAAATGTTTAATCATCACCGATCTGTCTAGCACCCACCAATATTGCTCACATTATAGTGGTTCGATGGGTTGTTTAACATTCCACCAGTCACCGGTTCTTCTGTCCTATACTTCGCTCTGCTAAACTTGGTGCCGATTCTTCTGGCATGGGCTATGGTCCATCGGACCTGGCGCTGATCCGCTCGGCATGAATTCTAGCACCATCGTACTTACCTTCGGTTTTTCCTGGACTGCATGTTTTTAGCCCCACCGGGCAAATTTTATTTCTCCTATAAAAGGGGCTTCTTCCCTGAGGTTTTCTAAGGTTCTTGAGCATATTTTTGGCCTCCATTGTTAACCCCCTTGAGCTTCCTTCCTCTCCCTTCCCACATATTATTCTTTCACCTTTTTGAGGGCTTTGGAAGAGGAGATCTAGATCTACAATCCCCACCTATCAATTCCTCCTCTAAGTGTGGGGAACCCATTGGATCTATATCTTGGAGTCTTTGGTTGTCCTCCACCATTGTTATTCCTCTCTAATTCCTCCCTATCATGTGTTGCTTTGGTGGGATTTGATTGTGAAGTATTTGAATACCACTGATGTTTGATGTCTACACACTTCTATTCTTGTAGACAGTTGTTGGGCCTCCAAGTGCAGATATTTGTAGAACAACAACAAGTTTAACTTAAGTGGATTACCCAAGGTTTATCGAACTCAGGGAGGAAGTGGTCAAAGATATCCCTCTCAAGCAACCCTGCAATCAAGATACAAGAAGTCTCTTGTGTTCCCAACACACCCAATACACTTGTCAGGTGTATAGGTGCACTAGTTCAGCGAAGAGATAGTGAAATACAAGTGGTATGGATAATTATAAGTGGTAACGGTGCCAGAAAAGAGCTTGACGGGTAGGAAGAGACTAAAGGCAATCTGAAATAAAGATGGAAGCAAGCAAACATGTAACAGATCTAGTTGCAAACGGTGTTTCAATGCTTAGAAACAAGGACTATGGATCATACTTTCACTAGTGAACACTCTCATATAAATATCTTCTCTTTATGATACTACTCTGAACTACTCTCCGGTTGGATAACTCTAATCCATGGTAGGGCTATAACAGCACACCTCAAAGTTCGCTTTCCCCATCTAGATATCCCCTCACTATCACCTTGAGCGCTAGATGGTTCCAACAAACACCACAATCTCATAGAGACATCCAACTAAAATTATACTCATGATAAGTATTTATGTAATCTTAGCCAAAGTGCCACCCGGTGTGCACACTATCAACTTCACACACGTGGGGATAAGCAGAGATTCATTAAAGCACTTGAGTAGCAGAATAGATCTATAGATTACAAAGCTCATGATCTCATAAGATCACGCATAGAGAGAGAAATGAACACATAGCTACCGGTAGAGCCCTTAGCCTCAAGAGAGAACTACTCCCTCCTCATCATGGGAGTCAGCAACGGTGATGCAGACGGCGGTGGAGTCGATGGAGATGGCTCCGGGGGCACTTCCCCGTCCTGGCAGGGTGCCGGAATAGAGACTTTCTGTCCCCCGAATCTCCCCTTTGGTGGCGGCGGTGTTGTGGAGGTTTTTGTGGCTTTCTCCTGGATGATTTAGGGTTTTCTCATCGGGAGGCTTCTTATAGGCGAAGAGGCGAGACGAGGAGGCAGCCAGGGGGCCCATATCCCTTGGTGTCGTCACCAGGGCTGACCCGCGCCACCATAGGGTGTTCCCACCATGGTTCCCTACTCCGTCTCTTCTTCGTGTTTCCATGTTGCTCCGGGAAAAATAGGCATATTGGCTTTTGTCCCGTCCAATTCTCAGAATATTCATTTTTTAGCTTTTCTGAAACCAAAAACAGCAGAAAACATGCAACTGACACTGTTGAATCTTGTTAATAGGTTAGTTCTAGAAAGTGTATAAAAATACCTCAAAGTGTAGACAAAGCATAGGACAACTGATATAAAACGAGCATGGAGCATCAAAAATTATAGATACATTTGCAACGTATCAACATCTTGCTCATCCTCGAGTAGGTAAGTGATAAAAAGGAATAATTTTTGAGGTGACATTCACCATCATAATCTTGATCAAAGTATTTGTAGAACATTGATAGTTGGGATCATAGTACTTTAACATAGCATGAAAGATATAGTTCTAACAATAAGACATAGCAACTATGTTGTAACATGAAAAGGTAAAAACAAAAGATTCATGAATAACAATGCTTTGAAAGACGTTTGTTTGTTTCACATATAGAAAACATAATGAGAATGGTATTCAGCTTGTCCCTCATAGTGTAGCAAAACATAAATGCATAGGACAGCTTCAATGTTCATAAGGGTGACTAGATACAAATAGTTTAAGAACAAGCAATGTCAAAGTTATGAATCAACCAACAAGTCTTGGGACAATGCACATTAAACTAAGAATGACCACTATGCTCTCTCAATAGGTGCATAAAGATAGAATATGGAGACTCAACATAAAAGTAAAAGAAAGGCCTTCATAGAAGGAAGCAGGGATTCAAGTCTCATAAAGAGCTTCCAAAAATTATGGTACTTATTAGCTTTCAGCTCTCATTTCCCCTATCATAATCATCTTGAAGTGATTAAGGTTAAAGTGAACAAACTATGGAGTATATGCTTGACAAAGTATAAGTTGGCAATCTCATGTCCCTTGAATACGAGGGCGGCTCCTCATGCTACTCAAGTTTAGTTACCGGTAAGTTCTTGTCATAGTAAGTACATGTGTATCATAGAGAACCGCCAACGGGGTACCCCTTGCCCCATGATACAGGATCTATCCCATATCAAAATGATAAGGCAAACAAACAATGAGCATCTGAGCAATCTTCTTATTTACCATGGGAAATGGTGCTTTTTTCTCTCTTTCCTCTTTTCTCATCTCTTTTTTTCTTTTTCTCAATCTTTTTTCTATCTCTTTTTTTATAATAAGAATGCTTCATAGATTGCTCACTATGGTGATGCTGAAAGTTTCCACCATGATTAGGCATGGCTTAGGCTAGTGGCCCATGCATTTCTCTAACACACATACATAACTCCATGGACTTACAAGCTCCCCTTTTATTTCACACCGACGACATCCATAAACAAAAGAGCATGATATCAACTAGGTACAATGTACAAGTGCAATGTTGAAAGCGTTCCCCGTGACAACATGGTTCTGATAATCCCAACATATAAGTGCAAGCATATCTAACATAGATGACACAATGGTTCAGGTTTATTAGGGGCAAGAAAAGTAAAGTGTGCCATCAAGTTCGTGAGAGCTTTAATCACTAATTTTCACATAACAAGTTTAATTCAGAAGGTAGATAAAAACATGAATATACTTGGAATAGCAAATACTAATAGGTAGGTATGGTGGACTCTTTGGAATAACTTGGTTTTATTTGGGGTTGGATGCATGAGTGGAACTCATACTTGGTATGGAGGCTAGCAAAAGACTGGGAGCGACCAACTAAGAGAGCAATAATGGCCATAATCATGCAAAGCGACAAAACATTATTAATTAAAGCATAAAGTGATATCACAAGTCGAAAACTAAATGATCATAGAGCCTATGGTGACTTGGTGTAGTCTTAACATGGTGTGAGCATGCGCCAAGTTAACCCAAATAAAGCAATTAAAGGAGAATACCACAATATTATGCTTTTATATGCTAAAACAATGCATGATTCTTTCAAGGAACATTAAGAAATCTCAATTGTTTATAACATGTCATGCTACAACAAAAATCACTAAGCATAAAGCCAAAACAATATCAAGCATGACATGACAAAGCATAGGCCACAGTCAAAAACAAGCTCCTTTTTACTACTTAAGCATGAACTTTTCCTACTCTTTTCCAATCCAAACCAACTTATTTGAAAAATAATGTATGAATGAGGGGGTCCAACCAATTTATTCAAGCAAACTAAGCAAACGAAAACCAAAAACAAAAACGAAGACGCTCCAAGAACAACACAACTGTGCATGAAACAATAAAAATGAAGTGTTTGGAAGAAACCTGAGATTTTTTTATTGATGAAGAAGGGGATGCCTTGGGCATCCCCAAGCTTTGACGCTTGTACTTCTTGGATATTTCTTGGGGTGACACGGGTGGCATCCCCAAGATTTAGCTTTTTTCCATACTTCATCTTATCACATTACTCTTCTCTACACTTAAAAATTTCGTTCATACAAAACTTCACCAATCTTTATTAGCAACATTAGTGTACTCAAGATAATAAGTCTTTTGGTTCAGTCTCAACACAAGTAAAACTTCCATTAAAACACAAGCTACTGTAGCACTTCCTTTAAAAAGTTCAGATGATCAAATAGAACTAAAAGAGAAAGAGATTAAGAGGCAAATGCAAATAATGATAGAAATCTGTCAGAACAGACCGATAGGTAAAAACCAATTTTTTCGAAGACCTTCTGTTGCTCAAATCGAAAAGTGTTGAACTAAAGAAAGTTGAATAACAACCTGGGGTAGAAGCATAAACAATTAAAGTTCAAACTGACATATAGAGATTTTTCACGAATTTTTACAGCGAAGCACAAAAATCTGTTTCGGGACAACAACTTTCCCAAGCATTACTTTTCTCTCATTAGAGGTTACTCTTGGCACAAAAACCACACAAAAATGATAAGGAGATGTTATTACAGAGGTAATAACTTCTAGGACTCAACTAAAACTTTTGGGTTATATCCCAATAAGTACTTTTCTTTAATGCCTTTGAGCTAGGCACGGTAATTTCGATGATGCTCACATAAGAAATATGAATCGAAGTAAAGGAGAGCATCAAGAAGCAAATATGGAACAAATTTAAGTCTAAACCACTTCCTATGAAAAATAATCTTGTAAAGAAACAAGTCATGAAAGCACAAAGCAACAAGCATAGGAAAGCAAAACAAGTGCAACTTCAAAATTTTCAACATAAAGAGGGGAAACTTAATATTGTTGAGATACATAAAACCATGTTTCCCTCTCTCATAATAACTTTCAGTAGAATCATGAATAAAATTAACAATATAACTATCACATAAACCATTCTTATCATGAGCCACATGCATAAAAGAATTAACACTCCCCACATAAACATAGTCATTCTTATTAATTGTAGTGGGAGCAAATTCAACAAAATAGCTATCATTATTATTCTCATCACCATAATCATCAAATATAGGAGGCATATTGTAATCATAATTAATTTTCTCATAAATAGTAGGTGGACTAAAAATATCATATTCATCATTGTAATCATCATATATTGGAGGCATAGTATCATCAAAGTAAATTTTCTCCTCCGTGCTTGGGGGACTAAAAATATCATGCTCATCAAAACCAACTTCCCCAAGCTTAGACTTTTCCATAGCATTGGCAATAATGGTGTTCAAAGAATTCATACTAATAACATTGCTATTAGCATGCAAATAAAGTTCCATAGGATTTTTAATTTTCTCTTCAAACACGGCATGTCCTAACTCAAGATAAATACTATAAAGCTCTCTATTTTTGTTGTTGTTTTCCATTAAGCCTAACTAGTGAAAATAAAAACAAGAAACAAAAATATATAATTGCAGAATATAAAGAAAATAACTTCGAGCACTCACACAACAAATACAGTACTATAAGATAGCTTAGTAGCCAGAGGATGCCAGTACCTTTTACCTTATCTCCCCGGCAACGGCGCCAGAAAATAGCTTGATGTCTACGCACTTCTATTCTTGTAGACAGTTGTTGGGACTCCAAGTGCAGAGGTTTGTAGAACAACAACAAGTTTACCTTAAGTGGATTACCCAAGGTTTATCGAACTCAGGTAGGAAGTGGTCAAAGGTATCCCTCTCAAGCAACCCTGCAATCAAGATACAAGAAGTCTCTTGTGTCCCCAACACACCCAATATACTTGTCAGGTGTATAGGTGCACTAGTTCGGTGAAGAGATAGTGAAATACAAGTGGTATGGATAATTATAAGTGGTAATGGTGCCAGAAAAGAGCTTAATGGGTAGGAAGAGACTAAAGGCAATCTGAAATAAAGATGGAAGCAAGCAAACATGTAACAGATCTAGTTGCAAACGGTGTTTCAATGCTTAGAAACAAGGCCTAGGGATCATACTTTCACTAGTGAACACTCTCATATAAATATCTTCTCTTTATGATACTACTCTGAACTAATCTCCGGTTGGATAACTCTACTCCACGGTAGGGCTATAACAGCACACCTCAAAGTTCGCTTTCCCCATATAGATAACCCCTCACTATCACCTTGAGCACTAGATGGTTCCAACAAACACCACAATCTCATAGAGACATCCAGCTCAAATTATACTCATGATAAGTATTTATGTAATCTTAGCCAAAGTGCCACACGGTGTGCACACTATCAACTTCACACACGTGGGGATAAGCTAGATTCATTAAAGCACTTGAGTAGCAGAATAGATCTATAGATTACAAAGCTCATGATCTCATAATTACATGCATAGAGAGAGACAGAGATGAACACATAGCTAGCGGTAGAGCCCTTAGCCTCGAGAGAGAACTACTCCCTCCTCATCATGGGAGTCAGCAACGGCGATGGAGATGGCGGTGGAGTCAATGGAGATGGCTCTGGGGGCACTTCCTCGTCCCGGCAGGGTGCCAGAACAGAGACTTTCTGTCCCCCGAATCTCCCCTTCGGTGGTGGCGGTGCTGTGGAGGTTTTCGTGGCTTTCTCCTAGATGATTTAGGGTTTTCTCATCGGGAGGCTTCTTATAGGTGAAGAGGCGAGACGAGGAGGTAGCCAGGGGGCCCACAACCCCTGGTGGCACCACCAGGGATGACCTGCGCCACCATAGGGTGTGCCCACCCTGGTTCCCTACTCTGTCTCTGCTTCGTGTTTCCATGTTGCTCCGGGAAAAAATAGGAATATTGGCTTTTGTCCTGTCCAATTCCGAGAATATTCATTTTTTAGCTTTTCTGAAACCAAAAACAGCAGAAAACAGGCAACTGACACTGTGGCATCTTGTCAATAGTTTAGTTCCAGAAATTGTATAAAAATACCTCAAAGTGTATACAAAGCATAGGACAAATGATATAAAACAAGCATGGAGCATCAAAAATTATAGATATGTTTGCAACATATCAATGTTCTTTGTCGTGGTATTAACGACAAGTACGCCATGGAGGGGTCCTCCAGTGCATGTTTAGAGACGTGGGGTAAGGCGGAGAGTTGGCGGGTACGAGGTAACACACCTTACCCAGGTTCAAGTCCCACAACGGTGGCAGAACTCTAATCCTGCTATAGATCACTATAATGGCAATACGCCGAGTTATAGAGATAGGTTCGCTGTGCGAGGTGTTGCGTGTTGTACGGTGCAATCAGAGAAGTTGTGCCCTAAGGGGTCCCGCAGGTCGGCTTATAAAGGCGCCAAGACCTAGGGTTTACAGGGAAAGGTCCTTGCCGGACAAGGTAAAGAGTCCTACACCTACACGAACTAGTCTTCCATGTCCTGTACTCCAAGGCTCCGAGTATGTCGGTGACTCCTACGTAGCCTTCCTTTATTCCACATGGTCCTCCCTTCAGGATCCGTCTAACTGGGCCGCCCAGCAGGCCATAGGCCTTGCTACCCACTATGGGCCACCCGGGTTAGGCGGATTGGTGACATGCTATGAGGATACCCATATAGCATATCCCCAATAGTAGCCCCCGGAGGACATTGAAATCTTGCACCGTCTTGCTCGTTGATATCTGAATATCCCGTCTAAGTGATGCCGGCAATCCGTCAAGCAATATCTCAAAGGTCTCCCAAAGAACCATGCAATCCTCTCCGGCTTCACAATGTAGCCAGAGATTCTTTGAGTCTTCATTTCCAGAGTCGGACGATCTCCGTCTTTGATGGAATCTTCGGACGTGACCCTTCACTGCAAGTGTTAGGAGGATGATGTAGGGTACAACCTATGCTACCTCGAAACTCACAGAAGCAAAGAATTAATCATTAGCTATTTTCACGCGCGTGAAATTCGAAATGGCGGAGGGGCAAAAGAAGGAGGACGTGGCGAAATTACCGCGCACGTTCACTTCCATGTCAGCAAAGTTCCAACCATTAGATCTTTTTGCACGAATCTTGACGCGAGGCTTAAATACTTCCACCGCAGTCAATTTATTTCTTTTTACCCGCATTTGCTCCCAGTCTTTGTATTCCTCCAGCCGCACGACCGTTTGAGCTCCATAGCTTAAACCCTAACCAGAGCCCTTTATTTCTCCACACACTCCTTGTCGTAATGGTCTCCAGCAGCTCTGCTCCTTCCACGGTGGCGATTCCCGAGGCTACGACAGAGCCATCCTAGGGAGTTATCGTGCCGCCAGAGGGGGGTGGTCATCCCCGTCTCCGCCGTGACGGAATCCGCCGGTGATGACCAAGAACGAGCAGCGCCTGAAGCCGCTGAAGAGGAAAACGACTCCCATAAGGGGGTGTGGAGAGCTTCTGATCTCTCCGCCGAAGATCTCCAAGGGCTGACCAACGAGGGGTATCTCCCTACGGCGGAGAAGCTCGTCTGGCGGGCGGCACCGGCCGGCGAGGTGGTCCCTTCTTCCCAAGCCGGAGAGAAGGTCTACCTCAAATCTCAGCTGGTACGCGGTGTTATCCTACTGGTCTCCGACTTCTTCCTGGATGTCCTTCGACACTTCCGGGTACTTCCCCACAACCTCTCTCCCAACAACATCCTAGTCCTTAGAAACTTTATAGCTTTGTGTGAAGGATATCTAGGAATAAAATCTAGATTAGATCTGTTTGTATATTTGTTCACCGTCAAGAGAGAGTCCATAGAGTCTAAGGACGAACTACGGAACTGTGGAACTATTAGCTTCAAGATCCGGCCTAGCCGGCGCTTCCCCGACATCATGGGGCATGAGTCTTGCAAGAACTGGCAGTGCACGTACTTCTATGGGCCAGATATCCCTCTGCCAGACCGTCTTGAGACCTACCCCGACTTCGTCAATGGAGCTACCACCGAAGTGCCTGCATGGCGAACCCCAACCTCTCTTCCCTCCGATGACGAAGTCAATCGCGCCGTAAGGCGGATCGAATGGCTCGTAGACGGAGGTCTGACGGGCTTGGATCTTGCCATGTGCTGGTACGTTAGGCGGATCCAGCATCTGCAGCACCGCGCTGAGCTGATGTGCAAGTATAGCCAAGACAGGAGGGATCCCATGCGAATTTTGCGGGATAACTTCTCTACTGACTCCATCAAGCTCCGGCTAAAGGACATCGTCAAGGTGAAGGACAAGAAGCGTGGCTTCAAGATCACCTTCGACATGTTCGATTGCGGCACATGCCCAGAGGTAGCTTCTGTTTCCTTTGTTGCTCGTTATATACTCTAAGGTTTTTCCGACTTGAAGTTGTTCATCTAACATTGCCATGTATCCCAGCCGGCGACCTTGGTGGCAGATCAAATGGCCACCCAGGTCTATGATCCAAAGATGAAGGATATCCAGGTGGTGTCCGACGACGACGCCTCCAGGGATCAACCAGCTCCGGCAGCGTGAAAACAGAAGAGCTCCACCTCTAACGCTGCTGCTGAGGCCAAGAAGAAGAAGAAAACGGAGAGTGGAGTCTCCAAACAATCCACTTCCGCCTTAGAGGCGGAGAAGAAGAATAAGTCCACCGGCATTCCCCTCACCAAGGCTCCTGCCATGGAGTAAGTACTTTTATTCTCCGTCTTGTATTTTTCAGCTCACACCTTTTTCAACTCTTGTACTTATACCTTGTATGTTTTAGGAGGAAAGCCGGTGTTAGTTTGAAGTGATCCTTCGAAGATGTTGGAGGGTCAAAAACAATTCGTGACATGTTGACCAAGGGTCCATCCGCCAAGCCCTCTCCTGCCACCGCTCCCTGTACTCCTGCCGCCATTCCTTCTGCTGGTCCCACTGGGCCGTCATCTCCCATCATCCCTGAGACCTTTGCTATGGAGATAGATATCAATCCAAACCTTGATGTCTCAGGCTCTGTCGAGGCAGACGTTGCTCCTAGTGGCTAGGCTACACAGGAGAGCACCTCTTCTAAAGTGGCTGAATCTCTGGCTAAGGATGCTACCGATAAGGGGAAGGAAGTGGAAGAGGTGGACGTGGAAGATGCGATTGAGGCGGGAGCCTCCGCACCATCTACTGCCTTGAAGGTGTAGGAGGCAGCTAGGGCTTCATCCATGCCTCCGGCTTTGACCTCTCCATTGGCTGCGACTCCTCCGACGTTGAACCTAGATGATCTCATCAAGCAGGCCAACACAATCTATAAGAATGCTCGGACCTTTCATGATTCCTATGCTCATCTGGCCAACAATCTCAGGATCATTGCCATCATAAGTTTTTTGAACTTCACTTGCTTTACTTTGTGTAGTATATCCCATTGTAGCCCCCAAGCTCTTAGGCGGATAAATCAATAGTTATTGGCCTGCATGCTCCAGAGAACTAAGCGTAGAACTTGTCTGTGTATCCCCCAAGCGTTTAGTTGAAATTGAAAAGTTCCGACTAGATGCTCTAGAGAAACTAGCTTACTTTAATATCTTGTACTGTAGCCCCCGAGCGTTTAGTTGAAATTGAATAGTTCTGACTAGATGCTCTAGAGAAACTAAGCATGCTTATATCATGTGTAGAATGAGAATAAACGGAGGATATCCACCAATGAGAGGATTTCTACTCTTCGGAAGGAGATGGATCTTGAACAGGGTAAAACCAAATTCCTGAAGGAACATATCAAAAATAGCCAGAGTCTGTTTCCTACGACAGCTCCATGCTTTCCCATTGAGTCATTTTTTCCATCTTCTGATAGCACTTTTTGATTTCCGTCTTACAGAAGCCATTGCTAAGGCCAAGAGCATCGTCAAGCAATCCAAGCATATCCAGGAGCTCGATGATGCAAACAAAATTCTGAAGAAGGACCTGGCCGATGCCGTCAAGGACCATGAGGCAACGATGAAGGCTATGCAAGAGTCTGTGGATGTCGAGATGCAGCGCCTAGAGGATGAGATTGCACAACTCAAAGACTAGAACCAAGCTGCCAAAGAGCAAAATGCTAGGAGTCTTGAGATGTTCAAGTCAGTCCAGAAGGAGTGCGATGTCTTGGCGGAGACATGCATGCAAGAGGAAACGAGCATCTTTGGTAACCTTTCTCCGCCTTGGTCTTGTCTGTAAGTTGGACAACCATTTTACTTGTTTGTACTCATGGTCCTTGTGTTTTGTGCAAACCGCAACTCCCATTGGCTTAGCGAACTTGGGTGAGGGTGCTCCAAGTTCCAAGGAACGCATGATTCTTACCGGCAACTTCGTCAGCACCGCCATCGCCCAAGCCAAGGAGATAGCTCAACCTCTGGGTCTTAACATCAAGGCGACAGACTCAGTAGCCAAGTTCGCGGAAATCCTGCGCCGAGCCCTCGAGAAAGTCAAGGACTGGAAAGCTTCTTGTGTCCGGGCTGGTGCAAGGATGACCCTGTCCTTAGTCAAGGCGCACTATGACAATGTCGACATCGACCTGGTGACCTTCGGCTTTACCAAGATAGACGAGGAAGGTCGAGAGATTGATAGCGATCCTATTTGGAATTCTCTCGCCGGCTTCGATACCAGGGTTGCCAAGATGGTCAAGGTGGATGTCTTTGTGCCTGCCGAGATTCTGGAGGATTACGTGACTTTGTCCGAGTCTAGCCCCTCTCCTTCCGAGTTTGATGAGCTCTCCCAGCCTGGCTCTCCTGATGATGCCACCATGAAGCCCCCCTACAACAGAGCCATGAAAAACAATTTATGTATTAAATGTGTCTCTACAGAATGTATGCGGAAAAAACTTATGTTTGTCTAAGGCGGAAAACTTGTATTCAAGCTTCCTGCAACTTATCTGTTTCCAACATGTATATATTTTTAAGCAAGTGCTGGCTTATCCATTATTCTGGTTCGTATGCTTGACCTTTCATGAGACGGAAGACTCTCAGCATAGAACTATGCTCTCAGGTGATGATGCTTAATAGAACCGTCCAGAACCTAAGAACAAAATCGCCGACTTTGAGTGCCAAAAAGTCACTACTCCGGAATCCACATAAAAACTTCAAAAAACATGTAGACCAGAAAACTTAAGCTAACGCCCGTAGGCGGAATTTTCACAGGGGCAAAAGCAACCTTGCGCATAAAGGGTTTATATGATCCAAAAATGAACAACTAAAGGAGGTAAAAGACTCAGAGAATATGAGTGAACCAAATGCTTTGTTTCATTGATCATATAAGAAACTTATTACATAATATAAATGTGCTAAGTGTAAAAGGGATGTAGTTGTGCTATGTTCCATGGCCGATCTGTCTCCGGGTAATCATCATCGGAGTCACGTTGCTTGCGCTTGCGATTTTTTGGCCTATCATTCAACTTGCGAATATCGACGAGGTAATAGGAACCATTGAGCAATGCTTTGCTTATGACAAACGGTCCTTCCCAAGGCGGGGATAGTTTGTGTGATTTTTCCTGCTTGAGTCTAAGCACCAGATCCCCTTCTTTAAACGAGTGATGCTTTACACGGCGACCATGGTAGCCGTGCAGCTTCTGCTGGTAGATGACATATCTCTGGCATGCCAGCACGTGCTCTTCTTCAAGTAGGTCACCGATAGCCGTCTGGATTCTTCAGCGTCATCTTCCTTGTAGGTGGAAACTCTTGGTGCATCGTGGAGGATGTCGGATGGGAGAACCGCTTCTGCTCCATAAACCATGAAGAAAGGAGTCAAGCCAGTGGATCTGTTAGGTGTTGTTCGTAAACTCCACAAAACAGATGGTAGTTCCTCCGCCTAGGCTCCTGCTGCTCTACGTAGCGGTGCCTCCAAGCGTGGCTTGATTCCGTGCAGAATTAGTCCATTGGCCCTTTCAACTTGCTCATTTGACTATGGATGTGCCACAGATGCTAGGTCAAGGCGGATGCCTTTCTCATGACAGTACTCCTCAACTTCTCTGAGAGATAAATTTCTGCCATTATCGGTGATGATGCTATGTGGGAGACCAAATCTCACCACCCGATCCTGGACAAACTTTAGGGTTGTTGCTCCATCAAGCTTTCTAATGGGTTTAGCTTCAATCCATTTTGTGAATTTATCCACTGCTACTAGCAAGTGTGTGAATCCAAAGGGTGCTGTCTGCAAAGGTCCCACCATGTCCTGCCCCCAGATTGCGAACGACCAAGTTATTGGTATTGTTTGCAATTCTTCAGCTGGAACATTTGGTTGTCTTGCATAAAACTGACACCCAAGGCATGTTTTTACCAACTTGTCGGCGTCCTCCTTGGTAGTTATCCAGTAGAATCCTTGTCGGAAGGCCTTGGCCACCAACGATCAGGGAGCGACGTGATGCCCACAATCTCCGAGATGTATTTCTCTAAGGATTTCAATACCTTGCCGCTAGGAGACGCACCGTAGGAAGACTCCTGTGGTACTTATTTTGTATAGCTGACTGTCAATGATGACGTAACCTTTTGCTCTGCGTACTATTTGCCGGCTTTCGACTTCGTCAGCGGGCAAAGTTCTGTCCTATAGATAATCCATGAATGGCTTCGTCCAAGTCGGAGAGGTCACCGTTACTACATTAACAAATGAGTCCACTCTATCCGGGTTGTCGGGGTCCGCTCCCTTCATGGATGGAGTCTGTAAATGCTCCAGGAAAACGCCTGGCAGAATTGGTCGGCGAGCTGATCCAAGCTTTGACAGCAGATCTGCCGGCTCATTATCCTCCCTCTTGACGTACTTGACTTCGTAGCCGTCGAAGCACTTGGCTATTTCATCTACTTCGTCTCGATATGCCGCCATCATAGGGTTCCGCGCGTTCCAGGTGCCAGCTACTTGCTGGGTAACCAAGTCGGAATCTCCACAGCAAACTATGCGCTTGATGCCAATATCCTTGGCTACGCGAAGTCCGTGAATGAGGGATTCGTACTCCGCCATGTTATTTGTAGCATTGAGGTGGATCTGCAGGATGTATTGCAACTTTTCTCCTGTTGGTGATTGCAATAATACACCAGCCCCCGAGCCATTGAGTAACTTGGATCCATCAAAGTGCATGACCCAATACTCTGGCTCTGGCATAGGAGTGTCTTCTGGTAGCTCTGTCCAATCTGCAAGAAAATCCGCCAATGCTTATGATTTGATAGGGTTGTGTCGCTTGTAGGTGATGTCAAAGGCGGCAAGTTCAATGCCCCACTTTGCCACTCTCCCTGTAGCGTCACTGTTATTGATGATGTCGGACAGTGGAGCTTTGCTTACTACTGTGATGGGGTGCTCCTAGAAATAATGCCTTAGCTTACGCGAAGCAAGTAAAACTCCATAAGCTATCTTCTGGTAGTACGGGTAACACTGCTTGGATTCCATCAAGATCTCGCTCACATAGTAAACGGGTCGCTGAACTCCGTATTCGTGTGTTGGTTCCTTGCGCTCCACCATGATGATGATGCTGATTACTCGGTTGGTCGTCGCCATGTATACCAACATAGGCTCCCTTGGCACCGGTGCTGCAAGTATAGGTGGGGAGGAGAGTATTCTCTTCAACTCCTGAAGTGTTGCGTCAGCATCGTCCGTCCATGTGAATTTGTCCGCCTTCTTGAGCAACTTGTAGAGCGGCATAGCCTTCTCACCAAGTCGGCTGATGAACCGTCTTACTGCTGCAACGCAGCCTGTGAGCCTTTGTATGTCCTTCATGCATGTCAGGCGTTTGATGTCGAGGATGGCCTTGATTTTCCCTGGGTTCACCTTGATTCCACGATGCGAAATGATGAATCCCAACAGTTTGCCGGATGGTACCCCGAAGACACACTTCTTTGGGTTCAGCATCATGTTGTATTTCCGGAGATTGTCGAAGGTTTCCTGCAAGTTAGCGATAAGGTCATTTGATTTCTTTGACATTACGGCGATGTCGTCCATGTAAGCATGTATGTTGCGACCTGTTTGGTCGTGTAGGCAATGTTGCATCGTCCGCTGGTACGTAGCACCAACATTTTTCAACCCAAAGGGCATCGTGACATAGCAGTACGTGTCGCACGGTGTGGTGAACAAAGTGGCCAACTGGTCCGACTTTCGCATCCGGATCTGGTGGTATCCTAAATAGGCATCAAGAAAACACAGAAGTTCGGAGCCAGCCGTCGATTCAATGACTTGGTCAATGCGAGGCAAAGAAAATGGATCCTTCGGACATGCTTTGTTCAAGTCGGTGTAATCAACACACATTCTTAATTCACTGGTTCCCTTTTTGGCGACAAGTACAGGATTTGCCACCCATCGGGTGTGAATAACTTCTCGGATAAAGCCAGCCTTAAGTAACCTAGCTATTTCTTTGCCTATAGCCCTTCGTCTTTCATCACCAAAGCATCGTAGAGGTTGTTTCACCGGTTTTTCCTTTGGATCAATATTCAAGCTGTGCTCGGTAAGTTCCCTAGGTACACCTTTCATGTCGGCAGGTTGCCAGGCAAAGATGTCCCTATTCTCACAGAGGAACTCGACGAGCGCGCTTTCCTATTTGGGATCCAGGTCCGTGCCAGTGGCGGTGGTCTTGGAGGAATCTCCTTCGACAAGATCCACCTGCTTGGTCTTGATGGCGGCCTTGAAGGCGGGTTCGGCAACAGTGATCTGCTTCTTCGAAGTTGGCATCTCCAAGGCATCTACCTAGTTCTGGATCTCCTTGAACTCCTCACCGTAGAGGACTGCTTCGGTGAAGGTGGCTTCGCTGAGTGTAACACCCCGTCCACTCCACAGGCGGGGTGTTACTCTGGCAACAATAGGAAATCTAGATGGCCCCCAGACTAACACTAGTCTTTTCTGCGCACTTTGTCCTCACTCGTGAGCACCCGGTTACCCACTTCGGTCGGTCACCCATCCTAGAATTGCTCTAGGCCAACGCGACAACCTTAGAGTTCTTTTTGAATGAGCTTCCAGAAAAGAAGTTGCAACTTGTTAATATGGGTATCCTATCAATCCTATTAAGCCATGTGCCTGGATCTCACATACACCCACCCTTTAGAAGATCGATGCCCTCATCGATCAAGCACACCCCAGGAACGTTCCCTCTTGGCACACGTCTGTGCGTCTAGTGCCGGCACATGTGCCATGTCGTGTCCACTCCGGGCCACACGCGCCATGCTCCACATGTCCCGCCACTAACCCGCACACACCCGTGTAATCGCAAGGGTCGGCTCTGATACCACTTGTAACACCCCGTCCACTCCTGGACCCGGGGGGTGTTACTCCTGGCAGCTTAATAGGATATCTAGACTGGCCCCACAGACCAACACTAGTCTTTTCTGCGCACTTTGTCCTCACTCGTGTGCACCCGGTTACTCACTTCCCGGTCGGTCACCCATCCTAGAATTGCTCTAGGCCAAGCACGCTTAACCTTAGAGTTCTTTTCGAATGAGCTTCCGGAAAAGAAGTTGCAACTTGTTAATATGGGTATCCTATCAATCCTATTAAGCCATGTGCCTGGATCTCACACTGAGCTCGCACTCCCGTGCCTTGGTGAAGCTTTCGTCAACGGTGATGACACCATTTGGTCCGGGAATCTTCAGTTTGTTGTAGACAAAGCATGACCTTGCAAGGAAGGATTGGAAGATGTCGCGTCCGAAGATGATGTGGTACACGCTCTTGAAAGGCACCACTTCAAAGGTCATGCGTTCTTGGCGGTAATTGTTTACTTCGCCAAAAGTGACCGGAAGGGTGATGCAGCCTAGGGAATTTGCTTGTTGGCCAGGGATAACCCCATGGAACATGGTGTTGCTCTTCCTTAGCTGGGTCTCCGTCAAGTTCATCTTATGCAGTGTATCTAGGTACATGATGTTGATGCTACTTCCACTGTCCACGAGGCACTTGGTGAACTCCGTGTCATCAATCAAAGGGTTGATGACCATGACATACTGGTTCTCTGTTGGGATAAGTTCTGGATGATCCTTCCTATCCCAAGTAATTGGAACTTCCGACCACCTGACGTACTGGTGAACTGGAGGGAGGGTAGCCATCAGTATCCTCAGAGAGTTTTTTGGGCCCGGATGGTTGGGGTACCAAGGAAGGTGTGGTAACATGGAGCCTTCTTTTCAAAGGGATTTTTTCCCTTTATCCTTGATACATTGCAAATGTATCTATAATTTTTGATGTTCCATGCTTGGTTTTATCTACTTTCTTGTGTTTTGTTCCAACTTTGGAGTACTTTTCATATGATTTCTTGGACTAACCTATTAACAAGAGCCACAGTGCCAGTTGCCTGTTTTCTGCTGTTTTTGGTTCCAAGAAAGTCAGAAAATGAATATTCTCAGAATTGGACAGGACAAAAGCCAAAGTTCCTATTTTACCGGAAGACTCACGGAGCCAGAATACGAGACGGAGGAGGGCCAGGGCCTGGCCACACCATGTGGTGGCGCGGGCCAGCCCTGGCCGCGCCACCAGGTGGTGTGGGCCCCCTGGCACTCCACCGACCTTTCCTCCTTCGCCTATAAGAGCCTCCCGATACCAAAACTCTAGATCGACAAGCCTCCAGCCACAAAAAGTTCTGCAGCGCCGCTGCCACCGAAGGGGAGATTCGGGGGACAGAAAGTCTCTGTTCTGGCACCCTGCCGGGACGGGGAAGTGCCCCCGGAGCCATCTCCATCGATCTCCACCACCATCTCCATCACCATTGCTGATTCCCATGATGAGGAGGGAGTAGTTCTCTCTCGAGGCTAAGGGTTCTACCGGTAGCTATGTGTTCATCTGTCAATCTATGCATGATCTTGTTGTGATCATGAGCTTTGTAATCTAGTAGATCTACCTTGCTACTCAAGTGCTTTATTAGATCTCTGCTCTCCCCATGTGTGTGAAAGTGACAGCGTGCACACCATGGTGGCACTTAGGCTAGAGATTACAAATACTTGTTATGAGTTATATTTGGAGTTGGATGTCTTTATGAAATTGTGGTGTTTGTTGGACTCATCTAGTACTCAAGGTGACAGTGTGGGGTTTTCTAGATGGGAAAGGCTTACTTTGAGGTGTGCTGTTATAGCCCTACCATCGATTAGAGTGTCCAACCGGAGAGTAGTTAAGAGTAGTATCATGAAGATAATATATTTATATGAGAGTGTTCACTAGTGAAAGTATGATCCCTAGGCCTTGTTTCTAAGCACTGAAACACCGTTTGCTATTAGATCTATTACATGTTTGCTTGCTTCCTTCTTTATTTCAGTTTGCCTTTAGTCTTTTCCATGCCATCAAGCTATTTTATAGCACCGTTACCACTTATAATTATCTATACCACTTGTATTTCACTATCTCTTCGCTGAACTAGTGCACCTATACACCTGATAAGTGTATTGGGTGAGTTGCGGACACAAGAGACTTCTTGTATCTTGATTGCAGGGTTGCTTGAGAGGGGATACCTTTGACCACTTCCTCCCTGAGTTCGATAAACCTTGGGTGATCCACTTAAGGGAAAACTAGCTGCTGTTCTACAAACCTCTGCACTTGGAGGCCCAACAACTGTCTACAAGAATAGAAGTGCGTAGACATCAAGCTATTTTCTGGCGCCATTGCCGGGGAGGTAAGGTAAAAGGTATTCACACCGGAGGATTAAAGAAAAAGAACCTCCCATGGCAAACACCTATTTTCTGGTGCCGTTACCGGGGAGGTAAGGTAAAAGGTACTCACATCCTCCGGTGTGAGTGCTCGAAGTTATTTCCTTTAGATTCTACAATTTTGTCTTTTTGTTTCTTGTTTTCACTAGTTAGGCTTAATGGAAAACAACACAAAAATTAGAGAGCTTTTTAGTCTTTTTCCTAAGTTAGAACTCGAATTCTTTGAAAAGAAAATTAAAAAACCCTTGGAACCTTCCTTGCATGCTAATAGCAATGTTATTAGTATGAATCTTTTGAACACCTTTGTTACTAATGCTATGGAAACGTCTAAGCTTGGGGAAGTTGGTTTTTATGAAAATGATCTTTTTAGTTCCCCAGCTTTAAAGAAGAAAATTTGCTCTGATGATATTTTATCTCCCATATGTGGTAATTCTGATGATACTTGTGATATTTTAAATCCACATACTGAAAGCATCCCTCTTAAAATACCTATAAAAATTGTTGAACGTGTTATGAATAACTGCTATTTTGGAGATGGAACTGTCCATCCTGGTGATCATTTACTCTTTATACATGAATTATACAAGTTGTTCAAGTGTGCATGTATTTCAATGAACCAAGTTAAGAGGAAGCTATTCCCTATTTCACTTAAGGGCAAAGCAAGGGAGTGGTATGAGCTACTAGATGATCCCCATCATTTGGAGTGGAAGGAACTTGAATCTCTCTTTTACTCTAAATTTTATCCTCCTCATGAAATTCATAAAGGTAGGAATTACATTTATAATTTTCATCCTCATGATGGAGAAAGTATTGCCCAAGCATGGGGGAGACTGAAGTCACAAATGCTCAAATGTCCCATTCATGAGCTCCCCAGGAATATTGTTATTAATAATTTCTATGCAAGGCTTTCAGGACATTACAAGGACTATCTAGATACTTGTTTAGAGGGATCCTTCACGAGTAAGGAGGTCAAAGCTAAGTGGGATCTTCTTGAAACAATTCAAAGCAATACCGAAGATTGGGATAACAACAAAGGTAAAGAACTAGGTATAAACTATGAGTATGATTGCATTAAGTCTTTTGCTGAAACTGCTGATTTTCAAGAGCTTAGTGCTAAATATGGTCTTGATCCCCAAATTCTTATTGATTGTTTTAAAACCTTTGCTTCTCATATTAATGCTCCTAAAGAAAAGTGGGACATGTATCATGAGCCTTTTAAATACACTTGCTTGGAAAATAAAATTGTTGTTAATGATAGCAATAAACATGCTCAAACCTCTTAAAGTACTATTTCTTATAAGCATGTTAATTTTTGTGGGATACATAGACCTTGTGAGAGTAATCAAGTTGAAGAAGAATATTGTATCACCCACAGGAATGAAAAAACTAGAATGTGGTATAGGGCTCTAAATGATCTTGGTAAAAAAGTTTGTGCCCTCTATCCTTTTATTTGTGAACTTTGCTTTGAAGTGGGTCATTTCAATTTCCAATGCTTAGGCCATAATAATAGCCCTTCTAATCCAATGAGTACTGCAAGTTTGTATTGTGATGACATGATCACTCCTAATCAGCATGATGAACTTACATTATTTTTGGGGTGTGAAGAGTTATCAAGAAAAACCTCTTTGGTGGATATGGGTGCTTTTGATATGAATAGTGTCCTGCATGGTTGTCATCTTTATTGTGTTGATAATTGTCACACAAATACTTACATACAAAATATTATAGAAGATGATATTTTACCAAAATATGATAGGACTAATATGTGTTTTGATCTTATTAATGAAAAGAAGGAATCCTCCAAAGTTTCTTCTATTGTCTCTAACAATGAACCAGGGTATATGGAGAAGCTTCCTTTCAAGCCTCTCCCTCCTAAAGAGAAGAAGATAAAGAAGAAAAGGAGGAGTAAAAGGAGGGAGGAAACGGAACGGTATTTTCCCCTAAGCATGTAGCTCCTATTATTGTTTTTGATGATTCCGAACTCGATGATGTTCCTATGCCTATTACCTATAGTAGTGATCATGATTGGGAAAAGCACACTACTTTTGATATTGATAATCTCTTCGGTACCAATTCTGAAAATGATGATATTAATAATTGATATACTATTTGACGAGGGTTCAACTCGTCAATGCCCATTGTTATGGACTTGGGTTTTGGAGAAGGAGGGAGCGCTGGAGACATCTATCGGCTAGCAAACAAGCACACAGGGGACAAAGGATTTACCCAGGTTTAGGCCTCGTAGAGGTCCCTACTCCTGCTTGTCTGCTCGTGGAATTATCGAGGGAGTCGAAAGTTAGAATGGTGCGCAGATGCAATCTGGCGAGGGTGGTGGAAACTAGAGTTGCGTGTGTTCTCCTCGCCACCCCCTCCTAGCCTTTATATAGATAGGCTAGGTCTCGGGTAGCAGGTCAAGTCGGTTACAAGTTAGGGTTTTCCCCTTCAAACTTTCTATCTTTAGCTTCTTCTTGTTCTTCAAGCAATCGAGAGTCCGCAGGTTACTCGAGTCCTTTCATCTGGCCCTTAGCGACACCGTGGGCCTGTGCGTATTTGGACCATATATACCAAGCTCGAGTACCTATAGGGTATACCCATGTTAGTAGCCCCCGAGTGTCCAGTGGAATCATAGATTCGACTGGGGACTTTTTGAAGTCTTCGAGTGCCTGAATGAGTACATTTCGACTGCTTTTATTTGTGTCGTAGGGATTGTCGATATACGTGCCTGATGTAACCAAAGTATCGGTATCAGTTAACCACCTTAGGGTGAGACAACGCAATCTACTCGAACTCGAGTCCCCGGACTCGAATCCGGAAAAGTGCTGGTGTAATTCGACTCAAGCCGCAAAGGTCTTACAGGAGTCGAATTCCAGTTATATGGGTGTGAGCACTCGACGCGTCCATCAAGGCATGTTCATTGCACCTGTAGGCATGGATATGTTTCTGGTAGTGCGCAGCTAATGCGTTGCCAGGCCTTATTCAGGTCTTACCTTCACGCTGTAAGCGCGGCATCCGAATTTTATCATCGCGGAGACGATTCAAGTGACCCAGAAGATGCAGTCTCTTTGTAGGGAAAAATCATGAGGCGGTGTCGCCATGAGCCGCGAGTGCGGACGTTATCAACACACAATTTTCTGTACAAATAATCATAGGGTGCGCGACCAGCGCTCCCTATGGGAGTAGCCCCCGAGTGCCTGGTTGAGTTGAAGACTCAGGTAGGGACTAAATAACCTTTGCGACTGCTGTCGTCTTTTGTTGCTTGTTTCAGTCGAATTTGCTCCTGGTGCTCCCTATGGGAGTAACCCATGTCCACAGTCGAATTGTATTTTCGAATGGTTTGGGTTTGTCTTTTATTGTCCTTCTTCCTGTAAAAAGAAAAGAAAATCGTAGGGTGCGCGGCCAGCGCTCCCTATGGGAGTAGCCCCCGAGTGCTTGGTGGAGTCGAAGACTCCCGCAAGGACTAAAGTAGTCGAATTTTTCCACTGCGTAGCTTTGATGACGTCAGTGCTAACGCTTATATGACCTCAGTTGCCCACGTGAGCGAGTTTGATGGGACGTGACGAGCGGTGGGTCCCACTTCCTGACTTTGATTTGACTGGGCATGCGTAATCTTTATTTTAACTGCGCCTCCTCAATTTCCACGCGTAATGGGAGTAGTGGAGGGACGGTTCGCGCTTCTCCTTCTCCACGTGTCCAACGCGATGTGTGCCACGCGTCAAGTAGGGTTTTTCTGAGCCGTTGGATTGCATATTCTAGGGGTTAAGTAGCGATGCTACGGCGGTAATTTTCCCATCTGTGTTCTTTCAACCTTGCTGCCATCGCCATTGCTGCTGCTCTTCTGCTCTTTCTTGCGCTCGTTTCCTCCACAACGCTGGACCACCTGCGCTCGTTTCCGAGCTACTTCCTGCGCTCGCATCATCGCCGTTCAATGGGGAAGAAGAAAGGAGGCGCTGTTGCTGATTCCGCGGCCACCATCTCCGCGATGAAGAAGAAGGGTAGCTCCGCTGCTGCGGGCACCAGCACCGCCGCCAGCGGGAAGAAGAAGATCGCGGGCACCCGCGTGACAAATGGTGCGTGGCGCCCTTCCATCATCAAGGCGTCGGATCTCCGTCTTCTTCGCCAAGACGGAGTTATCTCCGACGATCGCCCGATCTGTGGCGTCCCGATGGTGAGACCATTCCTGCTCCTCCCGCTGGTTTCCGAGTGATGTTTCTTGCATTCGTCATTCACGGTCTTTCCTTGCCTCTCCACCCCTTTCTTAGGGGTCTTATTTGTTTCTACGGGCTCCAGCTCCATCAACTGTCCCCAAATTCGATTCTCCACATCACCTGCTTCATCACTCTTTGAGAGTGCTGGCTCGGAATCGAGCCACACTTTGGTCTTTTCAAGCGCATTTTTAAATTGAAGCGTCAGTCCGCATCTGGCTCTTTAGTTTATGACGTAGGTGGTTGCGGAATCCATGTCGACCCATCCGCCACCTACTTCGACATCAAGCTCACCAAGTCTGTCCAGGGATGGAGGGACAAATGGTTCTATGTCCGCGATCAGAAGTCCAAAGATGAGCACTTTGGACTCGCGCCCTTTGATCCCGCGACTCCCTGCAAGAAGATGCATTCCTGGAAGAACGTAGTTATGCCTGGCGAACTCGC
The DNA here is from genome assembly GCA_023614405.1 of Avena insularis. Taxonomy (NCBI): domain Eukaryota; kingdom Viridiplantae; phylum Streptophyta; class Magnoliopsida; order Poales; family Poaceae; genus Avena; species Avena insularis. The sequence continues at coordinate 91,495,672 of CM042696.1, read as the reverse complement.
AGATACAGACGTGCTGTATCAACGCGTCTGCGACCTTGAGAGTCGCATAGGTGCGGAAGAGGGAGGTTGCGCCCTTATCAGAACTTGGTTGCGCCGTCGCGTCCAGCCTCTCCAAGACAGAGTCCATCCCATGTTTCAATGGGCTAGCGCTAAGATGCGACTGCCAAAGGAGTCTTCGTCGGAATCGGTGGAGGCCTCGTTTGATTTTGACAAGTTTGACTGGTAAGTTTTCGAGTTCATTTCTACTTCTCTGTTTTCTTCTTGTTGGCTTCGCCCTGGAGTTTTCCCTTTCTCAATTTGGATTTTGTCTTGTAGTCAAGAGGCGTCATCATCTTCTGGCGACGTCGAGTTTTTGAAGGAATCAGGAGTCGCGGCCTCAAGGGCCAAGAAAGAGGTCGAGCGCGCTCCTTCCCCTCCGGTGGCGGCCCACTCCTGGCACAATTCTTCGAGCTCTCCTCACGTAGGGGAGCATCGAATGGTTGCTCGGATGACGGTACAACAAACTTCTTCGGAGTCATTGGAGGACCATGTAAGTATATCTTTCCTTCTTTTTAATGTGGCAGTCGACGTTATCCGTTGCTTTCACTGATTCCTTGTTCGACAGCTCCTTGTAAAGGAAGCCGCGCAAGTGGCAGAGCAGGTGATGGCGATGGGTCGCTAGCATGCAATGCTGGAGACGCGTCACCGCGTGGTCGAAAGTGAGTGTTCTATACTTATTCTTTTTCGTCTTCTCCTTCTTTGGTATAGTCGACTGATAGTCAACTTTTGATTGCCGTGTAGCTGAACATAACGCTTTACTGCGCAACGTCGCCACCTTGGAGAAAATGCTTGCCGCAGCTGTGAAGGGTCGCGACGAGGCACTCGCAGCTCGTGACGAGGCACAGAAGCATGAAGAGGATCAGCGTGCGTCCTTTGCGGCCAAGGAAAAGTTGTTCGAAGAACAACTGTTCTCACTCGCGAAGGCTCTCTCAGGTACCTTTTTGCCTGTGGATATTGATGTCCTTCTCTACCCTTAGTGTTTTTGTTGGTAGTGCTGAAGTTTTTGATCCATGCATGGGTTCATGTGCAGATGTTGGCGATCTGAGCTTTGACCCGCAGGCCCTTCGTCGCGACGATGCTCGCGAGCACGGTGTTCGAGGGTCGAGACCGCAGCGCCGCTGTCCAAGATACACTTTCCAAGGCCAAGGTCGCTCTCAGTTGCCTCCGGGAGGAGTTGATGCCAAAGGCGGAACTCATCGATAATATGGACGAGCTGGTGGAGTCATTTGCCAGTGGTGTGCCTTCCGCCTACAAGAACTCCCTCCACGCGGCTGGCGCATCCATGACACTCACGATGGTACAAGCCCACGGAGCTGATATCGATCCTTCCGCGGTGTCGAAGGCGATGCCTATTGGCGCGGATGGTCAGCAGGTAGTCTTTGCTCCTTTTGCGACTGCCTATGCTAAATATGTCCATCACTTGATAAATACTGTTGCGAAGTACTCGGAGGAGCTCCAACATGCTAAGAAGGCGGCGAAAGCCTCGGCCTTAGGGGCTGGTGGAAAGTCAGTGGCGTCTGATACTGCCACGGACTTGATGAAGCCCCCAAAGCCGTCGAAGTCGAAGAAGCTAGCTGCTCCATAGTTATCTTTTGTAATAGTTGATTGATTGTTCTTTTGGTTTGAGAACATGCCTGCTGGCGAATGTTTCTATGAATACTTATGACAATCCTGAATGCATCTGTTCCCTTCGCCTTTTTGTTAATTTGGTCGCCTTATTTGCCTCTGTCTTGACTTGTGGTAGGGTACATCAAGTGCTCCCGTGGGGGGAACCCAGGACTCGCCATCTCTTGATGATACAGTGGCACCACCGCGCTCCAGGGTAGAGGAGCTATCCTTGCTTTCGCGACTTCGTGATCGCGTGAAGCAGCTGGAGCGTGAGTTGCCCGTGATCCGTGGTAGCGCAGACATGTGGAAGTCGAAGGCGGAAAAAGCCGCCATGACAATACCTGCTTGGCGAGGTGGCCTGGTAGGCGACCAGCTTAAGTGTTAGTTTGCTTATTCTCACCTTTTCCTTCGTAGTTACTCGTAGCGGTACGTTGTACTCATGCTATTGATGCTGCTTCGTGTAGTTGTTAGCGCATGCCATCCACAGGAGGAGAAGGATAGAATTGCCATTCGCCTTCATGATCTCACCCAGGAGCAACTTCAAGAGAGTATATACTTCTAGGTAGATCATGATCGCGCGACTGCGTTGGCGACCCTACAGGATCGCGCATCGCGAGTGCTGCTCTTCCTGAAGAAGTCGTAGTCGTGCTTGAAGAATATTTATCTGGCGATGTTCCTGTTGGATGACACTCCATCAAGCCTGCTGGCTCTCCTTGCCAAATTTCAAGATTTGTCCGCGGTTCGCGAGTGCGTGAGGCAGCAGTTGGTGGCTGGTGCCAAGGCTGCCCTCTCAATGGTGCGATTGCAACTGGCGTGGATGTTGCCGCCATCGCCGCCTCTGGTCCCCAGCATGGCAGGATCTGCCTAGAATATGGTACCGCACTATCAGGCGGTGGACCGTCCAGCAGAGGAGATCGTCGACTTCTTCGAGGAACAAACCAACGTTCTCATGTTGCAAGGGTAGCCAAATTTGTATCCTGCACATAAGTGTACTTGTGTTGTAAAGTTCGTATAAATGTTGTAGATAATTTATTGTCGAATGTGTATAAAGAGCTTTGTGAGCGTGAGGTGCGTTGCTCTATGCGAGTCCTTTTCGTTAGCCTGTCCATCTTTTATCTCGGTCCCTTATCAACCTGTCAGTTGCGTTGCAGCTGGGTTGAGTTTGTGTTCAGGTGTTCGATTGATGTGCCAGCTACTCAGGATATCGCGATTTTTTTTGGTTCGAAGAATAGATGTATGCAGGGTGGCGCAACCCCCGAGTAGGAAAATTGACAAAGTGAAGGAGAACACGGAGTTTTGGGGCACTTAGCTTTTTTTTATTCGAAGAACAATGCGAGGTACAATGTGTGGCTAAGTAGCCTTGGCTGAGTAGCCTTATTTGCGATGGAAAAGTAAAATACGACTAGGGGTAGAAGCGTCGCAGTTGTGCGACGTTCCAAGGGTTGGAGTATGCGACTCCTGTCTCTAGATCTTGAAGGCGATAGGCGCCACCTGGGATTACTTCTGTAATCACGTACAATCCTTCCCAGGGGGACTCGAGCTTAAGATGCCCTCGCCGCTTGATCGCGGGGACCAGTGTCGCCGATGAAGGATCCAGGGCGAGCCTTCTCTTTGTGGTAGTTGCGGAGTTCTTTGGTAGATCGTGGATCTTTCTATGGCGATTTCTCTTGCTTCGTCAAGAAGGTCGTGAGTCTTCGATGCAAGGATGACTCTTGTTATTTAGCGACCTGGCGACGCCTTGTACCGTGCCGGTGGTAGTACTGCTCCGTGCACCATGAAGAATGGTGTGTAGCCTGTGGCGCTGTTTGGAGTTGTACATAGGCTCCAGAGTACGGATTGCAGCTCATCTGGCCAGCAACCCGCGGCTTGTTCGAGTGGTCAGAGGAGTCGCTTCTTGACGCCGCTGCAGACGAGCCCATTTACTTTTTCCACCTGACCGTTGGTCTGTGGATGCGCTACTGAGGTGTAGCTGATATTGATCCCCAGGTTCTCGCAGAATTCTTGGAACTCCTTAGATGTGAAGTTCGTCCCGTTGTCGGTGATGATGCTGTGCGGCACGCCGAAGCGGTAGACGATGGACTCGAAGAACTTTACTGCGTTGTGCCCTGATTGGTTGGTTACCGGCATGGCCTCGATCCACTTGGTGAATTTGTCGACTGCAACCAAGAGGTAAACGTAGCCTCCGCGCGAGGACCTTGGAAGCTTACCAACCATGTCGAGCCCCCACTGTGCGAAGGGCCAGGCCAATGAAATAGGTCGTAGCTCTGCGCCTGGTGCGTGTGGCTTGTCTGCGAATCGCTGGCAAGCATTGCATTTTTGGACTATGTCCTTGGCGTCGCGCATGGCCATGGGCCAGTAAAATCTAGCTCGTAGAGCTTTAGCAACAAGGGCGCGACTGCCGGCGTGGTGCCCGCAGGTCCCTTCATGGATGTCGAGGAGAACTGCTCTTCCATCGGCCATGGTGACGCATCGTTGTAGCACTCCTGTGATGCTGCGTTTATATAGTTCGCCGTTTATAACGGCGAATGCCTTGGAGCGCCGCGCGATGTGCCGTGCATTTGTCGGGTCGTCCGGTAGTCTCTTGCTGAGGAGGTACGTAATGTACGGCTGCGTCCAAGATTGCTCGATCATCATGACGCTCATTGGTCCCTCGAGTCCTATGTCCAGCTCCAAGTCATCGAGTGCCATTAGCTCATTGGGTGGCGTAGCCCCCGAGTCCGTGGCTGCGTTTGTTTTCTTCTCTGCGGCCTTTGGCTTGATGGAGTGTTCGCATATGCGCTCGAAAAATACCCAGGTGGTATGGGGGCGCAGGTAGAGCCTATGTTGGCGAGTGTGTCCGCCTCCTCGTTGCTTTCGCGACCTATGTGTCGCAACTCGCAACCATCAAAGTCTCCCTCGAGTGTATCGTAGAGGTCGCGGTACGCGATCATGTTGCCGTTCAATGCGTCGCACTCGTGCATTGTTTGGTTGATGACCAACTTGGAGTCGCCATATATGATGAGCCTTTTGGCGCCACAGGCTTTTGCCATCCTCATCCCGTGCAATAGGGCCTCGTATTCAGCCTCGTTGTTTGAGGCTGTGAACTGCACTCGCAAGATATACTTCAGCTTGTCCCCTTGAGGTGATGTCAGTATGACACCTGCGCCTGCTCCGTCTTTCCGCTTGGACCCATCGAAGTGCATTGTCCAGAGGTAGGACATATCTGGCTTGTCCGAGAGTTGGTTCTCCATCCAGTGCACGAGAAAGTCAGGGAGCACTTGCGACTTGATGGCGTCGCGTTTTTCGTATGTGATGTCTCGTGGAGACAGCTCTATTCCCCAAAGCGCGACTCGCCCCGTGGCGTCGGGGTTATTAAGGATATGTCCCAACGGGGCATCGTTGACTACCACGATTGGGTGTTCCTGGAAGTAGTGGCGCAGTCGCCGGGCAGTCATAAAGACGCCGTACGCCAGCTTCTGGTAGTGCGGGTACCACTGTTTTGTTGGCGTGAGGACCTCGCTGAGGTAGTATACCGGGTGTTGTACGCCGTGGACCTTATTTTCCTCAGCTCACTCAACGACGAGCACTGTGCTGACCACCTGGTTGGTGGCGGAGATGTACAACAACAGTGGTTCCCTTTCTCGTGGAGTCACCAGTACTGGCGAAGTGGATAGGAGGCGCTTGAGATCTTCGAATGCTTCTTGCGCTTCATTGGTCCACTCGAATTTTTCAGCTTTGCGGAAGAGCTGGTAGAAGGGCAGTGCCTTTTCACCCATCTGACTGATAAATCGACAGAGGGCCGCGATTCGTCCGGCCAGTTGCTGGACGCCTCTTATGTTCTTCGGCTTCTCCATGGCTAGTATGGCTTTTATCTTCTTCGGGTTCGCCTCGATTCCTCTCGCGGAGATGAGATATCCGAGTAGCTGTCCAGATGGTACGCCGAAGGCGCATTTGTCCGGATTGAGCTTGATCCGATAGCGATCGAGGTTGGCGAAGGTTTCATGCAAATCATCGATTAGAGAGGCTTCCTCCTTGGTCTTGATTACTATGTCTTCGACATAGACTTGGATGTTGTGACCTAGTTGTTCCTTGAGGCAAGCCTGCATGTATCGCTGGTAGGTGGCTCCTGCGTTTTTTAGCCCAAAGGGCATTGTGTTGTAGCAGAACACACCAAAGGGCATTGTAAATGCTGTTTTCTCCTGATCTTCCTCCTTCATTCGAATTTGATTATATCCTGAGTAGGCGTCGAGGAAGCAGAGGCGCTCGCATCCCGCGGTGGAGTCGATGATCTGGTCAATCCGTGGCAGCGGAAAGTGATCTTTTGGGCAGTGCTTGTTTAAAGAAGTGAAGTCCACACACATCCATAGGATATCCGTGTCCTTTTTTGGTACCAGCACCGTATTGGCGAGCCAAGTACTTTCCTTGATCTCGCGTATGAACTTGGCCTCGAGGAGTCTGTTGATCTCCATTCCGACTGCCTGCGCTCGTGGCTCAGATAGTCGCCTGATTGTTTGCTTGACTGACCTTGTGTCGGGGTTGACGTTGAGTGCGTGCTCGGCGAATTCCCTGGGAACTCCTGGCATGTCCGCAGGACACCAGGCAAAAATTTCCCAGTGCTCATGGAGGAATTTGACGAGCGCGAGTTCCTATGCAGGACTCAAGTTGTTGGCGATGAGGGCCATCTTGGCGGGATCTGATGGATGGACCTACACCTTCTTTGTGTGCACAGATGAGTCGAAGGAGAGGTCAGGTGAGCTTGGCCTACTCAGAGGAGGCAGACTGTTGTCTATCGTCTCTTTCAGTCTTGCGAGTTCCTCCTGCATGCCAAAGGACTGGGAGATTCTATTGAATTCCTTGTCGCAATTGTCAGATCGCTCAAAGCTCCCATTGATCATTATGACGCCGTTGGGTCCTGGCATTTTCATCTGCAGGTAGGCGTAGTGGGGTACTGCCATGAACCTAGCGAATGCGACGCGCCCAAGGATGCAATGGTATTGTGAGGGCCAGTCGACGACCTCAAAGTCGATGCGCTTGCGCCGGATGTTCTTCGGTGTGCTGAAGATGACGTCGAGGTTGATTTTGCCCAGGGGGTATACGCCTTTCCCTGGGACGATGCCGTGGAATGTTGTGTCCGATGCCTCCAGGCAGGTTAGCGGGATCCTCATTGCTCGCAAGGTACTCGTGAATATGAGGTTGATGCCGCTTCCGCCATCCATGAAGACACGACTCATGTCGAAACCTCCAATTTGCGCCTCGAGTACGAGGGGGCAATGACCTGGGCGAGGTATCTGAGGCGGGTGGTCGCGTTTGTCGAAGGTGATGCACGACTCGCTGCCGCTGAAAGTACTCAGTGGTGGATGGTGGCGAGTGCGTGGCCAAGTTGACTTGGCGAGTGATGGCCTATACGCACCTGTTGGAGGCGCCCTTTTGGATCATCATGGTACCCATGGCCCGTGGAGTGCAGTTCACCCCGTGGTGCTGGTCGGTCGCTCCGTTCGGGTAGCCAGTGGTGGTGGTGGTACGCCATGTGCCACGGCGCCTGGAGCGGCTCCGTAGCCTCTTTCGACTGCATTGCGGTTCATCCGAACCAATCCCTCGTATAGTTTGAGGAACTCGCGGCAGTCCTTGAGGAGGTGGCTGGACTTTCTCTTGCCATCATGCTTGTCGATGTAGAAGTGTATCGTGCATGGCCCGGACAGTTTGTCCTCGATGGAGGTCGCGGGTGCCTCATCGCGAGTGCGGCGTTGCCACACTTGCATGGTTTTCCCGGAGTCGCGGTATCCGCTTCTACGGTATCCGCTGTTGTGGTTGTTGTCGCGTCTATCGGCGTAGCTAGCCGTGACCATGGTGACGTCGTCATGGTCATCGTAGATGCGCATGCGGCATTTGCCTCGGCGGTCGCGCCTGCGCTCGAGTTCTGCCTCCTCGTCGGAGTGAGCGCGGTTCTTCACCGAATCTTCTCCATCGACCCACCGATTCGCGATCTCCATTAGGTGGTCGATGGTCTAGGGCTTTGAGCAGCCTAGCTCCTCCCTGAGTTCCATGCGGCAGACACCACCGTTCAATGCATCAATCGCGCGGTCTTCTGAGATGTTCTCCGCGGAGTTCTTGATGATGGACCACCTTTGAATGTAAGAGCGCAGCGATTTGCCAGATCTTTGCTGGTAGCATCTCAGCTCTTCGATTGATGTGGGCCGCTTGTACGTGCCCTTAAAGTTGCGGACGAAGCTGTAAACCAGCTCATCCCAGCTGCGAATGGATCCGCGTGGGAGGTTATTGAGCCATGCTCGGGGGGCACCCTACAGCTGTAGCTGCAGGCATTGCATGGCAGTGCTTCGACTGCCTCCGTGGAGTCTGACGGAGGAGATGTGGTCCTCTAGCCAGATCTTGGGGTCCTGCAGACCGTCAAATTTCAGGTTCTCCGATGGGAGTTTGAACCCTTTAGGCATTCGCTTCTGCCTAATGGATCTGCTGAAGCATCGGGCGCCGCAGAGCTCCCCGTCTTCTTCTTTCGTGTCAGTCGACCGAGCACGTCGTGCCCTTGATTTGTTGATCTTGCGTTGCGTGAGGTCGTCGCGTGCATCGTAGTCGCAGTCGTGCCGCCGTGAGCGGCTGCGTCGAGACAGGTCGTGACTGTCATCGCTGGATGAGGGCGAGGAGTGGCGCTTTGCTACCGCTGTGCCCTTCTTTGGATCTGGTACTGGCTCCTTGTCGAGGGCGGCCTCGATTAACCCCAAACCCGCGATCGTAGATCGGTGGATGGCAGTTCGGGGATCTCCAGCTAGCGGCTGGTTATTGAGGAGGTACATGGTGGCTGCCGTCACCGCAGCCTGCGGCGTCCTGGGAACCATGTTGCCTCTCGTGTCGACTGTTATAGAGCCAAAGTCGAGGACTTTCACGGCCTCTATGTGTTCTTGTTCGGTGAGGTGAGCCATCTGCGACTGCCTCTTCTTGGCGAGGTATTCGTTGCCTCTTGAGGAGGATCCTCCGTAGGAGGAGAGCCTAGCACGACGAAGGCTCGATTCATTTGCTGCCTTTTTATGCGCCTCAAGTTGCGCGATTGTTTGCAGTTGGCGCTTGAATTCTTCCTTCAGGAGCCAGTGATAGCCCATCAGCAGTTCCTGCGAGGACCCAAAGGGTAGAGGTGTGCCCCGTAGGGCTTCGTGGCAGCGATCCCACTCTTGCTCGTTGAGCTTGATTACGACGCGTTCGCCGGTTTGCTCATTGATTATGCTGGGAGGTTCGACTGCTCCTTCGTTGTTGACAGGAACGCGATTGCCGCCATTGCCGCCGTTGCCACTGTTGTCAGCGTTGGGTGGATCGGTGCCATTACCGGTGTTACCACCGTTGTCGCGATTGGCGGAGGTGTCGCCTGCGTTGATGACGGCGCACATGAAGTGATTGGGGAAGCTGTTGCTTCCACAACTTTCAGATCCGGAACCGTAGGTTCCATCTTAAGTGGCCAGATCGCTCAGATCAGAATCACGACTGCTGTCGCTGATCGTATTCTCGACTGCCACCGGGGCGTTGAGCTTGCTGAGGGTGCCGATCGATGGAGGGAACCATGATGCTGGGGCAATCATCGGTGCTGTCGGCTGGTCAGGCATACGAAGCATGCCCATCTGACCGACTTGGAAGCGGAAGCTTTCGATCGCCAGGCTGATCCCGTCATCCACAGATTCAAAGGCCGGGCGGGTGGCCGGCATGTGGACGGTGAAGTCGAAGGCGCCGAAGAGCTAGCGAATCTCCGCTGTTGCGGAGTTGTAGATCGCAGTTGATGGGGCCGAAGAAGCCGCAACATCAGCACTCCCAATTCCTGAGCGGCGCCAATTGGCGAGGTTTAACTCGTCAATGCCCATTGTTATGGACTTGGGTTTTGGAGAAGGAGGGAGCGCTGGAGACATCTATCGGCTAGCAAACAAGCACACAGGGGACAAAGGATTTACCCAGGTTCAAGCCTCGTAGAGGTCCCTACTCCTGATTGCCTGCTCGTAGAATTATCGAGGGAGTCGAAAGTTACAATGGTGCGCAGATGCAATTTGGCGAGGGTGGTGGAAACTAGAGTTGCGTGTGTTCTCCTCGCCGCCCCCTCCTAGCCTTTATATTGATAGGCTAGGTCTCGGGTAGCAGGTCGAGTCGGTTACAAGTTAGGGTTTTCCCCTTCAAACTTTCTATCTTTAGCTTCTTCTTGTTCTTCAAGCAATCGAGAGTCCGCAGGTTACTCGAGTCCTTTCATCCGAACCTTGGCAACACCGTGGGCCTGTGCGTATTTGGACCGTATATACCAAGCTCGAGTACCTGTAGGGTATACCCATGTCAGTATTAGTGTTATCCATGATCTTTCCAATGATGATATGTTTACAAATGAACACACTTTGGAGGATAACTATTCTATTGCTTATGAAGATACTATACCTCCAATTTATGATGATTGCAATGATGAATATGATATTTTCAGTCCACCTACTATTGAGGAGGAAATTAATTATGATTATAATATGCCTCCTATATTTGATGATTATGGTGATGAAAATAATAATGATAGCTATTTTGTTGAATTTGCTCCCACTACAATTAACAAGAATGACTATGTTTATGTAGGGAGTATTAATTCTTTTATGCATGTGACTCATGATAAGAATGTTTTATGTGATAGTTATATTGTTAATTTTATTCATGTTGCTACTGAAAGTTATTATGAGAGAGGGAAACATGGTTCTATGCATCTCAATAATATTAAGTTTCCCCTCTTTATGTTGAAAATTTTGAAGTTGCACTTGTTTTGCTTTCCTATGCCTGTTGCTTTGTGCTTTCATGACTTGTTTCTTTACAAGATTCCTAAGCATATGAAGTGGGTTAGACTTAAATGTGCTTTGAATTTGCTTCTTGATGCTCTCTTTTACTTCAATTTATATTCCTTATGTGAGCATCTTCTCAAACTATCATGCCTAACTTAAAGGCGTTAAAGAAAAGTACTTATTGGGAGATAACCCAAAAGTTTTAGTTGAGTCTTGGAAGTTATTACCTCTGTAATAACCTCTCCTTATACTTTTTATTTTCTTTTTGTGCCAAGAGTAACCTCTAATGAGAGTGAAGTAATGATTAGAAAAGTTGCTGTCCCGAAACAGATTTTTGTGCTTCACCGTAAAAATTCCTGAGAGATCTCTGTATGTCGGATTGAGCTGTAATGTTTTGTGCTTCTTCACCAGGTTGTTATCTAACTTTCTTTAGTTCAACACTTTTTGATTTGAGCAACAAAAGGTCTTCAAAAAATTTTGTCTTTACCTGCTGGTCTGTTTTGACAGATTTCTGCCATTTTCTGCATTTGCTTCTTATGGGTTCCTTCTTGAGTTCTTTTGGGGAATTGAGCTTTTTGAGGGAAGTGCTACAGTACTAGTGTTCTAATGGAAGTTTATTTGGTGTTAGAACTGAACCTTGAGACTTATTTATCTTAAGTGCACTAATGTTGCTAATGAGATTGTGTGAAGTTTTGTATGAAGGAAAAATTTCAGCTGTATGGAAGGAATGAGTAATGAGATGAAGGATGGACTAAAGCTCAAGCTTGGGGATGCCACGCGTGTCACCCCAAGCAACATCCAATAAGTACAAGCGTCAAAGCTTGGGGATGCCCAAGCCATCCCCTTCTTCATCAATAAAAATTCCAGGTTTCTTCCAAACGCTTCATTTTTATTGTTTCATGCACAGTTGTGTTTTTCTTGGAGCATCTTCTTTTTTCGTTTTCGTTTTGGTTTTCGTTTGCTTTGGTTTTCTTAGTTTTCTGAATAAATTGGTTGGACCCCCTCTTTCATACATTGGTTTGCAATTAGTTTGGTTTGGTTTGGAAAAGAGTAGGAAAGTTCATGCTTATGTGGTAAAAAGAGCTTGTTTTTGACTGTGGCTATGCTTTGTCATGCCATGCTTGATATTGTTTTGGCTTTATGCTTAGTATTCTTTGTTGTAGCATGATTTGTTATAAACAATTGAGATTGCTTAATGTGCCTTGGATGAATCATGCGTTGTTTTAGCATATTAAAGCATAGTATAGTGGTATTCTCCTTTGATGCTTTATTTGGGTTGACTTGGCGCATGCTCACACCATGTTATGACTATTCAAGTCACCATAGCCTTTATGATCCTTTAGTTTTCAACTTGTAGTATCACTTTATGCTTTGATCAATGATGTTTTGTCGCTCTGCATGATTATGGCCATTATTGCTCTCTTTGTTTGTTGCTCCCAGTCTTTTGCTAGCCTCCCCAACCAAGTATCAGTTCCACTCATGCATCCAACTCCCTAAACCAAGTTATTGCAAAGAGTCCACCATACCTACCTACTAGCTTATGCTATTCCAAGTATATTCATGCTTTTGTTTACCTTCCAAATTAAACTTGTTATGAGAAAACTAGTGATTAAAGCTCTCACGAACTTGATGGCACACTTTACTTTACTTGCCCTTAATAAACTTGAACCATTGTGTCGTCTATGTTGTATATGCTTGCACTTATTTGTTGGGAATTAGCAGAACCATGCTTTCATGGGGAACGCTTTCAACATTGCACTTGGTACTTGTACCTAGTTGATATCATGCTCTTTTGTATATGGATGTCATCGGTGTGAAATGAAAGGGGAGCTTGTAAGTCCATGGAGTTATCTATATGTGTTAGAGAAACGCCTGGGCCGCTGGTCTAATCCATGCTGACATGGTGGAAACCTGCAACGTAACCATAATGAGCTGTCTATGAAGCATTCTTCTTATAAAAAAAGAATCCCATATTGAGAAAAAAGAGAAAAAAGAGATTATGAAAAGAGGAAAGAGAGAAAAAAGCACCATATTCCCATGGTAAATAAGAAGATTGCTGATATGCTCGTTGCCTGCTTGCCTTGTCATTTTGGGGATTCTTCTATATCATCGGGCAAGGGGTACCCCGTTGGCGGTTCTCTATGATACACATGTACTTACGATGATAAGAACTTACTGGTGACTAAACTTGAGTAGCATGAGGATCGGCCCTCGTATTCAAGGGACATGAGATTTCTAACTTATACTTCGTCAAGCATGTACAACATAGTTTGTTCACTTTAACCTTAATCACTTCAAGATGCTTATGATAGGGGCAATGAGAGCTGAAAGCTATAAGTACCATAATTTTTGGAAGCTCTTTATGAGACTTGAATCCCTACTTCCTTTTACAAAGGCCTTTCTTCCACCATTATATTGAGTCTCCACCTTCTATCTTTATGCACTTACTTTGAGAGCATAGTGGCCATCCTTAGTTCTATGTGCATTGTCCCAAGACTACTTGATTGATGGATAACTTGATACTGCTTGTTTTAAACTTTTGTATCTAGTCACTCTTATGAACTTTGAAGGTGTCCTATGCATTTATATTTGCTACTCTATTGAGGGACAAGCTGAATACTATTATGCTATGTTTTCTTTATGTGAAACAAACAAACGTCTTGCAAAGCATTGTTATTCATGAATCTTCTGTTTGTGCCTTTTCATGTTGCATCATAGTTTCTTTGCTTATTGCTAGAACTTTGTCTTTCATGTTATGATTGAAGTACTATGATCCCAACTTTGAATGTTTTACAAATACTTTGATCAAGTTTAGGATGGTGCATGTCACCTCAAAAATTATTCTTTCTTTTTATCACTTACCTACTCGAGGACGAGCAGGAGTTAAGCTTGGGGATGTTGATACATTGCAAATGTATCTATAATTTTTGATGTTCCATGCTTGGTTTTATCTACTTTCTTGTGTTTTGTTCCAACTTTGGAGTACTTTTCATATGATTTCTTGGACTAACCTATTAACAAGAGCCACATTGCGGTTGCTGTTTTACGCTGTTTTGGTTCCAAGAAAGTCAGAAAATGAATATTCTCGAATTGGACAGGACAAAGCCAAAGTTCCTATTTTACGGAAGACTCACGGGCAGGGAATCGAGGCGGAGGAGGGCGGGGCCTGGCCACACCATGTGGTGGCGCGGGCCAGCCCTGGCCGCGCCACCAGGTGGTGTGGGCCCCCTGGCACTCCACCGACCTTTCCTCCTTCGCCTATAAGAGCCTCCCGATACCAAAACTCTAGATCGTCAAGCCTCCAGCCACAAAAAGTTCTGCAGCGCCGCTGCCACCGAAGGGGAGATTCGGGGGACAGAAAGTCTCTGTTCAGCACCACCTGCGGACGGAAGTGCCCGGAGCCATCTCCATCGATCTCCACCACCATCTCCATCACCATTGCTGATTCCCATGATGAGGAGGGAGTAGTTCTCTCTCGAGGCTAAGGGTTCTACCGGTAGCTATGTGTTCATCTCTCTATCTATGCATGATCTTGTTGTGGTCATGAGCTTTGTAATCTAGTAGATCTACCTTGCTACTCAAGTGCTTTATTAGATCTCTGCTCTCCCCATGTGTGTGAAAGTGACAGCGTGCACACCATGGTGGCACCAAACTAGAGATTACAAATACTTGTTATGAGTTATATTTGGAGTTGGATGTCTTTATGAAATTGTGGTGTTTGTTGGACTCATCTAGTACTCAAGGTGACAGTGTGGGGTTTTCTAGATGGGAAAGGCTTACTTTGAGGTGTGCTGTTATAGCCCTACCATCGATTAGAGTGTCCAACCGGAGAGTAGTTAAGAGTAGTATCATGAAGATAATATATTTATATGAGAGTGTTCACTAGTGAAAGTATGATCCCTAGGCCTTGTTTCTAAGCACTGAAACACCGTTTGCTATTACATCTATTACATGTTTGCTTGCTTCCTTCTTTATTTCAGTTTGCCTTTAGTCTTTTCCACGCCATCAAGCTATTTTATAGCACCGTTACCACTTATAATTATCTATACCACTTGTATTTCACTATCTCTTCGCCGAACTAGTGCACCTATACACCTGACAAGTGTATTGGGTGAGTTGGGGACACAAGAGACTTCTTGTATCTTGATTGCAAGGTTGATTAAGAGGGGATACCTTTGACCACTTCCTCCCTGAGTTCGATAAACCTTGGGTGATCCACTTAAGGGAAAACTAGTTGTTGTTCTACAAACCTCTGCACTTGGAGGCCCAACAACTGTCTACAAGAATAGAAGTGCCTAGACATCAATCCTCTCCCTTGTCGAAAGATTTTGGGTCCACGTCCTCGTCCATATCACTTGATTCCTAGGGTTCTTCCTCCTTCTTCTTCCCTTTGCCCTTTCCACGGGGTCTGTTCTTCCGACTTCGCTTGTAGTCGGACTCAGGGTCCTCCTTGAGATCACTGACAAACTTGCACTGGTGATTGGTGTGGGAGGATTTTTGATTGGCGTCGAGATGGACGAAACACGGCATATCGCGGTACTCTTTGTACGTTTGGGGAATGCGGGGCGCTGAGGGTGTAGTGTCACTCCTCTGCTGACCACTGCTGGTTCCCCGAACACGTCCATGCTATCCGCCATTGCCTCTGCCAGTGAACGTTGCGGCTACCATGTCGGCTACTTGCTTCTCTTCGGGCGGATTCTTCTGCTTGTTATTGTTGTTTTTCTTGGCCTGGGTAGGGATTTCTATTGCCGACAACGATCCACGAGAGTCATCATCAGCAGCGGCGAACTCGCTAGCCATGGAGATCATCGCGTTGAGGTTGAGGTCATTGTTGTCTTGCCTGCACTTCAACGTATGCCGGAGCAAAGTACCCTTCTACAGTCCATCAATGAAGGCAGCCATAGCGGTATGTTCGTGCACCCTTGTGCAGGAATTTTTCATATCCATCCATCGAGAGAGGTAGGCATGGGAGGTTTCATCCTTTTCTTGCACACACCGTTGTAGGTCTCCGACAGTGCAGGGACATTTATACCTACCCTCGAAGTTCTTGGTGAACGCTTCATGCATGTCCAACCAATTGCATATTGATTTCTCCGGTAAGTCGTCGATCCATTGTCGGGCGGTGCCTGTCAGCATGAGTGGGAGGTATGATGACCCACAAGTATAGGGGGCGTATTGCAGTATTTTCGAGGAAAGTGAAACCCAATTTATTGATTCGACACAAGGGGAGCCAAAGAATATTTATCAGCCTTAACAACTGATTTGTCAATTCAGCTGCACCTGGAAACAATCTTGCTCACAGCAGTTTTATCGGTAGCAACAGTTTTGTAGTAGGAATAGCAAAGTAACAGCAGTAGTAAAGCAAAGACAATAGTAACAAAAGCAGTAAACAGTGGGATTTAAATGCGGTAGGCATAGGGATGGATGGACGGGCGTTGCATGGATAAGACAATCCACATAGCAATCAGAACATAGGACAATTGCAGATAAATAAGATAAAGCATCCAAGTACTAGACAATCCTAGGCATGTGTTCCATATATAGTCATACGTGCTCGCAATGAGAACTTGCACAACATCTTTTTTCCTGCCAGCCCGTTTGTAGCGGGGCCTCTAGGGAACTACTGGCAATTAAGGTGCTCATTTTAATAGAGCACCGGAGCAAAGCATTAACACTCCGTGAACACATGTGATCCTCACATCAAAGCCTTTCCCTTCCGGTTATCCTGATTTCTGTCACTTCGGGGCCATAGGTTCCGGACAACGACATGTGTATACAACTTGCATATAAGACCCAAAACAATACTATCATAATGAATCAATAATAAGTTCAGATCTGAAATCATGGCACTCGGGCCCTAGTGACAAGCATTAAGCACAACAAGTCGCAACAAAGTCATAAAGCACTAATAAAAGATACTAGGCACCATGCTCTAACAATCTGATGCTATTACATGAACGATCTCATCCAATCCCTACCATCCCCATAGCCTACAGTGGGGGATTACTCACTCATAGATGGGGGAAACATGGATGGTCGATGGAGAAGCGATGGTGATGATGGTGGCGATGATCTCCTCCAATTCCCTGTCCTGGCAGGGTGCCAGAACGGAGTTTCTGGTGCTATTTCGCAGAATCTGGTGGTGGCGGCGGAGCGGAACTCCTTCTAGAAAAACGTCGAACCCCCCGAAGTTTTTAGGTCAGAAGGCTCCTTATAGGCGAAGAGAGAGGCCAAGGGGATGCCTGGGGGGCCCACACCACCCCTTGGCGCAGCCTGGCCTGGCCCGCGCCAGCAGTTGGTGTGGCCACCCCTGGCTCTTCTCCGTCTCGTATTCTGGCTCCTGGAGTCTTCGGGTGAAATAGGATTTTTGGCATATTTTCCCGGATTTTTCCTGATAGTTGATTTTCTACATAAAAAGTAGACACCAAGGCAATTCTGCTGAGAACAACGTCAGTTCGCATTAGTTGCATCCAAATCACACAAGTATAGGAGAAACAATAGCAAAAGTGTTTGGGAAAGTAGATACGTTTTGGACGTATCAACTCCCTCCAAGCTTAGCTTATTGCTTGAGGACAAGCAATTCAGTTGAAAACTGAGTGCGATAAAAGAACTTTCACGAACACATTTGCTTCATATGATGTAAATATTCTCAGCAATGTGATCAACTACCTAGACAATTCATAATAAAGAGTATGCAACTGAGTCTACTTAATAGTCATTGCAAGCTATGAAGAGATTCCAACTCAAGAATAATAAGTAGCATGAAGCACAAACATAAGCAACATTACAATGCTCATAGAAAGGTATGATAGAGTGGTATCTCGCTTGCCTTTGATTATGAATGCCAAGGCACCTCTGAAGTTCAAGTGATGACTAGAAGTAAAGATATCAAAGATACAAGCATCAAAGTCATAACACAAATAATCAAGTATTGGAACAAAAACAAAGGATAACAACTATGCTCTCAAGAAGGTGCGCAAAGAATAAGTGGAGACTCAACAAGTAGAAGAAAAGGTTTTGAATAATTTGAAAAGCTTCCAAATGCTGAAAGCATGGTACTTGTTAGCTTTGAGCCCTCATTGCCCCTATCATAAGCATCTTTAATGTGGTTAAGGTGAAAGTGACACAACTAAGAGGATATGCTTGACAAGTTATAAATTGAAGTCTCATGCCCCTTACTTACAAAGACCGATCCTCATGCTACTCAACTTCAGTCACAAGTAAGCTCTTGTCATTGTAAGTACATATGTATCATGGAGAACCGCCAACGGGGTACCCCTTGCATATGATACAGGAGCTATCCCATAATCAAAATGACAAGGCAAGCAGATAATGAGCATCTCAGTGATCTTTTTATTTACTATGTGCATAGATTTTTATTGAGGATGCTTCATAGAATGCTCATTACGGTTATGCTACAAGTTTCCACCATGATTAGGCATGGCTTAGGCTAGCGGCCCAAGCATTTCTCTAACATACATACAAACTCCATGATCTTACAAGTTCCACTTTTATTTCACACCGCCGGGATCCATAAGCAAAAGAACATGATATCAACTAGGTACAAAGTACCTATGAAGCGTTGAAAGCGGTCCCCATGATACATGGTTCTGCTAACTTCAACTCATAAAGCGCAAGCATATGCGCAACAAAGAAGGACGCAATGGTTCAGGTTTATTAAGTGCAAGAAAATAAAGTGTGCCATCAAGTTCGTGAGAGCTTTACTAACTAACTTTCTCATAACAAGCAAACATTTTATTCAGAAGAAAACAAGGCATATTGAATATGCACGGAGATAGCAAACGATGCTAATATGTAGGTATGGTGGACACTTTGGAAATATTTGGTTTAGGGAGTTGGAAACATGAGTAAAACACTCAGTGGAAGTGAAGGCTAGCAAAAGTAAGGGAGCGACAAACGATAGAACAATAGCTGTCATTATCATGCTTGCAACAAAACAGGACTACTCATGCCATGAAAATGATTCAAGATCCTCAAGGCAAAATAATTCATCGAGGCTCAACTGATTACAGTCTTGTGCATGCGTGAGCATGTGCCAAATCAATTCAAATGAAACATTCAGAGGAGGATACCACGGTGTCATACCAATTTATGAATAGAGTAATGCAAGCAAACATTCATGAGACATGGTACAAACTATTAGCGGGCTGGAGCTAATCACAAGAAAGCAAGAACTACTAAGCATCCAAAGATAACATACACCCTACATGAACGGACTAAGCAAGCTCACAAAGATGAGTATATGTACAAAAATGAAGACAAATAGAGTTTGTTACCAGCCTCTTACCATGCCTCAAGTTGTCATTAATCCTCATTATTGCTCTTCACTTGTATGGCTTGAATAATAATATGAAACCCATAATCCACTGAGAACTGCCGAACCCTGAAGCAAACGCGCAAAAACCAAAGAAGAACGACAAATATTTTTGGTGTTTTTGATTTTTAAACAAGAACCAAAAGAGAGAAACAAGCAAAGCAAAATCTTTTTGGGTTTTTCGAATAGTTCAAATAAAGCAAAAAGGAAAAAGCAAACCAAGGCAAAAAGAAGAAGCAAGCCAAAGAGAAACAACAAAAAATATTTTTGGTCTTTTTGTGTTTTTAGAAAGCAAAAGCAAAGAAGAACGAAAACTAAAAAGAGAACGAAACATGAATATACAAAGTACCGACGCAACATGATATGGAGATGAGTGCGGTGTTGGCGTACCTCCCCCCAAGCTTAGGCTTTTGGCCTAGGAGGGTATCAATCCCAAGCTGGCCAGGATGAAGTGTCACCGGGGTACGACGAGGAGGTATCCTCGTCCTGGTGCGAGCCCGAGTACGCCCCTCCGTAATGTGCGGAGTAATCATAGGAGGGCACGTCCTCCTGGTGCTGCTCGTGGAAACCCAACAAGCGAAGCTGCTTATCCACCTCCTCCTTGGAGCGCGACCACGGTCTCTTGTCAACACTAAACAAAGCAGGTTGTGGCAAGAGGATCTCCCTCTCATCCCCGTCAGTGAAAAGCATCCTATATACTAGATTGTTCAAATCAGAGGTAGCAGTGAAAAAGTGATGAGTTTTCATGGCAACAAGGTCGAGCCTCTATGGTGCTAGCATAGCATCATCAGGAGCCACTGAAAGATCTAATGCATCGACTATACGCGAGGCAATGATACCCCCATAGATAGGCCCCCTAGCAGCTAGGCGGCGAGCAATAAGTGAGCCAAGATTGTACCGAGTATCGTTGTTGAGCGCAGCAGCAAGGAAAGCTAAGTGATAGTTGGAGATATTACTAGTGTTCTCCCTACCCAATACACTAGTGGCAAGATAGTATGCAAAGTATCTAAGAGCAGGGAGTTGGATATTTCTTATCTTTCCACGCTGCACCACGCGGTCATCATCATTGGTCACCCATCAGTAAAGCTCCAACAAATCAGTGGGTCGCCCTTGAATTTTCTTCACGGTCCCTGTCATACGCACACCTACAATACTGCAAAATCTCTCCAAAGGCATGGTGAAGGGCATATCATAGATTTTAAAGGAGATAGTGGAATGATAGGATGTGTTAGTAAATGAGAAGCTCTCAACAAAAGTTTTGGTGAGCATAGCGTATTGTGCACTCTTATCTTGCATATAAGAGGATAAGCCAACCCTCTCAATCAGTAGCAAGAAATCATCAAGAATACCTGCAGCTTGTAAGAAAGTAAAACAAGGAAAAGAGGATGGGTGAGCATCCCCATCATCCCTTTCACTGCCAATACGAGTTGCAATGAGATCTTCATTGTATGATGGCCTAGCTTGAGAGGCTGTTCTTGAGGGCCTCGACCTCCTAGGTGCATCACTCTCAAATATCTCTCCAAAAGTATGGTTGGTCATGCTTGGTAATCTGAAATTTAAACACCTATTAAACAAGTGATTGCAAAGTAAATATAATAAAGGATTCTACTCATAGGGACTTGCAAGAGGCCTAAACATGCATCAAAACTATATCTCTAAGCATCAAACAAGCTTACAAGCTCTCATAACCAGTCACCTACAGCAGCAAAATACTCAACATATAATCCACTAAACACAAATCTACTTAGACAAGGGGAGGAGTCACATACCAAGGAACAATTGCTCCAAATTTTAGCAAGAAAGATGGGCTGAGCAAGGAGATCGAAGAAATCGAGAGCAAGCATAGAAAGAACGCAATTTTGAGCTATGAACTGGAGCTTACTCGGGAGAGAGAAGAAAGTGGCAGGTGAGAGAGTAAGTGGGGGGCCAGGGGTGGCCCACACCAGGGCATGGCGCCACCCAGGGCTGGCCGCGCCACCACATGGTGTGCCTGCCTGGTGGGCCCCCCTGGTACCTACCAGGTACTCCTCTGCCCCTTTTTTCACGTAAAAATTTAATATGAATTTTCTGGAATTTTTCGAGACACTTTATTTTTGGGCTTTTTTCAGAAATAGAAGAATGATTTTTCTGAGAGACAGATTTTTTTTCTTTTGGAAACATGATGCAAGGACAAAAAAAGGCTAGAACTACATAAGTTCTAGCATGCAAGCAACTAACAACACAAAGAAAACTAAACGAAAGCAAAAACTAAAAATGCAAAGGATAGAAATAAACGGAGATAATCATAATGAAAACATTGTTTTGTTCAATGGAATCCTTTTGTTAGAAAGGTTAATCAAGTCTTGCTACCAAAACAATTGCATATGAGACAAAACTTTGTACTCCACTAATGATTATGTTACCTTAACCTTGATAGCAATGGTCCCAATCATAATAGTTTCAAAGTTTTCTCTTGGTATGGGACAATATATTTCTCCAACTTGAATGCCTTCAACATGTTCAATTGAATTCAGTCCATAAGTCCTTTCAATCTTATTGGGGAAATAGACAGTATGTTCCTTATCATTAACATTGAAGGTCACCTTTCCTTGATTACAATTAATAACAGCTCCTGCAGTATTAAGAAAAGGTCTCCCAAGAATAATAGACATATTATCATCTTCAGGCATTTCAAGCACAACAAAATCAGTTAATATCAAGCAATTGTGAGCCACCTGAACAGGTACATCCTCACATATACCCACAGGAATAGTGGTAGATTTATCAGCCATTTGCAAAGATATATCAGTTGGTATCAAATTTTCAAGCTGAAGCCTCTTGTAGAGAGAGAAAGGCATAACACTAACTCCAGCTCCCAAATCACACAAAGCAGTTCTAACATAACTGTTCTTAATAGAGCAAGGGATAGTTGGAATCCCTGGGTCTCCAAGTTTCTTAGGAACCTTACCATTGAAAGAATAATTAGCAAGCAAAGTAGAGATTTCTTCCTTAGGAATCTTCCTTTTATTCGAGACAATATCCTTCATATACTTTGAGTAAGGAGGCAATTTAAAAGCATCAGTCAAAGGAATTTGCAAGAATAAAGGCTTCATCCACTCACAAAACTTATTATAGTGTTCATCTTCCTTTGACTTGTGTTTCTTATCAGGGAATGGCATAGGTTTTTGGACCCAAGGTTCTCTTTCATTACCATGTTTCTTAGCAATAAAATCTTCTTTAGTGTATTTAGTATTCTTAGTGTGGTTTTCAGGTTCTTCTTCAACTTTCTCTTCATTAGGAACAACATTTTCTTCATTACCACTTTCAGTTTTAGCATCAGAGATAGATATACTATTAGGATCCATAGAAGGTTCAGAGGGTTCTACAACGGTTTTATGTTTCTTTTTCCTTTTCTTACGAGTAGAACCACTATTTTTAGCTTGTTGAGAATCCTGCTCAATTCTTTTGGGATGCCCCTCAGGATATAGAGGATCCTGGGTAGCAGCTCCACTTCTATTTCTAATTTCATAAGCATGTTTTTCTTTAGCAGCATTAACTAGCAAGTCGTTTTGCACTTTAACGAGTTGATCTATTTGAGTTTGAACCATTTGAAAGTGTTTAACAATCATTTTAACATCATTATAAGTTCTTTCCACAATATCTTTCAACTCAACAATAGCTCTAGTGTTTTCCATTAGATGATTTTGCACCCTTTTATTAAAGTTATCTTGCTTAACAATAAAGATATCAAATTCTTCTAAGCATTGATCAGTAGGCTTCAAGTAAGGGATATCACCTTCATCAAAGTGTTGGAGAGAGTGTACCTCAATAGTGGATGAATAGGGAATAGGCTTACATAATTCTTCTATAGGAGGTAAATTCTTGACATCTGCAGCTTTAATTCCCTTCTCCTTAAGACATTTCTTAGCTTCCTTCATCACTTCATCATTTAATTCAATAACTCCCCTCCTCTTTGATGTTGGAATAGGCACCGGAATAGATGGTTCAGGTACAATTACTTCAGGTATAGCTTGTTTAGGAGGAGTCCAATCTTCATAATTCTTGCTTATTTTAGCCATTAGTTCCTCGGCTTCCTTAGGAGTCCTATTCCTGAAAACACAATCAGCACAACTATCTAGGTATGTCCTAGATTCCTCGGTTAGTCCATTATAAAATATATCAAGAAGCTCATTCTTAGGTAATGGACTTCCAGCCTATGCATGAATCAAAGCACAAAACCTTGCCCAAGATTCAGGCAATACCTCTTTTTCTCACTGTTTAAAATCAAAAAGTTCCTGCAAAATAGCATGTCTAGCACTGGGAGGAAAATATTTCTACAGGAAAGTACTAATCAAGCACTCAGGGCTATCAATAGATCTAGGAGGTAAATTACTAAACCAAGTTTTAGCTTCTCCTTGTAGTGAAAAGGGGAAAATCTTAGCAACAAAGTAAGTACGCATCTTAATATCATCAAAAAACAAACCACTCATGGTAGAAAGTTCATTCATATGTGCTACCGCACTTTCATTCTTAGTCCCACAAAAAGGTTCATTCTCGACAATAGCTATGTAAGATAGATCGAGAGAGAAATCATAATCTTCATCTATAATGTTTATGGGAGAACCAGCAAACTTAGCATCAGGAGATAATTTGGGTCTAATAGTACGCCTCTCAAGGAGATTCTTAGCAGCCCTCCTATCATGGGTGTTCCTACATTCTTCAATAAACTCATCAGTCATCTCAACATAATCTTGTTCAGCATCATAACTCTTACTATACTCAGGTGAGCTAACAGGTGTGGCAGTGTCTTCGTTAGGAGTTTTGGTATTTCCAACTATAGTTCTAGCAATCGTAGCATCTAGGAAAGGACCTAATGAACCACTCTTATCAAGCACAGTAGAAGAAGCATCATAAGTATTAGAAGTTTCAGATTCAGCAGTAGTAGCAGTGTGTGTAGCATGTGTATGTGGTGGTGTAAGGAACTTACTCAAAACAGACGGTGAATCAAGAGCAGTAGAGGTGTTCAGAACCGTACCTCTTCTTGTAGTAGATGGTAAAATAGGAACCTTGCCATCACGAGACTTACCCATGATGGATGGATAGCAGCGAACAATAGAGAATCCAAGTGAACTTGATAAATAAAGCTATGCTCCCCGGCAACGGCACCAGAAAATAGTCTTGATGACCCACAAGTATAGGGGATGTATCGCAGTATTTTCGAGGGAAGTGAAACCCAATTTATTGATTCGACACAAGGGGAGCCAAAGAATATTTATCAGCCTTAACAACGGAGTTGTCAATTCAGTTGCACCTGGAAACAATCTTGCTCATAGCAGTTTATCAGTATCAACAGTTTTGTAGTAGGAATAGCAAAGTAACAGCAGTAGTAAAGCAAAGACAATAGTAACAAAAGTAGTAAACAGTGGGATTCGAGTGCGGTAGGCATAGGGATGGATGGACGGGCGTTGCATGGATAAGACAATCCACATAGCAATAAGAGCATAGGGAAAATTGCAGATAAATAAGATAAAGCATCCAAGTATTAGACAATCGTAGGCATGTGTTCCATATATAGTCATACATGCTCGCAATGAGAACTTGCACAACATCTTTTGTCCTGCCAGCCCGTTTGCAGTGGGGCCTCTAGGGAACTACTAGCAATTAAGGTGCTCCTTTTAATAGAGCACCGGAGCAAAGCATTAACACTCCATGAACACATGTGATCCTCACATCAAATCCTTTCCCTTCCGGTTATCCTGATTTCTGTCACTTCGGGGCCATAGGTTTCGGACAACGACGTGTGTATACAACTTGCAGATAAGACCCAAAACAATACTATCATAATGAATCAATAATAAGTTCAGATCTGAAATCATGGCACTCGGGACCTAGTGACAAGCATTAAGCACAACAAGTCGCAACAAAGTCATAAAGCACTAATAAAAGATACTAGGCGCCATGCCCTAACAATCTGATGTTATTACATGAACGATCTCGTCCAATCCCTACCATCCCCATAGCCTACAGCAGGGGATTACTCACTCATAGATGGGGGAAACATGGATGGTCGATGGAGAAGCGATGGTGATGATGGTGGCGATGATCTCCTCCAATTCCCCGTCCTGGCAGGGTGCCAGAACGGAGTTTCTGGTGCTATTTCGCAAAATCTGGTGGTGGCGGCGGAGCGGAACTCCTTCTGGAAAAACATCAAACCCCCCGAAGTTTTTAGGTCAGAAGGCTCCTTATAGGCAAAGAGAAAGGCCGAGGGTGGGGCCCACCACCTTGGCGGGCGCTGCCCGGCCGCGCCAGTGGTGTGGCCACCCCCTGGCTCTTCTCCGTCTCGTATTCTGGCTCCTGGAGTCTTCGGGTGAAATAGGATTTTTGGCATATTTTCCCAGATTTTTCCTGATAGTTAATTTTCTGCATAAAAAGTAGACACCAAGGCAATTCTGTTGAAAACAGCATCAGTTCGCATTAGTTGCATCCAAATCACACAAGTATACAGGAGAAACAATAGTAAAAGTGTTCGGGAAAGTAGATACGTTTTGGACGTATCAAGGTACTTTACAACGACGTTGGGGTTTCCCCCTGCGATGTGAATCACTTCGCTGTAGTCCTGCAACCACGTTGCTGGCCTGGCGGTGCCGTTGTAGGGCATGATAGTCTTGTCTATCCGGAGGCCCTTGGGGTAGGTTATGGCTCGTATGACTGGTGCAAAACACCGTGGCCCAAGGTATGGGAGCTCCCGAGCTTCTTGGATATTGTCCATCCGTGATCGTGCGTCATATGACTCTGGTTGCTCCCCTTTTTCGTCATGGGGAGGAGAGTTGTGGCGTGATTTGTGAGATCCGCCATGACCTCCGCCATGATGGCTGCTGGGTAGCGATGGCGGCGGTGGGTTAGCTCTCTTTCTATGCCCCTCCTGCGACTCCTCATGCCTGTCGCGGTTGCTTGTAGGCCGTGGTGGTTCCTTGTGGGACCTACTCCTGTGTCCGTCATGGCTGCTGTGCTCTCCGGCATGCTGAGGCTATTCGCCCTGATTTCGTATAACGATACCGGGTTGTGACCGCCTTGGAGGTGGCATGCTTATGCGGTGGCACGGTGCTGGTTCCTCGTGACATCGAGATGGTGGTGGAGGTGGCAAGTGGTAGGGACGAGCCTTTTCTCCGTGATTGGAGGATATGGGGATAGCGTTAGTCCTATTGCGTACCTCCCTCCGTCTTCGCCCTGTAGAGCCTGTGCGCGATCCTTCGTCACGGAGAGATTTTGGCCTTCTGCGGCTGTTCAGGGTTGACTGGCAAAGCTCCGGGTTGGACTCAAGCCTCTGCGAGGCGGCCTTTTCCTGTTGCTTGCATGCCTTAGCGACGAGGTCGTACACCTAAGCAACTGCTTCTGGCGACCTGTCCTGCTCTAGGAGGGTCTTGGCGACGGCGATGTTGAGAGCGGGAGTTGGCATGACTTGCCTCCCTTCTGAATCTATGTAAGGGGTGGCCTTTGTCGGCTTAGACCCGTCAAATCCCAAGCCTCGCCGAACGCCGGGATCTTGGACGGCTGAGCTAGTACCTTCTTTGCCTTATGCTTCAACAACAATTGCTTATATTCAGCCTCCATACCTCTTGCCGCCTTGATGGATTATTGCGCCTTAGCCATGTCTTCGTCTAGCTTAGCGCCTTGCTCTGCGATGCACTTGGCCTCCGCCAAGATTTTCGCACGCTTCTCGTCAAGCTCCTTAACGCTTTGGATATGGGCGACGGTGATTGGCTCAACGAGGAGTGCGCCGTAGGTTGCTTTGTTGGCGGGGGTGGCTAGTGGGTTGCCAGCTGCTGACGTTGACCATGGCACTGGCGGTTGATTCGATTGTCGGGCCGTATTGGGGCCATGGTAAGTTCCTACACCGGTGGCTGGCGGGTAACCGGAGGAGGCGTGGCCTTGGCCAGAGCCGGAGGCTCAGCAACCTTTTTAGATGCTGCTGCTCTGGTGATCGCTGGCGTGGGCTGAGATCTCTCATGTTCCTGTTCCTGTTCATCTTCTTCCATCACGCTCCCAATGGTGACTAGCACCTGGTGGGAAGTGTTGGTCTTCTCGGCGTGCTCCTCCTTCTTGATCTCCTGCTCGGTCTCCCTCATAACAGCGTCGTATTCCTCCAAGTTGACATCCGAGCCACCGGCATCCATATTGATGTTGGCGTAGAGCACATCGAGGACGGAGTTGGAGTTAGCTTTGGTGTTGGCGATCACGGATGTTGAGGGTCATGGAGGCGAGCCGTTGTTGTTGTTACCTCCTACGACTTCGATGGTGATCGCCGCCTTGGCTTCTTCATTGGCGTCCGCGTATTCGTTGATGATGGCAACCATCTCACCAAGGGTGAGAGGGCCTGTGGCCTGCCGCCTTCGAAGGGTATGTCGGAGGAGGGTTCCAGGTGTGAGCCTTTCCACGAAGTGGTACACGAGCTCGTCAGCGTGGTCGCCCTCTAGGGTTTCCCTCACCCTCATCCATCTGGCAAGGTATTCGCGGGCGGATTCTCCATCCCTTTGAACACATCTGGCTAGATCGAATATGGTGACAACACCGACAAAGTGTGACCTGCGCATCTCTAACGCTCGAGGAAGCCAAGCCGATTTGCGGGGTCCTTCCACCTTTATATCCTACATAGGGGCAGTCTGGGTGGGCCTTGAAATTTCCTGATCCGAGCCACCATACTCTAGAGAGAGGTATGGCCTAGATCCTTCCGCGAACCTGTCCTGCTCATAGGCAGTCTGTGCGGGGCTTGACGATTTTCCGACTTCCTGGGAGCTAGGACCCAAGTCAGTTTTGCCGATGAAGATGTGGATGTCTCCGAAGGGTATGATGGAGCAGCGCGTGGGGTTCGTCTTCGCCGGCACCAGAACTCATCTGGAGGGACGATTGGGACGTTCCCAGAGAAGAGAACGCGACCGATGGCTACGGTGTCACTGATTCCTGCGAAGAGATTGGACCTCGCTCGGTGTAGAGCTCGAAGCGCCTCTTGCCCCACGGTAGGCGCCAACTGTCATGGCATTACCGACGAGTACGCCATAGAGGGGTCCTCATAGTGCGTGTTTAGAGACGTGGGGTAAGGCGGAGAGTTGGCGGGTATGAGGTAACACATCTTACCCAGGTTCAAGTCCCACAACGGTGGCGGAACTCTACTCCTGCTATAAATCACTATAATGGCAATACGCCGAGTTACAGAGATAGGTTCATTGTGCGAGGTGTTGCACGTTGTACGCTGCAATCAGAGAAGTTGTGCCCTAAAGGCTCCCGCATGCCGGCTTATAAAGGCACCAAGTCCTAGGGTTTATAGGGAAAGGTCCTTGCCGGACAAGGTAAAGAGTCCTACACCTACACGAACTAGTCTTCCGTGTCTTGTACTCCAAGGCTCCGAGTATGTCGGTGACTCCTGCGTAGCCTTCCTTTATCCAGCATGGGCCTCCCTTCAGGATCCGTCTAACTGGGCCGCCCAGCAGGCCATAGGCCTTGCTACCAGCTATGGGCCACCTGGGTTAGGCGGATTGGTGACATGCTATGAGGATACCCATATAGCATATCCCCAAAATTCTTACTTTGCATTCTTGCATAAGTGTTGAGCTCTCCATTTTGATTGGTTCAAGTGACAGAACATGAGCTTGTTACTCTTGGAGGGTGACCACCTAGTTGGCTTGGCGGTTGGTGCCACGGTGTCCTCTTTGTGGAAGATTGTGAAGATGCCCGAGACTCTCCTTGAAGGAGCTTGTGAAGTGGTTGTGGAGATTGCCATCTCCGGAGTGGAGGAAAAGCTAGCCATATGGAAATTGGCTATTCCCTCACGGGGATAACCTTGGATATAAGGTGCCCTTCGTGGCTTGGGGAAATCCTTCATGGGATCTCACACCACTCCCAACATGAGTACATTACTTATAAGGGAACATAGGAATACATCTTTGTCTCCGCGTGCCTCGGTTATCTCTATACTCGAGTTTACTTTTCTTGTGATAGCCATCGATCTTTAAGTACTTATATCTTTCTTATCACTTGTGTTATATATATCTTGTGCTATATTGATTAACTTAGACTTGTTGTTCGTGCACTTGTTTGATCCTAGTGTATTTTAGGTTTTGTACTTGTAAAATAAACTTTATTTTAATTCCGCATTCTTTCAAGCCAAAACTGTAATAGTTTGCAAATTGCCTATTCATGTCCCCTCTAGGCGACATCTCTATCATTTCAATTGGTATTAGAGCATGGTATTTCCTTGTTTAGGCTTCACCGCGTAGAGTGTAGAGATGTCGACTAGTAGTATAGTGCACAATGACACAATTATCTTTGATGGAACAAATTATATTTTGTGAAGAAATTGCTTGCTTTGTAATCTTCGGACCTTGTGTCCAAATATAGAGTGATTTCTAGATGTAAGTTTTTCTCCCCCGATAGATCCTCAAAATCTATCTTTATAGGATGCGACAAAATTACATCTCGAAACTCAAGTATCTAATGAGATTAATTTCTCCTTGAGCACCACAGTTAAATTGTTCTTGACGATTGTAAAGCACAAGTCATGTCATGAGATGTGGACTAATCTTAAATAAATATTTGATGGGTCCATTTATCATAGGGTCGGTGGCATCTTCGAGGATCTCTCTTCTCCTTCACATCACGAAGAGCCCCAAGTTGCTTCCAGCTCTAGCCACAATGATTTTTCAATTCCTTCCACTTCACCTACATGTGAAAAGTCACAAGGTAATGGCATGGTGATTGGAGAAATCATATGTCATGATGGTAGTATTTCTCTTGAGACTGACGATTCATGTTCTATAAATGCTAATGGTGTAGAGAGTTTGGACTTAAACACTTCTTGTAACAATGGTTCTATATCCTCTTGTGTTTCTAGTCCTTGCATACCATCTAGAAATTATTTGAGTACTAGTATAGATGATATGCTTGATTTTTCTTGTTCCCATGAGCAAAATGCTTCTATTTCCTCTAGTTGTGTATCTAACAATGTAGAGGAAATAAAACACTCTATGAGCAAAAACAATCATGAATGAAGATTCAAGAATATCCTCATCTTCATCCACCCTTGATCACGTGTGCCTTATGGCATGAGGGTCAAATTTATGTCCTACTTTGAATCCCAATATATCTTCTAATGATGATAGCGATAATGATGTTGATGAGGGTACTAGTAATATACGTGAGATGACTTTTTGTGTACTTATCTTCATGGTAATAATACAGATGTTGCTTGTCCCAAACACGTTATGGAAACCTTTAATAAAAAATTGGAAACCATTGACGAGTTGGAGGTCCATCTTGATGATGGGTTTCAGAGATTCAATCTCCTTAAGAAAGAGCTAGCTGAGTAGAAGCACACTAATTGTCTACTCACATGAAAAATTGTATCTCATGAGCTTAAAAACATAAAATCCATTAATGATGCTTGTGCTACTAACTCTACTTCTTGTGAAGTATCTACCCTAAAGGAGAATGTTGAGCTAAGAGTTCAACTTGAGTTGCTAACTAGAAATTATAGGAATTTGGAAGTAAGTCATGAAAATCTCTTGGCCTCTCATAATGATATTATAATATCCCGTTATGGAATAAAGTTAGAACTTGAGGCAAGTATCACTAAGGTAACATCTTGTGAGCCTCTTTTGGACATTAGCACAACTTATACTCAGAATGATATATTGGCATGCGCTAGTCCAAGTAATCCATCTAGTCATACTATTGATAAACCTTATGTTGGACTTCTTGTTTTGCCTTGTTGCTCTAACAATGAAGATTCTACTTCCTCTAGTAATTATTTTTATACTAACCATGTAGAGGAAATCAAATAGCTGAATTCCCAAGTCTTTTATTTGAAGAAATACATGGAAAAGAGTCATTAAGGGAAATCCACACTCGATAATATTTTGAGTGTGAAAAAATCCCCTAATGATAAAAGTGTACTTGGATTCAACTCCAATAACAAGAACAAGTCTAAGATCAACAAGAAGAAAGGCCAATATCAAGTCAATAATTTGGCCAAGATTATTTGCTTCAAGTGCAAGGTTGAAGGACATCATGTAAGATCTTGTCCATTAAAGAAAAATCACTTGAGTGAGAAGTAACAAGGGAAGCAGCCACAAGTTCAAGATCAAGCCCAAGATCAACCTCAATTTTATGTTAGGCCACTTCCCAAGAAGAATCAAGATAATGCTCCGCAAGCCAAGAAATCAATGAGGGAGAGAAAGGGTAGCACTTGTTGCTACATATGTTGGGAGAAGGGGCACTTTGCCTCTTTATGTACGAATGGTACCTTATCTAACCCCATAATTGTTGATGATGATTATTCCCTTGGGAAGGATAAGGGTGACAATGCATTTGCCAAGTTTGTTGGAACTCAATGTGGTGTCAATAAAATAACCATTTGGGTTGCCAATCCAATTTTGACTAACCTCTTAGGACCTGATACATTGCAAATGTATCTATAATTTTTGATGTTCCATGCTTGGTTTTATCCACTTTCTTGTGTTTTGTTCTAAGTTTGGAGTACTTTTCATATGATTTCTTGGACTAACCTATTAACAAGAGTGATGGATCAATACACGGCGCCCAGAAAAGTGCTTGGTGCATGGTGTTGATGTAGAGCTCGTTGGGAACCCTAAGAGGAAGGTATGATGAGCACAGCAGCAAGTTTCCCTCAGTTATGAAACCAAGGTTTAATCGAACCAGTAGGAGCAAGGAAACACCTCAAAGGTGTTACTAGCTGAGCTTTGGCAGGGCGCACTACCGGTGCTAGTAGCAACGTGGAGACCTGCACAACACAACCACAGAACTTTGTCCCCAACTTGCGATGAGGTTGTCAATCTCACCATGTTTTGCGGAAAACAAAGGATTAAACGTATCGAATGGAAAGAAGTAAAAGTTTGCAGAAAGTAAACACAAAGCAGAAACAGTTTATAGATTGTATGTAAATAAAAAGGACCGGGATCCATAGTTTAGTAGAGGTGGATCTCCTTAGATAGATAACATGCTGGGTGAACAAATTACAGCGGGGCAATTGACAAACACTGAGAAAGCAATACATGCATATACTAATCATCTTGACTCCTTTGAGACTTGATTGGGCAATACAACATAATACATAGACCGCCATCCAACTACATCTATGACTAATAATCCACCTTCAGGTTATCATCCGAACCCTCTCCAGTATTAAGTTGTAAGCAACAGATTATTGCTTTACGAACTGCGCATAAGGTAAACAATACAATTGTTCTATGAACAAAGGATTGTTGTTTTCTCCCTTGTAGCAACAACACATCTAGTACCTTAGAGATTTCTGTCACTTCCCCAGATTACCAGAGGCATGAACCCACTATCGAGCATAAATACTAACTCTTGGATTTGCTGGCATCTACTTGGCCAAGATAGCTACTAACAACGGAAAGCATGCAAGATCTCAAATAACAAAGACATGATAGAATCAATAATCAATCTGAAATAGCATCTCAATATCCATCGGATCCCCGCAAACACAACATGTATGAATTACAAATAGATGATCTTGATCATGAACGGAGCTCACAAGATCTAAACATGAAAGCGCAAAGGAGAAACCAGCCATCTAGCTACTACATCGATCCGTAGTCCAAGGATGAACTACTCATGCATCACACCGGAGGCTTGCATGGTGATGAAGAAGGCCTCGTGGTGAATTCCCTCTCTGGCAGTCTTGGGAAGAGCTTGAGATCCTCCCGATCTAGGGATGGAGATGACTCTGAGACTCTTTCGTGGATTTTTGATCGGGTACCTAGGGTTTTCGTCCCGAGGGCAACTTATAGGCGGAAGGAGAGACCGAGGGGGTGCTGGGGTTGGCCAGACCACCCCCTGGCGCGGGCCAGGCCTGGCCGCGCGGCCAGGTAGTGTGGCCGGCCCCCAGCCCTTCTCCGTCTCGTATTCTGGCACTTGATCCCTTCTGGAAAAATAGGCACTTTGGCTTTTGTCCCGTCCAATTCCGAGAATATTCATTTTCTGACTTTTCTAGAACCAAAAACAATAGAAAACAGGCAGCTGGCACTGTGGCTCTTGTTAATAGGTTAGTCCAAGAAATCATAATAAAAGTACTCCAAAGTTGGAATAAAACACAAGAAAGTGGATAAAACCAAGCATGGAACATCAAAAATTATAGATACATTTGCAATGTATCAACATACCCAAGCTTAACTCCTGCTCGTCCTCGAGTAGGTAAGTGATAAAAAGAAAGAATTTTTGAGGTGACATGCACCATCAAAGACTTGATCAAAGTATTTGCAAAACATTCAAGGCTGGGATCAAAGTACTTCAATCATAACATGAAAGACAAAGTTCTAGCAATAAGAAAAGAAACTAAGATGCAACATGAAAAGGCACAAACAAAAGATTCATGAATAGCATGCTTTGCAAGACGTTTGTTTGTTTCTCATAAAGAAAACATAGCATAATAGTATTCAGCTTGTCCCTCAATAGAGTAGCAAATATAAATGCATAGGACACCTTCAAAGTTCATAAGAGTGATTAGATACAATAGTTTCAAACAAGCAATAACAAGTTATGCATCAATCAACTAGTCTTGGGACAATGCACATAGAACTAAGAATGGCCACTATGCTCTCAAAGTAGTGCATAAAGATAGAAGGTGGAGACTCAATATAATGGTGGAAGAAAGGCCTTTTGTAAAAGGAAGTAGGGATTCAAGTCTCATAAAGAGCTTCCAAAAATTATGGTAGTTGTAGCTTTCAGCTCTCATTGCCCCTATCATAAGCATCTTTAAGTGATTAAGGTTAAAGTGACACAACTAAGAGGATATGCTTGACAAGTTATAAACCGAAATCTCATGCCCCTTACTTACGAAAACCGATCCTCATGCTACTCAACTTCAGTCACGAGTAAGCTCTTGTCATTGTAAGTATATCTGTATCATTAAGAACCGCCAACGGGGTACCCCTTGCACATGATACGGGAGCTTTCCCATAATCAAAATGACAAGCCAAGCAGACAATGAGCATCTCAGCGATCTTTTTATTTGCTATTTGCATAGGTTTTTATTGAGGATGCTTCATAGAGTGCTCATTATGGTGATGCTGCAAGTTTCCACCATGATTAGGCATGGCTTAGGCTAGCGGCACAGGCATTTCTCTAACACACATACAAACTCCATGATCATACAAGTTCCACATTTATTTCACACCGCCGGGATCCGTAAGCAAAAGAACATGATATCAACGGGGTACAAAGTACAAGTGCAATGTTGAAAGCGTTCCCCATGGTACATGGTTCTGCTAATTTCAACTTATAAAGCGCAAGCATATACGCAATGAAGAAGGACCCAATGGTTCAAGTTTATTAGAGGCAATAAAGTAAAGTGTGCCATCAAGTTCGTGAGAGATTTAATCACTAGTTTTCTCATAACAAGTGAAAGGTAGACAAAAGCATGAATATACTTGGAATAGCATAAGCTAGTAGGTAGGTATGGTGGACTGTTTGGAAAAACTTGGTTTAGGGAGTTGGATGCATGAGTGGAACTCATACTTTGTGGTGGAGGCTAGCAAAAGACTGGGAGCGACAAACTAAGAGAGCAATAATGGCCATAATCATGCAGAGCGACAAAACATCATTGATCAAAGCATAAAGTGATACTAAAAGTTGAAAACTAAAGGATCATAAAGGCTATGGTGACTTGTGACAGTCATAACATGGCGTGAGCATGTGCCAAGTCAACCCAAATAAAGCATCAAAGGAGAATACCACTATATTATGCTTTAATATGCTAAAACAACGCATGATTCATCCAAGGTACATTAAGCAATCTCAATTGTTTATAAAAATTCATGCTACAGCAAAGAATACTAAGCATAAAGCCAAAACAATATCAAGCATGGCATGACAAAGCATAGCCACAGTAAAAAACGAGCTCTTTTTACCACATAAGCATGAACTTTCCTACTCTTTTCCAAACCAAACCAAACTATTTGCAAACCAAAGTGTGAAAGAGGGGGTCCAACCAACTTATTCAGAAAACTAAGCAAACTAAAAACCAAAACGAAAACAAAAAGAAGATGCTCCAAGAAAAACACAACTGTGCATGAAACAATAAATATGAAGCGTTTGGAAGAAACCTGGAATTTTTATTGATGAAAAAGGGGATGCCTTGGGCATCCCCAAGCTTTGACGCTTGTACTTTTTGGATATTTATTGGGGTGACACGCGTGGCATCCCCAAGCTTGATCTTTAGTCCATCCTTCATCTCATTACTCATTCCTTCCATACACCTAAAAAATTTCCTTCATACAAAATTTCACACAATCTCATTAGCAACATTAGTGCACTTAAGATAAATAAGTCTCAAGGTTCAGTTCTAATACCAAATAAACTTCCATTAAAACACTAGCTACTGTAGCACTTCCCTCAAAAAGCTCAATTCCCCAAAAGAACTCAAGAAGGAACCAACAAGAGGCAAATGCAGAAAATGGCAGAAATCTGGCAAAACAGACCAGCAGGTAAAGACGAATTTTTTCGAAGACCTTTTGTTGCTCAAATCAAAAAGTGTTGAACTAACTAAAGTTAGATAACAACCTGGGGCAGAAGAACAAAAAATTACAGCTCAATCTGACATACAGAGCTCTCTCAGGATTTTTTACAGTGAAGCACAAAAATCTGTTTCGGGACAGCAACTTTTCCAATCATTACTTCACTCTCATTAGAGGTTACTCTTGGCACAAAAAGCAAATAAAAAGGATAAGGAGAGATTATTACAGAGTTAATAACTTCCAAGACTCAACTAAAACTCTTGGGTTATCTCCCAACAAGTACTTTTCTTTAACGCCTTTAAGTTAGGCATAAGAAGCAAAGAAAGAATCAAGTGTTCTCAAATGAAGAAGCATTAAAACCAACTTTCTTGCCCTTGCCTCTCTTATTTTTGTTCTTATCCTTTGGGAAAATGTGATTGTTTGGCGGACAAGAAAGGTGCATGGTCCCCTTTCCCACATCTATTATTGCTCCAAGGAGTTCTAATAGGGACCTTCCAAGTGTAATTTGTCCTTTTCCTGCACATTCAATAACAAGATAATCAATAGAAATCATTTTCCCAAGGATCTTTGTAAACACTTCTTAAGCTATTCCAAGAGGTAATAGGGTAGTATTATTAGCAAAAGATATTTCTTTTCCTCCTTCCGTAAGTCCCCAGAGATTCAAAGATTCATAGATATCCTTGGGCATAAGGCAAAATTCAGACATGATATCACAGTGGGCTTGAAAAGTTTCAGTGTTTATCTCAATCTTTACTGTAGGGAGCCACTTTGATGGTTCAGAATTTTTTGGAACATAATTGTGATGCTCCCTAAGCGTATTATAGCACCCTTCTAATCTAGTAGTGCTAGCCTCAAGAGTGTTCAACCTAGCAAATATTTTTGCGAAAGAAGTATCAGTTTGGCTAGGCAAATTGTAACTGAGGATCAATTTCTTTATAGAATTAATGGCATCATCCTCATTACTTTGGAGGAAATCTCCTCCCGCAATAGCATCTAAAGCATATCTATAGCAAAAAGCAATCCCAAGGTAAAAACTGCTAAGGAACAAGCTTTGAGTCATTTTAGGCTTAGTCTTTTCATGTAGATCAGAGATTCTAGACCAAGCTTCCTTAAAACTTCCTCGGGTGACATAGTGATTGGAGCAAGGCTAGACATAGTGGCACTCAAGATAGGAACTAATTTTTTTGTGTTTTTCAAATAAGAAAGCAAGCAAGTAAAACTAATTTTTTTGTGTTTTTTGAAGAACAAAACAAGCAAACAAAGCAAAAAGAAACTAAGAAAAACAAAAACAACAAAGTAAAGAGATTGGTTATGAGGGACTCCCCTTGTGAAGATGTCCTTGACTCCCCGGAAATAGCACCAGAAAATCGCTTGATGGCTCAATACACGACGCCTAGAAAAGTGCTTGGTGCGTGGTGTTGATGTAGAGCTTGTTGGGAACCCCAAGAGGAAGTTATGATGAGCACAGCAGCAAGTTTCCCTCAGTTATGAAACTAAGGTTTAATCGAACCAGTAGGAGCAAGGAAACACCTCAAAGGTGTTACTAGCTAAGCTTTGGTAGGGCGCACTACCGGTGCTAGTAGCAATGTGGAGACCTGCACAACACAACCACAGAACTTTGTCCCCAACTTGCGATGAGGTTGTCAATCTCACCGTGTTTTGCGGAAAACAAAGGATTAAACGTATTGAATGGAAAGAAGTAAAAGTTTGTAGAAAGTAAACACAAAGCAGAAACAGTTTATAGATTGTATGTAAAGAAAAAGGACCGGGATCCATAGTTCACTAGAGGTGGCTCTCCTTAGATAAATAACATGCTGGGTGAACAAATTACAGCGGGGCAATTGACAAACACGAAGAAAGCAATACATGCATATACTAATCATCTTGACTCCTTTGAGACTTGATTAGGCAATACAACATAATACATAGACCGTAATCCAACTGCATCTATGACTAATAATCCACCTTCAGGTTATCATCCGAACCCCCTCCAGTATTATGTTGCAAGCAACGGATTATTGCTTTACAAACTGCGTGTAAGGTAAACAATATGATTGTTCTATGAACAAAGGATTGTTGTTTTCTCCCTAGTAGCAACAGCACATCTAGTACCTTAGAGATTTCTGTCAGTTCCCCAGATTACCAGAGGCATGAACCCACTATCGAGCATAAATACTAACTCTTGGAGTTGCTAGCATCTACTTGGCCAAGATAGCTACTAACAACAGAAAGCATGCAAGATCTTAAGTAACAAAGACATGATAGAATCAATAATCAATCTGAAATAGCATCTCAATATCCATCGGATCCCCGCAAACACAACATGTATGAATTACAAATAGATGATCTTGATCATGAACGCAGCTCACAAGATCTAAACATGAAAGCACAAAGGAGGAAAAACTAGCCATCTAGCTACTACATGGATCTGTAGTCCAAGGATGAACTACTCACGCATCACACCGGAGGCTTGCATGGTGATGAAGAAGGCCTCCAGGGTGAATTCCCCTCTCCGGTGAGTCTTGAAGAGCTTCAGATCCCTCGATCTAGGGATGGAGATGGCAAACTCTGAACTCTTTCGTGGATTTTTGATCGGGTACCTAGGGTTTTCGTCCTGAGGGAAACTTATAGGCGGAAGGAGAGACCGAGGGGGTGCTG
Source organism: Avena insularis (assembly GCA_023614405.1). Lineage (NCBI taxonomy): Eukaryota > Viridiplantae > Streptophyta > Magnoliopsida > Poales > Poaceae > Avena > Avena insularis. Next base: position 91,457,729 of record CM042696.1, on the reverse strand, counting down.
GGGTCAGACCACCCCCAGCATGGGCCAGGCAGCGTGGCCAGGTGGTGTGGCCGACCCAGCCTTCTTTCTCGATACGGCACTTGATCCTTCCAGGAAAAATAGGCACTTTGGCTTTTGTCCCGTCAATTCGAGAATATTCATTTTCGACTTTTGGAACCAAAAACAACGAGAAAAGCAGGCAGGTAGCACTGTGGCTCTTGTTAATAGGTTAGTCCAAGAAATCATAATAAAAGTACTCCAAAGTTGGAACAAAACACAAGAAAGTGGATAAAACCAAGCATGGAACATCAAAAATTATAGATACATTTGTAATGTATCAAAGAGCCATAGTGCCAGCTGCCTATTTTCTGCTGTTTTTGGTTCGAGGAAAGTCAGAAAATGAATATTCTCGGAATTGGACGGGACAAAAGCCAAAGTGCCTATTTTTCCAGAAGTGATCAAGTGCCAGAATACGAGACGGAGAAGGGCCATGGAGCCACCACACCACACCGCGGTGGTCGAGCCAGCCCGGCTCTACATCAACACCTCCATCAAGCAATTCGAGCTCTACATCAACACCTCCATCAAGCAATTTTCTGGGCGCCGTGCATTGAGCCATCAGGACCCAACTTGGTTGGGGACCAGCAAGCTCAAACTTGATCAATAGGTGGTTGTGGAGGGCATTGGAGACTTGTCTAACTCATGAATAATTAAGGGATCTTCATATATTATATTTGATCAAGCCAAGTCATAAGGATTATTATCTCCCTATATTATACCCAATGCACGTCTTTGTGGTAACTTGTACTTAACTCCTTTATATTGTAAGTTACTTGCCCATTTACATGCTTTGGTTTTATACCAAGTATATGTTTGTATTTGGTGTGCCTTATGCTTGCTTATTTTGTATATTCAATTATGTCTATGTGTTTGGCACATAATTTACTTGTTTGTTTTGCTTTGAGCCTCTAATGCATCTTGATGATATCTTATTTGGCTCTTTTCGAGTGGTTAATGGAACATCCCGTTTAGGGGGAGTGAAATTCCTTGCGCATCTCTCAAACCTTAAAATGTGTGTACATGAGTACTAGCACTTAGTATTGATATTGCAAGCTTATCTAGTCACTATGTGGTGTGTCATACACATGAGAAATTCAAATTCTAAATGTTCATTAATTATCTCTAGTTGAGATTGTGTTGCCTCTTGTTGAGAAGAATTGGATATCACATTATGGGGGAGTAATATGCTTCCTTTTGCACATCACAATCCTAGGAAATGTGAACATATGAGGTAGTGCCACTTAGAGTTGATATTGTTGATTATCTTGTTCCTAGGTGGTATGTTAGCTCAAACAAGATCCTATTTTGCTAGAAGCTTTTATTGCTCATATTTTTGTTCTTTGGTTTAGTAAGAAATTCTTAGTGCAGCCTTCCTCAAATACATATCTCTATATCTTATTTGGGAGACCGTTTGCTTCAAGATATTCGAATCATTGTTTTGCATGATTGTGTGACTAGTTGAAGCTACCAAGAATCTCTAAGTATGCATAGGGCTTAACCTTTATATTTATATCATATGCTTTTTATTGTGAAGATTGATCTTTAATATCCTTGCAATATACCACTGGAAATCAATTCCAATACACTCATTTTCTCCGACAATTGACATACTTGTGTGTGGTAGCATTTGTGGATCATCTTCACCTTTTATTTCGCCTCTTATTTCCATATTTTCTTTCCAAGAAATTTGTTGTGGCTCCCATTTTCTTCCTTCCCTTTTGAAAATCTCTTTGATTATGTTTTTTATTATTATCAAATATGTTTTAGTGGAAGAAAACCTTTTCTTCTCGGTACTTTATTGCATAGTGAAAAGTTTTAAGGGTTTGGTTTATTTGTTGAAACCTTGCTCCTTTGGGAGTTCGTTATCTCATTCTTTCTTCTATGATTTATTTGCCATAATGAGATAAATCTTTGAGCATGTGCGTTTTATTTCATCTCTTATGCTCAGTAGTTTTTTCTTAGTTCATTTATTGAACTTTCTTGAATATATCATGTGTTGATTTGATTCCTTTATATACTTTGGACAAAAAATATGTTTTGTCACACCTTGCTTTCCTTCTTGAATCTCTTGGTGTTTTGTCCAAATTATATTCTTGTTTGGATATTGAAAGTCTTGTGCATGCATGTTTACTAAATGTATAGTTTGTATCATGTGTTTTCTTTCTTTGATCCAATATATAGGGCATACTCCATCAAATAATTAATGGCTAATATGTGCATGAAATTCAAATTTCATCTCTAAATATGCACATGTTTTTATGTAGTGTGTCCCATGTATTGTGGTTAGTCTAACCACTTTGGACCCAATTAGTTTGGGGACCAAGATGTACTTGAATGTTGTTTTAGGTACATTGGAGCTGCAATGGATGCTTGTCTCATCTATAAGGAAGGTGTTGTCACCACATGATAATTGAAGACAATCTAGGATGATCAAATAATTCTTATCTACTACATCATATCAGTGCTATCTCGGTAATAGGTATCTTATTCATGCATACTATTCTTCCATCCAATTTCTTGTAGGTTGCATCTTGGCATGAATTTCTTTGTTTGTAAATATTGTGGTTCTTGTAAGTATATTTGAAAGAAATCTCTATTCTTATTGCTTATGTGAGTAATTTGAAATGATGCATATAATGGGGAGTATATAAAATCATCTTCATGATTCACCAATTGCAAATATGCCTTCTAGAAATTTATTGCATTTCAATTCCTCAAGGTACTCTCATGTGCAATATTGTTTAAATTGCAATGAATCCTTACTTTTGATACTTGTTTCCTTTCTCAAAACGTCCCAACTAGCCGTAGTTCTCTTAGTGTTATTTTTTGATATTTTTGATGTTTTTCTTTTTCTTTGTTGAAGTTGATTGATATACCGTAAGAGAAAATAGAGCCATGGGATATATAAGGAAAAATATATTCCTTGGTATATCTTATGACTTCCTCTTAGATATCATGTATTCTTATTTTTATTAACCTATTGTGTGTGGATGTTTTTTTGTGGATTATTCTTATGTTTTGTCCACTTAGAAACTTATATACATGAGAGTGTTAATATCTCGCCTTGATATCCTTGCTCTTTGCCGACCATCCTTCTTATTCTCTTGGTTACTAATGGTACGGTAAGGACTTGATTTATGAGTGCTCGGTTTACTTTTATTGCATCTTCATGTACATATCTCATAAATGGTTTGTTTTGGATTTAAGCTTGTCTTGACAAGTGTGTTGATTTATATCTATACTCTTTGTATCTTGGTTGTGTTCTAAATGATATAAAGGGAGTGGGATTCCATGTTTGTCATTTTGTATCAAATGCAACATTTATAGCTTATGCATGAACCTTGGGAGCTTCATTATTTCATTTATTTAAAGCACTATTTGTCCATTTGATTCTTTGGATCTTTCGATTGCTTGCTTCATCTGTTAAAGTCAATTCGCCTTGTTATTTCTTTGGCAATCTTTGATCCTCAATATAGTTTGATTTCCTCCAAGTATTCATGATTGATTACGTGCATTTGATTTCACCCATATTATGAGAAATCCACACCTTGGGGAGGAACTCATACTATATTTGCCTTCTAACTTGGTCATCCATTTTGGCACTTGTTCTCAGTGGAGAGAAGTTTAGACGGTTTAAGGGAAATGGTTTTATACTTAAGATTGGTTTGTTCTTAAGTGTTTGCCTTTCATGATTTTCATCTTTATTATGTTTTGCATGGTTGACTATATAATTTAAACTCTCTGAAGTTTATGTTTGCAACGTATGCAATGAAATTTAAGTTCAGCACACGTGCATATATTTTGGAGGAGTTTGTTCTATATAAGATGGTTCTACTCATAGTTGTAGTTTGTATGATTAGAATCGGTTTTGATATGGGCTAGTAGTTTTGTGTTACTTGTTTCTAATATTTATTATATAAACCTTCTTATTGTGATTATCATCAATTACCAAAATGGGGGAGATTGTAAGTGTAATTGTCCCTATGTGTGATTTTGGTAATTAATGATAATCCCTATGGTCTAATGTTTTTGTTAATTTTTATATATGGGAATATTCCGTTGGTCATGCTCGTAGTCCATGTGTTGGATTCTAGTATGGATGCTATGAAGATAAAGATATACCTTGAACATTGGCATCAAGGGTTAGTGAATGGAGAACCGGCTGTGACTATGTTCTTTGTTCGTGTTGGAAGTGCAATTTCTCAGTTAGATTTTGGTGAGGTTGTTGCTGACACTGCTGGAGTTCAGGCCTCGATTGTTGCATCTATAGCTGAAGTGGCCACTGGCAGTTCTGCTGAGACTCTCTTTACTCCTAAAATCTCTAAAACTGATACAGATACTGTCGGAATTTTGCCTGGTCTCGACAATCATTTTGGAGACGACAGTGAAGTATCTCCTGTTTCGGCAAGGGTGGAACAGATACATGCTCCCGAGGCTCAGGTTCAGTCTGTGGTGCTTTCTGCGACTGTCCATATGTTACCTAAATATTTTCATGCGCGTGAGGTTCAGGTACTATCTGAGTTCGAGTGGTTTAAAGCTCTGATTCATTTCCTCAGAACTAGAATTTATGGGTTTGTTCAGTGTTTATCAGATAGCTCTCGCACTCTAGCTGATGAAGTTGAGTTGGTGTCGCTGATGGATAGCTCTATTTCACAAGGAGAATTTTCACTTCAAATTCGTTTTACTCTGGTTGCTTCTTTGCTACATCGTGTGCTCCTAGGCCATTCGATGATTGATTCTGCTGAACTGATTGCCATCAACGATCATGGGGAGAAGCTTTTGCTGGCATGTATCTAAATTTTTCTGGGCAGTTAGTTTGCGTTGATGCTGAGCTGAATTCTGAGTTGGATTTATCTGCTGGGCTGTTTCTTGATAATTCAGAATTTGAAGAGAGGCTAAGCGAGTCGATCTTGGAGCCTGTCCCCCCAGTGAATATTGACACTTTTAACACTACTACTGTTGAAATTGAGGTCCATGTGGAACTGAACCATGCTCCCTCTACTAGCCATGTCCGTTGTCGTCCTCGCAGAGCTGCAACGCCTACTGAGGAGTCTCAGGTGAGGCGTTGCACTCACAACTATCTTGATGGATGCATGTACAAGGAGCTGCCTGATCGTACTCCACGTCGTCGTTCATCCTCTGTCCCCAAGGCCACGCCTCCGGCTGTTCTCCAGGTCATTGAGGCAGCGCATAGGAGTGGAGATGTGCCACATTGATCCCGAGGAGCTCACGGAAGAGCGCCTCATGCAAGGCCGTAAAGACTAGTTCGTTTATCTTCCGCTTCTATGAATCGTGCTAATCAAAACTGGTTTGTCTTTAGTTGGAACATCCGTGGTATTAATCGTCCAGACAAATGGCCTTTGCTCCATAACAAGATCGATGAAAGTGCAGCATCCATTATCTGTTTACAAGAAACTAAGCGAGAGAACTTTGATATGAATTTCATAAGAGGTTTTGCTCCTAGACGTTTTGATCAATATGCTTTCGTTCCTTCGAATGGGGCTTCAGGCGGACTTTTGATCTTGTGGGCTAGCAATGTCTTCACTGGCCAGGCCATTCTTGAAGAAAGTTTTGGTTTGGCAATCAATTTTCAGTCCACTGTGTCCTCTGATAACTTCACTCTTGTTAACATTTATGGGCCATGTGAGGGGATAGAGAGGGAGAATTTTGTTGCCTGGTTGTTTCACTTAGATATACCAGATGATTCTCACTGGCTGCTTGTGGGAGACTTCAACTTTTATCGATATTCTGACAATCGTAATCGTCCAGGAGCAAATGTGACTGACATGGCCACTTTTAATGAAATCATAAGCTACCTGAGCTTAGTGGAGCTACCAATTAAGGGGAGGGCATTTACGTGGAGTAATATGCAAGTTGAGCTGCTCCTTGAACAGATAGACTGGTTCTTTACCTCTTCTGCTTGGACTCTGAAATACCCAAATACGGTGGTTAATCCGTTAGCCCGCCCAACCTCTGACCACGTGCCTTGCGTTATATCTGTGGGGACTAATATTCCTAGAGCAAAAAAAATTCGATTCGAAAATCATTGGGTTAAGATGCCTGAGTTTTTAGAGGTGGTACAGAGAATTTGGGATATCCATTGTCCCGGTGATAGTGCTCGATGTTTATCGGCCAAGTTTAAACTCCTACGGAAGGGTCTGAAAAATTGGAGCACGGGTATCTCAGTAATAAACAAGCTAGTGGAAAATTGCAATGAAACCATTCTGCTATTGGATGGGTTTGAAGAGCACCGAGTTCTACATATTACTGAGTGGAATTTTCGTAACATTGTGAAAGCAAAGCTCCAACACTTGCTTCTTTGCAAACAGGAATACTGGAAAAGGCGTTGCACGGCTCGTTGGGCAAAATTTGGTAGCGAGAACACTTCCTATTTTCATTCGATGGCCATAATTCGCTACAGGAAAACACAAAAACCACGGTGGCCTAGGTATTATCAACTTGGAACTTAAAAACAAAGCTCTCTTGATGAAGCAGCTCCATAAATTTTTCTGCAAGGAAAATATCCCATGGGTAAATTTAGTTTGGTCGTTGTATGCCCCAGGTGCTCCCCATGCTCAATCATCTAGGGGGTCTTTTTGGTGGAGGGACACCTTTGGACTGGTCCATGATTATCGCAACATCACTAAGAGTGTAACTGGTAATGGAGAATCGACCCTATTCTGGAAAGATTTCTGACACAATGATGGGCTCCTTTGTGATCAGTTTGCACGTTTATTTTCATTTTCCCTAAATGAAGATGTTTCTGTGGCTGATATGTCAAACGCTACTGCGCTGACCTCACTATTCGCCTTGCCCCTGTCTACCGAAGCATTTCATGAGCTAGAGCAGGTTCAGCTTTGTTTGCAAGATTTAAATAGGGACACAAATGCAAATGATACTAGAATATTTCCTTGGGGGAACTCTGAAAGAACATTTCATGTTTTCCTATGTTTTGCGTGTTAGATAATAATACTGTGGAGATTATTCATGTGCGCTAAGTGTGCAGGAAGCTTTGAGGGGGGCCGGATTATTCGCCCCACCAAGGGCCGGATAATCCGGCCTACCTCATTGCTCAAAGACTGCCAAGGCGCGTCACCTAGAGAGGGGGCGGATTATCTCCCGGAAAATCCGGACTGGGGGCGGTTTTTCTTCCCCAGGCCGGATAATTCGGCTGTCGCATGAGCCGGATAATCCGGCCCCCAGTTTTTGAGCAAAGCAAGCCAAGGCGCGTCGCTCGGAGTCCGATCGGATTTTCTCCCGGAAAATCCGAACTGGGGCGGTTTTTCCTCCCCAGGCCGGATAATTCGGCCCCCAGAAGTTGATCAAGTGTAAGCTCTGCGCGACACTTAGAAAGGGGGCGGACTTTCTGCCGGATATTCCGAGTCTGGGGCGGAGTTTTCCCTAGGCCGGATAATCCGGCCCTCACTTGGGCCGGATAATCCGGCCCCCAAAGTCTCCAACGGCTGGTTTTGGAAGGGGTATAAGTACCCCTTCTTCCCCAACGTTCAGAACTCTTGATTCATTCAAAATTGTCCACACATTGTGCAAGAGCTCCCATTCTAGATCTCCCACTTCAACCACTCGAAGGCTTCGATCTTTGGGGGAATTGAAGGAGGAGAGAATCGTCATTGTCATCACGAATAAAGCGCATCAACTCCTCTCCATTCATTTGGAGAAATCCCTGATCTAGTATTCTTATCAATATCTAGATCTCGTTCGTTGTATTTGATAACTTTGTTCTTGTGGAAGCTTGTTGTCATTTCGGGAGCCTCCAAGTTGATTGTGGAGTTGTGCCCCGCTAGTTGTGTAAAGGCGCCGGTACCCGCCTTGAAGGGTACCTATAGTGGAAAGGTGGATCAGGCCTTTGGTGGTGGGATCCATCGGAGAACAGGGTGAGGCCTATTGTGGCGTGGTGGTCTTAGTACCGCCCACCCCTCCAACACAGACGTACTTCCCTTAATAAGGAAGGAACTGCGGTCAAACAAATCCTGTGTCTCCGCGTGCTTCACTACGGTTTACCCGTTCCTCTTCCACTCACTCTTTACTCGCTAGTAGATAGGTTTGCATATAGGAAAATTCCACCTAATAGTTTATCTAGAGAATTTACCCTTCGTGCGAATTTAAAAAAGCATTAAAATTTGAAAAAGCATTAAAATTTGAAGTAGCACCTATTCACCCCCCCTCTAGGTGCCCATACGATCCATTTCAAACTTGAAGTACACCGCAACTAAATTCTACAGGTTTGTGTTTGCTCAAGCTCCACAAGATGTCACCTTACAGTTTGTTTGGAAATCCAAGTGCTTGCAAAGCTTCGTGTATTTGCTTGGTTGTTGCTAAAGGATAGACTTAACGGAAAAGAAATGATGATTAGAAAACAGTGGCACATTGACTCAGGTCCTTCTTGTGTGTTATGCTCTTGTCACATCATTGAATCAAGGGATCACTTGTTTTTCCAGTGTCCGTTTCAATTTCTTGTTGGGATTTCATTGATGTACAATGGTATTGCTCCTTACCGATTTCCCAGCGCTTTGTTTCAGCGAGACAGTCCTTTAACGGCCCCTGTTTCATGGAGATTGCCACATCTGCTGCCTGGAATTTATGGAAAGAGCGCAATGACATGATCTTCAGGAACCGTAACCCCTCTCTTGATCGTTGGAAAGTCAGATTTCAGAGTGATTTGCTTCTTCATCAACATCGTGTGAAGTTGGATTTAGTTCAATCCCTCCTTGACTGGACCCTCTCCATTTTCACATAATGGCCTGTTGTATCTTTTTTCATTTCTACCCCCCGTGATTTCTTTTTGTACTCACCTTGTATTCTTTTTGGGGTTTATTAATATAAGAAAATCTACACCGTAGGGGTTTTCCTCTATGGTAAAGTTGTCAAAAAAAACATTGGCATCAAGATCATTGAGTTGAAGAGAATAATATGATATGATCAATATCTTGAGATTTTGGTCAAGAGAAGAATTTAAGATATGGCTCTAAGTTGGTGTCATGATAGCCTCATGAGTTGAGCTATGATTCACTAAGATTTAGATCATGCAATCAAATGAAGAATTATTTATGTACCTCAAGATATTGACATAGAGTATGAGAAGATACATGGCTGAACAATACAAAGAGTGAAGAGTGAATTCAAGTTTGTCAACACGTGAAGCATAAATAATGCACCACATGGATATTGTGGTATCGTCAGCCTTTTCAATTATGCGTCATGAACTATCCCATTATATATGTGCCCTTGTGTTATATATGATGGTTAAGTATATTTCCATGGGCATGCATCAAAAGTGAAGATTCCATATAGCCTGTGAGAGGATGGTATCAAGTGGTGATTGTCATCAAGGTTGAGAAGGGAAGTTCAAGATAAGAATCTCGAGAAGATCATATGCTTGAAGCTTGTCGTACTTTTGGTGATAGTGGTCTTTTAAAGATGTGCCTTAATGAAGCTATTTCATAGTGGTGTATGGGGAAGAAAATTATGAGCCTTCACAAAGCAACAATGATCAAGTGAAGCATTCCAACTTTAATGAAGCTTGGAGTGTTGTCATCGAGCTCAAGCGGGATGGGCAAGGCAAAGGTATGGCCTTGCTAGGTTTTCCTTTTACCAGTTTCAAGGTGGTTGTTAGGAGACTGGGTTATAGGATAGATAGCCACACTATCAAGAGGGGATTTCGGTTGGGTAACTTGATCACATTATCTTAGGGAGCTCAATACTTTGCAAACTTTGCATCTCCCTATTCTTTTTGCTTCTTGGTGTTTCTCGTTGTGAGTTTCTTGAGCTTGTTGCTAGCTATCCAACAAGCCCAAGATCATAAAAAATGGAATTTGTGCATCTTCTATTGCATTTTGAGTTTGTAGGTTTTATCGGTTCTTATGTTAGGGAGGTTTCATACCTCTCCTTATTTGGTGTTCCGCCTCTTTCTCATTCCCATTAGATAGTCCTTGTTCTTGGCTTTTTAGAAAGCCCAAGTTTGCTAAACACGGAGTTCAGACACAAAAATTATCACTAGTTTAGTCTTCGATGTTCTCTGTCTGGAAACTGCTAGGCAAACCATCGCCAGTGGTTCTACTGTCGAACCAATCCATGGGCCACTGGTTTACACCAGTTTCCGCCGAACCGCTATATTGTGCGCTCGTTCGGTGGGGCGCCGATTCATCCGGCGCAACGCTGATTCGTTCGGTCGTAAAACCAGCATGCCATGCCTAGCACCATTCCTCCTGCCACACTATTCGACGCCTCCGGACTTCTCGCTGGTTTTTCCTAGACTACACGTTTTAAGCCGTAACAGGCAGATTTTGCTTTCCCCTATAAAAGGGGATTATTCCCCAAGGTTTTCTAGTGTTCTTAAGCACAAAATTAACCACCATTGTTGAACCTCTTGATCTTGCTTCTTCTCCCATCCCTCCTATAATTGTTGCATCTTTTTGAGGGATTTGGAAGAGAATATCTAGATCTACAATCCCCACCAATCAATTCCTCCTCTAAATGAGGGGAACCCATTGGATCTAGATATTGGAGTCTTTTGTTGATTTCCACTGTTGTTCTTCCTCTCTAATTCCTCTCTAGCACTCATTGCTTTGGTGGGATTTGAGTGTGAAGGATTTGAAAACCTTTGGTGTTCTCGCTTTGCATCCTTGCATAAGTTTTGAGCTCTCTATTATGATTTGTTCGAGTAAGAGACTGTGAGCTTGTTACTCTTAGAGGGTGACCTCCTAGTGAAGGAGATATGCCCTAGAGGCCAATTAATAAAGTTGTTTTATTGTTTTATCTCTGAATGTTCATAATAGTTTTGCATCATGCTATAACTATATTAAGCGGAAACATTAATACAAGTGTAGTATATAAACAATCAGGTTCCTAGTATCCTCTAGTACTAGTTCATTGGGTAGATGATGATGGAGGTTTCCCGATCATGGACTTGACATGAAATAGTCACCTGACAACGAGGTCACTTAATAAAGTGATGGACACACCCTACCATAGAATTGCAATGTGTTCTAGTCACAATGTTCAATGTTGAAATATCTAGCAAAGTGTAGTAACTTAATCCTTCGACTGTGAGGTCATGTTTAATCACTATCTCCCACGGCTGCTTTGGTCACATCAACCGCCATGTCCGTAACTAGATGACCATAAAGGTGTGTTTTAGGTATTCCAAAGGAATGGTTGAGGCATATGATAGAGATCGGGATTTGCTTATCTGAGTGACAGATAGATACTCTGGGCCCACTCGGTGAGACCACATCAATGAGCTTGCAAGCATGTGACTAGGTCACATGGATATGATATCACGGGAACGAGTAAACACGTTTGTGGGTAACAAGATAGAAATGTATACTGATACATCAGATTAAGTCTTGGACAAACCAGATATTGTTTTGCAAAGGGAATGAGACTCGGCGTTTAGAAGGTTCAAGTGGACAACCGAATTCGTGGGATGTGAAGGGATCATCATGTGTTTATAGATACCAATGATGATCACTTGAACGGGGATATGTCCCCTTCATACCTAAACATTCCCGAACCGTATGGGTGTCACGCTTAAGGGTAATCGACGCTGCGGGTTGATCTACTGCCAATAGAGAAATAGAAAGAGAGAACCGGAAGTGTTTCGGAGAGAATAATGAAGAGTTCGGAGTCTATTCAACAGTAGGTTTTAACAAGGAGGAATTAAATAATGTATTAATATTTAATTATGAATTAATACTAATATATTTATTTAAATACAAGAAAAAGGAAACTCCCCACACGGGCCTTCCCTAGGAGGGAATATGGCCCAAGAGGTGGATGCGGATAACCCTAGGTGGGCTAGGGCCCGTGGGTGGGCTCCCCACCGCCGCCAGCCAGCAAGTTGGGTTAGGCACGCGTGGGTCCCATCCCCACCGGCCGTCCGGCCTCTCCTCCTACCTCTCCCAAGTTTAGTCCCACCCCAGGAATTGGAGGGTGGGAGTAGCATAGTTTTTCCTATATATAGGGGTGGCATTTTCCCCAATTTCTCATCCAACAATTGGCATTAGCCATTCTTTATCTCCCTCCCTCTCTCCCTCTGGGCGTTTTACCAAGTTAGGAACGTGCTACACGAGGTAGAGGTTTCTCCACCCATCGCACGCTGACATGCCGCTGTAATTGGTCCGGGTCATCTTCTTCCGCTGCCTTGCTAGACCGGGGCCCAGGATACGACGTTGACACCGTATGCGTGAAAAGGTCGACGAGGCACCACCACTAGTGGTGCTGGATGCTTGAAGTCTTCTAGACCCCGAGGTCTGCAACGCTCGGCTTCGTCAACAACCTTTTTGCAGGAACATAATCCCGCTTTTCGGTCTTCAAACGTATGATCATCGTATCCCAGTCGTTATTGTACTTCTCCATAGATATATCTTGGGTTGGTGCATTCTCGTAGTAGGAATTTTTTGTTTTCAGTCATGAAACTCCTTAAGTGGTATCAGCGATCTATGCATAGATGTACTAGTACGAGCACAACACATGTGGATTGTGTGGGCATTGATGTTCTAATTTCTACCCTCCCACGTGTACGTGTTACTATCGCGGTAGTATCGGATGAAGCGGCTTGGACCAACCTTACACGAGACCGGTTCCACGACTGACATACGGCTTGTACCGTATGTAGCATCCTGTGAAATCCCTAACTAGAAAATTTCTTGTTATCTTTATTTTATGCATCATCATGAAATCATCATGCATGGTTTTGTCCCTAAGAGTATTTTATTAAACTCCTATTTTTGTTTGCTAAATCACCCCCTCTTATATTCAAATTAAAACCATATTTCTTCGTCTACTTTAATTGTGTAAAAATATTTACAGATGTTTCTAGAAAAATAATATTTTAGTAATAAAAATAAACCCTAGACCTAAACTAGCTAGGCCCAAAAGGCCTAGCCGGCTACACGTACCTATAACAAACCCTAACCTACACACACTCACGCGGTCAACCTCCACAACCGCCACACACGGTAGCGCACACGCACACACTCCATGCGACCCTCACGCAGCACACACCTAGACTCAACCCCACCCAACACGTACCACACACACCTTACCACCAATCCACCCGGGACGCAACGCGCAACAAGAACACAATGCATGCACGCAGCTCCACCACCTCGTCTCGTTCCTCTCGAGTGCCACCAACCCCCATCTCCTTCCCGCATAGAGCACCACTAACCGCGCCGCTAGACGCGCCCTTGTTCTCCATGGTGCTGCCCCGCTTGCTCACAGGCCGCCTCTAGCATCACCTCTGCCCCCTTTGTCGTGGTCCTCTTCGAGATTGCCCATGAGTCCCCCATGCCGCCATGGAGTACGGTCGTCGCCCGTTCTTCCTCATCTGCCGGTCTGCGCCGCTCATCCTTGCGCCACTGTCTTAGCCTCCCCGTTCTAGCGCAAGGTCGTGGCTGCCAATAATGAGCTCGCCCGCTTCCTCCCTAGAACCCGACCTCCACCGCCCGGGTCAACCTCCTCCCTCCCTCTTCCTCGCACTTCCAGGACCGCGTCCTCCTCGAACCTGAGAGCCCCGTGGCACCCTTGTCCTCCTCCGCGACGTCCTCTACTCTCGCTTCCCGGACTCTTCCTCGTCCTAGAGCTGCCCCGTGGGTGTGTCGACCTCACCCCTGAGCCTCTACCACCTCCATCATATGTTGCCGCCAGGAGGCCATCCTCTCCATCCCTGACGACCTCTAGCCCTTGTTGTTGCCTCTGTGGTTTTTCTTGCGCAGGTGGGCTCGACCCGAATGTCCTCTTCTCTACTCGCTCGTCCTCGACCTCGTAGAGAACTAATGTCATGTGTTGTTGTGCCTCCCGCGCGTGACCCCTCCTACCCATGGTGTCGCCGTCATCCCCTATGTAAGCCGCCGACCTCTTCCTCACGGGCTCCTGCACATGCGCAAGACAAGGCCACCACTACTTTCATCTCCCATGTTCGAGTGCTCTCGTGCATCCATCCTCGTTGTCAGCTGATTTTATTGGCAATTTGGTGATGTGGTGCTGCAATGTTGTGAAGATGGTGTGAATGTGAAGACGTTCTGTTGTTTTAGAGCTTGATGCTAAGACTAGACCAAGTTCAGGAACGCCAACTTCTTCCCATGCTATGGTTCTTTGCCAAGATCTTCTGTCCATCCACGACTTCTAGAGAATGAACATGGTGCTACTCTAAGACCATAGTGCTGATACAAGTTCGCCATCAACCACGAGTTCTTCACGAATTCGATGATTCGAAAATCTTCACGGAACCGATCAAGTTGGAACATCAAGTTCCCCTTCATGGAAACCAAAGACCCTGATCTTGGGACCCGAAGACCAAACCTCGATGCTTTTCTTCCTCCTCTCCGACCCGAACACGAACCCTTCCAAATCCAAGATCTCGGATCCAAAATGTGTGACCCCTATCCAATACCCCTATTTTATAAAATGCTATATACCTTGTGCATATTAAATTGTTCATGCTTGCATACAATTTTTTCCATTTGAGGGTATTTTGTAGATTCACCTATAATCCCAAACGGTGTGCATATGCATGATGTCTTCATCTTATTCCGCCTCCATTTAAATTTGTGTAGCGAATTGATGCCATGCTTTCACTACAAAAAGCCCCCCATACCTAGCGGATTTTTGGAGCGGCATAAGCCAAAAGAACCAGTAAAAGTTGGTTAGGCGGCGAATGGGATGTCACGGCACCATTTTGTCGCGGCGTCCACTTATACACCATGGCACACTCGATGCCAGCGGATAATGGTGCCATGGTACATGATTGGCAAGCCCGATGCAACCGAATGTCGCAGTAGCTCGATGGAGGCTGTTACGATTGTGTCGTGGATGGTAAGCGTCGTGCTGACTGGTCAAACGCGTCACACTATAAGTGGTGAGACCCACCACTACCAAGTTGTTCCCTGCTAGACTCGTTTGCTTACATAATTTTTGTCATCATACCCACCTTCTCATGCGCGGCTACATTGAGAATAAAAGTGTTATACAATTACTTTATGGGCCCTTGCCAATGCGGCCCAAAAAGCTGGATGCCTACACCGCACTTGATCAAATGGCCCAAACTTGCTACTCCCCACTCCCTACTCTATATAATATAGAGGAACCCTAGAAACAAATCCCATTATTAGTCCCCATCTCACACAGACACCTCCAACTTAAGAACTCCGCGTGCAACATCTCAATCGGGTAGCGCATGACCTAGCGCTACCGTAATGTACTAGATCTTGTGCGGCCGTTGGCTCGCCAGATTTTGCGCTGCCCAACCGTGCCGCATCTTGTGCGGGCCCACTGTTGGCTTGTCCGATCCCCAGGTTTGGTCCTCATCTTATCATTGGCTTACTCTTTTAGATCAGCTGCTTTGCTCTTTCTCCTCTTAATCTTCTTTCGTGTTCTTTTTTCAGTTCCAAGCGAAGTTACCAGCATATGGCATGTGTTCAAACTCCGATCCATTTTGATGATGTTGGCGAGCATAGACTCTTCCACGCTGACATGATGTTGATGTCATTCAGAATAGAGAGGCGCTCAAGAAGTCTAGGACTAGATAGGAGTTTTTCCTAATTAGGTGTAGTTTTAGGTTTTAGAGTAGATCTGCTAAATAGAGAGGGCATCAAGACCATCTATGTTATTAGCAGTGCTACCTATAATTTAATGATTAGACAGGGGCTCAAATTCAATGTAATATGATATGATGTAATGAATAATTTATATATGAATAAACTAGAATGTTTGTATCACGATGAGATTAGCAAGGTAAAATCAGTTATTGTTAATGTAATTAACTTTCGCTGATGCTAGAAGGTGTAACATGGAAGATAATTCACGAGTACGCGACACCAAATTTCCGTCGTCTTTATTAATGTAACGAGGCATATCCTCTATGGCGCCGCGGAAGTGCTAGTTCGGCGGATCATGTTGTGCCGCGCCAAATAATCCACCGTCGTTCGTGAATCCCCGATACAGTTATCCATGGCAGCTTTTTTTTCACGTCAGCCCGGGCGCGGCGACTAAGGCTATTCTTCGGTGTCTATAAGCGTCAGCGCCCAGGCTCCATGTTGTAGAGTTTTCCTTATTAATTCAACATCTAAATTGTGGGGTACCTAAATAATTTAAACCATTGAATTAATTGATGGGACGATGTTTCTGATTAATATTGCTAAGTCGCATCGCATCTTGCCATGTCAAACATCATATCATAATCATGCAAGATTTTCTGTCATTGTATTAAGTGTTGCATCCGGTGTTCATTTTAGTGCTTTGCATCTTCCCGGAAAGTACGATGAGATGTTATGAGATTCGACAAGTTCTTAGGATATGTATCTTCAGCAATGGTTCTCAGGCGAGCATCGTCCCCCTTCAACCTATTTTTGCTTTATGGCTTTACTTCTCTCTACTGATATTCGTGTAGCGATGCTTTAGTTTCCGTATCATTTATACTCCCCTGCAGGCTATATTGCCTTGGTCACCTCCTATTGTTTGTTGATTTGGTAGATAGTTTCCCTTGTAAGTCGTAGTTGTTTTCTTAGGTGTTGGTTCGAGTTGTCGAGTTCCATAGTTGTTGGAAGGTTGACTGATACGTCCATTTTGCATCACTATTCTATATCTTAATTCACTATTATTCATTGATATATTTCGTATTGAGAGGTGATACTTATGTTATTTCATCTGTTTTTGCATGGTTGATGAGTTTTGGAGCATGGACCGCTGCAATCATGATTCTGATGGAAAATGTGTTGTTTGGAGGCAAAATTCGCGAAGATCAAAAAATCCGGGAAAATATACGGAAAATCCTATTGTTCCAGAAGACTAAGGATGCGGAAGCGGTGGAGATGGGCTGGGGCCCACACTACGGGCGCAGTGCCTAGGCAGGCCAGTGGTGGTGTGGCCACCCGGGCCCACTCCAGCCTCTCCCCTCTAGCGTATATCATCCTTCCGAAACCCTAAGACTCGAGGAGCGACCAGAGAAAGATTCCGCCGCCTCTGCGGGGCGGAAAAACACCGAGAGAGAAAGATCTCTCGTGAGACATGATTTCGCCGGGGAATTCCTTCCCGGAGAGGGGAGATCGTCGCCATCAACACCACCATCAAGCTAGACTTCATCGAGATCATCATCATCATCACCACCATCATCACCATCAGCACCCTCATCACCATCTCCATATTGCTGTAACAATTGGGTTGAATCTTGCATAGTTCATAGGGGAAACTTTCCCGGTGTTGATTACTCTTTGTAGTTGATGTTATTGAGTGAACCATTGAATTATTGTCTATGTTCAGATTGTTATACATCATTATTCCATCTCTGATCATGATCCATATGATGTCTTGTGAGTAGTTCGTTTTTTTCATGAGGACATGGGAGAAGTCATGTTGTTAGTAGTGGAGTTGTGTTGAGAGAGATTCAATAGTTTGATATTTAAGTTGTGGTGTACTTCTTCTAGTGGTGTCATGTGAACGTCGACTACATGACACTTCACCTATATGGGCCTACGGGAATGCATTGTGTATTTGGCTACTAATCGTAGGGGTTGCCGGAGTGACAGAAACCTGAACCCCCGTTAGGAAACCATTGCACAAGGGACGTAAGGGTCTTAGAGTTTAAAGTTGTGGTTAGGTTTCTACCTTAATTGCTTTCTTGTACTTACGGATGTTTGCAAGGGGTATAATCACAAGTATGTATTAGTCCTAGGAAGGTCAGTACATTAGCACAAGTTCACCCACACAACACTTAGCAAGCTAAAGAAGATTAATCAACTATATGAAGCGAAAGCACTTGATAGTCTTCCCATGTGTCCTCGAGAATGTTTGGTCATCTTAAGTAATACAACCGGCTTGTCCTTTGCTGCATAAAGGATTGGGCCACTTGCTGCATTTATTCCTACTATCTTTTATTTACTCGTACTTTGTTTACTTGCTTTATCAAAAACGCCTAAAAATGCATTTGCTAAGTATTTGCAGAGAATTCCTGATCCATACCACTAGCAAGCACCTTCTGCTCCTCGTTGGGTTCGACACTCTTACTTATCGAAAATACTACGATACACCCCCTATACTTGTGGGTCATCAAGACTATTTTTAAAGGCGTGTTGGGAGTGAAGCACTATTGGAGAGTGGAACTGGTAAAGGAAACTTCTCGTGAGTATTGTTTACTACATCGGTTGCTTTATTTTCGTTATGGATAATTCGCTAAGTTTCTTATTTGGTAATGCTACTACCACTGCTAAGGTAGTAGATAAGCCACCACCTGCTGAGAATGATGTTTTCAAAATACCTACAAGAATTATTGATCGTGTTATGGATAACTACTATGTTGGGGATGGAACCGTCCATCCTGGTGATCATTTGCTTTTTATACACGAATTATGCGGGTTGTTCAAGTGTCCAGGTATTACTACAGATCAAGTTAAGAAGAAGTTATTCTCATTATCACTGAAAGGAAGAGCTGAGGAATGGTATAAGCTGCTAAAGAATGGTCAAGCTCTGGAATGGGAGGAAATAGTGCCTCTCTTTTATTCAAAGTTTTATCCTCCTAGTGAGATTCATAAAGATCGGAATCAAATATACAACTTTTAGCCTCTTGATGGAGAGAGTACAGCTCAAGCTTGGGGGAGATTGAAGTTACTAATGCTCAAATGTCCCATTCATGAGCTCCCCAACAATATTATTATCAATAACTTTTATGCAAGGCTCCCTCTACATGACAAGGATTTATTGGATGCTTCTTGTGCTGGATCATTCACTCGCATGGAAGAATAAGCTAAATGGGATCTTCTGGACCGTATTCAAGACAATGCTGAAGCTTGGGAGAATGACAAAGGTAGAAAGTCAGGTATAAATTATGATTATGAATGCATTGAATCTTTTATGGGAACTGATGACTTTCAAAATATTAAAAATGCTTATGGTTTAGACTCTCAAGCTATTGCTTCTTATTTTAAGGCTTTTGCTTCCTACATTGAAGTGCCTAAAAAGAAGTGGAATAAGTATCATGAACCTTATAAAGATGTTGCTAAGAGTGTTCCTTCAAGAAATACTAAAGTTTATACTACTAATCATGTCTTACCTAAACCTTATATTGAGAAAACCCCTTTCCCAGTTAAGGTAAAGGAACATTCTATAATAGCTAGTATGGTTAATGAAAGTACAAGAAAAGTTGTTGAACCTGATAAACAAATGGTTGATGAACCTATAATAGCAAATGTGAAAGACTTTGTTACTAAATATGAGAAAGAGGGACACCCTATCCTTTGTAAGGATACCTCTAATATTGTCTCACAAAGTAGAGTTATGAGAGCTAGTATTCCTGTGTTTTCTATTAGAATAAGTGATCATTGCTATGATGGTTCTTGTGATAGCTATATCGTTAAGTTTATGCATGATACTGAAAGTTACTATGAAAGAGTAAAAAGTGTTCTTATGCATCTCAATAATATCAAGTTTCCTCGTTTTATGCTGAAAGTTTTTATGTTGCACTTCTTTTGCCTTCCTATGCTTGTAGCCTCTGGTTTCAACAATTTGTTTATTTACAAAATTCCCTTGCATAGGAAGTGGGTTAGACTTAAATGCGTGTATTTTTTGCTTCTTAATGCTCCCTTTCACCTCAATTCATATTCTTATGTGAGCATCTTCAAAATTATCATGCCCATCTTAATGGCTATAAAGAAAGAGCTTTTTGGGAGACAACCCAATTTGGTTTTTGCTTTCAGCTTGTTTTTGTTTCTTTGAGTCTTGGAAGTTATTACTTCAGTAATAACCGCTCCTTATCCGTTTTGTTTGGTTTTTGTGTCAAGATCAACCTCTAATGAGAGAGAAGTAATATTTGGGGAAGTTGATGTCCCGAAACAGTTTTTTGTGCTTCACCATAAAAATTCGTGAGAGATCTCTGTCTGTCGGATTGAGCTGTAATTTTTTGTGCTTATGCCCCAGGTTGTTATTTAAGTTTAGTTAGTTTTGCACTTTTTTATTTGAGCAACAGAAAATTTTCGAAAAAATTGATCTTTACCTGCTGGTCTGTTTTGACAGATTTAGCCAATCTTGCATTTGCTTCTTTATTCGATTTCCTTTTTGAATTCTTTTTGGGTTTTCGGAAGGAGTTGCTACAGTAGCTTATGTTTTGATGGTTTTCAGTTGAAGTTGGACTCAAAAGGTTTTATCACTTCACTTATACTAATGTTGCTAATGAGAATTTTGTGAAGTTTTGTGTGAAAGAAATTTCCAGGAAGTGGAGATAATGGTGTAATAAGGAAGAGAAAGGTTTTATGACTCAAGTAATAAGTGTTTGAAGATGAAGATAATGATGATTATTCAAGTGGAGACTCCGGAAGAATCCACTAAATACCAAATTCAGAGACCTATAGAGTCCATTTTCAAATAGGTAATGGTTCTGGTAAGAAAAGTTCCGTGAAAATACTATCCAACTATATTTTTGCAGTTTTCAGTCAATAAGGAAAGCTACGAAGCGAAAAAGGGACGGAAATGGAGCCAGGGTGGCTCACACTACCCTGTGGAGCGGGCTCTCCCCTGTCCACACCACTAGGTGGTGAGTCCACCCCGGACTCCGCCTCCGACTCGTTTTCTCCCAGTACCTTCCTTTTGATATGAAACTTCGTAATATATAACCCCCCGGATCCCCCGAGGTTTGTATTTCGTGTTTTTGTTGTGTTTTCGTTTCGATCTGTTTCTGCCAGGACATACTCTTTGAAAGATTAGAAGCACCATGGTGTCCTCCAAGGATAAAAGGAAGGAGCCTATGGAGGAAGACCTCCAAGACCCCGGGAAGGAGAAGGAGATCAAGAGTGAAGGCGAAGAGGAGGCAAAGCACATCGGCACTACCATTGCAAGCATTGAAGTGGTGACAAAACCTGCCAGGGTTAGAAGGACTGCACGGATGCAGACTGGGGGAAAAGCTCCTCGTCACAGTTTGGCTCCACGGTCACTTCCTCCACACACCAAGAATCATTTCCATACCTTTATCCATAACCATGCAGGAAAAGAAGACTCCAAGAGGGAAGAACGGAAAAAGAATCACAAGAGATGGGATCCACAAACTGAAATGATCATGAGCCGTATTGAGCACAACTCGGAGTTGATTCATACTCTCACCTTCGAGATTGAGGACTTGGGGAAACTGATCAAAGAGCTCATTGAGAGAATACCACCACCACCTAAGGAGTAATTCGTCATCAGGTTTGGCATCCCCTTGGCTTGTTCCAAGCTTGGGGAGTGCCGTAGTATCACATCACTATCTTCCATCTTTTTACCTTATTAGTAGAGTCATATCATGAATAGAGAAGTTATTATGTAGTATGGTTTGCATTATGGAAGTGTCCTCTCTCTCGTTAGATATGTATCCCTTGGTGTGAGTTTCCGTTATGGAATATTAATGAGAAGTCCTATCATTTACTCTTTTGCATAGCTTATATTAGTTTTCAATTCGTGGTTATATGATTGATCTTGTTGTTAGTATTGGTATCACTTTGGGATCATTGAGTTAGTCTAGTTGGTTTTGGCAAACCTGGTTCGGTCGGTAGCAACACTTTTTGAGAGTTGAATGAAAAAGATAAAAGTACTCTAAAGAAATATAATTTCATCATCTTTCTTTCTTGATTTGCTCATAAGTCTAGTATTCTCTAGTTGAGATCTTTTGTGCTTCCAAGGAAGATTGCATGTTTGTCTTTATCACTTGTATGTTTGGTTGTTTCCTTCAACTCTTATACTTGCTACCCAGCCTTGCTAGCCAAAAACCTGTACTGAGAGGGAATTCTTCTTGTGCATCCACTCCTTTAAACCAAAACCTTTGCCATTTGTGTCCACCCTACCTACCTAGTAGCATTATTTCTATTCCAAGTAAATTCTTGTTTTATCTACCTCCCAAATTAAACTTGTTATGTGAAAATTAGTGATTAAAGCTCTCACGAACTTGATGGCACACTTTACTTTCTTGCATTTAATAAACTTGAACCATTGTGCTCACCTATGTTGCGTATATGCTTGCGCTTTGTAAGTTGTGAATTAGCAGAACCATGTTGTCATGGGGAACGTTTTCAACATTGCACTGGTACTTAGTACCAAGTTGATATCATGTTCTTTTGTCTATGGATGTCGTCGGTGTGAAATGAAAGGGGAGCTTGTAAGTCCATGGAGTTATGCATATGTGTTAGAGAAATGCCTGGGCAGGTGGTCTAATCCATGCTGACATGGTGGAAACCTGCAGCGTAACCATAACGAGTATCTATGAAGCATTCTTCTTATAAAAAAAGAGATAGAGATTGAGAAAAAGAGGAAAGAGAAAAAAGATATTATGAAAAGAGGAAAGAGAGAAAAAAGCACCATATTCCCATGGTAAATAAGAAGATTGCTGAGATGTTTGTTGTCTGTTTGCCTTGTCATTTTGATATGGGGATTCTTCCGTATCATCGGGCAAGGGGTACCCTGTTGGCGGTTCTCTATGATACACATATTCTTACGATGACAAGAACTTACCGGTGACTAAACTTGAGTAGCATGAGGAGCGGCCCTCGTATTCAAGGGACATGAGATTCTCAATTTACAACTTGTCAATGCATATCCTCATTTTTGATCACTTTAACCTTAATCACCGAAAGATGCCTATGATAGGGGCAATGAGAGCTGAAAGCTAGTAAGTATCATAATTTTTGGGAGCTCTTTATGAGACTTGCAATCCCTGCTTCCCTCTTTGAAGGGCCTTTCTTTCACTTTGTAGTTGAGTCAGTAAACCTATTCCCTTCTATCTCAGCAAGTATTTTGAGTTGATGTGTTTCATTCATTCATATGATGATTTATTCAATCATGTCTTATGTTCCTTGTTTTGCACATTGCTCTTATCTCGATGTTTACTACTTTGAAAGCTATCATTGAAAACCAGCTATTTGTGAACTCCGGCAAATTATCAACTATTCTTCGACCAAGAGCTAAGTTTGCCATTACCAATTATGATTCACTTTATGTATCTTTATTGTGTTTCCTTTACTCATTGCAAGTTGAGTTATATAATAGTGAGTTGTCTTCTATTATGATCTATGTATTTGATGAATGTGATGCTTCTTATCCGTATTCTTTTATCGACTCTTCACTCCATAAACCTGAGGCCATGTTTATTGAGCTCAGTTTCGCTTGGGGACAAGCGAAGTCTAAGCTTGGGGGGAGTTGATACGTCCATTTTGCATCACTATTCTATGTCTTAATTCACTATTATTCATTGATATATTTCGTCTTGAGAGGTGATACTTATGTTATTTCATCTGTTTTTGCATGGTTGATGACTTTTGGAGCATGGACCGCTGCAGTCAGGATTCTGATTGGAAAAGGTGCTGTTTGGAGGCAAAAATCGCGAAGATCAGAAAATCCACGAAAATATACGGAAAATCCTATTTTTTCAGAAGACTAAGGATGCCAGAAGACGGAGTGGAGATGGGCCACATGGGGCCCACACCACCCACACCACCGGGTAGCCCTAGGCGCGCCAGCAGGTGTGGTGTGGCCACAGCCCTCCGCCCTCTCCCCTCTGGCGTATATCATCCTCCCGAAACCCTAATACTCGGGGAGTGACCACAGAAAGATTCTACCACCTCTGCGGGGCGGAAAACACCGAGAGAGAAAGATCTCTCTAGCAGATAGATTTCTGCTGGGGAATTTCTTCCCGGAGAGGGGAGATCGTCGCTATCAACACCACCATCAAGCTGGACTTCATCGGGATCATCATCATCATCACCATCATCACCATCAGCACCCTCATCACCATCTCCATATTGCTGTAACAATTGGGTTGAATCTTGCATAGTTCATAGGGGAAACTTTCTCGGTGTTGATTACTCTTTGTAGTTGATGCTATTGAGTGAACCATTGAATTATTGTCTATGTTCAGATTGTTATACATCATTATTCCATCTCTGATCATGATCCATATGATATCTTGTGAGTAGTTCGTTTTGTTCTTGAGGACATGGGAGAAGTCATGTTGTTAGTAGTGGAGTTGTGTTGAGAGAGATTCAATAGTTTGATATTTAAGTTGTGGTGTACTTCTTCTAGTGGTGTCATGTGAACGTTGACTACATGACACTTCACCTATATGGGCCTAGGGGAATGCATTGGTTATTTGGCTACTAATCGTAGGGGTTGCCAGAGTGACAAAAACCTGAACCCCCGTTAGGAAACCATTGCACAAGGGACGTAAGGGTCTTAGAGTTTAAAGCTGTGGTTAGGTTTCTACCTTAATTACTTTCTTGTACTTACGGATGTTTGCAAGGGGTATAATCACAAGTATGTATTAGTCCTAGGAAGGTCAGTACATTAGCACAGGTTCACCCACACAACACTTAGAAAGCTAAAGAAGATTAATCAACTATATGAAGCGAAAGCACTTGATAGTCTTCCCATGTGTCCTCGAGAACGTTTGGTCATCTTAAGTAATACAATCGGCTTGTCCTTTGCTGCATAAAGGATTGGGCCACTTGCTGCATTTATTCCTACTGTCTTTTATTTACTCGTACTTTGTTTACTTGCTTTATCAAAAACCCCTAAAAATCCGTTTGCTAAGTATTTGCAGAGAATTCCTGATCCATACCACTAGCCAGCACCTTCTGCTCCTCGTTGGGTTCGACACTCTTACTTATCGAAAATACTCTGATACACCCCCTATACTTGTGGGTCATCATTGACACATGCTTAGTGTAGGGGTTCCGCGTATGAAAACAATAATTTTACCCTATGCCCCTGAACCCCTGATGTTGCCAGGACCTATCTATTAGTAATACAGTAACGAGAGGGGCTTTTCGCGAACCTACCCTTGAAGACCGAAAAGCGTTGTCAATGCTCAGGAGAGCGTGGTTGATGTAGACGAGCCGAAGCTGACCTCAAGGTCGTGATGAATTCCTTGTGCTCCAATGGCTCCAATGACTTGAGTGCCTCAAGTGTGACACCTCGCGGAGAGTTACACACGTCCGGTGCCTGACGATGACTCCTGCTTCCCCGATCCAGCAGCAGTTGCGGAAGTAGAGCTCCTAGATCCGAATCCCGCAACACGACGATGCTCCGCGGTGGAGATGTCTCTTGTTCGTGCAGTCCAAACTTGGGACCACGGTCGCGAGAGAGAGAGAGAGAATATCAATTTGAGGTCTTCCCAAAATTGATAAGACCTTTATTGAATATTGTGTGTATTTATGTGGCCAAATACCCCGACTATATATAGGGGGAGGGGAGGTACTACCTCCCTCAAAGTCCCGGGGTGGGACTAAAGGAGAGGGAGGGGCAGCCGCCGGCCAGCCCTAGTGGGCCCCGCACGGGGGGCTTGGCCTAGCCGGCCACCCCCTTGCCCCTTCTCCCCTCTTGCCTTTCTCTAATGGGCCCTCTTCCCTCCGGAATTGGCCCATTAAGCCTTTTGACCTTTAAATTGATTTTCTCTTTTATTAAATAATTATGAATAAATGATTAAATCAATATTTAACATTCATTCATATATTATCCAATCTCCGTGGCTATGGAACACCTTCCACCTCCACTCCGGACATCCTTCGGACTTACCGAAACCCTTCCGGTTTTCTCTCTACTATTCTTCGGCGATTATTCCGATCCTATAAACACTCTCTAAGCATCATCAAACCCTTAAACATGATACCCTACGGTTCGAGAACACTCCAGACATGGTCGGGACACTCCCGGACCAATTATCGACAGAGGGACCTGGATGGCCATGTGACCCTTGTGCGTTCCACGAAGATCTTTCGTCGTTTGAACTAGGACAGTCGTGTCTTATTCCCTTTGTCTCTCGATACTTGCTTTGCCCGAGATCTGATTAATGACATCACGATGTCGTGTTCAATCTCGTTACCGAACAATGCTACTTGACTCGTTCCGACAAGTGATATCCATGTGATCAAATCACACATTGCGCAGCTATTGGATATAACTTCTCCGAGTGAGCCCTTGAGTATCTTTCTATCACGTGGACGGACAAATCCCTCTCTTGACATATATTGCCTCTACGGTTTCCTCCGAGTACCTGAACACTCCTTTATAACCACTGTATTACCAAGTGGCGCTTGATGCTATCTAAGTACTCTTGGGAGACAGTGATTGATATAGCCTCACGGTCTAAGGAATAGTCTACAAGGATCCATTTCTAATCATTGTAACTTGAACTTCGTGACATGATTGGGTCACGATGTTTAGGTTGGGTATTGGTTCATCATCTCATTCTCAGAATGAGTTGACTCCATTTCCAACTGGCATAAATGCCACAAGATCAGGAAACTTGATCATCTGTTGACC
The DNA here is from genome assembly GCA_023614405.1 of Avena insularis. Classification (NCBI taxonomy): domain Eukaryota; kingdom Viridiplantae; phylum Streptophyta; class Magnoliopsida; order Poales; family Poaceae; genus Avena; species Avena insularis. The sequence goes on along the minus strand of CM042696.1, from coordinate 91,431,404 downwards.
AATGAACCAGTGACTAGAGTTTCACTAGGAACCCCTGGTTGTTTATATATCACACGTGTATTGATGTTTCCACTCAATATAGTTATAACATGATATAAAACTTAATCATAAACTTTATGAAATATGATAATTGTCCTTATTACTATTTGTCTCTAGGGCATATTTCCAATAGTCTCCCACTTGCACTAGAGTACAAATAAACTAGCTGCATTTGTTCTTAATCGTTGGCACCATATATCCGGTACCCTAAACATGCTTGCTCATGGAAGCGGTTGAGTCTTGGGTCTGTACTTTATAGAGGGACCTAGATGGCCATGTGACCCCTGTGCGTTCCACGAAGATCTTTCGTCGTTTGAACTAGGACAGTCGTGTCTTATTCCCTTTGTCTCTCGATACTTGCATTTCCCGAGATCTGATCAATGACATCACCATGTCGTGTTCAATCTCATTACCGAACAATGCTACTTGACTCGTTCGGACAAGTGATATCCCTGTGATCAAATCACACATTGCGCATCTATTGGATATAACTTCTTCGAGTGGGCCCTTGAGTATCTTTCCGTCACGTGGACGGACAAATCCTGCTCTTGACATATATTGCCTCTACGGTTTCCTTCGAGTACGTGAACACACATTTATAACCATTGTATTACCAAGTGGCGCTTGATGTTATCTAAGTACTCTCGGGAGACAGTGATTGATATAGCATCACGGTCTAAGGAATAGTCTACGAGGATCCATTTCTAATCATCGTAACTTGAACTTCGTGACATGATCGGGTCACAATGTTTAGGTTGGGTATTGGTTCATCATCTCATTCTCAGAATGAGTTGACTCCATTTCCAACTGGCATAAATGCCACAAGATCAGGAAACTTGATCATCTGTTGACCAATGAACAAGCGACTAGAGTTTCACTGGGAACCCCTGGTTATTTATATATCACACGTGTATTGATGTTTCCACTCAATATAGTTATAACATGATATAAAACTTAATCATAAACTTTATGAAATATGATAATAGTCCTTATTACTATTTGTCTCTAGGGCATATTTGCAATAGTTTCCCACTTGCACTAGAGTACAAATAAACTAGCTGCATTTGTTCTTAATCGTTGGCACCATATATCCGGTACCCTGAACATGCTTGCTCATGGAAGAGGTTGAGTCTTGGGTCTGTACTTTACAGTCCCAAATCCTTTGCAACTTACTAATGTCACCTTGATTGGCATTAATACTTTATCATCACATGATAACATCTGTGTGTATGCATCGTCGCTATGGCAGTAGAATGAGGCCTGATTCTAGGAGCCTACAGTGACTTTAGATCAACCTCGAGGGATTTCTCATGGGCACTATGCCCTGGGACACATCATTCTATGTTAAAAGTGAACTAGCCACGCCATAACATTATACAACACTTTAGATGGTACCCTTATCTATTATTATAAATGTATTCATCGATACACTAGTGCACCTTGTGCAACTTTCGATGTTTTTGTTCACCTCGCTTCCTACTTGGCTCTAATTGGTATTACAAGAGTTTCCAACATATTCCCTTATAACATAACTCTTTATGTTTTAAGATATGTCATCCTTTACTGATTTGGAAAATATGTCTACAGTTCTCTATTAGACACTACGGACAAACTTAGCTCAACGTTTTGTGATTCAAACTTAATCACTTTTCAACGTTCATTATTGGATCATATATTATGTTAAGTTACCATCATGGTTTTCAATGATAGAACCTATGTCTCAACATAGTGGATGATGATCATCCTTTTCTTTCTTTCAACCATTGATGTTTAAACTTAATACTATTCCTAACTTGAGTCATTAAGGACCAGTTCCTTAATTAACTTCTATTCTAAAACCCTTTTCAGAATCCCTTAAGGAATACTACATAATATCGTAATACACTTATTATTAACTTCTACACCTTATAAATCATTATTTATTGGTACTTGCGCTTTTATTCTTAACACACTTAAGAATCACTCCTATAAGCTCCCACTCAAAATATGTTCCTAACATATTTGGGTATGAGTCACTACTCTTACTCAAACTATGTTCCTACATATTTGAATTTGAGACTTATGTTGCTCTCACTCAAAAATATGTCATTCACATATTGTTTTAGGAAGACTTTCATAGCTCCCACTCAATTTTATGCAAATTGCATATCCACTCACTATTTTGAACAACATCAAAATCCTTTGATCAAATATCAAACCTAGAGATTTACTATGAGATACTAGTACTTTTACTAGTTTTAAATCCACTATATATTTAGCACACTTGAATCAAATTCATTTGAATTCGTCCAATACTTGACAAATTGTGCTTTTGTCATGCACCCCTTTTCCACTATGGCTTTGCAGTCATTTAGGAAAATTCAAGTAACCCCTTTTACTTGTGAGATTCAGCAACGAATTGCTTTCTAATCTCAAGGGAATTTTGCTTCTAGGATTTCTCATAATTCTAGTTTACCATTATTTCCTTATTAGTTCATAGGTATGTCATATTCCGGTAATTATGACAAATGATTCACAAATGTCTCCATACAAGTTATGGGATACATTTTGAATCCTACTTCATGTAGTGAAAACACCAGTGGGGAGAACACAATGATCATTATTATTGATTCTTTACTTTGTGAAGAGAATCGTTCAGGAACACTATCTGTTGCGCTTCTCAACACTCTGATGCAGGGATTTGAATCCTCATCGTGTTTTTTTCACTATCTTCCATTTGCTTCATAATCGAGAAATATCACTAAAAGTGAGCTTTCTCAAGAATGCACCAAAATCCAAGCAATACAAGTTTTTCTTCTCTTTTGGTTTCAGCTATAGATTTCGTATTCAAAGTTTCCAATCAATACTCTACAAAGACTTATTCACTATTGTTTTGGTTATATCGAATAACGCCAAAACTTTCACGACGATCCATACTAGATATGGAGCCGATCTCACGAATCCAGATGGTTCACTATATATTCTAATTGAGTGCTAACTATTTCTAACTAATGGTCTCTACATCTACACTACAACGATTTATTTGGTGCCATCTATTCACCCATTTTGATATCTCATATCACATTGTGATGCTTTGCATTTTGACATTTCAAAACACTTTGCATTCCACAATTTCTTTATGCCATTCTTATAAAGTTGAATTTCATTACTTTTGATCAAATCTTAGTAATTAGATTCTCTTTTATATTTATACCCTTTGTTGATGAAACACTTTGATCATATCAAATAGTTTCATACTCATGTTTCCTTTGGTAAACTTCTTTACACTTTTAAACAATCATATAAGGATAATTACCATTTGTCAAAACACAATACATCGAATATGTATTTACTTTTAACAATTCATTAAACACTTTTTATTCAAGTAATACACAATGTTCAAGTTATTTTGCCGAACTTAGGCATGATTTATATGTGATAAGAAATCAAATGACTTTCACATATTATCAACATAACTTTTGAATTCAAACAATGGTTTCATTCATTAATGAACATATCATTAAGTTGGGTATTTTTAAAGGCATTTCAATATTTTACAAATGTTCATGCATTATCAATTAGTTTCATAACAAGCAGGATAATTCACATATAATCAAACAAGATATGAACATAAATAGAAATCATTCATAAAAGTGGAACAACTATTTGTTACAAACTGATATGAATAACCGTCTCACAAAGTGTGAGACACAGTAAAGAGGTTCACAATCTTTTGATTACAATAACTATCCAAAAACATAAACTAAATGATAAATGTTGAGGGAGAGTGTCGTTGCCCATCATCATGCTCGCCATCAACACGCAACGTCACCTCCTCTCCAGCAAGCACCTCTCATGCAGAAAGACCTGTTTTCTGTAAAACAGAATAAGTATCAAATATACTTAACACTGCAAATGTGTTTGCAAGATTATAACATTTATAAAATTGTATATCAAATATATACCTTTGTCATTGATGACCTCACCGGTGATTGGTTCAACCGTTACATTCCTGAAACAAAATATGAACTCTTGGAAATCCAATGTTCCCGTATCACCACTCATGATGCTACTCCGGACATGTCCTTCGTACCTGGGAGGTAACGATCGAAGCAGCACGCCTATCGCAAACGGATCATCCATCCAGTAGTCCACGAAGTGGACCAGTCTCATGTGTGCATCAAGCATGCGCTCCAAGTGACCCTTCAGACATGTGTGCTCCTCCATCTGTATGGAAAGGAACTCTCCAAGCAGCTCGTGCTTCCACATGCGCACATGGCTTATGAACTCTGCTCTCAGCTGATCCACCATCGAATATGGATCAAGATGACCCATGAGCGGATGGAGTTCATCCACCATCCCGTAATGCATTATTATTTGAATGTAGGTGGACATCTCTTGATGGTAGTAGCGGTCTGCCAGCTCTTGCAGGGTCTCATAGTGGTCTGGCTCAGTCAAATCCATCATGTGGCGTATGTATTCTTCCACATGATTCCTAGTAAGGAGATCATTCAGGCTCACAAGCCAACTAGGGAAGTTGGATCCATCAAGTCTAAGTTTCTCACCCATTACCCAATCAATCGTCAACAGGAAAGGTGGCATCGGGGAGAACCTTTTCTACATTTATAATTGCAAAAGGAATTTAGACTAAGTTTATAATTAAATGAGTTAATAATAACTCCACCCAGAAACACCTATCCCCAGAAGGGTTCCTAGTGATAACACGGCCCCTTACAGCCACATCTCCCCCGATCATCACGGCCATCAATGTGGGTTCAAGGGTGGACGCTAAACATCGGTCACATCATTCATGCGACTCATGCTCGATCTTTCGACCATCCGTGTTCCGAGGCCACGTCTCTATAACGTGCTAGGCTCGCCAACTCAACCTTAGTGTATTCGCTGTGCAACATGGCTTACACCCACTATATGCGAACGTAGATATGTCCGACACCCAGTCACCCTGGGTCACCTCATACCGAAGAACTTTCTTGGTGGTGCACACTAAGGGGGAACACAATCATTGGTAATTTTAACAGGGATCATCTTATTAGGCTACCATCGAGTATCTAATACTAGCACACAATAAGATATAAAAGCAATGACATTAAATGTAAATGCGATGTGATATGGTCCTTCACGTCGTGATCTCCATCCGTCGTTACCTAATTCTGGCGCCAGGGTTCCGGAGCCATAGACACCAGGGTATCGGTGTCTTTCCAGCGTGGTAGCCCGTCACCTCCATGACTATCTACTACTACTTAACATAAGGTAATCACTTTACCTTTGCCACAACCATATCACACAGCAATTCCCCCCTGCAAAACAAAGTTAGACGCCTCTACTTTAACTTTCCATGTTTTACGTGGCTGAATGGGATTTCGCACAAGAACCGTTCTTACCTACGAAATTTCAGCACAACGCTGATCAAGTAGTTGTCTCTACTACACCCCTTTCAGGGCCCTTGATACATTGCAAATGTATCTATAATTTTTGATGTTCCATGCTTGGTTTTATCTACTTTCTTGTGTTTTGTACACACTTTGGAGTACTTTTCATATGATTTCTTGGACTAAGCCATTAACAAGAGCCACAATGCCAGCTGCCTGTTTTCTGCTGTTTTTGGTTCCAGGAAAGTCATAAAATGAATATTCTCGGAATTGGACGGGACAAAAGCCAAAGTCATTATTTTACTAAGGGACACCTAGAGCCAGAATACGAGACGGAGAAGCGCCAGAGGGCGGCCACACCACCTGGCCGCGTGGCCAGGCCTGGCCCATGCCAGGGGGTGGTGTGGCCAGCCCAGGCACCCCCTCAGCCTCTCCTTCTGCCTATATATTGCCTCTGATATGGAAACCCTAAGTACCCGATCAAAAATCCAAGAAAGAGTCTGTAGCCGCCGTCATCTCCATCCCTAGATCGGGAGGGATCTGAAGCTCTTCCCGGCACACTACCGGAGAGGGGAATTCACCCTGGAGGCCTTCTTCATCATCATGCAAGCCTCCGGTGTGATGCGTGAGTAGTTCATCTCTGGACTATGGGTCCATGTAGTAGCTAGATGGCTGGTTCTCTTCCTTTATGCTATCATGTTTAGATCTTGTGAGCTCCATTCATGATCAAGATCATCTATTTGTAATTCTCCATGTTGTGTTTGCGGGGATCCGAGGATATTGAGATGCTATTTCAGATTGATTATTGATTCTATCATGTCTTTGTTATTTGTGATCTTGCATACTTTCTATTGTTAGTAGCTATCTTGGCCAAGTAGATGCTAGCAACTCCAAGAGTTAGTATTTATGCTCGATAGTGGGTTCATGCCTCTGGTAATCTGGGGAAGTGACAGAAATCTCTAAGGTACTAGATGTGCTGTTGCTATTAGGGAGAAAACAACAATCTTTTGTTCATAGAACAATCATATTGTTTACTTTACACGCAATTTGTAATGCAATTATCCGTTGCTTGCAACTTAATACTAGAGGGGGTTTGTATGATAACCTGAAGGTGGATTATTAGTCATAGATGCAGTTGGATGGCGGTCTATGTATAATGTTGTATTGCCCAATCGAATCTCAAAGGAGTTAAGATGATTAGTATATGCTTGTATGCTTCCTCGATGTTTGTCAATTTCCCCGCTGTAATTTGTTCACCCAGCATGTTATCTATCTTAAGGAGAGCCACCTCTAGTGAACTATGGACCCTGGTCCTTTCTTTTACTTTCAATCTACAATCAATTGTTTACTGCTTTCTGTTTACTTTCTGCAAACTAGTACTTTCTTCCACTCGATACGTTTAATCCTTTGTTTTCAGCAAAACCGGTGAGTTTGACAACCTCATCGCAAGTTGGGGACAGAGTTCTGTGGTTGTGTTGTGCAGGTCTCCATGTTGCTTTGCACCGATCGCTACATAGCGTTCAGCTAGCAACACCTTTGGGGTGTTTCCTTGCTCCTACTGGTTCGATTAAACCTTGGTTTCGTAATGAGGAAAAACTTGTTGTTGTGCTCAACATACCTTCCTCTTGGGGTTCCCCAACGAGCTTGATATATTTTGGGCCATCAGCCCTCCGTTGCAAATGGTATACCAACTAATGCGAGAGAGACAGACACCCCCCCTAAGCCACTTTATATGGTACAAGCCATATGTCAACCGTGGACTAGTCTCGCGAATGAACACGTCAAGTCGGTTGGGGGCCGCTTCATCAAGCATTACTGCGGTATACACAAGTACACATGGGAGGGTAATAACTAAAAGATCAATGCCCACATGCTACATCTCGTGTGTTCTACCCGTACAAGCATTACTACTCATAGATCTAGCTCTGATACCACTGTAGGGGTTCCGCGTATGAAAACAATAATTTTTACCCTACGCCCCTGAACCCCTGATGTTGCTAGGACCTATCTATTAGTAATACAGTAACGGGAGGGGCTTTTCGCAAACTTACCCTTGAAGACCGAAAAGCGTTGTCAACGCTTAGGAGAGAATGGTTGATGTAGACGAGCCGAAGCTGACCTCAAGGTCGTGATGAAGTCCTTGCGCTCCAATGGCTCCAACGACTTGAGTGCCTCAAGTGTGACACCTTGCGGGGAGTTACACACGTCTGATGCCTAACGATGACTCCCGCTTCCCCGATCCAACAACAGTTGCGGAAGTAGAGCTCCTGGATCCGAATCCATGGCAGCGCGCTATCTTGGTGAAGATGTCTCTTCACAGATCGAACTTGGGACCATGGTCACGAGAGAGAGAGAATATTAATTGGAGGTCTTCCCAAAAGTGAGAAGACCTTTATTGAATATTGTGTGTATTTATCTGGCCAAATACCCCCACTATATATAGGGGGAGGGGAGGTACTACCTCCCTCAAAGTCCCGGGGTGGGACTAAAGGAAAGGGAGGGGCAGCCGCCGGCCGGCCTTAGTGGGCCCCATGCTGGGGGGCTTGGCCCAGCCAGCCACCCCCTTGCCCCTTCTCCCCTCTTACCTTTCCCTAATGGGCCCTCTTCCCTCCGGAATTGGCCCATTAAGCGTTTTGACCTTTAAATTGATTTTCTCTTTTATTAAATAATTATGAATAAATGATTAAATCAATATTTAACATTCATTCATATATTATCCAATCTCCATGGCTATGGAACACCTTCCACCTCCACTCCGGACATCCTCCGGACTTACCGAAACCCTTCCGGTTTTCTCTCTACTATTCTTCGGAGATTCTTCCGATCCTATAAACACTCTCTAAGCATCATCAAACCCTTAAGCGTGATATCCTACGGTTCGGGAACACTCAAGACATGGTCAGGACATTCCCGGACCAATGATCGACAGAGGGACCTGGATGGCCATGTGACCCCTGTGTGTTCCACGAAGATCTTTCGTCGTTTGAACCGGGTGTCTTATTCCCTTTGTATCTCGATACTTGCATTGCCCGAGATCTAATCAATGACATCACCATGTCATGTTCAATCTCGTTATCGAACAATGCTACTTGACTCGTCCCGATAAGTGATATCCCTGTGATCAAATCACACACTGTGCAGCTATTGGATATAACTTCTCCGAGTGGGCCCTTGAGTATCTTTCCGTCACGTGGACGGACAAATCCTGCTCTTGACATATATTTCCTCTATGGTTTCCTCCGAGTACCTGAACACACCTTTATAACCAATGTATTACCAAGTGGTGCTTGATGCTATCTAAGCACTCTCGGGAGACAGTGATTTTTATAGCCTCACGGTCTAAGGAATAGTCTACGAGGATCCATTTCTAATCATCGTAACTTGAACTTCGTGACATGATCGGGTCATGATGTTTAGGTTGGGTATTGGTTCATCATCTCATTCTCAGAATGAGTTGACTCCATTTCCAACTGGCATAAATGCCACATGATTAGGAAACTTGATCATCTGTTGACCAATGAACCAGTGACTAGAGTTTCACTAGGAACCCCTGGTTGTGTATATATCACACGTGTATTGATGTTTCCACTCAATACAGTTATAGTATGATATAAAACTTAATCATAAAATTTATGAAATATGATAATAGTCCTTATTACTATTTGTCTCTAGGGCATATTTCCAACACTTAGTGGTGGCTATAATCATGGTTCTACTTACAACATGATAATTAAAATGTTGGGAATAGATATAACTAATAAAGATGCACCGGTGGGAAATAGTTGAGATCTATCTTTTATCCCACCCACTTGTGTCCACCTAAGACCCGAGTACTTGATGCTTGTTCCTTAACTATCGCACTATCCATATGTGGGAGACTTTATGGATCCCCCTTGGGTTGAGCTTGATTCACATCTTATTTCTAGGGGACACAAACTAGTTTGGAGCTTTACTACTATCCTGAACTTATATCATGCTTTACCGCTTATTTACTACTGTTGCTTGAGGAGCGTTAACCTATACTGTTTTAGAAACCTACATCATGTTTACGCTGTTTGGACAAGCCCAGACACACTTTCGGGTTACCGGTCTTTCTCAGCTATCGTCGCAAACCCCTTGGTCTATCTCGGGGCCCGGCCGACTTTGTAACGGTAGCTCAGTGGGGTGGCCCCCTAAAATCATTTTTTAATTTGGTGAATGCTTTGTCGTGACGCCTTGATGCTTTTAATTTCATTTGGTTTCTCGAGGTTGATCATGTGTGTGTTGCTATTTGTGTACCATTGTAGGGTAAATCTTTTCGAAAAGCCATGTCCATGGTTATGGACTACTTGGAGCATAATGTCTCGACCATAGACAACTCAAACTAAACTAGTGCTATAAATTTGACTTTGGCATGACTAGTTATCAGCTCCACTACAACGGAGTGGATAATTAAAACTGCCAACAACTGGTGATATCGGGATATCTTATGCTATTTATATCTGACTAAGTGTTGCAACTTCAATGGAATGCTTAAATAAAACTTCTAAATGTGTGAGTTCCTCGGAAGGACTTCCCCGTTTGGTCTCTGATACATTGCAAATGTATCTATAATTTTTGATGTTCCATGCTTGGTTTTATCTACTTTCTTATGTTTTGTCCACACTTTGGAGTACTTTTCATATGATTTCTTGGATTAACCTATTAACAAGATGCCACAGTGCCAGTTGCCTGTTTTCTGCTATTTTTGGTTCCAGGAAAGTCAGAAAATGAATATTCTCAGAATTGGACGGGACAAAAGCCAAAGTTCCTATTTTACCGGAAGACTCACGGAGCCAGAATACGAGACAGAGGAGGGCCAGGGCCTGGCCACACCCCCCCAGGTGCGGGTACCCCCAGGCCGCGCCAGGGCATGGTGTGGGCCCCCTGGCTAGCCACCTACCTTGCCTCCTTCACCTATATATTCCTCCTGAGGTAGAAACCCTAGATAGTCAAGCCTCCAGCCACGAAAAGTTCCACAGCGCCGCCGCCACCGAAGGGGAGATTCGGGGGACAGAAAGTCTCTGTTCTGGCACCCTGCCGGGACGGGGAAGTGCCCCCGGAGCCATCTCCATCGATCTCCACCACCATCTCCATCGCCGTTGTTGATTCCCATGATGAGGAGGGAGTGGTTCTCTCTCGAGGCTAAGGGTTCTACCGGTAGCTATGTGTTCATCTCTCTCTATGCATGATCTTATTAAGATCATGAGCTTGTAATCTATAGATCTACCTTGCTACTCAAGTGCTTTAATAGATCTCTGCTCTCCCCATGTGTGTGAAAGTGACAGCATGCACACCATGGTGGCACTTAGGCTAGAGATTACAAATACTTGTTATGAGTTATATTTCGAGTTGGATCTTTCTATGAAATTGTGGTGTTTGTTGGAACCATCTAGAGCTCAAGGTGACAGTGTGGGGTTATCTAGATGGGAAAGGCTTACTTTGAGGTGTGCTGTTATAGCCCTACCATCGATTAGAGTGTTCAACCGGAGAGTAGTTAAGAGTAGTATCATGAAGAGAAGATATTTATATGAGAGTGTTCACTAGTGAAAGTATGATCCCTAGGCCTTGTTTCTAAGCATTGATACACCGTTTACAATTAGATCTGTTACATGTTTGCTTGCTTCTATCTTTATTTCAGTTTGCCTTTAGTCTTTTCCACGCCATCAAGCTATTTTCTATCACCATTACCACTTATAATTACCTATACCACTTGTATTTCACTATATCTTCGCCGAACTAGTGCACCTATACACCTGACAAGTGTATTGGGTGTGTTGGGGACACAAGAGACTTCCTGTATCTTGATTGCACGATTGCTTGAGAAGGAATACCTTTGACCACTTCCTCCCTTAGTTTGATAAACCTTGGGTGATCCACTTAAGGGAAAACTTGTTGTTGTTCTACAAACCTCTGCACTTGGAGGCCCAACAACTGTCTACAAGAATAGAAGTGCGTAGATATCAGTCTCGAGGGGGAAACTCCAGGATGGGTTCTGTTGGTGTTAGTATCAGGTTGGTTCTGAATAGGTCTCTCTTATCCCTCTCTAATAGCCGACAGTTGTATTGAGTCTCTATAGCATGTTTACTGCATGCTTTGCTGCCGCTAAGCCCACCATACCTATGTAGGCGAGAGCCGCCGAATTCTATGACTCGTCGTGTACTGCCTCAGTACTGACCGCTCCCTTTTTCATTTGCCCTTTCTCGACACCCTTTGCTTTGACAAGTATGAGTTTGACAATGTTAGCAAGGTTACCCTTCGGATTGGCCTAGGCAGGGTTATGGACGCCATTGGTTATTCTTTAGGACTCTTAGTCCAATTTGCATCTTATCCATACTCGGATGTTCTATCGTTTTCAATGTGATTTGGATCTTTGTAATGTATATATGTATTCTTGACTCGTTGAGTCATTGTTGTATATATATGTTCTTGTGGATTCCATTGTGGACTATTGTGTAATGGTATTACTTCATTTTCCACCCGCGCGCAAGTGCCTGGTGGGCATATTTGAATCGTTTCTATGCGGGTTTGGCGGAAATCGCTAAAATCTGCATAGGGTTGATTCGAGAGTGTTACAAGTGGTATCAGAGCAAAGGTTTACGATATCCCACTGGTCCAGCCTGTAGGATAACCTTCCCAATGGACGATGTCTAGTGTCAAAACTATTTTGCAAAATCGGTTGGATAGATCTAATTATCTCTTATTTTACTCCTTATCCCTATTCTTTCTCCTCTTATCTTTGCGGGCTTTAATCTGCTCTCTTACCTTTCTTCAAGTCTAGGATTTCTCATGCTTGGATTTCCGTCGTAAATTTAGGGTTCCACTTCCTTCCTTTTGTAACGGTGGTTCTACATCTAGGTTTTGCTCTATTGGATACTTCATCATATGTTTCTGGTGTTTTGTGACTTCCGAGACAGCAACCTCATCATCCTTCCAAATCTTGGTGAATATTGTTTGTCAAGATCTTCAGTATGAATTGTGAGAGTTGGGTTGCACAATTCTCCTATTAATGTACAGAGTAATGCTTTGGGTGCGCGATGGACTAATGCCCATATGACTAATCTTATCATTCGCTCATGTACATTGAATTGGTGGATCAATGCAATTTTTAGTCCTTCCACAGAAGTTAGAGGTGGCCTTATCTTTTGAGACCTTTAACTTCGCCATTGTTTCTCTGGAGTGTTCTATTGATGAACATGAGTAACAACCTTTGTTGGTGGTGTCAATGATTTCAAGATAGAGCAATAAGCCTTGTTAGTGGTGTCACAATGATCTAGATGAAGCAAGAAGAATTCAATCATCACCCTTCTTTCCCATACAAATGGAGCGGATCTCGGGACGAGATCCATTGTTAGTGGTGTCGAAGTTTAGCATCCCGAGAAATCCCTAACTAGAAAATTACTTGTTATCTTTATTTTGTGTATCATAATGACATCATCATGCATGGTTTGTCCCTAAGAGTATTTTATTAAACCCCTATATTTTTTTGCTAAATCATCCCCTCTTATCTTCAAATTAAAAACATATTATTTCTTCTATTTTAATTGTGTAAAACTATTTACAAATGTTTCTAGAAAATAGGTTTTAAATAAATATAAATAAACCCTAGACCTAAACTGGCCAGGCCCAAAAGGCTCAGCTGGCTGGACCTACCTAGACCAAAACCTAACCAACACACACTCACGCGGTCAACCGCCACACCCACCGCACACACACACTCCACGCGACGCTCACGCAACACATACCCAGACTCATCCCCACCCAACAAGTACCACACACACCTAGCCACCGATCCACTCGGGACACAACGCGTAGCAAGCACACAATGCACACACACGGCCCCACCACCTCATCTTGTTCCTCCCGAGCACCACCAACCCCGCTCACAGGCTACCGCTAGCAACCAAGTCACCATCGCCCCCTTTGTCGTGGTCCTCTTCGAGCTCTCCCGTGAGTCCCCAACGCCGCATGGAATCTAGTCGTCGCCCGCTCTTCCTCATCTCGTCGGTCTGCCACTCGTCCCCTGCGCAACTCGTCCTTGGCCTCACCTTTCCAGCGCAAGGTCGTGGTCGCCGCTGATGAGCTTACCCACTTCCTCCCTAAAACCCGACCACCGCCGCCCGGGCCGACTGCCTCCCTCCATCTTCCTTGCGCTGCCAGGACCGCCTCCTCACCGAGCCTGAGAGCCCCGTGGAACCCTCGTCCTCCTCTGCACCTTCCTCTGCCACCGCTCCCTAGCCTCTTCCTCGTCCTGGAGCTAGCTCGCATGCATATCGACCTCGCCCCCGAGCCTCTACCACCTCCATTGTCAGCTGCCATCAGGAGGCCATCCTCTCCATCCCTTATGACCTCCAGTCCTTGTGGTTGCCTCCCTAGTTTTTCCTGCGCGCAGGCGGGCTCAACCTAAATGTCCTCTTCTCCACCCGCTCGTCCTCGACCTCACAGAGAACCAATGCCATGATGTGTTGTGCCTCCTGCTCGCGACCCCTCCCGCCCATGGAGTCGCAGTCATCCCCTATGCCAGTCGCTGGCCTCTTCCTCATGAGCTCCTGCACATGCGCAAGACAAGGCCACAACCACGTTCATCGCCCATGTTCGAGTACGCTCGTGCGTGCATCCTCGTTGTAAGCTGATGTTTTGGCAATTTGGTGATGTGGTTCTACAATGTTGTGAAGATGGTGTGGATGTGAATACGGCCAACTATTTTTGAGCTCGATGCTAAGACTAGACCAAGTTCTGGAATGCCAACTTCTTCCCGTGCTACGGTTCTTTTCCAAGATCTTCTATCCATCCGCAACTTCCGGAGAATGAACATGACGCTACTCAAAGACCCTAGAGCTAATCCAAGTTCGCCATCAACCAAGAGTTCTTCATGGATTCGATGATCCGGAAATCTTCATGGAACTGATCAAATTGGACCATCAAGTTCTCCTTCACAAAAACCGAAGACCCTGATCTCGGGACCCGAAGACCGAACCTCGATGCTTTTCTTCCGCCTATCCGATCTGAACCCGAAACCCTCTGCATCCAAGATCTCTGATCCGAAATGTGTGACCCCTGTCTGATAATCCTATTTTATAAAATGCTATAGACCTTGCGCATATTAAATTATTCATGCTTGCATACATATTTTTTTAATTTGGGGGTATTTTGTCGATTCACCTAATAATCCCATATGGAGTGTATATGCAGGATGTATTCGTCTTATTCCTCCCCCATTTAAATTTGTGTAGCGAACTAATGTCATGCTTTGCCTTGTTAATTCAACATCTAAATTGTGGGGTACCTAAACAATTTAAACCATTTAATTTATTGACAGGGTTCTGATTCTGATTAATATTGCTAAGTCGCATCGCATCTTGCCATGCCATACATCATATCATAATCATGCTGGATTTTCTATCGTAGTATTAAATGTTGCATCCGGTGTTGATTTTATTGCTTTGCATCTTCCCGGATAGGACGATGAGATGTTGTGAGATTCAGGAAGTTCTTCGGATATGTATCTTCGGTAGTGGTTCTCAGGCGAGCATGCTTCCCCTTCTACCTATTTTAGCTTTGTTCCTTTACTTCCCTCTACTGCTATTTGTGTTGCGATGCTTTAGTTTCTGTACCATTTATATTCCCCTGCAGCCTATATTGCCTTGGTCACCTCCTATTTCCTGTTGATTTGGTAGACAGTTGCCCTTGCGAGTCGTATTTTCCTGCTTAGGTGTTGGTTCGAGTTGTCGAGTTCCACATTTGTTGGGAGGTTGGCAAATCCTTAATGGTGGATATAATCATGGTTCTACTTACAACTTGATAATTAAAATGTTGGGAATAGATATAACTAATAAAGAGGCGCCAGTGGGAAATAGTTGAGATCTAGTTTTATCCCGCCCACTTGTGTCCACTTAAAACCTGAGTAATTGATGTATGTTCCTTGACTATCACAATATCCACATGTGGGAGACTTTATGAATCCCCCTTTGCTTGAGCTTGATTCACATCTTATTTTAAGGGCCACAAACTAGTTTGGGGCTTTATTACTATCATGTACTTATGACATGTTTTACCGCTTTATTTACTATTGTTGCTTGAGGAGCGTTTACCTGTACTGTTTTGGAAACCTGTGCCACGTTTATGCTATTTGGACAAGCCTAGTAACACTTTTGGGTTCCCAGTATTTCTCATCCATCATCACAAAGCCCTTGGTCTGTCCTAGAGTCCGGCCGACTTCGTAGCGGGTAGCTTAGTGGGGTGGCCCCCTGAAATCATTTATGAATCTGGTGAATGCTTCGTCATGATGCCTCGTTGCTTTTCATTTGGTTTTCCCGAGGTTGATCGTGCGTGTGTTTCTATTTGTGCTCCCCTACAGGGTAAATCTTTTTGAAAAGCCATGTCCGTGGTTATGGACTACTTGGATCACAGTGTCTCGACCATAGACAACTCGAACTAAAGTAGTGCTATAAATTTGACTTTGACATGACTAGTAATCAGCCCCACTACAATGGAATGGATAATTAAAAGTGCCAACAACTGGTGATATTGGGATGTCTTATGCTATTTATATCGGACTAGTAAGTGTTCCAACTTCAATGGAATGCTTAAATAAAACCACTAACTATGTGAGTTCCTCGGAAGGACTTCCTCATTTGGTCTCGAGGGGGAAACTCTAGGATGGGTTCTGTTGGTGTTAGTATCACGTTGGTTCCGAATAGGTCTCTCTTATCCCTCTATCATAGCCCACAGTTGTATTGAATCTCTATAGGATGTTTAGTGCATGATTTACTGCCGCTAAGCCCACCATACCTATGTAGGTGAGAGCTGCCAAATTCTAAGACTCACCGTGTACTGGCCTCAGTATTGACCGCTCCTTTTTACTTTTCCCTTTGTCGGCACCCTTTGCTCTGATAGGTATGAATTCTACGATCTTATCAAGGTTACCCTTCTAGATTGGCCTGAGCGGGGTTATGGATGCCATTGGTTATTTTTCAGGACTCTTAGTCCAATTTACATCTTATCCATACTCATATGTTGTATCGTTTTCAATGTGATTTGGATATTAATTTTTAATGTATATCTGTATTCTTGTCTCGTCAAGTCATTGTTGTATATATGTTCTTATGGATTCCATCGTGGACTATTGCGTAATGGTATTACTTTGTTTTCCACCCGCACGCAAGTGTCTGATGGGCATCTTTGAATAATTTCTATGCGGGTTTGGCGGGAATCTCTAAAATCTGCATAGGGCCGATTCAAGGGTCTTACACCGTATAAGTGGTTGGCGAGTGTATGTATGTCCGACATTAGTTGATATGACACTTACAAAGGATAGCCTTGAAAAGGGATTAAAAGTGGAAACTAGTTAATCCATGTGGTTGGATTCGTAGGTAAGAAATGGTTCTTGTGCAAAAGCCCAATCAACCACGTAAAACTTGCAAACATAAGTAGAAGTGTTTAACTTTGTTCTGTAGGAGGGAAAATGAGATGTGTGGTTTAGGTAAGTGTTTATGGGATAGACAGCCGAAGGCACTCTTGATGGAGATCAAGACGCAACAAACTACCAAATATCACACATACATAACTATTTTCATTAGATGTTAGCTGGTATGTGAACTTGTTGTGCTAGTATTAGACTTATGAAGGTAGCATAATAAGATAATCACTCATATTATAATTCCAATATCCGTGTTCTCACATACATGTGCACCACCAAGAAAGTTCGCAATTATGAAGCAGGTCGTGATGATTGGGTGCTAGACATCTTTGCGTTCTCATATGGTGGGTGCAAGCCATGTATGCACTACAATACACTGTGGTTAAAGTTGGCAAGCCTAGCATGTACATACATGGCCTCGGAACACAGATGAGCGAAAGGTCAAGCATGAGTCGCATGGAGATGTGATCGATATGGTGATATCTACCATGGCATCTGCATCAAAGGTTGTGATGATCGAGGATGATGCGGTGTAAAGGGATCATGTAGTTACCAAATGAATATTGAGGGATGTTCATTTGAGTAGGAGTTCTGGTGTTTTAGTATGACTAAATAAGAACCCATATTACGAAAATTTAAGATTAACTACTTAACAAATAATATTGTAGATGTCTCGTGCTACCTTCAACCTTGTCCCCTTTCTTGAGAAAGAAAATCTCAAAACTGATGGGACAAACTTCATCGTCTGGTCCCACAATTTAAGGATTCTCCTCGTTCCCTAGAAGATATCCTACATACTTGAGTCTGCTATAGGTGACCAACCCAATGCTACCGCCTCTCAGGCTGATAAAACTGTTTATTAGCAGAAGGCAGATGATAACGCCTATGTCTAGAGTAGCATGCTCTATGCCATGGAGGCCGACCTATAGAAGCGCTTTGAGAACAAGAGAGCCTTTGAGATCATCACCTATGTCAAGGCCATCTTTGCGCCCCAGGCCTGGTCTGAGAGGTATGAGGTTTTGAACCTCTTCTTCTCGGCTAAGATGGAAGAGCACAACATCCTGAGCGAGCACGTGGTCAAAATGTCTAGCTATGTTCAATGCCTGAATGATCTTGACTGCAAAATCAACAACGAGCTGGCAATTGATAGGGTGTTGCGGTATCTGCCCCTAGCTACAAGAGCTTTGTGCTAAACTACAAGATGCAGGGTATAACCAAAACCCTGTTTGAGTTATTCGACATGCTCAAGCATACTATGATGGAAAATAAGGAAGGAGCACATTGTCTTAATGGTCAACAAGACTATTGACTTTAAGAAATCCGCCAAGAAGGGTTAACCCAAGAGGTACGACAAAATTGTTTCCTCTTCCTCGAACGAACCCAAGTCCAAGCCCCGCGCCACATGCTTCTACTACAAGGGTGAGGGTCACTGGAAGCACAACAACCCCAAGTACCTAGATGATAAGAAGGCTAGCAAGGTCGTTACCAAAGAGAAAGGTATATATGATATACATGTTATTAATATTTTCCTCACTGGTTCTAGGAGCAACATGTGGATATTTGATACTGGTTCTATTGCTCATATATGTAACTCTCAATAGGATGTCGTCTTGGTCACATCGTTGTAAAATGCATGAAGCAGCTCCATTCTAATGGACTTCTAGAATTGTTGGATTTTGAATCCCTTGATAGATGCAAACCGTGCCTCATGGGCAAAATGACCAAGACGCCTTTCAATGGTATGATGGAACGGACTGCAGATCTATTGGGAGTCATACATTCATATGTATGTGGACCAATGAGCGTCTTCGCACGCAATGGTTATCGTTACTTTGTCACCTTCACCAACGATTTGAGTAGATATGGATATATATACTTGATGAAGCACAAGTATGAAACCTTTGAAAAAATCAAAGAATTTCAGAGTGAAGTTGAGAATCAACTCGACAAGAAAATCAAGCACCTTCGTACTGAACGAGGGGGCGAGTATTTGAGTTACGAGTTTGGCACACATCTGAAGGCTTTTGGCATTGTACCACAACTTACGCCAGCTGGAACACCACAACGTAATGGTGTATCCGAGCGACATAATCGCATACTATTGGATAATATACATTCTATGATGTCTCTCAGTGACTTATATGTATCTTTCTCGGGATATGCACTTGAGACTACTACATCCATTTTAAATAGAGCGCCATCCAAATCCATGAAGACAACACCGTATAAGATATGGTATGGT
The DNA here is from genome assembly GCA_023614405.1 of Avena insularis. Classification (NCBI taxonomy): domain Eukaryota; kingdom Viridiplantae; phylum Streptophyta; class Magnoliopsida; order Poales; family Poaceae; genus Avena; species Avena insularis. Next base: position 91,412,317 of record CM042696.1, on the reverse strand, counting down.
AATAAGCCAAAGTTGACTTTCCTGAAGGTTTGGGGATGTGAGGCTTACGTGTGCCTGACAAACTCGAACCTAAAGCGGAAAATGCATCTTTGTAGGATATCCGAAGGAGACTGTTGGATATACTTTCTACAACCAAGTTGAGGGAAAAAAATTCACGAAGAACGGTACCTTCCTAGAGAAAGAGTTTCTCACGAAAGGTGTGAGTGGAAGGAAGATATAACTCGATGAGATTATCGATCCTGATCTTCAAATACTAAGTGTCTCAACAGAAGCTATTCTGGAGCCACCCTTATCAATTGAAGTGGGAGTGAATGATGATGATCATGAACCTCATGAGGAGATAGCTATCAAACCCTGCAGGTCAACAAGAAAACACACTGCCCCTGAATGGTACAGTTATCTTATGAACATGGGCATGATTGTGGAACATAATGAACTTGTAACCTACACAGAAGCAATGGAACGCCCTGAACCCGAGAAGTGGCGAATAGCCATGGAATCTGAAATGAAATCCATGTACGACAACCAGGTATGGACCTTGGTAGATATTCCCGAAGGCCGAAAGGCTATCAAGGATAAATGGATATTTAAGAAAAAGACGGACGCTGATGGAAACATCACTCTCTATAAAGGTCGACTTGTCACAAAAGGTTTCCGACAAATTCAAGGAATTGACTACGAAGAGATATTCTCTCCCGTAGGGAAGCTAAAGTCTATTCGGATTCTACTAGCAGTTGCTGCATTTTTCGATTATGAAATATGGAAGATAGATGTAAAAACCGCTTTCCTGAATGGAAACATTGAGGAAGATTTGTATATGATATAACCGGAGGGTTTTGTTAATCAAGAGGATGATGATAAAGTATGCAAGCTTCAGAGGTCCATTTATGGACTAAAGCAAGCATCTCGGAGTTGGAATCTTTGATTTGATGAAGTCATCAGAAGTTTTGGATTTGTCCAGAACACAGAAGAAGCCTGCATTTATAAGAAAGTGAATGAGAGTTCAGTGGCATTACTAGTACTATATATGGACGGCATATTGTTGATAGGGAAGAACTTGAATCTTCTAAATAGAGTGAAGAGTATGTAAATAGTAAATCCTCTATGTAGGACATGGGTGAAGCCACCTACATATTAGGCATTAAGATCTATAGAGATAGATTAAAGTGTCTACTGCCTCTTGGTCAAAGCACTTACCTAGAAAATATTCTGAAGCGGTTTAGAATGGGTCTGTCAAATAAAGGTTCTTTGCCAATCATAAAAGGTGAAAAATTGAGTGTGACTCAATGCCCAGTAATGGAATATGAAAAGGAAGCAATGAGAGGTGTTCATTATGCCCCGGCCATTGGCTCCATCATGTATGCTATGCTGAGAACTAGACCAGATGTAGCCTTGGCTCTTAGCTTGACGAGTCGTTTCCAAAGCAACCCTCGGTCGGTTCATTGGAATGCAGTTAAGAATATCCTCAAGTACTTGAGAAGAACTAAGGATATGCTTCTAGTCTTTAGAGGACGTGAAGAAGAACTTGTTGTAACATGTTACATGGATGCAAGCTTCTGCACTGATCCAGATGACAGGAAATCTCAAACTAGGTACGTGTTCATGGTTAATGGCAGCGAGGTGAGCTGGAGGAGTGGGAAGCAAAGCTCGGTGGCTCAATCTACAATGGAGTTGGAGTACATGGCTGCCGCATAAGCAACTAATGAAGTTGTTTGGATGAGCAAGTTCATTGTTGAACTTGGTGTGTTCCTAAGTTGCAAGCCCCTATGTGCATCTACTACGACAACACGGGGGCCATTGCAAATGCGAAGGACTAGAGGTTCCACTCCACGTCCAAGCACATAAATCGACATTACCATGTAATAACAGAGTTGTTGCTAAAGGCAACATTAGAATTTGTTAAGTACATACATATGTGAATGTAGCTGATCCATTCACCAAACCTCTTCCACAGAAGAAGCATGATCAACATCGGGATGCTATTGGTGTTAGATTATTGCCTATTGTAAACTAGTGTAATTGTACTCTAGTGCAAGGGGGATACCGAAGGAGATATACCCTAGAGGCCAATAAATAAAGTTGTTTTATTGTTATATCTCTGTATGTTCATAATAGTTTGGTATCATGCTACAATTGTATTTAGAGGAAACATTAATACATGTATGATATATAAACAACCAGGTCCATAGTATCCTCTAGTACTAGTTCGTTCGGCAGATGATGATCGAGGTTTCCCGATCATGGACTTGACATAAAACAGTCACCTGACAACGAGGTCACGTAATGAAGTGATGGACGCACCCAACCGTAGAATTGCAATGTGATCTAGTCATAATGTTCAACGTTGCAATATCTAGCAAAGCATAGTTACTTAGTCCTTCGACTGTGAGATCATGTTTAATCACTATCTCCACGGCTGCTTTGGTCACATCATCTGTAATGTTCGTAACTAGGTGACAATAAAGGTGTGTTTCAGGTATTCCAGAGGAATGGTTTAGGCGTATGATCGATATCAGGATTTTCCTATCCGAGTGACAGATAGATACTCTGGGCCCACTCGGTGAGACCACATCAATGAGCTTGCAAGCATGTGACTAGGTCACAAGGATGTGATATCACGGGAATGAGTAAACATGTTTATCGGTAATAAGATCGAACTGTATACTAATACATGAGATCAGGTCTTGGACAAACCAGGTATCATTGTGCAAAGAGAATGAGACTTGACGTTTAGAAGGTTCAAGCGAACAACTGAATTCGTGGGATGTGAAGGGATCATCATGTGTTTCTAGATACCATTGATGACCAAGGTGGACCAAGCGTGCGTGGGGCCCATCCCCACCGGCTGGCTGACCCATCCTCCCACCTCTCCCAAGTTTAGTCCCACTCCGGAATTTGGAGGGTGGGAGTAGCCCAGTTTTTCCTATATATAGGGCGTGGCATTTTCCCCACTTCCTCATCCAATAATTGGCATTAGCCATTCTCTCCCCCCTCCCTCTCTCCCTCTCGACGTGTTCCCAAGTTAGGAACGTGCTACACGAGGTAGAGGTTTCTCCACCCAGCGCACACCGTCGTGCCACTGGAATCGATCCGGATCTGCTTCTTCTGCTCCCTTGCTGGAGCGGGGCCCGGGAGATGTCGTTTACACCGTACGCGTGTAAAGCTCGACGAGGCACTAAGCCTTCTAGATCTTGAGGTCTGTAACGCTCGACTTCATCAATAACGTTTGTGCAGGAACGTAATCCCGCTTTTCGGTCTTCAAAGGTATGATCATCGTATCCCGCTCGTTATTGTACTTATATATAGAAATATCTTGGGTTGGTGCATTATCGTAGTAGGAATTTTTTGTTTTCTGCCACGGAACCCCTTCACCTAGTTGGCTTGGCAGTTGGTGTCATGGTGCCCTCTTCGTGGAAGATTGTGAAGAGGCCCGGGCTTTCCCATTCGTGGGATTTGTGAAGTGGTTGTGGAGCTTGCCATCTCCGTAGTGGAGGAAAAGCTAGCCATAAGGGAAGTGGCTATTCCTTCATCGGGGTTGCCTCAGTTAATAAGGTGCCCTTCGTGGACTTGGGTAACCCCTTTATGGGATCCCACACCTCTCCAACGTGATGTACCTTACTTGTAAGGGAACACGAGAATACATCTTCATCTTCGCATGCCTCGGTTATTTCTATACCTGAGTTTACTTATGCACTTTACATTGTGATAGCCATCGTGCTTGAAGTAATCTATATTGCTATCATATTGTTGCTTGTCTTGTTTCTCATAAGTTGTTGGTGCACATAGAGGAACCTTAGTATATCTAGGCTTTGTGCTTAACAAAAGAAAATGCTAGTTTTATTCCGCCATTGTTAAGACCATCTCGTAGAAGTTTTTAACCACCTATTCACCCGCCCTCTAGGCGGCATCCGTGATCTTTCAATTAGCATCCTCCTTACCAAAATCATAGAAAACACATTTAGCATTATGGGGCATACTGTTGGAGATATGCCCTAGAGGTAATAATAAATGTAGTTATTATTATATATCTTTGTGTTTATGATAAATGTTTACATTCATGCTATAATAGTATTAACAGGGAAACCATTAATACTTGTGTGATTTGTAAACTTAATTTGAAGTCCCTAGTATGGCCTCTATACTTCACTAGCTTGTTGGTTGATTGATGATGTGGTTTCTTTGTCATGAACATTGAGATGTTATCAACAACAAGATCATATCGTTAGGAGAATGATATGGTGGACATACTCCTATAGACAAGCGTAGCATAAAGATCAAGTCATTTCAATAGTTCAATTGCTATATGCTTTCTGATACATAGTAACCTAATTCCTTCGACCATGAGATCATGCATATTGCCTTTACTGGATGGATGCTTTGATGTCATCAAACACCACACCGTAACAGGGTGGCTATAAAAGTGGCATTGGGTGTTCGGAAAGTATTGGTTGAAACACATGGATCAAGAGTGGGATTTGTCCATCCACATGACGGATAGATATTCTCTGGGCCCTCTCGGTGAAATGTCATCCAATTAGCTTGCAAGCATGTGACTTGGTCACAAGGGATCACATATCACGGGAACGAGAAAAGAGTACTTATCAGTAACGAGGTTGAAACTAGGTATGCAGGGATACCGACGATCATGACCTCGGATAAGTAACATATCGTGAGACAAAGGGAAATTGGTATCGTATGTAAGTGGTTCATTCGATCGCAAAGTAATCGTAGAAATATGTGGGAGCCATATGAATTTCCAGATTCCTCTATTGGTTATTGTTCGGAGAAGTGTCTCGATCATGTCCGCATAATTCACGAACCGTAGGAGACACACTTAAGGATTGACGTTGTTTGAGTAGTTATGGTATTATGAGAAAGAGACCGAATGTTGTTCGGAGTCTCGGATGGGATCCGGGATATCACGAGGTGATCCGGAATGGTCCGGAGAATAAGATTCATATAAGGAAAGTCCCATTTCGGAGTTGGGGAATGGTTCCGGTGTTTTCATCGGGAACATTCTAGAAGGTCCCGGAATGTCCGGCACTCCGGGGGGGAAGGGGTACATGAATGTGTCATTGCAAGATGGAATGATTGCATCATGTACTAAGTGTTCTCGCTGTCCAAAATAAAGGGTTTATTTAATTCCTAAATTGGAAAAGTCAAACTGCCTTTTGGTCAACCGCCAGCTGGAAATAGGAGAAGTTGAAACCGACTTGGGAGGAGTCCTCCTCCCCAAGCCGGCCAGCCCTAGGCCGAGTTGGGGAGGGACTCCCTCCCTCCCCTGGCGCGCCAGCCCTCCCACCTATAAAGGGAGGGGCAGGGCCTCCCCTCTAGAGACACACAAGTTCCTATCCTCTAAACTAGAAACTAGACCTAGCCCCGGTTTAGAGCTGTTTCGGTTTAGAGCCTTCTAATTGGTTTAGAGCCCTCTAATTGGTGTGTCTAATTACTAGACCACTAATAGCCTCTCTCATAAGCTCCACCATACTACCGCTTAAGGCGAAGCCTGCTGGGATCTCCCTCTACCTCGGTACCACGCCGTTGTCTTTGCCGGAATCGCGAGGAGAGTGCTACAACCTCCGCTGCCTGCTGGAACAAGGGAGAGGAAGGTCTTCGTCGAGTACCGAACGTGTGACCGACTGCGGGAGCGCTACCGGAACGCAGCGCCGGAAGGATCGTCTACGCGATCTTGAGATCGGAAAGAGTACGACTACATCACCCACGAGAATCTGCTCTCGTTAAACACTTTGGAATCTTCGAGGGTGAGTTATTCCATCGACTCGTTGCTACAATCTAGTAGATAGATCTTGGCTTGTTTGTTTGTATGCGATAGAAAATTTTTGTTTTCCATGCTACGAACCCTACAAAGGGTATCGAGCCGTGTCTATATGTAGATCTGTTGACGAGTAGAACACAATGGTCATTGTGGGCGTTGATGCTTTTATTGTAGATTGCTTTTGTGTACTTTGCATCTTGCGGTATGTTGGGATGAAGCGGCCGGGCTAACCTTACATGACATCGTTCATGAGACTTGCTCCACGCTAACATGCAACTTGTATTGCATAAGTGGCTTTATGGTGCTGTTTCTCCTAGCATAGTAAAGATCCAATTTACAACGGGTGATCAACAATGCTAGTATCAATGTTGTGGTTCTTGTTCGTAAGTTAGAACGACACTTATTGAAAGCCCCAAAACCACGTAAAATATGCAAAGAAAGTAGAGGCGTCTAACTTTGTTTTGCAGGGGTGTGCAGTGATGTGATATGGCCATGATTGTGATTATATTTGATGTATGCAATGTTCCTTATTGTAAGTTGGCAACCGCAGAGCCATATGGTTGTCTTTAATTTCTGTTAAGACCTGCGTGTCTATTCAAAATAGTTGTAATAGTTGAAGCTGGTGGACGACAACCATGAAGAAGCGTCATTGACCTTGATGCTATGCCGGAGATGATGGAGATCATGTTCGTGCTTGAAGATGGAGATCGGAAGCACAAAGAAGAAAGGCCATATCATATCACATATTATGAATTGCATGTGATGTTAATCCTTTATGCATCTTGTATTGCTTAGTAGGCAGCGGTAGCATTATAAGATGATCCCTCATGCACATAAATTTCAAGTTCTAAAGTGTTCACCCTTAGTATGCACCGTTGCCAAAGCTTGCTTGAAGCACCACGTGATGATCGGGTGTCTTTGATTCATGGTGACTACAACGTAAGCAAGCCAGATTTGCTTATGCGGAAGCTAAGGTTTGTCTTGACGAGCCTAGCATGTACGCACATGGCCTCAGGAACACGGATCGCCGAAAGGCAAAGCATGAATCATATAGTAGATATGATGAACATGATGATTGTTCGCCATTGAAACTATATCAACTCTCGTGATGATCGGTGTTGATGTAGTGGATTTGGTTCGTGTGATCACTAAAACAATGTGAGGGATGTTGTTTTGAGTGGGAGTTCACCTAGTTTAATTTCATTAATTAATTTGAACTCAATTTGTCATAAACTTAGTCTAAACTATTGCAAATATGTTGTAGATCAATGGCAGCCTACCATCAATTTTAATGCGTTCCTAGAAAGAAAAGTTGAAAAACAATGGAAGCAACTTCGGATTGGTTCCGCAATTTGAGGATTGTCCTCACATGGTAATTTGACCTATGTGCTGGATGCACCGCTAGGTGACCCACCTGCAGCTGATGCTACCGATGAAGTAAAGAATGTTTGCCTCGCTCGGAAGAATCAGTACTCCATAGTTCAGTGTGCTATCTTGTATGGTTTAGAATCGGAGCTTCAGAAAAGGTTTGAAGAGTCAGACCCATATGATATTGTCGAGGATCTCAAATTAATCTTTGAGACTCATGCGGCAATTGAAAGTTATGAAGCTTCGAAAAGTTCTTTAATCGCAAGATGGAAGAGGGTAGCTCGTCGGTGAGCATGTGCTTAAGATGTCCGGGCATAAATAAACTTCAAAGTTTGGGTATAGTGATTCCTAATACTTTGGGGTTTACGCATCCTCCAATCACTACCACCAAGTTACAAGAACTTTGTGATGAACTACAACATGCGAACATGAACAAAGAGTTGCGAACTATTTGCTATGTTAAAATCTGCGAAGTGGAGATCAAGAAAGAGCACCAAGTGTTGATGGTCAATAAGACCACCAAATTCAAGAAAGGCAAGTCTAAGCAGAAGGGACACTTCAAGAAGGGTGGTAAGAAAGTTACCATACCGACGAAGAGGACCAAGGCTGGACCCAACCTGAAACCAGTGCTTTTACTGCAAGGGAGAAGGTCCTTTAGCGGAATTGCCCAAAGTACTTGGCAGATTTGAAGAACGGCAACATCAAGAAGAAAGGTATATCGATATACATGTTATTGATGTGTATCTCACTAGTATTCGTAGTAGTGCCCGGGTATTTGATCTTGGTTCGGTTGCTCATATTTGTAACTCAAACAGAGCTACGAATAAACGGAAGCTAGTAAAGAACGAGGTGACGATGCGTGGGAAGCGGATCAAAGGTTGATGTGATCGCGGTCGCACACTACCTCTTCATCTACCATCGGGATTAGTTTTATACTTAAATAATTGTTATTTGGTGCTGCGTTGAGCATGAACATTATATCGGGATCTTGTTTATTGCGAGGCTTACTTGTTTAAATCCGAGAATAATGGTTGTTCGATTTATATGAGTAATGTGTTTTATGCACATGCACCTTTGATAGATGGTCTATTCATATTGAATCTCGATAGTAGAAATACACATATTAATAACATTGAGGCTAAACGTTTGAAATCAAGCGATAATTTGACCTATATGTGGCAATCGTGCCTTGGTCACATTGGAGTGAAGCGTATGAAGAAACTCCATTCCGATGGACTTCTTGAATCACTTGATTTTGAATCACTTGAAAGATGCGAAGCATGTCTGATGGGTAAAATGACTAAGACTCCATTTTCTGGTATGATGGAGCGAGCTACAGACTTATTGGAAATCATACATACCGATGTGTGTGGTCCAATGAGTGTAGCATCGCGAAGTGGTTATCGTTATGTTCTTACATTCACGGATGACTTGAGTAGATATGGGTATATCAATTTCATGAAACATAAGTCAGAAACTTTGAGAAGTTTAAGGAGTTTCAAAGTGAGGTAGAGAATCAACGTAACAAGAAGATTAAATTTCTACGTTCTGATCGTGGAGGTGAATATCTAAGTTACGAGTTTGGCGAGCATTTGAAGAAATGTGGAATACTTTCATGATTGACACCACGGAACACCACAACAGTAATGGTGTGTCTGAACGTCGTAATCGAACTCTCTTAGATATGGTTCGTTCTATGATGTCACTTACAGATTTGCCACTATCATTTTGGGGTTATGCATTAGAAACAGCCGCATTCACTTTAAATAGGGCACCGTCTAAATCCGTTGAAACGACACCGTATGAATTATGGTTTGGGAAGAAACCTAAATTGTCGTTCCTTAAAGTTTGGGGATGAAGCCTATGTAAAGAAGTTACAGCCGGACAAGCTTGAACCCAAAGCGGAAAAATGCGTCTTCATAGGATACCCGAAGGAAACTATTGGGTATACCTTCTATCATAGATCCGAAGGCAAAATCTTTGTTGCCAAGAATGGATCCTTTCTAGAAGGAAGTTCTCTCGAAAGAAGTGACTGGAAGGAAAGTAGACCTCGACGAGGTTGTCGAACCTTCTCTCGAATTGCAGTAGCGCAGCACCGGAAGAAGTTCTGTGGTGCCTGCACCAATAAGAGAGGAAGCTAGTGATGGTGATCATGAAACTTGGTTGAAGTTGCTCTGAGCCTCGGAGGTCAACGAGAAATCGTACCACTCCAGTTGGTATGATTCCGTTATGAATGTCATGTTGGTGGACAACCGATGACCCTGAGACATATGAGGAAGCAATGATGAGCCCAGATTCCAATAAATGGCAAGAAGCCATGAAATCCGAGATTGGATCCATGTACGAAAACCAAGTATGGACTTTGGTGGACTTACCGGATGGCCGGAAGGCTGTCGAGAACAAATGGATCTTCAAGAAGAAAACAGATCTTGATGGTAATGTTATCGTCTATAAAGCTCGACTTGTCGCAAAAGGGTTTCGACAAATTCAAGGAGTTGACTACGATGAGACTTTCTCACCGTAGCGAAGCTAAAGTCTGTGAGGATTATGTTAGCAATCGCTGCATGTTATGATTATGAGATATGGCGGATGGATGTCAAAACAGCATTCCTCAATGGAGACATTGATGAAGAGTTGTATATGATGCAACCCAAAGGTTTTGTCGATCCTAAAGATGCTAACAAGGTATGCAAACTTCAACGGTCCATCTATGGATTGAAGCAAGCATCCCAAAGTTGGAATCAACGTTTTGATAAGGTAATCAAAAGTTTTGGTTTTATACAAACTTATGGAGAAGCTTGTATTTACAAGAAAGTGAGTGGGAGCTGTAGCATTCTTAATCTGTATGTGGATGACATATTGTTGATTGGGAATGATGTAGACCTTCTTAATAGTGTCAAAGAGTATTTGAATAATAGTTTTTCAATGAAGGATCTTGGCGAAGCAGCTTACATATTAGGCATAAAGATTTATAGAGATAGATCGAAACGCCAAATATCATTGTCACAAAGTACATATTTGGACAAAGTTCTAAAGAGGTTTGGAATGGAAGACAGCAAGAAAGGGTTCTTGCCCATGTTGCCAATATCTGACGTTGAGTAAAACTCAAAGTCCGACATCGCAGAAGATAGAGAAAAGATGAGTAAGACTCCTATGCCTCAGCCATAGGATCTCTTATGTATGCCATGCTATGTACTAGACCGACATCGCATATCTTTAGTCTAACTAGCAGATATCAAAGTGATCGAGTGGATCATTGGACAATGTGTCAAAAAAATCCTTAAGTACTTGAGAAGAACTAAGGATATGGTTCTTTCGTATGGAGGTGATGAACAGCTCGTTGTTAATGGTTACACCGATTCTAGTTGGAACACCTATCCGGATGATTCTAAATCACAACTGGATACGTATTTATTTTGAATGGTGCAGCGATTAGCTGGAGGAGTGCAAAGCAAAGCGTTGTGGCGAGATCTTCAACGAATCGGAATACATGGCTGCCGGAGGCTTCACAAGAAGCGATATGGATGAAAGAGTTCATTCTGAGCTGGGTGTGGTTCCTAGTGCGCTGGACCCAATGTTCATCTCTGTGATAACATGGGCGCCATAGCCAATGCGCAAGAACCAAGGTCACACAAGAAGCTGAAGCATATCAAGCTGCGTTTTCACGCTATTCGAGAACATATCCAGGATGGGGATATAAAGATTTGCAAAGTACACACAGATCTGAATGTGGCGGATCCGTTGACTAAACCTCTCCCAAGGGCAAAACATGACCAACACCAAACCGCCATGGGTGTTCTGTATATTACCATGTAATCTAGATTAGATGACTCTAGTGCAAGTGGGAGACTGTTGGAGATATGCCCTAGAGGTAATAATAAATGTAGTTATTATTATATATCTTTGTGTTTATGATAAATGTTTACATTCATGCTATAATAGTATTAACAGGGAAACCATTAATACTTGTGTGATTTGTAAACTTAATTTGAAGTCCCTAGTATGGCCTCTATACTTCACTAGCTTGTTGGTTGATTGATGATGTGGTTTCTTTGTCATGAACATTGAGATGTTATCAACAACAAGATCATATCGTTAGGAGAATGATATGGTGGACATACTCCTATAGACAAGCGTAGCATAAAGATCAAGTCATTTCAATAGTTCAATTGCTATATGCTTTATGATACATAGTAACCTAATTCCTTCGACCATGAGATCATGCATATTGCCTTTACTGGATGGATGCTTTGATGTCATCAAACACCAAACCGTAACATGGTGGCTATAAAAGTGGCATTGGGTGTTGGAAAGTATTGGTTGAAACACATGGATCAAGAGTGGGATTTGTCCATCCACATGACGGATAGATATTCTCTGGGCCCTCTCGGTGAAATGTCATCCAATTAGCTTGCAAGCATGTGACTTGGTCACAAGGGATCACATATCATGGGAACGAGAAAGAGTACTTATCGATGTGAGGTTGAAACTAGGTATGCAGGATACCGATCATGACCTCGGATAAGTAACATATCGTGAGACAAAGGGAAATTGGTATCGTATGTAAGTGGTTCATTCGATCGCAAAGTAATCGTAGAAATATGTGGGAGCCATATGAATTTCCAGATTCCTCTATTGGTTATTGTTCGGAGAAGTGTCTCGATCATGTCCGCATAATTCACGAACCGTAGGGAGACACACTTAAGGATTCACGTTGTTTGAGTAGTTATGGTATTATGAGAAAGAGACCGAATGTTGTTGGTCTCGGATGGGATCCGGGATATCACGAGGTGATCCGGAATGGTCCGGAGAATAAGATTCATATAAGGAAAGTCCCATTTGAGTTGGGGAATGGTTCGGTGTTTTCATCGGGAACATTCTAGAAGGTCCCGGAATGTCCGGCACTCCGGGGGGGAAGGGGTACATGAATGTGTCATTGCAAGATGGAATGATTGCATCATGTACTAAGTGTTCTCGCTGTCCAAAATAAAGGGTTTATTTAATTCCTAAATTGGAAAAGTCAAGCGCCAGTTTTTCAACCGCCATTTTGAAATAGGAGAAGTTGAAACCGACTTGGGGAGGAGTCCTCCTCCCCAAAGCGGCCAGCCCTAGGCGAGTTGGGGAGGGACTCCTCCTCCTCGGGCGCCAGCCCTCCCACCTATAAAGGGAGGCAGGCCTCCCTCTAGAGACACACAAGTTCCTATCCTCTAAACTAGAAACTAGACCTAGACCCGGTTTAGAGCTGTTTGGTTTAGAGCCTTCTAATTGGTTTAGAGCCCTCTAATTGGTGTGTCTAATTACTAGACCACTAATAGCCTCTCTCATAAGCTCCACCATACTACCGGCTTAGCGAAGCCTGCGGGATCTCCTCTACCTCGGTACCACGCCGTTGTCAGCGGAATCGCGAGGAGAGTGCTACAACCTCCACTTTCTTTGGAACAAGGAGAGGAAGGTCTTCGTCGAGTACCGAACGTGTGACCGATCAAGGGCGCTAGGGAACGCGGCGCCGGAAGGATCGTCTACGCGATCTTGAGATCGGAAAGAGTACGACTACATCACCCACGAGAATCTGCTCTCGTTAAACACTTTGGAATCTTCGAGGGTGAGTTATTCCATCGACTCGTTGCTACAATCTAGTAGATAGATCTTGGCTTGTTTGTTTGTATGCGATAGAAAATTTTTGTTTTCCATGCTACGAACCCCTACACATACCACACTTGGCAAGGCGATTTACGGTCCAAATCCTTCCGTGCGGGTCCAAAGCGGAGTCCCAAGACTTGCCACTTTGATGCATGAAGACCGTGGATGGTGCAATGATCCAGAGGAGGACGTCAGCGGCGTTACCAACGTCCCTGTTGTGGAAGGTAGCTTTACCTGCCATGGACTGAGTCCATGGTCAAAAGTCTCTTTAGGCACCTATATCCTCTTTTGTTGCTATGTGGCAATCCTTCCCGCCAAGAATTTTGGGAAGAGGACCGGAGCGGCTATAAGAGGGCAGAGCTATAACCTTAGAAGGTATCGGCTTCGCTTCCTTAGAAACCCTAGACCTTTGGTCTTTTCCATCCACAAACACTTGTATTGTAACCTCCCCAAGCAGTGTAAGCAATCCAAAAAAAAGTAGGAGTAGGGTTTTACACCTCATGGTAGCCTGAACCTGGGTAAACTCCTAGTGTCTTCTATCATGCTCGTTTGCTTGTCCATCATCGATGGTCTGAAGCTTGCGTGCTCATCCCCAAGAGTTTGAAACATCCTACTTGTGAAATACCCTTGTTCCATTCACTAGTGGAAAACGGGGCTCTAGTCCCAGTCCGTAACAGGCTCTAGTCCCGGTTTCGCACCTGGGACTGCCAATTCGGGACTAGAGACCCCTATCTCTAGTCTTGAATTGCCACGAACCAGGACTAGAGAAATATCTTGGGTTGGTGTGTGCTCTATAGAAATATCTTGGGTTAGTGCGTTCTCGTAGTAGGATTTTTTTTTGTTTTCTGCCATGGAACCCCTTCACCTAGTTGGCTTGGAGGTTGGTGTCATGGCGCCCTCTTCGTGGAAGATTGTGAAGAGGCCCGGGTTTTCCCCTTCGTGGGATTTGTGAAGTGGTTGTGGAGCTTGCCATCTCCGTAGTGGAGGAAAAGCTAGCCATAAGGTAAGTGGCTATTCCTTCATAGGGATAGCTTCAGATAATACAGATAATAAGGTGCCCTTCGTGGACTTGGGTAACCCCTTCATGGGATCCCACACCTCTCCAACGTGATGTACCTTACTTGTAAGGGAACACGAGAATACATCTTCATCTCCACATGCCTCGGTTATTTCTATACCTGAGTTTACTTTTCTTGTGATAGCCATCAATCTTGAAGTTTTTATACTTGCTTATCACTCGTGGTATATATATGTTGTGTTATCGTTCTTAGCTTAACTTGTTGTTGGTGCACTTAGCTGAGCCTAGTGTATTTTGGTTTTGTGCATGTAAAATAAACGTTAGTTTAGTTCCGCATTCTTTCAAGCCAAAACCATAAAAGTTTTTAAATTTCCTATTTATCCCCTCTAGGCGACATCTCTATCCTTTCACTAGCCATAAGGAAAGTGGCTATTCCCTCACGGGATAGCCTCGGAGATAAGGTGCTCTTTGTGGCTTGGGGAAATCCTTTGTGGAATCTCGCACCTCCCCAAACGTGACGTACCTTACTTGTAAGGAAACACAGGAATACATATTTGTATCCATATGCCTCGGTTATCTCTATACCCGAGTTTACTTTTCTTGTGATGGCCATCGAGCTTGAAGTAGTTATATCTTGCTCACCACTTGTATTATATATATATATATAAATATCTTGTGATACCTTGCTCAGCTTAACTTGTTGTTGGTGCACTTAGTTGAGCCTAGTGTATTTAGGTTTTGTACTTGTAAAATAATGTTAATTAGTTTAATTCCGCATTCTTTCAAGCTAAAATCATAATAGTTTTGAAATTGTCTATTAACCCTCTCTCTAGGCAACATCTCTGTCCTTTCATCTCCTCTCTGAATCCAAGATCCCACCCCCATCCCTCTCTAGTCTCCTAATAACACAAGGTCGCATCCCCATCCCTCTCAAGTCAGCACTAGTGTTCAGTACTAACCCAAGATCTCATCTCTCCCTTCTAGTGTCCAATACTAATCTTAAAGATCCCACCATCTTTTCCTGCAAGTAGTGAACAAAAAAACGATGTAGGTTGGCCTCGGGCGGTACCGTATGGCCTCGGGCGGTACCGTACCACAGGTATCTTCTTCATCCCTTCTACAGATAGAGTCCCATTTGTTTTTCTATCTCTTTGTTAATTGATTTTATTGCTCTTTCAATTCCGCTATGAGGAGGCCAACTGCTAGATCCGGTGCGAGGAGGCCGTCTGCTAGATCCGCTCGGATGAAGACCTGTAGATTGGTAGCTAGGTTGTTTATAGCACAAAAATCTCGTTACTCCGATTTATGTAGAATCTATGTAGAATGGAAAGATGCTCAAGAACTAATAAATCGAGATTTTTTCTTAATAATCTATTTTTTGTATTTTTTTATAGATAGAAAGATAGGGAATCTGAGAGCTTCCCTATTAGGAAATAGAATTTTATATCATAATTGTAAAATGAAATTATATATCTTAAATATTATGGAAATTATTATTTACTTGTGTATGAGAAAAATATTTGTTAACGATGATTGTCATTAAATTTTGTGCCGAGGCTTGTGTACCAATCACCGTAAAAATGCGGGGCATCTTGCCATTACACGGCATTTAGATTTTACCGTCTTCTTTAATATACCAAGACATATCGAGTCTGACACCGCGGTAGCGCTATCTCAGCGGATGACGGTGTGAAGAGCCAAAAGCACCGTCTATGCACTTTTTCCGACCTATTTTCGCCGCGATTAGGCGTGTGTCTCGGTATTTACAACCGCCAAGGCTTGCCTTCCTTACCCGGGCCCACCAGCCTAGATCCGGTCCACATCACGCGCATGCAGTGACCCACGAATCATCGCCATGCCAACCGCTGAATTCCTACATCACCGAGCCCTACGAGCTCCATTGGGGCCACACCTACGGTGCCGCCGATCGCCACCGCCAAGACACAGAGCCCAGCACCCTATGGCCAGTTCTTCAGCACATCGGTGGCCGAAATCGCTTCTACGGGCAGCCTCTCGCGCGAGCTGGTAGAGAGACGCCCGCTCCACCGGCACCGCACGGCTTCGTCCGACGACAGGGTTGTGGAGGAGGGAGACTAGGGAGTTAGGGTTCGCCCATGTTGCCGTAGCCACGCGGAGCGAACCAGTCAGCCCACGTCCTACATGCATGCTCCGGTATGCTAATGGTAATCATGGGAGTACTTGGTTAAACACTCATAGCTAGTCATTTAAGAGCATCACCGGTCGTGTCCTCTAAAAGACCGATACGTTGGGACACGCTTGTTCGCAGCCGCGTGCCCTGAACGTCTTTTTTTTTTAAATGAATGCAAACGAAAATCTAAAATTTTATTCAAACTTTGTTATATTTTACATGGTTCGAACTTCTAACAACATTTAACTAAAACCTAATCTAATATAACGATCTCCGCGGCCCCGGCATCCACCGCGGTAGTAGTCGTCGAAGCAGCAGTCGTAATTGTCGCGATCTCCCTCTTCCCGCGCTCGTCAGGCTCGCCGGCCGGCTCGCCCTTGACCACGCCGCTAGGCCCAGCGCCTCCGGCATTGTCGTCAGGTTGACGAGCTCCCTGTCGGCATCACGGATGGATGCATTGATCACTTCCTCGATCGTCCCCCGCCAGGTGTTGTGATCGTTCAAAGGTTCCATCCACACCGACCCGTAGTTGGGCGTGTCCTAGGGGTCGTCGGCGCAGCCTCCCCACCGGTCTCCTCGACCACCTCCTCCTTGGGGCAGCGCGGCTTACTAATGACGATTCCGCACAATGGGTTGTGCCTCGTCGGCGGTATGAACTCCTCCTTCACCTCCTTTTGGGGGCATGGTAGGGGAGGCGTACCAGGAAGACCAGCCTGAGCCCGCCAAAAACAACGAGCGTGAGGAGGAACCCGATGTTGCTATCGATGCCCTTGGAAGCCTTTGGGCCGCTCTTGGTGGTGACATCATGTCTATGCGAGGGCCACCGATCCAGATGTGCTCAATGACGGCATCGGGGGTGTGGCCAGGCCGCCCCGCTGCGTTGATAGAGTTTGGTGGCGCGATGAGGCCATCGAGGTCCACCATGCCATCCATCCACCGTGTATGTAAGACGTCGAGTCACCACTCATCGTTGTCGTCGGCGGTCCACAAGGGGGACAAGCGCTCCTCCGGAAACAGCCTGCACTAGAGCTCGCGGATCTGCTCCCACCATGCCTTGCTGCCAAGCCTGCCGGCCATGAGAATTATTTCATAATGGGAATTCTGGGAATTATCATTGTTAGTCATGACAATTATTTCAAAGCACCTAGTGTCTATACAATATAAAAGACTTCATAATGCTTAAGTTTACACTTTGTCAGTTGCGGGATCTGGTCTAGTTATTGGCACCTTCAAATGCACATAAATTGCGGGATCAGGTTGTTATAAAATTGACCTGATAAAGTACAACAAATACATGTAGTATGTAAAAAAACATGGATAGCTTGTTTCTAGGAGAAGCTAGAAGTAGTTTTCCACGTAGAATATTGACTTAGGAGCTAACCATTAGCTTTGCATCAAAGCGTATTTTGGAGGAAGCATGCTCTGCTAAAGAAGGTTAATCTTACATGAGGATAACTATATTTAAATTCCAAATTAACATGACCTTTCAGCTATAGAATTCAAGTATACATCAAAGCTTGATCTCACCTCCTGTCTAATGTGTAAAGGACTTCTATCATGATGGCAAATTCCCAATGTTCATGTATTTATTCAAAGTAGTAATATTATTGTTATTTCTGGACAAAAAAGTAGCCAAACTATAGGATATGAATAAATAAATATATTTGAAATTAAATTTGCCAACGTTCTAGAAGAGGCTGAACGCTCACACTGTATTTCATTTCAACAAACAAAATAGACGGAAGAACATGAGCACTACCTTATTTCATGACTTAGAGCTGAATCAAAGGCGTGTTGAAGGTCATCGTGCCTGACAAAACCCACACAAACATAAATGGTTTGCTTCATATATTTCTCCCTGGTATGACTTCTCATTTAGGGATTCAATGCATACAATTAATACCCTGATCAACCCTCTTTACCAAATGCTTGGATTTCTTTAAAATAAAGAGTCTCATCAGTCATCACTCTAACAAACAAGCAAGATGAAGCGAAATCACAGATATTCAAGCACAGTTGATTAGCCATGCGTAGAATATCGAATCCTCCATCCCTCATTTTTTTTATCGATCACACGCCCAAATTCATATTGTTGTGTATTAGATGAAGACCAAAATTGCGCGAACCCTACAAAACAACGCCCAAAAAGAAAACCAAAAAGGCAAAAGCTGAGCTATCATAATTAGAGAAGAAGCTAAGGACTGAAGGTAAAAAAAATGCGACTTACAGGGTAGCAAGAGGCCCTCCAAGCAGTTTAATAGAAGAATTTTTGGTGCGTATGGCGAGGGAGTGGGCGCGAGCACTCAAACTCGGGACCTCACAGGGTAGGACTGGTATCAGCACCAGCCAACCACCTAGGCTATGCCTTGGTGTCTCGGAGATCTGACCAAAATCATTATAAACTAATTAGCACTATAATCAAGGGAGCCAATTGGGTGGCTAGCAACGAAAATCACGCTTGTGTTGTCTGAAGTAATTTATTTGCTGCTTGCTGTTGGCGAGAGAGACATGAGCTGCAGTACCCCTGCAGTATCACGGTATTGGGATCGATGCATGTCAGATAGAGAGGAAAACCTGGTTCTTCAGGGAGAATTCCCGAAATCAAGCCTAAATGCTTAGAGTGGGAAATGCCTGGAGTGCCAGCGCTCGCTCGCGGGTCTATACATACCAATATTCTGCGAATTGACTGCTTGGGGTCCGTCTAAAGACTCTAAACCTCCAAGTCGCATTTTTTTGGAAATGCTTGGAACGGGCGATGACCCAGACCTTGGGATGCCATTCGAGGCAGGAGCACGAAGCGGCCAGTGTCTTCTTGAGGTCATCGTGGCAGCGTGGAGCGTGAGAAAAAAAAAGGAAGAGGGAGAAGAGGATTTGAGACGGATTGGTCGTGTTCCTTCGAAGGCGAACGCGATACACTGATGGTATATATTTAGTGCTCCTAGCTTGGTCACCGAGAAGGTATCCACCGCCTCCTCCTATGCTGATCGAGGTAGTGGCGCTCTGCCTCATGTACGATCTGCCTCGCCGAAGGTGGAGGGGAGGCGAACAAAAAACGATGTAGAATGAGGGAGGCGAAAGGGGGAGCTGCTACACGCCGCTTAGAGGCGGTGCAAGGCGCGCCGCTGCGCGATGTAAGTGGGCCGGTCCAGGTTACGAGATTTCCTTTTTTATTTTTTTAAGTAGATTTCCTTTTTTATTCTTTCTTTTTCTGTTTCTTTTTTCTCTATTTTTATTTAAACTCTGAACATTCTCTATAATTATGATTCAAGAACTGTGATTGTTTTTGAATATTCATGAAGATTTTTTAATATCATGGAAAATAATTCAAAAATCATGAACAAAAGTTTGAAAATTATGAATCAAATTTGCAAAAAGTCATGGACCATTTTTAAAAATCATAAACCAATTTAGAAAATCATGAACCAAAAATAAAAACATGAACAAAAATTCAAAAACTATGAACCCAATTCAAAAAATCATGAACCAATTTTAAAAATCATGAATCAAAATACGAAAAAACATAATATTTTTTTCAAAAAATAATGAACATATTAAAAAAGGTGTTTCTAAAAAACATAAACAAAAATGAAAAATAAATAGAAAAAAGATAAAAGATAAAGATAGCGTAAAAGGTGAAGCCTCGCGAACTGGGCCGGCTCAACGGGGCTTCCACCCTATGCGGCGCTAGCCGCCCGCACCGCCTACGGGCGGTAAATAGTATTTCCGGGCGAAAGGGCAAGAGACCCATCTCTACTATGGTCCTGCTCTGTGGGTATCGCACTATTTTAGTCCGATTAACAAGAAGACGTCAGAGTAGCAGGCCAGAAAACGGTAGGCTGGCCCATTAATTGGGATTTGATGAAATTAACCGGTTTAGCCACCATGCGGGGGGACAATAAGATATCGATCGTTAGAGGAGCGAATCGGACGGCCATTCGGCCAAGAGCATGAAATCTCTGTCATAGCTCCTAGCTAAGTGATTTTTATTTTTTTAAATTAATATTTCACTTGCCAAAGAATTTTGACTTGAAATAAATTTATCTACGCTCTTACCTCTTCATGGATATGAAAAAAGGTAGCTTGTAGTACGAATATTACTCAAAGAACATTTTTTTAGAAACTATGCCACATGGCCTGGCGATAAATTAATAACGCCAACAACATCAGAACTGATACATAGTGCTGATCCTAGCTTATATAGAAGAACTGCACACACACCCGAGAGAGAGGCCTATCGAAGGAGCTACAAACGGAAACGAGAGACATCCGACGACCATTACAGTTACTACGCAGAGAAGGAGCAAAGGTTGGATGAGGTGCGTGTCGGACCGGCGCTCACCCTAGCGGGCGAACCGATAGCGACTCGTCGAGATGGCTCCACCGACGCAGGCAACGCCACCAGAGGCCGGCCACCACCAGGAATCAGCCGACTGCACTCTACCGAGACGCACCACCAAGGATGAGCCAAACAAGAAACACCGCGAGTGTAGAACACGAAGCAAGCCTTGACGAGGAAAATGGGGTGGAACCATCCAACCATCGGAGAGCCGCTCGCCGTGGGACTCCAAAGCGGCATCTTCAAGAAGATCACACCACAAAAGCGCCGCTACCTCCCGATCCGAAAATCTTCGGTTTTCACCCGAAGCACGCAGGCATACCGAGCACCGCCACCTCGAAGCCTTCAGGAAGGGGACGACGTCCATGGACGCCGCCGTCGAGGCCCAGAGGGCAAAGGTTTCCCCCGGCGAGGCACTCACCTGTCCACGCCACACGACTCGCCGGCACCACGTCGTCCTCACAACCGTAAACACCGGCCAGCACCAGAGCCTCTAGCACGCCATACTGAATGATGGTTAGTTCATCATCCTGCAAATTAAGAATTTAAAGTTTTTTAGGCACTTATTTTGGGCCCTTTTAATCACAACAGGAAGTACATCAACAACTTCAACAACTATGTTAAAATTAAAGAGGAGAGAAAGGATTCCTATCTTGTCACTAATCCTGATTATATAGAGTTGTAGATAAGAACCACCACTTCCATAAATTCAGTTTTTATTTAACGCCCATATACACGTTAAAAAGATTCCACTTAAAAGAGGTATTCTTGATTTCTTGACCATCAAAACCATCCTTGTAAAATATTACGAGTAACACAAACATCAACCCAGATATGGCTGCCTTAACTCCCATGAGGATCCCACCAAAAGCTGATGATGATGGTTCCCAAAGCAAAATGTAAAGTAAATTGTCTAACTTCTCCATTTTCAAGATTCAAAAGCATGGGGATAGAAACAAGGTAGGGTTGCATGTCACTCACTTGAACTACATAATTTTCATTGAATAACAACATAGGAAGAACAAATGATTCTTTGCAAGAGATTTGAATGGAAGAGAAATCCATATAGATTATAGTGCAAATGAATCCTTAGAAAAAACAAATGTATATGGGATTCAATCCTAAGAATCAAACAACCCTCATAGGAAAATTTCTAAATATCCAAATCCTTTAAAAAGTTCCTTTGAAAATCAGTTCAATCAAAAGAGGGTGTTATTAGCATGCACACATTCATATTCGTATCATCCCTTGTCTATAGGGCATGTGATAGAGTTCCACGGGGGACGTACCATGGATTATATTCCCTCAAGCACTTTTGCTTCCCTCCTTTTCATTGCATAGGAGCGACTTATGGTTCTACATATATTGTTGAGAACCTAAATTGCTTTTTTGCCTCATTGTAGATAAATCCGACTCTGTGGAAATCATACAAACTGTTGATATTTACTTTTTTGTTGTTTCAGCATGGTTGCATAAAACTATATATTGTACAGTGTACAAAAAGTAAACGATGAACCAATATTTTGTTTTCTCTACCATATAGTAGTTATTAGCAATTAGAAAATATGACCAAGTGATTGAGAATCATATTGATACTTTCTATAGTCCAAGCATTTTCTTTCAGTGCGGCATTCATGTAAGGAATAACTCATGATATTTTTTATTTTTCCTCAACAGAACCATTTGATAACTTCACAATCCATTTTGACCTCTCAATGTCTGATGTACATTCACGCCCCCACCCCCAATAGGTACAATTTCCTGGCAATCCAGAATATGGTGGTAAGTATGGAGAACATGCTAACCACGCACTTCAATTAGTGCACCCAACTTTTGTATTTGAACCATATTATTTTTTGGTAAGTAACAACATGAATTTTAGTAATAGCACCGAACTTTTGTTTTGGATTATACTTCAGTTAGTAACAGTGCAATATTATTTTTTTAGTTGGATCATACAACATGGTTGCTTCAGTAATAACACCCAAGTTTTTTCTTAATATCATTGAAAACTATCATTGGCATTACTATTTTGCTAAATCCACAATAAAAGGCATATTGTGCCCATTTGAGCTTCCATTGGTTTATGATGTGATATTTTTCCATTAGTTTGGTATATGATATTTTCTAAGGATCAATATTATTTTGCTAAATTCACAGTCTAGTTCTTTTCCATTTGAGCATCCATTAGTTCAGTACTTATTCCCATTTTTTAGATGATACTTATGCCCATTTGAGCTTCCATTTTATTCTTGCTGCATCATGGCTTTTAACTATCATTGATGGTATTATTTTGATAAATCCCCAATATAGTGTTTCTGTTTGATCTTCCATTAGTACACAGCTGCACAAGTCAATAAGATGATTGTTTTTTGCCTCCTAATATTACGATGTTGTCCTGATGTATCATGGGTGCTTGCAAGCCAATAATATTGTGTGCTTTTGACAGATATATTATGAAGAAAAATATTTATACCCTATACTGATATTGGATTTATATGTCATACGCACTTTATGGTTTACTGGTATGTGCTTCATATAATCATTTAGGGTGGTTCTTTGGGGATTCGATCAAGTCAAGTAGGCACTTGCTCAACGGTGCCATAATTATTGTAGCCGCTCTTTAGATTTGCAATGCTCATCAGACAATGTCACATGTCCAGCTCAAGTTTGAGAGATAACTATTCGCATAATTGGGGAGGATATTTGTAAGCATGTCATGTCTTCAAAGGATATACGGAAAAATTATTAATTCTGATTTTTTAGTCACATCACTTTACTTGGTTACATGTTGTTTACTTGCTTCTAATTATCTGTGCCTGAGACAATTGTTCAGATCTTGCATTAATAATTTAATATAGTTTGCATAATAATAAAGTGTATGTTGCTTACTTGAATTTGCATGCATATAGTACGAATACCTCATCTAGGTTGATTTCTGTTAAAGATTTACATGATGCTGGTGACAATGGGGCCGTGATGCCATGAACAAATCAAGCAGATTGAGGGAGTTCCGGGATAAGCAAAGCTATTCTAGGCGAAACACCATGGTGATGCCTCACACATTTGATTTACTACATAGAAATATGATGCAGTAATTGGTATGGATCCTGTCACATTGCCTACATTTTGATTCTATTACTTTGTGGGTTCTTGGTTAAACTGGGAGTGTAGATGCTAAGAAGTTTTTCAATGGTGTTGAGATGTCACTGTACAAGATGAAAGTACTTGCTGAAATATGATTAGGAAGTCTTGATCGATCAGAAGTAATGTCTTGATCCATCAGAAGTAAAATCATACGGAATAGTAGTCTTGCCAACTATTGCATAAGCTAACTTGTGTTTTTTCAGCTATGTTACTAATTCATAATATGATTAATTAAATATCTAGTATGTTATGTTATCTAATTCAACTATACTTGAGAACTGGTTAGGCAAAGGTGGTGTAGCATCCCAATTGTCTAACAATTGCAATGCTACTAGCCTAGTCTATATAATGCTACCTTAATATATATAGAGTTGTTGCATCATCATCATATTATGCTCATGTCATCATGCCTCCTTGCATTTGAGCATCATATAAAACCCTTTTTGATTTGGTTCTTATCTCATATGCATTATTAATTGTATTTGCCTCTTGATATTGTATTTGGTTCTTGATATATTGTTTAATGCCCAAGTTGAGTTGGGGGCATATCTCTTATTAACTCCACCACCTTTCTTTCACCACCTTATAATTCCACCATCCAACTAAAATATGAGCTTTGCATTTTATTTGAGTTTGCCTCTAGCTCATGTGGGTTGGGATGGATCCAATTCTTTTCCACATGCTCTCATCTTGGCATCATGTTGTTTTCACATTATTGATATATGAGAGCCACATGGCCACCTTTGCATGCCTTGTGAGTGGAACCCTTTTTCCTAGCTCCCATATGGATTAATATGGATTTATGCTCATGTTGGGATATTTTGTGGGCTTATTAACTACCTAGTGGCATATACACACTAGCAAGTCCCATTGTATTTCAAACATGGCCATCTCCAACTACTCCACATGGGGAATCCTTTCTTTTCTTTGGCTTGGCTTGATTCCACTTTTGGGAATGCAAAGGAACAATGCCATGTTTAATATAATTGTTTTCACTATATAATCATGGTATTAAATACTTTGCAAGGGCCATGCAAGTACCACCTTTTGGCTTGGCATTTGGATTTTATTTGATTTTAAAATGGATCATCTCTCTCTCTCCCCTCTTAGCTTGATCTTGTTGATCTTGCTTAAGACCATCATCATCCCCCCCCTCATGTTTTTGCTTGATCTATTTTGGAGTTGCAATCTTCTAAAACCCTAAACCTCCACCCCTTCTCTCTTATCCTCTAGCTAGGTGCCACTCATATCACCTACCCATCTTCACCATGCCCCATCCTCTCTAACCACACCCCCCCATCTAATCTAAACCCATAACCCCATCTAAGCTAAACCCTAATCCTATCATGCCACACCCTTCCCTCTCTCGGCCTCTCTCTTCTCCATCTAGCTGGCCCCACCTGGCCACCCTCTCTCCCTGGTCCCACCTAGCTACCCCCCCTCTCTCCTAAACCCTAGCCCGAGCCATACCTAGCCCAACTCGAGCCTCACCTCTCTCTCCCTAGCTCTCTCTGCCCTAGGGCCTCCCAGCCAGAACCTGCCCCCTCCTTGGCCTCGCCCACAGGCCCACCAGAAGCCCCATGCTCCTGCCCTGGTCCTGCCCTGCAGTGCGTGAGCAAGGAGGAGGAAAGGTGGCGAGCCACCTTTTCCCATCTACCCAGCATGCAGTACCACCTCCCTCCCATCCCTATCTACCACCACACGGCACCTCTACGCCTCCAGACCAGCCCAGATCCACCCAGACGCTCCCTCTCCTGTCGTCCCTCACCACCGCCATACCATCGCCGGCTACACCGTCGGCCTCCACTTCCCGTCGTTCGGGCCTTGAGCGATCCATGGAGTGGTTGGAGAGTACTAGGAGGCTCCCTGCGTCGCTGGAACACGCCATCGTCGAAGAGCACCGAGCCACTAGTACCAGCGCGAGCCCAGCGCAAACCCTAGACCGCCCGGCCTCGCCGACATCGATCGCTGCGCCTCGCCGAACCACCGCCACCAGCCTCCCGGTGAGCTGCACCTCACCGACACCCTCCGCCGTTTCTCTCGCTTAGACGAAGCGGATCCGGCGTGGAACGCCCTCTGCACAGCGGCAGTCGTCGCCGTCTGCCTTCTGTTCTTCGTAACCCTCATCTAGGCCGCGCCCACCTCTCTAGCACCAACCCACGAGCCACCGCACTGGCTCGCCCCCAGCGTCTGCCACGTCGAGTTCGAGTCCCGCTCACGCCCGCGCCCATCGATCTGTCGATCGCGGCGAAGAAAGCAATCTGGCTGTGCCGTTTTGCGTAAACCCCCCTGCATCTCTTTCTGCATCGACCCGCGGTCCACCTGGCCCACTAGTCAGCCGCCGCGAGGTTCTTCTAGAAAACCCCCTGCCTTTTTATAACCCTCAACCCGCGCTCCACCTTGGCCCCATCCGGGTTGCTGTCTTTCGCCCCTGCGTGGACCCGTGGCCGCTAGCCCCATCGCCTCGATTATGGCGGCAATCATGTAAAAAGCTTTTCCAGCAAGTCATTCAACACGGCCCCATCTGATCGTTATTGTGGCTAGCCTAGAGCTGAGTAACAAAAGTATTTATCTGTTTCTGTTTTAAATTCAAATCTTTTCTAATTATTTCAAATTCAAATCTTTTTCTGTTTTTAAATATCTTTTCATATATTAATCCAAATAATACAAATAAGATATGTTTTCAAATCAGAAAATGTGAGGAATTCAAATATGCAATCCAAAATATATTTTGAACACTTAAATTTCCAAGTTTATTTAAATTACAATAAATGCCCCCTTTTTCTTAAATAATTAATAACTTTTGATTTATAAATCCAAATTTAACAAATGATATGTCTAAAATGATTAGCTCGACGAGACCTTTCTGTTTATGCATTCCTTGGTTTGATTTGAAGCATGCATCATATAAATATATTGTATACAGCAACTTAATTGAGAATAAAATGAGGTCAAAACTCAATAAAATGGTTTCTTCTTGTATTCCACACCTCACCCATGCCATGCTACCTATTGCCATGCAATTTGTGCATCATTCATCATGGCATGATTGTTTGCTTGATGCATTTAATTCATATGCTTGTGCACTTTATTTATGTTGGCCCTTGTTTGTTTGGCTCTTCTTCGAATAGGCAAGGCGGGGATATATCAAGAGAACCAGGAGCACTACCCAGATCCTTCTCACGCTTCAACTGAGCTGCCAGGCAAGCACTACCACATGCTTGCATACATATAGTACCTATTGCCTCTATCTTATTCTTGCATCATTGAGTCGCGATTGCATTAAATTGAATCCCAAGTATTGCATAGCCTTTATTTTTAAACCCCACCGAAGCTTGTTCCTCCATCCCATGAGCCATTACTACAGGAGTTGTTTGAGCCATGCGAGTCGTGGGACAGCATGTGTAGGGTATGTGAGTGTTTGATGGATAACGAGGTACCTAAACAACTTAACCTGAGTAGTAATGGGATAACTAACGAAAGTGGCACCGGTGAGCCATATCTGATTTGGTTTTCAGGCTCACTTGTGTCCGTGGGACCCAGTACTTGATTCTGTTCCTTGAATATTCGCTATCCACATCCGGAGGCTTATGAACCCCCACAGGCGAGCTTGATTCATTCTTATTTCTTGGGACCACAACTAGTTTGAGGTTTTATTACTATCTGTACTTATGCCATGCTTCTTTGCTTTAATTACGATTGTGCGAGGAGCACTGTCATTTAGGTTCGTGACATGATTTGCGGTATCGACAAGCCCAGTCACACTTTCGGGTTCCCGATCGTTCTGACCGTCCACACAAACCTTGAGTCCGTGTCGAACCGGCCACCGTCGGGTAGCTTAATGGGGTGGCCCCTGAAATATTTCTGAATCCTGATCGCTTTGTCGTGACTGCCTCGTTGGGTTTTGATTTGGTTTTCGAGGCATATTGAGTGTGTGTTGCTATTTGTGCACCCTATGTAAAACTTTTCTGGCCGTGTCATGTTATGGGCGACTTGGAGCACGGTTTCGATCATAGACAAGCATAACTAAAGTACCGCTTTTAATTTGACTAGACTAGGTACCTGACTAGTAAATAGTGCAACACTCACGGAATGGATAATAAAACTGCCAACGGATGGGGGGGTTGTTCGTCCGCTCCCTCGTCGGTAAGCGAGGAGGAGGATGGATCTGTGGATATTACCATTACAACTGTTATAACTGTTGTTATTAATTCACGGACATCCGTCTATCTCTGGTTAGGCGGATGGTTAGCGAGTATCTATAGAATTGCTAGGGTTTATCTTTTGCTGCAATTGCGTCACCCCAGGTTGTGTCCCCTTTAGAGGCATAAAGACTTGCTGAGTACCCCTAGGGTCTCACACGATAAATTATTGGTTCAGATGGACAGGTACACTCGCAAGATGGATACTGGGTGGAAGAGACGGACGAAGTGGGCAACGATCATTCGGTGTAGAGATTCCGGGAACGGGGATCCGTGAGATCTGTGGGCGGGATGTGCTTATTTATGGGGCATCTTATGCCGATTTGCTTCTTATCCGTACTCGGATTTTGTCTTCCGCTTCCGCCTGATACTCTGATGTTTGATGTATGAGGAGATATCCTAAACTATTATATCTATCTAGGATATTTGGATCTTGCTTGGTATGGCGTTGCTATATTCCTTTCTTTTTAGATGGAATGGCTCGATGTACTATTGTATGGTGGCTTGCATACATACTCATTTGTGTATGTAGTTGATCCCTTCGCTGCCGATTCGCCGCCGTTCTTGTCCCGATGTTTGGAAATGGTTGGGACGGCGAAAGGTCTACTGTGAGTGGCATTTGGGCCCCACCGTACTATTTCAACCATTTCGCTCATCCGGGCTTGTAACTAGGGCGTAATTCACCGAGGTAGTTACAAATGGTATCGAGCCATCCGACCTTGAGTCTCAGCCAAATGGTCGTTGTCTGCGTCTAGCAAATATTTTTGGTAGTTATGTATAAGGGAAAAACAAAACGCGAGAGTAGGACTGCTTCCACTTTTCTTCTTACCCAACCACCACCCTTTTCTGGTAAGGAAGTGTAACGTTTTCAATCCTCTTCTTAAAATTCAAACTAGGATTCACGTGTTCTGGGTTTCCGTAGAACCATAGAAAGTGTGTGTGTGTGTAATTCCTTGTCTATCTGTTGCATCCAACATGTTATCTTTATCTGCCTTTGGTTATCAACTATTGGTACATTCCATATTGACAGGCTTTTGAAAACCGGCGCGATCTATCTGACTCCTTGTCAACCGGTGCCATCTTCTTAAGGGTGTTCTTCCTTCTAGCAACTCCTCTTTCTGTGTAACCATCTGTTGCTAATCTCTATCTGCTAAGAGATTTTGCGCATCTATTGGTATTTTAATGCCGAAAAATGCGGAAAATTTTTCTTTGATACATATGTGTTTCCACACTCCTCTCCAGTCGTGTGTGAAACATTATCTATCTCCTTTTATCAGCATGTCCATGCTAACTTGTTCTTTTGTCACCGGCGCTTAATCTTGGAGTTTCTTTTCATCTCCTTTTCTCTTGGGCTAATTACATAACATGTGTCGATCCGATGCTGGTGATTGTAATTTGGTTCTCGGCATAGCTATATTCCACTCATGATAGTGACGATTGGAATATGGAAAATGCTATAAACCGTCACCATCTGGAGGATACGGTCAACTCCTGTGATTTTGGGTACACCGTGATCCTATCTATGCTTATTCAAGCATCCTTGGAAATTCGGAGTTTCTCAAAGCACTACGGCGGTCTATCATCTGTCCATCATGCTGCACATCTTTTTCAACTCCATATCTGCACATCTCTTTCGTCTCTGATAGCTCATACCATAAGCAAAGCTATATCATCGGTTCTTATCCTAGATCTCTTTATCTTTGTAACCGGTGATCTAATCGACAATGTGAATCAGGTGACATCTCTTTTTCTTCCGAAGGACCAGATAATCTATTCTGCCAGTGCATCTTCTTCAACACGAACCCGTGCTCTTAATGTTGATCTTTCAAAGAGCGTTGAGCTCAGAAAGTGTTTCGAGCATTTGTTCGTTTCTCCCGCCTCTTGAACTTCATATTCCGGGAATATCTTGTTAATCCATGGTGGTATATGTTGTTAATATGCTTACCTATTCCATATCAAGGGAAGGACATGGAAGATCATCTGTGTCTCTTTCTCTCAAGCTTCGTGAGCACTGCCTGTGTGCAAGTCTCAAAGTGAGAGCTCTGACTTTTTGAAGTCACCTATCTCGGCCACGTCCTTCTGCTAAATACATCGCTTCAATTCTGGAATCAGCAAGTCCATTGTTAATTCCATCTTCCATCTTCAATCCAATCCGGAGTTGTTCCCTGTTGGCAAGTTATCATCGTCGTACCGCCAAAGTTTCCTCAAGACTGCTAAATCTCTCTCAATCATTTCAAGAACAACATGGAGTTCTTTCACCTCAGTCTCGTCAAGTGATCTCTTGAAACTCTCTCGCTCTATCGTCTATGCTCAATCCACCGGAGGCCATGAAGACCTTCCAGATCTTTCGTAATCCTTCTGTTCAAGTGGTGCTATCTTTCTCTTTATCTGTGAAATCTGGCAGTTGTTCTCCGTAATCTTCCTTCATATCTTCCGGTGGCTGGTTACTTCACACATGACGACAACATCATCACCTTATCTATCTTGGATCCGGTGAATCGTTTGCATCTATCCTTGTTGTCTAACGAAGTTCCATGAGTTCTTGTCAATACCTTCAGTCTGTTTCGGTAGTTGGGTTGCATGGTTTTCCTATTCATGTGCGGAGTAATGCTTTGAGTGCGGGATGGAGTAGCTACCATACCACTACTCTTATCATTCGCTCTTGTACATTGAATTGGTGAACTAATGTGATTACACTCATTCCATGGAAGTTAGAAGTGGCCTTTATCCCTCGATACTTTTACTTTCGTCCTTGTTTTCCGGAGTGCTCTCTCGAAGAAAGTAATCAATAATCTCTTGTTGGTGATCTGTCTATTCTAGCCGGAGCAAATCTACAATTACCTGGTGGAAACAAACGCAAACTCTTTTCTATCCTCGTCTTTCTACCGGTGCCCTACATCCCCAAACAAGATGAAAGGAAAATATCTCTCTTTGTTTTATCAATTATTTTTCTGTGGTAAAGCCAGTTATGGTTGAGGCCATCAGTCGCTAATCTGTTGCGTTAGCCTCAAGGCTAAAGAAAGCAATAAGTATCTCTACAATAAACTCTAGATCCTCCATATTCTTTGCTTCTCGGGATTCCACCATGATCTAGCATCACATCCGTCTCTGGAAGTTATATCCGCGCACCTCAATTGCGTGATCCTTAGTTCTTACCGGCGCAACAAGAATCTAATCCGACGATGTCTAGCTAAATCTTCCTGTTGATATCAAGGGACTCTATTGTTTGAAGGCAATATTGTTTCCGTACCTCTTTTCTCAAATCCGAGAGAGGATACGATGCTATTGTCATAGTGGTTCAAACCTCTCCAATCTAGCTCTTCTCTTCCGGCGAGATAA
The DNA here is from genome assembly GCA_023614405.1 of Avena insularis. Taxonomy (NCBI): domain Eukaryota; kingdom Viridiplantae; phylum Streptophyta; class Magnoliopsida; order Poales; family Poaceae; genus Avena; species Avena insularis. The sequence goes on along the minus strand of CM042696.1, from coordinate 91,381,342 downwards.
AGATCCATCCTCTCTAGTATCAGAAAATCTTCAATCTTAACGGTGTGTCTATCTTGATCCATGATACATCATCTTCTCCTCTCTTTCACAAGTGGTTCTATTCTTTTATCCTTCAATCCATCCAAACCTTTGTGTCTCTAGCAAAACACAAGACTCGCAACAAGTCTAGCAAGTTTTGCAAGGTGTAGTGGTCGCACCATTCCGTTCGACATCATCTTGGGAGCATAAGGTCACCTTCGTTCGAACACCCGCCTCTTCTTGTGTTGTTCTCTTTTTCCTAGGAATCTCGGGGCGAGATTCTTGTTTAGTGGGGGAGAGTTGTAGCATCCCAATTGTCTAACAATTGCAATGCTACTAGCCTAGTCTATATAATGCTACCTTAATATATATAGAGTTGTTGCATCATCATCATATTATGCTCATGTCATCATGCCTCCTTGCATTTGAGCATCATATAAAACCCTTTTTGATTTGGTTCTTATCTCATATGCATTATTAATTGTATTTGCCTCTTGATATTGTATTTGGTTCTTGATATATTGTTTAATGCCCAAGTTGAGTTGGGGGCATATCTCTTATTAACTCCACCACCTTTCTTTCACCACCTTATAATTCCACCATCCAACTAAAATATGAGCTTTGCATTTTATTTGAGTTTGCCTCTAGCTCATGTGGGTTGGGATGGATCCAATTCTTTTCCACATGCTCTCATCTTGGCATCATGTTGTTTTCACATTATTGATATATGAGAGCCACATGGCCACCTTTGCATGCCTTGTGAGTGGAACCCTTTTTCCTAGCTCCCATATGGATTAATATGGATTTATGCTCATGTTGGGATATTTTGTGGGCTTATTAACTACCTAGTGGCATATACACACTAGCAAGTCCCATTGTATTTCAAACATGGCCATCTCCAACTACTCCACATGGGGAATCCTTTCTTTTCTTTGGCTTGGCTTGATTCCACTTTTGGGAATGCAAAGGAACAATGCCATGTTTAATATAATTGTTTTCACTATATAATCATGGTATTAAATACTTTGCAAGGGCCATGCAAGTACCACCTTTTGGCTTGGCATTTGGATTTTATTTGATTTTAAAATGGATCATCTCTCTCTCTCTCCCCTCTTAGCTTGATCTTGTTGATCTTGCTTAAGACCATCATCATCCCCCCCCCTCATGTTTTTTGCTTGGTCTATTTTGGAGTTGCAATCTTCTAAAACCCTAAACCTCCACCCCTTCTCTCTTATCCTCTAGCTAGGTGCCACTCATATCACCTACCCATCTTCACCATGCCCCATCCTCTCTAACCACACCCCCCATATAATCTAAACCCATAACCCCATCTAAGCTAAACCCTAATCCTATCATGCCACACCCTTCCCTCTCTCGGCCTCTCTCTCTTCTCCATCTAGCTGGCCCCACCTGGCCACCCTCTCTCCCTGGTCCCACCTAGCTACCCCCCCTCTCTCCTAAACCCTAGCCCGAGCCATACCTAGCCCAACCCGAGCCTCACCTCTCTCTCCCTAGCTCTCTCTCTCTGCCCTAGGGCCCCCCAGCCCGAACCTGCCCCTGCCTCCTTGGCCTCGCCCCTGGGCCCACCTGTAAGCCCCCATGCTCCTGCCCTGGTCTGGCCCTGCCGTGCACGTGAGCAAGGAGGAGGAAAGGTGGCACCGAGCCACCTTTTCCCATCTACCCCGCGCCCACGGTACCACCTCCCTCTCCCATCCCTATCTACCACCACACGGCACCTCTGCCTGCTTGAGACCAGCCCAGATCCACCCAGGGCGCTCCCTCTCCCTGTCGTCCCTCACCACCGCCATACCATCGCTGCTACACCACGTCGGCCTCCACTTACCCGTTGACGCCAGCAGCGATCCGTGGAGTGGTTGGAGAGTACTAGAGGCTCCCTGCGTCGCTGGAACACGCCGTCGTCGAAGAGGAGCACGAGCCACTAGTACCAGCGAGCCCGACCCTAAACCTTGCCTAGACCGCTGCCTCGGCGTCGATCGCTGCGCCTCGAGCCGAACCACCGCCACCAGCCTCCCGGTGAGCTGCACCCTCGGCGACACCCTCCGCCGTTTCTCTCGCCTAGACGAAGCGGATCCGGCGAACGCCCTCATGCTGGCAGAGGTCGTCGCCGTCTGCGCTGTTCTTCGTAACCCTCATCTACGCGCCCACCTCTCTAGCACCAACCCACGAGCCACCGTGACTGCTCGCCCCCACAGCGTCGCGTCCCGAGTTCGAGTCCCGCTCCGCTCGCAGACCGTCTGTCGATCGCGGCGGGAAGAAAGCAATCTGGCTGTGCCGTTTCGTAAACCCCTGCATCTCTTTACGCATCGACCGCGGTCCACTGGCCCACTAGTCACCGCCGCGAGGTTCTTCGAAAACCCCGCCTTTTATAACCCTCAACCGCGCTCCACCTTGGCCCCATCCGTCGGTGCATCTTTCGCCTTGCCGCGTGGACCCGTGGGCTAGCCCCACTGTCGGCCTCGATTAATGCAACCAATAAAAAAAAGCTTTTACATGATTACAAGACGGCCCCATCATTTGTCATCGATCGTGGCTAGCCTAGAGCTGAGTAACAAAAGTATTTATCATTTACATTTTAAATTCAAATCTTTTCTAATTATTTCAAATTCAAATCTTTTTCTGTTTTTAAATATCTTTTCAAATATTAATCCAAATAATACAAATAAGATATGTTTTCAAATCAGAAAATGTGAGGAATTCAAATATGCAATCCAAAATATATTTTGAACACTTAAATTTCCAAGTTTATTTAAATTACAATAAATGCCCCTTTTTCTTAAATAATTAATAACTTTTGATTTATAAATCCAAATTTAGCAAATGATATGTCTAAAATGATTAGCTTGACGAGACCTTTCTGTTTATGCATTCCTTGGTTTGATTTGAAGCATGCATCATATAAATATATTGTATACAGCAACTTAATTGAGAATAAAATGAGGTCAAAACTCAATAAAATGGTTTCTTCTTGTATTCCACACCTCACCCATGCCATGCTACCTATTGCCATGCAATTTGTGCATCATTCATCATGGCATAATTGTTTGCTTGATGCATTTAATTCATATGCTTGTGCACTTTATTTATGTTGGCCCTTGTTTGTTTGGCTCTTCTTCGAATAGACGCTGAGCAGGGGATATATCAAGAGAACCAGAAGCACTACCCAGATCCTTCTCACGCTTCAACTGAGCTGCCAGGCAAGCACTACCACATGCTTGCATACATATAGTACCTATTGCCTCTATCTTATTCTTGCATCATTGAGTCACGATTGCATTAAATTGAATCCCAAGTATTGCATAGCCTTTATTTTTAAACCCCACCGAAGCTTGTTCCTCCATCCCATGAGCCATTACTACAGGAGTTGTTTGAGCCATGCGAGTCGTAGGACAGCATGTGTAGGGTATGTGAGTGTTTGATGGATAACGAGATACCTAAACAACTTAACCTGAGTAGTAATGGGATAACTAACGAAAGTGGCACCGGTGAGCCATATCTGTGATTTGGTTTTTCAGGCTCACTTGTGTCCCGTAGGACCCGAGTACTTGATTCCTGTTCCTTGAATATTCGCGCTATCCACATCCGGGAGGCTTATGAACCCACAGGCGAGCTTGATTCATTCTTATTTCTTGGGGCCACAACTAGTTTGAGGTTTTATTACTATCCTGTACTTATGCCATGCTTTCGCTTTAATTACGATTGTGCGAGGAGCACTTTGTCTTGTTAGGTTCGTGACACGATTTGTGATCGACAAGCCAGTCACACTTTCGGGTTCCCGATCGTTACCCGTCCATACAAACCTTGAGTCCGTCTCGGAGCCGGCCAGCTTCGTCGCGGGTAGCTTAATGGGGTGGCCCCCTGAAATATTTCTGAATCCTGTGATCGCTTTGTCGTGACTGCCTCGTTGGGTTTTGATTTGGTTTTTAGGGCATATCAGTGTGTGTTGCTATTTGTGCACCCTCAGGTAAAACTTCTGAAAGCCGTGTCGCGGTTATGGACGACTTGGAGCACAGTTCTCGATCATAGACAAGCATAACTAAAGTACCGCTTTTAATTTGACTAGACTAGGTACGACTAGTAAATAGTGCAACACTCACGGAATGGATAATAAAACTGCCAGCGGATGGGGTTGTTCGTCCGCTCCCTCGTCGATGGCGAGAAGGAGGATGGATCTGTGGATATTACCATTACAACTGTTATAAGTTGTTATTAATTCACGGACATCCGTCTATCTCTGGTTAGGCGGATGGTTAGCAGTATCTATAGAATTGCTAGGGTTTATCTTTTGCTGCAATTCGTCACCCAGGTTGTGTCCCCTTTAGAGGCATAAAGACTTCTTGAGTACCCTTAGGGTCTCACACGATAAATTATTGGTTCAGATGGACAGGTACACTCGCAAGATGGATACTGGGTGGAAGAGACGGACGAAGTGGGCAACGATCATTCGGTGTAGAGATTCCGGGAACGGGGATCCGTGAGATCTGTGGGCGGGACGTGCTTATTTATGGGGCATCTTATGCCGATTTGCTTCTTATCCATACTCGGATTTTGTCTTCCGCTTCCGCCTGATACTCTGATGTTTGATGTATGAGGAGATATCCTAAACTATTATATCTATCTAGGATATTTGGATCTTGCCGTATGGCGTTGCTATATTTCCTTTCTTTTTAGATGGAATGGCTCTGATGTACTATTGTATGGTGGCTTGCATACATACTCATTTGTGTATGTAGTTGATCCCTTCGCCTGCCGATTACGTCGCCCGTTCTTGTCCCGATGTTTGGAAATGGTTGGGACGGCCGAAAGGTCTACCTGTGAGTGGCATTTGGGCCCCATCGTACTATTTCAACCATTTCTGCTCATCCAGGCTTGTAACTAGGAGCGTAATTCACCGAGGTAGTTACAGGTAGTGCCCTGAATGAGTGTATTTTATTTTTGTAACATTTCGGGAAGCATCTGATTGCCATTGCCCTGAATGAGGGTGGTGGACCTATGAGGATTAAACCGACTAACTTCTAAAAGAAAACAAAGGTACATCTGATTGTCATTGCTTGAAGACATTTTTCTTTGATAGATCTCACCGTGGCCCTTTTTTGTTCAGAACATGCTTTTAAATATAGTGAAGCATATTCATCAATCTGGATTCTGCAAGCATGTATTTACATCCAATTTTTCCCAGAAACCAAACCTAAAGCAAGAGAGAATTGAAAAATTGTAACAAGTCTCGGGTTTTGTACTCAAGCCAAATGGCGGATTAATGCTTGAGTGGCTAATGGAAGAGATAAAGGAAAGAAACCACGAACACATCATGGTTTCTTCTCAAATCTGATTTGATGCACGACAAGGACTAGCATGTGATTTGGCAAGAAGGGCCTGAAGTAGCTACATTAGAATCATATGTTGTTTGTCATGGCAAGAAGCTAAAAAAACACGAGTCATTTGACATACATGTTTCCTCTATCTAAAATATTAGAAATAATTTGGTTATTAGTTTGATGCTATCTTATGGGGAGGTTTGGCGTATTCGACGGTTTGCCATTGGAAAATCTTCAGACCATCGTAGGTGTTGTCTTTTGGCTTTTAAAATTTTGGGCACATATTGTCGTGGTATTGGCACGGTAGATGCTATAGGAGTAGCTTACGCAAAGGAGGCAAGACGACGTAGAAGAATTTGGGAATGAGATTGGCACACGATGTATTCAGTTCACGTCCCCTCGGTGGAGGATCGCTATATCATGCTGTCAATCCAGTATATGATTATAGATTGGTATACATGGAGCCACCGTGGACCGAGGGAGAGACTATGTCTAATATGACGTTAGAGAGATCGTCCCAAATAGATGTCCTTGGTGGCTTTATATATGCAACCAGTTAGAATCTACAAGTGTACTAATGGGCTTTGTATTAGAATCGCTATCTTGGACATCTAGTCAGCGAGTCATCCAGGTCCAGTATGTGCTAGTCGTTGTATTTGGTGAATCGATCCACCTTGGCGACTCCGCTTCGTGGGTATACCCTGATTGGTATTCCCCCATCACATGTTGCATAGAGTTTTTAGTTTTCTTAGTTCATTTATTTTTGTGCGCTAAGGCTAGACATCTCCAGATAATAAACAATGTGCTAATACAGATAAATCTTTTTTTCATAGTCTTTTATCTTCTATACCATGTTTTCATCCTACAATATTTTTCTATGCTGCCATTGACTTTTGATACAAAGGGCAGATCATTTTACTTATGTCTGATCTCATTACAGCCAGGCGACATGCCACTGTTAGTGCATGCAAAGCTGTGTGTGTGAAAATCATTTTATGCATCTTGGTTTCGTCTTCATTGGTGAACATGTCCGTTGAATACATTAAACTTATTGTACCGATTGTTGTCATATGGGGAAAAACTCTGTAATCACGTAAGTTTTTATAGTGAAATTCTTATAAGTTATACCGAGGAACACAATGCATGTAAAATACAAGTTATATTGTGGCCTTCTTCTCGAAGCACGACACATGTTGATGCATACCCTATGTCGGCCTCCCCCGTGTTGTGAACAAGCCCATAACATAGTGAACCAGAATAGGAAAGCAAACAAACACCCATGTCGTAGAATTTACAGAGGATGGCGCGGCAGAGCGCGCCGGGTCCATCTAATACACTTCATAGGGAGTTCTTCATGGTGCACCAGCATATTGAGACGTCACAACATGTATACATTTGTGGAAAGTTTAGTCGAATGGACTATGGTCAATGGAAAAGCTTGGAACTGAAGCTATTAATATACCGCCTCCGTTCCAAAACATCTTATATTTTTGAACAGAGGGAGTAATTGTTTCCTTATGATATGTACACACACTCGTATGACTAGGCAACATTGGATCTCATCCTAGTTTCGTGTTTTTTATTGCTTTCAAATGCTTAGTCTTTAGCTTTGGAAAACGCTTCCTTACTGTCGGATACTCGCATCCTCTGTTTTGTCACGCGCCACACGGCCACACGTCTTAGTCCCACCCATGCCACTGTCCAGAAAAAGGTAGAGAGCACTCCGTGAACCATCATCTCTCCTCCCTCCTCTGTATTTCCAACTAACCTTATCTTTTGTGTGGCATGGCGTTGTGCTGCTGCGCCGCCGTCTCCTCCTCCCTCCCACATGGAACCCCACCTTCCTCCAGTCCTGTGGCAGCGGCCACCTCCTCTCCTTGCTCTCCCCTCCCACCTCCCTTCCTCCATCCATGGATAAACCCCGTCTTCCACAACGCCTTCCACCGCACCGTCAACCTCGAGGTCCTCTCCATCTCCGGGCCACGTGCTCCGCCATGGCCATGGGGGTGTTGCTCTGAACGAAGTGTAGGGGCATGTCGGTGACCTGACCACCACCGCACCGCCCTACACCCCCGGGGGCATCGACCCGACTTGGAGGTCCTCCCCGCTGGCCCAGGTGCCTTGCAACACCGCCGACTCGGTCCTCTTCCACAACGCCCTGTACTTTGCGGTCGTTGTGGGCGGCGGTACTACCGGCCGTCAGTGGCGGCTTTGCTCCGAGCACGAGGGCGTTGCTTCGAGCAGTGGCCGAAGGTGCTACAATCGGCAGGCATTGAAGCTATAGGCCGCCTAGTTGTTGCTATCACCAGCTTCCGGTCGGTGAAAATTTGTGCTACAACCTATTTTGGATTTTGCATCATCGGAAGAATTTTTGTGCTAGAAATGTTATATGATTTTTCATCATATGAAGATTTTTTTGCTACAACCTCCTGGAATTTTAGATCATACAAGTCTCATCGGAGGATCTCGCCGGAATTTGTTTGCTACTATGCTACGATGTCATGAATGTTTTGCTATAATCTTTATGGTATTTTTGCTAGAATAGTGTAAATTTTATGCTACAAAATCTACAGAGAGAGTATCCGGCAAAGTCAAATTCGCTACAATAGTGCAATGTTGTTGCTCCATATATTCTGTGAATTTGCATCATTAAAGATTTTTTTGCTACTGATCTCTGGCAAACTTTCTTTTGCTACGACCATTCAGTAATTTTGCTACATTATCATATTTTTTTTGCTACGAAGATTCCGGATAGTTCTCCAGCAAAGTCGGTCTTTCTCCCGTGCTTTTGTGGATGAACCGTGTTTTTGCTACACACAGCAAAAAGGAAAGATTTTTTGCTACATAACAGCAAAAGTGGGCTTTTGGGCAAAAGTGGACAAGTGTCAGCAGTGTAAGCCGGAGGTTGGGAAGCTTGCATCCTCCGAACGACGCCTAGTCCTGCCCTTTAGCTTTTCCCTTTCACCAAATTCAGTAATAACAATTTCTAGATCATACGCCATATCTTGGTTCAAACATTAACAGAAAAATGTACGAGAACCCAATGAAAAACCACCAAATGATTGTAGTTTGCAAAATTGTATACGAACTGCATATCAAATCAAACTAAGTAAAAGAATGCAAAACCATACAGCCATCTTGTGTTTAAGATCTCATATTACCTATTACAACTAATGGTATTTGATAGTAAGTACGTTAAAGCATAAATTCTTTGTAATTTTGTAGCTTAACCCACGAGAATCGGAAAGACATATTTGACAATGAGAAAAAATAATAAACGAAGAATGCTAAAGATACGAGACCTACAATAGCAACCTTACACTATACTCTAGAAATGTCTATAAAAATCATTAGATGTTAGCTTTAGAGCTCCATGTTAAATATTTATCATAGATGGACTAACACACACATGCAAACTATTATTCATATATTATCGACAAGGCATTGTCCCTTATATTTTATTTTATATTTTCCAATATATAGTGAACTTGAATTAATGGATCTAAGAGTTGGTGCATATAACATAAACAACTCATGTAGTATTCACGGCCATAAGTCTTGTAGACATGAATTTCATAAAACAAATTATAGTATTGTATAAAAACTAAATGTATTCCAATATTTAATATCAGTATCATGTGATTAATTTTGGTGAGTGTAATAGAGACAGGTTCATCTCTGCTATTGGACTCCAGTTGATCTTGGTCACTAATGTCATAATGAAACAAATCGAGATGTAATCCATGGATTCAAGAAATCAAGATGCAGGTCACAAAACATCGATCACATGAGGGTTTTATCTAGAGCGAGAGAAAATCGGAACAAGAACTCACCTTAACTAATCCAGTTAGTCACCCAACTATGTTGAAGTGTGTAGGAGGGTTGCGAGGGGAGGGCGAGCAGATGAAAAACCCCAAATGCTCAAATTTGATATCATGGCGGCGCAGAGATGGGTAGAGCATGGGGGAAGGAAACCATAACAATGAATACAAGCATAGCTATCAAACTACAACCAAAAACAATGATCTCTAACAAAAATATAGAAAACTCTGACTTCTGATCTACAAAGTCACGATTGATACGATCATCAAGATCACCAATAATAATCAACGAAGCTCTGCTTCACAATCAATGAGATCTGTTCTATGGACTAAAGAGATTGTTCGCCATGCATCCACCAAGCTCTAGCAAGTCTTATTTTATGGAAGTTAGTAAGAACAAAAATAAATATCAACAACACAATGTTACAATTTTGAGTTCTGTGACTGATTTTTTTTTTTAAAGTCCAGCACTTGATCTCTTTGAATTGATATTTGGATATTTGTCTCTTGGTTTCATAACAAAAGGCAATTATGATTATATATAAAAGGGCTTTACGAACAATTACTCTAACAATATGCATTTTACGTGGTGTAAAGTTAATTCACCGAACTTTACCAACAATTACTATATTCAGGGGTGAATCCAGTATGTACGGTTTGATAGACTTTAGCTAACGTATGAGGCAGCCATTATTTTCATTTCACAGCTCTTACGGATCAGCCGCCGGGGAAGCAAGCTCTTTTTTATGTCGCGTGCTATTTTTTGGATTTGCCTGTTGTGTTGGTGATGAAGCGGTACTCCATATGTAGCATGGCCCAATAAGTTTACTCGTAGTCGCCCAATGCGCTCCTATTTTAGTGGTAGCACATGAGCAAAGGATCTTGTGGCTACTGAAATAAGTTTACTGGTAGTCGCCCAATGCGCTACTATTTTAGTGGTAGCCCAATGCGCTGCTTCTTTTTTTTTTCTGTTTTGCTAGTTTTTTTTTGGAAATAAGCATATATTAATATCGCAAGATACCAATTACATCTAGCCTCCGCAACAACGTATTACCCTATTGGTATTACGAATGCAAACAACGAAAAAAAATTACAAAATATAAAAGTATCGCTATAGCGATCAGATCCTTAACAGCAGCGACATTAACACCACTAAAACAACACCAGAGTCTAAGCCCTCCAAAAACGACGCCTCCAAGAAGAAAATAGTGCTCAAGCGCTGTCGCTTGCAAAACAATGCCTTCTGCAAGGCCAATGCCAGGCATGACCAATGAAGGTTAGGCCTTGGGTTTTCACCCAAGGTAAGACTATAAACATCTCCTGTGTTGTCTCCCTCTCTAACAGACGCTGATGTGAGTCATAGATCACCTAGCCAGATCCTCAACACCACAAAGGTCAATCCACCATAGCTAGCCCTTATGTTTCTGTCTTCATGAAATTCTTCACATCTGACTTCACCATGGATCGTCAAAGACATGACACATGATGGTAACAGGTAGCAGAGCTTCGCCACGCTTCATCTGAAACCAAACGGCTAGCAAAAACATAGGTGCACATGAACGAATTCCTTCTGATACATCAAACTCCAGGCATGATGCACCCATACGAGTTTGCCGGTGGAGCCTCCCGGAACTAGACACTCTGGACAAATCCATGAAGACACGCATCAAGTAGATTTCCGTCCTGATGTGCGAGAGATCTGAGGACCACCACCTTTATTCAAGCCTAGCCGGTAGCCCCCACGCCACCCACTGGTGACCTGTAAGATCCGCCGCTCCAACCCCTAGCAGCAGCCCGTGGGCTAGGCCAGCATCGAGAAAGGCAGCGGAAGAGCAGGATCGACCCTCCACTGGATCAGGCCCAACCATGCCATCAAAGAGGAATTGGGAGATGGCACAGGAGACACCAAGATTTAAATCTAGGATTTCGTCCATGGCCACCAGGTCTAGTCCCATCTCCGCCGCCGGCCATGGCGCCGCCGGGAGAGGATCTCCGCCACCACCCCGACCAGGGGCGTCGCCCTGGCCGCTGCACGTCAGCGCCCCGACCTTCCTTGCCTCAGCAGATCTGGCGGGAACCTCCGGTAACCACCACCCCAGACTCCTTTGGTGGCTGGGCCCGCCGCCACCGTGGCGAGGGCCGGCGGCAGCGGCAGCGAGAGAGGCAGCGGCGAGGGGCTCTGGCGGCGCGCGGGGGTTGCCCCCGGCGTCACCCTCCGGAACGACGCCTATCTTCTGTTTTGCTAGGTAATCCGTAAACACACTCTACCAAAGTGTACACTTCCTTCGAGAGAAAAACTTCTACAGTATGTAATTTCACCATCTAAATGTAAATATATTTTTACTAAATAGAGGAGAATTGGTGGCATATATTTGATCAACAAATGCATCATCATCAGTCAGATATACACACTCTTTTTAATGTTCATCTCACATAATACATATAAGATATTATTGTTTCTGTAACATTCACACAGGCAAAGAGGCTCCCATCTTTTATTTGTCTGAATATAGTACTTCCAAGAGTTAGAGTTACATATCACAGGAGGAGATGTAATTGCTCCGCCTAGCAACAACTATCTAAACGTTCGGCGCCCTACCTCGGTGTGGCTGTAATGTAAAATATGAGATTTCTAACAATTATTACTAAGTCTCACGAACTTGTTCACCAACAAGCAATATTTTTCGATAAAGACCTAGAAGCAATGTACCGAGTTCAATGCACCAAATTGTTGGGAAAGTAGGACAGCAAACGAACTATGCCGTATCCATCGCACTAGAGGTATATAGAGCAACAATATTTATCCTAACGATTCTAGTCTTCTGAGGCTACCCCCGATATAGACATATAGTCTGAGTATTGATCAATAGACGAGTTTATTCGTAGGCATGCACACTGCGACCACGTAGGAAAAGATGGAATAACCATTTTCCGATGGGTTTTAAAAGTTGTACTCATCTCTTTCTTTTTTCCTCCCGTGTGACAGAATGAGGGAGAAAATGCACAAACATAGGCGGCGTGTTTGCTTGTGTGTTTTTCTGTTTCCCGCATGGGCCGGGAAAAATAGGGGCGTTTGACTTATTGGATCGCATGAGTTTTTTTTTGTGTATCCCATGAACTTTAAACTAGCCTAAAACTTGGCCCACTGGGAGAGCGTTTCCATGGACAGGCTCGCAAGAACTTTAAAGCGGGCCAAAAGGAGCAACTTTTGCTCCGTGGGTGGGGGTAGTTGGTTTTGGGCATGCACGCCTCTTTTCTGATTATCCCTAATCCCGTCCTTATCCTTTCTCCTTTTGACCAGCTTGTCCATCCCAGCCGCTGCCCAATCTTGGCCTCGCCGCTGCTCCACCACATCTCACCTCCACCTCGTCCTTCACCGCCGCCCCCTCAGTGCCCCTTGTCACCGGTCGCCCTCGAGCGCTTCCCACAGTGACAAGGAGGATGTCGGCGTTTGGGTGGGTGTGCTCCTGTCCTCGTCCTGCCCGTTGTTGCTTCTGATGCTTCCATTATCCGACGTGTTGTTCATGAGCGACAAGTTGTTGGCATCCTCAAGGTAAGGCTCATGCTCCGGGCAGGGCCGAGCCGGCAAAATTCGGGACCCTGTGCGAAACTCTAAAATGGGGCCCTAACTTACTAGAAAATTTGAACTATTTAACAACTATAATGTGTATATATCATAATATCTTACATTGTAATTGGATATATTAAGTATCATACCTAGTCAACTTTCAGATGCATAATGTTTATTTGAACAATATCACTCTTTTAGGGTTCTTCGAAATGAAATCTTCAATCATATCCTCATAATCGATCTTCTCCAACAATTCACTCTCAAGTGATATTGTGGCCAAATCGTTGAATCTTTGTTGTGTCGTTGTAGTACGCATATATATGATTTCAAAAGCTTTAATTTAGAAAAGCTTCGTTCTGCTGATGCAACCGTGACAGGAATGGTAAACAAAACTCTATATGCAATACTTGCGTTGGGAAAATAATCATGCCGCTTTAAAAAAATCAGAACTTCAACCAACCCCATATTTTCTTTTGGAATAAAATCTTGAAGAAACTTTAGCTCAACATATAGATCATTGGCATCAATGTCAGATTTTTTAATCTTTTCTAAGGGCTGCCTCAAGATCCCCACAAGAAGATTTCAAGCTATCAGTATCCAATGACCGCAATTTTTCATAGGTAAATAAGAAACCAAAGATTTTCTGGTAGCCCTTATATTGTTCAAATCTGCTTGCGAGAGAGGAAATTTCTTGACCAATAAGAGGTATAAAATAGTTGAGTCAAAATGATTCCTCCGCAGACTGTGTGGCAATATTTGTGTCATCTGGGTTCTCAACAAAATATCTCTTTCTTTTAATTTTCTGCCTTTCACGAAATGATGCACCAATATCCAACTCAAGTGCAATTTCCTTGGCTTTGTCCAATGCCTCTAAGAAACCAGTTTCCATGTACCGCTCAAAGAAATAAATAAGCCCTTACACTTTTTCAATAGCAACATCAATAAGCATATCCTTCGTTTGCAAGCTTTTGCTTACTAAATTAACAGCAAACAATACCTCATACCGAATGACTATTGCCACTATCAATTCATAGTCTTCAAGTTCATTTTTTGCCAAACCTAAAGCCTCACTGCTTGTCTGGATCCCTATCAGTTTCAGAAACCTCAAATAAAAGAAAGGAAATAAATGTTACAGTTCGATGTAGCAAAAGCCTAAAGAAACTACAATATTATCAATATAAAAATATTGTGTACCTGAAGTAGAGCCTCTCGAATGTCTGCGCATTGAAATCTAATATATTTAACACTTTCAGCACGACTCTCCCAGCGTGTAGCCGACATTGACTTGAGAGTCCATCCTGATATGTTATCTTTCAGAATATGCCATTTCTTAGTAGAATTAGCAAAAGGTGTGTAGATGCGTTGGATGATTCCAAAGAAGCTTTAACTCTACCACGAGTCTCTTGCGCTTTTTAGAACCAGATTGTTTGAGGACACCTATTTTTAGAACCACATTTCTCAACTGACTGATTGTTTGAGGACATATGTGTTTCTTTTATAACAAATATGTCCATAGCCCTTTTTTGATGCAATTAGATCCCGTTCCTTTTCTTTTCTCTTGTGCTTTTTAGAACCAGATTCATGCCCCATGATTCTGAAAACGCTGGTGAAAATACATACAAAAGATTGACAAATTTGAGAATCAGCCCAGCCCTAGCATATATCGTGATGATCACAGCGTGGGTACCTACAATCCGCGATCGAGTGATCAACCAGAGACAAAGAAAAACTAAATCGAAACTTGATACATTGCAAATGTATCTATAATTTTTTATGTTCCATGCTTGGTTTTATCCACTTTCTTGTGTTGTGTCCACACTTTGGAGTATTTTTCATATGATTTCTTGGACTAACCTATTAACAAGAGCCACAGTGCTAGCTGCCTGTTTTCTGCTGTTTTTGGTTCCAGGAAAGTCAGAAAATGAATATTCTCGGAATTGGACGGGACAAAAGCCAAAGTGCCTATTTTTCCGGAAGTCATCAGATGCCAGAATACGAGACGGAGAAGGGCTAGGGCAGTCACACCACTGGCCGCTGACCAGGCTGGCCAGCGCGCCGGTGGTCTGGTGACCCAGACACCTCGGCCTCTCCTTCCGCATATATATTTCCCTCGGGACGAAAACCCTAAGTACCCGATCAAAAAAACCACGAAAGAGTCTGTAGCCGCCGTCATCTCCATCCCTAGATCGGGAGGGATCTGAAGCTCTTCCCGGCACCCTGCCGGAGAGGGGAATTCACTCTGGAGGCCATCTTCATCACCATGCAAGCCTCCGGTGTGATGCGTGAGTAGTTCATCTTTGAACTACGGGTCCATGTAGTAGCTAGATGGCTGGTTCTCCTCCTTTGTGCTTTCATGTTTAGATCTTGTGAGCTCTGTTCATGATCAAGATCATCTATTTGTAATTCTGCATGTTGTGTTTGCGGGGATCCGATGGATATTGAGATGCTATTTCAGATTGATTATTGATTCTGTCAAGTCTTTGTTATTTGTGATCTTGCATGCTTTCTGTTGTTAGTAGCTATCTTGGCCAAGTAGATGCTAGCAACTCCAAGAGTTAGTATTTATGCTCGATAATGGGTTCATGCCTCTGGTAATCTGGGGAAGTGACAAAAATCTCTAAGGTACAAGATGTGATGTTGCTACTAGGGAGAAAACAACAATCCTTTGTTCATAGAACAATCGTATTGTTTACTTTACATGCAATTCGTAAAGCAATAATCTGTTGCTTGTAACTTAATACTAGAGGGGGTTCGGATGATAACCTGAAGGTGGATTATTAGTCATAGATGCAGTTGGATGACGGTCTATGTATAATGTTGTAATGCCCAATCGAATCTCAAAGGAGTCAAGATGATTAGTATATGCATGTATTGCTTTCTCGATGTTTGTCAATTGCCCCGCTGTAATTTGTTCACCCAGCATGTTATCTATCTTAAGGAGAGCCACCTCTAGTGAACTATGGATCCCGGTCCTTTCTTTTACATACAATCTATAAACTATTTACTACTTTGTGTTTACTTTCTGTAAACTATTACTTCCTCCCATTCGATACGTTTAATCCTTTGTTTTCAGCAAAACCGGTAAGATTGACAACCTCATCGCAAGTTGGGGACAGAGTTCTATGGTTGTGTTGTGCAGGTCTCCATGTTGCTACTAGCACCGGTAGTGTGCCCTGCCAAGGCTCAGCTAGC
Source organism: Avena insularis (assembly GCA_023614405.1). Lineage (NCBI taxonomy): Eukaryota > Viridiplantae > Streptophyta > Magnoliopsida > Poales > Poaceae > Avena > Avena insularis. The sequence continues at coordinate 91,365,407 of CM042696.1, read as the reverse complement.
AACACCTTTGGGGTGTTTCCTTGCTCCTACTGGTTCGATTAAACCTTGGTTTCATAACTGAGGGAAAACTTGCTGCTGTGCTCATCATACCTTCCTCTTGGGGTTCCCCAACGAGCTTGTTAATACACGAGCCAACAAGCAAACTTTTCTGGCGCTGTTGCCGGGGAGTCAAGGACATCTTCACAAGCGGAGTCCCTCATAACCAATCTCTTTACTTTGTTATTTTTGTTTTGCTTAGTTTCTTTTTGCTTTGTTTGCTTGTTTCTTTATCAAAAACACACAAAAAATAGTTTTACTAGTTTGCTTTCTTATTTGAAAACACAAAAAATGACTACGCTTGAAAACACTAAGTTGTGTGACTTCACTAGCACTAACAACAATGATTTTATGAGCACACCTATTGCTCCACATGTGCCTGAAGATACTTTCTTTGAGATAAAACCTGATTTACTCAATCTTGTTACGAGAGAACAATTTTCTGGTATTGGTAATGAAGATGCTGCTGCCCATCTAAATAAATTTGTTGAACTTTGTGAGATGCAAAAGCATAGGGATGTAGATGGTGATATTGTTAAGCTGAAATTGTTTCCTTTCTCTTTGAGAGGAAAAGCTAAAGAATGGTTGAATTCCTTAACTAGGAATAGTATTGATTCTTGGACTAAGTGCAAAGATGATTTCATTGGAAAATACTATCCTTCTGCTAAGATTATATCTATGAGAAGTGAAATAATGAAGTTTAAACAATCTGATAATGAACATGTTGCTCAAGCTTGGGAAAGAATGAAATCTTTGGTTAATAATTGTCCCACTCATGGACTGACTGCTTGGATGATCATCCAAACTTTTTATGCAGGATTGAACTACTCTTCAAGGAACCTATTGGATTCTGTTGCTGGAGGTACTTTTATGAACATTACTTTGGGTGCTGCAACAAAACTTCTGGATAATATGATGGTTAACTATTCCGAATGGCATACTGAAAGAGCTCCACAAGGTAAGAAGGTAAATTCTGTTGAGGAAACCTCCTCCTTGATTGATAAGATTGATATTATTATGTCTATGCTTGGTAATGGGAAAGCTCATATTGATCCAAATAATGTTCCTTTAGCTTCTTTGGTTGCTCAAGAAGAGCAAGTTGATGTGAACTTCATAAGAAATAACAATTTTGGTAACAACAATTATAAGCCATATCCTCCCAACAATGGTAATGTTTATGGAAGTTCCTACAACAATAATAGGATTGCTCCCTCTGAACTTTAAGTTATGCTTATGGACTTTATTAGTAAACAAACTGCTTTCAATAAAACTATTGAGGAAAAACTCTCTAATGCTGAAAGAAATATAGCATCTTTGGCTGAAGCTCAATCTTCTTTGAATAAAATAGCTGCTAAACCTGAAACTAATGATAATCCCTTTGCAGCTACTAATGCCATACAAGTAAGAATTGATGAAAATGTTAGACTATTAGCTGAATTACATGCTAAGTGGGAAAGAGAAGATGAAATTGCTAGAAACATTAGTGTTTCTACTATTACCACCAGTAGTGTCGAGGATAGTAATAGTTCTACTACTCTAGATGATAATTTTGATTTTGATCTTGATGGTTGCAACATATCTGAAGTTATTAAGTTCCTACAAAAGCTTGCTAAAAGTCCTAATGCTAGTGCTATGAACATGGCCTTTACAAAACACATTACTGATGCTCTCATAAAGATTAAAGAAGAAAAGATGAAACATAAAGCTTTTATTCCTATAAAACAAGAAGATGGTTGGGAACCCATCATTAATATGAAAGTGAATGACTTTGATTTTAAAGCTTTATGTGATCTTGATAGTAGTGTTTCTATTATGCCTAGAAGGATTTATGATATGCTTGATTTGCCTCCACTTCAAGATTGTTATTTGAATGTCCCACTTGATAATAATGCTAAAAAGAACTCATGGGAAGTCTTAATGATGTTCTTATTATGGTTAACAATGCCTATGTCCCCGTTGATTTCTATGTTTTGGATGTTGAATGCAATGCTTCTTGTCCTATTACTTTGGGAAGACCTTTTCTTAGAACTATTGGTGCCATTATTGATATGAAAGAAGGCACCATTAAATATCAAATCCCACTCAAGAAAGGTATAGAACACTACCCTAAGAAGAGAGAGAAGATTTCTTTTGCCTCTCCTATGAAAACAAAATTTGGTCTTAATGCTTCTTCATTTGACAACACTTGATTCTTTTTCTTACTTCTTATGCCTAACTTAAAGAAAAGTACTTATTGGGAGATAACCCAAAAGTTTTAGATGAGTCTTGGAAGTTATTAGTAATAACCGCTCCTTATCCTTTTTATTTGCTTTTTGTGCCAAGAGTAACCTCTAATGAGAGAGAAGTAATGATTGGAAAAGTTGCTGTCCTGAAACAGATTTCTCTGCTTCACCATAAAAATTCGTGTAAAATCTCTGAACGTCTTTTTGAGGCGTGAATTTTTTTTCTTCTGCCCCAGGTTGTTATCTAACTTGAGTTAGTTCAACACTTTTTGATTTGAGCAACAGAAGGTCTTCGAAAAAAATCGTCTTTACATGCTGGTCTGTTTTGACAGATTTCTGCCATTTTCTGCATTTGCTTCTTGTTGGTTCCTTTTTGAGTTCTTTTGGGGAATTGAGATTTTTGAGGGAAGTACTTCAGTAGCTAGTGTTCTAATGGAAGTTTATTGGTGTTGGAACTGAACCTTAAGACTTATTATCTTGAGTGCACTAATGTTGCTAATAAAGATTGTGTGAAGTTTTGTATGAAGGAAAAAATTTAGGTGTATGGAAGGAACGAGTAATGAGATGAAGGATGGACTAAAGCTCAAGCTTGGGGATGCCACACGTGTCACCCCAAGAAATATCCAAGAAGTACAAGCGTCAAAGCTTGGGGATGCCCAAGGCATCCCCCTCTTCATCAATAAAAATCCCAGGTTTCTTCCAAACGCTTCATTTTTATTGTTTCATGCACAGTTGTGTTGTTCTTGGAGCGTCTTCGTTTTCATTTTCGTTTTGGTTTTTCATTTGCTTGGTTTTCTTAGTTTGCTGAATAAATTGGTTGGACCCTGATGGCCCAAAATATATCGAGCTCGTTGGGGAACCCCAAGAGGAAGGTATGATGAGCACATCAACAAGTTTTCCCTCAGTACGAAACCAAGGTTATCAATCCAGTAGGAGCAAGGAAATACCCCAAAGGTGTAGCTAGCTGAACGATGGCAGGGCGCACGGTGCGGTGACAGCGTGGAGACCTGCACAACACAACCACAGAACTCTGTCCCCAACTTGCGATGAGGTTGTCAATCTCACCGGTTTTGCTGAAAACAAAGGATTAAACGTATCGAATTGAAGAAAGTAATAGTTTGCAGAAAGTAAACACAAAGCAGTAAACTGTTTATAGATTGTATGTAAAAGAAAAGGACCGGGATCCATAGTTCACTAGAGGTGGCTCTCCTTAAGATAGATAACATGCTGGGTGAACAAATTACAGCGGGGCAATTGACAAACATCGAGAAAGAAATGCATGCATATACTAATCATCTTCACTCCTTTGAGATTCGATTGGGCATTACAACATTATATATAGACCGCCATCCAACTGCATCTATGACTAATAATCCACCTTCAGGTTATCATCCGAACCCCCTCCAGTATTAAGTTGCAAGCAACAGATTATTGCTTTATGAATTGCGTGTAATGTAAACAATATGATTGTTCTATGAACAAAGGATTGTTGTTTTCTCCCTAGTAGCAATAGCACATCTAGTACCTTAGAGATTTCTGTCACTTCCCCAAATTACCAGAGGCATGAACCCACTATCGAGCATAAATACTAACTCTTGGAGTTGCTAGCATCTACTTGGCCAAGATAGCTACTAACAACGGAAAGCATGCAAGATCATAAATAACAAAGACATGATAGAATCCATAATCAATCTGAAATAGCATCTCAATATCCATCGGATCCCCGCAAACACAACATGCAGAATTACAAATAGATGATCTTGATCATGAACGGAGCTCACAAGATCTAAACATGAAAGCATAGAGGAGGAGAACCAGCCATCTAGCTTCTACATGGATCCGTAGTCCAAGGATGAACTACTCACGCATCACACCGGAGGCTTGCATGGTGATGAAGAAGGCCTCCAGGGTGAATTCCCCTGTCCGGTAGGGTGCCGGGAAGAGCTTCAGATCCCTCCCGATCCAGGGATGGAGATGACGGCGGCTACAGACTATTTCGTGGATTTTTGATCGGGTACTTAGGGTTTTCGTCCCGAGGGCATCTCAAGGCGGAAGGAGAGGCCGAGGGGGTGCTGGGGTCGGCCAGACTACCCCCTGGCACGGGCCAGGCCTGGCTGCACGGCCAGGTGGTGTGGTCGGCCCCTAGCCCTTCGTCGTCTCGTATTCTGGCATCTGATGACTTCCGGAAAAATAGGCACTTTGGCTTTTGTCCCGTCCAATTTCGAGAATATTCATTTTCTGACTTTCCTGGAACCAAAAACAGCAGAAAACAGGCAGCTGGCACTATGGCCTCTTGTTAATAGGTTAGTCCAAGAAATCATATGAAAAGTACTCCAAAGTGTGGACAAAACACAAGAAAGTGGATAAAACCAAGCATGGAACATCAAAAACTATAGATACATGTGCAATGTATCAACATCCCCAAGCTTAACTCCTGCTCGTCCTCGAGTAGGTAAGTGATAAAAAGAAAGAATAATTTTTGAGGTGACATGCACCATCAAAGACTTGATCAAAGTATTTGTAAAACATTCAAAGCTGGGATCATAGTACTTCAATCATAACATGAAAGACAAAGCTCTAGCAATAAGACAAAGAAGCTATGATGCAACATGAAAAGGCACAAACAAAAGATTCATGAATAACAATGCTTTGCAAGACGTTTGTTTGTTTCACATAAAGAAAACATGGCATAATAGTATTCAGCTTGTCCCTCATAGAGTAGCAAATATAAATGCATAGGACACCTTCAAAGTTCATAAGAGTGACTAGATACAAATAGTTTAAAACAAGCAATATCAAGGTATGCATCAATCAACTAGTCTTGGGACAATGCACATAGAACTAAGAATGGCCACTATGCTCTCAAAGTAGGTGCATAAAGGTAGAAGGTGGAGACTCAATATATGGTGGAAGAAAGGCCTTTATAAAAGGAATCACGGATTCAAGTCTCATAAAGAGCTTCCAAAAATTATGGTACTTATAGCTTCCAGCTCTCATTTCCCCTATCATAAGAATCTTGAAGGTGATTAAGGTTAAAGTGACACAACTAAGAGGATATGCTTGACAAGTTATAAACCGAAATCTTATGCCCCTTACTTACGAAGACCGATCCTCATGCTACTCAACTTTAGTCACAAGTAAGGTCTTGTCATTGTAAGTACATATGTATCATAAAGAACTGCCAACGGGGTACCCCTTGCACATGATACAGGAGCTATCCCATAATCAAAATGACAATGCAAGCAGACAATGAGCATCTCAGCGATCTTTTTATTTGCTATTTGCATAGCTTTTTATTGAGGATGCTTCATAGAGTGCTCATTATGGTGATGCTACAAGTTTCCACCATGATTAGGCATGGCTTAGGCTAGCGGCCCAGGCGTTTCTCTAACACACATACAAACTCCATGATCTTACAAGTTCCACTTTTATTTCACACCGCCGGGATCCATAAGCAAAAGAACATGATATCAACGGGGTACAAAGTACAAGTGCAATGTTGAAAGCGTTCTCCATGATACATGGTTCTGATAATTTCAACTTATAAAGTGCAAGCATATACGCAACAAAGAAGGACCCAATGGTTCAAGTTTATTAGATGCAAAAAAGTAAAGTGTGTCATCAAGTTCGTGAGAGCTTTAATCACTAGTTTTCTCATAACATGTTTAATTCGGAAGGTAAACAAAAACATGAATATACTTGGAATAGCATAAGCTAGTAGGTAGGTATGGTGGACTCTTTGGAATAACTTGATTTAGGGAGTTGGATGCATGAGTGGAACTCATACTTGGTTGTGGAGGCTAGCAAAAGACTGGGAGCGACAAACTAAGAGAGCAACAATGGCCATAATTATGAAGAGCGACAAAACATCATTGATCAAAGCATAAAGTGATACTACAAGTTGAAAACTAAAGGATCATAAATGCTATGGTGACTCGAGATAGTCATAACATGGTGTGAGCATGCGTCAAGTCAACCCAAATAAAGCATCAAAGGAGAATACCACTATACTATGCTTTAATATGCTAAAACAACGCATGATTCATCCAAGGCACATTAAGCAATCTCAATTGTTTATGACAAGTCATGCTACAGCAAAGAATACTAATCATAAATCCAAAACAATATCAAGCATGGCATGACAAAGCATAGGCCACAGTAAAAAACAAGCTCTTTTTACCACATAAGTATGAACTTTCCTACTCTTTTCCAAACCAAACCAAACTATTTGCAAACCCATGTATGAAAGAGGGGGTCCAACCAATTTATTCAGAAAACTAAACAAACAAAAGCAAACTAAAAAACAAAATGAAAACAAAAAAAAGACGCTCCAAGAACAACACAACTGTGCATGAAACAATAAAAATGAAGCGTTTGGAAGAAACCTGGGATTTTTATTGATGAAGAAGGGGATGCCTTGGGCATCCCCAAGCTTTGACGCTTGTACTTCTTGGATATTTCTTGGGGCGACATGTGTGGCATCCCCAAGCTTGAGCTTTAGTCCATCCTTCATCTCATTACTCGTTCCTTCCATACACCTGAAATTTTTCCTTCATACAAAACTTCACACAATCTTTATTAGCAACATTAGTGCACTCAAGATAAGTAAGTCTTAAGGTTAAGTTCTAACACCAAATAAACTTCCATTAGAACACTAGCTACTGTAGCACTTCCCTCAGAAAGCTCAATTCCCCAAAAGAACTCAAAAAGGAACCAACAAGAAGCAAATGCAGAAAATGGCAGAAATCTGTCAAAACAGACCAGCAGGTAAAGACGAATTTTTTCAAAGACCTTCTGTTTCTCAAATCAAAAAGTGTTGAACTAACGAAAGTTAGATAACAACCTGGGTCAGAATCACAAAAAATCACGCCTCAAAAAGACGTTCAGAGATTTTACATGATTTTTTACGGTGAAGCACGGAAATCTGTTTCGGGACAAGAACTTTCCCAATCATTACTTCTCTCTCATTAGAGGTTACTCTTGGCACAAAAAGCAAATAAAAAGGATAAGGAGCGGTTATTACTGAAGTAATAACTTCTAAGACTCATCTAAAACTTTTGGGTTATCTCGCAATAAGTACTTTTCTTTAACGCCTTTAAGTTAGGCATAAGAAGCAAGAAAAAGGATCAAGTGTTCTCAAATGAAGAAGCATTAAGAGCAAATTTTGTTTTCATAGGAGAGGCAAAATAAATCTTCTCTCTCTTCTTAGGGAAGTGTTCAATACATTTCTTGAGTGGGAGTTGATATTTAATGGTGCCTTCTTTCATATCAATAATGGCACCAACAGTTCTAATAAAAGGTCTTCCCAAAGTAATAGGACAAAAAACATTGCATTCAACATCTAAAACATAGAAATCAACAAGGACATAGGCATTGTTAACCATAATAAGAACATCATTAATACTCCCCATGAGTTTATTTTTAGCATTATCATCAAGTGGGACATTCAAATAACAATCTTCAAGTGGTGGCTGATACATTGCAAATGTATCTATAATTTTTGATGTTCCATGCTTGGTTTTATGTACTTTCTTGTGTTTTGTTCCAACTTTGGAGTACTTTTCATATGAATTCTTGGACTAACCTATTAACAAGATGCCACAGTGCCAGTTGCCTGTTTTCTGCTGTTTTTGGTTCCAGGAAGTCAGAAAATGAATATTCTCGGAATTGGACGGGACAAAAGCCAAAGTTACTATTTCCCCGGAAGACTCACGGAGCCAGAAGGAGAGTCGGAGAGGGGCCACAGGGTGGCCACACCCCCCTTGGTGCAGGCCAGCCCAGGCCGTGCCAGGGCATGGTGTGGGCCCCCTGGCCGGCCATCGACCTTGCCTCTTTCGCCTATAAGAGCCTCCCGATACCAAAACCCTAGATCGTCAATCAGAAATCCACAAAAATTTCCGCAGCGCCGCCACCACCGAAGGGGAGATTCGGGGGACAGAAAGTCTCTGTTCCGGCACCCTGCCGGGATGGGGAAGTGCCCCCGGAGCCATCTCCATCGATCTCCACCACCATCTCCATCGCCATTGCTGATTCCCATGATAAGGAGGGAGTAGTTCTCTCTCGAGGCTAAGGGTTCTACCGGTAGCTATGTGTTCATCTCTCTCTCTCTATGCATGATCTTATTGAGATCATGAGCTTGTAATCTATAGATCTACCTTGCTACTCAAGTGCTTTAATAGATCTCTGCTCTCCCCATGTGTGTGAAGTTGACAGTGTGCACACCATGGTGGCACTTAGGCTAGAGATTACAAATACTTGTTATGAGTTATATTTTGAGTTGGATGTGTTTATGAAATTGTGGTGTTTGTTGGAACCATCTAGTGCTCAAGGTGACAGTGTGGGGTTTTCTAGATGGGAAAGGCTTACTTTGAGGTGTGTTGTTATAGCCCTACCATCGATTAGAGTGTCCAACCGGAGAGTAGTTAAGAGTAGTATCATAAAGAAAATATATTTATATGAGAGTGTTCACTAGTGAAAGTATGATCCCTAGGCCTTGTTTCTAAGCATTGAAACACCGTTTGCAACTAGATTTGTTACATGTTTGCTTGCTTCCATCTTTATTTCAGTTTGCTTTTAGTCTCTTCCACGCCATCAAGTTATCTTCTGGCACCGTTACCGCTTATAATTATCTATACCACTTGTATTTCACTATCTCTTCGCCGAACTAGTGCACCTATACACCTGACAAGTGTATTGGGTGTGTTGGGGACACAAGAGACTTCTTGTATCTTGATTGCAGGATTGCTTGAGAGGGAATACCTTTGACCACTTCCTCCCTGAGTTCGATAAACCTTGCGTAATCCACTTAAGGGAAAACTTGCTACTGTTCTACAAACCTCTGCACTTGGAGGCCCAACAACTGTCTACAATAATAGAAGTGCGTAGACATCAAGCTATTTTCTGGCGCCGTTGCCGGGGAGGTAAGGTAAAAGGTACTCACATCCTACGGTGTGAGTGCTCGAAGTTATTTTCTTTAGATTCTGCAATTTTGTCTTTTTATTTCTTGTTTTCACTAGTTAAGCTTAATGGAAAACAACAACAAAATTAGAAAGCTTTATAGTATTTATCTTGAGTTAGGACATGAAGTGTTTGAAGAGAAAATTAAAAAACCTATGGAACTTTATTTGCATGCTAATAGCAATGTTGTTAGTATGAATTCTTTGGACACCATTATTGCTAATGCTATGGAAAAGTCTAAGATTGGGGAAGTTAGTTTTTATGAAAATGATCTTTTTAGTTCCCCAGCTTTGGAAGATAGCTATTCTATTGCTTATGATGATACCAAACCTCCAATATATGATGATTACAATGATGAATATGATATTTTAATTCCACCTACTATTGAGGACAAAATTAATTATGATTACAATATGCCTCCTATATTTGATGATTATGGTGATGAGAATAATAATGATAGCTATTTTGTTGAATTTGCTCCCACTACAATTAATAAGAATGACTATGTTTATGTGGAGAGTATTAATTCTTTTATGCATGTGGCTCATGATAAGAATGTTTTATGTGATAGTTATATTGTTAATTTTATTCATGATGCTACTGAAAGTTATTATGAGAGAGGGAAACATGGGCTTATGTATCTCAACATTATTAAGTTTCCCCTCTTTATGTTGAAAGTCTTAAAATTGCACTTGTTTTGCTTTCCTATGCTTGTTTCTTTGTGCTTTCATGACTTGTTTCTTTATAATATTCCTATGCATAGGAAGTGGGTTATACTTAAATGTGTATTCCATTTGCTTCTTGATGCTCTCTTTTACTTCAATTCATATTTCTTATGTGAGCATCATTGAAATTATCATGCCTAACTTAAAGGCGTTAAAGAAAAGTACTTATTGGGAGATAACCCAAAAGTTTTAGATGAGTCTTGGAAGTTATTACTTCAGTAATAACCGCTCCTTATCCTTTTTATTTGCTTTTTGTGCCAAGAGTAACCTCTAAAATGAGAGAAGTAATGATTGGGAAAGTTGCTGTCCCGAAACAGATTTCTGTGCTTCACCGTAAAAATTCGTGTAAAATATCTGCACGTCCTTTTGAGGCGTGAATTTTTGTGCTTCTGCCCCAGGTTGTTGTCTAACTTTCGTTAGTTCAACACTTTTTGATTTGAGCAACAGAAGGTCTTCGAAACAATTCATCTTTACCTGCTGGTCTGTTTTGACAGATTTTTGTCATTATTTGTATTTGCTTCTTGTTGGTTCCTTTTTGAGTTCTTTTGGGGAACTGAGATTTTTGAGGGAAGTGCTGCAGTAGCTTGTGTTTTGATGGAAGTTTTATTGGTGTTGAAACTGAACCCAAAGACTTATTATCTTGAGTGCACTAATGTTGCTAATAAAGATTGTGTGAAGTTCTGTATGAAGGAAAAATTTCAGGTGTATGGAAGGAATGAGTAATGAGATGAAGGAAGGACTAAAGCTCAAGCTTGGGGTTGCCACGCGTGTCACCCCAAGAAATATCCAAGAAGTACAAGCGTCAAAGCTTTGGGATGCCCAAGGCATCCCCCTCTTCATCAATAAAAATCCCAAGTTTCTTCCAAACGCTTTATTTTTATTGTTTCATGCACAGTTGTGTTGTTCTTGGAGCGTCTTCTTTTTCATTTTCGTTTTGGTTTTTCGTTTGCTTTGTTTGCTTTGTTTGCTGAATAAATTGGTTGGACCCCCTCTTTCATACATTGGTTTTCAAATAGTTTGGTTTGGATTGGAAAAGAGTAGGAAAAGTTCATGCTTAAGTGGTAATAGGAGCTTGTTTTTGGATGTGGCCTATGCTTTGTCATGCCATGCTTGATATTGTTTTGGATTTATGCTTAGTATTCTTTGTTGTAGCATGACTTGTTATAAACAATTGAGATTGCTTAATGTGCCTTGGATCAATCATGCGTTGTTTTAGCATACTAAAGCATAGTATAGTGGTATTCTCCTTTGTTGCTTTATTTGGGTTGACTTGGCGCATGCTCACACCATGTTATGACTATCCCAAGTCACCTAAGACTTTGAGATCCTTTAGTTTTCAACTTGTAGTATCACTTTATGCTTTGATCAATGATGTTTTGTCGCTCTGCATGATTATGGCCATTATTGCTCTCTTAGTTGGTCGCTCCCAGTATTTTGCTAGCCTCCGCAACCAAGTATGAGTTCCACTCATGCATCCAACTCCCTAAACCAAGTTATTCCAAAGAGTCCACCATACCTACCTACTAGCTTATGCTATTCCAAGTATATTCATGCTTTTGTTTACCTTCTGAATTAAACTTGTTATGAGAAAACTAGTGATTAAAGCTCTCACGAACTTGATGGCACACTTTACTTTACTTGCCCTTAATAAACTTGAACCATTGCGTCGTCTATGTTGTATATGCTTGCACTTATTTGTTGGGGATTAGCAGAACCATGCTTTCATGGGGAACACTTTCAACATTGCACTTGGTACTTGTACCTAGTTGATATCATGCTCTTTTGTATATGGATGTCGTCGGTGTGAAATGAAAGGGAAGCTTGTAAGTCCATGGAGTTATGTATATGTGTTAGAGAAACGCCTGGGTCGCTGGTCTAATCCATGCTGACATGGTGGAAACCTGCAGCGTAACCATAATGAGTTGTCTATGAAGCATTCTTCTTATAAAAAAAGAGTCCTATATTGAGAAAAAAGAGAAAAAGAAAAAAAAAAAAAAGAGATTATGAAAAGAGGAAAGAGAGAAAAAAGCACCATATTCCCATGGTAAATAAGAAGATTGCTGAGATGCTCGTTGTCTGCTTGCCTTGTCATTTTGATATGGGGATTCTTTGGTATCATCGGGCAAGGGGTACCCTGTTGGCGGTTCTCTATGATACACATGTACTTACAATGACAAGAACTTACCGGTGACTAAACTTGAGTAGCCTGAGGAGCGGCTCTCGTATACAAGGGACATGAGATTTCTAACTTATACTTCATCAAGCATGTACACCATAGTTTGTTCAATTTAACCTTAATCACTTCAAGATGCTTATGATAGGGGCAATGAGAGCTGAAAGCTATAAGTACCATAATTTTTGGAAGCTCTTTATGAGACTTGAATCCCTACTTCCTTTTATGAAGGCCTTTCTTCCACCATTATATTGAGTCTTCACCTTCTACCTTTATGCACCTACTTTGAGAGCATAGTGGCCATTCTTAGTTCTATGTGCATTGTCCCAAGACTAGTTGATTGATGAATAACTTGATATTGCTTGTTTTAAACTATTTGTATCTAGTCACTCTTATGAACTTTGAAGGTGTCCTATGCATTTATATCTGCTACTCTATGAGGGACAAGCTTAATGCTATTATGCTATGTTTTCTTTATGTGAAACAAACAAACGTCTTGCAAAGCACTGTTATTCATGAATCTTTTGTTTGTGCATTTTCATGTTGCATCATAGTTTCTTTGTCTTATTACTAGAACCTTGTATTTCATGTTATGATTGAAGTACTATGATCCTAGCTTTGAATGTTTTACAAATACTTTGATCAAGTTTATGATGGTGCATGTCACCTCAAAAAAAATCTTTCTTTTTATCATTTACCTACTCGAGGACGAGCAGGAGTTAAGCTTGGGGATGTTGATACATTGCAAATGTATCTATAATTTTTGATGTTCCATGCTTGGTTTTATATACTTTCTTGTGTTTTGTTCCAACTTTGGAGTACTTTTCATATGATTTCTTGGACTAACCTATTAACAAGATGCCACAGTGCTAGTTGCCTGTTTTCTGCTGTTTTTGGTTCTAGGAAGTCAGAAAATGAATATTCTCAGAATTGGATGGGACAAAAGCCAAAGTTACTATTTTCCGGGAAGACTCACGGAGCCAGGAGAGTCGGAGAGGGGCCACACGGTGGCCACACCCCCCCTTGGCGCGGGCCAGCCCAGGCCGCGCCAGGGCATGGTGTGGGCCCCCTGGCCGGCCATCGACCTTGCCTCTTTCTCCTATAAGAGCCTCCCGATACCAAAACCCTAGATCGTCAATCAGAAATCCACGAAAAGTTCCGCAGAGCCGCCGCCACCGAAGGGGAGATTCGGGGGATAGAAAGTCTCTGTTTCGGCACCCTGCCGGGACAGGGAAGTGCCCCCGGAGCCATCTCCATCGATCTCCACCACCATCTCCATCGCCATTGCTGATTCCCATGATAAGGAGGGAGTAGTTCTCTCTCGAGGCTAAGGGTTCTACCGGTAGCTATGTGTTCATCTCTCTCTGTATGCATGATCTTATTGAGATCATGAGCTTGTAATCTATAGATCTACCTTGCTACTCAAGTGCTTTAATAGATCTCTGCTCTCCCCATGTGTGTGAAGTTGACAGTGTGCACACCATGGTGGCACTTAGGCTAGAGATTACAAATACTTGTTATGAGTTATATTTTGAGTTGGATGTGTTTATGAAATTGTGGTGTTTGTTGGAACCATCTAGTGCTCAAGGTGACAGTGTGGGGTTTTCTAGATGGGAAAGGCTTACTTTGAGGTGTGTTGTTATAGCCCTACCATCGATTAGAGTGTCCAACCGGAGAGTAGTTAAGAGTAGTATCATAAAGAAAATATATTTATATGAGAGTGTTCACTAGTGAAAGTATGATCCCTAGGCCTTGTTTCTAAGCATTGAAACACCGTTTGCAACTAGATTTGTTACATGTTTGCTTGCTTCCATCTTTATTTCAGTTTGCTTTTAGTCTCTTCCACGCCATCAAGTTATCTTCTGGCACCGTTACCGCTTATAATTATCTATACCACTTGTATTTCACTATCTCTTCTTGAACTAGTGCACCTATACACCTGACAAGTGTATTGGGTGTGTTGGGGACACAAGAGACTTCTTGTATCTTGATTGCAGGATTGCTTGAGAGGGAATACCTTTGACCACTTCCTCCCTGAGTTCGATAAACCTTGGGTAATCCACTTAAGGGAAAACTTGCTACTGTTCTACAAACCTCTGCACTTGGAGGCCTAACAACTGTCTACAAGAATAGAAGTGCGTAGACATCAGTGGCAAATCAAGCATATCATAAATTCTTCTAGGCATAATAGAAACACTACTATCAAGATCACATAAAGCTTTGAAATCAAAATCATTCACTTTCATGTTGATGATGGGTTCCCAACCATCTTCTTGTTTTATAGGAATAGAAGCTTTATGTTTCATCTTTTCTTCTTTAATCTTTATGAGAGCATCAGTAATGCGTTTTGTAAAGGCCATGTTCATAGCACTAGCATTATGACTTTTAGCAAGCTTTTGTAGGAACTTAATAACTTCAGAGATGTTGCAACCATCAAGATCAAAGTCATAATTATCATCTAAAGTAGTAGAGCCATTACTAGCCTCAACACTAGTGGTAGTGATAGTAGAAACACTAATGTTTCTAGCAATTTCATCTTCTCTTTCCCATTTAGCATGCAATTCAGCTAATAGTCTAACATTTTCATCAATTATTACTTGTATGGCATTAGTGGCTGCAAATGGATTATTGTTAGTTTCAGGTTTAGCAGCCATTTTATTCAAAGAAGATTGAGCTTCAGCCAAAGATGCTATATTTTTTTCAGCATTAGAGAGTTTTTCCTCAATAGTTTTGTTGAAAGCAGTTTGTTTACTAATAAAGTCTTTAAACATAACTTCAAGTTCAGAGGGTGCACTCTTATTGTAGGAATTTCCAGAAGAATTACCATTGTTGGGAGGATATGGCTTATAATTGTTGTTACCAAAATTATTCCTGTAGGCATTGTTGCTAAAATTGTTATTTCTTATAAAGTTCACATCAACTTGCTCTTCTTGAGCAACCAAAGAGGCTAAGGGAACATTATTTGGATCAATATGAGCTTTCCCATTAACAAGCATAGACATAATAATATCAATCTTATCACTCAAGGAGGAGGTTTCCTCAACAGAATTTACCTTCTTACCTTGTGGAGCTCTTTTAGTATGCCATTCGGAGTAGTTAACCATCATATTATCCAGAAGCTTTGTTGCAGCACCCAAAGTAATGGTCATAAAGGTACCTCCAGCAGCAAAATCCAATAGGTTCCTTGAAGAATAGTTCAATCCTGCATAAAAAGTTTGGATGATCATCCAGCGATCGATCCATGAGTGGGACAATTCTTTACCAAAGATTTCATTCTTTCCCAAGCTTGAGCAACATGTTCATTATCAAATTGTTTAAAGTTCATTATTTCACTTCTCATAGATATAATCTTAGCAGGAGGATAGTATTTTCCAATAAAAGCATCTTTGCATTTAGTCCAAGAATCAATATTATTCCTAGTTAGGGAATTCAACCATTCTTTAGCTTTTCCTCTCAAAGAGAAAGGAAACAATTTCAGCTTAATAATATCTCCATCTATATCCTTATGCTTTTGCATCTCACAAAGTTCAACAAAGTTATTTAGATGGGCAGCAGCATCTTCATTACCAATACTAGAAAATTGTTCTCTCATAATAAGATTGAGTAAAGCAGGTTTTATCTCAAAGAAAGTAGCTTCAGGAACAGGTGGAGCAATAGGTGTGCTCATAAAATCATTGTTGTTGGTGCTAGTGAAGTCACGCAACTTAGTGTTTTCAAGGGTAGTCATTTTTTGTGTTTTTGATAAAGAAAACAAACTTGTAAAACTATTTTTTGTGTGTTTTTGATAAAGAAACAAGCAAACAAAGCAAAAAGAAAGTAAGCAAAACAAAAATAACAAAGTAAAGAGATTGGTTATGAGGGACTCCCCTTGTGAAGATGTCCTTGACTCCCTGGAAACGGCGCCAGAAAAGTAGCTTGATGGCCCAAATTATATCGAGCTCATTGGGGAACCCCAAGAGCAAGGTATGATGAGCACAACAACAAGTTTTCCCTCAGCACGAAACCAAGGTTTAATCGAACCAGTAGGAGCAAGGAAACACCCCAAAGGTGTTGCTAGCTGAACGTTGGCAGGGCGCACTACCGGTGCCAGCAGCAATGTGGAGACCCGCACAACACAACCACAGAACTCTGTCCCCAACTTGCGATGAGCTTGTCAATCTCACCGGTTTTGCTGAAAACAAAGGATTAAACATATCAAGTGGAAGAAAGTAATAGTTTGCAGAAAGTAAACACAAAGCAGTAAACAGTTGATTGTAGATTGAAAGTAAAAGAAAGGACCAGGGTCCATAGTTCACTAGAGGTGGCTCTCCTTAAGATAGATAACATGGTGGGTGAACAAATTACAGCGGGGCAATTGACAAACATCGAGAAAGCATACACGCATATACTAATCATCTTGACTCCTTTGAGATTCGATTGGGCATTACAACATTATACATAGATCGCCATCCAACTGCATCTATGACTAATAATCCACCTTCAGGTTATCATCCGAACCCCCTGCAGTATTAAGTTGCCAGCAACGAATAATTGCATTACGAATTGCGTGTAAAGTAAATAATACGATTGTTCTATGAACAAAGGATTGTTGTTTTCTCCCTAGTAGCAACAGCACATCTAGTACCTTAGAGATTTCTGTCACTTCCCCAGATTACCAGAGGCATGAACCCACTATCGAGCATAAATACTAACTCTTGGAGTTTCTAGCATCTACTTGGCCAAGATAGCTACTAACAACGGAAATCATGCAAGATCACAAATAACAAAGACATGATAGAATCAATAATCAATCTGAAATAGCATCTCAATATCCATCGGATCCCTGCAAACACAACATGCAGAATTACAAATAGATGATCTTGATCATGAGCAGACTCACAAGAGCTAAACATGATAGCACAAAGGAGGAGAACCAGCCATCTAGCTACTACATGGACCCGAAGTCCAGAGAAGAACTAATCACGCATCACACCCGAGGCTTGCATGATGATGCGAGAAGGCCTCGGGGTGAATTCCCTCTCTCCGGCAGTGTCGGAAGAGCTTGATCCTCCCGATCTAGGGATGGAGATGACGGCGGCTACAGACTCTTTCGTGGAATTTTTTATCGGGTACTTAGGGTTTCCGTATCAGAGGCAATATATAGGCGGAAGGAGAGGCCGAGGGGGGTGCCTGGGCTGGCCACACCACCCCCTGGCGTGGGCCAGGCCTGGCCGCCCGGCCAGGTGGTGTGGCCGCCCTCTGGCCCTTCTCCGTCTCGTATTCTAGCTCCACGTGTCCCTTGGTAAAATAATGACTTCGGCTTTTGTCCCGTCCAATTCCGAGAATATTCATTTTCTGACTTTCCTGGAACCAAAAACAGCGAAAAGCAGTAAAATTTGGCATGGCTCTTGCTAATAGGTTAGTCCAAAAAATCATATGAAAAGTACTCCAAAGTATGGACAAAACACAAGAAAGTAGATAAAACCAAGCATGGAACATCAAAAATTATAGATATATTTCAATGTATCACCCTGCTCTGGGTTAGCCTCGGTGACATACAGCCGGAGGGAGCTCCCCTGCTCGACCAAATCATCGGCCCGCTTGAGCTCATCCTGGTTGGTGATGGTGACAAGGTCGCCCTCCCTGTCCTTGTACTTGACAAGAACGGCCTTGAGGCCGGGGAACTTGTCGCGGACAGCCTCCCGCAGCTGCGCCATGCCGCAGCTGGCCGACACCTGCGCCTATCGGATGTCCTCGCCAAACACGAGCTTCACCTGCCTGGGCGGCTCCTCGGCCTCCTTCACGGGCTCGGCCGCCTTCTCCTCCTCATACACCTCCACGGCATCCGTGACAGCCTTGCGCCCTTCTTCTTCCTGGGCTTCTGCTGCTACTTGGGTGCCGCGGTGACCACCTTCTTGGGTGTGGGCATGACGGCCTTCTCATCCAACACAAACCCTTTCTCCACCATGGTCTTCCGCACCCTTTCAGTCACATCAATCATCGTCAGGTTTCCCGGCTCCGTCGCTAGCACCTTATCCACGTCCCTAGCGCCCAGGTCCAGCCTTCCCAGTGCCTCGAAGCAGCGCCTTGCTGTACCGGGGCACGGCGTCCAGGGCGAGGTTGCACTCGTTGATGGCCCGATAGTGGTCGGGGGGAAGGGCTCATATGCATGTAGCAGGCGGCCAGGTTATTGTGGAGGTAGGCGCGTCGATGGCGGCGGCGGGGGTGGTGGTCGAGGACGGGAGCAGCTTGATGGCCTTCTCGTAGTTGATTAGGGCCCACTCGTAGTCCGGGCGCTAGAACAGCTTGTTCCCCTCCTCGCGGAGCTCCTGGAGCACACCCCCTCCTTTCCCCTTTTGATAATGCTCCTCGAGAAGCTGGGGTGCCAGGTGATGCCGGCATCGTTGCTGGCTCTGACGGCAGCGGCGTCCTAATCATCACCAGCATGTTATTGCTCCTCCCGATAGTTAAATTACTAATTTAAGATTAGAGGTGAGAAATTATCCTTGCGTACCGCAACCAAACAGCCTAATTTCTTCTCAGAAGACTAAAAGCAAAAGCAACCAAACAAAGTGGTCAAAAATGCTCCACTGATCGGGAAACAAAAATATAGAGAACCAAATAAAACGTCAATCTAAGCCCGAGGCCAATCTCTTCACATGCAGCCAGCCGGCCAAGTAGCAAAAACAGAAAATTTGAGACGGAGCAACCAAATACGCCCAGGTGCTTGACGAAAGAGGGAAACAGGACGCATACTACTATTCCACGCTGCTTTACTTCACATCGGTACATACATTCAGTCACCCACGCATGTTACGACGCACATTCGTACTGCCGCGGGCCTCGTTTCCTCGAACCACACTGACCAATTATCGGTCACACAGTCATTCCCAAAATGCCCTTGACAGATACTCTGAAACACCAAAACAAGCTAATGAACAAGAAGTGGGAATGCAGAGCCTAATCTAGTTTTAAAAGCCTAGGAGCAGTTTGAAAAGGGTAGGAGCATGGTGTAGCTTGGATCTGAAGCAGACAACGGGAGCCTCGAGAGGAATGTGCAGCAAAAAATGCAAAATTTTACCATTATTCACTCCAAGCATCATAGATGTTGCCCAAAGGTTGCTTTGCCAGGTCCAATCGGTCAGATGCAGCCTCGTTTCTCTCTCGTCTGAATTTTTCTTACCACTCCAAACATCTCCTTTCACTGCAATGTAGAATCCTATATATCCATCTTTCCGGCCTCCTCGATCACAAGAAGCTCAGCAAAAGGCTCTCCTTTACATGACCAGTTTCACCTCCGCTCAAGCGAAAGCGGCAAGATTCTCTCGTCGTCTCGGCGACCAAGGTTTTCTTTCGGGGTGTTTATGATCATTTGAGCTCTTCTTTTCTACTACCCGTCAAAGAGATGCTTGGGGCCTTTTAGTTACATCGGATCGATCCGATGAGATCACATCCAATCCAGGTTCCATATGCCGGCCGCGCCTGCTGCATTGGATACGGCATGCACTCCCTGCGTTTTGCCTTTGCAAAGCTCTGAAGAAAAAAAGTTCTTTAGCTCACCAATCTCGAGGACGGGAAAGCTTTACCAGACCGTGACATACACTGTCACCTGTCCCTGGGGAATAAATCAGCTTCGAGCAGTCGGTTTTCTGAATATTCCCAGTTTTTCCTCAAGATTTCTTCAGCTCGCGTGTACAAGAAGATAACCATTTCAAACTTTGAGAAATTACTAAGCAGGTATACAAAGGTAACCGAGTTACCAAACAAAATGAGTTCTTTTGTTGTACCCCCAAATGAATAATAGCCCTCCATTTTAGTGCATCTAAAGACCCCTAACAGTTTATACTAGTGCTAAAAAGAAGACTAGTATAATTTATACTAGTCAAGAAATCTGCATAGCGGGTTAGATAGGCCATAGTCAGCCCCCGGCCCAAAATTTGTAATGCCCAACGCCGCAACCAACAAATCAGTCGCCCGCCCATCCAAAGGCCCCAATCTCATTTCGTAGCTGCATCCACAGGTACAGCGGCCGGCGATCATTGTTTTTTTTTTAATTTCCGGCGATCGTTGTTTGTGCACGTAATGGATCTCCTTCCTTGTCTTCTTCATCGTTCAATTACTCTTCGATTGCCCATGATTTTTACATGCTGCAGTCTAATTCATTTGCTTTCTGCAATGGATGGTTTTAGATTTTTATAATTTAGATCATTGAATTATTTGTAAATGACCCGTTGATAGTCTTTGTAGGTTGAAGATTTCCTTGACTATGTCAACCATAGAATCCATCTATGTAGAGGTGTACAGAAAGCAGAGGATCAAAGAAAGTTCTGTAGAGTTGTACAAAAAGCAGAGTTAGAATGCCTAAAATTGCTATAGCTAACAACGTTAATACCGCCTGGTAAGACAAACGGAGCAGCTCAGACTTCAGATGCAAGTTCTGACTCGGTCCAGCATAATAATAGAGCACAAACAGATAGCTTGCACAGCATAACAATGGAGCACAAACAGGTAGCTTGCACTGATGGTAGCGAATATAATTCCCAGGAATCTCCATCATGGCTAATACCAATGACGACACATGTAGTTCTCAGAAATAGTACAAGATTTGAAAAAACACCAGATTTCAGCAGAAAATTTGTTCTTTGAGGAAAAACCATGATTGACACACCATACAAATAGTTTCACACTTCACGTCAACAATGACTAATGATCGACCTTCACATGTTCAAAACCCAGCCGCCTCCAGAATATAAGAGTATCTCGCATGTTTCCTCAAATCACATACCACCTGGTATATAAAGAAAAAGAGACAGTAAATATTATACGGCAATATACATCAGCATTCTTTCCGAAAAGAATCTGATGCACAATTTCTTCAAGCGAAACAGGCAAAACAGCATAAGGAATAAAATCAAGGAAAACAGCTTAAGGTATAAAATCAAGGGAGATCGCTGCAGAACTGCAGCCAAAAGTTCATGCTGCCATTCTTGTTTGCTTAAACAGCCTTGTTAGTTCAATAGTGGGCATGCACAGTGGTAGAGGTTTGCCAGGGTTAGGGGTATACTTAACGAGTGCTAGGTGACGGACATAACAGGTGTAGCAGCTATTGGGTGGCATTTTAACTACTGAGGTTGGTGCAAGGGAATATGTATGCCCCATTTTGTTAGCGAAAGCTTGTTTTGACCCTGAAAAATATGCAGGCACATGACCAAATGTTGTTGTCTCCATTTTGTGGTCACTCTCGCTGATCTCAGCATCTCGTCAATCTCGGCCTCCTCTTATGAAATGCACTTAAAAAATCCAATCACTTTGTGATTCCTCCATGCGCATTGAAGCTTTAAACAAAACTGTATTTGCCCTGTTTCAGAGAATGCGGTACATATTGAAGCATGAAAAGAAGTGCAATAGCTGAACTAGATTAAGCCTGAAATTGTGAACTTTTATGTGTAAAAATTTGTTTAGAATGGTCAGAGAAAATGATATACTGTATTAGATTTGTCATGAAATTTTACCATTGCAAGTGCCAAGTTTAAGGTGACACTTCGAATTTATGGTTTCATTTCTTGTGTTTTACTAAGAGAACTCCAACTATTTTCCATAAATCCCAATTCTAACAAATTCTTGAATTTATACCCTAAAATCTAGTTGACATCTTCAAAACAATTGGAAGGGTTGTGAATGATTGCCGAGTAGAGCATCTTCCGAAACGGTAATCAATTCACCCGTCACCACAGCTGCAACAGTTTCTTGAGATGCTTTCTTAGATACTCCTACTACCAAAAATAGAGGACATGCCACCCAACGGAATGAGACAATGATCCACATATACATCCCAACAAGTAGAATGGTTTGGGTGTCAAATATGCATATCCATATGCCATAAAAAATGGTAAATTGTGGCACAGCAAGCATGTCACAGTTGCATTTAGTATTTTGACTGCACTGCAGTTCAATCAGACAAAGGTAGAGCAGAACTGTAAGCAAAGGAAGTTACGATTGTATCTGGCAACTTGCTACTTTACTTAATTGAGACTCCAATTTCAATTCCACGAATGTACTACAGATTCCCTGACCAACTCCTAGTAGAAATTCAGAGTTCATACAGTATACTCATCTGATGCGAATAGAACCGCGGCCAGGGCGTCGTGTGGGTCGGCGACGGCGACGGCTAAGTAGGATGGGTCAAGAACCGGTCGTGGAGATGGGGTCCAGCGTCCACAAAATCACAGGGGTTGGCAGCGGCGTGAATCCGCGGAGGCGACGGCGCGACCGCGGGAAGCGACGACGCGAGTCCGGGAGGCGGCGCGAGTAGGGGAAGGCGGCGGCGGCGTGAGTGGACGAAGGTGTCGGCGGCGCGAGTGGAGGCAGGTGGTGGCAGCGCGACTGCGGGGACGGTGGCGGCGCGACTGCGGGGAGGCGGTGGCGCGACATTCTGCGGGCCTGCGGCGTAGATGTCATTAAGGGGTTTTTTCCAGACAATTATTAGGCCTGTTGGGCCAAATCTATCTCAGCCATTAGATCAAATTATACTAGTCATGCTTGAGGAGTAATAAAAGATACCGTAAAAATTGCCAACAAAATTACCCGGCATTAAGGTGGTCCTGAATCAGATGCATCGATTGAAGGGAATGTGATCTTCTCCAAACAAAAGAATGAGAGCAGCAGTCCTTCAGCAACAAAGCATCTTGCAAACAGGGAGAGAGCAGCAGAGAAGGGGCCCAGGGAATTCATGATCACCTTTACTGGGCCCTGGCCTCAGAGCTAGGCAAGAGGGGCAGATGATGTCCAAGGAACAAGGACAGCTTTTGTTTCCAGTCAAACATTCTAAACTGCAGCTGCACTTCTATAGACTATAACTAATCACTTGACTATTTCTTAGGAGCTGTAAAGGTTCAATCTAGAGGTATCAGTTAACATTAACATATGCCAGGAATTCCCTTGTGTGCAAGCAGTTAGTTAGCTATAAGCTCATTGTCTCATCAAGTATCAAAGACAACCTCAAAAAGTTCACCAAAAATGGAACAGATTTGCATGCTTTGTCAAGCAGTATAGAAGCATGGAGAAATCGATCATAAACAGATGCTTTACTAAATACTAACAAAGCATTTATCTTCTCCTGCCACTGCTCAAGCTAGATGTGTATCGGCCACACTACACCTAAAAAAAAATGTTGCCAACACGGGAACGATCCATCCTTTGATTATACGTTATTAGATAGATGAGACACCCGGTTTTTCATGTCTCAGCGGCGACTCGAAAGTCTGCCAATGCTAGGACTCAAAACCGGACAGGCTAGCCTCCACACGCGGAGTATGCAGCCACCAGGCCAGCGCTGGTCGTCGGCCACATTACACCTCAGATGAAGAAAAAAAGGAATTACACGAGACAAACACGAAGAGAAAGTAAAAAACCCAAAGGAAATAGCAGAGCAAAGAAAGAACTTCCCTCTCCTCCCCTTCTCTTCTTGCCAACGAGGGATGGAAACCCATACAATGCACTGCATTCCCCACATGCACATAAGCACACCGCATTTAATATAACTCCAGCACTAACAACAGCAACAAGAACAAGCCCTAGCTACATAACTCTCTTGTGGGGCACGAGTACATCTCCTAAGCCCAGAGTTAATTGCAGAAAACCACTACATATACGCGAGAAGTTCGAAAATTCACCGGGTTTCGCTAATTTTGCAAAAATCCACTAACATTGCACCGGTTTATTACTATTACAATATACACTAATTCGCCGATTTGGCCACGGTAAACACGAATCTGACATAAGGTCCTACCGTTAGGGGTGACCGGCAATGTGGGAAAGGTCAAAAGAGCAAAATATTAGTTGGGTCACAAATTTTGGACTATTTTGAAAAATTTCAAGGTAGAACCCAACTATCTCACCCCCGATCTAGACCAGGATATCGCCGGTTGGCTCACCGGCGTGCACCGCCACCCACCTCCCCATGCCTACACCAACTCCTGCCCGGCTCCGGTGAGCTCGCACGCCACCCTACGATGCCTTGCCCCGCCCCACCCCAAGCTCACCGGCAGCCGCGCGCCGCCCGGCGGAGTCTCGCCCCGAGCTCGCATGTAGCCGCACGCCTGAGCTCGCCACTGCGTGGCCGCGTCGCCTCTCTGCACTGCCTACTTTGAGATCGCCACGAGCCGGCGTCAGCACTTGCCTGTCCGCCGAGCACTCACGCCCCGCCGCTAGAGCTTGTCCGGCAAAGGCTTCCCCCAGCCTGCCCGCCAGGCCCGCTCCCGAGCCTCGCAGCTCAGGTCGCTAGCAAAAGATCTCCGCCTCCTTACATAGCTCGCGACGGCGGGAAGAGTGGCGGCTGCTCCGACGCTCGTGGACGGAGGTGGGTTTTTTAATTTATTTCAACCAGTGCGTGCGGGATTTGGAAGAGAAAGATAAAAGGAAATAAAACTAAGTCTAACGGAAAGTGAGAAAAAAAAGAAAGAAGAGGACTGACAAGTGAGTCCCATGGAAATTTAATAAAAAACAAACATTAGGTATGCCTAACGTTGGTGGGTCCTTGACCATCCCCCATGCCACGTCACCCCTAACAGTGGGTCCCTACAGTTAGAATCATGGTTAGTGCCACCAAATATTGGCATCAGTGCACATTGAACAAACCAGCGCAATGCCGATGGATTCTTGCAAAATTAGCGAAACCGGTGGATTTTTAAACTTCTCGCGCATATACGGTGGTTTTTTGCAATTAAATCCTAAGCCCATACGGTTCTGTTGTTGCCCTCACCTCACATCTACAACATACTTCCCTCTGTTCGAGTTTACCTTGCGCGGTGCTACAGTGTACGCAAAACGAGGTGAACGATTTCTCTCTCATTTTTTACTTTTTTGCTCCTCGGTTTTTTGGGATGTGTAGCTCCGTGTTTACTCTACTCATTCCAAAAATTATAGTAGAATTTTTTTGATAAAAAATGAGAGAGAAACGACCGTTTTATTTTGCGTGATGAACAGTAACGCGGAAAGTAATACGTAACAGAGGGAGTAGCAATTAAGCAAACAGACAGCTCCGGAGGACTCCGGCCAACCCACAGGGGACGTTTCCGCTCGCCAGCAATGCTGAGCAGGCGCGCCACGCCCTTGGTCCACAGACCACAGCCTGTACTCCCTCTGGCTGGTGCACTCGAACTCGATCGCCCGGTGGTCGGCCGTCCGAAGCCCAAAGTAGCGCCGGTGCTCGCCGTCCTCCAGCAGGTGCCGCCCTGGCCACGCCACCACGTCCTTGCACACATCTATCACCACACCTGCACACGACACGGATGACGGATCAGACCTCGGTGTGCCGTGGGACGGATAACAATGATACCAGGTTTCGCATCGCCAGGATGATTGCCTGCCACTTACTTTTCTTCTTCTTGGTGATCGTTCCCGCAACATGCCGGCTCTTCATTTTCAGAGCGACCTGCAAACATGCCATGCCATGATACACCTGAGCAAAAAGGAGTCCAGAATTTCCCACGAAAAGTTCAGAGCAATTCGAGAACAGAAGCAGTTACCAGCGAAAACTCTTTTCTACCGGCGCCGGTACATGCCGGCGTCGCATCCACCGAACGTGTGTTGGAGATTCGTGCAGCCGTCGTTTCTTGCCGTTTTCCTTCCGTCCCCGCGTCTGCCTCGAGTGGAGCCCGCAGTCTCGATAATATCTCCACCTGACAGCTCGTGACAGGCATACGTCTCTTCTCTTTCCCCTTCGACCGCTTTCCCTTCTCTCTCGTCAGGCGTGAGATCCCGGGAGATCGGAGCGGCGGAGAGCTAGATGGAGCTCCGGCGACCGCGTGTACGGGCGGCGAAGTGGCTGCCAGAGCAGGCCGCAAGATACTTCCGCCAACATCGGCCACCGCGAGCGCGAGATGGATTTCCGGCCGGCGGGAGGTGGAGCCGTGGAGGCGCGGCTGGACGAGGCGGTGGCAGTCTTGGAGGACGGCGCAGGTGGCGCCACTCCCTCGCTGCCTTTTCCTTCGCGTGTGCGCCCGTGCTGCTCGGCTACTCGTCTTCACCGTGGGCGTGGAGCACGGCGCTGCGGCGACTGGGCGCGGCTGGAGCTCGAGGAGGTCGCGGCGGCAGGAGCGCGGCTGGAGCTCGAGGAGACCATCGGCATGGGCGGCGCCTGCAGACGACCGTAGCTAGCGCCGCTGCCCTGCCCAGCTTGCCGCCGACTGTATTCTGTGCCCGCGTTACCTCTTTCCCGGCCACCATTCTCCCTCTCGCCCAATCACATCTCCGCCCGCTCCAGGCCGTCGTCCTGCATGTCCACCGGCGACTGACTGACGGCTGTTGCTGCTGCTTGCTTGCCCGCTGGCGTGTGCTACTGCCGTAGAGTACTACTGCTGCTTGCTGTAGACATTTTTGTTTGCTTGCTGATGTTGCTGCGGGACTAGTACCGGTACTAGTATTGTCCCCGAGACTACTAAATGCAGAAATTATTCTAGTGCACGATGATTTGCTAGTTCAAATGAATTTCTCTTAAAGTAATTACAAAGCTATAATATGGATTCTGGATAAAGCTATTTTTGTTGTATTATTTGGTTCATATATTTTTGTTTATTTATGGTATTATAAAATGATTCTTTTTCTTTGTGGGTAACTATTATAAAGTGATTCATATGTTACTTACACATTAATTGGTAAAGAAATACACATTCCGAGAACTTGAGGATATTTAAAACAATTCCAGGTTTACAGCTACACAGCCAGCTGAGTTGTCAAAGAGTCAGACTCAGAAAAACAGTTTTCCCTACACATCAACTATTTATCAATTTTTTAAAACTGAATTGAACCTTATTGAAAACAATGTAACCATATTGTACCATGTCGAAACATATATGAATCACCTCACATGCATGATTCAAAACAATTGAAACCACGCATAAATGAAACCATAAAATCATGTTTCAAACAATGGCTACAATTGAAATCACCACTACAAACATTTAAAACCACTAAAATATGTTTGAAATATTTCAAACCACTAATACATGTTTAAAACAATTGAAAGCACCACATAACAAGAACTGGAAGCAGGAGACCAAGTTTCATTTAATTGAAACCATCAAACCATGTTTGAAACAATTGAAATCACCACCTCGAACTTTTGAAAGCACTAAAACACGTTTCAAACATTTGAAACCACCACATAAAAAGAACCGGATCCACAAGACCAAGTTTCATTTAATTGAAACCACAAAACCATGTTTGAAACAATTAAAACCAGCATTTTAAATATTTGGAACCACTAAAACATGTTTGAAACAATTGATACCACCACATAAGAAAAACCGGAACCACAAGACCAAGTTTCATTTAATTGAAACCACAAAACTATGTTTGAAACAATTGAAACCACCACTCCAAACATTTGAAACCACAAAAACATATTTGAAATATTCGAAACCACTAATATAAGTTTGAAATAATTGAAACCACCACATAATAAGAACCGTAACCATAAGACCTAGTTTCATTTAATTGAAACCACAAAACTATGTTTGCAACATTTGAAACCACCACTCCAAATATTTGAAACTACTAAAACATGTTTGAAGCATTTGAAACCACTAATACATGTTTGAAACAATTGAAACCACCACATAAGAAGAACCGGAACCACAAGACTAACTTTGATTTAATTAATACCATAGAACCATCTTTGAAATAATTGAAACCACCACTCTAAACATTTGAAACCTCTAATTTTTTTTGAAACATTTGAAACGACTAAAAATGTTTGAAAAAATTGAAACCACCACATAAGAAGAACCGGAACCATAAGACCAAGTTTCATTTAATTGAAACCAAAAAACCATTTTTGAAACAATTGAAACGACCAATTCGTACAATTCAAACCACTAAAACATGTTTTAAACATTTGGAACCACTAATACATGTTTGAAACAATTAAAACCACCACATAACATGAACCGGAACCACATGACCAACTTTCATTGAATTGAAACCACAAAATCATGTTTAAAACAATTGAAACCACCACTTCACACAGTTCAAACCACTAAAACATGTTTGAAACAATTAAAGCCACCACCTAACAATGGCTAAAACCATAATCAAAACCACCACTTTAAATATTTGAAAACAGTACAACATGTTTGAAACATTTCAAACCACTAATACATGTTTGAAACAATTAAAACCACCACATAACAAGAACTAAAACCGGAAGACCAAGTTTCATTTAATTAAAACCACCAAACCATGTTTGAAACAATTGAAACGACCACCTCGAACTTTTAAAACCACTAAAACATGTTTCAAACATTTCAAACCACTAATACATGTTTCAAACAATTGAAACCACCACATAGAAAGAACCGGAACCATAAGACCAAGTTTTATTTAATTGAAACCACAAAACCATGTTTGAAACAATTGAAACCACCACTTCAAATATTTAAAACCACTAAAACATGTTTCAAACATTTGAAACCACTAATAGATGTTTGAAACAATTGGTACCACCACATAAGAAGAACTGGAACCATAAAATCAAGTTTCATTTAATTGAAACCACAAAACCATATTTGAAACAATTGAAACCACCACTCCAAACATTTAAAACCACAAAAACATGTTCGAAACATTTAAAACCACTAATACATGTTTGAAAAATTGAAACCACCACATATGAAGAAACGGAACCACAAGACCAACTTTGATTTAATTGAAACCACAGAACCATCTTTGAAACAATTGAAACCACTACTTCCAACATTTGAAACCACTCAAACATTTTTGAAACATTTGAAACCACAAATACATGTTTGAAAAATTGAAACCACCACATAAGAAGAACCGAAACCACAAGACCAAGTTTCATTTAATTGAAACCACAAAACCATTTTTGAAACAATTAAACCACCACTTTATATAGTACAAACCACTAAAACATGTTTGAAACAATTGAAGCCACTAATACATGTTTGAAACAATTGAAACCACCACATAACAAGAACCGGAACCACAGTACCAAGTTTTATTGAATTGAAACCACAAAATCATGTTAGAAACAATTGAAACCACCACTTCAAACATTTGAAACCACTAAAACATGTTTCAAACATTTGAAACCACTAATAGATGTTTGAAACAATTGGTACCACCAAACCACCACATAAGAAGAACCGGAACCACAAAACCAAGTTTCATTTAATTGAAACCACAAAACCATATTTGAAACAATTGAAACCACCACCCCAAACATTTGAAACCACAAAAACATGTTTGAAACATTTGAAACCACTAATGCATGTTTGAAAAATTGAAACCACCACATATGAAGAACCAGAACCACAAGACCAACTTTGATTTAATTGAAATCATAGAACCATCTTTGAAACAATTGAAACCACTACTCCAAACATTTGAAACCACTCAAACATTTTTGAAACATTTGAAACCACTAATACATGTTTGAAAAATTGAAACTACCACATAAGAAGAACCGGAACCACAAGACCAAGTTTCATTTAATTGAAACCACAAAACCATTTTTGAAACAATTAAAACCACCACTTCATATAGTACAAACCATTAAAACATGTTTGAAACAATTGAAGCCACTAATACATGTTTGAAACAATTGAAACCACCACATAACAAGAACCGGAACCACAATGCCAAGTTTTATTGAATTGAAACCACAAAATCATGTTTGAAACAATTGAAACCGCCACTTCAAACATTTGAAACCACTAAAACATGTTTCAAACATTTGAAACCACTAATATATGTTTGAAACAATTGGTACCACCAAACCACCACATAAGAAGAACCGGAACCACAAAACCAAGTTTCGTTTAATTGAAACCACAAATCCATATTTGAAACAATTGAAACCACCACTCCAAACATTTGAAAGCACAAAAACAGGTTTGAAATATTTGAAACCACTAATACATGTTTGAAAAATTGAAACCACCACATATGAAGAACCAGAACCACAAGAGCAACTTTGATTTAATTGAAACCATAGAACCATCTTTAAAACAATTGAAACCACTACTCCAAACATTTGAAACTACTCAAACATTTTTGAAACATTTGAAACCACTAATACATGTTTGAAAAATTGAAACTACCACATAAGAAGAACCGGAACCACAAGACCAAGTTTCATTTAATTGAAACCACAAAACCATTTTTGAAACAATTAAAACCACCACTTCATATAGTACAAACCACTAAAACATGTTTGACACAGTTGAAGCCACTAATACATGTTTGAAACAATTGAAACTACCACATAACAAGAACCAGAACCACAATACCAAGTTTTATTGAATTCAAACCACAAAATCATGTTTGAAACAATTGAAACCACCACTTCATATAGTTCAAACCACTAAAATATGTTTCAAACAATTAAAACCACCACCTAACAATGACTTCATCCACAATTGAAACTACCACTGCAAATATTCGAAACCATTAAAACATGTTTGAAAATTTTCAAACCACTAATACAAATTTGAAACAATTAAAACTACCACATAACAAGCAACGAAACCAGAAGACCAAGTTTCATTTAATTGAAACCACCAAACCATGTTTGAAACAATTGAAACCATCACCTCAAATGTTTGAAATCACTAAAACATGTTTCAAACATTTGAAACCATTAATACATGTTTTAAACAATTGAAACCACCACATAGAAAGTACCGGAAACACAAGACCAAGTTTCATTTAATTGAAACCACAAAACCATGTTTAAAATAATAGAAACCACCACTTCGAACATTTGAAACCATTAAAACATGTTTGAAACATTTGAAACCACTACTACATATTGGAAACAATTGGTACCACCACATAAGAAGAACCAGAACCAGAAGACCAAGTTTTATTTAATTGAAACCACAAAACCATATTTGAAACAATTAAAACCAACACTCCAAACTTTTGAAACCATGAAAACATGTTTCAAATATTTGAAACCATTAATATATGTTTGAAACAATTGAAACCACAACATAAGAAAAACCGGAACCATAAGATCAAGTTTTATTTAATAGAAACAACAAAACCATGTTTGAAACATTTGAAACCACCACTCCAAACATTTTAAACCACTAAAACATGTTTGAAATATTTGAAACCACTAATACATGTTTGAAAATTGAAACCACCACATAAGAAGAATCGGAACCACAAGACTAAGTTTCATTTAGTTGAAACCACAAAACCATATTTCAAATATATTAAAACCACAATGTCATGTTTGAAATATTGAAACCACCACGCATTACGGCCGACATCGCGCCTCATCCACCACGTGTCCACGGGTCACTGAGGCCCTATGCACGGCGACGCCAGGGTCCGAACGACGTGCATGGTGGAGACTGGAGCCTCAATGGCGTGGGGCTAGGCTTCACGACCACCATCGCCCA
Source organism: Avena insularis (assembly GCA_023614405.1). NCBI lineage: Eukaryota > Viridiplantae > Streptophyta > Magnoliopsida > Poales > Poaceae > Avena > Avena insularis. The sequence continues at coordinate 91,333,882 of CM042696.1, read as the reverse complement.
AGGAGCAACCTCCGTCTTATGAAGAAATCCAGCTTTCCTTAGGCTGAATTCGAAAGCTTTCGTCTCAATTCATATTTAGCCGCGAGCAATCTACGTTTGTGATCTCGTATATTTCGTCGCTTCTCCGACATCTTACTTAGTTTCCCCACTCCTCACTTTTTGTTAATGAACCGAAAGTGCTCAGGTACAAATCTAAAGGGGACGTTGTTGTTCGGTACTTGCTAGCTTTGGGATTTAAGTTCTCAGATCTAATTTTATTTTGTTTCTTTTGTTAAATTTGGTTAAGACCTCGTAGTTTTTTGTTTTCCCTTTTTGGGGTTGCTCCATTCGTAATCGGGGTGGGACCCACAGACGAAATACAGGTTCATGTGGCCACCCAAAAAGTTGCCTGTAAAAACGACGCATTTTATTTGTATAAATTATAATATTTTTGGATTTATAGTTATTTATACTTTTTCTGATCTAAATTAGTTGACTCAAATTTGTTAAGATACGGTTGTATCTAATACCAAATCATGTCTAGATAAATCGAATTTAGATAAATCTAAGTCAACTAATTTGAGTCAGAGTACTAGATTTAATCTATTTTTATTTAGTTCCCTAAATCTCGTTACCACCACTTTTTATATCTGTACCGAGTCATTTGTTAAGGAAACTACTCAAAAGAGTGAGGGGGCGCGTGGGTGGGACCACTACAAAAGCCGATAGATTCGTTTAGACGGAAAGGCCAAATGACCGTCTAGGAGAGACATCGCGTGCTAAACGAGAGGCTATTCGCGTGCTAAACAAGAGTTTTTTTTAGTGTACCCGTGATATAGAGCGTTCGTTGGAGATGCTCTTAGAGTACTTACTCCGTTCCGGTGTTTAGGTACAGTTCCAAAAGCTATTTATTTCAAATTACCGCCGGAATAAGTCTCCGCTTATCTAATTAAAACCCTCTAATTAATCGCTTCAGACCCTCTAATTAATCGCTTCATATCTATATGCATGCCTTCCTGACACTGGATTAGTTAACAATATTTTAGCTAAAGCTAGAATTAAGAGTGAGTAGTTAATGGCCAGCGCTAGAATTAAGGAGGGTCAAGCAGTTAAGAGATGTCGTGCGGCCAGCGAGTACACGGGTGGGGTCCAGCCAAAAGGTAAGAATCTATGCAAACGGAAGCAATAAACGGCGTCTTCTAGGAAAAAGTGGGTCCGAATCTCAAAAAGACAACGTGTGGCTGATCCGACGCCGGCACATACCGCCGCCGGTAGAATCGCTGCTTTCAGTTACCAGGCCCATTCGGTTGATGTACACTGACACAACCTTCCAGTGCAGCGCGCCTGCAGATAAAAATGATCACAAAACAGCAACTATCAGTTTTCAAGTGCCTTTTTACCTAAGCACATCATGAATCGGAAATACTCCATGACCAAACAGCAAGGCACCTTCCCGCGTGCGCTTGAGGAGCTCGGTGCCGCGAACGAGAAGTTCTTGGCTGCACACGCCCAGGAAGTTGTTCTCCTCCTCCAGCGAAAGGTCACTGACGCTGCTACCGTTGCTCTCCAGCTTGCGATGCTGCTTCTGCAAATTCTGCGGCTTGTTGTGATGGTGCCCTCCTCCTCCTATCGTCCCTTTCTCTACCGGGATCACCGCTGCTATGTTCCACACCTCCTTCAGAGCCCTGGCCCTCAATGTGGCTGCGCCTCTCAATGCTGCAAACAACAAGCCATACAATGATTATCTAACTTAAGCTTGACAAATAGTTATTCCATCTTGTTCCGGTGAAAATGACAAACCAGTAGCAGCGGCAGCCGTGACCGTGACGATGTCTCCAGGTGTCCTGACATTCACCGCCGAGCTAACGACCGCCTCCAAATGCTCACGCTCCGCTCCCATGGACTCCGCAGCCTCGACGCACTGCGCGGCCACAAGCGTCGCTGCGGAAGCCATAGCCAGGTCGGTGCGGCCACAAGCATCGCTGCGGAAGCCATAGCAAAAAGAGTCCTGAATTTCCCACGAAAAGTTCAATGCAATTCAAGGACAGAAGCAATTACCAGGGCCATTCGGTTGATGTACACTGACACAACCTTCCAGTGCAAATAAACAGACTTAAGTTAGCATTGTCAACGGTACGTACCGAGGCCTCTAGGGAGAGGCGACCAGCCTAGAAAACCAATCTAGGGTTTTCGTACCCCTCGTCGGCGGTATCATCGGTCTGCTCCGCCTTCAGTGATCTTAGGGCCTTGGAGGTGTGGCGGATCAGGGTCTCTCGTCGGCGGGAGGTTTTTCGTTCTCTGTTTAGCCTGTTTTTAGTGTCTTCTTTGGGACGTTGAGGCAGAATAATGTCCTCCTCGCTCTATCCTCGCTCGGTGGTGCATCTAGCGCCGATGAAGAGCGCGTGGAATCGTGTGTTCGGCGGATCTCCCAGGGTTCTGTCCGTTTTCGTCTTCATTGGTTTGTTTTAGGGTCAGTCTCTTCCGATCTCGATTGTCATCATTGGTGATGGTTGCTGCTTTAGTGCGTTGGTCCTTTATGGCTTTAGTACGATGACTTCCTGTCTGTCTACTATAACAAGCTCTACTACGACAAGCTTTGTCAGGCTCAGGTGATGGGAGCGAGAACGGCGGCGCGTCTTCGGCTCGCGCTAGTATTTATAGTCTTCGCTCGGTGGTCCAATGACCTATTTGTAATTTTTATTATTTTTGGACCTTTTTTACTGTTGTTGATGATTATTAATAGATCGGTGAAATTTTGAAAAAAAAAACTTCCAGTGCAGTGCGCCTGCAGATAAAATGATCACGAAACAGCAACATCAGTTTTCATGTGCCTTTTATCTACACATCATGAATCAGAAATATCAGCAAACAGCAAAGCACGTTTCCGCGCGCGCTTAAGGAGCTCGGTGCCGCAAACAAGAAGTTCTTGGCTGCACCCCCCAGGAAGTTGTTTTCCTCTGGAGCGAAAGTTTTTTTTTTTCAAACCATGCAGGAGAATTGCATGTTAGATATATTAGATAGAAGAAATAAGGTACATCAATACACTAACAGATGCCTACAACCATGAGACGACCCGAGGAACAACAGATGACGACTCTAAGTTACATGAAGAAGGAAACGACCATTGCTTGCCATCACCCACATCCTAGCATCTGCTTTGAAGTTTGATCTGGTCTATAATTTTCTGGATAGGCAAATAAACTTTGTCAAATACCCTTTTGTTCCTTTCTCTCCAGATGGATCATAAAGTAAGCATAACAAGCGTGTTTAGGGATTTTTTTGCTCCTTTGATAGGCCTAACGAGCAGAACTCCACCATATGTTAAGCGTATGAGTTATGCTAGGGAGACCTGATGCATGCCCGCCCATTGCAGAATACGATTCCAGATTATGTTAATGTGACCACATAGCCCATGAACAGGTGATTAGCATCCTCCTTAGCAAAGTCACGCAAAACATATTTAGCATTGTGGGGAATACCACACTTGGCAACGCGATCCGCGGTCCAAATACTACCACACATATCCAAAGCGGAGTCCCAAGACTTGCCACTTTGGTGTATGAAGACCGTGGATGGCGCAACGCTCCAGAGGACGACGTTGGCGGCGTGACGAACGTCCCTGCCTAGGACGGTGGCTTTACCTGCCATGGACTGAGTCCATGGTCAAAAGTATCTTTAGGCACATGTATCCTGTTTTGTTGCTATGTGGCAATCCTTCCTGTCAAGAATTTCGGGAAGAGGACCGGAGCGGCCAGAAGAGGGCAGTGTTATAACCTTAGAAGGGATTGGCTTCACCTTGCTTAGAAACCCTAGACGTTTGGTCTTTTTCCATCCACAAACACTTGTATTGTAACCTAGCCAAGTAGTGCAAGCAATCCAAACAAGCAGGAGTAGGTCTTTACACCGCACAGTGGCATGAACCTGGGTAAACTCCTGGTGTCTTCCGTCGTTCTTGTTTTCTTTTCCGTCGCCGAGGGTCCGAAGCTTGCATGCTCATCCCCTAGAGTTCAAAACATCCTACTTGTGAGATAACCTCGTTCCTCTACGGACACAAATCTTCAACATTTGTCTCGCACAGAAAGATTAAAGAGGGACCTTCCAGCTTCACTAGATCGTGAAGTTCACGAACTGTCTCAGGGTTCCCAAGCTCCCGATAGTTCCAGACACAACAATTTGTTGACCTTGGCGGGCATGTTCAACAGCCTCCGCCAAATTATCAGACACACCGCCAAAATCAGCCCGGTGCTTTTTAGGATCACTTGGAATAGCTCCCACCTTACTAGGAGAATTGATCACCGCCATCCTTTTGGTGCCCAGTGCATCAGCATTTTCCACCACCATAGAATCACCAGCCTGCTTCCCAAGATTATCGCCCAACGGGAACACTAAGGGTTTAGTTTTTGCAACATAAGTTGCTTGTGATCTACCATTAAACTGAAAGACTACATCCTTGACAAAACCAAAATCTTTCTGGGTCACAATTGGACCCTGTCTTGCCACCTTATCCTTTGCTTGGCTATTGCTCCCACTCCCTTCCTCTCCAGCACCAGCAGGTGCTTCAGCCCAACCCTCCCACTGTTTAAAAGGGGGAGTAGCAGTAAGTTTCTTCGCATCTGGAAATCTGATCCTGGAATCATATTCCCATGAGCCATCAGCTTTGCGTGGTAAAGGATCATTACATGGATTATTAGGATCACGCGAAGCAGAAGTATGGCAATCTTTCATATTGCACTTTAGAAGAATCTATTGAATTCCTCGGTTTAGAATTAATAAGGATGACACGACGTAATGGGACATTCACATTGATCCAAACTTCTGCTATAAAGCTATCCCCATCCACGTTTGTTACATGTCGTATCCAGCTTGATAATATTCCCGACCTGACTAGCAACAAAATCGCACTGGCAGCGAACCCAGATTGGAAGCATACTGAAATCCACCTCATCCGGTTTCATACTCCAACCAAAATTTGCAAGAATTACTGCATGTTTGTTGATCATCCACGGAGAACCATCCCAAATCCTATCTCTGTCCCTCTCCAAATCGAGAGTGGCCACAAAGATAGTGTTCCCCATTGCTTTGAAGGTCAACCCTCTAGGGTTACCCTATTATGGACGAAGGGCACTAATGATCGTATGGATATGGAAGTTATTAGGCGCTAGCACTTTTCCTGCAAATCCAACTTGCTTGATCTCATCTATGTGCTCAAGAATCAAGATCATCCATCTGCACCACCAGGCCCGGGCCTACAGTTGTGCTAAGTGTGCCAGCAGCACAGGGCCCATAATTTTAGAGGGCCAATTTTTTTATATGTACTTAACTACGTATACTTGTATAGAATACGTACCGGAAGAAATCGGAACGAGCGCGCGGCTGCTGGGCTGCATCGCGGCTACTGGGCTGCAAGGCAAAGCTGCGCTGCCCTGCTTTTGGAAGGAGACGGACATCAAGTCGTGATCGTATCAGATTCCGATCGATCTACTCAAATCAATCACGATTCGCTGCCCTGCCGACGCACGCGACGACGAACAGGAAAATACACAGCGAATCGGTGACATTGCGGCACACAATCGAATCGATCGTGTCCACAGGCCACGACGAGTCGGCGACAAGGGATACCGTGGTACGTGACTGGCTGGCCTCAGTTTCTTCAACTCTTTATCGCCTCAATCCTCATCGGCTGATTCCAAAAATAAAACACTTCTAATTTCTGATCATATTTTTATTTTTATTTTATTTATCTCTTATATCTTCTCTTCCAATAATACAGATTCGACATGGGGAAACATCAGTCTGGTTCTCAGAAGCGCAAGAGAAAAGAGAAGGAACAGAATTTAATTAAATCTCAAAAAGGTGCTATGGACAAGTTTATTAGAAAGGAAGCATCAGTGTCATCTGGTAATCAGTCTGTTGATCCTTCTAACCTTGCGCTTGCAATTGTTCCTTACAATCATTCTAGAGATGGCCAGACAGAGGATAATATTGAGGTAGAGGAAGAACACATTGATGTTAGTTTGAATAATTCACCTAGTGCGGATGTTGATGGTTCTTTTCAGTCAGATATATTTGATCCCAGAAATTGGGATTCTCTTGATTCTAAACAGATTGATATTTTAGCACAAAAGGGTCCAAAAAGGACTTATCAATTAAGAAAGGTTCTAAGGATATGTATCGTAAAAGGTTTACTGCAAAGTTCAATACAAGATCTCTGTCAAATGGGGAGCATTGTGATAGGGATTGGCTTGTCTATTCTAAGGAACTTGATAAAGTCTTTTGCTTTGGTTGTAAATTATTTACAAAAGGTCATCGGAAAGGCCAGTTGGCAAACGAAGGCTCCAATGATTGGTCACATATGAAAAATAAACTGCAAGATCACGAGACGAGTGTGGATCATGTTTCGAGTATGACTAACTGGTATGAGTTGCGTAGTAGATTGACAAAACATCAAACTATTGATAAAGTTGCTCAACGACTACTTGAGAAAGAGAAGGACCATTGGAGAAAGGTATTATTCAGAATTGTTTGCATTATAGAATTGCTCGCCAAGCATAATCTAGCCTTTCGTGGTACTAATGGAAAGCTATATGAAGATAGCAATGGTAATTTCTTGGGTTTGGTAGAGATGTTGGCTGAATTTGACCCTGTTATTCAGGAGCATGTTCGTCGTATTACAAATGAAGAAACTCGTGCTCATTATCTTGACCATAAGATCCAGAATGAATTGCTACACTTGCTTGCTTCTGCTATTAGGTCCGAAATTCTTAAGAAAATAAAGAGTTCAAAGTATTTCTCTGTCATACTTGATTGTACCCCTGATGCGAGTCACCAAGAGCAAATGTCCTTAATTATAAGATATGTGAATTCATCTTCAAGTGATATTTGCATAGAAGAATCCTTTATAGGATTTCTAGATGTAAATGATACGACCGGTCAAGGATTTTTTGATGTGCTAGAGAATGAGCTAAAGCTTCTTGGTCTTGATATAAATAATGTGAGAGGACAAGGTTATGATAATGGGTCCAACATGAAAGGAAAGCATCAAGGGGTACAGAAGGAACTTTTGGATATAAATCCCAGAGCTTTCTATTCTGCATGTGGTTGTCATAGTCTTAATTTGACACTTTGTGATATGGCCAAGACAGATGGTAGAGCTAAAGACTTCTTCGGAATCATCCAACGCATCTATACAATTTTTGCTAATTCTACTAAGAAGTGGCAAATTTTGAAAGAGAATATATCAGGATGGACCCTCAAGTCTGTCAGCTACGCGTTGGGAGAGTCGTGTTGAAAGTGTTAAAGCTATTAGATTTCAATGTTCAGACATTCGGGAGGCTCTACTTCAGGTAACCAATATGTTCATATTTATAATTATGTAACTCCATTATGCTTTAGCTAGAACAAACTATAAAATTTATGAATTTTCTTTTCATTTCAGGTATTCGAAACTGATAATGATCCAAAGACAAGTAGCGAGGCTCTGGGTTTGGCAAAAAATGAACTTGGAGAGTATGAATTTATAGTGGCAATAGTCATTTGGTATGAGGTATTGTTTGCTGTTAATTTAGTAAGCAAAAGTTTGCAAACAAAGGATATGCTTATAGATGTTGCTATTGAGAAAGTTCAAGGACTTATATCTTTCTTCGAGGGATACAGGGAAACTGGTTTTTTAGAAGCATTGAAATTAGCCAAAGGAATTGCAATTGAGATGGATATTGGTACAACATTTCGTACAAAGAGAAAAATTAAAAGAAAGAGACAGTTTGATGAGAATCCAGATGACACAAATGTTGACACACAGTCTGCAGAAGAATTATTTAGAATCAGCTATTTTATACCTCTTGTGGATCAAGCAATTTCGTCACTCAAAAGAAGATTTGATCAATATAAGGGTTACCAGAATTTTTTTGGTTTCTTATTTACCTCAGAAACATTGCGCTCATTGGATTATGATAGTTTGAGGTCTTCTTGTGATCATCTTGAGGCTTCCCTTAAAAAGGATAAGAAATTTGATATTGATGCCAATGATCTATTTGTTGAGCTGAAGTTTCTTCAAAAATTCATGCCAAAAGAAATTATTGGGCATGTTGAAGTTTTGAAGTTTCTAAAGCGGCATGATTGTTTTCCGAATGCAAGTATTGCATATCGAGTTTTGTTGACCATTCCCGTGACGGTTGCATCGGCGGAACGAAGCTTTTCTAAGTTGAAGCTATTGAAGTCCTATATGCGTACTACGATGACACAACAAAGACTCAACGATTTGGCCACGATAGCACTTGAGGGCGAAGTGTTGGAGAATATTGATTATGAGGATATCATTGAACAATTTATTTCAAAGAACACAAAAAGGATGATGATGTTCAAATAAACATTATGCAACTTCGAGTTATATAGGTATGATTCTTAATATATGCAATTGTTACGCAAAATATTCTTATTTGTTTGTGTGAGATACATTCAAAAAAATATCCTATCATATACTTTAGAATTATTTATTTGTTCAAATTTTTGTGTGAGATAGGGTCCCATTTTAATTTTTCGCACATGGTCTCGGATTTTGCCGGCCCGGCCCTGTGCACCACCATCTTCTCCACCTCAGTGAGATTGAGGTTTCGCATCAGAGAAACAACCGGTTCCCCACCCTTGTCGTGGGACGCATCTGAGCCCCCTCCCTGCCCAGATCCTTGCAGACCATCGTCAGCCATAGCATGCAATGATGCCGAAGGAAATCCCGCTGGAGATCGATCCACGCACAATCAGAGATCAGAATCGCCAATGCGCCGCCAATCACCACTAAACCCTAGAAAAACGGTTTGGGCAAGAAAAAAACTTGATAAAAGGATTTTAACGCATGAAAAACGGTCCGGGAAAGAAAAAAAACCCCGCCTAGATTGAGTTTGGTGAAGACGATCGTACTGGAGCAAAGCATCTTGGTCATCCACATCACGAACCTTGCTACTTCTTCGTCGACACTCATCTTTAGCTGAATCCAATTTTTGGCTTAGCTCCAGGAACTGAAAAACGTACTGATCCAGCTGTTCATCTTGTTTAGCTGCTTTTCCGGATCGAACATTCGCACAGCGAGTGGTACCTATACGTGCCCTTTTACCTGAAGTTAAGAACGTGGGCTTATTTTCATTGGAAGATATGAAAGAAGGCTGGCCCGAATCTCATGCACGGGCCGCGTCATGACTCATGAGACTGTTTGAGAATACTATGTACTGCCCCTACACTACTCAGTACTCACTCACTTTCCTAGCTTCAGGGACCGCGCAACCGAGAGAGAGAATTGGTGATAGCCGACGGGCCGGCTAGGGCGACCAGAACTGAACGCTGCTTTGTCATATTATTACTGTTGGCCGGCGGTACCTGAAACAGTGCTGCCACTCCGGTTTAGCTAGCTAGCTAGCTTTGCCGGTACTTCATGAGGCAGGTTTGTCAGTGTCCCAGAATAAGTTTCCAAAACATGCAAAAGATTGACTGGTCAAACTCGCGCTCTCTCCTAGCTGCTGATCGAGTCACGTGAATTTTATCTTACAGGTTTACACTCGTTTGTCCTATCTATCCCGATACGTATATATTCATGTACTCCCTCCATTCACAATTACCTCGCATTCTAGGTTTAGTTAAAGTCAAATTTTGTAAACTCTGACCATATATTTATGAAAAATATCAACATTAACAATGTAAAAACTATTGTATTAGAATTGTCATAAACCATATTTTCATATTATATGCATTTGGAATCATAAATGTTGATGTTTTTTTTTATATAATGATTCAAACTTTGCAAAGTTTGACTTTGACTAAGCCCAGAACACGAGGTAATTGTGAACGGAGGGAGTACACAGCAAGAACATTCGGTATATATATGGTCAGTTCTTAGTGTATTCAATGGCTTTTCATGACCATGTTGATCCTTGCTCCTGCTTAAAAAACGTCAAGAGGTAGACCGATCGACCAGTACGGATCAGCAGTACCTACGACCCGATCATTGGTGGCTACTTTCTGCTTGAGTGACGCTCGTGCGTCGTCTTTTACAGCGCAGCTGCAAGACCAGTCCATGCATTTTTTACCGCGAGGCAGATTTGCAATTCGGGTGCAGCCTTATTACGTATAGAGCATGCACAACACATGCAAAAGGCAGAATAGCAATGTGATGTGCAGCCAAAGGTTTTCCCAGCACGGCGGGGCCGAGCCACTGACGCAGGCACGCAGCTCCCTCGCTCCATGATGAGTTTCGCTACGGACGCATGGCTTCATGCAGAGAACGGGAACCAGCCACAGGGCCAACCAAAAAATGGCAGTCCGAGACGAGACGACACGGCGCACGACAAGGATCCGTCTCTTTCGGGCTCAAGGCTTTATCGGGATCTCCTCCCGCCCGGCCGCCGCAGAGCAGCATGCCTGCCTTCATTCCTGAAATTCCAGGTACTGTACGTATGCGTCCAATCCGCGTCTACAGCGGCCACACTTTGGTCAGCAGCTTGGTCCCTTTGCTCTTTGCTTTGCTGTTCCTGTTTCAGTCGCAGGCAGCAGAATCAGTCGTTACACTTTTCTAGGGCGCCGTGCCGCCGGTATGCGTCGTCACTCGTCACGTCCACGCCATGGTGTGGGCGCCGCCGGCTCCGTCCTATCACCTTCCTCAGACCCACGGGGACGCGGGGTCTGGTACGTGAATCTTTCGGCTTCCAACAAAACACGATACTCCCTCCGGCCTGAATTAACAGCCGCGAGGGCCATTTTACAAAAACGTCCTGGTGTTTTTTCCGACAAACAATTGTTTTCTTTCCCGTATTCTTCTTCCTCTGCTCGGCTCCTGCTATGCTGAAGCTTCATCGATGCTCTCGCGGTAGTCTCGCCGCAACTCGCCCTCACCCGTGCGGCGACCTTGCTAGCGCCGCGCCCTCCTCCCGTCCACTGCTCCGCCGACGCCGCACCGCAGCGAGTGGCCTCTCAATCCATGAACCCTAACCATACAGTAAAACTCGAATCTTGCGGATGCGGCCGGAGATTTGGGGTTCTCCGGTGAGGCGGATGCAGACGATGAGGCAAATCGATGCGGCGGCGCCGGCCCTGACTTCAACAAGCTACGGGGATAGTGGAGGCTGGTTGTCGCGTGTCCTCGTCAGGTGCAGGGGAGGTGGAGGCTTGTCCTAGTCCACACCGCTGCCATCACCCATCTCCTTCTTGTGCATTATGGCATCGTTGACCTTGTCTCCTCCAGCTATAGGTACAGTTCTTGCTCCCTGGTAGTGAGGTCCCTATCCCCTCCCCTCTACCATATATTCTTCACAGATTTGTGGATTTAGGTAGGGCTGATAGAGGTTACCTGGTAGCAAATATGGTTGCTTGGTTCCCGAGCTAATTACCTTGCTAATGCTACTGGTCCAGAGTAATTAGCTATGCGACAAATCACAAGGAAACCCAAAAATCAGCTCACAGTAGTTTGCAATTATTGAGCTAATTACTCTGTACCAGTGCTTGGCATCTACCACAAGGAAATATTGACGGTACTAAGCTACTGCTTGCTAATGTTATTTTGTAGTTTCACAACATTCAGTAAAGTAGTACTAGAGGATAATTAGCTCATGCATACTCATGTCCTTTCTGTAATGAGGATTGGCACTAGAGGAAAATTAGTTGTACACTAAACTCAATTGAAAATTTGATCGACCAAACTTCAGCTCTGTCCTTTCTGTAATGCGAATAGAAGATGCAAATGATCTTGTTGTGCCTGGAACTGTGTATGCTATCTCTTTATAAAGGCCAAGAATTTTATCTCTGTATGCTTATTGTAACTGTGTATTGGAATTTAGAACACCACCCAGTAACATAAATTTAACCAAGTACTGGTTTCACTTTCACCTAATTTCTGCCCTAATATGACAACACACACATGATTTATTCTTGTTTACATCTACTCGTTTGTAACCATGGAGTACTGTATTTGAAAGAGGGAAACAGGGGACTGGTTTTAGCACTATTCCTAATTTGTAGAAGCAGGGAATATGAGAACAAAGATAATGACACTGATCATTTATTCTAATAGTGCATCAACTTGTTGACCTGGCTGTAATTATAATTTAGAGCGAGAAAGTAGTATGGTACCATAATGCTTATTTCTTGTATAATCTAGGAGTGTTGGCAGGAGCTAAACTAAACCATACGACAGTGCTTTAGTGTTGTTTATACCTAGCCACTAGAAGTATCGAACTGTCTTGTGATCATGCTGACTTCTCATGCTTGTGCTAGGAACATTATCTCATGGATAGCTGTGATTTCTGTCTTTGCACTTAATGGTTTTTCTCGTAAGGCCCTGGCATGGTTTAAATCTATGGAAGAGGCTAGCTTCTATGGTTTGACAGGTGTTTCCATGCTGGCTATGAACAACATTCTTTCTAAATGGATAGCGGTTTCAGAGCAGCAGATCCCTTTCATTGGTATACGATGGACTGTACCTTGGTTTAATTCTTGGCGACATTTTCACCATTCTTGATAAGCATCTGGTTTGCACTGTGGCAGCGCAAGGTAAGATTACCATTTTTGGCACTAGTTTGTCACTATGTTGTTTTGGCCTTGTGTTTTATGCATATATGATGCCTGATATGGATAGATTAAGGGAGAAATGCATACCGTGTGTTACATTGCAAGACAAACAGCAATGTTATACCGAGATATTGCTCAAGTATGTATTTTGTTATCTAGTTAAAAATGGCAGATATCCCCACATGAGTATGTGCCTTTGGATGGCCCAAGCTGCCCAATCATCATGTCATTTTGCTATTCTTTCAAGTTCAGGAAAACAAAACAAACATATGAGTACATTCTGCTACTCTTTCAGGTTCAGTGAGCTTGTGAATGCATAGTACCTAGTCACCCATTTTCTTCTTCTTTTACTGCAACTACAAATATTGTACTCTTATGCTAGTCACCCATTTTTCTTCTTCTTTCACTGCAGCTAGTCACCGAGAGTAGCTATGATTCAGTCATAGGAGTATCATTACTTGATGTATCTGCTAGGAGTACATAGTAGCTTGTGTGGATCAGTGAGCTTGTGACTGCTTTATTTGTTACTCTTATGCTACTCCTATGACTGGATCATTATAACATCCTATGCTACTCCTCTTCCAATTCTATTTTACATTTCTTTCATGGGAGTATTTCTAAATCATGTGCAAGATCTCGCGTAACTATGCCATGATCAGTGAGAACATGATCAGATGGAATGGGCTTCATCACTTTTTACACTTTTTACTGTTGGAATTAACTTCTAATATCCCATGTTTGGAACTAGGTAATCTTTCCAAGTGGGTACTACCACTTTGACATGTTTGGAATTAGGTGATGTTCTTGGAGATTAAGAGAGGGACAGAAGCAACTCAACAACAACATCAACAACTGCTTCAGCCCTGAGGTGAGACGGACCTTGGCGTCGACGGTGCTGGCCGGTGGCAGCGCAACTGCCAGGCGACGGATGAGTGCCTGCTAGAGGCCGCGGCAAGGGTGAGCACCTGCTGGAGGCCGTGGCGATGGATGAGCTCCTGATGGAGGTCGCAACGAGGAGGCAGGAGGAGCTCGACACAGTCCTTGCTGTTAAGGTCGTCCACATCTGCGACAGCGAACAGCGAGGGACCTCACAGCGGCAGTGGATGATGACGGACCTGGACCAGCTCCACTTCCCCCGAGGTTGACGGCGGGGACGATCAGTGGAGCTGGACCTGGGCCGGCTCCGCCTCCCCGAAGACGACGTGGGCGGATCGAAGGGTGGTGGGCGTCGGGGATTGTCGGGAGGCGGGCGCTGGTACGGGATCGTGGGACGGCGGACGCCGGTGATTGCGGGCGCCGGGGGATCGCGGGCGGCAGGCGCTGGTGATCATGGGCGGCGACTGGATCTGGATTTCCAAATTCCAATTTTGAAATTAGACTAATTTGCAACGACTTGAATGCGGTTTGGAGTTTTTTGTAAAAAATATTTTAAACTAAGCCGGCGAAGACTAATTCGGGCCGGAGGGAGTACAAAAAGACAGCTAAACTATAGACAGCAAGGGCGTGCACTGTTCAAGTACAAAACGCATCATGTGGTACAAGATTTTTATCCCTGTGGTGCCAGCTTATTGCTTGTTGTACTCCCTCCGATTTAAATTAATGTTTTTAGATTTGTCCAGACTCGGATGTATCTACTCATGATTCTGTATTGGATACATCCGAATTTAAATAAATTTGAGAATATTAATTAGGGTCGGAGAGTGTATAGAATCGTCATTTAGCATTGGATCCTGTCTATGTAGTCCAGAATCCCCCACTATATATTATATACTAAAAGCAGCAATATAAGGGTGTTTTTCGAGGCACCACGTTAACCCACATCATCTAAAATATTTTGGATAGTTAGATCTAACATATACGGCTAGGATTTAATGAAAGACTAATAGTTACGAAACGATCCGGTCATTTGACACGATGTATATCTGATATATTGTATCTTATTTAACCAATCAATTTGTAAATCACGTCCCTGCTGAAATATATGGCCGGAGATAAACTTTGCATGCAGACTCCAACGCAGACAATCAATCTCTGGTATTTGAATTAGCTTTCCACGTGACATGGACCCACATGACCAAAACTGCCTCCACAAAAAAGTGCTTATCGATTATAATTTTTTTTCGCAAAAATAGACTATAAAGATTTGAAGTGTCCATAGGGATAAAGAATCCATCGTGACGTTTGGAGGTGTTCCACACAGTAACATTTTTTCATTCAGTTCACGTAGATGCAAACAAATAATTGCGGTCAATCAGGTCATCCGTCTGAACACATGGCCATCGAATCACATAGAGAAGAATATTAGGATATTAAAATTGATATATTTGCGTTCTGTGAATATTTTTTATTGTTCATGTGCAATAGTTTTCGTCCGTATTCAGCTAAGGCTCGCTAAACATTTGTATTATGTGAATATTTTTTATTATTCATGTGAAATTGTTTTCAGTTCAGCTAAGGCTAGCTAAATTTTTGTATTCAACTCACATGTAAAAAATTCGTCCATCCGGCCAGTCTATTATGTGAGATCGCGCGTAAAATAGATAATACATATATTTCTTTCAATCTAATGAAGGAGTCCACACAAACAGTAAATTTTTGTGTTCAGCTCACAATACATGCAAACAATATTTGTTTTTTTAATTTTTAAACCGTTAGAAGCCCCCGACGATTGATTTATATATTTAAACAACAAAAGTAAAGTGTTACGGTGAAATATTTACATGTGACTATACATGAATGGAAAGAGGAAGCCAGAATGAAAACGAAGCACACCGAACCAGCTTGATCTAGAGAATACAACCAAGTCTCAAGTGGATCTTGATGCCGAGGCATAACCCTATAAGCGATGAGCTGCAGATCGTGCTTGAAAACCCCCTTTCATCTTTGAAGTAAGGGTGGCTTCCCATTCCCGATTTTCCGAATTCCCCAAAGAACACAGGTTAATTTAGGACCTTCAAACATACTTTTAGCTCTACGAAAAGATTTAGATTGAGCTCAATTAGGCCCGTCAGGTCACACACGGACATCGCAATATTAAGATTAAAAACTGATGAACATACTGATATCCTACGTAAACAGTTATCCATTTCATATGCAACATGTTCCATCCATCTAACCGGCTAAGGCTCAATAAATATTTGTATTCAGCTCAACATGAGGTGTTGAGCACCGTAAAATTTGTACTTCGCATATGTGAAAAGAAAACATTGCGCTCGGTCAAGTCACCAGTCTGATCGTCAAGGACACGCGTACAAAATAATAATACTATTTAAGAAACTGATACATATGCTTCATAAATAATTTTGTTTAGCTCAGGTGTAATATTTTTCATCCGTTCGATTTCCTAAGGCTCGATAAATATTTGTATTCAGTTCACGTGTAAAATACTCCGTCGGAATTCCTACCGACTACGTGCAAGGCAATGGCACAAAAAAGATGGAATCTGAATTTTCTCCACCAAAACTAAATATTTTTGGATTTAACCTATTAATCTATTAATATAGTGGATAACAAAGTCTGAAATTAATCTGATGTATCCTTATTATGCCATTAGTAATCTTAGTAACTATATATCAACGTCATTGGCTGACAATTATTATTTACACATCAACATATATGTTTTGTTGACAGACACAAGATTTAGCCTCACGTTAAAGTCACAAAAAATAGAAACTGCTTCCTAGCTTGCGATATGTACTAATTAATCTAATATCACCACGCATGAAAGACATGCATAATCATTGATAAATTAGAGAGATCAAAGATGCCTTCCATAGAAGTAATTTTTAGCATAATATTTATTGCAACCAGAACCATGTTAATTCTAACTGCATAATACAAATTTCTAGAGCCATAAAATATTTCTAGACATATTCAGATGTTGTCCTCGCATTTGCGAGGGCCACCATGCTAGTTAACCTAAATGTGCTAGTACTCCCTCCATTTTAAAATATAAGATATTTTAGTTTTATGAAATGAGGGTATCTAGACCATTTTTAATGTGTAGATTCACTCCAAATATAGATGAATCTACACACTAAAAGAAGTCTAGATAAACTCCATTTACAAAACTAAAATATCTTATATTTTGAAACGGAGGAAGTAGATGTCAGTGTCTCCACAAACACACCAGTACGATAACGAATGATGAGGCACGAGCTCGCACGTGCACGGCCGTCGGACCAGAAGGCGACGGCCAACCTCTCGTTCTGTCCGGCTCGCAATGGATGAAGCCACGACGAAAATGAACCCGTTTGCGTTATGCTGAGGTATACATATAGCGGATCATGCATGCATCTCAGATTATCAATGGATGAAGCACCTGTACAGGGCGGCCAGCATCAATTGTTCTTTTTGTCCTTGGAAGCTATTCCACCAGTTGAAGCTGATCTAGGGCTCTGACCGATGAACATGTATCTGTATCGGTCACGGTGGGAATTAATCCAGAATAAGACTGGCTACGTTGACACTGATGATGTATGCCTAGTCGATCATTACATTATTTTCAGATGCACGCACTCACAGCCAGGAACAAAGTGACGCTTTATTTCTATCTACTACTGTGCTACATGTTGCCAGATCTTTTCATATGATTGGTACGTGTTTTTTAGAGGTATTATATCATGGACAATTTCACCAAATCTCGTTCGGAAAAGCCAGATGCAGCTATTGCTTGTCATATACCTTAAATTTATACAAACCATGTTTCAAATTGCAGTCTTCAAGGTGTGTACACAACTTGTACGATCCTTAATTAGATCGTCTTTTTGTAAGTAATATACATGGAGTGAGGCGGCTATGTTGGTGTGCCATGTATTGATCTGATGATTTGTAGTTTTTTTTTCAAAACTTCGGGCTAATTATAACTAGTCCCAATGAACTAGTTATAGTAGAGGTTGTAGTAGGTATAGGGTTTCTAGTAGAGTGTCTAGTATGGAGTATGGTGGCATGCCGTGGGGTTTCTTCCTCCTGGTGCTCGCTTGCGGCACTGGGTGGCGGTGGGAGGCTTGCTTCGGTGGATCTCTGAGGTGGAGATTGAGTCTTGGTGGCGGATCTTGTGGATCCGGTTGAGATGGATGCGTGGTTGCCTTATGCAGGCCATCAAGGCGATGGACGAAGAGAACGAGAGTGGTTTTGGCTTTGGGCTCGAGCTAGGAAGCAGGGATTCATGGCTGCATCCGTGGAGAAATTTTGGAGCACATCCTCAGCAGCACTTCCACCACGATGGCGAGTTGTTGTCCGACTGCTGACTCTAATGGTCGTGAGGCGGCCGCTCCGAGTGCTGGTACTCGTCGTGTGCTGGCACCACCTCATCTTATCCCTCCTGGTTGGCATGCCAAAGGGGAGGGTCTTCTGCAGCTCTACTATGGCAATCAACGCCTACTCATCGCCAAGTGGTGTCATCCCCGGCGACGGTGCGGGTGGCTATGGCGTGCAGCTCGTCATCTGCCTCGGTGGAGAAGGACCCGATGGCGTTTCTCGGTTTTTTAAGGGTTCTTTCCACAAAAGTCAAGGGTTTTGTTGTAATTTTCTTTTATTTGGAGGTCCTCGGTGTAATATGTAATCCCACCGCTCCTCCGTAATGCAGCTTCGGGACCCTTCCATGTTCAAATAGAAAATATATACTCATACAGGTTTTCCCAAAAGATGGAATGTAGTCTCCTGTTAGCAGACAGACACTACACGAATGGACAGTTTCGCCGACGGCCGCGAGCTACACCGACGGCCAAAAGTCGGAGCCGTCGGCGTAGCCATCGCCCAGGCCAGCTCCGCTCGGTGGCCGTCGGCGTACAGGAGCCGTCGGCGTGGGCCTTCTGCCGACGGCCATCGGCGCCAGCGCCCTCGGCAACCAAAAAGGCCGATTTGACGGCGTTATCTGGCCATGACGGGCCACCCTCGGTGTATCTATGGCAGTTTCCCTAGTTTTCCTGCTAGACCTACGCCGAGGGTGGCCATCGGCGTAGCTCCTTCTTATTTTTTCATTTTATTCATACTTATTTATTATAACCAATTATTTAAACATTGTCTATATTTTTCTTAATTGGAGGGATTCTTATCGTGAGAATAACTGTCTCCACACACGCCCACATGAATTGACGTTGCGAATCATGATATTCAGCATCCACAATCAAGATATTAGTTATCTTATTCAACTTCTCGACATAGTTTTCTACTACAAATTCGATAATATCACTGATACATCTCGCTCAATCAAACTGGACGCCGACGACCGGGTACTGAGCCACGGGCGGTGGACACCCAGAGAGAAGGAACCATCATACGAGCATAGCTCGGGTGAGATCCCTGAAGAACCTGCCATGTATTGGAGAATCTGACCTCCAACACATACATATAGCGGCGGACATGCTCGTTCTCCTCCCTGACACGCCTCTGTATCACCTCCGCGGGGCTGGCTCCCTCTGAACCGCTCCTGGACCATGCGACCGCCACCAAAGAAGCTCCTGGTCGACAACGGGACCCGGATTCCTCACCAAGCTACGGTTCCCGAAAGGTAGCACCTCCCAGTGCCAGCCCGGCGGAGCCCAAGCTAGGACATCCACGACCCCGATGGAGCCCAGCACTCCTCCGGTGTTGCCGTCGAGTTGAGGACGAGCACGCAGGTTGGGCATCCTAAAGTATGCATTTGAACGAAAGAAAAAATTTCTAAGTGTGGTTGCTCTGAAACGCATCTAATTAACCAAAAAAGAGGCTTGGAGATTACCTGTGGGCGGCGACAGCGGGCGGCCTCGGGTGGCGGCGTCTTCGCGCCGATGAGGGGCTCTGGGTGGCCCGGCGAGGCGGCGGTGGCTTGGTGGCGGCTGCTTTGGGCAGAAGGAGGACGCATCAGAGTGGAATGAGAGAGGAGGGGGTATTTAAGCCGAACAAACCTAACCCACCAGATATACATGGGCCGATCCTAGGTTTTCTTCGGCCGAGCCTATGTTTTCTTGGGCCGAGCCTATGTTTTCTTTGGGGCGAGCCTTGGTTTTCTTGGGCTGAGCCGTCGCGTCACAATCGGGGCCTAGAATGTGGCAAAGTTGGCCCAACCTTTGCTCTCCATGTACATATGTCCTAAACAAACCAAAACAAGTAGAGAGGTCCACCGGGCTACCCTCTGATACGTCCATTTTGCATCACTATTCTATATCATAATTTACTATTATTCATTGATATATTTCATATTAAGAGATGATACTTACGTTATTTCACCTGTTTTTGCATGGTTGATGACTTTTCTTTGCATGGACCGCGGTCGGATTCGATGGAAAAGGTGCTGTTTGGAGGCAAAATTCGCGAAGATCAGAAAATCCGGGAAAATATACGGAAAATCCCATTTTTCCAAAAGACGAAGGAAGCCAGAAGGAGGAGTGGAGATGGGCCAAAGGGGGGCCACACCACCCCCTGGCGCGGGCCACCCTAGGCCGCGCCACCAGGTGGTGTGGCCACCCTAGCCCACCTCCAGCTCTCCCCTCTCGCGTATATTATCTCCACGGAACCCTAATACCTGAGGAGCGACCACAGAAAGATTCCGCCGCCTCTACGGGGCGGAAAAGATCGAGAGAGAAAGATCTCCCCGGCAGACAGATTTTTGCCGGGGGAATTCCTTCCCGGAGAGGGGAGATCGTCGCCATCAACACCACCATCAAGCTGGACTTCATCGGGATCATCATCATCATCACCACCACCATCATCACCATCAGCACCATCAGCACTATCATCACCATCTCCATATTGCTGTAACAATTGGATTGAATCTTGCATAGTTCTTAGGGGAAACTTTTCCGGTGTTGATTACTCCTTATAGTTGATGCTATTGAGTGAACCATTTAATTATTGTTTATGTTAAGATTGTTATACATCATTATTCCATCTCTTATCATGATCCATATGATGTCTTGTGAGTAGTTCGTTTTGTTCTTGAGGACATGGGAGAAGTCATGTTGTTAGTAGTGGAGTTGTGTTGAGAAAGATTCAATAGTCTGATATTTAAGTTATGGTGTACTTCTTCTAGTGGTGTCATGTGAACATCGACTACATGACACTTCACCTATATGGGCCTAGGGGAATGCATTGTGTATTTGGCTACTAATCATAGGGGTTGCCGAAGTGACAGAAACCTGAACCCCCGTTAGGAAACCATTGCACAAGGGACGTCAGGGTCTTAGAGTTTAAAGTTGTGGTTAGGTTTCTACCTTAATTACTTTCTTGTACTTACGGATGTTTGCAAGGGGTATAATCACAAGTATGTATTAGTCCTAGGAAGTTCGGTACATTAGCACAGGTTCACCCACACAACACTTAGCAAGCTAAAGAAGATTAATCAACTATATGAAGCGAAAGCACTTGGCAGAATTCCCGTGTGTCCTTGAGAACGTTTGGTCATCTTAAGTAATACAATCGGCTCGTCCTTTGCTAAATAAAGGATTGGGCCACTTGCTGCATTTATTCTTACTGTCTTTTATTTACTCATACTTTATTTACTTGCATTTTCAAAAAACCCCTAAAAATCCGTTTGCTAAGTATTTGCAGAGAATTCCTGATCCATACCACTAGCCAGCACCTTCTGCTCCTCGTTGGGTTCGACACTCTTACTTATCGAAAATACTACGATACACCCCCTATACTTGTGGGTCATCAAGACTATTTTCTGGCGCTGTTGCCGGGGAGTGAAGCGCTATTGGAGAATGGAACTGGTAAAGGAAACCTCTACTGTGAGTATTGTTTATTTCTGTTAGTTGCTTTATTTTCAATATGGATAATTCGCTGAGTTTCTTATTTCGTAATGCTACTACCACTGCTAAGGTAGTAGATGAACCACCACCTGCTGAGAATGATACTTTTAATATACCTACAAGAATTATTGATCGTGTTATGGATAACTATTATGTTGGGGATGGAACTGTCCACCTCGGTGATCATTTGCTCCTTATACACGAATTATGCGGGTTGTTCAAGTGTGCAGGTATTACTACAGATCAAGTTAAGAAGAAGTTATTCTCATTATCACTGAAAGGAAGAGCTGAGGAATGGTATAAGCTGCTGAAGAATGGTCAAGCTCTTGAATGGGAGGAAATAGTACCTCTCTTTTATTCAAAGTTTTATCCTCCTAGTGAGATTCATAAAGATCGAAATCAAATATACAACTTTTGGCCTCTTGATGGAGAGAGTACAACTCAAGCTTGGGGGAGATTGAAGTTACTAATGCTCAAATGTCCCATTCATGAGCTCCCCAACAATATTATTATCAATAACTTTTATGCAAGGCTTTCTCTTCATGATAAGGATTTATTGGATGCTTCTTATGCTGGATCATTCACTCGCATGGAAGAAGAAGCTAAATGGGATCTCCTAGACCATATTCAAGACAATGCTGAAGCCTGGGAGAATGACAAAGGTAGAAAGTCAGGTATAAATTATGATTATGAATGCATTGAATCTTATATGGGAACTGATGACTTTCAAAATATTAGTAATGCTTATGGTCTTGATTTACAAGTTATTACAAATTGTTTTAAGGCTTTTGCTTCTTATATTGAAATCCCAAAAAAGGGATGGAGAAAGTACCATGCACCTTATAAAGATATTGTTGACTGTGTTCCTGTTGGGAGTACTGAGTATTGCACTATTGATCACATCTTACCTGAACCTTATATCGAGAAGATACCCTTCCCAGATAAGGTAAAGGATCATCCTATGATAACTAGTGTAATCACTAAAAGTGAAAACATAACTGTAAAACCTGATGAACAAATAAACATTGAACCTGTTGTAGCAATTGTTAAAGATCTTGTCACTAAAAGTTTAGAAGATGGACACATAGTCTTTTGTGAGGACACTTCTAATATTGTCTCACATCCCAATAGAACTAAAAAGGCTAGTGTCCATGTGCTTTCTGTTAGAATTGGTGATCATTGCTATTATGGTTTGTGTGATATTGGTGCAAGTTCAAGTGCTATTCCTTATGAGCTTTATAAAGAAATTATGCATGAAATCAGTCCCTGCGAGTTGGAAGAGATTGATGTGGTTATTCACCTTGCTAATAGAGAGAACATCTCTTCAATCGGTATTGTGCGGGATGTAGAAGTTCTTTGTGGTGAGATTAAATATCCTGCTGATTTTCTAGTACTTGGTTCAGCTGGTAGTAAAACTTATCCCATCATTTTTGGTAGACCTTTCTTGAGTACTTGTGGAGCTATTATAGATTGCAAAAGGGAGAAAATCTTGACTAAGTTTGATGGGGAATCTTATGAGTTTATTTTTTCGAAATTTACTAAAGAACCTTGTGAAAATGAAACCCATAATGAGGATTTTAGAGTTGAACAACTTGCTTCTGTTTATCTTGCTCCTAACAATGCTTTGCAGCAATTTATGAAAGACCACGAAAGTGAGATCTTCATGGTAGAAAGAAATGAGATTGACAAGATTCTCCATCGTCAACCTAAGATGCTTAAGCACAACTTGCCTGTAGAAGACTTGGGTACCACATTGCCGCCTAAAAAGGATCCGGTCTTTGATCTAAAACCTCTCCCTGATGATCTTAAATATGCTTACATTGATGACAAAAAGATATATCCTGTTATTATTAGCTCTAAAATTTTGAGGGAAGGAAGAAGAAAGGTTATTGGAGGTTTTGAAGAAACACCGAGGGGCTATGGGTTATACTCTGGATGATTTAAAAGGGATTTCGTCTACTATATGTCAGCATGCTATCAATATAGAACCAGATGCAAAGCCAGTAGTAGAGCACCAACGACGTTTAAATCGTAAGATGAAAGAAGTGGTAAGAAATGAGGTATTGAAACTCCTTGATGCTGGTATTATTTACCCTATTGCTGATAGTGAATGGGTTAGTCCTGTTCATTGTGTTCCTAAAAAGGGAGGAATTACCGTTGTTCCTAATGATAATGATGAGCTTATTCCCCAAAGAATAGTAGTAGGCTATAGAATGTGCATTGATTTCAGGAAAGTTAACAAAGTTACTAAGAAAGATCATTACCCACTTCCTTTTATCGATCAAATGTTAGAAAGGTTGTCTAATAAGACCCATTTTTTTCTTGATGGATATTCCGGTTTCTCTCAAATTGCTGTTAAACAACAAGATCAAGAAAAAACTACTTTTACATGCCCTTACAGAACCTATGCTTATAGACGTATGCCTTTTGGTTTATGTAATGCTCCTACTACTTTTCAAAGATGCATGTCTGCTATCTTTCATGGTTTTTGTGAGGAAATTGTGGAAGTGTTCATGGATGACTTCTCCGTCTATGGAACTTCTTTTAATAATTGTCTACACAACCTTGATAAAGTTTTGCAGAGGTGTGAACAAACTAATCTTGTTCTTAATTGGGAGAAATGCCACTTCATGGTTAATGAAGGGATTGTCCTTGGGCATAAGGTTTCCGAAAGAGGCATAGAAGTTGATAGAGCTAAAGTTGATGCAATTGAGAAAATGCCCTACCCAAGAGACATCAAAGGTCTTCGTAGTATCATTGGTCATCTGGTTTCTATAGAAGGTTTATTAAAGATTTCTCTAAGATATCAAAACCCCTCACTAATCTTTTTCAGAAAGATGTACCCTTTGTTTTTGATGATGATTGTAAGGAAGCTTTTGAAACTCTTAAGAAGGCTTTAACTACAACTCCTATCGTTCAACCACCTGATTGGAGTTTACCCTTTGAAATAATGTGTGATGCTAGCGATTTTGCTGTAGGTGCTGTCCTTGGGCAACGAATAGATAAAAACTTAAACGTTATTCATTATGCTAGTAAAACTCTTGACGCTTCTCAAAGGAATTATGCTACTACTGAAAAAGAATTCCTGGCTGTCGTTTTTGCTTGTGATAAGTTTAGACCTTATATTGTAGGCTCAAAAGTCACTATTCATACTGATCATGCTGCTATTAAGTATCTTATGACAAAGAAGGATGCTAATCCTAGGCTTATTAGATGGGTGCTGCTTTTACAAGGGTTTGATCTACATAGTGTAGATAGATAAGGTGCTGAAAATCCTGTTGTTGATAATTTATCTCGGTTGGAAAATATCTCTTTTAGTCCTATGCCTGTTAACGATAGTTTCCCGAATGAACAGTTGGCAGCAATAGGGGTAAGCTCACGAGGGAGCCCTTGGTATGCTGACTATGCTAACTTTATTGTCTCCAAGTATTTGCCTCCAACTTTCACATTTCAAAGAAAGAAGGAAGTTCTTTTACGATTTGAGGCATTATTTTTGGGATGACCCACATTTATATAAAGAAGGAGTGGATGGTATTATGCGAAGATGTGTTCCAGAATATGAATAAAAGGAGATATTGCAGAAATGTCATGGTAGTGCCTATGGAGGACATCATGCAGGAGATAGAACTGCGCAAAAGGTGCTACAATCAGGTTTCTACTGGCCTACCCTTTTTAAAGATGCAAGAAAATTTGTTTTATCTTGTGATGAGTGTCAGCGTGTTGGTAATATTTCTAGACGCAATGAAATGCCTATGAACTACTCTCTAGTTATTGAACCCTTTGATTGTTGGGGATTTGACTTTATGGGTCCTTTTCCTCCCTCAAAAGGTTATACTCATATTCTTGTTGTTGTTGATTATGTTACTAAGTGGGTGGAAGCCATACCTACGAAGAGTGCTGACGGGGAGACCTCTCTAAAAATGCTTAAGGATGTTATCTTTCCTAGGTTTGGAGTGCCTAGGTATCTCATGACCGATGGAGGTTCTCATTTCATTCATGGTGGTTTTAGAAAGACCCTTGCTAAATATGATGTTAATCATAGAATCGCTTCAGCTTATCACCCCCAAACTAGTGGGTAAGTAGAGTTATCAAATAGAGAAATTAAATCCATCTTGCAAAAAACTGTTAATAGATCTAGAAAAAACCGGGCTAAAAACTTGAATGATGCTTTATGGGCTTATAGGACTGCCTATAAAAACCCTATGGGGATGTCTCCTTATAAAATGGTTTATGGAAAAGCTTGTCACCTACCTTTAAAATTAGAACACAAAGCTTATTGGGCAGTTAAAGAATTCAATAGAGATTGTAAGATTGCTGGTGAAAAAAGATTGTTTGACTTAAGTTCTTTAGAAGAATGGAGAAGTGAAGCATATGAGGATGCTAGGCTCTTTAAGGAAAAAGTTAAAAGATGGCATGACAAGCAAATACTTAAGAGAGAATTCCATGTTGGTGAGAAAGTTCTATTGTATAGGTCTCGTCTCAGATTTTTGGCAGGAAAACTACTGTCAAAATGGGAAGGACCTTCCATTATTCAAGAAGTGTACCGTTCAGGAGCGATAAAAATTTCCTCTTTAAAAGACAACATTACACAAGTGGTGAATGGGCAACGACTCAAGCACTATATTGCTGGATATTCTTACAATGAAGGTGTCGATGCTTTTCAAGTAATAACTCCGGAAAAATTTATCAAAGACCAAATTCAGAGACCTCCAGAGTCTGTTTTCGAATAGGTAATAGTTCTGGTAACAAAAGTTCCGCAAAAGATCTGTCCAATTATATTTTTGCAGCTTTTATCCAATAAGGAAAGCAACAAAGCGAAAAAGGGACGGAAACAGAGCCAGGGTGGCTCACACCACCCTGTGACGCAGGCCCACCCTTGGCCACGCCACCAGGTGGTGTGGCCACCTCGGACTCCGTCTCCGACCCGTTTTCTCCTAGTACCTTCCTTGTGTTGTGAAACTTCATAATATATAATCCCCCGGATCCCCCGAGGTTCGTATATCGTGTTCTCATCGTGTTTTTGTTTCAATCTGTTTCTGACAGGTAGAGTCCTAGATTTGGAGCCATAATGTCTTCCTCTAGATCAGACAAGGAAGATTCCTCTGCGGATATCATCAACCCCTACATGAGAGAGTTGAAGATTCATCCCAAGGAGTTGTTGATTGAAGATGGAGAGGTACGGATAAAGGAGGTTCAAGGCCCTAAAAGTGAAGGAAGTCTGGAAGACAGGATGAAAGCATTGGAGCAAGAAGTCTTTAGGTACAAGAAGATGGCAGAACGCGAAGTGGATATCATCCATAAGATTTGTTCCGAACTCATCGCCGAGCACCAAAAGGAGACTTCCGAGCTCAAGGATGAAGTCCTCTCACTCCGCCAAACAACCAACGAACTGCAAGCATAGCTCTACGATGTTCAAAATCAAAACTGTGAGTACGAGGTTAGGTTTAAACGCATAAGTGCTGCTGCAAGTTTCAGGACGCTGGAGTCCACGATGTCCTTCGTTGATGGGGAGCCCTTACCCTGGAAGTCAGACGATGATGAGAGAATACCACCACCACCGAAGGAGTAATTCATCATCAGGTTTGGCATCCCCTTGGTTTGTTCCAAGCTTGGGGGAGTGCCGCGGTATCATATCACTAATTTCTATCTTTTTACCTTTTTAGTAGAGTCATATCATGAATAGAGAAGTTATCATGTAGGATGGTTTGCATTATGAAAGTGTCCCCTCTCTCGTTAGATATGTATCCCTTGGTGTGAGTAGCCGTTATGGAATATTAATGAGAAGTTCTATCATTTACTCTTTTGCATATCTTATATTAGTTTTCAATTCGTGGTTATGTGGTTGATCTTGTTGTTAGTATTGGTATCACTTTGGGATCATTGAGTTAATTTAGTTGGTTTTGGAAAACCTGGCTCGGTCAGTAGCAACACTATTTTTGAGAATTGAATGAAAAAGATAGAAGTACTCTTAAAGAAATATAATTTCGTCATCTTTCTTTCTTGATTTGCTCATAAGTTTAGTATTCTCTAGTTAAGTTCTTTTGTGCTTCCAAGGAAGATTGCATGTTTTTTTATCACTTGTATGTTTGTTTGTTTCCTTCAACTCTTATGACATCACGCAGCGCAAAATCGACAAATCAAGGCGCCGCGGCCACTCGATTCAAGACGAAGATGTGGAGCTCTATGGCGCTAGATGCTTGATGAAACCATCGGAAAAAGCGAATGCCCAAGGGGTTTAAGATCCTATCGAGAGCATAAAGTTTGATGGTCTGCAGGACCGAAAATCTGGTTAGAGGACCATATCTCCTCGTCAGGCTCCACGGCGAGTGAAGCATGTTATGCAATGCCTGCAGCTACATTGTAGGTGCCGCCCGAGCATGGCTCAACAACCTCCCACGCGGATCCATTCGCAGTTGGGAAGAGCTGGTCTACAGCTTTGTGCGCAACTTCAAGGGCACCTACAAAAGGCCCGCATCAATCGAAGAGCTGAGATGCTGCCAGCAAAGGTCGGGCGAGTCGCTAAGCTCATACATCCACAGGTGGTCCATCATCAAGAACTCCGCAGAAAATATCTCGGAGGATCACGCGATAGACGCATTCAACGGCAGCGTACGCCGCATAGAGCTCAGGGAGGAGCTGGGCCGCTTGGAGCCCAAAACTATCGACCACTTGATAGAAATCGCGAATCGATGGGTAGATGGAGAAGATTCGGTGAAAAATTGCGTTCACTGCAACGATGAAGCAGAACTCGAACGTAGACGCGACCGCTGAAGCAAACGCCGCATGCGCATCTACGATGACCGCGACGATGTCAACATGGTCGCAGCCGGCTACGCCGACAGACACGACGACAACCGCAATCGTGGCTAGCGGTGGATACCGCGACTCCGAGAAAACCACGCAAGTATGGCAGCGCCGCAATCGCGATGAGGCACCCGCAACATCCATCGAAGACAAGCTGTTCGGGCCATGCACTGTGCACTTTTACATCGACAAGCACGACGGAAAAAAGAAGTCCAGCCACCTCCTCAAGGTCTGCCGCGAGTTCCTCAAACTACATGAGGGTCTAGCTCGGATGAATCGCAACATAGTCGAAAGGGGCTACGGAGCCGCCCCAAGCGCTGTGGCACATGGAGCTCCTCCACCACCACCTGGACCACCGCCAAACGTAGCTGCACCCGACCAGCATCATGGAGGCGAGCCGTACCTGCGGGCCATGGGCACCATGATGATCCAAAAAGGGTCGCCCTCCAACTAGGTGCAAAAGGCCATCAGTCGCCAAGTCAATCTGGCGACAAACTCGCCACCATCTACCACTGAGTACCTCAGGGTAAGAGATTCTTGCATCACCTTCGACAAGCGCGACCACCCGCATCAAGTACCTCGTCCAGGCCACTGTCCCCTCGTACTCGAGGCGCAAATTGGAGGCTTCGACATGAGCTGCGTCTTCATGGATGGCGGAAGCGGCATCAACCTTATGTTCACAAGTACCTTGCGAACAATGAGGATCCCTCTGACTTGCTTAGAGGCCTCAGACACAACATTCCACGGCATCGTCCCAGGCAAGGGTGTAGATCCCCTTGGAAAAATCAACCTCGACGTCATCTTCGGCACGCCGATTTTTTTTTGGCGTGAACGCATCGACTTCGAAGTCGTCGACTGGCCCTCACAGTACCACTGCATCCTCAGACGTGTCGCGTTTGCTAGGTTCATGGCGGTGCCACACTACGCCTACCTATAGATGAAAATGCCAGGCCCTAATGGTGTCATCACAATCAACGGGAGCTTCGAGAGGTCGGGCAGTTGCAACAGGGAATTCAACAGAATTTCCCAGTCCTTCGGCATGCAGGAAGAACTGGCGAGATTAAAGGAGTCGACAGACAACAGTCTGCCTCCCCTGAGCCGGCCAAGTTCACCCGACCTATCCTTCGACTCATCGGTGCACATGAAGAAAGTGTTGGAGATATGCCCAAGAGGCAATAATAAAGTGGTTATTATCATATCTTCACACTTATGATAAATGTTTACATACCATGCTATAATTGTATTAACCGGAAACATTAATACTTGTGTGATTTGTAAACTTAATTTGAAGTCCCTAGTATAGCCTCTATACTTCACTAGCTTGTTGGTTAATAGATGATTGTGGTTTCCCTATCATGAACATTGAGATGTTATTAACAACAAGATCATATCGTTAGGAGAATGATATGGTGGACATACTCCTATAGATAAGCGTAGCATAAAGATCAAGTCATTTCAATAGTTCAATTGCTATATGCTTTCTGATACATAGTAACCTAAATCCTTCGACCATGAGATCATGCATATCACCTTTACCGGATGGATGCTTTGATGTCATCAAACACCACACCGTAACAGGGTGGCTATAAAAGTGGCATTGAGTGTTCGGAAAGTATTGGTTGAAACACATGGATCAAGAGTGGATTTGTCCATCCACATGACGGATAGATATACTGGGCCCTCTCGGTGAAATGTCATCCAATTAGCTTGCAAGCATGTGACTGGCTCACAAGGGATCACATATCACGGAACGAGAAAAGAGTACTTATCGAACGAGGTTGAACTAGGTATGCAGATACCACGATCATAACCTCGGATAAGTAAACTATCGTGAGACAAAGGGAAATTGGTATCGTATGTAAGTGGTTCATTCGATCGCAAAGTAATCATAGAAATATGTAGAGCCATATGAATTTCCAGATTCCTCTATTGGTTATTGATCGGAGAAGTGTCTCGATCATGTCCGCATAATTCACGAACCGTAGGGAGACACACTTAAGGATTCGACGTTGTTTGAGTAGTTATGGTATTATGAGAAAGAGACCGAATGTTGTTCGGAGTCTCGGATGGGATCCGGGATATCACGAGGTGATCCGAATGGTCCGGAGAATAAGATTCATATAAGGAAAGTCCTGCTTTGAGTTGGGGAATGGTTCCGGTGTTTTCATCGGGAACATTCTAGAAGGTCCCGGAATGTCCGGAGGGGAAGGGTACATGAATGTGTCATTGTAAGTTGGAATGATTGCATCATGTACTAAGTGTTCTTGCTGTCCCAAATAAAGGATTAAATTAAATCCTAAATTGAAAAGTCAAACGGCTAGTTTGAAAGTCAAACGGCAATTTTGGGAAGTGGGAAAAGAGGAGGAGGTGAAGCCGAGTTGGGAAGGAGTCCTCCCAAGCCGGGCGCCCACCTGTCGAGTTGGGGAGGACTCCACTCCTCCCTTGGCCGCCAGCCCTCCCACCTATATAAGGAGGGGCAGGGCTCCCTCCTAGCACACACAAGTTCCTATCCTCTAAACTAAACCCTAGACCTAAACCCCGGTTTAGAGCTATCTCGGTTTAGAGCCTTCTAATTGGTGTGTCTAATTACTAGACCACTAATAGCCTCTCTCATAAGCTCCACCATACTCGCACCGGCTTAAGGCGAAGCCTCAGGATTTCCCTCTACTTGCACCACGCGTGTCTTGCCGGAATCGCGAGGAGAGTGCTACAACCTCCATGCCTGCTGGAACAAGGAGAGGAAGGTCTGCCGCTTAACGCAGGACCGATCGCATGTGAGCGCTGCCGGAACGTGGCTGGAAGGATCGCTCACGCGATCTTGAGATCGGAAAGAGTACGACTACATCACCCACGAGAATCTGCTCTCGTTAACCGCTTTGGAATCTTCGAGGGTGAGTTCCTCTATCGACTCGTTGCTACAATCTAGTAGATAGATCTTGGCTTGTTTGTTTGTATGCGATAGAAAATTTTTGTTTTCCATGCTACGAACCCTCTGATGATATCGAGCCGTGTCTATATGTAGATCTCAGACGAGTAGAACACAATGGTCATTGTGGGCATTGATGCTTTATTGTAGATTGCTTTTGTGTACTTTGCATCTTGCGGTATGTTGGGATGAAGCGCCGGCTAACCTTACATGACATCGTTCATGAGACTTGCTCCACGCTTGACATGCAACTTGTATTGCATAAGTGGCTCTGGGTGCCTGTTTCTCCTAGCATAGTTAAGATCCAATTTACAACGGGTAATCAACAATGCTAGTATCAATGTTGTGGTTCTTGTTCGTAAGTTAGAACGACACTTATTGAAAGCCCCAAACCACGTAAAATATGCAAAGAAAGTAGAGGCGTCTAACTTTGTTTTGCAGGGGTGTCTTGATGATGTGATATGGCCATGATTGTGATTATATTTGATGTATGCAATGTTCCTTATTGTAAGTTGGCAACTTGGAGCCATATGGTTGTCTTTAATTTCGTTAAGACCTGCGTGTCTATTCAAAATAGTTGTAATAGTTGAAGCTGGTGGGCGACAACCATGAAGAAGCGTCATTGACCTTGATGCTATGCGGTGATGATGGAGATCATGTTCGTGCTTGAAGATGGAGATCGGAAGCACAAAGAGAAAGGCCATATCATATCACATATTATGAATTGCATGTGATGTTAATCCTTTATGCATCTTGTATTGCTTAGTAGACGACGTAGCATTATAAGATGATCCATCATTAAAATAAATTTCAAGTTCTAAAGTGTTCACCCTTAGTATGCACCGTTGCCAAAGCTTGTCGCTCAAGCACCACGTGATGATCGGGTGTCTTTGATTCCGCGGGTGAATACAACGTAAGCAAGCCAGATTTGCTTATGCGGTAGCTAAGGTTTGATCTTGACGAGCCTAGCATGTACATACATGGCCTCAGGAACACGGATTACCGAAAGGTAGAGCATGAGTCATATAGTAGATATGATGAACATGTTGATTGTTCGCCATTGAAGCTATATCAACTCTCGTGATGATCGGTTTTGATGTGGTGGATTTGGTTCGTGATCACTAAAACAATGTGAGGGATATTGTTTTGAGGAGTTCACCTAGATTAATTTAATTATTAATTAGAACTCAATTTATCATAAACTAAAATCAAAGTGAATTTGCATAGTTGTTGTAGTCATTGGCATCCGTTTACCACCTTGCGCTTAGTTTTAATTGAGATGATAGAACTATAGAATTCTGGTTAGTTACTTCTGAACTGGTATCGTATTTTTTGAAGTGTTAATCTAAAGTTTAAAAGTCCTATTGCAAACTTTCAAGAAGTTCGGTTACTCCATAAGTTTTAATAATTAGTATTAAAACAATAGTGAAAATTCCAAGTGTTAGTGTTTGAGTATCATGTTTGTCTACATGATTCTTGATATTCAAAAGATTCTCTTAATATCAAGGTTATCTAGGATCCAAAGAGTTGTTTGAAACCATGATGTGTGGAAGATATTGTGATATCTGAAACAAAGTTTTAGTTGCAACATGATAAAGTATAATATGGCAAAGTTCATGTTCTCATATTTGGATGAGAATTTGCAAAAGGTTGGAGACACTAGTTGTCCTAATCTTCCAAAAGGTTTTGGAGAGCAACATTATACTCATGATTCACGTTACAAGCTAAAGTAGCTAGATCATGGATAAGTCCATGATGAGGGTGAATATTTGATGTAGGTAAAATGTTTACTACACCAAGAGATTACTAAAGAAAGGAATTTGAAAGAACACCAAATATTTGATAATGGTGATCTACTTCAAAGTGCAAGTTCAAAGACATTGGTATTTAACTATACACGCTTTGGACTATGTGTCATAAGTATGACTCCACTATTGATGTTGATAGATTCTTTCAAATGTAAAAGGAAATACTGAAAGAGAATCTCATAAGTATATGGCAGAAAAGAAAAGACTAGAATTGTTCAGTTTAAGTATATAGATGATATATGTGTTATGGCTATATTCTTTGCTTATTAAACAATGTGGTTCCTAAGTATTTTATACTGAATTTGTTGGTGTGAATCGTCATACGAAACAACACAATTCATGAACTACAATGGCCTAAGTAACTAGCAAAAGAATAGGTGATGATGTTCATCGAGAACAAATAAAGGGTTATTTTTTTGCTCGTTAAACATCAACGCTTGCCTTCAAGATTTGTTTTATCAGGTATTATGAGAACAAAAGGGTTGTTCAAATAATTGCCGTAATCCATAAAAGATGGATGATTCACAAATCTCGTTGGAGAAATCACATCCATAAAACTAGTGCTAAAATTGTCGAAATACAAATTGATTGAAAGATCACTTAGGAAGTGACATCGCCGTTTAAATTATATTGGAAAGAAAACATGAAGAAACTCCATGTGGATGGAATTTTGGAGTATTTTGATTTTTGATCAAATGACGTTTGTGAAACTTTCCTAGAGATAATTAAAACTTCGTTCATAGGGCAAAAGGAACGAAAGACTAGCTTATTGGAACTTGTGCATATTGTTGTTTAACTCCATTATGTGTAGTCAAGAGCGATGGATTTCAACTTCATATGCTTTCTCCAAAATTTGAGTGAATATGTGAATATTTACTTAATAAGGATGAAGTGTGAAATATTTGAAAAGTTCGAAAGATTTTCAAGATGAAGTGCAAAATCATTGTAACAAGAATATAAATAGTTTATGATAAGATCATAAAGGAAGATATTTAAGTTACAAGTTTAGCATAATACCTAAGATTTAAGGAATCGGTCCGTGGATTTGCATTTCCCGAAACACCATAAGAGTATGGAGCGTTCGAGATATGTAATTGAACCTTGTTTGACATGGTAAGATCGAAGGTATAATTCATAAAACTGCTATTATATTTTAAAGATTAAAAGCTTTAGAGACTACCGTTTTCCACTAAAAAGAGCTCCATCATAATCCGCTGAAATGACACCATATAAGGTTATGGTTTGGGATAAAACCCAAGTAGTCCTTTCTTAAACATTGGTATGCTATGCATAAGAAAGATGTTTGCAACCAAAGTCGGATAAACCTGTCTTTGTATTACTGTTAAGTATTCCTCCATAAACACCGGAGACAAAAGTGTTTGTCGCTTAGAACGTCAAGTTTCTTTGAGAAGGAATTTTTCGTGAAAAGTTAAGTGGGAGGACAATAGAACTTTGATAAGGTTAAAAGAACCTTAGCTATATGTGCAAAGTTGCGCAGCAATCAAAAGTGTTCGGAGGCAGAATAATGCTCATGGCTCACGTGCCTCAAAGGTTGTGGTCACGGAGGTCTAAATTTCTATTGAAACAAGTAGGTCGGATGAACAATCAAATACCAAGATTTGAGGGTTGAATCATTATTTGAGAATAATGAACCTACTACATGCAAAGAAGCGATGATGGGCCCTGACTCCGTCAAATGGCTTGAAGCCATATAATCCGTGATAGTTCCATACACGAGAAATCAAGTTTTGAACTTGAAGGACCCTCGAAAAAGGTGTAAGACCTTGCAGTTGTGTTTGGATCTATAAAGAAGTCGACATGTTGGGAAAGAGTTCACAACAATGTTCAAAGGTTGTATATGACAAGATTTGATCTTTCATAGCGATTTTTAGTCTAGACGGATTAATGTAGCAACCACTACATATAATTTGTTATGTGGTAGTAGAATAAACAAAACAAGTTCTTCTAATAGAATGGTTACCTAGGACGTGTGCATGACACGGTCCAAAGGGTTTTGTTAATTCAAAGGATGCTAAAAGCATATGCAAACTTCAATGGTTGAAGTAAGCATAGCGGAGTTGGAATCTTCACTATGATGAAACTGTTAAAAGAGTTTAAAAGTTCATTAGAGACGATGAAGATGCTTGCATTTGCAAGAAATTAAATGGGAGCGCTAAGACATGTTTCTAATACATTATGTGGAAGACATATTGTTGATTGGAAATAATGTATCTTTTATTAACACATATTAAGAATTTCATCCCGATGAAAGACTTAGGCAAAACCCAAATATTTGGCATCAATAGACGCTAATATGGTTGTGCCAGAAGTACATAGACGAGATATTGAATGAATTCAATATAGAAACTACAAGAAAGGTTCTTGTACGTAAAGGATTGAAAGAGTTCAATGTTGATGATATATTCAAGTGTATTGGCACTTGGTAAGTGAAACAAAGATTCAAGTATAGATTGATACTTGATGTATGAAATCACAAAGAGTATTTATATCAATCATACTGTGATATGTACAAATCCAGATATGTCCTATGCTATAAATATTATGAGCATATACCAGAATGATTCATAAGATGATCATTGGACGATAGTAAGGATATTCTTATGATCTTTTGGAAGAACTAAGAGTATATTATTTGTAGAAGTGACAAATAGATGATTAGTTCATTGTAAAAGTACTACATTGATACTAGTTTTGTCACAGAGTACAAATTAAGTTTATCTCAATCTAAACTAAGGGTGGCACAATATAATGGAAAGTGAGTTCCATAATGGATTTGGATGAGTTCCAAAGTTAAGACATTGTGACAGATACTTCAACAAAAGGCTAAGTATATGACTGCTATTATAGCAGCAAAAGAGGGCATTTGTGTCAAATAGTTTGTTATCAAACTAGGTGTAGT
Organism: Avena insularis; assembly: GCA_023614405.1. Classification (NCBI taxonomy): domain Eukaryota; kingdom Viridiplantae; phylum Streptophyta; class Magnoliopsida; order Poales; family Poaceae; genus Avena; species Avena insularis. Next base: position 91,298,167 of record CM042696.1, on the reverse strand, counting down.
TCACAGCGGGATAATACTATGAAGATATATTGTGCGACAATATTATCAACATGTTTTAACCCCAAAGAACTAAAGGTCACACCAAAAGACCAAATCATACAAAGCCATCTCATTAGAGAATGAGTGATGCGTAGAGACGCAAAGACATGCAATTACACACGGACCTGGAAGTGTCAGATCCGGAGATCAGTTGACCACTAGCAATCGTGTACATACAACACAGGAAAGCCATAGGTGTTGAATACACAAAGGTTTGAAACTAGATTATTGACTCTAGTGCAAGTGGGAGACTGTTGGAGATATGCCCAAGAGGCAATAATAAAGTGGTTATTATCATATCTTCACACTTATGATAAATGTTTACATACCATGCTATAATTGTATTAACCGGAAACATTAATACTTGTGTGATTTGTAAACTTAATTTGAAGTCCCTAGTATAGCCTCTATACTTCACTAGCTTGTTGGTTAATAGATGATTGTGGTTTCCCTATCATGAACATTGAGATGTTATTAACAACAAGATCATATCGTTAGGAGAATGATATGGTGGACATACTCCTATAGATAAGCGTAGCATAAAGATCAAGTCATTTCAATAGTTCAATTGCTATATGCTTTCCGATACATAGTAACCTAAATCCTTCGACCATGAGATCATGCATATCACCTTTACCGGATGGATGCTTTGATGTCATCAAACACCACACCGTAACAGGGTGGCTATAAAAGTGGCATTGAGTGTTCGGAAAGTATTGGTTGAAACACATGGATCAAGAGTGGGATTTGTCCATCCACATGACGGATAGATATACTCTGGGCCCTCTCGGTGAAATGTCATCCAATTAGCTTGCAAGCATGTGACTGGCTCACAAGGGATCACATATCACGAACGAGAAAAGAGTACTTATCGAACGAGGTTGAACTAGGTATGCAGAGATACCGACGATCATAACCTCGGATAAGTAAACTATCGTGAGACAAAGGGAAATTGGTATCGTATGTAAGTGGTTCATTCGATCGCAAAGTAATCGTAGAAATATGTGGGAGCCATATGAATTTCCAGATTCCTCTATTGGTTATTGTTCGGAGAAGTGTCTCGATCATGTCCGCATAATTCACGAACCGTAGGGAGACACACTTAAGGATTCGACGTTGTTTGAGTAGTTATGGTATTATGAGAAAGAGACCGAATGTTGTTCGGAGTCTCGGATGGGATCCGGGATATCACGAGGTGATCCGGAATGGTCCGGAGAATAAGATTCATATAAGGAAAGTCCGTTTCGAGTTGGGGAATGGTTCCGTGTTTTCATCGGAACATTCTAGAAGGTCGGAATGTCCCAAGACCGAGGGGGGAAGGGTACATGAATGTGTCATTGTAAGTTGGAATGATTGCATCATGTACTAAGTGTTCTTGCTGTCCCAAATAAAGGATTAAATTAAATCCTAAATTGAAAAGTCAAACGGCTAGTTTGAAAGTCAAACGGCAATTTTGGGAAGTGGGAAAAGAGGAGGAGGTGAAGCCGAGTTGGGGAGGGAGTCCTCCCCAAGCCGGCGCCCCACCCAAGCCGAGTTGGGGAGGGACTCCACTCCCTCCCCTTGGCCGGCCAGCCCCTCCCACCTATATAAGGAGGGGCAGGGCTCCCTCCTAGCACACACAAGTTCCTATCCTCTAAACTAAACCCTAGACCTAAACCCCGGTTTAGAGCTATCTCGGTTTAGAGCCTTCTAATTGGTGTGTCTAATTACTAGACCACTAATAGCCTCTCTCATAAGCTCCACCATACTCGCACCGGCTTAAGGCGAAGCCCTGCGGGATTTCCCCTCTACTTCCGGTACCACGCCGTTGTGCTGCCGGAATCGCGAGGAGAGTGATACAACCTCCGCTGCCTGCTGGAACAAGGGAGAGGAAGGTCTTCGTCCGAACGGTGACCGATCAAGGGAGCGCTGCCGGAACGTGGCGCTGGAAGGATCGTCTACGCGATCTTGAGATCGGAAAGAGTACGACTACATCACCCACGAGAATCTGCTCTCGTTAACCGCTTTGGAATCTTCGAGGGTGAGTTCCTCTATCGACTCGTTGCTACAATCTAGTAGATAGATCTTGGCTTGTTTGTTTGTATGCGATAGAAAATTTTTGTTTTCCATGCTACGAACCCCTACAGAAAGTTCAGGTCCACCCATTGGATCCCGCCAAGACGACCCTCATCGCCAACAACTTGAGTCCCGCATAGGAACTCGCGCTCGTCCAATTCCTCTGTGAGCACTGGGAAATCTTCGCCTGGTGTCCAGCGGACATGCCAGAAGTTCCCAGGGAATTCGCCGAGCATGCACTCAACGTCAACCCAGACACAAGGCCAGTCAAGCAAACAATTCGGCGACTGTCTAAACCAAGAGCAAAGGCAGACGGAATGGAGATCAACAGACTCCTCGACGCCAAATTTTTATGCAAAATCAAGGAAAGCACTTGGCTCGCCAATACGGTGCTAGTACCAAAAAAGGACACGGATATCCTGCGGATGTGCATGGAATTCACCTCTCTAAATAAGCATTGCCCAAAGGACCACTTTCCGCTACCGCGAATCGACCAGATCATCGACTCCACTGCGGGATGTGAGCGCCTCTGCTTCCTCGACGCCTACTCAGGCTACAACCAGATTCGAATGAAGGAGGAAGATCAAGAAAAAAGGCGTTTACAACACCTTCTGGTGTATTCTGCTACAACACAATGCCCTTCGGGCTGAAGAATGCAGGAGCCACCTACCAGCGGTGCATGCAGGCTTGACTCAAGAACCAACTTGGTCGCAACATCCAAGTCTATGTTGACGACATAGTAATTAAGACCAAAGAGGAAGCCTCACTAATCGACGATCTGCGCGAAACCTTCGCCAACCTCGACCGCTACCGGATCAAGCTCAATCCGGACAAATGCGCCTTCGGCGTACCATCTGGGCAACTACTCGGGTATCTTATCTCCGCGAGAGGGATCAAAGCGAACCCGAAGAAAATAAAAGCCATACTGGCCATGGAGAAGCCAAAAAACATAAGAGGTGTCCAGCAGCTGGTTGGGCGAATCGCAACGCTCAGTCGATTAATCAGTCGAATGGGCGAAAAGGCACTACCTTTCTACCAACTCCTCCGCAAAGATGACAAGTTCGAATGGACCAACGAGGCACAGGAAGCATTCGAAGACCTCAAGCGCCTATTGTCCACCTCGCCAGTACTGTTAACCCCACACGAAAGGGAACCATTGTTGCTATACATCTCCGCCACCAACCAGGTGGTCAGCACGGTGCTCGTGGTAGAACGAGCCGAAGAAAACAAGGTCCATGGAGTACAACGCCTAGTCTACTACCTCAGAGAGGTACATACGCCAACAAAATAGCGGTACCCGCACTAGTAGAAACTGGCGTGCTGCATCTTCATGACGGTCCGGCGACCGCGCCACTACTTCCAGGAACACCCAATCGTGGTAGTCAACGACGCCCCGCTTGGGCACATCCTCAACAATCCCGACGCCACCAGACGAGTCGCGCTTTGGGGAATCAAACTGTCTCCACGAGACATTACATATGAAAAGCGCGATGCAATCAAGTCACAAGTTCTCCCTGACTTCCTCGTGCACTGGATGGAGAACCAGCTCCTCGAAAAAACAAATATGTCCTACCTCTGGACAATGCACTTCGACGGTTCCAAGCGAAAGGACGGGGCCGGCGTAGGTGTCATACTGACATCGCCCTAGGGACACAAGCTGAATTATATCCCGCGAATCTAGTTCACCGCCTCCAACAATGAAGCTGAATACGAGGCCCTACTGCACGGGATGAGGATGGCAAAAGCCTGCGATGCCAAGAGGCTCATAATATATGGCGACTCCAAGCTGGTCGTCAACCAGACAATGCACGAGTGCGACGCACTGAACGACAACAAGATCGCCTACCGCGACCTCTACGACACACTTGAAGGGGACTTTGGTGGTTGTGAGCTGCGGCACATAGGTCGCGAAAGCAATGAAGAGGCGGACACACTCGCCAACATAGGCTCTACCTGCGCCCCATACCACCTGGGGTATTTCTCGAGCGCATCTGTGAATGCTCCATCAAGCCAAAGGCCGTAGAGAAGAAAACAAGCGCAACAATGGACTTGGGGGCTACGCCACCCAATGAGCCAATGGAACTCGACGATTTGGAGCTGGATACAGGACTCGAAGGGCCAATGAGCGTCATGATGATCGAGCCATCCTAGACTCAACCGTACATCATGTACCTTCTCAGCAAGAGGCTACCGGACGATCCGACTGACGCACGGCATATCGTGCGGCGATCCAAGGCATTCATTGTTATCAACGGCGAACTATACAAGTGCAGCATCACAGGAGTACTCCAACAATGCGTCTCCACGACCGATGGAAGAGCTGTTCTCCTCGACATCCATGAGGGGATCTGCGGGCACCATGCCGGCAGTCGCGCCCTCGTTGCCAAAGCTCTACGAGCTGGATTCTACTGGCCTACGGCCATGCGCGATGCCAAGGACATCGTCCAAAAATGCAAAGCGTGCCAGCGATTCACAGACAAGCCACACGCACCTGGTGCAGAACTCCGGCCAATTCCATTGACCTGGCCCTTCGCGCAATGGGGACTCGACATGGTCGGCAAGCTCCCAAAGTCCTCATGAGGCTAGGCTTCATCTCTGGTCGCATGACAAATTCACCAAGTGGATAGAGGCCATGCCAGTGACAAATCAGTCAGGATACAGTGCAGTCAAGTTCTTCGAGTCCATCGTCTACCGCTTTGGAGTACCACACAACATCATCACGGACAATGGGACGAACTTCACATCCAAGGAGTTCCAAGAATTCTGCAAGAATCTAGGAATCAACGTCAGCTATGCCTCCGTAGCACATCCACAGACCAACAGTCAGGTTGAAAAGGCTAACGGGCTCGTCTGCGGCAGCATCAAGAAGCGACTCCTCCGGCCACTCGAACAGGCTGCCGGCTGCTGGCTAGACGAGTTGCAATCGGTACTCTAGAGCCTACGCACAACTCCAAACAGTGCCACATGGTACACCCCGTTCTTCATGGTGCACGGGGCTGAAGCGGTACTACCCGCAGAAGTACGATACAAGGCACCACGAGTGGTCGCCTACAACGAGCAGGAATCAACTCTTGCACTCGAAGACTCCGTCGACCTCCTTGACGAAGCACGGGAAACCGCCGCAGAAAGATCAACGATCTACTAGCAGAACCTGCGCAACTACCACAGCAGAAGGCTACGCCCCAGGTCCTTCGTCGAAGGTGACTTGATCCTGCGATTGAAACAGCAAGGGCATCTCAAACTCGAGTCCCCCTGGGAGGGACCTTACGTGATTACAGAAGTAATCCCAGGTGGCGCCTATCGCCTTAAAGATTTTGAGACTGGAGTCGCATACTCCAACCCCTGGAATGTCGCGCAGCTGTGGCGCTTCTACCCTTAGTTGTTTTTACTTTTACATTGCAAATAAGGCTACTCAGCCAAGGCTACTTAGCCACACATTGTACCTCGTACTATTCTACGAATAAATAAAGCTTAGTGCCCCAAAACTCTGTGTTCCTTTTATTTTTTGTAATTAATCCACTCGGGGGCTGCGCCACCCTGTACATATCTGTTCTACAAACTAACGCGATATCTTGAGTAGCTGGCGCACCAATCGAAACCCTTGATAAACACCAACCCAGTTGCAACGCACCTGATAGGTTGGCAAGGGGCTAAGATAAACACAAGTCAGGCTAACAAAAAGGAATCGCATAGTGCAACGCACTCACAAAACATACACGCTAACAAGCTCTTTATACATCAATGTCAATCAATTATACACAGCATATATACGAACTTTACAACACTGGTGCAACTATGTGCAGGATACAAACTAAACTACTGTTGCAGCAAGGGAACGTTGGTCTGCTCCTCAAAGAAGTCGACAATCTCCTCCGATGGGCGATCCACCGCCTGGAGTGAGTAACTATGTTCCAGGTCGAACCCGCTGGCGGCACGGGGGGTCCAGCTGCAATTGCAGCAATGTCCACATCAGGTCTGTGCAGTCGCACCAGCGATAGAGCAGCCTTGGCACCAGCCACTAGCTGCTGCCGTACACACTCGCAGACCACAGTCAAGTCTTGGAATTTGGCAAGAAGGGCCAGCAAGCTCGATGGAATGATGTTCAGCGAGAACATCGTCCGATAAATATTCTTCAGGCACGATTGCGACTTCTTTAGGAAGTGAAGCACTCGCGACGCACGATCCTGCAGGGTCGCCAGTGCGATTGCGCGATCATGATCCACCCAAAAGTATCCACTCGCCTGAAGCTGCTCCTGGATTAGATCATTCATGCGAATGGCAATCCTATCTTTCTCATCCTGCAGATGGCGCGCACTGACAACTATACCAAGCAAAGGCAGAAGTATGAGGACAACGAACTACTGCGAGTGACTACAAGGAAAAGATAAGGAAGAAGAAAACTAACATTTGAATTGGTCGCCCAGCTGCGTCACTTCCCCTAACAGATATTGTTCTCGGGCGGCAGCCTTCTCCGCCTTCGACTTCCATACATCTGCATTACCGCGGAGTACGGGCAATTCACGCTCCAACTGCTTCACGCGGTCACGGAGTCGCGAGAGCAGAGACAGCTCATCCACCCTTGAGCGCGGCGGCACCAAGGTGTCATCAAGGGGTGGCGAATCCTGAGGTTCCCTCAAAGGATCACTCGATGTGCCCTATCACAAGTCAAACAAGAGACAATAAGAAGACTAAGGCGAGGCATAGACAAAAGAGTCGAGTGCATTCAAGATTAACAAAGTATCAGCAGATACACCCACCAAAACGCATGTTTTTGACAAAAGACATAAGCTATTTAACTATTACAAGACGCGACTACTGAGGAGCGATTGGCTTTTTCGACTTTGGTTTTGGGGACCTCATCGAGTCTGTGGCGGTATCAGACGCCACAGACTTCCCGCCGGCCCCTGACGTCGTAGCCTTCGCCGCCTTCTTGGCTCGCTGAAGCTCCTCAGAGTACTTCACAACCGTATTGATCAGCTGCGGTCCGTACTTGCCACAAGAAGTCGCGAAGGGAGCAAAGACTACCTGCTGGCCATCAGTGCTGACAGGCATCGTCTTGGAGACCGCTGCAGGATCAACTTCGACTCCATGGGCTTGAACCATTGCGAGTGACATTGAAGCGCCAGCCGCACGGAGCGAGTTCTTGAAGCTTGCAGGAACGTCCCGAGCAAGGGACTGAAGGGTTTCGCAGCATAGTAAATCAAAATTTTCTACGGAAGCGAACAGAGGGAAAGCCAAGATCTAATCTAGGAGATGCAAACAACGAGAGAGATTGGATTAGATCTTCATACCCTTGAAGATTCGCACAGTGAGCGTTCGTCGGAACGTGGGTGATGTAGTCGTACTCGCTTCTCCTCCTCGCGATCCGATCCGATCTAGCACCACAAGTGGCGGTGCCTCCGTGAGATGCACACGTGCGGCACCTCGACGTCTCCTCCTTCCTCGGACCAGCAAGTATGGTGGAGAGATAGATTGGATCTACAGCACGACGGCGTGGTGTATATGGTGGAGAATTTCTGCTGCAGGGCTTCGCCTACAAACAGTCGGGAGGGAGAGAGGAAGGGCAGCAGGGCAACTGGGTTTGGAGGAAGGTGTAAAGGGAGTATGAGAGGGGGCGCACCAGCCCTCTATATATAGAGGGGGGTGCGGCCAGCCCTAGCCTCTCCTCCAAGCCTATCTCTAGTTTAAACAATTTAAACTCTCCCTTATCTAGAAATCCTATCTTATCTTATCTCTAGTTTAAACGATTTAAACTCTCTAGGATCGGCTGGGCCCTATGGGGCCTTGTGCCCCTGGCCCAATGCGGCCAGGACACTCCCTCATAGGCCCATGCCCCCAACCGGAAGGTGGGACCACGTTGGCCCCCTTCCGGAAGGTTCTAGAAGCTTCCGGTACAATACCGATTAACCCGGAACTATTCTGAACTCCAAAAACTGCACTGCCTTATATGAAACTTATTCTCCGGACCATTCTGGAACCTCTCGTGATATCCCGGATCCCATCCGAGACTCCGAACAAAAATTCATAAACCAATTATCCAATCTATCCTAGCGTCGAGACACGTTAAGTGTGTGACCCTGCGGGTTCGAGAATATGCAGACATGATCTTCTATCAATAATCAACTGCGAGGTCTGGGCACCCATATTGACTCCCACACATTCATCGATGATCATATCGGATGAACCACGATGCCAGGATTCAATCAATCCCATATATATTCCCTTCGTCTCGCGATATTTTACTTGCCCGAGATTCGATCGTGCATGGCCATACCTAGTTCAATCTCGCTCACAGAAGTACTTTACTCGTTCAGTAATCCGATATCACTTTGTGATTAACTCCTTAACCACATGCTTGCAAGCGTGTTGATATCGACACGAAAGTGGGCCCGAAGTATATCTCTCCGACTTGGGAGGGACAAATTCCATCTCGATACATACAACCCAACAGATACTTTCCGATCACCTGAGAGACACCTTTATGATCACCCTCTCATAGGATGACCTCAAAGCTTTCTTCCGGTACCAGGGAGTTGCATTATCTCATGGTCTAAGGAATACAATATTTGACATAGGAAAAGCTTCGCAAAGATGAACACGATGAAACGATCTAATTGCTTTACTTAGTTTGGGTCTGTCCATCACATCATTCTCCCAATGATATGATCTCATTATCAATTGACAACTCATGTCTATGGTTAGGAAACCTTAACCATCATTGATCAATGAGCTAGTCCATAGAGGCGTACTAGGGACACGGTGTTGTTCACAAACCACACAAGTATTAAAGTTTCCGCTTAATACAATTCTAGCATGGAATATAAACTTTATCATGAACAAGAATTATAATAATAACATCTTTATTATTGCCTCTAGGGCATAATTCCAACAGGGACTCCACCAGCTCATCTATATTCTCGATCAACTCAGCCTTGGGCGCCAGCTCTTCCTGGAGGCGACTGAGCACGCCCTTGGCCTTGGTGAGCGTCCCCTGAACGGCAGCGCTGTGATCTTCGACTGCCGAAATGGCACCTGCTAGGGCATCGTCACGACGGAGTGCCTGGGGATCGAAGCTCAAACCGCTGACATCTACAACCAAGCATAGGCACAAGGGTCAACACCAACAACAAATTCGAAAGAAGAGAAAACACCGAAAATTCAGACAAAGGAATACCCGAGAGAGCCTTGGCAATCGAAAAAAGTTGTTCCTCGAACAACTTCTCCCTAGCCACGATGGAGGCGCGCAGATCCTCCTCGTGTTTCTGCGACTCGGCACATGCTATGACTGCCTCATCGCGACTTTTTACCACCACGACGAGCATTTTCTCGAGGGAAGCAGTGCTACGAAGGAGTGCATTATGCTTAGCTGTGACACAAACGAAGATAAACAGTCAGTCGAATACATCAAAAGGATGCAGAGGAAAAGTAAGGAACACTCACTTTCCACTGTGCGATGGCGATTGTCCAGCATTATGTGTTGACGACCCATCGCAAGCACCTGCTCCGCAAGGCGAGCGGCTTCCTTCACAACGAGCTGTGGTAAAAGACATAGTAAAGGATCAACAGATGGCATAGATGAAAATTCGACTGCAAAATCAAAAAAAGAGATACTACACTTACATGATCCTCCAAAGACTCTGAAGTTGATGGATTCGTAGACGTCCGGATAACCATCTGGTGCTCCACATTGTGTGGAGAACTTGACGAATTATGCCCGGAGTGGGGCGCCAATGGAGGAGAAGGGGCACGCTCAGCTATTTTCTTGGCTTTGGAGGTCGCGACTCCAGATTCTTTCAAAAATTGTACGTCGCCAGAAGATGACGACGCTTGCTGACTGCAAAATAAAACCAATATCAAGGAAAGGCAACTTCAAAGAACAACCAGAAGAAAGACCCGTCCACTTACCAATCAAACTTGTCAAAATCAAAGGTTTGATCCCCCGACTCTGATGACGGCTCCTTCGGCAGGCGCATCTTCTTACGAGAAGATGGCGGCACGGCACTCACAGGAACGGCAGGTATCGGCGAATCTACACCAACAGCTTCACCTTCCGAAGTTGAAGGAGATGATGCATCCGAATCCTCGCTGTGCGAATGCTTGCGAGTATCTGGACCACTCGACTCGGGGACTTCCTCTTCCACATCAGATGGGACGGTCGACTCCGACTCGTCCTCTTCCAAGGCTTCACGAGGGATAACCGCCTCAGGAAGAGGGGGCATACAGGGTGACACCCCCTAGTCCTGCATATAGAAAAACAATTTAGCACAAGTCAGGGAAAACAGAACAGAAGCAGTCGACAAACAAAGCTACTACGTAGCACAACTGTACCTCAGGAGGAGGGTTAGCAGCATCGAAGGGAGGTACGTCTGGATCATTGGGAAGCACATCCTTGGCGGTGTACTTGGTGACCAGTCGCACCCTTTTATCTACCTTTCTCGCGGAAATGCCATCGGCAGATACGCGAGTGACATCGTCTGCGCCAGCCCACTGGAACATAGGATGGGCTCTGGCCTGCAGGGGCTGGACGCGACGGTGTAGCCATGTGCGAATGAGGGCGCAGCCTCCCTCCTCTTTACCCATGCGACTCTCGAGGTCACAGACACGCTCGTATAGCACATATGTCTCCATGGACTCACCGGGCATCACTACGTTCTTCCAGGAGCGCCTCCTCTTGCACGGCGTCACGGGATCGAAGGGAGCGAGTCTGAAGTGGTCTCCGTCGGCCTTCAGGTCATGGATGTAGAACCACTTGTCCCTCCACCCTTGGACAGACACCATAAGTTTGATGTTGAAGTATGTGGCGGAGGAGTCGACGTAGATACCGCAGCCGCCTACATCATAGACTACGAAGCCAGACGCCGATTGGCGCTTCAGCTTGAAGAGGCGCTTGAAGAGACCGAAGTGCGGCTTGATTCCAAGCCAGCACTCGCAAAGAGTAATGTAGCAAGCTACATGGAGGACGGAGTTGGGGGACAGCTGATGCAGCTAGAGCCCATAGAAACAGAGAAGGCCCCTGAAGAAAGGATGTAGGGGCAACGAGAGACCACGGATGATGAACGCTAGGAACATCACCCGAAACCGGCAGGAGGGGAAGGAATTACCTCGCTGCCGGGGACGCACGCGTCAGCGACTACGGAAGAAAGAACTCTGTCTTGGCGTAGGAGACAGAGCTCAGAGGACTTGATCACGGATGCGCGCCACGCGCCATTAGTGGCGCAAGTTCTCGTGCCCTTCTTTTTCCCGACGGCGGCGGCGCTGGTGCCCGCAGCGGTGGAACCGCCCTTCTTCTTCGTAGCAACCGCGGCGGCGGCAGAGTCGGCCGCAACACCTCTTTTCTTCTTCCCCATTCTACGGTGGCTGTGTGACCGGAGAAAGTAATTGGGGAATACGCGGAGCTGGTCCAGCGCCGCGAGAAACACCAACACAGAGAAGTAGAGGAGCAGCAGCAATGGCGATGGAGGCAAAGGCAGAGAAAAGAAGCAGATGTGAAAAATTATCGTCGCAGCATCGCTACTTAACCCCCTGGAAGATGCAATCTAACGACCAAGAAAAACCCTACCAGACGCGTGGCGTTCATCGTGCTTGACACGTGGAGGAGCCAAAGCGTGAACCGTCCCCCACTAACCCCATTACGCGTGGAAATCGAGGAGGCACAGTTAAAACAAAGATTACGCACGCCCGGTCAAGTCAGAGTCAGAAAATGGGACCCACCGCTCGTCACGTCCTGTCAAACCCGCTCACGCGGGAAACTGAGCTCATCACATCGTCAGCACTGATGTCATCAAAAATTGAGGAGCAGAAGACTTCGATTACTTCAAGTCCTTGCTCGAGTCTTCGACTCCACCAAGCACTCGGGGGCTACTCCCATAGGGAGCGTTGGTCGTGCACCCTACGATTTTCTTTTCTTTTGCAGAAACATGGACAATCGAAACAAACCCAATCACTCGAATCCATGATTCGACTATGGACATGGGTTACTCCCATAGGGAGCGCTAGAAATAAATTCGACTGAAACAAGCAAACAAAAGACGACAACAATCGCAAAAGTTCTTTAGTCCCTGCCTGAGTCTTCGACTCAACCAGGCACTCGGGGGCTACTCCCATAGGGAGCGCTGGTCGCACACCCTATGATTATTGGTACATCATACTGTGTGTTGATAACATCCACACTCGAATCATATCCGCAATGACAAAGAGACTGTGTCTCCTGGGTCACCTGAATCATCTCCGTGATGACAAATTTCGGATGTCGCGCTTGCAGCGTGAAGGTAAGACCTGAATAAGGCCTGACAACGCATTCGCTGCGCACTTCCAGAAATATATCCGTGCCTACAGGTACGATGAACATGCCTTGGTAGATGCGTCGAGTGCTCATACCCATATACTAGAATTCGACTCCTGTAAGACCTCCGCGGCTTGAGTAGAATTACACCAGCACTTTTCCGGATTCGAGTCCAGGGACTCGAGTTCGAGTAGATTGCGGTGTTTTACCCTAAGGTAGTTGACTGATACCGATACATCGGTTAAATCAGGCACGCACATCAACAATCCCTATGACACAAACAGAGCAGTCGAAAATATACTCATTCATGCACTCGAAAGGCTTCATAAAGTCCCCAGTTGAATCTGTGATTCCACTGGACACTCAGGGGCTACTGACATGGGTATACCCTACAGGTACTCGAACTTGGTATATACAGCCTGAATGCAGCGGGAGCCCACGGTGTCACCAAGGCCCAAACAGAGAACTCGAGTAACCTACGGACTCTCGATTTCTTGGAGAACAAGAAGAATCTAAAGATAGAAAGTTCAAAGGGGAAAACCCTAACCTGTAACCGACTCGACCTGCTACCCGAGACCTAGCCTATCTATATAAAGGCTAGGAGGGGCGGCGAGGAGGACACACGCAACTCTAGTTTCCACAACCCTCGCTAGATTGCATCTGTGCACCATTGTAATCCTCGATTCCTTTAATAATTCCACGAATAGACAAGCAGGAGTAAGGACCTCTGCGAGGCCTGAACCTGGGTAAATCTTCGAGTCCCATGTGTGCTTGTTTGCTAGCCGATAGATGTCTCCAGCGCTCCCTCCTTCTCCAAACCCAAGTCCATAACAATGGGCATTGATGAGTTAAACCCTCGTCACCTGTACTGAGAGGGAATTCCTCTCGTGCATCCAATCCTTAAACCAAAACCTATGCCATTTGTGTCCACTATACCTACCTATTAGCATTATTGCTATTCCAAGTAAATTCATGTTTTTATCTACCTTCCGAATTAAACTTGTTATGTGAAAATTAGTGATTAAAGCTCTCATGAACTTGATGGCACACTTTACTTTATTGCATTTAATAAACTTGAACCATTGTGCCCATCTATGTTGCGTATATGCTTGCGCTTTGTAAGTTGTGAATTAGCAGAACCATGCTTTCATGGGGAATGCTTTCAACATTGCACTGGTACTTTATACCTAGTTGATATCATGTTCTTTTGTCTATGGATGTCATCGGCGTGAAATGAAAGGGGAGCTTGTAAGTCCATGGAGTTATCCATGTGTGTTAGAGAAACGCCTGGGCCGCCGGTCTAATCCATGCTGTCATGGTGGAAACCTGCAGCGTAACCATAATGAGCATCTATGAAGCATTCTTCTTATAAAAAAGAGATTTGAGATTTAGAAAAGAGCAAAGATAGAAAAAAGCACCATATTCCCATGGTAAATAAGAACATTGCTGAGATGCTTGTTGTCTGCTTGCCTTGTCATTTTGATATGGGGATTCTTCCGTATCGTCGGGCAAGGGGTACCCCGTTGGCGGTTCTCCATGATACACATGTGCTTACGATGATAAGAACTTACCGGTGACTAAACTTGAGTAGCATGAGGAGTGGCCCTCGTATTCAAGGGACATGAGATTTTCAATAAACAACTTGTCAAGCATATCCTCATATTTGACCACTTTAACCTTAATCACCTAAAGATGCCTATGATAGGGCAATGAGAGCTGAAAGCTAATAAGTATCATAATTTTGGGAGCTCTTTATGAAACTTGAAATCCCTTCTTCCCTCTGCGAAGGGCCTTTCTTTTACTTTTTAGTTGAGTCAGTAAACCTATTACCTTCTACCTCAGCAAGTATTTTGAGTTGTTGTGTTTCATTCATTCATATGATGATTTATTCAATCATGTTTCTTATGTTCCTTGTTTTGCACTTTGCTCTTATCTTGGTGATTACTACTTTGAAAGCTATCATTGAAAATCAGTTATTTGTGAACTCCAGCAAATTGTCAACTATTCTTCGACCAAGAGCTAAGTTTGCCATTACCAATTATGATTCACTTTATGTATCTTTATTATGTTTCCTTTACTTATTGCAAGTTAAGTTATATAATAGTGAGTTGTCTTCTATTATGATCTATGTAATGATGAATGTGATGCTTCTTGTCCGTATTCTTTTTATCGACTCTTCACTCCATAAACCTGAGGCCATGTTTATTGAGCTCAGTTTTGCTTGGGGACAAGCGAAGTCTAAGCTTGGGGGAGTTGATACGTCCATTTTGCATCACTATTCTATATCATAATTTACTGTTATTCATTGATATATTTCATATTAAGAGATGATACTTACGTTATTTCACCTGTTTTTGCATGGTTGATGACTTTTGGAGCATGGACCGCTGCAGTCAGGATTCTGATGGAAAAGGTGCTATTTGGAGGCAAAATTCATGAAGATCAGAAAATCTGGGAAAATATATGGAAAATCCTATTTTTTCCAAAAGACGAAGGAAGCTAGAAGGAGAGTGGAGATGGGCCACAGGGGGCCCACACCACCCTCTGGTGCGGGCCACCATGGGTCGCGCCACCAGGTGGTGTGGCCGCCCTGGCCTACCTCCAGCTCTTCCCTCTGGCGTATATTATCTCCACGGAACCCTAATACCTGAGGAGCGACCACAGAAAGATTTCGTCGCCTCTGCGAGACGGAAAAGACTGAGAGAGAAAGATCTCTCCGATAGACAGATTTCTGCCGAGGGAATTCCTTCCCGGAGAGGGGAGATCGTCGCCATCAACACCACCATCAAGCTGGACTTCATCGGGATCATCATCATCACCACCATCATCACCATCAGCACCATCATCACCATCTCCATATTGCTGTAACAATTGGGTTGAATCTTGCATAGTTCTTAGGGGAAACTTTCCCGGTGTTGATTACTCCTTGTAATTGATGCTATTGAGTGAACCATTGAATTATTGTTTATTTTCAGATTGTTATACATCATTATTCCATCTCTGATCATGATTCATATGATGTCTTGTGAGTAGTTCGTTTTGTTCTTGAGGACATGGGAGAAGTCATGTTGTTAGTAGTGGAGTTGTGTTGAGAAAGATTCAATAGTCTGATATTTAAGTTGTGGTGTACTTCTTCTAGTGGTGTCATGTGAACGTCGACTAAATGACACTTCACCTATATGGGCCTAGGGGAATGCATTGTGTATTTGGCTACTAATCGTAGGGGTTGCCGGAGTGACAGAAACCTGAACCCCCATTAGGAAACCATTGCACAAGGGACGTCAGGGTCTTAGAGTTTAAAGCTGTGGTTAGGTTTCTACCTTAATTACTTTCTTGTACTTACGTATGTTTGCAAGGGGTATAATCACAAGTATGTATTAGTCCTAGGAAGGTCGGTACATTAACACAGGTTCACCCACACAACACTTAGCAAGCTAAAGAAGATTAATCAACTATATGAAGCGAAAGCACTTGACAGAATTCCCGTGTGTCCTCGAGAACGTTTGGTCATCTTAAGTAATACAATTGGCTTGTCCTTTGCTGAATAAAGGATTGGGCCACTTGCTGCATTTATTCTTACTGTCTTTTATTTACTCGTACTTTATTTACTTGCATTTTCAAAAAACCCTAAAAATCCGTTTGCTAAGTATTTGCAGAGAATTCCTGATCCATACCACTAGCCTGCACCTTCTGCTCCTCGTTGGGTTCGACACTCTTACTTATCGAAAATACTGCGATACACCCCCTATACTTGTGGGTCATCACCCTCGTACGGAGATAGTTATAGGGGTAGACGATCCGGGGCCCCCAGTCTAGGGTTTTGCTAGATGAATTCCGCCGGAGCGTCGGAATCACATGAAAACTTGCATGTTCCCCTAGGATATGTGTGTGAGGGTGGTGCAAGGTTGGTAGGTGCCATGTATAGGCCCCAGGTGTGACCCCCTTCCCGAACATGCGTTAACACTTAGTAAAATCCTGGATTTGTACGTGAAAACTCCCACCGCGTCACAACCGGGGCCTAGAATGTGGCAAAGTTGGTCCAACCTTTGCTCTCCATGTACATATGTCCTAAACAAACCAAAACAAGTAGAGAGGTCCACGGGGCTACCCTCGTACTGGGAAAGCTATAGGGGTAGACGATCCGGGGGCCCCGGTCTAGGGTTACACCGGAGGAATTCTGCCGGAGCGTCGGAATCTCATGTAAACTTGCATGTTCCCCTAGGATATGTGTGTGAGAGTGGTGCAAGGTTGGTAGGTGCCATGTGTAGGCCCCATGTGTGACCCCCTTCCCGGACATGCGTTAACACTTAGTAAAATCCTGGATCTGTACGTGGAAACTCCCGCCGCGTCACAACCGGGGCCTAGAATGTGACAAAGTTGGCCCAACCTTTGCTCTCCATGTACATATATCCTAAACAAACCAAAACAAGTAGAGAGGTCCACCGGGCTACCCTCGTACAGAGATAGCTATAGGGGTAGACGAATCGGGGCCCCCGGTCTAGGGTTTTGCCGGAGGAATTCCGCCGGAGCGTCGAAATCACATGAAAACTTGCATGTGCCCCTATGATATGTGTGTGAGAGAGGTGCAAGGTTGGTATGTGCCATGTGTAGGCCCCAGGTGTGACCCCCTTCTCGGACATGCGTTAACACTTAGTAAAATCCTGGATCTGTACGTGGAAACTCCCGCCGCGTCACAACCGGGGCCTAGAATGTGGCAAAGTTGGCCCAACTTTTCTCTCCATGTACATATGTCCTAAACAAACCAAAAAAAATAGAGAGGTCCACCGGGCTACCCCCGTATGGAGATAGCTATAGGGGTAGACGATCTGGGGCCCCCGGTCTAGGGTTTCGCCGGAGGAAGACCACCGGAGAGGCGGAATCACATGAAAACTTGCATGTGCCCCTAGGATATGTGTATGAGAGTGGTGCAAGGTTGGTAGGTGCCATGTGTAGGCCCTAGGTGTGACTCCCTTCCCGGACATGCGTTAACACTTAGTAAAATCCTGGATCTGTACGTGGAAACTTCCGCCGCGTCACAACCGGGGCCTAGAATGTGGAAAAGTTGGCCCAACTTTTTCTCTCCATATACATATGTCCTAAACAAACCGAAAAAAAGTAGAGAGGTCCACCGGACTACCCTCGTACGGAGATAGCTATAGGGGTAGACGATCTGGGACCCTCGGTCTACGGTTTCACCGGAGGAAGACCATCGGAGCGTCAGAATCAAATACTAAAGTATTTAAAATAGTAAATATATTAAAGTATTTAAAATAGTAAATATATTTACTTAAATAGATTGAAAACTTAAAAAAAGAGGCTTACTAGGGACTCGTTTATGTTTACAAAACACACAAGTATTAGTGTTTCCTAATAATACAATTATAGCATGAATGTAAACATTTATCATAAACACTAGTTAAATGCCCGTGCGTTGCCACGGGAAAACAAAACATGGATAAAGATGATTTTATTTTGTTGGGTGTCGCAAGCGCTATGAGTGTAGTTTATCCCTCTTAATTACTAACCCTCAACAACATGTGTTATTTTTGTGCACTTTTACCCTTTTACCTTGTCATGTGTCTTATAGCCCACAACCTCACATAGTTGAAATGCAGCTTCTCCTTTCCAAAAGCAAGTGGATCTCATGGCCTCAGACAATTCGAAAATTAGTTCTCAGTCCTATTTTCATATGTCATTTTCCAGCGTTCAAAATTTAGTTCCTGGCACAGAAAAAAGGATCTAACTTTTCCAATCTCGATGATTCGGAAGATAATAGCTATTAATACTTTAAGTTAGCCAACAAAGTGGGATATTCTTCGTAAGAAAGCATGTATAGTTTGACGAGAACCTTATATGTGTCTCCATCTGTAATGCACAATCAACGGTTTGCCGATTTCTTACCAAGTTAAGTCATCTTTGCATAAAACAATCAGTGATACTTTCATTGCGTAAGCACATTAATGACAAGAACTTTGTTGATTCTAAAAGAAATGGTCTCTCTTTTTTATACACTGGCAACAAGTTTTGATAAGAAAATATTATACAGTAGCGTATACAAAACTACAGTTACACTTTCAGTGCATACAATAGTTTGTTCTAAACGTCTATTCTTTATTTCTTTCCTTTCCTCCTGTAGGTTCCATTTGTAAGGTAATTTCTCGTTATGTAGGGTAGGCAGATGCTTTTTGGCTTTGATCAAACACATTTTGCATCATAAAATTGACAACACATGCAACTAAGTGGAAGGGTATCACGACACAAAGGACGACGTATCACGCGAGGCGACAACGGAACCAGCGACTTATGTGATTTGGTGGGAGGGAAAATGGTCTTATTTGAAAAAGTATCGGACGAAACCAGCGACCAGAGGAACCAGAGGAAGTTCATCCTTATAGATGGTTCATGACATGTCAAAGTGGCTATAGAGCTTGTCATCGGACTCCCAAGAACTTCTCCTAAGGAACGCCGCTCTCATGAAGGCACCAAAACAACTCCATGTTACACCTCCAGCCTGTGGGGCTGCACCTGTTGCTCCTCCACAGCGGTCCCGACGCAGCCGCCGGCGACAACGGCTCCAGGCACTTTTAGAATATAGTCAAATGCCCATGTGTTGCCACGTGCCTCAAGTTTCTTTTATCTCACAAGTAAATATAATAGGCATATATAATCATGTGTATAAAAAATAGCCACATTATTCTAAAGATAATTAGAGGCTACTCCATCAACTTTATTTTCTCTGCCACACGCCATAAGATTTTTAGGGTTTTCTCAACAAACCATCCCCGTTTAAATTAGAATCCTCATTAGACATTGTGGCAGACCTAAATTTAATTTCTTCACACCGCTACCAGAACTATAATTTTTTTATATTGGTTCCTTCTGTTAAAGATACTAAAAGTGGAGTAGGAACAGTAAGATCCTGATAACAGCTTATCACATGATCGATCGACAACAAACTATAGTGACAAAAATAAAATGTTGTCCAAATGCCCAATCTCAGAGATAATGCTCTTAATAATTTAAAATGGCAGCAGACAGAACTGAGCCGAACTCACCAGTACAACTCTAATTACCTGAACAACATGGGGAAATGATAACTAACTAAATTGTCACCCAAATGGTAGCCGCAAGGGAACCCAGTTGGAGAATGGCATGACCCAGCGCTCGACAAACCTAGTTGGAGAAAGGGTCGCTCGACCATGCACTGGTTGAAGAACCCCATCACGTTATGGGCGTGAAGCTTCTGCATCCTCTTCTTCGCCATCTCTGCCCCCCTTGTCTCTCCGTGCCTTCAGCAACAAGCGACTCCTGTAGGATTTTCAGACACAAACACCTTGGTATGTAGCAGGTACCTTTCTTATTTTATGCCTTTATCTCCACTGGTTCCTATCTTCTAGAGTTCATCTCATCTTTTGGCCCCATACACAAACACACATCCTTAGAAGAAGGGACACCACTATCACCAAGAGACGATTAGGAGCTTAGGACCTAGTACTGTTGGCTATATTGTTCCCCCACTCATGAGATCGTTAAAAAATACTCGACCAAATTTTCCTGTAAAGATATATATACTTTGGTGAACTATGCTATGCAAGTAAGCCGCAAATTTAATTCAAGAAAACCTCTAGGATGATTATTTGAAGCAAGGGTACAACAAACTGTTGGCATTTCATCACACATGTTTGGGATGCAAAGACCCTAAAATAACTACAATGTTTGGGATGCAAAGACCCCAAAATATATTATATAATCACCAACATCAAAAGGCAAAAGCCTATCCAGGAACGTATACCTTCATATTTATGTCTGACGTAGCGACGTAAAACATGCCCATAGGTCAGGTATTCTCTTGTTTGTATTCTCCTATTTGTACGTATACAACAAAATATCCAATGGCCATGTCTGATAGATCAACAAGAATGTGCAACAGTGAATCAAAATGTCAAACTGACACAGGCAAAAAGAAACCAACCTTGTGTGTAGCTTCAGGTGAGATTAGCTTATAACGCCACCGAACTTTCAGTTATTGAAAAAAAAAGTAGTCCAGACTCCAGACTGCTTAAGTGCTTATCAAACAGTCACGCAACTTCACTTTTTGACTACTAACAGATCGCAGCAAATTAACTTGAAGTTTGTACCTATAAAACAATCTCATCAACAGACCTTAGCTTCTTATCAAAGAAGAGAGGTAGGGGGTTGACACAATCATCTACAAAAGCAGAAAAAAAGGAGTTTCACACAATTTGAAAAGCCCATTTCGTTAGTCCCATCAACTGACCTAGCTTCTACTGTATGTGGTATTTTTTTCTTATTGTACTATGTTGGTACTGAAAGATCAAAATATTTAGTGTAACCATTCTACCGAAAGAACAAATATGCATGATGGTCACCCCATCCCTACTCCCCACCCCCGTTCTTGTTTGCACAAAAATGCCTTATGTGGTTTAGATTGAACACTATTCCCTAGCACATGTACTATTTGATTCTTAAATTAGCCAAATTCCTCGAAATTTGCACGTGAAGAAGATAAGATACTGAAAGTAGTATGATTCTTTGTTAAATATATATAATGCTTCAGGAATTTGGCTGCGGCTTTAGAAAGTAAGAAACAATATGTTCATCCTTTTCTATCTGTCCAGCCTTTGCATTATATATAGTGTGACATTAGAAAGTAATGATCCATGAGAGAATGTCATTACACATTACTTATCTGAAAACACGTATGATATAATCTACCTAGGCTACTATAAGACTATGTATGAATTAAAATGTGTGACTTACATTTAACGAGTAGCAGCAAATCATTTATGGTATAGACTTCATGTTCCTTGTCTACCATAACTTCATGCACAACTCTGCATCACTTCCGCTAGACGTATCCGGTGCACTTATACAACCTGGAGAGCTCTGCTGTGGAGGGGGAGTTTAACCAACCTGCACCATCAGAATGTAAATTGATACCAACTTAGTACTGAAACCTTGAACCAAAAATAAGGTCTAAATATTATTATTTTTCTATATGGAACTACGAAGCACCTTCAGTTTCAGCATTGTCTATCATTGTGTCAGCTTAATATATTTTCCTCCAATATAAACCAAAAAAAATTCAGTCAGGTTTACCTGTACAAATCATGACTCTAAATGTACCAATTTTCATTTCTATCTTGCAAAGTAATTCCACATGATGGTGAATAGACAAAGTACAAAGCTAACAAAGTCCAAAATTTTAGTTTCTGGTATCTATCCCCATTACAAAGGAATTGATGTTTTATGTTTAAGAGACTAAGCATTAGAAACAACTAAAATTATTTTCAGTACACACACTTTTTTCAAAAATATTTTGCGATTACCTCTGTTGTTGTCCAGGCTCCTGATTCTTTAGTCCCTCTTGTAGTTGTCACTGTATGTGAAGCTGCATCTTCATTACCCAAGATAGTGTGCTAACAACGGCGTCCATGTTGATCTCCTTTGTCACCTCTTCTCTGAGCAGCGGAATTACAAGTGATACCATTACGCAGTAGTGTGCTCACACCGGGCGTGGTGCTGGAGGGGAAATCTGTGATGGACGTATACTTCCAGGAGTGGATGGTCATCGACTGAAGTCGAGGAAGGCAGCCAAAATTGGACACACATCCCTAACCAAGTCCCCTCGCTGGCGAAGTCACGCACAGGGGTGTGGACCTCGGTCTTCGGGTGCTTGACCCTGATCTCCTTGGAGACGGTAGCTAGGGGCAAGCTTTCGCAGGTTGCGTCCAACGAGGACGAGGCTGAGCCTGGAGGCGGTGAGGTGGAAGGCGATGGCCCGACGGATATTATTGGTGGAATCAGTGGCGACGACCCAGATCATGCCAGGGAGGAGGAAGACGGTGTAGGCCTAGAGCCGCGAGGATCATGGAAGCGCGGGGGAGGAGGCAGACATTAGGCAGGGCTAGCGCCCATGGCATCTGCGCGTGGAGGATCTGGCGATGTGGCCACGCATGACGGTTCCCGCCAGCGAAGGATCTCGCGATGTGGGGCGGTGGTGTGTGGCCTTTGACGGCGGCGGCGGCCTCGGAACCCTTGTGAGACGAGAGACAGGAGAGATGGGTAAGAAAGAAGCGATTGTCGGGTTGAGGAGGGCAGCGCCTTACCCTTACGTGACTTGGTGGGAGGGGAAACGGTCTTATTTAAAAAAATGTTGGACGAAACCGGCGACCGGAGAAAATAGAGAAAATTCGTGCTTTTTAAGTAGTAGAGGTAGAGATAAAGATATAATAACAACCACTTTATTATTGCCTCTTGGGCATATGTCCAACAGCCCTAGTATACATGCAAAAGTGTGGTGGATTGCTTCTAGATGAAAAACCTAGTTAGGCCACGTCTAGGGTTTGCGTGGAAAACGAGCACAAGAAGTCTAGGAGGGTAGATCTACGGGGTCCACGTCTAGGGTTTGCGTAGGAAACAAGCACCGGAGCGTTATATAACCATAAAAAATTATATAATAGTTTGATATTGTAATATAATAAAAGTATATAACCAAATAATTTTAAAAAAATTAATTGTGGTACGCCGACGGCGTAGCTATGTCATTATTTAATAAAAAAAGGGTGGTCTACGCCGACGGTGGCCATCGGCGTAGCCGAACCCTAGATCGAGCCGCAAAGGGCTGGTCGGACCCGTTCCGACCAGCCCGTGACCCACCACGCACGCACGCACGACGCCTCTGCTCACGTGCCCTCTCCGCCACCGCCACCGCGTGCCCCATCTCCGGCCACCGCGTGCCGCAGCTCTGGCCGTCGAATCCTCCCTCCCCCGAGCCATCGCCGCCGCCGTCCCCTTCCTCCCCCACCACCGGGACCCCCTCCCCCGAGCCGCCACCGCAGCCCTCTCCTCCCCGAGCCATACCTCGCCCGCCGCCATCTCCCCTCCTCTCCACCGCCGCCACCGCATGCCCTAGCTCCGGCGGCCGCCTCTCTTCCCTCGTTCCCGAGCCCCTACCTCGCCGCCTCCGAGCCGCGTGCCGCCTCGAGCCCAAACTAGCCAGGGCCTCGCCACCCGTCGCCCTACCGCCGCCTTCCTCGACCGGTCGCCGCCTCGCCCCTCTGGCCCTCGAGCCTCTCCTCCCGCCAAGTCCACCCCGAGCCCCTCTCCTCATCGCCAGGGAGCCCCGTCGCCCTACCACACCCTCTCCTCCCTGATCGAGGTAGTTCACCCAAGAACTATTGTCAATTACTAGTTGTTTTTTACATGTGATGATGTTGTAGTACAATTACTTGATACAACAATCTAAGGTGTTTGTTAATTGGACAAAAATTAGGTTTATTTAGTGTCAATAGTTCTTTGTTTTGGCACAAACAATTCCTAGGTCTAGGGTTTTTGGTTTTGGACAGAAACAATTCCTAGGTTTAGTTTCCTAAGATAGAAATTAGGTTTATTTAGTTGTCAATAGTTCTTAGTTTATTTAGTTGTCAATAGTCGCGAACGAGGTACTCTTGGGTGGCCCGATGCAATTGTTTACTATAATTCTATTTATGAATGTGTTCTTGTTGCTCTTAGAGTATAATTAGGGTTCTTGGGTGTTCTTGATTAGTTCTTAAGTATTCTAGATGATCACAAGATAAAGTGTTGTCTTTATGTAATTGTACAGATTTTGTGGTGTTCCGGGAGTGACCGTCATTGCGGGAGTGACTATCGTTGCGGGAGATGGTGTAGGAGACACCTCGATCCCATCTTCAAGTTTAGTCGTCGGCCCCAACACTCGGCCATTTGACTACTTCCTCTTCCACCGAGGGTGAGAATGCGTTCGCCTCTCTTGTACCTAGGTTTATTTTTGTGTCTAGATCACCAAGTCAAGTCACGTTACTTAGGCGTCTTCCCGGCCATAAGCGTTACACGGATTAATATGCATTAGTGGTCTCGCATATTAATAACCGTAACGCTTATGGCTTTTATCGGGCAATCAGCGGATTCGTAGTTGGGTATGGTTCTCCCTAGCTCTACCTCGATCCGAGACAGGATTTCGGCGGCGCCTCCTCGTTGTTCTCCGGATGCACATCCTCTCGGCTTTTTGTCGAGACGTGTATCAGGAGAGCAGCGGGGAGGTGCTACCGAAATTCTCCTCGGATCGGGGTGAACTTACCCAATCTACGGATCCGGCGGCTGGTTAGGACCCTCTTTTCCTATTAGACATGTAGGTTGATGCAATCTCCTGTTTGATACAAAATGCTATATTTGTTGTTTGGTTCCCAACAAAGCAGAAGAGGATGGCTGATAGTGGGTGGATGTACAGTGGCCATATTAGTGCGACTAATAAAACAGAAGAGTGGACACGGAACACTTATTTGTTAGTGAATGAGTTAGCGTGTGGTTCGAAGGCAATCGTTCGGGCACTTTGTCTATGCGCTCGTTGCAATAAGCGTCATCGTAAGGGAAAGGATGAGATGTATAGACACCTTCTGCAAGCAGGGTACATGCCTCACTATGTCACGTAGGTCGACTTTGCTCGGTACGAAAGTGAAGAGGTGAGGTTATGCGGCAGCGGCTCAATGGCAATGAGCACGATGGGATTAGAAACTGGCTAGATGATCTCATCTATGCCGACTAGCCGGATTCGCCACCTCCACGGGATGAACCACCAGAACCGGAGGAACCGCCAGAATCGGAGGAACTCGAGCCAACCGCGAAGGCCTTCCTTGATATGATGGCAGCGGCTAAGAGGCCTCTATACGACGATGCAAAGATTTCTCAGCTCGATGTTATCTCTCAATGTCTAGCCAGCACTCCGCCACCCGTGCTCACTTTGAAGCTAACCTATGAACATGTGGTAATATGTTGTCCGAAGGGCATTGTTTGCCTAAAACCTTTCACAAAACGAGATGCATGGGAGGAGTTGGTTAGGACGAGGTGGCTGAGAGTAGATGAAGAGTTTGCAGCCTTGTCGAGGCGGAACGCGGATAACCGAGGCGATGGTGAAACACATTGCGCGGGAAACCGCAACTTTGACCGCTTTAAGGGGAAGATGGTATGTACACACATGGAACGCCCTGCATTTATTTCCCGTCATCTTCCTACCTGATACGCATAACATTTCTTTTCGCAATGCAGGTGGCCGAGGCACTACCCGGGGAGGTGATTCATGACGTCGTCGTCTATGACAAGATGCGGCTCAAGAAGCATGATCTCTCGAAGCCTCAGCCCTCGCTCCCCGTGTTCTTCGGCAATGCCCATGAAGACTTGCAAAACTACAGCACGATGGTGAAGGCTCGTCACCCGCATGTGGATGACCCCATTAACGCGGAGACCGATGAGGAGTCGTTTCTCTTGTCGTCGCACGGATTGGAGCATGAACGTCTCAAGATTCTTAATAAAAAGGTCAAGCCTACCCTCACCATGAGCTTCACGCGTCTCAAGGCTACCCACCCTGCTGACGGCCCCCTTATCCTGCCTCGTGGCCAGCCTCGTCGATCCACTTCCAAAGATGATGTAAGTTTCCTTATTTTCACCATCTTTACGACTTTTGTTCATGCATGGTTAAGTGTTGACGAGAGTCATTGTATTTGAATTTGTAGTCTGAGTTCGAGGCAGCCTACGATGCCGCTCATGACGAATATGAGGTGGCCTTTCAGCAGCATCAGGCGGCGAGTATGGTCTACACGCAGTACATAAATGTAAGTTTGAACCTTTACTTTTGCAAAACATACAAGTCCCACTTTCCCTAGTTTGGTGCTTTAGGGACTGACATAAATTATCTTGTAGGCGGTGATTGTGGCTATGCAAGCGGGACAGAGTGTTAATTTAGGGCCCATACCTCCCATGCCAGGGCTGGCGCCCTTCTTGCCATCGAGGGAAAGTTTCCGTCGGACATACTACGGATCATCACCGGTAAGTTCTTTGTCAAACCACCGGTTACCGTTTTACTTTGCCTCGCAAGTTGCTAACATGTAGAGAACATGTAGGGGGCGGGACATTCCGAGAACGAGCACTTTGGTCATGCCTCGTCGGGTAGCCATCGGATGATCACACCCACCCACCCCGATGGTCCTTCTCTTGGTCGTTCTGCTGGTGCTGCTTCGCTGACAACTCCGTCGCCTGGTGGTTCTTCTGCTGCTTCTACTGCACGACAACCTCGTCGGGCGTCGCCTATTCTCACCAGGGGAGATCAGGGGTTCACCCTGTCTCCTTCACAATACCCGTCTCCTCCAGACTAGTATGGATGTCGGCTTGTATACATCAAGGATATGATGATGTTTGAATGATGTATGAATGATGTTTGAATGACGTATGAATGATATGATGGTGCTTGAATGATGTTAATAATTATTGCTGTTAAATATTGATGCTTTGGATGAGTTAATTACTGCTGTCAAATAATATTGCTTTGAAATTAAACAGAAAAAATAAAAAAAATCTGGGCTGATCCTACGTCGAGGGCCAAGCCTTCGGCGTAGCTCCCTGCGTGTGAGCAAATGGTCAGGCCTACGCCGAGGGCTAGACCGTCGGCGTAGGTCCGGGCTTGGGCGCTCCGTGTGCTGTACGCGTGGCACGCGTACGCCGAGGGGGATGCCGTCGGCATAGCTCCGCGGCTGGGCGGCTCAGAGTCCAACTACGCCGACGGCCTGACCGTTGGCGTAGCGGCTTGCCTTTACCTCGTCGTCGAACGGTGTTGGTAGCTCTCCGCCGACGGCGTATACGCCGACGGCTGGGCGGGACCGTCGACATACGCTACGCGGAGGGCTTTTGACCTACGTCGAGGGCCAGGTCGTCTCCGCCGAGGAGGTACGTCGCCGAGGAGCTACGCCAAGGGCTGCCATCGGCGTAGCCTACGTCGAGGGTTTAGCAGGCTACACCAACGGCTATCTATCCTCCGCGTAGCTCTCGATTCCTTTAGTGAGACAACACACCAGACATATCCATTTCCATCCACTGGTAAATTCCACTAACGCACAGCGAGCTAATTCCAGATGACAGCGATAAGGAGTAGCAATGGAGCCAAGGTTGGACGCCACGATTTGAGAGGTGCACTCCCCCCACAATTTCTGCCTCCTCTCACGATCAAACCTCCCCCTCTGTCTTGTTTTGGAGTCGCCGCTCCCGTTCGTATCCGAGTGATGTGCTTCGTGCGTGTTCCAATCCCGGGCTAGTGGTGGGAAGATCATATCAGATGGAAATATTGGTGTGTAGTAAGTAGTATCTCCGAAGCAACGCTGATCGTCCGTTTCCTTTTTCTAATTCTAGTGGGAGTAGGGTTGTCAGTTTACTATTGGAGACGTATAGGAGGCTGGGAAATAGTGCGCAGTTTGCCCTTTGAGAGCTGACGGGTGACAGGCGTTGCCGTGACAGTGCATAGGAGAGGCAGAGATCGCTTTCAGGCGCCATCCTGCTGTTCATCGGAGCGGTCTCGTGAGCTACTAGTATTTGTGCGTTGCATGTTTTTCCATCGGTCCAGTTCTGCTCATTGTGTCGATTTCTGGGAGCCTAGCTGTCAGCTTTTGATATATCCGCGTGGCTAATTTTTTTTAAATAATATTTTTTTAATTAATTTCACGAATATTACGTTAAAAAAGGAATTTACATATCTAGCGCACTGTCTTTTTTGAAAAAACGACCAGCGCTATGTCGTTTTTTGAGAAAACGACAGCTCGTGTCGTCTGTTGAAAAAACGACCCGAGGCTGACAAGAACGGCTGGCAGCTGGTCGTTTTTTGAAAAAACGACAATCCCAAATCGTTTTTTGAAAAGATGACGCAGCTCTCGTCAGTTATTGAAAAGCAGACGGTTGCATGGATCATGCACACTACGTTAGTCTAATCCCGCCACTATTTTGCGCCGTTCTTTTCCCCGCTAGTATTTCTCCTGCCACTTTTTTGCGCCGTTTATCTCCCGCCACATCTTCCCGCCAGTATTTGTCCCGCCACTTTTTTCGCGCCGTTTCTCTCCCGCCACTTCTTCCCGCTGTTTTCTCCCGCCAATTCTTCCCGCCGTTTCTCTCCCGCCACTTCTTCCCGCCGTTTTTCTCCCGCCAATTCTTCCCGCCGTTTCTCTCCCGCCACTTGTTCCCGCTGTTTTCTCCCGCCAATTTGTACTAGTTGCTTCTATAAATACTGGCACCGAGATGGTATCTCTCCATCCTGTTATTCCTTTATTTCTCCCATTTCCTACCCCTTTCCATCATTAGTGTGCCATGTTCGGACCCCGAGTATAGGCCTACGAAGACGAAAGATGCCAGGTTGCCGCAAGGGGTGACACACGAGCATTGTTGGTGTGGCCATCTCGCGAAGGTCAAGGAGTTGATTGATTTCTCCACCTGCATGGGCATGGAGTTTTTCATGTGTCCCAACTACGACGCAAGCCCGCCCCGGCAAGCAAGTTCGTCGTACGAGAGGCCTCCGGTATGTTCCCAGAGCATGGTTAATATGAACCATTCATGTTATCATGAGTTATTTTATTCATTCCATTGATTTGCTTGCAGTCTTCTCCTCCACTTTGCAAGTGGTACCATTGGATTGACACCGAGCAGCCAGCCTGGGCCAAGAAAGAGTGTCATGACAGGAACCGAGCTGCGTGGGCTGCCTTTCATGAAGAGGAACGCGCTGAAAGGATGGCCGAAGAGGCGAAGAAGGAACGAGAGAGAGAAATGAAAGAATTCCAAGCAGAGAAAGCTCAAAACCGCGAGCTGAACAGGAAGAGAAGGGAGGAAGAGCAGGCAATCCGCGAGCGCCAGGAAGAGGTGCGCAAGGAGGCCCGTGAGGCGGAAAGGAAGAGATTAAGAGAAAGAGCTGCCGAGGCGCGGGCGGCAGAGGAACGTGGGGACAAGACCGGGAAGTATCCGCGCTGGACTCAGGAAAGGTAGACGTATGTCTCAGTACCGATGTATCTTAATTCCTGTTGTAGTGTATTGGTGTAACTTTATTCAGTTGTAGTGTCCCGATGTATCTTAATTTCAGTTCTAGTGTCTTGATGTATCTTAATTTCAGTTGCAGTGTCTTGATGTAACTTCCTTTCAGTTGTAGTGTCTTGATGTATCTAAAATGTTTCCCACCGAAATGCTTTCCATCAAAAAACATTCCCGCCAAAACGCTTCCCGCCATAATGTTTCCCGCCTGATTTTTCCCGCCAGAATGTTACCCTATAAAAAACCCTCCTCGCGCAGTTGTTTAAGCATAGCCACCCCGTTTTTAGCCAGTATGTTCCCCAACGATCGTAGTTTCGTGACAGATATGTCCGTCGACCTTTTTCATTTGGCTAGAAACTTTAGGATAGACAACAATCCAGCCCCATTGGAGGAACTAATTAGTAGTGATTGTCTCCTCACTGAGCTGAGTGAGGGATTACGTAGAAAAGGGTGGCCGAAGAGGACTCCGGAGGAGATACGACAAGAGCTACTTCGGATCAATGCTCGGTGGAGCAAGCAAAGATTCTCTGTTGAAGGGATAAGGCAGCAGAAAATCACGCTTCCTTGGATTTGGATAGAAGAGAGTGAAGACTCCGACGATCACTTCATGCCGCCGGGCGGTGGTACCAGGGATAGAGCAGAGCGTGACAAGGCCGAGACCTTGAACAAGGCGCAGGCTAAGAAGAGCAATGACAAGGTAGAAGAGAGTGAAGATGAAGATGATATATTCATGACGCCTGCCGTTGGGACTAAGTGGAGGGCTGAGTGGGACGAAAGAGTGGCCAAGAAGAAGGCATTGTCGAAGGGTAAGGGCGAGGCATCATCGAAGGGTAAGGGCAAGGCATCATCGGTCGAGGCATCATCGAAGGGTAAGGGTAAGAAGAGCAGGCCATGAAGAAGGCAATGTTGAAGTGTAAGGGCATAGCCGTAGGGATAGAGAGCGCTCTTATTTATTTACCGCAAGTTATCTTGAATTGTGTTGCAAGCTATGTTGTAGTGTTTGTCGAATAAAAAATGTGTCTCATACGTAGACAGATAACTAGACCGATACAAGATACAAGTCTCATACATAAACAGATAACTAGACCGATACAAGATACAAGTCTCATACATAGACAGATAACTAGACAGATAACATAGACAGATACGCAGACAGATACATAGATAGATATCACTGTCACCGGTCACGAGGTTGCCCTGGCGTCGGTGTATCCCATCCGTACCTTCTAGGAGGCACCACATTGCGGGGAGGTAGAGTTGACCCCACCTCGCTGGTCTGTGTATCCTGTGGGGATAGGTGGTGGAGTCTGATGCATCTCCCGAGTCTCAAGGCGTCGATACAATCCAAACCAGTCTACCTAGTCCTGATGAGTCTGCTGATCCTCCTCATTAGTCGCCCACGAACCCATTGAGGACATGCTTGGGTCTCCATATCCTCCTGCCATGTAAAAATATTAAGTACTCAACGATTATACACTACATGTAACCAAAATAGATAGGAAGATGCGTACCCTCAGGACGATAGCCCATGAATGGGACTTGCGGCTGCTGCTGGTGAAAGTAAGATGCGGCTGTTGCTGCCACTGGTCGAAATTAAACTGCGACTGATGCTGCCACGCCGATCCTCCAGCCTGGTCTGGGGGTGGTGCTCTCGGTGTGTCCTGCTGCTGCTGCCACGCTGAGCCTCCAGCCTGGTCTGGGGGTGGTGCTCTCGGTGTCTCCTGCTGTGAGATCCGTGGATGAGGCCCGTGGCGGGTAGGGGCAGTGGGTGTCTCCTGCTATGAGCCTCTCAGCAAGGTTCCGGTCCGCGACGCTGCGCGCCTCCTGCGTGGAGTGACGTGGCGGGCGAGCCTGCGTGGAGCGACGCGGCTGGCCCTCCCCCACGGAGTGACCCGGTGGACGTTGTGCTGCTCGGTGCTGAACGACGTCTGAAACGTTTGTGCACGTGATGGTCGCATAGATACTCTGTAGTCTTTCGTGGACACGCCTTACGAAGGACTGAACTCCTTGACGTGGTAGTAGTAAAGGAGCGGACGAGAGTTTAACGCCCCATCGATTCACTTCATTCTGTAGCTCCCATGTCATATCGGCCTGCATTTGTATAGTGGGTAAGTACACATTATATAGGCTACCAGGAAAAGTGACGAAGAAAAGTGTATTTACCGCTGATTGTCTGGGCTCCATAGTCGACTGGCTAGGGTATCTTTCATCATCATGTGCGTGGTGGACGGGACGCAACCGTGTCATGCTCATGTACCTCTGTAAGTATGCACGGAATAGCTCCATATCAAACGCAGGAGCGGTCCACACGTCAGCTGTTGCATTCTGCCAACCATTGATATAAGTATTAACCCGTTGAAGCCACTGATTTGCACTTCTTTTAGTACCCTTCCGAGAGTACCTGCAGTTAGATTTTGTAAGTATACAATCGGTGTAAAATTATAGATACATAATATATTAACTTACATATGCACGTCCGATGAAAGGGGCGCCTCCAAAGATGGAGGATCTACCATCTGACGAAGACCGAATTGCCTCATGACCCTCTGTTGAGACATCTCCTCCATCTGACAATCGAAGATGATCTTCGATTTAGTGAGCCAGTAGTCCTCATCTCTAAGACACATAATAGATAACCCGCCGGGATATCTTGCGAATGCTTCAGCTGTGGTGTACGGCTCCCAAATCACCGATTCCTCCTTCAACGTGTCGAACTTCTCGCTGGACGCCGGGTAGCAGCGGGTTACTTGTTCTCCCGCGAAACGACACTGTTCGATTAAATAGTTGTTAGTTTCCTTCATAGTGCAATATGGACCATGCAATTAACAGAACCTTTTAAATTACCTTGCGTCGTGTCCAATGTGTATCGAATGTAGGCATGTCAATTCTCTCGTGGTCAAACAGCATATCAGACTCATAGACAACGGGGCGCTCTCCCTGGACGATTACCACCTAATTTTTTGCTACCTCCGGGCGGCCAATAGGGAACCCCTCCCATGACCATAGCTGCAGCAACAATGGGCATCCTAGCAAGGCAGATTTTTTCTTGGTTAGCGTACAGCCCGTGCACATATCTCGGTACGTTGCTGCAAAGACAGCAGACCCCCAACTCCATTGGGTGATGTCGTTCTGGCATGTCGCCTCCGCGATCTCTCTAGCATAGCGGATGTAGCGTGCACTGATGGTTGAGACGTGGTTCTCGGTGAACATCACCTTCCCAAGTAGCCACAATAAGTACGCCTCAAGGCTGCGCGTAATTTGTGGCTCAGTCATCAGAACATCTGGGTACCCGAACCTCTGTATCTGGATTGGTTAATAGAACAAGTTTTAGCATCGTGTGATATGAAAATAGTTGGATCAAATACGAAGATACTTAGTAACAAACGAACCTGATAGTTCTGCAACCAATCAAATTTGGGCCCATGATTTTCATACGTGAACTCCGCAACTCCTTCACGAATGTCATAGAATCGTTGGGCCATTTCTTGGGCCCAATTCTCCGGTGCATCCATCGGGCCTATTGGCACTCCAGCCAACGGCAGGCCCAGCCAGTACGAGACATCCTGTAGTGTAGGAGCCATCTCCCCCCATCGAAAGTGGAAAGTGTGAGTCTCGGGCCTCCATCGATCCACTAAGCAGGTGAGCAACGACTCGTCGTAGCCCATGCGCGTGGTCTGGAATCCATGGTGTCGTCCTTCTATCTCCTGCGTATGAGTGGCCTCAACCAGACGCACAAATGGTAGTAGCCCGACCCACTTCAACCTGCATACCGAGATAGAATTACAATTTGTTTATTATGGCCCTCAAATATTCAAAACATAGTTCCATACGAATTAGGAATAAATGGCTCATACCTCTGCAGCCAATAAGGGTGTATCATCCAGTTAGACATGGGAGTACGAGTGATAAGGTGCTTTAAGCTCCCTGGTTCCGCATCCAATAAATTTGACCAGTGCTTTCTATCAATATCAGCATTAAGCAAAGATCCCGCCATCTGCATAATTTAGAACATGGTTCCATAAGAATTACAAATTCAAAACATGGTTCCATAAGAATTACAAATTTAAAACATAGTTCCATACGAATTACAAACTTACAACATAGTTCCATACGAATTACAAATTTAAAACATGGTTCCATACGAATTACAAATTCAAAACATAGTTTCATACGAATTACAAATTTAAAACATGGTTCCATACGAATTACAAATTCAAAACATAGTTCCATACGAATTACAAATTTAAAACTAGTTTCTTCCTCTGCCTCTTGTTCCTCGCCTGCCACGTCTGCCACGTCCACGAGGAGTCGCTCCTTTAGTCCCGAAGATATGGCAATTGGTGTCTCTATGACCAAAACGATTACATAGAAAACATTGTCTAGTAGGGCCTCCGGCTTCAGATTCATCCATATCATTACGGATCCGAACACATTGTCGCCTTCCTCTGTATGTCCGCATTAGTTCAGGATCTGGGATGTAAATCCTTTCACCGGGGTTTACTTTGTTAAAATTGCCCCATGCTCTATATCCCATCATCTCGCCAGTCCATGTATTGATCACCAACTCCTTAAAAAAATAAGGAGACACAAACGATCTCGCATCCATACCTAACCGCCTGCACGCAGCAAGTACATGAGAGCAAGGTAGATGTAGCAGCTTGGGTTTGTTGCAGGTACACTCACACGTCGGCCAAACCTCATTGCCTATCCTCACCTCTTGTGTCTTTACCTCTTCTCCAGATCCGATCCTGTTGGAAGGGAGGTGAATCTCAAATCTTCGTTCTTGATTACCGATCGCGACGACTTGCATAGACCGAGCCTTTTCCATTTTGGCATTCATGTAATCCATTATCTTTGAACAGTACTGT
Organism: Avena insularis; assembly: GCA_023614405.1. Lineage (NCBI taxonomy): Eukaryota > Viridiplantae > Streptophyta > Magnoliopsida > Poales > Poaceae > Avena > Avena insularis. Next base: position 91,264,054 of record CM042696.1, on the reverse strand, counting down.
AGGGGTTCGTAGCATGGAAAACAAAATTTTCTATCGCATACAAACAAACAAGCCAAGATCTATCTACTAGATTGTAGCAACGAGTCGATAGAGGAACTCACCCTCGAAGATTCCAAAGCGGTTAAAGAGCGATTCTCGTGGGTGATGTAGTCGTACTCTTTCCGATCTCAAGATCACAGACGATCCTTCCAGCGCCCACGTTCAGCAGCGCTCCGCTTGATCGGTCACATCGTTGATTTTCGTGAAGACCTTCCTCTCCCTTGTTCCAAAGAGCGGAGGTTGTAGCACTCTCCTCGCGATTCCGCAAAGACAACGGCGTGGTACTAAGTAGAGGGAAATCCCAGGCTTCGCCTTAAGCCGGTGCAGTATGGTGGAGCTTATGAGAGAGGCTATTAGTGGTCTAGTAATTAGACACACCAATTAGAAGGCTCTAAACCAATTAGAAGGTTCTAAACTGGCTAAAGCAATTAGAAGCTCTAAACCAAAAGCTCTAAACCGGAGGTAGAAGATAGGAACTTGTGTGTGCTAGGAGGAGCCTGCCCCTCCTTATATAGGTGGGAGGCTGGCGGCCAAGGGAGAGAGTCCTCCCAAGTCGGCTTGGGGCGCGCCAAGGGAGGAACCTCCTCCAATTCGGCCTCCACCAATCCTCCTCTCTTCCCCCTTCCCAAAATTGCCGTTTGACTTTCAAACTAGCCGTTTGACTTTTCAATTTAGGATTTAAATAAATCCTTTATTTTGGACAGCGAAGACACCTAGTACATGATGCAATCATTCCAACTTACAATGACACATTCATGTACCCTTCCCTCCGGAGTGCCGACATTCCGGGACCTTCTAGAATGTTCCCGATGAAAACACGGAACCATTCCCCAACTCAAACGGGACTTTCCTTATACAAATCTTATTCTCGGACCATTCCGGATCTCCTCGATATCCCGGATCCCATCCGAGACTCAACAACATTCGGTCTCTTTCTCATAATACCATAACTACTCAAACAACGTCAATCCTTAAGTGTGTCTCCTACGGTTCGTGAATTATGCGACATGATCGAGACACTTCTCCTAACAATAACCAATAGAGGAATCTGGAAATTCATATGGCTCCCACATATTTCTACGATTACTGCGATCGAATGAACCACTTACATACGATACCAATTTCCCTTTGTCTCACGATATGTTACTTATCCGAGGTTATGATCGCTTGTGATCTCTCGCATACCTAGTTCAACCTCACATCGATAAGTACTCTTTTCTCGCTCCGTGGTATGTGATCCCTTGTGAGCCAGTCACATGCTTGCAAGCTAATTGGATGACATTCCACCGAGAGGGCCCAGAGTATATCTATCCGTCATATGGATGGACAAATCCCACTCTTGATCCATGTGTTTCAACCAACACTTTCTGAACACTCAATGCCACCTTTATAGCCACCCTGTTACGGTGTGGTGTTTGATGACATCAAAGCATCCATCCGGTAAAGGTGATATGCATGATCTCATGGTCGAAGGAATTAGGTTACTATGTATCAGAAAGCATATAGCAATTGAACTATTGAAATGACTTGATCTTTATGCTACGCTTGTCTATAGGAGTATGTCCATCACATCATTCTCCTAATGATATGACCCTGTTGTTAATAACATCTCTATGTTCATGATCAGGAAACAATGATCATATATTAACCAACAAGCTAGTTTAACAAGAGGCTTTACTAGGGACTCTTATTTTAGTTTACAAATCACACAAGTATTAATGTTTCCGGTTAATACAATTATAGCATGGTATGTAAACATTTATCATAAGTATGAAGATATGATAATAACCACTTTATTATTGCCTCTTGGGCATATCTCCAACAAGTACCTCGTGTTTGGGTTGTTCATGATATGCATCTGAGCAAGCTAGAGTCTGTCTTTGAAGTACTTCAATGTTCTGGTAAAAATACACTCCACAATAGCTGTTAATGGCAGAGCCCTGCTTCCTCTCAAGACGAAGTTGTAAGTTTCGGCAAGATTTGTAGTCATGATGCCAAACCTAGCACCATGAGTGTGGCACTTGAGACCACCTCTCCACAGGCTCGTGCTCTATCCATTTCTGAAAATTCTTAATCCGTCTGCCAGGCCTCCTCCTAGTACTGGGTTGGTCAAATCCTAGCAAATCGCAAAGAGCAATTGGTTCTTCCTCGGGTGGCCATCAAGTCTGCAAGCATGAGCCGCCACACCGCTGCTTTAGCTGCTCTCCTCCGCCTTAACATGTTTTTTGTGAATTCATCTAGATAGGCCCGACACTTGATATATTTCCACTCGGTTCTCGCTTAAAGCTTCTTGAATAGGTTCATAAGGGCCTTGTTCTGAACTGTGAGAAAAAGTTAGCCCCTAGATGCCGATGCACCAACGACTGCATGTCTAGCCATGGAGTTGGTTCATCTGAGCAGTTGAGTCAGCTTTCTTATCGCTGAGTATACCCGGATGCTGTCATGTAGGACGCATACATTCGGTACATCCCTCACAACGGCTATCTTCAGAGGCCTGAAAAACCATACCCAACTCTCGGTGTTCTCGCTCTCTACGAAAAGCAAATGCAAGTGGAACAACTTGATTGTTCTCGTCTTGACCTATAGCATCAAGATCTGGCCTCAGACTTTGCCAAAGGAGAAATGTTCCATCTACACAAATGACTCGACAAAGGAGTGAAAGCTTCTATGCATATAGCAAATGAGAAGAACAATCGATGCAACACCCTCAAATTGGGTTCTTGAGGCAATGTTAAGTGTTGGATGTCGAGGTATGTGCTCGATTCCTTGCTGCAGGTTCCGCAGATCCAACAACATTCTGATCATATCCATCTCGAAACGAACCAAATCTTGTCTCTAGTGCCCTCTGCTTAGTCCTCCCAAGCCTTTCCGTAAGATATATTGTAGCGAAATCTGACAGCAACTTTGTTGATGATAGCTTTCACCATCATGGCTTTGGTCTCCACTATCTCAGTGTATAACAGTCTAGCCAGGAGGGTTGACATGAGATTACGATGGTCTTGCAGGACATTGTCAAGTTGACATGTGTGCTGCACAACATCGCTAACCTTCCAGTTGGTGTCATATCGAGGAACATGGGCATGGACCCTGGCAGGACACCCAACTACCTCGCAAACCAAAGTCAAATATTGCTGGGATGACACCTTTGTTTTGAAAACCCGCTGCGTGGACAATGCCCACTCAACGATTGCTTCCTATAGATGCATCTTGCTAGGATATAATGCACCAATGGAGATGTTGTTGGCGTGATAGTGCCACGAGGAATCGTGCCCATCGTTCACATTCATTGCTGCTGTGTGGTCTTGATTCCATGATGCCGGAATAGGTTGGTCCTCTGATCGACTCAGGAATCATAAGAGCTATCACCGCATTCTTCTCAATCTTGGCTTCCATCTGATCTTGCAACCAACCGTCGTGTATCTCGTCCTCATCGACCTCACCACTGAAAATATCTTCTCCTGTCCCTTGACTACCTTCAGCTGATTCATGTCCAGTGTGTGCAAAACTACTCTGACCAGGTTCATAACTACCTCCATCGGTGCATGCATAACTACTCGCGGGTTCATAATAACCACCGCCATCTTGGCCTTGACTGCTCTGGTCATTATAGTAGCCACCACCACCTCCGTCTTCGGCTTGACTGCTCTGCTCATGATCATAACCACCACCAACATGGTGTGTCTGACTACTCTGGCCCTGATCATAAACAGGCTCTTTCGCCACAGGAAGCACTAAGACACTGGGGTTAATTACCCTATGCAGACAGGCTTTCACCCATTTGACCCATTTAGCTTGCTCTTCTATCGGTCTCAAATAAAAATCAGGTTTAATCCTTGACTTTGTCCATAATACATGCACACCGACAGTATGGGTGGGAGGGAGCCCTAAACGAGCACATAACCAATCTTTCAACTCAATAATGGGGATGGTTTCAGGATCCTGGAGCACTTCATCAATACAATTAAAATCGCTCAAATCAACTCCATTCTGGTTTGTTTTGACGACACCGTCACCATAGTAGAACCTAAACACTACATTATTGGACATAACTTCAGGCCTAAAAAAATACCACAATTTGTCAAATGACCGTACAGTGGCAGATTTTAGCAAAAAAATATACTAATATTCCTATAGCCGAATAATCTAGCAGCTAACCTACCCGAATAATCTAGCAGCTGACCCACAGATGAAATGAAACTACACAGATGACTACAGTTAGCAAGAAATTAGAGTTTACCCTTGAAGCGTGAGAAATCCTGCCGTGCAGCTGCCTCCAATCAACGGATCAACAACCTCCACTCAAGAACAGCTCCACTCAAGCTGCACCACCAACCTCCACCATAGCCATTGCCCCTCAAGAACACCACGAAATCCCCTCAAAAAAGCCTCAAATCATCTCACCAGATTATCCAATTAGTAGATCAGGACTATACTAACTGCCTAATGTGTTTCAGCAGCAGATATTGGTGGAAAACAGGGCAAAAGATTGCTCCAAAGCGGTGCTCTTCGCGTGGGCAGATGAACTGGCCAGATGAACACTAGAGAGAGGAAGAAGGAGAAAGAAGAGGGCGCCGGCACGGGGCTGGGCTGGGCGCGTCGAGGGGGTAAGAAGGAGCCGGTCGTTGCATCGATAAACGACACGGTCTCGTCGTTGCCTCAAAAAACGACACCGTCTCGTCGTCCGAGCGTAGAACGACGCACCTTCTCGTCGTCCGCGCGTAAAACGACGCGCCCCTTGTCCGCCTGCAGCCCGGCAGGGTGGGGTCCGCGGCGCCCCTTTCGGCGCCTCAAAAGACGACCCGCGCTCGTCGTGTCCTGGAAAAACGACTCCGAAAAGTCGTTGTTTGGAAAAACGACTGTGTATTATATCTGTAAATTCTCTTTTTGCGTAATATTCTTGAAATTAATTTAAAAAATGTATTATTTAAAAAAAATTAGCTATCCGCGTGTTTCCGGTTTTGATTCCGTGGTCCAGTTCAAGATACGTCTGAACCTTAAGCGATGTCACCTTTCCAAACAGTAATCCTCTGTCTTACATAGCTTACACGCTGTCATCTTCCTGTTTACCGCAACTACAAACGCTGGCCATCGCCATCACCCATCTGGAGCGACGGCGAGCTGAAAGCTAAGCTTCTTTTTTGCAAAAAATAACTAAGCTTCTGGCACATCGTCCCGGCGTCCTTTTATCTGTCTCTCTACACTGAAGCCCTGGAGGGAGCAATGCGGTGCACCCTGGCCATGGCCAATATATGGCACATTGCGGCTATGATAACAAATGGATTCAAATGTCAAGGGAGGAATTAGAAAGAATCATTGTGCCTGCCTGCCCTCCCGATGGACGGCGACGTGATGCTGTCCCAACATGCATGGTGGTGGACGTCTGCCGTCGCGCCGTGTCGCTAGCTACTCGAGCGGTGTGCGCACTTCCCAGTGGCAGTGGGCACAGTAAAATGCCTGTTCGCTGCTGCCTGTTACTACTTGGGCTCTCGTACATCACTGCTAGCTACCTGCACCGTTGACACCTGACGGCAGTCAGTGCTGGTTTTGAGCTCAGTGCGCGATCTATCCCATTTTCACCCCCCTTGTTCATGTGCCGCATGCGTGACGACAGAGATCTAATCCTACTCAGACCTGAATTTTACTCCGTTCCCTGAAGGTGAAGGAAGGTTTCAGGCTTTCAGCCAATCTCCCTCTACCATCAGAGCCACCAACATCATAGTGGTACCACCAAACAGAAGCGCAGGTACAGAGAGCATTAGTGACGATCGATACGATGGTGAGGGAGATTGAACGCGACTCCTAATAATCAAGTGCACATGCGTGCGCGCGTGGATCAGCCAAAATTTCCGTCCGGTTTGAGGGGGATCATTGACAGAGAAACCGGGGGCAGATTGAATGCCCTCACATGCATACCGCAACAACCATGGCTCGCTCTCGCCAATCCATACGTCGGCGCGGCGGGCATTCGATCGATCCATCTCTGGCTTGAGCTGGATTACCTACCTATAGTCATGTAGCGCGACGTAGATCGGCCGTCCACTCTTTCTACAGCGCCCCGATTGAACAGGCCGGATCAACCAGCAGTGGAGTACTAGTTTAGCACAATACTGGAGTAGTTTAACTGCTGCGATACTGTCAGTACGTATGTCCTTTTCTGGAAAATTAAGTCAGATAATGGGGTTGTGCCCCCCCCCCCCCCAGTCGGAACATTCTCCGGATAATATATGACCGTGCAATTAATTGAAAGACCTCAGTCGATTTATGCATGGAATTTTCAGATCCCTGCATACACAGTCGATCGATCCCCCACCTGGAGTACTTACTACTGGAGTTACTGGATTAAGCTCGTACATGTACTTTCATCTCGGTAAACCACACGCTATTTACTGGATTAAGCTCGTTATTACAGTAGCCTACGCACCAGATTAGTACATGTACTTTCATCTCGGTAAACCACGCGGCCACACGCCATTTAAAGCGCATATTCGTGCACACTGCTACATGCATGGTAGGGGCCGGTCGTTTGACATTTTTTGCATGGTTGAAACTTGCAGTATAGGGTTTGATCCCACTTACTCTTGTTTACTGGAGTACTATCTCTGTTTGGGATTAGGGCCAAGTTGCAAATACCAAAAAACTCTATAGGCCTTTTACAATGAGGTGTATCTTAGCATGCCATCTTAGGAAAAATAAATGGTTAAGATACAACTTCTCTAATGCATTGTTTCTTAAGTGGTGTCTCTATATTAATGATTTAGATGACATGCATGCATTTGATTGGCCTAACCATGGTTTTTTGCCTATGTTTTTGTGCAAGAGCTGTTTCTTAGCTAAGATACAACCTCACTCCCTTTCCTCATTAACTATAGTGTCACATAGGCAAAGTGCTTAGGATACACCACTAAGAGCCGCCCATTGTGAAAGGCCTAACTCTCTCTTATTAATATATTTATGCATCAATAGTTTTACATATATGAGAGAAGTGGATTGAAAAAGAGAACATGTATTAGACGAGAGTCTAATAAATGAGATAGCCTTTATAATTTTAAACAATATAAAAAAACTTTTAGGACTAATAATCCCAAATAAAGAGAGTAGTAGTAGGATAGACCTGGATGAAATCAAAGAATTGCAGCAAACCTTTAACCCGCGTACCAATAATAACACTGTATTATAACAAATCGTTGCAACAATTTTTCGGAAGATGTTACAAAAATGCGAAAAAAGAAAACACAACATTCCTAAATTGTAAGGTGATTGTGCAATATTTTTTCCCAACACTTATCTACATGAAGATGTTGTTAACCGTGCAAAAAAAAACTTATTTAAATGTAGATGTTGTAACATTTCAAAAAGTAACACTACAACTGAATGTTTAAGCAACATTTGTTTTTACAGCAGATTAATTTGCAACAAAAATCACCAACAGTTAAAAAACACATCGACACTTATTGTAAAAAAAGTATGTGTTTGCAACATTTTGAAAAGCACGTAAGTAACATCGAAAAAGCCAAAAATAACACAATTTGTAGCAAATGCCCAGAAACCTTGCAACATCTCACATGTGCTTTTGCAACAAAACACGAACGAAGGAGTGATAGTTCGGAAGGACATAAACAACCTTAAAAAATCGAGAAAACACATAGTTGTAGCAAAATGCCGAGAAACCTTGCAACATGTCGCCCTTGCATTTGCAGAAAAGAGTTTGTTGCAATTTTAAAGCACATATTCCACATGTTGAAGCTGAGCTAGCTGGACTGGGCTCGCCGCCGGATGAACCCAACCCGCTGAAGCTACAACAGAGTCTAATCGAGCAACCTTGATCCATTCTCCTTGGAACTCCATCTTTTTTGAGCTCCACACTGACATCAAAACTCGGTTCTTGAGGTCGTCCATGGATGTGTCATCCCTATGGTGGAGCAGGTGGAGGGGCAGCGGAGGAAGGTGGAGGAAGAAAAGGAACAGGGGAGGGCATATGCGAGCTAGCGAGGAGGAAAAAGGCGACTGATTGCTACCATTGGATTGATCACCTCATTGCAAGCGTTTTTCTTATCATTTTCGGTGAACTGCGAGAATATATAGCGCGATGTGGATCGGCCGTCAACTTTTTCGACAGAGACCGAGATTGAACTGGACGGATCAACCTGCTAGCTTATTACTTTACCAGCAGTTTGCTAAGCTAAATACGTAGCAGTAATAAGCACTAGTGTAAAAAGGGCCTATAGTCCCGGTTCATAAGGGCCATTGGTCTCGGTTTTTGAACCGGGACCAATCACTTGGGACTAATGCTGGTCCTGGTTCGGGCACGAACCAGGACCAATGGGTCTCCACATGGGCTCGCGCACAACGAGGGGGGGGTGGATCGTTGGTCCCGGTTCATGGCACACACCGGGACCAATGGGTCTCCACGTGGACGCGCGCGCAACGAGGGGGTGTGGATCATTGGTCCCAGTTCGGGGCACGAACCGGGATCGTTGGTCTCTGCATTTCGGGCTATTTTTGTACCACGGCAGGTTTTTCCATTTATTTATTTGGTGTTTTGTATTCAATTTAATGGTACTACATATATACAGCAATAATGAAACCACGATATATATATATTACACATCATGATCACGAATATATTATACACTGTCTCATCCGCCGTGCTTGGTCGAAACATATTAATTACAAACGGTACTCACACGAATTTGATCTAATTTACATCTTCTTTTTTACACTTCACCCTTCCAAATGAACCGGGTAATAGTATTCTCCTTTCTGATCTATGACTTGTTCTAATAAGAATCCGGCAATTTTCTCTTTAATTGCTTGCACGCGTTCTTATGATAGAAGACCGTCCCGTATCCGTTCGATCTAATTTAAAGAAGGGGATCAATATATATGAATGAAACTAAACACAATTGGTGGTAATAAAATAAAGTTGTGATTATTGTTTATCGTACTTCATTTTTTTTTTATGTTCCAGTCTGTGCCCTTCTCTTTGGTCGTCTGGCGAATGAACTCGCAAACATAGTATCCACATAAGTTATTCCTAGCTTCCTGCCTCAAGCACTTTACGAGAACGAAGTTCAATTAAAATAATAATCAAGCATGATAATGGTGGTATTGAAACTAGAATCAAAGAGATGCGTGGATCTAGCAAGTAGTACTTATAGTCAATGATTGAAATGTAAGCTCTGGCTTCCAAACAGTCCTAGTGTTGGTGGTGAACCGTTTTCAAACCTTCTGGAGGCATTCTTGCATGTTCTCCCACTTTTCTAAAGGTGTGCATTTTGAGTCCATGACTTTTACTACTCCTTGGGCAACAACAATAATTAACAGAATATAGTGGAAGCTAGACACACTAACAAAATATAACACGAGTCAATTATACGCTTAACATCGAGTAAGCGAAAATAGAATGTGTATAAGACAGTAACACTCACCCAGCGTTGTAAGGAAATAGTATTTCCCTTCTGTTGCCGAAATACGTCAACACTTGTACCAAGTTATCCTTTATCTCTTTGGTTTTTGTTTTTACAGTAACTTCATGAACGACATTGCAGTCAACAAATCCAAGGTCATAGATTTGTCCTTTGTTGCATTCGAGAATCTTCATTCTGCATATATAATTAGTATAGTGATGATTAAGATTATACAAGCAACGAATGAGCAGAGCTAGAAAGACTTAATTACATAAATTAACAATACTTACAAACAATAGGTACTGACGATAGTTTTGTCGAGGGTGTCTTGTTGGTAAAATTGAAATAATTCGGAAAATTCATTCAGTAGGAAGCCATCTCCATGACCGTAATGGTGTTGTTTATATCCAGCATAGATCCAGTTTTTGGATTCAGCAGAGCCTTGCATGTACCAGTTATGCAATCTTCGCATTTTTGTTGGTAGATTTTTGATTAACTCGGGTTTGACGAGAGGAGCCCCGTGCCGGTATACGTATGCTATTTGTTGGTACCCCTCGAACTCATCCATACGGCTCATGTACTCAGTAATAGACGGTCCATATAATTTGGCCTTTTCTCCGTACAGTTGAATAAACTCCGGATCAATGTTCGGATCATGCCGCTCCTGAGCTCTCCACTCATTGGTATCGTACACTTTGAGCGGTTCGATCGATTGATTTTGCTGTTGTCCGAGCTGGGCAACTTTTTTCCCGACTCTCCGCTCTTTTGCCTCAGCCGACTTGGTAATAGAGCGATTATAGTATGATGTGAGCACTATGGGTTGGTGAAGCTGAATGTTAAGCATGGCTGCTTTGGCTTTATCTTCTACGGTGACCAGGAAGAATGGCTCTATCGACTTTTTCTTGTTAGCTATGTCAATCTTCCACTTTTCATAATGGACAGCTCCGTCCGCAGCAATTTCCTCATCTGTCTTCTCGCTAGGTAGCTTCTTCATATTCTTATGAGGTACTTTTGGGAGGGGCAATAGCTTACGTTTCAGTGATCAGAACATGCTCTAGCTGTTGCTGGTGGTGATGCCCCTCTTAGTATTCTTCCGATTTTGTCTCTGAGGCTCAGGGAACAGAGACGGCTGACACGGTGGCAAAGACGGCTGAGGCGGCGATGGAGACGGCTGCGCTGAGTGGTGAGGCGGTGAAGGCGATGGTTGCGCTGGAGAATGGTGAGGTGGCGGTGAAGGTGGATTGCTGCTCTGAGGAGTGGGTGGCCTTGGCGGCACATAATTTGGAAGCACGATGTGCTCCTTTGGCCATACAATAGTCCCCCTTTGGCTTCTCCTAGTTCAGTCAGCTCTATATCTTCCCCTGTAGGGTGGTCCAGCTTCAGCTCCTCAAAATCTTGCTTCACATCATCCACCGTGACAATAGCGTACCCTTTTGGACCAGGCCTGTAATGCCAAGTTGGGTTAGGAGCAATTGGTACGGCCATGCCGCCCGCCGTCATCACCCTTAAGTTCATAACTTGCACCTTTAGCTCACAAGCTGTGCTCTCCGTGACATCATCCACTGGGTAGCGCGAGAGCCGCCATTGATGGCTCAATGCCTGATCCGTAGTCAAGGTGAACTACTCCGCATCCCAGACACTCACCTCTGCACATGGCCTGGCCCGTCGCCAAGTGGTGTGTGGCTCACTGCCCCTCCTGCTTTCGTCCTTCAATGGTGGTGTTGAACAGTCCAAACATAGCACTTAAAAGTATTCATCTCAGCCAAAAGACGAGTTTGCACCAAAATGATTCAAAGTTCCAAAAGAGTGAAATAGCTTTTAGTCTCATAAGAGCTCAAAATTATAGTACTTATAGCTTTCAGTCATTATATCATAAGCATCTTGAAGTGATTACTTGCTCCCTATCATTTCCCCATTGCAGCATCTTGAAGCATGCTTATGATAGGGGCAATCAGAGCTGAAAACTACAAGTACCATAATTTTTGGAAGCTCTTTATGAGACTTGAATCCCTACTTCCTTTTACAAAAGGCTTTTCTTCCACCATTATATTGAGTCTCCACCTTCTATCTTTATGCACCTACTTTGAGAGCATAGTGGCCATTCTTAATTCTATGTGCCTTGTCCCAAGATTAGTTGATTGATGCATAACTTGTTATTGCTTGTTTTTAACTATTGTATCTAGTCACTCTTATGAACTTTGAAGGTGTCCTATGCATTTATATTTGCTACTCTATTGAGGTACAAGCTGAATACTATTATGCTATGTTTTCTTTATGTGAAACAAACAAACGTCTTGCAAAGCATTGTTATTCATGAATCTTTTGTTTGTGCCTTTTCATGTTGCATCATAGTTTCTTTGCTTATAGCTAGAACTTTGTCTTTCATGTTATGATTGAAGTACTATGATCCCAGCTTTGAATGTTTTACAAATACTTTGATCAAGTCTTTGATGGTGCATGTCACCTCAAAAATTATTCTTTCTTTTTATCACTTACCTACTCGAGGACGAAAGGTGAGTTAAGCTTGGGGATGTTGATACATTGCAAATGTATCTATAATTTTTGATGTTCCATGCTTGGTTTTATTTACTTTCTTGTGTTTTGTTCCAACTTTGGAGTACTTTTCATATGATTTCTTGGACTAACCTATTAACAAGAGCCCTAGTGCCAGCTGCCTGTTTTCTGCTGTTTTTGGTTCCAGGAAAGTCAGAAAATGAATATTCTCGGACTTGGACGGGACAAAAGCCAAAGTGCCTATTTTCCGGAAGGGATCAAGTGCCAGAATACGAGACGGAGTGGGGCCAGGGGCCGACCACACCACCTGGTCGCACGGCCAGGCCTGGCCCGCGCCAGGGGGTGGTTCGGTGGCTCCCGACACCCCCTCGGCCTCCCCTTCCGACTATAAGATGCCATCGGGACGTAAACCCTAAGGACCCGATCAAAAATCCACGAAAGAGTCTATAGCCGCCGTCATCTCCATCCCTAGATCGGGAGGGATCTGAAGCTCTTCGCACCTCACGGAGAGGGAATTCACCGAGGCCTTCTTCATCACCATGCAAGCCTCCTGTGATGCGTGAGTAGTTCATCCTTGGACTACGGATCCATGTAGTAGCTAGATGGCTGGTTTCTCCTCCTTGTGCTTTCATGTTTAGATCTTGTGAGTCTGCTCATGATCAAGATCATGTTTTTGTAATCCATACATGTTGTGTTTGGTGGATCGATGGATATTGAGATGCTATTTCAGATTGATTATTGATTCTATCATGTCTTTGTTATTTGAGATCTTGCATGCTTTCCGTTGTTAGTAGCTATCTTGGCCAAGTAGATGCTAGCAACTCCAAGAGTTAGTATTTATGCTCGATAGTGGGTTCATGCCTCCGTAACTGGGAAGTGATGTAATCTCTAAGGTACTAGATGTGTCGTTGCTACTAGGGAGAAAACAACAACCCTTTGTTCATAGAACAATCGTATTATTTACTTTACACGAGCTTGTAAAGCAATAATCTGCTTGCAACTTAATCGAGGGGGTCGGATGATAACCTGAATGTGGATTATTAGTCATAGATGCAGTTGGATGGCGGTCTATGTATTATGTTGTAATGTCCAGTCAAGTCTCAAAGGAGTCAAGATGATTAGTATATGCATGTATTGCTTTCTCGGTGTTTGTCAATTGCCCCGCTGTAATTTGTTCACACATCATGTTATCTATCTAAGGAGAGCCACCTCTAGTGAACTATGGATCCTAGTCCTTGTCTTTTAGATACAATCTATAATCTTTTACTGCTTTGTGTTTACTTTCTGCAAACTTTTACTTCTTTCCATTTTATACGTTTAATCCTTTGTTTTCCGCAAAACACGGTGAGATTGACAACCTCATCGCAAGTTGGGGACAAAGTTCTATGGTTGTGTTGTGTGTGTCACGACGTTGCTACTAGCACCGGTAGTGCACCCTGCCAAAGCTCAGCTAGTAACACTTTTGGGGTGTTTCCTTGCTCCTACTGGTTCGATTAAACCTTGGTTTCATAACTGAGGGAAACTTGCCGCTATGCTCATCATACCATCCTCTTGGGGTTCCCAACGAGCTCTACATCGACCACGAGCCATCAACACTTTTCTGGGCGCCGTGCATTGAGCCATCAGCGAGGCTTACCAGCCGGCGATGGGCGCCGGCGTGAGCTACCTGAAAGCAGGCAGGGGCGCGGGCCTCCTCGCTTATGACGCGGTCGAGGCCAGGCTCGGGGCGTGGTCGGAGGCGGGCTTGGGCGGCGCCTCGGGCGGCAGGCGGGGCAAGTAAGGCAGGGCGACGCCGAGGCGGCCAGCTCGGCGGCGCTGTCCACGGCAAAGAGGGCGATGGCGACGAGGTCGACGGCGGCTCGAAAATCCGGCAGCCTGACGATGTCGTTCTGCACCACGCGTGATTTTCCTTAGGTGCTTTGCGAGTGAAGTGGATGGAGAAGAAGAAGAAGGAGGGACAACATCGCACCAACCGGGACCAAAAGCTCAACGGTCCTGGTTGGTTGGACGAACCGGGACCAAATGTTGGGCAGGAGCGTTGCTGGGCCACCACGTGCGCGCGCGCACCCAGGGCCTTTGGTCCCGGTTCATCGCACCAACCGGGACCATTGAACCGTTGGTCCCGGTTGGTGGGACGAACCGGAACCAAAGGTCTGGGCGGGGAGCGTTGCTGGGCCGCCACGTGCAGCACGCCCTCACAGGGTCATCAGTCCCGGTTCGTGGAATGAACCGGGATCTTTGACCCGTTTTTCAGATTTTGGCCAAACTTTTGGTCTTCCTGCAATTTTTAAATTTGTTTTCTTCTTTAATTAATAAGATGTTTCAATTTAAGACGATTATTTATTTGGAATTTCAAAAAACTTTTAATGGGAAAAGTGCTTCAATTTAAATAACTAATCAAAAACCATTTTCTATTTTCAAATATTTTTATTTTAACTATATAATTTTACTATTTTCAATTAAAATTGCATTAACAAATATTTATTGCATAATTTGGAATTTGAAAAAACTTTCAACAGGAAAAGTGCTTCAATTTAAATAACTAATCAAAAACATTTTCTGTTTTCAAATATTTTTATTTTAACTATACAATTTTACTATTTTCAATTAAAATTGCATTAACAAATATTTATTGCATAATTTGGAATTTGAAAAAACTTTCAACAGGAAAAGTGCTTCAATTTAAATAACTAATCAAAAACCATTTTCTGTTTTCAAATATTTTTATTTTAACTATACAATTTTACTATTTTCAATTAAAATTGCATTAACAAATATTTATTGCATAATTTGGAAAACGGGGTGTTCAAATATTGGAAAACGGGGTGTTCAAAACCTTCACGTGGTGTCATATTATGTGTCATAGTTGCAAGGAAAAATATTGAACTTGAAAAATTGCAAACCTCATATTTTTTTTCACAAAATGACCTATCATGTTCGAGGTTTCATGACATTTAGGTCAAACTACCAATGTTATGGCTAAAATCAGGGCATAGTTTGTGATAATGTGCTCATATTGTGCACACATGTGCATCTTGGGATGGCTTACGATGTTGCAGGAGGAAGTTTTCCTTTTCGACGCACGAAAAAAGCCAATTTTTCATTTTTGAGGTACCGAAATTGGTGTGTTCTGTGAAGCAACCACCAAATTAAAGTTTAGCATTGGTACCAACTCCTTTTTCAAAAATACTAGACCACCTTAGATGGAAAATTTCCCAACCCGTGTATCTGGAACCTTTCTGTCCATCCCTCATGAAAAAGATAAATTCCTGCCGAATCGGTAGGAGGTTACCCAGATTTGAACTACAAGTACATGATATAATGTTTGTGAATTTTTTAAAAATCATTTATAGGTTCACAACATGCTATTTCATCAAAGATCCACTTCAAGTTCAGCGAGGCTCAGCCCCGGGCTAAGAAGCTTCATCCCTGCCGTTTTGAATATAGTTTGAAACGGGCATAACAAATTCAAAAACAATCCAAACAACGTGAAACCTTCACGTGGTGTCATATGATGTGTCATAGTTGCAAGGAAAAATATTGAACTTGAAAAATTTCAAACATCATAAATAATCCTTCACAAAATGACCTATCATGTTCGAGGTTTCATGGCATTTAGGTCAAACCACCAATGTTATGGCTAGAATCAGGGCATAGTTTGTGATAATGTGCCCATATTGTGCACACATGTGCATCTTGGGATGGCTTACGATGTTGCAGGAGAAAGTTTTCCTTTTCGACGCAGGAAAAAGCCAATTTTCATTTTTGAGGTGCCGAAATCGGGGTGTTCTGTGAAGCAACCACCAAATTAAAGTTTGGCATTGGTACCAACTCATTTTTCAAAAATACTAGACCACCTTAGATGGATAATTTCCCAACCGGTATATCTGGAACCTTTCCGTCCATCCCTCATGAAAAAGACAAATTCTTGCCGAATCGGTAGGAGGTTGCCCAGATTTGAACTACAAGTACATGATATAATGCTTGTGAATTTTTTTTAAAATCATTTATAGATTCACAACATGATATTTCATTAGAGATCCACTTCAAGTTCAGCGAGGCTCAGCCCCGGGCTAAGAAGCTTCATCCCCGCCGTTTTGAATATAGTTTGAAACGGGCATAACAAATTCAAAAACGATCCAAACAACGTGAAACCTTCGCATGGTGTCATATTATGTGTCATAGTTGCAAGGAAAAATACTGAACTTGAAAAATTACAAACATCATAAAAAATCCTTCACAAAATGACCTATCATGTTCGAGGTTTCATGGCATTTAGGTCAAACCACCAATGTTATGGCTATAATCAGGGCATAGTTTGTGATAATGTGCCCATATTGTGCACACATGTGCATCTTGGGATGGCTTACGATGTTGCAGGAGGAAGTTTTCCTTTTCGACGCACGAAAAAGCCAATTTTCATTTTTGAGGTGCCGAAATCGGGGTGTTCTGTGAAACAACCACCAAATTAAAGTTATGCATTGGTACCAACTCATTTTTAAAAAATACTAGACCACCTTAGATGGACAATTTCCCAACCGGTGTATATGGAACCTTTCCGTCCATCTCTCATGAAAAAGACAAATTCCCGCCGAGTCGGTAGGAGGTTGCCCAAATTTGAACTACAAGTACATGATATAATGTTTGTGAATTTTTAAAAAATCATTTGTAGGTTCATGACATGCTATTTTATCAGAGATCCACTTCAAGTTCAACGAGGCTCAGCCCCGGGCTAAGAAGCTTCATCCCCGCCGTTTTGAATATAGTTTGAAACGGGCATAACAAATTCAAAAACGATCCAAACAACGTGAAACCTTCACGTGGTGTCATATTATGTGTCATAGTTGCAAGGAAAAATATTGAACTTGAAAAATTGCAAACATCATAAAAAATCCTTCACAAAATGACCTATCATGTTCGAGGTTTCATGGCATTTTGGTCAAACCACCAATGTTATGGCTAGAATCAGGGCATAGTTTGTGATAATGTGCCCATATTGTGCACACATGTGCATCTTGGGATGGCTTATGATGTTGCAGGAGGAAATTTTTCTTTTTGACGCACGAAAAAGCCAATTTCCATTTTTGAGGTGCCAAAATCGGGGTGTTCTGTGAAGCAACCACCAAATTAAAGTTTGGCATTGGTACCACCAAATCGGGGTGTTCTGTGAAGCCAATTCTCATATAAAGTTTTCATACATCACATAAAGTTTCCATACATTCCATAGATTTACATAGGGTTTAGGGGTTAGGGTATGAATCCTTCATCGCGTATGTTGATCCCTTGCCTATGATCGCTTCTTAGGCCATAACCATGGAGCATCTTCTTTACTTAACGGGATGCTTGGGTCAGTTTTCACGGTGAAGGGCGGAATTTCATCAAAATTATCATAATCTACTCACATGTCTGTCTTGTCCTCGGCTCCTGCGATGTTTCTTTTCCCTGAAAGAACTATGTGATGCCTGGGCTCATCGTCTGATGTATCTGTTTCCTTATTTTTTCTTTTTCTCGATTTAGAGGACACGTCCTTCACATAAAAAACCTGAGCCATATCATTGGCTAGGACGAATGGTTCATCTTTGTAACCAAGATTCTTGAGATCCACAGTTGTCATTCCGTACAGCTGGTCTACCTTTACCCCTTCTCCATTCATGTTGACCCAACTGCAACGAAACAAAGGGACATTAAAAGTAGGTCCATAGTCAAGTTCCCATATCTCCTCTATGTAACCATAGTATGTGTCCTTTTTCCCATTCTCGCATGTTGCATCAAAGCGGACACCACTGTTTTGGTTGGTGCTCTTTTTATCTTAGGCAATCGTGTAAAATGTACTCCCATTTATCTCGTACCCTTGGAAAGTCAATACAGTCGCAGATGGTGTCGCGGCCAACAAGTAGAGATGATATCCAATAGTGGTGTCATTCATGAGATGTAATTGCAACCAAGTGCCAAAAGTCTCCATGTGATTTTCTTTAATCCAGTAGTCATCCTTCCCCGGGAACTTGGAGCGTACAACATTCATGTGTTCCTCGATTTACGGAGCCACGAACGTAGAACTTTGTAGAACTGTGTAGTGTGCTTGATTCAAAGAATGCCCGTACCTAAATATCATTGCTTTCTTTCCTAGCATGCCTTTTCCACTCAGTCTCCCCTCATACCGTGATTCAGAAACACCAATCGGCTTAAGGTCAGGAAGAAAGTCTACACAGAACCCAATGACCTCCTCTGTTCCATAGCCCTTGGAGATGCTTCCTTCTGGCCTAGCACGGTTACGAACATATTTCTTTAAGACTACCATGAACCTCTCGAAGGGGAACATATTATGCAGAAATACAGGACCGAGAATGGAAATCTCTTTGACTAGGTGAACTAAGAGATGCGTCATAATATTGAAGAAGGACGGGGGGAACACCAACTCAAAACTGACAAGACATTGGACCACATTCTTCTATAGCCTTTTCAGACTTTCTCAATCGATTACCTTCTGAGATATTGCATTGAGGAATGCACATAGCTTCACAATGGCTATTCGAACATTTTCTGGTAGAAGCCCCCTCAATGCAACCGGAAGCAACAGCGTCATAATCATGTGGCAATCATGAGACTTCTGGTTCAGGAATTTTTTCTCTGCCATATTTATTATTCCCTTTATATTTGACGAGAAGCCAGCCAGGACTTGATACTATAAAGGACTTCAAAAAAGATTTCCTTCACTGCTTTGGTAAGAGCGTAGCTACTTAAGTATTCACGGCCTTTATCAGTATGCTTGTTGTATGGGTCTTTGATACGTTGCTGGTGCTCCCTTGCTTCTGGTGTATCTTTTGTCTTCCCATACATGCCCAGGAAGCCTAGCAGGTTCACGCAAAGATTCTTCGTCACGTGCATCACGTCGATTGAAGAACGGACCTCTAGGTCTTTCCAATACTCAAGCTCCCAAAATATAGATTTCTTCTTCCACATGGCCGTGTGTGCGGTAATGGGGTCTTTCGGAACAGATTGACCACTAGGACCCTTTCCAAAGATTACTTCTAGGTCCTTCACCATGCCAAATACATCATCACCTTTAGGGAGCTTAGGCTTCTTCCGGTAATGTGCCTCACCGTTGAAATTCTTGCCTTTCTTTCTTACTTGATGATTGGTCGGAAGAAATTTACGACACCCCAGGTACACAACCTTCTTACATTTATCCAAATATGTACCTTTAGTCTTATCTAAATAGTGCGTGCATGCATTGTATCCCTTGTTTGACTGTCCTGAAATGTTACTAAGAGCAGGCCAATCATTGATGGCTACGAACAACAACGCTCGTAGGTTAAATGGCTCCTGTTTGTGCTCATCCCACACCTTTACACCTGGTTCTGCCCACAACTGCAAAAGTTCATCGACTAATGGCCTTAGGTACACATCAATGTCATTGCCGGGTTACTTCGGTCCTTGGATGAGTACTAGCATCATAATAAACTTCCGCTTCATGCACAACCAAGGAGGAAGGTTGTAGATACATAGAGTCACTGGCCAGGTGCTGTGGCTGCAACTCTGCTCCCCAAAATGATTCATGTCGTCTGTACTTAGACCAAACCATAAGTTCCTCGCGTCACCTGCCAAGTTCGAGTACTTTCTCTTGATGTTTCTCCACTGCGACCCATCGGCGGGGTGTCTTAGTTTCCCATCTTTCTTACGCTCTTCTTTGTGCCATCGCAACAACCTAGCATGCTCTTTGTTTCTGAACAGACGTTTCAACCATGGTATTATAGGAGCATACCACATAACCTTAGCAGGAACCCTCTTCCTGGGGGCTCATCATCGCCCACAACATCACTAGGGTCATCTTGTCTAATCTTGTATCGACATGCAGTGCATACCGAGCATTTATCCATATTCTCGTACTTCTCACCATGGTACAGGATGCATCCAATAATGCATGCATGTATCTTCTCCACATCTAATCCTAGAGGGCAAATAGTCTTTTTTGCTTCGTACGTTGTCTCGGGCAGCTCGTTATCCTTTGGAAGCTTTAGCTTCATTATTTTCAGTAACTTCTCAAATCCCTTGTCAAATAAGCCAGTCTCTTCCTTCCATTTCAGTAATTCAAGTGTGGTACCGAGCTTTGTGCTGCCATCTTTGCAATTTGGGTACAACAACTTTTTGTGATCCTTTTGCATGGCCTCCAACTTAAGCTTCTCCCTTTCTGTATCGCATTGTTGCTTTGCATCAGAAATGACCCGACCAAGACCATCAGCAGGCTCATCTGATGCCCGTTGTTCTTCTTCATTGCCGCCTCCCTCTTCTTCATTGTCTTCCATTGCAGTATCACCGTATTCTTTAGGGGACATAGGATAGCTGTCATCATCCTCCTCTTCTTCATTTTCTTCCAGCCTAACCCCTCTTTCTCCGTGCATGGCCCAACAATAATAGCCGGGCATGAAACCTCTCCAAAGCAGATGGCTTTGAAGGATTCTCGAGGCGAGTGCTCGCCATGTTCGACAATGACGCAGGGACAAGGCATAAAATTATCCACTTTGTTTGCCTTAGCCAAATTGATAAATTTATGCAGGCCTGCAATAAAATCGGAATCGTGTCGGTCGCCGTACATCCATCGCATCCGCGCATCGATCTGCGTCATAAAAATTAACCATGACAATGACATCGTGAATAGTGAAATGACCACCCTACATGGACACATGCAATATTTTTGTATCATTTACAGATAAAGAAGATAAGGTTCCTAACCTCGGCCGAGGATACCGTGTTGTGCAAACTTAAGTGTGGCTCGGACATTTCGTCGAACACCTTGTGTGCAGTGTGAAGAAAAAACTATCATCTACCTCCCACACAAAATTCCAGAAAAAATAAGTGGATGGGTGATGGCTCGGTGTTGATGTAGAGCTCGTTGGGAACCCCAAGAGGAAGGTATGATGAGCACAGCAGCAAGTTTCCATCAGTTATGAAACCAAGGTTTAATCGAACCAGTAGGAGCAATGAAACACTACCGGTGCTAGTAGCAATGTGGAGACCTGCACAACACAACCACAGAACTCTGTCCCCAACTTGCGATGAGATTGTCAATCTCACCATGTTTTGCTGAAAACAAAGGATTAAATGTATCGAATGGAAGGAAGTAATAGTTTGCAGAAAGTAAACACAAAGCAGTAAACAGTTTGTAGATAATATGTAAAAGAAAAGGATCGGGATCCATACTTCACTAGAGGTGGCTCTCCTTAGATAGATAACATGTTGGGTGAACAAATTACAGCGAGGCAATTGACAAACATCGAGAAAGCAATACATGCATATACTAATCATCTTGACTCCTTTGAGATTTGATTGGACATTATAACATTATACATAGACCGCCATCCAACTGCATCTATGACTAATAATCCACCTTCAGGTTATCATCCGAACCCCCTCCAGTATTAAGTTGTAAGCAACAGATTATTGTTTTACGAATTGCGTGTAATGTAAACAATACGATTGTTCTATGAACAAAGGATTGTTGTTTTCTCCCTAGTAGCAACAACACGTCTAGTACCTTAGAGATTTCTGTCACTTCCCAAGATTACCAAAGGCATGAACCCACTATCGAGCATAAATACTAACTCTTGGAGTTGCTAGCATCTACTTGGCCAAGATAGCTACTAACAACGGAAAGCATGCAAGATCACA
Source organism: Avena insularis (assembly GCA_023614405.1). NCBI lineage: Eukaryota > Viridiplantae > Streptophyta > Magnoliopsida > Poales > Poaceae > Avena > Avena insularis. The sequence goes on along the minus strand of CM042696.1, from coordinate 91,242,428 downwards.
AATAACAAAGACATGATAGAATCAATAATCAATCTGAAATAACATCTCAATATCCATCGGATCCCCGCAAACACAACATGCAGAATTACAAATAGATGATCTTGATCATGAACGGAGCTCACAAGATCTAAACATGAAAGCACAAAGGAGGAGAACCAGCCATCTAGCTACTACATGGATCCGTAGTCCAAGGATGAACTACTCACGCATCACAGGAGGCTTGCATGATGAAGAAGGCCTGTGGTGAATTCCTCTCCGTTAGGTGCCGGGAAGAGCTTCAGATCCCTCCCAATCTAGGGATGGAGATGACGGCAGCTACAGACTCTTTCGTGGATTTTTGATTAGGTACTTAGGGTTTTGGTCCCGAGGGCAATATATAGGCGGAAGGAGAGGCGAGGGTCTTGGGGTTGGCAGACAACCTGGCCTTGAGCAGGCTGGCCATGTGACCAGGTGGTGTGGCCCCCAGCCCTTCTCGTCAGATTCGGCATCCGATGACTTCCAGACAAATAGGCACTTTGGCTTTTGTCCCGTCCAATTCCGAGAATATTCATTTTCTGACTTTCCTAGAACCAAAAACAGCAGAAAACAGGCAGCTGGCACTGTGGCTCTTGTTAATAGGTTAGTCCAAGAAATCATATGAAAAGTACTCCAAAGTGTGGACAAAACACAAGAAAGTGGATAAAACCAAGCATGGAACATCAAAAATTATAGATACATTTGCAATGTATCAACATCCCCAAGCTTAACTCCTGCTCGTCCTCAAGTAGGTAAGTGATAAAAAGAAAGAATAATTTTTGAGGTGACATGCACCATCGAAGACTTGATCAAAGTATTTGTAAAACATTCAGAGCTGGGATCATAGTACTTCAATCATAACATGAAAGACAAAGTTCTAGCAATAAGACAAAGAAACTATGATGCAACATGAAAACGCACAACCAAAAGGTTCATGAATAACAATGCTTTGCAAGACGTTTGTTTCACATAAAGAAAACATATCATAATAGTATTCAGCTTATCCCTCATAGAGTAGCAAATATAAATGCATAGGACACCTTCAAAGTTCATAAGAGTGACTAGATACAAATAGTTTAAAACAAGCAATATCAAGATATGCATCAATCAACTAGTCTTGGGACAATGCACATAGAACTAAGAATGGCCACTATGCTCTCAAAGTAAGTGCATAAAGGTAGAAAGTGGAGACTCAATATAATGGTGGAAGAAAGGCCTTCATAGAAGGAAGTAGGGATTCAAGTCTCATAAAGAGCTTCCAAAAATTATGGTACTTATAGCTTTCAGCTCTCATTGCCCCTATCATAAGCATCTTGAAGGTGATTAAGGTTAAAGTGACACAACTAAGAGGATATGCTTGACAAGTTATAAACCAAAATCTCATGCCCCTTACTTACGAAGACCGATCCTCATGCTACTGAACTTTAGTCACAAGTAAGCTCTTGTCATTGTAAGTACATGTGTATCATAAAGAACCACCAATGGGGTACCCCTTGCACATGATACAGGAGTTATCCCATAATCAAAATGACAAGGCAAGCAGACAATGAGAATCTCAGTGATCTTTTTATTTGCTATTTGCATAGGTTTTTATTGAGGATGCTTCATAGAGTGCTCATTATGGTGATGCTACAAGTTTCCACCATGATTAGGCATGGCTTAGGCTAGCGGCCCAGGCGTTTATTTAACACACATACAAACTCCATGATCTTACAAGTTCCACTTTTACTTCACACCGACGGGATCCATAAGCAAAAGAACATGATATCAACGGGGTACAAAGTACAAGTGCAATGTTGAAAGCGTTCCCCATGATACATGGTTCTGCTAATTTCAACTTATAAAGCGCAAGCATATACGCAACAAAGAAGGACCCAATGGTTCAAATTTATTAAGGGCAAGAAAAGTAAAGTGTGCCATCAAGTTCGTGAGAGCTTTAATCACTAGTTTTCTCATAACAAGTTTAATTTGGAAGGTAAACAAAAACATGAATATACTTGGAATAGCATAAGCTAGTAGGTAGGTATGGTGGACTCTTTGGAATAACTTGGTTTAGGGAGTTGGATGCATGAGTGGAACTCATACTTGGTTGTGGAGGCTAGCAAAAGACTGGGAGCGACAAACCAAGAGAGCAATAATGGCCATAATCATGCAGAGCGACAAAACATCATTGATCAAAGCATAAAGTGATACTACAAGTTGAAAACTAAAGGATCATAAAGACTATGGTGACTTGAGATAGTCATAACATGATGTGAGCATGTGCCAAGTCAGCCCAAATAAAGCATTAAAGGAGAATACCACTATACTATGCTTTAATATGCTAAAACAACACATGATTCATCCAAGGCACATTAAGCAATCTCAATTATTTATAACAAGTCATGCTATAGCAAAGAATACTAAGCATAAAGCCAAAACAATATCAAGCATGGCATGACAAAGCATAGGCCACAGTCAAAAACAAGCTCTTTTTACCACACACTACAAGAGAAAAGAGGTTTTGTGACAAATCACTTTCGTCACCGAAAATGCCACTTCCGTCACTAAGTACTCCCTCGTGACGAAAACGTGGCGTCACTAGGGTCGTCACGGAAGCTCCGTCATAGATTCTTGTATAGTGACGGAATACAAATTTTCGTCACGCAAGATTGAGCTTCGGTGACGGTCCTTACGGCGTCACCTAAGATAGGTTATCCGTGACGGACCTTCTACGTCACCTAAAATAGGAAAATCTGTCACCGTTTAGCATATTCGTTGACGAAATATGCCGTCGCGGAAGATTTATGGCGTCACGAGGATTCTGGCAGGTGGGACCTGCAATGCTGACGTGGCAGCTGGAAGGTGGGTCCCACCACGATGACGTGGCAGCTGGCAGGTGGGTCCGACGATCTTGGCGTGGCGGCTGCGGTGGGTCCGACGATCTTGGCGTGGCTGGCGGTGGATGCAGCGATCCGACGATGCCGATGGCGGTGTGGGTCCGACGATGCTGACGTGGCAGCTGGCAGGTGGGTCCCACCATGATGACGTGGCATCCGGCGTGGGCGATCGGCGTCGACGTGGTACCGCGTGGGTCCGACGATGATGACGCGTGGAAGCCGCGTGGGTCCGACGATGCTGACGCGGTACCAGCGGTGGGTGCGATGATGACGCGGTCTGGCGGTGGGTCCCACCATGATGACGTGGCATCTGATAGGTGGGGCCAATGCGATGACGTGTCACCTTCGTGTGGGGCCCGTGGGGATGACGTGGCACCTGGCAGGTGGGTCCAGCGACGCTGACGTGGCAGCATGTAGGTGGGGCCATCAACGATAACGTGGCGTCTGCATGTGGGGCCGCGATGATGACGTGTCATTTTTTGGGCCGGCCCATTCGGATCTGCCTTGTGGGCCAGGAGGAATGTGACGCCGTCACCAATTTTTTTGCACGGACAAATTTGATTAAAAATTGAAATTCCACGCAAATTATGAAACAAAATTAAATGGAAGCAAATATTTGAAATGGCAGAAAATTTATAAATATGAATTGTATCACACGCAAACTTTAAAACTCTGGTAGACCGAAACTGCTGTATCAAACTCGAATGACTAAAGGAATAAAAAAACAATGTTTCGGCCCACCCGGCCCATTAGCGCGCAGAGATTTTTGGCCCAAGTCACGGGGACTGGGACTGGGAGTTCTGCCACATCCTCAACAGGTAACTAAGCATGCCATCCATTTCCTTATGCCTCTTTTCAAATGCCAGACGATTCGCTTCGCTCGACTTTTTCACTTCTTCAAGTTCATCATCCTGCTTCTTTCTCATCTCTTCAAATCTCCTTTCCTGCTCTTGCATCCGTTCCTCCATCTCGCGTCGAACCCTTTCAGATGCATTCAACGAATCTTGCTCCTGACTTGATAACCTTTCTTCTAAATCACGGATGCGCCTAGCTGAGACGCTAGACCTCTTGGAAGCAGATGAAACTCCGATGCTGGAAAGGAAAGTAATTGATCTTGAATTGTTCTGGTCTCTCAGGACTTCTTCAACAATCTCCAAATCAGTTTTGGGAATCCAATCTTCTGGGTGTGGTCCCATTTTACAAGCACGTCTCACTACAATAGGATAAAAAAATAGCAAGTACAGAGTTAGAAGAAATCAAATAATTAGACAAACTAATGAGAAATGCGTAGCACATAAAATAATTTACTTACATAAGCTTCTGCTGATTTCTAGGACATCATACCATCCTTGTTAGTGTGGCTTGCTTTAAAGAAAGCAACCGGGGAGGTATCAACGTCCTCGGTCTTCTGAGATTTCTACAAGAATTATGACACGATGAATTAAAGTGTGTATGGCATGTTCACAAAAAGAAGTAGGTGTTGCATCTGAAGAGTTCGAATACTCACAAGTTCATGGTAATGTGCAACAAAGCATCTCTGTTCTTCTTGTTACTCTTGCAGATTGCCTATGTATAGATGCATGAATTTAGTATTCCATAGTACAGTAGTATGTCTGCGATAGATGTAGCTGAAACAACAGGAATCGTGTACCTTGTAGTGCTCATCATGCCATATATCAAGAAGCTCTTCCCAGCTTTCCTCGTCTACCTCTTTTGGTTTCAACAATAAAGCTTGCTCGCGGGTTAGATCTTTATCTTCTTTCCAATAGACCTTTTTCAGCCTCCAACGTTGTTGGCGAATACCTTTCTATAAAATGTCGGTGCAAATGTCTTTGCCAAGGTCACCACTGCTGTCCATTGCAAATTTTCCCTGCAGATAACATGGAACACAAATTCATATCAGCATCGAATGACAGAATTGTTAAAAAATCATCCACCAATGAGACATTTTATATGGAAAATGAATAAGAGGTTAACGGACTTACAGTTATAGACTTCCAGTGGGTTGCCAGTGGCATCTTGCTGCGTATGTGAATGCCACACTCTGAACTTAGTTTTACTGCTTGCACAGGATCAGTGGGTCTCCTCATGCCAGGAGTCAAGTTGATCTGCATCTTAGCCCCTCCATTCCTTCTAGACCACTCGTGTACCCCATGCCCCATAGTAGGTTTGCGTACATTACGCTTTTCCTTTAGAGCACCCGTGTCTACAATTGCAACTAAAACTAGTGACAAAACGAGAGTCAAGACTTCAATTGAAAATTTTGCAACTAAACCAGTGAATAAATTGTAAGACGTAATGTCAATACCTTCCCGTTCGCTGCGGACAAGTACATTCTCCTCAGGTGAGTTGCTGCCTCTAGAGGTTTGAATTAGCATGGGCGAGGATTCATTTCCATTAGTACCCCCTTCCCCTGCTTTCTGGGTAGGGGTCTCTGTTTCACCATCATCTTGAGTCTCTGCATTTGCTGCTGACCTTGTTACAACATTTGGAGGCACAAAGGTTTTTGAGCGCTTCTGCTTCTTTTCTTTTGTAGAACCTTCCGTCACTTGCATTTTAATAGATCAAGCCATAAATATTAAAGCAATATGTACATATCCTACATGTGAAGGGAGGAGAAATCTGCATTTCTTCACCTTAGAGGAAGATTTAACAACATCATGGTCCTCTTCATCCGGAACAAACACATCATCATCAGTGGGCTCGTCGGCAGGATCAGGTTCATAATTAGGGTCCTCGGTGATATCCTTCTCCTGCGGCTGTGCCTCTTTCCGTGTTGTCACTGCCACCGGTTTCTTAGCAGTACCAAACACAAATTCACGCGCCATCGCCGTGAAATCCAACATTGGCTTTCCATGTTCAATAGCATTCTGCTTCAGTGCTTCAGACATACGAGACACGTTCTCATCCATCACTTGTTTCCTAACATTTTCATATTCATTTGTTGTTTTGACTTGAGTAACTGAAAACAATAAAGCAAAGGCAAGTCATGATCGTACTCATTAGTACAAACAGAGTAGACAAGATCATTAAAGCAAAAATTATGTGATCCATACTGTAAAATTAACATGCTCACAAAACATTATTCTATTGCCTCCAAATCTCGTATCGTCATTCAGTTAACTGTCTAAACCCTACTGTCAACAAGTTCAATTAAGTGTCAGGTTCAGTGTATTAGGTATCAAGTTGTTCAGTTGCGTCAGTTAAGACGCCAAGCAGCAGGGTTTATCCAACAAGTTGTGCCCTATTACCTGAACCATTATGTAGGAACAGAAACCTAAATGTAACACATAGTTATAAGATCGGATCATAGGGTGTCATGCTCAACACATTCATGGCATCTGGAACCATGATCTATGAAATTAAAACCCAAGATAAGCACATTGTGGAAGGATTCGGATCATAGGGTGTCACGTTCAACACGTGCTAGGCATCTCGAACCATGTCTATGATCTAAAACCTAGATCTTGCACATAAGCTGTAGCATCTTGAACAACGATCTACACATGTTGATCTACTAGAACTCATGCTTGACTGATCTAGAATGAGGCATAGACCTAGGGCGGCAGAAAAATGACCTGGGCGTTTACACTTTTGCTTCGATGTCGGTGGTAGCACATTCCGGCGTGGTGTGCCGCTTCGAAGACTACCGGACATGTCGCCCGCCGCAGAGGGGAAATCCGCCGGCAACCAACGCCTTGCTTGGCGGATCTGGGGTCGAGGAAAGTGGCGATGGGGTTCTAGGTGGGCGGTGAACAAGGAACGGAATTAGGGGATGGGTATGCGGGAGGTGGGGGCACGCCGTTTTTAAAGTGTCGTGGGGGCGGCAAATTGTTAGCGCCAAAATGGACGGGCGGGTGGAAAACAAAAGAGGTGGGAACGAAATTTTTCGGTACACAAGTGGAGGGAACGAAAACCATTCATTGTAAATTTGATTGGAAAAAACAGAGGGAACAGAACAGGAGGTTTACAAGTGGGGATTATCTCTAATTACATATTGTAATTAAATAAATCCTAACACATGCAACGGTTTAGGTTTTTCCACTACTTAGACCTCCCGTGCGGAATTTGTAATATGGTTTACAAGCCGAGATTATCTCTAATTCATTGTACTATAAATTTATTTGGCCATGAACCATATTAAATTATTTGAATAAGTCATTTGTTTATATATGAAAAGGAAAATAAAATATGTTCATTCACGTACAATAGTTGGATTACTGAGCAAACAATACCATTAGTTTCCTTTATTCCACAACTCCAACTTTAAAAGCTGAAGCACAATACCACTTAAACAAGTAAACCTCATTGATTCGAAAAACAAACAGAAGAGCGGAATTATTTCACATATTAGATACGTAGCCAGCAAAATTTTCTAACATCCACCAAAAGGTAGGTGATCTCATTAGACTTTACACCCAGAAACTAAGCAAATAGTTTTGCAACTAGGAACAGGGGCGGATCTGCTTGGTCACACCCTGATGCACATGCAACAAGGTAGAAAAAGCATTTTTAGTCTTACATATTAGACTTAAGCATAGTGTATCAGGAAAACTTAAACAAAGTGCATCAGGGTAAGTTTAATCCTAGATCCTCTTCCTAGTCTAGGAAGAGGCAGACATGAAAATCTGATAGGGTCAGGACACGGTCTGGACGTCCGTACTAGCCCTCTGATATCTCCTCCTCCTTGACGGGCATGGTCTGCGTGTCCCTGTCACCGCCACTGCCATCATCGTCACTGTCATCGTCGCTGCTGGTGTCGTACTCCCGGTGGGAGAGCCTATCGCCGTAGATTGTGACGACCAGCTCCCTGTTGCCAGCATAGTAGTCGAACGCCAGGATGTTGCCTTGCGAAATAGTGTAGCACTTGACGAACTTGGGCCAGCCCCTGCGGAGGTACAAGCGGCCATCTCGATGATCGAAATACATCTCCACATCGAAGGTCAGTTTGCTGTTACGCTCCCGGACGCGCACAGTGTTGGGTTGGTCGCCGCTGATGTAATCTTTGAAAGCATGGCAGAGGAAGAGCTTGTCCCACTTGTCCTCATGAAGGATGCAGATGAACATAAAATCGGGGTTCGGTTGCAGCGGCAGATGGGGTGGTGGAGACGGTGACGGCGACAGCGACGGTGACGGCGACAGCGACGGTGACGGCGACGGCGATGGTGACGGCAACAGCGACGGCGATGGCGATGGCAATGGCGATAGAGAAGTGGCCCTTCCCTTGCCGCTGCCCCTGCCCATATGACAGACAACGCGCGTTGCCGGCGTACGGGTTTGTCCTTCACGTCCCCTGCCCGCCATCGCCTTGGTACCCCTGAGCATGGACACCGGCGTAGGCGACAAATCATTTATTCTTCTCAATATGAAGACGAAACCCTCTCGGTTACGCCACCCTTCTGAATGCGCTTTCTTCGAGTATATGAGAATAGCTTGTCCCTCTTCTAGATCTGTGCTCTGTACGAAACACTTCCACCCATCTGGATCGAAGAAGAGGCGATCATCCTTTTCTATCTTGAAGTCGATGGGGGTGATCTCCTCTTTAGGAAGACACACTCGCTTGAGCCTCCCCGACATTTGTAGAGCATTAACAACCTTCTTAGGCAATTTAAGTCAATACAAAACAAGATATATAAGTTAGTAAGTCGATGTCATAAACCACATAGACAAATTGCATACACGCATGGCAACAAAAAAGAATTAAAAGAAAGTTATATGAATGTACCATGTGGTACAGCTTAAGATTCGTTTTGGTCAAGCGGGTTACGAATGGCAACCCGACAATTTTGCCCATGTTCGATTGAAGTTCCAGCAGATGCTCTTGCTCACTCTCAGTAAGCCGGCATCTTTGGGCGATGAGTGGTCCGAGATCACGCTTCTGCGAAGATGCTCCTGCCATGTTAAAGAATGGGTTGCGCATACAAATTTAGCACACATTAACAAATGGTAAAAGTGTAGGAAACACATTATACGTATTACAGTGTCACAGTAATGTATTTCATCACAACAATACAAATATTGTTTCTGCAAATACTTGCAAGTTATTTCAATGCTACAAGCACTAGTCATAGCATCGGAAAGCTCCAGACTCCTATTCTGGCTTGTCAGTATTGTACATTAGATTTACTTTTTCATGCCTGATGTACTAAGTTATAGCTATAGTGTATTCCTACCTATTAGGAAAACATTTATTCACAAGTGTTATCTGTTGCTCACCCTTGGCTAAGATTTTTAAGAAGTGGCACATGTTCTAACATGTTCTAGTTTCTCTTATTTGCAGGCACACAATGATGCAACTTCCTATAAGTACAAGGTTATCAAGTATTGGGATATAATTAGCACACTTTACTCAAGGGATCGAGCTCTGGCGGGGCTAGGCTCTGCAATTTGAAAGCCGTAAAAAATGGCAGACGAGAACGCTAACAATGACAACATCATTGATCAAGCTGTGTTGATATAATGAGCAGACAAGTGTATTTGTGGATACATTGATCTTTATTCATGTTGTAGTTGATTTTTATTTTGAAAATATCATATTTTATTTACATTATGTAATTGAATTTTGAAGCCAAATGTGTTGTTGATTTCACAATTGGCTTAAAATGGCAGCCAAACAGAAGCTGTAAATCATTTCATTTCAGAATTCCAGGTGGCAGCCAAACATAAAAATTCATTAAGGAATTTAAATTCCATTCAAATGAAGTGACATGGGGATTTCATTTCATTTCATTTAAACCAAATGAAATGAATGGATAGGAGCCAAACGAGCCCTAATATATTTTCCTACACATGCACTGTAGAGTTCAGACCTTATGCAATGTTTCCTTCCAGTAGTGTTTGATTCATGGGATTGTAATGTGCAGGAATTATTCCAGTAGGTACACTAGTGTATTTTCATGGGAAATCTAGCTTCAGCACATAGCTCGTGGAAAACCCTACTGGACAAACAATGCAGACATGATTTCAGTGGGCAGCACAAGTAAATCCAACATGATTGGGCTCACCTTCAGCACGGAGCAAGGTTGCGGAGATGCGGTCAACGCCGACGGGCCAGCGTCGCGGTGGTGTGGCCGGAGTTGATGCGGACGTGCACGTCGTTACGGGCGGCGGATGCGTTGCGGAGATGCATGGTGGCGTGGCTGTGGAGAAGCGCGGTGGCGGGGTTGCAATCTGATGCGTCGGTGGTGGGCGATCTCGACGGAAGCGTCTGCGGCCACGACGGTGCGGAGATGCGGCGGCGATGCGGAGATGCAGATGGAGAGGAGCAGTTTGGAGAAAGTACGAGAAGGGGCTAGGATATCTGCAGGGATAGATTTTTTCCCCAATTAGGTAAACTATTATTTTTACTAACATTGGTGCATGTTGGACCCACTTGTACTAACATTGGTGCATGTGGGACCCACTTATGAATGTTTAAAATAGCGGGCTATTTGATTTAGCGGCGCCAATTTTAAAAGCTATCAAAAGCTATAGCGGAGCGATAGCGCGCTATGTCCATTTAGCGGGTTTGCTAAACAATGACTTTTTTAAAAAAAGAGCAGTACATATTGGTATATATATCAATAATTTACAAATATTTGACAGTTTTACAGATCAATGCTCTGATCAACTCACTTATAACAGGTTTGACAGTGCATAGTGCATATTACATAGTAAAATTTGAAACAGAGCCACTTATACTAGCATTGGTGCATGTGGGACCCAATGGCATCTGTGGTTCCTGTTTGGCTGAGTTTGGGCAAATTTTGACCCTGATGACACATGTGGGTCCAGTTACACTAGCATCGGTGCATGCGAGTACCGATGGCATCTGTGGTTATAGTCTGAGTGAGTTTGGGCAAAAGTTTGACTGAAATTGTGCTTAAGTTGACCCTGATGACACACGTGGGTCCATATACACTAGCATTGGTGCATGTGGGCCCAATGGCATCTGTGGGTTCTATGTTGACTCATATCGCCGCAAAAGTTGACCCTGATAACACATGTGGGTCCACTTAGCTAACATTGGTGCATGTGGGACCCTATGGCATCTGTGTGTCCAGTTTGACTAAGATTGGGATTAAGTTGACCCCGATGACACATGTGGGCCCACATAGCTAGCAGCGGTGCATATGGGACCCTATGGCATCTGTGGGTCCAGTTTGACTAAGATTGGCCTTAAGTTGACCCTGATGACACATGTGGGCCCACATAGCTACCAGCAGTGCATGTGGGACCCTATGGCATCTGTGGGTCCAGTTTGACTAAGATTAGGCTATAAGTTGACCCTGATGACACACGTGGGCCCAGTTTGACTAAGATTGGGCTTAAGTTGACCCTGATGACACACGTGGGTCCACATACACTAGCATTGGTGCATGTGGGCCCAATGACATCTGTGGGTTCTATGTTGACTCATATCGCCGCAAAAGTTGACCCTGATGACACATGTGGGTCCACTTAGCTAACATTGGTGCATGTGGGACCCTATGGCATATATGGGTCCAGTTTGACTAAGATTGGGCTTAAGCTGACCCTGATGACACATGTGGGCCCACATAGCTAGCAGCGGTGCATGTGGGACCCTATGGCATCTGTGGGTCCAATTTGACTAAGATTGGGCTTAAGTTGACCCCAATGACACATGTGGGCCCACTTACACTAGCAATTGTGCATGTGGGACCTAATGGCATATGTGGTTTCAGTTTGACTGAGATTGGGCAAAAGTTGATCCCGATGACAAATGTGGATCCAATAACACTAGCTTAAAATAACTTTGTAACGCTTGCGTTTACAATTCTAGACTTTCATCAAGGCAAGTTTATATCTGTTGACAATCATATTCCTTTGAACTAGTATAGCCAGTGCACAAACACAACTGAACACACATATAACATTACATAGATAAGTTTGCTAGCTCACGGTACTTTAAGAAACAAGCATACTGAAGTAGTTCAACTTAGAAAGTAAACAACAATAAAATACCACGATTTGTACTACATAAACAACATACAACATCACAAATATAACTGGCTATAGTCTAGTAACATGCACTAATTCCAGCCGGTGGCGTTGGAGGCGGTGGGGTCAGTGGCTGTGTCGCCCCAGGCAGCGGTGGTGGTGTTGCCCAGTGGTGTCGCTTCGTCGTCTCGGTCATCTTCGCTCCCGCTTGCGTTTGGCGACATGCACCTCCTCTCCATCCGCCTCTTCCGCTCCCTGCACCTCCTGCTGCTCTTCCCGGATCGTCGTTGTTCGCTCCCTTTCACTTCATTGTGTTGCATCATCCCTTTCGTCATCCGCATCACTGTCTGCGGTATGCCGCCGCCGCACTTTTTGCCGCCTCGCTTGCCGCTTCTTTTCTGCATTAATTGCAGCCTTGCGAATCCCGGTCTAGCCTGCCCTCTTGCGGTAATGAGCCTACGATACAGCTCGTAGGCAACATACCGTCTCTTCTTTGCATACTCTAGGTTCATCGCGGAAAGTGTCTTGTTCTCCCATACTTCGTGGCCATCCTTCGGGAGTGCCTTGCAATTCCCGAGATCTCTGTCAATGATGATCACTGCTAGAGATAACATCCCGTCCTATCATCTGGTGATTCCAATGGAAACGTTCTTGGTCTTAAACATGTCTTGGATGTCGATGTGGTACTGCTCGAATGGTGATATCCTCATGTGCAAGCTTCTCTTTATCACTCGATGTCCACGCTAGCGAAAGTGATCCCCTTTTCCTAAAGGAACTCTGCCAGTTTCGGACAAGGCTCCCTTCTCCTGCAGTATAAATGCAAATTAAGACATGAAAATAATTTGGATGATGTACAATTATTTGATGATAATGTTAAACAAGGTAATTGCATAACCGTACCATTAGGCCATGTACAACACCCACAGATCATGCATAATACTTGAACTAACATGTCTAAGTATTTGAAATAAACGAGTGCAAGCAATATATTTGCATTGGCTAATTATACATGATCTCGAATGGAAAATAAAAATATGCACATAACCAGTTTTGGACAAGGCTCCCTTCTCCTGCAGTATAGATGCAAACTATGACATGACAATAATTTGGATGGTGTACAATTATTTGATGACAACGTTGAACAAGGAAATTGCGAAACCATGCTATTAGGTCACGTACAACGCCCATAGATCATGCATAATACTTGACCTAAAAAAATTCACAAGGACTTAAACCTATAGGAATTAAACAATGCACATAGGAAAAATTTCTAAGAATCAAAATCCTCCAAAATTCATATGAGATTCCTTTGAATCAAACAAGCCCTGCATCAAAGGAGGCCTGATGTGAAAACGTTCGTACAGGGTACAATCCTATGAATCAAACATGTGCTAATGGAAAAAAACATAAGGATTGAATCCTGTACAAACCCATAGGAAATCATTTGAATCAAATGAGGCCTGAAATAGAAATGCCCATCCTTAGTACGTATATTATCTGCAGTAGTGGAACACGAGGACAGTCTCCTTCAGGGCGATCTGGGCGACGGCGAGCTTTTGTGACGGAGCTTCGTCCCGCCTATTCCTTGTGTACTCGAGGTCTGAGTCCGAGGAAGTTGTAAGTCTCTTTCTCGAGCAATTGCTCGAACTTCTCCAACATGTGATTCAAGTAGTTCACATTGTTGGTGTACACCACCTCCATAATCTTCGTGCCATAGGCACAGATGGGCTTGATGTCAACCGTGATTTTCCCGTCATCGAGGATGTCTCCATAGGGATCCATGGATGATGAGTTCCCCGTCGTGTGGAGGAGGAAGACGCGAGAGGAAGAAGAAACGAGCGAAGCGGGCTTACCGAGTTATTGTGGTGTTACGGCGGTGGTGGAGTCGAGGCGGAGGGCCCGTACATCGATGTAGTCGACCCGTTATGGTGCGATGCGGTTAGTGCGGTGCAGTGCGGTCAGTTTTGTTACGGTGTGACGCGTTTAGGAGTGGTGCGATGCGGTTATTGCAGTGCAGTGGGGTAAGTTTTAATTTGTTACGGTGCGACGTGTTTAGGTGTGGTGCATGTGATGCGGTTATTGCGGTGCAGCAGTGGGATCTGTTTTGTTACGTGTAGGTGTGGTGCGGTCCGGTCATGGCTGCAAACTTTTAACAATTGAACGCACGGGGCTTTCACCAATCCTTTGTCGTGGCTGCAACTTAATTTTAAAAATTGAACCCACGGCTTTCCTACAACTTTTAACTCAAGTTTGACCTAAGCTTGTATAGTGCATAACTAATTCAAAATATCTCATAAAAATTGAAAACCTACACACTGATAAATTTTACGTGAACTAGTTGACACGAACAATTTTAAACTTGAAACATTTCATTCTCATCAAAATAACAATCCCGTATATGAGCTTAAGTTGACCCTGATGACAAATATGGGCCCACATAGCTAGCACCAAGTGTTTCCATGAAGCCGTGGATTTTTGCCTGGTTTCCACGTTTTGTCTGTTCGGTCCAACGTATCGCCCAGTTTTGGCATGTTTTGAGCGTAACTGACACACGCGAGACGCTAGTCGTGTTTTCCACGATGTCGGGCTGTTTTCCACGACGTCTCCCAGTTTCCACGTTTTTCCCGTTTGTTCCAACGTATCGTCCAGATTTGGCCTGTTTTGAGCGTAACCGACACACGCGAAACGCTAGTCGTGTTTTCCACGATGTCGAGCACCAAGTGTTTCCGCTACTATATGCCAAGATACTTCCATGATGTTGATGTACGTTCTTCCAGACTTGTTCAGTCTTTTGTTTCGCCAGGTTGTTATGGATTTTTTTCCTTCTGGCAATGTTGTCATCTTGCTGCCTTGTTTGAATAGGAATGACCGAGTGTTAGCTTTTTAGATGCATGGTGTTCAAACTCATGAACTTGGCTTGGTCAAAATCGCGTTAAACAAATATAATGCATTATGATGTGCAAGCTCTCTTTCAATGTTCTACCAATGTACAAACCGCATGCTATACCTCCATTTTAACAACATATAAAAATATGGTATCAAAAATTGAAAGTTAACTTGCTCAAAATTCAAATTTGATTTGGAGGTGATTTAGTATTTTCAAATTTCTACATGCACCAAGTTTTGAATCTGAAAAAACTCTACAAACGAATAATGTGGCCCCTACATTCCTTCAAACAATGGTGAAAACCTCATGGAATTCAGACAAACATAGCTCCTCAAATCCAAATCTGATTTTTTCTAAAATTCATGTCAAAACCACCTATTTGATGTGTTTAACTGAATTTTCAAATTTATACATGCACCAAGTTTTGAATCTGAAAAAACTCTACAAATAAATAATGTGGCCCCTACAGTCCTTCAAACATTGGTAAAACCCTCATGCAATTCAGACAAACACAGCTCGTAAATCCAAATCTGAAATTTATCAAACAATTCTGAAAACTAGTCGGAATCTACAAAATATTTAAAAATGATAAAAACAAGAGTAAAAAACCTAAGTACATAAAAATATTACATTTATTTTACATACAGTTATCGAATCTTTATTATAAGCTATATTACAACTTACAAGTAATATTGAAATAATAACAAAATGTTTAAAAAAAGGAACTCAGCCCAACCAGGCCTTCTGCCCGGACAAGCTACCTACGACCGAACTGGACCTCTTTCAGCCCATTATGTCCCCAATGCTGAACGATGTCAGACGGGTCGGACGGCTAGGAGTTTAGTCCCATCTCGCCAACTGGAGAGGATTCCGACCAGCTTAAATAGCCGCGTGTTCGGCTGCTATCAACAACCT
This sequence comes from Avena insularis, assembly GCA_023614405.1. Taxonomy (NCBI): domain Eukaryota; kingdom Viridiplantae; phylum Streptophyta; class Magnoliopsida; order Poales; family Poaceae; genus Avena; species Avena insularis. The sequence goes on along the minus strand of CM042696.1, from coordinate 91,226,792 downwards.
CTCTGTTCTATCTTACTTGCTATCGGGAATTCTACTTTGGGCCGTTGGGCCTACTGGCAGGTCACGGGCCTGCATCCTGGCCATTCATTTGGTTTCTAGTCGTATGCAGGCCGTGATTCGCTTGAGAAATATCATGCCAGTGGGTGGCCTTTTTTTGTTTTATTTGATCTTTTTTGTCCTATATTTTAACATAAATTCATATGTTTTTAATACAAATTTACATGGCATAGTGCATATACAGCACTATCTCTGCACTTTAATGGCCCAAACCATTTCAAATTTTGAAACACTACTACAATTTGCTACACCTATCAAAACCTTCCAATTTAGAATTGACGCAATGAAATACATTTTCTAGCGGCAAAGACAACTATCATGGCACAACATAGATACATATGTAAGAAACAAGCAATTAAGAGCATGTAACCATAACCTTACTAACAGCATAATAACATAGTAGTCTTACGGGAACTTCACCCTACCATCACAAGGTTACCACTTATAACCACAGTACCAAAAGAACATAGTTCTCAACCACTTCTACCTAGTTAACCAGTTCAACATATTAACCATATATACATAAACATCATCGCTATACTGATGATGTGACCATACATACTAGCAGTTGATATCAATATTCACTCCTCTTCAGTCTCGGAGTCGCTGAACACAAACTCATATGGCTGGAGGACCCTGAGTAGAGCTTTGTGCACTCACGATCACGAGTCACCCTCAAAGTAGTCCTCACCCAGACGTCCACGAGTGGCTACCTCTCGGACATGCTGCACAAGCCCCACCCTCAATCCCCCATGTGGCTTGAAGTGGTGGAATGGGCACCTGTAGAACTCAGTGTTGAATGGCAGGTAAGCAGAAATCCCCTTGCGCCTGAGCTTCTTTTCTTCTTTCCTCACAAAGGACTTGTATGTCCATTGCTCCACTTCAACATCTGAACCAGAGAAGTACTGCACAATAAATAAAACAAGAAAACAGTTTTTACTGCCTACTAAATATAAAAACCTACTACTTTTGTGCATGTCCAAATGCACTACAGCTGCTTGGAATAACATACCTCCTCATCAGGCCACGGGGAGAGTACATCATAGGCATCACCTGGGGTTGGTGCACCTTGAACAATTAAGACAAATGAACACTAGCATTTAAGGTAATTACTAAAAGCATTCAATATTAATAAATGAAAAACACTAGCAAAAATTAATAGCACAATAATTCGACTTCACAAATCTGATCTTAAAAACAACACTGATTCAAGAAACAAAACATTAAACTACATCAATGCTTTTTATACTACATTCCATTAAATTACAATGATTATTTGGAGGTTGGAATTGAAGGTAAAGAAACTAGACTATACATTCAAACAAAAAAAATATCAAGGATCAATTAGTTTAGTATAAGGTTGCATGAAGCTCCAGCAAGTCAAAATAGAGTAGTACAAAGTCTGTAAACTAATTAGTCTACACAAATCTGTTCATACAAGCATAAGCATCTAAAGAAATGTGTCTTAAAAGCAATTGGTACAAGTAAAGGAAAACAAAAGTAAGTACACAGATCACTGATTTGCACACTATTATGAGGCACCACTACAATCAATTAATAACATATATGCCATATGGTTATAACCACATTGTTCAGATCTAGTGCTAGAAGTTAATAAAATTCTATAAGTAATTTTAACACATTTCCCGTAAAAGGAATTAAAGCAAAAAAAAGGAAACTACAAAAGTATACCGAAGCTAGATAACCACATTATATCACAGCAACTAATTCAGACTAGTTGAATAGTTATAGCCAGCTAACCACATTATACCACATGTACCAAAAAAACAAGCCATACTGTTAACTAGTTGAAACTAACTAACCACATTATATCACAGCAGCTCAAATGAGAATCATGTAAACCATGTTCCTTCAACATAATACGAATTAACTACAAATTAAACTCTGTCAATTTAACAACAAATAAACCATCTTCCTACTAATTGAAAAAACTTCACCAATGGACTATCAGCATTGGTCATCTATACAAAATTACACAACGAATCTACAGACCCAGCCTTCCATCCAATAAATCCCTAAGGCCCCGATCGTTTTACTTTGGATTGTCCTGGTTTGACATGGATTGATGTGGTTTAAATCCTATCTAAGTCAAAATATACTCTAATCCAATCTAATCCAGTCCAATCTAACATAGAGGTGGGTTAACCGAACATAGCCCAAAGGATATGAATCCCTAACACTGAAAGAGCTGAATCTACAAAACACATCTTACTTCTAAATAATTTGAAGGGATTGAACGGAAATTAGAAGAAAATAATACTAACCTGCATCGCGGCGACCTGTGGAGACTGGACCGGCGCCAGATCCTCCGCGCCGCCAACCGGCACGTTCAGATCCAGCATTTCCACCTCGCCGAGGTCCGCATGCACCAACTCCTCCTCTCTGAGCGCCGCATCGACCATAGCGACCAGCGCGGACCGATGACCTCCTCTACCGCCATGGCCCTCCACCACCTCGACCGCATCTGGGAGGCTCACGGCTCCAAACCCCGCCCTTGCAGAACCGCCTGCATCGCCGCCGGACCCCACTCCCGCCATAGTCGGTGTCGAAATATTGCGGTATGGGAGAGCTCGAAGGCCTCAGGCGGAGGAGACGATGGGGAGAGCTAGGGTTTTCTCCCGCGCTCTTCTTTCCGTATCTGGTGAGGCAAAAGGGGGCAAATGGTGGGGATGAGGCTAGGCGAAGCGGCCGAGGGAGCTCTTATACTTCGCGTCGGTTCGTTTCAGCTGACGTCACCCGCGCACGTGACACCCACCCGTACAAAACTGGATTTTTTCAGCAGACTACTTCTATTTTCTGGATAACTGAATTTTCAAATTTCTACATGAACCAAGTTTTGAATCTGAAAAAACTCTACAAATGGAAAATGTGTCCCTTGGAGTCCTTCAAACAATGGTGAAAACCTCATGGAATTCAGACATACACAACTCCTGAAATCCAAATCTGAATTTTTAGGTCAAATTCGCGTTGAACGCAGAGGACGCATATGTACGAACCAAGCTGACCTAACAATATATCCATGAATAAACCACATCTTGTGGACCTAAAAATGATTTTTGCCAAAACAAATTAGGTTTCAATGATGTAGATCAATATTTCAATGTTTTGACCATATTGACCAAAATTTGACTTGACATAAAATTTGAGCAAACAATCATTTGACAATGAACAAAGTGGTCACATTCCAACTAAATGACCCCAAATACCATACCATGTTGGTAAAATACAAATTTTATTCAAATTTTTGAACTACCTTTACAAAATGTAGTTGAATTTCAATTATTAAAATGGAAAATGGTATTTGAAATCATAATTGGACCAAAAACCCAAAAGATGAAATGTGTGCTATAACAAGATACACCTACATGCCAAATCTTAGACCATTCTGAGAAAGTATGGCATGGAGTTGGGCATCTCCTAGGTAATTTGGATACTTACACATGAGACTCACACTTGAAACCAAGTGTGAGAGAGCAACCTCAACTTTCATTCAACAAACTCAAGGTTTATTATTTTTTGTGCAAACTAGGGTATAATGTAAGACACATGGCCAATATTTTACTTGTTTTACATTGTGGGTCCAATGTGAAAGCAATAGGAAAGTGGACTACATGCAGGACTACACGATTCCACACCCACGCGTGCACTAGAGGAAACCGAACGGCCAACATCTATATAAAGCAATGGGAAAGTGGACTACTTAAATTTATCCAAGCCTTCTTTAATTCTACTTATTATGATTGCTCATATGATATCTATCGGTTCATAGTTATCAGATAACTTTCTGAATGTGTTAAGGTAGTTAACTTGTAAATGATTCATCATTAAGTGCCTTAAATTCATCTGAGTCTAATTTGATTGTAGAGATTATGATAACAAGAATTTTATTTGGGAAGAAATGATTGATCTGATGAATGGAATTTAATGTGTAATGATCAATGCGTTTGAAACTTAAATTCATCCGAGTCTTCTTTCATTCTAGTGATTATGATTGCAAGAATTTTATTTAGGCAAAATTGGTTATTTGCCCCTAAAGTTCACATGCCTTGAATTATGTCCCCAAAGAATATTGTTCTTTAATAAAATATCCATTATGGACTTTGAAGCAAATAGAAATGAACGCTCAGGCGTTCCAGTGCTCACTAGACATGATAAGACAAAACTGTCGTCGATTCATCAAATATTGGTCAAACAACACTATCCTCGATTCATAAAATGTTAGTACTATCACCGCAACACAAAACTGTCCTCGATTCATCAAATGTTAGTACTATCACTGCAATAATTTAGAATAATTTTGGCAGCATTGTTAATTTTTTACAGCTTATTTCGTTTGATCGTTGTTGTGCTCCTGTTTATCTCACTTCTTACGTATTTCAAAATTCACAGGAAGACTCTGACTACGTGGGCCACGACAAGGACGACAGGGACCGCAAGAGCCGCTTTGTTCTTAAGCGACTGGTGAGTGGCCAGATACCTTTCCGCAACCGCGGGGAGCTATCTTGCCCATTCTGCGGCAGGGTCATCACCAAGAACTTAGAGAGCATGATCCAGCACGCGGATGGTGTTGGTGTAGGCAGCAGGCAGAAGCACAAGGGCCACACCAAGGCGAAGCATGACGCCTTTGGCAGATTCCTCGACAAGTACGTTAAGGGTGGCCTCATCCCGGTTATCGGTCCTGCTGTTGGCCCTCATGTTCTGTTTCTACAAGTTTAGTTTATGTTTGTGTTGTCCCCCTGGAGATGAAGAGAAACTGTGTGATGTTTGAAGACTAAGTTTTTATTATGTATGGTGGAAGCTGGGCAATCATACCCAGTTGTTTAAGACTATGTTAATGTGTATGGAGTTTGCTGTTGCGTTACTGGTGTACTTGTTATCTGAATTCTCATGTTGATGCACACTGCATTTGTTTACTAAATTAGATGGTTTGATGCTTTATTTTGTAGCTAAAAAAGTTTGAAGTAAGTTTGGACTACAAAAAGTTTTTGAAACCAATGTCAAACCAGAAACTTATGTACTTTACATACTGATGATCCTTCAGAATGTCTAAAAACAACCACAAACATGAAAGGCAAACTACTTATTTCCAATACTTTTCATAAAATTTGCAAAATATTCTAAGTAAAGGATTTAATTAATATAGCTAATTCTTTTCTTGTTAGTCTCAAGATTCTATTTTAGAGGATCTTACAAGACCTAACTATGACGACTAAGTCAGAGCAATAAAAACCAAATCAATTTCCTTGCTCTGTGCACTAAATGTAATCAATATATTTCCTTGTTTTGCCTAACGGCTAAAGCTAATCACGTCGAGCCCACAAATTAAGCTTACAACTGGGTCCAGGCCCGGCATGCAATCATAGTCGAACCATATATATATATATATATACGCTCTCCCTCCAACAAACCCTAAAGGCATAGTTGGAGTCAGCGCTGCCATCTAAACCACCTTTGCCTAGGCCGCAGATCTGTCGAGAGAGAGGGATGGCGAAGGGCAAGATCGTTGCGGTAAAAATCTAACCTATCTAGTTCGCATGTACTGGATCTATTTGGACAAAAATGTACGGCCAATGATCTTTAAATTTTCTTTTTTTGATTCGTAGTGTCCGGCCTGGGCGACAAGATCAAGTCCTTTTTTGTTCTCACCCTTGTAGAGAATTTTGAAGAAATGACGGTACTGGTTTTATTTTTTGTATTATCATCAGTCTTTCCTGGTCCACCCATTTTTCATGAATTATAGCATCTGTTAGTTTGTCATGTAGTAAACATGTTCCATTTTTCTTCAGTTAATACCCTGCTATGCTAGAGCGAATTTCCTTAAGAAGTTTGCCATCGACTCTGTCGACCACGAGAATGATTTTGTGGTCGAGGTGGTTACGGAAGAAGGGTTCGAATTCAACGTTGATTGTATCAACAAGGATGGCAGAACATATCTTGAAGGCCAATATTGGAGAGAATTTGCTAGAGTCTATAATCTGGATGTTAGAACGGAGCTTATCTTCTCTACCGACACACAAGGTCCATCTACCCCTGTGACGTCGATCAACCTACCGATCACCCACCCATGTAAGTAACTGCTTATTTGAAGTACTCCCTCCGTTTACAAATATACGATGTTTACGAGTTTGTATAAAATGGATGTATATATGTAGATCTACTAAAATATTTAGGTTCACCCATTTTGCTCGGTTTCTAGTCTACTTTGTAATGTGTAGAATATCACCGATGGAATTGTCTCTAGTTTTTTCCTTATGAAAAAAGAAGTAGTTGCTTTGTGTTTAGCACGATATTTTTTCCTTGTTCCTAAACAATCTTAATGTTGACGTACCTACCATACATTAATCTTAATTTTGATTCAGTAATATTCATTTAATTAATTATTTGAACTTGTACAGCATATTACAATCTGACCCAGGATAAGAAAAGCAAATTTGACACTATGCATGCCACTGATGGAACCATAATTAACTGGAGAATGATGGAGTTAGTGGTCAGCAATGTTGACATCATTGACACGCTGGTTGATGAACATGGAGCTGGGCCTTATCAAGTTGGAAAATGTGAGTCTCTGATCCACACATTAAGCTGGACAAATTGCAGGAAGAAAGAGCTGGTAAGTATGAGTGATCTACTTTGTTGTACCTGTAATTTTCCGATTAACAAATGTTCATATTGTGCATGTGGACCAAGAACAGAAACTCCCGCGACGCCTTGTCCCTGAAGACATGGCTCAATATGGTGATATCACAATTGTGTGAGATAAATACACAAAGGTCAAAGGGTCGTACTCAATTTCTCCTGGGGATGGCCGAGTATGCTGCGCTGGGTGGAGGGAAGTGATGTCACAGAAGGAGGATTTTCGGTGAATTGGAGACAAGATGTTTTTCATGCTGTACGTGGGACGTAAGGAGGCTTTCCTATTTGCCTTCTATGTTCCAAATGTGGAACTTTAGTAGCCTTGATCATTTTCACTATGATGGTCATGGGTCATTTGTCGACCTAATAATATGAGATGTTAAGACAATATTTTACGGTCCTTTCATTATGTGGCATTAGTATGTCTGAAGACATGGTTAAGTGTAATGGTACTATTAAATTTTTTATGAGTTGAAATATATTATGCCTGTCGTTGCTGCCAATTATATGAAATCGTGTTAATTGAGTTCATTTCATCGGTATCTATGAATATTTTATGAGCTACAAATTTTATGCGTGCACAACTTACTAGACGGACATGTCTGTCGCGTAGGTTGTGTCACGTAAAGAAGTATCTATCTCTAGTAAATCTATTTTGCTGCTCGAAGTAAGTATGACAAAAACAAGCAAAAACATCTAGGTACGACCATATATATCATTGTAATTAATAATTTTGTGTATAACATGGTTACTGGGAATTGAATGCAACGGTCTCCATAACTAGTATCAAACAGTACAACTGTGTGCTAGTATTTTAGTAACGCATTTTTACAAGGTACTAGTCAATATCACTATCAACATCTGAAATGCTCCTCCCAAATTCATCGACAACCGGTTCCAAGTCTTCTTGTTCTTCGTCGCTCAGGTCCATATCATTGTTTACACCATTTTTCCTTGCTAGTTGTCTAACAGTCTGAGAGTCAAAAAATATCACATCATCAAAGCGATCAGCCATGTCGTCTTCATGATCATCAACATATTCATCTTCCTCGTCCTCAATTTGGTGAACAATGGGATCTTCCGAGCCTAGGTCTTCCTGGTATGCACCTGCATTGCCTTTATCATCTTTTTCTGGAACATCGTATACATTCCTGTGCTTGAAAGTTTGCACCACCTTCCATGGATCACCAAATTTTGTGTCTTCCAAGTAAAAACAAGTATCTGCTTGTTGAGCTAATATGAAAGGGGCGTTCTTGTACCACAATACAGACGTATTGATGCTTTTAAAGTATCCATCATCCTTCATCTCCGTGGTTTTCCTACTTCCAAGGTCAAACCAATCACAGCGGAACAAGAACACGGATCTATCGCCGTGCTTGTTTCTCGGGTACTGTAACTCAAGAACCTCCTTCATCATACCGTAGTATTCTTGATCTTGTTCGTCAGAAACGGATCCCCTTGTCATTATGCCTGAGTTTTGAGTCCTTGTGTTCTTCTCACGCTCGACGGAACGGAACCTAGCGCCATTTACATTGCACATAGGGTGTACAACTACACGAGCATCTGGACCAAGTGCTAGTGATTTTAAATCTTCTGGAGCATTGTCCAAATTACTGACATGTTTTTTAAACCATGCAGGGAATTCTTTCTCTAGTTCCGCCTCAATGTTGTTCACACCCCTGTTCTGTAGTTGTTGTCGGAAATTCCTAAAAATCAAAAACAAATTAGTAATGGTACTACTATAACACAAAATATTACTGAAAATTTTGAATTAATAAAAAGTTAAATAGACCTACCGAATATAATTTTGTGCCTCATCACAGTTCTGCAGTACATACCAAACCATACTGTCAAATTCTTTGGGAAAATACTTCAACTTGGATAGTCCTAAACCTCTGGCTCCATCTGAAAAAATATCAAACTCTAGCGGATCAACTCTTTGTTTCTTATCTTGGTTCCTCTCAGGCTTGTTTTGTCTGGTTTCTATGACATCGCCCAAAAATTTAGAGCAATGATGCAAGCACTCATCCACGATATATCCCTCAATAATTGAACCTTCAGGCCTTGATTTGCTACGCACAGTTGATTTCAGGTACCCGAGCCTTCTTTCAACTGGATACATCCAACCATATTGAACAGGCCCCCTCTAAAGTGCCTCATCAGGTAGATGAATAGCCAGGTGCACCATTACATCAAAGAATGATGGGGGAAATAACAACTCAAGCTTGCAAAGAATTATGACAATTTCAACCTTCATTCGACACAGCACAGATGCTCTTAGAGTTTTGGCACACAACTCCCTGAAAAAGTTTCCCGGGCCAAAGAATGGTCTCATACATCGCCTTTGATGCAATCCTCTCGCACTACCGGCAACACACGCTGCATAAGTATGTGGCGGTCATGCGTCTTCAGACCGTGCACTTTACCCCCTGGGATGTCCATACATCTTGCTAAGTTTCCAGCAAAACCATCTGTGAACCTAGTGTTGGCCAAATACTTGCACAATTTTTGTTTGCCTTCCTTTTGAAGCGTCCACGGTGCTTTCTCCTTTGAAAAACCCTTGGCCTCAGGTTCCATCCAGAACTTCTTCCTGACATTAAATTTCTCCAAATCCATTCTACCACCAACAGTGTACTTGTTCTTTCCATCAAGCTCAAGAAGGGTACCAAGGATATTGTCCAATATGTTCTTCTCAATGTGCATCACATCTAGGTTGTGAACAAACTTCAATCTTGACCAGTATGGCAGATCATATAAGCTGATCTTGAGGTGCCAGGTTGGCTCACCAGTCATGCCACGCTTTCTCTTCCTAGTTGATGGATTTTTCCCTGGCCTGTAATCCTGAATTCTCTGTACCCTCTCCTCTCTTTCTGCAAGTGTGAAACTTGTTGGTGCATCCTTAGGTTCAGGTTTTCCATTGAAGGCTCTGCTACTCCTCCACTTGTGATCGTGAGGCGGAAATCGATGATGACTAATATAACCAATTTTATTATGCAAAGACTCATAGCAAGGATCCTTATCGCAGTGCGCACATGCAAAAAACCCTCTTGTGCTACGGCCAGACATCGTGGCATATCCAGGATAGTCATGAATCGACCAAAGAAAGGCAGCATGCAACGAAAACTCTCTACCTTTGCATGCATCATATGTGCCCACGCCACTCCATAGCTTCATCATATCTTTTATAAATGGCTCCATAAATACATGAAAATCCTTTCCTGGTGAATTTTTTCGAGGGATTAGCAATGACATCATGAAGTTGGATTGATCCACGCACATCCACGGTGGGAAGTTGTATGGAATGACAAAAACTGGCCACATACTATATGAACTAGTCATGTTTCCGTATGGGTTGAATCCATCTGTCGCAATACCAAGCCTTATGTTACGGGCATCTGAAGCAAACCATCCAAACTCCTTGTCAAAATCCACACTCAGGACAATGAGTTTTTTTGGCATGGTCTCCCCAAAACAGAGCACAGTCATACTTGCAAACATGAATTGTGTCATAACCAAGCCCAACCTCAGAAAGAACACTCTTAGCTTCAGCATAGGACTTGGGAAAATTCACTTTTGGCAAAGCAGCACATAAGACAGCCATAAATTGATCAAAAGCTCTATTTGTGACACGGTTGTATGATTTCACGTAAAGCATCTTCATAATGAATGACAACCTCATCTCAGTGGTGCATCCCTCGTGAAGCTCTTTCTTAGCTTCTTCGATGAGTTTCGCATAGAAATTAGTGTCACTTGGGCCTCTGTCACCAGAATCATGCAGCTCATCTAACATCTTGTCAACATGATCATTATGATTCTCATTTCCATCATCATAATCATCATCGTCATCGCTTTGATACAAACTATGATCATAGTTTTCATCAGGACCATCATCTTCTCAGTGACAACTCCACTTTGTGTACGAAACAGCCATACCATTGATGTGTAAGTGATACTCAACAGTTTCCTGAGTCTGCTACGTAATATTAAGGCATTTTTGGCATGGGCACAATATTGATGCACCTTCGTTGCAGTTTGCACGCGCAAACTCCATAAACTCGCGGACACCTTGTAGGTAAAAAGGGGTGAACTTGCGCCCATGAATAATCCACTGTCGATCCATCGCCTACAAAAATATATATAATGTGTTCCACTCGAGTCATAATGCCATTCAATTTGTACTAATCGATGTGAAAATTGTTTACCAAAGTCCAAATAAATCACAATGTGTAACATAAACACCAATCCAAATCAATTTCATAACAGATCTCAAGGGAACTCACATGTGCTTCCTATTGCCGTGCGCCAGATCCAGGGAAGCTTATAATCAAGGGCTTCGACGGGCTCGGTCTCGGCGGCGACGTGCAGGATGGGCGCGATGCTGCTGAGCATGGACGGGATAACCTCGTTGTCGAACCTGCAACTCGCAATTTTCGCGAGAGAACCAAATCCTAGTTGGTGAAGATCGTGATTTGAGCCTGCCGTGAAGCCTCGCTAGCTGGGATCGTGATCGATCGTCGTGATCGCGTGGCGCAGTCCCCGGGACTTGAAGATGAAGGGCCAGCGATTGTTGTGATCGCCTGGACAAGGGATACCCTAGACGGCACTCGTTCGCAAGAACAGAGAAGAAAACTGTTTGGAAGATCGCACAAGACCTAACTATAACAATTCGTGTTTGTACATGCCACGTACGGCACATAGAGTTTACAAAATGGTAGGCCAATCAAACAATTCAAAAACCGAACGGTAGCCCAGCGGTAACAAAATGTTTTACTTTGTACTAGGTCCTCGGTTCGAAACCCATCTTTGCCCTTTTATCGTTTTTAACACAATTTCTAACTCGTTGGTTCCACGAACAATCGGTGACGGCTTAATCTACGACGCTCTAAAATCCGTCGTGCGGATAATCGGCGACGGTTTGCCGTGACGCGAAACGCGACCGTCACGCATTATCAAGCATACGTGACGTCCAAAACTAATCCGTCACCTATGGTTACTTTCGGTGACGGTTCTGAATTTTGTCACCAGGCAATTCGTCACCGATTCTAGGATCTGTTGTAGTGACATAAGCATGAACTTTCCTACTCTTTTCTAAACCAAACCAAACTATTTGCAAACTAATGTATGAAAGAGGGGGTCCAACCAATTTATTCAGCAAACTAAGCAAACCAAGCAAACAAAAAACCAAAACAAAAACAAAAAAGAATACGCTCCAAGAACAACACAACTGTGCATGAAACAATAAAAATGAAGCGTTTGGAAGAAACTTGGGATTTTTATTGATGAAGAAGGGGATGCCTTGGGCATCCCCAAGCTTTGACGCTTGTAATTCTTGGATATTTCTTGGGGTGGCACGCGTGGCATCCCCAAGCTTGAGCTTTAGTCCATCCTTCATCTCATTACTCATTCCTTCCATACACCTGAAAATTTTCCTTCGTACAAAACTTCACACAATCTTTATTAGCAACATTAGTGCACACAAGATAATAGGTCTTAAGGTTCAGCTCTAACACCAAATAAACTTCCATTAGAACACTAGCTACTGTAGCCCTCAAAAAGCTCGATTCGCCAAAAGAACTCAAAAAGGAACCAACAAGAAGCAAATGCAGAAAATGGCAGAAATCTGTCAAAACAGACCAACAGGTAAAGACGAATTTTTTCGAAGACCTTATGTTGCTCAAATCAAAAAGTGCTAAAGTAACAAAAGTTAGATAACAACCTGGGGCAGAAGCACAAAACTTCACGCCTCAAAAAGACGTTCAGAGATTTTCCACGATTTTTTATGGTGAAGCACGGAAATCTGTTTCCGGACAGCAACTTTCCCAATCATTACTTCTCTCTCATTAGAGTTACTCTTGGCACAAAAAGCAAATAAAAAGGATAAGGAGCGGTCATTACTGAAGTACTAACTTCAAGACTCATCTAAAACTTTTAGGTTATCTCCCAATAAGTACTTTTCTTTAACGCCTTTAAGTTAGGCATAAGAAGCAAGAAAGAATCAAGTGTTCTCAAATGAAGAAGCATTAAGACCAAATTTTGTTTTCATAGGAGAAGCAAAAGAAATCTTCTCTCTCTTATTAGGGAAGTGTTCTATACCTTTCTTGAGTGGGAGTTGATATTTAATCGTGCCTTCTTTCATATCAATAATGGCACCAACAGTTCTAAGAAAAGGTCTTCCCAAAGTAATAGGACAAGAAACATTGTATTCAACATCCAAAACATAGAAATCAACGGGGACATAGGCATTGTTAACCATAATAAGAACATCATTAAGACTCCCCATGAGTTTCTTTTTAGCATTATCATCAAGTGGGACATTCAAATAACAATCTTCAAGAGGAGGCAAATCAAGCATATCATAAATCCTTCTAGGCATAATAGAAACACTACTATCAAGATCACATAAAGCTTTTAAACCAAAGTCATTCACTTTCATATTAATGATGGGTTCCCAACCATCTTCTTGTTTTATAGGAATAGAAGCTTTATGTTTCATCTTTTCTTCTTTAATCTTTATGAGAGCATCAGTAATGTGTTTTGTAAAGGCCATTTTCATAGCACTAGCATTAGGACTTTTAGCAAGCTTTTGTAGGAACTTAATAACTTCAAAGATATTGCAACCATCAAGATCAAAATCAAATTTATCCTCTAAAGTAGTAGAACTATTACTAGCCTCAACACTAGTTGTGGTGATAGTAGAAACACTAATGTTTCTAGCAATTTCATCTTCTCTTTCCCACTTAGCATGTAATTCAGCTAATAGTCTAACATTTTCATCAATTCTTACTTGTATGGCATTAGTAGCTGCAAAGGGATTATCATTAGTTTCAGGTTAGCAGCCATTTTATTCAAAGAAGATTGAGCTTCAGCCAAAGATGTTATATTTCTTTCAGCATTAGAGAGTTTTTCCTCAATAGTTTTATTGAAAGCAGTTTGTTTACTAATAAAGTCTTTAAGCATAACTTCAAGTTCAGAGGGTGCACTCCTATTATTGTTGTAGGAATTTCCATAAGCATTACCATTGTTGGGAGTATATGGCTTATAATTGTTGTTACCAAAATTATTCCTATAAGCATTATTGCCAAAATTATTATTTATTATGAAGTTCACATCAATTTGCTCTTCTTAAGCAACCAAAGAGGCTAAGGGAACATTATTTGGATCAATATGGGCTTTCCCATTCACAAGCATAGACATAATAATATCAATCTTATCACTCAAGGAGGAGGTTTCCTCAATAGAATTTACCTTCCTACCTTGTGGAGCTCTCTCAGTATGCCATTCAGAATAATTAACCATCATATTGTCTAGAAGTTTTGTTGCAGCACCTAAAGTGTTGGTCATAAAGGTACCTCTAGCAGCAGAATCCAATAGGTTCCTTGAAGAATAGTTCAATCCTGCATAAAAAGTTTGGATGATCATCCAAGCAGTCAGTCCATGAGTGGGACAATTCTTTACCAAAGATTTCATTCTTTCCCAAGCTTGAGCAACATGTTCATTATCAGATTGTTTAAACTTCATTATTTCACTTCTCATAGATATAATCTTAGCAGGAGGACAGTGTTTTCCAATAAAAGCATCTTTGCATTTAGTCCAAGAATCAATATTGTTCCTAGTTAAGGAATTCAACCATTCTTTAGCTTTTCCTCTCAAAGAGAAAGGAAACAATTTCAGCTTAATAATATCACCATCTATATCCCTATGCTTTTGCATCTCACAAAGTTCAACAAAGTTATTTAGATGGCGCAAAGATCTTCATTACCAATACCAGAAAATTGTTCTCTCATAACAAGATTGAGCAAAGCAGGTTTTATCTCAAAGAAAGTATCTTCAGGCACAGGTGGAGCAATATGTGTGCTCATAAAATCATTGTTGTTGGTGCTAGTGAAGTCACACAACTTAGTGTTTTCAAGGGTAGTCATTTTTTTGTGTTTTTGAATAAGAAAGCAAACTTGTAAAACTATTTTTTTGTGTTTTTGATAACAAAACAAGCAAACAAAGCAAAAGTAAAGTAAGCCAAACAAAAATAACAAAGTAAAGAGATTGGTTATGAGGGACTCCCCTTGTGAAGATGTCCTTGACTCCCCGGCAACGGCGCCAGAAAAATGCTTGATGGCTCGGTGTTGATGTAGAGCTCGTTGGGAACCCCAAGAGGAAGGTATGATGAGCACAGCAACAAGTTTCCCTCAGTTATGAAACCAAGGTTTAATCGAACCAGTAGGAGCAAGGAAATACCCCAAAGGTGTTGCTAGCTAAGCCTTGGCAGGACGCACTACCGGTGCTAGTAGCAACGTGGAGACTTGCACAACACAACCACATAACTTTGTCCCCAATTTGCGATGAGGTTTTCAATCTCACCGTGTTTTTCTGAAAACAAAGGATTAAACATATCGAATGGAAGGAAGTAATAGTTTATAGAAAGTAAACACAAAGCAGTAAACAGTTTGTAGATAATATGTAAAAGAAAAGGACCGGGATCCATAGTTCACTAGAGGTGGCTCTCCTTAGATAGATAATATGCTGGGTGAACAAATTACAGCGGGGCAATTGACAAACATCGAGAAAGCAATACATTCATATACTAATCATCTTGACTCCTTTGAGATTCGATTGGGCATTACAACATTATACATAGACCGCCATCCAACTGCATCTATGACTAATAATCCACCTTCAGGTTATCATCCGAACCCCCTCCAGTATTAGGTTGCAAGCAACAGATTATTGCTTTACGAATTGCGTGTAATGTAAACAATACGATTGTTCTATGAACAAAAGATTGTTGTTTTCTCCCTAGTAGCAACAACACATCTATTACCTTAGAGATTTCTGTCACTTCCCTAGATTACCAGAGGCATGAACCCACTATCGAGCATAAATACTAACTCTTGGAGTTCCTAGCATCTACTTGGCCAAGATAGCTACTAGCAACGGAAAGCATGCAAGATCACAAATAACAAAGACATGATAGAATCAATAATCAATCTGAAATAGCATCTCAATATCCATCGGATGCCCGCAAACACAACATGTAGAATTACAAACAGATGATCTTGATCATGAACGGAGCTCACAAGATCTAAACATGAAAGCACAAAGGAGGAGAACCAGCCATCTAGCTACTACATGGATCCATAGTCCAAGGATGAACTACTCACGCATCACACCGGAGGCTTGCATGATGATGAAGAAGGCCTCCAGGGTGAATTCCCCTCTCTGGAAGGGTGCCGGGAAGAGCTTCATATCCCTCCCGATCTAGGGATGGAGATGACGGCGGCTACAGACTCTTTCGTGGATTTTTGATCGGGTACTTAGGGTTTTGGTCCCGAGGGCAATATATAGGCGGAAGGAGATGCCGAGGGGGTGCTGGGGCCAGGTGGTGTGGCCGGCCCCCAGCCCTTCTCTGTCTCGTATTTTGGCATCTGATGACTTCCGGAAAAATAGGCACTTTGGCTTTTATCCCGTCCAATTCCGAGAATATTCATTTTCTGACTTTCCTGGAACCAAAAATAGCAGAAAACAGGCAGCTGGCACTCGGGCTCTTGTTAATAGGTTAGTCCAAGAAATCATATGAAAAGTACTCCAAAGTATGGACAAAACACAAGAAAGTGGATAAAACCAAGCATGAAACATCAAAAATTATAGATACATTTGCAATGTATCAATGGGCTGGGCTTATTTATAGCCAGGGGAGGGTTTTTGGTCTCGGTTCTTGGCATGAACCGGAACCAATGCTCCGCAGAGCGCCATGTGTGCGTCGCGGGGAGGGCCATCCAAAAAAAACCACCCAGGTCATTGGTCCCGGATGATGGTATGAACCGGGACCAATGACCTGGAATGGCGTTCTGGCCGCCACGCAGTCGAGGAGGGCTTTGGTCCCGGTTCGTGGCATGAACCGGGACCAATGCCCAACACCGTCGCTTCGTCGTCCTCGTGTACAAATAGGAGGCCATAGCGCGTCGCTTCGCCATCGCCTCGCCCTCTGCAATCTCTCTACCGCGTCGTCGCTTCGTCGTCCATCCTCCCCTCCCTCTCCAATCTCCAACCCGCTGCCATGGAGATGCCCCCGCTGAACTTCTACGAGGTGGTGATGTTCGCGCACTTCGACATCCTCGCGCCACCGGGCGCGACG
This sequence comes from Avena insularis, assembly GCA_023614405.1. Lineage (NCBI taxonomy): Eukaryota > Viridiplantae > Streptophyta > Magnoliopsida > Poales > Poaceae > Avena > Avena insularis. The sequence goes on along the minus strand of CM042696.1, from coordinate 91,209,949 downwards.
GTGCCCCACGGATGGCGCATCAGCTATGCGGGTGTGCCGGTGGCTCCGCTCCTCGTCCCCGGCGGAGCCGAGATGGAGAGCGAAATCGCGGCACATCGCCGCCAGATGCCCGCGTGGAAGAGGGCGCTGCCCTAGTACACGGCGGCCAGCCGTACTGGCCGGCGCTGTTCAAGAAGGAGCGGAAGGCCAAGATTGGCAACCGCATCGTTTACGAGCGCGTGGTGCACCTGGATCTCCGCAACCGAGAAGGGCGGGAGAGGTTCTAGTCCGTCCCTGGACGGACCAAGTACACCGTCATCGTCGCCGCTCGCTGCGAAGAGGTGCTCCGTCTCGCGAACAATGCGGAAATCGTGGAGGTTCCGTCCGACGATGACGAGGAAGCCGACGGCTCGGAGGACAGCGGCAACGGAAGTGAAATTGTTGACTAGGAAGAATTTGTGAAATTGCACCTTTGTTTAAGAAAAATTTGTGGTTAAATTAATGAAATGCCTCGATTTAGATCTCTGTCTCGATTAATTTATGGAAGAATTTTTCAAAAATATTAGATCAATTTCTGCCTCGATTTAATTTAGATCTCTGTCCCGGATTGGGACCGTCGAGGGGTTTTTGGTCCCGGTTCGTGGCATGAACCGGGACCAATGCTTCGCAGAGCGCCACGTGTGCGTCGCGGGGGCATCGGTCCCGGTTCATGCCACGAACCGGGGCCATAGCTTAGAGATGAACCGGAACCAATGTCCAGGCGGCATGAACTAGGCACTACTAGGAAAACAGCTATAGGTAATCCACACATCCGTGGCGCACGTGCTAGTGGTGCCCTACGGGTAAAATAGGTGTGGCGCACTGTCCACAGGTGCCCTACGGCTAACTGCCGTAAGTGTAGCGCACATGAGGGTGGTGCGTCACGGCTACTTGTGGGCCAAGGCACAGGTGGCCACAAACAACCTAGCCGTAGCGCACCTGTGCGTGGTGCGCTACGGGTGTAAAACTTAGTCATAGCGCACTCTGACATAGTGCGCTACGGTTATGTGGGTTGCGGCCTGCTGTGCATGTTGGGCGAACTTACCCGTAGGGCACCCTAGCCTAGTGCGCCACAGGTAAGTTTCCTGCACCAACCCCTCTCCCCCCCCCCGTTGGATCGCCTGTTTAGCCTTGCAAAAAATAAAAGAAAATGATAAACAATTTAAAAAATAAAATCCTTTCACATGTATGTAAGTAATGTGGTCTAGTGTGTAGGGAAATTAACAAACATGAATTTCGACTTTTTCTGCAAAAAAAGATCATGTCACGGTAAAATAGCCGTAACTTTTGCATACGAATTTGAAAAAAAACGTTTAATATACCAAAATGACGAGAACGAGATTTCACATTTGCTCGCAACCACCTACGGTCATTTAGAGATTTTTTAGATTTTCAAAATTCGAATAGAGTAAAAAGTTATGATCAAAAGATCGTTTTTTCCTGCAGAAAAAAAATGAAGGCCACTTACTTGTAGCGCACCACCCCTAGTGCGCCACGAGTAAGTTGGGCGGGATTCGAAATTCGAATCACCACCCGACCACCTAACTCTCCATATATATCTTCCCCACCCACCCCTTATCTCCTCCACTTCGACTTCTCCTTCTACACTTCTCCTTCCTTCTTCACCTTCTCCTTCTCCTCCACCTCTCCTACCTTCTTCTTCTCCTCACTGCTCCTTCTCCTCTCTCCGGCTGCACCCACCTTCGACGGTGCCCTCCTCCGACCACCTCCGGCTACACCCTCCCCAACCATCCTCTGACGGCGCCCTGCCCCGTGCACCTCCGGATGCAACCTCCTCCATCATACTCCGACCGTGCCCTCCTCGGACTGCACCCTCCTCCACCAGCCTCTAACCACACCCTCCTCTGACCACCTCCAGCAGCGACCTCCTTCGACGAGGCTACAACACCGACGACGACGGCGGCCGGCGGCTCGTTCTAGATCTAGATCTAGATCAAATCCCGCTTTTTTTTTGAAATTTGAAATCGTACCCATGGCGCACAACACCTAGTGAGCCACGGCTAACTTTTCATACGCGTGGCGCACAACACCTAGTACGCCACGGCTAACTTTTCATACTCGTGGCGCACCACCTAGTGTGCCACGGCTAACTTTTCATACTCGTGGCGCACCAGGTGGTGCGCCACGGCTAACTTTTACCCGTAGCGCGCGCCTCGTGGCGCACCCCTAGTGCGCCACGGATGATCAAAACAGGTGCGCCACGGATTAGCTGTTTTCTAGTAGTGGAGATCGGTGCCTGGCATTGGTCCCGATTGCGGAACCGAATCGGGATCAATGACATTTGGGTGCTGGACCAAAGACACTTTTTCTACTAGTGAAGATTGCGTGTGCCAAAATAGTTTCAGACAACGGTGCAGTACTTGCACGAGAATCAACGCAGATAATGGTGTTGTGCCCTCGATCGGACGAGCTAGTTACATATCTAGAGGTAACTCTATTAAATCGGACGTTGGGTTTAATCGAGGTTTATCGCGTTTGATCTATTTCATTATACGTGAATGGGCAAATTATGGCACACTCGAGCCTAACTAAGATTTGTTGAGCTCACTCTATTTTATAGAGAGCGAAAGGTTATCTGGTTTACCTGTGTAGTATTAGGCATTGTCAAGCTTTGGCTCGAGCCTTCACGAGCTTCTTCACATCCGAGCTAGAGCGTGACAGGAACGTCGAAGACGAACATATGCAAACTATTGGGTTGCCGATGTGAACGTCTTTCTTTTAACATATTTGATTTTTACTTTGACCGATAACTCTTCAATATTTAAGCATTGTGGCAACCAACAAACACAATACTAACAGACATCATTTTTTTCTACACAAATCCCAGGTACACATTTTATGCGCAATTTAGGCTTCAATAAAAGTACAGGTACCACTTTGCACATTTCTAAACATAATTCTAAACCAAAAAACCTGAACAAAAAAGTGCATTTTCAGGTGTGCAAACTATCCCACTGCAAAAATCTAAGCCCGAAATTGCAAATTTGAAGTACAAATGCGCTTACATAATGTGCAACCTCCTCAATTACATGTTTCTAACCCAAAAAACTACACACACACGAGTACTGAATTTAAGTATCAGGAATTTGAACTACCCATCAAGTGTACATTTTTATCTTGATATTGCACTCTTTTAAAATTTTCATGTGGCTTACAAAAAAGACAAACTCAAAAGTTGCACATGTAAAGACCATAAATAATCAAAGCACTTGAAATAGGATTACAAAATGCCTCTCATTTAAATTAATAGATGCAAGTTGTAAACAACCCGTTGGGGTTCAATCCTCGTGGCTTATGTATATGAATCTCCATGCATGATCTAGTTGACTATAAACCGAATGGTAATTCAGAAGAAGATAAAGGAGTCACTAAATTTTTAGCAAAACTTTTAAAATATTATTTCCTACAAATTTTCTACAAAAATGTTCTTGGTATTGAAGGTTGAAGACCAAATCAAGCTAAATTCACTTATTTTCTTCTTAAATCCTTAATTTGACCGAGAACACTCATCAAGAAGACTCCTCAAGTAGCACCTTCAATGCTTAAGTGGTATGGTAACCATAAAATGCAGTACTAATGAATGTAAAAAATGGGGGTGCACATTTGAATGTGCAATTTTAGCCATTGAAAAGTACAAGTACCTATTTGCAAACTTATAAACCTAATTATAACCAGAAAAAACTAAACAAAAAAGTGCAAATTCGGGTGTGCAGACGAACCCAATGCAAAATTGTAAACCCAAAATAGCAACACATATGTGTCTTGCTCAAACTTCATGATTTTGTTTTTCCAGTGAATCCCACATGTGGTTGTGTTCTTCCAACTAATCCACTCCCAATATCACATTATAAGCCCCGAAGTAAATGCAATCAACCACGTGATGTAACAGACAAGCCTGAAATAAGCCTTTGGGACGCAGCATGGTGATGCTTGTTTGGCGCGTGGGAATGCACTAATCTAATGATATATTGGTAAATGTATGTGGATTCGCACACCACTCCTTATGTTCAGCTAAAAAGCCTTCCAGGGTCGAATTTCTTAGGAAAAAAAATCAAAGATTAGAATGTCAACTATCTGGGACAAAGGAAGCAAACTCAGTGTCATTGTAGTTTCAAAATAAGAAAAGTACCCCAACTTAACATATCTAATCAAAAAAAAATATGCACACAAAAAGATGTCTAAATTTGAGATTTAGGTATTTCACCAACCGAGTTATCTCGATATTGCATTGTTTTAAAATAAGGGACGGACTAACAAAATTAGATATTCAAACAAAAAATATGTAAAAATAAAAAAATCAATACGTCTGAAATACAAGTACAAATGTGCTTGTTTAACTTCATAAACGCAATCTAGTTTTGTAGGCTGTGCACTAAGGTAGTGAGCAGCACCTTGGGGTTCAATCCACGTGGCTCCTGGTTCCATTTTTGTTTCAAAATAACAAAAGTTGTAGGAGTATGAATCTCCATGCAAGATCTAGTTTTGTACTCCTCCGTCCGTAAAAGAGAATACATCCAACTTTCTTGGAGATTTAAACTATTTTAGACCTTCACCCAGTTTGCAAGAAAAAAGTAACAATATTTATGAAACCAAATAACTACTCCCTCTGTTTCGGTTTACAAATCCTACGTGTATATCTAGGTTATCAATTTGACCTATATAATTTGAATTATATAATATAAAAATTATATTATTTGAAAATACAAAGTCTAAAGTTTCTGGTGATATATTTTTATAATATATACTTCATGCTAAGTTGCTCAATTTGGCGATATAGATCTACGTGCAGGACTTGTAAACCGAAACGGAGAGAGTATATGATAAAGATCTATTTATCATCATGAATCTAATGTTGCTAATTTTGTGGCATAAATGTTTGTACCCTTTTTATAACTACTGCAAAACTAAAATAAATTGAATCTCGGTTTTTCTGGAAGTATACTCTTTTGTGGACAGAAGAGATATAAACCAATATTAGTACTTCCTGTGGCGTGTTTAACGTAGTACGTGCTCATCTTAATCTTGTTAATTAGTTATAAGTGACGTCCACCAGCTTGCTTCTTCAATTCGTACTCATCGATCCATCGATGGTTGGTTTGGCCCTGTCCTGTCAGTCTCATGGATTCTGCTATTTCTTCCGCGTATTGATCATGCAGCGGGTAGCTTGTGCCTGTTATCAGATAAAGGCAAGTTGGCACAACACATAACATGATGCCGTCTGGGTACAAGGTCTAATAATGGCAGAGAAGTTTCCTCGTATCTACTTACTACCAAGCATATACAACGCGACTGCCTTTTTGCACATTTGGTAGTGTTTCTTTGAGTAGTTCTTCGCAACTAATTAAAATTACGGTCTGCGAATATCAAACTACGTATTTTTTAACTTACAGTTGCGCAAATACTTAAATGTTCAAGAACCTAAAAACAATTGTGAGAAAGAAAACTTGTATCCATTGATGAAACAAGCACTGTGAAGGATAGGTGATCGTCTTCTTCCTCTGAACGGGTTCGTGATAAAAAAATACTAACCCCTGACATTAGCTTTGTGGACTAAGCATATAGAACCCGAGTTTTTTTTAGTCTGTTTTTCTTCCTTTTTTGCAACGCACAAAATAATTCACAGCAGCTGGATCTACTCCCTCCGTTCAGAAATATAAGACGTTTTAGCTTTATGAAATAAATGTATGTAGACACTTTTTAGTATATAAATTCACTCCAAACTTCTACGAAGCTATACACTAAAAGATATCTAGATATATTTGATTCACAAAGGTAAAACGTCTTATATTTCCGAACGGAGGGAGTACCAAGGTCCAACCGTCCAAACTGCAATCATGGTCGTCGACTCGCCGGGGCAAAGACCTTCGTCTTCCTCCTCCGGTCAAGTAGAAGCAAGCTAGCCGGCCCGGCCGTACGTAGGCGGACGGAACGATCCTGCATGCAGCAGGCGGCGCCATGCTTGTCTCCGATGGCGACCAGTCGTAGCTAGGCATAGCAACCAGCTAGCTAGCTCCACCAGAAGGCAACAGCAACTCTTTGTCCTTTCCCGGAGCTCCCTCGACCGGCGCTATACGGGTCGGGATGGGCTCTTCCGCCTCGTGCCGCATGCCGTCTGCCGCCACTGCTTGCATGCACTGTGCCGTGGATCTCGTGAGGTCATCCCGCACCACCAATATCGACCGGCCGGGCAGCACGCCCGTAGCCGGCATAGCCTTGCTGCGTGGGTCGGTGGCCGGTCGGCTGGGGCCCAAGCACAGTGGCTGTGGGCCTGTGGGCCTGTGGGCCTGTGGGCCGTGGCTGTGCTGACCACAGCCTATCTCGCTAGCTGGATGCCGGAAGGGGCACCGGAGCGTCGAGGAAGCAACCGCTTCTTGCGGGGGTTTGCAAACGGGAATGATCGATCTCGCCGTGCGCGCGCGCCCCCGGGGCCTCCCCGACTCCCGAGTCCCAACGGATTGGTGATGGTCTCGCCGTCGCCCGCTGTGCTGCACTACATGCGGCGTCTGTTGGGGGGTCCCACGCACAGCGACCGGAAACTCCAGCGCATGGCCGGCTTGGCCACGGATCGATCCATATCCATCCGGAGGGTGACGAGACAGGGTCACGAGGTATATGGCTACGTACGTTTTGCACGTACACGTACAGCTAGGTCGCCTCCGTACGTACGCATAGAGGATGGGTCCTTGACCGGCCCCTGTGGGGTTTTGGGTAATATACAGGGCGTGCCGTACGTCTAAAGTACACTCGGTCTAATGAATGGCAAATACAGTGATGATCTTACTATTCTTTGCCTACATATATAAGGGGAAATTAATCTTAGCGGTGATGTATGTTTGCTAGTACTCCACATTGATGCTATGGGCGCGTCTATGTCTAGGTCGAACTGATTATCAGTCTCAGATCATTTTGCACTGTTCTATAACAATTTTTACATCTATTATTGATGGTTGTGCTCTAGTGCGCTGGTAATTTGAAGACTTAACAAGACGACTTTCCCTTTCTCTATTACAACCAACTCTATCACGACAAGATTTGCGCGGCTTCACCGGAGCGAGGACGATGGCACGCCTTCGTCTCGCGCTAGTGTTTATAGTTGTCATTTTTCGAAATGGGAGAGATCACCCTGGCCCCTACATCCATGGACATATTTATAATTTTATAACCTTAGTCCCCTTTGTATTGTTGTTTGATGATTATTCGCAGATTAGCAGAATTTTCGCAAAAAAAAAGATTACATCTATTGCAACAAAAATGCAGTGCTGTCTTATTTGACTATTTCACAAACATGATCATAAAATTCTGCAAAAATTTGTCACCATGACGTAATACAATGTTCGTGTAGCACAAACAAAATGTAGCGATTACTTTTTGTTTGTCTAAGGATTCTCGTATGGGTTAAAGGAATGGCGCTATCTAAATTTGCTATCTAAATTTCCAGGCGTCTGATTTCTATGTTACACTTATGTAGGAATTTGAACATTTAGTCACTGTCCAACATCATACATAGAGTCGTGACATTCCTCACATCCTCCATCTAAACTACCCATCCCGTAGTTTTCTCTTGTGTTTTGCAATGACAACCTTTTTTTTCCCTTGGAAAATTACCAACTTTTATGATCCCTTTTCACTCCTGTACTTAGAACCTGCAATGACAGACCTACACACATTTCGCAATGAAAAACCTACACAATTTTCAGTGCGAGACTGGGAGGGGCATATGCTTCGCAATCTGCGTGTGTATTCTGATGTGCATCATGGCAACAGAGCAAGCGTTAATACCACAGTACTACTACTTACCTATGGATGGAAGAAGTACGAGTTATTAGCCCGAAGGGTGTCAGTCTGCCAACTCAGGCTCTAAACTAAGTAAACCACTCTTTGTCTTAGTTTTCTTATGTTCGGCAATGACAAACTTTTTTTCCCGTGGGAAATGACAAACTACCGTTTCCTACTCCGTACTTTTAGATCCTTCGATGGCAAAACCTACACATTTTTCGTAAGGGCTTTGTTCGGTTCCACTCCTCTAGTGAATTGGACAGGAATTAGGGGGATTTTAGCTTACACAAGCCCTAAAGTAGGAGACTGTGGGGGTTAGGGGGCATTCTGCGTGTATTTTGCTGTGCATCATGCAACAGAGCAAGCGTTAATTGCCACAATACTAGTACTTAACTACGGATGGAAGAAGTTCGAGTTATTAGCCCGAAGGGTGTCAGTCTGCCAAACTCAGGCCTCAGATTCTTCCATGAACATGACGAGGTGATTCTCTTCACAATTCCTGTATATGTACAGTACTCTTGGATTCCCAAATTTATGGCTGAAGGCATGGAGGCCCACCGGTCAGTGACTTAGATGCGTCTAATTACCCTTTGCATACTAATCCACGAAGACGCACACAGGTTCGCTCCGCTCATCCGGTGGCTGAGTTAATTCTGCGCACGCAGCGGGGTGGGATCCACCTGCCCAGCCGCCTGTTGTCACGCCCCCGCCGTGTACAGCCACACGCATTTACTACACCACGCTGCCGTCAGCGCGGTGTTCCCGAACAGTAACGCATGGCGCTGCTCGCACTAGCAGTTCCATGTTTTAGCTCTAGCTGACACGAGTTTTGCGCGGGTAATTAACCTGTAGTATCCGGTATCGTAGAAGACAAGGAAAAGTGAAGTGGAACGAGTTCAAGCAGATGAGGCCGTGGGGGATGATGATGGCCTGCTAAGCTCGGGGGTAAATTACTGACGTCGACGACTGCATCCACCGCGTCTACTGGACTACTGGTGCATGCGGCTGGCAGTGAGTGCCAAGACAAACGTATCTCCTCAAAGTTCCTCCAAAAAAGACGATGTCATTGACACTGCAAGGGTCGGCTAGGCAGAAAACGTTCGCAATTTTCTTTTGTGCCGATCAAAAGACCCATCTACGGACTCTGGGAGAGGTGAAACTACACGCTACCCGTAGGATGTGCGCACAGTGGACGAGCACTCAACAGCGTGTAGTAAATCCCAAAAACTCAATTCCGCTCCCGAGCTCACATGCACCCGAATACCAGTAATAAATTAAGAAAAATACAAATTTTCTAAACAACTGTGTATTTTCTTAGCGACGAATATATGTGCTTTTATGGTACTAAGTCAATTTTTCGGATATTTTCCATATCCATGCGATCAAGTCCTTAGGTTTTCGAAATAGTGCAATGAAAAGAAGAACTTACACTTTGGAAAGAAGGTGGTATGTTCGAGTGTTTTATGTATACGCATGTTTTTTTCGATAAAGGACGCTTTATTACTTAAAAGGTTTAAGCATTACACCAGGCCTCTGCATAATTGAGATGCACACAGCCGACAAAGTTCATATATCCAACCAAAAAAAAAGGCGAATTACATATATATTGAGAAATTGTAAAACGCCTAAGGTGCTGAAGAAGGACCGATTGGTAGATTATGCTGCCATCCATGTCGGGTAAACAGATCCCACGCTGTATCCTCTAGCCGCGTACAGACCTCCGTAAAAAGATCATGATACTCCAGACGATGCAGGACTGACCAAGAACGCAGTGTGTTGGTACATCTGTAAATAACCTATAGAAGAGAACATATTATATCATTAAAAACTTTGTCATTTTTACATAGCCATAGCGATCATGTAATGGCAATCGCTCTAACTCGAAAAAGTAACTTATACTTGTGGTCTATACCATATAACCAGTTTCCAAAAATATTAGCAATACTACGTGGTGGATACATGTCCGAAGCTGCTTGGTTAATTGACCATATAGATCTAGCAAAATTACATTAGACAAACAAGTTTTTGATTGTCTCATTATGATGACAAAAAACACACGTAGGATTCGCATGCCAATTTTGCTTTATAAGATTGTCTTTAATAAAGATAGCTCCTCGACGAAGATACCACGCAAAGATTTTATTTTTTAGGGGTATCTTCATCTTCCAAATCATCCTATTATCTAAATCTGGTAAGAATGGCCAGGCTAGTGCATTGTATAAGAAACTAACGGAGAAAGAACCCTTCTCACTTATGTTCCATCGAAATTCGTCTGGTCCAGGTGACAGTTGTACATTTGCTAGACGATATAGCAATGCGATCCAAGAGTCAAGTCTGGTTCCAATCAAATCTCGTCTGAAAGTCACGTTGGGCGGAAATGATTCCCAACGGTGGAGATCGTTTCATCCTTGTAACGGACGATAGAATACAACACGCGATATTGTTCATGGAGTGTAGCATTACCTAGCCACTTATCCTCCCAGAACCTTATCTGAGACCCGTCCTTAATAGAAAAAGTTCCGAAGCGAAAGAAATTTTTCTTCGTTGCCATCAGACTGGCCCAAAAGTGAGAGTCACCTGGTTTCCAAACCAGCTGGGACAATGCTTTTAAACCAATATTTTCTTTAAATAGTGTTTTTCATACCCCGTCTTCAGTTAGTAACTTGAAGAGCCATTTACCAAGAAGTGCTGTATTTTTTATCTCAAGATCATGAATACCCAACCCACCTTGATCTTTGGGGTGGCATAGTACACTCCATTTAGCCAGTCGATATATTTTTCGCATGGTCTCCTTGCCAGAAGAATCTTGATAGGAAATAATCAAACCTTTGTAAGGCTTTTTTTGGTAGTTGGAAAAAAGATATCATATACAATACCCATATTGCTTAGTACTGAATTAATGAGTACCAATCTTTCCCCTATGGAGAGCAATTTACCTTTCCAGCTGCTCATTCTTAGTTGTAGTATTTCCTCGTCAATCTTTCATTCAGCATTTGTGAGCCTCCGATAGTGAACCGGAATGCCCAAATACCGAATCGAAAAAACGCCTTGACTACATCCAAAGAGATCAGCATAGAGACTAATTGTGTCTCGAGCCTTACAAGAACAAAACAATTCATTTTTATGGAAGTTGTTTTTTAAACTTGAGAGTTGCTGAAAAGCTGAGAGTATCAGTTTCAGATTTTTCGCTTTTTCTAGGTCGTGTTCCATAAATATAATTGTATTGTCGGATACTGAAGGATTGATAAGCCTCCATCTTCGAGATGGGGAATCATACCTTCAATTTGGCCATAAGACTTGGCATGCTCAAAGATGATAGCAAGCATATCAGCCACGTGTAATGGATCTTCCTGTCTCAAACCTTTTTCCATCAAAAGTAACAGATGCATTCAGGATCAGCATAAAGTATTCATAAACACACTCGCCAGCAGGCATGTTCTCAGACCAAAAGGACAATTCATCAACTATTAAAAACTACGGAGCAGCCGACTTCTTCGACTTCAACGGCTTCGGGGACTTCATCAAGTCCGTGGCAGTATCAGACGCCACTGACTTTTCGCCGGCCCCTGAGGCCGAAGATTTCGCCGCCTTCTTGGCATGTTGGAGCTCCTCCGAATACTTGGCAACGGTATTTATCAAGGAATAGCCATATTTGGCACAGGCAGTCACGAAAGGAGCGAAGACTACCTGCTGACCGTCTGCGCCAACAGGCATCGCCTTCGACACCGCAGAGAGATCTATCTCGACTCCGTGGGCTTGCACCATGGCGAGTGACATGGTCGCGCCAGCCGCGCGGAGGGAGTTCTTGTAGGTGGCAGGCACACCCCCGGCGAGTGACTCCACCAGCTTGACCATATTATCGACCAACTCCGCCTTCGGCATCAACTCCTCCCGGAGGCGACTGAGGGTGACCTTGGCCTTGGACAATGTATCTTGGATAGCGGCGCTTTGGTCCTCGACTGCAGACATCGCGCCTGCCAGAACGTCATCGCGACGAAGGGCCTGTGGGTCAAAGCTCAAGTCGCCAGCATCTGCATAGAAAACACAAACATGGATCAAACCTCTAGCGCCCACCGGCAAAACTCTAGATACAGAGAAGGACAATAATAAAATATCTACCAGCAAAAGTACCTGAGAGGACCTTGGCGACTGAGAACAGTTGCTCTTCGAACAACTTTTCCCTGGCGGCAAAGGAGGCACGCAGATCTTCTTCGCGCTTCTGTGCATCATCACGAGCCGCGATTGCCTCGTCGCGCCCCTTCACAGCTGCGGCTAATGTCTTTTCCAAGGTGGCGACGTTGCGCAGTAAAGAGTTATACTCAGCTACATGGCAATCAAAGGTTGACTATTAGTCGACTATACCAAAAAAGGAGAAGACGAAAAAGAATAAGTGTAGAACACTCACTTTCGACCACGCGGTGACGCGTCTCCAGCATTGCATGCTGGCGACCCATCGCCATCACCTGCTCCGCCACTTGCGCGGCTTCTTTTACAAGGAGCTATCGCATAAACAAGAAATCAGAGAGGACAATAGAGAATGTCGACTGCCACACTAAAAAGAAGGAAAAATATAGTTACATGGTCCTCCAGCGACTCCGAAGAAGTTTGCTGAACCGTCATCCGAGCTACCTTCTTCTTATGCACCAAACAAACCTTTATATTAATTTGTGATGTAAGATTTCAAATGCTCATGTCTTTCAATCGTTCCTTCATCTTGAGATAAGGAATGAATACGCTTCTTCTTGTGTCTGTCATTGGCAACACTATGGAAGTATCTTGTATTCGAATCCCCATTTAAAATGAATTGAGCTTTAAAACGTTGATACCATTTGAGTTCCTCCTCACGCAGGAGTCGTGTTAACTCTACATTCGACTGACTTTTAAGCTCAATATCATGCGTAGTCAATGATCGAAATTTTGCTAGTGCTTCGAGTTCATCAATAGTAGCCGAAATACGTTGCTTTTCTTTTTTAAGAATACGAGATATATGGCGCGCCCAACCCCCAGGGTGTTTGCGTATCACACGCACTTTATTATTCCACCTTTCGATCGGAGTAGTGCTCGCATCCGGTCTTTCTCATATTGTTTTGACCATTTCATGGAAACCTTCCCGTTGTAACCATCCAAGTGCAAAAAGTGTGATCATAAAGTGTTTGAAATATTCTTTTACGCATAGATTTTTCTTGAAGCACCACAATTGTCATTTCTCCACAAACACTTCAACAAATCTCGGATTGGCTTTTTTCTTGCCATTATTTTGTTGTTTACTGTTTACCTAGGTGCATGTGAACCCATGACCCAAAACTGAACTCTTAAAAATATGCGGTTACAAGAAGAGGCAGAAAACATAGTGTACGAAAAATCTATTAATCCACTTGAATGTCCATTTTAAAAGCTAAAAAAAGGCATGGAACATCATACATGAAGTTCTAGGGTCTCGATCCTCACCAAACGGAGCAAAACAGAGCTACAAAATCACTGTCTCTATGATTTGTTTACTTTTGTTTCCTTCCTATTTTTAAGGAGATCTACATTATACAGTAGAGCTAGTTTACCGATATTTGGAGCGTTCAGAGGTCTAAAATAAAGAGGGAAAACGATAAATTCCTAAAAAAATCCAATTGGCCTGCTCCCTTTTCCATTAATTGCTTAATGGAAATACATTGTTCAATTAATTGAAAATACAGGCTGCTAGAAAACACGAGAAAAAGGTTTTGGTAAGAAAAGTAAGACCTTGGCGTCGAAAATCATATTACGGGGTGTTGAAGTATGATGCAAAATCCATCCAAGGCAATCATGCCCCCTTGTTTTAAGAGATGCAACTATCTTGTGTCTCAAATATTTAGATTTTATAATCAGTTGCCATAATCTAGATTTGGTTTCTAATTTCTACCGCCATTTACAAAGAAGACTAACAATTTGTTTTCTCACATGTTTAACTCCAAGGACCCCTTTGTATTTAGATATGCAAATCCTAGTCTATTTTACCAAATGACATTTCTTCCTTTTTATTTTTACAAAGCCTCCCAATAAATTCTTCTATGTTTATCTAAATTTTGCAATGTCTTATTCATCCAAAAAATAGACATAAAAGTACAAAATACCAGGAAGGCTGGAATCTAACAAGATCAACCTCCCTCCCCCCTCAGGTTGCCAAGTCACCTTCCCATTCATCCAACTTTTTAAGCATCTTAGCACCTAGGAAATTCAATCCATATTTTTAAGATTTGAAAAGGTCACATGCACACCTAGATAATTCATAGGCAACTGCCCAACTTGACAGTAAAAAGGATCAGAATACAAATTAGTCACCAAATTATCAACTCTAATAGTGAAGCTTTTGAAGAAATTTATTTTCAAACCTGACAGGAGCTCAAACATAAAAACATAAGTTAAAGGTTCAGAACTTTTGCAGGTTCATGTCCTATGCACAACACTGTGTCATTCACATTTGTAAAATAGCAACTCCGTTTTCAATGAGATCGAGGCCAGAACTAAAAAAGACCATTTTACTGAACCTAGATGACCATTTTGGTCAAGGATTCACCCATCATATTAAACATGAAAGATGCCAAGGGATAGTCTTGTCTAACCCCTTTTCCACTTTGAAAATAAGGACCAACCACATTATTTATTTTGACATTAAGTATCCCATTATGCAAAATTTGATCAATCCACAGACACAAAATATGATTAAAACCTCTAGCCCTATGAGAAGTCAACAAGAAAACCCAATTAATCTTTTCATACACTTTCTCAAAATCGATTTGAAAATAATTCCAAGTTATTTCCTAACATGAATCTGCTGCATAATCTCATGGAAGAAAAAACTCCATCTGGTAGGTATCTGTTCTTTATAAAAGTGTTTTGTTGAACACTAGACAACTTAGCAGAATGCATATCTAACCTTATAACGAAGGTCTTAGAGATTAGTTTGTAAATGCATCTCAACAAGAAAATAGACCACAATAACACCCCATTTTCATTTTTTAATCTTAACCCACAAGTTCATAAGAATCCTAAATTTCCCGATTTCATGGTTTGCATTTCAAAGGAATCATATCTAGCACCACATAAAATTCCACCAGATTTTCGAACCAAAGGGATCCACTTCCAAAAGAATTTATTAGTTGGAGCAATTCTTCTAAAAATACTCTGCTTATATTGTCTTTTCATCGTATATTGAATACCAGCGAAATCCAACATACTATCGACAATAATTTTAATGAGGTAGGTAGAAAAACTTTTCTTACATACCCCCTTATATTCTGTATGTCGACTTTCATTTAAATCTACCTTTTTTCTAACAGATTTGCCAAGAGACTAGGTAGACATGTCCAAATTATTTTGACTTCTAGTAAAAGGTTTAGATATGGTGACTACTCTTTCACCAATGTATTTTTTAGTTCTCCTAGATTTAACTAGGTAAAGGATTCATCCATACCTTCAGTTTCAAGCCAAGTTAAACTAAAAGGTGTTTAAATACTCTCTAGCTTTTTTGATAAGTTCCTACTTGATTTTGGACACTTTCTTTCTGGGATATATAAGAAACCTGTAAACACAATAGACCACAAATATGCCCCGATCTCTTGATACATCATCAACAACATAACGCTTTGTCAAACATACACGTGTCCATGTTTTCACTTTCACATTTTCCACACGGAGTACTCCCGTGTTTTACATGTTGTGTGGGCAGAAAACTGTTGACCCGCAAATAAAAAACACAAAATGGAGGATGAGAAAAAATATTGCCGTTTCATACACCACGGGTGTGTTTGGTAGCCTGTGTCAACCCTGAATTCCTATCTCCACTCATACATACTGTCCCTAGACAAACTCAAGTCTGGTTTTTTCGTGTTTGGTAGCCCGGGTTCGCTGAAACAATCTGGACTAAGATGTTGTTTGGTTGCTTGTGTGAGTTAAGACATGCTATTGTCGAAATTTTTACTTAGAGGTCCTTGGATAGAAAAAAAGACAATCGGGTCCTAAGATAAAAAAAATATAAAAATAATCGGGTCCTAAGATAGAAAAAATATAAAAATAATCGGGTCCTCACGTGTTCATGGCGTCACTGGATGATATGTCATGATGCCATGGCGGGTGCTTGGTGGCGCGACAAGGCGAAGGATGGGTGGCGGTGTGACGAGATGGAGCTTGCACGTCGCTCGCTAGGACCTCACGCGCAGTTGCGTGAGCTCGAGGGAGGGGCTAGGAGAGGCGGCCCGTCGCCAAGAGCTCGGGTACCGCCGCCTGCTCGAGGAAGAGCTCGCGCACCACCGCTTGCTCCAGGGAGAGCTCAGGGAGGGGGCCAGTGGAGAGCTTGGAGGTGGGGCTAAGTAGTTGGACGGGGAGAGATGAGGCTGAGAGAATGGAGAGCTGGAGGCGTGAGGGTGCGGTGACCCCTATCGAGCTCGTGGAATTTTTTGGGCAGACTCAGTCAAGCTGAGTTGTGAGCTTCACAACCAGGCAGGGCCGAGGGCCTATTTGGGCATAGCTCAACAGGGCCGATCCGACCTAACAACAAACAATAAAAGGTAGGGTGAGGTGGAAATTTCTGGGTCCAGCGAAGCTACCAAACACACCCTACATTTTGATGTGCCAGACGCATAACCCCGTAACATATACAATTCAGAAGGTTAATAATAACTATATTTGAATATTTTGATTAAAAAAGACAACAACCAAGTTTTATGACCATCGCCAAGGTGCCGGTTCCATCGACTTAACTCACATATGACCAAACCAGTAAAGAGACAACTGTGCCGCCAACACTAAAGAGGGTGTACCATAGTAGAAAGAAGGAATTGTGTATCTAATACAAGCCATTCACCATATATAATCATCTTTGAACCTGTTACATTACTATGAATCGCTTCAAAAACTTATCGAACATTGAGCATACTTTTACCTTACGCAACGTGTTAGTCCACCCACCGTTCAAAGCGAGCCGGTGTCTGTACTATCAACTGGCCTGGGGCGTGTCGTGCACGAGGGAGAAAGCGAGAGCTTGGCCACAGAAATGGCGGTAGGCGTCTATAAAACCAACCCAAAAACCACCACCTCCACTTCCCCCGTGCTCGCTGTAACCTTCTCCCTCCGACTCGCTCGCTCACACGACCCCAAAGCAGCCAGCCACGCACCCGACTCACTCTCTCTTGCACACGCGCACACTCCCACTCTACCGCTCCGCTCCGCTCTCCCGGCCCCACAGCCGCCGCGCCACCTGCATGGGCGACCACCACCCCCGGACCCGCCTCGCCGGTGGCGATCTCCGGCCGCCGGAGCCGCCGCTCGACCCACTCGAGTTCCTCTCCCGATCCTGGAGCGCCTCCGCCGTCGACGTCTGCCGCCCCCGGCCGGGCGCCCCGCCGTCGCCGGCCCTCGTCGGGCCCATCGCCGAGGACGCCGCCTGCGAGCTCGACGACGGGTCCGCCACCGCGGGGAGCTCCTTCTCCTTCGCCTCCGCGGCCACCTCGCAGTTCATCATGGAGCGGATCCTGGCGCAGTCGGTGAGCCCTGCTCTCCTTCCGTCCCTCGCCCCTCCTCTCCTCTGGGCTCCCTTCTCCCCCGGTGGCCGGAACAGCAAAAAAAAAATAAAAAAA
This sequence comes from Avena insularis, assembly GCA_023614405.1. Classification (NCBI taxonomy): domain Eukaryota; kingdom Viridiplantae; phylum Streptophyta; class Magnoliopsida; order Poales; family Poaceae; genus Avena; species Avena insularis. Next base: position 91,192,529 of record CM042696.1, on the reverse strand, counting down.
ATCCGTTCTTCTCAGAGAGAAGAAACTCGCGATCCGTTTACACGAGTCCAACCAAAAAAGATGGTCTGGCGAGTTCAGTCGATGTCATCACCTGACCTCTCTCTTTTTGTTTCCTTATGTTTATAACAAATGATAAAAGCGTGTGCTTTGGTCCTTTCTTATTGAGGATTTCGATTCCTCCACTTCTTCCGCCCAGCTGCATTGTACTGAGAAAATTGCTGGTAATCCAGACGTTTCTGCAGGCTGTTGGTGACTCTGTCCTCCTACTACGTTCCTCTGATTATTAGTTCGTTCGTGGTATCCTCCTCTCCTGTGAATCTCCGTCAGAGGCTTCTTATTATTAGTGTAGTACGTTCCAGTACGAAATCCAGCCTCTCTGATGGGAATTGATGACCGTCTTGTTGCCCTCACCAGTCGGTTTCGTTCGTCCCCTGATCGAATTCCAACTTTATTTCTTCGTTTCTCCTCCCTTTGACCCCATGTTGGGACAAGGAGAAAAGGCCAAACGGGAGATTCTTCTCCTAAGATCAATTAAAAGAACTGTAATCCTCGCCCTTTTCAACCCTGCTTAATTGTTAATTGACAAGGCAACCATTTATCACCAAACACCAATTCCTCTGTTCTTCCGGGAATCAGTTAGTAGTACAAGTAAAACCGTGTACCTTGATCTCTTCTGTAGAAGTGGAACTTGATGTACTGTACTGTTGCGAATTTTGGCTGCAGGAAGTGGCGCCGCTCACATCCGGCCGGCTCTCGCACAGCAGCGGGCCTCTTAACGGCGGCGGTTCCCTCACCGACAGCCCGCCGGTCTCGCCGGAGATTGATGACTCGCAGGTACACCTCTCGTCACCTTTTGCACCAATAGTGCTACTAGCTTCTAGGCACCTGTTCTTCGTGCTCGTGATGTAGTACTGCAATTACTGGTGTGGTACTGGCAGTTCTAGCACCTGGCTGCAATTTTTAATGCTAAAACTAGCCTTCGGACTTGTCTTGTCTTGTGCTAATTTCTAGTAGTAGTACGTACTACCACTCCTAGATGTTTTCAAGTGTTTTAATAACCAGGTGAAAGAAACGAGAACCGAGGGACTAGTGGACGCACTGTCTGTTCGATGTGTGAAATACTTCAGTCAGGCTTTCAGAAAATGAAAAACTATAGAAATTGTAGCCGTGTGGCACTACTAATGGTCGTGTGCTTGTTTTTTGGGAAATCATCTTTTTCTGTGCTCTACAACCGGAAAAGGGGAAATTAAATGATGAATCTTTTGTGCAACTTTACTGCGCTAGTATTTCTCTAGGAAGATATCTTCTCTTCACCAAAACTTTTCCCCTGCAAATGGTGACTAGTAGATTCTGTTCTGCATCTGTGTTTTTATACATGGCAAGGCCTTTTCTTATGATGCAATTAAACATTCCTGAGTTAGGTTGATGTACACAAGGACTACTATGCTGACAAAATTTCTGAACTAAATCTGAAAACATTAGGTCACAAGAGTCATTTGTTCAACAAAGTACTAGCTATAGGTAGCTGTGGGACACTCTCAGACTGCCTGGGACAAAGAGACCAGCCTTGCAGCCTTCCCTGTGCACGAAATTTTCTATGGAGAGAGAGAGGGAGAACAAGAAAACAAAGGCAGAGAAAGAACAGGGCGCGGCTGCCTTTCTCTCATTCCGATAAAACACCTGGCTTCTAACCCTTCTCTTTTTCCCCACATCTTTTGTTTTGCCCAGTCCCTTTCGCTTTCTCTCTCCTAAGAGTTTGAGATCTCGGCGCCCATTGTGCAATGTTTCTCCGTAGCCATGTCTTTTTTCCATCTCCCCTCACCGACAACTCCTGTATTCCAGTTTGAAGCCTGCACCCGTTCACATGCAGGATCATGTACTTGGATGTAGATACCTGCATAAACTATTATGCCCATGAACAATGATTTATCTAGACATTTGAAAACCATATTTTACAAATCTGCACATAATAATGTGATATGATTTGTGTTAGCGAATTTCAGGGAATGTTTGCAAATTTGTAGGCATGAGTAGAGAATTTTGCTTGCCAGTCTTCTTGGTTTGAGGAAAGCATCGTCTTTTCCAAACGTAGGATCCTGTACTGTACCCCATCTGTCAAAAAAAGTGACTCATTCCATCTTTTCTTCCTTTCATGCATCGTTTTCATCTTGCTTGTACCTTGTTCTCTTTTCCACTGTAGTAGTAGTTGTTAGGTGTCACGTCAGATGGGTGCTCACAACAGTAACTGTTATTTTTTCCAATTCATCTTTCTGATACTGTATTTTAGAATACCACCTTTAAAAATGTTGGATTGATCACTTTGCGAGACAACACAGTATGGTGCTAGAATTATATTCTTGGGTATGTAGAGGCAAAGCGATGTGTCTAGCAGACAGACCAGCCTATAAATTGGTTTGTCTCACCTGACAAATTATTAATTCGTTCAAGTGGGAAGCATCTTTCTTAAAATAATAATCCTCAAACCATTTATTTAGATCATGATAAAGCAATCTGAAATGCCTCCAAAGATTCAAACTGTTCCCTGGGTCACCAGTTATTGGGATTATTAAGTGTAAAGAAAAAGAAGTCCTAAGAATGCCCCACACAGATGCCGTACCACATGCCCCAAGAGAGACAAGTCTTATGAGAGGTCAAGGTCAAAGATCTGATTAGTATAGGCTAGACAGGGCAATTTCCAGCTGAGCTAATCAAAGTTATACAGTATAATCTCTCCTTTGCTGTGCTAAAATTTTCTTCCAAGAACAAATTTTGCTGTAGTTTGCTTGGTGGTACGCCTATGCGTTATAAATGAAGCTCCAATTCCGGTACCGTCTCAGTCTGTGGCCTCTGGAGTCTGGTCTGCTGCTGCTTGTGCAAGCAAACACTGTCCATGTCCAGTGTGCCCATGTCACTCTCCATGTACCCATTCTCTCTCTCTCTCTCTCTGGGTAAAAAGTAGCAGGGTCGCAGGCATGCAGTCCTTGCCTTTTAGCTTGGTCTGCTCGCTTTGCCTGCATCATGAGGCTAGCTGTGCGTGCCTTTACGGTCCCTAATCAAGTTTTATTCCTCCAGCTTTCTAATCTAACGTAATGATGCGCTTCTTTTATCCGATCTAGGACCAATGCTGCATTCCACGCTTGCTTCATGATTATGTCGATCTATCTTGTGTGATGATTGTAGGTAGCCTACTGGTGTATGCACAGTGGTTTGTACTGGGTAACGATTCTTGAATAATTGTTCGTGCTATATGAATTAAGGACCCACCGAGAAATTTGGGTTCGACCTATCACTTCAGCCATAATTGTAACGAATTTATCACTTGAAACAACAATTCCTAGCAGTTAAGTTTGTTCGATGTGCAATACCTATTGTCCATAGGACTAGGAATTGATTATTGAACAAAAGAAAATTATATAAAATCTTTCTGATTGCTGTTTGCTAACTAGTAGACCATTTGAAAACAATGCAGTACTGCAGAGCGGGCACGCCGAAGCCACAGGCATACCGAGGCGGCAGCAAGACAGTCGGCCGGTGGCTCAAGGACAGGAAGGAGAAGAAGAAAGAGGAGACACGAGCACACAACGCGCAGGTCCACGCCGCCGTTTCAGTCGCAGCGGTGGCTGCTGCGGTCGCGGCTGTCGCTGCTGCTACCGCTGCAGCCTCAGGATCTGGCAAGGATGACCGCGCAGCCCGCACCGACCTGGCTATGGCTTCCGCAGCGACGCTTGTGGCCGCGCAGTGCGTCGAGGCTGCGGAGTCCATGGGAGCGGAGCGTGAGCATTTGGAGGCGGTCGTTAGCTCGGCGGTGAATGTCAGGACACCTGGAGACATCGTCACGGTCACGGCTGCCGCTGCTACTGGTTTGTCATTTTCACCGGAACAAGATGGAATAACTATTTGTCAAGCTTAAGTTAGATAATCATTGTATGGCTTGTTGTTTGCAGCATTGAGAGGCGCAGCCACATTGAGGGCCAGGGCTCTGAAGGAGGTGTGGAACATAGCAGCGGTGATCCCGGTAGAGAAAGGGACGATAGGAGGAGGAGGGCACCATCACAACAAGCCGCAGAATTTGCAGAAGCAGCATCGCAAGCTGGAGAGCAACGGTAGCAGCGTCAGTGACCTTTCGCTGGAGGAGGAGAACAACTTCCTGGGCGTGTGCAGCCAAGAACTTCTCGTTCGCGGCACCGAGCTCCTCAAGCGCACGCGGGAAGGTGCCTTGCTGTTTGGTCATGGAGTATTTCCGATTCATGATGTGCTTAGGTAAAAAGGCACGTGAAAACTGATAGTTGCTGTTTTGTGATCATTTTTATCTGCAGGCGCGCTGCACTGGAAGGTTGTGTCAGTGTACATCAACCGAATGGGCCTGGTAATTGCTTCTGTTCTCGAATTGCTCTCAACTTTTCGTGGGAAATTCTGGACTCCTTTTTGCTCAGGTGTATCATGGCATGGCATGTTTGCAGGTCGCTCTGAAAATGAAGAGCCGGCATGTTGCGGGGACGATCACCAAGAAGAAGAAAAGTAAGTGGCAGGCAATCATCCTGGCGATGCGAAAACATGGTCTCATTGTTATCCATCCCCCGGCACAACACCGAGGTCGTCTGATCCGTGTGGTGTGCACTGCAGGTGTGGTGATAGACGTGTGCAGGGACGTGGCGGCGTGGCCAGGGCGGCACCTGCTGGAGGACGGCGAGCACCGGCGCTACTTTGGGCTTCGGACGGCCGACCACCGGGTGATCGAGTTCGAGTGCACCAGCCAGAGGGAGTACGAGCTGTGGACCAAGGGCGTGGCGCGGCTCCTCAGCATTGCTGGCGAGCGGAAGCGTCCCCTGTGAGATCTGCCGACGCTGGGCTTGGTCTGGAGCTGTCTGTTTGCTAGGCTGTAGATGTGAGATGAGGGCAACAACAGAACAGCATGGGCTGTGGGGGTGTATCTCTTGTCCCACAAGAGAATTATGTAGCTAGGGCTTGGTTCTTGTTGCGGTTTGTTAGGGCTGGAGTTAAATTAAATGCGGTGTGTTTATTATGTGCATGTGGGGAATGCAGTGCATGGGTTTCCATCCCTCGGTGGCAGCTCATACTAGTAGGAAGAGAAGGGGAGGAGAGTGAAAGTTCTTCCTTTGCTCTGCAATTTCCTCAGGGTATTTTTACTTCTTCAGGTTCGTCTCCTGTAATTCCTTTTTTCCCCTCATCTGGGGTGGGGTGTAGTGTGGCCTCTATCTGGAGCAGTGGCAGGAGAAGATAAATGCTTTGTTAGTATTTAGTAAAGCGTCCCCTGTTTATGATCGATTTCTCCATGCTTCTATATATACTGCTTGGCAAAGCATGCAAATCTGTTGGTGAACTTTGTGAGGCTGTGTTTGATGGAACCGGCTCCTCTAACGTCAAGGAACAAAGTCAGAGAAAACAAAGAAGGAAAGTCAGGGAAATATAGGTTAATCACCCTATTTTGTCATTACTGTATATAATTACTGTAGCCTCAAAAAAGTAAACTGGATTTTTTACATTATAATTGTGCCCATATGTAGTTAGTCTAAATACATAACATAATCTTATATTATGCAAATTAATTTAAATTATTTTAGACTAAATAATACAATTTAAAAGAAGCAAAGTCAGGCAACTGTAGCTTCTCTAACTTTATTACTCCAGGATCTGGCTCCGTGTTTGATATGTATGATGAGACAGTGAGCTAAATAGTTAACTAACTGCTAGTACTTAGCACAGAAGGGAATTCCTGGCATTTGTTAATGTCAGATGATATACCTCTTGATTGAACCTTTACAGCTCCTAAGAAATACTAGTAGTTGAGTGATTAGTTAGTTATAGAGGTGCAACTCCAGTTTAGAATCTTTGACTGGGCACAAAAGCTGTTCTTGTTCCTTGGACATCATCTGCCCCCTCTTGCCTAGCTCTGAGGCCGGCCAGGGCCCAGTGAAGGTGATCATGAATTCCCTGGGCCCCTTCTCTGCTGCTGCTCTCTCCCTGTTTGCAAGATGCTTTGCTGCTCAAGGACTGCTGCCCTCATTCTTTTCTTTGCAGAAGATCACATTCCGTTCAACCGATGCAGCTGATTCAGGACCACCTTAATGCCGGGTAATTTTGTTCGGTGAATCAGTTATCTTGAAATGGTTATCTTCTTGTACACGCGAGCTGAAGAAATCTTGGGGAAAAACTGGGAATATTCAGAAAACAGACTCTGCATTCTGGTGCCTCGCCCGTTTTATAGCTTGAGGCATGAGAGCCCCGACTGCTCGAAGCTGATTCAATCACCAGGGACACGTGACAGTGTATGTCGCCGTCTGATAAAGCTCTCCCGTCCTCGAGATTGGTGAGCTAAAGAACTTTTGTCCCCTTGAGCTTTTGCAGAGGCAGAACGCAGGGAGCGTGAAGGTGGATATGCCGTATCCGATCCAGCAGCAGCCGCGGCCGGCATATGGAACCTGGACTGGATGTGATCTCATCGGATCGATCCGATGTAACTAAAAGGCCCCAAGCATCTCTTTGACGTGCAGTAGAAAAGAAGAGCTCAAATGATCCGAGACGGCGAGAGAATCTTGCCGCTTTCGCTTGAGAGGAGGAGTAAAAGAGGTGAAACTGGTCATGTAAAGAAGAGCCTTTGCTGAGCTTCTTGTGATCGAGGCGGGCCGGAAAGACGGATAGGATCGCGGTGAAAGGAGATGTTTGGAGTGGTAAGAGAAAATAATTCAGACTCGAGAGAGTACTGCGATTGGACGTGGCAAAGCAAAGCCTTTGGGTAACATCTGTCTACGATGCATGGAGTGTAATTTTTTTTTTGCATTTTTGCTGCACATCCCACCAGGTTCCCGCTGTCTGCTTCAAATCCAAGCTAAAACGCTGCTCCTGCCCTTTTAGCGGATCTCCCACTTTTCTGTTCAACTATATGAAATATGGTAATAGTCCTTATTACTATTTGTCTCTAGGGCATATTTCCAACAGTCTCCCATTTATTGAAGAGCACCATCTTTTGAGTGTCAAAATTTATAAAAATATCTTCATAAATTCTTAACATTTTATGATTGAAAGTAGTATGCATCCACCGTGATGTATATATAAAGTAAATATATATCACATCTGTAAAAGAGATTTTCAATCGTATTTAGTTTCTAGGTGAAAGACTATTACGATATTTCAACACACTACATTAATGAACATATTTGAAATTTCTGCATGATATTAAACATGTATATACAATTTTAGTTCAAATCATGAGATTTCTTGTAGTTTTATGTCACCTTAGATTAGTATGCAGGGCGAATATTCACATTCTTAAATGATTAGGGTTTACTTGAGCAATGATTCCACGATGTTTAGACCCTTCTTTTTTCGTAGGAGTTTATCCTCGTTAATATATAGGTCAACTGCATATTAAAAAATTAATTTAATTTTATCAGATTTTTTACATCTCTTCCCTTCATTTACCATAAAAATACACCACATTCTCATATTGATTTGAATGACGTCTTATTAATAGCCTGTCCAAAAATATACGACTGGGCCAATATTTATGCTATTACATAAATATTTTTTTATCTCAAATTAATTGACATGAATTTATTTTTAAGGTTCTAATAAATATTTTTCATACCAATAGCAATATCGTGTATTTTATTTTATAGTGGATGAGTATTATGTTTAACTATTTTTAACCGTTACAATTCAACTAAGTCATTATGCTATCTCTCAGTTTTATTTGTCTTGTCATGTAAGATGACTACATTGTCATGTATGGACGACATAGTTCCGGCATCTTAATCGCCCGCCATTTTTCTACAGGATTGCAAATTCCAATGGTGTATCCTAATAAATTTTAAGGATATAAGAAACTACATAAACTTTCTTAGAATTTCTACATAAGATGTTGGTTTCATACTTCTTACACATAGTTAGGAATATTTTTATTTTCTTATGCGAGAACTTCTAGCATGTGTCTTCATGTACCATATTGTTCTTTTCTATCATTTTTATTGTAAAATTGTCTTACTTTCTGATATGGATAATTAAAATATGATGATAAATTATTAATTTTATATTTAAGTGCGAGTATTTTTCCTTTATTGTGTAAGTGATGATAAATTAATAATTATATATATATATATAGGTTTATACATCTCACTTCTTATATCGTATTTTTCCTTGATTGTGTAATTGATAAATGCGAGTATTTATTGATCATGAAAGTTGATGCGAGGGACCTCTACCAATTTCCTATAAGAATACTAGTTTCCTTTTGGTACGTGACTACATGGACCAAAATATATGTTTTAATGGGTTTATATTTTTATTGGATTTTGTGAGGATGTTATTTTTCTTATCTTTTTGTGGAAGTTCTACACCTTCTCTTATGACAATAAAATATACAAGCCACGTGATTCATATGGAAAGGAGCCCACCACATCTTTGACTATGAGATTAGCTTCGCCTCAAATCTTGTATGTAATTATTTGGTACCACACAAAATTCACCTCTCTCCAATGCATGCAGATCTATATGAGGTAAAACTCAATCTTGTGTACCTCGCCAGAAAAAAACATACATTGCTGATTAAGACTCTAGAAGAAAAAACACTCACGTGGAAAGGAATGATTAGGATTCTAGACGGTAAAAAACAAAGTTGAAGAAAGCGGGCTTAATGGTTTCTGGTTAGGATTCATTTCAACTAATTTTCAACAACTGGTAAAGGCTCCGGGAGGTGAGGAAAGTACTAAAAAATCGCCAGACTACAGTTTATGTATGTTTTGTTAGTGTGTTTTTCGGACAATGTCTTTGTGGTTGATATGGTAGGGTTTAGAATAAATATGTATTGACTTTGTTAATAATTATTGGTATTTCTTATGGGTCCATTATCATGCGATAGTTCATGAAACCGGTTGTTCTTATGGCTTGTCTTTTTTGTATCGTCAAAGTTTGAGGGTTTGGCATACAGCGGTTGGACAATTTGTCTTTTTGCAAAAATTATGTCTCTGAAATCACAATGCATCCGACGACTTTGGTCATACACTCTAAAGTCACTCGCATTATCAAAACATGTGACATTAACTAACCTCGTACAAATTAAGTTTTGAATTGTATCTACATACGGTGATATATGTATTTATGTAAGTATAAAATCAGTCTAATCTTGGAGACCCTAATATTTTTCTATTTATGGTTTGTTGATAGAACTCCCACTACGTCCTAGGCAATATCTAATCATATCGATCTGTTTTGAAGTATTCTTTTCAATCTTCTACCAGTTTTTTTGGCAATTTTTATCTCCGATCACTTTTGGAGTTAGCTTTACATACTACCACATTTTGAAAATGTAGCGCTCTCTCTGTCTAAAAATAATGTCAAAGATTTATCTGGATTCGCATATATCAAGATATATTTTAGTGTATAAATTCACAACACATCTATAGAATGCGAATCTAGAAAAATTGGGATATCATTTTTATAACCGAGGGAGTATTGGCTTTGGTAGGCTAAAATAGTCTACCAAAATATACTATATTTTAAAACATGTACCAATTATTTTTGAAGTTCAATGTGATAGTAAGCTTGCTGACCGATTATGAGGTGATACGATTATGAGGTGGTGCTAAGCTGGCTGATCGACCAAGCTAGCTAGCTAATCGATCATTTTTTTTAGTAGCAGCAGCCGTGTTCCTTTCGTAGTTCTGCTCTTAAGTGGTATACCAAGCTAGCTAGGTAATGCTCAGACTAAGGTAGCTGATGGACTATGGGTTGATCAATTTTTTTTGGTAGCAATAGCCTTTGCGTATTTCTTTAAATGCCTTTGTCAGTTTCTTATACAACTTGGATGGTTATTTTTTTGACATGAACTTGAATGGTTATTGACTTAACGTGAACGGATTCGAAAGAAAAAAAGACTTAACGTGAACGTGACTGACTTACACGTCCAGTGACCCGGCTGTCACGTCTAATTTGTTACGTAATATACGACTCTGATTAAATCATAGCCACTAATTATACATCTAACTGTCTAAATAATTTAGATGATGTGGATCAACCTAATGTCTCGAAAAACACTCTTGTATTGCTTTTAGTATCGGATTTGCTAGTTCTCAGGCGCCTGGGAACTTCTTAGTTCTCAGTCGCGTCTTTCACCGTTCGATTTACCTCGTGATTCGTGCAAAGTGAAAGGTACATATGAGTTGCAACTAGGGTGTAACTGAGAATTTAATGAGTTGCAACATGAGAATTGGTACAAATCTTATAAGTTGCAACTAGGTTGCAACTGAGAATTAGCACAAATATTAGGAAGACATCAGCGACTTAGACATAAGAAGTTCTCAGGCGCCTAAGATCTAGGCACTCCCTTTCAGTATAGACTAGCTCGTTTTGCGTTTCAGAGTATATCTGTCAAGGGCATTTTGGCCATGACTGTATGACCGATAATTGGTCAGCGTGGTTCCGGGAAACGAGAGCCGCGGCAGCACGTGTGTGCGACGTAACATTCGTGAGTGACTGCCTAAATTCTAGTTCAAATTTGTGTTCAAAATTTGTTCTAGATTTTGGCAAATAAAAGTGGAACTTTGGTGGGATCCACTTAACACCTTAACCAAATGTATCTACCGATGAGAAGTAAAGCAGTGTGGAAGTAATAGTATGTGTCTTTCGCTCTTTCCTCAAGTACCCAGGCAGACCCATCTTGCGGACCCAAATTTTCCGTTTTTGTCCGTTTGGGTTGTGTCCCGGGCAATATTTCAGTCGTGATCTGGCCTGTTTGGCAGCCACGCACAACGGGACGAAACAAATTGTTCTATTTTTGTTACTAGGCCAGTCTGCCAATTGGGCTAGTCTGCTAACTAGAGAGAGAGAAGAAGGACTTTTGCGTGATTGCCAACTGGGTCGGATAGAAAGGACATTTACTATCATAATCACTTTTGGTGTTCGTTAACAATAAGTAGAGCATTTTATAGTATGCTATTGTCTACAGGTTGATATAATGCAAAGTGAAAAGAACCCTTGGCATACGGGACGTACCCTGCAATATTTATGTATTCCCGGGAGCTCCAGACCGGAGTCTTCGGTCTTGCTGGACCGGAGTCTCCGGTGTGGTCCGGAGTCTCCCCTGGAATCTCCAGAGGGGCCTCCAGTTTTCTTCCTGGGTCAGCCAGATAGGTGGTCCGGAGCCAGGTCCGGAGGTCTGACCGGAGTCTCCGGTCCAAGCCCCTGACCGGAGTCTCTGGTGTGGTTGGACCGGAGTCTCCGGTCCACTGAGCTCACAGAAGGGCCGGGTCAATCTGTTTGTCAGTCCGGAGGCTGGTCCGGAGATGGACCAGAATCTCCGGTGTAGACCGGAGTCTCCGGTGTGACTTTTCTCCAACGGTCAGAAAACGGTTTAGTGGAGTGAAGGGCTATAAATAGAGGACATTATCCCCTTCCTCCAGCTGCTCATCCACCTCAAGAACACCATGCCTATTTGAGCCACCAAATCAACAAGATCTCTTCATCCAACCATCCAAAGTCATTGATCTTTGGAGAATCAAAGGAGAAGGCCTTGATCTACAGCTTCACCAAGAGAGATCTTCATCTCCCCCTCATTCACTTGAGGGCCCCCATGCTCTAGTGTTTCTTTGGAAACCTTAGCTTTTGATTTGGTTCTTACAAGCTTGTCTTTGATTGTTTGACAGCTTGCTTATATTTGGAAGCCTCCAATTAAGTTGTGGATGTGTGCCCCAAACTCGTTGTAAAGGTGTCGGCTTCCACCTCGAAGGTTGTTGTATAGTGGAAGAGGTGAATCGAACCCTTTGGGGTGAGGTTTATCGGAGAACAAGGGAGGCCTCTTGTGGCATTGGTGGTTTGAAACCACCCCCTCTCCAAACGTAGACGTACTTCCCCTCAAAAGGAAGGAACTACGGGAAACAAATCATTGTGTCTCCGTGATGTCTACGCACTTCTATTCTTGTAGACAGTTGTTGGGCCTCCAAGTGCAGAGGTTTGTAGAACAGCAGCAAGTTTCCCTTAAGTGGATCACCCAAGGTTTATCGAACTCAGGGAGTAAGTGGTCAAAGGTATCCCTCTCAAGCAACCCTGCAATCAAGATACAAGAAGTCTCTTGTGTCCCCAACACCCCCAATACACTTGTCAGGTGTATAGGTGCACTAGTTCGGTGAAGAGATAGTGAAATACAAGTGGTATGGATAATTATAAGTGGTAACGGTGCTAGAAAATAGCTTGATGGCGTGAAAGAGACTAAAGGAAAACTGAAATAAAGATGGAAGCAAGCAAACATATAACAGATCTAGTTGCAAACGGTGTTTCAATGCTTAGAAACAAGGCCTAGGGATCATACTTTCACTAGTGAACACTCTCATATAAATATCTTCTTTTTACGATACTACTCTGAACTACTCTCTGGTTGCACACTCTAATCCATGGTAGGGCTATAACAGTACACCTCAAAGTCCGCTTTCCCCATCTAGATAACCCCACACTGTCACCTTGAGCGCTAGATGGTTCCAACAAACACCATAATTTCATAGAGACATCCAACTCCAAATATAACTCATAACAAGTATTTGTAATCTCTAGCCTTCCCCGTCTCGACAGGGTGCCGGAACAGAGACTTTCTGTCCCCCGAATCTCCCCTTTGGTGGGGGCGGCACTGCGGAACTTTTCGTGGCTGGAGGCTATTTGATTTAGGGTTTTCGTCCTAGGGGCTTCTTATAGGCGAAGGGGCAAGGTCGGTGGCCGGCCAGGGGGCCCACACCATGCCCTGGCGCAGCCTAGGGCTACCCGCGCCAAGGGGTGGTGTGGCCGCCCTGTGGCCCCCCTCCGTCTCGTCTTTCGGTAAAATATTAACTTTGGCTTTTGTCCCATCCAATTCCGAGAATATTCATTTTCTGACTTTCCTGGAACCAAAAACAGCAGAAAACAGGCAACTGGCACTGTGTCATCTTGTTAATAGGTTAGTCCAAGAAAGTGTATAAAAATTCTCCAAAGTGTGGACAAAACATAAGAAAGTAGATAAAACCAAGCATGGAACATCACAAATTACAGATACGTTTGCAACGTATCAACATCCCCAAACTTAACTCCTGATCGTCCTCGAGTAGGTTAGTGATAAAAAGAAAGAATAATTTTTGAGGTGACATGCACCATCATAAACTTGATCAAAGTATTTGTAAAACATTGATAGCTAGGATCATAGTACTTTAACATAGCATGAAAGATATAGTTCTAACAATAAGACATAGCAACTATGTTGTAACATGAAAAGGCACAAACAAAAGATTCATGAATAACAATGCTTTGCAAGACGTTTGTTTGTTTCACATATAGAAAACATAGCATAGTGGCATTCATCTTGTCCCTCATGGAGTAGCAAAACATAAATGCATAGGACACCTTCAAAGTTCATAAGGGTGACTAGATACAAATAGTTCAAGAACAAGCAATATCAAAGTTATGAATCAATCAGCAAGTCTTGGGACAATGCACATTAAACTAAGAATGGCCACTATGCTCTCTCAATAGGTGCATAAAGATAGAAGATGAAGACTCAACATAAAAGTAAAAGAAAGGCCTTCATAGAAGGAAGAAGGGATTCAAGTCTCATAAAGAACTTCCAAAAATTAGGGTACTTATTAGCTTTCAGCTCTCATTGCCCCTATCATAAGCATCTTGAAGTGATTAAGGTTAAAGTGAACAAACTATGGAGTATATGCTTGACAAAGTATAAGTTGGAAATCTCATGTCCCTCGAATACGAGGGCCGCTCCTCATGCTACTCAAGTTTAGTTACCGGTAAGTTCTTGTCATAGTAAGTACATGTGTATCATAGAGAACCGCAGCAGGTACCCCTTGCCCGATGATACGGAAGAATCCCCATATCAAAATGACAAGGCAAGCAGACAATGAGCATCTCAGCAATCTTCTTATTTACCATGGGAAAATGGTGCTTTTTTCTCTCTTTCCTCTTTTCTCATCTCTTTTTTTTTTCTTTTTTTCTCAATCTCTATCTCTTTTTTTATAAGAAGAATGCTTCATAGATTGCTCATTATGGTTACGCTGCAGGTTTCCACCATGATTAGGCATGGATTATACCAGCGGCCTAGGCGTTTCTCTAACACACATACATAATTCCATGGACTTACAAGCTCCCCTTTCATTTTACACCGACGACATCCATAGACAAAAGAACATGATATCAACTAGGTACAAAGTACAAGTGCAATGTTAAAAGCGTTCCCCATGACAGCATGGTTCTGCTAATCCCCAACATATAAATGCAAGCATATACAACATAGACGACACAATGGTTCAAGTTTATTAAGGGCAAGAAAATTAAAGTGTGCCATCAAGTTCGTGAGAGCTTTAATCACTAGTTTTCTCATAACAAGTTTAATTCGGAAGGTAGATAAAAACATGAATATACTTGGAATAGCAAATGCTAATAGGTAGGTATGGTGGACTCTTTGGAATAACTTGGTTTTTGGAGTTGGATGCATGAGTGGAACTCATACTTGGTTATGGAGGCTAGCAAAATACTGGGAGCGACCAACTACGAGAGCAATAATGGCCATAATCATGCAAAGCGACAAAAAAATCATTAATTAAAGCATAAAGTGATATTACAAGTTGAAAAATAAAGGATCATAAAGGCTATGGTGACTTGGGATAGTCATAACATGGTGTGAGCATGCTCCAAGTCAACCCAAATAAAGCATCAAAGGAGAATACCACAATACTATGCTTTAATATGCTAAAACAACGCATGATTCTTTCAAGGCACATTAAGAAATCTCAATTGTTTATAACATGTCATGCTACAACAAAGATCACTAAGTATAAAGCCAAAACAATATCAAGCATGACATGACAAAGCATAGGCCACAGTCAAAAACAAGCTCCTCTTACCACTTAAGCATGAACTTTCCTACTCTTTCCAATCCACACCAAACTATTTGAAAACCAATGTATGAAAGAGGGGGTCCAACCAATTTATTAAAGCAAACTAAGAAAACCAAGCAAACGAAAAACCAAAACCAAAAACAAAAACAAAGACACTCCAAGAACAACACAACTGTGCATGAAACCATAAAAATGAAGTGTTTGGAAGAAACCTGAGATTTTTATTGATGAAGAAGGGGATGCCTTGTGCATCCCAAGCTTTAACGCTTGTACTTCTTGGATATTTCTTGGGGTGACATGTGTGGCATCCCCAAGCTTGAGCTTTAGTACATTCTTCATCTCATTACATCATTCTCTCCATACACCTGAAATTTTTCCTTCATACAATCTTTATTAGCAACATTAGTGCACTCAAGATAATAAGTCTTTGGGTTCAGTTTCAACACCAATAAAACTTTCATTAAAACACAAGCTACTGTAGCACTTCCCTCAAAAAGCTCAATTCCCCAAAGACAACCTAAAAGGAACCAACAAGAAGCAAATGCAAATAATGGCAGAAATTTGTCAAAACAGACCAGCAGGTAAAAACCAATTTTTTCGAAGACCTGCTGTTGCTCAAATCAAAAAGTGTTGAACTAACGAAAGTTAGATAACAACCTGGGGAAGAAGCCCAAAAATTCACGCCTCAAAACGACATATAAAGATTTTACACGAATTTTTACGGTGAATCACAAAAATCTGTTTCAGGACAGCAACTTTCCCAAGCATTACTTCTCTCTCATTAGAGGTTACTCTTGGCACAAAAAAGCAAATAAAAAGTATAAGGAGAGGTTATTACTGAAGCAATAACTTCCAAGACTCATCTAAAACTTTTGGGTTATCTCCCAATAAGTACTTTTCTTTAACGCCTTTAAGTTAGGCATGATAGTTTGAGAAGATGCTCACATAAGAAATATGAATTGAAGTTAAAGGGAGCATCAAGAAGCAAATTCAAAGCACATTTAAGTCTAACCCACTTCCTATGCATAGGAATCTTGTAAAGAAATAAGTCATGAAAGTACAAAGCAACAAGCATAAGAAAGCAAAACAAGTGCAACTTCAAGACTTTCAACATAAAGAGGGGAAACCTAATATTATTGAGATGCATAAAACCATGTTTCCCTCTCTCATATTCAGTAGCATCATGAATAAAATTAACAATATAACTAACACATAAAACATTCTTATCATGAGCCACATGCATAAAAGAATTAATACTCTCCACATAAACATGGTCATTCTTATTAATTATGGTGGGAGCAAATTCAACAAAATAGCTATCATTATTATTCTCATCACCATAATCATCAAATATAGGAGGCATATTGTAGTCATAATTAATTTCCTCCTCAATAGTAGGTGGACTGAAAATATCATATTCATCATTGTAATCATCATATATTGGAGGTTTGGTATCATCATAAGCAATAGAATAACTATCTTCCAAAGCTGGGGAACTAAAAAGATCATTTTCATAAAAACTAGCTTCCCCAAGCTTAGACTTTTCCATAACATTAGCAATAATGGTGTCCAAAGAATTCATACTAACAACATTGCAATTAGCATGCAAATAAAGTTCCACAGGTTTTTTAATTTTCTCTTCAAACACTTCATGTCCTAACTCAAGATAAATACTATAAAGCTCTCTAATTTTGTTGTTGTTTTCCATTAATCCTAACTAGTGAAAACAAGAAACAAAAAGACAAAATTGCAGAATCTGAAGGAAATAACTTCGAGCACTCACACCGGAGGATGTGAGTACCTTTTACCTTACCTCCCTGACAACGGCGCCAGAAAATAGCGTGATGTCTACGCACTTCTATTCTTGTAGACAGTTGTTGGGCCTCCAAGTGCAGAGGTTTGTAGAACAGCAACAAGTTTCCCTTAAGTGGATCACCCAAGGTTTATCGAACTCAGGGAGGAAGTGGTCAAAGTTATCCCTCTCAAGCAACCCTGCAATCAAGATACAAGAAGTCTCTTATGTCCCCAACACACCCAATACACTTGTCAGGTGTATAGGTGCACTAGTTCGGCAAAGAGATAGTGAAATACAAGTGGTATGGATAATTATAAGTGGTAACGGTGCCAGAAAATAGCTTGATGGCATGGAAGAGACTAAAGGCGAACTGAAATAAAGATGGAAGCAAGCAAACATATAATAGATCTAGTTGCAAACGGTGTTTCAATGCTTAGAAACAAGGCCTAGGGATCATACTTTCACTAGTGAACACTCTCGTATAAATATCTTCTCTTTATGATACTACTCTGAACTACTCTCCGGTTGGACACTCTAATCCATGGTAGGGCTATAACAGCACACCTCAAAGTCCGCTTTCCCCATCTAGATAACCCCACACTATCACCTTGAGCGCTAGATGGTTCCAACAAACACCACAATTTCATAGAGACATCCAACTCCAAATATAACTCATAACAAGTATTTGTAATCTCTAGCCTAAGTGCCACCATGGTGTGCACGTTGTCACTTTCACACACACAAATTATAGCGGGGCAATTGACAAACATCGAGAAAGCATACATGCATATACTAATCATCTCGACACCTATGAGATTTGATTGGGCATTACAACATTATACATAGACCATAATCTAACTGTATCTATGACTAATAATCCACCTTCAGGTTATCAATCCGAACCCCCTCCAGTATTAAGTTACAAGCAACAGATAATTGCATTACGCATTGCGTGTAAAGTAAACAATACGATTGTTCTATGAACAAAGGATTGTTGTTTTCTCCCTAGTAGCAACAACACATCTAGTACCTTAGAGATTTCTGTCACTTCCCCAGATTACTAGAGGCATGAACCCACTATCGAGCATAAATACTCCCTCTTGGAGTTGCTAGCATCTACTCGGCCAAGATATCTACTAACAACAGAGAGCATGCAAGATCACAAATAACAAAGACATGATAGAATCAATAATCAATCTGAAATAGCATCTCAATATCCATCGGATCCCCGCAAACACAACATGTATGATTACAAATAGATGATCTTGATCATGAATGGTGCTCACAAGATCTAAACATCGTAGCACAAAGGAGAAGAACAAACCATCTAGCTACTACATGGACCTGTAGTCCAAGGATGAACTACTCACGCATCACACCGGAGGCTTGCATGTTGATGAAGAAGGCCTCCAGGGTGAATTCTCCCCTCCGGCAGGGTGCTGGGAAGAGCTTCAGATCCCCCCGATCTACGGATGGAGATGACAACGGCTACAGACTCTTTCATGGAATTTTTGATTGGGTCCTTAGGGTTTCTGTATCGGAGGCATCTTATAGGTGAAAGGGGAGGCCGAGGGGGTGCCCTAGGTGGCCGCACCACCCCCTGGCGCGGGCCAGGCCTGGCCGCGTGGCTATGTGGTGTGGGCGGCCCCTGGCCCCTCTTCGTCTCGTATTCTGGCTCCGTGTCCCCCTTGGTGAAATACTGACTTTGACTTTTGTCTCGTCCAATTCCGAGAATATTCATTTTCTGACTTTCCTGGAACCAAAAACAGCAGAAAATAGGCAACTGACACTATGTCATCTTGTTAATATGTTAGTCCAAGAAAGTGTATAAAAATACTCCAAAGTGTGGATAAAACATAAGAAAGTAGATAAAAACCACACATGGAACATCAAAAATTATAGATATGTTTGCAACATATCACTCTGCGTGCCCCACTTTGGTTACTTCTATCCTTTACTGCACTTTACTTATCTAGTTCTTGCTTAATACTTGTGCTAGGTTGACATATAGGTAAATTCACCATAGTTTCATAATCTAGAGAATTTACCTTTTATGTCAAACCCTAAATTGAAAAAGATTAAAATTTGGAGTAGCACCTATTCACCCTCCCCTCTAGTTGCCCATACGATCCTTTCAATTGGTATCAGAGCCTCATCTCATTATTCGGGCTTAACCGCCTAAGAGATTATAGGCAACCCAGATGAGGGAGAAAGTGAGGCTAGCCATTCGGTGACCATGGTAGATCTCAAGAATTTGGAAACAAGCTTGAGCTCTACCTTGGGCAACAAAATTCAACAGTTGCTCCAACTCGTTGAGAAACTTGTTAGGGATAAGCAAACCTCACCTCCTTCCTCTCAAGAGGAAACAACACCTGACGAGGGTTTAACTCGTCAATGCCCATTGTTATGGACTTGGGTTTTGGAGAAGGAGGGATGCACTGGAAGTCTCGACCGGCTAGCAAACAAGCACACAAGGACGCAATGTTTACCCAGGTTCAGGCCACGTAGACGACCCTACTCCTGCTTGTCTGCTCTTGATTGATGAAGGATCCAAAGGATTACAATGTCACCGATGGCGGTGGACGCGCAGATTGGATCTGGCGTATGTGTATGCTACGGGTGTTGTCTAGATCTATTGTCTATTGTGGGAGTCACGATTGCCTTCTTGTTGGACCCTCCTAGCCTTTATATATGGGGAGGTGATGACCCACAAGTATAGGGGGTGTATCGCAGTACTTACGAGGGAAGTGAAACCCAATTTATTGATTCGACACAAGGGGAGCCAAAGAATATTTATCAGCCAACTAAGTTGTCAATTCAGCTGCACCTGGAAACAAATTTTGCTCACAGCAGTTTATCAGTAGCAATAGTTTTGTAGTAGGAATAGTAAACTAGCAGCAGTAGTAAAGCAGAGACAGTAGTAACAAAAGCGATGAAGTGGGATTCGTGCGATAGGCATAGGGATGGATAGACGGGCGTTGCATGGACAAGACAATTCACATAGCAATCAGAACATAGGGCAATTGCAGATAAATAAGATAAAGCATCCAAGTACTAGACAATCCTAGGCATGTGTTCCATATATAGTCATACGTGCTCGCAATGAGAACTTGCACAACATCTTTTGTCCTGCTAGCCCGTTTGCAGCAGGGCCTCTAGGGAACTACTAGCAATTAAGGTGCTCCTTTTAATAGAGCACTAGAGCAAAGCATTAACACTCCGTGAACACATGTGATCCTCACATCAAAGCCATTCCCTTCCAGTTATCCCGATTTCTGTCACTTCGGGGCCATAGGTTCCGGACAACAACGTGTGTATACAACTTGCAGATAAGACCAAAAAAAATACTATCATAATGAATCAATAACATGTTCAGATCTGAAATCATGGCACTCGGGCCCTAGTGACAAACATTAAGCACAACAAGTCGCAACAAAGTCATAAAGCACTAATAAAAGATACTAGGCACCATGCCCTAACAATCTGATGCCATTACATGAACGATCTCATCCAATCCCTACCATCCCCATAGCCTACAGCGGGGGATTACTCACTCATAGATGGGGGAAACATGGATGGTCGATGGAGACGATGGTGGAGATCGATGGAGATGGCTCCGGGGGCACTTCCTCGTCCCGGCAGGGTGCCGGAACAGAGACTTTCTGTCCCCCGAATCTCCCCTTCGGTGGTGGCGGCACTGCGGAACTTCTTCTGGAAAAACGTCGAACCCCCCGGAGTTTTTAGGTTAGAAAGCTCCTTATAGGCGAAGAGAGAGGCCGAGGGGGTGCCTGGGGCCACCACACCATGCCCTGGTGCAGCCAGGCCAGCCCACGCCTAGGGGGGTGTGGCCAGCCCTTGGCCCTCCTCCGTCTCGTATTCTGGCTCCTGGAGTCTCTTGAAAAAATAGGCACTTTGGCTTTTGTCCCGTCCAATTCCGACAATATTCATTTTCTGACTTTCCTGGAACCAAATATAGCAGAAAACAGGCAGCTGACACTGTGGCTCTTGTTAATAGGTTAGTCCAAGAAATCATATGAAAAGTACTCCAAAGTGTGGACAAAACACAAGAAAGGAGATAAAACCAAGAATGGAACATCAAAAATTATAGATACATTTGCAATGTATCAACATCCCCAAGCTTAACTCCTGCTCGTCCTCGAGTAGGTAAGTGATAAAAAGAAAGAATAATTTTTGAGGTGACATGCACCATCATAAACTTGATCAAAGTATTTGTAAAACATTCAAAGCTGGGATCATAGTACTTCAATCATAACATGAAAGACAAAGTTCTAGCAATAAGACAAAGAAACTATGATGCAACATGAAAAGGCACAAACAAAAGATTCATGAATAACAATGCTTTGCAAGACGTTTGTTTGTTTCACATAAAGAAAACATAGCATAGTGTCATTCAGCTTGTCCCTCATAGAGTAGAAAACATAAATGCATAGGACACCTTCAAAGTTTACAAGAGTGACTAGATACAAATAGTTTAAAACAAGCAATATCAAGGTATGCGTCAATCAACAAGTCTTGGGACAATGCACATAGAACTAAGAATGGCCACTATGCTCTCAAGAAAGTGCTCATAGAATGTGTGGAGACTCAACAAGGAAATGAACAGGTTTTGAAAAGTTTGAAAGGCTTCCAAATGCTGAAAGTATGGTACTCATTAGCTTTGAGCTCTCATTGACCCTGTCATAAGCATCTTTAATGTGGTTAAGGTGAAAGTGAGGTCCAATCTGAGTTACACGCTTGACGGACTATAAACTGAAAATCCCAAGTCCCTTGAGTACGAGGGCCGCTCCTCATGCTACTCAACTTTAGTTACCGGTAAGTTCTTGTCATCGTAAGTATATGCGTATCATAGAGAACCGCCAATGGGGTACCCCTTGCCCGATGATACGGAACAATCCCCATATCAAAATGACAAGGCAAGCAGACAATGAGTATCTCAGCAATCTTCTTATTTACCATGGGAAAATGGTGCTTTTTTCTCTCTTTCCTCTTCTCATAAATCTCTTTTTTTTTCTTTTTCTCAATAGCTATCTCTCTTTTTTATAAGAAGAATGCTTCATAGATATCATTATGGTTACGCTGCAGGTTTCCACCATGTCAGCATGGATTAGAACAGCGGCCCAGGCGTTTCTCTAACACACATACATAACTCCATGGACTTGCAAGCTCCCCTTTTATTTCACACTGACGACATCTGCAAACAAAAGAGCAAGGTATCAACTGAGTATATATTTACAAGTGTTGAAAGCGTTCCCCATGACAGCACGGTTCTGCTAATCCCCAGCCTATAATTTGCAAGCATATAACTTTCATGGAGAATCACAATGGTTCAGGTTTATTAAGTGCAGGAAATAAAGTGTGCCATCAAGTTCATGAGAGCTTTACTAACTAACTTTCTCATAACAAGCAAACATTTTATTCGGAAGAAAACAAGGCATATTGAATATGCACGGAAGTAGAAAATGATGCTAATAGGTAGGTATGGTGGACACTTTGGCAATATTTGGTTTAAGGGAGTTGGAAACATGAGTAAAACACTCATTGTAAGTGAAGGCTAGCAATAGTAAGGGAGCGACAAACGAGAGAGCAATAATGGCCATAATCATGCAGAGCAACAAAACATCATTGATCAAAGCATAAAGTGATACTACAAGTTGAAAACTAAAGGATCATAAAGGCTTATGGTGACTTGGGATAGTCATAACATGGTGTGAGCATGTGCCAAGTCAATCCAAATAAAGCATCAAAGGAGAATACCACTATACTATGCTTTAATATGCTAAAACAACGCATGATTCATCCAAGGCACATTAAGCAATCTCAATTATTTATAACAATTCATGCTACAGCAAATAATACTAAGCATAAAGCCAAAACAATATCAAGCATGACATGACAAAGCATAGGCCACAATCAAAAACAAGCTCTCTTTACCACTTAAGCATGAGCTTTCCTACTCTTTTCCAATCCAAACCAAACTATTTGAAAACCAATGTATGAAAGAGGGGGTCCAACAAATTTATTCAGCAAACTAAGAAAACCAAGCAAATGAAAACCAAAACGAAAAAGAAGACGCTCCAAGAACAACACAATTGTGCATGAAACAATAAAAATGAAGTGTTTGGAAGAAACCTGGGATTTTTATTGATGAAGAGGGGGATGCCTTGGGCATCCCCAAGCTTTGACGCTTGTACTTTTTGGATGTTTCTTGAGGTGACACGCGTGGCATCCCCGAGCTTGAGATTTAGTCCATCCTTCATCTCATTACTCATTCCTTCCATACACCTGAAATTTTTCCTTCATACAAAACTTCACACAATCTTTATTAGCAACATTACTGCACTCAAGATAAATAAGTCTTAAGGTTCAGTTCTAACACCAAATAAACTTCCATTAAAACACTAGATACTGTAGCACTTCCCTCAAAAAGCTCAATTCCCCAAAATAACTCAAAAAGAAACCAACAAGAAGCAAATGCAGAAAATGTCAGAAATTTGTCAAAACAGACCAGCAGGTAAAGACGAATTTTTTCGAAGACCTTATGTTGCTCAAATCAAAAAGTGTTGAACCAATGAAAGTTATATAACAACCTGGGGCAGAAGCACAAAAATTCACGCCTCAAAAAGACGTTCGGAGATTTTACACGAATTTTTACGGTGAAGCACAGAAATCTGTTTCGGGACAGCAACTTTTCCAATCATTACTTCTCTCTCATTAGAGGTTACTCTTGGCACAAAAAGCAAATAAAAAGGATAAGGAGATGTTATTACTGAAGTAATAACTTTCAAGACTCATCTAAAACTTTTGGGTTCTCTCCCAATAAGTACTTTTCTTTAACGTCTTTAAGTTAGGCATAAGCAAAAACTAAAATGGATAGAATAGAAGTAATCAGAGATAATCATAGTGAAAACATTGTTTTGTTCAATGAAATCCTTTTGTTAACAAGGTTGATCAGGTCTTGTTACCAAAACAATTCCATATGAGACAAAACTTTGTATCCCACTAATGATTATGTTACCTCAACCTTGATAGCAATGGTCCCAATCATAATAGTTTCAATTTTTCCTCTTGGTATGGGACAATATATTTCTCCAATTTGAATGCCCTCAACATGTTCAATTGAATTCAAACCATAAGTCCTATCAATCTTCTTGGGGAAATAGATAGTATGTTCCTTGTCATTAACATTGAAAGTCACCTTTCCTTGATTACAATTAATAACAGCTCCTGCAGTATTAAGAAAATGTCTCCCAAGAATAATAGACATATTATCATCTTCAGGCATAATAGTTTGAGAGGATGATCTCATAAGAAATAAGAGTTGAAGTAAAAGAGAGCATCAAGAAGCAAATTCAAAACACATTTAAGTCTAACCCACTTCCTATGCATAGGAATCATGTATGCAAATAAATTCGCAAAGAACAAAGTGACAGGCATAGGAAGATAAAACAAGAGTAACTTCAAAACTTTCAGCTCATAGAGAGGTGTTTCAATACCATGAAAACTTCTACAACCATATTTTCCTCTCTCATAATAATTTTCAGTAGCCTCATGAATAAACTCAACAATATAACTATCACATAAAGCATGCTCTTCATGATCTACAAGCACTAGAGCTTTATTATAAACATTTTCAAAAGAAACTTCAGGAACATAACATTCATTCTCCTTTAGTAAGCATGGGGGACAATCAAATAATGTAAGGGATAAAGAGTTACTCTCATTAGAAGGTAGGCATGGGTAGCTAATCCATTCTTCCTCCTTTTGTTCATTACTCTCCTCCTCTTTTTCATGTAATGAGATTTCAGGTTCATCAATTTCTTCTTCCATAGTATCCTGTAAGGCATTAGTCTCTTCCATTTGTTGAAAGCATCTATTAAAATATTCAAGAATATAGCCATTTTCATCCTTGTAATTATCAAAGCAAAATTTAAGTATACCATAAACCTCATATTTGTAAGGTGAATCATCAATATTTTCAAGTAAACTAGCAAGTTCAAAAGCACCCTTCCAAGCAATAAATTCTTCAATTTGTTCCGCATCATAAAAGTCATAAATTCCTTTAGCATACGAAGATATGGTATCATTATCATTATACTCACATTGAAAAGGAAGGTGTTTATACCTCTTTCTGCAACAAGATTTATCACAGCAATAAGTAACATTATAAGTAGAGCACACGTTTCTAGCAATGGTATACAATCTATCAATTTGTTCCCATAAGTGTTTCCCTTTTTGTGACAAGCGGTGTTCCTTATAATAATATTTTTAATCTTCCGTGAACCCACCTTGCCAATAAGCTTCAGTTTTAAAGAAACCAACCATTGACAACAAGCATGATAAGGCAAGACAATAACAAACCAACGAAAATAACAACTAGAGTAGGAACTACTTTTTTGTATTTTTGATCAATAAACAAGCAAACAAGGAGAAAATAAACTTACCTTGAACAATAGTGAATCCAGGTGAACTTGATTAATAAAGCTATGCTCCCCGGCAACGGCGCCAAAAAATAGTCTTGATGACCCACAAGTATAGGGGGTGTATAGCAGTATTTTTGAGGGAAGTGAAACCCGATTTATTGATTCGACACAAGGGGAGCCAAAGAATATTTATCAGCCTTAACAATTGAGTTGTCAATTCAGTTGCACCTGGAAACAAATCTTGCTCACAACAGTTTATCAGTAGCAACAGTTTTGTAGTAGGAATAGTAAAGTAGCAGCAGTAGTAAAGCAAAGACAGTAGTAACAAAAGTAAGAAGTGGATTCGAAAAGCGGTAGGCATAGGGATGGATAGACGGGCGTTGCATGGACAAGACAATTCACATAGCAATCAGAACATAGGGCAATTGCAGATAAATAAGATAAAGCATCCAAGTACTAGACAATCCTAGGCATGTGTTCCATATATAGTCATACGTGCTCGCAATGAGAACTTGCACAACATATTTTGTCCCGCCAGCCCGTTTGCAGCAGGGCCTCTAGGGAACTACTGACAATTAAGGTGCTCCTTTTAATAGAGCACCGGATCAAAGCATTAACACTCCGTGAACACATGTGATCCTCACATCAAAGCCATTCCCTTCCGGTTATCCTGATTTCTGTCACTTCGGGGGCCATAGGTTCTGGACAACAACTTGTGTATACAACTTGCAGATAAGACTAAAAATAATACTATCATAATGAATCAATAACATGTTCAGATCTGAAATCATGGCACTCGGGCCCTAGTGACAAGCATTAAGCACAACAAGTCGCAACAAAGTCATAAAGCACTAATAAAAGATACTAGGCACCATGCCCTAACAATCTGATGCCATTACATGAACGATCTCATCCAATCCCTACCATCCCCATAGCCTACAACGGGGGATTACTCACTCATAGATGGGGGAAACATGGATGGTCGATGGAGACGATGGTGGAGATCGATGGAGATGGCTCCGGGGGAACTTCCCTGTCCCGGCAGGGTGCCGGAATAGAGACTTTCTGTCCCCCGAATCTCCCCTTCGATGGTGGCGGCGATGTGGAACTTCTTCTGGAAAAACGTCACCCCCCCTGAGTTTTTATGTCACAAGGCTCCTTATAGGCGAAGAGAGAGGCTGAGGGGGTGCCTGGGGCCACCACACCATGCCCTGGCGCGGCCAGGCCCAGCCCGCGCCTGGGGAGGGGGGGTGGCCAACCCTTGGCCCTTCTCCGTCTCGTATTCTGGCTCCTGGAGTCTCTTGGAAAAATAGGCACTTTGGCTTTTGTCCCGCCTAATTCCGAGAATATTCATTTTCTGACTTTCCTAGAACCAAAAATAGCAGAAAACAGGCAGCTGGCACTGTGGCTCTTGTTAATAGGTTAGTCCAAGAAATCATATGAAAAGTACTCCAAAGTGTGGACAAAACACAAGAAAGGAGATAAAACCAAGCATGGAACATCAAAAGTTATAGATACATTTGCAATGTATCAGGAGGCTAGGTCTCAGGTACCAATACGAGTTGGTTACAAGTTAGATTCAAACTCTAGTATTGAGCTTTCATTGTCTTGTGCGTTTGGGAGTCCGTGTCCATATGGTCTTCGTACCAGTCGAACCGTCATGGGCATCATGGACCTTGATATATCTTCGAGTGGGCCTTCCGTCGAGCCGCACCAGGTAGTCCAACAGTAGGTGCCCGTACGGCATACCTATGTCAGTAGCCCCCAAGTGTCCTTGTGAATTGTAGATTCGAGTGGAGACTTAGAAGTCTTGAGTTTTGCATTAGGATGTCGGAGTCGATAATTGTGTCGAGTGCGAAGCACTCTACCCGGAAGTTCATCGGGTCAGTCAAATTTGTAGTAGTTCATAGGGATGATGGTAAACGTGCCTGGTGCGCTCGAAGGATCGGGACCAGTTAATTGCTCAAGGGAAAAAACAATGCTACCTACTCAAACTCGAGTCCTCGGACTCAAATTCGGAAAAGTGCTAGTGTAATTCGACTCAGGCCGCGGAGGTCTTATAGAGTCGAATCCCAGTGTGTAAATGTGAGCACTCGACCTGTCCGTCAAGGCTTATTCATCGTACCTGTAGGTATGGATTATTTCTGGTAGAGCGTAGCAGATGCGTTGCCAGGCCTTATTCAGGTCTTATCTTCACGCTGTAAGCGCGACATCCGAATTTTTAGTCATCGCGGAGATGATTCGGGTGGCCCAGGATATGTAATCTCTTTGTAGGGAAAATATGAGGCGGAGTCGCCAAAGCTTTCGAGTGTAGACACAGTCAACACATAGTTATGTATAAGAAAAAATCATAGGGTGCATGGCCAGCGCTCCCTATGGGAGTAGCCCTCGAGTGTCTGTTCGAGTCGTAGACTCAAGCAGAGACTTATAGTCATCAGTTGCTTAGACAGAACGATTCGAAAGTACTTCGAATGATCTTGCGAATGCCATCAACGCTGGCGCTTTTTCGAATGCGCGACCAGCGTGCCCTATGGGAGTAGCCCCCGAGTCCTTAGTCGAATTGTGGATTCGAGTGAGGATTCAGAGCGTGCCACTCTAAGATCTTGTATATGCATGTCCAGCGCTCCAGTTTGGAGTAGCCCCCGAGTATCTGGCGGAGTCGTAGACTCGAGCAGAGACTCGAGTCTTGTATCTTGTAGATGTAGTCAAAAATCATGAGAGGAGAAACCACTGACCCGGAAGTGCATCGGGTCGGCGTCTCACGCATAAGAAGATCGAATTGATGATGAAGTCGGGGTCGATGTAGCGGAGTAATGCGACGTTTAGCCAGGTTAGTCGACGATGCGGATGGAGTCGATGCAGTCACTTATGTCGGGTGCACGGCCAACATCGCATGTGTGTAGAATCAAGCGATGCAACCATCCGAGGAGGGACTCGACTCGGGTCTTGAGTGTATCTGATAGCCAGTTGTTTTGTCGACTCCTGTTGGAGGACCTGATAGAATAGCTCGATACAGTCGACATCCTTGTAAGCTGCATAAAACATTAAGAATTGTGAAGTACTCATATCTTGTAAAGAATATTTGCATGTTGGTTTTCAAAGTAATATTCTGGTGCCAATCGAGTCGACACTTTTTCACTGTATGCTAGGCCTTTTCATTATCCTGATTACCCTTAGTCTCAGTACCTTGCCGAGGTGCTCGGAGTTCAAGGATTCGACACTCAGGAAGAATCAGCTACTCGGGCTGTCGCGTATGAGGTGCTCGAGTGCATGGAGTTGACAGCACATTAGGTTACTCGAAGAGGGCGCAGCCCCCGAGTGTTTCGAGTGCAAGTTACAAAAATTAGCTCCAAGTAGAGGGAAACTTAGCTTTATTGATAGTTGCCGTGGATGAAGTCGATGCAATCACAGACGTAGTTGATGCGGCAGCGGGTCGCGTGACGAAGTCGAAGACATATGTTAGCGGAGTCGAAGACCACAACGGGACATGGTGGGTTGATGGAGTCGAAGACCGAAGCCGATGGCGAGGATTCAGCGGATTGCTAGAATCGAGAGAGCCTTGAGTCGCCCAAACTGAAGGCCGCAGATGGTCGTATAGCGGAGTCGGCACAACTGAAGATTGTACCATCGATGTGGTCGAAGTATGGAGTCGACGCGGTGGATGTAATCGACACAGCGGACATGTAGTTGACGTGGCAGCGAGTTGCTGGAGTCGATGACAATGATGGGTCACTGTAGACAAAAAGGGCAACGGGTCGCTGGACTCGAAGACCACAGCGGGTCACCGTAGCTGAAAACCATAACAAGTCACGCGGCGGAGCTAGTCAATGTGGCAGATTTGGAGTTGCCCACAAAAAATTGACGCACTTATCGATGGCGAAATTAAAATCGGCCATGGCGAAAATGCAGTCGTGAAGATGAAGCCACCCACAACGGAGGTGAAATTTTAATCAGCCGTAATAGTGAGTAGGACATGACATTGTTGCCATAAAACCCATGCAGGCCTCATGTGCATTTGTTAATAACTTGACGCCAGATTAGTATGTGTATCCAGCAAAGCAGACCTTTCCCAGCGAACTTGGCAAGTGTGTATTTGATTCGGTTCGCAAGTCATGTGCTCCAACAATTCCTCTGGCACCTTATTCTTTTTATTTTTTCCATGACATCACGTGATGTAGCAGGACAATTCCAAATGCATATATCTTGGCTGCCTTTTTCTTTCCTTTTCTTTCCTCTTCCTTCCAGGAACCGTTGCCATGATGGATCTTTTTTGCTGCTTCAAGAAATTTGGTCCATGCGATCAATCCGTCCTGGCTAAGTACATCTCATGACTTGTTGCCGTACACACCCGATTTGGAGTCAGATCTCCATCAGGACGCCGACTGGATTGCTCTTGTGAATCTGTGTGCTCTGCTGCTTGCAAATCAGATTGGTTTTTTGATCTTCTCGGTGGATCTTAAACGTGCCAGCTTTCGACGACCATAGAACACGCGGTTGATGGAGAGCCGATTGCACACTCACAGTGAAGCCACGGCAAATTTATTTTCGGAAACCGTTAAGTCGAAGATCACCGATAATGGAGCCGTCGAGATCGCAACATCAGTGTGCCCAGTCCCCACGGACGGCGCCAATTGACGAGGGTTTAACTCATCAATGCCCATTGGTATGGACTTGGGTTTTGGAGAAGGAGAGATGCACTGGAAGTGTTGATCGGCTAGCAAACAAGCACACAGGGACGCAATGTTTACCTAGGTTCAGGCCTCGTAGAGGATCCTACTCCTTCTTGTCTGCTCTTGATTGATGAAGGATCCGAAGGATTAGAATGTCACCGATGGCGGTGGACGCGCAGATTGGATCTGGCGTATGTGTATGCTACGGGTGTTGTCTAGATCTATTGTCTATTGTGGGAGTCGTGATTGCCTTCTCATTGGACCCTCCTAGCCTTTATATATGGGGAGGCTAGGTCTCAGGTACCAATACGAGTTGGTTACAAGTTAGATTCAAACTCTAGTATTGAGCTTTCCTTGTCTTGTGCGTTTGGGAGTCCATGTCCATATGGTCTTCGTACTAGTCGAACCATCATGGGCGTCATGGACCTTGATATATCTTCGAGTGGGCCTTCCGTTGGGCCGCACCAGGTAGTCCAATAGTAGGTGCCAGTACGGCATACCTATGTCACCACCTAACCCAAAGGCAAATGCTCTGGCTAAGCCTTTGGAGGAAGTGGCGGGGGATGAACATAATTCCACTGACTCCACCACCAAAAAGGGTGGTGGGAAGGAAGAGCACCATGTGGTTCCCGGATGGTACTCTCCCGACCCTCCTATCCCTCACCCACATATAAATAATAGAGGTGACCCACCTAAGTTAGCTGCACATACTTTTGCTCAATGGCAAGTTTTAATAAAATCTCATGTGTGCAGCTCTTGCATTGATTTGTGGAATATTATTGAAGAAGGACTCAAAATTGAGGATCCAACCAACTTGACTAGAAGAGAAGTGGTCAATAGCCAACTCAATGCGACTGCCTTGCACATGATCCAACTTGGAGTGGGGCCAAAGGATTTTCCCTACATTGAGCACTACAATACCACCAAGAAAGCTTGGGATGCTCTCATTGACTTGTTTGTTGGCAATGAGAGTATGAGAAGAAATAGATATGATGCCTTAAGAAATGAGGCCGAAGGTTTCTTCATGAAGGATGGTGAGGAGCATGAAGACATGTATCGAAGACTAAAATCCACAGCCACCGCCTTAAAAAATGTTGGTACCTCTCACATTGATGATGCTTGGATCAAGAGGAAGTATGTGAGTGCTCTCATGCCTTTCGAGCCTACTGACTTGAAGAGTCTCCAAGGAAGACACAACTACCATCTCATGACCTCGAATGAAGTTATGCAAGAGATGACCGCCTTCAAGGTTGATACCAAGAATGCCAAAGACGCCCATGCTCGTGCCATTGGAATGAGTAGTGGTGTCAATCTTGCCTTGAAGGCCAAGGTTGTGGAGTATGATGAAGATGAAGGAAGTGATGAGGGACTTTCAATGAGCCACCCCAAAGATGTCAAGGTTGCTCATGGTGAATATATGGCCTTCTATGCAAGAAACTTTTAGAAAGATCCCGCCAAACCCAAGCTGGAAATGCAATGAAGAAGCAACCCCAATGGGAAAAGAGATAATGGGTCCAAGTTGAGAACTTGCTTCAATTGTGGTGATCGCTATCACTTTGTTGCTGCTTGTCCTTATGAGAAAAGGGAAGATCATGGGGGTAAACTTGTGTTGAAGAAGACCTCCAAAGCTCCTTACAAGAAACCCTTCATCAAAAGGAATGCAACCAACAAGAAGTCGGGTGAAATTGTCTTGATCACACATGAAGAATTCTCCTCCGATGATGATGAAGATGATGAAGAGGAAACATCAAGTGGTGTGGCGGCTCTTTCCACCACTTCCACCCCTACATTCTCACTCTTCGACTCTCCAAATGAGAATATCTCCAACACGAACGTCACTTGCCTTATGATACATTGCTAACATATCTATAATTTTTGATGTTCCATGCTTGGTTTATATCTACTTTCTTATGTTTTGTCCACACTTTGGAGTATTTTTATACACTTTCTTGGACTAACCTATTAACAAGATGCCACAGTGCCAGCTACCTGTTTTATGCTGTTTTTGGTTCCAGGAAAGTCAGAAAATGAATATTCTCGGAATTGGACGGGACAAAAGTCAAAGTCAGTATTTCACCAAGGGGGACACGGAGCCAGAATACGAGACGAAGAGGGGCCAGGGGCCGCCCACACCACCTAGCCACGCGGCCAGGCCTGGCCCGCGCCAGGGGGTGGTGCGGCCACCTAGGGCACCCCCTCGGCCTCCCCTTTCACCTATAAGATGCCTCCGATACAGAAACCCTAAGGACCCAATCAAAAATTCCATGAAAGAGTCTGTAGCCGCTGTCATCTCCATCCGTAGATCGGGGATTCAAGCTCTTCCGACACCTGAGGGAGGAGAATTCACCCTGGAGGCCTTCTTCATCAACATGCAAGCCTCCGGTGTGATGCGTGAGTAGTTCATCCTTGGACTACAGGTCCATGTAGTAGCTAGATGGTTTGTTCTTCTCCTTTGTGCTACGATGTTTAGATCTTGTGAGCACCGTTCATGATCAAGATCATCTATTTGTAATCATACATGTTGTGTTTACGGGGAACCGATGGATATTGAGATGCTATTTCAGATTGATTATTGATTCTATCATGTCTTTGTTATTTGTGATCTTGCATGCTCTCTGTTGTTAGTAGATATCTTGGCCGAGTAGATGCTAGCAACTCCAAGAGGGAGTATTTATGCTCGATAGTGGGTTCATGCCTCTAGTAATCTGGGGAAGTGACGGAAATCTCTAAGGTACTAGATGTGTTGTTGCTACTAGGGAGAAAACAACAATCCTTTGTTCATAGAACAATCGTATTGTTTACTTTACACGCAATGCGTAATGCAATTATCTGTTGCTTGTAACTTAATACTGGAGGGCGTTTGGATTGATAACCTGAAGGTGGATTATTAGTCATAGATACAGTTAGATTATGGTCTATGTATAATGT
Source organism: Avena insularis (assembly GCA_023614405.1). NCBI lineage: Eukaryota > Viridiplantae > Streptophyta > Magnoliopsida > Poales > Poaceae > Avena > Avena insularis. Next base: position 91,159,816 of record CM042696.1, on the reverse strand, counting down.
TGTAATGCCCAATCAAATCTCATAGGTGTCGAGATGATTAGTATATGCATGTATGCTTTCTCGATGTTTTTCAATTGCCCCGATGTAATTTGTTCACCCAACATGTCATCTATCTTAAGGAGAATCACCACTAGTGAACTATGGACCCCGATTCTTTCTTTTACCATCAATCTACAACTGTTTACTGCTTTCTGTTTACTTTCTACAAGCCTTTACTTTCTTTCACACAATATGTTTAATCCTTTGTTTTCAGCAAAACCGGTGAGATTGATAACCTCACTGTAAGTTGGGGGCAAAGTTCTATGGTTGTGTTGTGCAGGATTCCAAGTTGGAGCCGAGGGGGACATGGAGCCAGAATACGAGACAGAGAGGGGCCAGGGGCCGCCCACGCCACCTGGCCATGCGGCCAGGCCTGGCATGTGCCAGGGGGTGGTGTGCCCACCTAGGGCACCCCCTCGGCCTCCCCTTTCGCCTATAAGATGCCTCCGATACAGAAACCCTAAGGACCCGATCAAAAATTCCACGAAAGAGTCTGTAGCCGCCATCATCTCCATCCCTAGACCGGGAGGGATCTGAAGCTCTTCCCGACACCCTACCGGAGGGGAGAATTCACCTTGGAGGCCTTCTTCATCACCATGTAAGCCTACCGTGTGATGCGTGAGTAGTTCATCCTTGGACTACTGGTCCATGTAGTAGCTAGATGGTTGGTTCTTCTCCTTTGTGCTACCATGTTTAGATCTTGTGAGCTCTGTTCATGATCAAGATCATCTATTTGTAATCATACATGTTGTGTTTGCGGGGATCCGATGGATATTGAGATGCTGTTTCAGATTGATTATTGATTCTATTATGTCTTTGTTATTTGTGATCTTGCATGCCCTCCGTTGTTAGTAGATATCTTGGCCGAGTAGATGCTAGCAACTCCAAGAGGGAGTATTTATGCTCGATAGTGGGTTCATGCCTCTAGTAATCTGGGGAAGTGACAAAAATCTCTAAGGTACTAGATGTGCTGTTGCTACTAGGGAGAAAACAACAATCCTTTGTCCATAGAACAATCGTATTGTTTACTTTACACACAATGCGTAATGCAATTATCTGTTGCTTGCAACTTAATACTGGAGGGGGTTCGGATTGATAACCTGAAGGTGGATTATTAGTCATAGATGCAGTTGGATTACGGTCTATGTATAATGTTGTAATGCCCAATCAAATCTCATAGGAGTCAAGATGATTAGTATATGCATGTATGCTTTCTCGATGTTTGTCAATTGCCCCGCTGTAATTTGTTCACCCAACATGTCATCTATCTTAAGGAGAATCACCACTAGTGAAATATGGACCCCGGTCATTTCTTTTACCATCAATCTATAACTATTTACTGCTTTCTGTTTACTTTCTGCAAGCCTTTACTTTCTTCCACACAATATGTTTAATCCTTTGTTTTCAGCCAAACCGGTGAGATTGACAGCCTCACTGTAAGTTGGGGGAAAGGTCTGTGGTTGTGTTGTGCAGGATTCCAAGTTGGAAACAACACCTTGGAGGTGTTTCCTTGATCCTACTGGTTCGATAACCTTGGTTTCATAACTGAGGGAAAACTTGTTGCTGTGCTCATGATACCTTCCTCTTGGGGTTCCCCAACGAGCTCGACGTGTTGAGCCAATAATCAAGCTTTTCTTGCGCCGTTGCCGGGGAGTCAAGGACATCTTTACAAGGGGAGTCCCTCATAACCAATCTCTTTACTTTGTTTTATTTGTTTTGCTTAGTTTATTTTTGCTTAGTTTGCTTGTTTCTTTATCAAAAACACACAAAAATATAGTTTTACTAGTCTACTTTCTTTATTAAAACACAAAAATTCCTACAGGAATAATTTTGGTAATAATAACTATAGGCCATATCCTCCCAATAATGGTGATGCTTATGGAAATTCCTACAACAATAATAGAAGTGCTCCCTCTGAACTTCAAGCTATGCTTAAAGATTTTATTAGTAAACAAACTGCTTTCAATAAAACTATTGAGGAAAAACTCTCTAATGCTGAAAGAAATATAGCATCATTGGCTGAAGCACAATCTTATTTGAATAAAATGGCTGCAAAACCTGAAACTATTGATAATCCCTTTGCTGCTACTAATGCCATACAAGTTAGAATTGATGAAAATGTTAGATTATTAGCTGAATTGCATGCTAAGTGGGAAAGAGAAGATGAAATTGCTAGAAACATTAGTGTTTCTACTATCACTACCACTAATGTTGAAGCTAGTAATAGCTCTACTACTTTAGATGATAATTATGATTTTGATCTTGATGGTTGCAATATCTCTGAAGTAATTAAGTTCCTACAAAATCTTGCTAAAAGTCCTAATGCTAGTGTTATGAATATGGCCTTTACAAAACACATTACTGATGCTCTCATAAAAATAAAGAAGAAAAGATGAAACATAAAGATTCTATTCCTATGAAACTAGAAGGTGGTTGGGAACCCATCATTAATATGAAAGTGAATGATTTTGATTTCAAAGCTTTATGTGATCTTGATAGTAGTGTTTCTATTATGCCTGGAAGGATTTATGATATGCTTGATTTGCCACCATTGGAAGATTGTTATTTGAATGTCCCACTTGATGATAATGCTAAAAAGAAACTCATGGGGAGTATTAATGATGTTCTTATTACGGTTAACAATGCCTATGTCCCTGTTGATTTCTATGTTTTGGATGTTGAATACAATGCTTCTTGTCCTATTACTTTGGGAAGACCTTTTCTTAAAACTGTTGGTGCCATTATTGATATGAAAGAAGGCACCATTAAATATCAACTCCCACTGAAGAAATGTATAGAACACTTACCTAAGAAGAGAGAAGATTCCTTTTGCCTCTCCTACGAAAACAAAATTTTCTCTTAATGCTTCTTCATTTGAGAACACTTGATTCTTTTTCTTGCTTCTTATGCCTAACTTAAAGGCGTTAAAGAAAAGTACTTATTAGGAGATAACCCAAAAGTTTTAGATGAGTCTTGGAAGTTATTACCTCAGTAATAACCGCTCCTTATCCTTTTTATTTACTTTTTGTGCCAAGAGTAACCTCTAATGAGAGGGAAGTAATGCTTGGGAAAGTTGCTGTCCCGAAACAGATTTTTGTGCTTCACCGTAAAAATCTCTATAGGTCGTTTTGAGGCGCGAATTTTTGTGCTTCTGCCCCAGGTTGTTATCTAACTTTTGTTAGCTCAACACTTTTCGATTTGAGCAACAGAAGGTCTTCAAAAAATTGGTTTTTACCTGCTGGTCTGTTTTGACAGATTTCTGCCATTATTTGCATTTGCTTCTTGTTTGTTCCTTTTTGAGTTCTCTTTGGAGAATTGAGCTTTTTGAGGGAAGTGCTTCAGTAGCTTGTGTTTTAATGGAAGTTTTATTGGTGTTGAAACTGAGCCCAAAGACTTACTATCTTGAGTGCACTAATGTTGCTAATAAAGATTGTGTGAAGTTTTGTATGAAGGAAAAATTTTAGGTGTATGGAGAGAATGATGTAATGAGATGATGAATGGACTAAAGATCAAGCTTGGGGATTCCACGCGTCTCACCCCAAGAAATATCCAAGAAGTACAAGCGTCAAAGCTTGGGGATGCCCAAGGCATCCCATTCTTCATTAAAAAAAATCTCAGGTTTCTTCCAAACACTTTATTTTTATTATTTCATGCACAATTGTGTTGTTCTTGGAGCGTCTTTGTTTTTGTTTTTGGTTTTCGTTTGCTTGGTTTGTTTAGTTTCCTTGAATAAATTGGTTGTACCCCCTCTTTCATACATTAGTTTTCAAATAGTTTGGTTTGGATTGGAAAAGAGTAGGAAAGTTCATGCTTAAGTGGTAAAGAGAGCTTGTTTTTGACTGTGGCCTATGCTTTGTCATGCCATGCTTGATTTTGTTTTGGCTTTATTCTTAGTGATCTTTGCTGTAGCATGGCATGTTATAAACAATTAAGATTGCTTAATGTGCCTTGGAAGAATCATGCGTTGTTTTAGCATATTAAAGCATAGTATTATGGTATTCTCCTTTGATGCTTTATTTGGGTTGACTTGGCGCATGCTCACACCATGTTATGACTATCCCAAGTCACCATAGCCTTTATGATCCTTTAGTTTTCGACTTGTAATATCACTTTATGCTTTAATTAATGATGTTTTGTCGCTTTGCATGATTATGGCCATTATTGCTCTCTTAGTTGGTCGCTCCTAGTCGTTTGCTAGCCTCCATAACCAAGTATGAGTTCCACTCATGCATCCAACTCCAAATAAAACCAATTTATTCCAAAGAGTCCACCATACCTACATATTAGCATTTGCTATTCCAAGTATATTCATGTTTTTATCTACCTTCCGAATTAAACTTGTTATTAGAAAACTAGTGATTAAAGCTCTCATGAATTTGATGGCACACTTTACATTTCTTGCCCTTAATAAACTTGAACCATTATGTCATCTATGTTGTATATGCTTGCACTTATATGTTGGGGATTAGCAGAACCATGCTGTCATGGGGAACGCTTTCAACATTGCACTTGTACGTTGTACTAGTTGATATCATGCTCTTTTGTCTATGGATGTCATCGGTGTGAAATGAAAGGGGAGCTTGTAAGTCCATGGAGTTATGTATGTGTGTTATAGAAACACCTGGGCCGCCAGTCTAATCCATGCCTAATCATGGTGGAAACCTGCAGCGTAACCATAATGAGCTGTCTATGAAGCATTCTTCTTATAAAAAAGAGATAGAGATTGAGAAAAAGAGAAAAATAAAAAAAAAGATATCAGAAAAGAGGAAAGAGAGAAAAAAGCACCATTTTCCCATGGTAAATAAGAAGATTGCTGAGATGCTCGTTGTCTGCTTGCCTTGTCATTTTGATATGGGGATTCTTCCGTATCATCGGGCAAGGGGTACCTGCTATGGTTCTCTATGATACACATGTACTTACTATGACAAGAACTTACCGGTAACTAAACTTGAGTAGCATGAGGAGCGGCCCTCGTATTCAAGGGACATGAGATTTCCAACTTATAATTTGTCAAGCATATACTCCATAGTTTGTTCACTTTAACCTTAATCACTTCAAGATGCTTATGATAGGGGCAATGAGAGCTGAAAGCTAATAAGTACCCTAATTTTTGGAAGTTCTTTATGAGACTTGAATCCCTGTTTCCTTCTATGAAGGCCTTTCTTTTACTTTTATGTTGAGTCTTCATCTTCTATCTTTATGCACCTATTGAGAGAGCATAGTGGCCATTCTTAGTTTAATGTGAATTATCCCAAGACTTGCTGATTGATTCATAACTTTGATATTGCTTGTTCTTGAACTATTTGTATCTAGTCACCCTTATGAACTTTGAAGGTGTCCTATGCATTTATGTTTTGCTACTCCATGAGGGACAAGATGAATGCCACTATGCTATGTTTTCTATATGTGAAACAAACAAACGTCTTGCAAAGCATTGTTATTCATGAATCTTTTATTTGTGCCTTTTCATGTTACAACATAGTTGCTATGTCTTATTGTTAGAACTATATCTTTCATGCTATGTTAAAGTACTATGATCCTAGCTATCAATGTTTTACAAATACTTTGATCAAGTTTATGATGGTGCATGTCACCTCAAAAATTATTCTTTCTTTTTGTCACTAACCTACTCGAGGACGATCAGGAGTTAAGCTTGGGGATGTTGATACGTTGCAAACGTATCTATAATTTTTGATGTTCCATGCTTGGTTTTTATCTACTTTCTTATGTTTTGTCCACACTTTGGAGTATTTTTATACACTTTATTGGACTAACCTATTAACAAGATGACACAGTGCCAGTTGCCTATTTTCTGCTGTTTTTGGTTCCAGGAAAGTCAGAAAATGAATATTCTCGGAATTGGACGGGACAAAAGCCAAAGTTAATATTTTACCGAAAGACGAGACGGAGGGGGGCCACAGGGCGGCCACACCACCCCTTGGCGCGGGTAGCCCTAGGCTGCGCCAGGGCATGGTGTGGGCCCCAGCCACCCACCTGCCTTCGCCTATAAGAAGCCCCTAGGAAAACCCTAAATCAAGCGACCTCCGACCACGAAAAGTTCATGGCCACCCCACCGAAGGGAGATTTGGGGGCAGAAGTGTCTACATTCGGCACCCTGTCGGGACGGGAAAGGCTAGAGATTACAAATACTTGTTATGAGTTATATTTGGAGTTGGATGTCTCTATGAAATTGTGGTGTTTGTTGGAACCATCTAGCGCTCAAGGTGACAGTGTGGGGTTATCTAGATGGGGAAAGCGGACTTTGAGGTGTACTGTTATAGCCCTACCATGGATTAGAGTGTGCAACCAGAGAGTATTTCAGAGTAGTATCATAAAAAGAAGATATTTATATGAGAGTGTTCACTAGTGAAAGTATGATCCCTAGGCCTTGTTTCTAAGCATTGAAACACCGTTTGCAACTAGATCTGTTACATGTTTGCTTGCTTCCATCTTTATTTCAGTTTTCCTTTAGTCTCTTTCACGCCATCAAGCTATTTTCTAGCACCGTTACCACTTATAATTATCCATACCACTTCTATTTCACTATCTCTTCACCGAACTAGTGCACCTATACACCTGACAAGTGTATTAGGGGTGTTGGGGACACAAGAGACTTCTTGTATCTTGATTGCAGGGTTGCTTGAGAGGGATACCTTTGACCACTTACTCCCTGAGTTCGATAAACCTTGGGTGATCTACTTAAGGGAAACTTGCTGCTGTTCTACAAACCTCTGCACTTGGAGGCCCAACAACTGTCTACAAGAATAGAAGTGCGTAGACATCACGGAGACACAATGATTTGTTTCCCGTAGTTCCTTCCTTTTGAGGGAAAGTACGTCTACGTTTGGAGAGGGGGTGGTTTCAAACCACCAATGCCACAAGAGGCCTCCCTTGTTCTCTGATGAACCTCACCCCAAAGGGTTCGATTCACCTCTTCCACTATACGACAACCTTCGAGGTGGAAGCCGACACCTTTACAACGAGTTTGGGGCACATATCCACAACTTAATTGGAGGCTCCCAAATATAAGCAAGCTGTCAAACAATCAAAGACAAGCTTGTAAGAACCAAATCAAAAGCTAAGGTTTCCAAAGAAACACTAGAGCATGGGGGCCCTCAAGTGAATGAGGGGGAGATGAAGATCTCTCTTGGTGAAGCTGTAGATCAAGGCCTTCTCCTTTGATTCTCCAAATATCAATGACTTTGGATGGTTGGATGAAGAGATCTTGTCGATTTGGTGGCTCAAATAGGCATGGTGTTCTTGAGGTGGATGAGCAGCTGGAGGAAGGGGATAATGTCCTCTATTTATAGCCCTTCACTCCACTAAACCGTTTTCTGATCGTTGGAGAAAAGTCACACCGGAGACTCCGGTCTGCACACCGGAGACTTCGGTCTACACCGGAGATTCTGGTCCATCTCTGGACCAGCCTCCAGACTAACAAACAGATTGACCCGGCCCTTCTGTGAGCTCAGTGGACCGGAGACTCCGGTCCAACCACACCGAAGACTCCGGTCAGACCTCCGGACCTGGCTCCGGACCACCTATCTGGCTGACCCAGGAAGAAAACTGGAGGCCCCTCCAGAGATTCCAGGGGAGACTCCGGACCACACCGGAGACTCCGGTCCAGCAAGACCGGAGACTCCGGTCTGGAGCTCCCAGGAATACATAAATATTGCAGGGTACGTCCCATATGCCAAGGGTTCTTTTCACTTTGCATTATATGAACCTGTAGACAATAGCATACTATAAAATGCTCTACTTATTGTTAACGAACACCAAAAGTGATTATGATAGTAAATGTCCTTTCTGTCTGGCCCAGTTGGCAATCACGCAAAAGGCCTTCTTCTCTCTCTCTCGAGTTAGCAGACTAGCTCAATTGGCAGACTGGCCTAGTAACAAAAATAGAACAATTTGTTTCGTCCCGTTGTGCGTGGCTACCAAACAGGCCAGATCACGACTGAAATATTGCCTGGGACATAACCCAAACGGACAAGAACGGAAAATTTGGGTCCGCAAGATGGGTCTACCTGGGTACTCGAGGAAAGAGCGAAAGACACATACTATTACTTCCACCCTGCTTTACTTCTCATCGGTAGATACATTTGGTTAAGATGTTAAGTGGGATCCCACCAAAGTTCCACTTTTATTTGCCAAAATCTAGAACAAATTTTGAACACAAATTTGAACTAGAATTTAGGCAGTCACTCACGAATGTTACGTCGCACAGCGTCTTGCATGAGTCTCGTTTCCGGAACCCTTGACCAATTATCGGTCATACAGTCATGGCCAAAATGCCCTTGACAGATATACTCGGAAACGCAAAACGAGCTAGTCTATACTAAAAGAGAGTGCCTAGATCTCAGGCGCCTAAGAACTTCTTATGTCTAAGTCGCTGATGTCTTCCTAATATTTGTGCTAATTCTCAGTTGCAACCTAGTAGCAACTTATAAGATTTGCACCAATTCTCAGTTGCAACATAGTTGCAACTCATTAAATTCTCAGTTACACCCTAGTTGCAACTCATATGTACCTTTCACTTTGCACGAATCACGAGGTAAATCTAACGGTGAAAGACGCGACTGAGAACTAAGAAGTTCTCAGGCACCTGAGAACTAGCAAATCCGATACTAAAAGCAATACAAGAGTGTTTTTCGAGGCATTAGGTTGATCCACATTATCTAAATTATTTAGACAGTTAGATGTATAATTAGTGGCTATGATTTAATCAGAGTCGTATATTACGTAACAAATTAGACGTGACGGTAGGGTCCTTTGGGCGTGTAAGTCAGTCACGTTCACGGTAAGTCTTTTTTTTTCGAATCCGTTCACGTTAAGTCAATAACCATCCAAGTTCATGTCAAAAAAATAACCATCCAAGTTGTATAAGAAACTGACAAAGGCATTTAAAGAAATACGCAAAGGCTATTGCTACCAAAAAAATTGATCAACCCATAATCCATCAACTACCTTAGTCTGAGCATTACCGGCCCTCGTATTCAATGGACATGAGATTTCCAACTTATACTTTGTCAAGCATGTACTCCATAGTTTGTTCACTTTAACCTTAATCACTTCAAGATGCTTATGATAGGAGCAATGAGAGCTGAAAACTAATAAGTATCATAATTTTGGGAAGCTCTTTATTAAACTTGAATCCCTGCTTCCTTCTATGAGGGCCTTTTTTTACTTTTATGTTGAGTCTCCACCTTCTATATTTATGCACCTATTGAGAGAGCATAGTGGCCATTCTTAGTTCTATGTGCATTGTCCCAAGACTTGTTGATTGATGCATAACTTTGATATTGCTTGTTCTTAAATTATTTGTATCTAGTCACCCTTATAAACTTTGAAGGTGTCCTATGCATTTATGTTTGCTACTCTATGAGGGACAAGCTTAACGCCACTATGCTATGTTTTATTTATGTGAAACAAACAAACGTCTTGCAAAGCATTGTTATTCATGAATCTTTTGTTTGTACCTTTTCATGTTACAACATAGTTGCTATGTCTTATTGTTAGAACTTTATCTTCCATGCTATGTTTAAGTACTATGATCCTAACTATCAATGTTTTAAAAATACTTTGATCAAATTTATGATGGTGCATGTCACCTCAAAAATTATTCTTTCTTTTTATCACTTACCTACTCGAGGACGAGCAGGAGTTAAGCTTGGGGATGTTGATACGTTGCTAACGTATCTATAATTTTTGATGTTCCATGCTTGATTTATATCTACTTTCTTATGTTTTGTCCACACTTTGGAGTACTTTTTATACACTTTCTTGGACTAACCTATTAACAAGATGCCACGGTGCCAACTGCTTCTTTTATGCTGTTTTTGGTTCCAGGAAAGTCAGAAAATGAATATTCACGGAATTGGACGGGACAAAAGCCAAAGTCAGCATTTCACCGAGGGGGACATGGAGCCAGAATACGAGACAGAGAGGGGCCAGGGGCCGCCCACGCCACCTGGCCATGCGGCCAGGCCTGGCATGTGCCAGGGGGTGGTGTGCCCACCTAGGGCACCCACTCGGCCTCCCCTTTCGCCTATAAGATGCCTCCGATACAAAAACCCTAAGGACCCGATCAAAAATTCCACGAAAGAGTCTGTAGCCGCCATCATCTCCATCCCTAGACCGGGAGGGCTCTGAAGCTCTTCCCGACACCCTACCGGAGGGGAGAATTCACCTTGGAGGCCTTCTTCATCACCATGTAAGCCTCCCGTGTGATGCGTGAGTAGTTCATCCTTGGACTACTGGTCCATGTAGTAGCTAGATGGTTGGTTCTTCTCCTTTGTGCTACCATGTTTAGATCTTGTGAGCTCCGTTCATGATCAAGATCATCTATTTGTAATCATACATGTTGTGTTTGCGGGGATCCGATGGATATTGAGATGCTATTTCAGATTGATTATTGATTCTATCATGTCTTTGTTATTTGTGATCTTGCATGCCCTCCGTTGTTAGTAGATATCTTGGCCGAGTAGATGCTAGCAACTCCAAGAGGGAGTATTTATGCTCGATAGTGGGTTCATGCCTCTAGTAATCTGGGGAAGTGACAAAAATCTCTAAGGTACTAGATGTGCTGTTGCTACTAGGGAGAAAACAACAATCCTTTGTCCATAGAACAATCGTATTGTTTACTTTACACACAATGCGTAATGCAATTATCTGTTGCTTGCAACTTAATATTGGAGGGGGTTCGGATTGATAACCTGAAGGTGGATTATTAGTCATAGATGCAGTTGGATTACGGTCTATGTATAATGTTGTAATGCCCAATCAAATCTCATAGGAGTCAAGATGATTAGTATATGCATGTATGCTTTCTCGATGTTTGTCAATTGCCCCGCTGTAATTTGTTCACCCAACATGTCATCTATCTTAAGGAGAATCACCACTAATGAACTATGGACCCCGGTCATTTCTTTTACCATCAATCTACAACTATTTACTGCTTTCTGTTTACTTTCTGCAAGCCTTTACTTTCTTCCACACAATACGTTTAATCCTTTGTTTTCAGCCAAACCGGTGAGATTGACAACCTCACTATAAGTTGGGGAAAAGGTCTGTGGTTGTGTTGTGTAGGATTCCAAGTTGGAAACAACACCTTCGAGGTGTTTCCTTGCTCCTACTGGTTCGATAACCTTGGTTTCATAACTGAGGGGAAACTTGTTGGTGTGCTCATGATACCTTCCTCTTGGGGTTCCCCAACGAGCGCGACGTGTTGAGCCAATAATCACCTTATGGCAAGAGGAATGGAGGTATTATCATCATCACACTCCACCTCTTTAATCAATGATGAGTTATCTCTTGAGGTCAAAAAGGAATTAGTTGCTTTTGATGTGTTTATGAACAACTTGCAAGGGGAACACAAGAAACATGTTGTAGACCTCTTAAATCAACTTGCACACACACAAGAACTTCTTGATGAGAGATGTAAATTAGGTAGAGAGCACATGATTGAGGTAGAAGCTCTAAATAATGCTCTAGAAGAAGAACAAGAAACTAGAATGTCTCTTGAAACTAAACTTGGAGGGCTTGATGAAGCAAATGATCTCATCATTAGTAAACTCATTAAGTAACGTGACCATGCTATTGATAAATATAAAAGGGCTAAAAAGGACAAGTTTGAGTTTGATGTTGTTCATGAAAAACTTGTCGAGGACTTTAGGATGCTTGACAAGGCGCACAAGGCCTTGGAGAGTTAACTCTTGTTGCTCACAACGTCTCGTGAAAAGCCTCAGACTCAATTGACCAATATTACTTCACCTAGTACTTTCATTCCCTCTAGTTGTACAAGTATACTTGAAGAAAATGCTAGGTTGAAGGGGGAGCTAGCTAAGGCCACCTTTCCAAAAGGAAACAAGTCTATTGATGACCTCCTGAGTAAGCAAAGGTCAAGTAGTGAGAAAGGGGGCATTGGCTTTGTCTCTAAAGGGAATAAGAATAAGAACAACAAGAAAAATAAGGCCAAGCCCACACAAGAAAAGGACAAGGTCATTGTGGACAGTCAATCCACGAATGGCAAAACTATGTCTCATGATGATTTTGAGGGAAGCGCTAACCCTCACTATGTTTTCATGCGTGATTATTATGGTGATGTATATGCACAATATGTTGGCCCATTTGATGGTTATATTGCTTGGTCCATTTGGGTTCCCAATACCCTTGTTTCTAACAAAAGAGGACCCATTGAAAAATGGGTACCTAAAATCTAGTTTGATCTTTTGTAGACCTATGCTTCCGGAGGGTCAAAATGGGTGCTTGATAGTGGATGCACAAGTCATATGACCGGAAGCGCATCGAGTGTCAAGGAGTTGAGACCAAATATTGATCAAATATCCGTGACATATGCCAACAAGTCAAAGTCTAAGGTAATGGGTTTCGGGAAAGTTGTGGTTGCACACGATATCACTCTCATGGACGTCATGCTTATTGAGACCCTTGGCTATAATTTACTTTCAGTCCGTGCTCTTGGAAAGATGGGCTTTGCTATCTTTATTGATAATGATATTGTGATCCTCATGTGGAGCAAGTCTCTAAAGGTCGCTTTCATTGGGTACGTCAAAAATGACTTGTATGTGGTGGACTTCTCGGAGAAAACCACTACAAGTCCGATGTGCCTATTCGGAAAGGCCGATGTGGGTTGGCTATGGCATCGCCATCTAGCCCATGTCAACATGAGAACTTTGCAAAGCCTCCACAAGGATGGTCATATTGTTGGACTAAAAGAAAATGTTTGCTTTGCCAAAGATCGTGTTTGCAGGGCATGTGTAGAAGGAAAGATGCATGATTCTCCCCACAAGCCTAAAAACTACATCAAGTCCAAGAGGATCTTGGAGCTCCTTCATGTGGATCTCTTTGATCCTCCATCTCATGCAAGCCTTGGTGGGAAGAAATATTGTTTTGTGATTGTTGATGACTACTCAAGATACACTTGGGTATATTTCTTCAAGCTAAAAAGTGATACCCAAGAAAACTTCATTTACTTCATCAACATGTCTCAACATCAACACAATGTCCCAGTATTAACTATAATAAGTGACAACGGTACCGAGTTCAAGAACTACACATTGAATGGATTTCTTAGTGATGAGGGAATAAAACATCAATATTCTGCTACATATACCCCTCAACAAAATGGTGTAGCTGAGAGGAAGAAACAGACTCTTATTGATATGGCAAGGACCATGTTGGTGGAGTTTAAATCTCCATACAATTTTTGGGCTAAAGCAATCCCCACTGCATGCCATGCATCAAACCGTCTCTACCTCTAAAAAGAATTGATCAAGACTCCATATGAAATTCTTACTGGCAACAAGCCCAACGTTTCATACTTCCGGGTGTTCGGTTGTAAGTGTTTCTATCGCATTAAGGGTATTCGTTTGTCCAAGTTTGATTCCAAAGCTTTAGAGGGTATTTTTGTTGGTTATGGTCTCGAATCCCACACTTATAGAATCTATGACAAGCTCTCCAGAACGGTCATAGAATCTTGTAGTGTGGTGTTTGAAGAATATGATGGTCCCCAAGCGGGGCGTGTTGATGTTTGTGATGTAGATGATGAAATGCCTTAGGATGCCATAGGAAGAATAGGTGCGGGTTTCATCCGCCCTGTTGAGGAACCCCTTATGGCGGATCGAGAAGAACTATGCTCTACTCAAGTGGAGCCCTCATCTTCACAACATCAACAAGCTCCTATCGAGGAAGACGATGACCCATGCCAAAGACAAGCTATGGACCCTCAACCTGTTGATCAAGTAGAAACCTCTAGCCAGGAGGTGCTTGAGTCTCTGTTTGACAGAATGTCCAGCGGTGCTAAGGCTATTACTCAAGGAAGATCTATAGAAACTGCCATAAGGGAAGCCCAATGCCTGTCTAGAAGTATGCTTAATCAAGACCAAGGTCAATCTTTGCCTCTTGTAGAAGAGAATAATTCCAACAATGATCAAGGTCAAGTTAATGGTCAAGACGAGGACCAAAATGATGAAGTGACACCCCCAATAAACAACAAGGAGATCAAAACTCGTCGCCAAGCTAAAATGGACAGAATATTGGAATTAAGAGACCACACACTTGAGACTGTGGTAGGAGATCTAAGAAGAGGGATATCCACTCGAGCTCAGCTAAAGAACTTTGGTGAGAACCAAGCACACATTTCCATGGTGGAACCAAAGAAAGTATGGGAAGCTCTTGAAGATTCGGATTGGTTGGATGCAATGCACAAAGAGCTCAACAACTTTGAGAGAAACAAAGTATGGAAGTTAGTTGAAAAGCCAAAAGATTGCCGCAATGTTATAGGAACCAAGTGGATTCTCAAGAATAAGCAAGATGAGCATGGAATTGTGGTTAGGAACAAGGAAAGATTGGTTGCACAAGGGTTCTCTCAAATTGAAGGCATTGATTATGGAGATGCATATGCACCTGTGGCTCGTCTTGAGTCCACCCGTATCCTTCTTGCTTATGCGGCACATCATAAATTTAAACTACAACAAATGGATGTTGAACATGCATTTCTTAATGGTCCTTTGCATGAGTTGGTATACATAAAGCAACCCCCGGGGTTTGAGGATCCCAACTTTCCAAACCACATCTACAAACTGGATAAGGCACTCTATGGGCTCAAACAAGGCCCACGCACGTGGTATGAGCACCTTAGAGAGTTGTTGGTAGATCGTGGGTTCGAGGTTGGGAAAATCGATCCCACTCTTTTTACTAAGAAAGTCAATGGGGAGCTTTTTGTATGTCAAATATATGTAGATGATATTATTTTTGGCTCATCTAACAAAGCTTTTAATGATGAATTCTCTAAGCTTATGTCTAACAGGTTCAGGATGTCTATGATGGGAGAATTGAGGGTATTTCTTGGTTTTGAGATCAAGCAAGTAAGAGGAGGAACATTCTTCAACCAAGCCAAGTATACCCAAGATATGCTCAAAAGATTCAACATGAAAGATCTAAATGGAGATCCTACTCGCATGGCAACAAAGACTCATCTTGAACTAAACCCAAATGGTAAAGATGTGGATCAAAAGGTATACCAATCCATGATTGGCTCTTTGCTTTACCTTTGTGCATCTAGACCTGATATTGTGTTGAGTGTAGGAGCGTGTGCAATATATCAAGCGGCTCCTAAAGAAAGCCATTTGATGGCGGCTAAGAGAATCTTTCGATATTTGGTTCGTACCCTAAACTATGGTATTTGGTATCCTAGGGGCTCAACTTTCTCTCTTTGCGGATACACGGATTCAGATTGGGCTAGTGACAAGGATGATAGAAAATCAACCTCCAGGGCTTGCCAATTCCTTGGAAGGTCCTTGGTGTGTTGGTCTTCTAAGAAGCAAAATTATATATCTCTCTCCACCGCCGAAGCCGAGTATGTGGCAGCTGCTAGTGCTTGTACTAAATTGCTATGGATGAGGCAAACTTTAAAGGAATACGGTGTCCATTGTGACAAAGTGCCTCTTCTGTGTGACAATGAAAGCGCTATCAAGATTTCCTATAACCCAGTGGATCATATAAGGACAAAGCATATTGAAATCCGTCATCACTTCATTAGAGATCATGTTGCTCGAGGTGATGTTGAGCTATCCTATGTGTCAACCAAAGACCAACTTTCCGACATTTTCATGAAGCCACTTGATGAAGCAAGGTTTTGTTACTTGAGGAATGAACCAAATATTGTAGATTCTAGGAGATTGACTTGATCACCTTGCATACTCATCTATGTCTTGACTCATATTTGGTGTAGGTGCAGGCATGGAGATAGGGGGAGTGCGGTCCTAATACATTGGGCTATCCCTCCCCCCATGATGCCAAAATTAAGAAATTCAATTCTCTTAATATAATTATGTGATATGTGAGCTTCATTGATGAGTAGTGGCTATGAACCCAAGGATAATTCTTCACGGTATCATGCCATAAACTCTTACATGGTGGCCTTTGCCACCACCCTCTTCTCATTGAAGAGTTGGTTCTTAGTTCGTGTTTAGTTGGCGCATTAATGAACATTTGAATGCATTTCTGTGGTTTCTTTGATTCTTCACAGTAGGTCAACTTAACCCAAGCCTATTCCTGGTCCCGTAAACACTCTCTCACTCATGTATGTCCCCATATACAAAACTTGGAGTCTTTGGTCGAGGAGGACCGGAGTCTCCGGTGTAGGCCGGAGTCTCCGGTCCAGACGGTTTCGGGCCACATAGAGGGAGGACGGGGTGAACTGAAACAGACAGTTTCATTCATCCACCCTCGTCCTCCCCTCTCTACCATGTCGCCTCCTCCTCCAAAACTCCTCCCCGGAGGCCAAGAAGCCCTCGGGATCTGCCGTGCCGCTGGCCAACCTTCTCCCCTTCACCATTGGGTGATTCCCAACAGTGGAATCAATCCCATGGATAGATCTGGTACCTCTCCTCCTCTTTTTTCTCCTAGGGTTCATCCCTTGATTTGTTTTTGAGGATTGGTACTGTTTTTGCCCACGGGAATCTCTTGTATGCGTGCACACTAGTACATTAACCTTGTTGTCTTGCCCGATCTGTTGGATTCAACCCTACTGGAGCCTCACTATTCTTCCCCCGAGCCTCCTGATCGGAGACTCTGGCCTCAGGGCCGGAGACTCCAGTCCAACTACGGAGACTCCGGTGTGAGATGGATCAAACAGATCTCGTAATGCATCAAGGCTCTTGTGCTATCTCGTTGGGACATATATACTTACCTCCATGTTATCTCCCTCACTGCTGTTCACATGTTCTGGCTCTCGTCGTCATCCTCACACCAAGGCCAAGTTAAAGCGGGCGGAACCTCGCTATGATGAGTCCGAGGGTCAGTATATTGTGCCCCATCCAACTGGAGACAGCAGGCTCGTGATGCAGCATACATGAGGAGGGAGCAGGACAGGGTTGAGGAAGAGATCCGTGCCAAGAGGGCAAAGTACGACAATCTTCAGTCCTTGGCCCACATGTCAAAGAAGGAGTACCTTGAACTGCGGAAGACTGATTTCTATGCCTTGTCTCGCACCGGCGAGGACCCATGCTATTGGAGGAAGGAGCAAGTTGTTTTCATGAAAGAGATTTACAGCATGCTCAAGAGGTTACCTGTGTGCCCCCAGAAGTACATGAGTGTTGAGCAGATGAGGAAGAGCTCCTACTTCTCGGATGCATTGTGGATTAGTTAGAAGTTAGGGTTGTTTAACTTGATGGAGCTCCATGAAGACTACAACATCACCCTTGTACAGCAGTTTTATGCCACAGTTGTGTTTGGGACTGACCAAACCCGGACTGTGACTTGGATGACTGGAAATCACCGCTGCTCTGCAACTTTCTACGACTTTGCTGAGGCCATACTTGAGACCTTCTAGGGCGTATCCACTCATGTTGGGGTACGCATGCACTCTGCAGCACTTGGGGTGAACAAGAACAAGCTTGCCCCATTGTATGGCAGCAAGGGTGTTGCGGGCAGGTCCAAGGGACTCAAACCTCTCTACAATCTGATGTTGAGGATATTCCACCAAACCATCTCCCCTAGTGCTAGCAATGATGATGCCATCAAATGTGGTTTGGTCAACTTACTATATCATACCCATAGGATTTACATGGCTGGCCCTGAGGCGGATGCAGATGCTATTGATGTTATGGATTACATATTTGAGGATATGTACCATGCCATACTGTACAAGAAGGCTCCTCCATATGCACCACTTGTCATGAGACTCATCAACACCCAGGACCATGGTTCTCCACTTTGCATGGCTCCCAACCTTACCGAGCACACTCTTGTATCACTGCAGCAGAAGGGACACATGGGGCCTCCTCCTAGACGCTCCCATGCCAATGTGGAGGAGGAGATCTCTAAGACCGAGAGGGCCCCCTCTCCTACTAGGGATCGGAGGAAGAGTGCCTCCAATGCACCCTTGCCTCCCATTACACGTGACTATGTACATGAGAGGGTCAAGAAGGCATCTTTCTGGGAGAGGACCCTTTGTTGCATGAATGTGGACATCCACAAGCAATAGCATGCCTCCTACAAGAGCAAATGTCGCATAGAGAAACTCCTCAAGGAGATCAAGGCTTAGGGTGCAACAAATGATGAGGAAGGAGAGGATGAGTACACTGATGAGCATGGGGCTCAACCATCCACTGAGTCAGATTACACTCTTTATTTTGGGGCATGGAATGCCCAACAGGACAGCTTGGTGGATTGGAAGACCTTTTCTGATGTCACTTCTGGATATGGGTACCAAGGTACCTCCTCTTCTCGCCCTCACGACAAAGGACCTGCAGCTCCAGATGGTGATGAGGACTATGATGATGATGAGGATCAGGATATGGATGAGGAGGACGAGGATGACGACGACTAGGACTACTGATTCTTTAGGTTGCGAGCTTAGGTCTTTTCCCTTTTCGGTGTTTCGATGCCAAAGAGGGAGAAGATATTGTCATCGGGATTTCCATGGGCTTGGATTTGGTTCTTACTTGCTACTTGACCTTCGTACTTATTTTCCTTATGCTCTTGCGAGATACTATTTGTTATTTGTGTGTGACTCTGTGGGTGTGCCGACATTATTGTAACTCGTGTGAGAACTATGTATTTTATCCATGTACTACCTACCGTGCATGCTTTACATGTTTATCTTAGTGCACATAGTCAGGGGGAGCATTTTTATACACTGTCATAATTCATTGCAAATTATTTCCATGCAAAATCACTTGTTGTCATCGAACACCAAAAAGGGGGAGATTGAAAGGACATTTACTGTCATAATCACTTTTGGTGTTCGTTAACAACAATTAGAGCATTTTACAATATGTTATTGTCTACAGGTTGATATAATGCAAAGTGAAAAGAACCCTTGGAATACGGGACGTACCCTGCAATATTTATGTATTCCTGGGAGGTCCACATCGGAGTCTCCGGTCTTGCTGGACCGGAGTCTTCGGTGTGGTCTGGAGTCTCCCCTGGAATCTCCGGAGGGGCCTCCAGTTTTCTTCCTGGGTCAGCCAGGTAGGTGGTCCAGAGCCAGGTCCGAAGGTCTGACCGGAGTCTCCGGTCCAAGCCCCTCACCGGAGTCTCCGCTGTGGTTGGACCGGAGTCTCCGGTCCACTAAGCTCACAGAAGGGCTGGGTCAATCTGTTCGTCAGTCCGGAGGCTGGTCCGGAGATGGACCGGAATCTCTGGTGTGCAGACCGGAGTCTCTGGTCTGACTGTTCTCCAACGGTCAGAAAACGGTTCAGTGGAGTGAATGGCTATAAATAGAGGACCTTATCCCCTTCCTCCAGCTGCTTGTCCACCTCAAGAACACCATGCCCATTTGAGCCACCAAATCAACAAGATCTCTTCATCCAACCATCCAAAGTCATTGATCTTTGGAGAATCGAAGGAGGAGGCCTTGATCTACAGCTTCACCAAGAGAGATCTTCATTTCCCTCTCATTCACTTGAGGGCCCCCATGCTCTAGTGTTTCTTTGGAAACCCTAGCTTTTGATTTGGTTCTTACAAGCTTGTCTTTGATTGTTTGACAGCTTGCTTGTATTTGGGAGCCTCCAATTAAGTTGTGGATGTGTGCCCCGAACTCATTGTAAAGGTGTCGGCTTCCACCTCGAAGGTTGTCGTATAGTGGAAGAGGTGAATCGAACCCTTTGGGGTGAGGTTCATCGGAGAACAAGGGAGGCCTCTTGTGGCGTTGGTGGTTTGAAACTATCCCCTCTCCAAACATAGACGTACTTCCCCTCAAAAGAAAGGAACTACGGGAAACAAATCCTTGTGTCTCCACGTGCCCCACTTTGGTTACTTCTATCCTTTACCGCACTTTACTTATCTAGTTCTTGCTTAGTACTTGTGCTAGGTTGACATATAGGTAAATTCACCATAGTTACATAATCTAGAGAATTTACCTTTTGTGTCAAAGCCTAAATTGAAAAAGAGTAAAATTTGGAGTACCACCTATTCACCGCTCCTCCAGGTTCCCATACGATCCTTTCACCATCGTCTACTCCCATATTCACCCCCCTTCTCCATTGACTCAGGCTGATCCAGAGGAAAGCCTTGTCTTGCTTCCCGGCCTTGGAAGACAGAGTTTGGAGGGTAAAGGTTTGGCGGCAGGAGAGGGAGTTTTGAGATCGGGATGGCTAAGAGCTCACGTGCGAACAAGAAGAAGGCGGGGAAGGTTTTTGAGATGGATGATATGCTGAAAAAGCTAAAGTTGCATGGTGAAGAACTGAACTATGTGGTTTTGGGAAAAGAGGAGCCTCGACAATGGCCGGAGGTGAAGTGGCTCGCAGTGACAAGGTGCTGACGAACAAGAGGTTTAGCCTTGCAATTGCTGAAAAACACGATGCCAGCAGCGTGAAATCTAGCACATGATGTCTTGTTCACTGCCACTAAGGAGAACTTATTCATGATGCAGGCCTTTTGTTTGGGGGACTAGAAAAAGATCGTGGAAGCTGGTTCGTGGTTGTTCATGAATTTAGCTCTGATGTTGAGCCTTTTGATGGTGCAATGATGGCTCCTAAAGTTGCCCTAGAAGGAGTCCAGGCATGGATCCAAATCCACAAAATCCCACCATTGTTTAGGAACATGTCGATGATCGATCAACTTTCTAGTAGGGTTGGAGAGGTTCTCTCGGTTGATCTTGGGGCTGTGCACACTAGAACAGGCGAGTTTCATCGTGCCCGTGTAAAACTAGACGCTACTAATCCACTAACGAGGTTCATTCTGTTGGCATCATGGTGATTAATATCTTTGGGAGCCAAGAATAAGCACTAGGGCCTGACCTTTGTTTTGTAGTGTATATTATATCATCTCTAACTACTTTGGACACAATATGTTTGGGGACCATGTTATACCTAATATTGTTTTGGGTACATTGGAGATATATTGGATACTTGTATCATTGATGATAACAACTTCGTGTGTACCAATTTGTTGAGACTCTAAGTGCAGAGTGTTATAGCAAGCGTCTTTTCCCCACAAGGGTGACTTGAGGGTTTATATCGAACTCTTAGGAAATGCAAAGGATTCTCCTTTTCTTGTCCACTTCTAGCAACTTACAAAACAAAATATTTGTCTTGTGTCCCCAACTCCACCACGTGGCTGTCAAGCATAATTTCGTATTAGTACAACTGAAATAAAATTTTAAATAAATAAAAGTAAATAATCTATAACTAGGCAATAAAATAAATTTCTTTTTGGGTGTTTGTTTGTTTATGCAAATAGTAAATGCATTTTTGTATTTTCGGATTTAATAAATGCAGAAAATATAAAAGGCAATTAAAGTAGGGATTTATATTTTCATGCCCTTGGTTCCTTAGTTGTACTCACTTTTGTCCATGGGCTTCTTTGAAACTCCCACAGAGAGCTCGAATAGTAGTTGCCGTCAGGTTGACCATTATGCTAACGTGTGGAGCCACGCCGTGTGGGACCATGTGGGACCGGTAGGTCGGGACCGCGTTATGTTGATGCATGGGGCCGCGCCGTGTGGGACCATGTGGGACGATAGGTCAGGACCGCGTTATGCTGACACGTGGGACCACGTCATGTCGGGTCAGCTGGTTAGGACCGTATTTGGTAGTGCACACGAGTGGGTTCTATCTGTCTTGCCCAAATTGGCAGTTTCTGTCGTTAATTGACAGTTTTCAGAGCTTTTTTCTCACTCACTAACCGTAATGTTTCTTTTTTGCCCAAATTGGTAGCAAATCTAGAGCAGTTTCTGTCTTCAATTATTCATTCCTTTTGGCCCTCATTTTTGCCCAAACTGGTAGCAAATCTAGAGCAGCAAATCACACAAGCAACATACATACATTCATAAACCCGCTTAGATAGGGCGATAACCCGGTTTTATTGAATATCCTTTCTAGTGCTTTTCTTGTATTGAGGTATACCGAAGATATGAGTCAAAGTAGGTAAGAGAAGGATATATTAGCAACTAAACAAAACATTCGTAGATAAGCAATGCACAACAGCTAATATAGGATATATTAGTGATAGATAGTAGCGTACTTAACGAGATTCGACACATTCGCTGCTCAGCAGCTAACATACAACATATAAAAACAAAAGAAGCTACTTTACAGCAGCCACACACACGTTCAGCCCCTCCCGGCCTCCGCCTCCTTCCTCTGGCGCTTCCTCCACTTGTTGCTGCCCAGTCCCTTGATCTTGGGCATCCTAGGCTTGATCGGAGGCATGCGACACTCTGCGATGGCCACCTACTGGAGGTTAAGGAGGTGAATGTAGGGCGCCATGTGCTAAACAAAAAAGGCATTGACATTCACGATCGCACCGATGTTGAGGTTGCAGAAGCTCAAGTCCTCAACATACCTGACGAGGCAGTTGAAGTCGGTGGTGCCTAGTCTCCTTCTGTAGAAGAGGGCACCTGTAGATGTCGCCATCGAAGTAGGTGTCTTACTGGCCGGACTGCATCCTACTCAGCACCTGACGAGTCTTGGTATGTGTGGACTTGTCGTCGCTTTTGTGCACCTGTTGGAACAAATAGTAGCGTGTATGATAATAAGGACACGATTGAGATCCCTTGATTATCATGATAGATTATTTGCATAAATTAATCGATTGAGATCCCATGATTATTTGCATAAATTAACCGAGTGGGTTAAATTCCCCCATCCCCAAATCTCAAACAAATCCAATACTGATTCCAACTAAATATCAGCGCTAGTATTAACTAGTGAATCCCTTAACTACAACTCGAAGCACAAATGCAATAGGATTGAAATGTGAACATGCGTATTCATCGAAACACAAGATCAAACACAAGAGGATTAGCTGATGTAAGAATATCAATCTAGCATCCAATGATTAAAATGTGAATAGCCAAACTCTAATAACACAAGATCTAACGTCCAACAATTGAAATGGGAGAAGAACAAGGGAAGGGGAGAAAACCCTATTTACCTCCGACCATGGGTCGACGATGCTGGTGTTGTAGGGGTTCACCGGACAGATGTATGCCTCCTCCTCATAGGGTTCTAGTCGAGCAGGATCTGCCCGCGACCAGCGGGGCCTCCTCATCGTCAGCTACATCGGAAGCAGGGACGGGGGCCTGGATGGGGATGGCGGCCACCTTCGATGCCTTAACAGGGGCCTGAATAGAGATTGGGGCCTCTTGGCCGGTGGCCTTAGAGGTGACAATGGCCACCGCATCCTTCTTCTCCATCACCACCGCGGTTGGGGTTTTCTTAGGGGTTTGCGGTATGTGATGGGACAGTGGAGACGGTTGATTGAGTGAGTGAGAGTGGGTAGGCGGAGAGGGGAGAGAGACGGGATGTATTGAAGGGAAGGGTCATTTCATTGCACCATCGTGCACTGCATAGTGACCGCGTATGCTACTACACCATGCACCGTGACACGCGTCTGTTACTGCACCGTGCATCGCGACACACATACGGCCAGTCATAGTTTTTTTCCTCGAGTCTAACCCTGGCGCGTTAGGCATACTCATTTATCCTCTTGAGAGTTACAATGGCGTGTTAGTTGTACTCACTTTTACCCTCGGGTACTAACCCTGGAACGTGCAATATACTTAGTTTTACCCTCGAGTGGCTGGTCAACACAGAGTCACGAAAGGGGTTTACTTACTAATTGGTTTATTTTATACACAACTAATTCAAAAAAAGATCAAAACATAGTGGCACCTACTAATGGAGTCTTCTTATGTGACTTGCCACCTAGGAAACCATAAGAAATATAGATAAATCAAGTTTTATCTTAAACCACCACTTCTCAAATCACCTACTAGCTATAACGGTGTGTGTGGCTTTCTACTCAAACCCTTTCCCAAAATATTCTTCCCAAAGACATAGTTTGTCTAAATCAGACCATAATTGGCACACTCATGTATATCCAAATTGCAAATAATTTGATGTAGACCAAGATGTATTTCATTGTATAAAACACACATTTTCCATTTCTTAAATCTATTTCTATTTTCTATTTGAATCCCTTATTCTGTTTGGCCCTTGGTTTTTTGATACTACTCATTTTTGCCCTCTCTCACAAAAGCCCAAACGTATGCTTACTTTGCATGCTACGTCCTGATTGGTCGACACAGTTGTCACCCAGATCGTGCCCACCAACCGTTGATTCTCTTGAAGGTAATATGCCCGAGAGGCAATAATAAAGTGGTTATTATCTTATTCCATGTTTATGATAAATGTTATTTTACATGCTAGAATTGTATTGATCAGAAACATCAATACATGTGTGTTTAATAAACAAAAAGGGTTCCTAGTTATGCCTCTCTTATAGACTAGCTTGTTGATTAACAAGATGATCAAGGTTTCCTAATCATGGACATTGGATGTTGTTAATAACAAGGTCACACCATTGGTGGAATAATGTGATGAACATTCATCCGAAGTATAGCACTACGATCAAAGTCATTATGTTTATATTGCTATAACATCATACGAAGTAATCTTTATCCTTAGACCATGAGATCATGTTAATTGCTAACACCAGAAGAGTATCTTGATAACATCAAACGTCACACCGTAACAGGGTGACTATAAAGATGGGTTGATTACTCTGAAGGTGTTATGTTGAGGCTCATGGATCAAGAGTGGAATTTGTCAATCCCGATGACGGATAGATATACTCTGGGCCCTCTCGGTGATATCACATTGAAATAGCTTACAAGCAAGTGATGTGATCACTAGAATGTTATATCACGGGAACGAGAAAAGAGTGCATGTCGTGCGTATCTAGATCAAACTAGGTATGGAGATACCGATGATGAATCTCGGACATGTAATATATCGTGGGACAAAGGGATTTAGTTACTAGCGTTAAAGGTTCTCACGATCACGTAAGTCATCGTTGAATGTGTAGGAGTCGATTATGGATCTCAGTCCGCTGATTATTGATCGGAGAGGGTCTCGATCATGTCCGCATTATTCATGAACCGTAGGGTGACACACTTAAGGGATACCGACACCATTTGGAGCAAATATGTTTCAGATAAAGATTTAAGAAAGCTGGAATTATTTCAATACACACCAAACTGTTTGGGTGAAATTGCTGAAATTGGTTACGCATGTAATATTGAAATGTTGCGGGGGTTTTATGAATGTTTGTTAATTAAAGTAATTAACAAAATTCTGAATAAAAATAATAAAAGAGTTTTATTAAATGAGAGAGCATTAAATTTGGAGAAATTTAATGCATTTAAAGTGGAGACTTTAAAAGAGAATGTGAAGGGGCAAATTTTGTTGGAGATATGCCCAAGAGGCAATAATAAAGTGGTTATTATCATATCTTCATACTTATGATAAATGTTTACATACCATGCTAAAATTGTATTAACCGGAAACATTAATACTTGTGTGATTTGTAAACTAAAATAAGAGTCCCTAGTAAAGCCTCTTGTTAAACTAGCTTGTTGGTTAATATATGATCATTGTTTCCTGATCATGAACATAGAGATGTTATTAACAACAGGGTCATATCATTAGGAGAATGATGTGATGGACATACTCCTATAGATAAGCGTAGCATAAAGATCAAGTCATTTCAATAGTTCAATTGCTATATGCTTTCTGATACATAGTAACCTAATTCCTTCGACCATGAGATCATGCATATCACCTTTACCGGATGGATGCTTTGATGTCATCAAACACCACACCGTAACAGGGTGGCTATAAAAGTGGCATTGAGTGTTCGGAAAGTATTGGTTGAAACACATGGATCAAGAGTGGGATTTGTCCATCCATATGACGGATAGATATACTCTGGGCCCTCTCGGTGAAATGTCATCCAATTAGCTTGCAAGCATGTGACTGGCTCACAAGGGATCACATATCACGGGAACGAGAAAAGAGTACTTATCGGCAACGAAGTTGAACTAGGTATGCAGAGATCAGACGATCATAACCTCGGATAAGTAAACTATCGTGAGACAAAGGGAAATTGGTATCGTATGTAAGTGGTTCATTCGATCGCAAAGTAATCGTAGAAATATGTGGGAGCCATATGAATTTCCAGATTCCTCTATTGGTTATTGATCGGAGAAGTGTCTCGATCATGTCCGCATAATTCACGAACCGTAGGGAGACACACTTAAGGATTCGACGTTGTTTTGAGTAGTTATGGTATTATGAGAAAGAGACCGAATGTTGTTTGGAGTCTCGGATGGGATCCAGGATATCACGAGGAGATCCGGAATGGTCCGGAGAATAAGATTCATATAAGGAAAGTCCCATTTGGAGTTGGGGAATGGTTAGGTGTTTCATCGGGAACATTCTAGAAGGTCCTGAATGTCCTGGCTCGGGGGAGGGTACATGAATGTGTCATTGTAAGTTGGAATGATTGCATCATGTACTAGGTGTTCTTGCTGTCCAAAATAAAGGGTTTATTTAAATCCTAAATTGAAAAGTCAAACGGCTAGTTTGAAAGTCAAACGGCAATTTTGGGAAGTGGGAAGAGAGGAGGATTGGTGGAGGCCGAATTGGAGGAGGGTTCCTCCCTTGGCCGGCGCCCCACCAAGCCGACTTGGGGAGGGACTCTCCTCCCCTTGGCCGGCCCTCCCACCTATATAAGGAGGGGCAGGGCTCCCCTCCTAGGACACACAAGTTTCCACCTCTAATCTCCGGTTTAGAGCCGTGTTGGTTTAGAGCTTCTAATTGCTTTAGCCAGCGGTTTAGAGCCTTCTAATTGGTTTAGAGCCTTCTAATTGGTGTGTCTAATTACTAGACCACTAATAGCCTCTCTCATAAGCTCCACCATACTCGCACCGGCTTAAGGCGAAGCCCTGCGGGATTTCCCCTCTACTTCCGGTACCACGCCGTTGTGCTGCCGGAATCGCGAGGAGAGTGCTACAACCTCCGCTGCCTGCTGGAACAAGGGAGAGGAAGGTCTTCGTCGAGTACCGAACGTGTGACCGACTGCGGGAGCGCTGCTGGAACGTGGCGCTGGAAGGATCGTCTACGCGATCTTGAGATCGGAAAGAGTACGACTACATCACCCACGAGAATCTGCTCTCGTTAACCGCTTTGGAATCTTCGAGGGTGAGTTCCTCTATCGACTCGTTGCTACAATCTAGTAGATAGATCTTGGCTTGTTTGTTTGTATGCGATAGAAAATTTTGTTTTCCATGCTACGAACCCCTACAAAGGGTATCGAGCCGTGTCTATATGTAGATCTGTTGCGAGTAGAACACAATGGTCATTGTGGGCATTGATGCTTTTATTGTAGATTGCTTTTTGTGTACTTTGCATCTAGCGGTATGTTGGGATGAAGCGGCCCGGGCTAACCTTACATGACATCGTTCATGAGACTTGCTCCACGCTTGACATGCAACTTGTATTGCATAAGTGGCTCTGCGGGTGCCTGTTTCTCCTAGCATAGTTAAGATCCAATTTACAACGGGTAATCAACAATGCTAGTATCAATGTTGTGGTTCTTGTTCGTAAGTTAGAACGACACTTATTGAAAGCCCCAAACCACGTAAAATATGCAAAGAAAGTAGAGGCGTCTAACTTTGTTTTGCGGGGTGTCTGATGATGTGATATGGCCATGATTGTGATTATATTTGATGTATGCAATGTTCCTTATTGTAAGTTGGCAACCGGCGGAGCCATATGGTTGTCTTTAATTTCTGTTAAGACCTGTGTCTATTCAAAATAGTTGTAATAGTTGAAGCTGGTGGACGACAACCATGAAGAAGCGTCATTGACCTTGATGCTATGCGGTGATGATGGAGATCATGTTCGGTGCTTGAAGATGGAGATCGGAAGCACAAAGAAGAAAGGCCATATCATATCACATATTATGAATTGCATGTGATGTTAATCCTTTATGCATCTTGTATTGCTTAGTAGACGACGGTAGCATTATAAGATGATCCCTCATGCACATAAATTTCAAGTTCTAAAGTGTTCACCCTTAGTATGCACCGTTGCCAAAGCTTGCTGCTTCGAAGCACCACGTGATGATCGGGTGTCTTTGATTCCGCGGGTGAATACAACGTAAGCAAGCCAGATTTGCTTAGCTAAGGTTTGATCTTGACGAGCCTAGCATGTACAGACATGGTCTCAGGAACACGGATCACCGAAAGGTAAAGCATGAGTCATATAGTAGATATGATGAACATGTTGATTGTTCGCCATTGAAGCTGCATCAACTCTCGTGATGATCGGTTTTGATGTGGTGGATTTGGTTCGTGTGATCACTAAAACAATGTGAGGGATGTTGTTTTGAGTGGGAGTTCACCTGGATTAATTTAATTATTAATTAGAACTCAATTTATCATAAATTAAATCAAAGGTTATTTGCATAGTTGTTGTAGTCATTGGCATCCGTTTACCACCTTGCGCTTAGTTATAATTGAGATGATAGAACTATAGAATTCTGGTTAGTTACTTTTGAACTGGTATCGTATTGTTTTGAAGTGTTAATCTAAAGTTTAAAAGTCCTATTGCAAACTTTCAGTAATTTCCGGTTACTCCATAAAAGTTTAATAATTAGTATTAAAACAAGAGTGACAATTCCAAGTGTTAGTGTTTGAGTATCATGTTTGTCTCCATGATTCTTGATATTCAAAGGATTGTCTTAATATCAAGGTTATCTAGGATCTGAAAGAGTTGTTTCAGAAACCATGATGTGTGGAAGATATTGTGATATCTGAAATGAAGTTTTGTTACAACATGATAGAGTATAATATGGCAAAAGTCATGTTCTCATATTTGATGAGAATTTGCAAAAGGTTGGAGACACTAGTTGTCCTAATCTTCCAAAAGGTTTTGGAGAGCAACATTATACTCACGATTCACCGTTATAAGCTAAAGTAGCTTGATCATGGATAAATCCATGATGAAGGTGAATATTTGATGTAGGTAAAATGTTTACTACACCAAGAGTTAACTAAAGAAAGGAATTTGAAAGAACACCAAACATTTGATAATGGTGATCTACTTCAAAGTGCAAGTCCAAAGACATTGGTATTTAACTATACGCTTTGGACTATGTGTCATATGTATGACTCCACTATTGATGTTGATAGATTCTTTCAAACAAAAAAGGAAATACTGAAGAGAATCTCATAAGTATATGGCAGAAAAGAAAAGACTAGAATTGTTCAGTTTAAGTATATAGATGATATACGTGTTATGGCTATATTCTTTGCTTATTAAACAATGTGGTTCTTAAGTATTTGATACTGAATTTGTTGGTGTGAATCGTCATACGAAACAACACAATTCATGAACTACAATGGCCTAAGTAACTAGCAAAGAATATGTGATGATGTTCATCGAAAACAAATAAAGGGTTATTGTGTTGCTCGTTAAACATCAAAGCTTGCCTTGATTTGTTTTATCAGGTATTATGAGAACAAAAGGGTTGTTCAAATAATTGCCGTAATCCATAAAAGATGGATGATTCACAAATCTCGTTGGATAAATCACATCCATAAAACTAGTGCTAAAATTGTCGAAGACAAATTGATTGAAAGATCACTTAGGAAGTGACATCGCGTTTAAATTATATTGGAAAGAAAACATGAAGAAACTCCATATGGATGGAATTTTGGAGTTTTTGATTTTTGATCAAATGACGTTTGTGAAACTTTCCTAGAGATAATTAAAACTTCGTTCATAGGCCAAAAGGAATGAATGACTAGCTTATTGGAACTTGTGCATATTGTTGTACGAACTCCATTATGTGTAGTCAAGCGATGGATTTCAACTTCATATGCTTTCTCCGAAAATTTGAGTGAATATGTGAATATTTACTTAATAAGGATGAAATGTGAAATATTTGAAAAGTTCGAAAGATTTTCAAGATGAAGTGCAAAATCATTGTAACAAGAATATAAATAGTTTATGATAAGATCATAAAGGAAGATATTTAAGTTACAAGTTTAGCATAATACCTAAGATTTAAGGAATCGGTCCGGATTTGCATTTCCAAACACCATAAGAGTATGGAGCGTTCGAGATATGTAATTGAACCTTGTTTGACATGGTAAGATCGAAGGTATAATTCATAAAACTGCTATTATATTTTAAAGATTAAAAGCTTTAGAGACTACCGTTTTCCACTAAAAGAGCTCCATCATAATCCGCTGAAATGACACCATATAAGGTTATGGTTTGGGATAAAACCCAAGTAGTCCTTTCTTAAACATTGGTATGCTATGCATAAGAAAGATGTTTGCAACCAAAGTCGGATAAACCTGTCTTTGTATTACTGTTAAGTATTCCTCCATAAACACCGGAGACAAACGTGTTTGTCGCTTAGAATGTCAAGTTTCTTTGAGAAGGAATTTTTCGTGAAAAGTTAAGTGGGAGGACAATAGAACTTTGATAAGGTTAAAAGAACCTTAGCTATATGTGCAAAGTTGCGCAAAGCAAAAAGTGTTAGGAGGCAACAATAATGCTCATGGCTCACGTGCCTCAAAGGTTGTGGTCACGGAGGTCTAAGTTTCTATTGAAACAAGTAGGTCGGATGAACAATCAAATACCAAGATTTGAGGGTTGAATCATTATTTGAGAATAATGAACCTACTACATGCAAAGAAGCGATGATGGGCCCTGACTTCGTCAAATGGCTTGAAGCCATATAATCCGTGATAGTTCCATACACGAGAAATCAAGTTTTGAACTTGAAGGACCCTCGAAAAAGGTGTAAGACCTTGCAGTTGTGTTTGGATCTATAAAGAAGTAGACATGGATGTTTGACATCTATGAAATAGTCGACATGTTGGGAAAGAGTTCACAACAATGTTCAAAGGTTGTATATGACAAGATTTGATCTTTCATAGCGATTTTTAGTCTAGACGGATTAATGTAGCAACCACTACATATAATTTGTTATGTGGTAGTAGAATAAACAAAACAAGTTCTTCTAATAGAATGGTTACCTAGGACGTGTGCATGACACGGTCCAAAGGGTTTTGTTAATTCAAAGGATGCTAAAAGCATATGCAAACTTCAATGGTTGAAGTAAGCATAGCGGAGTTGGAATCTTCACTATGATGAAACTGTTAAAGAGTTTAATTTCATCGGAGACAATGAAGATGCTTGCATTTGCAAGAAATTAAGTGGGAGCGCTAAGACATGTTTCTAATACATTATGTGGAAGACATATTGTTGATTGGAAATAATGTATCTTTTATTAACACATATTAAGAATTTCATCCCGATGAAAGACTTAGGCAAAACCCAAATATTTGGCATCAATAGACGCTAATATGGTTGTGCCGTATACATAGACGAGATATTGAATGAATTCAATATAGAAACTACAAGAAAGGTTCTTGTCGCACGTAAAGGATTGAAAGAGTTCAATGTTGATGATATATTCAAGTGTATTGGCACTTAGTAAGTGAAACAAAGATTCAAGTATAGATTGATACTTGATGTATGAAATCACAAAGAGTATTTATATCAATCATACTGTGATATGTACAAATCCAGATATGTCCTATGCTATAAATATTATGAGCATATACCATAATGATTCATAAGATGATCATTGGACGATAGTAAGGATATTCTTATGATCTTTTGGAAGAACTAAGAGTATATTATTTGTAGAAGTGACAAATAGATGATTAGTTCATTGTAAAAGTACTACATTGATACTAGTTTTGTCACATAGTACAAATTAAGTTTATCTCAATCTAAACTAAGGGTGGCACAATATAATGGAAAGTGAGTTCCATAATGGATTTGGATGAGTTCCAAAGTTAAGACATTGTGACAGATACTTCAACAAAAGGCTAAGTATATGACTGCTATTATAGCAGCAAAAGAGGGCATTTGTGTCAAGTAGTTTGTTATCAAACTAGGTGTAGTTCACAGCGGGATAATACTATGAAGATATATTGTGCGACAATATTATCAACATGTTTTAACCCCAAAGAACTAAAGGTCACACCGAAAGACCAAATCATACAAAGCCATCTCATTAGAGAATGAGTGATGAGTAGAGACGCAAAGACATGCAATTACACACGGACCTGGAAGTGTCAGATCCGGAGATCAGTTAACCACTAGCAATCGTGTACATACAACACCAGAAAGCCATAGGTGTTGAAAACACAAAGGTTTGAAACTAGATTATTGACTCTAGTGCAAGTGGGAGACTGTTGGAGATATGCCCAAGAGGCAATAATAAAGTGGTTATTATCATATCTTCATACTTATGATAAATGTTTACATACCATGCTAAAATTGTATTAACCGGAAACATTAATACTTGTGTGATTTGTAAACTAAAATAAGAGTCCCTAGTAAAGCCTCTTGTTAAACTAGCTTGTTGGTTAATATATGATCATTGTTTCCTGATCATGAACATAGAGATGTTATTAACAATAGGGTCATATCATTAGGAGAATGATGTGATGGACATACTCCTATAGATAAGCGTAGCATAAAGATCAAGTCATTTCAATAGTTCAATTGCTATATGCTTTCTGATACATAGTAACCTAATTCCTTCGACCATGAGATCATGCATATCACCTTTACCGGATGGATGCTTTGATGTCATCAAACACCACCGTAACAGGGTGGCTATAAAAGTGGCATTGAGTGTTCGGAAAGTATTGGTTGAAACACATGGATCAAGAGTGGGATTTGTCCATCCATATGACGGATAGATATACTCTGGGCCCTCTCGGTGAAATGTCATCCAATTAGCTTGCAAGCATGTGACTGGCTCACAAGGGATCACATATCACGGGAACGAGAAAAGAGTACTTATCAGTAACGAGGTTGAACTAGGTATGCAGAGATACCGACGATCATAACCTCGGATAAGTAAACTATCATGAGACAAAGGGAAATTGGTATCGTATGTAAGTGGTTCATTCGATCGCAAAGTAATTGTAGAAATATGTGGGAGCCATATGAATTTCCAGATTCCTCTATTGGTTATTGATCGGAGAAGTGTCTCGATCATGTCCGCATAATTCACGAACCGTAGGGAGACACACTTAAGGATTCGACGTTGTTTTGAGTAGTTATGGTATTATGAGAAAGAGACCGAATGTTGTTCGGAGTCTCGGATGGGATCCGGGATATCACGAGGAGATCCGGAATGGTCCGGAGAATAAGATTCATATAAGGAAAGTCCCGTTTCGGAGTTGG
The DNA here is from genome assembly GCA_023614405.1 of Avena insularis. Taxonomy (NCBI): domain Eukaryota; kingdom Viridiplantae; phylum Streptophyta; class Magnoliopsida; order Poales; family Poaceae; genus Avena; species Avena insularis. Next base: position 91,126,676 of record CM042696.1, on the reverse strand, counting down.
GGAATGGTTCCGGTGTTTTCATCGGGAACATTCTAGAAGGTCCCGGAATGTCCGGCACTCCGGAGGGGGAAGGGTACATGAATGTGTCATTGTAAGTTGGAATGATTGCATCATGTACTAGGTGTTCTTGCTGTCCAAAATAAAGGGTTTATTTAAATCCTAAATTGAAAAGTCAAACGGCTAGTTTGAAAGTCAAACGGCAATTTTGGGAAGTGGGAAGAGAGGAGGATTGGTGGAGGCCGAATTGGAGGAGGGTTCCTCCCTTGGCCGGCGCCCCACCAAGCCGACTTGGGGAGGGACTCTCCTCCCCTTGGCCGGCCCTCCCACCTATATAAGGAGGGGCAGGGCTCCCCTCCTAGGACACACAAGTTTCCACCTCTAATCTCCGGTTTAGAGCCGTTTTGGTTTAGAGCTTCTAATTGCTTTAGCCACCGGTTTATAGCCTTATAATTGGTTTAGAGCCATCTAATTGGTGTGTCTAATTACAAGACCAAGAATAGCCTCACTCAAAAGCTCCACCATACTGCACCGGCTTAAGGCGAAGCCCTCGGGATTTCCCTCTACTTAGGTACCACGGTTGTCAGCGGAATCGCGAGGAGAGTGCTACAACCTCCGCTCGCTGGAACAAGGGAGAGGAAGGTCTTCGCCGAAAACCGAACGTGTGACCGATCATGGGAGCTGCTGGAACGTGGCGCTGGAAGGATCGTCTACGCGATCTTGAGATCGGAAAGAGTACGACTACATCACCCACGAGAATCTGCTCTCGTTAACCGCTTTGGAATCTTCGAGGGTGAGTTCCTCTATCGATTCGTTGCTACAATCTAGTAGATAGATCTTGGCTTGTTCGTTTGTATGCGATAGAAAATTTTGTTTTCCATGCTACGAACCCCTACAAATTTATGTGGAGAGAGTTACCACCACATGAATGGAGGAGGTGAAGAGTCACCTCCTCCATGCGCCGGCCATGAAGGAGGGGCACCCCCCTCCTCCTATAAAAGGCCAACCCCTCCTCACTTCTCACACACACCTCCTTGTGAAGGATCTCTCTCCCCCTCTAGTATTATTCCCCCATGGTCTCAGATTAGCGAGATACATGTTCCCGGTGGCTTTATATGGAAAGGAGTTGCTGCCTTTCTTTTGGGGAGCGAGGGGGAGGAGGTCGGGTACCGGACGTGTGTGCGATCACGGATGCACCGCTGCTTTGCGGTGCTGGACTTGGTGGTGCTAGAGCTGGATCTGATGGACGTGCTGGAGCCGGACCTGCTGGACTTCCTCACGATCTTGAGATCGGCATGTGTACGACTACATCAACCACGAGTTCCTACTCGTTAACAAAGCTCGTTGTCTACGAGGGTAAGTTCTCGTTAGATGTATGTCCACCCGTTGCTTTGTACCTAATAGATAGATCTTGGCGTGTAGTTCACACCGTAGGATTTTTTTTGTTTTCTATGTTGCGGACCCAACAGTGGTATCAGATCCTGATCTATGCGTAGGTGCTTTGCACGGGTAGTACACATATGTTGATATGTGGGCGATGATGATCATGTTATTGCATCTTCTATGTATTTTGGATATTGGTGGCATAGTGGGATGAAGCGGCCCGGACCAACCTTACATGTCATCGTACATGAGACCGGTTCCACGACTGACATGCAACTAGTTTTGCATAAGTGGCTGGCGGGTGTCTGTCTCTCCTACTATAGTCAATATCTGATTTATAACGAGTTGCTAATAATTTTGTTATCCTCGTTGTGGTTCATGTTCGTAGATAAGAACGGTTCTATCTCCGAAAGCCCTAAGCCACGTAAAACTTGCAATTGATAAATTAGAGGCGTCTAGTTTAGATCGTTGCTAGGCTAGTTCATTGATATGGTATTGTTGTAAGTAGATGTATGATAGATACTCTTACAACACATTCAACGTGTAAGTTCCATAGACCTTGGCCTTACACACAAAGGAATGATAGAGATCATACCACGATGCAAATGATAGAGATCAAATACATGGACCATATCATCTCACTTTGCACATTAGATGTTAGCATCTTATACTGCTAGTTTGGCGCTTTCTGTAGAATTGTAAGATGACCCCTCATTTAAATATCAAGATAAAATGTGTTCTTCCTTAAGTATGCACCGTTTTATGGATCGTGTTTCGAGACATCACGTGATGATCGGGTGTACTCGAATCTACGCTTTCATACAAACGGGTGTAAGACAGTTTTACACACGCGAGTACTAAGGTTCTTACTTGGCAAGCCTAGCATGTATGCATGGCCTCGTAACGTAACAGACGAAAGGTTAAGCATGAGTCATATAGTTGATATGATGCCCATATAGATGCTCGCCTTTGAAGCTACATCAACTCACGTGATGATCGGACTTGGTGTAGTGGATTTGGTTCATGTAATCACCAAAAAGACACGAGGGATGTCGTTTTTGAGTGGGAGTTCATTTCTAATTTGGATTAGTCGAACCAAATTTGTCATAAATTAAATCAAAGTGAATTTGCATAGTTTGTTGTAGTCATTGGCATTCGTTTTCTACCTTAGGCTTAGTTTTTATTTGAGATAATAGAACTATAGAATTCTGGATATTTACTTTACGAACTGGTATCGTATTGTTTTGAATTTGCATAGTTTTGAATATCAATAGAACTATAGAATTTGGATATCATAAACCAATTATCCAATCTATCCTAGCGTCGAGACACGTTAAGTGTGTGACCCTACGGGTTCGAGAATATGCAGCTATCAATAATCAACAGCAGGGTCTGGGCACCCATATTGACTCCCACACATTCATCGATGATCATATCGGATGAACCACGATGCCAGGATTCAATCAATCCCATATATATATTCCCTTCGTCTCGCGATATTTTACTTGCCCGAGATTCGATCGTCGGTATCGTCATACCTAGTTCAATCTCGTTCACAGCAAGTACTTTACTCGTTCCGTAATCCGATATCACTTTGTGATCAACTCCTTAACCACATGCTTGCAAGCGGTGTTGATATCGACACGAGTGGGCCCAAGTATATCTCTCCGACTTGGGAGGGACAAATCCCATCTCGATACATACAACCCAATGATACTTTCCGATCACCGAGAGACACCTTTATGATCACCCTCTCATAGGATGACGCTTTGATGACCCCAAAGCTTTCTTCCGATACCGTAGTTGTATTATCTCATGGTCTAAGGAATACAATATTTGACATAAGAAAACTTCGAAAGACGAACACGATGACACTATCTAATTGCTTCGCTTAGTTTGGGTCTATCCACCATATCATTCTCCAACGATATGATCTCATTATCAATTGACAACTCATGTCTATGGTTAGGAAACCTTAACCATCATTGATCAATGAGCTAGTCCATAGAGGCGCATTAGGGACACGGTGTTGTTCACAAACCACACAAGTATTAAAGTTTCCGCTAATACAATTCTAGCATGGAATATAAACTTTATCATGAACAAGAATTATAATAATAACATCTTTATTATTGCCTCTAGGGCATAATTCCAACAGTCTCCCACTTGCACTAGAGTCAATAATCTAGTTTACATCGGCAACAATCTCACACCCATGGCAATCGAGGTGCTGATCATGTTTTACACGTGGAAGAGGTTTAGTCAATGGATCTGCGACATTCAGATCTGTATGTACTTTGCTGATCTTGGATCTCCATCCGCTATATAATCTCGGATTATATGAAACTTGCGTTGATATGCTTGGTCTTTGGATGATATATTGGTTCCTTAGCGAGTGCTATGGCGCCGGTGTTGTCACACAATATCTCAGTGGGTCCAATGCACTTGGAACCACGCCAAGCTCGATGATGAAGTTTCGATCCAAACTCCTTCACTTGACGCTCGCAGCAGCCATGTATTCCGCTTCTCTTGTAGATCCCGCGACCACGCTTTGCTTGCAGCTTCTCCACTCACAGCTCCTCCATTCAAAATATACACGTATCACATGCGAGATTTAGCATCATCCTTGTCGGTGTCGAAACTAGCATCGACGTAACCTTTTACGACGAGCTGTTCATCACCCCTATAGACTAAGAACATTTCTTTAGTCCTATTTAGGTACCTTAGGATGTTCTTTACGGCTGTCCATGTTCCACTCTGGATCACTTTGATATCTGCTCGTCAAACTAAGAGCATTGGACACATCCGGTCTAGTACACAGCATGGCATACATGATGGAACCTATGGCCGAGGCATAAGGCACTTTGCTCATAGCTTCCCTATCATTTACCATAGTGGACACCGAGCCTTGCTCAATATCTTACGACAACATAGGCACCGAACCTTTCAATGCCTTATCCATTCTGAACCTTTTCGTAACTTTGTCTAGGTATGTACCGCTTAAAGCTATCAGCGCCTTTTGTCTATCTCTATAGATTTTGATGCCCAATATATAAGCAGCTTCACCTAGGTCTTTCATTGAAAAACACTTGTTCAAATAACTCTTCACATCGTAAGCATGTTGATGTCATTTCCAATAATCAATATGTCATCCACATATAGTACCGTAAACGTCACCGAGCTCCCACTCACTTTCTTGTAGATGCAAGCTTCAGAGCAATTTGGAACAAATCCAAAGCTCTTGATCACTTGATCAAAACGAAGGTTCCAACTCCGAGATGCTTGCTTCATCCATAAATGGAACGCTGAAGTTTGCATACTTTATCAGCATCCTTAGGATCGACAAAACCTTCGGGTTGCATCATATACAACTCTTCATCAATGTTGCCATTGAGGAACGTAGTCTTGACATCCATCTGCCATATTTCATAATCATGAAATGCAGCAATTGCTAATAAAATCGAATGGACTTAAACATCGCTACGGAGAGAAAGTCTCATCGTAGTCAACACCTTGAACTTGTCGAAAACCTTTCGCAACAAGCCGTGCTTTATAGACGTAACATTACCATCCGCGTCGCTTTTCTTCTTGAAGATCCATTTGCACTCAACGGCCTTTCGGTCGCTAGGAGGGTCCACCAAAGTCCATACTTGGTTTTCGCCATGGATCCCAATGGATTTCATGGCTTCTAGCCATTTCTAGTCCGGCTCATCATCGCTTCCTCATAGTTCGAGGTTCGCTGTCTTCTACTAACAAGACAGTCAAGACAGGTTGCCGTACCACTCGGGAGGGGCACGCGACCTTGTCGACCGCGACGCTCAAGAGCAAAGATCGTCAAGCTTCATGATCCTTGTCATTAGCTTCCTCTATTGTTGGTGCAGCGGCTTCGAACAATTTCAGGTGCTGCGCTACTCTCCAATTCAAGAGAAGGTTCAACAACCTCGTCTAGCTCTACTTTCCTCCCACTCACTTCTTTCGAGAGAAACTCCTTCTCAAGAAAGGAACCGTTCTTCATAAACACTTTGCCTTCGGTTCTGTGATAGAAGGTATACCCAATAGTTTCCTTAGGGTATCCTATGAAGACGCATTTCTCCGCTTTGGGTTCGAGCTTGTCGGGCATCAACTTCTTGACGAAGCTTCAGATCCCCAAACTTTAAGAAACGACAACTTAGGTTTAGCACCAAACCACAGTTCATACGGTCGCCTCAACGGATTTAGATGGAGCCCTATTTAAAGTGAATGCAGCGGTTTCTAATGCATAACCCCAAAATGATAACGGCAAATCAGTAAGAGACATCATCGATCGGACCATATCTAATAGGGTTCGATTCGGCTCAGACACACCATTGCTACTGGTGTTCCGGTATGGAGTTGTGAAACGATTCCACTTGCCTTGAGATGCGTGAGAAAATCATAACTCAAATATTCGCCCCACGATCGGATCAGAAACTTAATCTTTCGTTACGATGGTTCTCCACTTCATTCTGAAATTCTTTGAACTTTTCAAACGCTTTCAGATTTATGTTTCATTAAATAGATATACCCATATCTACTTAAGTCATCTGTAAAAGTGAGAAAATAGCGATATCCACCGGCCAAAAACACTCATCGGTCCGCATACATCGGTATGTATGATTTCCAACAAGTCCGCTGTTTCGCTCCATCATACCGAGAACGGGTTTTGATCATCTTGCCCATGAGGCATGGTTCGCATGTGTCAAATGATTCAAAATCAAGAGACTCCAAAAGTCCATCGAATGGAGTTTCTTCATGCGCTTTACACCAATATGACCTAGACGACATGCCACAAATAAGTAGTATTATCACTATCGACTGTGCATCTCTTAGCCTCAGTGTTATGGATGGGTGTTTCATCCCTTCGAGATTTAGAAGAAATAAACCATTCACAAGAGTTGCATGACCATAAAAGATGTTACTCATATAAATAGAACAACCATTATTCTCCGATTTAAATGAATAACCGTCTTGCAATAAACACGATCCATAAATAATGTTCATGCTCAACTCAGTACATAATAACATTTATTAAGGTTTAAAACTAATCCTGAAGGTAAAACTAAGGAGAGCGTGACGGCCATCACATCAACTCTTGATCCGCTGCCAACGCCAAGATCGTCACCTCATCCTCGCAAGCCGCTTGCCTATTCCGTAGCTCTGCTTCGAGTTACAAATATTAGCAACGAACCAAAGATCAAATACCTGTGCACTACAACGAGGGCTAGTAAGGAAAACATCAATAACATGTATATCAAATATACCTTTGATGGTGCCAGCCTTCTTGTCCGCTAAGTACTTCGGATAGTTGCGCCCAAAGGACCTTGTCCTTGCAATAGAAGCACTCAGGTCCCGGCTTGGGACCAGACTTGAGCTTCTTCTCTAGGGCAACGCGCTTGCCGCCTTTCTTGAAGGGCTTCTTTGCACCTTTACCTTTCTTAAAGGAGGGCTTGTTGACCATCAACACATGATTATCCTTCTTGATGTCCACCTCCGCAGCCTTCACTTTGCGAAGAGCTCGGTGATCGATCAATGGAAGCAATCTGATTGTGAGTCACTACAAAACTTTTGTAGCCGGAGGGAGTGATTGCAGAACCTCATCAATCTTGAGCTCCTCTAGAATCTTGCACCCAGCTTGCTCAAATGGCGTTGAGTGTAGCCCGACATCTTAATGGCGTGCTCACTAACGGAACTCCCTTCCTCCATCTTGCAGTTAAAGAACTTCTCAGAGATCTCATATCTCTCAGAACGGGCCTGAGTCTGAAACATGGTTTTCAGCTCCTCGAGAATCTCAAAGGGCCCGGGATAGTTTTCAAAACGATTTTGAAGTTCCGGTTCCATAGCAAACAACATGGTGCTCTTAATCACACCATAATCATCTTTGTGTGAATGATAGACATCTTTCTCATCAGCCGGCGCAGTTGCAGCAGGGGGGTTACCTAACGCTTTCTCAAGGACATAGTCCTTTTGTCCGCCGATGTAATGATTCTTAGATTGGAACCAGTTGGTGAAGTTAGACCCATTGTTTCTAAGCTTTTCTTTTTCAGCAAAAACGTTGAAGTTGAAGTTGGACTTGGCCATGTGATCTACAGTATTTGCAAGTACAATTTAGACTATGTTCATGATAAATAGTTCAACTTAATCAAATTACTAGATGAACTCCCACTAAATTCAACATCCCTCAAGTTGTTTAGTGAACACGATCCAAATTCACCACACCTAATCCGATCATCACGAGAAGAGATGTGGTTTCAATGGTGGACAACGAAGTGTCGATCATATCATTCATATGACTCATGCTTAACCTTTCGGTTCGTGTGTTCCGAGGCCATGTATGTACATGCTAGGCTCGTCAAGTTAGACCAAGTATTTCCGCAGTAAAACTGGCTTGCACCCGTTGTATGTGAGCGAGAGTCTATAGCACCCGATCACGTGATGCTTGGACACGACAAACTTTCGCAAATGGTGCATACTTGGGGAGAAATACAGTTTTTATCTTGATCTTTATGAGGAATCATCTTATAATGCTACCGTCATGATCTAAGCATAATAAGATACATAAAAGGATAAACATCACATGCATATAACTTTATGTGACATGGTATAGCCAATCTTCAAGAATGATCTCCATCTTGTGCATTCCGGCATGATCTCCATCACTTCACCATGATTGCCTCCACCACGAATAGCAACTACAACTATTGCTAACTACTTAGCGATAAAGTAAAGCTATTACATGGCGTATAAGAAGTTGACTCGCAGGTCATACACAATTATAAAGACAACCATATGGCTCTGCCGGTTGTGTACTCATCGACATGCAAGTCGTGAAACGTTACAAAACATGATCATCGCATACAATATACACATCACATCTTGGGCCATACCATATCACAGAAAACACTCCCTGCAAAAACAAGTTAGACGCCTATACTTTGTTGTTGCATGTTTTACGTGGCTTATGGGAGTAGATGCTAAGGACGATTTTTACCTACGGAAAGCCACAACGGTGATATTATGGTTGCCAAACTCCGGTGTTAATCCCATGACAACTATAGTGAGAGAAACTGACATCCACCAGCCGCATGTGTGGTACAAGCCACACGTCAAGTGCGGAGCCGGTCTCGCAACGACGTCGCGTAAGGTTGGCCTGGACCGCTTCAATCTCACTATCCCGCGTCATAAGAAGAACACAAACAAGAGGCTTGCAACAGAAAACATCAACGCCCGCAACAACCATGTTGCGTTCTACTCATGAATCACATCTACGCATAGATCTAGCTCTGATACCACTGAAGGGTTTCGCAGCATAGTAAATCAAAATTTTCTACGGAAGCGAACAGAGGGAAATCCAAGATCTAATCTAGGAGATGCAAACAACGAGAGAGATTGGATTAGATCTTCATACCCTTGAAGATTCAAGACAGTGAACGCTCATCGAACGTGGGTGATGTAGTCATACTCGCTTCTCCTCCTCGCGATCCGATCCGATCTAGCACCACAAGTGGCGGTGCCTCCGTGAGATGCACACGTGCGGCACCTCGACGTCTCCTCCTTCCTCGGACCAGCAAGTATGGTGGAGAGATAGATTGGATCTACAGCACGACGGCGTGGTGTATATGGTGGAGAATTTCTGCCGCAGGGCTTCGCCTACAAACAGTCGGGAGGGAGAGAGGAAGGGCAGCAGGGCAACTGGGTTTGGAGGAAGGTGTAAGGGGCTTGTGAGAGGGGGTGCACCAGCCCTCTATATATAGAGGGGGGGTGCGGCCAGCCCTAGCCTCTCCTCCAAGCCTATCTCTAGTTTAAACAATTTAAACTCTCCCTTATCTAGAAATCCTATCTTATCTTATCTCTAGTTTAAACGATTTAAACTCTCTAGGATCGGCTGGGCCCTATGGGTTTGTGCCCTGGCCCAATGCGCCAGGACACTCCCTCATAGGCTCATGCCCTCCCGGAAGGTGGGACCACGTTGGCCCCTTCCGGAAGGTTCTAGAAGCTTCGGTACAATACCGATTAACCCGAACTATTCAACTCCAAAAACTGCCTTATATGAATCTTATTCTCCGGACCATTTCGGAACCTCTCGTGATATCCCGGATCCCATCCGAGACTCCGAACAAAAATTCATAAACCAATTATCCAATCTATCCTAGCGTCGAGACACGTTAAGTGTGTGACCCTGCGGGTTCGAGAATATGCAGCTATCAATAATCAACAGCGGGGTCTGGGCACCCATATTGACTCCCACACATTCATCGATGATCATATCAGATGAACCACGATGCCAGGATTCAATCAATCCCATATATATTCTCTTTGTCTCGCGATATTTTACTTGCCCGAGATTCGATCGTCGGTATCGTCATACCTAGTTCAATCTCGCTCACGAAGTACTTTACTCGTCGTAATCCGATATCACTTTGTGATCAACTCCTTAACCACATGCTTGCAAGCGTGTTGATATCGACACGAAAGGGCCCAAGTATATCTCTCCGACTTGGGAGGGACAAATCCCATCTCGATACATACAACCCAACAGATACTTTCCGATCACCTGAGAGACACCTTTATGATCACCCTCTCATAGGATGACGTTTGATGACCTCAAAGCTTTCTTCCGATACCAGGGAGTTGTATTATCTCATGGTCTAAGGAATACAATATTTGACATAAGAAAAACTTCGCAAAGACGAACACGATGACACGATCTAATTGCTTCGCTTAGTTTGGGTCTATCCACCATATCATTCTCCAACGATATGATCTCATTATCAATTGACAACTCATGTCTATGGTTAGGAAACCTTAACCATCATTGATCAATGAGCTAGTCCATAGAGGCGTACTAGGGACACGGTGTTGTTCACAAACCACACAAGTATTAAAGTTTCCGCTTAATACAATTCTAGCATGGAATATAAACTTTATCATGAACAAGAATTATAATAATAACATCTTTATTATTGCCTCTAGGGCATAATTCCAACAGATGGATTTTTGGAGTCTTTTGATTTTGATCAATTGACGCATGTGAGACTTTCCTCGAGATAATTGAAACTCCGTCCATAGGCCAGAGAGGAACGGATGACTAGCTTATTGGAAATTGTGCATGCTAATGTGCATAGTCCATTATGTGTAGCCATATGCGATGGATCTTTTTTGCTTCATATGCTTTCTTCAAAAAATTGAGTGAATATATCTATATATTTACTTAATAAGGAAGAAGTATGAAATATTTGAAAGTTGTTCAAAGACTTTCAAGATGAAGTGGAAAATCATTGTAACAAGAAAATAAAAGAGTTTATGATTTGATCATAAAGGAAGATATTTGAGTTACAGGTTTAGCAAAACACCTTAGATTTGAGGAATTGTTACATGATTTGTGTTTTCCCGATAAACCATAGGAGTATGGCATATTCGAGAGATGAAATCAAACCATGTTTAATATGGTAAGATCAAAGGTGTCATTTATAAAACTACCATTATGTTTTAAAGATTGAAGCTTTAGAGACTACCGCTTTTACACTGAAAAGAGCACCATCGTGATCCATTGAAATGACACCATATGAGTTATGGTTTGGGATAAAACCCGAATTGTCTTTTCTTAAATTTTGGTATGCTATGCATAAGTAAAATGTTTACAACCAAAGTCGGATAAGCACGTCTTTGTAGGTTATCCCAAAGAATTTGTTGGGAATTCTCCATAACACCAAGGACAAAAGAGTTTGTCGCTTGGAACGTCAAGTTTCTTGAGAAGGAACTTTTCGTGAAAAGTTAAGTGGGAGGACAATAGAACTTTGATAAGGTTGTTGAACCTTAGCTATATGTGCTAAGTAGCGCAGCACCGGAAAGTGTACCGGTGGCGGCCACAATGCTCATGGCTCTCGTGATTACAAAAGGTGTGATCTCGGAGATTAGAGTTCCTATAGAACCGTGTGGGTCGATAAGAATCAAATAGTAAGATTTGATAAGCAAGTCGTTATTGTTTTAACAATGATGAACCGACTACATGCAAACAAGCGATGATGGGCCCTGACTCCATAAAATGACTAGAAGTCATAGAATCCGTGATAGTATCCATACACGAGAAATCAAGTTTCTGAACTTGGAAGACCCTCCGGAAAGGCGTGAAGCCTATCGGTCGTGTTTGGATCTATAAAGAAATAAGACATGGATGTTTAACATCTATGAAATAGTCGACATGTCGGAAAGAAGTTTACGACAATGTTCAAGGAGCTGACTATGACAAGATTTGATCTTTCATAGCGATATATAGTCTTGACGGATTAATGTAGCAACCACTACATATAATTTGGTATATGGTAGTTGAATAAACAAAACAAGGTTCTTCTAATAGAACGGTAACCTAGGACATGTACATGACATGGTCCGAAGGGTTTTGTTAATTCAAAGGGTGCTAAAAGGACATGTAAACTTTAATAGTTGAAGTAAGCATAACGGAGTTGGAATCTTCACCATGATGAAACTGTTAAAAGATTTTAAATTCATCAGAGATGATGAAGATGCTTGCATTTGCAAGAAATTAAGTGGAAGCGCTGAGACATATTTCTAATACATTATGTAGAGGACATATTGTTGATTGGAAATGATGTATCTTGAATTGACACAAGTTAAGGATTTCATTAAAATAAGATTTCGATGAAAGACTTGGGCAAACCTAGAATATTAGGCATCAATATCTATATGGATAGATTAAGGCGCTAATATGGTTGTGCCAGACATACATATATAAGATATTGAAAGGGTTCAATATGAGATATTGAAAGGGTTCAATATGGAAACAACAAGAAAGGTTCTTGCTGCATGGAAAGGATTGTATCAAGATTCAAGTGTTTCAACACTTGGTGAGTAAAATCACATGAAAATTTTGATCGATTATACCATGATATGTATATATCCAGAATGTCCTATGCTCTAAATGTTATGAGCATATACCAGAATGATTCATAAGATGATCATTGGACAATAGTAAAGATATTCTTATGAGCTTTGGAAGAACTAAGAATATATCATGTATAAGTGACAAATAGTTGAAGGTAGTTCATTGTAAAGTGTTACATTGATACTAGTTTTGTCACAAGATACAAATTAAATTTATCTCAATTTAGACTATGGGTGGCACAATATAATGGAAAGGATGTTCCATGATGGATTTGGATGAGTTCCAAAGTTGATATATTGTGACGGATACTACAACAAAAGGCTAAGTATATGACTGCTATAGTAGCAACATAGGAGGGCATTTGTGTTAAGTAGTTTGTTATCAAACTAGGTGTGGTTCAAAGTGGGTTAATACTATGAAGATATATTATGTGACAATAATATCAACAAATTTTAACCCGAACGAACTAAAGGTCTCACCAGAGGACCAAATTTCTACAATGCCATCTCATTTGAGAATGAGTGATGCGTAGAGACGCAAAGACATGCAAATACACACGGACCTGAAACTGTTAGATCCGGAGATTATTTTAACCACTAGAAATTGCGTATATGCAACACCAGAAAGCCATAGGTGTTCAATACGCAAAGTTTTTCAAACTAGATTATTAACTCTAGTGCAAGTGGGAGACTGAAGGGAATATGCCCGAGAGGCAATAATAAAGTGGTTAGTATCTTATTCCATGTTTATGATAAATGTTTATTTTACATGCTAGAATTGTATTGATCGGAAACATCAATACATGTGTGTTTAATAAACAAAAAGGGTTCCTAGTTATGCCTCTCTTATAGACTAGCTTGTTGATTAACAAGATGATCAAGGTTTCCTGATCATGGACATTGGATGTTGTTAATAACAAGGTCACACCATTGGTGGAATGATGTGATGAACATTCATCCGAAGTATAGCATTACGAGCAAAGTCATTATGTTTATATTGCTATAACATCATACGAAGTAATCTTTATCCTTAGACCATGATATCATGTTAATTGCTAACACCGGAAGAGTATCTTGATAACATCAAACGTCACACCGTAACAGGGTGACTATAAAGATGGGTTCAGTGCTACGAAGGTGTTATGTTGAGGCTCATGGATCAAGAGTGGAATTTGTCAATCCCGATGACGGATAGATATACTCTGGGCCCTCTCGGTGATATCACATTGAAATAGCTTGCAAGCAAGTGATGTGATCACTAGAATGTTATATCACGGGAACGAGAAAAGAGTGCATGTCGGTAACGAGATCAAACTAGGTATGGAGATACCGATGATCGAATCTCGGACATGTAATATATCACGGGACAAAGGGATTTAGTTACTAGTGTTAAAGGTTCTCACGATCACAGAAGTCATCATTGAATGTGTAGGAGTCAGTATGGATCTCGGTCCCAGCTGATTATTGATCGGAGAGGGGTCTCGATCATGTCTGCATTATTCGCGAACCGTAGGGTGACACACTTAAGGGATACCGACACCATTTGGAGCAAATATGTTTCAGATAAATATTTAAGAAAGCATTGGAATTATTTCAATAGACACCGAAACTGTTTCGGGTGAAATTGCTGAAATTGGTTCTGCATGTAATATTGAAATGTTGCAGGGGGTTTTATGTGAATGTTTGTTAATTAAAGTAATTAACAAAATTCTAAATAAAAATAATAAAAGAGTTTTATTAAATGAGAGAGCATTAAATTTGGAGAAATTTAATGCATTTAAAGTGGAGACTTTAAAAGAGAATGTGAAGGGGCAAATTTATGTGGAGGGAGTTACCACCACATGAATGGAGGAGGTGAAGAGTCACCTCCTCCATGCGCCGGCCATGAAGGAGGGCACCCTCCTCCTATAAAAGGCCAACCCTCCTCACTTCTCACACACACCTCCTTGTGAAGGTCTCTCTCCTCTCTAGTATTATTCCCCATGGTCTCGGATTAGCGAGATACATGTTCCCGGGCTTTATCTGAAAGGAGTTGTTGCTGCTGCTTTGCTGGAGCGAGGGACGGAGGTTGTCGGGTACCGGACGTGTGCGATCACGGATGCACCGCTGCTTGCGTGCTGGACTTGGTGGTGCCGAGCTGGATCCGATGGACGTCCGAGCCGGACCTGCTGGACTTCCTCACGATCTTGAGATCGGCAAGTGTACGACTACATCAACCACGAGTTCCTACTCGTTAACAAAGCTCGTTGTCTACGAGGGTAAGTTCTCGTTGGATGTATGTCCACCCGTTGCTTTGTACCTCATAGATAGATCTTGGCGTGTAGTTCACATCGTAGGAATTTTTTTGTTTTCTATGCTGCGGACCCAACATCTCTATGATCTAACGGGCAGGATAACCCCTCTCTATCTGTGCCAGTGATACTTTACCTCCATAAACAAATGAAAATAAAGGGAACGTGTTCAAAGGACAACATTATCATGTCTAGAATGTAATTAGAAAGTGTTCAAGAGTTGTATAATTTCTGTATATGCATACGACATAAATATTTTAGTTTAGGGATCCCTTTAGTTTATGCATTTCTTTTCACACTCTAAAAATGGTAAACTCTCAAGATTTTCTTAAAACAACATTATCATATCCAAAGTGTAATTTGAAAGTGTTCAAGAGTTGTATAATTTTGATATATACACGAGACAAAAGATTTTAGTTTAGTGATCCTTTTAGTTTATGCATTACTTTTCACTATCTAAAATGGTAAATCTCAAGATTTTTTAGGACAACATTATCATGTCCAAAGTGTAATTTAAAAGTGTTCAAGAGTTATATAATTTTGGTATATGCATGAGACAAAAAGATTTTAGTTTAGGAATCCCTTTAGTTTATGCATTTCTTTTCACGCTCTAAAAATGGTAAACTCTCAAGATTTTCTTAGGACAAAATTATCATGTTCAAAGTATAATTTGAAAATGTTCAAGAGTTGTATAATTTTGATATATGCATTAGATTTTTTTTAGTGAATGCATTACTTTTCACCCTCTAAAAATGATAAACTCTATTTTACATCAAGAGTTGTATAATGTTTTTAATTTGAAAGTTTTCAAGAGCTATGTCATTTTCTTTCTTATTTCTTATACTTTCATCTCCCTAAATCTTAAAATTTGACTTTCACCTCATAGATTCACTTGATTGCAACCGAGACACTAACTCTCTAAACAAATTAAATTTTTCCTAGGCACCCAAACTAGCATTGGGAATCATCGGAACGGCCACTCTGTCGGCCGCATTCTCCACAGCAAGCCCCCCGAGCTTCCGAGTTGCTCCAAGTGATTTCTCCAATCAACCTATCAATGTACACATCGACCCACTCGAAATGCTCGAAATACCCGTATTTCTTCAAGATCTGAAATTGGCAACATGGACCCTAAATCCCAAATTTTGAGGAAATAACAAGAAAATAGATAAAAATCAGAACAATTTGGTACGAACGGGAGGCCGAAGTGAAGCTAGACATCACTCGCCGGTCGTAGAAGGGTTATCGTCGCTGGAGAAGAAGAAGAATGCGGTGCGGGAATCATCGATATCTCATCGGAATAATAAGATCGTGGCTGTATTTGCCATTATTAGTGCGGGTGTACTTTAGACGTCCGGCACGCCCTGTATTACCCAAAACCCCACAGGGGTGTCCAGGACCCATCCTCTATGCGTGCGTACGGAGGCGACCTAGCTGTACGTGCAAAACGTACGTAGCCATATACTCCTACCTCGTGACCCTGTCTCGTCACCCTCCGGGTGGATGGATCGATCCGTGCGCTGGAGTTTCCGGTCGCTGTGCGTGGGGCCCCTCAACAGACGCCGCATGCAGTGCAGCACAGCGGGCGACGGCGAGACCATCACCAAGTTGCAACCCCGCTAAACAAGCGGTTGCTTCCTCGACGCTCCTGTGCCCCTTCCGGCATCCAGCCACTGTCTTTGGGGCCCAACCGACCGGCTACCCGACCCACGCAGCAAGGCTAGCCAGCCTATGCCGGCTAGGGGCGTGGCGTGGCGTGCTGCCCGGCCGGTCGATATTGGTGACGCGGGATGACCTCACGGGATCCGCGGCACACAGTGCAAGCAGTGGCGGCAGACGGCATGCGGCACGAGGCGGAGGTGCCCATCCCTACCCGTATAGCGCCGGTCGAGCGAGCTCCGGGAAAGGACAAAGAGTTGCTGTTGCCTTCTGCTGGAGCTAGCTAGCTGGTTGCTATGCTATGCTATCTAGAGTGGTCGCCATCGGAGACGAGCATGGCGCCGCCTACTGCATGCAGGACCGTCCACCTACGTACTGCCGGCTAGCTTGCACGTACTTGACCGAAGGATCAGGTCTTTGCCCGTTCGGAGGAAGAAGACGATCCCCTATTCGTCACAGTGCTTGTTTCATCAATGGATACAGGTTCGACTTTAAGATACTCCGTAATTGAAATTAGTTGCAAAGAAACTACTCGAAGCATATATGCTTGGCCCTGCATTATTAGACCTTGTACCCAGACGGCATCATGTTATGTGTTGTGCCAACTTGCCTTTGTCTAATAACGGGCACAAGCTACCCACTGCATGATTAATACGCGGAAGAAGTAGCAGAATCCATGAGAATGACAGGGCCAAACCAACCATCGATGGATCCGCGAGTACGTGAACTGAAGAAGCAAGCTGGTGGATGTCACTTGACTAATTAATGAGATTAAGATGAGCACGTAGTACTACTACGTGAAACACGCCCCAAGATGCTTTTTCTTCTCCTTAATCTCCAATTGGTTTATAGACCACTGTAGATCTTGCATGGAGATTCCTACTCCTACTACAGCTTATGTTATTTTGAAAAATAAAATTATAAAAGGAGTCACGTGGATTGAACCCCAAGGTCACTACCTTAGTGCACAACCTACAAAACTAGAATGAATTTATAAAGTATAAAGGGACATTTGTACTTGTATTTCAAGTGTTTTGATTATTTTTCCTTTTAATATGATTTTAGTATGAATATCTAATTTTTGTTAGCCTGTTCCTCATTTTAAAACAATGCAATATTAAAATTTGAAATGTACAACTCGCTAGGTAAAATATCTGAACCTCAAATTTAGACATCTTTGTGTATGTACTTTTTTGGATTTGAAATGTGCAGTTGGGTAGTTTGCATATTTTGAAACTATAATGACAGATATGTATTGCAATTTTGGGTTTACAATTTTGCATTGGGATTGTTTGCACACCTGAATTTGCACTTTTTGTTTAGTTTTTTTTTGTTTAGAATTAGGTTTAGAAGTTTGCAAATAGGTACTCATATTTTAATGCCTAAAATTGCACATTCAAATGTGCACACACGTCATCTTTGACATTCGTTATCTTTGCGTGCGTGCGTGTGCAGTGTGCGTATGGGTGCGTGTGTAAAAAATCAAATATGTTAACAAAACAGGTGTTTGGAGTGGCAACCTAATAATTCCCTCCTCCGGAAAGATAGGTGACATAGCATTCGTCTTCGACTTTTCTTGTCACGCTCTAGCTCGGTTGTGAAGAAGCCTGTGAAGGCTCGAGCCAAAACTTGACAATGCCTAATACACAACTAAACCAAATAACCTTTCGCTAGTACTCCCTTTGTCAAAAATAAGTAACTCGGATTTGTCAAGATACCTATGTATCTAAATATATTTTAGTGTATATATATATATATATATATATATATATATATATATATATATATATATACATGTGAATCTATACAAACCCGAGCTACTTATTTCTGAACGGAGGAAATAAAAAATAAAGTGAGCTCAACAAATTTTAGTTATGCTCGACCAAATGAATGTGTCCCATAAAATGCTTACTCACATACTGATCAAGCAGATCAAGCAGGCTTCATATGCTCGACCAAGATACCTATGTATCTATAGCGATCTAATAAACCTCAGGTAAACCCAACGTCCGACCTAATACAGTTACCTAGATAAAAAAACTAGCTCGTCAGGCTTGCCACCTCTGAAGTTACTTGAAGGTGAAAGCCGTCCGAGGCTCGAGCCGAAGTCGAACCGATCGAGGAAGAAGAGCTTGAGCTTGTTTTACAGACCCGTCGGGATATATGTATATACGTGCAGCAGTATAGGCTACCCGAGAAGCAAAGTACATTGACCATACTACTCCGTCTATACCAAAATAGAATGTAATCCCTCTGTCCCAAAATATAAGGCGCCTAAGGACTGGTCAAAAGTCAAATATTACTTACTTTGATCAAATCTTTAGGAAAAAATATGTACATCTACATTATTGGATGGACACGTTATGAAAAAATATACTTTATGATAAATATATTTATATTGATTTGGTATTGTAAATATTTATTTTTTGTGTATAATCTTGATCAAACTTAGAAAATGTTGATTTTTGACTAAACCTTAGGTGTCTTATATTTTGGGACGGAGGGAATATATGGCTTTTGGTCAAAGTCATTTTTTTTCAAATTTTGACCAACTATATAGAAAAATATGTTGATATTGATAATCCCTAATCAATATTGTTAGAACCATTACGGAATATATCTTCATATGGTATGTATTAGATCGCTATATAGTTAGTCCAATTTTAAATTTGTTGACTTTTTGACAAAAACTATTATACGGGGTAGAGGGAGTATAATTCGGTCATACCGTCGAGCGAACGAATGCGGTCTGTCCTGTGTATACGCGTATGCCGGTATTGCGGCAGCCAATTCTCGAGGTATATACATTTTTAGTCCCACAACATGCACCGGGGAACATTTTAGTCCCACATCTTGCAAAGATAGCATTATTAGTCCCACAACTTGCAACCCGGGAGTATTTTAGTCTAATTTAATCGAATTGCTGTGATTTTGACCGAATTCGTCTACTTCTACGTCGAAACTCATTCTGAATTTTTGCAAAATGAACACGTGTGTTTTTCTTTGCCTCTTGCAACCTTAGCCTGATAGGCGGGCCCCATCCATCAGTGATCAAATAATAAAATATAGAGTTGTAGTGGCGGAAGTTGAACTCACGACCTGCCTTTCTAAATAAGTACTCCCACCATTCGGAAATATAAGACATTTTAGCTTTGTGAATCGAATGTATCTAGACGTCCTTTAGTGTATAGATTCGTTGAGGTTCGGAGTGAATCTATATACTAAAAGGTGTCTAGGTGCATTCGTTTCACAAAGCTAGAATGTCTTATATTTCCGAACGGAAGGAGTAGAAGCTAAAAGCTTGCCAGCACAACACACACGTAGATTTAGTAAATATAAGAACACCTATTTATTATACGTTAATTTTAGGATGATACCTCATAGCAGCTCGCCTCCAAGCACACGCACGAGTATCAGTCACGCAATAGGCTAGCTAGCTCTCGCTCACAGGGATATGAAAAACACACAAAAAAGAATTACGTATACTAGCACACACGAGTGATACACTCAGTCAACATGTAAGCCATTTTGGACATTCAAAAATACGTGTTCTAAAGTTAGAATTTTTATAAAAAAATACAATTTGCAATTTAAAATAATTTGTGTTCTGGGCTATATAGAAAAGACAAAATTAGAGATCTGGTTTTGTAACCGGTACACCTTTAAATCCTATCAGAATTGCCTTTTTTTTTGCCCCAATACAAATCAATCTGGATTGAAATTTTGCATACTCAAAGCTTATATAATTGGCTTTTTTTAGCTCCAATACAAATCAATCTGGGTTGAAATTTTGCATACTCAAAGCTTATATACTTGCCCACATGTACATATTTTTAAGGGGTTTTTTTGTACTTTGAATTGTATTTTTAAAAGTTCAAAATAAGATCCTTTACGTAGCTCGTGCTTCAAAATGCACAAGATTATACCGATAGCGGACCGGAGCATTTTTACGCGTGTGCGCGTTTATATGTATAAAAACTTTACTCCCTCCTGCTTTTTTGACAGCATTGTTTAGTGTAGTGGCTTGAGCGCGATGGGTAGCTATCCGAAAGGTCATGAGTTCAAATCTGTCTCATGCTAGAGTTTTAACTTACGTCCACTGACAGGTGGGCCTGCCTGTTGGTCAGATAGACGTGCCATAGAAAAATACACATGGATATTTTTAAAAAATACACAAATGGATATATCTGGTGTGTTGTCTGTCTGCTAACAAGAGACTGCTCCATTCCATCTTTGGGGAAAACCTGTATGAGTATATATTTTCTTTTTGAACATGGAAGGGACCTCGAAGGGTCCCGAAGCTGCATTACCGAGGAGCGGTGGGATTACATATTACACCGAGGACCTCGAAATTAAATAAAATTACAATAAAACCCTTGACTTTTGTAGAAAGAACCCTTAAAAACCGAGAAACGCCATCGGGTCCTTCTCCACCGATGCAGATGACGAGCTGCACGCCATGGCCACCCGCACCGTCGCCGGGGACGATACCACTTGGCGATGAGTAGGCGTTGATTGCCATAGTAGAGCTGCAGAAGACCCTCCCCTTTGGCATGCCAACCGGGAGGGATAAGATGAGGTACCGCCAGCACACGACGAGTACCAGCAATCGGAGCAGCCGCCTCACGGCTATTACATTCAGCAGTCGGACATAAGCTCGCCATCGTGGAAGTGTTGCTGAGGGTGTGCTCCAAAAATTTCTCCACGGATGCAACCACGGATTTCTGCTTCCTAGACGAGCCCAAAGCCAAAACCGCGGTTTCCTCTCGTCCATAGCCTTGATGGCCTACAGAAGGGAATCATGCATCCATCTCAACCAGATCCACGAGATCCGCCTCCAAGACTCAGTCTCCACCTCAGAGATACGCCGAAGCACGCCTCCCGCCAACACCCAGTGCCGCAAGCTAGCACCAGGAGGAAGAAACCCTATGGCATGCCGCCATACTCGGACAGACCGACTCGTATTAATATAGATGGAGACATCGGTAGAGACCGACTCGTACAGGAGGTTCACCTACAAGAGTTTTTGGTACCAAGTACCGTACACTAATAGGACTACATGTTTGACACGGTTTGGATAAACCGTAACTAATTCTATCTCTAACATAAACAAGCTATGGACAAGAGCAGATGGAAGAAGAAGAAACATACTCCCTCCATTGTAAAATATAACTGTTTCTGAAACACATATATCTAGACATGTTTAATATTTAGTTTCACTCATTTTGCTCCAAATCTAGACACTAAAAGGCGTCTACTCCCTCTATTCTTTTTACAAAGTTAAATCATCTTATATTTTAAAACGGAAGGAGTAGAAACATATTTTGGAAAATGGATAAAGTATCTTGTATATATATTTTAAAACGGAGTGAATACATACGTGGGGCAAACTAGGATATGGTGTTCCATTGCACAGACCATGCATGCAGCATGCATGCTTCTTCAGTAAAAAATATTTAGCCGATCGACCCGGTCGCTCCAGCAAATGCTAGCCTAGGGACCACGTGAATAGAACCATGCAATGCAAAAATGTCAAACCACCGGATCCTACCGGACCCTACCACGCAAAAACGATGCACGAATACAGGACTAGTGTGTGGTTTATCGAGATGGAAGTGCACGATCGAGCTTATAAGGTCAGTAGCAAAAAGAATGTAGCGCTATAAAAAAAGATGGAGGGAGTACTACAGCTCTTTCTACTCCAAGGTGGGATCGATGGATATGCATGCATGCATGCATGCACGGGCCCTGGAAATTCCATCTATAAATCGATCGAGCTCCTTGATTGCACGGTCATGTATTATCCGGGAGAATGTTCCGATCGAGGGCACAACACCATTATCTGCGTTGATTCTCGTGCCAGTACTACACCTTTGTCTGAAACTATTTTGGCACACGTACGCAATTTATTACTGCTAAGTATTTAGCTTAGCAAACTGCTGGTAAAGTAACAAGCTAGCAGGTTGATCCGTCCGGTTCAATCCCGGGCTCTGTCGAAAAAGTTGACGGCCGATCCACATTGCCCTATATATTCTCTCATTTCACCGAAAATGATAAGAAAAACGCTTGCAACGAGGTGATCGATCCTACGCTAGCAATCAGTCGCCTTTTTCCTCGCTCGCTCGCATGTGCCCTCCCCTTTTCCTTTACTTCCTCCGCTGCCTCTCCACCTGCTCCACCAAAGGGATGGCACATCCATGGACGACCTCAAGAATCGAGTTTTGATGTCAGTGTGGAGCTTCGAAAAGATGGAGTTCCAAGAAGAATGGATCAAGGTTGCTCGATTTGACTCCGTTGTAGCTTCAGCTGGTTGGGTTCGTCCGCTGGCGAGCCCAGTCCAGCTAGCCCAGCTTCAGCATGTGGAGAATGTGCTTTAAAATTGTAAAAACTCTTTTTGGCGAATGCGCACGTGACATGTTGCAAGGTTTCTCGGTGTTTCGCTACAACTATGTGTTTTCTCGATTTTTTAAGGTTGTTTATGTCCTTCCAAACTATCACTCATTCATTCGTGTTTTGTTGCGAAAGCACATGTGAGATGTTGCAAGGTTTCTGGGCGTTTGATACAAATTGTGTTATTCTCTACTTACGTGCTTTTCAAAATGTTGCAAACACATTCTTTTTTTACTATAAGTGTCGATGTGTTTTTTAACTATTGGCGATTTTTGTTGCAAATTAATCTGCAGTAAAAACAAATGTTGCTTAACCATTCAGTTGTAGTGTTACTTTTTGAAATGTTACAACATCTTCATGTAAATAAGTCTTTTTGCACGGTCACAACATCTTCATGTAGATAAATGTTGTGAAAGAATATTGCACAATCACCGGTTTGTTCCTTACAATTTAGGAATGTTGTGTTTTTTTTTGCATTTTTGTAGCATCTTCCAAAAGATGTTGCAACGATTTGTTATAATACGGTGTTATTATTCGTACACGGGTTAAGGATTTGTTGCAAATCTTTGATTTCATCTAGATCTATCCTGACAGCTTGGAGAGTGTGATAGATTTTTGCCACTTAATCGTGCGACCATGGCGTAGCGAGTCACCCGAACGACAATATACTATAGACTTAAATCCGGTCAAAGGGACTCATTCTGAGGCCATGTGGAACAATGCGTCTCTGGTTTGTGGACCCAAGAAGAAAATGATTAAACAATGTTAAAAGGGAACCGACCAGGATAGGTCAGAAAATAAGGAAATAGACGACGACAACTATGTAAAACAACAACTATGCAGGCGGCGCATGATTATAATGAAGGAGAACTAAAAAAAGGTAGTGCCACTGCCGCCGTAGTTAAAATTGCTAGCCGAAGAACTCCTCAGGCGCCGTGTTGCCCTAGCCAAAGGCACGTAAACAAGAGTAAATGGGATAGATCGATCAAATCCTATACTGCAAGTTTTCAACCATGTAAAAAATGTCAAACGACCGGCCCCTACCATGCATGTTGCAGTGTGCACGAATATGTGCTTTAAATGGCGTGTGGTGTGGCCGCGTAGGCTAGTACTGTATTAACGAGCTTAATCCAGTAACTCCAGTAGTAAGTACTCCAGGTGGGGGATGGATCGACTGTGTATGCAGGGATCTGAAAATTCCATGTATAAATCGACTGATCTCTTTCAATTAATTGCACGGTCATATATTATCCTGAGAATGTTCCGACTGGGGGGGCACAACCCCATTATCTGACTTAATTTTCCACGAAAGGACATACGTACTGACAGTATCGCAGTTAAACTACTCCAGTACCATTGTGCTAAACTAGTACTTACTCCACTGCTAGTTGATCCGGCCTGCTCAATCTGCGGCGCTGTAGAAAGAGTGGACGGCCGATCTACGTCGCGCTACATGCCTACTCCAGCTCAAGCCAGAGATTGATCGATGCCGCCCCGCCGCGCCGACGTATGGATTGGCGAGAGCGAGCCATGGTTGTTGCGGCATGCATGTGAGGGCATTCAATCCGCCCCCGATTTCTCTGTCAACGATCCCCCTCAAACCGGACGGAATTTTTGGCTGATCCACGCGCGCACGCATGTGGGCTTGATTAGGAGTCGCGTTCACTCTCGGGTCTCCCTCACCGTCGCCACTAATGCTCTCTGTACCTGCGCTTCTGTTTGGTGGTACCACTATGATGTTGGTGGCTCTGATGGTAGGGAGAGATCGGCTGAAACCTTCCTTCAGCATCAGTGAAACGGAGTAAAATTCAGGTCAGTGTCACGCATCCAGCCGATGAACCAGCACTGAGCTCAAAACCAGCACTGACTACCGTCAGGTGTTCAACGGTGCAGGTAGGTAGCTAGCTAGCGCCTCTGTTTCTAACAGTGATATAGTAGGAGAGTAGAGGTAGAGGTAACAGGCAGCACCGAACAGGCATTCTACTGTGCCTTTCCTTTATCTCCACTGCCACTGGGCTGGCAGTGCGCACACCGCTCGATCGAGTAGCTAGCGACACGGCGCGACGGCAGACGTCCACCACCATGCATGTTGTGACACCATCACGTCGCCGTCCACCGCGAGGGCAGGCAGGCAGGCACAATGATTCTTTCTAATTCCTCCCTTGACATTTGAATCCATTTGTCATCATAGCCTCAATGGGCCATATATTGGCCATGGCCAGGGTGCACCGCATTGCTTCGGTGTAGAGAGAGATAAAAGGATGCCGGAACGATGTGCCAGAAGCTTAGCTTTTTTTTCTTTTTTGCGAAAAAGAAGCTTATCTTTCAGCTCGCCGTCACTCCAGATGGGCGATGGCGATGGCCAGCGTTTGTAGTTGCGGTAAACAGGAAGATGACAGCGTGTAAGCTATGTAAGACAGATGATTACTGTTTGGAAAGGTGAGATCGCTTAAGGTTCAGACGTATCTTGAACTGGACTGGACCACGGAATCAAAACCGGAAACACGCGCGCGGATATATCAAAAGCTGATAGCCTCCCAGAAATCGACACGAAGAGCAGAAGTGGTCCGATGGAAAAACACGCAACGCACAATTACTAGTAGTAGCTCACGAGACCGCTCACGAAGTCACGATGAGTAGCTGGATGGCGCCTGAAAGTGATCTCTGCCTCTCCTATGCACTGTCACGGCATTGCCTGTCACCGTCAGCTCTCAAAGGGCAAACTGCGCACTATTTCCCAGCATCCTATACATCTCCAATAGTAAACTGACAACCCTACTCCCACTACATTTAGAAAAACAAAACGGACGATCAGCGTTGCTTCGGAAATAGTACACCGATATATTTCCACCACAAGCCAGGGATTGGAACATGCACGATGGGGGTCGCGGGAAGCACGGGAGCGGGGACTCCAAAACAAGATCATAGATGGGGAGTTTTGATCGTGAGAGGAGGCCGGAGGCAGCAGTTTTGGGGAGTGCACCTCTCAAATCGTGGCGTCCAACCTTGGCTCCATTCCTACTCCTTATCGCTATCATCTGGAATTAGGTCCCTGTGCGTTAGTGGAATTTACCAGTGGATGGAAATGGATATGTCTGGTGTGCTGTGTGTCTGCTAACAAGAGACTGCTCCATTCCATCTTTGGGGAAAACCTGTACAAGTATATATTTTCCTTTTGAACATGGAAAGGACCTCGAAGGGTCCCGAAGCTGCATTACGGAGGAGCGGTGGGATTACATATTACATGGAGGACCTCCAAATAAACGAAAAATACAACAAGTCCCTCGAATTTTGTAGAAAGAATCCTAAAAAAACTGAGAAACGCCATCAGGTCCTTCACCGATGCAGATGACGAGCTCCACGCCATGCCCACCCGCACCGTCGCCGGGGACAACACAACTTGGCGATGGGTTGCGTTGATTGCCATAGTAGAGTTGCAGAAGACCCGGCCCTCCGCTTTGGCATGCCAACCGGGAGGGATAAGATGAGGCGGTACCAGCACACGACGAGTAATAGCACTCGGAGCGGCCGCCTCATGACCATTAGAGTCAGCAGCCGGACAGGAGCTCGCCATTGTGGAAGTGCTACTGAGGGTGTGCTCCAAAAATTTCTCAATGGATGCAGCCACAAATTCCTGCTTCCTAGCTCGAGCCCAAAGCCAAAACCGCTGCCACCCTCTTCGTCCATAGCCTTGATGGCCTGTAGAAGGGAATCGTGCATCCATCTGAACCAGATCCACAAGATCCGCATCCAAGACTCAATCTCCACCTCAGAGATACGCCGAAGCACGCCTCCCGCCGCCACCCAGTGCCGCAAGCGAGCACCAGGAGGAAGAAACCCCATGTCATGCCGCCATACTCCATACAGGAAACTACAACCTCTACTATAACTAGTTCATTGGGACTAGTTATAATTAGCCCGAAATTTTGAAAAAAAACAATCATTTACAAATCATCAGATCAATACAACATAGCCGCCTCACTCTATGTATGTTACTTACAAAAAAAGGAGCTAATTAATGATCGTACAAGTTGTGTACACACCTTGAAGACGGGAATTTGAAACATGGTTTGTATAAATTGAAGGTATATATGTTGTGGACTTAGATCCACAACGAGATAACTATCGTGCAGAAGATAGCCAGACGGCGTGGCTGTTAGGGTTTGGGTAGACATAGGTTGAGAAGAGAGAATTGCCGGGGAGAGATTAGATTGATTGTTTATTGCTTGTCTCAAACGTGGATATATGTCATCCTTGTATAATGGATGTTTAGGCCTTTAACCTCTTCTAATACGATTAGATCTATACCTTTCCTAATATAATTGGACTCTTTCCTAATCCTATCCTTTTCTAAAGGACTCTTGTCGTCTCCTGCTCCAATACGAACATCCTGGTCTTCTTGCTGTCCGTTCGTCCGCATCCATCTTATTAGCGTCCACAACACTACACCCCTCCCAGACAAGCAGCTTGTCCTCAAGCTGCAGGGTGGCGGCCAGCGTTGAAGTCCTCCATATCCCCATATTGATGTGATACTGTTATTACAGCTCCTCCCAGACAAGCAGCTTGTCCTCAAACTGCAGGCTGGCCACCATAGTCTTGTTGCCCCATGGCTCCATGTCTTGGCACATTAAGCGTCACCTCCACTGTACCCAATGCCACCACAGGTGCTGCTTTAGGTTGTGTTGCTGCTACTGGATCTAACGAAGTAGGCAGTTCTCCTATTAGGGTTGCTGCCACTAGTACTTCTATGTGTGCCTCTGTTGTTATTACCCCTGGTTGTAGTACCGCCGCCACTAGTTGTGTTGCTGCGCCTGGTTGCTCGGCCATGATTATCTTGGCTGCGCCCACTGTCACCGCAGCGCTGATCTGCATCTGTGTCGCTACTGCTTCTTCCTCTGGTGCTTCTTCAAGCGCCTCTGCCGCTGCTTGTGCCACAGAAGCTTCTGCCATCCTGCTTTCTTTTTCCACGGCAATCTCCAGCATACGCGTCTTGAATTCGTCAAAGATGGTTCGAAGGGAGGCCTTGAATTCCTTTATGAAAGAGTCGGCATCGAAAGCCATGGTGGTTGACTCTGATATCAAATGTTGTGGACTTAGATCCACAACGAGATAACTACCGTGCAGAAGATAGCCAGGCGACGTGGCTGCTAGGGTTTGGGTAGACATAGGTTGAGAAGAGAGAATTGTTGGGGAGAGATTAGATTGATTGTTTATTGCTTGTCTCAAACGTGGATACATGCCATTCTTATATAATGGATGTTTAGTTCTTTAACCTCTTCTAATACGATTAGATCTAAGATATTTCCTAATACAATTGGACTCTTTCCTAATCCTATACTTTCTTAAAGGACTCTTGCCGTCTCCTGCTCTAATACGAACATCCTGGTCTTCTTGCTGTCCGGCCGTCCGCATCCATCTTACTAGCGTCCACAACAATATATGACAAGCGTCCACAACAATATATGACAAGCAAAAGCGGCATCTGGCTTTTCTGAACGAGATTTGGTAATTGTGAAATTGTCCATGATATAATACCTCTAAAAAACACGTACCGATCATATAAAAAGATCTGGCAATATGTAGCACAGTAGTAGATAGAAATAAAGCGTCACTTTGTTCCTGGCTGTGAGTGGGTGCATCTGAAAAAAATGTAATGATCGACTAGGCATAGATCATCAGTGTCAACGTAGCCAGTCTTATTCTGGATTAATTCCGACCGTGACCGATACAGATACATGTTCATCGTCTGAGCCCTAGATCAGCTTCAACCGCTGGAATAGTTTACTAGTAGAAAACGGACCTGTGGTTCAGGGGTATTAGCCCGATTTTGCTACAAACAGAGACTAATGACCCGGTCCTAACGGCTAGATCTAGCCGCAGGGGGCGGCAGACATTAGTCCCTATTCGAACGGACTCTTTAGCCTCGGGTCGTGTAACAAACCGGGACTAAAGGATTTCAGACAGGCTGGCAGCGGCGCCAGACTCTTTAGTCCCGGTTTGTTACACGAACCGGGACTAAAGATGGACCTTTAGTCCCAATTCTAGACACAAACCAGGACTAATAGCCCAACTATATCTTCTTTTCCCCTGCCCGGGCCACCATTTTAAGCTGGTGGTTCCTCTCCCTTTCTTCCTTCAAACTTGAGTTCATGTCCAATTTTTCTCAAGATTTTGCGGAGCCCCATCTATCCAAAGGTTCTAAAAGGTGAGCAACTTCATCATTTCAACTCTAATTGCTATATTATCTCATTTCATGCTCTACACGTAGATGGATTTGTGGACTTAGTTTGGTAGTAATTTTTGCAATAATAACATGAGATCGATGTTCGGATTCAATCTATCTTATATTAATATAATAAAATCCAAGGTAAATATCATTTTCAATATGTGGATTTTATCTATATCTTGTTTTAGCACATAGTCTTGAAATTTATTTGATTAATAGAAGCACACAAAGATACATGCATGAGTTCATCATCCTAACTAGCTGGGCAAAATGCCCTTCTTGGTCTTCTACCTGCCTTCAGCAAACTGAAAAAATTATAACAAAAATAGGATTAATTCACAAAAGTTTGATAAGAAGACATCACAGTACATCTTCGAGAAGCTCCTCTATGGCGAGCTCCTCGAAGATGTCTGAGGACAAAATCCTAAGACATCTTCAAGAAGCTCCGTCATAGTCATGTCCCTCTCGCACCATCTTGGTGTTAATAACTTCTCTAGCTATAGATTAATAGGCCGGACAGCTAACAATTTTCGCATATTAGGGAGTGCCTCTATGGCGAGCTCCTCGAAGATGTCTAAGGACGGGATCCTAAGACATCTTCGAGAAGCTTCGCCGTAGTGGTGTCCCTGATCTCGCACACCATCTTGCAGTTCTTCACAAGAATATATATACCTATTTATAGATTAAGCGGCACAACATAGTGTCGACACTCAAGACATAATATCGACACTCACCCCTATCATAGTGACGCCATCCACCCAAATAGTATCGTAACTCACTGGCTTAGTGCTTTCCACTCACGACATAGTGTCGACACTCGGCCATGATGTAGTGTTGTCGCCACATTCACGTTTAGTCCTGATTGGTGCCTCCAACCGGGACTAAATATTCATCATATCTTTATTCCCGGTTGTGTGCTTTAATTTTGTTTTTAGACCAGTACTAATTTTAGCATCATGATTTCGTTTGATGTACATAATTATACAATGCAGATGAGCCGGCAATGGATGTACGCTGACCGACTCTCTAGCGAGTTCATTAAAGGCGTGCATTCTTTTCTCCTTGTGGCCGACGCAAACAAGCGGAATGGTTTTATGTCTTGTCCATGTGGTGTCTGTCGAAATCATAAGGAATACTCTTCCTCAAGAGTCCTTCACGGTCACCTGTTTCGGTCCGGTTTCATGACAAGCTATAATTGTTGGACCAAGCACGGAGAAAGAGGGGTTATGATGGAAGACAGTGATGAAGAAGAGAACGATGATGACAACTACCGATCTATGTTCCCTGAATATGATGGTACTACAATGAAAGACAATGATGAAGAAGAAGTTGAAGAACGGGCATCATATGAGCCCGATGATGATCTTGGTCGGGCCATTGCTGATGCATTAGAAAAGACGTTCCCCAACTCGGAGAACAACAAAAACAATCACCCCCGCTCCAGGTGTTACCCGAACTTCAACTATATGGGGGAGAACCTATGGATATGGAAACAACTATGGCATTGGCCGAGCAATGTAATATGTCTCTTGATGACATACTTGGCAGTGTTGGTCCCCCCGGCTCCTATATAACGATAATATGTCTACGGGCAGCCTTTGGTCAGTTCTGAGACACTCCGGAATCTTCCAACAAAAATGCGAAAATTGCATGCATGGTATATTAAAGCCACAAAAGAAGAGTGATTATATATCATAGCGGAAGTTAGAGAGGAGCATTACTACATTAAAGACGAGGTCCATATTGTACTTTCAGAATTCTTTTAGTTATTCAATCAAAGGGACCTCGATAAATTTATCCTCAGTTTCTATTGTCTATAAGTGATTAGTTTATTTATGCAATTAATAAGTATCTAGCTCACCTCGTTCAATTCATTACCGATAATTATCCTCACTATATTCTTGTGTACGCTATGATGCAGAATAAAGATACTCGAATGTACAAAAGGGAGAATCCAAGGATTTGGGTTCATTGACCCAAATCGAGTTAATGGAGCTATGCTAAAGGCGAAGCCCGTGGACACGGAGCAAAACTTGCTCCGGTTTTTCAAGAAGCAGCATTACTATAAGGAAATACTTTGGATGAGAGTGTTTCTGTCTTATACACATTAACTTTTGCTTACTCGATGTTAAGTGTAAATGATGGGTTACTGACATATATAGACCTTGCGCAGCTTCCACTGGATTCTTCTAAGTATTTTCGTTGACTTGGGAAGAGTTCAGATATACAACTCATCCGAAGAGGACATGGAAGAGTACCGTAACATGATCGAAATGCTCAATAAGTAATTTCAATCATTATCGCACTACATCGGTCTCTTTCGTTTGATTTCTGAGATATCAAGTAATTATTAATGCATTCATTCATTTTCTTTATGGGGCAGTGTTTGGACAAAATTCAAGATTGCGATCCGCGATCAATGGCGTGAGGAGTTGATGTATAAACCGATGTCAGTAAGTAGTACGAGCTAACTCCACACATCTCTTTAATTCTAGTTTCAATACAATTATTATGAATGATTGATTATTATTTGATTGAATTCTATTCTTGTAAAGTGCGCGAGGCAGCCAAAGAGGACTAATCTATGTGGATACTATGTTTGCGAGTTCATTCGCACTTGCACTAGTGAGCAGAAGTTGAAATTTGTTCAAGTACGTAAACAATTTATTTGTATTATCATAATTTGTGTTGAGTTTCGTGTTGGGTTCCATGGCAGAAAAAAAAATCTATCTACTCGAACACTAATACCAGGATCTATACTATGTAGACATATGTAACGGAGAAGGAATACAATATTCATACCTTTGCAGACAGAGGCATGCCTTACGCAGGAAGGCATATATTGATGAAGACGAGCATCACCCCAAGTGTGGTGACTTCGAAGTTCGTCACACGTCCGGTGTAGGAGACGTCAACCGGACTCCGATCTAGCCAAGCAGCGGAAGAAGTAGATGCCGGATCGCCGATCACACGACGGTAGTGTGAAGGTGGAGAACTCAACCACGAGGTCCTCCCCAATATTACGAGGAAGTCCTCAGAGGATGAGAGAGAGAGAATGAGAGGAATGGGTGATTCCAAAGAGGGAGGGGGGACCCCATTATATAGTGGGAGGGGGGACACCACCCAGGGGACAGGCGGTGTGGGACTAATCCCCACACCCACCGGCCACCTAGGGGCAGCCACCGGCCCTAGGTGGGCCCCACTGGGGCGGCCCACCAGCCCTAGGCCGGCTGGCCCCCACTCCCTATGCGCCTTGCCCTATTGGGCCTCCCTTCGGGTGAGGCCCATTAGCAATATGTAGCCTTTTAAAAATAAAATATATATTTAATAGTAATTCTCCAATTAACATTCAAATACACATGTTATATTATTCCTTCACTCCGGAACACCTTCCGGACCCCTTCCGATCTCCATCAGATGTTACCAAAACTATTCTGGTTTCTCTCTTTCTATTTCTCATACGATACCTCATCTACCCTAAGCGTCCCTACCCTTAAGCGTGACATCCTTCGGTTCAGAAACACTCCGGACATGATAGATACCACTCTCATATCAATGATCAACAGAGGGACCTGGATGGCCATGTGACCCCGTGCGTTTCACGAATACAATCGCTCGAACCGTGAGATAGTCGTTCCCCATTTCCTTTGTTATTCGATACCTAATTCATCCGAGACTTGATCTTCGGTATCTCCATACCTTAGTTCGATCTCGTTACCGATGAACTTGTTTTCTCGTTGTGATGTCGTTGCATTCCGTGACCTAGTCACATGCTTGCAAACATCATTAATGCAACGCCACCGAGATGGCCACATGTATCTGTCCGTTACATGGACTAGACAAATCCTGGTCTTGATATGTACTCCTCTACACATCCCTTCGGAAAACCTGAGTGGCACCTTTTAGATCACCCTGTTACGAGATGATTCTTGATAAACATCTAAGCTTCTTCCGGAATGGTGATTTGCATTACCTCACAGTCAAAGGATCAGGTTGCGAGGTTCTCTGTGTTTTATCATCAATGGTGAACTTTGTAACTAGATCTCATTAAGATATAACGGTCAGATGTTTGTCTATCATGTTATTCAACTAATAACATGACCTTATTGGCAGTTGGCATAAATGTCCATGATCTTGAAACATAGACCATCCTCATGAACAATGAACTAGTTCACTAGAGGTAACTAGAGACACGGTTTGTTTACATACCACACGTGTATTAACGTTTCGTATTAACACAGTTATAGCACAGTATGAAACGTATTATGAACATATAGGAGATATATCAAATAATACACTTTATTATTTGCCTCTAGGGCATAACTCCTTCAGTCTCCCACTTGCACTAGAGTATAAACAAAACTAGTTTACAAGGCAGGAACCTAGCACCAATGGAATCTCGGTGTTGTTCGTGCTTTTATAGATGGAGAGCTTTCGTCAAAGGATCTACCACATTCAGTTCCGTATCTACTTTGCAAATCTTGACTTTACCTTCATCAACGTTCTGCCGGATGACATGAAATCTAAGCTCGATGTGTTTGGCTGTGGAATGAGTTCTTGGTTCCCTTGCATTTGCAATAGCACCTGTGTTATCACAATAGATCGTCACGGGGTCTTGCGCATTGGGAAAAACCCCCCAGTTCGATGACGAAATTCCTTAGCCAAACAACTTCATTTGCTGCATCAGCTGCAACAATGTATTCAGACTCCATTGAAGATTGTGCCACCATCGGCTGCTTCTTGTTCTTCCAGCTTACTGCCCCACCATTCACCAAGAAAACAAATCCTGTTTGAGACTTTGAGTCATCATGATCTGAATTCCAGCTCGCATCTACGTAACCTGTTACGTTCAGAGCTTCATCATTTCCTCCATAGATTAGGAACATATCCTTTGTTCTTCTCAGATACTTTAGGATATTTTTCACAGCTGTCTAGTGATCTGGTCCTGGATTACTCTGATATCGGCTCGTCAAACTAAGAGCCAATGCCACATCAGGTCGTGTACTTAGCATTGCATACATGATAGATCCTATGGCTGAAGCATAGGGGATGTAAGACATCTTCTCTCTATCATCGTTCGTTACAGGACATTGAGTCATACTCATTTTGCAATTCTTCATCATAGTTGTAAAACCCCTCTTGGTGTTTTCTATTTTGAACCTCTTCAAAATCGTTTCTATGTAAGTACTCTGACTCAATGCTATTAGGTGCCTTGATCTATCTCTATAGATCTTGATTCCTAATATATATGCAGCTTCACCTAGATCCTTCATGGAAAATTGGTTGCTCAAATATGCTTTCACGCTTTTCATAAGATCCACATCGTTTCCCATGAGTAATATGTCATCCACATATACTACTAAGAAAACAACCGAGCTCCCACTCGCTTTCTTGTAAACACATAACTCTTGTTGGTTTTGGACAAATCCAAAACTTTTGATTACTTGATCAAAACGTTGGTTCCAGCTCCGAGATGCTTGCTTCAACCCATAAATGGACCGTTGGAGCTTGCATACCTTTCCAGCATCCTTAGGATCAACAAAACCTTCCAGTTGCAACATATACAACTCTTCATCAATGTGACCATTGAGGAATGCGGTCTTGACATCTATCTGCCAAATTTCATAGTCGAAATGTGCAGCAATTGCTATTAAAGTCCTGACAGCCTTAAGCATCACTACAGGAGAGTAAGTCTCGTCGTAGTCAACTCCTTGAATTTGTCGAAACCCCTTTGTGACAAGTCGAGCTTTGTGAATGGTCACATTACCATTTGCATATGTCTTCTTCTTAAAGATCCATTTATTTTCCACGGCCTTGCGGCCTTCTGGAAGATCCACCAAGGTCCAAACTTGGTTTTCATGCATGGATCCTATTTCGGATTTCATGGCTTCTATCCATTTCTCGGAGTCAGCACTATCCATAGCTTCTTTGTAGTTTGCAGGTTCTTCCTGTTCATCTAGGATGACAGACATCACAAGGCTACTGTACCAATCAGGAGTGACACGAACCCTTGTAGACCTACGAACCTTAGGAGTCTCGATGTCATTGTTTTGATCATCATCAACTGGATCTTCCTCCATGTTGGAGAGCGGTTTCGGAACAGCTTCCGTTGCGCTACTCGGAATTTGGAGAGAAAGGTCAACAATTTCATCTAACTCAATTTTCCTTCCACTCACTCCTTTTGCAAGAAACTCTTTCTCGAGAAAGGTGTCATTTCTCGTGACAAACGTTTTGCCTTCGGCTTGGTTGTAGAAAGTATACCCAGTGGTTTCCCTTGGATATCCCACAAAGATACATTTTTCTGATTTGGATTCGAGTTTGTCAGGCTGCAGTTTCTTAACGTAAGCCTCACAACCCCAAACTTTCAGAAATGACAACTTGGGCTTCTTCCCATACCATATCTCATATGGGGTTGTCTCCACGTATTTGGATGCTGCTTGGTTTAAAATAAAAGCGGCGGTTTCTAACACGTATCCCCAAAAAGACATAGACAAATCAGTTAAAGACATCATGGACCGTACACTATCCAATAGGGTTCGGTTACGGCGTTCCGACACACCATTACGCTGTGGTGTTCCGACTGGCGTAAGCTATGGGATAATCCCATAGTCCTTCAAGTGCATGTTAAACTCATAACTCAAATACTCGCCTCCTCGATCCGATCGAAGGTGCTTGATTTTCTTGTTAAGTTGATTCTCTCCCTCTTTCTGAAATTCCTTGAACTTTTCAAAGGTTTTAGACTTGTGCTTCATCAAGTAGATATATCCATATTTGCTTAAGTCGTCAGTAAAGGTAACAAAGTAACGATAACCATTGCATGTTGAGACACTCATTGGTCCACATACATCCGTATGTATGATCCCAAGTAGGTCTACAGCTCTCTCCACTATTCCAGAGAATGGTGTCCTAGTCATCTTGCCCATGAGGCATGGCTCACATGTATCAAGGGACTCGAAATCCAGTGATCCAAGAAGCCCTTCTGAATGAAGCTTCTTCATGTGTTTTATGACCCACAAGTATAGGGGGTGTATTGCAGTATTTTCGAGAGAAGTGAAACCCAATTTATTGATTCGACACAAGGGGAGCCAAAGAATATTTATCAGCCTTAACAACTGAGTTGTCAATTCAGCTGCACCTGGAAACAATCTTGCTCACAACAGTTTATCAGTAGCAATAGTTTTGTAGTAGGAATAGTAAAGTAACAGCAGTAGTAAAGCAAAGACAGTAGTAACAAAAGCGAAAGCATTGGGATTCGAAACGGTAGGCATAGGGATGGATGGACGGATGTTGCATGGACAAGAAAATTCACATAGCAATCAGAACATAGGGCAATTGCAGATAAATAAGATAAAGCATCCATGTACTAGACAATCCTAGGCATGTGTTCCGTATATAGTCATACGTGCTCACAATGAGAACTTGCACAACATCTTTTGTCCTGCCAGCCCATTTGCAACGGGGCCTCTAGGGAACTACTGGCAATTAAGATGCTCCTTTTAATAGAGCACCGGAGCAAAGCATTAACACTCCGTGAACACATGTGATCCTCACATCAAAGCCATTCCCTTCCGGTTATCCTGATTTCTGTCACTTCGGGGCCATAGGTTCCGGACAACAACATGTGTATACAACTTGCAGATAAGACCAAAAACAATACTATCATAATGAATCAATAACATGTTCAGATCTGAAATCATGGCACTCGGGCCCTAGTGACAAGCATTAAGCACAACAAGTCGCAACAAAGTCATAAAGCACTAATAAAAGATACTAGACACCATGCCCTAACAATCTGATGCCATTACATGAACGATCTCATCCAATCCCTACTATCCCGATAGCCTACAGCGGGGGATTACTCACTCATAGATGGGGGAAACATGGATGGTCGATGGAGAAGCGATGGTGATGATGATGGCGATGATCTCCTCCAATTCCCGTCCGGTGGTGAGTGCGAGTCCGTTCGTGGTGCGTCTGAGTTTAAGTGGAATCTGTGGTGGCGTGGCGGGAACTCCTTCTGGAAAAACGTCAACCCCCCAGAGTTTTTAGGTCAGAAGGCTTCTTATAGGCGAAGAGGGAGACCGAGGGGGTGCCTGGGGCCACCACACCATGCTCTGGCATGGCCAGGCCCAGCCCGTGCCTGGGGTGGTGTGGCCAGCCCCTGGCCCTCCTCCGCCTCGTATTATGGCTCCTGGAGTCTTCTGGAAAAATAGGCACTTTGGCTTTTGTCCCGTCCAATTCCGAGAATATTCTTTTTCTGACTTTCCTGGAACCAAAAACAGCAGAAAAAGCAGCAGGCACTGTGTGGCTCTTGTTAATAGGTTAGTCCAAGAAATCATATGAAAAGTACTCCAAAGTGTGGACAAAACACAAGAAAGTGGATAAAACCAAGCATGGAGCATCAAAAATTATAGATACATTTGCAATGTATCAACATCCCCAAGCTTAACTCCTGCTTGTCCTCGAGTAGGTAAGTGATAAAAAGAAAGAATAATTTTTGAGGTGACATGCACCATCAAAGACTTGATCAAAATATTTGTAAAACATTCAAAGCTGGGATCATAGTACTTCAATCATAACATGAAAGACAAAGTTCTAGCAATAAGACAAAGAGACTATGATGCAACATGAAAAGGCACAAACAAAAGATTCATGAATAACAATGCCTTGCAAGACGTTTGTTTGTTTCACATAAAGAAAACATAGCATAGTGGCGTTCAGCTTGTCCCTCATAGAGTAGCAAACATAAATGCAAATGACACCTTCAAAGTTCATAAGAGTGACTAGATACAATAGTTTAAAACAAGCAATATCAAGGTATGCATCAATCAACGAGTCTTGGGACAATGCACATAGAACTAAGAATGGCCACTATGCTCTCAAGAAAGTGCTCATAGAATGTGTGGAGACTCAACACGGAAATGAACAGGTTTTGAAAAGTTTGAAAGGCTTCCAAATGCTGAAAGTATGGTACTCATTAGCTTTGAGCTCTCATTGCCCCTATCATAAGCATCTTTAAATGGTTAAGGTTAAAGTGACACAACTAAGAGGATATGCTTGACAAGTTATAAATCGAAGTCTCATGCCCCTTACTTACGAAGACCGATCCTCATGCTACTCAACTTCAGTCACAAGTAAGCTCTTGTCATTGTAAGTATATACGTATCATAGAGAACCGCCAACGGGGTACCCCTTGCACATGACACAGGAGCTATCCCATAATCAAAATGACAAGGCAAGTAGACAATGAGCATCTCGGCGATCTTTTTATTTACTATGTGCATAGATTTTTATTGAGGATGCTTCATAGAATGCTGATTATGGTTATACTGTAAGTTTCCACCATGATTAGGCATGGCTTAGGCTAATGGCCCAGGCGTTTCTCTAACATACATACAAACGCCATGATCTTACAAGTTCCACTTTTATTT
The DNA here is from genome assembly GCA_023614405.1 of Avena insularis. Lineage (NCBI taxonomy): Eukaryota > Viridiplantae > Streptophyta > Magnoliopsida > Poales > Poaceae > Avena > Avena insularis. The sequence goes on along the minus strand of CM042696.1, from coordinate 91,088,382 downwards.
CACACCGTCGGGATCCATAAGCAAAAGAACATGATATCAACGAGGTACTAAGTACCAATAAGTGTTGAAAGCGGTCCCCATGATACATGGTTCTGCTAACTTCAACTCATAAAGCGCAAGCATATACGCAACAAAGAAGGACGCAATGGTTCAGGTTTATTAAGTGTAAGAAAATAAAGTGTGCCATCAAGTTCGTGAGAGCTTTACTAACTAACTTTCTCATAATAAGCAATCATTTTATTCAGAAGAAAACAAGGCATATTGAATATGCACGGAAGTAGCAAATGATGCTAATAGGTAGGTATGGTGGACACTTTGGCAATATTTGGTTTAAGGGAGTTGGAAACATGAGTAAAATACTCAGTGAAAGTGAAGGCTAGCAATAGTAAGGGAGCGACAAAGGAGAGAGCAATAATGGCCATAATCATGCAGAGCGACAAAACATCATTGATCAAAGCATAAAGTGATACTACAAGTTGAAAACTAAAGGATCATAAAGGCTTATGGTGACTTGGGATAGTGATAACATGGTGTGAGCATGTGCCAAGTCAACCCAAATAAAGCATCAAAGGAGAATACCACTATACTATGCTTTAATATGCTAAAACAACGCATGATTCATCCAAGGCACATTAACCAATCTCAATTGTTTATAACAAGTCATGCTACAACAAAGAATACTAAGCATAAATCCAAAACAATATCAAGCATGGCATGAAAAAGCATAGGCCACAGTCAAAACAAGGTCTCTTTACCACTTAAGCATGAGGTTTCCTACTCTTTTCCAAACCAAACCAAACTATTTGAACACCAATATATGAAAGAGGAGGTCCAACCAATTTATTCATCAAACTTAGCAAACCAAGCAAACGAAAACCAAAACGAAAAACAAAAAAGAAGACGCTCCAAGAACAACACAACTGTGCATGAAACAATAAAAATGAAGCGTTTGGAAGAAACCTAGGATTTTTATTGATGAAGAAGGGGATGCCTTGGGCATCCCCAAGCTTTGACGCTTGTAATTCTTGGATATTTCTTGGGGTGACACGCGTGGCATCCCCAAGCTTGAGCTTTAGTCCATCCTTCATCTCATTACTCATTCCTTTCATACACCTGAAACTTTTCCTTCATACAAAACTTCACACAATCTCTATTAGCAACATTAGTGCACTTAAGATAAATAAGTCTTAAGGTTCAGTTCTAACACCAAATAAACTTCCATTAAAACACAAGCTACTGTAGCACTTCCCTCAAAAAGCTCAATTCCCCAAAATAACTCATAAAGGAACCAACAAGAAGCAAATGCAGAAAATGGCAGAAATCTGTCAAAACAGACTAGCAGGTAAAGACGAATTTTTTTCGAAGACCTTCTGTTGCTCAAATCAAAAAGTGTTGAACTAACAAAAGTTAGATAACAACCTCGGGCACAAGCACAAAAATTCACGCCTCAAAAATACGTTCAGAGATTTTACACGAATTTTTACGGTGAAGCACAGAAATCTGTTTCGGGACAGCAACTTTCCCAATCATTACTTCTCTCTCATTAGAGATTACTCTTGGCACAAAAAGCAAATAAAAAGGATAAAGAGCGGTTATTACAGAAGCAATAACGTCCAAGACTCATCTAAAACTTTTGGTTTATCTCCCAATAAGTACTTTTCTTTAACGCCTTTAAGTTAGGCATAAGGAAAAACTAAAATGGATAGAATAGAAGTAAGCGGAGATAATCACGGTGAAAACATTGTTTTGTTCAATGAAATCCTTTTGTTAACAAGGTTGATCAGGTCTTGTTACCAAAACAATTTCATATGAGACCAAACTTTGTATTCCACTAATGATTATGTTACCTCAACCTTGATAGCAATGGTCCCAATCATAATAGTTTCAAATTTTTCTCTTGGTATGGGACAATATATTTCTCCAACTTGAATGCCCTCAACATGTTCAATTGAATTCAAACCATAAGTCTATCAACCTTCTTGGGGAAATAGATAGTATGTTCCTTGTAATTGACATTGAAGGTCACCTTCCCTTGATTACAATTAATAACAGCTCCTGCAGTATTTAAGAAAAGGTCTCCCGAGAATAGTAGACATAATATCATCTTCAGGCATAAAAAGTTTGAGAGGATGCTCTCATAAGAAATATGAGTTGAAGTAAAAGAGAGCATCAAGAAGCAAATTCAAAACAAATTTAAGTCTAACCCACTTCCTATGCATAGGAATCTTGTATGCAAATAGATTCGCAAAGAACAAAGTGACATGCATAGGAAGATAAAACAAGAGTGACTTCAAAACCTTCAGCACAAAGAGAGGTGTTTCAATACCATGAAAACTTCTACAACCATATTTTCCTCTCTCATAATAATTTTCAGTAGCCTCATGAATAAACTCAACAATATAACTATCACATAAAGCATGATTTTCATGATCTACAAGCACAAGAGCTTTATCATAAACATCTTCAAAAGAATCCTCAGGAACATAACATTCATCCTCCTTTAGTAAGCATGGAGGACAATCAAATAAAGTAAGGGATAAAGAGTTACTCTCATTAGAAGGTAGGCATGGGTAGCTAATCCATTCTTCCTCCTTTTGTTCATGACTCTCCTCCTCTTTTTCATCTAATGAGATTTCAGGTTCATCAATTTCTTCTTTCATAGGATCCTGCAAGGCATTAGTCTCTTCCATTTGTGGAAAGCATCTATTAAAATATTCAAGAATATAGCCATTTTCATCCTTGTAATTATCAAAGCAGAATTTAAGTATACCATAAACCTCACATTTGTAAGGTGAATCATCAATATTTTCAAGCAAACTAGCAAGTTCAAAAGCACCCTACCTAGCAATAAATTCTTCAATTTGTTCCGCATCATAAAAGTCATAAATTCCTTTAGCATAGGAATATATGGTATCATTATCACTATACTCACTTTAAAAATGGAGGTGTTTATACCTCTTTCTGCAACAAGACTCATCACAGCAATAAGTAACATTATAAGTAGAGCACACGTTCCTAGCAATGGTATACAATCTATCAATTTGTTCCCATAAGTGTTTCCCTTTTTGTGACAAGCGGTGTTCCTTATAATAATATTTTTGATCTTCCGTAAACCCACCTTGCCAATAAGCTTCAGTTTTAAAAAACCAACCATTGCCAACAAGCATGATAAAGCAAGACAATAACATACCAACGAAAATAACAACTAGAGTAGGAACTAATTTTTTTGTATTTTTGATAAAGAAACAAGCAAACAAGGAGAAAGATAAACTTAGCTTGAACAATAGTGATTTCAAGTGAACTTGATAAATAAAGCTATGCTCCCCGGCAACGGCGCCAGAAAATAGTCTTGATGACCCACAAGTATAGGGGGTGTATCGCAGTATTTTCGAGGGAAGTGAAACCCAATTTATTGATTCGACACAAGGGGAGCCAAAGAATATTTATCAGCCTTAACAACTGAGTTGTCAATTCAGCTGCACCTGGAAAAAATCTTGCTCACAACAGTTTATCAGTAGCAATAGTTTTGTAGTAGGAATAGTAAAGTAACAACAGTAGTAAAGCAAAGACAGTAGTAACAAAAGCAGTAAACAGTGGGATTCGAGTGCAGTAGGCATAGGGATGGATGGACGGGCGTTGCATGGACCAGACAATTCACATAGCAATCAGAACATAGGGCAATTGCAGATAAATAAGATAAAGCATCCACGTACTAGACAATCCTAGGCATGTGTTCCGTATATAGTCATACGTGCTCGCAATGAGAACTTGCACAACATCTTTTGTCCTGCCAGCCCGTTTGCAACGTGGCCTCTAGGGAACTACTGGCAATTAAGGTGATCCTTTTAATAGAGCACTGGAGCAAAGCATTAACACTCCGTGAACACATGTGATCCTCACATCAAAGACATTCCCTTCCGGTTATCCCGATTTCTGTCACTTCGGGGCCATAGGTTTCGGACAACAACGTGTGTATACAACTTGCAGATAAGACCAAAAACAATACTATCATAATGAATCAATAACATGTTCAGATCTGAAATCATGGCACTCGGGCCCTAGTGATAAGCATTAAGCACAACAAGTCGCAACAAAGTCATAAAGCACTAATAAAAGATACTAGGCACCATGCCCTAACAATTTGATGTTATTACATGAACGATCTCATCCAATCCCTACCATCTCCATAGCCTACAGCGGGGGATTACTCACTCATAGATGGGGGAAACATGGATGGTCGATGGAGAAGCGATGGTGATTATGATGGCGATGATCTCCTCCAATTCCCCGTCCCGGCAGGGTGCCAGAACGGAGTTTCTAGTGCTGTTTTGTGGAATATGGTGGTGGTGGCGGAGCGGAAATCCTTCTGGAAAAACGTCGAACCCCCGGAGGTTTTAGGTCAGAAAGCTTCTTATAGGCGAAGAGGGAGACCGAGGGGGTGCCTGGGGCCACCACACCATGCCCTGGCGCGGCCAGGCCCAGCCCACGCCTGGGGGTGGTGTGGCCAGCCCCTGGCCCTCCTCCGTCTCGTATTCTGGCTCCTGGAGTCTTCTGGAAAAATAGGCACTTTGGCTTTTGTCCTGTCCAATTCCAAGAATATTCATTTTCTGACTTTTCTGGAACCAAAAACAGCAGAAAACGGGCAACTGGCACTGTGGCTCTTGTTAATAGGTTTGTCCAAGAAATCATATGAAAATTACTCCAAAGTGTGGACAAAACACAAAAAAGTGGATAAAACCAAGCATGGAGCATCAAAAATTATAGATACATTTGCAATGTATCAGCGTTTTACGCCAATATGACCAAGACAACAATGCCAAATGAACATGGAATTATCGTCACTGTGCTTACAACGTTTAGCATCAACACTATGGATGTGTGTATCACAATCAACATCAAGTAAGAATAAACCATCACATACAGGATCATGAACATAAAAAACATCATTCATATAAATTGAACAACCATTTGTTCCCGATTTAAACGAAAAACGGTCTTGCAACAAGCAAGACCCATTCACAATATTCATACTCAATGCGGGTACATAATAGCATTTATTCAAAACCAACAATAATCCAGATGGTAGACGGAGATGCAGGGTGCCGACGGCCATCACTTCGACTCTCGAACCATTGCCGACACGCATTGTCACCTCGTCCTTCCTTAGGCGCCTCCTACTCTGCAGATCCTGCTGAGAGTTACAAATGTGAGCAACAGATCTGGTATCAAATACCCAGGTGTTACTCCTGGCGCTCGTAAGGAATACATCAATAACATGTATATCATATATACCTTTGTACGGGATGGCTATCTTGCCAGCTCGCTTGTCTTCAAGGTACTTGGGGTAGTTGCGTTTCCAGTGCCCATCCCCTTTGCAGTAGAAGCACGAAGTGCCGGGCTTAGGACCAGGCTTGGCAGTTTTTGAGGTGCTGGAAGCAAAACTGCTATCCCTCTTAGACTTCGTACCCTTGCCTTTCCCTTTTTGCCCCGGTTTCTTAAAGTTGGTGGCCTTGTTGACCATCAGCACCGTGTGCTCCTTCTTGATTTTAACCTCAGTAGTTTTGAGCATGGCGAACACCTCAGCAAGGGTCTTAGTCATCCCTTGCATGTTGTAGTTCATCACAAAACTCTTATAGCTAGGGGCAGCGAGAGCATCACCCTATCTATAGCGAGCTCCTTCAGGATTTTGCAATCCAGGGCGTTTAAGCGCTTAACGTAGCCAGACATTTTGACCACGTGCTCACTAATACTGATGTGCTCTTCCATTTTAGAAGATAAGAAGAGCTCAGAAGCATCATACCTCTCTGCACGAGCCTGTGGAGCAAAGACAGCCTTGAGATCCTCAATGATCTCAAAAGCATTCATCTTCTAAAAACGCTTTTGAAGCTCCGAGTCCATGGCATAGAGCATTCCACTCTGGATGAGGGAGAAATCGTCCGCCTTGGACTGCCAGACATTCTTTTCGTCCTGGGAGGTGGAATCTGCAGGCTTAGCCGGAAGCTCAGCCTCGATGACATAAGTCAACTTGTAGGGGACTAGGAGGATCCTAAGATTGCGGAACCATGCGATGAAGTTGGTTCCATCAGTTTTCAGCTTGTCCTTCTCGAGGAAAGTGCTAAGGTTGAAGGTGGGTGGGCGAGACATCTAAAAAGGATTTGCAAAGTATTTAGACTATGTTCATAATAATGAGTTCAAGTTTTAACTAAAAGAACTCCCACTTAAACGAACACCCCTCTACTCGTTTAGTGATCACATGATCCCAATCCCCTGCACCTCCCCCGGTTAAACACATCCATCAGTGCAGTATCAAGGGTGGACATTCCCTAATGTCGATCACATCAACTATGTGATTCATGCTCGACCTTTCGGTCTCTTGTATTCCGAGGCCACGTCTCTGTAATGTGCTAGGCTTGCTAGTTCTAACTCGTGTGTATTCGCAGTGCAACATGGCTTACACCCACTATATGCGAACGTAGATATGTCTGACACCTAGGCCTGTAATCCTGGATCGCTACATACCGAAGAACTTTCTTGGTGGTGCACACACAAGGGGAATACGATAACTGGAATACTATGAGGGATTATCTTATTATGCTACCGTCTAGTAAGTATACTAGCACAATAAGTAATACTTCAAAAGTAAAGTGTTATGACATGGTTATAGCTTTATGATCATCATCAACAGCCTTAAAAGTTTCACAAACTTGTCAATGCCATGTTATAATACTTGCCCCTATGCAATAATAAAGACAGACGCCTCTATATTAACTATTGCATGTTTTACACGGCTTTAGGGCTTTCGCAGTAGAACCCTTTCCCACCTACGAACGTCGAGCCACAACATGGATTCAATGATTGCCGTTCTTCTTCCCTTTTCAGGGCCCTTCAGTGTTAATGCCATATCAACTACTATAGAGAGACAGACACCCCCTAAGCCACTTTGATTTGTGGACCAGTCTCGTGAATCACCACGTGAGGTCGGTTGGGGGCCGCTTCATAAAACAGTGCCACTTTATGAACAATAACACTAAATAGGGTAGCAACTAGAGAATCAATGCCCACATATTGCTATGTGTTCTATCCGTACGACATGTCTACCCATAGACCCGCTCTGATACCACTGTTGGATTCCGTAGCAGAAAACAAAAAATTTCTATCTACTCGAACACTAATACCAGGATCTATACTATGTAGACATATGTAACGGAGAAGGAATACAGTATTCATACCTTTGCAGACAGAGGCATGCCTTACGCAGGAAGGCCTATATTGATGAAGACGAGCAACACCCCAAGTGTGGTGCCTCCGAAGTTCGTCACACGTCCGGTGTAGGAGACGTCAACCGGACTCCGATCCAGCCGAGCAGCAGAAGAAGTAGATGCCAGATTACCGATCACACGACGGTAGTGTGAAGGTGGAGAACTCAACCACTAGGTCCTCCCTAATATTACGAGGAAGTCCTCAGAGGATGAGAGAGAGAGAATGAGAGAAATGGGTGATTCCAAAGGAGGAGGGGGGACCCCTTTATATTGTGGGAGGGGGGACACCACCCAGGGGCCAAGCAGTGTGGGACTAATCCCCACACCCGCCGGCCACCTAGGGGCAGCCGCCAGCCCTAGGTGGTCCCTACTGGGTGGCCCACCAGCCCTAGGCCGGCCGGCCCCTACTCCCTATGCGCCTTGCCCTATTGGGCCTCCCTTCGGGTGAGGCCCATTAGCAACATGGAGTCTTTTAAAAATAAAATAAAATATATATTTAATATTAATTCTCCAATTAACATTCAAATACACATGTTATGTCATTCCTTCACTCCGGAACACCTTCCGGACCCCTTCCGATCTCCATCGGATGTTACCGAAACTATTCCGGTTTCTCTCTTTCTATTTCTCATACGATACCTCATCTACCCTAAGCGTCCCTACCCTTAAGCGTGACATCCTTCGGTTCAGAAACACTCCGGACATGATAGATACCACTCTCATATCAATGATCAACAGAGGGACCTGGATGGCCATGTGACCCCCGTGCGTTTCACGAATACAATCGCTCGAACCGTGAGATAGTCGTTCCCCATTTCCTTTGTTATTCGATACCTAATTCATCCGAGACTTGATCTTCGGTATCTCCATACCTTAGTTCGATCTCGTTACCGATGAACTTGTTTTCTCGTTGTGATGTCGTTGCATTCCGTGACCTAGTCACATGCTTGCAAGCTTCATTAATGCAACGCCACCGAGATGGCCACATGTATCTGTCCGTTACATGGACTAGACAAATCCTGGTCTTGATATGTACTCCTCTACGCATCCCTTCGGAAAACCTGAGTGGCACCTTTTAGATCACCCTGTTACGATATGATTCTTGATAACCATCTAAGCTTCTTCCGGAATGGTGATTTGCATTACCTCACAGTCAAAGGATCAGGTTGCGAGGTTCTCTGTGTTTTATCATCAATGGTGAACTTTGTAACTAGATCTCATTAAGATATAACGGTCGGGTGTTTGTCTATCATGTTATTCAACTAATAACATGACCTTATTGTCAGTTGGCATAAATATCCATGATCTTGAAACATAGACCATCCTCATGAACAATGAACTAGTTCACTAGAGGTAACTAGAGACACGGTTTGTTTACATACCACACGTGTATTAACGTTCAGACAATACGCTTATAGCACAGTATGAAACGTATTATGAACATATAGGAGATATATCAAATAATACACTTTATCATTTGCCTCTAGGGCATAACTCCTTCATTTCATTCATATTTTTAATGAATATATATATATATATATATTCACCTTCTTTTTAATTGGAAGCGATGCAAGAAAAACTCCTACCACAGGACCGCCTACTAGCAATTCAAAAGAAATTGGCGGGATTTCTGATTGACTAGGTCATAGACCCATGCGGAGAATACAGTATAGATAGACCCTAAAACATCCATGTAACGCATCTCCATGTAATAAAATAGATGGGCTCTGGACCCGGTTGAGACTCGTATACCAAATTGTATATAGATATATGTATATGCTCGTATAAGAGAAATTATATTATATATGCATCGCTGTGTACAACTACTATGTAGTAGCTTCGTCTATGTATATACAAAAAATAATTAAACACAAAACATAAAATAAAAAAGGAAATAGCAAACCCTAAAACTCCATCTCCTGTCGTGGCAGCCAAATGGGCTAAAACGCTGTCGCGGCAGAACACCTTTAGTCACGGTTCGTGTTACGGTTCACGTGGGGACACGTGGTGGACCTCTAGTCCCGGTTAAATGTAACCGACTAAAGCTGACCTTTCCCGATTTCGGTCTCGGATTGAAATCCGAGACTAAATGTCCTTACGAACCGGGACTAGAGGTGTGTTTTCTACTATTGGCTTCCAAGGAACAAAAGAACAATTGATGTTGCCCTGTACAGGTGCTTCATCGATTGATAATCTGAGATGCATGCATGATCCGCTATGTGTATACCTCAGCATAATCCAAACTGGTTCATTTTAGTCGTGGCTTCATCCATTGCGATCCGGACAGAACGAGAGGGGCATGGTCAATCGGATGAGGTTGGACGTCGCCTTGCTATCCGATGGCCGTGCACGTGCGAGCTCGTGCCTCCTCGCTCGTTATCCTACTGGTGTGTTTGTGGTGACACTAACATCTACTGGTACATTGCATGTATGCGCGTTCGGATTTATTTAGCTTAATAGTGGGGGATTCTGGACTGCATAGATAGGATCCAATGCTGAATGATTATTCTCGGCAGTGAAAATTCTATACTCCCTTCTATCCAAATTAATATTCTCAAATTTATTTAAATTTAGATATATCTAGTACAAAAACATGAGTAGATGCATCCGAGTCTGGACAAATCTAAAAACAATTAGTTTGGATGGGAGGAAGTATAATAAGGTGGCACCACAGGGATAAAAATCTTGTACTGCACATGATGCGTTTTGTACTAGAACAGTGCAACCTACTGTTGGCTTCTGCCTTTTTGTTTTTCGTTTTCAGACGAGCATATGTTGGTGAAATTGAAGGTCATTTTCTTTCTATCTTGGATTTGAAATTTTTAGTCTAATTTAACTCCAAGCTAAAATTCTTACATCTAAACAGAGTGTAACAAGGAGGAGAAGCCGAAAGATCCACGTATGAGACCCCGCGTCCCCGTGGGTCTGAAGCAGGTGATAGGACAGAGCCGGCGGCGAACGCATGGCCGCGCCGCGCCCACACCGTGGCGTGGACGTGACGAGACCGGCACGGCGCCCAACAAAAGTGTAACGACTGATCCTGCGACTGCGTCTGCTGATCAAAGTGTGGCCGCTGTAGATGCGGATTGGACGGATACGTACAGTCCCTGGAATTTCAGTAATCAACGCAGGGATGCTGCTCTGCGGCGGCCTGGAGGAGATCCCGATAAAGCCGTCAGCCCGAAACAGACGGATCCTTGTCGCGCCATGTCGTCTCGTCTCGCATGCACGTCGGATGTGCAGTTCCACTGCCAATTAATTTGGTTTTGGTTCGAGTTTTCTGCATGAAGCCATGCGCCCGTAGAGGAGCTCATCATGTCATGTAGGGAGCTGCGTGACTGCGTGTGCGTCAGTCGTCGTCCCCAGCGGTGCTGGCTGGGAACCTTTGGCTGCGCATTGCTCTTTTGCCTTTTGCATTTGTTGTGCATGCCTGTAAGGCTGCACCCGAATGTCAAATCTGCCTCGCGGTAAAAATGTGTGGACGGATCCAGCACCTGCGCCGTAAAGATGACGACCGTTACTCGGGCCGAAAGTAGCCACCGAGGATCAAATCATAGGGACTTTCAGGTATTAGCTCGTACTCCCTCCGTTTCAAAATTAAGATGTTTTAGGTTTGTGAAAAAAGTGTATCCAGACCTATTTTAGTGTGTAGGTTCAATCTAAATTTAAATGAACCTACACACTAAAAGGGGTCTAGATACACTCTTTTCACAAACACAAAACATCTTATATTTTGAAACGGATGGCTTAAGTGGAAGAGATGATTACGAAAAACAATAGAAAGGCGCTAAGAAATGACATATACTCCCTCCGTTCTATAATATAAGATGTTTTAGCTTTGTGAAGGAAATATATCTAGACTACTTTAGTGTGACACCGAACCTACACATTAAAAGAAGTCTACATACATTTACTTCATAAAGCTAAAACATCTTATATTTTGAAACGGAGGGAGTAATACTTATTTCATATGTCTCAAATTAGTTAGTATCTCAGATTTATGAATACGCGGTCCAATAACTAATTGAGACGGACGTATCTAGACAAATCCGAGATAACACTATTAGAAAAACTATCTTTCGTTCCGAGCCTCCCTGACATGGGTATATCCTACAGGTACTCGAGTTTGGCATATATGGTCCAGATATGGCAGAAGCCCACGGCGTTGCCAAGGCCCAATGAAGAATTCGAGTGGCCCACGGACTCTCGATTGTTTGCGAGACAACAAGAAGATTAAGATAGAAAGTTCAAAGGGCAAACCCTAATCTGTAACCGACTCGACCTACTACCCGAGACCTAGCCTATCTATATAAAGGCTAGGAGGGGGTGGCGAGGAGGACAATTATAACCCTAGTTTCCACAACTCTCGCCAGATCGCATCTACGCGCCTCTGTAATCTTCAATTCCTTCGTTAATTCCAAGAGCAGACAAGCAGGAGTAGGGACCTCTGCGAGGCCTGAACCTGGGTAAATCTTGCGTCCCTGTGTGTTTGTTTGCTAGCCGATTGATGCCTCTAGCGCTCCCTCCTTCTCCAAAACCCAAGTCCATAACAATGGGCATTGACGAGTTGAACCCTCGTCAATTGGCGCCGTCCGTGGGGACTGGGAGTGCTGATGTCGCGGCTTCTTCGGCCCCATCAACCGTGATCTACAACTCTGCAACAACGGAGATTCGCCAACTCTTCGACGCGTTCGACTTCACCGTCTACACGCCGGCCACTCGCCCGGCTTTCGAGTCCGTGGGCGATGGAATCAGTCTGGCGATTGGGAGCTTCCGCTTCCAGGTTGGTCAACTGGGCACGCTTCGCATGCCTGACCAGCCAACGGCACCCGCGATTGCTCCAGCGTCGTGGTTCCCGCCACCAATCAGCACCCTCAGCGAGCTCAACACCTCAGCAACAGCTGGGAGTACGGACAGCGACAACAGTCGCGGATCTAATATGGGTGACCAAGCCACAGAAGATGGAGCCTACGGCTCCGGATCTGAAAGTTGCGGGAGCAACAGCTTCTCCAACCACTTCATGTGCGCCGTCATCAACGCGGGCGACACCGGTGTCAATCAGGAAAACACTGGCACCGGACCGCCCAACGGCAGTACGCCCAATGGTAGCATACCAGTCGCAAACGACGGCCCCAACAACAGTGGTAATGGCGCGCCCGTCAACAATGGGACAGGGGGAGAACCGTCACTCACGACGAACGAGAACACCGGCGAGCGCATGCTGATTAAGCTCAATGATAACGAGTGGGTCCGCTGTCGCGAAGCTCTACAACGTAATCCTCTACCCCCAACACACCGCAGGACATGCTGATAGGCTACCACTGGCTGCTAAAGGAGGAATTCAAGCGCCAGCAGCAGGTGATCGCGCAACTCGAAGCGCGTAGAAAGGCAGTGGATGAGTCGAGTCTTCAACGAGCCGGGCTCTCCTCCCACGGAGGATCCTCCTCCAAGGGCAACGAGTACGTGGCCAACAAGAGGCGATCTCGACTAGCCCACCTCACCGAGCAAGAACGCATAGAAGCTGCGAAAGTCCTCGACTTCAGCTATATGATGGTGGATACGCGGGGCAACGTGCTCCCAAAAACGCCGCAAGCCGCGGTGATGGCTGGAGGGAATATGCCCGAGAGGCAATAATAAAGTGGTTATTATCTTATTCCATGTTTATGATAAATGTTTATTTTGCATGCTATAATTATATTGATCAGAAACGTCAATACATGTGTGTTTAATAAACAAAAAGGTTTCCTAGTTATGCCTCTCTTATAGACTAGCTTGTTGATTAACAAGATGATCAAGGTTTCCGGATCATGGACATTGGATGTTGTTAATAACAAGGTCACAACATTTGTGAAATGATGTGATAAACATTCATCCGAAGTATAGCATTACGATCAAGTCATTATGTTTATATTGCTAAAACATCATACGAAGTAATATTTATCCTTAGACCATGAGATCATGTTAATTGCTAACATCGAAAGAGTATCTTGATAACATCAAACGTCACACCGTAATGGGTGGTGTAAAGATGGGTTCGATACTCTGAAGGTGTTATGTTGAGGATCATGGATCAAGAGTGGAATTTGTCAATCCCGATGACGGATAGATATACTCTGGACCCTCTCGGTGATATCACATTGAGATAGCTTGCAAGCAAGTGATGTGATCACTAGAATGTTATATCGCGGGAACGAGAAAAGAATGCATGTCGGTAACGAGATCAAACTAGGTATTTGGATACCGATGATCGAATATCGAACGTGTATTATATCATGAGACAAAGGGATTAAATTACAAGCGTTAAAGGTTCTCACGATCATAGAAGTCATCGTTGAATATGTAGGAGTCAGTATGGATCTCCAGGTCCCGCTTCTGACTAGTGATCTGAGAGGAGTCTCAATCATGTCTGCATTATTCGCGAACCGTAGGGTGACACACTTAAGAGTTACCGGACACCATTTTGGAGCACATATGTTTCAGACGAAAGAATTGCAAAGTGCAGGAATTGTTTCGATAGAAACCGGAAATTGTTTCGGGTGAAATTGCAGAAAGTGGTTCTGCATGTGATATTGAAATATTGCAAGGGGTTATATGTGAATGTTTGTTAATTAAAGTAATTAAAAAAATTCTGAATAAATTTAATAAAATAATTTTATTAAATGAGAGAGCATTAAACTTAGAGAATTTTAATGAATTTAAAGTGGGGACTTTAAAAGGGAATGTGAAGAGGCATTTTTATGTGGAGGGGTTACCACCACATGAATGGGGAGGTGAGAGTCACCCCCATGCGCAAACCATGGAGAGAGGGGCACCCCCATCCTCCTATAAAAGGCCACCCTCTCCCTCCTTCTTCCTCACACCTCCTTGTGAAGGATCTCTCTCCCCCTCTAGAATTATTCCCCCATGTTCTCGGATTAGCAAGATACATGTTCCCGGTGGCATTTCATCTGGAAGGAGTTGCTGCTTCTGCTGGATCGCTGGAGCAAGGAGGTGGAGGTTGTCCGGTGGGTTGAACGTGTGTGTGAGTACGGATGCGCTGCTGAGTTGCGGCGCTCGGACTTCCTCACGATCTTGAGATCGGCAAGTGTACGACTATATCAACCACGAGTTCCTACTCGTTAACAAAACTCTTTGTCTTCGAGGGTAAGTTCTCGATGGATGTATGTACACCCGTTGCTTTGTACCTAGTAGATAGATCTTGGCGTATAGTTCTCATCGCAGGAATTTTTTTGTTTTCTATGTTGCAGACCCAACAGTGGTATCAAAGCCTGATCTATGCGTAGATGCTTTGCACGGGTAGTACACATATGTTTATATGTGGGCGATGATGATCATGTTATTGCATCTTCTATGTATTTTGGATATTGGTGGCATAATAGGATGAAGCGGCCCGGACCAACCTTACATGTCATCGTACATGAGACCGGTTCCATGACTGACATGCAACTTGTTTTGCATAAGTAGCTGGTGGGTGTCTGTCTCTCCTACTATAGTCAATATCTGATTTACAACGAGTTGCTAATAACTTGGTTATCCTCGTTGTGGTTCATGTTCGTAGGTAAGAATGGTTCTATCTCCGAAAGCCCTAAGCCACGTAAAACTTGCAATTGATAAATTAGAGGCATCTAGTTTAGATCGTTGCTGGGCTAGTGTCTTGATATGGTATTGTTGTAAGTAGATGTATGATAGATACTCTTACAACACACTCAACGTGTAAGTTCCATAGACCTTGGCCTTACACACAAAGGAATGATAGAGATCATACCACGATGCAAATGATAGAGATCAAATGCATGGGCCATATCATCTCACTTTACACATTAGATGTTAGCATCTTATACTGCTAGTTTGGCGCTTTCTGTAGCATTGTAAGATGATCCCTTATTTAGATATCAAGATAAAAATATGTTCTTCCTTAAGTATGCACCGTTCTGTGGATCGTGTTTCGAGACATCACGTGATGATCGAGTGTACTCGAATCTATGCTTTCATAGGAACGGGTGTAAGACAGTTTTACACATGCGAGTACTAAGGCTCTTACTTGGTGAGCCTAGCATGTACAGACATGGCCTCGGAACACGGACCGAAAGGTTAAGCATGAGTCATATAGTTGATATGATTCCCATATAGATGCTCGACTTTGAAGCTACATCAACTCACGTGATGATCAGACTTGGTGTAGTGGATTTGGTTCATGTAATCACCAAAAAGGCACGAGGGATGTCGTTTTTGAGTGGGAGTTCATTTCTAATTTGGATTAGTCGAACTAAATTTGTCATAAACTAAATCGAAGTGAATTTGCATAATTTGTTGTAGTCATTGGCGTATGTTCACTACCTTATGCTTAGTTTTAATTGAGATAATAGAACTATAGAATTCTGGATATTTACTTTACAAACTGGTATCGTATTGTTTTGAATGTCAATTTAAAGTTTATAAGTCCTATTGCAATCTTTCAGCAAACTCTATTTACTCCATGAAGTTTAATAAGTAGTATTAAATCAAGAGTAAGAATTCCAATGTTAGTATCTAAAGTATCATGTTTGCCTTCATGATTATTGATATTCAAAAGTTGTTTTAATATCAAGATTAGGAGCTGAAAGAATTGTTTCAGAAACCATCATGTGTGAAAGATATTGTGATATCTGAAACAATGTTTTTGGTTGCATTATGATAGAGTATAATTTAGCAAAATACATGTTCTCATATTGTATGAGAATTTGTGAAGGATGGAGATGCTAGGCATCCGGATCTCCCAAAAAGGTTTTTGGGAACTAACATTATACTCACGATTCTTCCTTACAGGATATAGTATCTTGATCATAAAAGTTGTCATGATAAGGATGAATAGAAGATGTAAGTAAAATGTTTACTACACTAAAAGATTACTAAAGAATGGATTTTTGAAAGAATTCCAAACATTCGATGATGGAGATCCACTTCAAAGTGCAAGTCCAAAGGTATTAGTATTTGACTATATATGCTTTGTACTCTGTGTCATGTGAATGACACCACTATTGATGTTGATAGATTCTTTTAAAAGGAAAAGGAATTGCTGAAAGAGAATCTATAAAATATTTGGCAGAAAAGAAAAGGTTGGAGATGTCCAACTTAGGTATATAGAAGATATACATGTTATGGCTGTATTCCTTGCTTGTTAAACAATGTGGTTCTGAGGTATTGGATACCGGTATTGGATACCGAATTGGTTGGTATAAAGTGTCATACAGGACAACGCAATTCATGAACTACAATGGCCTAAGTAACTAGCAAGAGAATAAGTGATGATGTTCATCGAAAACAAATAAAGTGTTATTGTGTTTTTCGTTGTTGTCAGACCTAGTCTTCAAGATTTGTTTTAATAATTGTTATTTTGTTCCGGTATTACGAGAACAATGGTTGTTCAAATAATTACCGTATTCCATAAAGGATGAATGAACTTTTACAAGTCTAGTGGGAGAAATCACATCCATAAACACTCTTGCTAAAATGTCGCAAGACAAATGATTGAAAGATCACTTATGAAGTGACATCGCTGTTTAAATTATATTGGAAAGAAAACATGAAGAAACTCCATGTTGATGGATTTTTGGAGTCTTTTGATTTTGATCAATTGACGCTGGTGAAACTTTCCTCGAGATAATTGAAACTCCGTTCATAGGCCAAAGAGGAACGGATGACTAACTTATTGGATATTATGCATGTTGATGTATATAGTCCATTATGTGTAGCCATATGCGATGGATCCTTTTGCTTCATATGCTTTCTCTAGAAATTTAAGTGAATATATCTATATATTTACTTAATAAGGAAGAAGTATGAAACATTTGAAAATTGTTCAAAGACTTTCAAGATGAAGTGGAAAATCATTGTAACAAGAAAATAAAGAGTTTATGATTCGATCATAAAGGAAGATATTTGAGTTACATGTTTAGCAAAAACACCTAAGACTTGAGGAATTGTTCCATGATTTGTGTTTTCCCGATAAACCATAAGAGTATGGCATATTCGAGAGATGAAATCAAACCATGTTTGACATGGTAAGATCAAAGGTGGCATTTATAAAACTGCCATTATGTTTTAAGGATTGAAGCTTTAGAGACTACCGCTTTTACACTGAAAAGAGCACCATCGCGATCCGTTGAAATGACACCATATAAGTTATGGTTTGGGATAAAACCCGAATTGTCTTTTCTTAAATTTTGGTATGCTATGCATAAGTAAAATGTTTCAAAGTCGGATAAGCACGTCTTTGTAGGTTATCCCAAAGAATTTGTTGGGAATTTCTCCATAACACCGAGGACAAAAGAGTTTGTTACTTGGAACATCAAGTTTCTTGAGAAGGATTTTTTCGTGAAAAGTTAAGTGGGAGGACAATAGAACTTTGATAAGGTTGTTGAACCTTAGCTATATGTGCTAAGTAGCACAGCGCCGGAAAGTGTCCCAGTGGCGGCCACAATGCTCATGGCTCACGTGATTACATAGGTGTGATCTCGGAGATTAGAGTTCCTATTGAACCGTGTGGGTCGGTAAGAATCAAATAGTGTGATTTGATAAGAAAGTCATTATTGTTTTGACAATGATGAACCGACTACATGCAAAGAAGCGATGATGGGCCCTGGCTCCATAAAATGACTAGAAGTCATAGAATCCGTGATAGTATCCATACACGAGAAATCAAGTTTCTGGACTTGGAAGACCCTCTGGAAAGGCGTGAAGCCTATCGGTCGTGTTTGGATCTATAAAGAAATAAGACATGGATGTTTAACATCTATGAAATAGTCGACATGTCAGAAAGAAGTTTGCGACAATGTTCAAGGAGTTGACTATGACAAGATTTGATCTTTCATAGTGATATTTAGTCTTGACGGATTAATGTAGCAACCACTACATATAATTTGATGTATGGTAGTTGAACAAACAAAACAATGTTCTTCTAATAGAATGGTTACCTAGGACGTGTACAAGACACGGTCCGAAGGGTTTTGTTAATTCAAAGGGTGCTAAAAGGGCATGCAAACTTCAATAGTTGAAGTAAGAATAGCGGAGTCGGAATCTTCACCATGATGAAAATGTTAAAAGAGTTTAAATTCATCGGAGATGATGAAGATGCTTGCATTTGCAAGAAATTAAGTAGGAGCGCTAAGACATATTTATAATACATTATGTAGAGGACATATTGTTGATTGGAGATGATGTATCTTGTATTGACACAAGTTAAGAATTTCATTAAAATAAGATTTCGATGAAAGACTTGGGCAAACCTAGAATATTTGGCATCAATATCTATATGGATAGATTAAGGCGCTAATATGGTTGTGCCAGACATACATATATGAGATATTGAAAGGGTTCAATATGGAAACAACAAGAAAGGTTCTTGCTGCATGGAAAGAATTGTATCAAGATTCAAGTGTTTCAACACTTGGTGACTAAAATCACATGAAGATTTTGATCGATTATACCATGATATGTATATATCCAAAATGTCCTATGCTCTAAATGTTATGAGCACATACTAGAATGATTCATAAGATGATCATTGGACGATAGTAAAGATATTCTTATGAACTTTGGAAGAACTAAGAATATATCATGTATAAGTGACAAATAGTTAAAGGTAGTTCATTGTAAAGTGTTACATTGATACTATTTTTGTCACAAGATACAAATTAAATTTATCTAAATTTAGACTATGGGTGGCACAATGTAATGGAAAGGATGTTCCATGATGGATTTGGATGAGTTCCAAAGTTGAGACATTGTGACGGATACTACAACAAAAGGCTAAGTATATAACTGCTATAGTAGCCGCAAAGGAGGGCATTTGTGTTAAGTAGTTTGTTATCAAACTAGGTGTGGTTCAAAGTGGGCTAATTCTATGAAGATATATTGTGTGACAATAATATCAACATATTTTAAGCCGAACGAACTAAAGGTCTCACCAAAGGACCAAATTTATAATGCCATCTCATTTGAGAATGAGTGATGCGTAGAGACGCAAAGACATGCAAATACACACGGACCTGAAACTGTCAGATCCGAATATTATGTTAACCACTAGCAATCACGTATATGCAACACCATAAAGCCATAGGTGTTCAATACGCAAAGTTTTTCAAACTAGATTGTTGACTCTAGCGCAAGTGGGAGACTGAAGGGAATATGCCCGAGAGGCAATAATAAAGTGGTTATTATCTTATTCCATGTTTATGATAAATGTTTATTTTGCATGCTATAATTGTATTGATCGGAAACGTCAATACATGTGTGTTTAATAAACAAAAAGGGTTCCTAGTTATGCCTCTCTTATAGACTAGCATGTTGATTAACAAGATAATCAAGGTTTCCGGATCATGGACATTGGATGTTGTTAATAATAAGGTCACAGCATTTGTAATATGATGTGATGAACATTCATCCGAAGTATAGAATTACGATCAAGTCATTATGTTTATATTGCTATAACATCATATGAAGTAATCTTTATCCTTAGACCATGAGATCATGTTAATTGCTAACACCGGAAGAGTATCTTGATAACATCAAACATCACACCGTAACAGGTTGACTATAAAGATGGGTTCGATTACTCTGAAGGTGTTATGTTGAGGCTCATGGATCAAGAGTGGAATTTGTCAATCCCGATGACGGATAGATATACTCTGGGCCCTCTCGGTGATATCACATTGAAATAGCTTGCAAGCAAGTGATGTGATCACTAGAATGTTATATCACGGGAACGAGAAAATAATGCATGTCGGTAACGAGATCAAACTAGGTATTTGGATACCGATGATCGAATCTCGGACATGTATTATATCATGAGACAAAGGGATTAAATTACAAGCGTTAAAGGTTCTCACGATCATAGAAGTCATCGTTGAATATGTAGGAGTCAGTATGGATCTCCAGGTCCCGCTTCTGACTAGTGATCTGAGAGGAGTCTCAATCATGTCTGCATTATTCACGAACCGTAGGGTGACACACTTAAGAGTTACCGGACACCATTTTGGAGCACATATGTTTCAGACGAATTGCAAAGTGCAGGAATTGTTTCGATAGAAACCGGAAATTATTTCGGGTGAAATTGCAGAAAGTGGTTCTGCATGTGATATTGAAATATTGCAAGGGGTTATATGTGAATGTTTGTTAATTAAAGTAATTAAAAAAATTCTGAATAAATTTAATAAAAGAGTTTTATTAAATGATAGAGCATTAAACTTGGAGAATTTTAATGCATTTAAAGTGGGGACTTTAAAAGGGAATGTGAAGAGGCATTTTAATGTGGAGGGGTTACCACCACATGAATGGGGGAGGTGAGGAGTCACCCCCCATGCACTGGCCATGGAGAGAGGGGCACCCCCTCGTCCTATAAAAGGCCACCCTCTCCCTCCTTCCTCACACCTCCTTGTGAAGGATCTCTCTCCCCCTCTAGAATTATTCCCCCATGGTCTCGGATTAGCGAGATACATGTTCCCGGTGGCATTTAAATGCAGGAAGGAGTTGCTGCTTCCATTTGGATCATTGGGAGCGAGGAGGTGGAGGTTGTCCGTGGCTTGAACGTGTGTGCGATGCAGATCTTGCTGAGTTGCGGCGCTCGGACTTCCTCACGATCTTGAGATCGGCAAGTGTACGACTACATCAACCACGAGTTCCTACTCGTTAACAAAACCCGTTGTCTTCGAGGGTAAGTTCTCGATGGATGTATGTCCACCCATTGCTTTGTACCTAGTAGATACATCTTGGCGTGTAGTTCTCATCGTAGGAATTTTTTTGTTTTCTATGCTGCGGACCCAACAATGGCGTCTACCATGTACCTCTTCAACAACCAGCCACCGGCTGGAGATCCGCGAGCTGCCATGCACCAATCTACGATCGCGGGCCTGGGGCTAATCGAGGCGACCCTTGACAAAGAACCAACACCAGAGCCAAAGAAAAGCAAGGCTCTGGACAAGTACTACTCGTACTTCTCTAGTGACGATACTCACGATCTGTCACAGCGACATCGCTCACGGTGGCATGACCGCGACCACGACGCGCGTGATGACATCACATAACGCAAAGTCGACAAAATGCAAGCAAGGCGTGCTCGTTCGATTGACTCAGAGTAAGACGAGACTGAGCTCTGCGGCGCCAGATGCTTCAACAGGGCCATCAAGCAGAAGCGAATGCCTAAGGGGTTCAAGATCCCGTCGGAGAATCCAAATTTTGACGGCCTGCAGGACCCAAAAATCTGCTTGGAGGACCACATCTCCTCTGTTAGGCTACATGGTGGGATTCGAAGCACGACCATGCAATGCCTGCATCTACAGCTGCAGGGTGCCGCTCGCGCATGACTCAACAACCTCCCGTGCAGATCCATTCGTAGCTGGGAAGAGCTGGTCTACAGCTTTGTGCGCAACTTCAAGGGCACTTACAAAAGTCGTGCATCAATCGAAGAACTGAGAAGCTTCTAGCAAAGGTCTAGCGAATCGCTGCGCTCGTACATACATAGGTGGTCCATCATCAAGAACTCCGCATAAAACATCTCGGAGGACCACGCAATCGATGCACTCAACGGCGGCGTTCGCCGTATAGAGATCAGGGAGGAGCTGGGCTGCTTGAAGCCCAAAACGATCAACCACCTGACGGAAATCGCGAATCGGTGGGCTGACAGAGAAGACTCGGTAAAAACCGTACCTACTCCAATGACGACGATGACCTCGGTTGCAGACGCGACCGCCGAGGCAAACATCGAATGCGCATCTACGATGACCGCGTTGAGGTCAATATGGTCGCAGCCGGCTACACCGACAAACACGACGACAACCACAACAGCGGATATCATAGTGGTGGATACCACGATAGCAGAAAAACCACGCAGGTGTGGCAGCACCGCACTCACGAAGAGGCACCCGCAACATCTATCGACGATAAACTATCCGGGCCATGCAACGTGCACTTCTATATCGACAAGCACGATGGCAAGAAGAATCCAACCACCTTCTCAAGGACTGCCGTGAGTTCCTCAAACTCCACGAGGGCCTGGCTAGTATGAATCGTGACGCGGTCAACATGGGCTATGGAGCTGCCCTAGGCGCTGTGGCACATGAGGCTCCTCCACCACCGCCCGGACCACCGCCACCCGCGGCCGCACCGGTCCAGCATCACGGAGGCAAGCCATACCCACGAGCCATGGACAACATGGGGATGATCCAAAAAGGGCGCCCCTCAAACCGAGTGCAGAAGGCCATCACTCGCCAAGTCAATCTGGCGATAAACTCTCCACCTTCCACCACTGAGTACCTCAGCGGAAGCAACTCCTGCATCACCTTCGACAGGCGCGATCACCCGCGCCAAGTTCCTCGTCCAGGACACTGTCCCCTCGTACTTGAGGTGTAGATCGGGGGCTTCGATATGAGTCGCGTCTTCATGGATGGCGACAGCGGCATTAACCTCATGTTCGCGAGTACCTTGTGTGCGATGAGGATCCCTCTGACTTGTCTGGAAGTTTCAGACACGACGTTCCACGACATCGTCCCAGGGAAGGGCATATATCCCCTGGGAAAAATCAACCTCGACGTCATCTTCGGCACAGCGCAAAACTTTCGGCGAGAGCGCATCGACTTTGAGGTCGTCGATTGGCCCCCACAATACCACTGCATCCTTAGACGTGTCGCGTTCGCTAGGTTCATGGCAGTGCCACACTAGGCCTACCTGTAGATGAAAATGCCAGGTCCAAACGGCGTAATCACAATCAATGGTAACTTCGAGAGGTCCGACAGCTGTGACAGGGAATTCAACAGAATCTCCTAGTCCTTCAGCATGCAGGAGGAACTTGCAAGATTGAAGGAGTCGACAGAAAACTGAAGGAAATATGCCCTGAGAGGCAATAATAAAGTTGTTATTATGTATTCCTTATATATGATAGCTGTTTATTTTGCATGCTATAATTATATTGATCAGAAACGTCAATACATGTGTGTTTAATAAACAAAAAGGGTTCCTAGTTATGCCTCTCTTATAGACTAGCTTGTTGATCAACAAGATGATCAAGGTTTCCTGATCATGGACATTGGATGTTGTTAATAACAAGGTCACAGCATTTGAGAAATGATGTGATGAACATTCATCCGAAGTATAGCATTACGATCAAGTCATTATGTTTACATTTCTATAACATCATACGAAGTAATCTTTATCCTTAGACCATGAGATCATGTTAATTGCTAACACCGGAAGAGTATCTTGATAACATCAAACGTCACACCGTAACAGGGTGACTATAAAGATGGGTTCAGTGCTACGAAGGTGTTATGTTGAGGCTCATGGATCAAGAGTGGAATTTGTCAATCCTAATGACGGATAGATATACTATGGGCCCTCTCGGTGATATCACATTAAGATAGCTTGCAAGCAAGTGATGTGATCACTAGAATGTTATATCACGGGAACAAGAAAAGTGTGCATGTCGGTAACGAGATCAAACTAGGTATTTGGATACCGATGATCGAATCTCAGACATGTATTATATCAAGAGACAAAGGGATTAAATTACAAGCGTTAAAGGTTCTCACCATCACAGAAGTCATCGTTGAATATGCAGGAGTCCGTATGGATCTCCAGGTCTCGCTTCTGATTATTGATCTGAGAGGAGTCTCAATCATGTCTGCATTATTCGTGAACCGTAGCGTGACACACTTAAGAGTTACCGGACACCATTTTGGAGCACATATGTTTCAGAGGAAAGAATTGCAAAGCGTAGGAATTGTTTCGATAGAAACCAGAAATTGTTTCGGGTGAAATTGCAGAAAGTGGTTCTGCATGTGATATTGAAATATTGCAATGGGTTATATGTGAATGTTTGTTAATTAAAGTAATTAACAAAATTCTGAATAAATTTAATAAAGGAGTTTTATTAGATGAGAGAGCATTAAACTTAGAGAATTTTAATGCATTTAAAGTGGGGACTTTAAAAGGGAATGTGAAGAGGCATTTTAATGTGGAGGGGTTACCACCACATGAATGGAGGAGGTGAGGGGTCACCTCCATGAGGCGACGACCATGGAGGGGGTACCCCCCCTCTTCCTATAAAAGGCCCCCCTCTTCCTCCTTCCTCACACCTCCTCGTGAAGGATCTCTCTCCCCCTCTAGAATTATTCCCCCATGGTCTCGGATTAGCGAGATACATGTTCCCAGTGGCATTTAAATGAAGGAGTTGCTGCTTCCGCTGGATTGCTGGAGCGAGGAGGTGGAGGTTGTCCGGTGGCTTGAACGTGTGTGCGAGTACGGATGCGCTGCTGAGTTGCGGCGCTCGGACTTCCACACGATCTTGAGATCGGCAAGTGTACGACTACATCAACCACGAGTCCCTACTCATTAACAAAACTTGTTGTCTTCGAGGGTAAGTTCTCGATGGATGTATGTCCACCCGTTGCTCTGTACCTAGTAGATAGATCTTGGCATGTAGTTCTCATCGTAGGAAATTTTTTGTTTTCTATGTTGTGGACCCAACAACAACAGTCTGCCTCCCCTGAGAAGGCCAAGTTCACCCGACCTGACCTTCGAATCGTCGGTGCACACGAAGAAAGTCCAGGTCCACCCAATGGACCTGACCAAGACGACCCTCATCGCCAACAACTTGAGTTTCGCATAGGAACTCGCGCTCGTCGAATTCCTCCGTGAGCACTGGGAGATCTTCGCCTGGTGTCTAGCGGACATGCCAGAAGTTCCCAGGGAATTCTCCGAGCACTCACTCAACGTGAACCTAGACGCAAGGCCAGTCAAGCAGACAATTCGGCGACTATCTGAACCAAGAGCAAAAAAGCAGTCGGAATGGAGATCAACAAACTCCTCGATGCAAAATTCATACGCGAGATCAAGGAAAGTACTTGGCTCACTAACACAGTGCTTGTGCCTAAAAAAGACATGGATATCCTTTGGATGTGCGTGGACTTCACCTCCTTGAATAAGCACTGCCCAAAGGATCACTTCCTGTTGCCACGAATCGACCAAATCATCGACTCAACCGCGGGATGTGAGCGCCTCTGCTTCCTCGACGCCTACTCAGGCTACAATCAGATTCGAATGAAGGAGGAGGATTAGGGAAAAATAGCACACGACACCCTTTGGTGTGTTCTGCTACAACACAATGCCCTTCGGGCTAGAAAACGCAGGAGCCACCTATCAGCGGTGCATGCAGGCTTGCCTCAAGAACCAACTTGGTCACAACATCCAAGTCTATGTTGACGACATCGTCATCAAAACCAAAGAGGAAGCCTCACTAATCGACAATCTACACGAAACCTTCGCCAACCTCGACCGCACCGGATCAAGCTCAATCCGGACAAATGTGCCTTCGGCGTGCCATCTGGGCAGCTACTCGGGTATCTCATCTCTGCGAGAGGGATCAAAGCAAACCCGAAGAAAATAAAAGCCATACTGGCCATGGAGAAGCCGAAGAATGTAAAAGGCGTCCAACAGCTAGCTGGTCGAATCGCGGTGCTCAGTCGATTCATTAGTCGAATGGGTGAAAAGTCACTGCCCTTCTACCAACTTCTCCGCAAAGCTGACAAGTTCGAGTGGACAGACGAGGCGCAAGAAGCATTCGAAGATCTCAAGCGCCTACTATCCACCTCGCTAGTACTGGTGACGCCTCGTGAAAAGGAACCACTACTGCTCTACACCTCCGCCACCAACCAGGTGGTCAACACTCGTGGTGGAACGAGCTGAACACAATAAAGTCCACGGGGTCCAACGCCTAGTATACTACCTCAGCGAGGTGCTCACGCCAAAAAAACGGCAGTACCTGCACTACCAGAAGTTGGCATATGGCGTCTTCATGATAGCCAGGCGACTGCGCCACTACTTCTAGGAGCACCCAATCGTGGTGGTAAATGACGCCCCACTCGGCCATATACTCAGAATTTTCTCCATGAGACATCACATATGAAAAGCGCGACGCGGTCAAGTCGCAAGTTCTCCCGGACTTTCTCGTACACTGGATGGAGAACCAGCTCCCCGACAAGCTAGACATGTCCTACCTCTAGACAATGCACTTCGATGGGTCCAAGCGAAAGGACGGAGCTGGCGCAGGTGTCATACTGACATCACTCCGAGGAGACAAGATGAAATATATTTTGCGAATGCAGTTCACCGCCTTCAATAATGAAGCTGAGTACGAAGCCCTAATCCTTGGGATGCGGATGGTGAAAGCCTGCGGCGCCAAAAGGCTCATCATCTACGGCGACTCCAAACTGGTGGTCAACCAAACGATGCATGATTGCAATGCTCTGAGCGACAACATGATCGCCTATCATGACCTCTACGACACGCTCGAAGGAGACTTCGACGGCTGTGAGCTGCGACACGTGGGCCGCGAAAGCAATGAAGAGGCGGATCCACTCGCCAATATTGGCTCCACCTACGCCCCCATACCACCTGGGGTATCACTCGAGCGCATCTACGAGCGCTCCATCAAGCACAAGGCTCCAGAGAAGAAAGCAAGCACGTCAACGGACTCGGGGGCTATGCCACCTAACGAGCCAATGACACTCGATGACCTAGAGTTCGATACAGGACTCGAAGGACCAATGGGCGTCATGATGATTGAGCCATCTTGGACACAACCCTACGTCACATATCTACTCAGCAAGAGGCTGCCAGATGATCCGTTTGACTCGCGACACATCGTGCAACGATCCAAGGCATTCGCCCTCATCAACGGCAAACTGTACAAGCGCAGCATCACAATAGTACTTCAACGATGCGTCTCCAACAGGGACGGAAGGGCCGTCCTCCTCGACATCCACGAAGGCACTTGCAGGCACCATGCTGGTAGTCGCGCCCTTGTCGCCAAAGCTCTATGAGCTGGATTCTACTGGACCACAGCCATGCGCGACGCCAAGAACATCGTCCAGTGCTACAACGCCTGCCAGTGATTTGTAGACAAACCTCACGCACCTGGTGTGGAACTTCGGCCAATACCATTGGCCTGGCCCTTCGCGTAATGGGGACTCGACATGGTCGGCAAGCTCCCAAAATCCTCGTGAGGAGGTTACATCTACCTCTTGGTTGCAATCGACAAATTCACCAAGTGGATCAAGGCCATGCCGGTGACAAATCAATCAGGGGCCAGCGCTGTCAAGTTCTTCGAGTCCACTGTCTACCGCTTTGAAGTGCCACACAGCATCATCACGGACAATGGGACAAACTTCACCTCTAAGGAGTTCCAGGAATTCTGTGAAAACCTAGGAATCAACATAAGCTACGCCTCGATGGCTCACCCGCAGACCAACGGTCAAGTCAAAAAGGCCAACGGCCTCGTCTGCGGTGGAATAAAGAAGCGACTCCTTCGACCACTCAAACAAGCCGCTGGATGCTGGCCAGACGAACTGCAGTCAGTTCTTTGGAGCCTATGTACAACTCCAAACAGCGCCGTGGGATACACTCCGTTCTTCATGGTGCACGGTGATGAAGCAGTGCTACCCGCAGAAGTATGCTACAAAGCCCCACGGGTGGTTGCTTACAGCGAGCAGGAGTCAACTCTTGCACTCGAAGACTCCGTCGACCTGCTTGACGAGGCACAGGAAATCGCAGCGGAGAGATTAATGATCTACCAGCAAAGCCTCCGCAACTACCACAGCAGAAGGCTACACCCCAGATCTTTCGTTGAAGGAGACCTGGTCCTGCGATTGAAGCAACAAGGGCATCTCAAGCTCGAGTCCCCTTGGGAAGGACCTTACGTGATTACAGAAGTAATCCCAGGTTCCGCCTATCGCCTTAAAGATTTTGAGACAGGAGTCGCATACTCCAACCCTTGGAACGTCGCACAGCTACGTCGTTTCTACCCCTAGTCTTTTTTACATTACAAATAAGGCTACTCAGTCAGGCTACTTAGCCACACATTGTACCTCGTACTATTCTGCGAATAAATAAAGCTAAGTGCCCCAAAACTCCGTGCTTTCCTTATTTTCTTGCAATTTTATCACTCAGGGACTACGCCACCCTTTACACTTTCGTTCTACGAACAAATCGTAGTATCCTGAGTAGCTGACACAACATCAATCGAACCCTTGATAAACACCAACCCAGTTGCAATGCACCGGACAGGTTGGCAAAGTGCTGAGATAAACACAAGTCAGGCTAACGAAAAGGAACTATAGAGTACAATACACTCGCAAAATATAAAAGCTAGCAAGCTATTCACATATCAATGGGTATTAATTACACCCAACATAATCATACGAACATTACAACGCTTATACAATTATGTGAAGGACACAAATCATGCTACTGATGCAAAAGAAGAACGTTCGTTTGCTCCTCGAAGAAATCGACAATGTCCTCTGCTGGCCGATCAACCGCTTAATAGTGCGGAACCATGATCCAGGTCATACCTTCTGGCAGAGGCGGTGGCCTAGTGGCAATAGACGCAACATCTACATCCGGCCTATGCAGTCGCATGCACTCGCGGACCGCACTCAAATCTTGAAACTTCGCCAGAAGAGCCAACAGGCTTGAAGGGACGGTGTCCAGCGGAAACATTGTTTTATAAATATACCTAAGGCACGACTACGCCTTCTTCAAATAATGAAGTACTCGAGAAGAACGATCATGCAGGGTCGCAAGCGCGATCGCATGATCGTGGTCCACCCAAAAGTACCCACTCTCCTGCAGTTGCTCCTGGGTCAGGTTATTCATTAGAATGGCAACCCGGTCCTTCTCATCCCACGGATGACGAGCGCTGACAACTACACCAAGCAAAATGGCAAAGTGTGAAGACAAGGCATCGCCGATGACTGACTAAAAGAAAAGATGAGAAGGCAGAAAGCTAACATTTGAACTGCTCATTCAGCTGCGCCACTTCCTCTAAGAGATACTTCTCACGGGTGGTGGCCTTCTCCGCCTTCGACTTCCACACATCCGCGCTACTGCGGACGATGGGCAACTCGTGCTCCAACTGCTTAATGCGGTCATGCAATCGTGAAAGCAACGACAGTTCCTCCACCTTTGAACACGGCTGCGCCGTGGTTTCATCGGTGGGAGGAGAGTCACGAGGACCACTCGACGTACCGTATCACAAATCAAGCAAGAGCAAATGAGGGACCAAGAATACATTGATAAAGTCATGAATGCATTTAGGCACAACAAAGTCTAGACAGGGACACTCCCAGAAGCAGCATAGTTTCAACAAAAGGAAACTACAACTATTACAGATTGGCAACTAAGGAGCAATCTGCTTCTTCAACTTGGACTTTGACTTCGGAGGCCTCATCGAATCCGTGGCAGCCTCTGATGCCACAGACTTTTCGGTGGTAGCCCCTGATGCCGCAGTCTTCGCCACCTTCTTTGCTCGTTGCAGCTCCACAGAATATCTTGCCACTATATTGATGAGCTACGGCCCATACTTACCACAACCAATAGCGAAGGGAGCAAACACTACCCGTTGTCCATCTGCATCGACGGGCATCACCTTGGAGATCGCAGAGGGATCCAACTCCACGCCATGGGCCTGCGCCATCGCGAGTGCCATGGTAGCACTGACAGACCGCTAGGAGTTCTTGAAGTCCATAGGAATACCCCCAGCAAGGGATTCCACCAGGTCCTCAAGGTTGTCAATCGGCTCAGCCTTGGGAGCTAGATCCTCATGGATGCGACTGAGCACACCCTTGGCCTTCGTCAACGTCCCCTGAAGGGAAATGCTGTGGTCCTTGACTGCGGCCACGGCACCAGCCAACGCATCTGCGCGGCGAAGGGACTAGGCGTCGAAGCTCAGGCCGCCAGCATATGCATACACAAAGTGTTAGCACAACAACATTACATCAAGCAAAGAGCAATGCAAATCCAACTGACAATCACCTAAGAGGGCCTTGGCAATCAAGAAAAGTTGTTCTTCGAACAACTTCTCCCTTTCAGCAGTGGAAGCACGCAAATCCTCTTCGCGCTTTCACGACCCCTCCAACGCTGTGACTGCTTCGTCGCGATTCTTCGCTGCCGCGGGAAGCGCCTTCTTGAGGGAAGCAACACGATGAAGAAGTTCATTGTGCTCAACTGCAAAGCACACGGTGTATCATCAATCAAATTTATAAATTTCACGAAGACAATGATGAAGCCAAAACTAACCGTCGACAACACGATGGCGATTATCCAGCAGAGCGTGTTGTCGACCCATGACAAGGACTTGCTCCGCCAGGTGAGCAGCTTCCTTCACAATGAGCCGCGTCAAAAGAAAAACAAAGGTTCAGTAGCGGCACAAAGTATAAATTCGACTGCCAAAACAGCAAAAAGGATGCTTACGTGATCCTCCAGGGACTCTGAAGATGACTGCCGCGCAGTTGTCCAGGCAACCATCTGGTGTTCCCCAGCATGCGAGGAACTCGAAGAATTGTGCCCGGGGTAGGCCACCACTGGAGGAGAAGGAGACCGTTCGGCCACCTTCTTGGCCTTGGAGTCTACGACTCCGGACTCTTTCAAAAATTGGACGTCGTTAGAAGACGATGACGCCGCTTGACTACAAAACACATCCAGTAAGAAACTTCAGAAAAAGCAACTCCAAAAAAGAAAGCAAGACGCATTCGTGAAGGCAATACTCACCAGTTAAATTTATCAAGGTTGAAGGATTCCTCCGATGACTCCTTCGGAAGTCGCAGCTTCTTTCGAGCGGGAGGAGCCATGGTGCGCACAGGAACATCGGGGATTGGCTCCTCTGCAGCAGCAGAGGGACTTTCCGGCGTCGTCGGGGAAGTAGCGTCAGAATCCTCGATGCGGGAATGCTTGCGAGTGTCCTGGTCACTAGACTCGGGGGCTCCCGCCTCCTCTTTAATTGGGACGGTCGATTCCGACTCGTCCTCTTCATCCACTTAGTGAGGGATAACCCCTTTAGGACATGGGGGCAAATTGGAAGACACCTTCCAGTCCTGCATTCAGAAGATACATCATTATATATCAAGCACCATAATTGCAGTTGAAAAAGAAAACTACTTCGCAGTACAGTTCTACCTCAGGAGGAGGGTTATAGGCGTCGAAAGGAGGCACGACTGGTTCACCCAGGAGAACCTCCTTGGTAGTGTGCTTGGTCACCAATCGCAACCTCCTATCTACCTCACCCGCAGAAATGCCCTCGGCAGATATGCGAGTGACATCGTCAGCACCGGTCCAGTGGAACATAGGGTGC
Source organism: Avena insularis (assembly GCA_023614405.1). Taxonomy (NCBI): domain Eukaryota; kingdom Viridiplantae; phylum Streptophyta; class Magnoliopsida; order Poales; family Poaceae; genus Avena; species Avena insularis. Next base: position 91,056,966 of record CM042696.1, on the reverse strand, counting down.
ACTCTGGCCTACAGAGGCTGGACGCGGCGCCGCAACCACGTCCAAATGAGAGCGGCGCCACCCTCTTATTTTCCTATGCGGCTTTTGAGGTCATAGACGTGCTTATACAACACCTCCATTTCCTCGGACTCGCCAGGCATCACAACATTCTTCCAAGAGCACCTCCTCTTGCATGTCGCCGTGGGATCAAAGGGTGCGAGTCCGTAGTGCTCTCCGTCGGCCTTCTGGTCACGGATGTAGAACCACTTGTCTCTCCACCCTTGGATGAACGCGATGAGCTTGATGTCAAAGTAGGTGATAGAGGAGTCGACGTGGATCCCGCAGCCTCTTATGTCGTAGACTACCAAACCGGACGCCGACTGGCGTTTTAGCTTAAAAAGCCTCTTGAAGAGGCCAAAGTGTGGCTCAATTCTGAGCCAGCACTCACAAAGCGTGATGAAGCACGCGATGTGGAGAATGGAATTTGGGCATAGCTGGTGCAGCTGGATCCCATAGTAACAAACGAGACCCCTGAAGAAAGGATGCAGGGGGAGAGAGAGACCTCGGATGATTAACGCAAGGAACATCACCCGGAAACCCGGAGGAGGACAAGGGATTACCTTGTCGCAGGGCACCCGCGAGTCATCTTCCGCAGGTGGAAGAGCTCCATCTTGACGATGAAGATGAAGCTCGGAAGGCTTGATGATGGACGCTCACCAGGCACCATTGGTGACACGGGTGCCCGCACCCTTCTTCTTCCCAGCACTGGTGGCGCTGGTGCCCACGGTGGTGGTACCACCCTTCTTCTTGGTGGCAGCAATGGTGGCCGCAGATCCAGCGGCGGCGCCTCCATTCTTCTTACCCATCTTTCGATGGTGGTGCAAACGGAGAAAGTAACTGGGGAAGACACAGAGCTGGTCCAGTACCGCGAAGAGGAAGCGCGCAAGGAAGCAGAGAGAGAAGCAATGGTGAAGGAGGCACGATCAAGTAGAGAGATGGGGAAAATTACCGCAGCTACGCTGCTACTTAACCTCCTCGTGGATGCCATCCAACGGTTAGCAGAAACCCTACTGGACACATGGCTGATGGCCCAAAATATATCGAGCTTGTTAGGGAACCCCAAGAGGAAGGTATGATGAGCACAACAACAAGTTTTCCCTCAGTACGAAACCAAGGTTATCAATATAGTAGGAGCAAGGAAACACCCCAAAGGTGTTGCTAGTTGAACGTTGGAAGGGCGCACTACCGGTGCCAGCAGCAACATGGAGACCTGTACAACACAACCACAGAACTCTGTCCCCAACTTGCGATGAGGTTGTCAATCTCACCGGTTTTGCTGAAAACAAAGGATTAAACGTATCGAATGGAAGGAAGTGATAGTTTGCAGAAAGTAAACACAAAGCACTAAACAGTTCAAAAGAGGTGGCTCTCCTTAAGATAGATAACATGCTGGGTGAACAAATTACAGTGGGGCAATTGACAAACATCGAGAAAGCATACAAGCATATACTAATCATCTTGACTCCTTTGAGATTCGATTGGGCATTACAACATTATACAAAGACCGCCATCCAACTGCATCTATGACTAATAATCCACCTTCAGGTTATCATCCGAACCCCCTCTAGTATTAAGTTGTAAGAAACAGATAATTGCATTACGAATTGCGTGTAATGTAAACAATATGATTGTTCTATGAACAAAGGATTGTTGTTTCTCCCTAGTAGCAACAACACATCTAGTACCTTAGAGATTTCTATCACTTCCCCAGATTACCAGAGGCATGAACCCACTATCGAGCATAAATACTAACTCTTGGAGTTGCTAGCATCTACTTGGCCAAGATAGCTACTAACAACGAAAAGCATGCAAGATCACAAATAATAAAGACATGATAGAATCAATAATCAATCTAAAATAGCATCTCAATATCCATCGGATCCCCGCAAACACAACATGTAGAATTACAAATAGATGATCTTGATCATGAACGGAGCTCACAAGATCTAAACATGATAGCACAAAGGAGGAGAACCAGCCATGTCGTCGGATTGATGACAAGTACGCCATGAGGGGGTCCTCGAGGCGTGCAGAAGAGAGGGGTGTGAGACATACGGTGTTCCGGGATGGTGAGCACACAAGTTTACCCAGGTTCGAATCCGCCGGCTTTGGACAGATCCTACTCCTGCTAGCAATCTAGTAATACGGCAGAGTTGGAATATGGGTTACAAGGATTCGCCTGTGCGAGTTGAGATTGTAGACTATTGAGAGTTGCCCTAAAGGCTCTGCCTAGGACGGCTTATATAGATATCTGGCCTAGGGTTTACAGGAGAGATCTATCCAGCTACGACTAAGATTCGGTTATATAGTACATCTTGAACTACAAGTAACACTATGGGCCTAAGTCGGTAAGTCTCCTGGGCCTTCCCGTAGCCAGACTGGACTCTGTCTTTTCTCCCTAACTGGGCCGCCCGTGAAGCAAAGCTCTAACCCGAAGTGGGCCACCCTGGTCAGGGAGGAACTGTGAGGATACCCGGAAAGTATATCCCCAACAGCAGCCCCTCGAAGTCTCCAAGATCCAAAGTCGGATTCATCATCGTCTAGCCTGATCTTCGGCTTGCAGAATCTTGAAGGGTTCCTGAAACTTCACAACAAAAAATACGATCCGGGTCTAAAAAATAAGTCAGACCTATCAATATGTTACTCGGATTTCCTAGCTTGATTTTCAAACTAAGCTAGAACTTGGTCTCTGACGTCACCTGACACTGGTCATGGTTACGTCACGTCACCTGACAAACATCCTGTCAGCACGACCGTTGGTGGGTCCGCCGTTCATGGAACCGAGGCACCGTTTCAATGTGTACGCGGAGATCAAGGCGATGTAATCATCGCGTGGGTCCTTCCCAGTTCCTTCCATGATGCGTGGTATTTATACAGTGCGATTTGCACGAATCTTGGTGCGGGTATTTGGTTATAAGGGGTGAGGATCTTTCTTCTCCTCTCTTCACCTGTTCCCTCTGCCGTTTCTTCTCCTCCACATCTCCTCAGCATACAGAGCTCTCCCTCCTCCCAGATTTCCTAGCGCCGCCAATCTAAGGTCACCGACGCACCAGAGAAATGGCTTCGTCTTCCTCTTTCGGCTTGGCAGTGGCAACGGCGGTGGCGGCTGCGGCAGAGAAGGAGAGCAACCGGGGAGTTTGGATCCCGTGCCTCCTCAACGACGAGAAACTCCAAGTCGTGGAGAATGAAGGTCTCCTCCGCGCCGGAGACTGGCAGAGCGGTTTCAGCGAAACCATCCCCCACCCTCGCGTCGGCGAGCGGGTCCACTTCGGCACCCACCTCGACAGAGGTTCATCCTTTCCTCCCTCGGAATTCTTTTTCGAGGTAATAGATCACTATGGTGTACAATTCCACCATCTTCCCCCGAACTCCATCTTAGAGATGAGTTCTTACACAGCTTTATGCGAGGGGTATCTCGGCATTAGGCCGAGTCTCACCTTGTTTCGTTTCTACTTCCATGTCCATAGAAACTCCATCACTGCCGGTAATCCTTACATTACCGGTACTATTAGCCTTTCTCTTAGACGTGAGCATAGCTATCCTCGTATTTCTGCCAGTGACTCGATCAAACAATGGCCGGCCACTTTCTTCTACCATAAGGATATTCCTGCTCCCGGCAAAGCTATTGCTTTGCCGGCTTTCATCGACGGAGCCGCCACGGCCCAACCATCTTGGGACGAGGCTCCTCCAGCTCCCAGTGACGATATGATCCTTGCTAAGAGGCGGATTGAATATCTAATAAAACACAAGGGCTTGAAAGGATCCGACCTAGTACAATGCTGGGTCGCACGCCGGATTCAGCCTCTCCAACACCACGGCGACCGTCTGATGCACTCCATCACGGCGTCGAAGAATGATTCCCTCTGCATCAGGCCTACGGCTTTAAAGCCACATGATTACATAAGCCAGATTAAATGGCTGATCAAGGAGCGGATTGAAAGGAAGATTCCGGACTTGTCTCTAGATATGCATATAGCGGAAGACCCTGTGGTTCCGGTAAGCTTCAATGATAAATCCCTTTATGTGTTTCACTCTTTAAGTTATTTTGCAATACTGAGATGTTTTCTTTTTTTCAGCTTGTCGACCTCCTCGAGTCAGAATTTTCTCCCCTCGAGGGATATCCTCTGGAGTTTTCTCAGGAGTCTGAACTGGTTCCACTGCCGGACATTGTGCCCAAGAAGCGCAAGGCTCCGATAGTGGCCGTCAACACAAAGGAGGTGCCAGTCGTGAAGAGGTAACTTTCAACACAACTTCTGCCTTTGTTCCCTACTCGAATTTTACTTCCGAGATGTAATACTTTCCATTCTTATTACATTCTCAGAGCTAAGCAGCTCATCAAGGGTAAGGGGAAGGGAACTTCTTCGACACCCTTGCGGCAGACGAAGCTGACCATGGCTTCTCCTGCCGTGGCTCCTCCGACTCCTGCCCCACAATCCTCTGCAACGCTGGTGATTACTCCATCGCTGGTTGTCGCAGAAGATCCGGCTCCTTCAACAGGGCCAGTGATCCTCGAATCATATACTGACGCCACCACAGGTGGCTCAGGTTTAGATAAGGGTGAACCCTCTTCGGGTAATGATCCCTCGGCAGAGATCTTCGCCGAAAACCTCCTTAACAACCCGGGGCTTGCCAAATTTGGCTTGCCCCAGAAATCTGCGGAAAAGATCCAGCGGCTGGCCCCACAATGCCTAGAGAAGAGAAATATCTCTGCCGAAGAAGGAGCACAAAAGGCGGAAGGCATCAAATACTCCGACCTTCTTGAACAAGTTCGCCTTCGTGACGAGGGACTTAGAGCTGGTGTACTTCCACCACCTCCGGTTATTCCACTCACCCTCGCCGAGAAGGTTATCACCGAGGTGAACATGTGTCTGAGCAAGCTCACACATGAACATCATGTAAGTCAGAATTCCAACTCACGATTTTATTTATTGCATTTCATATCATATCCTCTAGCCCCCAAGCATGAAGTAGGATATACAATCCAGGTTTATGCTTCCTTAGGATGCCAAAGAATGAACTAGTGTAGCCCCTAAGGCTCGTGCTGATATTAGTAACAATATTAGCCCGAGTCTTCAGTAGACTTCTTACTCTAGGTATTCTGACTTATAGAAAGTTAATTCATATAACCAGGATTTGTTGAAGAACATCTGCAACAAGCAGAGAGAGATCCGAGCTCTCCGACTTGAAAATGCTGAGCTAAAGATCTCCAAGGATGAGGCCAAAGGTAAACGTTCTGAGACTCAAACCTTGCCTTTTGTGTTTTCATAATTGAATATTTTCGTTGAACTATTGTTCTTTTTTACTTACAGCACTAGTAAAATAATCCCGCGCTATGATTGAAGAGGCCAAGAACCTCAAAACCTTGGTGGTGGAGAACAAAGAACTTCGCCAAGAGCTGGATAAGATCAAGGCAGATCATGAGAAGAGCATCGCTCAAGTTCTCAAATACTTCTCCATGGCTACTGACGAGCGTGATCATAAGATTGCGGCTCAAGATCAGAGAATCTCGGATCTCATTAATGAACTTTGCAGAGAGAAGGATCTTTCCGAGGCGCTCTGGGCTGAACTCCGGAGTCTTCGAGAGGAGAAGACCAAAGTTGACGATGTCATCTTCGGTAAGTTTCCATCTTTCTGACTTGTCTTTATGCTTCAACTTTTTCAATGTCGGTTTTGTCTTAACTGTTTTGTGTGATGTGTATAGGTCCTCTGAACTTGACGGACTCCACCTCTGCCGAGCCTCGCACCCACCGGCTTACCCAAGTCGGTGATCTTCTTCATGACTTCCGCCAATCCCTTGAGGATATTGGCGAAGCTCTCAAGATTCCGGATATGCATAGCATGTCGGATTTTCAGGTGCGAGACAAGGCGAAGGAGATGCCGCAACTTGTCCAGGATTGGAACATGTCCTACGCGCGATCCACAGCGCAGAACGCTCTCACCATGGTCATGAGCCACCATGGAAGCATGGGGATATGGCAAGTGACGAGAGGGTATTCTACAGTGGAAGAAGACGGACAGGAGCAAGACATCAAGGCCATTATGGACTCCTGCGTCGGATATGGATGTCACGTAGCCGACTTAACCAGCTACGACACTCCCTTCTTCACCCGCGTGGACACACCTCCTCCGCCTCCGGAAGAAGCAGCTGAAGTTTCCGACGATGAACAGACCGTATCAGATCTGAACATCTTGGAACGTTATCAAACCGAGGCCGATGCATCCAGCGAGCCGGCAGCTCCTACATCCTCTCCTGCATCATAAATTATCAGAAGCAAATGTATTATTCCGAGAAACATTCATGGGTCTGTAAATATGCAGTACTTATAATTTTGCTAGTGCTAAGCTTTTGATCTATTCAGCACTTTTGGCTTTAAATTTTGTGTGCCTGAAATGTTTACATAAGCACTTATACTTTTTCGTCTATACTTATCATTTATCTGGCTTTCCGCCTCGTCCCTTTCGTGAGCCGGCTAAACCTTCTGCACGGAAACTTTGCCGAGCAACGGAGCTCAATTGCTAAACCAGTTTAAATTCGGAAATAAAGCCGGCTTCTAGTACCAACAATTCACTACTCGGAAAATACCCGCATCCGGCAATCAGACAAATAACCAAAGTGTAGACTAGAAACTTTAGAGTTATACCCAAAGGTAGCATTTTTAGAATCGGAAATCTAAACCAGAACAAACATGAGCATAAAGTACTTTCAAGTATTCTGGGATTTTCGACTATGACATGATCATTCGGAAATAAGATGGTAAAAACTTCTCAGAAAAAACTTGAGGCAACCAAGATTTTTATTTTGCACTGAACATGTACACATATATGATTACAAAGAAGGATAAACTAAGAATAAAATGGACGTAGCTGAGCAATATTCCATGGTTTGTCTAACTCATCCGGATTTTTACTGCCTCCAGCTCTCTTTCTCTTCTTAGTAGCAGGTCTTTCTTTGACTGGCCTCATGTCATTTAAGTAGTACGAACCATTGTGCAATACTCGACTAACTAAAAAGGGCCCTTCCTATACTGGGGAAAGTTTGTGCTTTCTTTGTTGCACAAGTCGGAGAACCAAATCGCCTTTATTGAAAGATCTGTTTCGGACTCTCTGGCTATGATACTTGCGTAACTTCTGCTGATAGGCTGTTGATCTCATTTCAGCAACGACGCGAACTTCTTCGACTAAGTCGATATCATTTTGTCGAGAAATCTCGGCATCCTCTTCGATATACGCGGCCACTCTAGGAGAAGTGTGAATCAAATCACTAGGAAGAACTGCTTCTGCGCCATAGACTAAGAAGAATTGTGTGTATCGGTTGACCTGTTCGGAGTCATTCGTAAACTCCATATTACGGAGGGTAATTCCTCCACCCAAGCCCCCGCAACACGTCATAGTGGCGCTTCGAGTCTCGGTTTTAGGCCTTGTAGGATTAAACCATTTGCCCTTTCAACTTGTCCATTAGCCTGTGGATGTGCGACTAACGCAATGTCAAGCCGGATATTTTGTTTGTTGCAGAATTCGGCCAATTCTCCCATAGAGAAGTTACTGCCGTTGTCCGTGATAATGCTATACGGATAACCATACCGGATTATAACATGCTTGACAAATCTTTTGGCTGTTGCTCCATCACAACTAGTGACGGGTTTAGCCTCAATCCATTTGGTGAATTTATCCACCATCCCTAAGAGGTGAGTAAATCCACTTGGAGTTCGTCTAAACGGTCCTACCATGTCAAGCCCCTAGACCGCAAAATGCCATGTTATAGGTATTGTTCGTAGCTGATCAGCTGGAACATGAGCTTTCTTGGCGTACTTTTGGTAGCCCTTGCACGTCTTGACCAGCCGTCCGACATCTGCCTTGGCTGTAAGCCAGAAAAACCATGTCTGAAGGCTTTTTCCACTAAAGATTTGGCTGTAGCGTGGTGACCACACTCGCCTTCGTGAATTTCTCTTAGGATTCCCACTCCTTCTTTCGGAGATACACAACGCTGAAAACCCCAGAAACACTCCGCTTATAGAGCTCACCTTTAACTATAGTATAGGCTTTCGCTCGTCGGATGATCTGCCGGCTCAGAACCTCGTATTCGGGTAATTTGCCATCTACCAGATAATCAAGGTAGAGTTGGATCCAGCTAGGAATTACAGCCAGTACTGCTATTAGAGGTGAGTCAGATTTGGTCGGATATTCATCATCCACTCCCTTTATTGAGGGAACTTTGAGGTGCTCTAAAAAAGCGCCACCCGGGACCTCTTTCCGTGCAGAGCCTATCCGAGATAGCGCATCTACTTCCTCGTTTTCTGCTCGAGGGATGTGTTGAACCTCAAACCGTTCGAACAATATAGATAAATCATCCACGACAGCTTTATATGCTGCCATGTGTTTATTTGCATTACAAATATCCGACACTTGCTGAGCAACAAGATCCGAATCTCCATAACACATCAAACGTCGGATGCCGATATCCTTAGCAATCCGGATTCCATGCAGCAGTGCTTCATACTCGGCAATATTATTTGTCGCTATGAAGTGGATCTGCAACACGTATAGAAGTTTATCTCCTTGGGGTGATTTGAGCACCACGCCAGCCCCCGAGCCCCCTCGAGCTTTAGACCCATCAAAGTATAGGGTCCAATATTCCGACCCCGGGAGGGTCATATTCTCCTTCGTCTTTGTCCAATCAGCAACAAAGTCGGCAAGGATTTGGGATTTGATTGCTATCTAGGGTTTTATACTCAATATCGAAAGCCGAAAGCTCTATGCCCCATTTGGCGACGTGTCCTGTGGCGTCGCTGTTGTTAATTATGTCTCTCATGGGAGCTGTGCTCACCACGGTAATTGGATGCTCCTGGAAATAGTGTCGTAGCTTATGAGATGCTAGGAAAACACCGTAAGCCAACTTTTGATAGTGCGGATACCGCTGCTTTGATTCTGTTAGGACCTCGCTAACAAAGTAAGTCGAACGCTGCACTAGGTGTTCCTGATTTTCCTCCGGTCTCTCCACCACCATGATGATACTAACGACTTTGTTTGTCGCAGCAAGATAAAGCAACATCGGTTCCTGTGGTTCTAGTGCAGCGAGGATAGGAGCAGATGAGAGTACTTTCTTAAGGTCCTGTAACGCAGCTTCAGCTTCGTCGGTCCATACAAAATCCTTGGTCTTTTTCATGAGTTTGTATAATGGTGCAGCTCTTTCACCAAGCCGGCTTACAAATTGACTGACTGCAGCAATACAACCAGTTAGTCTTTGTACGTCCTTCAGGCAGGTTGGCCTAGAAATATTGAGTATAGCCTTGATTTTGTCTTGGTTCACCTCTATGCCTCTTTGAGACACGATGAAACCTAACAATTTTCCGGCTAGAATTCCAAAGAAGCATTTCTTCGGATTAAGCATGATGTTGTATTTTCGTAGATTGGCGAACGTTTCCTCCAAGTCGGAAATCAGCGTTTCCTTCTTGGACATCACCGCAATATCATCCACGTATGCATGTACATTGCGTCCGAGTTGGTCGTGGGGGCAAAGCTGCATCGTGCGCTGGTACGTAGCTCCTGCGTTCCTCAGCCCAAAGGGCATCGTAACAAAACAGAAGGTTCCGAAGGGGGTTATGAATGAAGTTTTGACTTTGTCAGATTCCTTCATCTGGATTTGGTGATAACTGGAATATGCGTCGAGAAAACAGAGGAGTTCCGAGCCTACCGTAGAATCGATAACTTGATCAATCCTAGGCAGAGCGAACGGATATTTTGGACAAGCCTTGTTCAAGGCAGTATAATCAACACACATCCTTAAATCAGTGGTGTCCGTTTTAGGGACCATTACAGGATTGGCCGACCACTCAGTGTGGATGACCTCTTCTATGAATCCGGCTAACTCGAGCCGTGCTAGCTCTTTTAGCTATTGCCTTACGCTTTTCATCGTCGAAACATTGTAAGGACTGTTTGACGGGTTTAGCGTTCCGGTTTACATTTAAAGAGTGCTCGGCAAGTTCCCTAGGTACTCCAGTCATGTCAGATGGCTGCCATGCGAAGATATCTTGATTTGCTTTGAGGAATTTGACAAGCACGCTTTCCTATGCGCTATCTAGGCCTACACCTATCTGGGTCACCTTTGAGGGGTCATCATCCTTCAACGGTGTCTTCTTCGTATCTTCTGATGCCTTGAACTCCGGATTAGGCTTTGTCACCTCCTTCTTCGTTGCGGGCATCTCAGACGGATCTATGCTCTTCTTGATCTCCTGGTACTCCTGAGCGTGCAGCACGGCTTCAGCAAAGGCGGCATTTCCATTCTCGCACTCTCGCACTTTCTTCGGGTCTCCCCTGATGGTGATTACGCCGTTGGGACCTGGAATTTTCATCATATTGTAAATGTAACACGGACGAGCCATAAAAGCCTAGTAAGCCGGACGTCCGAATATAGCGTGGTACGCGCTCTTGAATGGGACCACTTCGAAGGAAAGTGCTTCCATCCGATAGTTCTTTGGAGTTCCGAAGGTAACATCCAAACTGATTTCCCCCAGGGAATTGGCTTGTCTTCCTGGGACAACTCCGTGAAAGATCACAGAGCTATGGTTCAGCTGGGTCTCCAAGATCTTCATCTGGTGTAGCGTTTCGACATATAGAATATTGATACTGGTGCGCCGTCCATGAGGGTCTTGGAGAAACCATAACCGTCAATAAGTGGATTGACGATTAAGGCGTATTTTCCTCGCCTGTGCAACTTAGGCGGATGATCAGCGCGGTCAAATGTGATTGCCACTTCCGACCAGTCTAGGAATTGGGGGACAGCCGGAACTATTGCATTGAGCTCATGTAGAACTGCTTTCTTCACCTTTTTTCTTCCCTTCTGGCTTGGGATTTGAAGCATCGGCTTCCTCCATGTTAGAATCTTCCTTGGTCTCTTTATCTTTTTCGGGATTCTTATTTCCCTTCTTCTGCTTAGCTTTGTAGCCAGCAGTGTCATTTCTTTTGATGTCGTCATTGAAACAACACTCGGCGTTGGTGTGGGACGAGCCCCCATTGGCATCTAAGTGATGCACACATGGGTTATTGGCAATGTCGGCCCAAGAGTAGGTTTTGCCTGGTTGCTGGTCTCCTCTACCTTGAACCCTCGAAGTCCCACGGCCACGCCCGCGGCCTCCGCCTTGTCCTCCTCGCCCTCCAGACCCAAAAGTAGCAGTGACCACTGCTGTTTCCGCGTTGGGTTTTTCTTCCGAGGTATTCTTGCGCTTCTGAGCTTGTTGCTTTGGTTGTTTTGCCGACTATGGCATAGCCAGGGTGTTGAGTAATCCCTCTGCATCGTCGTCAGCATCTGCATACTTAATCGTTGTTTCTATCATCTCTCCCAAATCAGTGACCTTGTCACACTTCAAGCGATGACGCAGTAGACCAATTGGGAGACCTGCAATGAAAGCTTCAATCGCAGTTTGATCATTTACTCCTTCACAGGAGCTCTTGGTGTCGATCCATCATCCGAGGTAATCCCGGCAAGTTTCTTCGGCCTTCTGGGTGCAACGATGTAGGTCTCCGACCATACAGGGCCTCCGGTATGTGCCTTCGAAATTCCGAAAGAACGCGCTTTGCATGTCATACCAGTTGTGGATGGTGTTCTCCAGAAGTTCATTAAGCCACAATCGCACCGTCTTTCTTAACATAAGTGGGAGATATCGGTTTGCGACCAGGCTGTTTCCGCCTTTGGCAATGCAGCAGGCTTGGAAGAAATCCTATAGCCAGGTATCTGGCCGAGCAATGCCATCGTAGGCTTGGATATGTCGTGAGATAGCAAATCCTTCCGAGAATCTTTTATCTCTGATGCTGGTCCAAAGCACTTTGGGCCCACGTAGATATCATCATTTTCGTAGCGCCGCGCCTCTATATTGGAGTTGATCCTGTGTCTTGCAACATTCAGGGATAGAGATCGTCCCGAGTGTCCGCTGTGGCTGTGGTGCCTTGGAGCCGGACTTCGGCTTTTGCCACCACCTCCTCCACCATGACGCCCTCCCTGGACTCCTTGAGAGCCGTTGTGATGGCTATTTGGTGGAGAGGGTGGAGCAGCTGGGTTATTTTCGGCTGATCGTCGGCCTGCGTCCGGAACGTCATTATTCCGGTTCCGAGGAGGGTCTTCATTGTGGCGAGCCCCCTGCCGGCTTGTCTCAGCACGGTGTCCGTCGTTCCTTCATGCATCGTTCGGACGGCTTTCATGTCTAGGAGGTGGCATTTTTGGTCGGTCCTCCTCTCGACGTTTCTCCTTATCATCGTCCCTGCAGTCTTTCGACTCTCGCCGGGGCGGGTTCCTCGGATTCAGTGCAGCAATTGCCTCTTGCTCTGCAACTGGGTTAATGTTACACCAGTCATGGGCAGCTTTGTGGTGCTGTCCCGAAGATCTGGTTCTCAAGTAATTGTCTTCCAGGCGATCGGGGCGGTGCTGCTGCTCTGGAACGCACTGGGGTCTTACGTCAGCCCATGCCGGATCTGTGCGACATTGGTCGGAATCAGAGACCAGTTTTTGACTTCCGAAAATGGCGACCTTTTGCTGTTCCAGTCCCTTGTTGAGTAGTTTGATTCCCAACCAGATCTCCTCCGGGCCTGGATTAGCCGATAAAATTTCTCGGGCCGCTACGGTGTTCTATACTAGGGTAGGATACACCCAATTCCCTCTGCTATCTTTCCGAGGCTTCCCCATTTCTTCTCCGAAAAGGATGGTGTGAATCTGCGGGAATTGGTTGTCATTTGTATGATGCTTCCTGGTCTTCTAGTATTGCCTGGAGTTGTACTTCTCCACTGATGCTATGTGTTTCTTTTCCTCCTCAATGTTTTTGGCTTCATCGAGGAGTACTTGACGACGCGCTTCTAGGGCCTGCGCCCTCTCGTCAAGTTCTTCAGCAGTAAGTTCTGCAGTTGTAGGAATAGGTGTGGTTAATGCAGCATCAATGAGTTTACGCGCACATTCAGTGATCACGTGTCCATCCACCGATTCTTCTTTTTTAGGCTCTTCTAGGATAAGTGCTCCATCTGAGTCTTCCTCGTATTCCTCGGCAATCACCTCCTCTTCTAGAGGGTCTTTTTCCGGGGTATTGTTTTTCTTGTTCTTCTTCTTTGCCTTCTTGGCAGCGCCGGTAGCAAAGACGGCTTTGGGTCTGTTTCCCAGAGTCAAGCTCTGATCGGTACTTTCGGACATCTGGACTTCGAGATTATCTCCGACTTCCATATCGTCCTGTGCTTTGGGAGAGTGTTCCCCGGATCCTTCATCCATGGCTTCTCCTTCCTCTACAACTTTGGAGTTATACTCCTCTTCATACTCCGCAGAGAACTTTCGGAAATCTGCAGGCGTCATCGATCCATCCAAGGATGCGGGTACGTCGGCGTTTGTTCCAATTGCCTCCAGCACAGAGTTGGTGTTGTCTCCAGCATCGACATAGCCGGATCCGGATCCCACATACCCGACAAAGTGTGACGCGTGCTTTCTGAGGTACCTGCGGCTCTCGCGATCAGCTTCATCGAAACTTTTGATGGTCTCGAGAATTGCATCTACGCCTGAGTTTTGCATTATCATACGTCGCAGCGTGTACCTTAGGAAAGGCCTGTCTGTACCGGTGTCATCAGAGCCGGAATCAGTGTCGTTGCTATGCTCCTCCTGGATTTCGACTTCAGCGGGTGGGTCAATCTGGGATTCGATCTCTCCAAGGAGATCCACTCCAGATTCGACCTGGACCGCTAGGTCTGCTTCAGGCTCGGATTTCTCCACTATCTCCGCAACTAGTGCGGGCTGCGTGGGATTAGGGTTTTTTGAGATCCGGAACTCTGTCGCCTCCACGTACAAAGGGGACCCAGAAGATTCTTCTGCCTCTATCATCACCGCTGGGGTGCGTGGGACAGGTTCAGCAAAACCGATGTAAACATCGATCTCGCCAAAAGACATGATGGTGTAGGCAGTCACAGCCCCCCTAGCTGGAATCCATGTCTCGTCGAGAACGATGAGAGGGACATCGCTGGCGTAGAGGATGCGACCGGCGGCGATAGTCTCACTGATTCTGATTTTTGCAGATTCCGCTCGGAACGCAGATCCGAAACTCACTTGCCCCATGGTGGGCCCCAACTGTCGTCGGATTGATGACAAGTACGCCATGAGGGGGTCCTCGAGGCATGCAGAAGAGAGGGGTGTGAGACGTACGGTGTTCCGGGATGGTGAGCACACAAGTTTACGCAGGATCGAATCCATCGGCTTTGGATGAATCCTACTCCTGCTACCAATCCAGTAATACGGCAGAGCCGGAATATGGGTTACAAGGATTCGCCTGTGCGAGTTGAGATTGTAGACTATTGAGAGTTACCCTAAAGGCTCTCCCTAGGACGGCTTATATAGATATCTGGCCTAGGGTTTACAGGAGAGATCTATCCGGCTACGACTAAGAGTCGGTTACAGAGTACATCTTGAACTACAAGTAACACTATGGGCCTAAGTTGGTAAGTCTCCTGGGCCTTCCCATAGCCGGACTGGACTCCATCTTTTCTCCCTCACTGGGCTACCCGTGAAGCAAAGCTCTAACCCGAAGTGGGCCACCCTGGTCAGTGAGGAACTGTGAGGATACCTGGAAAGTATATCCCCAACAGCAGCCACCGGAAGTCTCCAAGATCCAAAGTATATCCCCAACTAGCCATCTAGCTACTACATGGACCCGTAGTCCAGAGATGAACTTCTCACGCATCACACTGGAGGCTTGCATGGTGATGAAGAAGGCCTCCAGGGTGAATTCCCCTCTCCGGCAGGGTGCCGGGAAGAGCTTCAGATCCCTCTCGATCTAGGGATGGAGATGACGGCGGCTATAGGCTCTTTCGTGGATTTTTGATCAGGTACTTAGGGTTTCCGTATCAGAGGCAATATATAGGCGGAAGGACAGGCCGAAGGGGTGCCTGGGGCGGCCAGACCACCACCTGGAGCGGGCCAGGCCTGGCCGCGCGGCCAGGTGGTGTGGTTGGGCCCTAGCCCCTCTCTGTCTCATATTCTGGCTCCAGGTGTCCCTCGGTAAAATAATAACTTTGGCTTTTGTCCCGTCCAATTCCGAGAATATTCATTTTCTGACTTTCCTGGAACCAAAAACAGCAGAAACAGGTAGCTGGCACTATGGCTCTTGTTAATAGGTTAGTCCAAGAAATCATATGAAAAGTACTCCAAAGTGTGGACAAAACATAAGAAAGTAGATAAAACCAAGCATGGAACATCAAAAATTATAGATACATTTGCAATGTATCAACATCCCCAAGCTTAACTCCTGCTCGTCCTCGAGTAGGTAAGTGATAAAAAGAAAGAATAATTTTTGAGGTGACATGCACCATCATAAACTTGATCAAAGTATTTTGTAAAACATTCAAAGCTGGGATCATAGTACTTCAATCATAACATGAAAGACAAAGTTCTAGCAATAAGATAAAGAAACTATGATGCAACATGAAAAGGCACAAACAAAAGATTCATGAATAATAATGCTTTGCAAGACATTTGTTTGTTTCACATAAAGAAAACATAGCATAGTGGCATTCAGCTTGTCCCTCATAGGGTAGCACACATAAATGCATAGGACACCTTCAAAGTTTACAAGAGTGACTAGATACAAATAGTTTAAAACAAGCAATATCAAAGTATGCATCAATCAACAAGTCTTGGGACAATGCACATAGAACTAAGAATGGCCACTATGCTCTCAAAGTAGGTGCATAAAGATACAAGGTGGAGACTCAATATGTAAGTGGAAGAAATGCCTTCATAGAAGGAAGTAGGGATTCAAGTCTCATAAATAGCTTCCAAAAATTATGGTACTTAATAGCTTTCAACTCTCATTGCCCCTATCACAAGCATCTTGAAGGTGATTAAGGCTAAAGTGACACAACTAAGAGGATATGCTTGACAAGTTATAAACCGAAATCTCATGCCCCTTACCTACGAAGACCAAACCTCATGCTACTCAACTTTAGTCACGAGTAAGATCTTGTCATTGTAAGTACATATGTATCATAAAGAACCGCCAATGGGGTACCCCTTGCACATGATACAGGAGCTATCCCATAATCAAAATGACAAGGCAAGCAGACAATGAGCATCTCAGTGATCTTTTTATTTGCTATTTGCATAGGTTTTTATTGAGGATGCTTCATAGAGTTCTCATTATGGTTATGCTGCAAGTTTCCACCATGATTAGGCATGGCTTAGGCTAGCGGCCCAGGTGTTTCTCTAACACAAATACAAACTCCATGATCTTACAAGTTCCCCTTTTATTTCACACCGTCGGGATCCATAAGCAAAAGAACATGATATCAACGGGGTACAAAGTACAAGTGCAATGTTGAAAGAGTTCCCCATGATACATGGTTCTTATAACTTCAACTTATAAAGCGCAAGCATATATGCAACAAAGAAGGACCCAATGGTTCAAGTTTATTAAATGCAAAAAAGTAAAGTGTGCCATCAAGTTCGTGAGAGCTTTAATCACTAGTTTTCTCATAACAAGTTTAATTCGGAAGGTAGAGAAAAACATGAATATATTGGAATAGCATAAGATAGTAGGTAGGTATGGTGGACTATTTGGAATAACTTAGTTTAAGGAGTTGGATGCATGAGTGGAACTCATACTTGGTTGCGGAGGCTAGCAAAAGACTAGGAGCGACAAACTAAGAGAGAAATAATGGCCATAGTCATGCAGAGCGACAAAACATCATTGATAAAAGCATAAAGTGATACTACAAGTTGAAAACTAAAGGATCATAAAGGCTATGGTGACTTGGGATAGTCATAACATGGTGTGAGCATGCGCCAAGTCAACCCAAATAAAGCATCAAAGGAGAATACCACAATACTATGCTTTAATATGCTAAAACAACACATGATTCATCCAAGGCACATTAAGCAATCTCAATTGTTTATAACAAGTCATGCTACAACAAAGACTACTAAGCATAAAGCCAAAACAATATCAAGCATGGCATGACAAAGCATAGGCCACAGTCAAAAACAAACTCTCTTTACCACTTAAGCATGAACTTTCCTACTCTTTTCCAATCCAAACCAAACTATTTGAAAACCAATGTATGAAAGAGGGGGTCCAACCAATTTATTCAGGAAAATAAGCAAACCAAGCAAACTAAAAACCAAAACGAAAATGAAAAAGAAGACGCTCCAAGAACAACACAACTGTGCATGAAACAATAAAAATGAAGCGTTTGGAAGAAACCTGGGATTTTTATTGATGAAGAAGGGGATGCCTTGGGCATCCCCAAGCTTTAACGCTTGTACTTCTTGGATATTTCTTGGGGTGACACGCCTGGCATACCCAAGCTTGAGCTTTAGTCCATCCTTCATCTCATTACTCATTCCTTCCATACACCTGGAATTTTTCCTTCATACAAAACTTCACACAATCTTTATTAGCAACATTAGTGTACTCAAGATAATGGGTCTTTAGGTTCAGTTCTAACACCAATAAAACTTCCATCAAAACACTAGCTACTGTAGCACTTCCCTCAAAAAGCTCAATTCTCCAAAAGAACTCAAAAAGGAACCAACAAGAAGAAAATGCAGAAAATGGCAGAAATCTGTCAAAACAGACCAGAAGGTAAATATGAATTTTTCTAAGACCTTATGTTGCTCAAATCAAAAAGTGTTGAACTAACGAAAGTTAAATAACAACCTGGGAAGAAGCACAAAAATTCACGCCTCAAAAGGACGTAGAGAGATTTTACATGAATTTTTACGGTGAAGCACAAAAATCTGTTTCGGGACAGCAACTTCCCCAATCATTACTTCTCTCTCATTAGAGGTCACTCTTGGCACAAACATCAAATAAAAAGGATAAGGGAGCGGTTATTACTGAAGTAATCACTTCCAAGACTCATCTAAAACTTTTGGGTTATCTCCCAATAAGTACTTTTCTTTAACGCCTTTAAGTTAGGCATAAGAAGCAAGAAAAATAATCAAGTGTTCTCAAATGAAGAAGAATTAAGATTAATACCAGAAATATCTTCAACAAGGCAAGGTATCGCATCCAAATAAGTTCTAGAGGATCCTCTCTCAATGCTCTTTGGTTCACTATTTTCATCAAACGGGTTTTCGGGAACAATCCAATCAAGATTCTTTTTTATAGCTCCATGCATTGCTACAAGTTTAAAGGGTATTGGTACCTTAGTTTCCTCCCCATTAGGTTCAGCTTTGCTCATATTTTCTCGTGTACCAACTACATCTACACATGAGCCTAGCATATTGAAATGTTCAGAGACTTTTCTAGCTTCCTTGGCAACATTATCGAATTCCTTAAGCAGAGTTTCTAGAATAAAATCCCTCTTTTGAGGGTCCTCAATTTCTTTAAGTTTGAGAAACATTACTTGCATTAAGGGGTTAAGGTTAACAAACCTAGCTTCCAACATGTGAACTAAAGAAGGTGCAGCAATCTCATAGTTTGGAGCGAGTTCTGCAAGGGATCTATCCACAATATCCTCATGCTTACTAACATGATTGAAGAATTCTTCAATATTATCTTTTCCAATTATAGAACTAAAGGGAATATGCCCGAGAGGCAATAATAAAGTGGTTATTATCTTATTCCATGTTTATGATAAATGTTTATTTTGCATGCTATAATTGTATTAATTGGAAACGTTAATACATGTGTGTTTAATAAACAAAATACAAAGTTCCTAGTAATGCCTCTCATATAAACTAGCTCGTTGATTAACAAGATGATCAAGGTTTCCTGATCATGGACAATGGATGTTGTTAATAACGAGGTCACAACATTGGTGGAATGATGTGATGAACATTCATCCGAAGTATAGAATTACGATCAAAGTCATTATGTTTATATTTCTATAACATCATATGAAGTAATCTTAGTCCTTAGACCATGAGATCATGTTAATTGCTAACACCGGAAGAGTATCTTGATAACATCAAACGTCACACCGTAATAGGGTGACTATAAAGGTGGGTTCAGTGCTACAAAGGTGTTATGTTGAGGCTCATGGATCAAGAGTGGGATTTGTCCATCCCGATGACGGATAGATATTCTCTGGGCCCGCTCGGTGATACCACATTAAGATAGCTTGCAAGCAAGTGATGTGATCACTAGAATGTTATATCACGGGAACGAGAAAAGAGTGCATGTCGGTAACGAGATCAAACTAGGTATTTGGATACCGATGATCAAATCTTGGACATGTATTATATCATGAGACAAAGGGATTTAGTTACTAGCGTTAAAGGTTCTCACGATCACAGAAGTCATCGTTGAATGTGTAGGAGTCAGTATGGATCTCCAGGTCCCGCTTCTGATTATTGATCCGAGAGGGGTCTCGATCATCTCTGTATTATTCGCGAACCATAGGGTGACACACTTAAGGGATACCGACACCATTTGGAGTAAATATGTTTCAGATAAAGATTTAAGAAAGCGCTGGAATTATTTCAATAGACACCGAAACTATTTCAGGTGAAATTGCTGAAATTGGTTCTGCATGTAATATTGAAATATTGCAGGGGTTTTATGTGAATGTTTGTTAAAAAGTAATTAACAAAATTCTGAATAAAATTAATAAAAGAGTTTTATTAAATGAGAGAGCATTAAATTTGGAGAAATTTAATGCATTTAAAGTGGAGACTTTAAAACAGAATGTGAAGGGGCAAATTTATGTGGAGGGAGTTACCACCACATGAATGAGGAGGTGAGGGGTCACCCCTTGGGGCGCCGGCCATGGGGAGGGGCACCCCCTCCTCCTATAAAAGGCCCCCCTCACACCCCTTCTTCCTCACACCTCCTCGTGAAGGATCTCTCTCCCCCTCTAGTATTGTTCCCCCATGGTCTCGGATTAGCGAGATACATGTTCACGGTGGCTTTATCTGGAAAGGAGTTGCTGCTTCCGCTGCTTTGATGGAGCGAGGGATGGAGGTTGTCGGGGTACCGGACGTGTGTGTGATCACGGATGCACCGCTGCTTTGCGGTGCTGGACTTGGTGGTGCTGGACTTGCTGGAGCTGGATCTGATGGACGTGCTAGAGCTAGACCTGCTGGACTTCGTCACGATCTTGAGATCGGCAAGTGTACGACTACATCATCCACGAGTTCCAACTCGTTAACAAAGCTTTGTTGTCTTTGAGGGTAAGTTCTCTATGGATGTATATCCACCCGTTGCTTGTATCTAGTAGATAGATCTTGGCGTATAGTTCCCATCGTAGGAAAATTTTGTTTTCTATGCTGCGAACCCAACAAGAACCACTACCTATTGAAAGGTCTTTCAGGGTGAATTTAGGGATCAACATGGTGTGCTAAGGGGAAGGTAACAACTAGAGGAGACTTAATTTTTTTGTGTTTTTAATAAAGAAAGCAAACTTGTAAAACTATTTTTTTGTGTGTTTTTGATAAAGAAACAAGAAAAGAAAACAAAAGTAAACTAAGCAAAACAAAAACAACAAAGTAAAGAGATTGGTTATGAGGGACTCCCCTTGTGAAGATGTCCTTGACTCTCCGGCAACGGCGCCAGAAAATATGCTTGATGGCCCAAAATATATCGAGCTCGTTGGGGAACTCCAAGAGGAAGGTATGATGAGCACAACAGCAAGTTTTCCCTCAGTATGAAACCAAGGTTATCAATCCAGTAGGAGCAAGGAAACACCCCAAAGGTGTTGCTAGCTGAACGTTGGCAGGGCGCACTACCGGTGCCAGCAGCAACGTGGAGACCTGCACAACACAACCACAGAACTCTGTCCCCAACTTGCGATGAGGTTGTCAATCTCACCGGTTTTGCTGAAAACAAAGGATTAAACGTATCGAATGGAAGGAAGTAATAGTTTGTAGAAAGTAAACACAAAGCACTAAACCGTTGATTGTAGATTGAAAGTAAAAGAAAGGACCGGGGTCCATAGTTCACTAGAGGTGGCTCTCCTTAAGATAGATAACATGCTGGGTGAACAAATTACAGCGGGGCAACTGACAAACATCGAGAAAGCATACAAGCATATACTACTCATCTTGACTCCTTTGAGATTCGATTGGGTATTACAACATTATACATAGACCGCCATCCAACTGCATCTATGACTAATAATCCACCTTCAGGTTATCATTCGAACCCCCTCCAGTATTAAGTTGCAAGCAACAGATAATTGCATTACGAATTGCGTGTAATGTAAACAATATGATTGTTCTATGAACAAAGGATTGTTGTTTTCTCCCTAGTAGCAACAGCACATCTAGTACCTTAGAGATTTCTGTCACTTCCCCAGATTACCAGAGGCATGAACCCACTATTGAGCATAAATACTAACTCTTGGAGTTGCTAGCATCTACTTGGCCAAGACATCTACTAACAACGGAAAGCATGCAAGATCACAAATAACAAAGACATGATAGAATCAATAATCAATATGAAATAGCATCTCAATATCCATCGGATCCCCGCAAACACAACATGTAGAATTACAAATAGATGATCTTGATCATGAACGGAGCTCACAAGATCTAAACATGATAGCACAAAGGAGGAGAACCAGCCATCTAGCTACTACATGGACCCGTAGTCCAGAGATGAACTACTCACGCATCACACCGGAGGCTTGCATGGTGATGAAGAAGGCCTCCAGGGTGAATTCCCCTCTCTGTTAGGGTGCCGGGAAGAGCTTCAGATCCCTCCCGATCTAGGGATGGAGATGACGGCGGCTATAGACTCTTTCGTGGATTTTTGATCGGGTACTTAGGGGTTTCCGTATCAGAGGCAATATATAGGCAGAAGGAGAGGCAAGGGGGTGCCTGGGGTGGCCAGACCACTCCCTGGCGCAGGCCAGGCCTAGCCGTGAGGCCAGGTGGTGTGGCCGGGACCCAGCCCCTCTTCGTCTCGTATTCTGGCTCCAGGTGTCCCTCGGTAAAATAATAACTTTGGCTTTTGTCCCATCCAATTCCGAGAATATTCATTTTCTGACATTCCTGGAACCAAAAACAGCAGAAAACAGGTAGCTGGCACCGTGGCTCTTGTTAATAGGTTAGTCCAAGAAATCATATGAAAAGTATTCCAAAGTGTGGACAAAACATAAGAAAGTAGATAAAACCATGCATGGAACATCAAAAATTATAGATACATTTGCAATGTATCAATGGCGCACATTGCCATCGACACGTGGCGCGGGTGAACCACGAACCGTCCCCCACTACCCCCATTACGCACGGAAATCGAGGAGACGCAATTAAAATAGAAGATTACGGACGCCCAGTCAAATCAAAGTCAGAAAGTGGGACCCACCGCTAGTCACGTCTCGTCAAAGCCGCTCACATGGGCAACTAAGGTCATCACATCGTCAGCATTGACGTCATCGATTCCAGCAGAAGAAGATTTTGACTACTTTAGTCCTTGCTTGAGTCTTCGACTCAATCAAGCACTCGGGGGATACTACTAATAGGAGCGCTGGCTGCGCACCTGAAAGAATTTTTTATGCAAGTATATGAACATTCAAGACAAACCCTTCACTCGAATCAACGATTAGATTATAAACTACCGGTTACTCTCATAGGGAGCGCTGAAAGCATATTCGACTGAAACAAGCAACAAAAGACGACAAGACTCGCAAATGTTTTTAGTCCCCACTCGAGTCTATGACTTGAATAGGCACTCGGGGGCTACTCCCATAGGGAGCGTTTGTTGCGCACCCTATGATTAATTCTCCTTCTACATCGTACTATGTGTTGATAACATCTACACTCGAATGCTATGGCGACTCCGCCTCATATTTTCCCTACAAAGAGATTACGTCTCCTAGGCCACCCAAATCATCTCAGCGATGACAAAAAATTCGGATGCCGCGCTTACACTATGAAGATAAGACTTGAATAAGGTCTGGCAATGCATCTGCTGCGCACTACCAGAAACATATCCGTGCCTGCAGGTACGATGAACATGCCTTGACGGATGCGTCGAGTGCTCACACTTATACACTGGAATTTTGACTCATGTAAGACCTTCGTGGCCTAAGTCGAATTACGCCAGCACTTTTCCGAATTCGAGTCCGGGGACTCGAGTTTGAGTAGATTGTGTTGTTTTGCCCTAAGGCGGTTAACTGATACTGATACATCGGATAAATCAGACACGTATATCAATGCTGACTTGTGTACTAACGAGCTCGTTGGGGAACCCCAAGAGGAAGGTATGATGAGCACATCAGTAAGTTTCCCTCAGTTATGAAACCAAGGTTATCAATCCAGTAGGAGGAAGGAAACACCCCAAAGGTGTAGCTAGCTGAACTTTGGCAGGGCGCACTACCGGTGCCAGCAGCAACGTGGAGACCTGCACAACACAACCACAGAACTCTGTCCCCAACTTGCGATGAGGTTGTCAATCTCACCGGTTTTGCTGAAAACAAAGGATTAAACGTATCGAGTGGAAGAAAGTAATAGTTTGCAGAAAATAAACACAAAGGAGTAAACAGTTGATTGTAGATTGATAGTAAAAGAAAGGACCGGGGTCCATAGTTCACTAGAGGTGGCTCTCCTTAAGATAGATGACATGTTGGGTGAACAAATTACAGTGGGGCAATTGACAAACATCGAGAAAGCAACCATGCATATACTACTCATCTTGACTCCTTTGAGACTCGATTGGGCATTACAACATTATACATAGACCATAGACCGTAATCCAACTGCATCTATGACTAATAATCCACCTTCAGGTTATCATCCGAACCCCCTCCAGTATTAAGTTGCAAGCAACGGATAATTGCATTACGAATTGCGTGTAAACATGATAGCTCACAAGATCTAAACATGATAGCACAAAGGAGGAGAACCAGCCATCTAGCTACTACATGGACCCGTAGTCCAGAGATGAATGATACATTGCAAATGTATCTATAATTTTTGATGTTCCATGCTTGGTTTTATCCACTTTCTTGTGTTTTGTTCCAACTTTAGAGTACTTTTCATATGATTTCATGGACTAACCTATTAACAAGATCCATAGTGCCAGCTGCCTGTTTTCTGCTGTTTTTGGTTCCAGGAAAGTCAGAAAATGAATATTCTCGGAATTGGACGGGACAAAAGCCAAAGTGCCTATTTTTCCGGAAGGGATCAAGTGCCAGAATACGAGACGGAGAAGGGCCAGGGAGCCACCACAGCACCTGGTCACGCGGCCAGGCCTGGCCCACGCCAGCGGGTGGTGTGGCCGCTCCCGGCACCCCCTCGGCCTTTCCTTCTGCCTATAAGTTGCCCTCGGGACGAAAACCCTAAGTACCCGATCAAAAATCCATGAAAGAGTCTGTAGCCGCCGTCATCTCCATCCCTAGATCGGGAGGGATCTGAAGCTCTTCCTGGCACCCTGCTGGAGAGGGGAATTCACCCTGGAGGCCTTCTTCATCACCATGCAAGCCTCCGGTGTGATGCATGAGTAGTTTATCCTTGGACTACGGATCCATGTAGTAGCTAGATGGCTGGTTTCTCCTCCTTTGTGCTTTCATGTTTAGATCTTGTGAGCTCCGTCCATGATCAAGATCATCTATTTGTAATCCATACATGTTTTGTTTGCGGGGATCCGATGGATATTGAGATGCTATTTCAGATTGATTATTGATTCTATCATGTCTTTGTTATTTGTGATCTTGCATGCTTTCCATTGTTAGTAGCTATCTTGGCCAAGTAGACGCTAGCAACTCCAAGAGTTAGTATTTATGCTCGATAGTGGGTTCATGCCTCTGGTAATCTGGGGAAGTGACAGAAATCTCTAAGGTACTAGATGTGTTGTTGCTACTAGGGAGAAAACAACAATCCTTTGTTCATAGAACAATCATATTGTTTACTTTACATGCAATTCGTAAAGCAATAATCTGTTGCTTGCAACTTAATACTGGAGGGGGTTCGGATGATAACCTGAAGGTGGATTATTAGTCATAGATGCAGTTGGATGGCGGTCTATGTATTATGTTGTAATGCCCAATCAAGTCTCAAAGGAGTCAAGATGATTATTATATGCATGTATTTCTTTCTCGGTATTTGTCAATTGCCCCGCTGTAATTTGTTCACCCAACATGTTATCTATCTAAGGAGAGCCACCTCTAGTGAACTATGGATCCCGGTCCTTTGTCTTTACATACAATCTATAAACTGTTTGTGCTTTGTGTTTACTTTCTGCAAACTTTTACTTCTTTCCATTTGATACGTTTAATCCTTTGTTTTCCGCAAAACACGGTGAGATTGACAACCTCATTGCAAGTTGGGGACAAAGTTATGTGGTTGTGTTGTGCAAGTCTCCATGTTGCTACTAGCACCGGTAGTGCGCCCTGCCAAAGCTCACCTAGTAACACCTTTGGGATGTTTCCTTGCTCCTATTGGTTCGATTAAACCTTGGTTTCATAACTGAGGGAAAACTTGTTGCTGTCCTCATCATACATTCCTCTTGGGGTTCCCAACGAGCTCTACGTCGATCGTCGAGCGCATCAAGACGTTTTCTGGCACTGTTGCCGGGGAGTCAAGGACATCTTCACAAGGGGAGTCCCTCGTAACCAATCTATTTACTTTGTTGTTTGTGTTTTGCTTAGTTTCTTTTTTAGTTTGCTTGTTTTCTTATAAAAAACACAAAAAAATTAGTTTTACTTGTTTGCTTTCTTATTTGAAAACCCAAAAAAATGACTACTCTTGAAAACACTAAGTTGTGTGACTTTAGTAGCACCAACAACAATGATTTTATGAGCACACCTATTGCTCCACCTGTGGCTGAAAATACTTTCTTTGAGATAAAACCTGCTTTGCTCAATCTTCTTATGTGAGAACAATTTTCTGGTATTGGTAATGAAGATGTTGCTTCCCATCTAAATAACTTTGTTGAACTTTGTGAGATGCAAAAGCATAGGGATATAAATGGTGATATTATTAAGCTGAAATTGTTTCCTTTCTCTTTGAGAGGAAAAGCTAAAGAGTGGTTGAATTCCTTAACAAGGAATAGTATTGATTCTTGGACTAAATGCAAAGATGCTTTTATTGGAAAATACTATCCTCCTGCTAAGATTATATCCATGAGAAGTGAAATAATTAAGTTTAAACAACTTGATAATGAGCATGTTGCTCAAGCTTGGGAAAGAATGAAATCTTTGGTAAAGAATTGTCCCACTCATGGACTGACTGCTTTGATGATCATCCAAACTTTTTATGCAGGATTGAACTATTCTTCAAGGAACCTATTGGATTCAGCTGCTGGAGGTACCTTTATGACCATCACTTTGGGTGCTGCAACAAAACTTCTGGACAATATGATGGTTAATTATTCTGAATGGCATACTAAGAGAGCTCCACAAGGTAAGAAGGTAAATTCTGTTGAGGAAACTTCCTCCTTGAGTGATAAGATTGATATTATTATGTCTATGCTTGTTAATGGGAAAGCCCATATTGATCCAAATAATGTTCCTCTAGCTTCTTTGGTTGCAAGAGCAAGTTGATGTGAACTTCATAAGAAATAACAACTTTGGCAACAATGCTTATGGTAATAATGCTTATAGGAACAATTTTGGTAACAACAATTATAAGCCATATCCTCCCAACAATGGTAATGCTTATGGAAATTCTTACAACAATAATAAGAGTGCTCCCTCTGAACTTGATGTTAGGCTTAAAGAGTTTATTAGTAAACAAACTTCTTTCAATAAAACTATTGAGGAAAACCCCTCTAATGCTGAAAGAAATATAGCATCTTTAGATGAAGCTCAAACTACTTTGAATAAAATGGTTGCTAAACCTGAAACTAATGAGAATCCCTTTGCAGCCACTAATGCTATACAAGTAAGAATTGATGAAAATGTTAGACTATTAGCTGAATTACATGCTAAGTGGCAAAGAGAAGATGAAATTGCTAGAAACATTAGTGTTTATACTATTACCACCACTAGTGTTGAGGCTACTAATAGTTCTACTACTTTAGATGATAAAGTTGATTTTGATCTTGATGGTTGCAACATCTCTGAAGTTATTAAGTTTCTACAAAAGCTTGCTAAAAGTCCTAATGCTAGTGCTATGAACATGGCTTTTACAAAACACATTACTGATGCTCTCATAAAAATTAAAGAAGAAAAGATGAACCATAAAGCTTCTATTCCTATAAAACAAGAAGATGGTTGGGAACCCATCATTAATATGAAAATGAATGACTTTGATTTCAAAGCTTTATGTGATCTTGATAGTAATGTTTCTATTATGCCTAGAAGGATTTACGATATGCTTGATTTGCCTCCTCTTGAAGATTGTTATTTGAATGTCCCACTTGATGATAATGCTAAAAAGAAACTCATGGAGAGTCTTAATGATGTTCTTATTATGGTTAACGATTCCTATGTCCCAGTTGATTTCTATGTTTTGGATGTTGAATACAATGCTTCTTGTCCTATTACTTTGGGAAGACCCTTTCTTAGAACTGTTGGTGCCATCATTGATATGAAAGAAGGCACCATTAAATATCAACTCCCACTCAAGAAAGGTATAGAACACTTCCCTAAAAAGAGAGAAAAGATTTCTTTTGCTTCTCCTATGAAAACAAAATTTGGTCTTAATGCTTCTTCATTTGAGAACACTTGATTCTTTCTTTGCTTCTTATGCCTAACTTAAAGGCGTTAAAGAAAAGTACTTGTTGGGAGATAACCCGAGAGTTTTAGATGAGTCTTGGAAGTTATTACCTCTGTAATAAACGCTCCTTATCCTTTTTATTTGCTTTTTTTGCCAAGAGTAACCTCTAATGAGAGTGAAGTAATGATTGGGAAAGTTGCTGTCCCGAAACAGATTTCTGTGCTTCACCGTAATAATTCCTGAGAGAGCTCTGTACCTCGGATTGAGCTGTAATTTTTTGTGCTTCTGCCCCAGGTTGTTATCTAACTTTCGTCAGTTAAACAATTTTTGATTTCATCAACAGAAGGTCTTCTAAAAAATTCGTCTTTACTTGCTGGTCTGTTTTGACAGATTTCTGCCATTTTCTGCATTTGCTTCTTGTTAGTTCCTCCTTAAGTTCCTTTGGGGATTGAGCTTTTTGAGGGAAGTGCTACAGTATCTAGTGTTATAATGGAAGTTTATTTGGTGTTAGAACTGAACCTTAAGACTTATTTATTTTGAGTGCACTAATGTTGCTAATAAAGATTGTGTGAAGTTTTGTATGAAGGAAAATTTTCAGGTATATGGAAGGAATGAGTAACGAGATGAAGGATGGACTAAAGCTCAAGCTTGGGGTTGCCACGCGTGTCACCCCAAGAAATATCCAAGAAGTACAAGCGTCAAAGCTTGGGGATGCCCAAGGCATCCCCTTCTTCATCAATAAAAATCCCAGGTTTCTTCCAAACGCTTCATTTTTATTGTTTCATGCACAGTTGTGTTGTTCTTGGAGCGTCTTCCTTTTCGTTTTTGTTTTTATTTTTCTTGGTTTTCTTAGTTTTCTGAATAAGTTGGTTGGACCCCCTCTTTCATACATTGGTTTGCAATTAGTTTGGTTTGGTTTGGAAAAGAGTAGGAAAGTTCATGCTTATGTGGTAAAAAGAGCTAGCTCTTGACTGTGGCCTGTGCTTTGTCATGCCATGCTTGATATTGTTTTGGCTTTATGTTTAGTATTATTTGTTGTAGCATGACTTGTTATAAACAATTGAGATTGCTTAATGTGCCTTGGATGAATCATGCGTTGTTTTAGCATATTAAAGCATAGTATAGTGGTATTCTCGTTTGATGCTTTATTTGGGTTGACTTGGCACATGATCACACCATGTTATGACTGTCACAAGTCACCATAGCCTTTATGATCCTTTAGTTTTCAACTTGTAGTATCACTTTATGCTTTGATCAATGATGTTTTGTCACTCTACATGATTATGGCCATTATTGCTCTCTTAGTTTGTCGCTCCTAGTCTTTTGCTAGCCTCCACAACAAAGTATGAGTTTCCCTCATGCATCCAACTCCCTAAACCAAGTTTTTCCAAAGAGTCCACCATACCTACCTACTAGCTTATGCTATTCCTGAAGGGAATATGCCCGAGAGGCAATAATAAAGTGGTTATTATCTTATTCCATGTTTATGATAAATGTTTATTTTGCATGCTAAAATTGTATTGATCGGAAACATCAATACATGTGTGTTTAATAAACAAAAAGGGTTCCTAGTTATGCCTCTCTTATAGACTAGCTTGTTGATTAACAAGATGATCAAGGTTTCCTGATCATGGACATTGGATGTTGTTAATAACAAGGTCACACCATTGGTGGAATGATGTGATGAACATTCATCCGAAGTATAGCATTACGATCAAAGTCATTATGTTTATATTGCTATAACATCATACGAAGTAATCTTTATCCTTAGACCATGAGATCATGTTAATTGCTAACACCGGAAGAGTATCTTGATAACATCAAACGTCACATCGTAACAGGGTGACTATAAAGATGGGTTCAGTGCTACGAAGGTGTTATGTTGAGGCTCATGGATCAAGAGTGGAATTTGTCAATCCTGATGACGGATAGATATACTCTGGGCCCTCTCGGTGATATCACATTGAAATAGCTTGCAAGCAAGTGATGTGATCACTAGAATGTTATATCACGGGAACAAGAATAGAGTGCATGTCGGTAACGAGATCAAACTAGGTATGGAGATACCGATGATCGAATCTCGGATATGTAATATATCGCGAGACAAAGGGATTTAGTTACTAGCGTTAAAGGTTCTCACGATCACAGAAGTCATCGTTGAAAGTGTAGTCAAGATGGATCTCCGTGTCCCGCTTCTGATTATTGATCTGAGAGGGGTCTCGATCATGTCTGCATTATTCGTGAACCGTAGGGTGACACACTTAAGGGATACCGACACCATTTGGAGCAAATATGTTTCAGATAAAGATTTAAGAAAGCGCTGGAATTATTTCAATAGACACTGAAACTGTTTCGGGTGAAATTGCTGAAATTGGTTCTGCATGTCATATTGAAATGTTGCAGGGGGTTTTATGTGAATGTTTGTTAATTAAAGTAATTAACAAAATTCTGAATAAAAATAATAAAAGATTTTTATTAAATGAGAGAGCATTAAATTTGGAGAAATTTAATGCATTTAAAGTGGAGACTTTAAAAGGGAATGTGAAGAGGCATTTAATGTGGAGGGATTACCACCACATGAATGGGGGAGGTGAAGGGTCACCTCCCCATGCGCCGGCCATGAAGGAGGGGTACCCTCCCCTCCTCCTATAAAAGGCCACCCTCTCCTCACTTCTCACTCACACCTCCTTGTGAAGGATCTCTCTCCCCCTTTAGTATTATTCCCCCATGGTCTCGGATTAGCGAGATACCTGTTCCCGGTGGCTTTATCTGGAAAAGTGTTGCTGCTTCCGCTGCTTTGCTGGAGCGAGGGACGGAGGTTGTCGGGGTACCGGATGTTTGTGCGATCACGGATGCACCGCTGCTTTGCGATGCTGGACTTGGTGGTGCCGGAGCTGGATCTGATGGACGTGCTGGAGCCGGACCTGCTGGACTTCCTCACGATCTTGAGATCGGCAAGTGACGACTACATCAACCACGAGTTCCTACTCATTAACAAAGCTCGTTGTCTATGAGGGTAAGTTCTTGTTGGATGTAAGTCCACCCGTTGCTTTGTACCTAATAGATAGATCTTGGCGTGTAGTTCACACCGTAGGAAAATTTTTGTTTTCTATGCTGCGGACCCAACAGTGGTATCAGAGCCTGATCTATGCGTAGGTGCTTAGCACGGGTAGTACACATATGTTGATATGTGGGCAATGATGATCATGTTATTGCATCTTCTATGTATTTTGTATATTGGTGGCATAGTGGGATGAAGCGGCCCGGACCAACCTTACATGTCATCGTACATGAGACCGGTTCCACGACTGACATGCAACTTGTTTTGCATAAGTGGCTGGCGTGTGTCTGTCTCTCCTACTATAGTCAATATCTGATTTACAACGAGTTGCTAATAACTTGGTTATCCTCGTTGTGGTTCATGTTCATAGGTAAGACCGGTTCTATCTCCGAAAGCCCTAAGCCACGTAAAACTTGCAATTGATAAATTAGAGGCGTCTAGTTTAGATCGTTGCTGGGCTAGTGTCTTGATATGGTATTGTTGTAAGTAGATGTATGATAGATACTCTTACAACTCACTCAACGTGTAAGTTCCATAGACCTTGGCCTTACACACAAAGGAATGATAGATATCATACCACGATGCAAATGATAGAGATCAAATGCATGGACCATACCACCTCACTTCACACATTAGATGTTAGCATCTTATACTGCTAGTTTGGCGCTTTCTGTAGCTTTGTAAGATGATCCCTCTTTTAGATATCAAGATAAAAATGTGTTCTTCCTTAAGTATGCACCGTTTTGTGGATCGTATTTTGAGGCAGCACGTGATGATCGGGTGTTCTCGACTCTACGCTTTCATACAACGGGTGTAAGACAGTTTTACACACGCAAATACTAAGGTTCTTACTTTGCGAGCCTAGCATGTACAGACATGGCCTCGGAAAACGGACCAAAAGGTTAAGCATGAGTCATATAGTTGATATGATGCCCATATAGATGCTCGCCTTTGAAGCTACACCGACTCACGTGATGATCGGACTTGGTGTAGTGGATTTGGTTCATGTAATCACCAAAAAGACACGAGGGATGTCTGTTTTGAGTAGGAGTTCATTTCTAATTTGGATTAATCGAACTCAATTTGTCATAAACTAAATCGAAGTGAATTTGCATAATTTGTTGTAGTCATTCGCATCTGTTCACTACCTTATGCTTAGTTTTTATTTGAGATAATAGAACTGCAGAATTCTGGATATTTACTTTACGAACTAGTATCGTATTGTTTCGAATGTCAATTTAAAGTTTAGAAGTCCTATTGCAAACTTTTAGCAAACTCTATTTAATCCATGAAGTTTAATAAGTAGTATTAAATCAAGAGTAAGAATTCCAATGTTAGTATCTAAAGTATCATGTTTGCCTCCATGATTGTTGATATTCAAAAAGTTTTTTAATATCAAGATTATATTGGAGCTGAAAATTGTTTCAGAAACCATCATGTGTGAAGATATTGTGATATCTGAAACAATGTTTTTGGTTGCATTATGATAGAGTATAATTTAGCAAAATGCGTGTTCTCATATTGTATGAGAATTTGTGAAGGATGGAGATGCTAGGCATCCGAATCTACCAAAAAGGTTTTGGGAACTAATATTATACTCGCGATTCTTGCTTATAGGCTATAGTAGCTTGATCATGAAATTTGTCATGATAAGGATGAATAGAAGATGTAAGTAAAATGTTTACTACACTAATAGATTACTAAAGAATGGATTTTTGAAAGAACACCAAACATTTGATGATGGTGATCCACTTCAAAGTGCAAGTCCAAAGGTATTAGTATTTGACTATATATGCTTTGTGCCATGTGTCATGTTGATGACACCACTATTGATGTTGATAGACTCTTTTAAAAGAAAAGGAATTGCTGAAAGAGAATCTATAAAATATTTGGTAGAAAATAAAAGGTTGGAGATATCCAACTTAGGTATATAGAAGATATACATGTTATGGCTATATTCCTTGCTTGTTAAACAATGTGGTTCTTAGGTATTGGATACCGGTATTGGATACAGAATTGGTTGGTATGAAGTGTCATACAGGACAACGCAATTCATGAACTACAATGGCCTAAGTAACCAGCAAGAGAATGAGTGATGATGTTCTTTGAAAACAAATAAAGTGTTATTGTGTTTTTCGTTGTCATCAAACCAAGGCTTCAAGATTTGTTTAAATAATTGTTATTTTGTTCCGGTATAATGAGAACAATGGCTGTTCAAATAATTACCATATTCCATAAAGGATGGATGAACTTTTACAAGTCTAGTTGGAGAAATCACATTCATAAACACTATTGCTAAAATGTCGCAAGACAAATGATTGAAAGATCACTTATGAAGTGACATCGCTGTTTAAATTATATTTGAAAGAAAACATGAAGAAACTCCATGTTGATGGATTTTTGGAGCCTTTTATTTTGATCAATTGACGCATGTGAGACTTTCCTCGAGATAATTGAAACTCCGTCCATAGGCTAGAGAGGAACGGATGACTAGATTATTGGAAATTGTGCATGCTGATGTGCATAGTCCATTATGTGTAGCCATATGCGATGGATCTTTTTGCTTCATATGCTTTCTCCGAAAATTTGAGTGAATATATCTGTATATTTACTTAATAAGGAAGAAGTATGAAACATTTGAAAATTGTTCAAAGACTTTCAAGATGAAGTGGAAAATCATTGTAACAAGAAAATAAAGAGTTTATGATTCGATCATAAAGGAAGATATTTGAGTTACATGTTTAGCAAAAACACCTAAGACTTGAGGAATTGTTCCATGATTTGTGTTTCCCGATAAACCATAGGAGTATGGCATATTCGAGAGATAAAATCAAACCATGTTTGACATGGTAAGATCAAAGGTGTCATTTATAAAACTGCCATTATGTTTTAAAGATTGAAGCTTTAGAGAATACCGCTTTTACACTGAAAAGAGCACCATCGTGATCCATTGAAATGACACCATATGAGTTATGGTTTGGGATAAAACCCGAATTGTCTTTTCTTAAATTTTGGTATGCTATGCATAAGTAAAATGTTTACAACCAAAGTCGGATAAGCACGTTTTTGTAGGTTATCCCAAAGAATTTGTTGGGAATTTCTCCATAACACCGAGGACAAAAGAGTTTGTTACTTGGAACGTCAAGTTTCTTGAGAAGGAATTTTTCATGAAAAGTTAAGTGGGAGGACAATAGAACTTTGATAAGGTTGTTGAACCTTAGCTATATGTGCTAAGTAGCACAGCGCCGGAAAGTGTCCCGGTGGCGGCCACAATGCTCATGGCTCCCATGATAACAAAGGGTGTGATCTCGGGGATTAGAGTTCCTATTGAACCGTGTGGGTCGGTAAGAATCAAATAGTAAGATTTGATAAGCAAATCGTTATTGTGTTGACAATGATGAACCGACCACATGCAAAGAAACGATGATGGGCCCTGACTCCATAAAATGACTAGAAGTCATAGAATCCGTGATAGTATCCATACACGAGAAATCAAGTTTCTGAACTTGGAAGACCCTCCGGAAAGGCGTGAAGCCTATCGGCCATGTTTGGATCTATAAAGAAATAAGACATGGATGTTTAACATCTATGAAATAGTCGACATGTCGGAAAGAAGTTTACGACAATGTTCAAGGAGTTGACTATGACAAGATTTAATCTTTCATAGCGATATATAGTCTTGACGGATTAACATAGCAACCACTACATATAATTTGGTATATGGTAGTTGAATAAAAAAACAAGGTTCTTCTAATAGAACGGTAACCTAGGACGTGTACATGACATGGTCTGAAGGGTTTTGTTAATTCAAAGGGTGCTAAAAGGGCATGTAAACTTCAATAGTTGAAGTAAGCATAACGGAGTTGGAATCTTCACCATGATGAAACTATTAAAAGAGTTTAAATTCATCGGAGATGATGAAGATGCTTGCATTTGCAACAAATTAAGTGGGAGCGCTGAGACATATTTCTAATACATTATGTAGAGGACATATTGTTGATTGGAAATGATGTATCTTGAATTGACACAAGTTGAGGATTTCATTAAAATAAGATTTCGATGAAAGACTTGGGCAAACCCAGAATATTAGGCATCAATATCTATATGGATAGATTAAGGCGCTAATATGGTTGTGCCAGACATACATATATAAGATATTGAAAGGGTTCAATATGAGATATTGAAAGGGTTCAATATGGAAACAACAAGAAAGGTTCTTGCTGCATGGAAAATATTGTATCAAGATTCAAGTGTTTCAACACTTGGTGAGTAAAATCACATGAAGATTTTGATCGATTATACCATGATATGTATCCAGAATGTCCTATGCTCTAAATGTTATGAGCATATACCAGAATGATTTATAAGATGATCATTGGACAATAGTAAAGATATTCTTATAAGCTTTGGAAGAACTAAGAATATATCATGTATAAGTGACAAATAGTTAAAGGTAGTTCATTGTAAAGTGTTACATTGATACTAATTTTGTCACAAGATACAAATTAAATTTATCTCAATTTAGACTATGGGTGGCACAATGTAATGGAAAGGATGTTCCATGATGGATTTGGATGAGTTCCAAAGTTGAGATATTGTGACGGATACTACAACAAAAGGCTAAGTATATGACTGCTATAGTAGCAGCATAGGAGGGCATTTGTGTTAAGTAGTTTGTTATCAAACTAGGTGTGGTTCAAAGTGGGCTAATACTATGAAGATATATTGTGTGACAATAATATCAACATATTTTGAGCCGAATGAACTAAAGGTCTCACCAAAGGACCAAATTTATACAATGCCATCTCATTTGAGAATGAGTGATGCGTAGAGACGCAAAGAAATGCAAATACACACGGACCTGAAACTGTCAGATCCAGAGATTATGTTAACCACTAGCAATAGCGTATATGCAACACCAGAAAGCCATAGGTTTTCAATACGCAAAGTTTTTAAAACTAGATTATTGACTCTAGTGCAAGTGGGAGACTGAAGGGAATATGCCCGAGAGGCAATAATAAAGTGGTTATTATCTTATTCCATGTTTATGATAAATGTTTATTTTGCATGCTAAAATTGTATTGATCGGAAACATCAATACATGTGTGTTTAATAAACAAAAAGGGTTCCTAGTTATGCCTCTCTTATAGACTTGCTTGTTGATTAACAAGATGATCAAGGTTTCCTGATCATGGACATTGGATGTTGTTAATTACAAGGTCACACCATTGGTGGAATGATGTGATGAACATTCATCCGAAGTATAGCATTACGATCAAAGTCATTATGTTTATATTGCTATAACATCATACGAAGTAATCTTTATCCTTAGACCATGAGATCATGTTAATTGCTAACACCGGAAGAGTATCTTGATAACATCAAACGTCACACCGTAACAGGGTGACTATAAAGATGGGTTTAGTGCTACGAAGGTGTTATGTTGAGGCTCATGGATCAAGAGTGGAATTTGTCAATCCCGATGACGGATAGATATACTCTGGGCCCTCTCGGTGATATCACATTGAAATATCTTGCAAGCAAGTGATGTGATCACTAGAATGTTATATCACGGGAACGAGAAAAGAGTGCATGTCGGTAACGAGATCAAACTAGGTATGGAGATACCGATGATCGAATATCGGACATGTAATATATCACGAGACAAAGGGATTTAGTTACTAGCATTAAAGGTTCTCACAATCACAGAAGTCGTCGTTGAATGTGTAGGAGTCAGTATGGATCTCCAGGTCCCGCTTCTGATTATTGATCTGAGAGGGGTCTCGATCATGTCTGCATTATTCGCGAACCGTAGGGTGACACACTTAAGGGATACCGACACCATTTGGAGCAAATATGTTTCAAATAAAGATTTAAGAAAGCGCTGGAATTATTTCAATAGACACCAAATCAAGCTTTCGGTGAAATTGCTGAAATTGGTTCTGCATGTAATATTGAAATGTTGCAGGGGGTTTTATGTGAATGTTTGTTAATTAAAGTAATTAACAAAATTCTGAATAAAAATAATAAAATAGTTTTATTAAATGAGAGAGCATTAAATTTGAAGAAATTTAATGCATTTAAAGTGGAGACTTTAAAAGGGAATGTGAAGAGGCATTTTAATGTGGAGGGGTTACCACCACATGAATGGGGGAGGTGAAGGGTCACCTCCCCATGCGCCGGCCATGAAGGAGGGGTACCCTCCCCTCCTCCTATAAAAGGCCACCCTCTCCTCACTTCTCACTCACACCTCCTTGTGAAGGATCTCTCTCCCCCTCAAGTATTATTCCCCCATGTTCTCGGATTAGCGAGATACATGTTCCCGGTTGCTTTATTTGGAAAAGTGTTGCTGCTTCCGCTGCTTTGCTGGAGCGAGGGACGGAGGTTGTTGGGGTACCGGACATGTGTGCTATCACGGATGCACTGCTGCTTTGTGGTGCTGGACTTGGTGGTGCCGGAGCTGGATCTGATGGACGTGCTGGAGCCGGACCTGCTGGACTTCCTCACGATCTTGAGATCGGCAAGTGTACGACTACATCAACCACGAGTTCCTACTCGTTAACAAAGCTCGTTGTCTACGACGGTAAGTTCTCGTTGGATGTAAGTCCACCCGTTGCTTTGTACCTAATAGATAGATCTTGGCGTGTAGTTCACACCGTAGGAAATTTTTTGTTTTCTATGCTGCGGACCCAACAATTCCAAGTATATTCATGCTTTTGTCTACCTTTCACTTGTTATGAGAAAACTAGTGATTAAAGCTCTCACAAACTTGATGGCACAGTTTACTTTATTGCCTCTAATAAACTTGAACCATTGGGTCCTTCTTTGTTGCGTATATGCTTGCACTTTATAAGTTGAAGTTAGCAGAACCATGTTTCATGGGGAACGCTTTCAACATTGCACTTGTACTTTGTACCCCGTTGATATCATGTTCTTTTGCTTACGCATCCCGGCGGTGTGAAATAAAAATGGAACTTGTAAGATCATGGAGTTTGTATGTGTGTTAGAGAAACGCCTAGGCCGCTAGCCTAAGCCATGCCTAATCATGGTGGAAACTTGCAGCATCACCATAATGAGCACTCTATGAAGCATCCTCAATAAAACCCTATGCAAATAGCAAATAAAAAGATCACTGAGATGCTCATTGTCTGCTTGCCTTGTCATTTTGATTATGGGAAAGCTCCCGTATCATGTGCAAGGGGTACCCCATTGGCGGTTCTTAATAATACACATATACTTACAATGACAAGAGCTTACTCGTGACTGAAGTTGAGTAGCATGAGGATCGGTCTTCGTAAGTAAGAGGCATGAGATTTTGGTTTATAACTTGTGAAGCATATCCTCTTAGTTGTGTCACTTTAACCTTAATCACCTTCAAGATGCTTATGATAGGGGCAATGAGAGCTGAAAGCTATAAGTACCATAATTTTTGAAAGCTCTTTATGAGACTTGAATCCCTACTTCCTTTTACAAAAGGCCTTTCTTCCACCTTTATATTGAGTCTCCACCTTCTATCTTTATGCACTACTTTGAGAGCATAGTGGCAATTCTTAGTTCTATGTGCATTGTCCCAAGACTAGTTGATTTATGCATAACTTGTTATTGCTTGTTTGAAACTATTGTATCTAGTCACTCTTATGAACTTTGAAGGTGTCCTATGCATTTATATTTGCTACTCTATTGAGGGACAAGCTGAATACTATTATGCTAAGTTTTCTTTATGTGAAACAAACAAATGTATTGCAAAGAATTGTTATTCATGAATCTTTTGTTTGTGCCTTTTCATGTTGCATCATAGTTTCTTTGCTTATTGCTAGAACTTTTTCTTTCATGTTATGATTGAAGTACTATAATCCCAGCTTTGAATGTTTTGCAAATACTTTGATCAAGTCTTTGATGGTGCATGTCACCTCAAAAATTATTTCTTTTTATCACTTACCTACTCGAGGATGAGCAGGAGTTAAGCTTGGGGATGTTGATACATTGCAAATGTGTCTATAATTTTTGATGTTCCATGCTTGGTTTTATCCACTTTCTTGTGTTTTGTTCCAACTTTGGAGTACTTTTCATATGATTTCTTGGACTAACCTACTAACAAGAGTTTACCGCCTGTTTTCTCTGTTTTGGTTCCGTGAAAGTCGATAATGAATATTCTTGAACTGGACGGACAAAAGCCAAAGTGCCTATTTTTTCCGGAAGGATCAAGTGCGTAATCTGAGGCAGAGAAGGGCCAGAGAGCCACCACACCACCTGGCCACGCAGCCAGGCCTGGCCGTGTTGGGGTGGTGTCGCCTGCACCTCGGCCTCTACTTCCGCCTATAATTTGCCCTCGGACGAAACCCTAAGTACCCTATCAAAATCCATGAAAGAGTCTCAGAGTCAGCCATCTCCATCCCTAGATTGGGAGGATCTAAAGCTCTTCGGCACTGTCGGAGAGGGAATTCACCGAGGCCTTCTTCATCACCATGCAAGCCTCTGGTGTGATGCGTGAGTAGTTCATCCTTGGACTACGGATCCATGTAGTAGCTAGATGGCTGGTTCTCCTCCTTTGTGCTTTCATGTTTATATCTTGTGAGCTCCGTTCATGATCAAGATCATCTATTTGTAATCCATACATGTTGTGTTTGCGGGGATCTGATGGATATTGAGATGCTATTTCAGATTGATTATTGATTCTATCATGTCTTTGTTATTTGTGATCTTGTATGCTTTCCGTTGTTACTAGCTATCTTGGCCAAGTAGATGCTAGCAACTCCAAGAGTTAGTATTTATGCTCGATAGTGGGTTCATGCCTCCGTAACTGGGAAGTGACAGAAATCTCTAAGGTACTAGATGTGCTGTTGCTTCTAGGGACAAAACAACAATCCTTTGTTCATAGAACAATTGTATTGTTTACTTTACACGCAGTTCGTAAAGCAATAATCTGTTGCTTGCAACTTAATACTGGAGGGGGTTCGAATGATAACCTGAAGGTGGATTATTAGTCATAGATGTAGTTGGATGGCGGTCTATGTATTATGTTGTAATGCCCAATCAAGTCTCAAAGGAGTTAAGATGATTAGTATATGCATGTATTGCTTTCTCGGTGTTTGTCAATTGCCCTGCTGTAATTTGTTCACCCAGCATGTTATCTATCTAAGGAGAGCCACCTCTAGTGAACTATGGATCCCGGTCCTTTGTCTTTACATACAATCTATAAACTGTTTCTGCTTTGTGTTTACTTTCTGCAAACTTTTACTTCTTTCCATTCGATACGTTTAATCCTTTGTTTTCCGCAAAACACGGTGAGATTGACAACCTCATCACAAGTTGGGGACAAAGTTCTGTGGTTGTGTTGTGCAGGTATCCACATTGCTACTAGCACCGGTAGTGCGCCCTGCCAAAGCTCAGCTAGTAACACCTTTGGGGTGTTTCCTTGCTCCTACTGGTTCGATTAAACCTTGGTTTCATAACTGAGGGAAAACTTGTGCTGTGCTCATCATACCTTCCTCTTGGGGTTCCCAACGAGCTCTACGTCGATCATCGAGTGCATCAATGAACTACTCATGCATCACACCAAAGGCTTGCATGATGATGAAGAAGGCCTCCAGGGTGAATTCCCCTCTCCGACAGGGTGCCGGGAAGAGCTTCAGATCCCTCCCAATCTAGGGATGGAGATGATGGCAGCTATAGACTCTTTCGTGGATTTTTGATCGGGTACTTAGGGATTTCCGTATCAGAGGCAATATATAGGCAGAAGGAGAGGCCGAGGGGGTGCCTGGGGTGGCCAAACCACCCCCTGACGCAGGCCTGGCCTGGCCGCGCGGCCAGGTGTTGTGGCCGGGCCCTAGCCCCTCTCCGTCTCGTATTCTGGCTCCAGGTGTCCCTCGGTAAAATAATAACTTGGCTTTTGTCTCGTCCAATTCCGAGAATATTCATTTTCTGACTTTCCTGGAACCAAAAACAGCAAAAACCAGGCAGCTGGCACTGTGGATCTTGTTAATAGGTTAGTCCAAGAAATCATATGAAAAGTACTCCAAAGTGTGGACAAAACATAAGAAAGTAGATAAAACCAAGCATGGAACATCAAAAATTATGGATACGTTAGCAACGTATCAACATCCCCAAGCTTAACTCCTGCTCGTCCTCGAGTAGGTAAGTGATAAAAAGAAAGAATAATTTTTGGGGTGACATGCACCATCATAAACTTGATCAAAGTATTTGTAAAACATTCGAAGCAGGGATCATAGTACTTCAATCATAACATGAAAGACAAATTTCTAGCAATAAGACAAAGCAACTATGTTGCAACATGAAGAGGCACAAACAAAAGATTCATGAATAACAATGCTTTGCAAGACGTTTGTTTGTTTCACATAAAGAAAACATAGCATAGTAGTATTCAGCTTGTCCCTCATAGAGTAGCAAACATAAATGCATAGGACACCTTCAAAGTTCATAAGAGTGACTAGATACAAATACTTTAAAACAAGCAATATCAAAGCTATGCATCAATCAACAAGTCTTGGGACAATGCACATAGAACTAAGAATGGCCATTATGCTCTCAAAGTAGGTGCATAAAAATAGAAGGTGGAGACTCAACAAAAAAATAAAAATAAAAGAAAGGCCTCCATAGAAGGAAGTAGGGATTCAAGTTTCATAAAGAGCTTCCAAAAATTATGGTACTTATTAGCTTTCAGCTCTCATTGCCCCTATCATAAGCATCTTGAAGGTGATTAAGGTTAAAGTGACACAACTAAGAGGATATGCTTGACAAGTTATAAGCC
Source organism: Avena insularis (assembly GCA_023614405.1). NCBI lineage: Eukaryota > Viridiplantae > Streptophyta > Magnoliopsida > Poales > Poaceae > Avena > Avena insularis. Next base: position 91,015,542 of record CM042696.1, on the reverse strand, counting down.
GAAATCTCATGCCCCTTACTTACAAAGACCGAACCTAATGCTACTCAACTTTAGTCACAAGTAAGTTTTTGTCATTGTAAGTACATATGTATCATAGAGAACCGCCAACGGGTACCCCTTGCACATGATACAGGAGTTATCCCATAATCAAAATGACAATGCAAGCAGACAATGAGCATCTCAGTGATCTTTTTATTTGCTATTTGCATAGGTTTTTATTAAGGATGCTTCATAGAATGCTCATTATGGTTATGCTGCAAGTTTCCACCATGATTAGGCATGCCTTAGGCTAGCGGCCAAGGCGTTTCTCTAAGACAAATACAAACTCCATGATCTTACAAGTTCCCCTTTTATTTCACACCGCCGGGATCCATAAGCAAAAGAACATGATATCAACTGGGTACAAAGTACAGGTGCAATGTTGAAAGCGTTCCCCATGATACATGGTTCTGCTAATTTCAACTTATAAAGCGCAAGCATATACACAACAAAGATGGACGCAATGGTTCAAGTTTATTAAGTCCAAGAAAAGTAAAGTGTGCCATCAAGTTCGTGAGAGCTTTAATCACTAGTTTTCTCATAACAAGTTTAATTCAGAAGGTAGATAAAAACATGAATATACTTGGAATAGCATATTGATACGTCCATTTTGCATCACTATTCTATGTCATAATTCACTCCTATTCATTGATATATTGCGTATTGAGAGGTGATACTTATGTTATTTCATCTGTTTTTGCATGGTTGATGACTTTTGGAGCATGGACCGCTGCAGTTAGGATTCTGATGGAAAAGGTGCTGTTTGGAGGCAAAATTCACGAAGATTAGAAAATCCGGGAAAATATATGGAAAATCCTATTTTTCCAGAAGACGAAGGAAGCTAGAAGGGGGCTAGATATGGGCCACAGGAGGCCCACACCACCCCCTGGCGCGGGCCAGCCTAGGCCACGCCACCAGGTGGTGTGGCCGCCCTGGTCCATCCCCTGGCTCTCCCCTCTGGCGTATATTATCCCCCTGAAACCCGAAGACTCGGGAAGCGACCACAGAAAGATTCCGCCGCCTCTGCGGGGTGGAAAACATCGAGAGAGAAAGATCTCTCCAGTAGACAGATTTTTGCCGGGGGAATTCCTTCCCGGAGAGGGGAGATCGTCGCCATCAACACCACCATCAAACTGGACTTCATCGGGATCATCATCATCATCATCATCACCACCATCATCACCATCAGCACCCTCATCACCATCTCCATATTGTTGTAACAATTGTGTTGAATTTTGCATAGTTCATAGGGGAAACTTTCCCGGTGTTGATTACTCTTTGTAGTTGATGCTATTGAGTGAACCATTGAATTATTGTTTATGTTCAGATTGTTACACATCGTTATTCCATCTTTGATCATGATCCATATGATGTCTTATGTGTAGTTTGTTTTGTTCTTGAGGACATGTGAGAAGTCATGTTGTTAGTAGTGGAATTGTGTTGAGAAAGATTCAATAGTTTGATATTTAAGTTGTGGTGTACTTCTTCTAGTGGTGTCATGTGAACGTCGACTACATGACACTTCACCTATATGGGCCTAGGGGAATGCATTGTGTATTTGGATACTAATCGTAGGGGTTGCCAGAGTGACAGAAACCTGAACCCCCGTTAGGAAACCATTGCACAAGGGACGTAAGGGTCTTAGAGTTTAAAGTTGTGGTTAGGTTTCTACCTTAATTACTTTCTTGTACTTATGGATGTTTGCAAGGGGTATAATCATAAGTATGTATTAGTCCTAGGAAGGTCGGTACATTAGCATAGGTTCACCCACACAACACTTACCAATCTAAAGAAGATTAATCAACTATATGAAGTGAAAGCACTTGACAGTCTTCCCATGTGTCCTCGACAACGTTTGGTCATCTTAAGTAATACAACCGGCTTGTCCTTTGCTGCATAAAGGATTGGGCCACTTGCTGCATTTATTCCTACTATCTTTTATTTACTCATACTTTGTTTACTTGCTTTATCAAAAACCCCTAAAAATCCTTTTGCTAAGTATTTGCAGAGAATTCCTGATCCATACCACTAGCCAACACCTTCTGCTCCTCGTTGGGTTTGACACTCTTACTTATCGAAAATACTGCGATACACCCCCTATACTTGTGGGTCATCAAGACTATTTTCTGGCGCCGTTGCCGGGGAGTGAAGCGCTATTGGAGAGTGGAACTAGTAAAGGAAACTTCTACTGTGAGTATTGTTTACTTATGTTAGTTGCTTTATTTTTGTTATGGATAATTCGCTGAGTTTCTTATTTGGTAATGCTACTACCACTGCTAAGGTAGTAGATGAACCACCACCTGCTGAGAATGATGCTTTCAAAATACCTACAAGAATTATTGATCGTGTTATGGATAACTACTATGTTGGGGATGGAACTGTCCATCCTGGTGATCATTTGCTCTTTATACACGAATTATGCGGGTTGTTCAATTGTGCAGGTATTACTACAGATCAAGTTAAGAAGAAGATATTCTCATTGTCACTGAAAGGAAGAGCTGAGGACTGGTATAAGCTGCTGAAGAATGGTCAAGCTCTTGAATGGGAGGAAATAGTTCCTCTCTTTTATTCAAAGTTTTATCCTCCTAGTGAGATTCATAAAGATCGGATCAAATATACAACTTTTGGCCTCTTGATGGAGAGAGTACAGCTCAAGCTTGGGAGAGATTGAAGTTACTAATGCTCAAATGTCCCATTCATGAGCTCCCCAACAATATTATTATCAATAACTTTTATGCAAGGCTCCCTCTATATGATAAGGATTTATTGGATGCTTCTTGTGCTGGATCATTCACTCGCATGGAAGAAGAAGCTAAATGGGATCTTCTGGACCGTATTCAAGACAATGCTGGAGCGTGGGAGAATGACAAAGGTAGAAAGTCAGGTATAAATTATGATTATGAATGCATTGAATCTTTTATGGGAACTGATGACTTTCAAAATATTAAAAATTCTTATGGTCTAGACTCTCAAGCTATTGCTTCTTATTTTAAGGCTTTTGCTTCCTACATTGAAGTGCCTAAAAAGAAGTGAAATAAGTATCATGAACCTTATAAATATATTGCTAAGAGTGTTCCTGCAAGAAATACTGAAGTTTATACTGCTAATCATGTTTTACCTGAACCTTATATTGAGAAAATGCCTTTCCCAGTTAAGATAAAGGAACATTCTATGATAGCTAGTATGGTTAATGAAAGTACAAATAAAGCTATTGAACCTAATAAACAAATGGTTGATGAACCTATTATAGCAAATGTGAAAGACTTTGTTACTAAATATGAAGAAGAGGGACACACTATCCTTTGTAAGGATACCTCTAATATTGTTTCACAAAGTAGTATTATGAGAGCTAATATTCTTGTGTTTTCTGTTAGAATAATTGATCATTGCTACGATGGTCCTTGTGATAGTTATATTTTTAAGTTTATGCATGATACTGAAAGTTATTATGAGAGCGGGAAATGTGTTCTTATGTATCTCAATAATATCAAGTTTCCTCGTTTTATGCTAAAAGTTTTTATGTTGCACTTCTTTTGCCTTCCTATGCTTGTAGCCTCTGGTTTCAACAACTTTTTTGTTTACAAAATTCCCTTGCATAGGAAGTGGGTTAGACTTAAACTTGTGTGTTTTTGCTTCTTAATGCTCTCTTTCACTTCAATTCATATTCCTTAGTGAGCATCTTCAAAATTATCATGCCCATCTTAATGGCTATAAAGAAAGAGCTTTTTGGGAGACAACCCAATTTATTTTTGCTTTCAGTTTGTTTTTGTTTCTTTGAGTCTTGGAAGTTATTACTTCGGCAATAACCTCTCCTTATCCTTTTTGTTTGGTTTTTGTGTCAAGATCAACCTCTAATGAGAGAGAAGTAAGATTTGGGGAAGTTGCTTTCCCGAAACAGATTTTTGTGCTTCACCGTAAAAATTCGTGAGAGATCTCTGTATGTCGGATTGAGCTGTAATTTTTTGTGATTTTGCCCCAGGTTGTTATTTAACTTTAGTTAGTTTTGCACTTTTTTATGTGAGCAACAGAAGATTTTCGAAAAAATTAATCTTTACCTGCTGGTCTGTTTTGACAGATTTTGCCACTCTTGCATTTGCTTCTTTATTCGATTTCCTTTTTGAATTCCTTTTGGGTTTTCGGAAGGAGTTGCTACAGTAGCTTATGTTTTGATGGTTTTCAGTTGATATGGGACTCAAAAGGTTTTATCACTTTACTTATACTAATGTTGCTAATGAGAATTGTGTGAAGTTTTATGTGAAAGAAATTTCTAGGTAGTGGAGATGATGGTGTAATAAGGAAGTGAAAGGTTTTATGACTCAAGTAATAAGTGTATGAAGATGAAGATATTGGTGTTATTCCAGTGGTGACTCTGGAAGAATCTACTAGACACCAAATTCAGAGACCTGCAGAGTCTGTTTTCAAATAGGTAACAATTCTGGTAAGAAAAGTTCCACGAAAATACTATCCAACTATATTTTTGCAGTTTTCAGACAATAAGGAAAGTTATGAAGCGAAAAAGGGACGGAAACGGAGCCAGGGTGGCTCACTCCACCCTGTGGCACGGGCTCACCCCTGGCCGCGCCACTAGGTGGTGTGGCCACTCTGGACTCCGCCTCCGACTCGTTTTCTCCCAGTACCTTCCTTTTGTTGTGAAACTTCGTAATATATAATCCCCTGGATCCCCCGAGGTTTGTATATCGTGTTTTCGTCGAGTTTTCGTTTCGATCTGTTTCTGACAGGTAGAGTTCTAGATTTGGAGCCACAATGTCTTCCTCTGGATCAACCAAGGAGGATCTCTTAGAGGATATCATCAACCCATACATGAGGGAGTTGAAGATTCATCCCAAGGAGTTATTGTTTGAAGACGGGGAGGTCCGGATAGAAGAGGTTCAAGGCCCTAAAGGTGAAGGAAGTCTGGAGGACATGATGGAAGCACTAGAGCAAGAAGTCTTTAGGTACAAGAAGATGGCGGAACACGAAGTGGATATCATCCACAAGATTTGTTCCGAACTCATCGCCGAGCACCAAAAGGAGACTACTGAGCTCAAGGATGAAGTCCTCTCACTCTGCCAAACAACCAATGAACTTCAAGCACAGCTCTACGATGTTCAAAATCAAAACTATGAGTACAAAGTTAGATTTAAACGCATAAGTGCTGCTCCAAGTTTCAGGATGCTGGAGACCATGATGTCCTTTGTTGATGGGAAGCCCTTACTCTGGAAGTTGGACGAAGATGAGAGGATACCACCACCATCGAAGGAGTAATTCGTCATCAGGTTTGGCATCCCCTTGGTTTGTTTCAAGCTTGGGGGAGTGCCGCGGTATCACATCACTATCTTCTATCTTTTTACCTTATTAGTAGAGTCATATCATGAATAGAGAAGTTATTATGTAGGATGGTTTGCACTATGGAAGTGTCCCCTCTCTCGTTAGATATGTATCCCTTTGTGTGAGTTGCCATTATGGAATATTAATGAGAAGTTCTATCATTCACTCTTTTTCATAGCTTATATTAGTTTTCAATTCGTGGTTGTATGATTGATCTTGTTGTTAGTATTGGTATCACTTTGGGATCATTGAGTTAATTTAGTTGGTTTTGGCAAACCTGGCTCAGTCAGTAGCAACACTATTTTTGAGAGTTGAATGAAAAAGATAAAAGTACTCTAAAGAAAAAAAAATCATCATCTTTGTTTCTTGATCTGCTCATAAGTTTAGTATTCTCTAGTTAAGATCTTTTGTGCTTCCAAGGAAGATTGCATGTTTGTTTTTATCACTTGTTTGTTTGTTTGTTTCCTTCAACTCTTATACTTGCTACCCAGCCTTGCTAGCCAAAAACCTGTACTGAGAGGGAATTCTTCTCGTGCATCCACTGCTTTAAACCAAAACCCATGCCATTTGTGTCCACCATACCTACCTATTAGCATTATTGCTATTCCAAGTAAATTCTTGTTTTATCTACCTCCCAAATTAAACTTGTTATGTGAAAATTAGTGATTAAAGCTCTCATGAACTTGATGGCACACTTTATTTTCTTGCATTTAATAAACTTGAACCATTGTGCTCACCTATGTTGCGTATATGCTTGCGCTTTGTAAGTTGTGAATTAGCAGAACCATGTTGTCATGGGGAACGCTTTCAACATTTCACTGGTACTTTGTACCTAGTTATTAACATGTTCTTTTGTCTATGGATGTCGTCGGTGTGAAATGAAAGGGAAGCTTGTAAGTCCATGGAGTCATGCATGTGTGTTAGAGAAACGCCTGGGCCGCTGGTCTAATCCATGCTGACATGGTGGAAACCTGCAGCGTAACCATAACGAGCATCTATGAAGCATTCTTCTTATAAAAAAAGATAGAGATTTAGAAAAAGAGAAAAAGGAAAAAAAAGGGATATTATGAAAAGAGGAAAGAGAGAAAAAAGCATCATATTCCCATGGTAAATAAGAAGATTGCTAAGATACTTGTTGTCTGCTTGCCTTGTCATTTTGATATGGGGATTCTTCCGTATCATCGGGCAAGGGGTACCCCGTTGGCGGTTCTCTATGATACACATATGATTACGATGACAAGAACTTACCGGTGACTAAACTTGAGTAGCATGAGGAGCGTCCCTCGTATTCAAGGGACATGAGATTCTCAATTTACAACTTGTCAATGCATATCCTCATATTTGATCACTTTAACCTTAATCACCTAAAGATGCCTATGATAGGGGCAATGAGAGCTGAAAGCTAGTAAGTATCATAATTTTTGGGAGCTCTTTATGAGACTTGCAATCCCTGCTTCCCTCTGCGAAGGGCCTTTCTTTTACTTTTTAGTTGAGTCAGTAAACCTACTCCCTTCTATCTCAGCAATTATTTTGAGTTGTTGTGTTTCGTTCATTCATATGATGATTTATTCAATCATGTTTCTTATGTTCCTTGTTTTGCACATTGCTTTTATCTTGGTGATTACTACTTTGAAAGCTATCATTGAAAACCAGTTATTTGTGAACTCCAACAAATTATCAACTATTCTTCGACCAAGAGCTAAGTTTGCCATTACCAATTATGATTTACTTTATGTATCTTTATTGTGTTTCCGTTACTCATTGCAAGTAAGTTATATAATAGTGAGTTGTCTTCTATTATGATCTATGTATTGATGAATGTGATGCTTCTTGTCCGTATTCTTTTATTGACTCTTCACTCCATAAACCTGAGGCCATGTTTATTGAGCTAAGTTTCGCTTGGGGACAAGCAAAGTCTAAGCTTGGGGGAGTTGATACGTCCATTTTTCATCACTATTCTATGTCATAATTCACTGATATTCATTGATATATTTCGTATTGAGAGGTGATACTTATGTTATTTCATCTATTTTTGCATGGTTGATGACTTTTGGAGCATGGACCGCTGCAATCAGGATTCTGATGGAAAAGGTGCTCTTTGGAGGCAAAATTTGCGAAGATCAGAAAATCCGGGAAAATATACAGAAAATCCTATTTTTCCAGAAGACGAAGGAAGCCAGAAGGGGGGCTGGAGATGGGCCATAGGGGGCCCACACCACCCCCTGGCGCGGGCCAGCCTAGGCCGTGCCACCAGGTGGTGTGGCCACCCTGGTCCATCCCTGGCTCTCCCCTCTGACGTATATTATCCCCCCGAAACCCTAAGACTCAGGGAGCGACCACAGAAAGTTTCTGTCGCCTCTGCGGGGCGGAAAACACCGAGAGAGAAAGATCTCTCCGGCAGACAGATTTTTGCCGGGGGAATTCTTTCCCGGAGAGGGGAGATTGTCGCCATCAACACCACCATCAAGCTGAACTTCATCGGGATCATCATCATCACCGCCACCATCATCACCATCAGCACCCTCATCACCATCTCCATATTGCTGTAACAATTGCTTTGAATCTTGCATAGTTCATAGGGGAAACTTTCCTGGTGTTGATTCTGTTTGTAGTTGATGCTATTGAGTGAACCATTGAATTATTGTTTATGTTCAGATTGTTACACATCATTATTCCATCTCTGATCATGATCCATATGATGTCTTGTGAATAGTTCGTTTTGTTCTTGAGGACATGGGAGAAGTCATGTTGTTAGTAGTGGAATTGTGTTGAGAAAGATTCAATAGTTTGATATTTAAGTTGTGGTGTACTTCTTCTAGTGGTGTCATGTGAATATCGACAACATGACACTTCACCTATATGGGCATAGGGGAATGCATTGTGTATTTGGCTACTAATCGTAGGGGTTGCCAGAGTGACAGAAACCTGAACCCCCATTAGGAAACCATTGCACAAGGGACGTAAGGGTCTTAGAGTTTAAAGCTGTGGTTAGGTTTCTACCTTAATTACTTTCTTGTACTTACGGATGTTTGCAAGGGGTATAATCACAAGTATGTATTAGTCCTAGGAAGGTCGGTACATTAGCACAGGTTCACCCACACAACACTTATCAAGCTAAAGAAGATTAATCAACTATATGAAGCGAAAGCACTTGACTGTCTTCCCATGTGTCCTCGAGAACGTTTGGTCATCTTAAGTAATACAACCGGCTTGTCCTTTGCTACATAAAGGATTGGGCCACTTGCTACATTTATTCCCACTGTCTTTTATTTACTCGTAATTTGTTTACTTGCTTTATCAAAAAACCCTAAAAATCCGTTTGCTAAATATTTGCAGAGAATTCCTGATCCATACCACTAGCCAACACCTTCTGCTCCTCATTGGGTTTGACATTCTTACTTATCGAAAATACTGCGATACACCCCCTATACTTGTGGGTCATCACATATGCTAATAGGTAGGTATGGTGGACTCTTTGTAATAACTTGGTTTTAGGAGTTGGATCCATGAGTGGAACTCATACTTGGTTACGGAGGCTAGCAGAAGACTAGGAGCGACCAACTAAGAGAGCAATAATGGCCATAATCATGCAGAGCGACAAAACATCATTGATCAAAGGATAAAGTGATACTACAAGTTGAAAACTAAAGGATCATAAAGGCTATGGTGACTTGAGATAGTCATAACATGGTGTGAGCATGCTCCAAGTCGACCCAAATAAAGCATCAAACGAGAATACCACAATACTATGCTTTAATATGCTAAAACAACGCATAATTCTTCAAAGGCACATTAACAATCTCAATTGTTTTATAACAAGTCATGCTACAGCAAAGAATACTAAGCATAAATCCAAAACAATATCGAGCATGGCATGACAAAGCATATGCCACAGTCAAAAACAAGCTCTCTTTACCACTTAAGCATGAACTTTCCTACTCTTTTTCCAAACCAAACCAAACTATTTGAAAACCAATGTATAAAAGAGGGGGTCCAACCAATTTATTTAGAAAACTAAGAAAACAAAGCAAATGAAAAACCAAAACAAAAACGAAAAAGAAGATGCTCCAAGAACAACACAACTGTGCATGAAACAAAAAAATGAAGTGTTTGGAAGAAACCTGGGATTTTTATTGATGAAGAAGGGGATGCCTTGGGCATCCCCAATCTTTGACGCTTGTACTTCTTGGATATTTATTGGGGTGACACGCGTGGCATCCCCAAGCTTGAGCTTTAGTCCATCCTTCATCTCATTACTCATTCCTTCCATACAAACTTCACACAATCTTTATTAGCAACATTAGTGCACTCAATATAAATAAGTCTTAAGGTTCAGTTATAACACCAAATAAACTTCCATTAGAACACTAGCTACTGTAGCACTTCCCTCAAAAAGCTCAATTCCCCAAAAGAACTCAAAAAGGAACCAACAAGAAGCAAATGCAGAAAATGGCAGAAATCTGTCAAAACAGACCAGCAGGTAAAGACGAATATTTTGAAAGACCTTATGTTGCTCAAATCAAAAAGTGTTGAACTAACGAAAGTTAGATAACAACCTGGGTCAGAAGCACAAAAATTCACGCCTGAAAAGGACGTATAGACATTTTACACGATTTTTTACGGTGAAGCACAGAAATCTGTTTAGGGACAGCAACTTTCCCAATCATTACTTCTCTCTCATTAGAGGTTACTCTTGGCACAAAAAGCAAATAAAAAGGATAAGGAGTGGTTATTACTGAAGTAATAACTTCCAAGACTCATCTAAAACTTTTGGGTTATCTCCCAATAAGTACTTTTCTTTAACGCCTTTAAGTTAGGCATAAGAAGCAAGAAAAAGGATCAAGTGTTCTCAAATGAAGAAGCATTAAGAGCAAATTTTGTTTTCATAGGAGAGGCAAAAGAAATCTTCTCTCTCTTCTTAGGGAAGTGTTCTATACCTTTCTTGAGTGGGAGTTGATATTTAATGGTGCCTTCTTTTATATCAATAATGGCACCAACAACTCTAAGAAAAGGTCTTCCCAAAGTAGTAGGACAAGAAGCATTGCATTCAACATCCAAAATATAGAAATCAACAGGGACATAGGCATTGTTAACCATAATAAGAACATCATTAATACTCCCCATGAGTTTCTTTTTAGCATTATCATAAAGTGGGACATTCAGATAACAATCTTCAAGTGGTGGCAAATCAAGCATATCATAAATCCTTCTAGGCATAATAGAAACACTACTATCAAGATCACATAAAGATTTGAAATCAAAATCATTCACTTTGATATTAATGATGGGTTACCAACCATCTTCTTGTTTTATAGGAATATAAGCTTTATGTTTCATATTTTCTCCTTTAATCTTTATGAGAGCATTAGTAATGTGTTTTGTAAAGGCCATATTCATAGCACTAGAATTAGGACTTTTAGCAAGTTTTTGTAGGAACTCAATAACTTCAGAGATATTGCAACCATCAAGATCAAAATCATAATTATCATCTAAAGTAGTAGAGTTATTACTAGCCTCAACACTAGTGGTAGTGATAGTAGAAACACTAATGTTTCTAGCAATTTCATCTTCTCTTTCCCACTTAGCATGCAATTCAGCTAATAGTCTAACATTTTAATCAATTCTTACTTGTATGACATTAGTGGCTGCAAAGGGATTATCAATAGTTTTAGGTTTAGCAGCCATTTTATTCAAAGAAGATTGAGCTTCAGCCAGTGATGTTATATTTCTTTCATCATTAGAGAGTTTTTCCTCAATAGTTTTATTGAAAGCGGTTTGTTTACTAATAAAGTCTTTAAGCATAACATCAAGTTCAGAGAGAACACTCCTATTGTTGTTGTAGGAATTTCCATAAGCATTACCATTGTTGGAAGGATATGGCTTATAATTGTTGTTACCAAAATTATTCATGTAGGCATTGTTGCTAAAATTATTATTTCTTATAAAGTTCACATCAACTTGCTCTTCTTGAGCAACCAAAGAGGCTAAGGGAACATTATTTGGATCAATATGGGCTTTCCCATTAACAAGCATAGACATAATAACATGAATCTTATCACTCAAGGAGGAGGTTTCCTCAACATAATTTACCTTCTTACCTTGTGGAGCTCTTTCAGTATGCCATTCGGAGTAGTTGACCATCATATTATCCAGAAGCTTTGTTGCAGCACCCAAAGTAATGGTCATAAATGTACCTCCAGCGGCAGAATCCAATAGATTTCTTGAAGAATAGTTCAATCCCGCATAAAAAGTTTGGATAATCATCCAAGCAGTCAGTCCATGAGTGGGACAATTCTTTACCAAAGATTTCATTCTTTCCCAAGCTTGAGCAACATGTTCATTATCAGATTGTTTAAACTTCATTATTTCATTTCTCATAGATATAATCTTAGCAGGAGGATAGTATTTTCCAATGAAATCATCTTTGCATTTAGTCCAAGAATCAATACTATTCCTAATTAAGGAATTCAACCATTCTTTAGCTTTTCCTCTCAAAGAGAAAGGAAACAATTTAAGCTTAATAATATCTCCATCTATATCCCTATGCTTTTGCATCTCACAAAGTTCAACAAAGTTATTTAGATGGGCAGCAGCATCTTCATTACCAATACCATAAAATTGTTCTCTCATAACAAGATTGAGTAAAGCAGGTTTTATTTCAAAAAAAAGTAGCTTCAGGAATAGGTGGAGCAATAGGTGTGCTCATAAAATCATTGTTGTTGGTGCTAGTGAAGTCACACAAATTAGTGTTTTCAAGAGTAGTCATTTTTTGTGTTTTTGATAAAGAAAGCAAACTTGTAAAACTGATTTTTTTTGTGTTTTTTATAAAGAGACAAGCAAACAAAGAAAAACAAAAATAACAAAGTAAAGAGATTGGTTATGAGGGACTCTCCTTGTGAAGATGTCCTTGACTTCCTAGCAACGGCGCCAGAAAAATACTTGTTGACTCGTGTACTAACGAGCTCGTTGGCGAACCCCAAGAGGAAGGTATGATGAGAAGAGCAGTAAGTTTCCCTTAGTTATGAAACCAAGGTTATGAATTCAGTAGGAGCAAGGAAACACCCCAAATGTGTAGCTAGCTGAACTTTGGCAGGGCGCACTACCGGTGCCAGCAGCAACGTGGAGACATGCACAACACAACCACAGAAATCTGTCCCCAACTTTGGATGAGGTTGTCAATCTCACCGGTTTTGCTGAAAACAAAGGATTAAACGTATCGAGTGGAAGAAAGTAATAGTTTGCAGAAAGTAAACACAAAGCAGTAAACAGTTGATTGTAGATTGATAGTAAAAGAAAGGACCAAGGTCCATAGTTCACTAGAGGTGGCTCTCCTTAAGATAGATGACATGTTGGGTGAACAAATTACAGCGGGGCAATTGACAAACATCGAGAAAGCAATCATCTATGACTAATAATCCACCTTCAGGTTATCATCCGAACCCCCTTCAGTATTAAGTTGCAAGCAACGGATAATTGCATTACGAATTGCGTGTAAAGTAAACAATACGATTGTTCTATGAACAAAGGATTATTGTTTTCTCCCTAGTAGCAACAACACATCTAGTACCTTAGAGATTTCTGTCACTTCCCTAGATTACCAGAGGCATGAACCCACTATCGAGCATAAATACTAACTCTTGGAGTTGCTAGCATCTACTTGGCCAAGATAGCTACTAACAATAGAAAGCATGCAAGATCACAAATAACAAAGACATGAAATAGCATCTCAATATCCATCGGATCCCCGCAAACACAACATGTATGAATTACAAATAGATAATCTTGATCATGAACGGAGCTCACAAGATCTAAACATGATAGCACAAAGGAGGAGAACTAGCCATCTAGCTCAGGGCCGGCCCTAATAGTTTAGAGGCCCGGTGCAAGAAAAAAAAAGGGGCCCCTATACATAAATAACAGAGATTATTTTTAATATTTTAGTAGCTTAAGCATTAACATAATTCTCCGTAAATTATCGATGAAAACATTACATGTGAGGAACTACTCATGATCTTATTGACGATAATGTTAAATTAAGAAATCACATACATTTGTTCAAGGAAATGATATATCAACCAAAATAGTACTTCTGTTCACAAATTACCAAAGCTAGTTCCTTAGAATTACTAGCCGAACTTCTATTTGTCCTAACAAATTTTTCGAGAGCTCCTCTTTGGGATTCTATGAATTCATTGTCTCGCTTCCTCTTCTTTCTCTTTTCATGAATGAAATTAAACTTTCTAGATGACATATCGAAACACAATTGCAAAAACATAACAATACACAATTTTTACATGAGATCAGAAGTTGGATCAAAAGCACCTTGATCTGGCTTGAAGCTTGACTAGTTGTCTCTGCAACTTCCGCTCGCAATCTACTTGCCGCCGGTACTGTGGGCGTCGGACTGCCCTTGGAAGCCCATAGCAACGGCTCAATGCCAATCCCCTAAGTCTGCATGTTTGAGATTAATCGGGACCGCATGGATGAGGGAGAACAGATGGAAATCAGCAAATCAGAATTTCCTCCACCATTAATCTCGTCCAAACGGCTAGAAATTGTAAGGGGAGAGAGGGGCGCCATGGTCGCCGTGATTGCCGAGTGAGAGTAGAGGAGTCTGGAGCCTGGTGGAAACTAGGATAGGTAATGATTGACTCATAGCCACGGGCGTCCTTTTTTTGACTCACGGCCACAGGAGACATGGAGGCATGCGTTTACTTAGTTTTACCCTTGGTTAAAATTGTCATAGTTTAAGGTTGTCTTTCCTTGCGCGTACATGGGATGGGGCCCCTGCCGACGCGAGGCCCTGTGCACCCGCACCTCCTGCACATGCCCAGGGCCGGGCCTGTCTAGCTACTACATGGACCCGTAGTCCAGAGATGAACTACTCACGCATCACACCGGAGGCTTGCATGATGATGAAGAAGGCCTCCAGGGTGAATTCCCCTCTCCGGAAGGGTGCCGGGAAGAGCCTCAGATCCCTCCCGATCTAGGTATGGAGATGACGGCGGCTACAGACTCTTTCGTGGAATTTTGATCGGGTACTTAGGGTTTCCGTATCGGAGGCAACTTATAGGCGGAAGGAGAGGCCGAGGGGGTGCCTGGGGCGGCCAGACCACCCCCTGGCACGGGCCAGGCCTGGCCGCGCGGCCAGGTGGTGTGGCCGGGCCCCAGCCCCTCTCCGTCTCGTATTCTGGCTCCAGGTGTCCCTCGGTGAAAAACTGACTTGGGATTTTGTCCCGTCCAATTCCGAGAATATTCATTTTCTGACTTTCCTGGAACCAAAAACAGCAGAAAACAGGCAGCTGACACTGTGGCTCTTGTTAATAGGTTAGTCCAAGAAATCATATGAAAAGTACTCCAAAGTGTGGACAAAACATAAGAAATTAGATAAAACCAAGCATGGAACATCAAAAATTATGGATACGTTAGCAACGTATCAATCAACAATGCCTATGACACAAATAGAACACTCAAAAAAATGCTCAGTCATGCACTCGAAAGGCTTCATAAAGTCTCCAATCGAATATGCGATTCCAGTGGACACTCGGGGGCTACTGACATGGGTATACCCTACAGGTACTCGAGTTTAGCATATACGGTCCAGATACGGCAGAAGACCATGGCATTACCAAGGCCCAATGAAGAATTCGAGTGGCCCACGGACTCCCAATTGCTTGCGAGACAAGAAGAAGCTTAAGATAGAAAGTTCAAAGGGCAAACCCTAATCTGTAACCGACTCGACCTGCTACCTGAGACCTAGCCTATCTATATAAAGGCTAGGAGGGGGCGGCGAGGAGGACAATCACAACCCTAGTTTCCACAACTCTCGCTAGATTGCATCTCCGTGCCCCTGTAATCTTCAATTCCTTTCTTAATTCCAAGAGCAGACAAGCAGGAGTAGGGACCTCTGCGTGGCCTGAACCTGGGTAAATCTTGCATCCTTGTGTGCTTGTTTGCTAGCCGATTGATGCCTCTAGCGCTCCCTCCTTCTCCAAAACCCAAGTCCATAACAATGGGCATTGACGAGTTGAACCCTCGTCACTCCCAGAGCTTTTCTCCCAGTTCGAGGGGCCCGAGCGACGCACGGGAGCCAAGAGCATACATCCTGGTTCGTAAGGGAGTACTTGTCCCGGTTTGTAATACAAACTGGGACTAAAGGTCGTGCCCCAGACATGTGGCCTGCGGCACAACTTTAGTCCTGGTTCGTATTATGAACTGGGATGAATAGTCCTCCTATAAATGCGTCGTTCCAGCCAACCCCTCCCTCTGTTTTTTTCTCGGTGGAAAGAGTGAGGTGTGTGTGCTAGTTTTTTTCCTATGCACATTAGGTGTTTGAGGAAATGCCTGAGAGAATGATACCGCTTGATTTCACACAAAACAAAAATGATATGAGGTGCCCGAGCCACACTTAAGCCTTTTTCCTCTTTTTTCCTTCTCGATTGAGGTTAGCAACCTTATCTTTTAATCTGTCATTCATATAATAATGCATGTGTCGATGTAAAGTGGTCATCTCACTATTCATGATGTTCTGATATGATGCAGATGAACCAGGAGGGATGGATGTACGGTGACCGACGTGAATCTATGTACATTCAAGGCGTGGATAAATTTATCGATGTGGCTAAGGCAAATAAAGATAATTGTTTTATGTGTTGTCCATGTGTTCAATGTCGGAACATTAAGGAGTACTCTTCCTCGAAAATTGGTTCGGAGAGGTTTCATGCCCAGCTATAATTGCTAGACCAAGCACGAAGAAAGAGGGGTTATGATGGAAGACTGAAGAAGAAGAGGATGATGACAACTATTGTCATATGTTCCCTGAATATGATGATACTGCAATGGAAGAGAATGAAGAAGGAGGTGAAGAACGGGCATCAGATGAGCCCGTCGATGATCTTGGTCGGGTCATTTCTGATGCAAAGCGAGACTGTGAAACAGAGAAGGAGAAGTTGAAGTTGGAGGGCATGTTAGAGGATCATAAAGAATTGTTGTACCCAAATTACGAAGATGGTAGCACAAAGCTCGGTACCATATTTGAATTACTGAAATGGAAGGCAGAGACTGGTTTATATGACAACGGATTTGAGAAGTTACTAAAAATAATAAAGTCAAAGCTTCCAAAGGATAACGAATTGACCGAGAGTACTTACAAAGCAAAGAAGATTCTCTGCCCTCTAGGATTAGATGTGCAGAAGATACATGCATGCATTAATGACTGCATCCTCTACCGCGGTAAGGAGTACAAGAATTTAGACAAATGTCCGGTATGCACTGCACTGTGGTATAAGATCAGAAGAGATGACCCTGGTGATGTTGATGGTGATGACGAGCCCCCTAGGAAGAGGGTTCCTACTAAGGTTATGTGGCATGCTCCTATAATACCAAGGTTGAAACGTCTGTTCAGAAACAAAGAGCATGCTAGGTTGTTGCGATGGCACAATGAAGACCGTAAGAAAGATGGAAAGTTGAGACACCCTGCTGACGGGTCGTAGTGGAGAAAAATCGAGAGAGAGTTCCGGAGTTTGCAGGTTACACGAGGAACTTATGGTTTGGTCTAAGTACAGATGTCATGAATCCTTTTGGGGAGCAGACCTTCAGTCACAGCACCTGACTTGTGACTCTATGTATCTACAACTTTCCTCCTTGGTTGTGCATGAATCTCAAGTTCATTATGATGCCAGTGCTCATCCAAGGCCCGAAGCAACCCGTCAACGATATTGATGTGTACCTACGACCATTAGTTGAAGAACTCTTACAGTTGTGGGGAAAACCAGGTGTATGTGTGTGGGATGAGCACAAACAGGAGCCATTTGACCTACGAGCGCTGCTTTTCGTAACCATCAATGATTGGCTTGCTGTTAGTAACCATTCTGTTGGAAATATGCCCTAGAGACAAATAGTAATAAGGACTATTATCATATTTCATAAAGTTTATGATTAGTGTATCATTCTATAACTGTATTGAAAGGAAACATCAATACACATGTGATATATAAACAACCAGGGGTTCCTAGTGAAACTCTAGTCATTGGTTCATTGGTCAACAGATGATCAAGTTTCCTGATCATGTGGCATTTATGCTAGTTGGAAATAGAGTCAACTCATTTTGAGAATGAGATGATGAACCAATACCCAACATAAACATCGTGACCCAATCATGTCACGAAGTTTAAGTTACAATGATTAGAAATGGATCCTCGTAGACTATTCCTTAGACCTTGAGGCTATATCAATCACTGTCTCTCGAGAGTGCTTAGATAGCGTCAAGCACCACTTGGTAATACAATGGTTATAAAGGTGTGTTCAGGTACTCGGAGGAAACCTTAGAGGCAATATATGTCAAGAGTGGGATTTTTCTGTCCACGTGACAGAAAGATACTCACGGGCCCAATCGGAGAAGTTATATCCAATAGCTGCGCAGCCTGTGATTTGATCACACGGATATCACTTGTCGGAACGAGTCAAGTAGCATTGTTCGGTAACGAGATTGAACATGACATGGTGATGTCATTGATTAAATCTCGGGCAATGCAAGTATCGAGAGACAAAGGGAATAAGACAGGACCGTCCCGGTTCAAACAACGAAAGATCTTCCTGGAACGCATAGGGGTCACATGGCCATCTAGGTCCCTCTGTCGATCATTGGTCCGGGAGTGTCCCAACTATGTATGGAGTGTTCCCGAACTGTAGGGTGATGTCTACGCACTTCTATTCTTGTAGACAGTTGTTGGGCCTCCAAGTGCAAAGGTTTATAGAACAGCAGCAAGTTTTCCCTTAAGTGGATCACCCAAGGTTTATCGAACTCAGGGAGGAAGTGGTCAAAGGTATCCCCTCTCAAGCAACCCTGCAATCAAGATACAAGAAGTCACTTGTGTCCCCAACACACCCAATACACTTGTCAGGTGTATAGGTGCACTAGTTCGGCGAAGAGATAGTGAAATACAAGTGGTATGGATAATTATAAGTGGTAACGGTGATAGAAGATAGCTTGATGGCGTGAAAAAGACTAAAGTAAAACTGAAATAAAGAAGGAAGCAAGCAAACATGTAACAGATCTAGTAGCAAACGGTGTTTCAATGCTAAGAAACAGGGCCTAGGGATCATACTTTCACTAGTGAACACTCTCATATAAATATCTTCTCTTTATGATACTACTCTTAACAACTCTCCGGTTGCAAACTCTAATCGATGGTAGGGCATAACAGCACACCTCAAAGTAAGCCTTTCCCATCTAGAAAACCCCACACTGTCACCTTGAGTACTAGATGAGTCCAACAAACACCACAATTTCATAGAGACATCCAACTCCAAGTATAACTCATAACAAGTATTTGTAATCTCTAGCCTAAGTGCCACCATGGTGTGCACGCTGTCACTTTCACACACATGGGGAGAGCAGAGATCTATTAAAGCACTTGAGTATCAAGGTAGATCTATAGATTACAAGCTCATGATCTCAATAAGATCATGCATAGAGAGAGAGAGATGAACACATAGCTACCGGTAGAACCCTTAGCCTCGAGAGAGAACTACTCCCTCCTAATCATGGGAATCAGCAACGGTGATGGAGATGGTGGTGGAGATCGATGGAGATAGCTCCGGGGGCACTTCCCGTCCGGCAGGTCTTTGGAACAGAGACTTCTGTCCCCGAATCTCCCTTCGGTGGCGTGGCGCCTGGAACTTTTCGTGGCCGTGAGGCTTGATGATTTAGGGTTTTGGCCGGGAGGCTTCTTATAGGCGGAGGAAGGTCGGTGGAGTGCTGGGACCACACACACGGTGGCGCGGGTAGGGCTAGCCCGCGCCTAGGGGGGTGTGGCCAGGCCCTGGCCCTCCTCCGTCTCGTATTCTGGCTCCGTGAGTCTTCCGATAAAATAGGAACTTTGGCTTTTGTCCCATCCAATTCCGAGAATATTCATTTTCTGACTTCCTGAAACCAAAAACAGCAGAAAACAGGCAACTGGCACTGTCGCATCTTGTTAATAGGTTAGTCCAAGAAAACATATGAAAAGTACTCCAAAGTGTGGACAGAACACAAGAAAGTAGATAAAACCAAGCATGGAACATCAAAAATTATAGATACATTTGCAATGTATCACTACCCTGCTTGAGAGATACAAGAAGTCTCTTGTGTCCCCAACACACCCAATACACTTGTCAGGTGTATAGGTGCACTAGTTCGGCGAAGAGATAGTAAAATACAAGTGGTATGGATAATTATAAGTGGTAATGGTGATAGAAAATAGCTTGATGGCATGGAAAAGACTAAATACAAACTGAAATAAAGAAGGAAACAAGCAAACATGTAACAGATCTAATTGCAAATGGTGTATCAATGCTTAGAAACAAGGCCTAGGGATCATACTTTCACTAATGAACACTCTCATATAAATATATTATCTTCATGATACTACTCTTAACTACTCTCCGGTTGAACACTCTAATCGATGGTAGGCCTATAACAGCACACCTCAAAGTTCATCTTTCCCATCTAGAAAACTCCACACTATCACCTTGAGCTCTAGATGGTTCCAACAAACACCACAATTTCATAAAGACATCCAACTCAAAATATAACTCATAACAAGTATTTGTAATCTCTAGCCTAAGTGCCACCATGGTGTGCATGTTGTCAACTTCACACACATGGGGAGAGCAGAGATCTATTAAAGCACTTGAGTAGCAAGGTAGATCTATAGATTACAAGCTCATGATCTCAATAAGATCATGCATAGAGAGAGAGAGATGAACACATAGCTACGGGTAGAACCCTTAGCCTTGAGAGAGAACTACTCCCTCCTCATCATGGGAATCAGCAACGGCGATGGATATGGTGGTGGAGATCGATGGAGATGGCTTCGGGGGCACTTCCCCGTCCCGGCAGGGTGCTGGAACAGAGACTTTCTATCCCCCGAATCTCCCCTTCGGTGGCGGCAGTGCTGCGGAACTTTTCATGGATTTCTAATTGACTACTTAGGGTTTTCGCATCGGGGGGCTTCTTATAGGAAAAAGGGCAAGGTCGGTGGAGGCCGGAGGGGCCCACACCACCTGGTGGCGCGGCCAAGGGGGACCCGCGCCACCCTATGGTGTCTGGCCCTGGCCCTCTCAAATCTCCGTGTTCCCCTCGGTGAAATATTGACTTTGGCTTTTGACCCGTCCAATTCCGAGAATATTCATTTTCTGACTTTCCTGGAACCAAAAACAGCAGAAAATAGGCAACTGGCACTGTGGCATCTTGTTAATAGGTTAGTCCAAGAAATCATATGAAAAGTACTCCAAAGTGTGGACAAATCACAAGAAAGTAGATAAAACCAAGCATGGAACATCAAAAATTATAGATACATTTGTAATGTATCAACATCCCCAAGCTTAACTCCTGCTCGTCCTCGAGTAGGTAAGTGATAAAAAGAAAGAATAATTCTTGAGGTGACATGCACCATCATAAACTTGATCAAAGTATTTGTAAAACATTGATAGCTGGGATCATAATACTTCAATCATAACATGAAATAAAAAGTTCTAACAATAAGACAAAGAAACTATGATGCAGCATGAAAAGGCACAAACAAAAGATTAATGAATAACAATGCTTTGCAAGACGTTTGTTTATTTCACATAAAGAAAACATAGCATAGTGGCATTCAGCTTATCCCTCATAGAGTAGCAAACATAGATGCATAGGACACCTTCAAAGTTCATAAGAATGACTAGATACAAATAGTTTAAGGACAAGCAATATCAATGTTATGCATCAATCAACAAGTCTTGGGACAATGCACATAGAACTAAGAATGGCCACTATGCTCTCAAAGTACGTGCATAAAGGTAGAAGGTGGAGACTCAACAAAAAGGTAAAAGAAATGCCTTCATAGAAGGAAGTAGGGATTCAAGTCTCATAAAGAGCTTCCAAAAATTATGGTACTTTTTAGCTTTCATCTCTCATTGCCCCTATCATAAGCATCTTGAAGTGATTAAGGTTAAAGTGAACAAACTATGGTGTATATGCTTGACGAAGTATAAGTTAGGAATCTCATGTCCCTTGAATACGAGGGTCGCTCCTCATGCTACTCAAGTTTAGTCATCGGTAAGTTCTTGTCATTGTAAGTACATGTGTATCATAGAGAACCGCCAACGGGGTACCCCTTGCCCGATGATACGGAAGAATCCCCATATCAAAATGACAAGGCAAGGAGACAATGAGCATCTCGGCAATCTTCTTATTTACCATGGGAATATGGTGCTTTTTTCTCTCTTTCCTCTTTTCATAATCTCTTTTGTTTTCTTTTTCTCTTTTTTCTCAATATAGGACTCTTTTTTATAAGAAGAATGCTTCATAGACAGCTCATTATGGTTACGCTGCAGGTTTCCACCATGTCAGCATGGATTAGACCAGCGGCCTAGGCGTTTCTCTAACACATATACATAACTCCATGGACTTAGAAGCTCCCCTTTCATTTCACACCGACGACATCCATAGACAAAAGAGCATGATATCAACTAGGTACAAAGTACCAAGTGCAATGTTGAAAGCGTTCCCCATGATAGCATGGTTCTGCTAATCTCCAACAAATAAGTGCAAGCATATACAACATAGACGACACAATGGTTCAAGTTTATTAAGGGCAAGAAAAGTAAAGTGTGCCATCAAGTTCGTGAGAGCTTTAATCACTAGTTTTCTCATAACAAGTTTAATTTGGAAGGTAAACAAAAACATGAATATATTGGAATAGCAAATGCTAATTGGTAGGTATGGTGGACTCTTTGGAATAAATTGGTTTTATTTGGAGTTGGATGCATGAGTGGATCTCATACTTGGTTGTGGAGGCTAGCAAAAGACTAGGAGCGACAAACTAAGAGAGCAATAATGGCCATAATCACGCGGAGCGACAAAACATCATTGATCAAAGCATAAAGTGATACTACAAGTTGAAAACTAAAGGATCATAAAGGCTATGGTAACTTGGAATAGTCATAACATGGTGTGATCATGCGCCAAGTCAACCCAAATAAAGCATCAAAGGAGAATACCACAATACTATGCTTTAATATGCTAAAACAACGCATGATTCTTCAAAGGCACATTAAGAAATCTCAATTGTTTGTAACGGGTCATGCTACAACAAAGAATACTAAGCATAAAGCCAAAACAATATCAAGCATGGCATGACAAAGCATAGGCCACAGTCAAAAACAAGCTCTCTTTACCACTTAAGCATGAACTTTCCTACTCTTTTCCAATCCAAACCAAACTATTTGAAAAACAAATGTATGAAACAGGGGGTCCATCCAATTTATTCAGAAAACTAAACAAACCAAGCAAACAAAAACCAAAACGAAAACAAAAAAGAAGACGCTCCAAGAACAACACAATTGTGCATGAAACAATAAAAATGAAGTGTTTGGAAGAAACCTGAGATTTTTATTGATGAAGAAGGGGATGCCTTGGGCATCCCCAAGCTTTGACGCTTGTACTTCTTGGATATTTCTTGGGGTGACACATGGCATCCCCAAGCTTGAGCTTTAGTCCATTCTTCATCTCATTACATCATTCTCTCCATACACCTAAAATTTTTCCTTCATACAAAACTTCACACAATCTTTATTAGCAGCATTAGTGCACTCAAGATAATAGGTATTTAGGTTCAGTTCTAACTCCAATAAAAATTCCATTAAAATACAAGCTACTATAGCACTTCCCTCAAAAAGCTCAATTCCCCAAAAGAACTCAAAAAGGAACCAACGAGAAGAAAATGCAAATAATGACAGAAATCTGTCAAAACAGACCAGCAGGTAAAGACAAATTTTTTCGAAGACCTTCTGTTGCTCAAATCAAAAAGTGTTGAACTAACAAAAGTTAGATAACAACCTGGGGCAGAAGCAAAAAAATTCACGCCTCAAAAGGACGTACAGAGAGTTTACACGAATGTTTACGGTGAAGCACAGAAATCTGTTTCGGGGCAGCAACTTTCCCAATCATTACTTCTCTCTCATTAGAGGTTACTCTTGGCACAAAAAAGCAAATAAAAAGGATAAGGAGTGGTTATTACTGAGGTAATAACTTCTAAGACTCATCTAAAACTTTTGGGTTATCTCCCAATAAGTACTTTTCTGTAACGCCTTTAAGTTAGGCTTGATAGTTTGAGAAGGTGCTCACATAAGAAATATGAATTGAAGTAAAAGAGAGCATCAAGAAGCAAACTCAAAGCACATTTAAGTCTAACCCACTTCCTATGCATAGGAATCTTGTAAAGAAACAAGTCATGAAAGCACAAAGCAACAAGCATAGGAAAGCAAAACAAGTGCAACTTCAATACTTTCAACATAAAGAGGGGAAACTTAATATTGTTGAGATACATAAGACCATGTTTCCCTCTCTCATAATAACTTTCAGTAGCATCATGAATAAAATTAATGATATAACTATCACATAAAACATTCTTATCATGAGCTACATGCATAAAATAATTAATACTTCCCACATAAACATAGTCATTCTTATTAATTAAAGTGGGAGCAAATTCAAGAAAATAACTATCATTATTATTCTCATCACCATAATCATCAAATATAGGAGGCATATAATAACCATAATTAACTTTCTCCTCAATAGTAGGTGGACTAAAAATATCATAATCATCATATATTCGAGGTTTGGTATCATCAAAGTAAATTTTCTCCTCTGTGCTTGGGGGACTAAAAATATCATGTTCATCAAAACTAGCTTCCCCAAACTTAGACTTTTCCATAGCATTAGCAATAATGGTGTCCAAAGAATTCATACTAACAACATTGCTATTAGCATGCAAATAAAGTTCCATAGGTTTTTTAATTTTCTCTTCAAACACTTCATGTCCTAACTCAAGATAAATACTATAAAGCACTCTATTTTTGTTGTTGTTTTCCATTAAGCCTAACTAGTGAAAACAAGAAACAAAAAGACAAAATTACAGAATCTAAAGGAAATAACTTCGAGCACTCACACCGGAGGATCTGAGTATCTTTTACCTTACCTCCCCGGCAACGGCGCCAGAAAAGAGCTCGATGTCTACGCACTTCTATTCTTGTAGATAGTTGTTGGGCCTCCAAGTGCAGAGGTTTGTAGAACAGCAACAAGTTTTCCCTTAAGTGGATCACCCAAGGTTTATCGAACTCAAGGAGGAAGTGGTCAAAGGTATCCCCTCTCAAGCAACCCTGCAATCAAGATACAAGAAGTCTCTTGTGTCCCCAACACACCCAATACACTTGTCAGGTGTATAGGTGCACTAGTTAGGTGAAGAGATAGTAAAAATACAAGTGGTATGGATAATTATAAGTGGTAATGGTGATAGAAAATAGCTTGATAACGTGGAAAAGACTAAAGGCAAACTGAAATAAAGAAGGAAGCAAGCAAACATGTAACAGATCTAATTGCAAACGGTGTATCAATGCTTAGAAACAAGGACTAGGGATCATACTTTCACTAGTGAACACTCTCATATAAATATATTATCTTCATGATACTACTCTTAACTACTCTCTGGTTGAACACTCTAATCGATGGTAGGGCTATAACAGCACACCTCAAAGTTCATCTTTCCCATCTAGAAAACCCCACACTATCACCTTGAGCTCTAGATGGTTCCAACAAACACCACAATTTCATAAAGACATCAAACTCCAAATATAACTCATAACAAGTATTTGTAATCTCTAGCCTAAGTGCCACCATGGTGTGCACGCTGTCAACTTCACACACATGGGGAGAGCAGAGATCTATTAAAGCACTTGAGTAGCAAGGTAGATCTATAGATTACAAGCTCATGATCTCAATAAGATCATGCATAGAGAGAGAGATGAACACATAGCTACCGATAGAACCCTTAGCCTTGAGAGAGAACTACTCCCTCCTCATCATGGGAATCAGCAACGGCGATGGAGATGGTGGTGGAGATCGATGGAGATGGCTTCGGGGGCACTTTCCCGTCCCGGCAGGGTGCCGAAACAGAGACTTTTTGTCCCCCGAATCTCCCCTTCGGTGGTGGCGGCGCTGTAGAACTTTTCGTGGATTTCTGATTGACTACTTTGGGTTTTCGCATCGGGGGCTTCTTATAGGCGAAAGGGCAAGGTCGGTGGAGGCCGGAGGGGCCCACACCACCTGGTGGCGTGGCCAAGGGGGACCCGCGTCACCCTATGGTGTGGCTGGCCCCTGGCCCCTCTCCGTCTCGTCTTTTGGCTTCGTGTTCCCCTCGGTGAAATATTGACTTTGGCTTTTGTCCCGTCCAATTCCGAGAATATTCATTTTCTGACTTTCCTGGAACCAAAAATAGTAGAAAATAGGCAACTGGCACTGTGACATCTTGTTAATAGGTTAGTCTAAGAAATCATATGAAAAGTACTCCAAAGTGTGGACAAAACACAAGAAAGTAGATAAAACCAAGCATGGAACATCAAAAATTATATATACATTTGCAATGTATCATAGGTTATCACGCTTAAGGGCTTGATGATGCTTAGAGAGTGTTTATAGGATCGGAAGAATAGTAGAGAGAAAACTGGAAGGGTTTCAGTATGTCCAGAGGATGTCTAGAGTGGAGGTGGAAGGTGTTCCATAGCCACGGATATTGAATAATATATGAATGAATGTTAAATATTGATTTAATCATTTATTCATAATTATTTAATAAAACAGAAAATCAATTTAAAGGTTAAAAGGCTTAATGGGCCAATTACGGAGGGCAGAGGGCCCATTAGGGAAAGGCAACAGGGAGAAGGGCCAGAGGGGGTGGCCGACGCTCTAGTGGGCCACCCCCTTGCTGGGCCCATGGGGGTGGCCGGTGGTGCCACCCCTCCCCCTCTCCCTCTCCTTTAGTCGCACCCCGGGACTTTGAGGGAGGTAGTACCTCCCCTCCCCCTATATATAGTGGGGTATTTGGCCAGATAAATACACACAATATTCAATAAAGGTTTCCTCACTTTTGGGGAGATCTCCAATTGATATTCTCTCTCTATCTCTCTCTCTCATGACCGTGGTCCCAAGTTTGGACTACGCGAACGAGAGACATCTTCACCGTGGAGCGCCGTCGCGCTATGGGATTCGGATCCAGGAGCTCTACTTCCGCAACTGCTGCTGGATCGGGGAAGCAGGAGTCATCGTCAGGAACCGGACGTGTGTAACTCACTGCGAGGTGACACACTTGAGGCACTCAAGTCGTTGGAGCCACAGGAGCGCAAGGACTTCATCACGACCTTGAGGTCGGCTTCGGCTCGTCTACATCAACCACGCTCTCCTGAGCGTTGATAATGCTTTTTAGTCTTCAAGGGTAAGTTCGCGAAAAGCCCCTCCCGTTACTGTATTACTAATAGATAGGTCCTAGCAACATCAGGGGTTTAGGGGCGTAGGGTAAAAATTATTGTTTTTATACGCGGAACCCTTACAGTGGTATCAGAGCTAGATCTATGCATAGTAATGATAGTACGGGTAGAACACACGAGATGTAGTGTGTGAGCGTTGATCTTTTAGTTGTTACCCTCCCACATGTACTTGTGTATACCGCAGTAATTCTTGATGAAGTGGCCCCCAACCGACTTTACGCGTTCATTCGAGAGACTGGTCCACGCTTGACATACGGCTTGTACCGTATAAAGTGGCTTAGGAGGGTGTATGTCTCTCTCGCATTAGTTGGTATGCCATTTTCAACGGAGGGCCCCGAAAGGGGTGTAGTAGACACAACTACTTGATCAGCATTGTGCTAAAAGTTCGTAGGTAAGAACGTTCTTGTGCGAAAGCCCATTCAGCCATGTAAAACATGCAAAGATAAAGTAGAGGCGTCTAACTTTATTTTGCAGGGGCATTTCTTTGTGATATGGTTGTGGCAAAGGTAAAGTGATTATCTTATGTTACGTAGTAGTAGATAGTCACGGAGGTGACGGACTACCATGCCAAAAAGACACCGGTACCCTGGTGTCTATGGCACCGGAATCCGGTGACGACGGACGGAGATCACGACATGAAGGACCATATCACATCACATTTACATTCAATGTTATTATTTGTATATATTATTGTGTGCTAGTATGAGATACTCGACGGTAGACTAATAAGATAATCCTTGTTAAAATTACCAATGATTGTGTTCCCCTTAGTGTGCACCACCAAGAAAGTTCTTCAGTATGAGGCAGGCCATGACGATCGGGTGTCAGACATATCTACGTTTGCATACAGTGGGTGTAAGCCATGTTGCACATCGAATACACTAAGGTTGAGTTGGCGAGCCTAGCATGTGTAGACATGCAATCGGAACACGGATGGTCGAAAGATCGAGCACGAGTCGCATGAATAATGTGACCGACGCGTAGGCGTCCACCCAAGCACCCACATTGATGGCCGTGACGATCAGGGGAGATGTGGGGAAAGGGGTCTTGTTATCACTAGGAACCCTTCAGGAGATAGGTGTTTTTGAGTGGAGTTATTATTAACTCATTAATTTATAAAGTTAGTCTAAATTCCTTTTGCAATTATAAATATAGAAAAGATTCTCCCCGATGCCACCTTTCCTATTGACGATTGATTGGTTAGAAGGAGAGAAGCTCAGGCTAGACGGATCAAATTTCTCTATGTGGGTTGCGCGTCTCCACGTTCTCCTTAGAGAGAATGACGTGGTCGACTACATACTCGAAGAGATGGATTTGGATCAGCCCATTAACCTAGAGACCCCAGAGCAGCGGGAAGACCGCTATCACCATCGAGAGATGGCCTCCTTCATTTTAGTTACAATGCGTTTCGGAATGGTGGATGAGTTGTGGCCTGTCATGGGTAATGTCGACCCTCGTACGGTAATGCTACAACTTAGGACATATTTCGTGGAACAAGCAAGTATATGGGAGCATGAGCTGATGGGAGACTTCCTCTCCATTAATATGGAGGAGAACTCATCGCTTGACGACCACTTGGAGCGCATGCATGATGCGTACATGAGGCCCGCATACTTCCTGGATAGCTGGATGACGGGATATTTTGCAAATGGCGTTGTGCTGCGGTCGCTGCCAGCAAGCTACCAAACACAAGTCAGGACTTACATTATGAGAGGCGATGCGGAAACACTGGATTTCCATAGGTTCATATCACATCTCAGGAATGTGATGGTTGAACCTGTTGTCGCTGAGGTCATCAATGATAAAGGTATATGTTTGATATACAATTTTATAAATGTTATAATCTTGCAAACACATTTGCCATGTTAAGTATATTTGATACTTGTTCATTTCTTGAAAACAGGTCATACGCATGAGAGGTGCTTGCTGGAGAGCAGGTGACGTTGCGTGTTGATGGCAAGCATGATGATGATGGCCAACGACACTCTCCCTCAATATTTATCATTTAGTTTATGTTTTTGGATGATTATTATAATCAAAAGATTGTGAACTTCTTTAGTGTGTCTCACACTTTGTGAGACGGTTATTCATATCAGCTTGTAACAAACAGTTGTTCCACTTTTATGAATGATTTCTATTCGTGTTTATATTTTGTTCAATTACGTGTGAATTATCCTTGTTTTAAAACTAATTGATAATGCATGAACATTTGTAAAATATTGAAATGCCTTAAAATACCCAACTTAATGATATGTTCATTAATGAATGAAACCATTGTTTAAATTCAAAGATTTGTGATAATATGTGAAAGTCATTCGATTTCTTGTCACATATAAATCATGTCTAAGTTCGGCAGAATAACTTGAACACCGTGTATTACTTGAATATAAAGTGTTTAATGAATTGTTAAAAGTAAATACATATTCGATGTATTGTGTTTTGATAGAATGGTAATTATCATTATAAGATTGTTTAAATGTGTAAAGAAGTTTACCAAAGGAAACATGAGGATGAAACTATTTGATATGATCAAAGTGTTTCATCAACAAAGGGTATAAAGATAAATAAGAATCCAATTGCTATGATTTGATCAATAGTAATGGAATTCGACTTTATGGCATAAAAGAAATTGTGGAATGCAATGCATTTGAAATGTCAAAATGCAAAGCATCACAATGTGATATTAGATATCAAAGTGGGTGAATAGATGGCGCCAAATAAATTGTTGTAGTGTATATATAGAGACCATTAGTTAGAAATAGTTAGCACTCAATTAGAATATATAGCGAACCATTTGAATTTGTGAAAGTGTCTCCATATCTGGTATGGATCGCCGTGAAAGTTTTGGGGTTATTCGATATAACCAAAACAATGGCGAATAAGTCCTTGTAGAGTATTCATTGGAAACTTTGAATACAGAGAAGCAAAACTAGTATTGCTTGGATTTTGGTACATTTTTTAGAAAGTTCACATTCAGTGATATTTCTCGATTATGAAACAAATGGAAGATAGTGTAAAACATGATGAGGATTCAAATCCCTGCATCCGAGTGTTGAGAAGCGCAACGAATAACGTTCCTGAACGATTCTCTTCACAAAGGAAAGAATCAATGATAATGATCATTGTGTTTTCCCCACTGGTGTTTTCACTACATGAAGTAGGATTCAAAATGTAACCCATATCTTGTATGGAGATAATTGTGAATCATTTGTCATGATTACCGGAATATGACATACCCACGAACTACTAAGGAAATAATGGTAAACTAGAATTATGAGAAATCCTAAAAGCAAAATTCACTTGAGATTAGAAAGCAATTCGCTGCTGAATCTCACAAGTAAAAGGGGTTACTTGGATTTTCCCAAATGACTGCAAAGCCATAGTGGAAAATGGGGTGAATGACAAAAGCACAATTTGTCAAGTATTGGACGAATTCAAATGAATTTGATTCAAGTGTGCTAAATGTTAGTGGATTTAAAACTAGTATAAGTACTAGTATCTCATAGTCAATCTCCAAGTTTGATATTTGATCAAAGGATTTTGAAGTTGTTCAAAATAGTGAGTGGATATGCAATTTGCATAAAATTGAGTGGGAGCTATGAAAGTCTTCCTAAAACAATATGTGAATGACATATTTTTGAGTGGGAGCAATATAAGTCTCAAATTCAAATATGTAGGAACATAGTTTGAGTAAGTGACTCATACCCAAATATGTTGGGAACATATTTTGAGTGGGAGCTTATAGGAGTGATTCTTAAGTGTGTTAAGAATAAAAGCGCAAGTACCGATAAATAATGATTTATAAGGTGTAGAAGTTGATAATAGGTGTATTATGATATTATGTAGTATTTCTTAAGGGATTCTAAAAAGGGTTTCAGAATAGAAGTTAATTAAGGAACTGGTTCTTAATAACACAAGTTAGGAATAGTATTAAGTTTAACATCAATGGTTGAAAGAAAGAAAAGGATGATCATCATCCACTATGTTGAGACATAGGTTCTATCTTAGAAAACCATAATGATAACTTAACATAATATATGATCCAATAAGGAACGTTTAAAAGTGATTAAGTTTGAATCACAGAACGTTGAGCTAGGTTTGTCTGCAGTGTCTAATAGAGAACTACAGACATATTTTCCAAATCCATAAAGGATGACATATCTTAAAATATAAAGGGTTATGTTATAAGGGAATATGTTGGAAACTCCCGTAATACCGATTAGAGTCAAGTAGGAAGCGAGGTGAACAAAAACATCGAAAGTTGCTCAGAGTGCACTCGTGTTTCGATGAATACATTTATAATAATAGATAAGGGTACCATCTAAAGTGTTGTATAATGTTATGGTAGGGGTAGTTCGCTTTTAACGTAGAATGATGTGTCCCAGGGCATAGTGCCCATGAGAAAGACCTCAAGGTTGATCTAAAGTCACTGTAGGCTCCTAGAATTCGGTCTCGTTCTGCTGCCATAGAGCTATGCATACACACAGATGTTATCATGTGATGATAAAGTATTAATGTCAATCAAGATGACATTAGTAAGTTGCAAAGGATTTGGGACTGTAATATATAGACCCAAGACTCAACCTCTTCCATGAGCAAGACCACCTTACATGAACAATGTCCTAACCGGGGATTTTAAAACCTTTCCGTCCACCCCTGAAGAAAAAGACAAATGTCTGCCGAATCGGTAGGAAGTGGGTCCGGTTTGAACTACAGGTACATGATCTAATGCTCGTGATTTTTAAAAAAAATCATTGTTAGAATCATAATGTGATGTTTCTTCAGAGATTCAATGCAAGTTTTTACGAGGCTCATCCCCTATCTTCATGCCCGCCGTTATAACCATAGTTGGAAACGGGTAAATTTTGAAACGGGCATAAGAAATTTAAAAACGGTCTAAACAATATAAATCCTTCGCGTGGTGTCATATTATGTGACATAGTTGCAAGTAAAATACCAAACTTGGTATATTAATTATGTCTCAAAAAATCTTCACAAAATGACCTATCATGTTCGAGGTTTCATGGCTTTCGGTCCAAATGACCAATGTTATGTGCATAATCGAGGCATAGTTTGTGATACTGTGTTCATATTATGGATGCATGTGCATCTTGGGATGGCGAACAATGTTGCAGGAGGAATTTTTACTTTTTATCGCATGGAAAAGCAATTTTATATTTTCCGAGTGCCAAAATTGGGGCGTTTTTTGAAGCAACACCAAACGGTAAATAAAAAAATTGTACCACCCGATTTTTAAAAAATACTAGACCACCTTACATGAAGAATGTCCCAACTGGAGATTTTAACTAGCTACCCATAACCAACTCCAGAATAATTTGGTTGACCATATATGGGAATTTGTGGAAAACCAACCGGCCGTGCAGCCGAATAACTAGCTTCTATCATCTTTTATTTCAAGCTTAATTCATGTAATTTGATTGTGTAAACTTGATTTGAATTACGCACTGCTATTTGTTGTGATCTGTCGATTTTAATTTAAATTACAGACCTATTTTGGTTTTTACGTATTTCTATATGTATGAAACTATCCATTTCATACCCAGTAAAAAAAGGACGGATAAATGGGGAGGTGCCACCGTTAGGTGCACCGTCCATTCCAGGTCGGCCGCCGCCCCGTGGCATGTCCACCCCACCCCACAAACTGACCGAATCGATCAAAAGGCCTGTCCAAAATGCGGAGAGCCGTTGGAGTTTGCCTTAGAGCGTTTTTGGTTACTCGGCCTTAATTTTCTGTTTTTGCTACTTGGCTGGCTGGATACTGCATGTGTAGACATTGGTCTCGGGCCTGGATGTGCGTTTTATTTTGTTGACTGTATTTTAGTTTCTCGCATTTTATTTTATTGCATGTATTTTAGTTTCTCCAACAGTGGAGCACTTTTGGCCACTTTGTTTGGTTACGTGCTTTTAGACTTCTGAGAAGAAGTTATGATGTTTGGTTGTGATAACAAGGATAATTTATCACCTCTAAACGTACATTAGTAACCTAACTACCGGGAAGAGCAATAACATGCCGACGACGATTAGGATGCCGCCGTCGTCAGAGCCAGCGACGGCAACGACGCCGACATCACCTGGCACCCTAGCTGTCTCCTCATAGACTGTAAATTAGAGACATGTAAAACTTGTGAGATCTTAGTTATACATGCCCATCATGCAAATGTGAGGCGGAATCGCACTCTGTGATACCTTGAATCGCCGTCAAGACGGATAATCTCTCCAATGAGGCTATTGTGACCAACACGGACGAGCTACAAATTTGTGTTTTCTTGATCCTTTTATGTTTTTTATGTCCTTCCAAATTGTGACTAACTCGTCCGTGTTTTGTTGCGAAAACACATGTGAGATGTTGCAAGATTTCCGGGCGTTCGCTACAAATTGTGTTTTATTCGGATTTTTTATATTATTTACGTGCTTTTCAAAATGTTGCAAACAAATGTTTTTTTATGCAAGTGCCAACGTGTTTTTTTAAATTGATGATGATTTTTTTTGCAAATCAATCTACAAAAAAAAAATGTTGCTTCACTATTCGTTTGTGGTGTTACTTTTTGAATTGTTGCAACATATTCATGTAAATAAGTTTTATTGCACGGTTAAAACATCTTCATACAAATAAGTGTTGTAAAAAATTATTGCACAATCAATGACTTGTCGCATTACAATTTTGGACGGTTGCATTTTTTATTTTTGCATTGTTTTACATCTTCTAATAAAATTTTGCAAAGTTTTGTTATAATAGTGTATTATTATTGGTACGCGGGTTAAGGATTTGTTGCAAACCTTTGATTTATCCAGATCTATCCTAACGGCTCGAGGGACGTTCGGTTTTCCCCTTAATCTCGCGACCACCACACAACGAGTCGCCCATCGCAGAGACCATTCAAGCATGCTTGTCCTGTACTACTCCATAATTACCTCTTATTCTGGGTTTAATCAAAGTCAAACTTTGCTAAGTTTGACCAACAATATATGAAAAAAAATATCAGCATCCATAATCTCAATACATATAATATAAAAATATAGTTTATGTTAATTCTAATATAATTGATTTTATAATATTGATGTTAATATTTTTTCTAGATAGATGACTCAAACTAAGATGCGAGGTAATTGTGAATAGAGGGAGCAAGAAATATTGACCGATCGACCCGATCGCTTGAACACCTGTCAGCCTAGCTACTTAGCACGTGAATAAAACTACAAGTTTTCAACCATGCAAAAGTGTCACACGACCGGCCCCTACCATGCATGTAGCAGTGTGCACGAATATGTGCTTTGAATGGCGTGTGGCCGCGTGGTTACCGAGATGGAAGTACCTGTAGTAATCTGGCGCGTAGGCTATTAAGGAGCTTGATCGAGTACTAAGTACTTGTACTATACACTAAGTACTCTAGGTGGGGGTCGATCGACTGTGTATGCACGGGCCTGAAAAATTCCATGTATAAATTGCACGGTCATAATATTATCCGGAGAATGTTCCGACGGGGGGCACAACCCCATTATTTGCGTTAATTTTTCTTTGAAAGGACATATATACAGTACGTACTCTACTCAGAGGTCAGAGCATCGCGGTTAATCCCGATCGACCTGTGTTAACTAGTGCTGCAGGTTGATCCGGCATGTTCAATCTGTAGCGCTGTAGAAAGGGTGGACGGCGGATCTATGTCGCGCTACATGCGTACGTGTAGACGATCCAGCTCAAGCGAGAGCTGTTGAGGCCCCCGACTTCTCTGTCAACGACCACCCGTAGAAAAATGGTCTTTAGTCCCGGTTCATAAGGGCCATTGGTCTCGATTCTAGAACCGAGACCAATCACACGGGACTAATGCTAGTCCCGGTTCGCGTACGAACCGAGACCAATGGGTCTTCACGTGGACGGGCGACCTACGGGAGAGGGGGTGGATCATTGGTCCCGGTTCGTGGGAAAAACCGGGACCAATGGGTCCCCACGTGGCGGCGCTAGAGACGGGCGGGGTTGGATCTTTGGTCACGGTTCTAGGCACGAACCGGGATCGTTGGTCTCTGTGTTGCGGCAGGGTTTTATGCCGCGGTAGAATTTTCGGGCTATTTTTCTGCCGCGGCAGGGTTTTATGCCGCGGTAGGATTTCAGACTATTTTTCTGCCGCGGCAGGTTTTTTTTATAAATTTAATGGTACTACATATATACAGTAATACGATATATATATTATACATCATGCATGATCACAAATATATACACCGTCTCATCCGTCTTCTTGGTCGAAACATATTATAATTACAAACGATACTCTCACACGAATTTGATCTAATTTACACTTCTTTTATACACTTCACCCTTTCAAATGAAGTGAGTAATAGTATTCTCCTTTCGGATCTATGACTTGTTCTAACAAGAATCCGGCAATTTCCTCTTAAAATTGCTTGCACGCGTATTCGGTCTAATATAAAGAAGGGGATCAATATATATGAATGAAACTAAACACAATTGGTGGTAATAAAATAAAGTTGTAATTATTGTTTATCGTACTTTAATTTTTTTGATGTTCCGGTCTGCCCTCTTCTCTTTGGTCGTCTGGCGAATGAACTCGCAGACATAGTATCCACATAAGTTATTTCCGGCTTCCTGCCTCAAGCACTTTACGAGAACGGAGTTCAATAAAAATAATAATCAAGCATGATAATGGTGGTATTGAAACTAGAATTAAAGAGATGCATGGATCTAGCAAGTAGTACTTACAGTCAATGGTTGAAATGTAAGTTTTGGCTTCCAAACACCCCTAGTTTTGGCGGTGAACCGTTTCCAAGCCCTCTGGAGGCATTTCTGCATGTCCGCCCACTTTTATAATGGTGTATATTTCGAGTCCAGGACTTTTAGTACTCCGATGTCAACAAAAATGATTAAGAGAATATAGTGAAAGCTTAACGCACTAACAAAATATAACACGAGTCAATTATACGCTTAACATCGAGTAATCGAAAATAGAATGTGTACAAGACAGTAACACTCACGCAGCATTGTAAGGAAATAGTATTTCCCTTCTGTTGCTGAAATACTTCAACGCTTGGAACAAGTTATCCTCTGTCTCTTTGGGATTTGTTTTTAGAGTAACTTCATGAACGAAATTACAGTCAACAAACCCAAGGTCATAGATTTGTCCTTTGTTACATTCTTGAATCTTCATTCTGCATATATAATTAGTATAGTGATTAGTAAGATTATACAAGCAACGAATGAGATGAGCTAGAAAGACTTAATTATAGAAATTAATAATACTTACAAACAATAGGCACTGACGATAGCTTTGTCGAGGGCGTCTTGTTGGTAAAACTGAAATAATTCTAAAAATTCAATCAGTATGAAGCCATATCCATGACCGTAATGGTGGTGTTTATATGCAGCATAGATCCAGTTTTTGGAATCAGCACAGGCTTGGATGTACCATTTATGCAATCTTCGCATTTTTGTTGGTAGATCTTTGACTAACTCGGGTTTGACGAGAGGAGCCCCGTAATGGTACACGTATGTTGTTTCTTGGTACCCCTCGAACTCATGCATAGGGCTCATGTACTTAGTAATAGACAGTCCATATAATTGGACTTTTTCTCCGTACAGTCGAACAAACTCCGGATCAATGTTCGGATCATGCCGCTCCTGGATCATCCACTCATTGGTATCGTACACTCTGAGTGGTTCGATCGATTGATTTTTCTGTTGTCCGAGCTGGGCAACTTCTTTCCCGACTCTCCGCTCTTTTGCCTCAGCCGACTTGGTAATAGAGCGATTATAGTCTGATGTGAGCGCTATGGGTTGGTGAAGCTGAATCTTAAGCGCGGCTGCTTTGGCTTTATCTTCTGCGGTGACCGGGAAAAATGCCTCTATCGGCTTTTTCTTGTTAGCCATGTCAATCTTCCACTTTTCATAATGGATAGCTGCGGCCGCATCAGTTTCCTCATCTGTCTTCTCGCAAGGTAGCTTCTTCATATTCTGATGAGGTACTCTTGGGAGGGGCGATAGCTACGCTTTGGTGATCGAACGTGCTCTTCTTATTCTGCTGGTGGTGCCCCCTTAGTATACTTCGCTTTTGTCTCCGAGGCTCAGGGGACGAGAGGCGAGGCGGCGGTGGAGACAAATGAGGCGGCGATGGAGACGGTTGTTGGCGCGAGCGGTGAGGCGGTGAAGGCTGATACTTGTTGGAGAATGGTGAGGTGACGGCGAAGGTGGATTGCTGCTCTGAGGAGTGGGTGGCCTTGGCAGCACATAATTTGGAAGCATGATGCGCTCCTTTAGCCATAGAATAGTCCCCCCTTTGGCTTCTCCTAGTTGAGTCAGCTCCATATCTTCCCCTGCAGGGTGGTCTAGCTTCAGCTCCTCAAAATCTTCCTTCACCTCATCCACCGTGACGACAGCGTACCCTTTTGGAACCGGTCTGCAATGCCAAGTTGGCTTAGGCCCAATTGGTACCGCCATGCCGACCGCCGTCGTCACCCTTAAGTTCATAACCTCCACCTTTAGCTCACAAGCTGTTGTCTCCGTGATATCATCCACTGGGTAGCGTTTAGGAGGAGATGTCGTCGGTGCATCATCATCAACATCATGGAGCTGCGTGGAAGCGACGCTGCTTTTCTTATTCGATGGGGCGCCGGTACCCTCGAATGCAGCTTCTACCACGTGCCGCTGAGATTGGCCGCTAGTACCTTGCTGGCTAAGTATGTCGAGTTGATCCTGGTGCCGCTTTAATGCTTCTTCTACATTACGCAGCCGGTCTACAGCGGCCGCTTTCTCAGCTGCCTCCCTTTCCTTTCTCCTCTGATGGCTTTTATTGGGATATCTCTTCATTTCCGGGGGGAAGGCAACCTTCCACGGCTTGGAGCCTGGTGTGCCTCGTGCTTGTCCGTCGTGTTCAGGATTTTTAAGGGCCCGTGTGAGCTCGTCGTTCTCTCTATCGGGAACGAACCATCCCGCTGCAACATCATCTACTGCATTTCTAATATCGTCGATGGGCAGTAGGGGATCATCTTTGTGTTTCTGATTATATATTGCCCTCCCTTCTTTGTCCAACGTGCCCCCATGGCCGTAAAACTAGTTTCTCGCCCGTGGTGTCCATGTTGCGGGCTCTGGTCTGATCCCGGCAGCTATGTAATTGACCTCAAGTGCATCCCACTTAGGCATGCAACCGGTGTAGCCAGCAGGCCCCATGTTATGATGGTACAGTATCTTAGCAGCGTTCTCCGTATTTATTCTAGACCTTTCCTTAGCTTTCTCTGATGTCTTGTACTTCACAAAATCCTCCCACTGATGTCTTAACTTAGCATAGCCGGCTTCATTGAAATTCGGAGTCTTCTCTACCTTGACAAAGTTATGGTACAGTTTCTTCTTCCAGTTCTTGAATGCATCGGTCATCTTGCTAAGAGCAAACTTCTTGACTCTTTGCACAAGCTCCCTTCTTGCTCTCTCCTCCTCATCTGGAGTCACATCTGGTTCCGGCAGGAGGAAATTAGTCATGAGCTTGTCAAAAAGCTTATCTTTGGCGTTATCACCGACATACGGGACTCCATCGCCGATTGGCCGATTCCATTCTTGAACGGTGATCGGGATGTAGTCCCTCACAAGAACTCCGCATTGCTTGACAAATTTTCTTGCGACATCGACGGGAGCTTGCGGTTCGCCATCTACACCGACCACGTCGAACCTATACCTCACAGTGTCATCCAACTTTTTTGTTGGGCCTCGTTTCGTTCTTACGGAAGAAGTTCTCGATCCGGAGGGCTAAAAGAAGAAAGAGTGTTAATATATGCATGTATATATAGACAGCAGCATTTTAATTACAAAAATACATATATACACCTCGCCGGTGTTTGCGAGATTTAAGGTTCCGTCGGAGCCGTCGCCTTCTTCCTTATCGGCTTCTCCCCTGTCCCAGGCTTCGGCTTCTACCTCACTGGAGCCGTCTCCTCGGTTGAGAGACTCATCTCCCTGACCGGAATCGTTCAGAAACTCACTCGTGACATCGATATCGATATCTTCATTTTCGCAGATCATCCCTTGGAGGATGTTTTCCTGATGTGTTGGATCCATAGTATCTGCAAGTTAAACAATCAACGCATGGCATCGATAATGATATGACAAGTTAAACATAGTTGAAATTTAACCCTAAGGCATGCTTGGCAATTTAAGTGGGATCCAAAGGGTCCAAACCCTAGTACAGGAGAGACCCCGAAATCACCTACGAGGGGTTGATTTCAATCTCTTATTAAACTTGTAATTAAAGTTGTTGAATAATGCATGATTATGAGTCTATTGTGTAGATCTCATTTTTTGAACATTTTGATATATTATACATATTTTTCTGACTTAGAAATAATTAGTTATTGAATTTATAAGATTAAACTCTTTTCTGAAATTATTTAAACAAATATTAAACTTTTACTGCGTCATTATGACGTCAGCTCGGGGTGGGGGTTTTTTTCTCCACAGCTAAACTAGCCACAAAGACTGACGCGGGGGGCCCAAGCCACCTCAGATGCCACGCTGGCGGGGCTTGGTCAGCGCCCACGTCATGCACACGCGACGCCACGTCGACGCCACCGTGGCGCCACGTAGGCTCGCCGACGAACTGCCAGGCGGTGGTGGAAGACGGCGGAGAGAAGCGCGCGGGGTGACGCCACTGTCCCGGTTCGATCCAGCGCGTCGCGGGCTACCTAAAACGGGCGGCGCCGCTACGGGAGGTGCGCCGAAGCAAGCCGTTTGATGGTGGCCGGCGGCCGGCGGCGGCAGGTGCTCGTGGGGAGGACGATACAGTGAGAAACGGAGACGTAGGAGTGGTGCTGGAGCACCAGTGGCTCACCAGGAGGCCGATGGAGGGTGCGGCGAGGCCGGAGGAGGCGCTGCCCGGGAATCGGAGAACGCGGCGGCCGGAGTCGGGGAAGGTAGGGTCGATTGCAGCGAGGCGGAGCTTCCTTGCCTGCTCGCGGCGGCGGACAGTGGCGCTCGGCGACGGGTGTCGACGACGTGAAGCGGCCGCTCTAGATTTGGGCAGTCTGCCGGCGTGATTTTGCTCCGCCGCAAATTTTCCTTAGCCGCGCGTCGATGTGCTCTGTGAATTGGGGGAGTTGGGGAGGACGAAGGTCGGGACTATTAACTGTATAGACCATTGGTCCCGGGTCATCCCAATAACCGGGACCAAAGTACCAACGGTCCCGGTTCGTGCCACAACCCGGGACCAAAGGTCTGGGGCACGAGCGTTGCTCTGCTGCCACGTGCACGGCCTTTGGTCCAGGTTAGTCCTACCACCTGGGACCAAAGGATCAACGGTCCCGGTTCGTGCCAACAACCGGGACCAAAGACGTGTTAATGGCAGCGCGCGCATCCAGGATCATCGGTCCCGGTTCGTGGGACAAACCGGGATCATTGACCCGTTTTTTCAGATTTGGCAAACCTTTTGGTCTTCCCGCCATTTTCAAATTTGTTTCTTCTTTAATTAATAAGATGTTTCAATTTAAGATGATTATTTATTTGGAATTTCAAAAAACTTTTAACAGGAAAAGTGCTTAAATTTAAATAACTAATCAAAAACATTTTCTGTTTTCAAATATTTTTATTTGGACTATACAATTTTACTATTTTCAATTAAAATTGCATTAACAAAATATTTATTGCATAATTTGGAATTTTAAAAAACTTTTAACAGGAAAAGTGCTTCAATTTAAATAACTAATCAAAAACCATTTTCTGTTTTCAAATATTTTTATTTGAACTATACAATTGTACTATTTACAATTAAAATTGCATTAACAAAATATTTATTTCATAATTTGGAATTTTAAAAAACTTTTAACAGGAAAAGTGCTTCAGTTTAAATAACTAATCAAAAACCATTTTCTGTTTTCAAATATTTTTATTTAAACTATACAATTGTACTATTTACAATTAAAATTGCATTAACAAAATATTTATTGCATAATTTGGAATTTTAAAAAACTTTTAACAAGAAAAGTGCTTCAATTTAAATAACTAATCAAAAACCATTTTCTGTTTTCAAATATTTTTATTTGAACTATACAATTGTACTATTTACAATTAAAATTGCATTAACAAAATATTTATTGCATAATTTGGAATTTTAAAAAACTTTTAACAGGAAAAGTGCTTCAATTTAAATAACTAATCAAAAACCATTTTCTATTTTCAAATATTTTTATTTGAACTATACAATTGTACTATTTACCATTAAAATTGCATTAACAAAATATTTATTGCATAATTTGGAATTTTAAAAAACTTTTCAAGATTTTAACTACAAGTACATGATATAATGCTTGTGAATTTTTAAAAAATCATTTATAGGTTCACAACATGCTATTTCATCAGAGATCCACTTCAAGTTCAGCGAGGCTCAGCCCGGGGCTAAGAAGCTTCATGCCTGCCGTTTTGAATATAGTTTGAAACGGGCATAAGAAATTCAAAAATGATCCAAACAATGTGAAACCTTCGCGTGGTGTCATATTATGTGTCACAGTTGCAAGGAAAAATATTGAACTTGAAAAATTGCAAACATCATAAAAAATCCTTCACAAAATGACCTATCATGTTCGAGGTTTCATGGCATTTAGGTCAAACCACCAATGTTATGGCTAGAATCAGGGCATAGTTTGTGATAATGTGCCCATATTGTGCACACATGTGCATCTTGGGATGGCTTACGATGTTGCAGGAGGAAGTTTTCCCTTTCGACACACGAAAAAGCTAATTTCCATTTTTGAGGTGCCGAAATCGGGGTGTTCTGTGAAGCAACCACCAAATTAAAGTTTGGCATTGGTACCAAATCATTTTCAAAAATACTATACCACCTTATATGGACAATTTCCCACCCGGTGTATCTTAAACCTTTCTGTCCATCCCTCATGAAAAAGACAAATTCCTGCCGAATCGGTAGGAGGTTGCCAAGATTTGAACTACAAGTACATGATATAATGCTTGTGAATTTTTAAAAAAATCATTTATAGGTTCACAACATGCTATTTCATCAGAGATCCACTTCAAGTTCAACGAGGCTCAGCCCCGGGATAAGAAGCTTCATGCCCGCCGTTTTGAATATAGTTTGAAACGGGCATAAGAAATTAAAAAATGATCCAAACAATGTGAAACCTTCGCGTGGTGTCATATTATGTGTCACAGTTGCAAGGAAAAATATTGAACTTGAAAAATTGCAAACATCATAAAAAATCCTTCACAAAATGACCTATCATGTTCGAGGTTTCATGGCATTTAGGTCAAACCACCAATGTTATGGCTAGAATCAGGGCATAGTTTGTGATAATGTGCCCATATTGTGCACACGTGTGCATCTTGGGTAACCTTTAGTTCCGGCTGGTGGGTGCAATCGAGACTAAAGATGCCGGTGGGATAAGGATGCGTGGGTAACCTTTAGTCCCGGCTGGTGGGTGCAACCGAGACTAAAGTTGTCGGTGGGATAAGGACGCGTGGCTAACCTTTAGTCCCGGCTGGTGGGTGCAATCGAGACTAAACCTGTCGGTGGGATAAGGACGTGTGGGTAACCTTTAGTCCCGGCTGGTGGGTGCAACTGAGACTAAAGCTGTCGGCGGGATAAGGACGGGTGGGTGGACGCACTGCTCGATGAGATAAAGCATGTAGCGCACGACGCTCTGTCGGAGGAACAAGACAAAGTAGAAGCAGCGCCGTGCCTATAAAAGGACCATCGATACGCCATGGCAAGCAGCTCAACAAGCCAACATAGGTAGAGAGAGTTTCATTCCCATGGATGGAGGGTTGGGAAATCTCCCGTGGCGGAGCTTCTCGAAGATGTCGTTGGTGCACACGCCCTACGACATCTTCGGAAGCTCCGCCTCGGAAAAATTTCCCTGCAAGCCCGTGAAAGACTCCATCTCCTCTAACATTGTTGGGGAAAGGGTTGAGAAATCTCCCGTGGTGGAGCTTCTCGAAGATGTCGTTGGTGCACACGCCCTACGACATCTTCGGAAGCTCCGCCTCGGAAAAATTTCCCTGCAAGCCCATGAAAGACTCCATCTCCTCTAACAGTGTTGGGGAAAGGATTGAGAAATCTCCCGTGGTGGAGCTTCTCGAAGATATCGCTGGTGCACACGCCCTACGACATCTTCGGAAGCTCCGCCTCGGAAAAATTTCCCTGCAAGCCCGTGAAAGGCTCTATTACATAAAGT
This sequence comes from Avena insularis, assembly GCA_023614405.1. Lineage (NCBI taxonomy): Eukaryota > Viridiplantae > Streptophyta > Magnoliopsida > Poales > Poaceae > Avena > Avena insularis. The sequence goes on along the minus strand of CM042696.1, from coordinate 90,972,633 downwards.
TTCGATACATCACATAAAGTTTCCATACATCACATAAAGTTTCTATACATTACATAGATTTACATAGGGTTTAGGGTTGAGGATATGAATCCTTCGTCGCGTATGTCGATCCCATGCCTATGATCGCTTCTTAGGCAGTAACCATGGAGCATCTTGTTTGCTTAACGGGATGCTTGGGTCAGTTTTCACGGTGAAGGGCGGAATTTCATCAAACTTATCATAATGTGCTGACATGTCTGTCTTGTCCTCGACTCTCGCGATGTTTCTTTTCCCTGAAAGAACTATGTGACGCCTGGGCTCATCGTCTAATGTATTCGTTTCCTTATTTTTTCTTTTTTTCGGTCTAGAGGACATGTCCTTCACATAAAAAACCTGAGCCACATCATTGGCTAGGACGAATGGTTAGTCTCTGTAACCAAGATTCTTGAGATCCACTGTTGTCATTCCGTACAGCTGGTCTACCTTTACCCCTTCTCCATTCATGTTGACCCAACTGCACCGAAACAATGGGACCTTAAAAGTAGGTCCATAGTCAAGTTCCCATATCTCCTCTATGTAACCATAGTATGTGTCCTTTTTCCCATTCTCGCATGTTGCATCAAAGCGGACACCACTGTTTTGGTTGGTGCTCTTTTTATCTTGGGCAATCGTGTAAAATGTATTCCCATTTATCTCGTACCCTTGGAAAGTCAATACAGTCGCAGATGGTGTCACGGCCAACAAGTAGAGCTGATCTCGGATAGTGGTGTTATTCATGAGATGTAATTGCAACCAAGTGCCGAAAGTCTCCATGTGATTTTTTTTAATCCAGTAGTCATCCTTCCCCAGGAACTTGGAGCGTACAACATTCATGTGTTCCTCGATATACGGAGCCACGAAGGTAGAACTTTGGAGAACTATGTAGTGTGCTTGATTCAAAGAATGTCCGTCCCTAAATATCATTGCTTTCTTTCCTAGCGTGCCTTTTCCACTCAGTATCCCCTCATACCATGATTCAAGAACACCAATCGGCTTAAGGTCAGGAAGAAAGTCTACACATAACCCAATGACCTCCTCTGTTCCATAGCCCTTGGAGATGCTTCCTTCTGGCCTAGCACGGTTACGAACATATTTCTTTAAGACTCCCATGAACCTCTCGAAGGGGAACATATTATGCAGAAATACAGGATCGAGAATGTAAATCTATTCGACTAGGTGAACTAAGAGATGCGTCATAATATTGAAGAAGGACAGGGGGAACACCAACTCAAAACTGACAAGACATTGGACCGCATCCTTCTGTAGCCTTTCCATACTTTCTCGATCGATTAGCTTCTGAGATATTACACTGAGGAATGCACATAGCTTCACAATGGCTAATCGAACATTTTCCGGTAGAAGCCCTCTCAATGCAACCGAAAGCAACTGTGTCATAATCACGTGGCAATCATGAGACTTCAGGTTCTGAAATTTTTTCTCTGCCATATTTATTATTCCCTTTATAATTGACAAGAAGCCAGCTGGGACCTTGATACTGTAAAGGACTTCAAAAAAGATTTCCTTCTCTGCTTTGGTAAGAGCGTAGCTACTTAAGTATTTACGTCCTTTATCAGTATGCTTGTTGTGTGGGTCTTTGATACGTTGCTGGTCCTCCCGTTCTTCTGGTGTATCTTTTGTCTTCCCATACACGCCCAGGAAGCCTAGCAGTTTCACGCAAAGATTCTTCGTCACGTGCATCACGTCGATTGAAGAACGGACCTCTAGGTCTTTCTAATACTCAAGCTCCCAAAATATAGATTTCTTTTTCCACATGGCCGTGTGTCCGGTAATAGGGTCTTTCGGAACAGATTGACCGTTAGGACCCTTTCCAAAGATTACTTCTAGGTCCTTCACCATACCAAATACATCAGCACCTTTAGGGAGCTTAGGCTTCTTCCGGTAATCTGCCTCACCGTTGAAATTCTTGCCTTTCTTTCTTACTTGATGATTGGTCGGAAGAAATTTACGACATCCTAGGTACACAACCTTCTTATATTTATCCAAATATGTACCTTTAGTATTATCTAAACAGTGTGTGCATGCATTGTATCCCTTGTTTGACTGTCCTGAAATGTTACTAAGAGCAGGCCAATCATTGATGGTTACGAACAACAACGCTCGTAGGTCAAATGGCTCCTGTTTGTGCTCATACCACACCTTTACACCTGGTTCTGCCCACAACTGCAAAAGTTCATCGACTAATGGCCTTAGGTACACATCAATGTCGTTGCCGGGTTGCTTCGGTCCTTGGATGAGCACTGGCATCATAATGAACTTCCGCTTCATGCACAACCAAGGAGGAAGGTTATAGATACATAGAGTCACTGGTCAGGTGTTGTGACTACAGCTCTGCTCCCCAAAAGGATTCATGTCGTTTGTACTTAGACCAAACCATAAGTTCCTCGCGTCACCTACAAAGTTCGAGTACTTTCTCTCGATGTTTCTCCACTGCGACCCATCGGCGGGGTGTCTCAGTTTCCCGTCTTTCTTACGCTCTTCTTTGTGTCATCGCAACAACCTAGCATGCTCTTTATTTCTGAACAGATGTTTCAACCATGGTATTATAGGAGCATACCACATAACCTTAGCAGGAACCCTCTTCCTGGAGGGCTCGTCATCGCCCTCAACATCACCAGGGTCATCTTGTTTGATCTTGTATCGACATGCATTGCATACCGGGCATTTATCCATATTCTCGTACTTCTCACCGCGGTACAGGATGCAGTCATTAATGTATGCATGTATCTTCTCCACATCTAATCCTAGAGGACAGATAGTCTTCTTTGCTTCATACGTTGTCTCGGGCAGCTCGTTATCCTTTGGAAGCTTCGGCTTCATTATTTTCAGTAACTTCTCAAATCCCTTGTCAGATAAGCCAGTCTCTGCCTTCTATTTCAGCAGTTCAAGTGTGGTACCGAGCTTTGTGCTACCATCTTCGCAATTTGGGTACAACAACTTTTTGTGATCCTTTTGTATGGCCTCCAACTTAAGCTTCTCCCTTTCTGTATCACATTGTTGCTTTGCATCAGAAATGACCCGACCAAGACCATCAGCGGGCTCATCCGATGCCCGTTGTTCTTCTTCATTGCCGCCTCCCTCTTCTTCATTGTCTTCCATTGCAGTATCACCGTATTCTTCAGGGGACATAGGATAGCTGTCATCATCCTCCTCTTCTTCATTTTCTTCCAGCCTAACCCCTCTTTCTCTGTGCATGGCCCAACAATAATATCCAGGCATGAAACCTCTCCGAAGCAGATGGATTTGAAGGATTCTCGGGGCAGAGTGCTCCGCCATGTTTCGACAGTCGACGCAGGGACAAAGCATAAAATTATCCACTTTGTTTGCCTTAGCCAAATCGATAAATTTATGGAGGCCTGCAATAAAATCGGAATAGCGTCGGTCGCCATACATCCATCGCATCCGTGCATCGATCTGCGTCATAATAATTAACCATTACAATAACATCGTGAATAGTAAAATGACCACCCTACATGGACAGATGCAATATTTTTGTATCAGTTATAGATAAAGAATATAAGGTTGCTAACCTCAGCCGAGGATACCGTGTTGTGCGAACTAAAGTGTGGCTCGGACATTTCGTCGAACACCTTGTGTGCAATCAAAGAAAAGAAAAGGCTAGCACCCACTCCTCACACACAATCTAGCAAAATTTGGTGGGCAAAGGGCTGGGCTTATATATAGCCAGGGTTTTTTTTTGGTCCCGGTTGTTGCCACGAACCGGGACCAAAGACCCTCCTGCGCGACACGTGGCGGCCCAGCAGCGCGCACCCCACCCAGGTCATTGGTCCCGGTTAATGGCACGACCCGGGACCAATGACTTCGGTGAAGGCGCTGGGCCGCCACGTGTCGTGCGGGAGGGGCTTTGGTCCCGGTTCGTGGCAATAACCGGGACCAATGCCTCCGTCGTTTCGTCGTCCCCGTGCATAAATATGAGGCCACAGCGCTCGCTTTCGCCATCGCCTCTGCCTCTCTGCAATCCCTCTCCACCCCACCACTTTGCCTCTCCACCGCGCCGTCGTTTCGCCTCCCTCTCCAATCTCCACCGCGCCGTCATGGAGGTGCCCACGCTCAACCACTACGAGGTGGCGCAGTTTGCGATCTACGGCATCCTCGCGCCGCCGCGCGCGACCCTTCCCGCCGGATTTCGCATCAGCGAGGGGGGTGTGCCGGTGGCTCCGCTCCTCAACCCCCGCGGATACGAGATGGAGTACGTCATCGCGGAGCGTCACCGCCAACTGCCCGCGTGCATTAGGGCGTTGCCCCGGTACGCGGCGGGCAGCGAGTATTGGCCCCGGCTGTTCAAGAAGAAGCGGAAGGCCAAACTTGGCAACCGTTTCGTCGATGGGCGCCTGGTGCACCCGGATCGCCGCAACCAAGAAGGGCGGGAGTTGTTCTGGTCCGTCCCTGGACGGACCATCTACACCGCCATCGGCTCCCGAACAACGCCGAAATTGTGGAGATTTCGTCCGACGACGACGAGAAAGCCGGCGGCACGGAGGACAATGGCTCGGAGGACAGCGGCAGCGGAAGTGTTGTCGACTAGAAATTTATAAAGTCGCATCTTTATTTGTATGGAAAAATTTGTGGTCGAATAATAAAACATCTCAATTTAGACCTTTGTCTCGATTAATTCGTGAAAGATTTGTTCAAAAATAATGATCAATTCAATTTCTACCTCGAATTAATTTCTGTCTCGAATTAATTTCTGCGCCGAATTAATTTACAATAATTCCTGGACTGCTGACCGTCGCGAGGTTTTTGGTTCCGGTTGTTGGCATGAACCGAGACTAATGCATCGCAGAACGCCACGTGTGCGTCGCGGGGGCATTGGTCCCGGTTCGTGCCACAAACCGGGACCAATGCTTACAGATGAACCGGGACCAATACTCTAGCGGCATGAACCGGGACCGGTGTCTGCATTGGTCCCGATTACGGAAACGAACCGGAACCAATGCAATTTGGACGCTGGACCAAAGACCCTCTTTCTACTGGTGGATCCCCTCAAACCGGACGGAATTTTTGGCTGATCCACGCGCGCGCGCGCATGTGCACTTGATTAGGAGTCGCGTTCAATCTCCGGTCTCCCTCACTCGATCACCACCAATGCTCTCTGTACCTGCGCTTCTGTTTGGTGGTACCACTATGATGGTAGAGAGATTTGGTGTGAAACCTTCCTTCAGATTCAGGGAGACGGGAGTAAAATTCAGGTCTCGGGTCACGCATCCAGCCGATGAGCAAGGATTACGAAAGTGGGATAGATCGCGCACTGAGCTCAAAACCAGCACTGGCTACTCTCAGGCGTCAACGGTGCGGGGAGCTAGCTTTTTTTTTTTACAATCAATATCACGGTTATATTCAAAGTAGCAAATAATACATGGTAGAGATACATAAGCTGACTCCATCGATTACAAAATAAAGTCTAAAAGAAACTAGCAAATCTTTGAGGTCTTCAATCTCTTTCTTTTTCCAAGACATAATCTTGCACTTCTCTAAAGGAAACTCTGATAAATATCGAACCATAACCTGTAAATATCAATGAAGGTTCTCCCATAATTTTTTGAGCCACAGTGCCAAGGCTACGTGCACGCGCGCAGCCATTAAGATAATCAATCAACATCGGCAAGAGATCCAACACAAGTATTCCAGGAAAAATTAACTGAACAGCCTGATCAACGTAGCTGGCGAACCGAGAGTACGAATCACCATTGTCGAGGACGTAGCAGCCGGGACAAATATTGTGAGGATAATCCTCCTCGCGACAACCATGAGAAAAAGTCCAAAATCGATCCGGTGAAGGAAGATCCGAAAGACTGTACCTATAGAAACTTAATCTTTCAATACCACCATTGACGCCGGAAAAGAGATCTCGTCGTCGAACGATATGCCGAAGATCACTTATTGTAGACGATGCCATCTCCATTAAGAAGATAACAACCAAAACACTAATCTAATCTTAAAAACACTACTTTTACTGAAAATCCACCCATAGATCGGGTTCCCCACCCCTCCGATGCCGACGAGACAGGCTGAAGGAGGGGGAACCGATCTATGGAAGAGACGGAGATGCTGTGGCTAGATTAGCTAGCTGACACTTCTATTTCTAACAGTGATGTAGGAGAGTCGGGACAATTGATGATAACCCCCAAGTTGGTGATTATGTTTATCATAACCCCCTCCGCTGCCTATGACTTGTGGGCCCAAAATGGCCAGGGAGGGTAACGGAACAGGCAATATACTGTACCTTTCCTTTATCTCCACCACTGCCACTGGGCTGGAAGCTAGCGACATGGCCCGACGCCATGTTGTGATAGCATCACGTCGCCGTCCACCGGGAGGGCATGCAGGCAGGCACAATGATGCCTTCTAATTCCGCCTCTTGACATTTGAATCCATCTGTCATCATAGCCACAACCACAATGGGCCATTTGCGCCAGAGAGCATCGGCATCGCATTGCTCCCCCCAGGGCTTGGAGAGGGAGAGAGATAAAAGGAGGAGACATGGACGATGTGCCAAAAGCTTAATTAGCTCTTAGATCGCCGTCCGTCGCTCCAGATGGCCAGTGTTTGTACTTGCGGTAAACAGGAAGATGACAGCGTTTAACTATGTATAAGACAGAGCTTTAACTGTTTGGAAAGTTGACTGCTTATAATTATGCTTAAGGTTCAGACGTATCTTGAACTGTACCACGGAATCAAAAACCGGAAACACGCGAATATATCGAAAGCTGATAGACCAAAAAAGAGTGTAAGTGGACTGATGAAAATACTAGCGGCTCACGAGACCGCTCACGATGAGTAGCTGGATGGCGCCTGAAAGCGATCTCTGCCTCTCCTACTCCTATGCAATGTCACGGCAACGCCTGTCACCGTCAGCTCTCAAAGGGCAAACTGCACTACTATTTCCCAGCCTCCTATATACGTCTCCAATAGTAAACTGACAACCCTACTCCCACAAGAATTAGAAAAAGGAAACGGACGATCGGTGTTGCTTTGGAGATACACACCGATATTTCCATCTGATATGATCTTCCTACTACTACCAACGGACACGAACGGGAGCGGGGACTCCAAAACAAGATAGATGGGGAGGTTTGATCGTGAGAGGCCGGAGGCAACAATTGGGGGAGTGCACCTCTCAAATCATGGCGTCAAACCTTGGCTCCATTGCTACTACTCTTTATCGCTATCATTAGCTGGCCACCTCCATTGTGGGTGCGTTAGTGGAATTTAGCAGTGGATGGAAATGGATATGTCTGGAGCGCTGTGCTGTCTGTCTGATAGCAAGAGAAGAATCCATTCATGTTTGGGGAAAACCTGTACGAGACAGGCGCGGTGCGTTTCATTGTGGATTGCCTAGTTCTAAGTTGCCTGAATTTTTGAAAACAAGAATCATTTATAATCTTCAGAACTAAAACTAGCATATCAACATAGCAACCTCGCTCACTCCATGCACAACTTACAAGAAAATCGCAGTAAGATAACCCAAACAAGAGATCGAGGTTCGTAGGTAGTTCCTCCGTCGCAAGTCAGACGACAGAACAAGGGAGGCGTTGTCGATTTGATGAGGTTGGCCTGGCCGTCCCTTTCTGATCGGATGGCCGCGCACGTGCTAGCTCGCTCGCGCCGGCCCGCTGGCTATCGTAAATACTGTTGTGTCTGTGGCGATCGACACTGGCACCTATGCACTCATTCGGATTTAGCTTAGCAGTGAGGGATTTGGGAATGCTAAATGATGATTCTCCGTACGAGCATTGGTTTTTTTGTGTTTGGTTTTTTTCAGACGAGCAAGCATATTGCTGAATTTCCTGTTAACTACGAGAGAAGCCGAACGATCCAGACGTGGGCGGGAAGAATGCGATATAGGTCGGAGCCGGCGGCAGAGACATGGCCGCGCCGCGCCCACACCGTGGCGTGGACGTGACGAGGCATACCGGCGGCGGCACGGCGCCCAACAAAAGTGTAACGACTGATTCTGCCGCCTGCGACTGCAAACAGCAAAGCAAAGGGACCTAGCTTCTGATCAGAGTGTGGCCGCTGTAGACGCGGATTGGACGCATACAGTACGACATACCTGAAATTTCAGGAATGAACGCAGGCATGCTGCTCTGCGGCGGGAGGAGATCCCGATAAAGCCGTGAGCCCGAAAGAGACGGACCGGCCTTGTCGCGCCGTCTCGTCTCGTCTCGCACTGGCGCATTGCTAATTTCGTTGGCCGTGTGGACTGTGGTTCGCGTTCTCTGCATGAGCCCATGCGTCCGTAACGGAACTCATGATGGAGATTGGAGGGAGCTGCGTGCCTGCGTCAGTCAGTTGCTCGTCTCCGCCGTGCTGGGAAAACCTTTGGCTGCACATTGCTCTTCAGCCTTTTTGCATGTGTTGCACCTGTATGTGCATGCATGCATGGATTCTCTGTAAGGCTGCGCAGCAGCATTGCTAGCACGTCAAATCTGCCTCGCGGTAAAAATGCGTGGACTGCGCTGTAAAGACAACGTACGAGCGTCCATCGGTCGAGCCGAAAGTAGCCACCAATGATAGGATCATAGGTACCACTGCTCCGTGCTAGATCGGTCTACCTCTTGACGTTTTTCAAGTGGAAGCAAGGATCAAGATGGCCAGGAGAAGCCATAGAAATACACCAACAAGTACTCCCTCCCTCCGTTTCAAAATTTAAGATATATCTAGATTTTTTAGTACGTAGGTTTACTCCGAATCTACACACTAAAGATGTCTACATGCATTCGTTTTATAAAAAGTAAAATATCTTATAGTATTATGAAACTAAGGGAGTAGGAAATACACTAGATCGGTCTACCTTTTGCCTGCTTGCTGTACTAGATAGGCTTGAAATGAGTGAATGAATGTATACGTGTAGGGGGAGATTGGACAAACGAGTTTAAACCTGTATGATAAAATTCACGTGACTCGATAAGCAGCTAGGACTATGAGAGGGCGTGAGTTTGACCAGTCAATCTTTGCATGTTTTGGAAACTTATACTAGGACACGGACAAACTGGCACGGTTAGCTAGCTTTTTTTTTGGATGTAAAACGACATAAATTAAGCACGCAAGTCGTCTCATTAAAATCTTTCACTCCTCTTAGATACACTGCTAAGGAAAAAGAGTGTGTATAAAACTTGCAGCTCTTCACACAATAATTACATCGTTTACGAGTTTGTATAAGTGATGGCTCTGTGTATGGCGTCCAGAAAAGTGCTGGTGCGGTGTTGATGTAGAGCTCATTGGGAACCCCAAGAGGAAGGTATGATGAGCACAGTAGCAAGTTTCCCTCAGTATGAAACCAAGGTTTAATCGAACCAGTAGGAGCAAGGAAACACCCCAAAGGTGTTACTAGCTGAGCCTTGGCAGGGCGCACTACCGGTGCTAGTAGCAACGTGGAGATCTGCACAACACAACCACAAAACTTTGTCCCCAACTTGCGATGAGGTTTTCAATCTCACCGTGTTTTGAGGAAAACAAAGAATTAAACGTATCGAATGAAAAGAAGTAAAAGTTTGCAGAAAGTAAACACAAAGAAGTAAACAGTTTGTAGATTGAATGTAAAAGACAAGGACCGAGATCCATAGTTCACTAGAGGTGGCTCTCCTTAAGATAAATAACATGCTGGGTGAACAAATTACAGCGGGGGCAATTGACAAACATCGAGAAAGCAATACATGCATATACTAATCATCTTGACTCCTTTGAGACTTGATTGGGCATTACAACATTATACATAGACCGCCATCTAACTGCATCTATGACTAATAATCCACCTTCAGGTTATCATCCGAACCCCTCCAGTATTAAGTTGCAAGCAACAAATTATTGCTTTACGAACTGTGTGTAAAGTAAACAATACGATTGTTCTATAAACAAAGGATTGTTGTTTTCTCCCTAGTAGCAACAGCACATCTAGTACCTTAGAGATTTCTGTCATTTCTCCAGATTACTAGAGGCATGGACCCACTATCGAGCATAAATACTAACTCTTGGAGTTGCTAGCGTCTACTCGGCCAAGATAGCTACTAACAACGGAAAGCATGCAAGATCACAAATAACAAAGACATGATAGAATCAATAATCAATCTGAAATAGCATCTCAATATCCATCAGATCCCCGCAAACACAACATGTAGAATTACAAATAGATGATCTTCATCATGAACGGAGCTCACAAGATCTAGACATGAAAGCACAGAGGAGGAGAACCAGCCATCTAGCTACAAGATGGATCTGTATTCCAAGGCTGAACTACTCACGCATCACACCGAAGGCTTGCATGGTGATGAAGAAGGCCTCCAGGGTGAATTCCCCTCTCCGGCAGGGTGCCGGGAAGAGCTTCAGATCTCTCCCGATCTAGGGATGGAGATGGCTGACTCTGAGACTCTTTCATGGATTTTTGATCGGGTACTTAGGGTTTACGTCCCGAGGGCATCTTATAGTCGGAAGGGGAGGCCGAGGGGGTGCCAGGGCTGGCCTCACCACCCCCTAGCGCAGGCCAGGATGGGCCATGCGGCCAAGTGGTGTGGTGGCTCCCTGGCCCCTCTCCGTCTCGTACTCTGGCATCTGATGACTTCTAGAAAAATAGGCACTTTGGCTTTTGTGCCGTCCAATTTCGAGAATATTCATTTTCTGACTTTCCTGGAACCAAAAACAGTGAAAAAGCAGGCAAACTGTGGCTCTTGTTAATAGGTTAGTCCAAGAAATCATATGAAAAGTACTCCAAAGTTGGAACAAAACACAAGAAAGTGGATAAAACCAAGCATGGAACATCAAAAATTATAGATACATTTGCAATGTATCAATAAGAGAAAGCTAGGGGGCTCATCGTCCCAATTACATATAATTTTAGCATTAAAGCAAAATCTATCTATCTCATGCGCTGTCTTATTCACCTCCCTCGGACAGTGATGGAAAGTAACATTACCAACCGACAAGCAAATATCAACACAATCAGCATAGATGGCCGCAGATCTTGTCCACCAAGCATCTTGAGATGAACAAGCCTCAATCACCTCCGTAGAATCACCTTCTGCAATTACATCGTGACAGCCCAACCTATTTGCCAAGATGAGGACTTCCTTCATTGCCACTGCTTCCGCCATTGAGGCTGACGGAATATTTGAGATATATCTACAGGAAGCCGCTATAAACTTTCCTTGATAGTCCCGTATCACAGCTCCAACTGCCCCCGAACATGAGTCCACATGAAATGATGCATCAACATTTACTTTAACATATCTTGTGTCAGGTTGTTTTCAGGAGCCATTCACGGTAGCATCGATAGGTTTATTTATATTCGAGTTATTGGCAACAATGGACAATATTGAGAACTTACGGGTGAAAAATGGAGGAACATGTTCACCATGCGTCTTCCTCTGCCTTATCCACCATAAGTACCAGGCTGTTATGGCGATCAGCTCACGCTATCCCACATTTGACATATACTCAAAATTTGTTTGTCATAGCAAGCTCTCTAAAATGATAGAACCCAAAAGTTCATCCGTCATTGCTTCAGTTATTCGATCATACAAGCCAGGGGATAGCCACATATCTATAGCTGTTGGACACAAAAATAGTAGATGCCTCACATCCTCCGGGCCCTAGGCATAGATCGAGCAACCCCCATCCTCACTGATATGTCGATTGACCAAAATCGATTTGAGGGGGACAATCGCATGCAGGGCGCACCAACAGAAAATTTTAATCTTACTCGGAATTTTAAGCTTCCACAGAATCTTCCAAACTAGATTAGACGCAGAAGTTCCAATAGAAATTTGACTCGCCGAAGGTCCAAAAGTGTGGTGCCATTGCAAGTGATACCCAGATCTCATCATATATCTACCATTCCAGGCAATGAAGTCCTCAAAACCTTGATCATTAATGGGAATCTGCATAATCCTATTAGCATCTACTGGAAGAAATAAAGACCTAATGAGATCTTCGTCCCATTGACCCGAGTATGGGTCCCTTAATTCGCATACTTTAGTTAATAACGCTCCTCCTCTAGGTGTCACAACCTTCCTCGAAAGACTGCTAGCAAGCCAAGGATCTCTTCAAATATTAATATTTTCTCCATTACCTACCCTACAGAGGTAACCTCCCTTGGAAGTTGTTAGTCCTGTCAGAACGCTTCGTCAGGTGAACGAGGTCCCAACTTTCGGACCAGCCTTTAATATACAGTATGACCGGAGTGGCAGTACTGTTTCAGCTACCGCTGGCCAACAGTAATAACATGACAAAACAGCGTTTAGTTCTGGTCGGCTAGCCGGCCCGTCGGCTATCACGGGTTCTCTCGGTTGCGCGGTCCCTGCAGCTAGGAAAGTGAGTACTAGTAATCTCAAACATCTCATGACACGGCCCTTTCATGAGATTTGGGCTACCAATCTCTCATATCTTCGAATGGAAATAAGCCCACGTTCGTAACCTCCGGAAGAAGGGCCCGTATACGTACCACTCGCTGTGGGAATGTTCGACCTGTCCTCTCAATCTAGCTGTAACTGGCCCAAAACGATTGAGCTCTAGTGAAACAAGATACTGGGACTTCCTATTTCCTGCCGAAAGTACAATCAATACAACTACATATTTATAGTACTATAGTACATGGTAGAAATACATAGACTGTCATGATTACAAAATAAAGTCTAAAAACTATAGTAAAAATCCAAGGTCTTTAAACTCTTTCTTCTCTCAAGACATCATCTTAAACTTTTCTGAAGCAAGCCAAGAACTAAGAACTGACCGATACCAAATTAGAATCTAAAAAATACCAACGTGGGTTCTCCCATAATTTTAATTTAAGCCACAATGCCAAGTCTGCGTGCACACGCACCCATTAGAGTAAATAACTAACATTGGCAAGAGTATCAACACTAGTATTTCATTCAAAACTAACCGAACAGCCTAATCGACGTTACTGGCAAACCGAGAGTACGAACCACCATTGTCAAGGACATAGCAGCCGGGACAAATATCACGAGTATAATCCTCGTGACAACCATGAAAAAAACTCCAAAATTGACTTGGCGAAGTAAGATCTGAAAGACCATACCTATAGAACTCTAATCTTACACCACCATCATTGACACAGAAAAGACGTCTCGATGTCTGATCACTTATTGTAGACGATGTCATCTTCATTAATGTAGAGGCCAAAAAAGATGGCTACCAAAACTCTAATCTAATATCTCGAAACACTAATTTTACTGAAAACTATATCCATAGATTGGATTCCCCACACCTACTGACACCGGCAAGGCCGACCGGAGGAGGAAAACTGATCTATGGAGAAGGCGGAGGAGAGGCGTCGACTAGGTCAAGAGGCGACGGTTAAAAGTTTTCATGGACGGAGGTCTTTGGGTCTTGGTTATTTAAAATAAAAACACAATTTGTTGATTCGTGTTGGGTCACCCCATTACTGCGATGTTAGACCTTTTTTCAATAGTTTTTCGGTTTTTTGCTGATTTTTCTAGGTTTTAGTAGGTTTATACTCCCCCCCCCTCAAAATAAGTAAATTTGAATTTTCTAGATTACATTCATCTGGACATGTTTTAGTGTGTAGATACGTATAAATCTAAATAAATTCAGGTCACTTATTTTGGGACGGGGGATTTGTTGTCATGTTTCATGTGTGTTTTTTGTTTCCTTTTGTAATTTTAATTTTACTTTTTATGATTTTTCCTGTTTTGAAAATGTATAGTTCTAAAAAATGTTCAGTATTTTTTCTATTTTAAATATGTTTGATTTAAAAACATTATGATATATGTTCGATTTTAAAAATTGTTTGTGGTTTAAAAAGTAAAATAAAAAAATAAAAATAAAAATTAATACATTTTATTGGGCCACTCCAATGCGGCGCTCCACGCTCCCATGTCGAGGGGAAACTAGGAGTACCATTCTAGAAGAATAGTTATTTCTTATTCGTGGGCTAGGACGCCGATTACGTTCGCTTAACAATGAGTATAAGCTAAGTTCATGATCTGGTGGACCAAAGAGGCAACGATGAGTATAGTTGGGTCCACTTTCCGGAAGGGTGTGATGTGGGAATTATATGTTAGATTAGGATATAAATGGAAAGTTTGAAAACTCGCATTTACTTCACAATTTTGGGATGTGTAATTTATCTCTAATCAGCAAACATAAACTATTATTGAGTTATGGGATGGAAATCAATATAGATGTGATTTTAGGAGAACCGCTAGTAGAAAATGAGCCTTCCGTCCGGAGCTTTAGTCCCGGACGTATTTGGACCCGAGACTAATATGAGCATTAGTTCCGGTTCCAACATCTAGAATGCTACACGGGCACAACCAGCTTTAGTCCCGGATCAAATGGGACCTTCAGTCCCGGTTGGAGATATCAACCGGGACTAAATGGATTACGACAGGCTACGGCCGGTGCGAGCCCGTTTAGTTCCGGTTGGTGTCTCCAACCGGGGCTAAAGATAGACCTTTAGTCCCGGTTGGAGACACCAACCGGGACTAAAGTCCTTCCTTTAAGTCATCGTCCTGCCCGAGCCATATCCATTCAAGCTTTCTCCTCTGTTTCTTCCCAAGCTCGAGTTTATCCCCATTTTTTCCTATGATTTGTCAAGATTTGGCGGCGCCCCATCTATACAAGGGTTCTAAAAGGTTAGAAGTTTTATTATTTCATCTCCCATTGCTATTTTAGCTCATTTCATGCTCTATAAGTAGAGGAATTTGTTGGATTTAGTTTGGGAGTAATTATGTGGGAGTTTGTTTAATTTATATGCAATTTGATCTCAAATTAACTTCTTAGTTTGCATATATGCAGATGTGGTTTACTTAGGAATTGAGAAAAATGAGTATAGAGTAGAAAGTTTTTAAATCAGTGCGTAGTTTTATATTTTTGTTCGCTTCTCTATTTAGTGAAAGTAATTGATCAAAATGAACTTGTATTAATTTGGTCACTTCTATATTCATGATGTTGTGTAATGGTTTTTGATATACTTATATAATACAAATGAGATGGCAATGGATGTATGATGACTGACGCTCTGACGAGTTCATTGAGGGCCTGTATTATTTTATCGGTGTGGCTAAGCCAAACAAGCGGAATGATTTTATGTGTTGTCCATGTGGTGTCTATAAGAATAAGAAGGATTACTCTTCCTAAAAAATTCTTCACAACCACCTATTTCAATACAGTTTCATGTCCGGCTATAATTGTTGGACCAAGCACGAAGAAAGAGGGGTTATAATAGGAGACAATGAAGAAGAAGAGGATGATGATAACTATCCTAAGTTCCCTGAATATGGTGGTACTGCAATGGGGGAAGCTGGAGAATAGGCATCAAATGAGCTCGCTGATGATCTTGATCGGGCCATTGTTGATGCATAGAGATACCGCGGAAGTGAAAATGAGAGGTTGAAGTTAGAGCGCATGTTAGAGGATCGCAACAAATTGTTGTACTCAAATTGCGAAGATGGCAAGAAAAAGCCGGGTAGCACACTGGAATTGCTGCAATGGAAGGCAAAGAATGGTGTATCTGACAAGGGATTTGAAAAGTTCCTGAAAATGATAAAGAAGATGCTTCCAATGGATAACGAATTGCCCACCAGTTCATATGAAGCAAAGAAGGTTATCTACCCTTTAGGATTAGATGTGTAGAAGATACATGCATACCCTAATGACTGCATCCACTACTGTGGTGAGGAGTACGAGAATTTGAATGCATGTCCGGTATGCGGTGCATTGCGATATAAGATCAGCCGAGATGACCCTGGTGATGTTGAGGGAGAGCACCCCAGGAAGAGGGTTCCTGCCAAGGTGATGTGGTATGATCCTATAATACCACGGTTGAAACATTTATTCATAAACAAAGAGCATGCCAAGTTGTTGCGATGGCGCAAAAAATACCATAAGAATGACGCGATGTTAAGACACCCCGCTGATGGGTCGTAGTGGATAAAAATCGAGGGAGAGTTCCCGGTATTTGTAGATGATGCAAGGAACTTAAGCTTTGGTCTAAGTATAGATGTCATGAATCCTTTTTGGGAGCAGAGCTGCATTCATAGCACCTGGCCTTTGACTCTATGTATCTATAACCTTTATCCTTGGTTGTGCATGAAGCGGAAGTTCATTATAATGCCAGTGCTCATCCAAGGTCCGAAGCAACCCGACAACCACATTGATGTGTACCTAAGACCATTAGTTGAAGAACTTTTATAGTTGTGGTATGAACAAGGTGTACATGTGTGGGATGAGCACAAACATGATGAATTTGACCTATGAGCGTTGTTGTTCATAACCATCAATGATTGTCCTGCTTTCAGTAACCTTTTAGGATAGACAAACAAGGGTGCACACACTGTTTAGGTGAGACTGAAAGTATATATTTGGATAAATGTAAGAAGAATTTGTATCTGGGGAATCATCGGTTTGTTCTGATCAGGCATCCCTTAAGAAAGAAAGGCACGCATTTTAAAGGTGAGTAAGATCACCGAAGGAAGCCTATCCACCGTACTGGTGATGATGTATTTGGTATGGTCAAGGATTTAAAAGTAATATTTGGTAAGGGTCCTTGTAGACAATCTATTCTGAATGACGCTAACGGACACTGATACATTGCAAATGTATCTATAATTTTTGATGTTCCATGCTTGGTTTTATCCAATTTCTTGTGTTTTGTTCCAACTTTGGAGTACTTTTCATATGATTTCTTGGACTAACCTATTAATAAGAGCCACAGTGCGGATTGTCCCGCTTCTGCTGTTTTTGGTTCCAGGAAAGTCAGAAAATGAATATTCTCGGAATTGGACGGGACAAAAGCCAAAGTGCCTATTTTTCCGGAAGTCATCAGATGCCAGAGTACGAGACAGAGAGGGGCCAGGGGGCACCACACCACCTGGCCACACGGCCTAGCCTGGCCTGCGCCAGGGGGTGGTGAGGCCAGCCCTGGCACCCCCTCGGCCTCCCCTTCCGACTATAAGATGCCCTCAGGATGAAAACCCTAAGGACCCGATCAAAAATCCACGAAAGAGTTTATAGCCGCCGTCATCTCCATCCCTAGATTGGGAGGGATCTGAAGCTCTTCCCGGCACCCTGCCGGAGAGGGGAATTCACCCTGGAGGCCTTCTTCATCACCATGCAAGCCTCCGGTGTGATGCGTGAGTAGTTAATCCTTGGACTACGGATCCATTTAGTAGCTAGATGGCTGGTTCTCCTCCTTTGTGCTTTCATGTCTAGATCTTGTGAGCTCCGTTCATGATCAAGATCATCTATTTGTAATTCTGCATGTTGTGTTTGCGGGGATCCGATGGATATTGAGATGCTATTTCAGATTGATTATTGATTCTATCATGTCTTTGTTATTTGTGATCTTGCATGCTTTCCGTTGTTAGTAGCTATCTTGGCCAAGTAGATGCTAGCAACTCCAAGAGTTAGTATTTATGCTCGATAGTGGGTTCATGCCTCTGGTATCTGGGGAAGTGACAGAAATCTCTAAGGTACTAGATGTGCTGTTGCTACTAGAAAGAAAACAACAATCCTTTGTTCATAGAACAATCGTATTGTTTACTTTAGACGCAGTTCGTAAAGCAATAATCCGTTGCTTGCAACTTAATACTGGAGGGGGTTCGGATGATAACCTGAAGGTGGATTATTAGTCATAGATGCAGTTGGATGGCGGTCTATGTATAATGTTGTAATGCCCAATCAAGTCTCAAAGGAGTCAAGATGATTATGTTGGACCACGCAGAGAAAAACAAAACTTTTTCCTACGCGATGAGCCCAAGATCTAGCTAAGGTAGTAGGCCACGAGGATTACCACTAGACGCGCGGTTGCGAAATCGATGAAGCACGTCGCTTGATGCAGTGTAGTCCTCACGATCCGTTCCGATCCACGATGGTCGAAGTGCTGAACGTACAACACCTCCGCCAGTATCCACACGTACGAGGAGGAGCGCCGGTGATGGACTGCTAGGTCCGGTACGGTGGCGACAGGACATGACTGGACTGGAGCTAGGGTTTCCAACACATGGAGTGACCTAACCGTGTGCTCTAAGCACCTGCAGCCCAGCTTATATAGGGAGTGAAAGTGGGCTCCACTCACTTGTGGCCCATTCACTAAAAGGCCTATATTAGTCACTGTGAGTCCAACTCACTAAATCTGTCCATTTCCCTTTTGGGTCCAACCCAAATATGCTCCCGCTCTTAAGTGTGTGACCCGACAGGCTCATGGTGACCCGGACACGGTCCGAGTCTTACTCGTGACCGATCAGTTGGTAGTGGCTCCTAGCAGAACGTGCCAACTCCCAAGTACCAAAGAGTCATGACGACATACCTTTCCAATGCGACTTTCGTTTGATTCCTTTTTGCCTCACGATATACCTTGTCGAACTATAGGCAAATAATCGTCATCCCTTAAATAGTTCGACTCTCTTTCTCGATCCGAGATAAGTGATTCATCCGACTAACTCTTAGTCGGTCACCTCGGTTAACACTTAACCGAGTCACGCATGGCCATGCTTTCCGAATCATATCTTCCGAGAGGGCCCAGAGAATATCTCTCCAGACGAAGGGACAAAATCCCATCTCGGCTATTCACATCATGCAGCTTGATTCTCAGTCGACCCGAACTCCGCCTTTATAACTGCCCAGTGACGGAACAACGTTTGACAGAACCTAAGTCGGTGATCCTCAACTCGGACTGTGCAATAACCTCAGGTCTAAGGATTACATTGATTGAGACATGCAAATGACGACTTGTTCGTTGCATCTCAATATGGGTCAGTCCGACTCGCTAAACTCTTTAGTCGAATCCGTGTAAGTCGGAATAGCATGTCTATTCCTATGACAAGTGGAACCGAGTCATCAGCCGACTTTCACATTAGTCTAAGTTGTGTGTCCAGCACAACCTCAACGACCAAGGACAATCAGTATAAACAACATGAATATATAGTTCCACAATCGAATCACATATTCAATGATATATATCAGTAGTTCATACATGGACAACAACTTTATGAATACATTGGAAATAATATCATACATGATTGCCTCTAGGGCATATTCCCAACAGATTAGTATATGCATGTATTGCTTTCTTGATGTTTGTCAATTGCCTCGCTGTAATTTGTTCACCCAGCATGTTATCTATCTTAAGGAGAGCCACCTCTAGTGAATTATGGATCCCGGTCCTTGTCTTTTACATTCAATCTACAAACTGTTTACTGCTTTGTGTTTACTTTCTACAAACTATTACTTCTTTCCATTCGATACGTTTAATCCTTTGTTTTCCGCAAAACACGGTGAGATTGACAACCTCATCGCAAGTTGGGAATAAAGTTCTGTGGTTGTGTTGTGTAGGTCTCCACGTTGCTACTAGCACCAGTAGTGCGCCCTGCCAAAGCTCAGCTAGTAACACCTTTGGGGTGTTTCCTTGCTCCTACTGGTTCGATTAAACCTTGGTTTCATACTGAGGGAAACTTGCTGATGTGCTCATCATACCTTCCTCTTGGGGTTCCCAACGAGCTCTACATCAACACCGCACCAGCACTTTTCTGGGCGCCATACACAGAGCCATCAAGCATTTTTCTGGCGCCGTTGCCGGGGAGTCAAGGACATCTTCACAAGGGGAGTCCCTCATAACCAATCTCTTTACTTTGTTATTTTTGTTTTGCTTAGTTTCTTTTTGCTTTGTTTGCTTGTTTTATTATCAAAAACACACACAAAATTAGTTTTACTAGTTTGCTTTCTTATTTGAAAACAGAAAAAATGACTACTCTTGAAAACACTAAGTTGTGTGACTTCACTAGCACCAACAACAATGATTTTATGAGCACACCTATTGCTCCACCTGTGCCTGAAGATACTTTCTTTGAGATAAAACCTGATTTGCTCAATCTTGTTATGAAAGAACAATTCTCTAGTATTGGTAATGAAGATGCTGCTGCCCATCTAAATAACTTTTGTTGAACTTTGTGAGATGCAAAAGCATAGGGATATAGATGGCGATATTATTAACCTGAAATTGTTTCCTTTTTCTTTGAGAGGAAAAGCTAAATAATGGTTGAATTCCTTAATTAGGAATAGTATTGATTCTTGGACTAAGTGCAAAGATGCTTTCATTAGAAAGTACTATCCTCCTGCTAAGATTATATCTATGAGAAGTGAAATAATGAAGTTTAAACAATCTGATAATGAACATGTTGCTCAAGCTTGGGAAAGAATGAAGTCTTTGGTAAAGAATTGTCCTACTCATGGACTGACTGCTTGGATGATCATCCAAACTTTTTATGTAGGATTGAACTATTCTTTAAGTAACCTATTGGATTCTGCTGCTGGAGGTACCTTTACGACCATCACTTTGGGTGCTGCAACAAAACTTCTAGACAATATGATGGTTAATTATTCTGAATGGCATACTGAGAGAGCTCCACAAGGTAGGAAGGTAAATTCTGTTGAGGAAACCTCCTCCTTGAGTGATAAGATTGATATTATTATGTCTATGCTTGTTAATGGGAAAGCCCATATTGATCCAAATAATGTTCCTTTAGCCTCCTTGGTTGCTCAAGAAGAGCAAGTTGATGTGAACTTCATAAGAAATAACAATTTTGGCAACAATGCTTATGGTAATAACAATTATAGGCCCTACCCTCCTAATAACACTTATGGCTATAATGGTAAACCTGGATTACCTAGTGAAGGAAGAATTTTAGAAGTTGAAAGAGCCACTAAAAACTTCATGCAAATGCAATATGAGCAAAATAAACTATTCACTAAAACTATGGAGGAACAATCTATCATCTTGAAGAACATTAGCCATCAACTTGAGAGTCTAAATAGGGAAATTCCTAGTTTACAATTGAAACTCTCTAATGCTGAAAGAAATATATCATCTTTGTCTGAAGCTCAATCTTCATTGATTAATAAAATGGCTGCTAAACCTGAAACTAATGAGAATCCCTTTGCAGCTACTAATGCCATATAAGTAAGAATTGATGAAAATGTTAGACTATTAGCTGAATTACATGCTAAGTGGGAAAGAGAAGATGAAATTGCTAGAAGCATTAGTGTTTCTACTATTACCACCACTAGTGTTGAGGCTAGTAATAGTTCTACTACTTTAGATGATAATTTTGATTTTGATCTTGATGGTTGCAATATCTCTGAAGTTATTAAGTTCCTACAAAAGCTTGCTAAAAGTCCTAATGCTAGTGCTATGAACATGGCCTTTACAAAACACATTACTAATGCTCTCATAAAGATTAAAGAAGAAAAGATGAAACATAAAGCTTCTATTCCTATAAAACAAGAAGATGGTTGGGAACCCATCATTAATATGAAAGTGAATGACTTTGATTTCAAAGCTTTATGTGATCTTGATAGTAGTGTTTCTATTATGCCTAGAAGGATTTATGATATGCTTGATTTGCCTCCACTTGAAGATTGTTATTTGAATGTCCCACTTGATGATAATGCTAAAAAGAAACTCATGGGGAGTCTTAATGATGTTCTTATTATGGTTAACAATGCCTATGTCCCCGTTGATTTCTATGTTTTGGATGTTGAATACAATGCATCTTGTCCTATTACTTTGGGAAGACCTTTTCTTAGAACTGTTGGTGCCATCATTGATATGAAAGAAGGCACCATTAAATATCAACTCCCACTCAAGAAAGGTAAAGAACACTTCCCTAAGAAGAGAGAGAAGATTTCTTTTTCTTCTCCTATGAAAACAAAATTTGTTCTTAATTCTTCTTCATTTGAGAACACTTGATTCTTTCTTGCTTCTTATGCCTAACTTAAAGGCGTTAAAGAAAAGTACTTATTGGGAGATAATCCAAAAGTTTTAGATGAGTCTTGGAAGTTATTACTTCAGTAATAACCGCTCCTTATCCTTTTTATTTGCTTTTTGTGCCAAGAGTAACCTCTAATGAGAGAGAAGTAATGATTGGGAAAGTTGCTGTCCCGAAACAGATTTCTGTGCTTCACCATAAACATTCGTGTAAAATCTTTGAACTTCTTTTTGAGGCATGAATTTTTGTGCTTCTGCCCCAGGTTGTTATCTAACTTTCTTTAGTTCAACACTTTTTGATTTGAGCAACATAAGGTCTTTCAAAATATTCGTCTTTACCTGCTGGTCTGTTTTGACAGATTTCTGCCATTTTCTGCATTTGCTTCTTGTTGGTTCCTTTTTAAGTTCTTTTGGGGAATTGAGCTTTTTGAGGGAAGTGCTACAGTAGCTAGTGTTCTAATGGAAGTTTATTTGGTGTTATAACTGAACCTTAAGACTTATTTATCTTGAGTGCACTAATGTTGCTAATAAAGATTGTGTGAAGTTTTGTATGCAGGAAAATTTTCAGGTGTATGGAAGGAATGAGTAACGAGATGAAGGATGGACTAAAGCTCAAGCTTGGGGATGCCACGCATGTCACCCCAAGAAATATCCAAGAAGTACAAGCGTCAAAGCTTGGGGATGCCCAAGGCATCCCCTTCTTCATCAATAAAAATTCAAGGTTTCTTCCAAACGCTTCATTTTTATTGTTTCATGCACAGTTGTGTTGTTCTTGGAGCGTCTTCTTTTTCATTTTTGTTTTGGTTTTTTGTTTGCTTTGTTTGCTTAGTTTTCTGAATAAATTGGTTGGACACCCCCTCTTTCATACATTGGTTTGCAAATAGTTTGGTTTGGTTTGGAAAAGAGTAGGAAAGTTCATGCTTATGTGGTAAAAAGAGCTTGTTTTTTACTGTGGCCTATGCTCTGTCATGCCATGCTTGATATTGTTTTGGATCTATGCTTAGTATTCTTTGTTGTAGCATGACTTGTTATAAACAATTGAGATTGCTTAATGTGCCTTGGATGAATCATGCGTTGTTTTAGCATATTAAAGCATAGTATAGTGGTATTCTCCTTTGATGCTTTATTTGGATTGACTTGGCACATGCTCACACCATGTTATGACTATCTCAAGTCACCATACCCTTTATGATCCTTTAGTTTTCATCTTGTAGTATCACTTTATGCTTTGATCAATGATGTTTTGTCGCTCTGCATGATTATGGCCATTATTGCTCTCTTAGTTTGTCGCTCCCAGTCTTTTGCTAGCCTCCACAACAAAGTATGAGTTCCACTCATGCATCCAACTCCCTAAAACAAGTTATTCCAAAGAGTCCACCATATCTACCTACTAGCTTATGCTATTCCAAGTATATTCATGCTTTTGTTTACCTTAAACTTGTTATGAGAAAACTAGTGATTAAAGCTCTCACGAACTTGATGGCACACTTTACTTTTCTTGCCCTTAATAAACTTGAACCATTGTGTCGTCTATGTTGTATATGCTTGCACTTATTTGTTGGGAATTAGCAGAACCATGATTTTATGGGGAACGCTTTCGACATTGCACTTGGTACTTGTACCTAGTTGATATCATGATCTTTTGTATATGGATGTCGTTGGTGTGAAATGAAAGGGGAGCTTGTAAGTCCATGGAGTTATGTATATGTGTTAGAGAAACGCATGGGCCGCTGGTCTAATCCATGCTGACATGGTGGAAACCTGCAGCGTAACTATAATGAGCTGTCTATGAAGCATTCTTATTATAAAAAAGAGTCCTACATTGAGAAAAAGAGAAAATAAAAAAAAGAGATATTATGAAAATAGGAAAGAGAGAAAAAAGCACCATATTTCCATGGTAAATAAGAAGAATGCTAAGATGCTCGTTGTCTGCTTGCCTTGTCATTTTGATATGGGGATTCTTCCGTATCATCGGGCAAGGGGTACCCCGTTGGTGGTTCTCTATGATACACATGTACTTACGATGACAAGAACTTACCGGTGACTAAACTTGAGTAGCATGAGGAGCGACCCTCATATACAAGGGACATGAGATTTCTAACTTATACTTCGTCAAGCATGTACACCATAGTTTGTTCACTTTAACCTTAATCACTTCAAGATGCTTATGATAGGGGCAATGAGAGCTGAAAGCTATAAGTACCATAATTTTTGGAAGCTCTTTATGAGACTTGAATCCCTACTTCCTTTTATAAAAAGGCCTTTCTTCCACCATTATATTGAGTCTCCACCTTCTATCTTTATGCACCTACTTTGAGAGCATAGTGGTCATTCTTAGTTCTATGTGCATTGTCCCAAGACTAGTTGATTGATGCATACTTTGATATTGCTTGTTTTAAACTATTTGTATCTAGTCACTCTTATGAACTTTGAAGGTGTCCTATGCATTTATATTTGCTACTCTATGAGGGACAAGCTGAATACTTTTATGCTATGTTTTCTTTATGTGAAACAAACAAACGTCTTGCAAAGCATTGTTATTCATGAATCTTTTGTTTGTGCCTTTTCATGTTGCATCATAGTTTCTTTGCTTATTGCTAGAACTTTGTCTTTCATGTTTTGATTGAAGTACTATGATCCCAGCCTTGAATGTTTTACAAATACTTTGATCAAGTCTTTGATGGTGCATGTCACCTCAAAAATTATTCTTTCTTCTTATCACTTACCTACTCGAGGACGAGCAGGAGTTAAGCTTGGGGATGTTGATACATTGCAAATGTATCTATAATTTTTGATGTTCCATGCTTGGTTTTATCCACTTTCTTATGTTTTGTTCCAACTTTGGAGTACTTTTCATATGATTTCTTGGACTAACCTATTAACAAGAGCCACAGTGCCAGCTGCCTGTTTTCTGCTGTTTTTGGTTCCAGGAAAGTCAGAAAATGAATATTCTCGAATTGACGGACAAAAGCCAAAGTGCCTATTTTTCCGAAAGGATCAAGTGCGAGAATACGAGGCGGAGAAGGGCGGAGGCGGCCACCACCTGGCAGCGGCCAGCCTGGCCGCGGGAGTGGTGGCCAGCCCAGCACCCCTCAACCTCTCCTTCCGCCTATATATTACCCTCGGACAAAACCCTAAGTACCGATCAAAATCCACGAAAGATTCTCAGAGCAGCCGTCATCTCCATCCCTAGATCGGAAGGATCTGAAGCTCTTCGGCACCTGCCGGAGAGAATTCACCACGAGCCTTCTTCATGACCATGCAAGCCTCCGGTGTGATGCGTGAGTAGGTCATCCTTGGACTACGGATCCATGTAGTAGCTAGATGGCTGGTTCTCCTCCTTTGTGATTTCATGTTTAGATCTTGTGAGCTCCGTTCATGATCAAGATCATCTATTTGTATTCATACATGTTGTGTTTGCAGGGATCCGATGGATATTGAGATGCTATTTCAGATTGATTATTGATTTTATCATGTCTTTGTTATTTGTGTTCTTGCATGCTTTCCGTTGTTAGTAGCTATCTTGGCCGAGTAGATGCTAGCAACTCCAAGAGTTAGTATTTATGCTCGATAGTGGGTTCATGCCTCCGTAACTGGGAAGTGATGAAATCTCTAAGGTACTAGATGTGCTCCTGCTACTAGGAGAAAACAACAATCCTTTGTTCATAGAACAATCATATTGTTTACTTTACACTGATTAAGAAGCAATAATTTGTTGCTTGCAACTTAATCTTTGGAGGGTCGGATGATAACTCAAGGTGGATTATTAGTCATAGATGCAGTTGGATGGCGGTCTATGTATAATGTTGTAATGCCCAATCAAGTCTTAAAGGAGTCAAGATGATTAGTATATGCATGTATTGCTTTCTCAATGTTTGTCAATTGCCCCACTGTAATTTGTTCACCCAGCATGTTATCTATCTTAAGGAGAGCCACCTCTAGTGAACTATAGATCCCGGTCCTTGTCTTTTACATTCAATCTACAAACTGTTTACTTCTTTGTGTTTACTTTCTGCAAACTATTACTTCTTTCCATTCGATACGTTTAATCCTTTGTTTTTTCCGCAAAACACGGTGAGATTGACAACCTCATCGCAAGTTGGGGACAAAGTTCTGTGGTTGTGTTGTGCAGGTCTCCACGTTGCTACTAGCACCGGTAGTGCGCCCTGCCAAAGCTCAGCTAGTAACACCTTTGGGGTGTTTCCTTGCTCCAACTGGTTTGATTAAACCTTGGTTTCATACTGAGGGAAACTTGCTGCTGTGCTCATCATACCTTCCTCTTGGGGTTCCCAACGATCTCTACATCAACACCGCACCAGCACTTTTCTGGGCGCCAGACACAGAGCCATCAGACATGCACTCATGTGGAAGAAGAAATCTATATTTTGGGAGCTACCCTATTGGAAAGTCCTAGAGGTTCGCTCAACAATTTACGTGATGCACCTGGCAAAGGATCTTTGCGTGAACCTGCTAGGCTTCTTGGGCGTGTATGTGAAGACAAAAGATACACCGGAAGCACGACAGGACCAGCAACGTATGAAAGAACGAGACGGCCTGCATCCAGAGTAGTATCAAGGTCCTGCCAGCTCCCCTATTACCAGAGAAGAGAAGGAAATCTTTTTTGAATATCTGAGCAGTATCAAGGTCCCGTTTGGATTCTCGTCGAATATAAAGGGAATAATAAATATGGCAGAGAAAAAAATTCCAAAACCTAAAGTCTCATGACTGCCACGTGTTTATGACACAATTACTTCTGGTTGCATTGAGGGGGATTCTACTAGAAAATGTTCGAATACCCATTGTGAAGCTATGTGCATTCCTCAATGCAATTTCTCAGAAGGTGATCGATCCATAAATTCTACAAAGATTACATAATGATGTGGTCCAATGCCTTGTTAGTTTTGAGTTGGTGTTCCCACCATCCTTCTTCAATATAATGACGCACCTCCTAGTTCACCTAGTCAAAGAGATTACCATTCTCGGTCCTGTATTTCTACACAATATATTCCCCTTTGGGAGGTTCATGGGAGTCTTATAGAAATATGTTCATAACCGTTCTAGGCCAGAAGGAATCATATCCAAGTGCTATGGAATATAGGAGGTCATTGAGTTTTGTGTTAACTTTATTCCTGATCTTAAGCCGATTGGTGTTCCTCAATCACAGCATGAGGGGAGAATGAATGGAAAAGGCATGTTAGGAAAGAAAGCAATGATAAGTATGGATGGACATTCTTTCACTCAAGCACACTACACAATTCTACAAAATTCCATCTTGGTGACTCCGTATATCGAGGAACACATGAATATTGTACGCTCTAAAAACCTGGGGTAGTCTGACTCCTAGATTAAACATCCACACATCGCGACTTTTGGCGGTTGGTTGTAATCACATCTCATGAATAACACCACTATTGGAGATCATCTGTACTTATTGGCCAGGTCACCATCTTCGACTATATTGACTTTCCAAGGGTACGAGATAAATGGAAATACATTTTACATGATAGCCCAAGATAAAAAGAGCACTAACCAAAACAGTGGTGTCCGTTTTGATGGAACTAACAAGAATGGGGAAAAGGACACATATTATAGTTAAATAGAGGAGATATGGGAACTTGACTATGGACCTTCTTTTAAGGTTCCTTTGTTTCGGTGCAAATAGGTTAACCTGACAGGAGGCAGGGTAAAGGTAGACCGACAGTACGGAATGACAACAGTGAATCTCAGCGATCTTGGGTATAGAGACAAACCATTCGTCCTAGCCAATGATGTGGCTCAGGTTTTCTATGTGAAAGACATGTCTACCGAACCAAAAAAATAAAATATAAGCAAACGAATACATCATACGATGAGCCAAAGTGTCGCATAGTTCTTTCAGGGAAAAGAAACATCATGGGAGTGGAGGACAAGACAGACATATAACAAGATTATAATAAGTTTGATGAAATTCCGCCCTTCACAGTGAACATTGACCCAAGCATCCTATTAAATAATGAAGATGCTCCATGAATACGGTGCAATCATAAGCGAGGGACATACACAAAGAAAAGTTTTATACCCCAACACTATATGGAGATGTTGGTGATGTGTAATAATGAATTAAACCTTTTATGTAACTGTGTTATGAAAATTGGATGACTTCTCAGTGTGAAATTTAGCTCCTAGTACCCAGGGCAGTACAAATTCATAAAAAATCAAAAAAATGTGAAACCTTGGCACACTGCCTTTCTTTCACAGCTAGTACCCATTAAAATTATGAAACTTTAGTTACAGCAAATGATTCACATACGTATGTGCAAAAATAAACAACAAGGTAGAAGGTTCACGACATTTAAGGCAAATGAGGTGGATCATGACCATCATACATCTTACTTTTAATGCTTCTTACACGAATAACTTTTGAATTGAGTTAAGCCTATTACTTGTATTTGGGATTGTATGTCATTAACATGAGGTGATACCATGTTTTGTTCACTTCATAGTACTTCATAAAATTATGTAAAAGTAGTATTACTTTGAATTGAGTAGTGTTTTATTAACATTATAAGTGTATGGAATCTGACGTTACTTGGCTATTTAAAAACTATCTTTAGACTTTAAATATCTTCATCAACTTGTAAGAAAAATGTTGGTAGAAATATTTAATAAGTCAAAATATTATTTTTGATACTTTTATAATTGATAAAACTCTTTGAAAAATAATATACCATTTATCTTTGAATGATATTCTTAGAAAATTTATTTAAGATAGTTGGGTTCATTTTTATTTCATCTAAGCATCAATTGATATTATTACTACTACTCTATATTAAATAATTAATAGAAAAGACATAAATACTTTCAGATAACCTTTTTATGAATTAAAAATAAAGTAAAAAGTTTTAAATAAGTTTTATCAAATATCTACATTTTATTTTACTTCAAATGTGAAATATTATATTTTTAATGTGTAGATTAAATTTTTGTGATCACTTTGGTATATTATATGTATTTTGTGATTTTTAAATAATAAAATAAGTTTTTTCAAGATTCATACTTAATAGAATACTTGTTAAACAATAAAGTATTTCATTTAAGTTGTATAACAGAGTATGATAATAGATCTTATTTTAAAAAAAATATATAATACATAATTTTTTTGAATTATAGAATAATAGATATCGATTTTATAAGATTTACTGTTTTTTCTGGATTTTCTAAAACAAATATTGCAAAAGCTCATTTAGTCCCGGTTGGCAATGCCAAACGATACTAAAGGAGGGCCTTGCGCGTGAATTCTAGTGGGCGGCCAAAAATACCATTTAGTCCCGGGCAGTACCACGAAGCGGGACTAAAGGTCTGTCTTTTGTCCCGCTTCCAAATACCAACCGGGACTAAAGGACCTTTAGTCTCGGTTGGTGGTACCGCCTGGGACTAAAGGGGCACTATACATAACCTTCCACCCATGACCCTTCCATGTCATCGATCTTCTTCCTCGCAAGGAGCTGAAAACCTAGCCCAGACCTCACTAGAGCCCCGCCGTTCTACGCCTCCCATCCCCTCGTTGCTCTGATTTGTCTCCGAGCTCCGGATCACCGTCCTACACCTCCCTGCTGAAGGAATCGTCCTGGGGCGCTCGGAGTCGACGCCATTACCGCCTTCTTCTCCACCCTCGATGAGTTCCACCGTTGCCCATGTCATTGATTCCAACCACCTCCGCCTTCCCATCACCACTAACCTCACTAGGGTGAGCTTCTGCGTCCTCCTGTGCTTCCCTTGCTTCCTGTCATGGTCCAAGTCACCCTATCGTCGTGTGCCACCGCAGAGCCTCGTCATAGAGCATGCTCTGCTTTCCAAAACCTAGCGGCGCCGTTGCCTTAAGGGTCGCCTCTCTGCACTCTTTCGGACAAGCTAGCTCGCACTGCCCAGATTACCTCATAGCGTCGTCCCTGGTCGCTATCCGACGCTTTGCTGACAGGTGACATGGCGCCCGCATGTCGTCAGCCTTGCATCAACATGATGCGGTAATTCAATTTAATTAGTTTAATATTTTATAAAATTGTATAATATTGTAAAATCAATAACTAATTCATATTAAGTCAGAAAAATATATATAATATATCAATGTTGGAAATAAGCCCTAGAGGCAATTAATAATATAGATTATTGATATATTTCATGAAGTTCATAATAGGTTTTATGTCATGGTATAACTGTATTGATAGGAATGTCAATACACGTGTGATATGTAAACCACTGGAGTCCCGAGTGATCCTCTAGACACTAGTTCATTCGTCAATTGATGATCGACGTTTTCCAATCATGGAAATTTATATCAATTGACAATAGGGTCATCTCATTAGGTAAATGAAAGTGATGGACATACCCAACATAGGAATTGTAACATGATAAAGTCATGAAGTTCACCGTTACAATGACTGGGAAACATAGTAACCAATTCCTTAGACCGTGAGACCATATTTAATCACTATCACACGAGAGTGCCTTGCTTGCATCAAACGTCACTCGGTAAAACGGTGATCATAAAGGTGTCTCTAGGTATTCAAAGGGTCATATAGAGGCATATGTGTCAAGAGCAGGATTTGTTCTTCCGCGTGACAGAAAGATACTCTCGGACCACTCGGAGACATGACATGCATAAAGCTGCAGTGTGTGACTAGCTCACAGGGATGGCATAAAACGAGTAAAATTGTACTTGTCGGCAACGATATTAAACTCGACATGGCAATGTCGTTGATCAGGTCTTGGACAAGTAAAGTATCAAAGTTACAAAGGGAATA
Source organism: Avena insularis (assembly GCA_023614405.1). Taxonomy (NCBI): domain Eukaryota; kingdom Viridiplantae; phylum Streptophyta; class Magnoliopsida; order Poales; family Poaceae; genus Avena; species Avena insularis. Next base: position 90,942,054 of record CM042696.1, on the reverse strand, counting down.
GTACTCTATGTTTAATGATTCAATGACATGGATTCTTGTGGAATGCACAAGGGTCATTATGGGCATCTAGGTCCCGCTGATGATCATTGGTCCGAGAGGGGTCTCGACCATGTCTAGTGTGTTCCCGAACTGTTAGGGTAACACACTTAAGGGTTTGACAATGCTCAGAGATTGTTTCGGTATCATAGGGATCACCGAAGAAAAGAGAAGGGAAAACCGGAAGGGTTCCGGGACAGTCCGGAGTTGTCTGGTAAAATGGGAATTAAATAATATGTAAATATATGTTAATTATTGAATTATTCATTTATTTATATTTATTTAATGATTTAAATATGATTTAATGGGCAGCCCATGCCTAATGGGCCAATTCCTTAAGGGGAAAAGGCCCAAGAGGGAGGGCACCCAAAGGGGAGAAAGGGGGAGTTGCCGGTTGGGCCCTTAGTGCCCATGTGGCGCCCAAGGAGGCCTTGGCCGGCCGTCCAAGGTTGCCTCCCACCTCCTCCTCTCCTTTAGTCCCATATTGCTTAGGCACCCTGACATGGGTATACCTTACAGGTACTCGAGCTTGGTATATACGGCCTAAATACAATGGAAGTCCATGACGTTGCCAAGGCCCAAATGGAGAACTCGAGTAACCTACGAACTCTCGATTGCTTGCGGAACAAGAGGAAGCTAAAGATAGAAAGTTTAAATGGAAAACCCTAACCTGTAACCGACTCGACCTGCTACCCGAAACCTAGCATATCTATATAAAGGCTAGGAGGGGCAGCGAGGAGGACACACGCAACCCTAGTTTCCACAACCCTTGCCAGATTGCATCTGCGCACCATTGTAATCTTCGATTCCTCTATTAATTCCACGAGCAGACAAGCAGGAGTAGGGAGCTCTACGAGGCCTGAACCTGGGTAAACCTTGCGTCCCTATGTACTTGTTTGCTAGCCGATTGATGCTTCTAGTGCTCCCTCCTTCTCCAAAACCCAAGTCCATAACAATGTGCATTGATTAGTTAAACCCTCGTCAATTGGCACCATCTATGGGAAGTGGGAGTGATGATGTTGCGGCTTCTTCGGCCCCATCAACTGTGATCTACAACTCCGCAACAGTGGAGTTTCGCCAGCTCTTCGGCGTGTTTGACTTCACCGTCCACACGCTGGCCACTCGCCCGACTTTCGAGTCTGTGGGCGATGGAATTAGCCTGGCAATCGGGAGCTTCCGTTTCCAAGTTGGTCAGATGGGCACGCTTCGCATGCCTGACCAGCCGACAACACCATCGATTGCTCCAACATCGTGGTTCCCTCCACCGATCGGCACCCTCATTGAACTCAATGCCTCGACAACAGTCGAGAATACGGCCAGCGACAGCAGTCGTGAATCCGATCTGGGCGATCTAGCAACTGAAGATGGAGCCTACGGCTCCGGATCTGAAAGTTGTGGCAGCAAATGCTTCCCCAACCACTTCATGTGTGCCATCATCAATGTTGGCGACTCCTCCGCCAATCGCGACAAAACGAGCAACGGTGGCAATGGAACCGACCGGCCAAACGGTGGCATACCTAATGGCGGACCTCCCAATGGCGGACCACCCAACGGTGGCCCCACTAACAGCACCCCCATCAACAACGAAGGGGCAGTCGAACCCCCCACCACAGTGAACGAGCAAACTGGTGAATGTGTCATGATCAGGCTCAACGATCTCGAGTGGGCCCGCTGCCGAGAAGCCCTACGAGGCAACCCTCTACCCTTCGGCTCCCCGCAAGAGCTGCTGATGGGCTACCATTGGCTCCTGAAGGAAGAATACAAACGCCAACTGCATACACTCGTGCAACTCGAGGCACGTAAAAAGGTGGCAGATGAATCGAGCCTCCGACGAGCTGGGCTCTCCTCCCACGGAGGATCCTCCTCCAAGTGCAATGAGTACATCGCTAACAAGAGGCGATCTCGACTGGCCCACCTCACTAAACAAGAGCATGTAGAAGCCGCAAAGGTCCTCGACTTCGGCTCCATGACGGTGGATACATGTGGCAACGTGCTTCCAAAAAGCCGCAAGCCGTGGTAACAGCGGCCACCATGTACCTCCTCAACAACCAGCCGCCAGTTGGAGATCCCCGAGCTGCCATGCACCAATCTACAATCGCAGGCTTGCGGCTAATCGAGGCCGCTCTCGACAAAGAGCCAACGCCGAAGCCGAAGAAAAACAAGGCTCTGGCAAAGCACTATTCCTCACCCTCGTCCAGTGATGATGGTCACGATCTGTCTCGACGTCGCCGCTCACGGCGACACGACCACGACTACGACGCGCGTGATGACACCACACAGTGCAAGACGACAAGTCGAGGGCGTGACACGCCCGATCGACTGACTCAGAAGACAACGACGTGAAGCTCTATGGTGCCAGATGCTTCAGCAGGGCCATTAGGCAAAAGCGAATGCCCAAGGGGTTCAAGCTCCCATCGGAGAACCCAAAGTTTGACGGCCCGTAGGACCCGAAAATCTGGTTGGAAGACCACATCTCCTTCGCCAGGCTCCACGGTGGGAGTCGAAGCACAACCATGCAATGCCTGCAGCTACAGCTGTAGGGCACCGCCCGAGCTTGGCTCAATAACCTCCCACACGGATCCATTTGTAGTTGGGATGAGCTGGTCTATAGCTTTGTGCGTAACTTCAAGGGCACCTACAAGAGGCCCGCATCAATCGAAGAGCTGAGATGCTGCCAGCAAAGGTCAGGCGAATCGTTACACTCGTACATCAAGAGGTGGTCCATCATCAAAAACTCCGTGGAAAATATCTTGAAGGACCGGGCAATTGACGGATTCAACAGCGGCGTTCGTCGCATAGAGCTCAAGGAGGAGCTGGGCCGCTCGAAGCCCAAAACCATTGACCACCTGATGGAAATTGCGAATCGGTGGGCAGATGGAGAAGATTCGGTGAAAAATCGCGTTCACTCCAATGATGAAGCAGAACTCGAGCGCAGACGCGATCGCCGAAGCAAACATCGAATGTGCATCTACGATGACCGCGACGACATCAACATGGTCGTGGCTGGTTACGCCGACAGACGCGACGACAACCGCAACAGCGGCTACCGCAGCGGTGGACACTGCGGCTCCGGGAAAACCACGCAAGTATGGCAGCGCCGCACTCGCGACGAGGCACCCGCAACATCCATTGAGGATAAGCTGTCCGGGCCATGCACCGTGCACTTCTACATCGACAAGCATGATGGCAAAAAGAAATCTAGCCACCTCCTCAAAGACTACCGCGAGTTCCTCAAACTTCATGAGGGTCTGGCTCGGATGAATTGCGACACGGTCAACAGGGGCTACGGGGCCACCCCAGGCGCTGTGGCACATGGAGCTCCTCCACCACCACCTAGACCACTGCCAACCGCAGCTGCGCCTGACCAGCATCATGGAGGCAAGCCGTACCCACGGGCCATGGGCACCATGATGATCCAGAAGGGCCGCCCCTCCAATCGGATGCAAAAGGCCATCACTCGCCAAGTCAATTTGGCGACAAACTCACCACCATCCACCACTGAGTACCTCAGTGGAAGCGACTCCTGCATCACCTTCGACAAGCACGACCATCCGCGCCAAGTACCTCGTCCAGGCCATTGTCTCCTCGTACTCGAGGCACAAATTGGAGGCTTCGACATGAGTCGCGTCTTCATGGACGGCGGAAGCGGCATTAACCTCATGTTCGCAAGTACTTTGCGAGCAATGAGGATCGCTCTGACCTGTCTAGAGGCCTCAGACACAACATTCCACGGCATCATCCCAGGGAAGGGCGTATATCCCCTTGGCAAAATTAACCTTGACGTCATCTTCGGCACGCCGAAAAACTTTCGACGCGCCGCATCGACTTTGAAGTCGTCGACTGGCCTTCACAGTACCACTACATCCTCGGACGTGTCGCGTTCGCCAGGTTCATGGTAGTGCCACACTACGCCTATCTGCAGATGAAAATGCCAGGCCCCAACAGCGTCATCACAATCAACGGGAGCTTTGAGAGGTCCGACAGTTGTGACAGGGAATTCAACAAAATTTCCCAGTCCTTCGACATGCAGGAAGAACTCGCAAGATTGAAGGAGTCGACAGACAACAGTCTGCCTCCCCTGAGCCGGCCAAGTTCACCCGACCTATCCTTTGACTCGTCGGTGCACACGAAGAAAGTTCAAGTCCACCCATCGGACCCCACCAAGACGGCCCTCATCACCAACAATTCGAGTCCCACATAGGAACTCGCGCTCGTCGAATTCCTCCGTGAGCACTGGGAAATCTTTGCCTGGTGTCCAGCGGACATGCCAGGAGTTCCAGGGAATTCGCCGAGCATGCACTCAATGTCAATCCAGACGCAAGGCCAGTCAAACAAACAATTAGGAGACTGTCTGAGCCAAGAGCAAAAGCGGTCGGGATGGAAATCAACAGACTCCTTGATGCCAAATTCATACGCGAGATCTAGGAAAGCACTTGGCTCGCAAATATAGTGCTAGTCCCAAAAAAGGACACAGATATCCTATGGATGTGTGTGGATTTTACCTCTCAGAATAAGCACTGCCTGAAGGATCACTTCCTGCTGCCACGAATTGACCAGATCATCGACTCCACCACGGGATGTGAGCGCATCTGCTTCCTCGATGCCTACTCAGGCTACAATCATATTCGAATGAAGGAGTAGGATCAAGAGAAAACGGCGTTTACAACGCCTTTTGGTGTGTTCTGCTATAACACAATGCCCTTCGGGCTAAAAAACGCAGGACCAACCTATCAGCGATGCATGCAGGCTTGCCTCAAGAACCAACTTGGTCGCAACATCCAAGTCTATGTTGACGACATCATAATCAAGACCAAAGAGGAAGCTTCATTAATCGACGATTTACGCGAAACCTTCGCCAACCTCGACCGCTACCGGATCAAGCTCAATCCGGACAAGTGTGCCTTTGGCGTACCATTTGGGCAACTACTCGGATATCTCATCTCCGCGAGAGGGATCGAGGCGAACCCGAAGAAAATAAAAGCCATACTGGCCATGGAGAAGCCAAAGAACATAAGAGGCGTCCAACAACTGGCTGGGCGAATCGTGGCGCTTAGTCGATTCATCAGTCGAATGGGCGAAAAGGCACTGCCCTTCTACCAACTTCTCCGCAAAACTAACAAGTTCGAGTGGACCAACGAGGCACAGGAAGCATTTGAAGATCTCAAGCGTCTGCTGTCCACCTCACCAGTACTGGTGACCCCACGCGAAAGGGAACCACTGTTGCTGTACATCTCCACCACCAACCAGGCGGTCAGCACGGTCCTCGTGGTAGAACGAGCCAAAGAAAACAAGGTCCACGGGGTATAGCGCCCAGTCTACTACCTCAGCGAGGTACTCACGCCAACAAAGCAGCGGTACGCGCACTACCAAAAGTTGGCATATGGCGTCTTCATGATAGCCAGGCGACTGCGCCACTACTTCTAGGAACACCCAATCGTGGTGGTCAACGACGCCCCGCTTGGACATATCCTCAACAATCCCGATGCCACCAGACGAGTCGCGCTTTGGGGAATCGAACTGTCTCCACGAGACATTACATATGAAAAGCGCAACGCAATAAAGTCGCAAGTTCTCCTTGACTTCCTCGTCCACTGGATGGAGAATCAGCTCCCTGAAAAACCAGATATGTCCTACCTCTGGACAATGCACTTCGACGGATCCAAGCGAAGGAGAGTCGGGCGCAGTGTCATCGACATCGCCCAGTGGAGACAAGCTGAAGTATATTCTGCGAATGCAGTTCATCGTCTCTAACAACGAAGCTGAATACGAGGTCCTGCTACATGGGATGGGGATGGCAAAAGACTGCGGCGCCAAGAGGCTCATAATATACGGCGACTCTAAGATGGTCGTCAACCAGACAATGCACGAGTGCGACACACTGAATGACAATATGATCACCTACCGCGACCTCTACAACACACTTGATGGGGACTTCGACGGTTGCGAGCTGCGGCAGATAGGCCGCGAAAGCAATGAAGAGGCACACGCACTCGCCAACATTGGCTCTACCTGCACCCCTATACCACCTGGGGTATTTCTCGAGCGCATCTGCGAACGCTCCATCAAGCCAAAGGCTGCAGAGAAGAAAACAAGCACAACAACAGACTCGGGGGTTGCGCCGCCCAATGAGCCAATATCACTCGACGACCTGGAGCTTGACACAGGACTCGAAGGACCAATGAGTGTCATGATGATCGAGCCATCTTGGACTCAACTGTACATCACATACCTTCTCAGCAAGAGGCTACCGGACGATCTGACTGACACACGGCACATTGCGCGGCGATCCAAGGAATTCGCTATTATCAACGGGGAACTTTACAAGCGCAGCATCACAAGAGTACTCCAACGATGTGTCTCAAACGCCGATGGAAGAGTTGTTCTCCTCGACATCCATGAGGAGACTTGCGGGCACCACACCAGCAGTCGCGCCCTCATCGCCAAAGCTCTACCAGCTGGATTCTACTGGCCTATGGCCATGCGTGACGCCAAGGACATCGTCCAAAAATGCAACGCTTGCCAGCGATTCATAGACAAACCACACGCACCTGGCGCGGAGCTCCGGCCAATTCCATTGGCCTGGCCCTTCGCATAATGGGGACTCGACATGGTCGGCAAGCTCCCAAAGTCCTCGCGAGGAGGCTACGTCTACCTCTTGGTCGCAGTCAACAAATTCACCAAGTGGATAGAGGCCATGCCGGTGACTAACCAATCAGGAGCCAGCGCAGTCAAGTTCTTTGAGTCCATCGTCTATCGCTTCGGAGTGCCACACAACATCATCACGGACAACAGGACGAACTTCACCTCCAAGGAGTTCCAAGAGTTCTGTGAGAACCTGTGAATCAACGTAAGATATGCCTCTGTAGCACACCCATAGACCAACGGTCAAGTCGAGAAGGCCAACAGGCTCGTCTGCGGCAGAATCAAGAAGCGACTCCTCATGCCACTCGAACAAGCCGCAGGATGCTGGCCAGACGAGCTGCAATCGGTACTCTAGAGCCTATGCACAACCCCAAACAGTGCCACGAGGTACACCCCGTTCTTCATGGTGCATGGTGCTAAAGCGGTGCTACCCGCAGAGGTACGATACAAAGCGCCGTGAGTGGTTGCTTACAGCGAGCAGGAATCAACTCTTGCACTCGAAGACTCCGTCGACCTCCTTGATGAAGCACGGGAAATCGCCACGGAAAGATCAACGATCTACCAGCAGAACCTGCGCAACTACCACAGTAGAAGGCTACACCCCAGGTCCCTCGTCGAAGGAGACCTAGTCCTGTGAATGAAACAACAAGGGCATCTCAAGCTCGAGTCCCCTTGGGAGGTACCGTACATGATTACAGAAGTAATCCCAGGTGGCGCGTATCGCCTTAAAGATTTCGAGACAGGAGTCGCGTACTCCAACCCCTGGAACATCGCGTAGCGCCGGCGCTTCTACCCTTAGTCGTCTTTTATTTCTTACATTATAAATAAGGCTATTCAGCCAAGGCTACTTAGCCACACATTGTACCTCATACTACCCTACGAATAAATAAAGCTAAGTGCCCCAAACTCTGTGTTCTTTAATTTATTTCTTGCAATTCATCCACTCGGGGGCTGCGCCACCCTATACGCATCTGTTCTACGAACCAATGCGATATCCTGAGTAGCTGACGCACTAATTGAACCCTTGACAAACACCAACCCAGCTGCAACGCACCTGACAGGTTGGCAAGGTGCTGAGATAAACACAAGTCAGGCTAACAAAAAGGAATCGCATAGTGCAACGCACTCGCAAAACATACGAGCTAACAAGCTCTTTATATACATCAATGTAAGTCAATTATACACAGCATATATATATGAACTTTACAACACTGGTGCAACTATGTGCATGATACAAACTACACTACTGCTGCAACAAAAGAACTTTTGTCTGCTCCTCGAAGAAGTCGACAATTTCCTCAGCTGGGTGATCCACCGCCTGGTAGTGAGGAACCATGTTCCAGGTCGAACCATTTGGCAAACGCTGACCGCACAACATCCACATCAGGCATGTGCAGTCGCACCAGCGACAGAGCAGCCTTGGCACCAGCCACTAACTGTTGCCGTACACACTTGCGGACTGCACTCAAGCCTTGAAATTTTGCAAGAAGGGCTAGCAGGCTCGATGGAACGACGTCTAGTGGGAACATCGTCTGATAAATATTCCTTAAGCACGATTGTGATTTTTTTAGGAAATGAAGCACTAGCTAAGCACGATCATGCAGGGTCGCCAATGCGATTGCGTGATCATGATCCACCCAGAAATATCCACTCGCCTGAAGCTGCTCGTGGGTCAGGTCATTCATGCGAACGACAATCCTGTCCTTCTCATCTTGTGGATGGCATGCACTGACAACTATACCAAGCAAAGGAAAAAGCATGAAGACAACGAACTACCGCGAGTGGCTACAAGAAAAGATAAGGAAGCAGAAAGCTAACACTTGAATTGGTCACTTGATGACCCACAAGTATAGGGGGTGTATCGCAGTATTTTCGAGGGAAGTGAAACCCAATTTATTGATTCGACACAAGGGGAGACAAAGAATATTTATAAGCCTTAACAACTGAGTTGTCAATTCAGCTGCACCTGGAAATAATCTTGCTCACAGTAGTTTATCAGTAGCAACAGTTTTATAGTAGGAATAGGAAAGTAGCAGCAGACGATAAAGTAAAAGATGTAGTAACAATAGCAGTAAACAATAGGATTCGAGTGCGGTAGGCATAGGGATGGATGGACGGGCGTTGCATGGACAAGACAATTCACATAGCAATCAGAACATAGGTCAATTGCAGATAAATAAGATAAAGCATCCAAGTACTAGATAATCCTAGGCATGTGTTCCATATATAGTCATATGTGCTCGCAATGAGAACTTGCACAACATCTTTTGTCCTGCCAGCCCGTTTGCAGCGGGGCCTCAAGGAACCATCGGCAATTAAGGTGCTCCTTTTAATAGAGCACCGGAGCAAAGCATTAACACTTCGTGAACACATGTGATCCTCACATCAAAGCCATTCCCTCCGGTTATCCCGATTTCTGTCACTTCAGGGCCATTGGTTCTGGACAACAATGTGTGTATACAACCTATAGATAAGACCATAAACAATACTATCATAATGAATCAATAACATGTTCAGATCTAAAATCATGGCACTCGGGCCCTAGTGACAAGCATTAAGCATAACAAGTCGCAACAAAGTCATAAAGCACTAATAAAAGATACTAGGCACCATGCCCTAACAATCTGATGCACAATCTCATCCAATCCCTACCATCCCCATAGCCTACAGCAGGGGATTACTCACTCATAGATGGGGGAAACATGGATGGTCGATGGAGAAGCGATGGTGATGATGATGGCGATGATCTCCTCCAATTCCCCGTCCCGGTAGGGTGCCAGAATAGAGTTTCTGGTGCTGTTTCATGGAATCTGGTGGTGGGGACGGAGCGGAACTCCTTCTGGAAAAACGTCGAACCACCCTAAGTTTTTAGGCCAGAAGGCATCTTATAGGCGAAGAGGGAGCCCGAGGGGGAGTCTGGGGCGGCCAGACCACCCCCTGGCGCGACCTGGGCTTGCCCGCGTGGCCAGGTGTTGTGGCCTGGGCCCAGCCCCACTCCGTCTCGTATTCTGGCTCAAGAAGTCTTCTGGTGAAATAGGATTTTTGGCATATTTTCCGGGATTTTTCCTGATAGTTGATTTTCTGCACAAAAAGTAGACACCAATGCAATTATGCTGAAAAGAGCGTCAGTTCGTGTTAGTTGCATCCAAATCACACAAGTTTAGAGGAGAAACAATAGCAAAAGTGTTCGGGAAAGTAGATATGTTTTGGACGTATCAACTCCCCCCAAGCTTAGCTTATTGCTTGTCCTCAAGCAATTCAGTTGAAAACTGAGTGCGATAAAAGAACTTTCATGAACACATTTGCTTCATATGATGTATATATTCTTAGCATATGATCAACTACTTAGGCAATTCATAATAAAGAGTATTCTATTGAGTCTACTTAATAGTCATTGCAAGCTATGAAGAGATTCCAACTCAAAAATAATAAGTAGCATGAAACATAAACATAAGCAACATTGCAATGCTCATAACAAGGTATGATAGAGTGGTATCTCGCTTGCCTTTGTGCCAAGGCACCTCTGAAGTTCAGGTGAAGACTAGAAGTAAAGATGTCAAAGATACAAGCATCAAAGTCATAACACAAATAGTCAAGTAATGGGACAAGCACAAAGAATGATAACTATGCTCTCAAGAAGGTTCTCAAAGAATATGTGGAGACTCAACAAGGAAATGAAAAGGTTTTGAATAGTTTGAAAGGCTTCCAAATGCTGAAAGTAAGGTACTCATTAGCTTTGAGCTCTCATTGCCCCTACCATAAGCATCTTTAATGTGGTTAAGGTGAAAGTGACACAACTAATAGGATATGCTTGACAAGTTATAAATCGAAGCCTCATGCCCCTTACTTACGAAGACCGATCCTCATGTTACTCAACTTCAGTCACAAGTAAGCTCTTGTCATTGTAAGCATATACGTATCATAGAGAACCGCCAACGGGGTACCCCTTGCACATGACACAGGAGTTATCCCATAATCAAAATGACAAGGCAAGCAGACAATGAGCATCTCAGTGATCTTTTTATTTACTATGTGCATAGATTTTTATTGAGGATGCTTCATAGAATGCTCATTATGGTTATGCTGCAAGTTTCCACCATGATTAGGCATGGCTTAGGCTAGCGGCCTAGGCGTTTCTCTAACATACATACAAACTCCATGATCTTACAAGTTCCACTTTTATTTCACACCGTCGGGATCCATAAGCAAAAGAACATGATGTCAACGAGGTACTAAGTACCAATGAAATGTTGAGAACGTTCCCCATGATACATGGTTCTGCTAACTTCAACTTATAAAGCGCAAGCATATACGCAACAAAGAAGGATGCAATGGTTCAGGTTTATTAAATGCAAGAAAATAAAGTGTGCCATCAAGTTTGTGAGAGCTTTACTAACTAACTTTCTCATAACAAGCAAACATTTTATTCAGAAGAAAACAAGGCATATTGAATATGCGCGGAAGTAGCAAATGATGCTAATAGGTAGGTATGGTGGACACTTTGGAAATATTTGGTTTAGGGAGTTGGAAACTTGAGTAAAACATACTCAGTGTAAGTGAAGGCTAGCAATAGTAAGGGAGCGACAAACAAGAGAGCAATAGCTGTCATAATCATGCTTGCAACAAAACAGGACTAATCATGGCATGAAAGTGATTCAAGATCCTCAAGGCAAAATAATTCATCGAGGCTTAACTGATTATTACAGTCATGTGCATGCGTGAGCATCATAAGAAAACAAGAACTACTAAGCATCCAAAGATAACATACACCTTACATGAACGGACTAAGCATTCCCACAGTGATGAGTATATGTACAAAAATGAAAACAAATAGAGTTCGTTACCAGCCTCTTACCATGCCTCGAGTTGTCATTAATCCTCATTATTGCTCTTCACTTGTGTGGCTCGAATAATAATATGAAACCAATATCCACTAAGGACTGCTGAACCCTGTAGCAAACTCACAAAACCAAAGAAGAACAACAATTTTTTTGGTGTTTTCGATTTTTTAAAATAAGAACCAAAAAGGAAGAACAAGCAAAGAAAAATCTTTTTGGGTTTTTCGAATAGTTCAAACAAAGCAAAAAGGGGAAAACAAACCAAGGCAAAGAGAAAAAGAAGAAAAGCAAAGAGAAACAGCAGAAATATTTTTGGTCTTTTTGTGTTTTAGAAAGAAAAAGCAAAGAAAGAACGAAAACTAAAAAGAGAACGAAACATGAATATACAAAGTACCAACGCAACATGATAAGGAGATGAGTGCAATGTCGGCGTACCTCCCCCGAAGCTTAGGCTTTTGGCCTAAGTGGGTATCAATACAGATACAGGTAAGGGTTCCAAGCAGGAGGATCATGATAAGAATGGTCATAGTTGGGCCCGTGGGAAGAAGAAGCTCCCCAATCATAAGCAGGATGCTGATATGAAGACTCTCCCTCATTCGAGGGCTGGACCGAATCGTTCGTGACCTCCCTTCTAGTGTCCTGCTCCTGTTGGGAGAGCTCTCCCAAGTATGTGTCAAGCTCCTCCTTAGTGAGGGACCATCCTTCCCTGTTATCAAGGTTAAACAAAACAGGTGCAGGCAAAAGAACAACATGCTCGGACTTGCTCTTTCTCCAACCAGCCTTGAGAAAGGTTATTTCATAAGATAACTCATTCAAACTAGCCCACAAGGAAACAAATTTATGCTGTATCGTGGAATTAAAATCAAGCCTTTGTATGGGGAACTGTAGGTCTAGATGATGAGGCACTAAGCCATGCAATGCTAGTAAACGAGAAGCAATGAGTGATGGCTCAATGCACGACGCCCAAAAAAGTGTTGATGGCTCGTGGTTGATGTAGAGCTCGTTGGGAACCCCAAGAGGAAGGTATGATGAGCACAGCAGCAAGTTTCCCTCAGTTATGAAACCAAGGTTTAATCGAACCAGTAGGAGCAAGGCCCAAAGGTGTTACTAGCTGAGCTTTGGCAGGGCGCACTACCGGTGCTAGTAGCAACGTGGAGACCTACACAACACAACCACAGAACTTTGTCCCCAACTTGCGATGAGGTTGTCAATCTCACCATGTTTTGCGGAAAACAAAGGATTAAACGTATCGAATGGAAAGAAGTAAAAGTTTGCATAAAGTAAACACAAAGCAGTAAAAGATTGTAGATTGTATGTAAAGAAAAGGACCGGGATCCATAGTTCACTAGAGGTGGCTCTCCTTAGATAGATAACATGCTGGGTAAACAAATTACAGCGGGGCAATTAACAAACACCGAGAAAGCAATACATGCATATACTAATCATCTTGACTTCTCTGAGACTTGATTGGGCATTACAACATAATACATAGACCGCCATCCAACTGCATCTATGACTAATAATCCACCTTTGGGTTATCATCCGAACCCCCTCCAGTATTAAGTTGCAAGCAACAGATTATTGCTTTATTTAACTGCGTGTAAAGTAAACAATACGATTGTTCTATGAACAAAGGATTGTTGTTTTCTCCTAGTAGCAACAGCACATCTAGTACCTTAGAGATTTGTCACTTCCCAGATTACGAGGCATGAACCCACTATCGAGCATAAATACTAACTCTTGGAGTTGCTAGCATCTACTTGGCCAAGATAGCTACTAACAACGGAAAGCATGCAAGATCTCAAATAACAAAGACATGATAGAATCAATAATCAATCGGAAATACCATCTCAATATCCATCGGATCCCCGCAAACACAACATGTATGAATTACAAATAGATGATCTTGATCATGAACGGAGCTCACAAGATCTAAACATGAAAGCACAAAGGAGGATAAACCAGCCATCTAGCTACTACATGGATCCATAGTCCAAGGATGAACTACTCACGCATCACACCGGATGCTTGCATGGTGATGAAGAAGGCCTCCAGGGTGAATTCCCCTCTCCGGAAGGGTGCCAGGAAGAGTTTCAGATCCCTCCCGATCTAGGGATGGAGATGACAGCGGCTACAGACTCTTTTGTGGATTTTTGATCGGGTACTTAGGGTTTTCGTCCCGAGGGCAACTTATAGGCGGAAGGAGAGGCCGTGGGGGTGCCGGGAGCGGCCACACCACCCCCTGACGTGGGCCAGGCCTAGCCGCGCGGCCAGGTGGTGTGGTGGCTCCCTGGACCTTCTCCGTCTCGTATTCTGGCACATGATCCCTTCCGAAAAATAGGCACTTTGGCTTTTGTCCCGTCCAATTCCGAGAATATTCATTTTCTGACTTTCCTGGAACCAAAAACAGCAGAAAACAGGCAGCTGTCACTATGGCTCTTGTTAATAGGTTAGTCCAAGAAATCATATGAAAAGTACTACAAAGTTGGAACAAAACACAATAAAGTGGATAAAACTAAGCATGGAACATCAAAAATTATAGATACATTTGCAATGTATCAATGAGGCCTCCACAAATTCCACCTTTCTCACGGTTAGCAGCAAGACGGAAAGCTATCAAAGCACCTAAGTTGTAAGACCTATCTCGTTTAAGAGCAGTAGAGATAAATGCTAGATCATATGAAGATAATTTATTGGTAGTTTTCCTAGCAAGAACACACTTGGCAACAAAGTAGGCAAAGTAACGAATGGAGGGAAGATGAATGTTACAGATTTTTCCATTCTCCTTCGAGAAGCTGCTCCCTTGGCAAATTTCTGCGTATAAATTCATGAGTGGTTCAGGTCGCTCCTTAATCCTTCTACATGATCCCCACTGAGGTACCTTAATAGCTGCACAAAAGTCATCGAGAGAAAGGTCGACAGTAATATTGTAAATTTTGTAGTGGACCATGGGGTTAGGCAAAGAGTGACTAAATTGAAAGTCCTGCACCACAAACATGGTTAGCTTCACAAATTGACAAGGCTCATCTTCCAAAAAGTGCTCTAACCCTGCATTAGAAACCAAAGTGTGTAAATCTTGGAAAATTCCCGCAGCTCTCATGAACTCAGAACATGGATAAATGGAAGGAAAAAACTTCCTCCTCCCGGTGGACCTTCATGACCTCAGGCACCCATAGTTCATGTTGGTTTAGTTGATGCTCATTCAGCCTCTATTCTGAAATTTAAACACCTATTAAACAAGTGATTGCAAAGTGAATATAATGAAGGATTCTACTCATAGGGACTTGTAAGAGGCCTAAACATGCATCAAAACTATATCTCTAAGATCAAACAAGCTTACAAGCTCTCATAACCTATCACCTATAGCAGCAAAATACTCAAGATATAATCCACTAAACACAAATCTACTTGGACAAGGGGAGGAGTCACATACCAGGGAACAAGTGCTCCAAATTTCAGCAACAAAGATGGGCTGAGCAAGGAGATCGAAAAAATCGAGAGCAAGCACAACAAGAACGCAATTTTGAGCAATGAACTGGAGCTTACTCGGGAGAGAGAAGAAAGTGGCAGGTGAGAGAGTTAGTGGAGGGCTAGGGGTGGCCCACACCATGGCATGGCGCCACCCAGGGCAGGCTGTGCCACCAGGTGGTGAGCCTGCCTGGTGGGTCCCCCTGGCACCTCCAGGCACTCCTCTGCCCCTTTTTCACGTAAAAAATTAATATGAATTTTCTGGAATTTTTCGAGACACTTTATTTTTGGGCAATTTTCAGGTATAGAAGAAAGATTTTCTGACAGACTGATTTTTTTTTGAATATGATGCAATGACAAAACAAGGCTAGAACTACAGAAGTTCTAAGACACTCTACATGCAAGCAACTAACAACAAAGAAAACTAAATGAAAACAAAAATTAAAATGGATAGCAATAGAAGTAAACAGAGATAATCATAGTGAAAACATTGTTTTGTTCAACGGAATCCTTTTGTTAACAAGGTTGATCAGGTCTTGCTACCAAAACAATTCCATATGAGACAAAACTTTGTATTCCATTAATGATTATGTTACCTCAACCTTGATAGCAATGGTCCCAATCATAATAGTTTCAAACTTTTCTCTTGGTATGGGACAATATATTTCTCCAACTTGAATGCCCTCAACATGTTCAATTGAATTCAAACCATAAGTCCTTTCAATCTTCTTGGGGAAATAGACAGTATGTTCCTTGTCATTAACATTGAAAGTCACCTTTCCTTGATTACAATTAATAACAACTCCTGCAGTATTAAGAAAAGGTCTCCCAAGAATAATGGACATATTATCATCTTCAGGCATTTCAAGCACAACAAAATTAGTTAATATCAAGCAATTATGAGCCACTTGAACAGGTACATCCTCACATATACCAACAGGAATAGTGGTAGATTTATCAGCCATTTGTAAATATATATCAGTTGGTATTAACTTTTCTAGTTGAAGCCTCTTATAGAGAGAGAAAGGCATATCACTAACTGCAGCTCTCAAATCACACAAAGCAGTTCTAACATAACTTTTCTTAATAGAGCAAGGATAGTTGGAATCCCTGGGTCTCCAAGTTTCTTAGGAACCTTACCATTGAAGGAATAATTAGCAAGCAAAGTAGAAATTTCTTCATTAGGGATCTTCCTTTTATTAGAGACAATATCCTTCATATACTCTGGGTAAGGAGGCAATTTAATAGCATCAGTCAAAGGAATTTGCAAGAATAAAGGTTTCATCCACTCACAAAACTTATTATAGTGTTCATCTTCCTTTGACTTGTGTTTCTTATCAGGGAAAGGCATAGGTTTTTGGACCCAAGGTTCTCTTTCACTACCATGTTTCTTAGCAATAAAATCTTCTTTAGTGTATTTAGTATTCTTAGTGTGGTTTTCAGGTTCTTCTTCAACTTTTTCCTCATTAGGAACTTCATTTTCTTCATTACCACTTTCAGTTTCAGCATCAGAAATAGATATACTATTAGGATCTATAGCAGGTTCAGAGGGTTCTACAATAGTTTGATGTTTCTTTTTCCTTTTCTTACGAGTAGAGCCACTATTTTCAGCTTGTTGAGAATCCTTCTCAATTCTTTTGGGATGCCCCTCAGGATAAAGAGGATCCTGGGTAGCAGCACCACTTCTAGTTCTAATTTCATAAGCATGTTTTTCTTTAGCAGCATTAACTAGCAAGTCTTTTTGCACTTTAACGAGTTGATCTATTTGAGTTTGAACCATTTGAAAATGTTTAACAATCATTTTAACATCATTAGAGGTTCTTTCCACAATATATTTCAACTCAACAATAGCTCTAGTGTTTTCCATTAGATGATTTTGCACCCTTTTATTAAAATTATCTTGCTTAACAATAAAGATATCGAATTCTTCTAAGCATTGATTAGGAGGTTTAGAGTAAGGGATATCACCTTCATCAAAGTGTTGGAGAGAGTGTACCTCAGTAGTGGGTGAGTAGGGAATATGCTTACACAATTCTTCTATAGGAGGTAAATACTTGACATATGCAGCTTTAATTCCCTTCTCCTTAAGACATTTCTTAGCTTCCTTCATCACTTCATCATTTAATTCAATAACTCCCCTCTTCTTTGATGTTGTAATAGGCACCGAAATAGTAGGTTCTGGTACAATTACTTCAGGTATAGCTTGTTTAGGAGGATTCCAATCTTCATAATTCTTGCTTATTTTAGCCATTAATTCCTCAGCTTCCTTGGGAGTCCTATTCCTGAAAACACAATCAACACAACTATCTAGGTATGTCCTAGATTATTTGGTTAGTCCATTATAAAACATATCAAGAAGCTCATTCTTAGGTAATGGACTTCCAGCCTGTGCATGAATCAAAGAACAAAACCTTGCCCAAGATTCAGGCAATACCTCTTTTTCTCCCTGATTAAAATCAAAAAGTTCCTGCAAAATAGCATGTCTAGCACTAGGAGGAAAATATTTCTGCAGGAAAGTACTAATCAAGCAATCAGGGCTATCAATAGATCCAGGAGGTAAATTACTAAACCAAGTTTTAGCTTCTCCTTCCAGTGAAAAGGGGAAAATCTTAGCAACAAAGTAAGTACGGATCTTAATATCATCAGAAAACAAGCCACTCATGGTATAAAGTTCATTCATATGTGCTACCGCACTTTCATTCTTAGTCCCACAAAAAGGTTCTTTCTCAACAATAGCTATGTAAGATAGATCGAGAGAGAAATCATAATCTTCATCTATAATGTTTATGGGGGAAGCAGCAAACTTAGCAATAGGAGATAATTTGGGTCTAATAGTATGCCTCTCAAGGAGACTCTTAGCAGCGCCCTATCATGGGTGTGTTTACATTCTTTAATAAATTCATCGGTCATCTCAATATAACCATCTTCAATATCATAACTTTCACTAGACTCAGGTGAACTAACAGGTGTAGTAGTGTCTTCATTAGGAGTTTTAGTATTTCCAGCTATAGTTCTAGCAATCGTAGCATCTAGGAAAGGACCTAATGAACCACTCTTATCAAGCATAGTAGAAGCAACATCATAAGCATCAGAAGTTTCAGATTCAGCAGTAGTAACAGTGTGTGTAGCATGTGTATGTGGTGGTGTAACGAGCTTACTCATAATAGATGGTGAATCAAGAGCAACAGAGGTGTTCAGAACCATACCTCTTCTTGTAGTGGATGGTAAATAGGAACTTTGCCATCACGAGACTTACCCATGATGGATGGATAGCAGTGAACAATAGAGAATCCAAGTGAACTTGATAAATAAAGCTATGCTCCAAGAACGGCAGTAAAATAGTCTTGATGACCCACAAGTATAGGGGGGTATCATAGTATTTTCGAGGGAAGTGAAACCCAATTTATTGATTCGACACAAGGGGAGCCAAAGAATATTTATAAGCCTTAACAACTGAGTTGTCAATTCAGCTGCACCTGGAAACAATCTTGCTCACAGCAGTTTATCAGTAGCAATAGTTTTATAGTAGGAATAGCAAAGTAGCAGCAGCAGTAAAGTAAAGACAGTAGTAACAATAGCAGTAAACAATAGGATTCGAGTGCGGTAGGCATAAGGATGGATGGACGGGCGTTGCATGAACAAGACAATTCACATAGCAATCAGAACATAGGGCAATTGCAGATAAATAAGATAAAGTATCCAAGTACTAGATAATCCTAGGCATGTGTTCCATATATAGTCATACGTGCTCGCAATGAGAACTTGCACAACATCTTTTGTCCTGCTAGCCCGTTTGCAGCGGGGCCTCAAGGGAACTACTAGCAATTAAGGTGCTCCTTTTAATAGAGCACCGGAGCAAAGCATTAACACTCCATGAACACATGTGATCCTCACATCAAAGCCATTCCCTTCGGTTATCCCGATTTCTGTCACTTCGGGGCCATTGGTTCCGGACAACAATGTGTGTATACAACTTGTAGATAAGACCATAAACAATACTATCATAATGAATCAATAACATGTTCAGATCTGAAATCATGGCACTCGGGCCCTAGTGACAAGCATTAAGCATAACAAGTCGCAACAAAGTCATAAAGCACTAATAAAAGATACTAGGCACCATGCCCTAACAATCTGATGCCATTACATGAACAATCTCATCCAATCCCTACCATCCCCATAGCCTACAGCGGGGGATTACTCACTCATAGATGGGGGAAACATGGATGGTCGACGGAGAAGCGATGGTGATGATGATGGCGATGATCTCAAATTCCCGCGCCTGACAGGTGCTAGAACGGAGTTTCAGTGCTGTTTCGTGGAATTGTGGTGGCGGCGAGCGGAACTCCTTCCGAAAACGTTGAACCCCCCTGAGTTTTTAGGTCCGAAGGCATCTTATAGGCAAAGAGGGAGACCGAGGGCAGGCGGCGGACCACCCCAGTGCGGCCGGGCTTGTCCGCCAGTGGTGGTGTGGCGGCCTAGCCCTCCGCCTCAGATTCGCCCGGAGTTTTCTGGTGAAATAGGATTTTTGGCATATTTTCCGGGATTTTTCCTGATAGTTGATTTTCTGCACAAAAAGTAGACACCAATGCAATTCTGCTGAAAACAGTGTCAGTCCGTCTTAGTTGCATCCAAATCACACAAGTTTAGAGGAGAAACAATAGCAAAAGTGTTCAGGAAAGTAGATACGTTTTGGACGTATCATCGCCCAACTGCGTCACCTCCCCCAGCATATATTGCTCTCGGGCAGTGGCCTTATCCGCCCTCAACTTCCATACATCAGCGTTACCACGGAGCACGGGCAGTTCGCGCTCCAACTGCTTCACATGGTCACGGAGTCGCGAGAGCAGAGACAGCTCATCCACCCTTGAGCGCGGCTACGCTAAGGTATCATCAGTGGATGGCATATTCCGAGGTTCACTTGAAGGACCACTCGATATGCCCTATCACAAGTCAAGCAAGAAATAATAAGAAGACCAAGCAATACATGGGCAAACACTCAAAGTGCATTCAAGCATAACAAAATGTCAACAGATACACCCGCCAACGGCATGTTCAAGACAAAAGGGGTCAAGCTATTAACTATTACAAATATGACTACTGAGGAGTAACCGGCTTCTTTGACTTAGACTTCGGTTTCGGGGGCCTCATCGAGTCTGTGGCAGTATCAGATGCCACAGACTTCCCGCTGGCCCCTGACGTCGTAGCCTTCGCCGCCTTCTTGGCTCGCTGTAGCTCCTCAGAGTACTTCGCGACTGTGTTGATTAGCTGCGGCCCGTACTTGGCACAGGCAGTTGCAAAAGGAGCAAAAACTACCTGTTGGCCATCCGCGCTGACAGCATTGCCTTGGAGACCGCACCAGGATCAACCTCGACTCCATGGGCTTGAACCATCGCGAGTGGCATAGAAGCGCCAGCCGCACGGAGCGAGTTCTTGAAGCCTGCAGGAATGCCTCTAGCAAGGGACTCCACCAGATCATCTACATTTTCGATTAACTCAGTTTTGGGCGCCAGCTCCTCACGAAGGCGACTGAGTACGCCCTTGGCCTTGATCAGCGTCCCCTGGATGGAAGCACTACGATCTTCGACTGCCGCGATAGCACCTGCCAAGGCATCATCACGACAGAGAGCCTGGGCGTCGAAGCTCAGACCGCCGGCATCTACACAAGAGCAAAGTGTTGGCACAAAAAGTCAGCACAATAACAAATTCAAAGAAGGGAGACGACAGAAACCCAGACAAAGGAATACATGAAAGAGCCTTGGCAATCGAGAAAAGCTGTTCTTCGAACAACTTCTCCCTAGCCACGATGGAGGCGCGCAAATCCTCTTCGTGTTTCCGCGATTCGTCAAATGCTACGACTGCCTCATCGCGACCCTTCACCGCCACAGTGAGCGCCTTTTCGAGGGAAGCGTCATCGTGAAGGAGTGCATTATGCTCAGGTGCGAGACAAACAAAGATAGACCGTCAGTCGAGTACATCACAAGAATGAAGAAGAAGAAGAAGCAAAAGGCACTCACTTTCAACCACACGATGGCGATTGTCAAGCATTGCATGCTGGCGACCCATTGCAAGCACCTGCTCCGCTAGGAGAGCGGCTTCCTTCACAATAAGCTGCGATGGGAGAAACAATAAAAGATCAGCAGATGGTATGGATGATAATTTCAACTCCAAAAGATCAGAAGAAGCAGCATCACACATACGTGATCCTCCAGTGACTCCGAAGTCGATTGACGCGCAGTAGTCTGGATAACCATCTGGTGCTCCACATCGTGTGGAGAACTTGATGAATTGTGCCTGGAGTGGGCCGCCAATGGAGGGGAAGGAGTCGGCTCAACCACCTTCTTGGCCTTGGAGTCCGTGACTCCAGATTCTTTCAAAAACTGGACGTCGCCAGAAGATGACGACGCCGGTTGACTGCAGCACAAAACCAAACTCAGGAAAATGCAACTCCAAAAAAGAACCAAAATAAGAATTGTGTACTTACCAATCAAACTTGTCAAAATCAAAGGTTTGACCCTCTGAATCCGACGACGACTCCTTCGGTAGCCGCATCTTCTTGCGGGAGGATGGTGCCATAGCACTCACGGGAACGGCAGGTATCGGCGACTCCGCACCAATAGCTGGGCCTTCCGGAGTCGAAGGAGATGACACATCCGAACCCTCATTGCGCAAACGCTTGCGAGTGTCCAGACCGTTGGACTCGGGGGCTTCCTCCTCCTCTTCAAATGGGACGGTCGACTTCGAATCGTCCTCCTCATCTACTTCGCGAGGAATAACCCCCTCAGGAAGAGGGGGCATACTGGGAGACACCTTCCAATCCTGCATACAGACAACAAGTCAGCACAAGTCAAGGAAAAATAAGCACTCGACAAACAAAGCTACTTCGTAGCACAACTGTACCTTAGGAGGAGGATTAGCAGCATCGAATGGAGGTATGACTGGTTCACTGGGGAGCACATCCTTGGCGGTGTACATGGTGAGCAGTCGCACCCTCTTATCTACTTCACTCGTGGAAATGCCATCGGCAGATACGCGAGTGACATCGTCCACGCCAGCCCACTGGAACATAGGGTGGACTCTGGCCTGCAGGAGCTGGACACGACGGTGCAACCACGTGCGAATAAGGGCGCAGCCTCCCTCTTCTTTACCCATGCGACTCTCGAGGTTGTAGACGCGCTCGTACAGCACATATGTCTCCTCGGACTCGCCGGGCATCACCACGTTCTTCCAGGAGAGCCTCCTCCTGCACGGCGCCGCGGGATTGAAAGGTGTGAGTCCGAAGTGGTCTCCGTCGGCATTTTGGTCATGGATGTAGAACCACTTGCCCCTCCACCCTTGGACGGACGCCATGTGGTTGATGTCAAAATACGTGATGGAGGAGTCGACGTGGATACCGCAGCCTCCTACATCGTAGACTACGGAGCCAGACACCGACTGGCGCTTCAGCTTGAAGAGACGTTTGAAGAGACCAAAGTGTGGCTCGATTCCGAGCCAGCACTCGAAAATTGTAATGTAGCAAGCAACATGGAGGATGGAGTTGGGGGCAGCTGGTGTAGCTGGAGCCCATAGAAACAAAGGATGCCCCTGAAGTGTTGGAAATATGCCATAGAGACAAATAGTAGTAAGGACTATTATCATATTTCATATAGTTTATGATTAAGTTTTATATCATGCTATAACTGTATTGAGTGGAAACATCAATACATGTGTGATATACAAACAACCAGGGATTCCCAGTGAAACTCTAGTCACTAGTTCATTGGTCAACAGATGATCATGTTTCCTGATCATGTGGCATTTATGCCAGTTGGAAATGAGGTCATCTCATTCTGAGAATGAGATGATGAACCAATACCCAACCTAAACATCGTGACCCGATCATGTCACGAAGTTCAAGTTACGATGATTAGAAATGGATCCTCGTAGACTATTCCTTAGACCGTGAGGCTATATCAATCACTGTCTCCCGAGAGTGCTTTGATAACATCAAGCGCCACTTGGTAATACAGTGGTTATAAAGGTGTGTTCAGGTACTCGGAGGAAACCGTTGAGGCAATATATGTCAAGAGCGGGATTTGTCCGTCCATGTGACGGGAAGATACTCAAGGGCCCACTCGGAGAAGTTATATCCAATATTTGCGCAGCGTGTGATTCAATCACAGGGATATCACTTGTCAGAACGAGCCAAGTAGCATCGTTCAGTAGCGAGATTGAACACGACATGGTGATGTCATTGATCAGATCTTGGGCAATGCAAGTATCGAGTGACAAAAGGAATAAGACACAATTGTCCCAGTTCAAACGACAAAAGATCTTCGTGGAACGCATAGGGGTCACATGGCCATCCAGGTCCCTCTATCGATCATTGGTGCGGGAGTGTCCCGACCATGTCTGGAGTGTTCTTGAACCATGGGGTATCACTCTTAAGGGTTTGATGATGCTTGGAGAGTGTTTATAGGATTGGTGGAATCACCGAAGAAGAGTAGGGAGAAAACCGGAAGGGTTTCGGTAAGTCTAGAGGATGTTCGAAGTGGAGGTGGAAGGTGTTCCATAGCCACGGAGATTGAATAATGTGTGAATAAATGTTTATTTAATCATTTATTCATAATTATTTAATAAAGAGAAAATCAATTTCAATGGTCAAAGGCTTAAAGGGCCAATTTCCGGAGGGAGAGGGCCCATTAGGGGAAAGGAGAGAGGCGGAAGGGGCAAGGGGGAGGCCGGCTGGGCCTAGTCCCCCTGCGCGGGGCCCATTAGGGTGGCCGGCAGCCACCCCTCCCCTCCTCTCCTTTAGTCCCACCCCGGGACTTTGAGGGAGGTAGTACTGTTGGAGATATGCCCAAGAGACAATAATAAAGTGGTTATTATTATATCTTTATGTTTATTATAAATGTTTACATCCCATGCTATAATTGTATTAACAGGAAACATTAATACTTGTGTGTTTTGTAAACATAAAAGAGTCCCTAGTAAGCCTCTTGTTAAGCTAGCTTGTTGATTAATGGATGATCATGGTTTTCTGATCATGGACATTGGATGTCGTTAATAACAAGATCATATCATTAGGAGAATGATGTGATGGACACACACCCATAGTAAGCATAGCATAAGATCAAGTCATTAAGTTCGTTTTGCTACAAGCTTTTCAAATGCATAGTAACCTAATCCTTCGACCATGAGGTTATGTTAATCACCATCACCGGATGGATACTTTGATGACATCAAACACCGCTCAGAATCGGGTGGTTATAAAGGTGTCATTGGGTATTCTGAAAGTATGTGTTGAAGCGCATGGACCAAGATCGGGATTTGTCCATCCATATGACGGATAGATATGCTCTGGGCCCTCTCGGTGTAATGTCATCTAGTTAGCTTGCAAGCATGTGACTAGGTCACAAGGCATGACATATCATGGAACGAGTAAAGAGTACTTATCAGTAACGAGGTAGAACTAGGTATGGAGATACCGACGATCAAACCTCGGATAAGTAGAGTATCGCGTGACAAAGGGAATTGGTTTCGTATGTTAAATGGTTCTATCGATCACAAAGTCATCGTTGAGTATGTGGGAGCTGTTATGGATCTCCAGATCCCACTAATGTTTATTGATTAGAGATGTGTCTCCATCATGTCTACATGTTCACGAACTGTGGGGTGACACACTTAAGGTTCGAAGTTGTTTTAAGTAGATATGGAATGTGCGTTGGAGACCGAATGTTGTTCGGAGTCTCGGATTGGATCCGGGACATCACGAGGAGATCCGAAATTGTCCGGGGAATATGATTCATATATTGGGGATCATTTTCTAAGTTAGGAAATGTTTCGGAGTATTTGTATGGGGATTCTAGAAGGTTTCGGAATGTTCTAGAAGGTTCTAGAAGATTTCTTGGAGTTTACTTGAAAACCAAGAAAGGATCAAGGAATCGTTGTGGGGTAAGACAAGGATTCGTGGGGGAGTAGGACTCTCCCCCCACCTCCTTGATCCGCCGTCCAAGGGAGAGGGGAGTCCTACAAGGACTCCACCTCCCCATGGCGCCTCCCTCCTTTAAATAGAGGGGTGGAGGCACAAACCCCCTTGCCCCTTCTATTCCCTAGATCTCAAGTTGCCTCTCTCCTCCTCCTTCCCTCTGCTCTGGGTTAGGCGAAGCCCTGCAGAATTTTCTACTCCACCACCACCACCACGCCGTCGTGCTGCTGGGATTCCGTGGAGAGATCTACTACCTCCGCTGCTTGCTAGAACGAGGAGAGGAAGGTCTGCTTCGACTCCGCACATGTGACCGACTGTGGAAGCGCTGCCGGAACGCGGCGCCGGAAGGATCGTCTACTCGATCTTGAGATCGGCAAGTGATCGACTACATCAACCACGAGATCCGATCTCGTAACGCTTTCGGATCTACAAGGGTTAGTACAGATCTATCTCGTTGCACATGTCTAATAGATTAGATCTTGGCTTTTATCTAGATTAGATCTGGGTTTTGTTTGTTCTTGCGGTAGAATTTTTTTGTTTTCCATGCTACGAACACATAAGTGGTATCAGAGCCGTGTCTATGCGTAGATCTGTTGCACGAGTAGAACACAATGGTTTTATGGGCGTTGGTGCTCATGCCGTCTTTTGCTTTGTGTACTTTGCATCTTGCGGTATGGTGGGATGAAGTGGCTCGGACTAACCTTACATGTCATCGCACATGAGACTTGCTCCACGCTTGACGTGTAACTTGCTTTGCACAAGTGGCTTTGCGGGTGTCTGTCTCTCTCACCATAGTATAGATCCAATCTACACTTTGCACTTGATAGCACTTGTATCAACGTTGTGGTTCAGTTTCGTAGGTAAGATCCGTTCTTATTCGAAAGCCCCAAACCACGTAAAACATGCAAAGAAAATTAGAGGCGTCTAACTTGTTTTTGCAGGGTTTTTGTGATGTGATATGGCCATCATGTGATTGTGATTATATTTGATGTATGCAATGATCCTTGTTGTAATATGGCAACCGGCGGGAACTAATGGTTGTCTTTAATTCTGTTAAGACCTGCGTGTCTATTCATCTTGTAATAGCTTTATTCCAAGTAGTTGTAATAGTTGCTAGTGATGATGGACAACCATGAAGCAGCGCCACTGACCTTGACGCAATGCTGGTGATGATGGAGATCATGTCCGTGCTTTGGAGATGGAGATCAAAGGCATAAGAAGAAAGGGCCATATCATATCACACTAATTATGAATTGCCTGTGA
Source organism: Avena insularis (assembly GCA_023614405.1). NCBI lineage: Eukaryota > Viridiplantae > Streptophyta > Magnoliopsida > Poales > Poaceae > Avena > Avena insularis. The sequence continues at coordinate 90,915,840 of CM042696.1, read as the reverse complement.
TGTTAATCCTTTATGCATCTTGTATTGCTTAGATCGCGACAGTAGCATTATAAGATGATCCCTCTCACTAAATATTAAGTAATAAAGTGTTCGTCCTTAGTAGGCACCGTTGCTAAGACTCGTCATTTCGAAGCATCTCGTGATGATCGGGTGTGATAGATTCTACGTGTGCATACGACGGGTGCAAGCCAGATTTGCACATGCGGATACTAAGGTTAACCTTAACAAGCCTAGCATGTATAGACATGGTCTTGGAACACGGAATACCGAAAGGTAAAGCATGAGTCATATGGATGATATGATGAACATGTTGATTGTTCGCCTTTAAAGCTACATCATCTCACGTGATGATCGGACTTGGTGTAGTGGATTTGGTTCGTGTAATCACTAAAACAACTCGAGGGATGTTGTTTTGAGTGGGAGTTCACTTGTAATTTGGATTAGTCAAACTCAATTTATCATAAACACAATCAAAGTGAATTTGCATAGTTTGTTGTAGTCATTGGCATCCGTTCACCACCTTACGCTTAGTTATAGTTGAGATAGTGGAACTATAGAAATTCTGGATATTTGCTTTATGAACTGGTATCGTATTGTTTTGAGTGTCAATCTAAAGTTTAAAAGTCCTGTTGCAAACCTTCAGCAAACTCCATTTACTCTGTGAAGTTTAATAAGCGAGATTAAATCAAGAGTAACAATTCGGTGTTAGTATCTAATGTATCATGTTTGCCTCCATGATTCTTGATACTCAAAAGATTGTTTTTAATATCAAGTTTATCTAAGAGCTGAAAGCAATGTTTCAGAAACCATCATATGTGAAAGGTATTGCGATATCTAAAACAATGTATTGGTTACAACATGATAGAGTATATGTCCTCATATTTGATGAGAATTTGTGAAGGTTGGAGATGCTAGTCGTCCTAATCCTCCAAAAGGTTTTGGAAAAGAAACATTATACTCGCAATTCACCTTTATAAGCTATAGCAGCTTGATCATGAAAGTTGTCATGATAAGGATGAATAGAAGATGTAAGTAAAATGTTTACTACACTAAAAGATTACTAAAGAATGGAATTTTGAAAGAATGCCAAACATTTGATGAAGGTGATCCACTTCAAAGTGCAAGTTCAAAGGTATTAGTATTTGACTATACACACTTTGTACTATGTGTCATGTGAATGACACCACTATTGATGTCGATAGATTCTTTTAAAAGAAAAGAAATTATTGAAAGAGAATCTATTAAATATTTGGCAGAAAAGAAAAGATTGGAGATGTCCAACTTAGGTATATAGAAGATACATGTTATGGCTGTATTCCTTGGTTGTTAAACAATGTGGTTCCGAATTGGTTGGTATGAAGTGTCATACAGGACAACACAATTCATGAACTGCAATGGCCTAAGTAACTAGCAAGAGAATATGTGATGATGTTCATCGAAAACAAACAAAGGGTTGTTGTGTTGCTCGTTAACATCAAAGCTTGCCTTCAAGATTTGTTTCAATAATTGTTATTTTGATCAGGTATTATGACGACAAAAGGTTGTTCAAATAATTACCGTATTCCATAATAGATGGATGATATACAAGTCTGGTTGGAGAAATAACGACCATAAAACTAATGCTAAAACGTTGCAAGACAAATGATTGAAAGGTCACTTGCGAAGTGACATCGCTGTTTAAATTATATTGAAAGGGATACATGAAAAAACTCCATGTTGATGGATTTTTGGAGTCTTTGATTTTGATCAAATGACGCTTGTGATACTTTCCTGGAGATAATTAAAACTCCATTCGTAGGCCAAAAGAGGAATGGACGACTAACTGATTGGAATTTGTACATATTGATGTATATAGTCCATTATGTGTAGTCGTGGGCGATGGATTTCTCCGAAGATTTGAGTGAGTATATGTATATACTTACTCAATAAGGAAGAAGTATGAAACATTTGAAAATGTTCAAAGACTTTCAAGATGAAGTGGAAAATTATTGTAACAAGAAAATAAAAAAAGAAGTTTATGATTGGATCATAAAGATGTTTGAGTTACAAGTTTAGCAAAACACCTAAGATTTGAGGAATCGTTCCATGGATTTGCATTTCCCAAAACACCATAGGAGTATGGAGTGTTCAAGATATGTAATGAAACCTTGTTTGACATGGTAAGATCAAAGGTGTCATTTATAAAACTGCCATTATATTTTAAAGATTAAAGCTTTAGTGACTACCGCTTTTACACTGAAAAGAGCTCCATCGTGATCCGTTGAAATGACACCATGTAAGTCATGGTTTGGGATAAAACCCAGGTTGTCCTTTCTTAAATTTTTGGTATGCTAGGCATAAGTAAAATGTTTACAACCAAAGTTGGATGAGCATGTCTTTGTAGGTTATTTCGAATAACCATTGGGTATTCCTCCGAATAATCAAGACAAAAGTGTTTGTCACTTAGAATGTCGAGTTTCTTGAGAAGGAATTTTTGGTGAAAAGTTGAGTGGGAGGATAATAGAACTTTGACAAGGTTGTTGAACCTTGGCTAATATGTGCTGAGTTGCGCAGCATCGGTAAGTGTCCCAGAGGAAGCAACAATGCTCATGGCGATAAGATTTGATCTTTCATAGCGATATTTAGTCTGGACGGATTAATGTAGCAACCACTACATATATTTTGGTATATGGTAGTTGAACAAACAAAACAAGTTCTTCTAATAGAATGGTTACCTAGGACGTGTACATGACACGATCCAAAGGGTTTTGTTAATACAAAGTATGCTAAAAGAGTATGCAAAACTTCAATGGTTGAAGTGAGCATCGCGGAGTTGGAATCTTCACCGTGATGAAACCGTTAAAAGGTTTAATTTCATCAGAGACGATGAAGATGTTTGCATTTTGCAAGAAATTAAGTGGGAGCGCCAAGACATATTTCTAATACATTATGTGAAAGACATATTGTTGATTAGAAATGATGTATCTTTTATTGACACAAGTTAAGAATTTCATTTCGATGAAAGACTTAGGCATAACCCAAGAATTAGGCATCAATGTCTATATGGATAGATTGAGGCGCTAATATGGTTTTGCCAAATGTACATAGATAAGATGTTGAATGAGTTCAGTATGGAAACAACAAGAAAGGTTCTTGACGCACGGAAAGGACTGAATCAAGATTCAAGTGTGTTGACACGAGATTCAAGTATTTTTACACTTGGTGAAATCACAAGAATATTTTGATCAATCATTCTTTGAGATGTACACATCCAGATATGTCCTATGCTCTAAATGTTATGAGCATATACCAGAATGACTCATAAGATGATCATTGGACAATAGTAGGGATATTCCTATGATCTTTGGAAGAACTAAGAATATATTACTTATATAGTGGTGACAAATAGTTCATTGTAAATTGTTACATTGATACTAGTTTTGTCACAAATTAAGTTTATCTCAATTTAAACTATGGGTGGCACAATGTAATGGAAAGGAAGTTCCATAACGGATTTGGTTGAGTACCAAAATTAAAACATTGTGACAGATACTACAACAAAAGGCTAAGTATATGACTACTCTTGTAGCAGCAAATGAGGGCATTTCGCCAAGTAGTTTGTTATCAAACTAGGTGTGGTTCATAGCGGGATAATACTATGAAGATACATTGTATGACAATTGTATCAACATGATTTAATCCCAAGGAACTAAAGGTCTCACCAAAGGACCAAATTTATACAATGCCATCTCATTAGAGAATGAGTAATGCGTAGAGACGCAAGGACATGCAAATACACACGGACCTAGAAGTGTCAGATCCGAAGATTATGTTTACCACTAGCAATAGTGTCTATACAACACCATAAAGCCATAGGTGTTGAATGCACAAGTTTTTAACTAGATTATTGACTCTAGTGCAAGTGGGAGACTGTTGGAGATATGCCCAAGAGGCAATAATAAAGTGGTTATTATTATATCTTTATGTTTATGATAAATGTTTACATCCCATGCTATAATTGTATTAACAGGAAACATTAATACTTGTGTGTTTTGTAAACATAAAAGAGTCCCTAGTAAGCCTCTTGTTAAGCTAGCTTGTTGATTATTGGATGATCATGGTTTCCTGATCATGGACATTGGATGTCGTTAATAACAAGATCATATCATTAGGAAAATGATGTGATGGACACACACCCATAGTAAGCATAGCATAAGATCAAGTCATTAAGTTCGTTTTGCTACAAGCTTTTCAAATGCATAGTAACCTAATCCTTCGACCATGAGGTTATGTTAATCACCATCACCGGATGGATACTTTGATGACATCAAACACCGCTTCGTAACTGGGTGGTTATAAAGGTGTCATTGGGTATTCTGAAAGTATGTGTTGAAGCGCATGGACCAAGATTGGGATTTGTCCATCCATATGACGGATAGATATGCTCTGGGCCCTCTTGGTGGAATGTCATCTATTTAGCTTGCAAGCATGTGACTAGGTCACAAGGGATGACATATCATGGAACGAGTAAAGAGTACTTATCAGTAACAAGGTAGAACTAGGTATGGAGATACCGACGATCAAACCTCGGATAAGTAGAGTATCGCGTGACAAAGGGAATTGGTTTCATATGTTAAATGGTTCTATCGATCACAAAGTCATCGTTGAGTATGTGGGAGCTGTTATGGATCTCCAGATCCCACTAATGGTTATTTATCAGAGATGTGTCTCCATCATGTCTACATGTTCACGAACCGTGGGGTGACACACTTAAGGTTCGAAGTTGTTTTAAGTAGATATGGAATGTGCGTTGGAGACCGAATGTTGTTCGGAGTCTCGGATTGGATCCGGGACATCACGAGGAGATCCGGAATTGTTCGGGGAATAAGATTCATATATTGGGGATCATTTTCTAAGTTAGGAAATGTTCCGGAGTATTTGTATGGGGATTCTAGAAGGTTTCGGAATATTCCAGAAGGTTCTAGAAGATTTCTTGGAGTTTACTTGAAAACCGAGAAAGGATCAAGGAATCCTTGTGGGGTAAGACAAGGATTCGTGGGGGAGTAGGACTCTCCCCCCACCTCCTTGATCCGCCGGCCAAGGGAGAGGGGAGTCCTACAAGGACTCCACCTCCCCATGGCGCCTCCCTCCTTTAAATAGAGGGGTGGAGGCACAAACCCTCCTTGCCCCTTCTATTCTCTAGATCTCAAGTTACCTCTCTCCTCCTCCTTCCCTCTGCTCTGGCTTAGGTGAAACCCTGCAAAATTCTCTACTCCACCACCACCACGTCGTCATGCTGCTGGGATTCCGTGGAGAGATCTACTACCTCCGCTCATTTGAACAGGAGAGGAAGGTCTACGACCAGACGCAGTGTGACCGATCATGGAAGGCCGCCGGAACGCGACGCCGGAAGGATCGTCTACTCGATCTTGAGATCGGCAAGTGATCGACTACATCAACCACGAGATCCGATCTCGTAACGCTTTCAGATCTACAAGGGTTAGTACAGATCTATCTCGTTGCACATGTCTAATAGATTAGATCTTGGCTTTTATCTAGATTAGATCTGGGTTTTGTTCGTTCTTGCGGTAGAATTTTTTTGTTTTCCATGCTACGAACCCATCAAGTACCTCCCCTCCCCTATATATAGTGGGGGGTATTTGGCCAATTTAAATACACCAATAATCAATAAAGGTCTTCTCACTTTTGGGAGGACCTCCAGTTTATATTTTCTCTCTCCCCCTCTCTCTCTCGTGACTGTGGTCCGAAGTCTGGACTGCGCGAACAAGAGACATCTTCACCGTGGAGCGCCGTCACGCTGCGAGATTCGGATCCGGGAGCTCTACTTCCGCAACTGCTGCTGGATCAGGGAAGCGGGAGTCATCGTCAGGCACCGGACGTGTATAACTCCCCGCGAGGTGTCGCACTTGAGACACTCAAGTCGTTGGAGCCAGAGGAGCGCAAGGACTTCATCACGACCTTGAGGTCGGCTTCGGCTCATCTACATCAACCACGCTCTCCTGAGTGTTGACAACGCTTTTCGGTCTTCAAGGGTAAGTTCGCGAAAAGCCCCTCCCGTTACTATATTACTAATAGATAGGTCCTAGCAGCTTCAGGGGTTCAGGGGCGTATAGTGAAATTTATTGTTTTTATACGCGGAACCCCAACAGTGGTGTTAGATCTAGATCTATGCGTAGTAATGCTAGTACGGGTAGAACACACGAGATGTAGCGTGTGGGCATTGATCTTTTAGTTGTTACCCTCCCACGTGTACTTATGTATACCGCGGTAATGCTTAATGAAGTGGCCCCAATCGACTTTACGCGATCATTCATGAGGCTGGTCCACGCTTGACATACGACTTGTACCGTATAAAGTGGCTTAGGGGGGTGTCTGTCTCTCTCGCATTAGTTGGTATGCCATTTGCAACGGAGGGCCCCGAAAGGGGTGTAGTAGAGACAACTACAGCGTTGTGCTGAAAGTTTGTAGGTAAGCATGGTTCTTGTGCGAAAGCCCATTCAGCCATGTAAAACATGCAAAGATAAAGTAGAGGCGTCTAACTTTGTTTTGCAGGGGGGCGTTGCTTTGTGATATGGTTGTGGCAAAGGTAAAGTGATTACCTTTTGTTACGTAGTAGTAGATAGTCACGAAGGTGATGAACTACCACGCCGGAAAGACACCGGTACCCTGGTGTCTGGCGCGTAACCTGGCGGAACCCGGTGACGGCGGATGGAGATCACGACGTGAAGGACCATATCACATAGCATTTACATTCAATGTTATTGTTTGTATGTCTTATTGTGTGCTAGTATTAGATACTCGACGGTAGCCTAATAAGATGATCCCTGTTAAAATTACCAACGATTGTGTTCCCCCTTAGTGTGCACCACCAAGAAAGTTCTTCGGTATGAGGCGATCCAGGGTTACAGGCCTGGGTGTCAGACATATCTATGTTCGCATACAGTGGGTGTAAGCCATGTTGCACAGCGAATACACTAAGGTTGAGTTGGCGAGCCTAGCACGCCACAGAAGCGTGGCCTCGGAACACGGATGGTCGAAAGATCGAGCACGAGTCGCATGAATGATGTGACCGACGTTTAGCATCCACCTTTGAACCCACATCGATGGCCGTGTTCAATCAGGGGAGATGTGGCTGATAGGGGTCGTGTTATCACTAGGAACCCTTTTGGGCATAGGTGTTTTTGAGTGGAGTTATTATTAACTCATTTAATTATAAACTTAGTCTAAATTCCTTTTGCAATTATAAACATAGAAAATGGTTCTTCCCGAGATTACTTTTCCTATCAACGATTGGTTGAAAGGAGAAAAGCTCAAGTTAGATGGATCCAACTTTTCTACATGGGTCATACGCCTGTTTGATCTCCTTGGTGAGAACAATGTAGCTAACTACATGACCGGCGAGATGTATTTGGAGCCACCCTATTCTCATGAGACCTAGGAGCAGCGGGATCTGCGTTGCCGTCATCGTGTGATGGCCACATTCATATCAGTGACGATGCGCCTCAGAATGGAGGATGGGCTATGGCCAATGGTGGGAAGTATTAAACCTCGAGTGGTCATGGCACATCTAAGATCGCATTTCGTGGAACAAGTGCGCATGTGGGAGTATGAGCTGATGGGGGACTTCCTCTTCATAAAGATGGAGGAGGGATCCTCACTAGACGAGCACTTATTGAGCATCTACAATGCGTGCATGAGTCTGGCATACTACCTGGACAACTGGTACTCAAGCTCATTTGTGATGGGAGTTATGCTACGGTCGCTTCCACCAAGCTTACAAGCACAAGTTAGGATCTGCATTATGAGAGGCGACACGGAAACACTGGATTTCCTCGAGTTCATATCACATTTCAGAAATGTGGTAAATGAACCCAACGTCGCTGGGGTCATCAATGACAAAGGTATATATTTGATATACAGTTTTATAAATGTTATAATCTTGCAAACACATTTGTAGTGTTAAGTATATCTGATACTTGTTCTGTTTTGCTGAAATCAGGTCCTTCTGCATGAGAGGTGCTTGCTGGAGAGGAGGTGACGTTGCGTGTTGACGGCGAGCATGATGATGACGGCCGACGACACTCTCCCTCGACATTTATCATTTAGTTTATGTTTTAGGATGATTATTGTAATCAAGAGGTTGTGAACTTCTTTAGTGTGTCTCCCACTTCGTGAGACGGTTATTCATATGAGTTTGTAACAAACAGTTGTTCCACTTTTATGAATGATTTCTATTCATGTTCATATCTTGTTTGATTATGTGTGAATTATCCTTGTTGTTTGAAACTAATTGATAATGCATGAACATTAATAAAACATCAAAAATGCCTTGTTTAAAATAACCAACTTAATGATATGTTCATTAATAAATGAAAAACCATTGTTTAAATTCAAAGTTATGCTGATAATATGTGAAAGTCATTCAATTTCTTATCACCTATAAATCATGCCTAAGTTTGGCAAAATAACTTGAACACCCTGTTATACTTGAATACAAAGTGTTTAAAGAATTGTTAAAAGTAAATACATATTCGATGTATTGTGTTTAACGAAAATGGTAATTATCATTATGTGATTTTTAAATGTGTAAAGAAGTTTACCAAAGGAAACATGAATATGAAACTATTTGATTTGATCAAAGTGTTTCATCAATAAAAGGGTATAAATATAAAAGAGAATCAAATTGCTATGATTTGATCAATAGTAATGAAATTCAAATTTATGAGAATGGCATAAAAGAAATTGTGGAATGCAAAGCGTTTTGAAACGTCAAAATGCAAAGCATCACAATGTGATATTAGATATCAAAGGGGTTGAATAGAAGGCACCAAATAAATCGTTGTAGTGTAGATGTAGAGACCATTAGCTTAGAAATAATTAACACTCAATTAGAAGGTAGTGAACCATTTGAATTTGTGAAAGTTTTGGGGTTATTTGATATAACCAAAACAATAGCGAATAAGTCCTTATAGAGTATTCATTGGAAAAATTTGAATACAAAATCCATAGCTAAACCGAAAGAGAAGCAAAACTTGTATTGCTTGGATTTTGGTGCATTCTTGAGAAAGCTCACTTTTAGTGATGTTTCTCAATTATGGAGCAAATGGAATATAGTGAAAAACACGATGAGGATTCAAAACCCTGCATCAGAGTGTTGAGAAGCGCAACGGACAATGTTCCTGAACGATTCTCTTCACGGAAGAAAAGAATCAATGATATTGATCATTGTGTTTTTCTCCACTAGTGTTTTCACTACATGAAGTAGGATTCAAAATGTAATCCATATCTAGTATGGAGACATTTGAGAATCATTTGTCATGATTATTGGAATATGACATACCTACGAACTACTAAGGAAATAATAGTAAACTAGAATTATGAGAAATCCTAAAAGCAATATTCCCTTGAGATTAGAAAGCAATTCGTTGCTGAATCTCACAAGAAAAAAAGGGGTGAATGACAAAAGCACAATTTGTCAGGTATTGGACAAATTCAAATGAATTTGATTCAAATGTGCTAAATGTCTAGTGGATTTAAAACTAATAAAGTACTAATATCTCATAGTAAAATCTCCAAGTTTGATATTTGATCAAAGGATTTTGAAGTTGTTCAAAATAGTGAATGGATGTGCAATTTGCATAAAATTGAGTGGGAGCTATGAAAATCTTCCATGAAACAATATGTGATTGACATATTTTTAAGTGGGAGCAATATAAGTCTCAAATTCAAATATGTAGGAACATATTCTGAGTGGGAGCTTATAGGAGTAATTCTTAAGTATGTTAAGAATGAAAGCGCAAATACTTATAAATAATGATTTATAAGATGTAGAAGTTGACAATAAGTGTATTAAGATATTATGTAGTACTCCTTAAGGGATTCTGAAAAAGGGTTTCAGAATAAAAGTCAATTAAGGAACTGGTCCTTAATAACTCAAATTAGGAATAACATTAAGTTTAACATCAATGGTTGAAAGAAAGAAAAGGATGATTGTCATCCACTATGTTAAGACATAGGTTCTATCTTAGTAAACCATGATGATAACTTAGCATAATATGTGATCCAAATAAGGAACATTTGAAAGTGATTAAGTTTGAATCACAGAATGTTGAGCTAAGTTTTGTCAGCAGTGTCTAGTAGAGAACTATAGACATGTTTCCCAAATCCATAAAGGATGACATATCTTAAAGCATAAAGGTTTATGTTATAAGGGAATATGTTAGAATCTCCTGTAAATGCCGATTAAAGTCAAGTAGGAAGCGAGGTGAACAAAAACATAGAAAGTTGCATAGAGTGCACTAGTGTTTCGATGAATACATTTATAATAATCGATAAGGGTACCATCTAAAGTGTTGTATAATGTTATGGCAGGGCTAGTTCGCTTTTAACATAGAATGATGTGTCCCAGGGCACAGTGCCCATGAGAAAGCCCTCCAGGTTGATTTAACGTCACTATAGGCTCCTAGAATCAGGCCTCGTTCTGCTGCCATAGCAACGATGCATACACAGATGCTATCATGAGATGATAAAGTATTAATGTCAATCAAGGTGACATTAGTAAGTTGCAAAGGATTTGGGACTATAAAGTACAGACCCAAGACTCAACCTCGTCCATTAGCAAGCATGTTCAGGGTACCGGATATATGGTGCCAATGATTGAGAACAAATCCAGCTAGTGTATTTGTACTCTAGTGCAAGTGGGAGACTGTTGGAAATATGCCCTAGAGACAAATAGTAGTAAGGACTATTATCATATTTCATATAGTTTATGATTAAGTTTTATATCATGCTATAATTGTATTGAGTGGAAACATCAATACACGTGTGATATACAAACAACCAGGGGTTCCCAGTGAAACTCTAGTCACTAGTTCATTGGTAAACAGATGATCATGTTTCCTGATCATGTGGCATTTATGCTAGTTGGAAATGAGGTCATCTCATTCTGAGAATGAGATGATGAACCAATACCCAACCTAAACATCATGACCCGATCATGTCACGAAGTTCAAGTTACGATGATTAGAAATGGATCCTCGTAGACTATTCCTTAGACCGTGAGGCTATATCAATCACTGTCTCCCGAGAGTGCTTTGATAGCATCAAGCGCCACATGGTAATACAGTGGTTATAAAGGTGTGTTCAGGTACTCGGAGGAAACCGTTGAGGCAATATATGTCAAGATCAGGATTTGTCTGTCCATGTGACGGGAAGATACTCAAGGGCCCACTCGGAGAAGTTATATCCAATAGCTGCGCGGCGTGTGATTCGATCACAGGGATATTACTTGTCGGAACGAGTCAAGTAGCATTGTTCAGTAACGAGATTAAACACGACATGGTGATGTCATTGATCAGATCTCGGGCAATGCAAGTATCGAGTGACAAAAGGAATAAGACACGACTGTCCTGGTTCAAACGATGAAAGATCTTCGTGGAACACACAGGGGTCACATGGCCATCCAGGTCCCTCTGTCGATCATTGGTGTGGGAGTGTCCCGACCATGTCTGGAGTGTTCCCGAACCGTGGGGTATCACGCTTAAGGGTTTGATGATGCTTAGAGAGTGTTTATAGGATCGGTGGAATCACTAAAGAAGAGTAGGGAGAAAACCGGAAGGGTTTCGGTAAGTCCGAAGGATGTCCGAAATGGAGGTGGAAGGTGTTCCATAGCCACGGAGATTGAATAATGTGTGAATGAATGTTAAATGTTGATTTAATCATTTATTCATAATTATTTAATAAATAGAAAATCAATTTCAATGGTCAAAGGCTTAATGGGCCAATTTCCGGAGGGAGAGGGCCCATTAGGGGAAAGGAGAGAGGGAGAAGGGGCAAGGGGGAGGCCGGCTGGGCCTAGCCCCCTGCGTGGGGCCCACTAGGGTGGCTGGTAGCCACCCCTCCCTCATCCTCTCCTTTAGTCCCACCTCGGGACTTTGAGGGAGGTAGTACCTCCCCTCCCCTATATATAGTGGGGGTATTTGGCCAATTTAAATACACTAATAATCAATAAAGGTCTTCTTACTTTTGGGAGGACCTCTAGTTGATATTTTCTCTGTCCCCCTCTCTCTCTCTATCGTGACCGTGGTCCCAAGTCTGGACTGCACGAACAAGAGACATCTTCACCACGGAGCGCCGTCGCGCTACGGGATTCGGATCCGGGAGCTCTACTTCCGCAACTGCTGCTGGATCGGGGAAGCGGGAGTCATCGTCAGGCACCGGACGTGTGTAACTCCTCGCGAGGTGTCGCACTTGAGGCACTCAAGTCGTTGGAGCCAGAGGAGCGCAAGGACTTCATCACGACCTTGAGGTCGGCTTCGGCTCGTCTACATCAACCACGCTCTCCTGAGCATTGACAACGCTTTTCGGTCTTTAAGGGTAAGTTCGCGAAAAGCCCCTCCCATTACTGTATTACTAATAGATAGGTCCTGGCAGCTTCAGGGGTTCAGGGGTGTAGAGTAAAATTTATTGTTTTCATACTCGGAACCCCAACATGAAGAAAGGGTGCAGGGGCAGAGAAAGACCACGGATGATGAACGCTAGGAACATCACCTAAAACCAGCCGGAGGACAAGGAGTTACCCCACCCCTGGGACTCGCGAGTCACCGGCCGCGGAAGAAAGAACTATGTCTTGGCGTAGGAGACAGAGCTAAGATGACTTGATGATGGACGCGTGCCACGCTCCATTGGTGATGCGAGTGCTCGCGCCCTTATTCTTCTCGGCGACAGCGGCGCTGGTGCCCGCAGCGGCGGAGCCGCCCTTCTTCTTGGCAGCGACAGTGGCGGTGGCGGATTCAGCCGCAGCACCTCCTTTCTTATTCCCCATCTTGCAGTGGCGATGCGACTGGAGGAAGTAAATAGGGAATACGCGGAGCTGGTCCAGTGCCGCGAAGAAGATGAACTCTAGGAAGCAGAGGAGCAGCAGCAATGGTGAAGAAGGCACAGAAAAGAGCAGATGGGAAAAATTACCACCGCAACACTGCTACTTAACCCCCTGGAAGATGTAATCCAACGGCTAGCAGAAACCCTATCAGACACATGGCACCCATCATGATCGACACGTGGAGGACCTGAAGCACGAACCGTCCCCCACTACCCCCATTACATGCGGAAATTGAGGAGGCGCAGTTAAAACAAAGATTACGCATGCCCGGTCAAGTCAGGGTCAGAAAATGGGACCCACCGCTCATTACGTCCCGTCAAACCCGCTCACGTGGGCAACTAAGATCATCACATCGTTAGCACTGATGTCATCAGAAAATTGAGCAGCAGAAGACTTCGACTACTTTAGTCCTTGCTCGAGTCTTCGACTCCACCAAGCACTCGGGGGCTACTCCCATAGGGAGCGTTGGTCACGCACCCTACGATTTTTATTTTTCTCTTCTGCGGGAATATGAACATTCAAAGCATACCTAATCAATCGAATCCGCGATTCGACTATTGACATGGGTTACTCTCATAGGGAGCGCTGGAAATAAATTCGACTGAAACCAGCAAACAAAAGACGACAGTAGTCGCAAAAGTTCTTTAGTCCCCGTCTGAGTCTTCGACTCAACCAGGCACTCGGGGGCTACTCCCATAGGGAGCGCTGGTCGTGCACCCTATGATTATTTACATCGTACTGTGTGTCGATAACATCCACACTCGAAGTTTATGGTGACACCACCTCATGATTTTTCCCTACAAAGAGACTGCATCTCCTGGGTCACCCGAATCATCTCCGCGATGACAAAATTCGGATGCCACGCTTGCAGAGTGAAGATAAGACCTGAATAAGGCCTGTCAACGCATTCACTTTGCACTACCAGAAATATATCCGTGCCTATAGTTACGATGAACATGCCTTGACGCATGCGTTGAGTGCTCACACCCATATACTGGAATTCGACTCATGTAAGACCTCCACGGCTTGAGTCGAATTACACCGGCACTTTTCCGAATTCGAGTCTGGGGACTCGAGTTCGAGTAGATTGCGTTGTTTTACCCTAAGATAGTTAACTGATACCGATACATCGGTTAAATCAGGCATGCACATCAACAATTCCTATGACACAAACATAGCAGTCGAAAAAATACTCAGTCATGCACTCGAAAGGCTTCATAAAGTCTCCAGTCGAATCTGCGATTCCACTGGACACTCGGGGGCTACTGACATGGGTATACCTTACAGGTACTCGAGCTTGGTATATACGGCCTAAATACAGCGGAAGTCCATGACGTTGCCAAGGCCCAAATGGAGAACTCGAGTAACCTACGGACTCTCGATTGCTTGCGAAACAAGAGGAAGCTAAAGATAGAAAGTTTAAAGGGAAAACCCTAACATGTAACCGACTCGACCTGCTACCTGAGACCTAGCCTATCTATATAAAGGCTAGGAGGGGGCGGCGAGGAGGACACACGCAACCCTAGTTTCCACAACCCTCGCCAGATTGCATCTGTGCACCATTGTAATCTTCGATTCCTCTATTAATTCCACGAGCAGACAAGAAGGAGTAGGGACCTCTACGAGGCCTGAACCTGGGTAAACCTTGTGTACCTGTGTGCTTGTTTGCTAGCCGATTGATGCTTCCAGCGCTCCCTCCTTCTCCAAAACCCAAGTCCATAACAATGGGCATTGATGAGTTAAACCCTCGTCACACCCTATATAAAGGAGGGCATAGGAAGGGATTTAAACACACCAATTAATCCCAAGCTTTGAGGCTTCCCCACCAAGTGCCCTCCTCTCTCCCTATCTCTCTTGTGGGCACGGCCCCACTATAAGGGTTGTGCGAGTGTTCTTCACCGTGGAGGGCCATCACACTATGAGGATTCCGGATCCAGGAGATCTAGTTCCGCAACCTCTGCTGGATCAAGGTCCGGGAGTCGTCGTTAAACACCGTATTTGTGTGACCCCCTATGAGGCACTGCACTTATGGAGCTCGAGTCGTTTGAGCTATCGGAGTCATTGAAGCTGGTAGAGCTAGAGTTGGTGGAGCCGTCCAAGTTCAGAATGACCTTGAGATCAGCATCGGTACGACTATATCAACCACGTTCTCCTGAACATTGACAAAACTTTTCAGCCTTTAACTTGGTCAGTTTGCCAAAAGCCCCTCCCGTTACTGTATTACTCTGAGATATATCCTGGCAGTAGGTGGTTTGCATAGAAAAGATTATTGTTTTCAGGTGCTAAACCCCTATAGTGGTATTAGAGTTGGTCTATGCATAGTTATGCCAGTACGAGTAGAACACATGTTGATCATGTGGGCGTAATCGTATAATTGTTACCTCTCATGTGTACTTGCGTATACCACAACACTGCTTGATCAAAGCGTCCCCCAACCGACATTACACATTCATTCGCGAGATTGTTCCATGCTTGACATATGGCTTGCACCGTATAAGTGGTTTGGGGGTGTCAGTTTCTCTCGTAGTAGTTGGTAAACCATTTACAACAAAAGGCCCCAAAAGGGGTGTAATAGCGACTATTATTTAATCAACGTTATGGTTCATGTTCGTAGGTAAGAAATGGTTCTTGTGTGAAAGCCCTAGCAGCCACGTAAAATATGAAAAATATAAAGTAGAGGTGTCTAACTTTATTTTGCAGGGGCTCGTGATATGATATGGTCAAAGTAAAAGGTAAAGTAGTTTACTTTCCTGTTGCTAAGTCATAGTAATAGGATGGTGGCATCAAGGGCTTGGCGACACACACCGGAGCACACGATGGAGATCATGGCGCGACGATCTATGACCATGTCATGTCACACTTGTATACATTTGATGTTTATTGAGTGCATCTTGTTTGTGCTAGTATTAGATACTCGACGGTAGCATTAATAGGATGATCCCTTAATATAATAAACAACATTGTGCTCTCTCTTAGTGTGCACCACCAAGAAAGTTCTCCGATATGAGGCACACCATGATGATCGGGTGTCAGACATATCTGCGTTTGCATATGGTGGGTGTAAGACATGTTGCACAATAGATACACGTAAGGTTGAATTGGCGAGCCTAGCATGTACAAACATGGCTTTGGAACATGGATGATCGAACATGAGTCACATGAATGATGTGATTGACATTGGAGAATGTCTACCTTTGTAGCTATGTTGCCGGCCGTGATGATCGAGGGTGACGTAGTGAATTGGGATCGTGTAATCACTAAAACTTCTTTAGGGATGTCTATTTAGTGGGAGCTCATCTAATATAATTTGATTATAATTTGAACTCATATTATGAACTTAGTCTAAATGCCTTTGCAGAACTTTTTTAGATCATGTCAAAACCCAAGTCTCTGTTTATTTTGAGGGATTTATGAAGAGTGAGAAACTCAAATTAGATGGGTCAAACTTCATAGACTGATACCAACGCCTGAGGAACCTCCTCATATTTCATGATCTATTTTATGTGCTAAGAGAACCGCTAGGAGAATTTCTCATGGGCTTCACCGAATTACCCGATGATCATGATTATCATGCCGACGTGACGCCTTCATGATAGTCAAATACACTATGGTTCATGTCATGGAGCCTGCTCTGGGAGCATTGTTCCATGAGATTGAGGACTTCAGCCTGGCTGAAAGATTTAAGATGCTCTTTCCATCTCAAGTTAGAATCATGGCATTTGAATACATGGATGAATTCCTCTCAACCAAGATGAGGGAAGACACCAGCCTGGAAGACCACTTGGATATCATGGAAAGGATTCATGAGCGACTTGTGGACATCATGGATGACTGGGTGAACAACAAATTTGCGATAGATGTGGTGTTGTGCTCACTACTCCATAACTACAAAGATGTCATCTTAAACTACCTCGTGGAAGGGAAGTAGTTCACCTTCCCTGAGTTCATGGCTCATTTGAGAACCCAGAAAGTAGTGCCTGCTCCAGGAGCTATCATCAATAGGAAAGGTATATATTGATATATGATGACTACAAGTGCACAGATCGTTTGTAGCTAGTTTTGAAATAAAGATATCGATTCCACAGGGAGCAGGAGTCCTAAGTCTAATAACTCTTTGAACTAAATACTGAAATAGTAATGCTAAATAACATTCTAAGTAACAAGATAAAATGTGAGTTTTGTATAAAAGATATTTTTGGGTTTTCAAATAAGAGAACAACAAGTAAACTAAAGTTGTAAGTAAACAAGAGCATGCATATATGATTACGAAAGTCTACAAGATGATGGAAAGAGTTCTCAGGGAGTAGTGGATCCACCACTAATAATTAGAAAGAGTGATCAAAATTATTATAATGAATAAGACCATTTATGGTATGTGTGGGAGGAGCTCCATATATGGACGAATAGCTAGCAACCGTTGCACACATCATCCTCATAACCACAGTAGACAGCAATCGACATCAATCGAATTACTGCGCTATTAAGGGATTTCTCCCATGGCATGGACATGGCTTTATGAGTTCTCCTTGATTCCCCCAAGTTATTACGTAAAGAATGACAACAGCTTTATAGTCACTAACGAGGGATTAACTCATCAATGCCCATTGTTATGGACTTAGGTTTTGGAGAAGGAGGGAGCGCTGGAAGCATCAATCAGCTAGCAAACAAGCACACAGGGACGCAAGGTTTACCCAGGTTTAGGCCTCATAGAGGTCCCTACTCCTGCTTGTATGCTCGTGGAATTAACAGAGGAATCAAAGATTACAATGGTGCGCATATGCAATCTAGCGAGGGTTGTGGAAACTAGGGTTGCGTGTGTCCTCCTCGCCGCCCCCTCCTAGCCTTTATAGATAGGCTAGGTCTCGGGTAGTGATACATTGCAAATGTATCTATAATTTTTGATGTTCCATGCTTGGTTTTATCTACTTTGTTGTGTTTTGTCCACACTTTGGAGTACTTTTCATATGATTTCTTGGACTAACCTATTAACAAGATGCCAGTGCCTACTGCCATTTTCGCTGTTTTTGGTTTGAAGTCAGAACATGAATATTCTCGGAATTGGACGGGACACAAGCCAAAGTTCCTATTTTACTGGAAGACTCACAGTGGCAGAATACGAGGCGGAGGAGGGTCAAGGCCTGGCCACACCCCAGGCGCGGCTAGCCCTACAGCGCCACTGTGGTGTGGGCCCCGGCACTCCACCGACCTTCCTCCGCCTATAAGAAGCCTCCAAGCCAAAACCCTAAATCATCAAGCCTCCAGCCATGAAAAGTTCCATGGCCCGCCACCAAGGGAGATTCGGGGATAGAAAGTCTCTGTTAGGCACCCTGGACGGGAAGTGCCCGGAGCCATCTCCATCGATCTCCACCACCATCTCCATCACCGCTTTGATTCCCATGATGAGGAGGGAGTAGTTCTCTCTCGAGGCTAAGGGTTCTACCGGTAGCTATGTGTTCATCTCTCTCTCTATGCATGATCTTATTGAGATCATGAGCTTGTAATCTATAGATCTACCTTGCTACTCAAGTGCTTTAATAGATCTCTGCTCTCCCCATGTGTGTGAAAGTGACAGCGTGCACACCATGGTGGCACTTAGGCTAGAGATTACAAATACTTGTTATGAGTTATATTTGGAGTTGGATGTCTCTATGAAATTATGGCGTTTGTTGGACTCATCTAGTACTCAAGGTGACAGTGTGGGGTTTTCTAGATGGGAAAGGCTTACTTTGAGGTGTGCTGTTATAGCCCTACCATCGATTAGAGTTTCCAACCGGAGAGTAGTTAAGAGTAGTATCATAAAGAGAAGATATTTATATGAGAGTGTTCACTAGTGAAAGTATGATCCCTAGTCCTTGTTTCTTAGAATTGAAACACCGTTTGCTACTAGATCTGTTACATGTTTGCTTGCTTCCTTCTTTATTTCAGTTTTACTTTAGTCTTTTCCACGCCATCAAGCTATCTTCTATCACCGTTACCATTTATAATTATCCATACCACTTGTATTTCACTATCTCTTCGCCGAACTAGTGTACATATACACCTGACAAGTGTATTGGGTGTGTCAGGGACACAAGAGACTTCTTGTATCTTGATTGCAGGGTTGCTTGAGAGGGGATACCTTTGACCACTTCCTCCCTAAGTTCGATAAACCTTGGGTGATCCACTTAAGGGAAAACTTGCTGCTGTTCTACAAACCTCTGCACTTGGAGGCCCAACAACTGTCTACAAGAATAGAAGTGCGTAGACATCAGGTAGCAGGTCGAGTCGGTTACAGGCTAGGGTTTTCCCTTTAAACTTTCTATCTTTAGCTTCCTCTTGTTCCGCAAGCAATCGAGAGTCCGTAGGTTACTCGAATTCTCCATTTGGGCCTTGGCAACGTCATGGACTTCCGCTGTATTTAGGCTGTATATACCAAGATCGAGTACCTGTAAGGTATACCCATGTCAGTAGCCCCCGAGTGTCTAGTGGAATCGCATATTCGACTGGCGACTTTATGAAGCCTTTCGAGTGCATGACTGAGTATTTTTTCGACTGCTCTGTTTGTGTCATAGGGATTGTTGATGTGCGTGCCTGATTTAACCGATGTATCGGTATCAGTTAACTACCTTAGGGTAAAACAACGCAATCTACTCGAACTCGAGTCCCCGGACTCGAATTTAGAAAAGTGCTGGTGTAATTCGACTCAAGCCGCAGAGGTCTTACAGGAGTCGAATTCCAGTATATGGGTGTGAGCACTCAACGCGTCCGTCAAGGCATGTTCATCATACCTATAGGCACGGATATATTTCTGGTAGTGCGCACCGAATGCGTTGCCAGGCCTTATTCAGGTCTTATCTTCATGCTGCAAGCGCGGCATCCGAATTTTGTCATCGCGGAGATGATTCGGGTGACCCAGGAGACGCAGTATCTTTGTAGGGAAAATCATGAGGCGGTGTCGCCATAAACTTCGAGTGTGTATGTTATCGACACATAGTACGATGTATAAATAATCATAGGGTGCACGACCAGCGCTCCCTATGGGAGTAGCCCCCGAGTGCTTGGTTGAGTCAAAGACTCAGGCGGGGACTAAAGAACTTTTGCGACTGCTGTCGTCTTTTGTTTCCTGGTTTCAGTCAAATTTATTTCCGGCGCTCCTATGGGATTAACCCATGTCCATAGTCGAATCACGAGTGATTGGGTATGCTTTGAATGTTCATATTCCTGCAGAAGAGAAAAAGAAAAATCGTAGGGTGGGCGACCAGCACTCCCTATGGGAGTAGCCCCCGAGTGCTTGGTGGAGTCGAAGACTCGAGCAAGGACTAAAGTAGTCGAAGTCTTCTGCTGCTCAATTTTCTGATGACATCAGTGCTGATGATGCGATGATCTCAGTTGCACGCGTGAGCGGGTTTGACGGGACATGACGAGCGGTGGGTCCCATTTTCTGACCCTGACTTGACCTGGCATGCGTAATCTTTCTTTTAACAACGCCTCCTCGATTTCCTCGCGTAATGGGGGTAGTGGGGGACGGTTCTTGCTTCAGGTCCTCCACGTGTCGATCACGATGGGTGCCACGCGTCTGATAGGGTTTCTGCTGGCCGTTGGATTACATCTTCCAGGGGGTTAAGTAATAGAGTTGCGGCGGTAATTTTTCCCATCTGCTCTTTTCTGTGCCTTTGCCTTCTTCGCCATTGCTGCTGCTCCTCTACTTCCTAGAGTTCATCTTCTTCGCGGCACTGGACCAGCTCCGCGTATTCCCTAGTTACTTCCTCTGGTCGCATCGCCACCGCAAGATGGGGAAGAAGAAAGGAGGTGTCACGGCTGAATCCGCCACCACCACTGTCGCTGCCAAGAAGAAGGGCGGCTCCGCTGCTGCGGGCACCGGCGCCACCGGCGCCGGGAAGAAGAAGGGTGTAGGCACTCACGTCACCAATGGCGCGTGGCGCAAGTCCATCATCAAGTCATCCGAGCTCCGTCTCCTACGCCAAGATGGAGTTCTTTCTTCTGCGGCCAGTGACTCGCGAGTCCTAGGGGGTGAGGTAACTCCTTGTCCTCCGGCTGGTTTCTGGGTGATGTTCCTAGCGTTCATCATCCGTGGTCTTTCTCTGCCCCTGCACCCTTTCTTTAGGGGCATCCATTGTTTCTATGGGCTCCAGCTGCACCAGTTGTTCCCCAACTCCATCCTCCATGTTGCTTGCTACATTACACTTTGCTAGTGCTGGCTCGGAATCGAGCCACACTTTGGTCTCTTCAAGCGTCTCTTCAAGCTGAAGCACCAATTGGCATATGGCTCCATAGTCTATGATGTAGGAGGCTGCGATATACACGTCGACTCCTCCATCACGTATTTTGACATCAAGCTCATGGCGTCTGTCCAAGGGTGGAGGGAGAAGTGGTTCTACATCCGTGACCAGAAGTGTCGTCGGATTGATGACAAGTACGCCATGAGGGGGTCCTCGAGGCGTGCGGAAGAGAGGGGGTGAGACGTACGGTATTCCAGGACGGTGAGCACACAAGTTTACCCAGGTTCGAATCCGCCGGCTTTGGACGGATCCTACTCCTGCTAGCAATCTAGTAATACGGCAGAGCCGGAATATGGGTTACAAGGGTTTCGCCTGTGCGAGTTGAGGGTCTAAAGTATTGGGTGCCCTAAAGGCTCTCCCTAGGACGGCTTATATAGATATTCGGCCTAGGGTTTACAGGAGAGATCTATCCGGCTACGACTAAGAGTCGGTTACAGAGTACATCTTGAACTACAAGTAACATTATGGGCCTAAGTCGGTAAGTCTTCTGGGCCTTCCGTGGCGGATTGGACTCGTCTTTCTCCCCGACTGCCCGTGAAGCAAAGCTCTAACCCAAGTGGGCCACCACAGTCGTGAGGAACTGTGAGGATTCCCGGAAAGTATATCCCCAACAGTAGCCCCCGGAGGCCTCCAAGATCCAAAGTCGGATTTATCATCGTCTAGCTTGATCTTCGGCTTGCAGAATCTTAAAGGGTTCCTGAAACTTCACAACAAAAGATACGATTCGGGTCTTAAAAATAAGTTGGACCTTTCAGTTGGTTTACTCGGATTTTCCACCTCGTTTTCAAACTAAGCCGGAACTTGGTCTCTAACGCCACCTGACACAAGCATGGTCAAGTCACGTCATCTGACAGCCGTCAAGACGATCACAGGGTCCGCTGGTCGGAACCGAGGCATCGTTTCAATGCGTGCATGGAGATCGAGGCGACGCAATCATCGCGCGGGTCCTTCCCAGTTCTTTCCACGATGTGTGGCGGTTGTACTGTAGCGTTTGCACGAATCTTGGCGCAGGTAGGTGCATATAAGGGGTTTAGATTTCCTCTTCTCCTTTCCACCAGTCCTTTGTCGTTTCCTTCCTTCCCAATCCTCCTGCGTGCACAGAGCCTCCTCGTCCTTCCCCCACAGAAACTCCCAACGCCGCCCCTTTAAGGTCACTTTCTCACCGGAGAAAAATGGCTTCTTCATCTTCTTCCTCTGGCTTGGCAGCAATGGCGTGGCAAGGCTAAGTCAGCGGAGAAGGAAAGCTACAGGGGAATCTGGATCCCCTGCGCCCTCGACGAAGCAGGCCTCAAGAACATGGAGAAGGAGGGGCTGCTCGTCGCCGGCGACTGGCGGAGCGGCTCCGGCAAAACCGTCCCCAGCCCTCACGAGGGCGAGCGAGTCCACTTCGGCACTCATCTGGATCGAGGTCTGTCTTTTCCTCCCTCAGAGTTCTTCTCTGAGGTGATAGATCACTATGGAGTTCAACTCCACAATCTTCCTCCCAATTCTCTTCTAGAAATGAGCGCATATGCTGCGCTTTGCGAGGGCTTTCTCGTCATTAGGCTGAGCTTGCTTCTCTTCTGGTTTTACTTTCATGTTCGGAGGAATTCCATCACTGCCGGTGTTCCTTACATCACCGGCACCATTAGTTTTTCTCTTAGACGAGACCGGGCATATCCCAAAATTTCTGCCAGTGACTCAGTCAAACAATGGCCAGCCACTTTTTTCTACCATAGGGATATTCCGGCTCCCGGCAAAGATACTGCTTTGCCAGTTTTTGTTGATGGAGCCGCCATGGCCCAGCCTTCCTAGGACGAGGCTGCTCCGGCTCTCACAGATGATCTGATCCTTGCTAAGAGGCGGATCAAATATTTGATCAAGCACAACGGTCTGAAGGGATCCGACTTGGTCTAGTGCTTGGTCTCACGCCGGATCTAGACACTTCAGTACCACGGGGATAGACTGATGCACTCTGTCACGTCTTCTCTGACCGACTCCCTCCGCATCAGCCCCAAGGCCTACACCACTCAAGGCTACATAAGCCAAATCAAGTGGCTGATCGAGAGGCGGATTCCAGAGGTTTCTCTGGACATGCACACGGCAGAAAACCCCGTGGTGCCGGTAAGCTTTTATCATCACACCTTTTATGTGTTTCTATATTTGAGTTATATTGCAATGCTGATATGTTTTCTTGTTTTCAGCTTGCTGACATCCCTGAGTCGGAACTTGCTCCGCTTGAAGGATACCCTCCGGAGTTCTCTTAGGAGGTGGAAGTAGTTCCACTGCCGGATCTTGCGCTCAAGAAGCGCAAAGCTTAGACAGTAGCGGTTGGCACAAAGGAGGTGCCTGTCGTGAAGAGGTATTCTTTCTGTCACAACTTTTTTGTCTTTGTGCTTTACTTAAACTTCTTTCCGAGATGTAACGTTTCCGATTTTGTTACCTTCTCAGAGCAAAATCGATCATCAAGGGCAAGGGGAAAGGGATTTCTTTGAAGCCCTTACGCTAGATGAAGCTTACCATACCTTCGCCTGCCCTAGCTCCTCCGACTCCGGCCCCTCAACCTTCTGCAACTCCGGTTATCTCGTCGGAAGTTGCAGAAGATCCGGCTCCTCAAACGGAGCCTACGATCCTTGGGTCACAACCTGACGCCACTTTGGGTGTGTCAGGTCAAGATAAGGGCGAACCCTCTTCGGGTAATGATCCCTCGACTGAAGTCTTCGCCGAAAACCTCCTCAACAATCCGGGTCTTGCCAAGTTTGGCCTGACCCGGAAATCTGCAGAGGAAATCCAGCGGCTAGCCAGGCAAGTCCTGGACAAAAGCCATCTATCCCCCGAAGAGGAGGCGCAAGAAGTAGAGGACGTTAAGTTCTCTGACCTTCTCACTCAAGTCCGCCTTCGCAACGAGAGGATCAGGACTGGCGAGCTTCCAACAGCTCCAGTGATCCCTCTTACTCTCGCCGAGAAGGTAGCAGCTGAAGTGAACACGGGTTTAGATAAACTCACTCACGAGCAATATGTAAGTCGGAATTCCAACTATTGTTTTTACATTATGTTATATCACATCCTCTAGCCCCCAAGCATGAAGTAGGATATAGAATCCGAGTTTATGCTTTCATTAGGATGCCAAAGAATGAACTAGTGTAGCCCCCAAGGCTCGTGCTGATATTTAGCAAAAAATATTAGCCCGAGTCTTAAGTAGCTTTCTGACTTTGGGTATTCTGACTTACAGAAAGTATGTTCCTATATCCAGGAATTATTGTCCAATGTCTGTGATAAGCAGAGAGAGATCAAAGCTCTCCGGCTTAAAAATGTTGAGCTCAAGGTAGCCAAGGATGAAGCCGAAGGTAAACATTTCGAGATTCAAACCTTGACTTTTGCTTTTTCTATGTCGAATATTTCTGAACTGTTGTTCTTTTTGTCTTACAGCGTTGGTGAAACAATCCATCGCTATGGTTGAAGAGGCCGAGAACCTCAAAACCCTGGTGGTGGAAAACAAGGGACTTCGCCAAGAGCTGGATAAGCTCAAGGCGGATCATGAAACGAGCATGGCTCAAGTCCTGGAATCCTCCTCCATGGCCACTGAAGAGCGCGATCGCAAGATTGCCGCTCAAGATAAAATAATCTCGGACCTCGAGAATGAGCTTGGCAGAGAGAAGGACATATCCCAGGCGCTCCGGGCTAAACTCCAGAGTTTCCGGGAGGAGAAGACCAAGATTGACGGCGTCATTTTTGGTACATTCCACCTCTCTGACTTATCTTTTCTTCGACTTTTATCAATGTCGGTTTTTTCTTGACTTGTTTTGTGTATAGGTCCTCTAAAGTTGACGGACTCTTCCTTGTCCGAGCCCCACACTCATCGGCTTACCCAAGTCGGTGATCTTCTTCATGACTTCCGCCAGTCCCTTGAGGACATTGGCGAGTCTCTCAGGATTCCGGACATGCCAAGCATGTCGGATTTTGAGGTGCGGGACAGGGCCAAGGAGATGCCGCAGCTTGTTCGGGACTGGAATATGTCCTACGCGTGGACTGCCGCGCAGAACACCCTCTCCATGGTCACGAGCCACCATGGAAACATGGAAATATGGCAAGTGACTAAAGGGTACTGCAAGGTAGACGAAGACGGCCAGGAGCAGGACCTTCAAGCCATCATGCACTCCTGCACCGGATACGGGTGCCACGTAGCTGACCTGACCAGCTACGAGATCCTCTTCTTCACCCGCGTGGCTACTCCGCCTCCTCCTGCAGAAGAAGCCGAAGAAGTTTCCGACAATGAACGCACCAACTCGGATGCGGATATCTCGGAACGATATCAAGGCGGAGTGACCAACGAGCCGGCAGATCCTTCATCTTCCCCCGCATCATAGACCAGAAATGTATGTATTATCCTGGAAAAACTGATGTGATTGTAAATATTAAGTACTATTTATCTTTGCAAGTGCTAAGCTTTTGATCTATTCAGCACTTTTGACTTTTGAACTTTTTGCGTGCCTGAAATATTTACATAAGCACTTTATATTTTTTGTCTCGACTCATCGTTTATCTGGCTTTCCGCCTCGTCCCTTTCGTGAGCCGGCCAAACCTTCAGCCGGAAACTTTGCCGAGCAACAGAGCTCAATTGCTAAACCAGTTTAAACTCAGAAACAAAGTCGGCTTCTAGTACCAACAATTCACTACTCGGAAAATGCCCGCATCCGACAATCAGATAAATAACCAAAGTAAAGACTAGAAATTTTTAGAGTTATACCCGAAGGTAGCAGTTTTTAGAATCAGAAATCTAAACCAGAACGAACATGAGCATAAAGTACTTTCAAGCATTCTGGGATTTTCGACTATGACATGATCATTCGGAAATAAGATGGTCTAAGAACTTCTCAAAAAAAACTTGAGGCAACCAAAACTTTTATTTCTCACAGAACATGTACATATGTATGATTACAAAGAAGGATAAACTAAGAATAAAAGGGACGTAGCTGAGCAATATTCCATGGTCTGTCTAACTCATCCGGATTTGTACTGCCTCCAGCTCTCTTTCTCTTCTTAGTAGCAGGTCTTTCTTTGACTGGCCTCATGTCAGTTAAGTAGTACGATTCATTGTGCAATACTCGACTAACTAAAAAGGACCCTTCCCATACTGGGGAAAGTTTGTGCTTTCTTTGTTGCACAAGCCAGAGAACCAAATCACCTTTATTAAAAGATCTATTTCGGACTCTCTGGCTATGATACTTGCGTAACTTTTGCTGATAGGCTGTAGATTTCATTTCAGCAACGACGCGAACTTCTTCGACTAAGTCGAGATTATTTTGTCGAGAAATCTCAGCATCCTCTTCGATATACGTGGCCACTCTAGGAGAAGTATGAATTAAATCACTAGGAAGAACTGCTTCTGCGCCATAGACCAAGAAGAAAGGTGTGTATCCTATTGACCTGTTTGGAGTTGTTCGAAGACTCCAAATTACAGAAGGTAATTCTTCTGCCCAAGCCGCCGCAGCACGTCATAGTGGTTCTTCGAGTCTTGGTTTCAGGCCTTGTAGAATTAAACCATTTGCTCTTTGGACTTGTCTGTTAGCCTGTGGATGTGCGACTGACGCAATGTCAAGCTGAATATTTTGCTCATCATAGAATTCAGCCAGGTCTCCCTTAGAAAAGTTACTCCCGTTGTCCGTGATAATGCTATGTGGATAACCATACCGGATTATAACATCCTCGACAAATCTTTTGGTTGTTGCTCCATCACAACTAGTGACAGGTTTAGCCTCGATCCACTTGGTGAATTTATCCACCATCACTAAGAGGTGGGTAAATCCACTTGGAGCTCGTTTAAAGGGTCCTACCATATCAAGCCCCCAGATCGCAAAAGGCCATGTTATAGGTATTGTTCGACTGATCAGCCGAACATGAGCTTGCTTACGTACTTTTGGCAGCCTTTGCATGTCTTGACTAACCGTTGCATCGCATCCGTAAGCTTTAAAAAAGCCATGTCGAAAAGCTTTTGCCACTAAAGATTTGGCTGCAGCATGGTGACCACACTCGCCTTCGTGGATTTCCCTTAAGATTTTCACTCCTTCTTCCGGAGATACACAACACTGAAAAACCCTAGAAACACTCTGTTTATGGAGCTCACCCTTAACAATAGTATAGGCTTTTGCTCGTCGGACAATCTACCGGCTCAGCACCTCGTCTTCAGGTAATTTGCCATCTACCAAATAATCAAGGTAGGGTTGAGTTCAGCTGGGAATTACAGCCAGAACTGCTATTAAAGGTGAGTCGGATTTGGTCGGATATTCCTCATCTACTCCCTTTATCGAGGGAACTTTGAGGTGCTCTAAAAATGCGCCATCCGGGACCTCTTTCCATGTAGAGCCTATTCGAGATAGTGCATCTGCTTCCTCATTTTCTACTCGAGGGATGTGTTGAACTTCAAACCCTTCGAACGATTTAGATAGATCATCCACGACGGCTTTATATGCTGCCATGTGTTTATTTGCATTACAAATATCCGAGACTTGCTGAGCAATAAGATCCGAATCTCCGTAACACATCAAACGCCGGATGCCAATATCCTTGGCAATCCAGATTCCATGCAGCAGTGCTTCATACTCGGCAATATTGTTTGTCACTATGAAGTGGATCTGCAACACGTATAATAGTTTATCTCCTTGGGGTGATTTGAGCACCACGCCAGCCCCCGAGCCCCCTCGAGCCTTAGACCCATCAAAAAAGAGGGTCCAGTATTCCAACTCAGGGAGGACCATGTTCTCCTTCGTCTTTGTCCAATCAGCGACAAAGTCGGCAAGGATCTGGGATTTGATTGTTGTCCAAGGTTTATACTCAATATCGAAAGCTGAGAGCTCTATGCCCCATTTGGCGACACGTCCTGTGGCGTCGCTATTGTTGATTATGTCTCTCATGGGAGCTTTGCTCACCATGGTAATTGGATGCTCCTGAAAATAGTGTCGTAACTTATGAGATGCTAGGAAAACACCGTAAGCCATCTTTTGATAGTGCGGATATCGCTGTTTTGATTCTGTCAAGACCTTGCTGACAAAGTAAGTCGGACGCTGCACCAAGTGTTCCTGATTTTCCTCTGGTCTCTCCACTACCATGACGATACTAACGACCTTATTTGTCGCAGCAATATAAAGCAACATCGGTTCCTGAGGTTCCAGCGCTGCGAGGATAGGAGCAGATGAGAGTACTTTCTTCAGGTCTTGCAGTGCAGCTTCAAATTACCCGCATAAAATCCTTGGTTTTCTTCAGGAGTTTGTATAATGGTGCGGCTCTTTCACCAAGCCGGCTTACAAATAAACTAACCGCAGCAATGCAACCAGTTAGTCTTTGTACGTCCTTCGGGCGAGTTGGCCTGGAAATATTGAGTATAGCCTTGATTTTGTCGCGGTTCACCTCTATGCCTCTTTGAGACACGATGAAGCCTAACAATTTTCCGGTTGGTATTCCAAAGAAACATTTCTTCGGGTTAAGCATGATGTTGTATTTTCGTAGATTGGCGAACGTTTCTTCCAAGTCGGAAATGAGTGTTTCCTTCTTTTTGGCATCACCGAGATATCATCCACGTATGCATGTACATTGCGTCTGAGTTAGTCGTGGAGGCAACGCTGCATCGTGCGCTGGTACGTAGCTCCTGCGTTCTTCAGCCTAAAGGGCATCGTAACAAAATAGAAGGTTTCGAAGGGGGTTATGAATGAAGTTTTGATTTTGTCAGATTCCTTCATCCGGATTTGGTGATAACCGGAATATGCGTCGAGAAAATAGAGGAGTTCCGAGCCTACCATAGAATCGATAACTTGATCAATTCTAGGTAGAGCGAACGGATCTTTTGGACAAGCCTTGTTCAAGGCAGTATAATCAACACACATCCTTATATCAATGGTGTCCTTTTTAGGGACCATTACAGTATTGGCCGACCACTCAGTGTGGATGACCTCTTCTATGAATCCGGCTAACTCGAGCCGTGCTAGTTCCTTAGCTATTGCCTTAAGCTTTTCGTTGCCAAACCGTCGTAAGGACTATTTGACGGATTTAGCGTTCGGGTTTACATTTAGAGAGTGCTCGACAAGTTCCCTAGGTACTCCGGTCATGTCAGATGGCTGCCATGCGAAGATATCTTGATTTGCTTGGAGGAACTTGACAAGCGCGCTTTCCTATGTGCTATCTAGGCCTACGCCTATCTGGGTCACCTTGGAGGGGTCATCATCCTTCAACGGTGCTTTCTTCGTCTCTTCTGATGCCTTGAACTCCGGATTTGGCTTGGTAACCTCCTTCTTTGTTGCGGGCATCTCGGACGGATCTATGCTCTTCTTGATCTCCTGGTACTCCTGGGCGTGCAGCACGGCTTTAGCAAAGGCGGCATTTCCATCCTCGCACTCTCGCGCTTTCTTCGGGTCTCCCCTGATGGTGATCACGCCGTTAGGACCTGGAATTTTCATCATATTGTAAATGTAACAAGGACGAGCCATAAAAGCCTAGTAAGCCGGACGTCCAAATATAGCGTGGTATGCGCTCTTGAACAGGACCACTTCGAAGGAAAGTGCCTCTATCCGATAATTCTTTGGAGTTCCAAAGGTAACATCCAAAGTGATCTCTCCCAGGGAATTAGCTTGTCTTCCTGGGACAACTCCGTGAAAAATCACAGAGCTATGGTTTAGCTGGGTCTTCGAGATCTTCATCCGGCGTAGCATTTCGACATAGAGAATATTGATGCTGCTACCACCGTCCATGAGGGTCTTGGAGAAACCATAACCGTCAATAAGTGGGTTGACGATTAAGGCATATTTTCCTTGCCTGTGTAGCTTAGGCGGATGATCATCGCGGTCAAACGTGATTGCCACTTCCGACCAGTCCAGATACTAGGGGACAGCCGAAACTGTTGCATTGAGCTCGTGTAGAACTTCTTTCTTGACCTTTGCTGGTTGAGATCCGAGGAAGGTGACATAACTGTCCTTCTTGGTGGGAAAAGTCTTCTTCCCTTCCGACTTGGGATTCGAAGCATCAGCTTCCTCCATGTCGGAATCTTCCTTGGTCTCCTTGTCTTTTTCGGGATTTTTCTTTCCCTTCTTCGGCTTAGCTTTGTAGCCCGTGGTGTCATCTCTTTTGATGTCGTCATTGAAACGACATTCAACGTTGGTGTGGGACGAGCCCCCACTGGCGTCTAGGTGATGCACACATGGGTTATTGGCAATGTCGGCCCAAGAGTAGGTTTTGCCTGGTTGTTGTTCTCCTCTACCTTGGACCCTTGACGTCCCACGGCCACGCCCGCGGCCTCCGCCACGTCCTCCTCGTCCTCCAGACCCGGAAACAGTAGTGACTACCGCTGTTTCCGCGTTGGGTTTTTCTTCCGAGGTGTTTTTGCACTTCTGAGCTTGTTGCTTTGGTTGTTTTGCCGACTGAGGCATAGCTAGGGCATTGAGTAGTCCTTCTGCATCGTCGTCAGCATCTGCATACTTGCTCGTTGTTGATATCATCTCTCCTAAATCAGTGACCTTGTCACACTTCAAGCGATGGCGTAGTAAACCAATAGGGAGACCTACGATGAAAGCTTCAATCGTAGTTTGATCATTTACTCCTTTGCAGGAGTTCTTGGTGTCGATCCATCGTCCGAGGTAATCCCGGCAAGTTTCTCTGGCTTTTTGGGTGCAACGCTGTAGGTCCCCAACCGTACAGGGCCTCCGATATGTGCCTTCGAAATTCTGAAAGAACGCGCTTTGTAAATCATACCAGTTATGGATGGTGTTTGCCGGAAGTTCATTGAGCCATGATCGTGCCGTCTTCCGCAACATAAGTGGGAGATATCGGGTTGCGACTAGGCTGTTTCCGCCTTTGGTGATGCAGCAAGCTTGGAAGGAATCCTGTAACCAGGTGTCTGGCCGAGCAATGATGTCATAGGCTTGGATATGTATTGAGATAGCAAATCCTTCCGGGAATTTTGTAGCTCTGATGCACGGACCGAAGCACTTTGGGCCCACGTACACGTCATCGTTTTCATAGCGCCGAGCCTCTATGTTGGAATTGATTCTGTGCCTTGCGTCGTTCGGGGATAGAGATCGTCCCGAATGACTGTTGTGGCTGTGATGCCGTGGAGCCGAACTTCGGCTTCTGCCACCACCTCCTCCGCCATGCCGTCCTCCTTGTCCTCCATGGGAGCCATTGTGATGACTGTGTGGTGGAGAGGGTGGAGCAGCTGGATAGTTTCCGGCTGATCGCTGGCCTCCGTCCGGAACTTCATTATTCCGATTCTGGGGAGGGTCTTGACTACGACGAGCCCCCTGCCGGCTTGTACCGGCATGGTTTCCGTCGTTTCTTCGCCCGTT
Organism: Avena insularis; assembly: GCA_023614405.1. Classification (NCBI taxonomy): domain Eukaryota; kingdom Viridiplantae; phylum Streptophyta; class Magnoliopsida; order Poales; family Poaceae; genus Avena; species Avena insularis. The sequence goes on along the minus strand of CM042696.1, from coordinate 90,884,374 downwards.
GTTCCCACCATAGTGAGGCTCAGCCGGACGGTTCTCATGTCTAGGAGGTGGCATTCTCTGACGATCCTCCTCCCGATGTTTCTCTTTATCTTCTCCCCTTCGATCCTTAGATTCTCGCCGGGGAGGATTCGTCGGATTCAGGGAAGCGATGGTGTCTTTCTCGGCCGCTGGTGCGACGTTGCTCCAGCCGCGTGTAGTCCTGCGATGTTGTCCTGACGATCCGGTTCTTGAATAATTGTCTTCCTGTCGTTCGGGGTGATAATGTTGCTCCAGAACGTAATGGGGTCTTACGTCAGCGCATGCCGGATCTGTGCGACATTGGTCAGAATCCGAGACCAGTTTTTGACTTTCGGACAGGGCGACCTTTTGCTGCTCCAGTCCCTTGTTGAGTAGCTTGATACCCAAACGGATCTCCTCTGGTCCTAGATTAGCTGATAGAATTTCTCAGGCTACCACGGTATTTTGTACTGGTGTTGGGTATACCCAATCTCTGTTGCTATCTTTCTGTGGCTTCCCCATCTCATCTCCAAAGAGGACGGCACGGACACGTGGGAATTGGTTGTCATCTATGTGACGCTTCCGTGTCTTCTGATGCAGATGAGACATGTACTCCTTGTTCGACATGCGTTTCTTCTCCACCTCGATGTTTTTGGCTTCATCGAGGAGTTGTTGACGACGCGCTTCTAGGGCTTGCGCCCTTTCATCCAGCTCATCTGCAGTAAGTTCTGCAGTTGTAGGGATAGGTGTGGTTAATGCGGCATTGATGAGTTTATGCGCACCTTCAGTGATCACGTGTCCATCCACCGATGCTTCTTTTTTTAGCTCGTCTGGGATAAGTGCTCCATCTGAGTCTTCTTCGTATTCCTCGGCAATCACCTCCTCTGCCAGAGGGTCTTTTGCTGGGGTCTTGTTTTTCTTGTTCTTCTTCTTTGCCTTCTTGGCAGCGCCGGTAGCAAAGACGGCCTTGGGTCCGTTTCCCGGAGTCAAGCTCTGACCGGTACTTTCGGACATCTGGACCTCGGGATTATCTCCGACGTCCATGTCATCCTGTGTTTTGGGAGAGTGTTCCCCGGATCCTTCGTCCATGGCTTCTCCTTCTTCTGCAGCTTTAGAGTTATACTCCTCTTCATATTCCGCGGAGAACTTTTGGAAATCTGTTGACGTCATCGACTCATCCGAGGATGCGGGTACGTCGGTGTTTGTTCCAATTGCCTCCAGCACCGAGTCGGTGTTTTCTCTAGCATCGGCAGAGCCGGATCCGGATCCCACATATCCGACGAAGTGCGACGTGTGCTTCCTGAGGTACCTGCGGCTTTCGCGATCAGCCATATCGAAACTTTTGATGGTCTCGAGGATTGCATCTGCGCTTTCGCCTTGTAGTATCATACGTCGTAGTGTGTACCTTAGGAAAGGCCTGTCTGTTCCGGCATCATCAGAGCCGGAATCAGTGTCATTGATATGATCCTCCTGGATTTCGACTTCCACGGGTGGGTCGATCTGGGATTCGGCTCCTCCGGGGAGATCCACTCTAGATTCGACATTGACCGCTAGGTCTTCTTCAGGTTCGGGTTTCTCCACTATCTCCAAGAATCGGTGGGCTGGGTGGGATTAGGGTTTTCTGAGATCCGGAACTCTGCCGCCTCCGCGGACAAAGGGGACCCAGAAAATTCTTCTGCCTCTATCATCACCGCTGGGGTGGGTTGGGCAGGTTCAGCGAAACCGATGTAAACATCGATCTCGCCAAAAGGCATGATTGTGTAAGCAGTCACGGCCTCCTTTGCCGGAATCCAAGTCTCGTCGAGAACGATGAGAGGGACGTCCCTGGCGTAGAGGATGCGGCCGACGGTGATAGTCTCGCCGATTCCGATTCTTGCAGATTCCACTCGGAACGCAGATCCGTAGCTCACATGCCCCACGGTAGGCGCCAACTGTCATCGGATTGATGACAAGTATGCCATGAGGGGGTCCTCGAGGCGTGCGGAAGAGAGGGGGGTGAGACGTACGGTATTCCAGGACGGTGAGCACACAAGTTTACCCAGGTTCGAATCTGTCGGCTTTGGATGGATCCTACTCCTGCTAGCAATCTAGTAATACGGCAGAGCCGGAATATGGGTTACAAGGGTTTCTCCTGTGCGAGTTGAGGGTCTAAAGTATTGGGTGCCCTAAAGGCTCTCCCTAGGACGGCTTATATAGATATACGGCCTAGGGTTTACAGGAGAGATCTATCCGGCTACGACTAAGAGTCGGTTACAGAGTACATCTTGAACTACAAGTAACATTATGGGCCTAAGTCGGTAAGTCTTCTGGGCCTTCCCGTAGCCGGATTGGACTTCGTATTTCTCCCTGGCTGGGCCGCCCGTGAAGCAAAGCTCTAACCCGAAGTGGGCCACCCTGGTCAGTGAGGAACTGTGAGGATTCCCAAAAAGTATATCCCCAACAAGAAGGCCAACAGAGACCACTTCGGACTCGCACCTTTCGATCCCGTGGCGCCGTGTAGGAGGAGGCGCTCCTAGAAGAACGTGGTGATGCCCGGCGAGTCCGAGGAGACATATGTGCTGTACGAGCGCGTCTGTGACCTCGAGAGTTGCATGGGTAAAGAAGAGGGAGGTTGCGCCCTTATTCTCACGTGGTTGCGCCGTCGCGTCCAGCCCCTGCAGGCTAGAGTCCACCCTATGTTCCAGTGGGCTGGCGCGGACAATGTCACTCGCGTATCTGCCGATGGCATTTCCGCGAGTGAAGTAGATAAGAGGGTGCGACTGCTCACCATGTACACCGTCAAGGATGTGCTCCCCAATGAACCAGTCGTACCTCCATTCGATGCTGCTAATCCTCCTCCTGAGGTACAATTGTGCTACGAAGTAGCTTTGTTTGTCAAGTGCTTCTTTTTCCTTGACTTGTGCTGACTTGTTGTCTGTATGCAGGATTGGAAGGTGTCTCCCAGTATGCCCCCTCTTCCTGAGGGGGTTATTCCTTGTGAAGTAGATGAGCAGGACGAGTAGGAGTCGATAGTCCCATTTGAAGAGGAGGAGGAAGGCCCCGAGTCCAGTGGTCCAGACACTCGCAAGCATTCACGCAACAAGGATTCGGATGCGTCATCTCCTTCGACTCCGGAAGGCCCAGCTATTGGTGCAGAGTCGCCGATACCTGCCGTTCCCATGAGTGCTATGGCGCCATCCTCCCGCAATAAGATGCGGCTGCCGAAGGATTCATCGTCGGATTCAGAGGGTCAAACCTTTGATTTTGACAAGTTTGATTGGTAAGTACACAATTCTTCTTTTGGTTCTTTTTTTGAGTTGCATTTTCCTGATTTTGGTTTTGTGCTGCAGTCAAGCAGCGTCATCTTCTGGCGACGTCCAGTTTCTGAAAGAATCTGGAGCTGCGGACTCCAAGGCCAAGAAGGTGGTTGAGCAGACTCCTTCCCCTCCATTGGCGGCCCACTCCGGGCACAATTCATCAAGTTCTCCACACGATGTGGAGCACCAGATGGTTGTCTAGACGACTGTGCGTCAATTGACTTCGGAGTCACTAGAGGATCACGTATGTGTGATGCTGCTTCTTCTGATCTTTTGCAGTCAAATTTATCATCCATACCATCTGCTAATCTTTTACTGTTTCTCCCGTCATAGCTTATTGTGAAGGAAGCCGCTCGCCTAGCGGAGCAGGTGCTTGCAATGGGTCGCCAGCATGCAATGCTGGACAATCACCATCGCGTGGTTGAAAGTGAGTGTCTTTTGCTTCTTCTTCTTCATTCTTGTGATGTACTCGACTGACGGTCTATCTTTGTTTGTCTCGCAGCTAAGCATAATGCAAACCTTCGTGATGCCGCTTCCCTCAAAAAGGCGCTCACCGTGGCGGTGAAGGGTCGCGATGAGGCAGTCGCAGCATTTGACGAATCGCAGAAACGCGAAGAGGATTTGTGCGCCTCCATCGTGGCTAGGGAGAAGTTGTTCGAAGAACAGCTTTTCTCGATTGCCAAGGCTCTTTCAAGTATTCCTTCGTCTGGATTTCCGTCGTGTCCCTTCTTTCGAATTTGTTATTGTGCTGACTGTTTGTGCTAACACTTTGCTCTTGTGTAGATGCCGGCAGTCTGAGCTTCGACGCCCAGGCTCTCCGTCGTCATGATGCCTTTGCAGGTGCCATCGCGGTAGTCGAAGATCGTAGTGCTTCTATCCAAGGGACGCTGATCAAGGCCAAGGGCGTACTCAGTCGCCTCTGTGAGGAGCTGGCGCCCAAAGCTGAGTTAATCGAAAAGTAGATGATCTGGTGGAGTCCCTTGCTAGAGGCATTCCTGCAGGCTTCAAGAACTCGCTCCGTGCGGCTGGCGCTTCTATGTCACTCGCGATGGTTCAAGCCCATGGAGTCGAGGTTGATCCTGTTGCGGTCTCCAAGGCAATGCCTGTCAGCGCGGATGGCCAATAGGTAGTTTTTGCTCCTTTCGCAACTGCATGTGGCAAGTACAGACCGCAGCTAATCAACACAGTCGCGAAGTACTCTGAGGAGCTGCAGCGAGCCAAGAAGGCGGCAAAGGCTGTGGCGTCAGGGGCCAGCGGGAAGTCTGTGGCATCTGATACTGCCACAGACTCGATGAGGCCCCCGAAATCGAAGTCTAAGTCGAAGAAGCCGGTTACTCCTTAGTAGTCATATTTGTAATAGTTAATAGCTTGACCCCTTTTGTCTTGAACATGCCGTTGGTGGGTGTATCTGTTGACATTTTGTTATGCTTGAATGCACTTTGAGTGTTTGCCCATGTATTGCAGAGTACCGATTGCAGCTCGTCTTGCCAGCATACTGTGGGTTGTTCGAGTGGCCTGAGGAGTCGCTTCTTGATTCCGCCGCAGACGAGCCCGTTGGTCTGTGGGTGTGCTACAGAGGCATAGTTGTTGATTCCTAGGTTCTCGCAGAACTCTTGGAACTCCTTGGAGGTGAAGTTTGTCGCGTTGTCCGTGATGATGCTGTGTGGCACTCCCAAACGATAGACGATGGACTCGAAGAACTTGACTGCGCTGGCTCCTGACTGGTTAGTCACCGGCATGGCCTCTATCCACTTGGTGAATTTGTCAACTGCGACCAAGAGGTAGACGTAGCCTCCTCGCGAGGACTTTGGGAGCTTGCCAACCATGTCGAGTCCCCATTGTGCGAAGGGCCAGGCCAATGCAATTGGCCAGAGCTCCACGCCAGGTGCGTGTGGTTTGTCCGCGAATCGCTGGCAAGTGTTGCATTTTTGGATGATGTCCTTGCCGTCATGCATGGCCGTAGGCCAGTAGAATCCAGCTCGTAGAGCTTTCGCGACGAGGGCGCGACTGCCGGCGTGGTGCCCACAAGTCCCCTCATGGATATCGAGGAGAACAGCTCTTCCATCAGCGTTTGAGACGCATCGTTGGAGTACTCCTGTGATGCTCCGCTTGTACAGTTTGCCGTTGATAACAGCGAATGCCTTGGATCGCCGCGCATTGTGTCGTGCATTAGTCGGATTATCCGGTAGCCTCTTGCTGAGAAGGTATATGATGTACGGTTGAGTCCAAGATGGCTCGATCATCTGACACTCATTGGTCCTTCGAGTCCTGTGTCAAGCTCCAGGTCGTCGAGTGCTATTGGCTCATTAGGTGGCGCAGCCCCTGAGTCCGTTGTTGCGCTTGTTTTCTTCTCTGTAGCCTTTGGCTTGATGGAGCGTTTGCAGATGCGCTCGAGAAATACCCCAGGTGGTATGGGGGCACAGGTAGAGCCAATGTTGGCGAGTGCGTCTGCCTCTTCATTGCTTTCAGGCCTATGTGCTGGAGCTCGCAACCATCAAAGTCCCCTTCGAGTGTGTCGTAGAGGTCGCAGTAGGCGATCATATTGTTGTTCAGTGCTTCGCACTCGTGCATTGTCTGGTTGACGACCAGCTTGGAGTCGCCGTATATTATGAGCCTCTTGGCGCCGCAGGCTTTTGGCATCCTCATCCCGTGCAGCAGGGCCTCGTATTCAGCTTCGTTGTTGGAGGCGGTGAACTGCATTTGCAGAATATACTTCAGCTTGTCTCCCTGGGGCGATGTCAATATGACACCTGCGCCAGCTCTGTCCTTTCACCTGGATCCATCGAAGTGCATTGTCCAGAGGTAGGACATATCTGGTTTTTCAGGGAGCTGATTCTCCATCCAGTGCACGAGGAAGTCAGGGAGAACTTGCGACTTGATTGTGTCACGCTTTTCATATGTAATGTCTCGTGGAGACAGTTCGATTCCCCAAAGCGCGACTCGTCCGGTGGCATCGAGATTGTTGAGGATATGTCCAAGCGGGGTATCGTTGACCACCATGATTGGGTGTTCCTAGAAGTAGTGGTGCAGTCGCCTGGCTGTCATGAAGATGCCATATGCCAAATTCTGGTAGTGCAGGTACTGCTGCTTTGTTGGCGTGAGTACCTCGCTGAGTAGTAGACTGGGCGTTGTACCCCGTGGACCTTGTTTTCTTCGGCTTGTTCTACCACGAGCACCGTGCTGACCACCTGGTTGGTGGTGGAGATGTACAATAGCAGTGGTTCCCTTTCGCATGGGGTCGCCAGTACTGGTGAGGTGGATAGCAGACGCTTGAGGTCTTCGAATGCTTCATGTGCCTTGTTGGTCCACTCGAACTTGTCAGTTTTGCGGAGAAGTTGGTAGAAGGGCAGTGCCTTTTCGCCCATTCGACTGATGAATCGACTGAGCGCCACGATTTGCCCAGCCAGTTGCTGGACGCCTCTTATGTTCTTTGGCTTATCCATGGCCAGTATGGCTTTTATTTTCTTCGGGTTCGCCTCGATCCCTCTCGCGGAGATGAGATACCCAAGTAGTTGCCCAGATGGTACGCCGAAGGCACACTTGTCCGGATTGAGCTTGATCCAGTAGTGGTCGAGGTTGGCGAAGGTTTCGTGTAAATCATCGATTAATGAAGCTTCCTCTTTGGTCTTGATTACGATGTCATCAACATAGACTTGGATGTTGCGACCAAGTTGGTTCTTGAGGCAAGCCTGCATGCATCGCTGATAGGTTACTCTTGCATTTTTTAGCCCGAAGGGCATTGTGTTATAGCAAAACACAACGAAAGGCGTTGTAAACGCTGTTTTCTCTTGATCCTCCTCCTTCATTCGAATATGATTGTAGCCTGAGTAGGCGTCGAGGAAGCAGAGGCGCTCACATCCCGTGGTGGAGTCGATGATCTGGTCGATTCGTGGCAGCGGGAAGTGATCCTTCGGGCAGTGCTTATTCAGAGAGGTAAAATCCACGCACATCCGTAGGATATCCGTCTCCTTTTTTGGTACTAGCACTGTATTGGCGAGCCAAGTGCTTTCCTTGATCTCGCGTACGAATTTGGCGTCGAGGAGTCTATTGATCTCCATCCCGACCATTTTGCTCTTGGCTCAGACAGTCGCCTAATTGTTTGTTTGACTGGCCTTGCGTCTGGGTTGACATTGAGTGCGTGCTCGGCGAATTCCCTAGGAACTCCTGGCATGTCTGCTAGACACCAGGCAAATATTTCCCAGTGCTCACGGAGGAATTCTACAAGCGCGAGTTCCTATGCGGGACTCAAATTGTTGGCGATGAGGGCCGTCTTGGCGGGGTCCGATGGGTGGACTTGAACTTTCTTCATGTGCACCGACGAGTCGAAGGATAGGTCGGGTGAACTTGGCCGGCTCAGGGGAGGCAGACTGTTGTCTGTCGACTCCTTCAATCTTGCGAGTTCTTCTTGCATGCCGAAGGACTAGGAAATTCTGTTGAATTCCCTGTCGCAACTGTCAGACCTCTCGAAGCTCCCGTTGATTATGATGACGCCGTTGGGGACTGGAATTTTCATTTGTAGATAGGCGTAGTGTGGCACTGCCATGAACCTGGTGAACGCGACATGTCCGAGGATGCAGTGGTACTATGAAGGCCAGTCGACGACTTCAAAGTCGATGCGTTCGCGTCGAAAGTTTTTCGGCATGCCGAAGATGACGTCGAGGTTGATTTTGCCAAGGGGATATACGCCCTTTCCTAGGACAATGTCGTGGAATGTTGTGTCCGAGGCCTCTAGGCAGGTCAGAGGGATCCTCATTGCTCGCAAGGTACTTGCGAACATGAGGTTAATGCCGCTTCCGCCGTCCATGAAGACGTGACTCATGTCGAAGCTCCAATTTGTGCCTCGAGTACGAGGGGACAATGGCCTGGACGAGGTACTTGGCACGGATGGTCGCGCTTGTCGAAGGTGATGCAGGGGTCACTTCCACTGAGGTACTCGGTGGTGGATGGTGGTGAGTTTGTCGCCAAATTGACTTGGCGAGTGATGGCCTTTTGCATCCGATTGGAGGGGCGGACCTTCTGGATCATCATGGTGCCCATGGCACGTGGGTACGGCTCGCCTCCATGATGCTGGTCAAGCGCAGCTGCGGTTGGCGGTGGTCCGGGTGGTGGTGGAGGAGCTCCATGTGCCACAACACCTAGGGTGGCCCCGTAGCCCCTGTTGACTGTGTCGCGATTCATCCAATCCAGACCCTCATGAAGTTTGAGGAACTCGCGGTAGTCTTTGAGGAGGTGGTTGGATTTCTTTTGCCGTCATGCTTGTCGATGTAGAAGTGCACGATGCATGGCCCGGACAGCTTATCCTCAATGGATGCTGCGGGTGCCTCGTCGCGAGTGCAGCGCTGCCATACTTGCGTGGTTTTCCCAGAGTCGCGGTGTCCACCGCTGCGGTAGCCGTTGTTGCGATTGTCGTTGCGTCTGTCGGCGTAGCCGGCCGCGACCATGTTGACGTCGTCGCGGTCATCATAGATGTGCATTCGATGTTTGCTTCGATGATCGCGTCTGCGCTCGAGTTCTGCTTCATCGTTGGAGTGAACGCGATTTTTCACCGACTCTTCTCCATCTGCCCACTAATTCGCGGTTTCCATCAGGTGGTCAATGGTTTTGGGCTTCGAGTGGCCCAGCTCCTCCCTGAGCTCTATGTGACGAACGTCGTCGTTGAATGCGTCAATTGCCCGGTCCTCCGAGATATTTTCCGTGGAGTTTTTGATGATGGACCACCTCTAGATGTACGAGCATAATTATTCGCCCGACCTTTGCTGGCAGCATCTTAGCTCTTCGGTTGACGCGGGCCTCTTGTAGGTGCCCTTGAAGTTACACACAAAGCTGTAGACCAGCTCATCCCAACTGCGAATGGATCTGCGTGGGAGGTTATTGAGCCAAGCTCGGGCGGTGCCCTGCAGCTGTAGCTGCAGGCATTGCATGGCTGTGCTTCGACTCCCACTGTGGAGCCTAACAGAGGAGATGTGGTCTTCCAACCAGATCTTTGGGTCCTATAGGCCGTCAAACTTTGGGTTCTCCGATGGGAGCTTGAACCCCTTGGGCATTCGCTTTTGCCTGATGGCCCTGCTGAAGCATCTGGCGACACAAAGCTCCACGTCTTCGTATTCTGAGTCAGTCGATCAGGCGCGTCGTGCCCTCGACTTGCGGATCTTGCGCAACGTGATGTCATCACGCGCGTCGTAGTCGTGGTCGTGTCGCTGTGAGCAGTGACATCGAGACAGATCGTGACTGTCATCGCTGGACGAGGGTGAGGAATAGCGCTTTGCCAGAGCCTTGTTTTTCTTCGGCTCCGGCGTTGGCTCTTTGTCGAGAGAGGCCTCGATTAGCCCCAAGCCTGCGATCGTAGATCGGTGCATGGCAGCTCGGAGATCTCTAGCTGGCGGCTGGTTGTTGAGGAGGTACATGGTGGTCGCCGTTACTGCGGCTTGCGGCGTTTTTGGAAGCACGTTGCCACGCGTATCCACCGTCATGCAGCCGAAGTCGAGGACCTTTGTGGCTTCTACACGCTCTTGTTCAGTGAGGTGGGCCAGTCGAGATCGCCTCTTGTTAGCGATGTACTCGTTGCACTTGGAGGAGGATCCTTCGTGGGAGGAGAGCCCAGCTCGCTAGAGGCTCGATCCATCTGCCGCCTTTTTACGCGCCTCGACTTGGACGAGAGTATGCAGTTGGAGTTTGTATTCTTCCTTTAGGAGCCAATGGTAGCCCATCAGCAGCTCTTGCGGGGAGCCGAAGGGTAGAGGGTTGCCTCGTACGGCTTCTCGACAGCGGGCCCACAGGAAATCGTTGAGCCTGATCACAACACGTTCACCAGTTTGCTCGTTCACCATGGTGGGGGGTTCGACTACCCCTCCGTTGTTGACGGGGGCGCCGTTAGTGGGTCCGCCGTTGGGTGGTCCGCCATTGGGAGGTCTGCCATTTGGTATGCCACCATTTGGTGGGTCGGTTCCATTGCCACCGTTGCCCGTGTTGTCGCGATGGGCGGAGGAGTCGCCAGCATTGATGACGGCACACATGAAGTGGTTGGGGAAGCTATTGCTCCCACAACTTTCAGATCCGGAGCCGTAGGCTCCATCTTCAGTTGCCAGATCGCCCAGATCATATTCGCGACTGCTATCGCTGGCCGTATTCTCGACTATTGTCGAGGCATTGAGTTCACTGAGGGTGCCGATCGGTGGAGGGAACCACGATGCTGGAGCAATCGATGGTGTTGTCGGCTGGTCAAGCATGCGAAGCGTGCCCATCTAACCAACTTGGAAACGGAAGCTTCCGATTGCCAGGCTAATTCCATCGCCCACAGACTCGAAAGCCGGGTGAGTGGCCGGCGTGTGGACGGTAAAGTCGAACGCGCCGAAGAGCTGGTGAATCTCCGCTGTTGTGGAGTTGTAGATCGCAGTTGATGGGGCCGAAGAAGCCGCAACATCAGCACTCCCAATTCCCACAGACAACGCCAATTGACGAGGGTTTAACTCATCAATGGCCATTGTTATGGACTTGGGTTTTGGAGAAGGAGGGAGCGCTGGAAGCATCAATCGGCTAGCAAACAAGCACACAGGGACACAAGGTTTACCCAGGTTCAGGCCTCATAGAGGTCCCTACTCCTGCTTGTCTTCTTGTGTAATTAACAGAGGAATCGAAGATTACAATGGTGCGTAGATGCAATCTGGCGAGGGTTGTGGAAACTAGGGTTGCGTGTGTCCTCCTCGCTGCCCCCTCCTAGCCTTTATATAGATAGGCTAGGTCTCGGGTAGTAGGTCGAGTCGGTTACAGGTTAGGGTTTTCCCTTTAAACTTTCTATCTTTAGCTTCCTCTTGTTCCGCAAGCAATCGAGAGTTCGTAGGTTACTCGAGTTCTCCATTTGGGCCTTGGCAACGTCATGGACTTCCGCTGTATTTAGGCCGTATATACCAGGCTCGAGTACCTGTAAGGTATACCCATGTCAGTCACAGTAAGTGCTATCATCCCTCAGTCTACCAACAAGTAATCCCCTTCATCGAGTCCCCATAGGAGGCAAATATTAAGGAGGTGCACAACTCCCAACATCAAGACAAAGACAATTAACACAGACACATAATGAACAATATCACATAATAATCTTTATCTCAATTCAATATCATACTAGGGTTTCTCCATCTCCCCAAGAACAAAGGAAACTACTCACACATGAAGGCAATCAACATCATGGATAGCATATGGATGAGATGATACAATTAAATACAAGTGCAAATCCAAGATTCAATCTAGAATTACAACAAGTAACCAAAGGGGATCGGTGATGGAGATGTTGTTGATGAAGATGACGATGTAGATCGATATGGAGGCCTTCAAGATCCTAGTCCCTTCTCCTCTTGTGTGATGGTGATGGTGTAGATCTGTTTGGAGGCGGCTATGGTGGTGGCACGGTGGCAGGGCTCCGCCGTGGTGGAGGATATGGCTTGGTGGCTCTCTCTTGGGTCCTCCCTCCTTTATATAGGCCTTGGGGGTGCCCTAGGGTTCCCCCAATACAGTGATATGACTTTGGGAAGGTTCTGGAGCTTTTCTGGGGCGAAATCCCGTTGTTTGCGACCTTTTTGGCAACTATATAGGTGGAGCTATACGACCAGAAAATAGCTCGGGCTGTATAGTTGCTCGTCAAACTATCTGTCCCCTTTAGTATTTTGGTCGCCATTTCTTCATACGAACTCCGTTTTGGTTGTTCTTAGGCTTGTTGAGTTCGTATCGTCAAGGAATACAACCCTGTGGTCTTGGATCTTTATTTTGAGAAGTTGGAAAAATTCACTTTTTCAACCTCTCAAATGGCAAAGTCTGGTCCCTACAACTCCATACTATGCTCTGTTTGTTCCTTTTGCCTTTGTTTTATCCATAATCATCATCAACACCTACACACATGTCATAGACAAGGAAAAGTGATAAAATTCTACCTAAACTACTAAATGTGCAAAGATCATATGGAAGTAAATGAGAACTAGAAGTCATGCATATAAGGCATAGCTATAGCTGAAAGAAACATGATATGAGAGATAAATGGCTCATTTTATATGGCTAAAAGAGGTGGTATTTCACAGCCATCAACTCCCCCAAGCTAGACCTTGCTCGTCCTCGAGCAAGAAGGGTCGATAATAAATTAATGGTTGTGAAATAGCTTATCATTGGAAATCAATGCCTTGCATCCTTATTTCTTCTACAAGCTTGAAGTGAGAAAACATGTATTCATACAAGGAAACACAAGCTCAGTTATAAAGACCACTAAAGATTCATCAAAACTTATATGCTCCATGTCAACAGTGAATCTACTTGAAGACAAACTTGTGATCCTCTTATTGCACCTTTTATATAACTTTTCATATCTTTATTTTTTTATGAGGAAAAACTTAGTCACAAATAGATGTCAAGCATAAATAGGAATAATGTCTACCCGATCATGTCATCTAGTTAAGGCTCTCAAGTGCAAACATCAGTTATTGAGCTTTCAGAAATTTTATCTCTTAGTAACGGGATTTATGCCAAAAGGAAATGCGAGAACATGTCAAAAGAAGCATAGCATTAGAGTGTCTCTTTTGGTCATCCACATCAATGAATCATGGCTATCAAATACTCATTTTATATTCTTTGTCTTTCTAAAACTTCAGTTCATCAGTAATGAGATCATGCCAAAACTTAGTGTGTTTAATCAGACTGTGCAGGCTAAGAAGGATACTCGTGACCATTACCAAGGTTTCCCTTTTCGGTATAATGATTTCTCATAACGGTCAGAGGAGTATTCCCTCTTTCGCTTTGACCGCAGGCCCATGAGAATACCAATGCATACCCAAATATAGCATTTATGCTACATATGTTGGGCAACTCATAGCCAAACTCCAAGAGTTTCCTCTTTTTGGACTGTTCAAAGGCCAGCAGAGTTGTTAGCATCCCATGTTGTGCAACAGTGGTGCAGACACGCATAAAGCAATATCATACTTTAATCAACGGGTCAAGATTTGGCATGCATCTCAATTAGCGCTAAATATTAGTTTCTTCAAACAAATCCTTTCAAAGAGTACTATCAAGTCGATCATCACATCTATGGTGTTGAGTATTTTTAAGGCTAAACTCTTAAGACAATTAAACAACACCTTTTTTACCATAGAACTCAAAACTTCCAAATATCATTTCCAATTAATAACTCCTTCTATAAGAAAACTATCAAGTCTAATTATGGGGTCGAGCATAACCTATTCATTTAAGACAAAGATATTTAGTGACAACCAACAAATTTCAAAAGATCTTGATCAAGTATTCATTCTTTCCAAGTGTAGAGATTGTGGCTATGTTTTCCAGAGGATCACAAATAGTGTCACAAGCTTGATAAACAATTTGGCAAGATGCATACAAGCTCTAAGTCAACTCCTATGGTGCCTATCATGAGCAAGGGTATCCCCATATGAATACAGGACTAGACTCACTTAAACAAGCATTCAAAAATAGCGGGATACATGATTGCATTAAACCTTCGTCGAATACGAACATTGCACAAGAATCTAAACATGTAGAGGTAACCTCCCCAAGCTTAGAACTTTGCAAGAACCAAACTTGAGTATATCACCAAAAGAAAAGAGAAAATACAGTTTCCAAAAGAGAGTGTGATAAGTGGTTACCTCCCCAAGCATAGTTGAAAACAAGGGTGACACACTTTACCGTTGAGGTACAAGTAACCTCTCTTTTGATGGACAAAGAACCTTTGCTTCAACATGTATTTCTTGATATGGCCCGTTGTGCCTTCCTTGAGGACCTGCTTAAAAACTAAAAAGAAAACGAATTTTTTTGTGTTTCTAAAGGCACGGGTTTAGCTCACAAGTGATAAAAATACAAGTCCCACTGAATCGGTTCATCAACCTAAGCACCACGCTTAAGTCAACAAACTAGTTCTAGAAGATGCCTCTCCTAGATTTTGATGAAGTGCAAGTGAGACAAAATATGAAACATGAGTGTGCAACCCCTATGTGCTTAATAAAAGAGGTTCGAGTTGGAAGGTTTTACCAGAAACTGATTCTCGAAGCGTTGAATTGAAGCAACCAAGTGGCTCATGTGAGTGTTTGCACAGTCGGCACTACCATACACATCGTCACACGGGGTTCAAGTCCCTGCGAAAATAACACACAAAATAAAATGCATCAGTTTGGTATACGAACATAGTTCGTTTACCCCACGATAAAAGGAAAGTAAAAAAAGGAAAACATGAACTTCTGTAGAGAATTAAAGTCTAGGAGGTTTCTAAGGTAAACATTTTTTTCTTACATATGCTCGGCTTACCTAGATCATGGGAGAAGCTCCCAATGGTGTTTTGAGGTTTTTAAAAGAATAAAATTTTAAGCAATGGTTACCTTCCACTTGGCGTTTGAGGGGTTTTCCCAACTATACGGGCACAACTATATGGCCAGACCAAAAAAGGTCCCGCCATATAGTTGGTCCTCAAACCTTCTGTATCCTGGAAAAGAAATTTTACGAAGGCATCGATATCTATACGGCCGGAACTATATGACCATAATTTTTATTCCCGCCGTATAGTTGGTCGTTAAACCTTCAGTATCCTGGGAAAGAATTTTGACAAAGGCATCGATAACTATACGGCCGGAACTATATGGCTGGAATTTTTATTCCCGCCGTATAGTTGGTCGTTAAACCTTCTGTACCTAAGAAAAAAAATTGTAAGAAAGCCTCGATATCTATATGACCAGAACTATACGGCCAGAATTTTTATTCCCGCCGTATAGTTGGTTGTTAAACTCTCAGTACATATGAAAGAAAAATTATCGATGGCAAAGATATCTATACGACCAGAACTATACGGCCAGCATTTTTATTCCCACCATATAGTTGGTCGTTAAACTCTCTATATGCATCAAAAATTATATTTCTTCGAGAATTCTTTCTCAACCTGAAACTTAGCGAAACACCATGTTGTGATAGTAAAATAACAACTTTAATTTTCGACCCACAACAGCATGTATAAAACAGGATTTAAGTACAGTCGAGTTATGCAACACATAGTAACAATAAATTTTACCTTTTTAAAACTACAACAAGATAACTCTAATAGCAAATCATGCAAAGAATAAAAAATGCCAATGCAACATGAATGCATCAAGACCCAAGACACAAAACTAAGACTTCCGGGTTGCCTCTCGGGAAGCGCTTTCTTATTACCAAGTAGCCAGGCTTTTCTCTAATATGATTTCAATAGATAAGAGCTAGAGAATTATTTATTCTTACCTCCAAAAGAGGTTTGAAGAACTTACTATTATAGCCTGGTTGAAGTCTCACCCGCTTGCAGTGTATCGGAGTCTTGTAGATAAATGTGTTATTACTCACAAATGATGATTGATGCACCATGTATGGTGAGCATACCTCCCTAGATAGCTTCAACAAAAGGATTAAATATTTACATGTAAAGTCAAACATTTTTACTTTGATAGCATCATCAGGATACAATTCATAGTACTCTTCTTGGGCTACACTATCATGAGGAAACACTTCATAATACTCATCTTTAGCAGCAGGGAAAAATTCAAAAGTGTCTCTATTATGTAGTTCATCACCCTTGCTATCAAGTTCATAAGTTCTTGAGTTATCAATCCAATCACAAAAAGAAGCATCATCAACAAATGTTTCATCAAAGATGTGCTCTCACAAAAACTGCTCATTAATACTACAAGGATTTATCTCTAGTTCATCATTATTAGTGTTCTCCAAATGAGTATCTAGGCATAAAGCCTCCGCAGATAAATTATCTTCAGTTTCAACACGATAAGAATCATTACTAGAGACTGAGGCATCATAAACAAACTTATTATTAGTAGAATGATGTTTGTCTTCAACCTCACCTTTTTGGTATTCCTCCTCGTTATCTAGTGGTTCCTGCAAATGTTAGTTTCGGGAACTATTGTTTTACATAGCTCCTTACTCGTTATCACAAGTGCATTCCCACTAAAATGTTCTTGACAATAAATGACAATGTAATCCATAATATTATGATACCTTTCTAAATCCTCATTATTGCTATGTTTCATAATAATACCAATTTTCCTAAGCAGCTCATGAGACCCTTCATAAACTATGTATTCCAAGAGTTTTACATTATTACCGTTTATGTGAGTATTGGTTGATAAAAATTCTTTAAAGAGAGGAATGCATTCATAATCATAAATCTTGTTAGGCTTACGATTATGTTGCCTCATCCCTTCTAATAAATTTGACAAATTACCCGAACAGTAATCCACCTGCTCCCACATGTCCATTAGTTGCATATCCTCAAGGATTAGTGGTTCTTCTTCATGTTCATCCTCTTCTTGTGAAGGAACTTCATCCTCCTCCAATGGGATTTGACATTCTTCTTCGTGTTCATCTTCTTGGGACACCAAGGAACACTACTTTCGATTTGCTGCAAACAAGTAACTTTGTGCGCTACGGGTTTTCTCCATTCCTTACTCCTCATAATAAGTGTATTCTCACTAAAACGTTCATGAGAATACCAAGAAATACATTGCAGGATTTCATAAGTTGTTTTTATGAGAGCACTATCTTCACTATTAATACATGATATGACATGTATTATCAACTCATGGGCACCTTCAAAGATAATATACTCTAATACTTCACTAGTAACATCACCATTATTATAAGACACTAAAGATTGATTAAAGGTATCAAAGCATTGAAATGAAAGTACTGCCCAAGTTTCATATGTTAAGGACATATTATTGGATCGTCTATCGTATCCGAAGAATTAACTTTTTAGCATATTCCACTATTTGGTAATACATTTCTCTTACCATCATATTGCTCACTAGTTCTTCAAAATACTCATCCTCCTCTTCCAATGAGGATTCATGTCCCATGTTAATAGCATCACAATATTCATAGAAAGATTCATCTTCTAGTCCCTCACCAAAGTCCCCAAAATCACTGTCTAGGCATGAATCCTCCTCAGAACAATCATCATAAGTTTGGGACCTATAGAAATCATTACTAGATAATGAGATATCGTTTGCATGCATACTGTTTGTGTGTGGAAAGTTATTTTCAGAAGTAGGAGATGCAAGTGGTTGATCAAGTTGCTCCTCTTCATTCTTACTAAGATAATTTGCGACTAGCTCAGCGATAGTCTTACCTTTGGGCTTACCTTCCACTAGTTGAGAAGGTGCAACATCAAGTGCCACCTCTTTATTAACAACATGTTCTGGTGGTTTAGGTGGAGGCTTTTTGAGTGGAGTTCCCTCCACATAATATTCTGGAGCACCCTACAAAATGTTAGATTCTTCCATGGTGGCTTTAATCCACCCAACAATAAATTCATTATCATGGAAGTTATCTTGGAAAAAGCAGAATATAGGGTGAGATTCTTTATAGATCATATCGAGTGGTTTACTTTCTACCTGTATATCTCTTAAACGAAATAACAAGTCTTTGCAACCAGTAAAAAGCATAGATTGTAATGTGTCCTCCCTAGCAAGGCATTTAAACTCATCTCTATTATAGTTTGCTAGTACAGTATCAAAATAATTATACTTACATTGATAATTGAGGTGATCTAGAGATCCGCAATAATCACAACATAATTGATAAGAGGCACATAGTGTGGATGAATACTTGTCCACCCAAGTCAACCATTCTTTTAATATGCCTTGCCTCTTATGAACATCTCCCAAAGTCCTTCCCTTTGACTCCTCCATTATAGATTTCATCAGTTGGAAGGTAGTTATCTCGGAAGACATGATTAGTAACAAATATTTTTATGGGTTTTTGGTTTGTAAACAAAAGCAAAAATACAAATGTAGAAAATAAAGAAATCTTAAAGAAAAATCTAGCAAAACTAAAAATAAATAAACAAAAGCTAAAAGACCTACAGCGCTTAGCTCCCCGGCAACGGCGCCAGAAAATAGCTTGATGACTGCAAGTGCATAGATCGTTTGTAGCTAGTTTTGAAATAAAGATATCGATCCCACAGGGAGCAGGAGTCCGAAGTCTAATGATTCTTTGAACTAAATACTGAAATAGTAATGCTAAATAACATTCTAAGTAACAAGATAAAATGCGAGTTTTGTATAAAAGATATTTTTAGGTTTTCAAATAAGAGAACAACAAGTAAACTAAAGTTGTAAGTAAACAAGAGCATGCAAGTATGATTACGAAAGTCTGCAAGATGATGGAAAGAGTTCTCAGGGAGTAGTGGATCCACCGCTAGTAATTAGAAAGAGTGATAAAAATTATTATAATGAATAAGACCATTTATGATATGTGTGGGAGGAGCTCCATATATGGACGAATAGCCAGCAACTGTTGCACACATCATCCTCATAACCACAGCAGACAGCAATCGACATCAATCGAATTACTGCGCTATTAAGGGATTTCTCCCGTGGCATGGACATGGCTTTATGAGTTCTCCTTGATTCCCCCAAGTTAGACGTAAGGAATGACAACAGCTTTATAGTCATAATAAGTTCTATCAGCCCTCCATCTACCAACAAGTAATCCCCTTCACTGAGTCCTCGTAGGACGCAAATATTAAGGAGGTGCACAACTCCCAACATCAAGACAAAGACAATTAACACAGACACATAATGAAAAATATCACTTAATAATCTTTATCTCAATTCAATCTCATACTAGGGTTTCTCCATATCCCCAAGAACAAAGGAAACTACTCACACATGAAGGCAATTAACATCGTGGATAGCATATGGATGAAGTATGATGATACAATTGAAGACAAGTGCAGATCCAAGATTCAATCTAGAATTACAACAAGTAACCAAAGGGGGTCGGTGATGGAGACGTTGTTGATGAAGATGACGATGTAGATCGATGTGGAGGCCTTCAAGATCCTAGTCCCTTCTCCTCTTGTGTGATGGTGATGGTGTAGATCTGTTTGGAGGCGGCTATGGCAGTGGCACAGCGGCAGGGCTCCGCTATGGTGGAGGATATGGCTTGGTGGCTCTCTCTTGGGTCCTCCCTCCTTTATATAGGCCTTGGGGGTGGGGCATGTTCGTCTGTGGTACCAAAGTTCGCAGGCTAGCGCATGGCGGTACCTAAGTTGCCTGAAATTGCCGCGTTTCGAAATGTTGGGCCGCCAACTACTGAGAGGGGCCATTTCGAGACAAACTCATCTCACCCCTGCCAAATTCAAACATTCCGTTAAACTACCCTATGAAGTAGATGGTCGGGACCCTCATGTTAGTCATTTGTCCATGACGCGAGCGCCAACGCAGCAACCTCTTAGGGAAATCAAGTAGCTAAGTGGATTGTATGCATTGACCAATTTCACAAATCCATTCCCACCTTTCCCCTAGCACCGGTGATGTCAGAATCCACCCTCCAGGCAGGACGATCCCTTCGGACATTTGACTTCTGGCGCCAAGTTGCTACGCCCAGTCGCTGATCCCGAGCTCCAATGGCGCATGTCGTAGCCGCCGTTGCGAGGCTCTAGCACACCTCTGCCACCGACGAGCCGAGCAGCTCAGAGGATGGCAGATCCTACTACCAAGGAAGAAGAAGTTCTGGCTACAAGCGAGTGAGATACCCTTCTCTTTGCTATTCGCACTAATTATAACTGCTAGCTGGCTACTAAACCTCAAATTGCTTGTTAGCCCAATGCTGACAAACATATTTTGTCCATAATTTTCTGTCAAGTGGGATCTCCCGGACCACCCTTACCTGGATACGGTAGTCCTCTTCATGTATGACTCTAAGGGCAAGTGGTATGGACACCATTGTATCAGATGGAAGAAGCGCCTGCGCAGATCTACACTATATCTGGTATGGTTGCTGCTCTGCGTAATCATGATGAATTATGGCCAAAGCAGACTGCAAAGTTCAGCTTCATGGATGAATGTGGCATCATGGTTCCTCTAACGTGTGACAGTCAGCTAATTGGGTTGATGAAAAGGTATGCTTCAGCTTGCATGTTTGAGTTGAACTATGATGTACTAGATGTGGAAGCTGCTGCAACTGGGAGTCACTCTTCTATTCTTGGACATGGTGGTTGCTCGAACCCAATTAGCTCCTGGTAAGCAAAGGTCTCTTGGGGTTCACATGTTTGTGCTAAATTGTAATTTTTGTTTTATTTACTCTATAGATATTGGGCAGTTATGCAACAGTCTTGTTTTTTTGATAGGAAGCACCACAAGGTTAGAAACATGACTGCCGGGTCAGTCATTTTGCTTCCCGAAGAAATTAAAAACGAGTGAAAAGATGATGTTGGGCACGATTCTGGTGCCCATTGTCCCGGCGATGCAGAGTACGTGAAGCTAAGAAAATTGGCACCGAGGAAGAGGAAGAAGGCAGGAAATGAAGAAGCCAGTGGACGTGAATGCTTGGTACCCAGGCTGCGGAAGAAGGCTGCTGGCAATGAAGATGCATAGTAATGTGTTGAACTTGAACCTATATATGTAATTCGGTTAAATTCTGGAGCTCTGTGTGTGGTACTTTGCTGGGTGAAACAATCAACCCACGTTCTCTGAGTGACTGTGCCAGGTGGACGAATGATAAGTGTAACAATTATAATCTTATAAATATATGTGTAGGCGAGCACCCATAATTATCCGGAACTCCTCTTAGTAGATTTCATCCCAACTTCAATAATCCTACTAGCCTGTTACCAAAACCATGCTCAGTCACTAGACGATTAAGATCCTTCAGGTTGCTTAAAAAATAAGCTCCTTGGATCGGACTAATGCAATAAGCACAGTGGTTCCTCATGATCCTCGAGTCAAACTAGTTTCCCATTAATATCCCCGTGTCACTCGGTGGCCTCCGATCTACTAGCGAACACGGTCCTATCTATGTAGAACAAAGCATCATGTTGTCTAGGCCCATAATTAGACAACAAGCATTAGGCATCACACAGATAGTCAAGCACAAATAATATAATAATTAAAATCAATCACAAACTAATGTAAAATATATGGAGGCACATCACATCTCACCAATCCCTTACATCTCCCACGCCCAAGGAACTTACTCACACATGAGAGAATAAAGCATCATCGATATAATTAAATAAAGGGAGTTCTTCTCAGTATTACTATGGAGATACACAATAAGAATAGAAAAGTAATCCAACACAATTCAAGATAGGAAGAAACAATCTCAAACCCTAATCTTGCAAAGTGAAGATATCTCTCTCTCTCAAGTACAAGTAATGTCTATGAGGGTGTAATGGCTAGAAGGTTGAAGATCATAGAGCGAGATGAAGAACGTCTTCCCCTCCTTCTCCGGATCTCTTCTTTCTCCTCTCTGGATGGGATGGCGGCTGCTGTGTTATGATTTTGCCTCTGGCCTCTTCATGAAAGTTGTCCCTTTTGACAAGACGGAGGCGGCGGCAACTATATGCCTGGAAAAATATTCCCGCCGTATAGTTGCTCGTCAAAGCTTTAATACGCCTCCCTTGATTACTTCCAAAAAGAGACTTGCTTGTTTTTGCATGAATATTGTGTTTCTCTTGTTAAAACCTTCTAGATGTTCAGAACCTGAAACACACATTAAAAACCATTTTTTCTTCTCTACCAAAGTATTAGCGTTAGGTAAAGATAGAAACGATCAAATCCAGAAGAAAACCATCAAAAATATGTCGAATCTTACAGCTATCAGCTGTGCTCTTCTCTAGATCTGTCGATCCTACGCTGCGTAAGGTCGTATCTTGTGTCGTTTCGCTGTTCGGAGCCTGAGAAGCACACTCGATTTGGCGACCGTGATCTTCGGGTGTTTCCCATCTGTCGAGGGCTGTTACGACAGCGTGGGGATCTGTCGGGTTGTCACGTGACTCCTTGTTCTGTTTGTGCAAAAGATGCTCCTACCATGCCGAGGTTCATCAGGGCAGAACGATGGAGAGCCGCATAAGGGTCGTCGGGCGCTGGTTGAGTTGTGAGCAAATATGTTTGTGCACCTACAATTATGGCTTGGGATGATTTTTCTTTCATGCCCTATTCTATGTACTAACATAAACCTTGAATCGATATCTCGAGTCAGTTTGTTTCTTTCAGCTTCAGGAATATTTTGCATCCGCGAGGTTCTTCTCCTTGGAGGTGCTTGATGGCTCAGTGTTGATGTAGAGCTTGTTGGGAACCCCAAGAGGAAGGTATGATGAGCACAGCAGCAAGTTTCCCTCAGTTATGAAACCAAGGTTTAATCGAACCAGTAGGAGCAAGGAAACACCCCAAAGGTGTTGCTAGCTGAGCCTTGGCAGGGCGCACTACCGGTGCTAGTAGCAACGTGGAGACCTACACAACACAACCACAGAACTCTGTCCCCAACTTGCGATGAGGTTGTCAATCTCACCGTGTTTTGCGGGAAACAAAGGATTAAACGTATCGAATGGAAGGAAATAATAGTTTGCAGAAAGTAAACACAAAGCAGTAAAAAGTTTGTAGATTGTATGTAAAAGAAAGGACCGGGATCCATAGTTCACTAGAGGTGGCTCTCCTTAAGATAGATAACATGCTGGGTGAACAAATTATAGCGGGGCAATTGACAAAGATCGAGAAAGCAATACATGCATATACTAATCACCTTGACTCCTTTGGAACTTGATTGGGCATTACAACATTACACATAGACCGCCATCCAACTGCATCTATGACTAATAATCCACCTTCAGGTTATCATCCGAAACCCCTCCAGTATTAAGTTGCAAGCAACAGATTATTGTTTTACGAATTGTGTGTAATGTAAACAATACGATTGTTCTATGAACAAAGGATTGTTGTTTTCTCCCTAGTAGCAACATCACATCTAGTACCTTAGAGATTTCTGTCACTTCCCAGTTACGGAGGCATGAACCCACTATCGAGCATAAATACTAACTCTTGGAGTTGCTAGCATCTACTTGGCCAAGATAGCTACTAACAACGGAAAGCATGTAAGATCACAAATAACAAAGACATGATAGAATCAATAATCAATCTGAAATAGCATATCAATATCCATCGGATCCCCGCAAACACAACATGCATATTACAAATAGATGATCTTGATCATGAACGAAGCTCACAAGATCTAGACATGAAAGCACAAAGGAGGAGAACCAACCATCTAGCTACTACATGGATCCGTAGTCCAAGGATGAACTACTCACGCATCACACCGGAGGCTTGCATGGTGATGAAGAAGGCCTCCAGGGTGAATTCCCCTCTCCGGTAGGGTGCCGGGAAGAGCTTTAGATCCCTCCCGATCTAGGGATGGAGATGACAGTGGCCACAGACTCTTTTGTGGATTTTTGATCGGGTACTTAGGGTTTTCGTCCCGAGGGCATCTTATAGGCAGAAGGAGAGGCTAAGGGGGTGCCTGGACTAGCCACACCACCCTGTGGCGCAGCCAGGCCTGGCCCGCGTGGCCAGGTGGTGTGGTGGCCCCTGGCTCCTCTCCGTCTCGTATTCTGGCATCTGATGACTTTCGGAAAAATAGGCACTTTGGCTTTTCTCCCGTCCAATTCCGAGAATATTCATTTTCTGACTTTCCTGGAACCAAAACCAACAGAAAACAGGCAGTTGGCATTATGGCTCTTGTTAATAGGTTAGTCCAAGAAATCATATGAAAAGCACTCCAAAGTATGGACAAAACACAAGAAAGTGGATAAAACCAAGCATGGAACATCAAAAATTATAGATACATTTGCAATGTATCAGTGCTCCTCCAGTTATGCTTCCTGATCCTCGGGTAGATCTTAGATGCGCTCGCCGTAGGCTGGATTCGTCGACTAGCATTTTCCTTTCGTCCAGTTGCCTCTGCATCCTTAGGAGATCTCTTTTCTTGTGATGGAGCCAATATTGGTAGGCTAGTAGATCTTCATGTGTGGCCTCAGCTGTCATTGGAACCGCACCGGGAATTGCTTCTCTTGCTTTTTTCCATGCTTCGGCTAGTAATTAGAGAGTTTGCCTCTCACCTCTGCGTGGTTCTCCTCCTCCTAGGATTGTGCGCTGGTTCGTCGGGTCTCCGTTGTTTCCGTGATTTCCTTCATTTCTCTGATCTCCTGCAATGTTGTTTGACAAAATATCATCAGGGTCAAAAATAGGGTTACCATTAGAATCCTAATGAGTTGAGTCGTCTCTGATGATCAAGCACACGTGGTACTGAGTTATGTATGAACTAGTGACATCGTCATCGGATCCGAGGGAGACGCTGTCTAGGGGATCAGTGAAATCCAGTAATTTGTGTTCTTGGTAAATTTCGGCCATCCTGATTCCGAAGTCGATGCTTTCACCGCTTTCCTCTAGTTCATCATTTGTTGGGATTGACCCTCGTTGTGGAGTTGGCTGAGGGTCTGACCCAAGGGAGAGATTGTCGTAAAGACCATCAAGGTCCCCTAGATCTGATGTGGTTTCAGTGTTTTCTTCTTCTTTCTTCGACTAGAGCGTAGTTTCTATGGATGATTTGACAGATGATGCAGGTATCACCGTAGGCACAACTTTTTCGACCGATGGTCCCAATGAAATCGGAGCTGATGGGTATGGTTGCTCGGGTTCTTCCACCTGAAAGTGGAAACTCCTGATGATGAGATCGGATCCGCCATTGAAATCGGCGGGTACCGCGATAGGGGTGGGCGGGTGTGGTGCCGCTTCTATCGGATTGTTGCTTGATGAAAAGGGTTCCACCGAATACATGACTCTAGCATTCGGGTTTCCCACAGACGGCACCAATTAACGAGGGGTAACCTCGGCAATGCCCACAGTTATGGACTTAGGGTTTTGCGGGAAAGAGAACGCTGGGGATTTCGTCGGATGTCAGGTAAACAAGGGAGTTGAAGTCATCTGATTATCGATGGACAATGCTATTATAGATTGTTTGGGAGTTTTTCGGTACCTCTCCATGAGCTCCTCCTGTCCTATATATAATAGGCCGGGTCTCGGGGTTGTATACAAATAGTTTACATATTCATGATTACAACACCAACAAAATGTCGGTTTCTATTTCCTTATATAACTAAACTAAGACTTTTGTTGGATGCTTCTTAGGCCTTTATCTTGAATATTCATGGGCCGTGAACTTTTATACGGCTAGGGTAACAAATCATATGCACCCGAGTAATCATACCTATGTCACTAAGCTTTGAGGCTTCCCCCTCCAAGTGCCCTCCTCTCTCTCTCTCTCTCTCTCTCTCTCTCTCTCTCTCTCTCTCTCTCTCTCTTTCTCCCTCTCTCGTGAGCACGACCCCACAGTAAGGGTTATGCAAACGAGAGTGTCCTTCACCGCGGAGTGCCATCATGCTGTGAGGATTCCTGATCCAGGAGATCTAATTACACAATCTATGTTGGATCAAGGTCTGAGAGTCATCGTCAAACACCGTTATGTGTGTGACCCCCTACGAGGGGGTGCACTTATGGCACTCGAGTCGTTCGAGCCATCGGTGTCATTGAAGTCGGTGGAGCTGGAGCTGGTGGAGCCGTCCGAGTTAAGAATGACCTTGAGGTCAGTGTCAGTACGACTAAAACAACCACGTTCTACCGAACATTGACAAAGCTTTTTGGTCTTCAACTTGGTAAGTTTGTGAAAAGCCCCTCCCGTTACCGTATTACTCCTAGATAGATCCTGGCAGTAGATGGTTTGCGTAGAAAAATTATTGTTTTCAGCCCAACCCATACAATCAAAATTTTCATAAAAATGAGATATATCCTTTAGCATTGTTAAGAAACTTTAATTACAAGTTTAATTAGAAGAACCAAATGAACCCCCTGCAGGTGATTCTGAGGTTTCCCTGTTTTAGGGTTTGCAAGAAATAAGACAAGCATGCCTTAGGGGTTCTTCCTGAATTAGGGTTTGCACCCCTCGGACCTTGTTTAAAAAGGACAAGCATGCCTTAGGGTTTCATTTTAGTACCATTTAAATTGTCAAATCAGCATTCTTGCTTGAGTATTGCATCAATGCCATATGTTGATTGCTTCCCTTCTTTTTCGGTGTTTTATCTTTCTTTTGGATTAGTTAAGCTATGGACGAGCACAACAAAGACAATGAAGAGATACTGTTCGACCTTATAGCCAATGGATAAAATGACGACTCACATTTTCTGAACAACTCCGGTGAGGGAATGGAGCAAGAACCAAGAGGGAAGGGCAAACAACCAATGATGGTGAAGAAAATGTTGGACCCTTAACAAAGTCCAGCGAGGTATATTAAACCACTAGGGATCACTAGATGCATTAATTGATTTGTATATATATATTAACGAATCTTTCTCTTCTTTTACCCTCCGGATTGAGCCAATCTGCTAGAAGGCAATGAGGCCCGACCAAAAAGTTGGCCGATCATCAAAGGTTCATGATCGACAAAGTCGCTGAAGATGGTTAACTGATTGCTCCCAAAGCGAACATATGTTTATTTATAAATCAATGTGGAGTTACTTTTAGGGACCACATCCCGATCACCACTCAAGAATGGAATAAGACAAAGTTATATGGAGTTAGTTATGTCGAACAAAGATCCAAAGATTTGCTTTGGGATACGCTCTTGTCACATTTCAACCTACCACTAGATCTCACAAAGTGCAATCTATCGAAAGTCAAGGAGTGAGCTCTTAAGAAGAAGGCCACACAATTCCAGACCTTAAAGAAAAGTTTATACAATGACTATATCAAGAAAAATATATTTCCAACATTCACTAGACCACTAAAGAAGATAAAAAATCACTGGGACACATTTGTGGAGTACAAGACATTGTCTGAAGCTCAGTAAAGATCGGAAAAATTAAGGAAAATGCTGCAAAAAAGAAATATCATCATGTTATGGGGACATGTGGCTACAAGCGTGCCATGCCTAAGTGGGAACAACTGGGCTGCCCTGATTGCTAAAGGGATCACTCCAGCTACAACGGAACAGACCGAGGGGTCCAAGCATTGGTTTTGTGTGCATGAGGGAACCTTGGACCCACAAAAGGGCAGTGTATTGTTGGAAAGAAGGAAATTGTAAAACCCTCTGAAGAACTTATTAAAGCAATAACTGATGTTAAAAAGGGAACATTCCAGTCCGAGAGAGAGAACGACGAGCTGACACCTTAGGAATCCTGAACACGTAGGATGGACACGAGGAAAGGCACCATTCCATGGAGGACTGGGTTTGCCGAGTGGAATACAATTATAGAAGACATTAGAGAAAAATGAAACAAGAGGCAGACCGGTTCCAGAAGATATAAAGCAAGAACGAGGAATTGGAACGCATATTAATGCGGCAACAAGAGAAACTGGACGTAATTAGCCAACAAGAGGCATCTCACCGGCCACAAGATCCTACAGTCGATAGTATAGGCCCATCTTAGCGGAAAAGCAGTGTGGCTTCCACGTGGGTCCTAGTTGATGATGCACCGATGGCTCGCTACCCCGTGGATGATATCACGGAGAAGGAAAATTGTGAGCTACATTAGTCAATAAATAACATATACATGAAGGTGGTGGTCGTCTTTTCTTTACCTTCTAAACCTGGAGCATGCTTGCATGGCGGTCAGATTCCAGCTGGCTATGCTCGTGTCAGGATGGATGAAGTTCTGAAGGGATATGAGACACTAGAGATTGTCATCCCTGCAGGTGAAGGAGAGACGACACTGGGAGAAGTCACGCATGCTATCCTTCTACAGAAAAAGGAAAACATCATGCTTCCAGACTCGGCGCTAAGGCCACCAAGTACTCCGAGTAGAAATCTAGCTCTATCTCTAGTACCCCTCCTCGAGAGGGACCCCAGTGTGAGTCCATCTCGATCTTCGGCGTGTCAACTGACTCCGCCCACTAAGTCCCAGGTGCAAAAGTGGAAGACCACCACTCCGTCGAATAGTACTACTCGGAAGAAAGCAGGTACAACAAAGAAAGCCAAGGAGGCTCCTGCCAAATTTGCTTACGAAATCTTATGAGGAATGCAAAACGGTCATGGATGCCAAAGTAGAAAATATCTACGAAAACTGTTCAACATTTTGTGGACATGCTTGAGCGACCATCATGACATCTGGCTAATATGCCATAAGACTATGACCGTTGTATTAAGAAGTCATATAACAAAGAAATGCAGAAGACAAGAATTAGTGCAAGCGGGGAAAAAGTTCCCCAAATCGGAGAACATGAAATACAATCGATCCCTGATGAGTCACAAATTGAAGCATATTTACCTCTTGTTTTTGCATAAGTAGAGTAGGATTTTGGTTTTACTGCACACACATGCACTCTTTTGTCTTTATTTCAACAGGATCCCGAATTACTAAGTCTTATGTGAACATATCAATTGAGACTATCATATTATGCAGTAATATGATATTTCTAAGTGATAAAAGTCACTTATTTGATTTATCCTCGCACCTAGGAGAATAGAAAACATGGAGGAAGCCTATAGAGGCCTTAATGACCTGTGGTAAGGGCAGAGCTTACCCGTGCCGTCCGCATGTACCATGTGTTAGGGTGTCCACCTCATCAAATAATTTCACCTCGCGAAGGCGGATTTGAGATCCGACATTCACAGAAGCCACCAGCCTCGAAATACCACTCTAGAGAGGGATCTGGAGGAGGAACTAAGAGAAGGGCAAATCCTTACTGCTCCGTGGATCATTACAGGATATCACATCCTCCCCTTCCTCATCAACCGCTACATCTCCATCACCATCCCCCTCTTCCATATTTTAGATCTTGTTGTAATTCTAGATTCAATTATGGTTTGCACTAGATTTATCACCATACTTTTATCCATCCATTTGAATATGATCATGTTGTTGATTGCTTCCATGTGTGAGTAGTTCCCTTTTTCTTAGGGATATGGAGAAACCCTAGCATTATTATGAAATTAAATAAAGATGATCTATTACTTTGGTCCATGATATGTTGATCTATGATATTGTGTTTGATCTCTCTCTAGATGGTATGTGTAGTCGGCCACATATAATTTTCCTATGGGAATAAAGAGAGGGTGATACCCTTTCAATGTGTTTGGGAGTATGTCCAGTGCTAAGAAGTGACAGTAAACCTTGGCTTATAACCTACACGGTAAAAGGGGGAATTAAGGGAGACTCACTAAGCTTATTACGATATCTGATACCTTCGATCTGGATTATGGATGTAGTGTAGCTTCTTTTTCCCTAGTAGACCTAGGTTATCGAATCCTCGGGAAGGAGATGCATAGTGAAGTTACTTTAACGGACCTTCGGGGGTTTTAGAATTCTTTTTGTGTTTTTACCAGACCAAGAGTTTGCGTATTTTTATTATTGTCGATGATGGAGAGAGAGGGCCTAGGGCATTCGGTTTCACCTATAGTGATGCAAAAACATCTGATGGGAATAAAAGAAAAAGATAAAGTATGCATGTAATTGTTAGAGCAAGATAAATTATATGTGGGCAGTACATCCATAATTGCTATAACCTAATAGTCTCATCCATAGAATAAAGAGAACTAATGATATGCATAGTGATGTCACCGTTAATCCCAAGTAAATCCCTCACATATAGCCGTACTACCCCTTCTATCACTGGGTTCCCAACCTGCAGATCAGTCATTACTCATACTCCTTATACCTAGCTCAACCCTCGGGGTCTTGGGTACCTGGGAAGTCCTTAGATTGAGGCAAGAGAGGATACAATAATCATCATCTCATACAAACTAATACATGATCCCATCTATGATAAATAACATGCACAAACGCTACATGGCTAGGCCGAATCCCTTAGCCCAAGGAGAATTCATCACACATAGAGATGAGATCAACAATCACAAACATTGTAATGAAAATCATGAGATTCATAGCAATAGTCGTACAATGTCGCCAATCAAAGAAGAGATCTACTATTACAAGTGGTGGAATATGGCTATGGATATGGAGAAGGGTTTTGAGATCTAGAGGCGGTTGGTGATCTGAGGCAGATACTTTTGGGCGAGGCAGGCTCGTTTTCTCGTCTCCCGAGGCTTCTTTATATAGGGCTCCCTTCACGAAAGTTGTTCTGTTTGACCTAGCGGTGGCGGCACCAACTATACGACCGGAACTATACGGCCAGAATTTTGTTCCGATCGTATAGTTGGTTGTTAAAGCATTTGCCTCCGCTTCATGGCTCCTGGTTTCTTCTGGTTGTTGGAAATCTCATATCTTTGACTTTAATATAGTGATTCCCTTCTTCAAACGACATTCTCTACACAGAAAAAATAGAAAGAAAGGATTGCATACCCCTTTGAATATTATGCATTAGTGGTAGGGTTTAGAGAGATATTTCATCAAAAATATGAATAATATCCTGTTTAAATGTGGACGTGGATGGCTATATTTCAGAGCCATCAATATCCATGGGGAAACGCTTAATTGTGGTGGTCTGTATGAGTGATTGCTCTCAGGCATCGTAGTGGTTATTTAGAGATGACCTCATTACGTGACTCAAGAAAGCAACTTCCCATGAGTCTTGTAGTGAACATCTTATTATTGAGCTCTCTCCACACACATCATGACGAAACAAATATATTATCCTAATTATTATTAATTATCCCATGCTAGTGGTGTATCCTAAATCCCCGAGAACACTTTCTCTTTATTGAGTTCCAACACCATTTCAACGAATTTGTTACTTGCTTTTGCTTACCTTTTTTGTTTATTTTCTTGCACACAAATACAAAACCTTCCAAACACCCTTTCTTCAAATCAAAGGCAGCTTACAAGTATCCTTTGGTAGATAGTGACGAGGGGCATAAATACCTTAACCAAATAGCTCTTTGTGGGTTCGATACTCTTATTTTGAAACTAGCTACAATTGATTTGTGCACTTGCAGTCATCAAACTATTTTCTAGTGTCATTGCCAGGGAGCTAAGCGCTTTTGGTCTTCGTTCTTAGATGCTCAATCTATTAATTG
This sequence comes from Avena insularis, assembly GCA_023614405.1. Lineage (NCBI taxonomy): Eukaryota > Viridiplantae > Streptophyta > Magnoliopsida > Poales > Poaceae > Avena > Avena insularis. The sequence continues at coordinate 90,853,259 of CM042696.1, read as the reverse complement.
TTTTACTAAATTGTTTACTAGTTTCAAGTGAGCACCATGACTGCACTCGGGCTGATGAATCAGCTTGATGCAACTAATATCTCGGCAAGTTCAATAGAGGACTTGTTAAAGAATTCCCAAGTGGGAGAGAACCAGAATTCAAGGTTAACCCTCGCTTTATCACTTTTCTTAAAGAGAAAACTTTTGCAAGAGATGATCCAGATGAGGATCCTTACACTCATTTAATGCATTTTACCGAGTTATGTTGGACACTCAAATTGGGAGGCTATTCTGATGACGAACTCAACCTTAAACTGTTTAGCCAATCTCTAACCAACACTGCTTTATCTTGGTATAGAATTTGCCCTGCAGAGAAAATTGATACCTGGGAAAAGCTTAAAGGAGAATTTGTATTTAGATTTTTTTTCCGAAGTAAAAACTACCTAAGTGAGGAGGGCAATCACAAACTTCAAAAACCGCCTAGGAAAAGGATTGGTAAGAGCTTTCAAAAGGTATAAATCCATCCTTCATAGATGTCCCCATCATGATTTACTTGAATGGTATGTTTTACATATTTTCTATGGGGTAATTGATCAAGAAATTAAAAATGAACTTGACACTAACTCCAAAGGTTCTAGTATGGATCTAACCATAACTAAAGCTTGGGAACTCCTTGAACGAATTCTCCACAACAGAGAAACTTGGGGATTTGATTTAGGCGATGAAGGGGGGTAGAAATTAAATATTATTGTCTCAATGCTTATAAGGAATCCGATAAGGTTAAGTAAACTGCTAATGAGCTTCAACTTGATGATGATATTATTTTCAAAAAAAATTAGTCTTTTACAAAACACATTGAAGCTCCCAAGAAAGATTGGCTTCACAATACACTCGATCGCCTGAGAAAGATGAAGATATTGAGATAAAAATTATGGCCCTGCAGAGACATTGAAAAAATAAGCCCCTTATGTTTAACCCCTTCCTTTTCCAAGGACGTCTAGAAAACATAATATGATGGCTCAACAACTCGAAGAACAGCAGGAAGAAGAAAGATTGTTCCTCAAAAAGCAAGAGGAAGAGGCAAAAGTAGAAGAGAAAAAAGTAAATATTCAAGAGACAGGTGAACCAACTAAAGGAGATATATTAACCATGTTTGCACATTTCAACGTGATTGAGCTGGACACTTAAGCTTCACAATTTGTTGAAGGTAAGGTAAAATCCAAAGATGTTGGTAAGACTATTCTTGCTTGTACTTTTGGTGGATCTTCTCATTATGGCCTCTATGATATAGGAACGGTTGTTAATGTAATTCCTTATAATTTTATTTAAAAATCCAAAATGAACTATTTCTAGCCGAGTTGGAAGACAGCGATATGACAGTAATGTTCGTATTGTGCCTTACAAATATCCTATAGATTTTGTGCTTGTTGACATGCCTACTGATGTTTATTGTCCAATTATTTTTGGAAGAACTTTTCTGAACATCGCAGGGGCAAACATTGACTACAAAAAAGAAACTGTATCTCTCAAGTTCGGCGAGGATAAAATGAATTTCCATTTCTCCAAGTTTGACCATAGGCCAACCATTGAAGAATTCGATGAATTTGACTATGGGCAAGAAGAGGAAGTTAATATTGCTAGTCTTGCCACTGTATTCATTGAAACTCCCGATGATAATTTAACAAGAAGCATAGTGGACAGTAATAATCTTTATGAAGATAAAGATAAAATGGAAATTGATGATTATCTTTATGTAACCCTTGCTATTGATATTGAAATGAATCAAATTTATGAGATACCCATAAGAAAAGGGGATGATGCACCTCCACCTCCTACACTCAAAACCCTTCCTAGAGAATTAAAATATAGGTTTCTTGACGAAACTAATAAATACCCTATTATTATAATTTCTAACCTTGTAGAAAAGGTTGAGGAGAATTTAATGATGGTCTTAAGAATGCACCGACAGGCTCTTGGGTAATTGATGGATGACTTGAAAGTAATTAGCCCCTCGATACCACCCATAGAATATTTATGGAAGAAGAAGCTCAGTCGGTTGCAAACTTCCAAAGGCGACTTAAACCCCATATGAAGGAGGAAGTAAGGAAAGAGGCAATACAATTACTTGATGTAGGTATAATCTTTCATGTAGAGGAAAGTGAGTGTATGAGTCGTGTTCATTATGTTCCAGAGAAAGGTGGGTTCACTATTATCCCTAATGAACATAATGAAATGGTTCCAACTCGTACTGTCGTTGGTCATAGGATGTGCATTGACTATACAAAACTTAATGAAGAAACTAGAAAAGATCACTACCCTTTACCATCTATAGATAAAACTGTTGGAAATATGCCCTAGAGACAAATAATAATATGGATTGTTATCATATTTCATATAGTTTATAATTAAGTTTTAGATCATGCTATAATTGTATTCAAAGGAAACATCAATACACGTGTGATATATAAACAACCAGGAGTTCCTGCTGAAGCTCTAGTCACTGGTTCATTGGTCAATAGATGATAAAGGTTTCCTGATCATATGGCATTTATGCTAGTTGACAATGGAGTCACCTCATTGTGAGAATGAGATGATGAGCAATACCCAACCTAAGCATCGTGAACCGATCATGCCACGAAGTTCAAGTTACGATGATTAGAATAGACCTAGTGTCCTATTTCTTAGACCATGAGGCCATATCAATCATTGTTACTCGAGGGTACTTTGATAGCATCAAACATCATCTGGTGACTCGGTGATCATAAAGGCGTGTTCAGGTATTCGGAGGAATAGTTGAGGCAATATGCGTCAAGAGCAGGATTTGTTCATCTGCGTGACAAAAAAGATACTCAAGGTCCCACTCGGAGATGTTATATCCAATAGTTGTGCAGCGTGTGATTTGATCATAGGGATATCACTTGTCGGAACGAGTCAAGTAGCATTTGTTTATAACCAGATTGAACACGACATGGTGATGTCATTGATCTGATCTCGGACAATGCAAGTATCGAGAGACAAAAGGAATATGACACGATGTTCATGGTTCAACGACGAAAGATTTCGTGGAATGCATAGGGATCAGATGGCCATCTAGGTCCCTTTGTTGATCATTGGTGCGGGAGGGTCCCGACCATGTCTGGAGTGTTCTCGAACCATGGGGTATCACGCTTAAGGGCTTGATGATGCTTAGAGAGTGTTTTGGGATCGGTAGAATCACCAAAGAAAAGAGAAGAGAGAAAATACGAAGGGTTTCGGTAAGTCCGGAGTATGTTCGGAATGAGATGGAATGAGTTCCACATCAATGGGGATTGAATAATATGTAAGTGAATGTTGAATATTGATTTAATCATTCATTTATATTTATTCAATGAAAGAAAAAAGAATTAAAAAGGGTCAAATACCTAATTGGGAAAAATCTGGAGGGAAAAGGGCCCATGAGGGAAAGACCAAAGGGAGAAAGGAGGAGGGGAGGCCGACTGGGCTAAGGCACCCCCTGTAGGGCCCACTTGGGCCCTGGCCGGTGCCAGCTAGCCCTGCCCTCTCCCCTCTCCCTTGTTTAGTCCCACATGGCTAAGCTAGTTAGCTAGGGGGTGGTTTTTCCCCTATATAAAGAGAGGTATTTTGACAAATTAAATACACAATAATCAATAAAAGGTTCCCTCTCTTTTGGGGAGACCTCCAATTTATTCTCTCTGTCTCTCTCATGTGTCTGTGGTCCCAAGTTCTGATCGTGCGAGCAGGAGTCTTATTCACCTTGGAGCACCGTCGTGCTGCGGGATTCGGATCCAGAAGCTCTACTTCCGCAACTGCTGCTGGATCGGAGGATCGGGAGTCATCGTCAGGCACCGTACATGTGTAACTACCTACGAGGTGCAACACTTGGGGCACTAGGAGTCGTTGGAGTCGCAGGACCTGTCTGGACTTCAACACGACCTCGAGGTCAACTTTGGTTCGTCTATATCAACCACGCTCTCCCGAGCATTGATAACGCTTTTCGGTCTTCAAGGGTAAGTTTGCGAAAAGCCCCTCCCGTTACTGCATTACTAATAGATAGGTCCTGGCATTAGGGTTCTTAGTGTAGGAAAATTTTATTATTTTCATGCACGAACCCCTACAGTGGTATCGGAGCTAGATCTATGTGTAGTATTGCTAGTACGGGTAGAACACGCGAGTTATAGCATGTGGTCATTGATCTTTTAGTTGTTACCCTCCCGCGTGTACTTGTGTATACCACAGTAATGCTTGATGAAGCGGCCCCCAACCGACTTTACGTGTTCATTCACGAGACTGGTCCATGCCTGACATACGGCTTGTACCGTATAAAGTGTCTTTGGGGGGTGTCTGTCTCTCTCACATTAGTTGGTATGCCATTTGCAATGGAGGGCCCCGAAAGGGGTGTAGTATAGTCAACTACTTAATCAACATTGTTGTGGAAGTCCGTAGGTAAGAACGGTTCTTGTACGAAAGCCCTATCAGCCACGTAAAACATGCAAAGATAAAGTACAGGCGTCTAACTTTTTTTGTAGGGGCGTTGTGATGTGATATGGTTGTGGCAAAGGTAAAGTAGTTTACCTTAAGTTGCTAAGTAGTAGTAGATGGTCATGGAGATGATGTACTACCACACCGGAGGCACCGGTACCCTGGTGCCTACGATGCTAGAACCCTGGCGCCAGAATTCGGAGGCACGGGATGGAGATCACTGCGTGAAGGACCATATCGCATCACACCTACATTCAATGTTTATTGTATGTGCATCTTATTGTGTGATAGTATTAGATACTCAACGGTAGCCTAATAAGATGATCCCTAATGAAAATACCAATGAAAGTGTTCTCCCTTAATGTGCACCACCAAGAAAGTTCTCCGACATGAGGCAGGTCGTGACGATCGGGTATTAGACATATCTGCGTTCACATACAATGGGTGTAAGCCATGTTTCACATCGAGTACACTAAGGTTGAGTTAGCGAGCCTAGCATGTGTAGGCATGGCCTCGGGAATCTGATGGTCAAAATATCGAGCACGAGTCGCATGAATGATGTGATCGACGTTTTGACATCCACCTTTGCAACTATATCGCTGACCATGATGATCGGGGGCGGTGTAGTGAATAGGGATCGTGTAATCGCTAAAAACCTTCTGGGGATTGGAGTATTTAGTAGAGTTATTGTTTTAACTCATATAATTATAAACTTAGTCTAAATTCCTTTTGCAATTATAAATGTAGAAAATGGTTCTCCCCGATGCTACCTTCCCTGTTGACGATTGGTTAGATGGAGAGAAGCTCAAACTAGACGGATCAAACTTTTCTATGTGGGTTGCGTGTCTCCATGTTCTCTTTAGTGAGAATCATGTGGTCGACTATATACTCTATGAGATGGATTTGGAGCAACCCTATTTCTATGAGACCCTAGAGCAGAGGCAAGACCGCTACTACCGCCGTGAGATGTCCACCTTCATATCAGTGGTGATGTGCTTCAAAATGGTTGATGAACTGTGGCCAATTGTGGGTAATCTTGACCCGCGTAAGAGAATGGTAGAGCTTAGGTCACATTTCATGGAACAAGTGCGCATATGGGAGCATGAGTTGATTGGAGATTTCCTCTCCATAAAGATGGAGGAGAACTCTTCACTTGACGACCACTTGGAGTGCATGCATGATGCGTACATGAGGCTTGCATACTTCCTGGACAACTGGTTCACGAGGTCTTTTGCAATTGGCGTTGTGCTTCGGTTGCTGCCTCCCAGCTACCAAGCACACGCCAGGACTTGCATCATGAGAGGTGATGGGGAAACACATGATTTCCACGAGTTCATATCACATTTCGGGAATGAGAAGGTTAAAAACATTGTTAGAGAGGTCATCAATGACAAAGGTATATATTTGATATACAATTTTATAAATGTTATGTAATCTTGCAAACACTTATTGCAGTGTTAAAGTATTTGATACTTATTCTGTTTTGGTGAAAACAGGTCCTGCAGGGTAAATCTTTCTGAAAGCCGTGTCCGCGGTTATGGACGACTTGGAGCACAGTTTCTCGATCATAGACAAGTATAACTAAAGTACCGCTTGTAATTTGACTAAGTACCTGACTAATAAGTAGTGCAATACTCATGGAATGGTTAATAAAACTGCCAACGGATGGGTTGTTCGTCCGGTTTCTCGTTGGTAAGCGAGAAGGAGGATGGATCTGTTAATTATACTGTTATAACTATTGTTACTAATTAACGGACATCCGTCTATCTTTGGTTAGGCGGATGGTTAGCGAGTATCTATAGACTTGTTAGTTATTATCTTTTGCTGCAATTGCGTCACCCCAGGTTATGTCCCCTTTATAGGCATAAAGACTTGCTGAGTACCCCTAGGGTCTCACACGATAAATTGTTTGATTCAGATGAACAGGTGTACTCACAAGATGGATACTGGGTGGAGGAGACAGATGATGTTGGCAACGATCACTCGGTGTAGAGATTCCGAGGATGGGGATCCGTGAGATCTGTGGGCGGGATGTGTTTATTTATGTGGCATCTTATGCCGATTTGCTTCTTATTCGTACTTGGATCTTGTTTTCCGCTTCCGCCTGATACTCTGAAGTTTGATGTATGAGGAGCTATCCTAAACTATTATCTCTATCTAGGATATTTGGATCTTGCCGTATGGCGTTGCAATATTTCTATTTCTTTTAGATGGAATGGCTCTGAAAACTGTTGTATGGTGGCTTGCATACATACTCACTTGTGTATGTAGTTGATCCCTTCGCCTACCGATTACGCCGCTCATTCTTGTCCCGATGTTCTGGAAGTGGTTAAGACGGCCGACAGGTCTACCTGTGAGTGGCCCCTGGGCCCCACCGTACTATTTTAACCACTTTCGCTCATCCAGGCATGCAACTTAGAGCGTAATTCACCGAGGTAGTTACAGAATTGCTTGCTGGAGAGGAGGTGACGTTGCGTGTTGATGGAAAGCATGATGATGATGGCCAACGACACTCTCCCTCGACATTTATCACTTAGTTTATCATTTTGGATGATTATTGTAATCGATGGATTGTGAACTTCTTTAGTGTGTCTCACACTTCGTGAGACGGTTATTCATATGAGTTTGTAACAAACAATTGTTCTACTTCTATGAATGATTTCTATTTGCGTTCATATGTTGTTCGATTATGTGTGAATTATCCTGGTTATGAAACTAATTGACAATGCATGAACATTTGTAAAATATTGAAAATGCCTTGAAAATATCCAACTTAATGATATATTCATTTTGAATGAAACCATTGTTTAAATCAAAGTTATGTTGATAATATGTGAAATACATTTGATTTGTTGTCGCATATGAATCATGCCCAAGTTCGGCAAGAAAACTCAAACACAGTGTATTGCATGACTGCAAAGTGTTTGATGAATTGTTGAAAGAGAATACATATTCGATGTATCATATTTCAACGAAATGGTGATTATCATTTTGTGATTGTTTGGATTTTGTAGATAGGTTTACCAAAGGAAACATGAACATGAAACTATTTGATATGATCAAAGTATTTCATTATTTAAGGGTATTAAAGATAAAAGAGAATCTAATTACTATGATTTGATCAATAGTAATGAAATTCGATGTTATAAGATTGGCATAAGAAATTGTGAAATGCAATGCATTTTGATGCGTCAAAGTGCAAAGCATCGCAATGTGATATTTGATATCAAGTGGGTGAATAGATGGCGCCAAATAAATCGTTGTAGTGTAAGTGTAAAGACCATTAGTTAGAAATAGTAAACACTTAATTAGTATATATAGTGAACCATATAAATTCGTGAGATCAGTGCCATATCTTGTATGGATTGTCATGGAAGTTTTGGAGTTATTTGATATCACCAAAACAATAGCGAATAAGTCCTTGTAGAGTATTCATTGGAAACTTTGAATACAAAATCCATGGCTAGAACCAAAAGAAAGGCAAAACTAGTGTTGCTTGAATTTTGGTGCATTCTCGAGAAAGTTTGTGTTCTCGACTATGAATCTTATGGAAGACAGTGAAAAACAAGATGGGGATTCAAAACCCTGCATCAAAGTGTTGAGAAGCGCAATGGAAAGTGTTCTTGAACGATTCTCTTCATAAAAGAAAGAATCAATGATAATGATCATTGTGTTTTCCCTACTAGTATTTTCACTACATGAAGTAGGATTCAAAATGTACTCCATGTCTTGTGTGGAGACATTTATGAATCATTTGTCATGTTACCAGAATATGACATATCTACGAACTACAAAGGAAATAATGGTGAACTAAAATTATGAGAAATCCTAGAGGCAAAATTCACTTAAGATTAGAAAGCAATTCATTGTTGAATCTTACCAAGTAATGAGTTACTTGAATTTTCCAAAAGACCGCAAGGTCATGATGGAATAGGTGAATGACAAAAGGCACAACTTTTCATGAATAATGTATTGGACAAATTCAAAGGAATTTGATTAAAAAGTGCTAAAAGTCTAGTGGATTTGATACTAGTAAGGTACTACTGTCTCGTAATAAAACTCTCAAGTTTGATAATTGATCAAAGGATTTTGAAGTCATTCAAAATAGTGAGAGGATATGAAATTTGCATGAAATTGAGTGGGAGCTATAAAAGTCTTCCTAAAACAATATGTGACTGACATATTTTTGAGTGGGAGCAATATAAGTCTCGGACTCAAATATGTTGGGAACATATTTTGAGTGGGAGCTTAAAGATTGATTCTTAAGTGTGTACGACACATTAAGAATAAAAGCGCAAGTACCGATAAATAATGATTTATAGGGATTAGAATTTGAAAGTAAGTATATTACGATATTATGGTGTATTAAAAAAGGATTCTGAAAATAGTTTCAAAATAGGAATTGATTAAGGACTGGTCCTTGGTCACTCAAATTAGGAATAGCATTAAGTTAAACATCAATTGTTGAAAGAAAGAAAAGGATGATCATCATCCACTGTGTTGAGACATAGGTTCTATCTTGAAAACCATGACGACAACTTAACATAATATATGATCCAAGAAGGAACGTTTGAAAGGTGATTAATTATGAACCACGGGACGTTGAGATAAGTTTGTCCATGGTGTCTAATTGAGAACTATAGACATGTTTCCAAATCTATGAAGGATGATATATCTTAAAACATAAAGGGTTATGTTATAAAGGCATGTGTTAACATTAGAAGATTGGAAATTCCTGCATCGATAATACCAACTGAAGTCAAGCAGCAAGCAAGGTGATAAAACATAGAAAGTTGCACAGGGTGCACTAGTGTTTCGATGATTACATTTATAATAAAATATAAGGGTACCATCTAACGTAATGTATACTGTTATGGCGGGACTAGTTTGTCTTTACGTAGAAGGTGTGTCCTAGGGCACAATGCCCATGAGAAAGTTTGATGCAGCTGATCTAAAGTCAATATTGGATCCTAGAAACCGACCTCATTCTGCTGCCATGACTACGATGCACACACAAAGATGTTATCATGTGATGATCAAGTAATAATGTCAGTCAAGGTGACATTAGTAAGTTGCAAAGGATTTGGGACTGTAAAGTACAGACCCAAGACTAAACCTCTTCCATGAGCAAGCATGATCAAAGGTACCGGGATATAAGGTGCCAATGATTAGGAACAAATGCAGCTAGTTTATTTGTACTCTAGTGCAAGTGGGAGACTGTTGGAAATATGCCCTAGAGACAAATAATAATATGGATTGTTATCATATTTCATATAGTTTATAATTAAGTTTTACATCATGCTATAACTATATTGAAAGGAAATGTCAATACATGTGTGATATATAAACAACTAGGACTTCCTGGTGAAGCTCTAGTCACTGGTTCATTGGTCAACAAATGATCAAGGTTTCCTGATCATGTGGCATTTATGCCAGTTGACAATGGAGTCACCTCATTGTGAGAATGAGATGATGAGCAATACCCAACCTAAGCATCATGACCCGATCATGTCACAAAGTTCAAGTTATGATGATTAGAATGGACCTAGTGTCCTATTTCTTAGACCGTGAGACCATATCAATCACTATTACCCGAGAGTACTTTGATAGCGTCAAACGTCATTAGGTGACTCGGTGATCATAAAGGTGTGTTCAGGTATTCGTAGGAATAGTTGAGGCAATATGCCTCAAGAGAAGGATTTGTCCATTCGCGTGACAGAAAAAAATACTCGAGGGCCCACTCGAAGAAGTTATATCCAATAGCTGCGCAGCGTGTGATTTGATCACAGGGATATCACTTGTCGGAACGAGTCAACTAGAATTTGTCGATAACGAGATTGAACACGACATGGTGATGTCATTGATCAGATCTCGGACAATGCAAGTATCAAGAGACAAAAGGAATACGACATGATGTTCATGGTTCAACAACGAAAGATTTCGTGGAATGCACATGGATCACATGGCCATCCAGGCCCCTCTGTTGATCATTGGTGCAGGAGGGTCCCGACCATGTATGGAGTGTTTTCGAACCGTGGGGTATCACGCTTAAGGGCTTGATGATGCTTAGAGAGTGTTTTGGGATCGGCAGAGTCACCCAAAAAAAGAGAAGAGAGAAAACCGGAAGGGTTTTGGTAAGTCCGAAGTATGTCCAGAATGAGAGGGAATGAGTTCCACATCAACGGGTATTGAATAATATGTAAGTGAATATTGAATATTGATTTAATCATTCATTTATATTTATTCAATAAAAGATTTTTTTTAAAGAGTCAAATACCTCATTGGGCCAAATCTGGAGGGAAAGGGGCCCATGAGGGAAAGACCAAAGGGAGGAAGAAGGAGGGGGTGTCCGGCTGGGCCAAGGCACCCCGCATGGGGCCCACTTGGGCCCTGGATGGCACCGACCAGCCCTCCCCTCTCCCCTCTCCCTTGTTTAGTCCCACATGGCTAAGATAGTTAGCTATGGGGTGGTTTTTCCCTATATAAAGAGAGGTATTTTGACAAATTAAATACACAATAATCAATAAAAGGTTCCCTCTCTTTTGGGGATACCTCCAATTGATTCTCTCTCTCCCATGACCATGGTCCCAAGTCTGGATCACGCGAGCAGGAGTCTTCTTCAGCACGGAGCGCCGTCGTGTTGCGGGATTCGGATCCAGAAGCTCTATGTAACACCCTCAAATCGGCCCTATGCAAGTTTTAGCCCTTTCCGCCAAACCCGCATAGAAACGATTCAAGGACACCCACCAGGCACTTTCATGTGGGTGGAAAACGAAGTAATAACATTACACAACAGTCCTTGATGGGACCCACAGAACAGATATATATATACAACACGACTCCATGAGTCAAGAATACAGATATACAATACAAAGATCCAAATCACCTGGAAAACGATAGAGCGTCCGACCACGGATAAGATGCAAATGGGGCTAAGAGCCCTAAAGAATAACCAATGGTGTCCATAACCCTGCCCAGGCCAAGCCAGAAGGGTAACCCTGCTAACGACGGCGATCTCAAACCTGCTAAAACAAAAGGGGTGCCGACAAAGGGCAAAGGAAAAAGAGGAGCGTCAGTACTGAGGCCAGTACATGGCGAGGCTAGAATTCGGCGGCTCTCGCCTACATAGGTATGGTGGACTGAAGCGGCAGCGCAGCAACACTAAATAACCTATAGAGACTCGATACAACTGGCAGTTATCAGAGAGGGATAAGAAAGACCTATTCGGATCCAACCTGAAGCTAACACCAAACAAACCCATCCTGGTATTTCCCCCTCGAGACCAAACGGGGAAATCGGACCAAGGAACTCACACAGTAGGCAATTTTACTCATTCAGTTATAGTTGCAGCACTTACTAGTCAGATATAGATAGCATGAGTCGTCCTGAAGCATAAGTAGTGGGCAGTTTTAATCACCATTCCGTTGTAGTTGGAACATTTACTAATTAGATATAATTGTCCTGAGGAATCCCAAAACCCAGTAGTAGTTGGCACTTTTATCACATTCCATTGGAGTTGTAATACTTACTAGGCAGGTATAGTATGACACAGATCACCACAGATCCACCAGTTGTTGGCATTTTTATTATCCATTCCATTATAGTTGCATATGCTTACTAGTCACATATTAAGTCAAATTTATAGCACTACTTTAGTTATGCTTGTCTATGATCGAGATACTGTGCTCCAAGTCGTCCATAACCGCAGACACGGCTTTCGGAAAGTTTTACCCTGCAGAGGTGCACAAATAGCAACACACACTCGATCAACCTCGGAAAAACCAACTCAAAACCCAACGAGGCTTTCACGATAAAGCGATCACAGGATTCATAAATATTTCAGGGGGCCACCCCACTAAGCTACCCGCAACAAAGTTGGTCGGCTCTGGAACGGACCCAGGGTTGGTGTGGACGGCTATAAACGACTGGGAACCCGAAAGTGTGACTGGGCTTGTCGATACAGCGAAAACGTGTCATGATCCTAAATAAAGATGTGGTGCTCCACGCACAATCGTAAATAAAGCAGTAAAGCATGGCATAAGTACAGGATAGTAATAAAGCCCCAAACTACTTTGTGGCCCCAAGAAATAGAAATGAATCAAGCTCTGGCTCAGGGGGGTCCATAAGGCCTCCCGGATGTGGATAGTGCGAAAAATCAAGGAACAGGTATCAAGTACTCGGGGTCCTACGGGACACAAGTGGGCGTGGAAGAACCAAATAACATCTATTGCCCACCGATGCCTCTGCATTAGTTATATCTAGCATTTTAATGGTTGTAATTAAAGTCATGATCATCTCCACCAGTAAGCATCTCCATCAATAAGCATCTGCCAACCTTCCAACAACTGTGGTACTTGACAACACGGGATCACACCTGAGCAAGCAACTACGACTCGCAAGGCCAGCTATCTACCAAACACGGGTAATAGGAGGTGTTCAAGGCAATATAGAGGCTGCACGGGATATAACTGGTGTTCGGAAACTAAAGCATCGCGACACGGATAGCAATAGATCAACAGGAGGAAATAAAGACTATAAATGCAAAATAGGTAGAAGGGGAAGAGATGCTCGCCTGGGAAAAAACACTGCAGAAGGTTCATATCCGGAGAACTTGTCGATACTCGCATCAACTCATCGGCCTAATCCGCGAAGAAGCAAACACTAGACAAACAACGGATGCAATATTTAATACTACGCAAAAGATCCGGCATGATTATGATATGCATGCGAGATGAACAATTTAATATGCGACAGTTGATAATGTCATATTATAAAAATAATGGGGGTCTCGGATAGGGAATCACATTAGGGTTCGGCGAACTTGGCTCCGAGGGGTTCGGGGTCGGGTCTCAGGGTATGGATCTGGGGTTCGGTCTCGGCGGGATCGTTCTCGGATAACGGAGTAGATCTTGGCGTTCCGCGAAGAAGGACTTGGTTCAGCGTCGGAGGATCATCGGGTTCGCCCTGGTCGGTGTCGCTCTTGTCGTCACGAAGATCTTGCCGGGTTCGCGTAGCGGTCGGTCTTGGCGTTCGGGGTGAAGAACTTGGCGTCCTCGAGGAATTACTTGGCGTATCCGTGTCGGCGACCTTGGCATCCGGGTTCTTGGGCATCGCATCCAGGAAGAAGTACTTGTCGCATCTGTGGTCTTCGGGGTTGCTTCGATTGGATCCATGACGAAGTACTTGTCGTCCCACGTAGAAGTCCTTGTCGATCCGCAGCGACGATCTTCGCATCATCGGAAGGTCTCGGCGATGTCTCCACTTTGCAGCCTCGACCATCAGGTACGAGTCGAAGGTCTTGGCGTTTCCCTGTTCACGCGGGCAGATGACGATCTTGGGGTCTCGGAGCAGTTCTGGGTTCGGCGCCGGAAGATCTTGTCGGTTCCATGCCAAAAGTCCGGGGATTGCAACTTGTCACGTTCAAGCAATTCCAAGGCGACACCTGGACGAGCTTGCCGAGACAGAGATCCGTTGCTGAGCTCCTGCGGGCACGCACATGTACCTAGACTGAAACATACAGAGGCCTCATTGTACATCGAGTAGGCCTTGAACAACAGGAACACACGCGGGAGGGGGGGTTCGAGGCCAACTCGTGCAGGGCCCGACGGAGCTACAGGGGCGGCGTGCTTGGGCGGCCCGCAGATGGAAGGAGGGCAACACGACGGAGGCTCCAGGTGAAGGCACTGCCGAGGCGAGCGGCAGGGGAGACGAGGTCACCGGTGAAGGGAGAGGACGGCGGGGTGAAGGCCGGGGACAGGGGTAGGCGCGTCCTTGGCGGCGGCGGCGCACTGGCCGACAAGGTCAAGGCGGCGATCGAGGGCGCCAGGCGAGCTAGGAAGCAGCGGGCGGAAAGGAGCTTGGCCAGCCAAAGAGATGGAGGAGCATCGGCGGACGAGGCCGCGGCGGCGGGGTTGAGGAGGAAGGTCGGAGGGGAGGGCCCGAGCGCGGCGGGGCGCACGGGGGTGCTGCGGGAGGAAGAGGAGGACGGGGTCGGTGATGCGGGGGCCCTCGCTGTCATGGCCAGGGGCGATCTGGAGAGGAGGCCCGTCGTGCTCGGCGGCAAGGGGATCTGCGGTGGTTCTGGGGTCCGTCGACCGAGGAGCTTCGGGGTGGTGGTCAGCAGTCCATGGACGGCTGATCATGAGCCAGAGGCGGGCTGGCCCGAGAGGCGTGTGACACGCGGTTGGTGGGAGGAGAGAGAGAAGCGGGAGGGAGGAGGGGCAGGCGCTCAGGTGTGGTTTGTCGGCGTGCAGTGGGCCAGGCGGGGTGGAGCACGAGGCAGGTGAGGAGCGCCTGGGTGGCAGTCTGGAAAAGGAGGGAGTGGGTCGGCTGGTTGGTGGGGTGGAGCGATCAGTGTAGGTGGCGGTCCAGGCGGGTTGGGTGGCGGGCTGGGGTTGGTGAGGTGATGTGGAGGGGGTGAGGTGGCAATCCGTGAGTGGTGGGAGTGAGGTGGAGGGGGCTGGGTAGCTAGGCTGGGTAGGTTATCTGGTAGCATAGGTTTTGGGTGTTCTGGGTAGGTAGGGTTTTTGTCTGGAGGTGGCCGGCTGGGCTTTCGGGCCTGGCTGGCTGCCTCCCAAAATAATTTAAAATTTTCATTTATTAAAAACGAGGCTTTTGCAAACCGTTGATAGACAAAACAAAATATTCCGGACAAGCCCGGTGTTTTTGATTTGAATTAAAGACGGGGTATTTAGAAAACAAAACTAGGCGTTTCGAAAATAGTTTAGACTAAAACCATGCATGATGATGACGATGCTCAAATGCAATGTGGCATGATGACATGAGCATGCGGTCATGATGATGCAATGCACAAAAACAACACGATTTTCTAGTAGTGGTTTTTGCGGAGCACCACACTCTACTTCCGCAACTACTGCTGGATTAGAGGAGCGGGAGTCATCGTCAGGCACCGGAGGTGTGTAACTCCCTACGATTTGCAACACTTGGGGCACTAGGAGTCGTTGGAGCCGCAGGAGCTGTCGGGACTTCAACACAACCTCGAGGTCGGCTTTAGTTCGCCTACATCAACCACGCTCTCCCGAGCGTTGACAATGATTTTTGGTCTTCAAGGGTAAGTTCGTGAAAAGCCCCTCCTGCTACTGCATTACTAATAGATAGGTCCTGGCATTAGGGTTCTTGGTGTAGGAAAAATTTATTGTTTTCATGCGCGAACCCCTACAAAACCTTTAGAGAGACTTGCTATGCACTCTCATTTTTCCTATTTAGATGAGTACTCTGGTTTTTCTCAAATATGTTTGTCCATTCCGATGACCAACTAAAGAAAACTTTCACTTGCCCTTTTGGTTTATATGCTTATCGTCGTATGCCTCTTGGCCTTTGTAATGCTCTTGCCACCTTCCAAAGGTGTATGCCTTCCATATTTGCTGATTATGTTGAAACTATTATGGAAGTATTCATGGACAACTTCTCCGTCTATGGAACTTCATTTAACCATTGCTTTCATAATCTTCATAAAGTTTTTCAGAAATGCGAAGACACTAACTTAGTATTGAATTGGGAGATGTGCCACTTCATGGTTCAAGAAGGTATAGTTCTTGGTCATAAAATTCCAGGCAAAGGTATAGAAGTCAATAAGGCCAAGACAGAAGAAATAGAAAGTCTTCCCCCTCCTTGTGATGTAAAAGGTATAAGGAGTTTCTTAGGGCACGCTGTATTTTATAGAAGGTTTATCAGAAACTTATCTAAAACTACTAGACCATTAACCAATCTTTTACAAAAGTAAGTCGTTTTAATTTTGATGAAAACTACCTAGGTGCTTTCACCATATTAAAGCAAGCCCTTCTTGATGCTCCTGTAATTAAACCACCCAATTGGAAGAAACCTTTTGACCTATTTTGTGAAGCCAGTCATGAAGTAGTGGGGGATGTTCTTTGCCTGTAGGATGATGATGAACTCAACATCATCCATCACGCTAGCCATAATTTAAATGGTGCACAAAAGAATTATCCCATGGTGGAAAAGTAACTTTTTGTTATTGTTTTTTCCTGTGATAAGTTTAGATCTTACATAATTGATTCAAAAGTAAGAGTGCATACTGATCGTATTGGCTTAAAAGTAATCCTTGAAAGAACTGACATTATGCCTAGAATGATCTGTTGGATTTTGCTTTTGCAAGAATTTGACTTGTAGATCCTTCAAAGAAGAGAAGAACAGGTTGACACATCGATGGATATCAATAAGATCAGAACACCAGAGAAGGTGTCATCTATTTGTGTACCATCATGGACTACCCACCCCAAAAGAAAATTTTATGTTTCTCTCGGCAATGGTATTAGCAACTTCTTGCGACCAACCTTGTTCAAATGGAAGAAGAAGTAGAAATCAATCCGAGAGTTTAAGGGATAAGAGGTACCAAGGTAAAACTCATTACCACCAAATGAGTAAGGTAATCAAAACCTTGTCTTTCTCCATTTTAATTTTCTTTTCATATTTTTAGCAGCTTTTTTGAACTCCTTGTGTTTTTCTGAGGTCACTGCCAGTTTCACAAACTCGATATGAGCGAGCGCTACGGTCGCACCCGCCCATACCAGTGGTCATTAACCCCCAGTAACTTTTCTTCGTTTCCGTTTGTTATCCGCGCAGTCGGTACGACCGTGCCGTACGGGCAACTTCCCCGTATGGCAGGTCATTAAGAGCTTTGTGCCTTTTTTTGTCTTTCATTGTTTTGCTTAAAAAAAGTTATCTACCGACTTTGGGAAAGGCGGTAACTACCGCTACGGACGTGCCATATAGGCGGAGCCCGCCCGTACCAAAATGTCGTTAAGTTTTTTACCGACTTCAGTCGATTGAATTTTTGGATGTACGTCTGGTATGGGCGCGCCATACTTGTGACGCCCGTACCGCTGATCGTTACCGCCTCTAATTATTCCCTTTTCACTTATTTCTTTCCTAATTTGTTGAGATTATTTTTTTGGCTTCCTCTTTTACTTCTAGCACGAGTTTTCCCTACTTCTAACCCTTCATAAGCCTTCCCAAGTGTCTCTTTTTCCTCTCTTGTCAAACAGGTCTTCCCCATGTTGCTCGTCCCTCTCAAAAATCTTGAAGCTCTATCCTCCCCGTGGAACATTGTTCAAGCCAAGGAGGACTATCAGGGATCTTCTTCAAAAATCACAGAAGACACCAAGGGAGCAGCCGCCATGGAGAAGAAGGAAGAGGAAGTCTTGTGCAATCAGTTTGGAACCAAGGATGGACTCAAGATGATGGATATGATCAAGGATGGGCGTAAAGTATTCAACCTCAGGATAGGTTAAGAGGGCGATTTTGAGCAAGTTAAACTCAATCCAAAAGAAGATGCAGATTCCTACTTGGAGAGACTGAAGCAGTGAGGAGAGAAGATCCAAGCTTCCTTGGACAAACTTGATCACCGCATTAAGAAAATTGAGGTAACGTCTCCAGGATCCTCTAAATATATTGAACTTTTGCATCGTTATCTGGATTATATGGACCTAAAGATAATGAAAGGTCTCGAAGCCAACCTCGACATCAGCCTCCGTGCCATCGAGACACAGAAACAAACGATTGAGATGTATAAGGCACATGTGGCGCAACTGTAAATAATTAGAGATCAACTCCAAGTTCGCATCATGATACTTGAAGTAACAAACAAGACGCTTCGTGCAAGCCTTCGCAATTTCAGGGCTCCTCCGAGTTAAGGAAATTCCACGGTATCGAATAATCGCGAGGGATTATTTGATTCCACTGTCTTGATTCCAAGTTTGGGAGATCTATAACACCTTATAATCTATCTTTTGGTTTTCGCATGTTTACTTTTCCGCATGCATATTAGTACGGGATTCCAGATTTTGCATTGGTTGCTTCATCAACCTCCTTTAGTTGAAGGAAAGAATTATATTCGTTGAGTTTTGAGACTTTATGATATTCGAAGTGATTATTGATTCATGATTATTGTATTAGATGTATGAATTAGGTTGAGTGCTATGCTACTTGTACCACTTTTATGATTTTATGGTCTTCCACACCAGCAAACTATTGATAAATTATGGGAAGGAAATCTTGATAGCATGTTAAGTCATAGTTTGAACTAATATGAGACATTAAGAGTATTAACATGATCTAAAATACTATTGTTGAATAAAAAGAAAAGGCTTTGATATCAAAGAATTCCAAGGACAATAAGTTACAAGATTGAAAAAAGTTACTCAAGCAATGATCATGGATTATTTATTACTCAAATTAAGTTCTCAAACAATAAACTTGATGATTTTTATAATATGCCAAACTATTAAAAACTTCTTATAACTTATTGATACAAAAGGTGTGGAAGCCTCTAAGTCATGTGATGTGTGAATGTGATATAACTCACGATGCAGTTCTATATCCGATATAGTAATTTCATTTCAACTTTGTCTCATTTATTATAATGACTCGTGCCTCATGAACATGATGACCTTGTCCATAAGCCACAACCTTGCTCGGGGACGAGGAAGAGTCTAGGTTGGGGAAGTTGATGAGTCCAAAATTGAAGCATATTTACCTCTTGTTTTTGCACAAGTAGATTAGGATTTTGGTATTTTATTGCGCACGCGCGCACTCTTTTGTATTTGTTTCAACATGATCCCTAATTACTAAGTCTTATGTGAACCTATCAATTGGGGCCATCATATTTTGCAATAATATGATATTTCTAAGTGATAAAATTTATTTATTTGATTTATCCTCTCACCTGGGAGAATAGCAAACATGGAGGAAGCCTATAGAGGCCTTAAAGACATGTGGTAAGGGCAGAGCTTACCCGTACCGTCTGCCCGTACCATGTGTCAGGGCGTCCGCCTCGTCAAATACTTTCACCTCGCGAAGACGAATCTAAGATCCGACATTCACAGAAACCACCAACCTCGAAATACCATGCTAGAGAGGGATCTAGAGGAGGAACTAAGAGAAGGGCAAATCCTTACTGCTCCGCGGATCATCGGAGGACATCACATCATCCCCTTCATCATCAACCGCTGCATATCCATCACTATCACCATCTCCCTCTTCCATATTTTAGATCTTGTTATAATTCCAGATTCAATTATGGTTTGCACTAGATTTATCACCATACTTTTATCCATCCATTTAAATATGACGATGTTGTTGATTGCTTCCATGTGTGAGTAGTTCCCTTTGTTCTTGGGGAGATGGAGAAACCCTATTATTACTATGAAATGAAATAAAGATGATATATTACTTTTGTCCATGATTCTTTGATCTATGATATTGTGTTTGGTCTCTCTCTAGATGGTATGTGTAGTCGACCATATATCATTTGCCTATGGGACTAAAGAGAGGGTGATACCCTTTGGACATGTATGGAAGTATGTCTAGTGCTAAGCGGTGACAGTAAACATTGGCTTATAACCTACACAGTCAAAGGGTGAATTAAGAGAGACTCACTAAGCTTATTAGGATATCCATGAGAAAATCCTTAATGGTGGTGGCCTGTATGAGCGACTGCTCTTAGACATCGTAGTGGTTATTTAGAGATGACCTCATTACCTGAATCAAAAAGGTGATTGCACACGAGTCTTGTAGTAAACATCTTATTATTGAGCTCTCTCCACACACGTCATGACAAAAGAAATAGATTATCCTAATTATGATTAATTATTTCATGCTAGTGGTGTATCCTAAATCTCGAG
This sequence comes from Avena insularis, assembly GCA_023614405.1. NCBI lineage: Eukaryota > Viridiplantae > Streptophyta > Magnoliopsida > Poales > Poaceae > Avena > Avena insularis. The sequence continues at coordinate 90,833,139 of CM042696.1, read as the reverse complement.
AACGCTTTCGCTTTATTGAGTTCGAACACCATTTTCAATGCATTTGTTACTTGCTTTTGTTTACTTGTTTTTGTTTATTTTTTTGCACACAAACACAAAACCTTCTAAACACCCTTACTTGAAATCAAAGAGAGCTTACAAGTATCCTTTGGTAGATAGTGACGAGGGGCATAAAGATCTTAACCAAATAGCTCTCAGTGGGTTTGATAATGTTATTTCGAAACTATCTACAATCGATCTGTGTACTTGCAGTCATCAATCCCCCCGCTCAAGGTGTTTCCCGATAAGGACTTATACAACGACTTTGCTTGCAACCTTGGTATCAGTGTGGCTCAATTGATGGGCGACACAGATATCCGCAAGGCTGATCTAGCATGGAAATTTATCCCTGGGCAACCTCTAGTCATACCTGAGTAGGTCCGGCATCTACCAACACTAATGCGAAGATTGCATGAGTGGTACATGGAAGCCTCAAAGGAAGGACGAATCATGCTCATGGTGGAAGTTAAGAAATAACATTACTTCCGTGATGACCAGATATGTATTATGCTTGAAGAACTTCTTCAGTTATACAATAAAGACGCCTCAACAAATCTATGTTAGTTGCTATTGTCTGTAAGTGATTTATTTCTGTAATTTAAGTCTCTAGCTCATCTAGTTCATTGTATGTAATTATCCTTACTATATTGTTTTGTACGCTATTATGTAGAATAAAGATTCTCGATTGAAAAAGAGGGAGAATCTATGACATTGGGTTCATTGACCCATATATCGTTAATTTTGTTATGATACGAGGCCACGCCAAGGACATAGAGGCTAACTTGCTAAGGTTTTTAAAGGAACAAAATTCCAGAATATAAATACTATTTCCTTACAACTTCGAGTGAGTGCTACTATATTGTACACATTCTATTTTTGTTACTCGATGTTAAGTGTAATTGATGAGTTATGCATGTCTGCGTATATAAACGTGCGCAGCTTTCACTAAATTCTGCTAATCATTCAAATTGACGCTGAAAAAGTTGATGTCATGGACTCATTACATAAATCCCCTAAGGAGTACAATAGCCTGGTTATAATGCTCATAATGCTCCATAGTAATTTCAATCATTATCGCGCTATATTGGCCTCTTTCGTTCATTTCTTGATATCAAGTAATTAATAAATCCTTTATTTATTTACTTTGCTGAGCAGGTGTTGGAAACTGTTCACCAAGGATGTTGTCGATGAATGAAAAAGGAGCAGCGTTTTCGACGGATCCTGGTAATAAGTAGTACTTGATAGGTCCGTGCATCTCTTTAATTCTAGTTTAAATACCATTATCATGCTTGAGGCAGGAACAAGACTAATTTATGTGATTGAATTATTCTCGTAAAGTGCTTGAGGAAGGAACATGACTAATTTATGTGCATACTATATTTGCGAGTTCATTCACATGACGACCAGTGAGCGGCACAGAGATCCAAGACAAGTTCAAGTACGTAAACAATATTCACAATTTTATTTTATTACCATCAATTGTGTTGAGTTTCTTTCATATTTTTTATGATGATTTGATATACATACCCAACTCGTATATTCATACTGATCTTCAAAATTCTGGAACAAAACAAAATTCTGTTACTTAAGAAGCGATGAAAAATCTTCAAAAATATAAATATGAATTGAACAATGCATCACAACCTTCAACAGCTACATCTTCCTGCCGTTCTCCATTCTGAAAGACAAGGTGTCCGGACACCATTCGACGTCGTCCAAACCCTGCAGATTGAGCACAAGAGCCCACTTCCTCTTCCACTTCCTCATATGGTTGTACACTTGAGTTGGGGTGATATGCTTTCCAGTGAAGTCAAAAACATCGTTGCATATACGCTGCATGTAAACTTCTTTGAATCCCTAGTCACACCTAATCCCTTCTTTGACGAACTCACAAAGCCTGTTCATAACGAACAGAAATAGAGAAGGCTCCCACACCATTAGTTTCAGTGTGTACATGTACGAAGCTCGAATGGGCATAACATTCTTAGCAATCTCAATAGGCAGTTTTGGTGTCTTGTCCATCAAGTTGTCCTATAGTAATGAACGAGACACTAGCATTATGGTCTACAAACAATTTGCGCTACAAATGCTAATGGTAAGTACGAACAAGCAGAGCATCATAAGTTCAGACAACAAAGAAGAATATGACCACACTAACTCACACAGTATGAACAGATCTATGAATATCATAGATAACACTACATCACACGATATGAACAGATCTAAGAGCATCATGGGTACTAACAAATAATAGAGGATACAATGTTCAAAGATCTACGTATAACTAGCCCAAGGTGAGAGGTTTCTTACTGCAGCTTCTAGAGAATGCATCACATATGTAGGGGACGAAAGAGCTGCCGGTATGCCGACTGTCGCCGCGCTCCATGGAGTTGCCGCCAATCCGACTGTCGCCTCAGTCGACTTTGTTGATGGCAAGCTCATCGTGTCCGCCTTCGCCAAAGTAGCCGGAAGGACAACCGAAGACTGGCTCCGGGGTGAAGCAGGACGACCAACTGACGCCGTGCTCGCCGGCGAAGATGGCAGGACCAGTGTCTTCATGCTGGATGCAGAAGAATCGAACGACATCGATCTAGATCTGATAGGGAAAAACTTGACGGGAGGTGGAATGATGGATTTGGATTTTGGGGGTGGAACACCGTCGTCTCTAAATAGGGAAGGGAGCAGGAGGGCCGTGAGCGAATTCCTCCCGCCAGAATTTTGCGGGCGCGCGTGGCCTCCCGCCATCTCCCTGCCTGCACGAGCTGCGATATCGCGTTCCCCATTTGAACGCAACGAGGCTGGCTCCGGGGAAATGGTCGAATCAAGCATTGTGTCCAGACCTGGCTGAGGGTTGCTTCGAGGTTCGGACTGATGCGGGCCAAAAGAGCATGCAGACAACCAGTCAGCCCATTTTCGTCATCGTCCGGCCTGGCTATCCCATCTACTAGCTATCAAACGTGTTCTGGAATGATGACAGATGACATGCATGGTGCCGCTGCATTCCACTACATAGCAAAATGCCACCACGGCCATTGATTATTATTAGGTGAAGTCAGCATAGTGCCCCCTCTAATTCAAAGTAACCTTTTTGGCCATAGCTTTTACGATAATCATATATTTTATTTAATGAGCATATATTTTTATTGCGAAATCTAACACTCTTTCTAACCCATAATAAATGTTCTGATTTTATCCAATATACTCTCTCTGTTCATATACTAAAGAACAAAAAGAGTATCAATACAATCTCATAGGCCGCTTTGTATTTATTAATAGATCGGTGAAATTTTTTGCAAAAAAAAATCCGTCGGATCAGTATCTCAGACTTAGTCTCTCAGAGTTGCTCATAGGGTTTGCGTGCGAACGTTTCGTATGAGTGATTATATGTACATATTTGTGTCTGTTTTGCAACAAAAAAAATCAATACAATTAATGTTATTCATAGTGGCATTTTTTGATAGGGAGTGGTAATTCTTTTACCTGTACAAAGAAACCCTTTTTTGCGGTAATACCTATATAGATAAACCAATTTACAGTACTCCCTCCGTCCTAAAATAAGTGACTTGAGTTTGTCTAGATTCTCATGTATTTATATACTAAAACGTATCTAGATACATCTGAATCTAGGCAAATCCACGTCAGTTATTTTGGGACGGAGGGAGTACTTTTTTTGACAGCCAGACCTAATTTACCTTTATAGAGAAACTATTTTTTTATGGTTTTTTCAGTGGATAATAAGGAGCGGGACTTGCTGAAACCGAAAGCCGGTAAGCCGCTAATTCAGATGGGCCTAATTTACCCGTTCATGTTTAGACCCATTGACAGGAGAAAACCCACATTCTTCGTTCCTTTCCAGCCCATTTAATTGGAGCATTTGGAGCCCATGACTAGCTAATCCCATTCGCTGGGAAACCGGATCTGTTTCCGTCTCCAAGTCCCCGTGCGAACTCGCGGGCGGCGCACGACGAGGTGGCGCCGGCGACGAGGGAGAGAGAGAAAAGGAGTCCCGAGGTCCGCTGGCTGGTCGGGGCCGCGACGCCTCATCCTACGCCTCGAGGTGCGCCGGCGCCCTCGGCGCTGGCCTTTCCTCTCCCAGTGCGCGCACCGTCCGTTCCCGAGCGTATACTCTGCCCCCTGAGCGTCCACGGTGCCTACTGTTAGTTAGTTATAATTGTCCTAATTTGTCTGGTTTGGTTAAATCTTCTAAACTGTGCAGGCTTTGATTGTTGCTTAGCGAATTTTGACACTACCATGTGGCTTTTCAAAGGGCATTTTCGTCTGGGATCTCCCTTTGTGGCTCTTCCGGTTAGTTAGTTATAAATCCTGGGCGGGGTTGGGATATCTGAATCTACCTTTCCCTTTGTGTAACAAATCCTGCATTGTACCGTGAACCAGCGAGAGCCCGGGAATTAGAATCAGTAGTAAGTGCCTTTGTAAATCAGCAGACTGGCAACAGATTATAGGTGTTCACACAATTCCGATTTTTCAACCATGCCATCGTATATCTGCAGTGGAGCCATCCAGCACGCATCACTACACAACAATTTCTGATTACAATTTAGTGATGTACATCTTAAAGATGGGTTGTAGACTTGCATACACAATAGCTGGCATCATAAACCATTATTCGCGTAGTTAAAAAGGACCATAACACGGTTCAACCTTGTAAAAACATACTTTGTTTTGCATGCTGTAACAGGGAGAAGACCTGTCACTAGTATACGGCCCCGTAAATATATTTTCGCATTCTGTTTATTGGCGACTGTCCAAGCACCTCAGACATTATATATATAACGTGTACACATAAATGATATTTGCCCCGCTCTAACTTCTGGAACGCAATTCAAACTTTCTTTTATGTGAAAATAGTTATTTTGATAATTGTCATGGAACAAATTCCTTAAAAACGATACGCCACTTAATTTCTGAAGATACAGACAGGCATCTAGTTCTTTCAAAATAATATATGTGTAATTATTCCCTTCAAAAAACACATATGCACCACACTGGCAATTGCATATATCATTTTCGATAAGGGTAGAGACAAGCCCGGGAACCCAGGGTGTCAGCCCGAGGTGCGGAGATTTTTTTCTCTGAGAGGTTTTAGTTGTTTTAACTTTTAAGCTTGGCTCTGGATGTTTCTTCCTCTGTTTCACACTTCCCACTCATAGACTGCAATGACCCAGAGCTTTGGTTAAATTCTAGCTTCCACCACTGTTTCTGGAAGTGATCAATATTTAATAGCATGCATATATCTTCCTTTTTTATCGAAATCAACTGCATATCACATTATTTTGTTGGTATAGTTTCATGCAGATAGATCCATATGTAGATGTTTAATCTTTGATGTCTAAAAGGCAAGCAGATGTGGTGATGCCATTCTGGCTAGAGTGAGTGTCTTTTGCGGCACTACCATTGTGATGCAATTGCGGCTAATGGACGTGTTTTTTGTCTGTTGTGGAATTATTTGTACAAGGTGGCAATTAGTGCTTGTGCATGCATGATGTAGGATTGCAAGTTGCAATATTAGCCATGTGTCATGTACCACCGCGAGATCAAATTCACCAGCATGCATTGATTATAGGAGATATCTCCATGGCACCTGTGCATAGAATGACTCCCAGTAGTAGAATTCTTGTTATGCATGATAGCATGCTATAGACCAGTGAAACTGTTGCTGGTTATAAATAATGTATCTGGCCAAGGGTTACCTTATTTACCTTCCAGAATTTTGCCTAATGAATTATCTTAAAACAGCACATTACTTCACCGACACCATTGGTATATTTTGACATTCCAAAGTCGAGACCCTATATGACTAGGAAGTTCTAATGGTCATAACTGAAGTATCAATATGTTTGCCAATTAATAGGTGAACGGCCTGCCTGCTTTGTTTCTTTCAGATGAATACTAGGTACTGCCGGTGGTAGAAAGAGCGTGCCATCGATCTTGGCATCATGCAGCGCCTGCAACCACGGCGGATGATCCCACCCATCTCCCTGTACGCCGACGACGTTGTCCTGTTCTGTCACCCACAGCCCGATGACGTTGCGGCAGTGCGAGCGATCCTGCAGCTTTTCGGCGCTGCCTCGGGCCTTAAAGTTAACTTCACCAAGAGCTCGGCCACTCTACTGCGTTGCAACGCCGAGGATGTTGCCCCAGTGATACAGACTCTGGGCTGCCCCATTGTGGATCTACCCATCACCTACCTGGGGATCCCACTCACCTTACGGCGCCCAACCGCTGCACAGCTGCAGCCGCTCGTGGACAAGATTGCTGGCCGGCTACCTACTTGGATGTCTAGGCTAATGAACAAAACTGGTCGGCTCGCCATGGTGAAGGCAGTACTAAGTGCAATCCCTCTCCACCAGCTGCTTGTCATCGCACCATCTAAGAAAACTCTGAAGCAGATTGAAAGTATCCAACGAGGTTTCCTATGGGCTGCTGGAGCCGATGCCCAAGGTGGGCACTGCCATGTCAATTGGCAACGGGTGTGCCGTCCTGTTGAGCATGGAGGCCTAGGGGTGCGCGACCTGGAGCGCACCGGGCTTTCCCTAAGGATGCGTTGGATGTGGCTCGCTCGCACTGACGACAACCGAGCATGGAGCGGGCTGGATCTACACTTCTCTACCGAAGAGCGCCAACTCTTCTTCGCCTCAACCTCCATGACACTGGGCAATGGCCTAAAAGCGCTATTCTGGGAGGATCGTTGGATCAGTGGCCGCGCTATCAGCGAGATTGCACCACTCCTGTACAACTGCATACCAAAGCGACGCCGGCGCGCTAGAACTGTCGCCCAAGCCCTGTTGGGAAATAGCTGGGCCAGGGACATCTAGGGAGTGATCGGCATGCACGAGATTGGCCAATATCTCAAGATCTGGAATTTACTTCAGGGCATAATTCTCACCGAGGAGCCTGATGCGCTCCAATGGAAATGGACAAATGACGGCACATACACTGCTAGCTCATGCTACCTAGCCACCTTCCATGGATCAACCACTTGTTACTCCTGGAAGCTGATCTGGAAAACATGGGCACCCCCGCGAGTCAAATTCTTCCATTGGTTAGCGATGCAAGACCGATGCTGGACCGCCGAGCGCCTCGCAAGGCACGGCCTTCAGCACCACCCCCGCTGCCTCCTTTGTGACCAAGAACCGGAGACCATCCAACACCTGCTGCTGACTCGCCCCTTCGCTAGACAAGTCTGGCATGAAATCCTAGCTTGGCTACGGATGACAGCAGCAGCACCGGACCAAGTCACATCGCTCATGGACTGGTGGCGCAAGGCGAGGCATGACACTCCCAGGCAGCTTCGGAGCGCGCTAGCGTCCATTGCCCTTCTGATCCCTTGGATGATCTGGAAGCACCGTAATGACTGCGTCTTTAACGGCGCCCAGCCATCCGTGTATTCTCTAATTGCAAAGATCAAGGAGGAGATTAGCTTATGGGCGCGGGCAGGGGCCAAAGGCTTACGGGTTGTGCTGCCATCCACCTGGGATGTGCACTAGTTTGTTTGTTTGCACCTCTGTAACTGCCTCCTAGTGAGGATGTACCCTTAACTCTACCTATTCAATGAAATGAAACGCAAAGGTCCTTTGCGTTTTCTCTAAAAAAAAATACTAGGTACTGAATGAAGATACAATGGTGCTAACCTGTTTAGAAAACTATGTACAAACAATAAGTTTGGTCTTTCCCTAACCTGATTTTTCAATGATCTCGTTTCATAACCCTGGCTTTGCCCCCAAGCTGAGTTAGTTTTGGGCCAATACTGTGACGCTTGTGATGACTTTAGAGTTTAGATATGCTTAGGTTTATTCAAGGCGTGGCAGGTCGATATCTATCTGGTTATCACAAATTGGGTCCAACAGCGATAGGGATACGTTGATGCAAATTTCCCAACAGCAAGAACGTCGTGGCTATATGGTATGCAGTTTCAGGCTGCAACATTAGTCGATATGTGAGGCATGCTTGTGCCGTGGGTGTGAGGCTGTGGGGGCATGCCTCTGTTGACTGACTGCGGCAAGGGAGAATTATGGTTGATCTTGGTCCGCGTCAGATGATGGGTTTGTTAGTGTTTTTTTGCCTATGGTATAGGAACCAAGAAATTTATCGCGACGTTTTTTAAAACTATTTTAAGAGGAAACTATTTCAAAATTTCTATACGACAAGTATCTGAATCTTGTACGGCATCCAATACCAGTACAACAACACAATTAAGTATCAAGGACTCTGGAAAACTTAGGTTGGCATACTACCGTTTTGGTAATTGTCAGTGCACATTAAAATGCTTATTACTGAACTGTTCTATCACTTCTATTGCCATAGGGTGAATATTGCCTGTGGATTAATTCTTTTTTGGCATAGACTGTTTGAAATGCAGATCGAGTCAAATCAAAGGGTGTGCAAAAAAGCAAGTATGATCAGACAACAGATAGCATGAGGTCATAAAGGTTCACGTCTTTACATTGGAAATGGAAGCACAAGAGGACAAAATAATGATGTGGTTCACATGTATTTCTTAAGCCAGTATATCTTGTTCGACTTCTGCTTTGAACGTCCAAATACAAGTCAACTTTGAATAAGGATGGACTCTACTCCTTAAAATCTTGTCCTTTTCTAACTTATTAGCTATATAATGCCCTGTCTTTTGCCCTCAGTGCAGATCTCACTCATAAAGAAGGTATTAGAGCCTTCCTTTGCTTACCATAGGACCTGCAATGGAAAATCTCTCAGTTTTAGTTCTTGATCATGATCATGTTTCTCTATTGTCCATCTCCAATACGCTTGCCAAATTCAACTTCAAAGGTGCGCATTTCAATTCCTAAGCATCTCCACTTTGTGTTCTTTTCCCCTTCTATGAAAAAGTGTTATTAGAGGCACAATGAAAGATAATAGGCACATCATTTGGATTTAATACACAGATGAGCAAGCTTTTATGTATTTTATAAAAAATATCATTTGAATCTGCTATGGTTGTTGAATACCAGTTTAAGATACCATTCCCCTTCTTTTTTACACGGGGATTTTTTCCGTTGTATCCACGAATCGCACCTGTGAATGGCCAAAATCCAATTTAGGGCATCTAAATTGATATTGTTTCAAGAAATTCTAGTTCTTTTCAGAAATGGAGGAATTTATACACTATATTAGCTGCTAGTTACTCTTAAAGAAAATTATATAAATGTTATTTGTTTCATTTTTTGCGTGCTCAAGTTGGCTGACTGAGTTGGCAACCTCTATATTAAGTTAAAATATATTCATGAAACTATTTTAAAGGGTTTAGGTTTTGTTTCATTGAGTAAGAGGAGGAACTGAGGTTCTTCTGCCTTCCAATCAATGGACACCTGATACGTGCTATTCACGGGTTACTATAAAATACATGATTTGATGACCGTTGGCGTCTTCCATCTGCACAGGTGCATCTGATTTAATTTCAGACATTTCATGTTTTCGTACTGCTTGTGTACGGCTGTTTGGCGGGAAGTTTGGGTGTACGGTCGCCCAGTGGGAACTTTTATATTTTGGTCCACCTTCATCTGGACCACTAACTAGTGGTTGTATGGCTTGCATGCATGAATATAGAGCGCTTCTCAGCACGCATTCTCGGCAAGCTATGACCCACATGGTAGCAAATCTGTTCTTTAAATCATATGTGGATTGTACATCCATCATCATATGTGGAGCATTTCCATTGGTATATGACATTTTTAAACAGGATGGAAGAATATGCAGTTCCGTATAGGATATAGTGTTACTCTGTTACCGTTGCAAGTACCATTAGATTATCTTACATGTATGGAATGAACTTTATATAGTTTAAACAGAAAGGCAGCATGTAACTGCTATAGTGGTAAACTGATAGTTACTGGATCGCCCGTCCAAGTGCTATTAGATTACTGACGTGTTGGAGTATGAGGTGAAATGAGAAAGGCATGTGCCCAGATATCAAGCAACTATATTAGTCCTTATAAGATACTTATTGTAATAGTACAAGTGTAGGTTAGGATAGTAATGAGTAATGGGCAATATTTAAACGTGATAACATGTTTTTTTCTTTTTACTCTTCAACGATTTGATTGTAACTTCCATTGTTGCATAGTTATGCGCTTCCAAACAGCAGCAGAAGCCCTTGATTCCCTTGAAAGGGGGGTTGTTAAGGGTGAGGAGCTTGATTTGGTGGTAGCGGAAGTACCCCCTGCCAATACTGAAATGGACACTTTTGTGGTGTTTCACCACATCCTGGATGCACTTGAAGTTCCTTTTGTCAGTAAGTATTTATATGCAGAGCTGCATTGTTTTGAGAAAGTTTCTGCCATCCAAACTTATTAATTTAAGGGTATTATTCCTTGGCTGCAGCAATGTGTGCTTATGATGATATAGAGGCAGTCTCTGAACATACGACCCTGGGATCATGCTTCAATGTGCTTAAGCCGTTCGGCACTGAAACCGTCAACATTCTGTTACACAAAGCACTGCAACACAAATCTAAAAGGGGGCTACCTGAGGGATCAAGCATTCTAAAGAAAACCCAAGGTAGAATGAATTCATCATCTACTAAAAATCACGGGTCTAAAACCGGGGAGGATGAACTAGATGTGTTCAAAGCACATGGTCGTTCAAAGAAGCCGTGTCGGTTCACATGGAGCAGTCGGCTCCTTGAAAAGTTCTTGCGGGCTGTTGAAGTGCTTGGAGAATGTAAGTCTGTCTGCACTTGGCATAAATCAGTCACTTGTTATGTTTAACAGTTCAAAAATATGACCTTGTAGTGTTTTCTTTTGGCTAACAGCTGCTACGCCTAGAAACATCCGTCAGCACATGAATGTCAAGATTTCGAATTTGACCCTGGACCACATATCAAGCCATCTCCAGGTGGGTGATTGATTTAGTATTTTTACAATTACAGTATGTGGTACTTCCTCTGTTCCTAGCTTGCCAAAACGTCTTATAAATAGGAACAAAGGGAGTACTTTGTTAACTTTGGTTTATTAATTAGATGATCATAAGTGTTCCCTCTGTTCCAAAATATAAGATGTTTTAGCCTTTTTCTGAAACACATATATGTAGACATCTTTTAGTATGTAGGTTCACTTAGTTTGCTTTGAACCTACACACTAAAAGGTGTCTAGATACATGTGTTTCAGAAAAAAGGCTAAAACATCTTATAATTTGAAGCGGAGGGAGTAGTAGAAGATGACAACCTGTGCACTCGCGCTTTTTTTTTATACGACTGCACTTGCTCTGTTGCGCATGCTAGTTAGTTTATGCTGATTGAACTTTTGGTGTTTGAGCCTTCTATTTTTCTTTCATCACACGCAGTTTCCCTAACGAAGTTGTAACTTTTGGGAGTAACTACTATGATATTTTTATTCTTCTATTGTAATGTTGACCATTTATGTGAGTATATGCTAGGTCAAAGCTTTTCGACTGCCTGTTAACTGTTAGCTCCTTCCCAATAAGATCATAATCTATGACCACTGCATACACCCCTACAGCAGACCACCCCCTCTGTGGCCAAATAACCATGGATTGCCGATGCCAACCTGATGCCCCCTGCGCGAATATTTGGTTTAGATGGAAGTTACTACCTACTTTAATATACCTTGATTAACCAACATAGTGGTTGTGACTTGCCTAACTAATCTAGCAGAACCAGCTAATTGCAAGAGATTTGCTCCTGACAGTCATCATTACAAGATTCATGAAGTTGCAGTTGTATGCCACCTCTCTCACACCTTGTCACTGTAATATATTTGGCAAGTTAAGTACCAGCAGCTGTGCTGCTCGAACAAAGGCACGATCTGGGAATATTGCGGATTTGGTTTCTGATTCGACAAAGATTTTTTGGCCATGGAAAATAACATAAAGAGGCCGATACGGATGCGGAGTGACCACATAAATTGATGTTACATGCTTCTCTCAAAAAAAATGATGTTACATGCAGAATGGTCCTTTTACCAATCATGCACTCATTAATAGACAGTGATTGGGCAAACGGAATAAGGAAAAATAAAAAGGCACCTAATGGAATAGCGACAAAAACATAGTAGTCAACTTTTTATTATTGGTTCGATCTTAGTGGGAAAATAAAACATTTCCCTTCTCTGCTATTTATTTTGCGTTATACTATTTATGCTGCATTGTTTCATCAACGGGTCATTCTCTGTGGCAACAAATTTCCCAAGTTCACAAAGAACTATGAGCACCCAGCCAACGAACAAAAAAGAAGACAATGTTCCTTTACTTAGAGCTGATCTACATAAAACTCTATTTAATATTGGATCTTTTAATTCACACCCCAGTAAAGCTTCAAACAGTTACGAGCAAACTTATGCTAAATACAACGGTCAAGATTCCATTTTAATAGGATAAACTTGCAGGGAAAGAATGTTTACACGTTGATGCTCTGCTGTGTCTCCCTTGTTATTCTGTTATTTTCCATATCAAACACATGTACATGGATGTCTCATGCGCGTGTCAGTACTCTCTTTCTCTGCATGCCATGGACATTAAGTTTGTATGTTTTCCTAGATCAGATTTCCAATTTCTAACGCATGCAGCTACAGAACCAATCAAAATTGGAAACCATATGCCTTTGCATGTTAGCTAGTTGTCCTAACTCCTAAAGCAGGCACCCTCAAAAAAAAAAAACTCCTAAAGCAGGCTATCCAAACAGACCCTATTTACCAATTAGATGGACTAATATATCTTTTCATGTTTCTAGGAATTTCTTGAACAATGTACCACTTTATTCGACTTTTATCCTTCACTAGTAAAATTGGGGCTTATTATTGTGACTGTAATATTAAACGGGCCTGGGGTCTTATGTAATCTTGTAGCAATATGTATATAGTCAACAAGTTCTAAGTTCATTTAAGTTGCGACATTGTTATGCTATGGTGCTATTCATAATTTCTGCATTAGTTTCACACTTTCTATACTGTGATGCGTGATCCCAGTCTTGAATCTTCTGTTCTTTGTTGTGATACAGAAACACCGGCTACGAGAGCAGAGGTCAAAGCACGTAGCGGAGGTGTATCAAAAGCGTGCCAGCATGGAAAAATTATCTGGCCTGATTACATCAGTGCAGAATGCAGCCACTCCTAAACCCATTAATCGTCTAACAACCACAGAGATGCGGAACACACATGGGGTTTCCTCTGCTACCTGGGATAAGCACCCTGGAAAGCTGTGGGCACAAGTGGAGGAAAGTCCAGCCAAAGCAGCAGTTCTCAAGGCTAACGCGCGCACATCTGCAGTTCCTAAACGTTGCGCCAAGTCTCTATGGGACAAGTACGAGGAGAGCCTGGAGTTCAGCGATGAGAGCCCACCGGAAAGGCTTTCCATGACTTACCAACGGAAGTTGCTGCCTGTGAAGAGCAAAGCTATTGATGAGTATGGAGGCATAGCAGATATATCCCCAACTGCTGATGGCTCAGACTGCACGATGACGAGCCTGCTTCAGCAATTGAAAGAGACCAGTCGTACCGAAGCTGCAGGCAACAATGTCAACCTGGAGAGTGCTCCTCTGCAAGCTTGTTATACCATGAACCAGGTGCACACAGTTAATCTACAGAAAGGTACCATGTCCCAGGCGCAGGCCGCAGTTAATCTACAGAAAGATGTCATGAACCAGGTGCAAACCGCAGTTGCTTTGCGCGGAAACGCCATGAGTGGGGTGCACGCTGCAGCCATGGTCGCCGGTGGTGTGGTGGATCTAGGGAGCAAGGTCCCGCTTGGTGGTACAGGCAATAACCGCTACACTGCAGAGAGGACGCCGTCTGATCCTTTTAGTAGCTGGGAAGAAGTGGAGGCATTTTGGATGAGCCATCTGGAAGGACTACAGCAGCAAGTCTATGGACCAGACGAGATGCTACAGGTCGACGATGCTTGGAACCAGGCGCTTCAGCAGGCGAACGTAGACGTTGCTCCCGTGGCTCAAACGCTGCTGCTCAAGAGCCCGCTGCTGGTGGTGCTTCTCTGGCACATGATGCTGAGTTTAGCATTGATGATGTGCAGGTCTGGATCCCTTAGTTTGCAGGTGACGACTATGGCATGCCGTTCTTGTCCAGGAACAGAGATAACTGAATAACTTATGGTGTTATAAGAACTGATGAATAGTAATAAGAGTTGCTGGGGAGGAAAACCCTAGGAGAAATAAGGGAGAACTGTAGATAACTGTGCTCAGGCAAAGCATATGTTGTTGTATTTAGACTTATATATCCAGTGCTTCGTGACTCTGGTTAAACCTATTTATTTAATTGGCTTTTGTTTCCAAACGATTTACTACTTTACATATTTTCTTCTTCTATGATGCTTTATGACCTGTAATTCTGTATGTATGCCAGTTCTTTCCAGAAGTTGTAGTTTATAGATTTTCTTATTCTAACTGATGGAACAGCAGGCTCTATCTCCCTCCATTTAAAAAATAATACTCTATCTGTAGTTTGCATATGAAATTTAGAAATTTTATGACATCTTTCTTTTGTTGGGTTGGGATTGCTTATCACCCCTGACGTGTGACAATCGTGAGGCCTCTTTGTTTCAAGTATTCGATTTAAAATTTATAGGATTATATTCCTTAGATTTTTTTCTCACATCTTCGATATAATTTGACAGCATTTTCAAAGAAATTTCCCATCGAGTGTAATGTAATGAATATTTTGTTTGTTTTTATACGAGAGCACCCCGTCGCTGGTGCTGGAGAAGCACGAGGAAGCTGTGTAGACGGAGCATGTCAACAATGTTGTCAAAAGCCGACGAGAACAGATACTCGGGATGCCAGCAAGAAGAAGGTGTTGGAAGAGAAGAGGCTGTTGCGGCTGAGCACCGCAACAGACAAAGGCGACCGATTCTGATGCAAATCGTGGATGTATGGGGCAAGACGGCGCTGGGGTCGGGGGCGATGGCGCGAGTTGTTAGGGCCAACACCGCGGTGTCGGTGGCGAGAAGAGGGCGAGGAGCGACATGGTGGTGGCAAGAAGACCGCGAGGAGCAACATGGAAGGCAACGGCCGGCGGCGCCGCTATGAGGACAAATCGGATCTAGATGGGAGAAAAAAGTGGCAGTTCAAAACACGAGGCAAAGGGGAGAATACCGGCGAACAATATATTCCAGAATTTATTAGAGAAACTACAAGCGCAAAAGTTTTCCTAAGACCTCGTTTACTTGTCTGGTTTTTGCTGGGTTTAGCGAGTTTTATCCCGGTCCACTTAGCGATCCCAAAATTTCCCGGACACCCCGTTTACTTCTCTTGTATTTTCGAGTTTAATCCCGGCCCATCCCGAAAGTTCCACGCCTAGGCCGCTCCCAGGTCCTGTATTCTCACACACGAGTCCTACCTCGTGTATCGTCGAGGAATGAAGCCAGCCAGCTCGTGCGTGTCGAGGGCGGAGGTAGTGGCAGGGACAAGGCAACGGCGTGGATGGCGACCGGGGGACGCCACCAACCGACGCCGCCTCTGGCTACGTCGTGGACCTCTTCGGTGAGTTACCCTACCATCTCATCCCCTCCCCTCCCCTCCCTTCAATCCCGTCGTCCCTGAGTACTCGGTCTGATTCTTTGGACGCTGGGCAGAGCAATAGAGAGAGAGGAGACAGGTACCAGAGACAAATGGCAGGGTGGAGGTGGATAGGAGGGACCTGGGCCGGCCAAGCTCCTGGCTGGAGTAGCACAAGATCCGTGTCCAAGATCTCGCTAGCCAAGATCTAAACAACATTATTATTATCCTCTGAATGCTAAAATCAACAGGGACCAGATCGTACTGTAGATTTTCTCCATACATGAACCGTGTCTTGTGATTGTATTTGCTAATTGCCTGGAGTAACAGGTGGTTAGACAATAGTGCCTAAGTTGCCATGTCGATGCCAGATGCTAACTTGATTGGTTAAGGCTCATTTTATTGGCTGTTTTAAAAGTAAAAGATTTGTTCCCTATCCAAGTTCTTGATTTGATTGTCCTTTTGGTAGTATTGATTTGTGATACGTTCTTTGCTTATACGAGAAACTGTACATGATTTGAGCCAGGGGCGGAGGACCTTGTGTGGCAAGCTATGGCGCCCGCCATACCTTGATTCTGGCGCGAGTACACCTACATCTCAGTCATGAGGGCTGCATGTATGCCATTAGCGCTGCTTTGTCCGTCGTCTAAACCTTGTCTCTGTAAATAAACAAATCGTTTTGGCCTTTGTGAACTGGGCCTTGGGCCTTGGGGCTTTAGTTATTTTGTATACATAGAATCTAGTGGTTGTGGGCCATACGCAGATGGAGCACGATCGTGGGACAGCTTAGAGGGAAATTAGCGATCAATCGAATCGATCGGCATCGGCGGAACTGCAGCGCCATCGGCTAAACCCTAGCTTAGAGTTATCGTCAATTTGTCTGAGAGGCAGGACCGCGCTGCGCAGTGCACGGCTGACGACCCGACGGCAAGCAGGCAATCGCCAGTGCGCACCGCCGTGGTTCACGGCCGCACGAGCGGATAGCCATCAGATGGCACCTATGAGAAAGAGCAAAGGCTGCAAGGTAATGGCTAACTCCAAAGGTATGATTATATTTTGTGTTTCAGCTGTCTACTGGACGTGACCAACCTAACAAGAAAATAAATTAACCACGCAACTAAATTACTGAAAGTCTAAAGATTATTATAGTTACCGTGTCATAATATTTATCGATCGTTGTTTACTTTATGAACATATATTTAGTAAAAAAATATTGTGATGCTATTAGTTTCGCCACACCAAAAAAAAATTCATCCCCGGCCACTGTTTTCAGCTTACATTCTAATAGTTTCTTTTTGCCACAAATATGTCACCCTTCCAGAATCATACTCATTGATAGAAAAAAAATAAAGTTTGTTGGGCTTTTATTATGGATCATCTGAAAGCATCTACATACCTGCTTGCCTTTGACTAATACAGATGTCAGTTCTAAGCTGTGCCAATATGTCATTATTTTTATTTTTTTGGAAAAGAGCATATATTAATATCAGAAGATACCAATTACACCCAGCCTCTGCAACAATGTATTGCCCTAGCGGCCATACGGATACACACAGCCAAAAAAAGAAAGAAGAATTACAAAAAAAGAAAAGTCCCGCTACAGTGACCCATTCGTTGAAACAGCAGTACTACCATCACCAAGACAACACCAGAAGTCCAGCTTCTCCAAAAGCGATGCCTCCAAGAAGGAAATAGTGCACAACACCATCATCGCCCGATCATAGATCTTAGGTTTTCACCCTGAAGAAAGTCCACGCTCTCAAAACAATGCCTTCAACAAGGCCATTGTCAGACACAACCGATTAAGGCCAGACCTTGGGTTTTCACCCTGATAGGTAGGAGTGTGAACCTCTCCTGTGCAGTCGCCCCCACTTGCATGTCGCTGCTCCAAGTCACAAGTCACCAAACCAATTCCTCATCACCACCCAGAGTCGAACCACCATTGTCAGTCCTCATAACTCGGTCTCCATGATATTCTCCGTCAGCACCATGGAACGAGAACATGCCCCATGATATTAACAGCCAACTGAGCTTCGAAGCGCTACCTCTGAACCCAAACGGCCAGAGTAAAACATGGGTGCGCACGACCGAATCTTTCTAATCCGGCAATCTCCAGGAATTATTCGCCCATGGGAGTTCGCCGGCAGAACCTTCCGAAACTCACCATTCCGACCAGATCAACAAGGGAAAGAAACAACAGATCTTCATCTTCGCGCGAGAGGAACCATAGGACCGCCACCATTATTCAAGCACACCAGCAGGCCCCCACACCGCCGATCAGAACAACGAAAGAGAAGGCAAGGCAACGCTAGAGACAAGTACCAGATCGGATAAATCCAGATCGAACCCATCTCTATGCGCGCCTCGCGACCACCCTTTACCTCTCCGGCTCGCGCCCACCATGGCCAAGAGGTCCATGGCCACGCATGGATCTCGCCGGAAATTAGGGGTAGAGGGCCAATCTAGGTCTTCCAAACGGAATCCCAATGCCAGCACCTCCTCCACCAGATCTCCATCACGGGGAACCGCCGCCTCCACCCCGACCAAGGGACGTCGCCCAGGTCGCCATGCCTCAGCCTCCGTCCCGCCGCCCCAGCAGCATCGGCCTCCGCCTTCGACGCACCACCCCCAGCCACCTTCGGCGGCTAGGCCCGCCGCCAGCGCGGTGAGGGCCGGCGGCAGCGGCGGCGATTGGATCACGAGGGGGAGCTTTTGGCGGCGCGGTAGTCGCCCTGGGGAGCAACGCGAGGGGGTACGCCAATATGTCATTTACATGTTGTTCCTGGTTTTCTAGTCTAAAAGCTTATATGCTTATAAAGATATTAGATGTTGGTCTAGTAATCTATCATAATTATTATGTTGGCCAAGAGGTCCATGGCCACGCATGGATGCCGCCGGAAATTAGGGGTAGAGGGCCAATCTAGGTCTTCCAAACGGAATCCCAACGCCAGCACCTCCTCCACCAGATCTCCACCACGGGGAACCGCCGCCTCCAACCCGACCAAGGGACGTCGCCCAGGTCGCCACGCCTCAGCCTCCACCGCCGCCGCCCCAGCAGCACCGGCCTCCGCCTCCGACGCACCACCCCCCAGCCACCTTCGGCGGCGATTGGATCGCGAGAGGGAGCTTTTGGCGGCGGCGGTAGTCGCCCCCTGGCGTCGCCCTGGGGAGCAACGCGAGGGGGTACGCCAATATGTCATTTACATGTTGTTCCTGGTTTTCTAGTCTGAAAGCTTATATGCTTATAAAGATATTAGATGTTGGTCTAGTAATCTATCATAATTATTATGTTGCAGTTAAAGGTTACCACAAAGCTTTGATGTGGGAAGGTACCATACATTTTTTTTGTAATTAGCATCAGCATAAAGTCACTTGATTCTCCTTTATATCTACACAACTTATTGTATGAATTAGCATCAACACAAAAACAGTTTTCGCCTCAGCTTGCTCTTCTCAAGTCAATTAATTTTGTAGTCCATAAGTAACCCCACTCCCGTAGTATATATATATTTTTTTATTAACTGAACAATTATAAGCATATCTGAAATAAGAGTACACCTAAGTTCTATTCCTGGTAGCATACAACGGTTTTGTACCTTGTGTATGTTTTCTTTCTTATTTGTTTGAACTTAGTGAAGTGTGAAAATCAAAAGAACTAGACTGGCAGTACTGAAGTGGGAGTTTAGCGGCTGGTATACAAATGACTAGTAGGTGCTCTGATTTGTTCATGTAGAACTGTATATTTGACATTCATAAATAAAGCTACTGATACACACTTGCTGATTATGCATAAATGTTGTAGTTAAAAGTATAATTTATCTACACCTGTAGATTATACTGTGCTTAATGTTTGGTTGATAACTTGCTAGCACTTTGGGGTATATCTTTCTCTTTCTCTAGTTGGTGTGAAAAAAGAGAGATCATAGCATGAGTTTTTATTTAATAGTCCATTTTGGATACAGATCAATGGCTAATTATCAGTTTTGTATTTGTATTTTTTATATTGGGAACGTTTCTTTCCTTGTTATTAACAAGCTTATGGTCCCCTCTAGCTTTGCAAGATGAACTCCGAGGGCAAGGCAAGGAAGATTGAGAGCAGGTCACGTGTCGTCGTTGAGGCAATGAGGTGTTCAAACATTTCATCAAGACTTTGTAGTTGCAAATCAAAAAAATTGACCCCAAAACTTTTGCATGACATCGAGCTGATGCTCCCATATTTCTTTGTCTTGCCATTATCGAGCTGATAGAAATTCACGTATATTTATTGCAAAATGTTGAATTTTTACTCGAGTGAATATGTCCATTATCGTCGTGTGGGTGTAAAGTTTAGTAAAGTTTCTATTTGTATCACCTGATCTCAATCTTCGCTCATCCCCTCCTATCCTTAAAAATCGAAGTAAACAGATGAGATTAGGGAAATTTGGGGAAATGTGGGGATTGGGTGAAAGGGAGGAATTCACCAAATCCCCTCCCATCCCCAAACCCCTAGGGAATGAAAATACCCTAGAGGTAAACGAGGCCTAAGCGGTAAAACAAAAAAAAATAGCGCCAAGGTTTACTTTTTCATCTAAGGACGAAAAATAATGTCTCAAAATTCGTCTCAATGTGTCTATATATTGGCACACGTATTTTATTTTGTTGAAGCTTGCCTACAAATTGTGACGCCATGCGAAACGTCGCAAAAATACGTCCTTACATAGAGGTGTTATACTAGAATAGAGATGAAATTAAATGCGTCATATGAAAAACGTCCCAACATGATGATTTTGTTGTAGTGCATGTTGGGCTCATGCATGGGTTCCTCCGGTTGGCCTAACAGCATTTAGGAATAGGGTTGGAAGTGACCGAGCCATGTCTGCTATAGCGCAACAGTGGGAGCTTCACGAACCCGAGTTGGGCCCGGCCAGGCCTATGTTGGCCTGCTATGCTCGTGCTATTCTGTCCGGTCTGCTACTGCCCACGGCACGTGGAGGTTGTTCCCTTTCACGTGGTTGCGGTTCTGTCGTCTCTTATCCTTGGCGGTTTCCTCGGTCCGGTTGGTCTCACAGTGTATGTGTTTTTTTTCGATGTACGAACTATGTTATGATTTTTTAAGGGAATATAGCCAAGGAAACCCCTGATAATATAAAAATAAAACTCACGGTGCAGCATTCATGTGGCCTTTTCGGTTGCTAAGTGTAACCTGTCTCATTTCAAAAAGTTCTCGGACTACCTTGTCGTTGGTCTCTTGTCGTTGGTCTCCTTCCGATGCGGCTAATTACTCGCAAGTACTTTCTCCATCTAGAAATAAATGATTCAAATTTGTCTAGATTCACATGTTCTAAACACTAACACACGTCTAAATACATGTGAATCTAAATAAATCGGGGTCACTTGCTGCAGGACGGTTCCGGGTATGTTTGAACAGCCATTTGATTAGTCCGTCTCGCGTCGTACGAGACATGCCACATTTCGTTTTTGGGTTTCTAATAAGCTGATACAATTGTAACAAGTTGATCACAATGGCAGAAGGTCATTTCGTTTTGCATGGTATGTTACCAGAGCTGTCCATAAAACAGAGCCGGCATGAGCCAACTACTCTGTGGACTTTCCGTGTACCATTGGGTGCTCATTTGATATGCGATGCAACCACCAAGGAACAGCCAAGTTTAGCTCTTGCGGGGCCGTTTTCCCTGAAGTAGTATAGTAGTCCGTCCAAGATGAGTTTTGATTGTAAGCCAAAATTGTAAAAGGAGGATCAATGATGACCCCTTACTCTTGTCTTCAATTGTCATGTGTCTCCATCTAAACTTGAAGCATGGCTTGCCACTGGCAAATGGAGAGCAGCTAGCTCGGTGCTTACATGTACTGTACGTAAAAGATCAATGATGACCACAGAACATTTTACATATATAGATGGAGGGTGGTGGTGGTGCAGACACGACGTAACATGGGGTTGCATCGACGCGTCGATCCCAGATCAGCGTTGCCAATTCTAGACCTCTGTCTACGTGGCACGTTTGTTAATCATCTCACGTTCGGCTAATTTCAGGAGACAAAACACTTAGCCATTGTGCTTCGTGATTTCTTGGATACAGCTTAATTGTTGCGTGCCCAAGCTGTGGCACACAGCACAGGCTCGGTAAAGACGACATAGGGGAAACGAGTCGTGCCCAAGTTCCGACTTGTTGATGCAAACGCAACAAAATGATCACAAGGTCACAACCGATGGATGCATGCATGAGATGTTACCTAAGCTGTCTATAAAACAGAGCCGGCATGAGCCAACTACTTTGTGGACTTTCCATGTGTACTCTGCTACTACTGGATGTTCATTTGATACGCTGATGCAATGCAACCACCGAGGAACAGCCCAGTTTTGCCGTGGCGGGCAGCAAGCCAAAATTGTAAAAGAAACACACGCAGATCGACACACCGAGCCCCTACCCTTTTCTTCAATTGTCATGCGCCTCCTTTTAAACTTAAAGCATGGCTTGCCACCGGCATGAGTGGAGAGGGTTACGTGGTGCTTACACATAGTACGTAAAAGATCAATGATGACCACACAACATATACTCCCTCCGTTCAGAAATAAATGAGTTGTATTTGTTTAAATTCGTATATTTTTATACCTTAAAATATGTCTACATACATGCACGCAAGTCACTTATTTCTGAATAGAGGGAGGATATAACTAGATGCAGGGTGGTGGTGGTGGCCGTGGTTGTGCAGACACCACTTAATGTGGGGTTGCATCGACGCATCGATCCTAGTTGAGTTTAGCTAAGAGCATCTCTAGCCATAGTGCTCCCCTGGCCAAATTTCGGCGACAAAATGGGCCTCCCAAGGGACGGCGCCGAAAACTTTCGGCATGGGGGCGCCGATTCCCAGCCATGCACCCGGTTCGGCCACCCAGACGGCGATTTTGATGGAAAAATAGTACACATTCGGTTTAAGTTCATCCCCTTATATATAAATTCGGCCAAAAGTTCTACCAAAGGTAGCAAATAGTATAACAAAGCACATAGCCATGCATGAATTTAAACAAGTTTCAAACACAAACTAAAACACATCAAACTAGGTGTTGCCTTTGTGCCTCCACAAGTGCTCCACCAGATCCTGCTGCAAACGGCGCCGAAAGGTTGTCTCGTCGTGTAGCGGATCTTCAGCAAAGTAGTCGACGTACAACATGCAGTGCCCCTCCAAACGCTGCCTCGGCTTGCACTTGCGGTGACCTGGTGCCGAGCCACCACTTTGCTTCCCGCGCGTACATGTCGGCCAGGCACGCAAGGATCTTCAAGTGTTCTTCATCGTCGGCGGCTGCGGCGGTCTCCTCCTCGATTAGGACAACGAACATCTCCTCGTCGACGGCTGCGGCGGTCTCCTCCTCCATTAGGAGAAGAACATCTCCTCGTCGTCGGAGTCCATCGCCCGTGGGCAAAATGCCGAGTATTTCATGGGCGTGGTGGGTGAGTAGCTGCCTGAGAAGCTACCCGCGGTTTGGAGTCACCGCGAAATCTCGGGGAATAGGAAGGTGGAGGGTGGTGCGGTGGTGGGCGCCCTTGCTAGCGGCGAGCTTTCGGCAGAGTGGGGAGGGGTGGTGCCGGCGGCGGCATGGCAGCAAAGGGAAGAAAAGGAGATGAGGTGGAGCGAGAAGGCGAATCTCGGCGTGGAAATATGTTGTCTCGCCGATAGAGCTGGCACACACTCCTTTTTCCTTTGTTCGGCGCTCCCAAGCGACCCCAACACGCTAGGTTTGGCCTGGGTTCGCCGGCTAAAAGTTCGGTACAATCCGACGGAAATTCGGACTCTCGAGGCTGACTAGGAAAAAATCACTTCACCGGTAAAATAAAAATTCCTAGGGGCTCTTGGAGGCTGGCTGGAGATGCTCTGATGGATGGAGTAAAATTTAAGCGCGTTGCCAATCCTAGATGTTTGTCTACGTGGCGTTTGTTAATCATTTCACGTTAGGCAAATTTCAGGAGACAAAACACCATTGCGCTTCGTGATTTCTTTCGCGTAACACGAGTGGCAGTGGCGCGGAACAAAACGTCCGTGATAGGCGATCCACACACATAGGCGTGTTCGTCGCAATTGCCTGGCGTCTCCGTGCATATAAATGCTCCATCCACCCCCTCACGAACACCTGCAGCAATGCTCTTCACTCGTCCTAACCAGTAGCAACTTTTCTCCCTCAGCAGCTAGCTAGCTGGTTCGGCGCGCAATCGAGGCGCAATGGCGGCACCTTTTCTGCTAGTAGGTCTTCTGCTCATCGCGTCCGGAGCCACCGCCGGGGTCGAAGATGGGGCAAGGGAGCTTCCCCATCTCCAGCTCCCAGGCACCCCCGACTCGGGCCGTGCGCACGGATCCGACGCGCTTCTTGACCTCCCATGCACCCCGGACTTGGGCTGCGCGCACGGGTCCGACGCGCCGCCGCCGCCCTCGCAGGGGTTCATCATGGACATCCTGTCCGGGAGCGGCTGCGGGCGCTTCGCGGATCTCGTCGCGGCCACGCCCAACGCGAGCAACATCTTCGACGAGGAGCGCATCGCGGCTGGTGGCGGAGGCCTGACGGTCTTCTGCCCCGACGACAAGGCCGTCGCCGCCTTCGAGCCGACACTCCGAGCCCTGGCCGACGACGACCGGCTCGACGTCCTGCTACACCACGCCTCGGCGGCGCGCTACGGCCGGGCGCAGCTCCAGGCGTTCGACTGGGTGGCGGTCCGCACGCTCGCCGCCAACAATACCCAGAGCATCACCGTCCGCGACGACGGCGACACGGTGTGGCTGTGGACGTCGTGCCAACGTGGCGCGGTCAGGGTCATCAAGATGGCGGTCTCGTCGGAGGAGGCCCCCCTCGCCGTGTACCTCGTCGACGCCGTCCTGCTGCCGGGACACGTGCGACAGAAGCTGGGTGGAGGGGACGAGGCGGCGGCGCGCGGTGGGTCGTACCTCGCCTGGCTGCACTGCTGCGTGCCGCTCTGGGCAGCGCTGAGCTGGGTCCTAGCAGTCATCGTGGGCTACCTGATCGGAGGATGGTTGGCTAGCTCCAGGTTCCATGATCCACTGAAGCACTGAAGGTGAAAGAGGAGCAGACCCAAGAAGCGCCTTCTGTTGATGCTGACTATATTTATGTGAGTGTGTGGGTGTTGTGTTTAGTTGCATTGCATGGTACTGTAGTGCTGGACTGAGTTTGGGTTCCTGGGTCTGCTGTAGTAGCTTTGTATTGACCACTCCTGAGAGTCGAGACCTATAGGCGTATGTCTCCGTTGATCTTGTGCTGTACTGTTGTGTGCGAGTCCACCACTCCATCTATAAATCTGCAGTGTCATAATCTGTCTGTCTTGTTGTTTATATCATTTTCTCTTCCGCGTGCATTACATATTGGATGATTCCATGACACATAAGACTGTTGGATATGCAGATCCACATATTGCGAGGCAAGTGCTCCACAAATACTCTCGAAATTAAACCAAAGGCTAATAACACTTGTTCATGCTTTGTAAAATCTTCGTGGCTATATATAAAGTCTTGTCAGATCTTGCAAGTTGTCCATCCCAACGTGTGTTCATTAATGTTGTGTTTGGATGCACTTAATTAGGCTTTAGAATTGGCTATTTAGAATTTGGGCACCGATTCTACTGTTTGGTTGGTCAAAGAGTTCGTGTCTGGAAACGAACCTGAATTCCAGCCCAACCCGCGGGCGCCGGGTGTGTCTGCCCAGGCTAGCGAATACAAGTGGAATGCGGCCACCTGCTGGCTGCGCAGACGGTTAAGCGCCGCACAGAGCACACCTCCTGTTGGACCGGCCCAGTTTGCGTCAATATTTCTTCTATTTTTTATTATTTTATTATTTTTGTTTGTTCTTTCTATTTTTTGTTTATATTTTTATGATATTATTTTTTCCGTTTTCTATTTTATTCTTATTTATGTTTTAAAAAATCATTTTTTGAATTTTGTTTCATGATTTTTCGAATTAGATTTATGATTTTTGAAATTTTTGCTCATGTTTTTAATTTTTGGTTCATGGTTTTTTCTGAAATTGGTTCATGTTTTTCTAAATTGATTTATGATTTTTGAATATGATTCATGACTTTTTGAAATTGATTCATAATTTTCAAAATTGGTTCATAATTTTTGATTTCTTATTCATGATTTTTTAAAGAAATTAAAATTTATTTATGATATTAAAAAAATCTTCACGAATATTAAAAATATTCACAGTTCTTAAATCGTTATTATAAAGAAAGTTGACCCGCGCCTTCAGGTGGCGCGCGTTGCGCCGCCTTGAAGCGGCATATAGCATATCCTCGAATACAGAGCCCAGGACCTCCGTATCTGTTTGAAATCAGGCAACTACGAAACTTTTTGTTCCAAAGAAAAGAAGCTCCGAGGGTGGTGTTGCAGGCCATGACGCTTTATGAGTAGGTGCCGCAGTGTCTCTAGGGCTCAGTGGCTAACCCAGGAATGAACAAAGGAGGGGGCTAACTTATGATATGTCTAAATTTTGGGTAGATAATGAAAATATATTACGATAGCATAGTACACCACAAATTACACAAAACGACGTTGCTCTCCAAATAACTCTTAAAATAAGGAAATAACATGGAAAAATGCATTCTCCCTAGATAAATACCAAGCAAAGGTCTGATCCACCACACTATGTCATCACGAACACTTGAGAGTTGAGATTTCATAAGCACCGTAGGCACCTGCATGCAAAGTAGTATATATATTATAAATGGATATGAAAGATTATATGAAGAGTAAAGTACTAACAATAGAACGTACCACTAAGATCTAACAATGGTTTTGGATAATTGACATTTGCGGTTCTTGTAACATTGAATGTCTTGAATATGACATCATCTTCAACACAAGCAAACATTTCCCTCTCTATAGAGCACACCATGCTATCATTCATGCATTCATCATTTATTTTATTTCTCAACTCATTCTTGATGATATTCATAGCAGAGAAATCTCTTTCAACTATTGCCATTGCCACAGGCAAAATCAAAGAAAGTTCAATCAGACGATATACCAACGGGTAACATATGTAACTATCACTTTGAACCATCTTCACCGCAAGATTTCCAAGATCATTAGAACTTGAGAAATCTTCATCACTTCTCACATCAATAATGAAGGTTTCAAGTTGTGTTTTCAGTTTTCAGAACTACACAGTCATATTTGGAGAAGTCTAAAGCATATATCTTAGAAAGCTGTAGTATTTTTTCTTGATCAAAGTTAGCAAACGAATTCTTTGGATCGAGGCAAGCAATACATCTCAACAACTGTGTCGATCTTTCAGAAAACCGATTGTTCAACTCAACTAGATTTTGATCAATCACAACAATAAAGATATTATGATGAAAATGATGATAGTAGTTTACTAATTTTGCTCCATGGCCTCTTGAACGACCCCTAATTGGTATTGTATCTTCCATATTTGGCACAAGTATGTTTCTTTTCGCACAAAAGGCCTTTGCTTCATCAAAAAGCTCAAGCCAACTATTCTCCCTCATGTCATTCATATTCTTCAACACAGCCCCAATCAGCCCTATAGAACAAACGATATTTTGATTCTTCCTTTGCAAACACTATGACAATTCTTAAGTTTTCCCAGGAACTCTGATCATAAGATGCAATACAAGTATAAATTCGAAGTTCTCCATTCTTTCTATCTAACCTGATGCTTTAGTTCTTTGATCACTCTCTCCATCATCACAAATGTTCTCCAATACCTCCAATAGAGAGGTCTACATTAGTTGAAGACAAACCAAGGTCTTATGATGTGTGCCCCACCTTGTATCACCAGGTCTTGCAAGACTAGTTTCTTGGTTTTTTCCTCTTCTTGGAAATATTTCACCACTTTCCAATTGGGCTACAAGCTTGTCATGGTGATCATGGAGAAGCTGATCACTCCTCTTACAAGAAGCACTAATAGTAGTGAAAATCGAGGTGGTATAGTTAAAAAAATCCTCAACATATGAGCAACAGAAACAACCACTAACTACAACTGGTGAGCAAAACAGTGGATCTAGAAAGCATATGGGTTTTCATCCATTATGCATCTTTGCAAACCATGGAACTGGCCTCTCATGTTTGATGCTCCATCATATCCTTGCCCTCGCAATCTAGAAATAGATAAACCATGCTTTATAAACATAGAATCCAATGCTTTTTTAGTGAGGCTGATGAAGTATTAGAAACATATTTCACTCTAAGAAATCTCTCAATTACATGGCCTTGTCCACTGACATACCTGCAATACAAATATTTTTATTAATTAACAAATAACACTTACTAACATAAGACTTTAAAATACTAATAACAAAAATGTACAAATCTTAATATCATGGCCATTTGCTCTTTTATTGATTTATCACGAGATTCATCAAGTCCTGCGAAAATACGCCCTCCCAACTCAGACAAAATAACCTTCCTTGTCTCATGTGCGCAAGCCTTCACCAAATCTTTCTGTATTTTGGTGGTGGTCATTTGACAATTGCCAGGAGCATTTTCACCAAGCACACTTGCAGCTTGGGGATCCTTGTGTTCATACCACCCCACCATCTCTAAAAAAATTCCCTTATTGATCGATCTCGAGGACTCATCATGTCCATAAAAAGCAAGAGCTTGCAAAAGGACAAATCTTACAACACCTAAAATGATAATCATGCGAGCTTGATATAACTTATCCTTCTCTATGCCTTTCTCAAACCATACATGTGCCACACTTTGTATTTGGTTTTTGAAAGCAAGTGCGTGTTTCCTAAACTTGTTATGAATACTATCAACCTTGCCATGAAAGTTTTGAAGCCATTTCTCCAATTAACAAAACCTTTTTTGGTGAATGTATCATTCCCATAGTTTCCTACCCTTGGTGGCTTAAAGAGATAACAATAAAAGCAAAATGTTGCATCTTTCTCCACACTATAATCTAACCAATCAAACCTCTTGTACCAAGATTCGATAAATGACCTCATTTGTCCCGATTGGAGTGTCCGTGGAAAATTATTCCTTGTTGGTTGACATGGACCCATAGTCTAATATGCTCTCCTCGGTTCATCTCTAATGTTAGGATCAAAATCTTCATTTGGCTTCTTAAGCCCTAGATCAGCAACTATGTCATCCATATCAAGCTCAATCCGTGCTCTTTTATGCTCGACATTGCCACCTTCATCTTGAGGTACTAAAGCTCTACTACTTCCCAATGCATCTTGTCCTTGAATGACGAATTTGTCCATCTAAAACCTCATAAATTTCAAGTGATTTGAACAAAAATTAGTTAGCCTCTAACAATGGTTGAACATGTGAAATATATGAACAAAAGTTAACAGATGTAGTGCATGAATAGATGACATATAAATAGAGAGTCCCAAGTATCAATTTCTATAAAAGTTACATGTCGAAGGAAAAAAGAATGATAGTTCGGATCGAATTCGAGAGAAATTACCTACGGTTGCGGACAAAATCATGGGCGCCTAGGCGGTTCCTGACTTCCTGTGGTTAGTCGCTGTGCTCGTTGGTGACTTGGCATGGACTGCGAGTCAGCAACCCATGGTCCCACACGGCCATGTTGCTTGATGCCGGAAGCGGGAGCGGCCGGAGCACCACCAGGAGCCGACTAGGGTGCTAGGGAGAAAGAGGCAAGGGCGGCGTGAGAGATACGGCGTGATCGATTCTAGATTGGTATGGAAGGCGGGCGGGCGATGCTTGGGTTCCTGGATCGATCGGCATTGAAGCCTCCTACACTAGCTCACGTATGGCATGGCTTGTTTGTTGTTGGGCTGCAGCCGGAAGGGGGCTGTGGGCTGAACAGGAATCAGATTTTTAGACGAAATAAAGCATATTTGCTCCCTGCCTAACTTGGGCCTGACCCGGGCTTCAGCCCATCTAGCACGGGCCCTGAGTCTGCCCCTGCTAGGGCTTGATCACACAATATGCACCGAGGGTGGTGCTACAGGCCATGACGCTCGAGGTGTCCGGCTGTCGGCTGTCTAGCACCAGTCTTCAACAACCAGCCAATGGAAGAACTTGACGTGCGGTGGTGCCCAGTTCCTCCAGACCTTGTTCACATATATACCCAGTCGATAGTGTTGACTTTAAAAACAAATCTAGACACATAGCAAACTTCGTTCTTGGATTACAGAGACCATCAGGGTTCAGAGAATGCTCGACGAGGCACTCGTTAATAATATGAAAATCTCTGTGGGAGAAATAATATCCAGATGAAGCATATCACACTATTGTAGTACTCATAAGTTAGATGTGCCACCTCTGATGACACATCAATCTACAAGAAACAACCATAAGATCTATTAGTTTGTGCAGCTACCCAATCAACACACAAATACAGGTAAAATCCATCAGATTCTCCCCTACACCACTAAATTAAATTAAGAATAAACTAGAAAACAAAATACACCACATGATTAGAAGATGGTGAGAAGAGAAGAAAGCTAGATATAGGCTCACTTACACTTGATGAAGGGGGTAGCCATGCTCAATGCCATGGGAGGAAACGGGGCTAGATGCGTTGGTGGAGATGTCATGCCATGGAGGAGGCTAGGGTGGAGGTAGCGGCTATTGCACGGCTGACGGGGTAGAGGAGGTTGTAGCTAGCGGCGGCTTCTATAGCGGGGCAAGGGCAAGCAACAGCGATAGATCGGGGGAGGCCGTGGATGAAGGAGACGAGGCGCCTCCTCTAGGCCAGAACAACACGAAGCCACTCCTCCACCAGCGTTTCCCCAGAGCCGCTCATTGCTGCTCTTCCACCTCCGGCAGCACTGCACCTTCCTTCTCCTCCACCTCCATCCCAGCCCTACCCCTCGAGCTCCGTCCGCCGGCTCCACCCACATAACCACCTTCCTCTCCCACCTCTCCACCTCAAGCACCAAAAAAATGAGACCCACGAGCACGACCTGGCGCTGGAACGGGGAGAGGAATGAAGCTGAGGATTGGACGAGAAGAGGTGCCAGATTGGGGAAAGAGAGGAGGAGGCGAATTGGAGGAAGAGTGAGATGATGCACGATTGGGGAGGAGAGGAGATGAGAGGTGGCGCAGATATTTCAGTACCTATGGCCCGATCTAGGTTTTCACCACTCCATACTCTGCTCACCTAGAAAAGCACGTACCTAACAAGCTCAGAAGTGGAAAAGAAAACTACTGCGTCCAATGACATAAAATCACCAGGAGGGTGAAAACCAAAACTGTTCACAGGATCGGATGACCCAGGGGAGTGCGCACCGGGGAATGGCCTCAATGGTCGGGTAACCTAGCCCCTTTTATAGGAGTAATTCTCTCTCTGCAAAAGAGCTTTGTGACATGCTTAGTAGCTTGGAGGCTGTTATTCCTGGATGTGAAATGACGATTGCTTGTCTCTTAACGGGGACGACAATTAAGAGCAAAAATAAAGAAGGTGGGCGATTGCCCTTAGACCGGCACTCGAAAGGAGAAGTCACTCAGGTGCAAAGACAAGAAGAATGACGCCTTAGAAAAGGTTCCGGAGGATGTTCTTCATCTTCTCGTCTCTCCACAGTTTGGCTCGTTATTTAGTTTTTTGTTGGCCATTTTCTTGTATTGAGGTGTTCTCTTTGATGGTTCGGTTCCTTGTTCAGGTCATAGGGGTTGCAGTTGTTGTTTGTTGGGAAAGTTTGGAGGTGTGTCTATGCGGCGCAGGGTTTTCTTGCTTTATGAGTAGTTCGCTTTGGTATGTTTATATATTTTTTGCGGATTTTTCGTAAACTAGGTGAGCAATTGTCTTTTTTAATTAATAGATTGGGACAAAGCTGTTAGCCGTTTCATAAATATTTTTCTTTTACTGTTTTAGCACCAGGATGCACCGAAAGATTTAGAAAGATTTCCCCTTTTCAGGTACGTGTCCTGGCCGAGAATAACCCATCATTATTTTCACTCTTCTCTGCACGTTGCTTTGTGGGGATGACCAACCCTGCAAGGTATCCTGCATGTGATCGCTATTCTGTAAAGTGGACAAAAGGGGTAAAATGGCCATTTGTAATCTCAGCATATTTCCACCTTGCATCATCCTTGTAGCTAGGGTAGGTGTATTACGCGCAAACATCCAGAAACACATCAAGTATCGATCATTCACACACGTCAAGTACGAATCATCCACTCATATCACAAGGTTAGCTAATTCTTCTAATTTCCTCGTTGTTTCTGGAGTCAGAACCGCACTATCATTTCTTTTTACCATATCCACCTGTCATTAACCCAACATTTCAACCCAATGCGCTGTCGTCCAAAGAGGAGTAGTACATCATAGCCTCATATGGGGAATAATTAAACCTCACCAGTTCACTATAGATTCTTAATCCAGGAAATAAATCCTAAAGAACCTAGTGGATAACCACGACGAGCCAATCTGCATAATTTTGTAGTGCACGAGATCCAGACAGCACGTGCTCTGCAACCTATCATGTCCATTTTTCAATCGGCCCAAAATCATCCGGTCTACAGTCTAGCTACATTGTGTGCACCCAGTCCGATCTTCGATGGGCATGATTCTCTTTTCTCTGAAGTAAGTCAGATTCGGATCCCACCGCGATCCTATCGATCGACCGTTGTCACACTTGAAAAAGATGCTTGTCGAATTTGCAATCGTTAATCATACGTAGTTCTTGGCATGTAGCACCGAAGTCTTGAGAAAATTCAGATCAAACACAAGGAGGCACCGAATTTCAAGTTGGGCTGATGAGAGCCATACATGTTCAAAACGAGCAAGCCCCACACCGCCTAAATGCCCAAATTAAGTGAGGGATCCTACATGGTCCCTTCCCTGTGGCGGCAATTTGGGGAGGCAAAAGTTCAAATCTTGGCATTTGAACAAACCAGATCAGAGACCCCAGATACTAGTCGAGTCGGCCAAAATTGAATGGGGTATTTTGGTCCGGTCCTGTCCCCCAATCCACCATGCACGAGATGGCAGGTCCAGGCTAGCGCATTAACCCCATCCTGTCGGCCGAGTCGGTAAACTGTCGCGGAATGCCACTGCAGCCTGGTACACGTACGTCGAATTGCGCTACTGTTTTGGCACGCGTACGGTTCTCGTTTTGAAAGCCCAGCTGCCCAGGGTGGCAGCTCCGTCCGTCCAGCAGCTCGCTAGCTGGTTAAAAGGGATCACGAACTCACGATAGTGGTTCGTTGGCATCGGATCATGCGCTAGAAAGCGTTGCTTAGGTTAGTTAAAAAGGCTGATTTGACGACGCAGATCAGCTGGGCCATGTGTGGTGTGGCCTCCGGCGGGGACTCCAGTTGATGCGCCTCTGCTTTTTCAAATGTGAGATGTGCAGTGCAGTGGTTTGGGATAAGAAGCTGGAGTAGTAGTGTCACCCACATGCAGGAGAGAGGGCTGACCAAGACCCAGCTGATCCTCTTACAGATTAGTTTACCCACGGTCAAACCTGTCACCATCTTCATCATCATGTCATGCATTCAGTGGATGAGTGGAGTCAACCAAGATGGTGCGAGATGCAATCTGGGTTCTTAAGAACAATGCAGTATGAAATTCAGTCAAGCTAACTAGCTCCAGGTTTTTCCATGCATTTTGTGAGTTCCACCGTATAACTCAGTTAAAACTTACTACTAGCTGAAGATGCCTGAATGTTTGCTGGAGCAAAGCATTGCTTTCAGAAGAGGTAACTAACTAACGGTCCTCGCAAGCTTCTCATCCAAGTGCCTAACTGTGCCAGTTCATCCGAAGATTTGGGCAAGCAAAGCATTTTCTTTCCAAGACCCACGTTCTCTGACTGTCTGTGACGAGTGCAGAATTGGTTCGGCTAGCGCTGGCCGGTGGGAAGCGAGCGCGCGTTGCCAGCACAAAACAGGACCTGTTAGCTCCACCAGCCAGCTCTGTAGTCTGTACGTACGTCCAGCTGATCTGAGCTGCGCCACCCCAAAATTCCATTCCGCTACGCGCGGAAGCTGCTGCTAGTAGTACCATCCAACAATGAACGCGCCATGTACGTTACGTACCCTGCGGGAGTTATTACAGGTGAGCACCGAGCAGCGACAGCCAGAGCGTTTGCCGCACATGGTGGCGTGGCGTGCCTAAATATATTCCACCCCACTCCGTGTCTGTCCATGGCCCTCACCGCAGTAG
The DNA here is from genome assembly GCA_023614405.1 of Avena insularis. Taxonomy (NCBI): domain Eukaryota; kingdom Viridiplantae; phylum Streptophyta; class Magnoliopsida; order Poales; family Poaceae; genus Avena; species Avena insularis. The sequence continues at coordinate 90,799,495 of CM042696.1, read as the reverse complement.
CAGATCGCACAAGCTAGGAACACGTAGCAGAGCAGAGCGCACATGCCGGGGCGGGCGGATCGTCGGTCGCTTCTGCCGCAATGCTGCTGTTTCTGCGAGGTCGCGCAGTGCTCGTAGTAGAAGCTAGAGGCTGATGGGGAAGGCGGGTAGGTGGCTCCGAAGCTTCCTGCCGGGCAAGAAGGGTCACAGCGGGAAGGACAACAACGTCAGGGACGCCAAGGCCGGCGCCGGGGTCGGGCCAGAGGAGACGCCCAGGTGGGCGCCGGCGTCGCAGGCTGTGACGCCGGCGTCCACGCCGGGGTGCAGGGAGAAGAGGAGATGGAGCTTCCGAAGGCCTCCGGCGTCCGCGGCCACGGGCCAGCTCGCGTTCCTGGAGCAGCGGGCGGACCCGGACCAGCACGCCATCGCGGTGGCCATCGCCACCGCGGCCGCGGCCGAGGCGGCCGTGGCGGCCAAGCAGGCGGCCGCCGCCGTCGTCCGGTACGCCGCGTCCGCGCCGGGGTCCAAGCGCTCCGTCATCGGCATTGAGGAGGCCGCCGCGATCAAGATTCAGGCCGTCTTCAGATCGTACCTGGTGAGTCGTCGCGCGTCTCGATCCACAAACCGGTTCTTGATCCGCGTGCGTGAAGGGCCACGCTTGCATTTGTTTGTTTTTATCTGAGACTTCTGTTCCTCGGGATCGATGATGCGCAGGCGAGGAAGGCACTGTGCGCGCTCAGGGGCCTGGTGAAGCTGCAGGCGCTGGTGCGCGGCCACCTCGTGCGGAGGCAGGCCAGCAACACCCTGCGCTGCATGCAGGCGCTCGTCGCCGCCCAGAACAGGGCACGCACGGCGCGCCTCCGGCTCCTCGACGACGAGAAGCCCATCCGCACGCCGCGGATGACGCCGACGCGGCGCTCGCCGCACCATCCACGGCTCCGACAGCATCAGGTATGTATATTGCCCTGTTAAAATTTGGAAACCCGGCCCGTAACCGAATTTCGTTTGGAAATGTATGTAGGAGTTGGAGGAGAACATCAAGATCGTGGAGGTGGACACCACTGGGACCGGGGTGAGCGATGCCCACTGCACGCCGAGGACGTCCCGGCGCAGCAGCTGCTACGCCACGCCGCTCTGCCGCACGCCGTCCAAGACCGAGCTGTACCAGAAGGTGTCGCCGACGCCGTCCGCGCTGACTGACGCCAGCGGGCGGTCCTACAGCGGGCGGTACGAGGACTTCTCCTTCGGCACCGCGCGGGCCAGCCCGTACCACTACAACTACGCATCCGACGCGTCCTGCAAGCAGCCGCAGCAGAGCCACGGCGCCGACCACCCGCTCCTGTTCCCGAGCTACATGGCCAACACGCAGTCGTCGCGCGCCAAGGCGCGGTCGCAGAGCGCGCCCAGGCAGCGCGCGTCGGTGTCGTCCGCCCCGGAGGCGCCACCGCCGTTGTGGGAGAGGCAGGCCAGCGGCGGGCGGCGCAGGGCGTCGCTGGAAGGTCCATCAGCGCAGCGCGGGATGGCGTCGCCCAAGACCGGAGCCGTGCGCGTCCAGCGGTGCCAGTCGCAGGCCAGCGCGCCGGCCGCGCCGTGCCCGTGGGGCGTGAGGCTGGACATGTCGAGCGCGTCCCTCCACGACAGCGAGTGCGGGTCGACCAGCACCATGAGGACCGCGGCCACCAGCATGTACTGCTGGTCCGCGGCCGCCAACAGCACCGGCGTCGCGTGATCGAGGGTGTGCGTGCGTGCACGGTACACGGCATTAATACTGAATCGAATCGGGCAGAAGAAATGCTAGTGTCCGTAGGGACAACACATGTTCGACTAGCTAGTTTCCGGCCGGCCGGGGTACTGAAGTTTCTGTGACTCTAGCTAGTTAACAGTAGAAGATGAAGCTGAGCGTGACGGTCAAGCATGTGTGAGTGGTCTCTCTAGTAAGGTCTGAATGCTGACATCTTGGTGTTTGAGCTTGCCAAGAAGAAGAGTGTCTTTGACTTTTTGTACTACTTCGTTTCTGTTCTGGCTGTAGTAGCACTGTTTAATCTTTCCAGTCTGTGAACTGTCAAGTCCTACTCGTTGCAGAATGAGATGAAGAAGACAGCTGAACAAGTTCCAGTGTCTCGTTCGTACTGAAGGCAGACAACGGACTGCCTATGAGGAACAGCATAAACCATTCTGGATAACCATTTGTTTTTACAAAATAAAAAATATAACGGAAACTCTGCATCTGTGATTTCAGACTGGGAATTCTAATGCTGCCCTGACCCTACCACAACCTCGTGCACTCTCACTGGGCTGTTGTATCGAGCTGAAATAATTTAAGGTAAAGAATTAGTTAAAATGGATTATTATTTCTCAAAAAAGGTTAAAAATGGATTGTTTCTGTTTAATCATGTAATAAAAAGGTTTTTCAACTTAAACAAGAGGATGGTATAATTGTTGGTGAAGCTCTAAAAGTCTAAAACCTTATATTAGTATCATTTTTTATAAGAAACTAGCATGGTGGCCATCGCAAATGCAAGGGCTACATCTTTACTCTTTATTAATTTTGTCTATTTGCTCTTTAATTATTCATAATCATATACTCCCTTCGTCTCAATTTACTCCGCGTTCTGGGTTTAGTCAAAATCAAACTTTATAAACTTTGACTGTGTATATAAAAAAAAATATGAACATCTAAAATATGTAATAAATATAATTAGACTCACTATAAAATATACTTTTATATTGTATGCAATTGATTTTATAAATGTTGGTATTTTATAGAATATGCTTAGACAAGTTTTAATATGTTTGGCTTTGACCAACGTAGAATGCAGAGTAATTTGGGACCGAGGGAGTACATTCATATTATATCAATAAGATATGCCATTGATTTTGTACCACCAAAGAGATCAGGAGAATAAAACATTATAGCCGCATGGAACATCTTTAATCATCTTTATTTTTCATACAAATGTGCTATTTCCGATTATATGTTTTGATTGTATGTGATACTTTATTTTCATGTAAAATTAAAGTAAGCTCGCTAGCTATCCCATGGTGTTCAAATAAGCCTCTAAGATGCAAAGTTGCTTTTCATTTCAAATTGCATGTAATATACATAAGATTTTATAAGTTCCAGATGCTATCGATGAACAATCACCCTTATATGTGAAACCTTGTGCCAACAAACATGTTTTAAATTATATTAGTTTATATGACATTCTTTGATGTACAAGCACATGCTAAATTATCTACCACTGAGACTTCGCATTCTTGCGATGGTGGTCATGTGTCTTTCATTCGAAAAAAGGTGGTAATAGGCTATGGATCTCAAGTCAATTGCAAAAACACCCATCTAGTTAACCTTCTGACAAAACTATAGTAAGAAATATTTCATGTCTCATGGTATCCTATGTTTCAAGATATCATTGTGATTAGATGTTTACAATTATTATGATCTATTGTGTGTGGCCTCATTTAGATATCGATATGAAGATCTGGTTGTGGTCTACTAACAAAGAGGGTCCACATAATTAGCGTTCCAATATTTTCTAAGACAATTTTAGAGAAAAACATTTTTTCTATTGCATTATGATTCAATACATGTGATATTTAATTAAGACGACATATCTATTAGGATTAGCTGCCCTATTATATTGTCAGAAATATGTTTTGTTATTCTGTGAGAATATTAAATATATGTTTCTTTTCCAGTCGTATCGTGTATTATTTAAATATGGAATAGCTGTAATCTAAAGTCACCAAATGGGTCATATGCCTAATTCACGAAACATATGAAATAGATTAACATTGAAATTTGGAAAGATATTTTTCTTATATAACTGCTATAATTTTCAAAAATTTAGAATGGGAAAGATTTCATAGGATTCATCCCAGATTTTAGAATGGGAAAGATTTCATAGGATTCATCCCAGATTTTAGAATTGGAAAGATTTCATAGGATTCATGTGCATTGCATTGCATCATGGCTTCAAAATTTTATTTCAAAATGCCATTAGTTCTTATAAGGAATATATAAGGATTTATAAAATTCATTGTCTTTAAATTAGAAAGTGTTGCTAAATATGACCCTAAGATGGTCCCCTGATTTTTATAAAATTCTAGAAAGAAGAATCACTTCATTTAGAGTTGTTTTGAAAAAAGATATAAAGGAATTGAGAAAAGGAAAAGAATAAAAAGAAATAGAAAAAAAATAAGCTAACTAACCTACCGGATCAGCCACTGGGCCTGCCCATCCCTCTAGCTAGTGCACGGCAGCAACGTCCGTAGCCCAGCTAGCAGCCTGTGCCCCCTTCTCCCTCTTTTCTTTTTTCCTCTCGTTCTTTTATTTTGTTGTTTCAGACAGTTGGACCCCGCCTATCATCTCCCTCAACGGGACGTCCTCGACCCGGACTCAACCGCTTTCGCAGAAATTGGCATTTCGCCTAATTCCATCCCCTCTCACACCTCCCTCTGCCCGCCTTTATAAACCACTACCCCCGTTGCGAAACCCCCTCCTAAACCCTAATTCGATGCCGGAGGCTGCCGAATTTATCGTCGAGTTTCTGCCACCTCCGCCGCCTTTGGAGCTCACAGACGAAATCGACCGCGACGCCATCGAGCGCCCCCGCGCCCTCTTTCCATAGCTAAGCTCTTAGATGCATCCCACCGCTCCCTTCTGGCCCATTTTCCCCTCCCCTATCATAGTACGACGCCTGGAGGACCCTGCGGGAGCATCAACACGCTACCGCACATCTGCAACCGCCCCTCCACGTCGCCTAGGGAAGCACCAAACCCCGCCAAGACCACCACTGCGACCGTCGTTCGCTGCCGCAACTCGTCGACCACCCCGACATGCCAAAGGACCACTGCAGTCGCCAACATCGCCACCTCATGAGCCTGTGCCGCCATCACCTTCCTCGTCACCGTTGAGTACTAGAATCTTTCACTCCCAGCCGTCTGATGCGCGCTGGATGGCCCAGATTAGAATTGGGCGAACCGGTATTGGCCTCTACCCGCACGCTGTGTGGAAGCCGTGTGGTGCCCACATGGACGCCGCGTCGGCGCTAACTTAGCGCACGTAGTCAAATTTGCCAAAATTGGATTATCCAATTAAAAATTGCATGAAATCAATTTAAATTGTAAAAATCATAGATAAATATCTACTCATCAGAAAAATACAAATTATATATCGTTGGATTCAGAAAAATGATTAGTATTTGATTCTTGAATAAAATTACGAGTTTACGGTATAGCTATTTTCAGATATATTAAAATGTTTATTTTGACGTGCATGCTTTTGCTCGTGGCTCTAAAATAAAATATATATCCAGAAGTATTTTTACAAGCAATTAACTATGTTATTTGCAACAAAAGCTTAATTATTATGAACAAATGCCTATTAAATGAATCTAATTAATGCAATAATTGGTTTTTATGCATTAAATGTTTTCCATGCATGTCCTCTATATGTACAATGACCTTGATTGTTATGTGTTGTTATTTACCTTGTTGTACCGATTCGTGTAGATTGTGAGAAGTGTAATGTTTGTGATTGCCAAGAGTGTACTTTTGACTTCTACAACCAAGGCAAGTGGTGCTACATAAATGTCATATATATTTTTTCTACGCATTGTAGTTTATTTTTGTAGATGCATGCGTAGGGATTATTTATGATATGCTATATCCTATGTATTGTGGTAGTATTCCCAGTAGTTGAGCCACTGTATGTTTAGATGTTCTTAGCCATGCTATGTTTAGACGTTGGATGTGATTATATCATGATAAAGTTGTTTTTAAAGTATATGTTTTGTTGAAAACAAAAAACAACATGAAAGTTAACGAACCACCTGGATGGAATGGTTTTGATTGTCATCAGAGTGCATATTTATGGTGGGGTATGCCGTCCAGGGTACTGAGAAATGATTGGTTTCGGTATTTGGCTTACGTGTGCAACCATGTGTCAGTGAGTTATTGGTGGTTGGTTGAACTTAGTAGGTCGTGGTGAACCAAACCCTTCGTATCCAGATGTGTAGTGAATTGGTAGATTGGAACGATGTGTGGATGGGTTTGGGGAACTACTTTTCGAATTGTCTCTTTTTGGACTTCTCCAGATCATAACATAAAATGCGTGTCGTGGTAAGAGCGGGTTGACCAGATCACATGGGTAAAGTGTACAAACCCCTACAGGGTGTGAAACTAAGTGTTTAGCCATGTCCCCGGTTGTGGACAAATTGAGTTGCTAAATTTAGAGGCTATGGTATATTTCTCGCTGATCCCAACTTTAGAATTTCTTAAAACTTGTGGGAACATAATTGGGTTGTGTGCTGAAAAGTTAAATGATTTAAAAATGCTAGGATAAACTTATTTTGCTGCTGCAAATATGCCTTAAACTCCACGAGCCAAATAAGCTTGTAGTGACTAGATTTCTTATATTCCCTCCTAGTTCCACTTGCCAATACATTTAAAGTATTGACCCGATTTGTTTAGCTGCAACCATGACATTCAAAGTATTGACCCGATTTGTTTAGCTGCAACCATGTTGCATCTTATTCCGATTGTTCTGAGTGATCATTTAGGTTGCGACCCTCCACTCTACATTTGTTCGCCTATGGCATAATTTGGAGACTGGAGCTACTCTATTTATGTTTACAGCTGCTACTTGAATATTTGATCTAGCTTTGAGCTAAGAATTATGTAATAATAGCAAATTATGGATCATTTGATGTAATAATGAGCACTATTAAATTCTTTGGTATTCATCTGTACGATGTGTACTAGTGAACCGGTCTAGGGATTAGCACTATACATAGAAACTCAACCTTATCAGGCGAGGGTGTTACACCACCTTGATGGCTCAAAATATATAGAGTTCGTTGGGGAACCCCAAGAGGAAGGTATGATGAGCACATCAGCAAGTTTTCCCTCAGTTATGAAACCAAGGTTATCGAACCAGCAGGAGCAAGGAAACATCTCCAAGGTGTTGTTTCCAACTTGGAATCCTACACAACACGACCACATAACTTTTCCCCAAGTTACAGTGAGGTTGTCAATCTCACCGGTTTTGATGAAAACAAAGGATTAAACGTATTGTGTGGAAGATAGTAATTGCTTGCAGAAAGAAATCAGAAAACAATAAATAGTAGATTGTAGATTGATGGTAAAAGAATGGACCGGGGTCCATAGTTCACTAGTGGTGGCTCTCCTTAAGATAGAAAATATGTTGGGTGAACAAATTATAGTGGGGCAATTGACAAACATCGAGAAAGCATTCATGCATATACTAATCATCTTGACTCCTTTGAGATTTGATTGGGCATTACAACATTATACATAGACCGTAATCCAACTGCATCTATGACTAATAATCTACCTTCAGGTTATCATCCAAACCCCCTCTAGTATTAAGTTGCAAGCAACAGATAATTGCATTACGCATTGCGTGTAAAGTAAACAATATGATTGTTCTATGAACAAAGGATTGTTGTTTTCTCCCTAGTAGCAACAGCACATCTAGTACCTTAGAGATTTCTGTCACTTCCCCAGATTACTAGAGGCATGAACCTACTATCGAGCATAAATACTAACTCTTGGAGTTGCTAGCATCTACTTAGCCAAGATATCTACTAACAACGGAAAGCATGCAAGATCACAAATAAAAAAGACATGATAGAATCAATAATCAATCTGAAATAGCATCTCAATATCCATCAGATCCCCGCAAACACAACATGTAGGATTACAAATAGATGATCTTGATCATGAACGGAGCTCAGAAGATCTAAACATGATAGAACAAAGGAGAAGAATCAGCCATCTAACTACTACATGGACCCGTAGTCCAAGGATGAACTACTCACGCATCACACCGGAGGCTTGCATGGTGATGAAGAAGGCCTCCAAGGTGAATTCTCCCCTCCGACAGGGTACCGGGAAGAGCTTCAGATCCCTCCCGATCTAGGGATGGAGACGGCATGACTCTGAGACTCTTCGTGGAATTTTGATCGGTACTTAGGGTTTCAGTCGGAGGCATCTTATAGGCGAAAGGGGAGGCCGAGGGGTGCCTGGGCGCCATACCACCCCAGTGCGGGCGGGAGCTTGGTCGCGGCCAGTGGTGTGGCGCCTGCCCCTCTCCGTCTCAGACGGCTCCGTGTCTCCCACGGTGAAAAACTGACTTTGGCTTTTGTCCCGTCCAATTCCGAGAATATTCATTTTCTGACTTTCCTGGAACCAAAAACAGCAGAAAACAGTCAGTTGGCATTGTGGCATCTTGTTAATTGGTTAGTCCAATAAAGTGTATTAAAAGTACTCCAAAGTTGGAACAAAACATAAGAAAGTAGATAAAACCAAGCATGGAACATCAAAAATTATGAATACGTTAGCAACGTATCAACATCCCCAAGCTTAACTCCTGCTCATCCTCGAGTAGGTAAGTGATAAAAAGAAAGAATAATTTTTGAGGTGACATGCACCATCATAAACTTGATCAAAGTATTTGTAAAACATTGAAAGCTAGGATCATAGTACTTCAACATAGCATGAAAGATAAAATTCTAACAATAAGACATAGCAACTATGTTGCAACATGAAAAGGCACAAACAAAAGATTCATGAATAACAATGCTTTGCAAGACATTTGTTTGTTTCACATAAAGAAAACATAGCATAGTGGCATTCAGCTTGTCCCTCATAGAGTAGCAAACGTAAATGCATAGGACACCTTCAAAGTTCATAAGAGTGACTAGATACAAGTAGTTTAAGAACAAGCAATATCAAGTTATGCATCAATCAACAAGTCTTGGGACAATGCAGATAGAACTAAGAATGGCCACTATGCTCTCAAAGTAGGTGCATAAAGGTAGAAGGTGGAGACTCAACATAAAAGTAAAAGAAAGGCCTTCCTGGAAGGAAGTAGAGATTCAAGTTTCATAAAGAGCTTCCAAAAATTATGGTACTTATTAGCTTTCAACTCTCATTGCCCCTATCATAAGCATCTTTAAGTGATTAAGGTTAAAGTGACACAACTAAGAGGATATGCTTGACAAGTTCTAAGCCAAAATCTCATGCCCCTTACTTACGAAGACCGAACCTCATGCTACTCAACTTTAGTCACAAGTAAGCTATTGTCATTGTAAGTACATATGTATCATAAAGAACCGCCAACGGGGTACCCCTTGCACATGATATAGGAGCTATCCCATAATCAAAATGACAAGGCAAGCAGACAATGAGCATCTCAGCGATCTTTTTATTTGCTATTTGCATAGGTTTTTATTGAGGATGCTTCATAGAGTGCTCATTATGGTTATGCTGCAAGTTTCCACCATGATTAGGCATGGCTTAGGCTAGCGGCCCAGGAGTTTCTCTAACACACATACAAACTCCATGATCTCACAAGTTCCACTTTTATTTCACACCGCCGGAATCCATAAGCAAAAGAACATGATATCAACGGGGTACAAAGTACAAGTGCAATGTTGAAAGTGTTCCCCATGATACATGGTTCTGCTAATTTCAACTTATAAAGCGCAAGCATATACGCAACAAAGATGGACACAATGGGTCAAGTTTATTAATTGCAAGAAAGTAAAGTATGCCATCAAGTTCGTGAGAGCTTTAATCACTAATTTTCACATAACAAGTTTAATTTGGAAGGTAGATAAAAACATGAATATACTTGTAATAGCAATTGCTAATAGGTAGGTGTGGTGGACTCTTTGGAATAACTTGGTTTTAGGAGTTGGATGCATGAGTGGGACTCATACTTGATTACGGAGGCTAGCAAAAGACTGGGAGCGACCAACTAAGAGAGCAATAATGGCCATAATCATGCAGAGCGACAAAACATCATTGATTAAAGCATAAAGTGATATTACAAGTCGAAAATAAAGGATCATCAAGGTTATGGTGACTTTGAATAGTCATAACATGGTGTGAGCATGCGCCAAGTCAACCCAAATAAAGCATCAAAGGAGAATACCACAATACTATGCTTTAATATGCTAAAACAACACATGATCCTTCCAAGGCACATTAAGAAATCTCAATTGTTTATAACATGTCATGCTACAGCAAAGAATACTAAGCATAAAGCCAAAACTATATCAAGCATGGCATGACAAAGCATAGGCCATAGTCAAAAAACAAGCTCTCTTTACCACTTAAGCATGAACTTTCCTACTCTTTCCAATCCAAACCAAACTATTTGAAAACTAATGTATGAAAGAAGGGGTCCAACCAATTTATTCAAGCAAACTAAGAAAACCAAGCAAACAAAAAAACAAAACAAAAACAAAAAAGAAGATGCTCTAAGAACAACACAACTGTGCATAAAACAATAAAAATAAAGTGTTTGGAAGAAACCTGGGATTTTTATTGATGAAGAAGGGGATGCCTTGGGCATCCCCATGATTTGACGCTTGTACTTCTTGGATATTTCTTGGGGTGACATGCGTGGCATCCCCAAGCTTGAGCTTTAGTCCATTCTTCATCTTATTACTCATTCCTTCCATACACCTGAAATTTTTCCTTCATACAAAACTTCACACAATCTTTATTAGCAACATTAGTGCACTCAAGATAATAAGTCTTTGGGTTCAGTTTCAACACCAATAAAACTTCTATTGAAACACAAGCTACTGTAGCACTTCCCTCAAAAAGCTCAATTCCCCAAAAGAACTCAAAAAGGAACCAACAAGATGCAAATGCAAATAATGGCAGAAATCTGTCAAAACAGACCAGCAGGTAAAGACAAATATTTTCGAAGATCTTCTGTTGCTCAAATCAAAAAGTGTTGAACTAACGAAAGTTATATAACAACCTGGGGCAGAAGCACAAAAATTCACGCCTCAAAAAGACGTACAGAGATTTTACACGAATTTTTACAGTTAAGAATAGAAATCTGTTTTAGGACAGCAACTTCCCCAAGCATTACTTTTCTCTCATTAGAGGTTACTCTTGGCACAAAAAGTAAATAAAAAGGATAAGGAGCAGTTATTACAGAATTAATAACTTCCAAGACTCATCTAAAACTTTTGTATTATCTCCAAATAAGTACTTTTCTTTAACGCCTTTAAGTTAGGCATAAGAAGCAAGTAAAAGAATCAAGTGTTCTCAAATGAAGAAGCATTAGTTTTCATAGGAGAAACAAAAGAGATCTTATCTCTCTTCTTAGGGAAGTGTTCTATACCTTTATTGAGTGGGAGTTGATATTTAATTGTGCCTTCTTTCATATCAATAATGGCACCAGCAGTTCTAAGAAAAGGTCTTCCCAAAGTAATAGGACAAAAAAGCATTGCATTCAACATCCAAAAAATAGAAATCAACGGGGACATAGGCATTGTTAACCATGATAAGAACATTATTAAGACTGCCCATGAGTTTCTTTTTAGCATTATCATTAAGTGAGACATTTAAATAAGAACCTTCAAGTGGTGGCAAATCAAGCATATCATAAATCTTTCTAGGCATAATAGAAACACTACTATCAAGATCACATAAAGCTTTGAAATCAAAATCATTCACTTTCATATTAATGATGGGTTCCCAACCATCTTCTTATTTTATTGGAATATAAGCTTTATGGTTCATCTTTTCTTCTTTAATTTTTATGAGAGCATCAATAATGTGTTTTGTAAAGGCCATATTCATAGCACTAGCATTAGGACTTTTAGCAAGATTTTGTAGGAACTTAATTACTTCAAAGATGTTGCAACCATCAAGATCAAAATCATAATTATCATCTAAAGTAGTAGAGTTATTACTAGCTTCAACACTAGTGGTAGTGATAGTAGAAACACAAATGTTTCTAGCAATTTCATCTTCTCTCTCCCACTTAGCATGCAATTCAGCTAATAGTCTAACATTTTCATCAATTCTAACTTGTATGGCATTAGTAGCAGCAAAGGGATTCTCAATAGTCTCAGGTTTAGCAACCATTTTATTAATCAAAGAGGATTGTGCTTCAGACAAAGATGATATATTTCTTTCATCATTAGAGAGTTTCAATTGCAAACTAAGAATTTCCCTATTCAAACTCTCAAGTTGATGACTAATATTCTTCAAAATGGTAGATTGTTCCTCCATAGTTTTAGTAAATAATTTATTTTGTTCATATTGCTTTTGCATGAAGTTTTTAGTGGCTCTTTCAACTTCTAAAATTCTTCCTTCACTAGGTATTCTAGGTTTGCCATTATAACCATAAGTATTATTAGGAGGGTAAGGCTTATAATCATTATTACCATAAGCATTGTTGCCAAAATTATTATTTCTTATAAAGTTCACATCAACTTTCTCTTCTTGAGCAACCAAAGAAGCTAAAGGAACATGATTTGGATCAATATGAGCTTTCCCATTAACAAGCATAGACATAATACCATCAATTTTATCACTCAAGGAGGAGGTCTCATCAACAGAATTAACCTTCTTACCTTGTGGAGCTCTCTCGGTGTGCCATTCAGAATAGTTAACCATCATATTATCTAGAAGCTTTATTGCAGCACCCAAAGTAATGGTCATAAAGGTACCTCCAGCAGCAAAATCCAATAGATTTCTTGAAGAATAGTTCAATCCTGCATAAAAGGTTTGGATAACCATCCAAGTAGCTAGTCCATGAGTGGGACAATTCTTTACCAAAGATTTCATTCTTTCCCAAGCTTGAGCAACATGTTCATTATCAAATTATTGAAACTTCATTATTTCACTTCTCATAGATATAATCTTAGCAGGAGGATAGTATTTTCCAGTGAAAGCATATTTGCATTTAGTCCAAGAATCAATACTATTGCTAGTTAAGGAATTCAACCATTCTTTAGCTTTTCCTCTCAAAGAGAAAGGAAACAATTTAAGCTTAATAATATCCCCATCTATATCCTTATGCTTTTGCATCTCACAAAGTTCAACAAAGTTATTTAGATGAGCAACATCATCTTCATTACCAATACCAGAAAATTGTTCCCTCATAACAAGATTGAGCAAAGCAGGCTTAATTTCAAAGAAAGTGGCTTCAGGAACAGGTGGAGCAATAGGTGTGCACATGAAATCATTGTTGTTGGTGCTAGTGAAGTTACACAACTTGGTGTTTTCAAGAGTGGTCATTATTTTTGTGTTTTTAATAAAGAAAGCAAACTAGTAAAACTATTTTTTGTGTTTTTGATAGAGAAACAAGCAAACAAAGCAAGAAATAAACTAAGCAAAACAAAAACAACAAAGTAAAGAGATTGGTTTGAAGGAAATATGCCCTGAGAGGCAATAATAAAGTTTATTATGTATTCCTTATATATGATAGATGTTTATTTTGCATGCTAGAATTGTATTTATCGGAAACATCAATACATGTGTGTTTAATAAACAAAAAGGGTTCCTAGTTATGCCTCTCTTATAGACTAGCTTGTTGATTAACAAGATGATCAAGGTTTCCTGATCATGGACATTGGATGTTGTTAATAACAAGGTCACACCATTGGTGGAATGATGTGATGAACATTCATCCAAAGTATAGCATTACGATCAAGTCATTATGTTTATATTGCTATAACATCATACGAAGTAATCTTTATCCTTAGACCATGAGATCATGTTAATTGCTAACACCTGAAGAGTATCTTGATAACATCAAACGTCACACCGTAACAGGGTGACTATAAAGATGGGTTCAGTACTACGAAGGTGTTATGTTGAGACTCATGGATCAAGAGTGGAATTTATCAATCCCGATGACGGATAGATATACTCTGGGCCCTCTCGGTGATATCACATTGAGATAGCTTGCAAGCAAGTGATGTGATCACTAGAATGTTATATCACGGGAACGAGAAAAGAGTGCATGTCGGTAACGAGATCAAACTAGGTATTTGGATACCGATGATCGAATCTCGGACATGTATTATATCAAGAGACAAAGGGATTTAGTTACAAGCGTTAAAGGTTCTCACGATCACAGAAGTCATCGTTGAATATGCAGGAGTTAGTATGGATCTCCAAGTCCCGCTTCTGACTATTGATTTGAGAGGAGTCTCAATCATGTCTGCATTATTCGTGAACCGTAGGTTGACACACTTAAGAGTTACCGGACACCATTTTGGAGTACATATGTTTCAGACGAAAGAATTGCAAAGCGCAGGAATTGTTTCGATAGAAACCGAAAATTGTTTCGGGTGAAATTGCAGAAAGTGGTTCTGCATGTGATATTGAAATATTGCAAGGGGCTATATGTGAATGTTTGTTAATTAAAGTAATTAACAAAATTCTGAATAAATTTAATAAAAGAGTTTTATTAAATGAGAGAGCATTAAACTTGGAGAATTTTAATGCATTTAAAGTAGGGACTTTAAAGGGGAATATGAAGAGGCATTTTAATGTGGAGGGGTTACCACCACATGAATGGGGGATGTGAGGGGTCACCCCCATGCGCCGGCCATGGAGAGAGGGGGTACCCCTCCTCCTCCTATAAAAGGACACCCTCTTCCTCCTTCTTCCTCACACCTCCTTGTGAAGGATCTCTCCCCCCCTCTAGAATTATTCCCCCATGGTCTCGGATTAGCGAGATACATGTTCCCGATGGCATTTCGTCTGGAAGGAGTTGCTGCTTCCGCTGGATCGCTGGAGCGAGGAGGTGGAGGTTGTCCGGTGGCTTGAACGTGCGAGTAATGCGGATGTCTGCTGAGTTGGGCTTCGGACTTCCACTCGATCTTGAGATCGGCAAGTGTACGACTACATCAACCACAAGTTCCTACTCGTTAACAAAACTCGTTGTCTTCGAGGGTAAGTTCTTGTTGGATGTATGTCCACCCGTTGCTTTGTACCTAGTAGATAGATCTTGGTGTGTAGTTCTCATTGTAGGAAAATTTTTGTTTTCTATGCTGCGGACCCAACAGTGGTATCAGAGCCTGATCTATGCGTAGGTGCTTTGCACGGGTAGTACACATATGTTTATATGTGGGCGATGATGATCATGTTATTGCATCTTCTATGTATTTTGGATATTGGTGGCATAGTGGAATGAAGGCGGCGGACCAACCTTACATGTCATCGCATGAGACCGGTTCCACGACTGACATGCAACTTGTTTTGCATAAGTGGTTGGCGGGTGTCTGTCTCTCCTACTATAGTCAATATCTGATTTACAACGAGTTGCTAATAACTTAGTTATCCTCGTTGTGGTTCATGTTCGTAGGTGAGAATGGTTCTATCTCCGAAAGCCCTAAGCCACGTAAAACTTGCAATTGATAAATTAGAGGCGTCTAGTTTAAATCGTTGCTGGGCTAGTGTATTGATATGGTATTGTTGTAAGTAGATGTATGATAGATACTCTTACAACACACTCAACGTGTAAGTTCCATAGACCTTGGCCTTACACACAAAGGAATGATAGAGATCATACCATGATGCAAGTGATAGAGATCAAATGCATGGACCATATCATCTCACTTTACACATTAGATGTTAGCATCTTATACTGCTAGTTTGGCGCTTTCTATAGCATTGTAAGATGATCCCTCATTTAGATATCAAGATAAAAATGTGTTCTTCCTTGAGTATGCACCGTTCTGTGGATCGTGTTTCGAGACATCACGTGATGATCGAGTGTACTCGAATCTACGCTTTCATAGGAACGGGTGTAAGACAGTTTTACACACGTGAATACTAAGGTTCTTACTTGGCGAGCCTAGCATGTATGCATGGCCTCGAACACGGACCGAAAGGTTAAGCATGAGTCATATAGTTGATATGATGCCCATATAGATGCTCGCCTTTGAAGCTACATCAACTCACGTGATGATCGGACTTGGTGTAGTGGATTTGGTTCATGTAATCACCAAAAGGACACGGGGGATGTCATTTTTGAGTGGGAGTTCATTAGTAATTTGGATTAGTTGAACTCAATCTATCATAAAATTAGTCCAAATAAACTTTACAAATTCTGTTGTAGATGGCACCACCTTCTTTTAATTTCAATGTGTTCATGGAGAAAGAGAAACTTGCTGCGGATGGTAGCAACTTCACCAACTGGGCTATGAATTTGAGGATTCTCCTCACTGCTGCACAAAAGCAATATGTGCTAGATGTGCCGCTAGGCCCCCCACCACCTCCTGATGCCCCTGACAAGGAAAAGAATGTCTATGTGACTCGTCAGGAGGACCACAACTTAGTTCATTATGATCTTGTATGGGCTAGAGCCAGAACTTCGAAAGCATTTCGAAAATGGCAATGCCTTTGATACCATGGGAGAATTGAAAATGATTTTCGATACCCATGCTGCCGTAGAGAGTTATAATGCTACAGAAAAGTTCTTTAGTTGCATGATGGAGGAGAACAACTCCGTTAGTGAGCATGTACTCAAAATGTCTGGGTACGCCGATAAGCTTGTGTCCTTGGGAATAACGATTCCCATTGACTTGGGCATACATCGTGTTCTCCAATCTCTGCCACCTAGCTACAAGAGCTTCGTGATGAACTATAATATGCAGGGCATGAAGAAGACTCTTCCCGAGCTTCTGTCAATGCTTAAGACTGCAGAAGTGGAGATTAGGAAAGAACATCAAGTGTTGATGATCAATAGGACCACCGGTTTCAAGAAGGACAAGAAAGGCAAGCACAAGGGAAAGAAGGGTGGCAAATCTATTGTTGCGCCTGAAAAGGAACCTTGAGCTGGCCCTAAGTCCGATACCGAGTGCTACTATTGCAAGGGGACTGGCCATTGGAAGCGCAACTGTCCCAAGTATTTGGCGGACAAGAAGTCTGGCAAGGCAAACAAAGGTATATGTGATATACATGTTATTGATGTGTACTTGACTAGTACTCGCAGTAGCACCTGGGTATTTGATACGGGATCGGTTGCTAATATATGTAACTCGGTTCAGGGGCTACGGAACAAGCGATAACTAGCAAGGGATGAGGTCAGGATGCGGGTCGGCAATGGATCAAAAGTTGATGTGATCGCCCTCGGGACGCTACCTCTCCATATGCCATCGGGATTAGTTATAAACCTAAATAATTGTTATTTGGTGCCTGCACTGAGCATGAACATTGTAGCCGGATCATGTTTGATGCAAAGTGGTCATTCCTTTAAATTTGAAAACAATGGTTGTTTGATTTATAAGAATGATATCTTCTATGGTCATGCACCTATGTTGAATGGTTTATTTCTGATGGATCTCGATAGTAATATTACGCATATTCATAATGTTAATGCTAAAAAGATTAAACTTGATAATGATATATCTGCATATATGTGGCAATCGCTGCTCAGGTCATATTGGTATTAAACGCATGAAGAAACTCCATTCTGATGGACTTTTGGAATCACTTGATTTTGAATCATTTGATACACGTGAGCCATGCCTTATGGGCAAGATGACTAGAACGTCGTTTTCCGGTTCAATGGAACGGGCGACAGATTTATTGGAAATCATACATACTGATGTGTGTGGACCAATGAGTGTGTCGGCGCGAGGTGGATATCGTTATTTTGTTACTTTCACGGATGATTTGAGTAGATACGGGTATATCTATTTGATGAAACACAAGTCTGAAACTTTTGAAAAGTTCAAGGAATTTCAGAATGAAGTGGAAAATCATCGTAATAGAAAGATCAAATTTCTACGGTCCGACCGTGGAGGAGAGTATCTAAGTTACGAGTTTAGCACACACATGAAAGAGTGTGGAATAGTTTCACAACTCACGCCTACCGGAACACAACAACGTAATGGTGTGTCGGAACATTGTAATCGTACCTTATTGGATATGGTTCGATCTATGATGTCGCTGACTGACTTGCCACTGTCATTTTGGGGTTATGCACTAGAAACAGCTGCATTCACTTTAAATCGGGCACCATCTAAATCCGTTGAAACGACACCATATGAATTATGGTTTGTAAACAAACCTAAGTTATCATTTCTTAAAGTTTGGGGATGCGATGTTTATGTGAAGAAACTTCAGCCGGATAAACTCGAACCCAAAGCGGAAAAATGCGTCTTCATAAGATACCCTAAGGAAACGATTGGGTATACCTTTTATCACAGATCCGAGGGCAAGGTTTTTGTTGCCAAGAATGGATCCTTTCTTGAGAAGGAGTTTCTCGCGAAAGGTGTGAGTAGTCAGAAGGTAGAACTCGAAGAGGTTATTGAACCTTCTCTTCATGAAATGGCGAGTAGCGCAGCACCGGAAGTTGTTTCGAAGTTGACTTCACCTAATGAAGAGAGAGCTAATGATATTGATCATGAAACTCCGAAAGAGGACACTACCGAACCTCACAGGTCAAGCAGGACACGTTCAGCTCCTGAACTGTACGGCAATCCTGTTGTGAATTTCATGGTTGATGAAATGGATGACCCTGCAACGTACAAAGAAGCGATGATGAGCCCGGATTCCAACAAATGGCTAGAAGCCATGAAATCCGAGATGGAATCCATGTACGAGAACCAAGTTTGGACCTTGGTGGACTTACCTCACGATCGAAAGGCCGTTGAGAATAAATGGATTTTCAAAAGAAAAGCGTCGATGGTAATGTGACCATCTATAAGGCTCGACTTGTCGCAGAGGGGTTTCGACAAATTCAAGGAGTTGACTACGATGAGACATTCTCTCCCGTAGCGATGCTTAAGTCGGTTAGGATTATGTTAGCAATTGCTGCATATTTCGATTATGAAATATGGCAGATGGATGTCAAAACTGCATTCCTCAATGGTAATATTGAAGAAGAGTTGTATATGATACAACCTAAGGGTTTTTTCGATCCTAAGGATGCTAATAAGGTATGCAAACTTCAGCGAACCATCTATGGACTGAAGCAAGCATCCCAGAGTTGGAATCTCCGCTTTGATGAGGTGATCAAAGAGTTTGGATTTGTCCAAACTTATGGAGAGGCTTGTATTTACAAGAAAGTGAGTGGGAGCAATGTGGCATTTCTGATATTATATGTGGATGACATATTATTGATTGGAAATGATATAGATCTTTTAAACAGTGTTAAAAGTTATCTAAACAGAAAATTTTCGATGAAAGACCTTGGTGAAGCGTCATATATATTAGGCATTAAAATCTATAGAGATAGATCAAGGAGCCTAATTGGGCTATCGCAGAGTACATACCTTGATAAGATATTAAAGAAGTTTAATATGGACGAAAGTAAGAAGGGGTCCTTACCTATGTTGCAAGGCAAGACATTGAGTAAGACTCAAAGTCCCATCTACGGAAGAAAGAGAGATGATGGATAAGATCCCTATGCCTCGCCATAGGCTCTATAATGTATGCCATGCTATGTACAAGACCGGATGTGGCACATGCTATTAGTTTGGCTAGTAGGTACCAACTGATCCGTGTTCTAACACTGGATAGCTGTCAAGAACATCCTCAAGTACTTGAGAAGAACTAGGGATATGTTTCTTATATACGGAGGTGAAGAAGATCTAGTCGCTAAGTGTTATGTTGATGCTAGCTTTGACATCGATCCGGGTGACTCTAAGTCTCAGTCCGGATACGTATTTCTCTTGAACGGAGCAGCAGTTAGTTGGAGGAGTTCCAAACAACCTGTGGTGGCTGGATCAACGATGGAGGAATATGTTCCGCTTGAAGCGGTAGCGCAGGAAGCGGTTTGGATGAAAGAGTTCATTACGGAACTAGGTGTGGTTCCTAGTGCGTTGGACCCGATGGTGATCTATTGTGACAACAATGGAGCCATAGCCAATGCAAAGGAACCGAGGTCTCACAAGAATTCCAAGCATATTAAGCACCGGTTTCACTCCATCCGCGAGCATGTCAAGGATGGAGATATAAAGATTTGTAAAGTACACACAGACCTAAATGTAGCATATCTGTTGACTAAAGCTCTCCCTAGGAAAAAACATGATCAACACCAGAACTCCATGGGTGTTAGATTTATCACTATGTGAACTAGATTATTGTCTCTAGTGCAAGTGGGAGACTGAAGGAAATATGCCCTGAGAGGCAATAATAAAGTTGTTATTATGTATTCCTTATATATGATAGATATTTATTTTGCATGCTAGAATTGTATTGATCGGAAACATCGATACATGTGTGTTTAATAAACAAAAAGGGTTCCTAGTTATGCCTCTCTTATAGACTAGCTTGTTGATTAACAAGATGATCAAGGTTTCCTGATCATGGACATTGGATGTTGTTAATAACAAGGTCACACCATTGGTGGAATGATGTGATGAACATTCATCCGAAGTATAGCATTACGATCAAGTCATTATGTTTATATTGCTATAACATCATATGAAGTAATCTTTATCCTTAGACCATGAGATCATGTTAATTGCTAACACCTGAAGAGTATCTTGATAACATCAAACGTCACACCGTAACAGGGTGACTATAAAGATGGGTTCAGTACTACGAAGGTGTTATGTCGAGGCTCATGGATCAAGAGTGGAATTTGTCAATCCTGATGACGGATAGATATACTCTGGGCCCTCTCGGTGATATCACATTGAGATAGCTTGCAAGCAAGTGATGTGATCACTAGAATGTTATATCACGGGAACGAGAAAAGAGTGTATGTCGGTAACGAGATCAAACTAGGTATTTGGATACCGATGATCAAATCTCGGACATGTATTATATCAAGAGACAAAGGGATTTAGTTACAAGCGTTAAAGGTTCTCACGATCACAGAAGTCATCGTTGAATATGCAGGAGTCGGTATGGATCTCCAGGTCCCGCTTCTGACTATTAATCTGAGAGGAGTCTCAATCATGTCTGCATTATTCGCGAACCGTAGGGTGACACGCTTAAGAGTTACCGGACACCATTTTGGAGCACATATGTTTCAGACGAAAGAATTGCAAAGCGCGGGAATTGTTTTGATAGAAACCGGAAATTGTTTCGGGTGAAATTGCAGAAAGTGGTTCTGCATGTGATATTGAAATATTGCAAGGGGCTATATGTTAATGTTTGTTAATTAAAGTAATTAACAAAATTCTGAATAAATTTAATAAAAGAGTTTTATTAAATGAGAGAGCATTAAACTTGGAGAATTTTAATGCATTTAAAGTAGGGACTTTAAAGGGGAATGTGAAGAGGCATTTTAATGTGGAGGGGTTACCACCACATGAATGGGGGAGGTGAGGGGTCACCTCCCATGCGCCGGCCATGGGGAGGGGGTACCCCCTCCCCTCCTCCTATAAAAGGCCCCCCTCTTCCTCCTTCTTCCTCACACGTCCTCGTGAAGGATCTCTCTCCCCCTCTAGAATTATTCCCCCATGGTCTCGGATTAGCGAGATACATGTTCCTGGTGGCATTTCGTTTGGAAGGAGTTGCTGCTTCCGCTGGATCGCTGGAGTGAGGAGGTGGAGGTTGTCCGGTGGCTTGAACGTGTGTGCGAGTATGGATGTGCTGCTGAGTTGCAGCGCTCGGACTTCCACTCGATCTTGAGATCGGCAAGTGTACGACTACATCAACCACGAGTTCCTACTCGTTAACAAAACTCGTTTTCTTCGAGGGTAAGTTCTCGTTGGATGTATGTCCACCCGTTGCTTTGTACCTAGTAGATAGATCTTGGTGTGTAGTTCTCATCGTAGGAATTTTTTTGTTTTCTATGATGCGGACCCAACATGGTTATGAGGGAATCCCCTTGTGAAGATGTCGTTGATTCCCCGGCAATGGTGCAAGAAAATATGCTTGATGGCCCAAATTATATCGAGCTTGTTAGGGAACCCCAAGAGGAAGGTATGATGAGCACAGCAGCAAGTTTTCCCTTAGTTATGAAACCAAGGTTTATCGAACTAGTAGGAGCAAGGAAACACCTCCGAGGTGTTGCTAGCTGGACTTTGGCAGGGCACACTACCGGTGCCAGCAGCGACGTGGAG
Organism: Avena insularis; assembly: GCA_023614405.1. Taxonomy (NCBI): domain Eukaryota; kingdom Viridiplantae; phylum Streptophyta; class Magnoliopsida; order Poales; family Poaceae; genus Avena; species Avena insularis. The sequence goes on along the minus strand of CM042696.1, from coordinate 90,777,695 downwards.
ACTTGCACAACACAACCACAGAACTTTGCCCCCAACTTACGATGAGGTTGTCAATCTCACCGGCTTTGCTGAAAACAAAGGATTAAACGTATCGAGTGGAAGAAAGTAGAAGCTTGCAGAAAGTAAACAGTAAACATTTGTAGCTTGATTGTAAAAGAAAGGACCGGGGTCCATAGTTCACTAGTGGTGGCTCTCCTTAAGATAGAAAATATGTTGGGTGAACAAATTATAGCGGGGCAATTGACAAACATCGAGAAAGCATTCATGCATATACTAATCATCTTGACTCCTTTGAGATTTGATTGGGCATTACAACATTATACATAGACTGTAATCCAACTTCATCTATGACTAATAATTCACCTTCAGGTAATCATCCGAACCCCCTCCAGTATTAAGTTGTAAGCAACAGATAATTGCATTATGCATTGCGTGTAAAGTAAACAATACGATTGTTCTATGAACAAAGGATTGTTGTTTTCTCCCTAGTAGCAACAACACATCTAGTACCTTAGAGATTTCTGTCACTTCCCCATATTACTAGAGGCATGAACCCACTATCGAGCATAAATACTAACTCTTGGAGTTGCTAGCATCTACTTGACCAAGATAGCTACTAACAACGGAAAGCATGCAAGATCACAAATAACAAAGACATGATAGAATCAATAATCAATCTGAAATAGCATCTCAATATCCATCAGATCCCCGCAAACACAACATGTAGGATTACAAATAGATGATCTTGATCATGAACGGAGCTCACAAGATCTAAACATGATAGCACAAAGGAGGAGAACCAGCCATCTAGCTACATGGATCCGTAGTCCAAGGATGAACTACTCACGCATCACACTGGAGGCTTGCATGGTGATGAAGAAGGCCTCCAGGGTGAATTCTCCCCTCCGGCGGGGTGCCGCGAAGAGCTTCAGATCCCTCCCGATCTAGGGATGGAGATGACGGTGGCTACAGACTCTTTCGTGGAATTTTGATCGGGTACTTAGGGTTTCTATATCAGAGGCATCTTATAGGCGAAAGGGGAGGCCGAGGGGGTGCCTGGGGCGGCCAGCCACCCCCTGGCGCGGGCCAGGCTTGGTCGTGCGGCCAGGTGGTGTGGCGGCCCCTGGCCCCTCTCCATCTCGTATTCTGGCTCTATGTCCCCCTCGGTGAAAAACTGACTTTGGCTTTTGTCCCGTCCAATTCTGAGAATATTCATTTTTTGACTTTCCTGGAACCAAAAACAGCAAAAAACAGGCAACTGGCACTGTGGCATCTTGTTAATAGGTTAGTCCAAGAAAGTGTATGAAAAGTACTCCAAAGTTGGAACAAAACATAAGAAAGTAGATAAAAACCAAGCATGGAACATCAAAAATTATGGGTACGCTAGCAACGTATCAAATCTCTATGCCAAGGACATACGAGGCTTCATCAAGATCTTTCATATCGAAATTGGAAGACAGAAAATTCTTGGTCTCGTGCAGCATATCTTATCGCTGCAAGCCAACAATATGTCATCCACATATAGGACTAATATTGTGAACCTATTGCCCTTAAACTTAACACAAATGCAGTTGTCCACAACATTTTCCATAAAACTAAAAGTTCTAATAATCTTGTCGAACTTAAGGTACCACTGTCTTGAAGCTTGCTTCAAGCCATAGATGGATTTCTTTAGGTGACACGCCAAATGTTCACTTCCTTCCATGACAAAACCTTCTAGCTGAGTCATGTAAACATCTTCTTTCAGTTCTCCATTCAGAAAAGCTGCTTTAACATCCATTTGGTGTAATTTTAGGTTGAAATGAGCTACTAGAGCCATGATGATCCTAAAAGAATCTTTAGATGACATAGGAGAGAAGGTCTCATTGTAATCGATTCCTTCTCTCTGTGTGAACCCTTTTGCCACAAGTCTTGCCTTGAACCTTTCGACATTTCCTTTGGAGTCATACTTTGTTTTGTATACCCATTGGCAGCCTACTCTTTTAGCGCCATTGGGAACTTCTACTAAGTCCCAAACATCATTCAAGGCCATAGACTTCAACTCGTATTCCATGGCAACCTGCCACTTAGACGAATTCATACTTTTAATGGCTTCTTTGTATGAGGTTGGATCCTCCACCTTTCCTATCATTTACATCCTCACTCATGTAGGTGACATAATCTTCTGGGATGGCTTTCTTCCTTTCTCACAATGATCTTCTGAAAGGAGGTGGTGGAGGGGCATCATTATTTTGTGGATCATTTTCTTCATCTGACTGGTGTGGCTCTTCATTGTTATTTTCGTTAGTTTTATCATCACCATTAGGTGGAGGGCCTAAACTATCAGATTCAGAAATGTGAGAAGTTACTCTCCTTGATATTGGTAGAACGATTTCTTGGATAATCGGGCATGGGGCACTAATGCATGCAAAATGCATACATGAACTTTGTAGTTTGTTAACAAGTTTTCCCACATATTTGCATTATATATAATGTTATGTACCTATTTTATATTGATTTTTGGGGATTTACCAATGATCCCCTTTATTTTGGTTATAACCCTGCAGGGCCGAAAAACCATAGTTTCCATGTTTTTGATGTTTCAGGACCTGAACGAAGTCAAATGGACCTGTACTTTTGGGAATGCTAATATTTATCCATGAGAAGCATCTGGAGCACTGGAATCCCACCTGGGCTGGGCGCGCCACCTATGCTATCTCCCTCCTCGACCATCCGATCGCTTTGATTCTTTCGCCCACGAAGTTCTCTTAACCTAAAAACCCCTATATAAGGACCCCTGGGGCGTCATCGGAGAGAGAGCCACCAGAGACGAAAACACCACCAAAAAGAGTCAGATCCAGCAAAGATTGGAGGGGGGAACTCCGCCGGAGTCACCTCCGGGGAGATCTCCACCCTCTCCAACATCTCCGGCTTCATCACCATGATGAGGAGGGAGTAGTTCACCTCTGGGCTATGGGTTTGTGGCAGTAGCTTGATCTATTTCTCTATTGTTATTCATAGATCTAGTACCATATGAGATGCCCAACATGATTATGGTCATATTTGTAATTCCTATGTGGTGGATCTTTGTTCTATGATTTGATATTTGATATTGGAATCTACTTTGTGTAAGATGTTTTAATAGATGCATATCATGCACCCTGTTCTTCATTGGTTGTTTTGATCCAACTTGTATGCAAGAACTTGTATATAGAGAAGTGTGTGTTAGATGGAGTAGCATAGGAGTAGAGATTGACTCGTGACACATATTATTCAAGATCTACTTTGGTTTTTACCTTTCTTTTGCTACCTCACTAGGGATAAAGTGAAATCATGTGTTATAGTTATCATGTGACAGTGTGATGACCTTAACTAGATCAAGGTAGCATATTAGTATTTCAAGCATCATATAATATTGCTTAAAGCTATACTTTGATTTGTTCTTAAATCAAGATTGCATGGAGATTTCCCTTTCTTGAGGAGTATAAGAGAGAGATGTATTCCATCTCAATATTAGAATGTGATGCCCATATTAATTCCTTTTATCAAGCACTTATAGAATTTTAATGAATCTTTATTATTCATGAATTGTTTTGTGATCACTATAACCTAAAAAGAGAGTAGACAAGTGAATCCATGAACCCTGGTCCGATTTTTATCATAAGAAACACCTTTCCATTACATCTATTATCCTTTTTATTTTTAGTAATTAATTATTTAGAAAATACAAAAATAATGTCTCTACTTGCAATCACTTATAAAAACCAAAAACAACTCTACTATCTTCCATATCATCTAGTTTGCATTACTTAACTTTATTTACTACTTTTATTTTAGTTTACATTTTATTTTATTTCATATTACTAATACGAAACCTTGTGCTTGACAACTACTTGGTGGAGTTGGGGACACAAGACAAATTATTTTACTTTACAGGTTGTTTGAAGAGGAGAAGACGAGCATCCTTCTATAATCAATTCCCCAAGAGTTCGATATAAACCCTCGAGTCACCATTGTGGGGAAAAGACGCTTGTTGCAACACTCTACACTTGGAGTCCCGACGAAAAGTGGCATCCTTTATTGCCATCAAGCACACACCCTCTTCTCCTCAAGATCGATCTTCCTTATTTCCGTTACTTTATTATGTTCAAAAAATACCGCTTGTCGGGTCTCCACATATTTAGTGGTGTGACCTGGACAATAGAAATGATATCCCTTTCCCCTATGAGGGTATCTAATGAAGAAACAACTAACTGATTTTGGATCTAGCTTCTTTAGTTGTGGATTTAAAACTCTAGCTTCAGCAGAATAGCCCCGCACACGTAAGTAGTTCAAGCTCGACTTCCTTCCTGTCCATACCTCGTAAGGTGTGCACGGTGCTGCTTTAGTAGGAGCAAGATTTAGTACATGTGCGACTGTCTTCAAAGCCTCCATCCATAGGCTTATTGATAAATCTGCATGGCTAAGCATGCTTCACACCATATCCATGAGCGTGTGATTTCTTCGCTCAGCTACGTGATTCTGCTGAGGTTCGCCAGGCATTGAATACTAGGCAACAATTCCATTTTCAAATAGGAACTTGGCAAAAGGTCCTGGAATTTTCCCATAAAGAGCATGCCTTCCATAATACTCTCCCCATGATCATATCGTACAACTTTAATTTTTGCATTCAGTTGGTTCTCAACTTTGGCTTTGAACACTTTGAATTTGTCCAAAGCTTCCGATCGATCGCGTATGGGGTAAATATACCCCTACTGGGAGAAATCGTCTGTAAATGTGATAAATGAATCAAAACCATCTATAGACTTAACATTAAGAGGTCCAGATATGTCAGCGTGAATAAGTTGGAGAACCTCTGTGGCTCTAACTACTCCTTTCTTAATCATTTTCTAATATTTTCCTTTAATGCAGTCTACACAATTGTCTGCATCTGAAAAGTCCAATGGAAGGAGTACATCATTTTTAATAAGTCTTTCCATTCCCCCCCTCGAAATGTGGCCTAAACGACGGTGCTGAAATTTCGAAGAATTGCTAGTACCCTTCCATTTCTTTTCATTATTCGAAACATTACTCACATGCATCACATAATCATTGAGAGATAACATATATATAGTTTGCCTCGTCTGACACCAAGGCCAACGTCTTTATTACAATACTTCAAAAAAATTGTTTCTGGCCAAACAAGCATTTGAACATCTCATCATCTAAACAAGAGACATAAATTAAATTCCTACTCAATGTAGGTACATAAAGAACATTATTCGAATGAAGACTAAAGCCGGTGTGAAGCTCCAAGGTGAGTGACCCTATTGTTTCAACATCGACTTCAACTCCATTCGCTACTTTAAGCTTTCTTGAACCTCTTGTTGTAGTTTGGATCATACTTAATCACTGCATGGAGTTAGCAACATGAGAAGTTGATCCTGAGTCAATCCACCATGAAGTACAAGAGAAATTTGCATAATGTAATTCATCAACGAAAGTAATTTCATTTGTACCTCTCTTCATCATCCACTTGAGGTATTCTGGACAGCTCTTTCTGTAATGACCTCCTTGCTTGCAATGGAAGCACACATTCTCATCATTAGCGCTTCCAGAGGACTGTCCAACCTCCTTTCCTTAGACTTTGGCACTTCTTTCTTGAAAGGCTTCTTGGGAGCCTTTGGGGAACTTGGCCCGTCATGCTTTATCTTTTGAGAGCCAACATGAAAAGCTTGGTCCCTGTTCTGCCTCATGAACCTTTACTCTTCTTGGACTACTTTAGGGGTTTAGCTTAGGAAGGGTCCACTTTTCCTTCATGGAGTTGTAGTTGATCTTGAATTGATCAAATTCATCAGGGAGGGACTCCAATATCATCATCACGAGGAGATTGTCACTGAGCTCACACTTCAGTGTCTTCAGCTTTTGTGAAGCAGATACCATTTTCATTATATGGCTCCTAACTTCTCCATTACATTTATACTTTCCAAGTAGCTTGTGAAGAAGCTCATGCGCATAAACCTTTTCAGAGCCTTGAAACTGCTCCTCCAAGGATGCCCTAAACTCCTTAGGAGTATCCTTCTTGGGGATAGCCCCAATAATCTCAGGTGAGATGGAAGACTCCATCAGTAGCATAGACACATTATTAGATCTTTCCCACTTCTCCATCTTGGAGTCATATGCTTTCTTTAAGTCTTCATACCCCTCAGCACCAACAGTAGGTGTTGTGGGCTTATCCTCCCTTAAGGCATAATCAAAATCACTAAAAGCCAAACTTAACTCGATGGAGTTCTTCCAGCGAGGAAAGTTACTTCCCGTCAGTGGCTCGACAATGTCATAGCGTATCGCAGCGGAAGCTAAAATTTTCACATGGAAATTCATTAGTAAATTGCATGAGTGTAAATTAAAACACACCATAAACATCAAAGTTTCAATTCTATGTCAAAACACCGTTGGACAGAAGTGACATAAGATTAAAACACCATTAGGAGAAAGACTTACAAAATTAATACAACGTTGGTCAGAATTAATTTTACATTCATGACATTTTGATAATAAGCATCGAAATAAAACATAAGGAAACTTAACATTATTCGATGCCTAAAATGGTCATACAACATTAAAACACATTAAATATTCTAGACAAAAAATCTTGTTGGTTCATTTTAGTCCAGAATAGTGACATGTTTTACAAATCATATTTAGGCAACCATTTTCTGTATTAAATTTCAGTACAAAAGCATAAAAGAAACACATAATAGCATAAGGAAAATTGTACTGAAATAAAACAGATAAAACAAAAAACAAAAAAACACGGCAGCCCAGTTTTTTGTGCTGGGCCGCAGCCCATCCTCAATTTAGCCCAAAATCCCCACCCCGGCCCGCCATATCCTCCAGACCGCTGTGGACCGTTGGATCCATCCAGCGGTCAGGATTTGACAGGGTTCGTTCTCCCGGCTCGTTGCCAGTGACTGAGGGAGGCGACGGCGCGGCCCGCGCTCACCTCTCCGCCGAGTCCCCCATGCTCCTCCAAGCCGCAAGAGAGGCAGCGGCGGCGCGCCAGGAACGGCAGCGCCTCGCGTGCCAGGAAGCGGCTGGGGCAGAGCCACGCGCTAGGGGAGCGTCAGTGCCTGCGCGCCAGGGAGCGGCAGCGGCACCACGCGCGCCAGGGGAACGGCTCCACCTTGGCAGCCGGCGCCCCCTTCCCGTCCCAGCCCTCCCCTGTTCATTCTGTCACGGTGGCCGTGCTCGCCGGCGGAGCGTGCACTGGACTAGGTCCGGCGCGCTCCTCCGTCGAGCGTAGCTGCCTGCGGCGTTTACCGTACGGGTGGGGAAGGTGGTGCGGCAGCCATCATCATGTGAGTACATTCCGCGCACTCCTCCGTTGGGACGGTAGCGGCGGCGTGGGATCCTCGCCCTCGCCGGAGTAGTGGGTGCTCCGGGGGGCCCCGAAGGGAAAGGAGACGACCCGGCGTCGTCATTAGGTGAGTTCCTTCATACCCAAAATGTGCTCGTGCTCAGATAGTGATCATTCCGAGAAGGGGATTTTGCTAGGGTTAGGGTTCATCAAAGGAATTGGGGATTATCTTTTATTTAGTATACAATTCGTGCTCCCCTGCTTCTAATTTTCTTGCAAAGGTAACAACAGACCAAAAAAGGGGGCCAATGCCACATGTGTATCACTGAGACTTAATTGGTTAATTTTTAGTGATCTTTGAACATGTGTTGTACGAATTTGCAAGCAAGTTAGACCTAAGCATGCATACAAAAAATTGTTGGGGCCAAACAGGGGCATTAAAACATCAATTGGAAGCGAAATTTGCCTAAAACATGATCCAAGCATCATAATTGAGATCATCAGATCTCACTTAGGGTTCTAGTGCTGCTTAATTTTGGCATCTGATACCATTGTTAGACATAAAACTACAACAGTAGCACAGGATTGACACAAGCAGCAACTAGAACACCTGATCAACATAATAAGGAGTAATAGATTAGGGCTTTACGGGGTGCTGGAGTCGAGGAAGACGCTATTGCTGCCCGGCTGATGCAGACTTGTGTTGTAGTCGAGGGAGATGATGCGGGGAAGGTATGGATACCCTCCGGTCTCCAGCGGCACTGCCCTGGCACCGGCGGGGTGTAGGCTCGCCTTCCCGTCGCTGCTGCGCCTCCCTAGATCGGTAGGGTTTTGGGGTTGTGGAGGAGGAGCTAGGGCAGATCGAGAGCTGGGAGAGATCGATTGCTGCCAGCCTCCCCACCTTTATATGGCGTAGGCGACAGGGGACCTAGAGCCATCGGTGGTTCAGGTGCCCCCGATCAGGGCGCGTAAGCAGGCCCGTCCAGGGGCCCGTGCGAACTGGGCGATCGCACAGGGCCCCAAAATATTTGGGGGCCCCATATCCCAGCAACAGCTCACCATAGAAAGGAAGTTTTTGCCCAGCTGGAATAGTCTACTACTGCGTCCAAGGGTGAGCGTCTCCCAGCGTTCAATTCCTGGGCTCAAAGTACACAATAGCCCAACCAGTCCTGCTCTCGTGTGCATAGGATATTGGTCGATCGATCGTTAGTTCGACTCAAATCAAGAGAGAGCAATCTTTAAAAAAGCCGTGATGGAACTGATTGATCTCCCCTGTCCATTGCCCAGACCGTGAAGACGCCGGCTCGCCGACGCCACACGCCTGTTGGCCCTTTATTATCAGGCGGATCGTAGCGCTTGCACGACAATCAGCCAAATTGCCCTGGTATCAATCGGTAGACGCCAGACCCCCAGACGATGTTGTGCCCAGCCAATTGACTTTCTCCGTCTAGCAACTCCCGGACAACCGACAAATCAGGTTTGCGTGATTTTCTAGGCAAGATTATATATGAAAATATATTTACATATTTGAAATATAATACTTTTCACTAGAACATGAGGCCAGTTGTTGTTGTAGTGGTACACTTTAGTAAAATTAATGTTTGATATATTTATACATATTATATGAAATACCAAGTATCAATGTTATATAATAAAGAGGAAGCGTGTTTATTTATTATTTTGATGTGAATTTTTAAAAGTTTTGGGCCATCGTTTACATTTCGCACAGGGGCCCCGAATTTCTGGAGACGGCCCTGCGCGTAAGGTAGCTACGAGATGCCCATCTCGTTGGTTTTGGTGGGCCTCTCTTTGACTTAACGTTAGTTTATCCTTATCTTTTTATTTGACTCTGTCTCTTGCCTGTTAAACGTGACAGATCACACCAACATATGTTTCTACCCACAGCTGTTGCACCCAATTGGATGAAGGGGACTTTGATGAATTATGATCACTACCAGAAAAACAATTTTTACTGAGTGCCAATCTCTTTGCCGAGTGTAAAATTACCGGAACTCGACAAAGATAATCTTTGCCGAGTGTTACACTCGGAAAAAATTAGTGACTCATTAAAATTATGGGATTCCCCGCAGTGAGCGCCCGCGGTCCCGCTTGATTCCCGACCAATCACACCTCCGACATCCCCGCCGTGCGCCCCCTGTGCTCCTGCTCGCCGCCGGCCCCAGCGCTCCCACCTCCGCTGTGAGCCCGAGCCCGACCTCTCATGCTCGTGCTCGCCGTTGGGCCTCCCACCTCCCACCGTGCAGGCGCTACCTCCCATGCGCCCGTCCCGGTCCTCCAGTGTTGTCCCCGTCGTGCAATGTGGCCACCGCTGCCCCATCCTCCAGCATCCCCATGGTTGAGCAGGTCCCGAACGCTAACGCCAAGAGACGCACTGCCAGATCCCCCATTTTTGTTCCTAGGCACTCGATTAGGTCTCCTCCACCGCCGCCTTGAATTGTGGCAGGTTCGAGGCAGCTTGGAGATGATGCTGAGAAGGAGCAAGCGTTGCTCTCGGATGACCCAGTGCCACAGACGGCATACACGAGCCACATCCCGATGTGCTCGCATCCAAGGAATGCAAAGAAGTAAGCATCGCGACACCCTCTGCTCTTACTTGCGATTCCATGTGCTATTTGTCCAACGATTGAGAATTTGAGGTTATATTATTTGACTCTATTTGTCCAACAATTGAGAATTCCTTTTAGAAAAAAGAATTCCATGTGCTCATGATTAGAAAAATAATCAGGATAAGCTTATGCGAATTAGACGACAGGGATTATTGCACCTCAGCTGTTTGTGGTGATGTCTTTGAAGGGAAATTGTGATTCGATCAACACAAATTCGAGACTGTTTCATCATCTTTGAATTTAATCCATGTGCAGATTGTGGTTTAATCTCTGTGCTACTTGCGTTTTTGGTTCTGAACTGCGAGCTCATCTATCTCTTGATCGGTGCAGCAGGGAACATAAACTGAAGGAAAGGGTGAAGATGGACCGATGAAGATGTAGCTTTAACTGGTATACTAGTTCCTTCCTCCAGTCTAGCTTCTTCTAAAGAATTTCTGCAGAGATATCAGCCCTTCCGGTACAAATTATAGAGGAACAATGCCCTGCTAGTTATTTGTTGACTTGGTAATTTAATTAATTAATTTACAGTGTCCCTTGCCTTTTCGAACACATTATGATGTCTTGGTATTATTGCAGGTGCTAGTTGATGTATACGCTGATCCAGAACTCCTTGTTTTTCTCATCTGATACTGCTAGTATGCGACGCCTTCGAGCAGGAGTCCTTCTCCTGTTTTTTCCTTGAGGTTCCGTGCCTTGGATGCTGTGGGTATTGGATGCAGAATTTTTGCCTACTGAATTGTCTACGTTTGCACAAAGATTTGATGTTCTGTGATTAGCTTCCGTGCGCACCGGCAGGTTCCATCGGGCTTCAGCAAGCTTGTGATGGGCTGCTGGCGTCGCATTTGGCATGCAGCAGCACCAGCCCGGCTCAACACTGCCTATTCCTTGTAGCCGAGGTGGACCAGCATGGAGGGGCCGTGGTGCGAGCTCACCGCTGCTGGGTGGCCAGGAAGTCGTAGGCGAATTTGACGAGTGATCAGGTGTCGGAGCAGGCCGAGTGTCTGGATGAGTTTGCCAACTCGCCGGCGACATTCTGGCGCTGTCCCCACTGGGCCTGCACGCTGACCTGTCTCGAGAGCCTCGTGCAATACGTGTTCTATCAAAGCCGTGGTCGATGTTGGCGGCTGGCGCCCACGTGTTCTCGTGTCGTTCGTGTCTCTGAGCTTAATTAGAAGTACTGTATCAGTCTTTCTGGGTATGCTTTGTATCTGGATAGCAGATTTGAAACTGGGAGATTCTTTTTCCATGTCCACGCATTAACTACAACCGGGAAGTTTATTTGGAAAATTCTTAGATTAGTACATGCACAGTTCAAACTAGATTTCTGCTATATCGACTTACGAAAAACAGATGTAATTTCCTTACTTGAAGACAGGAACTACAGTAGGGATCGTTCGCTGTCTATACTGGAACTCGTGGCCGAAAAGGATTTTAATGAAATATATCTATGCAACTAGCCAGTTAGATCAGAGGATATTATTTCATGATTGTCAAAATAACTTATGTTACATCCATTTTTCCCATGTATGAGCAGGAATACTTTTCTTCTAGTCAAATAATTTTCTAGAATACCATGTATACTTCTTTGTGCAAATATTTGTTGATCTTCTAATTCTAATGGTTTTTCTTGTTCGGTTGTAAGATTAAGCAAATGGTTGTTGCTACACTTGCTGAATCGGGAATGAGTCTTTCAGACGAAGTCATAGAGATCATCTTGCTGAATCGGGAATGAGTCTTTCAGATGAAGATCATCGTTGATATGGTCCGGTTGACTTGTTTAATTTATGTAGAATCTTTCTGCACAAGCATATTGAGTACCATTACCCTTTTCTATTGTGTAACACAAGATTTTTCTGATGTTGCGCTAATCTGAGTCCATATCTGATCCTTGATCAATCCAAGTAGAGAGTTTCATATATTCAGTAGAACTTTGCACTGACGTATTTATGTACAGTATTTGTTATAATTATCGAGAGAATATGGATATTTTGCAAATGGGCTATGTGCCTTTGCCTACTACTATTAGTACTATCTATTTCATTTATGTTGTTTTAGGGTAATGAACTTTAGGGTATGGTCTGGTTTTAGCCCAAGGTTGCCGTATCAAATATTTGGCTAGCCAAAATTTCGGTCAAGCTTTTGCTGGCCCATGAGTTGGCCAACATTGGCAAGAAAAGAACTAGAGTGGGCAAAGGGGCATTGGCATGTCAAAATATTGGCAACTATACAAAGAAAATTTTGGCCATGACCAAAAAATGGTAGGGTGTGTTTTGGGCACAATCCAAACGCTAGTCATAGTGTCAAAGCTTGTTATTACAGTAGTTTTGCGGAATGCATCTTTATATCGTTTTATTACAGTGCATTGTTGCATGAATGCTATCTTTGCACATTTTTGTTAAAATTATTTCCCGCTTGTTAAAAGACTTTTGAGGAGGCGGACACAAAACATGATGGGAAAATTGACAAAGAAGAATGGCGCAGTCTAGTTCTCAGGCATCCCTCTTTACTGAAGAACATGACACTCCAATACCTCAAGCAAGATTCGCTAACTTATTTGTCGATGGTGAATTGCTTACTACTATTCATGAGCTTATTATTATGGTCAAGTTGATGGAAATCTTTGGGGTTAAGAGGTTGCTCTTGAATGAATAATAATAGTATTAACTATTTTTGAATTATATTGCCAAAATAAAATTGGTCATTGAAATTGTATTTTGATAGTCCCTCCGTTTTAAAATATAAGATGTTTTAGCTTTGTGAAGCAAATGTATCTAGATGCCTCTTAGTGTATAGTTCGTAGTGAACCTAAACACTAAAAGAGTCTAGATACATTCTCTTCACAAAGCTAAAACATCTTATATTTTGAAACGGAGGGAGTATATTGGAAACTGGAGAGTATGTGACCCTATATTGGAGGCATGAGAATAATTTCATTGCTTAGATTCAGTTTGTACCTTAACATTTCTACTATTGCATATGCTGCTGTTATTTCCCTACTCTATGATCACTAATCAGGTCTACTTTTGCAGGGACATCACCACTACATTTCCAAGCTTTGTGTTCCATTCTCAGGTTGATGACACGTAAAAGTAGTGAGAATTTCGTGTACTATACGATGGAAAATCAGAAGACATCTCGGTGCTTTGTTAAGCTTTCCAAGGATGGGTTCACGGAAGCCAGACGTAGTTTCCCAAAGCATATTACATACTGGATTCAATTGTTCCACTTGTTCATGTTGTTAATATCACTCCAATCCAAATTAGTGTTCTCAGATTTGTCTAGATTCAGATACAACTGAATCTAGACAAATCTGAGAATATTAATTTGGATCAGAGGGAGTAGTTTGTTTTCTTGCTTTTTTCTGGAGTCTTTCAGCCTGTGTGATGTTTATATGAAGTTTCTTCTATTCCTTTGGGTTAGCTGGTGGTAAGGTTAGCGTTTCTCTCTTTTTGTACAGAGCTGAGCTAACTGTATTTTACGCAGGGAACAACTGTGTTGTATATTCTGAATGAATTAAATTGGACGGAGCAGAAATGCATTTGTTGATTGGGTTTGTAAGAATTCATTATTCTCTTAGAGCTAGACTTGTTCTTGTTGTTTTGCTTAATGTTCACGGACGCCTTTGTTGCTTGCATACACGCAGAGTGTATTTCGGTTTCTGGTCTAACAGATGGCTCTTGCTACCAGCAGTATATTTAGGTTCCATTCAGTGAAAGTAAGTTAGTACTATACATAGCCGGTATACGACAGAAACAACTTATAGCTGTTAGGATCGCTACAATAATAAGTATAGTTTTAGTGTAGAACTATACATGTGTAGTGTAAAGGTTGGTAAAGAGACGGAGAAGGAACATGTATGCAGAGGCAGAGCATTAGCAAGACATCTTCGTGGGTAATGTGCTAAAAATATATTCTCATTTTTGCTTAAGCAGCATGTCGTGGTGGTGTCACGGCAGATGCCATGGATAGGCTAAAGGTGGGGACTAATACACGCTAGGGGAATTCAGGGAGGGATAGTGGAGTGATTCTCCACACAGAAGTTTGTATTGCTTTCCTTTCGAGATTACAAGTGCTCCTAGAGCTGTATTGGCGAGGGGAGAAAGAAGGAGCTCTCTTACTCTTGCCTACTGTTTTTCCCTAGAACCTCAGCTCAACTAGTCACTATGAAATCATAAAACCAACTAGCGCTCAACTCCCTTTACCAGAAACCTAGCCCCTCTTATATAGAGGAGGCTCGGTTCCTGCCTAGGGCATACGTAGAGCCTCCTCCCAAAGTGGTGACCCGACCGGGGTGCTTTTCCCCCGCGTCATACATGTTTTAGCCACGTGAGCCTCTGCGGCGCCTGCGTCAGCCGACATGGGCGTCGTCACCCTTGTCGGCCATGACCCGGTGGTCCTGCCCTTGCTTGCTTTGCTCATGCAGTGCGTACCGAACCTTCTTTTTGACCAGAGAGATTCCTTCCTTCTCCCAGAAGCTAAGCGGGGACCCGGATCATAGTAGATCCGGCCCCACCTGTTCCTGCATATAAGTTAGACAAGCACTTCCGACTTACTCCTTAAGTCAGATGAGACAATGTTAGGCGACCCCCCCCCCTGGTCCGGGTTACTCCGTGATCCGGCCTGCCTTGAGGTGACCGGACCAGCATCCGCTTTAACCCTGCCGAACCTCGGCTAACTCGGCCCTTATACCCCGGAGTGACCCTACCCGGGGGTATCCCCCCAACATTAGTCCCCGAAGCTGGTGCGGTCTTAGCGGCCGGCCATATCAGGTTCATTTATGTTCGAGCCTTGGACGTTTAATTCCGGGTTAACTCTTTATCTCGGATTATATGGATTTACGTTCCCTTCGCACGTTCCAAGTTTTCACTTGCCGGCCGGGTTACCACTGTGACTCGGATCTTATGGTTTTACTTTTCCTCTGCACATTCTAAGTTTTTACTTGCGGTCCGGGTTACCATGGTTCGATCCGGGCCTTGCTTCCTTCTCTCATACGCCAACCCACGCGGAGGCTAATCATCACGTTGTCTTATTTTAAGGGCCTGCACAGTAACCGCCGTAGTAATTGTCAGTTATCACTGTGCGAGGGTCACATCACGCCTGCCTCCTCGTTTACCGCATCAGTGCATCACGTCATGGGATTGCTTCTGCTCTGTGGCCTTCTGTGTGGCTCCTCTACGATTGGCTGAGGCGTGCGATACACAGCCACACCATGTGGCTCGTTGGCGTAGCGCGATCCTACTCACCCTCTCAGGGGGTGGTTAAGTAGCGAAGGGGCGCACCCCTTAGCATTTTCCCACTTTTGTGCCCCTCTGCCCATTGCTTTTCTCCTTCGTCTTCCTAGCGACCGCGCCGCCGCCAGTGCTTCTAGCAGCAGGCCACGCTTGCACTTTCCTCTGCTTCAGATCGCAGCCACCGCAGAACTTCTTCGCTCCACGGGTCCTCGCCAATCCAGGCCTCGATTCTGCCGCCGCCAAATGAGGGTAGCGGCACGAGATGATGAGGAGGAGCTCGCCGTCGCCGAAAGCAAGAAATGGAGGAGGACGTCGCCATGGCGGACCGTGGCGCATGGGCCGGATCATGGGTGCATCAAGATGACCTTGATCGCTCTACCGGACCAGACATTCCCGCCGGCGTGCCGCTTGTCTCCTCCGCCGAATTGACCCTCACCCAATCCGGGTGAGTTCGCTGTTCTCGCCCCACTTCCAACGGGGATTTGGTCTGCCGGTGAGCGATTTCTTCCGGGATTGGGTTAGCACCTACCACTTGCAGCCGCACCATCTCCCAGCCAACGCTATCACCTCTCTCTCCGCTTTTGTCTCTACGATCGAAGGCTACACCGGACTATGGCCCACGAAGGAGCTGTGAATCTGGTTTTTCGGCCTTCGTCGCAACATCATCTCCAACATCCAAGTAGAGTCGGAGGATAAGCAGCTCACCCAATTCGGAGCTGCCTCCATCTCACCCCGGAGACTTTCCGTTTTCCCCCGGGTCACCGGGCTTGACTCCTGCAAAGGATGGGCCCGGACCTTCTTCTATGTCCGGAATGCGGCAATCAAGATTTGATTCGTTGTCGCCTACGCTCCGGGTCCACCTGACACGGAATTCTGGGAGGAGGTCCCCAAGAAGCCCACAACTCTGGCCAACCAAGTTAACAAGAGGTTCACGGAGCTGAAGAAACTCGGATTGCGCAACGAGGATGCTATGATCATGTTCGTGCGCAACCGAATCTCTCCCCTCCAGAAGCGCACCCACAAGTTGTGCCACATGAGTTTCGGCCGCGACCCCAACTGGACCTCTTCCTTCGAGTTGAGCAACACGGAGATTTTTCGTCGGGTTAAGGCTCTTTTCACCACCCACAGGGATTTCTCTATCGAATGGACTTGGGGAATTGAGCACTTCTGTCGTGACAGGCTCCCTCCCGCGGTAAGCTTCACGGGGCAAACTTATTTCTGATCAAATATGTGTCGGTTTTTGTTGTGTTTCTGACTCTGTTCTTCATGCTTTTTCTTAGCTGTTCCTTTAGGAAACTCTCGAGGATGGTACAGATCCGACCCTTAAGTGGGCGCCGGACCGAGAAATCCCGGATGAGGAGGAGCCAGACCAGGAGATGTTTCTCCCTATGACCGATGCTACCAAACAACCCAGCGGTAAATTCTCTTCTCTTAGAGATTGGCCCGATGATGAGGATGACTCGGATGTCGACGTGATTGAACCTGTTGAGGCTGTCCCTCTTTCTTTTGCCTTTCCGGCATCAGCTAACCCCGGTGGGCATATCCACGAGGATCCTCCACTTGCTACGGGCGAGCCGGTTCCGGTGGCGTCGAAGAAGAAGTGTGGAGCCGCATCAAGTTCTTCCTCCGAACCTTCTCAGCCCACAAAAAGGCAAAATAAGGCCGGAGACAAGACTGCCTCTAAGCGGGCAGGCAAAACCCGGCACGAAGGGCTCAGAAACCCAAGGAGGCTGAAACCTTGGATGCGTAAGTCATTTTTCGTTGCGTAACTCACTTTTCCTTGCATTGTGGTAATTTCTCTTCTGACATTATTCTCTTTTTCAAGGCTCCGGTGGAGGTCCCTCAGAGTGGATCAAGCATCTCTTCACCACTTCGATCCGGCCCTTCTCCTCCTCGTGACGACGAGTCACGCCCGCTGAGCCCTATTCCGGAGGGTTCTGCGGCTGCTCCGGGTTCCGCACTACCTCGTCGAGAGGAACGCGACCTCGGAGCGAGAGGGGTCGGTCCAGCTGAGGCGACGACGTCCACCACTTCGGCATCACCGCAACCAGCAACCACCGAGTCTATCTCAACACCAGCACCAGCAGCAGTTCCAAAGACAATGACCGAGCCAAGACCAGACTTGTTCCGCACCAAGGAAACCAACAACAGCTCCAAGTTCAGCTACAAGAGCTCCAGTGCCAAGTTCTTCCGCCTCGTCCGAGTCATCTCAACCTCGGCGAGGAACTACTCCAGCAGCTTCTAAGGGGAAATCCACTACAGTTACTTCTTCCCAGCAAGCTAAGGGCAAAAAGGCTCCGGATGCCACCAAGTCTGCATCTATCGATGCTGGGCAGCGAACCCTAGCGTCGATGCTTCCCAAGAAAGCTCCAGCAGCGAAGGATGTTCCTGCCGAGCCAACTGATGCGCAGCAGATGGTTCTGCATACCAGCCCAGCTCTTGCCTTGGTTGAGAGGAAAGAAGCACACGCGAAGGGCTTGGTGGCACCCCATATGCCTACCGGTGAGCGGTATCCTCCGAGTCTTATTGAGTTCGTCATGAACTAGAATAAGGCGGAGTTCGTCCACAACGACGATCTCCCGGAAAAGTTCGGCCCCGCAGAATTTTCCGCCTAGATGAATACCGCCGCTAAGGCAATTAACCTCGCGGGGCGAATGACGGAGGTATGTCGTTTCTCCTTTACATGCTGTAGATAATAACCATTAGTCCCCGAGCCTCCGGTGGAGTAGCTTGTTACTCGGCCGGATGCTCATTAGAAAACTAACGTAGCTCCATGTGAACTTCGAATATGCACACACCTAGAGCCGGGTTAAGTTCCACTTGGCCTGAATCTTGTACACTTCAAATATGCACACACCTAAAGCCGGGTTAAGTTTCACTTGGCCCGGATCTTGTACACTTCAAATATGCACACACCTAGACCCGGGTTAAGTTCCACTTGGCCCGGATCTTGTACACTTCGAATATGCACACACCTAGACCCGGGTTAAGTTCCACTTGGCCCGGATCTTGTACACTTCGAATATGCACACACCTAGAGCCGGGTTAAGTTCCACTTGGCCCGGATCTTGTACACTTCTAATATGCACACACCTAGAGCCGGGTTAAGTTCCACTTGGCCCGGATCTTGTACACTTCGAATATGCACACACCTAGAGCCGGGTTAAGTTCCACTTGGCCCGGATCTTGTACACTTCGAATATGTACCAAGCTAATTTTACACTTCTGTACTTTTTTCAGGTAACCACCAATCGCCGGAGCGCTGAATTCCAACGCCTGCTGGATACCCACAAGATGCTACGCGCAAAACATGTTGCACTTATTGCAGAACATGAAAAGAGGGGTAATTTTTTCCCTCGGCACTTCTCCGTTTTTATTCACCTTCTTCTGCCGAACTAATCTCCTCATTCGGTTTCTGCAGCTGCGGTGGAGGCTGAGAACAAGATCATGCGGAAGAACTTGGAGGAAATCCAGGGTATGTCCTCTTTTGTCCGACCTCGTAGTGTTTTCCATTTCCTCTTCTCCTTGGCTCGGCAAACATTCACTCCTCGCTCGCCGGGTCAATATACTATTTTAGCATCGCTGAGGATAGTGTGCCGTCTCGATATGATGCTGCATTTTCTCGAATGTTGTGGCAACATCAAGCCGAGCTGAAGAAGAAAGATGACGAGCTTGCTCTCCTCCGGACTAAGGATAACGAGATTGCTAGGCTCAAGGCTGAGATGGAGAAGA
Organism: Avena insularis; assembly: GCA_023614405.1. NCBI lineage: Eukaryota > Viridiplantae > Streptophyta > Magnoliopsida > Poales > Poaceae > Avena > Avena insularis. The sequence goes on along the minus strand of CM042696.1, from coordinate 90,758,790 downwards.
TGAAGGCCCAACACCAAACCGAGCTCCAAAAGGTTGGCCAGAACTTCACAGAAGAGTGTGAGCGCCTTACTCTCCAGATCTCCAAGGACCAGGATCTACTCAAAGAATCCGACATCCAGCTTGAGTTGGCAAACGCTGAGCTTGAGCAACTTCGCAAGAGACGCGATGACTGCATCAAGGAGTTGACCCGGATTCACAGCCACATTTCACGTAAATTCTCTTCCCTTATCCGACATAATTCTCCGGGTTAGTTCATATGTCTTTGCTTTAGCTTCTTCCTTTGCCTTGTTTCTAGGCCACTTTCCAGAGGGTACTCCTATTGCGAGCGCTGTTGTTGCCAAATTTCGCTGAGAGAGGGGTACTCCCGTCGCTCTTGACGGTGAGGGCATTCCCTTAGACATGGAGGACCTATTGGTCAGCTTGTCATCTCGCGTGGAAATCATCAAGAAAGATGGCAAAGATCTCCTCGACGTTTCCGTCCGGATTTTCAACATGTTCTGGCCCAGTGAGAGCGCTCCGAAGAGGATCACACTTCTTGCTGAAAAGCTGTTGGATATCGAGACCCAGCTTGACCTCTGGAGGGAGTCCGCTGGGCGTGTCGCAGATGATACTATCCTTCACCATATTCTCACATGGTACGAGAAGATCGACCTCAGCCTCCTTACACGCCGGCGCACCGGATCCAGATGGACCGATGATACGGAGTGGGTAGCTCGGCGCCAGGCTTGCGCGCCAAATTTCGTCGAATATTCTCCTATCCATGACTGGGTTGAAGGACCGAGTTTCCTGGAATCCGCTGGGGACGAGCACGTTGAGAACGTTGAAGATGGGTCGGATGAGGGCGGAGAAGATGATGCCTCAGATATTGAAGACAGCGACAACGACGCCGAACTTCCTCCTCCTGCTGCTCCTTAGTTCAAAAAACTTGAAAATCTATCAGATCCCCGGTATGCCGGGTGCAACTGTATGCTGTATATGTGATATTTGGCTACTACGTTTCTATGCCGTATTAACTTGGGCGTAGTCCCCGAGTTTCATTTTCTTGTTCGTCCAATCTTCTGGCTCGGTCCGTGTCTACCTTGATTCGATTTTACGATTTACGAATCCGAGCTTCAAATTTTTTTTTAACAATACTTAGAAACTTTTAGGCTTAGCTCAAAATAACTCAGCATAATAACTTGAAAATAAATACAGGGTTAGTCCGAAAAACAAATGTTAGCTCGAATAAATTCGTTTTCTTAGTCGTTTTTCATGTGCTACGCAATTCCAAACTTGTTCTCTTGCTTGCCATGAAGCCAATTCTTGTTGGACAGCAGCAAGTCGAAGAGTTGGGTTTTTGGTGCTCACACATTACTAATCTGGGTTAAGTAAAACGACTTATTCCAGCTACCGCATAAGAAGTAACAACAAACATTATTAAGGCAGTCCCCGAGTTACTGCTCGAGGCGCTGCTATTTCATTGATAAGCTCATTGCCGACATACATACCGACATATGAGACGACTCGGATGCATACACTTCTTAGCTAAGTGTAGAAGGGACCAAGTAGTGCTACATTCCACGGTCGCTTAGATTCCTCTCCGGACCTGTCCGCCTTGTTCTTTTCCTGTGGCTTTGCATCTATAAGATAGTAAGAATCATTGTGCAATGCTTTGCTCACAATGAATGGCCCTTCCCATAGGGGGGATAATTTATGCATGCCCGTAGTACGTTGTACCAACCGGAGCACCAGATCGCCTTCCCGAAAGACTCGGGGGCACACTTTCCGGCTATAATAGCGTCGGAGATTTCGCTGATATATGGTGGATCCAGTTCTTCTCGCTTCTTCCAGCAGATCAACATCATTTTGCCGGGCTTCTTGCACTTCAGCTTCGTGTATTGGGTGACCCTAGGCGAACCATGCTCTATGTCGGCCGGTAATACACTTCCGCCCCATATACCGAAAAAATGGCGATAGCCTGTTGATCGATTCGAGTTGTTCTTAAACTCCACAGATCACCGGTAGTTCTTCTATCCAAAGACCTCATTGATCTTTGCAATGGATCAATGAGCCGGGTTTTATCCCGGATAATACTAATCCGTTGGATCTTTCCACTTGTCCGCTCGATGCGGGTGGGCTACCGAGGCGACATCGAGTCGGATCTTCTTGTCTCGCAAAAGCGCGCAAATGCTCCTTCCGCAAAATTTGTTCCATTATCGCTATAATAGTGTGGATAACCGTATCTCAAGATGATGTCTTTGAGAAATGTCACGGCCGTAGCTCCATCACATTTTCTTATAGGTTTCACTTCAATCCATTTTATAAACTTGTCCACCATGACCAAAATGTGTGTCATGTTTCCTCTTGCTGGTTTGAACGGGCCAACCATATCCAAGCACCATACAGCAAATGGCCACGTAATTGGTATGGTCTTGAGTTCCGACATAGGCATATGTGTCTTGGTGGCGTACCTCTGACAACCATTGCATTTTCTCACCAGATCTTCTGCTTGTTCTAAGGCACTTGGCCAGTAGAATCCATGCTGGAACGCCTTTGCCACCAAGGCTCGGGATGAGGCATGATGCCCGCATTCTCCTTGGTGTATATCTCGGAGGATGTCAAGTCCTTCTTCCGGGTCAATGCATCGCTGGAGGACGTTGGTTACACTCCGTTTGTATAGCTCGGAATTGATAATCGTGTATGCTTTTGCTCTCCTCTGAGTTTGCCTGGCTAACACCTCCTCAGCGGGTAACGCCCGCCTTTCAGAATTGGAATATAGGCAGTGCCCAAGCTGGTATCGCTCGTGGAGGGAACATCTCCTCATCAATTTCCATCTGATCCACCGGCATAACTTCAGCCGGATCACGCTGAGCAGTCCCCGGGTCTAGCGAGGTAGTCCCCAGGTTTGCCGAGGCAGTCCCCGGGTTGGCGGATGCAGTCCCTAGATCTCGCGTACTACCTCCCCTGACAATGTCCATGGGCTCAGCTCCGGATTCTGTATTTTCCGGGACATAGATCGAGTCGGTTCCTGGGGACGGCCTGATAGATGGTTTTCTAAGGTGTTCCAATGCTACACCGGTGGAATTGCTGTCGGGTCGATCCGAAGCCGACAAGATGTCGGCAACCGCTTTTCTACCCGGGGTACATGGTGAAATTCACATCCCTCGAAGTAACCAGATATTTTCTGCACGTGAAATTTGTATAGTGCCATGTTTGGATCCAGGGCATCCCACACTCCGGACACTTGCTGCACCACCAGATCCGAGTCGCCAAAGCATATTATCCGACGTATGCCAATCTCCTTTGCCACTTTGAGCCCATGCACAAGAGCCTCGTACTCAGCGACATTGTTCGATGCCGCGAAATGGATCTGCAATACGTATTTTAGTTGGTCCTTCTTTGGCGAGGTAAGCACAACCCCGGCGCCTAATACGGTTTTGGTTTTCGACCCGTCAAAGTGCATCCTCCAGTAGTTCGGATCTGGTGGCAGTGGTTCGTATTGTACCTCGGCCCAATCTACAAAAAAGTCCGCCACAACATGAGACTTGATCGCTTCTCTTCTGTCAGATTACATATAGGGCTAACTCAATTGCCCATTTTGCAATTCTCGCCACTGTGATCCTTGTTACCCATTATCTCGGATATGGGAGCTTCACATATTACTTTGATGGGGTGCTCCTCAAAGTAATGCTTTAACTTCTTAGCCGCCATATAGACACCATATGCCACCTTTTGAAAGTGCGGGTAGTTCTGTTTTGAGGCAGACAATACCTCGCTTAAATAATATACTAGCCTCTGCACCGACTTACCCTCTTCATTGCGCTCCACTACAATCACTACACTTACAACTCGGTTGGTTGCGGCTATGTAGAGCAACATTGGCTCCTTTGATAGTGGAGATGCTAACACTGGTGCAGTGGCCAATATCTTTTTTAAGTGGGCAAAGGCTTCATTGGCCTGTGGTGTCCAAACGAACTTCGACTTTTTTTTTCATGAGTTGTAGAGAGGCCTTTTTTTTCTCCCAACCGACACACAAACGACTACTCAACGAGGCCAGCACCCAAAGGAACTTCGACATCGTTAAGACACTTCGGCAGCTCCATTCGTTCAATGGCCCGAATCTTAGTTGGATTAACCTCGATACCTCGGTTGGAGACGAGAAATCCGAGTAATTTTCCAGCCGGGACACCGAAGGTACATTTTTCTGGGTTAAGCTTCATCTGGAACCTTCTCAAGTTTGCGAATGTTTGCCTTATGTCGTCAAGGAGCGCTGTGCTTTCCTTGATCTTGATAACCACATCATCCACGTATACTTGTACGTTTTGACCTATTTAGTCGTGCAAACATTTTTGCATACATCTTTGGTACGTTGCGCCTGCATTACGCAAACCAAACGGCATAGTGTGATAGCAATAAGCCTCGTACGGGGTAATAAACGCAATCTTTATTTAATCATCCGGGTTTAGAGGTATCTGGTGGAAACCAGAATATGCATCAATGAATGACAACAGTTCACATCCCGCGGTTGAGTCTATGACCTGATCTATCCTCGGCAGTGGAAATGGATCTTTTGGACACGCCTTGTTCAGGTTCGTGTAATCGATACACATACGCCAAACCACTGCTACGTTCGGATCATCCTTCTTCTTTTCTACCAGCACCGGATTAGAGAGCCAATCCGGATATAGTACTTCCATGATAAATCCTGCTGCTAGCAATCGAGCTATCTCGTCTCCAATGACTTTTCTCCTATCCTCGGCGAAGCGGCGGAGATGTTGCTTCACCGGCCTTGCTCCGGGTCTTACGTTCAAAGAGTGCTCGGCCAACTCCCTCGGAACACCTTGCAAGTCCTGTGTAGACCAAGCAAAAATATCCCGATTCTCACGGAGGAAGTTGACGAGCTCGCTTTCCTATTTGTCGGTTAACCCGGCACCAATTGTTACGGTGCGCTCCGGGAACATGTCATCAAGTGGAACCTTCTTGATGTCCTTTGCGGCTTGGAATGAAACGCTGCCATGCGGGTTACTCAATGTCAGCATATACTGCTGCGCGGACTGAGCTAAAGCCGCCACCTCTTGGATTTTTCTTTTTTCTTGCGCAATCACGAGTGACTCGGCTAGGTTAGACCCGGCTGAAGCACACTCAATGGAACGTCGGAAATCTCCAGCAATGGTAATCACTCCATTTGGCCCGGGCAACTTCATCTTCAGATAACTGATGTGACAGCTTGCCATGAACTTGTTCAATGCTAGTCTTCCGAGTAACGCGTGATACGCACTTTCCAAGTTTACCACTTCAAACTCCAGATTTTCAGTTCGGCAGTTATCCCTTATGCCGAATAGCACGTCGACCCGGACTTTGCCTATGGGCTCACAAGAAATGCCTGGTACAATGCCATGGAAAGTTGTTCTCGTAGCTTGGAGCATGTTCTCCGAGATGCCCAACTTGCGCATCGTATCCGTATACATTATGTTAATGCTACTGCCATTATTAATCAGTACCTTGGAAAACCTTACATTGATGTTCGGTCCAATGAATGTCGGATCTAGCACTAGCGCATACGAACCTGGACTCGGCATAAGTTTAGGATGATCTTTGATGTTCCAGGTGATTTCCTGGTCCGACCAAGGCATGTACCTCGTCACTGCTGGCATAACCGCATTAACCTCCATACAGGCCCGTCCAGGGCTCGTGCGAACTGGGCGATCGCACAGGGCCCCAAAATATTGGGGGCCCCATATCCCAGCAACAGCCCACCATAGAAAGGAAGTTTTTGCCCAGCTAGAATAGTCTACTACTGCGTCCAAGGGTGAGCGTCTCCCAGCGTTCAATTCCTGGGCTCAAAGTACACAATAGCCCAACCAGTCCTGCTCTCGTGTGCATAGGATATTGGTCGATCGATCGTTAGTTCGACTCAAATCAAGAGAGAGCAATCTTTAAAAAAGCCGTGATGGAACTGATTGATCTCCCCTGTCCATTGCCCAGACCGTGAAGACGCCGTCTCGCCGACGCCACACGCATGTTGGCCCTTTATTATCAGGCGGATCGTAGCGCTTGCACGACAATCAGCCAAATTGCCTTGGTATCAATCGGTAGACGCCAGACCCCCAGACGATGTTGTGCCCAGCCAATTGACTTTCTCCGTCTAGCAACTCCCGGACAACCGACAAATCAGGTTTGCGTGATTTTCTAGGCAAGATTATATATAAAAATATATTTACATATTTGAAATATAATACTTTTCACTAGAACATGAGGCCAGTTGTTGTTGTAGTGGTACCCTTTAGTAAAATTAATGTTTGATATATTTATACATATTGTATGAAATACCAAGTATCAATGTTATATAATAAAGAGGAAGCGTGTTTATTTATTATTTTGATGTGAATTTTTAAAAGTTTTGGGCCATCGTTTACATTTCGCACAGGGGCCCCGAATTTCTGGAGACGGCCCTGCCTCCATATGTCGGCGCTGCAAGCTTTTCCTATTTGTTTCCTCAGTAGTGAACGCACAATAGCTCTGGTGATGTTCTCTGTACTCATTCCTTCCCTTGTTTCCGGGGTACCTCTGATCCGGCTGTTGCTGATTTTCCACCTGATGCACTGCATCCCTTCTCTCATTGTTGTCATACCTCGGCGGAAGGGGAGGCAACATTAGCTGTTGCGTGTTCGCCCCGGAGAGCAATTGCTGCCGAGGTAACTCCTGCCGAGGTTGATCATTCCGGGGTGCCTGAGCATTCCCCGAACCACCTTGTTCTATCTTACGCATCCGCTCACATTGCCTCGTTGTGTGACCCGCCGGGCTATTCAGATTTGGCGTGTGAAACTTACACGGCTAGTCCAACATCGACTCATAGGTATACCTTGGACGGTCTTTCTTTTCCTGCCACTGTTTCTTTTGCTCCGGAGTCCATGTTTTCTTGCCATCGTTTCTTGGAGTCCATTTCCCTCCCGTTCTCTGGCGTTGGTTGCTCCCTGCTCCGGGTTGATCTTGATTCATAGCTGCAACTTGTTGCGAACCATAGCGATGATTCGGTCTATCATCTCTCCTTTTTCCTCTGTAATCGTTCCTCCGGGATGACCCGGCTCCATCCCTCTGATAGTATTCCTCGTTCGACTCGTTTGACGCGATCCTAGGTTGAGTCGGATCATCCAAAGCATACGAATCTGCAATCCGGATCATCTCTGCCAACGTAATTAGCATTTTCCTTTGCAACTTCATCCACAACTCGCTGCAATATCTGCACCCTTGTGCAAACCATGCTATGGCTTGTGACTCTATGACACTCTCACACGAGTTTCTCACGGTACACCACCGGGTCAAGAATTCACGGTTCGTCTCATTAAGTCTTTGCTTGCACATTGCTAGGGTCTGCGGTCTATTCGGCCTCTGATATGTATTTAAGAAGTTGCTGATAAACATTTTTTCAAAATCTATCCAGCAGTTGATGCTTCTGGGTGGTAAATTATTCAGCCATACTCTGACCGGACCTTCCAACATCTGGGGTACGTATCGTACAACCCATCTCAAGTTGCCAGTGACAATTTTCACAGCCGTAGCATAGTTTATCAGCCAATCCTCCGGCTTGGTACTGCCGTCATACGTCTTCGTGCCTCTGGGCAGCTGGAAGTTGGGTACCGGTGGCTCCTTCATGATCCGGGGTCCAAAGCACGCTGGACCCGGGGGACAATGACATTCGATCTGTTCCGACCTATACAGGCGATCCAGTTTTAACCTGGCGTCATCCGGCATCAAGTCCCTGCTTCCCAATCTTGACCCTATCACATGATAGTCCGGTCTCGGGTACCCCGCGTTCACCATCTCCGAATCACCGTCATTGTATCGGTTTTGCACTTGGGGCGCACCTTTCTCTTGCATACCTCGGTCGGCGCTTTGCTCTTGCCTCGGTATATTCTGCTGCTGCGGTTGTCCTGCTCCTGCGGAGTTTCGCTGTCCGGCATTGCCATTGGCAGCGTTCCCTTGACCGCCATTGCCTTGGTCGTGGTTACCTCGGCCAGCTTCACCTCGGCTCACACTCCGTCGGTCATCATTTTTCCGCGTTTCTTTTTCTTTTCCCGCACGCGTCGGGTCGTACGGGACGATCTGTTTGTTTCGTCTGGCCAAGGTTACTACCTCTTCTCTCCTTGGACCTCCATGAGGTGATGATGTGGCTCCAGCGGATTTCTCCGGGTTACCCATCGCCGAATGTACGATTTTTGAAGTTCCAGCTCTCTCCGGGTTAGCTCTCAGTAGCTCTTCATTCTGTCTGTTCGCGATCCGAACCAGCTCGTTAACCCTATCTTGCTGTCTCTGACGGGCCTCACCCGTCAGACCCTCTAACTCGGATGCAACCGCATCTGCTGCTCTGAGGTTCTTCGCCGGGGTACTATACCTCGGCAACCCCACAGACAAATAGTTTTCCAACCCCTCGGCTCCATCATCACCTTCTCTGTTCATCTCGCTCATGAGATTTCTCCCTTTTTCTTTTACCGTATCAACTTTGTTTGCCTTTGCATACTCACGCAGCGTCATGTTCAGTGACTGCTGAGCCACGGCTATTTTCTTTGCGCCCTCTAGTATCTTTTGCCTAGTTTCCTCTAGCTCGGCCTGTGCCTGAGCCGGATCTACCACTGCTGCTACCGGGTTAGCCAAGCTATCCATAGCTTCTCTCAGTATGTTCTCAGGCCTCTCTAGTGGAGGTCCTCTACCTTTCCTCGGTGCCTTAGGTGTTACCTCCGGGTCCGGTGCTGGATCCTTGCTTGCGCCTACACCTGGCGCAGTCATCATCACCTCCGCATGGTCTGGGGAGCGAGCGATACGCGTCGACGACACGGCGCGGATGAACGCATAATACGTCCACCACAATGTAGACCTTGTGCGCATCGAGCTTGACGAAGAGGCCGTTGCGCGGGAGTAGGCGCGTGCCGAAGCAACCAGCGTTGTCGCTGACGAAGTCCAGCGCTCCAAAGCGCTAAGCGAGCCCGGAGACGATGCGTTCGCCGGTGCCGATGAGGTTTCTCGTCCCTTTCACATGCGCCGCTTAGGATCCCCATGGCAAAGGCGCCAACTGTCATGGTGGTGTCACGGCAGATGCCATGGATAGGCTAAAGGTGGGGACTAATACACGCTAGGGGAATCTAGGGAGGGATAGTGGAGTGATTCTCCACACAGAAGTTTGTATTGCTTTCCTTTCGAGATTACAAGTGCTCCTAGAGTTGTATTGGCGAGAGGAGGAAGAAGAAGCTCTCTTACTCTTGCCTACTGTTTTTCCCTAGAACCTCAGCTCAACTAGTCACTATGGAATCATAAAACCAACTAGCGCTCAACTCCCTTTACCAGAAACCTAGCCCCCCTTATATAGAGGAGGCTCGGTCCCTGCCTAGGGCATACGTGGCTCCTCCCAAAGTGGTAACTCGACCGGGGTGCTTTTCTCCCGCGCCATACATGTTTTAGCCACGTGAGCCTCTGCGGCGCCTGCGTCAGCCGACATGGGCGTCGTCACCCTTGTCGGCTATGACCCGGTGGTCCTGCCCTTGCTTGCTTCGTTCATGCAGTGCGTACCGGACTTTCTTTTTGACCAGAGAGATTCCTTCCTTCTCCTAGAAGCTAAGCGGGGACCCGGATCATAGTAGATCCGACCCCACCTGTTCCTGCATATAAGTTAGACAAACACTTCCGACTTACTCCTTAAGTCGGATGAGACAATGTTAGACGACCCCCCTCCTCCCCTGGTCCGGGTTACTCCGTGATCCGGCCTGTCTTGAGGTGACCCTGCCGAACCTCGGCTAACTTGGCCCTTATACCCTGGAGTGACCCTACCCGGGGGTATCCCCAACACAGCAGCACGGCGCATGTACTAAGTGACTGATTGTCGCCACACATGTCTACATATCTGAGTACTACAAGAAGCTACTTCAACAGTTTCACTAGACAAGGGGACAAAGCATCAGGAATCTCTTGAAAACGAGTGGCATACAACTTCGACTCTACGAGTAAGAAGTTGCGCACACAGCATACTGGCAACTGTTGCTTTTGAAGTTTTAATTGCTGCACAAGGGTCAGACAACCATGTACCGAGGGAGAAACATAATAATTTAGTGTTGAACTCAAAGAATACATGTCAAGTTACATTCAACCCAAGGAAAGGAACAGAGGGTAACAAAACCAGGATAAATCGAATCCTTAAGGTGAACATACAGTATCAATCCGAGGTTCTGTAACAGAACCCAGATAATTCAGTATCTATATCCGTTAGACATGCAACACAACTGATCAAGATGCCAAATGCATGAATGAGGGAGGGTATGAGGAAGCACACAAAACTCCATGTTACAACCCTATGGTATTGGGAAGCTTCTCTACATCTGATTTTGGCATGGTGGCACTCATCTCCAACTGTGGGCAAGCAATCATTAACATCAGGTAGCCTCTCAATGTTCAGATCAGTCATCGTCTGTGTCATCTGTCTTCTGCTTCTTCCATTTGTAAGCAGCTTCCAATATCTTGAGGTTTGGCGCCAGAGCCACCTCATCAGGGAAGATATAATCAATGTACTCCTCGTACCTAGAGTAGAGCAAACGTTGATGTGTCAGTATACTAGTTCCTTTTTTCCTGATTTCAAATTTCTTAATAGAATTTGGATTGTACAAGGGCCACACAGTAGCATGCTAAACATGGCAAGCCACCAGCTTCTGAAAATACAGTACCAAGAATAAAGAACTTTCTTTTTGGAGGGAAACCAAGAATAAAGAATTGAGTAAAAGGCATACGCAATATTGGAGCCATCGTCTGAGGGGAGTGGTCTCTTCCTCTTCACTTTCCTCGGCGCCTTCTTCTGCACTAAGGTGACATCGCCAAGATCACCAAAGCTCAACTCCTTTTTGAGCCATTCTTCCAAGAGCATTGCTCTTTCCTCCTTTAGCTCTGCAGCATTAGTCCTGAAGTAGTCGAATCCCCTTTCAAAAACAGCTGGCAACCATAACACATCAATGTCAGATTAAGTGCACCATGAATCGAAAATCTCTACTATATATCTAAAAAAAATCTTGTGGTTCTGTTTTCAATATTCATGCTGTGTTTTCTAGTTTTCTGTCATGTTACTTTAGTTGAGATTAAAGGTTATCTCATTGTGGGGACATGTGTGCTTCTATTACAAACACAGTCTCTACAACTAAGCTGTCATATTTACTTTAGATGAGATTAAGGTTATCCGATTGTGCACTTTTTATTTGTCGCTGGGACTTGTGTGCTTCTATTACAAGCACAGCCTCTGCAACTAAGCCGACATGGACAACACTAGATTGGCAAATGTGGATCATTTACTAAACTACTAGCAACAAAATGAAAACCTGTCATATTTCTTTTTAACATTGGACACAATAACTATGTTATTTCATGGCATCAAAATGTATCTTTAGCTTATTCTCCACTTTCGGAGCGTTTAGTCACTCTTAGATTCTGCCTTGGCTAGCTTGTCCAGGAATGTCCCTTAAAAGGTTGTATTTGAGTTGTACATGAGGCTGGTAGTAATTGAGAAAAAGAAGGTGAGCTCTCCCCAGGAGTTACAATTGGCTATAAGATGTATCTTGTTGCTTGAGCCTTAGTTTCTTGCATCTGGAGAGATGCGCATGCTGAAACATTGAGTTTGCTCAAATTTACCCATAGTATGTCTTAGTGTCTCAGTTCACTCTAGAATCATGTCATTGATTAGAATAAACTTCTAGCTAGCATTAGTGATGTTTTATTCAAGGGTTGCAATTTTACTGGACTTAGAATTACAACACAACTAACAATAACATTGTTGTTTCTACTTGGCAGGCAGTTCGCTGAATAATAAACGCTGGCAGGAGCGACGGCTAGGCGAGCTTTGTACATATAGGGGTACGAGAGGAATATGAGTAATTAAGGTTAGCTTGGACTGCGAGTGGGGAAAGAGGGATTGTTTTTCTTGGAGAAGGCAGCTGACTAAGGGCTCTGCTGCTGGTCTCATTTGTCTATCATTCATGTTATCCTGTAACTATCCGAAGTATAAGCTATAGGAACGACTACTGCGAAAACACCAACGCCCAGCAGCAAGTGACATATTGTTGGGGTGGGGTTACTACCGTGTACAGTGATGACTTGTTGGAGTGAGTTGACTATAAACCACAATAGTCTGTAGAAAAGAAAATTGAGGGCCCGGCAATGCTCGGACATTCAAATGGACACTTACAGGAAACGAAATGAGGAATAATGATAGGCTTTTCTTAATAAATCATGTAGTTTTTATTTAGGAAAGGAAATTGTCGATGTGGTATTGCATACGCAGTAATGCTACACTTACGGGTAAACTGTTAAGGATTTTTTTTTACAGACACACGTGGAAAGAAGTCATTGGAAAAATCAGAGTGTGGCAGTTCAGGGCAAATCTCCCGTGGTCAGTACCAGATTGGCACGTCATCCAGTAATTCCCAGCCCGTAGTAGTTTGCCCATAAGAGTAGCATTATTGTTGCATACGTATCTTTTTCTGCTTTGCATTCATTTTACTTGTTCAAGATACTTGCACTTTTCAGAATCAGTTTAGATTTAGTATGAACACAGCCATTCTAATTATTGACGAGCTTACATTATGGAAGTGTTGATAATTTTCCCCAAAGTAGCTAAAATGATAGGAAGTCGCTATATCGCGCGCTAGAGAAGGAGACACGTGGTGGAGTGAAAATGGTAAGAATGCACTGAGATAGCACATGTTGGTTGTTGGAGGGTTAGGAACAGGGATCACAACGCGTGGGGGTATTTCAAATGACATAACACATGTTGGTTGTTAGAAGTTCAGAAAGAGGGATCAAAATATGTGGGGTATTTCAGAAGCCATTGTGCTTGCGGCGCCTAACAAAATCAAATTGATTATCTTCATGTTCTGTTTTCCCGTGGCAACTAGTGAACATAAAGAAGATTTATAGCTTTATAAAGTAGGTTCTCTAGCTCAGTTACTCACCTCGACATTTCCGGACCCGCTCGATCTGCTGTTCCTGATAACCAGCATCATTCTTGTTCTCCTCACTTCCATCGTCTTCTCCCAAGCCAGCTGAGGCCTCGAATTCAGCAAAGCTGATCCATACCTTCAAATGCTTTGTTCTATCAAGCAGTCTCTCATAGAGTTCCCTTGCTCTATCAAATTCAGCTTCATCTATTTCAAACTGCAAGTACTCCTGTAAGTTGTAAGAAAAGAGTTAGTAAGCCTCCCTAATAACTAATATCAAAGCAATGCCAAATTTTCAAGTACACCTGGAAGTGAAAGGCTGTAAACATGATTTCAGTAATCATATGTTGATTTTCTAAATGCGCGATTTTTCAGGATGCTGAAAGGTAAATAGTAATAGGTACTCCCTCCGATCCAAATTAATGGACTCAGATTTGTCTAGATTTCGATGATCTAGCACAAAAACATGTCTAGATACATCTGAATCTAGACAAATCTGAGTCCATTAATTTGGATCGGAGGGAGTAACAAGGATCAATGCTGCATCTTATAGATCAATTGTCATAAACATTTTCTACAAAAAAAAAGCAGATGTTCTAACATGCATTATTTGGACAAGTAAAACATAATACTCCCTCCATCTCAAAATAGATGTTAGGAATTTGTCTAAATTTGGATGTATCTATATACTAAATAGTGTCTAAATACATCCAAATTTAGACAAATCTCCGACATCTATTTTGAGACGGAGGAAGTATATCAGATGACAGCCCATGGGGTTTTTTCTATTAAAAGCTGGTGCTAAGAGATCACAAGCAGACAACAGCACCAAGAAGTATGTTTTCAGATGCTGACTGCACATATGGTTCCATTGGCTCTCTGCTCTGCAAGGGATAAGACTGAAGAGACAAGTCAACAGAGTCCTGCCTAGAACTACACCCGTTCCATAATTCTTGTGGTTTTAGTGCAAATATAAACTACAATCATGACAAGAATTATGGAACAAAGGGAGTACAAAAGAGACCTCAACTATGATGATTCTGACCATTGTCCAGCAATAGTTTCAGATATAAGTTATTAACCATTCTGATAGAGCACAGAAGCTTGGCTTAAAATTAATTTCGTAGTTACAACTACCTGGTAATTTTATTGCCAGGTTATAGTGCAAAGAAAGCAAAGATCCAGATTAAATCAGTTCACACTCATAAGATGGAGTTGTAAGAAAAAATAGCATAGGCTCGTCTTCAGTTTTCAGAACCAGAAAACTGAACAAGAAAATGAAATAAACTAGTTCAGGTAACCCTCCAAACAGTGCAGAGCTCAACAACACACCGAGCAAAGAACGATATTCCTACTCGCTGTGTAGCGCATTAGCATGTTACAAAATTAACTATCATTTCACATCACAGCAAGCATGAACACAGCGGGTTAATGATGGCCACATATTTCATAGACACTGATATTAGTTATATATATGTATAAGAAATCAAATATGATAGAACAGCATTAACGAAGAATTTCATTAGTGTTCATTTGAGAAATAAAAATGCATATGGTCAACATATTCAATACTTCGGCTCCACAAAACGTAAAATTGGATCAATTAAAAGGACATCAAGGAAACATACCTTCCATAGAACCTCAGGCGTATCAAGGGCTGGCTGAGCAATAGCAAGCTCATATATTGATCGAGCGCGATCGGTCTCACTAAGGTTCTTTTCCAGTTCTGCATACTTCCTCCATGCATAACAGTTTGCTGGAGACCATTCGATATACTTCTCATATAGAGTCCGACAGCGGTCAAAGTTGCCGAGATAAAGCTCAATCTCAATGTATTTCTTAAATATTTTTCCCTTTGGAGACATGCCAATGGCATTACCAAGAATCTGTCTTGCAGCCTTTATGTTCTTTTGCCTTATCTCAAACTGCGCGCCCATGAGCCACAACTTAGCAAAAGTAAATTTCTTGTGTGGAATGAGTTTAAGACACTCCCTATAAACCTCCCGGGTTCTTTCCATGTCCTGTGCATCAAGTTCCTCATACAAAGCATAATTAATCCAAAGGTATATGTACCGCTGCCAGTACCGCTTTTCGTCTGCAGGGGGGACATTAGCAATGGCCCTCTCATACACATCCCTGATCCTGTCCTTATTCCCAACACTCTCCTCCAGTCTGATGTAATCAAACCATGAGTCATAATTGAGCGGGTTTTTCCTCACCTCATCTTCATACTGGAATCTTCTCTTGCCCACAATGGCATCCTCAATCCCCTCACGATCACCAAACTGCTTCTCAAAAGCCAGGAACTTCCTGTAAAGATCCTCAGCCCTGCTCTTGGGCACCCTATCAAGTGCAAACTTGTATATAGCACGAGCTCTATCCACCTCCCGGGTTTTCTCTTCAAACTCAGCAAAAGCTACAAACAGCACCTCTGCATCTTCATCATCCACAAGCAGGTCACCTGCACGCTCATACACCTGCCGTGCCCGCTCTACTTCTCCACGCTTCATCTCAAACTTGGCATATCGGATGAATGTATCGGGCCGTGGGTGCTCAGCCACAAACCGCTCATAGATTGCCCTCGCTCGCTCAACCTCCCCATACCTCAGCTCAAATTTGATGTACGAGTTCCAGCCAGCAATGTCAGGACGCCATGACATCCAGCGCTCAAAGACCTGGCGAGCATTAGCGATAGCGCCAAGCAGCTCCTCCATGTGGATATACTTGTACCACAGCTGGTCGATGCGGGGGAGGAGCGAGACTGCACGGTCCCAGACGTTCCTCGCATGGTTGACGTAGCGGTTGCGCATCTCGAACTCGGCATACTTGAGCCAGAGCGTGTGGTCGCGGTGGGCGACGTCGAGGGCGCGCTCGAAGACGGAGCGAGCCCGGGCGAAGTCCTTCTGCCCCTCCTCCCAGCGCGCGTACTTGACCCAGGCCGAGACGTTCCAGCGGACGCGGCGGATGAGGTCCTCGAATCTCTTGCGCTCGCGGAGCCGGTAATCGGCGAGCTCGTGGACGTCGGTTATCTTCTGCTTGGGCGGGCGGATCTCAGGCTCCTGCCGCTCCCGGGCCTCCCGGAGGATCTGCTCGGCCGTAATCTGGACCCCCGCGGGTGTCTTGTTCTTCACCCGCGTGGCGCGGGGCAGCTTCACCTCGGTGTCGCGCTTCGTGAGGAAGCCAAGGCTCGCGTCCGGGGCGGGCGGCGGCTGCGCTTGGTCGGCGCCGCCGCCGCTGCCGCGGGTGGTGAGCGCCATGGCCGCCGGTGTTTGTGCTAGGGTTAGGGTTTTAGGAGGAGAAGAATAATGATAGGAGGGGGCAAGGAACAGGATAACTGAACTATAGGGTCGCTGTACGCCCGGACGGCGGCGGCGGAACCCGAAGGGGAGGAGCTAGGGCGGAGGAAGACGGCGGGTGGGGCGGGGGAAAAGGAGCGAGGCCGAGTGGCGCCCGGCGGCTCGGTTTGGGGTTCGATCTGCCTGGACGAACAGGCGGGGGTTATCTGCAAAACTATTTTACGTGTTCACGATGAAATTTATTACGAGGACACCAATACGGGTTTGAAAATTAAATTCACTAAATTCTACTCGAATACGTAGAAAAAACTAAATTCGAGATTACAAAAAACTTGAAACGTATATCCGTTAAATAAGTCCAAATATGTGTATATATATCTAAACTAGTGTGATTTTCTTTGGCTTTTTTTATATTCCCTCCGGTTCTTATTAATATTCTCAACTTTGTCTAGATTTATACGTATTTAGTTAAGTATTTAGATTAGATGTATTTGTATATAGATAAAGTTGAGAACATTATATGGATCGGAGAGAGTAATAAAATCGAGATCTATTATAGATGCTCACAAGAATTATAAGAAATCTCAAACATAATAAAAATTACACCGAGATTATTGGACCTAGGGTGTCAAATGAATCCCGTCAATATCCCACTTCTAGTTCATTAGCCAAAATCTAGTTTAAAATTTTGCTCAAAATTTACACTATATTTTGACAAATAAACTAGAGTGGGACTTTGGCAGGATCCTACCTAGCACCTTAATTGACCACTTAACGACCACTATGGTCACCAGAGCAAGCCGCTAACGCGCCGTGTCGACGCTCTACTACCCGAGTCAGACTGACATTGTTGATGATAGCCAGGAAGTCATCATGCACGTGCCCCTAAGAACCAGCACCCCAAAGCCGAAGTTGTCACGAGTAAACTCTTGAATAGCTCTGAATCATCTGACACCAAACTTGAAACACGCATAGTCAGGACAAGATCCACCACTGCATGGGAGCGGAGCCAGACGATTTGCCGCCCTCCTCAACGCTACCGGTGAGATCGTGCCAACGAGGTGGACGAGAAGATGGGTATACCATATTCTTGTCTCACATAGCACTATCATTGATGCAGCTCATTCGACGGACGTCCCTACATCTATACCACCAAGTTCCCCAAGTGGACCAATGACTCGCGCCCGAACCAAACTCCTACAAGCCAAGGTTATCCCGCTTCTCTCCTTGTGTGACTTTGATACATCCTTGGATGGCTTGCTACTTCATGCAACTACTCTATGCATTATCAGCTACGAAGCCCAACACATCAACAAGTCCCCTCGGAGCAAGTACCAGGAGATGGACAAGAAGAAGACGATGCTGAGGCTGAAGCCCCGGAGTTTCTGGCCTCCAACCCCGGAGTCTCCGGCCTAGACTCCGGAGCAGTCTTCGGACCCCTGCCTAAAGTGTTCAGTACACCCCTCTGGAGACCAAGCCGGAGAGCGTCGACCACCACGGAGTATCTGCACACCCCGGAGTCTCCGGCCTCTCCATCCCGGAGTCTCTGGCCTACAACCCTGGAGTCTCCGCCCCCAAGACTCTGGGAGGACTCCGGTCGCCCGCTGAAGCTCTCTATCGACCACCCCGGAGTCTGCCCTGGAGATCGTGCTTCGCCCTGGAGTCTCTGGCCCTCACACCCCGGAGTCTAAGGTGTAAGTGTGACCAGGCATGTTAAGGCCTTTTAGGCCTTCGGCCCATGTACCCCTAAATCCGCCTAGAACTTACATTTTTATCCCTAAACTACCCTTGTTTATGTCGCTGGCCTATATATAGCCCCACCCCTTCTTATTGTAACCTTAGACTTGATATTTGGAATTAGAAGAAACTCTTGTGGATCTCCCTAATTCTTGTCTCATGCTCCTTTGCTAAAGAAGCACCAAATATCCCCCACCTCGTTGGAGTTTGCATCGCGCCTCCCTCGTTGTACAAGGCCTTGGCATCGGAGCCCTTTGCCAAGACGTCAAGATATCACCAAGCCTCCCGCTCACCATGTCGGTTGGAGAGCGATATCCTTTCCCGATGCAGATCCTAGAGATTGTGTCGGACCGGTAGCCATCAGCGTGAGTTATTGGCTTTTATCGTGTTTTCGCATGTGTGTGTGTTCATCGAGTTCATCATGCCTGAGTTCATGGATTTCATCCCCTCCCTCTTCCCCTCACACCTCCCTCTCGATTTCCACGGGGATTCGTGAAAGATCAGGCAACCCCAAGGGGCATACCCCAACATATTGGTATCACGAGCTTCGTTGATCACGAATTTCCCCTCAATTTTTCTTCTATCCACCAGAAATTCGATAATACCCAAAAAGAGCCCCAAATTTTCCTTTGGATCGATCTCTTGATTTGGAGTGTTATTTGTGGTTTTGATCCGACCAAATTTTGTCTTAGGTGTTGGTCCAACTTTCCCCTATGTTTCACAGCCCAATTTGGCCAATTTTTCACGGATTTGAGACCCCAAGGCGTGGATTTCCGCTCAAGAACACGAGTAGTTTTCCCGACACCGGAGTCTTCGGTCTACAAACACCGGAGTCTCCCCCCCCCCCCCCCCAAAGTCTCCAGTGTTGGACGCCTGATTTTGACCAGTTTTTTCCTCTTCTCCGTTTTGGCTAATTTTCTTCTTGTTGTTTGTGTCCCGTGTGCGTGTCAGCAACTAACATCAAGCTTCCACAACAACATCACTCGTGCTCATCGACCCCATGGAACCCGAACATCCTCCCAAACCACCGACCCTAAGTTCATCATCACCAACGAAGGTATAACTTGTGTCACCTTATTAACCCCTATCTTCCTTTGTGTGTACCTATCCCACGAGAGTGACTGTCTTGTTTTGCTTTAGCGTTGTGTATTTTTCCTTGGATAGTGAGAGTACAAAAGCAATAGCAAGAGTGACTTGGTAGCATCAAGGGATATCAAAAGAAGAAACAAAAGAAAAAGAGAAAAAGATACAAAGAAAAAGAAAAATAGTATCCTTATGACTGCTAATGCACATATCAACTGTAGCTAGTTTCAAAGTAAAGATATCGAACCCATAGAGAGCTATTGGTAAAGGTATTTATGCCCCTCATTAATATCTACCAAAGGATACTTGTAAGCTGCCTTTGATCTCAAGTAAAGGGTGTTTGAAAGGTTTTCGATTGTTTGCAGACAAGTAATTGAAAATGAGTAAAGAAAGCAAGTAACAAGGTCATGTGAAAGTGTGGTTGAATTCAACAGGACTAAAACCTTCTCAGGGATGTAGGATACACCACTAGCATAGTATTGTTAATTATTAGTAATCAAGATAAACTCTTCTTGTGGCATGAGATGTGTGAAGAGAGCTCCATAATAAGATGTTCACTACAAGGCTCGTAGGAAGCCACATTGTTGAGCCAAGAGTGAAGTCACCTCTAAATAACCACTGCGATGTCTAAGAGCAATCACCCATATAAACTACCATAATTAAGGGTTTCCCCGTGGATATTGTAATTAGCTTAGGCAGTCCCTCTTTATCCTCCTTTGACCGTGTTGGTTACGAGCTAGCGCCAATTTGTCACGAGGCCATTCTAGGTACGATCCCAAAACACGTCCAAAGGATTTATCCCTCCCTTTAGTCCCAAGAGCAAATGGTATGTGGCCGACTACACATACCATCTAAAGAGAGAGATCAAACAGAAATCATAAATCTATCATAGACCAGCAAATCATATGGACATAAGAATAGATCATATTTATTACAAATTCATAATGGTGCTAGGGTTTCTCCATCTCCCCAAGAACAAAGGAACTACTCACACATGGAAGCAATCAACAACATCATCATAATCAAATGAATGGATAAAAAGTACGGAGATATATCTAATGAACCATAATTGAATCTGGAATTACAACAAGATCTAAGAGATGAGAGATGGGGGTAATGGTGGTAATGGAGATGCCGAAGCGGATCCGCATCAGAAAACAAATATTTTTCTACGTTGGACCCCCAAAAACTGCCTAGGATTTATCTATGTAGTAATGCGGTAACGGCCAATGCGTAGAGAATATATACCCTTGTAGACCGTACGCGGTTAACATTTCGAGGGGAACGTGGTTGATGTAGTCGTACTCATAGCCGACCTCAAGGTCGCGAAGCTCCTCGCATGTCACCCCTTGCTCCTTCTTCATCATGCAGCAGCTCTGGCTCACAACATTTAAGCGCCCCAAGTGTTGCACGTCGTGTCTTCGTACACATCCGGTGCATGATAAGACCTCCAGCTCCCTGATCCCGCCGGGAGTGCGAAAGTTGATATCCGGCTAGGAACCCTGAAGCGCAACGGCGTACTGCAGGTGTGCCTTGTTCGCACAGCCCAAACTTGGGGCCATGGTCACAAGGGCGAGAGAGAGAGAGGAAAGAGGAAGTCAACCAAAGGACTTCTCCAAATATTGGTGTATCTCATCCCACCCATGGGCACCCCTTTATATAGGCTAAGGGGGTGTGCCTTTCTCAAAGGCTAAGCCATGTGGGACTAAACAAGGGGAAGCGAGGAGGGGGAGGCGCATGGGCCCTTAGGGCTTCATGGGCCAGCCGGCCAGGGATGGGCCCCACCCCGCGCACAACCCTAGGCTGGCCGAGTAGGACCCCCTTCTGGTGGCTGGGCATTGGCCCTCTTGGCCCTTGGCCCTTCCCTCTTTCGGTTTTTCCTCATGGGCCCTTATTCACTACGAAGTTTGGCCCATTAGTAGAATAACCCTTCAAATTAGATTTTAATATTATATTTAATATTAATTACACTAATTAATATGTAAATACATATTACAAAACCTGATTCAACCCGAAACACCTTTTGGTTCCCCTTTCTATATCCTCCGAACAACTTCGGAATTCCCAGAATGATTCCGGTCCTTTATTCCTTCTCCGAACAGCTTTGGATCTTTCCGCGGAACAATTCCGGCTTTCTCTTTCTCTACCGTGACTCCGTCTTATGAATGATCGCTCTCATCGTACCTTAAGTGTATCCTCTCGTGGCTCGGGAATGCTCTAGACATGATCTATATCAATGATCAACAGAGGGACCAGGGATGTCCATGTGACCCCTATGCATTCCTGATGACAATGTCGTTTGAACCGGTAATGTAGCATCCAATTCCTTTGGTTTCTTGATACGACTTGTCCGAGATCCGATCATTGGTACCATATACCTTATTCAATTTCGTTCACAACAAGTTATGTTTTCTTGTTACCGTGATATTACATCCCCGTGACCGAGTCACATGTTGCAACATTTATGGATGTAATCTCACCAAGCCGGCTGTATGTATCTTTACCCGTCATGTGGGTGAACAAATCCCGGTCTTGCAGTCACATGTCATCTACTGTTCCTTTGGAATACCCAACGTACACCTTTATGTCCACTGTATTACCAGATGACGATTGATGTAGTCTAAGCAGCCTCGGAAAACAGTGAGTAATATGATCTCACGGTCTAAGGAAAAGGAGTCTAGGTATAGTTGTCGCAACAATGAACTTATATGACTTGATCGTGTCGCAATCCTTCGAGGAATGTCCATCACATCATTCTCCAATGATATGACCCTGTTGTCAATTGGCATAAATTCCCATGATCTTGAAACCCAGATCATCCTCATGACCAACAAACTAGTATGAATAGAGGCTACTAGGGACTTTGTTGTTTCATACCACACCTGTACCAATGTTTCTACTTGGCACAGTTATAGCACAATATGAAACTATTATAAACTAATTGAGATATGACAATAAACACCTATTTATTATTTGCCTCTAGGCCATATCTCCTTCAGATGTAGCAGTTGATGATGAAGGGAATGATGCGTTGTCCTCCAATGATCCGTGAAGCAACTAGGATTTTGCCCTAGCCAAGTTCCTCCTTCAGATCCCTTTCATATGTGGTTTTCGTGGTTTCTGGTGGTTGTGAATGTCGGATCCTCCTCTCGTCTTTGCCAGGAGAAAGTATTTGACGAGGCGATCACGCTGGCACCCAGCACGGGCGGACGGTACGGGCGGGCTCCGCTTGTACCACTAGTCGTTATCAGTACGGATTGCTTCTCCTCGTTTGGTATTCTCTCAGGTGCGAGGGTAAATCCATAAAATGACTTTTATCACTTAGAAATATCATATTATAACACAATATGATAGTTCAAATTGATATGTTCATGTAAGACTTAGTGATTTTGGATCATGTTAAAACAAGAACAAAATGGTGCGTGCAAATGCTATGAAATACAAAGATCCCTACTCTATTTATGCAAAAACAAAAGGTAAATATGCTTCAATTTTGGACTCATCAACTCTCCCAATCTAGGCTCTTGCTCGTCCCCGAGCAATATGGTGGCTTATGGATAAGATCATCATGTTCATGAGACACGAGTCATTACAATAAATGAGGTAGAAATTGAAACAGGAATATAACAACGGATGTAAAGATACTTCGGGGGTATTTCCATACCATTACACATTACATGACTTGGAGGCTTCCACACCTTTTTCTAGTATTAATGAAATTATAAGAAACTTCTAGTGATTCAACATATCATATAATCACAAAGTTTAGTGATATTGAGCACTAAGTTTAGTAATAAAGATTCATGATCATTTCTTTTCTTCTATACTTGATTCTTTTTTATATAGTTGTTCTCTCTTATTTCTTCTGTTCTTATCTCCTCTCTTTTTTATATGTTTATATTTTTACTTTCTCTTCCTTCCTCTTTTTATAGTACAGCTATTTGATCATGCTCACTACTTCAATGGCTTTCAAACACTCTTAATCATAATATGCTACTAGAATTCATCTTCTCATAACTTAATCAATACTTTTATTGGTGTTGAAGTCTCTAAAATCATAAGAGCTGTACAAGTATCATAACACTCAACCTAGTTCAATCATCTAATATAATAATCATGAATCAAAACACAACTTCAATTATCATAAAGTCTCGCAACTCAACGGATATAAATCTTCTCTTGAACAAAGAGAGATCAAAGTTGATGCAACTAATGCAAATTCTGGAATTAAAGTCTAACATACGTGCGAAAAATAAACATGCTAAAAACTGTAAGATAGATTACAAGACTCTCACAGACCCCCCAAGCTTGGAATCAAGTCGGGTGGATCAAATAATCCTTTGTGATTATTCGATGTCATGGTGTGCACTTCTAGTCTGCAAGGGGAGAAACTCTAGATTCACGGAGACTTGCACGGAGCATCTTGTTAGATGCTTCCAAGATCAAGATACGGATTCGGGGCTGCTCCCTAATTTTCTCCAACTGCTCCACGAGAGCCTTGTACATCTCTATTGTTTTCTTTTGTGTGTTGATGGATCGAAGGCTGATGTTGAGATTCGCCTCTAGCCCTTTCATTATCTTCAGATCCATCTGGTCCAGATAACGACACAATAGTTCAATATGTTTAGAAGATCCTGGAGATTTTACCTCAATCTTCTTAATGCGGCGGTCAAGTTTGTCCAGGGAGGGTTGGATCTCCTCTCCTTGTTTCTTCACTTTCTTCAAGTAGAGCTCCACATCTTCTTCTAGATCAAGTTGAACTTTGTTGAAGTCATCTTCTTTTCCAACACCAAGACTAAACACCTTGCGCCCATCTTTTATTGTTTCATTAGCTTGAATCCATCCTCGACTTCTAACTCTTTTTCTTTTGGCACAACAGCTTTGTCTTTCTCCGTAACCCTCAAGGATGATCCATAGAGATCTTCCTTCTCTCGAAGGACACACTATGGGAAGGACATGGTTCCAAGGTTCTCGGGGAGGAAAAAGCAATGTGAAGAAGATCTGTATGGTCAATAGAAGGATAGAGCCCTTCTGGAAGGCTTATAAGGGGTTAGAAGCAGGGTAAAATTCTTACTGAGAGGAAAAGGGTCGCCCAAGAAAATAATCTTAACAAATATGAAAACAAATAAGTGCAAAAGAAGGAAATTGCGATCGTAACGACCAGCTGGTCCATACGGACACCCGTACAGCGTGCCCGTACCGTGTTGTTTCCAAAAAATCCAGCGTGTCAAAGTCGGTAAATAGTCAACCGGCTAAGTGGTACGGGAGGGTTTCGCCCGTACTACCCGCCCGTACTGACTTTATGACTTCGGTTTTTTTAAATGTCGAAACGAACAAAGAACAGATGAAAAAGGCACAAAATAGATAACGACCAACCGTATAGGGGGCTGCACCCATACCACACGACCGTACTGATTATGCAAAATGGAACAGAAGCAATCGGCGGGCTTAACGACCAACGGTACGGGCAGAGCCGACTGTACCGCCCGCCCGTACCAACCTCGTAAGACCGACAATCAACTCAGAAGAACGAAGGGAATACAGATATGCAAAAAGAAACAACAGAAAATCATCAGAATGAAGATGTGTTCAGGATTTCATACGCTTTGATCATCGAGTGAACATGAGTTCATTTGGGTACCTTTCCTTCCTAAATCAACTTTTTCTCCTTATCTTTGAACAAAGTTGGCTGCAAAAATTACTAAAATCATTGCTAGAGGAAATCAAGAACTTCCTTTTCGGCAATGTGGTTCCCACAGGTATGTAGATGGATGACACCTCTTTAGGATGAGAAATTTCTTGAGTGTCCATGGGTGTTTCCTCTATCTCTTCCTTTCTTTGTAGAATCTGTAAATCAAATTCTTGCAAAAGTAAAGTCCAATAGATTATCCTTGGCTTAATGTCAGTCCTTTCTAGGATTTCCTTTAAGCCAACACGATCAATATGTACTCTTACTTTAGAGTCAATGATATAAGATCTAAACTTGTCACAGGAGAAAACCACAGTGAAAAATTATTTTTCTGTCATAGGGTAATTTTTTTGGGCCCCGTTTAAGGTGTGACTAGCATTATGAATGTTATTAAGATCATCACCATCATATTGACAAAGAATTGCTCCTACAACTTCATGACTAGCCTCACAAAATAGCTCGAAAGGTTTCTTCCAGTTAGGTGGTTTAATAATGGGAGCTTCAAGGAGAGCTTGTTTTAATACGTTGAAAGAAGCAAGACACTTTTCATCAAAATTAAAACGAACATTCTTTTGAAGAAGGTTAGTTAAGGGTCTAGCAGTTTTTAAAAAATTCTTAATGAACCTTCTATAAAATCCAACATGGCCTAGGAAACTTCTTATACCTTTTATGTCTCGAGAAGGGGGCAACCTTTCGATTGCTTCAGTATTTGCTTTATCAACTTCTATACCCTTACCCGAGACTTTGTGACCAAGCACTATACCTTCTTGAACCATAAAATGGCATGTTTCCTAGTTCAAGACTAAGTTAGTGTCTTCACATCTCTACAAAACTTTATGAAGATTATAGAGACAATGATTAAAGGAAGTTCCATAAATAGAGAAGTCATCCATGAATACTTCTATAATATTTTCAACATAATCAGCAAATATGGCAGTCATACATCTTTGAAAAGTGGTAGGAGCATTGCAAAGACCAAAACTCATACGGCAATAAGCATAAAGGCCATAGGGGCAAATAAAAGTTGTTTTAAGTTGATCATCATGGTGAACAACAATTTGAGAAAAACCAGAATAACCATCTAAGTAACAAAAATGAGAATGCATAGTAAGCCTTTCTAAAGTTTGATCTATAAACAGTAAAGGGTAATGATCCTTCCTAGTTTCCTTGTTGAGTTTTCTATAGTCAATGCACATCCTGTGGCCAACAACAGTTCTAGTAGGTACCATTTTATTATGTTCATTTTTGACAACCGTAAATCCACCTTTCTTAGGAACACAATGAACAAAGCTTAGCCATTCACTCTCTTCTACATGAAAGATGGTGCCTACATCTAGTAAACGTATTATTTATTTTCTTACCTCCTATTTCATGTCGAGTTTAAGTCGTCGCTGAAAATCTGTGACCGTCTAAGCTCCTTCTTCCATGAATATTCTATGGGTCACTATCGAAGGACTAATCCCCTTCAAGTCAATCATTGAATACCCAAGAGCATTTCGATGTATCTGGAGAACCCTCGTTAAGTTCTCCTCCTCTTTTTCTGCAAGGTTAGAACTTATAATAATAGGAAATTTATTTGTCTCATCAAGAAACCTATATTTTACTTCCTTTGGCAAGGTTTTAAGAATTGGAGGGGGAGCCTCATCTCCCTTCCTTATGGGATCTTCATATTTTTGATTAATCTCGGCATCCACCTCAGGTGTGGAGTCAAGATAATCATCCATTTCATAGTTTTCTATGTCTTAGAGGATATCATTAATATTGACTAAGCTTCTTGCAAAATCATTATCAGGAGTCTCAATGACTATTGAGGCCAAATTAATGATATTACCTTCTTCCTCACATTCGTACTCGTCATCATCTAATTCTTCGATAGCCAGCTTATGGTCAAATTTGGATAAATGAAAATCCATTTTCTCTTCACCAAACTTGAGGGACACAGTTTGTCTCTTGCAATCTATGTTTGCTCCTGTGGTATTTAGAAAAGTTCTTCCAAAAATGATGGGGCAATAAACGTCAGTAGGCATATCAATAAGCACAAAATCAATGGGGTATTTGTAAGGTCCAATATAAATTGGAACATCTCTAATTATTCCCATGGGTACTCTGAGCGTTTTATCCACAAGCATTATAGTCATGTCTGTATCTTCCAGTTCAGCTAGTGTTAGTTCATTTTGAATTTTTAAATAAAAATTAAAAGGGATCACGTTAACAACTATCCCTATGTTAGAGAGGCCATAATAGGAAGTTCCTCCAAAAGTACAAGGGAGAATAGGTTTACCAACTTCTTTAGCTTTTACCTTTCCTTCGACGAATGGTGAAGCTTTAATATCTAGCTCAATTACGTTGCAGTGTGCAAACATGGTTAAAATATATTCCTTCGTTGATGCCTCTGCCTCTTGTACACTTATTTCTTCAATTTTCCTTCTTTGTGTCTCCTCTTCCAGGTCCTTGAGAAATTCTTCTTCTTTGCGTTGATCCTCTTGTTGTTGAGCCATCATATGTCTTCTCACCATCCTTGGGAAAGGAAGGGGTTCAACATATGGGGATACCTCCTTCAATGGCTCGAAAGGGGCTGTTATTATTGGATCATATTCTACAACTACCTCAGGTGGCGGAGTGTAATGGAGCCAGTCCTTCTTAGATGCCTCAATGTGTTCTATAAAAGACTGAAGGATTTGCAAAATAATATCATCATCAAGTTGAAGTTCATTAGCAATTTATTTTACTTTACCAGAGTCTTTATAAGCATTGAGACAATCATATTTAATTTCTATACCTCCTTTGCCTCCTAAATCAAATCCCCATGTTTCTCTATTACGGTGAGTTTGTTCTAAAAGTTCCCAATCTTTAATTCTAGTTAACTCCATGAAAGAGCCCCCGGAGTTCATGTCAAGTTCATGCTTAATTTCTTGATTAGGTCTTCCATAGAAAATATGTAACATTCAGGTAAATCATGATGGGGACATTTATTAAGTATGGACCTATACCTTTTTAAGGCCCTTACCACGCCTTCACCTGGGCGGTTCATGAAGTTTGTAATTGACATTCTTACTTCAGCAGTTTTTACCTTGGGAAATAATTGAAACACAAATTCTCCTTTGAGTTTTTCCCAAGTATCAATTTTCTCTGCAGGGCAAATTCTATACCAAGCCAAAGCAGTGCTGGTTAGAGATTGGATAGACAATTTAAGTTTCAATTCATCAGAATAGCCTCTCAATTTAAGTGTCCAACATAGCTCGGTAAAATGCATTAAATGAGTGTAAGGATCCTTATCTGGATCTTCTCCTGCAAAAGTTTTTCTTTAATAATAGCAATAAAATGAGGGTTAACCTTGTATTCTGGTTCACTCCTACTCAAGAATTCCTTGACGAGTCCTCATTTGAACTTCTCAAGGTATTTAGTAGCAACGAGCTGATTAATTAGTGTGAGTGTTGGGTCCGCAGCATAGAAAACAAAAATTTCCTACGATGAGAACTATACGCCAAGATCTATCTACTAGATACAGAGCAACGGGTGGACATACATCCATGGAGAACTTACCCTCAAAGACAACGAGCTTTGTTAACGAGTAGGAACTCGTGGTTGATGTAGTCGTACACTTGCTGATCTCAAGATCGTGAGGAAGTCCGAGCGCAACTCGCAGCGCATCACTTTTCGCACACACGTTCAAGCCACTGGACAACCTCCACCTCCTCGCTCCGGTGATCCAATGGCAGCAACTCCTTCCAGACGAAATGCCACCGGGAACATGTATCTCGCTAATCCGAGACCATGGGGGAATAATTCTAGAGGGGGAGAGAGATCCTTCACAAGGAGGTGTGAGGATGAAGGAGGGAATGGGTGGCCTTTTATAGGAGGAGGGGTGCCCCTCTCCATGGCAGCGCGCATGGGGGTGACCCCTCACCTCCCCCATTCATGTGGTGGTAACTCCTCCACATTAAAATGCCTCTTCACATTCCCTTTTAAAGTCTCCACTTTAAATGCATTAAATTTCTCCAAATTTAATGCTCTCTCATTTAATAAAACTCTTTTTATTAAATTTATTCAGAATTTTGTTAATTACTTTAATTAACCCCTTGCAATATTTCAATATCACATGCAGAAACACCTTCTGCAATTTCACCCGAAACAATTTCCGGTTTCTATTGAAACAATTCCTGCGCTTTACAATTCTTTCGTCTGAAACATATGTGCTCCAAAATGGTGTCCGGTAACTCTTAAGTGTGCCACCCTACGGTTCGCGAATAATGAAGACATGATCGAGACCCTTCTCTGATCAATAATCAGCAGCGGGACCTGGAGATCCGTACTGACTCCTACACATTCAACGATGACTCATGTGATCGTGAGAACCTTTAACGCTTGTAACTAAATCCCTTTGTCTCTCGATATATTACATGTCCGAGATTCGATCATCGGTATCTCCATTCCTAGTTTGATCTCGTTACCGACATGCACTCTTTTCTTGTTCCCGTGATATAACATTCTAGTGATCACATCACTTGCTTGCAAGCTATCCTAATGTGATATCACCGAGAGGTCCCAGATTATATCTATCCGTCATCTGGATTGACAAATTCTACTCTTGATCCATAAGCCTCAACATAACACCTTTGTAGTACTGAACCCATCTTTATAGTCACCCTGTTACGGTGTGACGTTTGGTGTTATCAAGGTACTCTTCCGGTGTTAGCAATTAACATGATCTCATGGTCTAAGGATAAAGATTACTTCGTATGATGTTATAGCAATATAAACATAATGACTTGATCGTAATGCTATACTTCGGATGAATGTTCATCACATCATTTCAGAAATGTTGTGACCTTGTTATTAACAACATCCAATGTCCATGATCAGGAAACCTTGATCATCTTGTTAATCAACAAGCTAGTCTATAAGAGAGGCATAACTAGGAACCCTTTTTGTCTATTAAACACACATGTATTGATGTTTCATATCAATACAATTATAGCATGCAAAATAAACATCTATCATATACAAAAAATACATAATAACAACTTTATTATTGCCTCTCAGGGCATATTTCCTTCACTGAGTGCAGTCATGGTGATTACCCGAAACTAATAAGCAACTTTAGTAAAATAATTAGTAAAATAAGTAACTAAGAACATTTAGGTCTGTGTGTACTTTACAAATCTTTATATCTCCATCCTTGACTTGCTCGCGGATGGAGTGAAACCGGCGCTTAATATGCTTGGAATTCTTGTGAGACCTTGGTTCCTTGGCGTTGGCTATGGCTCCATTATTGTCACAATAGATCACCATTGGGTCCAACACACTAGGAACCACACCTAGTTCTGTTATGAACTCCTTCATCCAAACCGCTTCCTGTGCTGCTTCTGAAGCAGCAACATATTCCGCCTCCATCGTTGATCCAGCCACCACAGGTTGTTTGGAGCTCCTCCAACTAACTGCTGCTCCGTTCAAGAGAAATACGTATCCGGATTGAGACTTAGAGTCATCCGGATCAGTGTCAAAGCTAGCATCGACATAACACTTAGTGACTAGCTCTTCTTCACCTCCGTATACAAGAAACATATCCTTAGTTCTTCTCAAGTACTTAAGGATATTCTTGACCGCTATCCAGTGTTCCGAACCTGGATCAGATTGGTACCTACTAGGCAAACTAATAGCATGTGCCACATCCGGTCTTGTACATAGCATGGCATACATTATATATCCTATGACTGAGGCATAGGGGATCTTATCCATTATCTCTCTTTCTTCCGCCATAGCCGGACTTTGAGTCTTACTCCATGTCTTGCCTTGCAATATAGGTAAGTACCCCTTCTTACTTTCGTCCATATTAAACTTCTTTAATATCTTATCAAGGTATGTACTCTGCGATAGCCCAATTAGGTGTCTTGATCTATCTCTATAGATTTTAATGCCTAATATATATGAAGCTTCACCAAGGTCCTTCATCGAAAATTTGTTGTTTAGATAACTTTTAACACTGTTTAAAAGATCTATATAATTTCCAATCAATAATATGTCATCCACATATAATATCAGAAATGCCACATTGCTCCCACTCACTTTCTTGTAAATACAAGCCTCTCCATAAGTTTGGACAAATCCAAACTCTTTGATCACCTCATCAAAGCAGAGATTCCAACTCCGGGATGCTTGCTTCAGTCCATAGATGGATCGCTGAAGTTTGCACACCTTATCAGCATCCTTAGGATCGACAAAACCCTTAGGTTGTATCATATACAACTCTTCTTCAATATTACCATTGAGGAACACAGTTTTGACATCCATCTGCCATATTTCATAATCGAAATATGCAACAATTGCTAACATAATCCTAACCGACTTAAGCATCGCTACGGGAGAGAGTGTCTCATCGTAGTCAACTCCTTGAATTTGTCGAAACCCCTTTGCGACAAGTCGAGCCTTATAGATGGTTACATTACCATCAGCATCAGTTTTTCTTTTGAAAATCCATTTATTCTCAATGGCCTTTCGATCGTGAGGTAAGTCCACCAAGGTCCAAACCTAGTTTTTGTACATGGATTCCATCTCGGATTTCATGGCTTCTAGCCATTTGTTGGAATCAGGGCTCATCATCACTTCTTCATACGTCGCAGGGTCATCTATTTCATCAATCATAAAATTCATAACAGGATTGCCATACAGTTCAGGAGCTGCACGTGTCCTGCTTGACCTGCGAGGTTCGGTAGTGTCCTCTTTCGAAGTTTCATGATCAATATCATTAGCTCTCTCTTCATTAGGTGAAGTCAACTCCGAAACAACTTCTAGAGCTATGCTACTCACCATTTCATGAAGAGAAGGTTCAATAACGTCTTCGAGTTCTACCTTCCGACTACTCACACCTTTCGCGAGAAACTCCTTCTCAAGAAAGGATCCATTCTTGGCAACAAAGACCTTGCCCTCGGATCTGTGATAGAAGGTATACCCAATCGTTTCCTTAGGGTATCCTATGAAGACGCATTTTTCCGCTTTGGGTTCGAGTTTATCTGGTTGAAGTTTCTTCACATAAACATCGCATCCCCAAACTTTAAGAAATGACAGCTTAGGTTTGTTTCCAAACCATAATTCATACGGTGTCTTTTCAACGGATTTATATGGTGCCCTATTTAAAGTGAATGCAGCGGTTTCCAGTGCATAACCCCAAAATGACAGTGGCAAGTCAGTCAGAGACATCATAGATCGAACCATATCCAATAAAGTATAATTACGACGTTCTGACACACCATTACGTTGTGGTGTTCCGGCAGGCGTGAGTTGTGAAACTATTCCACAGTCTTTCATATGTGTGCTAAACTCGTAACTAAGATACTCTCCTCCACGGTCGGACCGCAGAAATTTGATCTTTCTGTTATGATGATTTTCCACTTCATTCTGAAATTCTTTGAACCTTTCAAAGGTTTCAGACTTATGTTTCATCAAATAGATATACCCGTATCTACTCAAATCATCCGTGAAAGTAACAAAATAACGATATCCACCTCGCGCTGACACACTCATTGGTCCACACATCGGTATGTATGATTTCCAATAAATCATCGCCGTTCCATTGAACCGGAAAACAGCGTTCTAGTCATCTTGCCCATAAGGCATGGCTCACATGTATCAAATGATTCAAAATCAAGTGATTCCAAAAGTCCATCTGAATGGAGTTTCTTCATGCGTTTAATGCCAATATGACCTAGACGGCAGTGCCACATATATGTAGATATATCATTATCAAGTTTAATCCTTTTAGCATCAAAATTATGAATATGCGTAATACTACTATCGAGATCCAATAGAAATAAACCATTCAACACAGGTGCATGACCATAAAAGATATTATTCATATAAATCGAACAACCATTGTTTTCAGATTTAAACGAATAACCACTTTGCATCAAACACGATCCGGATACAATGTTCATGCTCAGTGCAGGCACCAAATAACATTTATTCAGGTTTATAACTAATCCCGACGGCATATGGAGAGGCAGCGTTCCGACGGCGATCATATCAACTCTTGATCCATTGCCGACCCGCATTGTGACCTCATCCCTTGCTAGTTGTCGCTTGTTCCGTAGCCCCTGAACCGAGTTACTTATATTAGCAACCGATCCCGTATCAAATACCCAGGTGCTACTGCGAGTACTAGTCAAGTACACATCAATAACATGTATATCACATATACCTTTGTTTGCCTTGCCGGCCTTCTTGTCCGCCAAATACTTGGCGATTCTTCAATGGCGATCCTTGCAATAGTAGCACTCGGTGTCAGACTTAGGGCCAGCTCGGGGTTTCTTTTCAGGCGCGGCAACAGATTTGCCGCCCTTCTTTCCCTTCTGCTTGCCTTTCTTGTCCTTCTTGAAACCGGTGGTCCTATTGATCATCAACACTTGATGTTCTTTCCTAATCTCCACTTCTGCAGTCTTAAGCATTGACAGAAGCTCGAGAAGAGACTTCTTCATGCCCTGCATATTATAGTCCATCACGAAGCTCTTGTAGCTAGGTGGCAGAGATTGGAGAACACGATGTATGCCTAAGTCAATGGGAATCGTCATTCCCAAGGACACAAGCTTATCGGCGTACCCAGACATTTTGAGTACGTGCTCACTAACGGAGCTGTTTTCCTCCATCATGCAGCTAAAGAACTTTTCTGTAGCATTATAACTCTCTACGGCAGCATGGGTATCGAAAATCATTTTCAATTCTCCCATGGTATCAAAGGCATTGCCATTTTCGAAACGCTTTCGAAGTTCTGGCTCTAGCCCATACAATATGCCGCAATGAACTAAGTTGTGGTCCTCCTGACGAGTTATATAGACGTTCTTTTCCTCGTCAGGGGCATCAGGAGCTGGTGGGGGCCCTAGCGGCGCATCTAGCACATATTGCTTTTGTGCAGCAGTGAGGAGAATCCTCAAATTCATAGCCCAGTTGGTGAAGTTGCTACCATTCGCAGCAACTTTCTCTTTCTCCATGAACACATTGAAATTAAAAGCAGGTGGTGCCATCTACAACAGAATTTGTAAAGTATATTTAGATTAAGTTTATGATAGATTGAGTTCAAGTAATCCAAATTACTAATGAACTCCCACTCAAAAACGACATCCCCCGTGTCCTTTTGGTGATTACATGAACCAAATCCACTACACCAAGTCCGATCATCACGTGAGTCGGTGTAGCTTCAAAGGCGAGCATCTATATGGGCATCATATCAACTATATGACTCATGCTTAACCTTTCGGTCCGTGTTCCGAGGCCATGTCTGTACATGCTAGGCTCGTCAAGTAAGAACCTTAGTATTTGCGTGTGTAAAACTGTCTTACACCCGTTGTATGAAAGCGTAGAGTCGAGAACACCCGATCATCACGTGATGCCTCAAAACACAATCCACAAAACGGTGCATACTTAAGGAAGAACACATTTTATCTTGATATCTAAATGAGGGATCATCTTATAATGCCACCAAAAGCGCCAAACTAGCAATATAAGATGCTAATGTGTGAAGTGAGGTGATATGGTCCATGCATTTGATCTCCATCATTTGCATCGTGGTATGATCTCTATCATTCCTTTGTGTGTAAGGCCAAGGTCTATGGAACTTACACGTTAAGTGAGTTGTAAGAGTATCTATCATACATCTACTTACAACAATACCATATCAAAACACTAGCCCAGCAATGATCTAAACTAGACGCCTCTAATTTATCAATTGCAAGTTTTACGTGGCTTAGGGCTTTCGGAGATAGAACCGGTCTAACCTACGAACATGAACCACAACGAGGATAACCAAGTTATTAGCAACTCGTTGTAAATCAGATATTGACTATAGTAGGAGAGACACCCTAGCCACTTATGCAAAACTAGTTGCATGTCAGTCGTGGAACCGGTCTCATGTACGATGACATGTAAGGTTGGTCCGGGCCGCTTCATCCCACTATGCCACCAATATCCAAAGTACATAGAAGATGCAATAACATGATCATCATCGCCCACATATAAACATATGTGTACTACCCGTGCAAAGCACCTACGCATAGATCAGGCTCTGATACCACTGTTGGGTCCGCAACATAGAAAACAAAAAAATTCCTACGATGAGAACTATACGCCAAGATCTATCTACTAGATACAGAGCAACAGGTGGACATACATCCATGGAGAACTTACCCTCAAAGACAACAAGCTTTGTTAACGAGTAGGAACTCGTGGTTGATGTAGTCGTACACTTGCCGATCTCAAGATCGTGAGGAAGTCCGGCGCTGCAACTCAGCAGCGATCCGCATCCGCACTGCACACGCTCAAGCCACCTGACAACCTCCACCTCCTTGCTCCAGCGATCCAGGAAGCAACTCCTTCAGACGAAATGCCACGGGAACATGTATCTCGCTAATCCGAGACCATGGGGAATAATTCTAGAGGAGAGAGATCCTTCACAAGGAGGTGTGAGGATGAAGGAGGAATGGGTGGCCTTTATAGGAGGAGGGGTGCCCCTCTCTCCATGGTCGCATGGGGGTGAACCCTCACCTCCCCCATTCATGTGGTGGTAACTCCTCCACATTAAAATGCCTCTTCACATTCCCTTTTAAAGTCTCCACTTTAAATGCATTAAATTTCTCCAAATTTAATGCTCTCTCATTTAATAAAACTCTTTTTATTAAATTTATTCAGAATTTTATTAATTACTTTAATTAACAAACATTCACATATAGCCCCTTGCAATATTTCAATATCACATGCAGAAACACCTTCTGCAATTTCACCCGAAACAATTTCCGGTTTCTATTGAAACAATTCCTGCGCTTTGCAATTCTTTCGTCTGAAACATATGTGCTCCAAAATGGTGTCCGGTAACTCTTAAGTGTGCCACCCTATGGTTCGCAAATAATGAAGACATGACCGAGACCCTTCTCTGATCAATAATCAGCAGCGGGACCTGGAGATCCGTACTGACTCCTACACATTCAACGATGACTCCTGTGATCGTGAGAACCTTTAACGCTTGTAACTAAATCTCTTTGTCTCTCGATATATTACATGTCCGAGATTCGATCATTGGTATCTCCATACCTAGTTTGATCTTGTTACCGACATGCACTCTTTTCTTGTTCCCGTGATATAACATTCTAGTGATCACATCACTTGCTTGCAAGCTATCCTAATGTGATATCACCGAGAGGGCCTAGAGTATATCTATCCGTCATCTGGATTGACAAATTCCACTCTTGATCCATGAGCCTCAACATAACACCTTCGTAGTACTGAACCCATCTTTATAGTCACCCTGTTACGGTGTGACGTTTGATGTTATCAAGATACTCTTCCGGTGTTAGCAATTAACATGATCTCATGGTCTAAGGATAAAGATTACTTCGTATGATGTTATAGCAATATAAACATAATGACTTGATCGTAATGCTATACTTCGGATGAATGTTCATCACATCATTTCACAAATGCTGTGACCTTGTTATTAACAACATCCAATGTCCATGATCAGGAAACCTTGATCATCTTGTTAATCAACAAGCTAGTCTATAAGAGAGGCATAACTAGGAACCCTTTTTGTTTATTAAACACACATGTATTGATGTTTCCTATCAATACAATTTTAGCATGCAAAATAAACATCTATCATATACAAGGAATACATAATAACAACTTTATTATTGCCTCTCAGGGCATATTTCCTTCACTGAGTGCAGTCATGGTGATTACCCGAAACTAATAAGCAACTTTAGTAAAATAATTAGTAAAATAAGTAACTAAGAACAAAGACGAAAAGCGCTTAGCTCCCCAACAACGATGCCAGAAAATAGCTTGATGATTGCAAGTGCACAGATCAATTGTAGCTAGTTTTGAAGTAAAGATATCAAACCCATAGAGAGCTATTGGTAAAGGTCTTTATGCCCTTGTTACTATCTACCAAAGGATACTTGTAAGCTGCCTTTGATCTCAAGTAAAGGGTGAAAGATCAC
This sequence comes from Avena insularis, assembly GCA_023614405.1. NCBI lineage: Eukaryota > Viridiplantae > Streptophyta > Magnoliopsida > Poales > Poaceae > Avena > Avena insularis. The sequence continues at coordinate 90,722,063 of CM042696.1, read as the reverse complement.
GGATGTCGCCTAGAGGGGGGGTGAATAGGCGGTTTAAAACTTTTACGAGAGGGGCTCAACAAAGGCGGAATTAAACTAGTGCTTACTTTGTCAAGCACAAAACCTAGAACAACTAGTGTTCACCTATGTGCACCAATAACTTATGCTAAGCAAGACAAGCTACTATGTGATAGCAAGATATAGACTTCTAGCATGAAGGCTATCAGAAAGTAAGGTGCATAAGTAAGAGCTCGGGTATAGAGATAACCGAGGCATGCGGGGATGATGATGTTTATACGAGTTCCTCCCAACAATGGAGTACATCTCGTTTGGAGAGGGGGTGGTTTCAAACCACCAAAGCCACAAAAGGCCTCCCTTGTTCTCTGGTGAATCTCACCCCAACAGGATCGATCCACACTTCCACTATCGGTGCACTTATCGGTGGCAATCCGAAACCTCTCATAAGATTGGGGCACTTCTCCACAACTCAATCGGAGGCTCCCAACTAACAAGCTTGGGGAAAGCTCCACAACTTAATTGGAGGCCCCAAGAAATCCACAATCTGCAAAACAACTAAACCGTCCAGGGTTCTAAGAACCCAAGAGTAAAAAGATTCTCACCTTTCACCAAACCGAATCCTCACCGAGAACTCAAATCGATGCACCAAATGCAATGGCAAGAACACAATAAGTGCTCAAATCCTTCTCTCCCAAATTCCACCAAAGCTATAAAACCTTATGGGGGAATAAGAGAGGAAGAACTATGGAGGAAATCCACAAAAGACTCTAAGATATAGATCCCAAGATGTTCCCCTCACTTAGAGGAGAGATTGATTGGTGGGGTTGTAGATCTAGATCTCCTCGTTCAAATCCCTCAAGAATATGCAAGAATCAATGGAAGGATTGAGGGATAGCAAGCTCAAGAAGGTCAGCAATGGAGGGGCAGACTCGCAGGAATGGATAACTTACCATTGGGGAAGAAGGGCCCCTTATATAGGCCCACTCACTTCAAACTGTTTTCTGCATGTTGGGGAAAAACCACACCAGAGACTCCGATCCGCAGACCGGAGACTCCAGTCTGCATCAAACCGGTCTGTCTCCGGTCCATCTCCGGACCACCATACAGAATGTCCCGGGCCTGGTCTTGATGATCACTCTAGAGACTTGCGCCGAAACTCCGGTTCAGGGAACACCGGAAACTCCAGTCTTTGCACACCGGAGATTCCAGCCTGCGACACACCGAAGACTCCGGACAAAATCCGGCCAGAGGCAAAACTTCAACTAGCGATATCTAGAGTTTGGAAACTCCGATTGACCCGAAACCAATTTTGTTGGAAAGAGGACGACAAGATCTATAATACCCAACAAAAATTGGAAATATTGGATACCACCCAAAGATAACATTTCATGTATTATAATGTGAGATACCTCTCTTGGTGAGAAACCGGAAAACCTCCAAAATCAAAAATACAATAAGGTATAAAGGGAAATCCGTTTTTGATGAACTAGAGCTTATTATGAATATTAACACAAGCTCTAGAACCTCACATGGATAAGATCCAAATAACAACCAAGAAAGATGATTCCAAGTATGCAAAGGTTTGAGCTCTCTCTGAAGGATATGATCAAGTTACTCACTCGAGAGACCCTCTTAATAGTATGGTTATCTATCCTATAAACTAGTCTCTCCAACTAACACCACGAGACCGGTAAGAAGGAAACCTTATCAAGAACATACCTTTGCGTTGTGCATATTCCACTAGAGCTTGATGATGACGATCTTCTACACCTCAATATGAAACACCTTTCTTGATTGCGCTAGCTTGGTGAAGACTTGCAAATTGCTCCACTATGGTAGAGCTTCTCTTTTGGGCATATCATATTCCCATATCCATGATCACCATAGGATGGCAAGCTTAAAGCAAATGATCTCTTCGAGATGGCTCATCTTGAACTTGCACATCATTTCTTCTTTCTTCATTATGTTGATGTCTTGAAGGTACATAAGAGATATCAATCCAACTTTATTCTTCAAGACACACTTGCCATAGGCTCAACTCTCACATGACCAATCTTTGGATCTCTCCTTGAACACCTTGGTCATCACTTCATCTTCTTTACTTTCTTCTTCTCCCAACCTTGAAGCCAACATATGGTTCAAGCATTGCCCATGGATAAATCCTACAAGTAAAACTCAATGCAAACATAAGTCCATAAAGATTGTCATTAATTACCAAAACCACGCATGGGGCACACTGATACGTCCATTTTGCATCACTATTATATGTCATAATTCACTATTATTCATTGATATATTTCGTATTGAGAGGTGAACTTATGTTATTTCATCTGTTTTTGCATGGTTGATGAATTTTGGAGCATGGACCGCTGCAGTCAGGATTCTGATGGAAAAGGTGCTGTTTGGAGGCAAAATTCACGAAGATCAGAAAATCCGGGAAAATACATGGAAAATCCTATTTTTCCAAAAGACGAAGGAAGCCAGAAGGGGGACTGGAGATGGGCCACATGGGGCCCACACCACCCCCTGGCGCGGGCCAACCTAGGCCGCGCCACTAGGTGGTGTGGCTGCCCTGGTACACCCCTGGCACTCCCCTCTGGCGTATATTATCCTCCCGAAACCCTAAGACCCGGGGAGCGACCACAGAAAGATTTCGCCGCCTCTGCGGGGTGGAAAACACCGAAAGAGAAAGATCTCTCCGGCAGATAGATTTCTGCCGGGGGAATTCCTTCCCAGAGAGGGGAGATCGTTGCCATCAACACCACCATCAAGTTGGACTTCATCAGGATCATCATCATCATCACCACCACCATCACCATCAGCACCCTCATCACCATCTCCATATTGATGTAACAATTGTGTTGAATCTTGCATAGTTCATAGGAGAAACTTTCCCGGTGTTGATTACTCTTTGTAGTTGATGCTATTGAGTGAACCATTGAATTATTGTTTATGTTCAGATTGTTATACATCATTATTCCATCTCTGATCATGATCCATATGATGTCTTGTGAGTAGTTTGTTTTGTTCTTGGGGACATGGGAGAAGTCATGTTGTTAGTAGTGGAGTTGTGTTGAGAAAGATTCAATAGTTTGATATTTAAGTTGTGGTGTACTTCTTCTAGTGGTGTCATGTGAACGTCGACTACATGACACTTCACCTATATGGGCCTAGGGGAATGCATTGTGTATTTGGCTACTAATCGTAGGGGTTGTCGGAGTGACAGAAACCTGAACCCCCGTTAGGAAACCATTGCACAAGGGGCGTAAGGGTCTTAGAGTTTAAAGATGTGGTTAGGTTTCTACCTTAATTACTTTCTTATACTTACGGATGTTTGCAAGGGGTATAATCACAAGTATGTATTAGTCCTAGGAAGGTCGGTACATTAGCACAGGTTCACCCACACAACACTTAGCAAGCTAAATAAAATTAATCAACTATATGAAGCGAAAGCACTTGACAGTCTTCCCATGTGTCCTCGAGAACGTTTGGTCATCTTAAGTAATACAACCGGTTGTCCTTTGCTGCATAAAGGATTGGGCCACTTGCTGCATTTATTCCTACTGTGTTTTATTTACTGCATTGCTTACTTGCTTTATCAAAAAACCCTAAAAATCCGTTTGCTAAGTATTTGCAGAGAATTCCTGATCCATACCACTAGCCAGCACCTTCTGCTCCTCGTTGGGTTCGACACTCTTACTTATCGAAAATACTACGATACACCCCCTATACTTGTGGGTCATCACACACATGCACTTTCAAAGGGTGTTTGAAAGGTTTTAGATTGTTTGCAGAAAAGTAATTTAAAACGAGTAAAGAAAGCAAGTAACAAGGTCGTGTGAAATCGTGGTTGAATTCAGTAGGACTAAAATGTTCTCGGGGATGTAGGATACACTGCTAGCATAATATTATTAATTATTAGTAATCAAGATAACATACTTCTTGTGTCATGGAATGTGTGGAGAGAGCTCCATAATAAGATGTTCACTACAAGGATCGTAGGAAGCCACTTTGTTGAGCCAAGAGTGAGGTCACTGATACGTCCAAAACGTATCTACTTTCCTGATCACTTTTGCTATTGTTTCTCCTCTAAACTTGTGTGATTTGGATGCAACTTACACGGACTGAAGTTGTTTTCAGCAGAATTACCTTGGTGTCTAGTTTTTGTGCAGAAAATCAACTATCAGGAAAAATCCCGGAAAATATGCCAAAAATCCTATTTCACCAGAAGACTCCCGGAGCCAGAATACGAGACGGAGGGGGGCTGGGCCCAGGCCACACCACCTGGCCACGCGGGCTAGGCCTGGCCACGCCAGGGGGTGGTCTGGCCTCCCTAGACACCCTCTGGGTCTCCCTCTTCGCTTATAAGATGCCTTCTGACCTAAAAACTCAGTGGGGGTTCGACGTTTTTCCAGAAAGAGTTTCGCTCCGCCGCCACCACCAGATTCCATGATTCAGAACCAGAAACTCCGTTCTGGCACCCTGCCGGGATGGGGAATTGGAGGAGATCATCGCCATCATCACCATCGCTTCTCCATCGACCATCCATGTTTCCGCCATCTATGAGTGAGTAATCCCCCGCTGCAGGCTATGGGGATGGTAGGGATTGGATGAGATCGTTCATGTAATGACATTAGATTGTTAGGGCATGGTGCCTAGTATCTTCTATTAGTGCTTTTTGACTTTGTTGCAACTTGTTATGCTTAATGCTTGTCACTAGGGCCCGAGTGCCATGATTTTAGATCTGAACATGTTATTGATTCATTATGATAGTATTGTTTATGGTCTTACCTGCAAGTTGTATACACACGTTGTTGTCCGGAACCAATGGCCCGAAGTGGATGTAAATCGGGATAACCGGAGGGAATGGCTTTGATGTGAGGATCACATGTGTTCATAGAGTGTTAATGCTTCGCTCCGGTGCTCTATTAAAAGGAGCACCTTAATTACCAGTAGTTCCCTTGAGGCCCCGTTGCAAACGGGCTAGCAGGACAAAAGATGTTGTGCAAGTTCTCATTGTGAGTATGTATGACTATATATGGGACACATGCCTAGGATTATCTAGTACTTGGATGCTTTATCTTATTTATCTGCAATTGCCCTATGTTCTGATTGACATGTGAATTGTCTTGTCCATGCAACGCCCGTCCATCCATCCCTATGCCTACCGCACTCGAATCCTACTGTTTACTGCAATTGTTACTATTGTCTTTACTTTACTACTGCTGCTACTTTACTATTGCTACTACAAAACTATTGATACCGATAAACTGCTGTGAGCAAGATTGTTTCCAGGTGCAGCTGAATTGACAACTCAGTTGTTAAGGCTTATAAATATTCTTTGGATCTCCTTGTGTCAAATCAATAAATTGGGTTTCACTTCCCTCGAAAATACTGCGATACACCCCCTATACTTGTGGGTCATCAAGACTATTTTCTGGCGCCGTTGCCGGGGAGCATAGCTTTATTTATCAAGTTCACTTGGATTCATTATTGTTCGCTGCCATCCATCCATCATGGGTAAGTCTCGTGATGGCAAGGTTCCTATTTTACCATCCACTACAAGAAGAGTGCAGTTACGAACACCTCTGTTGCTCTTGATTCACCATTTGTTATGAGTAAGCTCGTTACACCACCACATACACATGCTACACACACTGCTACTACTGCTAAATCTGAAACTTCTGATACTTATGATGCTGCTTCTACTGTGCTTGATAAGAGTGGTTCATTAGGTCCTTTCCTAGATTCTACGATTGCTAGAACTATAGATGGAAATACTGAAACTCCTAATGAAGACACTACTACACATGTTAGTTCACCTGAGTCTAGTGAGAGTTAGGATATTGAAGATGGTTATGTTGAGATGACCGATGAATTTATTAAAGAATGTAAAAACACCCATGATAGGAGCGCTGCTAAGAGTCTCCTTGAGAGGCGTACTATTAGACCCAAATTGTCTCCTAATGCTAAGTTTGCTGCTTCTCCCATTAACATTAAAGATAAAGATTATGATTTCTCTCTTGATTTATCCTACATAGCTATTGTTGAGAAAGAACCTTTTTGTGGGACTAAGAATGAAAGTGCGGTAGCTCATACGACTGAGCTTTCTACCATGAGTGGCCTGTTTTCTGATGATATTAAGATGCGTACTTACTTTGTTGCTAAGATTTCCCCCTTTTCACTGAAAGGAGAAGCTAAAGCTTGGTTTAGTAATTTACCTCCTGGATCTATTGATAGCCCTGATTGCTTGATTAGTACTTTCCTGCAGAAATATTTTCCACCTAGTGCTAGACATGCTATTTTGCAGGAACTTTTTGATTTTAAACTGGGAGAAAAAGAGATATTGCCTGAATCATGGGCAAGGTTTTGTGCTTTGATTCATGCAGTGGAAGTCCATTACCTAAGAATGAGCTTCTTGATATATTTTATAATGGACTAACCGAAGAATCTAGGACATACCTAGATAGTTGTGTTGATTGTGTTTTCAGGAATAGGACTCCCAAGGAAGCTAAGGAATTAATGGCTAAAATAAGCAAGAACTATGAAGATTGGACTCCTCCTGAACCAGCTATACATGAAACAATTATACCTGAACCAGCTATACCGGCGCCTATACCATCATCTAAGAAGAGGGGAGTTATTGAATTGAATGATGAAGTGATGAAGGAAGCTAAGAAATGTCTTAAGGAGAAGGGAATTAAAGCTGCAGATGTCAAGAATTTACCTCCTATAGAAGAATTATGTAAGCCTATCCCCTACTCATCCACTATTGAGGTACACTCTCTCCAACACTTTGATGAAGGTGATATCCCTTACTCTAAACCTCCTGATCAATGCTTAGAAGAATTTGATATTTTTATTGTTAAGCAAGATAATTTTGATAAAAGGGTGCAAAATCATCTAATGGAAAACACTAGAGCTATTGTTGAGTTAAAAGATATTATGGAAATAACCTCTAATGATGTTAAAATGATTGTGAAACATTTTCAAATGCTTCAAACTCAAATAGATCAACTTATTAAAGTGCAAAAGACTTGCTAGTTAATGCTGCTAAGGAAAAACATGCTTATGAAATTAGAACTAGAAGTGTTGCTGCTACCCAGGATCCTCTATATCCTGAGGGGCATCCCAAAAGAATTGAGAAGGATTCTCAACAAGCTGAAAATAGTGGTACTACTCGTACGAAAAGGAAAATGAAACATAAAACTATTATAGAATCCTCCGAACCTGCTAAAGATCCTAATAGTATATCTGTCTCTGATGCTGAAACGGAAAGTGGTAATGAAGAAAATGATGTTCCTAATGAACAAAAAGTTGAAGAAGAACCTGAAAAGCACACTAAGAATACTAAATACACTAAAGAAGATTTTGTTGCTAAGAAACATGGTAGTGAAAGTGAGCCTTGGGTCCAAAAACCTATGCCTTTGCCTGATAAGAAACACAAGTCAAAGGAAGATAAACACTATAATAAGTTTTGTGAGTGGATGAAACCTTTATTCTTGCAAATTCCTTTGACTGATGCTATTAAATTGCCTCCTTACTCAAAGTATATGAAGGATATTGTCTCGAATAAAAGGAAGATCCCTAATGAAGAAATCTCTACTTTGCTTACTAATTATTACTTTAATGGTAAGGTTCCAAAGAAACTTGGAGACCCAGGGATTCCAACTATCCCTTGCTCTATTAAGAATAGTTATGTTAGAACTGCTTTGTGTAATTTGGGAGCTAGAGTTAGTGTTATGCCTTTTTCTCTCTATAAGAGACTTCAACTGGAAAAATTAATTCCAACTGATATATCTTTGCAAATGGATGATAAATCTACTACTATTCCTGTGGGTATATGTGAGGATGTACCTATTCAGGTGGCCCATAATTTATTGATATTAACTGATTTTGTTGTGCTTGAAATGCCTGAAGATGATAATATGTCTATTATTCTTGAGAGACCTTTTCTTAATACTGTAGGAGCTGCTATTAATTGTAATCAAGGAAAGGTGACCTTCAATGTTAATGACAAGGAACATACTGTCTATTTCCCCAAGAAGATTGATAGAACTTATGGTTTAAATTCAATTGAACATGTTGATGGCATTCAAGTTGGAGAAATATATTGTCCCATACCAAGAGAAAAATTTGAAACTATTATGATTGGGACCATTGCTATCAAGGTTGAGGTAACATAATCATTAGTGGAATACAAAGTTTTGTTTCATATAAAATTGTTTTGGTAACAAGACTTGATCAACCTTGTTAACAAAAGGATATCATTGAACAAAACAATGTTTTCACCATGATTATCTCCGCTTACTTCTATTCTATCCATTTTAGTTTCGCTTTCGTTTAGTTTTCTTCTCTGTTGTTAGTTGCTTGCATGTTAGAGTGTCTTAGAACTTCTGTAGTTCTAGCCTTGTTTTGTCATTGCATCATTTCCAAAAAAATCTGCCTGTCAGAAAATCATTCATTTATACCTGAAAAATGCCCAAAAATAAAGTGTCTCGAAAAATTCCAGAAAATTCATATTAAATTTTTACGTGAAAAGGGGGCAGGGGAGTGCCTGGAAGGTACCAGGGGGGCCACTAGGCAGGCACACCACCTGGTGGAACGGCCAGCCCTAGGGTGCACCTGCCTATGGTGTGGGCCACCCCTGGCCCTCCACTCACTCTCTCACTTGCCACTTTCTTCTCTCTCCCGAGTAGACACCAGTTCATTGCTCAAAATCACGTTCTTGCTGTGCTTGTCCTTGATTTTTCGATCTCCTTGCTCAGCCCATCTTTGCTGCTGAAATTTGGAGCATTTGTTCTCTGGTATCTGACTCCTCTGCTTGTCCAAGTAGATTTGTGTTTAGTGGTTTATATCTTGAGTATTTTGCTGCTGTAGGTGACGGGTTATGGGAGCTTGTAAGCTTGTTTGATGCTTAGATATAGTTTTGATGCATGTTTAGGCCTCTTACAAGTCCCTATGAGTAGTGCTCTTCATTATGTTCACTTTGCAATCACTTGTTTAATAGATGTTTAAATTTCAGAATATCAAACATGAACAACCATACCTTCGGAGAAATATTTGAGAGGGATGCACCTAGGAGGTCAAGTCCCTCAAGATCAGCCTCTCAGTTTAGGCCGCCTTACAACGAAGATCTCATTGCACCTCGCATTGGTAATGAAGGAGATGATGGGGATGCTCACCCATCCACTTTTCCTTGTTTTACTTTCTTACAAGTTGTAGGGATTCTTGATGATTTCTTGCTACTGATTCAGAGGGTTGGTTTGACCTCATACATGCAAGATGAGAGTGAGCAATACGCTATGCTCACCAAAACTTTTGTTGAGAGATTCGTGTTTACTAACATGCCCTATCAGTCAACTGTCTCTTTCAGAATTTATAATCTGCCCTTTACCATGCCATTGGAAACATTTTGCAGTATTGTAGGTGTGAGCATGACGGGGACCGTGAAGAAGATTCAAGGGCGACCCGTTGATTTGCTGGAGCTCTATCGAGGGGTGACCAATGACGATGACCGTGTAACTCAACGCGGAAAGATAAGAAACATACAACTCCCTACTCTTAGATACTTTGCCTATTATCTTGCTACTAGCGTTCTTGATAGGGAGAATAGGAGTAATATCTCCAACTATCATTTAGCCTTCCTTGCTGCTGCGGTTAACAATGATACTCGGTACAATCTTGGCTCTCTTATTGCTTGCCGCCTAGCTGCTAGGGGGGCTATTTATGGGGTCATCATCGCTTCACGTATGGTCAATGCATTAGAGCTTCTGTGGATCCCAATGATACTATATTGGCACCACAAAGGCTCGACCTTGTTGGCATGAAAACACATCACTTTGTTACTGTTGATTCTGATATGGACATTTTAGTATATAGGATGTTGTTTACTGACGGGGATGAGAGGGAGACCCCTTTGCCGCAACCTACTTTGTTTAGTGTTCACAGGAGGCCGTGGTCGCGCTCCAAGGAGGAGGTGGACGAGCAGCTCCGCTTGCTGGGTTTCCACAAGCAGCACCAGGAGGATGTGCCCTCCTACGATTACTCTGCGCACTACGGTGGGGCGTCTTCAAGCTCGCACCAGGACGAGGGTACCTCCTCACCGTACTATGGAGGCGCTCCATCCTGGCCAGCTTGGGATTAATACCCACTTAGGCCAAAAGCCTAAGCTTGGGGGGAGGTATGCCGACATCGCACTCATCTCCTTATCATGTTGCGTCGGTACTTTGTATATTCATGTTTCGTTTTCTTTTTAGTTTTCGTTCTTTCTTTGCTTTTGCTTCCTAAAACATAAAAATACCAAAAATATTTCTGTTGTTTCTCTTTATTTGCTTCTTCTTCTTTTTGCCTTGGTTTGTTTTTCCCTTTTTGCTTTGTTTGAACTATTCGAAAAACCCAAAAAGATTTTTCTTTGCTTGTTTTTCCTTTTTTGTTTCTAATTTTTAAAAATCGAAAACACCAAAAATATTTGTTGTTCTTCTTTGGTTTTGTGAGTTTGTTGCAGGGTTCAGCAGTTCTCAGTGGGATTTGGTTTCATATTATTATTCAAGCCACATAAGTGAAAGGCAATAATGAGGATTAATGACAACTTGAGGTGTGGTAAGAGGCTGGTAACGAACTCTATTTGTTTTCATTTTTGTACATATACTCATCATTCTTGCATTACTCTATTCATAACTTGGTATGACACCGTGGTACCCTCCTCTGAATGTTCATTTGAATTGACTTGGCACATGCCCACGCATGCATATGACTGAAATAATCATTTAAGCCTCGATGAATTATTTCGCCTTGAGGGTCTTGAATCACTTTCATGCCATGATTAGTCCTGTTTTGTTGCAAGCATGATTATGACAGCTATTGCTCTCTTGTTTGTCGCTCCCTTACTATTGCTAGCCTTCACTTACACTGAGTATGTTTTACTCATGTTTCCAACTCCCTAAAACCAAATATTGCCAAAGTGTCCACCATACCTACCTATTAGCATTATTTGCTATTTCCGTGCATATTCAATATGCCTTGTTTTCTTCCGAATAAAATGTTTGCTTGTTATGAGAAAGTTAGTTAGTAAAGCTCTCACGAACTTGATGGCACACTTTATTTCCTGCACCTAATAAACCTGAACCATTATGACTGTCCATGAAAGTTATATGCTTGCAAATTATAGGTTGGGGATTAGCAGAACCGTGCTATCACGGGGAACGCTTTCAACACCTGTAAATATATACCCAGTTGATACCATGCTCTTTTGTTTGCGGATGTCGTCGGTGTGAATTAAAAGGGGAGCTTGTAAGTCCATGGAGTTATGTATGTGTGTTAGAGAAACGCCTGGGCCGCCGGTCTAATCCATGTTGTCATGGTGGAAACCTACAACATAACCATAATAAGTATCTATGAAGCATTCTTCTTATAAAAAAGAGAGAGATATAGCTATTGAGAAAAAGAAAAAAGAGATTTGAGAAAAGAGGAAAGAGAGAAAAAAGCACCATTTTCCCATGGTAAATAAGAAGATTGCTGAGATACTCATTGTCTGCTTGCCTTGTCATTTTGATATGGGGATTCTTCCGTATCATCGGGCAAGGGGTACCCCGTTGGCGGTTTTCTATGATACACACGTGCTTACGATGCCAAGAACTTACCGGTAACTAAAGTTGAGTAGCATGAGGAGTGGCCCTCGTACTCAAGGGACACGGGATTTCCAGTTTATAGTCTATCAAGCATATAACTCAGATTGGACCTCACTTTCACCTTAACCATATTAAAGATGCTTATGATAGGGGCAATGAGATCTCAAAGCTAATGAGTACCATACTTTCAGCATTTGGAAGCCTTCCAAACTATCCAAAACCTTTTTCATTCCCTTGTTGAGTCTCCACATATTCTTTGAGCACCTTCTTGAGAGCATAGTTGTCATTCTTAGTGTAATGTGCTTGTCTCAAAACTTGATTATTTGTGTTACGACTTTGATGCTTGTATCTTTGATATCTTTACCTCTAGTCTTCACCTGAACTTCAGAGGTGCCTTGGCATTCACAATCAAAGGCAAGCGAGGTACCACTCTATCATACCTTATTATGAGCATTGTAATGTTGCTTACGTTTATGTTTCATGCTACTTATTATTTTTGAGTTGGAATCTCTTCATAGCTTGCAATACCTATTAAGTAAACTTAGTTGCATACTCCTTTTATGAATTGTCTAAGTAGTTGATCACATGCTGAGAATATATACATCATATGAAGCAAATGTGTTCGTGAAAGTTTCTTTTATCGCACTCAGTTTTCAACTGAATTGCTTTAGGACAAGTAATAAGCTAAGCTTGGGGGGAGTTGATACGTCCAAAACGTATCTACTTCCCCGAACACTTTTGCTATTGTTTCTCCTCTAAACTTGTGTGATTTGGATGCAACTAACACGAATTGACGCTGTTTTCAGTAGAATTACCTTGGTGTCTAGTTTTTGTGCAGAAAATCAACTATCAGGGAAAATCCCGGAAAATATGCCAAAAAACCTATTTCACCAGAAGACTCCCGGAGCCAGAATACGAGACGGAGGGGGGCTGGGCCTAGGCCACACCACCTGGTCGCGCGGGCTAGGCCTGGCTGCGCCAGGGGGTGGTCTGGCCGCCCTAGACACCCCTCGGTCTCCCTCTTCGCCTATAAGATGCCTTCTAACCTAAAAACTCAGTGGGGGTTCGATGTTTTTCCAGAAAGAGTTCCGCTCCGCCGCCACCACCAGATTCCATGATTCAGAACCAGAAACTTCGTTCTGGCACCCTGCCGGGATAGGGAATTGGAGGAGATCATCACCATCATCATCACCATGGCTTCTCCATCGACCATCCATGTTTCCCCCATCTATGAGTGAGTAATCCCCTGCTGTAGGCTATGGGGATGGTAGGGATTGGATGAGATCGTTCATGTAATGGCATTAGATTGTTAGGGCATGGTGCCTAGTATCTTCTATTAGTGCTTTTTGACTTTGTTGCGACTTGTTATGCTTAATGCTTGTCACTGATACATTGCAAATGTATCTATAATTTTTGATGTTCCATGCTTGGTTTTATCCACTTTCTTGTGTTTTGTCCACATTTTGGAGTACTTTTCATATCATTTCTTGGACTAACCTATTAACAAGAGCCACAGTGTCAGCTGCCTGTTTTCTGCTGTTTTTGGTTCCAGGAAAGTCAGAAAATGAATATTCTGGGAATTGGACGGGACAAAAGCCAAAGTGCCTATTTTTCTGGAAGTCATCAGATGCCATAGTACGAGACGGAGAGGAGCCAGGGGGCCACCACACCACCTGGCCACGCCGGGGGTGGTGTGGCCAGCCCAGGCACCCCCTCGGCCTCTCCTTCCACCTATAAGATGCCCTAGGACGAAAACCCTAAGTACCCGATCAAAAATCAACGAAAGAGTCTGTAGCCGCCGTCATCTCCATCCCTAGATCGGGAGAGATCTGAAGCTCTTCTTGGCACCCTGCCGGAGAGGGGAATTCACCCTAGAGGCCTTCTTCATCACCATGCAAGCCTCCGGTGTGATGCGTGAGTAGTTCATCCTTGGACTACGGATCCATGTAGTAGCTAGATGGCTGGTTCTCCTCCTTTGTGCTTTCATATCTAGATCTTGTGACCTCCGTTCATGATCAAGATCACCTATTTGTAATTCTGCATGTTGTGTTTGCGGGGATCCGATGGATATTGAGATGCTATTTCAGATTCATTATTGATTCTATCATGTCTTTGTTATTTGTGATCTTGCATGCTTTCCGTTGTTAGTAGCTATCTTGGCCAAGTAGATGCTAGCAACTCCAAGAGTTAGTATTTATGCTCGATAATGGGTTCATGCCTCTAGTAATCTGGGGAAGTGATAGAAATCTCTAAGGTACTAGATGTGCTGTTGCTACTAGGGAGAAAACAACAATCCTTTGTTCATAGAACAATCATATTGTTTACTTTACACACAATTCGTAAAGCAATAATCTGTTGCTTGCAACTTAATACTGAAGGGGGTTCGGATGATAACCTGAAGGTGGATTATTAGTCATAGATGCAGTTGGAATGCGGTCTATGTATAATGTTAATGCCCAATCGAATCTCAAAGGAGTCAAGATGATTAGTATATGCATGTATTGCTTTCTTGATGTTTGTTAATTGCCCTGCTGTAATTTGTTCACCCAGCATGTTATCTATCTTAAGGAGAGCCACCTCTAGTGAACTATGGATCCCGGTCCTTTTCTTTACATACAATCTATAAACTGTTTACTGCTTTGTGTTTACTTTCTGCAAACTATTACTTCTTTCCATTCGATACGTTTAATCCTTTGTTTTCAGCAAAACACGATGAGATTGACAACCTCATCGCAAGTTGGGGACAGAGTTCTGTGGTTGTGTTGTGCAGGTCTCCACGTTGCTACTAGCACCGGTAGTGCGCCCTGCCAAGGCTCAGCTAGCAACACCTTTGGGGTGTTTCCTTGCTCCTACTAGTTCGATTAAACCTTGGTTTCATAACTGAGGGAAACTTGCTGCTGTGCTCATCATACCTTCCTCTTGGGATTCCCAACGAGCTCTACATCAACACGAGCCATCAAGAATTTTTCCGGCGCCGTTGCCGGGGAGTCAAGGACATCTTCACAAGGGGAGTCCCTCATAACCAATCTCTTTACTTTGTTATTTTTGTTTTGCTTAGTTTCTTTTTGCTTTGTTTGCTTGCTTTGTTATCAAAAACACAAAAAAATTAGTTTTACTAGTTTGCTTTCTTATTTGAAACCCCCAAAAAAATTACTACTCTTGAAAACACTAAGTTGTGTGACTTCACTAGCACCAACAACAATGATTTTATGAGCACACCTATTGCTCCACCTGTGCCTGAAGATACTTTCTTTGAGATAAAACCTGCTTTACTCAATCTTGTTATGAGAGAACAATTTTCTGGTATTGGTAATGAAGATGCTGCTGCCCATCTAAATAACTTTGTTGAAGTTTGTGAGATGCAAAAGCATAGGGATATAGATGGTGATATTATTAAGCTGAAATTGTTTCCTTTCTCTTTGAGAGGAAAAGCTAAAGAATGGTTGAATTCCTTAACTAGGAATAGTATTGATTCTTGGACTAAGTGCAAAGATGCTTTCATTGGAAAATACTATCCTCCTGCTAAGATTATATCTATGAGAAGTGAAATAATGAAGTTTAAACAATCTGATAATGAGCATGTTGCTCAAGCTTGGGAAAGAATGAAATCTTTGGTTAAGAATTGTCCCACTCATGGATCGGCGCTTGGATGATCATCCAAACTTTTTATGCAGGATTGAACTATTCTTCAAGGAACCTATTGGATTCTGCTGCTGGAGGTACCTTTATGACCATCACTTTGGATGCTGCAACAAAACTTCTGGATAATATGATGGTTAATTATTCTGAATGGCATACTGAGAGAGCTCCACAAGGTAGGAAGGTAAATTCTGTTGAGGAAACTTCCTCCTTGACTGATAAGATTGATATTATTATGTGTGGTGCCCCGCTAAAACCACTACTAGAAAATCGCTGTGTTTTGTGCATTGCATCATCATGACCGCATGCTCATGTCATCATGCCACATTGCATTTGAGCATCGTCATCATCATGCATGGTTTGTTTGAAAACTATTTTCGAAAAGTCTGGTTTTGTTTTCTAAACGCCCCGTCTTTATTTCAAATTAAAACCCGGCCTCTTCCGGATATTTTGTTTTGTCTACAAAATATTTACCAGAGTCTATTCGGACAAAATAAAAATAATTAAAGCTATTTTTTTAGGGGGAGGCAGCCGGCCGGGCCAAAAGGCCCAGCTAGCCAGCCTACTACCCCATATACTAAATCCTAGTCAAAACCCTAACCAGCCCCCACCAACCCAAATGGCCCACACCTTACAGCCGCCGCCTGATCTCCATTGCCACCTCACCCGAGCCAATCCCAGGCCGCCACCTCACCTCCTGGCCCCACCTCCTCTCCAACACAGACACGCACACACATGCCCACACACCACGCACCCCATCTCCCGCCCGTCCCCTGGGCACGCCCTCCCACGTCCCTGTTTCGCACCCCATCCTGCCCCGACACACTCCCGCTCGCCCCTGCCCGATCGAACCGCCCGTACACCCCGTGGGACCCACCCACGCATCGCACGCAGCCACGCGACCCCCTCCCGTACGCCTCTCGCTCGCGTCATCTTACCTAAGGCAGAGTCCCATCGCCACCAACCCCCGCTTGCCCTTCCCCTGTCCTCGACCATCGCCGCCTCGCTCAAGCCTGGCCACCTCCACCTTACGACCGACCGATCGAGTGCCGCCGCAGGATGGCCTTCCTCCGCCCCAGGACCGGTAGCACGGCTGCGACCCCCACGTCCCTGGCCGCCTCTACCTCGTCTTCCCCAACCCTGGCCACCGCCAGCTCGGACCCCGCCAGCATTACCGCCGTGCGACCCTGCTTTGCCGGTCCTCTCCCACGCCTTCCTCTCAGACAGCCGACGCCAGTGGCCACGGCCCGTGACCGCGCTGCCTCTCCCTGTCTCGACCGCCGTCGACCGCGAGCACCCTCACCCGTGGTGTCCCTCCCGCCTGCGGCCCAGCGACCATCGACGCTTTCGCCTCGTGGACCCTTCTTAGCGGCACCCTACGCCTCCGCCTCGTCCTCACGCGCTACTCTCTCGCTTCAGCGCCACCGCCGCCTCTGCTGCTCGGGCCTGGCACCGACCACCGCTCTGCCGCTGCAAGATCTGGCCGAAGATCTCGCGCGTGCCAAGACCCGGCGCCTCTATGCGCCTCTCTTGCAGAACCACTGTGGGCGCTGCCGCCCTTCCTTGCCATGGATGCCTCCTGGTGCGAGCACCGCCTGGCTCCCGGTCGACCTCAACCCCTCGCCCAGTACCTCTGCACCGCTCACTTGCGTTCGTCAAGAAGGAAGAAGGTTGTCTCTGTGAGCCCTGTAGCCACCGAAGTGTTGTTTGAGGCTTGACCAATATTTTTGCCCCTGTGGTGTCAAAGTTAATCCGAGTATGTTTGTGATTCGGTGGCAGATGTTGTTGCTGTGGTGAAGTTGGTCCTTCTACAAACTCCCGACATGATCGACAGATGAGCACGAGGGATCCAAACCAAGTAGGCTCACATCAACGGACGAACGAGAAGATGTCTATCACGAACTCCAAGTTCCTCCTCACGGAATCCGAAGGCGATGATCCCGGTAGCTGAAGACCTTGTTGAACCCGAACCCCTTTGGCCCATCGGGATCTTCGTCATGGATCCGAAGGCCGAGACCCTGTTCCCGGAGTCTGAGACCAATCCCCGACCCTCCCGGAACCCAAGATCTCCCGAACCCAGATGTGTGAACCTTTTCCTGAGCCCCTATTTTATAAATGCTATATATAAAACTGTCGCATAATAAATTGTTCACACATGCATACCTGTCTGTGGTTTGGGGGCATTATGCCGATTCACCTCATAATTAAATATGGAGTCTATATGCGGGATATCTTTGTCTTATTCCAGACTCCATTTAAATTGGTTTAGCGAACCGATGCCATGTTTTGTCTTGTTAATACAACATTTAAATTGCGGGGTTTAAATAACTAGAACCGTCTAATTAAATGTCGGGACCCCGGTTCCGCTTAATACTGCCTAATTGCACCGCACTTTTGCCATGCCATGCATCATACCATGAACATGCCGATTCTTCTGCCGTAGCATTAAATATTGCATCCGGTGTTTCTTCTAGTGTTTGCTTCTTCGCGGACTAGGCCGATGAGTGGATGCGAGTATCGACAAGTTCTTCGGATGAATCTCCGACAATGTTTCCTAGGCGAGCATTCTCCCTCTTTCTACCTATTTTGCATTTATAGTCTTTACTTCCTTCCTGTTGATCTACTGCTATCCGTGTCGCGATGCTTTAGTGTTCCGTACCAGATATATTTCGTGCAGCCTTTATATTGCCTTGGACACATCCTATTGCCTGTCATTTGATAGATAGTCGTCCTTGTGAGTCGTAGTTGCTTGCTCGTGTGTCGTTCCACCGTTGACGGCAAGTTGGCACATGATAAATGGTGGAGATGCTTAATGGTGGAGATGATCATGACTTTAAATACAACTATTAAATTGCTGTGATAACTAATGAAAGAGGCACCGGTGGACAATATATGCTATTTGGTTTTTCATGTCCACTTGTGTCCCGTAGGACCCCGAGTACTTGATACCTGTTCCTTGACTATTCGCACTATCCACATACGGGAGAGTCTATGAATCCCTCTTAGCCAGAGCTTGATTCATTTCTTATTTCTTGGGGCCACAAACTAGTTTGGGGCTTTATTACTATCCTGTACTTATGCCATGCTTTACTGCTTTATTTACGATTGTGCGTGGAGCACCTGTACTGTTTAGGATGCGGAGTGTTTTCACGGTATCGACAAGCCCAGTCACACTTTCGGGTTCCCAGTCGTTTACAGCCATTGGCGCAAACCTTGGGTCCGTCTCGGAGCCAGCCAACTTTGTTGCGGGTAGCTTAATGGGGTGGCCCCCTGAAATATTTTATGAATCCCGTGATTGCTTTGTCGTGAAAGCCTCGTTGGGTTTTGATTTGGTTTTTCCGAGGTTGATCATGTGTGTGTTGCTATTTTTGCACCCCTGAAGGGTAAATCTTTCTGAAAGCCGTGTCCGCGGTTATGGATGACTTGGAGCATAGTATCTCGATCATAGACAAGCATAACTAAAGTAGTGTTATAAATTTGACTTAATATGTGACTAGTAATTCAGCTTCACTATAATGGAATGGATAATAAAAATGCCAACAACTAGTGGATCTGTGGTGATCTATGTCATACTATACCTGCCTAGTAAGTATTGCAACTCCAATGGAAAGTGATAAAAGTGCCAACAACTGCTGGGTTTTGGGATTCCTCGGGATAATTATATCTGACTAGTAAATGTCCCAACTACCACGGAATGGTTAATTAAAACTACCCACTACTTATGCTTCAGGACGACTCATGCTATCTATATCTGATTAGTAAGTGTTGCAACTATAACAGAATGAGTAAAATTGTCAACTGTGTGAGTTCCTTGGTCCGACTTCCTCGTTTGGTCTCGAGGGGGAAATACCAGGATGGGTATGTCTGGTGTTAGCTTCAAGTTGGATTCGAATAGGTCTTTCTTACCCCTCTCTAATAGCCGACAGATGTATTGAGTCTCTATAGGTTGTTTAGTGCATGATGCGCTTCCACTTCAGTCCACCATACCTATGTAGGCGAGAGCCGCCGAATTCTAGCCTCGTCGTGTACTGGCCTCAGTACTGACGCTCCTCTTTTTCCTTTGCCCTTTGTCGGCACCCCTTTTGTTTTAGCAGGTTTGAGATCGACGTCGTTAGCAGGGTTACCCTTCCGGCTTGGCCTGGGCAGGGTTATGGACGCCATTGGTTATTCTTTAGGGCTCTTAGCCCCATTTGCATCTTGTCCATAGTCGGACGCTCTATCGTATTCAAGGTGATTTAGATCTTTGTATATTATATCTGTATTCTTGACTCATGGAGTCGTTGTTGTATATATATGTTCTGTGGGTTCCATCGTGGACTAATGTGTAATGGTATTACTTCGTTTTCCACCCGCACGCAAGTGCCTGGTGGGCGTCCTTGAATCGTTTCTATTAACCAATTGTAACTACCTCGGACCCTACGCTCTAAGTTCAAGCCTGGATGAACCGAAAGTGGTTAAAATAGTACAGCGGGGGCCCAGGGGCCACCCACGTGTAAACCCATCGGCCGTCCTAACCACTTTCAAGAACATCAGGACAAGAGCGAGCGGCGTAGGCAACAGGCGAAGAGATCAAATACATACACAAGTGAGTATGTATGCAAGCTACCTTACAACAGTCCTCAGAGCCATTCCATCTAAAAGAAATAGAAATATTGCAATGCCATACGGCAAGATCTAAATATCCTAAATAGAGATAATAGTGTAGGATAGTTCCTCATACATCAATCATCAGAGTATCAGGCGGAAGCGGAAAACAAGATCCGAGTACGGATAAGAAGCAAATCGGCATAAGATGCCACATAAATAAACACATCCCGCCCACAGATCTCACGGATCCCCATCCCCGGAATCTCTACACCGAGTGATCGTTGCCAACATCGTCTGTCTCCTCCACCCAGTATCCATCTTGCGAATACACCTGTTCATCTGAATCAAACAATTTATCGTGTGAGACCCTAGGGGTACTCAGCAGGTCTTTATGCCTCTAAAGGGGACATATACCTAGTGTCGTGGTGGTGTCACGGCAGATGCCATGGATAGGCTTAAGGTGGGGACTAATATGCGCTAGGGGAATCCAGGGAGGGATAGTAGAGTGATTCTCTACACAGAAGTTTGTATTGCTATATCTTCAGGATTACAAGTGCTCCTTGAGCTGTATTGGCGAGAGGAGGAAGAAGGTACTCTCTTACTCTTGCCTACTATCTAGCCCATTAACCCTAGATCTACTAGTGCTCAACCAACTAGAATTCTGCCAACCCCCTCTACCAGAACCCTAACCCCCCTTATATAGAGGTGGTTCGGTCCTGGCCTAGGGCATACGTGGAGGCATATTCCTAAGAATATGCCCCCTCCCAAAGTGGTAACCCGACCGGGGTGCTTTTCCCCCGCGTCACACATGATTTAGCGACGTAAGCCGACGTGAGCGTCGTCATCCTTGTCGGCCACGACCCGGTGGTCCTGCCCTTGCTTTATTCGCTCATCCAGTATGTACCGGACCTTCTTTTTTGACCAGAGAGATTCCTTCCTTCTCCTAGAAGCTAAGCGAGGATCCGGATCATAGTAGGCCCAGCCACACCTGTTCCTGCATATAAGTTAGACAAGCATTTCCGACTTACTCCTTAAGTCGGATGAGACAATGTTAGGCGACCCCCCTGGTCCGGGTTACTCCGTGATCCGGCCTGCCTTGAGGTGACTCGGCCAACATCCGCTTTGACCTTGCCGAACCTCGGCTAACTCGGCCCTTATACCCTGGAGTGACCCTACCCGGGGGTATCCCCCCAACATTAGTACTGGTTGGTGCGGTCTTAGCTGCCTCGGCCGCTAAGGCCACATCAGGTTCATTTATGTCCGAGCCTCAGACGTTCAATTCCGGGTTAGCTCCTTATCTCGGATTATATGGATTTACGTTCCCTTCGCACGTTCCAAGTTTTCACTTGCCGGCCGGGTCACCACTTTGGCTCGGATCCCATGGTTATCATGGTTTGATCTGGGCCCCGTTTCCTTCTCTCATACACCAACCCACGTGGAGGCTAATCATTACCTTGTCTTATTTTAAGGGCCTGCATAGTAATCGCCGCATTAATTGTCAGTTTTACTGTGCACGGGTTATGTCATGCCCGTCTCCTCGTTTACCGCAACAACACGTCGTGTCATGGGATCTCATCTACTCTATGGCCCCCTGTGTGGCTTTTCTCTGATTGGCTGATGCCGGTGATACACGGCCACACCGTGTGGCTCGCCGGCGCAGCGCGATCCCACTCATCGATCACTGAGGGCGGTTAAATAGGGGAGGGGCGCGTCCCTTAGCATTTTTCCATCTCCGCGCCCCTTTGCCCGTTGCGATTTCCCCCTTCGTCTTCCCTGCGACCACGCCGCCGCCGGTGCTTTCCATCAGCAACGCCGCCTCCGCACCTCCCCGTGCCTCCGCACCGTAGCCACCGCTGCGCAACTGCTTAGCCACGGATCCTCGTCAATCTAGACCACAGACCCCCGCCGCCGCTAGCTCCAGCGAGGACAGCGGATACGAGATGACTGAGGAGGAGCTCATCGTCGTCGAGCAGGAGATGGAGGAGGACGCCGACGCTGGCGCGGCGCGGGCCGTTCGTGGGTCTGCCAAGACGACATCGACCGGCTCTACCGGACCAGCGATTTCCCGCCGTCGCCACTCGTCTCCCTCCTCGAATGGCCCTCACCCAATCCGGGTGAGTTCGTCGTATTCCTATCCCATTTCCAACGGGGATTTGGTCTCCTGGTGAGCGACTTCTTCCGGGACTGGGTCAGGACGTACCACCTATAGCCGCACCATCTCCCAGCGAATGCAATCACCTCTCTATCTGCCTTTGTCTCTACGATCGAAGGTTATACCGGACTATGGCCCACGAAGGAGCTGTGGATCCGGTTCTTCGGTCTTCGTCGCAACGTCGTCCCCAACATCCACGTCGAGTCGGAGGACAAGCAGCTCACCCAGTTCGGAGCTGCCTCGATCTCGCTCCGGAGATTTTCAATCTTTCCCCGGGTCACCGGGCTTGACTCCTGCAAAGGATGGCCCCGGACCTTCTTCTACGTCCGGAACGAGGGTACCGAAGACTTGATTCGGTTGTTGCCCTACGCTCTGGGTCCCCCTGACACGGATTTCTGGGAGGAGGTCGCCAAGAAACCTATAGCTCTAGACAACCAAGTCAACAAAAGGTTCGCGGAGCTGAAGAAGCTCGGATTGCGCAACGAGGATGCTATGATCACGTTCGTGCACAACCGAATCTCTCCCCTCTAGAGGCGCACCCACAAGTTGTGCCACATGAGCTTCGGTCGCGACCCCAACCGAACCTCCTCCTTCGAATTGAGCAACACAGAGATCTTCCGCCGGGTCAAGGCTCTGTTCACCACTCACAAGGATTTCTCCGCCAAATGGACGTGGGGAATCGAGCATTACTGCCGTGACAGGCTCCCTCCCACGGTAAGCTTCGCGGGGTAAACTTATTTCGGATCAATTATGTGTTGGTTTTTGTCATATTTTTGACTCTGCTCTTTGTGCTTTTTCTCAGCTGTTTCTCCAGCAAATTCTCGAGGATGGCATAGATCTGACCCTTAAGTGGGCGCCGGACCGAGAGATCCCGGATGAGGAGGAGCCGGACCAGGAGATGTTCCTCCCTATGACTGACGCCACCAAACGTCCCAGCGGTAAATTCTTTTCTCTTAGAGATTGGCCCGATGATGAGGATGACTAGGATATCGACGTGATTGAACCCGTTGAGGCTATCCCTCTTTCTTTTGCCTTTCCGACATCAGCTAACCCCGATGGGCATATCCACGAGGATCCTCCACTTGCCACGGGCGAGCCGGTTCCGGTGGCGTCGAAGAAGAAGCGTGGATCCGCACCAAGTTCTTCTTCTGAACCTTCTCAGCCCACCAAAAGGCAAAAGAAGGCCGGAGACAAGACTGCCTCCAAGCGGGCAGGCAAAGCCCTGGCACGGAGGGCCCGGAAACCCAAGGAGGCCGAAACCTCGGATGCGTAAGTCATTTTTCACTGCACAACACACTTCTCCTTGCATCGGGGTAATTTCACTCCTGACATCGTTTTCTTTTGCAGGCCTCCTGTGGAGGTCCCTCAGAGCGGATCGAGCATCTCTTCTCCCCTTCGGTCTGGTCCTTTCCCTCCTCGTGACGACGAATCACGCCCGCTGAGCCCTATTCTGGAGGGCTCTGCGGCTGCTCCGGGTTCTGCAGTACCTCATCAAGAGGAACGCGACCTCGGATCAGGAGGGGTCGGTTTGGCCGAGGCAACGGTGTCCACCACTTCGGCATTACCGCAACCAGCAACCACCAAGTCTACTGCAACTCCAGCATTAGCAGCAGCTCCAGTACCAGCTTCCGAACCTGCACCTGTCCCGGTAGCCAAGAAACCCACAGCAGCTCCAGTACCAAGTTCCTCTGCCTCTTCCGAGTCATCTCAGCCCCGGCGAGGAACCATTCCAGTAGCTTCCAAAGGGAAATCCGTCGTGGTTATTTCTTCCCAGCAAGCTAAAGGCAAGAAGGCTCCGGATGCTGCCAAGTCTACATCCGTCGAGGCCGGGCAGTGAACCTTGTCGTCAATGCTTCCGAAGAAATCACCAGCAGCGACGGATCCTCCTGCCGAGCCAACCGATGCGCAGGAGATGGTTCTTCACACCAGCCCATCTCTTGCCCTAATTGAGAGGAAGGAAGCTCATGCAAAGGGCTTGGTGGCACCCCATATGCCCACTGGTGAACGGTACCCTCCAAGCCTTATCGAGTTCGTCATGAACTGGAATAAGGCGGAGTACGTCTACAACGACGATCTCCCGGAAAAGTTTGGCCCCGCAGAATTTTCTGCCCAGATGAATACTATCGCCAAGGCAATTAACCTCGCGGGGCGAATGATGTAGGTATGTCGTTTCTCCTTTACATGCTGTAGGTAATAATCATTAGTCCCCGAGCCTCCGGTGGAGTAGCTTGTTACTCGGCCGGATGCTCCTTAGAAAATTAACATAGCTGCATGTAAACTTCAAATATGCACACACCTAGAGCCGGGTTAAGTTCCACTTGGCCCGGATCTTGCACACTCCGAATATGCACACACCTAGAGCCGGGTTAAGTTCCACTTGGCCCGGATCTTGCACACTTCGAATATGCACACACCTATAGCCGGGATAAGTTCCACTTGGCCCGGATCTTGCACACTTCGAATATGCACACACCTAGAGCCGGGTTAAGTTCCACTTGGCCCGGATCTTGCAAACTTCGAATCTGCACACACCTAGAGCCGGGTTAAGTTTCGCTTGGACCGGATCTTGCACACTTCGAATCTGCACACACCTAGAGCCGGGATAAGTTCCACTTGGCCCGGATCTTGCACACTTCGAATATGCACACACCTAGAGCCGGGTTAAGTTCCACTTGGCCCGGATCTTGCAAACTTCGAATCTGCACACACCTAGAGCCGGGCTAAGTTCCGCTTGGCCCGGATCTTGTAAACTTCGAATCTACACACACCTAGAGCCGGGTTAAGTTCCGCTTGGCCCGGATCTTGCACACTCCGAATATGCACCAAACTAATTTTACACTTCTGTACTTCTTTCAGGTAACTACCAATCGCCGGAGCGCCGAGTTTCAACGCCTGCTTGATACCCACAAGATCCTGCGTGCAAAACATGTTGCACTTGGCGCAGAGCATGAAAAGAGGGGTAATTTTCTCCCTCAGCACTTCTCCGTTTTTCTTCACTTGTTTCCGCCGGACTAATCTCCTCATTCAGTTTTTGCAGCTGAGGTGGAGGCTGAGAACAAAATTATGCGGAAGAACTTGGAAGAAATCCGAGGTATGTCCTTTTTTGTCCGACCTTGTTGTGTTCTCCATTTCTTCTTCTCCTTGGCTCGGCAAACATTCACTCCTCGGCTTTGCCGGGTCAACATACTATTTCAGCATCGCTTGAGGATAGTGTGCCCGTGCCTGATATGATGCTGCATTTTCTCGAACAAGCAGGACAACATCAAGCTGAGCTAAAGAAGAAGAATGATGAGCTTGCCCTCCTCCGGACCAAGGACGACGAGATAGCCAAGCTCAAGGCTGAGATGGAGAAGATGAAGGCCCAACATAAAATCGAGCTCCAAAAAGTTGGCTAGAACTTCACCGAAGAGCGTGAGCACCTTACTCTCCAGATCTCCAAGGACCAGGACCTGCTTAAAGAATCCGAGGTCCAGCTTGGGTCGGTGATCGCTGAGCTTGAACAACTTCGCCAGAGACGCGACAATTGCATCAAGGAGTTGACCCGGATCCACCGCCATATCTCATGTAAGTTTCTTTCCCTTATCCGACATAATTTTCCGGCTCAGCCCATATGTGTTTGCTTCAGCATCTTCCTTTTCCTTGTTTCCAGACCACTTTCCCGAGGGTACTCCCATTGCCAGTGCTGCTGTTTCAAAATTCCGCCGAGAAAGGGGTACTCCTGTCGCTCCTGATGGTGAGAGCATCCCCTTAGACATGGAGGACCTATTGGTCAGCGTGTCAGCTCATGTGGAAACCATCAAGAACTATGGGAAAGATCTCCTCGACATTGCGGTCCGGATCTACAACACCTTCTGGCCAAGCGAGAGCGCTCCGGAGAGGATCACACTCCATGCCGAAAAGCTGTTGGAAATTGAGACCCAGCTTGACCTCTGGAGAGAGTCCGCCGGGCGTGCCGCAGCAGATACCCTCCTTCATCATATTCTTACATGGTACGAGAAGATCGACCTGAGCCTCCTCACACGCCGGAGCACCGGATCCAAATGGACCGACGATCCGGAGTGGGTAGCTCGGCGCTAGGCTTGCGCCTACAGCCTCGTCGAATATTCTCCGATCCATGACTCGGTTGAGGGATCGAGCTTTCTGGAGTCCGGTGGGGATGAGCATATTGAGAACATGGAGGA
Organism: Avena insularis; assembly: GCA_023614405.1. NCBI lineage: Eukaryota > Viridiplantae > Streptophyta > Magnoliopsida > Poales > Poaceae > Avena > Avena insularis. The sequence goes on along the minus strand of CM042696.1, from coordinate 90,695,877 downwards.
TGGGTCGGGTGAGGATGGAGAAGATGCTGCTTCGGATATTGAAGATAGCGATGACGACGCCGAACTTCCTCCTCCTGCTGCTCCTTAGTTGAAAAAACTTGAAAATTTTATCAAATCCCCGGTATGCCGGGTGCAATTGTATGCTTGATATGTGATATTTTGCTACTATGTTTGCATGCCGGATTAACTTGGGCATAGTCCCCGAGTTTCATTTTCTTGTTCGTCTAATTCTCTGGCTCGACCCGTGTCTACCTTGATTCGGTTTTACGACTTACGAATCCGAGCTTCAAGAATCGTTTTAACAATACTTGGAAACTTTGAGGCTTGGCTCAAAATAATTCAGCATAATAACTTTAAAATAAATACAGGGTTAGTCCGAAAAACAAATGTTAGCTCGAATAAATTCGTTTCCTTAGTGGTTTTTCACGTGCTACACAATTCCAAACTTGTTCCCTTGCTTGCCATGGAGTCAATTCTTGTTGGACAGCAGCAAGTCGAAGGGTTTGGTTTTTGGTGCTCACACATTACTAATCCGGGTTAAGTAAAATGACTCATTCCAGCTACCGCATAAGAAATTACGACAAACATTATTAAGGCAGTCCCCGAGTTACTGCTCGAGGCGCTGCTATTTCATTGATAAGCTCATTGCCGACATACATACCGACATATGAGACGACTCGGATACATACACTTCTTAGCTAAGTGTAGAAGGGACGAAGTAGTGCTACATTCCACGGTCGCTTAGATTCCTCTCCGGACCTGTCCGCCTTGTTCTTTTCCTGTGGCTTTGCATCTATAAGATAGTAAGAATCATTGTGCAATGCTTTGCTCACAATGAACGGCCCTTCCCATGGGGGGGACAATTTATGCATGCCAGTAGTACGTTGTACCAACCGGAGCACCAGATCGCCTTCCCGGAAGACTCGGGGGCACACTTTCCGGCTATGATAGCGTCGGAGGTTTTGCTGATATATGGCGGATCTGGACAGTGCCAGTTCTCTCGCTTCTTCCAGCATATCAACATCATTTTACCGGGCTTCTTGCACTTCGGCTTCTGTATATTGGGTGACCCTACGCGAATCATGCTATATGTCGGCTGGTAATACAGCTTCTGCCCCATATACCAGAAAGAATGGCGTATAGCCTGTTGATCGATTCGGAGTTGTTCTTAAGCTCCACAGTACTGCTGGTAGTTCTTCTATCTAGCACCCCGCTGATCTTTGCAGCGGCTCAATGAGCCGGGGTTTTATCCCGGATAACACTAATCCGTTGAATCTTTCCACTTGTCCGTTTGATGCGGGGTGGGATACCGAGGCGACATCGAGTCGGATCTTCTTATCTTGGCAGAAGCGCGCAAATGCTCCTTCCGCAAAATTTGTTCCATTATCAGTTATAATACTATGTGGATAACCGTATCTCAAGATGATGTCTTTGAGAAATGTCACGGCCATAGCTCCATCACATTTTCTTATAGGTTTCACTTCAATCCATTTTGTGAACTTGTCCACCATGACCAAAATATGTGTCATGTTTCCTCTCGCAAGTTTGAACGGGCCAACCATATCCAAGCACCATACAGCAAATGGCCACGTAATTGGTATGGTCTTGAGTTCGGACATAGGCATATGTGTCTTGGTGGCGTACCTCTGACAACCATTGCATTTTCTCACCAGATCTTTTGCTTGTTCCAAGGCATTTGGCCAGTAGAATCCATGCCAGAACGCCTTTGCCACCAAGGCTCGGGATGAGGCATGATGCCCACATTCCCCTTGGTGGATATCTCGGAGGATGTCAAGCCCTTCTTCCGGGTCAACGCATCGTTGGAGGACATTAGTTACACTGCGTTTGTATAACTCGGAATTGATGATTGTGTATGCTTTTGCTCTCCTCTGAGTTTGCCTGGCTAACACCTCCTCAGCGGGTAACGTTCCGTCTTTCAGGAATTGGAATATAGGCAGTGCCCAAGCTGGTATGGCTCGTGGAGGGAATATCTCCTCATCAATTTCCATCTGATCCACCGGCATAACTTCAGCTGGACCACGCTGAGCAGTCCCCGGGTCTAGCGAGATAGTCCCCGGGTTTGCCGAGGCAGTCCCCGGGTTTGCTGACACAGTCCTCGGGTCTCGCGTACCACCTCCCATGTCAATGTCCATGGGCTCAGCTCCGGATTCCGTATTTTCCGGGACATAGATCGAGTCGGTTCCTGGGGACGGCCTGATAGATGGTTTTCTGAGGTGTTCCAATGCTACACCCGGTGGAATTGCCTGTCTGGTCGATCCGAGCTTCGACAACATGTCGGCAGCCTCGTTTTCCGCTCGGGGTACATGGTGAAATTCACACCCCTCGAAGTAACCAGATATCTTCTGCACATGAAATTTGTATAGTGCCATGTTTGGGTCTAGGGCGTCCCACACTACGGACACCTGCTGCACCACCAGGTCCGAGTCGCCGAAGCATATTATCCGACGTATGCCAATCTCCTTTGCCACTTTGAGTCCATGCACAAGAGCCTCATACTCAGCGACATTGTTCGATGCCGTGAAATGGATCTGCAATATGTACTTGAGATGATCCTTCTTTGGCGAGGTAAGCACGACCCCGGCGCCTAATCCGGTTTTTGTTTTCGACCCGTCAAAGTGCATCCTCCAGTAATTCGGATCTGGTGGCGGTGGTTCGTATTGTACCTCGGCCCAATCCACGAAAAAGTCCGCCACAGCCTGAGATTTGATCGCTTCTCTTCGTCAGACAGCGCATAAGGGGCTAGCTCAATTGCCCATTTTGCGATTCTGCCACTCGCATCCTTGTTACCCATTATCTCGGATATGGGAGCTTCACATATTACTTTGATGGGGTGCTCCTCAAAGTAATGCTTTAACTTCTTCGCCGCCATATAGACACCGTATGCCACCTTTTGAAAGTGCGGGTAGTTCTGTTTTGAGGCGCATAATACCTCGCCAGTAATACACTGGCCTCTGCACCGACTTACCCTCTTCATTGCGTTCCACTATGATTACTGCACTTACAACTCGGTTGGTTGCGGCTACGTAGAGCAACATTGGCTCCTTTGCTAGTGGAGAGGCTAACACTGGCGCAGTGGCCAACATCTTTTTCAAGTGGGCAAAGGCTTCATCGGCCTGTGGCGTCCAAACGAATTTATCCGACTTTTTCATGAGTTGGTAGAGAGGCAGTGCCTTTTCCCCCAACCGACATACAAACCGACTCAACGACGCCAGGCATCCAGTGAAGTTCTGCACATCGTTAAGACACTTCGGCAGCTCCATCCGTTCGATGGCTCAGATCTTAGTTGGATTAACTTCGATACCTCGGCTGGAGACCAGAAATCCGAGTAACTTTCCAGCCGGGACACCGAAGCTACATTTTTCCGGGTTAAGCTTCATTCGGAACCTTCTCAAGTCTGCGAATGTTTGCCTTATGTCGTCAAGGAGCGTTGCGCTTTCCTTGGTCTTGATAACTACATCATCCACGTATACTTGTACGTTTTGACCTATTTGGTTGTGTAAACACTTTTGCATACATCTCTGGTATGTTGCACCTGCATTACATAAACCAAACGACATAGTGCGATAGCAGTAAGCCCCGTACGGGGTAATAAACGCTGTTTTTATTTGATCATCCGGGTTCAGAGGTATCTGGTGGAAGACAGAATATGCATCAATGAATGACAACAGTTTGCATCCCGCGGTTGAGTCTATGACCTGGTTTATCCTCGGCAGTGGAAATGGATCTTTTGGACACGCCTTGTTCAGGTTCGTGTAATCGATGCACATGCGCTAAACCACTGCTACGTTTGGATCGTCCTTCTTCTTTTCTACCAGCACCGGGTTAGAGAGCCAATCTGGATATAGTACCTCCATGATAAATCCTGCTGCTAGTAACCGAGCTATTTCGTCTCCAATGACTTTTCTCCTATCCTCGGCGAAGCGGCGGAGAGGTTGCTTCACCGGCCTTGCTCCAGGTCTTACGTTCAAAGAGTGCTCGGCCAACTCCCTCGGAACACCTTGCAAGTCCTGTGTAGACCAAGCAAAAATATCCCGATTCTCACGGAGGAAGTTGACGAGCTCGCTTTCCTATTTGTCAGTTAACCCGGCACCAATCGTTACGGTGCGCTCCGAAAACATGTTATCAACTGGAATCTTCTTGGTGTCCTTTGCGGCTTGAAATGAAACGCTGCCATGTGGGTTACTTAATGCCGGCATATATTGCTGTGCGGACTAAGCTAATGCTGCCACCTCTTGGATTTTTCTTTTCTCTTGTGCAATCACGAGTGACTCGGCTAGGTTAGACCCGGCTGAAGCACACTCCATGGAACGTCGGAAATCTCCAGCAATGGTAATTACTCCATTTGGCCCGGGCAAGTTCATCTTCAAATAACTGATGTGGCAGCTTGCCATGAATTTGTTCAATGCTGGTCTTCCGAGTAACGCGTGATACGCACTTTCCAAGTTCACCACTTCAAACTCCAGATTTTCAGTTCGGCAGTTATCCCTTGTGCCGAATAGCACATCGACCCGGACTTTGCCTATGGGCTCGCACGAAATGCCTGGTACAATGCCATGGAAAGTTGTTCTCGTAGCCTGGAGCATGTTCTCCGAGATGCCCAACTTGCGCATCGTGTCCGCATACATGATGTTAATGCTACTGCCATTATCAATCAAAACCTTGGAGAACCTCACGTTGATGTTTGGTCCAATGAATGTCGGATCTAGCACTAGCGCGTACGAACCTGGGCTTGGCATAAGTTTAGGATGATCTTTGATGTTCCAGGTGATTTCCTTGTCATACCAAGTCATGTACCTCGTCATCACGGCATGACCGCATTGACCTCCATATGTCGGTACCGCAAGCTCTTTCTATCTGTTTCTCGATCGTGAACACACAATAACTCCGGGTATGTTCCTGTACTCATTCCTTCCCTCGCTTCGGGTACCTCGATCCGGTTGTTGCTGATTTTCCACGATGCCTTGCATCCCTTCTTTCATTGTTGTCATACCTCGGCGGAGGGGGAGGCAACATTAGCTGCTGCGTGTTTGCTCCGGAGAGCAATTGCTGCCGGGGTAACTCCTGCCGAGGTTGCTCATTCCGGGGTGCCTAAGCATTCCCCGAGCCACCTTGCTTTATCTTTCGCATCCATTCACATTGCCTCGTCGTGTGACCCGTCGGGCTATTCGGATTCGGCGTGTGAAACTTACACGGTTGGTCCAGCATTGACTCATAGGTATACCTCGGACGGTCTTTCTTTTCCTGCCACTGTTTCTTCTGCTCCAGAGTCCATGTTTTCTTGCCATCATTTCTTGGAGTCCATTGCCCTCCAGTTCTCTGGCGTTGGTTGCTTCCTCCTCCGGGTTGATCTTGATTCACTGCTGCAACTTGTTGCGAGCCATAGCGATGGTCCGGTCTGTCATCTCTCCTTTTTCCTCTGTAATCGTTCCTCCGGGATGACCCGGCTCCATCTCTCTCATAGTATTCCTCGTTTGAGTCATTTGACGGGAGCCTAGGTTGAGTCGGATCGCCCAAAGCATACGAATCAGCAATCCGGATCATCTGTGCGGCCAGAATCGCATTTTCCTTGCAGCTTCATCCACGCGCTGCCAGATTCGCACCCATGCGCAAACCACGCTATGGCCTGTGACTCTATAACGCCCTCACACGAGTTTCTCACGGTACACCACCGGGTTAAGAATTCACGATCCGTCTTGTTGAGTGTTTGCTTGCACATTGCCAGGGTCTGCGGTCTATTTGGCCTCTGGTACGTACTTGATAAGTTGCTAATAAACATTTCTTCAAAATCTATCTAGCAGTTGATGCTTCCGGGCGGCAAATTATTCAGCCATACTCTGTCCGGGCCTTCCAACATCTGGGGCACGTAACACACAGCCCATCTCAAGTTACCAGTTGCAATTTTCACCGCCGTAGCATAGTTTATCAACCAATCCTCCGGCTTAGTAATCGTCCGCATACACGTCTTCGTGCCCCTGGTAATCGGAAGTTCGGACGGTGGTTCCTTCATGATCCGGGGTCGAAGCACGCTGGACCCGGAGGACCTTGACATTCGATCTGTTCGACCTATACAGCGATCCAGTTTTAACTCAAGGCCATCCGGCATCAAATCCCTGCTCCCCAACCTAGACCCTATCACATGATAGTCCGGTTTGGGGTACCCTGTGTTCACCATCTCCGAATCACCGTCATTGTATCGGTTTTGCTCTCGTCGCACATCTTTCTGCTGCATACCTCGGCCGGCGCTTTGCTCTTGCCTCGGTATATTCTGCTGCTGCGGTTGTCCTGCTCCTGCGGAGTTGCGCTGTCCGACATTGCTGTTGGCAGCGTCCCCTTGACCGGCATTGCCTTGGTCGCGATTACCTCGGCCAGCTTCACCTCGGCTCACACTCCGTCGATCATCACCTTTCCGCATCTCTTTTTCTTTTCCTGCACGCGTTCGGTCGTACGGGACGATCTGTTTGTTCCGTCTGGCCGAGGTTACTACCTCCTCTCTCCTTGGGCTGCCGTGAGGCGATGATGCGGCTCGAGCAGATTTCTCCGGGTTACCCATCACCGAATGGACGATCTTGGAAGCCCCAGCTCTCTGCGGGTTAGCTCTCAGCAGCTTCTCGTTCTGCCTGTTCGCGATCCGACCCAGCTCGTTAACCCTGTCTTGCTGTCTTTGACGGGCCTCACCCGTCAGACCCTCTAACTCAGACGCAGCGGCATCTGCTGCTCTGAGGTTCTTCGCCGGGGTACTATACCTCGGTAACCCCACAGACAGATAGTTTTCCGACCCTTCTGCTCCATCATCACCTTCTCTATTCATCTCACTTATGAGATTTTTCCCTTTTACCCTCACTGCATCAACCTTGTGTGCCTTTGCGTACTCACGCAGCGTCATGTTCAGTGACTGCTGAGCCGCGACTATTTTCTTTGCGCCCTCCAGTATCTTTTGCCGAGTTTCCTCTAGCTCGGCCTGTGCCTTAGCCGGATCTACCACCGCTGCTACCGGGTTAGCCAAGCTATCCATAGCTTCCCTCAGTACGTTCTCAGGCCTCTCTAGAGGAGGTCCTCTACCTTTCCTCGGTGCCTTAGGTGTTACCTCCGGGTCTGGTGCTGGATCCTTGCTTGCGCCTGCACCCGGCGCAGTCATCATCACCTCCGCATGGTCCGGGGAGCGAGCGATACGCGCCCCGCGAGCCACAGTGAGGGGTGGTTCCCCCGCATCGCCGCCGCGACACGGATGAACGCACGAGACGTCCACAGCAACGTAGACCTTGTGCGCGCCGAGCAGCGAAGAGAAGGCGTTGCGAGGAAGCGTGCGAAGCAACCAGCGTTGTCGCTGATGAAATCCAATGCTCCAAAGTACTGAACGAGCCTGGAGACGATGCGCTCGCCGGTGCCGATGAAGTTTCCCATCCGGATCTTCACCCCTCCTAGCGCCGCTAGCCCCAAGGTGGGTGCCAACTGTCGTGGTGGTGTCACGGCAGATGCCATGGATAGGCTAAAGGTGGGGACTAATATGCGCTAGGGGAATCCAGGGAGGGATAGTAGAGTGATTCTCTACACAGAAGTTTGTATTGCTATATCTTCAGGATTACAGGTGCTCCTTGAGCTGTATTGGCGAGAGGAGGAAGAAGGTACTCTCTTACTCTTGCCTACTATCTAGCCCATTAACCCTAGATCTACTAGTGCTCAACCAACTAGAATTCTGCCAACCCCCTCTACCAGAACCCTAACCCCCCTTATATAGAGGTGGTTCGGTCCTGGCCTAGGGCATACGTGGAGGCATATTCCTAAGAATATGCCCCCTCCCAAAGTGGTAACCCGACCGGGGTGCTTTTCCCCCGCGTCACACATGCTTTAGCGACGTAAGCCGACGTGAGCATCATCATCCTTGTCGGCCACGACCTGGTGGTCCTGCCCTTGCTTTATTCGCTCATCCAGTATGTACCGGACCTTCTTTTTTGACAAGAGAGATTCCTTCCTTCTCCTAGAAGCTAAGCAAGGATCCGGATCATAGTAGACCCGGCCACACCTGTTCCTGCATATAAGTTAGACAAGCATTTCCGACTTACTCCTTAAGTCGGATGAGACAACGTTAGGCGACCCCCTGGTCCGGGTTACTCCGTGATCCGGCCTGCCTTGAGGTGACTCGGCCAGCATCCGCTTTGACCTTGCCGAACCTCGGCTAACTCGGCCCTTATACCCTGGAGTGACCCTACCCGGGGGTATCCCCCCAACACCTGGGGTGACGCAATTGCAGCAAAAGATAATAACTAACAAGTCTATAGATACTCGCTAACCATCTGCCTAACCAATGATAGGCGGATGTCCGTTAATTAGAAACAACGGTTATAACGATATAAAATAAGATCCATCCTCCTTCTCGCTTACCAACGAGAAAGCGGACGAACAACCCATCCGTTGGCAGTTTTATTAACCATTCCATGAGTATTGCACTATTTACTAGTCAGGTATTTAGTCAGATTAAAAGCGGTACTTTAGTTATACTTGTCTATGATCGAGAAACTGTGCTCCAAGTCGTCCATAACCGCGGACACGGCTTTCAGAAAGATTTACCCTGCAGGGGTGCACAAATAGCAACACACACTCGATCAACCTCAGAAAAACCAACTCAAAACCCAACGAGGCATTCACGACAAAGCGATCACAGGATTCATAAAATATTTCAGGGCGCCACCCCATTAAGCTACCCGCAACGAAGTTGGCCGGCTCTGAGACAGACCCAAGGTTTGCGCCAATGGCTGTAAACGACTGGGAACCCAAAAGTGTGACTGGGCTTGTCGATACCGCGAAAACACTCCGCAATTCCTAAACAATACAGGTGCTCCACGCACAATCTTAAATAAACAGTAAAGCATGGCATAAGTACGGGATAGTAAAAAGCCCCAAACTACTTGTGGCCCCAAGAAATAGAAATGAATCAAGCTCTAGCTCAGGGGGTCCATAAGGCCTCCCGGATGTGGATAGTGCGAAAGTCAAGGAACAGGAATCAAGTACTCGAGGTCCTACGGGACACAAGTGGGCGTAAAAACCAAATGACAGATATTGCCCACTGGTGCCTCTTTCATTAGTTATCCCATTACTACTCAGGTTCAGTTGTTTAGGTACCTCATTATCCATCAGACTCTCACATACCCAACACATGCTGTTCTACGACTCGCATGGCTCAACCAACTCCTGTAGTAATGGCTCATGGGATGGAGGAACAATCTTGGTGGGGTTTAAAAGTAAAGGCTATGCAGTACTTGGGATTCAATTTAATGCAATCGCGACTCAATGATGCAAGAATAAGATAGAGGCAATAGGTACTATATGTATGCAAGCATCCTCACCGCGGTGTCCCTCCTGCTCTGGCCGGCCATCGACGCCCTGCTCGCCTCGCCGTGGACCCCTTCGCCCCGGCACCCTCTGCCTCAGCCTCGTCTCCGGTCACGACTTACTCTCAGACTTCGCCGCCAACCGCCTGCTGTTCGCCCGGCACGACCACCACCGCCTGCCGCCACTGCAAGATCCCACCGGACCGCTCTGCCTCGAAGACCGGCCGCCTCTGTGCGCCCCTCTTGCAGAACCACTGTGGGCGCCGCCGCATCGGTCGCCCTTCCTCGCCATGGACGCATCCTGGCGCGAGTGCCACCCAGCTCCCGGTCGACCTCAACCCCTCGCCCAGTACCTCTGCACTGCTCGCTCGCGTTCGTCAAGAAGGAAGCAGGTTGTCTCTGTGAGCTATGTAGCCACCGATGTGTTGTTTGAGGCTTGACCCAATATTTTTGCCCCTGTGGTGTCGAAGTTAATCTGAGTATGTATGTGATTCGGTGGCAGATGTTGTTGTTGTGGTGAAGTTGGTCCTTCTACAAACTCCCGACATGATCGGCAAATGAGCACGAGGGATCCAAACCAAGTAGGCTCACACCAACAGACGAGCGAGAAGATGTCTATCACGAACTCCAAGTTCCTCCTCACGGAATCCGAAGGCGATGATCCCGGTAGCCGAAGACCTTGTCGAACCCGAACCCCTTTGGCCCATCGGGATCTTCGTCATCGATCCGAAGGCCAAGACCCTATTCCCGGAGTCCGAGACCGATCCCCGACCCCCCCGGAACCCAAGATCTCCCGAACCCAGATGTGTGAACCTTTTCCCGAGCCCCTATTTTATAAATGCTATATATAAAACAGTCGCATAATAAATTGTTCATACATGCATACCTGTCTGTGGTTTGGGGGCATTATGCCGATTCACCTCATAATTAAATATGGAGTCTATATGTGGGATATCTTTGTCTTATTCTGGACTCCATTTAAATTGGTTTAGCGAACCGATGCCATGTTTTGTCTTGTTAATACAACATTTAAATTGCGGGGTTTTAAATAACTTGAACAGTCTAATTATATGTCGGGACCCCGGTTCCGCTTAATACTGCCTAATTGCACCGCACTTTTGCCATGCCATGCATCATACCATGAACATGCCGATTCTTCTGCCGTAGCATTAAATATTGCATCCGGTGTTTCTTCTAGTGTTTGCTTCTTCGCGGACTAGGCCGATGAGTGGATGCGAGTATCGACAAGTTCTTCAGATGAATCTCCAGCAGTGTTTCCCAGGCGAGCATTCTCCCTCTTTCTACCTATTTTGCATTTATAGTCTTTACTTCCTTCCTGTTGATCTACTGCTATCCGTGTCGCGATGATTTAGTGTTCCGTACCAGATATATTCCGTGCAGCCTTTATATTGCCTTGGACACATCCTATTGCCTGTCGTTTGATAGATAGTCATCCTTGCGAGTCGTAGTTGCTTGCTCAGGTGCTGCTTCGCGCTGTTGTCGTTCCACCGTTGACGGCAAGTTGGCACATGATAAATGGTGGAGATGCTTAATGGTGGAGATGATCATGACTTTAAATACAACTATTAAATTGCTGTGATAACTAATGAAAGAGGCACCGGTGGACAATATATGCTATTTGGTTTTTCATGTCCACTTGTGTCCCGTAGGACCGCGAGTACTTGATACCTGTTCCTTGACTATTCGCACTATCCACATACGGGAGAGTCTATGAATTCCCCTTAGCCAGAGCTTGATTCATTTCTTATTTCTTGGGGCCACAAACTAGTTTGGGGCTTTATTACTATCCTGTACTTATGCCATGCTTTACTGCTTTATTTACGATTGTGCGTGGAGCACCTGTACTATTTAGGATGCGGAGTGTTTTCGCGGTATCGACAAGCCCAGTCACACTTTCGGGTTCCCAGTCGTTTACAGCCATTGGCGCAAACCTTGGGTCCGTCTTGGAGCCGGCCAACTTCGTTGCGGGTAGCTTAATGGGGTGGCCCCCTGTAATATTTTATGAATCCTGTGATTGCTTTGTCGTGAAAGCCTCGTTGGGTTTTGATTTGGTTTTTCCGAGGTTGATCGTGTGTGTGTTGCTATTTGTGCACCCCTGCAGGGTAAATCTTTCTGAAAGCCGTGTCCGCGGTTATGGACGACTTGGAGCACAGTATCTCGATCATAGACAAGCATTACTAAAGTAGTGTTATAAATTTGACTTAATATGTGACTAGTAATTCAGCTTCACTACAATGGAATGGATAATAAAAATGCCAACAACTGGTGGATCTGTGGTGATCTGTGTCATACTATACCTGCCTAGTAAGTATTGCAACTCCAATGGAAAGCGATAAAAGTGCCAACAACTGTTGGGTTTTGGGATTCCTCAGGACAATTATATCTGACTAGTAAATGTTCCAACTACCACGGAATGGTTAATTAAAACTGCCCACTACTTATGCTTCAGGATGACTCATGCTATCTATATCTGATTAGTAAGTGCTGCAACTATAACGGAATGAGTAAAATTGCCAACTGTGTGAGTTCCTTGGTCCGACTTCCTCGTTTAGTCTCGAGGGGGAAATACCAGGATGGGTATGTCTGGTGTTAGCTTCTGGTTGGATTCAAATAGGTCTTTCTTACCCCTCTCTAATAGCCGACAGATGTATTGAGTCTCTATAGGTTGTTTAGTGCATGCTTACGCCGCTTGATCCACCATACCTATGTAGGCGAGAGCCGATTCTAGCCTCGCTGTGTCTTGGCCTCGATCGACGCTCCTCTTTTTCCTTTACCCTTTGTCGGCGCCCCTTTTGTTTTAGCAGGTTTGAGATCGACGTCGTTAGCAGGGTTACCCTTCCGGCTTGGCCTGGACAGGGTTATGGACGCCATTGGTTATTCTTCAGGGCTCTTAGCCCCATTTGCATCTTGTCCGTAGTTGGACGCTCTATCGTATTCAAGGTGATTTGGATCTTTGTATATTATATCTGTATTCTTGACTCATGGAGTCGTTGTTGTATATATATGTTCTGTGGGTTCCATCGTGGACTAATGTGTAATGGTATTACTTTGTTTTCCACCCGCACACAAGTGTCTGGTGGGCGTCCTTGAATCGTTTCTATGCGGGTTTGGCGGGAAGCGCTAAAATCTGCATAGGGCCGATTCGAGGGTATTACATTATGTCTATGCTTGTTAATGGGAAAGCCCATATTGATCCAAATAATGTTCCTTTCGCCTCTTTGGTTGCTCAAGAAGAGCAAGTTGATGTGAACTTCATAAGAAACAACAATTTTGGCAATAATGCTTATAGGAATAATTTTGGTAACAACAATTATAAGCCATATCCTCCCAACAATGGTAATTCTGATGGAAGTTCCTACAACAATAATAGGAGTGCTCCCTCTAAACTTGAAGTTATGCTCAAGGACTTTATTAGTAAACAAACTGCTTTCAATAAAACTATTGAGGAAAAACTCTCTAATGCTGAAAGAAATATAACATCTTTGGCTGAAGCTCAATCTTCTTTGAATAAAATGGCTGCTAAACCTGAAACTAATGATAATCCCTTTACAGCTACTAATGCCATACAAGTAAGAATTGATGAAAATGTTAGACTATTAGCTGAATTACATGCTAAGTGGGAAAGAGAAGATGAAATTGCTAGAAACATTAGTGTTTCTACTATTACCACCACTAGTGTTGAGACTAGTAATAGTTCTACTAATCTAGATGATAATTTTGATTTTGATTTTGATGGTTTCAATATCTCTGAGTCTTAATGATGTTCTTATTATGGTTAACAATGCCCATGTCCCCGTTGATTTCTATGTTTTGGATGTTGAATGCAATGCTTCTTGTCCTATTACTTTGGGAAGACCTTTTCTTAGAACTGTTGGTGCCATTATTGATATGAAAGAAGGCACCATTAAGTATCAACTCCCACTCAAGAAAGGTATAGACCACTTCCCTAAGAAGAGAGAGAAGTATTCTTTCGCTTCTCCTATGAAAACAAAATTTGGTCTTAATGCTTCTTCATTTGAGAACACTTGATTCTTTCTTGCTTCTTATGCCTAACTTAAAGGCGTTAAAGAAAAGTACTTATTGGGAGATAACCCAAAAGTTTTAGATGTGTCTTGGAAGTTATTACTTCAGTAATAACCGCTCCTTATCCTTTTTATTTGCTTTTTGTGCCAAGCGTAACCTCTAATGAGAGAGAAGTAATGATTGGGAAAGTTGTTGTCCCGAAATAGATTTCTGTGCTTCACCGTAAAAATTCGTGTAAAATATCTGAACGTCTTTTTTAGGCGTGAATTTTTGTGCTTCTGCCCGAGGTTGTTATCTAACTTTCATTAGCTCAACACTTTTTAATTTGAGCAACAGAAGGTCTTCGAAAAAATTCGTCTTTACCTGCAGATCTGTTTTGATAGATTTCTGCCATTTTTTGCATTTGCTTCTTGTTGGTTCCTTTTTGAGTTCTTTTGGGGAATTGAGCTTTTTTAGGGAAGTGCTACAGTAGCTAGTGGATGCCCAAGGCATCTCCTTCTTCATCAATAAAAATTCCAGGTTTCTTCCAAACACTTCATTTTTATTGTTTCATGCACAGTTGTGTTGTTCTTGGAGCGTCTTCTTTTTCGTTTTCGTTTTGGTTTTTCGTTTGCTTGGTTTTCTTAGTTTTCTGAATAAATTGGTTGGACCCCCTCTTTCATACATTGGTTTGCAAATAGTTTGGTTTGGTTTGGAAAAGAGTAGGAAAATTCATGCTTATGTGGTAAAAAGAGCTCGTTTTTTACTGTGGTCTGTGCTCTGTCATGCCATGCTTGATATTGTTTTGGCTTTATGCTTAGTATTCTTTGCTGTAGCATGACTTGTTATAAACAATTGAGATTGCTTAATTTGCCTTGGATGAATCATGCGTTGTTTTAGCATATTAAAGCATAGTATAGTGGTATTCTCCTTTGATGCTTTATTTGGGTTGACTTGGCTCATGCTCACACCATGTTATGACTATCTTAAGTCACCATAGCCTTTATGATCCTTTAGTTTTCAACTTGTAGTATCACTTTATGCTTTGATCAATGATGTTTTGTCGCTCTGCATGATTATGGCCATTATTGCTCTCTTAGTTTGTCGCTCCTAGTCTTTTGCTAGCCTCCGCAACCAAGTATGAGTTCCACTCATGCATCCAACTCCCTAAACCAAGTTATTCCAAAGAGTCCACCATACCTACCTACTAGCATATGCTATTCCAAGTATATTCATGCTTTTGTTTACCTTCCAAATTAAACTTGTTATGAGAGAACTAGTGATTAAAGCTCTCACGAACTTGATGGCACACTTTACTCCTTCTTTCCCTTAATAAACTTGAACCATTGTGTCGTCTATGTTATATATGCTTGCACTTATTTGTTGGGAATTAGCAGAACCATGCTTTCATGGGGAACGCTTTCAACATTGCACTTGGTACTTGTACCTAGTTGATATCATGCTCTTTTGTATATGGATGTCGTCGGTGTGAAATGAAAGGGGAGCTTATAAGTCCATGGAGTTATGTATATGTGTTAGAGAAACGCCTGGGCCGCTGGTCTAATCCATGCTGACATGGTGGAAACCTGCAGCGTAACCATAATGAGCTATCTACGAAGCATTCTTCTTATATAAAAAAGAGTCCTATATTGAGAAAAAAGAGAAAAAGAAAAAAAGAGATTATGAAAAGAGGAAAGAGAGAAAAAAGCACCATATTCCCATGGTAAATAAGAAGATTGCTGAGATGCTCATTGTCTGCTTGCCTTGTCATTTTGATATGGGGATTCTTCCGTATCATCGGGCAAGGGGTACCACATGGCGGTTCTCTATGATACACATGTACTTACGATGACAAGAACTTACCGGTGACTAAACTTGAGTAGCATGAGGAGCAGCCCTCGTATTCAAGGGGCATGAGATTTCTAACTTATACTTCGTCAAGCATGTACACCATAGTTTGTTCACTTTAACCTTAATCACTTCAAGATTCTTATGATAGGGGCAATGAGAGCTGAAAGCTATTAAGTACCATAATTTTTGGAAGCTCTTTATGAGACTTGAATCCCTACTTCCTTCTATGAAGGCCTTTCTTCCACCATTATATTGAGTCTCCACCTTCTATCTTTATGCACCTACTTTGAGAGCATAGTGGCCATTCTTAGTTCTATGTGCATTGTCCCAAGACTAGTTGATTGATGCATAACTTGATATTGCTTGTTTTAAACTATTTGTATCTAGTCAATCTTATGAACTTTGAAGGTGTCTTATGCATTTATATTTGCTACTCTATGAGGGACAAGCTGAATGTTATTATGCTATGTTTTCTTTATGTGAAACAAACAAACGTCTTGCAAAGCATTGTTATTCATGAATCTTTTGTTTGTGCCTTTTCATGTTGCATCATAGTTTCTTTGTATTATTGCTAGAACTTTGTATTTCATGTTATGATTGAAGTACTATGATCCCAGCTTTGAATGTTTTACAAATACTTTGATCAAGTCTTTGACGGTGCATGTCACCTCAAAAATTATTCTTTCTTTCTATCACTTACCTACTCGAGGACGAGCAGGAGTTAAGCTTGGGGATGTTGATACATTGCAAATGTATCTATAATTTTTGATGTTCCATGCTTGGTTTTATCCACTTTCTTGTGTTTTGTCCACACTTTGGAGTACTTTTCATATGATTTCTTGGACTAACCTATTAACAAGAGCAACAATGTCAGCTGCCTGTTTTTTGCTGTTTTTGGTTCCAGGAAAGTCAGAAAATGAATATTCTCGTAATTGGATGGGACAAAAGCCAAAGTGCCTATTTTTCCGGAAGTCATCAAATGCCAGAGTACGAGACAAAGAGGAGCCAGGGGGCCACCATACCACCTGGCCGCACGGGCCAGGCTTGGCCGTGCCAGGGGGTGGAGTGGCCAGCCCAGGCACCCCCTCGGCCTCTCCTTCCGCCTATAAGATGCCCTCGGGACGAAAACCCTAAGTACCCAATCAAAAATCCACGAAAGAGTCTGTAGCTGCTGTCATCTCCATCCCTAGATCGGGAGGGATCTGAAGCTCTTCCTAGCACCTTGCCGGAGAGGGGAATTCACCCTGGAGGCCTTCTTCATCACCATGCAAGCCTTCGGTGTGATGTATGAGTAGTTCATCCTTGGACTACGGATCCATGTAGTAGCTAGATGGCTGGTTCTCCTCCTTTGTGCTTTCATGTCTAGATCTTGTGAGCTCCGTTCATGATCAAGATCACCTATTTGTAATTCTGCATGTTGTGTTTGCGGGGATCCGATGGACATTGAGATGCTATTTCAGATTGATTATTGATTCTATCATGTCTTTGTTATTTGTGATCTTGCATGCTTTCTATTGTTAGTAGATATCTTGGCCAAGTAGATGCTAGCAACTCCAAGAGTTAGTATTTATGCTCGATAGTGGGTTCATGCCTCCGTAACTGGGAAGTGACAGAAATCTCTAAGGTACTAGATGTGCTGTTGCTACTAGGGAGAAAACAACAATCCTTTGTTCATAGAACAATCATATTATTTACTTTACACGCAATTCGTAAAGCAATAATCTGTTGCTTGCAACTTAATACTGGAGGGGGTTCGGATGATAACCTGAAGGTGGATTATTAGTCATAGATGCAGTTGGATGGCGGTCTATGCATAATGTTGTAATGCCCAATCGAATCTCAAAGGAGACAAGATGATTAGTATATGCATGTATTGCTTTCTCGATGTTTGTCAATTGCCCCACTGTAATTTGTTCACCCAGCATGTTATCTATCTTAAGGAGAGCCACCTCTAGTGAACTATGGATCCCGGTCCTTTTCTTTACATACAATCTATAAACTGTTTACTTCTTTGTGTTTACTTTCTGCAAACTATTATTTCTTTCCATTCGATACGTTTAATCCTTTGTTTTCAGCAAAACACGGTGAGATTGACAACCTCATCGCAAGTTGGGGACAGAGTTCTATGGTTGTGTTGTGCAGGTCTCCACGTTGCTACTAGCACTGGTAGTGCGCGCTGCCAAGGCTCAGCTAGCAACACCTTTGGGATGGTTCCTTGCTCCTACTGGTTCGATTAAACCTTGGTTTCATAACTGAGGGAAACTTGCTGTTGTGCTCATCATACCTTCCTCTTGGGGTTCCCAACGAGCTCTACATCAACACGAGCCATCAGTCACTAGGGCCCGAGTGCCATGATTTCAGATCTGAACATGTTATTGATTCTTTATGATAGTATTGTTTATGGTCTTACCTGCAAGTTGTATACACATGTTGTTATCCGGAACCAATGGCCCCAAAGTGACAAAAATCAGGATAACCGGAGGGAATGGCTTTGATGTGAGGATCACATGTGTTCATGGAGTGTTAATGCTTTGCTCCGGTGCTCTATTAAAAGGAGCACCTTAATTGCCAGTAGTTCCCTTGAGGCCCCGCTGCAAACGGGCTGGCAGGACAAAATATGTTGTGCAAGTTCTCATTGCGAGCACGCATGACTATATATGGGACACATGCCTAGGATTATCTAGTACTTGGATGCTTTATCTTATTTATCTGCAATTGCCCTATGTTCTGATTGCCATGTGAATTGTCTTGTCCATGCAACGCCCGTCCATCCATCCCTATGCCTACCTCACTCGAATCCTACTGTTTACTGCAATTGTTACTACTGTCTTTACTTTACTACTGCTGCTACTTTACTATTGCTACTACAAAACTGTTGCTACTGATAAACTGTTGTGAGCAAGATTGTTTCAGTGCTTTGAATTGACAACTCAGTTGTTAAGGCTTATAAATATTCTTTGGCTCCCCTTGTGTCGAATCAATAAATTGGGTTTCACTTCCCTCGAAAATACTGTGATACACCCCCTATACTTGTGGGTCATCAGTCACCTCTAAATAACCATTGCGATGTCTGAGAGAAATCACCCATACAAACCACCGCAATTAAGGGTTTCCCCGTAGATATCGTAACTAGCTTAGGGAGTCCCTCTTTTATCCTCCTTTGACCGTGTAGGTTACGAGCTAGCGCCAATCTGTCACGGGGCCATTCCGGGTACGATCCCAAAACATGTCCAAAGATTTATCCCTCCCTTTAGTCCCAAGGGCAAATGATATGTGTCCGACTACACATACCATCTAAAGAGAGAGATCAAACACAAATCATAAATCTATGATAGACCGGCAAGTCATATGGACACAAGAATAGATCATCTTTATTACAAATTCATTAATGGTGCTAGGGTTTCTCCATCTCCCCAAGAACAAAGGAACTACTCACACATGGAAGCAATCAACAACATCATCATAATCAAATGAATGGATAAAAAATATGGAGATATATCTAATGCAAACCATAATTGAATCTAGAATTACAACAAGATCTAAGAGATGGGGGTAGTGGTGGTGATGGAGATGCAGTGGTTGATGATGAAGGGGATGACGTGTTGTCCTCCAATGATCCGTGAAGCAGCTGGGATTTCCCCAACCAAGTTACTCCTTTAGATCCCTTTCATATGTGTTTTTTCGTGGTTTCTGGTGGCTGTGAATGTCGGATCCTCCTCTCGTCTTCGCCAGGAGAAAGTATTTGACGAGGTGATCACGCTGACACCCAGTACGAGCGGACGGTATGGGCAGGCTCCGCCCGTACCACCAGTCGTTATTGGTACTAATTGCTTCTCCTCGTTTGGTATTCTCTCATGTGCGAGGGTAAATCCATAAAATGACTTTTATCACTTAGAAATACCATATTATAACACAATATGACAGTTCCAATTGATATGTTCATGTAAGACTTAGTGATTTTGGATCATGTTAAAACAAGAACAAAATGGTGCGTGCAAACACGGTGAAATACAAATATCCCTACTCTATTTATGCAAAAACAAAAGGTAAATATGCTTCAATTTTAGACTCATCATCTCCCATAGAAAAAGAGAGTCTTAATCTTGTAAGCAAGAGAGAAGGAAGAGCGCCCAAGGCAAGTGCACAAATTGCTTCTCATTTTTATTTGCAAACGGGCCACCGTCTCTCCTTGCATTGGCACGATAACTGAGCTTAGTCTTCATTAGGACATTTTGTTGCTTATTTTCATAGTTGTGGTAATCCCAATAATCTCCACGTGTGTTTATAGTCATTGGTTCCCGTCACCCTTTTGAGTTGTTGACCTTTACCTTTGACTTGAGTTTGTTGGATTTTACCCACTTCTGGTTATCCCTTTTCTTTTGGTTGGTTCTTGGCATTCCACAACCCTAACCTACCACCAAAAAAGCTTTTGAGAGTTTTAATTCTTTCTTTAGTGTGAGATTTCTTTGTGTTTCACTTTGCAAGCTAATAGTTCTTTATTGTGGCTACTAGTTTGGTGCAATCCCCAAGGTGAGGCTAACGGCTAACCCCCACCACATTACTTTCCATATACAATCCTTGTTTGTTTTGGCATGATGGATAGGCACGGTGAGGCGAGCCATTCGCCCCCACCCGAGGATGGAGAAGGACCGCACATGACGTGTGCAAGCCACTACATCATTTGCGGAGAGTTCCGTAAACATTGCAATGCTCTTGAATCCCGTCAAGATGAACAATTCGGTGAAACCATAGCTGAATTCAAGAGCATCGACAACCACTTCGATGGCCTACAAAATCAAATGCATGACATGTGACAAGGCTTCATCAACCTCTCTCAAGAGACAAGGGCCATGCATATAAACTTCACCAACCAAAATGAAGCTTTACAAAGGTCGATGGCCGAGCTCGCGTGTAGCACAAGACCGCGTTCACGCGCAGCAAGCTCTTCACGGCACCATTCGAGTGCGCCAAGCTCTTCACGCCATCGCCCTCCACCTCAAAAAGATCTTCATGCGAGTGCTCCAAGACTTGATGAAGCACCCGTGGTGGAAGATGGAAGTTCTTCACACTATGTACCTTCCCCACGGCATGTCGTAACATCAAGTTATGATGGTGATTTCTCCTCACGCCCTCAAGCAAGGCGAGATGAACACCGTCACCATGCAAGAGCCCTAGTGATCCAACACCGTCACCACGCGTGAAGAACCACGAGTGGAACCTCGAGTTCAACCTCACCAACATCATCCCCGTCTGCACGACATTCTTGCAACAACAAGTGATGACTCCAACTTGGAGGAACAAGCTCATCATCGACATGAAGCTCTCCAAGATCCTCCTCTTCGTCATTGTTGTCAAGAACGTATGCACTATCAACATGGTCACCATGATGAACCTCCCCCACAAAATCAAGACATGGAGCATCCACCATGGTACATATGAAGCGTCACCAACCATGTCAAGAGGCTCGAGATGGTGAACTTCACCAAGAGGCCCATGTGCCTAACCCGTGTCAACAACCGAGGGACGAGCCTCCTCTTCATCCACAACCGCATCAAGAGGCTCCACATCCTCAACACCCTCGTGAGGACCAAGCGCCCCAACCTCGTCATCAACCGTGCCAAGAGCAAGAGAAAGCTCCACAACAATGTCACGAAAACCAAGTTCCACCTCCCCAAAATGAAGCTCCTCAACCGCAAGGTCACCAAGCTCGTCGCAATGATTGCATGGAAGATGAAGACTGATACGTCCATTTTGCATCACTATTCTATGTCTTAATTCACTATTATTCATTGATATATTTCATATTGAGAGGTTATACTTATGTTATTTCATCTATTTTTGCATGGTTGATGACTTTTGGAGCATGGACCGCTGCAGTCAGGATTCTGATGGAAAAGGTGATGTGATAGACCGGCAAGTCATATGGACACAAGAATAGATCATCTTTATTACAAATTCATTAATGGTGCTAGGGTTTCTCCATCTCCCCAAGAACAAAGGAACTACTCACACATGGAAGCAATCAACAACATCATCATAATCAAATGAATGGATAAAAAGTATGGAGATATATCTAATGCAAACCATAATTGAATCTAGAATTACAACAAGATCTAAGAGATGGGGGTAGTGGTGGTGATGGAGATGCAGTGGTTGATGATGAAGGGGATGACGTGTTGTCCTCCAATGATCCGTGAAGCAGCTGGGATTTCCCCAACCAAGTTACTCCTTTAGATCCCTTTCATATGTGTTTTTTCGTGGTTTCTGGTGGCTGTGAATGTCGGATCCTCCTCTCGTCTTCGCCAGGAGAAAGTATTTGACGAGGTGATCACGCTGACACCCAGTACGAGCGGACGGTATGGGCAGGCTCCGCCCGTACCACCAGTCGTTATTGGTACTAATTGCTTCTCCTCGTTTGGTATTCTCTCACGTGCGAGGGTAAATCCATAAAATGACTTTTATCACTTAGAAATACCATATTATAACACAATATGACAGTTCCAATTGATATGTTCATGTAAGACTTAGTGATTTTGGATCATGTTAAAACAAGAACAAAATGGTGCGTGCAAACACGGTGAAATACAAATATCCCTACTCTATTTATGCAAAAACAAAAGGTAAATATGCTTCAATTTTAGACTCATCATCTCCCATAGAAAAAGAGAGTCTTAATCTTGTAAGCAAGAGAGAAGGAAGAGCGCCCAAGGCAAGTGCACAAATTCGTTGCTCATTTTTTATTTGCAAACGGGCCACCGTCTCTCCTTGCATTGGCACGATAACTGTGCTTAGTCTTCATTAGGACATTTTGTTGCTTATTTTCATAGTTGTGGTAATCCCAATAATCTCCACGTGTGTTTATAGTCATTGGTTCCCGTCACCCTTTTGAGTTGTTGACCTTTACCTTTGACTTGAGTTTGTTGGATTTTACCCACTTCTGGTTATCCCTTTTCTTTTGGTTGGTTCTTGGCATTCCACAACCCTAACCTACCACCAAAAAAGCTTTTGAGAGTTTTAATTCTTTCTTTAGTGTGAGATTTCTTTGTGTTTCACTTTGCAAGCTAATAGTTCTTTATTGTGGCTACTAGTTTGGTGCAATCCCCAAGGTGAGGCTAACGGCTAACCCCCACCACATTACTTTCCATATACAATCCTTGTTTGTTTTGGCATGATGGATAGGCACGGTGAGGCGAGCCATTCGCCCCCACCCGAGGATGGAGAAGGACCGCACATGACGTGTGCAAGCCACTACATCATTTGCGGAGAGTTCCGTAAACATTGCAATGCTCTTGAATCCCGTCAAGATGAACAATTCGGTGAAACCATAGCTGAATTCAAGAGCATCGACAACCACTTCGATGGCCTACAAAATCAAATGCATGACATGTGACAAGGCTTCATCAACCTCTCTCAAGAGACAAGGGCCATGCATATAAACTTCACCAACCAAAATGAAGCTTTACAAAGGTCGATGGCCGAGCTCGCGTGTAGCACAAGACCGCGTTCACGCGCAGCAAGCTCTTCACGGCACCATTCGAGTGCGCCAAGCTCTTCACGCCATCGCCCTCCACCTCAAAAAGATCTTCATGCGAGTGCTCCAAGACTTGATGAAGCACCCGTGGTGGAAGATGGAAGTTCTTCACACTATGTACCTTCCCCACGGCATGTCGTAACATCAAGTTATGATGGTGATTTCTCCTCACGCCCTCAAGCAAGGCGAGATGAACACCGTCACCATGCAAGAGCCCTAGTGATCCAACACCGTCACCACGCGTGAAGAACCACGAGTGGAACCTCGAGTTCAACCTCACCAACATCATCCCCGTCTGCACGACATTCTTGCAACAACAAGTGATGACTCCAACTTGGAGGAACAAGCTCATCATCGACATGAAGCTCTCCAAGATCCTCCTCTTCGTCATTGTTGTCAAGAACGTATGCACTATCAACATGGTCACCATGATGAACCTCCCCCACAAAATCAAGACATGGAGCATCCACCATGGTACATATGAAGCGTCACCAACCATGTCAAGAGGCTCGAGATGGTGAACTTCACCAAGAGGCCCATGTGCCTAACCCGTGTCAACAACCGAGGGACGAGCCTCCTCTTCATCCACAACCGCATCAAGAGGCTCCACATCCTCAACACCCTCGTGAGGACCAAGCGCCCCAACCTCGTCATCAACCGTGCCAAGAGCAAGAGAAAGCTCCACAACAATGTCACGAAAACCAAGTTCCACCTCCCCAAAATGAAGCTCCTCAACCGCAAGGTCACCAAGCTCGTCGCAATGATTGCATGGAAGATGAAGACTGATACGTCCATTTTGCATCACTATTCTATGTCTTAATTCACTATTATTCATTGATATATTTCATATTGAGAGGTTATACTTATGTTATTTCATCTATTTTTGCATGGTTGATGACTTTTGGAGCATGGACCGCTGCAGTCAGGATTCTGATGGAAAAGGTGCTGTTTGGAGGCAAAATTCGTGAAGATCAGAAAATCCGGGAAAATATATGGAAAATCCTATTTTTCCAGAAGACTAAGGATGCCAGAAGATGGAGTGGAGATGGGCCACACCACCCCATGGCGCGGGCAGGCCTAGGCCGCGCTAGGAGGTGGTGTGGCCACCCTGGCCCACTCCAGCCTCTCCCCTCTGGCGTATATCAACCTCCCGAGACCCTAAGACTCAGGGAGCGACCACAGAAAGATTCCGCCGCCTCTGCGGGGCGGAAAACACCGAGAGAGAAAGATCTCTCCGGCAGACAGATTTCTGCCGGGGGAATTCCTTCCCGGAGAGGGGAGATCGTCGCCATCAACACCAACATTAAGCTAGACTTCATCGGGATCATCATCATCATCACCATCAACACCATCATCACCATCTCCATATTGCTGTAACAATTGCGTTGAATCTTGCATAGTTCATAGGGGAAACTTTCCCGGTGTTGATTACTCTTTGTAGTTGATGCTATTGAGTGAACCGTTGAATTATTGTTTATGTTCAGATTGTTATACATCATTATTCCATCTCTGATCATGATCCATATGATGTCTTGTGAGTAGTTCGTTTTGTTCTTGACGACATGGGAGAAGTCTTGTTGTTAGTAGTGGAGTTGTGTTGAGAAAGATTCAATAGATTGTTATTTAAGT
Organism: Avena insularis; assembly: GCA_023614405.1. Taxonomy (NCBI): domain Eukaryota; kingdom Viridiplantae; phylum Streptophyta; class Magnoliopsida; order Poales; family Poaceae; genus Avena; species Avena insularis. Next base: position 90,671,496 of record CM042696.1, on the reverse strand, counting down.
TGTGGTGTACTTCTTCTAGTGGTGTCATGTGAACGTCGACTACATGACACTTCACCTATATGGGCCTAGGGTAATGCATTGTGTATTTGGCTACTAATCGTAGGGGTTGCGGAGTGATGTAAACCTGAACCCCCGTTAGGAAACCATTGCACAAGGGACGTAAGGGTCTTAGAGTTTAAAGCTGTGGTTAGGTTTCTACCTTAATTACTTTCTTGTACTTACGGATGTTTGCAAGGGGTATAATCACAAGTATGTATTAGTCTTGGATGCGGCGGTACATTAGCACAGGTTCACCCACACAACACTTAGCAAGCTAAAGAAGATTAATCAACTATATGAAGCGAAAGCACTTGACAGTCTTCCCATGTGTCCTCGGGAACGTTTGGTCATCTTAAGTAATACAACCGGCTTGTCCTTTGTTGCATAAAGGATTGGGCCACTTGCTGCATTTATTCCTACTATCCTTTATTTACTCGTACTTTGTTTACTTGCTTTATCGAAAACCCCTAAAAATCCGTTTGCTAAGTATTTGCAGAGAATTGCTGATCCATACCGCTAGCCAGCACCTTCTGCTCCTCGTTGGGCTCAACACTCTTACTTATCGAAAATACTGCAATACACCCCCTATACTTGTGGGTCATCAAGACTATTTTCTGGCACCGTTGCCGGGGGGTGAAGCGCTATTGGAGAGTGGAACTGGTAAAGGAAACTTCTACTATGAGTATTGTTTACTTCTGCTAGTTGCTTTATTTTCGTTATGGATAATTCACTGAGTTTCTTATTTGGTAATGCTACTACCACTGCTAAGGTAGTAGATAAGCCACCACCTGCTGAGAATGATGTTTTCAAAATACCTACAAGAATTATTGATCGTGTTATGGATAACTACTATGTTGGGGATGGAACTATCCATCCCGGTGATCATTTACTCTTTATACACGAATTATGCGGGTTGTTCAAGTGTGCAGGTATTACTACAGATCAAGTTAAGCAGAAGTTTTTCTCATTATCACTGAAAGGAAGAGCTGAGGAATGGTATAAGATGCTGAAGAATGGTCAAGCTCTGGAATGGGAGGAAATAGTGCATCTCTTTTATTCAAAGTTTTATCCTCCTAGTGAGATTCATAAAGATCGGAATCAAATATACAACTTTTGGCCTCTTGATGGAGAGAGTACAGCTCAAGCCTGGGGGAGATTGAAGTTACTAATGCTCAAATGTCCCATTCATGAGCTCCCCAACAATATTATTATCAATAACTTTTATGCAAGGCTCCCTCTACATGATAAAGATTTATTGGATGCTTCTTGTGCTGGATCATTCACTTGTATGGAAGAAGAAGCTAAATGGGATCTTCTGGACCGTATTCAAGGCAATGCTGAAGCTTGGGAGAATGACAAAGGTAGAAAGTCAGGTATACATTATGATTATGAATGCATTGAATCTTTTATGGGAACTGGTGACTTTCAAAATATTAGTAATGCTTATGGTCTTGATTTGCCAGTTATTACGAATTGCTTTAGAGCTTTTGCTTCTTATATTGAAATTCCAAAAAGGAGATGGAATATGTACCATGCAGCTTATAAAGATATTGTTGACCGTGTTCCTGTTGGGAGCACTGAGTGTTGCATTATTGATCATATCTTACCTGAACCTTATATCGAGAAGATTCCCTTCCCAGATAAGGTAAAGGATCATCCTATGATAACTAATGTAATCACTAAAAGTGAAAAGAGAACTGTAAAACCTGATGAACAAATAAACATTGAACCTGTTGTAGCAATTGTGAAAGACCTTGTCACTAAAAGCGTAGAAGATGGCAACATAGTCTTCTGTGAGGATGCTTCTAATATTGTTTCACATCCTAATAGAACTAAAAAGGCTAGTGTTCCCGTGCTTTCTGTTAGAATTGGTGATCATTGCTACTATGGTTTATGTGATATTGGTGCAAGTTCCAGTGCTATTCCTTATGAGATTTACAGAGAAATTATGCATGAAATTAGTACCCGCGAGTTGGAAGAAATTGATGTGGTTATTCACCTTGCTAATAGAGAGACCATCTCTCCAATTGGTATCGTACGAGACGTGGAAGTCCTTTGTGGTAAGATCAAGTATCCTGCTGATTTTCTAGTACTTGGTTCAACTTCTAGTAAAACTTATCCTATCATTTTTGGTAGACCTTTCTTGAGTACTTGTGGAGCTATTATTGATTGTAAGAGGGAGAAAATCTTGACTAAGTTTGATGGGGAATCTTATGAGTTTAATTTTTTGAAATTTACTAAAGAACCTTGCGAAGAGGAAACCCATAATGAGGATTTTAGAGTTGAACAACTTGCTTATATCTCTCTTGCTCCTAATAATGCTTTGTAGCAATTTATGGAAGACCACGAAAGTGAGATCTTCATGGAAGAAAGGAATGAGATTGACGAGATCCTCCGTCGTCAACCTAGTTTGCTTAAGCATGACTTGCCTGTAGAAGACTTGGGTACCACTTTGCCACCTAAAAAGATCCAGTCTTTGATCTAAAACCTCTCCCTGATGATCTTAAATATGCTTGTATTGATGATAAAAAGATATATCCTGTTATTATTAGCTCTAAACTTTCAGGAAAGGAAGAAGAAAGGCTATTGGAGGTTTTGAAGAAACACCGAGGAGCTATGGGCTACATTCTGGATGATTTAAAAGGGATTTCACCTACTATATGTCAACACTCTATCAACATAGAACCAGATGCGAAGCCAGTAGTGGAACACCAAAGACGTTTAAATCCTAAAATGAAGGAAGTGGTAAGGAATGAGGTATTGAAACTCCTTGATGCTGGTATTATTTACCATATTGCTGATAGTGAATGGGTTAGTCCTGTTCATTGTGTTCCTAAAAAGGGAGGTATTACCGTTGTCCCTAATGATAATGATGAGCTTATTCCTCAAAGAATAGTGGTAGGCTATAGGATGTGCATCGATTTTAGGAAAGTCAATAAAGTTACTAAGAAAGATCACTATCCGCTTCCTTTTATTGATCAAATGTTGGAAAGGTTGTCTAAAAAGACCCATTTTTGTTTTCTTGATGGTTATTCTGGTTTCTCTCAAATTGCTGTTAAACAACAAGATCAAGAAAAGACTACTTTTACTTGCCCTTATGGAACTTATGCTTATAGACGTATGCCTTTTGGTTTATGTAATGCTCCTGCTACTTTCCAAAGATGCATGTCTGCTATCTTTCATGGTTTTTGTGAGGAAATTGTAGAAGTGTTCATGGATGACTTTTCTGTCTATGGAACTTCTTTTGATAATTGTCTGCACAACCTTGATAAAGTTTTGCAGAGATGTGAGGAAACTAATCTTGTTCTTAATTGGGAGAAATGCCACTTCATGGTTAATGAAGGGATTGTTCTTGGGCATAAGGTTTGTGAAAGAGGCATAGAAGTTGATAGAGCTAAGGTTGAAGCAATTGAGAAGATTCCATGTCCAAGAGACATCAAAGGTATTCGTAGTATCCTTGGTCATGCTGGTTTCTATAGGAGGTTTATGAAAGACTTCTCTAGGATATCAAAACCTCTCACTAATCTTCTTCAAAAAGATGTACCCTTTGTTTTTGATGATGATTGTAGGGAGGCTTTTGAAACTCTTAAGAAGGCTTTAACTATAGCCCCTATTGTTCAACCACCTGATTAGAGTTTACCCTTTGAAATAATGTATGATGCTAGTGATTTTGCTGTAGGGGCTGTCCTTGGGCAACGTATTGATAAAAAGTTAAATGTTATCCATTATGCTAGTAAGACCCTAGACGCTGCTCAAAGGAATTATGCCACTACTGAAAAGGAATTTCTAGCTGTTGTTTTTGCCTGTGATAAGTTTAGGCCCTATATTGTGGACTCAAAAGTAACCATTCATACTGACCATGTTGCTATTAAATATCTTATGACGAAAAAGGACGCTAAGCCTAGGCTTATTAGATGGGTACTGCTTTTACAAGAGTTTGATCTACATATAGTAGATAGGAAGGGTGCTGAAAACCCTGTAGCTGATAATTTATCTCGTTTGGAAAACATCTCTTTTGACCCTATGCTCATAATGATAGTTTCCCAAATGAACGACTAGCTGCGTAGGGGTGAGCTCGCGAGGAAGCCCTTGGTATGCTGATTATGCTAACTTTATTGTCTCCAAGTATTTGCCTCCAACTTTTACAGCTCAGCAAAGAAGAAAGTTCTTCTATGATTTGAGGCATTATTTTTGGGATGACCCACACTTGTACAAAGAAGGAGTTGATGGTATTATGCGAAGATGTGTTCCAGAATATGAACAAAAGGAGATATTGCGTAAATGTCATGGTAGTGCCTATGGAGGACATCATGCAGGAGATAGAACTGCACAAAAGGTACTGCAATCAGGTTTCTACTGGCCTACCTTTTTAAAGATGCAAGAAAATTTGTCCTATCTTGTGATGAATGTCAGCGTGTTGGTAATATTTCTAGACGCAATGAAATGCCTATGAACTACTCTCTAGTTATTGAACCTTTTGATTGTTGGGGATTTGACTTTATGGGTCCTTTCCCTCCTTCGAAAGGCTACACTCATATTCTTGTTGCCGTTGATTATGTTACTAAGTGGGTAGAAGCTATTCCTACAAAGAGTGCTGACGGAGAGACTTCTCTAAAAATGCTTAAGGATGTTATCTTTCCTAGGTTTGGGGTGCCTAGGTATCTCATGACGGGGGTTCTCATTTCATTCATGGTGGTTTTAGGAAGACCCTTGCTAAATATGATGTTAATCATAGAATTGATTTAGCTTATCACCCCCAAACTAGCGGGCAAGTAGAGTTATCAAATAGAGAGATTAAATCTATCTTGCAAAAGACTGTTAATAGGTCTAGGAAAAACTGGGCTAAGAAGTTGAATGATGCTTTATGGGCTTATAGAACTGCTTACAAAAATCCTATGGGAATGTCTCCTTATAAAATGGTTTATGGGAAAGCTTGTCACCTACCCTTAGAATTAGAACACAAAGCTTATTGGGCAGTGAAAGAACTAAATAGAGATTGTAAGCTCGCTGGTGAGAAAAGATTATTTGACTTAAGTTCTTTAGATGAATGGAGGAGTGAAGCCTATGAGAATGCTAGGCTCTTTAAGGAAAAAGTTAAAAGATGGCATGATAAGCGAATACTTAAGAGAGAATTTCATGTTGGTGAGAAAGTTCTATTGTATAGGTCTCGTCTCAAATTTTTTGCAGGTAAGATACTATCAAAATGGGAAGGACCTTTCATCATTGAAGAAGTATACCGTTCAGGAGCAATACAAATTTCTTCTCTAAAAGATAATACTACACAAGTAGTGAATGGACAGCAACTCAAACACTATATTGCTGGAGAATCTTACAATGAAGATGTTGATGCCTTTCAAGTTATAACTCCAGAGAAATTCATTGAGGACCAAATTCAGGGACCTGCAGAGTCTGTTTTCATATAGGTAACAGTTCTGGTAAGAAAAGTTCCGCGAAAATACTATCCAACTATATTTTTGCAGTTTTCAGTCAATAAGGAAAGTTACGAAGTGAAAAAGGGACATAAACGGAGCCAGGATGGCCCACACCACCCCATGGCGCGGGCCCACCCCTGGCCGCGCCACCAGGTGGTGAGGCCACCCAGGACTCCGCCTCCGACTCGTTTTCTCCTAGTACCTTCCTTGTGATATGAAACTTCATAATATATAACCCCCCGGATCCCCCGAGGTTCGTATATCGTGTTTTTGTCGTGTTTTTGTTTCGATCTATTTCTGCCAGGAACTATTCTTGAAGCTTTGAGGCACAATGGTGTCCGCCAATGACAAGGGGAAGGAGCCTATGGAGGAAGACCTCCAGGACTCTGGGCAGGAGAAGGAGATCAAGAGCGAAGATGAAGTGGAGGCAAAGCACACCGGCACTACCATTGCAAGCATTGGAGTGGTGGCAAGGACAGCCATTGGAGGGAAGCCTCCTCATCACCGTTCAGATCCCTAGTCACTTCCTCCATGCACAAAGAATCCTTTCCATACCCTTATCCATGAGCATCAATACCAGAATATGCCCAAGGGGAAATTACCCTCCAATTGGGATTTGCCTCGTTCTAGCCATGCAGGAAAAGAAGACTTTAAGGAGGAAGAGTGGGGAAAGAATAGCAAGAGCTGGAATTCTCAACATGACGTGATCATGAGCCGCATTGAGCAAAACTCACAACTGATTCATAATCTCACCTTCGAGATTGAGGACTTGGGGAAATTGGTCAAGACGCTCATCGAGAGGATACCACCACCACCTAAGGAGTAATCCATCATCAGGTTTGGCATCCCCTTGGTTTGTTCCAAGCTTGGGGGAGTGTCGCGGTATCACATCACTATCTTCTATCTTTTTACCTTATTCGTAGAGTCATATCATGAATAGAGGAGTTATTTTGTAGTATGGTTTGCATTTTGGAAGTGTCCCCTCTCTCGTTAGATATGTATCCCTTGGTGTGAGTTACCATTATGGAATATTAATGAGAAGTTCTATCATTCACTCTTTTGCATAGCTTATATTAGTTTTCAATTCGTGGTTATATGATTGATCTTGTTGTTAGTGTTGGTAGCACTCTAGGATCATTGAGTTAATTTAGTTGGTTTTGGCAAACCTGGCTCGGTCAGTAGAAACACTATTTTTGAGAGTTGAATGAAAAAGATAGAAGTACTCTAAAGAAAAATAATTGCATCATCTTTCTTTCTTGATTTGCTCATAAGTCTAGTATTCTCTAGTTAAGATCTTTTGTGCTTCCAAGGAAGATTGCATGTTTGTCTTTATCACTTGTATGTTTGTTTGTTTCCCTCAACTCTTGTACTTGCTACCCAGCCTTGCTAGCCAAAAACCTGTACTGAGAGGGAATTCTTCTCGTGCATCCACCTCCTTTAAACCAAAACCTTTGCCATTTGTGTCCACCATACCTACCTATTAGCATTATTGCTATTCCAAGTAAATTCTTGTTTTATCTATCTCCCAAATTAAACTTGTTATGTGAAAATTAGTGATTAAAGCTCTCACAAACTTGATTGCACACTTTACTTTCTTGCACTTAATAAACTTGAACCATTGTGCTCACCTATGTTGCGTATATGCTTGCGCTTTGTAACTTGTGAATTAGCAGAACCATGCTGTCATGGGGAACGCTTTCAACATTGCACTAGTACTTTGTACCAAGTTGATATCATGTTCTTTTGTCTATGGATGTCGTCGGTGTGAAATGAAACGGGAGCTTGTAAGTCCATGGAGTTATGCATGTGTGTTAGAGAAACGCCTGGGCCGCTGGTCTAATCCATGCTGACATGGTGGAAACCTGCAGCGTAACCATAACGAGTATCTATGAAGCATTCTTCTTATAAAAAAAGAGATAGAGATTGATAAAAAGAGAAAAAAAGAGGTTATGAAAAGAGGAAAGAGAGAAAAAAGCACCATATTCCCATGGTAAATAAGAAGATTGCTGAGATACTTGTTGTCTGCTTGCCTTGTCATTTTGATATGGGGATTCTTCCGTATCATCGGGCAAGGGGTACCCCGTTGGCAGGTCTCTATGATACACATATGCTTACGATGACAAGAACTTACTGGTGACTAAACTTGAGTAGCATGAGGAGCGGCCCTCGTATTCAAGGGACATGAGATTCTCAACTTACAACTTGTCAATGCATATCCTCATTTTTGATCACTTTAACCTTATTCACCTAAAGATGCCTATGATAGGGGCAATGAGAGCTGAAAGCTAGTAAGTATCATAATTTTTGGGAGCTCTTTATGAGACTTGCAATCCCTGCTTCCCTCTTTGAATGGCCTTTCTTTTACCTTGCAGTTGAGTCAGTAAACCTACTCCTTTCTATCTCAGCAAGTATTTTGAGTTGTTGTGTTTCATTCATTCATATGATGATTTATTCACTCATGTGTCTTATGTTCCTTGTTTTGCACATTGCTCTTATCCTGATGTTTACTACTTTGAAAGCTATCATTGAAAAACCAGTTATTTGTGAACTCTAGCAAATTATCAACTATTCTTCGACCAAGAGCTCAGTTTGCCATTACCAATTATAATTCACTTTATGTATCTTTATTGTGTTTCTTTTATTTATTACAAGTTGAGTTATATAATAGTGATTTGTCTTCTATTATGATCTATGTATTTGATGAATGTGATGCTTCTTGTTCGTATTCTTTTATCAACTCTTCACTCCATAAACCCGAGGTCATGTTTATTGAGCTTAGTTTTGCTTGGGGACAAGCGAAGTCTAAGCTTGGGGAGAGTTGATACGTCCATTTTGCATCACTATTCTATGTCTTAATTCACTATTATTCATTGATATATTTCATATTGAGAGGTGATACTTATGTTATTTCATCTATTTTTGCATGGTTGATGACTTTTGGAGCATGGACCGCTGCAGTCAGGATTCTGATGGAAAAGGTGCTGTTTGGAGGCAAAATTCGCGAAGATCAGAAAATCCAGGAAAATATACGGAAAATCCTATTTTTCCAGAAGACTAAGGATGCCAGAAGATGGAGTGGAGATGGGTCACAGGGGGCCCACACCACCCCATGGCGCGGGCAGGCCTAGGCCGCGCCAGGAGGTGGTGTGGCCACCCTGGCCCACTCCAGCCTCTCCCCTCTGGCGTATATCAACCTCCCGAAACCCTAAGACTCAGGGAGCAACCATAGAAAGATTCTGCCGCCTCTACGGGGCGGAAAACACCGAGAGAGAAAGATCTCCGGCAGATGATTCTGGGGAATTCCTTCCCGGAGAGGGGAGATCGTCGCCATCAACACCACCATCAAGCTGGACTTCATCGGGATCATCATCACCATCATCATCACCATCAGCACCATCATCACCATCTCCATATTGCTGTAACAATTGCGTTGAATCTTGCATAGTTCATAGGGGAAAATTTCCGGGTGTTGATTACTCTTTGTAGTTGATTCTATTGAGTGAACCGTTGAATTATTGTTTATGTTCATATTGTTATACATCATTATTCCATGTCTGATCATGATCCATATGATGTCTTGTGAGTAGTTCGTTTTGTTCTTGAGGACATGGGAGAAGTCTTGTTGTTAGTAGTGGGGTTGTGTTGAGAAAGATTCAATAGATTGTTATTTAAGTTGTGGTGTACTTCTTCTAGTGGTATCATGTGAACGTCGACTACATGACACTTCACCTATATGGGCCTAGGGGAATGCATTGTGTATTTGGCTACTAATCGTAGGGGTTGCTTGGATGTAAACCTGAACCCCCGTTAGGAAACCATTGCACAAGGGACGTAAGGGCCTTAGAGTTTAAAGCTGTGGTTAGGTTTCTACCTTAATTACTTTCTTGTACTTACGGATGTTTGCAAGGGGTATAATCACAAGTATGTATTAGTCTTGGATGCGGCGGTACATTAGCACAAGTTCACCCACACAACACTTAGCAAGCTAAAGAAGATTAATCAACTATATGAAGCGAAAGCACTTGGCAGTCTTCCCATGTGTCCTCGAGAACGTTTGGTCATCTTAAGTAATATAACCGGCTTGTCCTTTGCTGCATAAAGGATTGGGCCACTTGCTGCATTTATTCCTACTGTCTTTTATTTACTCGTACTTTGTTTACTTGCTTTATCGAAAACCCCTTAAAATCCGTTTGCTAAGTATTTGCAGAGAATTCCTGATCCATACCGCTAGCCAACACCTTCTGCTCCTTGTTGGGTTCGACACTCTTACTTATCGAAAATACTGTGATACACTCCCTATACTTGTGGGTCATCAAAGACCATCACCATCATGGCAACCACCGCTACCGTGACCACAATGAGGAAGAAACCTTTGGCAAGATCAAGTTCAACATGCCCAAGTTCACCGGTTCCAATGACCCCGAAGAATACCTCTCATGGGCACTCAAAGTGGACAAAATCTCCCGCATGCACAACTATAGTGATGAGAAGATGGTCGCCGCTTCGCTTGAGTTCGATGATTATGCCAACCTTTGGCGGGAACAAGTCCAAGTCGCTCGTGACACAAGAGAAGAGCCTCTAATCACAACTTGGCACGCCATGAAGTCTCATATGAGATCCTGCTTTGTTCCTACGCACTACACGCGTGACCTCTTAAACAAGCTACAATCGCTTAGTCAAGGGACAAAGACCATGGAAGAGTACTTCAAGCAAATGGAGATCAACATGATCCGCGCCAACATTGAAGAGCACAATGAGCAAACCATGGCTCGTTTCCTCATTGGATCGAACCACCCAATCAAGTGCATCGCCGAGTTCCAAAAGTATACCAACATGGTTGAGCTTGTGCATGTTGCAACAAAAGCTGAGCGTCAAGTACAAGAGGACATCAAATTCAACAAGCCCAAGATGTACTTCACCTACAAGAAATCTTCAATCGCTACACCAACAACCTTCAATGGAAGCTCCTCAAGTACCTCCAAGCTTCCCTTTGAGCCCACACTTCCTCAAGGAAAACTGCCCCCAAGTGGCAAGCATACAAAGGATGACCCACCATTCAACAGCGAATGCTACAAGTATGAAGGCAAATGACACAAGTAGGCCACTTGTGGTAACAAGAAAGTATTGGTCATCCATGACAATGGCGACGCGGAATACTTGAGTGAAGATGAATTTGATGCAAGAGTCAAAGAACCAATGATAAGGCAACATGTGGAAGATGATCACAAACTTATCATGTGTGAGCATGATGCAAGTCCTTCACTTGTCGTCACAAGGATCTTGACTACTCAATCCCAAGAACATGAAGATCAAAGATCCAACATCTTCCAAACACATGTCGACATCAATGTGAAATCCATCAAAGTTATCATCGATGGAGGGAGTTGTCACAACCTTGCTAGCACCAAGTTGTGTGAGAAGCTCAACCTCACCCTCCATCCACACAAGCACCCCTACCACGTCCAATGGCTAAGTGACCAAGGGTCCGTGAAGATCAAGCATACCGTATCGGTAACATTATCAATTGGACCATACAAAGACATGGTGGAGTGTGATGTAGTCCCCATGACGCTTTGCCATATGTTGCTTGGTTGACCTTGGAAATTCGACAAATGTGCTCTACATGATGGTCGCAAAAATGTGTACACCTTCAAGTGGAATAACAATACATGTGTTTGGCAACCGATGAATCCTATCCAAATAATTGCGGACAATGCAAAGGCTTTAGCGAGGGCGCAAAACACAACACCAAATTGTGGGAAGAGTGGTGAGCGAGAGAACCACCATATAGCGAGTGAGAGCCACAAGCCAAACTCGAGTGGAAAAAATAAGAGTGTTCTTCTTGCCACCAAAAGTGAGATGCGAGAAGTAAGGAATAACCCAGCCATCTTGCACTATGTCCTCATTTGCAAGGGCCTAGCGCAAGGAGCTAATGCCTTGACAAATATTCCTCCCTCATGGACTACCTCCTCTTCGCAGCATAGAGCACTACATCGACCTCATACCTAGCGCACCTCTCCCAAACCGCACCACCTACCGCACAAAATGGGATGAGACAAAGGAGATAGAGCGCAAAATCAACCAACTCGTCTTCAAAGGTTTGATTCAAGTAAGAACTAATCCGAGTGTGGTACCCGTGATTCTCATCCCCAAAACAGATGATACGTTGCGGTTATGCATGGACTGTCGTCCAATCAATGCTATCATAGTGTGTTATTTACATCCCATACCACGTCTTGACGACATGCTTGATGAGTTGAGTGGAGCCACTATTTTCTCCAAAATCGATCTTCATAGTGGCTACCATCAAATACGCATGGCAGAAGGTGATGAGTGGAAAATCGCCTTCAAGAACAAACTAGGTCTCTATGAATGGTTGGTCATGCCTTTTGTCTTATCAAATGCCCCATCCACCTTCATGCACCTTATGAACCATATTTTGAGATCTCTCATTAGAAAGAGTGTTGTTTATTTCGATGGTATCCTTGTGTATAGCAAGTCATTTGAGGAGCATGTTACACATGTTAAGGAGGTTTTACAAATCCTTTGAAATGAAAAGCTATATGCTAACCTCCCCAAGTGTACTTTTGCTAAAGACAAGTTAGTTTTTCATGGTTTTGTTGCCTCTTAGAATGGAATTGAAGTTGATGTTTCTAAGGTGAAAGACATACGAGATTGGCCCATTCCCACAAATGTGAGTGAACTCCAAAGTTTTCATGGAGTGGCCGATTTCTATCGTTGCTTTGTGAAAGACTTCTCTACCATTTCTTGTCTTCTCAATGAGTTGACTAAAAAAATGTCACGTTCTTTTGGGGAAAAGCACAACAAAAAGATTTTAATGAACTTAAAAAGAGGCTCACCGAAGCACCTCTTCTTGTGTTATCGGATTTCACAAAAACTTTTGAGATAGAGTGTGACGCTAGTGATATTGTCATTGGAGGAGTCCTTATGCAAAATGGACGTCTTATTGCTTACCATAGCGAGAACTTGATGGTTCTCGCCTTAACTATCTGATTTATGACAAAGAGCTTTTTGCCTTAGTTCGTGTCCTTCAAGTTTGGCAACACTATATTTGGCCTAAGGAATTTATCATACATTCCGACCATGAGTCGTGGAAATACCTAAAAGTCCAAGCCAACTTGCATAAACGGCAAGCTAAGTGGGTTGAGTTCATAGAGTCTTTTCCTTACATCGTCAAGTATAAGAAAGGCAAAGACAATGTAGTTGCGGATGCTTTGTCTCGCAAGAACACAAACCTTCTTACTCGACTCGAAGTAAACATATTGGGTCTTGATGAAATTAAAACTTTGTATGCTTCTGACCCGTTCTTTCAACCAATATTCACAAAGTGTTGAAGTGTCAAAGGATTTGATGATTTATATTTGCATAAGGGTTTTCTCTTTAAACAAAACAAACTTTGCATTCTGAAGTCATCTCTCCAAAACTTGCTTCTCCAAGAGTCACATGGTGGAGGCCCCATCGGTCACTTTGGCCGTGACAAGACATTGGACATGCTCTCCACACATTACCATTGGCCAAAGATGAAGCGAGACATGGAGCACCATGTCCATCGATGCACTACATGTGTTCAAGCTAAGTCTAAGTCTAACCCCTTTGGTATTTATATGCCATTGCTTATTCCTCATGCACCTTGGTCAAACATTAGCATAGACTATGTGTTAGGATTGCCTAGGTATAAGCATGGTCATGATTCTATCTTTGTCGTAGTGGATCGCTTTTCCAAAATGGCACACTTCATACCGTGCCATAAGGCAGATGATGCTTCACATGTTGCAAATTTTTTTCCAGGGAAATTGTCCGTCTTCACGGTGTGACAAGAACAATCGTCTCTGACCGTGACGTCAAATTCATGAGATGCTTATGGAAGACACTCATGGCCAAGCTCGGCGTCAAGATCCTCTTCTCATCCGCATCGCATTTGCAAACCGATGGCGAAACTGAGGTCGTCAACTGCAGCCTCGACACTCTCCTTCATATGTTGATCAAAATAACCTCAAGGATTGGGAGGAATGCATCCTGATGGCTATGAAATATAGCCATCTATGTCCACATTTAAATTGGATATTATTCATATTTTTGATGAAATATCTCTCTAAACCCTGCCACTAATGCCTAATGATCAAAGAGGTATGAAATTCTTTCTTTCTATTTTTCCCTACGCAGATAATGTTGTTTGATGATGGGAATCACAACATTAAAGTCAAAGATACGAGATTTCCAACAACCCGAAGAAACCAGGGGTCGTGAAGTGGAGACACACGCTTTAACGACCAACTATACGATAGGAATAAAATCCCAGCCGTATAGTTCCGGTCTATAGTTGCCATCAACATAGCTAGGTCAAATAACTTTCGTGAAGGGACCCCTATATAAAAAGGCTTCGAGCGACGAGAAACAGCCTCGCCAGCCGCCCCCAGAACCCCAAAAACCTGCATCCACAACACCGAAGAGCCACCGGAGGAATAGACTTAGATCTAATCTGCAAACCCTTCTCCACCACCATAGCCATATTCCACCACTTGTAATAGTATATCTCATCATCAATTGGCGACATTGTAAGACTATTTGATATCAATCTCATGATTTCCATTGCAATGTTTATGATTGTTGATTTCATCTCTATGTGTGAGTAATTCTCTTTGGGCTAAGGGCTTCGGTTTAGCCATGAAGCTTTTGTGCATGTTATTTATCATAGATGGGATCATGTATTAGTTCGTATGATATGATGATTATTGTATCCTCTCTTGCCTCAATCCAAGGACTTGTCAGGTACCCAAGACCCCGAGGATTGAGCCATGTATAGGGAGTATGAGTAATGACTAATCTACAGGTTGGGAACCCTAGTGACAGAAGGGGTAGTACTGCTGTATGTGAGGGATTTACTTGGGATTAACGGTGGCATCACTATGCATATCATTAGTTCTCTTTCTTCTATGGATGAGAATAGTAGGTTATTGCTATAAGAGGTTGCGGAGGCGATAGCAATTATGGATGCACTTCCCACATATAATTATCTTGCTCTAACAATTACATGCATAGTTTATTATTATCTTTTATTCCCATTAGATGTTTTGCACAAGTATAGGTGAAATCAAAAGCCCTAAGCCCTCTCTTAATCATCGACAACAACAAAAGACAACAAACTCTTGTCTGGTAAAACACAACAAGAATTCTAAAACTCCCGAAGGTCCATTAAAGTAACTTCACTACGCTTTCTGCTTCCCGAGGATTCGATAACCTAGGTCTACTAGGGAAAAAGAGCTATACTACATCCGTAATCCGGATCAAAGGTATCACACCCCCATGCCAAGTTTGCCTACAATCGAGCCAAGCACTCTACAACAAAGATGAGCCCATTCATCATCGTCTATGGCTTCGAGCCTCTCACCTCTCTCGACATCCTACCACTTTCTCTCCACGAGCGCACCAACATGTATGTCGACAAGCGCGCACAAGCTATGAAGAAGCTACATGAATAAATAAGAGCTACTATCGAGCAACAAGTCCTTCCCAAGCATCAAGGCTAAACAAGGACAACAAAGAGATGATATTTGAAGAAGGTGACCTTGTGTTGATACACTTAAGCAAGGACCGCTTCCCTAAGGAGCACGATTCCAAGCTCAAACCAAGAGGAGATGGTCCCTTCAAAGTCCTCAAGAGGATCAACAACAATGCTTACGTCATCGACATACCAACCTTGAAGTACCTCATGAGCTCAACATTCAATGTCAAGGACCTTTCAACTTTCCATGGAGATGTTCAAGACGATAACCATGAAGATTCGGGGACGACTCTTTCCCAAGGGGGGTAGCTGATGCAGCCCGTCCTACGGACGTCCCTACATCTACACCACCAAGTCCCCCAAGTGGACCAATGACTCATGCCCGAGACAAACTCCTACAAGCTAAAGTTAACTCGCTCCTCTCCTCGTGTGACTTTCATACATCCTTGGATGGCTTGCTACTTCATGCAACTACTTTATGCATTATCAGCTATGAAGCCCCAACGCATCGACAAGTCCCCTCAGAGAAAGTACTAGGAGCTGGACACGAACAAGATGTTGCCAAGGCTGAAGCCCCGGAGTCCCCGACCCTGAATCCTAGAGTCTTCGGCCTCCAACCCCGGAGTCTCCGGCCTGGACTCTGGACCAGTCTCCGGACCCCTACCTTGAGCATTAAGTACACCCCTCCGGAGACCAAGCTGGAGAGCGTCGACCACCACGGAGTCTCCGCACACCCCAGAGTCTCCACCGCCAGGACTCTGGGCGGGGCTCCGGTCGCCCGCTGAAGTTCTCTGCCGACCACCCCCAGAGTCTGCCCCGGAGACCGTGCTCCACCCGGGAGTCTCCTACCACCCCAGACTCTCCGGCCTTTACACCCCGGAGTCTCCGATGTAAATGTGACCATGCATGTTAAGGCCTTTTGGGCCTTCGACCCATGTACCCCTAAATCTGCCTATAACTTACCTTTTATCCCTAAACTACCCTTGTTTATATGGCTGGCCTATATATAGCCCCACCCCTTCTTATTATAACCCTAGACTTGATATTTGGAATTAGAAGAAACCCTTGTGGATTTCCCTAATTCTTGTCTCATGCTCCTTGATGACCCACAAGTATAGGGGATCGCAACAGTCTTCGAGGGAAGTCAAACCCAATTTATTGATTCGACACAAGGGGAGCCAAAGAATATTTATAAGCCTTAACAACTGAGTTGTCAATTCAGCTGCACCTAGAAACAATCTTGCTTGCAGTAGTTTATCAGTAACAACAGTTTTGTAGTAGCAATAGCAAAGTGACAACAATAGTAAAAGTAAAGATAGTAGTAACAATTGCAGTAAACAGTAGGATTAAAGTGCGGTAGGCATAGGGATGGATGGAAAGGCGTTGCATGGACAAGAAAATTCATGTAATAATCAATACATAGGGCATTTGCAGATAAATAAGATAAAGTATCCAAGTACTAAATAATCATAGGCATGTGTTCCATATATAGTCATACGTGCTCGCAATGAGAACTTGCACAACATCTTTTGTCCTGCCAAATTGCTGTAAATGGGCCTCAAGGGAATCTACTGGCAATTAAGGTGCTCCATTTAATAGAGCACCGGAGCAAAGCATTAACACTCCATGAACACACGTGATCCTCACATCACAGCCATCCCCTCTAGTTATCCCGATTTCTCTCACTTCAGGGCCTCGGGTTCCAGACAATAATATGTGAATACAACTTGCAGGTAAGATCATAAACAATACTATCATCATGAATAAATAACATGTTCATATATGAAATCATGGCACTCGGGCCCTAGTGACAAGCATTAAGCATAACAAGTTGCAACAATGTCAAAAAGCACTAACAATAGATACTAGGCACCATGCCCTAACAATCTGATGCAATTACATGAACAATCTCATCCAATCCCTACCATCCCCATAGCCTACTGCGGGGGATTACTCACTCATGTATGGGGGAATCATGGATGGTTGATGGAGAAGCGATAGTGATGATGATGGCGATGGTCTCCTCCAATTCCCTGTCCCGACAGGGTGCCAGAATAGAGTTTCTGGTTCCGAATCGCGGTTTCTAGTGGTGGCGGCGCAACGGAACTCTATATGGAAAAACATCGAACCCCCCTCTGTTTTTAGGTCAGAGGGCTTATATAGGTGAAAGGAGAGGTCGAGGCGGAGACCGAGGCGGCCACACCACCCCCTGGCGCGGCCAGGCCTAGCCCACGCGACCAGGTGGTGTGGGCCCCTCGTGGCCCCACTCCGTCTCGTCTTCTAGCTTCGTGAGTCTTCTGGTAAAATAGGAGTTTTGCGATATTTTTGGGGATTTTTCCTGAAAGTTGATTTCCTGCACAAAAACAAGACACCAAAGCAATTCTGCTGAAAACAGCGTTAATCCGCATTAGTTGTATCCAAATCACACAAATTAGAGAAGAAACAAAAGCAAAAGTGTTCGAGAAAGTAGATACGTTTTAGACATATCAACTCCCCCCAAGCTTATCTTATTGCTTGTCCTCAAGCAATTCAGTTGAAAACTGAGTGCGATAAAAGAACTTTCACAAACACATTTGCTTCATAAGATGTATATATTCTCAGCATATGATCAAATACTTAGGCAATTCATAATATAAAGTATGCAAATAAGTTTACCCAGTAGTCATGCAAGCTATGAAGAGATTCCAACCCAATAATAATAAGCAACATGATACATAAGCATATGCAGGATTGTAATGCTCATAAGAAGATATGATAAAGTGGTATCTCGCTTGCCTTTCTTTTTGGAGCAAAACATAAATGCCAAGGCACCTCTGAAGTTTAAGTGAAGACTAGAAGTAAAAATATCAAAGATACAAGCGTCAAAGTTATGTCACAACTAACCGTGTTTTGGGACAAGCACATTACACTAAGAATGATAGCTATGCTCTCAGGAAGGTGCTCAAAGAATAAATGGTGAGTCGACATAAAAGTGAAAGAAAACATTTGAAAAGTTTGAAAGGCTTCCAAATGTTGAAAGTATGGTACTCATTCGCTTTGAGCTCTCATTGCCCCTATCATAAGCATCTTGAGGTGATTAAGGTTAAAGTGACTCAAATATGAGGATATGCTTGACAAGTTATAAGTTGAAAATCTCATGCCCCTTGCTTACGAGTACTTAACCTCATGCTACTCAACTTTGGTCATAAGCAAGTTTTGTCATTGTAAGTACATGTGTATCATAGAGGACCGCCAACGGGGTACCCCTTGCCCCATGATACAGGAGCTATCCCATATCAAAATGACAAGGCAACAGACAATGAGCATCTCAGTGATCTTTTTATTTGCTATTTGCATAGGTTTTTATTGAGGATGCTTCATAGAATGCTCACTATGGTTATGCTGCAAGTTTCCACCATGATTAGGCATGGCTTAGGCTAGCCGCCTAGGCGTTTCTCTATCACACATACAAACTCCATGAGCTTACAAGCTCCACTTTTATTTCACACTGCCGGGATCCATAAGCAAAAGATCATGATATCAACTGAATAATAAGTGCAATGTTGAAAGTGTTCCCCATGACATCATGGTTCTGCTAATTCACAACTTATAAAGCGCAAGCATATACGCAACATAGATGGACACAATGGTTCAAGTTTATTCAGTGCAAGAAAGTAAAGTGTGCCATCAAGTTTGTGAGAGCTTTACTAACTAATTTTCACATAACAAGCAGACATTTTTATTGGAAGAAAACAAAGCATAATAAATATGCAAGGAATAGAAAAGATGCTAATAGGTAGATATGGTGGACTCTTTTGAGAATCTTGGTTTTGGCGAGTTGGATGCAGAAGTAAATCGTATACTCAGCGCAAGTGAAGGCTAGCAATATAAAGGGAGCGACAATCGAGAGAGCAGTAACTGTCATAATCATGCTTGCGACAAAACAAAATTAATAGTGGCATAAAAGTGACACAAGAACTCTGAGGCAAAATAAATCATTGAGGCTTAACTGACCTTTCGTTTAGTCATATGCATGCCTGAGCATGTGCCAAGTCGATTCAAATTAAACATTCAGAGGAGGATACCACAATGTCATACCAAGTTATGAATAGAACAATGTAAGCAAACATTTATATGACATGCTACAAACTATTAGTGGATTGGAACTGTTCATAAGAGAGCAAGAACTACTAAGCATCCATTAAATAACATACACCTTACATGAAAAGACTAAGCATGCCCACAATGATGAGTATATGTACAAAAATGAAAACAAATAGAGTTCATACCAGCCTCTTACCACACCTCGAGTTGTCATAAATCATCATTGCCTTTCACTTGTGTGACTTGAATAATAAGATAAAACCAAACTCCAAGGAGTCACTGAGGACCGCTGAACCCTGCAACGAACTTTACAAAACCAAAGAAGAACAACAAATATTTTTGGGTTTTTGATTTTTAAAGATAGGAACTCAAAGCAAAATCTTTTTGGGTTTTTCAAATGATCAAATCAAAGCTAAAAAGGATGAAGCAAACCAAGTCTAAAAGATAAAGAAGAAAACAAAGCGAAATAACGAAAATATTTTTGGTCTTTTTGTGTTTTTTGAAAGCACAAATAAAGCGAGAACAAAAACCAAAAAGAAAGCGAAACATGGATATAAAAAGTACTGACAAAACATGATATATAGATGAGTGTGATGTCGGTATACCTCCCCCCAAGCTTAGGCTTTTGGCCTAAGTGGGGATCAATCCCAAGCTGGCCAGGAAGGAGCGCCTCCATAGTATGATGAAGAAGTGCCTTCGTCTAGATACGAACTCGAGGGCGCCCCAGCATAGTGCACGGAGTAGTCGTAAGAGGGCGCATCCCCCTGGTGCTGCCCGTGGAAACCAAGAAAGCTGAGCTGCTCGTCCACCTCCTCCTTGGAGCGCGACCATGGCATCCTGCAAATACTGAACAAAGTGGACTGTGGCAAGGGAATTTCCCTCTCGTCTTCGTCAATAAACAACATCCTATAAACTAAACTCTTTGTACTAGAGTCAACAGTAACGAAGTGATGTGTTTTCATAGCAGCTAGATCAAGCCTTTGTGGGGTTAGCACAGTATCATTAGGATCAACAGAAAGTTCCAAAGCAACAACCATGCGCGCATCGATGATGCCCCCATAAATGGGTCCTCTAGCAGCTAGACGGCGAGCAATGAGAGAACCAAGATTATACTTGGTTGTATTATTAAGTGCAGCAGCAAGAAAAGCTAAATGATAATTAGAAATATTACTAGTGTTCTCCCTACCAAGAATGCTAATGGCAAGATAATAAGCAAAATATATAAGAGCTGGGAGTTGAATGTTCCTTATCTTCCCACGCTGAGCTGTACGGTCATCGTCATTTGTTACACTTTGGTAGAGCTCTCGCAAATCAGTGGGTCGACCTTGGATCTTTTTCACTGTCCTAGTCATGCCTATGCCTATAATGCTTCAAAATCTTTCCAATGACATGGTAATAGGCATATTATAAACTTTGAACAAAACAGTTGACCGATAAGGGGTGTTAGTGAAAGTGAAACTTTCAACGAAAGTTTTGGTGAGCACATCATATTGCTCACTCTCATCCTGCATGTAAGTGGTTAGACCAACCCTCTGAACGAGAAGTAAGAAATCATCAAGGATCCCTGTAGCTTGCAAAAAGGCAAAACAAGGGAAGGTAGATGGGTGAGCATCTCCCTCATCTCCCTCATTGCCAAAGCACGACGCAATAAGATCTTCATTATACGATGACCTAAATTGAGAAGCTGATCTCGAAGGCCTTGCCCTCCTAGGTGTGTCTCTTTCAAATACTTCTCCAAAAGTATGGTTGTCCATCTCTCCTTTTTCTGAAATTTAGACCACCATCACAAAAAATGATTGCAAAGTGATTACATAATGAAAGGAACTACTTATAGGGACTTGCAAGAGGGATAAACATGCATCAAACAATTTCTCTAAACATAGAACAAGCATGCAAGCTCACATAACCTGTCACCTACAGTAGCAAAATACTCAATATATAATCCACTAAACACAAATCTACTTGGACAAGCAGAGGAGTCACATACCGGAGAACAAATGCTCCAAATTTCAGCAGCAAAGGTGGGCTGAGCAAGGAGATCGAAAATCACGAGCAAGAACAACAGGAACATGAGTTTGAGAAATGAACTGGTATTTTCTTGGGAGAGAGAGAAATGGCAGGTGGGAGAATAAGTGGAGGGCTAGGGTGGCCCACACCATGGCTGCGCTACTGTGTGGCCGTGCCACTGTGTGGTGTGCCTGGTGGGCCCCCCTGTGTGACTCCAGGTACTTCTCTGCCCCTATTTTGGCGTAAAATTTTAATATAAATTTTCTGGAATTTTTCGAGAAACTTTATTTTTGAGCAATTTTCAGGTATTGATGAATGATTTTCTAGCAGAAAAATGATTTTGGAATGATGCAAAAACAAAACTAAAATAAAACTTCAGAAGTTCTAAGACACTCTAATATGCAAGCAACTAGCAATAGAAAAGTAAACTAAGTGAAAGCAAAAATTAAAAATGGATAAAATAAAAGTAAGCAAGGATAATCATGGTGAAAACATTGTTTTGTTCATTAAAATCCCTTTGTTAACAAGGTTGATCAGGTCTTGTTACCCCAAACAATTTTTTATGAAACAAAACTTTGTATTCCACTAAATGATTATGTTACCTCAACCCTGATAACAATAGTCCCAATCATAATGATTTCATAGTTTTCTCTTGGTATGGGACAATATATTTCTCCAACTTGGATGCCCTCAATATTTTCAATTGAATTTAGGCCATAAGTCTTATCAATCTTCTTGGGGAAGTAGACAGTATGCTCCTTGTCATTAACATTAAAAGTGACCTTCCCTTGATTACAATTAATGATAGCTCCTGCAGTATTAAGAAAAGGTCTCCCAAGAATAATAGACATATTATCATCTTCAGGCATTTCAAGCACAACAAAGTCAGTTAATATCAAGCAATTATGAGCCACTTGAACAGGAACATCCTCACATATACCAACAGGAATAGTAGTAGATTTATCAGCAATTTGCAAAGATATATCAGTTGGTATTAATTTCTCCAATTGAAGTCTCTTGTAGAGAGAAAAAGGCATAACACTAACTCCTGCTCCCAAATCACACAAAGCAGTTCTAACATAATTATTTTTAATAGAACATGGAATAGTTGGAATCCCTGGGTCTCCAAGTTTTTTTGAAACCTTACCATTAAAGGAATAATTAGCAAGCAAAGTAGAAATTTCCTCATTAGGGATCTTCCTTTTATTAGAGACAATATCCTTCATATACTTTGAATAAGGAGGCAATTTAATAGCACCAGTCAAAGGAATTTGCAAAAATAAAGGTTTCATCCACTCACAAAACTTATTATAATGTTCGTCTTCCTTTGACTTGTATTTCTTATCAGGAAAAGGCATTAGTTTTTGAACCCAGTGCTCTCTTTCACTACCATGTTTATTAGCAACAAAATCTTCCTTAGTGCACTTAGTATTCTTAGTATGCCTTTCAGGTTCTTCTTCAATTTCTTCTTTATTAGGAGCATCATTTTTCTCATTACCACTCTCAGTTTCAGCATCAAAGGCAGATATACTATTAGGATCTTTAGCAGGTTCAAAAGATTCTACAACTGTTTTATGTTTCGTTTTCTTTCTCTTAGAAGAAGTACCTCTATTTTCAGTTTGTTGAGAATCCTACTCAATTCTGTTAGGATGGCCTTCAGGATATAAAGGATCCTGAGTGAGAGCTCCACTCCTAGTTCTAATTTCATAAGCATGTTTTTCTTTAGAAGCATTAACTAGCAAATCTTTTTGTACTTTAGTAAGCTGATCCATTTGAGTTTGAACCATTTGGAAATGTTTAACAAGCATTTTAACATCATTGGAGGTTCTTTCCACAATATCTCTCAACTCATTAATAGCTCTAGAGTTTTCCATTAAATCATTCTGCACTATTTTATTAAAATTATCTTGCTTAACAACAAAGATATCAAATTCTTCTAAGCATTGATCAGGAGGTTTAGGATAAGGAATATCAGCTTCATCAAAATGTTGGAGAGAGTGTACCTCAATAGTGGATGAGTGAAAGATTGGCTTACATAACTCTTCTATAGGAGGTAGATTCTTTACATCTTCAGATTTAATACCCTTCTCCTTGAGACATTTCTTAGCTTCCTTCATCACTTCATCATTTAGTTCAATCACTCCCCTCTTCTTTGGTGTTGGTGTTAGCTCAGGCACAGTTGGCTCAGGTGTAGTTGATTTAGGTGAAGTCCAGTCATCATAATTCTTGCTTATTTTAGCCATTAATTCCTCAGCTTCTTTGGGAGTTCTCTTCCTGAAAACACAATCAACAAAACTATCCAGGTATGTCCTAGATTCATCAGTTAGCCCATTATAATATATGTCAAGAAGCTCATTTTTAGGTATTGCACATCCAGGTTGCGCATGGATTAAGGCACAAAACCTTCCCCATGATTCAGGTAATTTATCATCTTCTCCCTGTTTAAAATCAAAAAGTTCCTGCAAAATGGCATGTCGAGCACTAGGAGGGAAATACTTCTGAAAGAAAGTATCAATCAAGCAATCAGGACTATCAATTGATCCAGGAGGTAAATTATTAAACCAAGTTTTAGCTTCGCCTTTCAGCGAAAAAGGGAAAAATTTAGCAACAAAGTAGGTGCGCATCTTAATATCATCAGAAAATAAGCCACTCATGGTAGAAAGCTCAGTCATATGTGCTACCGCACTTTCATTTTCAGTTCCACAAAATTTCTTTCTCAACAATGGTTATGTAAGATAAATTAAGAGAGAAATCATAATCCTTATCTTTATGTCTATGGGAGATGTAGCAAACTTAGCATTGGAAGATAATTTAGGTTTAACAGTGCGTCTCTCAAGCAGACTCTTAATAGCACTTGTACCATGAGTGTTTTAACATTCTTCAATAAATTCATCAGTCATTTCAATATAACTGTCTTCAAGATCATAGCTCTCTCTAGACTCAGGTGAACTAATAGGTGTAGCAGTATCTTAGTGTTTCCATCTATAGTTCTAGCAATCGTAGCATCTAGGAAAGGACCTAATGAACCACTCTCATCAAGCACAGTAGAAGTAGCATCATAGGTATCAGGAGCAATTTCAGATTCAACAGAACTAGCAGTATGTGTAGCATGTGTATGTGGTGGTGGTGTAAGGAGCTTACTCATCACAGATGGTGAATCAAGAGCAACATAGGTGTTCAGAACTGTACCTCTCCTTGTAGTGGATGGTAATATAGGAACTTTTCCATCACGAGTTTTACCCATGATGAATAGATAGCAGCAAACAATAATGATTCCAATTGAACTTTATAAATAGAGCTATGCTCTCCGGCAATGGTGCCAGAAAATAGTATTGATGACCCACAAGTATAGGGGATCACAACAGTCTTCGAGGGAAGTAAAACCCAATTTATTGATTCGACACAAGGGGAGCCAAAGAATATTTATAAGCCTTAACAACTGAGTTGTCAATTCAGTTGCACCTGGAAATTATCTTGCTTGTAGTAGTTTATCAGTAGCAACAGTTTTGTAGTAGCAATAACAAAGTGATAGCAGTAGTAAACGTAAAGACAATAGTAATGATACATTGCAAATGTATCTATAATTTTTGATGTTCCATGCTTAGTTTTATCCACTTTCTTGTGTTTTGTTCCAACTTTGGAGTACTTTTATTATGATTTCTTGGACTAACCTATTAACAAGAGCCACGTACCACCTGCCTTTGTTTCGTTGTTTTTGGTTCCGTAAAAGTCGAAATGAATATTCTCGAATTGACGGACAAAAGCCAAAGTGCCTATTTTTCCGGAAGGATCAAGTGCCGTAATATGAGACGGAGAGGGCGGGGCCACATGATTTGGCCGCTGCGGCCAGGCCTGGCCGCGCCATGGGGTGGTCCGCCGACCCAAAGACCCCTCGGCCTCTCCTTCCGCCTATAAGTTGCCCTCGACGAAAACCCTAAGGCACCCGATCAAAAATCCACGAAGAGTCTATAGTCGCCCATCTCCATCCCTAGATCAGAGGGATTTGAAGCTCTTCCGGCACCGCCGGAGAGGGAATTCACCGAGGCCTTCTTCATCACCATGCAAGCCTCCGGTGTGATGCGTGAGTAGTTCATCCTTGGACTACGGATCCATGTAGTAGCTAGATGGCTGGTTTCTCCTCCTTTGTGCTTTCATGTTTAGATCTTGTGAGCTCCGTTCATGATCAAGATCATCTATTTGTAATCCATACATGTTGTGTTTGTGGGGATCTGATGGATATTGAGATGCTATTTCAGATTGATTATTGATTCTATCATGTCTTTGTTATTTGAGATCTTGCATGCTTTCCGTTGTTAGTAGCTATCTTGGCCAAGTAGATGCTAGCAACTCCAAGAGTTAGTATTTATGCTCGATAGTGGGTTCATACCTCTGGTAATCTGGGGAAGTGGCAGAAATCTCTAAGGTACTAGATGTGCTGTTGCTACTAGGGAGAAAACAACGATCTTTTGTTGATAGAAAAATTGTATTGTTTACTTTACACGCAGTTCGTAAAGCAATAATCTGTTGCTTGCAACTTAATACTGGAGGGGGTTCGTATGATAACCTGAAGGTGGATTATTAGTCATAGATGCAGTTGGATGGCGGTCTATGTATTATGTTGTAATGCCCAATCAAGTCTCAAAGGAGTCAAGATGATTAGTATATGCATGTATTGCTTTCTCGGTGTTTGTCAATTGCCCCGCTGTAATTTGTTCACCCAGCATGTTATCTATCTAAGGAGAGCCACCTCTAGTGAACTATGGATCCCGGTCCTTTTCTTTACATACAATCTACAATCTTTTACTGCTTTGTGTTTACTTTCTGCAAACTTTCACTTCTTTCCATTCGATACGTTTAATCCTTTGTTTTTCGCAAAACACGGTGAGATTTACAACCTCATCGCAAGTTGGGGACAAAGTTTTGTGGTTGTGTTGTGCAGGTCTCCACGTTGCTACTAGCACCGGTAGTGCGCTCTGCCAAAGCTCAGCTAGTAACACCTTTGAGGTGTTTCCTTGCTCCTACTGGTTCGATTAAACCTTGGTTTCATAACTGAGGGAAACTTGCTACTGTGCTCATCATACCTTCCTCTTGGGGTTCCCAATGAGCTCTACATCAACACCACGCACCAAGCAGTTTTCTGGGCACCGTGTATTGAGCCATCAAGCGATTTTCTGGCGCCGTTGCCGGGGAGTCAAGGACATCTTCACAAGGGGTGTCCCTCATAACCAATCTCTTTACTTTGTTGTTTTTGTTTTTCTTAGTTTCTTTTTGCTTTGTTTGCTTATTTTGTTCCTCAAAAAACACAAAAAAATTAGTTTTACTAGTTTGCTTTCTTATTTGAGAACCCCCCAAAAAATGACTACTCTTGAAAACACTAAGTTGTGTGACTTCACTAGCACCAACAACAATAGTAAGAGTGCTCCCTCTGAACTTGAAGTTATGCTTAAAGAGTTTATTAGTAAACAAACTGCTTTCAATAAAACTATTGAGGAAAAACTCTCTAATGCTAAAAGAAATATAGCATCTTTGACTGAAGCTCAATCTTCTTTGAATAAAATGGCTGCTAAACCTGAAACTAATGAGAATCCCTTTGCAGCTACTAATGCCATACAAGTGAGAATTGATGAAAATGTCAGACTATTAGCTGAATTACATGCTAAGTGGGAAAGAGAAGATGAAATTGCTAGAAACATTAGTGTTTCTACTATCACCACCACTAGTGTTGAGGATAGTAATAGTTCTACTACTTTAGATGATAAAGTTGATTTTGATCTTGATGGTTGCAACATCTCTGAACTTATTAAGTTTCTACAAAAGCTTGCTAAAAGTCCCAATGCTAGTGCTATGAACATGGCCTTTACAAAACACATTACTGATGCTCTCATAAAGATTAAATAAGAAAAGATGAAACATAAAGCTTCTATTCCTATAAAACAAGAAGATGGTTGGGAACCCATCATTAATATGAAAGTGAATGACTTTGATTTCAAAGCTTCGTGTGATCTTGATAGTAGTGTTTCTATTATGCCTAAAAGGATTTATGATATGCTTGATTTGCCTCCTCTTGAAGATTGTTATTTGAATGTCCCACTAGATGCTAATACTAAAAATAAACTCATGGGGAGTCTTAATGATGTTCTTATTATGGTTAATGATTCCTATGTCCCCGTTGATTTCTATGTTTTGGATGTTGAATACAATGCTTCTTGTCCTATTACTTTGGGAAGACCTTTTCTTAGAACTGTTGGTGCCATCATTGATATGAAAGAAGGCACCATTAAATATCAACTCCCACTCAAGAAAGGTATAGAACACTTCCCTAAAAAGAGAGAAAAGATTTCTTTTGCTTCTCCTATGAAAACAAAATTTGGTCTTAATGCTTCTTCATTTGAGAACACTTGATTCTTTCTTTGGTTCTTATGCCTAACTTAAAGGCGTTAAAGAAAAGTACTTGTTGGTAGATAACCCAAGAGTTTTAGATGGTTCTTAGAAGTTATTACCTCTGTAATAACCTCTCCTTATCCTTTTTATTTGCTTTTTGTGCCAAGAGTAACCTCTAATGAGAGTGAAGTAATGATTGGGAAAGTTGCTGTCCCGAAACAGATTTCTGTGCTTTACTGTAAAAATTCCTGAGAGAGCTCTGTACGTCGGATTGAGCTGTAATTGTTTGTGCTTATGCCCCAGGTTGTGATCTAACTTTCGTTAGTGCAACACTTTTTAATTTGAGCAACAGAAGGTCTTCAAAAAAATTCGTCTTTACCTGCTGGTCTGTTTTGACAGATTTCTGCCATTTTCTGCATTTGCTTCTTGTTAGTTCCTTCTTGAGTTCCTTTGGGGAATTGAGCTTTTTGAGGGAAGTGCTACAGTAGCTAGTGTTCTAATGGAAGTTTATTTGGTGTTATAACTGAACCTTGAGACTTATTTATCTTAAGTGCACTAATATTGCTAATGAGATTGTGTGAAGTTTTGTATGAAGGAAAATTTTCAGGTGTATGGAAGGAATGAGTAACGAGATGAAGGATGGACTAAAGCTCAAGCTTGGGTATGCCACGTGTGTCACCCCAAGAAATATCCAAGAAGTACAAGCGTCAAAGCTTGGGGATGCCCAAGGCACCCCTTTCTTCATCAATAAAAATTCCAGGTTTCTTCCAAACGCTTCATTTTTATTGTTTCATGCACAGTTGTGTTGTTCTTGGAGCGTCTTCTTCTTCGTTTTTGTTTTGGTTTTTAGTTTGCTTGGTTTGTTTAGTTTTCTGGAAAGTTGGTTGGACCCCCTCTTTCACACTTTGGTTTGCAAATAGTTTGGTTTGGTTTGGAAAAGAGTAGGAAAGTTCATGCTTATGTGGTAAAAAGAGCTCGTTTTTTACTATGGCTATGCTTTGTCATGCCATGCTTGATATTGTTTTGGCTTTATGCTTAGTATTCTTTGCTGTAGCATGAATTGTTATAAACAATGGATATTGCTTAATGTGCCTTGGATGAATCATGCATTGTTTTAGCATATTAAAGCATAGTATAGTGGTATTCTCCTTTGATGCTTTATTTGGGTTAACTTGGTGCATGCTCACACCATGTTATGACTATCTCAAGTCACCATAGCCTTTATGATCCTTTAGTTTTCAACTTGTAGTATCACTTTATGCTTTGATCAATGTTGTTTTGTCGCTCTGCATGATTATGGCCATTATTGCTCTCTTAGTTTGTCGTTCCCAGTCTTTTGCTAGCCTCCACAACAAAGTATGAGTTACACTCATGCATCCAACTCCCTAAACCAAGTTTTTCCAAAGACTCCACCATACCTACCTACTGGCTTTTGCTATTCCAAGTATATTCATGCTTTTGTTTACCTTCCACTTGTTATGAGAAAACTAGTGATTAAAGCTCTCACGAACTTAATGGCACACTTTACTTTATTTCCTCTAATAAACTTGAACCATTGTGTCTTCTATGTTGTATATGCTTGCACTTATTTGTTCGCAATTAGCAGAACCATGCTTTCATGGGGAATGCTTTCAACATTGCACTTGGTACTTGTACCTAGTTGATATCATGCTCTTTTGTATATGGATGTCGTCGGTGTGAAATGAAAGGGGAGCTTGTAAGTCCATGGAGTTATGTATATGTGTTAGAGAAACGTCTGGGCCGCTGGTCTAATCCATGCTGGCATGGTGGAAACCTGCAGCGTAACCATAATGAGCTGTCTATGAGGCATTCTTCTTATAAAAAAAGAGTCCTATTGATAAAAAAAGAGAAAAGAAAAAAAGATACTATGAAAAGAGGAAAGAAAGAAAAAAGCACCATATTCCCATGGTAAATAAGAAGAATGCTGAGATGCTCGTTGTCTGCTTGCCTTGTCATTTTGATATGGGGATTCTTCTGTATCATCGGGCAAGGGGTACCCCGTTGGCGGTTCTCTATGATACACATGCACTTACGATGACAAGAACTTACCGGTGACTAAACTTGAGTAGCATGAGGAGCGGCCCTCGTATATAAGGGACATGAGATTTCTGACTTATACTTCGTCAAGCATGTACACCATAGTTTGTTCACTTTAACCTTAATCACTTCAAGATGCTTATGATAGGGGCAATGAGAGCTGGAAGCTATAAGTATCATAATTTTTGGAAGCTCTTTATGAGACTTGAATCCCTACTTCGTTTTACAAAAGGCCTTTCTTCCACCATTATATTGAGTCTCCACCTTCTAACTTTATGCACTTACTTTGAGAGCATAGTGGCCATTCTTAGTTCTATGTGCATTGTCCCAAGACTAGTTGATTGATGCATAACTTGTTATTGCTTGTTTGAGACAATTGTATCTAGTCACTCTTATGAACTTTGAAGGTGTCCTATGCATTTATATTTGCTACTCTATTGAGGGATAAGCTGAATACTTTTATGCTATGTTTTCTTTATGTGAAACAAACAAACGTCTTGCAAAGCATTGTTATTCATGAATCTTTTGTTTGTGCCTTTTCATGTTGCATCTTAGTTTGTTTGCTTATTGCTAGAACTTTGTCTTTCATGTTATGATTGAAGTACTATGATTCCATCCTTGAATGTTTTGCAAATACTTTAATCAAGTCTTTGATGGTGCATGTAACCTCAAAAATTCTTTCTTTTTATCACTTACCTACTCGAGGACGAGCAGGAGTTAAGCTTGGGGATGTTGATACATTGCAAATGTATATATAATTTTTGATGTTCCATGCTTAGTTTTATCCACTTTCTTGTGTTTTGTTCCAACTTTGGAGTACTTTTATTATGATTTCTTGGACTAACCTATTAACAAGAGCCACAAAGGCCACCGCTGCATTTCTGTTGTTTTTGGTTCTAGAAAAGTCAGAAAATGAATATTCTCGGAATTGGACAGGACAAAAGCCAAAGTGCCTATTTTTCCGAAGGGATAAGTGCCAAAATACGAGACGGAGAGGGGCCAGGGGCCGGCCACACCACCTGGCTGGCGGCTGCCTGGCTCGCCGAGGTGGTCCAGCCGACCCCAGACCTCTCGGCCTCCTTCCGCCTATAAGTTGCCCTCGACGAAAACCCTAAGTACACCGATCAAAAATCCAAAGAGTTCAGAGTCAGGCCGTCATCTCCATCCCTAGATCGGGAGGGATCAAGCTCTTCCGCACTCACTTGGAGAGGGGAATTCACCGAGGCCTTCTTCATCACCATGCAAGCCTCGGTGTGATGCGTGAGTAGTTCATCCTTGGACTACGGATCCATGTAGTAGCTAGATGGCTGGTTTCTCCTCCTTTGTGCTTTCATGTTTAGATCTTGTGAGCTCTTCATGATCAAGATCATCTATTTGTAATCCATACATGTTGTGTTTATGGGATCCGATGGATATTGAGATGCTATTTCAGATTGATTATTGATTCTATCATGTCTTTGTTATTTGAGATCTTGCATGCTTTCTATTGTTAGTAGCTATCTTGGCCAAGTAGATGCTAGCAACTCCAAGAGTTAGTATTTATGCTCGATAGTGGGTTCATGCCTCTGGTAATCTGGGGAAGTGACAGAAATCTCTAAGGTACTAGATGTGCTGTTGCTACTAGGGAGAAAACAACGATCTTTTGTTCATAGAACAATTGTATTGTTTACTTTACACGCAATTGTGAAATAATCTGTTGCTTGCAACTTAATCTTGGAGGGGTTCGGATGATAACCTGAAGGTGGATTATTAGTCATAGATGCAGTTGGATGGCGGTCTATGTATTATGTTGTAATGCCCAATCAAGTCTCAAAGGAGTCAAGATGATTAGTATATGCATGTATTGCTTTCTCGGTGTTTCTCAATTGCGCCGCTGTAATTTGTTCACCCAGCATGTTATCTATCTAAGGAGAGCCACCTCTAGTGAACTATGGATCCCGGTCCTTTTCTTTACATACAATCTACAATCTTTTACTGCTTTGTGTTTACTTTCTGCAAACTTTCACTTCTTTCCATTCGATACGTTTAATCCTTTGTTTTTCGCAAAACATGGTGAGATTGACAACCTCATAGCAAGTTGGGGACAAAGTTATGTGGTTGTGTTGTGCAGGTCTCCACGTTGCTACTAGCACCGGTAGTGCGCCCTGCCAAAGCTCAGCTAGTAACACCTTTGAGGTGTTTCCTTGCTCCTACTGGTTCGATTAAACCTTGGATTCATAACTGAGGGAAACTTGCTGTTGTGCTCATCATACCTTCCTCTTGGGGTTCCCAACGAGCTCTACATCAACACCACGCACCAAGCACTTTTCTGGGCGCCGTGTATTGAGCCATCAAGTAACAATTGCAGTAAACAGTAGGATTAAAGTGCGGTAGGCATAGGATGGATGGACAGGCGTTGCATGGACAAGACAATTCATGTAATAATCAAGACATAGGGCATTTCCGGATAAATAAGATAAAGTATCCAAGTACTAAATAATCATAGGCATGTGTTCCATATATAGTCATATGTGCTCGCAATGAGAACTTGCACAACATCTTGTGTCCTGCTAGCCCGTTGTAGCGGGGCCTCAAGGGAATCTACTGGAAATTAAGGTGCTCCTTTTAATAGAGCACCAGAGCAAAGCATTAACACTCTGTGAACACACGTGATCCTCACATCACAGCCATCCCCTCCAGTTATCCCAATTTCTGTCACTTCGAGGCCTCGAGTTCCGGACAATAATATGTGAATACAACTTGCAGGTAAGATCATAAACAATACTATCATCATGAATCAATAACATGTTCAGATCTGAAATCATGGAACTCGGGCCCTAGTGACAAGCATTAATCATAACAAGTAGCAACAATCTCAAAAGGCACTAACAATAGATACTAGGCACCATGCCCTAACAATCTGATGCAATTACATGAACGATCTCATCCAATCTCTACCATCCCCATAGCGTACTACGGGGGATTACTCACTCATGGATGGGGGAATCATGGATGGTTGATGGAGAAGCGATAGTGATGATGATGGCGATGATCTCCTCCAATTCCCCGTCCCGGCAGGGTGCCAGAACAGAGTTTCTGGTTCCGAACCGCAGTTTCTGGTGGTGGCAGCGCAGCGGAATTCTATATGGAAAAACGTCGAACCCTCCCCTCTGTTTTTAGGTCAGAGGGCTTATATAGGCGAAAGGAGAGGTCGAGGCGGAGACCGAGGCGACCACACCACCCCCTGACGCGGCTAGGCCTGGCCTGCATGGCCAGGTGGTGTGGGCCCCTCGTGGCCCCACTCCGTCGCGTCTTCTAGCTTCGTGAGTCTTCTGGTAAAATAGGAGTTTTGCGATATTTTCTGGGATTTGTCCTGAAAGTTGATTTCCTGCACAAAAACGAGACACCAAAGCAATTCTGCTGAAAACAACGTTAATCCGCATTAGTTGCATCCAAATCACACAAATTAGAGAAGAAACAATAGCAAAAGTGTCCGGGAAAGTAGATACATTTTGGACGTATCACTCCTTTGCTAAAGTAGCACCAAATATCCCCCACCTTGTTGGAGTTTGCATCACGCCTCCCTCGTTGTACAAGGCCTTGGTATCAGAGCCCTTTGCCAAGACATCAAGATCTCACCAAGCCACCCGCTCACTATGACGGTTAGAGAGAGAGAGATCCTTGCCCGACGCCGATCCTAGGGATTGTGCCGGACCGGTAGCCGCCGGCATGCGCTATTGGCTTGTATCATGTTTTCGTGTGTGTGTGTGTTCATCGAGTTCTTTGTGCTTGAGTTCGTGTACTTCATCACCTCCCTCTTCCCCTCGCACCTCCCTCTCGATATCCACGGGGATTCATGAAAGATCGGGCTACCCCAAGGGGCATACCCCAATAGTCATAGCCACCATAACGTCACCGCTGGTTGAGAAATCTCTAACTCTAGGGAACTTACTGTGGCGACAAGCGTAGGTCCGAGATCTCAAGGATGAGTTCCTGCAATTCCATGAGTGTTCGATATAAACCCTCAAGTCAACCTTGCGGAAAAAAGACGCTTGCTACAACACTCTGCACTTGGAGTCCCACCAAGTTGGTACACACCGAGTTGTTGCCACTAAGAACATTTGCTGGCGTTATTGCCACGAAATTAAGGAAGAATCTCACAGAGGTTGCAGCATGTTGAACCTCCCACAAAAACTGTCAGAACATTTTCTGGCATCATTGTTGGGAGTTGAGGAACAATTTCAAAGAGGATGGTGCCTGGATAATTCCCATAGAAAATGCTAGGGAATTTTCTGGTGCATCACAACTGCGTCATCATCAAGTTCGGAGCACGGTTCATCTTCCACAACAATTGCTAGAACATCTCTGGCACCATCATCAACTTGTTCAAAGACCTAATCCTGGGGAGGTACCAATGTGAGCTTGCTTTGTTCTTTAGATCTATAAAGCAATTTTCTTTTGTCTTGTTTTTGTTCTTTCTTTTTGTATGTTTACTTTGTAGTCTTGTATTTACCTTTTCCCTTATACACATAAAACCCGTAAAAAATAGAATAATCTTTTTTATTTGTAAGATGGACAAGAGGAAGTTTTGGCCCTTTAGTGTTAAGAATTTTCCTCAATAATGCAATTTCCCTATTGCACCTTTTGAAATTGATCATGCATTAATCAAATCAATTTATGAAGATCAATTTCATGAACATACTAAAGAAGATCCTATCTCACATTTAAAGAAATTTAATGCTAGATGTAAAACCTTGAAGATAATATATGCCAACAACAATCTAATAAAAACTAAACTTTTTTCCTTATTCACTTGTTGGTGTTGGGGATATGCTAAATGGGTATCACCATTGAATGTCTCTAATCTGGATAACCTGGGTGGTCCACAGTTGGTAGCAAGGACCATGGCCTGCTGGGCGGCCCAGTTAGACGGATCCAGAAAGGAGGCCCATGCCGGATAAAGGAAGGCTATGTGGTAGTCACCGACATACGCGGAGCCTTGGAGTACAATACATGAAGACTAGTTAGTATTGGTGTAGAACTCTGTAACTTGTCCAGCAAGGTCCTTTCCCTATAACTCTAGGTTCTGTCACCTTTATAAGCTGGACCTATGGAAGCCTTTAGGGCAGAACACTCAATGTACAACGTACGACAAAACACAACACCTCGTACAACGAACCGATCCCTGTAACTCAGCATATTGCCATTATAGTGATTTATAGCAGGAGTAGAGTTCCGCCACCGTCACGGGACTTGAAACTGGGTAAGCTGCGTTACCTCGTACCCGTCAACTCACCGCATTTCCCCACCTCTCTAAACACACTCTGTGAGGACCCCTCCATAGCGTACTCGTCGGCAATACCACGACATTGGGAAAGCTTTGGATTGGATACTAAAATGACTAATTGCGTAATTTCAATACCTGGCTTAATATTAAAGCAGCATTTGTAGAAAGGTTTGGTTCCTCTGAAACTTTAATGTGGTGACCTAGTATACCACTGCATGATGTAGTACACTATAGTCATTGACATAACACCAATGAAATACCGTTCCATTAGTATTACATCCCTCAGAGTGGTACAACAAAAACATCGTGTGTTCAAGACATGACTCTAGGTTACTGGTGACGAAAGCAACTTCTTATAAAGAAGAACCAGAAATAACAACTCATAACTACCATACTAATAAGACCAGTATCTAAACTATATGGCTTGTAATTGTTGTTATATCAATCCTCTACAGAAGTAGGTTCTAGAATCTAAGGATTTGTCTATACACTAGTCTTCAACTTCTCTTCTATTGGTCCTGATGTAGTCGTTGACTTTGTTGATCCCCACAGAATATCTTCAACTCTTCAAGATAGTTCTCCTCTTGAGGTCGATATTGATTGCTCCGAGATCTAATAAGGGTGAAGAAGGTACAGTTGAGTATGAGCATACTCAACAAGTTCACTAAAAAGGATTGTTTGATGCACTATCTATAGCCATAGACCATAGGTCATATGCCATGCAGGTTTTCATAAACATTTCTTCAAAGGTTGCTTTTATTCTAAAAAGCTATATCCGACAGTCTTCACAAGTTGATTAGAACTTCGTGGAGTTCCTTTCCTGTAGCGTTCGCAGATCCTTCCTGGAATAGGAAGTAACATGTCACAATTTTATACACTCTGTAGAGGTGTGTTGCTTTACCCATGAGAGATCCTTATCCATGTTTCACATGCAAGTCATGACCTTGTCCATACTTCCTTGGTACGGGGCCCAGTATAAGGATCCAAGCCGATCACTGCCCTTCTCCGTGACCCCACATGCCAACACGATCCTTCAGGCTAGCCACATCTTTGTTAAGCCCCTTTTTAGGCCAGCTACAACTCTTATAGACCCCTCAAGACTCTGTGAGCTGGTTGTGCTCCTAGCAGGTTCCATTTAAAAATGACCGACCATACCTCCGACAACCTCTCATAGATAATCTAGACACCAAACCCGCGGGGCCTAAGGCTGCCCACCCATGTTACTGGATCTGTGCAAGGAATCTCAGTGAGAAATTAAATCTAAGT
Source organism: Avena insularis (assembly GCA_023614405.1). Classification (NCBI taxonomy): domain Eukaryota; kingdom Viridiplantae; phylum Streptophyta; class Magnoliopsida; order Poales; family Poaceae; genus Avena; species Avena insularis. The sequence goes on along the minus strand of CM042696.1, from coordinate 90,635,441 downwards.
TTTGTTTGCATAACGATATATAAGTTGGGGGTCTTAACACCACCCACCCCAATCCTAAGTTGTCTTCCACGCTCTCAACACAACACTATGGGTCAACGCCTCGGCTTCGTTGCCCGTCGCCGCTAACGCGACGTATGGGTGACGAAGCCTCAAATGGGTGTTAGGGTACCGAGGCTACGTCGATCATGGATGCTACCGTGTCGATGACGACGAATCCTCGGTACCCTGACAACTAAGGCTACCACGACTATGTAAACTAAGACCACTAAGTTATTAAAAAAGAGGAAGTCTAGAAAACAACAAGAAAGAAGCACATAGAAAATTAACAGGCAGTACAAGTGCCACACATAGGGAAGCTCAAATTTAAAATAGAGGAAGTGCAGACTACAACACGTGGGAAGCACAAAGAACGTTAATAGGAAGTACACATCACATGCTCCATGGAAGGAAGTTCAAATATGAATCGAGATATAGAGGGGGGGGGGTTAATACAAATGGTCTACCATGCAGCATCAACGGTAATGCATCGATAGGTACCAAGTGAGAAATTAAATGTAAGTCTTGTTTGCATAATGATATATAAGTTGGGGGTCTTAACACCACCCACCACAACCCTAAGTCGTTGTCCACATGCTCAACACAACACTATGGGCCAACGCCTAGGCTTCGTCGCCCATCGCCGCTAACGCGGCGTACGGGTGACGAAACCTCGAAAGGGTGTTAGGGTACCGAGGCTACGTCAATCATCGATGCTACCGCGTCAACGACGATGAATTCCTTGTACCCTCACACCTAAGGCTACCGCGTCTATGTAAACTAAGACCACTAAGTCATTAAAAAAGGAAGTGTAGTTACAACAAGAAAGACGCACAAAGAAATTTAACAGGCAATATAGGTGCCACACAGAGAAAAGTTCAAATTTGAAGCGGAGGAAGTGCATACTATAATAGGTGGGAAGCACAAAGGAAGTTAATATGCAGTACACATGCTCCACAGATGGAAGTTCAATTATGCTAGATATGGGGGGTGAATATAAATGGTCTACCATGCAGTGTCGATGCTAACACATCGACAGGTACCAAGTGAGAAATTAAATCTAAGTCTTGTTTGCATAACGATATATAAGTTAGGGGTGTTAACATCACCCACCCCCAACCCTAAGTCGTCATCCGTGCGCTCAACACAACACTATGGGCCAACGCATCAGTTTCGTCGCCCGTCGCCGCTAATGCGGCGTACGGGTGACGAAGACTCGGAAGGGTGTTAGGGTACCAAGGCTACGCCAATCGTCGACGCTACCACATCGACAATGACGAATCCTTGGTAGCCTCACACCTAAGGCTACCGTATCTACGTAAACTAAGACCACTAAGTAATTAAAAAGAAAGTATATAATACAACAAGAAAGAAGCACAGAGAATTTTAATAGGCAATATAAGTGCCACATAGAGGGAAGTTCAAATTTAAAACATAGGAAATGCATACTATAATAGGTGAAAAGCACAGAGAAAGTTAACATGCAGTACACATGCCCCACAGATGGAAGTTCAAATATGCCAAATATGGAGGGGTGAATACAAATGGTCTGCCATGCAGCGTCGACGCTAACACATCGACAGATACCAAGTGCGAAATTAAATCTAAGTCTTGTTTGCATAACGATATATAACTTGGGGGTCTTAACACCACCCACCCCAATCCTAAATCATCGTCTGCACGCTCAACATAACACTATGGGTTAACGCCTCGGTTTCGTCGCCTCTCACCGCTAACATGGCGTACGGGTGACGACGCCTCGAAAGGGTGTTAGGGTACCGAGGCTACGTCGATCGTCGATGATGACGAATCCTTGGTACCCTCACACCTAAGGCTACCGCGTCTACGTAAACTAAGACCACTAAGTTATTAAAAAAAAGAAGTACAAAATACAACAAGAAAGAAGCACAGAGAAAGTTAACAGGCCACACAGAAGGAAGCTTAAATTTAAAGCAGAGGAAGTGCAAACTACAATAGGTGGGAAGCATAGAGAAAGTTAACATGTAGTACATATGCCCCACAGATAAAAGTTTAAATATGAAACTAGATATTAGGAGTGAATACAAATGGTCTACCATGCAGCGTTGACACTAACGTGGATTGCTACAATAAAATGAAATATTTGAAAAATAATAAATAAGTCTGCAAAATGGAGGAAGTGCACACTTCGACTTCGTGGAGTGCGAATGTGTAATCCAAGAAGTACAAATACTAGTCAAGAAAAGTTCGGACAGTTGTTTCTAAACAATATAGAATTTAAAACGAGTGGACAATAATTTAAAATCTATCCCTAAACCATAAGAAATTTAGGAAAACATTCTAAACGAAAACGTTGCTCCTACTTCGTAGCTTTCCAACGCCATATCATTCGTATCATTCTGACAAACGATTCAGAAATAATTATATAAATACTGTCCACTCGTTTTAAATATATCAGAATTTTGGTATTTTCAAAATTATTCCAAAACCGTATAAAACTTAAAAAACTTTAAAAATGAAAAAGTTGCGCAATTTCAATATCTTTCTAATGGTATATCATTTGTATTATTTTGGAAAGGGGTTCGAAAATCGTAGTAAAAATTCGTTATCTTTCCATATAGATGGATTTCGTATTTTTCAAATTAAATTCAAACCGTGTAGAATCTTCGAAAAGTTTAAAGACGAAAAAGTTGCGGTTTTCCGAGATCTTTCGAACGGTATATCATTTCTATAATTTTAATTAACCGTTGAGAAATTTGAAGTAAAATATGTACCTTCAACGAGCAGTTCACATAATTCAAACGAGAAGCTCGGTAATACCATCCGAAAAGTACAACTATATATTAACAACGGGAAATGTAGTCTAATGCTCGCAATAATATTCTGCAACCGGTTGCAGAATAGCTCTAGTGGGTCAGACTATTCAAAAACCGGTGTATAGAATAATATCACTAACGCGCAGCTAGCTGAGAATTGCACTAAGTCTCAGCTAGGTGACGTCACCTGGGTGCGCAACACCAACTATTATTGTTTGGTTTATTTCTCCTCTATCTATCCCAGACGTAGCTGTAGGCCAAGACCTGGCCGGCCGGCACCTATGCTACCGGAAGTGAAGTGCTCACTATGCCGTACAGCCAGTGTGATCGAATGCAAACTTCAAATCTCACTCGTGACTTTTAAAGTTTCTTTGTTGCATGTTCGACTAATTACTATTCCCTCCGTTTCAAAATATAAGATGTTTTAGCTTTGTGAAGGGAGTGTATCTAGACTTCTTCTAGTGTCTAGGTTCATTTATATTTGGAGTGAACCTAGACACTAAAAGGGATCTAGATACACTTCCTTCACAAAACTAAAACATCTTATATTTTGAAACGGAGGGAGTAGATCAATAAAAAGTACTTTCTCCATTCGGAAATAAGTGACTTAAATTTGTCTAGATTCACATATATCTTTTAGTCATGTTTTACTGTATATATACATCTGAATCTAGAAAAATGTAAATCATTTATTTTAGGACGGAGGAAGTACTACGCTCTTCGTACTGATTTATTAGACTAACACAGAGTTTAAGAAACATGTTTGACTATAAATTTGATCAACTAAATATGAATTAAATATCATAAAAACTATATCATTGGACGGGTCTTTTAAATATGAATCTAATGGTATGTTTTTCGCGACATATAATTCATGTTTTCTTGACCAATTTTATGGTTAATTTTTTCTTGAACTCGGTGTTAGTCTAATAAACCTCCGTTTTAAAGCCCAAGGTTTTTTTTTGAAAAGTTAAGCTACAAAAATTTTGACCAAATTTTTAGAAAAAACTATAAAAAATTATAATATTATATATTGATATCATGTGAAAATATGTTTTATGAGTATCAAGGGTATGGATTTTGTATTCTAATTTTTTTTTCTTCTAAAAACTTGGTCAAAGTTCACGTAGTTTGACTTTTGAAAAACAATATAAGTCTTAACCTTTGAAATGGAGGTAGTAATTGGTAGCCATTTGCCATTACAAAAAAATCGTTTGCTATCAAGGGAACTAAAAAGACTACTTATGAAAGAAAATCTTAGTTACAACCTCACATGCAACTAAAAAGTATCAGTTATAACCACACTTACAACTGAAAGCTGAGTTGCAACTCCACTTGCAACTAGAGAAAAACTCAGTTGCAACCTTGGTTGTAATTGAAAAAATATCTTAACTGCAACCTCACCTGTAAATGAAAAAATCTCTTAGCTACAACTTCACCTATAAGTGAAAACATGAACCTGTTGCACTTCTAGTTGCAACCAGGAAAAACATGAACCAGTTGTAAAAGACTAACTGCAACTCGTACGAAATATAAGTCAGTTGCGAGTCTAAATTGCAACTCATTAGAAACATGAGTAAGTTACAAGTCCTATTGCAACTCATAGAAAACATAAGCCAATTGCGGTTCCGATTGCAACTCATAAATGAAACATGATTTAGTTGTGAGTCTGATTGCAGCTCATAGTAAGCATCAGTCATTTATGAGTCCGGTTGCAACTCATAGTAAAAATTGGTCAATTCCAAGTCCTATTGCAACTCAAGGAAAACATGAGTCAGTTGCGAGTCTGATTGCAACTAATATGAAAACATGAGTCAGTGGCGAGTCCAATTGCAACTAATATGAAAACATGAGTCAGTGGCGAGTCCGATTGTAGCTCATAAAATCATGAACCATTTACAAGTATGATGGCAACTCATATGAATAACATGAACCGGTACAAATCCAATTTCAACTTATAGGGAAAACATGAACCAGTTGCGAGTCTGGTTGCAACTCATAGGAAACATGAGTCTAAGTCAGTTGCGAAGTCTAACTACAATGTATAGGAAACGAGAAAATCATAATCGCAAAAACATTGAAATCAGTTGCACATCTAGTTGCAACTAGTAAAATCAAGAACTAATTGCAAAGTATGATTGTAACTCATAGGATACACATAAAAATTTAGAAAAAGATATGATGGACTAGCTTGAGTCAGTTTGTCGATGAGTCAAACTCAGTTTCGATTCAAGTTTGCAAGAGGGGGAACATGAACCAATTGCACTTCCAGTTGCAACTAGGAAACAAATTACAAGTTGCAAGTTAGATTGCAACTCATAGTGAAGATGTGACCGCGAACCAATCCTCAGTTACAACTCCAGTTGCAACTTCCGATAAGAAAGCAAGTAGTCTAGTTGTAAACTCGAGTGAAGAGGGGACCGTAAAACAATCCTCGGTTGCAACCTAGTTGCGCCTCCCAAAAGAAGGGTCAATTGCGAGTCTGATTGCAACTCATATGAAACAGGGACCAATTGCGAGTCCGGTTACAACTCATACCAATGAAAAATACAAGTCCGATTTCATATGAAACATGGACCAGTTGCGAGTCTGGTTGCAACTAAAACCTATAAAAAACGGTTGCAACTAAAATCTATGAAAAATAAGGGCCAGTTGCGAGTCCAGTTGTAACTCATATGAATCATGGACTAGTTGTGAGTTCCAACTGAAATTGTGTGTGGATATGCAACACGAGGCAAAACAAGACAAGAATCAACATAGTACTCAAGTTGCAACCCTAGTTGCAACTCGCTCTCTATACCATCAAGGGTCGGTTGCATGTCGAGATACAACTCAAGGCTAATTCTCAGTTGCAACTCTAGCTGCAACTCCACCTCTATAATTCTGAGTTGCAACTACCCCTCTATACTATCAGCGGAGAAGGCCAGTTGCGTGGCAAGTTACAACTCGAGACTCATAGTCCAGTTGCAACCTAAGTTACAACTCACTCTCTATACCATCAAGCGAGCAAGCCAGTTGTGTGTCGATATGCAAATCAAGGCTAGTTCTCAATTGCAACTCTAGTTGCAAGTCCCCCTCTATACTATCAGCGGAGAAGGCCAGTTGCATGTCAAGTTGCAACTTGGGACTCATAGTCCAGTTGCAACCCTAGTTGCAACTCCATCTCTATATCATCAGGGAGAAGGCCGGTTGCGTGTCGAGATGCAACTCAAGGATAAAAAAGACAAAAGAACAACACAGTCCTTAGTTGCAACCCTAGATGCAACTCCCCCTCTATACCACTAGGGGAGAAGTCCAGTTGTGTGTCGACTTGCAACTCGAGACACATATTCCTCAGTTTCAACCTGAGTTGCAAATCCATCCCTCTATATTCATGGAGAATGCCAGTTGCAACTCGGGACTCACAATCCTTAGTTGCAACCGTAGTTGCAACTCCCTCTCTATACCATCAGGGGAGAAGGCCAGTTGCATGTCAAAGTTGTAACTCGAGACTCATAGTCCAGTTGCTACCCTAGTCGCAACTCCCTCTCTATACCATCAGAGGAGAAGGCTAGTTGCGTGTCAAGTTGCAACTCAAGACTCACAATCCTTAGTTACAACCCTAGTTGCAGCTCCCTCTCTATACCATCAGGGAAGAAGGCCAGTTGCATGTCAAAGTTGAAACTCGAGACTCAGAGTCCAATTGTAACCCTAGTTACAACTCCCTCTCTATACCATCAGGGGAGAAGGCCAGTTGCGTGTCATGTTGCAACTCGAGACTCTTGGTCCATTTGCAACCCTAGTTGCAACTCCCTCTTTATACCATCAGGGAGAAGGACGGTTGCGTGTCGAGATTCAACTCAATGCTAAAAAATACAAAAGAACAACACAATCCTTAATTGCAACCCCAATAGCAACTCCATCTCTATACCATTAGTGGAGAAGGCCAGTTGCGTGTCAAGTTGCAACTCGAGATTGACAGTCCAGTTGCAATCTTAGTTGCTGTAACATCCCAAAATTTTAATCCAAGCTTATCAAGATCAAATCATCCAAAAATAGGGTTAACAAAAACTTTTCCAAATTAAAAATGAAAGCATTCATATGTGTGTGCATTTAAAATAGGAGTTGAATTGAAGTGCCTTGTTTAAGTGATCCAATGCTTGTAAAATGTTTCCTAGCTGATTTAAATATCATCTACATCATTCCCAAACTTTTACCAAAGAAAATCAAATAAAAAAGAATTAAAAAGGAGGAATGGTCATTTGGGCCATTTTAATCCCCTACACTACTTTGAGTGTTCCTAGCACTCATTTCTTAACAAAAACAATTCATGATCTTTGCACCCCTTGCTAGTACACATAATGAGGTACCAAGTCCCACCTTGTGATCTGCAAAAATCTTTCAAATGCTAATTTTAAATGATAGTTCAAAATTGAATCTAGTTCATATGGGAAGATCCCACTTTTTCAAAAACCATTCAAACAAGCTCCACTTTCAAAACCCTTGCAACCAGAGTCTACCTAGCACTAGTGGAGAACACCCAAAAATTTTGAAATCAAAATTCAAAAGTTTTTCTCTTTCGGCCATTTTGTCAAACACCTTGCTGGCAAGATCAAAGTGGCCTAACTATTACTGTTTTGGGCTGATCTTGTCTACCAAATTTGAAGTGCTTTGATCATCTTTGTCTCCCTCAAGTCCAACCAGACCCACACCAGCACATCCCCTACCTCCTAGCTGCACTGCATTGCCATGCCGAGCCACTCCTCGCCGGCCAACCGTGCACTCGCAGCAGCAGACCTCTCCAGCCTCTCTCGCCATGTCTAGCACGTCGCCAGTGGTCCACATCCACCGTCCAACCAACCCCAAGCCAGAGACAGAGAGCAGAGCGGCCATGAACTGCCGTGCCCGGAGCTGGTCGACCATGCCGACGCCACCCACATAGCACGCTCTGTCCCCGCGTGCATAGATCGCCCCTTGGCCGCAGCCCGCGCCCACCGCTCCGCCATGACCTGGGGAACACCCCAGACACCCCCGCTGGCCGCCCAACTCACCCCAGCCACCGCTCGCTGTGGACATCGCCGCCTCTGCCGCTCAGAGTGCTAGCTCGCCTAGACCGCATGCCACCTCCCCTACGCCCGCATTCACTTCCTAGAGCACCGCCAGGAGACCACCTGTCGATCACCATCCTTCGCCATGCCGCTAGCCGCCCGTCGCCGTGTCGCCACAGTCGCCTGCCCATACCCTTCGGTCTCCCCGCCGGGCCTATATAAACCGGCCTCCCCCGCACCATTTCTCCACCTCCACTCACTTCCCACCTCTCACTGATCCTTTCACCCCTCTCGCCAGAGCCAAGCGAGCTCTGCCTCACCGGAATTGGAGCCGGAGCAGCCGCAGCAGGAGGAGAAGGGCGCCTGCGATTTAGGGCACCCCAAGCTCACAAGAACGCCTCGCCGCCGTCGTCTTTCAGTTCGTTTGCCGCCTCGCCTACCCGTTGGAGCCTGCACGCCTCAGCAGACCCCATCGAGCCGCTAGGGTTCGAGCTGCCCGGCGACACATTAAGTCGTTGATGACGACCCTCAGCTGTAGATCCCCTTTCTAATCCTAGGCCCACAGCGCGCGTACCGTTTCGCGTGTTAAGACCCACTGACAAGCGGGACCCCCCTGTCAGCTGAGCCCCGCACCGTGGAGCGCCACTGGGCCGGCCCAAGTTCTTTCCCGCGCTAGCCCAACCGTTCAAATCTGGATTTTTCTTTTTAAGTTGAATCTAGTTTCTGTACACTAGTTTAAAATTCAATTCTGGGAGTTTTATAAATCCAAATTGCATGAAACCAATTTTGTCTGAAAGGTATTGAGATGATCTATCCAAGACCATTGGATTTAATTCAATTAGAGTTATAGATCTCTCCTAATAAAAATAACAAAACAGAAGCATTTGCACCTTACAACATTTTTATAAAATCAACCAAGTTAGCTTCTGAGTTGATTCCAACTCTCAAAAATCACATTTCACCATACCTATCTGAATATGTAATAATATTAGGATTTACATGCAGTGACTTTGGACTAGTACCAAAATAGTGCTATATAGGCATTTCTAGTCACTTTAAATCATTAAATAATGAACTTAAACTAAAATAGTTATGATCCAACCCTTAAATCACATTCCCACATGTTAGAATATGTGGTGATGGCATGTGTCCACATGATCCCATATTTTAAGTGGTGAATATTAAATCTTAGTTAATTTTTCAATGAGTAGAAATTACTTTTCTAAAATAAAAAGGATGAAACTATTGAATTAAACTTGTGATGCTTGTGATAATAATAGATCATCAATTGTGTGTCTTAGAATGCTATCTAGCCTAGTTAAGTATTGTTTGGTGATTGTGTACTCCGTATGTATTTATAGAAGATAGTACCAACCAAGCTTACGAGGAGGAGGAGTTCTACCAAGAAGAAGAAGAAAACTTCAACCACTTCACCAACCAAGGCAAGCCACCATTAACAGTGCAAGCTAACACTTGCAAGTTTAGTGCTTAGCAAGCTAGGATCAAAATAGATGGTTTAGCAAAGATGCCTTAAGCATGCTTTGATCACACCCCTTTTAACTAGTAGTTACCTCAAGTCTTTGTTTACAAGTTTTTACCTCCCTTAGTTTACACCAAGTTCTCTACTTGTTCTGAAGGTAGCATAAAAAGTATAAAACTTGACCTATTTAGAAACCTGTATATGTCATTCTATGGCATGAGATTGGACCCATCACTTCTACCTTAGTGAACACTCTTAACTTAGTAATTTAGAGTAGATCAAAAACTTGAATCACTTTAGATGGGAACACTTGGTGAAAATGAATTATGAAAACCTTGGAATGATGAGTCATTCTATTGAGATGTTTTGACATGTGTTGAGAAACACAAATGGTTGATGATGATGAAAATTTTGAGGCATGATCCTTAACTCCTTTATAAAACTGATGGTTGGATTCGGATGTAATACCATTCCAAATTTACCATACAACCACATTACCTGAATTGGGTAAGGCTTAGCTAGAAATTTATATGCATTAGTATTAGTTCCCTCGCGGGAGAGGTTTGAGCTGAGGCTACCTCTCAATGATGTCCACCTATGCAGTGCCCAAGATGACTGATGGTCATGGTTGGGAGGCCATGCTCATAGGAGAGGTGCTTATACTAGGGTGTGTAAAGGGAAGGTTATGTTTGATTATCTGCATACTAATTATGATGATTCAGGGTTATCCCTGACAGATGTATCGAATCTTGTGGTGAAAGTGTACCACCTCTGCAGAGTGTCAAACTATTGAATAGCACGTCATGGTTATGGACAGTTGGAATGGCCATACTGTTTCGTTGTTAGATGTTTTCCAAATAACTTGAACTGAATGATGAATCTTGACTTGACCACAACAGGGTTGTGTTTATGACATTAGCTTCCCAACTTAAGTGATTCTAGAACTTTACTTTATCTTTCTTTGCTTCAGAACTCAGCTTAGGTTTCAAACTTAACTTTATAATTAAACTTAGATTTAGCAATTTAACTTAGAATTATAGTACTTGTTAGTGGTAGTTTGCGAGTACTTAAAGAGTACTCATGGCTTTTGTCCCTGGCTATTCTCATGGCCAGACTATGAAGGAGACTACCAAGATGATGGCCAGTAGGACGGCTATGATAACTAGGACTATCTCGCCGTCGACCTGTGCCCCTGAAGATGGACCCCACCGCTATGCTTATCTTTTATTTCCGCTGCTTGTTGTATTAAGACTGGATCATGAGATCCTTATTTGTGTAAGACCTTAGGTATGGTTTGTAATGGATGATGTCCTGTGATATCCAATTCGTTATGTCTCACAAAAATGGTAATCCTGGGATTGCGAGGTATGGCATAACGGGCATCTAGGATTAAAAATCTGGGTGTTGACAAGTTGGTATCAGAGCCATCCTGACATAGGAGACCTTAGTTAGAATGGACGTCCAAACCAAAAACTTAGCTTCAAAACTAAAGTGAGTATTTATGAAAAAATATTTTCTCTATTACCCTTGTGAACTCATTCTTTCTCAAAAATTCATGTTCCTCAAAATTCTTACATTACTACTTAAAACTTGACACACTTGATCACCTCACTAATTTCCTCATCCTTAATTCTTGTAGATGGAGACTCAGTTCAGCAAGTTCTACCAGTTGGGAAACGGAGGTCAGCTGATCTTCGAGAGGGATCTGGATTCACTATCGGAGTTACTGGGATGCCCACATCCGGAGTTTCTTGGTGCTCAACTTCCAGGACCCCCAGGAGGAGACCTACAGTGGCTAGTCACCGCAGATCTTAGAGGAAGCATCGAAGCACCAACTTCTAGGAGAATTCAGTTCTCCGTGAGAGAGAACAACTGGCTAGATGGATTAGCCAGGGCAATGCATGAAGCTCTTGCACGTCTATGTGCCCTCAGCGTCAACAAGATCCAAGGAACCCGTTTTGCTCACTATGCAAGACGTGACTTCATGGGAATGCCGATGGAGATGCCAAGTCACCCAGAGTTGAGGCGTCAAGTGGAGAATCTTGACTTCTTGCTGCACGACAGACAGCAGGAACTGGACAATGCCAGGGAGTTAGCCAACCAGAACCGTGCCATTGCCGACCAGAAGGCCCAGACTTTCGCACTGCTTGTCCAAGACCGCCAGTCTCTTCGCCGCCAGCGTGCAAAGAAGGATCACACCATCGCCCGTCTTCGCAAGAAGGTGGCCGACCTCGAGAAGACAGTCAAGGAGCAGGAAGCTCAGCTTGCAGCCAAGGAAGAGGAAGATGAGGGTGAAGACATCCAGGGAGACATGGATTCTTACCTCAGCAACGATGATGACTTTCTGGAGGAGGATGCTGTGGACTTCTACACTGATGATGAGGACTCCGACTTCATCGATGATGAGTAGATGCACGAGAGCACTGTCGTAGCATGAGTTGTATCGGTCCCACTGTATCGTAGCTTGCAGAATGGTTCTTCAAACCATCTGCTTTCCTTTGTTTGTTGTGGTGTGTGTTGTATCGCATGCTTGCTTGCATAAAGGAAAATGAAGTTAGTTGAAAAACCTGAGTCTAACTCAAAGTTTTAGCTTTGAAAACCCAAAACCATGAACCTTAGAATTTCCCTCTTACCCCTATATCTATCTCAATCTTCAGATGACTCGTGGAAACCAAGGAGGGAGCAGCTCATCGCAGGACCCAATGCTGCAGATCTTGCAGAATCTCATCGCAGACCGTGAAGCAAGCAGGGCCGAGCGCCAAGCCAACTTAGCAACATTGCAGCAGATAGCCTAGATGGCTCTCAACAACCAAGGGCATGGAAATCAGGATCACCATGGATCCAAACTAAAAAAATTCAGAATACCAATCCCCCAATCTTCAACCAATCTAAAAACCCATTAGATCTTAATCGGTTACAGATTTATGGAAAACAACCTTGAAGTTGCAGGAGTTGATGAAAATGAGAAAGTTCTCTTTGCCACCCACTATCTGGCGGGAGATGCAAGAGCTTGGTGGAATAGCATCCACAATATGAACCATGGTCAGGTTATAACATGGGAATCATTCAAAGTCAAGTTCAGCCTCACCCACGTGCCGCAAGGTCTAGTCAACAGGATGAGAGATGAATTCCGTGAATTGAAGCAAGGAAGAATGATCGTAGGAGTACCGTGATGATTCCATCACTTGCCAGATATGCACCTGGTGAGATCAACACAGAGGCCAAGAAGAAGGAGAGATTCTTGAACGGACTACATGATGAGATGCAGACTGTCCTCATTAATATCCGCTTCCAAGATCTCGAAGAACTAGTCGACTCTGCCATTCAGATGGAAGGGAAGATTAACTAGGAAAACGACAACCACAAGCGTCATATGATGCAGCAGTCTGGATCCAGTAGTCACCAGAAATATCGTCCCAACCCTTCACCAGGATATGCACCAAGGAACAACCGACCCCCAAATTCTCGCCCAAGCTACCCTAACCGTAGCGGAGGCAATGTGAAGTCCGGAGGAAACCATCACAACTCCGGCAATGCCAACCATTTCAACCGTGCCCCTCCCAAGAGCAACAACAACAACACTGCACCCAGAACTGGCAGCAATGCTGTGCCTGTCGTAGTTAAGGACAAGTCCCGGATCACTTGTTTTGACTGTGGAGTGAAGGGTCACTACTCCAATGAGTGTCCCAAGAAGACTGCATCCAATGCCAATGTGAACGCCCCAGCTTAGCAGCAGCGTCGTGTTCAACCAGGAAAGAGATTTGCCCCAGGGAACCCTCACAACCGCAACGGTCGTCTCTTCCACATGAACGCAGAAGAAGCCCAGGAAGCGCCAGATGTAGTGTTGGGTATGTTTTCTGTCAACTCAGTTTTAGCAAGAGTATTGTTTGATTCTGGAGCATCACATTCATTTGTCACCGAAGAATTTGCATGCACTAGTAAGATTCACCCAACCAACCTGAAGCATGTCATGATAGTTCAAATCCCCGGTTCAACTACAAAAGCTAGAAAAATTTGCAAAGTTGTACCTATCAGAATACATGGGATAGATTTTTATGCCAACCTAATTGTACTTGGAACCAAAGGATTGGAAGTAGTACTAGGTATGGACTGGATGTCAAGGCATAAAGGATTGATAGACTGTGCTAAGAAAGCCATCACCATGACCAGTAGTTCGAGTAACAAGAGAGCATATCTACGAAACCTTACCCGTCAATTCAAGTGCAACAAGAGTGTAGCCCTGCCTACCATAGACCAAGTTAGAGTAGTCTGTGAATACCCCGACGTATTCCCAGATGAATTGCCAGGTATGCCCCCAGATAGGGATATTGAGTTCATTATCGAACTAATCCTCGAAACCGGACCCATAGCCTAGAGACCCTATAGCATGAACCCCTCAGAGTTAGTGGAACTGAAGAAGCAGTTGGATGCCATGTTAGCAACAGGCTTGATTCAGCCAAGCGCATCGCCCTGGAGATCACCATTGTTATTCGTCGACAAGAAAGATGGAGGCAACCGTCTGTGTACAGATTACAGAAAGTTGAATGACGTCACCATCAAGAACAAGTACCCCTTGCCAAAGATAGAGGATCTATTTGATCAGTTGACCGGAGCTCAGGTATTCTCAAAGATTGATCTTAGGACTGGTTATCACCAACTTAAGATTCGTGCAACGGATATTCCGAAGACCGCCTTTACTACTCGCTATGGTTTATACAAGTATACGGTTATGTCTTTTGGATTAACCAATGCCCCTGCTTATTTCATGAATCTCATGAATAAGATCTTTATGAATTTCCTAGATAAGTTTGTAGTTGTGTTTATCGACGACATCCTTATCTACTCCAAGTCAGAAGAAGAGCATGAGCAACATCTGAGAGTTATCCTAGAAACCCTGAGAGAGCATCAGTTATATGCCAAGTTCAGCAAGTGTGAATTTTGGCTAAAGGAAGTAGGATTCCTAGGACATATTGTGTCTGCCGGAGGAGTATCTGTTGATCCCGCCAAGATCAAAGATGTCGAAGAATGGGAAGCCCCAACCACTCAAACCCAAGTCCGTGCATTTCTCGGATTAGCGGGCTATTACCGCAAGTTCGTAGAAGGATTCTCGAGCATCGCCCAACCCATGACCCAATTGTTGAAGAAGGACAAGAAGTTTGAATGGACAGACAAGTGTGAAGCCAGTTTCCAAGAGCTGAACAAGAGATTGATATCAGCCCCAATATTGGTCATGCCAGACATCAAGAAGCCGTTTGATGTGTATTGTGATGCATCCAAGATTGGTCTAGGATGTGTATTGATGCAAGAAGGCAAAGTCATCGCGTATCTGTCTCGACAACTGAAGCAGCATGAGCAGAACTATCCGACCCATGATCTTGAGCTAGCAGCGGTGGTTCTAGCATTGAAGACATGGCGTCATTATCTGATGGGAAATCGCTGTGAGATTTACTCGGATCACAAGAGCTTGAAGTATATTTTCACTCAGAAAGAGCTGAATATGAGACAAAGGAGATGGATAGAGTTAATCAAGGATTATGACATGGACATTCACTATCACCCCGGCAAAGCCAACGTGGTAGCGGATGCTCTTAGCAGATTGCCGCGTAGGCTTAACATCATGATCAAGGAGAAGCAACCAAGTTTGTATGAGAAGTTGGAGCAGTTCAGGACTGAATTAGTTAGCAAAGGATTCCTAGCTAAGATTGAACTTCAACCCACTTTGATTAGCCAAATCAAGGAAGCCCAGAAGGGGAATGAAGGTATCGACAGAATCAAACGTCGTATTGGTACAGGAAAGGTACCTGGATTCACCGAAGACGAAGGAGTACTATGGTACAAAGGACGTATCTATGTGCCAGCAGATTCAGAGCTGAAGGAACTTATCATGAAGGAAGCTCATGAGACTCTTTATTCTATCCACCCCGGAGGAACAAAGATGTATCAGGACATGAAAGAGCAATTTTGGTGGCACAATATGAAGAGAGAAATCGGGAGCTACATCGCCAAGTGTGACATCTGTCAAAGAGACAAAGCAGAGCATTAGAGACCTGCAGGACTGTTGCAACCATTGCAGATTCCGGAATGGAAATGGGATTCCGTCAGAATGAACTTTATCACCGGTTTACCTACTTCTAGTAGGGGAAATGACTCAATCTGGGTCATCGTTGATAGACTGTCCAAGGTAGCCCACTTCATACCTGTCAAGACAACCTACCAGAGTGCAAAGTTAGCAGAACTGTACATTGCTAGGATTGTTAGTCTGCATGGGACCCCCAAGACCATCGTATCAGATCGAAGAACCTAGTTTACTTCAAGATTTTGGCAGAAAGTTCAGGAAGGATTAGGAACCAAGTTGAACTTCAGTACCGCTTATCACCCGCAAACAGATGGACAGACTAAGAGAGTCAACCAGATCCTTGAGGATATGCTTAGAGCTTGTGTGTTGGAATACGGATCAAAATGGGAAGACTTCCTACCTTTCGCAGAATTCTCATATAACAACAGTTATCAAGCTAGTTTGCAGATGGCACCATTTGAATTCCTATACGGAAGAAAGTGTTGTACCCCTTTGAATTGGTCGCAAGTAGGAGAGAGTCAGATCTTCGGACCCGACATTCTCCGAGAAGCAGGAGAGAAAGTTCACAAAGTCCGTGAGCACCTCAAGACCGCCCAATCCAGACAGAAGAGTTATGCTGACAAAAGAAGGAGAGACCTGACTTTCAATGTCAGAGATTTTGTATATCTCAAAGTTTCACCATTAAAGGGAACTCAACGCTTTAGTCTGAAGGGAAAGTTAGCCCCTACATATATCGGACCTTTCAAAATTCTGAACCACCGAGGAGAAGTATCGTATCAACTGGAACTGCCGGAAGAGATGTCAGCCATCCATAGTGTGTTCCATATCTCGTTACTTCGCAAATGCTTGGAAGTGCCTGAGAAGACTAAAATTTTCAAGAACATCGATCATAGAGCTATGGAAATCAACAATGACCTGACCTATCAGGAAGTGCCCATCCGTATCTTAGAAGAAGCCTACAGAACCACCAGGACCAGGAGCATCAAGTTTCTCAAGATCCAGTGGAGCAACCATACCGAGGAGGAAGCTACTTGGGAGCGAGAAGATT
Organism: Avena insularis; assembly: GCA_023614405.1. Classification (NCBI taxonomy): domain Eukaryota; kingdom Viridiplantae; phylum Streptophyta; class Magnoliopsida; order Poales; family Poaceae; genus Avena; species Avena insularis. Next base: position 90,618,979 of record CM042696.1, on the reverse strand, counting down.
ACATTAGGATAGAGTTCCCAGATCTCTTTAGTTCCTAGTTTTCTTTGTAAATCTTGGGACGAGATTTTGTTTAAGGGGGGAAGGTTTGTAACATCCCAAAACTTTAATCCAAGCTTATCAAGATCACATCATCCAAAAATAGGGTTAACAAAAACTTTTCCAAATTAAAAATGAAAGCATTCATATGTGTGTGCATTTAAAATAGGAGTTGAATTGAAGTGCCTTGTTTAAGTGACCCAATGCTTGTAAAATGTTTCCTAGGTGATTTAAACATCATCTACATCATTCCCAAACTTTTACCAAAGAAAATCAAATAAAAAAGAATTAAAAAGGAGGAATGGTCATTTGGGCCATTTTAATCCCCTACACTACTTTGAGTGTTCCTAGCACTCATTTCTTAATAGAAACAATTCATAATCTTTGCACCCCTTGCTAGTACACATAATGAGGTACCAAGGCCCACCTTGTGATCTGCAAAAATCTTTCAAATGCTAATTTTAAATGATAGTTCAAAATTGAATCTAGTTCATATGGGAAGATCCCACTTTTTCAAAAGCCATTCAAACAAGCTCCACATTCAAAACCCTTGCAACCAGAGTCTACCTAGCACTAGTGGAGAACACCCAAAAATTTTGAAATCAAAATTCAAAAGTTTTTCTCTTTCGGCCATTTTGTCAAACACCTTGCTGGCAAGATCAAAGTGGCCTAACTATTACTGTTTTGGGCTGATCTTGTCTACCAAATTTGAAGTGCTTTGATCATCTTTGTCTCCCTCAAGTCCAACCAGACCCACACCAGCACATCCCCTACCTCCTAGCTGCACTGCATTGCCATGCCGAGCCACTCCTCGCCGGCCGACCGTGCACTCGCACCAGCAGACCTCTCCATCCTCTCTCGCCATGTCTAGCACGTCGCCAGTGGTCCACCTCCACCGTCCAACCAGCCCCAGGCCAGAGACAGAGAGCAGAGCGGCCAGGAACCGCCGCGCCCGGAGCTGGTCGACCATGCCGACGCCGCCAAGAGAGCACGCCTCCCGTGTGCACAGACCGCCCCTTGGCCGCAGCCCGCGCCCACCGCTCCTCCATGACCTGGGGAACACCCCAGACACCCTCGCTGGCCGCCCAACTCACCCCAGCCACCGCTCGCTGTGGACACCGCCGCCTCTGCCGCTCAGAGCGCCAGCTCGCCCAGACCGCATGCCACCGCCTCTACGCTCGCATTCACTTCCTAGAGCACCACCAGGAGACCACCTGTCGATCTCCATCCTCCGCCATGCCGCTAGCCGCCCGTAGCCGTGTCGCCTGCCCATACCCTTCGGTCTCCCCGTCGGGCTTATATAAACCGGCCTCCCCCGCACAATTTCTCCACATCCACTCACTCCCCACCTCTCACTGATCCTTTCACCCCTCTCGCCGGAGCCAAGCGAGCTCTGCCTCGCCAGAATTGGAGCCGGAGCAGCCGCAGCAGGAGGAGAAGGGCGCCTGCGATTTAGGGCACCCCAAGCTCCGCCGCAACCTCGCCTCGCCTCACCGTCGTCTTCCAGTTCGTTTGCCTGCCTCGCCTACCCCACTGGAGCCCTGGTACGTCCCCAGCAGACCCCCATCGAGCCGCTAGGGTTCCACGGCGACTGCTCGGCTGTCGATGACGACCCTCAGCCGTAGATCCCCTTTCTAATCCTACGGCCCACATCGCGCATACCATTTCGCGTGTTAAGACCCACTGACAAGCGGGAGCCTCCTGTCAGCTGAGCCCTGCACCGCGGAGCGCCACTGGGCCGGCCCAAGTTCTTTCCCGCGCTAGCCCAACCGTTCAAATCTGGATTTTTCTTTTTAAGTTGAATCTAGTTTCTGTACACTAGTTTAAAATTAAATTCTAAGAGTTTTATAAATCCAAATTGCATGAAACCAATTTTTTCTGAAAGGTATTGAGATGATCTATACAAGACCATTGGATTTAATTCAATTAGAGTTATAGATCTCTCCTAATAAAAATAACAAAACAGAAGCATTTGCACCTTACAACATTTTTATAAAATCAACCAAGTTAGCTTTTGAGTTGATTCCAACTCTCAAAAATCACATTTCACCATACCTATCTGAATATGTAATAATATTAGGATTTACATGCAGTGACTTTGGACTAGTACCAAAATAGTGCTATATAGGCATTTCTAGTCACTTTAAATCATTAAATAATGAACTTAAACCAAAATAGTTATGATCCAACCCTTAAATTACATTCCCACATGTTATAATATGTGGTGATGACATGTGTCCACATGATCCCATATTTTAAGTGGTGAATATTAAATCTTAGTTAATTTTTCAATGAGTAGAAATTACTTTTCTAAAATAAAAAGGATGAAACTATTGAATTAAACTTGTGATGCTTGTGATAATAATAGATCATCAATTGTGTGTCTTAGAATGCTATCTAGCCTAGTTAAGTATTGTTTGATGATTGTGTACTCCGTATGTATTTATAGAAGATAGTACCGACCAAGCTTACGAGGAGGAGGAGTTCTACCAAGAAGAAGAAGAAAACTTCAACCACTTCACCAACCAAGGCAAGCCACCATTAACAGTGCAAGCTAACACTTGCAAGTTTAGTGCTTAGCAAGCTAGGATCAAAATAGATGGTTTAGCAAAGATGCCTTAAGCATGCTTTGATCACACCCCTTTTAACTAGTAGTTACCTCAAGTCTTTGTTTACAAGTTTTTACCTCCCTTAGTTTACACCAAGTTCTCTACTTGTTCTGAAGGTAGCATAAAAATTATAAAACTTGACCTATTTAGAAACCTTTATATGTCATTCTTGTAGGGGTTCGTAGCATGGAAAACAAAAATTTTCTACCGCATACAAACAAACAAGCCAAGATCTATCTACTAGATTGTAGCAACGAGTCGATGGAATAACTCACCCTCGAAGATTCCAAAGTGTTTAACGAGAGCAGATTCTCGTGGGTGATGTAGTCGTACTCTTTCCGATCTCAAGATCGCGTAGACGATCCTTCCGCGCCTGCGTTCAAGAGCGCTCCATGATCGGTCACACGTTCGGTACTCGACGAAGACCTTCCTCTCCCTTGTTCCAGCAGGCAGCGGAGGTTGTAGCACTCTCTCGCGATTCCGCAAAGACAACTGGCGTGGTACCGAGGTAGAGGGAGATCCGCAGGCTTCGCTTAAGCCGGTGCGGTATGGTGGAGCTTATGAGAGAGGCTATTAGTGGTCTAGTAATTAGACACACCAATTAGAGGGCTCTAAACCAATTAGAAGGCTCTAAACCAAATAGCTCTAAACCGGGGTCTAGATCTAGGGTTTAGTTTAGAGGATAGGAAAACTTGTGTGTCTAGGAGGGGAGCCCTGCCCCTCCTTATATAGGTGGGAGGGCTGGCCGGCCAAGGGGAGGGAGTGGAGTCCCTCCCCAACTCGGCCTTGAGGTGGGGCGCCGGCTTGGGGAGGAATCCTCCCCAACTCGGTTTCCACTTCCTCCTTTTTCCCACTTCCCAAAATTGCCGTTTGACTTTCAAACCGGCTGCTTGACTTTTCAATTTAGGATTTAAATAAATCCTTTATTTGGGACAACAAGAATACTTAGTACATGATGCAATCATTCCAATATGCAATGACACATTCATGTACCCTTCCCTCCGGAGTGCCGGACATTCCGGGACTTCTAGAATGTTCGATGAAAACACGGAACCATTCCCCAACTCAAATGGGACTTTCCTTATATGAATCTTATTCTCCGGACCATTCCGGATCTCCTCGTGATATCCGGATCCCATCCGAGACTCAACAACATTCGGTCTCTTTCTCATAATACCATAACTACTCAAACAACGTCAATCCTTAAGTGTGTCTCCCTACGGTTCGTGAATTATGCGGACATGATCGAGACACTTCTAACAATAACCAATAGAGGAATCTGAAATTCATATGGCTCCCACATATTTCTACGATTACTTTGCATCGAATGAACCACTTACATACGATACCAATTTCCCTTTGTCTCACGATATGTTACTTATCCGAGGTTATGATCGGTATCTCGCATACCTAGTTCATCCTCATCGATAAGTACTTTTCTCGTTCCGTGATATGTGATCCCTTGTGACCAAGTCACATGCTTGCAAGCTAATTGGATGACATTTCACCGAGAGGGCCCAGAGAATATCTATCCGTCATGTGGATGGACAAATCCCATTCTTGATCCATGTGTTTCAACCAATACTTTCTGAACACTCAATGCCACCTTTATAGCCACCCTGTTACGGTGTGGTGTTTGATGACATCAAAGCATCCATCCAGTAAAGGCAATATGCATGATCTCATGGTCGAAGGAATTAGGTTACTATGTATCAGAAAGCATATAGCAATTGAACTAATGAAATGACTTGATCTTTATGCTACGCTTGTCTATAGGAGTATGTCCACCATATCATTCTCCTAACGATATGATCTTGTTGTTGATAACATCTCAATGTTCATGACAAAGAAACCACATCATCAATCAACCAACAAGCTAGTGAAGTATAGAGGCTATACTAGGGACTTCAAATTAGGTTTACAAATCACACAAGTATTAATGGTTTCCTTGTTAATACTATTATAGCATGAATGTAAACATTTATCATAAACACAAAGATATATAATAATAACTACATTTATTATTACCTCTAGGGCATATCTCCAACAGTCCCACTTGCACTAGAGTCATCCAATCTAGATTACATGGTAATATACCAACACCCATGGCAGTTTGGTGTTGGTCATGTTTTGCCCTCGGGAGAGGTTTAGTCAACGGATCCGCCACATTCAGATCGTGTGTACTTTGCAAATCTTTATATCCCCATCCCGGATATGTTCTCGAATAGCGTGAAAACGCAGCTTGATATGCTTGACTTCTTGTGTGACCTTGGTTCTTGCGCATTGGCTATGGCGCCATGTTATCACAAGAGATAGACATTGGGTCCAGCGCACTTGGAACCACACCCAGCTCTGTAATGAACTCTTTCATCCATATCGCTTCTTGTGAAGCCTCCGGCAGCCATGTATTCCGATTCATTGAAGATCTCGCCACAACGCTTTGCTTTGCACTCCTCCAGCTAATTGCTGCACCATTCAAAATAAATACGATCCAGATTGTGATTTAGAATCATCCGGATCGGTGTTCCAACTAGCATCGGTGTAACCATTAACAACGAGCTGTTCATCACCTCCATAAGAAAGAACCATATCCTTAGTTCTTCTCAAGTACTTAAGGATGTTTTGATCATGTCCAATGATCCACTCGGATCACTTTGATATCTGCTAGTTAGACTAACGATATGCGATGTCGGGTCTAGTACATAGCATGGCATACATTAGAGATCCTATGGCTGAGGCATAGGGAGTCTTACTCATCCTTTCTCTATCTTCGCCGATGTCGGACTTTGAGTTTTACTCAAGGTCGATTAGCAACATGGGCAAGAACCCTTTCTTGCTATCTTCCATTCCAAACCTCTTTAGAACTTTGTCCAAATATGTACTTTGTGACAATTATATTTGGCGTATCGATCTATCTCTATAAATCTTTATGCCTAATATGTAAGCTGCTTCGTCAAGATCCTTCATTGAAAAACTATTATTCAAATACTCTTTGACACTATTAAGAAGGTCTACATCATTCCCAATCAACAATATGTCATCCACATACAGATTAAGAATGCTCTGAGCTCCCACTCACTTTCTTGTAAATACAAGCTTCTCCATAAGTTTGTATAAAACCAAAACTTTGATTACCTTATCAAAACGTTGATTCCAACTTCGGATGCTTGCTTTAATCCATAGATGGACCGTTGAAGCTTGCATACCTTGTTAGCATCTTTAGGATCGAATAAACCTTTGGGTTGCATCATATACCACTATTCTTAAATGTCTCCATTGAGGAATTCTTTTTTGACATCGATCTTCCATTTCTAGTAATCATAATATGCAGCGTGCTAACATAATCCTCACAGATTTTAGCTTCGCATCGTGAGAAAGTCTCATCGTAGTCAACTCCTTGAATTTGTCGAAACCCTTTTGCGACAAGTCGAGCTTTATAGACGATAACATTACCATCAAGATCTGCTTTCTTCTTGAAAATCCATTTGTTCTCGACAGCCTTCCGCCATCCGTAAGTCCACCAAAGTCCATACTTGGTTTTCGTACATGGATCCAATCTCGGATTTCATGGCTTCTTGCCATTTATTGGAATCTGGGCTCATCATCGCTTCCTCATATGTCTCGGGGTCATTGGTATTGTCCACCAACATGACATTCATAACGGAATCATACCAACTGGAGTGGTACGATTTCGTCGTTGACCTCCGAGGCTCAGAGCAACTTCAACCGAAGTTTCATGATCACTATCATTAGCTTCCTCTTATTGGTGCAGCACCACAGAACTTCTTCGGTGCTGCGCTACTCGCAATTTCGAGAGAAGGTTCGACAACCTCGTCGAAGTTCTACTTTCCTTCCATCACTTCTTTCGAGAGAAATTCCTTCTCTAGAAAGGATCCATTCTGGCAACGAAGATTTTGCCTTCGGATCTATGATAGAAGGTATACCCAATAGTTTCCTTCGGGTATCCTATGAAGACGCATTTTTCCGCTTTGGGTTCAAGCTTGTCCGGCTGTAACTTCTTTACATAGGCTTCGCATCCCCAAACTTTAAGGAACGACAATTTAGGTTTCTTCCCAAACCATAATTCATACGGTGTCGTTTCAACGGATTTAGACGGTGCCCTATTTAAAGTGAATGCTGTTTCTAATGCATAACCCCAAAATGATATTGGTAAATCTGTAAGACATCATAGAACGAACCATATCTAAGAGAGTTCGACACGACGTTCGACACACCATTCTGTTGGTGTTCCCGGTGTCAATCTGAAAAGTATTCCACATTTCTTAAAATGCTCGCAAAACTCGTAACTTAGATATTCACCTCCCCGATCAGAACGTAGAAATTTAATCTTCTTGTTACGTTGATTCTCTACCTCACTTTGAAACTCCTTAAACTTCTCGAAAGTTTCGGACTTATGTTTCATGAAATAGATATACCCATATCTACTCAAATCATCCGTGAAGGTAAGAACATAACGATAACCACCGCGCGATACTACACTCATTGGACCACACACATCGGTATGTATGATTTCCAATAAGTCTGTAGCTCGCTCCATCATACCGTAAAATGGAGTCTTAGTCATTTTACCCATCGACATGCTTCGCATCTTTCAAGTGATTCAAAATCAAGTGATTCAAGAAGTCCATCGGAATGGAGTTTCGTCATACGCTTCACTCCAATGTGACCAAGACGACAGTGCCACATATAGGTCGAGTTATCGCTTGATTTCAAACGTTTAGCTTCAATGTTATTAATATGTGTATTTCTACTATCGAGATTCAATATGAATAGACCATCTATCAAAGGTGCATGTGCATGAAACATGTTACTCATATAAATCGAACAACCATTATTCTCGGATTTAAACAAGTAACCGTCTCGCAATAAACAAGATCCTGATATAATGTTCATGCTTAACGCAGCACCAAATAACAATTATTTAAGTATAAAACTAATCCCGATGGTAGATGAAGAGGTAGCGTGCCGACCGCGATCACATCAACCTTTGATCCGCTTTCACGCGCATCGTCACCTCGTTCTTCGCTAGCTTCCGTTTATTCGCAGCTCTGCTTTGAGTTACAAATATGAGCAACCGAACCAAGATTCAAATACCTGTGCACTACTACGAATACTAGTGAGATACACATCAATAACATGTATATCGATATACCTTTCTTCTTGATGTTGCCGTTCTTCAAATCTGCCAAGTACCTTGGGCAATTCCGCTTCGATGACCTTCTCCCTTGCGGTAAAGCACTCAGTATCAGGCTTAGGTCCAGCCTTGGTCTTCTTCGTCGGTATGGTAACTTTCTTACCACCCTTCTTGAAGTGTCCCTTTGGCTTAGACTTGCCTTTCTTGAATTTGGTGGTCTTATTGACCATCAACACTTGGTGCTCTTTCTTGATCTCCACTTCGCAGATTTTAACATAGCAAATAGTTCGCAACTCTTTGTTCATGTTACTGCATGTTGTAGTTCATCACAAAGTTCTTGTAACTTGGTGGTAGTGATTGAGGATGCGTAAACTCCCAAAGTATTAGGAATCACTATACCCAAACTTTGAAGTTTATTTGCGCCCAGACATCTTAAGCACATGCTCACCGACGAGCTACCCTCTTCCATCTTGCGCTTAAAGAACTTTTGAAGCTTCATAACTTTCAATTGCCGCATGAGTCTCAAAGATTAATTTGAGATCCTCGACAATATCATATGGATCGACTCTTCAAACCTTTTCTCAAGCTCGATTCTAAACCATACAAGATAGCACCTGAACTATGGAGTACTGATTCTTCCGAGGTAAACATTCTTTACTTCATCGGTAGCATCAGCTGCAGTGGGTCTCCTAGCGTGCATCCAGCACATAGGTCAAATTACCAGCTGTGAGGACAATCCTCAAATTGCGGAACCAATCATGAAGTTGCTTCCATTGTTTTCAACTTTTCTTTCTCTAGGAACGCATTAAAATTGATGGTAGGGCTGCCATTGATCTACAACATATTTGCAATAGTTTAGACTAAGTTTATGACAAATTGAGTTCAAATTAATTAATGAAATTAAACTAGGTGAACTCCCACTCAAAACAACATCCCTCACATTGTTTTAGTGATCACACGAACCAAATCCACTACATCAACACCGATCATCACGAGAGCTGATATAGTTTTAATGGCGAACAATCATCATGTTCATCATATCTACTATATGATTCATGCTTTGCCTTCGGCGATCCGTGTTCACGAGGCCATGTCTGTACATGCTAGGCTCACAAGATCAAACCTTAGCTTCCGCATAAGCAAATCTGGCTTGCTTACGTTGTATTCACCATGGAATCAAAGACACCCGATCATCACGTGGTGCTTGAAGCAGCAAGCTTTGGCAACGGTGCATACTAAGGGTGAACACTTTAGAACTTGAAATTTATGTGTATGAGGGATCATCTTATAATGCTACCGTCCTACTAAGCAATACAAGATGCATAAAGGATTAACATCACATGCAATTCATAATATGTGATATGATATGGCCTTTTCTTCTTTGTGCTTCCGATCTCCATCTTCAAGCACGAATATGATCTCCATCATCACCGCATAGCATCAAGGTCAATGACGCTTCTTCATGGTTGTCCCACCAGCTTCAACTATTACAACTATCTTGAATAGACACGCAGGTCTTAACGTAAATTAAAGACAACCATATGGCTCCTGCGTTGCCAACTTACAATAAGGAACATTGCATACATCAAATATAATCACAATCATGGCCATATCACATCATTGACACCCTGCAAAACAAAGTTAGACGCTTCTACTTTCTTTGCATATTTTACGTGGTTTGGGGCTTTCCATAAGAGTCGTTCTAACTTACGAACAAGAACCACAACATTGATACTAGCATTGTTGATTACCCGTTGTAAATTGGATCTTTACTATGCTAGGAGAAACAGGCACCATAAAGCCACTTATGCAAAACGAGTTGCATGTCAAGCGTGGAGCAAGTCTCATGAACGATGTCATGTAAGGTTAGCCCGCCGCTTCATCCCAACATACCGCAAGATGCAAAGTACACAAAAGCAATCTACAATAAAGCATCAACGCCCACAATGACCATTGTGTTCTACTCTGCAACAGATCTACATATAGACACGGCTCGATACCCTTGTAGGGGTTCGTAGCATGGAAAACAAAATTTTCTACCGCATACAAACAAACAAGCCAAGATCTATCTACTAGATTGTAGCAACGAGTCGATGGAATAACTCACCTCAAGATTCCAAAGTGTTTAACGAGAGCAGATTCTCGTGGGTGATGTAGTCGTACTCTTCCGATCTCAAGATCGAGCGTGAATCGATCCTTCGCGTAGCGTTCCGCAATCGGTCACATCGCTCGGTACTCGACGAAGACCTTCCTCTCCCTTGTTCCAAAGAGCAGCGGAGGTTGTAGCACTCTCCTCGCGATTCCTAAAGACAACTGTGTGGTACCGGAGGTAGAGGGAGATCCTGCAGGCTTCGCCTTAAGCCAAAGTAGTATGGTGGAGCTTATGAGAGAGGCTATTAGTGGTCTAGTAATTAGACACACCAATTAGAGGGCTCTAAACCAATTAGAAGGCTCTAAACCAAATAGCTCTAAACCGGGGTCTAGATCTAGGGTTTAGTTTAGAGGATAGGAAAACTTGTGTGTCTAGGAGGGGAGCCCTGCCCCTCCTTATATAGGTGGGAGGGCTGGCCGGCCAAGGGAGGAGGAGTCCCTCCCCAACTCGGCCTTGAGGTGGGGCGCCGGCTTGGGGAGGAGGGAATCCCTCCCCAACTCGGTTTCCACTTCCTCCTTTTTTCCCACTTCCCAAAATTGCCGTTTGACTTTCAAACTGGCCGTTTGACTTTTCAATTTAGGATTTAAATAAATCCTTTATTTGGGACAGCAAGAATACTTAGTACATGATGCAATCATTCCAATATGCAATGACACATTCATGTACCCCTTCCCCTCCGGAGTGCGGACATTCCGGGACCTTCTAGAATGTTCCCGATGAAAACACCTAACCATTCCCCAACTCGAAATGGGACTTTCCTTATATGAATCTTATTCTCCGGACCATTCCGGATCTCCTCGTGATATCCGGATCCCATCCGAGACCAACAACATTCGGTCTCTTTCTCATAATACCATAACTACTCAAACAACGTCAATCCTTATGTGTCTCCCTACGGTTCGTGAATTATGCGGACATGATCGAGACACTTCTCCGAACAATAACCAATAGAGGAATCTGAAATTCATATGGCTCTACATATTTCTACGATTACTTTGCGATCGAATGAACCACTTACATACGATACCAATTTCCCTTTGTCTCACGATATGTTACTTATCCGAGGTTATGATCGTCGGTATCTCCGCATACCTAGTTCATCCTCACATCGATAAGTACTCTTTTCTCGTTCCCGTGATATGTGATCCCTTGTGACCAAGTCACATGCTTGCAAGCTAATTGGATGACATTTCACCGAGAGGGCCCAGAGAATATCTATCCGTCATGTGGATGGACAAATCCCATTCTTGATCCATGTGTTTCAACCAATACTTTCCGAACACTCAATGCCACCTTTATAGCCACCCTGTTACGGTGTGGTGTTTGATGACATCAAAGCATCCATCCAGTAAAGGCAATATGCATGATCTCATGGTCGAAGGAATTAGGTTACTATGTATCAGAAAGCATATAGCAATTGAACTAATGAAATGACTTGATCTTTATGCTACGCTTGTCTATAGGAGTATGTCCACCATATCATTCTCCTAACGATATGATCTTGTTGTTGATAACATCTCAATGTTCATGACAAAGAAACCACATCATCAATCAACCAACAAGCTAGTGAAGTATAGAGGCTATACTAGGGACTTCAAATTAGGTTTACAAATCACACAAGTATTAATGGTTTCCTTGTTAATACTATTATAGCATGAATGTAAACATTTATCATAAACACAAAGATATATAATAATAACTACATTTATTATTACCTCTAGGGCATATCTCCAACAATTCTATGGCATGCGATTGAACCCATCACTTCTACCTTAGTGAACACTCTTAACTTAGTAATTTAGAGTAGATCAAAAACTTGAGTCACTTTAGATGGGAACACTTGGTGAAAATGAATGGTTGATGATAAGTCATTTATAAAACTGATGGTTCGATTCGGATGCGATACCATTCCAAATTTACCATACAACCACATTACCTGAATTGGGTAAGGCTTAGCTGGAAATTTATATGCATTAGTATTAGTTCCCTCGCGGGAGAGGTTTGAGCTGAGGCTACCTCTCAATGATGTCCACCTATGCAGTGCCCAAGATGACTGATGGTCATGGTTGGGAGGCCATGCTCATAGGAGAGGTGCTTATACTAGGGTGTGTAAAGGGAAGGTTATGTTTGATTATCTGCATACTAAGTATGATGATTCAGGGTTATCCCTGACAGATGTATCGAATCTTGTGGTGAAAGTGTACCACCTCTGTAGAGTGTCAAACTATTCGAATAGCCGCGTCCGCGGTTATGGACAGTTGGAATGGCCATACTGTTTCATTGTCAGATGTTTTCCAAATAACTTGAACTGAATGATGAATCTTGACTTGACCACAACCGGGTTCTGTTTATGACATTAGCTTCCCAACTTAAGTGATTCTAGAACTTTACTTTATCTTTCTTTGCTTTAGAACTCAGCTTAGGTTTCAAACTTAACTTTATAATTAAACTTAGATTTAGCAATTTAACTTAGAATTATAGTACTTGTTAGTGGTAGTTTGCGAGTACTTAAAGAGTACTCATGGCTTTTGTCCATGGCTATTCTCATGGCCAGACTATTAAGGAGACTACTAAGATGATGGCCAGCAGGACGACTATGATAACTAGGACTATCTGCCTTCATCAGCATTGCCTGTGCTCCTGAAGGGACCCCACCGCTACGCTTATCTTTTATTTCTGCTGCTTGTTGTATTAAGACTGGATCATGAGATCCTTATTTGTGTAAGACCTTATGTATGGTTTGTAATGGATGATGTACTGTGATACCCAATCCGTTATGTCTCGCAAAAATGTTAATCCTGGGATTGCGAGGTATGGCATAACGGGCATCTGGGATTAAAAATCCGGGTGTTGACAGTTGCAAACTCCCAATCTATACCATCAGGGGGAAGAAGGCCAGTTGCTTGTCAAGATGCAACTCGAGACGAAAATCTAGTTGCGTGTCAAGATGCAACTTGAGGCAAAAAAAAATACAAGGACCATTCAACACGGTAGTAAGTTGCAACTCTAGTAGTAACTCCCTATCTATACCATTAAGGAGAATGCAAGTTGTTGCAACTCCATCTCTATACTATCAAGGAGAAAAGACGATTGCATGTCGAGATGCAAACTGAGGCTATAAAAAAGACAAGGACCATGGAACACAGTCGACCATCGAACTATATGCTAAAAACAAAAAAATCTCAAAAAGGTGACAATCAAACCGGTCGCGTTACTGCGCACCGCATCCACGATAGAGGCCGACGTAGACAAAACCGAAATCCCACCTCAGAGCAAAAAAAAGGGCCGCTTCTAAAAGAAAACAGCGAACAAAACCGCCTCGCTAAAAACAAGTCAGGCCTTGGACAAAGGAACTCGTAGATGAGCATCTTTTGAGAAAAAAGAACAATTCCTCACAAAAAACACACAAAAAATCACCTCTAAATTTCTTACTAAAAATTGATTTGAAGCTACCACTAGCTAAAATTCTTAGTAAATTTGATTTCAAGTACAGCAAAATCTCATCTGCAAAAGTCTAATTGCAACTCGTAGATGAGCATCTAACTATCAAAAAAATTGCAGGTTATCTTCCATGCTACCTCTCCTAATAATAAACGATAATCCATCCACTCGTCACGATAAAAAAAGAAAAAAATGAAAAAAAATAAACAAAGACGAAAAAAAAGCCAACCAACCTCCACACAGAATTTTGGGCCCGGTCGCAACCTCCGACCCAACTACAAACGGCCTAGAAAAAACAACACACGCCAAAAAGAAAAAAGAAAAAGAAAAATAAATAGCCCCCGACCCCCGCTAAAGTAAGCAGCCCGGGAAGATAGAAAAGGCTGAAATAGACAACCAGAGCATCATTGAATCAGCCAGACTGCAATTCATAGGAAGCTTGAAGCTTAGTTACAAGTCCGACTGCAATTCATAGGAAGTTTGAAAAAACATGGTTCAAAATCTGATGGATTTTCTTCATTCTGAATCAATTTCATGTAAATTTGAAAACCATGGTTGCATGTCCAGTTGCACCTAAGAAAATAATCAAAATTATTGTAAATTTCAAAAACCGGTTGAAAAGGCGATTTAAAAGAAATGATAAACTGACTCTCGATCAAATATTATATGAATTCAGAAAATCTCGGTTGCAATTTGACTTGCAACTCGGAAGATGAATAATTTGCAAAAATCCGATTACAACTCATAGGAAGTAAAAAATATAGTCAAAGAATGATCAACTGGATTAATTGGTAGTCAATTTTATTTTATTTCAAAGTTAGTTGCAAGTGCAGTTGCAACTAGGTAACAAAAAATCTCAATTTGAAGGGCACCCTTATCTATCATCTCAATTTGAATTTAGGGTATATGATAAACATTATGAATATCATTCCTTCAAACATATAGGTGTTGATTCCACCCTTAGCAATCATCCAATTTGAAGGGCACAAAATCTCTGAACGAGCCTTAAAGGAACAAGACACGTTCTACAAAATATAAAATTAAATTTAAAAAATAACACATGGTATAAAGGAATAAATTAAAAAAATAAGAATACAATAACATACAATTGCTAATCTCCTTACCAGGCCTAGCAACCTCATAGAGAATTCTGCCCCACCCTGTGTTGCACGATGACAGATAGTAAGAGGCTGATTGCAAATATGACATAAATCTCCGAGTCCATTGACTATTTTAGAACAAAAAAACTCAAGAAAAAAATACCAAAAACAACAAAAGAAAATAAAAATAGAAGAGCAAAAAATGTGCATCACTTAAAATTCATAAAAAAGAGTTTATAACTTTTACATCTAATAGATAAAAACAAAATGAGAGAGAAAAAGATCAATACTTCGATGAGCAACTATATTGCAACCGCGCCCGATACAACTTGAAAAAATAAAACCGCAAGAAAAAAGTCAACTAAGAAAAATGTTTCATGCTGTGGAAATTCCACAAAATAAAGCACAACCACACATATTTTGCGGCAGCCTATACATAGCAGCTGTTGGTAGCCAACCCAAATGATCGAACCAAAACAGGAAAGCCAACAAATGAAAAACTATCGGAGAAAAAAAAAGAAAAAAGCACAATCCGACAAAAGCAGCCAAGTACACACGACCCAACAAAATAGCATGCAGAACAAAAAAGACGTGACAACATGGGCCGGTGCCATATACGCAGTCAACATGTAGACAACGCGAGCCAAAAACTAAGAAATGCACACGACACGAATCTTGACTCGCACGGGAAAGAATCAAATGGACCACGACCTAACTATGCTCTAAGCTAAATCTCAGCTAGCTGAGAATTAGCAAATCCCATATTTATGTACATCTCCCACCGTTTGGATTTCGCGCAGCTGAAACAGAGAAAGAACATACGCGAGCCGGTTCGTCCCTAACCTCCATTCCCCTGATATGTCAACTTACCCCGCACAAAACCGGTCCATGCTACTGACGAGGCTCGTCGAGCTTCCGGATTTCCGCCGTCTGTCACCGTGTTCAACCTCCAAGCCACTGTAGCTCCTGAGCCCACCACCCCACCGTCCTCCGTTGCTCCATTCGCCTCCGCCATCGGAGCTCGCGTCGCCGGCCACCTCGGAGCTCATGCCTCTGCATTCCCGGCTGCCGGACCTGCCACCGGCCCTGTCTTCATGCGCCACCGGCCTGCCCACCGGTACCCAGCGACGAACACCACAAAGTCCACCTGAACCGGCCACTCCATCCAGGAAATGGTATTCGGCCGCATAGTGTGATTCCAAGCACCGCCCGCGCCCAGCTGCTTTCTCTCTGCACGCGGCCTCCGCTGCCGCTTCTCTATCAGTACACATTCTAGCTAATGTTGTTCTTTCTCTGCTTGTGCGTGAAGAGATGGTCTCTCTAGGAGCCGATGATACTGCTCCTTTTTCTCTCCGTCGGTGGATAAATGCGTGCAGGTTTCCCCACCGGTCCAGCCCTCTTGCTCCGTTTTCTCTATCTGGCTCACACTTTCTGCTATCTTTTTGCAACTAACCATGTTCTGCTCTGTTTTGGTCGTGTATTTACTTGAGTAGTTGCCATTAAGTCTAAAGAATTCTTTCATTCTAGTTGCCACAGATTCAATATGTTGTTGAGCAGTACAATCGTGCCAGAACTCTGTACTCCCTCAGGTCCATATCATTGTTCTTAACTTTGCTAGATACGAATACATCTAGACTAAATACTTAACTAGATACGTATGAATCTAGACAAAGTTGAGGACAATAATATGAACCGAAGGGAGTAGATTTTTTAGCAACGCTCCAATTTTTTTAATATCAGGGATTGCTTTGTTCAGCCTGACATAAAAAAAAAATCTCAAAAAAATGCTCAAATTTGGCAGCTTGTCTCAACCGGTTTCCATATTTATTCGATGGGCAGTACAATGATTAAATCGATGTCCATTTTCCATTTTAGAAGTAGACATGGTTAATACCGTGTGGCATACCAATCAGCTTCTTCTAGCTGGCCAGAAAACTATCGGCACATCTCCTTGATGCCGATTTTGATGTTTTTAGGTGATATTTTGTTTCCATGAGATCGATCGTGGTATAAATTCTATGGTACTTAAATCATATAAGTTAAATATTACTCCAAATTCTATGGTACAAATATCAAAGAGAGGGAAAACACAGACAAAATTAACAGCCAATACAAATGCCCACAGAGGGAAGCGTCGACGAGCAACGTATCCTCGGTACCCTAATACCTAAGACTACCTCTTCTACGTAAACTAAGACTACCGAATCCATAAAAAAAAGAAAGTGCAGACTACAACAGGAAGAAGCACAAACAAAGTTAACAGACAGTACAAATTTTTCACAGAGAGAAGTTCAAATTTAAAATAGAGAAAGTGCAGACTACAAAGAGAGGCACATAAGAAGTTAAGTGACAGTACATATGCCACACAAAGGGAAGTTCATATCAAACTAGATATTGGGGAGGGGTTACAAATGGTCTACGATACAGCATCGACGATAACACGTCGACAGATACCAACTAAATCTTGTTTCTATAATGATATATAAATTGGGGGTCTTAACGCCACCCACCCGCGTGCTCAACACAACATTATAGACCAGTGACTCAACTTCGTTGCCCATCGCCGCGTTAAATGAGTGTTAAGGTACCGAGGCTAGGTCGCTCGTCGACACGAGCATTGACGACGTAGCCTCGGTACCGTAACACCTAAGGCTACCGCGTCTACGTAAACTAAGACCACTTACTTCATAAAAAAGCGGAAGTACAGACTACCACAGGGGAGAAGCACAGAAAAAATTAACAGACAGTACAAATGCCCCGCAGGAGGAAATTCAAATTTAAATCAGAGAAAGTGTAGACTATAATAGGGGAATCACAAAAGAAGTTAACACGAACTACACTTGCCCTACATAGGGAAGTTTACATTTAAAACTAGATATTGGGGGAATACAAATGGTCTACCATGCATCGTCGACTCTAACACGTCGACAGATACCATATGAAAAATTAAATCTAAGTCTCGTTTGCATACAATGTATAAGTTGAGGTTTTTAACATCACTCATTCTCAAACCTAAGTCGTCGTGCATGTGCTCGACACAATATTATAGACCAACGCCTCGGCTTCGTCGTCCGTCACCGCTGACGCGACGTACGGGCGACGCAACCTCGTGTAGCGCCCCGCAAAAACCACTACTAGAAAATCGCATTGTTTTTGTGCATTGCATCATCATGACCGCATGCTCATGTCATCATGCCACATTGCATTTGAGCATCGTCATGTCATTATGCATTTGTTTGTCTAAAACTATTTTCAAAACGCCTAGTTTTGTTTTCCAATATTCCCGTCTTTATTCAAATTAAAACCTGGATCTCCGGAATATTCTGTTTGTCTACCAACGGTTTACAAACGCCACATTTTTAATAAATAAAATATTTAAATTATTTTTAGGAGGTAGTCCGCCAGGCCCGAAAGCCCAACCGGCCACCTTCAAATAAAAATCTAGTCCTACCCCAACCCTATCTACACCCCAACGTTTTTCCCAACTCCCTTCCCCAGTCGCCATTTTCCTTCCGCGCGCTCAGCGCCCAAATCTCCCGCCCGCTCCCACCTGCTGGCCCCACCCACCACCGACAGCCTCCCCACCTGACCCACTCCTCCACGTCCCCTGGTCGGGATTCCCGCCCACACCCCATCACCACCCACCCCGCCCGCTTGGCCTCACCTGCCACGCCTCACGCGCCTCTCCGAGCCACGCCCGCCTGCGCCCAGACCGCACGCTCCTCCTCCAACCCGATCACACCTACCCCACGGCCCCACCACGACGCCTCCTCTCCTTTCCCACGGGTTGCGTCGCTCCGGCCGTCGCCAGCGACCAACTCCGCCTCGTCCATCTACCACCGCCGCCGCGTCCTCCCCTCACCGGTGCCGGCCTCCGCCACCGAGCTCCACGCCACCGCCAGGCCGCCGCCCTGCCTCATCCTCCCCGCCGTCGGGCTTCTCTCGCCTCCGCCTCGGTCCCCTTCCGCTCCGACCGACCCGGCCCCGCCTCCCGCTCCTCTCTGCAGAGCCCCGTCGCCACCTACCCCGGCTCCCCTCTGCTTCTGCCGGCCTTCCTCGCCAGCTGCCTGGCCCTTCCGCTGCCAGGCAGCACCGTCCTCTCGCCTCCGACCGACGCGCCGCCATGCCCCGATCCCACCGCCGGAGTTCCGCGCCTGGCCGCGCGCCTCAGGTCTCCGTGTCAAGGACGCCGCCAGGGCTTCCTCCATCCTCATCACAGGTCGAGTCCCGCGCGCCGTGGGCCCCTTCCCTGCTGCCCTTCCTCTCGGCGCCGACGCCTCCTCCCTGGGGCCCGAGTTCGTCGCCGTGGAGCCGGCCTCCGTCCTCCTCGAGCATGTCTCCATCGAGCGTTGTCTCTATTTTGGTCCAGGCTATTAGGCTATCACGCTAGGTGGTTTTTCTGCATGTGTCTATGACCAAGACGTGTTCCCTCTGTTGTTTCGTTCCTCTCTCATCCAGATAGTCTGACGCGGCCAGGTGTAGCGAAGCGGAGAGGTTCTCTTGCGACACTAGAGTTCTGTGCAAGATCTTCGTCAACCGTGTGTACCGTGAAACACCAAGTTCTTCCCGAACGCCTGGGCATCGAAACAAGATCGCCATCGACAATGGGACCAAGACCGAACCCGGTGGCTTATGCTGGACCGTCGACAAGATCTACAAATGGGACGCCGAGACCGAACCCGAAGACCACAGATGCGACAAGTACTCCTTCCCGGCGGCCCGCCAAGTTCGCCTACCCGGACACCGTGCGACAAGATCTTCTTCACGGATCTGAAGACCCCCGGTACCCGATCTACTCAAGTTCGCCATCGACAACAAGATCGACATCGACCGGGGCGAATCCGATGTGCCTCGACGCCGAACCAAGTCCTTCTTCCCGGATGCAAGATCGATCCCCGTCGAACCCTGAGACCGACCCCCCCCCCCCCGAACCCTGGAACCAAGATCTGCCGAACCCAGATGTGTGACCCTAAGCCCCTATTTTTATAATATGACATTATCAACTATCGCATATTAAATTGTTCATGCATGCATACTTGTCTGTGGTTTGGGGGCATTATGCCGATTCACCTCATAATTAAATATGGAGTCTATATGCGGGATATCTTTGTCTTATTCCGGACTCCATTTAAATTTGTGTAGCGAACCGATACCATGTTTTGCCTTGTTAAGACAACATTTAATTTGCAGGGTAGATAAATAACTCAAACCGTTTAATTAATTGGCGGGACCCCGGTTTCTCTTAATATTGCCTAGTTGCACCGTATATGTGCCATGCCATGCATCATATCATAATCATGCCGGATCTTCTGCTGTCGTATTAAATATTGCATCCGGTGTTTCGGCTAGTGTTTGCTTCTTCGCGGATTAGACCGATGAGTGGATGCGAGTATCGACAAGTTCTCCGGATATGATCCTTCGGCAGTGTTTCCCAGGCGAGCATCTCACCCCCCTTCTACCTATTTTGCATTTATAGTCTTTATTTCCTCCTGTTGATCTATTGCTATCCGTGTCGCGATGCTTTAGTTTCCATATCCCAGTTATATCCCGTGCAGCCTCTATATTGCCTTGGACACCTCCTATTACCTGTGTTTGGTAGATAGCTGGCCTTGCGAGTCGTAGTTGCTTGCTCAGGTGCGATCTCGTGTTGTCGAGTACCACAATTTTTGGAATGCTGGCAGATGTTTATGGTAGAGATGATCATGACTTTAAATACAAATATTAAAATGCTAGATATAACTAATGCAGAGGCATCGGTGGGAAATAGATGTTATTTGGTTCTTCCACGCTCACTTGTGTCCCGTAGGACCCCGAGTACTTGATACCTGTTCCTTGACTATTCGCACTATCCACATCTGGGAGGCCTTATGGACCCCCCCTGAGCCAGAGCTTGATCCCTTCTTATTTCTTGGGGCCACAAAGTAGTTTGGGGTTTTATTACTATCCTGTACTTATGCCATGTTACTGCTTTATTTAAGATTATGCGTGGAGCACCTGTACTGTTTTGGATCGCGCCATGTTTTCATGGTATCGACAAGCCCAGTCACACTTTCGGGTTCCCAGTCGTTTACAACCGTTGTCGCAAACCCTGGGTCCGTTCCGGAGCCGGCCAACTTCGTTGCGGGTAGCTTAGTAGGGTGGCCCCCTGAAATATTTATGAATCCTGTGATCGCTTTGTCGTGAAAGCCTCGTTGGGTTTTGAGTTGGTTTTTCCAAGGTTGATCGAGTGTGTGTTGCTATTTGTGCACCCCTGCAGGGTAAAACTTTCTGAAAGCCGTGTCCGCAGTTATGGATGACTTGGAGCACAATATCTCGATCATAGACAAGCATAACTAAAGTAGTGCTATAAATTTGACCTAATATGTGACTAGTAATCAGCTCAAGTATAACGGAATGGATATTAAAAATGCCAACAACTGGTGGATCTGTGGTGATCTGTGTCATACTATACCTGCCTAGTAAGTATTGCAACTCCAATGGAATGTGATAAAAGCGTCAATAACTGTTGGGTTTTGGGATTCCTCCGGACAATTATATCTGACTAGTAAATATCCCAACTAATACGGATTAGTTAATTAAAACTGCCCACTACTCTGCTTCAGGATGACTCATGCTATCTATATCTGATTAGTAAGTGCTACAACTATAACGGAATGAGTAAAACTGCCAACTGTGTGAGTTCCTTGGTCCGACTTCCTCGTTTGGTCTCGAGGGGGAAATACCAGGATGGGTTTGTTTGGTGTTAGCTTCAGGTTGGATCCGAATAGGTCTTTCTTATCCCTCTCTGATAACTGCCAGTTGTATCGAGTCTCTATAGGTTGTTTAGTGCCGCTGCGCTGCCGCTTCAGCCCACCATACCTATGTAGGCGAGAGCCGCCGAATTCTAGCCTCGCTGTCTTGGCCTCGATCGACGTTCCTCTTTTTCCTTTGCCCTTTGTCGGCACCCCTTTTGTTTTAGCAGGTTTCGACGTCGTTAGCAGGGTTACCCTTCCGGCTTGGCCTGGGCAGGGTTATGGACGCCATTGGTTATTCTTCAGGGCTCTTAGCCCCATTTACATCTTGTCCGTAGTCGGACGCTCTATCGTTTTCAAGGTGATTTGGATCTTTGTATATTATATCTGTATTCTTGACTCATTGAGTCGTTGTTGTATATATATATCTGTTCTTTGGGTCTCATCGAGGACTGTTGTGTAATGTTATTACTTCGTTTTTCACCCGCACGAAAGTTCCTGGTGGTGTCCTTGAATCGTTTCTATGCGGGTTTGGCGGGACGCGCTAAAACTTGCATAGGGCCGATTTGAGGGTGTTACACCTCGAATGGGTGTTAGGCTGTTGAGGCTACGTCACTCGTCCAGGCTAACAAAATGCACCCAACACCATCCTCATGTTCCCTCGACCTCCAGCCTCACGATGCTCCCCGTCGGCGTGCTTGCGGGGGTGTGGCGCCGCCAGCCGAGGCCACCGTTCTTCCTCCCTCTAGCGACCCGAGAGGCCCAACGCACCCTCTCTCCGACGGCCGGTGTGTCCCCCATGCGTTCCTCTGTTATCACCTACGCCCTTGTGCGGTGCGGCGATCTCGCTATCGCCTCTGACCAAATTCCTGCGATGCGGCCCAAAATGCAGGTCACCACCGCCATGGTTCCTAGCTCCCACGCGGCCATAGTTCACGCACCGCATGGCTTATACTCCATGGCCTAGAACCTGATGGCAGACCGGAGGAGGTGGACCAAGGCGAGCACCTCAAGCACCACCTTACCCCCGAGGCCCTGACTGTAAACTTTACTAGATCGACTAGGTGTAGATTAGATCGACTAGTACTCTGTCTATACAATATGCATCGATCTATGACACTGACAAAGAGAGAAAGAGAGATAGGGGGAGGTGTACCTTCTCCCTAGCTCGAGCTCCCTGAGCCGTTGGCCATTGCAGAGGGGTCGACGGCGTGAGCATGGGCAAAGTTGTGGCAGCGGTGGCGGAGCTTCCCGCTGTACTGCGCTGACCTAGATCAGGTCGGGTATCGGTGGGGAAAATGGCTGCACGACTAACTTCGTAAAACGAGCCAGCCGGACCCCACCTCTCTTTGTAGCGCAGGCAGCAGGGGGCCACCAACCATCATTCGGTTGGGCATCCCCGATCAGGGCGCGAGCAAGGGTTCGATCGATCTGTTGGGATCGATTGGGAGATCAACCTAACAGTCTCCCCCTTGATCTCAACTTTACCTTTTTTCTTTATTCTTTACTTGTTTCATCACAGTTCGGTACATAGTGCATGTTTCATCGTCACAGCTCAATTGCCGATAGAATCAGACAGCTACAATATACCTCTTGTTTTGAAACAAATTCTGTTTCTTTTTGGGCCTCTTTGATCCAGGAATCATAGGCTTTCCCTTAAACCCATGCCGGCTAAGTGCTCCTTGAACACATTGGGTGGTAAGCCTTTCGTTAGCGGATCCACAAGCATATCATTTGTCCTTATATGCTCGAGTCTTATAGTGTGATCCTGGATCTTATCTCTCACAACATAATATTTTATCTCCATTGGTTTGGAGGCATTACTCGACTTGTTATTGTGAGCATAGAATACTGCGGGCTCGTTGTCACAGTATCTTTAGAGGTTTGCTAATGCAATCTACCACTTTCAAGTCGGGTATAAATTTCTTTAACCATATCGCCTGCCCTGTTGCCTCATAACATGCTATAAATTCTGCATACATGGTGGATAATGCAGCTATTGACTGCTTGGAGCTTCTCCACGAAATAGCCCCTCCTACGAGAGTGAAGATGTATCCTGTTGTGGACTTTCGATCGTCTTTGTCTCCCGCAAAATTAGCGTCTGAATACCCTCTTATTTCTAGGGAATCAGACCTTCTATATGTTATCATGAGGTCTTTTGTGTCTTCCGTATAACACAAATCTTTCTTTACCATCTTCTAGTGCTATATGCCTGGATTCTTTTGATATCTGTCGAGTACCTCGGTGATAAAAGCTAAGTCAGGGCGAGTGCATGCTTGTGCATACTATAAGCTCCCAACGGCCGGAGCATATGGTACCACTTTCATTTTGATCGATCTCATATTGACTCTTGGGACATGGAAATTTCCCAAAACTGTCGCCCTTGACTATAGGAGCAGGTGTGGTATTGCATGCATGCATATTGTATTTCTTTAGAACCTTCTCTAGGTATGCCTTCTGCGACAATCCTAGAACCCCATTTGTCCTATCTCGGTGAATTTCTATACCCAAAACATATGAAGCTTCACCAAGATCTTTCATATCAAAGTTTGAGGACAAGGACTTCTTTGTTTCTAGTAGTAGACTGACATCGCTGCTAGCAAGCAAGATATCATCCACATACAGAATTAGGAAGATGTATCTCCCACTCTTAAACTTTGTAAACACAGTTGTCCTCAACATTCTCTCTAAAACTAAATTTTGCATGATGCGGCGCATCTTCTGGAGGTGGCTGGTGCTGCTCCCTTTCATGCTCAACAATGGGTTCAACCGGCTCCTGACAGACAGGTTCCGGATCTTCACTCACTGTTGTCATGGGTGGAGTTGCAACAGGTGCTTGCACCAACAACCTCTAGGGTTATCGATGCAGGAACAACAGGTAGCTCGGAAAATGGCTCCTGAGTCATTGGATTAGGTGCATGCACCCTCTTCTCCTCAAGATCAATTTTCTGTGTTACCATGCTCCCCCTCGTCATTTCATCCTCTTCGAAAACAACATGTCTCGTTTCTACAAACTTTGTGTATCTGTCTTGACAGTAGAAACGAAAACCTTTTGACTTTTCCAGATAGCCAATGAAATGGCAACTGACTTTTTTTGGGTCAAGCTTTGTTATATGTCGATTTCGATTTAATACTTTGGCCTCGGCTGGTCTCCCCCACACCCTTAGGTGGTGTAGCGAGGGAACTCTACTTTGGCATCGGATGGGCTCCCCCAAACCCTTAGGTGTTGTAGCGAGGGAACTCTTAGTCTTTTTATTCTCCCCCTCGAAATATGCCCTAAACGATAGTGCCATAATTTTGACGAGTCATGAGTTATTTGACGAAGCAACATGCTTTTTCACATTACACACAGAATAAACTTTTTCACGAGTAGATAATTAAAAGAAGCTCATTGTGAAGGAAAGCAACACCCACAGAATCTTTATTACAATAAATGGCACACTGGCCATGTCCACAATGACATTCAAAGTTTACTTTGTTCAAACACGATACACGTATTAAAATTTCTATGCAAAAGAAGAAGCATAGAGGACATCTGTAAGAAAGATCGTCGATCCATCAGCAAGCTCCAAGGAGATGTCGCCAATGGCCTCAACATCCGCTAGGACTCCATTTGCGACTTCATCACATCCTTCGCTTCTTCTCATAATCCTCGTCGAATGGAATCTCTGTAATGAATTTGCAACATGAACAATTGCACCTAAGTCAATCCACCAAGTAGATTTTGAAAACTGTGTATACAGAGATTCATTTGCAAAAGAAACTATGTTGTTACCTTTCCTTGCCATCAGTTCCTTTAACCAAACAGAGCAATCTTTTTTGAAATGCCCTTTCTTGCCGCAGTGGAGACATGCATTTTTGTCCACTAGAAGAGCGGGCCTCTGCTGATGCTGATAGTGCATGGGAGCTTTACCATATGGCTTAGTAGGGGAGCCATGGTTGCTTTGAGTGAAATTCCTTTTCTTGTTGTCCTTGACAAAGTTCAAGGAACCTCCATTCTAGGCTTTGAGCC
Organism: Avena insularis; assembly: GCA_023614405.1. Classification (NCBI taxonomy): domain Eukaryota; kingdom Viridiplantae; phylum Streptophyta; class Magnoliopsida; order Poales; family Poaceae; genus Avena; species Avena insularis. The sequence continues at coordinate 90,593,743 of CM042696.1, read as the reverse complement.
TCTCCTCTTCTTGAGTACACATGGCAATAGTCTTTTCTATGTCCCATTTTTCAGGGGCCATACTGTAGTTTTCAACAAAGTTCTCAAACTGTTGAGGAAGTGACACCATAACCAAGTGGACAAGGAGAGCAGGATTTATCTCCAGATCAGCTTCCATGGCCTTCAATTTGGCAGCCATGTTGCTCATCCAGAGGATGTGCTCCCTGATGCCATGTCCACCTCCTGTATAGTTCTCTATCACCAACTGCTTCAGCAGCTAGGTTGCATATGTCTTTGAAGAGCCAGTGAACTGGCTCTTTATCTTTTCCATGTACTCCCCTGCGGAAGCACACTCTGTGATAGAACCAACAATTGTCGGCTTAACTGTGTTCTTTATGAATGCCATGCATTTCTTATTGGTGTTCTGCCACTTTTGGTTCTCTATGGAGTATGCCAGCTCTACTGGAGCATAGTCCCTTTTCTTTCTATCCCATGCAACGTCATCATCAGTAGCATCTCTGATAGGCTCTGTTGGCTTGGTGGGAGGCTTGGTCTCAAGGACCCAATCCACCTTAGCGGAGATGAACGTGAAGTCCACCTTCTTTCTCCACTCGGAGTAATTGTCACCTCTCAGTGTGGGGACCTCCTTGATGCAGTTCATCAAGTAGAACCCTCATGAAAACCACAAAAAAGTGAGAACATTAACAATTGCATGTATTAATCCAACGTTGGTCAAAATTAAGACATATAAATGCTTATACAATTAATTCTACATCACCGTTGGGCAGAACATAGAATCAAAAGCACACGACTTTAATTACTTTGAAATAACACACTAATCACAATCATGTTATTTACAATGTTGGTCATAAAAATAACATGAATATGACTAGAATATAACTTTAACATGCTCTCAAAAATTTTAATATCACTTTTGACTTTATTAAATTTTAAAAGAGCTCCTTTGACTATTTGAAGTGGAAGAATGAATTAAAAATTCATTAAACTTTACATTTTTACATAAACTTTACTGTTACTTTTGCATTTTTCTAAACAAAATTTCGTTGGATAATTTTGTATAGAAAAAACTGTACAAAAACTGATAATAAAACAACTAAAAAAATTTTGTTTAAATAAAAACAGAAAAAACTGTGCTGTTAGCTTTTACTGGGCCTTTCTTGCTTGCGGACCGACCTACTATAATACATGGCGTTTATCGCCCAAATAGCCCACGGCCTGCACCCGGGAGGCAATGACGCCTGTCCATCTCGGCCCGGTAGCAGCCCAACTCTCGCGCCGCCGCTCAGTATTGATCGTTCGATCTGATCGGATGGCCAGCCGCTGCTCTCGCGCGCACAAAACCAGCCAGCGACCTGACCCTAACCCTATCCCCCCTCAGAATCCCCCCGCCCGCTCGCTCCTATGTATGCTTGCTGGCGGCACTGCCTAGCGCGAGCCCACCCCCACGAGCCTTGCTCACTGGCGGCGTGGTGCCGCCGGCATGAGCCTGCCGCGAGCTCTCCTTCCCTCATGTCTGTATCGCGCCCCAGTGGCGGTGCTGTCTCTGCGAGGTTGGAGAGGTGGCCGCGACGCCCGGTGCTCGGCCGACGGCGAGCCCCTCCCTCCTTTCTTCTCTGCTTCCTCCACCGTCTGCCTCCACTACTACCCGCGTGGGGCGCACTGTGCAGAGAGGGAGCACAGAGAGCAAGCGGTGGCGCCCCCTGGCTCCTTGCCGACGAGCGCCTCCACCCGCGGGTGGGAGCGCCGCCGTCAAGTGGCCAGCAGTGGTGCCCTATGCCGGCGAGCACGCTCGGCTTCGGCTGGTTTTGACTTCCCCCTGATACGTCCATTTTGCATCACTATTCTATGTCTTAATTCACTATTATTCATTGATATATTTTGTATTGAGAGGTGATACTTATGTTATTTCATCTATTTTTGCATGGTTGATGACTTTTGGAGCATGGACCGCTGCAGTCAGGATTCTGATGAAAAAGGTGCTGTTTGGAGGCAAAATTCGCAAAGATCAGAAAATCCGGGAAAATATATGGAAAATCCTATTTTTCCAGAAGACCCAGGATGCCAGAAGATGGAGTGGAGGTGGGCCACAGGGGGCGCACACCATCACATGGCGCGGGAAGGCCTAGGCCGCGCCAGGGAGTGGTATGGCCACCCTGGCCTACTCCAGCCTCTCCCCTCTGGTGTATATCATCCCCACGAAACCCTAAGACTCAGGGAGCAACCACAGAAAGATTCTGCCGCTTCTGCGGGGCGGAAAACACTGAGAGAGAAAGATCTCTCCGGCAGACAGATTTCTGCCGGGGGAATTCCTTCCCGGAGAGGGGAGATCGTCGCCATCAACACCACCATCAAGCTAGAATTCATCGGGATCACCATCATCACCATCATCACCCTCATCACCATCTCCATATTGCTGTAACAATTGCGTTGAATCTTGCTATAGTTCATAGGGGAAACTTTCCCGGTGTTGATTACTCTTTGTAGTTGATGCTATTGAGTGAACCATTGAATTATTGTTTATGTTTAGATTGTTATACATCATTATTCCATCTCTGATCATGATCCATATGATGTCTTGTGAGTAGTTCATTTTGTTCTTGAGGACATGGGAGAAGTCTTGTTGTTAGTAGTGGAGTTATGTTGAGAAAGATTCAATAGATTGTTATTTAAGTTGTGGTGTACTTCTTCTAGTGGTGTCATGTGAACGTCGACTACATGACACTTCACCTATATGGGCCTAGGGGAATGCATTGTGTATTTGGCTACTAATCGTAGGGGTTGCGGAGTGTGAAACCTGAACCCCCGTTAGGAAACCATTGCACAAGGGACGTAAGGGTCTTAGAGTTTAAAGCTGTGGTTAGGTTTCTACCTTAATTACTTTCTTGTACTTACGGATGTTTGCAAGGGGTATAATCACAAGTATGTATTTAGTCTTGGATGGGGCGGTACATTAGCACAGGTTCACCCACACAACACTTAGCAAGCTAAAGAAGATTAATCGACTATATGAAGCGAAAGCACTTGACAGTCTTCCCATGTGTCCTCGAGAACGTTTGGTCATCTTAAGAAATACAACCGGCTTATCCTTTGCTGCATAAAGGATTGGGCCACTTGCTGCATTTATTCCTACTATTTTTTGTTTACTCGTGCTTTGCTTACTTGCTTTATCGAAAACCCCTAAAAATCCGTTTGCTAAGTATTTGCAGAGAATTCCTGATCCATACCACTAGCCAGCACCTTTTGCTCCTCGTTGGGTTCGACACTCGTACTTATCGAAAATACTGCGATAAACCCCCTATACTTGTGGGTCATCACCCCCCCTTTGTTTTGTTTGATTCGGATCCGGGAGGGGAAAACAGGGGATGTTCTTTTGCATCTAGGGTTTGGGTTTGCTTTCTCTATTTCGATTTGGGGAAAACAGGGGAAACGGGGATGTGGCGAAAATTTTGCCTTTGGAGTTCCTTTGTTGTTCTTTGCCCCGAAGGTTTAGTTCTTCTAGATGTTTCCATATGGATACCCATCTAGATCGAGAGGAACGGCGCGGCCGTGTGGGCGGTGCACTTTAGGGTTTGGGTTTACTAACCTTCTTTGCTTTTCTACCCCGAAGAAAACTACACAGCCTAGTAGTGTGGCTCTAATACCAATGTCAACTTTACTAGATCGACTAGGTGTAGATTAGATCGAGTAGTACTCTGTCTGTACAATATGCATCGATCTATGACACTGACAAAGAGAGAGAGATAGGGGGAGGTGTACCTTCTCTCTAGCTCGAGCTCCCTGAGCCGTTGGCCGTTGCAGAGGGGTCGACGGCGTGAGCGTGGGCAAAGTTGTGGCGGCGGTGGTGGAGCTTCCCGCTGTACTGCGCTGACCTAGATCGGGTCGGGTATCGGTGGGGAAAACGGCTGCACGACCAACTTCGTAAAATGAGCCAGCCGGACCCCACCTCTCTTTAGAGCGCAGGCAACAGGGGCCCACCAACCATCATTCGGTTGGGCGCCCCCGATCAGGGCGCGAGCAAGGGTTCGATCGATCCGTTGGGATCGATAGGGAGATCAACCTAACACTGACTAGTCGCCTGTCCTATCGTCAGCTCCGTTCGCTTTGCATCGTCTCTCTCCATTTCTCGCTGTGCTGAAGCTCCATCGGTTTGCACGCACTAGCCTGCTAGCTAGAGATGCCGCTGCTCTTTCTTTTGCTCCTAGCACATGGACTCACTCTGGATTTGGTATTGAATACGCTGGCCGGCCGTCGATGTTTTTCCTCCTCTTCTGGTGAATTTGTCTACCACATAACTGAATCCTGCAGAATACCCAAATCTGGTGTGCACCCCATACATGTTTGTTTTCATGTTCAAGAGATTTTATACTAACTAGATGAATGCCCGTGCGTTGCTACGGCCCCATAACCACTAGTAGAAACCAACCCTTTAGTCCCAGTTCGTAAGGACCTTTAGTCTCGGAATTTGACCTAGGACTGCAAAAGTCGGACTAATGGTCCAAGCTTTAGCCCCGGTTCTGTTACGAACCGGGACTAGAGGTCCAACCACGTGGCCCCGCGAGCCGCCCTGGGCGGCAGGACATTTAGTCCCGGTTCGTAAGTTCCCTGCCGCGGCAGCGTTTTGGGCCATTTGGCTGCCGCGGCAGGAGATGCGGTTTTAGGGTTTTGTGTTTTTCTTTTCATTTTGTGTTCAATTATTTTTCATTCTGTGTTTTCATTAAAAACAAGTTTTCGTATACATACAGAATGCTACTACATAGTACTTATACACATTGATGCAATATATAATATAATTTCTCTTACAAGCATACATGGAGTCCCAACCGGGTCCAGAGCATGTCTATTTGGTTACATGGAGATCATTACATGGATGCTTTAGGGTCTATGTAGAGAGAATTCTCCACGTGGGTCTATGACCTCGTCAATAAAAAATCCAGCAAATTCTTGGATTGCTATTAGGCGCTCCTCTGGTAGGAGCTTGTCCCGCATCGCGTCCAACTATATAAAGAAGGAGATCATATGAATTAGACTCAACACAACTTTTTGCAATAAAAATAAAGGGTGAATATGTTGTTTACTTACTCAAACATTTTCCGAGGGCTTCTCAATAGTGATGCGAATGAACTCGCACACGTAGAATCCATATAGATTAGTCCCCTATGGCCTCGCGCACTTTACAAGAATAGAATTCAATCAAATAATAACTCTAGCATGATAAATGCACATAAACAAGAATTAAATAGATGCGCGAACTTAGCTCGTAGTACTTACCGAGAGCGATTTAAAAAATAGCTCCTCACGCCATTGACCGCGGACATGGTTCTTGAACCGTGTCCAAACCCTACCCGACAAAGAAAATGAATGTATGAGTTAATAACCACTTGTCATCCCAGAAAATGAACGAAAGAAACCGATATAGTGCGATAATAGTTGAAATTACCTCTGGAGCGCATCGATAATATTGCGGTAGTCTTCAATGTCTTTGTTTAGTGAGTCCATGATGTGAACTCTTCCCAAGTCAACTGAAATGCTTAGAAGAATCAAGTGGTACCTACGCAAGGTTTACATATGTCAGTAACTCATCATTTACACTGAACATCGAGTAAGCAAAATTTAATGTGTACAAGAACTCACTTGCCGTCGTGGTAAGGAAATAGTATTTCATTACAGAAATGCTGGTTCATGAGAAACCAGAACAAGTTGTGCTCGGTCTCCACTGGCTTATCCTTTATTATAGCTCCATGAACTCGATGTGGGTCAATGAATCCAAATCCATTGATAGCCTTTCTTTTACAATCGAGAATCTTTATTCTGCATCATTATATATAGCGTACAAAAGAATATAGTGAGTATACTTACCAGCAATGAATTGAACAAGCTAAGATAGAGACTTAATTACATAAATAAAGTAATCACTTACATACAATATGAACCGAGGATAGTTTTGTCGAGTTCCTTTAGATTGAATAACTGAAATAACTCTGGAAATTCAACAGGGACCTCGTCTTCAGCGAAGTAATGCGATTTTTTCGAACTTTCAGTATGAGCCAATATTGCTGTTCTTTTGATGCTTTCATGTACCATTCATGGAATTGTCGCATTTTTGTTGGCATTTCTCGAAGCCTCTCAGAACTGACCAGAGGCTCCCCGTGAACAAATTTGGGTGCTACCTCAGCCTTGGGCATATCACCGTGAAGAATGTCATGAATAGACATATTACATTGCTCGTCCAATATCTTAGCCGTTTCCGGATCTATAGGTTCTACCTCATATAGTTGAGGTTCGGGTATCTGCACCTGGAGCGGGGGGAGCGATTGATTTGCTTGTTTCCCCAGCTAGGGAACGTCTCTTTTGGTTCTTCGGCTACCACTCGATTGTTTTGCTTGTTTCCCCAGCTGGGGGACGTCCGTTCTGATGCTTCCGCTACCACTCGATTGTTTTGCTTGTTCCCCCTGCTGGGGAACCTCTTTTGTGATGCTTCCTCTACCACTTGATCTCTTCTGTTTTAGTGTCGTCTGAAGACATCATGTATAGTCATCTGGAACATTTAAATGAGCTTGGGGTGGCTGCATCAGTAATTTCCTAAAGTGCTCCTTGGTTTCTGGTTTTATTTGGACCTCTGGCTCAGGTTGTTTCTTTTTAAAATGAGCAGCCACTTCGGCCCGTACGACCGCATCAGTCTCCTCATCGGTCAGGTCGTAAGCCCTCTTGGGAGAAACTGGCGGTACTCTTGGGAGGGGCGACAACTGTTGCTTTGGGCGTCAGTTATCACTCGACGGAGCGGTGATATTCTTGCGCTTTTGGCCCTTAGTGGGTGGAGGCAGCTGTGAGATTGAGATGGACTCGTGTTGGGGTCATGGATTGGACTTGGAGGTGGCATACTTTTACTGGGAGGAGACGGTGCACTTGGAGGTGGACTTGGAGAAGGAATTTTACTGGGAGGAGACGATTGCCTTGGAGGTGATGGATTGTTTCTCGGTGGAGAAGGTGGCCTTGGTGTCGAGCCTGGAAACTTGATGTATTCTTTTTTCCAAAGAATGAAGCCACTCGTGACTTCTCCCAGTGTTGTCTCCCCTTCACCTCCAGGGATATCAAGCTATAGTGACTGACACATAGGTTGAATTTCATCCACACCGACACGAGCATAGCCAGCTGGAATCGGATTGCAATGGTAGGTCGCTCCCGGTGCAGAAGGTAAAGCAAAGCCGACCGCCACCTTCATGGATATATTCTTCAGTTCAACATGCAGCTCACAACTAGTCTTCTCCTTAATTGCATCCACGGGATACACATCCATCGTTGCATCATTACCGTGGCCCTCCATGGAAGCCATGCTGCTTTTTCGTTGAGATGGGCCGACCATACTGTCTGGTGCAAGATCTTGTTGTCGAAGTCCTTTAAGTTCATTAAGCTCCTGGCGATGCTCCTGCAGCATGGCTTCAAACCTCGCGAACCGCTCTATATTCTCCTCTTTTTGCCGCTTTGTTTTTCTCGATCGGCTTCTGTACGTGTCAAGGTGCTCGGGAAACCCGATAACCCATGGATAAGAAGGTCCAAACCCTCTTGTTCATCCAACCTTTTTAGGATTCCCGAGAGCCTTTGTCCGCTCATCGTTCTCTCTGTCGGGAACAAATGTTCCCTCTTCAACCTCTTTTATCACTTTAATAAGTTCATTCTTGGGTGAAGAAACTTCTTCGGCTGAAACAATCTCGCCTGTTTCTGGGTCTAACGATGCCCCATGCCCGAGTACCCAATTTCTTGACCTCCTGGGCCAACGATACGTAGCTGGAGTGACCCCTTTAGCCTCCAGGTCAACCTCAACTTTATCCCACTTAGGCATGGCACTCCTGTAGCCACCTATGCCCATATGATGGTGATATTTCTTTTTGGCTGCATTTAACTTATTCTTTTCTGACATTGCCTTAGCTGGTGCCGAGGTCTTGTATTCCACAAATGCGGCCCAGTTATCCTGCTGCAACTCTAGTGGGCCAGTGAATGGAGGAGTTTTTTGCTTCAAGACATACTTGTGGTACAATCTTTTTTCCATTCCTTGAATAGTTTGGCCATCTCCTTAAGAGCAAAGTGCTTGACTTTCCTCGTCATTTGCTATGTGAGCTCATCAGTCTCCAAGACTGGTAGGGTGAAATGTGTCATGAGAGAATTCCACACCGCATCTCTCGCTCTGTCATCTACAAAACTAGCCCCATCTGGATCCTTTTTCTTTCCTGGCTTATTCCAATTTCGTGTGGTGATCGGGACGATGTCTCTAACAATCACTCCGCATTGACTTGTAAATGCATTCGCAGATTCTTTGGGCTCCAACGGTTGACCCAGCGGAGAGACTAAGTCAATGCTGAAACGGACATCAGTGGGCAACTTGTGTGTCGGGCCTCTTGTCCTTGTAGAATATTGTCCGGAAGTGAAGGTCTAAGAGAAGAAACATTCGTCAGTACATATATACGGATCAATTAGTGCATCTATACTAGTGAACGATCGATAGAGGCTTTATATACCTCGACGGAGTTTGTTATTATTATGGTGTCTTCACCATGGTCTCCACCATGGTCAGCACTATCGTCTCCACTATCGTCTTCACCATCGTCTCGTCCAGACAAATTAAGATATTCGGAGCCATCGTAATAAGAACCCCTAGTACCCTCATCTATCATGTTGAGAAGCTCCTCTTTATTCTATCTACCGTCCATAGCTTAACTAATATAGAAAAAAGAATAATGCATTAAGTAAAAGAATATTACAATTGCGCCAACTCGGATACAGTACTTAGTGATTAAGATAAAGTACAATAATATAAGATAAAATACATTATTAATACATCTCGCTAATATCTCGCTCATAATGTAAAGTACATTATTAATACATCTCGCTCATATCAAACTAGCGAACGCGACTGCCGCGTTCTGTGCTACGGGAGCTCTGCAGCCAGAGAAGAGGAACCATCACCGGAGAATAGCTCGGGTGAGATCCGTGAACCTGCCAGATATTGGAGAACCTAGTCTTCAAAAGATATATGTATCATCGTACGTGCTCATCCTCCTCCCTGATACGACGACGTACCACCTCCTCGGGGGCCGGCTCCCTTTGCACTTCTCCTGGACCTCGTGGATGCCACCAAAGAAGCTCCGGGTCGACGATGATACCCGGATTACTCACCAAGATACGAGTCCCGACATGTAGCACCTCCCAGTGCCAACCCGGCAGAGCCTAGACTCGGACATCCCCGGAACCGACGGAGTCCAGTAGGCTCGGACGAGGTGGACGCGGTATAACTAAATAATAGCAATAAACAATCATAAAACATAAACAGTAACTAAATCACTAAGTATTGCCTTAATAACATTAACCCTAAATCTAAACTAAACCTAATTAACTAAGTATTCTAACTAAACCTAATCCCTAATAAACTAACCAATTGACCTAACTAATCCCTAACTAAAATCACAAACTAAAATCCCTAACTAAAAGCCCTAATAATAAACTAACTAAAATTCCTAACTAAAATCACTAACTAAATCACTAAAATCACTAACTAAAATTTCTAACTAAATCACTAACTAAATCACTAACTAAAATCACTAACTAATTCACTAACTAAATCACTAACTAAAATCCCTAACTAAATCACTACTAAAATCCCGAACTAAATCACTAACTAAAATCACTAACTAATTCACTAACTAAATCACTAACTAAAACCCCTAACTAAATCACTAACTAAAACCCCTAACTAAATCACTACTAAAATCCCTAACTAAATCACTAACTAAATCACTAAATAAAATCCCTAACTAAATAAAATTTCTAACTAACAAAATCACTAACTTCATACAGTACCTCACTGCGGTGGCGGCCTTGGGATGGATGGCAATGACGCAAGCGGGGCAGGCGGCAGCGGCGATCCCTCCTCGATGGCGCGTGTGGCGACGACGCGTGTGGAGGGCAGATGGGCGGGGCTGGGATAGGTGCAGCGAGGAGGGACGGGCATGGCGGGACAACCTCGGCACGAGCGGCGCAGCGGGACGGCGCGACGAGCTTATGGCGGCGTCGGGGAGCGCGGCGAGCTTACGGCGGCGTCGGGGAAGCTGATCCGGGTCGTGGGTCGACCCGGGGTAGAGGTAGGGGTATTTATACCCCCACCCCTTTAGCCCCGGGTTGTAATACAAGTCGGGGCTAAAGGCCTTTAGCCCCGGCTTGTATTACAACCCGGGGCTAAAGGTTGATTTGTATTACAAACCGGGGCTAAAGGTTATTTTTGGCGCCAAAACCAAAAATGGTTTATAGTTTTCAGAAAATTATGTATTATATATCAAAATTTTCAGAAAAAGAAGATCTATAATTTAAATCTATTATCATACTTTATTATACAACTTAAATGAAATTATCTATTGTTTAACAAGTATTATATTTAGTACAAATGTTGGAAAAATATAGTTTATTATTTAAAAACAGAAAAATACATATAATATACCAAAATATTCACAAAAAATAATATACTCATTAGAAATATAATATTTATTACTAAAACTAGTAACTAGGACTAAAACATATTTTCCCGCCATTTCCCCTGCTTCCCGCTATTTTCCCCGCTTCCCGCAATGTTTTCATGCCATTTCCCCCTCTTCCCGCCATTTCCGCCGCTCCCGCCATGTTCTCCCGCCATTTCCCCCGCTTCCCGCCATGTTCTCCCGCCATTTCCCTCTATATCTAGGCCGACCGCCATGTCCATCCACACATCCACACCTTCTCTCTCACAACAATGGACACCGCTTACTGGGCCTTTCTGACGCTCGAGGAGACCGAGGCGCTGTGCGCCTCCAGCTACCCATGCCCGTGCTGGGTACCTTTTCTTTGGCTAGATGTTGGAGGGGTTCCTGTTCCTCCTGTGCCTCAAGGTTCGGCCCGCCAGGCGGCCATCACGAACCACTTCTACCTCGAGCTCACGCCAGAGCAACGGATGGATCCCCATTGGGATCCCGACAACATCGACACCTGGAATACCTTCTTCACAAACCAGCGGGAAAGGGAGCTCGCCAGGTACGAGGGTGACGGCCCGCCCCCAGTGAACCACAATGAGGCTGGTTGCCGCCTGTGGTGGGCGAACCGGACTATCGCCAGCATGATGCGCTACATCGCCATGGGAGACTATCCTCGCCTGAGGTACCCGCACTTTCACCAGCCGCATAGCCACAAGAATGGTGGTGGTGGTGAAGGCCTAGGGCGTACTGGGGTCGTCATCCGGGAGCCCCCTCCCCCGCGCGTCATGAATCTGAGGCCGGAGCATCCATCTGCGTGCTACGAGGAAGGGCGGAGGATCCATCCGCGTGCTACGAGCGACGACGATGACGATTCCGAAGACGACCCTGAAGCTATGTACTACAGGGCTAGATATGATTATGACTATTTTTTACATTTTAATATTAATAAATGTCTGCCCACAGCAAGTTGCAATACTATCTATTGTGATCGAGATAGTTCATATCCATATACATATAAGAATATCATTAAAAATAAAGGTTTAATAATATTGTACATCACCAAAATCCACACATGTTAGGGTTTTCTTCTAATCCGTAACCATGGAGAATCTTCCTTACTTAACGGGATGCTTGGGTCATCCTTCACAATGAAGGGCGGAATTTCATGGAAATTATCATAATCTTCTGACATGTCTGTCTTATCCTCCACCCCCACGATGTTTCTTTTTCCTGAAAGAACTATGTGGCGCTTTGGCTCATCGGATGATGCATTCTTTTGCTTATCTTCCCTTTTAATCGGTTTGGTAGACATGTCCTTAACATAAAAAACCTGAGCCACATCATTGGATAGGAAAAATGGTTCATTTCTATACGCAAGGTTATTGAGATCCACTGTTGTCATTCCGTATTTCTTGTCTACCTCAACCCTGCCTCCGACAAGCTTGACCCATTTGCACCGAAAGAAAGGAACCTTAAAAAAAGGTCCATAGTCAAGTTCCCATATCTCCTCTATGTAACCATAATATGTATACTTTTGTCTATTCTCGTCTGTTGCATCAAATCGGACACCACTGTTTTGATTGGTGCTCTTTTTATCTTGGGCGATCGTGTAAAATATATTCCCATTTACCTCATACCCTTGGAAAGTCAATATAGTCGAAGATGGTGACCTGGCCAACAAGTACAACTGCTCTCCAACATTTATGTCATTCATGAGATGTGTCTGCAACCAACCGCCAAAAGTCCTCATGTGTTCATCTCTAATCCAGGAGCCAGGCTTCCCCGGGTTGTTGGAGTGTACAATATTCTTGTGTTCCTCGATATACGGAGCCACCAAGGTGGAACTTTGTAGAACTGTGTAGTGTGCTTTAGTGAGAGAATGTCCGTCCATACATATCCTTGCTTTCTTTTCTAGCGTGCCTTTTCCACTAAGTCTACCCTCATGCCGTGATTCAGGAACACCGATGGGCTTAAGGTCAGGAATAAAGTCAACACAAAACTCAATGACCTCCTTTGTTCCATATCCCTTTGAGATGCTTCCTTCTAGCCTAGCACGGTTATGAACATATTTCTTTAACACTCCCATGAACCTCTCAAAGGGGAACATATTGTGTAGAAATACAGGACCAAGAATGTTAATCTCTTCGACTAGGTGAACTAGGAGGTGCGTTATAATATTGAAGAAGGATGGTGGGAACACCAACTCGAAGCTGACAAGACATTGGACCACATCTTTCTGTAACCTTGGTAGACTATCTAGACTGATTACCTTATGAGAAATTGCATTGAGAAACGCACATAGCTTCACAATGGGTACTCAAACATTTTCCGGCAGGAGTCCCCTCAATGCAATCAGAAGCAGCTAGGTCATAAGCACGTGGCAGTCATGAGACTTTAGGTTTTGAATTTTTTTTCTCTGCCATATTTATTATTCCCTTTATGTTCGATGAGAAACCAGACGGGACCTTGATACTGTAAAGGACTTCAAAAAAGATTTCCTTCTCTTCTTTGGTAAGAGCATAGCTAGCAGTACCTTCAAACAACTCTAGATGCATGCTGTCTCGGTCTTTTATACGTTGTTGGTCCTGCCGTTCTTCAGGTGTATCTTTGCTCTTCCTATACACGCTCAAGAAGCCTAGCAGCGTCACGCAAAGATTCTTCGTTAGGTGCATCACGTCAATTGCAGAGCGGACCTCTAGGACTTTCCAATAGGGTGGCTCCTAAAATATAGATTTCTTTTTCCACATGGGTGCGTGTCCGACATCGTCCTTCGGAACAGATTGTCTACCAGGACCCTTTCCAAAGATTACTTTTAAATCCTTCACCATATCAAATACATCATCACCAGTACGGCGGATAGGCTTACACCGGCTGTCTCCCTCACCATTGAAATGCTTACCTTTCTTTCTTAGGGTGTGCGTGGGCGGAAGAAAACGACGATTCCCCGGGTACACATTCTTCTTACATTTATCCAAATATATACTTTCAGTCTCGTTTAAACAGTTCGTGCATGCATTGTATCCCTTGTTTGTCTGTCCTGAAATGTTACTAAGAGCAGGCCAATTATTGATTGTTATAAACAACAACGCTCGTAGGTCAAATTCCTCCTACTTGTTCTCATCCCACACACGTATAGCTTGTCCGTGCCACAACTGTAAGAGTTCTTCAACTAATGGCCTTAGGTACACATCAATGTCGTTGTCGGGTTGCTTCGGGCCTTGGATGAGCACTGGCATCATAATGAACTTCCGCTTCATGCACAACCAAGGAGGAAGGTTATAGATACACAGAGTCACAGGCCAGGTGCTATGACTGCAGCTCTGCTCCCCTAAAGGATTCATGCCATTTGTACTTAGACCAAACCATAAGTTCCTCACACCACCTGCAAAGTCCGGAAACTCTCTCTCGATTTTTCTCCACTGCGACCCATCAGCGGGGTGTCTCAACATCTCGTCTTTCTTACGGTCTTCCATGTGCCATCGCAACAACTTGGCATGCTCTTTGTTCCTGAACAAATGTTTCAACCGTGGCATTATAGGAGCATACCACATCACCTTGGCAGGAACCCTCTTCATGCGGCGCTCGCCCTCAACATCACCAGGGTCATCTCGTCTTATATTATACCGTAATGCAGTGCATACTGGGCATTCATCCAAATTTTCGTACTCCTCGTTGCGGTAGAGGATGCAGTCATTAATGCATGCATGTATCTTCTGCACCTCTAATCCTAGAGGGTAGACAACCTTCTTTGCTTCGTAGGTACTAGCGGGCAGTTCGTTATCCTTTGGAAGCAACTTCATCATTATTTTCAGCAACTTTTCAAATCCTTTGTCAGTCACACTGTTCTCTGCCTTCCATTGCAGCAATTCCAGTATGCTACCCAGTTTTTTGTGCCCATCTTCACAATTTGGGTACAACAATTTGTTGTGATCCTCTAACATCTTCTTGAACTTCAACCTCTCCCTTTCAGTTACGCATTCTTCCTAGGCATCAGCAAGGGCTCGACTAATATCATCATCGGGCAGATCTGATGCCCGTTCTTCATCTTTTTCTTCATCAATGTCTTCCATTATAGTACCATCATATTCAGGAAACATAGTAGGGTAGTCATTATCATTCTCTTCTTCTTCGTTGTCTTCCATCATAACCCCTCTTTCTTCGTGCTTGATCCAACAATTATAGCCGGTCATGAAACCAGACCGAAATAGGTGGCTGTGAAGGACTCTTGAGGAAGAGTATTCCTTATGATTCCGACAGACACCACATGGACAAGACATAAAACCATTCCGCTTGTTTGCCTCGGCCACAAGAAGAAAAGAATGCACGCCTTTAATGAACTCGTTAGAGAGTCCGTCAGCGTACATCCATTGCCGGCTCATCTGCATTATATAATTAATTAAATACATCAAACATAATCATAATTAATTAGTACTAATCTAAAAAACAAAATTAAAGCCAACAACCGGGACTAAAGATATGATGAACCTTTAGTCCCGGTTGGAGGCACCAACCGGGACTAAATGTGGATGTTGAGACAACATGTCGACACTATGTCCTCAGTGGGCAGCACTAAGCCAGTAAATTAAATGACGACATAATTTTGGGTGGGTGGCAGCATAATCATAATTAATTAGTACTAATCTAAAAAACAAAATTAAAACTAGCAACCGGGACTAAAGATATGATGAACCTTTAGTACTAGTTGGAGGCACCAACCGGGACTAAATGTGGATATGGAGACAACATGTTGACACTATGTCCTCAGTGGGCAACACTAAGCTAGTAAATTAAATGACGACATTATTTTGGGTGGGTGGCAGCATAATCATAATTAATTAATACTAATCTAAAAAACAAAATTAAAGCCAGAAACCGGGACTAAAGATATGATGGACCTTTAGTCCCGGTTGGAGGCACCAACCGGGACTATATGTGGATGTGGAGACAACATGTCGACACTGTGGCATCCCGCTAAAACCACTACTAGAAAACCGCTGTGTTTGTTTTGCGCATCACCATGACCACATGCTCATGTCATCATGCCACATTGCATAGAACACATAATTAAATTGTTGCTTTATAAACATGACTTTGTATTTGGATCTTGTGCACTTTTATTAGGTTCTTGATAAATTGTATTTGAGTTTGGTATTTTCTTTCTCTCTACTTTTGACATCCCTCTATTTTAATCTCTAGTTGGTGCCATGTGTGGAACCATAATGTCAAGTTGATTTTTATTTGCTATATGTCCAAATGGACTTGGGGCATCATCTCTTAATTCTACCTTGATCTTGTATTTTTGTCCGTATGGTCATCTTTCTATTCTATCATATGAGAGCATTTGGTCATGTCCATCTCTAGTTTAATCCTTCCATATATGTGGTCATTGTTTACTCTCTATTCAATCTCTACCGTATTCTCCTTGTATTCTATCCTTCTTTTTCTTGATCACTTCCTTTTTTATCATGGGCCTATTTATATTCTTCCTAAAATTTCACTCCAATGCCACCTACACGATTCACATGCTCCCTTACATGCCACCATATATCCTTTTCACTTGTTCTTATGTTTCTTGCCACATGTGTTAATGGGCATCTAATCTACACACATAAAACCATAACACTACTTATGTGCTATTCATCTTGTTTAAATTCATTTGAGCATGTGCCTCATTTGAATTTTTGTTCAGATCTTCCAACTAACCTTCTTGCAACTCTCGTTATGCATATTTTTTTTCATGCATTATTTCGGAGCATAAAATTATTTTATTAAAAATCGTTTTTTTGTTTGCTAAATTATTCATACGGTTTGCTATACGTAAAGCTGTATTTTTTTTTCTTAATTTAAAAATAAAAAAAATATTACTACCGGTCCTTATAAGACTGTAAAAGAGTTTTTCTTATTTTACTAATAATAAAAGTAGGCAAAAAATCTGTCTAAAGTTTTAGCCCAAAACTAGCCCCATCTAATCTACTTTGGACTAGATAAACAACTCATTTCTCTTCTTGCTTACCAAACCCTAACCCCCAAATCTGAGATCTAGATATAAATCCTCTCTCTTTTCCTTCTGTCGCCGGCGAGTTCCCTTTCTTCCACCGCGACGTGCTTCCTTCCTTCCTCCGTTTAATTCCAGTGCCACGTGATTCCTGCCATGCTCGTGCACAGCTTCACAACCAAATTCCATCACCCTGGCCATGGAGCGACTCCTCCACACCATCGTGACCAACCAAGCCTTCTCGCATGTAAATTGTTTTGCTCCATGTGATGCTCCACTTCATATGCCCCATGGCTCCAATCAAATCATAGTGTCCCATGCTTCATTAATCTGGAGCAGTACCATACACGCAGCAGCTGAGCATCCTCGCTACCTGCGTCGTACATGCACCACCCAATCTAGTCTGCGTACGCGCCGCCGCCTTGCCCCTTCAGGCGTGAAGAGCCGCTGCATGTTGACTTCCAGGCTGAGCCGACCGGCGTTTGCTGTGCATACGCCCCTGTTTTCCCTTGTACCTTGCTGCATACCAACCAGTCCAGCCTCGGGGCCCTATCGTCCCTGCGCGCCTGAAGTGATGCCGCGCGGGCGTGTACCTGCCTTCCGGCCAACAGTAGCCGAGCGCCCAATGCCCGGGACCACTCGTTCCACTCTAGCTACGGTGCTCTCTGCCGCTCTTCATGTTGCCAAATTTTTTTGCAACCCATCAGGTAGTCGTGGTCTCAGTAAAACACTGGTCTCTTTGTTTTTGGTGTGTTTGTGTCTGCACCTAACCCGTTCGACAAAAGTCCTAGGAAGTTCGACCATGGTTTCTTTTTACCGTCCGTCCATCCCGGCTACTTCGACTCCAAATTATCAAGACGGTGCCAATAGACTACCTCCAGGCTAACGCTACTTTCGCTACCTTGCCTACAATCTGAAGGCTGTCAAGGTGAAGTGACATATACATTTTGTGCATACAAAATCATTCATATGTCGTACTGCATATCTTATGGGTTTGGGTAAATAGTCTATTCACCTAAATTAAATATGGAGACCATATGCGGGTATTTCTAGTCTTATATTGGCTCCATTTAAATTTGTGTAGCGAACCGATGCCATGTTTTGCCTTGTTAAAACAACATTTAAATTGCGGATACCTAAATAACTTGAACCCTCTATTATTTGTCGGGACCCCGGCTCCACTTAATATTGCCTAATTGCACCGCATCTTTGCAATGCCATATATCATATCATAATCATGCCGGATCTTCTGCCGTAGTATTAAATATTGCATCCGGTGTTTCTTCTAGTGTTTGCTTCTTCGCGGATTAGGCCGATGAGTTGATGCGAGTATCGACAAGTTCTCCGGATATGTATCTTCGGCAGTGTTTCCCAGGCGAGCATCTCCCCCTTTCTACCTATTTTGCTTTTATAGTCTTTATTTCCTCCTGTTGATCTATTGCTATCCGTGTTGCGATGCTTTAGTTTCCGTGCACCATTTATACTCCTTGCAGCCTCTATATTGCCATGGACACATCCTATTGCCTGTTGTTTGATAGATAGTCAGCCTTGCGAGTCGTAGTTGCTTGCTTATGTGTTGCTTCGCGTCGTTGCCGTTTCACCATTGACGGCAAGTTGACACATGATAAATGGTGGAGATGCTTAATGGTGGAGATGATCATGACTTTAAATACAACTATTAAATTGCTAGATATAACTAATGCAGAGGCATCGGTGGGCAATAGATGTTATTTGGTTCTTCCATGCTCAGTTGTGTCCCGTAGGACCCCGAGTACTTGATACTTGTTCCTTGATTTTTCGCACTATCCACATCCAGGAGGCCTTATGGACCCCCTGAGCGAGAGCTTGATTCATTTTTATTTCTTGGGGCCACAAAGTAGTTTGGGGCTTTATTACTATCCTGTACTTATGACATGCTTTACTGCTTTATTTACGATTGTGCGTGGAGCACCTGTACTATTTAGGATTGCGAGTGTTTTCACGGTATCGACAAGCCCAGTCACACTTTCGGGTTCCCAGTCGTTTACAGCCATTGGCGCAAACCATGGGTCCGTCTCGGAGCCGGCCAACTTTGTTGCGGGTAGCTTAATGGGGTGGCCCCCTGAAATATTTTATGAATCCTGTGATTGCTTTGTCGTGGAAGCCTCGTTGGGTTTTGAGTTGGTTTTTCCGAGGTTAATCGAGTGTGTGTTGCTATTTGTGCACCCCTGCAGGGTAAAACTTTCTGAAAGCCGTGTCCGCGGTTATGGACGACTTGGAGCACAGTATCTCGATCGTAGACAAGCATAACTAAAGTAGTGTTATAAATTTGACTTAATATGTGACTAGTAATCAGCTTCACTACAATGGAATGAATAATAAAAATGCCAACAACTAGTGGATCTGTGGTGATCTATGTCATACTATACCTGCCTAGTAAGTATTGCAACTCCAATAGAATGTGATAAAAGTGCCACAACTGCTGGGTTTTGGGATTCCCCAGGATAATTATATCTGACTAGTAAATGTTCCAACTACAACGGAATGTTAATTAAAACTGCCCACTACTTAAGCTTCAGGATGACTCATGCTATCTATATTTGATTAGTAAGTGTTGCAACTATAACAGAATGAGTAAAATTGCCAACTGTGTGAGTTCCTTGGCCCGACTTCCTCGTTTGGTCTCGAGGGAGAAAAACCAGGATGGGTATGTTTGGTGTTAGCTTCAGGTAGGATCCAAATAGGTCTTTCTTACCCCTCTCTAATAGCCGCCAGTGATACCGAGTCTCTATTGGTTGTTTAGTGCCGCTGCGCTGCCGCTTCAGCCCACCATACCTATGTAGGCGAGAGCCGCCGAATTCTAGCCTCGCCGTGTACTGGCCTCGATCTTGACGCTCTCTTTTCCTTTGCCCTTTGTCGGCACCCCTTTTGTTTTAGCAGGTTTGAGATCGACGTCATTAGCAGGGTTACCCTTCCGGCTTGGTCTGGGCAGGGTTATGGACGCCATTGGTTATTCTTCAGGGCTCTTAGCCCCATTTGCATCTTGTCCGTACTCGGACGTTGTATCGTTTTCAAGGTGATTCGGATCTTTGTAGTGTATATCTGTATTCTTTACTCTTGGAGTCGTGTTGTATATGTATCTGTTCTGTGGGTCCCATCGAGGACTATTGTGTAATGGTATTACTTTGTTTTCCACCCGCACGAAAGTGCCTGGCGGGCGTCCTTGAATCGTTTCTATGCGGGTTTGTCCGGAAGCGCTAAAACTTGCATAGGGCTGATTCGAGGGTGTTACAGAGTGGTATCAGAGCTCAGCAGTTGCGATACCCCACAAGTCTAGCCCGTAGGATAACCTAGCTAACGGCCGAAGTAGAGTGTCAAAACTATTTTTCAAAAACGGTTGGATAGATCTGATTAGGTCTGCTTTTATTCCTTACCCCTCTGCTGTTCTCCTCCTACCTCTGCGTGTTTTGGATCTGCTCCCTTACCTTCTTCAAGTCCAGGATTTCTCGTGGTTGGGTTTCTGTCGTACCTTCAGGGTTTCGCTTCCTCCCTTTATAACGGTGGTTCTACAATCATCAATCTGCTTCTCGGCTGTTGTACCTTCATCCAATCTTTTGTCCTTGAACTCTTTATCCGTATGTGCCCCTTGACAGATATATGTATTGTTGAAAAGCATATGAGAAGGATGAGCATTGGCGAAGTTGGAGTATACCTTGAGCATGTGTTGTTCATGCCAATGGAACCATCGCAAAACCTGATCATTGTGTCTTTTCGTACGATGTTTCTTTGTATCTTCTGGTGGTCCCCAATGCGACAACATCATCTACGCCAGATCCGATGAAGATCCTGCATCACCCCTCTTGTTCCGAACACCGCTTGTGAATATCTTCAGTCTAAATCCCGAGAGTTGGTTGCACGATTCTGCGATTCATTTACAGAAGGATGCTTTGAGTACGGGATGGACTAATCACCCTACCCGCCTCTCACTGTGCACTTTTGTACATCGAATTGGTGGATCAAGCAATTTCGCTCCGTCCACGGAAGTTAAAGGTGGCCTTATCTCTTGATACCTTTACCTTCGTTCTTTGTTCTCGGAGTGTTTTCTCGACGACCATGGACAACGACCCCTTGTTGGTGGTGTCGCCGATTTCAAGATGGAGCAAAAATCTTGTTAGTGGTGTCGCGAATATCTACATGAAGCAAGAGGATACAGATTGTTGGCCTTCTTCCCCGTACCATGAGGCGGATCTCGAGGGCGAGATCCATTGTTAGTGGTGTCGAATTGTGGCATCCCGCTAAAACTACTACTAGAAAATCGTTGTGTTTGTTTTGCGCATCACCATGACCACATGCTCATGTCATCATGCCACATTGCATAGAACACATAATTAAATTGTTGCTTTATAAACATGACTTTGTATTTGGATCTTGTGCACTTTTATTAGGTTCTTGATAAATTGTATTTGAGTTTGGTATTTTCTTTCTCTCTACTTTTGACATCCCTCTATTTTAATCTCTAGTTGGTGCCATGTGTGGAACCATAATGTCAAGTTGATTTTTATTTGCTATATGCCCAAATGGACTTGGGGCATCATCTCTTAATTCTACCTTGATCTTGTATTTTTGTCCATATGGTCACCTTTCTATTCTATCATATGAGAGCATTTGGTCATGTCCATCTCTAGTTTAATCCTTCCATATATGTGGCCATTGTTTACTCTCTATTCAATCTCTACCGTATTCTCCTTGTATTCTATCCTTCTTTTTCTTGACCACTTCCTTTTTTATCATGGGCCTATTTATATTCTTCCTAAAATTCCACTCCAATGCCACCTACACGATTCACATGCTCCCTTACATGCCACCATATATCCTTTTCTCTTGTTCTTATGTTTCTTGCCACATGTGTTAATGGGCATCTAATCTACACACATAAAACTATAACACTACTTATGTGATATTCATCTTGTTTAAATTCATTTGAGCATATCCTCATTTGAATTTTTGTTCAGATCTTCCAACTAACCTTCTTGCAACTCTCGTTATGCATATTTTTTTCATGCATTATTTTGGAGCATAAAATTATTTTATTAAAAATCGTTTTTTTTTGGCTAAATTATTCATACGGTTTGCTATACATAAAGTTATCTTTTTTTTCTTAATTTAAAAATAAACAAAATATTACTACCGGTCCTTATAAGACTGTAAAAGAGTTTTTCTTATTTTACTAATAATAAAAGTAGGCAAAAAGTCTGTCTAAAGTTTTAGCCCAAAATAGCCCCATCTAGTCTACTTTAGACTAGATAAACAACTCATTCCTCTTCTTCCTTACCAAACCT
This sequence comes from Avena insularis, assembly GCA_023614405.1. Lineage (NCBI taxonomy): Eukaryota > Viridiplantae > Streptophyta > Magnoliopsida > Poales > Poaceae > Avena > Avena insularis. The sequence continues at coordinate 90,571,940 of CM042696.1, read as the reverse complement.
TAACCCCCAAATCTGAGATCTAGATATAAATCCTCTCTCTTTTCCTTCCGCCGCCGGCGAGTTCCCTTTCTTCCACCGCGACGTGCTTCCTTCCTTCCTCCATTTAATTCCAATGCCACATGATTCCTGCCATGCTCGTGCACAGCTTCACAACCAAATTCCATCACCCTGGCCATGGAGCGACTCCTCCACACCACCGTGACCAACCAAGCCTTCTCGCATGTAAATTGTTTTGCTCCATGTGATGCTCCACTTCATATGCCCCATGGCTCCAATCAAATCATAGTGTCCCATGCTTCATTAAACTGGAGCAGTACCACACACGCAGTAGCTGAGCATCCTCGCTACCTGCGCCGTACACGCACCACCCAATCCAGTCTGCATACGCGCCGCCGCCTTGCCCCTTCAGGCGTGAAGAGCCGCTGCATGTTGACTTCCAGGCTGAGCCGACCGGCGTTTGCCGTGCATACGCCCCTATTTTCCCTTGTACCTTGCTACATACCAACCAGTCCAGCCTCGGGGCCCTATCGTCCCTGCGCGCCTGAAGTGATGCCGCGCGGGCGTGTACCTGCCTTCCGGCCAACAGTAGCCGAGCGTCCAACGCCCGGGACTACCCGTTCCACTCCAGCTACGGTGCTCTCCGCCGCTCTTCATGTTGCCAAATTTTTGTGCAACCCATCAGGTAGTCGTGGTCTCAGTAAAACACTGGTCTCTTTGTTTTCGGTGTGTTTGTGTCTGCACCTAACCTGTTCGACGAAAGTCTCAGGAGGTTCGACCATGGTTTCTTTTTACCGTCCGTCCGTTCCGGCTACTTCGACTCCAAATTATCAAGATGGTGCCAATAGACTACCTCAAGGCTAACGCTACTTTCGCTACCTTGCCTACAATCCGAAGGCTGTCACTTCACCTTTTTTTTATCCGAGCTGTGAGACCTCGACCCTAACTTATTTTCATATAAATGCCATATACATTTTGCGCATACAAAATCATTCATATGTCGTACTGCATATCTTATAGGTTTGGGTAAATAGTCTATTCACCTAAATTAAATATGGAGACCATATGCGGGTATTTCTAGTCTTATATTGGCTCCATTTAAATTTGTGTAGCGAACCGATGTCATGTTTTGCCTTGTTAAAACAACATTTAAATTGCGGGTACCTAAATAACTTGAACCCTCTATTATTTGTCGGGACCCCGGCTCCACTTAATATTGCCTAATTGCATCGCATCTGTGCAATGCCATATATCATATCATAATCATGCCGGATCTTCTGCCGTAGTATTAAATATTGCATCCGGTGTTTCTTCTAGTGTTTGCTTCTTCGCGGATTAGGCCGATGAGTTGATGCGAGTATCGACAAGTTCTCCGGATATGTATCTTCGGCAGTGTTTTCCAGGCGAGCATCTCCCCCTTTCTACCTATTTTGCTTTTATAGTCTTTATTTCCTCCTGTTGATCTATTGCTATCCTTGTTGCGATTTTTTAGTTTCCATGCACCATTTATACTCATTGCAGCCTCTATATTGCCATGGACACATCCTATTGCCTGTTGTTTGATAGATAGTCAGCCTTGCGAGTCGTAGTTGCTTGCTTATGTGTTGCTTCGTGTCGTTGTTGTTTCATCGTTGATGGCAAGTTGACACATGATAAATGGTGGAGATGATCATGACTTTAAATACAACTATTAAATTGCTAGATATAACTAATGCAGAGGCATCGGTGGGCAATAGATGTTATTTGGTTCTTCCACGCTCACTTGTGTCCCGTAGGATCCCGAGTACTTGATACCTGTTCTTTGATTTTTCGCACTATCCACATCCGGGAGGCCTTATGGACCCCCCTGAGCCAGAGCTTGATTCATTTTTATTTTCTTGGGGCCACAAAGTAGTTTGGGGCTTTATTACTATCCTGTACTTATGACATGCTTTACTGCTTTATTTACGATTGTGCGTGGAGCACCTGTACTGTTTAGGATTGCGAAGTGTTTTCGCGGTGTCGACAAGCCAAGTCACACTTTCGGGTTCCCAGTCGTTTACAGCCATTAGCGCAAACCTTGGGTCCGTCTCGGAGCTGGCCAACTTCGTTGCGGGTAGCTTAATAGGGTGGCCCCCTGAAATATTTTATGAATCCTGTGATTGCTTTGTCGTGAAAGCCTCGTTGGGTTTTGAGTTGGTTTTTCCGAGGTTGATCGAGTGTGTGTTGCTATTTGTGCACCCCTGCAGGGTAAAACTTTCTGAAAGCCGTGTCCGCGGTTATGGACGACTTGGAGCACAGTATCTCGATCATAGACAAGCATAACTAAAGTAGTGTTATAAATTTGACTTAATATGTGACTAGTAATCAGCTTCACTACAATGAAATGAATAATAAAAATGCCAACAATTGGTGGATCTGTGGTGATCTGTGTCATACTATACCTGCCTAGTAAGTATTACAACTCCAATGGAATGTGATAAAAGTGCCACAACTGCTGGGTTTTGGGATTCCCCAAGACAATTATATCTGACTAGTAAATGTTCCAACTACAACGGAATGTTAATTAAAACTGCCCACTACTTAAGCTTCAGGATGACTCGTGCTATCTATATCTGATTAGTAAGTGTTGCAACTATAACGGAATGAGTAAAATTGCCAACTGTGTGAGTTCCTTGGCCCAACTTCCTCGTTTGGTCTCGAGGGGGAAAAACCAGGATGGGTACGTTTGGTGTTAGCTTCAGGTAGGATCCGAATAGGTCTTTCTTACCCCTCTCTAATAGCCGCCAGTGATACTGAGTCTCTATAGGTTGTTTAGTGCCGCTGCGCTGCCGCTTCAGCCCACCATACCTATGTAGGCGAGAGCCGCCAAATTCTAGCCTCGTAGTGTCTTGGTCTCAAGATCTTGGCCGCCTCTTTTTCCTTTGCCCTTTGTCGGCACCCTTTTGTTTTAGCGGTTTGAGATCGGCGTCGTTAGCGGGGTTACCCTTCCGGCTTGGACTGGCGGTTATGGGCGCCATTGGTTATTCTTGAGGCTCTTAGTCCTATTTGCATCTTGTCCGCATTGGACGCTGACGTATCGCTTTTCAAGGTGATTCGGATCTTTGTAGTGTATATCTGTATTCTTGACTCTTGGAGTCGTCTTGTATATGTATACATTACGTGGGTCCCATCGAGGACTGTTGTGTAATGGTATTACCGTTTTCCACCGCACGAAAGTGCTGGTGGCGTCCTTGAATCGTTTCTATGCGGGTTTGGCGGAAGCGCTAAAACTTGCATAGGGCCGATTCGAGGTGTTCTGAACACTATGTCCTCGATTGCAGCGATAAGCTTGATACATTAAATGACGACACTATTTTGGATGGGTGGCAGCATAATCATAATTAATTAGTACTAATATAAAAACAAAATTAAAGCCAGCAACCGGGACTAAAGATATGATGAACCTTTAGTCCCGGTTGGAGGCTCCAACCGGGACTAAATGTGGATGTGGAGACAACATATCGACACTATGTCCTCAGTGGGCAGCACTAAGCCAGTAAATTAAATGACGACACTATTTTGGGTGGGTGGCAGCACTATGCCAGGGGTGAGTGTGTCGACATTATGTCATCAGTGCCCGACACTATGTTGTGCTGCTTAATCTATAAATAGGTATGCATTCTTGTGAAGAACTGCAAGATGGTGTGCGAGACCAGGTACACCACTACGGCGGAGCTTCTCGAAGATGTCTTAGGACCTCGTCCTCAGACATCTTCGAGGAGCTCGCCGTAGAGGCACTCTCTAATATATGAAATTAGTTAGCTCCACCAGCATACTGATCTAGCTAGAGAAGATATAAACTGAAAGATGGTGTGCGAGAGCAGGGACACCACTACGACAGAGCTTCTCGAAGATGTCTTATGATCCCGTCCTCAGACATCTTCGAGGAGCTTGCCATAGAGGCACTCCCTAATATGTGAATTGTTTTAATTACCTGGCGTATTAATCTATAACTAGAGAAGTTATTAACTCTAAGATGGTGCCAGAGGGACACCACTACGGCGGAGCTTCTCTCGAAGATGTCTTATGATCCTATCCTCAGACATCTTCGAGGAGCTCGCCATAGAGGAGCTTCTCGAAGATGTATTGTGATGTCTTCTTATCAAGTTTTTATGAATTAACCCTATCTTTGTTACAATTTTTTCAGTTTGTTGAACGCAGGTAGACGAAGAAGGATATTTTGCCCAGCTAGTTAGAATGATGAACTCACGCATGTGTGTGCTTCTAAATTCAAATTTCGAGACTATGTGCCAAAACAAGATATATATAGTTAGAATCCACATATTGTGATATTTACCTTAGAGTTCCTTACATTAATACAAGATAGATAGAATCTAAACATCGATCTCATGCTATCATTGCAAAAATTACTACCAAACTAAATCCAGAAATCCATCTACAAGATAGAGCATGAAGTGAGCTAATGTAGCAATGAGAGTTCAAAGGATGAAGTTGCTCACCTTTTAGAACCTTTGGATAGATGGGGCACCACAAAATATAGATAAATCTTGAGGAAAAAAAGGGCATGAACTCGAGCTTGAAGCAAGAAAGAGAGAGAGGAGAGCCACCAGCTTGAATGGTGGCTCGGGCAGGGAAAGAAGATATAGCCAAACCTTTAGTCCCGGTTCGTGTCTAGAACCGGGGCTAAAGGTCCACCTTTAACCCCGGGTCGTATAACAAACGGGACTAAAGGATCTGGCGCCCGACCCAGCCTGCCTGAAACCCTTTAGTCCCGGTTTGTAACACGACCCGGGACTAAAGGTCCCGTTCGAACCGGGGCTAGTGCCTACCACCCCCCTGGGGCCAGATCTAGCCGTTGGACCGGGGCATTAGTCCCGATTTGTAGCAAAATCGGGGCTAATACCCCTGGACCAAAGGTCTGTTTTCTACTAGTGAACTTTTGTGTTGCACATAATTAGATTGTTGATGTCTTGTTAGTGTTTATCACAATTAGATGAGTACATAGATATTTGAGTGGGAACAACTTATTTACAATCAAAAAATGTAAAAAAGCATTTTCTCCTTATCTCTCATGTGAATGGGACGGAATGAATTCACTATGGTAACTATTTTTTAGGAAAGAGCTCCTTTTCTTTCTCACCGTCTCCACCATTGCTCGGTTCGTAGGAGGCCTCCCCTTCTCACATTCAAAGGTCGTGTTTGGCCCGATCCTCCACTCAATAGTAGGACTGTGCATCGGCCAGCCCTTGTGCGGGCAAGGTAGCAAGCGAGGCGAGACGAAGGTTTTGGAGAGTTTGTTTTGTTTACCGTGTACATTTTCTAAAGTTTTGAAATTTGAAAACATGAAAATGTTTTAATGAAATAAGCAGAACCAGGCCGAATAGCCTGACCAGCTTGGACCACTAGGAACCAGACGCCCCCAGGCCCCAACCCTAGCCCGACGTGCGTCGCCTGCCTCCCTTCTTTGTTTGCAATCAGGTCCACCCCAACTCCTACTCATTCTCTGCTCCTATCCGCGCACGAGAGCCCACACATAGGTAGGAGGCAGTACCGCATGAGATAGGTCTCGTACACAGGTTATCTGACGGTAGTTTCTGATCAGTTAGCTGAGTTGAGTTCAGACTCTTGTACAGTTAGGACCCATCTCCCATGTCTCTGATAGCAAGGTGGAATCAGGGAATCTAACGAGACCATGGCAAGTCGGAGACATGCAACAGTCGGTGTATGGATTTCGTGATGAAACAATTGTTCTGAATTCGAATATTTTTATTCCCCAAACTCCTTTTTCGAGGCCTCATTAGACCGTGTCCAAATTGAAGAGGCAATCACTCTCGTCATTAGAAAAAAAGAAAGATCTGCGGATTCGGTCAATTCATCAATCTCACTCCTCTTACAATGAAATCCGACCGGAAATTAATCCACCTCTTATCCCAAAATCCGGTCTGCATCCGGTCAACCTAGTCTGAATGAAAATAAATTCCTCGGTCAGAATTATCTAGTATTGAATAAACTGGAGGGTTCCCAGTCCGATATACTCAAACCGCCAAGCATCGGGAGCAACGATTACTCAAACCAGCATCATATAAATTCAATGAATCGGCATGTGGAATTAAAATCTTGAACACTGATAATGATGCAACACCGTATATGATGGTCAGTGAAAGATTAACAAATACTACATGTTTTTTCCACCAAGTAGTGAGTCATCTACACTGACATAATTCAATCCATCTAGAGGATTAAGACTACATGACAGTAGAATGCCTGTCCGAGTAAGAAAACGAAATAACACTAAAAATGCAATCTAGCTAGCCCCTGCGATATGCAGAACCAGTCTTGAATTCGCACCAAAACATGACACAACAACTATCAATAATAGTCCACTGTCCGCGGTGGTGCTGAACACAGTTTGCATTGGTGCATAGGATGTGGTGATTTCATCTGGATGAAGGGGATTTGATTAGTCCGCCGTCCGCAGTGGCGCTGAACGCAGGCTCGATGGCAGTGCCAGGATATCAACGACAGCTCCAGGAGCACGACTGTATAATTTCCATTCTCATGCATAGGATATGCATCAGCTTATGTATTGTGACACCTGATCTGCTTCTATCTTTGAAAAAATCCAGCTGCTTAGAAGGTATATATTAACCTACATAGCTGAATGGAACATCTTTAACTTAGGTACGAAATGGTACAGCTGAGATAATAATTTTTTAGCATGCAATGCAAACAGGTCAATTAACATAGAACAAAGCTGCATTTTCAATTTCACATATGAGATTAAGACTGCAACACCTGGCTGGACATTCTAATTAATAATCTGGTACTTGGTAGTAAACAATAGGCAGCATCAATCCTAATAAATAAATCAAAGAAGAAAACTATTAAGTCCAATGCCGTTGATGTGAATCATTGCTTAGATATTGAAGAGGCATATTGGCAAAGGTTTGAACTCATTGATCTCCGTTGTCCTATCTAGTCAAGGGTTCCCTTGAACAACAATAGGAGAACTGTCAGGCAGATAGCTGGATGACTTTTTAGCATATAGATCCGGCCAAGCAAAAAGATGTATAGAGATAAAGTGCAGAAAAATCAGAAAATCCACCAGACCTTCTCGGTTTCTCCTCCCCGCCGTCCCATGGAGGCATGGATCAGCACCTCCCCCATCCCCATGGCCGAGCTCCACCCATCCCGACCCCCATGGCCGAGATCCTCCCGCTCATGTCCCATGGCCATGCTCTACCAAGGCCACCCCATGCCTACTCCTGTCCCCATGGCCGAGCTCCTTCTATCCAAGTACCTGCAGGGAGATCTGAGATGAGAGGGAAGCCGATCTGGAAGAAACGGGTGGAGGGCGACTGGGGCTTGCTTCACCGGAGGAGGAGAGTTGGAGGGCGACGGTGGTTAACAGTTCTCTACGGGGTTAGGTCTGGCGGGGCGCAGGCGAGGATAACGTGCGGCGGAGCCCTGGGCGGCGCGAGGGTGGTGCGGGGTAGGTGGCCCGTCGACCCCTACCTCCAAGGGCGCCGGCAGGCAAGCGCGCAGTGGTCGCTCGGGATTTGACTTGGCGGTGGCAGTTTGTGTAATATCCCAGAATTATTAGGGGCAAAAGCGTCCGAAGTAAAATCGGAACGAAAATAAAGTGCGGACGAACCTACTTAGCACAAATTATAGTATTCCCTCCGATACAAATTAATTGACTCGGTTTTACCTAGATTCGAATGATCTAGCATTAAAACATGTCTAGATACATCTAAATTTAAACAAATCTGAATCAATTAATTTGGATCGGAGAGTATATAGATTTTTTTTTACAGCGAGTCCGTCGATATGGAATTTTTCCATGTCCGAGGACACCCAGACTTGTGACTCACCGACCACCGTGTAGGCTTCGACGGAGCTTTGGTTCGACTTGGAGATGGCCGGGGTGTCCTATAGCTTAACATAGTGACCGAAGAGTCAGATCATATGGCTTTATTGATTCAAGTGGTTGTGGAGGGGAACTCTAGGAACCGTGATTCAGAGAGGAGATTCATGTTTGAGCAGACGTGGCTATCTCATCCATCTTATGAGGAGACAGTTCTGAATGCATGGCGGAACAGTGCAGTACATGAGGCAAGCATGGGAGGGCTGTGTCAACGGCTGAAGGATGTAAGTTGTTCTCTGAAACAGTGGGGCTATCACACTTTCGGTTCAGTTAAAAATGAGCTGAAACGCCTTAGAGATGAATTGGAAAAAACCAAGGACAGATCGCTTGTCTCAGGTTTCTCACAGGAGGTTCACGAGTTAGAGCGTCAGCTGCATGAGCTCTATGAACAAGAGGAGGTGATGTATCGACAGCGTTCCCGTCAGGAGTGGCTGAAAGCGGGAGATAAAAACACGAAATTCTTTCAAAATAGAGCCACACACACAGGAAGCGCAAGAACACCATACGTTTTCTGCAGCGAGAGGATGGAAATCGGTGTGTTACTGATGTTGGTATGCGCGCAATGGCCAGAGATTTCTACAGCTCTTTGTACACTTGGGAAGGCTCGTCTCACATGGACCATATTCTGGAGAAAATTGATAGCTTTATCTCACCGGAGACGAACGCTAAACTCAATGGGCCAGTCCATGACTCTGAAATAGAGACAGCTCTTTTTTAAATGGGACCAACAAAATCCCCGGGTCCGGATGGGCTACCGGCCCTTTTCTTCCAACGCCACTGGGCTGTTTTGAAATCGGCAGTGTGTAGCGCTGTGAGAGATTTTCTGGCAGGAAACAATTGTCCGGAAGATCTGAATGACATAGTGTTAGTCCTGATACCGAAAGTGAATGCACCGGAATTTCTCACACAGTTCAGGCCAATTAGTCTCTGCAACGTTTTGTATAAGCTAGCATCAAAAGTGTTGGCGAACCGACTGAAGAAAATCCTCCCAATTATTATTTTAGAGGAACAAAGCGCTTTCGTACCTGGGAGACTAATTACCGACAATGTGTTCGTCACCTACGAGTGCACCCAAGCGATTAGGACGAGGAAGCGGAAGACTCCACTGTGTGCTGTCAAGCTGGATATGGTCAAAGCTTACGACGGAGTTGAGTGGATCTTTTTGGAGAGAATGATGCTCAGGATGGGGTTCTCGCAGGCTTGGGTGGCTATGATCATGAGGTGCCTGATGTCTGTTAGGTTTTCAGTCAAAGTTAACGGAGGTTATTCGAAACCGTTCTCACCTTCAAGGGGTTTACGACAGGGGGATCCCATTTCTCCCTACCTGTTCCTATTTTGTGTAGAGGGTTTCTCGGCTCTGCTTAAGGAAGCACAAATGGCAAATTTGTTAAGGGGCGTGCAGTTTGGGGCGAATGGACCTCATGTCACGCATCTTCTTTTCGCTGATGACAGTGTAGTGTTCCTTGAAGCAACGGAAAGAAGTTTTTAGACTCTAAAACATGTGTTGTCCCAATATGAAGTCAGCTCAGGCCAAAAAGTTAATCTCGCTAAATCTTCTATCTTCTTTGGTGGGGGATGTGGTGATGGAGTCAAGAAGAGTCTGAAACAGTCTATGGGCATATCTAATGAAGCACTGTCAGAACGGTACCTGGGACTGCCCACGGTAATCGGTCGATCCAAAGAAGGTTGCTTCAAGCACTTAAAAGAAAGAGCCTGGAATAAGGTGAAGGGATTGAAAGGCCAAGGTCTGTCCAAAGAGGGAAAGAGTACTTTGATTAAATCTGTCATACAACCAGTATCTGCTTACGCCATGAGCTGCTTTAGGCTTACTAAGAAGCTCTGTCACCAGTTGGGCACTATTTCTTCAAATTTTTGGTGGGGCGACTCAGCAGATCAGAAGAAGGTGCACTGGATAAGCTGGCCACGCATGTGTAGGAGGAAAGAGCAAGGCAGGCTGGGGTTCCGCGACTACGAGTGTTTTAACCAGGCCTTCCTCGCAAAACAAGCATGGCGGCTGCTTACTGACCCAGAATCACTGTGTTCTAGAGTACTGCGGGAGAGGTACTTCAGAGGAGGTGATTTCCTATCAGCCACTTGCCCAAAGAGTGCGTCCTACACCTGGAGGGGAATTATATACGGGCATGATCTCTTGAAGGCTGGTTTGGTGTGGCGTATCGGGAATGGACAATCTGTAAAAGTCTGTGATAATTGGATACCTCGGCAGGGTGCTCAATGTCCACTGGGGCATTTGAGGCAAGACTGCCCTGAGATGGTAGCTGATTTTATAATACCGGGAGGAAGTGCATGGAATGAAAATAAAATTCGCGATCACTTCACGACTGCTGATACTGAAGATATATTACGTACACCTATTGGTCGTATGGGTACTCCAGATTTTCTAGCTTGGAATTTCACCAAAAATGGCGTGTTCTCTGTGAAGACGGCGTATCATCTGGCAATGCAAAGAAAGAGAGCAGGCCAAGGTATGGTGGAAGCGTCGACGTCCTGTGCTGATCATAAAGGTTTACTGGCATTGTGGAGTGCTCAGGTTCCTGGAAAAATGAAGGTTCATCTTTGACGCTTGGTGGAAAACGGTCTAGCGGTGGGCTCCGAACTCAATCATCAGAAGATAAAAGACGGTGTTGTCTGTCTAGCGTACGGCAGAACAGAGAGTCTTGTTCACCGCTTTTGGTCATGCCCCCACTCGGCTCAGACGTGGACCTGTTTAGCTGAGCTCACAGGAGAGTTGTTTGAGATGCCACCGAAGAGGTTGGCCTGCCATGCTGATCTCAGAGGATGGATACTCGATTGGATTGGGAAGTGTTCCTGTGATCAGCTTTCCACACTGACTATGCTGATTTACAACCTGTGGCAGGCTCGAAACGATGCCCGAGAGTCTGGTCATCTCGCCGACCCCAAATCGGTGGCCTTACAAACTGTCGCAGCATTTGATGAATGGCGTCACGTTCATGACAGTGTCCCGGGTGTCAAAGAGCGGGTAACTGAACACTGGCTCAAGCCCGATCCAGGCTGGTGCAAGATCAATACTGACGGAGCCTTTCATCAAAACAACTGCAGTGGTGCGGGGGGTGTGGTCATCAGAGATCACCATGGTACCTTTGTAGCGGGAGCGTGCCATTTTTTACCTCACATTGCAGATGCGGAGGGTGCAGAGCTCCTAGCGTGCAGGAGAGGCCTACTACTTGCCAAAGAAATTCAGCGGGAGAAGGTGATATTGGAAACAGATTGTTCTGGAGTCGCGGAGAAGCTAAAGAGGGGGGAGCTTGATCGTTCTTCCTATGGACCACTGGTGGAGGAGATAAAACATCTGCTTCGTGGATTTGGAGAAGCTTCAGTGCGTGCTATCTGACGATCAGGAAATGGTGTTGCGCACCTATTAGCTAAAGAGGGCCGTGAGAATAAGTTAGTTAAGACTTGGCTTGGTGTCCCACCGGCTGTTATTGTAAGTGTACTAGATCTGGATGCTTCGGTGACCTAATATAGCACGCAGCCTTTCTTCTCAAAAAAAGGATGGATTGCCAGAACAAGTCTGACAATACAGGCCTAGTAGTATTTGGTACAAAGAAGTTGCTTATGTATTTCTCAAATTTTAAAGCGACGAAGGTGAATTGTTCAGGTAATTGTGTGGATCATGAGTTAGCTAGCGGCTTTAGAGCATCTCCAATAGTGGCTTTATAATGCGCTTGTGCTATAAAAACCCCTGGTTTAGGGCATCGAGTAGAAATTTGTGTGTTCCAGCGGGTGCTCTAAATGTAGGCGTGCTGTAAACAAATTTGGGCGTGGGGAATTTTGCGCTATCCTGGACGGCATATGTTGCGTCTTAGCTGCAGCATGCTCTGTCTCGTCTCGGTCGCGAAGAGGCAACCGCCAGGAACATTCACCCGCGCTCGCGCCCTCTCCATCGCCAAATCCTCCACTCCGTGCAGCTGTCGGCACAATTCTGGCGAAAAAGAGGAAGTGCAAACAATAACAGGGGAGAAGCACAGAGGAAGTTAACATATAGTATAAATACCCCACAAAGGGAAGTTCAAATTTAAAACAGAGAAAGTGAAGACTACAACAGGGGGAAGCACAGAGGAAGTTAACAGGCAGTACACATGCCCCCACAAAGGGAAGTTCACATATAAAACTAGATATTGGGAGGGGTTGCAAATGGTCTACCATGCAGCATCGATGCTAACGCGTCGACAGATACCAAGTGCAGAATTAAATCTATGTCTTCCTTGCATAATGATATATAAGTTGGGGGTTTTAACACCACCACCCCCAAACCTAAGTTGTCGTGGGCGTGCTCAACACAACACTATGGGCCAGCGCCTCGGCTTCGTCGCTTGTCACTACTGACATGGCGTATGGGCGACAAAGCCTCGAAGGGCGTTAGGGTACCGAGGATTCATCGCTCATCGAAGCTACCGTATCGATGGCGATGAAGCCTCGATACCCTAACACCTAAGGCTACCGCGTCTACGTAAACTAATACTACCGAGTCAATAAGAAAGAGGAAGCACATAATACAACTTGGGAGAAGCACATAACAAGTTAATAGGCAGTACAGGTGTTGGGTTCACAGCATAGAAAACAAAGAAAATTCCTACGATGGGAACTATACGCCAAGATCTATCTACTAGATACAAGCAACGGGTGGATATGCATCCATAGAGAACTTACCCTCGAAGACAACAAAGCTTTGTTAACAAGTTGGAACTCGTAGATGATGTAGTCGTACACTTGCTGGTCTCAAGATCATGATGAAGTCCAGCAAGTCCAGCAGGTCCAGCTCCAGCACGTCCATTAGATCCAGCTCTAGCAAGTCCAGCACCACCAAGTCCAGCACCGCAAAGCAGCGGTGCATCCGTGATCGCACACATGTCCGATACCCCGACAACCTCCATCCCACGCTCCAGCAAAGCAGCGGAAGCAACAACTCCTTTTCAGGTAAAGCCACCGGGAACATGTATCTCGCTAATCGGAGACCACGGGGAATAACTAGAGGGGGAGAGAGATCCTTCACGAGGAGGTGTAAGATGAGAGGAGGGAGTGGGGGGCCTTTTATAGGGAGAGGGGAGCAACCCCTCACCATGGCCGGCAGCCAAGGGAGGTGCCCCCACCTCTTCCACATTCATGTGGGTGGAGCTCCCACTCACATAATTAGCCTCCCACTCAAAATTCCACTCACCTCCATTAATTTTCACCAAATTTAATGCAAGCTCTTATTAAATAAAACTATTTTATTTATTTTATTCAGAATTTTGTTAATTACTTTAATTAACAAACATTCACATAAAACCCCCTGCAACATTTCAATATCACATGCAGAACCAGTTTCTGCAATTTCACCCGAAACAATTCCGGTTTCTATCGAAATGATTCCAGCGCTTTCTTAAATCTTTATCTGAAATATATTTGCTCCAAATGGTGTCGGTATCCCTTAAGTGTGTCACCCTATGGTTCACGAATAATGCAGACATGATCGAGACCCCTCTCCGATCAATAATCAGCTGCGGGACCTAGAGATCCGTACTGACTCCCACATATTCAACGATGACTCTTGTGATTGTGTGAACCTTTAACATCGTAACTAAATCCCTTTGTCTCGCAATATATTACATGTCTGAGATTCGATCATCGGTATCTGAATACCCAGTTTGATCTTGTTACCAACATGCACTCTTTTCTCGTTCCTGTGATATAACATTCTAGTGATCACATCACTTGCTTGCAAGCTATTTCAATGTGATATCACCGAGAGGGCCCTGAGTATATCTATCCGTCATCGGGATAGACAAATCCCACTCTTGATCCATGAGCCTCTACATAACACCTTCATAGCACTGAACCCACCTTTATAGTCACCCTGTTGATACATTGCAAATGTATCTATAATTTTTGATGTTCCATGCTTGGTTTTATCTACTTTCTTGTGTTTTGTCCACACTTTGGAGTACTTTTCATATGATTTCTTGGACTAACCGATTAACAAGAGCCACAGTGCGAGCTGCCTGTTTTCTGCTGTTTTTGGTTCTAGGAAAGTCAGACAATGAATATTCTCGAAATTGGACGGGACAAAAGCCAAAGTGCCTATTTTTCCGGAAGACATCTGAAGCTAGAATATGAGACGGAGAAGGGCTGGGGGCCGGCCACACCACCTGGTCGCGAGGCCAGGCCTGGCCCGCGCCAGGGGGTGGTCTGGCTGACCCTAGCACCCCCTTGGCCTCTCCTTCCGCCTATATATTGCCCTCAGGACCAAAACCCTAAGTACCCAATCAAAAATCCACGAAAGATTCTGTAGCCGCTGTCATCTCCATCCCTAGATTGGGAGGGATCTGAAGCTCTTCCCGGCACCCTGACGGAGAGGGGAATTCACCCTGGAGGCCTTCTTCATCATCATGCAAGCCTCCGGTGTGATGTGTGAGTAGTTCATCTATGGACTACGGGTCCATGTAGTAGCTAGATGGCTGGTTCTCCTCCTTTGTGCTTTCATGTATAGATCTTGTGAGCTCTGTTCATGATCAAGATCATCTATTTGTAATTCTGCATGTTGTGTTTGCGGGGATCCGATGGATATTGAGATGTTATTTCAGATTGATTATTGATTCTATCATGTCTTTGTTATTTGTGATCTTGCATGCTTTCCGTTGTTAGTAGCTATCTTGGCCAAGTAGATGCTAGCAACTCCAAGAGTTAGTACTTATGCTCGATAGTGGGTTCATGCCTCTGGTAATCTAGGGAAGTGACAAAAATCTCTAAGGTACTAGATGTGTTGTTGCTACTAGGGAAAAAACAACAATCCTTTGTTCATAGAACAATCGTATTGCTTACTTTACACGCAATTCGTAAAGCAATAATCTGTTGCTTGCAACTTAATACTTGAGGGGGTTCGGATGATAACCTGAAGGTGGATTATTAGTCATAGATGCAGTTGTATGACGGTCTATGTATAATGTTGTAATGCCCAATCGAATCTCCAAGGAGTCAAGATGATTAGTATATGCTTGTATGCTTTCTCGATGTTTGTCAATTGCTCCGCTGTAATTTGTTCACCCAGCATATTATCTATCTTAAGGAGAGCCACCTCTAGTGAACTATGGACCCCGGTCTTTTATTTTACATACAATCTACAAACTGTTTACTGCTTTGGGCTTACTTTCTGCAAACTATTACTTTCTTCCATTCGATACGTTTAATTTTTTGTTTTCAGCAAAACCGGTGAGATTGACAACCTCATCGCAATTTGGGGACAGAGTTATGCAGTTGTGTTGTGCAGGTCTCCACGTTGTTGTTGGCACCGGTAGTGTGCCCTGCCAATGTTCAGCTAGGTACACCTTTGGGGTGTTTCCTTGCTCCTACTGGATTGATAACCTTGGTTTCATAACTGAGGGAAACTTACTGCTGTGCTCATCATACCTTCCTCTTGGGGTTCTCCAACGAGCTCGATATATTTGGGCCATCAACAACTTTTTCTGGCGCCGTTGCCGGGGAGTCAAGGACATCTTCACAAGGGGAGTCCCTCATAACCAATCTCTTTACTTTGTTATTTTTGTTTTGCTTAGTTTACTTTTGCTTTTTTTGCTTGGTTCTTTATCAAAAACACAAAAAAAAATAGTTTTACAAGTTTTGCTTTCTTTATTGAAAACACAAAAAAATTTAGTTCCTATCTTAAGTTGCCATTATGTCTAGCCTTGCTCCAATCACTATGACACCCGAGGAAATGATTTTCACTTTTAAACAAGGAATTGAGGAAAGCTACAAGGAAGCTTGGTCTAGAATCTCTGATCTACATGAAAAAATTGAGCCTAAAATGACTCAAAGCTTGTTTCTTAGCAGTTTTTACCTTGGAATTGCTCTTTGCTATAGATATGCATTAGATGCTGTTGTGGGAAGAGATTTCCTCCAATGTAATGAGGATGATGCTATTAATGCTATAAAGAAATTGATCCTTACTTACAACTTGCCTAGCAAAACTGATATTTCTTTCGCAAGCATATTTGCTAGATTGAACACTCTTGAGACTAGCACTACTAGCTTAAAAGATTGCTATAATACGCTTAGGGAGCATCATAATTATGTTCCAATAAATTCTGAACCATCAAAGTGGCTCCCCACAGTAAAGATTGATATAAATACTGAAACTTTTCAAGCCCGCTGTGATATCATGTCTGAATTTTGTTTTATGCCCAAAGATATTTATGAATCTTTGAATCTTTGGGGGCTTACTGAAGGAGGAAAAGAAATATCTCTTGATAATAATGCTACCATATTACCTATTGGAATAGCTGAAAGAGTTTTTACAAAGATCCTTGGGAAAATGATTTCTACTGATTATCTTGTTATTGAATGTGCAGGAAAAGGACAAATTACACTTGGAAGGTCCCTATTAGAACTCCTTGGAGCAATAATAAATGTGGGAAAGGGGACCATGCACCTTTATTCTCCACCAAACAATCATATTTTCCCCAAGGTTAAGAATAAAAGTAAGAGAGGCAAGGGCAAGAAATTTGGTCTTAATGCTTCTTCATTCGAGAACACTTGATTCTTTTTATTACTTCTTATGCCTAACTTAAAGGCGTTAAAGAAAAGTACTTATTGAGAGATAACCCAAAAGTTTTAGTTGAGTCTTGAAAGTTATTACTTCAGAAATAACCTCTCCTTATCCTTTTTATTTTCTTTTTGTGCCAAGAGTAACCTCTAATGAGAGAGAAGTAATGATTGGGAAAGTTGCTGTCCCGACACAGATTTCTGTACTTCACTGTAAAAATTCATATAAAATCTCTGTACGTCCTTTTGAGGCGTGAATTTTTGTGCTTCTGCCCCAGGTTGTTATCTAACTTTCGTTAGTTCAATACTTTTTGATTTGAGCAACAGAGGTCTTCGAAAAAATTTGTCTTTACCTGCTGGTCTGTTTTGACAGATTTCTGCCATTTTCTGCATTTGCTTCTTGTTGGTTCCTTTTTGAGTTCTTTTGGAGAATTGAGCTTTTTGAGGGAAGTGCTTCAGTAGCTAGTGTTCTAATGAAAGTTTATTGGTGTTAGAACTGAACCTTAAGACTTATTATCTTGAGTGCACTAATGTTGCTAATAAAGATTGTGTGAAGTTTTGTATGAAGGAAAAAAATTTAGGTGTATGGAAGGAATGAGAATTGAGATGAAGGATGGACTAAAGCTCAAGCTTGGGGATGCCACACGTGTCACCCCAAGAAATATCCAAGAAGTACAAGCGTCAAAGCTTGGGGATGCCCAAGGCATCCCCTTCTTCATCAATAAAAATCCCAGGTTTCTTCCAAACGCTTCATTTTTATTGTTTCATGCACAGTTGTGTTGTTCTTGGAGCGTCTTATTTTTGTTTTCGTTTTGCTTTTTAGTTTGCTTGGTTTTCTTAGTTTGCTGAACAAATTGGTTGGACCCCTTCTTTCATACATTGGTTTTCAAATAGTTTGGTTTGGTTTGGAAAAGAGTAGGAAATCTCATGCTTAAGTGGTAAAAAGAGCTTGTTTTTTATTGTGGCCTATGCTTTGTCATGCCATGCTTGATATTGTTTTGGCTTTATGCTTAGTATTTTTTGATGTAGCATGACTTGTTATAAACAATTGAGATTGCTTAATGTGCCTTGGATGAATCATGCGTTGTTTTAGCATATTAAAGCATAGTATAGTGGTATTCTCCTTTGATGCTTTATATGGGTTGACTTGGCGCATGCTCACACCATGTTATGACTATCCCAAGTCACAATAGCCTTTACGATCCTTTAGTTTTAAACTTGTAGTATCACTTTATGCTTTGATCAATGATGTGTTGTCGCTCTGCATGATTATGGCCATTATTTCTCTCTTAGTGACATGGGTATACCCTACAGGTACTCGAGCTTGGTATATATGGTCCAAATACGCATAGGCCCACGGTGTCGCCGAGGCTCGGATGAAAGGACTCGAGTAACCTGCGGACTCTCGATTGCTTGAAGAACAAGAAGAAGCTAAAGATAGAAAGTTTGAAGGGGAAAACCCTAACTTGTAACCGACTCGACCTGCTACCCGAGACCTAGCCTATCTATATAAAGGCTAGGAGGGGGCATCGAGGAGGACACACGCAACCCTAGTTTCCACAACCCTCGCTAGATTGCATCTGCGCACCATTGTAACTTTCGACTCCCTCGATAATTCCACGAGCAGACAAGCAGGAGTAGGGACCTCTACGAGGCCTGAACCTGGGTAAATCCTTTGTCCCCTGTGTGCTTGTTTGCTAGCCAATAGATGTCTCCAGCGCTCCCTCCTTCTCCAAAACCCAAGTCCATAACAATGGGCATTGACGAGTTAAACCCTCGTCAATTGGCGCCGTCCGTTGGAATTGGGAGTGCTGATGTTGCGGCTTCTTCAGCCCCATCAACTGTGATCTACAACTCTGCAACAGCGAAGATTCGCCAGCTCTTCGGCGCCTTCGACTTCACCGTCCACAGGCCGGCCACCCGCCCGGCCTTCGAGTCTGTGGGCGACGGAATCAGCCTGGTGATTGGAAGCTTCCGCTTCCAAGTTGGTCAGATGGGCACGCTTCGTATGCCTGATCAGCCGACAGCACCGGCGATTGCCCCGGCATCATGGTTTCCTCCATCGATCGGCACCCTCAGCGAGCTCAACGCCCTGTGGCAGTCGAGAATACGATCAGCGACAGCAGTCGCGATTCCGATCTGAGCGATCTGGCCACTGAAGATGGAACCTATGGTCCCGGATCTGAAAGTTGTGGAAGCAACAGCTTCCCCAATCAGTTCATGTGCGCCGTCATCAACACAGGCGACACCTCCGCCAATCGCGACAACGGTGGTAACACCGGTAACGGCACCGATCCACCCAACGCTGGCAATGGTGGAAACGGTGGCAACGGCTGTAATGGCGGCAATCGCGCTCCCGTCAACAACGAAGGAGCAGTAAAACCTCCCAGCATAATCAATGAGCAAACCGGCGAACGCGTCGTAATCAAGCTCAACGAGCAAGAGTGGGATCGCTGCCGCGAAGCCCTACGGGGCACACCTCTACCCTTTGGGTCCCCGCAGGAACTGCTGATGGGCTATCACTGGCTCCTGAAGGAAGAATTCAAACACCAACAGCAAACAATTGCGCAACTTGAGGCGTGTAAAAAGGCAATGGATGAATCGAGCCTTCGTTGTGCTGGGCTCTCCTCCTATGGAGGATCCTCCTCAAGGGGCAACGAATACCTCGCCAAGAAGAGGCAGTCGCGGATGGCTCACCTCACCGAACAAGGACGCATAGAGGCCGCGAAAGTCCTCGACTTCGTGTCTATGACAGTCGACACGAGAGGCAACGTGGTTCCCAGGATGCCGCAGGCTGCGGTGACGGCGGCCACCATGTACCTCCTCAATAACCAGCCGCCAGCTGGAGATCCCTGAACTACCATGCACCAATCTACGATCGCGGGTTTGGGGTTAATCGAGGCCGCCCTCGACAAGGAGCTAGTACCAGACCCAAAGAAGGGCAAAGCGCTAGCAAAACGCCACTCCTCACCCTCATCCAGCGATGACAGTCACGACCTGTCTCGACGCTGCCACTCACGGCGACACGACCACAACTACGATGCGCGCGACGACCTCACACAGTGCAAGATCGACAAATCAAGGGCACGACGTGCTCGGTCGACTGACACGGAAGAAGAAGACGGGGAGCTCTGCGGCACCCGATGCTTCAGCAGATCCATTAGGCAGAAGCGAATGCCTAAAGGGTTCAAACTCCCATCGGAGAACCCAAAATTTGACGGTCTGCAGGACCCCAAGATCTGGCTGGAGGACCACACCTCCTCCGTCAGAATCCATGGAGGCGGTTAATCGCCATATAATGCCCTGCAGCTACCGCAGGGCGCCCGAGCATGGCTCAATAACCTCCCACGCGGATCCATTCGCAGCTGGGATGAGCTGGTTTACAGCTTCGTGTGCAACTTTAAGGGCACGTACAAGCGTCCCTCATCAATCGAAGAGCTGAGATGCTGCCAGCAAAGATCTGGCGAATCGCTGCGCTCTTACATTCAAAGGTGGTCCATCATCAAGAACTCCGCGGAGAACATCTCGGAAGACCGCGCGATTGATGCATTCAACGATGGTGTCCGCCGCGTGGAACTCGGGGAGGAGCTAGGTCGCTCAAAGCCCCAGACCATCAACCACCTGATGGAGATCGTGAATCGGTGGGCCGATGGAGAAGATTCGGTGAAGAACCGCGCTCACTCCGGCGAGAACTTCGGCAGCGGTAGCGACCGCCGAGGCAAACGCCGCATGCGCATCTACGATGACCGTGACAACGTCAACATGGTCGCGGATGGCTACACCGATAGACACGACGATAACCGCAACAACGGATACCGTAGCGGCAGATACCGTGACTCCGGAAAACCACGCAAGTGTGGCAACGCCACACTCGCGATGAGGCACCCGCGACCTCCATCGAGGAAAAACTGTCCGGGCCATGCACGGTACACTTCTACATCGACAAGCATGATGGCAAGAGAAAGTCCAGCCACCTCCTCAAGGACTGCCGCGAGTTCCTCAAGGTACACGAGGGATTGGTTCGGATGAACCGCAATGCAGTCGAAAGAGGCTACAGAGCCGCTCCAGGCGCCGTGGCACATGGCGCACCACCACCACCACCACCTGGGCTACCCCTGAACGGAGCCGCACCGGACCAGCACCACGGGGGTGAACCGTACCCACGGGCCATGGGTACCATGATGATCCAAAAGGGGCGCCCCTCCAACAGGGTGTAGAAGGCCATCACTCGCCAAGTCAACTTGGCCACGCACTCGCCACCATCCACCACTAAGTACCTCAATGGCAGCGAGTCGTGCATCACCTTCGACAAACACGACCACTCGCCTCAGATACCTCGCCCAGGTCATTGCCCCCTCGTACTCGAGGCGCAAATTGGAGGTTTCGACATGAGTCACGTCTTCATGGATGGCGGAAGCGGCATCAACCTCATATTCGCGAGTACCTTGCGAGCAATGAGGATCCCGCTAACCTGCCTGGAGGCATCGGACACAACATTCCACGGCATCATCCCAGGGAAAGGCGTATACCCCTGGGCAAAATCACATCGACGTCATCTTCGGCATGCCGAAGAACTTCCGGCGCGAGCGCATCGACTTTGAGGTCGTCGACTGGCCCTCACAATACCATTGCATCCTTGGGCGCGTCGCATTCGCTAGGTTCATGGCAGTGCCCCACTATGCCTACCTGCAGATGAAAATGCCAGGATCCAACGGTGTCATAACAATCAACGGGAGCTTTGAGCGATCTGACAGTTGCGACAGGGAATTCAACAGAATCTCCTAGTTCTTTGGCATGCAGGAGGAACTCGCAAGACTGAAAGAGACGACAGACAACAGTCCGCCTCCTCTGAGTAGGCCAAACTCACCTGACCTCTCCTTCGACTCATCTGTGCACACAAAGAAGGTGCAGGTCCATCCATCAGATCCCGCCAAGACGGCCCTCATCGCCAACAACTTGAGTCCTGCATAGGAACTCACGCTCGTCGAATTCCTCCATGAGCACTGGGAAATTTTTGCCTGGTGTCCTGCGGACATGCCAGGAGTTCCCAGGGAATTCGCCGAGCACGCACTCAACGTCAACCCCGACGCAAGGCCAGTCAAGCAAACAATCGAGCGATCGCGAGCCACGAGCACGGTGAATGGAGATCAACAGACTCCTCGAGGCCAAGTTCATACGCGAGATCAAGGAAATCACTTGGCTCGCCAATACGGTGCTGGTACCAAAAAAGGACACGGATATCCTACGGATGTGTGTGGACTTCGCTTCTTTAAACAAGCACTGCCGAAAAGATCACTTTCTGCTGCCACGGATCGACCAGATCATCGACTCCACCGCAGGATGCGAGCGCCCCTGCTTCCTCGATGCCTACTTAGGCTATAATCAAATTCGAATGAAGGAGGAAGATCAGGAGAAAACAGCGTTTACAACGCCCTTTGGTGTGTTCTGCTACAACACAATGCCCTTCGGGCTAAAAAATGCGAGAGCCACCTACCAGCGATGCATGCAGGCTTGCCTCAAGGAACAACTAGGTCGCAACATCCAAGTCTATGTCGACGACATAGTAATCAAGACCAAGGAGGAAGCCTCTCTAATCGACGATTTGTGCGGAACCTTTGCCAACCTCGATCTCTACCGGATCAAGCTCAATCCGGACAAATGCGCCTTCGGCGTACCATCTGGGCAGCTACTCGGATATCTCATCTCCACGAGGGGAATCGAGGTGAACCTGAAGAAGATAAAAGCCATACTGGCCATGGAAAAGCCGAAGAACATAAGAGGCGTCCAGCAACTGGCCGGACGAATCGCGGCCCTCAGTCGATTTATCAGACGGATGGGTGAAAAGGCACTGCCCTTCTACCAGCTCCTCCGCAAAGCTGAAAAATTTGAGTGGACCAATGAAGCGCAAGAAGCATTCGGAGATCTCAAGCGCCTGCTATCCACTTCGCCAGTACTGGTGACTCCACGAGAAAGGGAACCACTGTTGCTGTACATCTCCGCCACCAACCAGGTGGTCAAAGACAAAGGTTTCGCCGTCGAGCGAGCTGAGGAAAACAAGGTCCACGGCGTACAACGCCCGGTATACTACCTCAGCGAGGTCCTTATGCCAACAAAACAGCGGTACCCGCACTACCAGAAGCTGGCGTACGGCGTCTTTATGACCGCTCGGCGACTGCGCCACTACTTCTAGGAACACCCAATCGTGGTAGTCAACGACGCCCCATTGGGACATATCCTCAATAACCCCGACGCCATGGCGCAAGTCGTGCTTTGGGGAATCGAGCTGTCTCCACGAGACACCACATACGAAAAACGCGACGCCATCAAGTCGCAAGTGCTCCCTGACTTTCTCGTGCACTGGATGGAGAACCAGCTCCCGGACAAGCCAGATATGTCCTACCTCTGGACAATGCACTTCGATGGGTCCAAGCGGAAAGACGGAGCAGGCGCAGGTGTCATACTGACATCACCTCAAGGGGACAAGCTGAAGTATATCCTGCAAATGCAGTTCACAGCCTCAAACAACGAGGCTGAATACGAGGCCCTATTGCACGGAATAAGGATGGCAAAAGCCTGCGGCGCCAAAAGGCTCATCATATATGGCGACTCCAAGTTGGTCGTCAACCAAACAATGCATGAGTGTGACGCACTGAACGACAACATGATCGCGTACCGCGACCTCTACGATACACTCGAGGGAGACTTCGATGGTTGCGAGTTGTGACACATAGGTCGCGAAAGCAACGAGGAGGCGGACACACTCGCCAACATAGGCTCTACCTGCGCCCCCATACCACCTGGGGTATTTCTCGAGCGCATATGCGAATGCTCTATCAAGCCAAAGGCCACAGAGAAGAAAACAAGCGCAGCCACGGACTCAGGGGCTACGCCACCCAATGAGCCAATGACACTCGATGACTTGGAGCTGGACACAGGACTCGAGGGACCAATGAGCGTCATGATGATCGAGCAATCTTGGATGCATTCGTACATTACGTACCTCCTCAGCAAGAGACTACCGGACGACCCGACAGATGCACGGCACATCGCGCGGCGCTCCAAGGCATTCGCCGTTATCAACGGCGAACTGTATAAATGAAGCATCACAGGAGTGCTACAATGATGCGTCTCCATGGCCGATGGAAGATCAGTTCTCCTCGACATCCATGAAGGGACCTGCGGGCACCACGCCGGCAGTCGCGCCCTCGTTGCTAAAGTTCTACGAGCTGGATTTTACTGGCCCACAGCCATGCGCGACGCCAAGGACATAGTCCAAAAATGCAATGCTTGCCAGCGATTCACCGACAAGCCACACACACCAGGCGCAGAGCTACGGCCTATTCCATTGGCCTGGCCCTTCGCATAGTGGGGGCTCGACATGGTTGGCAAGCTTCCAAGGTCCTCGCGCGGAGGCTATGTTTACCACTTGGTTACAGTCGACAAATTCACCGTGGATCGAGGCCATGCCGGTAACCAACCAATCAGGGCACAGCGCAGTCAAGTTCTTCGAGTCCATCATCTACCGCTTCGGCGTGCCGCACAGCATCATCACTGCAACGGGACGAACTTCACATCCAAGGAGTTCCAAGAATTTTGCGAAAACTTGGGGATCAATATCAGCTACGCCTCAGTAGCGCATCCACAGACCAACGGTCAGGTGGAAAAAGCAAACGGGCTCGTCTGCAGCGGCATCAAGAAGCGACTCCTCCGACCACTCGAACAAGCCGCGGGTTGCTGGCCAGATGAGCTACAATCCGTACTCTGGAGTCTACGTACAACTCCAAATAGCGCCACAGGCTACACACCATTCTTCATGGTACACGGAGCAGAAGCGATTACTACACCAAAATGCACGGTACAAAGGCGCCAGGCGTGGTCGCCATGAACAAGAGTCATCCTTGCACTCGAAGACTCGTCGACCTCCTTGACGAAGCAAGAGAAAACGCTGCAGAAAGATCCACGATCTACCGCGAGAACTCGCGAACTACCACAAGAGAAGGCTTGGCCCAGATCCTTCGTCAAGGCGACCTGGTCCTGTGGATCGAAGCGAGGGCACCTCAAGATCGAGTCCCCCTGGGAAGGACAGTACGTGATTACATAAGTAATCCCAGGTGACGCCTATCGCCTTCAAGATTTAGAGACAGGAGTCGCATACTCCAACCCTTGGAACGTCGCACAACTGCGACGCTTCTACCCCTAGTCGTTTTTTACTTTTCCATCGCAAATAAGGGTTCTTGGCCAAGGCTACTTAGCCGCACATTGTACCTCGTACTGTTCTTCGAATAAATAAAAGCTAAGTGCCCCAAAACTCCGTGTTCTGCTTCACTTTGTCAATTTTCCTACTCGGGGGTTGCGCCACCCTGCATACATCTGTTCTTCGAACAAAAAACGTGATATCCTGAGTAGCTGGGGTTGGAATAATGCCCTAGAGGCAATAATAAAGATGTTATTATTATAATTCTTGTTCATGATAAAGTTTATATTCCATGCTAGAATTATATTAAGCGGAAACTTTAATACTTGTGTGGTTTGTGAACAACACCGTGTCCCTAGTACGCCTCTATGGACTAGCTCATTGATCAATGATGGTTAAGGTTTCCTAACCATAGACATGAGTTGTCAATTGATAATGAGATCATATCATTGGGAGAATGATATGGTGGATGACCAAACTAAGCAAAGCTATTAGATCGTTTCATCGTGTTCGTCTTTGCGAAGCTTTTCTCATGTCAAATATTGTATTCCTTAGACCATGAGATAATACAACTCCCTGGTATCGGAAGAAAGCTTTGAGGTCATCAAACGTCATCCTATGAGAGGGTGATCATAAAGGTGTCTCTCAGGTAATCGGAAAGTATCTGTTGGGTTGTATGTATCGAGATGGGATTTGTCCCTCCCAAGTCGGAGAGATATACTTCGGGCCCACTCGGTAATCGATATCAACACCGCTTGCAAGCATGTGGTTAAGGAGTTAATCACAAAGTGATATCGGATTACGGAACGAGTAAAGTACTTGCTATGAACGAGATTGAACTAGGTATGACGATACCGACGATCGAATCTCGGGCAAGTAAAATATCGCGAGACGAAGGGAATATATATATGGGATTGAGTGAATCTGCATCGTGGTTCATCCGATATGATCATCGATGAATGTGGGAGTCAATATGGGTGCCCAGACCCCGCTGTTGATTATTGATAGAAGATCATGTCTGCATATTCTCGAACCCGCAGGGTCACACACTTAACGTGTCTCGACGCTAGGATAGATTGGATAATTGGTTTATGAATTTTTGTTCGGAGTCTCGGATGGGATCCGGGACATCACGAGAGGTTCCGGAATGGTCGGTATTGTTCCGGATTAATCGGTATTGTACCGGAAGCTTCTAGAACCTTCCGGAAGGGGGCCAACGTGGTCCCACCTTCCGGGAGGGGGCATGGGCCTATGAGGGAGTGTCCTGGCGCATTGACAAAGGGGCACAAGGCCCCATAGGGCCCAGCCGATCCTAGATAAGTTTAAACTCGTTTAAACTAGAGATAGGGTTTCTAGATAAGGGATAAGTTTAAATCGTTTAAACTAGAGATAGGCTTGGAGGATGGGCAAGGGCTGGCCGCACCCCCCCTCTATATATAGAGGGCTGGTGCGCCCCCTCCCCCCAACCTACACCTCCCTCCAAGCCCTAGTAGCCCTGCTGCCTTCCTCTCTCCCTCCCGACTGTTTGTAGGCGAAGCCCTGCTGCAGAAATTCTCCACCATATACACCACGCCGTCGTGTTGTAGATCCAATCTATCTATACACCCTACTTGCTGGTCCGAGGAAGGAGGAGACGTTGAGGTGCTGCACGTGTGCATCTCACGGAGGCACCGCCACTTGTGGTTCTAGATCGGATCGTATCGCGAGGAGGAGAAGCGAGTATGACTACATCACCCACGTTCCGATTTAACGTTCATTGTCTTGAATCTTCAAGGGTATGAAGATCTAATCCAATCTCTCTCGTTGTTTGCATCTCCTAGATTAGATCTTGGCTTTCCCTCTGCTCGCTCAGAAAATTTTGATTTACTATCTTTGAAACCCTTGATGGTATCGAGCTAGATCTATGCGTAGATGTGATTCACGAGTAGAACGCATAACATGGTTGTGGGCGTTGATGTTTTCTGCAAGCCTCTTGTTTGTGTTCTTCTTATGACGGATAGTGAGATTGAAGCGTCCAGGCCAACCTTACGCGACGCCGTCATGAGACCGCTCGACTTGACGTGGCTTGTACCACACATGCGGCTGGTGGATGTCGGTTTCTCACTATAGTTGTCATGGGATTAACACCGGAGTATGGCAACCATAATATCACCGTTGTGGCTTTCCGTAGGTAAGAATCGTTCTTAGCATCTACTCCCATAAGCCACGTAAAACATGCAACAACAAAGTAGAGGCGTCTAACTTGTTTTTGCAGGGAGTGTTTTCTGTGATATGGTATGGCCCAAGATGTGATGTGTATATTGTATGCGATGATCATGTTTTGTAATGTTTCACGACTTGCATGTCGATGAGTACACAACCGGCAGGAGCCATATGGTTGTCTTTATAATTGTGTATGACCTGCGAGTCAACTTCTTATACGCCATGTAATAGCTTTACTTTATCGCTAAGTAGTTAGCAATAGTTGTAGTTGCTATTCGTGGTGGAGGCAATCATGGTGGAGTGATGGAGATCATGCCGGAACATGCAAGATGGAGATCATTGCGCGAAGATTGGCTATACCATGTCACATAAAGTTATATGCATGTGATGTTTATCCTTTTATGTATCTTATTATGCTTAGATCGCGACGGTAGCATTATAAGATGATTCCTCACTTAAAGATCAAGATAAAACTATGTTCTCCCCAAGTATGCACCGCTAAAAGTTCGTCGTGTCCAAGCATCACGTGATGATCGGGTGCTATAGACTCTACGCTCACATACAACGGGTGCAAGCCGCTTTTGCACACGCGGAAATACTTGGTCTAACTTGACGAGCCTAGCATGTACGACATGGCCTCGAACACAAGAACCGAAAGGTTAAGCATGAGTCATATGAATGATATGATCGACACTTCGTTGTCCACCATTGAAACCACATCTCTTCTCGTGATGATCGGATTAGGTGTGGTGAATTTGGATCGTGTTCACTAAACAACTTGAGGGATGTTGAATTTAGTGGGAGTTCATCTAGTAATTTGATTAAAAGTTGAACTAGTTATCATGAACATAGTCTAATTTGTACATGCAAATACTGTAGATCACATGGCCAAGTCCAACTTCAACTTCAACGTTTTTGCTGAGAAAGAAAAGCTTAGAAACAATGGGTCTAACTTCACCAACTGGTTCGCAATCTAAGAATCATTCTGCGGCGGACAAAAGGACTATGTCCTTGAGAAAGCGTTAGGTAACCCCTTGCAATCTGCGTGGCTGATGAGAAAGTTGTCTATCGACAAGCAAAGATGATTATGGTGTGATTAAGAGCACCATGTTGTTTGCTATGGAACCGAACTTCAAAATCGTTTTGAAAACTATCCGGGCCCTTTGAGATTCTCAAGAGCTGAAAACCATGTTTTAGACTCAGGCCCGCTCGAGAGATATGAGATCTCCGAGAAGTTCTTTAAGCGCAAGATGGAGGAAGGGAGTTAGTTAGTGAGCACGCCATTAAGATGTCGGGCTACACTCAACGCCTTTGAGCAACTGGATCAAAGATTCCAGAGGAGCTCAAGATTGACAGTGGTTCGCAATCACTCCTCCCAGCTACAAAAGTTTTGTAGTGACTCATAATCAGATTGGTTCCATGATCGATCACCGAGCTCTTCGCAAAGCTGAAGGCTGCGAGGTGGACATCAAGAAGGATAATCATGTGTTAATGGTCAACAAGCCCTCCTTTAAGAAAGGTAAGGAGCAAAGAAGCCCTTCAAGAAGGGCGGCGCAAGCGCATCGCCTGCTGAGAAGAAGCTCAAGTCTGGTCCTAAGCGGACACCGAGTGCTTCTATTGCAAGGACAAGGGTCCTCGAAGCGAATTGTCCAAGTACTTAGCGACAAGAAGGCTGGCACCATCAAAGGTATATTTGATATACATGTTATTGATGTTTTCCTTACTAGCCCTCGTTGTAGTGCTGGGTATTTGATACCGGTTAGGTTGCTAATATTTGTAACTCAAACAGGAGCTGCGGAATAGAGCGGCTGACTGCGAGGATGAGGTGATGATGCGTGTTGGCAACGGATCAAGAGTTGATGTGATGGCCGTCGGCATGCTCTCCTTAGTTTTACCTTCGGGATTAGTTTTAAACCTTAATAAATGTTATTATGTGCCTGCGTTGAGCATGAACATTATTTCTGGATCGTGTTTATTGCAAGACGGTTATTCATTTAAATCGGAGAATAATGGTTGTTCTATTTATATGAGTAACATCTTTTATGGTCATGCACCTCTTGTGAGTGGTTTATTTCTTCTAAATCTCGAAAGGGATGAAAGACACATCCATAACATTGAGGCTAAGAGATGCAAAGTAGATAGTGATAATACTACTTATTTGTGGCACTGTCGTCTAGGTCATATTGGTGTAAAGCGTATGAAGAAACTCCATTCTGATGGACTTTTGGAGTCTCTTGATTTTGAATCATTTGACACATGCGAACCATGCCTCATGGGCAAGATGATCAAAACCCCGTTCTCCGGCACGATGGAGCGAGCAACGGACTTGTTGGAAATCATACATACCGATGTATGCGGACCGATGAGTGTTTCGACGCGCGGTGGATATCGCTATTTTCTCACTTTTACCGATGACTTAAGTAGATATGGGTATATCTATTTAATGAAACATAAATCTGAAACGTTTGAAAAGTTCAAAGAATTTCAGAATGAAGTGGAGAACCATCGTAACAGAAATATTAAGTTTCTACGATCCGATCGTGGGGGCGAATATTTGAGTTATGATTTTCTCACGCATCTCAAAGCAAGTGGAATCGTTTCACAACTCACGCCACCCGGAACACCACAGCGCAATGGTGTGTCTGAACGCCGGAATCAAACCCTATTAGATATGTTCCGATCGACGATGTCTCTTACTGATTTGCCGTTATCATTTTGGGGTTATGCATTAGAAACCGCTGCATTCACTTTAAATAGGGCTCCATCTAAATCCGTTGAGACGACACCGTATGAACTATGGTTTGGTGCTAAACCTAAGTTGTCGTTTCTTAAAGTTTGGGGATGCGAAGCTTACGTCAAGAAGTTGATGCGGACAAGCTCGAACCCAAAGCGAGAAATGCGTCTTCATAGGATACCCTAAGGAAACTATTGGGTATACCTTCTATCACGTAACCGACGGCAAAGTGTTTGTCGCAAAGAACGGTTCCTTTCTTGAGAAGGAGTTTCTCTCGAAAGAAGTGAGTGGGAGGAAAGTAGAGCTAGACGAGGTTATTGAACCTTCTCTTGAATTGGATAGTAGCGCAGCACCTGAAATTGTTCCAGTGCCGCCTGCACCAACAATAAAGGAAGCTAATGACAAGGATCATGAAGCTTCGGACGATGTCGCTCGAGCGTCAGCAGTCGACAAGGTCGCGTGCCCTCCCGAGTGGTACGCAACCTGTCTTGACTGTATTGTTAGTAGAAGATATTTAACCTACGAAATATGAGGAAGCTATGATGAGCCCAGACTCTGAGAATTGGATAGAATCCATGAAATCCGAATTGGTATCCATGAAAAAACCAATTATGGACTTTGGTGGACCCTCCTAGCGACCGAAAGGCCATTGAGTGCAAATGGATCTTCAAGAAGAAAACGGACGCGGATGGTAATGTTACCGTCTATAAAGCACGGCTTGTTGCGAAAGGTTTTCGACAAGTTCAAGGTGTTGACTACGATGAGACTTTCTCTCCCGTAGCGATGTTTAAGTCCATTCGGATTTTATTAGCAATTGCTGCGTTTCATGATTATGAAATATGGCGATGGATGTCAAGATCGCTTTCCTCAATGGCAACATTGATGAAGAGTTGTATATGATGCAACCGAAGGTTTTGTCGATCCTAAGGATGCTGATAAAGTATGCAAACTTCAGCGTTCCATTTATGGATCAAGCAAGCATCTCGGAGTTGGAACCTTCCTTTTGATCAAGTGATCAAGAGCTTTGGATTTGTTCCAAATTGCTATGAAGCTTGCATCTACAAGAAAGTGAGTGGGAGCTCGGTGACGTTTCTGGTACTATATATGGATGACATATTGATTATTGGAAATGACATCAACATGCTTAACGATGTGAAGAGTTATTTGAACAAGTGTTTTTCAATGAAAGACCTAGGTGAAGCTGCTTATATATTGGGCATCAAAATCTATAGAGATAGACAAAGACGCTTGATAGCTTTAAGCCAGAGTACATACCTAGACAAAGTTCTGAAAAGGTTCAGAATGGATAAGGCATTGAAAGGTTCAAAGGCCTATGTTGTCGAGTAAGATATTGAGCAAGGCTCGGTGTCCAGCTACGGTAAATGATAGGAAGCTATGAGCAAAGTGCCTTATGCCTCGGCCATAGGTTCCATCATGTATGCTGTGTACTAGACCGGATGTGTCCAATGCTCTTAGTTTGACGAGCAGATATCAAAGTGATCCAGGAGTGGAACACTAGACAGTCGTGAAGAACATCCTAAGGTACCTAAATAGGACTAAAGAAATGTTCTTAGTCTATGGGGGTGATGAACAGCTCATCGTAAAAGGTTACGTCGATGCTAGTTTCGACACCGACAAGGATGATGCTAAATCTCGGGGAGGGATACGTGTATATTTTGAATGGAGGAGCTGTGAGTGGAGAAGCTGCAAGCAAAGCGTGGTCATGGGATCTACTGAGAAGCGGAATACATGGCTGCTGCAGCGTCAAGTGAAGGAGTTTGGATCAGAAACTTCATCACTGAGCTTGGCATGGTTCCAAGTGCATTGGACCCACTGGAGATATTGTGTGACAACACTGGCGCCATAACACTCGCTAAGGAACCAAGATATCATCCAAAGACCAAGCATATCAACCGCAAGTTTCATATAATCCGAGATTATATAGCAGATGGAGATCTGAAGATCAGCAAAGTACATACAGATCTGAATGTCGCAGATCCATTGACTAAACCTCTTCCACGTGTAAAACATGATCAGCACCTCAGTGCCATGGGTGTGAGATTGTTGCCAAATGTAAACTAGATTATTGACTCTAGTGCAAGTGGGAGACTGTTGGAATTATGCCCTAGAGGCAATAATAAAGATGTTATTATTATAATTCTTGTTCATGATAAAGTTTATATTCCATGCTAGAATTGTATTAGCGAAACTTTAATACTTGTGTGGTTTGTGAACAACACCGTGTCCCTAGTACGCCTCTATGGACTAGCTCATTGATCAATGATGGTTAAGGTTTCCTAACCATAGACATGAGTTGTCAATTGATAATGAGATCATATCATTGGGAGAATGATATGGTGGATAGACCCAAACTAAGCAAAGCTATTAGATCGTTTCATCATGTTCGTCTTTGAAGCTTTTCTCATGTCAAATATTGTATTCCTTAGACCATGAGATAATACAACTCCACAGTATCGGAAGAAAGCTTTGAGGTCATCAAACGTCATCCTATGAGAGGGTGATCATAAAGGTGTCTCTCGTAATCGGAAAGTATCATTGGGTTGTATGTATCGATATGGGATTTGTCCCTCCCAAGTCGGAGAGATATACTTGGGCCCACTCGTAATCGATATCAACACCGCTTGCAAGCATGTGGTTAAGGAGTTAATCACAAAGTGATATCGGATTCTGAACGAGTAAAGTACTTGCTATGAACGAGATTGAACTAGGTATGACGATACCGACGATCGAATCTCGGGCAAGTAAAATATCGCGAGACAAAGGGAATATATATATGGGATTGATTGAATCCTGGCATCGTGGTTCATCCGATATGATCATCGATGAATGTGTGGGAGTCAATATGGGTGCCTGCACCCACTGTTGATTATTGATAGAAGATCATGTCGCATATTCTCGAACTCAGGTCACACACTTAACGTGTCTCGACGCTAGGATAGATTGGATAATTGGTTTATGAATTTTTGTTCGGAGTCTCGGATGGGATCCGGGACATCACGAGAGGTTCCGGAATGGTCGGTATTGTTCCGGATTAATCGGTATTGTACCAGAAGCTTCTAGAACCTTCCGGAAGGGGGCCAACGTGGTCCCACCTTCCGGGAGGGGGCATGGGCCTATGAGGGAGTGTCCTGGCCGCATTGGGCCAGGGGCACAAGGCCCCATAGGGCCCAGCCGATCCTAGATAAGTTTAAACTCGTTTAAACTAGAGATAGGGTTTCTAGATAAGGGATAAGTTTAAATCGTTTAAACTAGAGATAGGCTTGGAGGATGGGCAAGGGCTGGCCGCACCCCCCCTCTATATATAGAGGGCTGGTGCGCCCCCTCCCCCCAACCTACACCTCCCTCCAAGCCCTAGTAGCCCTGCTGCCTTCCTCTCTCCCTCCCGACTGTTTGTAGGCGAAGCCCTGCTGCAGAAATTCTCCACCATATACACCACGCCGTCGTGTTGTAGATCCAATCTATCTCTCCACCCTACTTGCTGGTCTGAGGAAGGAGGAGACGTCGAGGTGCTGCACGTGTGCATCTCACGGAGGCACCGCCACTTGTGGTGCTAGATCGGATCAGATCGCGAGGAGGAGAAGCGAGTACGACTACATCACCCACGTTCCGATGAACGTTCCACTGTGCGAATCTTCAAGGGTATGAAGATCTAATCCAATCTCTCTTGTTGTTTGCATCTCCTAGATTAGATCTTGGCTTTCCCTCTGTTCGCTTCCGTAGAAAATTTTGATTTACTATGCTGCGAAACCCTTCAGCTGGCACATCAATCAAACACCTGAACACAAACTCAACCCAGTTGCAACGCACCTGACAGGTTGACAAGGGACCGAGATAAAAGATGGCCAGGCTAACGAAAAGGACTCGCATAGTGCAACGCACCTCACGCTCACAAAGCTCTTTGTACACATTCAACAATAAATTATCTACACCATTTTTACGAACTTTACAACACAAGTACACTTATGTGCAGGATAAAAATTTGGCTACCCTTGCAACAGGAGAACGTTGGTTTGTTCCTCGCAGAAGTCGACGATCTCCTCTGCTGGACGGTCCACCGCCTGATAGTGCGGTACCATATTCCAGGCAGATCCTGCCGGCGGTGCTAGGGGACCAGAGGCGATGGCGGCAACATCCACGTCAGGCATGTGCAATCAAACCATTGAGAGGGCAGCCTTGGCACCAGCCACCAACTGCTGCCTCACGCGCTTCGCATGAACCATGAGCCAGATCTTGAAATTTGGCAAGGAGAGCCAGCAGGCTTGATGGAGCGTCATCCAACGGGAACATCGCCCAATAAATATTCTTCAAGCACTACTGCAACTTCTTCAGGAAGAGCAGCACTCGCGATGCGCAATCCTGCAGGGTCGCCAACGCAGTCGCACGATCATGATCTACCCAGAAGTATCCAATCTCTTGAAGTTGCTCCTGGGTGAGATCATGAAGGCGAATGGCAATTCTATCCTTCTCCTCCTGCGGATGGCGCGTGCTAACAACTACACGAAGCAGCATCAATAGCATGAGTACAACGTACCGCTGCGAGTAACTACGAAGGAAAAGGTGAGAATAAGCAAACTAACACTTAAACTGGTCGCCCAGCTGCGTCACCTCGCCAAGCAGATATTACTCGCGGGCGGCGGCTTTTTCCGCCTTCAACTTCCACACGTTTGTGCTACCGCGGATTACGGGAAACTCACACTCCAGCTGCTTCACGCGATCACGAAGTCGCGAAAGCAAGGATAGCTCCTCTACCCTGGAGCGCGGTGGTGCCACTGTATCATCAAGAGATGGCGAGTCCTGGGTTCCCCCCACGGGAGCACTTGATGTACCCTACCACAAGTCAAGACAGAGGCAAATAAGGCGACCAAATTAACACAAAGGCGACGGGACCCGGTGCATTCAGGCTCGGCATAAGTATTCACGCAGCAGACTTCGCCAGAGCATGTTCTCAAACCAAAAGAACAATCAATCAACTATTACAAAAGATAACTACGGAGCATCTGGCTTCTTCGATTTCGATGGCTTCGGGGGCTTCATCAAGTCCGTGGCAGTATCAGACGCCACTGACTTTCCACCGGCCCCTGAGGCCGAGGCTTTCGCCGCCTTCTTAGCACGTTGGAGCTCCTCCGAGTACTTCGCAATAGTATTTATCAAGTGATGGCCATATTTAGTATAGGCACTCGCAAAAGGAGCAAAGACTACTTGCTGACCATCCGCGCCAATAGGCATCACCTTCGATACCGCGGAAGGATCGATATCAGCTCCATGGGCTTGCACCATCGCGAGTGTCATGGACGCACCAGTCGCGCGGAGGGAGTTCTTGTAGGCGGAAGGCACACCACCGGCGAATGACTCCACCATCTCGTCCATATTATCGATGAGTTCCGCCTTTGGCATCAACTCCTCCCGGAGGCGACTGAGAGCGACCTTGTCCTTGGAAAGTGTATCTTGGACAGCGGAGCTGCGATCCTCGACTGCAGACACCGCGCCTGCCAGAGCATTGTCGCGACGAAGGGCCTGCGGGTCAAAGATCAGATCGCCAGCATCTGCACATGAACCCACGCATGGATCAAAAACTTCAGCGCTACCAACAAAAAACACTAAGGGTAGAGAAGGACATCAATATCCACAGGCAAAAGGTACCTGAGAGAACCTTGGCGACTGAGAACAGTTGTTCTTCGAACAACTTTTCCCTGGCCGCAAAGGACGCACACAGATCCTCTTCACGCTTATGTGCCTCGTCACGACCCTTCACAGCCGCGGCAAGCGTTTTCTCCAAGGTGGCGACGTTGCGTAGTAAAGCGTTATGTTCAGCTACATGGCAATCAAAAGTTGGCTATGAGTCGACTATACCAAAGAAGGAGAAGACGAAAAAGAATAAGTGTAGAACACTCACTTTCGACCATGCGGTGACGCGTCTCCAGCATTGCATGCTGGCGACCCATCGCCATCACCTGCTCTGCCACTTGCACGGTTTCCTTTACAAGGAGCTATCGCACATACAAGGAATCAGTGAAAGCAACGGATAACATCGACTGTCACATTAAAAAGAAGGAAAGATATACTTACATGGTCCTCCAATGACTCCGAAGAAGTTTGTTGTACCATCATCCGAGCAACCATTCGATGCTCCCCTACGTGAGGAGAGCTCGAACAATTGTGCCCGGAGTGGGCCGCCACCAGAGGGGAAGGAGCGCGCTCGACCTCTTTCTTGGCCCTTGAGGTCGCGACTCCTGATTCCTTCAAAAACTCGACGTCACCAGAAGATGACGACGCCTCTTGACTACAAGACAAAATCCACATTGAGAAAGGGCAAACTCCAGGGCAAAGCCAACAAGAAGAAAACTAGAAATGAACTCGAAAACTTACCAGTCAAACTTGTCAAAATCAAATGTGGCCTCCACCGATTCCGATGAAGACTCCTTAGGCAATCGCATCTTCTTGCGAGAAGATGGTGCTACAGCTCTCACAGGAACGGCGGGAATTGGCGACTCCGCTCCAACAGCCGTGCCTTTTGGAGTCGAAGGAGACGACATCCTCGCTGCGCGAACGCTTGCGAGTATCCGGACTCTCGGACTCGGGGGGCTTCATCTTCCACATCAGAAGGGACAGTCGACTCAGACTCGTCCTCTTCCAAAGCTTCGTGAGGAATAATCCCCTCAGGGAGAGGGGGCATACAAGGCGACACCGCCCAATCCTGCACACAGACGGTGAAGATCAGCAAAAAAGAACAAGTAAGCAACAGAAAAGCAATCGCGAAAACAAGCTACTGTGTAGCACAACTGTACCTCAGGAGGAGGGTTCGAAGCATCAAAAGGAGGAACGACTGGCTCATTCGGAAGCACATCCTTGCCAGTGTACTTTGTGACCAGTCGAACCCTCTTATCCACCTCACTCACGGACATGCCATCGGCAGACACGCGAGTGGCATCATCAGCGTCAGCCTATTGAAACATGGGATGGACTCTGGCTTGGAGAGGCTGGACGCGACGGCGCAGCCAAGTTCTGATAAGGGTGCAACCTCCCTCTTCCACGCCTATGCGACTCTCGAGGTCGCAGACGCGTTGATACATCACGTCTGTCTCTGTGAGTTCGCCAGGCATAACTACGTTCTTCCAAGAACGCATCTTCTTGGAGGGAGTCGCGGGATCAAAGGGTGCGAGTCCAAAGTGCTCATCTTTGGACTTTTGATCGCGGACATAGAGCCATTTTTCCCTCCATCCCTGGATAGACTTGGTGAGCTTGATGTCGAAGTAGGTGGAAGATGGGTCGACATGGATTCCGCAACCACCTACGTCATAAACTAAAGAGCCAGATGCGGACTGACGCTTCAATTTAAAAATGCGCTTGAAAATACCAAAGTGTGGCTCGATTCCGAGCCAACACTCGCAAAGAGTGATGAAGCAGGTGATGTGGAGAATCGAATTTGGGGACAACTGATGGAGCTGGAGCCCGTAGAAACAAAGAAGACCCCTAAGAAAGGGGTGGAGAGGCAAGGAAAGACCGCGAATGACGAATGCAAGAAACATCACTCGGAAACCAGCGGGAGGAGCAGGAATGGTCTCACCGTTGGGGACGCGTGCATCGACGACTGCTGCGGAGATAACTCCGTCTTGGCGAAGAAGACGGAGATCCGACGCCTTGATGATGGAAGGGCGCCACGCACCATTTGTCACGCGGGTGCCCGAGACCTTCTTCTTCCCGCCGGCGGCAGTGCTGGTGCCCGTAGCAGCGGAGCTACCCTTCTT
The DNA here is from genome assembly GCA_023614405.1 of Avena insularis. Classification (NCBI taxonomy): domain Eukaryota; kingdom Viridiplantae; phylum Streptophyta; class Magnoliopsida; order Poales; family Poaceae; genus Avena; species Avena insularis. Next base: position 90,534,582 of record CM042696.1, on the reverse strand, counting down.
GTTCATCATGGCAACGGTGCCCGTGGAATCAGCAACCGCGCCTCCTTTCTTCTTCCCCATTGAACGACGATGATGCGAGCGCAGGAAGTAGCTCGGAAACGAGTGGAGGTGGTCCAGCGTTGTGGAGGAAATGAGCGCAAGAAAGAGCAGAAGAGCAGCAGCAATGGCGATGGCAGCAAGGTAGAAAGAACGCAGATGGGAAAATTACCGCCGTAGCATCGCTACTTAACCCCTAGAAGATGCAATCCAACGGCTTAGAAAAACCCTACTTGATGCGTGGCACACATCGTGTTGGACACGTGGAGAAGGAGAAGCGCGAACCGTCCCTCCACTACTCCCATTATGCGCGGAAATCGAGGAGGCGCAGTTAAAATAAAGATTATGCACGCCCAGTCAAATCAAAGTCAGGAAGTGGGACCCACCGCTCATCACGTCCCGTCAAACTCGCTCACGCAGGCAACTGAGGTCATACAAGCGTCAGCACTAACGTCATCAAAGCTACGCAATGGAAAAATTCGACTACTTTAGTCCTTGCTGGAGTCTTCGACTCCACCAAGCACTCGGGGGCTACTCCCATAGGGAGCGCTGGCCACGCACCCTACGATTTTCTTTTCTTTTTGCAGGAAGAAGGACAATCAAAAGACAAACCCAAACCATTCGAAAATACAATTCGACTGTGGACATGGGTTACTCCCATAGGGAGCGCTGGAAAATTTTGACTAAAACAAGCAACCAAAAGACGACGGCAGTCGCAAACATTATTTAGTCCCTGCCTGAGTATTCGACTCAACCAGGCACTCGGGGGCTACTCCCATAGGGAGTGCTGGTCACGCACCCTATGATTATTTGTACAGAAAATTGTGTGTTGATAACGTCCGCACTCGCAGCTCATGGTGACACCGCCTCATGATTTTTCCCTACAAAGAGACTGCGTCTCCTAGGTCACCCGAATCGTCTCCGCGATGATAAAATTCGGATGCCGTGCTTACAGCGTGAAGGTAATACCTGAATAAGGCCTGGCAACGCATTAGCTGCGCACTACCAGAAACATATCCGTGCCTACAGGTGCGATGAACATGCCTTGACGGGCGCGTCGAGTGCTCACACCCATATAACTGGAATTCGACTCCTGTAAGACCTCCGCGGCTTGAGTCGAATTACGCCAGCACTTTTCCGGATTCGAGTCCCGGGACTCAAGTTCGAGTAGATTGCGTTGTCTCACCCTAAGGTGGTTAACTGATACCGATACTTCGGTTACATCAGGCATGTATATCGACAATCCCTATGACACAAATAAAAGCAGTCGAAATGTACTCATTCAGGCACTCGAAGACTTCAAAAAAGTCCCCAGTCGAATCTACGATTCCACTGGACACTCGGGGGATACTGACATGGGTATACCCTATAGGTACTCGAGCTTGGTATATACGGTCCAAATATGCATAGGCCCACGGTGTCGCCGAGGCCCGGATGAAAGGACTCGAGTAACCAACGGACTCTCGATTGCTTGGAGAACAAGAAGAAGCTAAAGATAGAAAGTTTGAAGGGGAAAACCCTAACTTGTAACCGACTCGACCTGCTACCCGAGACCTAGCCTATCTATATAAAGGCTAGGAGGGGGCGGCGAGGAGGGCACACGCAACCCTAGTTTCCACAACCCTCGCTAGATTGCATCTGTGCACCATTGTAACTTTCGACTCCCTCGATAATTCCACGAGCAGACAAGCAGGAGTAGGGACCTCTACGTGGCCTGAACCTGGGTAAATCCTTTGTCCCCTGTGTGCTTGTTTGCTAGCCGATAGATGTCTCCAGCGCTCCCTCCTTCTCCAAAACCCAAGTCCATAACAATGGGCATTGACGAGTTAAACCCTCGTCACTTAGTTTATCGCTCCCAGTCTTTTGCTAGCCTCCACAACCAAGTATGAGTTCCACTCATGCATCCAACTCCCTAAACCAAGTTATTCCAAAGAGACCACCATACCTACCTACTAGCTTATGCTATTCCAAGTATATTCATGCTTTTGTTTACCTTTCAAATTAAACTTATTATGAGAAAACTAGTGATTAAATCTCTCACGAACTTGATGGCACACTTTACTTTTCTTGCCCTTAATAAACTTGAACCATTGTGTCGTCTATGTTGTATATGCTTGCACTTATTTGTTGGGAATTAGCAGAACCATGCTGTCATGGGGAACACTTTCAACATTGCACTTGGTACTTTGTACCTATTTGATATCATGCTCTTTTGTCTATGGATGTCGTCAGTGTGAAATGAAAGGGGAGCTTGTAAGTCCATGGAGTTATGTATATGTGTTAGAGAAACGCCTGGGCCATTGGTCTAATCCATGCTGACATGGTGGAAACCTACAGCGTAACCATAATGAGCTGTCTATGAAGCATTCTTCTTATAAAAAAAGAGTCCTATATTGAGAAAAAAGAGAAAAAGAAAAAAAGAGATTATGAAAAGAGGAAAGAGAGAAAAAAGCACCATATTCCCATGGTAAATAAGAAGATTGCTAAGATGCTCGTTGTCTGCTTTCCTTGTCATTTTGATATGGGGATTCTTCCGTATCATCGGGCAAGGGGTACCCCGTTGGCAGTTCTCTATGATACACATTTACTTATGATGACAAGAACTTACCGGTGACTAAACTTGAGTAGCATGAGGAGCGGCCCTCGTATTCAAGGGACATGAGATTTCTAACTTATACTTCATCAAGAATGTACACCATAGTTTGTTCACATTAACCTTAATCACCTTCAAGATGCTTATGATAGGGGCAATGAGAGCTGAAAGCTATAAGTACCATAATTTTTGGAAGCTCTTTATGAAACTTGAATATCTACTTCCTTCTATGAAGGCCTTTCTTCCACCATTATATTGAGTCTCCACCTTCTACCTTTATGCACCTACTTTGAGAGCATAATGGCCATTCTTAGTTCTATGTGCATTGTCCCAAGACTATTTGATTGATGCATAACTTGATATTGCTTGTTTTGAACTATTTGTATCTAGTCACTCTTATGAACTTTGAAGGTGTCCTATCCATTTATATTTGCTACTCTATGAGGGACAAGCTGAATACTATTATGCTATGTTTTCTTTATGTGAAACAAACAAACGTCTTGCAAAGCATTGTTATTCATGAATCTTTTGTTTGTGCCTTTTCATGTTGCATCATAGTTTCTTTGTCTTATTGCTAGAACTTTGTCTTTCATGTTATGATTGAAGTACTATTATCCCAGCTTTGAATGTTTTACAAATACTTTGATCAAGTCTTTGATGGTGCGTGTCACCTCAAAAACTATTCTTTATTTTTATCACTTACCTACTCGAGGACGAGCAGGAGTTAAGCTTGGGGATGTTGATACATTGCAAATGTATCTATAATTTTTGATGTTCCATGCTTGGTTTTATCTACTTTCTTATGTTTTGTCCACACTTTGGAGTACTTTTACACATTTTATGGAACTAACCTATTAACAAGATGCCACAGTGCCAGTTGCCTGTTTTCTGTTGTTTTTGGTTCCAGGAAAGTCAGAAAATCAATATTCTCGTAATTGGACCGGACAAAAGCCAAAGTCGATATTTTACCGGAAGACTCACGGAGCCAGAAGACGAGACGGAGAGGAGCCAAGGGCTGGCCACACCACCTGGTGGCGCAGGCCATGCCAGGCCGCGCTATGGGGTGGTGTGGGCCCCTCTGGCACCCCCTCGGTCTCCCCTCTCGCCTATAAGAGCCTCCCGATGCAAAAACCCTAAATAGTCAATCAGAAATCCACGAAAAGTTCCACTGCGCCGCCGCCACCGAAGGGGAGATTCGGGGGATAGAAAGTCTCTGTTCCGGCACCCTGCCAAGACGGGGAAGTGCCCCCGGAGCCATATCCATCACCATTGCTAATTCCCATGATGAGGAGGGAGTAGTTTTTCCTCGAGGCTAAGGGTTCTACCGGTAGCTATGTGTTCATCTCTCTCTCTCTATGCATGATCATATTGTTATCATGAGCTTTAATAGATCTCTGCTCTCCCTATGTGTGTGAAAGTGACAGCGTGCACACCATGGTGGCACTTAGGCTAGATATTACAAATACTTGTTATGATTTATATTTGGAGTTGGATGTCTTTATGAAATTGTGGTGTTTGTTGGAACCATCTAGAGCTCAAGGTGACAGTGTGGGGTTTTCTAGATGGGAAAGGCTTACTTTGAGGTGTGCTATTATAACCCTACCATGGATTAGAGTGTCCAACCGGAGAGTAGTTTAGCGTAGTATCATAAAGAAGAATATATTTATATGAGAGTGTTCACTAGTGAAAGTATGATCCCTAGGCCTTGTTTCTAAGCATTGAAACACCGTTTGCTACTAGATCTGTTATATGTTTGCTTGCTTCCATCTTTATTTCCGTTTGCCTTTAGTCTCTTCCACGCCAGCAAGTTATTTTCTGGCACCATTACCACTTATAATTATCTATACCACTTGTATTTCACTATCTCTTCGCCGAACTAGTGCACCTATACACCTGACAAGTGTATTGGGTATGTTGGGGACACAAGAGACTTCTTGTATCTTGATTGCAGGGTTGCTTGAGAGGGAATACCTTTGACCACTTCCTCCTCGAGTTCAATAAACCTTGGGTGATCCACTTAAGGGAAAACTTGATGCTGTTCTACAAACCTCTGCACTTGGAGGCCCAACAACTGTCTGCAAGAATAGAAGTGCGTAGACATCACCTGTTACGGTGTGATGTTTGATGTTATCAAGATACTATTCCGGTGTTAGTGATTAACATGATCTCATGGTCTAAGGACTAGGATTACTCCGTATGATGTTATAGCAATATAAACATAATGACTTTGATCGTAATGCTATACTTCGGATGAATGTTAATCACATCATTCCACCAATACTGTGACCTCATGATACGTCCAAAACGTATCTACTTTCCCGAACACTTTTGCTATTGTTTCTCCTCTAAACTTGTGTGATTTGGATGCAACTAATGCAAACTGACGCTGTTTTCAGCAGAATTGCCTTGGTGTCTACTTTTTGTGCAGAAAATCAACTATCAGGAAAAATCCTGGAAAATATGTCAAAAATCCTATTTCACCCGAAGACTCCAGGAGCCAGAATACGAGACGGAGAAGAGCCAGGGGGTGGCCACACCACTGGTGGCTGGCTGAGCCGCCCAGGTGGGCCCCAGGTGGTGCACCCCCTCGGCCTCTCTCTTCGCCTATAAGGAACCTTCTGACCTAAAAACTTCGGGGGGTTCGACGTTTTTCCAGAAGGAGTTCCGCTCCGCCGCCACCACCAAATTCCACGACACAGCACCAGAAACTCCGTTCTGGCACCCTGCCGGGACATGGAATTGGAGGAGATCATCGCCATCATCATCACCATCGCTTCTCCATCGACCATCCATGTTTCCCCCATCTATGAGTGAGTAATCCCCCGTTGTAGGCTATGGGGATGGTAGGGATTGGATGAGATTGTTCATGTAATGGCATCAGATTGTTAGGGCATGGTGCCTAGTATCTTTTATTAGTGCTTTATGACTTTGTTGCGACTTGTTGTGCTTAATGCTTGTCACTAGGGCCCGAGTGCCATGATTTCAGATCTGAACATGTTATTGATTCATTATGATAGTATTGTTCTTGGTCTTATCTACAAGTTGTATACACGTTGTTGTCCGGAACCTATGGCCCAGTGGCGATGTAAATCGGGATAACCGGAAGGGAAAGGCTTTGATTTGAGGATCACATGTGTTCATGGAGTGTTAATGCTTTGCTCCGGTGCTCTATTAAAAGGAGCACCTTAATTGCCAGTAGTTCCCTAGAGGCCCCGCTGCAAACGGGATGGCAGGACAAAAGATGTTGTGCAAGTTCTCATTGCGAGCACGTATGACTATATATGGAACACATGACTAGGATTGTCTAGTACTTGGATGCTTTATCTTATTTATCTGCAATTGCCCTATGTTCTGATTGCTATGTGAATTGTCTTGTCCATGCAACGCCCGTCCATCCATCCCTATGCTTCTTTACTCGAATCCCACTATTCTTCGCTTTTGTTACTACTGTCTTTGCTTTGCTCTTTTGTTACTTTACTATTCCTACTACAAACTGTTACTCTTGATAAACAGCTGTGAGCAAGATTGTTTCCAGGTGCAGCTGAATTGACAACTCAGTTGTTAAGGCTTATAAATATTCTTTGGCTCCCCTTATGTCGAATCAATAAATTGGGTTTCACTTCCCTCGAAAATACTGCAATACACCCCCTATACTTGTGGGTCATCAAGACTATTTTCTGGCGCCATTGCCGGGGAGCATAGCTTTATTTATTAAGTTCACTTGGATTCTCTATTGTTCGCTGCTATCCATCCATCATGGGTAAGTCTCGTGATGGCAAGTTTCCTATTTTACCATCCACTACAAGAAGAGGTACAGTTCTGAACACCTCTGCTGCTCTTGATTCACCATCTGTTATAAGTAAGCTCGTTACACCACCACATACACATGCTACACACACTGCTACTACTGCTGAATCTGAAACTTCTGATGCTTATGATGTTGCTTCTACTGTGCTTGATAAGAGTGGTTCATTAGGTCCTTTCCTAGATGCTACGATTGCTAGAACTATAATGGAAATACGAAACTACTAATGAAGACACTACCACACCTGTTAGCTCACCTGAGTCTAGTGAGAGTTATGATATTGAAGAAGATTATGTTGAGATGACCGATGAGTTTATTAAAGAATGTAAGAACACCCATGATAGGAGCGCTGCTAAGAGTCTCCTTGGGAGGCGTACTATTAGACCCAAATTATATCCTGCTGCTAAGTTTGCTGCTTCTCCCATAAACATTACAGATGAAGATTATGATTTCTCTCTCGATCTATCTTACATAGCTATTGTCGAGAAAGAACCTTTTTGTGGGACTAAGAATGAAAGTGTGGTAGCACATATGAATGAATTTTCTACCATGAGTGGCTTGTTTTCTGATGATATTAAGATGCGTACTTACTTTGTTGCTAAGATTTTTCCTTTTTCACTGAAAGGAGAAGCTAAAACTTGGTTTAGTAATTTACCTCCTAGATCTATTGATAGCCCTGAGTGCTTGATTAGTACTTTCCTGCAGAAATATTTTCCTCCCAGTGCTAGACATGCTATTTTGCAGGAACTTTTTGATTTTAAACAGGGAGAAAAAGAGGTATTGCCCGAATTGTGGGCAAGGTTTTGTGCTTTGATTCATGCACAGGCTAGAAGTCCTTTACCTAAGAGTGAGCTACTTGATATATTTTATAATGGACTAACCGAGGAATCTAGGACATACCTAGATAGTTGTGCTGATTGTGTTTTCAGGAATAGGACTCCTAAGGAAGCTGAGGAATTAATGGCTAAAATAAGCAAGAATTATGAAGATTGGACTCCTCCTAAACAAGCTACCTGAAGTAATTGTACCTGAACCATCTATTCCTGTGCCTATTCCAACATCAAAGAAGAGGGGAGTTATTGAATTAAATGATGAAGTGATGAAGGAAGCTAAGAAATGTCTTAAGGAGAAGGGAATTAAAGGCTAGATGTCAAGAATTTACCTCCTATAGAAGAATTATGTAAGCCTATTCCTACTCACCCACTATTGAGGTACACTCTCTCCAACACTTTGATGAAGGTGATATCCCTTCATCGTAAACCCTCTCGATCAATGCTTAGAAGAATTTGATATCTTTATTGTTAAGCAAGATAACTTTAATAAAAGGGTGCAAAATCATCTAATGGAAAACACTAGAGCTATTGTTGAGTTGAAAGATATTGTGGAAAGAACCTCTAATGATGTTAAAATGATTGTTAAACACTTTCAAATGGTTCAAACTCAAATAGATCAACTCGTTAAAGTGCAAAACGACTTGCTAGTTAATGCTGCTAAAGAAAAACATGCTTATGAAATTAGAACTAGAAGTGGTGCTGCTACCCAGGATCCTCTCTATCCTGAGGGGCATCCCAAAAGAATTGAGCAGGATTCTCAACAAGCTGAAAATAGTGGTTCTACTCATAAGAAAAGGAAAAAGAAACATAAAACTGTTGTAGAACCCTCTAAACCTGCTATAGATCCTAATAGTATATCTATCTCTGATGCTGAAACTGAAAGTGGTAATGAAGAAAATGTTGTTCCTGATGAAGAAAAAGTTGAAGAAGAACCTGAAAACCACACTAAGAATACTAAATATACCAAAGAAGATTTTATTGCTAAGAAACATGGTAGTGAAAGAGAACCTTGGGTCCAAAAACCTATGCCTTTCCCTGATAAGAAACACAAGTCAAAAGAAGATGAACACTATAACAAGTTTTGTGAGTGGATGAAGGCTTTATTCTTGCAAATTCCTTTGACTGATGCTATTAAATTGCCTCCTTACTCAAAGTATATGAAGGACATTGTCTTGAATAAAAGGAAGATCCCTAATGAAGAAATCTCTACTTTGCTTGCTAATTATTCTTTCAATGGTAAGGTTCCTAAGAAACTTGGAGACCCGGGGATTCCAACTATCCCTTGCTCTATTAAGAACAGTTATGTTAGAACTACTTTGTGTGATTTGGGAGCTGGAGTTAGTGTTATGCCTTTCTCTCTCTATAAGAGGCTTCAACTTGAAAAATTAATACCAACTGATATATCTTTGCAAATGGCTGATAAATCTACCACTATTCCTGTGGGTATATGTGAGGATGTACCTGTTCAAGTGGCTCACAATTGCTTGATATTAACTGATTTTGTTGTGCTTGAAATGCCTGAAGATGATAATATGTCTATTATTCTTGGGAGACCTTTTCTTAATACTGCAGGAGCTGTTATTAATTGTAATCAAGGAAAGGTGACCTTCAATGTTAATGACAAGGAACATACTATTTATTTCCCCAAGAAGATTGAAAGGACTTATGGTTTGAATTCAATTGAAAATGTTGAAGGCATTCAAGTTGGAGAAATATATTGTCCCATACCAAGAGAAAAATTTGAAACTATTATGATTGGGACCATTGCTATCAAGGTTAAGGTAACATAACCATTAGTGGAGTACAAAGTTTTGTCTCATATGCAATTGTTTTGGTAGCAAGACTTGATCAACCTTGTTAACAAAAGGATTCCATTGAACAAAACAATGTTTTCATTATGATTATCTCCGTTTATTTCTATCCTTTGCATTTTAGTTTTTGTTTTCGTTTAGTTTTCTTTGTGTTGTTAGTTGCTTGAATGTTAGAACTTGTGTAGTTCTAGCCTTTTTTTGTCCTTGCATCATGTTTCCAAAAGAAAAAAATCCATCAGTCAGAAAAATCATTCTTTTATTTTTTGAAAAAAGCCCAAAAATAAAGTGTCTTGAAAAATTCCAGAAAATTCATATTAAATTTTTACGTGAAAAAAGGGGCAGAGGTGTACCTGGTAGGTACCAGGGGGGCCACCAGGCAGGGACACCATGTGGTGGCACGGCCAGCCCTGGGTGGCGCCATGCCCTGGTGTGGGCCACCCCTGGCCCCCCACTACCTCTCTCAACTGCCACTTTCTTCTCTCTCCCGAGTAAGCTCCAGTTCATAGCTCAAAATCGCGTTCTTTCTGTGCTTCCTTTCGATTTTTTGGATCTCCTTGCTCAGCCCATCTTTCTTGCTGAAATTTGGAGCATTTGTCCCTTGGTATGTGACTCCTCCCCTTGTCCAAGTAGATTTGTGTTTAGTGGATTATATGTTGAGTATTTTGCTGCTATAGGTGACTGGTTATGAGAGCTTGTAAGCTTGTTTGATGCTTAGAGATATAGTTTTGATGCATGTTTAGGCCTCTTGCAAGTCCCTATGAGTAGAATCCTTCATTATATTTACTTTGCAATCACTTGTTTAATAGGTGTTTAAATTTCAGAATAGAAGACGAGTGAACACCACCTAAACCAACATGAGCTTTGGGTGCCTGAGGTCATGAAGGTCCATCGGGAGGAGGAAGTTTTTCCCTCCATTTATCCATGCCCTGAGTTCATGAGAGCTGCAGGAATTCTGCAAGATTTCCACACTTTGGTTTCTAATGCAGGGTTAGAGCACTTTTTCGAAGATGAACCTTGTCAATTTGTGAAGCTAACCATGTCTGTGGTGTAGGACTTTCAATTTAGTCACTCTTTGCCTAACCCCATGGTTCATTACAAAATTTACAATATAACCGTCGATCTTTCTCTTGATGATTTTTGTGCAGCTATTAAGGTACCTCAATGGGGATCATGTAGAAAGATTAAGGAGAGACCTGAGCCACTCATGGATTTATACGCAGAAATTTGCCAAGGGAGTAGCTTCTCGAAGGAGAATGGAAAAATCTGTAACATTCATCTTCCCTCCATTCGCTACTTTGCCTACTTTATTGCCAAGTGTGTTCTTGCTAGGAAAACTGCCAATAAGTTATCTTCATTTGATCTAGCATTTATCTCTGCTGCTCTTAAACGAGATAGGTCTTACAACTTAGGTGCTTTGATAGCTTTCCGTCTTGCTGCTAACCGTGAGAAAGGTGGAATTTGTGGAGGCCTTATTGCTTCTCGTTTACTAGCATTGCATGGTTTAGTGCCTCATCATCTAGACCTACAATTTCCCATAGAGAGGCTTGCTCTTAATTCCATGATACAGCATAAATTTGTTTCCTGGTGGGCTAGTATGAGTGAGTTATCTTATGAAATAACCTTTCTCAAAGCTGGTTGGAGAAAGAGCAAGTCCGAGCATGTTGTTCTTTTGCCTGCACCTGTGTTGTTTAACCTTGATAACAGGGAAGGATGGTCCCTCACTGAGGAGGAGCTTGACACGTACTTGGGAGAGCTCTCCCAACAAGAGCAGGACACTAGAAGGGAGGTCACAGATGATTCGGTCCAGCCCTCGAATGAGGGAGAGTCTCCATATCAGCAGCCCACTTATGATTGGGGAGCTTCTTCTTCTTCTCATGGGCCCAGCTACGACCATTCTTACCAAGATCCGCCCGCTTGGAACCCCTATTCGTACATGGATTGATACCCACTTAGGCCAAAAGCCTAAGCTTGGGGGGAGGTACGCCGACACCGCACTCATCTCCATATCATGTTACGTCGGTACTTTGTATATTCATGTTTTCATTCTCTTTTTAGTTTTCGTTCTTCTTTGCTTTTTCTCTCTAAAAACACAAAAAGACCAAAAATATTTTTGTTGTTTCTCTTTGGTTTGTTTCTTCCTTTTGCCTTGGTTTGTTTTTCCCTTTTTGCTTTGTTTGAACTATTCGAAAAACCCAAAAAGATTTTGCTTTGCTCGTTTTTCCCTTTTGGTTCTTGTTTAAAAATCGAAAACACCAAAAATATTTGTCATTCTTCTTTGGTTTTTGCGAGTTTGCTACAGGGTTCGGCAGTTCTCAGTGGAATATTGGTTTCATATTATTATTCAAGCCACACAAGTGAAGAGCAATAATGAGGATTAATGACAACTTGAGGCGTGGTAAGAGGTTGGTAACGAACTCTATTTGTTTTCATTTTTGTACATATACTCATCACTATGGGCATTCTTAGTCCGTCCATGTAGAGTGTATGTTTTCTTTGGATGCTTAGTAGTTCTTACTTTCTTATGATTACCTCCAGCTCGCTAATAGTTTGTAGCATGTCTTATGAATGTTTGTTTGCATTGCTCTATTCATAAATTGGTATGACACCATGGTATCCTCCTCTGAATGTTTCATTTGAATTGACTTGGCACATTCTCACGCATGCACATGACTGTAATAATCAATTAAGCCTTGACGAATTATTTTTCCTTGAGGATCTTGAATCACTTTCATGCCATGAGTAGTCTTGTTTTGTTGCAAGCATGATAATGACAGCTATTGCTCTCTCGTTTGTCGCTCCCTTACTATTGCTAGCCTTCACTTCCACTGAGTGTTTTACTCAAGTTTCCAACTTCCTAAACCAAATATTTCCAAAGTGTCCACCTTACCTACCTATTAGCATCATTTGCTACTTCCGTGCATATTTAATATGCCTTGTTTTCTTCCGAATAAATGTTTGCTTGTTATGGGAAAATTAGTTAGTAAAGCTCTCACAAACTTGATGGCACACTTTTTTCTTGTACTTAATAAACCTGAACCATTGTGAGCTCTCCATGAAAGTTATATGCTTGCAAATTATAGGCTGGGGATTAGCAGAACTGTGCTGTCACGGGGAACACTTTCAACACTTGTAAATATATATACAATTGATACCTTGCTCTTTTGTTTGCGGATATCGTCGGTGTGAAATAAAAGGGGAGCTTGTAAGTCCATGGAGTTATGTATGTGTGTTAGAGAAACGCCTGGGCCGCTGGTCTAATCCATGCTAACATGGTGGAAACCTGCAGCGTAACCATAATGATATCTATGAAGCATTCTTCTTATAAAAAAGAGAGAGATAGCTATTAAGAAAAAGAAAAAAAAGAGTTTTATGAAAAGAGGAAAGAGAGAAAAAAGCACCATTTTCCCATGGTAAATAAGAAGATTGCTGAGATACTCATTGTCTGCTTGCCTTGTCATTTTGATATGGGGATTCTTCCGTATCATCGGGAAAGGGGTGCCCCGTTGGCGGTTCTCAATGATACGCACATACTTACGACGACAAGAACTTACCGGTAACTAAAGTTGAGTAGAATGAGGAGCGGCCCTCGTACTCAAGGGACTTGGGATTTTCAGTTTATAGTCTGTCAAGCATATAACTCAGATTGGACCTCACTTTTACCTTAACCACATTAAAGATGCTTATGATAGGGGCAATGAGAGCTCAAAGCTAACAAGTACCATACTTTCAGCATTTGGAAGCCTTTCAAAATTATTCAAAACCTTTTTCTTCTACTTGTTGAGTCTCCACATATTATTTGAGCACCTTCTTGAGAGCATAGTTGTCATTCTTTGTGCTTGTCTCATTACTTGATTATTTGTGTTATGACTTTGATGCTTGTATCCTTGATATCTTTATTTCTAGTCATCACTTGAACTTTAGAGGTGCCTTGGTGACATGGGTATACCCTACAGGTACTCGAGCTTGGTATATACGGCCCAAATACATACAAGCCCACAGTGTTGCCAAGGCCCGGATGGAGGGACTCGAGTAACTTATGGACTCTCAATTGCTTGAAGGACAATAAGAAGCTAAAGATAGAAAGTTTGAAGGGGAAAACCCTAACTTGTAACCGACTCGACCTGTTACCCGAGACCTAGCCTATCTATATAAAGGCTAGGAGGGGGCGGCGAGGAGGACACACGCAACCCTAGTTTCCACAACCCTCGCCAGATTGCATCTGCGCACCATTGTAACTTTCGACTCCCTCGATAATTCCACGAGCAGACAAGCAGGAGTAGGGACCTCTACGAGGCCTGAACCTGGGTAAATCCTTTGTCCCCTGTGTGCTTGTTTGCTAGCCGATAGATGTCTCCAGCGCTCCCTCCTTCTCCAAAACCCAAGTCCATAACAATGGGCATTGACGAGTTAAACCCTCGTCAATTGGCGCCGTCTGTGGGAATTGGGAGTGCTGATGTTGCGGCTTCTTCGGCCCCATCAAACGCGATCTACAACTCTGCAACAGCGGAGATTCGCCAGCTTTTCGGCGCCTTCGACTTCACCGTCCACACGCCGGCCACTCGCCCGGCCTTCGACTCCGTGGGCGAAGGAATCAGCCTGGCAATTGGGAGCTTCCGCTTCCAAGTTGGTCAGATGGGCACGCTACGCATGCCCGATCAGTCGACGGTGCCGGCGATTGCCCCAGCATCATGGTTCCCTCCATCGATCGGCACCCTCAGCGAGCTCAATGCTCCAGCGACGGTCGGGAACATGGTCAGCGACAGCAGTCACGACTCCGATCTAAGCGATCTGGCCACTGAAGATGGAACCTACGGTTCCGGATCTGAAAGTTGTGGAAGCAACAGCTTCCCAAATCACTTCATGTGCGCTGTCATCAATGCGGGAGACACCTCCGCCAACCGCGGTAACAATGGTAACATCGGCAACGGCACCGACCCGCCCAACGCCGCCAACGGTGGCAATGGAGGAGCAGTCGAACCCCCCACCATAATCAACGAGCAAACCGGCGAACGCGTCGTGATCAGGCTCAACGAGCAAGAGTGGGAACGCTGTCGCGAAGCCCTACGAGGTACACCTCTACCCTTCGGGTCCCTGCAAGAACTGCTGATGGGCTACCACTGGCTCCTAAAGGAGGAATTCAAGCGCCAGAAACAAGCAATCGCGGAACTTGAGGCGCGTAAAAAGCCGGCGGACGAGTCAAGCCTTCGTCTCGCTGGGCTCTCCTCCTACGGAGGATCCTCCTCAAGAGGCAACGAGCATCTCGCCAGGAAGAGGCAATCATGGATGGCTCACCTCACTGAACAAGAACGTATAGACGCCACGAAAGTCCTCGACTTCGGCTCTATGACAGTCGACACGAGAGGCAACGTGGTTCCCAGGACGCCGCAGGACGCAGTGACGGCGCCCACCATGTACCTCCTCAATAACCAGCCACCGGCTGGAGATCCCCGGACGGCCATGCACCGATCTACGATCGTGGGCCTTGGGCTAATTGAGGCCGCCCTCGACAAAGAACCAGTACCAGACCCAAAAAAGGGCAAAGCGCTAGCAAAACGCTACTCCTCTTCCTCGTCAAGCGACGACAGTCACGACCTGTCTCAACGCCGCCGTTCACGATGACACGATCACGACTATGATGCACGCGACGAGTTCACGTAGCACAAGATCGACAAGTCAAGGGCACGACGTGCTCGGTCGGCTGATTCGGAAGAGGAAGATGGGGAGCTCTGTGGCGCCAGATGCTTCAGCAGATCCATCAGGCAAAAGCGAATGCCTAAAGGGTTTAAACTTCCATCAGAGAACCCGAAATTTGACGGTCTACAGGACCCCAAGATCTGGTTGGAGGATCACATCTCCTCAGTCAAGCTGCACGGAGGCAGTCGAAGTACCGCCATGCAATGCTTGCAGTTACAGCTTCGTACGCAACTTCAAGGGCACATACAAATGCCCCGCTTCAATCGAAGAACTGAGATGCTGCCAGCAAAAATCTGGCGACGCTACGCTCTTACATCCAAAGATGGTCCATCATCAAGAACTCCGTGGAGAACATCTCAGAAGACCGCGCGATTGATGCATTCAATGGTGGTGTCTGCCGCATGGAACTCAGGGAGGAGCTAGGCTGCTCAAAGCCCAAGACCATTGACCACCTGATGGAGATCGCAAATCGGTGGGCTGATGGAGAAGATTTGTTGAAGAACCGCGTTCACTCTGACGAGGAAGCAGAACTCAGACGCGACCGCCGGGGCAAACGTCGTATGCGCGTCTACGACGATCGCGATGACGTCAACATGGTCGCAGCCGGCTATGCCGATAGACGCGACGATAACCGCAACAGCGGATACCGCAGCGGCGGATACCGCGACTCCGGGAAAACCACGCAAGTGTGGCAACGCCGCACTCACGATGAAGCACCCGCGACTTCCATCGAGGACAAACTGTCCGGGCCATGCACGATACACTTCTACATCGACAAACATGATGGCAAGAGGAAATCTAGTCACCTCCTCAAGGACTGCCGCAAATTCCTCAAGCTACATGAGGGGTTGGTTCGAATGAACCGCAATGCAGTCGAAAGAGGCTATGGGACCGCTCCAGGCGCAGTGGCACATGGCGCACCACCACCACCACCTGGGCCACCCCCGAACGGAGCTGCACCGGACCAGCATCACGGAGGCGAACCATACCCACAGGCCATGGATACCATGATGATCCAAAAAGGGCGCCCTTCCAATAGGGTGCAGAAGGCCATCACTCGCCAAGTCAACTTGGCCATGCACTCGCCACCATCCACCACTGAGTACCTCAGTGGCAGTGAGTCGTGCATTACCTTCGACAAACGCGACCACCCGCCTCAAGTACCTCGCCCAGGTCATTGCCCCCTCGTACCCGAGGCTCAAATTGGAGGCTTCGACATGAGTCATGTCTTCATGGATGGCGGAAGCGGTATCAACCTCATATTCGCGAGTACCTTGCGAGCAATGAGGATCCCTCTAACCTGCTTGGAGCCATCGGACACAACGTTCCACGGCATCGTCCCAAGAAAAGGTGTATACCCCCTGGGCAAAATCAACCTCAACGTCATATTCGGCACGCCGAAGAACTTCTGGCGCGAGCGCAAAGACTTTGAAGTTGTCGACTGGCCCTCACAATACCACTGCATCCTCGGGTGCGTCGTGTTCGCTAGGTTCATGGCAGTACCCCACTACGCCTATCTGCAGATGAAAATGCCAGGTCCCAACGGCGTCATCACGATCAACGGGAGTTTTGAGCGATCTGACAGTTGCGACAGGGAATTCAACAGAATCTCCCAGTCATTCGGCATGCAGGAGGAACTCGCGCGATTGAAGGAAATGATAGACAACAGTCTGCCCCCTCTGAGTAGGCCAAGCTCACCTGATCTCTCCTTCGACTCATCCGTGCACACAAAGAAGGTGCAGGTCCATCCATCGGATCCCGCTAAAACGGCCCTCATCGCCAACAACTTGAGTCCCGCATAGGAACTCGCGCTCGTCGAATTCCTCCGTGAGCACTGGGAAATTTTCGCCTGGTGTCCTGCGGACATGCCAGGAGTTCCCAGGGAATTCGCCGAGAACGCACTCAACGTCAACCCCGACGCAAGGCCAGTCAAGCAAACAATCAGTATGCGAGCCACGAGCACAGTCGGAATGGAGATCAACAGACTCCTCGAGGCCAAATTCATACGCGAGATCAAGGAAAGCACTTGGCTCGCCAATACGGTGCTGGTGCCAAAAAAGGACACGGATATCCTGCGGATGTGCGTGGACTTCACTTCTCTTAACAAGCACTGCCCAAAAGATCACTTCCTGCTACCACGGATCGATCAAATCATCGACTCCACTGTTGGATGCGAGCGCCTCTGCTTCCTCGATGCCTACTCAGGCTATAACCAAATTCGAATGAAGGAGGAAGACTAGGAGAAGACCGCGTTTACAACGCCCTTTGGTGTGTTCTGCTACAACACAATGCCCTTCGGGCTAAAAAACACAGGAGCCACGTACCAGCGGTGCATGCAGGCTTGCCTCAAGGAGCAACTTGGTCACAACATCCAAGTCTATGTCGACGACATAGTAATCAAGACCAAGGAAGAAGCCTCTCTAATCGACGAGTTACGCGAAACCTTCGCCAATCTCGATCGCTACCGAATAAAGCTCAATCCAGACAAATGCACCTTCAGCGTACCCTCTAGACAATTGCTCGGGTATCTCATCTCCACGAGAGGGATTGAGGCAAACCCGAAAAAGATAAAAGCCATACTGGCCATGGAGAAGCCAAAAAACGTAAGAGGCATTCAGCAACTAGCCGGGCGAATCGCGGCCCTCAGTCGATTTATCAGTCAAATGGGAGAAAAGGCGCTGCCCTTCTATCAGCTCCTCCGCAAAACCGACAAATTCGAGTGGACCAATGAAGCGCAAGAAGCATTCAAAGACCTCAAGCGCCTGCTATCCACCTCGCCAGTATTGGTAACTCCACGAGAAAGGGAACCACTGCTGCTGTACATCTCCGCCACCAACCAAGTGGTTAGCACAGTGCTCGTCGTCGAACGGGCCGAGGAAAACAAGGTCCACGGCGTACAACGCCCGGTATACTACCTCAGCGAGGTCCTCACGCCAACAAAACAGCGGTACCCGCACTACCAGAAGCTGGCGTACGGCGTCTTTATGACCGCCCGGCGACTGCGCCACTACTTCCAGGAACACCCAATCGTGGTAGTCAACGATGCCCCATTGGGACATATCCTCAATAACCCTGACGCCACATGGCGAGTCGCGCTTTGGGGAATCGAACTATCTCCACGAGACATCAAAAACGAAAAGCGCGGCGCAATCAAGTCGTAAGTTCTCCTGGACTTCCTCATGCATTGGATGGAAAACCAACTCCCAGACAGGCCAGACATGTCCTACCTCTGGACAATGCACTTCGATGGGTCCAAGAGGAAAGACGGAGCAGGAGCAGGTGTCATACTGACATCGCCTGGGACAAGCTGAAGTACGTCCTGCGAATGCAGTTCATAGCCTCAAACAACGAGGCTGAATACGAGGCCCTGTTGCACGGGATGAGGATGGCAAAAGCCTACGGCGCAAAGAGGCTAATCATATATGGCGACTCCAAACTGGTCATCAACCAAACAATGCACGAGTGCGACGCACTAAACGACAACATGATCGCATACCGCGACCTCTATGACACACTTGAAGGAGACTTCGACGGTTGCGAGTTGCGACACATAGGTCGCGAAAGCAATGAGGAGGCGGACGCACTCGCCAACATAGGTTCCACCTGTGCACCCATACCACCTGGGGTATTTCTCGAGCGCATATGCGAGCGCTCCATCAAGCCAAAGGCCGCAGAGAAGAAAACAAGCGCAGCAACAGACTCGGGGGCTACGCCACCCAATGAGCCAATGACAATCGATGACTTGGAGCTCGACACAGGACTTGAGGGACCAATGAGCGTCATGATGATCGAACAATCCTGGACGCAGCCGTACATCACGTACCTCCTCAGCAAGCACCTACCGATCGACCCGACAGATGCACGACACATCGCGCGACGCTCCACGGCATTCGCCGTTATCAACGGCGAACTGTATAAACGCAGCGTCACAGGCGTGTTACAGCGATGCGTCTCCTTAGCCGATGGAAGAGCAGTCCTCCTCGACATCCATGAAGGGACTTGTGGGCACCACGCCGGCAGCCGTGCCCTCATCGCCCAAGCTCTACGAGCTGGATTTTATAGGCCAACGGCCATGCGCGACGCCAAGGATATAGTCCAAAAGTGCAACGCTTGTCAGCGATTCGCGGACAAGCCGCATGCACCAGGCGCAGAACTACGGCCTATTCCATTGGCCTGGCCCTTCGCCCAGTGGGGACTCGACATGGTTGGCAAACTTCCAAGGTCCTCGCAAGGAGGCTACGTCTACCTCTTGGTCGCAGTCGACAAATTCACCAAGTGGATCGAGGCCATGCCAGTGACCAAGCAATCAGGGCACAGCGCAGTCAAGTTCTTCGAGTCCATCGTCTACCGCTTCGGCGTGCCACACAGCATCATCACCGACAACGGAACGAACTTTACATCCAAGAAGTTTCAAGATTTCTGCGAGAACCTGGGGATCAATATCAGCTATGCCTTAGTCGCACACCCGCAGACCAACGGTCAGGTGGAAAAGGCAAACGGGCTCGTCTGCAGCGACATCAAGAAACGACTCCTCCGGCCACTCGAACAAGCCGTGGGCTGCTGGCCAAACGAACTGCAATCCGTACACTGGAGCCTACGTACAACTCCAAATAGTGCCACCAGCTACAGACCATTCTTTATGGTACATGGAGCAGAGGCAGTATTACCCGCCGAGGTACAGTACAGAGCGCCACGCATAGTCGCATACAGCGAGAAGGAGTCATCCCTCGCACTCGAAGACTCCGTCGACCTCCTTGACGAAGCAAGAGAAATCGCCGCAGAAAGATCTACGATCTACCAGCAGAACCTACGCAACTACCATAGCAGAAGGCTTCGCCCAAGATCCTTCGTCGAAGGTGACCTGGTCCTACGACTGAAGCAGCAGGGGCATCTCAAGCTCGAGTCCCCCTGGGAAGGACCGTACGTGATTACAGAAGTAATCTCAGGTGGCGCCTATCGCATTCAAGATTTAGAGATAGGAGTCGCATACTCCAACCCTTGGAACGTCGCACAACTGCGACGCTTCTACCCTTAGTCGTTTCTTCTTTACTTTTGCATCGCAAATAAGGCTATTCAGCCAAGGCTACTTAGCCGCACATTGTACTACGTACTGTTCTCCGAATAAATAAAAGCTAAGTGCCCCAAAACTCCGTGCTCTCCTTTCTTTTGACAACTTTCATACTCGGGGGCGGCGCCACCCTATATACATATGTTCTTCGAACAATAACACGACATCCTGAGTAGCTGGCACATCAATCGAACCCCTTAACACAAACACAACCCAACTGCCACGCAGCTGACAGGTTGACAGGGGAAAGACACAAAGATGACCAGGCCAACGAAAAGGACTCGCACAAGTGCAACGCACCCTATGCTTATAAAGATATTTGTATACATTCAACAATAAATTATCTACGAATATATATGAACTTTACAACACCAGTACACTTATATGCAGGATACATATTTGGCTACCCTTGCAACAGAAGAACATTAGTCTGTTCCTCGAAGAAGTCGACAATTTCCTCGGCTGGACGATCCACCGCTTGATAGTGCGGCACCATGTTCTAGGAAGATCCTGCTGGTGGCACCGGTGGCCCAGATGCAATGGCGGCGGCATCCACGTCAGGCCTGTGCAAACGCACCACGGAGAGCGCAGCCTTGGCACCAGCCACCAGCTGCTGCCTCACGCACTCGCGAACCGCGGACATATCTTGGAATTTCGTCAGCAGGGCCAGCAAGCTTGATGGAGTATCATCCAGTAGGAACATCGCCCGATAGATGTTCTTCAAACATGACTGCGACTTCTTCAGAAAGAGCAGCACTCGCGAGGCGCGATCCTGCAGGGTCGTTAACGCAGTCACACGATCATGATCTACCCAGAGGTATCCACTCTCCTGAAGTTGCTCTTGGGTGAGATCATGAAGGCGGATGGCAATCCTATCCCTCTCCTCCTGCGGACGGCGTGCGCTAACAACTACACGAAGCAGCATCAACAGTATGAGTACAACGTACCATTGCGATTAACTACTAAGGAAAAGACGAGGATGAGCAAACTAACACTTAAACTGGTCGTCCAGCTGCGTCACCTTGCCAAGCAGATATTGCTCGTGGGCGGCGGCTTTTTCAGCCTTCGACTTCCACACGTCTGCGCTACCACGGATCACAGGCAACTCACGCTCCAGCTGCTTAACGCGGTCTTGAAGTCGCGAAAGCAAGGAGAGCTCCTCTACTCTGGAGCAAGGTGGTTCCATTGTATCCTCAAGAGATGGCGAGTCCGGGGTTCCCCCCCACAGAGCAACTTGATGTACCCTACCAAAAAATCAAGCCAGAAGCAAAATAAGGCGACCAACTCAAAAGTCAAAAGTAACAGGTGCATTCAGGATCAATAAAAGTATGTACAAACACATTCGCCAACAGGCATGATCTCCAATCAAAAGAGCGAGTTCATCAGCTATTACAAGAAACTAACTACGGAGCAGCTGGCTTCTTGACTTGAGGACCTCGGGGCTTCATCAAGTCCGTGGCGATATCGGATGCCACGACTTTCCGCCAGCCCCGAGGTCAAGTTTTCGCCGCCTTCTTTCGCGATTGAGCTCCTCCGAATACTTGTAACGGTGTTTATCAAGAAATGGCCATATTTGGCACAGCAATGCAAAGGGAGCGAACACTACCTGCTGACCATCCGCGCCAACAGGCATTGTCTTCGACACCGCCGAGGGATCCACTTCGACTCTGTGGGCTTGCACCATGGCTAGCGACATGGTCGCGCCAGCTGCGCGGAGGGAGTTCTTGTACATGGCAGGCACACCCCCAGCAAATGACTCCACTAGCTCCTCCACATTGTCGACCAGCTCCGCCTTCGGCATCAGCTCCTCCCGGAGGCGACTCAGGGTGGCCTTGGCTTTGGACAACATATTTTGGATAGCGGCGCTATGGTCTTCGAACGTAGATACCGCGCCCGCCAGAGCGTCATCACGACCAAGGACTCGTGGATCAAAACTCAAGCCACCAGCATCTACACCAAAACACACACGGGTCAAACTTCTAATGCCACCGGCGCTACAGAGGAAGAGAATAACATCAATAAAATATCCACCAAGTAAAGGTACCTGAGAGGGCCTTGGCGACTGAGAACAGTTGCTCTTCGAACAACTTCTCCCTGGCCGCAAAGGAGGCACGCAGATCCTCTTCGCGCTTCTGGGCTTCATCACGAGCCGCGATTGCCTCGTCGCGCCCCTTCACAGCTGCGGCCAGAGTCTTTTCCAACATGGCGACATCACGCAATAAAGCATTATGCTCAGCTATAGGGCAGTCAAAAATTTGGCTGTCAGTCGATTATACCAAAATACAGAGAAGACGACAAGAGTAAGTATAGAACACTCACTCTCAACCACGCGGTGGCTTCTTCTCGACATCGCATCTTTGGCGACCTATCGCCATCACTTGCTCTGCCACCTGTGCGGCTTCCTTTACAAGGAGTTGTCGCACAAAACAAGGAGTCAACAGAAGACAACAAAGGGCGTTGACTGCCAAATTATAAAAAAAAAGAGAAAAGAGAGAGAAAGATATACTTACATGGTCCTCCAGCGACTCCAAAGAAGATTGCTGAACCATCATCCGAGCTACTACTCGGTGCTCCCCTACGTGAGGAGAGCTCGAAGAATTGTGCCCGGAGTGGGACGCCGCCGGAGGAGAAGGAGCACGCTCGACCTCTATCTTGGCCTTTGAGGTCGCGACTCCTGATTCCTTCAAAAAATCGACGTCACTAGAAGATGACGACGCCTCTTGACTGCAAGACAAAATCCGCACTCAGAAAAGGAAAACTCCAGGGAAAAGCCAACAAGAATAAAACAAGTGACGAGCGAATGCACTAGCAAACTTACCAGTCAAATCTATCAAGATCAAATGTGGCCTCCGTCGACTCCGACAAAGACTCCTTGGGCAATCGCATCTTCTTGCGAGAAGACGGTGCCACAGCCCTCACAGGAATGGCGGGAATTGGCGACTCTGCACCAACACCCGCGCCTCCTGGAGTGGAAGGAGTCGACGCGTCGGAATCCTCGCTACGCGAACGCTTGCGAGTATCCGGACTCTCAGACTCAGGGGCTTCCTCTTCCACATCGGAAGAGACAGTCGACTCAGACTGGTCCTCTTCCAAAGCTTCACGAGGAATGATCCCCTCAGGGAGGAGAGGCATGCAAGGCGACACCGCCCACTCCTGCATACAAAAAGTAAAACAGATAAGCAACAGAAGACGCAATCGAGAAAATACGCGACTACATAGCACAACCATACCTCAGGAGGAGGATTCGAAGCATCGAAAGGAGGAACGACTGGCTCGTTCGGAAGCACATCCTTGAGGGTATACTTCGTGACCAGTCGCACCCTCTTATCTACTTCACTCGCGGACATGCCATCGGCAGACACGCGAGTGGGATCATCAGCGCCACCCCATTGGAACATGGGATGGACCCTGGCCTGGAGAGGCTGGACGCAACGACGCAGCCAAGTCCTGACAAGGGCGCAACCTCCCTCTTCTGCGCCTATGCGACTCTGGAGGTCGTAGCGCTGATATAACACGTCTGTCTCCGCGAGTTCGGAAGGCATGATCACGTTCTTCCAAGAACGCATCTTCTTGCAAGGAGTCGCGGGATCAAAGGGCGCGAGTCCAAAGTGCTCGTCCTTGGCCTTCTGGTCGCGCACATAAAACCATCTGTACCTCCATCCCTGGATGGACTTGGTGAGCTTGATATCAAAGTAGGTGGCGGATGGGTCAACATGGATTCCGCAACCACCTACGTCATAAACTAAAGAGCGGATCACGGTGGCCTTCAATTTAAAAATGCGTTTGAAAAGACCAAAGTGCGGCTCGATTCCGAGCCAGCACTCGCAGAGGGTGATGAAACAAGTGATGTGGAGGAGAGAATTTGGGGACAGCTAATGGATCTGGAGCCCATAGAAACACAGAAGACCCCGGAGAAAGGGGTGAAGAGGCAAGGAAAGACCGCGAATGATGAATGCAAGAAACATCACTCGATAACCAGCAGGAGGCACAGGAACGGTCTCACCCGGGGCCTTGCGAATCGGCGATCACAGAAATCACTCCGTCTTGGCGAAGAAGACGGAGATCCGATGCCTTGATGATAGAAGGCGCCATCGCCATTAAATCCTGGTACCCGTGACCTTCTTCTTCCGGGCGGCGGACCTTTGGTGGCCGCAGTGAGCCACCCTTCTTCTTCGCTGCAGCGAGGGTGGCCGCGGAATCAGCGGCAGCGCCTCCCTTCTGCTTCCCCATTGCGCGGCAGCGATGAGAGGAAAGAAAATAGCTGGGGAACGAACGGAGCTGGTCCAGCGTCGTGGAAGAGATGGGCGCAGAAAAAAGCAGGAAAGCAAAGGGCAATGGCGATGGCAGCAAGGAAGAAAGAACACAGATGGGAAAATTACCGCCACGGCATCGCTACTTAATCCCTGGAAGATGCAATCCAACGGCTGACAAAAACCCTATTGGACATTAGCGCATCGCGTGGGACACGTGGAGAAGAGGAAGCGAACCGTCACCCCACTTCTACCATTACGCGCGGAAATCGAGGAGGCACAGTTAAAAATAAGATTACGCACGCCCAGTCAAATCAAAGTCAGAAAGTAGGACCCACAGCTCGTCACGTCCCGTCAAAATCGCTCACGCGGGCAACTAAGGTCATACAAGCGTCAGCACTATTTTAGTCCTTGCTGGAGTCTTCGACTCCACCAAGCACTCGGGGGCTACTCCCATAGAGAGCGCTGGCCGCACCCCCTACGACTTTTCTTTTCTTGTTGCAGGAACATGGACAATTACAAAAAGCAAAACCCAACCACTCGAAACACAGTTCGATTATGAACATGGGTTACTCCCATAGGGAGCGCCGGAAACAAGCAGGCAAAAGACGACAGCAGTCGCGGAAATATTTTAACCGCCTGAGTCATCGACTGAAACAAGCGAGCAAAAACAGCGTGATCGTGAAAGTATTTTAGTACCTGCTAGGTCATCAACTGAACAAGCAAGCAAAAGACGGCGATGCAAAAGTTTTAGTCCCTGCCTGAGTCTTCGACTCAACCAGGCAATCGGGGGCTACTCCCATAGGGAGCGCTGGCCGCGCACCCTATGATTATTTGAACAAAAAACTGTATGTTGATAACATCCACACTCGAAACTCATGGCGACACCGCCTCATAATTTCCCCCTACAAAGAGACTGCGTCTCCTGGGTTACCCGAATCGTCTCCGTGATGATAAAATTCGGATGCCGCGCCTACGGCGTGAAGGTAAGACCTGGATAAGGCCTAGCAACGCATTTAACTGCGCACTACCAGAAACATATCCGTGCCCACATGCACGATGAACATGCCTTGACGGACGCATCAAGTGCTCACACCCATATAACTAGAATTCGACTCCTGTAAGACCTCCGCGGCCTGAGTCGAATTACACCAGCACTTTTCCGGATTCGAGTCCGGGGACTCGAATTCGAGTAGATTGCGTTGTTTCACCCTAAGGAGGTTAACTGATACCAATACTTCGGTTATATCAGGCACGTATATCAACAATCCCTATGACACAAATAAAAGCAATCGAAATATACTCATTCAGGCACTCGAAGGCTTCAAAAGTCCCAGTCGAATCTGCGATTCCACTAGACACTCGGGGGCTACTGACATGGGTATACCCTATAGGTACTCGAGCTTGGTATATACGGCCCAAATACGTACAGGCCCACGATGTCGCCAAGGCCTGGATGGAGGAGATCGAGTAACTTATGGACTCTCAATTTCTTGAAAGACAAGAAGAAGCTAAAGATAGAAAGTTTGAAGGGGAAAACCCTAACTTGTAACCGACTCGACGTGTTACCCGAGACCTAGCCTATCTATATAAAGGCTAGGAGGGGGCGGCGAGGAGGACACACGCAACCCTAGTTTCCACAACCCTCGCCAGATTGCATCTGCGCACCATTGTAACTTTCGACTCCCTCGATAATTCCACGAGCAGACAAGCAGGAGTAGGGACCTCTACGAGGACTGAACCTGGGTAAATCCTTTGTCCCCTATGTGCTTGTTTGCTAGCCGATAGATGTCTCCAGCGCTCCCTCCTTCTCCAAAACCCAAGTCCATAACAATGGGCATTGACGAGTTAAACCCTCGTCACTTGGCATTCATAATCAAAGGCAAGCGGGATACCACTCTATCATACCTTTATATCAGCATTGTAATGTTGCTTATGTTTGTGCTTCATGCTACTTATTATTCTTGAGTTGGAATCTCTTCATAGCTTGCAATGACTATTAAGTAGACTCAGTTGCATACTCTTTATTATGAATTGTCCAAGTAGTTGATCACATTGCTGAGAATATTTACATCATATGAAGTAAATGTGTTCATGAAAGTTCTTTTATCGCACTCAGTTTTCAACTGAATTGCTTGAGGACAAGCAATAAGCTAAGCTTGGGGGGAGTTGATACGTCCAAAACGTATCTACTTTCCCGAACACTTTTGCTATTGTTTCTCCTCTAAACTTGTGTGATTTGGATGCAACTAATGCGAAGCGCTGTTTTCAGCAAATTGCCTTAGTGTCTACTTTTTGTGCGTAAAATCAACTATCAGAAAAATCTCGGAAAATATGCCAAAATCCTATTTCACCCGAAGACTCAGGAGCGAATCTGAGGCGGAGAAGAGCCGGTGGCCACACCACTGGTGGCGCGAGCCAGGCAGCGCCCGGGTGGTGTGGCCCCCCCAGGCACCCCCTCGGCCTCTCTCTTCGCCTATAAGGAGCCTTCTGACCTAAAAACTTCGGGGGGTTTGACGTTTTTCCAGAAGGAGTTCCGCTCCGCCACCACCACCAGATTCCACGAAATAGCACCAGAAACTCCGTTCTGGCACCCTGTCGGGATGGGAAATTGGAGGAGATCATTGCCATCATCACCACCATCGCTTCTCCATCGACCATCCATGTTTCCCCCATCTATGAGTGAGTAATCCCCCACTGTAGGCTATGGGTATGGTAGGGATTGGATGAGATTGTTCATGTAATGGCATCAGATTGTTAGGGCATGGTGCCTAGTATCTTTTATTAGTGCTTTATGACTTTGTTGCGACTTGTTGTGCTTAATGCTTGTCACTAGGGCCCGAGTGCCATGATTTCAGATCTGAACATGTTATTGATTCATTATGATAGTATTGTTCTTGGTCTTATCTACAAGATGTATACACACGTTGTTGTCCAGAACCTATGGCCCCGAAGTGACAGAAATCGGGATAACCGGAAGGGAAAGGCTTTGATGTGAGGATCACATGTGTTCACGGAGTGTTAATGCTTTGCTCCATTGCTCTATTAAAAGGAGCATGTTAATTGCCAGTTGTTCCCTAGAGGCCCCGCTGCAAACGGGCTGGCAGGACAAAAGATGTTGTGCAAGTTCTCATTGCGAGCACGTATGACTATATATGGAACACATGACTAGGATTGTCTAGTACTTGGATGCTTTATCTTATTTATCTGCAATTGCCCTATGTTCTGATTGCTATGTGAATTGTCTTGTCCATGCAACGCCCGTCCATCCATCCCTATGCTTACTGCACTCGAATCCCACTATTTACTGCTTTTGTTACTACTGTCTTTGCTTTGCTACTGCTGTTACTTTACTATTCCTACTACAAAACTGTTGCTACTGATAAACTGCTGTGAGCAAGATTGTTTCCAGGTGCAGCTGAATTGACAACTCAGTTGTTAAGGCTTATAAATATTCTTTGGCTCCCCTTGTGTCGAATCAATAAATTGGGTTTCACTTCCCTCGAAAATACTACGATACACCCCCTATACTTGTGGGTCATCACCTCATTATTAACAACATCCAATGTCCATGATCAGGAAACCTTGATCATCTTGTTAATCAACGAGCTAGTTTATATGAGAGGCATTACTAGGAATTTTGTATTTTGTTTATTAAACACACATGTATGAACGTTTCCAATTAATACAATTATAGCATGCAAAGTAAACATTTATCATAAACATGAAATAAGATAATAACCACTTTATTATTGCCTCTCGGGCATATTCCCTTCAGTCTCCCACTTGCACTAGAGTCAATAATCTAGTTTGTAAACTTGTATATACAACACCTAGGTGTTGAATATACGTGTTTGCTAGTGGTTAACATAATCTTCGAATCTGGCACTTATGGGTCCGTCTCTATGCATCACTCATTCTCTAATGAGATGACTTTGTATAAATTTAGTCATTTGGTAAGACCTTTAGTTCTTCTTGGGTTAAAACATTTCAATAGTATTGTCGTACAATATATCTTCATAGTATTATCCCACTGTAAACCACACCTAGTTTGATAACAAAATTCTTGACACAAATTCCCTCCTTTGCTGCTACTATGGCAATCATATACTTAGCCTTTTGTTGTAGTATCCGTCATAATGTCTTAACTTTGGAACTCATCCAAATCCATCATGGAATTTCCTTTCCACAGTGTTGTGCCACCCATAGTTTAAATTGAGATAAATTCAATTTGTATCTTGTGACAAACTAGTATCAATGTAACATATTACAATGAACTATTATTCACTATTTGTCACTTATACATGATATATTCTTAGTTCTTGCAAAGCTTATAAGAATATAATTACCATCGTCCAATGATCATCTTATGAATCATTCTGGTATATGCTCATAACATTTAGAGCATTGGACATATCATGGTATTATTGATCAAAATCTTCATGTGATTTTACTCACCAAGTGTTGAAACACTTGAATCTTGATATAATCCTTTCCATGCAGCAAGAACCTTTCTTGTTGTTTCCATATTGAACCCTTTTCAATATCTCATATATGTACGTCTGGCACAACCATATTAGCGCCTCAATCTATCCATATAGACATTGATGCCGAATATTCTGGTTTTGCCCAAGTCTTTCATCAAAATCTAATTTTAATGAAATTCTTAATCCGTGTCAATAAAAGATATATCATTTCCAATCAACAATATGTACTCTCCATAATGTATTGGAAATTTGTCTCAGTGCTCCCACTTAATTTCTTGCAAATGTAAGCATCTTCATCGTCTCCAATGAAATTAAACTCCTTTAACATTTTCATCATGGTGAAGATTCCAACTCCGCTATGCTCAGTTCAACTATTGAAGTTTGCATGCCCTTTTAGCACCCTTCAACAAAAACCTTCGGACCGTTTCATGTACACATCCTAGGTAACCATTCTATTAGAAGAACATTGTTTTGTTTGTTCAACTACCATATACCAAATTATATGTAGTGGTTGCGAGATTAATCCGTCAAGACTAAATATTGCTATGAAAGATCAAATCTTGTCATAGTCAACTCCTTGAACATTGTCGTAAATTCCTTTTTGACATGCCGATTATTTCATAGATGTGAAACATCCATGTCTATTTCTTTATAGATCCAAACACGACCGATAGGCTTCATGCCTTTTCGGAGGGTCTTCCAAGTTCAAAATCTTGATTTCTCGTGTATGGAAAGTATCACGAATTTTATGACTTCTAGTCATTCTATGGAGTCAGGGCCCATCATCGCTTCTTTGCATGCAGTCAGTTCATTATTGTCAAAATAATAACGACTTATTTATCAACTCTCATTATTTGATTGTTACCCGATGCATATGGTTAAAATATGAATTCTAATCTCCAAGATCACAACCTTTGTGATCACGGGAGCCATGAGCATTGTGGCCGCCACTGGAACACTTTCTGGTGCTACGCTACTTAGCACATTTAGCTAAGGTTCAATAACCTTATCAAAGTTCTATTGTCCTCCCACTTAGCTTTTTGCGAAAAATTCTTTCTCAGGAAACTTAATGTTCCAAGCAACAAACTCTTTTATTCTCGGTGTTATGGAGGACTACCCAAAAAATTCTTTGGGATAACCTACAAAGACGTGCTTATATGACTTTGGTTGTAAACATTTCACTTATGTATAGCATACCAAAATTTAAGAAAAGACAGTTTGGGTTTTATCCCAAACCATAACTTATATGGTGTCATTTCAACGGATCACGATGGTGCTCTTTTTAGTGTAAAAGCGGTAGAAGCTTTAATCCTTAAAACATAATGGCAGTTTTATAAATGACACCTTTGATCTTATCATGTCAAACAAGGTTTGATTTGATCTCTCGAACATAGCATACTCCTGTGGTTTATCAGGAAATGCAAATTTCATGGAACAATTCCTGAAATCTTAGGTGTTTTGTTAAACCTGTAACTCAAATATCTTCCTTTATGATCGAATCATAAAATCTTTATTTTCTTGTTACAATGATTTTCCACTTCATCTTGAAAGTCTTTGAAATTTTTTCAAATGTTTCATACTTCTTCCTTATTAAGTAAATATATAGATATATTCACTCAAATTTTTGGAGAAAGCATATGAAGTCGAAAGATGCACCGCACATGGCTACATATAATAGACTATGCACATCATCGTGCACAATTTCCAATAAGTTAGTCATCCGTTCCTCTTTGGCCTATGAACGGAGTTTCAATTATCTAGAGGAAAGTTTCACAAGCGTCAATTGATCAAAATCAAAAGACTCCAAAAATCCATTAACGTGGAGTTTCTTCATGTTTCCTTTCCAATATAATTTAAACGGCGATGTCACTTCATAAGTGATCTTTCAATCATTTGTCTTGCGACATTTTAGCATAGGTTTTATGGACGTGTTTTCTCCAACTAGACTTGTAAAAGTTCATCCATATTTTATGGAAGACGGTAATTATTTGAACAACCAATGTTCTCACAATACTGGAACAAAATAACAATTATTTAAACAAATCTTGAAGGCAAGCTTTGATGTCAACGATGAATACAATAACTCCTTAATTGTTTTTGATGAACATCATCACATATTCTTTCTAGTTACTTAGGCCATTGTAGTTCATGAATTGCGTTGTTTTGTATGATATTTCATGCCAACCAATTCGGTATCCAATACCCAAGAACCACATTGTTTAACAAGCAAAGAATACAACCATAACATGTATATCATAGATATATATTACCAGTCTTTTATTTTCTGCCAAATATTTTATAGATTCTCTTTCAGCATTTCCTTTTCCTTTTAAAAGAATCTATCAACATCAACAGTGGCACCATACATATGACACATAGTCCAAAGCATGTATAGTAAAATACTAATACCTTTGGACTTGCACTTTGAAGTAGATCACCATCATCAAATGTTTGGTGTTCTTTCAAAAATCCATACTTTAGTAATCTTTTAGTTTAGTAAACATTTTACTTACATCTTCTATTCATCCTTATCATGACAACTTTCATTATCAAGCTACTATGGCTTATAAGGACGAATTGTGAGTATAATGTCAGTTCCCAAAACCTGTTTAGGAGATTAGGACGTCTAGCGTCTCCAACCTTCGCAAATTCTCATACAATGTGAGAACATGTATTTTTGCCAAATTATACTCTATCATATTGCAACCATAAATATTGGTTCAGATATCAAAATATCTTCCACGCATGATGGCTTATGAAACAATTCTTTTAGCTCCTAGATAACCTCGATATTAAAATTAACTTTTGAATATCAAGAATCATAAAGGCAAACATGATACTTTAGATACTAACATTGGAATTCTTACTGTCCATTTAATTTTACTTATTAAACTTCATGGAGTAAATAGAGTTTTCTGAAACTTTGCAATAGGACTTCTAAAATTGACATTCAAAACAATACGATACCAGTTCGTAAAGTAAATGTCCAGAATTCTATAGTTCTATTATCTCAATTAAAACTAATCATAAGGTAGTAAACAAATGTCAACGACTACAACAAATTTTGCAAATTCACTTAGATTTAGTTTATGACAAATTGAGTTCGACTAATCCAAATTATAAATGAACTCCCACTCAAAAACGACATCCCTCGTGTCTTTTTGGTGATTACATGAATCAAATCCACTACACCAAGTCCGATCATCACGTGAGTCGGTGTAGCTTCAAAGGCGAGCATCTATATGGGCATCATATCTACCATATGACTCATGCTTAACCTTTTGGTCCGTATTCCAAGGCCATGTCTATACATGCTAGGCTCGCCAAGTAATAAACTTAGTACTCGCGTGTGTAAAACTGTCTTACACCCGAAATATGATCGTAGATTCAAGTACACCCGATCATCACGTGATGTCTTCAAGCGACAAAACATAAATGGTGCATACTTAAGGGAGAACATATTTTTATCTTCATATCTAATTGAGGGATCATCTTATAATACTACTAAAATGCCAAACTAGCAATATAAGATGCAAACATCATATGTGTAAAGTGGAATGATATGGTCCATGCATTTGATCACCATCATGTGCATTGTGGTATGATCTCTATCATTACTTTGTGTGTAAGGTCAAGGTCTATGGAACTTACACGTTAGGTGTGTTCTAAGGGTATCTACCATACATCAGCTTACAACATTACCATATCATGACACTGCCTAGCAATAATCTAAACTAGACATCTCTAATTTATCCATTGCAAGTTTTACGTAGCTTAGGGCTTTCGAAGATAGAACCGGTCTTACCTATGAACATGGAACCACAACGATGATAACTAAGTTATTAGCAACTCGTTGTAAATCAGATATTGACTATAGTAGGAGAGACAGACACCCGCTAGCTACTTATGCAAAACCAGTTGCATGTCAGTCGTGGAACCGGTCTCATGTGCGATGACATGTAAAGTTGGTCCGGGCCGCTTCATCCCACTATGCCACCAATATGGAAAATTTATGAAAGATGCAATAACATGATCATCATCGCCCACATATAAACATATGTGTACTAACCATGCAAAGCACCTACACATAGATCAGGCTCTGATACCACTGTTGGGTTCGTATCATAGAAAACAAAAAAAATTCCTACGATGGGAACTATACGCCAAGATCTATCTACTAGATACAAGCAACGGGTGGATATGCATCCATAGGGAACTTACCCTCTAAGACAACAAAGCTTTGTTAACGAGTTGGAACTCGTGGATGATGTAGTCGTACACTTGCCGATCTCAAGATCGTGATGAAGTCCAGCAAGTCCAGCAGGTCCAGCTCCAGCACGTCCATAAGATCCAGCTCTAGCAAGTCCAGCACCACCAAGTCCAGCACCGCAAAGAAGTGGTGCACCCGTGATTACACACACGTCCGGTACCCTGACAATCTCCATCCCACGCTCCAGCAAAGCAGTAGAAGCAACAACTCCTTTCCAGATAAAGCCACCGGGAACAAGTATCTCGCTAATCCGAGAACACGGGGAATAACTAGAGGGGGAGAGAGATCCTTCACGAGGAGGTGTAAGATGAGAGGAGGGAGTGGGGGGACTTTTATAGGGAGAGGTGGGCAACCCCTCACCATGGCCGGCGGCCAAGGGAGGTTCCCCCACCTCTTCCACATTCATGTGGGTGGAGCTCCCACTCACATAATTAGCCTCCCACACAAAATTCCACTCACCTCCATTAAATTTCCACCAAATTTAATGCAAGCTCTCATTAAATAAAACTATTTTATTTATTTTATTCAGAATTTTGTTAATTACTTTAATTAACAAACATTCACATAAAACCCCCTGCAACATTTCAATATCACATGCAGAACTAGTTTCTGCAATTTCACCCGAAACAATTCTGGTTTCCATCGAAATGATTCCAGCGCTTTCTTAAATCTTTATCTGAAATATATTTGCTCCAAATGGTGTCAGTATCCCTTAAGTGTGTCACCCTACGGTTCACGAATAATGCAGACATGATTGAGACCCCTCTCCGATCAATAATCAGCAGCGGGACCTGGAGATCCGTACTGACTCTCACATATTCAACGATGACTCTTGTGATTGTGTGAACCTTTAACGTCGTAACTAAATCCCTTTGTCTCGTGATATATTACATGTCCAAGATTCAATCATCGGTATCTCAATACCTAGTTTGATCTCGTTACCGACATGCACTCTTTTCTCGTTCCCGTGATATAACATTCTAGTGATCACATCACTTGCGTACAAGCTATTTCAATGTGATATCACCAAGAGGGACCTGAGTATATCTATCCGTCACCAGGATGGACAAATCCCACTCTTGATCCATGAGCCTCTACATAACACCTTCGTAGCACTGAACCCACCTTTATAGTCACCCTATTATGGTGTGACGTTTGATGTTATCAAGATACTATTTCGGTGTTAGTGATTAACATGATCTCATGGTCTAAGGACTAGGATTACTTCGTATGATGTTATAGCAATATAAACATAAAGACTTTGATCGTAATGCTATACTTCGAATGAATGTTCATCACATCATTCCACCAATGATGTGACCTCGTTATTAACAACATCCAATGTCCATGATCAGAAAACCTTGATCATCTTGTTAATCAACGAGCTAGTTTATATGAGAGGCATTACTAGGAACTTTGTATTTTGTTTATTAAACACACATGTATTAATGTTTCCAATTAATACAATTATAGCATGCAAAATAAACATTTATCATAACATGGAATAAGATAATAACCACTTTATTATTGCCTCTTGGGCATATTCCCTTCAACAGGTGCCCCATAGAGGGAAGTTCAAATTTAAAACAGATTAAGTGCAGATTACAAAAGAGGGGAAGCACGGAGGAAGTTAACAAGCAGTACACATGCCCCCACAGAGAGAAGTTCACATATGAAACTAGATATTGGGGGTGAATACAAATTGCCTACCATGTAGCGTCAACGGTAACACGTAAATAGGTACCAAGTTCGAAATTAAATCTTAGGCTTGTTTGCATAACGATATATAAGTTGGGGGACTTAACACCAACCACCCAACCCTAAGTCATCGTGCACATGCTTAACACAAAATTATGGACTAGCGCCTCGGCTTTGTCGCCCGTCGCTGCTAACACCTAAGGCTACCACGTATATGTAAACTACGACCACTGAATCCTTAAAAAAGAGGAAGTGCAAACAATAATGGGGTAGAAGCACATAGGAAGTTAACATGCAGTACAAATTCCCCACAAAAGAAAGTTCAAATTTAAAACAGAGAAAGTGCAGACTACAATAGGGGGAAGCACCGAGGAAGTTAATAGGCGGTACACATGCCCCACAGAGGAAAGTTCACATATAAAACTAGATATTGGAAGGGGATATAAATGGTCTACCATGCAGCATCGACGCTAACACGTCGATAGGTACCGAGTGAGAAAATTAAATCTATGTCTTATTTGCATAACGATATATAAGTTGAGGGTCTTAACATCACCCACTCCCAACCCTAAGTTATCATGTGTGTGCTCAACACAACACTATGGGCCAGCGCCTCGGCTTCGTCACCCATCACCGCTGATGCGGGGTAAAGGCAATGAAGCCTCGAAGGGCATTAGGGTACCGAGGATTCATCGATCGTCGATGCT
This sequence comes from Avena insularis, assembly GCA_023614405.1. Classification (NCBI taxonomy): domain Eukaryota; kingdom Viridiplantae; phylum Streptophyta; class Magnoliopsida; order Poales; family Poaceae; genus Avena; species Avena insularis. The sequence goes on along the minus strand of CM042696.1, from coordinate 90,499,330 downwards.
ACCGTGTCGATGGCGATGAAGCCCTGATACCCTAACACCTAAGGCTACCGCGTCTACATAAACTAACACTACTGAGTCAATAAAAAAGAGGAAGCACATAATACAATTGGTGAGAAGCACATAGGAAGTTAACAGACAATACATGTGCCCCACAGAGGGAAGTTTAAATTTAAACAGAGGAAGTGCAGACTACAAAAGGGGGAAGCATAGAGGAAGTTAACAAGCAGTACACATGCCTCCATAGAGAGAAGTTCACATACGAAACTAGATATTGGGGGTGAATACAAATTGCCTACCATGCAACGTCAATGGTAACACGTCGATGGGTACCAAGTTTGAAATTAAATCTAAGTCTTGTTTGCATAACGATATATAAGTTGGGGGTCTTAACACCACACACCCCAACCCTAAGTCGTCGTGTGCATTCTTAATACAACATTATGGACCAGCGCCTCGACTTCATCGCCCATTGCTACTAACACCTAAGGCCACCACGTCTATGTAAACTACGACCACTGAGTCCTTAAAAAAATGAAGTGCAGACAATAACGAGGGAGAAGCACAAAGGAAGTTAACATGCAGTACAAATGCCCCACAAAGGGAAGTTCAAATTTAAAATAGAGGAAGTGCAGACTACAATAGGGGGAAACATAGAGGAAGTTAACAGGAAGTACACATGCCACATAGAGGGAAGTTCACATACAAAACTAGATACTGGGACGAAAGCGGGAACATGAGGGCTAGTGATGGTGATTTGAGTCTTTGTGTCATTGAGGAACTGGTCTATGACTAGCAACAACGATTGTTTGTGGGGGTGAAAACATAGGAGGAGTTCATAGTCCTACCTTGCAGGGTGAAAATCTAAGATCTTGCCTTAATTGGTTGTGCCTGGCAATGGCCTTGTTGAAGGCATTGTTTTGTGAGAGAGGCATTTCTCCAGGGTGAAAACCTATGATCTTTGATCGAACGATGACGACACTTGTGCAATGTTTTCTTCTTGCAAGCGTTGTAATTAGAGTGTGTGGACTACTGGTGTTGCTCTGATGTGTTAATGTCGTTGCTATAAGGAATCATTCGTTGTAGCGGGATTTTATTTTTTGTAATTCTTCTTCCTTTTTTCTGGGTTGTGTGCATCCGTAAGGCTGCTAGGGCATGCGTTGTTGTAGAGGGTGGGTGTAATTGGTATCTCCGTGATATTAATATATGCTATTTGTAAAAAAATATAGAATTTGTTTACACTAGAATTCTGTATGATGTTGTGCTAAGGTATATGGTCACATTTTTATTACATCTACAGCCTTTCTAGTCAAAAACGATATTTTGCTATAATCTTTCACATTAGGGGTTCCCCTCTTTATACACATATACATAGCGTACAATACACGACAAGGCATAGAGATCACAACCGATCCTGCCTGGAGATATACACAATCTCTCTAATAAACATAAATTAATATCCTAAACTGACTCTATCTTTAACACTCCTGAAAGATCACGGATGTCGCCTAGAGGGGGGGTGTGAATAGGCGATTAAAACTTCTACGAGATAGGCTTAACAATGGCGGAATAAAACTAGCGTTTTCTTTGTTAAGCACAAAGGCTAGATATACTAAGGTTCACCTATGTGCACCAACAACTTATGCTAAGCAAGACAAGAAACAATATGATAGCAAGATAATTACTTCAAGCACGATGGCTATCACAATGTAAAGTGCATAAGTAAAGAGCTCGAGTATAGAGATAACCGAGGCATGCGGGGACGATGATGTTTTACCGAGTTCCTCCCAACAAGGGAGTACGTCTCGTTGGAGGGGTGGGCGGTACTAATACCACCAACGCCACAAAGGCCTCACCCTATTCTCCCGAGCACCCACCACACGGGCAAGCACCCGTTCCACTATGGGACACTTGAGGGTGGTCACCAAACCCGTACAAGATTGGGGCTATCTCCACAACTTAATTGGAGGCTCCCAATAATCACCACCAAGGCCTTAATCTTAGGGGAGCTTCACAACTTAATTGAAGACCCCAAGAACATGCCACAAAGGCCACACAACTGTATGGGATTCCAAGAACCCAAGAGGGACAAACAACGATGAATATCACCAAACAAATCCTCCGGAGAAAACACAAACCGATGCACCTAATGCAAATGGAAAGAACACCATAAAGATGCCCCAATCCTTCACTCTCAAGTTCCAACAAAGCTACTAAAGAAATTGGGGGAACAAGAGAGGAAGAACACAAAAGGGAAACACAAAATGCCCCAAAGATCTAGATCCCAAAGAAACACTCACAAAGAGGAGATTTGGTTTGGTCAAGATGTGGATCTAGATCTCCTCTACACTCCTCTCAAATATGGGAAAGAATCATTGGAGGGTAGAGGAGAAATCAAGCCAAGAGATTGAGTCAAATAGGCTAAAGGCTTGAGAAAAAAGTAGAGGAAGAACCCCTAAAAAAGAGAGAAGGAAAAGCAATATATAGGGGGGGGGCAGATTCTGCCTGTTGGGGCCATTTCCCCAGCTTGGGCCGGTAGTATCGGATGGGCCTGGTACTACGGGACGGCAACCCAGCAGCACAAGGCAACAACGAACTGCCCTTGTCCCTGGGCGAGCGGGGCGAGCGACACCAAAGGGGATCGGGGCGCCCACATAGGCACGCGGGCGAGGGCAGGAACAACAAGAAGCGGAGGCAGCGACGGATCAGGCCCAAGAGGAGCGGCGGCGGCGGCTGGCTGGCTAGGTGAAGCAGGCTTGGCCTGGTAGTACCGGAAGGCCGGTGATACGTTGCTAACGTATCTATAATTTTTGATGTTCCATGCTTGTTTTATATCTAATTTCTTATGTTTTGTCTACACTTTGGAGTATTTTTATACACTTTCTTGGACTAACCTATTAACAAGATGCCACAGTGCTAGTTGCCTATTTTCTGCTGTTTTTGGTTCCAGGAAAGACAGAAAATGAATATTCTCGGAATTGGACGGGACAAAAGCCAAAGCCAATATTTCACCGAGGGGGACACGGAGCCAGAAGACGAGATAGAGAGGGGCCAGAGGCCAGCCACACCACCTGGCCATGCGGCCAGGCCTGGCCCGCGCCAGGGAGTGGTGTGGCCGCCTAGGGAACCCCCTCGTCCTCCCCTTTCGCCTATATATCGCCTCCGATACAGAAACCCTAAGTACCCGATCAAAATTCCACGAAAGAGTCTGTAGCCACCGTCATCTTGATCCCTAGATCGGGAGGGATCTGAAGCTCTTCCCGGCACCCTATCGGAGGGGAGAATTCACCCTGGAGGCCTTTTTCATCACCATGCCTGCCTCCGGTGTGATGCGTGAGTAGTTCATCCCTGGACTACGGGTCCATGTAGTAGCTAGATGGTTGGTTCTTCTCCTTTGTGCTACCATGTCTAGATCTTGTGACCTCCATTCATGATCAAGATCATCTATTTGTAATCATACATGTTGTGTTTGCAGGGATCCGATGGATATTGAGATACTATTTCAAATTGATTATTGATTCTATCATGCCTTTGTTATTTCTGATGTTGCATGCTCTCTATTGTTAGTAGCTATCTTGGCCGAGTAGATGCTAGCAACTGCAAGAGGGAGTATTTATGCTCGATAGTGGGTTCATGCCTCTAGTAATCTGGGGAAGTGACAGAATCTCTAAGGTACTAGATGTGCTGTTGCTACTAGGGAGAACACAGCAATCCTTTGTTCATAGAACAATCTTATTGTTTACTTTACACACAATGCTTAATGCAATTATCTGTTTCTTGCAACTTAATACTGGAGGGGGTTCAGATGATAACCTGAAGGTGGATTATTAGTCATAGATGCAGTTGGATTACGGTCTATGTATAATGTTGTAATGCCCAATCAAATCTCATAGAAGTTAAGATGATTAGTATATGCATGTATGCTTTCTCAATGTTTGTCAATTGCTCCGTTGTAATTTGTTCACCCAACATGTCATCTATCTTAAGGAGAATCACCACTAGTGAACTATGGATCCCGGTCCTTTCTTTTACCATCGATCTACAATCAACTATTTACTGTTTTCTGTTTACTTTCTGCAAGCTATTACTATCTTCCACACAACACGTTTAATCCTTTGTTTTCAGCAAAATCGGTGAGATTGACAACCTCACTATAAATTGGGGGAAAAGTTATGTGGTTGTGTTGTGCAGGATTCCAAGTTGGAAACAACACCTTGGAGGTGTTTCCTTGCTCCTACTGGTTCGATAACCTTGGTTTCATAACTGAGGGAAAACTTGCTGCTGTGCTTATCATACCTTCCTCTTGGGGTTCCCCAATGAGCTCGATATATTTTGGGCCATCAGCTGGCCCGATACTGCCTCCAGGACCCGGTACTACCAGCCAGCGCTGTCAGGCCAGGCAGAGAACAAAGGGCGGCGCCCAGGGGCGGGCGGTAGTGCCGGCGGTACTACCGCTCGGCCCATAAACTATTTTCATGTTTTTCTTTTTTCTTTTAAATACAAACCGGTAAATACCCCGAAATTCATAACTTGGGCTAGGAGACTCCGATTGACCCGAATCCAATTGCGTTGGAAAGAGGACAACAAGATATAATGTGAGATACCTCACTCGGTGAGAATCCGGAAAACTGCCAAGATAAAAATCGCAACAAGATATAAAAGGGAGATCTGTTTTTGATGAACAAGAGATTGTTATGAGGATTAACACAAGCTCTATATCCTCACATGGACAAGACAAATAAACAACCAAATACGATGATGCAAGTATGCAAAGGTTTGAGCTCTCTCCGAACGATATGATCGAGTTACTCACTCGAGAGCCCCTCTTGATAGTACGGCTATCTATCCTAAACCCGGTCTCTTAACTACCAACATGAGACCGGAAAAAGGGCAAACCTATCAAGAATACTTTTGCCTTGGGCATCCTTTAACCTTGTCTTCATCGATCCATGATCACCGAGGATGGCAAGCATCAAACAAGAGATCTTCTAGAGATGGCAACTTTTGAGCTTGCACAATGCATCTTCTTCTTCATTTCATTGACCTTGAAGCCAACACATGCTCCAACTGATGCCAATGGACAATTCCTACAAGTTTAACTTAATACACACATTAGTCCATAAAGATTGTTATTAATTACCAAAACCACACATGGGGGCCCACATGCTCTTTCAATCCCCCCTCAATCTAAACCGTCGTGTACAAGGTTGAGATTGGAACTAAATATACAAAGTATTAGCTGAGTAACTGGTTTAGTAAACACATCGGCAATCTGATCAGCAAAGGAGATGAATTGAACATGAAGAGCTCCCAAGGCGACTTTCTCCTGAACAAAATGAAAATCGATCTCAATATGTTTTGTGCGAGCATGAAACATAGGATTGGATGACAAATAGGTAGCGCCAATATTGTCACACCATAACACGGGAGGGAAAGACTGATGAACACCATGTTCCTTCAGAACAGACTGAATCCACATTGCTTCAGCACTGCCATTTGCTAGCGCCTTATATTCAGCCTCAGTTCTCAAGTGTGAGACGGTAGGCTTCTTACGAGAACTCCAAGAGACCAAGTTACCTCCGAAGAAAATGGCAAACCCTCTAGTGGAGCGACGATCATCAAGACAGCCTGCCCAATCAGCATCTATATAGATATCGAGCAATGTAGATGTGGCTGGGCGGAAATACAGACCGGTGGATGTGGTACCTCTCACATAGTGGCGAATCCTCTTCAGAGCCTCATAGTGAACTGTTGTGGGCTGAGACAAGAACTAACAGACTTTGTTCACAGTAGATGACAAATCTGGTCTCGTAAGGGTGAGATATTGTAGGCCATAACCGAGACTCTAATACTTAAAATCATCACATGAGATGACCAACTCACCAACATCACGACTGAGCTTATCCGTGGATGACATCGGTGTGGTGACAGAACGATAATTCTCCATATCTGTCCGATGTAACAAGTCCAGAGCATACTACTGTTGGGTGAGAACCATCCCTTGAGAACTATATGTAGCCTCAATGCCGAAAAAAATACTCTAGGTGGCCAAGATCCTTAATAGGAAAAATGGTTGATACCTTCGATCCGAATTCATGGATGTAGTATAATAGCTTTTTTCCCTAGAAGACCTAGGTTTAATCGAACCTTGGAAAGCACTGCTAAAAGGTAATAAGAAAGGACACGTCTACAAGACTTTGTTTGTTTGTTTTATCTTAGTTGACCGGACCAATCTAGTTTACTTTATAACGGGGTTGAATCAATGGATGGAGATAGGCCAGGGTTGAAGATCCACCTGCCGCTACACATCAAATGGGATAAAAGATAATAATAAGCATAGTCATGTATCATGTTTGTATAGAGATAATCTTTTGTGGGCAACACATCCTAATATTCTAGATCCCCCGTGATGCATCGGCCATAGCAATAGACTTTTAATCCAACCAAGAGTACACCGAAGCCATGGGTTACAAACGATTATTAAGTGTAAACACAGATCAAAGCTTTAAGTGGTGATGTTGTTGTTGATCCCGAATGGGGAGCAAAGCAAAGACCGTACTTCCATTTCTGTCACTGAGTTTCCTATGAGATCGCCGCTAGACAAGTATCTCAGCTCAAGCCTTTATCAATCTATGGGATCTTGGGTACCTACAAGTCCACAGATCGAGACGAAGACGAAGAAACAAAAGATACAAATCACGAATCCGAACAAAACACAATTCTCCCATGATCTAGATGCACATATTTTCTACGAGGTTTCTCCCTAACCCATAGCCCGTGAGGACTACTCACTCATAACAGATAGATCGGAGATAGAAAACATCATGCAAATACTTAGATTGAAATCAAATATTCTTACAATGGTCACCAAATCACAAGGAGATCTAAAAGTACAAAGCAATGGCTATGGCTAGTAGAGGGATGGATGGTGGAAGTGATGAACAATGGTGTGGATCCCCTTTGGTGGTGTTGTGATGCAATCTGAGAATGGCGACCCTCTAGCCGGTGGATGGAGCCTCAAAATATATAGGCGGCTTCATGAAAGTTGTAGGGTTTGACGAGTCGAAGCCGTCGCCACCTGTACGGACGGGCGGTACGGGCGGACCGCGCCCATACCAGTGGTCCTTAAGCATGCTGATGCCCTAGTTGGCTTCTCCAATTACTTTCCTGTGCGTACTTCCTCAAAATCCTTCATTATGACTCCTTATTTCGCCTTAAAAATAGCGATTTCCTGCACAACATAAATCAAAGAGGAGATTTGCATATCTTTGCAATTATTAGTCATTAGTGGCAAAGTTTAGAGTTTCTTTGGCAATTGCTTGACCAAAAACAATGTTTAAACACAGTGGAAGATGGCAAAAATCGGAGCCATCAACTTCCCCAAAGCTCAAACCTTGATCATCCTTGAGCAAGAAGAACAAAAAGAACTATAAGGAATTCAGCTTTTAAACTTGAAACAACAATAATAAGAGTTCACTTACAGTTGGTAGTTGTATGTGCTCAACACTTCATCCACTTGCGAAGCTTATCAAAGTTTAGAGAGATGACAAGAATACTATACAAGCTTTGGTAAGTCAAGATAATCAAAGTAAAGTTTAATATAAGTATAAATAACTAGAAGTGTAGCAATCAATCCAATTCCTCTAATTAACTCTCAGCTTGCCAAGGAACACTAAGATGTTTAAATACTGTAATTGAGTAAGAGAGTTTCATGTCCCAAGTAGTATAACAATGAAGTGTCTTATTTACACCCACATCAATAAATCAAGTCAATCTAAAACACTTCTAATCCAATCATTGTCTTTCAAGAAAAAACTCGTAAAGTAGTAATGAGACCATGCCAAGGACTTGTTATGTGGATCCTCATAGATTTTTTCTTTCTTTATTTTCATCTCATTTTTCAAGGACCGCTGTTTGTTTCTTTTTGCTAGTGTTTGCACAACCTTTGTGAGTACCAATATTTTTGCCCATACATTGACACGGATGCCACTCATGTCATCAACTCATAGGCAAAATCTAGGGTTATACCATAGATCGTTCAAAAGCTAGCGGAGTTGTTGGCACCCCAAAGGTGTGCATTAGAGACATAGAACAAAGTTGTCTCGCATCTTTCTCTTTTTTTGAGCTAGTACCTGATACGTTGCAAACGTATCCACAATTTTTGATGTTCCATGCTTGGTTTTATCTACTTTCTTATGTTTTGTTCCAACTTTGGAGTACTTTTTATACACTTTCTGGGACTAACCTATTAACAAGATGCCACAGTGCCAGTTGCCTGTTTTCTGCTGTTTTTGGTTCTAGAAAAGGCAGAAAATCAATATTCTCGGAATTGGACGAGACAAAAGCCAATATGCCTATTTTCTCGGAGCAACACAGAAACACGAAGCAGAGACGGAGTAGGGCACCAGGGTGGGCACACCCTATGGTGGCGTAGGCTAGCCCTGACAACGCCACCAGGTGGTGTGGTCCCCCTGGACGCCCACCGACCTTGCCTCTTTTGCCTATATATCTCACCCGATGCAAAAACCCTAAATCGTCAAGCCTCCAGCCACGCAAAGTTCTGTAGCGCCGCCGCCACCGAAGAGGAGATTCGGGGGACAGAAAGTCTCTATTTCGGCACCATGCTGGGACGGGGAAGTGCCCCCAGATCCATCTCCATCGATCTCCACCACCATCTCCATCGCTATTGCTGATTCCCATGACGAGGAGGGAGTAGTTCTCTCTCGAGGCTAAGGGTTCTACCGGTAGCTATGTGTTCATCTCTCTCTCTCTATGCATGATCATATTGTGATCATGAGCTTTGTAATCAAGTAGATCTACCTTGCTACTCAAGTGCTTTAATAGATCTCTTCTCTCCCCATGTGTGTGAAGTTGACAGTGTGCACACCATGGTGGCACTTAAGCTAGAGATTACAAATACTTGTTATGAGTTATATTTGGAGTTGGATGTCTTTATGAAATTGTGGTGTTTGTTGGAATCATCTAGTACTCAAGGTGACAGTGTGGGGTTATCTAGATGGGATAGGCTTACTTTGAGGTGTGCTGTTATAGCGCTACCATGGATTAGAGTGTCCAACCGGAGAGTAGTTCAGAGTAGTACCATGAAGAGAAGATATTTATATGAGAAGTGTTCACTAGTGAAAGTATGATCCCTAGGCCTTGTTTCTAAGCATTGAAACACCGTTTGCAACTAGATCTGTTACATGTTTGCTTGCTTCCATCTTTATTTCAGTTTGTCTTTAGTCTTTTCCACGCCATCAAGCTATTTTCTGGCACCGTTGTCTTATATCCATACCACTTGTATTTCACTATCTCTTCGCCGAACTAGTGCACATATACACCTAACAAGTGTATTGGTTGTGTTGGGGACACAAGAGACTTCTTGTATCTTAATTGCAGGGTTGCTTGAGAGGGATACCTTTGACCACTTCCTCCCTGAGTTCGATAAACCTTGGGTAATCCTCTTAAGGGAAAACTTGCTGCTATTCTACAAACCTCTGCACTTGGAGGCCCAACAACTGTCTACAAGAATAGAAGTGCGTAGACATCAAGCTATTTTCTGGCGCCGTTGTCGGGGAGGTAAGGTAAAAGGTACTCACATCCCCCGGTGTGCGTGCTCGAAGTTATTTCCTTTAGATTATGCAGTTTTGTCTTTTTGTTTCTTGTTTTCACTAGTTAGGCTTAATGGAAAACAACAACAAAATTAGAGAGATTTTTAGTATTTTTCCTAATGTAGAACTTGAATTGTCTGAAAAGAAAATTAAAAAACCCATGGAACTTTCTTTGCATGCTAATAGCAATGTTATTAGTATGAATCTTTTGAACACCCGTGTTACTAATGCTATGGAAACGTCTAAGCTTGGGGAAGTTAGTTTATGAAAATGATCTTTTTAGTTCCCCAGCTTTAAAGAAGAAAATTTGCTCTGATGATACTTTATCTCCCATATGTGGAATTCTAATGATACTTGTGATATTTTAAATCCACATACTGAAAGCATCTCTTTTAAAATACCTATAAAATTGTTGAACGTGTTATGAACAACTATTATTTGGGAGATGGACCTGTCCATCCTGGTGATCATTTACTCTTCATACACGAATTATGCGAGTTGTTCAAGTGTGCAGGTATTTAAATGAACCAAGTTAAGAGGAAACTATTCCCCTTTTCACTTAAGGGCAAATCAAGGGAGTGGTATGAGCTACTAGATGATCCTCATCATTTGGAGTGGAATGAACTTGAATCTCTCTTTTACTCTAAATTTTATCCTCCTCATGAAATTCATAAAGATAGGAATTACATTTACAATTCTCATCCACATGATGGAGAAAGTATTGCCCAAGCATGGGGGAGGTTGAAGTTACTAATGCTCAAATGTCCCATTCATGAGTTCCCTAGTAATATTGTTATTAATAATTTCTATGCAAGGTTTCAGGACATTACAAGGACTATCTAGATACTTGTTTAGAGGGATCCTTCACAAGTAAGGAGGTCAAAGCTAAGTGGGATCTCCTTGAAACAATTTAAAGAAATACCAAAGATTGGCACAACAAAGGTAAAGAACCAGGTATAAACTATGAGTATGATTGCATTAAGTCTTTCGCTGAAACTGCTGATTTTCAAGAGCTTAGTGCTATATATGGTCTTGATCCTCAAATTCTTATTGATTGTTATAGAACCTTTTCTTCTCATATTAATGCTCCTAAATGGGGCATGTATCATGAGTCTTTTAAAGACACTTGCACGGAAAATGAAATTGTTATTAATGATAGCAATAAACATGCTCAAACCTCTGAAAGTACTATTTCTTATAAGCATGTTAATTTTTGTGGAATACATAGACCTTGTGAGAATAATCAAACTGAAGAAGAATATTTTATCACCCACAGGAATGAAAAAACTAGAACATGGTATAGGGCTCTAAATAATCTTGGTAAAAAAGTTTGTGCCCTCTATCCTTTTATTTGTGAACTTTGCTTTGAAGTGGGTCATTTCAATATTCAATGCCCAGGCCATAATAATAGCCCTTCTAATCTAATGAGTACTGCAAGTCTGTATTGTGATGACATGATCACTCCTAATCAGCATGATGAACTTACATTATTTTTGGGGTGTGAAGAGTTATCAAGAAAAACCTCTTTGGTAGATATGGGTGCTTTTGATATGAATAGTGTCCCGTTGTCATCTTTATTGTGTTGATAATTGCCACACAAATACTTACATACAAAATATTATAAATGATGAGATTTTACCAAAATATGATAGGACTAATATGTGTTTTGGTCTTATTAATGAAAAGGAGGAATCCTCCAAAGTTTCTTCTATTGTCTCTAGCAATGAACCAGGGTATATGGAGAAGCTTCCTTTCAAGCCTCTCCCTCCTAAAGAGAAGAAGAAAAAGAAGAAGAGGAGGAGTAAAAGGAGAGAGGAAACGATATTTTCCCCTAAGCATGTTGCTCCTGTTATAGTTTTTGATGAGTCTGAACTCGATAATGTTCCTATGCCTATTACCTATAGTAGTGATCATGATTGGGAAAAGCACACTACTTTTGATATTGATAATATCTTCGGTACCAATTCTGAAAATTATGATCTTAATAATTGTTGCACTATTAGTACTATCCATGTTCCTTCCAATGACGATATGTTTACAAATGAACACACTTTGGAAGATAACTATTATATTGCTTATGATGATGTTATACCTCCAATATATGATGATTATAATGATGATTATGATATTTTCAGTCCACCTATTATTGAGGAGAAAATTAATTATGATTACAATATGCCTCCTATATTTGATGATTATGGTGATGAGAATAATAATGATAGCTATTTTGTTGAATTTGCTCCCACTACAATTAATAAGAATCACTATGTTTATGTGGGGAGTATTAATTCTTTTATGCATGTGGCTCATGATAAGAATGTTTCATGTGATAGTTATATTGTTAATTTCATTGATGATGCTACTGAAAATTATTATAAGAGAGGGAAACATGGTTTTATGCATCTCAATAATATTAAGTTTCCCCTCTTTATGTTGAAAGTCTTGAAGTTGCACTTGTTTTGCTTTACTATTCTTGTTGCTTTGTGCTTTCATGACTTGTTTCTTTACAATATTCCTATGCATAAGAAGTGGTTTAGACTTAAATGTGCTTTGAATTTGCTGCTTGATGATCTCTTTTACTTCAATTCATATTTCCTATGTGAGCATCTTCTCAAACTATCATGCCTAACTTAAAGGCGTTAAATAAAAGTACTTATTGGGAGATAACCCAAAAGTTTTAGATGAGTCTTGGAAGTTATTACTTCTGTCATAACCGCTCCTTATCCTTTTTATTTGCTTTTTGTGCCAAGAGTAACCTCTAATGAGAGAGAAGTAATGATTGGGAAAGTTGCTGTCCCGAAATAGATTTCTGTGCTTCACCATAAAATTCCTTGTAAAATCTCTGTACGTCCTTTTGAGGCTTGAATATTTGTGCTTTTGACCCAGGTTATTATCTAACTTTCGTTAGTTCAACACTTTTTTATTTGAGCAACAGAAGGTCTTCGAAAAAATTCGTCTTTACCTGCTGGTCTGTTTTGACAGATTTCTGCCATTATTTGCATTTGCTTCTTGTTGGTTCTTTTTTGAGTTCTCTTTGGGGAATTGAGCTTTTTGAGGGAAGTGCTACAGTAGCTAGTGTTCTAATGGAAGTTTTATTGGTGTTCGAACTGAACCTAAAGACTTATTATCTCGAGTGCACTAATGTTGCTAATAAAGATTGTGTGAAGTTTTGTATGAAGAAAAAATTTCAGGTGTATGGAGAGAATGATGTAATGAGATGAAGAATGGACTAAAGGTCAAGCTTGGGGATGCCACGCGTGTCACCCCAAGAAATATCCAACAAGTACAAGCGTCAAAGCTTGGGGATGCCCAAGGCATCCCCTTCTTCATCAATAAAAATCCTAGGTTTCTTCCAAACACTTCATTTTTATTGTTTCATGCACAATTGTGTTGTTCTTGGAGCGTCTTTGTTTTTGTTTTGGTTTTTCGTTTGCTTGGTTTTCTTAGTTTGCTGAATAAATTGGTTGTACCCCCTCTTTCATACATTGGTTTTCAAATAGTTTGGTTTGGATTGGAAAAGAGTAGGAAAGTTCATGCTTAAGTGGTAAAAAGAGCGTGTTTTTGACTGTGGCCTATGCTTTGTCATGCCATGCTTGATATTGTTTTGGCTTTATGCTTAGTTTTATTTGCTGTAGCATGACTTGTTATAAACAATTTAGATTTCTTAATGTGCCTTGGAAGAATCATGCGTTGTTTTAGCACATTAAAGCATAGTATTGTGGTATTCTCCTTTGATGCTTTATTTGGGTTGACTTGGCACATGCTCACACCATGTTATGACTATCCCAAGTCACCATAGCCTTGATGATCCTTTAGTTTTCAACTTGTAGTATCACTTTATGCTTTGATTAATGATGTTTTGTCGCTCTGCATGATTATGGCCATTATTGTTCTCTTAGTTGGTCGCTCCCAATCTTTTGCTAGCCTCCATAACCAAGTATGAGTTCCACTCATGCATCCAACTCCTAAAACCAAGTTATTCCAAAGAGTCCACCATACCTACCTACTAGCATATGCTATTCCAAGTATATTCATGTTTTTATCTACCTTCTGAATTAAACTTGTTATGAGAAAACTAGTGATTAAAGCTCTCACAAACTTGATGGCACACTTTACTTTCCTTGCCCTTAATAAACTTGAACCATTGTGTCGTCTATGTTGTATATGCTTGCACTTATTTGTTGGGGATTAGCAGAACCATGCTGTCATGGGGAACGCTTTCAACATTGCACTTGTACTTTGTACCTAGTTGATATCATGCTCTTTTGTCTATGGATTTCGTCGGTGTGAAATGAAAGGGGAGATTGTAAGTCCATGGAGTTATGTATGTGTGTTAGTGAAATGCCTAGGCCGCTGGTCTAATCCATGTTGTCATGGTGGAAACCTGCAGTGTAACCATAATGAGTTGTCTATGAAGCATTCTTCTTATAAAAAAAAGAGTCAGATATTGAGAAAAAAGAAAAAATTAGATATGAGAAAATAGGAAAGAGAGAAAAAAAGCACCATTTTCCCATGCTAAATAAGAAGATTGCTGAGATGCTCGTTGTATGCTTGCCTTGTCATTTTGATATGGGGATTCTTCCGTATAACCGGGCAAGGGGTACCCTGTTGGCGGTTCTCTATGATACACATGTACTTACAATGACAAGAACTTACTGGTAATTAAACTTGAGTAGCATGAGGAGCGGCCCTCGTATTCAAGGGACATGAGATTTCCAACTTATACTTTGTCAAGCATATACACCATAGTTTGTTCACTTTAACCTTAACCACTTCAAGATGCTTATGATAGGGGCAATGAGAGCTGAAAGCTATTAAGTACCATAATTTTTGGAAGCTCTTTATGAAACTTGAATCCCTGCTTCCTTCTATGAAGGCCTTTCTTTTACTTTTATGTTGAGTCTCCACCTTCTATCTTTATGCACCTACTTTGAGAGCATAGTGGCCATTCTTAGTTCTATGTGCATTGTCCCAAGACTTGTTGATTGATGCATAGCTTTGATATTGCTTGTTTTAAACTATTTGTATCTAGTCACTCTTATGAACTTTGAAGGTGTCCTATGCATTTATATTTGCTACTCTTTGAGGGACAAGCTGAATACCACTATGCTATGTTTTCTTTATGTGAAACCGTCTTGCAAAGCATTGTTATTCATGAACCTTTTGTTTGTGCCTTTTCATGTTGCAACATAGTTTCTTTGTCTTATTGCTAGAACTGTGTCTTTCATGTTATGTTTGAAGTACTATGATCCCAACTTTGAATGTTTTACAAATACTTTGATCAAGTTTATGATGGTGCATGTCACCTCAAAAATTATTGTTTCTTTTTATCACTTACCTACTCAAGGACGAGCAGGAGTTAAGCTTGGGAATGTTGATACGTTGCAAACGTATCCATAATTTTTGATGTTCCATGCTTGGTTTTATCTACTTTCTTATGTTTTGTTCCAACTTTGGAGTACTTTTTATACACTTTATGGGACTAACCTATTAACAAGATGCCATAGTGCCAGTTGCCTGTTTTCTGCTGTTTTTGGTTCCAGAAAAGGCAGAAAATCAATATTCTCGGAATTGGACGGGACAAAAGCCAATATGCCTATTTTTCCCGGAGCAACACGGAAACACGAAGCAGAGATGGAGTAGGGCACCAGGGTGGGCACACCCTATGATGGCGCGGGCTAGCCCTAGCCGCGCCACCAGGTGGTGTGGGCCCCCTGGCTGCCCATCGACCTTGCCTCTTTCGCCTATATATCTCCCCCGATGCAAAAACCCTAAATCATCAAGCCTCTAGCCACGAAAAGTTCCGCAGCGCCGCCACCACTGAAGAGGAGATTCGGGGGATAGAAAGTCTCTATTCCGGCACCATGCCGGGACGGGGAAGTGCCCCCGGAGCCATCTCCATTGATCTCCACCGCCATCTCCATCGCCATTGCTGATTCCCATGATGAGGAGGGAGTAGTTCTCTCTCGAGGCTAAGGGTTCTACCGGTAGCTATGTGTTCATCTCTCTCTATATGCATGATCATATTGTGATCATGAGCTTTGTAATCAAGTAGTTCTACCTTGCTACTCAAGTGCTTTAATAGATCTCTGCTCTCCCCATGTGTGTGAAGTTGACAGTGTGCACACCATGGTGGCACTTAGGATAGAGATTACAAATACTTGTTATGAGTTATATTTGGAGTTGGATGTCTTTATAAAATTGTGGTGTTTGTTGGACTCATCTAGTACTCAAGGTGACAGTGTGGGGTTATCTAGATGGGAAAGGCTTACTTTGACGTGTGCTGTTATAGCCCTACCATGGATTAGAGTGTCCAACCGGAGAGTAGTTCCGAGTTGTATCATGAAGAGAAGATATTTATATGAGAAGTGTTCACTAGTGAAAGTATGATCCCTAGGCCTTGTTTCTAAGCATTGAAACACCTTTGCAACTAGATCTGTTACATGTTTGCTTGCTTCCATCTTTATTTCAGTTTGTCTTTATTCTTTTCCACGCCATCAAGCTATTTTCTGGCACCGTTGTCTTATATCCATACCACTTGTATTTCACTATCTCTTCACCGAACTAGTGCACCTATACACCTGACAAGTGTATTGGTTGTGTTGGAGACACAAGAGACTTCTTGTATCTTGATTGCAGGGTTGCTTGAGAGGGATACCTTTGACCACTTCCTCCCTGAGTTCGATAAACCTTGGGTAATCCTCTTAAGGGAAAACTTGCTGCTGTTCTACAAACCTCTGCACTTGGAGGCCCAACAACTGTCTACAAGAATAGAAGTGCATAGACATCAGTACCACAATTTGATCCACAAGGTTAGCTTTGGCATGCATCACAATTACCACTAGACTTTATTTCAATCAAACAACTCTTTTCATGAGTGTCGTCGAGACTGTCAAAATATCTATGGGGTTAAGTATAATCAAGGGTATACTCTCAAGATAATCATTCATCAAACAAGTCATAAATTTCAGACTTTTTCTTATTGTACTGGTTTGGCATTACTATTTCCAAGGCAAGACTCGGTTAACTAAAAGAACTAGAGCACGAGCTTCAACAACTAATCATGATACCAATAAAAAGCCTTACTCTAACCATATTAAATTACTTCCCACTAGCATGGCATCTTAGAAAATCAACCAACTAAGATAAAAAACTCAAACTTCATAAGTGGGAGACATAAGACATACTCTCATAAGTAACTTCAGGACCCTCTTCCTTAAGGGATGTGTTCCTTCAAAACTCAAACACGATTACTCTCGAAATGATATTAAAGCAAAGAGGCAAAGTACGAATCCACATTTACAAAAAAAGGATAAATGGAAAAATCTTTTTATAATTTTGAGGATAGGAATTAAAGAATAGAAAAGAACTTGCGACCAAGCAAGGGTTTAAGAAAAGAAAAACAAAGGAAAACAAATAAACAAAAACGAAAGCAAATTAAAATGCAAAGGAAAAAAAGAAAAGTGTTGGAACAAGCCAACACGAGTGTTTCAAAGCTCTCACGGAGCTGGAGTACAACCTTGTTATTACACAAATAAATTTGCTAGGGGAACACATCCCCAAGATCAGGCTTTTGCAAGCCCTTTGCTCATTGTGGTGGCGGTGGATAATTTCCCACGTTCCATTGGCTGCTCCAATCATGGAACTGGGTGGCGAGGCTTGCAGTAGCATCTCGAAGGTTGATGGAGAGGTTGTTCATGTTTTAAATATTTCCTTCGAGTGCATAAATATCTTCTTAGGTGGTGTAGTAGTTTGGTGGCTGCACATCTTTTTCAGGTCCTTCTTGTTCTACTTCTTCATCTTCTCCTCCTCCCACGGGTATTTCTTGTTGGGGTAAATTAGCTTCGACTTGCGCATCATAACACAAACGTCCATCCTCAATAGAGAATAAACAGTTAGGCAAAGGAGCAGGGATCAAGTGATCCGCTCTAGGTATATTTAAGTAATATCTACCATGATTTTTAGAAATCATACCACATGCTCTTAGAGTAGATAGACCGAGACGGCTACTTCCAGCCAATGGTTGGATGTTACCTAGGTTGATGCGAAGTGCGCATGCAAGGGCGGTCACAATTTCTCCTCCACATATGGGTCCACGAGATTGAAGAGTTTTATGCTTAAGATAAAACACAAGTAAAGTGCCCAAATTTGGCTTTAGATTACAATTGCTAAGTGCAGCTTTTGCGAGGATCAACATATCCTCCTCATTAACTCTAGTAAACTCACCACATGCTTGCAATGTGTTAGCAATAACATAGAATAAATATCGAATAGCAGGATGATCAATTTGGTTCCCCTTAGGTGTGTGTCCACGAATTCTCATCAAGTTAAAATATTGTGAAGGGGAAGAATCTAAAACAAAGGTAGTTGTGCGTATATCGGTGGTGTTGTTGGTAAACCCAAAGCATTGAGCCCATTGGTTGAGTGTCAAAGTGTACTCACAGTTCATAAGGAGGAATTTAATTCGATCAACTCCAGGCCTTTGTTCCTCAGAACAACCATAAGGATCGATCGTGTGTGTCAAGGTGCTGAAGAACTCAAGTGTCAAGCGACGGTATGTCACAACATCCTGAAAGACAAAATTGTACAAACCAACATTGCTGCAAAGTAAATCGAAATCAGCATGAATGCCAAGTTGGTTTAGGATATAAGGACACACCCACTTGGTGGACTTGATCTCTCGAATCTTGAGACGATCGAAATGGGTAAGATGGAACTCCTCGGTGAAATCGATGCCAAGTGACTCGGGGGTTAACGTTTCAACAGGTGGCGTGGAAGACTCCGCAGCCATCTCACGAGTACGACTCCTCGTGTTCATCTAATAAATAAAAACAAGACAAAGTAAATAAAGATTGCTAATAAATTTTTAGTCCAATAGAAACATAGCATTAGTGATTTTCTACACTAACTACAAAATAAACTCCTCTAAAAACAATGCTAAGCATACTTAGTACCAAGATTGAATTAAGAACAAGACCTATGTCTAGATTGACAATGATGAATGATTAAGCCAAACTTTTGCACAAATAAGTTGGGGATCGGAGGAGAATCATACCTTAGATCGAGTGAGTGCGAAGAATCGAAGAAAGGTTGAATAAATTTGAAGATCTAATGGAGGTGGTTTGAAGTTTGGAGGAAGAATAAAGAGAAAATAGATGATTTGAGATTTTTAGGTCACCTCCTCGCGGTCATTATGGCGTCCGCATACATGATACGGGCGGGCGGTATGGCCGGAGCCCACCCATACCGGGTGTCCTACCTTGGGGGCGACGTATGCTCCCAAGCGGTGCACTCGGTACGGTCGCGCGGTATGGTCACACGCGCCCGTACTGCTGGTCGTTAACTATTCGATGAACTTGACAAAAATTGATGTTTTCTCAGGGGCGCGCGGTACAGGCGTGTCCGGCCGTACCAGTGGTCATTATCGGCACTGATTCCTTCGGCAAAAATCAACATTTCTATCTCCCTTTGCCTTGAGGTGGTACGGGCGCATGGTACGGGCCACTCCGGCCGTACCAGTGGTTGTTATTGACACTGTGAACTACAAAAACTCAATTTTTTTATTAGTAGCTCCGTGCGCCTTTGCACATCTTATCAAAAGGTTAGATAGCAGCAAAAACACTAAGTAATGATCCAACAATACTTCTTAGACCATGTGTTAGTAAAATAAAATATAGAGGATTGCCTTATTTCTTCTCCTCTTTCCCATAGGTCTTCTTGAACACTCTTTATTAAAGACAAAAATAAAAACAAAAACAAACTAACATGATAGAAAACATAATAATAAACAAAAACATAGAGAAATTTTATTTCACATGGGTTGCCTCCCATGAAGCGCTTCTAGTTAAGGTCAATTAGCTTGACCTTGATGGCAATCACTTAGGTTTTGGGAGTGGAATGACCACTCCAAAATAGTTTGCTTTTAAAGTAATTACACCATCATCATCATTAGTCTAGGCCTTCTTTTTCCTAGGGAAGTGGACTACAAAAGGATCTCTAGATGATAGCCCTATCCTTACATTCCCTTCATGTAAATTAATCAAAGCTTTGATAGTTCTTAGGAATGGCCTACCTAGAATTATAGGTGCTATGGGATCTTTAGGCATGTCCACAATAACAAGATCAATAAGAGCGGAACTACCTTTAATTTCAACAACTATATTTTCTTTGATCCCAACAACTTGTTTATAAGTTGAATTAGCTAGATGGAGTCTTAATTGAGTTGTAACAAATGGCCCCAAGTTTAACTTATCGAATAAGATTTTGGAAATCATTAAGACACTTACACCAAGATCAGAAAGTGCAGATATCTCATTAACTCCCAACTTAATTTTAATAGTGGGCTCAAATATATCATCTAGATTAGCTGGAAGCTTATCAGCTAGTATTTTATACTCCATCTCTAAATCACGAACCTTAGATGCTACTTGTTGTATAAATTGTTGTTACATAGCATCCTTACCTTGTTCTATACCTGGATTCTTAACGGAGATCATCTTCAATAGATCTTCCACAGTATATTCTAGTGTTGGCGCGTTGCTATAGTCCAGCTCTTCAGGCTTTTCATCATTGGTTACCACCCTCATCATTTTGAGGTCTTCTACCGGATTTGGCTCGGGTTTGCCAACAAACTTTGCTAGTACGATAGCTTGGCTCTCGGCTACTTTACCCAGTTGAGCCTCCACGGTCTTTGTTCTTTCATGTAGATCCTGCACATTATTTCTAATTGCAACGACTTGGTTAGATAATCTTCCTAAACTACTTTCATGGTTATTTGTAATCTTAATAAGCATATTATTTTGTTAGGTTTGAGCTTGCATAAATGTTTTAACAGTTTGCTCAAATGGGAGATTGCCATGATTTGCTCCATTAGTATTGTCATAATTATTATAAGGAGATCCTGCAGGATTAGCATGATATTTTTGAATATTAGAAGCATAATTATTTTTCCATGCAGGATTAAAAGGAGGGCGAGCTATAAAATTAATATCATTAACATCAGTAGTGGTAGCATTAACTTGGGTATCTTCCTTACCCTTGACTAAGCTAAGAAACTCATCTACCTTAGATGTAATCTCCTCATTGTTTACCTCGGTAATTGAACTTACTCTCTTCGAGGTTCTTTCCATATGCCATTGAGCGTGGTTATTTTGCATATCATCAAGTAACTTCTTTGCAACACTCACATGCTTTCCCATGATTGTTCCTCCTGCTGCAGTATCTAGCATAGACTTAGACATTGGGTTAAGACCATTATAAAATAAATGTAATATAAGCCATTCTTCCATCCCATGGTTAGGACAGTTCATTACGGCTTCGTTCATCCTTTTCCACGCAAGCGCCATTGGCTCACAGTCTTGTTATCTAAAGCTTGTAATGTTGGATCTTAGCTGCATAGTCTTAGTTGGGGGAAATTTTTTAGTCATAAACAAATTAGTGCATTCCTCCCAAGATTTAATAGTGCCTTTTGGTAGATCTAGCAACCAATCCTTAGCCTTCCTCTAAGAGAGAAAGGAAATAATCTTAGCTTAACAACATTTGGATCTACATCCTTAATACACATCATGTCACAAATTTCAGTAAAAGTATTTAAGTGCAATCTCGAATCCTTAGAAGATGAACCCCCAAATTGGTTTTGTTGAACCAAACTTAAAAGGTTAGGTTTTATCTCATACGTTTCCGCATCAACTGCGGGTTGAGTGATGGGTGCACGAATAAAATCATCGGTGCGGGTAACATACTCCTCTAATCTCTTTTGAACCATGGCTCTTATCTTTTTGGTAATTTTTAAGTGATGAAAACAAATAACAAGTAACTAATTTTTTTGGGGTTTTCAAATAGATAACAAGAAAGTAACCTAATAACAAGAATTAAACTACAACTAATAATAAAACTAGAAACAAGGTCTCTAATGACCTCACCAGGATAACGAAATTGCTTCCCCGACAACGACGCCAGAAAAAAGGTTGATACCTTCGATCAAGATTCATGGATGTAGTATAATAGCTTTTTCCCTAAAAGATCTAGGTTTAATCGAACCTTGGAAAGCAATGCTAAAAGGTAATAAGAAAGGACACGTCTACAAGACTTTGTTTGTTCGTTTTACCTTAGTTGACCGGACCAATTTAGTTTACTTTATAATGGGTTTGAATCAATGGATGGAGATAGGCCAGGGTTGAAGATCCACTTGCAGCTGCATATCACATGGGATAAAAGATAATAATAATCATAGTCATGTATTAGGTTTGTATTGAGATAATCTTTTGTGAGCAACACATCCTAATATTCTAGAGCCCTCCTGATGCATCGGGCATAGCAATAGACTTTTAATCCAACCAAGAGTACACCGAAGCCACGGGTTACAAACGATTATTAAGTGTAAACACAGATCAAAACTTTAAGTAGTGATGTTGTTGTTGATCCCGAATGGGGAGCTAAGCGAAGACTTACTTCCATTTCTGTCATTGAGTTTCCTATGAGATCGCCACTAGCCAAGTATCTCACCTCAAGCCTTTATCAATCTATGGGATGTTGGGTACCTACAAGTCCACAGATCGAGACAAGAGAAGAAGAAACAAAAGATACAAATCATGAATCCAAACACAACACAATTCTCCCATGATCTAGATGCACATATTTGCTATGAGGTTTCTCCCCAACCCGCAGCCCGTGAGGACTACTCACTCATAACAAATAGATCGGAGATAGAAAACATCATGCAAATACTTAGATTGAAATCAAATATTCTTACAATGGTCACCAAATCACAAGGAGATCTAAAAGTACAAAGCAATGGCTATGGCTAGTAGAGAGATGGATAGTGGAAGTGATGAACAATGGTGTGGATCTCCTTTGGTGGTGTTGTGATGCAATCTGAGAATGGCGACCCTCTAGCCGGCGGCTGGAGCCTCAAAATATATAGGCGGCTTCATGAAAGTTGTAGGGTTTGAATGAGTCGGGTTGCCGCCACTGGACGGATTTGATGCAGACGGCGGACCGGCCCTACCAGTGGTCCTTAAGCATGCTGATGCCATGGTTGGCTTCTCCAATTACTTGGCTGTGCGTACTTCCTTAAAATCCTTCATTATGACTCCTTATTTCGCCTTAAAAATAGTGATTTCCTGCACAACATAAATCAAAGAGGGGATTTGCATATCTTTGCAATTATTAGTCATTAGTGGCAAAGTTTAGAGTTTCTTTAGCAATTGCTTGACAAAAACAACGTTTAAACAAAGTGGAAGATGGAAAAAATCGGAGCCATCAGTGGTCGAGAGAGACTGAACCACATGGTCTATAACAGACTGAGAGGATCCAACAATAACAATATCATCAACATACACGAGCATATAAACTTGTGTCCCATGCTAATCATAGATGAAACGGGATGTGTCAGCCTTACTAGGAATGAATCCAAGCTGAAGAAGACGATCACTGAGATGAGCATACCAAGCTCTAGGAGACTGCTTGATACCATAGAGCGTCCGCTGGAGTTTACACACATGTTGTGGATAGCGAGAGTCCTCAAAGCCAGGTGGTTGTTGCATATAGACATCTTCCTCGAGATAACCATGAAGAAAGGCATTGCTAACATTAATCTGATGAAGACACCAGCCACGAGACACAGCTAGCGAGAGCACAAGGCGAATAGTAACTGGTTTCACCACTAGACTGAATGTGTCATGATAGTCAATACCGTGTTGTTGTGTGAAGCCTCGAGCCACCAAACAAGCCTTATGTTTATCTACTGAACCATTAGGACGAAACTTGGTTTTGAAAATCCATTTATTGCGAACAATATTTGTTCCAAGAGGTCGAGAAACCAAGACCCACGTGTGATTGCTGAGGAGCGCATCATACTCAGCTTCCATAGTTGTCCGCCACACAGGTTCATAGAGGGCGGTGCGAAATGACGCTGGTTCAACTAGAAAAGCACCGTGCCTATAAGGATTGTAACAGACGGTACCATCCATATATACTTTGTCACGCTGAACACCACGACGTCGCCGAGTCACCATGGAGTGCTGGACAGGAGGATTCGGAGCAGGAAACTGCTCCTGGTCATCCTCTAGTACGGCTGGGGCTGAAGGGGAATCAGGCAGCCCAGTAGACGGCTCGACAGATGAACCAAGCGGCATGGAGGAAGATGGGTCGTCGAGCTGCGGCCCA
This sequence comes from Avena insularis, assembly GCA_023614405.1. NCBI lineage: Eukaryota > Viridiplantae > Streptophyta > Magnoliopsida > Poales > Poaceae > Avena > Avena insularis. The sequence continues at coordinate 90,475,556 of CM042696.1, read as the reverse complement.
GCCGGGGAGGATGTCACGGGTGAGGACGGCCTGGTACAAGACGAGCCAGGAACCTCGTGGCCGGGCACGGGCGACGAGGCATGCAAAGCATGTACGTCGATCTCGTCGATGCTTGGTACGTCGATCAGAGCTGCAACAGTGGGCGAATCCTGCACAAACACAACGGAAGAAGAAGGGGGCGAATCCTGCACAAACACAACGGAAGAAGAACCAGGAGGATCAATAGGTAACATGGAAATGTCATAATTGCGCATGTTAGTATTCTGAATAGCTGGTTCGTGCAACAGGAAAGTGACAGGATGTAATTGGGAGACATCAATGGTGACACCGGGTGTGGCATAGGGAAAAACTTTCTCGTCGAATATCACGTCACGAGAGATATAGATGCGACCGGTACTATGATCTAGGCACTTAATAAAGAAAGAATGTTCATGAAATTCAATGAAGATATCATTGTGGGAGACAAGGCGATAAACAGAAAGCAGATTTTTGCTAATATGAGAAACATCTAGAATATTTTTCAAGGCAAGAGATCGCGAAGAACCAGCTAATTCGGAATGTCCAACATGTGCAATAGACAAACCTGTACCGTTGGCGACCTAGACTTGATCCTTGCCGTGGTAGTGCTCATGGATAGCCATGCGCTCCATATCGTTGGTGTAGTCGTCCGTTGCCCCTGAATCCATTATCCATGGAAAGAAGAAGAGGCCGAATTGCCTGACCGCTGTTCATCAGCGTTGTACACATGGTTGAAGCGATTTCGGCATGTCAGGGCTTCATGCTCCCAGATCTTGCAAATTTGGCATTGGGGCCGATTACGACCTCAGTTATCATTGCCGTTTCTGCCTCCCCCATTGCTATAATGGTTGCCACCATAACCATTTGCACCGCCGCCGCGGTAGCCACGGTTGCCTTGGCCACCTCCACCACGATAGGAATTGCCGCCACCACCACCGCCGTAGTGGTTGCCGTCCCCGCCACTGCCTTGCTGCTGCTGTCCGCCAGAGGGATGGCCAGAGGGGTGGCTGTTGTTGTCGAGGGAGCGACTTCGTCCTTGATCGCCGCGCCGAGCTGCAGCATTGGCCGAAGAGGTGAAGTCACCGGCCTGAGAGTTTTGCTCGTGGATAGCTTCACACGACATCAACATGGAGTAAAATTTGGAGACGTAGATAGCATGTCCGGTGTTGTTGAGGACGGTGAGCGATGACTGTAGACCCTCGAACTGTGAGCCATCACCGTGCACCTCGATGGTGTGAGTGTGGCAGTTGGAGCAGAGTTGGGAAGGGAGGCAGTGATCGCGCTGGCGGAGAGGGATTCGGAGAGGGTGGTGGTGGCGCCGGCAGAGGTGGAGATCTGCATCACGGAGCTCATCGTGACGCGCAGGCCCTAGGTCGGAAACGCTGCTCTGATACCAAGTCAAAAACGATATTTTGCCGTAATCTTCCACCTCGGGGGTTCCCCTCTTTATACACATATACATAGCGTATGTACAGTACACGGCAAGGCATAGGGATCACAACCGATCCTGCCTGGAGATATACACAATCTCTCTAATAAACAGAAAATAATATCCTAAACTGACTCTATCTTTAACATTTCTCCCAGATTCAAGTGAGCAGGTCACTCTCTTGACAAACAGTTTGTCTCATTGCAAAGGCTATGCATGATATAAAGCGTGTGATTCCTTCTAGTACATATTTTGTAAAGCTCAGCTAGATATTAACTGGCAATGTGGTGACCGATCACTAGTAGGTTAGCAAATGTTTCCATCTAACTAGCTGCTCCTCATTGCAGGTGGCCGATGCTGTTATATGGCAACCGGTGCTTCTTAGATGGAGCCATGGCATGGGCTGCCACATACATGGAAATGGAAAAAAAAGCTAGCAGCGTGTTCACAGCTTTGTTCTTTAAGTAGCTTTGCATCATGCCAGGCATCTACCCGTGAGCTAGCATGTGATCATCTGGAAGAGCAAGCAGCATCGCGTGTGTGTGGCCATGGACGCGAGCTAGACTGTGAAGATCGAGCCACTGCTGGTTGTGTGGCCGTTTCTCGATGTAAACTGCAATCACCACGACGTGTAACGTGCAGGAGAATGAATAAATTCGTGGTAACGTGTCGCACGCTCATAAGAGTTTCAAGGGAGCCTCTGTCTATATGAACGTGGCTTTCCTTCTCCCTTTCACCTCCCAGCGCAAGGCTTCCCTGCAGATTTTTCCAAAAGCAAAAGACAGGAAAAAAAGGGCTCGTGGTAAAACACCCAATATTCAAATTCTAAACGCATGATAATTAAGCTTAATTAGTTCGTTAGCATTTGACAGTACAATTTTGTACGCTGTTTTGAAAAGAAAAAACTCCAAGGTGAACCTGGCTGGTTCTAAGCTCGGTCTACTGAGCACGATTATCTGTCTCGATGAAAAAACCTCAACGATGCTCCAAAACCTACGTACAAAGATACTCCCTATGTTCTAAAATATAAGACAGTGACATTATAAACATCGCAGATATATAGATGGAGTGATGGACGCGCGTACAACACGAGATCCCTCGATGACATATGGTAAGGAGCAACACAGAGACATTATAAGGTCTCGACTCACTACACATAGGACACCTGGAGCGTTCAGGTCAACACACAAGACCCCATAGACACTGACTCCAGCACTAGATCGAGAGTGCCATGCAACTAAACAGAACAGAACGGGGACCAACAGTTGTTCACACGTACACACTCGCATCGATCATGCACGCACACACATGAACTACTAATTAAACACCAACAGCTCACTAATGCATGCAGCTGCGTAAAACTCACATACTCAACATCAGCGGGCTTCTATTCCTCTTTCGTCGGACGGCCTTCAGTGCATCACTCATCCTTCCTTCATGGCTTCATCATCCCCACCAGATGCGCGTCAGCATGCCCGCGAAGAAGGACACGATCATGACGACGATCCACAGCAGCACGACCCACAGCGGAACGCGCATGTACAGCCAGCCAAGGCGCCCACCGCACGCCCCCGCCGCCGCCGCCGCCGCCCCGTCCCCTCCGGCTCCATCATCCAGCTTCTTCCGCAGAAGAACGGCGTCGATGACGTGCAGGACGAGCAGGGGAGCCTCCGACGACGAGTCGACGGTGGTCTTGGTGACCGTGGCCACGCTCTCTGCTGGCCACGTCGGCCAAAGCCGCATGGTGCCGTTGCGATCGCGGACGAGAACCGTCTGCGTCTCGCCATCGCCGGTGGCCTCGTCGGCGACGGCCAGCGTGGGGACCGACACCCAGTGGAAGCCGGCGAGCTGGGCCCGGACGTACCGCCCTGCGGCGCCGTGGTGCAGCAGGACCGCGAGGCGGTCGTCGTCGGCGAGGGCTAGGAACGTAGGAGTGAACCCGGCCACGGCCTTGTCGTCGGGGCAGAAGAGGGTGAGCCCTCCGCCGCCGGCCGCGACGCGCTCCTCGAAGACGGCGCTCGCGTTGGGCGTCGCGGCGACGAGGGCCGCGAAGCTCCCACAGCCGCTCGTGAACATGATGCCCATGAGCCCCTGCGGCGCGTCGGACCCGTGCGCAGGGACCGAGTCGGGGGTGCCTGGGTGCTCGAGAGGAGCGTCGGACCCGTGCGCACGGCCCGAGCTGCAGAACAGGTGCCGCCATTGCGCCTCGACCGCGCGCCACACGAGCTGCTAGTTGCTATGGGCCGGGAGGGAGCGTGGGAGAGGCACTGCTGCTGGTTGGCACGAGTGAAGTGCAGCGTAGGTGGCGTGTGTGAGGGGACGATGGGGGCATTTTTATGCACGGAGAACAGTGCAGTGCGACGAGGGAGAGAGGAGTGTAGGACGTGTCGATCATACCAGGCTCCATCTAAGAAGCACCGGTTGCCATATAACAGCATTGGCCACCTGCAATGAGGAGCAGCTAGTTAGATGCAAACATCTGCTAACATACTAGTGATCAATCACCACATGGAGAGTTAATATCTAGCTAAGCTTTACAAAATATGTACTAGAAGGAATCACACGCTTTATATCATAGCCTTTGCAATGAGATAAACTGCTTGTCAAGAGAGTGACCTGCTCACTTGAATCTGGGAGAAATGTTAAAGATAGAGTCGGTTTTAGGATATTATTTTCTATTTATTAGAGAGATTGTGTATATCTCCAGGCAGGATCGGTTGTGATCCCTGTGCCTTGCCGTGTACTGTACATACGCTATGTATATGTGTATAAGCCGGGGAACCCCCGATGTGGAAGATTATGGCAAAATATCGTTTTTGACTTGGTATCAGAGCAGCGTTCCTAACCTAGGGCCTGCGCGTCACGACGAGCTCCGCGATGCAGATCTCCACCTCCGCCGATGCCACCACCACCCTCTCTGAATCCCTCTCCGCCGGCGCGATCACTGCCTCCCTTCCCAACTCTGCTCCCACCGCCACACTCACACCATCGAGGCGCACGGTGATGGCTCACAGTTCGAGGGTCTACAGTCATCGCTCATCGTCCTCAACAACACCGGACATGCTATCTCCGTCTCCAACTTTTACTGCATGCTGCTATCATGTGAAGCTATCCACGAGCAAAACTCTCAGGCCGGTGACTTCACCTCCTCGGCCAATGCTGCAGCTCGGCATGGCGATCAAGGACGAAGTCGCTCCCTCGACAACAACAGCCACCCCTCTGGCCATCCCTCTCGCGGACAGCATCAGCAGCAAGGCGGTGGCGGGGGCGGCAACCACTACGGCGGTGGTGGTGGCGGCAACTTGTAAAAGTAGCGATAGCGATCAGGTAGAATTAATTGAGTCTACTCGGATACTCCCGAGTCCCATCGATCTTAGATTAAATAGGTGCTTTGCGTCACCAAGCGTACAGAGTAGGATACGGATCTAAGAGTCCGTCATAGTACAACAAACGTGTGGGGTTACACAAGAGATAACGTATACAACACTAATTCTAACACCCTCCCTTAATCACAACTTAGACAAGTTGAGATTATGCTTAAAATCTTCAAAGGATCGATGTGGAAGTGGCTTTGTAAATCCATCAGCAACTTGATCTTTTGAAGGTATAAACCGAATCTCTAGTTGCTTCTTCAACACCCGTTCTCTAACAAAATGAAGGTCAATCTCAATGTGTTTGGCTCGAGCATGAAAGACTGGATTTGCTGACAAGTATGTTGCGCCCAAATTATCACACCATAAGCAAGGCGTCTGAGTTAGTCGGACTCCCAACTTAGTTAACAAGGATTGTACCCATATGACTTCTGCTGTTGCATTAGATACATACTTGTATTCTGCTTCAGTAATGGACCTAGAAACCGTGGCCTGCTTTTTAGCACTCCAAGAAATCAAGTTCGGTCCAAAAAATACAGCAAACCCTCCAGTGGATCGATGATCATCTATACAACCAGCCCAATCGACATCGGAAAAGGCACTCACCAGTGTAGAGGTAGATCTCATGAATGTCAAACCAACCGTCATAGTATGCTTCACATATCGTAAAATTCGTTTCGCAGCAGTCAAATGAACAGTAGTGGGAGCATGTAGATACTGACAAACCTTGTTAACTGCATAGGAAATATCCGGCCTTGTTAAGTGAGATACTGTAGAGCACCTACCATGCTTCTGTAATTGGTACTATCTGCTGGACCCAACAAATCTCCAACATGTGTTGTAACCTTCTCTGAGGAAGACATGGGAGTAGGCATGCTTGTGCAGTTTGTCATGCTGGCTCTTGACAGAATATCCTGAGCATACTTTGCCTGACAAAACACAATCCCATTCTCTGTTTTCTGTACCTCAATGCCCAAGAAGAAATTGAGATCACCAAGATCTTTCAAGGCAAATTCTTTATGCAAATCTTGTAACAGAGCATTAGTTGCAGCCTGAGAAGAACTAACAACTATGATATCATCCACATAAATAAGCATATAGATAGTGATGTTGGACTTATGATATATGAACAAAGATGTATCAGACTTGGAAGCTACAAAACCAATACCAATCAACTTTGAGCTCAGACGAGAATACCAGGCCCGAGGAGCTTGTTTCAAACCATAAAGCGCTTTATCGAGTTTGCAAATGTAATTTGGCTTCTCTCTGTTTTTGTACCCTGGTGGTTGTCTCATATAGACCTCCTCTTCCAGAACACCATGAAGAAACGCGTTCTTAACATCTAACTGTCGCAAACTCCATCCCCTAGAAACAGAAATTGCCAAGACAAGACGAACTGTTGCAATCTTAACCACAGGGCTGAAAGTATCCTCATAGTCAATATCATGCTGTTGTTTGAACCCTTTAGCTACCAGTCTAGCCTTGTATCTGTCTATAAAACCATTTGCCTTGCGCTTCACTTTATAAATCCATCGACAGTCAATAATATTATTACCTGCACGTGGTGGAACCAACCTCCACGTTTTATTCTTAAGAAGTGCATCGAACTCCTCGTTCATTACCCCTCTCCAGTTTGGATCATCCAATGCATATTGTAGATTTGTTGGTTCTTCCGTGGCAGCGGACAAACACCAACGGATCTTTCCGTCCGTGTATTTCTTTGGATGAGAAATTCCTCGAGATCCACGTGTAGCAACAGGTGACACAGGTTGCGGCATAGAAGAAGTATCCACAGAGGATCGGCTGGTGGCAAAATTGGGATCCGACGATCCACTTGAGGGCTCCTCGTCGTGGGTCACTGGCAGCGAGTCAGACCGGGGCGCAGTTGATCCTGTGGCCCTTTGTGTCGTTGACGTACGGGAGCTGGAGGAGGCAGAGTCAGCTACAGAGAATCCAGGAGGAGACCGGGCGGGCGGGGACCGAGCGGGGGGGGGGGGGTATTGTGGAGACCGAGGCCCGCTGTGAGTCGCGCGTGAGGTGGGCGGGAATTGCGGAGACCGAGGGACGCGGTTTCCTGACGTGTCGCGCACGTCCGATCTGGTGGGCGACGCTTGATCCGACGCGATCGAAGCAGATCGCGAGGCCGATCCGCCCAGAGAATCGGTTTGTGATCCCGTACCGTTGTTGTTTCCACCTGAAGTTTCAGATGACCCGTTTGAGCTACTCAGGGCACCGTTTTGATTGAAATTTTCGCTTGGTGTTGTATTTCTCTGAGCTGCATCATGTAGATCAGTAAAATAGGACTGGGCAATGAATTAGTAGTATGATTAGTTTCCACATTGGTAGCATCAATATTGTCATCTCCTTGCTCAAAATTTCGAAGGGAAGAATCTAACATAAGAATTTGTTCTCTAAGAAGTGCACCAGCATTGGGATGCAAAGTTTTGAAGGGAAACACAGCCTCGTCAAAAACAACATCACGAGATATATAAACTCGACCCGTGGAAACTTCGAGACACTTCACACCTTTGTGGCGAGGATTGTATCCTATAAACACACATTGTTTAGAGCGGAAAGCTAATTTGCGCTTGTTATAGGGCGAAGATTGGGCCAGCAAGCACACCCAAAAACACGAAGAGAGGAATAATTTGGGCGAGTACCAAGAAGACGATGAACATGTGTATCATTGTGGATGACTTTACTAAGAAGCATGTTTATTAGATATGTGGCAGTAAGAAATGCTTCATCCCAAAATTTAAGGGGAATACCAGCATTATCAAGGAGGGCAAGTCCAACTTTAACAATGTGGCGGTGCTTTCTTTCAGCAGCACCATTCTGTTGATGAGCATGAGGACACGATACATGATGAGAGATACCTTGTGTTTGAAGATGAGAGTTGAGTTTGACATATTCACCCCCCAATCAGATTGAACCGTCAGGACTTTACGAGCAAACTTACGTTCAACAAGAGTTTGAAAATTAACAAAGGCAGCTAGGGTATCTGATTTTTTTCTTAAGCAAATAAATCCAAGTAAACTTGCTATAATCATCAATAAAGCTTACATAATAGTCATGACGACGAACCGAGGTAGGAGCAGGACCCCATACATCAGAAAAGACTAATTGAAGGGGGACTGTAGATATACTTGTAGAAATAGGGTAAGGCAACTGGTGACTCTTAGTTTGCTGACACGGATCACAAACTGAAGAAATACTAGACTCTCTAACACAAGGTAATTTATTCTTGCTAATGATTTGCCTAACAATATTGAAGGAAGGATGGCCAAGACGACTATGCCACTTTGACTGGGACAGCTTGACGGCGACAAAGGCATGTTTTGGGGATTGCGATGACTCCATGCATGAAATTAGAGGGTAAAGGCACCAACACATCGTCCTCTATGGATTGTTTTCCGTGTGACCTGATCCTTGATCAAAAAGGAAAAGGATGAAACTCAATGAACACATTATTATCGTAGGTGAAGCGGTGAACGGAAAGCAGGTTTTTGGATGCGGTGGGGACATGCAAAATATTGCGGAGTCGAAAATCTTGAGTAGGAGTATGAACCGTAGAATTACCAATATGTGAAATAATCATACCTTGTCCATTGGCCGTGTTAACTCTGTCATTACCACGATAGGAGTCACGGACTGTCAGATTATTGAGCTCCCCGGTGACATGGTGAGTGGCACCAGTATCTGAGTACCAATTTGTGTCAATGCCGTAGGCGGCAGGAACTTCTTTGTCGCCGTAGTAGTCATCCTCATGAAAGCGTGACCAGCAATCTTTGGCCAGATGTCCCTCTTTGTTGCAGATTTGACAAACGGTGTCCACCCAAGGAGTAGTACGGCGTCGTCCGCGGCCACGTCCACGCCCTCCTCCTAGGGGCGCACGGCCGCCACCACGACCGTAGTTACCATAGCCATCACGGCGATCACCACGACGATCGTCTCGGCGATCGCTACGCCGGTCATTGTATCGATCATCGCGTCAGCTTTCATCGCACCGATCATCACGGCGGTCACCATGGTCGTTGCGTGAGCGGTTGTTGTAGTTGTTGCGGCCTCGGCGTTGGCAAGAGGCAATGTTGGCCGAGGTCTCAAACTCAGGGTCGGAGGAACCGTGCAACATCTCCTGCCATTGGTCATATGCGTGCAGCTGCGCATAGAGATTACTCAAGGAGATTGGGGTTGTCGCCACGCCAAGGGCAGCAACAATCGGGTCATAGCCAGCACCGAGTCCTGCTAGAATAAAGGAGACATGTTCTCTAGTCGTGACAGTACAGTCAGCAGCGGCGATTTCATCCACAATCTGCTACATCTGCGTGAGGAAGGCTGCTGTAGAGAGGTTTCGTTTCTTTGTATTTGCAGGAGCAATGCGGAGATTTGTGATTTTGGCCTCGCTCTGTGAGGCGAACATCTCCTTGATCGCCCTCCAGACGCCGGCGGCATGCTCGATCCGCTCAACATGAGCAAGGACTTCAGGAGATAGAGCTTGAAGAAGATAACCAAGGACTATTTGGTTCCTGGAAATCCAAACGTGTGGGGTTACACAAGAGATAACGTATACAACACTAATTCTAACACAACTCCTATCATGGTGGAGGTGGCCAAGGCAATCGTGGCTACCGCGGAGGCGGTGCAAATGGTTATGGCGGCAACAATTATAGCAATGGGGGAGGCAGAAACGGCAATGGTATCCGAGGTCATAACCGGCCCCAATGCCAAATTTGCAAGATCTGGGAGCATGAAGCCCTGACATGCCGAAATCGCTTCAACCATGTGTACAACGCTGATGAACAGCGGTCAGGCAATTCAGCCTCTTCTTTGCATGATGATCGTCCATGGATAATGGATTCGGGGGCAACGGACCACTACACCAATGACATGGAGCGCATGGCTATCCATGAGCGCTACCACGGCAAGGATCAAGTCTAGGTCGCCAACGGTACAGGTTTATCTATTTCACATGTTGGACATTCCGAATTAGCTGGTTCTTCGTGATATCTTGCCTTGAAAAATATTCTACATGTTTCTCATATTAGCAAAAATCTACTTTCTGTTTATCGCCTTGTCTCTGACAATGATATCTTCATTGAATTTCATGAACATTCTTTCTTTATTAAGGACAAGGTCACGAGGAACGTCATCCTACAAGGTAGAAGTCGAGGTGGCCTATATCCTATTCCATTTTATCGACCCCCCCTTTCATGCTCGGCATGCGTCTTCGAGTGTTCGAGTTTCGCCATATCTATGGCATCAGTGTCTGGGTCATCCGTCAAGAAAAGTAGTCCAAAACATTGTTAGGTCCAACAATTTGTCTTCTTCTTCAAATTTTGAGTCATCTGTGTGTGATGCATGCCAACGTGCTAAGAGTCACCAGCTACCTTATAATAATTCTTCGCATGTTTCTCATACTCCTCTTGAGCTTGTTCACACAGATGTATGGGGTCCTACTTTATCCTCTTCTGGGGGTTTTAAGTATTATGTGAGTTTTATTGATAATTTTAGTCACCATTGCTGGATTTATCTGATTAAACATAAATCTAACGTTGAGGGCATCTTTTATATGTTTCAGAATCATGTTGAGCGTCTTCGAAACACAAAAGTTCATGCTATTCAGTCTGACTAGGGTGGGGAATAACATCGTCTGCATGTTCACTTTCAACGCATGGGCATATCTCATTGTGTCTCATGTCCTCACACATCTCAGCAAAATGGCATTGTCGAACGCAAGCATCGACATCTTGTCGAAACGGGTTTAGCTCTACTCGCTCACTCGTCTCTTCCTCTTCGCTATTGGGATGAGGCTTTTCTTAGAGCTTGCTATCTCATCAATAAGATGCTCTCTCTAGTTCTCGATGATTCATGATAATTGGTACAATTTCGAAATAAAACATTGTGTTGCAACCATATGTGGTGAAGATATACCAGCCCTAGAATGTTAATAATATGGGTAAACCGAAAATATGATTTTGATTATCTTATCGAGTCTACTTGCTGAAGAATCTTTTATGTGGATTTCTAACTGGCCTTTCTTTGTTAGATGAGACATCCTTTTAACAGAGTAAATATTGTATGTTATTAATATATGTGACCAGTAAGTATTTTAGACAGAGAATACCACAATTAGAAAAACACAAACATATGTGAATATATGTTGTGGTGCTTGGAAAGCCATCTGAATTTTTAGATGACATTTTGAATGCAATGATCATCATTCGTTAGCTTGTTTAATTCTTTCTTCCTGTTGTTACTATGTACCTAATCATTTTATGTAGCGACAGCGCTTTGAGACGCAACTTTGAGCATCATATTGCATTTTATATGTCTCCAAAATTATTCAAAAAATCAATATAATATTTTTTATCACTTCTAAATTCAAAAAAATATTTATACATCGATAGTAAAAGTTAGAGGAGACTCTTCAGTCAAGTCATCCTATGCTTCCCAACGTGAATTTCTAGTGTAATTTAACACCACTAGTGCCCTAGCTTTTTTTTTTTTTGACTTGACTAGTGCCCTAGCTAGTCATGAATACTCATTAGTAGTACCCTTATGCCAAGTTTAGTTCTTTGGGGGACGGTGTGTAGTAGTGGGTCCAAGATCAGTTGCCAAAATGGTGTCACACCCGTAGATCGAGGCACCGACCCCTAGCTACGTACTCTTTTCTTCAGTTTGTCATGCGTCTCTGTCTAAAGTGAGCATGCATGGCTCTCGCTAATGGCCACACCACACAACGTAGTGGGATGCAGACGGCGCACGGCGTGGGGATTGTATCGGCCATCCCATTTTTGTTAATGGATGGAGTTAAATTTGGTCAGGCGTGTTCTCAGTTCTACTCAGCCGTGGCACGGAACGAACTACTCAGCCGTGTTGGGCTTCAGCCGTGGCACGGAACTACTTCCAGTGACAATGGCATGACCGTTGGGTGATCGGCACGTCCTACGCTCCCTCCTCTCTCTCCCTTCACTGGTCTCTGCATAAAAATGCTCCATCCCCTCACACGCCACCTACACTGCACTTCACTCCTGCTAACCAGCAGCAGTTCCTCTCTCACGCTAGCAACTAGCAGCTCGTGTGGCGCGCGGTCGAGGCGCAATGGCGGCACCTGTTCTGCAGCTGCTCGGTGTTCTACTCATCGTTTCCGCAGCCACCGCCGCCGGAGGCGACGACGAGCTTCTTCCCCATCTCGAGCTCCCTGCGCACGGGTCCGACGCTCCGCAGGGGCTCATGGGCACCATGTTCACGAGCGGCTGCGGGAGCTTCGCGGCCCTCGTCGCCGCGACGCCCAACGCGAGCGCCGTCTTCGAGGAGCGCGTCGCGGCCGGCGGAGGAGGGCTCACCCTCTTCTGCCCCGACGACAAGGCCGTCGCCGGCTTCGCTCCTACGTTCCTAGCCCTCGCCGACACGGACCGCCTCGCGGTCCTGCTGCACCACGGCGCGGCAGGGCGGTACGTCCGGGCCCAGCTCGCCGGCTTCCACTGGGTGTCGGTCCCCACGCTGGCCGTCGCCGACGCGGCCACCGGCGATGGCGAGACGCAGACGGTTCTCGTCCGCGATCGCAACGGCACCATGCGGCTTTGGCCGACGTGGCCAGCAGAGAGCGTGGCCACGGTCACCAAGACCACCGTCGACTCGTCGTCGGAGGCTCCCCTGCTCGTCCTGCACGTCATCGACGCCGTTCTTCTGCGGAAGAAACTGGATGATGGAGCCGGAGGGGACGGGGCGGCGCCGGGGCCGTGCGGTGTGCGCCTTGGCTTGCTGTACCTGTGCATTCCGCTGTGGGTAGTGCTGCTGTGGATGGTCATCATGATCGTGTCCTTCTTCGCCGGAATGCTGGTGCAGAGCTGCTTGGGATGAAGGAAGGACGCGTGACGTGATGCACTCAAGGCCGGCCGGCCGGCCGGCGAAAGAGGAAGACGCTGATCTGCTCTTGAGTTTTATTTACGCAGCTGCATGCATTAGTGAGCTGTTGGTAGTATTTAATTATTATTAGTTCCTGTCCTGTGTGTGCGTACGTGCATGCATGATCGAGTCGAGTGTGTGTGAACTGTTAATTAATTGGTGCCCGTTCTGTTTAGTTGCATGGCAGTCGATCTACGGAGTGTCTCTGTGTGTGTTGCAATATATGTGTTGTAGAGACCTTATAATGTCTCTGTTGATCGTTACCATATTTCTTTGAAGGATCTCGCGTATTGTGTACTTGTGCGCGCCTTTTTTTTTGTGCGCGCGTATTGTGTTGATCGTTACCTTACAATGTCACTGTCTTTGCGTGCAGTGGTTTTGTTTCTTCTCTTTCTGTTGTTGTGGTGAACAAACAAGTAAAGAGATCTGAAACTTTTTCCCTTTGATGACTCCCAAAGGATAGGTGTGTGATGCATCAGGGCAAACAACACCATTCTTCTGTAATCTTGAAACATCCAAACCACCATTTAATTTTATATGGAGCTACTACAACACCATTCTTCTGTAATCTTGGAATAAATTAGAGTACGAATACATGCATGCATGGGATCACTATTTCTCGGAGCGTGCATATTTTAACTTTATATCATATAACCATGTCCCGGTGTAATTGTAATTTGTAAAAGCACGGTGACATGAGTTACTTCAGGTTACAACTTGGCGCTATTTTCTCCCTAGATTTATCTTTACTTCAAAAGGTACGCCTAAGGGTGTGCAAAATCTGACACCGGCCAAACTGCTCAAACCGGCCAAAATTTTATAGTACAATCAATTTCATTCACATGCCCAATCTCAACTTTGGAGATAACAGTACAAAATTTTATACTAGCACAAACTGCCCAAACCAGTTAAACCGGGTTTGCACAGGATTTGGTACGCCCTAGATAGATTTCCACTAATTTAAAGGAGGAAATGCAAGAAAATATAGCTCGTGTCGATGGCCACGCACACACGATGCTGCTTGCTCTTCTACATGATCACATGCTCACCGCGGCGGGTGGGGGGTGGGTATGCGTGTCATGACGCACCGGGGGGGGGGGGGGGATGTTACAGGGTATGTACAATTACACACAAAAAAACCCTAAAAGCCTTCAAAATAAATCACAAGGATTGAAGTGTGACGGAATCGTCACAACAACCACTACAGGAAAACTCGAAGGCGCCTAGGGCCAGAGGCTACGCCGACGACCAAAAGTCAGGACCGTCGGCGTATGCCACGAGCCGGACACCCCACGAACCTGGTCGTCGGCGTAGGATTCACATCGAATAGGATTGTTGTGCTGACGACAATGTCCTCGACATAGTTTTCATAGCTACGCCGACGGCAATACCCTCAGCATAGCTATTTTCTCTTTTACCACATTAATCTTAGAAAAATCATAACGAAATCATTCTAATTCATAAAAATACAAATAATATATCAAAATTTGCAGAAAAATAAAACCTATATATCTACACTCAAATATTATATATTTATAAATAAAAATTAACTAAAATATAAAAACATTACATATAGTTTGAAATGGACATAAGAAATTTAAAAACGATCCAAACAATGTAAAACTTTCGCGTGGTGTCGTATTTTTTTTAAGAAAACCACGTGTTTATATTATAATGTTGGAAGTTACAACACACGTAATCCACTCTAGACACTTCTAGAGAGGATAAATGTCATGGCACATAAGCAAAAAACACCCCATATACATAAAATTTAAATAAGATTCTTGAGGGGGTTGATTGTAGAACCAACTCTTTGCCGGCCTCTGGCCGCCAGCAATACCGTCGGAGGAGTAGGAGACAAACACCACGCATTGAATAGCCGTCGGACCACCATCACATCACCGCTTTGTGAGCCGAAGAAAGCACCGCCGCAAACGGCAGAACACATATCGCTATGGAGCGTCAGCCAGGGTTTAACCCTGTGCACCTTGGGCCTCAAATCTTATGTCTCCAATCGACCAAGTAGACAAAGAACACCAAATCTACCTGCCTGCATCCCCCAAACCAGTGCTGAAACCGGCCACCAGCAATACCGTCGGAGGAGTAGGAGACAAACACCACGCATTGAATAGCCGTCGGACCACCATCACATCACCGCTTTGTGAGCCGAAGAAAGCAACGCCGCAAACGGCAGAACACATATCGCTGTGGAGCGTCAGCCAGGGTTCAACCCCGTGCACCTTGGGCCTCAAATCTGATGTCTCCAATCGACCAAGTAGACAAAGAACACCAAATCTACCTGCCTGCATCCCCCAAACCAATGCTAAAACAAGCAATTTCTGGAAACCATCACTACCACATAGAGAGCAGTCAATGGCACAAACATGTACAGCAAGACGCTTTCCACACGCTCCTCAATGCCTCCCGGAGAAGAAGCACTACGACGGGGCAGGAGCAGGTGTTGGGTCCGCAACATAGAAAACAAAAAATTTCCTACGGTGTGAACTACACGCCAATATCTATCTACTAGGTACAAAGCAACTGGTGGACATACATCCAACGAGAACTTACCCTCGTAGACAACGAGCTTTGTTAACGAGTAGAAACTCGTGGTTGATGTAGTCGTACACTTGCCGATCTCAAGATCATGATGAAGTCCAGCAGGTCCGGCTCCGACGCCCATCAGATCCAGCTCCGGCACCACCAAGTCCAGCACCGCAGCAGCGGTGCATCCGTGATCGCACACACGTCCGGTACCCGACAACCTCCGTCCCTCGCTCCAGCGAAGCAGCGGAAGCAGCAACTCCTTTCCAGATAAAGCCACCGGGAACATGTATCTCGCTAATTCGAGACCATGGGGAAATAATACTAGAGGGGGAGAGAGATCCTTCACAAGAAGGTGTGTGTGAGAAGTGAGGAGGGGGTGGCCTTTTATAGGAGGAGGGGGGTGCCCCTCCTTCATGGGCGGCGCGTGGAGGAGGTGACTCTTCACCTCCTCCATTCATGTGGTGGTAACTCCCTCCACATAAATTTGCCCCTTCACATTCTCTTTTAAAGTCTCCACTTTAAATGCATTAAATTTCTCCAAATTTAATGCTCTCTCATTTAATAAAACTCTTTTATTATTTTTATTCAGAATTTTGTTAATTACTTTAATTAACAAACATTCACATAAAACCCTCTGCAACATTTCAATATTACATGCAGAACCAATTTCAGCAATTTCACCCGAAACAGTTTCGGTGTCTATTGAAATAATTCCAGCGCTTTCTTAAATCTTTATCTAAAACATATTTGCTCCAAATGGTGTCGGTATCCCTTAAGTGTGTCACCCTACGGTTCGCGAATAATGCAGACATGATCGAGACCCCTCTCCGATCAATAATCAGCAGCGGGACCTGGAGATCCATACTGACTCCTACACATTCAATGATGATTTCTGTGATCGTGAGAACCTTTAACGCTAGTAACTAAATCCCTTTGTCCCGCGATATATTACATGTTCGAGATTCGATCATCGGTATCTCCATACCTAGTTTGATCTCGTTACCGACATGCACTCTTTTCTCGTTCCCGTGATATAACCTTCTAGTGATCACATCACTTGCTTGCAAGCTATTTAAATGTGATATCACCGAGAGGGCCCAGAGAATATCTATCCGTCATCTGGATTGACAAATTCCACTCTTGATCCATGAGCCTCAACATAACACCTTCGTAGTACTGAACCCATCTTTATAGTCACCCTGTTACGGTGTGACGTTTGATGTTATCAAGATACTCTTCCGGTGTTAGCAATTAACATGATCTCATGGTCTAAGGATAAAGATTACTTCGTATGATGTTATAGCAATATAAACATAATGACTTGATCGTAATGCTATACTTCCGATGAATGTTCATCACATCATTCCACCAATGGTGTGACCTTGTTATTAACAACATCCAATGTCCATGATCAGGAAACCTTGATCATCTTGTTAATCAACAAGCTAGTCTATAAGAGAGGCATGACTAGGAACCCTTTTTTTTATTAAACACACATGTATTGATGTTTCCGAATCAATACAATTCTAGCATGTAAAATAAACATTTATCATAAACATGGAATAAGATAATAACCACTTTATTATTGCCTCTCGGGCATATTCCCTTCAGTCTCCCACTTGCGCTAGAGTCAATAATCTAGTTTGAAAAACTTTGCGCGTTGAACACCTATGGCTTTCTGGTGTTGCATATACGCTATTGCTAGTGGTTAACATAATCTCCGGTTGTGACAGTTTCAGATCCTTGTGTATTTGCATGTCTTTGCCTCTCTACGCATCACTCATTCTCAAATGAGATGGCATTGTATAAATTTGGTCCTCTGGTGAGACCTTTAGTTTGTTCGGCTCAAAATATGTTGATATTATTGTCACACAATATATCTTCATAGTATTAGCCCACTTTGAACCACACCTAGTTTGATAACAAACTACTTAACACAAATGCCCTCCTTGTCGCTACTATAGCAGCTATATACTTAGCCTTTTGTTGTAGTATCCGTCACAATATCTCAACTTTGGAACTCATCCAAATCCATCATGGAACATCCTTTCCATTATATTGTGCCACCCATAGTCTAAATTGAGATAAATTTAATTTGTATCTTGTGACAAAACTAGTATCAATGTAACACTTTACAATGAACAACCTTTAACTATTTGTCACTTATACATGATATATTCTTAGTTCTTCCAAAGCTCATAAGAATATCTTTACTATTGTCCAATGATCATCTTATGAATCATTCTGGTATATGCTCATAACATTTAGAGCATAGGACAATCTGGATATATACATATCATGGTATAATCGATCAGAATCTTCATGTGATTTTACTCACCAAGTGTTGAAACACTTGAATCTGAATACAATTCTTTCCATGCAGCAAGAACCTTTATTGTTGTTTTCATATTGAACCCTTTCAATATCTTATATATGTATGTCTGGCACAACCATATTAGCGCCTTAATCTATCCATATAGATATTGATGCCTAATATTCTGGGTTTGTCCAAGTCTTTCATCGAAATCTTATTTTAATGAAATCATTAACTTGTGTCAATTCAAGATACATCATTTCCAATCAACAATATGTCCTCTACATAATGTATTAGAAATATGTCTCAGCGCTCCCACTTAATTTCTTGCAAATGCAAGCATCTTCATCATCTCCGATGAATTTAAACTCTTTTAACAGTTTCATCATGGTGAAGATTCCAACTCTGCTATGCTTACTTCAACTATTGAAGTTTACATGCCCTTTTTAGCACCCTTTGAATTAACAAAACCCTTCGGACCATGTCATGTACATGTCCTAGGTTACCGTTCTATTAGAAGAACCTTGTTTTGTTTATTCAACTACCATATACCAAATTATATGTAGTGGTTGCTACATTAATCCGTCAATACTATATATCGCTATGAAAGATCAAATCTTGTCATAGTCAACTCCTTGAACATTGTCGTAAACTTCTTTCCGACATGTCGACTATTTCATAGATGTTAAACATCCATGTCTTATTTCTTTATAAATCCAAACATGACCGATAGGCTTCACGCCTTTGCGGAGGGTCTTCCAAGTTCAGAAACTTGATTTCTCGTGTATGGACACTATCACGGATTCTATGACTTCTAGTCATTTTATTGAGTCAGGGCCCATCATCGCTTCTTTACATGTAGTTCGGTTCATCATTGTCAAAACAATAACGACTTGCTTATCAAATCTTACTATTTGATTCTTACCGACCCACACGGTTCTATAGGAACTCTAATCTCCGAGATCACACCTTTTGTAATCACGAGCCATGAGCATTGTGGCCGCCACCGACACTTTCCGTGTTGCGCATTTAGCACATATAGCTAAGGTTCAACAACCTTATCAAAGTTCTATTGTCCTCCCACTTAACTTTTCACGAAAAGTTCCTTCTCAAGAAACTTGACGTTCCAAGCGACAAACTCTTTTGTCCTTGGTGTTATGGAGAAATTCCCAACAAATTCTTTGGGATAACCTACAAAGACGTGCTTATCCGACTTTGGTTGTAAACATTTTACTTATGCATAGCATACCAAAATTTAAGAAAAGACAATTCGTGTTTTATCCCAAACCATAACTCATATGGTGTCATTTCAATGGATCATGATGGTGCTCTTTTCAGTGTAAAAGCGATAGTCTCTAAAGCTTCAATACTTAAAACATAATGGCAGTTTTACAAATGACACCCTTGATCTTACCATGTCAAACATGGTTTGATTTTATCTCTCGAATATGCCATACTCCTATGGTTTATCGGGAAACACAAATCATGGAACAATTCCTCAAGTCTTAGGTGTTTTTACTAAACATGTAACTCAAATATCTTCCTTTATGATCGAATCATAAACTCTTTATTTTCTTGTTACAATGATTTTCCACTTCATCTTGAAAGTCTTTGAACAACTTTCAAATGTTTCATACTTCTTCCTTATTAAGTAAATATACAGATATATTCACTCAAATTCTTGAAGAAAGCATATGAAGCAAAAGATCCATCGCATATGGCTACACATAATGGACTTATGCACATCAGCATGCACAATTTCCAATAAGCTAGTCATCCGTTCCTCTTTGGCCTATCAACGGAGTTTCAATTATCTCGAGGAAAGTCTCACATACGTTAATTGATCAAAATCAAAGACTCCAAAAATCCATCAACATGGAGTTTCTTCATGTTTCTTTCAAATATAATTTAAACAGCGATGTCACTTCATAAGTGATCTTTCAATCATTTGTCTTGCGACATTTTAGCAATAGTGTTTATGGATGTGATTTCTCCCACTAGACTTGTAAAAGTTCATCCATCCTTTATGGAATACGGTAATTATTTGAACAACCATTGTTCTCATAATACCGGAACAAAATAACAATTATTTAAACAAATCTTGAAGGCTTGGTTTGATGACAATGAAAAACACAATAACACTTTATTTGTTTTCGATGAACATCATCACTCATTCTCTTGCTGGTTACTTAGGCCATTGTAGTTCATGAATTGCGTTGTCCTGTATGACACTTCATACCAACTAATTCGGTATCCAATACCTCATAACTACATTGTTTAACAAGCAAGGAATATAGCCATAACATGTATATCTTCTATATAGCCAAGTTGGACATCTCCAACCTTTTATTTTCTGCCAAATATTTTATAGATTCTCTTTCAGCAATTCCTTTTTCTTTTAAAAGAATCTATCAACATCAATAGTGGTGCCATCAACATGACACATGGTACAAAGCGTATATAGTCAACTACTAATACCTTTGGACTTGCACTTTGAAGTGGATCACCATCATCAAATGTTTGGTGTTCTTTCAAAAATCCATTCTTTAGTAATCTATTAGTGTAGTAAACATTTTACTTACATCTTCTATTCATCCTTATCATGAAAACTTTCATGATCAAGCTACTATAGCTTATAAGGAAGAATCACGAGTATAATATCAGTTCCCAAAACCTTTTTGGTAGATTCGGATGCCTAGCATCTCCATCCTTCACAAATTCTCATACAATATGAGAACATGTATTTTGCTAAATTATACTCTATCATAATGCAACCAAAACATTGTTTCAGATATCACAATATCTTTCACACATGATGGTTTCTGAAACAATTTCCAGCTCCAATATAATCTTGATATTAAAACAACTTTTTGAATATCAATAATCATGGAGGCAAACATGATACTTTAGATACTAACATTGGAATTCTTACTCTTGATTTAATACTACTTATTAAACTTCATGGAGTAAATAGAGTTTGCTGAAAGTTTGCAATAGGACTTATAAACTTTAAATTGACATTCAAAACAATACGATACCAGTTCATAAAGTAAATATCCAGAATTCTATAGTTCTATTATCTCAAATAAAAACTAAGCATAAGGTAGAAAACGAATGCCAATGACTACAACAAACTATGCAAATCCACTTTGATTTAATTTATGACAAATTTGGTTCGACTAATCCAAATTAGAAATGAACTCCCACTCAAAAACGACATCCCTCATGTCTTTTTGGTGATTACATGAACCAAATCCACTACACCAAGTCCGATCATCACGTGAGTTGATGTAGCTTCAAAGGCGAGCATCTATATGGGCATCATATCAACTATATGGCTCATGCTTAACCTTTCGGTTCCGAGGCCATGTCTGTACATGCTAGGCTCGCCAAGTAAGAACCTTAGTATTCGCGTGTGTAAAACTGTCTTACACCCGTTGCATGAAAGCGTAGAGTTGAGAACACCCGATCATCATGTGATGTCTCGAAACACGATCCATAGAACGGTGCATACTTAAGGAAGAACACATTTTTATCTTGATATCTAAATGAGGGATCATCTTACAATGCTACAGAAAGCGCCAAACTAGCAGTATAAGATGCTAACATCTAATGTGTAAAGTGAGATGATATGGTCCATGCATTTGATCTCTATCATTTGCATCATGGTATGATCTCTATCATTCCTTTGTGTGTAAGGCCAAGGTCTATGGAACTTACACATTGAGTGTGTTGTAAGAGTATCTATCATACATCTACTTACAACAATACCATATCAATACACTAGCCCAGCAATGATCTAAACTAGACGCCTTTAATTTATCAATTGCAAGTTTTATGTGGCTTAGGGCTTTCGGAGATAGAACCGTTCTTACCTACGAACATGAACCACAACGAGGATAACTAAGTTATTAGCAACTCGTTGTAAATCAGATATTGACTATAGTAGGAGAGACATACACCCGCCAGTCACTTATGCAAAACAAGTTGCATGTCAGTCGTGGAACCGGTATCAGGTACGATGACATGTAAGGTTGGTCCGGGCCGCTTCATCCCACTATGCCACCAATATACAAAATAGATAGAAGATGCAATAACATGATCATCATTGCCCACATATCAACATATGTGTACTACCCGTGCTAAGCACATACGCATAGATCAGGCTCTGATACCACTGTTGGGTCCGCAGCATAGAAAACAAAAAATTTCCTACGGCGTGAACTACACGCCAAGATCTATCTACTAGGTACAAAGCAATGGGTGGACATACATCCAACGAGAACTTACCCTTGTAGACAACGAGCTTTGTTAACGAGTAGGAACTCGTGGTTGATGTAGTCGTACACTTGCCGATCTCAAGATCGTGATGAAGTCCAGCAGGTCCGGCTCTAGCACGTCCATCAGATCCAGCTCCAGCACCACCAAGTCCAACACCGCAAAGCAGCGGTGCATCCGTGATCGCACACACGTCCGGTACCCCGACAACCTCCGTCCCTCGCTCCAGCAAAGCAGCGGAAGCAGCAACTCCTTTCCAGATAAAGCCACCGGGAACATGTATCTCGCTAATCCGAGACCATGGGGAAATAATACTAAGGGGGAGAGAGATCCTTCACAAGGAGGTGTGTGAGAGAAGTGAGGAGGGGTGGCCTTTTATAGGAGGAGGGGGTGCCCCTCCTTCATGGCCGGCGCATGGAGGAGGTGACTCTTCACCTCCTCCATTCATGTGGTGGTAACTCCCTCCACATAAATTTGCCCCTTCACATTCTCTTTTAAAGTCTCCACTTTAAATGCATTAAATTTCTCCAAATTTAATGCTCTCCCATTTAATAAAACTCTTTTATTATTTTTATTCAGAATTTTGTTAATTACTTTAATTAACAAACTTTCACATAAAACCCCCTGCAACATTTCAATATTACATGCAGAACCAATTTTAGCAATTTCACCCGAAACAGTTTCGGTGTCTATTGAAATAATTCCAGCGCTTTCTTAAATCTTTATCTGAAACATATTTGCTCCAAATGGTGTCGGTATCCCTTAAGTGTGTCACCCTACGGTTCGCGAATAATGCAGACATGATCGAGACCCCTCTCCGATCAATAATCAGCATGGGACCGGAGATCCATCTTGACTCCTACACATTCAACGATGACTTCTGTGATCGTGAGAACCTTTAACGCTAGTAACTAAATCCCTTTGTCCCGCGATATATTACATGTCCGAGATTCGATCATCGGTATCTCCATACCTAGTTTGATCTTTATACCGACATGCACTCTTTTCTCGTTCCCTTGATATAACATTCTAGTGATCACATCACTTGCTTGCAAGCTATTTCAATGTGATATCACCGAGAGGGCCCAGAGAATAACTATCCGTCATCTGGATTGACAAATTCCACTCTTGATCCATGAGCCTCAACATAACACCTTCGTAGTACTGAACCCATCTTTATAGTCACCCTGTTACGGTGTGACGTTTGATGTTATCAAGATACTCTTCTGGTGTTAGCAATTAACATGATCTCATGGTCTAAGGATAAAGATTACTTCGTATGATGTTATAGAAATATAAACATAATGACTTGATCGTAATGCTATACTTCGGATGAATGTTCATCACATCATTCCACCAATGGTGTGACCTTGTTATTAACAACATCCAATGTCCATGATCAGGAAACCTTGATCATCTTGTTAATCAACAAGCTAGTCTATAAGAGAGGCATGACTAGGAACCCTTTTTGTTGATTAAACACACATGTATTGATGTTTCCGAATCAATACAATTCTAGCATGTAAAATAAACATTTATCATAAACATGGAATAAGATAATAACCACTTTATTATTGCCTCTCGGGCATATTCCCTTCAGCAGGAACACCTTATTCTCTTTGCAACACTGCCGCCTCCATCAAGACGTCGATGTACAGAAGAAACTAAGCCTAGTCTACCTACCAGACAAGTGCGAAGCACCGGGATCCCCCAATCCACCCGTCGCTGCCGGAGCATCAGATGGAGGAGAGATGGATCCACGGGCTGGCCGATCGGAGGACGACATGGACTTGGTCGCTTCCCTCTTCGCCTAGGAAGTGGAACGAACTTGGATACTTTTCTATGGCCTACTTTGGTCGACAAACTTGGATACTTTTCCTAGGCTTTATGGTAGATTATCAGACTAAATCCTATATCTGTAGTGCCGTTGAGGATTTTGGCTTACTCACAATGTGGCACAGGCCTAGGGAGCACTTGAAATATGTTCTAGTTAAGGTGGCAGTGGCAAACCCAAAGTTCACCCCAAAAAGTTTAGTTATTTCTCAGTTAGGTGGGGCAAGAAATTTCTAGACTGTACCAGTTTATATTCTCCGCAGTAGTGACTGGAATACACACATACATGATCTTCCACCACCCCATGAGGACCCGGAACCTGAAGATAGAAACCCTCATCCTTTCTATGGCCTTGAACAAACTGAAGAACAGATTTATCAACAACAGTTGGCTGCTTGGCTCCAGCAAAATGGTGTGCATGGAGGGCAGGGTAATAACCATAACGAGGGGCATCAGCATGCACCTGTATAGAACCCTCAGTTAGATCAGGAGATGGATGCTGATGTAGATGATGCCATTGCTTCACCTCCTCTCTATAATTTCCAGGCAATTCTTCTTGAGCAAGGAGTCACTGTTGAGGCTGGGATCCCACCTCCTGCTACCAATGTTTCTAATAGCCCCTTATCTGCTTGGAATGAGAATGTTGACAGTCCTATGTCTGAAGATCTATCCTCTTCTAGCACTGTCATTGTGAATGCTTTCCAGAATGCCTCTGAATCTTTTTTTGAGGCTAACACCTTAGCTCTGTCTCGAGCTAATTTACTTATGCCTCACTGGAAGATCCTCTCATCCAGTGAAGTGGACAGTCTTGACTTTGCAAAAGCTCTGGTTTGTGGTTTAAATCCATTTGATTCTGATACTGGGCATAAGTTATCAATTATCCAGAACATTGTCATGCAGAAATTACAAAGGGACATTTGGGTTGACATGGGACTTTTATCTTCACTGCCTGCTTTTAATAATGTGAATGTGGTGCTTGGGAAGAGACTCTTCTCTGGCCCCTTGTCTAGGAATGTTGCTAGAAAGAAGGACTTTTACTTAACTCCATCTAGGGAGTTAAGTTCCCTTTTAGAGGCTATGCAAGAGGACTTGGGCTTTTAGGAGGTGGCTCTCTCTAGTTTTCATGATAATAATGTTAAGCAACAATTTCTTGATAGAGCAGCTGATGTTAATAATTTCAATATGCCTCTATTGACCTCCCAGGTTAGAAGGAGTCCTAGAAGCACCAAATATGATGGCTTCAAGGTTCACATGCCAGTAGATGGAAAGAAGAGTAAATCAAAGGTCAAGCCAAGGAAAATTCCTACTGCCATTGAAGCTAAGGATTTACAGATCACTGCAGGACAAGTCCAGGAGGTGAATGATGCTGATGATGATGCTCTTCCTCCACCACCTACTCCTATAGTTGTGCTGCAGAATATTGGTGTGAATCTTTGTGGTGTCCCTGAAGGTGAGCTCACTGCTAAGGAGCTTTTGGCAACTAAGAAATAAGCTTTATATTGTAATGAATAATCCCAAAAAATGGATTGTTTTGTGTTGGAACATCAGAGGGCTTAATGCTAGGGAGAAGTAACTGGCATTGTTAAATGCCATAAATTCTAGTGGTTGTGATGTAGTTTGTTTGCAAGAAACCAAGAAACATCATTTTGGTTCCACCTTTATCAAGTCTTGTTGCCCTAAGAGATTTGATGAATTTGTTTATATTCCATCTAATGGTGCCTATGGTGGCCTTATCATTATTTGGAACAACACTGTCTTCTCTGGTATGATTATGCATTGTGAAACTTTTGCTATCTCTGTGCATTTTACATATACTCAATCTGCTATGGCCTGGACTTTGGTTAATATGTATGGCTCTTGCAATGGTACTCTCAGGGATGATTTTGTTGATTGGTTAATGAATCTTCAAATTCCAGACAATGAGGATTGGTTAATCATGGGTGATTTCAACTTCATAAGATCACCAGAAAATAGAAACAAACCTAGAGGGAATGTCCAAGATATGTTAACTTTCAATAAATACATTAGAACTCAAAAACTCACTGAAATTCCAATAAAAGGCAAAAAGTTCACTTGGAGTAATATGCAATCAGATCCTTTGTTGGAGCAATTAGACTAGGTTTTCTCATCTCTTCATTGGACTGAGTCTTACCCTGCTACTTCAGTCTTGGCCCAAGGTAAACCTACTTCTGATCACACCCCATGTGTTATTTCTATCCAGACTAAAATTCTTGGATCTAAGATCTTTAGATTTGAATCCTTTTGGACTGCTCACTCTAGGTTCTTTGACATTGTGGCTTCTAGTTGGAACAAGCTTGTCTTTAAAGGGGACATTGTTGCAGTATTGAATGACAAATTTAAAAGACTTCGTTATGATCTGAAATTTTGGAGCAAATCTATCTCCAAATTATCTATCTGTATTGATAATTCTAATAGAGCTCTCATGGAACTGGAAAAAATTGAGGACAGAAGACAGTTAACAATTCCTGAGGAAAATTTTAGACAGATCATTAAGAAACATATCCTTAAATTACTTGACTATAAAAGGCAGTATTGGAAAGCTAGATGTACAGTTAGATGGACAAAGTTTGGAGATGAAAACTCCAAATTCTTTCATGCTATGGCTACTGAAAGATACAGAAGAAACAACATATCCCATTTGAATTTGAATGATGGTACTATGGCAACTTCCCATGAGGACAAGGAGGAAGCTATTTTTCATTCTTTCAAGGAAAGATTGGGCACTACACAGAATCCTCAAATGATCATGGATCCGACAGACCTCATTCAGCCCATTGAGGGACTTGACAAAATCTCTGAACCTTTCACAGTAGATGAGATTAATTTGGTTGTCAAACAAATGCCTCCTGATAAAGCTCCAGGTCCTGATGGCTTTAATGGACACTTTATCAAAACTTGCTGGCATATCATTAAAGATGATATCTATAAGTTATGCCAGGACTTCCATACTGGAAACCTAAATTTGGAAACAATAATTGTGGTATATATTACCCTGGTCCCAAAAAAGGGTACACTTGAATCTATTAATGATTACAGACCTATCACTTTACTCAATTGCTGCCTCAAAATCATCACAAAAATTCTTGCAAACAGACTACAAAAGGTGGTACTTGGAATAGTACATAAGAACCAATATGGATTTCTTAAAGGAAGATCCATCCAAGACTGTTTAGCTTGGGCATTTGAATTCATCCATCAGTGTGAGCAATCTAAGAAGGAAATAATCTTACTCAAACTAGACTTTGCCAAGGCCTTTGACACAATCAACCACCAGGCAATGATTAAAATAATGACACAAATGGGATTTGATGACAGGTGGCTAAAGTGGATTGAAATAATCTTTGACTCTGGGAAATCCTCTGTTCTACTTAATGGTGTCCCTGGAAGACAATTTCACTGCAGAAGAGGTGTCAGACAAGGGGATCCTCTCTCACCTCTTATTTTTGTTCTAGCTGCTGACCTCCTTCAATCTACAATCAATAGAGCCTTATCTATTAATACACTGGAGTCACCAATTCCATGTAACCCAAATATGGACTACCCAGTGGTACAATATGCTGATGACACCATCATTATCATGCCTGCCAAGATTAATCAAGTTATTACAATGAAAAACATTCTTGATACCTATGCTGCTTCCACTGGTCTTCATATCAACTATAGTAAATCTATTATGATTCCTTTGAATATTAATGATCAATTTACTAAGGAGCTGGCTACACTTCTTGGCTGTGTAATTGGGAAAATGCCTTTTACTTACTTCGGTTTGCCTCTGGGAACTACCAAGCCTTTTGTGACTGATCTTATACCACTTATGGATAGAGTTGAGCGGAATCTTTCTGCCAATTATATGCTGATGTCTTATAGTGGTAGAACAACTCTTATAAACTCAATGTTAACTTCTATTCTCATGTTCCCTATGTGCACTCTTAAAATATCAGCAAAAATAATTGAACATGTGGACAAGATCAGGAGACATTGTCCGTGGAATAAGAAAGATGAGGTAGGAGAACATTGTAATGCCTTAATTGCCTGGGACAAGGTTTGTAGACCAAATAATAAAGGAGGCATGGGTGTTCTAAACCTTAAAATCCAGAATGATGCATTGCTTCTGAAGTTCCTACATAAATTCTACAACAAAATGGACACCCCTTGGGTATCTTTAATCTAGGACACATATTATAATGGGAAAATTGTGCATGCCTCTGGAACATGTGGATCTTTCTGGTGGAAGGATATTGTTAGATTTTTTTCAATTTACAGAGGGATAACTTACTGTACTGTTAAAACGGGGAACACAATGTTGATGTGGAAGGATAACTGGCTAGATGGGGTGGCAGCTGAAATATTCCCCAAAGCCTTCTCTTTTACATCTAAAGAGAATTCTTCGGTTGCATCATTTCTCAATGCCCCTGACCTTGCCACAAATTTTGCTTTACCAATTTCGCCTCAGGCTATGGATAAACTGAAAGAATTGCAACAAAAAGTCAGAAATGTAGAAATTACTGATTTTGAGAACTACCAAGCTAGAGCATTCTATCAATTCTGCTTCAGAGAGATGGAAGCACACATTTCTTTCACTTGGTTATGGAAGAGCAAATGTACACCAAAGTTAAAAAAATGATGCTGGCTATTACTCTCAGACAGATTGAATACTAAAAACATGCTCAAACGTAGACACTACAATAGTGTTTCTGCTTTTGACTGTCTAATATGTAACAATAACTGTGAAGAAACTGTGTGTAGCATCCCAATTATCTAACAATTGTAATGCTACTTGGTCTAGTAAGATAATGGCTACTCCTTACATATAATGGTTGCATCATAATTATAACATGCTCATGTCATCATGCCACCTTGCATTTGAGCATCATCTAAAACCCTCTTTCTTTGCTTCTTCTCTCATATGCATTATTAATTGTATTTGCCTCTTGATATTGTATTTGGTTATTGATATATTGTTAGTTCCCAAGTTGAGTTGGGGGCATATCTCTTATTTCAATTCCACCACCTCTCTTTGTCACCACCTTATAATTCCACCATCCCATTATCCATGAGCTTGTATTTCTTTTTCTTTTGATATTTATTCTAGCTCATGTGGGTGGGGTGGATCTAAATCTATAATTTCTTTTGCGTGGCCTTTATTCCACTTCTTGGGAATGCATAAGAATAATGCCATGTTATTATTTTGTTTTCACAAGAATTTAAACATGGCATTAATTATTTTGCATGGGCCATGCAAGAGTACCACCACCTTTAGCCATTTGTTTCCTCTTGGTTTTGTTGGTTCTTTTCTTGGTGGATCATCTCCATCC
Source organism: Avena insularis (assembly GCA_023614405.1). NCBI lineage: Eukaryota > Viridiplantae > Streptophyta > Magnoliopsida > Poales > Poaceae > Avena > Avena insularis. The sequence continues at coordinate 90,446,522 of CM042696.1, read as the reverse complement.
CTCTCCACCATCCCCATATTCTCCTCAACACCATTTTTTTCTTCATGCATGATCAAATGAAGTCTTTTTCTATAAATCCCTTTTTCCTCTCTCTTTTTCTTGGTTTCTCCTTCACCTCATCTTATGCTAATTCAAGCCCTCACTTTTTCTCTTGGTTTAATCTTATAAACAAGTTTTAAAAACCTAAACACCTAATCAAAACCTAACCTAGATTTCTCTCTCTTTTTCATCTAAACCTAGTTCTACTTTAAACCCTAACCCCTACCACACCTCTCTCATCTCTCCTCTCTCTACCATGATGGCCCTACCTGGCCACCCTCTCTCCCTGGCCCACATCCCATCTACCCACTTCTAACCCTAGCCTAAGCTACACCCGAGCCCCTCTCTGATCTCTCTCTCTCGCCCACCTCCTCTGTCTCTGCTCCTCACGTCGAGCTCCAGCCCGAGCACGTGATCGAGGAGAAGGAGAAAAGGGCCGAAGCCACTTTATCTACCCCGAGTCCCACACGGCACCTCCTCCCTCTCCCTCGCTTTACCCTTCGCCCCACGGCTCCTCTGCCTCGCCAGATCCACCTCGGAGCCCTGCCTCTTCCCTCCTCCTTCTTCTTCCCGACGCCATCTCCTCTCGCTGTTCCCGCCAGTACTACCGGTGCCTCCTCATTCCGGTCAGCACGAGCGACGTGGAAGTGGTCGAGGAGACCGAGGACGATCCCTTGCTTCGCCCTGGACGCGCCAACGAGGAGGAGGAGTGCCAGGATCGCTAGGACCAGCGCCGCCCGATGAAACCCTAATCGCGCTGGCCGCCAGCCTCGTCGTCGCCCTGCTGCGCCGTGTCCCGATCCGCCACCAGCAACCTTCCCGCGGTGAGCCCCTCTACTGCCTAGACATTCTCCGCCTCCCTGTAAAACGCTAGCCGCGGCCAGCGTTTCACCGAGCACCCTCAGCGCGCCGTGGACGCGTGCGTCTGCACGTTGCCGCGACGCACCACGTCTATCTAGTCGCCCTTTCCCCTCCTAACAGCAACCCCTAGCTACCGCAGTGGCTACCGCCCCAGCGCATGCCCAGATCCCCGGTTCGATCCCCCGCTCCTCACCGCCACTGCCCCACGCAGATATGGTCGTCAGACCGACAGGAAGATCCATAGTGCGCCTCCACTTTTTGCAGATAGCCCCCTCTGTGTAATTCTCGCTCAACACATGGTACTCGCGAGCCCCACCAGTCAGCCTCCCTGTCCACTTTACAAAAACACCCCCGCAATTTTTGAACTCCCAACCCACGCTCCAGAACGGCCCCACCTGGCAGTCCCTGCGCATTCGTTCGCTGTCACATGGGCCGTAGCCACCGGACCCACCTGTCACCCTCAGTGGCTGGGTAGCGCCATGGTGAGAAAAGTCGCGGCATGTTAATGTCAATTAATCGACCTGATTCTTGGCCGCCCCATCCGCTGCTGGCTTGGGCTGGAATACTCTGGGTGTAAAAAGTCCTGGCCATTTCTATCCAAAATAAAAATAATTTCAAAATTATTTAAATTCAAATTCAAATCAGATTTCAAATAACTTTTAATTTACAAATCCAAATATTACAAATAATATATGTTATGGAATCAGAAAAATGTGAGGATTTCATTTATGCCCTTCAAAATATTATTTGAACACTTTAAAATTTCGAGTTGATTAAAATTACAAATAAAATGCCCTTTTCCTTAATTAATTAATAACTTTAGTTTTATAACTCCAATTTTGACAAATAATATGTCTAAATCGATCAGCGCGACGAGCCCGTTCTATCTATGCACTCCATATTCTGAATTGCAGCATGCATCATATAAATATAAGTATACAGCAAGTGTTATGAGAACAAACCGGGCTAAAAACTTAATAAAATGCTTTAATCTTGTACCCCACACCTCACCCATGCCATGCTACATTATTGTCATGCAAATTGTGCATCATTCATCATGGCATGATTGTTTGATTGTCGCATTTTAATTCATATGCTTGTGCACTCTACTTATATTGGATCTTGTTTGTTTGGTTCTTCTTCGAATAGACGCTGAGCAGGGGATATATCAGGAATCCCAGGAGCACTACCCAGATCCGTCCCTCGCTTCAACTGAGCTGCCAGGCAAGCACTACCACATGCTTGCATACATATAGTACCTATTGCCTCTATCTTATTCTTGCATCATTGAGTCGCGATTGCATTAAACTGAATCCCAAGTACTGCATAGCCTTTACTTCTAAACCCCACCGAAGCTTCTTCCTCCATCCCATGAGCTATTACTACAGTAGTTGTTTGAGCCATGCGGGTCGTAGAACAGCATGTGTAGGGTATGTGAGTGTCTGATGGATAACGAGGTACCTAAACAACTTAACCTGAGTAGTAATGGGATAACTAATGAAAGTGGCACCGGTGAGCAATATCTGCTATTTGGTTCTTCATGCTCACTTGTGTCTCGTAGGACCCCGAGTACTTGATTCCTGTTCCTTGACTATTCGCACTATCCACATCCGGGAGGCCTTATGGACCCCCCTGAGCCAGAGCTTGATTCATTCTTATTTCTTGGGGCCACAAAGTAGTTTGGGGCTTTATTACTATCCTGAACTTATGCCATGCTTTACTGCTTTATTTAAGATTGTGCGAGGAGCACCTATACTGTTTTCGATCGTGACATGTTTTCCAGACGACAAGCCACCACACTTTCGGTTCCCGATCGTTCATCGTCGTCCACACAAACCACGGTCCGTTCGGAGCCGCCAACTTGCTTGGGTAGCTTAGTGGGGTGGCCTCAAACATTTCAATCTCGTGATCGCTTTGTCGTGAATGCCTCATTGGGTTTTGATTTGGTTTTTCCGAGGTTGATCGAGTGTGTGTTGCTATTTGTGCACCCCGCAGGTAAATCTTTCGAAAGCCGTGTCATGGTTATGGACGACTTGGAGCATAGTTTCTCGATCATAGACAAGTATAACTAAAGTATCGCTTTTAATTTGACTAAGTACCCGACTAGTAAATAGTGCAACACTCATGGAATGGTTAATAAAACTGCCAACGGATGGGAGGGGTTGTTCGTCCGCTCTCGCTGGTGTTTAGGAGGAGGATGGATCTATTAATATTACTGTTATAACTGTTGTTCTTAATTAACGGACATCCGTCTATCTTTGGTTAGGCGGATGGTTAGCGATTATCTATAGAATTGTTAGGTATTATCTTTTGCTGTAATTGCGTCACCCCAGATTGTGTCCTCTTTAGAGGCATAAAGACTTGCTGAGTACCCCTAGGGTCTCACACGATAAATTGTTTGATTCAGATGAACAGGTATACTCGCAAGATGGATACTGGGTGGAGGAGACGGACGATGTTGTCAACAATCACTCGGTGTAGAGATTCCGGGAACGGGGATCCGTGAGATCTATGGGCGGGATGTGTTTATTTATGGGGAATCTTATGCCGATTTGCTTCTTATCCGTACTCGGATCTTGCTTTCCGCTTCCGCCTGATACTCTGATGTTTGATGTATGAGGAGATATCCTAAACTATTATATCTATCAAGGATGTTTGGATCTTGCCGTATGGCGTTGCAATATTTCTATTTCTTTTTAGATGGAATGGCTCTGAGGACTGTTGTATGTGGCTTGCATACATAGTCATTTTTGTATGTAGTTGATCCCTTCGCCTGCCGATTACGCCGCTCATTCTTGTCTCGATGTTTTGGAAATGGTTAGGACGGCCGAAAGGTCTACCTGTGAGTGGCATTTGGCCCCACCGTACTATTTTAACCATTTCCGCTCATCCAGGCTTGTAACTAAGAGCGTAATTCACCGAGGTAGTTACAATTGGTATCAGAGCCATCCCGCCTTCGTGGTCTCAAATAAATGGTCGTTGTCTAGCAAATATTTTTGGTAGCTATGTATACTAGGGAAAAACAAAACGCGAGAGTAGGACTGCTTCCACTTTTCTTCTTACCCAACCACCCACCCTTTTCTGGTAAGGAAGTGTAACGTTTTCAATCCTCTTCTAAAATTCAAACTAGGATTCACGTGTTCTGGGTTCCGTAGTACCATAGGTTGTGTGTGTGTGTGTGTGTGCGTGTGTGTGAATTCCTTGTCTATCTGTTGCATCCAACATGTTATCATTATCTGCCTTTTGGTTATCAACTGTTGGTACATTCCATACCGTCAGGCTTTTGCAAACCGACGCGATCTATCTGATTCGTTGTATACCGACGCGATCTGTCTTACTCTTTGTTATCCGACGTTATCTTGTTTGGGGTGTTCGTTTCCGTAGTTACTAATCTTTAGGTTCATCTTAAGAAGAAGGTGTTGGGATATGTGTTTTACTTATTCTTGTGCGGAGTAATGATTTAAGTGCGGGATGGAGTCGCGACCATACCACTACTTTTCTCATTCGCTCTTGTATATTGAATTGGTAGAGTTACTAATCTTGATTCGTTAAGTGGTTTTGCGCATATAGTGGTATTTTAATGCCGAAATTTGCGGAAAATTTTTCTTTGTTAGTTTGTGTACCACACTCCTTGTTCAGTCGTGTGCGATATGCTTAATATCTTCTAGGTGCTTTGAACTTTGTTGATATTTTAATATCATCTTAGTAAATGGTATCCTTTAAATCTTGGTTAATTCCATTTTGGTACTATTTTGGATTATTATTATTCTCCATTATGGTACTAACTTGTGTTTTATATCAATCACAGGATGGCACCACCACGCCGTTCTGAGGAGGACATACAACCTGAACTGGGGGCTGCATTGGCAAGTATCGCCAATTCCTTGGCAGCAATGCAGCAGAACCAGCAGCGATTTGAAGAAAGTGTTAGAAGGAATGAGTTTGTTCCGCTACCTCCACCTCCCAAGCGAGGAGACATCAAAAGCTTCCTGAAGTTCAACCCACGCCAATTTGATGTGTCTGATCAACCACTTGATGCTGATGATTGGTTGCGGGAGATGTCAAGGTTACTGGCGACTGCTGATGTTCTTGAGCAAGAATGGGTAAAGTGTGCCACTCACCTTCTGAAGGGAGATGCAGCTCTATGGTGGAAGAATTACCTCAAGGCAAACTACACTGGTTTTCAGCCTACTTGGGAACAGTTCACTGGAGCTTTCAAAGAGCAATATCTGTCAGAAATTGTCATGGAGAGGATGAAGGAAGTGTTTTTCTCAACCTCAAGCAGGGCAACGACAATGTCAATACCTATATTAGAAACTTCATGAATCTTTCTCGGTATGGTGGCGATGAGATCTCTGATGACAAGAAGAAGCAAAAGAGGTTCAGACAAGGGCTCAATGCATCGATTAAATATGCAATCACACATGCAAGGCCGGCGTCTTTTCTGGAACTCCAACATACAGCTCTGCAGGAAGAAGCAAGTAGGCAAGTGTTCGAGGAGTCAAAGAAACACAACCGCGATGCAGCAAGCTCTTTAGCTGTGTCAACTCCTTCTAAGCGTCATGTCTGGGTTCCTAACACCCCACCGTCGCTCCTGGCTCCACCAAGACCTTCAAGCTACACGGCAAGGCCACCAAACTTCCTCACTGCTGCTCCCAGGGGCTACAACCACAACTACCCTGGAGCGCCTGGCAGAGTCCCTGCCTACGTTGCTCCACGTCCACCTAGTGCTTGTTACACTTGTGGAAACACTGGCATCAACACTGGAACTGTCCAATGAACAACAAAGCTCTTCCTCCACCACCTCCAAGACCTGCGGCAAGCTCTCCTATGGTTCGTGCACCACCACCTCGGGCTCTCAACATCAACACTAAGCCCGGGTCTACTGTTGCTCGTGCCAACTGTGTCAACGCCGCTCAAGCTGAGCATGCACCTAGAGTTGTGATGGGTATGCTTCCCGTTAACTCAGTCCCTGCACGAGTTTTGTTTGATTCTGGTGCTTCGCATTCTTTTGTTTCTCATAAGTTTGCTCATGAGCATGACCTGGATATGGTTCCCTTATTGCATCGTCTGGTGGTACAATCTCCTGGGTCAAACATGAGGGCTGCTCATATCAGCCATGGCAATCAAATTGAGATTGGTGGCTCTTCGTTCTCGGCGTCCTTAATTATTCTGGGCAATTCTGACATTGATGTTATCTTGGGCATGGATTGGTTGACAGCAAATGCAGCTATGATTGATTGTGCTGGACGCTCGGTTTCTCTGAAAATTCCTGAAGGCCATATAGTCTATTCTCCAAGTCTGACTCCTGCTATTCAACTTTTCTCTTTGGCGGCTCTGAATGATGATGCTATGGAAGCTATTCAGAGTGTTCCGGTGGTCTGTGAGTTTCCAGATGTCTTTCCTGAAGAGTTGCCAGGTATGCCTCCGGATCGTGAGGTCGAGTTTGTGATTGAGCTTGAACCTGGTACCGCTCCTATCTCCAAGCGGCCTTATAAAATGGGTCCTGCTGAGTTGGCTGAACTCAAACGTCATCTTGATGAACAAGAGAAGTTGGGTTTCATTCAGCACAGTACTTCTTCTTGGGGTAGCCCAACCATCTTTGTGAAGAAGCGAGACAAGACTGATAGACTTTGTGTTGACTATCGGGCTCTCAATGCTAAAACCATCAAGAATAAATATCCCCTTCCGCGGATTAATGATCTCTTCGATCAGCTAGCTGGAGCTGTGGTATTCTCTAAGCTTGACTTGAGAAGTGGTTATCATCAAATCAAGATTCGCAAGGAAGATGTTCCTAAAACAGCTTTCACCACCCGCTATGGCCTGTATGAGTACACGGTGATGTCTTTCGGTCTCACCAACGCACCTGCCACCTTCTCGAGGCTTATGAACTCGGTTTTCATGGAGTATCTTGATAAGTTCGTTGTGGTCTATCTGGATGACATCCTAGTCTATTCTAAGTCAAAGGAAGAACATGAATAACACCTTCGGTGTGTCCTAAACAAGCTTCGTGAGAACCGCCTGTATGCAAAGTTCTCCAAATGTGAGTTTTGGCTCCCTCAAGTCACCTATCTTGGTCACGTCATCTCTGCCAAGGGCATTGCCGTCAACCCAGAAACTGTTAAAACAATTGTTGATGGCTTCCACCTAAAATGTCAAAGAAGTCTGAGCTTCCTTGGTTTGGCTAGTTATTGCCGTAACCCGTTCAGAACTTCTCGAAGATTGCGAAGCCTCTTACCGATCTCCTCAAGAAAGGCAAGAAATACCTTTGGACTCCTGCATGTCAAGCAAGCTTTGAAACACTCAAAGAGAAGCTCACTTCCACACCAGTCTTGATTCCTCCAGATACATCAAAGCCTTTCCAGATATTCTGTGACGCCTCTTTGCAAGGATTGGGTGCGGTCCTTATGCAAGAAAAACAAGTTGTTGCTTATGCCTCTCGACAGTTGAAGACGCATGAGATCAACTATCCTACACATGACCTTGAACTCGCAGCAGTTGTCTTTGCTTTGAAAGTATGGAGGCACTACTTGCTTGGCAACTGTTGTGAAATCTTTTCTGATCACAAGAGTCTGACGTATATCTTCACACATCCTGATCTCAACCTTTGTCAGAGAAGGTGGATTGAAGCAATCAATGATTTCGATTTGACCATCAACTACATGCCGAGCAAAGCTAATGTCATGGCCGATGCTCTTAGCCGCAAAGCTTATGTCAGCAACCTCATGGTGGAAGAACAACAGCCTCTCTTGTGCGAGGAATTCCGTCAGCTCAACCTTGAAATTGTGGATCAAGGGTATCTTCTGAACCTTCTGGCTACCCCTCTTTTGGAAGAGAAGGTTCGCTCCATTCAACTTGGTGATCCTTACACTAAAAAGAACATCTCCAACATTCAGCTTCCGAAGTATGAGTCCTTCCACGTCGATGACCAAGGCACTCTTTTCTTTGAACACCGGATGTTTGTTCCGAACTACCCGGGTTTGAGAGAGCAAGTTCTCAAGGAGGCGCATGATTCTGTTCTTTCTATCCACCCTAGCAGCACAAAGATGTACATGGACTTGAAAACACAGTATTTGTGGCCTGGGTTGAAACGATATTGTGCCAAGTATGTCTCGGAGTGTGATGTCTGTCGCAGAGTTAAAGCTGTCCATCAGAAACCTTCCGGTCTTCTACAGCCATTGAAACCTCCGGAATGGAAATCTAGAAAGTAGAGATGGACTTCATCACTGGTTTTCCAAGGTCGCAGAAGGGCAACAATGCAATCTTTGTTGTCATTGACAGGCTTTCTAAAGTGGCTCACTTCTTTCCCATCAAGGAAACAATTTCTGCAATTCAGTTGGCTGAGCTCTATATCAACAGAATTGTCTCTCTGTATGGAGTTCCTCTTGAGATCAGTTCAGACCGTGGAAGCATCTTCACTTCCAAGTTCTGGGGAAGTTTCCAAAATGCTTTGGGAACAAAATTGAACTTCAGCACAGCTTACCACCCTCAGTCACAAGGACAAGTTGAAAGGATCAATCAGATTCTGGAAGATATGCACCGTGCTTGCGTCATCTCTTTCGGCATGAAGTGGGAAGAATGTCTTCCTTATGCTGAATTCTCTTACAACAACAGCTTCCAGAAAAGTCTAAAGATGGCACCATTTGAGGCTCTCTATGGTCGCAAATGCAGAACTCTGATTGGTTGGTCGGGCGCAGGTGAAAGAATATTGTTTGGCCTCGACATTGTAACTCAAGCGGAGGAGAAGGTTCACATCATTCTTGAAAATCTGAAGGTTGCTCAAAGTCGCCAGAAGAGCAATTATGACAGAAAGCACACGGACATGGAGTATGTCCCTGGTGATCTCGTTTACCTTCGTGTCACTCCCATGAGAGGCACGCACCATTTTGGTATCAAAGGAAAGCTGGCTCCTAGATACATCGGTCCATTCAAAATTCGTGGAAGAAGAGGAGAAGTTGCTTATGCTCTTGAGCTCCCGGAAAAACTCAAAGTCCATGATGTTTTCCACATCTCTCAACACAAGAAGTGCTTCAAGGATCCTGGCAGGACCGTGGACCATGAGCTTATCAATCTCCAAGAAGACCTGTCTTATCAAGAACACACCACAAAAATCCTTGAAGTCGGAGAAAGAAGGACTCGCAACAAGTCCATCAAGTTCTGCAAGGTGCAGTGGTCGCACCATTCCGTGGATGAAGCCACTTGGGAACGTGAAGATGAGCTCCGTGCCAAGTATCCTACCCTCTTTGAGTCTTCTTCTTCCTAGAATATCGGGGCGAGATTCCTGTTTAGTGGGGGAGAGTTGTAGCATCCCAATTGTCTAACAATTGTAATGCTACTTGGTCTAGTAAAATAGTGGCTACTCCTTACATATAATGGTTGCATCATAATTATAACATGCTCATGTCATCATGCCACCTTGCATTTGAGCATCATATAAAACCCTCTTTCTTTGGTTCTTCTCTCATATGCATTATTAATTGTATTTGCCTCTTGATATTGTATTTGGTTATTGATATATTGTTAGTGCCCAAGTTGAGTTGGGGGCATATCTTTTATTTCAATTCCACCACCTCTCTTTGTCAACACCTTATAATTCCACCATCCCATTATCCATGAGCTTGTATTTCTTTTTCTTTTGATATTTATTCTAGCTCATGTGGGTGGGGTGGATCTAAATCTATAATTTCTTTTGCTTGGCCTTTATTCCACTTCTTGGGAATGCATAAGAATAATGCCATGTTATTATTTTGTTTTCACAAGAATTTAAACATGGCATTAATTATTTTGCATGGGCCATGCAAGAGTACCACCACCTTTAGCCATTTGTTTCCTCTTGGTTTTGTTGGTTCTTTTCTTTGTGGATCATCTCCATCCCTCTCCACCATCCCCATATTCTCCTGAACACCATTTTTTTTCTTCATGCATGATCAAATGAAGTCTTTTTCTATAAATCCCTTTTCCTCTCTCTTTTTCTTGGTTTCTCGTTCACCTCATCTTATGCTAATTCAAGCCCTCACTTTTTCTCTTGGTTTAATCTTATAAACAAGTTTTAAAAACCTAATCAAAACCTAACCTAGATTTCTCTCTCTTTTCATCTAAACCTAGTTCTACTTTAAACCCTAACCCCTACCACACCTCTCTCATCTCTCCTCTCTCTACCATGATGGCCCCACCTGGCCACCCTCTCTCCCTGGCCCACATCCCATCTACCCACTTCTAACCCTAGCCTAAGCTACACCCGAGCCCCTCTCTGATCTCTCTCTCTCTCGCTGCCAGCCGGCTCCACCGACCTCATCGGTGCCCCTGGCCCACCTGGCAGCCTCCTCTACCTGTCCCTGTCCTGCTCACGTCGAGCTCCAGCCTGAGCACGTGATCAAGGAGAAGGAGAAAAGGGCCGAAGCCACTTTATCTACCCCGAGTCCCACACGGCACCTCCTCCCTCTGCCTCGCTTTACCCTCTGCCCCACGGCTCCTCTGCCTCACCAGATCCACCTCGGAGCCCTGCCTCTTCCCTCCTTCTTCTTCTTCCCGATGCCATCTCCTCTCGCTGTTCCCGCCAGTACTACCGGCGCCTCCTCGTTCCGGTCAGCACGAGCAACGTGGAAGTGGTCGAGGAGACCGAGGACGATCCCCTGCTTCGCCCTGGACGCGCCAACGAGGAGGAGGAGTGCCAGGATCGCCAGGACCAGCGCCGTGCGACGAAACCCTAATCGCGATGCCGCCCGGCCTCGTCGCCTGCTGCGCCAAGGTTCCGATCCGCCACCGGCAACCTTCCCGCGGTGAGCCCCTCTACCGCCCAGACATTCTCCGCCTCGCCGTAAAACGCTAGCCGCAGCCAGCGTTTCACCGAGCACCCTCAGCGCGCCGTGGACACGCGTGTCTGCACGTCGCCGCGACGCACCACGTCCTATCTAGCCGCCCTTTCCCCTCCTAACAGCAACCCCTAGCTACCGCAGTGGCTACCGCCCCAGCGCACGCCCGGATCCCCGGTTCGATCCCCCGCTCCTCACCGCCACTGCCGTGCGTGGATCTGGTCGTCAGACCGAGAGGAAGATCCACAGTGCGCCTCCACTTTTTGCAGATAACCCCCTCTGTGTAATTCTCGCTCAACCCGCGGTACTCGCGAGCCCCACCAGTCAGCCTCCCTGTCCACTTTACAAAAACGCCCCCGTAATTTTTGAACTCCCAACCTGCGCTCCAAAACGGACCCACCTGGCAGTCCCTGCGCGTTCGTTCGCTGTCACGTGGGCCGTAGCCACCGGACCCACTTGTCACCCTTAGTGGCTGGGTAGCGCCATGGTGAGAAAAGCCGCGGTTGCGCAATGCTGACCACTGGACCCAGTTGCGCCGGCCCCATCCGTCAGTGGCTTGGGCTGGAATACTCTGGGTGTAAAAAGTCCTGGCCATTTCTGTCCAAAATAAAAATAATTTCTAAATTATTTAAATTCAAATTCAAATCAGATTTCAAATAGCTTTTAATTTACAAATCCAAATATTACAAATAATATATGTTTTGGAATCAGAAAAATGTGAGGATTTCATTTATTCCCTTCAAAATATTATTTGAACACTTTAAAATTTCGAGTTGATTAAAATTACAAATAAAATGCCCTTTTCCTTAATTAATTAACAACTTTAGTTTTATAACTCCAATTTTGACAAATAATATGTCTAAATCGATCAGCACGACGATCCCGTTCTATCTATGCACTCCATGTTCTGAATTGCACCATGTATCATATAAATATAAGTATACAGCAAGTGTTATGAGAGCAAATCGGGCTAAAAACTTAATAAAATGTTTTAATCTTGTACCCCACACCTCACCCATGCCATGCTACATTATTGCCATGCAAATTGTGCATCATTCATCATGGCATGATTGTTTGATTGTCGCATTTTAATTCATATGCTTGTGCACTCTACTTATGTTGGCCCTTGTTTGTTTGGTTCTTCTTCGAATAGACGCTGAGCAGGGGATATATCAGGAATCCCAGGAGCACTACCCAGATCCGTCCCTCGCTTCAACTGAGCTGCTAGGCAAGCACTACCACATGCTTGCATACATATAGTACCTATTGCCTCTATCTTATTCTTACATCATTGAGTCGCGATTGCATTAAACTGAATCCCAAGTACTGCATAGCCTTTACTTCTAAACCCCACCGAAGCTTCTTCCTCCACCCATGAGCCATTACTACAGGAGTTGTTTGAGCCATGCGGGTCGTAGAACAGCATGTGTAGGGTATGTGAGTGTCTGATGGATAACGAGGTACCTAAACAACTTAACCTGAGTAGTAATGGGATAACTAATGAAAGTGGCACCGGTGAGCAATATCTGTTATTTGGTTCTTCATGCTCACTTGTGTCTCGTAGGACCCCGAGTACTTGATTCCTGTTCCTTGACTATTCGCACTATCCACATCCGGGAGGCCTTATGGACCCCCCCCTGAGCCAGAGCTTGATTCATTCTTATTTCTTGGGGCCACAAAGTAATTTGGGGCTTTATTACTATCCTGAACTTATGCCATGCTTTACTGCTTTATTTAAGATTGTGCGAGGAGCACCTGTACTGTTTTGGATCGTGACATGTTTTCGCTGTATCGACAAGCCCAGTCACACTTTCGGGTTCCCAGTCGTTACTGCCGTCACACAAACCACAGGTCCGTTTGAGCGGCCAACTTCGCTATGGTAGCTTAGTGGGGTGGCCCCCTGAAACATTTCTGAATCCTGTGATCGCTTTGTCGTGAATGCCTCGTTGGGTTTTGATTTGGTTTTTCCGAGGTTGATCGAGTGTGTGTTGCTATTTGTGCACCCCTGCAGGGTAAATCTTTCTGAAAGCCGTGTCCGCGGTTATGGACGACTTGGAGCACAGTTTCTCGATCATAGACAAGTATAACTAAAGTACCGCTTTTAATTTGACTAAGTACCTGACTAGTAAATAGTGCAACACTCATGGAATGGTTAATAAAACTGCCAACGGATGGGGGGGTTGTTCGTCCGCTTCCTCGTTGGTAAGCGAGGAGGAGGATGGATCTGTTAATATTACTGTTATAACTGTTGTTCTTAATTAACGGACATCCATCTATCTTTGGTTAGGCGGATGGTTAGCGAGTATCTATAGAATTGTTAGGTATTATCTTTTGCTGCAATTGCGTCACCCCAGGTTGTGTCCCCTTTAGAGGCATAAAGACTTGCTGAGTACCCCTAGGGTCTCACACGATAAATTGTTTGATTCAGATGAACAGGTATACTCGCAAGATGGATACTGGGTGGAGGAGACGGACGATGTTGGCAACGATCACTCGGTGTAGAGATTCCGGAAACGGGGATCCGTGAGATCTGTGGGCGGGGTGTGTTTATTTATGGGGCATCTTATGCCGATTTGCTTCTTATCCGTACTCGGATCTTGCTTTTCGCTTCCGCCTGATACTCTGATGTTTGATGTATGAGGAGATATCCTAAACTATTATATATATCTAGGATGTTTGGATCTTGCCATATGACGTTGCAATATTTCTATTTCTTTTTAGATGGAATGGCTCTGAGGACTGTTGTATGTGTCTTGCATACATACTCATTTGTGTATGTAGTTGATCCCTTCGCCTGCCGATTACGCCGCTCGTTTTTGTCCCGATGTTTTGAAAATGGTTAGGACGGCCGAAAGGTCTACCTGTGAGTGGCATTTGGCCCCACCGTACTATTTTAACCATTTCCGCTCATCCAGGCTTGTAACTAAGAGCGTAATTCACCGAGGTAGTTACACTGTGGAACACCTCCTCTATGACTGCTCTTTCTGTAAACAATGTTGGCAGGCTCTTGGTATGTACTAGGACAACAGTGGGGAACGACTGCACATCATCGAAAGAGGGAAAAAGAATTCAGCAAGCAAGTTGTTTATGGAAATTGTTATTGTGGCAAGCTGGAGCATCTGGAAAGAGATGAATGACCTGTGATTTAACAATATTACTCCCTCTATTGATTCATGGAAGGACAGATTTAAGAAGGAATTTAGACTCCTAGTGCATAGGACTAAACCTGAATTTCATCAGGAGATACACAATACTTGTAATTCTCTGTAGTTCATTCCTTTACTCCTTTCTACTCCTCTTCCCCCCCTTCCCATGTATCTGTTTTCTACCACAGGAACACATGTAACCTTTCTAGGTTTCCCCAACTTGGGGAATCCTAAAGTACTATAAGGACAGTAGGACAACCCCTACTGTCAAGAATTTCAAAAAAAAAGGAAGGGGAACGAAAATGTTCTGGAACGAAAACCGCTAACAATCACGTGGTGTCATATTATGTGATATAGTTGCAATGAAAAATATCAAATTTGGAATAGTGTAAATATCACAAAGAAAACTTCTCAAAATGAGCTATCATGTTCGAGATTTCATGGCTTTCAGACCAAACGACAAACATTATGGCTAGAATCGCAGCATAGTTTGTGATAATGTGCCCATATTATACGCACATGTGCATCTTGGGATGACTTACAATCTTGGAGGAGGAAATTTTCCTTTTCATCGCACTAAAAAATCATTTTCATTTTCTGACTTCTAAAAACGGGGTGTTTTGTGAAGCAAGCACCAAATGAAAGTTTTACATAGGTACTACCCCATTTTTCAAAAATACTAGACCACCTTACATGGATAATTTCCGAACCAGGGTATCTTAAACCTTTTCGTCAATCCTTCATGAAAAAGACAAATTCCTGCGGAATCACTAGGAAGCCGGTTAGATTTGAACTACACGTCACAGCCAATAGGACGATATGCACTACTAAAAAAAAAACTATAGGTAATCTGAATAGCCCACATGACAGGTGGTGCCCACGGGCAAATAGCCATGGTGCACCTAGAGGAAGTGCCCCACCGGGCCAGGGTGCCTTCGATCGCACCCCACTTGCCCGTGGCGCACCTCTATGCCATGCGCCACGGCTATGTGGGTTACCCATGGGGCACCTCTATGCCATGCAACACGGCTAAGTGCGCTGTCCATTTTCAGCTCCACACCCCATCCAGTGGATCGTCTTTTTAGGTTTACAAAAAATAACAGAAAATGATAAACACTTCAAAAATAAAATCATTTCAGATATAAGTAGGTTATGTGATGTAGTTTCTACGAAAATAAAAAACATGAATTTTGTCATTTTTTGCAAAAAAGGTCATGACACGGTAAACCGGTCATAATTTTTGCATACGACGTCGAAGAAAAATCTATAATATATCAAAACGACGAGCACGAAATTTTCTATCTGATGGCAATTATTAAAGACCATTTACCGATTTTTTAAAATCTCAAAATTCGAAAAGAATAAAAAGTTATTTAAAGAATAAGAATTTTTTTTGCAAAAAAGAAAATTTGAGACCACTTACCCGTGGCGCACCACCATGAGGTGCACCACTGCTAAGTGAGGGCGGGATTCGAAATTTGAACCCCGCCGGCCACCTACCTTTACTTTGCATCTCCTCTCCTTATGATTCTCCTCTCTATCCTCTTCTTCTCCTTCTCCTCCTCTCTCCGATTGCGTCCTGGTCGCGAAGACCACCGTTGACTCGTCGTTGGAGGCCCCCCCCTGCTGGTCCTGCACGTCATCGACGCCGTTCTTCTGCGGAAGAAGCTGGATGATGGAGCCGGAGGGGACGGAGCGGCGGCGGGGGCGTGCGGTGGGCGCCTTGGCTGGCTGTACATGCGCGTTCCGCTG
The DNA here is from genome assembly GCA_023614405.1 of Avena insularis. NCBI lineage: Eukaryota > Viridiplantae > Streptophyta > Magnoliopsida > Poales > Poaceae > Avena > Avena insularis. Next base: position 90,430,912 of record CM042696.1, on the reverse strand, counting down.
TGGGTCGTGCTGCTGTGGATCGTCGTCATGATCGTGTCCTTCTTCGCGGGCATGCTGACGCGCATCTGGTGGGGATGATGAAGCCATGAAGGAAGGATGAGTGATGCACTGAAGGCCGTCCGGCGAAAGAGGAATAGAAGCCCGCTGATCTTGAGTATGTGAGTTTTACGCAGCTGCATGCATTAGTGAGCTGTTGGTGTTTAATTAGTAGTTCCCGTGTGTGCGTGCGTGATCGATCGAGTGTGTGTGAACAACTGTTGGTCCCCGTTCTGTTCTGTTTAGTTGCATGGCACTCTAGCTAGTGCTGGAGTCAGCAGTGTCTATGGGGTCTTGTGTGTTGGGCTCGATCCTGTGCATTGACCTGAACGCTCCAGGTGTCCTATATGTGTAGTGAGTCGAGATCTTATAATGTCTCTGTGTTGCTCCTTACCATATTTCATCGAGGGATCTCGTGTTGTATTGTACGCGCGTCCATCACTTCATCTATATATCTGTGATATTTATAATGTCACTGCTGTCTTATATTTTATATTTTGGAACATAGGGAGTCGTATCGTTGTAGGTTTTGGAGCATCGTTGAGGTTTTTTCACCGATAGAGATAATCGTGCTCAGTAAACCGAGGATTTTCACGTTGCAAGGTAGTACTCTGAACTCCTCCTATGTTGTCGCCCCCACAAACAATCGTTGTTGCGAGTCACAAACCAGTTCCTCAATGGCACAAAGACTCAAATCACCATCACTAGCCCTCATGTTCTTGCTTTCATGATATTCTCCGCATCTGACTTCACTAAGGATTGTCTAAGACATGACACATAATGATAACTGATAGCAGAGCTTCACAATGCTCCCTCTAAAACCAAATGGCTAGAAAAAACTTGGGTACACACGACCGAATACCTTCCGATCCAGCAATCTCCAGGCATGATACGTCCAAGGGAGTTCGCCGTCGGAGCCTTCGGAACTCGCCTCTCTAGACCAGAACAACGAGGGAAGACATCATGCAGATCTTCGTCTTCGAACCTCTAGGGTCACCTCCTTTATTGATGTCGATGTAGCGGTCCCTACACCGTCGGTCGGCTTTCGGCGATTGAAACTAGTAGATTGAGCCCGAGTCTGCAAGATCCCGAATAGCAGTGTTGCCGCCTAGAGGTGGCCTAGTGACATGGGTATGACTTATCGGGTTCCCCTGATTTTTTACCCTAGGCACATTGCAGATATGGCCCATAAGTCCCATACAGAATAAGGAGTCCAGGAAGCATCCGACGGAAAGAAGACTAACTTTGCGTTCAAGATAAAAGTACGAACCGACATAGTTCTAGTATTGTAAACACAACTTGTAACCTATATATACGGCTCCAGGATCGGGTCACTCATATAAAGGATGGGAGGAGCCAACAGAGAGACACCTTAGTTTTCTAGCAATCTGCAATCCGCCATAGGCTAGATCGCAACTAGCGAACATGTGACTTTGTAATCAGTTTCTCCAAGATAATCAGACTACATCTACTCTCTTGTTTTTCTGATCAGCCAACGAAATCACCAGCGCTTTATTTTCCACGAAACCCTAAGTCCATAAAAATGGACATTGTCGAGGTTACCCCTCGTCAATTGGCGCCATCTGTGGGAAATTGGGAAATCTGAGCGCTCGAGCTATGAATTCGTTGGCTCCCTCTTCACCAAGCAACAATCCGACAATCGAGGTCGATGAGGTCTGCTATGATCTCGTCGATCCATGCATGCCCACCCCTCTATCGTCTTCCGTCGACTTCGACCAGGAGACTGATCTCATGATTGGGTGCTTCCATTTCCGTATGGGGTAACCCGAAAACCTCTGCCTTTTGGCCCCAATATATTCAGGTCCATCGGCCGTAACTACACCGCCCACGGCGACACCCGCATCTTCTGTCGGCTCACACTACAAGAAAAGATGGCTTTTACCATGGACGCTTTTCCTAGTTGAACGCCCATTTTTCGTGGTGGAAAAGTCTTTTGTGACAGATGGCCTCCGTGGTAAAAGCCCCCTTACCAAAGAATCAACCATGGTTTTTTCCCGACCGTGGCGGATCACACCCTTCAACCATAGAAATCCGTGCTGAGGTAGATCAGTTTCGCTAGCCCCATTGACTCCTGACGTCATGCAAACTACCATGTGCCAAGCATCATTAATGGCCGTTTACCGCTGTCAATGGTCACAAAACCGTGGTGGAAGCCAAGGCGCAGCCAAGGCCTGCTAATTATTAAGTAGGTCGGCCCATCGAACAAGCCCAATAATAAGATGGTCCGTTACTATATTGGCCTACCCAGGGCCCGCTCTGATTGAAGGGTCCCATCGCAGCCCAGCTCATCCTGTTAACTTTCCAATCCATTACTGTTGCGGCCTACGTAAGGCCCATACTGTTCCATCACTATCCGCCCCATTAGAGGCATGTGCCACGTCGGTCCAGCACTGCTAGGCCTGCTTTAGGCGCAACACTATTCATAAAGCTCGTGGTCGGCCACCCACCATAGGCCCATTCACGAGAAGGTCCATTATTGTTCTAGCCTTTTACGGTTCGAGCCTGTTATACGCGGGCCACCCACTAACGGCCCATATGTGAGAAAGTCCGCTACTATTCTTCCTGCTACTGTTCTGGCATTTTACTGTTCAAGTATTTCACTGTTCAGGGCCGTAAGGATATAGGTTTTTTACCGCTTTGTAGCCTGCTATGCTCCTGGCCATTTTCTATTCTGGCCTTTTTTTCATGTAAGGCCCATTATGGTTCTGGCCTTTTACTATTCATCGAGCCCGTTCGTGGTGTCCCTTTCATCCTTTTGCACACGATGCCCATTACTATTACGGCATTTTACTGTTTTGGCCTTTTTTTAGCATCTGTTTCGACATTTCTAAGACCCCATGCCAATCGCAACAATCAAAAAAGATGTGTATCATCAGCGAGTGTAATTTACTGGTCATCGCCGGTCCAGTACATTAGGGTCCAATACCAAAGCCCAGTCGGCCCAGTTATGGTATCGCTGAAGGGAATATGCCCGAGAGGCAATAATAAAGTCGTTATTATCTTATTCCATGTTTATGATAAATGTTTATTTTACATGCTAGAATTGTATTGGTCAGAAACATCAATACATGTGTGTTTAATAAACAAAAAGGGTTCCTAGTTATGCCTCTCTTATAGACTAGCTTGTTGATTAACAAGATGATCAAGGTTTCCTGATCATGGACATTGGATGTTGTTAATAATAAGGTCACACCATTGGTGGAATAATGTGATGAACATTCATCCGAAGTATAGCATTACGATCAAAGTCATTATGTTTATATTGCTATAATATCATACGAAGTAATCTTTATCCTTAGACCATGAGATCATGTTAATTGCTAACACCGGAAGAGTATCTTGATAACATCCAACGTCACACCGTAACAGGGTGACTATAAAGGTGGGTTCAGTGCTACGAAGGTGTTATGTTGAGGCTCATGGATCAAGAGTGGGATTTGTCCATCCCGGTGACGGATAGATATACTCTAGGCCCTCTCGGTGATATCACATTGAAATAGCTTGCAAGCAAGTGATGTGATCACTAGAATGTTATATCACGGGAACGAGAAAAGAGTGCATGTCAGAACGAGATCAAACTAGGTATGGAGATACCGATGATCGAATCTCGGACATGTAATATATCGAGACAAAGGGATTTAGTTACAAGCGTTAAAGGTTCTCACGATCACGAAGTCATCGTTGAATGTGTAGGAGTCGATTATGGATCTCCAGGTCCCGTTGATTATTGATCGAGAGGGGTCTCGATCATGTCTGCATTATTCGCGAACCGTAGGGTGACACACTTAAGGGATACCGACACCATTTGGAGCAAATATGTTTCAGATAAAGATTTAAGAACGCGCTGGAATTATTTTAATAGACACCGAAATCAAGCTTTGGTGAAATTGTTGAAATTGGTTGCATGTAATATTGAAATGTTGCGGGGGTTTTATGTGAATGTTTGTTAATTAAAGTAATTAAAAATTCTGAATAAAAATAATAAAGAGTTTTATTAATGAGAGAGCATTAAATTTGGAGAAATTTAATGCATTTAAAGTGGAGACTTTAAAGAGAATGTGAAGGAGCATTTTAATGTGGAGGGTTATCACCACATGAATGGAGGAGGTGAAGGTCACCCCTCCATGCGCCGGCCATGAAGGAGGGCACCCCTCCTCCTATAAAGGCCACCCCTCCTCACTTCTCACACACGGCTCCTTGTGAAGGATCTCTCTCCCCCCCCTAGTATTATTCCCCCATGGTCTCGGATTAGCGAGATACATGTTCCCGGTGGCTTTATATGGAAAGGAGTTGCTGCTTCCGCTGCTTTGTTGGAGCGAGGGACGGAGGTTGTCAGGGTACCGGACGTGTGTGCGATCACGGATGCACCGCTGCTTTGCAGTGCTGGACTTGGTGATGCTGGAGCTGGATCTGATGGACGTGCTGGAGCCGTACCTGCTGGACTTCATCACGATCTTGAGATCGGCAAGTGTATGACTACATCAACCACGAGTTCCTACTCGTTAACAAAGCTCGTTGTCTACGAGGGTAAGTTCTCGTTGGATGTATTTCCACCCGTTGCTTTGTACCTAGTAGATAGATCTTGGCGTGTAGTTCACACCGTAGGAAATTTTTTGTTTTCTATGCTGCGGACCCAACAGTGGTATCAGAGCCTGATCTATGCGTAGGTGCTTTCCATGGGTAGTACACATATGTTTATATGTGGGCGATGATGATCATGTTATTGCATCTTCTATGTACTTTGGATATTGGTGGCATAGTGGGATGAAGTGGCCCGGACCAACCTTACATGTCATCATACATGAGACCGGTTCCACGACTAACATGCAACTAGTTTTGCATAAGTGGCTGGCGGGTGTCTGTCTCTCCTACTATAGTCAATATCTGATTTACAACGAGTTGCTAATAACTTGTTTATCCTCGTTGTGGTTCATGTTCGTAGGTAAGAACGGTTCTATCTCCGAAAGCCCTAAGCCACGTAAAACTTGCAATTGATAAATTAGAGGCGTCTAGTTTAGATCATTGCTGGGCTAGTGTCTTGATATGGTATTGTTGTAAGTAAATGTATGATAGATACTCTTACAACACATTCAACGTGTAAATTCCATAGACCTTGGCCTTACACACAAAGGAATGATAGAGATCATACCACGATGCAAATGATAGAGATCAAATGCATGGACCATATCATCTCACTTTACACATTAGATGTTAGCATCTTATACTGCTAGTTTGGCGCTTTCTGTAGCATTGTAAGATGATCCCTCATTTAAATATCAAGATAAAATGTGTTCTTCCTTAAGTATGCACCGTTCTATGGATCGTGTTTCGAGACATCACGTGATGATCGGGTGTTCTCAACTCTACGCTTTCATGCAACAAGTGTAAGACAGTTTTACACACGCGAATACTAAGGTTCTTACTTGGCGGGCCTAGCATGTACAGACATGGCCTTGGAACACGGACCGAAAGGTTAAGCATGAGTCATATAGTTGATGTGATGACCATATTGATGCTCGCCTTTGAAGCTACACCGACTCACGTGATGATCGGACTTGGTGTAGTGGATTTGGTTCATGTAATCACCAAAAAGGCACGAGGGATGTCATTTTTGAGTGGGAGTTCATTTCTAATTTGGATTAGTCGAACCAAATTTGTCATAAATTAAATCAAAGTGAATTTGCATAGTTTGTTGTAGTCATTGGCATTCGTTTTCTACCTTATGCTTAGTTTTTATTTAAGATAATAGAACTATAGAATTCTGGATATTTACTTTACAAACTGGTATCGCATTGTTTTGAATGTCAATTTAAAGTTTATAAGTCCTATTGCAAACTTTCAGCAAACTCTATTTACTCCATGAAGTTTAATAAGTAGTATTAAATCAAGAGTAAGAATTCCAATGTTAGTATCTAAAGTATCATGTTTGCCTCCATGATTATTGATATTCAAAAAGTTGTTTTAATATCAAGATTATATTGGAGCTGGAAATTGTTTCAGAAATCATCATGTGTGAAAGATATTGTGATATCTGAAACAATGTTTTTGGTTGCATTATGATAGAGTATACTTTAGCAAAATACATGTTCTCATATTGTATGAGAATTTGTGAAGGATGGAGATGCTAGGCATCCGAATCTACCAAAAAGGTTTTGGGAACTGATATTATACTCGTGATTCTTCCTTATAAGCTATAGTAGCTTGATCATGAAAGTTGTCATGATAAGGATGAATAGAATATGTAAGTAAAATGTTTACTACACTAATAGATTCCTAAAGAATGGATTTTTGAAAGAATACCAAACATTTGATGATGGTGATCCACTTCAAAGTGCAAGTCCAAAGGTATTAGTATTTGACTATATACGCTTTGTACTATGTGTCATGTGAATGACACCACTATTGATGTTGATAGATTCTTTTAAAAGGAAAAGGAATTGCTGAAAGAGAATCTATAAAATATTTGGCAGAAAAGAAAAGGTTGGAGATGTCCAACTTAGGTATATAGAAGATATACATGTTATGGTTGTATTCCTTGCTTGTTAAACAATGTGGTTCTTAGGTATTGGATACCGGTATTGGATACCGAATTGGTTGGTATGAAGTGTCATACAGGACAACGCAATTCATGAACTACAATGGCCTAAGTAACTAGCAAGAGAATGAGTGATGATGTTCATCGAAAACAAATAAAGTGTTATTGTGTTTTTCGTTGTCATCAAACCAAGCCTTCAAGATTTGTTTAAATAATTGTTATTTTGTTCCGGTATCATGAGAACAATGGATGTTCAAATAATTACCGTATTCCATAAAGGATGGATGAACTTTTACAAGTCTAGTTGGAGAAATCACATCCATAAACACTATTGCTAAAATGTCGCAAGACAAATGATTGAAAGATCACTTATGAAGTGACATCGCTGTTTAAATTATATTTGAAAGAAAACATGAAGAAACTCCATGTTGATGGATTTTTGGAGCCTTTGATTTTGATCAATTGACGCATGTGAGACTTTCCTCGAGATAATTGAAACTCCGTCCATAGGCCAGAGAGGAACGGATGACTAGCTTATTGGAAATTGTGCATGCTGATGTGCATAGTCCATTATGTGTAGCCATATGCGATGGATATTTTTGCTTCATATGCTTTCTCCGAAAATTTGAGTGAATATATCTGTATATTTACTTAATAAGGAAGAAGTATGAAACATTTGAAAATTGTTCAAAGACTTTCAAGATGAAGTGGAAAATCATTGTAACAAGAAAATAAAGAGTTTATGATTCGATCATAAAGGAAGATATTTGAGTTACATGTTTAGCAAAAACACCTAAGACTTGAGGAATTGTTCCATGATTTGTGTTTCCCGATAAACCATAGGAGTATGGCATATTCGAGAGATAAAATCAAACCATGTTTGACATGGTAAGATCAAGGGTGTCATTTATAAAACTGCCATTATGTTTTAAGGATTGAAGCTTTAGAGACTACCGCTTTTACACTGAAAAGAGCACCATCGTGATCCATTGAAATGACACCATATGAGTTATGGTTTGGGATAAAACCCGAATTGTCTTTTCTTAAATTTTGGTATGCTATGCATAAGTAAAATGTTTACAACCAAAGTCGGATAAGCACGTCTTTGTAGGTTATCCCAAAGAATTTGTTGGGAATTTCTCCATAACACCGAGGACAAAAGAGTTTGTTACTTGGAACGTCAAGTTTCTTGAGAAGGAATTTTTCGTGAAAAGTTAAGTGGGAGGACAATAGAACTTTGATAAGGTTGTTGAACCTTAGCTATATGTGCTAAGTAGCGCAGCGCTGGAAAGTGTCCCGATGGCGGCCACAATGCTCATGGCTCTCGTGATTACAAAAGGTGTGATCTCGGAGATTAGAGTTCCTATAGAACCGTGTGGGTTGGTAAGAATCAAATAGTAAGATTTGATAAGCAAGTCGTTATTGTTTTGACAATGATGAACCGACTACATGCAAAGAAGCGATGATGGGCCCTGACTCCATAAAATGACTAGAAGTCATAGAATTCGTGATAGTATCCATACACGAGAAAACAAGTTTCTGAACTTGGAAGACCCTCCGGAAAGGGGTGAAGCCTATCAGTCGTGTTTGGATCTGTAAAGAAATAAGGCATGGATGTTTAACATCTATGAAATAGTCGACATGTCGGAAAGAAGTTTACGACAATGTTCAAGGAGTTGACTATGACAAGATTTGATCTTTCATAGCGATATATAGTCTTGACGGATTAATGTAGCAACCACTACATATAATTTGGTATATGGTAGTTGAATAAACAAAACAAGGTTCTTCTAATAGAACGGTAACCTAGGACATGTACATGACATGGTCCGAAGGGTTTTGTTAATTCAAAGGGTGCTAAAAGGGCATGTAAACTTCAATAGTTGAAGTAAGCATAGCAGAGTTGGAATCTTCACCATGATGAAACTGTTAAAAGAGTTTAAATTCATTGGAGATGATGAAGATGCTTGCATTTGCAAGAAATTAAGTGGGAGCGCTGAGACATATTTCTAATACATTATGTAGAGGACATATTGTTGATTGGAAATGATGTATCTTGTATTGACACAAGTTAAGAATTTCATTAAAATAATATTTTGATGAAAGACTTGGGCAAACCCAGAATATTAGGCATCAATATCTATATGGATAGATTAAGGCGCTAATATGGTTGTGCCAGACATACATATACGAGATATTGAAAGGGTTCAATATGGAAACAACAAGAAAGGTTCTTGCTGCATGGAAAGGATTGTATCAAAATTCAAGTGTTTCAACACTTGGTGAGTAAAATAGTTAAAGGTAGTTCATTTTAAAGATATTCTTATGAGCTTTGGAAGAACTAAGAATATAAAATGTATAAGTGACAAATAGTTAAAGGTAGTTCATTGTAAAGTGTTACATTGATACTAGTTTTGTCACAAGATACAAATTAAATTTATCTCAATTTAGACTATGGGTGGCACAATATAATGGAAAGGATGTTCCATGATGGATTTGGATGAGTTCCAAAGTTGGGATATTGTGATGGATACTACAACAAAAGGCTAAGTATATGACTGCTATAGTAGCAGCATAGGAGGGCATTTGTGTTAAGTAGTTTGTTATCAAACTAGGTGTGGTTCAAAGTGGGCTAATACTATGAAGATATATTGTGTGACTATAATATCAACATATTTTGAGCCGAACGAACTAAAGGTCTCACCAAAGGACCAAATCTATACAATGCCATCTCATTTGAGAATGAGTGATGCGTAGAGACGCAGAGACATGCAAATACACATGGACCTGAAACTGTTAGATCCAGAGATTATGTTAACCACTAGCAATAGCGTATATGCAACACCAGAAAGCCATAGGTGTTCAATACGCAAAGTTTTTAAACTATATTATTGACTCTAGTGCAAATGGGAGACTGAAGGGAATATGCCCGAGAGGCAATAATAAAGTGGTTATTATCTTATTCCATGTTTATGATAAATGTTTATTTTACATGCTAGAATTGTATTGATCGGAAACATCAATACATGTGTGTTTAATAAACAAAAAGGGTTCCTAATTATGCCTCTCTTATAGACTAGCTTGTTGATTAACAAGATGATCAAGATTTCCTGATCATGGACATTGGATGTGGTTAATAACAAGGCCACACCATTGGTAGAATGATGTGATGAACATTCATCTGAAGTACGATCAAAGTCATTATGTTTATATTGCTATAATATCATATGAAGTAATCTTTATACTTAGACCATGAGATCATGTTAATTGCTAACACCGGAAGAGTATCTTGATAACATCAAACGTCACACCGTAACAGGGTGACTACAAAGGTGGGTTCAGTGCTACGAAGGTGTTATGTTGAGGCTCATGGATCAAGAGTGGGATTTGTCCATCCTGATGACGGATAGATATACTCTGGGCCCTCTCGGTGATATCACATTGAAATAGCTTGCAAGCAAGTGATGTGATCACTAGAATGTTATATCACGGGAACGAGAAAAGAGTGCATGTCGGTAACGAGATCAAACTAGGTATGGAGATACCGATGATCGAATCTCGGACATGTAATATATCGAGACAAAGGATTTAGTTACAAGCGTTAAAGGTTCTCACGATCACGAAGTCATCGTTGAATGTGTAGGAGTCGATGATGGATCTCCGGTCCTCATTGATTATTGATCGGAGAGGGTCTCGATCATGTCTGCATTATTCGTGAACCGTAGGGTGACACACTTAAGGGATACCGACACCATTTGGAGCAAATATGTTTCAGATAAAGATTTAAGAAAGCGCTGGAATTATTTCAATAGACACCGAAACTGTTTCGGGTGAAATTGCTGAAATTGGTTATGCATGTAATATTGAAATGTTGCAGGGGGTTTTATGTGAATGTTTTTTAATTAAAGTAATTAACAAAATTCTGAATAAAAATAATAAAAGAGTTTTATTAAATGAGAGAGCATTAAATTTGGAGAAATTTAATGCATTTAAAGTGGAGACTTTAAAAGAGAATGTGAAGGGGCATTTTAATGTGGAGGTGTTACCACCACATGAATGGAGGAGGTGAAGGGTCACCCCCTCCATGCGCCGGCCATGAAGGAGGGGCACCCCCCTCCTCCTATAAAAGGCCACCTCCTCCTTACTTCTCACACACACCTCCTTGTGAAGGATCTCTCTCCCCCTCTAGTATTATTCCCCCATGGTCTCGGATTAGCGAGATACATGTTCCCGGTGGCTTTATCTGGAAAGGAGTTGCTGCTTCTGCTGCTTTGGTGGAGCGAGGGACGAAGGTTGTCGGGGTACCGGACGTGTGTGCGATCACGGATGCACCGCTGCTTTGCGGTGCTGGACTTGGTGGTGCTGGAGATGGATCTGATGGACGTGTTGGAGCCGTACCTGCTGGACTTCATCACGATCTTGAGATCGGCAAGTGTACGACTACATCAATCATGAGTTCCTACTCGTTAACAAAGCTCGTTGTCTACGAGGGTAAGTTCTCGTTGAATGTATGTCCACCCGTTGCTTTGCCGTAGGAATTTTTTTGTTTTCTATGCTGCGAACCCAACAATCGCCTACTGTCAGGTAGGGGCAACGTCAACTAAATACCTACATGGCCGATGCGATTTACCTAGATATTACATGAGCTGCAAACTTCATAAAATTATTACATCTCATCAACAAACTGAAGGGTAAGAAAAATCAGTATTTCAGTTGCTAATCGAGATTGAGCCCACGAGCTACCACCCAGAGCCCCTTGCACGCCCGAAGCCGCCGCCACCCGAAGCCACCCACAGCCACCGCCCACAGTTAATCTCCAAGCCCCTCTTTTTTTGAACTACAAATTTGATTTTATTTTGATTTATTGACATCAATTTGGAGCAACCACAAACTTAGAAATTTGTTATTTCGATCAAATGCATACTTTAGGATGCCCAACCCGCATCCTCGTCATCGACTCGGCGGCAACGACAGAGGACTGCTCGGCTTGGCCAGGCATGTTCGAGATTGGGCTCCGCTGGATGGCATTGGGAGGTGCTACCTTTCCGGACGCGTAGCTTGATGAGGAATCTGGGTCCCGTTGTCAACCCGGAGCTTCTTTGGTGGCGGTCGAGTGGTCCACAATCGGTGCAGAGGGAGACGGTCCCCGAGGAGGTGGTATGGAATCGTGTCAGGGAGGAGGACGAGCACGCCCATCGCTATATGGCTGCGTTGGAGGTCAGGATCTTCAATACCTGGCAGTTTCTTCAGGGATTTCACCCGAGTTATGCTCCTGTGATGGTTCCTTCTCTTTGGGTGTTCACTGCCCGCGGCTTAGTACCCGGAAGTTCGCATCCAGTTTGATTGAGCGAGATGTATTTGTCATATTATCTGATTTATAGTAGAACTATGTCGAGAACTTGAAAAAGATAACTGATATCTTGATTGTGGATGCTGAATATCATTCTAATATATCTTATTGTGCTACCGGTATTATGCTATTGCTTCTAGATGCTGTAGATAAAGAAATTACCTGTAGCGTGGCCCTCAACGCTAATGGTTGGAACCATGAGAGCATTCCACCACACTTGTGCATGTATGCTAGGGCCACATGTGTATTCTCGTGCCATTCCGGGCGTTAGACGGTCCTTCTCCGGGAGACCCTAATCCGAGGGCCCCGTTGGTCTAGTCCCCTAGCTTTCTCTACACGAGGGTTTAACAATGTACTTTAGTGTTGGTCTAGTGTTGTCTAGGCCATACCTACATGGAAAACCATGGTTGGTACCATGGTTCCACCGATTTCCCTGTCGCAGGAGTTTTCTCATGTAGGTCCAGCACACTTCTGTAAGTGTTATCGCATGCACCATAGACGATCACACCCGGGAGCAAGGTTTTCCATCTAGGAGCATTACACAACACTTGTGCATGTATGTTAGGGCCACACGCGTGTTCTCGTGCCATTCCGGATGTCAGACGGTCTTCTCTAGCAAAACCCTAATCCAAGGGCGATGTTGGTCTAACCCCCTAGCTTTCTCTATAAGTTTATTTTATTCAACGAAAATATATAATATTTGAATTTAGATAGATAAATCTTTTTTCCTGCAATTTTTAATATATTATATGTATTTTTCTGATTTATAATGATTTAGTTATGATTTTTCTAGGTTTATTGTGGAAAAAAAATGAAAAATACATATGCCGACGGCCGTCGGCATAGACTAGACGGCGTTGCCGCGCAATCACGCACCGGGTACTTGGGCCCACACGAGGCGACCTTACGCCGACGGGGGCCGTCGGCCCACTACAGGCTATGCCGACGGCTCGATTGCGTCAACGTTCCTACTGAGTCTACGCCGATGGCTTTTCTGGGCTGACGGCCCGGTTCCTGGCCGGCCTAGCTCGTGCCGTTACGCCGACAGCCCCAACATTTGACCGTCGGCGTAGCATATGGCCGTCGGCGCCTTGGACGTTTCGTGTAGTGATGTATGGTTCATCGATCGGGCTGGAGTCAATTGTACTCCTACTATCTTGAAGTAATAAAAGGGTCGGATGTTTCTAAAAAAAAAACTACGCGTCTATTGCTGCGTCACGGCTAGGCTGCGCGTGACGTGCACGAGTTCGTACTTTAACTCGATCACCGCTTCAGCATGCGGCCTTGTTGTGTAGGCTGCGTTATTTCAAAGGTTCTCACACGATCTTGTTGGCCTTCCGCTGTTGCTAACAAAATTATTACTACAAGGTCACAAGCACAAGTGGTCGATCGAGGCATGTTGTCAAAGGGCTGTGTGAAACCAAAGCCGGTGTGAACCAACGACGACTTTACTGACTTTCCGCGTACGAACGTACGTACTGGATGCTCATTTGATCTGCGGATCCAATGCAACCACCAAGGAACATTCCAGTTTAGTTCTTTGGGGGACGATGTGTAGTACTAGTAGGTGAAAGATAAGTTGCCAAAATGGTGTCACAACGCAGATCGACGTACCGACCCCTACGGTACTCTTTTCTTCACTTTGTCATGCGTCTCCGTCTAAACTTAAAGCATCGCTAGTGGAGGAGAGCAGCTCGCTACGTGCACATGCATCTGGAAACAAATCATTGATGGCCACACAACATATATAGGTGCAGTGGGATGCACACGACGCATGGCTTGGGGTTGCATCGGTCATCCCTTTTTTTTAGTTAACTAGCATTACGGCAACTCACAAATCCAAGGACATAACCTTAGACATGTCGAAATTGTATGAAAAACATGTGATTCCATATTATTTGTATCATACAATTAGAAAGTAGTACAAATACATCCCGATTGAAAACATTATGCTAATTAGTTGTAGAAAAATATTTAGTCAACTTGTTTTCGACGACTATATTTAATCAACTTTAACTCGTTGATCATGATAATTGGTACCATTTCGAAATAAAACATTGTGTTGCAACCATATATATGTAGTGAAGATATACCAGCCCTAGAATGTTAATAATATGGTTAAACCGAACATATGATTTTGATTATCTTATCGAGTCTACTTGCTGAAGAATTTTTTATGTGGATTTCTAACTGGCCTTTCTTTGTCAGATCAGACATCCTTTTAACAGAGTAAATTTTGTATGTTATGATTATATGTGACCAGTAAGTATTTCAGACAGAGAACACCACAATTAGAAAAACACGAACATATGTGAATATATGCTGCGGTGCTTGGAAAACCATCTGAATTTTTAGATGACATTTTGAATGCAATGATCATCATTCGTAGCTAGTCCAACCGTAAGCGTGATGATTTTCATTTTAGCTTGTTTGGTTCTTTCTTCCTGCTGTTACTACCTAATCATTCTATGCAGCGACAGAGCTTTGAGATGCAACTTGAAGCATCATATTGCATTTTACATGTCTCCAAAATTATTCAAAAAATCAATATAATTATTTTTTTCTCACTTCTAAATTCTAAAAATTATTTATAGATAGATAGTAGAAGTTAGAGGAGGCTTTCTATAACATCATTTATTTGGATACATAAGTTAAAAAAAATATCAATTTTTTAATAATAATTTGTGCTATCCTCCACTCTTCAATCAAGTCATCCTATGCTCCCATTCACATGAATTTCAACACGGACTAGTACGTCGGATTGGAAGCACAGTGTTTTACACTCAGCATGTTACCAACATTATTTGTCCGAGCTAGTCATGAATACTCATTAGTAGTATCCTTATATATGCCAAGTTTTGTTCTAGCGGGACGGTGTGTAGCAGTAGGTCCAAGATAGGTTGCCAAAATGGTGTCACACGCAAATCGACGCACCGGTACCTACTCTTTTCTTCAGTATGTCATGGGTCTCCGTCAAAACTTAAAGCATGCATGGCGAGACGAGAGCAGCTCGCTAGGTGCACAGGCATCTGTGAACAAATCATTGATGGCCACACAACGTATATAGGTGCAGTGGGATGCAGACGGCACACGGCGTGGGGGTTGTATCGGTCGTCCCATTTTTGTTAATGGATGCAGTTAAATTAGGTCAGGCGTTCTCAGTTCTACTCAGCCGTGGCACGGAACTACTCAGACGTGTTGGGCTTCAGGATTATACTACTTCCCAGTGAGAATGGCCCGGGTACGCATGACCGTTCCGTTGGGTGTGGGCTGCCACATACATGAAAACGGAAAAAAGCCAGCAGCGTGTTCGCAGGCCAGCTTTGTTCTTTAAATAGCTTTGCATCGATCATGCCATCCATATACCCCCTGGTGAGCATGTGATCATCTAGAAGAGCAAGCAGCATTGCGTGTGTGGCCATCGACGCGAGCTCGATGGGACCCTAACCTAGCTAGATTGTGTAGATCGAGCCACTGCTGGTTGTGTGGCCGTTTCTGGATGTAAGCTGCGATCACCACGACATGTAACACGCAGGAGAATGAGTAAATTCTTGGTAACGTGTCGCACGCGCTCATAGGAGCTTCTAGTTCTGGGGAGCCTCTGTCTATGAACGTGGCTTTCCTTCTCCCTTTCACGGTTTCAATTCCCAGCGCAAGGCCACCCTGCAGATTTTTCTTTTTCGTTTGCATTTTCTCCTATGAATTTCTAGTGGAAATGGATGTCTACCGCACGATTAGTTAGAGACAAAAGCAAAAGACAGGAAAAAAAGGGCCCGTGGTAAAACACCCCAAAATCAAATTCTAAACGCATGATAATTAAGCTTAGTTCGTTAGCATCTGACTGTAGAATTTCATACGCTGTTTTGAAAAGAAAAAACCCCAAGGTGAACCTGGTTTCTAAGCTCGCTAGGTTTACTGAGCACGATTATCTCTTTCGGTGAAAAAACCTCAACGATGCTCCAAAATCTACAAAGATACGACTTCCTATATATGTTCCAAAACATAAGACAGTGACATTATAAATATCGCAGATATATAGATGGAGTGATGGACGCGTGTGAGATCTCGATGAAATATGGTAAGGAGCAACACAGTGACATTATAAGGTCTCGACTCACTACACAGCATAGGACACCTGGAGCGTTCAGGTCATCAATGCAAAGGTGCGGCACATGATCGAGCCCAACGACACAAGACTCCTCTAACAGTTTAGGAGTTCGGTTAGATACCACCGCTGCGTATTTTTACTCCTCTAACCGATTTTAGGGGATCGGTTAGGTGCGACCGCTACTCCTCTGAGTCACTACACATAGGACACCTGGAGCGTTCAGGTCAATGCAAAGGTGCGGCACAGGATCGAGCCCAACCACACGTACACGACCCCATAGACACTGACTCCAGCACTAATTAGTGCCATGCAACTAAACAGAACAGAACGGGGACCAACAGTTGTTCACACGTACACACTCGATCGATCATGCACGTACGCACACACAGCAACTAATAATTAAACACCAACAGCTCACTAATGCATGCAGCTGCGTAAAACTCAAGATCAGCGGGCTTCTATTCCTCTTTCGCCGGACGGCCTTCAGTGCATCACTCGTCCTCCCTTCATGCTTCATCCCCAACAGCTCCACGTCAGCATGCCCGCGAAGAAGGACACGATCATGACAACCCACAGCGGAACGCACATGTTCAGCCAGCCAAGGCGCCCACCGCACGCCCCCGCCGCCGCCCCCTCGTCCTCTCCGGCTCCATCATCCAGCTTCTTCCGCAGAAGAACGGCGTCGATGACGTGCAGGACCACCTGGGGGGCCTCCGACGACGAGTGGACGGTGGTCTTGGTGACCGTGGCCACGCTGTCCTCTTCCGGCCACGTCGGCCAAAGCCGCATGGTACCGTTGCGTTCGCGGACGAGGACCGTCTGCGTCTCGCCGCCTGTGGCCGCGTCGGCGACGGCCAGAGTGGGGACCGACACCGAGTGGAAGCCGGCGAGCTGGGCACGGACGTACTGCCCTGCCGCGCCGTGGTGCAGCAGGACCGCGAGGCGGTCCGTGTCGGCGAGGGCTAGGAACGTAGGAGCGAACCCGGCAACGGCCTTGTCGTCAGGGCAGAAGAGGGTGAGCCCTCCGCCGCCGGCCGCGACGCGCTCCTCGAAGACGGCGCTCGCGTTGGGCGTCGCGGCGACGAGGGCCGCGAAGCTCCCGCAGCCGCTCCTGAACATGGTGTCCATGAGCCCCTGCGGCGCGTCGGACCCGTGCGCAGGGACCGAGTCGGGAGTGCCTGGGAGCTCGAGATGGGGAAGAAGCTCGTCGTCGCCTCCGGCGGCGGTGGCTGCAGAGGCGATGAGCAGAAGACCGAGCAGCAGAACAGGTGCCGCCATTGCTTGCGCCGCACGAGCTGCTAGTTGCTAGCGTGAGAGAGGAACTGCTGCTGGTTGGAACGAGTGTAGGTGGCGTGTGAGCGGATGGAGGCATGGAGCATTTTTATGCAGGGAGACCAGTGAAGGGAGAGAGAGAGAGGAGGGAGCTATACGTGTCGATCACCCAACGGAACGGTCAGCCGTACCCGAGTTCATTGTCACTGGGAAGTATAATCCCGAAGCCCAACACGGCTGAGTAGAACTGAGAACGCCTGACCTAATTTAACTACTACATCCATTAACAAAAATGGAACACGTGTGTCGTCTGCATCCCACTGCACCTATATATGTTGTGTGGCCATCAATGATTTATTATAGATGCATGTGCACGTAGAGAGCATGCTCTCCACTCGCCATGCTTTAAGTTCAGACAGAGACACATGACAAAGTGAAGAAAAGAGTACCGTAGGGGTCGGTGCATCGATATGCGTGCGTGACACCATTTTGGCAACTTATCTTGGACCCACTGCTGCACACCGTCCCCCAATGAACTAAACCGTGAGATGTTCATTCCTTGGTGGTTGCATTGAATCCGCAGATCAAATGAGCATCCAGTAGTACGTACGCGAAAAGTCGGTAAAGTCGTCGTTGGTTCACACGGCTTTGATTTCACACAGCCCTTTGACAACACTCCTCGATCGACCACTTGTGCTTGTGGCCTTGCAGTAGTAATAATTTGTTAGCAACAGCGAAATGCCACAACATTACAACAAGATCGTTTCAAAACCTTTTAAAATAACGCAGCCTACGCAACAAGGCCACATACTGAAGCAGTGATCGAGTTAAAGTCCGCACGTCACCCGCAGCCTAGCCGTGTGGTGCATGCAGCAATAAATGCCTAGGTTTTTCGTTCTTTTGAGAAACATCCGACGGAGAGGCACTGCTGCTGGTTGGCACGAGTGAAGTGCAGATTACTTGGCGTGTGAGGGGCCGGGATGGGGGCATTTTTATGCACGGAGAGCAGTGAAGTGCGACCAATGAACGGTCATGCGCACCCGGACCCGCTACAACGCTCCGCCTAATTTAACTCCATCCATTAACAAAAATGGGACGACCGATACAACCCCACGCCGTGTGTCGTCTGCATCCCACTGCACCTATATATACCTTGTGTGACCATCAATGATTTGTTCGCAGATGCATGTGCACCTAGCCAGAGGCAAGCCATGCATGCTTTAAGTTTAGACGGAGACGCGTGCCAAAGTGAAGAAAGGAGCACGTAGGGGACGGTGCGTCGATCGGGGCGTGTGACACCATTGTGGCAACTGATCTTGGACCCACTGCTACTTGGCACTGGTG
Organism: Avena insularis; assembly: GCA_023614405.1. Lineage (NCBI taxonomy): Eukaryota > Viridiplantae > Streptophyta > Magnoliopsida > Poales > Poaceae > Avena > Avena insularis. The sequence continues at coordinate 90,412,246 of CM042696.1, read as the reverse complement.
GTGTTAAATTACACTAGAAATTCACGTGAATGTGAAGCATAGGATGACTTGACTGAAGTCTCCTCTAAATTTTAGTATCGATGTATAAATATTTTTTTGAATTTAGAAGTGATAAAACATATTATATTGATTTTCTGAATAATTTTGGAGACATATAAAATGCAATATGATGCTCAAAGTTGCATCTCAAAGCTCTGCCGCTGCATAAAATGATTAGGTAATAACAGCAGGAAGAAAGAACTAAACAAGCTAACAAAAACCATCACGCTTATGGTTGGCCTAGCTACTGATCATTGCATTCAAAATGTCATCTAAAAATTCAGATGGGTTTCCAAGCATCGCAGCATATATTCACATATGTTTGTGTTTTTCTAATTGTGGTATTCTCTGTCTAAAATACTTTCTGGTCACATATATTCATAACGTACAATATTTACTCTGTTAAAAGGATGTCTGATCAACCCGAACAAAGAAATGCCAGTTAGAAATTCATATGAAAAATTCTTTAGCGAAGTAGACTCGATAAGATAATCAAAATCATAAGTTCGGTTTAACCATATTATTAACATTCTAGGGCTGGTATATCTTTACACATATGGTTGCACCACAATGTTTTATTTCGAAATGGTACCAATTATCATGAATCAACGAGTTAAAGTTTATTAAATATAGTCCTCGAAAACAAGTTGATTAAATATTTTTTTAACAATTAGTGAGCACAATGTTTTCAATGGAGGTATATTTGTACTACTTTCTAACTGTATGATATAAATAATATGGAATCACATGTTTTTCATACAATTTCGACATGTTCGAGGTTATGCCCTTACATTTGTGAGTGCCATAATGCAACCCCACGCCGTGCGTCGTCTGTATCCCACTGCACCTATATATGTTTGCTAGCAATGATTTGTCTGCAGATGCATGTGCACCTAGCGAGCTGCTCTCCACTCCCCGTGCATTAAGTTTAGACGGAGACGCATGATAAACTGAGGAAAAGAGTACGTAATGGGTCGGTGCGTCGATCTGCGTGTATGACACCATTTTGGCAACTCTGATCTTGGACCGACTAAACTGGGCTGTTCCTCGGTGGTTCCTCGGTGGTTGCACTGCATCCGCGAATCAAATGAGCATCCAATACCCGTTAAAAAAAAAGAGCATCCAATAGTACGTACTGTACGCGGAAAGTCCGTAAAGTCGTCGTTGGTTCATGCCGGCTTTGGTTTTACACAGCCTCGACCCACTTGGTCACTTGCGCGTGTGCCCTTGTGATCATCTTGTTATGTTAGCAACAGCGGAAGGCCACGACAAGGTCGTGTGAAAACCTTCTGAAATAACGCAGGCTACACAACAAGCCTGCATGCTGCAGCGGTGAGTTATAAAGTCATCATCCCCGTTTCGAAAAAAAAAAGTCATCATCACAACTAGTGCACGTACGTCTCGTCCGAATATGCACAATGGAACCCGGGCTAATTACATATAGCCCGGGTGGTTTTTTTTCAAACTCAATTTTTTTGAATTTGATAATTTCCAAAAAAAAACCTGGGTGTAGCCAATTATGAGATTTACCGTGTGTACATTTTTGAAAACCTTCTGAAATAACGCAGGCTACACAACAAGCCCGCATGCTGCAGCGGTGAGTTATAAAGTCATCATCTCCGTTTCGAAAAAAAAAAGTCATCATCAGAACTAGTACACGTACGTCTCGTCCGAATATGCACAATGGAACCCGGGCTAATTACATATAGCCCGGGTGGTTTTTTTTCAAACTCAAATTTTTGAATTTGATAATTTCCAAAAAAAAACCTGGGTGTAGCCAATCATGAGATTTACCGTGTGTACATTTTCAGCTCCAAATACCACGTATTTTGGGCTCAGCAAAAAAAATACAAAATCGCACAAAATAACAAAATACCCACTTTAGTGTACCGTTGTTTAACACTATTCACCGAGGAAAAAAAACTCAATTTGTCATTTTTTGCTGGCCTAAAATATGAAGTACTTTGAGATGTTATTTTACACACTGATAGAAGACATGATTGGCTATATCATTGTATTTTTTATGATTTTTTTAAATTAATTCAAAATTATGAAGCTCCAAAAAAGGGGGGGGAGGAGGGGGATGGTGGATTCTGGGATCCACAGTGCCTGATTTTTCAAACTATAAAAAAATGAATTCATAATTTTCAAATTATTCTAAAATAAATACTTGGGCGTAGACAACATTGAAATCTACCGGTGTGTAAAATTTCATACCAAGATAATTTGTATTTTAGGCTCAACGGAAACAACAAATTCAGTTTTTACCATCGGTGAACAATGTTAAACACTACACCAGAGTGGGGATTTTATCTTTTTGTGTGATCTATCTTTCTTGATAAGCCTAGAATACATAATATTTCAAGATAAAAATCTACACGATAGTATATTTCATGATTGCCTACATGTAGGTATTTGTTTCAGAATTTTTGACAATCTTTGAAATTAAATTTTCCAGAGTTTGGGAAAAAACAAAAAGGGCACCTCCACCGTGAGGATGCAGCGGACACGGATGTCCGAGGCCTGTCCACTCCGTACCCGCTGCCTAAAATGCCTAAACGGGTAAGGGCATCTCCAACGACTTGACCTAAATGGACCGAGGTTGTCCGAACGTGTCCGATCTGACAGGGGACGCAACCCAGCACCTCGTTTCCCCTGGCTGCTAGGCCGCCGCCCAACTCTCACTTGTCCTGGCAAAGCCTCGTTTTCCAGCATGCCACTACGGGGTACAAGCTTTGTTCCCTCCCCGCCGCTGCCCATTGAGAAATATGTCTGGAGCGGCGGTACATATGGCGAAACATGTGGCGGTGGAGGGGGAAAGGATGCTGACAGCGGTGGAGGGGGGAAAGATGCCGACAACAGCGAAGGAGGAGAATAATCATGAGGGGAAGGAAGATAAGAAACCGACAGGGGAGAAGGACACGAAACCGGAAGGCGAGGCCGGCGGCACCAACATGTATTTTGCCAAGAAGTGGGTCGGATCCTTCTTTCACCCTTATGTTAGCTCTGCAATTTTGCCAAGAACACCTTCCCTCCAATCTCTGAAATGTTTGTATTGCTTCTCTAGCAGTGGTGCCTCAGATCCTTCCTTCCTTCCCTAATAGGTTTGTGTATGTTATCCGAACACCCGTCTGTTCTCTGTTCTCGATCATTGAAGATCCTGCCAACTTATTTTATTTTCACGTGTCTTGCTACATCCATTTTTCTCTATTGTGCCTCTTTCTATTTTTCATGTTTCAATTTTATCATCTAATTTATTTTATTTACTTATTTTTGTCCTTTAATTTTAATTTTTGGGGGTAACTACATGATTTTGTGGTACACAAACATTTTCTCCGAACTCATCAAATTTTATTTGAGAGGGGAATATTTTTGAAATACATGGAAATTTCTTTTTGTAATCGGACATTTGTTTTGATAATCATAGATACTTATAAAAAAAAGCTACTATGCCTATGCCACATAGTACTTTATTTCGATAGGAACATTTTTTTTCAGAGTTGTGTGCATATTTTATTTAATATAAATGAGTAAATCTCTCAACTAAATAGGTAAAATTTAGCACGAGATGGAACAATTTTGGTTGACCTATGTAAATGTTTTTAGTGTATCTATGTAGTAGTGATTTCTACCAATATTTAAAAAATCAAGCGAAGTTATTTTTGAGAAATATGTAAAAACCATATCTTAACAAGTTGTTTCATCGAGACACCTGTGTGCAGTCTGTGGACTCACTCGAACCGGTACCTACTATATGCCGCCAGGGAGAGGCGACGCGAGAGAAAGCCCATCTAGGGTTCCACACCCCTCGCCGACGACGTCGCCGGTCAGCTCCGCCTTCGTTAGCCCTAGGGCCTTGGAGGTGTGGCGGATCATGGCCTCTCGCCCTGTTTCGCCTGTTTTCTAATGTTTTCTTCGGCATGTTGAGGCGACGGCTATGTCCTGAAGTCAGAATAAGGTCCTCTCTGCTCTATCCTCGCACCGGTGATGCATCTAGCATCGACGGAGGGTGTGTGAAGTTGTTTGTCCGGCGGATCTTCTCAGATTCTATCTGTTTTCGTGTTCGTCGGTTTGTTCAGGTAAAGTCTTCTCTAATCTACGAATGTTATTATTGACGATGATTGCTTCTCTACTGCGTTGGTCCTTTGTCGCCTTAGCACGACGACTTCCCATCAGTATACGACAAGAAGCTCTACTAGTCCCTCTGGTCCAGTTTATTAGGCACGCACGTAGTTTAAGAAAATCTTTGACCATCAATTTTGGTCAAATTTTTTTACATAATATGTCACAAAAATTATACCATTGGAAACTACTTTTGAAGATGAATCCAATGGTATAATTTTTATGACATATTATGTAAAATTTGTTGACCAAAATTATTGGTCAAAGTTGTTCATAAACTGCATGTGTGTCTAATAAACCGGACCGGAGGGAGTACGACAAGTTTTGTCCGGCTCCGGTGATGGAGGGGCGAAGACGACGAAGCGCCTTCGGCTCGTGCTTGTGCTTGTAGTCATCGCTAGGTGATCCAAAGCGCTATTTGTAATTTTTATTACTTTTCAATCTGTTTATACTACTGTTAATGATTATTAATAGATTGGTGAATTTTTTTTAAAGAAAAAACAAGCTGTTTCATTTTGGGCATTGGCTGTAATTTAGCATGCGCTTCGGGGATACACGGGCTTCTCTCCCGCTTAAAGCCGACCTAGATCCTACCTAAAACATGTGGTGCTGGCCCAATTCGCACTACTGCCACGGAGCCAGCTAACTTTACTTTGATAGAAGGACTTATTTTCTTGAGAAAAAAAGATAGAACGACCCATTTTCTCTTTCTCTTTTCTATACCTAATCTATATCTATATCTAATAATAAAGGACGGATTGTTTCTTCCGGTCCAACACTTTTTTGGACACTTTTACCCTCCTACCGGACATTTATTACACTCTTTGCCACCTTTAAGTGAATTAATCCTTTTATTCCAGAGGCCTTTTATTCGGAGCAGCCATGCACTTCGACCGTGATCAATTTTCATCGCCCTTCCTCTTGGGCCTCCTCGTGGACATGTCTATGGATATTGGCCTATTAAGCCTACGTCAGTATTTTTTGTCACAGTAATTCAATCAACCATCGACAGAATCCATCGAAGAAAATAGCTTCGGTACTTTTCTGGGTTGAATAGTCCCACATTGTTCCATTGCAATGGGTCAAACCGGTTTATATACGTTCAGTTGTCTCTAATATCAGCAAGCGCGGGGATCAACCACTGATTGGTTCGATTAAAATCTGCTGTCTAGATGAATTAAAGGAGAGGGCGTTTGCCTGCATTCAATTAAGAGGATGGGCTTGGTCTAAGCTAAACTAAATCGATAGAAATTGGGAGCAGCGGCCGCGGCCTCAGCGCACTCCCAGATCAGAATTTCGAGGAAGGGGATTGGAGGTCTGAAATACTGGATGGTAGGGGGCGGATTGCCGTGGGATCCATGCCAGACACCATCGGTGGCTGGGATAGGCGGTGCGAGGGCCGAATGGTCAAGGGGATGGAGGCGGGGGCGGTAGCGTCAGTCCCTGGGATGGGTGGTGGGAGGGCCGACAGGTCAAAGGGGTTGGAGGCGGGGGAATCGGTAGGGCTGTTGGTCTCTGTCGACCATGGCTACTGTCTTGGTTAAACGCGTCGTGAAGCCTGTCGTGTTTGTTGTATGTAGATTCATTTTTCTTTTGTTCTTTTAGAGATTGATGCATGACCTGTGGGCGTCTGAGAAGTCAGCCTAACTCGGGGTGAGTAGCAATGTACATGTTATATGTTATTAGTACAATGGCTGGAGTATATGTACGCTAAGAGCTTTAAAGCTTTTTACATCGAAATTTCTTTATGGAAATTGCATGAGGCATTTTTTACAAAATTCCACCAATCTATTAATAATCATCAATAATACTAGAAAGAGTCCTAAAAATAATAATAAATACAAATTAAGTAGGACAGTCCCCACAAAAAAAAGTTGTTCTGGCCAACTGTGCTTTCGTGTCGAAATCTGGAAGAGCTTGCCGTCCGCTGCTCCTTAATGGACTACCGCTACCGCCCGTGGCTCCCCTCCCTGCCCTGCGCCGCCACGCTCCGGGTGCTGGAGTTCACCTGCTGCGACCTCCATCCACCGTCGGCGGCGGCCACGCCGGATCTGCCGTGCCTGACAGATCTGCGGCTGCGTCTCTGCGTCATCGCGGAGGGGTATCTCCAGGTTATGGTGGACGCAGCGCCGACGCTCACCAGCCTCGTGATGGTGCACGTCTCCCACAAGCCGGTGGAGGAACTAGATCCCAAGATGAGGCTCCTGGGCTTGAGGGATGGTTTCAGCGTGCGCCTCCATCTCCGTTCCCGGACGGTGACCGCCTTGGAGCTCGAAGCCCGCGCATGCGACAAGGAGCTAGAGCCATGGGCCAATCCCGGCATTGAGCTTGACATGCCTAGCCTGCGCTCCTTCCGCTACAACGGATGCCCAGTCAAGCTCTTGCTGACATCGCCGGCGCCTTCCCTCGCATGTGTCTTCCTCGATGTATCTCGCTGCGACCACAACGTCCCAGAGTACGAGCCCACATCGTGCATGCTCAAGACCTTCTCTAGCACGAGGGCCCTCAAACTGCGCCTGCCCTACATCGAGGACATCCTGCCCACGTTCCACAACCTCGAGCTCCTCGAAGTAAACGGGCACTTCGAAGTGCATCGACACTACAACAAGTACAAGAGCAGTGACACGACAGTAGCGGTGGCGAGACTGATCCGCTCGTGCCCGGCCATGTCCGAGCTCCGCCTTTGTTTCAAGATGCACATGGGCTGGAACTACGATCGCGAGAACAAGGACCCTTTCGTGCAATCCATGGAAAGATTCAACACGCTCTCCCCCATGTCGTGGGCACATCGTGACACGGTGCTGCTCAGCGGTGTCTTGGACCTCCCGGACGCCATGATCAACAATTGCGCCTTCAGCTGCCTGAAGAAGACCCTGCGCAAGGTGACACTCAAGTTTGCAGCCAAGGAGGTCAACTGCTTCTAGGTCCAGCTCGCCAAATTCATCGTGGAGAATGCCATGGTGCTCCAGGAGATGCACGTCGATGATGGGGACCACTAAAGGTAGGGTGGTAAATTATGCTTGATAAATAATTTACTGGTACGATACACAATATTATGCTCATAAAATATAATCTACAAGATCAACAAGGTTGCTCTTCCGCAGCAACGCGCGGGCATTATGCTATGCTAGTAATAATAAAATACGAAGTGTTTCTTACGAGTTCCGTCTTTTCTGGATGGTTTTGCCCCTGCAGTTTAGAGGAAATTACCCACTGTCACCGGTAAGTACCGCTTCGAGTCCGTCTACCACCGTATTTCTTTTTGTCGACGCGAGAAATAAGGAAATGATTACCGATCAATACATGTCAAAAAAAAAAGATTACCGATCAATACGGCGACCAAACGACGCGAAATATAAAAGGAAAAGGACAATAAGTCTCTCGTGATTCGCAATCAATATGTGGAGCACTCGGCTAACCCCGCCTAACCCTAGCGGCCGCCGTCTCAACTGTCGTCCACGTCCTAGCTCGAGGCCCCAATGATCTCAGCCACCTCACCGAACATGTCTGCGTCGCGTGGTGGTCGTCTCCATCGAAGGAATCGAGTGGATGTGCCATGAGCTCAACGAATCGACAAGGACTCCGACTGCCTTCTTCGTGTCTTCCTACTGGAGCGCGGGTGCTACTTCCACCAGATCGAGGCCAGAGAAAGAGGGCGGCGTGTGCACGGTGTGGTCGGCTGCATGTGCGTGCCTGTTGCCTGCCCACGCGCGGGTGTGCTAGCCACGCACCGCAGCAAACCTCTTTTGTGCAAGACTGGATCAGCTAGACCGCCTGGAGAAGATGTCTTCATGAACCATGGTTGCAACGCCTGATCTTCTCTTGCTACTTCCGACACAAAGTGGGCGGACCAGCCTCGTTGCTTCGAGCGAGCGTACGTGCAATATGAGATGGTGTTAGCCCGCGTGCAATGCAAGAACTGGACAGGCAGGCCTCTATAGGGGCTCCGTTCCATCACGCTCGCGAGGTCGACTCCATCCGCCTTCCCTGGTGGAACGAGCCTCAAGGCGCTGCAGCACGGCGCCAGGTCGATGGGCGAGCCCTGCTCGCCATGGCCGGATGGTAGTCTCCGCTGAGCGCCCTGCACTCCAATTTTGAGGCCGCGGCTCTTCCTTGCTGCTCCGGTTCTAACCGGCTGCCTCCACAAATACCGTACCCCTCCCAGTGAATCGCATGGATCAGGAAGAATGACAGCATTGGGACGAACTACATGTCTCTGGACTCATCCAGTTCATTTAATTTAATATTTAATAAACCATACCTGGATGGTTGAATCTACACAGCTTTCTCGTGGCTATGAGTTTGCATTACCCTCTCAAAAAAAAAAAAAATACAGTACCAGAGTATATATAATCAGTGGCCTCCATCACTTATGTTTTTGTGCTATACATTGTCAAGCTCTACTCAACGGTGAAAGCATTTTCAGGTGAGCAATATGCACACGTGGTTTTGCAGGTGATTATGATGTTTGATTCTCGTGACTTCAATATGTTAGTGATGTTTTAAGTAATATATGTATATTTTTGGAACTACTTACCGGTTTATTTTCCTTTAAAAACAATAATCCTCCTCTGGCATCATTTCAGGAGAAACCCATGCGGTACGACCACAAGAAGGCTAACGAGCTACAAGCAGACGTCGTCGAAGGCCGCGGCGACGGGCGGATGCTCCATCATGATAACCCTAAGGCATGTGTTCGCGGGGATGCCTCCACTGAATACTTGTGAGGCTTCATAGGCCAGGATTAGTTTTGAATACTTGTGAGGCTTCATAGGCCAAGATTAGTTTTGTCGAAAAGTTCAACTATCTTATCTGTGGCTGCTCTTGTGTTGCGAGACGTTGGGCAAGTTATCCCACAGCTTTGTAAGTTTTCTTAAACCATGCCATTCTGTCATGATGTTTGGGTGAGCTGATTGATCATATGTATATGTTTCTTGCACTATGCATGTAGCAAAGTGACCTCATCTGACCTCAGTTTTATTTCTACCGGTGCAACGCACGGACATGTTTCCTATAATAAAAAAAGAAACGTTTCTCTCTTCGTCCGTCGTTTTACGCTTTCAACCATTCGTTTGGGCGCTTTCGATCGCATCCGTACTACTCGGGTCAAGCAACAAGACCGATCTGACTACAACTCGGGCCAGGCAAAAATTGTTTGTCCTGCTTAATATGGGTCTCTTGGTGGTGCACGGGCGTTAAAGTACGTCTAGCCACGAGACACAAACGCCTTGATCTGCCCCCAAAAAAAGCGCCTCAGTCTGTTCCAATCCGCCGCCGCTGCCCTGTCGTATCCGCAGCCATGGCCCTATGGACAAACAGAGGATCAGGAAAACACCACTACCCCAGCGCGTCAAGCCAACAAGCACCCCTAGCATCCATGACTGGTGCCTTCTTCTCTTTCACCGCGCTGAGTCGCGGACATCATCGGGATTGATTGTCTCGCAAGTTCGGACCGCCGGTAGTCTGGACGGGCACGCCGAGAAGAACAAGAGACGAACCAGGAGAGCAGCCGCGCATCATAGAATCCCAGATTACCATCACTACTTCGGCAGCAGCCAGCCTATCCCCATAAGGTGACGATCCTCGGCCTACCGGTGCCTCCGCACCTCAGGGCACACAGCCACTGCGACGGCTGTGGTGGTGTGCCCGAGTCACATGACCTGGAGTGGCGCGTGCCTGGCATCGTGATGGTAGACCATGAGGCATGCGACGGCGCACTATGTCGATGGACGTTAGCGACGCGGCCAGGATTCTAGAGTCCTTCTTGGTGTCCTGTTGCATGAACGTGTTCCTGCATGTTGGCGATGAACTACACTGACGAGGTGATCCAAGTAGGGAGGGATCAGACGCAGGAGGTCTTGAGCTTCTCCACCAGGGTCACCGTGCACAACTCCCATGGCCTTTTAACGTCCTGGTCTAGGTCATTGTCCGTAACAATGGCAGCAAGCTTGTCTGTGAACATGGCTTTCAATGCCGGAGTTCCACTGACCGTCTTTCGCATCGTGGTCGCCGCTTCATGTTCCAGGCCACCTGCAAGTCACTGACGTCTCATCACATCAGGTCCGCCGAGCTTGGCCTCGGCGGATGGGCGTGGCTTTCAATGTTGGAGTTTGCAACAGAATATTTAAGGGATAGCTAATTTGCCACGTTATGTGGCCGGCAAGCACGCAAGGGCGTCGTGACGACGCGCGAGCTGAGAAGCCTCTCTTAGCACCGCCCAAGTCTCCACCTTCGCCCACCGCAGCCGCCTTGAGGTCCAAACCAAAAACCTCTTCTCTGTGCCCAAATGAAATTCGATAAAATTGGCTTAATCTGATAGTATTTTCTTCTTGAACATTTTAAGAATCATTTATCTTTTACTTTTGCAAAATACCATGATCATCATAATATAGGTTTACACTCAGCTAGAAGCACCTCGTGCAATTGTGCTTGCTAGAAAATGATACGTTGTTAGTTGTTGGGCACTATTGCTTCACTTTTTAACCTCTCTGCAGAAAAAAAGGTGGCTATAATCACCAGTAATATTTCTGGTAGTCTTATTTGTTACCGTCTTTCGCAAGCGTAATCATGCAAGTTTAATTGAACGGATGGAGGCGGCAGGCAGAACAGGAGAGAATGGGAAGCGCGCTCCAGCGAAGGCGAGGCCACGGTGGGGCAGGAAAAAATCGGGGCATCGATCCCCTTTTCTCCCTTTTTTCTGAAAAAAAAATCTCCAATCCTATGCTGTGCATCGCGAGGAAGAAAGGCCAATGCCTTATTATTTTGTCTATACGAGAGAGGTGGGGCCCATGAACCAATACTTTTGGACCACCCATGTCTCTTTTCCATTTTTCCTCAAAAATTCAATGACATGTGTAACATGCTTCTTTTGCTTTTCACGTTCATGCAAATGGAGCTATACCAAATACATTTACACGTTTGTGCTTTCCAATTCTCCCTATCAAGTATGTCTAAATGGAAAACTATTTAAATAAATTAAAAACCACAAAATTAGGAATTATTAAAATTTTCTCAGAAAATTCCAACAGGTGTTCATGATGTGGACGAGGCACACGAGAGGCAGCGTCGGACAGGATCACGGGAAGACGGGACAGCGAACCCCCAATGGTGATAAGCGAGACAGACAATACAAAATTGGGTGTGAGGCAGCCAGGATGGTAGACAAGAGTGGGGTTCCGTGTGGCTGGAACTACGACTCTTTCTATCAGATCTCTGTACGAATCAAAATTTGATGGTTTGATGCACTATGATGGATGGTTCGATATGACGTGTCGTACAAGAATCGTCCATGAAGTATCATGTGTGTAGCACGGTTCGTGTGGCTATGTCGAGTGGATTTTTTCTGGTGGATTTGGAATTTGTTCAATAAATGTACTTGTTAGATAGGCCCTCCACTAGCTGTGTTTTATTAACGACTATGTTTAATTAATTTCTTAACTCATTCTTCATGTTATTTTTCCGTCCCGCCTGTTTTCTATCTATCTATATCTAATAATAAAGAAAACAATACTTCTGTCAACCAGTTTTTTTTGACCATTTTATCCTCCCACCAAATTATATACTACGCACTGTACCCTGTACTGGTTCGTTCCTTTTCTTTTTCCTCTCGCGATTCCCCAATGTTCTGTACGCTCTCGACCACCACCTGTAGCGCCGTCCCCCGTCCCCGTCCCCTGCAACGTCCGCGCCGCCCCGGAGTCCCGACCCCAACCCTGCAGCGCCCCATCCCCAGCAAGGTCCGCGCCGCCCCGGAGTACCGACCCCAATCTGCAGCGCCCCGTCCAAGCAAGGTCCGCGCCGCCCCGCAGTCCCGACCCCAATCTGCAGCGCCCCGTCCAAGCAAGGTCCGCGTCGCCCCGCAGTCCCGATCCCAATCCTGCAACGCCGAGCTCGTTCCGTCGCCAAGCACCTGCAGCCTACAGCAACGCCACCGTCCGATGCCGTGAGTGACTCCATCGATTCTCGCTCACTGGAGGAGGCCATGGCCAATCGGGAAGCGGAGGATTGTGAGGTTGCTGCCTTGGTGTGGTGCAGCAGGGAATCCCTCGTGCGTGTTGCCCTTCTCTGTGGCACTATCCCCGCGCAGCAGCGACGGCGATTCGCGGCCACGGCTCTGCCCTGCACGACAGGTGATTCGTCAGCCGTACGGGATGGCTACTCGGTGCCATGAAACACTTCCTCTCTGAGTCTTTGAGGCTGACATTGTAGTAACTCAGAGCAGCAGGGCATCGATAAATTTTAAACTTTATCTCCTCCTTTGTGAAGTTATACATGAATCGTCCAGGTAAAATGCTGAATATTGCAGTTTTCTTGCTTTACAGAATCATTCAGCTAAAATGCTGAATATTGCAGTGTTCTTGCTTTACAGAATCTCACGCAGACAATTGTTCATGGACATACGTGGATGTGGATGTATGAATGTTGTGAATGTTATCAGTCAAGAATCAAGGGATTTTTCTTTTACTCTGTTTATATTGACTCGGTGGTGTAAATAGTTTTTAGACAAATAAAAAATCCAGAAAGAACAGGGTTTTAATTTAAAATTAAAGGAAGGTTTAATTAGAAATAAAATAGTCTTTTGGTGATCGGTCTTTTCGGTGCAACGCACGGCCCTTTTACTAGTTTAGCTTAACTAGAAAACATACCCGTGCGTTGCGACAGGAGAGATAAATGTGTGTCGGCGTGTATTGAGCACATCAATGGTTAGGTGCGTTCTCACTATCTCAATTGCCCTCCGCTTAGCTCGACCACCCGGTACATGTGTGTCGACATCCATATAGCCACATGCCGTCACCTCTTTTTTTTTGTACGCACGTTCCACGACCACATCACCATTGGTCTTTTATTTTTTTTGTTGAACCGGGTTTTGACTTACAGGTGGTATTACTGGATAATTTGGTGTCCAGTGGAGGATAAAAAGGTTCAAAAAAGAGTTGGACTGGAAGAAGCATTACCTAAGCTATTGCCCGGAAAAATTGATCCAATACGCATGGAGAATTTTCTGTTTTGTCCCGTGACACCGGTCTCTAGCTAGACGTTTTTCTTATATTGGCCGAATCTATTCGGACCGGTTGTGGAGCTTAGGTCACAACTTTAAAATTATTTCCACTACCTACAAGCGATGGCGCATGCAGATTTTTTTTTTGCACCTCTTTTTTCTACAAAATCCCAAAATAGAAGATGCCAATGAATGGTCTCGTCTTTATGAAAAAAGAAAATGCTTGTGCGTCAGCTGGCTTTTGTAGCTAGCGAGGAAGAAACCAATCGCAGCTACCTAGCCAGGCCTTGTAACAAGGACGCTACGACCTCATCTCCCCGCTAGCGCCGCAAGCAATTATCTCGCTCCGCTTTTCTCTCCTTTCTCAAGCCTCGGCCGTGCCAGCAGCCGGCCACCTCGCGTCTATAGCCCTCAGTGCTTTTCTCTCCCTCCTCAAGCCTCAGCCGTGCCGGCAGCCGGCCGCCTCGCGTCTATAGTCATCGGTGCTTTTATCTCCCTCCTCAAGCCTCGGCCGTGCAGCCGGCCGCCTCCATGCGCTGCTCGTCAGAGCCATTGCCGTTCCATTGTGCGCTGCTTATCGCAACCATTGCTGTTCCGTTGTATCTCACCGAGATCCTGTTGATTGGTTTGTTGATAGTCAATCTGCCAAAGTATATAAACTGGTGTATTTTCGTGTAAGGGAGCGAGGTGGTACTATTAAATATACAACCTTGGGCAAGGGATCGAACCAGCAGTCAAACAGCCGTGCCGATCAAACAATCTATTTTGATGTTTTTGGTTTTCAGGTACATGGCCGACACGAGCTGGACGTTGTGGCTCGTCTAAGTTTGACCAGTCCAAAGGATCAAATTGGGCCAAGTCCAAGCAACAGTGCTTTGTAGGGGTATAAGCGATCGTACGATCGTACGTGTACTCGTGCAAGTCAGGTCGACTTGATACACGGGTGTGCTCCAAATAAAAATCCTATATTAACTTACGGATGGCATATGTGGGTAATTATATTAGAATAGACAGGGATAAAACCATCCAGAAAAATGTTGGACCGAAAAAAACAATCCGTCATTTATTATTATTATTATTATATATATATATATATATATATATATATATATATATATATATATATATATATATATAGATAGATAGGTATAGATAGATATAGATATAGATATAGATAACGGCCTGTCATCCGCGACTGCGGCTCTCGTTGCTGGATGGTCGATCGACCATTGGAATGAGCATTGGCACTTGTCGCTCCAAAGGCCGTTTGATGTCTGTCTGGCCGACTGCTTTCACCTCCCAACTTCATGAGATCCATCAGGAAACAACAAAATCTATCAGATCTGCTACTAGCACTACATAGCTTTTTCTTTGAGAAAAAAAGAATTGAGTTGCCTTGTGACTAAGGCCATCTCCAGTTCTCCACCGGGACGATCCAAACGCGTGAATGGAACCATCCGTTTCTGTCCGTTTGGGGCCGTGATCCGGCCTGTCCGAACGACCACGCACAGCGGCGCGATCCAAATGTCCGCTGACCACGTTGGTTTTTTTAAATTCAAAGCAGAACGATTCACGCGTAAAATAAACTGGCAAAGTTCATTCATAATTAAACAAAATATATTACATTCAAAAAAATAAAAAGAAAACAGAAAAAACTGGGCCCGGCCCTAGCCCTAGCTACCGACGATCTTCTCCCCGCTGCCGCCGTGTCCGTCTATGGATCGAGGTCGATGTACTCCGGCAGCGTCCAGAGGTGTGGCGGCGGCAGACCCGGAGCCGGCGCCGGTGCGGGAGGTGCCGGGTGGTCGATCACCTGGCTTGGCCATGCCGGCCAAGCGTCCGTTTCCGCTGGCGCGGGCGGAGCGTATCACCCAGGCGTGGGTGGGGCAGGCCACTGCGACGCCGGCAGAGCAGCCCACACCTGCAGCTGCTGCGGCGGTGGCGGTGGCAGGGGCTGCCCGGCGTTGACGCGTGCTACCATGCCGGTGAGCTGCACGGCCTCCTGGTAGCCGGCCCACATGGCCTCCTCATCCCTCGTGCTGGCCGCGATGGCCTGCTCGAGGATGGCATCCTCGTCATAGCCCCGCGCCAGGACCGCATGATACTCCGGGGGCAGGTGCGCGGCGGCGAATGCAGAGGACGACCCCTCCTCCTCGTTCTCCTCCTCCTTGACGATGATGTCGTTGCCGTCGTCGCCGAGGTCGGCTTCGGAGTGGTTGATGATGCCATCGGAGGCGGCCTCGATGGCGGGGAGGTCGCGGGGCCCAGAGGGTTGAACTCGCCGTGGTAGGTGCCGAGGCGGCGCGTCGTGTGCTCCAAGTCGAGGAACTTCCTCCAGAAGACCAAGTCGTGGTACGCGGGGTCGTACCGGAAGGACGACGGGAGCTTGCGGATGTGGCGGGCCATCTCCGCCTTCACCGCATTGTCGTCCTTCGGGGCGGGCACCGACACCCACTCCTGGTTGAGGTGCCAGCCCGTGGGGAGGAAGACATCATGGTGGGCGATGCCTCTCCCCTCCCTCCACCGTTGCTCGCAATCCGCAATGCGGAAGTACCGGCGGTCGCGGGCTTGCTCCGCATCCTCCCGGCATGCAGCACCCCCCGAGCGAACGATGGCGTGCTGCTCTAGCGGCGTCGGCCGCTGGAGCCGGATCCGCCGGCTTTGTGGTCGTTCTTCGACTGCCTGAACCACCCCGACCTCTTCATCACGGCGGTGGCGGTGGTGGTGGCTGTGGCGGCTTGCTCAGAGGCTACGGCGACGGTGATGGCGATGGCGACGACGATGGCGAGAGGAGGGGAGGTGTACGGCACCGACGGTCGCAGGGGGCGGCTTAAGTAGCCCCTGCCGGTGGGAGCGCGCGCAGGTTCTCGCGTCTTCGCCATCAATGCCGGCACGGGAACTCAGGCGATGCCCCGTCCCGTCATCATTGATGGCGAAGACTGCCGTGGTTGCGTCCGACTCGGTGCCTCCGTTCAGTCTGCCACCCTGAATCACTGCCACGGTCTTTGCGTCTGAATCGGTGGTATGGTTGCGTCTGAATCGGCGACGCGGTTGCGCCTGTCGCTGGCTGGTGGGCCACTAGCGCGGGCGGGAAGGACACGCCCGCGACCCGCCCGTGTCCGGGCCGACCTAGTGGTCACGCAAATTAGGTGCACGGATGGATCGAGCCGGACGCGTCGGGACGGATGGGTCGTGCCACTGCGGCGCCGCACATGACATGCGCGTCCGTGTGGACGGGTTTGGACATACCGGGACGGGTTGGGTCGAGCCGGTGGAAATGTCCTAAGTCCATTGCTTTTTCTAACACGTCTTTTTCCATTATACTCCGGTGGCTACTCAGTTGATGCTTTGTGCCACTCATTTGCCAAGAGAAGTTCTTGCCTACCTAAACTATATATAGATGAAACTTCCTCATAACACATAAAGTTACAATTGTCACGATCATCATTGGATCGCCCTTTTTGTCACCATCATGGCGTGCGCCTTATAGCTTGTTTGCTTTACATCATGTCTGCTCAATATTGATAATTGGGATGTGGGGCACAAAGCAAAAGGCAAGAAATATTTTGAGACGAATTTGTACTGACCTTTTGACCTTGGATCCGCTAGTCAGATAAAGGCATCCACACGTATATGTAAAAATATACGGAAGAAATATGTTGGTCATAGAATACACCTTGGCAATCTTGTGAACGGCACAAGAATCTTCGGTTGTTAATGTTACCTTGTCCCAATGTTGTTTTATCCTTAAATTTTGACTATCTTGGATTATTAATTTTTTCCCATGTAAAAAATTCACATTTCGCTAGTAAAAAAAGGGTCTTTGGTCCAGCATCCAAATGCCATCGGTCCCGGTTCGGTTCCGCAATCGGGACCAATGCCAGGTACCGATCCCGGTTCATGCCGCCTGGGTATTGGTCCCGGTTCATCTCTAAGCAACGGTCCCGGTTCGTGGCATGAGCCGGGACCAATGTCCCGTGACACACACGTGGCGCTCTGCGGAGCATTGGTCCCGGTTCATGCCATGAACCGGGACCAAAAATCCTGAACCCTGAATCCCTAGGTTTCGAGTCCGACTTGGGAACCTCGGGATGCTTGGTGGGAGGGAAGTTTCAGCGCGTTCCCCTCCCTTCCGCGTCCACTCATCGCCGGCGCCGCCGGGCGCCGCCGTTGACCCAGGCCCCGACAGTCCAATTCTGCCCGCCAACAAGGCCTCCGCCACTCGACGGCCACGTTCCCAACCCTCGATGTGACAAAAATTAATCTGGGACAGAGATCTAAATCGAGGCGGAAAGATAGTTGCATTTCATTAATTCAACCACGAATTCTTCCTAAACAAAGGTGCGATTTCATATCCTACATTAATTCAACCACTAGTCAACAATTTCACTTTCGTTGCCGCTGTCCTCCGAGCCGCCGGCTTCCTCGTCATCGTCGGACAGAACCTCCACGATTTCCGCATTGTTCGCGAGACGGAGCACCTCTTCGCGGTGAGCGGCGGCGATGACGGTGTACTTGGTCCGTCCAGGGACGGACCAGAACCTCTCCCGCCCTTCTCGGTTGCGGAGATCCCGGTGCACCACGCGCCCAGAAACGATGTGGTTGCCAATCTTGGTCTTCCGCTCCTTCTTGAACAGCGCCGACCAGTACGGGCTGACTGCCGCGTACCGGGGCAGCGCCCTCTTCCACGCGGGCATCTGGCGGCGGCACGCCGCGATATTGCTCTCCATCTCGGCTTGGCCAGGGAGCGGAGCCACCGGCACCTCCGTATAGCTGATGCGCCATCCGTGGGCACCGTCGTGGCCGGCGGCGCGACGATGTCGAAGTGCGCGAACATCACCGCCTCGTAGAAGTTCAGCACGGGCACCTCCATGGCGGCGCGGTGGAGATTGGAAAGGGAGGGGATGGATGGGGATGAATGCGATGTGGCGCCTCCTATTTGTACACGAGGACGATGAAGCGATAGCGGTGTCGATGTCGTTCTACCTCCAAGGGGTGATACGTCCATTTTGCATCACTATTCTATATCATAATTTACTATTATTCATTGATATATTTCATATTAAGAGATGATACTTATGTTATTTCACCTGTGTTTGCATTGTTGATGACTTTTGGAGCATGGACCGCTGCGGTCAGGATTCTGATGGAAAAGGTGCTTTTTGGAGGCAAAATTCGCGAAGATCAGAAAATCCAGGAAAATATATAGAAAATCCTATTTTTTCAGAAGACGAAGACTGCCATAAGGAGGAGTGGAGATGGGCCACAAGGGGGCCAACACCACCCCCTAGCACGGGCCAGCCTAGGCCGCACCACCAAGTGGTGTGGCCGCCCTGGCCCACCTCCAGCTCTCCCCTCTGGCGTATATTATCCCCACGGAACCCTAATACCGGGGGAGAGAGCACAGAAAAATTCCACCACCTCTACGGGGTGGAAAACACCAAGAGATAAAGATCACTCCAGCAGACAGAATTCTACCGGAGGAATTCCTTCCCAGAGAGGGGAGATCATCGCCATCAACACCACCATCAAGCTGGACTTTATCGGGATCATCATCATCATCACCATCATCACCATCATCACCATCTCCATATCGCTATAACAATTGGGTTAAATCTTGTATAGTTCTTAGGGGAAACTTTCCCGGTGTTGATTACTCTTTGTAGTTGATGTTATTAAGTGGAACCATTGAATTATTGTTTATATTCAGATTGTTATACATCATTATTTCATCTCTGATCATGATCCATATGATGTCTCGTGAGTAGTTTGTTTTATTCTTGAGGACATGGGAGAAGTCATGTTGTTAGTAGTGGAATTGTTTCGAGAGAGATTCAATAGTTTGATATTTACGTTGTGGTGTACTTCTTCTAGTGGTGTCATGTGAACGTCGACTATGTGACACTTCACCTATATGGGCCTAGGGGAATGTATTGTGTATTTGGCTACTAATCGTAGGGGTTGCCGGAGTGACAGAAACCTGAACACTCATTAGGAAACCATTGCACAAGGGACGTCAAGGTCTTAGAGTTTAAAGCTGTGATTAGGTTTCTACCTTAATTACTTTCTTGTACTTACGGATGTTTGCAAGGGGTATAATCACAAGTATGTATTAGTCCTAGGAAGGTCGGTACATTAGCATAGGTTCACCCACACAACACTTAGCAAACTAAAGAAGATTAATCAACTATATGAAGCGAAAGCACTTGACAGAATTCCCGTGTGTCCTCGAGAACGTTTGGTCATCTGAAGTAATACAACCGGCTTGTCCTTTGCTGAATAAAGGATTGGGCCACTTGCTACATTTATTCCTATTGTATTTTATTTACTCGTACTTTATTTACTTACATTATTAAAAAAAACCTAACAATCCGTTTGCTAAGTATTTGCAGAGAATTCCTGATCCATACCGCTAGCCAGCACCTTCCGCTCCTCGTTGGGTTCGACACTCTTACTTATCGAAAATACTGTGATACACCCCCTATACTTGTGGGTCATCAAGACTATTTTCTGGCGCCGTTGCCGAGGAGTGAAGCGCTATTGGAGAGTGGAACTGGTAAAGGAAACCTCTATTGTGAGTATTGTATATTTCTGTTAGTTGCTTTATTTTCAATATGGATAATTCGCTGAGCTTCTTATTTCGTAATACTACTACCTCTGCTAAGGTAGTAGATGAACCACCACCTGCTGAGAATTATACTTTTAAAATACCTACGAGAATTATTGATCGTGTTACGAATAACTATTATGTTGAAGATGGAACTGTCCATCCCGGTGATCATTTACTCTTTATACATGAATTATGCGGGTTGTTCAAGTGTGCAGGTATTACTACAGATCAAGTTAAGAAGAAGTTATTCTCATTATCATTGAAAGGGAGAGCTGAAGAATGGTATAAGCTGCTGAAGAATGGTCAAGCTCTTGAATGGGAGGAAATAGTACCTCTCTTTTATTCAAAGTTTTATCCTCCTAGTGAGATTCATAAAGATCGGAATCAAATTTACAACTTTTGGCCTCTTGATGGAGAGAGTACAGGTCAAGCTTGGGGGAGATTGAAGTTACTAATGCTCAAATGTCCCATTCATGAGCTCTTCAACAATATTATTATCAATAACTTTTATGCAAGGCTCCCTCTACATGATAAAGATTTATTGGATGCTTCTTGTGCTAGATCACTCACTCACATGGAAGAAGAAGCTAAATGGGATCTTCTGGACCGTATTCAAGACAATGCTGAAGCTTGGGAGAATGACAAAGGTAGAAAGTCAGGTATAAATTATGATTATGAATGCATTGAATCTTTTATGGGAACTTATGACTTTCAAAATATTAAAAATGCTTATGGTCTAGACTCTCAAGCTATTGCTTCTTATTTTAAGGCTTTTGCTTCCGATATTGAAGTGCCTAAAAAGAAGTGGAATAAGTATCATGAACCTTATAAAGATGTTGCTAAGAGTGTTCCTGCAAGAAATACTGAAGTTTATACTGCTAATCGTGTTTTACCTAAACCTTATATTAAGAAAATGCCTTTCCAAGTTAAGATAAAGGAACATTCTATGATAGCTAGTATGGTTAATGAAAGTGCAAATAAAGCTGTTGAACCTGATAAACAAATGGATGATGAACCTATAATAGCAAATGTGAAAGACTTTGTCACTAAATATGGAGAAGAGGGACGCACTATCCTTTGTAAGGATATCCCTAATATTGTTTCACAAAGTAGTGTTATGAGAGCTAGTGTCCCTGTGTTTTCTGTTAGGATAAGCGATCATTGCTACAATGGTTCATGTGATAGCTATATTGTTAAGTTTATGCATGATACTGAAAGTTATTATGAGAGAGGAAAGACTGTTCTTATGCATCTCAATAATATCAAGTTTTCTCGTTTTATGCTGAAAGTTTTTATGTTGCACTTCTTTTGCCTTCCTCTGCTATTAGCCTCTGGTTTCAACAACTTGTTTGTTTACAAAATTTCCTTGCATAGGAAGTGGGTTAGACTTAAACGTGTGTATTTTTGCTTCTTAATGCTCTCTTTCACTTCAATTCATATTCCTAAGTGAGCGTCATCAAAATTACCATGCCTATCTTAATGGCTATAAAGAAAGAGCTTTTTGGGAGACAACCAATTTATTTTAGTTTTCGGTTTGTTTTTCTTTTTCCTTGAGTCTTGGAAGTTATTACCTCGGTAAGAACCTCTCCTTATCCTTTTTGTTTGGTTTTTGTGTCAAGATCAGCCTCTAATGAGAGAGAAGTAAGATTTGGGGAAGTTGCTGTCCCGAAACAGATTTTTATGCTTCACCGTTAAAATTCGTGAGAGATCTCTGTATGTCGGATTGAGCTGTAATTTTTTGTGCTTCTATCCCAGGTTGTTATTTAACTTTCGTTAGTTTTGAACTTTTTGATTTGAGCAACAGAAGATTTTCTAAAAAAATGATCTTTACCTGCTGGTCTGTTTTGACAGATTTTGCCACTCTTGCATTTGCCTCTTTAATCGATTTCCTTTTTTTAATTATTTTTGGGTTTTCAGAAGGAGTTGCTACAGTAGCTTATGATTTGATGGTTTTCAGTTGAAATTGGACTCAAAAGGTTTTATCGCTTCACTTATACTAATGTTGCTAATGAGAACTGTGTGAAGTTTTGTGTGAAAGAAATTTCCAGGTTAGTGGAGATAATGGTATAATAAGAAAGTGAAAGGTTTCATGAGTCAAGCAATAAGTGTATGAAGATGAAGATATTTCTATTATTCAAGTGGTTACTCTAGAAAATTTTATCAAAAACCATATTCAGAGATCTGCAGAGTCCGTTTTCAAATAGGTAATAGTTCTGGTAAGAAAAGTTTCGCAAAAGATCTGTCCAGTTATATTTTTGCAGTTTTTAGCCAACAAGGAAAGCTACAAAGCGAAAGAGGGACGAAACAGAGCCTGGGTGGCTCACACCACCCTGTGGCATGGGCCCACCCCTGGCCGCGCCACCAGGTGGTGTGGCCACCTCAGACTCCGTCTCTGACCCGTTTTCTCCTAGTACCTTCCTTTTGTTGTAAAACTTCGTAATATATAATCCCTCGGATCCCCCGAGGTTCATATATCCTATTCTTGTCGTATTTTTGTTTCGATCTTTTCTGCCAGGAACTATTCTCGAAAGTTTAGAAGCATAATGGTGTCCTCCAAAGATAAGGGAAAGGAGCCTATGGAGGAAGATCTCCAAGACCCCGGGCAGGAGAAGGAGATCAAGAGTGAAGGTGAAGAGGAGACAAAGCAAGGCCAACATCCGCACACTGGCACTACCATTGCAAGCATTGGAGTGTTGACAAGATATGTCAGGGTCAGGAGGACTGCACGGATGTCAACTGGAGGCACACCTCCGCGTCACTGTTTGGCTCCACGATCACTTCCTCCACGCACCAAGAATCCTTTCCATACCCTTATCCATAAGCATCAACACCAGAATATGCCCAAGGAGAAATTACCCTCCAATTGGGATTTGCCTCATTCTAGCCATGATCCATAACTTGACATGATCATGAGCCGCATTGATCAAAACTCATAGCTTATTCGTAATCTCACCTTCGAGATTGAGGACTTGGGGAAGCTAATCAAAGAGCTCACCGAGAGAATACCACCACCACTGAAGGAGTAATTCGTCATCAGGTTTGGCATCCCCTTGGTTTGTTCCAAGCTTGGGGGAGTGCCGCGGTATCACATCACTATCTTCTATCTTTTTACCTTTTTAGTAGAGTCATATCATGAATAGAGAAGTTATCATGTAGGATGGTTTGCATTATGGAAGTGGCCCCTCTCTCGTTAGATATGTATCCCTTGGTGTGAGTTGCCGTTATGGAGTATTAATAAGAAGTTCTATCATTTACTCTTTTGAATATATTATATTAGTTTTCAATTCGTGGTTATATGATTGATCTTGTTGTTAGTATTGGTATCACTTTGGGATCATTGAGTTAATTTAGTTGGTTTTGGCAAACCTGGCTTGGTCAGTAGCAACACTATTTTTGAGGGTTGAATGAAAAATATAGAAGTACTCTTAAAGAAATATAATTTCATCATCTTTGTTTCTTGATTTTCTCATAAGTTTAGTATTCTCTGGTTAAGATCTTTTGTGCTTCCAAGGAAGATTGCATGTTTGTTTTTATCACTTGTATGTTTGTTTGTTTCCTTCAAATCTTATGCTTGCTACCCAGCCTTGCTAGGCAAAAACATGTACTGAGAGGGAATTCTTCTCGTACATTCAATCCTTAAACCAAAACCTATGCCATTTGTGTCCACCATACCTACCTACTAGCACTATTGCTATTCCAAGTAAATTCATGTCTTTATCTACCTTCCAAATTAAACTTGTTATGTGAAAATTAGTGATTAAAGCTCTCACAAACTTGATGGCACACCTTATTTTCTTGCATTTAATGAACTTGAACCATTGTGTCCATCTTTGTTGCGTATATGCTTGCGCTTTATGAGTTGAAGTTAGCAGAACCATGTATCATGGGGAACGCTTTCAACACTACACTAGTACTTTATACCTCGTTGATTGATGTCTACGCACTTCTATTCTTGTAGACAGTTGTTGGGCCTCCAAGTGCAGAGGTTTGTAGAACAGCAGCAAGTTTTCCCTTAAGTGGATCACCCAAGGTTTATTGAACTCAGGGAGGAAGTGGTCAAAGGTATTCCCTCTCAAGCAACCCTGCAATCAAGATACAAGAAGTCTCTTGTGTCCCCAACACACCCAATACACTTGTCAGGTGTATAGGTGCACTAGTTCGGCGAAGAGATAGTGAAATACAAGTGGTATGGATAATTATAAGTGGTAACGGCGATAGAAAATAGCTTGATGGCATGGAAGAGACTAAAGGCAAACTAAAATAAAGATGGAAGCAAGGAAACATGTAACAGATCTAATTGCAAATGGTGTATCAATGCTTAGAAACAAGGCCTAGGGATCATACTTTCACTAGTGAAAACTCTCATATAAATATCTTCTTTTTATGATACTACTCTTAACTACTCTCCGGTTGGACACTCTAATCCATGGTAGGGCTATAACAGCACACCTCAAAGTAAGCCTTTCCCATCTAGATAACCCCACACTGTAACCTTGAGCTCTAGATGGTTCCAACAAACACCACAATTTCATAGAAACATCCAACTCCAAATATAACTCATAATAATTATTTGTAATCTCTAGCCTAAGTGCCACCATGGTGTGCACACTGTCACTTTCACACACATGGGGAGAGCAGAGATCTAATAAAGCACTTGAGTAGCAAGGTAGATCTATAGATTACAAGCTCATGATCTCAATAAGATCATGCATAGAGAGAGAGATGAACACATAGCTACCGGTAGAACCCTTAGCCTCGAGAGAGAACTACTCCCTCCTCATCATGGGAATCAGCAACGGTGATGGAGATGGTGGTGGAGATCGATGGAGATGGCTCCGGGGCACTTCCCCGTCCCGGCAGGGTGCCGGAACAGAGACTTTCTGTCCCCCGAATCTCCCCTTCGTGGGCGGTGCTGGAACTTTCGTGGCTGGAGGCTTGATGATCTAGGGTTTATGCATCAGGAGGCTTCTTATAGGCGAAGAGGCAAGGTCGGTGGGTGGCCAGGGGGCCCACACCACCTGGTGGCGCGACCAGGGCTAGCCCATGCCACCACATGGTGTGGCCACCCTGTGGCCCCTCTCCGTCTCGTCTTCTGGATCTGTGAGCCTTTCGGTAAAATATCAACTTTGGCTTTTATCCGGTCCAATTCCGAGAATATTGATTTTCTGACTTTCTGGAACCAAAACAGCAAGCAGCACTATGGCTCTTGTTAATAGGTTAGTCCAAGAAATCATATGAAAAGTACTCCAAAGTGTGGACAAAACATAAGAAAGTAGATAAAACCAAGCATGGAACATAAAAAATTAGAGAAACATTTGCGATGTATCATTGATATCATGATTCTTTTGCCTATGGATCCCGGCGGTGTGAAATAAAAAGGAAACTTGTAAGATAATGGAATTTATATGTGTGTTAGAGAAACGCCTGGGCCGCTAGCCTAAGCCATGCCTAATCATGGTGGAAACTTGCAGCATAACCATAATGAGCACTCTATGAAGCATCCTCAATAAAAACCTATGCAAATAGCAAATAAAAGGATCGCTAAGATGCTCATTGTCTGCTTGCCTTGTCATTTTGATTATGGGATAGCTCCGATATCATGTGCAAGGGGTACCCCGTTGGCGGTTCTCTATGATACATATGTATTTACAATGACAAGAGCTTACTTGTGACTGAAGTTGAGTATCATGAGGTTCGGTACTCGTAAGTAAGGGGCATGAGACTTCAACTTATAACTTCATATCCTCTTAGTTCTGTCACTTTAACCTTAATCACCTAAAGATGCCTATGATAGGGGCAATGAGAGCTGAAAGCTAATAAGTACCATAATTTTTGGAAGCTCTTTATGAAACTTGAAATCCCTGCTTCCCTCTACGAAGGGCCTTTCTTTTACTTTTTAGTTGAGTCAATAAACCTATTCCCTTCTATCTCAGCAAGTATTTTGAGTTGTTGTGTTTCATTCATTCATATGATGATTTATTCAATCATGTTCCTTATGTTCCTTGTTTTGCACATTGCTCTTATCTTAGTGTCTACTACTTTGAAAGCTATCATTGAAAATCAGTTATTTGTGAACTCCAACAAATTCTCAACTATTCTTCGACCAAGAGCTAAGTTTGCCTTTACCAATTATGATTTATTTTATGTATCTTTATTGTGTTTCCTTTACTTATTGCAAGTTAAATTATGTAATAGTGAGTGATACATTGCAAATGTATCTATAATTTTTGATGTTCCATGCTTGGTTTTATCCACTTTCTTGTGTTTTGTCCACACTTTGGAGTACTTTTCATATGATTTCTTGGACTAACCTATTAACAAGAGCCACAGTGCGGCTGCCTGTTTGCTTTTTGGTTCGGAAAGTCGAAAATGAATATTCTCGAATTGGATGGGACAAAAGCCAAAGTGCCTATTTTTGAAGTAGTCAAGTGCCGAATCGAGACGGAGAGGGGCTGAGGCCACACCACTGGCCGCTGCCAGCTTGGCCCGCCAGGGTGGTGTGGTGGCCCCTGGAACCCCCTCGGCCTCCCCTTCCGCCTATAAGATGCCCTCGGGACGAAAACCCTAAGTGCCCGATCAAAAAAATCCATGAAAGTCTGTAGCCGCCGTCATCTCCATCCCTAGATCGGGAGGGATCTGAAGCTCTTCCCGGCACCCTATCGGAGAGGGGAATTCACCCTGGAGGCCTTCTTCATCACCATGCAAGCCTCCGGTGTGATGCGTGAGTAGTTCATCCTTGGACTACGGATCCATGTAGTAGCTAGATGGCTGGTTCTCCTCCTTTGTGCTTTCATGTCTAGATCTTGTGAGCTCCATTCATGATCAAGATCATCTATTTGTAATTCTGCATGTTGTGTTTGCGGGGATCAGATGGATATTGAGATGCTATTTCAGATTGATTATTGATTCTATCATGTCTTTGTTATTTGTGATCTTGCATGCTTTCCGTTGTTAGTAGCTATCTTGGCCAAGTAGATGCTAGCAACTCCAAGAGTTAGTATTTATGCTCGATAGTGGGTTCATGCCTCTGGTAATCTAGGAAAGTGACAGAAATCTCTAAGGTACTAGATGTGTTGTTGCTACTAGGGAGAAAACAACAATCCTTTGTTCATAGAACGATCGTATTGTTTACTTTACACGCAGTTCGTAAAGTAATAATCTATTGCTTGCAACTTAATACTGGAGGGGGTTCGGATGATAACTTGAAGGTGGATTATTAGTCATAGATGAAGTTGGATGGCGGTCTATGTATAATGTTGTAATGCCCAATCAAGTCTCAAAGGAGTCAAGATGATTAGTATATGCATGTATTGCTTTCTCGATTTTTGTCAATTGCCCCGCTGTAATTTGTTCACCCAACATGTTATCTATCTCAAGGAGATCCACCTCTAGTGAACTATGGATCCCGGTCCTTGTCTTTACATACAATCTACAATCTTTTACTGCTTTTTGTTTACTTTCTGCAAACTTTTACTTCTTTCCATTCGATACGTTTAATCCTTTGTTTTCCGCAAAACACGGTGAGATTGACAACCTCATCGCAAGTTGGGGACAAAGTTATGTGGTTGTGTTGTGCAAGTCTCCACGTTGCTACTAGCATCGGTAGTGCGCCCTGCCAAAGCTCAGCTAGTAACACCTTTGGGGTGTTTCCTTGCTCCTACTGGTTCGATTAAACCTTGGTTTCATACTGAGGGAAACTTGTTGTTGTGCTAATCATACCTTCCTCTTGGGGTTCCCAACGAGCTCTACATCAACCATGCACCAACACTTTTCTAGGCACCATGCATTGAGCCATCAAGCATTTTTCTAGCGCCGTTGCCGGGGAGTCAAGGACATCTTCACAAGGGGAGTCCCTCATAACCAATCTCTTTACTTTGTTATTTTTGTTTTGCTTAGTTTTCTTTTTTGCTTTGTTTGCTTGTTTTGTTATCAAAAACACACAAAAAATTAGTTTTACTAGTTTGCTTTCTTATTAAAAAACACACCAAAAATTAAGTCTTCTTTAGTTGTCATTATGTCTAGCCTTGATCCAGTCACTATGTCATCCAAGGAAATGATTTTCACTTTTAAACAAGGAATTGAGGAAAGTTTTAAGGAAGCTTGGTCTAGAATCTCTGATCTACATGAAAAAACTAAGCCTAAAATGACTCAAAGCTTGTTCCTTAGCAGTTTTTACCTTGGGATTGCTCTTTGCTATAGATATGCTTTAGATGCTATTGTGGGAGGAGATTTACTCCAATGTAATGAGGATGATGCTATTAATGCTATAAATAAATTGATCCTCACTTACAACATTCCTAGCCAAACTGATATTTCTTTCAGAAAAATATTTGCTAGGCTGAACACTCTTGAGACTAGCACTACTAGCTTAGAAAATTGCTATAATATGCTTAGGGAGCATCACAATTATGTTCCAATAAATTCTGAACCATCAAAGTGGCTCCCTACAGTAAAGATTGAGATAAACACTGAAACTTTTCAAGCTCGCTGTGATATTATGTCTGAATTTTGTCTTATGCCCAAAGATATTTATAAATCTCTAAATACTTGGGGGCTTACTGAAGGAGGAAAATAAATATCTCTTGCTAATAATACTACCATATTACCTCTTGGAATAGCTGAAGGAGTGTTTACAAATATCCTTGGGAAAATGATTTCTACTGATTATCTTGTTATTGAATGTGCAGGAAAAGGACAAATTACACTTGGAAGATCCCTATTAGAACTTCTTGGAGCAATAATAGATGTGGGAAAGGGGACCATGCACCTTTCTTATCCACCAAACAATCACATTTTCCCCAAGGTTAAGAACAAAAGTAAGAGAGGTAAGGGCAAGAAATTTGGTCTTAATGCTTCTTCGAACACTTGATTCTTTCTTGCTTCTTATGCCTAACTTAAAGGCGTTAAAGAAAAGTACTTATTGGGAGATAACCCAAAAGTTTTAGATGAGTCTTGGAAGTTATTATCTCTGTAATAAATGCTCCTTATCCTTTTTATTTGCTTTTTGTGCCAAGAGTAACCTCTAATGAGAGAGAAGTAATGTTTGGGAAAGTTGCTGTCCCGAAACAGATTTCTGTGATTCACCATAAAAATTTGTGTAAACTCTCTGAACGTCTTTTTGAGGCGTGAATTTGTTTGCTTCTGCCCCAGGTTGTTATCTAACTTTCGTTAGTTCAACACTTTTTGATTTGATCAACATAAGGTCTTCGAAAAAATTTGTATTGACCAGCTGGTCTGTTTTAACAGATTTCTGCCATTTTCTGCATTTGCTTCTTGTTGGTTCCTTTTTGAGTTCTTTTGGGGAATTGAGATTTTTGAGGGAAGTGCTACAGTAGCTAGTGTTCTAAAGGAAGTTTATTTGATGTTAGAACTGAACCTTAAGACTTATTTATCTTGAGTGCACTAATGTTGTTAATAAAGATTGTGTGAAGTTTTGTATGAAGGAAAATTTTCAGGTGTATGGAAGGAATGAGTAATGAGATGAAGGATGGACTAAAGCTCAAGCTTGGGGATGCCACGCGTGTCACCCCAAGAAATATCCAAGAAGTACAAGCGTCAAATCTTGGGGATGCCCAAGGCATCCCCTTGTTCATCAATAAAAATCCCAGGTTTCTTCCAAACGCTTCATTTTTATTGTTTCATGCATAGTTGTGTTTTTCTTGGAGCGTCTTCTTTTTCGTTTTGGTTTTGGTTTTTAGTTTGCTTGGTCTCCTTAGTTTTCTGAATAAATTGGTTGGACCCCCTCTTTCATACATTGGTTTGCAAATAGTTTGGTTTGGTTTGGAAAAGAGTAGGAAAGTTCATGCTTATGTGGTAAAAAGAGCTCGTTTTTGACTGTGGCCTATGCTTTGTCATGCCATGCTTGATATTGTTTTGGCTTTATGCTTAGTAATATTTTCTGTAGCATGACTTGTTATAAACAATTGAGATTGCTTAATGTGCCTTGGATGAATCATGCGTTGTTTTAGCATATTAAAGCATAGTATAGTGGTATTCTCCTTTGATGCTTTATTTGGGTTGACTTGGCGCATGCTCACACCATCTTATGACTATCTCAAGTCACCATAGCCTTTATGATTATTTAGTTTTCAACTTGTAGTATCACTTTATGCTTTGATCAATGATGTTTTGTCGCTCTGCATGATTATGGCCATTATTGCTCTCTTAGTTTGTCGCTCCCAGTCTTTTGCTAGCCTCCACAACCAAGTATGAGTTCCACTCATGCATCCAACTCCCTAAACCAAGTTATTCCAAAGATTCCACCATACCTACCTACTAGCTTATGCTATTCCAAGTATATTCATGCTTTTGTTTACCTTCCAAATTAAACTTGTTATGAGAAAACTAGTGATTAAAGCTCTCACGACTTGATGGCACACTTTACTTTTTGCATCTAATAAACTTGAACAATTGGGTCCTTCTTTGTAGCGTATATGCTTGCGCTTTATAAGTTGAAATTAGCAGAACCATGTTTCATGGGGAACGCTTTCAACATTGCACTTGTACTTTGTACCCCGTTGATATCATGTTCTTTTGCTTACGGATCCCGGCGGTGTGAAATAAAAGTGGAACTTGTAAGATCATGGAGTTTGTATGTGTGTTAGAAATGCAGGCCGCTAGCCTAAGCCATGCCTAATCATGGTGGAAACTTGCAGCATCACCATAATGAGCATTCTATGAAGCATCCTCAATAAAAACCTATGCAAATAGCAAATAAAAAGATCGCTGAGATGCTCATTGTATGCTTGCCTTGTCATTTTGACTATAGGAAAGCTCTCGTATCATGTGCAAGGGGTACCCCGTTGGCGGTTCTTGATGATACACATGTACTTACAATGACAAGATCTTACTCGTGACTGAAGTTGAGTAGCATGACGATCGGTCTTCGTAAGTAAGGGACATGAGACTTCGGTTTATAACTTGTCAAGCATATCCTATTAGTTGTGTCACTTTAACCTTAATTACCTTAAAGATGCTTATGATAGGGGCAATGAGAGCTAAAAGCTATAAGTACCATAATTTTTGGAAGCTCTTTATGAGACTTGAATCCCTACTTCCTTCTATGAAAACCTTTCTTCCACCATTATATTAAGTCTCCACTTTCTACCTTTATGCACCTACTTTGAGAGCATAGTGTCCATTCTTAGTTCTATGTGCATTGTCCCAAGACTAGTTGATTGATGCATAACTTGTTATTGCTTGTTTTAAACTATTGTATCTAGTCACTCTTATGAACTTCGAAGGTGTCCTATGCATTTATATTTGCTACTCTATTGAGGGACAAGTTGAATGCTATTATGCTATGTTTTCTTTATGTGAAACAAACAAACGTCTTGCAAAGCATTGTTATTCATGAACCTTTTGTTTGTGCCTTTTCATGTTGCATCATAGTTTCTTTGCTTATTGCTAGAACTTTGTCTTTCATGTTATGATTGAAGTACTATCATCCCAGCTTTGAATGTTTTACAAATACTTTGATCAAGTCTTTGATGGTGCATGTCACCCCAAAAATTATTCTTTCTTTTTATCACTTACCTACTCAAGGACGAGCAAGAGTTAAGCTTGGGGATGTTGATACATTGCAAATGTATCTATAATTTTTGATGTTCCATGCTTGGTTTTATCCACACTTTGGAGTACTTTTCATATGATTTCTTGGACTAACCTATTAACAAGAGCCACAGTGCCAGCTGCCTGTTTTCTGCTGTTTTTGGTTCCAAGAAAGTCAGAAAATGAATATTCTCGGAATTGGACGGGATAAAAGCCAAAGTGCCTATTTTTCCGGAAGTCGTCAAGTGCCAGAATACGAGACGGAGAGGGGCCAGAGGCCAGCCTCACCACCTGGCCACGCGGCCAGGCTTGGCCCGCGCTAGGGGGTGGTATGGTGGCCCTTAGCACCCGCTCAGCCTCCCCTTCCACCTATAAGATACCCTCGGGACGAAAACCCTAAGTGCCCAATCAAAAAAATCCACGAAAGAGTCTATAGCCGCCGTCATCTCCATCCCTAGATCGGGAGGGATCTGAAGCTCTTCCTGGCACCCTGCCGGAGAGGGGAATTGACCCTGGAGGCCTTCTTCATCACCATGCAAGCCTCCGGTGTGATGCATGAGTAGTTCATCCTTGGACTACGGATCCATGTAGTAGCTAGATGGCTGGTTCTCCTCCTTTGTGCTTTCATGTCTAGATCTTGTGAGCTCCGTTCATGATCAAGATCATCTATTTGTAATTATGCATGTTGTGTTTGTGGGGATCCGATGGATATTGAGATGCTATTTCAGATTGATTCTATCATGTCTTTGTTATTTGTGATCTTGCATGCTTTCCGTTGTTAGTAGCTATCTTGGCCAAGTAGATGCTAGCAACTCCAAGAGTTAGTATTTATGCTCGATAGTGGGTTCATGCCTCTGGTAATGGGAAGTGGAAATCTCTAAGGTACTAGATGTGCTGTTGCTACTAGGGAGAAAACAACAATCCTTTGTTCATAGAACAATCGTATTGTTTACTTTACACGCAGTTCGTAAAGCAATAATCTGTTGCTTGCAACTTAATACAGGAGGGGGTTCGGATGATATCCTGAAGGTGGATTATTAGTCATATATGCATTTGGATGGCGGTCTATGTATAATGTTGTAATGCTCAATCAAGTCTCAAAGGAGTCAAGATGATTAGTATATGCATGTATTGCTTTCTCGATGTTTGTCAATTGCCCCGCTGTAATTTGTTCACCCAGCATGTTATCTATCTCAAGGAGAGCCACCTCTAGTGAACTATGGATCCCGGTCCTTGTCTTTACATACAATCTACAATCTTTTACTGCTTTGTGTTTACTTTTTGCAAACTTTTACTTCTTTCCATTCGATATGTTTAATCCTTTGTTTTCCGCAAAACACGGTGAGATTGACAACCTCATCGCAAGTTGGGGACAAAGTTCTGTGGTTATGTTGTGCAGGTCTCCACGTTGCTACTAGCACCGGTAGTGCGCCCTGCCAAAGCTCAGCTAGTAACACCTTTGGGGTGTTTCCTTGCTCCTACTGGTTCGATTAAACCTTGGTTTCATACTAAGGGAAACTTGCTGTTGTGCTCATCATACCTTCCTCTTGGGGTTCCCAACAAGCTCTACATCAACCACACACCAGCACTTTTCTGGGCGCCATGCATTGAGCCATCAGTGAGTTGTCTTCTATTATGATCTATGTATTGATGAATGTGATGCTTCCTATCCGTATTGTTTTATCGACTCTTCACTCCATAAACCTGGGGCCATGTTTATTGAGCTTAGTCTCGCTTGGGTACAAGCGAAGTCTAAGCTTGGGGGGAGTTGATACGTCCATTTTGCATCACTATTCTATATCATAATTTACTGTTATTCATTGATATATTTCATATTAAGAGATGATACTTATGTTATTTCACCTGTGTTTGCATGGTTGATGACTTTTGGAGCATGGACCGCTGCAGTTAGGATCCTGATGGAAAAGGTGCTTTTTGGAGGCAAAATTCGTGAGGATCAGAAAATCCGGGAAAATATATGGAAAATCCTATTTTTCTAGAAGATTTAAGATCTAGAAGGAGGAGTGGAGATGGGCCTGGGGGCCCACACCACCTTCGGCGCTGGGCCAGCCTAGGCCACTGTGTGGTGTGGCGCCTGGCCCACCTCCAGCTCTCCCCTCTGGCGTATACTATGCCCACGGAACCCTAATACCGGGGGAGTGACCACAGAAAGATTCCGCCGCCTCTGCGGGGCGGAAAACACCGAGAGAGAAAGATCTCTCCGACAGACAGAATTCTGCCGGAGGAATTCCTTCCCGGAGAGGGGAGATCGTCGCCATCAACACCACCATCAAGATGGACTTCATCGGGATCATCATCATCATCACCATCAGCAGCATCATCACCATCTCCATATCGCTATAACAATTGGGTTGAATCTTGCATAGTTCTTAGGGGAAACTTTCCTGGTGTTGATTACTCTTTGTAGTTGATGCTATTGAGTGGAACCATTGAATTATTGTTTATGTTCAGATTGTTATACATCATTATTTCATCTCTGATCATGATCCATATGATGTCTTGTGAGTACTTCATTTTTTTCTTGAGGACATGGGAGAAGTGATGTTGTTAGTAGTGGAATTGTGTTGAGAGAGATTCAATAGTTTGATATTTAAGTTGTCGTGTACTTCTTATAGTGGTGTCATGTTAACATCGACTACATGACACTTCACCTATATGGGCCTAGTGGAATGCATTGTGTATTTGGCTACTAATCGTAGGGGTTGCCGGAGTGACAAAAACCTGAACCCCCGTTAGGAAACCATTGCACAAGGGACGTTAGGGTCTTAGAGTTTAAAGCTGTGGTTAGGTTTCTACCTTAATTACTTTCTTGTACTTACGGATGTTTGCAAGGGGTATAATCACAAGTATGTATTAGTCCTAGGAAGGTCGGTACATTAGCGCAGGTTCACCCACACAACACTTAGCAAACTAAAGAAGATTAATCAACTATATGAAGCGAAAGCACTTGACAGAATTCCCGTGTGTCCTCGAGAACGTTTGGTCATCTTAAGTAATATAACTGGCTTGTCCTTTGCTGAATAAAGGATTGGGCCACTTGCTGCATTTATTCCTATTGTCTTTTATTTACCCGTACTTTATTTACTTGCATTATCAAAAACCCCTAAAAATCCGTTTGCTAAGTATTTGCAGAGAATTCCTGATCCATACCACTAGCCATCACCTTTTGCTCCTTGTTGGGTTCGACACTCTTACTTATCGAAAATACTGTGATACACCCCCTATACTTGTGGGTCATCAAGGGGCAACGGTCCCGGTTCGTGGCATGAACCGGGACCAATGCCCCCGCGACGCACACGTGGAGCTCTGTGGACCATTGGTCCCGGTTCATGCCACAAACCGAGACCAAAAACCCTCCCCCGTGACGCACACGTGGTGCTCTGCGGAGCATTGGTCCCGGTTCATGCCAAGAACCAGGACCAAAAACCCTCCCCTGGCTATAAATAAGCCCAGCCCAACCACTTATTTTTTCTAGAATTTTGTGTGGGAGGTGGATGCTAGGTTTTTTTTCTTCACACTACACACAAGGTGTTCGACGAAATGTCCGAGCCACACATAAGTTCGCACAACACGGTATCCTCATCCGAGGTTAGCAACCTTATCTTCTTTATTTGTAACTGATACAAAAATATTGCATGTGTCCATGTAGGGTGGTCATCTCACTATTCACGATGTTATTGTAATGGTTAATTATTATGACGCAGATCGATGCGCGGATGCAATGGATGTACGGTGACCGACGCGATTCCGATTTTATTGCAGGCCTGCATAAATTTATCGATGTGGCTAAGTCAAACAAAGTGGATAATTTTATGCCTTGTCCCTGCGTCAACTTTCGGAACATGGCGGAGCACTCTGCCCTGAGAATCCTTCAAAGCCATCTGCTTCGGAGAGGTTTCTGATACGTTGCAAACGTATCCATAATTTTTGTTGTTCCATGCTTGGTTTTATCTACTTTCTTATGTTTTGTCCACACTTTGGAGTACTTTTCTTATGATTTTTGGGACTAACCTATTAACAAGAGCCACAGTGCCAGCTGCCTGTTTTCTGCTGTTTTTGGTTCCAGGAAAGTCAGAAAATGAATATTCTTGGAATAGGACGGGACAAAAGCCAAAGTCAGTTTTTCACCGAGGGACACGGAGCTGAATCTGAGACGGAGAGGGCTGGGGCCCGCCACACCACCTGGCGCAGCCCAGCTGCCGGTGCTGTGGGTGGTCTCCGCCCCTGTGCACCCTCGGCCTCTCCTTCCGCCTATAAGTTGCCTCCGATACAGAAACCCTAAGTACCCGATCAAAATTCCACGAAAGAGTCTGTAGCCTCTGTCATCTCCATCCCTAGACCGGGAGGGATCTGGAGCTCTTCCCGGCACCCTGCCAGAGAGGGGAATTCACCCCGGAGGCCTTCTTCATCATCATGCAAGCCTTCGATGTGATGCGTGAGTAGTTCATCTCTGGACTACGGGTCCATCTAGTAGCTACATGGCTGGTTCTCCTCCTTTGTGCTATCATGTTTAGATCTTGTGAGCTCCGTTGATGATCAAGATCATCTATTTGTAATTCTGCATGTTGTGTTTGTGGGGATCCGATGGATATTGAGATGTTATTTCAGATTGATTCTATCATGTCTTTGTTATTTGTGATCTTGCATGCTTTCCGTTGTTAGTAGCTATCTTGGCCAAGTAGATGCTAGCAACTCCAAGAGTTAGTATTTATGCTCGATAGTGGGTTCATGCCTCTAGTATTCTGGGGAAGTGACAGAAATCTGTAAGGTACTAGATGTGTTGTTGCTACTAGCGAGAAAACAACAATCCTTTGTTCATAGAACAATCATATTGTTTACTTTACACGCAATTCGTAATGCAATTATCCGTTGCTTGCAACTTAATACTGGAGGGGGTTCGGATGATAACCTGAAGGTGGATTATTAGTCATATATACATTTGGATGGCGGTCTATGTATAATGTTGTAATGCCCAATCAAGTCTCAAAGGAGTCAAGATCAGTAGTATATGCTTGTATGCTTTCTCGATGTTTGTCAATTGCCCCTCTGTAATTTGTTCATCCAACATGTTACCTATCTTAAGGAGATCCACCACTAGTGAACTATGGACCCCAGTTCTTTCTTTTACTATCAATCTACAATCAACTGTTTACTGCTTTGTGTTTACTTTCTGCAAACTATTACTTTCTTCCACTCGATACGTTTAATCCTTTGTTTTCAGCAAAATCGGTGAGATTGACAACCTCATCGCAAGTTGGGGACAGAGTTCTGTGGTTGTGTTGTGCAGGTCTCCACGTTGCTGCTGGCACCAAGGCGCATCCGCCAAAGTTCAGCTAGCTACACCTTTGGGGTGTTTCCTTGCTCCTACTGGATTGATAACCTTGGTTTCATAACTGAGGGAAACTTACTGCTGTGCTCATCATACCCTCCTCTTGGGGTTCCCCAACGAGCTCGTTAATACACGAGTCAGCAAGTACTTTTTCTGGCGCCGTTGCCGGGGAGTCAAGGACATCTTCTCATGGGGAGTCTCTCATAACCAATCTCTTTACTTTGTTGTTTTTGTGTTGCTTAGTTTATTTTTTGCTTTGTTTGCTTGTTTCTTTATCAAAAACACAAAAAAATTAGTTTCACAAGTTTGCTTTCTTTACTAAAAACACAAAAAATGACTACTCTTGAAAATACGAAGTTGTGTGACTTCACTAGCACCAACAACAATGATTTTATGAGCACACCAATTGCTCCACCTGTTCCTGAAGCTACTTTCTTTGAAATAAAACCTACTTTACTCAATCTTGTTATGAGAGAACAATTTTCTGGTATTGGTAATGAAGATGATGCTTCTCATCTAAATAACTTTGTTGAACTTTGTGAGATGCCAAAGCATAGGGATATAGATGGAGATATTATTAAGCTTAAATTGCTTCCTTTCTCTCGAGAGGAAAAGCTAAAGAATGGTTAAATTCCCTAACTAGGAATAGTATTGATTCTTGGACTAAATGCAAATATGCTTTTATTGGAAAATACAATCCTCCTGCTAAGATTATATCTATGAGAAGTGAAATAATGAAGTTTAAACAATCTGATAATGAACATGTTTCTCAAGCTTGGTAAAGAATGAAATATTTGGTAAAGAATTGTCCCACTCATGGACTGGCTGCTTGGATGATTATCCAAACCTTTTATGCAGGATTGAACTATTCTTCAAGAAATCTATTGGATTCTTCTGCCGGAGGTACCTTTATGACCATTACTTTGGGTGTTGCAACAAAGCTTCTGGATAATATGATGGTTAACTACTCTGAATGGCATACTGAAAGAGCTCCACAAGGTAAGAAGGTAAATTCCGTTGAAGAAACCTCCTCCTTGAGTGATAAAATTGATGTTATTATGTCTATGCTTGTTA
This sequence comes from Avena insularis, assembly GCA_023614405.1. Lineage (NCBI taxonomy): Eukaryota > Viridiplantae > Streptophyta > Magnoliopsida > Poales > Poaceae > Avena > Avena insularis. The sequence goes on along the minus strand of CM042696.1, from coordinate 90,374,503 downwards.
ATGGGAAAGCCCATATTGATCCAAATAATGTTCCCTTAGCCTCTTTGGTTGCTCAAGAAGAGCAAGTTGATGTGAAATTTATAAGAAATAACCATTTTAGCAACAATGCCTACAGGAATAATTTTGGTAGCAACAATTATAGGCCATATCCTCCCAACAATGGTAATTCTTATGGAAATTCCTACAAAAATAATAGGAGTGCACCCTCTGAACTTGAAGTTATGCTTAAAGATTTTATTAGTAAACAAAATGCTTTCAATAAAACTATTGAGAAAAACTCTCTAATGATGAAAGAAATATAGCATCTTTGGCTGAAGCTCAATCTTCTTTGAATAAAATGGTTGCTAAACCTGAAACTATTGATAATCCCTTTGTAGCTACTAATGCCATACAAGTAAGAATTGATGAAAATGTTAGACTATTAGCTGAATTGCATGCTAAGTGGGAAAGAGAAGATGAAATTGCTAGAAACATTCGTGTTTCTACTATCACTACCACTAGTGTTGAGGCTAGTAATAGCTCTACTACTTTAGATGATAATTATGATTTGGATCTTGATGGTTGCAATATCTCTGAAGTTATTAAGTTTCTATAAAATCTTGCTAAAAGTCCTAATGCTAGTGCTATGAATATGGCCTTTACAAAACACATTACTGATGCTCTCATAAAGATTAAAGAAGAATAGATGAAAAATAAAGCTTCTATTCCTATAAAACAAGAAGATGGTTGGGAACCCATCATTAATATGAAAGTGAATGATTTTGATTTCAAAGCTTTATGTGATCTTGATAGTAGTGTTTCTATTATGCCTAGAAGGATTTATGATATGCTTGATTTGCCACCACTTGAAGATTGTTATTTGAATGTTCCACTTGATGATAATGCTAAAAAGAAACTCATGGGGAGTATTAATGATGTTCTTATTATGGTTAACAATGCCTATGTCCCCGTTGATTTCTATGTTTTGGATATTGAATGCAATGCTTCTTGTCCTATTACTTTGGGAAGACCTTTTCTTAGAACTGTTGGTGCCATTATTGATATGAAAGAAGGCACCATTAAATATCAACTCCCACTCAAGAAAGGTATAGAACACTTCCCTAAGAAGAGAGAGAAGATTTCTTTTGCCTCTCCTATGAAAACAAAATTTGCTCTTAATGCTTCTTCATTTGAGAACACTTGATTCTTTTTCTTGCTTCTTATGCCTAACTTAAAGGCGTTAAAGAAAAGTACTTATTGGGAGATAACCCAAAAGTTTTAGATGAGTCTTGGAAGTTATTACCTCTGTAATAACCGATCCTTATCCTTTTTATTTGCTTTTTGTGCCAAGAGTAACCTCTAATGAGAGAGAAGTAATGATTGGGAAAGTTGCTGTCCCGAAACAGATTTATGTGCTTCACCGTAAAAATTTGTGTAAAATATCTGTACGTCCTTTTGAGGTGTGAATTTCTGTGCTTCTGCCCCAGGTTGTTATCTAACTTTCGTTAGTTCAACACTTTTCTATTTGAGCAACAAAAGGTCTTCGAAAAAATTTGTCTTTACCTGCTGGTCTGTTTTGACAGATTTCTGCCATTATTTGCATTTGCTTCTTGTTTGTTCCTTTTTTTGAGTTATTTTGGGAAATTGAGCTTTTTGAGGGAAGTGATACAGTAGCTAGTGTTTTAATGGAAGTTTGATTGGTGTTAGAACTGAACCTAAAGACTTATTATCTTAAGTGCACTAATGCTGCTAATAAAGATAGTGTGAAGTTTTGTATGAAGGAAAATTTTCAGATGTACGGAAGGAATGAGTAATGAGATGAAGGATGGACTAAAGCGCAAGCGTGGGGATGCCTCGCATGTCACCCCAAGAAATATCTAAGAAGTACAAGCGTCAAAGCTGTGAGATGCCCAAGGCATCCCCCTCTTCATCAATAAAAATCTCAGGTTTCTTCCAAACACTTCATTTTTATTGTTTCATGCACAGTTGTGTTGTTCTTGGAGTGTCTTCTTTTTCATTTTCGTTTTGGTTTTTCGTTTTCTTGGTTTGCTTAGTTTGCTGAATAGATTGGTTGGACTCCCTCTTTCATACAATTGTTTTCAAATAGTTTGGTTTGGATTGGAAAAGAGTAGGAAAGTTCATGCTTAAGTGGTAAAGAGAGCTTGTTTTTAATTGTGGCCTATGCTTTGTCATGCCATGCTTGATATTGTTTTGGCTTTATGCTTAGTATTCTTTGCTGTAGCATGAATTGTTATAAACAATTGAGATTGCTTAATGTGCCTTGGAAGGATCGTGCGTTGTTTTAGCATATTAAAGCAGAGTATTGTGGTATTCTCCTTTGATGCTTTATTTGGGTTGACTTGGCGCATGCTCACACCATGTTATGACTATCCCAAGTCACCATAGCCTTTATGATCCTTTAGTTTTCAACTTGTAGTATCACTTTATGCTTTGATCAATCATGTTTTGTCGCTCTGTATGATTATGGCCATTATTTCTCTCTTAGTTTGTCGCTCCCAGTCTTTTGCTAGCCTCCACAACCAAGTATGAGTTCCACTCATGCATCCAACTCCTATAACCAAGTTATTCCAAAGAGTACACCATACCTACCTATTAGCATATGCTATTCCAAGTATATTCATGTTTTTATCTACCTTCCGAATTAAACTTGTTATGAGAAAACTAGTGATTAAAGCTCTCACGAACTTGATGGCACACTTTACTTTTCTTGCATTTAATAAACTTGAACCATTGCGTCCATCTTTGTTGCGTATATGCTTGCGCTTTATAAATTGAAGTTAGCAGAACCATGTATCATGGGGAACGCTTTCAACATTGCACTTGTACTTTGTACCCCGTTGATATCATGTTCTTTTGCTTATGGATCCCGGCGGTGTGAAATAAAAGGGGAACTTGTAAGATCATGGAATTTGTATTTGTGTTAGAGAAACGCCTGGGCCGCTAGCCTAAGCCATGCCTAATCATGGTGGAAACTTGCAGCATAACTATAATGAGCACTCTATGAACCATCATCAATAAAACCCTATGCAAATAGCAAATAAAAAGATCGCTGAGATGCTCATTGTCTGCTTGCCTTGTCATTTTGATTATGGGGTAGCTCCTATATCATGTGCAAGGGGTACCCCGTTGGCGGTTCTCTATGATACATATGTACTTACAATGACAAGAGCTTAATTGTGACTAAAGTTGAGTAGCATGAGGTTCGGTCTTCATAAGTAAGGGGCATGAGATTTTGGCTTATAACTTGTCAAGCATATCCTCTTAGTTGTGTTACTTTAACCTTAATCACATTCAAGATGCTTATGATAGGGGCAATGAGAGCTGAAAGCTAATAAGTACCATAATGTTTGGAAGCTCTTTATGAAACTTGAATATCTAATTCCTTCTATGAAGGCCTTTCTTTTACTTTTTTGTTGAGTCTCCACCTTCTACCTTTATGCACGTACTTTGAGAGCATAGTGGCCATTCTTAGTTCTATGTGCATTGTCCCAAGACTTGTTGATTGATGCATAGCTTTGATATTGCTTGTTTTAAACTATTTGTATCTAGTCACTCTTATGAACTTTGAAGGTGTCCTATGCATTTATGTTTGCTACTCTATGAGGGACAAGTTGAATGCTACTATGCTATGTTTTCTTTATGTGAAACAAACAAACGTCTTGCAAAGCCTTGTTATTCATTAATCTTTTGTCTGTGCCTTTTCATGTTGCAACATAGTTTGTTTGTCTTATTGCTAGAACTTTGTCTTTCATGTTATGATTGAAGTACTATGATCCCAGCTTTGAATTTTTTACAAATACTTTGATCAAGTTTATGATGGTGCATGTCACCTCAAAAATTATTCTTTCTTTTTATCACTTACCTACTCGAGAACGAGCAAGAGTTAAGCTTGGGGATGTTGATACATTGCAAACGTATCCATAATTTTTGATGTTCCATGCTTGGTTTTATCTACTTTCTTATGTTTTGTCCACACTTTGGAGTACTTTTCTTATGATTTCTTAGACTAACCTATTAACAAGAGCCACAGTGCCAGCTGCTTGTTTTCTGCTATTTTTGGTTCCAAGAAAGTCAGAAAATGAATGTTCTCGGAATTGGATGGGACAAAAGCCAAAGTCAGTTTTTCACCGAGGGACACCTGGAGCTAGAATACGAGACGAAGAGGGGATGGGGCCCAGCCACACCACCTGGCCGCCCAGCCTCTCCTTCTGCCTATAAGTTGCCTCCGATACAGAAACCCTAAGTACCCGATCAAAATGTCACAAAAGAGTCTGTAGCCGTCGTCATCTCCATCCCTAGATCGGGAGAGATCTGAATCTCTTCCCAGCACCCTGTCGGAGAGGGGAATTCACCCTGGAGGCCTTCTTCATCATCATGCAAGCCTCCGGTGTGATGCGTGAGTAGTTCAGCTCTGGACTATGGGTCCATGTAGTAGCTAGATGGCTGGTTCTCCTCCTTTGTGCTTTCATGTCTAGATCTTGTGAGCTCCGATCAAGATCATCTATTTGTAATTCTGCATGTTGTGTTTGCGGGGATCCGATGGATATTGAGATGCTATTTCAGATTGATTATTGATTCTATCATGTCTTTGTTATTTGTGATCTTGCATGTTCTCCATTGTTAGTATCTATCTTGGCCAAGTAGATGCTAGCAACTCCAAGAGTTAGTATTTATGCTCGATAGTGGGTTCATGCCTCTAGTAATCTGGGGAAGTGATAGAAATCTCTAAGGTACTAGATGTGCTGTTGCTACTAGGGAGAAAACAACAATCCTTTGTTCATAGAACAATCGTATTGTTTACTTTACACACAATTCGTAATGCAATTATCCGTTGCTTGCAACTTAATACTGGAGGGGGTTCGGATGATAACCTGAAGGTGGATTATTAGTCATAGATACAGTTGGATGGCGGTCTATGTATAATGTTGTAATGCCCAATCAAGTCTCAAAGGAGTCAAGATGAGTAGTATATGCTTGTATGCTTTTTTGATGTTTGTCAATTGCCTCGCTATAATTTGTTCACCCAATATGTTATCTATCTTAAGGAGAGCCTCCACTAGTGAACTATGGACCTCGGTCCTTTCTTTTACTATCAATCTACAATCAACTGTTTACTGCTTTGTGTTTACTTTCTGCAAACTATTACTTTCTTCCACTCGATACGTTTAATCCTTTGTTTTCAGCAAAACCGGTGAGATTAACAACCTCATCGCAAGTTGGGGACAGAGGTATGTGGTTGTGTTGTGCAGGTCTCCACGTTGCTGCTGGCACCGGTAGTGCACCCTGCCAAAGTTCAACTAGCTACACCTTTGGGGTATTTCCTTGCTCCTACTAGATTGATAACCTTGGTTTCATAACTGAGGGAAAACTTACTGCTATGCTCATCATACCTTCCTCTTGGGGTTCCCCAACGAGCTCGTTAATACACGAGTCAGCAGTTTCATGCCCGGATATTATTGTTGGGCCATGCACGGAGAAAGAGGGGTTAGACTGGAAGAAAATGAAGAAGAGGAGGATGATGACAGCTATCCTATGTCCCCTGAAGAATACGGTGATACTGCAATGGAAGACAATGAAGAAGAGGGAGGCGGCAATGAAGAAGAAGAACGGGCATCGGATGAGCCCGCTGATGGTCTTGGTCGGGTCATATCTGATGCAAAGCAACAATGTGATACAGAAAGGGAGAAGCTTAAGTTGGAGGCCATGCAAAAGGATCACAAAAAGTTGTTGTACCCAAATTGCGAAGATGGCAACACAAAGCTCGGTACCACACTTGAACTGCTGAAATAGAAGGAAGAGACTGGTTTATCTGACAAGAGATTTGAGAAGTTAGTGAAAATAATGAAGCCAAAGCTTCCAAAGGATAACGAGCTGCCCGAGACAACGTACGAAGCAAAAAAGACTATCTTCCCTCTAGGATTAGATGTGGAGAAGATACATGGATGCATTAATGACTGCATCCTGTACCGCGGTGAGAAGTACGAGAATATGGATAAATGCCCGGTATGCACTGCATGTCGGTACAAGATCAGACAAGATGGCCCTAGTGATGTTGAGGGTGATGACGAGCCCCCCGGGAAGAGGGGTTCCTGCTAAGGTTATGTGGTATGCTCCTATAATACCATGGTTGAAACGTCTGTTCAGAAACAAAGAGCATGCTAGGTTATTGCGATGGCACAAAGAAGAGCGTAAGAAAGACGGGAAAACCGATACACCCCACCGATGGGTCGCAGTGGATAAACATCGAGAGAAAGAACTCAAACTTTGTAGGTGACGCGGGGAACTTATGGTTTGGTCTAAGTACAGACGGCATGAATCCTTTTGGGGAGCAGAGCTGCAGTTACAGCACCTGGTCAGTGACTCTATGTATCTACAATCTTCCTCCTTGGTTGTGCATGAAGCGGAAGTTCATTATGATGCCAGTGCTCATCCAAGGACCGAAGCAACCCAGCAACGACATTGATGTGTACCTAAGGCCATTAGTCGATGAACTTTTGCAGTTGTGGGCAGAACCAAGTGTAAAGGTGTGGGATGAGCACAAACAGGAGCCATTTAACCTACGAGCGTTGTTGTTCGTAACCATCAATGATTGGCCTGCTCTTAGTAACATTTCAGGACGGTCAAACAAGGGATACAATGCATGCACACACTGTTTAGATAAGACTAAAGGTACATATTTGGATAAATGTAAGAAGGTTGTGTACCTGGGGTGTCGTAAATTTCTTCCGACCAATCATCAAGTAAGAAAGAAAGTCAAGCATTTCAACGATGAGGCAGATTATCGGAAGAAGCCTAAGCTCCCTAAAGGTGCTGATGTATTTGGTATGGTGAAGGACCTAGAAGTAATCTTTGGAAAGGGTCCTGGCGGTCAATCTGTTCCGAAAGACCCCATTACCGGACACACGACCATGTGGAAGAAGAAATCTATATTTTGGGAGCTTGAGTATTGGAAAGACCTAGAGGTCCATTCTTCAATCGATGTGATGCACGTGACGAAGAATCTTTGTGTGAACCTGCTAGGCTTCCTGGGCATGTATGGGAAGACAAAAGATACACCAGAAGCACGGGAGGACCAGCAACGTATCAAAGACCCATACAACAAGCATAATGATAAAGGTCGTCAATACTTAAGCAGCTACGCTCTTACCAAAGCAGAGAAGGAAATCTTTTTTGAATGCCTGAGCAGTATCAAGGTCCCGGCTGGCTTCTCGTCAAATATAAAGGGAATAATAAATATGGCAGAGAAAAAATTCTAAAACCTGAAGTCTGATGATTATCACGTGATTATGACGTAGTTGCTTCCGGTTGCATTGAGGGGGCTTCTACCGGAAATATTCGAGTACCCATTGTGAAGCTATGTGCATTCCTCAATGCAATATCTCAGAAGGTAATTGATCGAGAAAGTCTGGAAAGGCTACAGAAGGATGTGGTCCAATGTCTTGTCAGTTTTGAGTTGGTGTTCCCCCGTCCTTCTTCAATATTACGATGCATCTCTTAGTTCACCTAGTCGAAGAGATTTCCATTCTCGGTCCTGTATTTCTGCATGATATGTTCCCCTTTTAGAGGTTCATGGGAGTCTTAAATAAATATGTTCGTAACCATGCTAGGCCAGAAGGAATCATCTCCAAGGGCTATGGAACAAAGGAGGTCATTGGGTTCTGTGTAGACTTTCTTCCTGACCTTAAGCCGATTGGTGTTCTTGAATCACGGTATGAGGGGAGACTAAGTGGAAAAGGCACGTTAGGAAAGAAAGCAATGATATTTAGGGACGGGCATTCTTTGAATCAAGCACACTACACAGTTCTACAAAGTTCTACCTTCGTAGCTCCGTATATCGAGGAACACATGAATGTTGTATGCTCCAAGTTCCCGGGGAAGGATGACTACTGGATTAAAGAAAATCACATGGAGACTTTCAGCACTTGGTTGCAATTACATCTCATGAATGACACCACTATTGGAGATCAGCTCTACTTGTTGGCCACGACACCATCTGCGACTGTATTGACTTTCCAAGGGTACGAGATAAATGGGAATACATTTTACACGATTGCACAAGATAAAAAGAGCACCAACCAAAACAGTGGTGTCTGCTTTGATGCAACCTGCGAGAATGGGAAAAAGGACACATACTATGGTTACATAGAGGAGATATGGGAACTTGACTATGGACCTACTTTTAAGGTCCCTTTGTTTCGGTGCAGTTGGGTCAACATGAATGGAGAAGGGGTAAAGGTAGACCAACTGTACGGAATGACAACATTGGATCTCAAGAATCTTGGTTACCGAGATGAACCATTCGTCCTAGCCAATGATGTGGCTCAGGTTTTTTATGTGAAGGACATGTCCTCTAGACCGAAAAAAGAAAAAATAAGGAAACAAATACATCAGACAATGAGCCCAGGCGTCACATAATTCTTTCAGGGGAAAGAAACATCGCGGGAGTCGAGGACAAGACAGACATGTCAGCAGATTATGATAAGTTTGATGAAATTCCGCCCTTCACCGTGAAAACTGACCCAAGCATCCCATTAAGCAAAGAAGATGCTCCATGGTTACGGCCTAAGAAACAATCATAGGAAGGCATCGACATACGCGACGAAGGATTCATACCCTAATCCCTAAACCCTATGTAAATCTATGTAATGTATGAAAACTTATGTGATGTATGAAAACTTTATATGAGACCACGCGAAGGTTTCACATTCTTTAGATCATTAAACTTGAAGTGGCTCTCTGATGAAATAGCATGTTGTGAACCTATGAATGATTTTTTTTAAAAATCACAAGCATTATATCATATACTTGTAGTTCAAATCTAGGCAACCTCCTGCCGATTCAGCAGAAGTTTGTCTTTTTATGAGGGATGTACGGAAAGGTTCCAGATACACCGGTTGGGAAATTGTCCATCTAAGGTGGTCTAGTATTTTTGAAAAATGGGTTGGTACCAATGCCAAACTTTAATTTGGTGCTTGCTTCATAGAACACCCCGATTTCGGCACCTCAAAAATGGAAATTGGCTTTTTCGTGCATCGAAAAGGAAAACTTCCTCCTGCAACATCGTAAGCCATCCCAAGATGCACATGTTTGCACAATATGGGCATATTATCACAAACTATGACCTGATTCTAGCCATAACATTGGTGGTTTGACCTAAATGCCATGAAACCTCAAACAAGATAGGTCACTTTGTGAAGGATTTTTTATGATGTTTGCAATTTTTCAAGTTCAATATTTTTCCTTGAAACTATGACACATAATATGACACCACGCGAAGGTTTCACGTTGTTTGGATCGTTTTTGAATTTGTTATGCCCGTTTCAAACTATATTCAAAACGGCGGGCATGAAGCTTCTTAGCCTGGGGCTGAGCCTCGCTGAACTTGAAGTGGATATCTGATGAAATAGCATGTTGTGAACCTATAAATGATTTTTTAAAAAAAATCACAAGCATTATATCATGTACTTCTAGTTCAAATCTGGGCAACCTCCTATCGATTCGGTAGGAATTTGTCTTTTTCATGAGGGATGGACGGAAAGGTTCCAGATACACCGGTTTGGAAATTGTCCATCTAAGGTGGTCTAGTATTTTTGAAAAATGGGTTGGTACCAATGCCAAACTTTAATTTGGTGGTTGCTTCACAGAACACCCCGATTTTGGCACCTCAAAAATGGAAATTGGTTTTTTCGTGCGTCGAAAAGGAAAACTTCCTCTTGCAACATCGTAAGACATCCCAAGATGCACATGTGCGCACAATATGGGCACATTATCACAAGCTATGCCCTAATTCTAGCCATAACATTGGTGGTTTTACCTAAATGCCATGAAACCTCGAATATGATAGGTCATTTTGTGAAGGATTTTTTATGATGTTTGCAATTTTTCAAGTTCAATATTTTCCTTGCAAATATGAGACATAATATGACACCACGCGAAGGTTTCACGTTGTTTGGAACGTTTCTAAATTTGTTATGCCCGTTTCAAACTATATTCAAAACGGCGGGCAAGAAGCTTCTTAGCCCAGGGGCTGAGCCTCGCTGAACTTGAAGTGGATATGTGATGAAATAGCATGTTGTGAACCTATAAATGATTTAAAAAAAATTCACAAGCATTATATCATGTACTTGTAGTTCAAATCTGGGCAACCTCCTATCGATTCAGTAGGAATTTGTCTTTTCATGAGGGATGGACGGAAAGGTTCCAGATACACCGGTTGGGAAATTATCCATCTAAAGTGGTCTAGTATTTTTGAAAAATGGGTTGGTACCAATGCCAAACTTTAATTTGGTGGTTGCTTCACAGAACACCCCGATTTCGGCACCTCAAAAATGGAAATTGGCTTTTTCGTGCGCCGACAAGGAAAACTTCCTCCCGCAACATCGTAAGCCATCCCAATATGCACATGTGTGCACAATATGGGCACATTATCACAACATTGGTGGTTTGACCTAAATGCCATGAAACCTCGAAAATGGTAGGTCATTTTGTGAAGGATTTTTTATGATGTTTGCAATTTTTCAAGTTCAATATTTTTCCTTGCAACTATGACACTTAATATGACACCACGCGAAGGTTTCACGTTGTTTGGATCGTTTTTGAATTTGTTATGCCTGATTGAAACCATATTCAAAACGGCGGGGATGAAGATTCCTAGCCCGACTTCTTAGTTAATGAAATATGCAAAAAAATAGTTAATGAATTTTTAATTGAAAATGGCATAAAATTTAATAATTTGAATAGGTGGAATAATTCTTTTATAATTCAGAAAAAGGTTTTGAACACCCCGTTTTCCAAATTATGCAATAAATATTTGTTAATGCAATTTTAATTGAAAATAGTAAAATTGTATAGTTAAAATAAAAATATTTGAAAAAATAAAATGGTCTTTGATTAGTTATTTAAATTGAAGCACTTTTCCTGTTGAAAGTTTTTTCAAATTCCAAATTATGCAATAAATATTTGTTAATGCAATTTTAGTTGAAAATAGTAAAATTGTATAGTTAAAATAAAAATATTTAAAAACAGAAAATGGTTTTTGATTAGTTATTTAAATTGAAGCACTTTTCCTGTTGAAAGTTTTTTCAAATTTCAAATTATGCAATAAATATTTGTTAATATAATTTTAATTGAAAATAGTAAAATCGTATAGTTAAAATAAAAATGTTTGAAAACAGAAAATGGTTTTTGATTAATTATTTAAATTGAAGCACTTTTCTTGTTAAAAGTTTTTTGAAATTTCAAATAAATAATCATTTTAAATTGAAACATCTTATTAATTAAAGAAGAAAACAAATTTGAAAATGGCAGGAAGACCAAAAGTTTGGCCAAAATCTGAAAAACGGGTCAAAGATCTTGGTTTGTCCCACGAACCGGGACCGATGACCCTCGGTACGCGCGCTGCACGTGGCGGCCCAGCAACGCTCCCTGCCCAGACCTTTGGTCCCGGTTCGTCCCACCAACCAGGACCAAAGATTCAATGGTCCCGGTTGGTGCGATGAACCGGGACAAAAGGCCCTGGGTGCGCGTGCGCACGTGGCGGCCCAGCAACGCTCCTGCCTAGACCTTTGGTCCCGGTTCGTCCCACTAACCGGGACCGTTGAGCCTTTGGTCCCGGTTGGTGGGACGAACCGAGACCAAAAGCCTGTACTACGTAACTGTTGTCCCTCCTTCTTCTTTCCCATCCACTTCACTCGCAAAACGCCTAAGGAAAATCACGCGCGGAGCAGAACAATGCCGTGAGGCTGCCGGATTTTCGAGCCACCGTCGCCCTCTTCGCCGTCAACCGCGCCGCCCGAGCCTGCGTCGCTCCGCCTCCGACGCCGTCGCCCCTACACCTGCCCTTGCCGCTGCCGAGCTCACGCCTTAAGCCCGCCGCCTAAGCCCGCGCCCGATCAAGGCCAGCCCGCTTAACGAGGAGGAGGCCCTTGCCTTGCGCTCAGTTCACCCCGCGACGCTATTAGGGCCACCGCCACGTAAGCCTCCTCCGGCCCTTTTAATTAGGTCTTTAAAAATTTGTCAATTGTGATAATTGTGATATTTGTCTAAATGTGAAAATATGTCTGGTTTTTATTCTTTTTGAAAATGTTTTCAGAAATTAATAAAAGTCTGACATGTGGGCCAGATGGAAAATAATTTTAATAATTCCGAAAATGTTTATTTATTTAAAAATGATTTAAAAATAGATTAAAATTGGGAAAAATCATAACTAATTCATTTTAAATCAGAAAAATGTGTATAATATATCAAAATGTTCAGAAAAATGAGTTCTACCATTTTAAAATGTAAGAATTCATATTCATACAACTTTGAACCTTACTTTACATAGAGGAACACCGACACCCCCTAAGTACCATGGGTTCGATGGTTTGTCTACCTAGGGCATTCTGAATCCATTTAAATCGATGTGACACCAAGGGCTATTCTAATACATGAAATCCATCATATCATCCATATTGTATGAGAATTGCACATGCCATGTGTTGATTGTTGCTTCTTCTTTCCGGTGTTGGTTCTTTGCGAATAGGAACCGAGACCGAACCTGAAGTCAATGCCACCGAAGAGCAGATACTATGGATCCAACATACCAAGATACTATGAATCCAGAACATCAGGAAAACATCCTCCATAGAATGATCTGTGAAAATGAATTTACCGATGTCGATGTCACCAAGAAGTTTCTGAAAGAATTCGGTGAGGGAGATGAGTCTCTCAACCGAGAAGACCGATCCGGTGAGGTAGAAGGCGAAGCCTGGGATAGGGGAGAAGCCGAAGAGGGAGAAGGCGACGGCTCCGGTGGAACCTTAAATCTCGCAAACTCCGGCGAGGTGTATATATGTATTTTTGTAATCAAAATGCAGCTATCTATATATATACATGCATATATTAACACTCTTTCTTCTTTTAGCCCTCCGGATCGAGAACTTCTTCCGTAAGAATGAAACGAGGCCCAACAAAAAAGTTGGATGACACTGTGAGGTATAGGATCGAAGTGGTCGGTGTAGACGGCGAACCACAAGCTCCCGACGATGTCGCAAAAAAATTGTCAAGCAATGCAGAGTTCTTGTGAGGGACTACATCCCGATCGCCATTCAAGAATGGAATCGTCCAAGCGGCGGTGGAGTCTCGTATATCGGCGACATCGCTAAAGATAAGCTTTTTTACCAAGCTCATGATTAATTTCCTCCCGCCGAGGCCAGATATGAATCCAGATGAGGAGGAGAGAGCAAAAAAGGAGCTTGTGCATAGAGTCAAGAAGTTTACTCTCATCAAGATGGTCGAGGCATTCAAGAACTGGAAGAAGAAACTATACAATAACTTTGTCAAGGGATAGAAGACTCCGGATTTCAATCAAGGCGGCTATGCTAAGTTAAGACACAAGTGGGCTGATTTTGTGAAGTACAAGACATCGAAAAAAGCTTTGGAAAGGTCTAGAATAAATACGGAGAACGCTGCTAAGAAACTGTACCATCATAATATGGGGCTTGTTGGCTACGCCGGTTGCATGCCTAAGTGGGATGCACTTGAGGTCAATTATATTGTTGCCACGATCAGACTAGATCCCACAACATGGACACCACGGGCAAGAAACTGGTTTTACGGCTATGGGGGCATGTTGGACGAAGAAGGGAGGGCAATATATAATCAGAAATACAAAGATCATCCCCTACTGCCCATTGATGATATTAGAAATGCAGTAGATGATGTTGCAATGGGACGGTTCGTTCCCGATAGAGAGAATGACGAGCTCACACGTGCCCTTAAAAATCCTGAACACAAAGGACGAGCACGAGGCACACCAGGCTACAAGTCGTGGAATGTTGCCTTCCCCACGGAAATGAAGAGATATTCCGATAAAAGCCACCAGAGGAGAAAGGAAATGGAGGCAGCTGAGAAAGCGGCTGCTGCAGACCAGCTGCATAATGTAGAAGAAGCATTAAAGCGGCACCAGGATCAACTCGACAGACTTAGCCAGCAAGGTATTAGCGGCCAATCTCAGCAGCACATTGTAGAAGCTGCATTCGATGGTACCAGCATCCTATCGAATAAGAAAAGTAGCATCGCTTCCACGCAGCTCCAGGATGTTGATGATGATGCACTGACGACGGCTCCTCCTAAACGCTACCCAGTGGATGATATCACGGAGAGCACAGCTTGTGAGCTAAAGGTGCAAGTTATGAACTTAAGGGTGATGGCGGTGGTTGGCATGGCCATACCAATTGCGCCTAACCCAACTTGGCATTGGAGACCGGTTCCAAAAGGGTACGCTATCCTCACGGTGGATGATGTGAAGCAAGATTTTGAGGAGCTGAAGCTGGATCACCCTGCAGGGGAAGATATGGAGCTGACTGAACTAGGAGAAGCCAAAGGGGGAACTGTTGCATGGACAAAGGAGCACATCGTGCTTCCAAATTATGTGCCGCCAAGGCCACCCACTTCTCAGAGCAGCAATCCACCTTCGCCGACACCTCACCATTCTCCAGTGCAATCATCGCCTTCACCGCCTCACCACTCAGCGCAGCCGTCTCCACCGCCGCCTCGGCCGTCTTCGCCGCCGCGTCAGCCGTCTCCATCCCCTGAGCCTCAGAGATAAAAGCGGAAGTATACTAAGAGGGGCAGCACCAGCAGCAGCAAGAGCATGTTCTGATCACCGAAACGTAAGTTATCGCCCCTCCCAAGAGTACCTCATAAGAATATGAAGAAGCTACTTTGCGAGAAGACAAATAAGGAAATTGTTGCGGCCGCAGATGCCCATTATAAAAAGTGAAAGATTGACATGGCTAACAAGAAAAAGGCGATAGAGCCATTCTTCCCGGTCACCACGGAAGATAAAGCCAAAGCAACCGCGCTTAAGATTCAGCTTCACCAACCCATAACGCTCACATCAGACTATAATCACTCTATTACCAAGTCGGCTGAGGCAAAAGAGCGGAGAGTCAGGAAAGAAGTTGCTCAGCTTGGACAACAGAAAAATCAATCGATCGAACTGCTCAAAGTGTGCGATACCAATGAGTGGAGAGCCTAGGAGCGGCATGATCCGAATATTGATCCGGAGTTTATTCAACTGTATGGAGAAAAGACCAAATTATATGGACTGTCTATTACTGAGTACATGAGCCGTATGGATGAGTTCGAGGGGTACCAACAAATAGCATACGTATACCAGCACGGGGCTCCTCTCGTCAAACCTGAGTTAGTCAAAGATCTACCAATAAAAATGCGAAGATTGCATAACTGGTACATGCAAGCCTCTGTTGAATCCAAAAACTGGATCTATGCTGGATATAAACACCACCATTACGGTCATGGAGATGGCTTCCTACTAATTGAATTTTTAGAATTATTTCAGTTTTACCAACGAGACGCCCTCGATAAAACTATCATCAGTGCCTATTGTTTGTAAGTATTATTAATTTATGTAATTAAGTCTTTCTAGCTCAGCTCATTCGTTGCTTGTATAATCTTACTCATCAGTATACTAATTATATATGTAGAATGAAGATTCTCGAATGCAACAAAAGACAAATCTATGACCTTGGGTTAGTTGACTGCAATTTCGTTCATGAAATTACTCTAAAAACAAAACCCAAAGAGACAGATGATAACTTTGTACA
Source organism: Avena insularis (assembly GCA_023614405.1). Classification (NCBI taxonomy): domain Eukaryota; kingdom Viridiplantae; phylum Streptophyta; class Magnoliopsida; order Poales; family Poaceae; genus Avena; species Avena insularis. The sequence continues at coordinate 90,358,892 of CM042696.1, read as the reverse complement.
AGCGTTGACATATTTCGGCAACAGAAGGGAAATACTATTTCCTTACAATGTTGGGTGAGTGTTACTGTCTTGTACACATTCAATTTTCGCTTACTCGATGTTAAGCGTATAATTGACTCGTGTTATATTCTATTATAGTGTGTCCAGCTTCCACTATATTCTGTTAATCATTGTTGTTAACCAAGGAGTAGTAAAAGTCATGAACTCGAAACGCACATCATTAGAAAAGTGGGCGAACATGCAGGAATGCCTCTAGAAGGCTTGGAAACGGTTCACCACTAACACTAGGGGTGTTTAGAAGCCAGAGCTTACATTTCAACCATGGACTGTAAGTACTAATTGCTAGATCCACGCATCTCTTTGATTCTAGTTTCAATACCATTATCATGCTTGATTATTATTTTGATTAAACTCCGTTCTCGTAAAGTGCTTGAGGCAGGAAGCTGGGAATAACTTATGTGGATACTATGTCTGCGAGTTCATTCGCCAGATGACCAAAGAGAAGGGCGTAGACCGGAACATCGAAAAAATTGAAGTACGATAAACAATAATCACAATTTATTTTATTACCACCAATTGTGTTTAGTTTCATTCATATATATTGACCCCCTTCTTTAAATTAGATCGAACGGATGCGGGGCGGTCTTCTATCACAAGAACGCGTGCAAGCAATTCAAGAGGAAATTGTCGGATTCTTATTAGAACATGTCATAGATCCGAAAGGAGAATACTATTACCCCGTTCATTTGGAAGGGTGAAGTGTAAAAAAGAAGATGTAAATTAGATCAAATTCGTGTGAGTACCATTTGTAATTAATATGTTTCGACCAAGCACGACGGATGAGACGGTGTATAATATATTCGTGACCATGATGTGTAATATATATATATATATATATCGTGGTTTCATTATTGCTGTATATATGTAGTACTATTAAATTGAATACAAAACACCAAATAAATAAATGGAAAAAACACAAAACCCTGCCGCGGTATAAAAATAGCCTAAAATGCAGAGACCAACGATCCCGGTTCGTGCCATGAACCGGGACCAATGATCCACCCCCCTCGTTGCGCGTGCGTCCACGTGGAGACCCATTGGTCCCGGTTTGTGCCACGAACCGGGACCAATGGTCCACCCCCCCTTGTTGCACGCACGCCCACATGGAGACCTATTGGTCCTGGTTCGTGCCCGAACCGGGACCAACATTGGTCCCGGTTCAAAAACCGGGACCAATGGCCCTTATAAACCAGGACCAAAGGGGTGGTTTTGTACTAGTGTTTGCTATCAAGTCCGATATAACATGCAAGGCATGGAGTCAATCACAAGAGCTTTAATTCCAGGTTAGTGTAGACAACAATAGGTGATCATGTTCACAACCAAGTTCTTGTTAAGTATCCCAGGAGTGGCATGGAACAATTCACATGGGATTCATAGTTCAAACAAAGAGACCGCAACAACAAGCAAATGAATCCCTAATACTACGGATTATGAATCGTATTGATGAAATAATATCCATGATAGGACAGAAATCCATGCCAACTTGTTCCAACATGTGACTACCCGCCACCGTATGCTTCTAGCGCTAGAGATTAGAAAAAGAAGTACTTGTCAAAGATAACATCATAATGGAATAACCAATTCGATTAGATAAAGTACTAACAACAGACATATGAGTGTTGAGACTGGAGATACCCTATAAACAAGCTACCTAGCATATGTGAAATAGGGATAGGGGCACATTCGAAACAATCGAGTGAAAAATGTCACTTGAGGAAAAACTAACAATTGTACCTACACACTTTCCCTATCATTCTAGTTGTGCAATAGAAATGCATTCCCCGTATTTCGTATTTCTTCTGGAACTATTGTTGTGATTTTCTTATGCCGCATATCTGTTTCAACCTCATCGTGCTTTTTTTCTTATCTGCAAATAGATTGTTGCATTCACCTAAATCGTCTTACTTGGCCTATATATATTTCCTTGATAATTTTCCTAGGCTACTTCCTCGCGTACTTTATTATCCTTGATGTGTATATCCATAGGTGGGCTTTGCTACACCCCCACCCCTATGTTGAGTTTAGGAGAAATTTACCCAAGATAAATGCTAAATAAAACATGAATAGAAAAATAAAAATTAAACTAATCATAAGATTTAGCAGATACGAACTAAGGCAGAAAGCAAAGAGAAAAGCAAGGCATACAACTTGAGATAATATCAGAGCAAGATCTGAAGCAACCCAAAAATAAGAACATACTATCTGACTGAGATAAACAAGATTAAGTAAGAAGATGTACATCATAGCAGAGAGACCGCTGGAGGAACCGCTGGGGTTGGCGTTGGCACCGTTGTCAGCCATGTCATCGAGGAAGAGGTTGCTGATGTCGGGGAAGAAGTCCTCGTTGGGGAAGACGTCGTTGTCGTAGTCGCTATCCGTGAAGGAGTCTGTGATGAAATCGCTAGTAGTCGCGCCGACAACGCTCCCCAAAAACCTTATCGCCCTTCTCCCTTACAGGACTCGAAGCAGCGGGGTCTCGGAGGCCTACTGTCCCGGCTAGCGATGCACGTCGCGAGACGGGATGGAGAAGAATGGAGCAGCAACGCGATGCTTTGGAACTAGAGGCAAAGCTTATGTCAGGAGAGGAGCGACCTCTCACTTTTATAGGCACAGACGAACGAGCAGCGCCGGGAGAGGAAACGGCCTCCATTAAGTCCGAATTAAACCTACAAGGAAACGTCCGAATTAAACCGCAGGGGTAACGTCCGAATTAAACCGCAGTGGTAACGTCCGAATTAATTCTCAGAGGAAACGTTCGTATCAAATCTCCACTTACGCAGACTATTCAAATAATTAATCCATTCATGTGTGGCAAAAAGAAAGGAAAGCTCTCGGCTCGAGGCATTCCCGCAAACCGCGTCATGATGAGGCGAGGCGTGGCGAGGCGGGCGGCGAAAGAGGAGGAGCGCGCGTGTACATCTCTCTCCTTCTCATCCTTTTACCAAGTGGTGGAAGAACCCCCCTTATAAGGTGGTGAAATCTTCCTTCAACTAGCAATGTGGGACTAAACATTTGTCCCACCTCTTGCCATGCATGAATGGGCCACATGGGCCTCTAGGATTTTTTTAGGAATTATTAAAATGGAACATGGGCTGGGCCAATTAGGCAAGAATTCCAACAATCCCCCACCAGATCCTAGAGGCACATGAAGTCTGCCTTTGGTTCCAAAACATTGTTTATATACCGGTACTATAGTGGAGACTATTAAGTTGAACTTCCACCTAGAACTTTATGCTACACTAGGATGCAACTTGTACAATGGACTATGCCTTGAACTACAAGTTTGCTGCAAACCTAGATTCACACAAAGTCTTGACCGATACTAGGTTGCCGTGGGACTTCCCCGCGGGTGGAGCTTATGCGTCATACTACATGGCCTTTCATGAGTTTATTAGAGAGCACCCTACTCTTATAGACTGCGATGTTTAACAGTCAGACTCATATAGGTGTGTTCTTCAAAAGATGTTCTGCAGGACAACATCTCTGCTTAAGATAAGCCATTTAGAACACATTAAGATAATAAATCAACCTGCCGTGCAGAATAGGAAAGTATTGCATCTTCATGGAGTGGTATTAATTAAAGTAGGGATACTTTCCTCTCAGCTAATCAACAGCTTGTCTCCCAATTATAATTCACGGGATCTCCGATCACATAGAATGGTTTACCACTGTGAAAAACTCATATTGTGGGTCTCATACCCATCTCCTTCGATGCATTTTCTATCACATTGTGTGATAGACCCTTTGTGAAGGGATCTGCCAAGTTTTAAGATGGTTGGATATAATCCAATGCAATAACTCCGGAGTTTCTCATTTTCCTGACAGATTTTTGTCTCCTCTTCACATGTCTTGATGACTTCATATTATCCTTAGAAATATTTACTTTGAAAATCACTGTTTGATTATCACAGTTCATAAGGATTGTTGGTTTTTCAACCAAAGGTAAGTTCATCAAGAGTTCATGAAGCCACTCTACTTCAAAAGTGGCTGTGTCTAATGCTGTGAGTTCTGCTTCCATAGTTGACCTCGTTAAGATGGTCTGCTTGCAAGACTTCCAAGAAATAGCGCCACCACCAAGTGTGAATACATATCCACTCGTGGCCTTTATCTCATCAACATCAGATATCCAATTTGAATCACTATAACCCTCTAGTACCATCGGATACCTGGTATAGTGAATGTCGTAGCTCGCAGTGCCTTTTAGATAGCGCATAACTCTCTCAAGATCATGCCAGTGATCATCCCCTGGATTTGAAACAAATCGACTAAGTTTGCTCACAGCAAAAGCGATGTCAGGCCTAGTGGCGCTAGCTAAATACATAAGCGAGCCAATAATTTGAGAGTATCTTAGTTGGTCTCTAGTATTTCCTCGATTCTTTCGAATCATCACACTAGGATCATACGGTGTAGGAGAAGACTTGAAGTCGCTATACCCGAAATGACTCAAGACCTTTTCCACAAGTGGGATTGAAGCAATGTAATTCCACCATCATCATCTCTCAATAGCTTGATGTTCAGGATAACATCAGCTACACCCAGATCTTTCATCTCAAAGGAATGAGATAAGAAATCCTTCACTTCCTTAATTGCATTAAGGTCGGTTCCGAAAATCAGTATATCAACATACAAACAAAGGATGACTCCTTCACTCCCATCATGGCGATGGTACACACATTTATCAGCTTCATTTACAGCAAATCCTGTAGCGGTTAAAGTTCTTCCAAACTTCTCATGCCACTGTTTAGGGGCTTGTTTTAGGCCATATAAAGACTTCAACAATTTGCACACCTTTCCTTCTTGACTATTTACCACAAATCCCTCTGGCTGATCTATGTAAATTTCCTCATCCAACTCTCCATTTAGGAAAGCTGTCTTGACATCCATTTGATGAATGATAAGACCATGAGAGGTAGCCAATGAAAGTAGTACTCGAATGGTGGTCAATCTGGCAACAGGTGAGTAAGTGTCAAAGAAGTCTTCACCTGCATTTTTAGTGTATCCCTTGGCCACTAGCTGTGCCTTGTACTTTTCAATAGTACCATCAGGCCTAAGCTTTTTCTTGTACACCCATTTGCATCCTACAGGTTTACACCCATAAGGACGATCAGTGATCTCCCATGTTCCATTGGCTGAGATGGAATCCATCTCACTACGAACAGCTTCCTTCCAGTAGTCAGCATCAGGAGATGCATAAGCTTCTGAAATAGAAGTGGGAGTATCATCCACGAGGTACACAATAAAATCATCACCAAAGGACTTTATAGTCCTCTGCCTCTTGCTCCTTTTAGGAATTTCATTATCATCCTCCTTAGGATTTTCAACATGTTCAATTGGAGTGATGGGTTTAGAATTTGTACCAAAATCCTGACTGGATGAACTAGGCATCTCCTGATTTGATGAGCTAGGTATATCCTTCGGAGGAAAGATATCTTCAAGGAAAATCGCATCAGTCGACTCCATAATTGTACCGACATGCATGTCAGGTACCTCAGAGTTTACTATCAAGAATCTATAACCAATGCTATGGAAAGCATAACCCAAAAAATACTCAGTCAACGGTTTTTGTCCCAAGTTTGCGCTTCTTGGGAATTGGCACATGAACTTTTGCCAAACATCCCCAAGTCCTTAGGTAAGAGAGTTTTAACCTTTTCTTATCCCATTCTTCAAATGGTGTAATTTCTTTGTTCTTCGTGGGAACTCGGTTTAGGACATGACACGTAGTCAATAGAGCCTCCCCTTACCATTCCTTAGATAGACCCGATGTATCTAACATGGCATTAACCAAGTCTGTTAGAGTACGGTTCTTTCTCTCAGCTACCCCACTTGACTGAGGTGAATAGGGAGGCGTCCTTTCATGGATTATACCATGTTCCACACAGAAGGAATCAAACTCGTTGGAAAAATACTCTCCACCACGATCAGACCTAAGCCTCTTAATCTTTCGATCAAGTTGATTTTCTGCTTCAGCTTTATAGATTTTGAAAAAACTCAAAGCCTCATCTTTTGATTTCAGAAGATATACATGACAATATCTCGTAGAGTCATCGATCAAACATAATGAAATATTTCTTTCCACCTTTTGTCAACACACCATTCATCTCACAAAGATCAGAATGTATGAGCTCTAGTGGTGTTAAATTTCTCGCTTCTGCAGTCGTATGTGACTTGCGAGGTTGTTTTGCTTGCACGCAGACTTGGCACTTAAATCCCTTAATAGTAGTGAAATCAGAGATTAAATTCATTTTGGCTAGTCGCGTCATACAACCAAAATTAATATGGCAAAGACGTGAATGCCAGACATTTGATTCAAAATTCGTGTAAATATGATTAACAACTTTATTACAAACGTCTGACAGAGATAAGCGGAACAAGCCTCCGCACTCATAACCTTTACCAACAAAGGTTCCATACTTAGAGATTACAAATTTGTTGGACTGAAATACAATCTTATAGCCGTCTCGACACAAAAGAGATCCGCTAACAAGATTTTTATTTATTGAGGGAACATGATGCACGTTCTTTAGGCGCACGGTCTTTCTCGAAGTGAACTTCAGATCGATCGTACCAACACCATGAACAGAAGCATACGAGTTGTTCCCCATCAGCACGGATTGAGTCCCTCTAACCTGATATGAAGAAAACATGGAAACATCAGAACAAACATGTACATTAGCGCCAGTGTCAATCCACCAATCAGGAGAATGACATAATGAAAAAATAGTACCATACCCAACTTCTTTCATCTCAACGTCGTCCATGACAACATTAGCAGTCTTGCTGCCTTTTTCATGTTGGCGCTTGTCAAAGCGGTTGGGGCAAGCAGGAGCCCAATGATCAGGATCACCGCACACATGACAAGCACCTTTCTTCTTATCAGTCTTCTTCTTGAAGCTGGTAGACTGTGAAGCCTTGTTCTTTCCATCGAACTTTCCTTTGCCATCAAACTTGCCCTTGTTCTTGAACTTGTTAGGATGGAAGTTCCTTTTCTGTACCAGATTAGCATTAGAGCCTCCCTCGGCACCTCGGGCACGTGTGTCTTTTGCTCTCGCCTTCTCTTCCACATCAAGAGTCCCAATGAGATCCGTCATGGAAAACACTTGTCTCTTGTGCTTCAGAGAAGTAGAAAAATTCCTCCATGACTGGTGAAGCTTGGCAATAATGCCTCCAGCAACAAACTTGTCCGGTAACACACAAGTGAAGTGCTCAAGCTCCCTGCCAAGTGATAATATTTCATGAGCCTGCTCCACAATGGAGCGGTCATCAACCATCTTATAGTCATAGAATTGTTTCATGACATACAATTCACTGCCAGCATCGGAGACTCCAAATTTTCTCTCGAGCGCATCCCACATATCCTTGCCATTGCTAAATGACAGGTATGAATCGACAATATTGTGCCAAGGATGCTGATCAAGGCAGCCTTAAACGTGGTATCACGTTTTTGAAAAGCCTCTTCCTAAGCAGGATTAAGATCTCCCTCAGGTGCGCCATAAATGACGTTATAGCAGCTCATGGTCTGAAACCAGAACACTGCCCTCGCACACCATCTTATGTAATTGACACCTTCAAACATAGGTGGCTTCATGGATGCAACAAAACTACTCGGAGCAAATTCCCTATAATAAGATTTTTGGATTGTTGAGTTTAGAAGAAATTTACCCAAGATAAATGCTAAATAAAATATGAATAGAAAAACATAAATTAAACTAATCATAAGATTTAGCAGACATGAACTAAGGCAGAAAGCAAAGAGAAAAGCAAGGCATACAACTTGAGATAATATCAGAGCAAGATCTAAAGCAACCCAAAAAGAAGAACACACTATCTGACTGAGATAAACAAGATTAAGTGAGAAGATGTACATCATAGCAGAGGAACCGCTGGGGTTGGCGTTGGCAACGTCGTCAGCCATGTCGTCGAGGAAGAGGTTGCTGATGTCGGGGAAGAAGTCCTTGTTGGGAAAGACGTCGTTGTCGTAGTCGCTATCCGTAAAGGAGTCCGTGATAAAATCGCTAGTAGTCGCGCCGACAGCGCTCCCCAAAAACCTTATCGCCCTTCTCCCGTACAGGACTCGAAGCAACAGGGTCTCGGAGGCCTACTGTCCCGGCTAGCGATGCACGTCGCGAGACAGGATGGAGAAGAATGGAGCAGCAGCGCGATGCTTTGGAACTGGAGGCGAGGCCCATGTGGCCCATTCATGCATGGCAAGAGGTGGGACAAATGTTTAGTCCCACATTGCTAGTTGAAGGAAGATTTCACCACCTTATAAGGGGGGTTCTTCCACCACTTGGTAAATGGATGAGAAGCAGAGAGATGTACACGCGCTCCTCCTCCTCCGCCCGCCTCGCTACGCCTCGCCTCGTCACGACGCGCGCCGCAGTTTGCGGGAATGCCTCGAGCCGAGAGCTTTCCTTTCTTTTGGCCGCGCATGAATGGATTAATTATTTGAACAGTCTGCGTAAGTGGAGATTTAATACGAACGTTTCCTCTGAGAATTAATTCGAACTTAATGGAGGCCGTTTCCTCTCCCGGCGCTGCTCGTTCGTCTGTGCCTATAAAAGTGAGAGGTCGCTCAAACTGCGGCGCGCGTCGTGACGAGGCGGGCGGAGGAGGAGGAGCGCGCGTCTACATCTCTCTCCTTCTCATCCTTTTACCAAGTGGTGGAAGAACCCCCCTTATAAGGTGGTGAAATCTTCCTTCAACTAGCAATGTGGGACTAAACATTTGTCCCACCTCTTGCCATGCATAAATGGGCCACATGGTCCTCTAGGATTTTTTTAGAAATTATTAAAATGGAATATGGGCTAGACCAATTAGGCAAGAATTCCAACACCCTAATGTTTCGTTTTCAATGCATGTCAATATTAGCTGAAAACTTACCATTTAATTATTTTATCCACCGATGGACCGAGTCTCGGTATTTTACATGGTGGAGGCTAACCTCCAGCACATATTCTAACAGAAATCTTGTTTCGATTTCAAGCTATTGTTTCTTCTTCACATGTTCGCATGTGGCACCATCCAATAAATATGCGTTCAGGAGATTTTGACTTCTAAAATTGTTCTTCACGTGATACTTTGGACATGTCTTAAGTCAAAATTTTAACTATAAATATTGTTTTGAATTGGGTTCAGAACGTGTAAATCATATGATTAGACTTGTCTCGAAAAGTATTTTCATAATATTAGGTATTTTGTATCATCCGTATACTATAGTAGTAAAAGTTGGTGATCAAAGATAAATCTTAAAGGCACTGTAAGTGTCCAAAACCTCATTTGTTTGTGGTATGGAGGGCATATGAGACAAATATCAATCAACCAAAATTTTGTAGGCAGTCCCCAATCTTCTAGGCAGACCCCAAACTATTATTTTGATTCTTGTCACTTGGCGACACAGTACCGGATGGCACGTCAGCTCTCGTAGTACTCACACACATGCATGATTTAATGACATCCCCATAGCTATTATATTCTATTCTTTCAGAAAAGTAGTTGGTATCTTGTTCAAATTGTCGATGTGGAAATGCATTGTGCTGCAAGTCATCCGTCGTTCTGGACTTTGGGCCTAACAGTGCAGTCAACATGTACAAAGCCACATCGACATATATATGAGCTCAATGTGAAAGATATAGAAGAACATGTATGTGAATATGTATTCTAATTTGAGTTCTTCAAGGGGAGAACTACATTTTTAGGATATTCCAAACAAATATGTATATTTTACATAAGTAAATTAGGAATAGGATATTGCTATTCTCAATGTGAAAGTATGTGTTGTTTGCGGCTAGCTGGTCTTTTCAATTAATGGACATGAACTTTTTGCCCCTTCACTTTTCCTCTTCTTGTAACGTTTCTAGCTGAGCCATAAGCATCGAAAGTGATACAAAAAAAAGTTTGATAGAGACATGGTAATCCCATGTCAAAATAATAGAGAGGCATGTGTGGTAGTTTGTGCATTACATAAAGCACATTAAGATAAGGTTGCATTGCTTGAGTTTGAGTTTACATGTTATAGTTTTGACATATATAAACAAGCATGACATATATAAACATGCACATTCTTTTCTATATCAGCAACTTTTACTTATGTTATTTTTGCACCAAACTGGTACAACCGCACGAGTTCGGCCCTCGGCACACAAAGTCGGGAAACACAAAATGTAACACACATACCTCAGCAAGAGTACAAGGTTCACGGTTTGATGCGCCGAGTGTTTTTTTTTTGGTGACTATTTATAGGAATGGTAGCTTTTGGCTTTGGAGGCTGCTACATTGGACAATAGTCACTAAAAAGGAAGAATAATAATGAAATAAAAGGCCATATGAATCAGAGGCCGGGGTCTTCTACTTTTCGAAAAAATAAAATAAAAACGAGGCTTTATTATTCAAATCCTTATTTTAGCCGTGTACACATATGTCACACTTTTTTTGGAGCTACATTAGTTGTGGCATTTCTGTGCAGGTAACAAAAGGCTAGCTAAGAAAAGGAACCAAAAGGCTACGAGATACAGCACGCTTGCAATTCAACATTCCCTTTCGCCTTTTGCCCACCAAACACACGCACACACACCGACGGCACAAATAAACCTGTGTGTTGAGAGCGACCATTAAATAATTCGCTGATGATGACTACTGCTCCTAGACCACCACAAATGCAGCTTAAAATTGTCGTGTACTCCAACTACGCGCCCTTGTCACGTATACGTCGTTACGTAAAGGTGTCCATGCACGCACGCACGCAGAAATTAAAGCCTTTTCGGCGGCGGAAGAATGCACCCGTCGGCGCCGCAGTGCACCGGCGGGCGGTGGTCGAAGGCGATGCACTGCTCGTGCGATCGCTGGTGCGGCCAGTCCGGGATGCAGTTCATCCGGTCGTCGCGCCGAGGGATGTGGAGGCAGGACACCGGCTCCTCGCAGAAGTAGTTGCCGACGACGGTGAGGTTCTTCAGGTGCGGCAGCAAGCAGATGCTCTCCGGCACCTCCCCGGACAGCATGTTGTACCCCACGTTGATCACCTCCAGGCTCTCCATGTCGCCGATGCTCTCCGGCAGCTCCCCGGCGAAGTCGTTGTGGCTGAGGTCGAGCACCTTGAGCTTCTTGAGCTTGCCGATCTCCGGCGGAATGCAGGAGCCTATGCTGGTGTTGAGGAGGATGAGCTCGACGAGCGTTTCGGCCATGTCGCCGATGCTCGGCGGGAGGCAGCCGGCGAGCGCGGTGTTGGCGAGCACGATGACGGACGCCGTGGAGTTGGTGAGGCCGCCGGTCGACAGCGACACGTTGAAGCGGTTGTCGTTGGCGAACAGCGCGTCGAGGCTGAGCTCCCGGCCGAACACGGCGGGCGGGAGCTGCCCGTCGAAGTCGTTGAACCGGAGGTCGAGGTACTTGAGCGACGGCAAGGACGTGAGGAAGGAGGGGAAGGCGCCGGAGAGGAGGTTGTTGCTGACGTCTAGCTCGTAGAGGAGGCGCATGTGCTGCATGGACCCTGGGAGGGTGCCCTGGAAGCGGTTGGAATTGAGGTGGAGGACGGCGAGGTCGGCGAGGAGGCCCAGGTGGTCGGTGAGCTCGCCGGCGATGCGGCCGTGGTTGAGGTCGACGCCGGCCACGGTGAGGATGCACGGGTCGTCGGGCGCCGCGGCGCAGAACACGCCCGTGTAGTTGCACACGAAGGGGCCGCACCAGTCAGCGGTCAGGTTCTTGGGGTCCTCGGTGATGACGTGCTTCCACGCCTGGAACGCGATGTACGCCGCGTCCAGGCGTTCGTTGAACGGCGAGAGCGGCAGGGACGGCGGCGCCGGCATAGGGGAGGGGGAAGGGGAGGGTAGAGGTTGGGGCAGACATGGAAGGAGGAGGGCTAGAAATATGATCTGTTGGAGAGCCCTTGTACTGGCTGATCTTGGCTTTGAGGGGGGCAACATTTCTGACTGGAGTTTGGGTGCTTAATTATGAGCTTGGGACTCCGGGAGATGGACGGAATGTGTGTAGTACTGTGGTATACTCTTGGATTTTGAGGTGTGGTTATATACTGGTTTTGGGGTGAGGGGTTGGAGGGAGATGATCACTAGTTATATGCTTGGTCATGGATGTTGACTTAATCATCATAATGCGTTTTCATTGGTTGGTCAGTGGGGTTACTGTGCATGCACATTCAATAATTTGTACTCCATCCATCAAGAAATAAGTAGTGACTTCCATTTGTCTAGATTGACATATATCTAGACCTGTTTTAGGTATAGATACATGATAATCTTGACAAACTCAAGTCATTTATTTATAGACAGAGGTAGCTTAGTACTCTAAGTGACTGCTAGGCGAGTTTGTTGATCTTTGCGGTGACGATAATAACCCTATTTTATAATAGGGTAAATTTCAATATCCTTTGGTATCGACGAGAAAAAACAGTGACCAGTATATTTGAGAGTCACACGACATTTCTCGGTTCAATGATGTCATAGCTTGACGGACTGACTTTGTGTGGCATTTCCTTGTTAGGACGTGAATTCGCATGGTCTAATGAACTAATCCCGACTTCTGGAAACTAGATTGGGTACTTATGTCATCTGGTACCCAGTCTCTCGATGGGTTTACTGACATAGTTAAGGAGGTATGGAATAGACCGATTCATGGGCGCACCTCTATCCAGATTTGGGATACTCCTAGTAAAGTTCACTCTTTTGAGAAAATATCTATGTGGATAGGCTGCCCATATTAGTGGCATAAATAAAAAAGAAGAAACAAAACTATCCGTGATTATTGATGATTTAGACAAAATTGTGAAAGAGTGTATTCTCACTATCTTGATGTTGAGATTAAGAATAGGATGGATGAGCAGATTGCCAAACTCCTAAAGGTCTGAATTGCGTTGATTGTCTCTCGATGGATTTACTGACAGAGTTAAGGAGGCATGGAATAGATGGATTAATGGGCGCACCCCTATCCAAATTTAGGATAGTAAAGTTCACTCTTTGAGAAAATATCTGTATAGATGGACTGCCCATATTAGCGGCATATGTAAAAATGGAGAACCAAAATTATCCATGATTATTGATGATTTAGACAAAATTGTAAAGGAGTGTATGCTCACTATCTTGATGTTGAGATTAAGAATAGGATGGGTGAGTAGATTGCCACACTCCTAAAGGACTGAACTGCGTTGATGGTCTCTTGATGGATTTACTGACAGGGTTAAGGAGGTGTGGAATAGACCGATTAATGGGCGCACCCCTATCCAGTTTGGGATAGTAAAGTTCACTCTTTGAGAAAATATCTATGTGGATGGACTGCGCATATTAGCGATGGATCCAAAAAAGGAGAAACAAAACTATCTAAGATTATTGATGATTTAGACAAAATTGTAAATGAGTGTATGCTCACTATCTTGATATTAAGATTAAGATTATGATGGATGAGAAGATTACCACACTCCTAAGTGAAGAGGATTTCAATTGGTATCAATGCTCTAAGGTCCAATATTTGCTTCATGGGAATGATAATACATGGCACTTCCACTCAGTTGCTAATGGGCGCCATAGGATTTTATAAACATGGAAATAGGAAATGTGTAGCATTATTGTACTTCTTATGCTACCTTGGATCCTTAGGATTTATAAATAATGTTAGATACAACATGGGAAAGCCATATGAATTCTTAAAAAGGATGGAGTTGATGAAAATTTTCTTCCAAGAACTCTAAAACATAGAAAGCCACGGGAGCTTTTCCTCTGGATTGCTATCATCCCCCACAAAAAAAGGGATTGCTATAATGCAAATTAAATGTCTACCATAGGAAAATTCTTTAAGGATTGTAATCCTCCCAAAATCCTTTGAATCAAAGATGCTCTAACTATTATAAGAAACTCTCTAGGCCACTGGTAGGCGGTTACTTCTCCTTAGAGGATCGGAAGACATACCACATGTATCTAATGAGGACAACCAATTATTCAGAAAAGGAGGTGGGATATGGCATTTCGACATGAGCATAACAAGTCCCTACTGGTTTCTGGCTGAATTTAATCAAATGTTTTCAGATGTGATTGAGAATAACCTTCTTGTGTTGCTCAACCGCCTTCAAGCAGAGAATCTCGAACTATTCTGAATTAAATTCAGTGACATTATTGTTACCAAGACTAAAGAGGCATGTTGAACACAACAATGTAGACCTATATGTCTACTAAACACAACAAGCTTCAAAATATTCACAAAGGTTGTAACAAACTGAATGAATGAAATTGCTGATCATGTAACTCGGCCTACTCATAAGACTTTGATGCAAGGTGGGAACATCCTTGACAGAGAGTGGTTGTTGCATGAGAACATTCATGAGATCGCCACAAACCCTAAAAGGAATATACAAAAGAAACGAGAATAGGGACACGAGGAAGCCTACAGAGGTGCTCAGACAACAAATGACAAGAGAGGGTGATCAAGCAGGATGACGGTGACCAAAACCCTAGATCGCCAAGATAATCGACTAACAGAACACCACCTATCACACACGGGATAAACATGATTAGCAAAATGGTTAAATGGGGGTACATTGTATCAAACATGGGTCTTAACTAGGTACATTGGTAATAAAAATATTAAACAGAGAAACACTATCATAAAAGTGATATTTAGGGGGGTATGAATTAAAGATTATGTGTAAAAATGTTCACCCTTGACCAATATGGATGTTCCCGACGGCCGACATTGTCACCCAGTGGCAGGCTTAGGATTTTGTTAGTGGGTATTTAAAGTGAAAAATGTCATGAAAATAAAAATAAAAATAAAAATTAGTGTTGGAAGCAACAATTGGTCCTATGACTAAGGGGTTCGCATTCATTTCATCTAACCAAACTAAACCAGTGCATACTTGTAGATGAAATTCGCTCAGTTTGTATAGAAACAATACTGAAATATATGGATCTACCATATCATTAGAAAGTTCTGGCAAAAAAAATTGGGTATTCAGCCAAATACCCTTGATACAAGGTGAGCCTGCCCGTGCTATAAGCCATAAATAATTGTTAACCGTAAAAATAAATTCAATTGTTGAGTATGTGGACATTTGTACTGGGACCTTTCCAAGCAACTTAGAGTTTCTTTTTTTGAAAGTTAAAAGTCTTGCCTTATATATTGATATAGAAAAAGCAAACATGACACATGGTAGGAGCAAAGGTTGTGGGTACAAATTTGTACGATAGGTCAAGATTAATACATAAAGTCTGGTGAATTATTGGGCGACCTCAAGATATGTCGGCTCGGTCTTTCGGAGGTTCTCATAGGAGTGCTCATAGGGATAGGCTATGCGTACGTTTATTGAGGTGATTGTATGTGCGTGTACATAGGTGTCTTCGATGTATTATATTTCTCAAGGAAAAGTACAAAGGGCCTAATGAATTCTTGGTTATGTATCTAATTGCAATGCTTCATAATTCATCCATACCAAACGGCCCGTCGGCACTTTGTGCAAAGCTAATATTAGAGTCTTCCATACCTAGGATGGGCGCCACTTATGCTGAAAACTTTGGGAGATCGACCCCACGAGTAAGTGCATGTACACTAGGCCAATTAATTTTTTGATTGCAACACTGGATAGGACAATCGATTCTAGCAGCACTACACACAAAAAAGGAGGGATTCGATCAGGTGAGAGGTCATATGGCTCCCATCTCCATCCATGTCTCGACATCCCAATTAAGAGCACGGTGAGGTGAGGCCTAAGCTTCACAGTGCAATAGCTAGAGCGCTTGGTAGGGTTCATGCGAAGTCTCATCCTGTTGGCTGGTGTAATTAATTCTCGCACTTACGCATATGGTGCACACACGGTTAATCTTGAAATTCTCAATGCTACTGGGTACGTATGAACATATTTTTGTAAACATAGCAATGGTCGTATTTGTAAGTTTTTGCTTGAAGAAACAAGTATGTAGATTTTGGACAGAGACTTACCTCTGTAATTTTTTATGAAACGATATGATCATCTGCAACCATAGGCGGACCTAGCATCCTACCGCCGAGGCAACCATCTAGACTTTTGCCGATTGCGCAAAGCTTACAAATTATGATTTTTTTATAGTGATTTTATCTAAAATTTGTAACGTAAACTCGTTTGCCCAATTTTCCAGAAGTTTCTGGATCTGCCACTTTCTGCAACGTGTGTAAAAGAAAGAGAAATTCTATAATAAAAGTCATGTTTATTTGAAGTTTTTAAGGGAATAACTAATTTAAGTCATGTTACTTGTACCTTGGTTTTCTCTTTTTTTTTCTCACAAGTCATAATTTTGAGGGAGAAAAATAAGGTAACTCTCTTGAGGTTTGATGTCTAGAAGGGTGATTGTACCTTTAGCACAACGAGGTGTGCTCCTTTGCCCTCCACCCCCCCCCCCCCCTAAACTTAAGTTTGCATGGGCCAGTTTTCTTTTAGCCCCTTCAAAACGCATATCTAGATCATGTATATCTCCGTATAGGTGTACTCAGTCGAGCTAGGTACACTCCATGTTTCCACCGGCTGATTCCACCTCCCTTTATCGCGATCTACATCTTTGCATGCCACGTTTTGAATTTTTGTTATTGCCGCTATATACCTCCCGATTTCCGCCTCCTGCAGGCGCGTTAGAATATGTGTACGGTGAGTATATGTCTAAGAGGACCATACTGGCTTCGTGTGGGTTTGTACATCTTCGAAACGAATAAGTATTTACTTTTTGTTTGACAAAGTTTGAACAGGAGAGGGGGACACTGAAGCAAAAGTGTTAGCACAATAGGGAGTAAAATAATAGGTTTTATGTCTCCCATCACAGCGTCTATGATGACTTCATCAATATTTAAGTTCTATTGCTCCAGTATTTAGTGTTATTTTGGGCATGTGGCGGTGTGTGGCTTATATGTTTGTACTCGTATTTCTTAATAAAAAATATTTGTGGAGTGTGCATATATACTAGTTTTTCCGCTAATTATTTCTACAAATAAGTAAATATAGTGGGCATCACGCTGCCTCACAAAAAATTTAGGAGATCAGAACTCTTGGTTGGTTGGTGCTTCACTAAAGCACTAATGAAGTTAATATAATGATCTGCAAAAAAGTAAGTTAATATAACGAGGAGAGGTTAGGAAGGTAATGGTCAATGTTTCCATGGTAGTACCAAATAGTCAATTGAACATTCTTGCAAACTGTAATCTACATTTTGGGCCCCCCCCCCCCCCCCCCCCCAAAATGATTTTTTAACTTGGGTTGCAAATCGAGTACCGAACACTCATGCTTGCAACACATTATATATATGTCACTGATGAAGTATATGTGCTCTTTATTCAGTTACTAAACCAAAGTATAGCATGACTCATATTAATGACGTATGAGGTGCTTAATTATTTATCAGGCACAACCGCACAATAATGAGCCCGGCAATAAGTTATAATAGACCATTTTGTTGAAAACATTCCATATTACCATTTTGGTTAAAGTCAAGCTTTATAAGTCTGACCAAGTATATACAAAAATATCATATCTACAATATGAAACAAATATTGTTAGAATCATCTTGAAATATACAACTATCAAACCTTATAAAGTTTGACTTTGACTAAACCAAGAACGAAGGGTAATTTGGAAAGCGGTGAGCAGATGGCAAACTATTGCAATCATTGGTTTTGTTAATGGGAATCGTTGTTCTTTTATTTTACTCAGAGAAAAATATAGCATCAGAGGGAGGCCATCAACATGACCGGTTTCCACTTGATCCCCACTTTTCCCGGTGCAGTTTTGGAGCATGGCTTCCTCGCCTATCTCTTGTTGGCACATCTTTGGCACTTTATTACAAGACCAAAGTGCCCCCTATTTTGCATATCTCTCATGAACCCTACAGCTTGACTGGTTGATCCAATCCGGTAGGTGAGTGACAATGGCCGCTGGTCGGGGAGGATGCATCTGCATTGCATGCCAGCTTACCGCAAAATGCGGTTTTAGGTAAATGTTTAGGGAGCCTTTCCTTTTTGCTCCACTCGGTTATTATTGCTCAGTAACAACCTAGGAAGATTAGTCCTCACGCTTGCAGGCGACAGCTTTCTACTAGAAAGTTGCTTTGCTTTTCGTACGAGATGGTTTATCACTCTCGCGTTGTAACAAATCCTGAAACTTTCAACACAAGAAGACGAGGGAATCCACCACATAGGTACTACACCCTCCATTTCAAAATATAAAGATGTTTTAGGTTTGTGAAATCACTCCTTTCACAAACCTAAAACATCTTATATTTTGAAATGTAGGGAGTACGTAATAACTAGCAGAACTGCAGTTGATCAGACTGAGCTTTCAGGGCATGTGCTCCAGATCTTAATTGCAGACAAAGAAACCCAGTGGAGAATTTCTGCCGCACGTACAATATCTGTTTGGTACACGGTGACATCCAACGTCACCGTCGTCCATCCATCCATCTTCTTATTTTATTTTGAGAGGCGATCTCATCCATCGGTTTAGCATCCGGCAGACACGAAAGCTCACCATGTTACTACGTATCATCTTTTTTGTGGTAACATCAACATGTTTTTCTTCTGGAAGGGCCAAGAATATATATCTGATCGCTTCAGGACATCTCTAAATTAAGTTGTTGCAACTGATCGATTTGGACAATATATTGCCATAATCCGACCAGGGCCTTGATATGGTCAATTGCTACAGATAACATATAACCGTCGGAGCAACAGCCACTGCATCAATAGAAACCAAACGTCAGGGTTCAGCAGCTGCGTGGATCCATCATCAACTGTCGACAGTAGTCAAAAAGAAATGCATTGGTGGACCAAGATCTGCGGAGGTAGATGTACTGTAGCTCAAGCCTCAAGAAGGCGCATAAGATCGACTTGTAAGGCGCCGCCATGAATGAACGTCCAGGGGCAGTGTTGAAGTACATGGATCGCGCGTCTTCCCTCGAACAACTTGAGCTTTTCAGCAATATGATAGGACGAAACTATGATCGATGGCAGGTCCTGGGAAATGCGCTTGATTATTAGGTACCCACCGACTCGGTTTGAGTGGGATTATTCATGCCAGGAGGAGACCCGGTCTGACCCTGCCAACCCAATTATGCCCATGACTAGAACATGCTTCTGTTGAGCTCTTTTTTCCTTTTGGCAGGTCAAGTGAAGAAAATTTTAATGGAAAGCATTAAAAACTAATTGACCGTTATAAAAACGGGTGAGTCTCGATGGGAAAATTCCAAGAAGATTGTGCTAATCGGGGAGCGCGAAAGGCTTTACAAAAGTTTGTCGTAGGTCATACCGTTGGCTTATTATACAAGGACCAACACAACCTTTGAGAAAAAAAAGGATGTGAACTCTACTCATGAAATGGCTGTGATGCACTCACATTCTTCGGCATGGTAGGTAGGTAGGTACTCACAGTCAGAGGCCCTGCTAAAGAGACCACTGGAATAGAGTGAGGATGACTGGATGGAGATGCAAGATTGTCGGAAAAAAGTCACTCATCAGATTCAGAACCACAATCCAGTCGACAATCTTGTGATAGTAACATTCGCAAATTTTCATCGGTTTATAAACGTACAGAATACCACACAAAAATGCCCTATATATATATATATATATATATATATATATATATATATATATCTATATATATATATATATATATAGATAACAAATGTTAGCTTAATTTTGCAAGCCTGCGAGTAAGTTTAGAACAGATGTTTACAGTCAATGACTACCATTTACAATCCTTAAATACCACTTTTTTTCTTACCTAAACAAACATGAACGGATGACTTGCCATTCTGAAACTGCAAGCCCCAGTCTCCCATATTCCACCTTGAAAAAAAAGGCAGTGGCACCAACAGGAGTTAGTCATCGATGGTCTTTGTTCTCATGCAGCCACAGGGCGAGCATCGCGGCTGCTTCCGATTTTCCCGCCTTCGACCATAGAGGTAGTCTACCAGCTGCACTTTCGACCGCCGTTGTATGGTTTTCGACGTGCTGCTGCTGGTCTGCTCCTCCTCACACTTCAGCAGAGCCTGCTGGACCTTCTGCATTTCCACCTCCAGCCTCCCGATCTTCTCTGACATCTTCCTTGCACGCTCCAAGATCTTCCGCTGGTGCCTGCTCCTCAGGTCAACGTTATCCCCGTCGAGACCATCGACGGATGTGAACTCTTCGGCCTTCTTGGCAAGTTTACTGTTGGTGTCGATCAACTCCATGATGGTGCTCTCAGCTTCTTTTATTTGGTATCTGACACTCTCGAACTCAAGCTCTTCTGATGCCTCGGTGTTTGTTTTGAGTTCTTGAATGCTGGACTGGAGGGTGTTGAGCCTCTTCCCGTCAGAAAATAACCTTTGAATGACCTTGTTCTTCCACTCCTGCTGTGGCTCCGTGGTGATAGACCTCGGTAGCTCTTGGTTCACAACACTGAGCTCCTTCACGACAACTAGCTCCACAGGAGACTGATTACTGCTGTCACTCCCAAATGACTCACTTTGTGGTGGTCTCAAATCATCACACACATGGCTATTGCTTGGTCCAACAGTGCCATGAAAGTTGAGCACCCTGTCACCTATTTGTGCTGCACCTTTCTTTTGCTGACTAAGGGATGCAGTTCCACAGCCTGAAGTTTGGGTGAGATCAAGTTGTATGTCTTTCAGCATTTGCTCGTAATTCATTTCAACCAAGTCATCATCCAAGATCTCCTTAAGCTTCAGAGCCTCAATCTGCTTCCGAGCTCCTTGCAGATTGGCATTGAAATCAAGCCTCTCTTGCTCGAGAAGGGCACTGGTATCCGTGACCACCTTCTGGAGCGTTTTGATAGTTTCATGCAATTTTTGCAGCTCCATGTCCTTCACTGAATTTTGATCACTGGATCTCACCATGGTTTTCAGGGGCTCAAGAGAGGATGCAATT
Source organism: Avena insularis (assembly GCA_023614405.1). NCBI lineage: Eukaryota > Viridiplantae > Streptophyta > Magnoliopsida > Poales > Poaceae > Avena > Avena insularis. The sequence continues at coordinate 90,337,952 of CM042696.1, read as the reverse complement.
CCCTAAGAACAAGAACAAAAAATTAAAATGAGTCCTGGAAATGAAGAAGGATAACTTTATGAAAAGTACAAGATGCCAGGTTTTGTTCTTGGGAAATTATATCGTTTTGAGGGAAAGTATATCAGATTTCCCATGCATATGCTTAGTAATTAGATGCTGCAATTCTAGAGTAGGTGTAAAAGTTTAAATATTTCGATCTCTCTTTTTTCAATAGAAGATTAAGGATAAATAGTTTAATTGGTGTACTAAGGCATCGATTGGCGCTATTCTTAGAGATTTTGGAGGCAACTTTATTACTGCATGCTCTGATCCAAATGCACATGCAATAGATGTTGCAGCTATGGAAGCTACAGCCTTGCTTGCTGGTCTGAAGCTTGTGGAACAGGTTGGTTATCAATCCCTTCTGGTGGAGTCTGATTCCATGGAGATTGTGAAGGCTGTACTTAACCCCTCGGAGTACAGAGGAACAGGTGCGGTGATCGTCGATGACTGCCGGCAGCTACTAGCTTCGCTTGGCATGGCAACTATTCAACACTGTCCGCGAGAAGCAAACAAAGCCGCACACGCGCTCGCTCGCTACGGTGCTAGTCAGGGTGCAGGAGTGTTTTGGTTAGATGATCCTCCCGATTTTATTATTCCTGTACTAGTTGATGACCGTATTATTATTCAATAAAGTGGCCTAAAGTTCAAAAAGAAGGCACTACTAAAATAAGCTTTAACTTGTTAGAAGATGAAGAGATAGCATCTGATAGGAGGAAAATTTAGGCATGCATTTACAGGGTGTATCAAGTGGATATGTGTGGTGTGTATGCACAGATGTGCCTCGCATGTAATTGCCAAATAATACATGGAAAATGGAATGTGTACCTCTGTCTTGAGCTTATTTGATTGCAAGCAATCATTGGCAAGAGACAAGGTTTGTTTCTCCAGGGCACTGACTTCGTTCTGCAATGATCCTAACATCATGACATCACCATTCAGATTGACCTTCAGCCTTCGATTCTCAATCTCTACAGTGTTTAGCTTGTCTTTAAGTTCATCCACATATGAATTCCTTCGAGTGATATCTTCCTTCAGCACCTCCTTCTGCACCATCGCACTAATCTCATAACTCTCACATGTTATGATGAGCTCAAGGACCTTCTCCTTGAACAGAGCTGCATTCATAATAGCCGTTTGCATGTGAGAGACTAATTTTGTGATCTCTTCATTGCAAGATTTGATGTCAACAAAAGTCTTCTCCTTGCTCGTAAGCATTTGCATATTTTGATGCAACTTAAGTACCTCCTCCTGTAGCATTTCATTTGGTTTTTCAAAGCCAGCATTGTCAACTTGTGTGTGGCTTTTCAATTCCATGTTTGCATGAGAACCTTTTCGGGTCCTGACAGAATTCAGGAGATTGATATCTCTTCGTGATGGATTCCCTTTCCCTGTGATATTTTCTGCAATGGACCGGTCATTTCTCATGGTTATACAAATCTCTTTCTCGGGGTGGTTATCCTCAAATTCTAAATCTCCAAGCTTCTTGTTCATCATCCTGATATCCTGACAAAGCTCACTTCCTGCAGCTTGGAGACACACAAAATCATTATGCAAAGACTTCAATTCCAGGGTCCTGTCTTCGTGAAGGCTTTTGAATATCACAAGAAGGATATCTTTGCTGACAGCTTCACTGATGAGAGTGCTGAAATCATCTTCAAAGATCATCTCTTTTCTCCTGGAATCATTTAGTTCATTTGCAAGCAAAGAGTTTTGTTGAATCAGCTTCATAATCTCACTTTGCAGTGACCTCCGAGAATCTTGCAGTTCTGACAATTGTCCGACCAAGAACTTCGCCTCGGCCCTTAAGTCGTCAACTCTGTGGTTGCGAGACTCCATCTCTTCCCAGAACTCATCGGTGATATTCATAAGTTCATCCCTTTCTCTCTGCAGCTGAAGCAACTCCTCGCTCTTTGCTTGCTGATCTTGTTTGAGGCTGTTCCTCTCTGACCTCAGGTCAGCTACCTCCTGTCCGAAGTGCTCCAGAAGTGTGACAACAAGTGACTTCTCAACAAGCTCCTTCTGTTTCACATCCTGGGCATCAGATATTGTATTCCTCAAGCAGTTGACCTCGTGCAAGATGAGCTGCAAAATTATGTCAAGCTTCATTTCGTCTAAGGATTCATACTTCTCATCCAAGTGTAGTACTTTCCGCACTGAGCCAATCCCTTCAGTTAGCTTCTGATTATCCTGTGACAAGCAGTCCAGTTTCTCCTCATGAACCTTACATACTTCTTCCTTCTTTTGCAATTTTTCTGAGTAGTTCGAATTTGCTTCAGCCATGTTGGCCAAACACTCTTTCAAGATGAAGATCTCTATCTGAGCTTTGACAATCTTCTGCTCCTCCTCTTCAAGCTGCTCCTCTCTGTTCCTGCCTTCCTCTAGCAATATGCTAATTTTGTTCTGTAGACCATCAAACTGAGTCTTGCTTGTTGAGAGTGCAAGATCTTTGTGTTCTTTCCTCTCAAGCCTTATCTGTTCTTGTAGCCTGATCACTTCATCAAGCACTGAGTCTTTCTCCTGTTGTAGATCTGAGTGTCGCCTTTCTAGATCCGTGTATTGTGCTTCCAAACTCAGAAGAGTATGGCTGATGCTATCAACCTGGAACAATAGTTAAGGTAAGTAGATAAATTAAGAAGGCCAACCAAAATTTTATTTCTTATGATAACTGGTAAAAAATAACAAGATTATTCACATAGCATACCTGACAAACAAGAGTTCGCTTCTCGGACTGAAGAACTGAATTCTGATTGTGGACTGCCTCTGAAGATTTTTCCAGCTCTTTCAACTCCCTCCTCAAGCCCTCGAGTTCAGCATTGGCATCAGATAACGAATTCTCCAAAACGACATTCTTCTCGAGCAGTGCCTCCATGGTCTGAGAAATTGCCTCAATCTGCGCAACGAGCACAGCTCGCTCGGACAGATGAATGCAGATCTTAGAATTTAGTTCCTTACACGATTCTTCTAATGCCATCTTCTTCTCCCGCAAACCTTCAATCTCAGTAGTTGAAGCTGCCAAAGACTTCTCTAAATGTGCATTCTTCTCAGACATCCTCTCCAACTGCCTCATGTTTTCAGTATGAAGAACTTCCATTCCCTCATGGTTCTTGATAATACCTTTCAGCTCAACATTGCCATCCCTCAATTCATGTGCAAGAGATTGTAGCGATTCTACATTTAAGTTCACAGATTGTATTTGCTCCTTGATTGAGAAGTGTTTCCTCTCCAAGTCACTCCTATCCTCCTTAAGGTGAGAAAGCTCATATTGAAGTGTCTTCTTTTCATCCACATTTCGATGAACCTCTTCCTCAAGTTTCTTTTGCTCGTTCTTCAAGGAAATAATCTCATCCTGCAAACGAATTATCACTGCCGAAGAAGAGTGATATTGGTCATTCAGTTTTTTGTTCTCTTCTAGAATATTGTCCAATTCTTTCTGAAGCATAAGTTTGCTTGTTTCGCTGTCCTTCACTTTGGTTACTTCACTCTCCTTTTCGAGAGCCAAATGCCTCAGTTTGTCCTCTGCTGTCAACAGTTTTTTCTCGAACGAAAGATTCAGCATTTCTGCTTGCATGCACTTGAGATGCTCCTCTTCTATAGAGATGTTAAGCTTTTCCAACTCAGCTTGCTTCTCATTTAGCTCGTCATGCTTCTGCTTCAAAAATTGTTTTAGATTCTCTAATTCCATATGCAAGTCCTGGTTAGCTCTTTCAAGCACAACGAAATGTGCGTCTGCTGTGGTTGAAGGCAGCAATCGAGTTTGCATCTCCTCTTTCAGCCTGTTGAACTGCTCCTGGGTGTGCAATATTTCAGACCTGAGGTTCTCCAATCTAGCAGTTGATTGTTGGCATTGTTGGACTGCAGCTTCCTTCTCTGTTTCTTGTTGTGCAAGAGCCTCCTTGAGACAAAGAACCTCAGATTCTGCATTACTGCTCTGCTCTAACACTGTTGAGATCCTCTTCTTGAGGTCATGGTTTTCCTGTGACAGGCTTGCTAGTTCTTTCTGCAGCTTCTCGTAATCCTGGTCACCTGCGTGCAAGAGAACATCTTTTTGTTATTGATGTATTTTCAGCGTTTCAATTGTTTCTTTTATTTTGCTTCGAGAACTTACCTTTACCACACATTTCACTAGCATTGATGAAAGAGAGGAAACGATGAGCCATGTCTGCATTGTCCACATCAGTTTCAATAGATGCAGTGTCAGTTGGGAGATCATCATCCAGGTCCAACATAACCTGATCAGGGAATGCTTCAGCTATTTTCCTATGGGCCTGTCGGAGATCCCCAGCTGCATGATCATATCTTTCTGCTAATGCTCGATATGCACGGTACAGCTCTTCAAGCAAGGTCATCAACTCAGGTCGCCTTCGGTAGTACATTTCTGCTCTTTTTGCGAATGATTCCGCATCTTCTTCAATGATCTTTATCATCAGCTTAATCTTGCTATCCATATCTGTATTATCAAGCATTCAGACATTATGAGTCAAGTACAAACATCAGAGAACTTTTCCAAAAACTGAAGCACCATCCAAGGAGAATGACCCCAACACTTTCTTGTTATCTAGTCATTCACATTTTTTAGTTAGAAAGAATTATTTGAAAACATGCAGCTTAGATTAGAATTCCCATGATTACTTGTGGAGTGACGGCTTTATCACAGAATGAACAATTTATTGTCACATCACATGAATATAGCAACTGTGTTTATGGAATAAACAATTTCTTTTGGCAGGGTACATTAGTACATTATTAGTGCACGAGATCAATTTGAACTTTTCGCTAAAATATGTCCCTCTTCTAGTAATCTTACATAAGCAAACTACACGAAAGATCATTTCCCCAAATACTTACATTCGAAAGTTGAATTCTTTTGTTAAGTATTTCATACAGGCAAGTTCCATGTGTGATCAAGCATTTTCATATCTACGAGAAATTTTCCTCAAATATTGTTCATCGGACACGACTATGCTCATGTTAAAGTTCTCAAAAACATATATGGTCATGTTAAGATATGCATCCTTAATAAGACTGCAACCACAATCTGATTGTTCACTTTTGAAACTAATTAAGCAACAAGCACAAGATTCTAGAGTAGTAGCTTCTCTAATCTGAATTTTAGGCTAATCATGAACATAAAGTAATAATAAAAAATTGTATTTCAATGTACCATACTGCCGATCAGCTGATTAAGCTCCAATTTCTACCATGACATGCTCGGGCACTAAACTAATTCAGTACATTTTTTCTCTAACCTGAATTAAGTAACATGAAATCCAATCCATGATATCATACTAGTATTTTTCCATTTATTGCAGTAACCAACTAAACCAAGAACTGGATGCTTGCAGAAGTGAAGAAGAACACTGTCCTTGCTATGTTGACATATACTTATATTGCAGAATTGAAGTTGTCCATGTGCTTCCACAGTATTCTAATGACTTTTTACACACGTACCATCAGTCCACCACAGTGCAACTCCTTCAACACAATATTATATAGATATAACAAATCTGTACCTCATTATTATTTATTTTTCTTCTCACAATCACAGTATTAGGAGTTAAGACCACATAACAGCAGATTGGATCAAGGCAGGGTATCTATTAATCAAAGAGTAGTGCTTCTATACTCCTGACAATTAAATTATACAAGAAACTTTCAGGTTCAAAATTTCAACTGTAGAATATTTTTTATTGAATGATCCATAAGTAATACCATATATAGCATATTTTCCGCATTCTCCATTTTACATAATTCACAAATACCATATAACTGGAAAATCTAATGACCTTCAGTAAGATTTCCTTGAATTGACCACTCAGAATATCAGTCTAAATTTCTGCTTAATTTGAATTAGAGGAACTAGCCATTAAATTTGAAATCAATTATTTTGTGTGTGTTTGCTTATGATTTCAGAATCAGGATGACAATTCTAGTGCCATATCAGCATCTGAGGCGTCTAAGGAAACGACAACGAATAGCTCAACAAGTTAGCATATTTTACCTTCAAGGTTCTCCTGGAGCCATTTTGAATTCTTCGGGCAGATATGACTGTCCCACCACCACGAGTACTTGCGCTTGACATTGGTCGGTGATGTTGCTGCCATTTCTGTAACAAACTAAACAGCAGAGGGAAAAGACCTGATCTTCCGTAATCCCACGGTCCGAGAAGTATAACAGCGACAAGAACTAATCGCAGTCTAGCACCATTCAGTTACCTGCAAAATAGTAAGAACTCTCAGAATGCTGAGTTTTCTCGACATGATCAAACAATCAAGCTCCTATTTTCTTTCAGAGAACAGCCCACAGCTGAAGATGAACCCAGCAATGCTAGGATTTCTTCCTGGCCACTCATCACATGACAAACTAGTATGACAGCAGCAAAACCTCGAAGTACTGAATGAATTTGTTTCCGGATAACCCAGTTCTGAACATGGTTGTATTGACGGACAAGTGGTAGGTTTTGAATACTGAATCCGAGATAGCAAAATTGGAGAGTGCCCATCACCACAATTGGAGAGTATGCACCGTGAAATATAGAGATAAAAACTCGGGTAGAAACTAAACTCCAGCATCAGACATCCAGAGAGTGATGAATTGCTTAACCAAAACAGGGAAGAGGGGATACAGCTAAATAAGAACATGGACCATAAATTTATTCAAAGAATTAAAAAAGATATGCAAAGAAAAACAATACCATATAGGCAGATTGTTTCCCCAGAAATCAGGAACCTATAAGCTTCAGATCACCTCGCCAATTGCTCGAAAATCCCACTTAACTAAAGTGAACCAGGATATATTCTAAAAAAAAAAAAAACGGAAGGTTGCTTGTAGGGATGCCTAGGAATGGAACATAAAGCAGGAATGATGGAGAAAAGGGAGGGTGGGCAGTGACAAGAAAACCCAACCACCCAATGAAAAAGATGCCCCCAACCACTCCCCAGCTCCCGAACGACTCGCAGAATGGAGAAGAACTCCAAACCAAACGACAAGGGAGCTGCATTAATTGCTTGAATACTTCATGTCTTCATCAGGTAGGTTAGCATCAGTGCAGTGATCAAACCAGAAAGGGAAAAATACTACTCCCTCCGTCCCAAAATAAGTGACGTGAGTTTGTCTAGATTCGAATATATCTAGACACATTTTAGTACATAAGTACATACTAATCTAAACAAACTCAAGTCACTTATTTTGGGACTGAGGGAGTACCTGCGAACCAGAAATCATTGACCAAATGCATCAAAAACAGGTATCCTAAATCCACTAAAACAATAAGAAACCATGGAACAGGGAAGACAAATTAGAGCAGAGTTATATCAATAAGAAACCGTGGCAATCTTGCAGCAGATGAAAGGTAACAGTGTAACACCATCGGCGGAGATCACGAGGAGGCCAGCATCAAGAAAAAACCGGGAAAAAAAACGGTACATAACATCAATCAAGAAAGAAAAGATAAGTCATAAAGAGAGACGATCTTACCCCGTTTCCCTCTATCTGCAGTTGCAGCTGCAACTCGATAGAGATCCAGCCGCGCCCATCCCGCCGCTAGGCCATCTCCCACCCAAAAAATGTGTACGCGTGCGGGTGTGTATGTATGAGCAGCAAGATCCTTCTTTTCCTCGGAGCGGCCCTTCTTCTCCTGGTCGCCTCCCCTTCCTTTCTTGGAGGAGAGCAGAGTAGAGCAGAATTTAATCAGGGATGGAAGATGGAACAGAGCAGGGCGGCCGGCCCGGCCGGACGGTGGTGGTGGTGGTGACGGGGGGTTTGGTTGCTTGTTCGCTAGTACATTGGCCGGGAAGCAAGGACAAGGCTTGGAGCAGAAAGAGCCCGATTGATTCCGGGCGTGGAATTTTTCTCTTTTCGGTGGCTGGATCGGTGGGTGTGGTACAGCAGCGGCAGCGGCAGCGGCAGCGGCGTTCTTGTCTCTGCGTGAGCTGGGTCTGGGGACGGATTCCTTTGGCAGTGTAAAACCTGACGCTTTTATTGGAGGCATTAAACAGAGGGAGATTTCGTTTCAGATTTGCTGGGAACGCGGAGATCGCTCAGGCTCGGCGAAATAATAAGTGGGCGATGATGGCCCTCTTTTTGGCTGATTAGCTCGTGGCTTTTCTAGCAGTGTTATTATTAGCTGGGTGATTAATGATTCCAGTGGGGGCCTCCTCTGTAGTGGAGTAGTGTTGTTAAAATTGGAGGAGTATACTATTCCGTAGGAGTATAGTATAGTGCCTGAATGATGCGCATGATTAGAGTAGGAAGCAGCATGATTAGGTTCAATGCGCAAGTATACAAAGCAGCAAGATTAGAGTTCAGTGCACAAGTGGTACAATCTCACAACGTTGAGCCGTTGCGTCCTGCCTGCGGACTCCGCGGAGTCCCCTCCTGCACTAGGATGCTTCACTTGGCCACGTGCCGCAATCGGTGCGGCTCGATTTTGGACCGTACGAGGAAGGTGCCGGATTGGTTCACGGTTGAGGGATGATGCCTCCCAGTCGTACGCTCATAATTTTCGTGGATTTATTGTTCGGTGAATTTTTTACATGCTCGAAAAATAAAACTAGTCATAATCCTGTCTAATATTGTAGTACACGGCTTCGGGGTCGTCGTCGCTTAGCGCGCGCGGCAGTGAACATGCGTCCTTCCGGGGTCCGTGCGGGTGGCGGAGACCGTCGATCAGCGCGGGCTGCGGGGACCAGCGACCGCAGCTGCTGCAGCAGGCCTCCTTGCCGTTCTCCGTGTGGTACAAGGAGGCGCGCATGGCCGTGTGCTGCCCGGGAACTCCTTCGGATCGCCGGTGCGTCCAAGCAGACGCGCGGCCATAGCGTATTCCGGAGGCACCTGCCACACCGGCCTCGGAGGCACGACGCACGGTGGTGGGGTGCCCCGGTTGGCGACGCGGCCGCGCCTGTGGCCGCTGCTGCCTTTACTTGGACTCCACGGTGGCTGAAAGTGTGGGTATCACGGGCGAGGGTGGTCTCCGTCAGCGATGTGGCGCGTCACACCGGCGAGAGTCCGGTTCGCCCACCACAGCCGCCGGCCGGCTTCGTTGTGGTTCACCGGAGGTGGGCCGTCGCCCTCGTACCTGGCGAGCTCTCTTTCCCGTCGATTGGCGAACAAGACGGTCCAAGTTGTGGTGCTGTCGGGGCACCAATTGGGATCCATCCACTGCTCCAGTGTGACCTCGAGGTAGTAGTGGCTCATGATGGCTCCGATGGAACCGTGAAACTGAGGACAGTACCCTCCCAAGACTCAAAGATCTAGTCGAGGGATAGCCGGTAGCCTGGTGGACATAGGTAGGTGGAGGCACACAGCGTCTCCGTCTCTTCGAGGGTGAGATAGGCTCAGTGTGGGGTGTCCATGGTGAGAGAGAACGGTGTGGATATGTGGATGACAATGGCAGTCGTCGTACATATAGCGGGAAAAGACGAAAAACCTGAGCGGGAAGAGTAGAAAAGGACGGGAACAAAAAGACGCGTCCCCGATAGCCTTTTAGGGAGCTTTAGGGACCCAAATGAAGTTGCTCTTAGCTGACATCACGGGTTTCTCGTTTAGTTTACGCAGAAAATAGAAAGAAAAAAACGTGGGATTCGGGTCATATCATAGTTTCGTATGAGCAAAAGATAAACTTTTATAAGGCTAAATAATTGAGCGGAATTGTGACGGAGCTAGTGCATGAGTTAGACGGACGGAACTATATTCCAAAATGGAGCCATAAAAAATAATCCCTCGATGACACTATATTACACAATCAAGCACGGCCTCGCATTTTGCCGAGCTGATTTTTCAGCCACTCGGTTTTAGTGAAATACGTCTACATGGCCAGCCACACTGTTTACTTTTCTCTAGTTTCTCTCGTAAAGTAGAAGAATTTTATAGAACCTTCTATGTACTCTTTAAAATTATCAAAAGGTATTTTAGAAATCTAATCCGTAGAGAACTAACCCGTGGTTAGATGGTTAGGAGGGCAGTGGTATCCCAGCCCACCAGAGTTCAAACCCCAGGTTTGACGCTTTGGTGTCTCGTAAAGGCGGAATATTCTTTCAGTGGGAGGAGACGTTCCCGTCGATAGCGAGGCGCATGTGGTAACTTCGTCAATCTCAAGACCCGCCGGCTCAGTCTCTCGGAGGTGCTCATAGGGGTAGGGTCTGCGTGCGTGTGTTCATAGGGATGGGTGTATGTACTCATTGTGAGCGTCTGCGTTTGTACCGTGTTTCTAAAAAAAAAAGAAATCCAATCCGTAAAATAGAAGAACTCTATAGAACCTCCTATCCAAACTTATCGATACACAATGAAGGACTCTATAGATCCATTGTTTCTACATAAAAGAAATTATTGAAAATTAGACTCGTTTTGAAGAGCTCGCTACGACAAAGTCAAATGTGCAAACGAAATTAAATTTGCAACTTTTGTAAAAATTATTTAGTTTCTAATACATATGGAAAATGGAATCTAAGCAAAAGGCAAAAACTAGCGGGTCCCGCGTCCAACCGAAACGAGTGGCTGAGGAGTCAGTTCGATGCCGAATCAGCTCGTAGATGGACTTATCGATCAAGCACGATTTGCCAAAAAATCCTCCCGATTCAGCTCCTGTCCGAGCGACTCCGGAGTCTCCCATCGCCGATCTTGCCGGCCACCCCTCTCCGACTTGTTCTCCTGGTCACCGTCGTCGTCGTTGGTGGCGGTGGGGCGCCTTTATCGTCTAAAACAGAGGGCAGTGGAGTGCATCACGGCAGCGCTTCTCAAGCGGTGGTCGGGCGATGCCAGCGTACAAGATGGTGCGGTCTTAGAGCTTCTCCAATAGCTGACCTATTTTAGGACACAAAAAAGTAGGATACAACATCACTTTCACAGTTTTATGGCACGAAATATAGAACAACCGTTCCAAATGATGTATAATATGACGGTAGAAAAATTCCAGATGCCCTAAAATAGAGCACCACGGATATGGCTTTCTTCTCACACTTTGCATATTCACAAACATGTGATGAACATATGAATCTAGATCATACAAAATCATCACACACACATAATAATAATACATAAATTCAAGATCATAGCAGCAACACACACACACATCAAGTTCAAAGTCATAGCAACGGTCACCAAAAGCATAGTTCACATACACAAACAAAGTACGTGCAACCACATCACAAATCATAGATAATTCGAAGTCACTCATGCCTCACATTGGCATCTTCATTTTGTGTCTCATCTTGATTTTCATTGTTGGAGGTGTTGGAAACATTGTACGAACCCATGCCTCCTTCACCCATGGAAGCTCCATAGCTCACAAGGGAGACATGGGAGCAACGATGGAAGGCATGAATCCACCCATGGTAGAACTCGTCACATTGCGTACTTTTCGCTGGTTTTTGGCTACACCCTTGACGTCGCAGGGGCGCCAGCGCGGAGAACGGCCCCTGTGTGGTCGCCAAGGCGGCGATGGGGCGCGGAGGCGCGAACATGTGCACCCGACTGATGCTATGGTTTGACGTGGAGGTTACGGTGGTTGTCAGTGGTAGGGGAACGATGGTTGTGAAATACAACCATTTTTATGCGCGTTTAAACCAGATATTAGTCATGGATTTGATGAGATATCTCTAGAAACCTTGCACTAATCACTAATTATTGCATGTATGTGCAAATCCTCTCTTTGAATTTCTCCTTGTAGAAATGGACACTTTTATGACGAAATCTAGGCTAATTAATAAAGATTTGCGAGTTGCCAATATTCTTAAGTCAAAGAGACCATGGATACGAGGTCCAAAGGTTGTAACAAGTGTCAGTACGGGCGGGCGCTGCCATACCATGCGCCACCTCTTTCGTTGAGTCAAACCCCCACAATTTTCATGAAAAGACCTTTGCGAGGTTCACAACAGAGCCGCCAAAAAGAGAGTTGCAACACAACAGAACACAAATCACCACAGAGGAGAGGATATCCAACTCATAGCCGTCGCCATGTTCACACCATAGCCACACCTCCATGTCCATTCCCCTCCATAGTGATGACCCACAAGTATAGGGGGTGTATCGCAGTATTTTCGATAAGTAAGAGTGTCGAACCCAACGAGGAGCAGAAGGTGCTGGCTAGTGGTATGGATCAGGAATTCTCTGCAAATATTTAGCAAACGGATTTCTAGGGTTTTTTGATAAAGCAAGTAAACAAAGTACGAGTAAACAAAAGACAGTAGGAATAAATACAGGAAGTGGCCCAATCCTTTATGCATCAAAGGACAAGCCGGTTGTATTACTTAAGATGACCAAACGTTCTTGAGGACACATGGGAAGACTGTCAAGTGCTTTCGCTTTATATAGCTGATTAATCTTCTTTAGCTTGCTAAGTGTTGTGTGGGTAAACCCGTGCTAATGTACCGACCTTCCTAGGACTAATACATACTTGTAATTATACCCCTTGCAAACATCCGTAAGTACAAGAAAGTAATTAAGGTAGAAACCTAACCACGGCTTTAAACTCTAAGACCCTTACGTCCCTTTTATAATGGTTTCCTAACGGGGGTTCAGGTTTCTGTCACTCTGGTAACCCCTACGATTAGTAGTCAAATACACAATGCATTCCCCTAGGCCCATATAGGTGAAGTGTCATGTAGTCGATGTTCACATGACACCACTAGAAGAAGTACACCACAACTTAAATATCAAACTATTGAATCTTTCTCAACATGACTCCACTACTAACAACATGACTTCTCCCATGTCCTCAAGAACAAAACGAACTACTCACAAGACATCATATGGATCATGATCAGAGATGGAATAATGATGTATAACAATCTGAACATAAACAATAATTCAATGGTTCACTCAATAGCATCAACTACAAAGAGTAATCAACATCGGGAAAGTTTCCCCTATGAACTGTGCAAGATTCAACCCAATTGTTACAGCAATATGGAGATGGTGATGAGGGTGCTGATGGTGATGATGGTGGTGATGATGATGATGATGATCCCGATGAAGTCCAGCTTGATGGTGGTGTTGATGGTGACGATCTCCCCTCTCCAGGAAGGAATTCCCTCGGCAAAAATCTGTCTGCCGGAGAGATCTTTCTCCCTCGGTGTTTTCCGCCCCGCAGAGGCGGCGGAATCTTTCTGTGGTCGCTCTCTGAGTCTTAGGGTTTCGGGAGGATAATATACGCCAAAGGGAAGTGCCAGGGGTGGACCAGGGTGGCCACACCACCTGGTGGCGCGGCCTAGGCTGGCCCGCGCCAGGGGTGGTGTGGGCCCCCTGTGGCCCATCTCCAGCCCTCCTTCTGGCTTCCTTCGTCTTCTAGAAAAATAGGATTTTCCGTATATTTTCTCGGATTTTCTGATCTTCGCGAATTTTGCCTCCAAACAGCACCTTTTCCATCAGAATCCTGACTGCAGCGGTCCATGCTCCAAAAGTCATCAACCATGCAAAAGCAGATGAAATAACATAAGTATCACCTCTCAATATGAAATATATCAATGAATAACAGTGAATTATGACATAGAATAGTGATGCAAAATAGACGTATCAACTCCCCCCAAGCTTAGACTTCGCTTGTCCCCAAGCGAAACTGAGCTCAATAAACATGACCTCAGGTTTATGGAGTGAAGAGTCGATAAAAGAATACGGACAAGAAGCATCACATTCATCAAATACATAGATCACAATAGAAGACAACTCACTAATATATAACTCAACTTGCAATTAGTAAAGGAAACACAATAAAGATACATAAAGTAAATCATAATTGGTAATGGCAAACTTAGCTCTTGGTCGAAGAATAGTTGATAATTTGCTGGAGTTCACAAATAACTGGTTTTCAATGATAGCTTTCAAAGTAGTAAACACCAAGATAAGAGCAATATGCAAAACAAGGAACATAAGAAACATGATTGAATAAATCATCATATGAATGAATGAAACACAACAACTCAAAATACTTGCTGAGATAGAAGGGAGTAGGTTTACTGACTCAACTACAAAGTAAAAGAAAGGCCCTTCGCAGAGGGAAGCAGAGATTGCAAGTCTCATAAAGAGCTCCCAAAAATTATGATACTTACTAGCTTTCAGCTCTCATTGCCCCTATCATAGGCATCTTTAGGTGATTAAGGTTAAAGTGATCAAATATGAGGATATGCATTGACAAGTTGTAAATTGAGAATCTCATGTCCCTTGAATACGAGGGGCGCTCCTCATGCTACTCAAGTTTAGTCACCGGTAAGTTCTTGTCATCGTAAGCATATGTGTATCATAGAGAACCGCCAACGAGGTACCCCTTGCCCGATGATACGGAAGAATCCCCATATCAAAATGACAAGGCAAGCAGACAATAAGCATCTCAACAATCTTCTTATTTACCATGGGAATATGGTGCTTTTTTCTCTCTTTCCTCTTTTCATAATCTCTTTTTTATTTTTCTCTTTTTTCTCAATATCAGACTCTTTTTTTATAATAAGAATGCTTCATAGATGCTCGTTATGGTTACGCTGCAGGTTTCCACCTTGTCAGCATGGATTAGACTAGTGGCCCAGGCGTTTCTCTAACACACATGCATAATTCCATGGACTTACAAGCTTCCCTTTCATTTCACACCGACGGCATCCATAGATAAAAGAACATGATATCAACTTGGTACAAAGTACCAGTGCAATGTTCAAAGCGTTCCCCATGACAGCATGGTTCTACTAATTCACAACTCACAAAGCGCAATCATATACGCAACATAGATGGGCACAATGGTTCAAGTTTATTAAGTGCAAGAAAGTAAAATGTGCCATCAAGTTCGTGAGAGCTTTAATCACTACTTTTCACATAACAAGTTTAATTTGGGAGGTAGATAAAACAAGAATTTACTTGGAATAGCAATAATGCTAATATGTAGGTATGGTGGACACAAATGGCATGGGTTTTGGTTTAAAGGAGTGGATGCACGAGAAGAATTCCCTCTCAGTACAGGTTTTTGGCTAGCAAGGCTGGGTAGCAAGTATAAGAGTTGAAGGAAACAAACAAACATACAAGTGATAAAAACAAACATGCAATCTTCCTTGGAGGCACAAAAAATCTTAACTGGAGAATACTAGACTCATGAGCAAATCAAGAAAGAAAGATGATGAAATTATATTTCTTTAGAGTACTTTTATCTTTTCATTCAACTCTCAAAGATAGTGTTGCTACTGACCGAGCCAGGTTTGCCAAAACCAACTAAATTAACTCAATGATCCCAAAGTGATACCTATACTAACAACAAGATCAGTCATATAACCACGAATTGAAAACTAATACAAGCTATGCAAAAGAGTGAATGATAGAACTTCTCATTAATAATCCATAACCGTAACTCACACCAAGGGATACATATCTAACGAGAGAGGGGACACTTCCATAATGTAAACCATCCTACATGATAACTTCTCTATTAATGATATGACTCTACTAAAAAGGTAAAAATATAGAAGATAGTGATGTGATACCGCGGCACTCCCCCGAGCTTGGAACAAACCAAGGGGATGCCAAACCTGATGACGAATTACTCCTTCGGTGGTGGTGGTATCATTTTCTTGGTTGACGTGAGGAAATCTTCCAACATCTTGCGAAGCCTATTATTCTCCCACTGAAGCATGTCCACCTTCCTCCTCAAGTCTCAGTACTTATCGCAGAACTCCTTAGTGACTCGTAGGGCTTCCGTTGATGCAGGGCAAGTGACTAAAGGTACCATCCCCTGCTTGGGGTCTTGGAGATCCTCCTCCATAGGCTCCTTCCCTTTATCCTTGGCGGACACCATTGTGCTTCTAAACCTTCAAAGAGTATGTCCTGGCAGAGAAAGATCGAAATGAAAACACGACGAAAACACGATATACGAACCTCGGGAGATCCGGGGGATTATATATTACGAAGTTTCATATCAAAAGGAAGGTTCTGGGAGAAAATGAGTCGGAGGCGGAGTACGGAGTGGCCACACCTCCTGGTGGCACGGCCAGGGGTGGGCCCACGCCACAGGGTGGTGTGAGACACCCTGGCTCCGTTTCTGTCCCTTTTTCGCTTCGTAACTTTCCTTATTGTCTAAAAACTGCAAAAATATAGTTGGATAGTATTTTTGTGGAACTTTTCTTACCAGGACTTTTACCTATTTGAAAACGGACACTGTAGGTCTCTGAATTTGGTATCTAGTAGATTCTTCCGGAGTCACCACTTGAATATCATCGATATCTTCATCTTCATACACTTATTATTTGAGTCATAAAACCTTTCACTTCCTCATTACACCATTTTCTCCATTACCTGGAAATTTCTTTCACACAAAACTTCACACAGTTCTCATTAGCAACATTAGTATAAGTGAAGTGATAAAACCTTTTGAGTTCAACTTTAACCTAAAACCATCAAAACATAGGCTACTGTAGCAACTCCTTACGAAAACCCAAAAAGAATTCAAAAAGGAAATCGAATAAAGAAGCAAATGCAAGAGTGGCAAAATCTGTCAAAACAGACCAGCAGGTAAAGATCAATTTTTTCGAAAATCTTATGTTGCTCAAATCAAAAAGTGTAAAACTAACTAAAGTTAAATAACGACCTGGGGCAGAAGCACAAAAAATTACAGCTCAATCCGACATACAGAGATCTCTCACATTTTTTTACGGTGAAGCACAAAAGTCTGTTTTGGGGCAGCAACTTCCCCAAATATTACTTCTCTCTCATTAGAAGTTGATCTTGACACAGAAACCAAAAAAACGGATAAGGAGATGTTATTGCCGAAGTAATAACTTCCAAGACTCAAAGAAACAAAAACAAACTGAAAGCAAAAACAAATTGGATTGTCTCCCAAAAAGCTCTTTCGTTATAGCCATTAAGATGGGCATGATAATTTTGAAGACGCTCTCATAGGAATATGAATTGAAGTGAATGAGAGCATTAAGAAGCAAACATACACACATTTTAAGTCTAACCCACTTCCTATGCAAGAAAATTTTGTAAACAAACAAGTTGTTGAAACCAGAGGCTACAAGCATAGGAAGGCAAAAGAAGTGCAACATAAAAACTTTCAACATAAAACGAGGAAACTTGAGATTATTGAGATACATAAGAACACTTTTCCCTCTCTCATAGTAACTTTCAGTATCATGCATAAACTTAACAATATGGCTATCACAAGGGCCATCGTAACAATGATCACTTATTCTAACAGAAAACACAGGAATACTAGTTCTCATAACACTACTCTGTGAAACAATATTAGAGGTATCCTTACAAAGGATAGTGTGTCCCTCTTTTTCATATTTAGTAAAAAAGTCTTTCACATTTGCTATTATAGGTTCATCAACCATTTGTTTATCAGATTCAACAGCTTTATTTGTACTTTCATTAACCATACTAGCTATCATAGAATGTTCCTTTATCTTAATTGGGAAAGGCATTTTCTCAATATAAGGTTCAGGTAAAACATGATTAGCAGTATAAACTTCAGTATTTCTTGCAGGAACACTCTTAGCAACATCTTTATAAGGTTCATGATACTTATTCCACTTTTTTTAGGCACTTCAATGTAGGAAGTAAAAGCCTTAAAATAAGAAGCAATAGCTTGAGAGTCTAGACCATAAGCATTTTTAATATTTTGAAAGTCATCAGTTTCCATAAAAGATTCAATGCATTCATAATCATAATTTATACCTGACTTTTGTCATTCTCCCAAGCTTCAGCATTGTCTTGAATACGGTCCAGAAGATCCCATTTAGCTTCTTCTTCCATGCGAGTGAATGATCCAGCATAAGAAGCATCCAATAAATCCTTGTCATGTAGAGGGAGCCTTGCATAATAATAATATTGTTGGGGAGCTCATGAATGGGACATTTGAGCATTAGTAACTTCAATCTCCCCCAAGCTTGAGTTGTACTCTCTCCATTAAGAGGCCAAAAGTTGTATATTTGATTCCGATCTTTATGAATCTCACTAGGAGGATAACACTTTAAATAAAAGAGAGGCAATATTTCCTCCCATTCAAGAGCTTGACCATTCTTCAGCAGCTTATACCATTCCTCAGCTCTTCCTTTTAGCGATAATGAGAATAAATTCTTCTTAACTTGATCTGTAGTAATACCTGCACACTTGAACAACCCGCATAATTCGTGTATAAAGAGTAAATGATCACCGGGATGGACAGTTCCATCCCCAACATAATAGTTATCCATAACACGATCAATAATTCTTATAGGTATTTTAAAAAAACCATTCTCAACAGGTGGTGGCTTATCTACTACCTTAGCAGTGGTAGTAGCATTACCAAATAAGAAACTCAGCGAATTATCCATAACGAAAATAAAGCAACTAACAGAAGTAAACAATACTCACAGTAGAAGTTTCCTTTACCAGTTCCACACTCCAATAGCGCTTCACTCCCCGGCAACGTCGCCAGAAAATAGTCTTGATGACCCACAAGTATAGGGGGTGTATCGCAGTACTTTCGATAAGTAAGAGTGTCGAACCCAACGAGGAGCAGAAGGTGCTGGCTAGTGGTATGGATCAGGAATTCTCTGCAAATACTTAACAAACGGATTTTTAGGTTTTTTTTGATAAAGCAAGTAAACAAAGTACGAGTAAACAAAAGACAGTAGGAATAAATGCAGCAAGTGGCCCAATCCTTTATGCAGCAAAGGACAAGCCGGTTGTATTACTTAAGATGACCAAACGTTCTCGAGGACACATGGGAAGACTGTCAAGTGCTTTCGCTTCATATAGTTGATTAATCTTCTTTAGCTTGCTAAATGTTGTGTGGGTGAACCTGTGCTAATGTACCGACCTTCCTAGGACTAATACATACTTGTAATTATACCCCTTGCAAACATCCGTAAGTACAAGAAAGTAATTAAGGTAGAAACCTAACCATAGCTTTAAACTCTAAGACCCTTACGTCCCTTATGTAATGGTTTCCTAACGGGGGTTCAGGTTTCTGTCACTCCGGTACCCCTACGATTAGTAGACAAATACACAATGCATTCCCCAAGGCCCATATAGGTGAAGTGTCATATAGTAGATGTTCACATGACACCACTAGAAGAAGTACACCACAACTTAAATATCAAACTATTGAATCTTTCTCAACATAACTCCACTACTAACAACATGACTTCGCTCATGTCCTCAAGAACAAAACGAACTACTCACAAGACATCATATGGATCATGATTAGAGATGGAATAATGATGTATAACAATCTGAACGTAAACAATAATTCAATAGTTCACTCAATAGCATCAACTACAAAGAGTAATCAACACCGGGAAAGTTTCCCCTATGAACTATGCAAGATTCAACCCAATTGTTACATCAATATGGAGATGGTGATGAGGGTGCTGATGGTGATGATGATGATGATGATGATCCCGATGAAGTCCAGCTTGATGGTGGTGTTGATGGCGACGATCTCCCCTCTCCGGGAAGGAATTCCCCCGGCAAAAATCATCTGTGGAGATCTTTCTCCTCGGTGTTTTCGCTTCAGAGGCGGCGGAATCTTTCTATGGTTGCTCCCGAGTCTTAGGGTTTCGGAGGATAATATCGCAGGGGAGTGTCGTGGGACAGGTGGCCACACCACCGGTGGCCTACTTAGGCTAAATTTACGCCAGGTGGTGTGGTCCCCCTGTGGCCCATCTCTAGCCCCCCTTCTGGCTTCCTTCGTCTTCTAGAAAAATAGGATTTTCCGTATATTTTCCCGGATTTTCTGATCTTCGCGAATTTTGCCTCCAAACAGCACCTTTTCTATCAGAATCCTGACTGCAGCGGTCCATGTTCCAAAAGTCATCAACCATGCAAAAGCAGATGAAATAACATAAGTATCACCTCTCAATATGAAATATATCAATGAATAACAGTAAATTATGACATAGAATAGTGATGCAAAATGGACATATCACATAGCCATAGTCCCATACTTGTAGTTTTGATCCCATCACAATTGGCGACACTGTAAGAGTGTTCATCTTCTTGATTGAATCTTTATTTGTACTTGTTATTTTGTCTCTTGTCTCGATCTAAGGACTTGTCAGGTACCCATGACCTCGAGGATCGATAATGGTAATGAGATGAGAGGAGTGGTGATCTGCAACTATGTCACGAAACCTGGTGACAGTAAGAGGAGTATAGTAGTTGTTTGAGATCCATTTAGGAATCACGATGATGTCATAGATCCTAAATATTTGGTCTATTTTACTTAGCAATTGTTTAGTCCCCATGAGACGGTGGTATAGTGATTGGACAAAAGATCTATAGTATTTGTGGTGGCAAAGACTATAGTGTTTATGGATACATCGTCCTCATATATCTATTTGTATTAGATCATAATGCATGTTGTTCTTAATATTATCTTTTATCCAATTTATATGTGCACAACTGCGGGTGAATCCTTAATTATGGCCCATCTCCATCCATCGATATAAAAACTACAAAAAGTAACATTTGATCAGGTAAAAAAAGGTACTACACAGTTCTCATGGTCTTGTTTAACATAATCTTACACCATAGAGATTTAGTTCGAAGGTTCGATAAACCTAGGTCTTCTAGGAAAAAAGCAAGTTATACTACATCCCTAATCCAGCTTGAAAGTATTAAACTTTTTTCTAGTGCCGTTGCTAGGAAAGAAATTCTCACTACCCTGGTGAGGCTATTAGAGATCTTTTGTTTTTAGTTTTATTTTGTTTAGTTTATTTGTTGTTATTAGTTTAGTTTTTGTTATTAATTGAAAACCCCAAAATATTAATTTATCATTTAGTTATTAGTCTTGCTATTTATTTTTATCTAAAAACCCAAAAAGATCGTAACCATGGCATGAAAGAAGCTTGGGGAGTATGGTACTCCCAATGATGATTATTTATGTGCACCTATTACTTAGTATGCTGTCACAGCGGAGAACTATGAAGTTAAGCCTAAATTTTTGATTTTGGTTTAACATAACCAATTTGGATGCTCGGATTCTGATGATGCAGATATGCACTTAAATACCTTTACTAAGATATGTGACATAATGCGTATAAAATATGTTGACCCTGATGCGGTTAATTGTGTTTAGTTTCTTTCTCACTTAGAGGAAAGGTAAAAGATTGGTTGCTAGCTTTGTGTAAAGACTATTAATTTATGAGAGGAATGTACTAATATTTCATACTAAGTTTCTCTCTCCCCTAAAACTATGTAACTTCGATCTGACATTACAGGCTTTAGACAAGAAGACCGCGAGCCACTATAGCTTGCATGGGGAAGGATGAAGGAGTCGGTAAGAAACTATCCCAATCATGGGATGAAAGAGTGGTTGATTCTCCATTAGTTTATAATGCTCTTAATTTTATGTCTAAGTCTATGCTTGACATTGCAGCCGTAGGCACATTCATGGACAAACAAGTTGATGTTGTCACAAAGCTTCTTGATGATATGCAGAATAACCATGCCCAATGGCATGTAGAAAGATCCTTCTAAAGAAAGGTGAACTCTGTCACCAAGGAGAAGAATGAAGAACTTAGCGCAAAGGTGGATTAGCTCATAGGTACAATTAAGGTTAAGAAATAAACCCAAGTTAATGTCATCACCAATATTAATGTTGAGGAAGTTGAATTCATTGCTCGTAATACTTGTAACGCTGCACGGAAGAGCCAAAAATACGGGTCAAGCTTTCAAAAACCAGATCCTAATCCTGTAGGTGCTCTAAATAATAATCATAGTAACAACAAAGCAAATCATGATAACCTCCCAATGCTTGAAAAAAAATAAGCTTTTATGCAAGCTCAAACTAAGCAAAACAATATTCTTATCAAAGTAATGAAGAACCATGATAATATTATTGGTAAGTTGTCTAACCAAGTTGTTGCTATAATAAATGATGTGCCGGCTCTACAAGAAAGAACAAAGATCGTGGAGGCATAGTTGGGAAAAATAGCCGAGAGTCAAACTCTCATATTTGCAAGATTTATGGGATAACCCGATTGAAGAACTCACAATGATGAGAGTAGAAATAATAACGAAGAACTTGAAGACCTGGACTATAGCAATACTCCATCCCCGGATTATACTGTTGATGACCTTGTTAAAATGATCACTTTAAAGAACTCGACACTGAAGGAGATCATCAAGCCATATAAGAACAGTTCATCAATCGAGTTACTATGAAGGTACGTGAGCTAGATATGGATTATAAAATGTTATCTTAGAAACTCTCTTCTAAGCTATAAGATATATTTGAACCTAATGTCTATGTTTGATGTCCCCGTGAACGACATTGCCATGGTCGGGGGCAGATGATCGAAATTTTGTGGCATTAGTGATCTTCTGCACCACGCACGGAAAGGACATTCCATGTGCAATGGGGGGCTTAATAGGTCCAATCTATACTAGTGAATTCATCTCATACATGCATAACGGATCAAATTGTTGAGATCTAAAATGGTCGTGTAAACTTTCCCACCAAAACTTTCACATCCTCCCATCGCGTAACTCTCCTAGGGCGACTCGAGGGCTTCTCCCACCGTGCTGCTTGGGTTCCGCAGAGCGATGAAGCGATTGTTTTAACGGTTTTACTTTTGGATCTAAATTTAAAGCGTGCTCAGTGAGTTCCCTAGGAATTCCCGGCATTTCAGAAGGTAGCCATGCAAAGATTTCCCAGTGCTCACGGAGGAACTCGATGAGCGCTCTTTCCTATCCAGGACCAAGGTTGGAGGCCATAAATGTTGTTTTCTTCAGGTCGGTGGGATGGATCTGTACTTCTTTTGTGTCTTTCGCAGTGTCAAAGGCATGGTCGGGATTGACATGTGCTACTGCTAGAGGTTCTGCGGTTGTTGTATTTTTAAGATGCTCAAACTTTGTTGCCATCCCGAAAGATTCGGAGATTTTGTTGAACTCCCTGTTGCAATTGTCGGAACGTGTGAAACTTCCTTTTACTATTATGATTCCCTTTGGTGCTGGCATCTTCATGACTAGGTATGCATAATGCGGGACTGCCATAAATCATGCAAAAGCCAGGCATCCTAGGATCGCGTGATACTGCGATGGCCAGTCCATGACTTCAAACTCGAGTTTTCCCCGCCTAAAATTTTCTTTGGATCCAAAAACGACATCAAGGAAAATTTTACCTAAAGGGACTTCGGCTTTACCTGGTACGATGCCGTGGAAGGATGTTTCTGTTGGTGCTAGATTTGTCAGGGGTAGTTCATTACCCTTAGTGTTTTGGTTAGATCAAGTTTATGCTGCTTCCTGCATCCATGAAGACCTTTCTCATGTCGAACCCACCAATTCGTGCTTCTACTATCAAGGTCGAATGACCCGGTCTTGGTACTCGATGTGGGCGATCAGCTTTGCTGAATGCGATTTCCTCTTCTGACCAATGGAGATACTCGGGTGTGTGGATCCACCTCCGCCATGTTAACTTGTCATGTGATTAGATTCTGAATTCTATTGGATGGATGCCCTTTTTGAATCATTGACATTGCCCCCTTTGACCTAGGGTATTCGGTGTTCTGATCAGTTGAGTTTTGCGGTTGTCCTGCTAGTGGAGGTGGCGTACCGATGGCTAACGTGCTAGGTGTGGATGCATATCCTTGCCTTGCTGCTTCAGTTGCTTTTGCATTGCATAACTCTTGCATTTTTAAGAACGTTCGGTAGTCTTTCATAAGGTGATTTGATTGTCTTCTTCCCGCTGAGTCGACATAAAAGTGCAGGTTGCAGGGCCCTTCCAATATTTGTATTACGGACATGGGTGGGTCCCGAGCTTTTGGTTGATATCGCTGTGTTGACTGGCTTCCCCCGCCTTCATCCCTATTGCGGCAGTACTTGCTATTGTAGTCGTTGTTCCTGTTGTTGCCTTCACCCGAAAAACTAGCGGCAACTTAACTTGGTCTCATGTTGTCGTCATTGTTTCGTCGCCTCCTGTCATTGCCACGCTTATCTCTGTCTTCTTCGGGTGATCGTGTTCGTTTGTTGTACAGCGCGTCTTGTCCATCAGCCCAGCAGTTTGCAATGTCCATTAACTGTGAAATTGTCTTGGGTTTAACTCGACCCAGTTCTTCTATGAATTCTCAGCGACGGAGGCCGTCGTTGAAAGCACCAATGGCTCTTTTATCGGATATGGATTCGGCTGTATTTTTGATGATGTTCCATTGCTGAATAAATGCTCTTATTGACTCTCCGCGTTTTTGTTTGCATGCTCGCAATTGCTCTAAAGACGCGGGTCATTTGAATGTGGACTGAAAGTGTGAGATGAACTTATCTTCGAGGTCGTTCCAGCTACTAATAGAATCTTCGGGCAGTTGTCTGAGCCATGACCTTGCAGCACCAGTGAGGTGCAATTGTAAAATTTGCATTGCGGTGGCTGTTGAGCTGCCCTATAATTTGATAGTAGCCAAATAATCTGCCAGCCAAGCTTCGGGTTCTTGGAGTCCATCGTATTTTTGTCGGTCATGTGTAAGTTTAAAATCTTTGGGTACTGATGTTTTCCGAATCCGCTGAGTAAAGCAACTGGCTCCGTAGAGTTCATAGTCATCTTTGTTGTCGTGGTATCTTCGGTTGCAGCTTTCATCCCTTGTGTTACTTCGCGGATCTAGTCCTGAAAGATGTTCCTGGTGTGGGGATCGCGATCGTCGTGTGTGTCCTGCTTGCCGAGGGCTGCTACGACAGCATGGGGATATATCGGGTTGATGCGTAAGTCCTCGTTCTGCTTGTGTGAGAGTTGCTCCTACCTTGCCGAGGTTCATCAGGGTGGAACGGTGAAGAGCCGCACGAGGATCGTCGGGTGCGGGTTGAGATGTGATCAGATATGTTTTTGCGACCACAATAGCTGCTTGAGCTGTTTTTGCCTTGATGTTTCTTGCTTGATCTACTGACATAAGCGATAGATCAAGGTATCGGATCAAAGCATTCCTTTCTGTTTCGGGGATGTTCTGCAGTCGAGATGTTCCCCTTCCTGGCAGTGCTCCTCCTATTATGCTTCCAGACCTTCGGGTAGAGCTTAGTTGTGCCCGTCATATGCTGGATTCATCGGCTAACCTCTTAATTTCGCCGAGTTGTCTCTGCATCCTTAGTAGGTCTCTCTTCTTATGGTGAAGCAAGTATTGGTATGCTAATAAATCTTCGTGTGAGGCGTCGGATGTCATTGGAACTACACCCGAAATTGCTTCCATGGCCTTTTGCCATGCCACCACTAGTAGCCGAAGAGTTCGCCTTTCTTCCCTATTTGGTTCTGCTCTTCCTCCTGGGACTATGCGGTTGTTCACTATTTCTCCCCTGTTTTCGTGGTCCCCTTCATTGTTGTGGTTTCCTGCATTGTTATCTGATAAAAATATCATTGGGATAGAGGATAGGGTTACTGTTAGAATCACGGGGTGTCGAGGTATTCCCGTTGACCATGCACACTTGATGGCGCGTCATGTATGGGCTCTTGTCATTGTCATCTGAATTGATGGAGACATTGTCAGGTGGATTAGTGAAGTCCATTAGTTTCTGTTTTGGGTAGATTTCTGTCATCCTTATCCCAAAGTCGATGTTTTCGCTGCTTTCCTCGGGTTCATAGTTTGGTGGGCTTGTTTCATGTGGTGGAGTTAGTGGGGACTCTGATCCGAAGGAGAGATTGTCGTAAAGACCATCAAGGTCCCCCAGATCTGCCTCATCTTGCTTGTTTTCCTCTGGAGTCTCGATTTCTGTCGTGGCCTCCATTGAGGATCCGACAGAAGATGTTGGTATCGCTATAAGCGTAGTCTTTTCTACCGACGGTTCTGATGTAATCAGTACCGAAGGGTGTGATTCTTGGGGGTTTCTACTTGGAAGTGGAAGCTTCCGATGATTAGATCGGATCCGCCGTTGAAATCGGCGGGTACTACCATAGGGGTGGGAGGGTGTGGAACCGCTTTTGTTGGGTTGCTATTTGAGAAAAAAGGTTCTGCCGAATCCTTGGTTCCAGTGTTCAAGTTTCCCACAAACGGCGCCACAAAAATTTTCTACGATGAGAACTATACGCCAAGATTTATCTACTAGATACAGAGCAACGGGTGGACATACATCCATGGAGAACTTACCCTCGAAGACAACGAGTTTTGTTAACGAGTAGGAACTCGTGGTTGATGTAGTCGTACGCTTGCCGATCTCAAGATCGTGTGGAAGTCCGAGCGCCGCAAATCAGCAGCGCATCCGTCCTCGCACACACGTTCAAGCCACCGGACAACCTCCACCTCCTCGCTCCAGCGAATCAGCGAAAGCATCAACTCCTTCCAGACGCAAGGCCACCAGGAACATGTATCTCGCTAATCCGAGACCATGGGGAAATATCTAGAGGGGGAGAGAGATCCTTCACGAGGAGGTGTGGTTTGTGAGAGGGGAGAGGGGGGCTTTATATAGGAGGAAGGGAGACCCCTCCCATAGCCGCGCATGAGGGGGGACTCTCCCTCCTTCATTCATGTGGTGAACCTCCACTCACATAAACATGGCCTCCACCCAAAATCCCACTCACATGTATTTAATTTCCACCAAATTAAATGCAACTCTCAATTAATAAAACTCTTTTATTTATTTTATTCAGAATTTTGTTAATTACTTTAATTAACAAACATTCACATAAAACCCCTTGCAACATTTCAATATCACATGCAGAACCACTTTTTGCAATTTCACCCGAAACAATTCTGATTTCTATCGAAACAATTCCTGTTTCTATGGAAACATTTCCTGCGCTTTGCAAACCTTTTGTCTGGAACATATGTGCTCCTAAATGGTGTCCGGCAACCCTTAAGTGTGTCACCCTACGGTTCACGAATAATGCAGACATGATTGAGACTCCTCTCAGATCAATAATCAAAAGCGAGACCTGGAGATCCATACTGACTCCTGCATATTCAACGATGACTTCTGTGATCGTGAGAACCTTTAACATCAGCAATTTAATCCCTTTGTCTCATGATATAATACATGTCCGAGATTCGATCATCGGTATCCAAATACCTAGTTTGATCTCGTTACCGACATGCACTCTTTTCTCGTTCCCGTGATATAACATTCTAGTGATCACATCACTTGCTTGCAAGCTATCTTAATGTGATATCACCGAGAGGGCCCAGAGTATATCTATCCGTCATCGGGATTGACAAATTCCACTCTTGATCCATGAGCCTCAACATAACACCTTCATAGCACTGAACCCACCTTTATGGTCACCCTGTTACGGTGTGACGTTTGATGTTATCAAGATACTCTTCCGGTGTTAGAAATTAACATGATCTCATGGTCTAAGGACTAAGACTACTTTGTATGATGTTATAGCAATATAAACATAATGACTTGATTGTAATGCTATACTTTGGATGAATGTTCATCGCATCATTTCACAAATGTTGTGACCTTGTTATTAACAACATCCAATGTCCATGATCAGGAAACTTTGATCATCTTGTTAATCAACAAGCTAGTCTATGAGAGAGGCATAACTAGGAACCCTTTTTGTTTATTAAACACACATGCATTGATGTTTCCTATCAATACAATTATAGCATGCAAAATAAACATCTATCATATACAAGGAATACATAATAACAACTTTATTATTGCCTCTCAGGGCATATTTCCTTCATCTATGTCAATCGGTGACCCTCCCCATGCCACCCATTCCTGCCACCGCCGACATCCATATCGCGGTGGCAGAAGGTCACTGCTAAAGGTGGTGGTTGCAGGCCCGCATCGACAACCTCCATGTCATCTTCTGCGTGGTTGGGAGGCGACATGCCAGGGAGACGACCCTGGACTACGGTGGTGGACTCTAGGTTGAGGTGTAGCGGGGGCTAAGCTGCAAGTGGTTCGATGGTGCTATGGATGAGCTAGGGGTATGGCCACATGGCAATCTTTTTCAGGCGTGGCAGCGGTGGATCCTAGCGGGGCTGGTGATGGCTGGTATATTGTTGCAGCTCCCTATCGAAGCAGTGAAATTGGGATGTTGCAGGCATGGTGATGGTCACTTGGTGGAGAAGTGTCGAGCTCTGGTCCCTCCTGTCCAGTGATGGGATTTGGCCAATGGATGCTCGCGGCCAGGAAGCCGAGGTGGTTGCCTCGGGACGAGGACAATGAGCGCATAGGCGTGGTTGTGGTCGTTGTGGCATGAGGTGTTGTGGAAGGTGAGCAGCGATGTGGTGCTTGGTGTGTGTCGACGGAGAAGGTTGTGTAGTGGACATGCTCCAGTGATCTAGGTGCTTTGTGTCCAAGATCTATAATTTTCCTATTCTTGGTTGGGTGAGGTAGAGCTCCGGACGATAATCTAGCCCCGAACTTTGGTCTGTGCCGACAATGGAGACACATTGGTGTCATTCAACCTCATTGGAAGCATTGTATTGGAGCTCGGTTTCATCCTCCCATGAGGATTTTGGGATCTCGGGAGAAATTCCTAGCTCCGACTTGCCAGAGAGAGCGACGACGATGGCTACATGGTACCTTCTTGGAGGCATTGTCTTGGAGGGCCTGCATTCTGTTGTTGACATGTTCTTCTCTTTCCATCTTGTTGGTGGATGTCGGGTAGCGGCCCAAAGCAGATGATGCTTGTGTGTCGAGGCAATGGCCTCAGGAACCATAGTAGGCAACACTTCATGGGGTGGGCAATTGCTTGGCTTATCTTAGGTGACAATCTTGTGCCGCTAGGACGGCAAGTTTGTTGGCTTGGTCAATGCATCTCAGTGGAGGCAATTTGACTTTTAGGTTGGGCAGTAGGGATGGATGTTGGTGTCATGGTCGTCGTTGGACAGTTGTCATTGTGCACTAGGGTTGCGGGTCACTCAATCGTGCGACATCGTGGATCGAGCTCAAGCGGTGGCATCTCGGGATGGCAGTCCCGGAAGGTGGTGTTGGCGGTCTGCTGGGCGTGGCAGAGTAGCATGATTTTGGAGCGACGACCCTAGAACTTTGTTAGTGTTTAGGGCCTCATACGTCGTGTTGGGGGATGACAAGGTGACCCTCTATGTTGGTCCTCGATGTCACTTTGACGCGGATCCTCGGAGGCTTGGTTTCTTCACCGACGTTCGAGCATCCTGTATTGGCTCCTTTCATAGTAGTCGTGGCATCTTCTCTCCGGTGGTGGTGAGTGGCCATCTTGTGTTGTTGAAGTGGTATTTTGACTTTGAGTTTTGAGTTTGGTTGTTCCCGGATCCTTGAGGGGGCTTGGCCGTGTGGGTGTTGCCCCGTGATGTTGGTATTGTTGTATGGTTTTCGCCAGGTTTTCTACTAATAAACTTGCCAACTTCTTCTTAATTAATGGATAAGAGAAAGCTTTTTCCTTCGTTTAAAAAAATATGGCCATGTGAGCGTCGAAAAATAGAATCTAAACCTATATCTACCAAAATAAGGACCACACATCTACGACATTAAGATCTATGTATGTTGTCCATTGTCATATTCGTAAACATGATTGAAGTTTCATATACAAAACTTTTTTTTGAGTACCCGTAGGAGAGCTGCGTGTCTGGTATATTAAGTTGACAAGAGAAAAAATGCCAAAGAATGGCTACAACCTTTCGGTGAACACCACTAATAGAAAGATTAGCCACCACAAACACACTACGACTACGACTATGAAGGGCTCTCTTGCCCAACTAAAACACAACACTAACGAGCATCTGATGAGTGCATATTTGCATCATGTTTTATGTTATTATTTTGCATTGTAGATGTAGGATCTTGGTATTTTACGGTGTTGGCGCGCATATTTTATATCTATTTTCACCAGGATCAGGACAGATGATGGATCCAATTGATACAATTATTGAAGCAGTTGTACTGAGGAGAAAAGGAGTCAAAACAACATAAATCGCTTATTTGAGAAATATTAATAATACCAGAAGAAAACCCGAAGTGAACAGAGGATACAGAGAGCATAACGACCAACTATACGGGCGGAGGAAAATATTCCCGCCGTATAGCTCCGGCCGTATAGCTAGCACCGCCTCCGCATCGTCAAATAGTTTCACCCCGTGCAATTGGTTCAAGGAGACGACATACAGAACACCAGAAATCGCAGAAACCTCACCTCCGGAAGGCATCTGGAGGGGGAACTCATCCACCAGGGATCCATCTTCGCCCTGCGCAGATCCAGGAGGCTAAGGCATCGATCTTCATCATCCACTGATGCATTACCACCATCTCCATCCATCCCATCTACCTCTTGTCTAGATCTTATTGTAATTCCTATACTCATTGTGGATTTATACATGTACTATTTATCTATGATTTTTTCCATTACCATTGCCATGATGTTGATTGCCTCCATGTCTGAGTAGATCATTAGTTCTTGGGGATATGGAGAAACCCTAGTATGAGATTGAAATAAGATAAAGTCTATTATGATTTTCATCGCTATGACCATGTGTTAGATTCTCTACATCTTGATGTTGAGAGAAGTCGACCTCTCAATATTTACCTCTCGTGGGGACTCGATGGAGGGAACTACTTGTTGGTAGACAGAGGCGTGCTAGCACTTACGGTGACTATACAGCTGTTAGCAATCCTTACGTATCAACTTGGGAAGCCGAGGAAACTCACGGAACACTATCCATACCATGGGATACGTCCTACGGGATTATGTCTCTTAGTAGCGCAGTAATTCGATTGATGTTAGTTGTGGTTATGAGGATGACGTACGCAGTGGTTGCTGGCAAATCATCCATATACGGAGTTCCTCCCACACATACATAGTTGAGAATATTCATGATAATAATCTTTACCTTAGATCTTTATAATACTAGTGGTGTATCCGCTACTTCCTAAGAATGTTTTTTCCCTATTGTAGCTCTAATGTCTCTTACATACGTGATACTTACTTTCTGTATTAAGTTACTTTGTTTTACTTTACTATTGATCATATACCCAAAACCCAAAAACACATTTTTATACAATACTCGCATTTTATCTTGTTACTTAGAATATTATCTAGCATTTCCATTGTAATATTTATTCCAAGAGTTATTAAACTTCAGACTCCTGCTCCCTGTGGGATCGATGTATTTATTTCAAAACTAGCTACAAATGATCTGTGCTCTTGCAGTCATCAAGCTATTGTCTGGCGCCGTTTTTGGGGAGCTAAGCGTTGTAGGTCTTTTAGTTTTTGCTTATTTATTTTTTTCTTGCTAAATTTTGTTTTGAGTTATAGGTATCCACCAACATGATGGAATTTGAGCATATGACTAGTGCTAGCCCACTCAACCACTTTGGGAAGCCCTATGATATTTATAAAAAAGACAACTCCAATAAAAAGACAAGGGGGTTTGAAATAAATCCTCTATTACTTAGTATTCTACATAAGAAGCAATTTACCGGAGATGAAGAAGATCCTGATCCATATGAGAATATTGCATGTTTCAAAGATATATGTGGCACTTTTCTATTGACGGGATATACTGCCGACGAGGTAAGGGTTAAACTTTTTAGTCAAACTTTGACAAGTACAGCTCTCTCATGGTATAGATCTCTACCCCCTGGAGCCACAACTACTTGGGATAATCTAGCTTGCGAATTTCTATCAAAATATTATCCATTGTCAAAATCTTTTGGAATCAGGCATCTTATAATGATTTAGAAGAATCGTGCTATGAAGGACTAGTAAGATCCTATATTAGATTTAAAGATTTACTAAGATTATGTCCTCATCATGATTTGCCTGAATGGTATTTACTACATATCTTTTATAGCGGTTTAATTGAACCTAATAAAATTGAACTAGACTCTTTCGCTGAAGAAGACTTTATGAATCTTCCTATACCTAAAGCTTGGGATTTACTTAATAGAATTCGTGATCATAGAGTTTCATAGAATTTTGGTCTAGGAAGTGAAGGAGGCGTAGAAATAGAGCATGATTGTATTCATGATTATAATAAAAAAGGCCACGTTAAAGAACTATCTAAAAAACTTTATTTAGATTCCGATCTTGTGTTGCAAGTTGTTAAAGCTTTTACAGAACATATTAAAGCTCCAAAGGAGGGCCCAGTCAAGTATGATCCACCACCCGAACCAGAAAAGAAAAAAGAAGATGAAGCAACACTGGGCTCCGTAGAACCAGTTTATGAAGTGCCTTTCCCTAACACTGCACAAAAGCATATTCTTGAATATGAACAGGTCAAAGCAGTACATGAAAAGAGGGAAGAGGAAAGCATGCCAGAAGTCGTGGGACATCTAGAAGAAACCAAAGATGAAAAGGTAACCAAGGAAGCAATTATGGCTATGTACTCACAACACTACATAGTTGAACTTGATGTAGAGACTTCCGTATTGATTGAAGGTAAAACAAAGGTAAAAGATGTGGGTTAGCCTATTCTTCCCTGCATATTTAAAGAAACCTCTCATTACGGTTTATGTGATCTTGGCACCAAAGTTAATGTTATATCTTATGATTTTTACTTAAAATAAAAGAAGAAATAGAATTGGCTACAATTGAAAATACTGGTATGACAATTATGTTAGACAATAAGAACCTTAGAATTCCAATAGGAGTAGTTGATAATGCAACTGTCACGATTGGCAACAAAAAAATTCCTATCGACTTTGTAGTTGTTGATATGCCAGCTGACACTCTTTGCCCTATTATATTTGGAAGAAGTATTTTGGGTGATATAGGTGCCTATATCAATTTCAAGAAGGAGATTATGACGCTTAAGCTTGGGGGAACGGAAAATAAATTCCATTTCTCCAAATTTAAAGACATGCGTCCACCAATACAAGAAGAAGATAGAACTATTGAGGAAATGACGACTCTTTTCTTAGGCAATCAAGAAGAAGAAACAGATGAAGATCTAGATTATGAAGAAATAATTATGGAGGATAAGTCCCTGGGGGAACTATAAAATGAATTCGACTCACTACTCGTTTTGGGACCTCCAACTGATGAGGATTTTGAAGAACCTAAGAAGAGAGGGGGTGAGGAATTACCACCCCCAGAATTGAAGACTCTACCAGTTAATCTTAAATACAGGTTTTTAGATGATACCAATAAATTCCCTATTATTAGTGCTAAAAATTTAGGAGAAGAAGAAGAACTCATGAGGACACTTAAGGAGCATTGTCAAGCCTTTGGGTACTCAATGGATGACTTGAAGGGAATTAGTCCCACGATAGTTGTCCATCTGATATTCATGGAAGAAGGTGCAAAACCAGTTGCGGAATTCAATAGAAGACTGAAGCCTGAAACTAAAGAAGTGGTAAGAAAAGAAATTATATGCCTACTGGACGCAGGTATAATTTATCTTGTTAAAGAAAGTGAATGGGTAAGTCATGTTCATTGTGTTCCTAAGAAGGGTGGTTTTACTATTGTCCCTAATGAAAACAATGAACTAATACCTACTAGAACTGTTGTTGGGCATAGGATGTGCATAGACTTCAGGAAATTAAATAAAGAAACTAGGAAAGATCACTATCCGTTGCCGTTCATAGATCAAAGTTTAGAAAGGTTAGCAAACCATACTCATTTTTGTTACTTGGACGGATACTCTGGTTTCTCTCAAATAGTTTGTTCATCCGGATGACCAACTTAAAACAACTTTCGTAAGTCCTTACGGTTTACATGCTTACCGACATATGCCCTTTGGTTTATGTAATACTCCAGCTACTTTTCAAAGATGCATGACTGCTATTTTTGCTGATTTTACAGAACTTATAATGGAAGTATTCATGGATGACTTTTTGTCTATGGAACTTCGTTTACTAGTTGTTTAGATAATCTCAAAAGAGTTTTGCAGTGTTATGAAGAAACTAATCTCGTCCTAAACTAGGAGAAGTGCCATTTTATGGTCAAAGAAGGTATAGTCCTTGGACACCAGGTATCAGGTAGGGGAATTGAAGTTGATAGAGCTAAGGTTGAAGCAATAGAGAGAATACCACCACCAAGGGATATTAAAGGTATAATAAGTTTTCTTGGTCATGTGGGCTTTTATAGAAGGTTCATTAGAAATTTCTCTAGAATATCTAAACCTTTGACAAACCTCTTGCAAAAGGGAATTAGATTTAATTTTTATGATAAGTGTCTTGAAGCCTTTGATAAACTCAAAAATGCTTTATCTCGCGCTCCTATTATTAAACCACCTACCTGGGATACAACCTTTGATTTAATATGTGAAGCTAGTGATGATGTTGTAGGAGTAACTCTAGGACAACATATTGGTCGTAGATTTAATATTATACATCATGTTAGTAGAACTCTCAATGGTGCTCAAAATAACTATCCTAATAAGGAAGAAAAATAACTTTTTGCTATGTTTTTCTCCTGTGATAAATTTCGCTCCTATATAGTCGATGCAAAGGTAAGAGTTCACACGGATCGTGATGGCTTAAAATAAGTCCTCGAAAGGAAAAAAACATAAGCCAAGGCTGATCCGTTGGATTCTTTCACTTCAAGAATTTGAGCTGCGGATTATGCAGAGGCAGGAAATAAAAATGCTAGATACAGTGTCCATGATTGCCCCACAAGACACTAATCTTGTCGAGAGGAACTTTAGTCCCGATGATTTTCATTTACGAGAATTATTGAATGAACTAAGGTCAATTCCTCCAAAAGAGAAGAAGTCTTTGTTATGGGAGGAATTCTCCATCCGAAAATAAACAATGGTAAGTACAAGGTAAGTGTTCTTACCCAAATAAGTGATTTATTTTCACAGTTTTTACTCTTAAAAATTCTATCTTTGAATTCCTTGCATTTTTCTGGAGTTTTAGAGAGGTTTTCCCAACAATACGGGCAGAGCTATACGACCGGCGAGGAA
The DNA here is from genome assembly GCA_023614405.1 of Avena insularis. Lineage (NCBI taxonomy): Eukaryota > Viridiplantae > Streptophyta > Magnoliopsida > Poales > Poaceae > Avena > Avena insularis. The sequence continues at coordinate 90,303,204 of CM042696.1, read as the reverse complement.
GCTCCCACCATATAGTTGGTCGTTAAACTCTCTGTATCATCTTCGCGAAATTATTTTCGATATCTGAGCCTATACGGTCGCAACTATATGACCGGAGCAAAAATTCCAGCCGTATAGTTGGTCGTTAAACTCTAAGATAGTTTTGCTTTTTGGTGTCTGTACCTATACGGTCGCAACTATACACCTGGAGCAAAAATTCTGGCCGTATAGTTGGTCGTTAAACTCCCAGACACTTTTTGATTTTCGTGTCTGTATTTATATGGTCGCAACTGTACGACCGGAGCAAAAATTCCGGCCGTATAGTTGGACGTTAACTCCCAGACACTTTTCATTCGATCTTTCGTTTATTCATCTAAAAAAAATTATTGTTGGTTCCGAGTCGTGATTTAATCGACCTGGAGATATTTGGAAGTATCTGCCCAGAACCAACTATATGGCCAGACCTATACGGGACGCGCCTGTATAGTTGGTCGTTACGCAACAGGTTACTTCCAAATTCGTGATTTCTTTTTATGTTTAGTTTGGATTCTTTTCTTGGACGACAATTTGGTGTTTCTCGCGAGTTTTACCGACCTCTGACCCCCCCCTTATATACTGCCATTGTCTCTCTATATAATCATAATCTCCAGGAACAAATCTAGCAATTCGCTACCCCATCCCAAGCCGTGGAAAACCCATGGGGCTCATTGCTCCATCCAGGGACCGCTCAAGTAGCCCGTCCATGGAGGATGACGATGAGGAGGTGGAGAGGTTTAGCCCAAGATACAGGGAGTATGTTGAGCCAAGCCACTTCAACAGCAATCCCGACGATGATGTGGTTGACGTCTACATCCGACTGACGTCTATGATCCACTAGGGATCAATTGGGCGGCGATGAAGAAAACTCAACAAGAGAAAGGAGATCGCAAACTGCATGGAAAAGGGCGTGCGGAGACGATCAAGTTCATAACTACGGAAAGGCCGCACAAGCGTAAGGAATTATCTAATATTGGTGGAGGTGCTAGCAAGGAAGGCGAGGTGTCATCCGCAAAGCCAACCATTGGTGCTCGCATTAAGGTCAAGCCTCAAGAAGAGTGGAAGTACGGTTTCCACTTCCCCGATCCATCAATTATGGATGAGGAAGAAGAAGATGTACCCAGGACCAAGGATCGCGTACGGGCATTGGAGATATATCAGAAGCACGAGCTACTCCATCGCGTTGAAGTCCGCCACCGTCTTGATGAGATGGAAAAGAAGGAAGATTTGTTTCCATTGGTGACCAAGCTCGTTGATAGGATGGACACTCTGTAGTCAAATTTGCGAAGGTGCTACAGCCGCATAACCACTTTGGAGGATACCAACAAGAAGCTACGCACCATAGTGTTACATTCCATGGTGCCGCGTTAATCTACAACAATCACGGTATCAAATAATCGCAAGGGGTCATATGATCCCGCCTGGCTTTATTCCAAGCTTGGGGAGATCTTTAAGACCTTGTAATCTATCTTACAAGTTTTATTATTCTTGCATTAGTTCAAACTATAAATAAAGTTTGTATCATCAGAATTCCCTTCAGGAATAGTCGATCTTTTTTATGAAATTCTGAGTTTATTATTATATATGGAGCAATATTGAGTTTGTGTTTGCTTTATTGATATATGAATGACTTGAGTATAATTTTACTTGCACTTGATGATAGCAATATGAGTCTTCCACACTATTAGTATTAATATAACATCTAAAGATAATTTAGTCAATATGTTGTAAGTCTATAGTTTGATTTGCAAAAGAAAAATTATCTACATAATTAAGTTGAAGAAGAAACCTTGAACAAAAGAAAATAAAGTGCTATCAAAATAGAGTGGGAACAAGTCGAGGTAGAATCTTCAAGTCATAAGAATTCTTCATATACAATTAGAATTTGATACTTGAAATCGTTAAACTTTGAATTCCTACATGAAGTAGAATATATGTCTAGCTTCTTTGCACAACACTTAAACAAAAGTGTGAGCATATGTATATACAAAAGAAAAGGAAAAGAAGATAAAAAGAGCGATTGTGCAAAGAGAAAGTAGGCATATACCATTGTATTGTATGACCAAGAAATACTTCTGAGATTCTAAATACCAAGTGAATACGTTGATCCTAAAACACTTGGGACTACCTCGTTTACTCATTCGGTTGAACCAGATTCTTTTATATTATGTTAAGATTCATCTTTTATGAACTATTGATCACTAAGGTGTGGAAGCCTTCTAATACTATTTTGATGGTTCGAGTAAGGTATTATTCATGAACTTATTCCTATGTACACATCCATTAAGCTAGAACTTGCTCGGGACGAGCAAGAGTCTAAGATTGGGGAAGTTGATGAGTTCATATTTGCATCATGTTTTATGTTATTATTTTGCATTGTAGATGTAGGATTTTGGTATTTTAAGGCGTTAGCATGCACATTTTATATCTGTTTTCACCAGGATCAGGATAGATAATGGATCCAATGGATACAATTATTGAAGCAGTTGTACTGAGGATAAAAGGAGTCAAAAATAACGTAAATCCCTTATTTGGAAAATATTAATAATACCAGAAGAAAACCCAAAGCGAACAGAGGAGACAGAGAGCATAACGACCAACTATACGGGCGGAGGAAAATATTCCCGCCGTATAGCTCCGGCCGTATAGCTGACGCCGCCTCCGCCTTGTCAAATAGTTTCACCCCGTGCAATTGGTTCGAGAAGACGACATACAGAACACCAGAAATCACAGAAACCTCGCATCCGGAAGGCATCTGGAGGGGGAACTCATCCACCGAGGATCCATCTTCGCCCTGCGCAGATCTAAGAGGCTAAGGCATCGATCTTCATCATCCACCACTGCATCACCACCATCTCCATCCATTTCATCTACCTCTTGTCTAGATATTGTTGTAATTCCTATACTCGTTGTGGATTTATACAAGTACTATTCATCTATGATTGTTTCCATTACCATTTCCATGATGTTGATTGCCTCCATATCTAAGTAGATCATTAGTTTTTAGGGATATGGAGAAACCCTAGTATGAGATTGAAATAATATAAAGTCTATGATGACATTCATCGCTATGACCATGTGTTAGATTCTCTACATCTTGATGTTAAGAGAAGTCGACCTCTCAATATTTGCCTCTCGTGGGGACTCGATGGAGGGAACTACTTGTTGATAGACGGAGGCGTACTAGCGGTTACAGTGACTATAAAGCTGTTAGCAATCCTTACGTATCAACTTGGGAAGCCGAGGAAACTCACGGAACACTATCCATACCATGGGATACATCCTTCGGGATTATGTCTCTTAGTAGCGCAATAATTCGATTAATGTTTGTTGTGGTTATGAGGATGACGTACGCAGTGGTTGCTGGCAAATCATCCATATATGGAGTTCCTCTCACACATACATAGTTGAGAATGTTCATGATAATAATCTTTACCTTAGATCTTTACAATACTAGTGGTGTATCCGCTACTCCCTGAGAACACTTTTTTCCCTATTGCAGTTCTAATCTCTCTTACATACGTGATACTTACTTTCCGTATTAAGTTACTTTGCTTTACTTTACTATTGCTCATATACCCAAAACCTAGAAACACCTTTTTTACACAATACTCACATTTTATCTTGTTACTTAGAACTTTATCTAGCATTTCCATTGTAATATTTATTCCAAGAGTTATTAGACTTCAGACTCCTGCTCCATGTGGGATCGATATCTTTATTTTCAAACTAGCTACAAACTATATGTGCTCTTGCAGTCATCAGTATCTACCAATGGACAATGATAATATCAATGAATTGAAGGATAATAATTATAGTTTTCTAATAATTTATATAGCCTATTTAAAAGGTCAGATTATCTAGATTGAATCTTATTTTAGAGACCGGGATGTTGACCAAGATAATATACTACTCCCAAGGTGAATAGAATGTATCTAGACGTCTTCTACGGTATAGGTTCACTCTGAATCTATACACAAAAGTAGACTAGATACATTCATTTCAAAAATCTAAAACATCTTATATTTCTAAATGGAGGGAGTATGAGCTTAACACAAGAATGAGCATATCTGGCTCCATTGTTTTGGTAGTCATGAGAGCATATCCACTCGACCCCCCTAAAGGCCCCCTAAGGGTGAAATGGGGGTGCCGACACCGAAAAACCCACCCAACCCTCCTCCAAAAAATTGAAATTGTGTCGACATGGCCCAACTAAACATTCGGTGCCCTTAGGCCAAACCCAACCCGAGGGGGGACAAGCGAGGGCGCCGATGCAACTTGAAAAAGTTGGTGGTTCAGCCCTGTCAGCGGTACACCAAAATGTTCCCTCTCTTTTCCCTCTCCTTGCCTTCATGGCCGTCCAGTACCACCATTTATCCCCCTCGTCGCCGCCCACGCCCACCATTTCCTCATCTCACCTCTCCCCTCCAGCGCGCCACCCGTCGCTGCCACCATGCCGCCAAAGAAGTACCAATCTCCTCGCATGTCGGCGCCCGCAAAAAAAGGGAAGGCCGACAAGCAGTGACCAGAGGGGGTGACCAACGTGGAGTGGGTGTTCGACATCCAGTGTAGGCAGGTGGAGAACGCTAGCCGCTGGCTAAGGTAGAAGAACTCGAGTATGCATCAGGCGGTAGCAATGGTGGGGATGGCGGTGCCGACTTACAGTGCTGGCCTACACATCCTTAGGAGACAGAGCTACGTCTCCTCCCCGTCATCGTCCAGCGTGTCGCCCTCCGGCCAGGCAAACACGGAGCCGCATGCCACTCGTTTCTCGCCGGGCTACAATGACTTCGACCCGCTCGGCGGTTTCGACCCCAACTCCCTCGCCAACGACACCTCACCTGCCCATCGTCGCCTACCTCCTTTCAATGTTGGCACGCCACCACAAAGGGCTAGCTTCACCTAGTTCAGCACAGACAGCAGCCAGAGCACCCATAACCTGTTCGGCGTAGGAAGCTAGAGCACCCACAACCTGTTTGGCGCGCACCATGGCGACTCCATCATGGCCGACATCATCAATGGTAGCTCCGCCCACACCTTCATGCAAGAAGAAGCTGCTGCATATTGATGGCTGTGAAATACCACCTCTTTTAGCCATATAAAATGTGCCATTTATCTCTCATATCATGTTTCTTCTAGCTATAGCTATGCCTTATATGCATGACTTCTAGTTCTCATTTACTTTCATACGAGCTTTGCACATTTAGTAGTTTAGATAGAATTTTATCACTTTCCTTGTCTATGACATGTGTGTAGGTGTTGGTGAAGATTATGGATAAAAAGGAACAAAGAGAGCATAGTATGGAGGAGCTGCATGACCATACTTAGCCATTTGAGAGGCTGGAAAAGTGAATTTTCCAACTTCTAAAAATAAATATCCAAGACAATGGGGTTGTAGCCCTCGACGAGACGAACTAAACAATCCCAAGAACACCCAAAACGGAATTCATATGAAGAAATGACGACCAAAATACTAAAGGATCTGCAAGTTCAACGACTCACTATACGGCTGGAACTAAAAGTTTCCGCTGTATAGTTTGGCCATATAGTTGGTAAAAAGTCCGCAAACGACGGGATTTCACCCCAGAGAAGCTCCAAAAACTTCCATAACTCATATGACGGTATTGGGGAAACCCTAGGGCACCCCAAGGCATATATAAAGGAGGGAGGACCCAAGAGAGAGCCACCAAGCCATATCCTCCACCACGGCGGAGCCCTGCCACCGCCATAGCCGCCTCCAATCAGATCTACACCATCACCATCACACAAGAGGAGAAGGGACTAGGATCTTGAAGGCCTCCACATCGATCTACATCGTCATCTTCATTAACAACGTCTCCATCACCGATCCCCTTTGGTTACTTGTTGTAATTCTAGATTGAATCTTGGATTTGCACTTGTCTTCAATTGTATCATCATACTTCATCCATATTCTATCCATGATGTTGATTGCCTTCATGTGTGAGTAGTTTCCTTTGTTCTTGGGGAGATGGAGAAACCCTAGTATGAGATTGAATTGAGATAAAGATTATTATGTGATATTGTTCATTATGTGTCTGTGTTAGATTTCCTTCATCTTGATGTTGGGTGAAGCGCACCACTCAATATTTGCCTCACTGAGGACTAGATGGAGGGAAATACTTGTTGGTAGACGGAGGGATGATAACACTTACCGTGACTATAAAGCTATTGGCATTCCTTACGTATCAACTTGGGAACCGAGGAGAACTCAGGGAACATTGTCCATGTCATGGGATACATCCTATAGGGTAAAGTCCCTTAATAGTGCAGTAATTCGATTGATGTCAATTGCTGTCTGCTGTGGTTATGACGGATGATGTGTGTAGTGGTTGCTGCCTATTCGTCTATATATGGAGCTCCTCCCACACGTATCATAAATGGTCTTATTCATTATAATAATTTTGATCACTCTTTCTAATTACTAGCGGTGGATCACTACTCCCTGAGAACTCTTTTGATCATCTTGCAGACTTTCGTAATCATACTTGGATGCTCTTGTTTACTTACAGCTTTAGTTTACTTATTGTTCTCTTATTTGAAAACCTAAAAATATCTTTTACACAAAACTCGCATTTTATCTTGTTACTTAGAACGTTATTTAGCATTACTATTTCAGTATTTAGTTCAAAGAGTTATTAGACTTCAGACTCCTGCTCCGTGTGGGATTGATATCTTTATTTCGAAACTAGCTACAAATGATCTGTGCACTTGTAGTCATCAAGCTATTTTATGGCGCCATTGCCAGGGAGGTAAGCGATGTAGGTCTTTTAGCTTTTGTTTATTTATTTTAGTTTTGCTAGATTTTGTTTTAAGCTTTGTTTATTTGCTACAATTGTATTTTTGCTTTTGTTTACAAACCAAAAACTCAAAAAAATATTTGTTACTAATCATGTCTTCCGAGATAACTACCTTTCAAAAGATGAAATCTATAATGGAGGAGTCAAAGGGAAGGACTTTGGGAGATATTCTTAAGAGGCAAGGCATATTAAAAGAATGGTTGACTTGGGTGGACAAGTATTCATCCACACTATGTGCCTCTTATCAATTATGTTGTGATTGTTGCGAATCTCCAGATCACCTCAATTATCAATGTGAGTATAATTTTGATACCGAACTAGCAGACTATAATAGAGATGAGTTTAAATGCCTTGCTAGGGAGGACACATTACAATTTGTGCTTTTTACTGGTCGAGAGTTGATATTTCATTTAAGAGATATACAGGTAGAAAGTAAACCACTTGATATGATCTATAAAGAAGTTCACCCTATATTCTACTAGTGCCAAAATAACTTCCATGATAATGAATTTATTTTGGCGGATTAAAGCTACATGGAAGAATCTAACCTTTTGCAGGGTGCTCCAAAAGATAATGTGGAGGGAACTCCACTCAAAGAGCCTCCATCTAAACCACCGGAACATGTTGTTAATAAAAAGGTGGAACTTGATGTTGCACCCTCTCAACTAGTGGAAGGTAAGCCCGAAGGTAAGACTATCGCTAAGCTATTCATGAATTATCTTCGTAAGAATGAAGAGGAGCAACTTGATCAACCACTTGAATCTCCTACTTCTGAAAATAAATTTCCACACACAAATTGTATGCATGCAAACGATATCTCATTATCTAGTAATGATTTCTATAAGTCCCAAACTTCGGATGATTGTTCTGAGGAGGATTCGTGCCTAGACAGTGATTTTGGGGACTTTGGTGAGGGACTAGAAGATGAAACTTTCTATGAATATTGTGATGCTATTAACATGGGACAGAAATCCCCATTGGAAGAGGAGGATGAGTACTTTGAAGAACAAGTGAGCAATATGACGGTAAGAGAAATGTATTCCCAAATAGTGGAATATGCTAAAAAGTAATTTTTTTTGGATACGATAGACGATCCAATAATATGTCCTCACTGTATGAAACTTGGGCACTACTTTCGTTTTCAATGCTCTGGTACCTTTAATCAATCTTCAGTGTCTTATAATAATGGTGATGTTACTAGTGAAGTATTAGGGTATATTATCTTTGAAGGTGCCCATGAGTTGACAATACATGTCATATCATGTATTAATAGTGAAGATAGTGTTCTCATAAAAACAGCTTATGAAATCCTACAACGTATTTGTTGGTATCCTCATGAAAATTTTAGTGAGAATACACTTATTATGAGGAGTAAGGCACGGAGAAAACCCGTAGCGCACAAAGTTACTTGTTTGCAGGAAATCTCATTGGAGAAGGACGAAGTTCCATCCCAAGAAGAGGATGAACATGAAGAAGAACTGTAAATCCCATTGGAGAAGGATGAAGTTCCTTCCCAAGAAGAGGATGAACATGAAGAAGAACCACTAATCCTTGAGGATATGCAACTAATGGACATGTGGGAGCAGGTGGATTACTGTTCTGGTAATTTGTCAAATTTATTCGAAGGGATGAGGAAATATAATGGTAAGCCTAACAAGCTTTATGATTGTGAATGCATTCCTCTCTTTAAAGAATTTTTATCAACCAATACTCACATAAACGGTAATAATGTAAAACTCTTGGAATACATAGTTTATGAAGGGTCTCATGAGCTGCTTAGGAAAATTGGTATTATTATGAAAAGTAGCAATAATGAGGATTTAGCAAGGTATCATAATATTATGGATTATATTGTCAATTATGATGGGTTCGTAGCATGGAAAACAAAAAAATTCTACCGCAAGAACGAACAAAACCCAGATTTAATCTAGATAAAAGCCAAGATCTAATCTATTAGACATGTGCAACGAGATAGATCTGTACTAACCCTCGTAGAACCGAAAGTGTTACGAGATTAGATCTTGGGGTTGATGTAGTCGATCACTTGCCGATCTCAAGATCGTGTGGACGATCCTTCCTGCGCCGTGTTCCGGCAGCGCTTCCGCAGTCGGTCACACGTGCGGAGTCGAAGCAGACCTTCCTCTCCCTATTCCAGCAAGCAGCAGAGGTAGTAGATCTTCTCCACGGAATCCCAGCAGCACGACGGTGTGGTGGTGGTGGTGGAGTAGAGAATTCTGCAGGGCTTCGCCTAAGCCGGAGCAGAGCGAAGGAGGAGGAGAGAGGCAGCGGCTAGGGTTTGTTATGGGAGAGGTCTAGGGGGTGGCGCCCCCTCCCCTCTATTTAAAGGAGGGAGGCGCCATGGGAGGGGGAGTCCTAGTAGGACCTCCCTCCCTCCTTGGCCAGCGGATTGGGAGGGGGGAAGGAATCCTCCTCCCCCACGAATCCGTGTCTTGCCCGACAAAGACTCCTTGATCCTTTCTTGGTTTTCAAGCAAACTCCAAGAAATCTTCTAGAACCTTCCAGAACATTCCGAAACCTTCTAGAATCTCCATATAAACACTCCGGAACATTTCCTAACTTAGAAAATGATCCCCAATATATGAATCTTATTCTCCGGACAATTCCGGATCTCCTCGTGATGTCCCGGATCCAATCCGAGACTCCGAACAACATTCGGTCTCCAACACATATTCCATATCTACTTAAAAACAACTTCGAACCTTAAGTGTGTCACCCTACGGTTCGTGAATATGCAGACATGATGAAGACACCTCTCTGATCAATAACCATTAGCGGGATCTGGAGATCCATAACGGCTCCCACATACTCAACGATGACTTCATGATCGATAGAACCATTAACATACGGAACCAATTCCCTTTGTCACGCGATACTCTACTTATCCGAGGTTTGATCGTCGGTATCTCCATACCTAGTTCTACCTCGTTACTGATAAGTACTCTTTACTCATTCCATGATATGTCATCCCTTGTGACCTAGTCACATGCTTGCAAGCTAACTAGATAACATTCCACCGAGAGGGCCCAGAGTATATCTATCCGTCATATGGATGGACAAATCCCAATCTTGGTCCATGCGCTTCAACACATACTTTCAGAATACCCAATGACACCTTTATAACCACCCGATTCACAGTGGTGTTTGATGTCATCAAAGTATCCATCCGGTGATGGTGATTAACATAACCTCATGGTCGAAGGATTAGGTTACTATGCATTTGAAAGCTTGTAGCAAAACGAACTTAATGACTTGATCTTATGCTATGCTTACTATGGGTGTGTGTCCATCACATCATTCTCCATTTATATGATCTTGTTATTAATGACATCCAATGCCCATGATCGGGAAACCATGATCATCTATTAATCAACAAGCTAGTTTAACAAGAGGCTTACTAGGGACTCTTTTATGTTTACAAAACACACAAGTATTAATGTTTCCTGTTAATACAATTATAGCATGGGATGTAAACATTTATTATAAACATAAAGATATAATAATAACCACTTTATTATTGCCTCTTGGGCATATCTCCAACAGTCTCCCACTTGCACTAGAGTCAATAATCTAGTTAAAAAACTTATGCATTCAACACCTATGGCTTTCTGGTGTTGTATAGACACTATTGCTAGTGGTAAACATAATCTTCGGATCTGACACTTCCAGGTCCGTGTGTATTTGCATGTCCTTGCGTCTCTACGCATTACTCATTCTCCAATGAGATGGCATTGTATAAATTTGGTCCTTTGGTGAGACCTTTAGTTCCTTGGGATTAAATCATGTTGATACAATTGTCATAAAATGTATCTTCATAGTATTATCTCGCTATGAACCACACCTAGTTTGATAACAAACTACTTGACGCAAATGCCCTCATTTGCTCCTACAATAGCAGTCATATACTTAGCCTTTTGTTGTAGTATCTGTCACAATGTTTTAACTTTGGTACTCAACCAAATCCGTTATGGAACTTCCTTTCCATTACATTGTGCCACCCATAGTTTAAATTGAGATAAACTTAATTTGTGACAAAACTAGTATCAATGCAACAATTTACAATGAACTATTTGTCACCATTATATAAATAATATATTTGTAGTTCTTCCAAAGATCATAGGAATATCCCTACTATTGTCCAATGATCATCTTATGAGTCATTCTGGTATATGCTCATAACATTTAGAGCATAGGACATATCTGGATGTGTACATCTCAAAGAATGATTGATCAAAATATTCTTGTGATTTCACCAAGTGTCAAAACATTTGAATCTCGTGTCAACATACTTGAATCTTGATTCAGTCCTTTCCGCAAGGCCAAGAACCTTTCTTGTTGTTTCCATATTGAACTCATTCAACATCTTATCTATGTACATTTGGCAAAACCATATTAGCGCCTCAATCTATCCATATAGACATTGATGCCTAATTTTTGGGTTATGCCTAAGTCTTTCATCGAAATGAAATTCTTAACCTGTGTCAATAAAAGATACATCATTTCTAATCAACAATATGTCTTTCACATAATGTATTAGAAATATGTCTTAGCGCTCCCACTTAATTTCTTGCAAAATGCAAACATCTTCATCGTCTCTGATGAAATTAAACCTTTTAACGGTTTCATCACGGTTAAGATTCCAACTCCGCGATGCTCACTTCAACCATTGAAGTTTTGCATACTCTTTTAGCATCCTTTGAATTAACAAAACCCTTTGGATCGTGTCATGTACATGTCCTAGGTAACCATTCTATTAGAAGAACTTGTTTTGTTTGTTCAACTACCATATACCAAAATATATGTAGTGGTTGCTACATTAATCCGTCCAGACTAAATATCGCTATGAAAGATCAAATCTTATCATAGTCAATTCCTTGAACATTGTCATAAACTCTTTCCGACATGTCGACTATTTCATAGATGTGAAACATCCATGTCTATTTCTTTATAGATCCATATACGACTGTAAGGTCTTGCACCTTTCCAGAGGGTCTTTCAAATTCAAAGCTTGATTTCTCGTGTATGGAATTATCACGGATTTTATGGCTTCAAGCCACTTAACGAAGTCAGGGCCCATCATTGATTATTTGCATGTAGTCGGTTCATCATTGTCAAACAACAATGATTTAACTCTCAAATCTTGGCATTTGATTACTTACCGACCTACCTGGTTCAATAGGAACTTAGATCTCCGTGACCATAACCTTTGAGGCACGTGAGCCATGAGCATTATTGCTGCCTCCGGGACACTTACCGATGTTGCGCAACTCAGCACATATTAGCCAAGGTTCAACTACCTTGTCGAAGTTCTATTGTCCTCCCACTTAACTTTTCACCAAAAATTTCTTCTCAAGAAACTCGACATTCTAAGTGACAAATTTTTTTGTCTTTGGTGTTATGGAGGAATACCCAATGGTTCTTCGAAATAACCTACAAAGACATGCTCATCCGACTTTGGTTGTAAACATTTTACTTATGCCTAGCATACCAAAAATTTAAGAAAGGACAACCTGGGTTTTATCCCAAACCATGACTTATATGGTGTAATTTCAACGGATCACGATGGAGCTCTTTTTAGTGTAAAAGCGGTAGTCACTAAAGCTTTAATCTTTAAAATATAATGGCAGTTTTATAAATGACACCTTTGATCTTACCATGTCAAACAAGGTTTCATTACATATCTTGAACACTCCATACTCCTATGGTGTTTTGGGAAATGTAAATCCATGGAACGATTCCTCAAATCTTAGGTGTTTTGCTAAACTTGTAACTCAAACATCTTTCTTTATGATCCAATCATAAACTTTTTTTATTTTCTTGTTACAATAATTTTCCACTTCATCTTGAAAGTCTTTGAACATTTTCAAATGTTTCATACTTCTTCCTTATTGAGTAAGTATATACATATACTCACTCAAATCTTCGGAGAAAGCATATGAAGTTGAAATCCATCGCCCACGACTACACATAATGGACTATGTACATCAATATGTACAAATTCCAATCAGTTAGTCGTCCGTTCCTCTTTGGCCTCTGACGGAGTTTTAATTATCTCTAGGAAAGTATCACAAGCGTCATTTGATCAAAATCAAAGACTCCAAAAATCCATCAACATGGAGTTTCTTCATGTATCCCTAATATAATTTAAACGGCGATGTCACTTCGCAAGTGATCTTTCAATTATTTGTCTTGCGACATTTTAGCATTAGTTTTATGGTCGTTGTTTCTCCAACCAGAATTGTATATCATCCATCTATTATGGAATACGGTAATTATTTGAACAATCTTTTGTCGTCATAATACCTGATCAAAATAACAATTATTGAAACAAATCTTGAAGGTAAGCTTTGATGTAAACGAGCAACACAACAACCCTTTGTTTGTTTTTGATGAACATCATCACATATTCTCTTGCTAGTTACTTAGACCATTGCAGTTCATGAACTGTGTTGTCCTGTATGACACTTCATACCAACCAATTCGGTATCCAATACCGCAGAACCACATTGTTTAACAACCAAGGAATACAACCATAACATGTATCTTTTATATACCTAAGTTGGACATCTCCAATCTTTTCTTTTCTGCCAAATATTTTATAGATTCTCTTTCAACAATTCCTTTTCTTTTAAAAGAATCTATCAACATCAATAGTGGTGTCATTCACATGACACATGGTACAAAGTGTGTATAGTCAAATACTAATACCTTTGGACTTGCACTTTGAAGTGGATCACCTTCATTAAATGTTTGGCATTCTTTCAAAGTTCCATTCTTTAGTAATCTTTTAGTGTAGTAAATATTTTACTTACATCTTCTATTCATCATTATCATGACAACTTTCATGATCAAGCTACTATAGCTTATAAAGGTGAATTGCGAGTATAATGGTTCTCTTCCAAAACCTTTTGGAGGATTAGGACGACTGGCGTCTCCAACCTTCACAAATTCTCATCAAATATGAGGACGTATACTCTATCATGTTGTAACCAACACACTGTTTTAGATATCGCAATACCTTTCACATATGATGGTTTCTGAAACATTGCTTTCAGCTCTTAGATAAACTTGATATTAAAAACAATCTTTTGAGTATCAAGAATCATGGAGGCAAACATGATACATTAGATACTAACACTGGAATTGTTACTCTTGATTTAATATTGTTTATTAAACTTCACAGAGTAAATGGATTTTGCTGAAAGTTTGCAATATGACTTTTAAACTTTAGATTGACACTCAAAACAATACGATACCAGTTCGTAAAGCAAATATCCAGAATTTCTATAGTTCCACTATCTCAAATATAACTAAGCGTAAGGTGGTGAACGGATGCCAATGACTACAACAAACTATGCAAATTCACTTTGATTATGTTTATGATAAATTGAGTTTGACTAATCCAAATTACAAAAGAACTCCCACTCAAAACAACATCCCTCGAGTTGTTTTAGTGATTACACGAACCAAATCCACTACACCAAGTCCGATCATCACGTGAGATGATGTAGCTTTAAAGGCGAACAATCAACATGTTCATCATATCATCCATATGACTCGTGCTTTACCTTTCGGTATTCCGTGTTCCGAGACCATGTCTATACATGCTAGGCTTGTCAAGGTTAACCTTAGTATCCGCATGTGCAAATCTGGCTTGCACCCGTCGTATGCACACGTAGAATCTATCACACCTGATCATCACGATATGCTTCGAAACGACGAGTCTTAGCAACGGTGCCTACTAAGGACGAACACTTTATTACTTTATATTTAGTGAGAGGGATCATCTTATAATGCTACCGTCGCGATCTAAGCAATACAAGATGCATAAAGGATTAACATCACATGCAATTCATAATATGTGATATGATATGGCCTTTCTTCTTGTGCCTTTGATCTCCATCTCCAAAGCATGGACATGATCTCCATCATCACCAGCATTGCGTCAAGGTCAGTGGCGCCGCTTCATGGTTGTCCATCATCACTAGCAACTATTACAACTACTTGGAATAAAGCTATTACAAGATGAATAGACACGCAGGTCTTAACAGAATTAAAGACAACCATTAGGCTCCTGCCGGTTGCCATATTACAACAAGGATCATTGCATACATCAAATATAATCACAATCACATGATGGCCATATCACATCACAAAACCCCTGCAAAAACAAGTTAGACGCCTCTAATTTTCTTTGCATGTTTTACGTGGTTTGGGGCTTTCGAATAAGAACGGATCTTACCTACGAAACTGAACCACAACGTTGATACAAGTGCTATCAAGTGCAAAGTGTAGATTGGATCTATACTATGATGGGAGAGACAGACACCCGCAAAGCCACTTGTGCAATACGAGTTGCACGTCAACTATGGAGCAAGTCTCATGTGCGATAACATGTAAGGTTAGCCCGAGCCGCTTCATCCCACCATACCGCAAGATGCAAAGTACACAAAGCAAAAGACGGCACGAGCACCAACGCCCACAAAACCATTGTGTTCTACTCGCAACAGATCTACGATAGACACGGCTCGATACCACTGATGGGTTCGTAGCATGGAAAACAAAAAAAATTCTACCGCAAGAACGAACAAAACCCAGATCTAATCTAGATAAAATCCAAGATCTAATCTATTAGACATGTGCAACGAGATAGATCTGTACTAACCCTCGTAGAACCGAAAGTGTTACGGGATTAGATCTCGGGGTTGATGTAGTCGATCACTTGCCGATCTCAAGATCGTGTGGACGATCCTTCCGGCGCCGCGTTCGGCGTGGCTTCATGATCGGTCACACGGCGGAGTCGGCAGGCCTTCCTCTCCCGTTCCAATGACGTGAGGTAGTAGATCTTCTCCACGGAATCCCAAGCATGACGGGTGTGGTGGTGGTGGTGGAGTAGAGTTCTGCAGGGCTTCGCCTAAGCCGAGCGAAGGAGGAGGAGAGAGAGGCGGCAGCTAGGGTTTGTTATGGGAGAGGTCAGGGGTGGCGCCTCCCTCTATTTAAAGGAGGGCGCCATGGGAGGGGGAGTCCTAGTAGGACTCCCCTCCCTCCTTGGCCGGCGGATTGGGAGGGGGAAGGAATCCTCCTTCCCCACGAATCCGTGTCTTGCCCCACAAAGACTCCTTGATCCTTTCTTGGTTTTCAAGCAAACTCCAAGAAATCTTCTAGAACCTTCTAGAACATTCCGAAACCTTCTAGAATCTCCATATAAACACCCTAACATTTCCTAACTTAGAAAATGATCCCCAATATATGAATCTTATTCTCCGGACAATTCCGGATCTCCTCGTGATGTCCCGGATCCAATCCGAGACTCCAAACAACATTCGGTCTCCAACGCATATTCCATATCTACTTAAAAACAACTTCGAACCTTAAGTGTGTCACCCTACGGTTCGTGAATATGCAGACATGATGAAGACACCTCTCCGATCAATAACCATTAGCGGGATCTGGAGATCCATAATGGCTCCCACATACTCAACGATGACTTCGTGATCGATAGAACCATTAACATACGGAACCAATTCCCTTTGTCACGCGATACTCTACTTATCCGAGGTTTGATCGTCGGTATCTCCATACCTAGTTCTACCTCATTACTGATAAGTACTCTTTACTCGTTCCATGATATGTCATCCCTTGTGACCTAGTCACATGCTTGCAAGCTAACTAGATGACATTCCACCGAGAGGGCCCAGAGTATATCTATCCGTCATATGGATGGACAAATCCCAATCTTGGTCCATGTGCTTCAACACATACTTTCAGAATACCCAATGACACCTTTATAACCACCCAGTTACGAAGTGGTGTTTGATGTCATCAAAGTATCCATCCGGTGATGGTGATTAACATAACCTCATGGTCGAAGGATTAGGTTACTATGCATTTGAAAGCTTGTAGCAAAACGAACTTAATGACTTGATCTTATGCTATGCTTACTATGGGTGTGTGTCCATCACATCATTCTCCTAATGATATGATCTTGTTATTAATGACATCCAATGCCCATGATCAGGAAACCATGATCATCTATTAATCAACAAGTTAGTTTAACAAGAGGCTTACTAGGGACTCTTTTATGTTTACAAAACACACAAGTATTAATGTTTCCTGTTAATACAATTATAGCATGGGATGTAAACATTTATTATAAACATAAAGATATAATAATAACCACTTTATTATTGCCTCTTGGGCATATCTCCAACAAATTATTGTCAAGAACATTTTAGTGGGAATGCACTTATGATAAAGAGTAAGGAGCTATGTAAAACAATAGTTCCCGAAACTAACATTTTGCAGGAACCACTGGATAACGAGGAGGAACACCAAAAAGGTGAGGTTGAAGACAAACATCATTCTACTAATAATAAGTTTGTTTATGATGCCTCAGTCTCTAGTAATGATTCTTATTGTGTTGAAACTGAAGATAATTCATCTACGAGGCTTTATGCCTAGATTCTCATTTGGAGAACACTAATAATTATGAACTAGAGATAAATCGTTGTAGTATTAATGAGCAGGTTTCGGTAGGGCACATCTTTGATGAAATATTTTTTGATGATGCTTCTTTTTGTGAGTGGATTGATAACTCTAGAACTGTTGAACTTGATAGCAAGGGTGATGAACTAGAGAATAAAGACACTTTTGAATTTTTCCCTGCTGCTAAAGATGAGTATTATGAAGTGTTCCCTCGTGATAGTGTAGCCCAAGAAGAGTACTATGAATTGTATCTCGATGATGTTATTAAAGGTAAACGGTTTGAATTTATATATAAATATCTAATCCTTGTGTTGAAGCTATCTAGGGAGGTATGCTCACCACACATGGCACATCAATCATCATTTGTGAGCAATAACATATTTATCTACATGATTCCGATGCACCATAAGCTGGTGAGACTTCGACCAGGCTATAACAGTAAGTGCTCCAAACCTCTTTTGGAGGTAAGAATAAATAATTCTCTGGATCCTATCTATTGAAATAATAATGGAGAAAAGTCTGGCTACTTGGTTATAAGAAAGCGCTTCCTAGGAGGCAACCCGAAAGTCATTAGGTGTCTTTCTTAGTATTGTGTCTTGAGTCTTGATGCATTCATGTTGCATTGACATTTTTATTCTTTGCATGATTTGCTATTAGAGTTATCTTGTTGTAGTTTTTAAAAGGTAGAATTTATTGTTACTATGTGTTGCATAACTCGGTTGTACTTAAATCCCATTTTATACATGTTGTTGTTGGTCGAAAATTAAAGTTGTTATTTTACTATCAAAACAAGATATTTCGCTAAGTTTCGGGATAAGAAAGAATTCTCGAAGAAATAGAATTTTTTTTATGTCTACTGAAGGTTTAACGACCAACTATACGGCGAGAATAAAAAAATCCAGGCGTATAGTTTGGCCGTATAGATATCTTTGCCATCGACAAATTTTCTTTCTTAGGTACAGAAGGTTTAATGACCAACTACACAGCGGGAATAAAAATTCCAGCCGTATAGTTCCAGCCATATAGTTATCGATGCCTTTGTCAAAATTCTTTTCCAGGATACTGAAGGTTTAACGACCAACTATACGGTGGGAATAAAAAATTCCAGCCATATAGTTCTGGCTATATAGATATCGATGCCTTCGTCAAATTTCTTTTCCAAGGTACAGTAAGTTTAACGACCAACTATACGGCGGGACCCTTTTGGTCCGGGCATATAGTTGCGCCCGTATAGTTGAGAAAACCCCTCAAACGCCAACTGGAAGGTAACCATTGCTCAAAATTTCATTCTTCTTCTTATTTCTTCTTCTAAAACCTCAAAACACCACCTGGGAGCTTCTCCCATGATCTAAAGAAGCTAAGCATATGTAAGCAATAAATATCTACCTCAGAAACCTCCTAGACTGCAATAAATCTTGTTTACTTATAGCTTTAGTTTAGTTATTGTTCTCTTATTTGAAAACCCAAAAAATATCTTTTACGCAAAACTCGCATTTTATCTTGTTACTTAGAACATTATTTAGCATTACTATTTCAGTATTTAGTTCAAAGAGTTATTAGACTTCAGACTCCTGCTCTCTGTGGGATCGATATCTTTATTTCGAAACTAGCTACAAACGATCTGTGCACTTGCAGTCATCACATATGAGGGCAAGGAGGAGGATGGCGGCAAGCCTTGGGAGGAAAAGGTATAACCGAGGATAAGGTGGTGAAAGTGCCGGTGACCATCCCGGCCGACCTGAAAGGGAAGAAGAAGGCGGTGGAGGTGGATGGGGAGAAAGAGAAGAAAGGAGGCGGTGGCCACGGCCCCAAGTGGAGATCGAGGGAGGATGAGTGTCTCGCTGAAGCTTGAAAGGCCATCAACATAGACCCCTTCACCGGTGCCAACCAGAACTCAAACTGCTATTGGAAGAGGGTGAAGGCGGTGTACGATGAGCGACGGCTCTTGGATCCCTACTTCAAGTCCTTGTGCCACGACCACAATGACTCTGGCATGTCTCACCGTTGGGCCATGATCTAGCACGCCTGCAACAAGTGGCACGACGTCGTGGAGGAGGTGCGCCACATCCATGTCAGTGGCACCAACTACGACGATCAGGTAAGCAGCTCACATCGCCGCCCGCTCCTGCCCTTTTGAAATTTGTGTCCGATTGTTGGTATTGTTCGTAGATGCGTGCCATGATCACCGCCTACCGCGAGGACAACGAGTTTAAGTTCATCCATATCTTTGCACAGATCGAGAGGTGCGACAAGTGGGCGGAGACGCGGACCGCTCTCACCAAGGCCAAAGCCACCGCATACGACCATCGGCGGCCTCGGAGGGTCGACCTGTTGGCCATAAGAAGGCCAATGCCATAAGGGACGCTGCGCCGGCCATCGAGAAATTGCACTCGTCCATCCTGGCCTGGATTGCCGACGCCACCGCGCACACCGCCGTGAGGGCAGAGCAGGCCACCAAGTTGGAGGAGATCAATGCGGCAAGGTGGGCATCGGTCATCGAGCGGCAGGACATCAAGCTTGGCCTCATCAAGGCCAACATGGTAGCGAAGAAGAGGAGGGAGGACTTGGCGATCTTGATGGTCGACACGGAGGACATGGACAACGAGGTGGATGTGTGGTGTGTTGATCAGCGCGCATTGATCCTCTCTGAGAGCCGAGCGGCCGCCAACCAGGCCAGCACCCCAACCCCGACACCGACGGCTGCGACTGCGATCCCCACCCCGATCGACACCCAGACCAGCACCACCGTTCCGCCGCCGGCAACCCCGGAGGTGCCTCCTACCGCGACGGATAATCTCCCCATGTTTGATTTTCATGTTCCTCGCATGTTTATTTTGACCGATGGACTTGTATTCTGGTTATTTACGGCGATTGCATCGCCTAAACTATGTTGTGCTCGGTGGCAGCAAAATTATGTTTAATTTCCGGAGACCTATTTAAATGTTTGAATTTGCAATTGGGATTTAGAGGGGGAGAGTTTGGGGGCGGTGGCCCCCGATAGGAGGTACCTATGGCGGCGCCCCCATAAGGCCAACAGCCAGACCCCGTATGGGGGGTGGGGGGCGAGTGGAGATGCTATGACGTGGTTAAGTAAAATGTATGAATTAAAACCAAATTCAGCATCTAAAACCATACATGAGAAAATAAGTCAGAATGGACAAACCCATTGAGATTTCCTTAACAATACCAAATATATCATTTGATATGCTGGAGCTGGAGATAATAGCCTTTCCCTAACAACCGCCCCAACATTTGAGTGGAGAACGGAAACAGGTGCAGTTCCAGTACACCGATGATCCAGCCTGCCGTTCTCCGCCCTGTCTTGTGCTCACAATGGCCACCAGTACAGCTGATTTCCGTGCAGTAGTTCCTCCCTCCAGTTCAGACCATCCGAACGGTTCAGATCGGCGATAACGTACCAAAAGATGCTATAGTATCGGCACACATTATGATCTGAAACAACTCTTTTCCTAACTGGACAGCACTCTGAAACTGATAGCAGCACGGCCACATTAGTGTGTGTGGCTGCCGCTGCCCGTCTTTGAAAAGATAATAACAATACTAGCAAGGACCGTCCATTAACTGTTTCCTTCGGTCATTTTGTACATCTCTTATCGAGTTATCACTCCCAAATATGTTCCTGTACCACCAGTAAATTACTCATCAAAGTACCCGAGATAACTGCAGTTACCTGCTTCCTTCTGCTCTGTATATCTAGTACTCCGACTCTTTTTGGTCTTGAAAACACAGCTAAAAAAGACAGCAAATCTAGGTTGCTTTGCCTGAAATTTATGGCAACGGCCATCTTTTATGCACAGGTACAGGCATACAGCTTGTAGTCTTTAAGCCGACCACGCCCACCTGACAAGACGTATCATCTTAATTGTAACACCTTTTCTGGCTCCAAAATCTTCTTTGTTACTGCTCTCCCACATGACAGTGACCACAATCCTACCGTTTTACCCTGTCAAGTCAAAAGAAATCGTGGAAAATGCGAATAGACTACTGCCGTAATTTTAGAATAGGAAAAGCTGTAGTACAATAGTCTCGTAGAGATGATTATTATCTTGCAAGTTGAAGCGTCGCTAATTCTCTGTTTACCTGATTGATTGGGGCGACCCCATATAAATTTGTCGGCAGCATTGTTAACACCACATCGCAGCAGAGTAAACATCCCTGTCTGGCTCGTCAGCTTTTGTACCCTGCGTTGAATTTGTTGGTATACTCGCCACCGACGGTCGAGCCCCCTGGATTCTTCTTAATTCGCCACGGATGTATACAACTAGCGCACAGATCGGATGGTTGGCTGACGGTCATGCTTAAAAGAGGAACACTAATTAAGTGTTGGCAAAAGTAGAGCATATTCTTTCAGAGCGGAGAGGAGAACTAGCCGATTAATTTGGGATTTGGGTCGCCGTCTGTCAGGCATGAGGTACTGGTATACTAGTGCGACATTATGTGCCCTCCGGATCCATGGAAGATCGATCGAAAATGACCAGATATAAAATGGAGAAGCAGTGGTATACACTATACAGGAGGTGCCCCAAGCGTTGCTACTTGCTAGTCATCCGCTCGTGTTATCAACCTCAGCTTCTTGTCCTTCTTCTTTCTCAAAAGGGCGATAAAATTAGTACTCACTCTGTCCTAATATGTGGCTTGGGTTTGTGTATCTATATATACTAAAACGTGTCTAGGCATGTGAATCTGAACAAATCAAAGTCACTCAATTTAGGACAAAGGAAGTAGCGAAGAATCCTGAAACAACTGCACCGAATGTCTGCTCGGCCATATCATGTTCTCCTCGATCGTCCCCTGGAACTCCGATTTCTACAATAGCTTCCCGCCTCGAAGAAGATTTTTACACCTGAAGATCATTTGTAGTGGACGAGACATGTTCTTTTGGCCAAACCAGGTTGTATCATTACCGCATAATCAAATCGCCCAACAAGTAGCTACAGCTCCCACCAAAATTTAAGATCTGTACTGTAACCCCAATCCAAGACCTCTAACCAAGACCCCGGCATATGCCCGTTTGTAAAGTCGCGGCTATCAAATGCAGTATGGATGATTCCCAAACAAAGAGCACCACGACATGATGACAATTAACAAGGAGACGTTGAATATTTTCGTCTTGTCGATAGATGCTTCAAGAATTACCACCTACTAGCTCCTTTTAATAAAATATTTTGGTTAGGGCCATCCATTTGCCCAAATACCATTTTTTTGTTTTGTTTTAAGAGCCACCTTAAGCTTCCACAAGAATTATGACAGACAAGGTATGTGGAAACTCATAAGCACTTTTTATGATATGTTATGTTACAAGAGTTTCTTTGCGTGGGCTGGTGAACATGACTATCCTATTACTCGAGTCATCTCATAAGAAAAAAAGGAAGTGGGTAAATTGTTGAATGAAAGGCCTAAATTTGTGTATATGTTGTCGTGTTATTTACCGAATGAACCAACGATACTTCATATGATTAAGATCTTCATCAGGGAAGTGTGACGATTCAATCTAGTCCTATGGTGGCCAAGTTTCGATTATAGGTAAGGAACCCCCTCAACAAAAGGTGTGGACTATGGTTATGGTGTGCTAACTATTCAAACTATAATTATATATTAAATGATCTAATATAACAACATGCTTCCTCCATCCTGGTTTAAAGGACACATATTGAAAATCATGCAATCCCAAAACTCTCCCACCTCCTAGGCACATACGGATTTAATTTCAGAGAAAGGGCCAATCAAAGGACTAGTGAGAGCTAAATTATCCCCAATCAGAGGAAGCCTAGGACCCATAGTTTTGATATATGTGCCCTTTAAACCGGGATGGAGGGAGTATAAACAACACATTAGGCCATTAGTGTGATGCTTTGAAAATAGCGTTATGATAAATACATATGATCTCCAAAAACTAAAGGTGATTAAAGAAGTTCCCAAAACATTTTCATGAAATACTTTGCTTGTTTTTAGTAAAGTAAACTAGGTAAAAAATACATATACTTACGCACAAAACAAAAGAGATTTGTACCCAGTCTCTAAAAATCTTGTCATGTAAACAATATTTTTAACCATATAGCTAGAGTGAACAACAATGTTGGTTATCAAACAGTGTAGGTGCAGTTCAATCAAAAGAAATTGCTAGTTACATTGTGCTTATTTAACATGGAGCCCCGATTAAGGAATGTGTTTGGCGGATTGAAAGGCAAGTATTTTATGGGGTTCTTGCTAAAACATTCTCTTAAATTTATAGCAAGCACACCAGAAGATTCCTTGTTGCGTTTATGTTTCCACCACATGTAAAGAATTGTTCATCAAATTTGCCTATCCCTTGGAAGAATTATCCTTTACATTATATATACTTGAAAACACCTAGCATCTATATGTCTACTAGATTAAAATTAGTACATATGTACATCATAGATTAAGCCACAATATCACTGCCTCCTTGATGTCCACACCAGAACAAGCTAGAGTTTCCTTATGTCTAAATAGGAATTACCAAGACTAAGATATTTAGAAAGAAAATTCTAGATAATAGAGATATTGTAGTTGTAATATTTGGATGGTGACCTCCTTATACCTATTCAAATATATGTTTAGCTACATTTTTATACGACACACTTTAGTTTCCTACTTTCGGAATTTTTGAGGGACAAGGCATCCTAGATGTAGAAATTGGATGGTGGGTTTCCACTTGTACAAATAAGTACATACCATTTAATTACATTTCTAAACAATAATTATATAAATCATCACAATGTCATAAGAAATATATCATATCCATATGAATTTAATTTTTATATATTATTATACAAAAGAATTTTTTCTAGATACCAAAATAAGAATAAAGTACGTTGTCCCACTAGCTACCATGGTTACTTATTGTTTTTAGATGTTTATTTATTTAAAAGATCATTTTTAGTGCTCGGAAATCTCAGAGCAAAACAAAGATCAATAATACTTTTGTCCCTCTAACAAACATGTAAAGGAGAAAAATGTAGTGTACATTTGATATTACTTTCATGGTCTATATTCCCAAATAGCTAAACCTATTAAAAACAAGACATGTGATTTATAGATTTCTCACTTATGTGGTTCCCCTTGTCCCCTAGTTTATCATCCTTGAACATTTATTGATTAATATGCTCAAGTTATCCAATATATCTCTAGACATGTTTGAAGTATATTAGACACTCAAATCAAACAAAGTTGAAACTATACAGTAAGGTAGACGAGGATAACAAGAGAGAAAATGGCATGAGTGTAACCCAAATTGATGAGCGTGACGATAGAAGGGCGTTGTGTATGAAATTTCACAATTTGACATGATATGTCATGTTTGTGTATGATTGCTTGTGAAAGTACACTTCCCGAGAGAAAATGATAACATCTCTCTACTATTTTCAGAATACGTCTCGACAACATCAAACATATGTGTGTGTAGAGAACAACAGAAGTTGTTAGGATTGTATTTATACAAATTTTCTAGAAACTATGGATAATTTTTTAGAATAAATAAATATTCAATGCATATTTATGAACACCGCTTTCGAACATGGTACACTTAGGATACTTTTCATTTTCACGTATAGTAGTATAATATATAGAAAATAACTTACATAAAAAAAATCAAATAATGGCACTTCCATCCAAGCCTACATAAACGTATGGCATGCTAACTAGTTAATACTCCGCGGGATAACCATGCAATGAACTTACTATTAATAACACATGAGTTTGAAAAAAGAGAGTTACACATAATACCATCCAGAAACCAACTTTCCGTTCAGAAATTTTGAACATCATGCCAAACAACACAATTGGCTATTTGAGTTATAATCCTATGCCAGCTAGTGACAGACCTAGAACCTGAGGAAACTATAAATGAAAGTTCTTAAGAAATTATGTTTTTGTGTAAATTAGCGTTAAATACCACAAGAGGGTGTCAAACAGCTGACATGCCTAGATAGTCTTTTGCCCAGAAATGGGTACCAGCAACATTACTAAAATTTTGGTACAGGTCAAAAAAAACATTTTGGTAATTGATAATATCATACTCTCATAACAAGAAAATGTCAGGCTAGCACATCAGGCCTCCACACACAATTTTTTTTAAGTTAGGACGGAGTGTAAAGCCTTTAGTTGGTTGATCTTTCATTGGAAAGGTCTCGCTCCTGACCGGATATGGGTTGGACATGAAGGCAGTTGTAGTCTTTGTTCCATAGAATTTGAAACCAATGAACGATTTCATGTGTGTAGGGCTATCGGGTCCGGTTGTTTCTCTATCTCATCATAGATCGCATTTGAATTGTCTCCACCAAGAACCGGTGGAATTTGAAGAAAGAAGATATGGAGATTGCGCATCATTCGCTATCCTAGATGTCATTTGTTGGAAAAAAAGAACATTGTTGATAAACAATGACATTTTTCTAGATTATAATGTTCCCGCCTATTTAATTTTTAGTTTCTTACTCTATTTGTTTTGCTCTATCACTGCCTTATTAGTTTTTTTTAGAAGTCAACAAATAATTTGACAAAATTTATAGAAAATATCAACATATGCAATACTAAATAAAATTGAATAAAATATTTATCATGGATCCAATGATACCGATTAAATATAAAAAGATATTTTGTCTAATGATGTTGATTTGGTAACGGAGATGTTAATAGTTTTTCCTCTAAATATCACAAGAGGGTGTCAAACGACTGACATGCCTAGCTAGTCATTTGTCGGGGAATGAGTACTAGCAATATTTCTAACATTTCGGTAATTGATACTATCATTACTCCCATAACAAGAAAATGTCAAGCTGGCACATGAGACCTCCACACGCAAAATGTTTTGGGAGGTAGAGATTGAGAAACAGTGTAAAGTCTTTAGTTGGTTTATCTTTTGTTGTAAAGGTCTTGGTCCTCACCGGATATGGCATGGACATGAAGGCATTTGTTGTCTTTGTTTCATAGAATTCGAAACCAAAGTACGGTTTTCATGTGTGTCTGGGGCTATCGGGTCTAGTGGTTTATCTATCTCCTCAAAGACTGTGTTTGAATTCTCTCCACCGAGAACCTGTGGAATTTGAAGAAAGAAGGTGTGGAGATAAGCGGATGCGTTTTTTCTAGATTATAATGTTTCCACCTATTTATTTTATTTTCTTACTCTAGTTTTTCTTGCTCTATCACTGCCTTTTTTTTTTTGAGAAATCAACAAATATTTGACCAAATTTATAGAAAATATCAACATCTATAATACTAAATAAAGTATAGATTTTTTTAATCATGGATCCAATGATACTGATTAAATATATAAAAAATATTTCGTCTAATGATGGAGATGTTAATAGTTTTTCCACGTGTTACATATACTACATGTATACGCGTCTTGTTGTGCCAGGTTATCTTACATAAAGAAAGGTTAAGTTAGATAAACAAACCGAAGTTTGCATGCATTATAATCATCCAATACTTCTTCGTTCCTAATAATTCTTAAACTCAGTTCATTTTCTGGCCGTTTTGACTTATGACGTGATTCAAACTATTTCATGGACTTTTTGTCCAAGTGTGCAGTTTTGAACAATTAAATGATCTATAAGATGAGAAATGTTGGTCTGAAATGTAAGATGCAAAATTTGAAGTATCCCTTGATATAAAATGAATTTATTTTTCTACGTCTCTCGCTGCCTATCCTGTGCTTGACAGCCGCAAAGTTGAAGCTACGGTCATCGCCAGCGTAGAAGGGTTACAATGTGCCTCGGATGAAGATGATATCTCGGTCCCCTAATGAGACCTGTACCCTCGCTTTCTTTTGCGTCTCTCCGCGCATGGGAAGCGACCCGAATAGCCATCGGATCGGAATTAGGGGAGTGACAACAGCGACAAGTGGTATATTTGTCCCAAATTTGTATCAAGCCGACATACAAGATTAGATGAGACTCATCTTACAAAAGGGACAATATCTCAAAAGATGTTAGAGCTGAATGAAAATCCACCTTCCTTTTTTTCTTATGGCTATATTTAGAGTCCGCTGCATCACGCGGGCATTTTTCTAGTACTAAATAAAGTATGGATTTTTTTAATCATGGATCCAATGATACTGATTAAATATATAAAAAATATTTCGTCTAATGATGGAGATGTTAATAGTTTTTCCTCTAAACTATATCAAAGATAGGAAAGTTTGACTTTTTTAGAAGACTAATACACATTATAAGAAAGAATAGAGGGAGCATAAATTAAGGGAACACAGAAGAGAACATGGGGCATGATTGAGATCCGATCGTACTGTGCCGCATCAATGCACTGACGATGCAACGATACAGGTGCGCGTGTGGGCGTGGTTTGACCTAATGTGCACGCGATGCATATGGTCCACGCAGAGATGACGAAGCTATACAATCTCAGATTCGCGGGAAGATATGCAAGAGGACCTATACGCGGCAATGAGCCAATGAATGAGAGAATGAAGGGCCGGTTTGGTTGGTATTGGGTGTGGTCCGGTCGGCGAGGGCTAGCTGGGTAGTCGTGTAGAACTAGTACTAGTAACTTCATGTTAGTCTGATAGCAGGTGCTGTTTAGGTTTCACCAAGTCATCGCCCGGACCCATCGAACAATCTGGACGGTGCTGTTTTGTCGGTGCGCCTAGCTGGTAGCAGATCTTGCTGTACAAGATATCAAGGCCGCAGCTGCACACTTCTTCGTCATTATAATGCGTTTAGATACATTCGGTTTGTCTAAATTCGAATGTATCTATACACTAAAATGCGTTTAGATATATTTAAATCATGACAAATCTAAGTCAGTTATTAGTAGATCGCTAGAATTTCGCAAAAAAAAAAGTTATTTCTAGACGGAGGGAGTAATAGTTATCAGCATCTTCTCCTTTATCAAATTTTGCCAAA
This sequence comes from Avena insularis, assembly GCA_023614405.1. Taxonomy (NCBI): domain Eukaryota; kingdom Viridiplantae; phylum Streptophyta; class Magnoliopsida; order Poales; family Poaceae; genus Avena; species Avena insularis. The sequence goes on along the minus strand of CM042696.1, from coordinate 90,274,967 downwards.
TCCCGTGATAGCCTTCTTACGTTTGATGATCTTTGTTTCTTGCTTTGTCACTCCGCCTGCGGTACAATGTTGTGAAACCATTTGTCTGGCTCTTGGACAGACGGACGGGCGCTACATAGAGCACCTGCACAAAGATAGATGGAGTAATTTTCTTTTGTTTTTGGATGAAGAAAGCTAAAGTGCCGTTCTTTCTTGTACAGGTGTTTCCATGTTTTTTACATGGGCGTTTCCTTCGCAAAACACAGAGAGCCAGAGAGAGTTTTTTTTTTTTTTTGAATATTGAGCCACAGAGAGTTGAACGCAGGTGCCATATGCGAGCCCGTACCAAAGCCATCCAATCAGGTCGTCACAAAAAAAAGTCCCCAAACACCTCCACCAAGTCAGCCAAATGCGGGCCAACACTAATTCCACCAAAAAAATCATGGGCTCAGCTCAAGTGCACTCACCACAGAACCCTTGGGCTATTTTGACGGGCCTAACCTCAACTGCTTTCCATCTCACGGAAGGGGATCATTTTGAATGTTCTAAAAAAAACCTTGCCAATTCAACCTTTTTTTTTCTGGAAGGAGATCACCCTGTGTGACCCTCTGCATTTTATCACTTGCACACAACATTCTGACGCAAAGTTATGTTTGTACAAGAGAGATCTGGCATAAAGTAGTGCAAAGGGGACAACGAAACAATAACAGGACGGTTAGAAACAGGGTTGCAGAATACTTGTACGACTTAGAGATAGCTAGGATCCTCGACATAACAACTTGTATGCTAAGTCATTAAGCTTTTTCCCTTTAAGTCTTGTTCTACCTAAAATGAATTTTGAGGTTTCGTTTCTGCAAATAATTTATGTTGTTTCTCCATTCCCCGAAAATGAAGCCAGATTCACGTGCACAGTTAAGACGTGACGAGAACCAACCCGTAGTTGGATGGTTAGGAGGGCAGTGGTACCCCTAGCCCACCAGAGTTTAAACCCCAGGTTTGACGCTTTGTGTGTCTCATAAAGGCGGAATTTTCTTTCAGTAGGAGGCGACGTTTTCATCGATAGCGAGACACCTGTGGTGACTTCTTCAATCTCAAGACCCGCTGGCTCAGTCTCTCGGATGTGCTTATAGGGGTAGGATGTACGTGCGTGTGTTCATAGGGATGAGTGTATGTACGCATTGTGAGCGTCTGCTTTGTGCTGTGTTTCTCAAAAAAAAAAAGTTAAGACGTGACCTTAAAGTTGGCTAAGATGATGTACGGCCAAAGAATCCCGCGAAAATATCTGTACCAATGTAGCCTTTATTCGCAAAAAGTTTTACATGTAGGGCATAGGCTACGACCTAGTGTAGCATCTAGGAACGGAAGCTACAAATGTTCAACGTCCTCCATCCATAAATAAGTGATTTTATTTTTTCTAGATTTCAATGTATCTACAGATTTTAGTATATAGATACCCTTAAATCTAGACAATTGAAGTCACTTATTTATGGACGGATAGAGTAGCTAGAGTGGTCAAATCAGATATGGGCACGGAGGATTGCACACCGAACGACACGGCCGCATTAGAGCTTTTTTTTTGACCAATTAAACTAATAAACACATCCAGGTCGTACATGGGATACGCACAAGTAAACATTGATATAAAACAGATCTTTTGCCAGGCTTCATCGCCAAAAAGGATTGCCAAATCATCTCTAACTTGTAACTGTAGACCTAAACGAGATGACAACACCCCAACTGAGACCTTGGACTCGCTCCCTCGACCGCTACAGTAGAGAGCGATTGTTTGAGCCTCCCGTCAGATGCACCCTCGCCACCGGCGATTCGCCGGTTTCCCTCGCCTCCACCGGCCGCTCCGGCGGCAGGAGGCTGGGGAAACCCCGGATCCCGGTTGTACATAGAGTAGGAGTTGGTAGGGTTCCCGGCGGCGGCATCCTGGAGTTGGGGGCGAGGCTGTTTCGGGTTTTGAAGGTGGTGCTTGCCTTCTTCGGCGGTGGCGCTCAGTGCAGCATCGCGGCGGAGCACGCCTTCCCCCACGCTCGTGGCCTGTTGGGGTCGTCGTGTGCAGTAATAATCCCCACCCCGGATCTCGTGGCGGTGGATCCGGTCGAGATGGCTGGAGATGCTAATGTTGGAGCTGGACGATGTGGCCGTCGATGGAGGATGGAGGCTCTTCAGAGTTCGAGTTTCGACGACTTCCCGTCTGCAAGGGGTCTTCTTCTGATCCAAGGCAACAGAGGAGAAGCTGCGGCGGCGCGCCATCGATGTGTTCTTTGTCGTCGTCTTCATCGGATTGCAGAAGGGTTGTTCTGTAATATCTTTCTTTGAGTTGTACCTTTCCGGCTTCAATATAATCAGTATTTCCTTCGCAAAAAAAAAACGAGATGACAACACCCCAGCTCAAATCTGACTTCTGAGGTGAGCGCGGATCCAACCTGCATGATGTTCCGGGCGCCATCGTCGATCTGGTTACCAGAAAAAATCTATAGTAAACAATCAAAAAAGGGAGCATTAACCCCATAATATATCCCAAAATTATGAATAATCGCTTACAGCGATATAATCATCTCGAAGAGCCTGCATCAATATAATCATCGTGGTATTCACCTTTTCCCCCTAATTTGGCTCAGTGATCCTACCCTGCTCCGTCGGTTGGTGGAGGCGGGACACTGGCCTCGTGGCTTGGGGCGACGGCCCCATCTAGCCGTGGTGGCTCTCCTGCGTCCGTCTGGAGGCGGTGTCCGGTAGTTTCTGGCCGTGGGGGCAGCGGAGATGGCTGGTCGGTGGCGAGTACTCGGTGACGCCCCACCACCGGGGATGCATTGAGCTGATGGTGGCGGCGGCCAGATCTGGATCTGGGCCTAGATCTGGGTCTGGCAGGCCCGAAAGTTGGAGGCTAGATATGGGCTTGTGGGCCTAGGTCTGGGCCGGGTTGGGCCCCGTCGCCGTCCACACTCTAGGAAAAAAAAGAATTGACGATTCGTCATGGAATATTTTCTTTAAAAAAGGAAATTCAAACTAGAGAAAAAAAATAGAAATCCAATTGATTAATAAGCGTTTGTGTCAATACAATGGCTGAAACTGTATTTGGCATGCGGCACTCAGACTCGATTTGTCTTTGCTGGATTGCATCACATGCTCAAGCTCTTTCCCGAGTAAGCTGAATCATCGCGCGGAGCGCTTTGAATAGAACGGCTGCTATAGGTTTTATGGTAAGATGGTGTAACTCTAGTGGTTCGTGTCCGCATTTGGCAGCAATGGTTGCGCGTTCAATCCTATCTTTGCCCAAATTTTACTTCTTGTTTTAATCCGTACTGGGGCCACCTAGATGGAAGACAACACTAAGGCCAGATGAGCGCATACAAAAATCGTGCAAGGACTTTACTATAAAATTCACAGCCACGTGTCCGCACCAGGTTTATTTGGACTAATTTTGCATAGGACGCGCAAGTTCATGTACCACTCCACCATATTTTGCAACTAGTTGTATGATTTTGCACCTCCCGGACAACTATTTGTTCCACCGGTGCTATTGACTAGTAGTATTAACTATTGTCCAGATTCCTATGTGTAAACCATTGGAGTGATTTTAGGGGAGTAAATCGGTGCATTTAATGCATAGATTAGCCTAAGTTATCGGTATCTTTCTATAATCTCTATTAGCCCAATAATCCGGTAGGGAGGGAGTACTGTAAGTGTTGCAATCTCTAGATTTAATTTATTCGAAGAATTCACTTCACGAGACACAGTTTCAGTAACCTTTTTCATGTCATTTATTATATCTTTTATTGATTTACTTACATTATTAACAGTTGCAACGTCCGAGCATTTAACTAGCTATATATATCAGATCATATCAATAAAACGAACAAGACACAAAACTATCTCCATGAGGGCTAATGATTACACCTAATGAGACATAGATTCTACCATTATGCCCCTAGCTATACCGCTTGAACAAAGTCCAAGCTATGTGGCTTCGGATTCTGCCTCCTAGCGCGGTGGCGCGGCGGTAGGTGGCCGTGGTGGGTGGTTCCCGGTGCGTTTCAGAGGTCGAAGACGCCGTGGATGCGACTCCAAGCGAATCCGCATGATAAACGCGCTTTGGGCGCTCGAGTTAGCTTGGTTGCTTGCTGCCTCGCCTTGTTTCTCTTGGTTGGCCGTGGCGGCGGGGGAGAGGACAGTGGTGACAGCGAGTGCCAAGCGTGGCTCAAGTGCTCCGGGGAGTTTCGGTCGCTCCCCTTCGGGCGTGATTTTCCTTGCCCAACTTCGCCCACCCGTGGCAGGAGTGTGTTGTTGGAGTGCGGGTCGTTCGTCATCGACAGAGTTTGCAAGGATTCTTGCGTCGGGGGTTTGCCGGAGCCATGAAGCGACATCGACGAGCATCATCTTAGCGGCTTTGTGCCGCAGGATATTGCCGGTGAGTTCCGGCACCTTTTCAACCTCCATCGGAGGCCCTTTTTCGGGTCAGCGGCCGCGTCCAGCGTCGACACTGAAGCAAGTGGTTTCGTCCCCGCGGTGGTGCTTGGCGGCGGTGCTCCTGCAGAGGAGATATGGATAGACCTGATTGGATTTCTTATCTTTCAGCGGAGTCTTATCCACATAAAAGGGGGACCTATGTGTTATTTTCCTTTCTTATGGAGTCTTCTGTAATATTGTATACCTCCTCTGTGTGTGTTTAATACAACGCTTCCAGGCCCTTCGGGCTCCCTGTTCAAAAAAAAACATTGTTTGAAAACCAGAGGATCATGAAAATCGATACATTTGATAGTATAAAATTAGAAGTTCAACGGAGAATGAACCGGTTTTAATGCTTAAGGCTTTTTTTTTCTAAAAATCAAACTATGTAAAGTTTAACCAAGGTTTTTTTAAAAGAAATATATTAATATTTACAATACGTAATCCTACCCTTTGATATACATGAAACATATTTTTACATGGTATCTATATAATGTCATAGTTCTTGATAGTTTTATTTTATCTAAAAGTTTTTTCCGTAGCTTAACTTTCCAAAAAATATATAAGCCTTAAGTTTTAAACAGATGTAGTAATTTAGTACTCACAGACACTAAATTAGGATAATGTAATTTCAAGACATGGAGCAATCCCTAATGAACGTGGGAATGAGATTGACAGCTTTAACTTGTGGATTATACTAATCCAAACACGATGGTCTTCGAAGTAGAATTGACTACACCAACTTCCATCACCCCCGTGACAACAAAAAAAAAAGAGGAAAATCACGAGCCAATATGCGTGTTTTTTTTTGTATGTGTCAATGTGTCATGTGGCGAAGTGTTCGCGTATGTCGACCAAGCGTTGTCGTACAGCCGCAGCCCATGATTCATGGCAGAAAAATATCCCTTTCCCGGATCCCCTGGCGATCCAAACAGAATAGGACTCGTTTGCCACGCGTCCCGTAGGAGGCCGACCGGCGCACTTGGCCCAGGGGACGGGTCGCCGTCGCTGCTCCTGCACCGGTTGCTTCTTCCTCTCCCCTCCCTCCCTCCCTTCCGCCATTCCTAGTCCTCCTCGGCTATCACATTCGATCCCCTCCCAAGAACCGGCATATCCAATTTCCCAAAAAAAAGGAAGGAACCAGCATATCGCAGGGTCCCGATTCCCTTCGCTTCCCCCCATCGATCTCCGTCGGCTGCCGCGGTTGCTGGCCTCCAAGGATTAATCCGTCCGGTTCCCCTTTACTGTACGTGATTCTCGCTTAATCGTTTCATGGTTTGCCCCCCTTGTTTGTGGATGCGCGCGCGTATATTCTCTCTGTGTGTATGTGGTTTGCGCGTCTCTTTCGTCTCTGGTAGTAGCTACGCGGCAGTACTGTTCGTGGAATGCAGGATTCATATGCCTGAACATACTACATTATTTACTCAGCCAGGCACGGCGATACCTCTCTATCAAAGGTATTGGGTCCTGCCTTCAACGCACCTGGTTTCGTTTCCAGGTGTTATGTCAAATAGATCGTCTCCGCTGCTTGGGTAGTGTCCTGTTTCGAGAAACAGATCCAGGAGAAAGTTTCTCACTCGTATAGTTGCCTTGCATAAAGTTGGTGGATGTATACTATTATATTAAAGCAGTATCCAGTAGAGTTGCGTGTATGTAGTTTTATTAAAGCAGGAAATTGTTTCAGATCTACAATAGAGGCAAACAGGAAACCAAAGAAAACGAGGAATAGTAGTAGATCAGAGTAGGAAACTAAACAGTCCCTGTGCTGAGTCAGCTCTGGTCAAAGTTTCAGAATTGTTTTAGGCCACTTCAGCTTCTTTCGCCTCCTCGGACATAACGTTTCCCTTATCATGATAGCGCCCTGAGCTGCATTGTTGTCGTTTAATTGGATTGTGTAGATTTGTTGATGTGTCTTTATCCTGCAGAGACGAACTCTACGGGCAAAATTTAACTTTCAGTTCTTTACCGTCTGTGTGTGCCATTTGCAGGTGGTGGTTGAGACAGGCAAATACTTGTCTGACGAAAATTTCTCCCTGACTTGACAGTAACATGGAAACATACACCACGGATAGCGCTCTTTCAGCCATGGGATTTGGGAAATTCCAAGCACTTGTTCTTGTTTACGCAGGCATGGGATGGGTTGCAGAATCCATGGAGCTCATGTTACTGTCGTTTGTTGGACCACTGGTGCGGGAGGAGTGGAAAATCTCTGCCCAAGATGAGAGTCTACTCTCGAGTATAGTGTTCTTTGGCATGTTAATAGGAGCATGTGGTTGGGGTTTTGTTTCCGACAAATATGGGCGAAGGTAAGGATTTAGTCTTGCGAGCGAAATTCCATGTTTCAATATCCGATTGCAACCTTTTTCCTCTTCTCAAGAAGAATGTTATGACGGTAACCATGCTTATGAATTTTGTTTTCATATTCCTGATGTACAACTAAGGAGTACCTTTGATACATTCAGGATGTTTGGAGTAGTAATATAATTTCAGTACGGTTGATGGCGCACGGCTTTATATTTGCGACAGTACACAAATTAACCCCTGAACAAAACTTGTGTTTTTCTTGTTTCAGGACCGGTTTACTGTTTTCAACACTGTTTACTACCGGAATGGGTTTCATAAGTGCTTTGTCTCCTAACTATTTATGCTTGATGGCTCTTCGATTTCTCGTTGGCATAGGATTGGGTGGCAGTCATGTGTTTTCATCTTGGTTTTTGGAGTTTGTTCCTGCACAAAATCGTGGCACTTGGATGATTGTTTTTTCCTTTTTTTGGACTCTTGGCACAGTCTTGGAGGCTTCACTTGCATGGGTATCGGACTAATACATTTTGTAATTTTGTACATCTGGTTTATTTATATTTACAGTCTGATAAAATAATGAAGTGTTATTAAATTTGCATGTTGCAGGTTGTGATATCGGCATTGAGTTGGAGGTGGTTGCTAGTATTTACCGCCATTCCGTGCTGTATCTTGCTTCCTTTCTTTGGAACTACACCTGAGTCGCCACGCTATCTGTGTGCACAAAATAGAATGTCTGATGCAACACTTGTCCTGGAGAGAATCGCTATGACAAACCAAGCAGCCCTTCCTCCTGGAATTCTCACATACAACCGTGAAAGGGAAGTTGATCAGAGCGCTCTCGCCTGTGAGGTAGATCATCTTCTTCCAGTCAGAGAGAAGGAATGCACAGATGATAATGCCATTAGCTCCAAATCTGGTAGTGTTGCTGCATTACGCAGTCTACTGTCAAAAAATTTGCGCAGATCGACGCTTCTACTTTGGTTTGCTTTCTATGCAAACTCGTTTGCTTATTACGGGCTAGTCTTACTGACCGCCCAACTGAGTAATGCAAATAGAAGCTGTGCATCTGGGCTGAGATATGTGAAGACTGAACAAGATACCAGCCTTTACAAGGATACATTTATTACTAGTTTAGCAGGTAGCAGACAGTAGTCCGTCTCTTCACTCATTGTGACTGGCTGCGGAATGTGTCACTAACTCATTACTCTACTGCTATATCAGAGATTCCTGGTCTAATTGTGTCTGCTGTTCTTGTTGAATGGCTTGGCCGAAAAGCTACAATGTGGTGCTTGCTGTTCACATGCTGTGGTTTCCTTGGACCACTTGTGCTTCCTCAGAGTGAGCTCTGGACAACTGGCCTTCTATTTGGTGCCCGTGCTTGTGCAATGGGTAGCTTCACAGTTCTATGTTTATATGCCCCAGAGGTTCGTATCAACTTTTTATGCATTGTAGTAAATTTATTTTTTGGTCCACTTGGTTTTCACAGCATGTTGAGTTTAATATGCTAAAAAATCCATCTGGTATACCTATGTGTTGCAGTTTTAACATTATATTCACCCATGTGGCCAGCGTATTCAAATGGTGTAGTTTTGCTTCTTGAATATTCAATGTCTTTGTAGACCTGCTTTACATTTCATAACAAAGATAAAGTACCCTAGTGTTTAAGAACCTAATACAAGTAAAATATAATAATGCATCTGTCTTATTAAATTTACGGTTGTACAGTGATTCTTTATTACACTATCATAAGATGATCACTGTGATTCTTTTTGTATTGAGTTACATCAGTTAAGATTCTTTCTTGAGAGATCTGTGGAACCTGTACACTGTTATAAGCATGAGGGCAATAATATTTTCATAGATAGGGCATCCATTTTGAATTTCGTTGATTCATTTGCAAATCTGGAGTTTATTATTGGTTACAAGGAGTTCACCGCAGAAAATTGAACCTCCATATTTAGCATTCAGACAGGTTTGGATTGGTGGGTTCAAAAGAGAAATACAAGATCCTGACTGTTGGTGTATACCAAATAGTACAGGGAAAAAGTATTCCAAATAATTCACATCTGCTAAACATTCTCTTGCAATCACTGGGGTGCTAGTTCTTCTTCGAATGTCCTAATAGTTTATATCCTAAATTGAATCTATTAAGTGATGACCCATCAGAATCTTGAAGTCTCAGACGTCCTGCTAGACAGATAATTCCGGCTAAATGAAGTCTGTGATTTTTGTCCATTCTGCAGACGACAGGCTATGTTAGTTATGTCATGTGGTCTGCCCATCTTTCGGTTTTGGCTATGCTAAGTAGTCATTTTTTCTTAGCTGAGGACGTCGTTGCAGCAGTTTTTATCTGAAGAAATACTGCGGAGAAGTTGCAGTTGATTTGTTTAAGCAGAGTCTTTCGTATGAGCTAATTTATTTTGTTGTTTCTTAGGTATATCCAACTTCAGTACGCTCAACTGGTGTTGGAATTGCAACCGCCATGGGTAGAGTCGGTGGGATTGTTTGCCCCCTTGTAGCTGTTGGGATGCTGAGAAGCTGCCATCAAATGCAAGCCATCGTTGTGTTTGAGGTGGTGTTATGCCTAGCTGCGATTGCTTGCATGCTCTTCCCTGTAGAGACCAGGGGCCGTGAGATGAACTAACTGGTGTCAAGGTGCAAATGGAAAAGCACTTCAATTCACCAAGATTCAAAAAACCTCTCACGTTGCTACTCTTGAATGTTATGCATACATCGCTACAAGTGTAGTATTATGTAGTATAATATTTGAGTGGATATGACGATGAAGATTTCTCAAAATATATTTTGGGGTTTCGGATGTTATATTGGACACTATTTTGTATAGTCCTCACTTAGTAAAGCAGGACTATGGTATTACTATGCATACGATACTTTGTGTATTATTCATGAATGTATGTATCCATTTTTTAAACAGGATTAAGTGTCAACTGTCATTTGTACTCCCTCCGTTTAGAAATATAAGACGTTTTAGCTTTGTGAATAAATGTATCTAGATGATACTAAAAAGCGTCTATATACATTCAGTTCAGAAAGCTAAAATCTTTTATATTTCTAAACAGAGGGAGTACCAGTAACTTCTGATGAATTCTCATGTTGATATTGTCCCAAGCCCAGTCGAAGTCAGAGTTGCAGAACTAGGCATGGGAACTGCTGGGTCGAATGTAGACCAATTGACCATATATCTAGGATTTCATCCCACCGGTGTGTGATGCTGCCGGTACGCTCTACCTCTGGTGGCCACAAACCATCGCCGGTAGCAGGGTTCATGTTCTTTGGTTGTTTTCCGGTATGTTTCATTGGGATGGTGAGACGACAACTATATTTTGAAGTCAGAAAAGTTTCTCTCCGTCATTTTGTTGATTTGGTGGTGCGTCTAGCATCGGCGGAGGATTCAAGAAGTTGTGTGCCCTGCAGATGGTCCAGACGGTTTCATGTTTGTTGGTGTGGTTTTAGTTCCGAATCTTCCAACCTACGGGTCTCATCTTTGACGATTTTTTTGCTAGAAGGCGATTGTTATTGCTCTTGTGCGATGGTCCTTTAAAATATTAGCACCACGACTTCCTGTTTCTCTACTACAACAGGCTCTACTGCGATAAGTTTTTCCTGAATCCGGTGATGGAGGGCGAGGAACGACTTCGACTCTTGCCGGTCTTCGTAGTCGCCAAGTGTTCTAGAGAACTATTTGTGATATTTATATATTTTTTAGTTCTTTTTATACTAAAATATATTGATAATTGTTCGATAGATCAACCTTTTTAAAAAAAACTCATGACTACTTTTTTTTACAACCAATACCACATATATTCATATTAACAAACCGTCTTCAACTACTACAAAATAAAATCTAAAAGAAAACGACTAAATCTCGAAGGTCTTCAAAATCTTCTTCTTCCATGACACAATCTTGTACTTGTCTGAATGCAGCTCAATAAACATGATACATATGTCAAACCATAGACCTATAAATACCAACGAGGGTTATCCCTTAATTTTAATTTGAGCCGCAATGCCAAAACTACGTGCACGCGCACAGCCATTAGAGTAATCCATCAACATCGACAAGAGTACCATCACTAGTATTCTAGAGAAAAGAAACCGAACAGTTTTGTCGTCGTCGCAGGGAAGTCGAGAATACGAATCTCTGTCGAGGTAGCGTAAGGTAGGGACAAATATTGCGGATAATAACTCACATGAAACATAAGAGAATATCATATGAGATAATCTCTCAAGGCAAACCATAAAAAAAATCCAAAACCGATCTGGCAAATCAAGATATGAAAAACCGTATCTATAAAACTTTAATCTTACAATAAAATGAAGGACGAAAGATCACTTATTGCGGATGCTACCTTCTCCATTGACGTAGACACTAAAAAAAGATATTTACCAAAATTCTAACCTAATTTTATCAAAACAGTACTTTTTTGAAAAATCCACCCATAGATCAGATTCACTAGCCCTCCTGACGCTCCGGGTCAGAGAAAGGGGGAAACGACCGAGGAGGCGGAGGTATTGACGGTGGCTAGGTCAGCGGTGGCTGGAAGAGACGTACACGTAGAATTGACTACTACTTGAGCTTCCATCACCCGTGACAAAAAGAAAAATGAATAAGTCACGAGGCTGCCTGTCGTGTCTGCCAATATGCCCGACTCGGAGCCGTGTGGTGGTCGCCAATCGAAGCGTCGCGTATCCATGTGGCAACTGGCAACCAACCAAGCGTCGCCGCTGCAGTGGCCAGCCTAGTCGTGCGGCCCTGTCACGCATGATCCGTGACCGAAAACGGTCCCGAATCCCCGTCCGCCACGCGTCGCGTGAGAGCCCAAGTCCACAGGTTGGCCGGGCGCGGTTGGCCGGGCGCGCGGGCCGCCATCGCCGCTCTCGTACCACAAGTCCACAGGTCCACAGGTACACGGTACCAGGTTGCTTGTTCCCTTCCACCTCCCCTCACTTCCGCCATTAGTCCTCCTGGAGTAGGAGTATTAAATTTGGTCTCCTCCCAAGAATCGGCGTATCCAATTCAAAAACAAAAGGAGAAAAACGAACCAGCATATCCCAGTTCAAACGAAGAAGGAAAGAATCGGCATATCGCCGGGTGCTTCTGCTGCGGCGGCCGCCGCCGTCCCGAGGATCGCCCGCCCGCTTCCCGTTCGCTGTACGTGCTCGCGCTTACTCGTCCACGGTCTTCCCCTTAATCATCTCTGCGTGTGGTTTGCGCGTTTTCTCTTTGGTTTCTGCTCGTTGTAACCGCCCTGCGGTACTCTGTTCGCGGAGCCATCGCGAGATGCGGTGCTCCGGCCAGAGGCAGCGGGCCTCCTGCTACTCTGTTCGCGGGGCCATCGCGAGATGCGGTGATCCTGGGATTAAGTCGTGGCATTATTAGCTCCTGTGGCTTAGCGACATGCCCTGAGCTTACTTAGTTTTTTTTTTTCTCTCCTTCTTTGCATTGGAGCTTCGTTAGTTTTATTTCGTGTGTCGTTGAATTAGGTCCTGGACGGTGGGTTGTGTACATGAGCCGCTTAGAGTAACAGTGAAACTTCGTTAGTTTTCTATCTGTATGTGATATATTCTGTCACGGTGAAAACTTGGTCAAAGCTCTGTTATTTATTTCGTATTCTAGAAAAAAAAGCTCTGTTATTTCGATACACTATCTGGTGAAAGCTTCAATACAAGAGAAATGTGTACCGGATGCCGAGAAGCTGTCAAAACCATCGGTTTGACAATTTATGACAGTACCCTGAACTGCATTGTTGTCGTTTCATTGGATTGTGTAGATTTACTGATGCATCTTTATCCGGCAAGAACGAACTCTAGAGGCAAATTTAACTTGCAGTTCTCATTACGTCTAGTGGTACCCATACTTATGATTTTGGCGTCCCCAAGTATGTGCTTATTGTTTGTGTGTCCCATTTGCAGGTGGCGGTTGAGAGAAGCAAATACTTTTACCTGAAGAAAATCTTGTTACTGGCTTCATTTACATTACTGAATCGACAGACAGAGGCTGCTAACATGGAAACATACACCACGGATAGCGCGCTTGCGGCCGTGGGATTTGGGAAATTCCAAGCGCTCGTTCTTGTCTATGCAGGAATGGGCTGGGTTGCAGAATCTATGGAGGTCATGCTACTGTCCTTTGTTGGACCGTTGGTGCGGGAGGAATGGAATATCTCTCCCCAAGATGAGAGTCTTCTCTCGAGTGTAGTGTTCTGTGGCATGTTAATAGGGGCATGTGGATGGGGTTTTGTTTCTGACAAATATGGGCGAAGGTGAGCATTTTATCTTACAAGCGCATCCATGTTTCAGTTTTTCAGTTCAACTTTTTTCTACTGTTCTATAGAGAATGTTATGGCTGTGACAGTGCTCATCAATTTTGTTTTCATACTCCTGACATACAATACGCACCTTTGAGACGTTCAGCCTGTTTTCGAATTCTAACATAATTTTGGTACACAGTGGCGCACACGGCTTTATAATTGCGTCAGTGTAAAAATTAACCCCTGAACAAAACTTGTATTTTTCTTGTTTCAGGACTGGTTTACTGTTTTCAACACTGTTTACTACCGGAATGGGTTTCATAAGTGCTTTGTCTCCTAACTATTTGTGCTTGATGGCTCTTCGCTTTCTCGTTGGCGTAGGAGTGGGTGGCGGGCATGTGTTTTCGTCTTGGTTTTTGGAGTTTGTTCCTGCACAAAATCGTGGCACTTGGATGATTATTTTTTCCCTTTTTTGGACTCTTGGCACAGTCTTGGAGGCTTCACTTGCATGGGTATCGGACTGAAGTACATTCGCAATTTTGTACTTCTCGTATACATCTATAGTTTGACAAAATAATGAAGCATAATTTTTGTTCCTGTTGCAGGTCGTTATATCGGTATTGAGTTGGAGGTGGTTGCTAGCATTTACCGCCCTTCCGTGCTTTCTCTTGCTCCCTTTCTTTGGAACTACACCTGAGTCGCCACGCTATCTGTGTGCACAAAATAGAATGTCTGATGCAACGCTTGTCCTGGAGAGAATCGCTAAGACAAACCAAGCAGCCCTTCCTCCTGGAATTCTCACATACCACCGTGAAAGAGAAGTTGATCACAGCGCTGTCACCTCTGAGATAGATGATCTTCTTCCAGTCAGAGAGAAGGAATGCACAGATGATGATACCATGAGCTCCAAATCTGGTAGTGTTGCTGCATTGCACAGTCTACTGTCACGAAATTTGCGCAGATCGACGCTTCTACTTTGGTTTGTTTTCTATGCAAACTCATTTGCTTATTATGGCCTGGTCTTGCTGTCCTCTCAACTGAGTGATGCAAATAAAAGCTGTGCATCTGGGCTGAGATATGTGAAGAGTGAACAAGATGCCAGCCTTTACAAGGATACATTTATTACTAGTTTAGCAGGTACCATACAGTAGTCCATTTTTTCCCCATTGTGACTGGCTACAGAATATGTCACTAACTCATCACTCTACTGCTCTATCAGAGATTCCTGGTCTACTTGTGTCTGCTGTTCTTGTTGAATGGCTTGGCCGAAAAGCTACAATGTGGTGCTTGTTGTTCACATGCTGTGGTTTTCTTGGACCACTTGTACTTCATCAGAGTGAGCTATGGACAACTGGCCTTCTATTTGGTGCACGTGCTTGTGCCATGGGAAGCTATACAGTTCTATGTTTATATGCCCCAGAGGTTTGTAGCGGCTTTGTTTACTAAATTTACCGCAATACCATGATTTCTTGTTACACTATCATACCATGATCACTGTGATTTGTTTGTATTGAGTTACATCAGAGAAGAGTCTTTATGGAAAAATCTATGAATGGTTTCCACACTAGTATATGCACGAGGACTAGAATAATATCCTACCTAGAGCATCCACTTTGAATTTCATTCATCATCATTTGCAAATCTGGAGTTTATTATTGATTAGAAGATATTCACTGCAGAAATTTGAACTTCCATATGATAGGTTTCACATATTTTAGTTCAGAACAGAAATACAAGATCCTAACCGTAGGTACCATAACAGTATGAATCTATGTGGGGGGAAAGTATTCCAAATCAATTCATGACTTCTGAGCATTCTCTTGGGGTGCATTTTTCTTCCAATGTCCTCCTAGTTGTTAGATCCTAATTCAAATCTGTTAACTAATAAGGCTGAGCATCTTCATGAAACACTTGTGAACAAAATAGACATCCTGCTACATATAACACCGGCTAAATGAAAAATGTAGCTGTGATCCATTCTGCTGATGATAAGCCAAGTTAACCATCTCATCTGATCTGCTCATCTTAGGGTTTTGGCTATGGTAAGTGGTCAATTTTCTTAGCTTAGAATGTTTGATTGTCACGATAGAGATACAACAACCTTTCCAGCAGTTTCTATCTGAAGAAGGAAGTTGTACAGTAGTAGATTCTTTTCTAAGCATAGTTTTTTCCTATGAGCTAACTTATTTTCTTGTATTTGTAGGTATATCCAACATCAGTACGATCGACTGGTGTTGGAATTGCAAATGCCATTGGTAGAATCGGTGGGGTAGTTTGCCCTCTTGTAGCCGTCGGGATGCTGAGAAGCTGCCATCAAATGGAAGCCATCGTTGTGTTTGAGGTGGTGTTATGCCTCGCTGCGGTTGCGTGCATGCTCTTCCCTGTGGAGACCAAGGGCCGTGATATGAACTGATGGTGTTCACGGTGCAAAAAGAAAAGAAAAACACTTCAATTCACCAACATTCATAGAATTTATCACGCTGCTACGCGTGAATGTTATCACATCGGTCGTAAGTGTAGTGTTGTGTATATAGAGTATTTTAGTGGACATGACGATGAAGATTCCTCAATTGGGGTTTCGGATGTTATTGGACATTATTTTGCAAAAAGGTACGCAGCTCTCTGTAAAGCATAGCTACGCTATATGCATGTATGTATGTACCTATGTATCAATTATTCCAACGTGATTAAGTTTCAGCTGGCATTTTTTTACCTGTGACTTGTGTCGAATTCTCGATTTGGGGCACAGGCTCGGTCAGTGCTGCAGGACAATGGGAAGTGCTGGATGGGCTGTGGATCGGATCTCAGCTTCCTCTTTTATACAACATGGGCCAAAAGCACGTCTCATTGCGCCCTCTGTTTGGCAAACAGCCTAGACAGAATAAGCCTTGACAAATTGCATTTTGTTTTACAGAAGACAAAATTGCATGCCTAGTAGACACAAAGAATAAGCCTTGAGGTTCTCTGTCATGAATGAAAAAGGTAAAAAAACACAAGATATTTTCTTAGCTCGCACACCAGACACGAGAGGCAAAGGAACGGATCGAATTGTTGCAGCGGCAAGCGAGCACAACAAAATGTCGTCATCCCCACCGTCCCAATCGACTCGTCGTCTTACCCAAGTTTGGTGATTTCGCACTCCACTGCATCCATAACGCACACTGTATGCATATGATAGGGTAAGCTGCTTAGTCGTGGGGGCAACAGATAGGGCTATCGAGACGGCTGATCGTGTCGTACACACAACAGCAACACCCGTCCGTACGTACAGTCTACGGGGTCGGTGCCGAGCCCAATTAGTAAACGCTCTATTACTCGCTCGTGGCGCTACACTGCAACACTTCACTGGCCACCGTCTACTTGCAAATTTTTCAGTCGCCACCGATGTCAGACTGGCTTTACATAGAAATCGGTGTTTATCCCAGTTCTTAAGCTTATTTTTGCTCCTACACGAGGCGCAAGTCTTGTTGTGAGAAATATATATGTACGCTGGTACAGATTTCGAGTGGCTATTTCTAAGTTGATTGTAAGAAACGGCCAATCTGATTTATGGTCAACTAGAGATGCATGGATAGACATTAGGGCACTCTTTGCCTATTTTAGTTCAATATAATATGAATTATCTTTTCCAATGATATTAACATTAAGAAAATTACTTTGTTTTTCTTTTTTTTTAAAATAAAATAAAATTGTCTGATTACTCTAATGGTTGCGCGCGTGCACGTAGTCTTGGCATTGCGGCTCAATTAAAACTATGGGAGAACCCTCATTAGTATTTATAGATCTATGGTTTGATATTTATGTGATGTTTATTGGGCTGCCTTCAGACAAGTGTAAGATTGTGTCATAGAAGAAGAAGATTTTGAAGACCTTCGGCATTTATTCGTTTTCTTTTAGACTTTATTTTGTAGTCGTTGAAGATAGTTTATGTATCTCTATCATGTACTATTTGTTACTATGAATATATGAATATATGTGGTATTGATTGTTAAAAAAAAGTAATTTCTAAACTAAAGAGGATAAAATGTATCATAGTGATGACCCACTTTCGTTTCTATGGTCAAGCCAACGTGACCCACTCATGTTCACAACACAATACGAGAGGCCGTGGTTTTAAGCCATGGAGTGGCACGCCGGTAGGGACGTAGTCCGCCTGTCCGCCGGACATAACAAACAGTCCGTTTAATTAGTGAATCCTTATATCTTTAAGCATATCTTAGAGTATATTTACATGGGCCTTCTCGATGAGACGGACATGCTTAGATGCTATACGGACGTCCGTCTGTATCTCTACACGCCGGTAGGCGACATCCCTTCCAATGCTCCACGGCTTAACCACTTAAACCACAATGGAACTTGGCATCGTGACATGGTGATGAGATCCGATGTAATCTCCACTTGTGAAAAAAGCGCCTCTAGTCCCGGTCCGTAACTGGCTCTAGTCCCGGTTTTCAATCCGGGAGTGCCAGATCCGATGTAGTCTTCACTTGTAGAAAAATGGCCTCTAGTTTCGGTCTATAACTGGCTCTAGTCCCGGTTTTCGATCCGGGACTGCCAGATCGGGACTAGAGGCCACTATCTCTAGTCTCGGTTTGCTACGGCCCGGAACTAGAGTCCACCACATGACAGTTTTCGCGCGGCTGGGGGCGGAACACCTCTAGTCCCGGGTCGTAACACCACCTGGGACTATCTTGTTCCCCGCCATGACAGACTCGTGTGTTTCTCCGCATGATGTAGATTCTGTTTTCATTTTGTTTTTTCTATTTCGTTCTTTTTTCGATTTGTGTTTCACTATAATTACAAAAATATTTCGTACACTTATTCTACGCTACTACATACACATTACACCTTGATGCATATATAAGTAATATTCAATCTCTTGCGAGTATACATGCATATATACAATATTTGATCATATCAAAAGGAAGGAAATGTTTGAAATTACATGATCATTGATGATATATCATATCAACTACATGGAGATCACTAAGGCATATAGAGTTCCTCGTCGTCCATATAATATTCTCCATTTTCAATGACCTCCTTCATCAGAAATCCCGCCAGTTTCTTTTGAATTGCTCGTGCGCGCAGTTCTGGCTCTAGATTCTCCCGCAAACCGTGAATATAATGTGAACCAACATTCCGCTCATTAGTCAACTCGCGAATGTACTCGCAGACGTAGAATCCACATAAATGAGAACCCGGTGGCTACTGCAAGCTCTTCACCATTTTATAAGTTAGCTCATCTTTGAATGGACCATCTATTTTCTGTTTGAACCATGTCCAACCCCTGCTCGGCAAAGAAAATGAACAGAGGAGTTATTAGTTACTTGATATCAGGAAATAAACGAAAGAAGCTGATATAATGCGATAATGCTTGAAATTACTTATGGAGCATTGCTTTCATGTCGCGCTAATGCTCTTGGTCCCAACTTAATGGGTCGTGGACTTCAACTAGGGACTTGTCAACTTGAATGTTTAGCAAGATCCAGTGGAACCTGCTAACATTTACATAAGCATACATGCATAACTCATCAATTACACTTAAAAAAGAATGTGTACAAGACAGAAACACTCACTTGAAGTTGTAATCTTAGGGGAAATCTTGCATAGTTCTTAGGGGAAACTTTCCCGGTGTTGATTACTCCTTGTAGTTGATGCTATTGAGTGAACCATTGAATTATCTTTTATGTTCAGATTGTTAAACATCATTATTTCATCTCTGATCATGATCCATATGATGTCTTGTGAGTAGTTCGTTTTGTTCTTCAGAACATGGGAGAAGTCATGTTGTTAGTAGTGGAATTGTGTTGATAAAGATTCAATGGTTTGATATTTAAGTTGTGGTGTATTTCTTCTAGTGGTGTCATGTGAACGTCGACTACATGACACTTCACCTTTATGGGCCTAGGGGAATGCATTGTGTATTTGGCTACTAATCATAGGGGTTGCCGGAGTGACAGAAACCTGAACCCCCGTTAGGAAACCTTTGTACAAGGGACGTCAGGGTCTTAGAGTTTAAAGTTGTGGTTAGGTTTCTATCTTAATTCCTTTCTTATACTTGCTGATGCTTGCAAGGGGTATAATCACAAGTATGTATTAGTCCTAGGAAGGTCGATAAACTAGCACAGGTTCACCCACACAACACTTAGCAAACTAAAGAAGATTAATCAACTATATGAAGCGAAAGCACTTGACGATATTCCCGTGTGTCCTCGAGAACATTTGGTCATCTTAAGTAATACAACCGGCTTATCCTTTGCTAAAGAAAGGATTGGGCCACTTGCTGCATTTATTCTTATTATCTTTTATTTACTCGTACTTTATTTACCTGCATTATCAAAACCCCCTAAAAATCTGTTTGGTAAGTATTTACAGAGAATTCCTACTCCAAGCCATTCGCCAACACCTTCTGCTCCTCATTGGGTTCGACACTCTTACTTATCGAAAATACTGCGATACACCCCCTATACTTGTGGGTCATCAAGACTATTTTCTGGCGCCATTGCCGGAGGGTGAAGCGCTATTGGAGAGTGGAACTGGTAAAGGAAACTTCTACTGTGAGTATTGTTTATTTCTGTTAGTTGCTTTATTTTTCATTATGGATAATTCGCTGAGTTTCTTATTTCGTAATGCTACTACCACTGCTAAGGTAGTAGATGAACCACCACCTGCTAAAAATGATACTTTTAAAATACCTACAAGAATTATTGATCGTGTTATGGATAACTATTATGTTGGAGATGGAACTGTCCATCTTGGTGATCATTTGCTCTTTATACACGAATTATGCGGGTTGTTTAAGTGTGCAGGTATTACAACAGATCAAGTCAAGAAGAAGTTATTCTTATTATCACTGAAAGGAAGAGCTGAGGAATGGTATAAGCTGCTGAAGAATGGTCAAGCTCTTGAATGGGAGGAAATAATACCTCTCTTTTATTCAAAGTTTTATCCTCCTAGTGAGATTCATAAAGATCGGAATCAAATATACAATTTTTGGCCTCTTGATGGAGAGAGTACAGCTCAAGCTTGGGGGAGATTGAAGTTACTAATGCTCAAATGTCCCATTCATGAGATCCCCAACAATATTATTATCAATAACTTTTATGCAAGGCTTTCTCTCCATGATAAGGATTTATTGGATGCTTCTTGTGATGGATCATTTACACGCATGGAATAAGAAGCTAAATGGGATCTTCGAGACCGTATTCAAGATAATACTGAAGCATGGGAGAATGACAAAGGAAGAAAGTCAAGTATAAATTATGATTATGAATGCATTGAATCTTTTATGGGAACTGATGACTTTCAAAATATTAGTAATGCTTATGGTCTTGATTCTCAAGTTATTACAAATTGTTTTAAGGCTTTTGCTTCTTATATTGAAATTCCGAAAAAGGGATGGAACAAGTACCATGCACCATATAAAGATATTGTTGATTGCGTTCCTATTAGGAGTACTGAATTTTGCACTATTGATCACATCCTACCCGAACCTTATATCGAGAAAATACCTTTCCCGGATAAGGTAAAGGAGCATCCTATGATAACTAGTGTAATCAATAAAAGTGCAAAGAGAACTGTAAAACCTGATGAACAAATAAACATTGAACCTGTTGTAGCAATTGTGAAAGACCTTGTCACTAAAAGTGTAGAAGATGGACACATAGTCTTCTGTGAGGATGCTTCTAATATTGTCTCACATCCTAATAGAACTAAAAAGGCTAGTGTCCCTGTGTTTTCTGTTAGAATTGGTGATCATTGCTATTATGGTTTATGTGATATTGGTGCAAGTTCAAGTGCTATCCCTTATGAGCTTTACAAAGAAATTATGCATGAAATCGGTCCCTGCGAATTAGAAGAGATTGATGTGGTTATTCACCTTGCTAATAGAGAGACCATCTCTCTAATTGGTATTGTACAGGATGTAGAAGTTCTTTGTGGTAAGATTAAATATCCTGATGATTTTCTAGTACTTGGTTCAGCTGCTAGTAAAACCTATCCCATCATTTTTGGTAAACCTTTCTTGAGTACATGTGGAGCCATTATAGACTGCAAAAGGGAGAAAATCTTGACTAAATTTGATGGGGAATCTTATGAGTTTAATTTTCGAAATTTACTAAAGAACCTTGTGAAAATAAAACCCATAATGAGGATTTTACAGTTGAACAACTTGCTTCTATTTCTCTTGCTCCTAATAGTGCTTTGCAGCAATTTATGGAAGACCACGAAAGTGAAATCTTCATGGAAGAAAGAAATGAGATTGACGAGATTCTTCGTTGTCAACCAAAGATGCTTAAGCATAACTTGCCTATGAAAGATTTGGGTACCACATTGCCACCTAAAACGGATCCGGTTTTCGATCTAAAACCTTTACCGGTGATCTTAAATATGCTTACATTGATGACAATAAAATATATCCTGTTATTATTAGTTCTAAACTTTCAGGGAAGGAAGAGGAAAGATTATTGGAGGTATTGAAGAAACACCGAGGAGCTATGGGCTATACTCTGGATGATTTAAAGGGAATTTCTCCTACTATATGTCAGCACGCTATTAATATAGAACCAGATGCAAAACCAGTAGTAGAACATCAACATCATTTAAATCCTAAGATGAAGGAAGTGGTAAGAAACGAGGTATTAAAACTCCTTGATGCTGGTATTATTTACCCTATTACTGATAGTGAATGGGTTAGTCTTGTTCATTGTGTCCCTAAAAAGGGGGAATTATCGTTGTTCCTAATGATAATGATGAGCTTATTCCCCAAAGAATAGTAGTAGGTTATAGGATGTGCATTGATTTCAGAAAATTTAACAAAGTTACTAAGAAAGATCATTACCCACTTCCTTTTATTGATAAAATGTTAGAAAGGTTGTCTAAAAAGACCCATTTTTGTTTTCTTGATGGATACTCTGGTTTCTCTCAAATTGCTGTTAAACAACAAGATCAAGAAAAAACTACTTTTACATGCCCTTATGGAACCTATGCTTATAGACAGATGCCTTTTGGTTTATGTAATGCTCCTGCTACTTTTTAAAGATGCATGTCTGCTATCTTTCATGGTTTTTGTGAGGAAATTGTGGAAGTGTTCATGGATGACTTCTCCGTCTATGGAACTTCTTTTGATAATTGTCTGCACAACCTCGATAAAGTTTTGCAGAGATGTGAAGAAACTAATCTTGTTCTTAATTGGGAGAAATGCCACTTCATGGTGAATGAAGGGATTATCCTTGGACATAATATTTCCAAAAGAGGCATAGAAGTTGATAGAGCTAAGGTTGAGGCAATTAAGAAAATTCCCTGTCCAAGAGACGTCAAAGGTATTCGTAGTATCCTTGGTCATGCTGGTTTCTATAGAAGGTTTATTAAAGATTTCTCTAAGATATCAAAACCCCTCACTAATCTTATTACAAAGGATGTACCCTTTGTCTTTGATGATGATTATAAGGAAGCTTTTGAAACTCTAATGAAGGCTTTAACTACTGCTCCTATCGTTCAACCACCTGATTGGAGCTTACCCTTTGAAATAATGTGTGACGCTAGTGATTTTGCTGTAGGTGCTATCCTTGGGCAACAAATAGATAAAAAGTTAAATGGTATCCATTATGCTAGTAAGACTCTTGACACAGCTCAAAGGAATTATGCTACTACTGAAAAAGAATTCTTAGCCGTTGTCTTTGCTTGTGATAAGTTTAGACCTTATATTGTTGACTCAAGAGTTACCATTCATACTGATCATGCTGCTATTAAGTACCTTATGACGAAGAAAGATGCTAAGCCTAGGCTTATTAGATGGGTGCTACTCTTACAAGAGTTTGACCTACATATTGTAGATAGGAAAGGTGCTGGAAATCCTGTAGCTGATAATTTATCTCGATTGGAAAACATCTCTTTTGATCCTATGCCTTTTAATGATAGTTTCCCAAATGAACAGTTGGCTGCAGTAGGGTAAGCTCGAGAGGCAGCCCTTGGTATGCTGATTATGCTAACTTTATTGTCTCCAAGTATTTGCCTCCAACTTTTATAGCTCAGCAAAGAAGGAAGTTCTTTTACGATTTGAGGCATTATTTTTGGGATGACCCACATTTATATAAAGGAGTGGATGGTATTATGCGAAGATGTGTTCCAGAATACGAACAAAAGGAGATATTGTGAAAATTTGATGGTAGTGCCTATGGAGGACATCATGCGGGTGATAGAACTGCGCAAAAGGTGCTACAATCAGGTTTTTACTGGCCTACCCTTTTTAAAGATGCAAGAAAATTTGTCTTATCCTGTGATGAGTGTCAGCGTGTTGGTAATATTTCTAGACGCAATGAAATTCCTATCAATTACTCTCTAGTTATTGAACCCTTTGACTGTTGGGGATTTGAATTTATGGGTCCTTTTCCTCCCTCAAAAGGTTATACTCATATTCTTGTTGCCGTTGATTATGTTACTAAGTGGGTAGAAGCCATACCTACGAAGAGTGCTGATGGGGAGACCTCTCTAAAAATGCTTAAGGATGTTATCTTTCCTAGGTTTGGAGTGTCTAGGTATCTTATGACTGATGGAGGTTCTCATTTCATTCATGGTGGTTTTAGAAAGACCCTTGCTAAATATGATGTTAATCATAGAATTACTTCAGCTTATCATCCCCAAACTAGTGGACAAGTAGAGTTATCAAATAGAGAAATTAAATCCATCTTGCAAAAGACTGTTAATACATTTAGAAAGAATTGGGCTAAAAAGTTGAACGATGATTTATGGGCTTATAGGAATGCCTATAAAAATCCTATGGGGATGTCTCCTTACAAAATGGTTTATGGGAAAGCTTGCCACCTGCCTTTAGAATTAGAACACAAAGCTTATTGGGGAGTTAAAGAACTTAATAGTGATTGTAAGCTTGCTGGTGAAAAAAGATTATTTGACTTAAGTTTGTTGGATGAATGGAGGAGTGAAGCATATGAGAATGCTAGACTCTTTAAGGAAAAAGTTAAAAGATGGCATGACAGGCAAATTCTTAAGGGAGAGTTCCATGTTGGTGAGAAAGTTCTATTGTATAGGTCTCATCTCAGATTTTTTGCAGGGAAACTACTTTCAAAATGGGAAGGACCTTTTGTTATCAAAGAAGTATATCGTTCAGGAGCAATAAAAATTTCTTCTTTAAAAGATAACACTACACAAGTGGTGAATGGTCAGCGACTGTCGTGGTGGTGCCACGGTAGATGCCATGGATAGGCTAAAGGTGGGGCCAATATGCACTAGAGGAATCCAGGGAGGGATAGTGTGGTGATTCCACACGCAGATGCTTTGTATTCTCCAAGTGTACAAGGTCTACAGATGCTCCTTGAGCTGTATTGGGGAGAGGAGGAAGAAGAAGCTCTCTTACTCTCACCAGCACCTATCTCTCAATGAACAAACTACTCACGCGCCCGCCAGCCCCAACTTTAGTGGCCCTATTGCCCCTTATAAAGGGGAGGCTATGTCTCTAGTTAGGGCATACGTGGAGGCATATTCCTGGGAATATGCCTCTCCCAAAATAGCAAACCGACCGGGTCTCCTTTTGCCATCGTAAGCCATGCAGAGGCTACGTAAGCCTCTGCGGTGCCAGCATCAGCCGACATAGGGTGCGTCATCTTTGTCGGCCACGCCTCGCTGGTCCCTCCCTCTGTTTGCTTCGCTCACGCTCCTGCGCACAGAGGTCACCCTTTGACCAGCGAGATACCTTCCTTCTCTTGCAAGCCTGATATAACCCGGATCATGCCTGGTCAATCCGACCCCGTGGATACCTGCATTCAAATTACAAATAGCCCGCCGGCATACGACATACGTCGGCCGGGACACAGTCAGGTGGACATCCTCCGGTCCGGGTTACTCCGTAAGTCGGCCTGCCTTGAGGTGACTCGGCCAGCATACGCTTTGACCTTGCCGTACCTCGGCTAACTTGGCCTTTATACCCCGGTGTTACCCTACCTGGGGGTATCCCCCCAACATTAGTCCCCGAAGCTGGTGCGGTCTTAGCAATTTCAGCTGCTAAGGCCACGGCAGGTTCAATCTTTTTGCTCCCTTTTCCGAGTTACTCTGTAGCTCGGATCCCGTGGCGTAGCATTCCCTTGGCACATTCCGAGTCATCACTCGATGGCCGGGCTACCCTTCAGTTTTTCGGGTTATCCTTCCTTCTCTTATACACTTCCCCACGTCCCACGTGGAGGGTAATCATTATCTTGCCTCATTTTAAGGGCCTGCGCCAGTTACTGCACTTATTGTTAGGGGTTACTGCTGCAAACATCGCGTCGCAGCTGCCTCCTCGTTAACTGCATCACCACGTCGCGTCATGGGATCCCCTGTTTCCTGTGGCCCGTCCTGTGGCTTGCCTCTGATTTGCTGATCCGGCAAATACACGGCCACACCGTGTGGCCTCAGGGCACTGCTTGATCCCACTATCCACCACTAGGGAGTGGTTAAATAGGGGAGGGGGCGCGTCCCTTGGATGTTTTCCCCTTCTCGCGCCCCTCAGCCTCTCTACTTCTTCTTCCTCCTTACGACAGCGCCGCCGCCACCGCTTCTGCTCCGCAGCGCCGCCGCCACATCTCACTTTCGCGTTTCCTTGCTACCGCTCCCGTGCTGTCTCATCGCCACGGGGCCGCGCGCCGATCAAAACTCTCCCCCCCCCCTCGGTCGGGCGGTGAGGACAAAGGACCTAGAGATGACTGAGGAGGAGCTCGCCGTTGTCGAGGAAGAAGAGATGGAGGAGGGGAGCGAGGTGGATGGGTCGGCTCTTGGGTGTGCCAATATTACCTGGATTGGCTCTACCGTACCCGCCGCATTCCCCAAGGTGTGATTTTGCGCCTCCCCTGCGAAGAGATTGCTCCCTCACCCAATCCGGGTGAGTTCGTCATCTTCCTCTCCCACTTCCAGCACGGCTTCGGCCTGCCAGTGAGTGACTTCTTCCATGACTTTGCCAACATCTACGAACTCCAACCTCATCATCTCCCGGCGAATGCCATCACTTCCCTTTCCTCCTTCGCATCTGCCATAGAAGGATACGTCGGCCTGTGGCTAACCAAGGAGCTCTGGATCCGGTTCTTCGGTCTGCGGAGGAACGTTGTCCCGGATAAGGAGCATGCCCCGGAGGACAAGCACCTGACCCAATATGGTGCCGCCTCCATCTCTTCCCGGAAACAATCTGTCTTCCCTCGAGTCACGGGGCTTGATTCCTGCAAGGGCTGGGCCCGGACCTTATTTTATGTGAGGAATGGTTCGAATGAGGATCTGATCCAGCTGCGCCCCTTTGCGATGGGTCCTCCCAATCCAGCTCTGTGGGACCGGGTTCCCAAGAAACCAACTGCCCTGGCGAATCAGGTTAATAAGCGGTTCTAGGAGCTGAAGGATCTGGGGCTGCACAACGAGGATGTGATGATCACATTCGTCCGCAGCCGGATTTCCCCCCTACAGATGTGCACACACAAGCTCTGCCACATGAGCTGGCGACTTGACCCCAACCGGACCTCCTCCTTCGAGTTGAACAACACTGAGATCTTCTGCCGGATCTAGGCCATCTTCACGACCGATAAGGACTTCTCCGCTGATTGGGAGTGGGGGTTGGAGCACTATTGCTGGGACAAGCCTCCTCCTGCGGTAAATCTCATTACCCACCCCTTCTCCGAGTTATATCCTATGTCGGAGCATGTTATTTATTTGATCCCTTTGCATTTTCCTTTTAGTTGTTTCTTCAGCAAACCATTGAAGATGGCACCGAGCCTTCCCTCAAATGGGGGAAGGATCGACTTGTTTCAGACGAGGAGGAGCCGGATCAGGAAATGTTCTTGCCTGCCTCGGACGCATCCAAGCGACCCACTGGTAACTTCCTTTCCTTAAGGGATTGGTCTGATGATGAAGATGATTCCGATTTTGAGATGTTGAAGGTATATAACCCGGCGCCTATTTCTTACGCATTTCTGGCTTCAGCTAACCCGGCTGGGCAGATCCATGAAGATCCCCCTCTTGCTACGAGTGAGCCGACCCCAGCCGTGTCTAAGAAGCGGTCTGCCACTTCAGCTGCTTCTTCCGGGCCTCCCAAAACAACCAAAAGGCGGAAGAAGTACACTGACAAGGTCGCCAGCAAACCTCCGACTAAAGACATAGTTCGGAGAGCTCGGAAGCACAAGGAGTCTTTGACTTCTGACGAGTAAGTCACTTTTCTCTTTGTCCAATTCTCTACTTCATGCTTCTCTATCCATATGCCTTTCTTTTTGTTATAATTTGTTATTCTTTGTTTGATTCGGCAGGGCTACGATGGAGGTTCCCCAGAGAGGCTCCAGCATCGCTTCGCCCCTCCGGCGTACCCCATCTCCCCCTCACGACGATGACATGCGCCCACTGAGCCCAATTCAGGAAGGCTCGGTGGCTGCTTCGGGTCTTAGCCCACCTTGTCCAGAGGAGGGAAACCTCGGAGCAGGGGGAAGTGGCATGGATGAGGCAGCGGATGCTCCCAGCTCTTCATCGGCTCAGCCACAACCCCGTCACTTCCGAGGTACTAGCAGCAACAGCAGCATCAGCACCCGTGCCAACACCGGCACCAGCACAAGCATCAGCACCAGTACCACCAGAAGCACCAGCAGCAACACAAGCACCAGTACCAACACCAACTCCTTCTGCCTCGTCTGAGTCTTCCAAGACTCGGTGAGAAAAGCCAGCTAGCACCAAGGCCGCACCCAAGTCCAAATCTGCAGCTCAAGCCTCAGCCTCCCAGCAGCAACCCAAGGCTAAGAAAGGTTCTGGTGCCACCAAGGCAACATCCATCGAGGCTGGACAGCGCACGCTCGCGTCTATGCTGCCGAAGAGAGATGCTTCCTCTAGGTCAGCTGGCAGCAAACAACTCGCATTGCATACCAGCCCTGCTGCCGCCCTAGTTGCGAGGAGAGAAGCCCACGCCAAAGGCTTGGTGGCGCCTCACATGCTTAGCGGAGAGAGCTATCCTCCAGCTTTGATTGAATACGTCGACAATTGGAACAAAGCGGAGTTCGTCGATCCAAACGACGATCTCCCGGAGAAGTTCGGGCCCGCAGAATTCAGCGCACAAATGAACACAGTAGCCAAGGCTATCAACATTGCTGGCCGGATGATGGAGGTACGCTACTTTGTCTTTTACTTAATACGCACAATTGCTTAGAGATAAATCCATTAGTCCCCGAGCCTCCAGGGGAGTAACTTGTTAATCGGCCGGATGCTCCTTAGCGAACTAGCGTAGCTCCTTAGTAGCTTCGAGTATGCACACACCTAGAGTCGGGTTAAGTTCCACTTGGCCCGGATTTCGTACACTTCGGATATGCACACACCTAGAGCCGGGTTAAGTTCCACTTGGCCCAGATTTTGTACGCTTCGAATATACACACACCTAGAGCCGAGTTAAGTTCCACTTGGCCCAGATTCTGTACACTTCGAATATCCATATAGCTGAGCTAATCATTGCTCTTTTTAGATCATTACCAATCGCCGGACTGCTGAGTTTCAGCGCCTCTTGGACTCACACAAGGGGCTGCGCTCGAAACATGTTGTGCTTTCTTGCCGAGTGCGAGAAAAAGGGTAGGTTTTTTCTTCGACCTCTCCCCCATCTTTCTTTGTCTTTTCCCGCTGAATTAATCTGTCATTCGAATTGTGCAGCCGGAGTGGAGGCCGAAAACACAATTATGAGAAAAAACTTGGCCGAGATAAAAGGTAATTCGCTTTGATTACTCAATTTCCGTGCCCTCTCTCGTTTCTCCTGAGCTCGGCAGATATTCATACCTCGGCTCTACCGGGTCAACAAACCGTTGCAGCATCCCTTGGAGATAGTGTGCCCGTGCCTGATATGATGCTGCATTTTCTCAAACAAGCAGGGCATCATCAGGCCAAGCTCAAGAAGAAGGATGACAAACTTGCCAAACTCCAAGCCAAGGATGATGAAGTTGCCAAGCTCAAGGCTGAGATGAAAAAACTGTTGGAGATATGCCCAAGAGGCAATAATAAAGTGGTTATTATCATATCTTCATACTTATGATAAATGTTTACATACCATGCTATAATTGTATTAACCGGAAACATTAATACTTGTGTGATTTGTAAACTAAAATAAGAGTCCCTAGTAAAGCCTCTTGTTAAACTAGCTTGTTGGTTAATATATGATCATTGTTTCCTGATCATGAACATAGAGATGTTATTAACAACAGGGTCATATCATTAGGAGAATGATGTGATGGACATACTCCTATAGATAAGCGTAGCATAAAGATCAAGTCATTTCAATAGTTCAATTGCTATATGCTTTCTGATACATAGTAACCTAATTCCTTCGACCATGAGATCATGCATATCACCTTTACGGATGGATGCTTTGATGTCATCAAACACCACACCGTAATGTGGTGGCTATAAAAGTGGCATTGAGTGTTCGGAAAGTATTGGTTGGAACACATGGATCAAGAGTGGGATTTGTCCATCCACATGACGGATAGATATTCTCTGGGCCCTCTCGGTGAAATGTCATCCAATTAGCTTGCAAGCATGTGACTGGCTCACAAGGGATCACATACCACGAACGAGAAAAGAGTACTTATCAAGAACGAGGTTGAACTAGGTATGCAGAGATACCGACGATCATAACCTCGGATAAGTAACATATCGTGAGACAAAGGGAAATTGGTATCGTATGTAAGTGGTTCATTCGATCGCAAAGTAATCGTAGAAATATGTGGGAGCCATATGAATTTCCAGATTCCTCTATTGGTTATTGTTCGAGAAGTGTCTCGATCATGTCCGCATAATTCACGAACCGTAGGGAGACACATAAGGATTCGACGTTGTTTGAGTAGTTATGGTATTATGAGAAAGAGACCGAATGTTGTTCGAGTCTCGGATGGGATCCGGATATCACGAGGAGATCCGAATGGTCCGGAGAATAAGATTCATATAAGGAAAGTCCCGTTTGAGTTGGGGAATGGTTCCGGTGTTTTCATCGGGAATGTTCTAGAAGGTTCCGGAATGTCCGGCGCTCCGGAGGGGGAAGGGTACATGAATGTGTCATTACATATTGGAATGATTGCATCATGTACTAGGTGTTCTTGCTGTCCAAAATAAAGGGTTTATTTAAATCCTAAATTGAAAGTCAAACGGCTAGTTTTAAAGTCAAACGGCAATTTTGGGAAGTGGGAAGAGGATTGGTGGAGGTCAATTGGAGGGGATTCCTCCTCCCAAGCCGGGCGCCCACTCAAGGTCGAGTTGGGGAGGGACTCCACTCCTCCCTTGGCCGGCCAGCCCGTCCCACCTATATAAGGAGGGGCAAGGCTCCCTCCTAGCACACACAAGTTCCTATCTTCTACCTCCGGTTTAGAGCCGTTTTGGTTTAGAGCTTCTAATTGCTTTAGCCAGCGGTTTAGAGCCTTCTAATTGATTTAGAGCCTTCTAATTGGTGTGTCTAATTACTAGACCACTAATAGCCTCTCTCATAAGCTCCACCATACTCGCACTGCTTAAGGCGAAGCCTGGGATTTCCCCTCTACTTAGGTACCACGCCAGTTGTCTTCGGAATCGCGAGGAGAGTGCTACAACCTCCGCTGCTTTCTGGAACAAGGAGAGGAAGGTCTTCGCACGAGCGAACGGATCATGGGGAGCGCTGCTGAACGGCGCTGGAAGGATCGTCTACGATCTTGAGATCGGAAAGAGTACGACTACATCATCCACGAGAATCGCTCTCGTTAACCGCTTTGGAATCTTCGAGGTGAGTTCCACTATCGACTCGTTGCTACAATCTAGTAGATAGATCTTGGCTTGTTTGTTTGTATGCGATAGAAAATTTTGTTTTCCATGCTACGAACCCCTACAAAGGGTATCGAGCCGTGTCTATATGTAGATCTGTTGCAGTAGAACACAATGGTCATTGTGGGTTGATGCTTTTATTGTAGATTGCTTTTTGTGTTCTTTTCATCTTGCGGTTTGTTGGGATGTAGCGGCCAGGGCTAACCTTACATGACATCGTTCATGAGACTTGCTCCACGTTTGACATGCAACTCGTATTGCATAAGTGGCTTTATGGTGCTGTTTCTCCTAGCATAGTAAAGATCCAATTTACAGGTAATCAACAATGCTAGTATCAATGTTGTGGTTCTTGTTCGTAAGTTAGAACGACCCTTATTGAAAGCCCCAAACCACCTAAAATATGCAAAGAAAGAAGACGCGTCTAACTTTGTTTTGCGGTGTCTTGATGATGTGATATGGCCATGATTGTGATTATATTTGATGTATGCAATGTTCCTTATTGTAAGTTGGCAACCGGCAGGAGCCATATGGTTGTCTTTAATTTTGTTAAGACCTGCGTGTCTATTCAAAGTAGTTGTAATAGTTGAAGCTGGTGGACGACAACCATGAAGAAGCGTCATTGACCTTGATGCTATCGGTGATGATGGAGATCATGTTCGTGCTTGAAGATGGAGATCGAAAGCACAAAGAAGAAAGGCCATATCATATCACATATTATGAATTGCCTGTGATGTTAATCCTTTATGCATCTTGTATTGCTTAGTAGACGACGGTAGCATTATAAGATGATCCCTCATGCACATAAATTTCAAGTTCTAAAGTGTTCACCCTTAGTATGCACCGTTGCCAAAGCTTGCTGCTTCGAAGCACCACGTGATGATCGGGTGTCTTTGATTCCGCGGGTGAATACAACGTAAGCAAGCCAGATTTGCTTATGCGGTAGCTAAGGTTTGATCTTGACGAGCCTAGCATGTACAGACATGGCCTCAGGAACACGGATCGCCGAAAGGTAAAGCATGAGTCATATAGTAGATATGATGAACATGTTGATTGTTCGCCATTGAAGCTACATCAACTCTCGTGATGATCGGTTTGATGTGGTGGATTTGGTTCGTGTGATCACTAAAACAATGTGAGGGATGTTGTTTTGAGTGGGAGTTCACCTAGATTAATTTAATTATTAATTAGAACTCAATTTATCATAAACTAAATCAAAGTGAATTTGCATAGTTGTTATAGTCATTGGCATCCGTTTACCACCTTGCGCTTAGTTATAATTGAGATGATAGAACTATAGAATTCTGGTTAGTTACTTTACGAACTGGTATCGTATTGTTTTGAAGTGTTAATCTAAAGTTTAAAAGTCCTATTGCAAATTTTCAGTAATTTCCGGTTACTCCATAAAGTTTAATAATTAGTATTAAAACAAGAGTGACAATTCCAAGTGTTAGTGTTTGAGTATCATGTTTGTCTCCATGATTCTTGATATTCAAAGGATTGTCTTAATATCAAGGTTATCTAGGATCTGAAAGAGTTGTTTCAGAAACCATGATGTGTGGAAGATATTGTGATATCTGAAATGAAGTTTTGGTTACAACATGATAGAGTATAATATGGCAAAAGTCATGTTCTCATATTTGATGAGAATTTGCAAAAGGTTGGAGACACTAGTTGTCCTAATCTTCCAAAAGGTTTTGGAGAGCAACATTATACTCACGATTCACCGTTATAAGCTAAAGTAGCTTGATCATGGATAATTCCATGATGAAGGTGAATATTTGATGTAGGTAAAATGTTTACTACACCAAGAGTTAACTAAAGAAAGGAATTTGAAAGAACACCAAACATTTGATAATGGTGATCTACTTCAAAGTGCAAGTCCAAAGACATTGGTATTTAACTATACACGCTTTGGACTATGTGTCATATGTATGACTCCACTATTGATGTTGATAGATTCTTTCAAACAGAAAAGGAAATACTAAAAGAATCTCATAAGTATATGGCGAGAAAAGAAAAGACTAGAATTGTTCAGTTTAAGTATATAGATGATATATGTGTTATGGCTATATTCTTTGCTTATTAAACAATGTGGTTCTTAAGTATTTGATACTGAATTTGTTGGTGTGAATCGTCATACGAAACAACACAATTCATGAACTACAATGGCCTAAGTAACTAGCAAAAGAATAGGTGATGATGTTCATCGAGAACAAATAAAGGGTTATTTTGTTGCTCGTTAAACATCAACGCTTGCCTTCAAGATTTGTTTTATCAGGTATTATGAGAACAAAAGGGTTGTTCAAATAATTGCCGTAATCCATAAAAGATGGATGATTCACAAATATCGTTGGAGAAATCACATCCATAAAACTAGTGCTAAAATTGTCGAAAGACAAATTGATTGAAAGATCACTTAGGAAGTGACATCGCCGTTTGAATTATATTGGAAAGAAAACATGAAGAAACTCCATGTGGATGGAATTTTGGAGTCTTTTGATTTTTGATCAAATGACGTTTGTGAAACTTTCCTAGAGATAATTAAAACTTCGTTCAATAGGCCAAAAGGGAATGAATGACTAACTTATTGGAACTTGTGCATATTGTTGTACGAACTCCATTATGTGTAGTCAGGAGCGATGGATTTCAACTTCATATGCTTTCTCCGAAAATTTGAGTGAATATGTGAATATTTACTTAATAAGGATGAAGTGTGAAATATTTGAAAAGTTCGAAAGATTTTCAAGATGAAGTGCAAAATCATTGTAACAAGAATATAAATAGTTTATGATAAGATCATAAAGGAAGATATTTAAGTTACAAGTTTAGCATAATACCTAAGATTTAAGGAATCGGTCCGTGGATTTGCATTTCCCGAAACACCATAAGAGTATGGAGCGTTCGAGATATGTAATTGAACCTTGTTTGACATGGTAAGATCAAAGGTATAATTCATAAAACTGCCATTATATTTTAAAGATTAAAAGCTTTAGAGATTACCGTTTTCCACTGAAAAGAGCTCCATCATAATCCGCTGAAATGACACCATATAAAGTTATGGTTTGGGATAAAACCCAAGTAGTCTTTTCTTAAAACATTGGTATGCTATGCATAAGAAAGATGTTTGCAACCAAAGTCGGATAAACCTGTCTTTGTATTACTGATAAGTATTCCTCCATAAACACCGGAGACAAAAGTGTTTGTCGCTTAGAACGTCAAGTTTCTTTGAGAAGGAATTTTTCGTGAAAAGTTAAGTGGGAGGACAATAGAACTTTGATAAGGTTAAAGGAACCTTAGCTATATGTGCAGAGTTGCGCTTGAAAAGTGTTAGGAGGCAACAAACTCATAGCTCACGTGCCTCAAAGGTTGTGGTCACGGAGGTCTAAGTTTCTATTGAAACAAGTAGGTCGGATGAACAATCAAATACCAAGATTTGAGGGTTGAATCATTATTTGAGAATAATGAACCTACTACATGCAAAGAAGCAATGATGGGCCTTGACTCCGTCTAATGGCTTGAAGCCATAAAATCCGTGATAGTTCCATACACGAGAAATCAAGTTTTGAACTTGAAGGACCCTCGAGAAAGGTGTAAGACCTTACAGTTGTGTTTGGATCTATAAAGAAGTAGACATGGATGTTTCACATCTATGAAATAGTCGACATGTTGGGAAAGAGTTCACAACAATGTTCAAAGGTTGTATATGACAAGATTTGATCTTTCATAGCGATTTTTAGTCTAGACGGATTAATGTAGCAACCACTACATATAATTTGTTATGTGGTAGTAGAATAAAACAAAACAAGTTCTTCTAATAGAATGGTTACCTAGGACGTGTGCATGACACGGTCCAAAGGGTTTTGTTAATTCAAAGGATGCTAAAAGCATATGCAAACTTCAATGGTTGAAGTAAGCATAGCGGAGTTGGAATCTTCACTATGATGAAACTGTTAAAAGAGTTTAATTTCATCGGAGACAATGAAGATGCTTGCATTTGCAAGAAATTAAGTGGGAGCGCTAAAACATATTTCTAATACATTATGTGGAGGACATATTGTTGATTGGAAATGATGTATCTTTTATTAACACATATTAAGAATTTCATCCCGATGAAAGACTTAGGCAAAACCAAATATTTGGCATCAATACGCTAATATGGTTGTGCTGAAGTACATAGACGAGATATTGAATGAGTTCAATATAGAAACTACAAGAAAGGTTCTTGTTACGAAAGGATTGAATAAATTCAATATTGATGATATATTCAAGTGTATTGACATTTGGTAAGTGAAACAAAGATTCAAGTATAGATTGATACTTGATGTATGAAATCACAAAGAGTATTTATATCAATCATACTGTGATATGTACAAATCCAGATATGTCCTATGCTCTAAATGTTGTGAGCATATACCAGAATGATTTGTAAGATGATCATTGGACAATAGTAAGGATATTCTTATGATCTTTTGGAAGAACTAAGAGTATATTATTTGTAGAAGTGACAAATAGATGGTTAGTTCATTGTAAAAGTACTACATTGATACTAGCTTTGTCACAAAGTACAAATTTAGTTTATCTCAATCTAAACTAAGGGTGGCACAATATAATGGAAAGTAAGTTCCATAATGGATTTGGATGAGTTCCAAAGTTAAGACATTGTGACAGATACTACAACAAAAGGCTAAGTATATGACTGCTATTATAGCAGCAAAAGAGGGCATTTGTGTCAAGTAGTTTGTTATCAAACTAGGTGTAGTTCACAGAGTTATAATACTATGAAGATATATTGTGCGACAATATTATCAACATGTTTTAACCCCAAAGAACTAAAGGTCACACCAAAAGACCAAATTATACAAAGCCATCTCATTAGAGAATGAGTGATGCGTAGAGACGCAAAGATATGCAATTACACACGGACCTGGAAGTGTCAGATCCGGAGATCAGTTGACCACTAGCAATCGTGTACATACAACACCGGAAAGCCATAGGTGTTGAATACACAAAGGTTTGAAACTAGATTATTGACTCTAGTGCAAGTGGGAGACTGTTGGAGATATGCCCAAGAGGCAATAATAAAGTGGTTATTATGATATCTTCATACTTATGATAAATGTTTACATACCATGCTATAATTGTATTAACCGGAAACATTAATACTTGTGTGATTTGTAAACTAAAATAAGAGTCCCTAGTAAAGCCTCTTGTTAAACTAGCTTGTTGGTTAATATATGATCATTGTTTCCTGATCATGAACATAGAGATGTTATTAACAACAGGGTCATATCATTAGGAGAATGATGTGATGGACATACTCCTATAGATAAGCGTAGCATAAAGATCAAGTCATTTCAATAGTTCAATTGCTATATGCTTTCTCGATACATAGTAACCTAATTCCTTCACCATGAGATCATGCATATCACCTTTACGGATGGATGCTTTGATGTCATCAAACACCACACCGTAATAGGGTGGCTATAAAAGTGGCATTGAGTGTTCGGAAAGTATTGGTTGAAACACATGGATCAAGAGTGGGATTTGTCCATCCACATGACGGATAGATATTCTCTGGGCCCTCTCGGTGAAATGTCATCCAATTAGCTTGCAAGCATGTGACTGGCTCAAGGGATCACATACCACGAACGAGAAAAGAGTACTTATCAAGAACGAGGTTGAACTAGGTATGAGATACCGACGATCATAACCTCGGATAAGTAACATATCGTGAGACAAAGGGAAATTGGTATCGTATGTAAGTGGTTCATTCGATCGCAAAGTAATCGTAGAAATATGTGGGAGCCATATGAATTTCCAGATTCCTCTATTGGTTATTGTTCGGAGAAGTGTCTCGATCATGTCCGCATAATTCACGAACCGTAGGGAGACACACTTAAGGATTCGACGTTGTTTGAGTAGTTATGGTATTATGAGAAAGAGACCGAATGTTGTTCGGAGTCTCGGATGGGATCCGGGATATCACGAGGAGATCCGGAATGGTCCGGAGAATAAGATTCATATAAGGAAAGTCCCGTTTCGGAGTTGGGGAATGGTTCCGGTGTTTTCATCGGGAATGTTCTAGAAGGTTCCGGAATGTCCGGCCCGGAGGGAAGGGTACATGAATGTGTCATTACATATTGGAATGATTGCATCATGTACTAGGTGTTCTTGCTGTCCAAAATAAAGGGTTTATTTAAATCCTAAATTGAAAGTCAAACGGCTAGTTTGAAAGTCAAACGGCAATTTTGGGAAGTGGGAAGAGAGGAGGATTGGTGGAGGCCGAATTGGAGGGGGATTCCTCCTCCCCAAGCCGGCGCCCCACTCCAAGGCCGAGTTGGGGAGGGACTCCACTCCCTCCCCTTGGCCGGCCAGCCCGTCCCACCTATATAAGGAGGGGCAAGGCTCCCTCCTAGCACACACAAGTTCCTATCTTCTACCTCCGGTTTAGAGCCGTTTTGGTTTAGAGCTTCTAATTGCTTTAGCCAGCGGTTTAGATCCATCGAATTGATTTAGATCATTCTAATTGGTGTGTCTAATTACTAGACCACTAATAGCCTCTCTCATAAGCTCCACCATACTGCACCGGCTTAAGGCGAAGCCTCATGGATTTCCTCTACTTCGGTACCACGCCACAGTCTGCCGAATCGCGAGGAGAGTGCTACAACCTCCGCCTGCTTTGGAACAAGGAGAGGAAGGTCTTCGTCGAAAATTTAACGTGTGACCGATCAAGGGAGCGCTGCTGGAACGTGGCGCTGGAAGGATCGTCTACACGATCTTGAGATCGGAAAGAGTACGACTACATCATCCACGAGAATCTGCTCTCGTTAACCGCTTTGGAATCTTCGAGGGTGAGTTCCACTATCGACTCGTTGCTACAATCTAGTAGATAGATCTTGGCTTGTTTGTTTGTATGCGATAGAAATTTTTTGTTTTCCATGCTACGAACCCCTACAAAAACTCAAAAAGATCCACAAGGCTGAGATGGACAAGGCTGGCCAAGACTTCACCGAAGAGCGAGAACGTCTTAGCCTCCAACTTTCAAAAGATCAAGAGTTGCTGAAGGAGGTTGACGTTAAGCTTGACTCGGCTAATGTTGAACTTGAGAAGCTCCGGAAGAGGCGTGCTGATTGCACCAAAGAGCTGACCCAGATCCACAGTCATATCTCCCGTAAACTCTTTTCCTTCAGCTGACATGTATTTCTCCGGATTAAACTCTTTTACTTACTTCACTTGTTTCGTTTTCAGGCAAATTCCCGCAGAGCGATGCCATTGCGGCTACTGCCGTCGCCAAGTTCCGCCAGCAGAGGGGTACCCCAACTGGTCCTGGGTCTGAAACTATTCCCTATGACATGGAGGACTTGCTGGTCAGCCTATCCTCTCGCATTGAAATTGTGAAGAACTATGGCTCAGGTCTCCTTGATTCAGCCGTCCGGATCTTCCGTGCCCTTTGGCCTGATGAGGATGTTCCAGAGGGATCTATTGTTTTGATCAATAAGCTGATGGATTGCGAGACCCAGCTCGACCTCTAGAGGGAATCCGCCACTCGTGCTAGAGCTGATACTGTTCTCCACTTTGTGCTCACGTGGTATGAAAAATTAGATATGAAGATTCTCGAGCGCTTGCGCACCGGGTCAAGGTGGTCGAATGATCCGGATTGGGTAGCCCGACACAAGGCTTGTGCCCACAACCTCATCCAGTTTGCCCCTGTCCATCAATGGAACGAAGGACCAAGCTTCCTTGGAGCCGTTGACGGCGAATATGTTGAAGATGATTCTAGTGACGAGGAAGAGGACGAAGCCTCGGATCTCGAAGATAACAAAGATGATGATTTAGACCGGGCCGAGTTCCACTGGGCGCCGAGTTACCTCCTCCTGCTGCTGCTCCTTGAGCACGGAAAACACTTTGAAATTTATCAGATCCCCGGTATGCCGGGTGCAGATGTATCACTCATACTGATTATATTTTGCTACTTAACTATTCACGCCGGATTAACTTGGGCGTAGTCCCCGAGTTTCATTTTCTTGTTTCTCCAATTTCATGGCTCGGCTCGCGTCTACCATGATTCGGTTTTGTGACTTACGAGTCTGAGTTTCAAAAATTGACTTAACAATACTTGGAAACTTGAGGATTAGCTCAAAATAATCTAGCGCAGCAAAAATAAGGTAAACATAAGGTTAGTCCGAATAACAAATGTCGGCTCGATTACGTTCTTTTCCTTAGTCGTTTTTCATGTGCTACGCAATTCCAAACTTGTTCTCTTGCTTGCCATGAAGCCAAATCTTGTTGGATAGCAGCAAGTCGAAGAGTTGAGTTTTTGATGCTTACACACTACTAATCCGGCTTAGGCTGAAGGAACTTAAGCCAGCCGACATAAAAAATAAAGTAGTTAACGAATAGAATGACAATTATTACTAAGGCAGTCCCCGAGTTACTGCTCGAGGTGCCAAGATTTCATTGATAAACTCATTGTCGGCATACATACCGACATATGAGAGACTCGGATACACACACTTCTTTGTTAAGTGTAGAACGGACGAAGTAGAGCTACATTCCATGGACGCTTAGATTCCTCGCCGGACTTGTCTGCCTTGTTCTTCTCATGTGGTTGTGCATCAGTGAGATAATAAGAGTCATTGTGCAATGCTTTGCTCACGATGAATGACCCTTCCCATGGGGGGATAACTTATGCATGCCAGAAGTACCAAATCACCTTCCCGGAAGACTCGGGGGTTTACTTTCCGGCTATGATAGCGTCGGAGATTTTGCTGATATATGGCGAATCTGGACAATGCCAATTCTCTCGCTTCTTCCAGCAGATCAACATCATTTTGTCGGGCTTCTCGCACTTCGGCTTCTGTGTATTGGGTGACCCTAGACGAATCATGCTCTATGTCGGCTGGTAATACAGCGTCTGCCCCATATACCAGAAAAAATGGCGTATAACCCGTTGATCGATTCGGAGTTGTTCTTAAACTCCACAGTACCGCTGGTAGTTCTTCTATCCAGCACCCCGCTGATCTTTGCAGCGGCTCAATGAGCCGGGGTTTTATCCCGGATAAAACTAATCTGTTGGATCTTTCCACTTGTTCGTTCGATGTGGGGCGGGCTACTGAAGCAACGTCCAGCCGGATCTTCTTATCTCGGCAGAATCGCGCAAATGCTCCTTCAACAAAATTAGTGCCGTTATCTGTTATGATACTGTGAGGATAGCCATATCTCAGGATGATATCTTTGAGGAATGTCACGGCTATAGCTCCATCACATTTTTTATCGGCTTTACTTTAATCCATTTTGTAAACTTGTCAACCATAACCAGGATATGGGTCATATTTCCTCTCGCCGGCTTAAATGGACCAACCATATCTAGACACCATACAACAAAAGGCCAGGGAATTGGTATGGTCTTGAGCTCCGACATTGGCATGTGTGTCTTGGTAGCATATCTCTGATAACCATTACATTTTCTTACTAGATCTTCTGCTTGTTCCAAGGCACTTGGCCAGTAAAATCCATGCCGGAAAGCTTTTGCCACTAAGGCTCTAGATGAGGCGTGATGCCCACATTCCCCTTGATGTATATCTCGGAGGATGTCAAGCCCTTCTTCCGGGTCAACACACTGTTGTAGGACATTCGTGACACTCCTCTTGTATAGCTCGGCATTGATAATCGTGTATGCCTTTGCCCTTCTCTGAATTTGCCTTGAAAGCACTTCTTCATTGGGAAAGGATCCATCCTTCAGGAACTGGAATATGGGTAGTGCCTAAGCCGGTATAACTCGCACTAGAAATACATCCTCGTTAATTTCCATTTGATCCACCGACATAACCTCCGCCGGGTCAAGTTGCGCAGTCCCCGGGTTCTGCGAAGCAGTCCCCGGGTTTCCTGAACCACTTCCCACATCAATGTCCATGGGCGCAGCTTCTGACTCCAGATTTGCCGGGATATAGATTGACTCGGATTCTGGGGATGGCCTAATATATGGCTTTCTGAGGTGCTCTATTGCTACACCCGGTGGAATCGCTTGTCGGGTTGATCCGAGTTTTGACAGTACATCGGCAGCTTCGTTTTCCAGCCCGGGTACATGGTGAAACTCGCATCCCTCGAAGTATCCTGATATCTTCTGCACATGAAATCTGTACAATGCCATGTTTGCATCCAGAGCATCCCATTGCCCTGAGACTTGCTGAACTACCAGATCCGAGTCACCAAAGCACTGGATCCGATGTATTCCAATTTCTTTTGCCACTTTGAGCCCATGCACAAGTGCTTCATACTCTACAACATTGTTTGGTGCTGCGAAGTGGATCTGCAGCACATACTTCAGCTGGTCTTTCTTAGGAGAGGTAAGCACCACTCCGGCACCTAACCCGGTTTTCGTCTTTGATCCGTCAAAATGCATTCTCCGGTAATTCGGATCTGGCAACGGTTGCTCATATTGCATCTCGGCCCAATCCACGAAAAAGTCAGCCACTGCCTGAGACTTGATCGCATCTCCCCTGTCGTATTGTGGAGCATAAGGGGCTAGCTCGATTGCCCATTTTGCGATCCGGCCGCTTGCATCCTTGTTGCTCATTATTTCAGATATGGGGGCTTCACATATCACTTTTATGGGGTGCTCTTCAAAATAATGCTTTAGCTTCTTAGCTGCCATATACACACCATATGCCATCTTCTAATAGTGAGGATAGTTTTGCTTTGATGCTGATAATACCTCGCTCAGGTAATAGACTGGCCTTTGCACTAACTTACCCTCCTCGCCGCGTTCTACCATAATCACTCCACTTACAACCCGGTTGGTTGCGGCTATATAGAGCAACATTGGCTCTTTTGATAGTGGAGAAGCTAACACCTGTGCAGTAGCTAGCATTTTCTTTAACTCGATGAAGGATTCATTGGCCTGCGGCGTCCATATGAACTTGTTCGACTTTTTCATTAGCTGATAGAGAGGCAATGCCTTTTGTCCCAACCGACATACAAACCGACTTAAGGATGCTAGGCAACCCGTGAACTTCTGGACATTGTTAAGGCACTTCGGTAATTCCATTTGCTCTATGGCTCGGATTTTAGTTGGTTTAGCTTCGATACCTCGGCTAGAGACAAGAAATCCGAGTAATTTTCTAGCTGGGACACCGAAGGTACACTTTTCTGGGTTAAGCTTCATTCGGAACCTCCTTAGGTTGGCAAATGTTTGCCTAATATCGTCAAGGAGCGTTTTGCTTTCCTTGGTTTTTATAACCACATCATCCACATACACTTGCACATTTCGGCCAATTTGGTCGTGTAAACATTTTTGCATACATCTTTGGTACGTTGCCCCTGCATTACGTAAACCGAAAGGCATGGTGCGATAGCAATAAGCCCCGTATGGGGTAATAAACGCAGTCTTTATTTGATCATTCGGGTTCAGAGGTATCTGGTGGAAACCATAATATGCGTCTATGAATGATAACAGTTCACACCCAGTAGTAGAATCTATAACCTAATATATCCTTGGCAGTGGGAATGGATCTTTTGGGCACGCCTTATTCAGGTTCGTGTAATCGATGCACATACGCCAAACCACTACCACATTCAGATCATCTTTCTTCTTCTCCACCAGCACTGGATTAGATAACCAATCCGGATAAAGCACTTCCATGATGAACCCAGCTGCGAGGAGCCGAGCTATCTCATCTCCAATGACTTTTCTCCTGTCTTCGGCGAAGCGGCGGAGAGGTTGCTTCACCGGCTTTGCTCTGGGTCTCACATTCAAAGAGTGCTCGACCAACTCCCTCGGAACACCTTGCAAGTCCTGTGTGGACCAAGCAAAGATATCCCAATTCTCACAGAGGAAGTTGACGAGCTCGCTTTCCTATTTCTCATTTAACTCGACACCAATTGTTATGGTGCGCTCTGGGAACAGATCATCAACAGGTACTTTCTTTGTATCCTTTGTTGCTTGAAATGAGACACTTCCATGCGGGTTACTCAGCGCCGACATATACTGCTGCGCGGACTGAGCCAATGCCTCTACTTCCTAGATCTTTCTCTTTTCTAGTGCAATCACGAGTGATTCGGCCAGGTTAGACCCGGCTGATGCACACTCAATGGAACATCGGAAATCCCCAGCTATGGTAATTACACCATTTGGCCCAGGCAACTTCATCTTCAGGTAACTGATGTGAGTACTTGCCATGAATTTGTTCAGGGCTGGCCTACCGAGTAACGCGTGATATGCGCTTTCTAAGTTCACAACCTCAAACTCCAAATTTTCAGTTCGGCAGTTATCTCTTGTGCCGAATAACACATCAACCCGGACTTTGCCAATGGGTTCACAGGAGATACCAGGCACAATGCCATGGAAAGTTGTCCTTGTAGTTTGGAGCATGTTCTCTGAGATACCCAACTTGCTCATTGTATCCACGTACATGATATTGATGCTGCTGCCATTGTCAATCAGCACCTTAGAGAATCTTACATTGATATTTGGACCGATGAATGTTGGGAACAGCACCAATGCATACGAACCAGGGTTCGGCATGAGCTTGGGATGGTCCTTGATACTCCAGGTAATTTCTTGATCCGGCCAAGGCATATACCTTGTCACTGCCGGCATAACCGCATTTACTTCCATATGTCGGTATTGCAAGATTTTTCTATCTGTTTCCTCCGTGGTAAACACATAGTAACTCTAGCGATGCTCTTTGTATTCATTTCTCCCTTCATTGCCGGGATACCTTTGATCTGGCTGATGCTGGTTTTCCACCTGATGCACTGCATCCCTTCTTTCATGATTCTCATACCTCGGAGGAGGTGGTGGTAACATTAATCGCTATGATTTGCTCTCGAGAGCAACTGCTGCCGAGGTAACTCCTGCCGAGGTTGATCGTTCCGAGGTGCATGAGCATTCCCCAAGCCACCTTGCTCTATCTTCCTCATCCACTCACATTGCCGGGTTGTATGACCCACCGGGTTACTCGGATTTGGCGTGTGAAATTTGCACGGCTGATCCAGCATTGCCTCATACGTATACCTCGGCCGGTCTTTCTTTTCTTGCCACTGTCTCTTTTGCTCGGGCGTCCAAGTTTTCTTGCCATCATTTCTTGGAGTCCACTGTTGCCCTCCAGTTTTCTGACGCTGATTACTCCCTGCTCCGGGTTGATCTTGATTTACAGCAGCAACTTGTTGTGAACTATACCTGTAATCTGGTCTATCATCCCTTCTCTTACTCCGGTAATCATTTCGCCAGGATGATCCGGCTCCGTCTCGCTGGTAGTTCTCCTCATTCGACTCGTTTGACATTAGCCGGGGTTGAGTCGGATCACCCAAAGCATACGAATCAGCAATCCGGATTGTCTCTGCCAGCGTAGTTGGCATATCCCTTTGTAACCTTTGCCACATCATGCTTGCATATCTACACCCTTGTGCAAACCAAGCTATGGACTGAGACTCAATCATGCCTTCACACAAATTTCTCACGTTGCACCAGCGGGTTAGGAACTCTCGGTTTGTTTCATTTGGTCTCTGTTTGCACATTGCTAAGGTCTGTGGCCTATTCGACCTCTGATACGTGCTCGAGAAGTTACTGACGAACA
This sequence comes from Avena insularis, assembly GCA_023614405.1. NCBI lineage: Eukaryota > Viridiplantae > Streptophyta > Magnoliopsida > Poales > Poaceae > Avena > Avena insularis. The sequence continues at coordinate 90,230,602 of CM042696.1, read as the reverse complement.
TTTCCTCAAAATCGATCCAACTGTTGATACTACCGGGTGGTAAATTGTTTAACCATACCCTCGCTGGCCCCTCCAAAGATCTCGAGGTAATGATCTCACGCCCATCTCAAATTTCTTGTCACAATTTTCACTGCCGTTGCGTAGTTGATCAACCAATCCTCCGACTTGGTGCTGCCGTCATATGTTTTCGTGCCTCCGGGTAACTGGAAGTTAGGTACCGGAGGCTCTTTCATGATCTGGGGCCCAACGCACGCTGGACCCGGAGGACCTTGCCCCTCAATCTGCTCCGACCTATAGAGCCAATCCAGCTTTAACCTGGCATCGTCTGGGAGCAAGTTCCTGCTTCCCAACCTTGACCCTATCACATGATAATCCGGCCTAGGGTACCCTGCATTCACCATTTCTGAATCACCGTTGTTGTATCTGTCTTGCTCTTGTTGAGCGCAATTTTGCCGCATACCTTGGCTGGCATTCTGCTGTTGCCGAGGTACACTCCGCTGCTGCTGTTGCCGAGGTAGGTTTTGCCCTACACCCGCCGAGTTACGCTGTCTGGCATTGCTGTTTTCAGCGTTTCTCTGACCGGCATTGCCTTGGTCACGGTTACCTCGACCCGCTTCACCTCGGCTGACACTTTGTCGATCCTCATTTCCCTGCATTGCTTTTCCTTTCCCTGCCCTTGCCGGGTCATACGTGACTATATGTTTGTTTCTCCTTGCCGAGGTTACCACTTCCTCTCTTCTAGGGCCATCATGAGGGGATGATGCAGCTCCAGTAGATTTCTCCGGGTTAACCGCTACCGAATAAACGACCTTGGAAACCCTAGCTCTTGTCGGGTTAGCTCTGAGCAACTCTTCGTTCTGTCTGTTAGCGATCCGAACTAACTCGTTGACCCTCTCCTGCTGTCTTTGTCGGGCTTCACCCGTCAAACCTTCTAACTCGGATGCATCCGCATCCACTGCTCTGAGGTTCTTTGCCGGGGTGCTATACTTCGGCAACCCCATGGACAAAGGGTTCTCTGATTCCTCAACTCTAGTGTCACCCTCTTTGTTCATCTCACTGATGAGGTTTCTCCCTTTTAGTTTTACAGCATCTACCTTATTTGCTCTTGCGTACTCGCGCAGCGTCATGTTCAACGACTACTGAGCCGCGACTATCTTTTTTGCACCCTCTAGTATTTTCTGCCTAGTTTCCTCTAACTTGGCTTGTGCCTGAGCCAGATCTACCACAGGTGCTATGGGGCTTTCCAAGCTATTTATCGCCTGCTGCAGCAGGTTTTCTGGCCTCTCAAGCGGAGGACCTCTACTTTTCCTAGGCGCCTTGGGTGTTACCTCCGGATCTGGTGCTGGGTCTTTGCTCGCACCAACGTCAGGTGCTGTCATCATTACCTCAGCGTGGTCAGGGGAGCGAGTGATACGCGCACCATGAGCCGCACTAAGGGGTGGCTCGCCTCCCTCGACGACGTGCCCTGGGTGAACGCAAGACACATCGACGCCGATTTAGATCCTGTGGGTGCCAAGCTTGACGAAGAGGCCATTGTGCTGTGGAGGTCGCTTGCCGAAGAAACCAACATTGTCACTGACGTAGTCTAGCGCTCCAAAGCGCTGAACGAGCCCAGAGACGATGTGCTCGCTGTTGCCGATGATGCTTCCCGTCCGGATCTTCACTCCTTCTAGCGCCGCTAGCCCCACGGTGGGCGCCAACTGTCGTGGTGGTGTTACGGCAGATGCCATGGATAGGCTAAAGGTAGGGCCAATATGCACTAGAGGAATCCAGGGAGGGATAGTGTGGTGATTCCACACACAAATGCTTTGTATTCTCCAAGTGTACAAGGTCTACAGATGCTCCTTGAGCTGTATTGGGGAGAGGAGGAAGAAGAAGCTCTCTTACTCTCACCAGCACCTATCTCTCAATGAACAAACTACTCACGTGCCCACCAGCCCCAACTTCAGTGGCCCTAGTGCCCCTTATAAAGGGGAGGCTAGGTCTCTAGTTAGGGCATACGTGGAGGCATATTTCTGGGAATATGTCTCTCCCAAAATAGCAAACCGACCGGGTCTCCTTTTGCCATCGTAAGCCATGCAGAAGCTACGTAAAGCCTACATAGTGCAAGTGCGTCATCTTTGTCGGCCACGCCTCGCTGGTCCCTCCCTCTGTTTGCTTCACTCACGCTCCTGCGCACATAGGTCACCCTTTGACCAGCGAGATACCTTCCTTCTCTTGCAAGCCTAATATAACCCGGATCATGCCTGGTTAATCCGGCCCCGTGGATACCTGCATTCAAATTACAAATAGCCCGCTGGCATATGACATACGTCGGCCGGGACATAGTCAGGTGGACATCCTCCGGTCCGGTTTACTCCGTAAGTCGGCTTGCCTTGAGGTGACTCGGCCAGCATATGCTTTGACCTTGCCGTACCTCGGCTAACTCGGCCTTTATACCCTGGTGTTACCCTACCCGGGGGTATCCCCCCAACAGTGACTCAAGCACTATATTGCTGGAGATTCTTACAATGAAGATATTGATAATATTCAAGTAGTAACTTCGGAAAAATTTATCAAAGACCAAATTCAGAGACCTGCAGCATCCGTTTTCGAATAGGTAATAGTTCTGGTAAGAAAAGTTCCACGAAAATTCTATCCAGTTATATTTTTACCCCCTGGTCGCGCCAGCATGTGGTGTGGCCACCCCGGACTCCATCTCCAACCTGTTTTCTCCCAGTACCTTCCTTTTGTTATAAATCTTCGTAATATATAATCCCCCGGATCTTCCGAGGTTCGTATATCGTGTTCTCGTCATGTTTTTGCTTCGGTATGTTTTGTTCAGATGTCGTTCAGGGGTTCATCTTCAAAGGATTACGAGCTGCGACACCGTCACGAGCTCCATCACAATCTTGAGCAGAAGAGCTTTGTAGGATGGGTGGAAGAAGAAAGGATCGCAACTAGGCGCGAAGACATGGATCAGAATGGCAGGGAGGAAGTAAAGGACATGACAGCAGACATGAAGGGGCTGATACCTCCAACTCTAGACCACAGTTCCTGCCCTGTAGTAGTGGAAGCTCTACGAATAACTAACAAGTTCTATGACAAGTACCAAGTCCTGAGAAGGTAGGTGGATATGCTTCAAGAGGAGAATGACAGTCTTCGCAAGATGCTGGAAGATTTTCTCACCCCAATCGAGAGAACACGACCACCACCGAAGGAGTAATTCGTCATCAGGTTTTGGCATCCCCTTGGTTTGTTCCAAGCTTGGGGGAGTGCCGCGGTATCACATCACTATCTTCTATCTTTTTACCTTTTTAGTAAGAGTCATATCATGAATAGAGAAGTTATCATGTAGGATGGTTTGCATTATGAAAGTGTCCCCCCTCTCGTTAGATATCTATGTATCCCTTGGTGTGAGTTGCCATTATGGAATATTAATGAGAAGTTCTATCATTTACTCTTTTGCATATCTTATTTTAGTTTTCAATTCATGGTTATATGATTGATCTTGTCATTAGTATTGGTATCACTTTCGGATCATTGAGTTAATTTAGTTGGTTTGGCAAACCTGGCTCGGTCAGTAGCAACACTATTTTGAGAATTGAATGAAAAATATAAAAGTACTCTTAAAGAAGTATAATTTCATCATCTTTCTTTCTTGATTTGCTCATAAGTTTAGTATTCTCTAGTTAAGACCTTTTGTGCTTCCAAGGAAGATCGCATGTTTGTTTTTATCACTTGTATGTTTGTTTGTTTCCTTCAACTCTTATGCTTGCTACCCAGCCTTGCTAGCCAAAAACCTGTACTGAGAGGGAATGCTTCTCGTGCATCCAATCCTTAAACCAAAACCTATGCCATTTGTGTCCACCATACCTACCTATTAGCATTATTGCTATTCCAAGTAAATTCATGTTTTTATCTACCTTCCGAATTAAACTTGTAATGTGAAAATTAGTGATTAAAGCTCTCACGAACTTGATGGCACACTTTACTCTCTTGCACTTAATAAACTTGAACCATTGTGCCCATCTATGTTGCGTATATTCTTGCGCTTTGTAAGTTGTGAATTAGCAGAACCATGTTGTCATAGCAGAACCATGCTGTCATGGGGAACGCTTTCAACATTGCACCGGTACTTTGTACCTAGTTGATATCATGCTCTTTTGTCTATGGATGTCGTCGGTGTGAAATGAAAGGGGAGCTTGTAAGTCCATGGAGTTATGTATGTGTGTTAGAGAAACGCCAGTCTAATCCATGCCTAATCATGGTGGAAACCTGCAGCGTAACCATAATGAGCATCTATGAAGCATTCTTCTTATAAAAAAGAGATAGAGATTGAGAAAAAGAGAAAAATAATAATAATAAAGAAGAGATGAGAAAAGAGGAAAGAGAGAAAAAAGCACCATATTCCCATAGCAAATAAGAAGATTGCTGAGATGCTTGTTGTCTGCTTTCCTTGTCATGTTGATATGGGGATTCTTCCGTATCATCGGGCAAGGGGTACCCCGTTGGCGGTTCTCTATGATACACATGTACTTACTATGACAAGAACTTATCGGTAACTAAACTTGAGTAGTGATACATTACAAATGTATCTATAATTTTTGATGTTCCATGCTTGGTTTTATCCACTTTCTTGTGTTTTGTTCCAACTTTGGAGTACTTTTCATATGATTTCTTGGACTAACCTATTAAAAAGAGCCACGATTGACTACATTTTTCTCGCTGTTTTGGTTCCGGAAAGTCGAAAATGAATATTCTCGAATTGACGGGACAAAAGCCAAAGTGCCTATTTTAGGATGTCATCAAGTGCGAGAATACGAGGCGAAGAGGGCTAGGGGCCACCACCACATGGCACATGGCGGGCCTGACCCGCGCCAGGGGGTGGTGTGGCCGCTTCCGGCACCCCCTCGGCCTCCCCTTCCGACTATAAGATGCCCTCGAGACGAAAACCCTAAGGGCCCGATCAAAAAATCCACGAAAGAGTTTGTAGCCGCCGTCATCTCCATCCCAAGATCGGGAGGGATCTGAAGCTCTTCCTGGCACCCTGCCGGAGAGGGGAATTCACCCTGGAGGCCTTCTTCATCGCCATGCAAGCCTCCGGTGTGATGTGTGAGTAGTTCATCCTTGGACTACGGATCCATGTAGTAGCTAGATGGCTGGTTCTCCTCCTTTGTGCTTTCATGTCTAGATCTTGTGAGCTCTGTTCATTATCAAGATCATCTATTTGTAATTCTGCATGTTGTGCTTGTGGGGATATGATGGATATTGAGATGCTATTTCAGATTGATTATTGATTCTATCATGTCTTTGTTATTTGTGATCTTGCATGCTTTCCGTTGTTAGTAGGTATCTTGGCCGAGTAGATGCTAGCAACTCCAAGAGTTAGTATTTATGCTCGATACTGGGTTCGTGCCTCTAGTAATCTGGGGAAGTGACAGAAATCTCTAAGGTACTCGATGTGTTGTTTCTACTAGGGAGAAAACAACAATCCTTTGTTCATAGAACAATCGTATTGTTTACTTTACATGCAGTTCGTAAAGCAATAATCTGTTGCTTGCAACTTAATCGGAGGGGTTCGGATGATAACCTGAAGGTGGATTATTAGTCATAGATGCAGTTGGATGGCGGTCTATGTATAATGTTGTAATGCCCAATCAAATCTCAAAGGAGTCAAGATGATTAGTATATGTATGTATTGCTTTCTCGATGTTTGTCAATTGCCCCGCTATAATTTGTTCACCCAGCATGTTATCTATCTTAAGGAGAGCCACCTCTAGTGAACTATGGATCCCGGTCCTTGTCTTTTACATTCAATCTACAATCTTTTACTGCTTTGTGTTTAATTTCTGCAAACTATTACTTCTTTCCATTCGATACGTTTAATCCTTTGTTTTCCGCAAAACACGGTGAGATTGACAACCTCATCGCAAGTTGGGGACAAAGTTCTGTGGTTGTGTTGTGCAGGTCTCCACGTTGCTACTAGCACCGGTAGTGCGCCCTGCCAAGGCTTAGCTAGCAACACCTTTGGGGTGTTTCCTTGCTCCTACTGGTTCTATTAAACCTTGGTTTCATAACCGAGGGAAACTTGCTGCTGTACTCATCATACCTTCCTCTTGGGGTTCCCAACGAGCTCTACATCAACACCGCACCAACACTTTTCTGGGCGCTGTGCATTGAGCCATCAAGTAGCATGAGGAGCGGCCCTCGTATTCAAGGGACATGAGATTTTCAACTTACAACTTGTCAAGCATATCCTCATATTTGATCACTTTAACCTTAATCACCTAAAGATGCCTATGATAGGGGCAATGAGAGCTGAAAGCTAATAAGTACCATAATTTTTGGAAGCTCTTTATGAAACTTGAAATCCCTGCTTCCCACTATGAAGGGCCTATCTTTTACTTTTTAGTTGAGTTAGTAAACCTACTCCCTTCTATCTCATCAAGTATTTTGAGTTGTTGTGTTTCATTCATTCATATGATGATTTATCCAATCATGTTTCTTATGTTCCTTGTTTTGCATTTTGCTCTTATCTTAGTGTCTACTACTTTGAAAGCTATCATTGAAAACCAGTTATTTGTGAACTCCAGCAAATTGTCAACTATTCTTCGACCAAGAGCTAAGTTTGCCATTACCAATTGTGATTTAATTTATGTATCTTTATTGTGTTTCCTTTACTTATTTCAAGTTAAGTTATATAATAGTGAGTTGTATTCTATTATGATTTGTGTATTGATGAATGTGATGCTTCTTGTCCGTATTCTTTTATCGACCCTTCACTCCATAAACCTGAGGTCATGTTTATTGAGCTCAGTTTTTGCTTGGGGACAAGCAAAGTCTAAGCTTGGGGGGAGTTGTTACATCCATTTTGCATCACTATTCTATATCATAATTTACTGTTATTCATAGATATATTTCATATTAAGAGATGATACTTATGTTATTTCATCTATTTTTGCATGGTTAATGACTTTTGGAGCATGGACCGCTGCAGTCAGGATTCTGATGGAAAAGGTGCTGTTTGGAGGCGAAATTCGCGAAGATCATAAAATCCGGGAAAATACATGGAAAACTCTATTTTTCCAGAAGACGAAGATTGCCAGAAGGGGAAGTGGAGATGGGCCACATGAGGGCCACACCACCCCTTGGTGCGGGTCACCCTAGGCCGCACCACCAGGTGGTGTGGCCGCCCTGGTCCACTCCTGGCTCTCCCCTCTGGCGTATCTTATCCTCCCGAAACCCTAAGACTCGAGGGGCGACCACATAAAGATTCTGCTGCCTCTGCGGGGCAGAAAACACAGAGAGAGAATGATCTCTTCGGCAGACAGAATTCTGCCAGGGGAATTCCTTCCCGGAGAGGGGAGATCATCGCCATCAACACCACCATATGCTGGACTTCATCGGGATCATCATCATCACCACCATCATCTCCACCATCATCATCATCACCACTTCATACCGCTGTAACAATTGGGTTGAATCTTGCATAGTTCTTAGGGGGAACTTTCCCGGTGTTGATTACTCCTTGTAGTTGATGCTATTGAGTGAACCATTGAATTATCGTTTATGTTCAGATTGTTACACATCATTATTTCATCTCTGATCATGATCCATATGATGTCTTCTGAGTAGTTCGTTTTGTTCTTGAGGACATGGGAGAAGTCATGTTGTTAGTAGTGGAATTGTGTTGAGAAAGATTCAATGGTTTGATATTTAAGTTGTGGTGTATTTCTTCTAGTGGTGTCATGTGAATGTCGACTACATGACACTTCACCTTTATGGGCCTAGGGGAATTCATTGTGTATTTGGCTACTAATCGTAGGGTTTGCCGGAGTGATAGAAACCTGAACCCCCATTAGGAAACCTTTGCACAAGGGACGTTAGGGTCTTAGAGTTTAAAGCTTTGGTTAGGTTTCTACCTTAATTACTTTCTTGTACTTGCGGATGCTTGCAAGGGGTATAATCACAAGTATGTATTAGTCCTAGGAAGGTCGGTACATTAGCATAGGTTCACCCACACAACACTTAGCAAACTAAAGAAGATTAATCAACTATATGAAGCAAAAGCACTTGACGATATTCCTGTGTGTCCTCGAGAACATTTGGTCATCTTAAGTAATACAATCAGCTTGTCCTGTGCTAAAGAAAGGATTGGGCCACTTGCTGCATTTATTCTTATTATCTTTTATTTACTCGTACTTTATTTACCTGCATTATCAAAAACCCCTAAAAATCCGTTTGCTAAGTATTTACAGAGAATTCCTACTCCAAGCCATTCGCCAACACCTTCTGCTCCTCGTTGGGTTCGACACTCTTACTTATCGAAAATACTACGATACACCCCCTATACTTGTGGGTCATCAAGACTATTTTCTGGCGCCATTGCCGGGGAGTGAAGCGCTATTGGAGAGTGGAACTGGTAAAGGAAACTTCTACTGTGAGTATTGTTTATTTCTGTTAGTTGCTTTATTTTTCATTATGGACAATTCGCTGAGTTTCTTATTTCGTAATGCTACTACCACTGCTAAGGTAGTAGATGAACCACCACCTGCTAAGAATGATACTTTTAAAATACCTACAAGAATTATTGATCGTGTTATGTATAACTATTATGTTGGAGATGGAACTGTCCATCCTGGTGATCATTTGCTTATCGAAAATACTACGATACACCCCCTATACTTGTGGGTCATCAATGTCATCCTCCACATCATTGGGGTGATTGTGTAACGTATATTCATTAACGATATATGGGTCAATAAACCCAACAACATATACTCTTGCTCTTTTGCATTCAAGCATCTTCATTTTGCAGAATATAATACCGTACAAAAGGATATATAGTCAGGATGATATATTACATGAAATGAACTAGCTGATCTAAAGACTTAATTACAGAAATAAATCACTTATAGACAATACCAACCGAGGATAGATTTGTCGAGGGCACGCTGATTGTATAACTGAAACAGTTTGGTCATTTGAACCTGTATCGAGTACTCTTTGAAGTGATGCTCCTTTCTAATGGTCACCGAAAACCATTCTGGTGCCTTTTCTCTGTTTGCGCAGTGTACCAATTATGCAGATTTCGCATATGTGTTGGTAGATGCATGAGCTCCTCATGACTGACTAGAGGTTCCCCTTTAACATATTGTCGTACTACATGTCCCACTAGCGTATCTTCATAGTCTAAGAATTGACCAAGAGACATACCTGCCGCCATAGCAAGTTCTTTGGCCGTCGCTACAGTGATGCCCAGTAGTGCAGCGGCAGACCTGGCTCTGGGGTCCATTATTTGCATGTCCTTGTCCATTTCGGCTCTGAAGGCCTTGTCGGTAAATCACTTTGAGCGAGGGAACGACTGAATCTTCTGTTGTCCGAGTTGGGCAACTTGTTTTCCACATTTTGAACTTGTTACTTTTTTCTGCTTTGCTGGCTTAATAATTTCGCTATCATAGTCTGATTTCAGATTCAACGATACTTGGGATGGTTGCTCAAGAAAGGACTTAGCCCACTTTTTGTTTTTTTCAGTAAATACCGGCTTTGGCTCGGGATTTTTTGGTGCAAAAAAAGCCTGAGTTTGGGCAGCCGATATCGCGTTGTTTTCCTCATCAGTCAAGTCATAAGGTCTCTTCGGAAGATCCGGCGGGATGTCGACTATCTTCGACGTACTACGACCTTTCTTCTGAGTGGGGCGCGGGTGAGGGACGACCGCCATCCGTTTTTTGGTCAGGGGCAGAGGCGGAGGTGGAGATCGAGATGTACTCGTGCTATGGCGATCGACATCCCTCTCATTGAGGGATGGAGGACTTGAAGGTTGATGATCGACATCCTCTCGTCAAGGGATGGTGGACTTGGATTCCTCGGAGTCGGTGGCCTTGGCGCCGATCCTAGAAACTTGATGTACTTCTTCTTCCACAGAATGATGTGGCGCTTGACATCTCCTAGTGTCCTAAGTCCTTCAGGTGTAGCGATGTTAATCTCTAGGTCCGCAAAATCCTCCACTAGGTCATCCACCGAGACATGAGCATAGCCAGGTGGAATCAGAAGTGAATGGTGGAGTGCTCCAGGTAGACAAGGTAAAGTGGTGCTGATCACCACCTTGAAGGATAGGTTGTTCATTGGCTGATGCAGCTCACATTGTGTCATCTCTCTGACATCATCCACGGGGTAGCGAGGCACCGAGGTAGTATGAAATGTGCTATGAGATTCTGCCAAAGGTCATCTTTGGCATCATCGGTGACATAACTGGTGAATTCTTCACCTTTTTTTCTTTGACTTATTCCAGTTTTGAATGGTGATCGGGAGGTTGTCCCTAACAATCACCCCGCATTGATTTACAAACATCTTGGCATGATTTTCTGGATCAATCGGTTCTCCAGTATCATCTACTACGTCAATGGTAAACCTTTGATTACCATCCATTTTTTTGGTCGGGCCTCGTTTCATTTTAACTGTCGATTTGGTCGATCCGGAGGTGACGAGGGTTTAACTCGTCAATGCCCATTGGTACGGACTTGGGTTTTGGAGAAAGAGGGAGTGCTAGAGGCATCAATTGGCTAGCAAACAAGCACATAGGGACGCAAGGTTTACCTAGGTTCAGGCCTTGTAGAGGTCCCTACTCCTGCTTGTCTGCTCTTGGAATTATCGAGGGAGTCGAAAGTTATAGGGGTGCGCTGATGCAATTTGGCGATGGTTGTGGAAACTAGGGTTGTGATTGTCCTCCTTGCTACCCCTCCTAGCCTTTATATAGATAGGCTAGGTCTCAGGTAGCAGGTCGAGTCGGTTACAGATTAGGGTTCGTCCTTTGAACTTTCTATCTTAAGCTTCTTCTTGCCCCGCAAACAATCGGAGAGTCGGTGGGTCACCCGAATTCTGCATTGGGCCTTGGCAACACCGTGGGCTTATGCCGTATCTGGACCGTATATGCCCAACTCGAGTACCTGTAGGGTATTCCCATGTCAGTATCCCCCGAGTGTCCAGTGGAATCGCAGATTAAACTGGAGACTTTATGAAGTCTTTTGAGTGCATGACTGAGCATATTTTCGAGTGTTCCTATCTGTGTCATAGGGATTGTTGATATACGTGCCTGATTTATCCGATGTATCGGTATCAGTTAACTTCCTTAGGGCAAAACAACGCAATATACTTCAAACTCGAGTCCCCGGACTCGAATTCGGAAAAGTGGTTGCGTAATTCGACTCAGGCCGTGGAGGTCTTACAGGAGTCGAATTCCAGTGTATAAATGTGAGCACTCGACGTGTCCGTCAAGGCATGTTCATCGTACCTGCAGGTACGGATATATTTCTAGTAGTGTGCAGCAGATGCGTTGCCAAGCCTTATTCAGGTCTTATCTTCACACTGCAAGCGCGGCATACGAATTTTTGTCATCGCGGAGATGATTCGGGTGGCCCAGGAGACGTAATCTCTTTGTAGGGAAAACATGTGGCGGATTCGCCATGACTTTCGAGTGTGGATGTTATCAACACATAGTATGATGTACAAAGAAAAATAATCATAGGGTGCGCGACCAGTGCTCCCTATGGGAGTAGCCCCCCGAGTGCCTATTCGAGTCGTAGACTCTAGTAGGGACTAAAAACAGTTGCGACTGTTGTCGTCTTTTGTTGGTTGTTTCAGTCAAATGTGCTTCCAGTGCTCCCTATGGGAGTAACCCGTAGTTCACAATCGAATCATTGATTCGAGTGATGGATTTTCATGAAGCTTATATACCTGCATAAAAATTATTTCGGGTGCGCGGCAAGTGCTCCTGTTAGGAGTAGCCCCCGAGTGCTTGGTTGAGTCGAAGACTTGAGTTAGGACTAAAGTAGTCAAAATATTCTTCTGCTGGAAACTATGACGTCACTGCTGACGACATGATGACTTCAGATGCCCGCGTGAGCGGCTTTGACAGGACGTGACGAGCGGTGGGTCCCACTTTCTGACTTCGATTTGACTGGGCGTGCGTAATCTTCTGTTTTAACTGTGTGTCCTCGATTTCCCCACGTAATGGGAGTAGTGGGGGACGGTTCGTGATTCACCTTCACCACACGTCGATGGCGATGTGCGCCACGCGCCCAGTAGGGTTTCTGCTGGCCGTTGGATGACATCCGTGAGGAGGTTAAGTAGCAGCGCAACTGCGGTATTTTTTTCCCATCTCTCTTCTTGCTCATGCCTCCTTCGCCATTGTTGCTCTTTCTGCTTCTTTACGCACTTCCTCTTCGTGGCACTAGACTAGCTCCGCATTTTCCCTAGTTACTTCCTACGCTCGCATCGCCATCGAAAGATGGGCAAGAAGAAAGGAGGTTCTGCCACTGGATATGCGACCACAATTACCGCCACCAAGAAGAAGGGAGGCGCTGCCACCGTGGGCACCAGCACTGCCAGCGCTGGGAAGAATAAGGGCGTGGGGACTCGCGTCAACAATGGGTCTTGGCGCTCCTCCACCATGAATCCCACGGAGTTGTTCAATCTCCACCAAGATGGAGCACTTCCATCCGCGGAAGGCGACTCCCGCGTACCTGGCGAGGAGGTAATTCCCGTTCCTCCTGCTGGTTTCCGGGTGATGTCCCTCGCGTTCATCATCCGCGGTCTCTCTCTTCCCCTGCATCCCTTTGTCAGGGGTCTCCTTTGTTTCTACGGGCTCCAACCGCACCAGCTGTCCCCAAATTCGATTCTTCACATTGCCTGTTTCATCACTTTGTGCGAGTGCTGGTGATGTCTACGCACTTCTATTCTTGTAGACAGTTATTGGGCCTCCAAGTGCAGAGGTTTGTAGAACAGCATCAAGTTTTCCCTTAAGTGGATCACCCAAGGTTTATCAAACTCAGGGAGGAAGTGGTCAAAGGTATCCCCTCTCAAGCAACCCTGCAATCAAGATACAAGAAGTCTCTTGTGTCCCCAATACACTTGTCAGGTGTATAGGTGCACTAGTTCGGCTAAGAGATAGTGAAATACAAGTGGTATAGATAATTATAAGTGGTAACGGTGATAGAAAATAGCTTGATGGCGTGGAAAAGACAAAAGTAAAACTGAAATAAAGATAGAAGCAAGCAAACATGTAAAAGATCTAATAGCAAACGGTGTTTCAGTGCTTAGAAACAAGGCCTAGGGATCATACTTTCACTAGTGAACACTCTCATATAAATATATTCTTCTTTATGATACTACGCTAAACTACTCTCTGATTGGACACTCTAATCCATGGTAGGGCTATAACAGCACACCTCAAAGTAAGCCTTTCCCATCTAGATAACCCCACACTGTCACCTTGAGCACTAGATGGTTCAAACAAACACCACAATTTCATAAAGACATCCAACTCCAAATATAACTCATAACAAGTATTTGTAATCTCTAGCCTAAGTGCCACCATGGTGTGCACACTGTCAACTTCACACACATGGGGAGAGCAGAGATCTATTAAAGCACTTGAGTAGCAAGGTAGATCTACTTACAAAGCTCGTGATCACAATATGATCACGCATACAGAGAGAGATGAACACATAGCTACCGGTAGAACCCTTAGCCTCAAGAGAGAACTACTCCCTCCTCATCATGGGAATTAGCAATGGCGATGGAGGTGGTGGTGGAGATTGATGGAGATGGCTCCGAGGGCACTTCCCCGTCCCGGCAGGGTGCCGGAACAGAGACTTTCTGTCCCCCGAATCTCCCCTTCGATGGCGGCGGCGCTATGGAACTTTTCGTGGCTGGAGGCTTGACGATTTACGGTTTTTGCATCGGGAGGCATCTTATAGGCGGAGAGGAAAGGTCGGTGGGCAGCCAGGAGGCCCACACCATGCCCTGGCGCGACCTGGGGGGACCCGGGCCTAGGGGTGGTTTGCCCACCCTGTGGCCCCCCCTTCGTCTCTCCTTCTGGCTCCGTGAATCTTCCGGGAAAATAACGACTTTGGCTTTTGTCCGGTCCAATTCCGAGAATATTCATTTTCTGACTTTCTGAAACCAAAACAGCGTAAAAAACAGTAACCGCACTGTGGCTCTTGTTAATAGGTTAGTCCAAAAAATCATATGAAAAGTACTCCAAAGTGTGGACAAAACATAAGAAAGTAGATAAAACCAAGCATGGACATCAAAAATAATGGATACGTTAGCAACGTATCAGCTGGCTCGGAATCGAGCCACACTTTGGTCTCTTCAAGAAGCTTTTTAAGCTTAAGCGTCAGCCGGGGTCGGGTTCGGTAGTCTACGATGTAGGAGGCTGCGGGATCCACGTCGACTCCTCCTTCACCTACTATGATATCAAGCTCACCGCGTATGTCCAAGGGTGGAGAGATAAGTGGTTCTACATCCGTGACCAGAGAGGCCGACGGGAGCACTACGGACTCGCGCCCTTCGATCCCGTGGCGACTTGCAAGCGGAGGCGTTCCTGGAAGAACATCGTGATGCCTGGAGAGTCCGAGGAAATGGAGATGCTGTATCAGCGTGTCTGCAACCTTGAAGGCCGCATAGGAAAAGAAGAGGGTGGCGCCGCTCTCATTCGCACGTGGTTGCGCTGCCATATTCAACCTCTACAGGCGAGGGTCCATCCGATGTACTGCTGGGTCGGTGCTAGCGATGTCACTCGCATATCTGCGGAGGGAAATTCTACGGGTGAGGTAGATAGGAGGTTGCGACTGGTGACCAAGTACACCGCCAAGGAGGATCTCCCAGGCAAATCAGTCGTGCCCCCTTTCGATGCCAACAACCCTCCGCTTGAGGTAGAGTTCTCTGTGAAGTAGTCTTGTATTTGTTCGACTGTTTGCCGAGTGCTTAATATGTGCTGATGTTTCTTCTGAATGTAGGACTGGAAAGTGTCCTCCAACTTCCCTCCTCTGCCTGAAGGTGTTATCCCGCGTGAAATGGTGGAAGAGGATGAGTCGGATTCGACCATCCCAGTTGAAGAAGAGGAGGAAGCCCCCGAGTCCAGTGGCCATGACACTCGCAAGCGTTCCTGCAACAAAGATTCTGATGCCTCCTCGCTGACGATGCCGGAAGGTCCCTCTGCTGCTTCGGAGGAGCCAATTCCCGCCATGCCTGTGCGCACCATGGCTCCTCCCGCTCGGAAGAAGCTGTGACTGCCGAAGGAGTCATCGGATGACTCCTTTGACCTCGACAAATTCAACTGGTAAGCTTTTAATATCCGCGAGTTCGTCTTGCTCTTTTTGAAGTTGCGTTTCTGAAGTGGTGTTGGACGTGTTTTGCAGCCAAACGGCGTCGTCGTCTTCTGACGACGTCCAATTTGTGAAAGAGTCTGGAGTCACAGACTCCAAGACCAAGGAGGTGGCCGCATGGTCTCCTTCTACTCCATTGGCGGCCCACTCCGGCGCCAATTCTTCGAGTTCCCCACATGCTGGAGAGCACCAGATGGTTGCCCGGACGACTGCTCGACAGGCATCTTCGTAGTCCCTAGAGGAACATGTGAGTGTCTTTTTTACTATCTAGTCAGTCGAATTTGTGCTTTTGGCTGACGTTGAGTCTTCGTTTCTCTTGGTGTAGCTCATCGTGAAGGAATCTGCTTGCCTTGCGGAGCAAATCCTTGCTTTGGGTCGACAGCACGCCCTGCTGGACAATCGCCACCGTGCAGTCGAAGGTTTGCTCTTGACTTTGTCTCAGTCTTCGCGGAAATTTGTCAACTCAATTGCTATTATGTCCTGTCCTTTGTAGGTGAGCACAATGAACTTCTCCGTCGTGTTACGTTCCTCGAGAAGGGGCTTGCCGCGGCAGAGAAAAGGCACGATCAAGCAGTCGCGGCTCTTGAAGAGTCGTAAAAGCATGAGGAAGACTTGCGCTCTTCCAATGCTGAAAGGGAGAAGTTGTTCGAAGAACAACTTTTTTCGATTGCCAAGGCTCTGTCGGGTAATTTTCAGTTTGATTTGCATTGCTCCTTGTTTGACGTCATGTTGCTGTGCTGACACTCTGCGTATGCAGATGCCGCCGGCCTGAGCTTTGATGCCCAGTCTCTGCTCCACGCGGATGCTTTGGCTGGCATCGTTGCCACAGTCGAGGACCGCAGTGTTTCCCTTCAGGAGATGTTGGGGAAGGCCAAAGGTGTGCTCAGTCGCCTTCGTGAGGACCTAACTCCCAAGGCCAGGCTAATCGACAATCTTGATGACCTGGTGGACTCCTTCACTGGCGGTATTCCCATGGAATTTAGGAACTCCTAGCAGTCTGTCGGCGCCACCATGGCACTCGTGATGGTGCAAGCCCATGGCGTGGAGTTGGATCCCACCGCGATCTCCGAGGCGATGCCTATCGACGTCGGAGGCCAGCAGGTAGTGTTTGCTCCTTTTGCTAGTAGCTGCGGTAAATATGGGGCTCAACTTATCGAGACAGTCGCCAAGTACTCTGAGGAGCGGCATCGAGCGAAGGCGGCGAAGACTGCGGCATCTGGGGCTACCACCGGCAAGTCCGTGGCGTCAGAGACTGTCACGAATGCGATGAAGCCCCCGAAGTTGAAGTCTAAGTCGAAGAAGCAAATTTCTCTGTAGTTGCCTCTTTGTAATAGGTGTAGCTTCTTTTGTTGGTCCGCATTTTGTGGGGGGTGCCCCTTGATACTTTTATCGAATTTGAATGCAGTCCTTATTTTATCGATGTATGATTGGTCTCATTTGCCTCTTGCTTGATTGTACTTAGGGTCCTTCGAGTGGTCATTTGAGTGATCCCCATGATTCTCCTCCCACCGATGAAACCACAGCGCAACCGCGTTCAAAGGTGGAGGAATTGTCGTTGCTTTCATGACTGCGCGACCACATTAAGAAGTTGGAGCGTGAGTTGCCCATCGTTCGCGGTAACGCGGATGTGTGGAAGTCGAAAGCTGAGAAGGCAACCGCCCGCGAGAAGTATCTCTTGGAGGAAGTGGGGTAGTTGAATGAGCAGTTTAAATGTTAGCTCTCTGTCTTCTCGTCTTATTTTTTAGTCAGCCGTGGCGATGCCTTGTCCTTACACTTTGCTGCTTGCTTGGTGTAGTTGTTAGCGCTCGCCATCCGCAGGATGAGAAGGATCGGGTGGCCATTCTAATGAACAACCTGACCCAAGAGCAGCTGCAGGCTAGTGGGTATTTTTTGGGTGGACCACGACCGTGCAGTCGCGTTGGCGACCCTGCAGGTTCGTTCTTCTCGAGTACTTCAATGCTTGAAGAGGGCACAGTCATGTCTCAGGCACATTTATCAGACGATGTTTCCATTGGACGCCGTCCCTTCAAGCATGTTGGCTCTTCTGGCGAATTTTCAAGATATAAGCACGTTACACGAGTGTGTGCGGCAGCAGGTGGTTGTTGGTGCCAAGGCAGCCCTGTCGCTGGTGCGACTACATCGGCCAGATGTGGACATAGCGTCTGTTGCTACTGGACCACTGCCACCGCCAGAAGGGATGACCTAGAACATGGTGTCGAAATACCAGGCAGTTGATCGGCCAGCGGAGGACATCGTCGACTTCTTTGAAGAGCAGACGAATGTGCATCTTCTGCAGTAGTAGCGTAATTTTGTATCCTACACATAGGTGTATAAGTGTTGTAAAGTTCGTATGATTGTGTTGGCTGTATTGAATACCCAATGATATGTGAAGAGCTTGCTAGCTTATATATTTTTCGAGTGTATTGTACTTGATGTCTACGCACTTCTATTATTGTAGACATTTGTTGGGCCTCCAAGTGCAGAGGTTTGTAGAACAGCAACAAGTTTCCCTTAAGTGGATTACCCAAGGTTTATCGACCTCAGGGAGGAAGTAGTCAAAGGCATCCCTCTCAAACAACCCTGCAATCAAGATACAAGAAGTCTCTTGTGTCCCCAACACACCCAATACACTTGTCAGGTGTATAGGTGCACTAGTTCGGCGAAGAGATAGTGAAATACAAGTGGTATAGATATAAGACAACGGTGCAAGAAAAGAGCTTGATGACGTGGAAGAGACTAAAGGCAAACTGAAATAAAGATGGAAACAAACAAACATGTAACAGATCTAGTTGCAAATGGTGTTTCAATGCTTAGAAACAAGGCCTAGGGATCATACATTCATTAGTGAACACTCTCATATAAATATATTCTCTTTATGATACTACTCTGAACTACTCTCCGGTTGGACACTCTAATCCATGGTAGGGCTATAACAACACTCCTCAAAGTTCGCTTTTCCCATCTAGATAACCCCACACTGTCACCTTGAGCTCTAGATGGTTCCAACAAACACCACAATTTCATAGAAACATCGAACTCCAAATATAACTCATAACAAGTATTTGTAATCTCTAGCCTAAGTGCCACCATGGTGTGCACGTTGTCACTTTCACACACATGGGGAGAGCAGATATCTATTAAAGCACTTGAGTAGCAAGGGAGATCTACTTGATTACAAAGCTCATGATCACAATACGATCATGCATAGAGAGAGAGATGAACACATAGCTACCGGTAGAACCCTTAGCCTCGAGGAAGAACTACTCCCTCATCATCATGGGAATCAGCAACATTGATGGAGATGGTGCTGGAGATTGATGGAGATGGCTCCGGAGGCACTTCCCCATCCCGGCAGGGTGGCGGAACAGAGACTTTCTGTCCCCGAAATCTCCCCTTCGGTGGCGGCGGTGCTGCGGAACTTTTCGTGGCTGTAGGCTGTTCGATTTAGGGTTTTCGTCCCGGGGGCTTCTTATAGGCGAAAGGGCGAGGTCGGTGGCCGGCCAGGGGGCCCACACCACCTGGTGGCGCAGCCAGGGGTCACCCACGCCACCATATGGTGTGGCCAGACCCTGGCCCTCCTCCGTCTCTGCTTTGGGCTCCGTGAGTCTTCTGGTAAAATATCGACTTTGGCTTTTGTGTCGTCCAATTCCAAAAATATTCATTTTCTGGCTTTTCTGGAACCAAAAATAGAAGAAAACAGGCAACTAGCACTGTGGCATCTTATTAATAGGTTAGTCCCAGAAAATGCATAAAAGTACTCCAAAGTGTGGACAAACCATAAGAAAGTAGATACTAAACAAGCATGGAACATCAAAAATTATAGATATGTTTACGGCGTATCAAGCATCCCCAAGCTTAACTCCTGCTCGTCCTTGAGTAGGGAAGTGATAAAAAAGAAAGAATAATTTTTTAGCTGACATGCACCATCATAAACTTGATCAAAGTATTTGTAAAACATTGATAGCTTGGATCAAAGTACTCTAAACATGAGCATGAAAGATGAAGTTCTAACAATAAGACATAGTAACTATGCATGCAACATGAAAAGGTACAAACAAAGATCGTGAATAACAATGCATTGAAAGACGTTTGTTTGTTTCACATATAGAAAACATAGCATAGTGACATTCAGCTTGTCCCTCATGGAGTAGCAAAACATAAATGCATAAGACACCTTCAAAATTCATAAGGGTGACTAGATACAAGTAGTTTAAGAGCAAGCAATATCAAAGTTATGCATCAATCAACAAGTCTTGGGACAGTGCACACAGAACTAAGAATGGCCACTATGCTCTCAAAATAGGTGCATAAAGAT
Organism: Avena insularis; assembly: GCA_023614405.1. Classification (NCBI taxonomy): domain Eukaryota; kingdom Viridiplantae; phylum Streptophyta; class Magnoliopsida; order Poales; family Poaceae; genus Avena; species Avena insularis. Next base: position 90,211,135 of record CM042696.1, on the reverse strand, counting down.
AGAAGGTGGAGACTCAACATAAAAGTAAAAGAAAGGACTTCATAGAAGGAAGTAGGGATTCAAGTTTCATAAAGAGCTTCCAAAAATTATGGTACTTATTAGCTTTCAGCTCTCATTGCCCCTATCATAAGCATCTTGAAGTGATTAAGGTTAAAGTGAACAAACTATGGAGTATATGCTTGACAAAGTATAACTTGGAAATCTCATGTCCCTTGAATACGAGGGCCGCTTATCATGCTACTCAAGTTTAGTTACCGGTAAGTTCTTGTCATAGTAAGTACATGTGTATCATAGAGAACCACCAACGGGGTACCCCTTGCCCGATGATACGGAAGAATCCCCATATCAAAATGACAAGGCAAGCAGACAACGAGCATCTCAGCAATCTTCTTATTTCCCATGGGAAAATGGTGCTTTTTTCTCTCTTTCCTCTTTTCTCAAATCTCTTTTTTTTCCTTTTTTCCTTTTTTTCTCAATATCTGACTCTTTTTTTATAAGAAGAATGCTTCATAGACAGCTCATTATGGTTACGCTACAGGTTTCCACCATGACAACTTGGATTAGACCGGCGGCCCAGGCATTTCTCTAACACACATACATAACTCCATGGACTTACAAGCTCCCCTTTCATTTCACACCGACGACATCCATAGACAAAAGAGCATGATATCAACTAGGTACAATGTACAAGTGTAATGTTGAAAGCATTCCCCATGAAAGCATGGTTCTGCTAATCCCCAACATATAAGTGCAAGCATATACAACATAGACGACACAATGGTTCAAGTTTATTAAGGGCAAGAAAACTAAAGTGTGGCATCAAGTTCGTGAGAGCTTTAATCACTAGTTTTCTCATAACAAGTTTAATTCGGAAGGTAGATAAAAACATGAATATACTTGGAGTAGCACATGCTAATAGGTAGGTATGGTGGACTCTTTGGAATAACTTGGTTTTATTTGGAGTTGGATGCATGAGTGGAACTGATACTTGGTATGGAGGCTAGCAAAAGACTGGGAGCGACCAACTAAGAGAGCAATAATGGCCATAATCATGCAAAGTGACAAAACATCATTAATTAAAGCATAAAGTGATATTACAAGTCGAAAACTAAAGGATCATAGAGGCTATGGTGACTTGGTATAGTCTTAACATGGTGTGAGCATGCGCCAAGTCAACCCAAATAAAGCATTTAAAGGAGAATACCACAATATTATGCTTTTAATATGCTAAAATAATGCATGATTCTTTCAAGGCACATTAAGCAATCTCAATTGTTTATAACATGTCATGCTACATCAAAGATCACTAAGCATAAAGACAAAACAATATCAAGCATGACATGACAAAGCATAGGCCACAGTCAAAAACAAGCTCCTTTTTACCACTTAAGCATGAACTTTTCCTACTCTTTTCTAATCCAAACCAACTTATTTGAAAACTAATATATGAATGAGGGGGTCCAACCAATTTATTCAAGCAAACTAAGCAAATGAAAACTAAAAACGAAAACGAAGACGCTCCAAGAACAACACAACAATGCATGAAACAATAAAAATAAAGTGTTTGGAAGAAACCTAAGATTTTTATTGATGAAGAAAGGGATGCCTTGGGCATCCCCAAGCTTTGACACTTGTACTTCTTGGATATTTCTTGGGGTGACACGCATGGCATCCCCAAGCTTGAGCTTTAGTCCATTCTTCATCTCATTACATCATTCTCTCCATACACCTGAAATTTTTCCTTCATACAAAACTTCACACAATCTTTATTAGCAACATTAGTGCACTCAAGATAATAAGTCTTTGGGTTCAGTTTCAACACCAATAATACTTCCATTAAAACACAAGCTACTGTAGCACTTCCCTCAAGAATCTCAATTCCCCAAAGAGAACTCAAAAAGGAATCAACAAGAAGCAAATGCAAATAATGACAGAAATCTGTCAAAATAGACCAGCAGGTAAAACCAATTTTGCGAAGACCTTCTGTTGCTCAAATCGAAAAGTGTTGAACTAACGAAAGTTAGATAACAACCTGGGGCAGAAGCACCTCAAAACAATGTACAGAGATTTTACACGAATTTTTATGGTGAAGCACAAAAATCTGTTTCGGGACAGCAACTTTCCCAAGCATTACTTCTCTCTCATTAGAGGTTAATCTTGGCACAAAAATCAAATAAAAAATGATAAGGAGAGGTTATTACTGAAGCAATAACTTCCAAGACTCAACTAAAACTTTTGGGTTATCTTCCAATAAGTAATTTTCTTTAACGCCTTTGAGTTAGGCATGATAGTTTGAGAAGATGCTCACATAAGAAATATGAATTGAAGTAAAAGAGAGCATCAAGAAGAAAATTCAAAGCACATTTAAGTCTAACCCACTTCCTATGTATAGGAATCTTGTAAAGAAACAAGTCATGAAAGCACAAAGCAACAAGCATAGGAAAGCAAAACAAGTGTAACTTTAAAAAATTTAACATAAAGAGAGGAAACTTAATATTGTTGAGACATATAAAACCATGTTTCCCTCTCTCATAATAACTTTCAATAGCATCATGAATAAAATTAACAATATAAATATCACATAAAACCAATGGTGAGAAAATCGGTAATCGTTAACTGCTCGGTCGTCTTGGGAGTAGCGAGTAATCGGAATTCAGATGGTTAACTGATTTAATCAGTCGGCTATTAATCGGTACAACCTACACAAATTAGCACCTAAAACACATGTATATAAGAAAGAAATAGTATATGGGCATGTATATGCCCAACCCTACTTATCTAGAGCCAAAAAGCACAATAAAACACGTACGCTTCTCCTCTGAAGTTTCTCTTCTCCCACCACCTACCTAGGGTACTGGTTGGTGATGGTGGGAACCGACCTCTTTGAGGCGGGAATCAAGAGGGAGCTTCACAAAACCTACTTCATTAGGATGGGCTAGCGGTTGGATGGGCAATATACGTTGAAACTTTTACAATTTTTTTGACCAAGTGTAGTAGTTAATCAGGAATATACCTAGTAATCGGTCTATCAGAGCTATTAGTCGGGATAAAGGATTAACTCAACGGATTAGTGGTAATCGACACGGTTAGGTCCCTAGTAGCAATTAATCGGCCTATTAATCGCTGATTCGGACGATTTTTTGAACAGTGGATAAAACATTCTTATCATGAGCCACATGCATAATAGAATTAATACTCTCCTCATAAACATATTCATTCTTATTAATTGTAGTGGGAGCAAATTCAACAAAATAGCTATCATTATTATTCTCATCACCATAATCATAAAATATAGGAGGTATATTGTAATCATAATTAATTTTCTCCTCAATAGTAGGTGGACTGAAAATATCATATCCATCATTATAATCATCATATATTGGAGGTTTGGTATCATCATAAGCAATAGAATAGCTATCTTCCAAAGCTGGGGAACTAAAAAGATCATTTTCATAAAAACTAGCTTCCCCAAGCTTAAACTTTTCCATAGCATTAGCAATAATGGTGTCCAAAAAAAATTCATACTAACATCATTGCTATTAGCATGCAAATAAAGTTCCATAGGTTTTTTAATTTTCTCTTCAAACACTTCATGTCCTAACTCAAGATAAATACTATAAAGCTCTCTAATTTTTTTTCCATTAAGCCTAACTAGTGAAAATAAAAACAAGAAACAAAAAGATATAATTGCAGAATCTAAAGGAAATAACTTCGAGCACTCACACCGGAGGATGTGAGTACCTTTTACCTTACCTCCCGGGCAACGGCGCCAGAAAATAGCTTGATGTCTACGCACTTCTATTCTTGTAGACAGTTGTTGGGCCTCCAAGTGCAGAGGTTTGTAGAATAGCAGCAAGTTTCCCTTAAGTGGATTACCCAAGGTTTATCGAACTCAGGGAGGAAGTGGTCAAAGGTATCCCTCTCAAGCAACCCGACAATCAAGATACAAGAAGTCTCTTGTGTCCCCAACACACCCAATACACTTGTCTGGTGTATAGGTGCACTAGTTTGGTGAAGAGTTAGTGAAATACAAGTGGTATAGATATAAGACAACGGTGCCAAAAAAGAGCTTGATGGCATGGAAGAGACTAAAGGCAAACTGAAATAAAGATGGAAACAAGCAAACATATAACAAATCTAGTTGCAAATGGTGTTTCAATGCTTAAAAACAAGGCCTAGGGATCATAGTTTCACTAGTGAACACTCTCATATAAATATATTCTCTTTATGATACTACTCTGAACTACTCTCCGGTTGGACACTCTAATCCTGTTGGGTCTACAGCATAGAAAAACAAAAAAATTCCTACGATGAGAACTACATGCCAAGATCTATCTACTAGGTACAAAGCAACGGGTAGACATACATCCAACAAGAACTTACCCTCGAAGACAACGAGTTTTGTTAATGAGTAGGAACTCGTGGTTGATGTAGTCGTACACTTGCCGATCTCAAGATCGTGAGGAAGTCCGAGCGCCGCAACTCAGCAGCGCATCCGCACAATACACTGCTCAAGCCACGGACAACCTCCACCTCCTCGCTCCAGCGATCCAGTGAAGCAAAGAACTCCTTCCGCATTTAAATGCCACTGAACATGTATCTCGCTAATCCGAGACCATGGGGGAATAATTCTAGAGGGGGAGAGAGATCCTTCACAAGGAGGTGTGAGGATGAAGGAGGGAATGGGTGGCCTTTTATAGGAGGAGGGGGTTCCCCTCCTCTCCATGGTCGGCGCATGGGGGGTGACCCCTCACCTCCCCCATTCATGTGGTGGTAACCCCTCCACATTAAAATGCCTCTTCACATTCCCTTTTAAAGTCTCCACTTTAAATGCATTAAAATTCTCCAAGTTTAATGCTCTCTCATTTAATAAAACTCTTTTATTAAATTTATTCAGAATTTTGTTAATTACTTTAATTAACAAACATTCACATATAGCCCCTTGCAATATTTCAATATCACATGCAGAACCACTTTCTACAATTTCACCCAAAACAATTTCCGGTTTCTATTGAAACAATTCCTGTGCTTTGCAATTCTTTTGTCTGAAACATATGTGCTCCAAAATGGTGTCCGGTAACTCTTAAGTGTGTCACCCTACGGTTCACGAATAATGCAGACATGATCGAGACCCTTCTCCGATCAATAATCAGCAGCGGGACCTGGAGATCCGTACTGACTCCTACACATTCAACGATGACTTCTGTGATCGTGAGAACCTTTAACGCTTGTAACTAAATCCCTTTGTCTCGCGATATATTACATGTCCGAGATTCGATCATCAAAATCTCCATACCTAGTTTGATCTCGTTACCGACATGCACTCTTTTCTCGTTCCCGTGATATAACATTCTAGTGATCACATCACTTGCTTGCAAGCTATCTCAATGTGATATCACAGAGAGGGCCCAGAGTATATCTATTCGTCATAGGGATTGACAAATTCCACTCTTGATCCATGAGCCTCAACATAACACCTTCGTAGTACTGAACCCATCTTTATAGTCACCTTGTTACGGTGTGACGTTTGATGTTATCAAGATACTCTTCAGGTGTTAGTAATTAACATGATCTCATGGTCTAAGGATAAAGATTACTTCGTATGATGTTATAGCAATATAAACATAATGACTTGATCGTAATGCTATACTTCGGATGAATGTTCATCACATCATTCCACCAATGGTGTGACCTTGTTATTAACAACATCCAATGTCCATGATCAGGAAACCTTGATCATCTTGTTAATCAACAAGCTAGTCTATGAGAGAGGCATAACTAGGAACCCTTTTTGTTTATTAAACACACACGTATTGATGTTTCCGATCAATACAATTATAGCATGCAAAATAAACATTTATAAAAAAGATGGAATAATATAATAACCACTTTATTATTGCCTCTCGGGCATATTCCCTTCAGTATCCCACTTGCACTAGAGTCAATAATCTAGTTTGAAAAACTTTGCGTATTGAACACTTATGGCTTTCTGCCGTGCATATACGCGATTGCTAGTGGTTAACATAATCTCCGGATCTGACAGTTTCAGGTCCATGTGTATTTGCATGTCTTTGCGTCTCTACGCATCACTCATTCTCAAATGAGATGGCATTGTATAAATTTGGTCCTTTGGTGAGACCTTTAGTTTGTTCGGGTTAAAATATGTTGATATTATTGTCACACAATATATCTTCATAGTATTAGCCCACTTTGAACCACACCTAGTTTGATAACAAACTACTTAACACAAATGCCCTCCTTTGCTACTACTATAGCAGTTATATACTTAGCCTTTTGTTGTAGTATCCGTCACAATGTCTCACCTTTGGAACTCATCAAAATCCATCATGGAACATCCTTTCCATTACATTGTGCCACCCATAGTCTAAATTGAGATAAATTTAATTTGTATCTTGTGACAAAAATAGTATCAATGTAACACTTTACAGTGAACTACCTTAACTATTTGTCACTTATACATGATATATTCTTAGTTCTTCCAAAGCTCATAAGAATATCTTTACTATCGTCCAATGATCATCTTGTGAATCATTCTGGTATGTGCTCATAACATTTAGAGCATAGGACATTTTGGATATATACATATCATGGTATAATCGATCAAAATGTTCATGTGATTTTACTCACCAAGTGTTGAAACACTTGAATCTTGATACAATACTTTCCATGCAGCAAGAACCTTTCTTGTTGTTTCCATATTGAACCCTTTCAATATCTCATATATGTATGTCTGGCATAACCATATTAGCGCCTCAATCTATCCATATAGATATTGATGCCAAATATTCCGGTTTTGCCCAAGTCTTTCATTGAAATCTAATTTTAATGAAATTCTAAACTTGTGTCAATACAAGATACATCATTTCCAATCAACAATATGTCCTATACATAATGTATTAGAAATATGTCTCAGTGCTCCCACTTAATTTCTTGCAAATGCAAGAATCTTCATCATCTCCAATGAATTTAAACTCTTTTAACAGTTTCATCATGGTGAAGATTCCAAGTCCGCTATGCTTACTTCAACTATTGAAGTTTGCATGCCCTTTTAGCACCCTTTGAATTAACAAAAACCCTTCGGACCGTGTCTTGTACACGTCCTAGGTAACCATTCTATTAGAAGAACATTGTTTTGTTTGTTCAACCACCATACATCAAATTATATGTAGTGGTTGCTACATTAATCCGTCAAGACTAAATATCACTATGAAAGATCAAATCTTGTCATAGTCAACTCCTTGAACATTGTCGTAAACTTCTTTCCGACATGTCGACTATTTCATAGATGTTAAACATCCATGTCTTATTGCTTTATAGATCCAAACACGATCGATAGGCTTCACGCCTTTCCGGAGGGTCTTCCAAGTTTAGAAACTTGATTTCTCGTGTATGGATACTATCACGGATTCTATGACTTCTAGTCATTTTATGGAGTCAGGGCCCATCATTGCTTCTTTATATGTAGTCGGTTCATCATTGTCAAAACAATAACGACTTGCTTATCAAATCACACTATTTGATTCTTACCAACCCACACGGTTCAATATGAACTCTAATCTCCGAGATCATAACCTTTGTAATCATGGGAGCCATGAGCATTGTGGCCGCCACCGGGACACTTTCTGGCGCTGCGCTACTTAGCACATATAGCTAAGGTTCAACAACCTTATCCAAGTTCTATTGTCCTCCCACTTAACTTTTCGCGAAAAGTTCCTTCTCAAGAAACTTGACGTTCCAAGTAACGAACTCTTTTGTCCTCGGTGTTATGGAGAAATTCCCAACAAATTCTTTGGGATAACCTACAAAGATGTGCTTATCCGACTTTGGTTGTAAACATTTTACTTATGCATAGCATACCAAATTTTAACAAAAGACAATTCATGTTTTATCCCAAACCATAACTTATATGGTGTCATTTCAACGGATCACGATGGTGCTCTTTTTAGTGTAAAAGCGGTAGTCTCTAAAGCTTCAATCCTTAAAACATAATGGCAGTTTTATAAATGACACCTTTCGATCTTACCATGTCAAACATGGTTTGATTTCATCTCTCGAATATGCCATACTCCTATGGTTTATCGGGAAACACAAATCATGGAACAATTCCTCAAACCTTAGGTGTTTTTGCTAAACATGTAACTCAAATATCTTCCGTTATGATCGAATCATAAACTCTTTATTTTCTTGTTACAATGATTTTCCACTTCAACATGAAAGTCTTTGAACAACTTTCAAATGTTTCATACTTCTTCCTTATTAAGTAAATATATAGATATATTCACTTAAATTTCTGGAGAAAGCATATGAAGCAATAAGATCCATCGCATATGGCTACACATAATGGACTATGCACATCAGCATGTACAATTTCCAGTAAGCTAGTCATCCGTTCCTCTTTGGCCTATGAACGTAGTTTCAATTATCTCGAGGAAAGTTTCACATGCGTCAATTGATCAAAATCAAAGACTCCAAAAATCCATCAACATGGAGTTTCTTCATGTTTTCTTTCCAATATAATTTAAAACAGCGATGTCACTTCATAAGTGATCTTTTAATCATTTGTCTTGCGACATTTTAGCAATAATGTTTATGGATGTGATTTCTCCCACTAGACTTGTAAAAGTTCATCCATCCTTTATGGAATACGGTAATTATTTGAACAACCATTATTATCATAATACCGGAACAAAATAACAATTATTAAAACAAATCTTGAAGGCTAGGTTTGATGACAACGAAAAACACAATAACATTTTATTTGTTTTTGATGAACATCATTACTTATTCTCTTGCCAGTTTCTCAGGCCATTGCAGTTCATGAATTGCGTTGTCCTGTATGACACTTCATACCAACCAATTCGGTATCCAATACTGGTATCCAATACCTAAGACCCACATTGTTTAACAAGCAAGTAATACAACCATAACATCTATATCTTCTATATACCTAAGTTGGACATTTCCAACTTTTTCTTTTCTGCCAAATATTTTATAGATTCTCTTTCAGCAATTCCTTTTCCTTTTAAAGAATCTATCAACATCAATTGTGGTGTCACTCACATGACACATAGTACAAAGCGTATATAGTCAAATACTAATACCTTTGGACTTGCACTTTGAAGTGGATCACCATCATCAAATGTTTGGTGTTCTTTAAAAAATCCATTCTTTAGTAATCTGTTAGTGTAGTAAACATTTTACTTACATCTTCTATTCATCCTGATCATGACAACTTTCATGATCAAGCTACTATAGCCTATAAGGAAGAATGACGAGTATAATTTTAGTTCCCGAAACCTTTTGGGAGATTCGGATGCCTAGCATCTCCATCCTTCACAAATTCTCATACAATATGAGAACATGTATTTTGCTAAATTACACTCTATCATAATGCAACCAAAAACTTTGTTTCAGATATCACAATATCTTTCACACATGATGGTTTCTGAAACAATTCTTTCAGCTCCTAGATAACCTCGATATTAAAACAACTTTTCAATATCAAGAATCATGGAGGCAAACATGATACTTTAGATACTAACATTGGAATTCTTACTCTTGATTTAATACTACTTATTAAACTTCATGGAGTAAATAGAGTTTGTTGAAAGTTTGCAATAGGACTTCTAAACTTTAAATTGACATTCAAAACAATACGATACCAGTTCGTAAAGTAAATATCCAGAATTCTATAGTTCTATTATCTCAATTAAAACTAAGCATAAGGTAGTGAACAGACGCCAGTGACTACAACAAATTATGCAAATTCACTTCGATTTAGTTTATGACAAATTGAGTTCGACTAATCCAAATTACTAATGAACTCCCACTCAAAAACGACATCTCTCGTGTCTTTTTGGTGATTACATGAACCAAATCCACTACACCAAGTTCGATCATCACGTGAGTCGGTGTAGCTTCAAAGGCGAGCATCAATATGGGCATCATATCAACTATATGACTCATGCTTAACCTTTCGGTCCGTGTTCCGAGGCCATGTCTGTACATGCTAGGCTCGCCAAGTAAGAACCTTAGTACTCGCGTGTGTAAAACTGTCTTACACCCGTTGTATGAAAGCGTAGAGTCGAGTACACCCGATCATCACGTGATGTCTCGAAACACGATCCATAGAACGGTGCATACTCAAGGAAGAACACATTTTATCTTGATATCTAAATGAGGGATCATCTTACAATGCTATAGAAAGCGCCAAACTAGCAGTATAAGATGCTAACATCTAATGTGTAAAGTGAGATGATATGGTCCATGCATTTGATCTCTATCATTTGCATCGTGGTATGATCTCTATCATTCCTTTGTGTGTAAGGCCAAGGTCTATGGAACTTACACGTTGAGTGTGTTGTAAGAGTATCTTTCATACATCTACTTGCAACAATACCATATCAAGACACTAGCCCAACAACGATCTAAACTAGACGCCTCTAATTTATCAACTGCAAGTTTTACGTGGCTTAGGGCTTTCGGAGATAGAACCGTTCTTACCTATGAACATGAACCACAACGAGGATAACCAAGTTATTAGCAACTCGTTGTAAATCAGATATTGACTATAGTAGGAGAGACAGACACCCGCCAACCACTTATGCAAAACAAGTTGCATGTCAGTCGTGGAACCGGTCTCATGTACGATGACATGTAAGGTTGGTCCGGGCCGCTTCATCCCACTATGCCACCAATATCCAAAATACATAGAAGATGCAATAACATGATCATCATCGCCCACATATAAACATATGTGTACTACCCGTGCAAAACACCTATGCATAGATCAGGCTCTGATACCACTGTTGGGTCTGCAACATAGAAAAACAAAAAAATTCCTACGATGAGAACTACATGCCAAGATTAATCTACTAGGTACAAAGCAACAGGTGTACATACATCCAACAAGAACTTACCCTCGAAGACAACGAGTTTTGTTAACGAGTAGGAACTCGTGGTTGATGTAGTCGTACACTTGCCGATCTCAAGATCATCAGGAAGTCCGAGCGCCGCAACTCAGCAGCGCATCCGTACTCGCACACACGTTCAAGCCACCAGACAACCTCCACCTCCTCGCTCCAGCGATCCAGCGGAAGCAGCAACTCCTTCCAGACGAAATGCCACCAGGAACATGTATCTCGCTAATCCGAGACCATGGGGGAATAATTCTAGAGGGGGAGAGAGATCCTTCACAAGGAGGTGTGAGGATGAAGGAGGGAATGGGTGGCCTTTTATAGGAGGAGGGGGGTGCCCCTCCTCTCCATGGACGGCACATGGGGGGGGGGGGTGACCCCTCACCTCCCCCATTCATGTGGTGGTAACCCCTCCACATTAAAATGCCTCTTCACATTCCCTTTTAAAGTCTCCACTTTAAATGCATTAAAATTCTCCAAGTTTAATGCTCTCTCATTTAATAAAACGCTTTTATTAAATTTATTCATAATTTTGTTAATTACTTTAATTAACAAACATTCACATATAGCCCCTTGCAATATTTCAATATCACATGCAGAACCACTTTCTGCAATTTCACCCGAAACAATTTCCGGTTCTATTGAAACAATTCCTGCGCTTTGCAATTCTTTCGTCTAAAACATATGTGCTCCAAAATGGTGTCTGGTAACTCTTAAGTGTGTCACCCTACGGTTCGCGAATAATGCAGACATGATACAGACCCTTCTCCGATCAATAATCAGCAGCGAGACCTGGAGATCCGTACTGACTCCTACATATTCAACGATGACTTCTGTGATCGTGAGAACCTTTAACGCTTGTAACTAAATCCCTTTGTCTCGCGATATATTACATGTCTGAGATTCGATCATCGGTATCTCCATACCTAGTTTGATCTCGTTACCGACATGCACTCTTTTCTCGTTCCCGTGATATAACATTCTAGTGATCACATCACTTTCTTGCAAGCTATCTCAATGTGATATCACCGAGAGGGCCCAGAGTATATCTATTCGTCATCGGGATTGACAAATTCCACTCTTGATCCATGAGCCTCAACATAACACCTTCGTAGTACTGAACCCATCTTTATAGTAACCCTGTTATAGTGTGACGTTTGATGTTATCAAGATACTCTTCAGGTGTTAGCAATCAACATGATCTCATGGTCTAAGGATAAAGATTACTTCTTATGATGTTATAGCAATATAAACATAATGAATTGATCGTAATGCTATACTCCGGATGAATGTTCATCACATCATTCCACCAATGGTGTGACCTTGTTATTAACAACATCCAATGTCCATGATCAGGAAACCTTGATCATCTTGTTAATCAACAAGCTAGTCTATGAGAGAGGCATAACTAGGAACCCTTTTTGTTTATTAAACACACATGTATTGATGTTTCCGATCAATACAATTATAGCATGCAAAATAAACATTTATCATAAACATGGAATAAGATAATAACCACTTTATTATTGCCTCTCGGGCATATTCCCTTCAAATCCATGGTAGGGTTATAATAACACTCCTCGAAGTTCACTTTTCCCATCTAGATAACCCCACATTGTCACCTTGAGCTCTAGATGGTTCCAACAAACACCACAATTTCATAGAAACATCCAACTCCAAATATAACTCATAACAAGTATTTGTAATCTCTAGCCTAAGTGCCACCATGGTGTGCACGCTGTCACTTTCACACACATGGGGAGAGCAGAGATCTATTAAAGCACCTGAGTAGCAAGGTAGATCTACTTGATTACAAAGCTCATGATCACAATATGATCATGCATAGAGAGAGAGATGAACACATAGCTACCGGTAGAACCCTTAGCCTCGAGGAAGAACTACTCCCTCATCATCATGGGAATCAGCAACGACGATGGAGATGGTGGTGGAGATCGATGTACATGGCTCCGGGGGCACTTTCCCATCCCGGCAGGGTGTTGGAACAAAGACTTATGTCCCCCAAATCTCCCCTTTGGTTGCGGCGGCGCTGCGGAACTTTTCGTGGCTGGAGGCTGTTCGATTTAGGGTTTTTGTCCCGGGGGCTTCTTATAGGCGAAGGGGCGAGGTCGGTGGCCGGCAAGGGGGCCCACACCACCTGGTGGCGCTGCCAGGGGTCACCCGCGCCACCATATGGTGTGGCCAGGCCCTGGCCCTCCTTTGTCTCTACTTTGGGCTCCGTGAGTCTTCCGGTAAAATATCGACTTTGGCTTTTGTCCCGTCCAATTCCGAGAATATTCATTTTGTAGCTTTTCTGGAACCAAAAACAGAAGAAAACATGCAACTGGCACTGTGGCATCTTGTTAATAGGTTATTCCCAGAAAATATATAAAAGTACTCCAAAGTGTGGACAAACATAAGAAAGTAGATACTAATATGCATGGAACATCAAAAATTATAGATACGTTTACGACGTATCAGTACTCTGCAGTTCCTTTTTGTTAGCCTGACGTGTGTTTATCTTAGCACCTTGCCAACCTGTTAGGTGCGTTGCAACTGGGTTGGTTTTTATCAAGGGTTCGATTGGTATTGTGTCAACTACTCAGGATACTGCGATTTGTTCGTAGAACGAAAGTGTAAAGGGTGGTGCAGCCCCCGGGTTATGAAATTGCAAGAAAATAAAAAGAAGCAGAGTTTCGGGTCACTTAGCTTTATTTATTCGCAGAATAGTATGAGGTACAATGTGTGGCTAAGTAGCCTGGCTGAATAGCCTTATTTGTAATGTAAAAACGACTAGGGATAGAAACGGCGCAGCTCCGCGACGTTCCAGGGGCTGGAGTATGCGACTCCGTGATACGTCCATTTTGCATCACTATTCTATATCATAATTTACTATTATTCATTGATATATTTCATATTAAGAGATGATACTTATGTTATTTCATCTATTTTTGCATGGTTGATGACTTTTGGAGGATGGACCGCTGCAGTCAGGATTCTGATGGAAAAGATGTTGTTTGGAGGTGAAATTCACGAAGATCAGAAAATCCGAGAAAATACATGGAAAATCCTATTTTTCTAGAAGACGAAGGGTGCCAGAAGGGGAGCGGAGTTGGGCCACAGGGGGACCACACCACCCCCTGGCGCGGGCCGCCCCTGGCCGCGCCACCAGGTGGTGTGACCACCCTGGACCACTCCTAGCTCTCCCCTTTGGCGTATATTATCCCCACAAAACCCTAAGCCTAGGGGGGGCGACCACAAAAAGATTCCGCCGCCTCTGCGGGGCGGAAAACTACAGAGAGAGAAAGATCTCTCCGGTAGACAGAATTCTCGGGATCATCATCATCACCATCATCATCTCCACCAGCACCGTCATCACCACTCCATACCGTTGTAACAATTGGGTTGAATCTTTCATAGTTCTTAGGGGAAACTTTCCCGGTATTGATTACTTGTTGTAGTTGATGCTATTGAGTGGAACCATTGAATTATTGTTATGTTCAGGTTGTTGCTTATCATTATATCATCTCTGATCTTGATCCATATGATGTCTTGTGAGTAGTTCATTTAGTTCTTGAGGACATGGGAGAAGTCATGTTGTTAGTAGTGGAATTGTGTTGAGAAAGATTCAATAGTTTGTTATTTAAGTTGTGGTGTTATTCTTCTAGTGGTGTCATGTGAACATCGACTACATGAAACTTCACCTTTATGGGACTAGGGGAATGCATTGTGTATTTGGCTACTAATCATAGGGGTTGCCGGAGTGACAGAAACCTGAACCCCCGTTAGGAAACCTTTGCACAAGGGATGTCAGGATCTTAGAGTTGAAAGATGTGGTTAGGTTTCTATCTTAATTACTTTCTTGTACTTGCGGATGCTTGCAAGGGGTTTAATCACAAGTATGTATTAGTCCTAGGAAGGTCAGTACATTAGCACAGGTTCACCACACAACACTTATCAAACTAAAGAAGATTAATCAACTATATGAAGCGAAAGCACTTGACGATATTCCCGTGTGTCCTCAAGAACGTTTGGTAAGTATTTACTAGCACTTTATTTACCTGCATTATCGAAAACCCCTAAAATTCCGTTTGCTAAGTATTTATAGAGAATTCCTGCTCCAAGCCACTCGTCAACACCTTCTGCTCCTCGTTGGGTTCAACACTCTTACTTATCAAAAATACTGCGATACACCCCCTATACTTGTGGGTCATCACTCTGCTTGCTAGGTCTTTGAGGCGATAGGCGCCACCTGGGATTACTTCAGTAATCACATAAGGTACTTCCCAAGGGGACTCCAGTTTGAGGTGCCCTTGCTGCTTCAGTCGCATGACTAGATCTCCTTCGATGAAGGATCTGGGGCGTAGCCTTCTGCTGTGGTAGTTGCGGAGGTTCTATTGATAGATCGTTGATCTCTTTGCTACGATTTCCCGTGCCTCGTCAAGGAGGTCGATGGAGTCTTCGAGTGCAAGAGTTGACTCCTGCTTACTGTAAGCAACCACTCGTGGAGCTTTGTAGCGCACTTGTGCAGGTAGCACCGCCTCAGCACCATGCACCGTGAAGAATGGAGTGTAGCCCGTGGCGCTGTTTAGAGTTGTGCGTAAGCTCCAAAGTACGGATTGTAGTTCATCTGGCCATCATCCGGTGGCCTGTTCGAGTGGTCTAAGGAGTCGCTTCTTGATTGCACCATAGATGAGGCCGTTGGCCTTTTCGACTTGATCGTTGGTCTGAAGGTGAGCCACCGAGGCGTAGCTAACATTGATTCCCAGGTTTTCGCATAATTCCTGGACCTCCTTGGAGGTGAAGTTCGTCCCGTTGTCCGTGATGATGCTATGTGGCACCCCAAAACGGTAGACAATGGACTCGAAGAACTTGACAGCGCTGGCTCCCGATTGATTCGTCACCAGCATGGCCTCGATCCACTTGGAGAATTTGTCGACTGTGACTAAGAGGTAGACGTAACCTCCTCACGAGGACTTTGGGAGCTTGCCGACCATGTCGAGTCCCCATTGTGCGAAGGGAGAAGCCAATGGTATTGGCCTGAGTTCTGCGCCAGGTGCGTGTGGTTTGTCCGCGAATCGCTAGCAAGCATTGCAGCGCTGGACGATGTCCTTGGCGTCACGCATGGCCGTGGGCCAGTAGAATCCAGCTCGTAGAGCTTTGGCGACAAGGGCGCGACTGCCACCGTGATGTCCGCAAGTGCCTTCATGTATGTCGAGGAGGACAGCCCTTCCGTCCCCGTTGGAGACGCACCGTTGAAGTACCCCTGTAAGGCTGTGTTTGTACAGTTCGTCGTTGATGAGGGCGAATGCCTTGGACTGTCGTGCGATGTGTCGCGCATTAGTTGGGTCATCTGGCAGCCTCTTGCTGAGTAGATATGTGATGTATGGCTGTGTCCAAGATGGCTCGATCATCATGACCTTCATTGGGCCTTCGAGTCCTGTACCAAGCTCCGTGTCATCGAGTGCCATTGGCTCATTGGGTGGCGTAGCGCCCGAGTCCGTTGACGTGTTTGCTTTTTCTGCTGGAGCCTTGGGCTTGATGGAGCGCTCGCATATGCGCTCAAGGAATACCCCAGGTGGTATGGGGGCGCAGGTGGAGCCGATCTTGGCGACTAGATACACCTCTTCGTTGCTTCCGTGGCCTATGTGTAGCAGCTTGCAGCCGTCGAAGTCTCCCTCGAGTGTGTCGCAGAGGTCACGATAGGATATCATGTTGTCGCTCAGTGCGTCACACTCGTGCATCATTTGGTTAACCACCATCTTGGAGTCACTATAGATAATGAGCCTCTTGGTGCCGTAGGCTTTCGCCATCCTCATCCCGTGGATTAAGGCCTCATACTCAGCTTCGTTATTGGAGGCAGTGAACTGCATTCGCAGAATATATTTCATCTTCTCTCCTTGGGGTGATGTCAGTATGACACCTGCGCTAGTTCCGTCCTTTCACTTGGACCCGTCGAAGTGCATTGTCCAAAGATAGGACATATCTGGCTTGTCGGGGAGCTGGTTCTCCATCTAGTGCAGGAGGAAGTCCGGGAGAACTTGCGACTTGATCGCGTCGCGCTTATCATATGTGATGTCTCGTGGAGACAGTTCGATTCCCTAGAGCATGACTCGTCTGGTGGCATCAGGATTATTGAGTATATGCCTGAGCGGGGCATCGTTTACCACCACAATTGGGTGCTCCTGGAAGTAGTGGCGCGGTCGCCTGGCTATCATGAAGACACCATACGCCAGCTTCTGGTAGTGCGGGTACCGCTGCTTTGTTGGCGTGAGCACCTCGCTGAGGTAGTATACTGGGCGCTGGACCGCGTAGACCTTATTTTCTTCGGCTCGTTCCACCACGAGCACCGTGCTGACCACCTGGTTGGTGGCGAAGATGTAGAGCATTAGTGGTTCCTTTTCGTGAGGCGTCACCAGTACTGGTGAGCTGGATAGTAGACGCTTGAGGTCTTCGAATGCTTCTTGGGCCTCGTCTGTCCACTCGAACTTGTCAGCTTTGCGGAGGAGTTGGTACTAGGGCAGTGCTTTTTCGCCCATTCGACTGATGAATCGACTGAGCGCCACAATTTGTTCAGCCAGCTGCTGGACGCCTTTTACGTTCTTTGGCTTCTCCATGGCTAGTATGGCCTTTATTTTCTTCAGGTTTGCCTCGATCCCCCTCGTAGAGATGGGATACCCGAGTAGTTGCCCCGATGGCATGCCGAAGGCGCATTTGTCCAGATTGAGCTTGATCCGGTAGCGGTCAAGGTTAGCGAAGGTCTCGCGGAGATCATCGATTAACATGGCTTCCTCTTTGGTTTTGATGATGATGTCGTCAACGTAGACTTGGATATTGCGACCAAGTTGGTATTTGAGGCAAGCTTGCATGCACCGCTGATAGGTGGCTCCTGCGTTTTTTTAGCCTGAAGGGCATCGTGTTGTAGCAAAACACACCAAAGGGCGTTGTAAACGCTGTTTTCTCCTGGTCTTCCTCCTTCATTCGAATCTGATTATAGCCTGAGTAGGCATCGAGGAAGCAGAGGCGCTCGCATCCCGCGGTGGACTCGATGATTTGATCGATCTATGGCAACGGGACGTGATCCTTTGGGCAGTTCTTATTCAAGGAGGTGAAGTCCACGCACATCCGCAGGATATCCGTGTATTTTTTGGGCACAAGCACTATGTTAGCGAGCCAGGTGCTTTCCTTGATATCGCGTATGAAGTTTGCTTCAAGGAGTCTGTTGATCTCCATACCGACTGCTTTTTCTCTTGGTTTAGACAGTCGCCGTATTGTTTGCTACTGGCCTTGCGTCTGGATTCACGTTGAGTGAGTGCTCGGCGAATTCCCTAGGAACTCCTAGCATGTCCGCTGGACACCAGGCGAAGATTTCCCAGTGCTCACGGAGGAATTCGACGAGCGCGAGTTCCTATGCGGAACTCAAGTTGTTGGCGATGAGGGCTGTCTTGGTCAGGTCCGTTGGGTGGACCTGGACTTTCTTTGTGTGCACTGACGAGTCAAAGGACAGGTTGGGTGAACTTGGCCTGCTCAGGGGAGGCAGACTGTTGTCTATCGACACCTTCAATCTTGCGAGTTCCTCCTGCATGCCGAAGGACTAGGGGATTCTGTTGAATTCCCTGTCGCAGCCGTCAGACCTCCTGAAGCTTCCGTTGATTGTGATGACGCCGTTTGGACCTGGCATTTTTATCTGCAGGTAGGCATAGTGCGGCACTGCCATGAACCTCGCGAACATGACACGTCCGAGGATGCAGTGGTATTGTGAGGGCCAGTCGACAACTTCAAAGTCGATGTGTTCTCGCTGAAAGTTTTGCGGCGTGCCAAAGATGATTTCGAGGTTGATTTTTCCCAGGGGGTATACGCCCTTCCCTGGGACGATGCTGTGGAACGTCGTGTCTGAAACTTCCAAACAAGTCAGAGGGATCCTCATCGCACGCAATGTACTTGCGAACATGAGGTTGATGCTGCTTCCGCCGTCCATGAAGACACGCCTCATATCGAAGCCCCCGATCTACGCCTCGAGTACGAGGGGACAGTGGCCTGGATGAGGGACTTGGCGCGGGTGGTCGCGCTTGTCGATGGTGATGCAGGACTCGCTTCTACTGAGGTACTCAGTGGTGGAAGGTGGAGAGTTTATCGCCAAATTGACTTGGCGAGTGATTGCCTTCTGCATTCGATTGGAGGGGCACCCTTTTTGGATCATCCCCATGTTGCCCACGGCTCGCGGGTATGGCTCACCTCCATGATGCTGGACTCGTGCAGCCGCAGGTGGTGGTGGCCCGGGTGGTGGTGGTGGAGCTCCATGTGCCACAGTGCCTAGGGCAGCTCCATAGCCCCGGTTGATCGTGTCGCGATTCATCTGGGCCAAGCCCTTATGGAGTTTGAGGAACTCGTGGCAATCCTTTAGGAGGTGGCTGGATTTATTCTTGCTGTTGTGCTTGTTGATGTAGAAGTGCACATTGCAAGGTCCGGACAGTTTGTCCTGGATGGATATTGTGGGTGCCTCTTCGCGAATGCGGCGTTGCCACACTTGCGTGGTTTTCCCAGCATCACGGTATCCTCCACTGCGATATCCATTGTTGCGGTTGTCGTAGTGTTTGTCGGCGTAGCCAGCCGCGACCATGTTGACTTTGTCGTGGTCCTCGTAGACGCGCATTCGACGTTTCCCTCGGCGGTCACGTCTGTGTCCGAGGTTGTCGTCCTCGTCGGAGTAGGTGCGGTTTTTTACCGAATCTTCTTCGTCCGCCCACCGCTTCGCGATTTCCATCAGGTGGTCGATTGTTTTGGGCTTCGAGCGGCCTAGCTCCTCCCTGAGCTCTATACGGCGAACACCACCATTGAACGTGTCGATTGCACGGTCCTCCGAGATGTTTTCTGCGGAATTCTTGATGATGGACCACCCGAGGATGTACGAGCGCGGTGACTCGCTAGACCTTTGGTGGCAGCCTCCTAGTTCTTTGATTGACGCGGGCCTTTTGTAACTGCCCTTGAATTTGCACACGAAGCTGTAGACCAGCTCTTCCCAACTGCGAATTGATCTGCGTGGGAGATTGTTGAGCCATGCGCGGGCGGCGCCTTGTAGATGTAGTTGCAGGCATTGCATTGTCGTGCTTGAGCTTCCGCCGTGTAGCCTGACGGAGGAGATGTGATCCTCCAGCCAGATTTTCGGGTCCTGCAGGCCGTCAAAATTTGGGTTCTCTGATGGGAGTTTGAACCCCTTAGGTATTCGCTTCTACCTGATGGCCCTACTGAAGCATCTGGCGCCGCAGAGCTCCGTCTCGTCTTCTTCCGAGTCAATCGAGCGAGCACGCCTTGCCCGCATCTTGTCGACCTTGCGCTGCGTGATGTCATCACGCGTGTCGTAGTCGTGGTCATGCTGTCATGAGCGACGTCGCTGTGACAGATCGTGGATGTCGTTGCTAGAGGAGTACGAGTAGTAGTGTTTGGCCAGAGCCTTACTTTTCTTCGGCTCTGACGTAGGCTCTTTGTCGAGGGCGGCCTCGGTTAGCCCCAGGCCCGTGATCGTAGACCGGTGCATGGCAACTCGCGGATCTCTAGTCGGTGGCTGGTTGTTGAGGAGGTACATGGTGGCTGCCATCACCGCAGCTTGTGGCGTCTTCAGGAGCACGTTGCCTCGCGTATCCACCGTCATAGAGCCAAAGTTGAGGATTTTTGCGGCTTCTATGCGCTCTTGGTCGGTGAGGTGGGCCAGTCAAGATCGCCTTTTGTTGGCCAGGTACTCATTGCCCTTGGAGGAGGATCCTCCGTGGGAGGAGAGCTGAGCTCGCCGAAGGCTCGACTCATTCGCCGCCTTTCTGCGCGCCTCGAGTTGCGCGATTACCTGCTGCTGGCGTTTGAATTCTTCCTTCAGCAGCCAATGGTAGCCCATCAGCATATCCTACAGGGTGTTAGGGGTAGAGGATTGCCTCATAGAGCTTGTCGACAGTGAGCCCACTTGTTGTCATTGAGCTTGATCAGCATACGCTCACCGGTGTTCTCATTCATCGTGAGGTGCGGTTCTCCTCCTGTCCCGTTATTGGTGGGCGCGCTGTTGGTGGGGCCACCATTTGCGACTGGTATACCGTCGTTGGTCGGTCCAGTGCTGGTGCCGATGTTCTCACGATTGACACTGGTGTCGCCCGCTTTGATGACGGCGCACATGAAGTGATTGGGGAAGCTGCTGCTCCACAACTTTCAGATCTAGAGCCATAGGATCCATATTCTGTGGCTAGGTCACCCAGATCGGATCCGCGACTGCTGTCGTTGTCCGTGCTCCCAGCTGTTGCCGGGGCGTTGAGCTCGCCGAGGGTGCCGATTGGTGGCGGAAATCACGATGCTGGAGCAATTGCGGGTGCCGTCGACTGGTCAGGCATGCGAAGCGTGCCCAGTTGACCGACCTGGAAGCGGAAGCTCCCGATCGCCAGGCTGATCCCATCGCCCACGGACTCAAAAGTCGGGCGAGTGGCCGGCGTGTGGACGATGAAGTCAAAAGCGTCGAAGAGCTGTCAAATCTCCGCTATTCCCAGTTCCCACAGACGGCGCCAATTGACGAGGGTTTAACTCGTCAATGCCCATTGTTATGGACTTGGGTTTTGGAGAAGGAGGGAGCACTGGAGGCATCAATCGGCTAGCAAACAAGCACACGGGGATGCAAGGTTTACCCAGGTTCAGGCCTCGTAGAGGTCCCTACTCCTGCTTGTCTGCTCTTGGAATTATCGAGGGAGTGATACGTCCAAGACGTATCTACTTTCCCGAGCACTTTTGTTATTGTTTCTCCTCTAAACTTGTGTGATTTGGATGCAACTAACGCGGACTGACGTTGTTTTCAGCAGAATTGCCTTGGTGTCTACTTTTTGTGCAGAAAAACAACTATCAGGAAAAATCCCGGAAAATATGCCAAAAATCCTATTTCACCCGAAGACTCCAGGAGCCAGAATACGAGACGGAGAGGAGCCAGGGGGTGGCCACACCACCTGGTGGTGCGGGCCAGGCCAGGCCGCGCCAGGGGGTGGTGTGGTCCCCCCAGGCACCCCCTCGGTCTCCCTCTTCGCCTATAAGAAGCCTTCTGACCTAAAAACTCTGGGGGGGGTCGACTTTTTTCCAGAAGGAGTTCCGCTCCTCCGCCACCACCAGATTCCACGAAACAGCACCAGAAACTCCGTTCTGGCACCCTGTCGGGACGGGGAATTGGAGGAGATCATCGCCATCATCATCATCGCTTCTCCATCGACCATCCATGTTTCCCCCATCTATGAGTGAGTAATCCCCCACTGTAGGCCATGGGGATGGTAGGGATTGGATGAGATCGTTCATGTAATGGCATCAGATTGTTAGGGTGTGGTGCCTAGTATCTTCTATTAGTGCTTTATGACTTTGTTGCGACTTGTTATGCTTAATGCTTGTCACTAGGGCCCGAGTGCCATGATTTCAGATCTAAACATGTTATTGATTCATTATGATAGTATTGTTTATGGTCTTATCTGCAAGTTGTATACACATGTTGTTGTCCGGAACCAATGGCCCTGAAGTGACAGAAATCGGGATAACCAGAGGGAATGGCTTTGATGTGAGGATCACATGTGTTCACGGAGTGTTAATGCTTTGCTCCGGTGCTCTATTAAAAGGAGCACCTTAATTGCCAGTAGTTCCCTTGAGGCCCGCTGCAAGCATTTGGCGGGACAAAAGATGTTGTGCAAGTTCTCATTGCGAGCACGTATGATTATATATGGAACACATGCCAAGGATTATCTAGTACTTGGATGCTTTATCTTATTTATCTGCGATTGCCCTAAGTTCTGGTTGCTATGTGAATTGTCTTGTCCATGCAACGCCCGTCCATCCATCCCTATGCCTACCGCACTTGAATCCTATTGTTTACTGCTATTGTCACTGCTATCTTTACTTTACTACTATTGCTACTTTGCTATTCCTACTACAAAACTGTTGCTACTGATAAACTGCTGTGAGCAAGATTGTTTCCAGGTGCAGCTGAATTGACAACTCAGTTGTTAAGGCTCATAAATATTCTTTGACTCCCCTTGGGTCGAATCAATAAATTGGGTTTCACTTCCCTCAAAAATACTGCGATACACCCCCTATACTTGTGGGTCATCAAGACTATTTTCTGGCGCCGTTGTTGGGGAGCATAGCTTTATTTATTAAGTTCACTTGGATTCTCTATTGTTCGCTGCTATCCATCCATCATGGGTAAGTCTCGTGATGGCAAGGTCCCTATTTTACCATCCACTACAAGAAGAGGTATCGTTCTGAACACCTTGTTGCTCTTGATTCACCGTCTGTTATGAGTAAGTTCCTTACACCACCACATACAAATGCTACACACACTGCTACTACTGCTGAATCTGAAACTTCTGATGCTTATGATGCTGCTTCTACTGTGCTTCATAAGAGTGGTTCATTAGGTCCTTTCCTAGATGCTACGATTGCCAGAACTATAGCTGGAAATACCGAAACTCCTAATGAAGACACTACCACACCTATTAGTTCACCTGAGTCTAGTGAGAGTTATGATATTGAAGATGGTTATGTTGATATGACTGATGAATTTATTAAAGAATGTAAAAACACCCATGATAGGAGCGCTGCTAAGAGTCTCCTTGAGAGGCGTACTATTATACCCAAATTATCTCCTATTGCTAAGTTTGCTGCTTCTCCCATAAACATTATAGATAAAGATTATGATTTCTCTCTCGATCTATCTTACATAGCTATTGTCGAGAAAGAACCTTTTTGTGGGACTAAGAATGAAAGTGCGGTAGCACATATGAATGAACTCTCTACCATGAGTGGCTTGTTTTCTGACGAAATTAAGATGCGTAGTTACTTTGTTGCCAAGATTTTCCCCTTTTCACTGAAAGGAGAAGCTAAAACTTGGTTTAGTAATTTACCTCCTGGATCTATTGATAGCCCTGAGTGCTTGATTAGTACTTTCCTGCAGAAATATTTTCCTCCTAGTGCTAGACATGCTATTTTGCAGGAACTTTTTGATTTTAAACAGGGAGAAAAGGGGGTATTACCTGAATCTTGGGCAAGGTTTTGTGCTTTGATTCATGCACAAGCTGGAAGTCCATTACCTAAGAATGAGCTTCTTGATATATTTTATAATGGACTAACTGAAGAATCTAGGACATACCTAGATAGTTGTGCTGATTGTGTTTTCAGGAATAGGACTCCCAAGGAAGCTGAGGAATTAATGGCTAAAATAAGTAAGAATTATGAAGATTGGACTCCTCCTAAACAAGCTATACCTGAAGTAATTATACCTGAACCTTCTATTCCGGTGCATATTCCAACATCAAAGAAGAGGGGAGTTATTGAATTAAATGATGAAGTGATGAAGGAAGCTAAGAAATGTCTTAAGGAGAAGGGAATTAAAGCTTCAGATGTCAAGAATTTACCTCCTATAGAAGAATTATGTAAGCCTATTCCCTATTCATCCACTATTGAGGTACACTCTCTCCAACACTTTGATGAAGGTGATATCCCTTACTCTAAACCTCCTGATCAATGCTTAGAAGAATTCGACATATTTATTGTTAAGCAAGATAATTTTAATAAAAGGGTGCAAAATCATCTAATGGAAAACACTAGAGCTATTGTTGAGTTGAAAGATATTGTGGAAACAACCTCTAATGATGTTAAAATGATTGTTAAACACTTTCAAATGGTTCACACTCAAATAGATCAACTTGTTAAAGTGCAAAAAGACTTGCTAGTTAATGCTGCCAAAGAAAAACATGCTTATGAAATTAGAACTAGAAGTGGAGCTGCTACCCAGGATCCTCTATATCCTGAGAGGCATCCCAAAAGAATTGAGCAGGATTCTCAACAAGCTGAAAATAGTGGCTATACTCATAAGAAAAGGAAAAAAGAAACATAAAACTGTTGTAGAACCCTCTGAACTTGCTATAGATCCTGATACTATATCTATCTCTGATGCTAAAACTGAAAGTGGTAATGAAGAAAATGAAGTTCCTAATGAAGAAAAAGTTGAAGAAGAACCTGAAAACCACACTAAGAATATCAAATACACTAAAGAGGATTTTATTGCTAAGAAACATGGTAGTGAAAGAGAACCTTGGGTCCAAAAACCTATGCCTTTCCATGATAAGAAACACAAGTCAAAGGAAGATGAACATTATAATAAGTTTTGTGAGTGGATGAAGCCTTTATTCTTGCAAATTCCTTTGACTGATGCTATTAAATTGCCTCCTTACTCAAAGTATATGAAGGATATTGTCTCGAATAAAAGGAAGATCCCTAATGAAGAAATTTCTACTTTGCTTGCTAATTATTCCTTCAATGGTAAGGTTCCTAAGAAACTTGGAGATCCAGGGATTCCAACTATCCCTTGCTCTATTAAGAATAGTTATGTTAGAACTGCTTTGTGTGATTTGGGAGCTGGAGTTAGTGTTATGCCTTTCTCTCTCTATAAGAGGCTTCAACTAGAAAAATTAATACCAACTGATATATCTTTGCAAATGGCTGATAAATCTACCACTATTCCTGTGGGTATATGTGAGGATGTACCTGTTCAAGTGGCTCATAATTTCTTGATATTAACTGATTTTTTTGTGCTTGAAATGCCTGAAGATGATAATATGTCCATTATTCTTGGGAGACCTTTTCTTAATACTGCAGGAGCTATTACCAATTGTAACCAAGGAAAGGTAACTTTCAATGTGAATGACAAGGAACATACTGTCTATTTCCCCAAGAAGATTGAAAGGACTTATGGTTTGAATTCAATTGAACATGTTGAGGGCATTCAAGTTGGAGAAATATATTGTCCCATACCAAGAGAAAAATTTGAAACTATTATGATTGGGACCATTGCTATCAAGGTTGAGGTAACATAATCATTAGTGGAATACAAAGTTTTGTCTCATATGAAATTGTTTTGGTAGCAAGATGATGTCTACGCACTTCTATTCTTGTAGACAGTTGTTGGGCCTCCAAGTGTAGAGGTTTGTAGAACAGCAGCAAGTTTTCCCTTAAGTGGATCACCCAATGTTTATCGAACTCAGGGAGGAAGTGGTCAAAGGTATCCCCTCTCAAGCAACCCTGCAATCAAGATACAAGAAGTCTCTTGTGTCCCCAACACACCCAATACACTTGTCAGGTGTATAGGTGCACTAGTTCGGCGAAGAGATAGTGAAATACAAGTGGTATGGATAATTATAAGTGGTAACGGTGATAGAAAATAACTTGATGGCGTGGAAAAGACTAAAGGAAAACTGAAATAAAGAAGGAAGCAAGCAAACATGTAATAGATCTAATAGCAAACGGTGTTTCAATGCTTAGAAACAAGGACTAGGGATCATACTTTCACTAGTGAACACTCTCATATAAATATCTTCTCTTTATGATACTACGCTGAACTACTCTCCGGTTGGACACTCTAATCCATGGTAGGGCTATAACAGCACACCTCAAAGTAAGCCTTTCCCATCTAGAAAACCCCACACTATCACCTTGAGTACTAGATGGTTTCAACAAACACCACAATTTCATAAAGACATCCAACTCCAAATATAACTCATAACAAGTATTTGTAATCTCTAGACTAAGTGCCACCATAGTGTGCACGCTGTCACTTTCACACACATGGGGAGAGAAGACATCTATTAAGCACTTGAGTAGCAAGGTAGATCTATAGATTACAAGCTCATGATCACAATATGATCACGCATAGAGAGAGATGAACACATAGCTACCGGTAGAAACCTTAGCCCCAAGAGAGAACTACTCCCTCCTCATCATGGGAATCAGCAACGGTGATGGAGATGGTGGTGGAGATCGATGGAGATGGCTCAGGGGCACTTCTGCCCGGCAGGTGCCAAGAGACTTTCTGTCCCCCGAATCTCCCCTTTGGTGGCGGCAGCGCTGTGGAACTTTTCGTGGTTGGAGGCTTGATGATTTAGGGTTTTGGTATCGGGAAGCTCTTATAGGCGAGAGGGGAGACCGAGGGGGTGCCAGGGGGCCCACACCACCTGGTGGCGCGGGTAGGGCTAGCCCACTGGGTGTGTGCCAGGCCTCCTCCCTCTCCTCCGCCTCCGTGAGTCTTCCGGTAAAATAGGAACTTTGGCTTTTGTCCCGTCCAATTCCGAGAATATTCATTTTCTGACTTCCTGAAACCAAAAACAGCAGAAAACAGGCAACTGGCACTGTGGCTCTTCTTAATAGGTTAGTCCAAGAAATCATATGAAAAGTACTCCAAAGTTGGAACAAAACATAAGAAAGTAGATAAAACCAAGCATGGAACATCAAAAATTATAGATACATTTGCAATGTATCAACATCCCCAAGCTTAACTCCTGCTCGTCCTCGAGTAGGTAAGTGATAAAAAGAAAGAATAATTTTTGAGGTGACATGCACCATCAAAGACTTGATCAAAGTATTTGTAAAACATTCAAAGCTGGGATCATAGTATTTCAATCATAACATGAAAGACAAAGTTCTAGCAATAAGCAAAGAAACTATAATGCAACATGAAAAGGCACAAACAAAAGATTCATGAATAACAATGCTTTGCAAGACGTTTGTTTGTTTCACATAAAGAAAACATAGCATAATAGTAATCAGCTTGTCCCTCATAGAGTAGCAAATATAAATGCATAGGACACCTTCAAAGTTCATAAGAGTTACTAGATACAAATAGTTTCAAAACAAGCAATATCAAGTATGCATCAATCAACTAGTCTTGGGACAATGCACATAGAACTAAGAATGGCCACTATGCTCTCAAAGTAGGTGCATAAATATAGAAGGTGGAGACTCAATATAATGGTGGAAGAAAGGCCTTTTGTAAAAGGAAGTAGGGATTCAAGTCTCATAAAGAGCTTCCAAAAATTATGGTACTTATAGCTTTCAGCTCTCATTGCCCCTATCATAAGCATCTTGAAGTGATTAAGGTTAAAGTGAACAAACTATGGTGTACATGCTTGACGAAGTATAAGTCGGAAATCTCATGTCCCTTGTATACGAGGGCCGCTCCTCATGCTACTCAAGTTTAGTCACAGGTAAGTTCTTGTCATTGTAAGTATATGTGTATCATAGAGAACCGCCAACGGGGTACCCCTTGCCCGATGATACGGAAGAATCCCCATAACAAAATGATAAGGCAAGCAGACAACGAGCATCTTAGCATTCTTCTTATTTACCATGGGAATATGGTGCTTTTTATCTCTTTCCTCTTTTCATAGTATATCTTTTTTTCTCTTTTCTCTTTTTTTCTCAATGTAGGACTCTTTTTTATAAGAAGAATGCTTCCTAGACAGCTCATTATGGTTACGCTGCAGGTTTCCACCATGTCAGCATGGATTAGACCAGCGGCCCAGGCGTTTCTCTAACACATATACATAACTCCATGGACTTACAAGCTCCCCTTTCATTTCACACCGGCGACATCCATATACAAAAGAGCATGATATCAACTAGGTACAAGTACCAAGTGCAATGTTGAAAGCGTTCCCCATGAAAGCATGGTTCTGCTAATTCCCAACAAATAAGTGAAAGCATATACAACATAAACGACACGATGGTTCAAGTTTATTAAGGACAAGAAAAATAAAGTGTGCCATCAAGTTCGTGAGAGCTTTAATCACTAGTTTTCTCATAACAAGTTTAATTTGGAAGGTAAACAAAAGCATGAATATACTTGGAATAGCATAAGCTAGTAGGTAGGTATGGTGGACTCTTTGGAATAACTTGGTTTAGGGAGTTGGATGCATGAGTGGAACTCATACTTTGTTGTGGAGACTAGCAAAAGACTAGGAGCGACAAACTAAGAGAGCAATAATGGCCATAATCATGCAGAGCGACAAAATATCATTGATCAAAGCATAAAGTGATACTACAAGTTGAAAACTAAAGGATCATAAAGGCTATGGTGACTTGAGATAGTCATAACATGGTGTGAGCATGTGCCAAGTTAATCCCAAATAAAGCATCAAAGGAGAATACCACTATACTATGCTTTAATATGCTAAAACAACGCATGATTCATCCAAGGCACATTAATCAATCTCAATTGTTTATAACAAGTCATTCTACAACAAAGAATACTAAGCATAAATCCAAAACAATATCAAGCATGGCATGACAAAGCATAGGCCACAATAAAAAACAAGCTCTTTTTACCACATAAGCATGAACTTTCCTACTCTTTTCCAAACCAAACCAAACTATTTGCGAACCAATGTATGAAAGAGGTGGTCCAACCAATTTATTCAGAAAACTAAGCAAACCAAAGCAAACTAAAAACCAAAACCAAAACGAAAAAGACGACGCTCCAAGAACAACACAATTGTGCATTAAACAATAAAAATGAAGTGTTTGGAAGAAACCTGGGATTTTTATTGATGAAGAGGGGGATGCCTTGGGCATTCCCAAGCTTTGACGCTTTTACTTCTTGGATATTTCTTGGGGTGACACACGTGGCATCCCCAAGCTTGAGCTTTAGTCCATCTTTCATCTCATTACTCATTCCTTCCATACACCTGAAATTTTCCTTCATACAAAACTTCACACAATCTTTATTAGCAACATTAGTGCACTCAAGATAATAAGTCTTTAGGTTCAGTTCCAACACCAAGAAAACTTCCATTAGAACACTAGCTACTGAAGCACTTCCCTCAAAAATCTCAATTCCCCAAAAGAACTCAAAAAGGAACCAACAAGAAGCAAATGCAGAAAATGGCAGAAATCTGTCAAAACAGACCAGCAGGTAAAGACGAATTTTTTCGAAGACCTTCTGTTGCTCAAATAAAAACGTGTTGAACTAACGAAAGTTAGATAACAACCTGGGGCAGAAGCACAACAATTTACGCCTCAAAAAGACGTTCATAGATTTTACACGAATTTTTACGGTGAAGCATAGAAATCTGTTTCGGGACAGCAACTTTCCCAATCATTACTTCTCTCTGATTAGAGGTTACTCTTGGCACAAAAAGCAAATAAAAAGGATAAGGAGAGGTTATTACTGAATTAGTAACTTCCGAGACTCGTCTAAAACTTTTGGGTTATCTCCCAATAAGTACTTTTCTTTAATGCCTTTAAGCTAGGCTTGATAGTTTGATAAGATGCTCACATAAGAAATATGAATTGAAGTAAAAGAGAGCATCAAGAAGCAAATTCAAAACACATTTAAGTCTAACCCACTTCCTATGCATAGGAATCTTGTAAAGAAACAAGTCATGAATGCACAAAGCAACAAGCATAGGAAAGCAAAACAAGTGCAACTTCAAAATTTTCAACATAAAGAGGGGAAACTTAATATTGTTGAAACACATAAAACCATGTTTCCCTCTCTCATAATAACTTTCAGTAGCATAATGAATAAAAGTAACAATATAACTATCACAAGAAACATTCTTATCATGAGCCACATGCATAAAAGAATTAATACTCCCCACATAAACATAGTCATTCTTATTGATTATAGTGGGAGCAAATTCAACAAAATAGCTATCATTATTATTTTCATCACCATAATCATCAAATATAGGAGGCATATTGTAATCATAATTAATTTCCTCCTCAATAGTAGGTGGACTGAAAATATCATATTCATCATTGCAATCATCATATATTGGAGGTATAGCATCATCATAAGCAATAGAATAGTTATATTCCCAAGTGTGTTCATTTGTAAACATATCATCATTGGAAGGATCATGGATAGCACTAATAGTATAGCAATTATTAATATCATCATTTTCAGAATTGGTACCAAAGAGATTTTCAATATCAAAAGTAGTGTCTTTTCCCAATCATGATCACTACTATAGGTAACAGGCATAGGACATTATCGAGTTCAGACTCATCAAAAACTATAATAGGAGCAACATGCTTAGGGGAAAATACCGTTTCCTCTCTCCTTTTACTCCTCCTTTTCTTCTTTTTCTTCTTCTCTTTAGGAGGGAGAGGCTTGAAAGGAAGCTTCTTCATATACCCTGGTTCATTGTTAGAGACAATAGAAGAAACTTTGGAGGGTTCCTCCTTTTCATTAATAAGACCAAAACACATATTAGTCATGTCATATTCTGGTAAGATCTCATCTTTTATAATATTTTGTATGTAAGTATTTGTGTGGAAATTATCAACACAATAAATATTACAACCATGCATGACACTATTCATATCAAAAGCACCCATATCTACCAAAGAGGTTTTTCTTGATAACTCTTCACATCCCAAAAATAATGTAAGCTCATCATGCTGATTAGGAGTGATCATGTCATCACAATACAAACTTGCAGTACTCATTGGATTAGAAGGGTTATTATTATGGCATGAGCATTGAAAATTGAAATGACCCACTTCAAAGCAAAGTTCACAAATAAAAGGATAAAGGGCATAAACTTTTTTACCAAGATCATTTTAAAGCCCTATACCACATTCTAGTTTTTTCATTCCTGTGGGTGATACAATATTCTTCTTCAATTTGATTATTCTCACAAGGTCTATGTATTCCACAAAAATTAACATGCTTATAAGAAATAGTACTTTCAGAGGTTTGAGCATGTTTATTGCTATCATTAACAACAATTTCATTTTCCATGCAAGTGTCTTTAAAAGGCTCATGATACATGTCCCATTTTTCTTTAGGAGCATTAATATGAGAAGCAAAGGTTATAAAACAATCAATAAGAATTTGAGGATCAAGACCATATTTAGCACTAAGCTCTTGAAAATCAGCAGTTTCAGCAAAAGGCTTAATGCAATCATACTCATAGTTTATACCTGGTTCTTTACCTTTGTTGTTATCCCAATCTTCGGTATTGCTTTGAATTGTTTCAAGAAGATCCCACTTAGCTTTGACCTCCTTACTTGTGAAGGATCCTTCTAAACAAGTATCTAGATAGTCCTTGTAATGTCCTGAAAGCCTTGCATAGAAATTATTAAGAACAATATTCCTGGGGAGCTCATGAATGGGACATTTGAGCATTAGTGACTTCAATCTCCCCCATGCTTGGGAAATACTTTCTCCATCATGAGGATGAAAATTATAAATGTAATTCCTATCTTTATGAATTTCATGAGGAGGATAAAATTTAGAGTAAAAGAGAGATTCAAGTTCCTTCCACTCCAAATGATGAGGATCATCTAGTAGCTCATACCACTCCCTTGCTTTGACCTTAAGTGAAATAGGGAATAGCTTCCTCTTAACTTGGTTCATTGAAATACCTGCACACTTGAACAACTCGCATAATTCATGTATAAAGAGTAAATGATCACCAGGATGGACAGTTCCATCTCCAAAATAGCAGTTATTCATAACACGTTCAACAATTTTTATAGGTATTTTAAAAGGGATGCTTTCAGTATGTGGATTTAAAATATCACAAGTATCATTAGAATTACCACATATGGGAGATAAAGTATCATCAGAGAAAATTTCTTCTTTAAAGCTAGGGAACTAAAAAGATCATTTTCATAAAAAACAACTTCCCCAAGCTTAGACGTTTCCATAGCATTAGTAACAAAGGTGTTCAAAAGATTCATACTAATAACATTGCTATTAGCATGCAAAGAAAGTTCCATGGGTTTTTTAATTTTCTTTTCAGACAATTCAAGTTCTAACTTAGGAAAAATACTAAAAAGCTCTCTAATTTTGTTGTTGTTTTCCATTAAGCCTAACTAGTGAAAACAAGAAACAAAAAGACAAAATTGCAAAATTAAAGGAAATAACTTCGAGCACTCACATCGGAGGATTTCATTGAACAAAACAATGTTTTCACTATGATTATTTCCGTTTACTTCTATTCTATCCATCTTAGTTTTTGCTTTCGTTTGGTTTTCTTTTTGTTGATTAGTTGCTTGCATGTTAGAGTGTCTTAGAACTTCTGTAGTTCTAGCCTTGTTTTGTCCTTGCATCATTTCCAAAAAAAATCTGTCTGTCAAAAAATTATTCTTCTATGCCTGAAAATGCCCCAAAATAAAGTGTCTCGAAAAATTCCAGAAAATTCATATTAAATTTTTGCGTGAAAAAAGGGGCAGAGGAGTACCTGGGAGGTACCAGGGGGACCCACCAGGCAGGCACACCACCTGGTGGCGTGGCCTGCCCTGGGTGGCGCCATGCCCTGGTGTGGGCCACCCCTTGCCCCCCACTAACTCTCTCACCTGCCACTTTCTTCTCTCTCCCGAGTAAGCTCTAGTTCATTGCTCAAAATCGCATTCTTGCTGTGCTTTCTCTCGTTTTTTTTATCTCCTTGCTTAGCCCATCTTTCTTGCTGAAATTTGGGGCATTTGTTCCCTGGTATGTGACTCCTCCCCTTGTCCAAGTAGATTTGTGTTTAGTGGATTATATATTGAGTATTTTGCTGTTGTAGGTGACTGGTTATGAGAGCTTGTAAGCTTGTTTGATGCTTAGAGATATAGTTTTGATGCATGTTTAGGCCTCTTACAAGTCCCTATGAGTAGAATCCTTCATTATATTCACTTTGCAATCTCTTGTTTAATAGGTGTTTAAATTTCAGAATACCAAGCATGAACAACCATACTTTTGGAGAGATATTTGAGAGTGATGCACCTAGGAGGTCGAGGTCCTCAAGATCAGCCTCTCAGTTTAGGCCAACATACAACAAAGATCTCATTGCAACTCGTATTGGTAATGAAAGGGATGATGGGGATGCTCACCCATCCACTTTTCCTTGTTTTACTTTCTTGCAAGCTGCAGGTATTCTTGATGATTTCTTGCTACTGATTGAGAGGGTTGGTTTGACCTCATATATGCAAGATGAGAGTGAGCAATACGCTGCGCTCACTAAAACTTTCGTTGAGAGCTTCACGTTTACTAACACATCCTTTCAGTCGACTGTCTCTTTCAAAATTTATAATCTACCCTTCACCATGCCTTTGGAGAGATTTTGTAGTATTGTAGGTATACGCATGACAGGGACCATGAAGAAAATTCAAGGGCGACCCGCTGATTTGTTGGAGCTTTACCTAGGGGTAACCAATGATGATGACCGTGTGGCGCAGCACGGAAAGATAAGAAATATCCAACTCCATGCTCTTAGATACTTTGCATATTATCTTGCTACTAGCGTACTTGGTAGGGAGAACACAAGTAATATCTCCAACTATCATTTAGCATTCCTTGTTGCTGCACTTAACAATGATACTCGGTACAATCTTGGCTCGCTTATTGCTCGCCGCCTAGCTGCTAGGGGCCTATCTATGGGGGCGTCATTGCCTCGCGTATAGTCAATGCGTTAGGTCTTTTAGTGGATCCCAAAGATGCTATACTGGCACCATAGAGGCTTGACCTTGTTGCTATGAAAACTCATCACTTTGTCACCGCTACTTCTGATTTGGATAGTCTAGTATATAGGATGCTTTTCACTGACAGGGATGAAAGGGAGATCCTTTTGCCACAACCTTCTTTGTTTAGTGTTCACAGGAGACCGTGGTCGCGCTCCAAGGAGGAGGTGGACGAGCAGCTTCGCTTGCTGGGTTTCCATGAGCAGCACCAGGAGGATGTGCCCTCCTATGATTACTCTGCGCATTACGGAGGGACGTACTCGAGCTCGCACCAGGACGAGGGGACCTCTTCGTCGTACCACGGTGACACTTCATCCTGGCCAGCTTGGGATTGATACCCACTTAGGCCGACATCGCACTCATCTCCATATCATGTTGCATCGGTACTTTGTATATTCATGTTTTCGTTCTCTTTTTAGTTTTCGTTCTTCTTTGCTTTTGCTTTCTAAAACACAAAAAGACCAAAAATATTTCTGTTGTTTCTCTTTGGTTTGTTTCTTCTTTTTGCCTTGGTTTGATTTTCCCTTTTTGCTTTGTTTGAACTATTCGAAAACCCAAAAAGATTTTGCTTTGCTTGTTTTTCCTTTTGGTTCTTGTTTTTAAAAAATCGAAAACAACAAAAATATTTGTCGTTCTTCTTTGGTTTTGTGAGTTTGCTACAGGGTTCGGCAGTCCTCAGTGGAATATTGGTTTCATATTATTATTCAAGCCACACAAGTGAAGAGCAATAATGAGGATTAATGACAACTTGAGGCATGGTAAGAGGCTGGTAACGAACTCTATTTGTTTTCATTTTTGTATATATACTCATCACTGTGGGCATGCTTAGTCCGTTCATGTAGGGTGTATGTTATCTTTGGATGCTTAGTAGTTCTTGCTTTCGTATGATTAGCTCCAGCTTGCTAATAGTTTGTAGCATGTTTTATGAATGTTTGCTTGCATTATTCTATTCATAACTTGGTATGACACCGTGGTATCCTCCTCTGAATGTTTCATTTGAATTGACTTGGCACATGCTCACGCATGCACATGACTGTAATAATCAGTTAAGCCTCGATGAATTATTTTTCCTTGAGGATCTTGAATCACTTTCATGCCATGAGTAGTCCTGTTTTGTCGCAAGCATGATAATGACAGCTATTGCTCTCTCATTTGTTGCTCCCTTACTATTGCTAGCCTTCGCTTATACTGAGTGTTTTACTCATGTTTCCAACTCCCTTAAACCAAATATTGCCAAAGTGTCCACCATACCTACCTATTAGCATCATTTGCTACTTCCGTGCATATTCAATATGCCTTGTTTTCTTCCAAATAAAATGTTTGCTTATTATGAGAAAGTTAGTTAGTAAAACTCTCACAAACTTGATGGCACACTTTATTTTCTGCACTTAATAAACCTGAACCATTGTGACTGTCCATGAAAGTTATATGCTTGCAAATTATAGGCTGGGGATTAGCAGAACCGTGTTGTCACGTGGAATGCTTTCAACACTTGTAAATATATACCCAGTTGATACCATGCTCTTTTGTTTGCGGATGTCGTCGATGTGAAATAAAAGGGGAGCTTGTAAGTCCATGGAGTTATGTATGTGTGTTAGAGAAACGCCTGGGCCGCTAGTCTAATCCATGCTGACATGATGGAAACCTGCAGCGTAACCATAATGATATCTATGAAGCATTCTTCTTATAAAAAAAGAGAGATAGCTATTGAGAAAAAGAAAAAAAAGAGAATTATGAAAAGAGGAAAGAGAGAAAAAAGCACCATTTTTCCCATGGTAAATAAGAAGATTGCTGAGATACTCATTGTCTGCTTGCCTTGTCATTTTGATATGGGGATTCTTCCGTATCATCGGGCAAGGGGTACCCTGTTGGCGGTTCTCTATGATACGCACATATTTATGATGACAAGAACTTACCGGTAACTATAGTTGAGTAGCATGAGGAGCGGCCCTCGTACTCAAGGGGCTTCAGATTTTCAGTTTATAGTCTGTCAAGCATATAACTCAGATTGGACCTCACTTTCACCTTAACCACATTAAAGATGCTTATGATAGGGGCAATGAGAGCTCAAAGCTAATGAGTAACATACTTTCAGCATTTGGAAGCCTTTCAAAATTATTCAAAACCTTTTCTTTTACTTGTTGAGTCTCCACATATCCTTTGAGCACCTTCTTGAGAGCATAGTTGTCATTCTTTGTGCTTGTCCCATTACTTGATTATTTGTGTTATGACTTTAATGCTTGTATCCTTGATATCTTTACTTCTAGTCATCACTTGAACTTCAGAGGTGCCTTGATATTCATAATCAAAGGCAAGCGAGATACCACTCTATCATACCTTTTTATGAGCATTGTAATGTTGCGTATGTTTATACTTCATGCTACTTATTATTTTTGAGTTGGGATCTCTTCATAGCTTGCAATGCCTATTAAGTAAACTTAGTTGCATACTCTTTATTATGAACTGTCTAAGTAGTTGATCACATTGCTGAGAATACTTACATTATATGAAGCAAATGTGTTCGTGAAAGTTCTTTTATCGCACTCAGTTTTCAACTGAATTGCTTGAGGACAAGCAATAAGCTAAGCTTGGGGGGAGTTGATATATCCAAAACGTATCTACTTTCCCGAGCACTTTTGCTATTGTTTCTCCTCTAAACTTGTGTGATTTGGATGCAACTAACTTGAATTTGTGGCTGTTTTCATGAGAATTTCCTTGGTGTCTACTTTTGTGCAAAAATCAACTATTAGAAAAATCCCGAAAAATATGCCAAAATCCTATTTCACCGAAGACTCAGAGCGAATCTGAGACGGAGAAGAGCGGGGTGGCCACACCACACGGTGACGCTAAACCAGGCAGGCCGCGCCAGGGGGTGGTGTGGGCCCCCCAGGCACCCCCTCGGGGTCCCTCTTCACCTATAAGAAGCCTTCTGACCTAAAAACTCCGAGGGGTTCGACATTTTTCCAGAAGGAGTTCCGCTCCGCCGCCACCACTAGATTTCACGAAACAGCACCAGAAACTCCATTCTGGCACCCTGCCGGGACGGGGAATTGGAGGAGATCATCGCCATCATCATCACCACCGCTTCTCCATCGACCATCCATGTTTCCCCCATCTATGAGTGAGTAGTCCCCCGTTGTAGGCCATGGGGATGGTAGGGATTGGACGAGATCGTTCATGTAATGGCATCAGATTGTTAGGGCGTGGTGCCTAGTATCTTCTATTAGTGCTTTATGACTTTGTTGTGACCTGTTATGCTTAATGCTTGTCACTAGGGCCCAAGTGCCATGATTTCAGATCCGAACATGTTATTGATTCATTATGATAGTATTGTTTATGGTCTTATCTGCAAGTTGTATACACACGTTGTTGTCCGGAACCAATGGCCCCAAAGTGACAGAAATCAGGATAACCGGAGGGAATGGCTTTGATGTGAGGATCACATGTGTTCATGGAGTGTTAATGCTTTGCTCCGGTGCTCTATTAAAAGGAGCACCTTAATTGCCAGTAGTTCCCTTGAGGCCCCGCTGCAAACAGGCTGGCAGGACAAAAGATGTTATGCAAGTTCTCATTGCGAGCACGTATGACTATATATGGAACACATGCCTAGGATTATCTAGTACTTGGATACTTTATCTTATTTATCTGCAATTGCCCTAAGTTCTGATTGCTATGTGAATTGTCTTGTCCATGCAACGCCCCTCCATCCATCCCTATGCCTACCGCACTCGAATCCTATTGTTTACTGCTATTGTCACTGCTGTCTTTACTTTACTACTGTTGCTACTTTGCTATTCCTACTACAAAACTATTGCTACTGATAAACTGTTGTGAGCAAGATTGTTTCCAAGTGCAGCTGAATTGACAACTCAGTTGTTAAGGCTCATAAATATTCTTTGGCTCCCCTTGTGTCAAATCAATAAATTGGGTTTCACTTCCCTCGAAAATACTTGGATACACCCCCTATACTTGTGGGTCATCAGGGAGTCGAAAGTTACAGGGGTGCGCAGATGTAATCTGGTGATGGTTGTGGAAACTAGGGTTGTGATTCCCCTCCTCGCTGCCCCCTCCTAGCCTTTATATAGATAGGCTAGGTCTTGGGTAGCAGGTCGAGTCGGTTAAAGATTAGGGTTCATCCTTTGAACTTTCTATCTTAAGCTTCTTCTTGCCCCGCAAGCAATTAGAGAGTCCGTGGGTCACCCAAATTCTGCATTGGGCCTTGGCAACACCGTGGGCTTCTGCCGTATCTGGACCATTTATGCCCAACTCGAGTACTTGTAGGGTATAACCATGTCAGGAGGGTTAAAAAGAAGAAGAGAGAGTGATTAATATATATATATATCCAGATAAATTAATGCATCTAGTCACAAGAGCCTTAATATATATATATATGTACCTCGCTGATTGTTGTCGAGGGGCCATCATTGTGGTTTGTTTGCCCTTCATCCATAAGTTCTAGCTGGTGTCCATCACCGGATTGATTTAGAAATGACGATATCTCATCCTCATTTACAACATCTTCATCTATTATTATGCCCTCGTCTACAACATCTTCACCTCTAGTAATAAGAGGAATTTCACCTCTTATCATGCCCTCAAGAAGTTCGTCGTCGATGTGACGATCCATCACTTAACTATTCCAGAAAGAAAGGTAAAACAAGTTAGAAAAAATAGACATATACTAGTAATGGTGACGATCCATCGGGGAAGGAGACCGCGGCGGTGACGACGACACGCGGAGGTGGCGTAGGCGCATGGACAAAGGTGCGTGGCGGTGGTGGTGTGCGGCGGTGGTGCAGGCTCAGACAAATACTAGTAATACTATAGTGAATACTAAACATTAATATTAAACCCTAAACATTACTACAAAAATTAATACTAAACAAATATTAACCATAAACATTAATACTAAACAAATATTAATATTAAACCCTAAACATTACTACAAACATTAATACTAAACAAATATTAATACTAAATATTAATATTTAACCCTAAACATTACTACGAACATTAATACTAAACAAATATTAATAATAAACATTAATACTAAACAAATATTAATACTAAATATTAATATTAAACCCTAAACATTACTACAAACATTAATATTAATAAAAAAAATTCTACTAAACATTAATACTAACAATATATGTACTAATAAAAAAATTCTATTATTAAGATTTCTACTAACAACAAGATTTCTAGCTACTAACAAGGAGGCCGGCGAGGTCGGCGCAAGGACAAGGCCGGCGAGGTCGGCGCGTGGCGGCGACGAGCACGAGTGACGAGGCGGAGAGGACATGAGGTTGGTGGCGACAAGCACGGGTGGAGACGACACGAGGTCGGCGACAGCGAGCGTGCTGTGACGGCGAGGTGGTGCGGTTCAAGGCGGCGAGCGCGGGCACGGCGAGGCGGCCGGAGATGAAGGGGGCGGCATGGGAATCGGGCAGCACCTCCACCCGTTCTCTACGTTGTCGTTCGGCCTTCGTCTTCCTCGATTCACCAAGTGCTGGATGAATCGAGGAAGGGGAGGCGCGCTTATATAGCCCACCCCTCTAGTCCCGGGCGGTGAAACGGCCCGAGACTAAAGGTTTTTTCGGCCCTTCAGTTTTCGCGCGTGGAACCACCCTATAGTCCCGGGTGCGGTAAAGACTCGGAACTACAGGTGTTTTCCTAAATTTACTTTTATTTTAATTCAAATCTATTAGAAAATTTGAAAAATTCATATCTCCTATTATATAAATCCAAAGAATACAAATAATATGTCTATTATTATCAGAAAAATATAAGGAATCTGAATATATCATCCATACATCTGTTTGGATCATCAAAATGCATTCACTATTTTCTTTTTCATATTTTTGAATTTGACGAAACTTTCAATATGAAAAGTGTTTGAATTTGACAAACCTACATATTCCACCTACCAAACTTGCACCACACTTACACACATATGGTAGGGACACATGCATGTAAGTTTCATGCGATTCCGATGCTCTGGTGGTCTTCCTCCGGCGAAACCCTAGACCGGGGGCCCCGAATCGTCTACCCCTATAGCTTCACAAGGATGCCTATTTATAGATTAATCAGCACAACATAGTGTCAACACTCACGACATAATGTCGACACTCTTGTCGATAGTCCCGGTTGGAGCCACTAACCGGGACTAAAGATATTTCCCGCCATTTCCCACCGCTTTCCGCTATGCTTTCCCGCCATTTCCCTCTAACCGGGCCTTTTAGTTCTAGTTGGAGCCAATATTTCCCTCCGTTTCCCACCGCTTTCCGCTATGCTTTCCCACCCTTTTCCTCTAACCGGGTCTTTTAGTCCCAGTTGGAACCACTAACCGGGACTAAAGATATTTCCCGCTATTTCCCATCACTTCCCGCCCTTTCCCTCTATATCTAGGCCGACTGCGCCATGGCTATCCACACATCCACACCTTCCTCTCTCAACAATGGACACCACATATTGGGCCATTCTCACACTCGAAGAGACGGAGACTCTATGCGCCTCCAGCTACCAATGCCCGCCGGGCTACCGGGTGCCCGCTAACTGGATGTTGAGCGTTGGAGGAGTTCCTGTCCCTCCCGTGCCTCAAGGTTCTGCACGCCAGGCAGACATCACGAACCACTTCTACCTCGAGCTCACGACGGAGCAACGGATGGATCCCCATTGGGATCCTGACAACTACGACACCTGGAATGCCTTCTTTGCTAACTGTCGGGAAAGGGAACTCGCTAGGTATGAGGGAGACGGCCCGCCCCGGTGAACCACAACGAAGCCGGCCGCCTCCTGTGGTGGGCAAACCGAACTATCGTCGGCGTGATGCGCTACATCGCTCAGGGAGATCATCCTCACCTGCGGTGCCCGCACTTTGACCCTCCACAGAGCCACAAGAAGGGTGGGGATGGTAAAGGTCACGGGCTACGCGGCATCGTCATCCAGGAGCCCCCTCCCTCATGCGTCGTGAATCCGAGGCTGGAGTGGTAGGTACCCCTGGAATATGCCATGGCTGGGCTTAGGATCCAGCCGTGTGCGCCTAGCAACGATGACGATGATGATGACGAAGACGACCCTGAAGCTATGTACTATAGGGCTAGATATGAGTATGACTAAAGTGGGCCTTTAGACCCGATTCCTTAGTCCCAGTTTTTGAATAATATTAAATGTCTTGAGTGTTATTCCCAGTTTGTGGCTGGACCGGCGGGACTAAAGGGGGGGCGCCTTTAGTCCTGATTCCGTAGTACTAGTTAGGAAACCGGGACTAATATATCATTTCCTACTAGTTTTGGTCTCCTCTACAACTTTCCCGAACTATATATGAAGATGTTGTTCTATTCTAACTAATTTCACATATTAGGAAGTGCCTCTATGACCAACTTCAGAGAGATGCCTGAGGACTGGATCCTCCGGCATCTCCCTAAAGCTGGTCGTAGTGTTGTCCCTGCTTTCGCACGCCATCATGTTTCACATATTAGGGAGTACATTTATGGCCAACTTGTTGGAGATGCCGGAGGACTGGGCTCCAGCGGCATCTCCCTCAAGTTGGCCGTAGTGTTGTCCCTGCTCTCGCACACCATATTGTTTGTAGTTGATAACTTCACAATGATGCCTATTTATAGATTAAGCATCACAACATAGTGTCGACACTCACGACATAATGTCGACACTCACCCCTGTCATAGTGCTGCCACGCACCAAAATAGTGTTGCCACTCACTGGAATAGTGCTACCACTTACGAAATAGTGTCTCCAACCGGGACTAAAGATGAAAAGATTACCTTGGAACTATTCAGAATGCTCGGGAACAATACATTACATAAATGTTTTCTTCTGAGTTTTCAGAACACAGTTATATAAAATGTTTAATACATTATATTGCACATCATTTCTTCGCGTGTTCCCCTTTTTGATTGCGCCGTAACCATGGAGCATCTTCTTTAATTAACATGGTCAATGATTACCTTGGATCAATGTTCATTGCAAAGGGCGGAATTTCATGAAACGTATCACAATCTTCTGACATGTATGTCTTGTCCTCCACTCCCACGATGTTTCTTTTTCCTGAAAGAACTATGTGACGCTTTGGCTCATCGTTTGATGTATTATGTTGCTTGTTTTTTCTTTTTCTCGGTTTGGTAGACATGTCCTTCACGTAGAAAACCTGAGCCACATCATTGGCTAGGACGAATGGTTCGTCTAAGTACGCAAGATTGTTGAGATCCACTGTTGTCATTCCGTACTGCTCATCTACCTTTACCCCGGCTCCTGTCAGCTTTACCCATTTGCATCGAAACAAGGGGACATTAAAAGTAGGTCCATAGTCAAGTTCCCATATCTCCTCTATGTAACCATAATATGTGGTCTTGGACCCATTGTCATTCGTTGCATCAAAATGGACACCACTGTTTTGGTTGGTGCTCTTTTTATCTTGGGCGATCGTGTAAAATGTATTCCCATTCATCTCGTACCCTTGGAAAGTTGATACAGTCGAAGATGGTGACCTGGACAACAAGTACAACTCATCTCCAAGAGTGTTATCTTTTATGAGATGTTGCAACCAACCCCCAAAAGTCTTCATGTGTTTATCTCCAATCCAGTCGTCATGCTTCCCAGGGTTGTTGGAGCATAAAATTTGCTTGTGTTCCTCGATATACGGAGCTGCCAAGATAGAATTCGGTAGAACTGTGTAATGTGCTTTAGTGTAAGAATGTCCGTCCCTACATATTATGGATTTCCTTCCTAGAGTGCCTTTTCCACTCAATCTTCCCTCATGCCGCGATTGAGGAAGACCAATCGCCTTAAGGTCAGGAACAAAGTCAACACAAAACTCAATGACCTCCTCTTTTCCATAGCCCTTGGAGATGCTTCCTTCAGGCCTAGCATGGTTACGAACATATTTATTTAAGACTCCCATGAACCTCTCAAAGGGGAACATATTGTGTAGAAATACAGGACCGAGAATGGAAATCTCTTCGAC
Source organism: Avena insularis (assembly GCA_023614405.1). Taxonomy (NCBI): domain Eukaryota; kingdom Viridiplantae; phylum Streptophyta; class Magnoliopsida; order Poales; family Poaceae; genus Avena; species Avena insularis. Next base: position 90,167,929 of record CM042696.1, on the reverse strand, counting down.
TAGGTGAACAAGGAGGTGCGTCATAATATTGAAGAAGGATGGTGGGAACACCTACTCGAAACTGACAAGACATTGGATCACATCATTTTGTAATCGTGGTAGATCTTCAGGATTGATTATCTTTTGAGAGATTGCATTGAGAAATGCACATAGCTTCACAATGGGTACTCGAACATAATCTGGTAGAAGCTCCCTCAATGCAATTGGAAGCAATTGCGTCATAATCACGTGGCAGTCATGAGACTTTAGGTTTTGGAACTTTTTCTCTGCCATATTTATTATTCCCTTTATATTCGACGAGAAGCCAGACGGGACCTTGATACTGCTTAGGCATTTAAAAAAGATTTCCTTCTCTTGTTTGGTAAGAGCGTAGCTGGCATGACCTAAAAACCATTCTGGATGCAGGCCTTTTGGGTCTTTTATACGTTGCTGGTCCTTACGTGCTTTTGGTGTATCTTTTGTATTTCCGTACACGCCCAAGAAGCCTAGCAGGTTCACGCAAAGATTCTTCGTCACATGCATCACGTCGATTGCAGAGCGGACCTATAGAAATTTCCAATAGGATAGCTCCCAAAATATAGATTTTTTCTTCCACATAGGTGCGTGTCCATCAGCATCCTTCGGAACAGATTATCCGCCCTGACCCTTTCCAAAGATTACTATTGATCCAAATCCTTGACCATATCAAATACATCAGCACCAGTATGTTCCTTAGGCTTCGACTGGTCACATGCCTGACCATTGAAATGATTGCCACTATCTCTTAAGGGATGATTGGGCAAAAGAAATCAACGATGCCTCGTGTAAACATTCTTCTTACAATGTTGCAAATATATACTTTTAGCCTCATCTAAACAGTGCGTGCATGCATTGTATCCCTTGTTTGTCTATCCTGGAAGGTTACTAAGAGCAGGCAAGTCATTGATTGTTACAAAAAGCAACGCTCCGAGGTCAAATTCTTCCTGCTTGTGCTCATCCCACACACGTATGCCAGGTTCGCGCCATAACTGTAAAAGTTCTTCAACTAATGGCATTAGGTACACATCAATGTCATTGCCGTGTTGCTTCGGGCTTTGGATCAGCACTGGCATCATAATGAACTTCTGCTTCATGCACAACTAAGGAGGAAGGTTATAGATACATAGAGTCACGGGCCAGGTGTTGTGACTGGAGCTCTGCTCCCCAAACGGATTCATGCCATCTGTACTAAGACCAAACCTTAAACTCCTTGCGTCATCTGCAAAGTCTGGGTACTTTCTATCAATTTTTCTCCACTGCGACCTATCAACGGGGTGTCTCAACATCCCGTTTGACTTACGTTCCTCTTTGTGCCATCGCAACAACTTGACGTGCTCTTTGTTTCTGAACAAACGTTTCAACCGTGGTATTATAGGAGCATACCACATCACCTTGGCAGGAACCCTCTTCCGGGGGGCTCGCCCTCAACACCACCAGGGTCATCTTGTATGATCTTATACCGCAATGCAGTGCATACCGGGCATGCATCCAAATTCTCGTACTCCTCACCACGGTAGAGGATGTAGTCATTAGGGCACGTATGTATCTTCTGAACCTCTAAACCTAGAGGGCAGACAACCTTCTTTGCTTCATACGTACTGGCGGATAATACGTTATCCTTTGGAAGCATATCTTCATTATTTTCAGCAACTTTTCAAATGAGGAGTCAGGTATACCACACTCTGCCTTCCATTGCAGCAATTCCAGTGTGCTATCCAGCTTTTTCAGACCATTTTTGCAATTTGGGTACAACAACTTTTTGTGATCCTCTAACATGTGATTGAACTTTTCCCTCTCTTTTTCAGTTTCGCAGTCTCTCCGTGCATCGGCAATGGTCTGACCAAGATCATCAGTGGGCTCATCATCATGTGCCTCTTCTTCAGCCTCCCATTCAGCTTCTCCCATAGAAGTATCATCGTACTCAGGAAAACCATGATAGTTCTCATCCTCCTCCTCTTCTTCATTGTCTTCCATTATAACCCCTCTCTCTCCGTGCTTGGTCCAATAATTATAGCTGGGCATGAAACCGGACTTTAACAGGTGGTTGTGGAGGGTTTTTGAGTTAGAGTAATACTTCTGATTCCTACATCCACTACATGGACAGAATACAAAACCATTCCGCTTGTTCGCATCAGCCATACAGATGAATTCATGCACGCCATTAATGAACTCGCCACAGCGTTGGTCAGTACCGTACATCCATTCCTGGACCATCTGCATTATTGTAAGAGTATATCAAAAACCATTACACAACATCATGAATAGAGATTAATGATCAATTAATACAAGTTATAATGTGAGCTTCTAGAGCATTAAATTTGAATTTTGAAAAATTTACATGCACCAAGTTTTGAATTGGAGAAAACAATTACCATGAAAAATGTGGAGTTTTTAATTATTGTTCTAGCAGTGAAATCCTCATTCTATTTTGAGCTCTGAAACTCTAAAATTACACGTTTCAATTTTCTGTAACTTTGTGCCTAATCAAAATTTGCCTAAAATTACACATATGAAAATCCTCTACTTCTAGAGCATGCAAATCCATCTATACTTCTATCGCATTGAGCTAAAGTAAAAATAAGAGATGAAAGGATGAAGTTCCTAACCTTTTTAAATCTTGGATTTAGGGGTTGCAACCAAATCTTGACAAATCTTGAGAAAAAAGGGCATGAACTCGGTTGCTTGGGAGGGAAAATGGCCATGGTAGGGCATGAACGAAGCTGTATTATATAGGTGGACCTTTTAGTCCCGGGCCGTGATACGGGCCGGGATTATGTCCCCGTAAAGTGCAGTAGCCCGGCTCGAGGTCTCTTGTCCCGAGCCATGTTATGGACCGGGACTAGAGACCCGGGACGACCCGGGACTAGTGCTTCCCCGCGCTATTATCCGTTGGACACGTTACGAACCGGGACTGGTGCTGGCACTAGTCCCGGCCCATAACAAACCGGGACTGGTGCCTGGTTCAGCGACGAACCGAAGCCTTTTTTTCCACTAGTGCTTGTTTCCATGGAACCTATTATGCCGGCAGGCATCCCTCAAAGCTTGGCTCTTATCACGGTATCATAAGCAAAATAATAAGGTGGCATTGTAGTTATTGAGGAAAGGGATTAATTATGTACTAAGGTGTACCATACTACATATTTTAGATGTGTTTATAAATAAAAAAGTATGACCCAATCAGATGCAAGCACGACCACTAAATCAATTAAATGAAACCTCACTTAGATAAAAAAAACTTAGGTACAATGCATTGTGATAGTTGTGTCTTAAATTCTTGTATATCCTTTGATAGCATGATAATAGAAACTGCACTGGTCAATGCCAACTCATCTAAACCTGTCCTCAGAAGGTCTAAATCTGCGCCGGATTTGATGCTTGTCGAGTGCTTGAGTCAATCGAACAATGGTTATTGGCTAAGAATACTCTAACAACGAAACCACCGAGACATGGTCCAATTGAAATGATTGAATCATAGCAACTATTAATCGAAAGATTAGGAAGGTACGCTCGTCAAATTCATGATCAGCAGCGAAAGTATCATGAGCTGCTCCAATTCCATAAAGAAAAGTGAATGCAAAAAAGGCTAAAGGAGTAGGAAATTTATGTACGCCATGGCCCAAATTTCCCGATGCATCCTATCCATAGTGATTCTATGGAGGAACATGTGTTTTTCTTCGGTCTAGGAGATGATGAGTGTTTACGTGGATATGCTAGATATATATCTATGGGGCTTGGATCCATAAAGTAACTTATACTTTAGTGTTCACCAACCAATCGACCAACTATCTTCACAATCATGTGTTCTGAGAGTGCAAAAGTATTATATGTCACCCGTAAATTGGGATATATAAAAAGCATAGAAGACAACACATGTGTGGAATTCAATAACCTAAATCCTTGACGTGAATTGCTGAAAGCTTTTCAAGAAAAATATAGCTTCATATCACCACATGTTTTGGGACATATTCATACTATTTTCCATCTATTTTGATTATCAAGTGTGGAAATATATAAATGGATCTTGCATCATGTACAATCAAAATTAAAAAAATACAACCTTTCATATGGTTATTTATACTTCATGTTGGTACATCCTCATAACCAATCATTTTCCCAATGGATGGGGATATGGAAGTTTTGGAGAACTATGAAATTTTAGGATCTATCAAGAAGGGTTCGATCAATGTTAAGTATTATACGAGACTCTTAAACACGTTGTACCATTTCTTTAGACCATCCGAGACTACCACTTTTGACCATTTTTCAGTGATGTCAAAATAGCTACAGAGTGCTTATCTTCACTAGTTAAATGTGTTGAAGTGATAAGGAACAATGGTTAGTTACGAGGGTTGAAGTGATAGTAGGAACATATAGATTACTTCCTAGAGCGAGAATATCGAGCCCAGGCAAGGGAAAACAGGGGAAGGAATATGATCCAATCCTGAGCATGACCAAATATTGCTCCTAACGCCAGCGTCATGTGTTTGGACTCCCCGCCAAAGACAACCCCCTCTCCCATCGGACCAGGTATACATACAAACATATGAAGAGCTAGAAAAATATCATAGATCCACCACAAGATATATTTTCATAATGTATTTTTTCGATACTATAGTTGTTCATATTTCCTTTTAAATATTTGGTAAAACTTACAAGAGAATCAGCTTTTTCACTACTTTATAGGCCACCTACTAAAAATGAGGTGCATTGTATATGCATCATTTCCATGATGATCATCAATGTGTGTACACTATAAACATCATTCGGTAATGTGACATTAGATATGTTAGTAGATTAGAGGTAGTTTGGGGTTCTGTTAGCAAATAGATTTTGACTTAGTGTTTGTACCGGTCTACATATGGTAATCTCTGTAATGACAACCATCCTTTAAAAAATGTTACTCTAACCTGTTAACCCACAATTTGCAATTGCATTTGTTCTGTGATTGTCTTGATTGGTCGCAATTCTTGTTTGATGCTAATGATAAGGAAGAATGATATAAATGCTCATTGTATTCTTAGCGGTGAAATGTTTGTGAGACTTGGTGGATTTCTTTATTGAATGTGTTGGTTATTTTGCAGATGAACGCGTAGAGAATGGAAACCCTGGAAATTTTAAGATGATTCGTTACAGGGAGCTCTTGGATATAAAAAGAGAGCTTGAGCAGCAAGAAGATGTTAGGAAGAGGCAGTTTTAGAAATGTCGTGGACGGGAAGTTCTCATTCTTAAATCCGGATAACCAGCTTTACGGTGTATCTGAATCTCTTTTGGTTTTGCGGGCTTTGCATGACTCTTGTTGAGTTTGTTGGTTATCAAATAGAATGTTGGTTCAGGAAGAAGAAGACGATTCATTGATACACGAAGACGTCAAGTAGCATTATTTTCTCATGCAAGATAAGTAGTAAGTAAAGGAGCATGGAGTTTTGGCTCCGAGGAGCATATGCTCCGAGATAAACAGTAAATTCGAAATGAATAGAAAATAAAACAAATTGGAATTTTGTGAACTTGTTTTTGTTACTATGGTTCGTGTTTATGCAAATCTGCATGCAAAAATTAACACGTATGCCTCATTAATAAAAAAAGACAAAATCCAGTATTCTAAACAAGCAATAAACCACAACACTCAATTTATCTTAACACAGGTCCCAATATTTGTGTTTTTTTTTTGCAAAATTCCACCGATCTATTAATAATCATCAACAGTAGTACAAGGAGTCCTAAAAGTAATGAAAATTACAAGTAGGTCATTGAACCACCTAGCAACGACTACAAACACTAGCACGAGTCGAAGGCGCGGCGCCGTCCTCGCCCCTCCATCACCGGAGCTGGACAAAGCTTGTCGTAGTAGAACTTGGTGTAGTATACAAATGAGAAGTTATTGTGCTAAGGTCCCAAATGACCAGCGCACCAGAGCAGCAACCATCTCTGAAGATGACAAACGTAGATCGGAAGAGATTGACCTCAAATCACACCAATGAATACGCAAAACGACCAAATCCCAAGAGATCCGTCGGACACACGACTCCATGCGTCTGCGTCGATGCTAGACGCACCAACGGTACAAGGATAGGACGAGGATGACCTTATTCTGAATTCAAGACATAACCGTTGCCTCAACATCCTGAAGAAGACACTAAAAATAGTCTAATCAAAACACGGAGACCTCCCACCGATGAGAAGCCGTGGTCCGCCACGCCTCCAAGGCCCTAAGGCCACCGGAGACGGAACAAACCGGTAGCGTCGCCTGGCGAAGGGAAGGAATCCTAGGTGGGTTTTAGCGCCGTCTTAAGGGCCTCTCTCTATCAGACTCTCCCGTACCGGTTCGGTCCCCCAATGTTTGTGTCTTATCCATAAAACTTTGCAGACAACCAAGGGACGTGAACATGTACATGTGTAAATTTTTTTAGGAAAATGATACAGATCCCCCGGGGATAACGCCTCGCGATCCCCCGGGTCGCTGCCTCGCGCGTGACAACGTGGGTGGGACCCAGTCCTTCTTCTTCGTCTCAAATCCTCTTTCCAAAAAAGAACACAACCAGTCGCGCGCCGTCTGCTGCTTGCCGCCCGCCGCCTGCAGCCCGCGTGCCGCTGCAGCCTCGCCGCCTGCTGCTTGCCGCCCGCCGCCTGCCGCCCGCCGCCTGCAGCCCGCGTGCCGCTGCAGCCTCGCCGCCTGCTGCTTGCCGCCCGCCGCCTGCAGCCCCTCGCCTTGGGTCTCCCCATATCCGCATGTGCTCCGCCATGGGCGACGGTTCTGGTCACCGACGAGCTGTACGTAGAGGTCGCTACAAGTAGCGGCGAAGCTTGCTACCACTATGGCGACGCTTTGCTACAAGCTGCGGTAGGGCTTGCTACCACAGCGGCGCGGCGACATGCTTGCTACCACGACGGTGGCGGGGCTTGCTACCACAACGATGGTGCTTTGCTACAAGCAGCGCTAGCGCTTGCTACCACAGTGGCGGTGCTTTGCTACCAGCAGTGACAGCGCTTGCTACCATGTGTTAATGTCTCTGATGAAGTCTCTTTTTTGCTACATGTGTTAATTTTTTTTGCTAAATCTGTTTAATGGTTTTGCTACAATATAGTAAATTTTTTGCTACAAGTTCTCCGGCGAGATATTCCGGCTAAAGTCTCCGGCGAGTCTCCGGCGACATCGGTTTTGCTACATTAGAACGAAACTTCTGCTACAAAGTCCCCGGCGAGGTCTCCGGCGAGTTCTCCGGCGAGAACGGTCTTTTTTGTTCTATTTTCTGGGCGAACCGTTTTTTGCTACAATGGAGCAAAAGCGGGACCAATGTAGCAAAAGCGGGACAAATGTAGCAAAAACGAGTAAAGGACGGAACGTGAAGATCTGGACCATCGATCTGTGCTGATCTAACGGCTGGGGACCCGGGGGATGGAAAGTTTCCATCCCCGGGGGACGCCTAGCATTGCCCATTTTTTTACATTATTTTAAATTTTACAAAATTATGCATACATGAGCATATATGCTTTTGTGAGCCGAGTTGTATACCCGCAGTTCAAGTGCCTTCTGAAACTTTGGAGAAACTTTTAGATATGTCAAACATTTGCCGCTATGATGGACATGTGCGACAACATATGCTCTTATGTTCTATAGTTATTAGCCCAAGCAGAATATAGTACTCCCTCATATAAGATGTTTTATTTGTGAATGGGGTGTATCTAGACACTTTTAGTGTCTAAATTCACTCTAAACTTAAATAAATCTACAAACTAAAAGGGGTCTAGATACACTTCTTTCACAAAGCTAAAATATCTTATATTTTAGAACGAAGAGAGTAGCTTTGTGGCTTTGTTGGAAAAAACCCTACAAAGGCTCCGGTCTTGATCGGCTTTGCTCGTGATACTCAGGCCAATGCTCGGATTTGCTTGGTCACGGCCCTTTGGAGCACACAAGCGACTAGGCACGTGAGTAGAGATATGGGCACGAGTGATCTCGTTTTTTTTTGGAAAATTTAAAAAATACGAAAAAATTTAGTTCCAAAAAGTTACTGAAAAAATATCAGGATATACCTAATGTTGTATCCTACAAACGTGTAAAGTATTATTATCAAATATTTTGTAATATGATCTGCATAAAAATGACAAAAATATGGATCTGGATAAACATAGTTTCAAATCTCCAAATCTTACCAGATTTGTAATTTTTGTTTTTTGTATGGAATCTTGGGTTGCGATTTTGCATACTTGTAGGATAGAACATTGACTATGTACATAATTTATTTTCAGATTTTTGTCAAAGCCTAAAAATATATTTTTAATTTTTTTAAATGAAAGGAGCACCGAAGTTTTCGGTAGACAAAAACACTTTCCGCTAGGCACATAGCAATCATACATGAGTATATACCATGGATAGTATTTTTTTTTGAGACATATGCTCTTCTTTCTATCAAGTGTGAAAGACAAATCCAAGTCATTTACTTTCGGACGGAATAAGTATTTCTCAACCATGTGTATAAACTTTTTTGAACCAGTCTAGGGTAACCATCCATTTGGTGAATAGAAATGGCCCCGGCCTAGTACGTGTGCCTAGACGACCGGAACATTCTACTTTGGACTTGTAGAACCGCCGTGCACTCGGTTCCAACACAACCGACGCAACTCCAAAGACCAGCGGACAAGCCTAAGCTACAGCAGCGCGCCGGTGGCCACAGCGCGAATAAACAAATCTCAGCCGGCCTCCCCCCACCCGCTCGCTGGCCATCCTTCGTCAACACCCGCGACCCAGAGCTAGCTGCCCGCCCGCCCGATGGTATCGCCGCCTCGGTCCGATCGGAGGGTCCAATCCTTGTAGCAGCCGAGGCGCCGCCCGCCCTCCCTCCCTCGCGGTCTGGTCTGATTTGACGGCTCGCTCGGGCTTCTTTCCGGCGAGCTTCCTCCCGCCCTGCAGCCTGGTTCGTCAAACTTATTTTTCCAGCGACTTCCGCCCGGCGCTGCCCGCTTTAGCTCCCACCGGATCTGCCCCCTCCCCCTTGTCCGGCAGCCTAGCTCCGGCCGGATCAGCGTGCCAGGTACCCTGTTCTTTTCTCTGTGAAGGAGGCACTTCTTGGTTCTGGTGCTCCATCCCATCCCATCTCGCCGCGGCACACCAATTTTGCGTCTCCCATAAGCAACTCTAGGTTGTTGGACCTTGCGGTGTAGTAGTTCTTGAAGAAGTAGAAAAAAAATATTTTTGGGTTCTTGGAGAGAGATGGCGTCGAGCATCAGCGAGTTCCCTGAGGTGAAACCCAAGCTGAAGAAGTCCGGGAGCATGGGAAGCAGCGACGCCTATGTGCGCGCTGACAAGATTGATCTCACCAGCCTCGACATCCAGCTGGAGCAGCGGCTCACCAAGAAATGGGGCAAGGCCGATCTCAAGTCGCAGGGACCCAAGGCCGACTGGGAGATTGACCTTGCGAAGCTGGAGATTCGGTATGTCATCGCCCAGGGGACCTACGGGACGGTCTACCGCGGCACCTATGACGGCCAGGAAGTTGCAGGTATCTATCTATCTATTTTAATTCGTTGTGAACTTGTATCCAGATATGTGTCTACTTGTGTTGATTGTATTCACCTCTTCCTGTGATCTAGAACTTTCAGTGGGTACAGGTTCTAAAATTAGTAATGTTAAATTCAGTGGCAGCATGATTATCTAAACACATTCCCAATTCGAACTGGATGCTTAGTTGTTTAGCAAAGTGCAATGTCTGACAGTCCATACACCGTGTTCTGTTTTGTTCTCTATGCTAAATGCTTGTGTCTGTTTTGTTCTTATCAAACACGCATCTGAAAATGTATGTCTAGTTTGTTTTAATGTACTTCCATATTTGTTTATCCTCTTTTCCAGTACTTAGATGCTGCATGTGAATCATGTAGTCTATGGTGATTCGTAGATCAGTATTTTGTGCCCTCCCATGCACTGGTCAGTTCACGCAGCAAGCAGATTGTGGAGTTAGGCTTCTAGGCCTTGTACGAGATAGGAGAATTGTTTGATAAATGGTCATCTTACGTGAATCAAACAAGTTCTGCACTTGTTTTCTTTTAAGGACTCCTCTTTATAGATGACACATGTATTTAGCAACTTAGTTCGAACATTTTCCTTTTTGCCGCTTCCGCACTATTTATAGGTATCGTCTGTTGCATGCCTATTTTGTTACTCTGTACATGTCTGTATATATTTATCTGAATTTTTTAAGTACTTATGTGTAAAAGCCTAAAAGGATGTTTTTCATATAAACACTAAAGATGGGATGCCGGTTAACTATTTCTGTTAGTTAGAATATTGGTTGGGCTGCACCACTTGGGATGTATGCATCTACATTCTGAATATGCTCAGTCTCTTGTTATCATGCCCTGTGTTTTTCGGTTGCAATCCTCTTCCCACCTGCCACTCTTGCATCAGTTTCTTGCTAATTAGGGATGTGTCAACATCGATTTATTTTTATTTCCACTAATATCTCCATCAATCAATCTTCTTGGAGTCCTTTGAAATTGGATAACCATCGAGCTCTTCCGTGTTTAATTTTTACAAATGCTTGAGAACATTTCGGCAGCCTGCTCACTAATGGATAGATGTCATCACTTTAACCAAAAGGAACTCCATGCTTAGCTTATCTGTGTTGCTTTGTGTACCATCTGTTTGGGCTTACTTTCCAACCTTATCTTGGCCCACTTCAGTTTCTTTGTTGTTTCATATTTCTGCAAACAAAATGGTGGAGATTTTGTTCCATTGAGCACTTCTGTTAGATTTCATAATTTCGCAATAAATGGTGGGGACTTTGTTTCATGAACACTGCAATTAGACGCTATTCTTATCGGGGATATTTTAGTAGAATGTACTCCCTCTGATCCATAGTAAATGTCGCTGATTTAGTACAAAGTTGTACGAAATCAACGACACTTATTATGGATCGGCGGGAGTAGTATTTTCTATCATTAAATCTCCAGTGTTACTCAAAATGTGCTATCAATGTGCTGCTTCATCAGTTTGGCAATTTGGCATTGTTTTGTTTGCAATTGTACACATCGTATCAGCACTGTTTCATGGAAGAAATTATAATCTTTCTTCATATTATATGCAGTGAAACTATTGGATTGGGGAGAAGATGGTTTCGCCACAGAAGCCGAAACTGCCGCTTTGCGAACATCATTTAAGCAGGAGGTTGCTGTTTGGCATAAGCTCAGCCATCCTAATGTTACAAGGGTGAGTATTTCCAATCATATATACCTTCCCGCGATCATGTACATCTTCATGTGTGATATATGTGCTGTTCTTGCAGTAAAGTTGATAGATTACTGTGTATTAGCTTATCATTCAGGATTCTATAAATACTTAAACACATGTCGTAATATCTTCTGCAGTTTATTGGTGCGTCTATGGGGACCACTGACCTTAAGATTCCAGCCAACGACAAAGGTGCCCGTGCCAACTTGCCAGCCAGAGCGTGTTGTGTTGTGGTAGAATATCTTGCGGGAGGCACTTTGAAGCAGTATTTGATAAAGAACAGACGGCGGAAGCTAGCATACAAAGTTGTGGTTCAGCTTGCACTGGATCTGTCCAGAGGGTAATGAGCAATTTATCTGAAACCACCAGCATGCATGATCTCTATCTGAATACACTAGTAATAACCTGGCGCTTTTCTTTGCAGGTTGAGCTATCTACACTCAAGAAAGATTGTACATCGTGATGTGAAAACCGAAAACATGCTACTTGATACACAGCGGAACCTTAAGATAGCTGACTTTGGTGTTGCTCGTGTTGAGGCTCAGAACCCGAAGGATATGACTGGTGCGACAGGCACACTTGGTTATATGGCTCCAGAGGTATGTATTGGATATATCCCTTTATAAATTTCCTTCTGCAAAATAGCATGCAAACTAACAAATATGTTCTTGTGTTTCTTTTATAGGTTCTTGATGGTAAACCATACAACAGGAAATGTGATGTTTACAGTTTTGGCATTTGTTTGTGGGAAATCTACTGCTGTGACATGCCATACCCAGACCTAAGTTTTGCTGATGTATCTTCAGCTGTTGTTCATCAGGTTTGTCCTATGTTTCTGCTATGCTATTTCTGTTCCTTCTTTCCTAATGATTTGCGCAGAACACTTTTTTTCTTCGAAAAGTGGACAAAACCCCGGCCTCTGCATCAATCAATGCATACGGCCTTTTATTGCATTATTGGAAGAGTTTAAAGATTATTACAGCTCATATGCGCATAACACATAAAGCAAATATAACTTATTTTCCTTGTCTGTGTACAGAATTTGCGCCCAGACGTACCTCGTTGCTGTCCAAGTGCATTTGCAAACATTATGCGTAAATGCTGGGACGGGAACCCTGATAAACGTCCTGATATGGACGAGGTGGTGCAGCTTATGGAGGCTCTGGACACGAGCAAAGGTGGTGGTATGATACCAGATGGCCAGTCATCTGGCTGCTTATGTTTCACCAGGGCCCGGGGCCCGTAGGGTCTTGCTCTCTTCCCTCGGTTTATGTTTTGCCCCATCGACATGACTGGGAAGCTCCGCAGCACGCTTCCCACTGTCATTTGTGCAGTCGCTGCTTGCAGCCCCTCCGCTGCGGCTGTGGTCGACATACGTCCTATACCAGTTTGATGTTGTAATAGTAATCATCGTTACGAAAGTCAGTCGGTGGCAGTCACACATGTTGTATTCTACTACAACTGAGGTCACAGATAGAAGGCCTTGCATTCTTGACACTGCTGCCTTTGTGCGTGTCCATTTGGCGGCATTGTTCGACACGTCTTTTCAATCTTTTTTCGCTGTGTATACCCCCAGAACTGAGTTCAATAAATAAAGGTCGTGAAGATACTTGTGTTCCGCGGATGGTCTGTTTTTGTCAAACTATTCGCTTGCTCAGGTCAATCTGAGGCGTGATGGTGCTACCGTTATTCATCGAACTAGTCTGGACTGAAAGGAGCAGAGATGATTTACTCTACTATTGATCTATGACCTGTTCTTGGGGTAAAAGCTTCAAAGTTTTATGTCAAATACAGCGTGAGGCTGTAAACGACTGACATTGGCAAACTGGATAGTTTCTACTACTCCCTAACCAGCTGCAACAAAGTTCAGTACTGCCGTAAACATCTATCTCTGCTCATGCGGTCCGATGTTTTGCAAAAAGGGATCGATGCTGTTGGTACCTGCTGAATCCTCTTGGCAAATTAAACAGCACGATGTTCTTTTTAACACGGCCAAATAAAAGGGATAATTCTCCACAGGAAGATGAGTTTAAAGTAGAATTGGTCGAACATTTTTTTCTGAAAAGGAGGTTGAAAGCCCTGGCCTCCGCATCAACATAGTGTATAAAACCTTTTTTTTATTAAATCATTTAACAAAGACTGAGAAAACGAATACATCGATTAAACCAACCATCGCTACACCTACAAAAATTGGTCGACCATGGAGTCACTGTCTACCACTCCTTGGTTTTGCATAAAACCAGTTTAGTGGCTGTGATCGTCCGAGTGATCGCAGCCTCTCCACGCTTTCTGTCGCGTAAAAGATGGGTGGTAAAACAGACTTCATTATCGTGGGTGGCACAATCATCCATGGGAGTGATTGGGATTAAAAGGCATAATAATACATAGACGGCGCAGACGATTCGTGCGTGCGTGCGTGCGTGCGGCTGATCACTTTCATTTGCTGATGAAGCACCTTTCCGCAAAGTAAAATTAAAGCCGGTGTGATCACTGATCGATCGTTGTCAGTGATTGGGAGCTCTCCTAGTCGTCAAGCTCCTTTGCTGGGCTTTGTCACGTCGCACTAGGCCTCCTTCTCAAGGGAAAAAATCGCCAGCGTCGCGTAAACTTGGACGATTGTTTTCGGCTCTTGCTGTTTGTGAAGGAAAAGCCATATGATGTCGAGGCTTAAATCTCGACCAGGCCGGAAGCAACAACGGCATCGATCTTGGAATTATTGGAAAAGGAGTGCGAGAGAGAACAACCGGCGACAGCGCTAGCTGCTTCGATCGTATGGTCGGAGTCGGAGCGGTCGGTGTGTGCTCACGCCGTACGTCCACTCGTCGTGCACGTAGCCGTCTGCAGCGGAATGAATGATTCCTGTTTATTTATCTTCTCCGATGATCAATTTATATTGCGCGTATCCATCCATCCATGCATGGTCCACTCCAATGATCCATGGCGTCTTCTTCCGTGGCTCAACATGCTTACTACTAGTGCCTTCGTTCTGAAACGTAAGATTTTCTATCGGTTCAAATTAAATCGCTAAAAGGCTTACATTATGAAACGAAGGTAATATTTACAGCATTTTCTAAAACTTGTAAGAGGTCGGTCTGCGTGCCATTGAGTTAAGCAAGCACGGAAACATAGTTTTGTTTACAGATCAGGAGTAGCAGCAGGAATTATCCCGTGTACTCCACACAGCTGGGCCACCTAGAACAGCCGCCGTCCGCTTTGGGACCGGCAGCGGCGTCGTCGGCGAGTACAGCTACCACCTACCATATCCCTCTCGACGGTCGTCTTCTACATCGCACCGGCTCCTTCCAGTCACCTGGAACAGCGGCGAGTACAGTCCTGTTTACGTGGTGTACAGAGTCTGCGCCCAATAACACAATAGCGAAGGTGGCCCTCCAGCGCACATCTATCGATGGCTAAATGCGGCTCCTAAACCAGCTCTGAAAATGTACACCTTTCCGTGAAGGCCAGCGCGCGAGGTGTATTATCGGACCCACTGTGCGTCTGATAGAGAGTAGAAATAAGTAAAGTTAATTGTCACACAATTGAGTCAAAATGCTGCTAATATTTTTTTTTGGATTCATTGATGTGCGATATCTAGTTTAGATCACGGGCAGTCAGTATCTGGGCGTGAGCAGCCCAGCCCGGGCTTTTTAGACCCGTGGGCTGGGCCTGGGCTCTAGATCTGAGGCCCGACAGAAACATGGCCCAGTCTTGGGCCGAGGAAATCATGAAATTAAGGAAGGCCCGTCCCGACGGCCCGGTGAAAAATAGCAGTGACGAGCTGGATTTGGGCCTAGGATTTCGGCCTGACGGCCACACTGGGCTCGGGCCTCGGTTTTTACTCGCGGGCTTTTTTCTAGCCCGAGCCTAGGCCGGCCCGAGAAATGCCCAGGTTTGGGAGCAGTCTGAGTAGCTTTTTTTTTAACGATCAAGGGTGCAAAGCACCCAAATTTTATAAGCTGCAAGATACACAGGAGAAAATTACCGGAAGGACCTAGGAAACACTCGCAAAAGGACCTAAATTCGAAGACAATGCCTCTACAAATTCAGAAAACACGCTAGCTGAAGAAGAAAAACACGATCAGGCTCATGGTGTCTCTGCCACCATCGTCGGCGACTTCGAAGGCGAAGCCAGTGTCGAGATCTGAGTAAAGGGATCGACCAAACTCGAACCGGCGAGAAGAATCTCCGCTTCCGGCCACCTCCAAATCTCCGGGGACGAACCATTTGGGGAAGAGGAGTTTGTGGCAATGGCAGCGCAGAAAGAGTGGCAGCCCTACTGCCATAAGGTCCGACGCGGTGGTGGAGCAAGACCACCAGAACGCATCGGAGAAAAACTCCAGCACAACATAGCACCATAGCACCTCTTAGGCAAGATCCTTCAAATCCTCTTAGGCACCCCTTTACTTGCCTCCAGAGTCGGCCGAAGAAGTGCTAGAAGCATCCCGTCTATAGATCGAGGCAACAACGCTGAACGAATCCCTCAGCCCCTCGCCACCTTGGCCGGCCAGCAAGAGGGAGACAACAACGTGTAGCCCAGGATGGAAGAATCGCCGCACTTAATGAGGCAACTCCCGGCCTAACTCCACCTGACCATGAGACCCAACTAGAGAGCCTCACCGGAGGAGAGCGCAGACCACCACCAGCTGCCGTGCGAGAGCAGCTAGGGCAAAGGAGCCCGCAGGCAAAAGCTCCAGGCAATGCACCGTCGCCGTACCTTCTTCCCTCGCCGCCACGGCCGGCCAAAGAAGTGGGCGGCCACCACGCCAAGAGCAACACCGGCCACGGCCTTATTATGAGCTCAGGCAGTCCACAAGCTCTTCCCGCCGCCGCACCAACAGCGAGAAGAAGAACAGACCGCCTCAGTCGGCTCTGGCCGGAGGAGCACGACGAGAGCCCACCCAAACAGGTCCTTATTAGGGGGACCGCTGCCGCCAAACCCACCACCGCCGCCACAGCAAGGACGCCGGCAAGAGGGAGACAACACCGCCGTCGCCAAGCCTGGCCCAGAGCATCGGCAACTCCCACACGGCATAGGGCCGACAACCGGCAACCCGCCGAAATCTACCTAATATATAAGGGGGATGGGGAGTCGGCGTCAATCCTCAACCAACCACGACAGGCAACGCCTGCGGGTGGCGTCAGATCGGGCCAGCACCGGAGAGACGGCTCGTGAGAACTGTAGCAAGGGTCAGATTGGGCCAGCGCCGGAGAGACGGCTCGCGAGAACTGTAGCAAGGGGGAGGGGGAGAGGATAAGGTCCGTGTCAGCCCTGCGAGTAGCTAGCTATAGTAGCTACGAACATGTGAAGGAGAACACACTTTGAACGCCGCAATTAGTGGTATCCTGCGGCAGGAGCACTCACTCGTGTCGCATGCGCTAATGTAAGCCGACCTGCTAAATCCACGGATTCCTTCTGCTACATTTGCCGTTCCCAACGTCTCGCAATGGTATAACAACGATGTCCACGATGCAAGCTGATGGTCGACACACCTTGTAAATTACATTGCGCGTCGATCTCAGAAACTACCTTTACATTTCCTGTCACTGCTAAGCAAGCACATCGATCAATATTGTAGAATAGGATGTTCCATCTTACAGTCCGGCCGTGCTATGTACTATGGTAGTTTAATCTACACTACGTACTTTGGACTAGATTTTCTCAAATTGACTCTGCAGGTGAGCAGTAACAGAGCACAGGACGAATACGCCATGCGTTCCTTAATTCCGATGGCATTAACTGCTGAAAGCAAGGCATGGATTAACATGAGCCATGAGCCAAACCAAACCTTTCCTGAGATGCCTGGAGCTAAAATCTTTCTGGAACTCCTTCAGGCCTTGTTCGGTTTCACAAGATTTTAATGGGATTGGCATGGATAGACAGAGATTAAATCCCATATACGTCAAAATGCACTCCAATCCCCTTCAAACAACTCCAATCCACTAGGCAGGTGGATTAATCGAACAAGGCCTCAATGTTCTTCGCCAAGTCGTTGAATCCGCCCGTAACCGCAGGTGTGTTGGTACCTTTCCGGCGCCAGCCAGGCAGCGCTGGATTCGGCAACCAGAAATATTTATTTTCAAGAATGCATACCAGCAACATTTAGGGTCAGACACAAAAAATTATCACTCCAATACAGGAAATGAAGTGGAAGCTATCATAGATGTATAAACTTAACATGCCAATGATCTAAGGAAAAAAGCTTAACATGCCAATATGGCATCCACTTCGGACGCCAACTCCCCCCAAGGAAAAGCATTTTTAAGGACTTCCTCTTGAGCAGGGGAAGAAAGAAAAAAAGCAATGCGATTGTCTTTTAGGCCGACATCCGAGATTGATTAACATGGCCGTCAATTCTAGTGCTACGTACACTAGCGGATATGAAATGTCATTCTTCCCCCATGTATTAGGGACTTGAATAACACGCTTCTAGTGGAAGATATTTCTGGAACTGAAAGGAAATGCGCATTAGTGCCGACCATAATCTAAATCTGCTTTGTTTAAGGAATAAAAAATACTAGACTGTAGAAAGACCTATTGCGGAATTGTACAGTTTAAGAGATTGGCCTGAACATAGGCTCATAAAGACCGTGATAGATGATTCGTGGGGATGGTTCATGATATGAATAACGTAGCACATCCTAATAATCAAAGAGGTCACTAGGCAGAGGAAGACGTCGAACCTGAAGAAAGTCGAACTGTGGGCGGCCGACGGGGGAAGGGGCTCACAGCTGCGGCGGGTAGCATATAAGGCAGCGCGGGGTTGCGGGGCGGCGTAGAGGCTCACACGGTGGGCTCAAGCGGACCGGTGGCATGGAGGCTCAAAGCGGTCTGGCGTCGGCGGGCAGGATCTTGTACGGTGAGAGGGCCGTGATGTGGAAGATGGTGGGAGGGTGATACATTGCAAATGTATCTATAATTTTTGATGTTCCATGCTTGGTTTTATTTACTTTCTTGTGTTTTGCCCACACTTTAGAGTACTTTTCATATGATTTCTTGGACTAACCTATTAATAAGAGCACAGTGCCAGCTGTCTGTTTTCTACTGTTTTTGGTTTCAGGAAAGTCAGAAAATGAATAATCTCGGAATTGGATGGGACAAAAGCCAAAGTGCCTATTTTTTCAGAAGTCATCAGATGCCAGAATACGAGACGGAGAAGGGCTGGGGCAGCCACCACCTGACCAGCGGCCAGGCTGGCAGCGCCCGAGGTGGTCTGGCCGACCCCAGCACCCTCTCGGCCTCTCGTTCTGCCTATATATTGCCCTCGGGACGAAAATCCTAAGTACCCGATCAAAAATCCACGAAAGAGTTTGTAGCCACCGTCATCTCCATCCCTAGATCGGGAGGGATCTGAAGCTCTTCCCGGCATCCTGCCGGAGAGGGGAATTCACCCTGGAGGCCTTCTTCATCACCATGCAAGCCTCCGGTGTGATGCGTGAGTAGTTCATACTTGGACTACGGGTCCATGTAGAAGCTAGATGGCTGGTTCTTCTCCTTTATGCTATCATATTTAGATCTTGTGAGCTCCGTTCATGATCAAGATCATCTATTTGTAATCATACATGTTGTTTTTGCGGGGATCCGATGGATATTGAGATGCTATTTCAGATTGATTATTGATTCTATCATGTCTTTTTTATTTGTTTACTTGCATGCTTTCCGTTGTTAGTAGCTATCTTGGCCAAGTAGATGCTAGCAACTCCAAGAGTTAGTATTTATGCTCGATAGCGGGTTCATGCCTCTAGTAATCTGGAGAAGTGACAGAAATCTCTAAGGTACTAGATGTGCTATTGCTACTAGGAAGAAAACAAAAATCATTTGTTCATAGAACAATTGTATTGTTTACTTTACACGCAATTCGTAAAGCAATAATCTGTTGCTTGCAACTTAATACTGGAGGGGGTTCGGATGATAACCTGAAGGTGGATTATTAGTCATAGATGCAGTTGGATGGCGGTCTATGTATAATGTTGTAATGCCCAATCAAGTTTCAAAGGAGTCAAGATGATTAATATATACATGTATTGATTTCTCGATGTTTGTCAATTGCCCCGCTGTAATTTGTTCACCTAGCATGTTATTTATCTTAAGGAGAGCCACCTGTAGTGAACTATGGACCCTGGTCCTTTCTTTTACATTCAATCTACAAACTGTTTACTGCTTTGTGTTTACTTTCTGCAACTATTACTTCCTTCCATTCGATACGTTTAATCCTTTGTTTTCAGCAAAATCGGTGAGATTGACAACCTCATCGCAAGTTAAGGACAGAGTTCTGTGGTTGTGTTGTGCAGGTCTCCACGTTGCTGCTGGCACCGGTAGTGTGCCCTGCCAACGTTCAACTAGCTACACCTTTGGGGTGTTTCCTTGCTCCTACTGGATTGATAACCTTGGTTTCGTACTGAGGGAAAACTTGCTGCTGTGCTCATCATACTTTTCTCTTGGGGTTCTCCAACGAGCTCGATATATTTTGGGCCATCAAGCATATTTTCTGGCGTCGTTTCCGGGGAACGAAGAAGAAGAAACTCCCACGTCAACACCGCGCCATCAAAAGTATATTTTTTGGCGTCGTTGCCGGGGAGTCAAGGACATCTTCACAAGGGGAGTCCCTCATAACCCATCTCTTTACTTTGTTATTTTTGTTTTGCTTAGTTTCTTTTTGTTTTGTTTGCTTGTTTTGTTATCAAAAACATAAAAAAAATAGTTTTACTAGTTTGCTTTCTTTATCAAAACACAACAAAATTAGTTTTACAAGTTTGCTTTCTTATTTGAAAACACAAAAAAAAATAGTTCCTATCTTGAGTTGCTATTATGTCTAGATTTGCTCCAATCACTATGTCACCTGAGGAAATGATTTTCACTTTTAAACAAGGAATTGAAGAGAGTTTCAAAGAACCTTGGTCTAGAATCTTTGATCTACATGAAAAACTGAGCCTAAAATGACTCAAAGCTTGTTCCTTAGCAGTTTTTATCTTAGAATTGCTCTTTGCTATAGATATGCTTTAGATGCTGTTGTGGGAGGAGATTTCCTCCAATGTAATGAGGATGATGCTATAAATGCTATAAAGAAATTGATCCTTACTTACAACTTGCCTAGCCAAACTGATATTTCTTTCGCAAGAATATTTGCTAGATTGAATACTCTTGAGACTAGCACTACTAGCTTAAAATATTGATATAATACGCTTAGGGAGCATCACAATTATGTTCCAATAAATTTTGAACCATCAAAGTGGCTCCCGACAGTAAATATTGAGATAAACACTGAAACTTTCCAAGCCCGCTGTGATATCATGTCTGAATTTTGTCTTATTCCCAAAGATATTTATGAATCTTTGAATTTTTGGGGGCTTACTGAAGGAGGAAAAGAAATATCTCTTCCTAATAATGCTACCATATTACCTACTGGAATAGCTGAAGGAGTGTTTATAAAGATCCTTGGAAAAATAATTTCTACTGATTATCTTGTCATTGAATGTGCAGGAAAAGGACAAATTACACTTGGAAGGTTCCTATTAGAACTCCTTGGAGCAATAATATATGTGGGAAAGGGGACCATGCACCTTTCTTCTCCACCAAACAATCATATTTTCCCCAAGGTTAAGAATAAAAGTAAGAGAGGTAAGGGCAAGAAAATTGGTTTTAATGCTCCTTCATTTGAGAACACTTGATTCTTTTTCTTGCTTCTTATGCCTAACTTAAAGGCGTTAAAGAAAAGTACTTATTGGGAGATAACCCGAAAGTTTTAGATGAGTCTTGAAAGTTATTACTTCAGTAATAACCGCTCCTTATCATTTTTATTTGTTTTTTGTGCCAAGAGTAACCTCTAATGAGAGAGAAGTAATGATTGGGAAAGTTGCTGTCCCGAAACAGATTTCTATGCTTCACCGTAAAAAATAGTGTAAAATATCTGAACGTCTTTTTGAGACGTGAACTTTTATGCTTCTGCCCCAGATTGTTATCTACCTTTCGTTAGTTCAACACTTTTTGATTTGAGCAACAGAAGGTATTCGAAAAAATTCGTCTTTACCTGCTGGTCTGTTTTGACAGATTTCTGCCATTTTCTGCATTTGCTTTTTGTTCTTTTCTTTTTGAGTTCTTTTGGGGAATTGAGCTTTTTGAGGGAAGTGCTTCATTATCTAGTGTTATAATGGAAGTTTATTTGGTGTTAGAACTAAACCTTAAGACTTATTTATCTTGAGTGCACTAATGTTGCTAATAAAGATTGTGTGAAGTTTTGTATGAAGGAAAAATTTCAGGTGTATGGAAGGAATGAGTAATGAGATGAAGGATGGACTAAAGCTCAAGCTTGGGGATGCCACGCGAGTCACCCCAAGAAATATCCAAGAAGTACAAGCGTCAAAGCTTGGGGATGCCCAAGCGCTTCATTTTTATTGTTTCATGCACAGTTGTGTTGTTCTTGGAGCGTCTTCTTTTTCGTTTTCGTTTTGGTTTTTCGTTTGCTTAGTTTGCTGAATAAATTGGTTGGACCCCCTCTTTCATACATTGGTTTGCAAATAGTTTGGTTTGGTTTGGAAAAGAGTAGGAAAGTTCATACTTATGTGGTAAAAAGAGCTTGTTTTTGACTGTGGCCTATGCTTTGTCATGCCATGCTTGATATTATTTTGGCTTTATGCTTAGTATTCTTTGTTGTAGCATGACTTGTTATAAACAATTGAGATTGCTTAATGTGCCTTGGATGAATCATGCGTTGTTTTAGCATATTAAAGCATAGTATAGTGGTATTCTCCTTTGATGCTTTATTTGGGTTGACTTGGCACATGCTCACACCATGTTATGACTATCTCAAGTCACCATAGCCTTTATGATCCTTTAATTTTCAACTTGTAGTATCACTTTATGCTTTGATCAATGATGTTTTGTCGCTCTGCATGATTATGGCCATTATTGCTCTTTTAGTTTGTCGCTCCCAGTGTTTTGCTAGCCTCCACAACCAAGTATGAGTTCCACTCATGCATCCAACTCCCTAAACCAAGTTATTCCAAAGAGTCCACCATACCTACCTACTAGCTTATGCTATTCCAAGTATATTTATGCTTTTGTTTACCTTCCAAATTAAACTTATTATGAGAAAACTAGTGATTAAAGCTCTCACGAACTTGATGGCACACTTTACTTTTTTGCATCTAATAAACTTGAACCATTGGGTCCTTCTTTGTTACGTATATACTTGCGCTTTATAAGTTGAAATTAGCAGAACTATGTATCATGGGGAACGCTTTCAACATTGCACTTATACTTTGTACCCTGTTGATATCTTGTTCTTTTGCTTATGGATCCCGACGGTGTGAAATAAAAGTGGAACTTGTAAGATCATGGAGTTTGTATGTATGTTAGAGAAACGCCAGGGCCGCTAGCCTAAGCCATGCCTAATCATGGTGGAAACTTGCAGCATCACCATAATGAGCACTCTATGAAGCATCATCAATAAAAACCTATGCAAATAGCAAATAAAAACATCGCTGAGATTCTCATTGTCTGCTCGCCTTGTCATTTTGATTATGGGATAGCTCCTGTATCATGTGCAAGGGGTACCCAGTTGGCGGTTCTTTATGATACATATGTACTTACAATGACAAGGGCTTACTTGTGACTAAAGTTGAGTAGCATGAGGATCGGTCTTCGTAAGTAAGGAGCATGAGATTTCGGTTTATAACTTGTCAAGCATATCCTCTTAGTTGTGTCACTTTAACCTTAATCACCTTCAAGATGCTTATGATAGGGGCAATGAGAGCTGAAAGCTATAAGTACCATAAATTTTTAGAAGCTCTTCATGAGACTTGAATCCCTGCTTCCTTCTATGAAGGCCTTTCTTCCACCATTATATTGAGTCTCCATCTTTTACCTTTATGTACCTACTTTGAGAGCATAGTGGTCATTCTTAGTTCCATGTGCATTGTCCCAAGACTAGTTGATTGATGCATAACTTGATATTGCTTGTTTTAAACTATTTGTATCTAGTCACTCTTATGAACTTTGAAGGTGTCCTATGCATTTATATTTGCTACTCTATGAGGGACAAGCTGAATATTATTATGCTATATTTTCTTTATGTGAAACAAACAAACGTCTTACAAAGCATTGTTATTCATGAATCTTTTGTTTGTGCCTTTTCATGTTGCATCGTAGTTTCTTTGTCTTATTGCTAGAACATTGTCTTTCACGTTATGATTGAAGTACTATGATCCTAGCTTTGAATATTTTACAAATATTTTGATCAAGTCTTTGATGGTGCATGTCACCTAAAAATTATTCTTTCTTTTTATCACTTACCTACTCGAGGACGAGCAGGAGTTAAGCTTGGGGATGTTGAAACATTGCAAATGTATCTATAATTTTTGATGTTCCATGCTTGGTTTTATCCACTTTCTTGTGTTTTGTCCACACTTTGGAGTACTTTTCATATGATTTCTTGGACTAACCTATTAACAGGAGCCACAGTGCCAGCTGCCTGTTTTCTGCTGTTTTTTGGTTCCAGGAAAGTCAGAAAATGAATATTCTCAGAATTGGACGGGACAAAAGCCAAAGTGCCTATTTTCCGGAAGTCATCAGATGCCAGAATATGAGACGGAGAAGGGCTGGGGGCCGGCCACACCACCTGGCCGGGCGGCCAGGCCTGGCCCGCGCGAGGGGGTGGTCTGGCTGACCCTAGAACCCCCTCGGCCTCTCCTTCCGCCTATATATGGCCCTCGAGACGAAAACCCTAAGTACCCAATCAAAAATCCACGAAAGAGTCTATAGCCGCTGTCATCTTCATCCCTAGATCGGGAGGGATCTGAAGCTCTTCCCGGCACCCTGCCGGAGAGGGGAATTCACCTTGGATGCCTTCTTCATCATCATGCAAGCCTCCGGTGTGATGTGTGAGTAGTTCATCTTTGGACTACGGGTCCATGTAGTAGCTAGATGGCTGGTTCTCATCCTTTGTGCTTTCATGTCTAGATCTTGTGAGCTCCGTTCATGATCAAGATCATCTATTTATAATTCTGCATGTTGTGTTTGCGGGGATCCGATGGATATTGATATGCTATTTCAGATTGATTATTGATTCTATCATGTCTTTGTTATTTGTGATCTTGCATGCTTTCCGTTGTTAGTAGCTATCTTGGCCAAGTAGATGCTAGCAACTCCAAGAGTTAGTATTTATGCTCGATAGTGGGTTCATGCCTCCGTAACTGGGAAGTGATGAAATCTCTAAGGTACTAGATGTGTTGTTGCTACTAGGGAGAAAACAACAATTCTTTGTTCATAGAACAATCGTATTGTTTACTTTACACGCAATTCGTAAAGCAATAATCTGTTGCTTGCAACTTAATACTGGAGGGGGTTCGGATGATAACCTGAAGGTGGATTATTGGTCATAGATGCAGTTGGATGGCGGTCTATGTATAATGTTGTAATACCGAATCAAGTTCCAAAGGAGTCAAGATGATTAGTATATGCATGTATTTCTTTCTCGATGTTTGTCAATTGCCCCGCTGTAATTTGTTCACCCAGCATGTTATCTATCTTAAGGAGAGCCACCTCTAGTGAACTATGGACCCCGGTCCTTTCTTTTACATTCAATCTACAAACTGTTTACTTCTTTGTGTTTACTTTCTGCAAACTATTCCTTCCTTCCATTCGATACGTTTAATCCTTTGTTTTCGGCAAAACTGGTGAGATGGACAACCTCATCGCAAGTTGGGGACAGAGTTATGTGGTTGTGGTGTGCAGGTCTCCACGTTGCTGCTGGCACCGGTAGTGCGCCCTGCCAATGTTCAGCTAGCTACACCTTTGGGGTGTTTCCTTACTCCTACTGGATTGATAACCTTGGTTTCGTACTGAGGGAAAACTTGATGCTGTGCTCATCATACCTTCCTCTTGGGGTTCCCCAACGAGCTCGATATATTTTGGGCCATCAGAGGGCGGCGGCGATGGGGATGTTGGTGGTTAGATCAGCGTGCGCGTATGAGAGATAACAAAAGTGGATTCGCCAATTTATGTGTTGTCCGTTCCTGCGGTGATGAGCCGATAAAGACGGGCGGGCTCGCCCCCCGCCCCCTCAAATCATAGCGATGCGTCGTCGGTTAGAGGTCGTGGCCACTCCCCCTCGGGTACTCTCCGCCCGCTACCACCAGCAATTGAGCGCGCAGGTGGCCATCGCCGGCCAACTTCACCACGTCGTTATCAACCTCCCGCGCAGGCTCACCCTGCCGCATGCCCTCGATTCGGCTATCTATGGTCGGCCGCTCGACACGGACGGCGCGACGGGGGAACCGTGGTGCTGTCCAGGAAAGGCCACGAGACATGGAGGAGGAGGCGGAGGACGTGGTTGGGTGGGGAGCAAGGCCGGCAGCAACCTAATAATTTTCTCCAACGCGGGGCGGCCGCGGACAGGGAGGAGACCCAAGATGGTGAGGATGGGGAGAGACACTAGTTTTGGCTTCCTCGCAAACATGGGACAAAGGTTCCACATGTAGAGACAGCAAACGGCAGTGCGCACCCAAGTGGCCTGAGAGGCGCCCCTTTTGCTCACGCTTAAGCAATTAAATAATATAAGATCGGATACAAGACTGCAGTAGTGTGCTGGAGAATTATGTTATTCTACTTGGCAGACTCACAACGTTGTTTGGAAATCAAATTTCAGTTTATGAAAGCACCTTGATGATGATCTTTTCGTTGAAAATAACACCATATAACATCTAATACATTCTTATTAAGGATAGCCGCAGTTAATACATAAGAACAATCATCCCAGCTTCTCTAAAAAATATATTTTTCATGAAAAAGAGAGAAAATATTCTCATTCGGTGCCAGCCACGGTGATCTTTTGCTGCTCACAAGAAAAGAGGAATAGAAAACCGGGAAGCTAGTACAAGATGAACCACAATAAAAAAAAGGCATTTGGATATTTCTGGAATAGGTGCTGCATTTTCTAAAAGTTATAAAAAAAATGTTGACTTACAGAAAGAGAAAAGATGACTTGTCAAAATGTGCCTGCCTGGCACTCACACATTGGGAGACTCTAATTACTATCCCTATATTGCCGTCGCAAGGAAAACTATGAATAAGATAGAAAACCACAATTTAGGTACAAGTCATCGGTAATTACACTTAATTATTGAGGAAAATTATATTAAAACAAATTTAAGGTAAAAATATTTAGCTTTTCATACTAACTCCATCTGAAGTGCAGGCACAAAAAAATAAAAGATGGATTTAAGAACAGAACTATATTTAAATATGAGATTCCAACGGAGAAATAGGAAAAACAATTATTATTATTATTTTCATATATGTACTCCATATAAGAACCCTAAGAGCAAAGTGCATCAAGGCATTACTTTAAGGGCTGCAAAATTGTGGGACATAAATTAAATAAGCCAAAGTTTGATTTTGATCGACAACAAATATGTAGTGCCACAAAACCAACATTCATAATATGGCTCACGTGAAATTTATATAGACAAGTGGAGGCAGATATATATAGATGAGCATGTGAGAGGAAGCATGGCATTGTCCTACATGTGTTGACTTTGCACAAATGTTTCCCGACAACTCTCATGTTGCATACTTGTGTTGATTTTCTCTCGAGGATTTACTACTGACTGGCGTGGATTTGCTGCATACTCATAGTTTTCTTGCGGCATTTCTGTAATTAAAATGTTGCATCTCGCCGCACGAAGAATTGCTGCAACATTAGTGCGTTCATTGCCCCCAAAATATTGATATGTAATCACAATTGGCAAAGCTCGTTAAAAAAAAACCACATCAATAGGTAAAACGACAGATGGAGACGTTCACTTTTGACCCCGTCCCTCTCGCCCTCCCTCCCCCCCACCCGTGGGCGACGGGACGATCCACCCCGCCGGCCACCCAACCCCTTCCTCCACCTCTCTCCCTTCGCCGCCTCCGGCTTGTCTGTCCCCGCGATGGTGGAAGCGGGAGCGGAGTCCCATCTTCCTAGACGGCAGAGGTCCGGCGCTGGTCGGGAGATGGCATCGCGGTGGCGTGGCTACTGGCGGTGCAGCAGGTAGCAGGTGGCGAGGTTGTGCTGGCCAGGCTCAGATCTGGGCCCCTAGGGCCCCATCTAGGTCTAGGACGGGCTGGCAGGCCCTGCTCTCCGCATGTTCTACATGAAGCAGCAGGGTAGCTCATGCAGTGGTCTAGCGGCGACCACACTCAGCCTTGTTGCAGCGGGCAGCGGACTTTACAGGCTCGTTTGGGCCCGACCGGACCCTCTTAGGACTAGTGTGCTCTTGCGTAGGCTTCACGGGTCCGCTGGACCCGGCCGGATCTAACTGGGACTGGGGTGTCTGTGGCCACGTCCGGTCGACTACCGCCCAGGCGGTGGAGGTAGTTCCCTCACTAGTACAAACTCGTTACTTTGAGACGGTGCCTAAAGGCGGTTAACCCTAAAATAGAAAGAACCGGTTGCGTTCAGCAACCTCAGGAGGTTGTTATTTCTGGACCGTCTCTAACTATACCCTCAGACGGTTATAAATCATCATCATCTCTAGTAGTACTTCCTCCTCAGCCGGTCATTAAAACAAAACGCCTCTAAATGGAACTTGAGACACAGGAAATTATGGGCCGCCTCTTTAGAAATTTTAACCGCGAACGTCCATTAAAATCAACCGCCTCTAGGCACATGTCTAGATTCGAATGTATTAATATTGTCAGATTTTTCTAGATTCGGATGCATTTAACACTAAAATATAACTAGATACATTCAAATCTAGACAATCTAAGAACATTAATATGGATCGAAAGGAGTAAACTAATTGTCATGGATTTAGGTAAAGTGTTTAAAATATGTCTAGATTCGAGATGAATCTGCGATATAATTTAGATAGGAGTAACTAGCTAAAAATAATAATTGTCCGTGTGGCTTTGTTCTGGGCTAGGTGAGATCCTCAGTTTCATCCTTATGGATTGTAAATGCTCATGCTTAAGTAATACACAGTTCTTTTCCACCGCAAAAAAAGAAGAAGGACAGGAGTAACTAGCTACGGACATGTGAATGAGAAGGCACTTTGAACGCCGCAATCAGTCGTAGTAGTTTGCGTCGCACGCTGGGCATCCGGCATCCGCGTTAGGCAGCAAAAAAGGGCTACCGACCTGCTAAATCCACGGCTTCCTTCCGTTCCCAACGTCTCTCAATGGTATAACAACGATGTCCACGATAGAAACCGATGGTCGACAGACTTGGTAGTAGTAGTAATTTACAATGCGCGTCGATCTCAGAAATAAACTACCTTTACATGTCGTGTCATGTCACTCCTAAGCAAGCACATCGATCGATATTGTCAAGAATAGGATGTTCCATCTTGCACTCCATACTTGGAGCAGGTGAGAGCAGTAACATGCACAGGCATATATACGCTCCTTAGTTCCAATGGCATTAACTGCAGAAAGCAAGGCATGGATTAAAATGAGCCATTTGAGCAAGTACAATAAGGTCTAGTCAGCAGACTATATGATTTAAAATAGTATATTTAGGCTTAGTTGAATGAGAGAGAAGAGGAGAGAGAAGAGGAGTGGGTGACAGCTGCAGCACGTGCTCCTATGCACCATGTGAGAGTAAAATGTAGGGCATACATTAATAAAGTAGTATATTTTTATCTCTAACTATTGTACGTATTAGCTATTGGATTGACTCTAGATGACATGGACATGGCTTATAGCCAACAGCTGGCTCTATTATTGCCCTTGCTCTAAGAGCAAGTACAATAGGGTACAATCAGCTGGCTATAAGAGTTAAAATAATAATTTAGATGAGGTGGAGGAGAGAGAAGGGGAGAGAGAAGATAAGCCGGCTGTAAGTTAAAAGCCAGCTCTACCACGTGTTCCTAGGCACGTTATGAGTGACATGTGGGCCATATATTGTTTAAGTACTACATTTTTATAGTCAACTATTATACATCGACTATAGAGCTGGCTATAGATGACATGTCACTTGCTTATAGCCAACAACGGGCTATACTACTATTGAACTTACTCTAAGCCAAACCAAACCATTTCCCGAGATGACTGCAGCTAAAATCTTTCTGGAACTCCTTCAATGTTCCCGTAGCCGTAGGTGTGTTGATACTTGATGAACGATGCATGCTATACAGACGAACAATTTGTGTCCGATGTTGGTACGACAAACAAGGATAACCATCCATCACGGACTATGTACGGAGCTGCCTGGTTGGATCAGTTGTCGTACGGAAATCGTCAAGGCAAACATGGTCCGTGTAGTAGTTTCGATCGATACTTGATAGCCAACCCACGGGGACGCCTGCACTGCCTAGGTTTTATCGGTCATATACCAGCAACATTATCTTTGTAAGAATGCATGCCCAGCAACATTTAAGGTCCAGCGGTACACAGACCCCCCCCCCCCCAAAAAAAAGACTTATCACTCCAATTCCAGAAATGGAAGTGGAAGCAATCATAGACATGGAAATATGGCGTCCACTTCGGACGCCAACTCCATCAAGGAAAATCATTTTTAAAGACTTCCACTTTAGCGGCCTGGTTTAGGGAAGAAGAAAAGCCTATGCGCTTGTCTTTTATTAGGCCGACATCTGAGATTTATTAACATGGCCAGCAATTCTAGTGCGACGTACACTACCGGATATG
Organism: Avena insularis; assembly: GCA_023614405.1. Classification (NCBI taxonomy): domain Eukaryota; kingdom Viridiplantae; phylum Streptophyta; class Magnoliopsida; order Poales; family Poaceae; genus Avena; species Avena insularis. The sequence goes on along the minus strand of CM042696.1, from coordinate 90,138,065 downwards.
AAAGCTATCTTTCTTTCCTCACCTATTGGGGACTTTTTGTTTTGTTTTGAAAAAAGAATATATATTAATATCACGGGATATCAATTACATCAGGCTTCTTCAACAACGCATGCACACAAACAAAAACAAAATTACAAAAAAAAATATCCTTCTACAGAGAATGATTTCTCGAAGAAAAAACACTAACACCACTAGAACAACACCAGAAGTCCAACCACTCCAATAGCCTCGCCTTCAAAAAGTAATCAGTGCAAGCGTCGTCGTCGCCCGACCAAAGATCATAGGTTTTCATCCTAGAAAAAGTCCTTCCTCGCAAAACAATACCTTCAACAAAGCACTGACAGGAACAACCAATTAAGGCCAGACCTTGGATTTTCACCCTGCAACGTAAGACTGGGAACCCCTCCCGTGTTGTCATTCCCACAAACAGTCGCTGCTACGAGTCACAGATCACGCAGCCAGTTTCTTGTCACCACAAAGACTCAAATCGCTATCGATGCCTTGATGTTCTTGCTTTTCTGACATTCTCTGTATCTGACTTCACCATGGATCGTCGAAGACATGACACATGATGGTAACAGATATCAGAGCTTCGGAACGCTCTCGTTGAAACCAAACGGCCAGAAAAAACATGGATACGCCCGACCAAATTCAATCTGATCCAGCAATCTCCAGGCATAGTCGCCCATGGGAGTTCGCCAGCGGAGCCTTTCAGAACTTGCCGCTCCAGACTAGATCATCGAGGACAGGCAGCAAGCATATCTCCGTCTTCACATGGAAGGAATCCTAGGACCACCCCCTTTATTCGCATGACTCACAACCCCCATGCCATCCATCAAGTTCCAGCGGGAAGGCAGCAAGAAAGAAGGCAGCAGGAAGGCACTTTTGGAAGAGATCCACAACAGTTGCCCAATTCGGCCTCCTCTAGCCTAGATCGTCCAGGAGGACCAGATCGCAAAACCAACATTCATAGTACGCCTCAGGTGATATCTACATAGACAAGTGGAGGCTGATCTACATAGATGAGCATGTGAGGAAGCATGGTATTGCCCTACATGTGTTGACTTTGCACAAATGTTTTCCTGACCAGCTGCAACTCTTCATGTTGCATACTCGGTCGACTTTTTCTCGAGGATTTACTATGACCCGTGTGGATTTTGCCATACTCATAGTTTTCTTGCTGCATTTGTGTATTCGAAATGTTGCATACTCACCACGGTAAGAATTGCCACAACAATGCTGCGATAGTAAAAAAGAAAAGTACCGTGCGGTCAGGGTATGCTGTATGAGTTGGATGGAAGAGATTCCATGCGTTCCTGTACAATGCATCGAGAAAGAACATGGCTATGTTAACAAATACTCAATTCAAATTACTGTTCATGTAATAAATACCATATCCATATGTAAAATTGCTATGTTAACATGTTGATATGTAATCACAATGGCAAAAGCTCATGTAAAAAAGACCTTATCAATATGTGAAATGACATGAATAGAAAATCTTGCGGGTGTAGCTGCTAATTCCCTGCGAACGAAGACGGGGTAAAACACCCAATTATACCGTCATAAACGGAGAACTGAATAAATCAATCTTCTCCCGCTAAAATAGTGGCAAAGACACATTAGGTTTTGGGCTAGACGCACACAGCACACCAAGGATTAGACCACATCAATCAATCAGTACTTCAGTATACTAGTTTAAAAGAGAAAATCACATGACGTCGACATAGGAGGAGTCGCAGAGCTCGTCACCGACCATCGTCATCTCGTCGTCAACGAACCTGGACCCTCCGATCTGGAACCGGTCGATACCAGCGCCTCGTCCGATCACCTCCTCGTCCTTGTCGTTGAACCCGACACAGTTCCTGGCGCTGAATTCGACGAGGTGCTTGCAGCCGGCGAGAATGGCGAGCAGTTCTTGCCTGGGGAGGTAGGAGGACTCGAGGCAGAGCGACCGGAGCCTGGGAAGCGAGGCCGCGATGGCCGCCGCGTCCTCGGGTTTGATGGACCCGGAGGTCTTGAGGCCGGAGAAGCCCGGGCAGTGCGTGCCGAGCTGCGCGGCCACGGCGGGGAAAGAGGACGGCTTGGACTCGAGCTCGAGGTGCTGGAGGAGTGGCCAGAGTGGGATGAGCTCTGGCAGGCGCGCCTCGTCTGCGGCGGAGAGTAGCGGCGGGAGCGCGAGCCGGCGCAGGCTCGGGCAGTCGGTGGCGACGCGGTCGAGCTCGGTGGCTGCAGGGCAGGAGAGAAGCGGCGGAAGCGCGAGGCTGGAGGCGGAGCCAGCGGCGCGCGCGAGGCAGAGACTGAGGAACCCCGCGAAGGTGAAGCGGGCGACGCCGTAGCGGCGCGCGAAGGCGGCGGCGAGCGCGCCCCACGGCATGAATCGCGCGACGTGGTCGTGGCGCAGGTCGAGCGCGCGCCACAGGGATGGGTCGGCCGCGGCGCGGCGCCACCCGCGGCACACGAGCGGCGCCACCCGCGGCCAGGTCGTCGAGCGAGAGCCGGCGGAAGACGTGCACCAGGCAGTCCATCTCCATCTCGCCGCACGCCGGCGCCGCGGTCACTGCTGTGGTCTCCATGGCAGGCCGGGCGCGGGCGGACGGGAAGGCTCTTGGACTTGAGAATCGGCAGGCTTGGTGCGAGCAGGGGTTGTTAGCGGAGGCGTTTCATTAGCCGTGATATTTAGGCATGAAAGTGCGAGATTTGAGAGGGATGGTGGTGATCGATGTTTTATACTCCCTCCGTCAAAAAAAAAGTCTCAAAGTTTGTTTGAATTTGATGTATGTGTATACTAAATAGTGTATAGATACGTCTAAGTTTAAACAAACTTGAGACATCCTTTTAGAACAGAGAGTATTAGTAAAGCGAGTGGGAGCCGACGGTATTTTTTGCCAAATCTCACCTTTTTCCGAAACTTCAACCGAATCGGACCCGTCTCCGAAACTAATTTGGAATCTAACCGCTGGGGTCGGCGCCATTTTAAACGGAGCCGGATGTAGGAGGACTCACCAACTGAACTGCGTAAATAAAGCAGCGATTCCTTTTAGACGAAGAAAGGCGAATTTTGTTTGAAATTATACAGATCGACGCCAACACGTGACAAGAGGAGAGCAATCTAGAGATGTTGGCATCGTTTTAAGTGGAGCCAACGTCGGCGCCGTGTTAAATGAAGCCGACCTCCTTCAGTTGGATTTTTCAGATGTATTGGCGCCGGCCTGTAAGTTCGGCTCTATTTAAAATAATACCGATCCTAGGAGTTATATTCTGAATTAGTTTCGTTGGGAGAACAGATTCAGTTGAAATTTTCAGATTTAGACAGATTTGAAAAAAAAAATACCTTTCGATAAGCGAGTAGCGCAGGTGGTACGCGACAAACTTTTTCCTTTACCATGTCCGTTGAACACGCCGTCGGCTGCAGGCCCTAAAAAATTGACAGTGCCTTCTAGGGTAGCTCTGACATTCTGGTAAGTTGGTGTTACGAATGGTACAGCTCGGCTACCGAGTAGTATTATAATACTCGTCCGGTCCATATTATTGTTTTTATTTTGTATATATTCACATATATATAGTTAATTATTTAGTCTAGATATATTTATATATAGATAAAATTGAGAATAATAATATAGACCGGAGGAGTATAAGATATTTTAGCTCCATGAAAAAGTATATCCACTTTTTTTTAGTGTTTAGGTTTGAAGTTGGATCTATATACTAAAATAGATCTAGATACGTACATCTCTTTAATAAAGCTAAAACTTTTTATAGTATTAAAACGGAAGTAGTATTCTACTACCCTTTAATCTAGAAGGTCCCTAATTGTCACATGTCTACGTCGCCTGGATCAACTTACAAATCACGCCGGCGGTGGAGAATTTTTGGGAGAAATGCAGCCTGTGTGGTCTATTTGGAAGGACCATGCGCGCGCGCGAGCACGTTCGCACGCACGGCACGCAATTGACAGGTCCCTCTAGTCTAGGACCACCTGCATATCGGGGCCAGGGACGATCGATGCTGTCGCTCGATCGCGTGTACACACGCAGACGCGATCGATCGAGCAGCCGATGCCTCGTGTTGGGCTCATCGATCGCGTAGTAGGTTCCGCTCTAGGAGTACACCGTTCGGAAGCTTGATCGGTTTCATGCCACGATCGACTCGAGCAATCAACCAGCTACCACCGCCACCAAGGCTCTCGCGGAACAGAAGAGAAAAATCACCTTCCACGAGGCCCGGATTCTAGAACCGGTCAATTTTGAGTTAGAGCAGCTTGGCTTGGAACTTACACTTTGCCGTCCGTTTACCAAGTTGTCTTGTTTTTTTCGTCCTTTCGGTAGGAAGGGGTTCTCCTGTTTCTTCTTCCTGCACCGGTGGCGACTGGACAAACCTTCACCCCAGCAGCACGCATGCACACGTCTCAAACCCTACAACTAAGAGCATCTCCACTCGGCGGTCCTAAAGCCCTCTAAGAGCATCTCCACTCGGGGTCCTCAAAGCACCCCCCAAAAGTATATGAGGGTTGCCGGCGCCAAAAACCGCGCCATGACCCCTCATTCAGAATTTCGCAGCGGTCAATTATTTAGCCGCGTACTGGCGAAACCCAATGTCTGAGGAGGCGAGTGGGGAAAGCCGTGGCGTCAACGTTGCGGGCCAGCCTTATCGGTGATAAACGGCCAGAAAACCTGTCATATACCCTTTCGACCCGCCGACCCCCTGGCGGCCGCCGCGACCACCCCTACCTCTCCATTGAGAACCCGCCTCTGGTAGCACCCTCCATCGCCAAATAAACCCACGCTACCTCTTTCTCCGCCGTCCTTGCGTCCAACCGCCGGCCGGCGAACCTCTGCTCCCACCCGACTTCCACCCTGCACACAAGGTGTTCGACCATTTGCCAAGGCGATGGACTCGAATGACGAGGAGGTCATGGCCGCTCTGATGGATGAGGAGGTCGGCCGGGGACGACGCGCACCTGTCTATCTGTTGGGGGGATACCCCCGGGTAGGATTACGCCGGGGTATAAAGGCCGAGTTAGCCGAGGTTCGGCAAGGCTAAAGCGGATGCTATCCGGGTCACCTCAAGGCAGGCCGAATCACGGGGTAACCCGGACCAGGGGGCGTCCACCTAACTAAGTCTCAACCGACTTAAGCCGAAAGTCGGAATGGCGTGTTTAACTTGTATGCAGGAACGGATGTGGTCGGATCAACTACGATCCGGGTCATGGCAAGCTTCTAGGAGAAGGAAGGAATCTCGCTGGTCAAAAGAAGCCCGATGCGCCTGCATGGCCGAAGCAAATGAGGCGGGACCACAGGCGTGGCCGGCGAGGCGACGCCCGTGTCGGCTGATGGAGGCGCCCTGATGAGGCTCACGTAGCCTCTGCATGGATGTTTGAAAAACACCCACCGGTCGGTTTGCTATTTTGGAAGGAGGCATATTCCCTAGAATATGCCTCCACGTATGCCCTAGGTGGAGACCTAGCCACCCCTATATAAGGAGGGCTAGGGCCTCTGTAGAAGGGGTTCTTGGATTTTGATTGGTTTTAGGTTCTAAGGGTCTTGTACGGGTTAACTGTGGGTGAGAGTAAAAGAGTTCCATCTTCCCCCTCTCACCAATACAGCTCAAGGAGCACTTGTAATCTGTGAAGTGAATCGAATACAAACCTTCTGTGTGGGGAATCACCTCGATATCCCTCCCTGGATTCCCCTAGTGCTATAGTCCCCACCTTTAGCCTGTCCATGGCATCTGCCGTGACACCACCACGATAGTTGGCGCCCACCGTGGGGCTAGCGGCGCTAGCAGGGGTGAAGATCCGGACGGGAAACCTCATCGGCACCGGCGAACGCATCGTCTCTGGGCTCGTTCAGCGTTTTGGAGCGCTGGACTTCGTTAGCGACAACACTGGCTGCTTAGGCACGCGCCCACTTCCGTGCAACGGCCTCTTCGTCAAGCTCGGTGCACACAAGGTCTACGTTGCGGTGGACGTATCATGCGTTCATCCGCGACACATCGTCGAGGCAGGGGAGCCACCCCTTAGCGTGGTTCACGGGGCGCGTATCACTCGCTCCCTGGACCGTCTTGGTGATGATGATGCGCCAGTGCGAGCAATCAAGGATCCGACACCGGATCCGGAGGTAACACCTAAGGCACCGAGGAAAGGTAGAGGACCTCCACTAGAGAGGCCTGCGAATGTACTGAGAGAAGCTATGGATAGCTTGGCAAACCCGGTAGCAGCAGTGATAGATCCGGCTCAGGCACAGGCCGAGCTAGAGGAAACTAGACAGAAAATTCTAGAGGGAGCGAAAAAGATTGTTGCGGCTCAGCAGTCGTTGAACATGACGCTGCGTGAGTACGCAAAGGCAAACAAAGTAGACGCTGTAAAAGTGAAGGGGAGAAACCTCATGAGTGAAATGAACAAAGAGGGTGATACTAGGATTGAGGAATCAGAAAACTGTTTGTCCGTGGGGCTGCCGAAGTACAATACCCCGGCAAAGAACCTCAGGGCAGCAGATGCAGCTGCATCCGAGCTAGAGGGTCTGACGGGTGAAGCCCGCCAGAGACAACAAGATAGGGTTAACGAGTTGGTTCGGATCGCGAACAGGCAAAATGAGGAATTGCTCAGGGCAAACCCGGAGAGAGCTGGGGCCTCCAAGATCGTTCATTCGGCGATGGGTAACCCGGAGAAATCCGCTGGAGCCGCATCATCTCCTCATGGTGGTCCTAGGAGAGAAGAGGCAGTAACCTCGACCAGGAGAAACAAGCAGATTGTTCCGTATGACCCGACAAGGGCAGGAAAAGCAAAAGAGGTACAGAGGAATGACGATCGATGGAGTGTAAGCCGAGGTGAAGCTGGCCGAGGTAACCGTGACCAAGGCAATGCCGGTAAAGGAAACGCTGTTAATGGCAATCCTGGACAGCGTAACTCGGCAGGACAACCGCAGCAGCGGAATATACCAAGGCAAGAGCAAAGTGTCGGCCGAGGTATGCAACAGAGAGATGCACCACGAGAGCGAGACCGGTATAATGACGGAGATTCGGAAATGGTGAATGCAGGATACCCAAGGCCGGACTATCATGTGATAGGGTCGAGATTGGGAAGCAGATCGATCTTGGACGATGCCAGTTGAAGCTGGATCGGTATAGGTCGAAGATTGAAAGTCAAGGTCCTCTGGGTCCTGCGTGTTTTGGACCCCGGATCATGAAAGAGCCACCGATACCTAACTTCCAGTTACCCAGAGGCACGAAGACGTATGATGGCAGCACTAAGCCGGAGGATTGGTTGATAAACTATGCTACCGTAGTAAAAATTGCTACAGGTAACTTGCGATGGGCTGTGAGATACGTACCCTAGATGTTGGAGGGGCCAGCAAGGGTGTGGTTGAACAATTTGCCGCCCGGAAGTATTAACTGCTGGATCAATTTTGAGAAAATGTTTATCAGCAATTTCTCAAGTATGTATCAGAGGCCAAACAGGCCACATACCCTAGCTATGTGTAAGCAAAGACCAAATGAGATGGACCGGGAATTTTTAACCCGGTGGTGTACCGTGCGAAACTCGTGTGAGGGTGTGATAGAATCACAGGCCATAGCATGGTTTGCGAGGATCTATGTATGAAGTTATGGCAGAAGTTGCAAAGGAAAATGCCAACCACTTTGGCAGAGATGATCCGGATTGCTGATTCGTACGCTTTGGGTGATCCGACTCAACCTAGGCTCGTGTCGAACGAGTCGAATGAGGAGTACTACCAGAGAGATGGAGCTGGATCATCCTGGAGAAATGACTACAGAGGTAAAAGAAGAGATGGCAGACCGGATCACCGGTACAGTTTGCAACAAGTTGCAGCTGTGAATCAAGATCAGCCCGGAACAGGGAGCAATCAACGTCAGAAAACTGGAGGGCAGCAATGGACACCAAGGAATGATGGCAAGAAAACTTGGGCCTTGAGCGGAAGAAATAGTGGCAAGAAAAGAAGGACCGTCCGAGGTATACTTATGAGTCGATGTTGGATCAGCCGTGTAAATTTCACACGCCAAATCCGAGTAACCCAGCGGGTCATACAACGAGGCAAAGTGAGTGGATGCGTAAGATAGAACAAGGTGGTTCGGGGAATGCTCAGGCACCCCAGAATGATCAACCTTGGAAGGAGTTACCCCGGCAGCAATTGCTCTCCGGAGCGAACATGCAACAGCTAATGTTGCCTCCCCCTCCGCCGAGGTATGATAACCATGAGAGAAGGGATGCGGTGCATCAAGTAGAAAACCAGAATCAGCCAGATCAGAGGTACCCCGGAAATGAGGGGAGGAATGAGTACAGGGAGCATCATCAGAGTTACTGTGTGTTTACCACTGAGGAAACAAATAGGAAGAGCTTGCAGCACCGACATATGGAGGTCAATGCGGTAATGCCAGCGGTGACGAGGTATATGCCTTGGTCGGACCAGGAAATCACATGGAACATCAAAGATCATCCCAAGCTTATGCCGAGTCCTGGTTCATATGCGTTAGCGCTGGATCCGACATTCATTGGGCCAAACATCAATGTGAGATTCTCCAAAGTACTAATTGAAAATGGCAGTAGCATTAACATCATGTATGCGGATACAATGCGCAAGTTGGGTATCTCGGAGAACATGCTCCAAGCTACAAGGACAACTTTCCATGGTATTGTACCAGGCATTTCTTGTGAGCCCATAAGCAAAGTATGGGTTGACGTGTTGTTCGGCACAAGAGATAATTGCCGAACTGAGAATCTGGAGTTTGAGGTGGTGAACTTGGCAGTGCGTATCACGCGTTACTCGGAAGACCAGCATTGAACAAGTTCATGGCAAGCTACCACATCAGTTACTTGAAGATGAAGTTGCCCGGGCCAAATGGGGTGATTACCATTCTTTGGAGATTTCGCGTTCCATTGAGTGTGCCTCAGCCGGGTCTAACTTAGCCGAGTCACTTGTGATTGCGCAAGAGAAAAGAAAAATCCAAGAGGTGGTGGCATTAGCTCAGTCCGCACAGCAGTTCATGCCGGCGCTCAGTAACCCGCATGGTAACATTTCGTTCCAAGCCGCAAAGGATACTAAGAAAGTGCCTGTTGATGATATGTTCCCGGAGCGCACCGTAACAATTGGTGCCGGGTTGAATGATAAATAGGAAAGCGAGCTCGTCCACTTCCTCCGTGAGAATCAGGATATTTTTGCTTGGTCCACACAGGACTTGCAAGGTGTTCCGAGGGAGTTGGCCGAGCACTCTTTGAACGTGAGACCCGGAGCAAGGCCGGTGAAGCAACCTCTTCGCCGCTTCACCGAGGATAGGAGAAAAGTCATTGGAGAAGAGATAGCTCGGTTACTAGCAGCAGGATTTATCATGGAAGTGCTCTATCCGGATTGGCTCTCTAATCCGGTGCTGGTGGAGAAGAAGAAGGATGATCCGAATGTGGCAGTGGTTTGGCGTATGTGTATCGATTACACGAACCTGAACAAGGCGTGTCCAAAAGATCCATTTCTACTGCCAAGGATAGATCAGGTTATAGACTCAACTGCTGGATGTGAACTGTTGTCATTCATTGATGCATATTCTGGTTTTCACCAGATACCTCTAAATCCGGATGATTATATAAATACTGCATTTATCACCCCGTATGGGGCTTATTGCTATCGCACCATGCCATTTGGTTTACGTAATGCAGGGGCAACGTACCAAAGATGTATGCAGAAATGTTTGCACGACCAAATAGGTCAAAATGTACAAGTGTATGTGGATGATGTGGTTATCAAGACCAAGGAAAGCAAAACGCTCCTTGACGACATCAGGCAGACATTCGCGAACTTAAGAAGGTTCCGAATGAAGCTTAACCCGGAAAAATGTACCTTTGGTGTCCCGGCATGAAATTACTCGGATTTCTTGTCTCCAGCCGAGGTATCGAAGTTAATCCAACTAAAATCTGAGCCATTGAACGAATGGAACTGCCGAAGTGTCTTAACGATGTCCAGAAGTTCACTGGTTGCCTGGCATCATTAAGTCGGTGTGTATGTCGGTTGGGAGAAAAGGCATTGCCTCTCTACCAACTCATGAAAAAGTCGGATAAGTTCGTTTGGACGCCACAGGCCGATGAAGCCTTTGCCCACCTAAAGAAGATGTTAGCCACTGCACTAGTGTTATCCTCTCCACTATCAAAGGAGCCAATGTTGCTCTACATAGCCGCAACCAACCGAGTTGTAAGTGCAGTGATTATGGTAGAGCGCGACGAAGAGGGTAAGTCGGTGCAAAGGCCAGTGTAGTACTTGAGTGAGGTATTATCTGCCTCAAAGCAGAACTACCCACACTATCAAAAGGTGGCATATGGTGTCTATATGGCAACGAAGAAGTTAAAACAGTACTTTGAGGAACATACCATCAAAGTAATATGTGAAGCTCCCATATCCGAGATAATGAGTAACAAAGATGCAAGTGGCAGAATTGCAAAATGGGCAATTGAACTAGCTCCTTATGCGCCACAATATGACAGAAGAGAGGCAATCAAGTCTCAAGCTGTGGTGGGATTTTTTGTGGACTGGGCCGAGGTACAATACGAACCACCGCCACCAGATCCGAACTACTGGAGGATGCATTTTGACGGGTCAAAAACAAAAACCGGGCTAGGCGCCGGAGTCGTGCTTACCGCACCAAAGAAGGACCAGCTGAAATATGTGCTGCAGATCCATTTCACGGCATCAAACAATGTCGCTGAGTATGAAGCACTTGTGCATGGGCTCAAAGTGGCAAAAGAGATTGGGATACGTCGGATACTATGCTTTGGCGACTCGGATTTGGTAATACAGCAAGTGTCGGGATTGTGGGACGCCCTGGATCCAAACATGGCTCTGTACAAATTTCATGTGCAGAAGATATCTGGTTACTTTGAGGGATGTGAATTTCACCATGTACCCCGGGTGGAAAATGAAGCTGCCGACATGCTGTCGAAGCTCGGATCAACCGGACAGGCAATTCCACCGGATGTAGCATTGGAACACCTCAGAAAACCATCAATCAGGCCGTCCCTAGGAACCGACTCAATCTATGTCCCGGAAGATGCAGAATCCGGAGCTGTGCCCATGGACATTGACATGGGAGGTAGTCTGTGAAACCGGGGACGCATCAGACAATCCGGGGCGCCTCAGCGAACCCGGGGACTGCCTCACAGAACCCGGGGACTGCTCAGCGTGACCCGGTTGAAGTTATGCCGGTGGATCAGATGGAAATCGATGAGGATGTATTCCCTGTGCGAGCAATACCAGCTTGGGCACTGCCTATATTTCAATTCCTGAAAGATGGAACGTTACCCACTGAGGAGGTGTTATCCAGGCAAACACAGAGGAGAGCAAAGGCATACACAATCATCAATTCTGAGCTATACAAACGGAGTGTGACCAATGTCCTCCAGCGACGCATTAACCCGGAAGAAGGGCTTGACATCCTCCGAGATATACATCAAGGGGAGTGTGGGCATCATGCCTCGTCCCGAGCCTTGGTGGCAAAAGCATTCCGGCATGGATTCTACTGGCCAAGTGCCTTAGAACAAGCAGAAGATCTGGTGAGAAAATACAATGGTTGTCAGAGGTATGCTACCAAGACACATATGCCAATGTAGGAACTCAAGACCATACCAATTACATGGCCATTTGCCGTATGGTGCTTGGATATGGTTGGCCCATTTAAACCAGCAAGGGGAAATATGACTCACATTTTGGTCATGGTGGATAAGTTTACAAAATGGATTGAAGTGAAGCCTATAAGAAAATGTGATGGAGCTACGGCCGTAACATTTCTCAAAGACATTATCTTGAGATACGGTTATCCTCACGATATCATAATGATAATGGCACAAATTTTCTTGAAGGAGCATTTATGCCGATTCTGCCGGGATAAGAAGATCCGGCTGGACGTTGCCTCGGTAGCCCACCCCGCATCGAACGGACAAGTGGAAAGATCCAACGGATTGGTATTATCTGGGATAAAACCCCGGCTCATTGAGCCACTACAAAGATCAGCGGGGTGCTGGATAGAAGAACTACCAGCGGTACTGTGGAGTTTAAGAACAACTCCGAATCGATCAACAGGCTATACGCCATTTTTTCTGGTATATGGGGCAGAAGCTGTATTACCAGCCGACATAGAGCATGATTCGCCTAGGGTCACCCAATACACAGAAGCCGAAGTGCAAGAAGCCCGGCAAAATGATGTTGATCTGCTGGAAGAAGCGAGAGAATTGGCATTGTCCAGATCCGTCATATATCAGCAAAATCTCCGACGCTATCATAGCCGAAAAGTAAGCCCTCGAGTCTTCCGGGAAGGCAATCTGGTGCTCCGGTTGGTACAACGTACTACTGGCATGCATAAATTATCCCCCCATGGGAAGGGCCATTCATTGTGAGCAAAGCATTGCACAATGATTCTTATTATCTTATCGATGCAAAGCCACAGGAAAAGAACAAGGCGGACAAGTCCGGTGAGGAATCTAAGCGTCCATGGAATGTAGCTCTACTTCGTCCTTTCTACACTTAGCTGAGAAGTGTGTGTATCCGAGTCTTCTCATATGTTGGTATGTATGCCGGCAATGAGCCTATTAATGAAATGTTGGCACCTCGATCAGTAACTCGGGGACTGCCTTAATAATATTTGTTGTTTTTCATTATTTATACGTCAGCCGGAGTAAGTTGTTCTACTTAACTCGGATTAGTAGTGTGTGAGCACCAAAAACCCAACTCTTCGACTTGCTGCTGTCCAACAAGAATTGGCTTCATGGCAAGCAAGAGAACAAGTTTGGAATTGCGTAGCACATGAAAAACGACTAAGGAAAAGAATTTACTCGAACCGACGTTTGTTTTTTGGACTAACCTTGTACTTACTTTCAAATTATTATGCTGAATTATTTTGAGCTAAGCCTAAAGTTTCTAAGTATTGTTAAAACAATTTTTGAACCTGGATTCGTAAGTCATAAAACCGAATCAAGGTAGACACGAACCGAGCCAGAAGATTGGACGAACAAGAAAATGAAACTCGGGGACTACGCCCAAGTTAATCCGACAGACAAACTTAGTAGCAAAATATCACATGTGCACTGGATACAATTCCACCCGGCATACCGGGGATCTGATAAGTTTTCAAGTGTTTTTACTTAAGGAGCAGCAGCAGGAGGAAGTTTGGCATCATCTTCGCCTTCTTCGATATCCGAGGCATCGTCCTCTCCATCCTCGTCCGAACCATCTTCAACATTTTCAACCTCTTCGTCGACAGCGGCTTCCAGGAAGCTCGGACCCTCATTCCATTCATGAATGGGAGCATATTCAATAAGGCTATGGGCGCAAGCCTGGCGCCGAGCCACCCACTCCGGGTCATTGGTCCACTTGGATCCGGTGCGCAGACGAGTCAGGAGGCTGAGATCGATCTTCTCGTACCACGTGAGTATGTGATGAAGAACGGTCTCAACTGCAGCACGTCCAGTAGACTCCCTCCAAAGGTCGAGCTGGGTCTCGATCTCCGTCAGCTTTTCAGCAAGAATTGCGATTCTCTCCGGAGTGTCTTCGCCAGGCCAGAACGTGTTGAAGATTCGGACTGAAACGTCAAGGAGATCCTTTTCGTAGTTCTTGATGATTTCCACGCGAGATGACAGGCTGACCAACAGGTCCTCCATGTCATAGGGAATGTCTTCACCGTCAGGAGCGACGGGAGTACCCCTATCTCGGCGGAAATTGGCAACGGCGGCGCTCGCAATGGGAGTACCCTCTAGAAATTTGCCTAAAAATGGGACAAGAGAAGCAAGTAATGAAAAGACATGTGAGGTAACCCGGAGAAATATGCCGGATAAGGAAAATGAACTTACGTAAAATATGGCTGTGGATCCGGGTCAATTCATTGATACAATTATCACGTCTTGTGCAGAGCTGCACCAGTTCAGCGTTCGCCGACTCAAGCTTGACGTCGGCCTCCTAGAGAAGCTCTCGATCGTTAGCAATTTGGAGATTGAGGCGCTCGCGCTCTTCGGTGAAGTCCTGGCCAGCCTTTTCAAGCTCGGTTTGGTGCTGCGCTTTCATCTTTTTCATTTCTGCCTTTAACTTGGCAATCTCGTCATTCTTGGTTTGGAGGAGGGCAAGCTCATCGTATTTCTTTTTAAGCTCGGCCTGATGCTGCCCTGCTTGTTCGAGAAAATGCAGCATCATGTCAGGCACGGGCACACTATCTTCAAGAGATGCTGAAATAGCGTGTTGAACCGGCAGAGCCGAGGTATGAATGTTTGCCGAGCCAAGAAGAAAAGGAGATGGAAAGCAAAACAGGGTCGGACAAAAGTAGCTTACCCTTAATCTGATCCAGATTCTTCCTCATGAGCTTGTTCTCAGCCTCTACCCCAGCTGCGAAAACCGAATGACGGATTAGTTCTGCAAAAAGAGATGAAGGAAAACAGAAAAATGTGAAGAAGAGAACTTACCCCTTTTCTCATGCTCAGCGAGATGTGCATTGTGCTTTGCGAGCAGCATCTTGTGGGTATCCAGGAGACGCTGGAACTCAGCGCTCCGGCGGTTGGTGGTCACCTAAAAAGAGTACAAAAATTTAGCTTAAGCCTTGTGCATATTCGAAGTGTACAAGATCCGGGCCAAGCGGAACTTAACCCGGCTCTAGGTGTGTGCATATTCGAAGTGTACAAGATCCGGGCCAAGCGGAACTTAACCCGGCTCTAGGTGTGTGCATATTCGAAGTGTACAAGATCCGGGCCAAGCAGAACTTAACCCGGCTCTAGGTGTATGCATATTCGAAGTGTACAAGATCCGGGCCAAGTGGAACTTAACCCGGCTCTAGGTGTGTGCATATTCGAAGTATACAAGATCCGGGCCAAGGGGAACTTAACCCGGCTCTAGGTGTGTGCATATTCGAAGTGTACAAGATCCGGGCCAAGCGGAACTTAACCCGGCTCTAGGTGTGTGCATATTCGAAGTGTACAAGATCCGGGCCAAGTGGAACTTAACCCGGCTCTAGGTGTGTGCATATTTGAAGTGTATAAGATCCGGGCCAAGTGGAACTTAACCCGGCTCTAGGTGTGTGCATATTCGAAGTGTACAAGATCCGGGCCAAGTGGAACTTAACCCGGCTCTAGGTGTGTGCATATTTGAAGTGTACAAGACCCGGGCCAAGTGGAACTTAACCCGGCTCTAGGTGTGTGCATATTTGAAGTGTACAAGATCCGGGCCAAGTGGAACTTAACCCGGCTCTAGGTGTGTGCATATTTGAAGTGTACAAGATCCGGGCCAAGTGGAACTTAACCCGGATCTAGGTGTGTGCATATTTGAAGTTGTCAAGGAGCTACGTTAGTTTTCTAAGGAGCATCCGGCCGAGTAACAAGTTACTCCCCCGGAGGCTCGGGGACTAATGGTTATATCGCTAGTGCATGATAAGGAAAAGGTGAAGTAACGTACCTCCATCATCCGACCCATGAGGTTAATCGCCTTAGCGGTTGTGTTCATCTGAGCAGCGAACTCGGCGGGACCAAACTTCTCCGGGAGATCGTCGTTGTAGACGAACTCCACCTTGTTCCAGTTGTTCATAAACTCGATCAAGGTCGGAGGATATCGCTCACCGCTGAGCATGTGGGGCGCCACCAAGCCCTTCGCATGTGCCTCCCTCCTCTCAACTTGAGCTAGGGCCGGACTGGTGTGCAGAACAAGTTGCTACGCACTAGATGGCTCGGCAGGGGCGTCCTTCGGTGCTGGAGCCTTCTGGGCAAGCATGGACGCGAGGGTGCGCTGTCCAGACCCGGTGGACGCTGCCCTGGTGGCGTCAGGGGCTTTCTTTCCTTTGGCTTGCTGAGAGGAGGAAGTGGTTGCGGCAGATTTTCCCTTAGGAGCTGCCTGGGTACTTCCTCCCCGAGACTAAGAAGACTCGGACGAGGCGAAGGAGCTTGGCGCTGGTGCTCTTGTTGTTGGTGCTGGTGCCGGAGTTGGAGCTGGTGCCGGAGTGGCTGCTGGTGCTGGTGCTGGTGTTGGTGCTGAGGTAGTCTCAATAGTTGCTGGTTGTGGCGGAGTCGAAGTGGTGGATGTCGCCTCGGCTGGGCCCGTCTCCCCCGCTCCGAGGTTGCCCCCCTCTTGACGAGGTGGGCTGGAACCCGGAGCAGCCGCAGACCCCTCTGGAATAGGGCTCAGCGGGCGTGACTCGTCGTCACGAGGGGGATCAGGGCTAGGACGGAGCGGCAAAGAGATGCTAGATCCACTCTGGAGGGACGTCCTCCGCCGCACTGCCGAATCAAATAATGTCAGAAGAGAAACTAAAACAATGCAAGGAAGAATAAGTTGCAAAGGGAAAAGGGGCTTACGCATCCGAGGTAAGGGGCTCCTTGGGTTTCCGAGCCCTTCGTGCTGGGGCCTTGCCTGCTGGCTTGGAAGCAATTTTGTCTCCGGACTTCTTTCGCCTTTTGGAGGGCTGAGAAGGTCCGGAGGAGGAACTTGATGTAGCTCCACACTTCCTCTTCGGAGCTACCGGAACAGGTTCACCCGTAGCAAGGGGAGGGTCCTCGTGGATCTGCCTACCGGGGTTAGCTGATGCTGGAAAAGCATAAGAAAGGGGGACAGCGTCAACAACTTCCATCACCTCAATATCCGAGTCATCCTCATCGTCGGGCCAATCTCTAATAGAAGAGAGTTTACCGGTGGGTCGCTTGGTCGCGTCGGACATTGGGAGGAACATCTCCTGGTCCGGTTCTTCCTTGTCCAAGCTCTCCCGGTCAGGCGCGCATTTGAGGGTGGCGTCGGTGCCATCCTCAATTGTCTGCTGAAGGAATTGCTAAAGGAGAAAAAAGATAACGAAGTTAAAGTACAACAACAACCGACATAAGATCTAGTTCGGAGAAAATTGGTGGCACGAAGCTTACCACGGGAGGAAGCCTATCCCGGCAATAATGCTCAATTCCCCACGTCCACTCAGAGGAGAAGTCCTTGTGGGTGGTGAAGAGCGCCTTCACCCGGCGGTAGATTTTTGTGTTGCTAAGCTCGAAGGACGAGGTCCGGTTGGGGTCGCGGCCCCAGCTCATGTGGCACACCTTGTGAGTGCGCTTCTGGAGAGGGGAGATCCGGTTGCGGACGAATGTGATCATGGCGTCCTCGTTGCGCAACTCGAGATGCTTCAGCTCCTTGAACCTTTTATTGACCTGATTGGCCAACACTGTGGGCTTCTTGGGGACAACGTCCCACAACTCCTGGTTAGGTGGACCCAGAGCATAGGGAAGCAGCCGGATCAAATCTTCAGTGCCCTCGTTCCGGACATAAAAGAAAGTCTGGGCCCATCCTTTGCAGGAGTCCAGCCCGGTGACTCGGGGGAAAACGGATAGCCTCCGGGGTGAGATGGACGCAGCTCCGAATTGAGTGAGCTGCTTCTCCTCCGGATCAAGTTGAATATTCGGAATGACATTATGACGAAGGCCGAAAAAACAGATCCATAGCTCCTTCGTGGGCCATATTCCGGCATAGCCTTCGATCGTGGAAGCGAAAGCAGAAAGGGAAGTAATTGCGTTGGCAGGAAGGTGGTGCGGCTGGAGTTCGTACGTGCTTAACCAATCATGGAAGAAATCGCTGACCGGCAAACCAAACCCCCATTGGAAGTGGGACAAGAACACAACGTACTCACCTGGATTGGGTGAGAGGGGCGGAGGCGAGGCGCGTGATCACTCCGGTAGGAATGCGTCTGGTGTGGTAGAGCCAGTCCAGGTCGTCTTGGCAGACTCCAGACCCATCGCTCCACGCACCCGTCTTGATGGCGGTGTCTTCCTCCATCTCTTGCTCGGCGATGACGAGCTCCTCCTCTGTCATCTCTAGTTTGTTGCCCTCGCTGTCGCTAGCAGCGGTGGGGGGCAGCGGCCTAGATTGGCAACAACCCGTGGCGGAGGAGGTGCGTAGCGGCAACGACGATGCAGAGGCCTGGGGAAGCAGTGCGGCGGCGGCGCTGTCGTGGGGAAGACGAAGAAGAAGAAGTGCTAGAGGCAGAGGGGCACAGAAGGGGAAAAAGACCTAAGGGGTGCGTCCCTCCCCTATTTAACCACTCCCTCAAGGGGGAAGTGGGATCGTGTCAAGCGGGTACGCCGCACAGTGTGGCCGTGTATTGCCCGTGTCGACCAATCAGCAGCGAGCCACACGGAAGGCCACAGGGTGTAACTGATCCCATGACTTAACCGCACTGATGCGATTAACGAGGAGGCAGGCCAGACGTGACGTGCGCCACAGTGATAACTGACAACTACTGCATCAGTTACTGTGGCTAGCCCTTAAAATGAGGCAACCTAATGATTAGCCTCCACGTGGGTTAGCGTACGAGAGAAGGAAAGAAGACCCGGATGAGACCGTGGTAACCCGGCCAGCGAGTGAAACTTGGAATGTGCCAAGGGAAAGTAAAACCATGAGGTCCGAGTTGTGGTGGTAACCCGGCTAGCAAGTGAAAACTTGGAACGTGCTAAGGGAACGTAAATCCATACAACCCAAGATAAGGAGATAACTCGGAAATGACATCCAAAGCTCGATAGAATTGAACCTGATGTGGCCTTAGCAGCCAAGGCAGCTAAGACCGCACCAGCTTCGGGGACTAATGTTGGGGGATACCCCCGCGTAGGGTCACGCCGGGGTATAAAGGCCGAGTTAGCCGCGGTTCGGCAAGGCTAAAGCGGATGCTGGCCGGGTCACCTCAAGGCAGGCTGAATCACGGGGTAACCAGGACCAAGGGGCGTCCACCTAACTAAGTCTCAACCGACTTAAGCCGAAAGTCGGAATGGCGTGTTTAACTTGTATGCAGGAACGGATGTGGCCGGATCAACTATGATCCGGGTCATGGCAAGCTTCTAGGAGAAGGAAGGAATCTCGATGGTCAAAAGAAGCCAGACGCCTTTGCATGAGCAAAGCAAAGAGGCAGGACCACGAGGCATGGCCGACAGAGGTGGCAGCCCGTGTCGGCTGTAGCGCCTTGAGAGGCTCACGTAGCCTCTGCATGGGTGACGCGGGGGAAAAGCACCCCGGTCGGTTTGCTATTTTGGGAGGAGGCATATTCCCTGGAATATGCCTCCACGTATGCCCTAGGTGGAGACCTAGCCACCCCTATATAAGGAGGGCTAGGGCCTTTGTAGAAGGGGTTCCTGGATTCTGATTGGTTTTAGGTTCTAAGGGTCTTGTACGGGTTAACTGTGGGTGAGAGTAAGAGAGTTCCATCTTCCTCCTCTCGCCAATACAGCTCAAGGAGCACTTGTAATCTGTGAAGTGAATCGAATACAAACCTTCTGCGTGGGGAATCACCTCGCTCTCCCTCCCTGGATTTCCCTAGTGCTATTAGTCCCCACCTTTAGCCTATCCATGGCATCTGCCGTGACACCACCACGACACTATCCTCCTTGCCCTCATGTCCATGATCATCGAGGAGGACAAGCCGGTCCACGGCGGCTCGGCGCCTGGATGCCGCAAGAGCAAGCCAAGGCAGAGGATGGAAGGGTACTGCATGTTGTATGTAGACTACTTCGCCGATGATCCAGTGCATGGCGATGTCACATTCCGCCGCCATTTCAGGATGAGCAGGAAGCTCTTCCTCAAGATCGTCGATAAGTTGAGGGAGTTCGATGACTACTTCAAGCTAAAGAGAGACGTCGTCGGTACGCTTGGCTTCTCCACTATCCATAAATGCACAATTGCCCTTCGGATGCTAGCATATGGAATGCCTGGAGACACACAGGACGACTACATGTGCATGGCCGAGTCCATGGCCATTGATTGCATGTATAGGTTTTGCAGGGCAATTGTGGCGGTGTTTGGCGACACATATCTGCGCACACCCAATGAAGGCGACACTGCTCGTCTGGCACGAGAATGCGCAGAGGGTTCCGTGGGATGCTTGGAAGCATCGACTGTATGTACTGGGCATGGAAGAACTGTCCGTTTGCAAACCAGGGCATGTACAAGGGCCACAAAGGAGCATGTAGTGTGGTTCTTGAGGCAGTGGCTGATAAGGATCTATGGATTTGGCATGCTTTCTTCGGGATGGCAGGATCTCACAATGACATTAATGTGCTCCAATGCTCGGATGTGTTTGGCAAGTTTGTTTCAGACAATTCTCCTCCTGTGGCTTATGAGATCAATGGCCACCAATATGACAAGGGCTACTATCTGGCTGATGGCATCTATCCAAAGTGGTCAACATTTGTCAAGACCATTTCAAATGCAGTGCCTGGAGGGAAGAAAGTTTGGTTTGCTCAGTGCTAGGAGGCTTGCAGGAAAGATGCGGAGAGGGCATTTGGTGTGCTACAAGCTCGATTTGCCATTGTTCGGTACCCTGCTCTTACATGGTCCAAGGATCAGATGTGGGAGGTCATGACTGCTTGTATCATCTTGCACAACATGATCATCGAGAGAGAGTGGGAGAACCTAGTGTTTGACACTCAACCATACTATCGCCAGGGTCCTCTTGCAGATGTTGATCATCAGGTGCCTACTGCCTTTGCCTCTTTCTTGGCCAAGCGTCAAGAACTTCGAGACTCCAACACTCATCACCAGCTGCAAAATGATTTGATCGAGCATTTGTGGAACATAAAAGCAGCTCTCTAGTTTGTTGGCCATCGTGATTCAAACTTGTTTAATTTGTGTGGTATGTTAAACATAATTTATTTGTGTACTATGTTGAACTTGTTGAATAATTGTGTTGAATTTGTATTAAATTTATGTTCCAATTTGATTGATTGCTTGTGTTGAAATAATTCAGAAAATAAAAAAATGGCCGGTTTGGGGTGCATGGCTACGGGCCCATTTCTGATTTCACGCGCCCCATCTGACCCAAAAAATGGTCACCTGAGTCAGATAGATCACGAGTGGAGATGTAGAGCATCTCCACTTGTTGGATGTTCCTAGACTGTGTTTTGGCGTTATTTAGCGTCGGGCGTAGCTAGTTTTCAGACTGGGGATGCCCAGTTTCTCACTCGTGTTCCCAGGCCGAGTTTCTAGGCGAAGCAAAAAACGACAACATATTCGATTTTTTTCGTTCCCGTCGGTGAAATCTCGGCCAAAGGTGTTCGACAGAAGTACATCCAAAAAAGTTCGGCGATCAAATTATTACAGAATGAGATGAAATAGTTCGGCGATCCGTCATTGATGGGGATGTCCTCCTCCGGCTTGTCCGGTGCGACGGGGATAGGTGCATCAATATTGTGGCCAGTCGATCGGTTGGAGTAGATGGAAGCAAAGCTCGGCGAAGACGAAGCGGCGGAGGCGGTCGACGCAGAGCTTGGCGTGCTGGCGGCAATGTCCTCCTGGAGGATGGTGTTACGGCATGCCATGTACCAAGCCTTGACGGGCGTGCTCCTCGCCGACGTGTCTTCGCCACCTATGAGGAACTGGAGGTTCGTGTTCCTCTTCTTGTCGGCATAGTTCGCTTTGAGGAGGTCGAGCTTGCGGTCTTGGTTCTGTAGCAGCTGCGCCCACCTCTCGGCTTCCTCACCTTTTTATCCTTTGGTTCGCCGATGGCGGATCGGGGTTTGACGAAACCTTTTGGCAGCATGGTGGTCGGGAGCTCGGCGAACTGGCGGGAGGGAAGAAGAAAAGGGAGGGATCTTGGCCTTCAGTCACCGACAGGGTTGGCCCACCAACTTTTTCACTTCATCCGGCGTTCCTAGGGTGTTCCCGACGCCCCGGGATCGGCATGGGATCTCCGGATGAAAGTTGGGCCAAATCTGGACGAAAACGGCGTCCTGGGAACGCGACTGGGCCATTTTTCGGCGTTCGGACGAAAAAATGCCCTGGGAACGGCGTCCCGGGAACCCGAGTGGAGATGCTCCAAAGGGCTATGGGGGTGCCGGCGCTCAAAATCGTGCCCAGGCCCCCCAAACGTATTTTTGCACCGGCGTGGCTCGGTTAGTTATTCGGTGCCCCAGGACGAACTCAATCTACATGGGGGGGAGGGGGAAAGCGGGGGCTCCGGATGGAGCTAAAAAATGCAGGCTAGCCCTGGCAGTGAGGTAGGCGCATCCTTCCCGCCAAGGTTTCCCGCCCTTTCCCGCTATAACCAGGATGACCGCCATTGCAATCCACAGATCCACACCTCTCTTTCTGCACCTCTCTTTCTCACCATGGACAGCCCACACTAGGCCTTTCTCACCCTCGAGGAGACGGAGGCATGGTGCACCTCTAGCTACCCATGTACAGCGGGCTACCGGCTACCTCCCGACTGGGCGCTGAGTGCCGGAGGGGTACCCGTTCCTCATGTGCCTCGCTCTTCCGCCCACCGGGCGGCCAGCACGAGCCACTACTACCTCAAACTCACACTAGAGCAGCGGATGGATCCCAATTGGTGCCCCGACAACACCGCGACTTGGACCGCCTTCTTCGCCAATCGGCAGAAAAGAGAGCTCGCCAGGTACGAGGGCGACGACCCTCCTTCGGTCAACCACAATGAAGCCGGCCGATGACTATGGTGGTCGAACCGGACGCTCGCCGGTGTGATGTGCCACATCGCCGAAGGAGATCACCCTCGCCTGCGGTACCCGCATTTTCAGCCTCTGCGGAGCCCCAACAAAGGTGGCAACAGTGCCCATGCCGCCAGTCGGGACACCCCACCTCCGGGTGGCCAGCCTCCAAGGTCAGAGTGGCAGGTGCCATCGAAGTACACGACGCGACAGCTTGGGCGCACCGGCGACCCAGAGGAGTTCCCAGGCCAGCGTGCAGCCATGTGTGCCTCTTTGGATCACACCGAAGATGGCATGGCAGGCTGCTGCAGCAACTGCGGCTGCTGGTCTACGCTGATCGACGGCCAATGCTACCCGCATCAAACCTCAGAAGGACTCAGGTTCTTGCCGTGAGCGCCAACCGACAAGTACGACAAGGACCCCGAAGCCATGTGCTACAGGCCTAGGCAGGATAGTTTTAGTTTTTCATGTATTAAATAAATCGTCGAATAAAGTTATCCATACTGTTTATGGGCGTACGGCTGGGCGTCGCCCCCCCCCCCTCCCCCATCGTGAACCAATCCGACGTCCCCATACGGGCCAAAATCAGGCCGCGCCAGACGTCGTATGGGGGACAAGTGGAGATGCTCACTAGTAGAAAAAGGGTCTTTGGTCCAGCACCCAAATGCCATCGGTCCCAGTTCGGTTCCGCAATCGGGACCAATGCCAGGTACCTGTCCCGGTTCATGTCGCCTAGGCATTGGTCCCAGTTCATCTCTAAGCAATGGTCCCGGTTCGTGGCATGAACCGGGACCAATGCCCCCGCGATGCACACGTGGCACTCTGTGGAGCATTGGTCCCGGTTCATGCCATGAACCAGGACAAAAAACCCTGAACCCTGAACCCTGAATCCCTAGGTTTTGAGTCCGACCTGGGAACCTCGGGATGCTTGGCGGGAGGGAAGTTTCAGCGTGTTCCCCTCCCTTTCGTGTCCACTCATCGCCGGCGCCGCCACCCAGGCTGCCCAGTTGGGCCAAATTCCGCCAACAAGGCCTCCGCCACTCGGCGGTCATGTTCCCAACCCTCGTTGTGACAGAAATTGATCTGGGATAGAGATCTAAATCAAGGCGGAAAGATAGTTGCATTTCATTAATTCAACCACAAATTCTCTAAACAAAGGTGCGATTTCACATCCTACATTAATTCAACCACTAGTCAACAATTTCACTTCTGTTGCCGCTGTCCTCCGAGTCGCCGGCTTCCTCCTCGTCGTCGGACGGAACCTCCGCAATTTCCGCATTGTTCGCGAGACGGAGCACCTCTTCGCGGCGAGCGGCGGTGATGACGATGTACTTGGTCCGTCCAGGGACGGACCAGAACCTCTCCCGCCCTTCTCGGTTGCGGAGATCCCGGTGCACCACGCGCCCGTAAATGATACAGTTGCAATTCTTGGTCTTCTGCTCCTTTTTGAACAGCGCTGGCCAGTATGGGCTGGCAGACGCGTACCGGGGCAGCGCCCTCTTCCACGCGGGCATCTGGCGGCGGTGTATCGCGATATTTCTCTCCATCTTGGCTCGGATAGGGAGCGGAGCCACCGGCACCCCCGCATAGCTGATGCGCCATCCGTGGGGCACAATGTCGAAGTGCACGAACATCACCGCCTCGTAGAAGTTCAGCGTGGGAACCTCCATGGTGGAGTGGTGGAGATTGGAGAGGGAGGGGATGGATGGGGATGAACGCGCTGTGGTGCCTCCTATTTGTACACGAGGACGACAAAGCAATATCGGTGTCGATGTCGTTCTCCCTCCAAGGGGCATCTTTTTGGAGGTGGTGATGCCTGGAGCATTGGTCCTGGTTCATGCCACGAACCGGGACCAAAAACCCTCCCCCGCGACGCACACGTGGCGCTCTGTGGAGCATTGGTCCCGGTTCATGTCAAGAACCGGGACCAAAAACCACCCCCTGGCTACAAATAAGCCCAGCCCAACCACTTACTTTTTCTGGAATTTTGTGTGGGAGGTGGATGCTAGGTTTTTTTTTCTTCACACTGCACACAAGGTGTTCGACGAAATGTCCGAGCCACACTTAAGTTTGCACAACACGGTATTCTCGGCCGAGGTTAGCAACCTTATCTTCTTTATCTGTAACTGATACAAAAATATTGCATGTGTCCATGTAAGGTGGTCATTTCACTATTCACGATGTTATTGTAATGGTTAATTATTATGACGCAGATCGATGCACGGATGCGATGGATGTACGGCGACCGACGCGATTCCGATTTTATTGCAGGCTTGCATAAATTTATCGATGTGGCTAAGGCAAACAAAGTGGATAATTTTATGCCTTGTCCCTCACGATCATTTGAACATGGCGGAGCACTCTGCCCCGAGAATCCTTCAAAGCCGTCTGCTTCGGAGAGGTTTCATGCCCAGATATTATTGTTGGGCCATGCATGGAGAAAGAGGGGTTAGGCTGGAAGAAAATGAAGAAGAGGAGGATGATGACAACTATCCTATGTCCCATGAAGAATATGGTGATACTACAATGGAAGACAATGAAGAAGAGGTAGGCGGCAATGAAGAAGAACAACGGGCATCAGATGAGCCTGCTGATGGTCTTAGTCGGGTCATTTCTGATGCAAAGCAACAATGCGATACAGAAAGGGAGAAGCTTAAGTTGGAGGCCATGGAAAAGGATCACAAAAGTTGTTGTACCCAAATTGCAAAGATGGCAACACAAAGCTCGGTACCACACTTGAACTGCTGAAATGGAAGGCAGAGACTGATTTATCTGACAAAGGATAACAAGCTGCCCGAGACAACGTACGAAGCAAAGAAGACTATCTGCCCTCTAGGATTAGATGTGGAGAAGATACATGCATGCATTAATGACTGCATCCTATACCGCGGTGAGAAGTACGAGAATATGGATAAATGCCCGGTATGCACTGCATGTCGGTACAAGATCAGACAAGATGACCCTGGTGATGTTGAGGGCGATGACGAGCCCCCCAGGAAGAGGGTTCCTGCTAAGGTTATGTGGTATGATCCTATAATACCACGGTTGAAACGTCTGTTCAGAAACAAAGAGCTTGCCAGGTTGTTGCGATGGCACAAATAAGAGCGTAAGAAAGACGGGAAACTGAGACACCCCACCGATGGGTCGTAGTGGAGAAACATCGAGAGAAAGTACTCGAACTTTGCAGGTGATGCGAGGAACTTATGGTTTGGTCTAAGTACAGACAGCATGAATCCTTTTGGGGAGCAGAGCTGCAGTCACAACACCTGGCCAGTGACTCTATGTATCTACAACCTTCCTCCTTGGTTGTGCATGAAGCGGAAGTTCATTATGATGCCAGTGCTCATCCAAGGACCGAAGCAACCCGACAACGACAATGATGTGTACCTAAGGCCATTAGTCGATGAAATTTTGCAGTTGTGGGCAGAACCAGGTGTAAAGGTGTGGGATGAGCACAAACAGGAGCCATTTGACCTACGAGCGTTGTTGTTTGTAACCATCAATGATTGGCCTACTCTTAGGAACATTTCAGGACAGTCAAACAAGGGATACAATGCATGCATGCACTGTTTAGATAAGACTAAATGTACATATTTGGATAAATGTAAGAAGGTTGTGTACCTGGGGTGTCATAAATTTCTTCCGACCAATCATCAAGTAAAGAAAGGCAAGCATTTCAACGGTGAGGCAGATTACCAGAAGAAGCCTAAGCTCCCTAAAGGTGCTGATGTATTTGGTATGGTGAAGGACCTAGAAGTAATCTTTGAAAGGGTCCTGGCGGTCAATCTGTTCCGAAAGACCCCATTACCGGACACACAGCCATGTGGAAGAAGAAATCTATATTTTGGGAGCTTGAGTATTGGAAAGACCTAGAGGTCCATTCTTCAATCGACGTGATGCACATGACGAAGAAGCACGGGAGGACCAACAACGTATCAAAGACCCATACAACAAGCATACTAATAAAGGCCGTCAATACTTAAGCAGCTATGCTCTTACCAAAGCAGAGAAGGAAATCTTTTTTGAATGCCTGAGCAGTATCAAGGTCCCGGCTGGCTTCTCGTCAAATATAAAGTGAATAATAAATATGGTAGAGAAAAAATTCCAGAACCTGAAGTCTCTTGATTGCCACGTGATTATGACGCAATTGCTTCCGGTTGCATTGAGGGGGCTTCTACCAGAAAATGTTCGAGTACCCATTGTGAAGCTATGTGCATTCCTCAATGCAATATCTCAGAAGGTAATCGACCGAGAAAGTCTGGAAAGGCTACAGAAGGATGTGGTCCAATGTCTTGTCAGTTTTGAGTTGGTGTTCCCCTGTCCTTCTTCAATATTATGACGCATCTCTTAGTTCACCTAGTCGAAGAGATTTCCATTCTCGGTCTTGTATTTCTACCCAATATGTTCCCCTTCGAGAGGTTCATGGGAGTCTTAAAGAAATATGTTCGTAACCGTGCTAGGCCAGAAGGAAGTATCTCCAAGGGCTATGGAATAGAGAGGGTCATTGCGTTCTGTGTAGACTTTCTTACTTACCTTAAGCCGATTGGTGTTCCTGAATCACGGTATGAGGGGAGACTGAGTGGAAAAGGCACACTAGGAAAGAAAGCAATGATATTTAGGGACGGGCATTCTTTGAATCAAGCACACTACACAGTTCTACAAAGTTCTACCTTCGTGGATTGATACATTGCAAATGTATCTATAATTTTTGATGTTCCATGCTTGGTTTTATCCACTTTCTTGTGTTTTGTTCCAACTTTGGAGTACTTTTCATATGATTTCTTGGACTAACCTATTAACAAGAGCCACAATGCTACTGTTTTCCGCTGTTTTTGGTTCCAGAAAGTCGAAAATGAATATTCTCGAATTGACGGACAAAAGCCAAAGTGCCTATTTTTCCGCAAGGGATCAAGTGCTGAATACAAGATGAGAAGGGCCAGGAGCCACCACACCACCTGGTCAAGACGGCCAGCCCGCTGGCCAGGTGGTGGTGTGGCCCTCGGCACCCTCTCGGCCTCCTTCCGCCTATAAGTTTCCTCGACGAAAACCCAAAGTACCCGATCAAAATCCATGAAAGAGTCATCTCCATCCCTAGATCGGGAGGGATCTGAAGCTCTTCCCGGCACCCTGCCAGAGAGGGGAATTCCAACTGGAGGCCTTCTTCATCACCATGCAAGCCTCCGGTGTGATGCGTGAGTAGTTCATCCTTGGACTACGGATCCATGTAGTAGCTAGATGGCTGGTTTCTCCTTCTTTGTGCTTTCATGCTTAGATCTTGTGAGCTCCGTTCATGATCAAATTCATCTATTTGTAATTCATACATGTTGTGTTTGCGAGGATCCGATGGATATTGAGATGCTATTTCAGATTGATTATTGATTCTATCATGTCTTTGTTATTTGAGATCTTGCATGCTTTCCGTTGTTAGTAGCTATATTGGCCAAGTAGATGCTAGCAACTCCAAGAGTTAGTATTTATGCTCGATAGTGGGTTCATGCCTCTGGTAATCTGGGGAAGTGACAGAAATCTCTAAGGTACTAGATGTCTTGCTACTAGGAGAAAACAACAATCCTTTGTTCATAGAACAATCGTATTGTTTACTTTACACGCAGTTAAGTAAGCAATAATCTGTTGCTTGCAACTTAATCTCGGAGGGGTTCGGATGATAACCTCAAGGTGGATTATTAGTCATAGATGCAGTTGGATGGCGGTCTATGTATTATGTTGTAATGCCCAATCAAGTCTCAAAGGAGTCAAGTTGATTAGTATATGCATGTATTGCTTTCTCGGTGTTTGTCAATTTCCCCGCTGTAATTTGTTCACCCAACATGTTTTCTATCTTAAGGAGAGCCACCTCTAGTGAACTATGGATCCCGGTCCTTGTCTTTACATACAATCTATAAACTGTTTCTGCTTTGTGTTTACTTTCTGCAAACTTTTACTTCTTTCCATTCGATACGTTTAATCCTTTGTTTTCCGCAAAACATGGTGAGATTGACAACCTCATCGCAAGTTGGGGACAAAGTTCTGTGGTTGTGTTGTGCAGGTCTCCACGTTGCTACTAGCACCGGTAGTGCGCCCAGCCAAAGCTCAGCTAGTAACACCTTTGGGGTGTTTCCTTGCTCCTACTGGTTCGATTAAACCTTGGTTTCATAACTGAGGAAAACCTGCCGATGTGCTCATCATACCTTCCTCTTGGGGTTCCTAACGAGCTCTACGCCGATCGTCGAGCATCAAGACGTCGGCGCCCGTTCAGGGAGTCAAGGACATCTTCACAAGGGGAGTCCCTCATAACCAATCTCTTTACTTTGTTGTTTTTGTTTTGCTTAGTTTCTTTTTGCTTTGTTTGCTTGTTTTGTTATTCAAAAACACAAAAAAATTAGTTTTACTAGTTTGCTTTCTTATTTCAAAAACACAAAAAATTAGTTCCTATATTGAGTTGCCACTATGTCTAGCCTTGCTCCAATCACTATGTCACCCGAGGAAATGATTTTCGCTTTTAAACAAGGAATTGAGGAAAGTTTTAAGGAAGCTTGGTCTAGAATCTTTGATCTACATGAAAAAACTGAGCCTAAAATGACTCAAGGCTTGTTCCTTAGCAGTTTTTACCTTGGGATTGCTCTTTGCTATAGATATGCTTTAGATGCTATTATGGGAGGAGATTTCCTCCAATGCAATGAGGATGATGCCATTAATGCTATAAAGAAATTGATCCTCACTTACAACATGCCTAGCCAAACTGATACTTCCTTCGCAAAAATATTTGCTAGGTTGGATACTCTTGAGGCTAGCACTACTAGATTAGAAGGGTGCTATAATACGCTTAGGGAGCATCACAATTATGTTCTAATAAATTCTGAACCATCAAAGTGGCTCCCTACAGTAAAGATTGAGATAAACACTGAAACTTTTCAAGCCCGCTGTGATATCATGTCTGAATTTTGCCTTATGCCCAAGGATATTTATGAATCTTTGAATCTTTGGGGGCTTAAGGAAGGAGGAAAATAAATATCTCTTGCTAATAATACTACCATATTACCTCTTGGAATAGCTGAAGGAGTGTTTACAAAGATCCTTGGGAAAATGATTTCTATTGATTATCTTGTTATTGAATGTGCAGGAAAAGGACAAATTACACTTGGAAGGTCCCTATTAGAACTCCTTGGAGCAATAATAGATGTGGGAAAGGGGACCATGCACCTCTCTTCTCCAGCAAACAATCATATTTTCCCAAAGGATAAGAATAAAAATAAGAGAGGTAAGGGCAAGAAATTTGGTTTTAATGCTTCTTCATTTGAGAACACTTGATTCTTTCTTTGCTTCTTATTCCTAACTTAAAGGCGTTAAAGAAAAGTACCTTTTGGGATATAACCCAAGAGTTTTAGATAAGTCTTGGAAGTTATTACCTCTGTAATAACCACTCCTTATCCTTTTTATTTGCTTTTTGTGCCAAGAGTAACCTCTAATGAGAGTGAAGTAATGATTGGAAAAGTTGTTGTCCCGAAACAGATTTTTGTGCTTCACCGTAAAAATTCCTGAGAGAGCTCTGTACATCAGATTGATCTGTAAGTTTTTGTGCTTCTGCCCCAGGTTGTTATCTACCTTTCGTTAGTTCAACACTTTTTGATTTGAGCAACAGAAGGTCTTTGAAAAAATTCGGCTTTACCTGCTGGTCTGTTTTGAAAGATTTCTGCCATTTTCTCCACTTGCTTCTTGTTGGTTCCTTCTTGAGTTCTTTTGGGGAATTGAGCTTTTTGAGGGAAGTGCTACAGTAGCTAGTGTTCTAATGGAAGTTTATTTGGTGTTAGAACTGAACCTTAAGACTTATTTATCTTAAGTGCACTAACGTTGCTAATGAGATTGTGTGAAGTTTTGTATGAAGGAAAAATTTCAGGTGTATGGAAGGAATGAGTAATGAGATGAAGGATGGACTAAATATCAAGCTTGGGGATGCCACACGTGTCACCCCAAGAAATATCCAAAAAGTACAAGCGTCAAAGCTTGGGGATGCCCAAGGCATCCCCTTCTTCATCAATAAAAATCCCAAGTTTCTTCCAAACGCTTTATTTTTATTGTTTCATGCACAGTTGTGTTTTTCTTGGAGCGTCTTCCTTTTCGTTTTCGTTTTTGGTTTTTATTTTGCTTGGTTTGCTTAGTTTTCTGAATAAATTGGTTGGACCCCCTCTTTCATACTTTGGTTTGCAAATGGTTTGGTTTGGTTTGGAAAAGAGTAGGAAAGTTCATACTTATGTGGTAAAAAGAGCTCATTTTAGACTGTGGCCTATGCTTTGTCATGCCATGCTTGATATTGTTTTGGCTTTATGCTTAGTATTATTTGCTGTAGCATGACTTGTTATAAACAATTGAGATTGCTTAATATGCCTTGGATGAATCATGCGTTGTTTTAGCATATTAAAGCATAGTATAGTGGTATTCTCATTTGATGCTTTATTTGGGTGGACTTGGCACATGCTCACACCATGTTATGACTGTCACAAGTCACCATAGCCTTTATGATCCTTTAGTTTTCAACTTGTAGTATCACTTTATGCTTTGATCAATGATGTTTTGTCGCTCTGCATGATTATGGCCATTATTGCTCTCTTAGTTTGTCGCTCCCAATCTTTTGCTAGCCTCCACCACCAAGTATGAGTTCCACTCATGCATCCAACTCCCTAAACCAAGTTATTCCAAAGAGTCCACCATACCTACCTACTAGCTTATGCTATTCCAAGTATATTCATGCTTTTGTCTACCTTTCACTTGTTATGAGAAAACTAGTGATTAAAGCTCTCACGAACTTGATGGCACACTTTAGTTTTTTGCCTCTAATAAACTTGAACCATTGGGTCCTTCTTTGTTGTGTATATGCTTGCGCTTTATAAGTTGAAATTAGCAGAACCATGTTTCATGGGGAACACTTTCAACATTGCACTTGTACTTTGTACCCTGTTGATATCATGTTCTTTTGCTTACGGATCCCGGCGGTGTGAAATAAAAGTGGAACTTGTAAGATCATGGAGTTTGTATGTGTGTTAGAGAAACGCCTGGGCATTAGCCTAAGCCATGCCTAATCATGGTGGAAACTTGTAGCATCACCATAATGAGCACTCTATGAAGCATCCTCAATAAAAACCTATGCAAATAGCAAATAAAAAGATCGCTGAGATGCTCATTGTCTGCTTGCCTTGTCATTTTGATTATGGGAAAGCTCCCGTATCATGTGCAAGGGGTACCCCGTTGGCGGTTCTTAATGATACACATATACTTACAATGACAAGAGCTTACTCGTGATTGAAGTTGAGTAGCATGAGGATCGGTCTTCGTAAGTAAGGGGCATGAGATTTCGGTTTATAACTTGTCAAGCATATCCTCTTAGTTGTGTCACTTTAACCTTAATCACCTTCAAGATGCTTATGATAGGGGCAATGAGAGGTGAAAGCTACAAGTACCATAATCTTTGGAAGCTCTTTATGAGACTTGAATCCCTACTTACTTTTACAAAAGGCCTTTCTTCCACCATTATATTGAGTCTCCACCTTCTATCTTTATGCACCTACTTTGAGAGCATAGTGGCCATTCTTAGTTCTATGTGCATTGTCCCCAGACTAGTTGATTGATGCATAACTTGTTATTGCTCGTTTGAAACTATTGTATCTAGTCACTCTTATGAACTTTGAAGGTGTCCTATGCATTTATACTTGCTACTCTATTGAGGGACAAGCTGAATACTTTTATGCTATGTTTTCTTTATGTGAAACAAACAAACGTCTTGCAAAGCATGTTATTCATGATTCTTTTGTTTGTGCCTTTCCAGGTTGCATCATAGTTTCTTTCCTTATTGCTAGAACTTTGTCTTTCATGTTATGATTGAAGTACTATGATCCCAGTTTGAATGTTTTGCAAATACTTTGATCAAGTGTTTGATGGTGCATGTCACCTCAAAAATTCTTTCTTTTTATCGCTTACCTACTCGAGGACGAGCAGGAGTTAAGCTTGGGGATGTTAATACATTGCAAATGTATCTATAATTTTTTATGTTCCATGCTTGGTTTTATCCACTTTCTTGTGTTTTGTTCCAACTTTGGAGTACTTTTCATATGATTTCTTGGACTAACCTATTAACAAGAGCCACAGTGCCAGCTGCATGTTTTCTGCTATTTTTGGTTCCAGGAAAATCAGAAAATGAATATTCTCGGAATTGGACTACGGATCCATGTAGTAGCTAGATGGATGGTTTCTCCTCCTTTGTGCTTTCACGCTTAGATCTTGTGAGCTCCGTTCATGATCAAGATCATATATTTGTAATTCATACATGTTGTGTTTGCGGGGATCCGATGGATATTGAGATGTTATTTCAGATTGATTATTGATTCTATCATGTCTTTGTTATTTGAGATCTTGCATGCTTTCCGTTGTTAGTAGCTATCTTGGCCAAGTAGATGCTAGCAACTCCAAGAGTTAGTATTTATGCTCGATAGTGGGTTCATGCCTCCGTAACTGGGAAGTGACAGAAATCTCTAAGGTACTAGATGTCTTTGTTACTAGGGAGAAAACAACAATCCTTTGTTCATAGAACAATCGTATTGTTTACTTTACACGCAGTTCGTAAAGCAATAATATGTTGCTTGCAACTTAATACTGGAGGGGGTTCGGATGATAACCTCAAGGTGGATTATTAGTCATAGATGCAGTTGGATGGCGGTCTATGTATTATGTTGTAATGCCCAATCAAGTCTCAAAGGAGTCAAGATGATTAGTATATGCATGTATTGCTTTCTCGGTGTTTGTCAATTGCCCCGCTGTAATTTGTTCACCCAACATGTTTTCTATCTTAAGGAGAGCCACCTCTAGTGAACTGTGGATCCCGGTCCTTGTCTTTACATACAATCTATAAACTGTTTCTGCTTTGTGTTTACTTTCTGCAAACTTTTACTTCTTTCCATTCGATACGTTTAATCCTTTGTTTTCCGCAAAACACGGTGAGATTGACAACCTCATCGCAAGTTGGGGACCAAGTTCTGTGGTTGTGTTGTGCAGGTCTCCACGTTGCTACTAGCACTGGTAGTGCGCCCTGCCAAAGCTCAGCTAGTAACACCTTTGGGGTGTTTCCTTGCTCATACTGGTTCGATTAAACCTTGGTTTCATAACTGAGGGAAAACTTGCTGCTGTGCTCATCATACCTTCCTCTTGGGGTTCCCAACGAGCTCTACGTCGATCGTCGAGCACATCATGGCTCCGTATATCGAGGAACACATGAATGTTGTACGCTCCAAGTTCCTGGGGAAGGATGACTACTGGATTAAAGAAAATCACATGGAGACTTTCGGCACTTGGTTGCAGTTACATCTCATGAATGACACCACTATTGGAGATCAGCTCTACCTGTTGGCTGCGACACCATCTGCGACTGTATTGACTTTCCAAGGGTACGAGATAAATGAGAATACATTTTACACGATTGCCCAAGATAAAAAGAGCACCAACCAAAACAGTGGTGTCCGCTTTGATACAACATGCGGGAATGGGAAAAAGGACACATACTATGGTTACATAGAGGAGATATGGGAACTTGACTATGGACCTACTTTTAAGGTCCCTTTGTTTCGGTGCAGTTGGGTCAACATGAATGGAGAAGGGGTAAAGGTAGACCAGTTGTACGGAATAACAATAGTGGATCTCAAGAATCTTGGTTACAGATACGAACCATTCGTCCTAGCCAATGATGTGGCTCAGGTTTTTTATGTGAAGGACATGTCCTCTAGACCGAAAAAAAGGAAACAAATACATCAGGCGATGAGCCCAGGCGTCACATAGTTCTTTTAGGGAAAAGAAACATCGCGGGAGTCGAGGACAAGACAGACATGTTAGCAGATTATGATAAGTTTGATGAAATTCTGCCCTTCACCGTGAAAACTGACCCAAACATCCCGTTAAGCAAAGAAGATGCTCCATGGTTACGACATAAGAAGCGATCATAGGCAAGGGATCGACATACGCGACGAAGGATTCATACCCTAAACCCTAAACCCTATGTAAATCTATGTAATGTATGAAAATTTTATGTGATGTATGAAAACTTTATATGAGACCACGCGAAGGTTTCACATTATTTGGATCATTAAACTTGAAGTGGATCTGTGATGAAATAGCATGTTGTGAACCTATAAATGATTTTTTTAAAAATTCACAAGCATTATATCATGTACTTGTATTTCAAATCTGGGCAACATCCTACCGATTCGGTAGGAATTTGTCTTTTTCATGAGGGATGGACGGAAAGGTTCCAGATACACCGGTTGGGAAATTGTATTTTTGAAAAATGGGTTGGTACCAATGCCAAACTTTAATTTGGTGGTTGCTTCACAAAACACCCCGATTTCGACACCTAAAAAATGGAAATTGGCTTTTTCGTGCGTCTAAAAGGAAAACTTCCACCTGCAACATCGTAAGCCATCCCAAGATGCACATGTATGCACAATATGGGCACATTATCACAAACTATGCCCTGATTCTAGCCATAACATTGGTGGTTTGACCTAAATGCCATGAAACCTCGAACATGATAGGTCATTTTGTGTAGCATTTTTTATGATGTTTGCAATTTTTCAAGTTCAATATTTTTCCTTGCAACTATGAAACATAATATGACACCACGCGAAGGTTTCACGTTGTTTGGATTGTTTTTGAATTTGTTATGCCTGTTTCAAACTATATTCAAAACGGCGGGCATGAAGCTTCTTAGCCCGGGGCTGAGCCTCGCTGAACTTGAAGTGGATCTCTGATGAAATAGCATGTTGTGAACCTATAGATGATTTTAAAAAAATTCACAAGCATTATATCATGTACTTGTAGTTCAAATCTGGGCAACCTCCTACCGATTCAGCAGGAATTTGTCTTTTTCATGAGGGATGAACGAAAAGGTTCCATATACATCGGTTGGGAAATTGTCCATCTAAGGTGGTCTAGTATTTTTGAAAAATGGGTTGGTACCAATGGCAAACTTTAATTTGGTGATTGCTTCATAGAACACCCCGATTTCGGCACCTCAAAAATGGAAATTGGCTTTTTCGTGTGTCGAAAAGGAAAACTTCCTCCTACAACATCGTAATCCATCCCAAGATGCACATGTATGCACAATATGGGCACATTATCACAAATAATGTCCTGATTCTAGCCATAACATTGGTGGTTTGATCTAAATGCCATGAAACCTCGAACATGATAGGTCATATTGTGAAGGATTTTTTATGATGTTTGCAATTTTCAAGTTCAATATTTTTCCTTGCAACTATGACACATAATATGATACCACGCGAAGGTTTCACATTGTTTGGATCGTTTTTGAATTTGTTATGCCCGTTTCAAACTATATTCAAAACGACGGGCATGAAGCTTCTTAGCCCGGGGATGAGCCTCGTTGAACTTGAAGTGGATCTCTGATGAAATAGCATGTTGTGAACCTATAAATGATTTTAAAAAAAATCACAAGCATTATATCATGTACTTGTAGTTCAAATCTGGGCAACCTCCTACCGATTCGGCATGAATTTGTCTTTTTCATGAGGGATGGACGGAAAGGTTCCAGATACACCGGTTGAGAAATTGTCCATCTAAGGTGGTCTAGTATTTTTGAAAAATGGGTTGGTACCAATGCCAAACTTTAATTTGGTGGTTGCTTCACAGAACACCCCGATTTTGGCACCTCAAAAATGGAAATTGGCTTTTTCGTGTGTCGAAAAGGAAAACTTCCTCCTGCAACATCGTAAGCCATCCCAAGATGCACATGTGTGCACAATATGGGCACATTATCACAAACTATGCCCTGATTCTAGCCATAACATTGGTGGTTTGACCTAAATGCCATGAAACCTCGAACATGATAGGTCATTTTGTGAAGGATTTTTTATGATGTTTGCAATTTTTCAAGTTCAATATTTTTCTTTGCAACTATGACACATAATATGACACCACGCGAAGGTTTCACATTGTTTGGATCGTTTTTGAATTTGTTATGCCCGATTAAAACCATATTCAAAACGGCGGGGATGAAGATTCCTAGCCCGGCTTCTTAGTTAATGAAATATGCAAAAAAATAGTTAATGAATTTTTAATTGAAAATGGCATAAATGTTAATAATTTGAATAGGTGGAATAATTCTTTTATAATCCAGAAAAAGGTTTTGAACACCCTATTTTCCAAATTATGCAATAAATATTTGTTAATGCAATTTTATTTGAAAATAGTAAATTTGTATAGTTAAAATAAAAATGTTTGAAAACATAAAATGGTTTTTGATTTGTTATTTAAATTTAAGCATTTTTCCTATTGAAAGTTTTTTCAAATTCCAAATTATGCAATAAATATTTGTTAGTGCAATTTTAATTGAAAATAGTAAAATTATATAGTTAAAATAAAAAATTTTGAAAACAGAAAATGGTTTTTGATTAGTTATTTAAATTGAAGCACTTTTCCTGTTGAAAGTTTTTTCAAATTCGAAATTATGCAATAAATATTTGTTAATACAATTTTAATTAAAAATAGTAAAATTGTATAGTTAAAATAAAAATATTAGAAAACAGAAAATGGTTTTTCATTAGTTATTTAAATTGAAGCACTTTTCCTGTTAAAAGGTTTTTGAAATTCCAAATAAATAATAATCTTAAATTGAAACATCTTATTAATTAAAGAAGAAAACAAATTTGAAAATGACGGGAAGACCAAAAGTTTGGCCAAAATCTGAAAAATGGGTCAAAGATCCCGGTTCGTCCCATGAACCGGGACCGATGACCCTGGGTGCGCGCGCTGCACGTGGCGGCTCAGCAACGCTCCCCGCCTAGACCTTTGGTCCCACTTCGTCCCACCAACCGGGACCAAAGGGGCAATATGAAGGAAATATGCCCTGAGAGGCAATAATAAAGTTGTTATTATGTATTCCTTGTATATGATAGATATTTATTTTGCATGCTATAATTGTATTGATAGGAAACATCAATACATGTGTGTTTAATAAACAAAAAGGGTTCCTAGTTATGCCTCTCTTATAGACTAGCTTGTTGATTAACAAGATGATCAAGGTTTCCTGATCATGGACATTGGATGTTGTTAATAACAAGGTCACAGCATTTGTGAAATGATGTGATGAACATTCATCCGAAGTATAGCATTACGATCAAGTCATTATGTTTATATTGCTATAACATCATACAAAGTAATCTTTATCCTTAGACCATGAGATCATGTTAATTGCTAACACCAGAAGAGTATCTTGATAACATCAAACGTCACACCGTAACAGGGTGACTATAAAGATGGGTTTAGTACTACGAAGGTGTTATGTTGAGGCTCATGGATCAAGAGTGGAATTTGTCAATCCAGATGACAAATAGATATACTCTAGTCCCTCTCGGTGATATCACATTAGGATAGCTTGCAAGCAAGTGATGTGATACTAGAATGTTATATCACGGGAACAAGAAAAGAGTGCATGTCGGTAACGAGATCAAACTAGGTATGGAGATACCGATGATCGAATCTCGTACATGTAATATATCGAGAGACAAATGGATTTATTTACAAGCGTTAAAGGTTCTCATGATCACAGGAGTCATCGTTGAATGTGTAGGAGTCAGTACGGATCTCCAGGTCCCGCTGCTGATTATTGATCGGAGAAGGGTCTCGATCATGTCTGCATTATTCGTGAACCGTAGGGTGGCACACTTAAGAGTTACCGGACACCATTTTGGAGCACATATGTTTCAGACGAAAGAATTGCAAAGCGCAGGAATTGTTTCAATAGAAACCGGAAATTGTTTCGGGTGAAATTGCAGAAGGTGGTTCTGCATGTGATATTGAAATATTGCAAGGGGCTATATGTGAATGTTTGTTAATTAAAGTAATTAACAAAATTCTGAATAAATTTAATAAAAGAGTTTTATTAAATGAGAGAGCATTAAATTTGGAGAAATTTAATGCATTTAAAGTGGAGACTTTAAAAGGGAATATGAAGAGGCATTTTAATATGGAGGGGTTACCACCACATGAATGGGGGAGGTGAGGTCACCCCATGGCCGCCATGGAGAGAGGGGGCACCCCCCTCCTCCTATAAAAGGCCACCCATTCCCTCCTTCATCCTCACACCTCCTTGTGAAGGATCTCTCTCCCCCTCTAGAATTATTCCCCCTTGGTCTCGGATTAGCGAGATACATGTTCCTGGTGGCATTTCGTCTGGAAGGAGTTGCTGCTTCTGCTGGATCGCTGGAGCGAGGAGGTGGAGGTTGTCTGGTGGCTTGAACGTGTGTGCGAGTGCGGATGAGCTGCTGAGTTGCAGCGCTCGGACTTCCTCACGATCTTGAGATCGGCAAGTGTACGACTACATCAACCACGAGTTCCTACTCGTTAACAAAGCTCGTTGTCTTTGAGGGTAAGTTCTCCATGGATGTATGTCCACCCGTTGTTCTGTATCTAGTAGATAGATCTTGGCGTGTAGTTCTCATCATAGGAAGATTTTTTTGTTTTGTATGCTGCGGACCCAACAGTGGTATCAGATCCTGATCTATGCGTAGGTGCTTTGCACGGGTAGTACACATATGTTTATATGTGGGCGATGATGATCATGTTATTGCATCTTCTATGTACTTTGGATATTGGTGGCATAGTGGGATGAAGCGGCCCGGACCAACCTTACATGTCATCGTACATGAGACCGGTTCCACGACTGACATGCAACTAGTTTTGCATAAGTGGCTAGCGGGTGTTTGTCTCTCCTACTATAGTCAATATCTGATTTACAACGAGTTGCTAATAACTTGGTTATCCTCGTTGTGGTTTATGTTTGTAGGTTAGACCGGTTCTATCTCCGAAAGCCCTAAGCCACGTAAAACTTGCAATTGATAAATTAGAGGCGTCTAGTTTAGATCGTTGCTGGGCTAGTGTTTTGATATGGTATTGTTG
Organism: Avena insularis; assembly: GCA_023614405.1. Classification (NCBI taxonomy): domain Eukaryota; kingdom Viridiplantae; phylum Streptophyta; class Magnoliopsida; order Poales; family Poaceae; genus Avena; species Avena insularis. Next base: position 90,098,692 of record CM042696.1, on the reverse strand, counting down.
TAAGTAGATGTATGATAGATACTCTTACAACTCACTTAACGTGTAAGTTCCATAGACCGTGGCCTTACACACAAAGGAATGATAGAGATCATACCACGATGCAAATGATAGAGATCAAATGCATGGACCATATCACCTCACTTCACACATTAGCATCTTATATTGCTAGTTTGGCGCTTTTGGTAGCATTATAAGATGATCCCTCATTTAGATATCAAGATAAAATGTGTTCTTCCTTAAGTATGCACCGTTTTGTGGATCGTGTTTTGAGGCATCACGTGATGATCGGGTGTTCTCGACTCTACGCTTTCATACAACGGTGTAAGACAGTTTTACACGCGAATACTAAAGTTCTTACTTGACGAGCCTAGCATGTATTACATGGCCTCTAACACGGACCGAAAGGTTAAGCATGAGTCATATAGTTGATATGATGCCCATATAGATGCTCGCCTTTGAAGCTACACCGACTCACGTGATGATCGGACTTGGTGTAGTGGATTTGGTTCATGTAATCACCAAAAGGGCACGAGGGATGTTGTTTTTGAGTGGGAGTTCATTAGTAATTTGGATTAGTTGAACTCAATCTATCATAAACTTAGTCTGAATATATTTTACAAATTCTGTTGTAGATGGCACCACCTGCTTTTAATTTCAATGTGTTCATGGAGAAAGAGAAGCTTGCTGCGAATGGTAGCAACTTCACCAACTGGGCTATGAATTTGAGGATTCTCCTCACTGCTGCACAAAAGCAATATGTGCTAGAGGCGCCGCTAGGCCCCCCACCAGCTCCTGATGCCCCTTACGAGGAAAAGAACGTCTATATAACTTGTCAGGAGGACCACAACTTAGTTCATTGCGGCATACTGTATGGGCTAGAGCCAGAACTTCGAATACGTTTCGAAAATGGCAATGCCTTTGATACCATGGGAGAACTGAAAATGATTTTCGATACCCATGCTGCCGTAGAGAGTTATAATGCTTTTGAAAAGTTCTTTAGCTGCATGATGGAAGAGAACAGCTCCATTAGTGAGCACGTACTCAAAATGTCTGGGTACGCCGATAAGCTTGTGTCCTTGGGAATAACGATTCCCATTGACTTAGGCATACATCATGTTCTCCAATCTCTGCCACCTAGCTACAAGAGCTTCGTGATGAACTATAATATGCGTGGCATGAAGAAGTCTCTTCCCGAGCTTCACAATGCTTAAGACCGTAAGTGGAGATTAGGAAAGAACATCAAGTGTTGATGATCAATAAGACCACCGGTTTCAAGAAGGACAAGAAAGGCAAGCGAAGGAAAGAAGGCGGCAAATCTGTTGCTACCGAAAAAGAAACCCGAGCTGGCCCTAAGTCCGACACCGAAAGTGCTACTATTGCAAAGGGATCGCCATTGGAAGCGAATCGCCCCAAGTATTTGGCGGACAAGAAGGCGGCAAAGGCAAACAGTATATGTGATATACATGTTATTGATGTGTACTTGACTAGTACCGCAGTAGCACTGGTATTTGATACGGGATCGGTTGCTAATATATGTAACTCGGTTCAGGGGCTGCGGAACAAGCGACAACTAGCAAGGGATGAGGTCACGCGGGTCGGCAATGGACCAAGAGTTGATGTGATCGCCGGAACGCTGCCTCTCCATATGCCGTCGGGATTAGTTATAAACCTGAATAATTGTTATTTGGTGCCCGCGAGCATGAACATTGTATTCGGATCGTGTTTGATGCAAAGTGGTTATTCGTTTAAGTCTGAAAACAATGGTTGTTCGATTTATATGAATAATATCTTTTATGGTCATGCACCTGTGTTGAATGGTTTATTTCTGTTGGATCTCGATAGTAGTATTATGCATATTCATAATGTTGATGCTAAAAGGATTAAACTTGATAATGATGTATCTACATATACGTGGCACTGCCGTCTAGGTCATATTGGCGGTAAACGCATGAAGAAACTCCATTTTGATGGACTTTTGGAATCACTTGATTTTGAATCATTTGATACATGTGAGCCATGCCTTATGGGCAAGATGACTAGAACGCCGCTTTTCGGTTCAATGGAGCAGGCATGATTTATTGGAAATCATACATACCGATGTGTGTGGACCAATGAGTGTGTCATGAGGTGGATATCGTTATTTTGTTACTTTCACGGATGATTTGAGTAGATATGGGTATATCTATTTGATGAAACACAAGTCTGAAACTTTTGAAAAGTTCAAAGAATTTCAGAATGAAGTGGAAAATCATCGTAACAGAAAGATCAAATTTCTACGGTCCGACCGTGGAGGAGAGTATCTTAGTTACGAGTTTAGCACACATATGAAAGACTGTGGAATAGTTTCACAACTCACGCCTGCCGGAACACCACAACGTAATGGTGTGTCAGAACGTCGTAATCGTACTTTATTGGAGATGGTTCGATCTATGATGTCTTTGACTGACTTGCCACTGTCATTTTTGGGTTATGCACTGGAAACCGCTGCATTCACTTTAAATAGGGCACCATCTAAATCCATTGAAAAGACACCGTATGAATTATGGTTTGGAAACAAACCTAAGCTGTCATTCTTAAAGTTTGGGGATGCAATGTTTATGTGAAGAAACTTCAACCGGATAAACTCGAACCCAAAGCGGAAAAATGCGTCTTCATAGGATACCCTAAGGAAACGATTGGGTATACCTTCTATCACAGATCCGAGGGCAAGGTCTTTGTTGCCAAGAATGGATCCTTTCTTGAGAAGGAGTTTCTCGTGAAAGGTGTGAGTATTCGGAAGGTAGAACTCAAAGAGGTTACTGAACCTTCTCTTTATGAAATGGCGAGTAGCGCAGCTCCAGAAGTTGTTTCGGAGTTGACTTCACCTAATGAAGAGAGAGCTAATGATATTGATCATGAAACTCCGAAAGAGGACACTACCGAACCTCACAGGTCAAGCAGGACACGTGCAGCTCCTGAACTGTACGGCAATCCTGTTATGAATTTCATGATTGATGAAATAGATGACCCTGCGACGTATGAAGAAGCGATGATGAGCCCTGATTCCAACAAATGGCTAGAAGCCATGAAATCCGAGATGGAATCCATGTACGAAAACCAGGTTTGGACCTTGGTGGACTTACCTCACGATCGAAAGGCCATTGAGAATAAATGGATTTTCAAAAGAAAAACTGATGCTGATGGTAATGTAACCATCTATAAGGCTCGACTTATCGCAAAGGGGTTTCGACAAATTCAAGGAGTTGAATACGATGAGACATTCTCTCCTGTAGCGATGCTTAAGTCGGTTAGGATTATGTTAGCAATTGCTGCATATTTCGATTATGAAATATGGCAGATGGATGTCAAAACTGCGTTCCTCAATGGTAATATTGAAGAAGAGTTGTATATGATACAACCTAAGGGTTTTGTCGATCCTAAGGATGCTGATAAGGTGTGCAAACTTCAGCGATCCATCTATGGACTGAAGCAAGCATCCCGGAGTTGGAATCTCCGCTTTGATGAGGTGATCAAAGAGTTTGGATTTGTCCAAACTTATGGAGAGGCTTGTATTTACAAGAAAGTGAGTGGGAGCAATGTGGCATTTCTGATATTATATGTGGATGACATATTATTGATTGGAAATGATATAGATCTTTTAAACAGTGTTAAAAGTTATCTAAACAAATTTTCGATGAAGGACCTTGGTGAAGCTTCATATATATTAGGCATTAAAATCTATAGAGATAGATCAAGACGCCTAATTGGGCTATCGCAGAGTACATACCTTGATAAGATATTAAAGAAGTTTAATATGGATGTAAAGAAGGGGTACTTACCTATGTTGCAAGGCAAGCCATTGAGTAAGACTCAAAGTCCGGCTACGGTGGAAGAAAGAGAGATAATGGATAAGATCCCCTATGCCTCAGCCATAGGCTCTATAATGTATGCCATGCTATGTACAAGACCGGATGTGGCACATGCTATTAGTTTGACTAGTAGGTACCAATCTGATCCAGGTTCGGAACACTGGATAGCGGTCAAGAATATCCTTAAGTACTTGAGAAGAACTAAGGATATGTTTCTTGTATACGGAGGTGAAGAAGAGCTAGTCGCTAAGTGTTATGTCGATGCTAGTTTTGACACTGATCCGGATGACTCTAAGTCTCAATCCGGATACGTATTTCTCTTGAACGGAGCAGCAGTTAGTTGGAGGAGCTCCAAACAACCTGTGGTGGCTGGATCAACGATGGAGGCGGAATATGTTGCTGCTCGTAAGCGCACAGAAGCGGTTTGGATGAAGGAGTTCATAACAGAACTAGGTGTGGTTCCTAGTGCGTTGGACCCAATGGTGATCTATTGTGACAATAATGGAGCCATAGCCAACGCCAAGGAACCAAGGTCTCACAAGAATTCCAAGCATATTAAGCGCCGGTTTCACTCCATCCGCGAGCATGTCAAGGATGGAGATATAAAGATTTGTAAAGTACACACGGACCTGAATGTAGCAGATCCGTTGACTAAAGTTATCCCTAGGGAAAAACATGATCAACACCAGAACTCCATGGGTGTTAGATTTATCACTATATAAACTAGATTATTGTCTCTAGTGCAAGTAGGAGACTGAAGGAAATATGCCCTGAGAGGCAATAATAAAGTTGTTATTATGTATTCCTTGTATATGATAGATATTTATTTTGCATGCTATAATTGTATTGATAGGAAACATCAATACATGTGTGTTTAATAAACAAAAGGGGTTCCTAGTTATGCCTCTCTTATAGACTAGCTTGTTGATTAACAAGATGATCAAGGTTTCCTGATCATGGACATTGGATGTTGTTAATAACAAGGTCACAGCATTTGTGAAATGATGTGATGAACATTCATCCGAAGTATAGCATTACGATCAAGTCATTATGTTTATATTGCTATAACATCATATGAAGTAATCTTTATCCTTAGACCATGAGATCATGTTAATTGCTAATACCGGAAGAGTATCTTGATAACATCAAACGTCACACCGTAACAAGGTGACTATAAAGATGGGTTCAGTACTACGAAGGTGTTATGTTGAGGCTCATGGATCAAGAGTGGAATTTGTCAATCCAAATGACGGATAGATATACTCTAGGCCCTCTCGGTGATATCACATTAGGATAGCTTGCAAGCAAGTGATGTGATCACTAGAATGTTATATCACGGGAACAAGAAAAGAGTGCATGTCGATAACGAGATCAAACTAGGTATGGAGATACCGATAATCGAATCTCGGACATGTAATATATTGAGAGACAAAGGGATTTAGTTACAAGCGTTAAAGGTTCTCACGATCACAGGAGTCATCGTTGAATGTGTAGGAGTCAGTACGGATCTCCAGGTCCCGCTGCTGATTATTGATCGGAGAAGGGTCTCGATCATGTCTGCATTATTCGCGAACCGTAGGGTGGCACACTTAAGAGTTACCGGACACCATTTTGGAGCACATATGTTTCAAACGAAAGAATTGCAAAGCGCAGGAATTGTTTCAATAGAAACTGGAAATTGTTTCGGGTGAAATTGCAGAAGGTGGTTCTGCATGTGATATTGAAATATTGCAAGGGGCTATATGTGAATGTTTGTTAATTAAAGTAATTAACAAAATTCTGAATAAATTTAATAAAAGAGTTTTATTAAATGAGAGAGCATTAAATTTGGAGAAATTTAATGCATTTAAAGTGGAGACTTTAAAAGGGAATGTGAGGAGGCATTTTAATGTGGAGGGGTTACCACCACATGAATGGGGGAGATGAGGGTCTCCCCATGCGACCATGGAGAGGGCACCCCTCCTCCTATAAAAGGCCACCCATTCCCTCCTTCATCCTCACACCTCCTTGTGAAGGATCTCTCTCCCCCTCTAGAATTATTTCCCCATGGTCTCGGATTAGCGAGATACATGTTCCCGGTGGCATTTCGTCTGGAAGGAGTTGCTGCTTCTGCTGGATCGCTGGAGCGAGGAGGTGGAGGTTGTCCGGTGGCTTGAACGTGTGTGCGAGTGCGGATGCGCTGCTGAGTTGCGGCGCTCGGACTTCCTCACGATCTTGAGATCGACAAGTGTACGACTACATCAACCACGAGTTCCTACTCGTTAACAAAGCTCGTTGTCTTTGAGGGTAAGTTCTCCATGGATGTATGTCCACCCGTTGCTCTGTATCTAGTAGATAGATCTTGGCGTGTAGTTCTCATCGTAGGAAGATTTTTTGTTTTCTATGCTGCGGACCCAACACAATGGTCCCGGTTGGTGCCATGAACCGGGACCAAAGGCCTGTACTACGTAACTGTTATCCCTCCTTCTTCTTCCCCATCCACTTCACTCGCAAAACGCCTAAGAAAAATCACGCGCGGAGCGGAACAACGCCGTCAGGCTGCCGGATTTTCGAGCCACCGTCGACCGTGCCACCGTCGCCCTCTTTGCCGTCGACCGCGCCGTTCCGCCTCCGATCACGCCGCCCGAGCCCCTGCACCTACCCGCGCCGCCCCCCGCCGGCTCCGTTGCCACCCGCCACGGTGCCCAAGGAGGAGGAGGCCTGTGTCGCCCGAGCCCGCGCCGCCCAAGCCCGCCTCTGACCACACCGCCCAAGCCTGCCGCCTCGGACCGCGCCGCCCGAGCCCGACGCCGTAGCCCGCGTCATAAAGGTTTTTTTAAATGTTTTCTGTAATTGTTTTATTAACTGAAAAATGTATGTGGGTCCAAAGATGTCGTGTTTTATTCTTTTTGGAAATGTTTTCTGAAATTAATAAAAGTCTGACATGTGGGGCCAGATGGAAAATAATTTTAATAATTCCAAAAATGTTTATTTAAAATGATTTGAAAATGGATTAAAATTGGGAAAAATCATAACTAATTCATTTTAAATCAGAAAAATGTGTATAATATATCAAAATGTTCAGAAAAATGAGATCTACCATTTAAAAATGTAAGCATTCATATTCATTCAACTTTGAACCTTACTTTACATAGAGGAACACCGACACCCCCTAAGTTGTGAACCCCTCCCGACGCTGAAATTTTAGGTTTTGACATATCGACATATCACGGCCCATATTGCGAACCCCTCCCAACGCCGCGCTGCCTCTCAAAAAGAAGGAAAATATTGCATTTTATTCTTCTATAGAACTATTGCATTTTAGAAAAGAAGTGCATAGTGTTTTCTATTATTTGCATTATAATAACTTGCAAATCTTAATTTGTAGATACTATGGATCCAACACACCATGATACTTTGAATCCAGAACATCAGGAAAACATCCTCCATGGAATGATCTGCGAAAATGAATTTATCGATGTCGATGTCACCAAGAAGTTTCTAAACCAATCCGGTGAGGGAGATGAGTCTCTCAATTGAGAAGACTGATCCGGTGAGGTAGAAGGCGAAGCCTGGGATGGGGGAGAAGCCGACGAGGGAGAAGGCGACGGCTCCGGCGGAACCTTAAATCTCGCAAACTCCGACGAGGTGTATATATGTATTTTTGTAATTAAAATGCTGATGTCTATATATATACGTGCATATATTAACACTCTTTCTTCTTTTAGCCCTCCGGATCGAGAACTTCTTCCGTAAGAACGAAACAAGGCCCAACAAAAAAGTTGGATGATAGTGTGAGGTATAGGATCGAAGTGGTCAGTGTAGACAGTGAACCGCAAGCTCCCGACGATGTCGCAAAAAAAATTGTCAAGCAATGCGGAGTTCTTGTGAGGGACTACATCCCAATCACTGTTTAAGAATGGAATCGGCCAAGCGGCGGTGGAGTTCCGTATGTCGGCGACATCACCAAATATAAGCTTTTTGACAAGCTCATGATTAATTTCCTCCTGCCAAGACTAGATGTGAATTCAGATGAGGAGGACAGAGAAAAAAAGGAGCTTGTGCAAAGAGTTAAGAAGTTTGCTCTCATCAAGATGGCCGATGCATTCAAGAATTGGAAGAAGAAACTGTATAATAACTTTGTCAAGGTAGAGAAGACTCTAGATTTCAATCAAGGCGGCTATGCTAAGTTAAGATACCAGTGGGCTGATTTTGTGAAGTACAAGACATCGAAGAAAGCTTTGGAAAGGTCTAGAATAAATACGGAGAACGCTGCTAAGAAAGTGTACCATCATAATATGGGTCCTGCTGGCTACACCGGTTGCATACCTAAGTAGGATGCACTTGAGGTCAAGTACATTGCTGCCAGGATCAGACCAGAGCCCACAACATGGACACCACAGGCGAGAAACTGGTTTTACGGCCATGGGGGCATGTTAGACGAAGAAGGGAGGGCAATATATAATCAGAAACACATAGATCATCCCATACTGCCCATCGACGATATTAGAAATTGTAACACCCTCAAAATCGACCCTATGCAAGTTTCAGCGCTTCCCGCCAAACCCGCATAGAAACGATTCAAAGGTGCCCACCAGGCACTTGCGTGCGGGTGGAAAACGAAGTAATATCATTACACAACAGTCCTCGATGGAACCCACAAAACATATATATACAACAGCGACTCAAAGAGTCAAGAATACAGATATACAATACAAAGATCCAAATCACCTGGAAAACGATACAGCTTAGAAACGGACAAGATGCAAATTGAGCTAAGAGCCACGAAGAATAACCAATGGCGTCCATAACCACCCGTGCCAAGCTGGAAGGGTAACCCCGCTAACGACGCCGATCTCAAAACCTGCTTAAACAAAAGGGTGCCCACAAAGGGCAAAGGAAAAAAGAGCGGTCGATCGAGGCCAAGACACGGCGAGACTAGAATTGCGGTCCTCGCCTACATAGGTATGGTGGATGGCGAGCGCAGACATGCACTAAACAACCTATAGAGACTCGAGATAACTGACGGCTATCAGAGAGGGATAAGAAAGACCTATTCGGAACCAACCTGATTCTACCACCAAACATACCCATCCTGGTATTTCCCCCTCGAGATCCAAACGAGGAAGTCAACCGAGGAACTCACACAGTTTGCAGTTTTATTCATTCCGTTATAGTTGCGGCAATTACTAGTCAAATATAGAAAGCATGAGTCATCCTGATATAATAAGCAGTGGGCAGTTTTAGTTAACCATTCCGTTATGGTTGCAACACTTACTAGTCAGATACAATTAGCATGAGATAGCCCAAACCCAGCAGTTGTTGGTACTTTTATTTAGCCATTCCGTTGTAGTGAAGCTGATTACTAGTCATATCGGATACAAGTCAAATTATAACAGTAAACTTTAGTTATAGTTGTCTATGATCGAGAATGCTCCAAGTCGTCCATAACGCAGACACGGCTTTTGAAAAGATTTAACCTGCAGGTGCACCAAAGTATCCACACGCACTTGACCCTTTTGCGGATCGGTTAACATACACCCATCGGTATGTCGGCGGGGCCTAAGTCATGACGCTTCCCGCACCCAAAGCAAGTACATGGGGCCACCCCACTAAGCTACCCATAACAAAGTTGGCGGCTCGGAACGGACCTGTGGTTTGCGTTAGTGGTCAGAACGACTAGGAACCCGAAAGTGTGACTGGGCTTGTCGATACCGTGAAAACACTCCGCAATCCTAAACAGTACAGGTGCTCCACGCACAATCTTAAATAAAGCAGTAAAGCATGGCATAAGTACAAGATAATAATAAAGCTCCAAACTACTTTGTGGCCCCCAGTACAATACTTTGAAATCAGGTACTAATCGATGGGGGTGCCCACACACCCCACCTGTGGTTAGCGCGCTCGATCTCGGAACAGGTGTCAAGAACTCGGGGTCCTACGGGACACCAGTGAGCGGTTAAAAACCAAATATTGTCTATTACCCACCGGTGCCTCTGCATTTACCTACTTTCAATTTTAGTTATTAAACAATAATTAAAGTCTTGATCATCTCCAACATATAGCATATGGCAGCCTTCCAACAGCTGTGGTACTGGACGACACGCAACAGCACTTGAGCAAGCGACTACTGCAGCATAAGTCCAACTATCTACCAAACAACAGGTGATAGGATGTGTCCAAGGCAATATAAGGCTGCAAGGGATATCACGGGCACGAAAACTAGAGCATCGCAACACAGATAGCAATAGATCAACAGGAGGGAATAAATACTATAAAAGTAAGATAGGTAGAAAGGGGGAGATGCTCGCCTGAAAACATTGTCGAAGGTTTATCCGAAGATCGGGTCGACACTCGCATCAACTCGTCGGCCTAATCCGTGAAGAAGCAAAGCACTAGAAGAAACACCAGATACACTATTTAATACTACGGCAGAAGATCGGGCATGATGCATGTATGATGCATGACATGGCAAAGATGCGATGCAATTAGGCAATATTAAGCGAAACCGGGGTTCCGACATTTAATTAGATGGTTTAAGTTGTTTAGATACCCCGCAATTTAAATGTTGTCTTAACATGGCAAAAGATAGCACCAGTTCGCTACACCAATTTAAATGGAGTCCAGAATAAGACAAAGATATCCCGCATATAGACTCCATATTTAATTATGAGGTGAATCAGCATAATGCCCCCAACCCACGTATTGTGTATGCATGCAAGAACAAATTAATATGCGACAGTTGATAATGTCATATTATAAAAATAGGGGTCTCGGATAAATGGGTCATACATCTGGGTCCGGCAGATCTTGGGTTCCGGGGGTTCGGCCTCAGGGTTCGACGGGGAGAAACGGTTCGACGGGATCGGTCTCGGCCGGGTCGGTCTTCACCTCCGGGAACGGGGTCTTGCATCCGTGAAGGAGAACATGAAGTCGGTGCCAGGGTTTAGGCTTCGGATCCGGGATCGGGTCTTCAGCGTCTCCGCCATCGGGTCCATGTAGGCGATCTTCGTGTCCGTGTAGGGGAACTTGAGGTATCTCGTGGCTTCGATTGGCGTGTCGGTGTCGACCTTGTATTTGGAAGGTGGCACTCACATCGCGTCAATGCTACCACACCATCTTCTCGGGTTCGTCTTCATGGTATCACCACAACAACAGGAACATATCCTGGCCTAGGATCGAGCACAAAACCACAGGAACTCGCGAGGTCGACTGAGTTGAGTACACAACAGCACTGCAACACAGATAAACATCCACCTTGCATGTACGACAGCGGCCAAGGCCACATAGAGGATCACCGAAAAGGCGGGGTCATGGCGCGGCGTCTTGCCAGCAGCGGCGCGACGAGGCTGTGCAGAGGGAGGTGGCGCGGCGGCGGCGAGGCGCCTGACGGTCATGGCGGCGGGGTGACAGGGGATGCGTGCAGAGGCGGCCGGGCGACAAAAGGGCCATGGCGCCGACGGCAAGCGGACGTCGGAAGCCTTGGCGGCAGCGAGCGCTGAAGTGGCGGATGCAGAGGAGAGGCGAGGCGGAGCAGCTCGGTGGAGGGCGGCAAGGAGGAGGGGCGGCGCCGGAGAGAGGCGCTGGCGGTGGGAACTCTGCTGCAGACGCGCGGGGGAAGGCGAGAGACGAGAGGATATGGAGGTCCGGCGCCGGAGCTTGAGGCCGAAGGGGGGGTGAGCGACGGAATGGCAACGGAGGGCCGCAGAGCGAGCGGGGAACGGCGCGCGAGGCCAGACCGAGAGCACGCAGCGGCGGCGGTGGCCAGGAGCACCGAGAGAGGCGGCGGGATGAGCGGATGTGGGGCTGGGACGGAGGCGAGCGGAGTCCGTGGGGTGGGGCCATGCCCGTGGGGAGGGTCGTGGGCGAGCGACAAGGCGGCGGATGGAGCTGAGGAAGAAGAGGCGAAAGCGAGCAAGGTGGGGGGGCTCCTATGGCGACGGCGGTTGCCAAAGGGGAGGAAGGACGCGTGGGCGAGGGGGTCGTGGCCAGGAAGGAGTCGCGGGGGAGGGGGAGAGGTGGACGCGAGCGAGGCTCGGTCTTTGGGGAGGTGGGGCCAGCAGGGTGGGATCGGTGGGGCCGGGGTGGAAGGGAGAGGAGGTTGGGGAGTGGGTCAGCTGTGTGTGTGGTGTTGGGGCAGGTGTGTGAGGGTGTGGAGAGGAGGTGGGGCCAGGAGGCTGATGTGGCGGCATGGGAGTGGAGGGAGAGGTGAGGTGGCGGGTGGTGATTGGTCGGGGTGATGTGGCTGGGGATGGGTAGATTAGGTTGGGGTAGGAAAAGGGTTTAGGTAGCTCTGGTTTAGATAGGATTTTATCTGGAGGTGGCCAGCTGGGCTTTCGGGCCTGGCGGCTGCCTCCTAAAAACAATTTAAATTTTTTATTTATTTAAAACGGGGCTTTTGCAAACCGTGGGTAGACAAAACAAAATATTCCGGAGACCCAGGTTTTGTGTTTGAATAAAGACGGGGCGTTTAGAAAACAAAAACAGATTTGTCGAAAATAGTTTTAAAACAAACCATGCAAGATGATGACGATGCTCAAATGCAAGGTGGCATGATGACATGAGCATGCAGTCATGATGATGCAATGCACAAAAACAACGTGATTTTCTAGTAGTGGTTTTTGCGGGGCGCCACAATTCGACACCACTAACAACGGATCTCGCCCTCGAGATCCGCCTCATGGTACCGGGAAGAAGGGCGGCGATCTGAATCTTCTCGCATCGTGTAGATCCTCGCGACACCACTAACAAGAGGTCGTTGTCCGTGATCGTCGAGAGAACACTCCGGGAAACAAAGGCGAAGGTAGAGGTATCAACCAATCAATCCACCTCTAACTTCGATAGAAAGAGAGAACCGATGCATTCTCATCCACTTCAATGTACACAAGCGAATAGAGTGAGTAGTCGGCATGGGGGCCAATCCATCACGCACCCAAACTATTACTCCGCACAATCAGTGGAAAAGCGTGCAACCATTCTCGGAATCAGACTGAAGATCTCGACAATCGAGGTTCAGAAACAAAGGAGTGATGCAGACTCTGCATCGGATCTGGCGCAGATGATGTCGTCGCGTCAGAAAACACCGGAAGGCACGAGAAGGAACAAAGAGAAGTCCACCAGACGATGGATTCCTCGGATAGCATGAAGACCAGATGTAGCAACACCGTTACCAAAGGAGGAAGCGAAACCCTGAAGGTACGATGGAACCCAACCACGAGAAATCCTGGACTCGAAGAGAGAGAAGAGAGCGGATTCAAAACACGCAGAGGTGAGAGGAGAGCAGCAGAGGGGTAAGGAGTAAAATCAGACCTAATCAGAACTATCCAACCGATTTTGAAAAATAGTTTTGACACTCTACATCGGCCGTTAGCTAGGTTATCCTACAGGCTGGACTGGGCAGTATCAGAATCGCTGAGCTCGATACCACTCAGTAACACCCTCAAAATCGACCCTATGCAAGTTTCAGCGCTTCCGCCAAACCCGCATAGAAACGATTCAAAAGGTGCCCACCAGCACTTGCGTCGGTGGAAAAGCAGTAATATCATTACACAACAGTCCTCGATGGAACCCACAAAACATATATATACAACAATGACTCAAAGAGTCAAGAATACAGATATACAATACAAAGATCCAAATCACCGGAAAACGATATACAGCGCCGAGTACGGACAAGATGCAAATTGAGCTAAGAGCCGAAGAATAACCAATGGCGTCCATAACCCTGCCTGTGCCAAGCTGGAAGGGTAACCACCGCTAACGACGCCGATCTCAAAGCCCGCTTAAACAAAAGGGTGCCAACAAAGGGCAAAGGAAAAAGAGAGCGGTCAAGATCGAGGCCAAGACAGCAAGACTAGAATTCGGTCCTCGCCTACATAGGTATGGTGGACTGAGCGGCAGCGCGGCATGCACTAAACAACCTATAGAGACTCGAGATAACTGACGGCTATCAGAGAGGGGTAAGAAAGACCTATTCGGAACCAACCTGATTCTACCACCAAACATACCCATCCTGGTATTTCCCCCTCGAGATCCAAACGAGGAAGTCAACCGAGGAACTCACACAGTTTGCAGTTTTATTCATTCCGTTATAGTTGCGGCAATTACTAGTCAAATATAGAAAGCATGAGTCATCCTGATATAATAAGCAGTGGGCAGTTTTAGTTAACCATTCCGTTGTGGTTGCAACACTTACTAGTCAGATACAATTAGCATGAGATAGCCCAAACCCAGCAGTTGTTGGTACTTTTATTTAGCCATTCCGTTGTAGTGAAGCTGATTACTAGTCATATCGGATACAAGTCAAATTATAACAGTAAACTTTAGTTATAGTTGTCTATGATCGAGAACTGTGCTCCAAGTCGTCCATAACCGCGGACACGGCTTTTCAAAAAGATTTAACCCTGCAGGGGTGCACCAAAGTATCCACACGCACTTCGGCCCTTTTGCGGATCGCTTAACATACACCCATCGGTATGTCGGCGGGGCCTAAGTCATGACGTTTCCTGCACCCAAAGCAAGTACATGGGGCCACCCACTAAGCTACCATAGCAAGTTGGCGGCTCGGAATGGACCTGTGGTTTGCGCTGGCAGTAAACGAGGAACCGAAAGTGTGACTGGCTTGTCGACATGAAAACACTCCGCAATCCTAAGCAGACAGGTGCTCCACGACAATCTTAAATAAAGCAATAAAGCATGGCATAAGTACAAGATAATAATAAAGCTCCAAACTACTTTGTGGCCCCAAAGACAATACTTTGAAATCAGTACTAATCGATGGGGTGCCCACACACCCCACCGTGGTTAGCGCTCGATCTCGGAACAGGTGTCAAGAACTCGGGGTCCTACGGGACACCAGTGAGCGGTTAAAAACCAAATATTGTCTATTACCCAGCGGTGCCTCTGCATTTACCTACTTTCAATTTTAGTTATTAAACAATAATTAAAGTCTTGATCATCTCCAACATATAGCATATGGCAGCCTTCCAACAGCTGTGGTACTGGACGACACGCAACAGCACTTGAGCAAGCGACTACGACGCGCAAGTCCAACTATCTACCAAACAACAGGTGATAGGATGTGTCCAAGGCAATATAAGGCTGCAAGGGATATCACGGGCACGAAAACTAGAGCATCGCAACACAGATAGCAATAGATCAACATGAGGGAATAAATACTATAAAAGTAAGATAGGTAGAAAGGGGGAGATGCTCGCCTGAAAACATTGTCGAAGGTTTATCCGAAGATCGGGTCGACACTCGCATCAACTCGTCGGCCTAATCCGTGAAGAAGCAAAGCACTAGAAGAAACACCAGATACACTATTTAATACTACGGCAGAAGATCGGGCATGATGCATGTATGATGCATGACATGGCAAAGATGCGATGCAATTAGGCAATATTAAGCGAAACTGGGGTTCCGACATTTAATTAGATGGTTTAAGTTGTTTAGATACCCCGCAATTTAAATGTTGTCTTAACATGGCAAAAGATAGCACCGGTTCGCTACACCAATTTAAATGGAGTCCGGAATAAGACAAAGATATCCCGCATATAGACTCCATATTTAATTATGAGGTGAATCAGCATAATGCCCCCAACCCACAGACAGGTATGCATGCAAGAACAAATTAATATGCGACAGTTGATAATGTCATATTATAAAAATAGGGGTCTCGGATAAATGGGTCATACATCTGGGTCCGACAGATCTTGGGTTCGGTTCGCCTCGTGGTTCGACGGGAAAGCGGTTCGACGGGATCGGTCTCGGCCGGGTCGGTCTTCACCTCCGGGAACGGGGTCTTGCATCCGTGAAGGAGAACATGAAGTCGGTGCCAGGGTTTAGGCTTCGGATCCGGGATCGGGTCTTCAGCGTCTCCGCCATCGAGTCCATGTAGGCGATCTTCGTGTCCGTGTAGGGGAACTTGAGGTATCTCGTGGATTCGATTGGCGTGTCGGTGTCGACCTTGTATTTGGAAGGTGGCACTCACATCGCGTCAACGCTACCACACCATCTTCTCGGGTTCGTCTTCATGGTATCACCACAACAACAGGAACATATCCTGGCCTAGGCTCGAGCACAAAACCACAGGAACTCACGAGGTCGACTGAGTTGAGTACACAACAGCACTGCAACACAGATAAACATCCACCTTGCACGTACGACAGCGGCCAAGGCCACATAGAGGAGCACCGGTGGCGGGTCATGGCGCTCCGACGCCAGCAGCAAGGCGACGACAGGCCAGAGGGAGGTCGGGCCGTGGCGGGCCCTGAGGCGCCGGACGGTCATGGCGGCGTGACAGAGGATGCGTCGAGAGGCGGCGACAGGGCGAGGCCAGCTGGCGGCACAGCCGACGGGCGGACGTCGTGGTCGATGGCAGACAAAGCGCATGGCAGGTGCAGAATCTGAAGGAGGCGGCAGGGAGCAGCTCGGGTGGAGGGGCCGGTGCAAGGAGGAGGGGCGGCACCAGAGAGAGGCGCTGGCGGTGGGAACTCTGCTGCAGACGCGCGGGAGAAGGCGAGAGACGAGAGGAGAGGGAGGTCCGGCGCCAGAGCTTGAGGCCGAAGGGGGGGGGTGAGCGACGAAATGGGGACGGAGGGTCATGAGCAAGCGGGAACAGCGTGGCTGCACCGAGAGCACGTGAGTGGGGCGGTGGGAGCACCGAGAGAGGAGGCGGGATGAGCGGATGTGGGGCTGGGACGGAGGCTGTGAGTCCGTGGGGGGGCCATGCCCCGGGGAGGTCGTGGGCGGCAGCTGTGACAGGTGAGGCGGATGGAGCCCAGGAAGGAGGAGGCGCAATGGGGGCTATGTGGCGGTTGGGCGGTTGCCAACGGGGTGGAAGGCCGCGTGGGCGTGGGGGGCGTGGCCCGGACGGAGGCGCGGGGGTGGGTGAGAGGTGGAGCCGGTGGAAGGGAGAGGAGGTTGGGGAGTGGGTCAGCTGTGTGTGTGGTGTTGGGGCAGGTGTGTGAGGGTGTGGAGAGGAGGTGGGGCCAGGAGGCTGATGTGGCGGCATGGGAGTGGAGGGAGAGGTGAGGTGGCGGGTGGTGATTGGTCGGGGTGATGTGGCTGGGGATGGGTAGATTAGGTTGGGGTAGGAAAAGGGTTTAGGTAGCTCTGGTTTAGATAGGATTTTATCTGGAGGTGGCTGTGGGGCTGGCTTAATCATGGCTGCCTCCTAAAAACAATTTAAAATTTTTATTTATTTAAAACGGGGCTTTTGCAAACCGTGGATAGACAAAACAAAATATTCCGGAGACCCAGGTTTTGTGTTTGAATAAAGACGGGGCGTTTAGAAAACAAAAACAGATTTGTCGAAAATAGTTTTTAAACAAACCATGCAAGATGATGACGATGCTCAAATGCAAGGTGGCATGATGACATGAGCATGCAGTCATGATGATGCAATGCACTAAAACAACGTGATTTTCTAGTAGTGGTTTTTGCGGGGCGCCACAGAAATGCAGTAGATGATGTTGTAGTGGGACGGTTCGTTCCCGATAGAGAGAGAACGATGAGCTCACATGCGCCCTTAAAAATCCTGAACACAAAGGATGAGCACGAGGCACACCAGGCTCCAAGTCGGGGAATGTTGCCTTCCCCGCGGAAATGAAGAGATATCCCGATAAAAGCCATCAGAGGAGAAAGGAAAGGGAGGCAGCTGAGAAAGTGGCTGTTGCAGACCGGCTGCGTAATGTAGAAAAAGCATTAAAGCGGCACTAGGATCAATCAACAGACTTAGCCATCAAGGTATTAGCAGCCAATCTCAGCGACACGTGGTAGAAGCTGCATTCGATAGCACCAGCGCCCTATCGAATAAGAAAAGCAGCATCGGTTCCACGCAGCTCTAGGATGTTGATGATGATGCACTGACGACGACTCCTCCTAAACGCTACCCAATGGATGATATCACGGAGAGCATAGCTTGTGAGCTAAAGGTGCAAGTTATGAACTTAAGGGTGACGGCGGCGGTCGGCATGGCCGTACCAATTGCGCCTAACCCAACTTGGCATTGTAGACCGGTTCCAAAAGGGTACGCTGTCGTCACAGTGGATGATGTGAAGCAAGATTTTGAGGAGGTGAAGCTGGACCACCCTGCAGGGAAAGATATGGAGATGACTGAACTAGGAGAAGCCAAAGGGGGACTATTGTATGGCCAAAGGAGCACATCGTGCTTCCAAATTATGTGCCGCCAAGGCCACCCACTCCTCAGAGCAGCAATCTGTAGGGGTTCGTAGCATGGAAAACAAAAATTTTCTATCGCATACAAACAAACAAGCCAAGATCTATCTACTAGATTGTAGCAACGAGTCGATGGAATAACTCACCCTCGAAGATTCCAAAGTGTTTAACGAGAGCAGATTCTCGTGGGTGATGTAGTCGTACTCTTTCCGATCTCAAGATCGCGTAGACGATCCTTCCAAGCCGCAGCGCTTCCCGCAATCGGTCACACGTTCGTACTGACGAAGACCTTCCTCTCCTTGTTCCAGCAGAAAATGGAGGTTGTAGAACTCTCCTCATGATTCCGGCAAAGACAACGGCGTGGTACTGGAAGTAGAGGGGAAATCCCGCAGGGCTTCGCCTTAAGCCGGTGCGAGTATGGTGGAGCTTATGAGAGAGGCTATTAGTGGTCTAGTAATTAGACACACCAATTTAGAAGGCTCTAAACCAATTAGAAGGCTCTAAACCGAAATAGCTCTAAACCGGGGTTTAGGTCTAGGGTTTAGTTTAGAGGATAGGAACTTGTGTCTAGGAGGGAGGCCCTGCCTCCCTTTATAGGTGGGAGGGTCGTGCCAAGGGGAGGAGTCCCTCCCAAGTCGGCCTTGGGAGGCGCCACCGCCAAGGGACTCTCCCCAAGTCGGTCTCCACCTCCTCCTCTTTTCCCACTTCCCAAAATTGCTGCTTGACTTTCAAACTGGCCGCTTGACTTTTCAATTTAGGATTTAAATAAACCCTTTATTTTGAACAGCAAAGACACCGAGTACATGATGCAATCATTCCAATATGTAATGAAACATTCATGTACCCTTCCCCCCTCCGGAGGGCCGGACATTCCGGGACCTTCTAGAATGTTCCCGATGAAAACACCGAACCATTCCCCAACTCCAAACGGACTTTCCTTATATGAATCTTATTCTCCGGACCATTCCGGATCACCTCGTGATATCCGGATCCCATCCGAGACTCAACAACATTCGGTCTCTTTCTCATAATACCATAACTACTCAAACAACGTCGAATCCTTATGTGTCTCCCACGGTTCGTGAATTATGCGGACATGATCGAGACACTACTAACAATAACCAATAGAGGAATCGGAAATTCATATGGCTCTACATATTTCTACGATTACTTTGTGATCGAATGAACCACTTACATATGATACCAATTTCCCTTTGTCTCACGATATGTTACTTATCCGAGGTTATGATCGCCAGTATCTCCGCATACCTAGTTCATCCTCATCGATAAGTACTCTTTTCTCGCTCCGTGATATGTGATCCCTTGTGACCAAGTCACATGCTTGCAAGCTAATTGGATGACATTTCACCGAGAGGGCCCAGAATATCTATCCGTCATGTGGATGGACAAATCCCACTCTTGATCCATGTGTTTCAACCAATACTTTCCAACACTCAATGCCACCTTTATAGCCACCCTGTTACGGTGTGGTGTTTGATGACATCAAAGCATCCATCCAGTAAAGGTGATATGCATGATCTCATGGTCGAAGGAATTAGGTTACTATGTATCAGAAAGCATATAGCAATTGAACTATTGAAATGACTTGATCTTTATGCTACGCTTATCTATAGGAGTATGTCCACCATATCATTCTCCTAACGATATGATCTTGTTGTTGATAACATCTCAATGTTCATGATAGGGAAACCACAATCATCAATCAACCAACAAGCTAGTGAAGTATAGAGGCTATACTAGGGACTTCAAATTAAGTTTACAATTCACACAAGTATTAATGTTTCCTTGTTAATACTATTATAGCATGAATATAAACATTTATCATAAACACAAAGATATATAATAATTACTACATTTATTATTGCCTCTAGGGCATATCTCCAACACAATCCACCTTCGCCGCCACCTCACCATTCTCCAGTGCAACCGTCGCCTTCACCGCCTCACCACTCAGCGCAGCCGTCTCCACCGCCACCTCAGCCGTCTCCACCGCCACCTCAGCCGTCTCCGTCCCCTGAGCCTTAGAGACAAAAGCGGAAGTATACTAAGAGGGGCAACACCAGCAGCAGCAAGAGCATGTTTCGATCACCGAAACGTAAGCTATCGCCCCTCCCAAGAGTACCTCATAAGAATATGAAGAAGCTACCTTGCGAGAAGACAGATGATAAAATTGATGCGGCCGCAGATGCCCATTATGAAAAGTGGAAGATTGACATGGCTAACAAGAAAAGGCCGATAGAGCCATTCTTCCCGGTCACCACATAAGATAAAGCCAAAGCAGCCGCGCTTAAGATTCAGCTTCACCAACCCATAGCGCTCACATCAGACTATAATCTCTCTATTACCAAGTCGGCTGAGGCAAAAGAGCGGAGAGTCGGGAAAGAAGTTGCCCAGCTCGGACAATAGAAAAATCAATCGATCAAACTTCTCAAAGTGTATGATACCAATGAGTGGAGAGCCCAGGAGCGGCATGACCCGAATATTGATTCGGAGTTTATTCAACTGTACGGAAAAATGCCAAATTATATGGGCTGTCTATTACTGAGTACATGAGCCGTGTGGATGAGTTCGAGGGGTACCAACAAATAGCATATGTATACCGGCATGGGCTCCTCTCGTCAAACCCGAGTTATTCAAAGATCTACCAAAAAAATGCGACGATTGCATAACTGGTACATGCAAGCCTCTGCTGAATCCAAAAACTGGATCTACGTTGGATATAAATACCACCATTACGGTCATGGAGATGGCTTCCTACTGATTGAATTTTCAAAATTATTTCAGTTTTACCAACAAGACGCCATCGACAAAACTATCGTCAACGCCTATTGTTTGTAAGTATTATTAATTTCTGTAATTAAGTCTTTCTAGCTCAGCTTATTCGTCGCTTGTATAATCTTACTCATCACTATACTAATTATATATGCAGAATAAAGATTCTCGAATACAACAAAGGACAAATCTATGACTTTGGGTTTGTTGACTGCAATTTCGTTCATGAAGTTACTCTAAAAACAAAACCCAAAGAGATAGAGGATAACTTAGTACAAGCGTTGACGTATTTCAGCAACAAAAGGAAAATACTATTTCCTTATAACGCTGGGTGAGTGTTACTGTCTTGTACACATTCTATTTTCGCTTACTCGATGTTAAGCGTATAATTCACTCGTGCTATATTCTGTTATAGTGTGTCCAGCTTCCACTATATTCTGTTAATCATTCTTGTTGACCAAGGAGTAGTAAAAGTCATGGACTCGAAACGCACACCTTTAGAAAAGTGGGCGAACATGCAGGAATGTCTTCAGAAGGCTTGGAAACGGTTCACCACCAACACTAGGGGTGTTTGAAAGCCAGAGCTTACATTTCAACTATTGACTGTAAGTACTACTTGCTAGATCCACGTATCTCTTTGATTCTAGTTTCAATATCATTATCATGCTTGATTATTATTTTGATTAAACTCCATTCTTGTAAAGTGCTTGAGGCAGAAAGCCGGGAATAACTTATGTGGATACTATGTCTGCGAGTTCATTCGCCAGACGAAAAAAGAGAAGGGCGTATACCGGAACATCGAAAAAATTGAAGTATGATAAACAATAATCACAACTTTATTTTATTACCACCAATTGTGTTTAGTTTCATTCATATATATTGATCCCTTTCTTTAAATTAGATCGAACGGATGCGAGACAGTCTTCTATCACAAGAACGCGTGCAAGCAATTCAAGAGGAAATTGCCGGATTCTTATTAGAACATGTCATAGATCCGGAAGGAGAATACTATTACCCGGTTCATTTGGAAGGGTGAAGTGTAAAAAAGAAGATGTAAATTAGATCAAATTCGTGTGAGTACCATTTGTAATTAATATGATTCGACCAAGCACGACGGATGAGACGGTGTATAATATATTTGTGACCATGATGTGTAATATATATATATATATCGTGGTTTCATTATTGCTGTATATATGTAGTACCATTAAATTGAATACAAAACACCAAATAAATGAATGGAAAAAAAAACATAAAACCCTACCGCGGTACAAAAATAGCCTGAAATGCAGAGACCAACGATCCCGGTTCGTGCCACAAACCGGGACCAATGATCCACCCCCCTCGTTGCGCGTACGTCCACGTGGAGACCCATTGGTCCCGGTTCGTGGCCCCGAACCGGGACCAACATTGGTCCCGAGTGATTGGTCCCGGTTCAAAAACCTGGACCAATGGCCCTTATGAACCGGGACCAAAGGGGTGGTTGTGTACTAGTGGCTCTAACGTTTACCTAGGTTGGTACCCCAAATATACTTCGAGAAAGCAAAAGGAGTTGGGACCTTCCTTGGATTCTTCTTTCGATTTAGCACGGAGAAATCATGAAACTTTTTAACTGTCCAATTTTGGTAGGTATATGTAGGTTCTCATCGGTCAAGTCAGCTCCAACTTTCCTAAGGGGAAAGACATTCGGGACTACTCGGATGAAATAAGTTTCTTCTTTAGGGGAAAGACACTTTTGGATAACTCAAAATGAAATGAACTATGAATTGTTGCTAAATTAATTCGTAAAATCAAATAAACTACAGAAGCTAAAGGTAGCCCATTTGTGTCTTGGTAATGCTTTTCTTGGTACACCCTTGGTTCAGTTGTTGTTATGAGTGCGACTTTGGCGCACATTTACGGCGCCTGAGTTTTGGGTGGTAAACAATGTGTTTTTGGATCATCTTTATTACACGACATTAAGATATGATTCACCCTCGTAAGAAAACATCCTTTCTACATCACTTTGTACTTGGAGTTCCAACCAATTGGTATCCACGGGATTTGGTTCCAACACCTTTGCAGATGCGTGCTCTATGGAGCCGACCTCCCACGATGCATGCTCTGTGATGCAGACCTCCCCATATGCGAGCTCTGTGGCGACCTCCCCATTATGTGTTTGTCGTCGGTGGCGTCCCTGTCCCTAGGGACAGAAGCCTCCTCCTCGCACTTGTCAACGGCGTCTTAGAGAAACCCTCCTAGCGTTGCATATCCCCGCGCTCGTCCACGGTGGCCAAACGTAGGACTCGGTTTGTCATACCTTCTCCTTGTGGTCGTTAGCAGCGGCCAGCGCTAGCAGAGCAACACAACCTCCTCGTGCATGTGGATTCCTGCTCTCGTCCACGCGCGTCTCCTTTTGTTTGCCAAGCGGCGGCGACATCGACCTCTCCCACGTGTTGCCTCCCCTCTGCATGCTCGGTCTTGGCGGCCCCCTCCTATGGTGCCTCACAGCATCCATAAGAGACCCTTCTACATGCAAGGAGCGTCACATTAGCCCTTTGCTCTTTGCTCGCGGTTTTAGATAGACACATGTCCTTCTATCTTGGCATATCGTTTCTCTCTAGCATCGTCGAGGTTGGCCCAAAGCTTATGGCCGATCCGATCGATGCGTCGGTTTTCGGTGCGCACTTAGAGTGGATTGCTCTGGTGCTAGGCTGGGTGTGTCGTGTGTTCCGCCTTTTAGCGTCTTGTATGTCTTGTGGGGCTCTAGGTGTGGCTAGCCGTTGTGAGGGTTTTCACCTGGTTTTCCTCAAATATACCAAGCAATCCGTTTTCTATCTATACACTGGATTTAGCAGTTCTCCTGCTAACATTCCAAGAAAAATAACATATGGATATTTCTGGAAATTGTAGCTGCATTTTCTGAATGTTACCAAAAAATATTGGAAATTGTAGCTGCATTTTCTGAATGTTACCAAAAAATATTTGACTTACAGAAAGAGGAAAGACAACCTTGTCAGAAAGGGCCCGCTCGGCACTCCCCTGATGGGCGACTACTAATTACCACCCCTATATAGCCATCGCAACGAAAGCTATGAATTATATAGGAAAAGAAAGCTACACTGCCCCAATGAAAAAAACCACGATTTATGTACGAGCCATCAGTATTGCATTTAATTCTTGAGAAAAAATGTATTGAACAAATACATGGACAAAACAGAGAACTATAGTAAAATTAGCTTTTCATACTAACCCCATCTGAAGTCCATGCGGAGAAAATAAAAGATGAATTTAAGACTAACATTATATTTAGATATGAGATGCCATGAGAGATATAGAAAGAACAATTTAAATTTTGATTTTATGGTGTAGTCCATATAAGGTCCTCAAGAGCAAAGTGCATCAATGCATTACTTTAGGGGCTGCAAAAATGTGGAACAAAAATTAAATAAGTTACAATTCCATTTTCTTCGACAAGAAATATGTAGTGCCACTAAACAAACATTCATAATACGATCTTCATGTCAGATCTACGTAGAAAGGTGGCGGCATATCTACATAGATGAGCATGGGAGGAAGCATGACCTAGCACTACATTTGTTGGCTTTTCACAAATGTTTTCCTGAACCGCTACACACATTGGTGACCAATGTTGAATAGTCGGCTTTTCTAGAGGATTTACTGTGATTGGTGGGGATTATCTACATACTCATAGTTTTTCCTGCATTTGTGTATTCAAAATGTTGTGTTGTCCACTATAAGGCTTTGATTAACCAGTGGAAGAATTGCCGCAACAATGGTGCAATAGTACAAAAAAATTACTATATGGCTGGGGTATGTTGTATGGGTTGGACGATGTGATTTCGGGCTTTACGATAATCAAGTGGTAAGGAGAGGGCACCAGAATCTCTCCACGTCCGTGATGATGCGCATCACCGCCCACCCCCACCACCCCAGAATATGCATTTACGAAGAATATGACCATGTTAACTAAAAATATGTAATCTCAATGGCCAAAGCTCATGTAATAAAGACCATATCGATATGTAAAATGACATGAATAAAAAATCTTCACACAGGTCAGGTGCTAGTTCCTCGTTGAACGAAGACTGGGAAAAACACGCAACTAGCATCATAAATAGAATGATGTTGTTTATAGCTCTCATGTTGTTCCCCCTCTTAGCCGACCGTGGTGGTAAAGGAGAGGGAAGCAGTGGTGGGGATGACAGTAGATCTTCATGGTGGTGGGGGTATTCTTCTGTCCAGGCACACCAACGCGTGGTGCTGGGTGCAGTGGCGGAGAGAGGGGACCAGAAGGGGTCTGCCCCCCTAACCCCATTGATTTGCAGCTAAACTAATATGAACAGTACATATTTTAAGATTTTTTGCTTTAACCGGCCCCCTCAACATCTGAAATTAGGCAGTCCTACCTCCGCCACTGGCTGGGTGGTCGCCTATTGGACTCTCTGACGTGCTTCCATGGTGGGAGGCGTTGGATTATGCTCCTTAGGTGATCTCCCTTCACAATATGCTCCTTATGTGGGAAGTCGCAGATTTCGATGTCCCTGACCCCGCCTCCTCAAAGCTGCAGCAACACCTAAGGAGCAGTCCCCAAGCGGTGTCTGTGTTGTTGGAGCTCTGAGGAGGCGGGGTTGGGGGACATCGAAATCTGCGACCTCTACAGCAGACCCTAAGCGAAGCTGAGTCTTGACGCCGCAATCTCCGGCTACAAGTGTGGCCCTGCAGCGCTCGAGCAAGTTGGCAACTCGCTCATCTTCTTCCTCCTTCACGGGAAGGTCTTCAGCGACCTCGGAGTGGCGGTGGCTACGCCTGGAGGTCAATCTTTATCGGGGCGAACTTGGCCTTGATGGCGTTTTCTGCGTGTTCTCCTAGGGTGCTGGTTGTAAAAGCAAAGGATTGTGTTGTAATTTTTTTTCACCAGGGTCCTTTCTGTAATTGTACACCCACAACATGATGTAATGCAGATTCCACGTCACCTTTACCCGTTCAGAAAAATCACAACTGAATAAATTACCGTTCTCACTAAAATAGTGGCAAAGCTACACTATGTCTTGGGCTACACGCCTACACGCACACAGCACACCAAGGATTAGACCACATCAATCAATCGTTTACAGTTTATATAAAAAGGAAAAATCACATGACGTCGACATAGGAAGAGTCACAGAACTCGTCACCGACCATCATCATGTCGTCGTGAAGCTCGTCAACGAACCTTGACCCTCCGATCTCGAACCGGTTGATCCGAGCGCCTCGTCCGATCACCTCCTCGTCTTTCTCGTTGAAGCCGACACAGTTCTTGGCGCTGAATTCCACGAGCTGCTTGCAGCCGGCGAGAATGGCGAGCAGCTCTTGCCTGGGGAGGTAGGAGGAGTCGAGGCAGAGCGAACGGAGCCCAGGCAGCTCGGCCGCCATGGCCGCCGCGTCCTCGGATTTGATGGACCCGGATGTCTTGAGGCCGGAAAAGCCCGGGCAGTGCGTGCCGAGCTGCGCGGCCACGGCGGGGAAAGACGACGGCTTGGATTGGAGCTCGAGGTGCTGGAGGAGAGGCCAGAGTGGGACGAGCTCCGGCAGCCGCGCCTCGTCGGCGGGGGAGAGGAGCGGCGGGAGGGCGAGCCGGCGCAGGCTCCGGCAGTCGGCGGCGACGCGGTCGAGCTCTCCGGCCGCAGGAGAGGAGAGGAGCGGCGGGAGCGCGAGGCTGGACACGGAGCCGGCGGCGCGCGCGAGGCAGAGACCGAGGAAGCCCGCGAAGGTGAAGCGGGCGACGCCGTAGCGGCGCGCGAAGGCGGCGGCGAGCGGGCCCCACGGCATGAAGCGCGCGACGTGGTCGTGGCGCAGGTCGAGCGCGCGCCACAGGGACGGGTCGGCCGCGGCGCGGCGCCACCCGCGGCACACGAGCGGCGCGGCCGCGGCCAGGTCGTCGAGGGACAGCCGGCGGAAGACGTGCACCAGGCAGTCCGTCTCCATCTCGCCCCACGCCGCCGGCGCCGCGGTCACTGTTGTGGTCTCCATGGCAGGCCGGGCGGCTTGGTGCGAGCACAGGGGATGTTAGTGGAGGTGTTTAATTAGCCGTGATATCTTTTAGGCGTGAAAGACTGAGATTTGAGAGGGATGGAAGGAGGTGTGGGATTTTATAAAGCGAGTGTGAGAGAGGTTCCGACAAGCGAGTAGCGCACGTGGTTAGGCGACAAACCTTTTCCTTTCCTTTTACCATGTCCGTTGAACGCGATGTCGGCCGCGGCACGGAACAGGGACGGCCCTAAAAAATCAAACTAAATTGACATTGCCTTGTATGGTACTGGCTCTGACGCTGTGGTAAGTTGGTGTGACGAATGCTACAGCTCGGCTACCTAGTATTCTTTCTTTTTTTCTGAGAAATTCTACTCCCTAGTATTCTGTCCGGTCATCTAGAAGCTCTAATTCTCGCGTGTCTACATCGCCGGGATCAGCTCGCAAACCAACGCCGGCGGTGGAGAATTTTGGGAGATCCAGAGCAGCAAGCACGGGCGGCCTGTGTGGTCTATTTGGAAGGACCATGCGCGCGAGCTCCATTGGGAAGCAATCAAACCAGCTACCACCGCAAAGGCTCCTGCGGAAGAAAAAATCACCTTCCAGAAGTACTGGATTCTAGAACAGGTCAGTTCCGAGTTAGAGCAGTTTGGCTTGGAACTTACACTTTGGCCCTTTATGCTCCCTCGATGAGATGAGTCTCGCCGTCAGTTTACCAAGTTGTCTTCTTTCTCTCGTTTTCGTCCTTTCCGTAGGAAGGGGTTCTCCTATTTCTTCTTCTTCGTATACCGGTGGTGACTGGACAAACCTTCACTTGACCCCAGCACCACGCATGCACACGTTTCAAACGCCACACCTAACGCTACCAAGGTTGGCACTAGTATAAGTATTATTTTTTTTGACAATATTAGATTTATATATTTGGAGAAAGAAAAGGAGTTGGGACCTTCCTTGAATTCTCCTTCCCTTTCGATCGAGAAATCATGAAACTTTTCAACGGTCCAATTCTGGTAGGTATATGTAGGTGCTCATCGGTCAAGTAAACTCCAACTTTCCTCGGGGGGAGACGCTCGGGACGACTCAGATGAAATAACTTTCTTCTTTGGAGGAAAGACACTTGGATGACTCAAATGAAATGACTTTGAATTATTGCTAAATTAACTCGTAAAATCAAATAAGTTGCAGAGGCTAAGGTAGCCTAATGGTGTCTTGGTAAGGCTTCTCGTGGTACACCCTGGTTCACTGGTTGGTAATGACTAAGAAAACATTGTATAGAAAGTGGGTGGATTATCTTGTTTTGTGAGCTGTTTCCTATGCAACCATGTTTATAAGATAGTAGACAAGTGAAACTCACGCCAACCACAGTTGACTGCTAGTATCATAATGTGTATGATACATACCGCCTTGGCAAAATACTAATGTGGCATAACAATTAATAGACAGAGAGTTGCTGGTGGTATCATAATATGATACCGTATCATAACATGTGTAACAAGAAAATTTAATATCAACTCTTGTACTAAAATTGCATTGAGATCCTACAAATAATTAGATACTATGATATACAACTAAATGATACTAAACACTATAAGAATAATATCATACATAAGAAACTACTTTTACTGTCATTTACACACCCTTATTTTTATAATTATTTATTACGAAAATTAAAACATATTCATAGCTTGCATTTATAGTTTACATATAGTTTTAGGCATTGCCACTGCCGGTGAACTTATTTATAGCTTTAGGTTACTTTTATTACATTTTTTGTTTTAAATTCTAATACAAATATTGTGCTTGACAACCACAAGGTGAAGTTGGAGACATAAGAGCAAGTCTAACAGCACCCTTAAAACGTCGGCGCCCTTAAAATTCCGGCGGGTACACGGGCTGATGGCCGGATCGTTGAAATAATAACGCCCGTAAATGGCCCGGCCCATAAACGAAATTCACAGGGGCCTGTGAAAGGCCCGTTGCAGCCTCTATTTCTACCGGCCGAGCGGGCGGAGACGGGTCATAACCCGTGTCCCTCCGCTGCAAACCCTAGCCGCCGCCGCGTACTCCGGCGAGAAATTACTCTCATTTTCGCGCGCGAGAGAGAGATGGCGAGCAGGAGCGGGAGTTGCGGACTCGGCGGCGGCCGTGCTGGGAGGAGGAGGAGTGGTCACGCGCTCGGCCGGGCGGCACGACGAGGCGGTGCCGCATCCGCCTGCCGCTTTAAGAAGCGCCGCAGCGCCGACGAATTGGGGGCTGCCTCCCAATTTCTTCGCTTCTACGCCGCGGCACAAGATCGCGGCTCCGCATGGTTCGGAGGCATCTTCTCCGCGAAGCTCGTCTGTCGCGTTTTCCGCCGCGCCATGGAGATGGCGAGGAGGCGGTTGTCCGCGCAGCGATCGCTGCGTCCCTCGCCGACCTCGAGGCCAAGAAGCGGCGCGAGGAGAAGGAGCTCGCCGTAGCCATTGCCGTCGTCGAGCTCTCCAAGAAGCAGGAGGAGATCGAGGAGGCGGTGGCCGCCATCCGCGGCGAGGAGTAGGAGGCTGGACTGGCATCCGTCGATGCCATGGACGTCGACGTGATCGTCCTCAACGAATAGGAGCTCGCCGATGACAGCAGGCGGCGACTTAGAGCTCGCCGCCGACTAGGAGCTCGTATTTTGGACATACCAGGACGCGGCGGCGTCCTCCGCGAGCTCTCCCAAGACTGTTTTTTTTAGATGTAATTTTGCAATATGTATATACTGGATGATGAACGCATGCACGACCTTCCCTCGTTAATTTTAATTTCAGCTCAACTCGCGAATTAAGGGTCGGATTTAAGGGGTTTGAAACCGTAAATCGTGAGTACAGGCATCTGTACTCGTGATTTAAGGATTGCCGATTTGAGGGTACTATTAGTCATGCTCTAAGAAGGACGAATTATGTTTGCAGGTTGCTAGAAAAGGACGAGAAAATGGATTCTACTATTTTCTCGAGAGTTCAAAATTAAACCCGGGTCACGAGAAAACATCCTTGCTACTTCACTTTGCTCTTGGTGTCTCAACGAATTGGTACTCAAGCTAATTTAGTTCCATCACCTCCCCAGATGAGTGCTATGTGGCGCGGACCTCCCCAGATGCGCACTCTGTAGCGTGGACCTTCCTGTTCTGTGTTCTTCGTCTTCCCTGTCCATAGGGACGGAAGTCTCCTTCTCGCCCTCCTTGGAGGCAGCTTAGAGGAACCCTCCTAGCATCGCGCCTCCTAGTGCTCGTTCACGGCGTAATAGCACATGCCTTGCTGCGTCACTCCTCCTCGTCGTGCTCGTCGGTAGTGGCCAGGCGGGGTTCTCGCTGTGTTGAGCCTCCTCCTCGCTCGTGTCTGCGGCTCGTGCAGATAACGCTAGCAGAGGGACACCTCTCCGCTCACGGTGCTACTAGGAGAGAGACGGGGAAGTGTGTGTCCAGGAGTAGCTCGCTGGGATAAGAGATAGCGTCAAGTAGGCGGGTGTGGGTGCTGTGTGCGATGGAAATGAGATCAGGTGTACACCTATCTCCACACCCGCTGCAAAATAGAGCGTGGTGTGCAGAGCGCCTTTGTATAGAATTTCCCTTAATAAAACGTTCTCTATCAAAAAGAAAAGAATCCACACACACGCGCGCACACGCACACATCCGCTCTTGTCTCAAACTGATACAGTTTGAATACAAACATACTCTTGAAAATTTTAAAAATGCATTTTTGATATTTACTAAGGTCAGAAATTCCTTATGTGTACCAACAAACACCACACATAACTGCATAACTTTTGATGGTTGAATATATACTCAAAGCAAAAGAGCAAGAAAGAACTGTAAGTGTCTTAGACTCTTGAGCACCAGTTCTCCCTTCATTTAGAAATTCAATAAACATATTTACAAGTTAAAAAAAATTCAATGATACTATTTTGGTCCTAATTCCCAAAGTCAACTCACCGGAGTTGCTGACACAGTTCAGACCAATTAGTCTGTGCAATGTGTTGTACACGATAGCCTCGAAAGTTTTGGCAAATAGACTAAAAAGATTTCTTCCAATAATGATATCTGAAGAACAGAGCGCGTTTGTCCCAGGACACTTGATTACTGATAACGTGCTAATTGCCTATGAATGTGTCCATGCTATTAGGAAGAGGAAGAGCAAGAATCCTCTGTGTGTAGTAAAATTGGATATGATGAAGGCGTATGATAGAGTGGAGTGGTGTTTCTTAGAGAGTATGATGCTGAAGATGGGTTTCTTAGCTGCTTGGGTGGCGATGATTATGAGATGCGTGTGCACGGCACGGTTCTCGATTAAACTGAATGGTGCCCTCAGTGATAATTTTACACCTTCGAGAGGGCTGTGTCAAGGAGATGATCCGTCCCCTTACTTGTTCTTATTATGTGTGGAGGGGTTCTCGGCATTGCTGCGTGAAGCTCAACAAGCAAAGAAGATTTCAGGGGTCTCCTTTGGGACGGTTGGCCCTACTGTGACTCATCTCCTCTTTGTCGACGATAGCGTCGTGTTCCTAGAGGCTAGTGCTTCTTGTATGCACGCGATCAAAGGTATTTTGAGTTACTATGAGCTTTATTCGGGACATCGAGTTAATTTGCAAAAATCCTCTATTTACTTCGGCAAAGGCTGCTCTACCGAGACAAAGAATGATCTGAAAGAGGTGGTGGGGATAGAGTGCGAAGCCCTATCGGAGAAGTATCTTGGCTTGCCAACGGCGGTGGATCGGTCCAAGGATGGCGCTTTCAAACATATCCTTGAGAGGTCTATTGGCAAGGTTCATGGGTGGAAAGGGTAGGGTTTATTGATGGCGGGGAAGGAGACTTTGGTCAAGGCAGTTTTGTAGGCTGTTCCAACTTATCCCATGGGATGTTTTCAGCTCTCAAACAAAATGTGCAACAAACTCCAATCCACAACTTTGGGTTTCTAGTGGGGGATAAGGATGGAAGAAGGAAGGTTCCATGGATAGCTTGGAAGAAGATGTGTGCTTCGAAGAAGCGGGGAGGTATGGGATTTAGAGACTATTCTGCCTTCAATCAAGGCTCTTCTGGCAAAGTAGGCGTGGAGGGTGATGACCGCTCCTACCTCTCTTTGTGCAAGGGTCCTGAAGGCTCGTTACTTCCCCTCGTCGGATTTCATTGCTGCTAAGGTACTGAAGTCAGCTAGCTACACCTGGAGGAGTATTCAGTATGGGTGTAATCTGCTAAGGGCGGAGCTGGTTTGGTGTTTAGGTGATGGTGTGGGGATCAAAGTTTGGGAAGATAGTTGGATACCGAGGGTGGGGCTTGAGCGCCCACTTGGTCATAAGCCAAATAAGCAAATAACGATGGTCAGTGAGTTGCTCGATCGATCGGGAAATAGATGGAATTCAAATAAGGTTAAAGACAACTTTTTAGACCGTGATGCTGTGGACATTCTGAAAACTCCTATGGAACGTGCTAGATCAGTAAATTATGTTGCATGGAACTACACCAAGAACGGAGTATTTAGTGTCAAATCAGCGTACCATTTGAAAATGCAATTGATGGAGTCCAACGCGTATCGATCGGGTCCCTTGGTTTCTCTTGATGAACACAAGGGCTGGCTCTCTTTGTGGGGTGAAGATGTACCGGGGGAAGCAAAAATCCATGTGCGGAGATTGATCAAAAATGGGCTAGCAGTGGGTGTGGAGTTGCAGCGACGGAACATAAAACACGGAGTTGTCTGTGTGGTTTACTCGTGTGAAGAATCGTTGCTACACCAGTTTTGGCGGCGTCCGCCTACCATTCAGACTTGGGAGGTGCTGCTAGAGTGCACTGGCCTCCAGCTGAACATCCTAGGTGCGAATGTCTTCCGGCCAGTGGATATGCATGGATGGATTCTAGATTGGCTTGGACAATTACCTGAGAAAGAGTTGGCCATTGCAATTATGGGACCGTACCAGACTTGGTTAGCCAGGAATGAAGCGAGGGAGGATGGTGAGATTC
The DNA here is from genome assembly GCA_023614405.1 of Avena insularis. Classification (NCBI taxonomy): domain Eukaryota; kingdom Viridiplantae; phylum Streptophyta; class Magnoliopsida; order Poales; family Poaceae; genus Avena; species Avena insularis. Next base: position 90,065,914 of record CM042696.1, on the reverse strand, counting down.
AGGACCCTCAAAGCATAGCCCAGCACACAATCTTCTTGGTGGAGGAGTGGCAGTCCTCCAAGGGGTCGCCAAAGCAGAAGCTGCAAAAAGAGGAGGTGCGCTGGCACTATCCTCAGGAAGAATGGTAGAAGGTGAATGCAGATGGCGCTTTTTCTGCACAGCTGGAAATCGGAGGATGTGGTGTGGTTCTTAGGAATCATCATGGTGAGTTCATTACTGGTGCTTTCCATTTTTTGAATCCTATGACTAATGCTGAGCATGAGCTAGCTGCATGCAAAAGGGCGTTAGAGCTGTCGAGGGAGTTGGGTATTCAGAACCTGGAGCTGGAGACGGACTGTCTGGGGGTGGTTGCAAAGCTACAGAGCAAAGACTTGGATCGTTCGACATATGGGCAGATGGTGGAGGAGATCAAGGCGATGCTACGGGGTTTTGCTAACTATCGCATGATCCACGTTCGGCGTAACAGCAACAGTGTTGCTCATGAATTAGCTAAAGAAGGTTGCTGTAATAAAATTTGTAAGACTTGGGTCGGTCTGCCCCCATGGTTGATTGTAAACTCTTTGGCATCTGAGTATGCTCATCTCCTCTCCCTCCTCTCGCCCTCGTGTGGCGGCGGGGGGAGAAACCCTAGCCGCCGCCTCAGCCCCCCAACTCCCCTCCCTCCTCTCTCCCCGCTGCCACCAAAGTCATGGCCAGGCAAAGCCTGGGCGCTACCGGCGGCGGGGGGATCTCTCGTCTTCCCCGGCGTAGATCGGCGGCGCGGGACGCCAATCCTTGTTGCGGATGGGGTGCGCGTCGGGCACCTCAGCGGCGTGGCATCTTTGGCGTGCAGCGGCTGCGGCATGGCCGAAGGAGCAGCGACGTGGCGGACGATGATCTGGTGCCCCTCGTCCCTCTAGCCAAGAAAACTCTAGGAGAAACCTCAGATCCCGAGGGATCGAGCGATGGCGGTGCCCTGTGTATCATTCTCCTCTTGAGGGCATCGCTTTTGGAGTTCTCACCAGCTGTAGGGATCAGCGGAGGCCCTGGGTTTGGTGGAGGTGGTCATCTTCTCCGTCAAAGGTGGCCGGCCTGCGGCTGGATTGGCAGATCTCGCGATCCGTCTTCCAGTCCTAGCAGCGAGGCGGGGAGACGTAGGTGCCGGTGAAAACCGAGCCATTGGTAGGCGATGGCGGTGTTACCACGTCGTTACCTTGATGAAGGCATCACCGTGCACCTTGTGTCGACCTCAATCGTGGTACTCCGGGGGAAACCCTAAGATCTTCGGGTCGGGCGATGGAGGTGCCGCGGTGTCGGTATCACGTTCTCTCCTGGGAGCATCGCCTGTGGAGCAGCGTTGGATGGAAGCGACAGGAGGATGGAGCGGCTAGCGCGCGCGGGGGGGGGGGGGGGGGGGAGGGAGGGTGCTGGTTGGCACCGAGGTGGTGTCGGTGGCTGGTTTGGCGAGAGTCTGCGCATTGATCTACATGCTGATGACGGGTTGGCGAAAGATTTTGAAGGCGGCGACATCCGGAGCGTGTGCGTGGGCGCAACTCCGTGGATATGCTGTGCGGTTCTAGGACTCCTTTCACTTGAGTTCGTGCCGCCGTGCCAAGGCACTCCAGCTTCTTTTAGCGAGTAGCAACAGTGTGGGTGACCATGAGGGGTCGAAACAGGTAGATAGGGGTTTGATAGATCTCGTTGGGTAGCTGGCGATACAGTTATCGTTATTGTCAGTGTTTAGCTTTGGCAGTTCTGGTTGTATGATTTTTGTAATGATCTTTACCAAACAATGTGGTTCTAATAATAAATAAAGGCTGTGTGTATCGCTCGATGCAGAGGCCGGGGCTCCGCTCCCCATTTCGAAAAAAATCTGAGTATGCTCATTAAGTAAAGCAGCATTTGATCTAAAAAAATCCTGGGCATATATAGTCAATGTTATATCCTACAAACATGCAAAATCAACTGAAATCCTTTATAATACGGACTACACAAAAACGGTAGTATCTAATAAAATTTGGAGATTTTGAAATTATGCATACTTAGATCCACACTTTTGTTATTTCATAATACAAAGTGTTTTAAATTGATATTTACATGTTCCTAGGATACATTATTGTTGGCTAGATCCAGATTTTGTGAGAACTTTTTTGAATCTCAGAAACATAATTTTTTTATTTCTTAAAAAAAAAATAACGATCACTAGTGGCCACTGCACCACGTCTCCACCGGAGAAAGAACATAAAGTATTATCCTTTAGCTAAGGTCATTGTTGCTTGACCAAACACGCATACGCATCAAAGCCAAGAATCTGGAACGTGGGAAAGAACCCTATTTGAAAGAACCCTATTTGCTAAGGTCATTGTCTTGGACTGTTGCCGCCTGTGCACGCAGACTGCTACTGCTGCTAAACTAATCCACGGGCTATGTACTACCGAGCAGCTCCTAGCTATAGCGAGGTCCTTCAGAGTCACACAGCTCGGTCGTTTTCATACCTTTGTTAATCCCCAAGCCCGCAAAAAATTTAGATGACGCACACGTCTTCTAGAAAGCTCATTTCTTAATGGTTACGAGGGAACACGACGCCATGACTTCATCTCCTCTCGCGACCTTTCTTGCAGATACTAGATCTTTTTGCAGCTCAAATTCCGTACGAAATGGTAACACGCGCAGGTGTAACCTTATGATACGTCTTTCTTACGAAGAACGGGTAAATTCCTGATGAATTTTCTTTCCAATTTGGACACGCGAGTCGTGGCGATAAGGATAGGATCGCCGTAAGGGATTAGTATGTATGACCCAATGTGATGAGATGGTGAATCAATCATGTCATTATTAGTCCTTAGGCTCCATGTATGACCTGCTGCTCGTTGCTGACGCCGGAGATTAGGGGAGAGACAAAAAGGGAGCGTTGATTTGTTCATTAGCAACTAGTTTTCGGTCGATCGAGAAATAGCTTAACTCTTGTGAGTTGTAACTACTTGCAACTCCTAGCGAGCACAAAATCATAATGAAAAATCGATAGTTGTTGACATTTTTTTCCAATTGTAACCCATATGCAAATGCGAATGGCGAACAAAATACAAAAATAATAATGCATTTTTTTGGTGAGAAACACAGCACATCGAAGACGCTCACATACACGCACGCACACTCACCCCTATGAACACACGCACACGACACTATCCCTATGAGCACCTCCGAGAGACCGAGCCGTCATATCTTGAGGTTGACGAAGTGACCATGGGCGTATCACTATTGACAGGCACATCACGTACCACTGAAAGAACATCGCCGGTTAAATCCTGAAATAAATCTAGGTAATGCAAACACCCATGCCAAGTCTAGGACTTGAACCTGGGTGGGCTAGTTACAGAGTAAATTGCAGATAACTACCACAATTCGGGCACCAGTTACGAGTCAGTACCAACATTCGTAATTTTTGTGAGTCATTACCAAGTTTGGGACACAACGTTGCGAATCGGACTAATTTGTGGCTAATAGTATTTTGACAACCCTGACTGCTGGGGCTTAGCTATAAGTGCTAAGTTGGCAGCATATGTGGAGGATTAGCTGAGCTGGACATGGGTTCCACCTGTCAGCCAAATCATCTTTGGCCTCATCCCCTTTCTCTCTTTGCAGAGGTTACAAGCGGGGCCGCCTGAATGATGCGGGCAGCCGGCGCGAAGGTCCTAGGTGGCTTGCAACGGAGACCCGGGGTGCTGGCGGACGGAGAGACACAGGACGGCTAGCCCTGACGTGAGGCGACTTAATGGCGACGAAATCGTCTGGAGAAGGCGGTCGCCTGGGACAAGAACCCCGACAATTCCCGGTGATAAATGGCTCCATTATTCGATTCCATTGGCTTAGATGATCAACACGGAGAGGCGGAGCTCCAAGGAGCTTCGTCTTGGTTCATGGAAGAGTAGAACAACAACAGTGAGGCCAGATCGGACCAGCATGGATGGAGCGAGGGGGATGGGGAGAGGAGCAGAGGGTGGGGTGGCCTCCAGCCGGTGGGGGAGAGGAGCACGGGCGCTCAGCGGCACCTCCCTCCATGGGACAGAGGAGCACGGGCGACGCAAATGCCTCTCTTCGATGGGGGAGGAGTAGGGGCGCCTCCCTCGGGTAGGGGAGAGGAGTAGGGGCGGCACTTGCCGGTGGAGAGAGGAGCATGGGCGCGCATGGTGGTGCTCTAGTTCGCCGGTGTGTGGCCAGGGAAGACGCGCGCGGTGGTGCTTCAGTTTATCTAGCTAGATAGAGATGGAAGGAGGAAGGAGAGGTGAAAATATGAGGGGTTGACAAGTGGGTCCCACTTCGACCTCAGCTCCTTCTGGACATGTGCTGCCAACTCGGCACTTACACTGTCAAAATACTATTAACCATGAATTAGTCTGATTCGCAACGACTCGTAAAAATTACGAATGTTGGTACTGACTCGTAAGTGGTGCCCGAATTGTGGTAGTTATCTGCAATTTACTCCCGGTTACACCACACGAAACCTAACCACCAGAGCACAACTCAGTTTGTAATAATGCAAATTTAACTACTCCCTTCGACCCAAATTAGTTGACTTAGATTTCTCTAAATTCGACTGTATGTAGATATGATTTAGTATTACGTACATCCGTATCTTGATAAATTTGACTTAGCTAATTTGGGTTGGAGGGAGCACCTGAAGTTGACTAAGATCTAAGATAATTTTCGGTCGACCAGGAACTAACAAACCGTTGTTAAAGGATGGCCCCACAAGGGCAACCCCATCCCAATTCGATTGCCCAACTTCCGCACAAGAGGAGATCGATTCGTCGATGAAACTAATGATATGTTCTCACAAGAACACATCCATCAGCAGCCACCTGTTATATAGTATGATCTAGAAACTAAACTGACATGATATCATAGGATCCCTTTTCCGCCCTAAGGTACGATGTGATTGATGATGGAGGGTCTTTCTTTAGTTAATCATCATCCCTTGCCTTGCCAGCATGTCCAAGCGACTGCAGCTCTCCTACTTCGCGAAGCTGACATTGCTACAGACATTACTCTCTTGTCGTCCCTCCCTCCCCTCCCTCTGCCGGAGTCTTCGCCGGTTTGCGAGGTGAGAAGCGTTTTTGTTCTTTCTCGAGACGACTTTGCCGCGGGAGAGGAGTGTCGTGGGGACTGGGGAAGTGACTGGTCACTTGCTGGACAACGATGCGTGGTTGGTTGATGCGGTGACAGGCTCGCCTGGACAGCTCCTGGATCACTCTCCAGGTACTTTGGAGTTTGGAGGACAGGTAAAAGGGTTCAGCTTCCTGCCGCAGCAGGCGTTCTTGTTCCTGAATGGTGCCCGCAGGTGGGGATTAAGCGCACATTCAGCAACTTTTGTGAGTACGGTAAGGTAGTACACGTTCTTCAGTGCCAAAACAGCCGTGCACTTCTGGCGCCGGATAAGATCTGATTCAGAACCATCTCCGGCCGCGCCCCTCGAACGGCGCCACAAAAAGGCTATTAAGTGCCGGCCGGAACCCAGCCACATGTCGTAAATGGTCAGTTCGATCCGGCGCGGCCCAATAGCCTGTTTGGTCTCTCTAGACCATGTTTGATACACATGACTTATTGCAGGCCCGACGGACACATGTCGCTGACAACGTGGGCCAACCCTCTCATCGGCTTGATCGCTCCTATTTTGCCTCACATTGCCTTTTCCTTTTCATTTCTCCAGCCAACAGCAACCTATTCCCGGCGACGCCTCATCGGCACTACACCTCACTCATCTTCACAGCCATGGCGGCAGCAGCTGCAGCGACGGGCGGACAGAAGGCGCCGGAGCCCGAGGAGAAGGGCAGTAGTGGGTAGGTAAAGTGGAGATTTGGTGCACGTGGACACCAGTGCTCTCTTGGTTTTGAAAAACAATAAAAATAGTACTTTTTGGTTTAAAAAAGTTTAAAAATCTCGAAAATGCATGTACATGGTTCATATATTTGCGAGAAATTGCATTAAAAATCATTTTATTTTAGGCTGACGGAAAATGACATATTTCTAACAGTGAATAAGATTAAAAATACGTAATTTTTTTTTAAAAATTGTCTTTTTTGTAGTTCAAAATATAACATATTTTTTAAAAAAATTCTAGCATATATTCTGGATGGATGTATCTAGTTAAATATTTCTTTTTAAAGAAAAATCTAAAAGTAAGTTTTAACATTTTCTAAATAGAAGGAGCTTACATGCCAAAGACACTTTCCATTTTCCCGGTGGATACTGCTTTTTTTTAGCAGGGATACTGCTTTATTTAAACGAAGTTGTCCGTCCCAGGGCAGTTTGTGGAGAGTTACTTGTGGGCCCATCACTAGGCCAGTCCAGCCCAACATATTAACAACCCACAGTCCAATATGTAGTACGAAGTGGTGGCCTGAACAGTGTGATTTCCTGGACTGACGCGGCCCATTGTGGCCAATCTTCTCTTCCTTGATCGAAATAAGTCTCGGTAATCCCAGACCCGCGTCTCCTCGTCAGTTGGTCATCGAAATTTCAGTAGTAGTGGAACCACTAAACCAGACGGCCACACAGCTCCTTTTTTTTTCAACCGCCACCCCCTCCTGACCTAGCCACCGCCTCTCCTCCGTCTTCTCCATAGACCGGTTCCCTCTCCTCCGGCCGGCCTCGCCGGTGTCAGGAGGGGTGGGGAACCCGATCTATGTGTAGAATTTTTAGTAAATTTAGTGTTTCGAGAGATTAGATTGATAGTCATCTTTTTGGTCTCTACGTTAGTGAAGATGACATCGTCTACAATAAGTGATATTCGGCCTTCCGTTCGACGACGAGATCTTCTTCCCGGCGTAAATGGTAGTGTTGTAAGATTACAGTTCTATATGTATGGTCTTTCAGATCTTACTTCGTCAAGTTGATTTTCGAGTTTTTTGCATGGTTGCTGCGAGGATCTTCCTCGCAATATTTGTTCCGGCTGCTACGTCCTCGACAATGGTGGTTCGTACTATCGGTTCACTAGGAATGTCGACCAGGCTGTTCGGTTACTTTGGACTGAAATACTGGTGTTGGTACTCTTGCCGATGTTGATTGATTACTCTAATGGATGCGCGCGTGCATGCAACCTTGGCACTGCGGCTCAAATTAAAATTACGGGAGAACCCCCGTTGTATTTACAGGTTGTGGTTTGGTATTTGTTAGTTCTTGGCTGTCTTCAGAAAGGTTTAAGATGGTGTCTTGGAAGAAGAAAGAGTTTGAAGATCTTAGTGATTTACTAGTTTCTTTTAGACTTTCTTTTGTAATTGCAGGAGACATCATATGTATCTCTACCATGTACTATATGCTTCTATGAATATATCGTGGTATTAATTGTCAAAAAAAGAAAAACAGACGGCCACACAGAATGTGAGTCACGGGCTCACGGGTAAATTGCAAGAAACCACCACAATTCGTGCAAAGTTATCAACCCTTTAGAAAAAAACACACCAGATAACATGCATTTTGGTGGGCGTTTGATGATTTTGTCTCCTGTTTTTTTGCAATTTACTCCAGGCTCACGGAACACGCCGGAAAGGAATGCGTGACCGACCTACTAATTCTAGCTAGCTCCACCATTGACTAGCCTGTCAATGGTCAACCGGGAAGCGACAGTAGCTATGAAGCAGGTACCCCGATCCATTCCTCACACGCTCGGTAGATTCAGCGCTTCGATCACCTGCTTGCTATCTACTGCTCATCTTACCTACCTCTCGCGTCGATCCTCCGGCGAGTTCTTTCCTCCCGTATATTATGGCGCTAGCTGCCATGCTGCTGTGCCATCTCAGTACTAATCAGTCACAGTCACAGGCTCACAGCTAGCTAGCATTCCAGCATGGGACACACCCTCGCCGTCACCGTCGTGGCCGCGCTGAGCCTCCTGCTCCTCCACACCAACCCATTCGCCGTCGCACGGCCGACGCCCACGAGACCGGCGACCTCCGAGACGTCCTTGCTCGCGGTGCCACCGACGTCGGCAGCCGAGGGCGCGCAGTGGCGTGCCGCCGATGCGGCCGCCAGGGCGGGGAAGTGGCTGCCGTACCCGTACGCGAGCGGCGGCGTGCACCACTACCCGGGGTACCCCAGGTACTACACGGGGTACCCCGAGGGAAAGCCGATGATGTGGGCGGCGGGCGCGCCACCGTCTCTGCTAGGCGCCTACGGCGGAAAGCTCGGCCAGCTCGGGAAGTCCGCATCACCGTACGTCGACGAGACCCGGCAGGAGCAGGTCGCCATGTGGGCTTCGCTGCTCAACCCGCAGAGGCCAACCACGCCTACCAGCTGGCTGCCGGCCAATGGCGGCGACGAGCCCGCGGATCAGGCTCGCGACGAGCCTAAGGCGGTTGAAGGCGCGGCTGAAGGGACGGAGATGGACGTGCCCCCGGGCGGTGGTGGGATTCACACCGGCGGTCAGCCCAAGTGGGGGTTGTACCCTGGGAACAACAATGGCAAGTGAAGATGATTTGCGTGCCCAAACAGAATTACTGCGCGCGCTAGCAGTATACTTTTTTGCTATCGAATAGATGTGGCTCGACGGCTGTGCAGTCACGCTTGCACAACTACAATTGATAATGTTACAGTTTCGATTATAGAAATAACATTTTTATTTGTTCTGAACTTATACGGAAATAACATTTTTAGTTTCAATAGTTCATGTCCGAAAAAAAAGTTGCAACATACCACTAGTTAGCATGATTTGGCCCAAACTGGCAGTAGTATGGCGGTAACGGCAAAGCCCAACACATTGGGCCGTAGCATGTCTCTTTCAGATAAGAATTCAACGTCCACTAAAAAAAAGATAAGAATTCAACGTGCCCCCCTAAAAGAACAAATCAGCATTTTTTCATTATTAGTTTTTTTTTAAAAAACATTTCACCAATCTATTAATAATAATCAACATCAAAAGTAATAAAAGTTTAAAATAGGTCCCTGGACCAACTAGCGACCACTATAGACACTAGCACGATCCGAAGGCGCGACACAGTCTTCGCTCCTCCATCCCCTAAGTAGGGTAAAGATTACCGTAGTAGAGATTCTTCTAGCAGATAAATATGAAGTCGTCGTGCTAATACCTGAATAATCAACATACCAGAGCGCCAACCATTGTCAACGATGACAATCGTCAATTAGAAGAGATTGATCTCATACCGCACCAAACGACTGGATCCCAAAAGATCCGCCGGACTCATATGTAAGTGAAGTATTGTAATATTCCACTTACGGTGAATTATTCTTGTAGCTCAAGTAATTCGTTAGCCCCTGCAAAACCTAGCTACCTTTCCATGGAGGAACAAAAAAGAAAGCATTACATAGGTTGAGCCGCTATATATGTTGAAGGGGCTACATACCATTGTTCGTGGCATGTGCTTCGAAGTAGGCCTTAACTTTCTTAGGGACCAAGCCGTGTGTTTTCGCCTTCAAATGTTGTTGGAGGAGAACAAATCACACCGAACCGGTACGATAGAGAAAATAAGAAAAGAGAGGTGATCCCTAGGTCCTTCCACGCCGGTGTCGGTCCATCCCACATCCGATGGCCTTTGAAGCTTTGGAGGTGCGGGCGACCCTGACTTCTCACTATCCGAAGGGTTCTCATTTCTTGTTTTAGGTATTTTTGTGTCTTCTTTATTTGGGATGTTGAGAAGACAACAACATCATGTAGTAAGAAGGTTTTCCCTGTCCTCGATGGTGCACCTAGCGTCGATAGAGGATGTATGGAGTCGTGGAACCTGTTAGGAATATAAATATATAGTATAGTCCTTTTTATCAGTTTGGACTTTTAAAATAGTTGGCTAGTGCATAAATCTTTTATGGTATTTGAGCTAAGAGGCCTCAAGTTCAAGACCATGCTCACGCCGTATTAAAACAAGATTATGTGGCATGCACCGAACCTATGCTAAGGACTAAAATAACCTATACGAGTGTTAAGAATATAAATATATAGCTAGTGAGCGCGAGTGTTAAGAATATAAATATATAGCTAGCCCTTTCCATCAGTTCAGACTTTTGAAATAGTTGGCTAGTGCAAAAATCCTTTACGACCGATCTATAGATCCTCATGATTTGATCGGTTTTCGTGTACATTTGTGTGGTATTAGATCATTCTCCCGCGATATAGGGTTATTATCATTAGGGATGATTGTTGCTCTAGTATGCTTGTCCTTTAAGGTTTTAGAACGATGACTTTCTGTCTATCTACTATAACAAACTTTAGGTTTGGCCGACTCAGGTGATGGAGGGTGAGAATGGCGACACGCCTTCATCACACGCTAGTGCCGCTAGTTGGTGCTAGGTAGTCCAAAATTCTATTTATACTCCATCTGTTTCAAAATATAAGATGTTTTAGCTTTTTTCTGTAACACATGTATGTAGACGTTTTTAGTATATACGTTTTTGCTCCGAACCTATACACTAAAATGTTTCTAGATATATGTGTTTCAGAAAAAAGTCTAAACCATCTTATAATTTAGAATGGAGAGAGTATTCTTTTTTACTATTTTTAGAGTTCTTTATAATATTGTTAATAATTATTAATATGAGAAGAAAAGGCCGCTGATGATACATGAATCGCTTTCCAAAGGCAAGACATTATCTAATTAGCAAAACCAGCTTTAAAAAGTAAAGGAGTTGCACAGTACATTGACTGTAACAGATGCAGATTTATTCTTTTCGAAGTGGAAGTTCTTTCTCATCTCTATCTTTTTTAACCAAATGATTGCTGTCATTTTACCAACTGAGCAAAAAGGGTTGCCGGGGCTACATCAGACGATTGGAATCTCTGAAAGTAAAACGGAAAAAGGGCTCTCCGGTGACCAGTGATTTCTATTGTTGTGCGTGTCCTCTCTGAGTCCAAGCAGAAGATCTGTGCGTGCACTAGCAAAGCTTCTGGAGATGACTATGTGCTGTATGTGCTAATTGAATGGGGGAAAAAAAATCATGGACACACTTTTTTTTAAGAATTTACTTATTCTTTTATGAGTTGTGCTAAAACATGAGGTCACTTTGCTATGTCCCTTTTTGACGGGCCTAGTTTAGGTCTAATCCTAGCCCACCAAGAAAACAATCCAAATAAATGGCTTTGCCATTATTTTTTCAAGATTTTCTCCTACTGAACACAAGCAATCAATCATGACACTCACATGGCATGATCAATCAGCAGCTTGACGACGGCCTCCTGCCAACTGGTTGGCTCCATGCCCAGCTTTGCCCTGCATGGCATGTGGGAGGCAAAGTCATGCATATTAATGGAGTTCAGAATTGAGATGACGACTCGTGAGTAAGTTGGGCAGCAAGGGATCCCCAGCCACATGCACGTTGGCCGTTCTCCTGGCTCACAGTTCACATGGCCCTCCCTCTCAAGTCTCAACGAGGGAAGGAGAAAAAGATGTGGCCGTGATTTGGAGGATCTGTTTCGTGGCCAGCGGCTGCTTAGGGGATGTGGATATGCCCAACTTGGCTAAGACAGAATCCGGGGAACAACTTGAGTTTTCGTTGTCTTTGGTATTTTTTTGCAAGGAAAAGCTATCCACCGGCCAAGTTGTTCGTGAGCATGGGTATTCCAAGATTTTGGGTGTCGCCCATATGTCCCTCATGATGCGTGGAACCCTGATGCAACATTATGATTTTCTTTTTGCGAAACAACATTACGATACTATTATTATTATTATCACCATACATCTATCAACCAATATATCATCTAGTATATCTAAGCTATTCCGTATGTGTGCTTTACAGCTTTTGCCGCAATTTCTTTAAAATGGATTTAAGCTATATATATACACATCTCTCCTTCTCGAAATAGGCTTTCACCCCGCTATATTAATATAGCAACCACACACGATACAAGAGCAAGAGCTGGAGCCTCAGCACAATCAAGCCCAAACGAAAAAAGAAGAGAAACGAAAGCCAACAAAGGTCAATCGACGAAACAAATGTGACTCGCACTCGCTGCGCCCTCCGACAATGTCCCACCATGCTCTAGCACTCCAAAGCGCCACACCGCGTACCAAGCAACACCTTCAAGAGGGGTTGCGACGACGACAACGTTGTTACCCGGACTAGTCCTAGGGGTTTCCCCCATACTCGGATGGGAGTGGAGAAGGGTACACCCGATGCCCTCTAGGAAGGAACGGCGGCATGCCCGCAGGCATCACTGTGTTGGTGCCGGACGAACCGACATGGATTTCTCCTGAGCCCCCAAAGAACCACTACCCCTCACGCTCCGAAGCGCTCCGCCCAACTTGCCGCCCACCAGCATGCACCACCACGATTGAAACGCCACCCTTGTAAGTCTCACCCTGAACACCATAGCGAGGCCCAGAGGTCGGAGGAAGAGAGCATTGCAGGAGTTGGGGGAATCAACAACGCAACCGGCATGAGGGAACTACCTCCACCGCCTTCGCAGTACACTACAACAAAAAGTTGGCTTTTACAACAGATGGTTTTCGTGGCTGAAGGCCCAGTTTTCATGGTCAAAAAGAAGTCTTCCGCGGCGGATGGGTACCCGTGGTAAAAGACCCGTCACCAAAGAATCAACCATGATTTTTTCGCAACCGTGACGGATCGCACCCTTCAACCACGAAACTTCGTGCTATGGTAGATCGGTTTCACTAGCCTAGTTGACTGCTGACGTCGTGCAAACTGCCACGTGGCAAGCGCTATTAACAACCAGTTATCGCCATTAACCGTCACAAAAGCGTGGTTGAAGCCTGGTCCAGGAAAGGTCTGTTAATTATTAAGTGGGCCAGCCTATGAGACAAGGCCAATAAGAAGATGGCACGTTATTGTTTCGGCCTGTCAGAGGCCTGCGCTGATTAAAGGGGGCCCATCACTTTGCATCCCAACTATGGCTTGTTAACTTTCCGGTTCGTTATTGTTTTGGCCCGCAGAAGGCCCAACGGGGTCCGTCACTGTGTGGCCCATTAGCGGCCTGCTCCATGTCGTTATGGTACTGTTAAGGCCTGCTTTAGGCCCATCACTGATCTTAAAGCCCGTGGTCAGCCACCCACTAAAGGCCCATTTGTTAGAAGATCCGTTACTATTCTGGCATTTTACTGTTCGAGCCTGCCCATCGTGGGCTGCCCACTAACGACACATTTGTGAGAAGATTCGCTACTATTCTAGCCTTCTACCATTCTGGTCTTTTACTATTCAGGCATGTTACTGTTCAAGCCTTTCACTATTTAGGCTCATAAGATGTTAGGCCTTTTAGTGCTTTGCGGCCTGCTATGATTCTGGTCTTTTACTGTTCTGAACTTTTACTGATCATGGGGCCCATTCATGGTGTCCCTTTCGGCCTTTTGCATGTGAGGGCCATTACTATTGCGACCTTTTACTGTTTGGCTATTCTGAGGTCCACGCCAATCACAACGATCAAAAAGGTGTGTACGGACCATCAACGAGCATCATTTAATGTCCATCGTTTCTCAGTACATAACGTCCCAAAAGCAAAACCCAATTGGCCTAGGAGTAGGAGGGAGACATGGGTGGTGCGAATTGGGGAAAAAGGAGTTGGGCAACTTCTAGTGGCTCCCAAGGAGGCCACATGCGGAGGTGGTATGTGTTGTCGGTAGCCCCAACCTACCCTAGTGTGTCGAGGTGGCAAGGGAGTGTTGCACCTATTCCTAGATCGCCATACTTGCTGACAACATATGAGGGTGCTAGTGCAAACCATGTTTCAGGCTCAACCCCTAATGGCTATTAGGGACGGGTTGAGGGGTGTAGGTGGAGATGCCCTTGCACGACGCACGACGCACCTAGGACGTTACACATGCACCCAAGGTGTGTTTGCTTGCTCGGCTCTTTATTTCTGTTTTCTCACTTGGCCTGCTGGATGCTACATATGGCTAGATTTGTCTTGGGCCAAGTTTGGCAGTTTGTTTGGTTGGCCACGTTTAGTTTTGGTGCAATTTTGGCTAGTGTTTTGGTTGGAAACAAAACTAACTATGGCTGTTCGGATGCAAAAATCAGCTTTTTTGGTGGCACACGTGGTAGTATTGGGGTCACCACTTCTCATAGGTGGCGATGTTACCACACAGTTTGAAGCCGATTATGAAACAAGTACATAACAAATTAAACTAACAACATCAGCAAATTAACACCCTAGGTACTAACGAATAGCAGTTCATCACAATGTTACCTACCTACTAGGAAATGGCAGTTCACCTCAAATATTACCTAGGTACTACGAATGGAAGTTTTACACCCACATTAGGGGTTATTCAAAGAACAATATGACATTAGTTCATTAGTTCTTATTCACTTCTTATTCTTCTTCTACACTTCTTCCGCTTCAGATTCTCGTGTTTCCTTTGGCCGTCCACATTTTGTTAGCCCATTGCTGTTTCTTGTTCTTCTAAGCACGACCATCATGTAAAGGGACACCATGGCCACCATCAGCGTCGCTCTCATATGGAACTACATCCTCCTCTTACGGGAAGAATTCATCCGTGCCAAATTGCAAGATCCAGTTATGAATAATGCAACATGCAAGAACAAGCTTAATGTCGTGGTATTGCCGACGAGTACGCCATGGAGGGGTCCTCACAATGCGTGTTTAGAGACGTGGGGTAAGATGGAGAGTGTGAGGGTACGAGGTAACCCAGCTTACCCAGGTTCAAGTCCCACAACGGTGGCGTAACTCTACTCCTGCTATAAATCACTATAATGGCCATACTCCAAGTTACAGAGATATGTTTGCTGTGCGAGGTGTTGCGCGTTGTACGCTGCAATCAGAGAAGTTGTGCCCTAAAGGCTCCCGTAGGCCGGCTTATAAAGGCGCCAATACCTAGGGTTTATAGGGAAAGGTCCTTGTCGGACAAGGTAAAGAGTCCTACACCTACACGAACTAGTCTTCCGTGTCTTGTACTCCAAGGCTCCAAGTATGTCGGTGACTCCTGCGTAGCCTTCCTTTATCCGGCATGGGCCTCTCTTCAGGGTCCATCAAACTGGGCCGCCCAGCAGGCCATAGGCCTTGCTACCAACTATGGGCCACCCGGGTTAGGCGGATTGGTGACATGCTATGAGGGTATCCATATAGCATATCCCCAACAGTAGCCCCCGGAGGGCTTTGAAATATTGCGCCGTCTTGCTCGTTGATCTCTGAATATCCCGTCTAAGTGATGCTGGCAATTCGTCAAGCAATATCTCAAAGGTCTCCCAAAGAACCCTGCAATCCTCTCCGGCTTCACAATGCAGCCGGAGATTCCTTGAGTTTTCGTTTCCAGAGTCGGACGATCTCTGTCTTCGATGAAATTTTCGGATGTTACCCTTCACTGCAATCGTCAGGAGGATGACGTAGGGTACAACCTACGCTACCTCGAAACTCATAGAAACAAAGAATTAATAATTAGCTATTTTCATGCGCGCGAAATCCAAAACAGCTATCGGAGGATGACCTCCGGATACCCCAACCGGACAAGAACTATGGTAGTCGGATCACGCCCGGCTGGCTGAGCGCAGCCGGACAAGGCAAGTCAAGCCGGCTACCTCATGGTAGCCAGAATGGCGAGAAGCAGCCGGCTACATCAGCGTAGCCGGACGGGCTCGCATGGCGTTCACTGTGCCCACAATGACCATACCGCACATACTCTGATGGGACATAGTTGTACTGGATAGTGTAGATGACCAGCCGGCTGGGACCCACCTATGGGGCCCGCTAGCCGGACTGACCATTGAGACCGTTGCCTCTCTGCCTATATAAGGAGAGGCAAGGGCTCAGTAGAAAGGGTTGGTCTATGTGCATTTAAGACAGTAGTTCGAGAATACAACTCGAGGAGCACTTGTAGCCCGTATATCACTCATAGTCAGTTCGGCAGGAGTAGGAGTTTTATCTCATCGCGAGGGCTCCGAACCTGCGTACTTCCTGCGTCCAGCTGCGCTTGCTTGTATCCAATCCCGCTTGCGGACGCCGTTGATAGTTTTCCTGCTAGTTCCCGCACCTTTATCTAACTTGCTTAGGTACTGTCGTTCCCAATACAATGATAGTTGGCGCCCACCGTGGGGCGTATGGCTTCGACCGGAGTCACGTTCCGCACGAGACCCCGCACTTCAGCCGGTGAGCGCGTGGCCTCCGACCTGGTGCTCACGCTCGGCAAATTCGATTGCGTCATCGACAACGCTTCCTGTTTCGCCGGAACCTCCTTCCCAGCGAACGACTCCATCCTGCTTTTCGGCGACCTTCCTGTCTACGTCACCACCGTTCCGGAGAGTTTCCCTAGGGAGATCGTCTCTGTCGTGGATCTGCCACCTCTGGACAACCATACCTACATCGCTCCCCGCGGTGTCGAGGTTATGATGGCCGGCTCCAGCCCTCACTCCCGCTAGCCGCGGGAGCGGGGTGTGGACGAGGGCGGAACCTCCACGCCACCGCAGCCCCGGAACCCGGTGGAGGAGGCCATTGATCGGCTCCTCACGCTGGTTAACCTCGGGGAGAACCCGGAGGAGGTGGAGGCCAACTTTGCCATGGAAAGACAGCTCCTCCTACAGGAGGCCATGGAGCTGGCGGCGAACCGCAAGAAACTCGAGATCACCCGGCGTGAAATGCGATCAGCCGCATGGCTTCACTCCGGCTATCAGGTGAGGCCGAGGCAGTGAGCTAGGCGGAAGGATGGAAAAGGATGGGGAACCGGATCCCGTGCCCGCCCTCATCCGACCCACCTACAGCACGCCCATCAAGAATATGCGCGCGGCGTGAGCCACAGCGGACGAACTGCCCAACCTGGAGGGTGAGGAGCGAGGCCGCCAGCATGCTCAGGTGCAGGAGCTTCTCCGGATCACGGACGAGTAGGCTGACGCCAACTGACAGATGCAGGAGGACCCCAGCTACTCCAAGGGGAGCAAGCCATCCGTCAACAGTAAGGGCGCGCCTCGCGACACCCAACAGGCGTCCTTCCCTCAGCCGGCTAAGGCTCGCAGCAAGCGTCGCGGTTCAGGCAGCAAGGGCCAGCCGCGCCCAGAGCAAACGGTGAACAGCAACCCACCGCCTCCCCCTCCCCCTACCGGAGCGCCAAGACCCGCCGGTTCCCGTCTCTCGGGTCGAGTGGGAGTGCCCAACCCGGATCGTCCGGATGCCCGTTACCGCATCGAGCTCCTCGCTCAAGCACGCGTTACAGAGGAAGAAGACTCCACCGGACCGTCTGTTTCGTACCTCGCATCCTGAACGAGCCATTTCCGGATAAGTTCACCCTGCCTAGGGACACCCCCAAGTATGACAGTAGTATGAAGCCGAAAGATTGGCTGGCCGACTATGCTACGGCAGTCGGCATTGCCCATGGGAACAAGCACACAGCTGTACGCTACGTCCCCCTTATGCTAACCGGGTCAGAAAGGACGTGGCTCAATAGCCTCGTACCCAACAACATCAACGCCTAGCCAGACTTCGAAAAGGTGTTCGTCTGCAACTTCAACGGCACGTACAAGCGTCCAGGCCGCCCACGCGACCTGGCCTTGTGCGTCCAGGGCGACCGCGAGACCGACCGCGAGTACCTCGCCAAGTGGATGGAGCTGCACAACACTTGCGAGGGCATCCTGGAGAGCCAGGCCATTGGCTTCTTCATCGAGGGATGCCGAGAAGGCACCATGCTTCGTCATCGGCTAATGTGTGACGAGCCGAAAACCATGGCGGAGCTCATTACGGTAGCGGACCAGTACGCCACAGCGGATGCCACCATAAAGAAGCCCCTCCGAGTAAGTGCTGACAGGCATCCGACTCCTACAGAGCCGGCCCGCGACCGTCCGAGCAATCCGGCTGGAGAAGTCGGATCCTCCAGGCACCACGGCAACGACAACTGGTTCCATGGGGACCGCCAGGCCGGATAGCAGAAGCCCCGCTACCACGCACGGCAGGTCAATGTTGTGGAGGGCACGCCCGACGCGCCGGCTAGCGATGCAAGAAGGCAGAAGCCATGGCTCACCTTCGACCAGATGTTTGACGGCCCGTGCAAGTGGCATAGCGGTCCCTTCAAACCGGCTACGCACACCACCCGGAACTGCAGCTGGACTCGCCAGCTAAAGGACCAAGGCAACCAGCAACGTCTTCCCCCGCCCCCTCCTGGTGGACCACCACCGGCTAGGGGAGCCGGCAATGATGGTAACGGCAGCAATGTCGACAACAACGGCTACCCCCAACCACACGCTGCATACCACATCTTCGAGACGGAGCTGGACAACAAGCACAGCCGCAGGCGACACTCCAAGGAGGTCAACGCCATCGTCTCCATGTCCCTGGTCCCCCAGTACCTGAACTGGTCGGAAACCCCCATCACCTGGAGCCGAGAAGACTAGCCCGAGCAGCTTCTGACTCCCGGGGGCTACGCCATGGTGCTCGACCCCCTCATCGTCTCCAATGAGTGCACCTGCCGCTTCTCGCGCGTCCTCATCAACGGAGCCAGCAGCCTCAACCTCCTCTACTGGTCTTCACTGGAGAAGCTGGGCATCCGCGAATGCGACCTACGCCCGACTACCACAATGTTCCACGGCGTACTGTCGGGACCGACTTGCACCCCGCTAGGTAAAATCCAGCTGGACATCATCTTCGGGACCGAGGAAAACTTCCGCCGTGAGCCGATTTGGTTCGAGGTGGTAAACCTGACGAGCTCCTACCACGCTCTCCGAGGGCACCCCGCCCTCGCTAATTCATGGCCATCCCCCACTACACATACCTCAAGACGAAGATGCCGGGACCAAACGGCGTGATCACCGTCGCCAGCTGCTTCAGGCGGTCGATGGAGTGCGCCTCAGCCGGTTCCAAACTGGCAGAGGCCCTCATCATAGCCGAAGAGAAGCGCGTGATCATGCGTAATGTGGCCATGGCCCAACAAGATATGCCGGCTAGCAGCAAGCCGGCTGGAGAAGGAGCTTTCCAGCCGACAAAGGAGACGAAGAGGATCCTACTCGACCCCTCTGACCCAACCAAGTTCGTCACCATTGGTGCCAACTTGGACAACAAATAGGAAGGCGCGCTCGTCGACTTCCTCCGTGAGAATCGGGACATCTTTGCATGGTCACCTAAGGACATGCCAGGTGTACCGAGGGAGTTCGCCGAGCACTCACTTCATGTGCGGCCGGATGCCAAGCCGATCAAGCAGCCTCTGCGCCGGTTCACAGAGGAGAAGAGGAAGATTATCAGTGATGAGATCACCCGGCTCCTCGCAGCCGGGTTCATCATGGAAGTGTACCACCCGGACTGGCTGGCAAACCCAGTCCTGATGCTGAAGAAGAACAAGACCTAGAGCATGTGTATCGACTACACCAGCCTGAACAAGGCGTGCCCGAAAGACCCATTCACATTGCCCCGTATCGATCAAGTCATTGATTCCACGGCCGGCTGTGATTTGTTGTCTTTTTTAGATTGTTATTCTGGTTACAATCAGATCCGGCTAAACCCGGCTGACCAGATAAAAACATCATTTATCACCCCGTATGGGGCTTTCTGCTATGTAACCATGCCTTTCGATCTGAAGAATGCAGGCGCCACCTATCAGCGCTGCATGCAGAAGTGCTTACACTCGCAGATCGGCCGAAACGTGCATGCTTATGTGGATGATGTGGTCATCAAGACCAAGGAGAAGCGCACCCTCCTCGAAGACCTGGGAGAGACATTTGGCAACCTTCGGCAATACCAGATGAAGCTGAACCCAGAGAAATGCGTCTTCGGAGTCCCATTCGGCCAACTACTCGGTTTCCTCGTATCGCAACGAGGGATCGAGGCGAATCCGGAAAAGATCGCAGCCATCGAGAGGATGAAGCCGCCCAGGAGCCTACTTGGAGTCCAGAAGTTCACCGGATGCCTACCCTCCCTCAGCCGTTTCGTTAGCCGGTTGGGGGAGAAGGCACTCCCGTTGTACCAGCTGATGAAGAAGACAGACAAGTTCTCCTGGACCTTGCAAGCCGCCGCCGCCTTTCATGACCTCAAGCGCATGCTATCCACAGCGCCGGTTCTAGCCATGACGGCTAGCAAGGAGCCGATGTTGCTCTATATAGCAGCCATCAGCCGGGTCATCAGCGTCGTCTTGGTGGTGGAGCGCCCCGAGGAAGGCAAGGCTCAGCCGGTTCAGCGACCCATCTACTACCTCAGCGAGGTTCTCTCCCTCTCCAAGCAGAACTACCCCCACTACCAGAAGATGTGTTATGGCATGTACCTGGCATGCAAGAAGCTCAAGCACTACTTCTAGGAGCATCCGATTAAGGTCATGTGCACTGCACCCCTTTCGGAAATCATCGACAACAAGGACGCCACCAGCTGAGTCGCCAAGTGGGCCATCGAGCTTGCCGCCTACTCGATCTAGTACGAGCCCCGGCTCACGATCAAGTCGCAGGCGCTGGCGGACTTCCTCGTCGACTGGGCCGAGACCCAATACCTCCTACCGGTTCCGGATTCAGACCATTGGAGGATGCATTTCGACGGGTCAAAGATGCTCGGGGACTTCGGAGCCGGCATCGTGCTCACCTCGCCCAAAGGAGACCGGCTGGAGTACATCCTGCAGGTCCACTTCAAGGCCGCTAACAACATAGCCGAATACGAGGCACTGGTGCACGGCCTCTGGCTAGCCAGAGAGATTGGTGTCAACCGGATCCTTTGCTTCGTTGATTCGGATCTGGTGGTGCAGCAGGTATCCGGAGAGTGGGACGCCCGCGACGCAAACATGGCTCTCTACCGGTTCCACATACAGAAGCTCAGCGCTTGCTTCGACGGATGTGAATTCCATCATGTCCCTCGCATCAACAACAAGGCAGCCGATTCACTCGCACGAATCGGATCCACCAGGCAGGCGATCCCACCTGGGGTCTCCTTGGAGCACCTGCGCAAGCCCTCCATCAACCCGTCCCTTGAGTCGGACTCCATCATATGGGCAGGGAGTGCCCCGGTTGACGGTGCGGCAGACGTAGAGCCGGCAGAACCTCCAAAGAAGAAGGCCTGCCCCAACTCCGGCAAGCCAGTACCCTTCGGCTCGCAAGACCTGGGGGCCGCCGACTCGTCAAGCGGCTCGGGGGCTGCCGTCTCGGGTACCCCATCCGGACGACCCCCGATGACCATCAACCGGAGAGCGGAAGCATCCTCACCATCTGGGAGATACCGTCCTGGGCACAGCCCTTCATGGACTACATCGCCAAAGGAGAACTTCCGGATGACGAGGTGGAGGCCAGGCAAATCCGGCGCCGCGCGCACACGTACACCATCATCAACAAAGAATTGTACAAGCGCAGCGTATCCGGCATCTTCCAAAGGTGTGTTGACGTGGACACAGGCTATCGGCTGCTCAAGGACATCCACCAGGGGGAGTGCGGGCACCACGCTTTATCAAGGGCGATAGTCGCCAAGGCGTTTTGCCATGGTTTGTATTGGCCCACCGCCCTCGAGGACGCCGAACAGCTAGTCCGCACGTGCAATGGGTGCCAACGCTTTGGGCAGCTTAGGCAAATGCCGGCTTCGGTGCTCAAGACCATACCGATCACCTGACCCTTCGCTGTTTGGGGCCTCGACATGATCGGTCCCTTCAAGCAGGCGTGCGCGGGCATGACCCATCTGCTGGTGGCGGTGGACAAATTTACAGTGGATTGAGGCCAAGCCCATCCGGAAGCTGGACGGGGCGACAATCATCACCTTCTTCACCGACATCATCAACTGGTTCGGCTACCCCAACAGCATCATCACCGACAATGGCACGAACTTCGCCAAGGGGGCCTTCGTCCGTTTCTGCAGCAACAAGGGCATCCGGCTGGACCTTGCTTCTGTCGCGCACCCACAGTCCAACGGGCAAGTCGAAAGGGCAAACGGCTTAGTGCTAGCCGGCATCAAGCCACGCCTCATCGAACCTTTGGAGCGGTCGCCCGGATGCTGGATCGAGGAGCTTCCGGATATGCTGTGGAGCCTCCGCACCACGCCGAATAGATCAACCGGCTACACCCCGTTCTTCCTGGTCTACGGTTTGGAAGCCGTCCTCCTCTTCGCGGACATCGAGTTCGACTCTTCGCGCAAGCTCCTCTACGTTGAAAGGGCCAACCAAGAGGCATGGTAAGATGGCGTGGACCTCCTCGAGGAGGCCCACGAGCTGGCGTTGTCCAGATCGGCCTTGTACCAGCAATGCCTACGCCACTACCATTTAGGCCGGATCCGCCCTGTCCCGTTCCGCGAAGGCGACCTGGTCCTCCGGCTGGTTCAGGACACGAAGGGCATGCACAAGCTATCGCCACCCTGGGAGGGTCCTTTCATCATCAGCCGGGCGCTGCCCAACGACTCCTATTACCTCATCGACACGCAGTAGCCGTGCAAGAACAAGATGGACAAGTCGGATGAAGAGACAGAGCGCCCCTAGAACGCGGCCTTGCTCCACCCGTTTTACACCTAGTCACCAGACAGTGTATGTATCCCACAAACCCTATGAATGAAAATGCGGACCCTTGCGAGATGCTCGGGGGCTCCTTGCTAGAAATTTGTGTGTATCTGCTTTCCGGCTGGCCCGACCTGCTAAAATCAACAAACCGACTGAGTAGTGTGCGGTGATGCCAGAGGCCCACTCTTCGTCTCAGCTACAGACTGCAACCCTGTTGTCCGGCTAGCAAGAGCAAAATCCCGAGGCACCCCACATGAAAAATGGGGAGGAGATGCGACAGATCGGGCGTACCGGCCTCGCAACTAGCTTAAGACAATCCGGCTGCTAAGCCGTTAGTACCGTGTGCAATGTACTGTCAGCTCCCTTCGATTCCGGCTGCAGACCACAACCCGGATGCCCGGCAAGGACGCAGCGGAAACAGCAGAGCACACAGGAAAATGACTAAGTATCCAAGAAGTGCAAGCTAGTTTTCAAAAACAAATCTGCCTTCCGGCTAAAAGTTTAGCAGACTAACCTACTAACGGGTGAGAATGTATGTATGCGTGTATATTTTTGTACAACTATTTCGAGTCAGAATCCGGGAAGAAAAAAAGAAGATTCGAAGTCCTTGCCTTCATCAAGCGCTCCAAATCTCAGGGGCTACACCCACTAGGTGTGCTCGCGCACCCCCAGTGGAATCTTGTAGTTTCCTGACCGGCTAAGGGCGTTTAGCCGGATATTTGGAACCCAGGTGAGGGAAAGGGAAGGAAGAGAAGAAAAAAGAAGATTCGAAGTAGCTGGCTACGCCAGCTACTCCGAATATCGGGGGCTACACCTAGTGGGTGCGCTGGCGCGCCCCCACTAGAATGGAAGTTCCTCCAGCTGCTAGTGTTTAGCCAGCGGAAGTAACCGGCTAAGAGGCGTCTAGTCGGATGAAGCTAAAAGACTTAAGGAAAGAAAGAAGATTCGAAGTACCTGGCTACGCCAGCTACTCCTAATCTCTAGGGCTACACCCAGTGGGTGCGCTGGCGTGCCCCCACTAGAGTTGCAGTTCCCCCGGCTAAAGGCGTTCAGCCGAGTGAAGTCAGCCGGATAAATTCAATCGGCGAAATATTGAAAGGACATGCAAAAACACAAGTTGAAGGCAAGCCAAATTAGTTCAGACTAACATTAAAAGGGGGAGACGAAGCTCCCGTGGGTTCATCTGGCGCCAGAAGCAACCAGCATAGACAACAAAGTTTCGAACAAAACAAGATGGACAAATACACCCGGCATCCCGGGGTCATAACTAAACGGCAGGGCCCTTGCCGTGCGGAGTGCCCTTGCTGGCAGCAGTCTCGGGAGGCGGAGGAGGCGCATTGGCATTTCCGATTCCGGCGTCACCGCCACCCGGCTGCGTCGAGGCTTCCGTATCCGGAGTGCCGACAGACTCCGAGTCAGTGAGAACCTCGTAGGTATCCACATAATCAGCAATCTTGATGGCGGAGGCCCGGAGCTCCGGATGGGCCCGGCGGATGGCGGCAAGGTCGGCGCCAGCGCGGAAACCCCTGTCGATCTTCTCGACGCGGGCGTCCTTGAACCAGGAGAGCATGAGGGCTAAAGCCATCTCTGCCCCGGCTCACGCTGCCAAGTCCCATAGCCGGTCGACGATAGCCGCCGGCACCTCCCCCACCTTGGCGGCTAGTTGTGCCATCGTCTCCGGAATCAGAGCGACCGGCCACAAGAAGGAGAAGATGGCCTGCGACGCCTGATGAAGCTTGGCAGCCTCCTCACCAAGAAGGACGACCAGCTCCTGGGCCGTCGGCTGTTCTCCCGTCCAGTTCTCCTGTAGCCGGTTATAGGCCAGCAGGTCTACGCCAGGATAAAAGGCTATCAGAAAAAAGGAACGTCAGATCCGGCTACCGGATCTGGAAAGACGAGGGAAGTCAGAAAGGGAACTTACCCTTGGCAGTATGCCCAACCTGCATCAGCTCCTCCACCAGGGCCTTCTCCTTCGCCGTCAGCCGCTTAAGTTCCTTCTCTTGGTCCTTCTTCTAGGCCTCGAGAAGGTTGAAGGCTTCGGTCCGGCTGGCAAGGGAGGCGTCGCGCTCCTTGACGGTGGCCTCCAGAGCGTCCACCTTGGCGTGCCAGTCCTTATTCTGCAGCCGGAGCGTCGAATTGGACTTGCTCAGCCGGTCGTTCACCTTCTTAAGGTGGTCGATTTCCCGCTGAGCGCACACAAGGATAGCTGCGACATAACCGACTATCAGCAAAAAAAAGAAGGAGATTCCGGATGAGTGAACTTACTCTGCGAGGTACCATTGGCAGCAGCAAGTTTCTGCTCAAAGGACCGGTTGCCGCCGGCTGCGGCCTCGAGCAGCCGGATCTCCTTCACCGCCAGCTCGAGGGTGGCGGCAAGATCCATCAGCGAGGCGGCGGAGGAGGCATCGTCATCAACGCCATTGGCGGCCAGCGACTCTTTCGCCGCGACCACCGCCGTCTTCCATTCCTCCCCCGGCTCGCCATCGGAGTTGTCGTTGCCGATAACCACGAGCTCCTTGCCAGCAGCGGCCCTCCGTGACCCCGCAGAAGAGCCGTCCCCACTTTGCGAGGTGGTCACAACCGTTTCTGGCTGGACCACCGTAGCCAGTGTAACATCCCAAAACTCTAATCCAAGGTTATTAAGATCCAAATCATCAATTTTAGAGTTAACAAAAACTTTTCCATTTGAAAACTATTAAGCATTCATATGGGTATGCATTTAAATTAGGAGTTGTTTTGAATTGCAATGTTTAAGTGATCCATTGATTGTAAAATGATTCTAAGGTGAATTAAACATCATCTAGATCATTCCCAAACCAATCCCAAAGAAAAACAAATCAAAATGAATAAAATAAACAAATGGTCATTTGTGCCATTTTAACTACCATGCCTACTTTGGCTATTCCTAGAACTCAAATCCTAACAGAAACAAATGTGGATCTTTGCACCCCTTGCTAGTACAAGTAGTGATGTACCAAGGCCCACTTTGCAATCTACCAAAAACTTTCAAACACTAATTTTAAATGGCATTTGAAAATTGAATCTTGTGTAGGTATCAAGATCACACTTATTCAAAAACCACTCAAATGAATTCCATTTTCAAAACCCAAGCACACCCAGAAGCTCAAGCATAAGATACAACACACCACCAAAATTCAGCCCAAAATTCAAACATTTTTCTCTTGCGGCCATTTGATCGAACAGGTTGTAGACAGAATCAATTTGGCCTAACTTATACTGTTTTTGATCGAATTTTGTCAAACCATTTGAACCCTAGTAGATGCCCTTGTCTCCCGCAGACCCAACCAAGCCTTCAAGAGGCTACTCCTTAGCCATTTGCAGCAGTGCCGCGCCACCTGAGCACCATGCTCGCCGGTCAAGCATGGATAGCTCGCAGCCGACCACCTCTCTCTCTCTCACCATGTCTAGGAGCTAGACTAGACCACACCACCGCCCTCTGTCCCCTCCCCGAGCGGAGCCGAGCCATGGACCACCCGCAGAGCGCCTCGCCCAGAACGTCTGCACCATGCCGAGCACGCGCCAGAGCGCCGCGCCCGACAAGCGTGCACACGCCGTGCCTCGACCGTAGCCCACGCGCACCGCTTCTCCACGACCAGGAACCGCCCGGACATGCCCGTTCGCCGCCGCTTGACCTGCAGCCCCCGTGCGCCGCGTCGAACGCCGCCTCTGCCGCGCAAAGCACCTGCTTCACCCGACCAAATGCCACCGCCCCTAGCCGCACATTTAAGCCATAGAGCACTGCTAGGAGGCAGGCCATCGTCCCCTACCTCCAGCCATGAAGGTAGCACGCTGTATATCCCTCGCCGGAGTCGCCAACCCATCCCGTTCGGTCGCCTCATCGAACTATAAATAGAGGCCACCCCCAGCCTCATTCTGCAGAACATCTCACTCCCCTCTCTCCACGGATCCTTCTACCCCATCCCCGGAGCAAGGCGGGCCGCTGTTCACCGAAATTTTGCCGGAGCTTGCCGCAACAGAGGAGGAGAGGCGTCGTTGATTGCGACTGCCCCAGGAGCCGCCGCGACCACGCCTAGAACCACCGTCGTCCACTAGCTCGATTTCCCCCATCGCCACGTCTAGCTGGAGCCCTGGTAAGCCGCCCCAGACCCCCACCGTGCCGCTAGGGTTAGCTCTCGCTGGCGACCTGTTCGCCGGGGACGACGATATTCAACCGTTGATCCATCTTTTAATCGTAGCGCTGAGAGTGCCCCATACCGCTTCGCGTTTGATGTGTCGCTGACCTGCGGGACCCCCTGTCAGTTGTCATCTGCGCCGCGGAGTGCCACTTGGCCGGCCCATTAGTTTTCCCGCGCGACCCAATTAGTTCAAATATAGATTTTTCTATTTTAGTTTGAACTCACTTCTATTCCTTAGTTCAAAAATCAATTCAAGAAGATCTACTAAACCAAATTGAGTGATTCAAATTTTGTTGGAAAGCCTCTGAAAAGATCTATCCAAGCCCGTTGGATTTAATTTATTTAGAGTTAGAGATCACTCCTAGTAAAAATAACAATACAGAAGCTTTTGCACATTCAAACATTTTTATAAAATCAACCATGATAGCTTTTGAGTTAATTCCAACTCTCAAAAATCACATTTAACCATACCTATCAGAATATGTAATAATATTAAGGTTTCCATGCAGTGACTTTGGACTAGTACCAAAATAATGCTATATAGGCATTTCTAGTCACTTTAAATCATTAAATATTAAACTTCAACTTAATTAAAAGTGATCCAACCTTTAAATCACATTCCCATATGTTAGAATATGTGGTGATGACATGTGTCCACATGATCCCATATTTTAATTGGAGAATATTAAATCTTAGTTATTTTCAATGAGTATAAATTACTTTTCTTAAATAAAAAGAATGAAACTAGTAATTAAACCTTGTGATGCATGTGATGATAATAGATAACCAAATGTGTGCCTTAGAGTGCTAAGTAGTCTAGTTAAGTATTGTTTGGTGATTGCGTACTCCGTATGTATTTATAGACGATAGTACCGACCAAGCTTTCAAGGAGGAGGAGTTCTACCAAGAGGAAGAGGAAGAAAACTTCAACCACTGCACCAACCAAGGCAAGCTAACACTTGCAAGTATTATGCTTAGCAAGCCATCATTAACAATGCAAGCTAACCCTTGCAAGCTAGATAACCTAAGCAAAGGAATTAGGCATGCTTTGGTGATACCATTTGGATTTATACCTAGTCCAAAATTTAAATTCAAGCTTTTACTTTCTTTTCTTTACCAAAGTCCCTTACTTGTTTGAAGGTAGCATAAAAAGTATAAAACTTGACCTATCTAGATAACCTTAGATGTCATTCTTTGGCATGAGATTGAGATTAGCATCCCACCTTAGTGAACACTCTTAACTTAGTAGCTTAGAGTTAACTCAAAACTTGAGTCACTTTAGATGGGAGCACTTGGTGAAAATGAATTGTGAAAACCTTGGAATGATGAGTCATTCTATTGAAATGTTTTGACATGTGTTGAGAAAACACGAATGGTTTATAATGATGAAAATGTTGAGGCATGAGCCTTAGCCCTTTTACAAAAACTGATGGTTGGATTCGGATGCAATACCATTCCAATTTTACCGTACAACCACAATACCTGAATTGGGTAAGGCTTAGCCGGAAGTTTATATGCATTAGTATTAGTTCCCTCGCGGGAGAGATTTGAGCTGAGGCTACCTCTCGATGTTGTCCACCTATGTAGTGCCCAAGATGACAGATGGTCATGGTTGGGAGGCCATGCTCATAGGAGAGGTGCTTATACTAGGGTGTGTAAAGGAAATGTTATGTTTGATTATCTGCATACTAAGTATGATGATTCAAGGTTATCCCTGACAGATGTATCGAATCTTGTGGTGAAAGTGTACCACCTCTGTAGAGTGTCAAACTATTCAAATAGCCGCGTCCACGGTTATGGACAGTTGGAGTGGCCATACTAGTTCGTTGTCAAATGTTTTCAAAATGACTTATGAATTGAATGATGAATCTTAACTTGACCACAACAGGGTTGTGACTATGACACTAGCTTCCCAAATTAAGTGATTCTAGAACTTTATTTTATCTTTCTTTGTTTCAGAACTCAACTTAGGTTTCAAACTTAACTTTATAGTTAAACTTAGAGTTAGCATTTACATTAGAACTATACTACTTGTTAGTGGTAGTTTGCGAGTACTTAAAGAGTACTCATGGCTTTTGTCCCTGGCCATTCCTATGGCCAGACTATGAAGGAGACTACCAATATGAAGGACAGCAGGACGACTATGATAACTAGGACTATCTGCCTTCGTCAGCATTGCCTGTGCCCCTGAAGATGGACCCCACCACTACGCTTATTAATTATTCCGCTACTTGTTGTATTAAGACTGGATCATGAGATCCTTATTTGTTTAAGACCTTATTTACGGTTTGTAATGGATGATGTACTGTGATATTCAATCTGTTATGTCTCGAAAAAATGGTAATCCTAGGACTGCGATGTATGACATAACAGGCATCTGGGATTAAAAATCCGGGTGTTGACAAGTTGGTATCAGAGCCATCCTGACCATAGGAGACCCTAGTTAGAATGGACGTCCGAACCAAAAACTTAATTTCAAAACCAAAGTGAGTATTTATGAAAAGCTATTTCCTTTCTTACCCTTGGGAATTCATTCTTTCTCAAAAATTCATGTTCCTCATATTCTTACATTACTACATAAAATTTGACACACTTGATCACTTCACTAACTTCCTCATCCTAAATTCTTGTAGATGGAGACTCAGTTTAGCAAGTTCTACCAATTGGGCAACGGAGGCCAGCTGATCTTCGAGAGGGATCTGGATTCACTGTCTGAGTTATTGGGACGCCCACATCCGGAGTTTCTTGGAGCTCAACTTCCTGGACCCCAGGAGGAGATTTATAGTGGCTAGTCACCGCTGATCTTCGAGGAAGCATAGAAGCACCAACGTCCGAGAGAATCCAGTTCTCCGTAAGAGAGAACAATTGGCTAGATGGATTAGCCAGGGCAATGCATGAAGCTCTCGCACGTCTATGTTCCCTCAGTGTCAACCAAATCCAAGGAACCTGTTTTGCTCACTATGCAAGACGCGACTTCATGGGAGTAGAAGCACATCTTGTGTGCTTGCTGCGGTAGCGGCATCATCAGCCTGGACATCCAGCTAAGGGTGATGTCCAGGCCGATCAGACTGGCGGTGACGAGGGCGCGCATGCGTTGCAGCATCACATCCGACTCCGTCTTCTTGCTGTAGACCTTCAAGTCCCACTGCAGTCGGATGGACTCCACGTCCTGGAACGCCGGAAGGTTGATCCGGTCCACGGCGGTGAGGTTGTGAACATAGAAAATACGACTGCTGCCACAGCCGTACCGTGT
Source organism: Avena insularis (assembly GCA_023614405.1). Lineage (NCBI taxonomy): Eukaryota > Viridiplantae > Streptophyta > Magnoliopsida > Poales > Poaceae > Avena > Avena insularis. The sequence continues at coordinate 90,036,188 of CM042696.1, read as the reverse complement.
CGTGCAGCCGGAACTTGGGGTAGCCGGTCTGCGTGCGGGAGTTGATGGAGGCGCCGCCGCATGTGACCAGTGGCCCCTTCATGAATTGGACATGTGGCCGGACTCGAAAGAGCCGGCAGAAGAGCCCGAGATCTGGCTGGATCCCGAGGTAGCCTTCTTAGAAGGCTACGAAGTGCGCCAGCATCCCGATGGCGTTGGTGCCCAGATGGTGGAGGCGGATGTCGAAGAAGGCGAGGAAGGTGAGGAAGAACGGGTGCACCGGCAGCATGAAACCGCAGGCCAGGTGCGAGAGGAAGACGACCCGCTCCCCCTCCGTCGGTTGCGGCGACACCTCCCCCGCCGGTGCGAGCCGCACCTCCACCTCCTCCTCCGACGGCAGGACGCGGGTCGCTCAGTACTTCTGGATGTGCTCCTCCGTAACAGAGGAGCCGCACCATGCTCCGCGCTCGGCTTCCATTTTCGGTTCGCTGGGGGGCGCGACGACGGAAGAGAGACGGTGGCCTGTACCGCCGAGGACGTTAAACGAGCGGCACAGTGGACTACAACAACAGTGGCAAAGCGAGGTGACGCGAGGAAGACAATGGCGCAAGGGAGGAGAAGAGGGAGCACTGGGCAAAGGGACAAACCGCTCCCCCGAGCATCCCTTTAAAGGACCGGAAGCGGAACCGTCCACGGAGCCACGTGGCGGCTAGCTAGGCGCCCCCCACCCTCCGTGCAACGGAGGATCCCTTGCGCAGGCGAAGGACGTGCAGACGATCCTAGGGCAGAAACCGAAGCGGCAGGCGGCAGTTCCCGAGGCGACGTGCGTTGGGACGTTACGCTGCCCGCCGCAGAGTAATGATGGCGCGTGCGTGCGTGGCCGGTGTCAGCACTGACGTCACGGGTAGTACAATCGCCAAACCTAGCCATCCAGAAAGTTCAAAATGATGAGGAGCATGCGCACATTTAGCCTAAGGACGAAATCCACACGCGCTCGGGGGCTAGTGTCGGGGGGATGACCTCCGGATACCCCAACCGAACAAGAACTATGTCAGTCGGATCATGCCCAGCTGGTTGAGCGCAGCTGGACAAGACAAGTCAAGCCGGCTACATCACGGTAGCCGGAACATCGAGAAGCAGCCGGCTACAGCAGCGTAGCCGGAACCAATCAGGAGGACAGGGGACATGCGACACAGTGCACGGTACGCCCTGGTACAATGACAAGACTGGCAACCACTCGGCCATACCGAAGACTTTGCAGGGTGATGTGGGAACAGTGGCCCGATGCTGACGACAGGCTCACACGGCGTTCACTGTGCCCACAACGACCATACCGCACGTACTCTGATGGGACATAGTTGTACCAGATATTGTAGATGACCAGCCGGCTGGGACCCACCTGTGGGGCCCGCCAGCCGGACTGGCCAGTGAGACCGTTGCCTCTCTGCCTATATAAGGAGAGGCAAGGGCTCAGTAGAAAGGGTTGGTCTATGTGCATTTAAGACAGTAGTTCGACAATACAGCTCGAGGAGCACTTGTAGCCCGTAGGTACTGCCGTTCCCAATACAACGACAACGGCGGAGCGGCAAGAGACGGAGACGTGGCAAAATTACCGCGCACGTTCACTTCCACGTTGACAACATTCCATCCATTAGATATTTTTGCACGAATCTTGACGCGAGGCTTATATATTTCCACCGCAGTCAATTTATTTCTTTTTACCAGCATTCGCTCCCGGTCTTCGTCTTCCTCTAGCCGCACGACCGTTCGAGCTCTCCTACAGAAAACCCTAACTAGAGCCTTTTCTTCCTCCACACACTCCTCATCGTAATGGCCTCCAGCAGCTCTGCTCCTTCCACGGCGGCGATTCCCGAGGCTATGGCGGAGCCATCCCAGGGAGTTGTCGTTCCACCGGAGGGGGTGGTCGTCCCCGTCTCCGCCGTGACAGAATCCGCCGGCGATGACCAAGAACGAGCGGCGCCCGAAGCCACTGAAGAGGAAAGTGATTCCCATAAGGGGGTGTGGAGAGGTTCTGATATCTCCGCCGAAGACCTCCAAGAGCTGATCGACGAGGGCTATCTTCCTGCGGTGGATAAGTTGGTCTGGCGGGCGGCCCCGGCCGGCGAGGTGGTCCCTTCTCCCCAAGGCGGAGAGAAGGTGTACCTCAAATCTCAGCTAGTACATGGCGTAAGCCTGCCAGTCTCCGACTTCTTCCTGGATGTCCTTCGACACTTCCGGGTACTTCCCCACAACCTCTCTCCCAACAACATCCTAGTCCTTAGCAACTTTGTAGCTCTGTGCGAAGGATATCTAGGGATCAAACCTAGATTAGATTTGTTTGTATATTTCTTCACCGCCAAGAGAGAGTCCGTGGAGTCCAAGGATGAACTGCGGATCTGCGGAACCATTAGCTTCAAGATTCGACCTAGCCGGTGCTTCCCCGACATCGTGGGGCATGAGTCTTGCAAGAACTGGTAGCGCACGTACTTCTACGGGCCAGATATCCCTCTGCCAGACCATCTTGAGACCTACCATGACTTCGTCGATGGAGCAGCCACCAAAGTGCCCGCATGGCAGACCCCAACCTCTCTTCCCTCCGACAACGAAGCCAATCGTGCTGTAAGGCGGATCGAATGGCTCGTAGACGGAGGTCTAACAGGCTTGGACCTGGCTATGTGCTGGTATGTTAGGTGGATCCAACCTCTGCAGCACCATGCCCAGATGATGTGCAAGTATAGCCAAGACAGGAGGGATCCCATTTGAATTTCGCGAGATAACTTCTCTACTGACTCCATCAAGCTCCGACTAAAGGACATCGTCAGAGTGAAGGAAAAGAAGCATGGCTTCAAGATCACTTTTGACATGTTCGATTGCGGCACATGTCCAGAGGTAGCTTCTGTTTCCTTTGTTTCTCGTTTATATACTCTAAGGTTTTTCCATCTTGAAAGTTGTTCGTCTTTAACACTTCTCTGTATCCTAGATGGCGACCTTGGCGGCGGATCAAATGGCCTCCCAGATCCATGATCCAAAGCTAAAGGATATCTAGTTGGTGTCCAACGACGATGCCTCCAAGGATCAACCAGCTTCGGCAGTGCGAAAGCAGAAGAGCTCCACCTCTAACGCTGCTACAAAGGCCAAGAAGAAGAAGAAAATGGAGAGTGGAGTCTCCAAACAATGCACTTCCGCCTTAGAGGCGGAGAAGAAGAAGAAGTCCACCGGCATTCCCCTCACCAAGGCTCCTACCGTGGAGTAAGTACTTTCATTCTCCGGCTTGTGTTTTCAGCTCGCACCTTTTCTCAACTCTTGTACTTATACCTTGTACGTTTCAGGAGGAAAGCTGGTGTCAGTTTGAAGCGATCCTCCAAAGATGTTGAAGGGTCAAAGAACATTCATGACATGTTGATCAAGGGTTCGTCCGCCAAGCCTTCTCCCGCCACCGCACCCCCTACTCCTGCCGCCATACCCTCTGCCGGTCCTGCTTGGACGTCATCTCCCGTCATCCCTGAGACCTCCGCCATGGAGATAGATATCAATCCAAACCTTGATGTCTCAGGCTCTATCGAGGCTGACGTTGCTCCCAGTGGCCAGGCGATGCAGGAGAGCACCTCCTCTAAAGTGGCTGAGGCTCTGGCTAAGGATGCCACCGAGAAGGGGAAGGAAGTGGAAGCTGCGATTGAGGCAGGAGCCTCCGCGCCATCTACTGCCTTGAAGGTGCAGGAGGCAGCTAGGGCTTCATCCATGCCTCCGGCTTCGCCTTCTCCATTGGCTGCGACCCCTTCGACATTGAGCCTAGATGATCTCATCAAGTATGCCGATGCAATCTATAAGAATGCTCGGACCTTTCATGATTCCTACGCTCATCTGGCCAACAATATCAGAATCATTGCTATCATAAGTTTTTTGAACTTCACTTGCCTTAATTTGTGTAGTATATCCCACTGTAGCCCCCGAGCTCTTAGGCGGATAAGTCAATAGTTATTGGCATGAGTGCTCTAGCGAACAAAGCGTAGAACTTGTCCATGTAGCACCCGAGCATTTAGTTGAAACTGAAAAGTTCCAACTAGATGCTCTAGAGAAAACTAGCTTACTTTTAAAATTGTGCACTGTACCCCCCGAGCGTTTAGTTGAAACTTGAATAGTTCCGACTAGATGCTCTAGAGAAACTAAGCATGCTTATATCATGTGCAGAATGAGAATAAACAGAGGATAGCTGCCAATGAGAGGTTTGCTGCTATTCAGAAGGAGCTGGATCTTGAATAGGGTAAAACCAAATTCCTGAAGGAACAGATCAAAAATAGCCACAGTCTATTTCTAACAATAGCTCTTTGCTTTTCTCATTGCATTATCCCTTCCGTCTTCTGATAGCACTTCGTGATTTCCGTCTTACAAAAGCCATTGCCAAGGCCAAGAGCATTGTCGAGCAATCCAAGCATATCCAGGAGCTCAATGATGAAAATAAGATTCTGAAGAAGGACCTGGCCGAGGCCGTCAAGGGGCATGATGCAGTGATGAAGGCTATGCAAGAGTCTGCTGACGCTGAGATGCAGCGCCTGAAGGACGAACTTGTGCAAATCAAGGAACAGAACCAAGCTGCCAAAGAGCAGAATGCTAGGAACCTTGAGGCGTGCAAGATAATCTAGAAGGAGCATGATGTCTTGGCGGAGACATGCCAGCAAGCATAAACGAGCATGATCGGTAACCATTCTTCGTCTTGGTCTTTTCTGTAAGTTGGACAACCATTTGACTTGTTTGTACCCATGGTCTTTGTATGCTTGTGCAAACCAAAACTCCCATTGGCTTAGCCAACTTGGGTGAGGGTGCTCCAAGTCCCAAGGAACGCATGATTCTTGCCGGCAACTTTGTCGGCACCTGCATCGCCTAAGACAAGGAGATAGCTCAACCTCTAGGCATCAATATTAAGGCGGCGGACTCACCAGCCAAGTATGCAGAAATCCTGCACCGAGCCCCCGAGAAAATCAAAGACTGGAAAGCCTCATGTGTCCGGGCTGGTGCTAGGATGACGCTGTCCTTGGTCAAGGCTCACTATGACAATGCCGACATCGACCTGGTGACCTCCGGCATGCCCAAGCTAGATGAGGAAGGACAAGAGATCGACAGCAATTCTATTTGGAACTCTCTTGCCGGCTTTGATACCAGGGTCGCCAAGATGGTCAAGGTTAATGCCTTCGTCCCTGCCGAGATCCTGGATGACGATATGGCCTCTTTTGAGTCTAGCCCTTCTACTTCAAAGTTTGACGAGCTCTCCCGGCCTGGTTCTCCTGTCGATGCCACTACGAAGCCCCCTGCAGCAGAGCCATGAAAAACAATGTCTATATTAAATGTATCTCTGAAGAATGTATGCGGAAAAAACTTATGTTTGTCTAAGGCGGAAAACTTGTATTCAAGCTTCCTGCAACTTATCTGTTTCTAGCATCTGTATATATTTTTTAAGCAAGTGTTGGCTTATCCATTATTCTGGTTCGTATGCTTAACCTTTCGTGAGACAGAAGACTCGCAGCAAAGAACTATGCTCTCAGGCGTGGATGCTTAATAGCACCATCTAGAACCTAAGAACAAAATCGCCGGCTTTGAGTGCCAAAAAGTCACTACTCCGGAATCCACATAAGAACTTCAAAAAACGTGTAGACCAGAAAACTTAAGCTAACGCCCGTAGGTGGAATTTTCACAAGGGCAAATGCAACCTTGCGCATAAAGGGTTTATATGATCCAAAAATGAACACCTAAAGGAGATAAAAGACACAGAGAATATGAGTGAACCAAATGCTTTGTTTCATTGATCATATAAGAAACTTATTACATAATATAAATGTGCTAAGTGTAAAAGGGACATAGGTGTGCTATGTTCCTTGGCCGATCTGTCTTCGGGTAATCATCATCGGAGTCACGTTGCTTGCGCTTGCGATTTTTTGGCCTATCTTTCAACTCGCGAATATCAACGAGGTAATAGGAACCATTTAGCAATGCTTTGCTTATGACGAACGGTCCTTCCCAAGGCAGGGATAGTTTGTGTGATTTCTCCTGCTTGAGTCTAAGCACCAGATCCCCTTCTTTAAACAAGCGATGCTTTACACGGTGACTATGGTAGCCACGCAGCTTCTGCTAGTAGACGACAGATCTCTGGCATGCCAGCATGTGCTCTTCTTCAAGTAGGTCCATAGATAGTCGCCTGGATTCTTCAACGTCATCTTCCTTGTAGGCGGAAACTCTTGGTGCTTCGTGGAGGATGTCGGATGGGAGAACTAATTCTTCTTCATAAACCATGAAGAAAGGAGTCAAGCCGGTGGATCTGTTGGGTGTTGTTCGTAAACTCCACAAAACATATGGTAGTTCCTACGCCCAGGCTCCTGCTAGTCTATGTAGCGGTGCCTCCAAGCGTGGCTTGATTCCGTGCAGAATTAGTCCATTGGCCCTTTCAACTTGCCCATTTGACTATGGATGTGCCACAGATGCTAGGTCAAGGCGGATGCCTTTCTCATGACAGTACTCCTCAACTTCTCCGAGAGATAAATTTCTGCCATTATCGGTGATGATGCTATGTGGGAGACCAAATATCACCACTAGATCCTGGAAAAACTTTAGGGTTGTTGCCCCATCAAGCTTTCTAATGGGTTTAGCGTCAATCCATTTTGTGAATTTATCCACTGCTACTAGTAGGCGTGTGAATCCACAGGGTGTTGTCTGCAAAGGTCCCACCATGTCCAGCCCCCAGACTGCAAACGGCCAAGTTATTGGTATTGTTCGCAATTCTTCAGCTGGAACATTTGGGTGTCTTGCATAAAACTGACACCCAAGGCATGTTTGTACCAACTTGTCGGTGTCCGCCTTGGCAGTTATCCAGTAGAAGCCTTATCGGAAGGCCTTGGCCACCAACGATCGGGGAGCGGCGTGATGCCCACAATCTCTGAGATGTATTTCTCTAAGGATTTCAATACCTTGCTGCTGGGAGACGCACCGTAGGAAAACTCCTGTGGTACTTCTTTTGTATAGCTGGCCGTCAATGATGACGTAACCTTTTGCTCTGCGTACTATTTGCCGGCTTTCGACTTTGTTGGCTGGCAAAGTTCCGTCTTGTAAATAATCCATGAACGACTTCGTCTAAGCCGGAGAGGTCACTGTTACTGTGTTAACAAATGAGTCCACTCTATCCGGGTTGTCGAGGTCCGCTCCCTTCACGGATGGAGTCTGTAAATGCTCTAGGAAAACACTTGGCGGAATTGGTCGACGAGCTGATCCAAGCTTTGACAGCAGATCTGCCGCCTCATTATCCTCCCTCTTGACGTACTTGACTTTGTAGCCGTCAAAGCACTTGGCTATTTCATCTACTTCGTCTCGATATTCCGCCATCATAGGGTTCTGCATGTTCCAGGTGCCAGCTACTTGCTAGGCAACCAAGTCAGAATCTCCACAGCAAACTATGCGCTTGATGCCAATATCCTTGGCTACACGAAGTCCATGAATGAGGGCCTCGTACTCCGCCATGTTATTTGTAGCATTGAAGTGGATCTGCAGGACGTATTCCAACTTCTCTCCTGTTGGCGATTGCAATAATACACCAGCCCCCGAGCCATTGAGTAATTTGGATCCGTCAAAGTGCATGACCTAATACTCTGGCTCTAGCACAGGAGTGTCTTCTAGTAGCTCTATCCAATCTGCAAGAAAATCCGCCAATGCTTGTGATTTGATAGCATCGCGTCGCTTGTAGTTGATGTCGAAGGTGGAAAGTTCAATGCCCCACTTTGCCACTCTCCCTGTAGTGTTGTTGTTGTTGATGATGTCGGACAGTGGAGCTTTGCTCACTACTTTGATGGGGTGCTCCTGGAAATAATGCCTTAGCTTACATGAAGCAAGGAAAACTCCATATTCTATCTTCTGGTAGTGTGGGTAATGCTGCTTGGATTCCGTCAAGACCTCGCTCACATAGTAAACGGGTCGCTGAACTCCATATTCGTGTGTTGGTTCCTTGCGCTCCACCATGATGACAATGTTGATTACTCGGTTGGTCGCCGCCATGTATACCAACATAGGCCCCCTTGGCACCGGTGCTACAAGTATAGGTGGGGAGGAGAGTATTCTCTTCAACTCCTGAAGTGATGCGTCAGCCTCATTCGTCCATGTAAATTTGTCCGCCTTCTTGAGCAACTTGTAGAGCGGCATAGCCTTCTCACCAACTCAGCTGATGAACCGGCTTACTGCTGCAATGCAGCCTGTGAGCCTTTGTATGTCCTTCAGGCAAGTCGGGTGTTTGATGTCGAGGATGGCCTTGATTTTCCCCGGGTTCACCTTGATTCCGCGATGTGAAACGATGAAGCCCAATAGTTTGCCGGATGGTACCCCGAAGACACACTTCTTTGGGTTCAGCATCATGTTGTATTTCCGGAGATTGTCAAAGGTTTCCTGCAAGTCAACGATAAGATCATTTGATTTCTTTGACATTACCATGATGTCATCCATGTAAGCGTGTATGTTGCGACCTATTTGGTCGTGCAGGAAGCGTTGCATCATCCACTGGTACGTAGCACCGGTGTTTTTCAACCCAAATGGCATCGTGACATAGTAATACATGCCGTAGGGTGTGGTAAACGAAGTGGCCAATTGGTCTGACTTCTGCATCTGGATCTGGTGGTATCCTGAATAGGCATCGAGAAAACACAGAAGTTCCGAGCCAGCCGTTGAGTCAATGACTTGGTCAATGCGAGGCAAAGCAAACGGATCCTTCGGACATGCTTTGTTCAAGCCGGTGTAATCAACGCACATTCTTAATTCATTGGTTCCCTTTTTGGGGACAAGTACAGGATTTTCCACCCTTCAGGTGTGGATAACTTCTCAGATAAAGCCAGCCTTAAGTAACCTAGCTATTTCCTTGCCTATAGCCCTTCGTCTTTCATCACCAAAGCACCGTAGAGGTTGTTTCACCAGTTTGGCATTAGGATCAATATTCAAGCTATGCCTCGACAAGTTCCCTAGGTACACCTTTCATGTCGGTAGGTTGCCCGGAAAAGATGTCCATATTCTCATGGAGGAACTCGACGAGCGTGCTTTCCTATTTGGGATCCAGGTCCGTGCCAATGGCGGTCGTCTTGGAGGAATCACCTTCGACAAGCTCCACCTGCTTGGTCTTGATGGCGTCCTTGAAGGCGGGTTCGGCAATAGTGATCCACTTCTTCGAAGCCGGCATCTCCGAGGCATCGACCTGGTTCTGGATATCCTTGAACTCCTCACCGTAGAGAACTTGTTCAGCAAAGGCGGCTTCACTGAGCTCGCACTCCCATGCCTTGGTGAAGCTTCCGTCAATGGTGATGACGCCATTTGGTCTGGGAATCTTGAATTTGTTGTAGACAAAGCATGGCCTTGCGAGGAAGGAGTGGAAGATGTCGCGTTCGAAGATGACGTGGTACACGCTCTTGAAAGGCACCACTTCAAAGGTCATGCGTTCTTGGCGGTAATTGTTAACATCGCCAAAAGCGACCAGAAGCGTGATGTAGCCCAGGGAATTTGCTTGTCGGCCAGGGATAACCCCATGGAGCACGGTGTTGCTCTTCCTTAGTTGGGTCTCTATCAAGTTCATCTTGTGCAGTGTATCCAGGTACATGATGTTGATGCTGCTTCCACTATCCACGAGGCACTTGGTGAACTCCGTGCCGTCAATCAAAGAGTTTATGATCATGGCATATTGGTTCTCTGTTAGGATCCGTTCTGGGTGGTCCTTCCTATCCCAAGTAAGTGGAACTTCTGACCACCTGACGTATTAGGGAACTGGAGGGAGGGTAGCCCTCAGTATCCTCAGAGAGGTTTTCTGGGCCCGGACGGTTGGTGTACCAAGGAAAGTGTGGTAACATGGAGCCTTCTTTTCGAAGGGATTTTCCCTTTATCCTCTCCCTTGTCGGAAGATTTTGGCTCCACGTCTTCATCCATATCACTTGATTCCTTGGGCTCTTCCTCCTTCTTCTTCCCCTTGCCCTTTCCACGGGGTTTGTTCTGCCAACTTCGCTTGTAGCCGGACTCCGGGTCCTCCTTGAGATCATTGACAAACTTGCACTGGCGATTGGTGTGGGTGGATTTGCCATTGGCATCGAGATCAACGAAACACGGCATATCGTGGTACTCTTTGTATGTTTGGGGAACGCGGGGCGCTAAGGGTGTACTGTCACTCCTCTGATGGCCACTGCTAGCTCCTCGACCACGTCCATGCTTCCCGCCATTGCCTCTACCAGTGAACGTTGCGGCGATGATGTCGGCTACTTGCTTCACTTAGGGCGGATTCTTCCGCTTGTTATTGTTGTTTTTCCTGGCCTAGGTAGGGATTGCTATCCCTGGCAACGATCCACATGCGTCGTCATCAGCAGCGGCAAATTCGCTAGCCATTTTGATCATCGTGTTGAGGTCAAGGTCATTGTTGTCCTGCCTGCGTTTCAACGTGTGCTAGAGCAGAGTACCCTTTTTCAGACCATCGATGAAGGCGGACATAACAGTCTGTTCGTGCACCCCTGCGCATGAAATTTTCATATCCAGCCAGTGAGAGAGGTAGGCACGGGAGCTTTCATCCTTCTCTTGCACACACCGTTGTAGGTCTCCAACAGTGCATGGACTTTTGTATGTACCCTCGAAGTTCTTGGTGAACGCTTCATGCATGTCCAACCAATTGCATATTGATTTCTCCTGTAAGTCGTCATTCCATTGCCGGGTGGTGCCAGTCAGAGGTACTTGACGATGACATTAGGGTTTCCCCCTACGATGTGGATCGCTTCACTGTAGTCCTACAACCATGTTGCTGGTTGGGCAGTGCCGTTGTATGGCTTGATGGTCTTATCTATGCGGAGGCCCTTGGGGTATGTTGTGGCCCGTATGACTAGTACAAAACAACGTGGCCCAAGGTATGGGAGCTCCCGAGCTTCTTGGATCTTGTCTAGCCGCGATCATGCGTCGTATGGCTCTGGCTGCTTCCCTTTTCCTCATGGGGAGGGGAGTTGTGGCGCGATTTGTGAGATCCGCCATGACCTCCGCCATGATGGATGCTAGGTGGTGATGGCGGTGGTGGAGGCGGTGGGTTAGCTCTCATGTTATGCCCCTCCTACGACTTCTCACGCCTGTTGCGATTGCTTGTCAGACATGGAGGTTCCTTGTGGGACCTGCTCCTATGTCTGTCGTGGCCGCTGCGCTCTCTGGCATGCCGAGGCTATTCGCCCTGATCGCGTATGACGATACCAGGATGAGACCGTCTTGGAGGTGGCATGCTTGTGTGGTGGCGCGGTTCTGGGTCCTCGCAACGTCAAGATGGTGGTGGAGGTGGCGAACGATGAGGACGAACCTTTTCTTCATGGTCGGAGGATATGGGGATAGCGTCAATCATGTTGCGTGCCTCCCTCCGTCTTCGCTCTGTAGAGCCTGTGCGCGATCCTTCGTCATAGGGAGATTTTGGCCTTCTGCGGCTGTTCAAGGTTGACTGGCACAGCTCCGGGTTGGAGTCAAGCCTCTGCGAGGCGACCTTTTCCTGTGGCTTGCATGCCTTAGTGACGAGGCCGTACACCTGAGTAACTGCTTCTGGCTACCTGTCATGCTCCAGGAGGGTCTCTGGTGACCGCTGGGATGGGCAGAGCTCTCTCACGTTCCCGTTCCTAGCTGTCTTCTTCCATCACACTCCCAATGGCGACTAGCACCTGGTGGGAAGTGTTGGTCTTCTCGGCGCGCTCCTCCTTCTCGATCTCCTGCTCTATCTCCCTCATAATAGTGTCGTATTCCTCTGAGTTGACGTCCGAGCCACCGGCATCCATATTGATGTCAGCATAGAGCGCATCAAGGATGGAGTCGGAGTTGGCTTTGGTGTTGGCGATGGCGGATGTTGAGGGTGATGGAGGCAGGCCGTTGTTGTTTTTGCCTCCTACGACTTCGATGGTGATCCCCGCCTTGGATTCTTCATTAGCGTCCGCGTATTGGTTGACGATGGAAATCATCTCATTAAGGGTGAGAGGGCCTGCGGCCTTCCGCCTTCGGAGGGTATGTCGGAGGAGGGTTCCAGGTATGAGCCCTTACATGAAGTGGTATACAAGCTCGTCGGCATGGTCGCCCTCTAGGGTTTCCCTCACCCTCATCCATCTGGCAAGGTATTCGCGAGGATATTCTCCATCCCTCTGAACACATCTAGCCAGATCGAAGATGGTGACGACGCTGACAAAGTGCGACCTGCGCATCTCTAACGCTCGGGGAAGCTAAGCGGATTTGCGGGGTCCTTCCACCTTTATATCCTACACAGGGGCGGTTTGGGTGGGCCTTGAATTTTCCTGATCTGAGTCGCCATACTCCAAAGAGAGGTATGGCCCAGATCCTTCTGCGAACGTGTCCTGCTCATAGGCAGTCCGTGCAGGGCTTGACGATTTTCCGACTTCCTGGGAGCTAGGACCCGAGTCAGTTTCGCCGATGAAGATGTGGATGTCTCCGAAGGGGATGACAAAGCAGCACATGGGGTTCGTCTTTGCCGGCACCCAGAACTCATCTGGAGGGATGATCGGGACATTGCCGGAGAAGAGAACGTGACCGATGGCTACGGTGTCGCTGATTCCTGCGAAGAGATTGGACCTCGCCCGGTGTAGAGCTCGAAGCGCCTCTTGCCCCACGGTGGGCGCCAACTGTCGTGGTATTGCCAACGAGTACACCATGGAGGGGTCCTCACAGTGCGTGTTTAGAGACGTGGGTTAAGGCGGAGAGTTGGCGGGTACGAGGTAACACAGCTTACCTAGGTTCAAGTCCCACAATGGTGGCGGAACTCTACTCCTGCTATAAATCACTATAATGGCAATACACCGAGTTACAGAGATAGGTTCGTTGTACGAGGTGTTGCACATTGTACACTGTAATCAGAGAAGTTGTGCCCTAAAGGCTCCCATAGGCTGGCTTATAAAGGCGCCAAGACCTAGGGTTTACAGGGAAAGGTCCTTTCCGGACAAGGTAAAGAGTCCTACACCTACACGAACTAGTCTTCCGTGTCTTGTACTCCAAGGCTCCGAGAATGTTGGTGACTCCTGCATAGCCTTCCTTTATACGACATGGGCCTCCCTTCAGGATCCATCTAACTGGGCCACCCAGCAGGCCATAGGCCTTTCTACCAACTATGGGCCACCCGGGTTAGGCGGATTGGTGACATGCTATGAGGGTATCTATATAGCATATCCCCAACACTTAACTTGGGTAGGGAAAGGATGGAATGGCTTTTGATCGAGGATCTTAAAAATGTTCTTCAGAGTAGCGAACACCCTCTCAACCATGACTCTACGGCTAGAGTGGTTTATATTGAAAAGTCCGTCTCTAGTCCTAGGATAGGATCTAACAGATAACTCAATGAGATGGTACCTTATTGACTTGAAGGGTGGAACAATTCCAGGCCAACAAGCATATCTGGCATCTGCTAGGTAGAAATTTCCTCTAGGGATCTTCAGGCTGTTAGCTCTTTCAAGAATGTCATTCAGAATTGTGCAATCATGGGTTGATCATTCCCATCCAGCAATCACATATGTGAACCTCATATTGAAATCTACAACGGCATGCACATTCTAGCTGGTGTAGTGCTTTCCCCCCTTTATGCAGCTGTTCTGGATTTAGATCGGCACTCTACCAGTTACATGAGTACCATCAATTGCTCCAAAGCAATCCTGAAATGAAAAAATGTTAGGCCGTAGTGCAATACAATCCTCTCATGGAGTACAAGTTAGAGTTGCTGACCTTGAAATACAGGAACCATCAGTAGCTTTCTTGTATCTTAGTTGGAGCTTCGGTTGATGGTGGATTGATCATCTCTCCTCTAAGCTCTCCAATAACATACAACGCTTGAATAAAATACAGGGTTATTGTCTCCAAGGATATCCTCCATGTGTTGTTGTAGCACCCCGAGTAAAATTAGTACTAGAAAATCGCGTGTTTTTTCCTTTTGTGCATCATCATGCCCGCATGCACATGTCATCATGCCACATTACATTTGAGCATCGTCATGTCATCATGTATTTGTTCGCCTAAAATTATTTTCTAAAATACTATATTTGTCTTATAAATACCCCCTCTTTATTTCAAATGTAAAATTCCGATCCTCTAGAGTATTTTGTTTGTCTAAATTATTTATAAAATCATGTATTAAAATAAAACAAACAAATAAATAAAACAATATTTTGTACCGGGGGAGGCAGCTAGCCATAGGCCAGGCACCTACTACCCTGGCAAGCCCTGCAAGCCCAAGACCAAACCCTAATTCTAAAATACCCCAAAGAAAACAAAACCCTAGTCTACCCACTCCCTCCACCTTGCCTCCGCCACTCCCCTAGCTCACCCGCGCGTGCAGCCTGGACCCCTGCCACGCTCCACCCCGCACCCCACCGCTGGCATACACCGCACGTGCTCCAATCCTACCGGCAACACCCCAACAACCCCCAGCCCCACCAACCTGCACCACGACTGCACCACCTCGTGTGATCCCCTCCCTCGTCTCTGCCCCGCTTCGATCTCCCCCAAGCCCCATTGTCCGCCGCCTGTCGTCGTGGTCCTTCTCCTTGATCGCCGGTACCAAGCTCGCCCCGCCAAGGACACCACCACCTCGTCGGAGTCCGCTGGCCTCTCCCTGGCTCAGTCCCCTGAAGCACGTGCCTCACACGCCATCAGGAGGCCCTTCCCTTCCCGCAGCACCGCACGTCCTTGCGACAACCTCGCCACCTTCCCGCCCGAGCTCCTCCGCCTCGACCCTGCACGTCTTCCAGGTGCCGCCTCTTCCTCAGCCGCGAAGCACCGATGCCCCCTCCTTCCTAAGCCGGTCGCCCGCCTTCGCCTCCGGCCAGTACTAAGCCGCCTCTCCAGCCACCGTCGACCCGTGCGAGCATCCCCCAAGTCTGTCGTCCTCTCTCCCAGTGTGCACCATCGCCGCCTCCATGTCGACGACTCAAACCCGAGCTCTAGCGCGTCTCCTGGATGTTTGTGCCTCGCTCGTGAGTTTCCTGTGTGTTTTCCAAGACCGTTTGCCACCGAGAACCCGCGTCATCTGAAGACCGGTACCGGAGGCTCGAAGATGAACCCGCAACCCTCGGTAGACCAAGATCACCACCTCGGATCCGAAGCCCGATCCCGCCAAGACCTCTAAACTCGAACCCGAAGGGCTTCTTCACGGAATGCTGAGACCTCGAACCCGAAGATTCGAAGATCGATCCCACCAAGCCTGAACTCGTTAAACCCTCGGAACCCCAAGATCGTCAAACCCTATGTGTGACCCCTTTTTCCAAGAACCCTATTTTGATGAATATAATATACTTGTTGCATCAATTGTTCATGATTGCATACATCTTTGTGTGGTTTGGGGGCATTATGCCGATTCACCTAATAATTAATATGGAGACCATATGCGGGCTATTCTAGTATTATATTGGCTCCATTTAAATTTGTGCAGTGAACCGATGACATGTTTTGCCTTTTTAATACAACATTAAAATGTGGGGTACCTAAACAACTTGAACCTTCTAATTAATTGTCGGGACCCCGGTTCCGCTTAATATTGCCTAATTGCATCACACCTTTGCCATGTCATGCATCCTACATGCATCGTGCATGATCTTCTGTAGTAGTATTAAATAGTGCATCCGGTGTTTTTAGTGCTTTGCTTCTTCACGGAATAGGCCGTTGAGTTGATGCGAGTATCGACAAGTCCTTTGGATAATGTATCTTCGGCAATATTTCCCAGGCGAGCATTCTCCCTCTTTCTACCTATTTTGTGTTTGTAGTCTTTACTTCCTCCTATTGATCTATTGATATCCGTGTTGTGATGCTTTAGTTTCCGTGCACCATTTGTATTTGCTATAGCCTCTATATTGCCCTGGACACATCCTATTGCTTGTTGTTTGATAGATAGTCGGCCTTGCGAGTCTTAGTTGCTTTCTCAGGTGCTGCTTCGCATCGTTGTGGTTCCACCGTTGTTGGAAGGTTGGCACATGCTTAATGTTGGAGATGATCATGGCTTTAATTACAACTTGATTATTAAAATGCTGGGAATAGATATCACTAATGCAGAGGCGCTGGTGGGCAATAGCTAATATTTGGTTTTTAACCACTCACTTGTGTCCCGTAGGCCCCGATTACTTGATACCTGTTCCTTGACTATCGCACTATCCGCATGTGGGACCATGAATCCCCTTAGCTAGAGCTTGATTCATTTCTTATTTCTTGGGGCCACAATTAGTTTGGGGGCTTTATTACTATCATGTACTTATGCAATGCTTTACTGCTTTATTTACGATTGTGTGTGGAGCGCCTATACTATTTTGGAACATGGAATGTTTTTGCGGTATCGACAAGCCCAATCACACTTTCGGGTTCCCAGTCGTTTACAGCCATTGACCCAAACCCTGGGTCCATCTCGGAGCTGGCCTACTTCGTTGCGGGTAGCTTAGTGGGGTGGCCCCCTGAAATGAATCTTGTGATCGCTTTGTCGTGATGCCTCGTTGGGTTTTATTTGGTTTTCCGAGGTTGATCGTGCATGTGTTGCTATTTGTGCACCCCTGCAGGGTAAATCTTTCTGAAAGCATTGTCCGTGGTTATGGACGACTTGGAGCACAATATCTCGAGCATATACAACCATAACTAAAGTAGTGCTATAAATTGGACTTTGACATGTCTATTAATCAGTTTCACTACAATAGAATGAGTAAATAAAAGTGCCAACAACTACTGGATTTGGAATGTCTGATGCTAATTATATCTGACTAGTAAGTATTGCAACTACAATGGAATGATTAACTAAAAAACTACTCACTACTTATGCTACCAGGATGACTCCTTCTATATATATCTGACTAGTAAGTGTTGCAACTATAATGGAATGAATAACACTGCCAACTATGTGAGTTCCTCGGTTTGACTTCCTCGTTTCGTCTTGAGGGGGAAATATCAGGAAGGGTATGATTGGTGCTAGAATCAGGTTGGATCTGAATAGGTCTTTGTTATCTCTCTCTAATAGCCGGATGTTGTATCGAGTCTCTATAGGTTATTTAGTGCATGCTTCGCTGCTGTTTCAGTCCACCATATCTATGTAGGCGATGGCCGCTGAATTCTAGTTTTGTCGTGTACTGGCCTCAGTACTGACCACTCCCTTTTTCCTTTGCCCTTTGTCGACACCCCTTTTTGTTTAATAGGTATGAGTTCGACATCGTTAGCAGGGTTACCCTTCTATCTTGGCCTAGGCAGGGTTATGGATGCCATTGGTTATTCTTCAGGGCTCTTAGCCCAATTTGCTTCTTATCCATACTTGGATGTGTATCGTTTCCAATATGACTCGGATCTTTGTATTGTATATTTGTATTCTTGACTTGTTGAGTCATTGTTGTATATATATATGTTCTGTGGGTTCCATCATGAACTATTGTGTAATGGTATTACTTTCTTGTCCACCCGCACGCAAGTGCCTGGTGGGCATCTTTGAATCGTTTCTATGCGGGTTTGGCGGGAATCGCTAAAATCTACATAGGGCCGATTCGAGGGTGTTACAGTTGTGAATCGCTCTAAATCTCTAGCTATGTCCTGGAACAAGAAGGAACAGTGCCACTTGCTCTTCGATACAGGTGTGGATGATATCCTTAAGCAATCCCCTAACCCTTAAGGTCTGCATAAATTGGTTGAAATGTTCTCTTTCATCCGGAGCATGGTGATATCCTCTACATCGTTGTTGTTGTAGATGTAGTTCAAAAAAATTATCCTCTCTCGGTCGTGATGTATCATGGAAGGATATTTTGCCGGCATCATGTTAACCCTACCAGCCGCTCTTCTGTGGATAAAAAGCATCCACACATGAATCATAGCAACCAGGGCATTTGCTAGGATGATAACCTTCAACCGTTGGTCCGAAACAAATCGACATTGTATAAGTACCTAACACAAAGGCTGTAAGCCTGTAATGTCGAGCAAACTAGCTAGGGAGCTAATATTGGGGGTGGGGGGAGGGGATGCGAAGGCGGTGCGTACATCCATGGTTGAAGATGGTAACGAGCTACCACAGTCGGAGAAGACGATGATAGACATGGGGAGGACGAGTCGGTGTCGCAGATCTGCAAGGCCATAGCAACACCTTCTGGAGAAGATGGAGTAAAGTACCAGGTGCTAGTGTGCAGATTTAAATCACTCTCGCTGCCAACACCCTCACCCAAGAGGAATATGAGGATGGATTTGTCTTCCCGCGGGTGGTGACAGCATAGGAGTGAGGTGTACTTTTCATGCCATACCGCACTATAATGTTTTTTCCTCCCGCCATCTTCGCGGTGTGGCCCCTCACACATTGTTTCTCTGCTTGCGCTCGTCAGGGCTTATCCCCGTGAAAACATTCGATTTTGGTGTTGCTCTGAAGACAAATTTTGGGGTGCTTTAGTATCCGTACCAGCCAAGACCGTGGAACACCACGACACACCAAACCCAATTATTTCTCATGGGCAAGCAAACACACTCCCAAATGTCCCAAACTACACGTATCATGACATATTGGCAGAAAACAGAACTCTCTCCTTTCACATGCTTCGTCCTCCTCTATCGTGGTATTGCCGACAAGTACACCATGGAGTGGTCCTCACAGATCATGTTTAGAGAGGTAGGGGAAGGCGGCGAGTTTACGGGTACGAGGTAACACAACTTACCTATGTTCAGGTCCCACAAAAATGGCTAAACCTTACTCCTGCTATAAGTCACTATAATGACAATACACTGAGTTACATAGATCGGTGTGTTGTGCGAGGTTGTGGTGTTCTATGAACTTGTGCCCTAAAGGCTCCCAAAGGTCTGGCTTATAAAGGAGCCAGAACCTAGGGTTACAGGGAAATGACCTTCCCAGACAGGTTATAGAGTCCTACACTAATATTAATTAGTCTTCGTGTCTTGTACTCTAAGGCTTCGGGTTGGTCGATAACTGCACCGTAGCCTTCCTTCTTCTTGCATGGGCCTACCTTATGGATCCGTCTAACTGGGATGCCCAGCAGGCCATTAGCCTTGCTAGCAACTGTGGACCACCCGGGTTAGCCAGATTAGAGACATGCAATGGTGATACCCATTTAGCATATCCCCAATAGTAGCCGCTAGAGGACTTTGAGATTTTGTGCCGCCTTGCTCTTTTAATGTTGAATGCTTCGTCTAGGTGATGCTGACAATTAGTAAAGCAATATCTCGAAGTCTTCCCAAAGAACCCCTCAATATTCTCCATCTTCAATATGTAAGGCAGAGATTCTTCAAGTCTTTTTACTCTTCCTTTCCATAGTCGGATAGTATCCGCTTACTCTGGAATCTTCAGACATGACTACTCCTCTACCACCATCAGTAGGGTGACATAGGCTACAGTGTACGCTTTGTCGAAACTCACATATGGCAGCAGTTAATCATTATCGATTCCCCGCGTGTGAATTCTGAAACATTAAGCGACAAACGAGGGTCATGGCGAAATTACCGTGCACGTTCGCACACATGTCGTCAATGTTGTGACCGTTAGATCTCTTGCGCATGAATCTTGCACATGCAATGGTTATAAATTGGGGATTTCTATTTTTGTGCCCTTGGTTCGTTAGTTGTACTCATTTTTTCCCAGTCGCTTAACTTTTCCCAGCTCGAACGGTAGCTACCGTCAGTTTGACCATTGGCTAACGTGTGGGGCCGTGCCATGTGGAACCACGTGGGGCCGGTTTGTTGGGAACGCGTTATGGGGGACGTGGTGTGGGACCATGTGGGACGCGTTTGGTGATTACGTGCGCCTGGTCGCCTAAATTGAAAGTTTTCTTTTTTGTTATTTTTATGATTGGCCTTTTTAAGAGCGCCTTTCCCCCTCTCTGTCGCTAACAGTTGTGTTTTTTTGACAAAAAGGTAGAGAATTTAGAGAAGCTTCTCTCTTCATTCATTGTTCCTTTTAGCCCTCGTTTTTTCCCAATCTGGTAGCAAATCTAGAGCAGCAAATGTAACCAGCACCATAAATACATTCAGTAAACAGAGATATAGATAAAGCAGCTAACATAGGATATATAGTACGGTACTTAACGAGGTTCGATAATTAGGCTGCTCAGCAGCAGTAGCACACAAGTTCAACATAGACAATATAAAGGAAGCTGCTTTACAGCAGCACAAGACCCTCCTCCCTCTGGCGCATCCTCCGCCTCCTCCCTTTGGCGCTTCCTCCACTTCTTGTTGTACAATCCCTTGATTTTGGGAGCCTTGGGCTTGATCAGGGGCATGCGACCCTCCTTGATGGCCACCTTCTGGAGGTTGCGGAGGTGAAAACCGAGTACCTGGTGCTTGGCTCTAAAGCCATGGACGTTCATAGACAGGCCGTAGGTCTTCACATCCTCAGCATGCTTCATGAGGGAGTTGAAGTCGGTGGAGTGGAGCCTCCTGGTGCAGAAGGGGAACCTGTAGACGTCACCGGCAAAGAAGTTGTTGTATTGGACGGACTTCATCCTCCTCAGCACCTGACAAGTCTTGGTGTCCTTGGACTCATCGTCGCTGCAGATGTCGCTGCTATCCTCCTGTTGGAAAAAAGTAGAGTGCAATAAGGACATGATTGAGATACCTTGCTTATCAGGATTGATTATTTGCATAAATTAACCGATTGAGATCCCCTGATTATTCCCCAATCCCCAAATCTCAATCCAAATCGAATACTTATCCCAACTACAGATCGGCGCTAGTACTAACTAGGGAATCCCTTAACTGCAACTCAGAGCACAAATAAAATAGGATTGAAATACGAATAGGAGGATTCATCTAAATACGAGATCTAACACAAGAGTATTAGCTACTGTAAAAATACCTAGCATCAAATGGTTGAAAATATGAACAACGAACCCTAATAACATACAATCTAGCATCCAACAATGGGAATGGGGGAAGAACGAGGGAAGGGGAGAAAACCCTAGTTACCTCCAACCATGGGTCAGCGATGCTGCTGTCATAGGGGTTCTCTGGCCTCATGTAATCATCCTCCTCGTAGGGGTCCCAACCGAGCGGGATCTGCCCGAGACCGGCGGGGACCTCCTCACCGGCGGCTACGGTGGAAGCAGGGATGGGGGTCTGGACGGGGACGGCGGCTGTATTCGATGCCTCGACGGGTGTCGTGGTGGTGTCACGGCAGATGCCATGGATAGGCTAAAGGCGGGGACAAGATTCACTATAGGAATCCAGGGAGGGATAGTGTGGTGATTCTGTAGGGTAACGGGTAGGCTACACTAGCATAAAATCAAAATTTTCTACCGCGTCAACCAGGAATACTATTGTCATAGATCACAGGATTACCACTAGACGCGCAGTTGCGGAACTCAATGAAGCACGTCGGGGCAGTGTAGATGTTCTACGTCTCCTCCTCGTACTCGTCCCACGAGCAGCTCCCCTTTGCGGGGTTCGAACAAGTGCTACAGCTGCAGCACCTCCGAGGTATCCACACGTCCAGAGTGGAAGCCGTCACACGCCAGACTGCTAGGTCTGCACGTGCAACACATGCGGAAGAGGAGTGGCGGCTGGGTGGAATGCTCAACCCTATTCAGCTCGCCTCACCCTCTCTTATATAGGCATCCCTGGTGGGCTTCTACATTAGCAGCCCATTAGCAGCCTAAGCCTGGTCTAATTCGGATCTAATCCTCATTAGGCTTCCAGCCCCTAAAGTGTGTGACCCTATAGGTTCATACACGTATAGACATGACGCGAGTACACTTACTCCATCAATGGTAGCGGCCTCTAGCAAGACGTGCCAACTCCTAAACGCATATAAAGATCATTCAGACGAACCCTCACAAGGTTGAGTACATGTCTTTCCCTTTGCCTCACGATATTTGGTCTAGCTCCAAGTTGACCTCTCTTTCTCGATACTGTGATTTGGAATCCCTTTACTAGGTTAACTCTTAACCATATGTAGCACGGCCATGCATTTCTAGATCCGATCACTCGAGGGGCCCAGAGATATCTCTCTCAAGTAGAGAGGGGAAATCCCATCTTGATTGACCAATGCCTTGCAGCATGTATCAGGACAAACCCGAAAACTACCTTTATAACTACCCAGTTACGGAGTAGTGTTTGATAGCCCCAAAGTAGGTCGAACCACATCTCAAGTACATGCGACAATCTCAGGTCTAAGGACAAAACGTACACGATGTGTAGAGAGAGCTGCAAGTATTATTGCCAGTCTCATGTTGGGTCAGTCCAACCCCATGTTCATAACATGTGTCCACATCATTGGTTTGACATCTCCATGTCTATGACTTGTGAAACATAGTCATCAACCAATCGATGTGCTAGTCTAATATTCACGTGTGTCCTCACATGAACTCCGACTAGGGACAATTATTAGATAACCATACAAGTAAAGAGTTTCACAAACAATTCACATAATTGCCAATCAATACAAGTTGCCTGGTATATGGATATTCAAGGAAAATTATAATAACTCATGGATAAACATGACATACAATCATCTCTATGATAGCCTCTAGGGCATATTTCCTTCAGATTCCACACACAGTTGCTTTGTATTTGATTCACTTCCACAGTTTACAAATGCTCCTTGAGCTGTATTGGGGAGAGGAGGAAGAAGGAACTCTCTTACTCTCACCACTAGCTAGCCCTCAAGAACACACTAGTAAAACACTACCCTCTTGAGATCAACCTCTTCTACGTAACCCCCCCCCCCCTACCCCTCTTGAGACTCTTCTGTCTAACCTAAGCCCCCCCCTATATAGGGGTGGCCAGGTCTCCAATTAGGGCATACGTGGAGGCATATTCCAAGGAATATGCCTCCTCCCAAAATAGTAAGCCGACCGGGTCACTTTTGCCCAGCGTCATCCATGCAGAGGCTACGTGAGCCTCTGCGACGCCCACGTCATCCGACACAGGCATTGTCACCTTTGTCGGCCACGCCTCGGTGGTCCTGGCCTCTGTTCACTTCGCTCACGCTCTGAGTATAGCGGTCACCCTTTGACCAGCGAGATACCTTCCTTCTCTTACAAGCTTGATATAACCCGGATCGTACCTAGTTGATCCGGACATACCTGTACCTGCATACAAGTTAGATACATCTCACCGACTTACGATATAAGTCGGCTGAGACCTAGTTAGGTGGACATCCCCTGGTCCGGGTTACCCCGTGATTCGGCACGCCTTGAGGTGACTCAGCCAACACCTGCTTTAACCTTGCCGTACCTCGGCTAACTCGACCTTTATACCCCGGTGTGACCCTACCCGGGGTATCCCCCCAACATTAGTCCCCGAAGCTGGTGTGGTCTTAGCTGCCTTAGCCGCTAAGGCCACAGCAGGTTCAATTTTACCGAGCCTTTTGCTCCTGTTCCGAGTTACATCTTAGTCCGGATTTCATAGGTTTACTTTCCCTTGGCTCATTCCGAGTTTTCACTCGCTGGCCGGGTCACCTCATACTTATCCGGGTCATTCTTCCTTCTCTCGCACGCTTCCCCACGTGGAGGGTAATCATTACTTTGCCTCATTTTAAGGGCATGTGCCAGTAACCGCCGCATTTATTGTTAGATATTACTGTAGCCCACGTCACATCGTGCCTGCCTCCTCGTTAATTGTATCATAATGTCATGTCATGGGATCTCCTGCGCCCTGTGACCCTTCCTATGGCTCGTCGCTGATTGGTTGATCCGGGTCATACACGGCCACACCGTGTGGCCCGTCCGCACAGCGCAATCCCACTACCCTTCAAGGGCGTGGTTAAATAGGGGAGGAGGGCGCCCCTTGGGTCCTTTCCCCACTCTCGCGTACCCTTTGCCTCTTCTTCTTCCTTTTCCTCTCTAGCGACAGCACTGCCGCCACCGCATGTGCTTAGCCACGCCGCCGCTGCACCGTTTCCTCGCGCACTAGCATTGTCGCCACCTCCCCGCATCTCTTCCGCCACGGGTCCTTGTCTGTCCAGGTCACCGCCCCCTACCGCCGCTAGCGCCAGTGAGGACAGTGACCTTGAGATGACAGAAGAAGAACTCGCCGTCACGGAGCAGGAAATGGAGGAGGACACGGTGAACGCCGACCGAGGCGCTTGGGCTGGGTATTGGGTTTGCGAGGACGATATTGACTGGCTGTACCGCAGACCGGCGTATGCGAAGCGTCATCACACTTCGCCGCCAGAGTTTCTCACCCAATCCGGGTGAGTATGTGGTATTCCTTTCCCACTTCCAGCGCGGGTTTGGGTCCCCCGTTAGCGATTTCTTCAACAACTGGATCAACACCTATGAGCTTCAGCTTCCATTTCTCCTCGAAAACTGTCCATCTTCCCCCGAATCACGGGGCTTGACTCCTGCAAAGGCTGGGCCCGAACCTTCTTCTATGTCAGAAATGGCACGGATGAAGATCTGATCCGGCTGCACCCCTACGCTCCGGATGTGATCTGTGGGACAAGATCCCCAAGAGGCCCACTGTCCTGGGATTGCGCAATGAGGACGCAATGGTCACATTTGTCCGTAACCGGATCTCTCCCCTCCAGAAACGCACGCATAAACTCTGTCACATGAGCTGGGGCCGTGACCCCAACCGGACCTCCTCCTTCGAGTTGAGCAACATCGAGATCTATCGCCGGGTCAAGGCCCTCTTCACCACCCACAAGGACTTCTCTGCTGAGTGGACGTGGAGGATCGAACACTTCTGCCGAGATAGGCTTCCCCTCGCGGTAAGTCTCGTGCCCCAATCTCTTTCCGAGTTGAATCGTATGTCGGTTTTTGTTGTAGATTTGATCCCTTTACCTTTTCTTTCCCTTAGATGTTTCTCCAGCAAACTATTGAGGACAACACCGAGCCTTCTCTTAAATGGGCGCCTGACCGAGATGCCTCGGACAAGGAGGAACCGGATCAGGAGATGTTCCTGCCGATGGCTGATGCGACCAAGCGACACACCGGTAAACTCTCTTCCATTAGAGATTGGACCGACGATGAAGATGATTCGGATGTTGAGGTGATGGAGGCATTTGATGTTGTCCCCCTTTCTTATGCTTTTCCGGCATCAGCTAACCCCGGTGGGCAGATCCACAAAGATCCTCCCCTTGCCATGGGTGAGCCTGTCCCGGTCGCACCGAAGAAGAGGGGGCCGCATCTGCTTCTTCCTCTGGACCTTCTCAGCCAGCTAAAAGGCGAAAGAAGTCCACGGACAAAGCTGCCACCAAGTCCACGACTAAGGCCGTGGCCCGGAGAGCTCGCAAGCCCAAGGAGCCCTTGAGTTCGGATGAGTAAGTCATTTCTCCCTTTGCTATTTACTTGTTCTTCCTTTGTTATAGTTTCTCATCATTCATGATTTGATTCGGCAGGGCCGCGGTGGAGGTCCCTCAGACTGGATCCGACATTGCCTCGCCGCTCCAACATAGTCCTTCTCCCCCTCGTGGCGACGATTCACGCCCGTTGAGCCCCATTCAGGAGGGTTCAACGGCTGCTCCGGGTTCTAGCCCACTTCGTCAAGAGGAGGGCAACCTCGGAGCGAGGGAAACTGGCTCTGCCGAGGTAGAAACAACCACCACTTCGGATCCGCCGCAACCAGCTTCATCCGAGATACCCATAGCACCTCCGCCAAAACAAAAATCAGCACCAGCACCATCATCAGCTCTAGCACCAGCAGCAACAGCAAAAGCACCAACAGCAGCACCAAGTTCCTCTGCCTCGTCTGAGTCTTCCAAGATTCGGCGAGAAGGCACCAGCAGTACTAAGACTAGCACCCAGGCAGCTCCCAAGGGAAAATCCGCTGCAGCAACTTCAACTTCTCAGCAGCAGCCCAAGGGCAAAAAGGCTCCTGATGCCACCAGGGCAGCGTCAATCGAGGCTGGACAGCGTACACTTGCGTCCATGCTCCCGAAAAAGACTCCACCACCGAAGGACGCCCCTGTCGAGCCAGCTGATGCGCAACTCGTTTTGCACACCAGCCCTGTCGTTGCCCAGGTTGAGAGGAGAGAAGCCCACGCTAAGGGTCTAGTTGCACCCCACATGCTCAACGGCGAACGCTATCCTCTGACCTTGATCGAGTTTGTAAACAACTGGAACAAGGCGGAGTTCGTCCACAATGATGATCTCCCGGAGAAATTCAGGCCCGTTGAGTTTGCTGCCCAGATGAATACCGCTGCAAAGGCAATTAACCTTGCAGGTCGGATGATGGAGGTATGTTACTTCGTCTTTTCCTTAACATGTAGTAGATATTAGTGATATAGCCATTAGTCCCCGAGCCTCCGGGGGAGTAACTTGTTACTCGGCTGGATGCTCCTTAGAGAACTAACGTAGCTCCTTAACAATTTCGAATATGCACACACCTAGAGCCGGGTTAAGTTCCACTTGGCCCGGATCTTGTACACTTCGAATATGCACACACCTAGAGCCGGGTTAAGTTCCACTTGGCCCAGATCTTGTACACTTCGAATATGCACACACCTAGAGCCGGGTTAAGTTCCACTTGGCCCGGATCTTGTACACTTCGGATATGCACACACCTAGAGCCGGGTTAAGTTCCACTTGGCCTAGATTTTGTACACTTCGAATATGCACACACCTAGAGCCGGGTTAAGTTCCACTTGGCCCGGATTTTGTACATTTCGAATATGCACACACCTAGAGCCGGGTTAAGTTCCACTTGGCCCGGATCTTGTACACTTCGAATATGCACACACCTAGAGCCGGGTTAAGTTCCACTTGGCCTGGATTTTGTACACTTCGAATATGCACACACCTAGAGCCGCGTTAAGTTCCACTTGGCCCGGATTTTGTACACTTCGAATATGCACACACCTAGAGCCGGGTTAAGTTCCACTTGGCCCGGATTCTGTACACTTCGAATATGCACACACCTAGAGCCGGGTTAAGTTCCACTTGGCCTGGATTCTGTACACTTCGAATATGCACGACACTAAGCTATCCTTCTATACTCTTTTCAGGTGACCACCAATCGCCGGAGCACTGAGTTTTAGCGTCTCTTGGATACTCACAAGATGCTGCGCGCAAAACATACTGCACTTCTCGCTGAACACGAGAAAAGGGGTAATTTTTTTTCCTTGGCATTTTTCCATTTTTCTTCGTCTTTTTCCGCCGAACTAATCCATCATTCGGATTTCGCAGCCTCGGATATTAGTTGGATTGACTTCGATACCTCGGCTGGAGACAAGAAATCCGAGTAATTTTCCAGCCAGGACATCAAAGGTGCATTTTTCCGGGTTAAGCTTCATTCAGAACCTCCTTAGGTTCGCGAATGTCTGCCTGATATCGCCAAGGAGCGTTTTGCTTTCCTTTGTCTTGATAACAACATCATCCACATACACCTGCACATTTTGACCAATTTGGTCGTGCAAACATTTCTGCATACATCTTTGGTACGTTACCCCTGCATTACATAAACCAAATGGCATGGTGCGATAGCAATAAGCCCCATACGGGGTGATAAACGCGGTCTTTATTTGATCACTTGGGTTCAGAGGTATCTGGTGGAAACCAGAATATGCATCAATGAATGACAACAGTTCACACCCAGCAGTGGAATCTACGACCTGGTCTATCCTTGGCAGTGGGAATGGATCTTTTGGACACGCCTTATTCAGGTTCGTGTAATCGATACACATGCGCCAAACCACTGCCACGTTCGGATCGTCCTTCTTCTTTTCCACCAGCACCGGATTAGACAGCCAATCCGGGTAAAGTACTTCCATGATAAATCCAGCTGCTAGCAGCCGAGCTATCTCATCTCCTATGACTTTTCTCCTATCTTCGGCGAAGCGGTCGAGAGGTTGCTTCATCGGCTTTGCTCCGGGTCTCATGTTCAAAGAGTGCTCGGCCAACTCCCTCGGAACACCTTGCAAGTCCTGTGTGGACCAAGCAAAATATCCCGATTCTCACGGAGGAAGTTGACGAGCTCGCTTTCCTATCTGTCATTTAACCCGACACCAATTGTTACGGTGCGCTCTGGGAACATATCATCAACATGCACTTTCTTGGTATCTTTTGTCGCTTGGAATGAGACACTACCATGTGGATTACACAACGCCAGCATATACTGCTACGCGGACTGAGCCAATGCCGCCACTTCTTGGATCTTTCTCTTTTCTTGTGCAATCACGAGTGACTCGGCCAGATTAGTGAAGGGAATATGCCCGAGAGGCAATAATAAAGTGGTTATTATCTTATTCCATGTTTATGATAAATGTTTATTTTACATGCTAGAATTGTATTGATCGGAAACATCAATACATGTGTGTTTAATAAACAAAAAGGGTTCCTAGTTATGCCTCTCTTATAGACTAGCTTGTTGATTAACAAGATGATCAAGGTTTCCTGATCATGGACATTGGATGTTGTTAATAACAAGGTCACACCATTGGTGGAATGATGTGATGAACATTCATCCGAAGTATAGCATTACGATCAAAGTCATTATGTTTATATTGCTATAATATCATACGAAGTAATCTTTATCCTTAGACCATGAGATCATGTTAATTGCTAACACCGGAAGAGTATCTTGATAACATCAAACGTCACACCGTAATAGGGTGACTATAAAGGTGGGTTCGATTACTACGAAGGTGTTATGTTGAGGCTCATGGATCAAGAGTGGATTTGTCCATCCCGATGACGGATAGATATACTCTAGGCCCTCTCGGTGATATCACATTGAAATAGCTTGCAAGCAAGTGATGTGATCACTAGAATGTTATATCACGGGAACGAGGAAAGAGTACATGTCGGAAACGAGATCAAACTAGGTATGGAGATACCGATGATCGAATCTCGACATGTAATATATCAGGACAAAGGGATTTAGTTACTAGCGTTAAAGGTTCTCACGATCACGTAAGTCATCGTTGAATTTGTAGGAGTCAGTATGGATCTCCAGGTCCCGCTGATTATTGATCAGAGAGGGGTCTCGATCATGTCTGCATTATTCGCGAACCGTAGGGTGACACACTTAAGGGATACCGACACCATTTGGAGCAAATATGTTTCAGATAAAGATTAAGAAAGCGCTGGAATTATTTCAATAGACACAAATCAAGCTTTCGGTGAAATTGCTGAAATTGGTTACGCATGTTATATTGAAATGTTGCAGGTTTTATGTGAATGTTTGTTAATTAAAGTAATTAACAAAATTCTGAATAAAAATAATAAAAGAGTTTTATTAAATGAGAGAGCATTAAATTTGGAGAAATTTAATGCATTTAAAGTGGAGACTTTAAAAGAGAATGTGAAGGGGCAAATTTATGTGGAGGGAGTTACCACCACATGAATGGAGGAGGTGAAAGGTCACCTCCTCCATGCGCCGGCCATGAAGGAGGGCACCCCTCCTCCTATACAAGTCCACCCCTCCTCACTTCTCTCACACACCTCCTTGTGAAGGATCTCTCTCCCCCTCTAGTATTATTCCCCCATGGTCTCAGATTAGCGAGATACATGTTCCCGGTGGCTTTATCTCGAAAGGAGTTGCTTCCAACGCTTTGTTGGAGCGAGGGACGGAGGTTGTCGGGGTACCGGACGTGTGTGCGATCACGGATGCACCGCTGCTTTGTGGAGCTGGACTAGGTGCTGCTGGAGCTGGATCGATGGACGGCCGAGCCGGACTCGGACTTCCTCACGATCTTGAGATCGGCAAGTGTACGACTACATCAACCACGAGTTCCTACTGCTAACAAAGCTCGTTGTCACGAGGATAAGTTCTCGTTGGATGTATGTCCACCCGCTGCTTTGTACCTAGTAGATAGATCTTGGCGTAGTTCACACCGTAGGAAATTTTTTGTTTTCTATGTCATGACCCAACAGTGGTATCAGAGCCTGATCTATGCGTAGGTGCTTTGCACGGGTAGTACACATATGTTTATATGTGGGCTATGATGATCATGTTATTGCTTCTTTCATGTATTTTGGATATTGGTGGCATAGTGGGATGAAGCGGCCCGGACCAACCTTACATGTCATCGTACATGAGACCGGTTCCACGACTGACATGCAACTTGTTTTGCATAAGTGGCTGGCGGGTGTCTGTCTCTCCTACTATAGTCAATATCTGATTTACAACGAGTTGCTAATACTTTAGTTATCCTTGTTTTGGTTCATGTTCATAGGTAAGAACGGTTCTATCTCCGAAAGCCCTAAGCCACGTAAAACTTGCAATTGATAAATTAGAGGCGTCTAGTTTAGATCGTTGCTGGACTAGTGTATTGATATGGTATTGTTGTAAGTAGATGTATGATAGATACTCTTACAACACATTCAACGTGTAAATTCCATAGATCTTGGCCTTACACA
Source organism: Avena insularis (assembly GCA_023614405.1). Lineage (NCBI taxonomy): Eukaryota > Viridiplantae > Streptophyta > Magnoliopsida > Poales > Poaceae > Avena > Avena insularis. The sequence continues at coordinate 90,005,955 of CM042696.1, read as the reverse complement.
CAAAGGAATGATAGAGATCATACCACGATGCAAGTGATATAGATCAAATGCATGGACCATATCATCTCACTTTACACATTAGATGTTAGCTTCTTATACTGCTAGTTTGGCGCGTTTGGTAGCATTGTAAGATGATCCCTCATTTAAATATCAAGATAAAATGTGTTCTTCCTTAAGTATGCACCGTTCTATGGATCGTGTTTTCGAGACATCATGTGATGATCGGGTGTTTTCAACTCTACGCTTTCATACAACGGGTGTAAGACAGTTTTACACACGCGAATACTAAGGTTCTTACTTGGTGAGCCTAGCATGTACAGACATGGCCTCGGAACACGGACCGAAAGGTTAAGCATGAGTCATATAGTTGATGTGATGACCATATTGATGCTCGCCTTTGAAGCTACACCGACTCACGTGATGATCGAACTTGGTGTAGTGGATTTGGTTCATGTAATCACCAAAAAGGCACGAGGGATGTCGTTTTTGAGTGGGAGTTCATTTCTAATTTGGATTAATCGAACCAAATTTGTCATAAATTAAATCAAAGTGAATTTGCATAGTTTGTTGTAGTCATTGGCATTCGTTTTCTACCTTATGCTTAGTTTTTATTTGAGATAATAGAACTATAGGATTCTGGATATTTACTTTACGAACTGGTATTGTATTGTTTTGAATGTCAATTTAAAGTTTATAAGTCCTATTGCAAACTTTCAGCAAACTCTATTTACTCCATGAAGTTTAATAAGTAGTATTAAATCAAGAGTAAGAATTCCAATGTTAGTATCTAAAGTATCATGTTTGCCTCCATGATTATTGATATTCAGAAAGGTTGTTTTAATATCAAGATTATATTGGAGCTAGAAATTGTTTCAGAAACCATCATGTGTGAAAGATATTGTGATATCTGAAACAATGTGTTTGGTTGCATTATGATAGAGTATAATTAAGAAAAATACATGTTCTCATATTGTATGAGAATTTGTGAAGGATGGAGATGTTAGGCATCCGAATCTACCAAAAAGGTTTTGGGAACTGATATTATACTTGTGATTCTTCCTTATAAGCTATAGTAGCTTGATCATGAAAGTTGTCATGATAAGGATGAATAAAAGATGTAAGTAAAATGTTTACTACACTAATAGATTACTAAAGAATGGATTTTTGAAAGAACACCAAACATTTGATGATGGTGATCCACTTCAAAGTGCAAGTCCAAAGGTATTAGTATTTGACTATATACGCTTTGTACCATGTGTCATGTTGATGACACCACTATTGATGTTGATAGATTCTTTTAAAAGAAAAGGAATTGCTGAAAGAGAATCTATAAAATATTTGGCAGAAAATAAAAGGTTGGAGATGTCCAACTTAGGTATATAGAAGATATACATGTTATGGCTATATTCCTTGCTTGTTAAACAATGTGGTTCTTAAGGTATTGGATACCGGTATTGGATACCGAATTGGTTGGTATGAAGTGTCATACAGGACAACGCAATTCATGAACTACAATGGCCTAAGTAACCAGCAAGAGAAAGAATGATGATGTTCATCGAAAACAAACAAAGTGTTATTGTGTTTTTCGTTGTCATCAAACCAAGCTTTCAAGATTTGTTTAAATAATTGTTATTTTGTTCTGGTATCATGAGAACAATGGCTGTTCAAATAATTACCGTATTCCATAAAGGATGGATAAACTTTTACAAGTCTAGTTGGAGAAATCACATCCATAAACACTATTGCTAAAACGTCGCAAGACAAATGATTGAAAGATCACTTATGAAGTGACATCGCTGTTTAAATTATATTTGAAAGAAAACATGAAGAAACTCCATGTTGATGGATTTTTGGAGTCTTTGATTTTGATCAATTGACGCATGTGAGACTTTCCTCGAGATAATTGAAACTCCGTCCATAGGCCAGAGAGGAATGGATGACTAGCTTATTGGAAATTGTGCATGCTGATGTGCATAGTCCATTATGTGTAGCCATATGCGATGGATCTTTTTGCTTCATATGCTTTCTCCGAAAATTTGAGTGAATATATCTGTATATTTACTTAATAAGGAAGAAGTGTGAAACATTTGAAAATTGTTCAAAGACTTTCAAGATGAAGTGAAAAATCATTGTAACAAGAAAATAAAGAGTTTATGATTCGATCATAAAGGAAGATATTTGAGTTACATGTTTAGCAAAAACACCTAAGAATTGAGGAATTGTTCCATGATTTGTGTTTCCCGATAAACCATAGGAGTATGGCCTATTCGAGAGATAAAATCAAACCATGTTTGACATGGTAAGATCAAGGGTGTCAGTTATAAAACTGCCATTATGTTTTAAGGATTGAAGCTTTAGAGACTACCGCTTTTACACTGAAAAGAGCACCATCGTGATCCATTGAAATGACACCATATGAGTTATGGTTTGGGATAAAACCCGAATTGTCTTTTCTTAAATTTTGGTATGCTATGCATAAGTAAAATGTTTACAACCAAAGTCAGATAAGCACGTCTTTGTACGTTATCCCAAAGAATTTGTTGGGAATTTCTCCATAACACCGAGGACAAAAGAGTTTGTTACTTGGAACGTCAAGTTTCTTGAGAAGGAACTTTTCGTGAAAAGTTAAGTGGGAGGACAATAGAACTTTGATAAGGTTGTTGAACCTTAGCTATATGTGCTAAGTAAGTAGCGCAAGAGAAAGTGTCCCGGTGGCGGCCACAATGCTCATGGCTCTCGTGATTACAAAAGGTGTGATCTCGGAGATTAGAGTTCCTATAGAACCGTGTGGGTCGGTAAGAATCAAATAGTAAGATTTGATAAGCAAGTTGTTATTGTTTTGACAATGATGAACCGACTACATGCAAAGAAGCGATGATGGGCCCTGACTCCATAAAATGACTAGAAGTCATAGAATCCGTGATAGTATCCATACACGAGAAATCAAGTTTCTGAACTTGGAAGACCCTCCGGAAAGGCGTGAAGCCCATCGGTCGTGTTTGGATCTATAAAGAAATAAGACATGGATGTTTAACATCTATGAAATAGTCGACATGTCAGAAAGAAGTTTACGACAATGTTCAAGGAGTTGACTATGACAAGATTTGATCTTTCATAGCGATATATAGTCTTGACGGATTAATGTAGCAACCACTACATATAATTTGGTATATGGTAGTTGAATAAACAAAACAAGGTTCTTCTAATAGAACGGTAACCTAGGACATGTACATGACATGGTCCGTAGGGTTTTGTTAATTCAAAGGATGCTAAAAGGGCATGTAAACTTCAATAGCTGAAGTAAGCATAGCGGAGTTGGAATCTTCACCATGATGAAACTGTTAAAAGAGTTTAAATTCATCGGAGATGATGAAGATGCTTGCATTTGCAAGAAATTAAGTGGGAGCGCTGAGACATATTTCTAATACATTATGTAGAGGACATATTGTTGATTGGAAATGATGTATCTTGTATTGACACAAGTTAAGAATTTCATTAAAATAAGATTTCGATGAAAGACTTGGGCAAACCAAGAATATTAGGCATCAATATCTATATGGATAGATTAAGGCGCTAATATGGTTGTGCCAGACATACATATATGAGATATTGAAAGGGTTCAATATGGAAACAACAAGAAAGGTTCTTGCTGCATGGAAATGATTGTATCAAAATTCAAGTGTTTCAACACTTGGTGAGTAAAATCACATGAAGATTTTGATCGATTATACCATGATATGTATATATCCAGAATGTCCTATGCTCTAAATGTTATGAGCATATACCAGAATGATTCATAAGATGATCATTGGACAATAGTAAAGATATTCTTATGAGCTTTGGAAGAACTAAGAATATATGTATAAGTGACAAATAGTTAAAGGTAGTTCATTGTAAAGTGTTACATTGATACTAGTTTTGTCACAAGATACAAATTAAATTTATCTCAATTTAGACTATGGGTGGCACAATATAATGGAAAGGATGTTCCATGATGGATTTGGATGAGTTCCAAAGTTGAGATATTGTGACGGATACTACAACAAAAGGCTAAGTATATGACTGCTATAGTAGCAGCATAGGAGGGCATTTGTGTTTAGTAGTTTGTTATCAAACTAGGTGTGGTTCAAAGTGGGCTAATACTATGAAGATATATTGTGTGACAATAATATCAACATATTTTAACCCGAACGAACTAAAGGTCTCACCAAAGGACCAAATCTATACAATGCCATCTCATTTGAGAATGAGTGATGCATAGAGACGCAGAGACATGCAAATACACACGGACCTGAAACTGTCAGATCCAGAGATTATGTTAACCACTAGCAATAGCGTATATGCAACACCAGAAAGCCATAGGTGTTCAATACGCAAAGTTTTTCAAACTAGATTATTAACTCTAGTGCAAGTGGGAGACTGAAGGGAATATGCCCGAGAGGCAATAATAAAGTGGTTATTATCTTATTCCATGTTTATGATAAATGTTTATTTTACATGCTAGAATTGTATTGATCAGAAACATCAATACATGTGTGTTTAATAAACAAAAAGGGTTCCTAGTTATGCCTCTCTTATAGACTAGCTTGTTGATTAACAAGATGATCAAGGTTTCCTGATCATGGACATTGGATGTTGTTAATAACAAGGTCACACCATTGGTGGAATGATGTGATGAACATTCATCCGAAGTATAGCATTACGATCAAAGTCATTATGTTTATATTGCTATAATATCATACGAAGTAATCTTTATCCTTAGAGCATGAGATCATGTTAATTGCTAACACTGGAAGAGTATCTTGATAACATCAAACGTCACACCATAACAGGGTGACTATAAAGGTGGGTTCAGTGCTATGAAGGTGTTATGTTGAGGCTCATAGATCAAGAGTGGGATTTGTCCATCCCGATGACGGATAGATATACTCTAGGCCCTCTCGATGATATCACATTGAAATAGCTTGCAAGCAAGTGATGTGATCCCTAGAATGTTATATCACGGGAACGAGAAAAGAGTGCATGTCGGTAACGAGATCAAACTAGGTATGGAGATACCGATGATCGAATCTCGGACATGTAATATATCGCGGGACAAAGGGATTTAGTTACTAGCGTTAAAGGTTCTCACGATCACAGAAGTCATCGTTGAATGTGTAGGAGTCAGTATGGATCTCCAGGTCCCGCTGTTGATTATTAATCGGAGAGGGGTCTCGATCATGTCTGCATTATTCGCGAACCGTAGGGTGACATACTTAAGGGATACCGACACCATTTGGAGCAAATATGTTTCAGATAAAGATTTAAGAAAGCGCTGGAATTATTTCCATAGACACCAAAACTGTTTCGGGTGAAATTGCTAAAATTGGTTCTGCATGTAATATTGAAATGTTGCAGGGGGTTTTATGTGAATGTTTGTTAATTAAAGTAATTAACAAAATTCTGAATAAAAATAATAAAAGAGTTTTATTAAATTAGAGAGCATTAAATTTGGAGAAATTTAATGCATTTAAAGTGGAGACTTTAAAAGAGAATGTGAAGGGGCAAATTTATGTGGAGGGAGTTACCACCACATGAACGGAGGAGGTGAAGGGTCACCTCCTCCATGCGCCGGCCATGAAGGAGGGGCACCCCCTCCTCCTATAAAAGGCCACCCCCTCCTCACTTCTCACACACACCTCCTTGTGAAGGATCTCTCTCCCCCTCTAGTATTATTCCCCCATGGTCTCGGATTAGCGAGATACATGTTCCCGGTGGCTTTATCTGGAAAGGAGTTGCTGCTTCTGCTGCTTTGCTGGAGCGAGGGACGGAGGTTGTTGGGGTACCGGACGTGTGTGCGATCACGGATGCACCGCTGCTTTGCGGTGCTGGACTTGGTGCTACTGCAGCTGGATTTGATGGACGTGCTGGAGCCGGACCTGCTGGACTTCCTCACGATCTTGAGATCGGCAAGTGTACTTGTACATCAACCACGAGTTCCTACTCGTTAACAAAGCTCTTTGTCTACGAGGGTAAGTTCTCGTTGGATGTATGTCCACCCGTTGCTTTGTACCTAGTAGATAGATCTTGGCGTGTAGTTCACACCGTAGGAAATTTTTTGTTTTCTATGCTACGGACCCAACAATTAGACCCGGCTGACGCGCACTCAATGGAACGTCGGAAATCACCAGTTATGGTAATCACACCATTTGGCCCGGGGAGCTTCATCTTCAAGTAACTGATATGAATACTTGCCATGAACTTGTTCAGAGCTGGCCTGCCGAGTAACGCATGATATGCGCTCTCCAAATTGACAACCTCGAACTCCAAATTCTCAGTTCGGCAGTTATCTCTCGTGCCGAACAATACGTTAACCCGGACCTTGCCTATGGGCTCGCAAGAAATGCCTGGCACAATGCCATGGAAAGTTGTCCTTGTAGCTTGGAGCATGTTCTCCGAGATACCCAACTTGCGCATCATGTCCAAGTACATGATATTTATGCTGCTGCCATTGTCAATCAGCACCTTTTAGAACCTCACATTGATGTTTGGCCCGATGAATGTTGGGTCCAGCAGTAGCGCATACGAACCAGGACTTGGCATAAGCTTGGGATGATCTTTGATGCTCCAGGTAATTTCCTGGTCCGACCAAGGCATATACCTCGTCACTGCTGGCATTACCGCATTTACTTCCATGTGTCGGCGCTGCAAACTCTTTCTGTCTGTCTCTTCTGTGGTAAACACACAGTAACTCTGATGATGCTCTCTGTACTCATTCCTCCCCTCGTTTCCGGGTACCTCTGATCCGGTTGATGATGGTCTTCCACTTGATGCACTGCATCCCTTCTCTCATGGTTGTCATACCTCGGTGGAGGGGGAGGCAACTTTAACTGTTGCGTGTTTGCTCCGGAGAGCAATTGTTGCCGGGGTAACTCCTGCCGAGGTTGATCATTCCGAGGTGCCTGAGCATTCCCCGAACCACCTTGTTCTATCTTTCGCATCCACTCACACTGCCTGGTTGTGTGACCTGCTGGGTTACTCGGATTTGGCGTGTGAAATTTACACGGCTGATCCAGCATTGCCTCATAAGTATACCTTGGATGGTCCTTCTTTTCTTGCCACTGTTTCTTCTGCTCTAGCGTCCAAGTTTTCTTGCCATCATTTCTTGGAGTCCACTGTTGTCCTCTAGTTTTCTGACGTTGGTTGGTTTCTGCACCAGGTTGATCTTTATTCACAGCAGCAACTTGTTGCGAACTGTACCGGTAATCCGGTCTGCCATCTCTTCTTTTACCTTGGTAATCATTCCTCCGGGATGACCCGGCTCCATCTCTCTGGTAGTATTCCTCATTTGACTCACTTGGCATTAACCTAGGTTGAGTCGGATCACCCAAGGCATACGAATCAGTGATCCGGATTGTCTCTGCCAATGTAGTTGGCATATCCCTTTGCAATTTTTGCCACAACATTCTTGCATATCTGCACCCCTACGCAAACCATGCAATGGCCTGCGACTCAATTACACCCTCACAGGAGTTTCGCACCGTACACCACCGGGTTAGGAATTCCCGGTCTATCTCATTCGGTTTCTGCTTGCACATTCCTAGGGTCTGTGGCCTATTCAGCCTCTGATACGTACTCGAGAAATTGCTGACAAACATTTCCTCAAAATCGATCCAATAGTTAATACTTTCGGGCGGCAAATTGTTTAGCCATACCCTCGCTGGCCCTTCCAACATCTGGGGTACATATCTCACAGCCCATCTCAAGTTGCCTATAGCAATTTTTACAGCTGTTGCGTAGTTAATCACCCAACCCTCCGGCTTTGTGCTGCCGTCATACGTTTTTGTGCCTCTAGGTAACTGGAAGTTAGGCACCGGTGGCTCCTTCATGATCCAGGGCCCAAAACACGCAGGACCTGGAGGACCTTGACATTCAATTTGCTCCGACCTATACAGCCGATCCAGTTTTAACCTGGCATCGTCAGGCATCAAATTCCTGCTTCCCAATCTTGACCCTATCATGTGATAGTCCGGCCTGGGATACTGTAACACCCTCGAATCGGCCATATGCAAGTTTTAGCCCTTTTCCGCCAAACCCGCATAGAAACGATTCAAGGACGCCCACCAGGCACTTTCGTACGGGTGGAAAACGAAGTAATACCATTACACAACAGTCCTCGATGGGACCCACAGAACAGATATATATATACAACACGACTCCATGAGTCAAGAATACCGATATACAGTACAAAGATCCAAATCACCTTGAAATCGCTACAGCATCCGAGTACGGACAAGATGCAAATGGGACTAAGAGCCCTGAAGAATAACCAATGGCGTCCATAACCCTGCCCAGGCCAAGCCGGAAGGGTAACCCTGCTAACGACGTCGATCTCAAACCTGCTAAAACAAAAGGGGTGCCGACAAAGGGCAAAGGAAAAAGAGGAGCGTCAGTACTGAGGCCAGTACACGACGAGGCTAGAATTCGGCGGTCCTCGCCTACATAGGTATGGTGGACTGAAGCGGCAACGTAGCGGCACTAAACAACCTATAGAGACTCGGTATCACTGGCGACGATTAGAGAGGGGTAAGAAAGACCTATCCGGATCCAACCTGAAGCTAACACCAGACAAACCCACCCTGATATTTTCCCCCTCGAGACCAAACGAGGAAGTCGGACCAAGGAACTCACACAGTTGGCAATTTTACTCATTCCGTTATAGTTGCAACACTTACTAGTCAGATATAGATAGCATGAGTCATCCTGAAGCATAAGTAGTAGGCAGTCTTAATCACCATTCTGTTATAGTTGGAACATTTACTGGTCAGATATAATTGTCCCGAGGAATCCCAAAACACAACAATTGTTGGCACTTTTATCACATTCCATTGGAGTTGCAATACTTACTAGGCAGGTATAGTATGACCCAGATCACCACAGATCCACCAGTTGTTGGCATTTTTAATTTACATTCCGTTGTATTTGAAGCTGAATTACTAGTCACATATTAAGTCAAATTTATAGCACTACTTTATTTATGCTTGTCTATGATCGAGATACTGTGCTCCAAGTCGTCCATAACCGCGGACACGGCTTTCAGAAAGTTTTACCCTGCAGGGGTGCACAAATAGCAACACACACTCGATCAACCTCGGAAAAACCAACTCAAAACCCAACGAGGCATTCACAACAAAGCGATCACAGGATTCATAAAATATTTCAGGGGGCCACCCCACTAAACTACCTGCAACGAAGTTGGCCGGCTCCGGAACGGACCCAGGGTTTGCGACGACGGCTGTAAACGACTGGGAACCCGAAAGTGTGACTAGGCTTGTCGATACCGCGAAAACATGGCACGATCCAAAACAGTACAGGTGCTCCACGCACAATCTTAAATAAAGCGGTAAAGCATGGCATAAGTACAGGATAGTAATAAAACCCCAAACTAGTTTGTGGCCCCAAGAAATAGAAATGAATCAAACTCTGGCTCAGGGGGGTCCATAAGGCCTCCCGGATGTGGATAGTGCGAAAAATCAAGGAACAGGTATCAAGTACTCGGGGCCTATGGGACACAAGTGAGCGTGGAAGAACCAAATAACATCTATTGTCGATCGATGCCTCTGCATTAGTTATATCTAGCATTTTAATAGTTGTATTTAAAGTCATGATCATCTCCACCATTAAGCATCTCCACCATTCCAACAACTGTGGTACTCGACAACACAAGATCGCACCTGAGCAAGCAACTACGACTCGCAAGGCCAGCTATCTACCAAACAACATGTATTAGGAGGTGTCCATGGCAATATAGAGGCTGCATGGGATATAATTGGTGCACGGAACTAAAGCATCGCGACACGGATAGCAATAGATCAACAGGAGGAAATAAAGATTATAATTGCAAAATAGGTAGAAGGGGGAGAGATGCTCGCCTGGAAAGATAGCCGAAGATACATTATCCGAAGGACTTGTCGATACTCGCATCAACTCATCGGCCTAATCCGCGAAGAACCAAAGCACTAAAAGAAACACCAGATGCACTATTTAATACTACGACAGAAGATCAGGCATGATGCATGTGATGTATGACATGGCACAGATGCAATGCAACTAGGCAATATTAAGCGGAATTAGGGTTCCGACATTTAATTAGAAGATTCGAGTTATTTAACTACCCCGCAATTTAAATGTGGAATTAACAAGGCAATCATGGCACCAGTTTGCTACACAAATTTAAATGGAGGCGGTATAATACAAGTATAGCCGCATATGCGCTCCATATTTAATTATGAGGTGATTCGACAAAGTACCCCCAAACAAATGAATATGTATGGGAGCATGAACCATTTAATATGCAACAAGTGATAATGTCATATTATAAAAATAGGGGTCTTGAAAAGGGGATCACATTGGGGACTCGACGATCTTGGGTCCGAGGGGTTAGAGTTTGGTCTTCGGATGTCCATCCATCGGATCCATGATGGAGGGCTTGGTGGTTCTGGGAAGAAGGACTTGGTTTCGCGTCGGGGGTGCATCAGATTCGCCCTGGTCGGTGTCGATCTTGTCGTCGCGAAGATCTTGTCGGGTCCGTGTATCGGGTCGGTCTTGGCGTTCAGGATGAAGAACTTGGCGTTCCGGTGGCGATCTTGGCGGTCTTCGGATCCGGGTCTCGCATACGGGAAGGAGTACTTGCGGTTTCCCCGTAAAGGCGATCTTGACGCTTGGTGCCCGCGAAGTAGATCTTGTCGTTCCATGTAGATGATCTTTGAGTTCATCATTATCTCCTTTGGGCTCTGGCCTTGTGTGTCGATGTTGATCTTAAGTTGGTACAACGGTCTTGGGTATATCTGGGCATTGTTGTCAGTTTTCTTCCTGTAGCCGATCAAATGTGTGTTCTGGCTTGGAGGGTAGCCAGCGGCAAATGACGACACCAAAAACAGCCGGGGAAGCACACGCATGGTCTAAGAGCGAAGTGCATATGTGGTTCCGATGGGGTTCTTGTCCTTGGCCAACAAAGAGACATGCATAGGTAGGTAAGTTCACATGTGCGCCACGAGGAAGCATGTTCCGGTCGGGAATATGGTCGAGCATCTTGTTGTCATGCTACAGCAGAAAAGATGGCTTGACGAGGACAACCAGCAGCAAGGGGACATGCGGCTAGCAGCATGAGGGCCACCAATCGAAGGAGCACGGGCGGCGAGATGGACCCCAGCCAGAGGCATGGCCATGGAGGGAGTCCAGCGGGAGCTTGCAGAAACAGGAACAATGAGGTGGTGCTGCACGCGGAGGCTTGGGTCGGGGACGAGGTTGGCGTGGACGCGGCCTGCAGGAGCTCGAGGAGGTGCGTGGCAGCGACAAGAACGCAACACCGGCGGCGACCTACGCGTGCCCGACGCAGAGGCGGGGCACGACCAGAGCAGGGGAAGGAGGACACAGTAGGGCTCGTGGATGGAGTGGCTCGGGGAGGATAGGGCGGACGACGCTGGGCGGCGGGGTGGAAAGGCACGGCGAGGCTCGGGTGGAGGCGAGGAAGGAAGGCGATGGGGGTGTGGCGGTCGACCTCACGGACCGACGGAGGGCCTCGCCGAGTCGAGCCCGACGGCTTGCTTAAGACGGCGGTGACGGCCGCAGACGATACGGAGGAAGGCGGCCGCGAGCGTGGTGAGGTGCACGTGGGGCTGCGGCCGGAGGAGCTTGGACGATGCGCCAGGGAAGAACGGCGGCTGCAGCGGCGGGTCGAGCCGGAGAGGAAGAGGACGAGGCGGCGGCAGGCTAGACCTCGAGGAGAGAGGCAGGGGTTGGCGCGGGAGGAGAGCCGGCGGTGGCGGCGCCTGGCTCGGAGGAAGGGAGGCGAGGTGGAGAGGGGATGAGGCGAGAATGACGGGGCGACGGGGTTCGCGTCGCATGTACGCGAGGGTGGGGGACCCGAGGCTGTCAGGGTCAGCGGGGTGGGCCACGCCGCTCGGTGGTGGCCGGTGGGGGATTGTGGTGGGGCCCAGGGACAGGTGGCGATGGGTGTGGCAGGGAGACCAGGGGAGATGAGGCTGGCGGAGGCGCGTGCGGGGAGTGGCCTGGGCGAGCGGGAGATTGGCCAGGGAGTGCGGCAGGAGCGGGGTCCACGGGTGGGGCCAGGCTGGTTGGCTCGGTGGGTGTGCTGCACGCAGCTGGTGTGAGCAGATGGTGGCGGCAGGGGTGGAAAGGAGAGGAGGTGGGATTAGGGTAGGTAGGGTGTGGCTGGGAATTAGGGTTAGGCTAGGGGCGTTTTAGCTAGGGTTTGGAGGTGGCCGGCCAGGCTTTCGGGCCTGGCGGGCTGCCTCCTAAAACAATTTTAAAATATTTTATTTATTTAAAATGGGGCTTTTGAAATCTGTTTGTAGACGAAACAAAATATTCTGGAGACCCGGGTTTTAATTTGAATAAAGACGGGAATATTTAGAAAACAAAACTAGGCATTTCGAAAATAGTTTAGACACAAAACCATGCATGATGATGACGATGCTCAAATGCAATGTGGCATGATGACATGAGCATGCGGTCATGATGATGCAATGCACAAAAACACAGCGATTTTCTAGTAGTGATTTTAGCGGGGCGCCACAGATACCCAGCGTTCACCATTTCCGAATACCCAGCTGCTCTCTGTTGCATACCTTGGCCGGCACTGCGCTCTTGCCGTGGTATATTCCGCTACTGCGGTTGCCCTGCACCTACCGAATTACGTTGTCCGGCATTGCCATTTACAGCATTCCCTTGACCGGCATTGCCTTGGTCGCGGTTACCTCGGCTAGCTTCACCTCGGCTCACACTTTGTCGGTCCTTGCCGGGTCATACGGGACTATCTGTTTTCCTTTCTCTGCACTTCTTTTCCTTTCCCTGCCCTTGCCGGGTCATACGGGACTATCTGTTTGTTCCTCCTGGCCGAGGTTACTACCTCCTCTCTCCTAGGACCACCATGAGGAGATGATGCAGCTCCAGCGGATTTCTCCGGGTTACCCACCGCCGAATGAACGATCTGGGAGGCCCCAGCTCTCTCCGGGTTAGCCCTAAGTAATTCCTCATTTTGCCTGTTCGCAATCCGAACCAACTCATTGACCCTATCTTGCTGTCTCTGACGGGCTTCACCTGTCAGACCTTCTAACTCGGATGCAGCTGCATCTACTGCTCTGAGGTTCTTTGCCGGGGTACTATACTTCGGCAGCCCCACAGACAAGCAGTTCTCTGATTCCTCAATCCTAGTATCACCCTCTTTGTTCATTTCACTCATGAGATTTCTCCCCTTTACTTTTACAGCATCTACCTTATTTGCCTTTACGTACTCACGCAGTGTCATGTTCAACGACTGCTGAGCCACGGCTATCTTTTTCGCACCCTCTAGTATTTTTTGTCTAGTCTCCTCTAGCTCGGCATGTGCCTGAGCCGGATCTACTACTGCTGCTACTAGGTTTGCCAAGCTATCCATCGCCTGATGCAGCACATTCTCTGGCCTCTCTAGAGAAGGACCTCTACTTTTTCTCGGTGCCTTGGGCGTTACCTCCAGATCTGGTGCCGGATCCTTGCTCGCGCCAGCGCCTAGTGCAGTCATCATTACCTCGGCGCGGTCTGGGGAGCAAGCAATACGCGCCCCACGGACCGTGCTAAGGGGTGGATCGCCTCCTTCGACGACATGTCGTGGGTGAACGCACGACACATCGACAACAACGTAGATCTTGTGCGCGCCGAGCTTGACGAAGAGGCCGTTGCACGGAAGAGAACGCTTGCCGAAGCAGCCAACGTTGTCGTTGATGAAGTACAGTGCTCCAAAGCGTTGAACGAGCCCGGAGACGATGCATTCGCCGGTGCCGATGAAGTTTCTTGTCCGTATTTTCACGCCTGCTAGCGCTGCTAGCCCCATGGTGGGCGCCAACTTTCGTGGTGGTGTCACGGCAGATGCCATGGATAGGCTAAAGGTGGGGACAAGATGCACTAGAGGAATCCAGGGAGGGATAGTGTGGTGATTCCACACACAATTGCTTTGTATTTGATTCACTTCCACAGTTTACAAGTGCTCCTTGAGCTGTATTGGGGAGAGGAGGAAGAAGGAACTCTCTTACTCTCACCACTAGCTAGCCCTCAAGAACACACTAGTAAAACACTAACCTCTTGAGATCAACCTCTTCTACAGAAGCCCTAGCCCCCCTTATATAGGGGTGGCCAGGTCTCCAATTAGGGCATACGTGGAGACATATGGAATATGCCTCCTCCCAAAATAGTAAGCCGACCGGGTCACTTTTCCCCAGCATCATCCATGCAGAGGCTACGTGAGCCTCTGCGGCGCCCGCGTCATCTGACACAGGCATCGTCACCTTTGTCAACCATGCCTAGGTGGTCCTGGCCTCTGTCCGCTTCGCTCACGCTCTGCGTACAGTGGTCACCCTTTGACCAGCGAGATACCTTCCTTCTCTTACATGCTTGATATAACCCGGATCGTACCTAGTTGATCCGGCCATACCTGTACCTGCATACAAGTTAGATACATCTCACCGACTTACGATATAAGTCGGCTGAGACCCAGTTAGGTGGACATCCCCTGGTCCGGGTTACCCCGTGATTCGGCACGCCTTGAGGTGACTCGGCCAGCACCTGCTTTAACCTTGCCGTACCTCGGCTAACTCGGCCTTTAAACCCTAGTGTGACCCTACCCGGGGTATCCCCCCAACAACGGGGGCATGTACGGGTGATGGCTCTGAAATATAGCCATCCACGTCCACATTTAAACTAGATATTATTCATATTTTTTATGAAATGTCTCTCTAAACCCTGCCACTAATGCCTAATGATCGAAGGGGTATGCAATCGTTTCTTGTTATTTTTGCCTACGCAAATTATGACGTTAGATGATGGGAATCACTACATTAAAGTCAAAGATACGAGATTTCCAACAACCCAAAGAAACCAGGAGTCGTGAAGTGGAAACAGACGCTTTAACGACCAACTATACGGCAAGAATAAAATTCCGTCAGTATAGTTGCGATCGTATAGTTGCCGCCACCACCGCTAGGTCAAACAGAACAACTTTCATGAAGCGACCCCTATATAAAGAGACCTCGGGAGACGAGAAACGGGTGCTCCCTCTCACTCGACCTTGCCCCCTTGCATCCAGAACCCTGCATCCACAACACCGAAGAGCCGCCGGAGGAATAGACTTAGATCTAATCTCCAAACCATTCTCTACCACCATATCCATATTCTACCACTTGTAATAGTAGATATCATCTTTGATTGGTGACATTATAAGACTATTTGCTATCAATCTCATGATTTCCATTGCAATGTTTATGATCTTTGATCTCATCTCTATGTGTGAGTAATTCTACTTGGGCTAAGGGCTTCAGCCTAGCCATGTAGCTTTTGTGCATGTTATTTATCATAGATGGGATCATGTATTAGTTTGTATGACATGATGATTATTGTATCCTCTCTTGCCTCAATCCAAGGACTTGTCAGGTACCCAAGACCCTGAGGATTGAGCCAGGTATAGGGAGTATGAGTAATGACTAATCTGCAAGTTGGGAACCATAGTGACAGAAGGGATAGTACGACTGTATGTGAGGGATTTACTTGGGATTAATGGTGATGTCACTATGCATATAATTATTTCTCTTTCTTCTATGGATGAGACTAGTAGGTTATTGCTATAAGCGGTTGCGAAGGCAATAGTAATTATGGATGCACTGCCCACATATAATTATCGTGCTCTAACAATTACATGCATACTTTATTATTATCTTTTATTCCCATCAGATGTTTTGCACAGCTATAGGTGAAACCGAAATCCCTAGGCCCTCTCTCTCCATCATCCACAACAACAAAAAGACAGCAAACTCTTGGTCTGGTAAAACACAAAAAGAATTGTAAAACTCCCGAAGGTCCGTTAAAGTAACTTCACTACGCTTTCTGTTTCCCGAGGATTCGATAACCTAGGTCTACTAGGGAAAAAGAGCTATACTACATCCGTAATCCGGATCGAATGTATCAACCCTTTTTCTGGCGCCGTTGCCGGGAAAGCAATAGCTACCCTGGTGAGGTTAGTAGGAACCTTGCTTGTTTTAATTCTTGTTTTTAATTTTTAGTTTGCTTTTAGTCTCTCTTTGAAAAAAAAAGTTAGTATTTAAAATTCTTGTTTTTACTATTATAAGTATATGTTTAAGAAAACCCAAAAACAAAGGAAATATGGCTGAAAAGAAGCTTGGGAGTTTGCTACTCCCGGCAATGATTATTTGCGTACTCCTATTACCCAGCCAGCAATTACTGCTGATGATTACGAAATTAAGCCCCACTATTTAAGTTTGGTTCAACAGAATCAGTTTGGAGGCTCTACTGTTGAGGACGCAGATATCCACTTGAAAACTTTCACTGAAATATGTGATATGATGCTCATAAAAGATGTTGACCCTGATGCGGTCAAATTGCACTTATTTCCTTTCTCTCTTAGAGGAAGAGCAAAAGAATGGTTACTATCTTTGTCTAGAAATACTATTACATCATGGGTGGAATGTACTTCTTTATTTATGACTAAATTTTTCCCACCCACAAAGACTATGCAACTAAGATCTAATATTACTAGTTTTAGATAGGAAGAGCATGAGCCACCAACGCTTGCATGGGAGAGGATGAAAGAATGCATGAGAAACTATCCCAATCATGGGATGGAAGATTGGTTAATTCTCCATTTATTTTATAATGCTCTTAACCATGTGTCTAAGTCTATGCTTGATACTGTAGCTGGAGGAACATTTATGGGTAAACATATTACCAAACCAAAGCAGCTACTAGACATTATGCAAGACAACCATGCCCAATGGCATGTGGATAGATCAAACATGAAGAAGGTGAACTCCGTCTCACCACAAGAAAATGAAGAACTTAATGCTAACTTGGATGAGCTCATATTAGCCGTGAAAGGTAACGAAAGCCAGGTAAGAGCTATCCCAGAATCAAATATTGAAGAAATAAACTTCATAGCTCATAATGATTATAACCCTTCTTGGAATAAGCACTATAATCCTAATTTTTGAGAAACATTACTCTAGTCATGCAGGTAACTCTAATAATAATATGGAAACTAGTAATGGTAGTCACCAAGAAACACTTAAGTCTTTCATAGACTCACAAAATGAGCAAAACAATATCCTTGTTAAAATAACGGAAAACCATGATGTTATGCTTGGTAAATTATCTAACCAAGTTGTTAGTTTGAGGAATGATTTGCATGCCCTCCAAGAAAGAATGAGGATTGTTGAGGCACAGCTAGGTAAGATAACCGGGAGTCAAACTCTCATTCTAGCTAAATTTGTAGGTAAAGTTGAGCCTAATCCTGTTGAAGACCTTAAGATGATAAGAATCCAAAGGGAGGAGCCTAAAGAATTCGATTATAGTAATGCTCCTTCACCAAATTACACGGTAGAAGATCTTGTAAAAAGGATCAATATCAAAATTCCGGTGAGTGAAGGAAATGAGGAAGCCATGTACCAACACTTTGTTAATCAGGTAGCAATAAAGGTATGTGAGTTTGAGTAAGAATATAAGAAAATTGCTGAAAAATTACCTGTGAAGCTTGATGATATATTTAAGCCTACTATTAAGATTAAAATTGGGACCAATGAGATAGCTACACTTTGTGATCTAGGTGCAAGCGTCTCAACAATTTCAAAAAGTCTTTTTAATAAGTTAAACCTTGGCTCTTTTGAAATCACCGAGTTAAAATTGCATGTAGCAGATCCTACCTACAAACAATTTGTAGGAATTTAGGAGAATACTTTAGTATAAATTAAAGGTTGTCCTGCTCTTATTGATTTTGTTATTGTTGACATGCCTGAAGATGTTACTGCTCCTATTATATTAGGTCGTCCTTCCTTAAGAACTATTAAGGCTTTGATTAATCTACATGAAGGGAACGTGAAGCTTCAATTGCCTTCACGGATCCTTTTTTTATTCATTTTCCTAGGAAAAAGAAAGCCAAGCATAATGAAAAGGAGGTCATCACTTTGAAGGCCAACTATTTTGGAGTGGGTGTTCCACTCATCTGGACTAAGTGAGCAACATGGAGGTCAAGCTATTGACCATAAAAGAGCGCTTCATGGGAGGCAACCCATGTGAAATAAAGGTTTGAGTAAAGTCTTTAAGTTTTAGTTTAAGTTTATGTTTAATAAAGAGTGCTAGAAAACTCCATTTGTTGAGAAGAAATTCGGTAGTACTAAAAATCCTGCTTAATACATGCTGATGTTGGTCGACTATATTTACTATCATTTTTCTGTCAAAAACAAGGTATTTTGCTAAGTTTTAGGATAAGAAAGAATTCTCAAAGAAATAGATTTTTTTTTGATGAATACAGAAGGTTTAACGACCAACTATACGGCGGGAATAAAAATTCCGGTCGTATAGTTCCGGCCATATAGATATCTTGGACACCATCAATTTTTCTTTCATAAGTACTGAAGGTTTAACGACCAACTATACGGCGGGAATAAAAATTCCAGACGTATAGTTCTGGTCGTATAGATATCAATGCTTTCATACAATTTTTTTTCCAGGTACAGAAGGTTTGATGACCAACTATACGGCGGGAACAAATTGTTCCGACCATATAGTTCTGGCCGTATAGCTGCACCGCCAGGTGGAAACCCGAAAATTTTGACAGCAAGCCAACTATACAGCGGGAACACATTGTTCTGGCCATATAGTTCCACCCGTATAGTTGCGTCCGACCACAAAATCGCCACGGGAGGTACCTCCAACCCTAAAACTTCAATCCTTTTTCTCTCTTCTACCTCCAAACTCTCTCAAAACCTCAAGGGATATTCATCTCTCCTCAATTTCATTCGATTTCCTCGCACACAAGTGATCTCCGGTATGTTTCTCATCTGATCCTCCAATTAATTTTTGCAAATTCATCTTCGATCTATCATCATTATCAATATAGGGTGAGAACTACTATGAACTAATTGCCATGATTGTCTTGCCTAGATTATTATTTTGAGGAGATTCTTTAGTGTGCTATGATGAGGAATATGTTATGCTTATTATTGTTGGATCAAAAAGTTTTATTTTTGTCTTTCTTTATTATTTTAGATGATGAACACAAGGAGCCAAAATTTTGCCCGTACCGCCGCTAGCGCTTCTCGTGCTGTCGCTCAAGAACGCATGGGGATACAGTTCAGGAATGAGCTCCAACGTGATCACTTCAACACGATGAAGAACCGAGAAGTGAAGGCAACCAAGTGGGCTTGCCCCACTATATTGAACCAACTTGGTATTTCTGATGACTTCATTTTACTTTGCAATAGGGTGGCCTGCAAAACTTTGTATTCAATGATGTGCCTACTTATTGCTGGTTAAC
This sequence comes from Avena insularis, assembly GCA_023614405.1. Taxonomy (NCBI): domain Eukaryota; kingdom Viridiplantae; phylum Streptophyta; class Magnoliopsida; order Poales; family Poaceae; genus Avena; species Avena insularis. The sequence goes on along the minus strand of CM042696.1, from coordinate 89,986,601 downwards.
TTTTGAATTTTTAAGTTCTTTGCAAAGCACCGTTAAATAATGGCATGGACAGGACATGATTTCTTTCCGACTTATGAACAACAATTACACTTTATCACTAGATGAATGGTGCGCATGTTTTAATTTCCCAAAAAATGATGCTAATGTCCGATACGCATCCTTTACTGGCTTAGACCCTTCCCCTGAACTTTATTATAATGGAATGAGTTTCACTTCTAGAGTAAGAAAGGGGAAGAATATTCAAAATCCTACAATTCGCTATTTGTTCTATGTTATTGCTAACACCTTCCAGGCACGAAATGAGTTCATGAGACTTAATGAGGAGGACATCTTAGTCCTTGCAAAAGTTGCTTACAACAATTGCGACTTGTCACTCAACTTGGGCGCAATCCATGGGCGCTACCTGGAGCACCAATCCTCCCAAAGCCAAGGACCAATCACAGGTGGAGGCATCATCACCGTGCTTGCCATTGCCCTAGGCATCGACCTAGGTGAGTTAAAACTTGTGCAAGGTGATCTACGTGTTGGTTTCTCTACTTTAAAGGCTTGTAGAATGCTTACTAGGAGAGGTGGTGTTTATTACTTGCACATTGCTGGAGCTAGGCGTCTCTACCCTTCTCCTTTGCCTAATGGTCTTTTCTCTATCGAGGAAGGACGTTTGCTATATGACTTGCAGATTGAGCAACACCAACCTGAGGAGGAGATTTCGGATGAGGATGAGGACCAAGAATCGGAGCAAGAAGTTCCTTATCAAGAAAAGCAGCCACCAACCTGGTTCACTACATACCAAGACTTCCAAGAACTTGGAGGGACTGTGGAGAGGATGCATAGCCTCTCCTTGAACCTCCGGGGAACAACTAGTAATTTATCAACTCAATTTGCGAACTGGAGTAATGACTTTTTCCCACCACCACAATGATTTCAAGGGCTTGCAAAAGCCTAAGCTTTGGAAAGTTCCCTCATTATCTTTATTTGGCATTCATTTTCTTTTATTTATTTCTAGGTTATGTTTTTAATTCAAGTTTATAAGAACGTGTGTTGGCTTCCCCAACACTTTATCTTTAGTTATTTCTATTTGTTTTCGAGATTTTCTAGCAGATCTTTGCCGCCAATTTTCTATTCTTTAAATTCCCTCTTTTAAAAACAACAAAAAGATTTCTCTATTTATCTTTATTTTCCCTCTTTCTTTTCTTTCCGCCTCGAGGTTCTCGTGTATTTGCAGGAAGAGTGATTGACTTAGTTGGGTACGTTTTGTTATAGCTCTTATAGTTAACCAAGTCTTGCCTAAAAAAATTGCTAAACAATTGTAATAAGAAAAAGTCTCACAATTGAAGGCTTGGGTGTTGTAGTGTTTAGTTTTGAAGGCCTATTTCTAGAGACACTCAAACACCATGAGAAATAATGATTGACTTGATAGCTCTCTTTAAAAGGATTTGTTCGATTGAATTAATGTTTAGCGGTTTTTGTGAGCATGCCAAAGTTTGACTTGTTAATCATAAGAATGATATAGCTTTATGCGTGTCAAACTTCATGGGATGCCAACAACTCCGCTAGCCTACGGATGATCTTCATGGAGGAAACTCCTAGATTTCGGCTATAAGTTGATTAAACATATGTATCAGCAATGCTATAATGGGTAAGATTCTTGGCACTCCCGGGTAGCTGTGTTCATGATGGAATCACTCCTCTGGATGATATGAGTAATCATTGTGCAAAAGGAACAAAAACCTTAGTGATGCCACGAGTGTCCATCATAGCCCGATAAACTAATATTTTTTTTGGCATGCTCTCAATTACTTAAGAACTGAAATTCTTGAAGGACAATGAATGGCAAAGTAGTGCTTCAAAAGTCTTGATTTATTGATGTGGGAGAACTGAGATACTCTAGTGTATATGCTTTTCATGAAAACTCTCACACTCTCAATTTTACATGATTATACTTTATTGTTCAAAGGCAAGCCTATGAGTTGATTACATGACATGGAATAAAGTTTACTAATTTGAATCATCCATGTTAACAATAATTTTGCTGCATTATAAAGATGCATAAAATCCGTATGATATGCTTGCCATTACTCAATCTATGCTAAAGTTTTTTAGATTTATAAAGAGGAGTAAACATGGGACTACCAATCATGAGTAAGATCATCATATCGTTATTTTAGTTTAAATGTTGAGTTCCTTTTTGATTTTGGTTTTCTTGCTCGAGGTTGATGGCTCTAAAATATAGCCATCCACGTCCACATTTAAACTAGATATTATTCATATTTTTGATGAAATATCTCTCTAAACCCTGCCACTAATGCCTAATGATCAAAGGGGTATGCAATCCTTTCTTGTTATTTTTCCCTGCGCAGATAATGACGTTTGATGATGGGAATCACTACATTAAAGTCAAAGGTATGAGATTTCAAACAACCCAAAGAAACCAGGAGTCGTGAAGTGGAAACAAACAATTTAACGACCAACTATACGACGGGAATAAAATTCCGGCCGTATAGTTGCGGTCGTATAGTTGCCACCGCCACCGCTAGGTCAAACAGAACAACTTTCGTGAAGGGACCCCTATATAAAGAGACCTCGGGCGACGAGAAATGGGTGCTCCCTCTCGCTCTACCTCACCCCCTCGCATCCATAACCCTGCATCCACAACACTGAAGATCCACGGAGGAATAGACTTAGATCTAATCTCCAAACCATACTCTACCACCATAGCCATTTTCCACCACTTGTAATAGTAGATCTCATCTTCGATCGGCGACATTATAAGACTATTTGCTATCAATCTTATGATTTTCATTCCAATGTTTATGATCTTTGATCTCATCTCTATGTGTGAGTAATTCTCCTTGGGCTAAGGGCTTTGACCTAGCTATGTAGATTTTGTGCATGTTATTTACCATAGATGGGATCATGTATTAGTTTGTATGACATGATGATTATTGTATCCTCTCTTGCCTCAATCCAAGGACTTGTTAGGTACCCAAGACCGAAAGGATTGAGCCGGGTATAGGGAGTATGAGTAATGACTAATCTGCAGGTTGGGAACCCCAGGGACAGAAGGGGTAGTATGGCTGTATGTGAGGGATTTACTTGGGATTAACGGTGACGTCACTATGCATATCATTAGTTCTATTTCTTCTATAGATGAGACTAGTAGGTTATTGCTATAAGCGGTTGCAGAGGCAATAGCAATTATGGATGCACTGCCCACATATAATTATCTTGCTATAACAATTACATGCATACTTTATTATTATCTTTTATTCAGATCAGATGTTTGCACATCTACAAGTGAAACCGAAAGCCCTAGGCCCTCTCTCTCCATCATCGACAACAACAAAAAGACAACAAACTATTGGTTCGGTAAAACACAAAAAGAATTGTAATACTCCTGAAGGTCCGTTAAAGTAACTTCACTACGCTTTCTGCTTCCTGAGGATTCGACAACCTAGGTCTACTAGGGAAAGGGAGCTATACTACATCCGTAATCCGGACCGAGGGTATCAACGGGGACGGAGGCCTCCTTGTTGGCGACCTTGAAGGCGACGATGACCACCGCGCCGTTCTTCTTAATTATCGGTGTGGTTGGGGTTTCCTTGGGGGTTTGGAGCAAATGTGATGGGACAGTGGAGACAGTTGCGTGAGTTAGCGAGTGAGTGATGAGTAAGAGTGCGGAGGCCTCCATAAAGGTGAAGGGAAGGCACGTTTTTTTACACCACCGTGCACCATATAACCGTGTATGCTAATGCACCGTACACGGACACACGTGTCCACTATTGTCCCATGCACCACAACACGCATACCGCGCGTCATGTTTTTTCCCTCGTGTTTAACCCTGGCGACTTCGTTGTGCTCACTTATACCCTCGAGTGTAACACTGGTAGTTTGGCTGTACTCAGTTTTGCCCTCTAGTACTAACACTGTCGTGTGCAATATACTTAGTTTTACCCTCCGGTGGCTGGTCAACAGAGAGTCAAGGAATGGGATTTAGCTAGCTAATTGAGTCATTTTGTGCACCACAAATTCAAAAAGATCAAAACATAGTGGCATCTACCCAGGGAGTCTTCTTATGTGACCTGCCACCATAAGAAATGTATGGAAATCAAATTTAAACCTAAATCACCACTTCTCAAATCACCTACTATCTATGAAGGTTAATGGCTTTCTACTCAAACCTCTTCCCAAAACATCCCTCCCCAAAACATAGTTTGTCTGAATGAGGCAATAATTATCAAACTAATGTATATTTGAATTGCAAATAGTTTGATGTATGCCAAGATGTATTTTATTGTATAAAATACGCATTTCCAATTTTAAATCTCTTTCTATTTTCTATTTGAATCCCTTTATCAGTTTTGCCCTTGGTTTTTAAGTTCTACTCAGTTTTGCACTTGGTATTTAAGTTTTACTTAGTTTTCCCCTCTCTCTTAGTCACAAACTCTCACACATGTGCTCATCTTGGCTGCTACGCTCTGATTGGTTGAGACAGTTGTCACGCAGAACGTGCCTACCAACCATTGATCCTATGTGATCTAGTGGACAGGATAACTCCTATATATGTCAAGGGCACCCCTCTATCCATGCAAAATAACGAGTTTGCCACCGGTACTTTAACTCCATAAACAAATAATTTTTAATATAATTTTCATATATGCAAGTTTATGCATTACATTCCACTCTATGGAAATGATAATATCTCAAGATTTTCTTAGCACAACATTATCACGTATTAAGTGCGATTTCAAAGAGTTCAAATGTGTATAATTTTTGTATATGCAAGCTTATGCATTACATTCTACTCTATGAAAATAGGGAGAAAATGATAATCTCTCAAAATTTTGTTACCACATTATTATCACGTATTAAGTGCGATTTCACAGTGTTCAAAGGTTTATAATTTTCGTATATGGAAGTTTATGCATTATATTTCACTCCATGAAAATGAGAAATGATTAGGATTTTATTGGCACAACATTATCATGTCCTAAGTGCGATTTCAAAGAGTTCAAAGGTGTATAATTTTCATATATGCAAGTTTATGCATTACATTTCACTATATGAAAATTATAATCTCTCAAGATTTTGTTAGCACATCATTATCACGTATTAAGTGTGATTTCATAGTGTTCAAAGGTGTATAATTTTTGTATATCCAAGTTTATGCATAATATTTCACTATATGAAAAAGATAAACTCTCAAGATTTTCTTAACACAACATTATCATGTCCTAAGTGTGATTTAGTGTTCGAAGGTGTATAATTTTCGTATATGCACGCGGCATAAAGATTTGGGAGTTTAGGGATCACGTTTCACGCTCTAAAGATGGTAAACTCTCAAGATTTTCCTAGGACAACATTATCATGTACAAATTGTAATTTGAAAGTGTTCAAGAGTTGTGTCAATTATAAACACTCTTTTAAATTAAGAGTTGTATAATTATTTTAATTCGAAAGTGTTCAAGAGTTGTCTCATTTTCTTATTTCTTATACATCCATCTCCCTAGATCTCAAAGTTTGACTTTCACCTTATAGATTCACTTGATTGCAGCCAAGACATTAACTCGATAAACCAATTAAATCATCATAATGGCTCACCGCTCGCATACTCCACAGCAAGCGCGCACCCAATTGAGCTCCCGAGTTGCGCCAATAGATTGTCCATAGCAAGCGCTCTCGTCTAATCAGAACATTTTGGTGCGAGATCTAACCTCCCATGTGCATGGTTGCCATTGTCATCCTTCATACAGGCCAACGGGACGGTACCATACTACGGCAGGATGAACGGGAGGCTGAAGTGAAGCTAGACAAAGGGCCGCTATCGCCCGAGAAGAAGAAGAAATGGGAACCCAACAACACGGGCGCGGGGCTGGCTTGGGGTCCCATCTTGCAACACCATGTGGATAAGTTGTGGGTCCGGTGCTCATGTGGATAAGCTGTGGGTCCCATGCTAATTTGGATAAGTGGAGAGAGGTGTCCACTATGGGAACTGACTGAATGCGCCCCCACTTGTCAGCATGTAACGACAAGGGTCCACTACGGGACCTGACAGAATGCGGCCCCACTTGTCAGCACATAACGGCGAGGGTCCACTATGGGATCCGACTGAACATGGCCCCACTTGTCAGCATGTAACGGCAAGGCTGATGGATAGCAAGTTTCAGATCATGTGAGAGTTTCGAGGAAGAAGATGGTCAAAAGTGAGGAAAAGATAAGCGGCTGGGGAAAAGTGAGTACAACTAAGGAACCAAGGGCATAGAAATAGAAATCCCTATAAATTGTTACTACGGCCAAAGACAAATATTTTACCTGCATTCTCCCCCGGGTCGTCTTCTTCCTCTCGCCGCACGACCCTTCCGACCTCCCAGCGAGAAAACCCTAGCAGAGAGATTCCACCTCCCCCTTTCTTCCAATCTACTCCAACCGCGAGCACAAGCAACATCCCATCAACAGTGTCAGCTCTCGAGGCATCAAAGGAGCCATCCAAGGGTGTCTTTCTTCCTCCGGAGAGTGTGGTGGTTCCCGCCTCTTTTGTGGTAGAAACCACCAGCGCTGACCAGAAAAGGGCAGCGCTCGAAGCCGTGGAGGAGGAGGCTGACTCCCACAAGGGAGTGTGGAGGGGCTCTAATCCTCTTTTGGAGCACCTAAAGGAGCTCGTCGATGAGGTTTATCTCCCCTTGACGGAGGAGTTGGTCTACTGTCTGGCGCCGGCCGGTGAGGTCGTCCCTTCTCCCCAAGCCGAAGAGAAGGTCTACCTCAAACCGCAGCTGGTACGCATCGTTTCCCTCCTAGTATCTGACTTCTTCCGGGAGGTCTTGAATCATTTCCGAGTTCTTCCTCAAAACCTCTCTCCCAATAGCATCCTAGTACTTAGCAATTATGTAGATTTGTGTGAAGGATACCTAGGGATTAGGCCTATGTTAGATCTATTTATTTATTTCTTCACTATGAAGACAGAGTCCGGAGATTCCAAGGATGAACTTCAGAACCATTAGTTTTAAGATCCGCCCTGGCCGGTGATTCCCTGACATCGTCGGCCATGAGTATTGCAAGAACTAGCAAAATACATATTTCTATGGCCCAGACATCCCTTTGGCTAACCGACAAGAATCGTACCCCAACTTCATCGACAGAGTTGTCACCGAGGCCAATACCTGGAGGTCCCCTACCATTCTTCCCTGTGATGCCGGAGCCTCTCACGCCATTAGGCGGATAGAGTGGCTGATAGATGGAGGATTGACTGGCCTGGACCTAGCCATGTGTTGGTTCGAAAGGTGGATCCAGCCTCTACAACACAGCACCAAGCTAACGCATGAATATTCTAAGGAGACGACATGCAGATTTCCGAGGACAACTTCTCCAAAGATTCTATCAAGTTCTGGCTTAAGGATATCATCAGGATGATGGACAAGAAGCGTGGCTTCGTCATAACCTATGACATGTTTGAGTGCGATAAATGCCTAGAGGTAATCACATTTCCTTCATTGTTGATGTATATACTCTAAGTTCTCTGTCTTGAACGCATTCATCGTCTAACATGTTTCTATCTCACTAGATGGCGACCCTGGCCAAGGAAGACATGGCTGCTCAGGTCTTATGATCTGAAGCTAAAGGATGTACATGTCTTGTTTGACGACAAGGCCTCCAAGGATCATCTAGCTCCGGCAACATGAAAGTGGAAGAGCTCCACCTCTGACGTTGCTGCCAAGGGCAAGAAGAAGAAACCAGAGAGTGGAGTCTCCAAGAAGTCCACTACTATCTTAGAGGCAAAGAAGAAGAAGTCCACCTACATCCATATAACCAAGGCACCTGCCGTGGTGTAAGTATTTTTCTTCTCCGACTTTATTTTTGTACCTACTCAATTCCTGTACTTATACTTCATATGTTAAGGAAGAGATCCAATGTTAGTCTGAAGCATACCTCCAAATATGTCAGAGGTTCTAACAACATTCGTGAGATGCTGACCTAGTCCTCCCCTGTCGTTGCTCCCCCAACTCCTTCTGCCAAGCCTACCTCAGGCTCCACCAGACCATCACCCCCTGTTGCACTTGAGACCTCCGCCAAGGAGACAAACATCATTCCTACTCTAGATGTCTCAAGTTCTGCTGGCATGGAAATCATTCCAAGTGGTCAGTCGACACAGGAGAGTACTTCCTCTAAAATGGTCGAAGCTCCGGCTAAGTATGTCATCGAAGAAGGGTAGCAGCTAGCAGAGGGAGCAGATGTAGCAGCTGCTGCTGCAAAAAGATGGGAACTTCTATGCCGTCAACTGCTATGGTTGCACAAAACACGGCTAGAGCTTCATCCATACCCTTGGCTGGCACGTCTACTACGCCTCTGACTCCTCCGACACTAAGTGTGGATGATCTTGTCTGGTAAGCAGATGTTATTTATAACAATTCCAGGACCTTCCACGACACATATGCCACTGTAGCAAACAATCTCAAGATCATTTTCATCATGAGTCTTCAGTCTTTTCATTTCACTTTATAATATATCCCATTGTAGCCCCCGAGCTCTTAGACGAAAAACTATAAGGTATTGAACTAAGTATAGAACTTGATAGTGTGCCCCCGAGCTCTTAGACGAAAATGAACTAAGTATAGAACTTGATAGTGTGCCCCCGAGTTTATAGGTTGAATGAATAATTTCGACTAGATACTCTAAGAGAAAACACACATGGGTTAAAATCCAATACAGTAGCCCCCAAGCTTCTAGGTGAAACTAAAAAAGTTCTGGCTAGATTCTCTAAAGAAAACTAAGCATGTTCCTTCCACAGAATGAGAAGAATCAAAGGAAGGCCACCAATGATAAGTTTGCTAAGCTACAAAAGGAGCAAGATCTTGATAAGGGTAAAACAACATTTCTAAAGGAACAAACCAAAACAACAAGCATCTGTCATCTTCCAACATCTCCCAGATCCATTATTTATAGCCATTTCTTCCGAATACTCATAATGCTTTACTGTTATGACTTGCAGAAGCAGACTGATGATGTCAAGGTGCATGAAGCAGCGATGAAGGTCATGCAAGAATCTGCAAACACCGAGATGGAGCGCCTGAAGAAGGAAATTGAAGATCTCAAGGAACGGAACCAAGCCGATGCACGACATAATACTCAGGTCCTTGAGATGTACAAGAAACATCACAAGGAGCATGACGTCTTGGTGGAGACATACCATCAGGCTGAAACCAGCATCTTTGGTAACTTTCTTTCGTATTTTATCAAATTCTGTAAGTAGGATAATATTATATTATTGCAATATTCATGACCTTTGCCTCTTATGAAAAATACAACCCCCCTTGGTTTAACCAATATGGGTGAAGATGCTCCGAATTCAAAGGAATGCACAATTCTTGCCGGCAACGTCAGCAACACTGCCATCACCCATGCTAAGGATATAGCCTAGTATTTAGATATCAACATCAAGGCGGCAGATTCTATCGCCAAGTACTCGGAAATCCTCCATCGAGCCCCTGATAAAGTGAAGTGCTGGAAAGCATCATCCATTCGGGCTAGCGCTAGGATGTCCTTGTCCTTGGTGAAAGCACACTATGACGATGCTGACATGGATTTGGTGACATATGTTATGCCAAAAATTGATGAGGAAGGCAACAAGGTTGATATCATCGTTATTTGGAATTCCCTCATCGGCTAAGATACCAGGGTTGCCAAGATCTTCAAGGATGATGTCTTTGTGCCTACCAAGGAGATAGGCGATGATCAATCAACATCAAATTCCTCCTTCAGGACCATCTCCAACCTTGATGATATGTCCAAGGCTACTTCTGTTGTTGCTGATGATGTAGCATCAAATTCACCTGCAGCAGAGCCATAAAACACTTTACTGTATTAAATGTGTCTCTGCAATGTTTGTATGTATACGAAAAACAATCTAGAAGTAAGGTGGAAAACTTGGCTACAAGCCTCGTACTACTTATCTATTTCCGACATGTATAATATTTAAGCAAGTGCTGGCTTATCCATTATTCCGATTCTTATGCTTGACCTTTCATGATGGAAGACTCGCAGCATAAAACTATGTCCTCAAGTGATGATGCTTAATATAACTGTCAAGAAGCTAGGAACAAAATCACCGACTTTGAGTGTCGAAATGTCATGTAATCCACATAAAAACAACAGAAAACATGTACACCGGAAACTTAAGCTAAGACCTATAGGCGGAATTTTCACAAGTGCAAATGCAAACTTGTGCATAAAGGGTTTAGATCCAAAAAATGAACACTAAAGGAGGTAAAAGACTCATGAAATATGAGTGAACCAAATGATTTCTTTCATTGATCATATAATATACTTATTACATAATATAAAATATGCTACATGTAAAAAGGACATAAGTGTGCTATGTTCGATGGTCAATCTGCTTCGGATAATCATCATCAGGGTCACGTCGATTATGCTTGCGATCTTTTTCTGGCCTATCTTTCAACTCACAAATATCAATGAAGTAATAGGAACCATTGAGCAGCGCTTTGCTTATGACAATTGGTCCTTCCCAAGGCGGGGACAGTTTGTGTGACTTTTCTACTTGAGGCGAAGCACAAGATCCTACTCTTTAAACGAGTGATGCCTAACATGGCGACTATGGTAGCTGTGTAGCTTCTTCTGGTAGATGGTGCATCTCTGGCATGCCAAGACATGTTCTTGCTTGAGCAGGTCCACAGATAAGCGTCTGGATTCTTTAGCATCATGTTTGTCGTAGGTGGCAACTTTCGGCGCATCGTGGAGGATGTTGGATGGTAGCACTACTACTCCATAAACCATGAAGAAAGGGGTCAAGCTGATAGATCTGTTGGGTGTTTTTCGTAAACTCCACAAGACAAATAGTAACTCCTCCGCCCAGGCTCTACCTGCTCTATGTAGCAGTGCCTCTAAGTGTGGCTTGATCCCTTGTAGAATTAATCTATTGGCCCTTTCAACTTGACCGTTAGACTAAGGGTGTGCCACAAATGCCAAGTCAAGGCGGACCTTTATTGTGATAGTAAGCCTCTACTTCTCTGAGTGATAAGTTACTGCCATTATCGGCGATGATGCTATGTGGGAGACCAAGTCTCACCACTAGATCCCAGGCAAATTTCAGGGTTGTTGCCCCATCGAGATTTCTAATGGGTTCAGCTTCAATCCATTTAGTGAATTTATCCACTCCAACTAGCAGATGTGTAAACCCACAAGGTGCCATCTTCAAGGTACCAACCATGGCAATCCCTTAGACTGCAAACGGCCAAGTAATTGGTATTGTTCACAATTGTTTAGCTGGAACATGTATTTTCCTTGCATAGAACTAACATCCTATAAAAGTGTGCACTAGCTTGTCATCGTCCGCCTTGGCAGTCGGCCAGTAGAATCCTTGCTAGAAGGCTTTGGAGACCAGCGATCGGGGAGCAGCATGATGCCCGCAATCTCCAAGATGAATCTCTCTAAGGATTTACATACCTTGCTGATGGGAGACACACCGTAGGAATACTCCTGTGGTGCTTCATTTGTACATTTGGCCATCTATTATGGTATACCCTTTTTCTTTATGTACTATCTGCCGGCTTTCGACTTTGTTGACACGCAGTGTTCCGTCTTGAAGGTAGTCCATGAACTATTTTGTCCAAGCTAGAGCGGTCACTATAACTGAGTTAACAAATGAGTCCACTCTATCCGGGTTATTAGGGTCTGCTCCTTTCACGGATGGTGTCCATAGATGCTCCAAGAAAATGCCAAGTGGAATTGGTTTACAAGCCAATTCGAGCTTAGACAGCAGATTCGTCACCTCATTATCCTCCCTTTTGACATACTTGACTTCGTAGCCGTTGAAGCACTTGGCTATCTCGTCTACTTCGTCATGATATGCCGCCATCATAGGGTTCCGCGCGTTCTAGGTGATAGCCACCTACTGAGCAACCAAGTCAGAATCTCCATAGCAAACTATGCGCTTGATGCAAATATCCTTGGCCACACGAAGTCCATGAATGAGAGCTTCATATTACGCCATGTTGTTGGTAGCGTTGAAGAGGATCTGCAGGACGTAGTGCAACTTCTTTCCTGTTGGTGATTGTAACAATACATCAGCCCCCGAGCCATTGATTAACTTGGAATCATCAAAGTTCATGACCCAAAACTCTGGCTCCGGCACAGGAGTATCTTCTGGCAATTCTGTCCAATCTTCGATGAAATCCACCAATGCTTGTGATTTGATAGTGTCGCGCCTCTTGTAGGGGAATGTTCGTTTGCAGTACCAAACTTGGTGGGTGAGCGCACCGCGGTACCCGAGTTGCCATCAATCGCGCGGAGGGGCCATAGTAGATTCGCCAATTGTCCAGAAGGGCCAAATGGGGGTGAATACAAATCTAACGGCCAAACGGTCGTTTGAACCAGATGAAAAACGGTTGAACTCAAATACCACCGTTAGGTCAACTCTTCTTGGCCCGCCATGTCAGTATTCCCTGTTATCTTTTGCGGTCGTGGACTAGCTTACCCTTGCGTGGACCATATCCCTGAGTGGACGAGATCTATTTCTTTGCTCTGCTCGCCTTCTCCCCGCCTCCTCCCCATAACATTTGCTCAGCTCCGACTGCTCGTCTCAGATCGGAGCTCACATTTGCTCTAATTTGCGTCTCCGCCATGTCCGGTCAACCTCCCACGCCTCTAATCGAAGCTTGCAGCCGTCGTTGTTGCATCGTCCACCGTATCGAAGCTTCACGTCCCCAGACTAATATCTCGCCTCTGGCTAGTCCTTCTCGCACGATGGAGCGCGTCCCGTCGGGCGATCCAGGCCGGCGACCGACCTCGGGAAGTTGCGTGCTGCCGTGCACCACATGCATGGTAGCCCTGGCACAGCAGTTCGACAACCATGATCTCATGGCCACCGTGCTGGGCGTCTATCCTGCCGTGTCGCCGGCAGAGTTGCTGTTGGCTACAGGTCTCGTTTTGGGATTAGACGAAATGAGGTCAACATTGAGGTATGCGCGCCGCCATTCAATTTTTTTGTCCGGTTCGAGCACAGCTCAGACACCGAGCGCATTCTGCAGCGTTGGCATCACGCCTGTGGGTGGGATGATCACTTGGGGCAGCTTCGTTTCTTCTCCAAACTCGGCTTTTACGGCCTCCCATTGGATGCTTGGGAGCCGGAGGCCCTCAAGCAGGTCGTCAGTAGCCTTGGCGGCGAGCTGGTGGAAATCGTGTCACCGAGCAACAGATGGGTCATCGAGGTAAAGGCGTGGCTGAAAGATCCTGACGCCGTTCCTAAGATGTACGAGGTGCAGATTCCAAGTAGGGCAGGGCGACAGCTTTGCTGGAAGAACCCAGTCATCATCCACCTGGAGGAGGTTCTGGACTCGGTACATGGCATTCAGGGCCCCGAAGAGGCTGCCAGAAAGCGCCCTCATCACCTGCAGTGTTGGCCTGGAAGGATCGATGGCACAGGACCGCCACCGTTTCGTGACGGGGCACACAGTTTCGGTGGGGGGACCAGGCTTCGACGAGCTAGTGGTTCTGATTTCCCTCGAGTGAAGACAGAGCTCTAGTGAATTGCCGTGGTATGTGTGGCTAATGAATTTGTAGTATGGAGAGCGTAGCAGGAAGTTAGCATCGACTAAAAATGTGTAATAGTTTGAATCGATATAGTACGTGTGTGTAATAGTTTGAAGTAGTATGTGTGTGTAATAGTTTGAATCGATGTAGTATGTGTGGGTAATGAATTTGATGTAGTTTGTGTGCGTGTAATAGTTTGAATCGATGTAGTTGAACACCGTGCTTTATAATTTCTGTGAATAACCAAGGACAACCTCATGAAAAGAGGGTGGTCCGCAATGAGCAATGTCAATTGTGGATGCTAGGAAAATGTAGTCCATCTCCTCTTCAAGTATTTCTTCCTTATAATATAAGATGTTTTAGCTTTGTGAATGGAGCGTATCTAAACATCTTTTAGTGATGGTGCTTTCTAAACCTAGATGAACCTACATACTAAAGGGGACTAGATACACTTCATTCACAAAGCTAAAACATCTTATATTTTGAAACGGAGGGAGTACAAGGTAGCTACATTTGTAACACGTTGAACTGCAGGACCATTTTGCAGGCAACACAAGACAAAGGAAAAAATGGTTTACAAAGATGCATAGAGACGCAAAATCTGTAGTCCGGATAAAAGATGCCAGTTAACTGGATTGAACCACGACTAGTAATTGAAGGAAATGGGTACCTGATAGTATTTGCTTACAACAGTAGTACTTCCATACAAAAGGGTATTATACCTGCACAAAAGTGGGCTAAACTTCCTACTAGTTTATAGAACAATTCGTCAGCATTTCATCTATAAAAGCCATTCTTCAGTCTGAACTTAACTATTCTACATCAAGAAACTATGATCTCCACCAGAAAAGTTGGCTGGCCAATTGCCTTGAGAGGACATAAGTTCTTTGATCATTTAACCCAAACTGATCTATTGCCTTCCCGCCAAACTACAAGAAATCTGCATCGTTCATGCACGAGCGATTTGCGTGTGCCAGTGCTGATTCAGTTGGACCATCCGCGCTGCCGCAACGATTTCTTCGAAACTGAAATTCGACATCTCCTTCTCGGGATCGTAGGTCCGTGTGAACTCGAACCTGAATTCGTTGAGAAGCCGATGCCGCCCGCTCGCCGGGCCGAACAATCCAAAGATGTCGAGTGTAGACGCTTGGTCGCCGGCACGGTATGGCCTTCGATGGTGCGTAGGATGGAGCGTCTTTGCCGCAGACGGCGTGCTTCTAGCCTACCCCACTGAGGTAAGGTAGTCCACACCGAAGCGTGGACGAGAGAGTTCCTAGACCTTGGCGCTGCCCTGTTCGAGGGTGTGTACCCTCGGCGGCGGCATGCTCTCATGAACGATTTGATACGTACCTTGTTCCCATTGCCTAGAGCATGCCGTAATGTCGCCGCGCGATTTCTCCACATCTCTCTCTTGGCCCTGCTTGTCAGATCTGCCGACGACGGCCAGCCGCCGCCACTACCGATTCGCACATTCGGGAAAATTATCCGCTGGTGGCAATGGGAGACCGCCTTGAAGTAGAGCTTCATGGCCTGCCTTAGAGGGGCTAACTACCCCGCCAAGCAATCGTCATGCGGGCGGTGGCTTAGGCGGGGCCATGTTACCCTAGTTGGTGCGGCGCAGAGGAGCTGCGCAAGGTGAACTGTGGTTAGTCAGAGAAGGGGAGTGAAAGACTGACAGTAGGTTTATACTACGGGCACGCGTGAAAATAACCATTTCCCATTTCCTTAGAGGGTAATAATTCGACACTCGTTGCATTAACAGCTCAATCTTTATTTCCCTTCTCAGCATAAGAGTGCGAACGTATTAAAAAGATCGGTCGTGGCTATCCACCTCATCGGGCAATGTACCAGGACAGGTAGGAGACGGGACCGGGTTTCATTTTAGAAATGTTGACGATTGTGCCCTTATGTTTATACGATATTATTTATATGCCACCATGTACCGTCGAGTGTAGCAACACCATCAGAAACAGGGGATAATGACATGGCGTGTTTTATTTTTTTAAAGGGCATGAGAAACAGGGGATGCCGACGTGGCATGTTTTCTAACTGGCAGGCCCGCCCCCTCCACCTTCGACGGCGCGCATCCCAGGTTCGAGGGGTGGTGCCGCCCACCAACACATTATTGTGCAATTTTCCATGTGGGACCTGAATTCCGGCGCTGAGCTGATGCCCGTGTTGAACACAGAGAATTCTGAAAGAAGCTACTAAAAATAAATACTTTGAATTCTGCGTGCAAGTTTTGATCAAACAGACTGACATGTGGGACCTGCTAAAAATTCCGTGAAGTGCTCCCCGTGAATAGTGCACTGACAGGTGGCATGTTTTCTGACAGGCGGGCCCGCCTCCTCCACCTACGACGGCGCGCCTCCCAGGTTCGAGGGCTGGTGCCGCCCACCAACACATTATTGTGCAATTTTCCATGCTTTGTCGCAACCAGCTCTGCTCTGCTCCTCTCCTTTGCTCCTGCTGCTACCACTCCGCTCAGTCATGCACCGCCTCTGCCGTCCCTTGGGTCGCGCCCTCCCGCCTCCCTCCCTGCCATCCCTCATGTCCCCTCCCTCCTTCCCTGTCTCCTCACGCCGCCTTGCGCCAGTGCTCGAAATGAAAACTGAGAGTCGGCCGTTAGGTTAGGGGCCCAACGACGCTGGTGATCCGTATCCCACTCGGAGATGGATCCTGCGAGGCTTGAGAGCACGGATATGGGTCCTGCGCGGCTGGAGAGCACGGAATCTCCTTCATGTCTAGAGAGCACAGAGGACAACGAAACAGGGGGAGAGGTAGTGGGGTGCAGAGCTTTAGAGGTATGGAGCTCGGAGAAGGTGCCGTGCGTCCACATTGAAAGGTAAGAACTGTGATTCCTTATCTGCATACCCCAATTAGCGTTTATATTCCTGTGGTGATGCCAAGGATATGGGTTGGTAACCGCAGGACGTCTGTACAGCTTGTCCTTGAGCATGATGCTTTGTCAAGCGAGCATGAAGGCACTGAAACGTGTGGCGGTGCGGATGATGATGAGAAAGCATATCCAGACGTGGGTCACCGAATTCGATAGGATGGAGAGTAGGGAATATTTGGTTGATTCAACTTTGAGCCTGACTATGGACTGATGAGGAAGAGGAATGTGAAGATGTGGAAATGGGATGTAGATACGATTTACGAAGACGTGGATGTGCCAAAGTGATACACTTTGACAGGGACAATCCTACAAATGATGAGGGGACTGTCTTTGATAATGTGGAGGACTGCAGATATGCAGTTGCAACCTATGCAATCAGAGTTGGGTTCGAATTTATCATTGAAAAGAGCGACCAAAAGAGATTTAGGGTGCACTGTAGGGAAAGTAATGTGTGTAAATGGACATTACATGCATCTCCAATGCGAGGTGGACACCCATTTCAGGTTGCAATAGCTACATTTAGTTTTAGTCTTTCTCATATTTATTCTGCTGATAACTAGCTCTGAATTATTTGGATTCTTATCGAATGCAGGTCAAAGTAAACACGAAGGAACACAACTGCCCTAATACTTCTTTGAGTGGTAAAATTAGACCGGCGACTACCAAGTGGATTGCTGCTACTGTACTTGACTGGGTGAGGCAGGATCATAACATTGGACCAGCTGAACTCAGAGCAAAGATTAGCAAAAAGTTTAATGTTCTGATTCCTTATCACAGAGTCTTTGATGGGAAGGAGATGGCTCTAGACTTCATTCAAGGCAAGTGGAATGATAGTTTTCATATGTTCTATAGTTTCAAAGCTCAGGTAGAGAAAACATCACCTGGTAGTGTTGTTGACATCGATTACGAGGTTGTGAAAGGGAGAGAAAAGGTATCGAGGGGGGTCAGGTATAAGCAGGCAGATAAGATATGCTTCAGGAGATGTTTTGTCTGCCTGAAGGCATGTTGGAAGGGGTTCCTAGACGGCTGCAGGCCATACTTGGCAATAGGCGCAACTTCTTTAACAGGGAAGTTCAAGGGACATGTTGCTTCTACTTGTGCTTTGGACGCGCATAATTGGCTTCTACCCGTAGCTTATAATGTTCTTGAGGGTGAATCAAATGAAAGCTAGACATGGTTCATGCAGAGACTACGGGAAGTAATTGGTCACCCTGAAGGCTTGGTGATACACACCGGTGCATCCGAGGGTCTTGAGAATGCTGTTGATGTTGTGTTTCCTGGGGTTGAGCATAGGGAATGCATGCGGCACCTCGCTACTAACTTCACGAAGAAGTTCGAAGGAAAGATATTTGAAGAGGACTTGTGGCGATCAGCATACACATACATCCCAAGCACGCATGCTACTTGTAGAACATGTATGTAGTTCCAAAGGTGAAAAAATACCTTGAGGAAAATCGCACCAAGCTATGGGACAGAAGCAAGTTTGGTGAGTTAATCAAGGTGGATTTTGTATGCAATAATTTGGCAGAGAGTTTCAATGATAAGATTTCGGGCATGAAGACACTTGGAATTGTTATTTTGTTGGATCAATAAGACAGTGCATAATGGTGAAGATAGATTTAAGGCAAAGAATTTGTGCAAGAAAATTTTTAGGCCATAAAATAGTTCCAAAGGTGGTTATGTTACTGAATGCAAGAACCAGGGCAATGAGAACGATAAAGATGAGGGTGGTCAGAAGTTCCAGAACATTGGCTGCGGTTTATGTAGAAAACAAGCGTGGAAGTGAACGGAGGTACATTGTAGACATTGGAAACAAGACTTGTTCATGCAGGCAGTGGCAGATTACTGGTCTGCCATGTCACCATGCAATTTACTTCATCTTAAAGCTTAGAGGTAATGGAGCTGAAATAGAGAACTATGTCGATAACTATTTCTCCGTGGACAAGTTTGCTGCAACTTATGTAGAAAACTTACCACCTATGGATGATGAAAATGATTGGGAGATTGTCGATCTAGGGTTCAAACTTCAACCACCAGTTCTTAGGAGGCCACCTGGGAGGCCTAGAAAGCTAAGGATCATAGCCTCCACCCATAAAGGTCCAAGGCTTGGTGCTAGGAAAAGGAAACGCGGACATTGTGACGGATTCGGCCATATCAAGAGGTTGTGCAAAAACCCAGTTACACATGCTATTGTCCCTGTTCACACCCCGGTGGCAGAAAATGAGGCTTCTCAGCCAGAACTAGCGGAAGAGCAGCGCGAAGACGGTGATGAGCACTCGGAGGAAAACGTACATAAGCAGCCAATTTATGAAGAAGTGGAGGTACCGGCAAGAAAAGGGTGTGAAAAGAAACAAAAGGGTAAGCGGAACGGGGAGGAAAGGGCAAATAATGGAGGTGTATTAGAATATGAAGAAGATGCAGGGGTGATTGAGGACGTTCTTGAGGATATTTCGGCTAACTGCAGGAGAAATAATAAATCCTTGCCGATTTCATCTTTGTACGATTCTCCGGATGAAAGGTAAGCTTAAAAATTGTTTTATTTGCCATTTTATCATTTTTATCCTCATCAACTGATGCTTAATGCAGTGTGGGCTAGCAGACTAATAAGAGGAGCAGAAAGATGCGGGCACAGTAACGTCCTATGTTGAATTGTATCATTGAAACTAAACTAGATGTGTCGTCTTTATTTATATCTGGCGCGTGCAACATGTCTGTGATGGGGTCATGTGGACCAGATTACATTTTTTTAAAATATTATTACATTAATTTTTTACCTGCGTTTGGACGCGGCTACTAGTTCCCATCTCCCTTGCATTCCCATCTCTCTGGCGACTCCGAATTATGGTCGTGCCATCAAGTAGCAAGTCATGTATTGTCCCATCAGGTGTGAACGCAATGACTTTGTTTGTTCAGAATTTGACGACTTTTGATTAGTTTGAAAGACAGAGAAACCTAAAACATGTATCTAGACATGTTTTGGGTATAGACACATTTATTAAATATCTAAAAAAATTAAGTCAGTTATATCTGGACAGGAGTAGTACACTATTACAACATGCTCGATCCCTTCTCCTCGGGCACACTCCAAATTACGACTTTGCCATCAAGTGCTAGGAGCAGAGTCAGCGTATTGTCCCATCAGATATGCCAGGGAACGCGCGAACTAGTTTCAAAGACGAGTTTCGATCAGGATCGGACGAGTTTCGATCGACTAGTTTCAAAGACAAAGACAAATAAAACATGGCCAACATATATAGATTATGACGATAATCGACCATGACTCAGGTGACCCAGATCCAAAGAGCGCATTAAGATACCATACATAGATTTAATTTATGCTTAAGTGGCCCTAATCGACTATAACGCTCCCGCAGTCTCCATCATTGACGATGTTGTCTGTGTCGCCGCCAGCCTCCTACGTGTCGGAATCGATGCCGATGTTCCCGGCAGCGTTCCTCCTCCTCATGGATTCTTCACGGCGTGCTGCATCAATAACGGTGGAGGTCGTACGCCTGTGCACCGCCGAAGCGCCGCCCTTCGGGGTTGCGCAGATCCGGGTGGATCTCCCGCCGGTGGGTTCCGCATAGCTCAATCAACGCAGCCCGCTCCTTCTTGAACAGCTTTTGTCAGTACACGCTCATACGCGAGTACCGCGCCATTGCCCTCTTCCGCTCCGACAACTAGCGGCAGCGCTCCTCGATCTGCCTCGCCAACGCGTTGTTGCGCAAGAGTGGCGCGACAGGAACCTCGGCGTAGCTGAGCTTCAAGCCGGCCGGAAGCCTCGATAACGGCGGCGCGAGTATGCCGTAGTGGGCGAACATCTGAGCCTCGTGCAATCTGAGTTTGGGCCTCTCCCTCTCCATGGCGATGAAGGAACACGATCTGATTTTCGGCCCTGAGGTTAAGGGGATAAAGGCAAGGGCGTAGGCCCAGCATAGTTGCCATGGCCAATCAGTTCGCAGAACAGACTTCTCGCGGATCGCCCTCGCGAAGGACATCACTATCATCCACGCACCCCGATCCAACGACGCCTAACAATCGAGGATCGGGTCTTCTAGAAGCCCGGAGCGGTTGTTGGTTAGTTCTGCGTCCCGATTGTTTGTGGCCAACGGCGGTAGTTGAAAATAATACACATTTCAATGACACGGGTGGATCCATGTGTGGTCTCTAAAGAGAACACACATCCAATGAATCTGGTTGTTGTTAGTAAAAAGAACACACATGCAATGACTCTGGTGGATCCATGTGAAAAGAACACACATGCAATGACACTGGTGGATCCATAGGTGGTATGTGAAAAGAACACACATTTCAATGACTCTGGTTGTTGTTACTAAAAAGAACACACATGCAAAGACACTGGTGGATCCATGGGTGGATTGTGAAAAGAACACGCATGCAATGACACTGGTGCAGCCATAGGTGGTATGTGAAAAGAACACACATGCAAAATGACTCTGGTTGTTGTTACTAAAAAGAACACACATGCAATGACACTGGTGGATCCATGTGTGGTCTCTGTAGAGAACACACATTTCAATGACACTGGTGGATAAATATGTGGTATGTGAAAAGAACACACATGCAATGACTCTGGTTGTTGTTAGTGAAAACAACACACATGCAATGACACTAGTGGATCCATAGGTGGTATGTGAAAAGAACACACATTTCAATGACTCTGGTTGTTGTTACTAAAAATAACACCCATGCAATGACACTGGTGGATCCATGTGTGGATTGTGAAGAGAACACACATGCAATGACTCCAGTTGTTGTTAGTGAAAAGAACATACATGCAATGACACCGGTGGATCCATGTGTGGTCTCTGTAGAGAACACACATTTCAATGACACTGGTGGATCCATAGGTGGTATGTGAAAAGAACACACATGCAAAATGACTCTGGTTGTTGTTAGTGAAAATAACACACATGCAATGACACTGGTGGATCCATAGGTGGTATGTGAAAATAACACACATGCAAAATGACTCTGGTTGTTGTTACTAAAAAGAACACAGATGCAATGACTCTAGTGGATCCATGGGTGGATTGTGAAAAGAACACACATGCAATGACACTGGTGGATCCATAGGTGGTATGTGAAAAGAACACACATGAAAAATGACTCTAGTTGTTGTTACTAAAAAGAACACACATGCAATGACACTGGTGGATCCATATGTGGTATGTGAAAAGAACACGCATGCAATGACTCCGATTGTTGTTACTAAAAAGAACACACATGCAATGACACTGGTGGATCCATGTGTGATCTCTAAAGAGAACACACATTTCAATGATACTGGTGGATCCACAGGTGGTATGTGAAAAGAACACACATGCAAAATGACTTTGGTTGTTGTTACTAAAAAGAACACACATGCAATGACTCTGGTGGATCCATGTGAAAAGAACACACATGCAATGACACTGGTGGATCCATAGGTGGTATGTGAAAAGAACACACATTTCAATGACTCTGTTTGTTGTTACTAAAAAGAACACAAATGCAATGACACTGGTGGATCCATGGGTGGATTGTGAAAAGAACACACATGCAATGATACTGGTGGATCCATAGGTGGTATGTGAAAAGAACACACATGAAAAATGACCCTGGTTGTTGTTACTTAAAAGAACACACATGCAATGACACTGGTTGATCCATGTGTGGTCTCTGTAGAGAACACACATTTCAATGACACTAGTGGATAAATATGTGGTATGTGAAAAGAACACACATGCAATGACTCTGGTTGTTGTTAGTGAAAAGAACACACATGCAATGACACTGGTGGATCCATAGGTGGTATGTGAAAAGAACACACATTTCAATGACTTTGGTTGTTGTTACTAAAAAGAACACACATGCAATGACACTGGTGGATCCATGTGTGGATTGTGAAGAGAATACACATGCAATGACTCCAGTTGTTGTTAGTGAAAAGAACATACATGCAATGACGCCGGTGGATCCATGTGTGGTCTCTGTAGATAACACACATTTCAATGACACTGGTGGATCCATAGGTGGTATGTGGAAAGAACACACATGCAAAATGACTCTGGTTGTTGTTAGTGAAAAGAACACACATGCAATGACACTGGTGGATCCATAGGTGGTATGTGAAAAGAACACACATGCAAAATGACTCTGGTTGTTGTTACTAAAAAGAACACACATGCAATGACTCTGGTGGATCCATGGGTGGATTGTGAAAAGAACATACATGCAATGACACTGGTGGATCCATAGGTGGTATGTGAAAAGAACACACATGCAAAATGACTGGTTGTTGTTACTAAAAAGAACACACATGCAATGACACTGGTGGATCCATGTGTGGTATCTATAGAGAACACACATTTCAATGACACTGGTGGATCCACATGTGGTATGTGAAAAGAACACACATGCATTGACTCTAGTTGTTGTTAGTGATAAGAACACACATGCAATGACACTTGTGGATCCATAGGTGGTATGTGAGAAGAACACACATGAAAAATGACTCTGGTTGTTGTTACTAAAAAGAACACACATGCAATGACACTGGTGGATCCATAGGTGGATTATGAAATTAACACACATGCAATGACACTGGTGGATCCATAGGTGGTATGTGAGAAGAACACACATGCAAAATCACTCTGGTTGTTGTTACTAAAAAGAACACACATGCAATGACACTGGTGGATCCATGGGTGGATTGTGAAAAGAAGACACATGCAATGACACTAGTGGATCCATAGGTGGTATGTGAAAAGAACACACATGCAAAATGACTCTCGTTGTTGTGTCTAAAAAGAACACACATGCAATGACACTGGTGGATTATGAAATGAACACACATGCAATGACACTGGTGGATCCATAGGTGGTATGTGAGAAGAACACACATTTAAATGACTTTGGTTGTTGTTACTAAAAAGAACACACATGCAATGACACCGGTGGATCCATAGGTGGTATGTGAAGAGATCACACATGCAAAATGACTCTGGTGGATCCATAGGTGGTATGTGGAAATAACACACATGCAAAATGACTCTGGTTGTTGTTAGTGAAAAGAACACACATGCAATGACACTGGTGGATCCATAGGTGGTATGTGAAAAGAACACACATGGAAAATGACTCTGGTTGTTGTTAGTGACAAGAACACACATACAATGACACTAGTGGATCCATAGGTGGTATGTGAAAAGAACACACATGCAAAATGACTATGGTTGTTGTTACTAAAAAGAACACACATGTAATGACTCTGGTGGATCCATGGGTGGATGGTGAAAAGAACAAATATCCAATGACACTGGTGGATCCATAGGTGGTATGTGAAAAGAACACACATGCAAAATGACTCTGGTGGATCCATGGGTGGATTGTGAAAAGAACACACATGCAATGACACTGGTGGATCCATAGGTGGTATGTCAAAAGAACACACATGCAAAATGACTCTGGTTGTCACTGAAAAAGAACACACATGCAATGACACTGGTGGATCCATAGGTGGATTATGAAATGAGCACACATGGAATGACACTGGTGGATCCATAGGTGGTATGTGAGAAGAACACACATTTCAATGACTCTGGTTGATGTTACTAAAAAGAACACACATGCAATGACACTGGTGGATCCATAGGTGGTATGTGAAGAGATCACACATGCAAAATGACTCTGATAGATCCATAGGTGGTATGTGAAAAGAACACACATGCAAAATGACTCTGGTTGTTGTTACTAAAAAGAACACACATGCAATGACACTGGTGGATCCATGGGTGGATTGTGAAAAGAGCACACATGCAATGACACTGGTGATCCATATGTGGTATGTGAAAAGAACACACATGCAATGACTCTTGTTGTTGTTAGTGAAAAGAACACACATGCAATGACACTGGTGGATCCATGTGTGGTCTCTGAAGAGAGCACACATTTCAATGACTCTTGTTGTTGTTAGTAAAAAAGAAACAACATGCAATGTTACTGGTGGATCCATGTGTGGTCTCTAAAGAGAGCACGCATGCAATGACACTGGTTGTTGTTACTAAAAAGAACACACATGCAATGACACTGGTGGATCCATGTGTGGATTGTGAAGAGAACACACATGCAAAATGACTCTGGTTGTTGTTACTAAAAAGAACACACATGCAATCACACTGGTGGATCCATAGGTGGTATGTGAAAAGAACACACATGCAAAATGACTCTGGTTGTTGTTACTAAAAATGACACACAAGCAATGACACTGGTGGATCCATGTGTGGATTGTGAAAAGAACACACATGCAAAATGACTGGTCGTTGTTACTAAAAAGAACACACATGCAATGACTCCGGTGGATCCATGTGAAAAGAACACACATACAATGACACTGGTGGATCCATAGGTAGTATGTGCAAAGAATACACATTTCAATGACTCTGGTTGTTGTTTCTAAAAAGAACACACATGCAATGACATTGGTGGATCCATGGGTGGATTGTGAAAAGAACACACATGTAATGACACTGGTGGATCCATAGGTGGTATGTGAAAAGAACACACATGCAAAATGACTCTTGTTGTTGTTACTAAAAAGAACACACATGCAATGACACTGGTGGATCCAAGTGTGGTCTCTGTAGAGAACACACATTTCAATGACACTGGTGGATAAATATGTGGTATGTGAAAACAACACACATGCAATGACTCTGGTTGTTGTTAGTGAATAGAACACACATGCAATGACACTGGTGGATCCATAGGTGATATGTGAAAACAACACACATTTCCATGACTCTGGTTGTTGTTACTAAAAAGAACACACATGCAACCACACTGGCGGATCCATGTGTGGATTGTGACGAGAACACACATGCAATGACTCCGGTTGTTGTTAGTGAAAAGAACATACATGAAATGACACCGGTGGTTCCATGTCTGGTCTCTGTAGAGAACACACATTTCAATGACACTGGTGGATCCATAGGTGGTATGTGAAAAGAACACACATGCAAAATGATTCTTGTTGTTGTTAGTGAAAAGAACACACATGCAATGACACTGGTGGATCCATAGGTGGTATGTGAAAAGAACACACATGCAAAATGACTCTGGTTGTTGTTACTAAAAACAACACACATGCAATGACTCTGGTGGATCCATGGGTGGATTGTGAAAAGAACACACATGCAATGACACTGGTGGATCCATAGGTGGTATGTGAAAAGAACACACATGCAAAATGACTTGGTTGTTGTTACTAAAAAGAACACACATGCAATGACACTGGTGGATCCATAGGTGGATTATGAAATGAGCACACATGCAATGACACTGGTGGATCCATAGGTGGTATGTGAGAAGAACACACATTTCAATGACTCTAGTTGTTGTTACTAAAAAGAACACACATGCAATGACACTGGTGGATCCATAGGTGGTATGTGAAGAGATCACACATGCAAAATGACTCTGGTGGATCCATAGGTGGTATGTGAAAAGAACACACATGCAAAATGACTCTGGTTGTTGTTACTAAAAAGAACACACATGCAATGACACTGGTGGATCCATGGGTGGATTGTGAAAAGAGCACACATGCAATGACACTGGTGATCCATATGTGGTATGTGAAAAGAACACACATGCAATGACTCTGGTTGTTGTTAGTGAAAAGAACACACATGCAATGACACTGGTGGATCCATGTGTGGTCTCTGAAGAGAGCACACATTTCAATGACTCTTGTTGTTGTTAGTAAAAAGAAACAACATGCAATGTTACTGGTGGATCCATGTGTGGTCTCTAAAGAGAGCACGCATGCAATGACACTGGTTGTTGTTACTAAAAAGAACACACATGCAATGACACTGGTGGATCCATGTGTGGATTGTGAAGAGAACACACATGCAAAATGACTCTGGTTGTTGTTACTAAAAAGAACACACATGCAATCACACTGGTGGATCCATAGGTGGTATGTGAAAAGAACACACATGCAAAATGACTCTTGTTGTTGTTACTAAAAATAACACACATGCAATGACACTGGTGGATCCATGTGTGGATTGTGAAAAGAACACACATGCAAAATGACTGGTCGTTGTTACTAAAAAGAACACACATGCAATGACTCCGGTGGATCCATGTGAAAAGAACACACATACAATGACACTGGTGGATCCATAGGTAGTATGTGCAAAGAACACACATTTCAATGACTCTGGTTGTTGTTACTAAAAAGAACACACATGCAATGACATTGGTGGATCCATGGGTGGATTGTGAAAAGAACACACATGTAATGACACTGGTGGATCCATAGGTGGTATGTGAAAAGAACACACATGCAAAATGACTCTTATTGTTGTTACTAAAAAGAACACACATGCAATGACACTGGTGGATCCAAGTGTGGTCTCTGTAGAGAACACACATTTCAATGACACTGGTGGATAAATATGTGGTATGTGAAAAGAACACACATGCAATGACTCTGGTTGTTGTTAGTGAATAGAACACACATGCAATGACACTGGTGGATCCATAGGTGGTATGTGAAAACAACACACATTTCCATGACTCTGGTTGTTGTTACTAAAAAGAACACACATGCAACGACACTAGCGGATCCATGTGTGGATTGTGATGAGAACACACATGCAATGACTCCGGTTGTTGTTAGTGAAAAGAACATACATGCAATGACACCGGTGGTTCCATGTCTGGTCTCTGTAGAGAACACACATTTCAATGACACTGGTGGATCCATAGGTGGTATGTGAAAAGAACACACATGCAAAATGATTCTGGTTGTTGTTAGTGAAAAGAACACACATGCAATGACACTGGTGGATCCATAGGTGGTCTGTGAAAAGAACACACATGCAAAATGACTCTGGTTGTTGTTACTAAAAAGAACACACATGCAATGACTCTGGTGGATCCATGGGTGGATTGTGAAAAGAACACACATGCAATGACACTGGTGGATCCATAGGTGGTATTTGAAAAGAACACACATGCAAAATGACTTGGTTGTTGTTACTAAAAAGAACACACATGCAATGACACTGGTGGATCCATAGGTGGTATGTGAGAAGAACACACATTTCAATGACTCTGGTTGATGTTACTAAAAAGAACACACATGCAATGACACTGGTGGATCCATAGGTGGTATGTGAAGAGATCACACATGCAAAATGACTCTGATGGATCCATAGGTGGTATGTGAAAAGAACACACATGCAAAATGACTCTGGTTGTTGTTACTAAAAAGAACACACATGCAATGACACTGGTGGATCCATGGGTGGATTGTGAAAAGAGCACACATGCAATGACACTGGTGATCCATATGTGGTATGTGAAAAGAACACACATGCAATGACTTTGGTTGTTGTTAGTGAAAAGAACACACATGCAATGACATTTGGTGGATCCATGTGGTCTCTGAAAAGAACACACATGCAAATGACTCTTGTCCATGTTGGTCTCTAAAAGAAACACATGCAATGACACTCTGGTTGTTGTTACTAAAAAGAACACACATGCAATGACACTGGTGGATCCATGTGGTGGTATGTGAAAAGAACACACATGCAAAATGACTTTGGTTGTTGTTACTAAAAAGAACACACATGCAATGACTCTGGTGGATCCATGTGTATTGTGAAAAGAACACACATGCAATGACACTGGTGGATCCATAGGTGGTATGTGAAGACAACACACATGCTAAATGACTCTGGTTGTTGTTACTAAAAAGAACACATATGCGATGGCACTGGTGGATCCATGGGTGCCTTGTGAAAAGAACACACATGTAATGACACTGGTGGATCCATAGGTGGTATGTGAAAAGAACACACATGCAAAATAACTCTGGTTGTTACTAAAAACAACACACATGCAATGACACTGGTGGATCCAAGTGTGGTCTCAGAGAGAACACACATTTCAATGACACTGTGGATAAATATGTGGTATGTGAAAAGAACACACATGCAATGACTCGTTGTTGTTAGTGAATAGAACACACATGCAATGACACTGGTGGATCCATAGGTGGTATGTGAAAACAACACACATTTCCATGACTCTGGTTGTTGTTACTAAAAAGAACACACATGCAACGACACTGGCGGATCCATGTGTGGATTGTGAAGAGAACACACATGCAATGACTCCGGTTGTTGTTAGTGAAAAGAACATACATGCAATGACACCGGTGGTTCCATGTCTGGTCTCTGTAGAGAACACACATTTCAATGACACTGGTGGATCCATAGGTGGTATGTGAAAAGAACACACATGCAAAATGATTCTGGTTGTTGTTAGTGAAAAGAACACACATGCAATAACACTGGTGGATCCATAGGTGGTATGTGAAAAGAACACACAGGCAAAATGACTCTGGTTGTTGTTACTAAAAAGAACACACATGCAATGACTCTGGTGGATCCATGGGTGGATTGTGAAAAGAACACACATGCAATGACACTGGTGGATCCATAGGTGGTATGTGAAAAGAACACACATGCAAAATGACTTGGTTGTTGTTACTAAAAAGAACACACATGCAACGACACTGGTGGATCCATGTGTGGTCTCTGTAGAGAACACACATGCAATGACACTGGTGGATCCATATGTGGTATGTGAAAAGAACACACATGCAAAATGACTCTGGTTGTTGTTACTAAAAAGAACACACATACAATAACTCTGGTGGATCCATGTGAAAAGACCACACATGCAATGACACCGGTGGATCCATAGGTGGTATGTGAAAAGAACACACATGCAATGACACTGGTTGTTGTTACTAAAAAGAACACACATGCAATGACACTGGTGGATCCATGGGTGGATTGTGAAAAGAACACACATACAATGATACTGGTGGATCCATAGGTGGTATGTGAAAAGAACACACATGCAAAATGATTCTGGTTGTTGTTACTAAAAAGAACACACATGCAATGACACTGGTGGATCCATGTGTGGTCTCTGTAGAGAACACACATTTCAATGACACTAGTGGATAAATATGTGGTATGTGAAAAGAACACACATGCAATGACTCTGGTTGTTGTTAGTGAAAAGAACACACATGCAATGACACTTGTGGATCCATAGGTGGTATGTGAAAACAACACACATTTCCATGACTCTGGTTGTTATTACTAAAAAGAACACACATGCAATGACACTGGTGGATCCATGTGTGGATTGTGAAGAGAATACACATGCAATGACTCCGGTTGTTGTTAGTGAAAAGAACATACATTCAATGACACCGGTGGATCCATGTCTGGTCTCTGTAGAGAACACACATTTCAATGACACTGGTGGATCCATAGGTGGAATGTGAAAAGATCACACATGCAAAATGACTCTGGTTGTTGTTACTAAAAAGAACACACATACAATGACTCTGGTCGATCCATGGGGGGATTGTGAAAAGAACACACATGCAATCACACTGGTGGATCCATAGGTGGTATGTGAAAAGAACACACATGCAAAATGACTCTGGTTGTTGTTATTAAAAAGAACACACATGCAATGACACTGGTGGATCCATGTGTGGTCTCTGTAGAGAACACACAATTCAATAACATTGGTGGATAAATATGTGGTATGTGAAAAGAACACACATGCAATGACTCTGGCTGTTGTTAGTGAAAAGAACACACATGCAATGGCACCGGTGGATCCATGTGTGGTCTCTGTAGAGAACACACATTTCAATGACATTGGTGGATCCATATGTGGTATGTGAAAAGAACACACATGCAATGACTCTGGTTGTTGTTAGTGAAAAGAACACACATGCAATGACACTTGTGGATCCATAGGTGGTATGTGAAAAGAACACACATGCAAAATGACTCTGGTTGTTGTTACTAAAAAGAACACACATGCAATGACACTGGTGGATCCATGTGTGGTCTCTGTAGAGAACACACATTTCAATGACACTGGTGGATCCACTTGTGGTATGTGAAAAGAACACACATGCAATGACTCTGGTTGTTGTTAGTGAAAATAACACACATGCAATGACACTTGTGGATCCATAGGTGGTATGTGAGAAGAACACACATGCAAAATGACTCTAGTTGTTGTTACTAAAAAGAACACACATGCAATGACACTCGTGGATCCATAGGTGGATTATGAAATGAACACACATGCAATGACACTAGTGGATCCATAGGTGGTATGTGAGAAGAACACACATGCAAAATGACTCTGGTTGTTACTAAAAAGAACACACATGCAATGACACTGGTGGATCCATGGGTGGATTGTGAAAAGAACGCACATGCAATGACACTGGTGGATCCATAGGTGGTATGTGAAAAGAACACACATGCAAAATGACTCTGGTTATTGTTACTAAAAAGAACACACATGCAATGACACTGGTGGATCCATAGGTGGATTATGAAATGAACACACATGCAATGACACTGGTGGATCCATAGGTGGTATGTGAGAAGAACACACATTTAAATGACTCTGGTTGTTGTTACTAAAAAGAACACACATGCAATGACACCGGTGGATCCATAGGTGGTATGTGAAGAGATCACACATGCAAAATGACTCTGGTGGATCCATAGGTGGTATGTGAAAAGAACACACATGCAAAATGACTCTGGTTGTTGTTACTAAAAAGAACACACATGCAATGACAGTGGTGGATCCATAGGTGGTATGTGAAAAGAACACACATGCAAAATGACTCTGGTTGTTGTTACTAAAAAGAACACACATGCAATGACTATGGTGGATCCATGGGTGGGTTGTGAAAAGAACACACATGCAATGACACTGGTGGATCCATAGGTGGTATGTGAAAAGAACACACATGCAAAATGACTCTGGTTGTTGTTACTAAAAAGAACACACCAGCAATGACACTGGTGGATCCATGGGTGGATTGTGAAAAGAGCACACATGCAATGACACTAGTGGATCCATATGTGGTATGTGAAAAGAACACGCATGCAATGACTCCGGTTGTTGTTACTGAAAAGAACACACATGCAATGACACTGGTGGATCCATGTGTGATCTCTAAAGAGAACACACATTTCAATGACACTGGTGGATCCATAGGTGGTATGTGAAAAGAACCCACATGCAAAATGACTCTGGTTGTTGTTACTAAAAAGAGCACACATGCAATGACTCTAGTGGATCGATGGGTAGTATGTGAAAAGAACACACATACAATGACACTAGTGGATCCATAGGTGGTATGTGAAAAGAACACACATGCAATGACACTGGTGGATCCATAGGTGGTATGTGAGAAGAACACACATGCAAAATGACTATGGTTGTTGTTACTAAAAAGAACACACATGCAATGACACTGGTGGATCCATGGGTGGATTGTGAAAAGAACACACATGCAATGACACTGGTGGATCCATAGGTGGTATGTGAAAAGAACACACATGCAAAATGACTCTGGTTGTTGTTACTAAAAAGAACACACATGCAATGACACTGGTGGATCCATAAGTGGATTATGAAATGAGCACACATGCAATGACACTGCTGGATCCATAGGTGGTATGTGAGAAGAACACACATTTCAATGACTCTAGTTGTTGTTACTAAAAAGAACACACATGCAATGACACTGGTGGATCCATAGGTGGTATGTGAAGAGATCACACATGCAAAATGACTCTGGTGGATCCATAGGTGGTATGTGAAAAGAGCACACATGCAAAGTGACTCTGGTTGTTGTTACTAAAAAGAACACACATGCAATGACACTGGTGGATCCATGGGTGGATTGTGAAAAGAGCACACATGCAATGACACTGGTGATCCATATGTGGTATGTGAAAAGAACACACATGCAATGACTCTGGTTGTTGTTAGTGAAAAGAACACACATGCAATGACACTGGTGGATCCATGTGTGGTCGCTGAAGAGAGCACACATTTCAATGACTCTTGTTGTTGTTAATAAAAAGAAAACACATGCAATGATACTGGTGGATCCATGGTTGTCTCTGAAGAGAGCACACATGCAATGACACTTGTTGTTGTTACTAAAAAGAAAACACATGCAATGACACTGGTGGATCCATGTGTGGATTGTGAAGAGAACACACATTCAAAATGACTCTGGTTGTTGTTACTAAAAAGAACACACATGCAATAACACTGGTGGATCGATAGGTGGTATGTGAAAAGAACACACATGCAACATGACTCTGATTGTTGTTACTAAAAACAACACACATGCAATGACAGTGGTGGATCCATGTGTGGATTGTGAAAAGAACACACATGCAAAATGACTGTTTGTTGTTACTAAAAAGAACACACATGCAATGACACCGGTGGATCCATGTGTGTTCTCTGTAGAGAACACACATTTCAATGACACTGGTGGATCCATATGTGGTATGTGAAAAGAACACACATGCCAAATGACTCTAGTTGTTGTTACTAAGAAGAACACACATGCAATGACTCCGTTTGTTGTTACTGAAAAGAACACACATGCAATGACACTGGTGGATCCATGTGTGATCTCTAAAGAGAACACACATTTCAATGACACTGGTGGATCCATAGGTGGTATGTGAAAATAACACACATGCAAAATGACTCTGGTTGTTGTTACTAAAAAGAACACACATGCAATGACTCTAGTGGATATATGTGAAAAGAACACACATGCAATGACACTGGTGGATCCATAGGTGGTATGTGAGAAGAACACACATTTCAATGAATCTGGTTGTTGTTACTAAAAAGAACACACATGCAATGACACTGGTGGATCCATTGGTGGATTGTGAAAAGAATACACATGCAATGAAACTGGTGGATCCATAGGTGGTATGTGAATAGAACACACATGCAAAATGACTCTGGTTGTTGTTACTAAAAAGAACACACATGCAATGACACTGGTGGATCCATGTGTGGTCTCTGTAGAGAACACACATTTCAATGACACTGGTGGATAAATATGTGGTATGTGAAAAGAACACACATGCAATGACTCTGGTTGTTGTTAGTGAAAAGAACACACATGCAATGAAACTAGTGGATCCATAGGTGGTATGTGAAAAGAACACACATTTCAATGACTCTGGTTGTTGTTACTAAAAAGAACACACATGCAATGACACTGGTGGATCCATGTGTGGATTGTGAAGAGAACACACATGCAATGACTCTAGTTGTTGTTAGTGAAAAGAACATACATGCAATGACACCGGTGGATCCATGTGTGGTGTCTGTAGAGAACACACATTTCAATGACACTGGTGGATCCATAGGTGGTATGTGAAAAGAACACACATGCAAAATGACTCTGGTTGTTGTTAGTGAAAAGAACACACATACAATTACACTGGTGGATCCATAGGTGGTATGTGAAAAGAACACACATGCAAAATGACTCTGGTTGTTGTTACTAAAAAGAACACACATATAATGACTCTGGTGGATCCATGGGTGGATTGTGAAAATAACACACATGCAATGACACTGGTGGATCCATAGGTGGTATGTGAAAAGAACACACATGCAAAATGACTCCGGTGGATCCATGGGTGGATTGTGAAAAGAACACACATGCAATGACACTGATGGATCCATAGGTGGTATGTGAAAAGAACACACATGCAAAATGACTCTGGTTGTTACTAAAAAGAACACACATGCAATGACACTGGTAGATCCATAGGTGGATTATGAAATGAGCACACATGCAATGACACTGGTGGATCCATAAGTGGTATGTGAGAAGAACACATATTTCAATGACTCTGGTTGTTGTTACTAGAAAGAACACACATGCAATTACACTTGTGGATCCATAGGTGGTATGTGAAGAGATCACACATGCAAAATGACTCAGGTGGATCCATAGGTGGTATGTGAAAAGAAGACACATGCAAAATTACTCTGGTTGTTGTGAATAAAAAGAACACGCATGCAATGACACTGGTGGATCCATGCGTGGATTGTGAAAAGAGCACACATGCAATGACACTGGTGATCCATATGTGGTATGTGAAAAGAACACACATGCAATGACTCTAGTTGTTGTTAGTGAAAAGAACACACATGCAATGACACTGGTGGATCCATGTGTGGTCTCTGAAGAGAGCACCCATTTCAATGACTCTTGTTGTTGTTAGTAAAAAGAAAACACATGCAATGATACTGGTGGATCCATGTGTGGTATCTAAAGAGAGCACACATGCAATGACACTGGTTGTTGTTACTAAAAAGAACACACATGCAATGACATTGGTGGATTCATGTGTGTATTGTGAAGAGAACACACATGCAAAATGACTTTGGTGTTTGTTACTAAAAATAACACACATGCAATGACACTGGTGGATCCATAGGTGGTATGTGAAAAGAACCCACATGCAAAATGACTCTGGTTGTTGTTACTAAAAAGAACACACATGCAACGACACTGGTGGATCCATAGGTGGTATGTGAAAAGAACACACATTTCAATGTCTTTGGTTATTTGTACTAAAAAGAACACACATGCAATGACACTGGTGGATCCATGGGTGGATTGTGAAAAGAACAGACATGCAATGACACTGGTGGATCCATAGGTGGTATGTGAAAAGAACACACATGCAAAATGACTCTGGTTGTTGTTACTAAAAATAACACACATGCAATGACACTGGTGGATCCATGTGTGGTGTCTGTAGAGAACACACATTTCAATGACACTGGTGGATAAATATGTGGTATGTGAAAAGAACACACATGCAATGACTCTGGTTGTTGTTAGTGAAAAGAACACACATGCAATGACACTGGTGATTCCATAGGTGGTATGTGAAAAGAACACACATTTCAATGACTCTGGTTGTTGTTACTAAAAAGAACACACATGCAATGACTCTAGTGGATCGATGGGTAGTATGTGAAAAGAACACACATACAAAATGACTCTGGTTGTTGTTAGTGAAAAGAACACACATGCAATGACACTGGTGCATCCATAGGTGGTATGTGAAAAGAACACACATGCAAAATGACTCTGGTTGTTGTTACTAAAAAGAACACACATGCAATGACTCTGGTGGATCCATGGGTGGATTGTGAAAAGAACACAAATGCAATGACACTAGTGGATCCATAGGTGGTATGTGAAAAGAACACACATTTCAATGACTCTGGTTGTTGTTACTAAAAACATCACACATGCAATGACACTGGTGGATCCATGGGTGGATTGTGAAAAGAACACACATGTAATGACACTGGTGGATCCATAGGTGGTATGTGAAAAGAACACACATGCAAAATGACTCTGGTTGTTGTTACTAAAAAGAACACACATGCAATGACACTGGTGGATCCATGTGTGGTGTCTGTAGAGAACACACATTTCAATGACACTGGTGGAGCCATATGTGGTATGTGAAAAGAACACACATGCAATGACTCTGGTTGTTGTTAGTGAAAAGAACACACATGCAATGACACTGGTGGTTCCATAGGTGGTATGTTAAAAGAACACACATTTCAATGACTCTTGTTGTTGTTGCTAAAAAGAACACACATGCAACGACACTGGTGGATCCATGTGTGGATTGTGAAGAGAACACACATGCAATGACTCCAGTTGTTGTTAGTGAAAAGAACATACATGCAATGACACCGGTGGATCCATGAGTGGTCTCTGTAGAGAACACACATTTCAATGACACTGGTGGATCCATAGGTGGTATGTGAAAAGAACACATATGCAAAATGACTCTGGTTGTTGTTAGTGAAAAGAACACACATGCAATGACACTGGTGGATCCATAGGTGGTATGTGAAAAGAACACACATGCAAAATGACTCTGGTTGTTGTTACTAAAAAGAACACACATGCAATGACTCTGGTGTATCCATGGGTGGATTGTGAAAAGAACACACATGCAATGACACTGGTGGATCCATAGGTGGTATGTGAAAAGAACACACATGCAAAATGACTCTGGTTGTTGTTACTAAGAAGAACACACATGCAATGACACTGGTGGATCCATATGTGGTCTCTGTAGAGAACACACATTTCAATGACACTGGTGGAGCCATATGTGGTATGTGAAAAGAACACACATGCAATGACACTGGTGGATCCATGTGTGATCTCTAAAGAGAACACACATTTCAATGACACTGGTGGATCAATAGGTGGTATGTGAAAAGAACACACATGCAAAATGACTCTAGTTGTTGTTACTAAAAAGAACACACATGCAATGACTCT
Source organism: Avena insularis (assembly GCA_023614405.1). Taxonomy (NCBI): domain Eukaryota; kingdom Viridiplantae; phylum Streptophyta; class Magnoliopsida; order Poales; family Poaceae; genus Avena; species Avena insularis. Next base: position 89,949,852 of record CM042696.1, on the reverse strand, counting down.
AGTGGATCCATGTGAAAAGAACACACATGCAATAACACCGGTGGATCCATAGGTGGTATGTGAAAAGAACAGACATTTCAATGACTCTGGTAGTTATTACTAAAAAGAACACGCATGCAATGACACTGGTGGATCCATGGGTGGATTGTGAAAAGAACACACATGCAATGACACTGGTGGATAAATATGTGGTATGTGAAAAGAACACACATGCAATGACTCTGGTTGTTGTTAGTGAAAAGAACACACATGCAATGACTCTGGTTGTTGTTAGTGAAAAGAACACACATGCAATGACACTGGTGGATCCATAGGTGGTATGTGAAAAGAACACACATTTCAATGACTTTGCTTGTTGTTACTAAAAAGAACACACATGCAATGACACTGGTGGATCCATGTGTGGATTGTGAAGAGAACACACATGCAATGACTCCAGTTCTTGTTAGTGAAAAGAACATACATGCAATGACTCCGGTGGATCCATGTGTGGTCTCTGTAGAGAACACACATTTCAATGACATTGGTGGATCCATATGTGGTATGTGCAAAAGAACACACATGCAAAATGACTCTGGTTGTTATTAGTGAAAAGAACACACATGCAATGACACTGGTGGATCCATAGGTGGTATGTGAAAAGAACACACATGCAAAATGGCTCTGGTTGTTGTTCCTAAAAAGAACACACATGCAATGACTCTGGTGGATCCATGGGTGGATTGTGAAAATAACACACATGCAATGACACTGGTGGATCCATAGGTGGTATGTGAAAAGAACACACATGCAAAATGACTCTGGTTGTTGTTACTAAAAAGAACACACATGCAATGACACTGGTGGATCCATGTGTGGTCTCTGTAGAGAACACACATTTCAATGACACTAGTGGATCCATATGTGGTATGTGAAAAGAACACACATGCAATAACTCTGGTTGTTGTTAGTGAAAAGAACACACATGCAATGACACTGATGGATCCATGCGTGATCTCTAAAGAGAACACACATTTCAATGACACTGGTGGATCCATAGGTGGTATGTGAAAAGAACACACATGCAAAATGACTCTGGTTGTTGTTACTAAAAAGAACACACATACAATGACTCTGGTGGATCCATGTGAAAAGAACAAACATGCAATGACACCGGTGGATCCATAGGTGGTATGTGAAAAGAACACACATTTCAATGACTCTTGTTGTTGTTACTAAAAAGAACACACATGCAATGACACTGGTGGATCCATGGGTGGATTGTGAAAAGAACACGCATGCAATGATACTGGTGGATCCATAGGTGGTATGTGAAAAGAACACACATGCAAAATGATTCTGGTTGTTGTTACTAAAAAGAACACACTTGCAATGACTCTAGTGGATCCATGTGAAAAGAACACACATGCAATGACACTGGTGGATCCATAGGTGGTATGTGAAAAGAACACATATTTCAATGACTCTAGTTGTTGTTACTAAAAAGAACACAAATGCAATGACACTGGTGGATCCATGGGTGGATTGTGAAAAGAACACACATGCAATGACACTGGTGGATAAATATGTGGTATGTGAAAAGAACACACATGCAATGACTCTGGTTGTTGTTAGTGAAAAGAACACACATGCAATGACACTGGTGGATCCATAGGTGGTATGTGAAAAGAACACACATTTCAATGACTTTGGTTGTTGTTACTAAAAAGAACACACATGCAATGACACTGGTGGATCCATGTGTCGATTGTGAAGAGAACACACATGCAATGACTCCAGTTCTTGTTAGTGAAAAGAACATACATGCAATGACACCGGTGGATCCATGTGCGGTCTCTATAGAGAACATACATTTCAATGACATTGGTGGATCCATAGGTGGTATGTGAAAAGAACACACATGCAAAATGACTCTGGTTTTGGTTAGTGAAAAGAACACACATGCAATGACACTGGTGGATCCATAGGTGGTATGTCAAAAGAACACACATGCAAAATGACTCTGGTTGTTGTTACTAAAAAGAACACACATGCAATGACTCTGGTGGATCCATGGGTGGATTGTGAAAAGAACACACATGCAATGACACCGGTGGATCCATAGGTGGTATGTGAAAAGAACACACATGCAAAATGACTCTGGTTGTTGTTACTAAAAAGAACACACATGCAATGACACTGGTGGATCCATGGGCGGATTGTGAAAAGAGCACACATGCAATGACACTGGTGGATCCATATGTGGTATGTGAAAAGAACACGCATGCAATGACTCCGGTTGTTGTTACTGAAAAGAACACACATGCAATGACACTGGTGGATCCATATGTGATCTCTAAAGAGAACACACATTTCAATGAAATTGGTGGATCCATAGGTGGTATGTGAAAAGAACACACATGCAAAATGACTCTGGTTGTTGTTACTAAAAAGAACACACATGCAATGACTCTGCTGGATCCATGTGAAAAGAACACACATGCAATGACACTGGTGGATCCATAGGTGGTATGTGAAAAGAACACACATTTCAATGACTCTTGTTGTTGTTACTAAAAAGAACACACATGCAATGACACTGGTGGATCTATGGGTGGATTGTGAAAAGAACACACATGCAATGACACTGGTGGATCCATAGGTGGTATGTGAAAAGAACACACATGCAAAATGATTCTGGTAGTTGGTACTAAAAAGTACACACATGTAATGACACTGGTGGATCCATGTGTGGTCTCTGTAGAGAACACACAATTCAATGACACTGGTGGATAAATATGTGGTATGTGAAAAGAACACACATGCAATGACTCTGGTTGTTGTTAGTGAAAAGAACACACATGCAATGCCACCGGTGGATCCATGTGTGGTCTCTGTAGAGAACACACATTTCAATGACACTGGTGGATCCATATGTGGTATGTGAAAAGAACACACATGCAATGACTCTGGTTGTTGTTAGGGAAAAGAACACACATGCAATGACACTGATGGATCCATGTGTGATCTCTAAAGAGAACACACATTTCAATTACACTGGTGGATCCATAGGTGGTATGTGAAAATAACACACATGCAAAATGACTCTGGTTGTTGTTACTAAAAAGAACACACATGCAATGACTCTAGCGGATCCATGTGAAAAGAACACACATGCAATGACACTGGTGGATCCATAGGTGGTATGTGAAAAGAACACACATGCAAAATGACTCTGGTTGTTGTTACTAAAAAGAACACACATGCAATGACACTAGTGGATCCATGTGTGGTGTCTGTAGAGAACACACATTTCAATGACACTCGTGGATAAATATGTGGTATGTGAAAAGAACACACATGCAATGACTCTGGTTGTTATTAGTGAAAAGAACACACATGCAATGACACTGATGGATCCATAGGTGGTATGTGAAAAGAACACACATGCAAAATGACTCTGGTTGTTGTTACTAAAAAGAACACACATGCAACGACACTGGTGGATCCATGTGTGGATTGTGAAGAGAACACACATGCAATGACTCCAGTTGTTGTTAGTGAAAAGAACATACATGCAATGACACCGGTGGATCCATGTGTGGCTAGGGTTTCCCCCTCCTGTTGCCTCGTGGGGGCGAGAGGAGGAGGAGGCAGAGTACAAAAAGTACAAGCCTCCTCAACCCTTACCTTACACCATCTGGTATTTCAAAGGTCATGCGCTCTTGGCGGTAATTGTTAACATCACCAAAGGCGGCCGGAAGGGTGATGCAGCCAGGGGACTGAGCTTGCCGGCCAGGAATGACACCATAGAACACAGTATTGCTCTGCCTTAGCTAGGTATCCATCAAGTTCATCTTGTGCATCCTATCAAGGTACATAACATTAATGTTGCTTCTATTGTCCACGACGCACTTGGTGAACTCGCTGCCGTCCGTTAGGGGGTTGATGACCATGGCATACTGGTTCTCTATTGGGATGAGGTATGGGCAATCCTCTCTATCCCAGGTAATAGGAATTTTCGACCACTTCACGTACTAGGGCACTGCAGGGAGGGTGGCCATCAGTATCCTCATAGAGTTTTTATGGGTCCGAACGGTGGGAGTGCTAAGGAAGGTGTGGTAGACTGGAGCCTTCTTCTCAAAGGGATTTTTACCCTTGACATCACAATGTTGGCGGGTTTTGGGTCCACGTATTCATCCATGTCATCTGAATCCTTGGACTCTTCCTCCTTCTTCCCTTTGCCCTTTCCACGGGGTCAATTCTTCCGACTTTGCTTGTAGCCGGTCTCAGGGTCTTCCTTGAGGTTGTTGGCAAACTTGCATTGGCAGTTGGTATGAGTGGCTTTACCATTTGTGTCAAGATGGATGAAACACGACATATCATGGTACTCCTCGTATGTCTAGGGAACGTCGGGTGCTGCGGGTGTAGAATCACTCCGTTGCTGCCCACGGCCAACCCTCCTACCATGACCATGTTGTCCGCCTTCGCCTCTGCCAGCGGAAGTCATGGTAACCATGTCGGCTGCTTGCTTGTCTTATGGCGGATTCTTCCGCTTGTTATTGTTGTTCTTCTTGGCCTGGTTGATGAAGGACACTACAGGCAAGGACCCACGAGCATCGTCATCGACAGCGCCAAATTCACTTGCCTTGCAATCATTGCGTTGAGGTTAAGCTTGCCCTTGTTCTGAGTGCGCTTTAGCGTATGCCGGAGCAAAGACCCCCTTTCCAGAACGTCGATGGAGGAGGCCATAGAAGTTTGATCGTGTACTCCCACGCATGAATTTTCATGTCGAGCCAACGAGATTGGTAGTTCCTAGACGATCCGTCCTTCACTTGTACACACCGCTGTAGGTCACCGACGGTGCAGGGACGTTTGTATGTACCCTCGAAGTTCTTAGTCAATGCTTCCTACATGTCCAACCAATTGCAAATTGATTTCTTCGGCATGTCGTCAATCCATTGTCAAGCGATGCTGGAGAGCATTAGTGGGAGGTACTTGACAGCGACGTTGGGGTTTGACCTAGTGATTAGTATCACTTCGTGATAGTCCTGCAACCACGTAGCTGTCCTAGTAGTGCAGTCGTAGGGCTTGATGGTATTGTCAATCCGGAGGCCCCTAGGGTAGGTTGTGGCCCGGATAACCGGTCCAAAACAACATGGCCCCAGGTATGGCTCTTCACGGGCTTCATGGATCCGATCAAGGTGTGAACATGCATCGTACGACTCCGATTGTTCCTTGTGCTGATCTCTGCCATGGGGAGGAGAGGTGTGGCGCGAGTTGTGAGGCCTGTGCGATCCTCTGCCATGGTGGCTGTTCGGTGGCGGTGGTGGGTTAGCCTTCTTCCTACTCCCTCTGTGCGAGTTGTCATGCCTATCATGGTTGCTTACCAGGCATGGGTCTTCCTTGTATGATTTGCTCATGTGTCTGTCATTGCCGATGTGCTCTCCGTCATACCGAGGCTGCTCTCCCTAGTCGCGTATAACGATGCCCTCCTGAGGGCATGTAACATCCCAAATTTTGTAATTTCAGATGTTACTAGTAAGCATGCTTCATATCATTGCATCATGGCATCGCATATCAAAAACTGCAACAGGTATTTTTCTTAAACCCCATAGTCTAATTATAGACAAAAGGGGGTAAAACCTTTTGAACCACCAAAACCTTTGCAAATGAGTTATTTTATAATCCTATCCTAACCCTCTTCTTTTTACAAAATTTTAGAAACAAGTTTCGCTTAATTCGGAGTCTGTTTGCAAAAGTTATCAAACAAATAGCAATTTAGAAATTATTAAAAGAATAAAAAACCAAACCTAACCTAACCGGGTCGGCCGAGCCTGCCCGGGAACCTATCTACCGTGTGCCCGGCCCAGCGGCGGCGCCGCGCTCAGCGCCTGGCAGCAATGAGCCCGCCCGTCGGACGCCGCCCCGAGTCCGGCTTGAGCATGGCCGCCGCCGCGCCAGCTCCAACCGCCGCCGACGAATTTGGGACGGACTCCGCGATTTCCGCTCCAAGTCTTCCGCCTTTAAATAGCCCTCGGCACGCTCTCCTAGAACCCTAACTTTTTCCGTCGCCACCACCACCGAGCGCCGCCGGATTGCTCGCCGGAGCGCCGCCGCCTCCACCGCCAGCAGCCGCCGCCCGCCGTCGTCTCGGGAAGGGAGGGTCGCCGCCGTCCCCGGGAACGCGACCGCGACGAGGAGCCGGTCCCCGTCGTCTACCTCGCCGGGCCGGAGGAACACCACCGCTGCCGCCGACCATCGCCGGAGGAGCGCCGCCGTCCGCCGTCCGCCGCCACCGCCGCCGCCGCAGTAGCGCGCCGCCTTTCCTCTCCGCCGTCGAGATCTGATCGGCCCTAATCGGTCAACCACCCCCCGGCCAACCACGTTGCGTGGCAGCATGCCGCCGGCCGCTGTCGCCCAGCGCGTCGCGTCACGCGTGCCTCGCTGGCCCACTCACGAATCGCCACGTGTCGCGCGTCTCTGACCCTTTTTCCTTTTTCTTTTAAATAGGCAGAAATAGCTTCAATCTTGTAAAATCCATAGTAATTCGAATATTAGTCCAAAAATTGCATATAATATATCGTTGGATTCGTATTTTCGAGTAGAACACAGATCTACAATAATATTACTGTTTTGCCACAGCAATCTTGTAGTAGGATTTAAAGTTTAGATTAGAGTTTTTAAATTCTAGAAAATTATCCATAGCTCCGTTTTAGTTGATTCTTGTTGCGTTGGCTTTGTATCGGTGAGACCTTCTGTAGAAAATTGTCTATTCATGCTTAGGGTGTTCAGATCTGTCTCGAGATAGATTGGAGTTGTAGATCTAGTTTTAAGCTTGGATAATTAGGGTTTAACCCAAAATACTTCAAATCTGTGGGGAATCGATTCTAATGACAGCCCCAACTCAACAACACCTCTGGTTAAAACCCTTGGTCGAAATCAAATCCATCCTTGCATATTACCATGTTGCATGCATGCATATTCGTCTTCGTGACTTTGTTTTGTGCAAATTGTGATTGGATCCATGTTTGTTTCGTTAGATTGCTCGGAGTGCGCTGAGTAGTATTGTTGTGTAGATTGCTGCTCGGATCAAGGCAAGTTACACCACTTGTTCATGTTTATGTCCCAGTTTTGACTATGCATGTTTTACACTTCAAAATTCCGTAGTATGCATGTGTAGGATTTTGGTAGAATTTCTTAGTACTATTTTGCAAGTGCGGTTTGTAGTTTGCCATGAGTAGTTCTATGCTTAGGATTTTCCATCCTATTAGGTTCCCCTGTCTTGCTAAGTATTGCTTGCTATGCTATATATATGCTAAGTACCGTTGGGGGGTTCGAAAGACTCAAAATTTTCTAAGTATGAGAGCTCTCTCGAGCGAACTTTTCTTCTCAAAACCCCCTTCAAAATAAAACTAAGTTTTCTTCTGGGCGGAATGGTTGTCAGGACAATTGAGTGGATATTTGGTGGAGGACGGCCGCCCAGGAATCAAAGAAGTCTGCCATGTTTCAGAATTCAGAAGCTTCCAGTGAAACCACAATACATATGGGCTCTGTCTTGGCTTAGTACTTAGTGGGAAACCTCACCGGGGTACCAACATTTGGAGGTTCTTGGCACGGTTGGATCCAGCTGGTAGAGGGGCTACTAAGGGAAGGCTTCGCCATGGTCTTGTCTGTAAAAAGACTTGATCGTGGATTGTGGGGAAAGTGCACAACCTCTCGAGAGTATTGCAATCTGATCGATCAAGCGTGTTCACGGAAACAGAACAACTTTGAGCATCTGGAGGATGGAGCCTTTGAAAGATCTTCCTCTCTCTTTTCCAAACTTAACGTTTTACAAACCCCAAGGCGTGAGTAATATCGCCATTGGGTGGGATTTTGGGAACTTGGTGCGTAATATCCAAGTGCTAGGTTGATTTGGGCACGTGGTGAGTAATATCCACGTGTTCCATTTGACCCTATACTATATATCAAAGTTTGCAAAGTAGGGAAAACTTTCTACCTCTTTTCTTATTACATTGATAAAATTGGCTTTACGCAAATGAACCCCAGAGCCTACTCTTAGCCTTGCATGTAGAGATAGTCTTACTCTTTCCTTGGTGTAATTTGCCAATACATTCAAAGTATTGACCCAAATTGTTAGCTACACGTCTTATGTGTAGAATCCGAAGATTGAAAGGTGCGTAAGGATCGTGGGTCTTCACGCAGCTAGCCTAAGGCGTTGATGGACTCAAGTTTTACTTAGTTTCCGTTGTTTTATTTCGAGCTAGCTATAAGCTATGCAAGTTGTAATAATTATACTCTGGATTATTCGTGTAATAATGACTTGTGTTTTACATGATATTCATCGACTGTGAAGTGCTAGCTATTAATCCAGGGACTAGCATGTTAATCACAGGGACTTAGGATCCTTATTGATCCGAGGTCACAACAGATGGTATCAGAGCACAAAGTTGCCTGTAGGACGTGACCCCTAGGATTGGAAACCACCTTTACCATGTGTGTTTTTGCTTTCTATATTCTTCAAGTTATTTGTTCTCTTCTAGTATTTCTCTTCCTTATCACCTTGTGCCTAATTTTCTTTCTTCTAACCTAAAAATGACGGCCTTCTACTACGACACCGCCGAAGACATCAAGTGCATGCGCTTCGGGGAATGCCTTCTGGACATCATCAAGACATTGCAGTTACCCATGCCATCAATCATGGGAGGCGAGTTGAGGAAGATGCACAAGGAAGGATGCTGGGCAATTGAAGTCATCCAACCAGGGCGCAGTCAGATAGAACCCAAGACAGAGGCCATTGTACTCAACGTCACCAGCGACTCCAAGGAGAAAGGACTTGGCATCAGCTTGCAGGAACTCATTGGACGCCTTTGTGGATGCCATCATGAAGAGGTTGAAGGCCACTACATCAAACTCTTTGGAAGACGTGATGAGAAGGGAGTTCCAATCGAGTTAACCCCAGAGGAAAGGAAGACATGCAAGCGTCGAAGGATCCAATATCAAGACTTGGAGTTCCATATCAATGACCTTCAGAAGGGGAGCTGCCTTGAGATCGTGAGGAATGACGAGCTTTGTGCCCTAGTCAAGGAGAAGGATGAGAAGATCGAGGAGCTGGAAGAGAAGATCAAGTCCCTAGGAGGAGAACTCACCGCCCAAGACAAGAGGTTCGCTAATCAAGAGAAGAGAGTGCAAGACAAGAATAAGAGGATTAGGGAGCAAAGTCTAGTGCTCGCAAAGAACGAGATGGAGTTCAAGAACCTTGCCACCATGTTGAAGGACCTACGAGCAGCCAAGAGGAGCTTGGAGGAGAAGATCACGCCCGTGACTATGGGGTCAAGTTTGATCAAGAAGCTACAGAAGGAGAAGAAGGAACTCCGAGAGAAGCTGGAAGCTGCTACCCAGGAGCTACAAGAGGTGAAGGAACTTCAAGGAAGGCTCGAAGCTGCAACACCGGAGCCACAGGAGATGAAGGAACTTCAAGAGAAGCTTGAAGCCACGATGAGGGACATGGAGCTATACAAGTCACTGCTGGAAAAGGAAGGCTTCATCATTGAGGATGAGGAAGTGGATGATGAGTAGAGTAGTTGGACCACCTTTAGTTCTATAGTCGAACGTTATTCGCAATTGTAATGAGTACCAGAAACCTTATATTGGTTAGTTAAACTTGGTTGAGTGTGTGGATTTTTGTACCATGTGTGCCTTGCTTTTCTCGTGTGTTTTTCTTGTTTTCATAAGGGTAGGAATTTATTCCTTAGGCTTTCTATCTTTTCTTAACTTGCCTCTCAAACCCTCCAGATGGCGAGACGTGGAAACAACAATAACAACATGCCCCCAGAGATAGCACAACTTCTGAACTCCCAGAATCAGCTCATCCAACTCCTCACTCAAAACATGCAAAACAACAACAACAACAACAACAACAACAACAACAATCCGCCTCGCCACCTCCACCGCCCGAACAGGATCGCTGACTCGGTTCTTGAGGTTGAACCCTCCAACTTTTCAAGTAGTTCGAGCCAATTATGGCGATGACCGCTCGCACCACCAACAAGAAGTTAGACACCGTCCAAGTTGTTGGAGCTGATAGGGTGCGTTTACAAGGCGCACCAACTTGAGGGACCAGCCGCATAATGGTGGGATAATTACCAGTCACCCACCACGATATTGAAGCTATCACCGGAACCAGTTTGAGGCGAGCCTTCGTACTCATCACGTGGCAGGAGTCATGTCACTTAAGAGACGTGAGTTCCACGACTTGAAACAGCTGCACCGCTCTGTCTCCGAGTATGGGGACCTTTTCAACAAGCTGGCACGTTATGCACCTGATGATGTATCCACTGATGCCAAGAGACAGGAGGAGTTCTTGAGGGGACTTAATGATGAAATATCTATTTAGCTTGTGGCTTTGAAGTTTGATAACTACCAGGAACTCCTGGACAGGGCAGTGGTAGTTGAAGCAAAGCAAAGGAGTATAGAGAACCGAAAGAGAAAGTCCACCTCACACAAGCACAACTCTGCCCCATATCAGAAGCAACGCACTTCGTCACCACCACCCCACAATCACAATGGCCACAACCACAATGGTCATCGTCATGGAGGACATAACCACAATGGCCATAAACACCGCAATGGAAATGGCAATGGGAAGGATCTGAGTGAAGTAACATGCTTCAAGTGTAACAAGACAGGACACTACGCAACTACCTGCCCCGAAAAGATGAAGAACAGGAACGGTAATGGAAACGGCAACGGACACAACCATGGCAATGGTAATGGAAATGGGAAGAAGCCGAATCTGTTTGTCAAAGCCACAGTGAATCATGTCTCCATGGAGGATGCTCGTGAGGCACCTGACTCCGTGATTGGTAAGTTCAAGCTTAACTCCATCCCTGCAGTTGTTCTTTTTGATACTGGTGCATCGCATTCATTCATATCAAGGGTATTTGTGGATAGAGGCAATATACCTACGGAGACTATTAGTACTCCCCTAAGGGTAAGTTCTCCTGGAGGAGAAATAGTGGCAAACTCTGGATGCCGTGGGTTAGAATTAAGGATTGGGGCACACACCTTTCCCACCAGCCTAGTCGTTCTGGAATCACAAGGCTTAGACATAATTTTGGGCATGAACTGGATGACCGAATATGAGGGATTCATAGATTGCGCCAAAAGGAGTATCGCACTCACGACTCCGGATAAGAAAAGGATCCACTTTAAGTCAGCTTTCGCACTCAAAGGAAGTATGGTGAATTCTCTTAAGGGGGTTAGCTTGGAGGATGTGCCAATTGTGAAGGAGTACCCAAATGTGTTTCCGGAAGAATTACCAGGGATGCCTCCCGACCGAGACATCGAGTTTCTCATTGACTTGATGCCAGGTAGTGGACCAATAGCAAAGAGACCGTAAAAGATGGATGTGGATGAGTTGAAGGAACTTAAGAAACAGCTTAGAGAGCAATTGGACAAAGGCTTCATTCAACCAAGTGCATCATCTTGGGGAGCACCTGTTCTATTCGTGGAGAAGAAGGATAAAACCAAGAGACTAGTCGTGGACTATCGGTCGTTAAATGAAGTGACAATCAAGAACAAGTACCCTCTACCCAATATTAACGACCTGTTCGATCAATTAAAGGGAGCTAGTGTATTCTCTAAGATTGATATCCGATCAGGATATTTCCAGCTGAAGATCCGAGAACAGGATGTACCCAAGACAGCTTTCACCACAAGATACGGATTGTATGAGTACACCGTGATGTTGTTTGGCTTAACCAATGCCCCAACATACTTCATGACTATGATGAACAAGGTATTCATGGAGTACTTGGATAAGTTTATCGTAGTATTCATTGATGACATACTCATATACTCCAAGGACGAGAAGGAACATGAGCGGCATCTGCGCCTAATCATGGAAAAGTTAAGGGAACACAAGTTGTATGCCAAATTTAGCAAATGTGAGTTCTGGTTGAAAGAAGTGGGATTCCTTGGCCATATTGTATCAGCAAAAGGTGTTGCCGTGGACCCAAGTAAGGTAGCTTCCATTACAGAATGGGAGTCCCCTAAGAATGTGGGTGATATTAGGAGTTTCCTGGGCCTTGCAGGATATTACCGAAGATTCATTGAAAACTTTTCCAAGATAGCGAAGCCTATGACAGAGTTGCTGAAGAAAGAGAAGAAGTTCCAATGGACCGAGGCATGTGAAGCAAGTTTTCAGGAGTTAAAGAAGCGCCTAGTAACAGCACCAGTTTTGTGTCTCCCTGACATCCAAAAGGATTTCCAAGTTTATTGCGACGCTTCCCGGCAAGGACTTGGTAGTGTACTAATGCAAGATGGAAAAGTAGTGTCTTACGCCTCTCGGCAACTTAAGAACCATGAGAATAACTATCCCACGCACGATTTGGAACTAGCATCAGTTGTGCATGCGCTCAAGGTATGGAGACATTACCTAATGGGCAAACATTGTGATGTATACACGGATCACAAAAGCCTTAAATACATCTTCACACAAAAGGAGTTAAATATGAGGCAAAGGAGATGGCTTGAACTCATCAAGGACTACGACTTGGACCTGCAGTACCATCCTGGAAAGGCCAACGTTGTGGCTGATGCCTTAAGCCGGAAGGTCTATGTAAATGGACTTACCGTGGGAGAACTTCCAAATGATTTGTGTGAACAATTCAAGGACCTTAGGTTGGAAATAGTTCCGGAGGGATACTTAGCAACTATGGAGATAGTGCCAATGCTTCTGGACCAAATCAAAGAGGCCTAGAAGGGGGACAAAGAGTTGGAAGAAATAAGAGCTAATATAAGCAAGGGTAAAGCAAAAGGGTTTCACACGGATGAACAAGGAACACTTTGGTATGAGAAACGTCTGTGCGTTCCCGATGACCCTGATATTAGGAAGTTAATCCTTCAGGAAGCTCACGATTCGCCTTACTCAATTCATCCTGGTAATACAAAGATGTACATGGATGTGAAAGATAGATTCTGGTGGAACAACATGAAAAGAGAAATTGCTGAATACATCTCCTTGTGTGACGTGTGCAACAGAGTCAAGGCCGAACACCAAAAACCAGCGGAATTGCAGCCATTACATGCTCGATTGGAAGTGGGACAAGGTAGGCATGGATTTTATCACGGGACTACATGGACTGGTTCTGGTATGACTCCATCTGGGTAGTGGTCGACCACTTCACAAAGGTGGCCCACTTTATTCCCGTAAAGACCACCTATACGAGTGCTAAACTTGCCAAGATTTACATGTCAAGGATCGTAAGCCTTCATGGTGTACCCAAGGGGATTGTCTCTGATAGAGGTACCCAATTCACCTCTAAGTTTTGGCGGCTACTACGAATCTCTAGGGACACGGCTGGAGTTTAGTCGCCTTCCACCCGTAAACCGATGGACAAGCGGAAAGAGTTAATCAGATCTTGGAGGACATGTTAAGAGCACTGTAGCTGGACTATGGGTCTAGTTGGGATGAAAATTTGCCATATGCGGAATTCTCATACAATAACAGCTACCAAACTAGCATCAAGATGGCCCCATTTGAAGTTCTATATGGCAGAAAGTGTAGGACTCCGTTGTTATGGAATGGGATGGGAGAACGTAGTTTGTTTGGACCTGAACTGATCAAGGATGCCGAAGAGAAGGTGAGACAGATTCAAGGCAGGTTAAAAATAACCCAATCCAGACAAAAGAGTTATGCTGATTCCAAGCGCAGGGATGTGACTTATGAAGTGGGAGACCGTGCGTATCTCCGAGTTTCACCACTACGAGGAGTTAAGAGATTCGGGATCAAGGGTAAGTTGGCACCCCGATTCATAGGGCCCTACAAAATCTTGGGTCGCAGAGGGGAAGTTGCCTATCAGTTGGAATTACCCGAAATGTTAACGGTTCACGATGTTTTCCATGTGTTGCAACTGAAGAAGTGTCACCCAGAAATGGCTGAAACACCACTAAAGGATACAGTTCCATTGGAAGAAGTTCAATTGGAAAACGATCTCACCTATGAGGAAAAACCCACCAGGATTTTAGAAACAACCGAGAGAATTACTCGTGCCAAGACTATCAGATTCTGCAAAGTTCAATGGAATCACCATTCCGAGGAAGAAGCCACGTGGGAACGTGAAGAAGATCTGAAGAAAGAACACCCACACCTATTTGCTAACCAACCTGAATCTCGGGGACGAGATTCTTCTTAAGGGGGGTAGGTTTGTAACATCCCAAATTTTGTAATTTCAGATGTTACTAGTAAGCATGCTTCATATCATTGCATCATGGCATCGCATATCAAAAACTGCAACAGGTATTTTTCTTAAACCCCATAGTCTAATTATAGACAAAAGGGGGTAAAACCTTTTGAACCACCAAAACCTTTGCAAATGAGTTATTTTATAATCCTATCCTAACCCTCTTCATTTTACAAAATTTTAGAAACAAGTTTCGCTTAATTCGGAGTCCGTTTGCAAAAGTTATCAAACAAATAGCAATTCAGAAATTATTAAAAGAATAAAAAAACCAAACCTAACCTAACCGGGCCGGCCGAGCCAGCCCGGGAACCTATCTACCAGCGGCGCCCAGTGGCAGCAGCCGCAGTCCGGCTTCGCCAGCCCAACCCGCCACGCCAGGCGAATCGGCCAGACGCCGCGATTTCCGCGCCAAGTCTTCCGCCTTTAAATAGCCCTCGGCACGCTCTCCTAGAACCCTAACTTTTTCCGTCGCTACCACCATCGAGCGCCGCCAGATTGCTCGTCGGAGCGCCGCCGCCTCCACCGCCAGCAGCCGCCGCCCGCCGTCGTCTCAGGAAGGGAGGGCCACCGCCGTCCCTAGGAACGCGACCGCGACGAGGAGCCGTTCCCCGTCGTCTACCTCGCTGGGCTGGAGGAACACCACCGCCGCCACCGACCATCGCCGGAGGAGCGCCGCCGTCCGCCGTCCGCCGCCACCGCCAGTCGCCGCCCGCGGTAAGCAGCCGCCGCCTTTCCCCCTCTCCGTAGTCGGATCTAGATCGGCGGCTATCGATCGTCAACCACCCCGACCAACCACGTTGCGCGGCCGCGTGGCGTCGCCATGTCGCGTCGCGTGCGGCGCCCTGGCTTCGCTCCACTCACGAACCGCCATGTGTCGCGCGTCTCTGACCCTTTTTCCTTTTTCTTTTAAATAGGCAGAAATAGCTTCAATCTTGTAAAATCCATAGTAATTCGAATATTAGTCCAAAAATTTCATATAATATACCATTGGATTCGTATTTTTGAGTAGAACACAGATCTACAATAATATTACTGTTTTGGCACAGCAATCTTGTAGTAGGATTTAAAGTTTAGATTAGAGTTTTTAAATTCTAGAAAATTATCCGTAGCTCCGTTTTAGTTGATTCTTGTTGCGTTTGCTTTGTATCGGCGAGACCTTCTGTAGAAAATTGTCTATTCATGCTTAGGGTGTTCAGATCTGTCTCGAGATAGATTGGAGTTGTAGATCTAGTTTTAAGCTTGGATAATTAGGGTTTAACCCAAAATACTTCAAATCTGTGGGGAATCGATTCTAATGACATCCCCAACTCAACAACACCTCTGGTTAAAACCCTTGGTCGAAATCAAATCCATCTTTGCATATTACCATGTTGCATGCATGCATATTCGTCTTCGTGACTTTGTTTTGTGCAAATTGTGATTGGATCCATGTTTGTTTCATTAGATTGCTCGGAGTGCGCTGAGGAGTATTGTTGTGTAGATTGCTGCTCGGATCAAGGCAAGTTATACCACTTGTTCATGTTTATGTCCCAGTTTTGACTATGCATGTTTTACACTTCAAAATTCCGTAGTATGCATGTGTAGGATTTTGGTAGAATTTCTTAGTACTATTTTGCAAGTGCGGTTTGTAGTTTGCCATGAGTAGTTCTATGCTTAGGATTTTCCATCCTATTAGGTTCCCCTGTCTTGCTAAGTATTGCTTGCTATGCTATATATATGCTAAGTACCATTGGAGGGTTCGAAAGACTCAAAATTTTCTAAGTATGAGAGCTCTCTCGAGCGAACTTTTCTTCTCAAAACCCCCTTCAAAATAAAACTAAGTTTTCTTCTGGGCGGAATGGTTGTCGGGACAACGAGTGGATATTTGGTGGAGGACGGCCGCCCAGGAATCAAAGAAGTCTGCCACGTTTGAGAATTGAAGCTTCGGTGCAACCACAATACATATGGGCTCTGTCTTGGCTTAGTACTTAGTGGGAAACCTCACGGGTACCAACATTTGGAGGTTCTTGGCAGTTGGATCCAGCTGGTAGAGGGGCTACTAAGGAAGGCTTCATGGTCTTGTCTGTAAAAAGACTTGATCGTGGATTGTGGGGAAAGTGCACAACCTCTCGAGAGTATTGCAATCTGATCGATCAGCCGTGTTCACGGAAACAGAACAACTTTGAGCATCTGAAGGATGGAGCCTCTGAAAGATCTTCCTCTCTCTTTTCCAAACTTAACGTTTTACAAACCCCAAGGCGTGAGTAATATCGCTATTGGGTGGGATTTTGGGAACTTGGTGCGTAATATCCAAGTGCTAGGTTGATTTGGGCACGTGGTGAGTAATATCCACGTGTTCCATTCGACCCTATATTATATATCAAAGTTTGCAAAGTAGGGAAAACTTTCTACCTCTTTTCTTATTACATTGATAAAATTGGCTTTACGCAAATGAACCCCAGAGCCTACTCTTAGCCTTGCATGTAGAGATAGTCTTACTCTTTCCTTGGTGTAATTTGCCAATACATTCAAAGTATTGACCCAAATTGTTGGTTGCACGTCTTATGTGCAGAATCCGAAGATTGAAAGGTGCGTAGGGATCGCGGGTCTTGACTGACTAACTTTGAGGCGTTGATGGACTCAAGTTTTACTTAGTTTCCGTTGTTTTATTTGGAGCTAGCTATAAGCTATGCAAGTTGTAATAATTATACTCTGGATTATTCGTGTAATAATGACTTGTGTTTTACATGATATTCATCGACTGTGAAGTGCTAGCTATTGATCCAGGGACTAGCATGTTAATCACAGGGACTTAGGATCCTTATTGATCCGAGGTCACAACAGGGCGTCTGGGAGGTGGCATGCTCATGCAGTGGCGCGACTGTGGGTTGTCATGATGTCAGGACCGCGGGGGCGGGGGCGAGCAACGGGGGTGAGCCTTGTATCCGTTGCCAGAGGATATTGGAATGGCATCAGTCATGTTGCGTGCATCCCTCCGTATTCATTTTGTATACCTGTATGAGATCTGGCATCATGAGGAGATCTTGGTTTGCGGTGGTTGTTCATGCTAAACTGATAAAGCTCCGGGTTGGACTCGAGCCTCTAAGAGGTAGCCTTCCCCTGTTGCTTGCAAACCTTGGTGACAAGGTTTATAGACTTGATCCACCGCTGTAGGTGATCGATCCTGCTCTAGTAAATTTTTGGACGATGACCATGTTGAGGGCGGGGGTTGGCATGACTTTCTTCCCATCCTTATCGATTTAGGGGGTAGCTTTTGCCGGTTTGGACGGAGCCCACCCCAAGTTGCGTCGAACTCCGAGATCACCGACGGTGTGAGCTGGAGCTTTCTTGGCCTTGTGTTGTTTGAGTAGCTGCTTGTACTCGGCCTCCATTGCTCTTGCCACCTTGATCGATTGTTGTGCCTTGGCGATATCCTTGTCTAGCAATGTGCCTTGTTCTGCGAAGCACTTGGCCTCCACGAGGATTTCCTAGCGCTTCTCATCAAGCTAGTAATGTTACCTATATGTGAAACCATTAGCGACTCGACAAGGAACTCGCCGTAGATCACCTTATTAGCTGGAGTAACCAAGGGGTTGCCGGCCATTGACGTGGATGGCGGAGACAGTAGATTTGTTTGGTTGGCAGTACTAGGCCCTGTGGTGAGTTCCTGCAGTTGTTGTAAGGGGATAAACGGAGGGGCATGGCCTTTGCCAGACCTAGAGGATCGATAGTGTTCTTACCATTGGCCATCGCGGTTCCGGTATCGACCACCGCTGGCGGAGCTCTTCTGGCTCCCTGGTTCTACTGATCTTCTTCCATCATGTTCCCGATGGCCACCAGTACCTAGCGGGAAGTGACAACTTGCTCAGTGCGCTCCTCTTGCTCGAACTCCTTCTCGATCTCCCTCATGGCGGTCTCGAGTTCCTTCGAGTTGGCCGAAGAACCACCATCATGTTGATGTCGGCGTAAAGTGCCTCAAGCACTGAGTCAGAGTTAGTGTCGGTGTTGTCGATGGTAGAGTTTTAGCCGGAGGCTGCGTGGCCGGTGGGCTTGGTCTTTCCGGTTGTGGTGGCAATGTCAGCCTTGGCTTCCTCATCGGCATCAGCAAAATTGTTAACAATTTCGATCATCTCGTTGAGAGTAAATAAGACGACGGTCTGTCGCCTCCTAACCGTATGCCGAAGAAGGGTGTCGGGCGTGAGCCCTTCGATGAAGTGGTACACTAGCTCATCAGTATGGTCTCCTGCCAAGGTTTCCCTCACCCTTAACCATCTGGCGAGGTACTCATGTGGGGATTCCTCCGACCTTTGAACACAACGAGTCAGATCGAAGATGGTGACGACACCGACAAAGTGCGACCTCTGCTTCTCTAACATTTGGGGAAGCTAAGCGGATCTGCGGGGTTCTTCCACCATGCATTATATCCTGCACAGGGGCGGTTTGGGTGGGCCTTGATTTGTTCTGATCTAAGCCAGTAAACTCCAAAGAGAGATCCGAGCCCGACCCTTCTGCGAATGTGTCCTGCCTGTAGGTGGTCCGTGCAGGCCTTGACGCGTGTCCGGCTTCCTGGGAGCTTGACCTAGAGCCGGTTTCGCTGATAAAGAGATGGATGTCTCTGATTGGAACAATGGAGCAACATGTGGGGTTCGACTTTGTCGGGATCTAGAACTCCTGAGGAGGGATGATCGGAACATTGCCGGAGAAGAGAATGCTCCCAATGGCTACAATGTCGCCGATTCCCGCGAAGAGATTGGACCTCGTCCAGTGTAGAGCTCTAAGCGCTTCTTGCCCCATGATGGGCGCCAACTATCATGGTATTGCCGACGTGTACACCATGGAGGGGCCCTCACAAAGCGTGTTTTGAGAGGTAGGATAAGATGGTGAGTTGACAGATACGAGATAACACAACTTACCCAGTTTCAGGTCCCACAATGGTGGCAGAACCTTACTCCTGCTATAAGTCACTATAATGGCAATACGCCGAGTTAAAGAGATCAGTTTGTTGTGCGAGGTTGTGGTGTTCTATGAACTTGTGCCCTAAAGGCTCCCATAGGTCTAGCTTATAAAGGCGCTAGAACCTAGGGTTACAAGGGAAGGACCTTGCCGGGCAGGTTACATAGTCCTGCACTAATACTAACTAGTATTCGTGTCTTATACTCCAAGGCTCTGGGTTGGTCGGTAACTACATCGTAGCATTCCTTCTTCCGACATGGACGTCCCTTGTGGATCCATCTAACTGGGCCTCCCAGCAGGCCATAGACCTTGCTACCAACCATGGGCCATCTGGGTTAGCTGGATTAGAGACATGCTATGGTGGTACCCATTTAGCATATCCCCAATATCCTCCTCCCAATACGTGAGGCAACAACGACAAAAAATCCCCCAATCTCCACCGGCCATAGCGTTAGTCCCCTCTCCCTCCATTGTCGCTTTGGCAGCAGGAGGGAAGAGGGACCTCGTTCCTCTGTTCTATAGTTAGGGTTAGGGTCTTTTTGCTGTGGTGTGTCGTTGGGATGGTTGCAGCAATGCACGGGCGAATAAGTCTACCTCAACTGTTCTCCCAGACCGATGTCGACCTTCACGGTGGCGTCTTAGAGTTGATGGCAACGTGTGCTTGTCGATCCTTTAGATCGGCGGCTTGGTCTTCTCGCGGATCTTCAGATCTGGCGAGATCTGTATCTAGACGTGTCATTGGCTTTCATCGTTATCCACAACGGCATTAGGGGTCGGGGCGAGGTGGATGCTCTGGAGCAAGGATGCTGGTCCGGAGGTGGTGGATATGCCGTTATTTCTTGACTTCGTCGATGGTATGCGGCGGATCTTGGTTCAAGATAGCACGGGGACGTCCCCGGGCGACGTGCCACATCAACATGTGTCTTGCTTCTTGCAGCGGGCTTGTTCATCGACTCACAAAGCCTCGTTGGCGATGATGCTCTGTTGGATCCGGTAGTGGTGAAGAATCGGCGTCTATTCCAGCACACGTCTAGGCGGCATTGGTGTTTGGCAGCGGCCGCTGGCTTCGGCAAGTGCAGATAGTTCTTTGTAAAGTTTTTAGGATATTTGTTTTCTCCTGTCTATTAGTTTCCACACTTTATTTGTTTACTCAAGTAACTAGATTTTCTATTCCTTTCACACCAAAAAAAACTAGATTTTCTATTAATGAAATTATCGTGGTTGCTTAAAAATAAATAAATCCCCAAACTACCTGCAGCCCCTCGCCATTTTACAGCGTGGTCCGGTCCTCCAGGTTACCCTTGAAATGGCAAAAATCCGATGCGTGGCCCCCTCCTGGACAATGCACAAAACGGCATATATGCGCGCTCTCTCCCCCCTTCCCTATGCAGCAGGTGCAAGGTGTACTCACGTCTGCTCCTCTAATCATTCCCCCTGTCCGGACCCCTCCCTCCCCTCGGTCTCTCTCCTCCCTCCTCCTCCTCCTCCTCCACATCCCTCTCCCTCTTCTTCTTCTCTTCTATCCCTTTCTCTCCCCGTCTCTGTCCGTGGGAATCCAGTTCAATTCAGCCACAATGCTGCGCGCCTGCTTAAAAGCCACTGTGGGTGCCAAGCCAATGTTCCCCTGCTACTACCACTTGCCGGCTCTTCTTCTTCCTCCCCCTCACTAGCCCAGCCCTGCTGCCACTGCTCTCTGGTCTCCAAGATAGCAGAGAGCTGCGACCTGCGAGGGCTGTCCTCCAGAAGCTTCCGTGAAGGAGGACCATATCTTGCAGCTGGTCAGTTCTCGTTTCTTAATCGATTCTGTCCCCCCCTCTGTTTTCTCCTTATGTTTTTTAATGCATGTTTTTTTTAATCCTTTCCAAATCCGATGTGGATTTCGCCCTATCCGCTGGACTTAACAGGATAATCCTACTCTTACTGCTGAGCAAAGCTTCTTAACTAGTATTTCTATATGATATCTAGTTAGTCTTCTGTTCGACTTGATTGAGTAGTCGATTAAACAACAAGCAAAAAAAGCCTTTTCTGAAGCCTTTCCACTGTGTTGTTGGTCGCTAGCTGCTCTTCCCTGCATGTTCTCTGCAGGTTTACATGACCGGTAGGTTCCGCCATGCCCCATGCTGCATCTACCTCCCCTTTCCCCATCATTGGCCTCTCCCTCTCCATGTTGCTTGCACTGCATAAGTCCAGTTGCTTTGTTTATTTTTGGCTATTTTCGTATCTATGCATGCATGGGAACATTATTATTTCCTTACTTTGCACTGCATAAGTCCAGTGGTGCTGCTCTATCTATCGCACATGCCCTGCTGGGCTGCTTGCGTGCTTGCTTGCTTCATCTGAAGCCAAATCAGGCTGTGCCGCAGGATCCTAGGCAGGAGACACGATTTGTTTATGGCTGCAATCTGTTATCGTTACCAGTCAAAATTAAAAAATATTTCCATGTCGCATACATGCGCTCGGATGCAGTACGGTTTCTCAGTACTAGTACTAAATTGCGATTCTTGCAGCGTCCATGTCCTCTGCACTGAAGTGAGTCGACGTACAGCCGCGATCGGATGCTCTGAGCCATGAACCAATTCGTGCCTGATTGGGGAAACATGGGAGACACATCCAGACCGCGCGGGTTCGTGCCTGATAACGCATTGAAATTGGTGATGTTTGGGGTGAATTGCCTTACTAATGGTTGTTTTCCTGCATGGTGCGCTGCTACAGCGAAGACGATGACCTCATGGAGCTGCTCTGGTGCAACGGCCACGTCGTCATGCAGAGCCAGGGAGGGCACCGGAAGGCTCCGCCGAGGCCCGAGAAGGCTGCGGCTGCGGCTCCGGCGCCGGTGCAAGCTGAAGACGATGCCGGCCTGTGGTTCCCGTTCGCGCTGGCCGACTCGCTCGAGAAGGACATCTTCTCGGATCTCTTCTGCGAAGCGCCACCACCGGGGGCACCGGCCGATAAGCCGGGCGGCAGGGAAGGTGACGGCAAGCCGAGCGAGCTGATGCCCCCGCCCAAGTCGATGAGCATGAGCATGAGCATGAGCCTGGCGGACAACGCCGGCGAGCTTTCGGACCTCGTGCAGGCCCGGGCCGGGAAGGCTGCGGCGATGGAGGAGGGCGCGTCGTCGACGCTGAGCCCGATCGGGGCGAGCTTCTGCGGGAGCAACCAGGTGCAGGTGCAGCGCGCGGCTAGCGAGCAGGGGAGGCGCGCCGGCACCACTGCCTACGGCGGCAGCGGCTCGGGGAGCGCTCTGCCCTCGGCGGTTGGGAGCGGAAATGCAAACGGCAGAAGCAGGTGGCACGAGGCCACCGTGGCCTCCGCCTCGTCGGGGCGGTCCAACTACTGCTTCGGCGCCGCCACCACCACCACCACCACGACAACGGGCACCGAGCCGACGAGCACTAGCAACCACAGCAGCAAGCGCAAGCGGGGGCTGGACACCGATTACTCCACCGAGAGCCCCAGCGAGGTACTACTCTCCTTGGCTCCTTAATATTTAACGCATCACGTAGCATGCTTGGTTAGTTGTCCTGACGCCGATCGATGGACGCATTGAAGCAGGACGCGGAGTCAGAGTCGGCCGCCCTCGAGCGCAAGCCGCCGCAGAAGCTCGGGACGGTGCGGAGGAGCCGCGCCGCCGAGGTGCACAACCTCTCCGAGCGGGTGCGTCGGCGTCGCGTGCCTCTTCTCGTCCCCGTCATCATAAATTCTTTTACCTGACACTGACAGACACTGTTGTTGCTGTGTTATCTGACGCTTGCAGAGGAGACGAGACAGGATCAACGAGAAGATGCGAGCCCTGCAGGAGCTCATACCCCACTGCAACAAGGTGCAGACAGTGATGATCCACCTACCTACGACTACGAGTAGTATACCAATCTAAAAGTTGATTAATTAACTTGGTGTGTTTTCCATGGCGGCCATGGATGGATGATGATCAGACCGACAAGGCGTCGATGCTGGACGAGGCGATCGAGTACCTCAAGTCGCTGCAGATGCAGGTTCAGATGATGTGGATGGGCAGCGGGATGGCGGCGCCGCCGGTGATGTTTCCGGGCATGCACCAGTACCTGCCGCAGATGGGGGTGGGCGCGCGGATGCCCTTCATGCCGCCGCAGCGGGTCGCGCAGCAGGGCCACGGCCGCATGCCGGAGCACTACGCGCACTTCCTCGGCGCCGTCAACCACCTGCAGCCGCCGCTGCCGGCACACCACCACCACCAGGTTCCAATTCCAACCGCCAAAATCATCTCCGAAACTCCCGCCGTTTTTCCGTTTGTTTTTTTTGGCTGAGACTGAGATATTATATGTCCGTGCATGGTTGGGCTGGCAGCACTACGCGCAGGGGCTGGGGTACTACCCGCTAGGGGCGAAGGCCGCCGTGCAGCAGAATCCAGCGGTGCAGCACGGGCCGAACGGCAGCGGTGGCGCCACGCCTGCCGCCGACGGAAACGCGGCGCATCCCAACAAAAGATGAGGTAATTTGACATGCACGCTTCTGAATCCTCCTCTTAATTCTCGTCGCGCACGGAAGGTGCTAGAAGCTTTTTCGTTTTCTTTTTCTTCTTCTTCCGGAAAAGAGCGGCCTTGGCGGTACACGGCACGGATAACTCCGTTGAGCTAAGCGAGGACATGTACGGAGCCTCCGCTTGCTTTCGTTGGATGAAAGTACCACTGAGCCCGCTGTTGATAGCCTTGTTTGGTTTAGTTTTCTAGTAAAGTTTTAGTGTTTGCTACTCCTCCGATTCATAATAAGTGTAGTTGATTTAGTAGAGTAGTAGGTTGTTTTATGTAACCCGTATAATATAATAATGAAGTGAAAATTGTGTGCTCACCAAGGTCGAACAACTTAAGCATGATGCAATCTTGCACTCACATAAAGATTCGTCTTAAGAAATGAAACATTTCGCTCGCGGGGTATAGCCACTGAGACTGGCGGCCCACAACGCCATCCACTCTCTTCCTCTCGAGACACCCCACCGTGTCCTCCTCCGCCTCCCATCTCGCTCTCTGACCCACTTTCTTCCTGTCGGCTCGCTCCCACTACCAAATCTGTATCGCTACCAACATGCCACCCTCTCCCATTTGTCGACGCTAGTCACCAGTTTCAAGCTCGTTTCCTCTTCTTCCTCGTCCTTCGTTCCTCTCCTCTCACCTCTCGTCACAGTGTGTTTGACACAATGAGTTGTTCACATCCCAAGGCTTCATTCCAAATGAAGATCTTTTGAAAAAGTTTTTGTAATAGTATTTTGACTTTACCTCAACACGAATAAAGGAAATAGGTATATATGTGGACAAGGAAAAAAGACATACCAAAAATGAAGTTTGCCTCCTTTCCAAGAATATAAGTTTGACTTTTCTTACCCTCAAAAGTTAGTACCCTTCCGGGTTTAGATTAGTTTGCTTTCATATATGTGGTGGAGCTTGAAACCTAGTTTTTTTTATAAAGAACGCTTTATTACTTAAGGGGATTTAAGCATTATACTCTGTCTTTGCATAACTACATATGCAGAGCTATTTAGATATAAAAAATAAAGATTTAAAGTTTAAACTCCGAGGGATCTCCTAAGAGCTTAACTATGTGCCCCCTGGACTGATCAATATGCAGTCCGAGTAAGTTGGAAAAATAGTCTCCATCAGCTTAACATGCTTCTTCTTCCATTTAGATGCTCCTGGCACTAACTAAAACTGTGCCATATATCTCATCAACAGGCATATGTTCTAGTGTTGCCATCATATGAAAACTACACCTGATCAACTGGAAACTGCCGGCTGTTTCTGCAGTTTTTCTCTTGTGCCAACGAAATCCCTCATGATAACGTAACAAATATCTGAAAACAAGATAAGCTTCGGTGTTTGGTGCGAGAATCCGTCATTTTCGGACAATTTTTCCCATATGCCAAGAATTGGGTCTTTCTAGCCGCCAGCTCATGGACGTACGTGCGGCTAACCTAGCCATGTCATATGTCAATGGTTTGTAGTACCAATCTTAATTTGTCGCCATCAGGATACTTTTCAATGGTCAGATTGCATACATATCCCTTGTGTCTTCATCTGTACATACATACTAGTACATTTTTTTTTTTGACGGAAACAAATAGAAGCACTACTGGACAATGAAAAAGAAAACGAGTTTTACGTGCTGATGATCTGTGCATGTTTTTTTTTTGGCATTATTCTAATTTTCTCCTCGTATTTTGCCAGGGTAATTACCAAAAGTAAAAATGTTAAGAGAAGAAAATATACATGGCTGCACTGATCCAGAAAGGAGTACGGCATTACTTCCTCCTTTTCGGGAAGAAAAAAAAGGCGTATGGCAATAAAAAAGAAAGGAGCTGCGGCGTTAGAGCAGCACGGTGGAGCAGAGGAAACGCTGATGGAAATCAAGCGGCCGGCGTCTATCTTCATTTCTGCCCCTTGTGGGAGCTGCTCCCTGAGCAGGAAAATTATTCTAGCAAATCCTTCGGACTCTAGCTAACTGATTGTATTGTCAATATAACAGTTTGAACTTTGTTCAGATCATACTTGGGATTGTTGTCTACGGATTGGGCATACACAATCCTCTTACTAATATCAAATTCACATTTATTTTGCCTCAGAGGTGAAACAAATTAAATGTCACACTTGTATTTACCTAGAAAAGAATGAAGCTGTCTAGAAGATTTCTGGCAGGTAATTAACACTTAAAGTAAATGTGAATGGTGCGTTAAGCTTTGTGTGTGTTGTAGGTTTCTTTAGGCACAATAGAAACACTTGAGAAAACAAATATTTTTTTCTTTGGAAGAGTGTTGTTCTAGTACAACTTCTGTATCAGTTGACTTTCCACCACCTATGTAGATTTTTTTGATAAATGACGATTTTATTACTTAAAGTGTTTTCAACATTACACCCAAACTAAGATGCACAAAGCTGATACCAGTCCACACTCGCATAACAAAATAAAACAGGCGAATTACATATCATAACGAGAAATTGCAAAACGTCTAAGGTCGTGGAGGGCCGATACGAAGGTTATGCTGCCATCCATATCGGGTGTAGAAGTTTCTCGCCGTATCCTCCAGACATGTACACACATCTATAAAGATGTCTTGAAAATCCACACGATGTAGAGACAAACATAAACAAAGGGTAATGGTACACCGGTAAATAACTTGCAAGAGAGAATAATTTTTATCATTAAACACTAAATCATTTCTACATAGCCATAATGACCAAATAATGGCAATCGCTCTCACCCGAAGAAGAATTTTGTAATTGTCATCTATATCATGTAGCCAATTCCCAAAAATATTGGCAACACTATGCGGTGGGTATAAGTCTGAAGTTGCTTCGATGACTGACCATATAGGCAGGGCAAAATTGTATTGGAAGAATAAATGCTTAATTGTCTCATCGTGATCACAAAAACCATATTTCGTACTTCTATGCCAATTCCTCCTAGCAAGATTGTATTTAGTAAGAATAACCCCCGACAAAGATACGAAGCAAAAAAAATCTTTAGAGGTATTTTCATCTTTCAGATTTTCCTATTATTATTAACTGGCAAGTCTGGTTGGACTAGTGCATTGTACATAGAACCTACTGAGGATTTTCCATTCTCGTTTAGATTCCAGTGAAATTCATCATGCCCAGGTGCTAATTGGACTAATGCCAAGCGCTGCAGCAAGTCATTTTCAAGAGGTAAGTCTGGGTCCAAGTAAATTTCTTCTGAACATCACATTTAGAGGAGAAGACTTGATCACTGTGGCGATTCTATCACCCTTATGACGAACAATAGCATACAAAGCATGATACTATATCCAGAGACTAGCATTGTCTAGCCACTTATCCTCCCAAAACCATATCTCGAATCCGTTCTTTATTTGAAAAAGATCCAACACGGAAGAAATACTTCTTCGTCACAATTAGACCATCCCAGAAATGCGAGTCACCAGCTTTCCAACATACTTGGGACAGAGCTTTCGAGCCAGCATATTTTAATTTAAGGAGAGTTTAGCATACCCCATCTTTAGTAAGTAACTTGAAGGCCATTTACCAAGAAAGGATGTATTATTGACCTCAATATCATGAATACCTAATCTATCCTAGTCTTTATGGTGGCAAACCACACTTCACCTAGACAGTCGATATTTCTTTTTCTCATTGTCACCCTGCCAAAAGAATCTTGATTGGAAGTAATCACATCGTTTTAGAAATCCTTTTGGCAGTTGGAAGAAGGATATCATATATAGTACGATGTTACTCAGTACTAAATTAATGAGAACCAATCTTCCCCCTAGGAATAATAGTTTACCTTTTCCAACTGATTAATCCTAGTTTAGATGGAGGTGGAACTAACAGTTAGCACTTCAGACATCACACAAGTAGAAACTTGTTTTTATTGTGCAATGTAGTATTATGATGGACACCCCCAGCACAAATTCATATGACCTAGCCACGTGTCCTCTCGAAAACAAGTGTCAACTCCATTCCTTAGTGAAAATAATCTGTATTAAAAAAACTCCTCTTTAGCCCCTTGAGACCCTACTTGATCATCTCTTATCTTTTATTTCTTATGGTGACCTTTCGTTCTGCTCCATAACCTTTAAAAGATGAATAATCCGATGGTTGTTTCAAGGACTTCACCACCAATGCATATAATCCAATGGTTGTTTAAAGGACTTCACCGCCAATGCATATGTCAGAATGTATTGGAATAGTGAATGACTTTCCTAAATGTTCATCACAAGTTGCTTCGATGATCATGATAGATTTGAAGCCAATGAAGATTGTTAGTCGAGATTTAGTAGGGTATCAAACTTAGAATTGTTAAAAATTAGTTTTGATCCTAAAATAATAAATTTCCAAAAAAAATCTCAAAGCCTTATTTGGTTGCATGGACTATGTGCAACTTAAATGTCATGTTGATAGTGGCACTACATGAATCAAAAGCTATGCCGAGGGCCAGAAGCCATTGGCGTAGGCTCCTCGGGCTAGACTTCCCTCGGCGCAGCCACGAAGGTCAACGGCGTATGACCATGCCTATCGGCATAGGTTAATGGCCGGTTGTAAAATTAATTTAAAAAATCATTTTTCTTCATTTTTGGGCATAGCCCCGTCGGCATAGGCTAATGGCCGGTTGTAAAAATAATTTCAAAAAAAAATATTTTTCTTCGTTTTTTTTTCAAATTTTTCTTAAATTTTTTAAATCTTTGAATTGTTTGACTCGTTAATCTCTCACTTAGACATTTTTAACATTAATTATACTTAATATTCGATCAAATTGCAGTCTTGATCAAACTTTTCGGTCGGTCACCCATCCTCACTACTCTACCTTCGGCATGCTTAACTTCTCCGTTCTTTCCGAATCAATTTCCGCGAAGCAATTTAAACCTTGTTGTTAATACTATAATATCAATCCTATTAATTCTTATATCACTACGTTTTTATCTTTTGAAATTACAAAGAATTATTTAAGTAAACATCAATGAATAAATAAAAATATTATTGAATTCAAATAAAAATATAATAATTTTACTTTTTTGTATTTTTCTATTTAATATGGAATAATTAATATCATTAAATCCGTAAATCGAAATTTAACAAATAATATATCCAAATTGATCAAAAAAAATAAGAGGAATCCAAATATGATATCCATATCAACTTATCATAAACTATGCCATGATTCTAGCCATAATTTTATTTGCCCGTTTCTAACTATGGTCAAAATTGACCGAGTTTCTACCGATTAGGCAGGAATTTGTCTTTTTCATGAGGGTTAGGCGAAAAGGTTTAAGATACCTCGGTTGGGGAATTGTCCATGTATGGTGGTCTAATATTTTAAAAAATTGGATAGTACCAATGTGAAACTTTTAGTTGGTGGTTGCTTCACAAAACACCAAGTTTTTGGCACATGGAAAATAGAAAATAGCTTTTTGGTGCGATGAAAAAGAAAACTTCCTCCTGCAAGATTATAAGCCACCCAAGATACACAGTGTACACAATATGAGAATATTATCACAAACTATATCGCGATTCTAGCCATAACATTGGTCGTTTTACTTGAAAGCCATAAAACCTCGAACATAATAGCTTATTTTGAGGAGGACTTTTCGATATGCAATTAATATACCAAGTTTGGTATTTTTATTTGCAACTACGTCACATAATATGACACCACGCGAAGTAGTTATATTGTTTGGACCATATTTGAATTTCTTATGCATGTTTCTAAATTTTTCTGTTTCAAACTATGGACAAAACAGCGGGCATGAAGATAGGAGATGAGCCTCGCTAAACTTGCATTGGATCTCTGAAAAAACATCATATTATGAGTCTAAAAGTGATTTTTTCAAAAAAGCATGAGCATTAGATCATGTACATGTAGTTCAAACAGGACCCACTTCTACCGATTTGGTAGACGTTTGTCTTTTTCATCCGGGATGGATGAAAATGTTTGAGATATCCTGATTGGAATATTATACATGTAAGATGGAATAGTATTTTTGAAAAATAGGGTGGTAGCGTTTTGAATTATGCCTTTGGTGGTTGCTTCATAAAACGCCCAGTTTTTGGCACTCAGAAAATGAAAAATGGTTTTTCCATACAACGAAAAGGAAAACTTCCTCCTGCAACATTCTTTGCCATCCCAAGATACACATGCATGCACAATATGGGCACTCTATCACAAACTATGCCATGATTCTAGCCATAACATTGGTCATTTGATCTGAAAGCCATGAAACCTCGAACATGATAGCTCATTTTGAGAAGGACTTTTCGAGATGTAATCAATATACCAAGTTTGGTGTTTTTATCTGCAACTATGTCACATAATATGACACCACACGAAGGATTACATTTTTTTGACCGTTTTTGAATTTCTTATGCATGTTTCCAAATTTTCTCGTTTCAAACTATGGCCAAAATGACGGGCATGAAGATAGGGGATGAGCCTCGTTAAAATTGCATTGGATCTCTGAAGAAACATCATATTGTGAGTCTAAAAATGATTTTTTTTTTCAAAAATTCATGAGCATTAGATCATGTACTTGTAGTTCAAACACGACCCACTTCCTATCTAATCGGTAGACATTTGTCTTTTTCATCCGGGATGGACGGAAAGGTTTGAGATATCCTGGTTGAGACATTGTCCATGTAAGGTGGTCTAGTATTTTTGAAAAATATTGTGATACCATATGGAATTATGCCTTTGGTGGTTGCTTCACAAAATGCCCAATTTTTGGCACTCAGAAAATAGAAAATGGTTTTTCCGTGCGACAAAAAGGAAAACTTTCTCCTGCAATATTGTTCACCATACCAAGATGCACATGCATACACAATATGGACATAGGATCACAAACTATACCACGATTCTAACCATAATATTGGCTATTTGGTCTGAAAACCATGAAACATCGAATATCTCATTTTAAGGACTTTTCGAGATGCAATCAATATACCAAGTTTGGTATTTTCCCTTGCAACTATGTCACATAATATAACACCATGTGAAGGATTTATATTGTTCGGACCGTTTTTGAATTTCTTATACCCGTTTTCAAATTTTCCCGTTCAAACTGTGGTCAAAACGACGGACATGAAGATAGGGGATGAGCCTCGCTAAATTTGCATTATAACTCCGAATAAATATCATATTGTGAGTCTAAAAATGATTTTTTTAAAACATGAGCATTAGATTATGTACCTGTAGTTCAAACATCATATTGTATTTTTACCCGGGGTGGACAGAAAGGTTTGAGATGTCCTGGTTGGGACATTGTCCATGTAAGGTGGTCTAGTATTTTTGAAAACTAGGGTGGTAGCATTTTGAATTATGTCTTTGGTGGTTGCTTCACGAAACGCCCATTTTTTGCACTCGGAAAATGAAAAATAGCCTTTTGGTGCGATAAAAAGGAAAATTTCCTCTTGCAAGATTGTAAGCCATCCAATATACACACGTGCACATAATATGGACGCATTATCACAAACTATGTTGCGATTCTAGTCATAACATTGATCATTTAGCTTCAAAGGCATAAAACCTCGAACATGATAGCTCATTTTGAGAAGTTTTTTTATAATATTTACAATATTTCAAGTTTTATATTTTTCCTTGCAACTATATCACATAATATGATACCACGCGAAGGTTGTACATTGTTTGGATCATTTTTAAATTTGTTATGCCCGTTTCAAACTATATGTAATGTTTTTATGTTTTACTTAGTTTTTATTTACAAATGTGCAATATTTGAGTGTAGATAGATCTTATTTTTCTATAAATTTTAATATATTATTTGTATTTTTCTAAATTAGAATGATTTAGTTACATTTTTTCAAAGATTAATGTTGTAAATGGGAAAATAGATATGTCGAGGGCATTGCTGTCCGCGTAGCTATGAAAGCTATGCCCGGGGCATTGCAGTCGGCATAGCTATCCTACACCGAGGGCAGTCCTATACCGACGGCCAGCTTCATAGGGTGCCCAGCTCGTGGCCTACGTCGACGGCCCAGACTTTTGTCCGTCGGCGCCTCGCTCTATTCCAGTAGTGTGGGGTAGGACTGAGACCAACATATAATGAATCTTGTACCTGACCCTCCCAAAGCAAGAAAACAAGGGAACGCCTCCTGCGAACTTGCACTGACTGAGAGGCAATAAGGTTTTGGGATTGTCTCAATGCAACCCTTCATATTTAATCTACTATTTCCCTGGCGACAAACGACTATTTCATGTCCATGGCTAGCGACAACGTGAATGCTGAGGTCATCGCGGCCAAAGGTACTACGACCAGCTTGGTAGAGATGTGCTAGGTAACCACTTCGTCGAAACTCACATGCCTAGTTTCTTGTACGTGGTTAACATTGCCAGTATTCTTGTTATATGTGATATTATTTGGCTCAAATTAATAAAGAATCTTCTCCTAATTTGCAGCTTTCAGCAAGGTTGGCTAGCCCAATCATACATCATAATCACCAAAGTGATGATGAATCCGATGTCTTTTCCAAGGACTTGACCCTCCCACGTTACATATATCTCGTTGTTCTCAGTCGAGACTCGAGAGTGACTTCTCCAACTATTGGGTACCAGTTGCTTCCATGGTGGTGGTCGATATTAAGCCAAGAATACAACACTATTGTTCCTCAACACAAAAATTGAGCATCCTGGGACTGAACTCGATTAGTCCAGTGGTTTGAGAGGGATTTTTTTTTTTTTGGTTATGAACCTATTCTCCAAGGGTTTGAAAGAATGCCCCTTCAGAAAGTGTTTGCAAGGTTCATCGATAGCCAAAAGATAATTTTGGAACCAGCAGCTGGCCATGTCGTACAACAGTCCCAACAAAAGGCAACAGTGAAGAGATCCTGGAGATGTTCCCCGCCACCATGAATGGAGCATTGTTCCAGACCAGTGGAGAAGAGACGGGGAATCTTGTCATCGTCTTATCGCGACAAGCTGTCCGCGCGACCGCGATCGCGACCTGATGTGGAGAGGAACTTGGAACTGGTCGGTTCAGTTCAGTGCAGCCTAGCTTCTCCAGAAAGGCGCGTATACAAATGATTGGGAGGAATCCAACTATATGCATGTACTACCTTTTCTTTTTCTAACTCAAAGAGAGAGACATTATTGCAGGGAAGAGCAACAAGTCGCATATCTTATTGGATTATTGTACTAGCTAGCTGTACTCTTTGCGCTAACCTAGGACCCATGCGCCGTGTTCCTGTGCCGGGATCTTGGACATGCCTGCCTGCCTGCACAGTATCCACACTTTAGTCAGATACCGTTGTCCGATGGAGAGTGACAAAGCTCACTTGCTCATCCGAGAAGAAATAAGACCGTTTAGTTATTCGGGGCCGCATGAGAATGCTGCATGGCACGAGTTTTAAAATAGGTCAAAAGTTGCTCACTGGAAACGCCGAAATCAGTCGTTTCCACGCAGCCAGCCCTGGCGAGCACGGCGTGCCGACCGCTTGCACGCGTGATTAAGCACGGGAGACGGGACGTTTTCGGCTTAACTCCTAGTCATCTCCGCTCACCGCCCACTTCACTCCCTCTGTTCCTCACCATGATTCACACTCCATGGCCACTCCTCCTCCCCCCCCTCCGTTCGATGCCCTCAACATCGGCGAGGTGAGTGCCCATGGGCTGCGGGCGGCCGCTCAACTGGAGAAGCTCGGGCCGGCAGCGAGGCCTCCTTCGCGAGGGCGCTGAGGGCTCCCACACCCTTCTGCGTGCGCGGAACTAAGGCGGCAACGACAACGGCAGCGGCAACGTCTTCTACATCTGGGGCGGAAGCCGTATCTGCGGCGAAGGCGGCCGGAAAAGCCCCCGCCAGTGTCGGGGTGACCCTCGACGATTTGGATCCCGTGGCGGTGGCCCCAACCCCCGCGCCCAGCGCGTCTTCTTTTGCTTCGGCGGCACCTACTGCTGCTCCATCTTCATCGATGGCGCCAACGCCGACCCCGGTAAGTTCCCAATTCACTGGTTATGTGTTTAGCGATTAGGGTTTGGTACTAAATCGATGACAGTTAGGACTCGATGTAGGTAGTTAGAGATTTAAACGAGTGATTTGGGGCTTTTTCGTACTACGTAGTTAGAGATTTCATAATGTGATGCTAAATTTGGGGATTCAATTTAGTCAATCCTCAAATTGGTTGTTGTCCTAGTACTTAGCACGATTGGGGATACATATCCAATCTGCTATAATGTGCATTACCCGATTGGACAATGCTAGTAGGTCTTGTCGTTGTTACTTCGTCATCCTTCTATCATGTCCATTGCCCAACTGGGCACTACTTCTAGCCGTAGATTGTACTTTTGTGCTGATCTTATTTTGCTTCATGCCAAGGTGGTTAAGTTTGGCTGTGAAGCTGTGGGAAAGGGCTAGCACCCCCACTGGATTTTGCTGACGTGCCACCAATCAACCGCTGGGCAATGAAGCCCGTGGTCATTGGCAGGGTGGAGGCGGCTTCGCAGCAGCAAAGCAAGAAGGGTCGGCAGCCAAAGCTTGGCCACCACCAAATCAACGAGGTCCCTCGCTTCTTCATCATCTAGTTGGACGCTGCTGAACTCTCCACATGCTGGTGAACCCGCATGTGTTCCAGCTTGGCCTGAGGAACTGGATCGGGTCCCCGCTGACACGCGTCGTGCCGGTCACAGGATGCCACTGGTGCGTTGAGTGGGTGTAGGTGGACTGGTTCGCTGGTCAAGTTGCATTCAGGAAGAACTGGCTGGAGCTTGTGTACAAGTATAACCTAGAGCACGACGACGTCGTGGAGTTCAAGATTAATGCCTTCATCGTCAAGATGACGATCTATAAGGCGGGCTCCTCCAGTGTCAGGCAGTACACCTGCCCTGACCACGGCTAGGTGTCGGCGGCCTTAATGTCATAGTAGTAGCAGTTGCTGATGGACAACTGGTGATGGTGAACTTATCTGTTCTCTTTTGATGAGGGGTTAAACCCCTGGTGGTTCAGGGGTAGGCGATGCCCCTGTTGATGGTTCTTTTCATCAGGGGTCACGCCATGCCCCTGCTGATGGTTCTTTTGATTAGCGGTGTAATTTAGAACCCCTGATTGCTGCCAGCATGGTAGTATATATATGGTGTAGCTCGTAATGTTATGTGTGCATATGCTTGTTATTGTGACTATGTGTTGTGTGTACAGTGATAGTAACACACCAATTTGAAATGGGTGATCATAACCCATGTGATCAGGTGCAAAGCACCACACCAAACAACTTTGAAATTCATCAGCAGGGAAAAAAGCTGCAGTGTGTGCAACCAACGAACTGTGCCAATTTGCAGAAAACCTGAATGCAGGAAGCCAAACAAAATACCCAAATTGGCCTGAGCCCAACCTCCATTCATGCAGCACCCAGCGGGCCAGATGAAACGGAAAATTTGGGCATTTGCAACCAAACGCGCCCTTAGCTATCGTGCGGTGAAGAAGTACATATTGCGGGCGCTCGTCGGAGACTCAACATGCATATGACTAAACCTGGACATGCGAAACCCGGCCCGACCCAAAAATAGCCCGTCGGGCCTAACCTAGGATTGGAATATGTGGCCTGGTCCAAAAATAGCCCGGCAGGCCGAACCTAGGACTGGAAAGTGCGGCTCGGTAGGCAACTCGGGCCGGGTTCGGACCTAGGCCCGGAGGTTTTATGCATGTTCGGTCCAGGCCTAGCTAGGCCCAATTATCACTCTAACAATTGGGTTGGGCCTGGCCTGATTTTTGCCCCGACAAATTTAAGACCACATGCAACCACGTTTTAGCTACCCGTTTTTGTTTTTACCAAAACCCAACTGGGCAAGGGCGAAGCAAATAGGATCCTAGATGCTTAGAATGGTGAGCCTCTTGTTTATCTTTCGATCGGTAGTCGATATTTGTATCGACCTTAGCTGATTCTTTGATCGGGTTGTTAACTTGATTTAGAAATTAGAACTATGTAATACTTAATGCAGAGACGTTTGGCGCGTGTAGTATATCCGTGCGTACGCATGCAGGAGACAAATCCAACAGGTTGATTGCGTGATTGGCCTGACGAAATCCCCGTTCCATAAAGCTTCGATCTGCACGCGACAGACACGAGGTGGTTCCAATGCGATCGAGCTCTATCCGGCTCCAGCCGCAATCGGGCATGTCCCCGCATGTAGCATGACAGAGCTAGCTAGCTAGGACAATCATTGACATGCATGAGGTTCGGCTAGCTGTCAATGTTCTGGAGACTTCTAATTTCCGAACGCCGACGCAGCGAAGAGCTCTCTCTCTCTCTGGCGAGCAGAGCAGCCCTGAACTGTGGCGGCTGGAAATTCTTTGTTATGGTTCATTGCGGTTCGCACTTTGAACATCTGATCCAGTAAGTTTTTGCTCAGGCACAAGGTTTTCTCGTGGTACGAACCAAAAGTGGCAGGAGCTAACTGAATCTCTACCCTCAATTTACCAAGCCAAGGTGCTACTGTGGCGAGAAACTAAAATCAGAATGATTGCTGGATCAACGGCAGGTTATCGTAGTTGGTTCAGACTGGCCAGAATGTGTCCTTTTACTTTTCTTCTTAGGCTCCTTTTTAGATGCAGCTATTTCAAGCGAATCTGATGAGAATCTGCAGAAAACAGCTGGCCGGCGCGGGGTTGGTGGGCCTCGGACGGGTCCCGGCCTGCTAGAGGCCCCCATACAGCTGCTGGGCCGCAGCCCACGGAGCCCGTTTCGTCCCGGCCTGGGGGTACCCCCTACGGTTTGGCCCCAAGGCCCCGTCCCAGACGCTCACGCTCGCTCACGCCCCTCCCCATCCCCGACACCTCCCGCACCCCATCTCCCTGGTGCTTCGCCGCCACCCCTGCCGCTACGAAACTTGTCAGGGTCTCCCTTGCCTTCTCTATTTTTTTTGAAGAAAAAAGAAACCGGTCAGTTTGGATCACAAGAAGCAAGATCACTTTTCAGAAGTATGGATCTCTACAGGGAAGAGGACAAGGAAGTTGTTTGCGCTGGATCCAAAGAGATAGTAATGATGAAGACATAAGAGTAATCTACGGTTGGGCATGGTGTTATTTTTTTTACAATCAATACCATATATATTTATCGTAGCAAATAGTACATGGTAAAGATACATTCAACAATTATAAAATAAAGTCTAAAAAAACTATCCAGTCATCGAGATCTTCAAACTCTTTCTTCTTCCATGACATAATCTTGCACTTTTCCGAAGGCAACCGCATAAAGAAAACATAGGTACCAAACCATATACCTGTAAATACCAACGAGTGTTCTCCCATAATTTTAATTTAAACCGCAGTGTCAAGGCTACGTGAACGCACGCAACCATTAGAGTAATCAATCGACATCGGCAAGAGCACCAACGCCAGTATTCGACGTCGCTGGAGAGCCGAGAGTACGAATCCCCATTGTCGGAAACGTGGCAGTCGGGAAAGATATTGCGAGGACAAACCTCGTCGCGACAACCAGCAAAAACCATCCAAGATCGATCCGGCGAAGCAAGATCTGAACCATACCTAAAAAAAATTAATCTTCCAACACCACCATTAACGTCGAGAAGAAACTCACGTTGTCGAACGAAGGGCCGTAGACGATGCCATCTCCATCGACGTGGAGGCCGAAAAGGAGTAGCAAAAACCTAATCTAATTTATTAAAAATACTACTTGTATCAAAGACTCAACTCACAGATCAGGTTCCCCGCTCCTCCCGGCGCCGACGAGGCCGGCCAAAGGAGGGGGAACCGACTATGGAGGAGTAGGAGAGTGGAGGCGGCAAGGTTTGGGAAATAGAGGAAGGCGGCGGCTTGTCCGCGGCGGCCTTCCACTTAGTCTATAGTTAATAGATGGATGTCGACAGTCTACTCATCAAGTCTTCTTCCTTTATGTTCATCATGCCAGACAGTTGGGCATGGTGTTGATGCAATGCAATGCTTAGGATTGTTGGAACCTACTCCCAAAATATAAGATGTTTTAGGTTTATGAAATAAGTGTATCTAGATCTCTTTTAATGTGTAGGTTCATTAGATTTGGAGTGAAACTACATAATCCCGACCTATATTAGTTGACTCACATTTATCAACTTGACTAGATACATCCATATATAGATGAATCTAAAGGATCCGTGTTGAGCAACTAACGGAAAGGGGTTAGCCTGCTTGAAAAAAAAAGATTACAATACATTGAAATAGGATCCGTGTATGATTTATATCTTACGATAAACAGTTACATAATAAAATCTTGTAGATTTTTTTATGAACTGATATTAACAGCGATCTGATTAAAAATAATTGAAATAAGCTAAATATATCTTGGATATATGAACAGAATTTTTGAAAGAAGAAAATTTGGTTAAGTTTTACTTGAATTTAAAATATTTCAAAGATAATACCATATCAATATGAAACAAGTCAGATATGACAAGAGGGCCAAGCACGAATCACAAAGCGTTTCGGGTCAATCGGGCGGTTGAAACCAAAACAGCTGGTATAGAAGTAAATTATTACTCCCTCCCTTTCAAAATATAAGATATTTTAGATTTATAAAAAGGGTGTATCTAGACCACTTTTAGTGTGTAGGTTCACTCCGAATATGAACAAAGTAGACTAAATACACTCATTTCATAAAGCTAAAACATCTTATACTCCCTCGTCTCGAAATAGATGTCACGGGTTTGTTATAGTTCACATAAATCTATATAGTAAATAGTGTGTAAATTCATCTAAATTTTAAAAAATCTGAGATATCTATTTTGAGACGGAGGGCTTTTAAAACGGAGGGAGTACAACATGACATTGTACCGATCGATCTGTTGTTTTACTCAACTGAGTGTGAACTCAGGTGTTACAACTCGTTTCAACGTTATTTTTTTATTTATTTTTTCGAATCATTTTCATTAGTTAAGGAGAAGTTTTTTAGAGAGTTTGCAGACCAAGCCTTGGAAGCCAAGGCAAAAGAAATAATAATTACTCTCGCGGCATGATACTATTAAGGTCCTTAGCACCGGCAAGGAACCACAAAGTGGCCTCCTCTTTGATTTTCCTCGCTAACATGTCAACAGTTATCGATTGGTTCCGAAAGACCCTCGCATTTCTTTCTTTTCAAATTTTTCAAGAGACCAACATAGCCATAGATGCCAATGCCTTCCGTTTCGGCCCTCTTTTGTGAATCTCGTCCTTCCACCACTCCTTGACGGATTGAAACCGGTGCCAACTTGCGGTATCAATATCTTGGAGGCCAATACAGTCCATCTTGTTCCAAACACGCATGGAGAAGTGGCATTTGAAGAGTAACTGTGAGGCCGATTCTTGTGTTTGATTGCAAAGTTTACACCGGTCGCAATTGGGCCAACCTCTACGAGTAATCCTACCCGTCGTCCACACCCGGTTTTGAAGGATCAAACATATGAAGGACTTGGTTTTGGGGGTTGTTGCCCAATGCTTCCAAACGAAAGTAGGCATCAAAGAGTTGGTTTGTCCGAAGAATTGCATCGTGTATGCCGATTTAGCCAAGTAGGCTTCATTATTTGTGAGCTTCCAAGTGATGTCATCTGTTGCATGAGGGTCTAGATGAATGTTGACGAGCTTTTCCCACAACTTGTAGAATTGTTCATTGTGTTAGACGGAGAGGCCATACTGTGTATTAATTTGGGAAATCCAAAAGTTCTCATGCAAAGCTTTATGAACCAAGAACCGCTCTTTTTTAGATGTCAAAAATTAAGGAGCCATATCCTTAGGCCTCACTCCATCTAGACAACTACATAGTATATTATACTGTTACTAGGAAACAAAGATCTGATGCAACAAATTACTCGAATAACTACTACTAGCATGTAGCAGCTGAAACAAGATAGAAGAGACCTAAATTTCTTAGGGGGAAAACCACGCCGGAGACTGGATGCTATCCCAAGTTACCTTTGTCGTCCGCAATGCTAGCACCGGTGGCATCAACGGCATGATCGTCTTGTCTACCAGGCTGTACACAACGGAATTGCCAAGGGGGGTATCTGTACTCTTCCATGAAGTAGATAATGTTGGATTATTAGGCATAATTTTCATAATTAATTTTAGAATATAAATCATGATAGAAACAGCTACAATCACGTGAAACTCTAACATACTAGATGTATCAATCAACTTGAGCAGTAACAGTGCGTACGCAATAACAACCATAGTATAGCAACAGATCGGATCACAATATACGTACTAATCGGTTGTTGTTGGTGCGGCGGTTGCCATAGCCTGTCGAAGAAGACGACGTTGAAGACGAGTCGCCCGTGGACTAGGAGATCGCCCAGGAAGACACACCGTGATGATGAACTTGAGCAGTCGTGTGGAGCGCTTCCCAAAAACCTTATTCGCCCTCTCCCGTATAGGAAGGAAAATGCGAGTGGTTCCGGAGACCCGGTCTCCCGTCCACCAGTGCACGCCGGCAAGTGGGATGGAGTAGACTACGGTGACGACGCAAGTAGAGAGGAGGAAAAACCATAGATTTGTTCAGAGTTATGCGTGGTGGAAGCCGCACGGGCGCTTATGTAGAGAGGCTCGGGAAACTGTACAGGGCACAACATGGGTCGAGGCCACGTCGTGCACGAGTTCGGGTCGTTTACAGTAGCCCACGACCCGGGAGCGACCAGAACCCACTAACTGTTGACACGTCTGTCGAAACCGCACACATTTTCCTAAGCAGTAAAAATAAAGCTCGGCTCGTCGAGATTCCCGCAACCCGTGGCGCACGCTCGTCGTGACGAGACGAGCAGGCGAGGGAGTGGCGTCGTCGGGGGTGAAGCGCGCGTGTAGCACTTCTCTTCTCACTCACTTACAAAGTGGTGAAACACTCCATCTTACAAGGTAGTGTAATTCTCCTCCAACTTTTCATGTGGGACTAAACTTTAGCTCTCACTCCACTCACATATGAGCTGCCACCAAATTGGGCCAAGTCACACATGGGCTTCCACACATATGGGCTTTGAGATTTAGGGAAAATCTGAAACCTAACATGGGCCCAATATATTGGTCCATTATTTCTAAAAATCCCCCACCATATCTCAAATTCTCATTCGAAGATTATCCAATCCTTGCTACTTGTTTATATACCAGTGTTTCAGTAGAGACTGTTAAGTTGAACTTTCATCTAGAATCTTGAGCTACGTCTATCAGCAACTTGAACAATAGACGAACCTTGAATTGCAAGTTTGGTGCCAATAGATTTCACTCAAAATCATAACTAGTACATGGCTGCCAGTAGCCTACCCCGCGGGTTGGAGCATATATGCGTCACACTCCCTAACCTCTTCATGAGTTTACTAGAGACCACCCAAGTCTCACAGACCGTGACATTTATAGTCAAGCTCATATAGGTGTGTTATTTCAAGAATGCCCTGTAGGACGACACATTTACTAGTTATAGCCAACAGAAGCACATTAAGTCATGTTGCCAACCTGAATTACAGATTTTGAGAGTTATGCATCTTCACATGGAGAGGGTTACAAAATACTCTTCTCAGTGAAACCACTGGCTTGTTCTTCCCAGATCCTAATTCACGGGATCTCAGATCACATAGGATGGGTTACCACTATGGTGTGACATCCATGGGTCGCAACCCTAACTCCCACGTTGCATTTTCTATCACAATTCGTGATAGTCCCTTTGTAAAGGGATTTGTCAGGTTTTTGTCTATTTGAATATATGTGACAGTTATTACTCTGGTGTTTCTCAATTTCCTGATAGATTTCAAATGTCTCTTTACGTGTTTTGATGACTTCGCATTATCATTAGAATTTTTCACTTTGATGTAACATCCCAACATTAGAGCTTAGAAATAAGCTGAGATCAGGTATGCGCATTGCATTCATGCATAGTGACGTGGGCATACCTTACAGGTACTCGAGCTTCGCATATACGGTCTAATCTGGTAGAAGCCCACAACATTACTAGGGCCCAATCAAAGATTCGGGTGACCTAAGGAGACTCCGACTGCTTGCGGCACAAGGCGAGATTAAAGATAGAAACTTTAAAAGGGACAAACCCTAACTTGTAACCGACTTGAACTGCTACCCGAGACCTAGCCTATCTATATAAAGTCTAGGAGGGGCGGCGAGGAGGACAATCACAACCCTAGTTTCCACAACCTTGCCAG
Organism: Avena insularis; assembly: GCA_023614405.1. Lineage (NCBI taxonomy): Eukaryota > Viridiplantae > Streptophyta > Magnoliopsida > Poales > Poaceae > Avena > Avena insularis. The sequence continues at coordinate 89,908,093 of CM042696.1, read as the reverse complement.
ATTGCATCTGCGCACCCCCTGTAACTTTCGACTCCCTCAATAATTCCAAGAGCAGACAAGCAGGAGTAGGATCCTCTACGAGGCCTAAACCTGGGTAAACCTTGCGTCCCTGTGTGCTTGTTTGCTAGCCGATTGATGCCTCTAGTGCTCCCTCCTTCTCCAAAACCAAGTCCATAACAATGGGCATTGATGAGTTTAACCCTCGTCAATTGGCGTCGTCTGTAGGAATTGGGAGTGCTGATGTTGCGGCTTCCTCGGCCCCATCAACTGCGATCTACAATTCTGCAACAGTAGAGATTCGCCTCCTCTTCGGTGCCTTCGACTTCACAGTGCACACGCCAGCGACTCGCCCAGATTTCGAGTCCGTGGGCGATGGGATCGGCCTAGCGATCGGGAGCTTACGCTTCCAAGTTGGCCAGCTAGGCACACTTCGCCTCCCTGACCAGCCAAAGGTTCCCGTGATTGCTCCAGCGTCGTGGTTTCCACCGCCGATCGGCACCCTGAGCAAACTCACCGCCTCGATAGCAGTCAGGAATACAGTTAGCGACAACAGTCATGGATCTGATCTGGGCGATCTAGCCACAGAAGATGGAGTCTACAGCTCCAGATCTAAAAGCTGCAGAAGCAATAAGTTCCCCAAGCACTACATGTGCACCGTCGTTAACACAGGCGAGAACGGCGGCCCTCGAGACAACACTGGTACCGGCGGTGGTATACCAGTCGCGAACGGTGGTCCCGCCAATGGCGCACCCACTAACAACAGAACGGAAGCTCACCCGCATCTTACTACGAACAAGCATACTGGAGAGCGCGTGCTGATCAAGCTCAATGATGCCGAGTGGGCTCGCTGTCGAGAGGCCCTGTGGGCAATCCCCTGCCACCAAACTCATCCCAAGATATGTTGATGGGTTACCATTGGCTGCTTAAGGAGGAGTACAAGCGCCAACAACAAGTAATCACCCAGCTCGACGAGCGCAGAAGGTTGGCGGACGAGTCGAGCCTTCGACGAGCTCAACTCTCCTCCATGAAAGGATCCTCCTCCAAGGGTAATGATCATGTGGCCGCCAAAAGAGACGCTCTCAACTGGCCCATCTCACCGATAAGGAGCGAGAAGAAGCCACGCGAGTCCTAGACTTCTCGTCTACGATGGTGGATACGCTGGGTAATGTGCTACCAAAGACACCGCAGGCGGCGGTGATTGCGGCCACCATGTACCTCCTCAACAACCAGCCACCGGCTGGGGATCCGCGGGCCGCCATGCACCGATATACGATCGCGGGCCTGGGGCTAGTCGAAGCTGCCCTCATCAAGGATCCAATGCTGGAGCTGAAGAAAAACAAGGCTCTAGCAAAACGCTACTCTTCACCTTCTTCCAGGGACGACAGCCACGACTTGTCGCGACGGCGCCGTTCACGACGGCATGACCATGACTACGATGTGCGTGATGACATCACGCAGCGCAAGGTTAGCAGGATGTGTGCAAGGCGCGCCTGTTCGACTGATTCGGAAGATGATGGGATGGAGCTCTGCGGCGATATATGCTTCAATAGAGCCATCAGGCAGAAGCGAATGCCAAAGGGGTTCAAACTCCCATCAGAGAACCCGAAATTCGACGGCCTATAGGACCCGAAGAACTGGCTGGAAGATCATATCTCCTCCGTCAGGCTGCATGGCAGAACCACAAGCACGACGATGCAATGCCTACAGCTGCAGCTGCATAATGCCGCATGTGCGTGGCTCAACAATCTCCCACGCGGATCAATTCGCAGCTAGGAAGAGGTAGTCTACAGCTTCGTACAAAACTTTAAGGGCACTTACAAAAGGCCCGCATAAATTGAAGAATTGTGAGGCTGCTACCAAAAGACTGGCGAGCCACTGCGCTCGTATATCCAGAGATGGTCCATCATCAAAAAATTTGCAGAAGCCATCTCTGAGGATCGCGCAATCGACGCATTCAATAACGGCGTGCGCCGAAGAGAGCTCAGGGAGGAGCTGGGCCGCTCGAAGCCCAAGACAATCGACCACCTGATGGAGATCGCGAATCGGTGGGCTGATGGAGAGGACTCGATAAAAAACCGTGTCCACTCCGATGATGATGACAACCTCGGCCGTAGACACGATTGTTGAGGAAAACGTCGAATGCACGGATATGAGGACCACGAAGAAGTCGACATGGTTGCGGCTGGCTACGCCGACAAACGCGACGACAACCACAACAACGGATACCGCAGCGGTGGATACCACGACATCGGAAAAACCACGAAAGTATGGCAGCACCACACTCGCGATGAGGCACCTGGAACATCCATCCAGGACAAATTGTCCGGACCGTGCAACGTACACTTCTACATCGACAAACACGATGGCAAGAAAAAGTTCAGCCACCTTCTAACGGACTGTCGCGAGTTCCTCAAGCTCCATGAAGGCCTGGCCCAGATAAATCGCGACACGATAAACCAAGACTATGGGGCTGCCCCAGGCATTGTGGCTCATGGAGCACCTCCACCACCACCCGGGCCACCACCACCTACGGTTGCACCAGTCCAGAACCATGGAGGCAAGCCATACCCACGAGCCCTGGGAAACATAGGGATGATCCAAAAAGTTCGCCCCTCAAATCGAGTGTAGAAATCGATCACTCGCCAAGTCAATCTGGCGATGAACTCTCCGCCCTCCACCACTGAGTACCTCAGTGGAAGCAAGTCCTACATCACTTTCGACAAGAGCGATCACCCGCGCCAAGTTCCTCGCCCAGGCCACTGTCCCCTAGTGCTTGAGGCTCAAATTAGAGGCTTCGAGATGAGTCGCGTCTTCATGGACGGCGGAAGCGGCTTTAACCTCATGTTCGCAAGTACCTTGCGAGCAATGAGAATTCCCCTGTCATGTCTAGAAACTTCAGACACAATGTTCCACGGCGTCGTCCTAGGAAAGGGCGTGTACCCCTAGGCAAGATGAGCCTCGGCGTCATCTTCAGAACACCAGCAAATTTTCAGCGTGAGCGCATCAAATTCTAAGTCGTCGATTGGCCCTCTCAATACCACTGCATCCTCGGACGTGTCGTGTTCGCGAGGTTCATGGAGGTACCACACTACGCCTACATGCATATGAAGATGCCGGGCCCAAATGGCATTATCACAATCAACGGAAGCTTCGAGAGATCCGATAGCTGCGATAGGGAATTCAATAGAATTTCCCAGCCTTTTGTAACTACCTCGGTGAATTACGCTCTTAGTTACAAGCCTGGATGAGCGGAAATGGTTAAAATAGTACGGTGGGGCCAAATGCCACTCACAGGTAGACCTTTCGGCCGTCCTAACCATTTCCAAAACATCGGGACAAGAACGAGCGGCGTAATCGGCAGGCGAAGGGATCAACTACATACACAAATGAGTATGTATGCAAGCCACATACAACAGTCCTCAGAGTCATTCCATCTAAAAGAAATAGAAATATTGCAATGCCATACGGCAAGATCCAAATATCCTAGGTAGATATAATAGTTTAGGATATCTCCTCATACATCAAACATCAGAGTATCAGGCGGAAGCGGAAAACAAGATCCGAGTACGGATAAGAAGCAAATCAGCATAAGATGCCCCATAAATAAACACATCCCGCCCATAGATCTCACGGATCCCCGTTCCCGGAATCTCTACACCGAGTGATCGTTGCCAACATCGTCCGTCTCCTTCACCCAGTATCCATCTTGCGGGTATACCTATTCATCTGAATCAAACAATTTATTGTGTGAGACCCTAGGGGTACTCAGCAAGTCTTTATGCCTCTAAAGGGGACACAACCTGGGGTGACGCAATTGCAGCAAAAGATAATACCTAACAATGCTATAGATACTCGCTAACCATCCGCCTAACCAAAGATAGACGTCCGTTAATTAAGAACAACAGTTATAACAGTAATATTAATAGATCCATCCTCCTCCTCGCTTACCAACGAGGAAGCAGACGAACAACCCCCCCCCCCAACCGTTGGCAGTTTTATTAACCATTCCATGAGTGTTGCACTATTTACTAGTCAGATACTTAGTCAAATTAAAAGCGGTACTTTAGTTATACTTGTCTATGATCGAGAAACTGTGCTCCAAGTCGTCCATAACCGCGGACACGGCTTTCAGAAAGTTTTACCCTGCAGGGGTGCACAAATAGTAACACACACTCGATCAACCTCGGAAAAACCAAATCAAAACCCAACGAGGCATTCACGACAAAGCGATCACAGGATTCAGAAATGTTTCAGGGGCCACCCCATTAAGCTACCCGCAATGAAGTTGGCAGGCTCCGAGACGGACCCAAGGTTTGCGCCAATGGCTGTAAACGACTGGGAACCCGAAAGTGTCACTGGGCTTGTCGATACCGCGAAAACACTCCGCAATCCTAAACAGTACAGGTGCTCCTCGCACAATCTTAAATAAAGCAGTAATACATGGCATAAGTACAGGATAGTAATAAAACCCCAAACTACTTTGTGGCCCCAAGAAATAATAATGAATCAAGCTCTGGCTCAGGGGGGTCCATAAGGCCTCCAGGATGTGGATAGTGCGAATAGTCAAGGAACAGGAATCAAGTACTCGGGGTCCTACGGGACAAAAGTGAGCATGAAGAACCAAATAGCAGATGTTGCTCACCGGTGCCACTTTCATTAGTTATCCCATTACTACTCATATTAAGTTGTTTAGGTACCTCGTTATCCATTAGACTCTCACATACCCTACACATGCTGTTCTACGATCCGCATGGCTCAAACAACTCATGTAGTAATGGCTCATGGGATGGAGGAACAAGCTTCGGTGGGGTTTAAAAGTAAAGGCTATGCAGTACTTGGGATTCAATTTAATGCAATCGCGACTCAATGATGCAAGAATAAAATAGAGGTAGTAGGTACTATATGTATGCAAGCATGGGGTAGTGCTTGCCTGGCAGCTCAGTTGGAGCAAGAGATGGATCTGGGTAGTACTCCTGTGATTCCTGGTAATTCTCCTGCTGGGCGTCTATTCGAAGAAGAACCAAACAAACAAGGACCAACATAAATAAAGTGCACAAGCATATGAAATCAAATGCGACAAGCAAACAAGCATGCCATGATGAATGATGCACAATTTACATGGCATTAAAGTAGCATGGCAGGGTGAGGTGTGGAATACAAAATAAAGCATTTTAGTATTTATTTGTTCCAATTTTGTTGTCATAAACAGTTCAGATGTTTAATAATGACATGATGCATGCTTCAATTCAGAACATGGAATGCGTAGTTAGAACGGGCTCGTCGTGCTGATCGATTTAGACATATTATTTATTAAATTTGGAGTTATAAAACTAAAGTTATTAATTTATTAAGAAAAAGGGCATTTCATTGTAATTTTAACCATCTCGAAAATTTATAGTGTTCAAACATTATTTTGAATAGCATATTTGAATTCCTCACATTTTCCTGATTCAAAAACATATATCATTTGTAATATTTGGATTTTGAATTTCAAAGTTATTTAAAATCTGATTTGAATTTGAATTTAAACAATTTCTGAAAAAGTTTATTTAAAAACAGAAAAGCAGGGAAACATTTTACACCCAGGCACTCCAGCCCGACATCGACGGGGTCCGTGCTGACCCAGCAGCCGGTGGGGCGCAGCGGCTGGGTTGGCGTCTCTCACCCGAACATTGCCTAGCCGCAACCGCTGGCAAGTGGGGTCGGGGGCAGCGGGGGCCACGCGCGCGCGTCACCCAGCGGGGATGCGACATGTGGGCGGTCCGGGGACTGCGCGGTGGTGTTTTCCCGGAAACTGAGGTGCCTTTTCGTGAAAGCGGCGACCGACTGACAGGTGGGGCTCCTCGGACTGCGGGTTTAGGCGGGAAAAAGGGCAGGGGCTAAGTGAAAAAGGGCGTCAACTGCTGCTGCGCGCTGACAGAAGGGGCTGTGCCGGCGGTGGATCTGGCCGTCTTCCGTCGACAGTGGCGACGAAACAGCGGCGAAACTCGCTAAGCCGCAAAAAGGAAAAATGTAGAGGGCTGTGCGGGCTACAACTTTTGTTCAGGTGGCGTCGCTGGAGGAGGTCTGTGGCGCGCGGGGCACGACGGGGAACAGAGGCGGACCAAGCGGTGGCGGCGACGCGAGCGGCAAGGTCAGGCGGCGTCTGCGCGCGCGCTGGCTGTTCTACGGATGGCGGCGGCGCTACGGGGCACCAGAGAGGAGGCGAGCAAGTCCGGCGAGTAGGGGGCTCACCAGAGGCGCTCATGCGGAGGAGGCTTGCTGGATAGGAGGGAATCGGCGGCAGCGCTCGAGGCTCTGAGCTTCGGGAACATGGCATCTACGGCGGCACGGCGGCATCTCCAGCGACCTTCCGACGGGGTTCGCGTATAGGCCGAAGAAGAGGAGGCCGGGGAGTCCCCTGGCGCCATGCACAGGCCCGGTGGCCATCATCTCGCGACAGCACAGGGGAAGACCGAGCTAGGGTTTTAGGTGGGGGATGGCCATGGCGGCTTGGGAGGAAGAAGGAGAAGGGGAGAGGGACTTGGGTGCCTCTTGGAAGGGATCTGAGGTGGGGTGAGGCAGTAGAGAGGAAGAGGAGAGCACATGGGATGGTTTCAACTTTTTGGCAAGGTAGAGAAAAGGCCCTCGGGTGACTTCTTCTCCTCTCTTTCTTGTTGTTTTGCTACGAGAGGAAGAGAGGGGACCAGGGGAGGGGCATGCGATGGAGCTGGTGGGGCATGCTCAAAGGAGAGAGGGGTAGCTCGGGTTTAGCTAGGGCATACTAGAGAGGGTGGCTCGGGTTAGGGCTTTAGGAGGGCATGGAGGGTAGCCTTGGCAAAAAATAAGAGAGAGAGAGAGAGAGCTAGTGGGGTGGGCCAGCATGGTCGAGAGATATGGAGAAAGAGAGAGAGAGAGAGAGAGAGAGAGAGAGAGAGAGAGAGAGAGAGAGAGAGAGAGAGAGAGAGAGAGAGAGAGAGAGAGAGAGAGAGAGAGGTGAGTGCTAGGGTAAAGTAGGTTTTAGACTAGAGCTAGGTTTAGAGAGGGAGATGTGGTGGTAGGGTTTTTAGCAAGATCAAACAAGATCAAGCAAAAGGAGTGGTAGAGAGAGATGGTGGTGAGGGATGGAGATGATCCCATAAAGAGAAAAACCCACTTAAACCAAGAGAAAAGCAAATGGCTAAAGGTGGTGGTACTCTTGCATGGCCCATGCAAAATAATAAATGCCATGTATTATCCTTGTGAAAACAATAATGATGATATGGCATTATTCTTATGCATTCCCAAGAAGTGGAATAAAAGCCGAGCAAAAGAATTTATAGAATTAGATCCACCCCACCCACATGAGCTAGAATAAATACCAAAAGAAAAATAAAAGCCCATGGTGAATGGAATGGTGGAATTATAAGGTGGTGACAAAGAAAGGTGGTGGAGTTGAAATAAAAGATATGCCCCCAACTCAACTTGGGCATTAAACAATATATCAATAACCAAATACAATATCAAGAGGCAAATACAATTAATAATGCATATGAGAGAAGAACCAAAGAAAGAGGGTTTTATATGATGCTCAAATGCAAGGTGGCATGATGACATGAGCATGATATAATTATGATGCAACAATTATATATAGGAAGTAGCATTTATATAGACTAGGCTAGTAGCATTGCAATTGTTAGACAATTGGGATGCTACACCTTTCAGCATGCAAGAGGAACTGGCGAGGTTAAAGGAGTCGACAGACAACGTTCTGCCTCCCCCGAGCAAGCCAAGCTCACCCGACCAATCCTTCGACACGTCGGTGCACACCAAGAAAGTTCAGGTCCACCCAACGGACCCAACCAAGATGGCCCTCATCGCCAACAACTTGAGTCCCGCATAGGAACTCGTGCTCGTCGAATTCCTCCGTGAGCGCTGGGAAATCTTTGCTTAGTGTTTAGCAGACATGCCAGGAGTTCCCAGGGAATTCGCCGAGCACTCACTCAACGTTAATCCTGAAGCAAGGACAGTCAAACAAACAATATGGCCACTATCTGAGCCAAGGGCAAAAGCGGTCGGTATGGAAGTCAACAGACTCCTCGACGCTAACTTCATATGCGAATCAAGGAAAGTACCTGGGTCGCAAATCCGGTGCTCGTTCCTAAAAAGACACGGATATCCTGCGGATGTGCGTGGACTTCACCTCCTTGAACAAGCATTGCCCGAAGGACCACTTTCCGTTGCCACGGATCGATCAAATAATCGACTCCACCGCAGGATGCGAGCGCCTCTGCTTCCTCGATGCCTACTCAGGCTATCATCAAATTCAAATGAAGGAGGAGGACTAGGAGAAAACGGTGTTCATAACGCCCTTTGGTGTATTCTGCAACACAACGATGCCCTTAGGGCTGAAAAACGCAGGAGCCACCTACCAGTGGTGTATGCAGCCTACCTTAAGATCCAGCTTGGCCACAACATCCAAGTCTACGTCGATGACATCATCGTCAAAACCAAGGAGGAAGCCTCGTTACTTGATGATCTTCGCAAGACCTTCGATAACCTTGATCGCTACCGGATCAAGATAAATCCGAACAAATGTGCCTTCAGCGTACCATCTGGGCAACTACTCGGGTACCTCATCTCCGCGAGAGGGATCGAGGCCAACCCGAAGAAAATAAAGGCCATACTGGCCATGGAGTAGCCGAAGAACATAAAAGGCATCTAGAAGCTGGCTAGGCGAATCGCGACGCTCAGTCGATTTATCAGTCGAATGGGCGAAAAGGCACTACCCTTCTACCAACTTCTCCGCAAAACTGACAAATTCGAGTGGACAGACAAAGCACAAGAAGCATTCGAAGACCTCAAGCGTCTACTATCCACCTCGCCGATATTGGTAACACCTCGCGAAAAGGAGCCGTTGTTGCTATACATCTCCGCCACCAACGAGGTGGTTAGTACTGTGCTTGTAGTGGAGCGAGCCGAACAAAATAAGATCCATGGGGTGCAACACCCAGTCTACTACCTCAGCGAGGTGCTCACGCCAACAAAACAACGATACCCGCATTATCAGAAACTGGCCTATGGCGTCTTCATGATAGCCAGGCGACTGCGCCACTACTTCCAGGAGCACCCAATCGTAGGGGTGAACGATGCCCCACTTGGGCACATACTCAACAATCCCGACGCCACTGGACGAGTCGTGCTCTGGGGGATAGAGTTGTCTCCACGAGACATCACATATGAGAAGTGCGACGTGATCAAGTCACAAGTTCTCCCGGACTTCCTCGTGCACTGGATGGAAAACCAGCTCCCCGACAAGCCAGACATGTCCTATCTATGGACAATGCACTTCGATGGGTCCAAACACAAGGAGGGAGCTGGTGCAGGCATCATCTTGACATCACCACAAGGTGACAAGATGAGGTACGTTCTGCGAATGCAGTTAACCACCTCCAACAATGAAGCTGAATATGAAGCCTTGCTCCACGAGATGCACGTGGCAAAAACCTACAGCGCAAAGCGACTCGTTATCTACGACGACTCCAAACTGGTGGTCAATCAAACAATGAACAAGTGCGATGCTCTAAGCGACAACATGATCGCCTACCACGACCTCTACTACGCACTCGAGGGAGACTTCGACAACTGCGAGCTGCAGCACGTCGGCCCCGAGAGCAACGAGGAAGCAGACATACTCGCCAACATCGGCTCCACTTATGCCCAGGTGCCACCTGGAGTATTTCTAGAGCGCATCTGCGAGTGCTCCATTAAGCCAAAGGCTCCAGAGCATAAAACCATCACGACAAAGGACTCGGGGGGCTATGCCACCCAAAGAGCCAACGACACTCAACAACATGGAGCCAGGCACAGGACTCGGAGGCCCCATGGAGGTGATGATGATAGAGCAATCCTGGACACAACCATACATCACATACCTGCTCAGTAAAAGGTTGCCAGATGACCCGACAGATGCGCGTCATATAGCGCGACGATCCAAGGCATTCGCCCTCATGAATGGCAAACTATACAAGCACAGCATCACATGAGTCCTTCAACAGTGCATATCCAACGGGGATGGAAGAGCTATCCTCCTCGACATACACGAAGGCACTTGCGGGCACCACGCTGGCAGTCGTTCCCTCGTCGCCAAAGCTCTACGAGATGGATTCTACTGGCCAATGGCAATGCGCGACGCCAAGGACATCGTCTAGCGTTGCAACGCCTGCCAGCGATTCACAGACAAGCCGCGCGCACCTGGCGTGGAGTTCAGGACAATACCCATGGCTTGGCCTTTCGTGCAATGGGGACTCGACATGGTCGGCAAGCTCCAAAAGTCTTCATCTGGAGGATACGTCTACCTCCTTGTCGTAGTTGACAAATTCACCAAGTGGATTGAGGTCATGCCAGTGACAAACCAATCAGGAGCCAGCGCTGTTAAATTCTTTGAGTCCATCGTTTTCCGGTTCAGGGTGCCGCACAACATCATCACCGACAACGGAACAAACTTCACCTCAAATGAATTCCAGGGCTTCTATGAAAAACTGGGAATCAACATCAGCTACGCCTCAGTGGTGCACCCCTAGACCAACGGTCAAGTCGAAATGGCCAACGGCCTCGTCTGAAGTGGGATCAAGAAAAGGCTCCTTCGACCACTTGAAAGAGCTGTCGGGTGCTGGCCGGACTAGCTGCAATCAGTACTATGGAGCCTGCGCACAACCCCAAACAGCACCACAGGCTACACTCTGTTTTTCATGGTACATGATGCCGAGGCGGTACTACCGACAGAAGCAAAGCCCCGCGGGTAGTACCATACAGCAAAGCTGAATCCACCTCCGCACTCGAAGAATCCATCGACCTCCTCGATGAGGCACGCGAGATTGCAGCAGAGAGATCCACGATCTACCAGCAGAACCTCCGCAACTACCACAGCAGAAGGCTACGCCCCAGATCCTTCGTCGAAGGAGATCTGGTCCTGTGACTAAAGCAACAAGGACACCTCAAGCTCGAGTTCCCTTGGGAAGGACCTTACGTGATTACCGAAGTAAAAATCCCAGGTGGCGCCTACCGCCTTAAAGATTTAGAGAGCGGAGTGGCATACTCCAATCCCTCGAACGTCATGCAGCTGCACCGTTTCTACCCTTAGATGTTTTTTACTTTACAAATAAGGCTGTCCAGTCAGGCTACTTAGCCATACATTATACCTCATGATATTCTGCGAATAAATAAATCTAAGTGCCCCAAACTTTGTGTTTTTTCGTCTTCCTATGCAATTATATCACTCGGGGGTTGCGCCACCCTTTACACATCGTTCAACGAATAACGCAGCATCCTAAGTAGCTGATGCGCTATCAATCAAACCCTTGGTAAAACCAGCCTAGATGCAATGCACCTGACAGGTTGGCAAGGTGCTGAGATGAATATACGTCAGGCTAACGAAAAGGAACTGCAGATTACCATACACTCGAAAAGCATACAAGCTAGCAAGCTGTTTACACAATAATGGGTATCAAAAAACACCCGGCACAATTATATCAAATTTACAACACCTATACGTCCATGTGCATGACCATACTACATTACTGTTGCAAAAGGAGGACATTTGTTTGCTCTTCTAAGAAATCGACAATATCCTCGGCTGGCCGATCAACCGCCTGGTAATGTGGCACCATATTCCAGGTCATCCCTTCTAGCGGAGGCGGTGGTCCAGTGGCAACAGCTGCGATATCCACATCTGGCCGATGCAAGTGAACAAACGCCAATGCAGCCTTAGCACCCGTGACCAACTGCTGACGCATGCACTCGCGGACCATGCTGATATCTTGAAACTTTGACAGCAAAGCTAGCAAGCTCGAAGGCACTACATCCAGGGGAAACATCGCCTAAAAAATATGCCTAAGGCACGACTGTGCCTTCTTCAAACACTGAACCACCCGCGATGCACGATCCTGCAGCGTCACCAATGCGATTGCACGATCGTGATCCACCCAGAAGTACCCACTAGCTTGCAGCTGCTCCTGGGTCAAATCGTTCAGTCGAATGGCGACTCGATCCCTCTCATCATGTGGATGACGAGCGCTAACAACTACAAGAAGTAGAGCAAAGCATAAAGACAAAGCGTCGGTGCGAATGGCTACAGAAAAGATAAGAATCTAGAGTGCTAACACTTGAATTGCTCATTCAATTGAGCAACTTCATCCAGAAGATACTTCTCGTGTGTGCTGGCCTTCTCAGCTTTCGACTCCCACACGTCCGTGTTACCACAGATCATGGGAAACTCTTGCTCCAACTGCTTTATGCGATCGCGCAGTCGTGTAAGCAGCAACAGCTCCTCCACCTTTGAACGCGGTCGCGCCATGATACGTCCAAAATGTATCTACTTTCCCGAACACTTTTGCTATTGTTTCTCCTCTATACTTGTGTGATTTGGATACAACTAATGCGGACTGGCGCTGTTTTCAGCAGAATTTCCTTGGTGTCTACTTTTTGTGCAGAAAACCAACTATCAGGAAAAATCCCAGAAAATATGCCAAAAATCATATTTCACCTGAAGACTCCAGGAGCCAGAATACGAGACGGAGAAGAGCCAGGGGTGGCCACACCACCTGGTGGTGAGCCAGGCAGGCCGCCAGGTGGTGTGGGCCCCTGCACCCTCGGCCTCTCTCTTCGCTTATAAGGAGCCTTGACCTAAAAACTTTGGGGGTCAACGTTTTTCCGAAGGAGTTCCGCTCGTCGCCACCACAGATTCCACAAACAGCACTGTAAACTCGTTCGCACCACGGACGGGGAATTGGAGGAGATCATCACCATCATCATCACCATCGCTTCTCCATCGACCATCCATGTTTCCCCCATCTATGAGTGAGTAATCCCCCGCTGTAGGCTATGGGGATGGTAGAGATTGGATGAGATCGTTCATGTAATGGCATCAGATTGTTAGGGCATGGTGCCCAGTATCTTTTATTAGTGCTTTATGACTTTGTTGCGACTTGTTGTGCTTAATGCTTGTCACTAGGGCCCGAGTGCCAGGATTTCAGATCTAAACATGTTATTGATTCATTATGATAGTATTGTTTCTGGTCTTATCTACAAGTTGTATACACACGTTGTTGTCCGGAACCTATGGCCCCGGCGATGTAAATCGGGATAACCAGAAGGGAATGGCTTTGATGTGAGGATCACATGTGTTCACGGAGTGTTAATGCTTTGCTCCGGTGCTCTATTAAAAGGATCACCTTAATTGCCAGTAGTTCCCTAGAGGCCCCACTGCAAACGGGCTGGCAGGACAAAAGATGTTGTGCAAGTTCTCATTACGAGCACGTATGACTATATATGGAACACATGCCTAGGATTGTCTAGTACTTAGATGCTTTATCTTATTTATCTGCAATTGCCCTATGTTCTAATTGCTATGTGAATTGTCTTGTCCATGCAACGCCCGTCCATTCATCCCTATGCCTACCGCACTCGAATCCCACTGTTTACTGCTTTTGTTACTATTGTCTTTGCTTTACTACTGATGTTACTTTACTATTCCTGCTACAAAACTGTTGCTACTGATAAACTGCTGTGAGCAAGATTGTTTCCAGGTCCAGCTGAATTGACAACTCAGTTGTTAAGGCTTATAAATATTCTTTGGCTCCCCTTGTGTCGAATCATTAAATTGGATTTCACTTCCCTCGAAAATACTGTGATACACCCCCTATACTTGTGGGTCATCACGCCACAGTTTCATCGGTGGGAGGAGAGTTAGGAGGATCACTCGAAGGTCCCTATTACAGCCAAAGTAAGAGGCGGATAAGACCAACCATCCATCCATAAAAGGAAGATGTGCATTCAAATTCAACAAGTATCAAAAGGGGTACCCCCATAGAATATAGTTCAGCAAAAGAAAGCTAGGCTATTACACAAGGCAGCTAGGGAGTGCTCTACTTTTTCACTTTTGACTTCGGGGGCTTCCTCGAATCTGTGGCAGTCTCTGACGCCACAGACTTCCCAGTGGTAGCCCCGGATGCCGCAGACTTTGCCGCCTTCACTCGCCACAGCTCCACCGAGTAATTGGCGACTGTTTCATTGAGTCGAGGCACATATTTACTGCAACTACTGGCGAAAGGAGCAAACACTACCTACTGGACATCCGCGGTGACCGGCATCACCTCGGATATTTTGCTGGGGTCTAGTTCCACATCATGGGATTGCGCCATTCCGAGTGCATGGTCACGCCAACGAACCTCCATGCATTCTTGAAGTCCATCGGGACGCCCTCTGCGAAGGATTCTACCAGCCCGTGAAGATTTTCGATCAGCTTGGCCTTGGGAACCATCTCCTCTCGAAGGCGGCTCAACACACACTTGGCATTTCCATGCGTATCTTGGATGGAGATGATGCGGTCTTCGACTGCGGCCATGGCACCAGCCAAGGCATCCGCGCGAGTCAAGGCCTGGGCATCAAAGCTCACGCTGGCATCATCTGAAGAATACAAATATCATCACAGCAACATGCAGGCAAAACGCATTGGAAATTGCAAGTGAGGCAGTATCCTACCAGAGAGCGATTTTGTGATAGAGAAGAGTTGTTCTATGAACAACGTTTCCCTCTCGGCGGCGGAGGAACGTAACTCCTCCTCGCGTTTTTGCGACTCCTTAAGATCCTCGACTGCCTCCTCGTGTTTCTTCTCCACCACGGCAAGTCCCTTTTTGAGGGAAGTGACGCGACGAAGAAGCTCATTATGCTCACCTACAAGGGACAAAAATGGCAAAACCTGAGCTCACCAACCTATACATAAGAAGAGTGGGAAGGAAAGTATAAAGCCAACCTTCGACAACTCGATGGCGGTTATCCAGCATACCATGCTGTCGACCTAAGGATACGATCTGCTCAGCAAGGCGAGCAGAATTCTTCAAGATAGGCTACACCAAAGAAAAAGAAGCATGAGCATTGACAAAAATTCGACTACCAGCGACAAGAGAAAAAATCACGTGTTCCTCCAGGGACTTCAAAGATTCTTTCAGAATCGACGTCCGGGCAACAATCTGATGCCCCTAGTGTGGGGGGAACTCGAAGAATTGGCACCGGAGTGGGTCGCCACCGGAGGAGAAGGAGATTGTGCTGCCACTTCCTTGTTCTTGGAGTCTGTGACTCCGGAGTCCTTGACAAATTGGCAGTCATCGAAGGACGATGACGCCGTTTGACTACCAGAATATCCAGCACCACTTCAGAAGGAAAAGATTTTGAGAAAAACAAGACAAACTCGCAAACATATAAAGACTTACCCGTCCAAATTCTCGAGGTCAAAGGAATCTCCAGACGACTCCTTCGGCAACCTCAGCTTCTTCCGTGAGGGAGGAGCCATGGTGCACACAGGCATGACGGGGATTGGCTCCTCTACAGCAGTAGGAGGACCCTCCGGCATCGTCGGTGATGAGGCATCTGAATCCTGACTATAGGAGCGCTTGCGAGTCCCGTGCCCACTAGACTCGGGGGCTTCCTGCTCCTCCCCAAAAGGGATGGTGGAGCCCGACTCGTCCTCTTCTTTTGTTTCGTGCAGAATTATTCCTTCGGGCTGAGGAGGCAAGTTGGCGGCCACTTTCCAGTCCTAAAAATTAGAACCAAGCATGAGTATAAGTTACAATGAGCAAGTAATCGAAAATATGAAGAACATTCAAAAGGAAGTCCACCTCAGGCAGAGGATGGCTTGTGTAGAATGGAGGCACGACTGAGTCACCCGGGAGATCCTCCTTGGTGGTGTACTTGGTTAGCAGTCGAAACCTACTGTCTACTTTGCTAGAAGAAATGCCCTCTGCAGATATGCGAGTGACATCACCAGTACCAATCCAGCGGCCATCGGATGCACCCTGGCCTATAGAGGATGTACTCGGTGATGCATCCAAGTGCGAATGAGATCAGAGCCGCCTACTTCTTTGCCTATGCGGCACTCGAGGTCGCAGACACGCTGATACGGAGTCTTTATTTCCTCGACTTTGCCGGGCATCACAACATTTTTCCACGACCTCCTCCTCTTGTAGGCCGCCACCGGATCAAAGGGCGCGAGACTGTAGTGCTCTCCGTCGATGGTCGCGGATGTAGAACCACTACTCCCTCCACCCTTGGACAGATGAAGTGAGATTGATGGAGAAATAAGTGACATTTGAGTCGACGTGGATCCCGTAGCCTCCTATATCGTAGACTACTAAACCCGAACCCGACTGGTGTTTGAGCTTAAAGAGTTTTTTGAAGAGGCTAAAGTGTGGCTCGATTCCGAGCCATCTCTCACAAAGAGTAATGAAGCAGGCGATGTGGAGGGTAGAATTCGGGGTCAGCTGGTGCAGCTGGAGCCCGTAGAAACAAAGCAACCCCCTCACAAAGGGTTGAAGGGGGAGAGAAAGACCATGAATGATGAAAGCAAGGAACATCACTCAAAACCCCGCAGGAGGACTGGGGATTACCTCATTGCCGGGAACGCGGGAGTCATCCTCCATGGCAGAGAGCGCTCCATCTTAGCGCTGGGTGAAAATATCTGAGGGCTTGATGACGGATGGGCGCCACGACCCGTTGGTGACGCGGGTCCCCAGGCCCTTCTTCTTCCCAACCGCGGCGGCAGTGTTGGTGCCCGTGGTGGTGGCACCCTTCTTTTGGCCACAGATCCAGCGGTAGATCTTCCCTTCTTCTTCCCCATTTGGCGCTTGCGATGGGAGCACAGGAAGTAGCTCGGGAAAGTGCGGAGTTGGTCCAGTGCCACAAGGAAGATGAGAGAAGTGCGCGAGCGAGAAGAAGATGTGGGGAAATTACCGCATGGAGGACCTCTACTTAACCTCATCAAAGATGCCATCCAACGGCCAGGAGAAAACCAACCTGACGTGTGGCACAAATCGATGTTGACGCGTGGCAAGGGTAAACCACGAACGGTCGCCCCACTCCTCCCATTACGAGCGAGAATCGATGAGGCACAGTTAAAACAGATAGTACGCACGCCTGGTCAAGTCCAAGTCAGAAAATAGGACCCACTACTCGTCACGTCTCGTCAAAGCCGCTCACACGGGCAACTGAGGTCATCTCATCGTCAGCACTGACGTCATTAACTCCAGCAAGAGTACATTTTGACTACTCTAGTCCTTATTTGAGTCTTCGACTTGACCAAGCACTCGGGGGCTATCCTAACAGGAGCGCTGGACGTGCACCCGAGGAACTTTGTACCACAACCAAGCAATATGCGGATATATATTCTCACACAAACCCTTCACTCGACTCAACGATTTGATTGTGGACTTTGGGTAACTCCCATAGGGAGCGCTTGAAGCACATTCGACTATAACAAGCAAAAGATGACAGCAGTCACAAAATACTTATAGTCCGCACTAGAGTCTACGACTCGAATAGGAACTCTAGGGCTACTGCCATAGGGAGCGCTGTCCATGCACCCTATGATTTTTTCTTATACATAAATTGTGTGTTGACTAGGTCCACATTCGATAGATTCGGCGACTCCGCCTCATATTTTCCTACAAAGAGACCGCGTCTCCTGGCTCACCCGAATCATCTCCACGATGAAAAAAATTCGGATGCCATGCTTGCAGCGTGAAGATAAGACCTCAAGAAGGCCTGGCAACACACATGTTGCTCTCTACCAGAAACAGTCTGTGCCTACATGTACGATGAATATGTTGGGGTTCCGCGTATGAAAACAATAAATTTTACCCTATGCCCCTGAACCCCTGAAGCTGCCAGGACCTATCTATTAGTAATACAGTAACAGGAGGGTCTTTTCGTGAACTTACCCTTGAAGACCGAAAAGTGTTGTCAACGCTCAGGAGAGCGTGGTTAATGTAGACGAGCCGAAGTCGACCTCAAGGTCGTGATGAAGTCCTCACGCTCCTTTGACTCCAACGACTTGAGTGCCTCAAGTGCGACACCTCGCGGGGAGTTACACGCCCATGCTTCGACGATGACTCCGCCTCGATCCAAAGAGATGCGGAAGTAGAGCTCTCGGATCCAATCCAAGCAGCGACGGCCTCATGATGAAGATGTCTCTCGTTCGCGCAGTCCAGACTTGGGACCACGGTCACATGAGAGAGAGGGGGAGAGAGAAAATATCAACTAGAGGTCCTCCCAAAAGTGAGAAGACCTTTATTGATTATTGGTGTATTTAATTTGGCCAAATACCCCCACTATATATAGGGGAAGGGGAGGTACTACCTCCCTCAAAGTCCCGGGGTGGGACTAAAGGAGAGGAGGAGGGAGGGGAGGCTGCCGGCCACCTAGTGGGCCCCACGCGGGGGGCTAGGCCCAGCCGGACATCCCTCCTTGCCCCTTCTCCCTCTCTCCTTTCCCTAATGGCCCCTCTCCCTCCGGAAATTGGCCCATTAAGCCTTTGACCATTTAAATTGATTTTCTCTTTATTAAATAATTATGAATAAATGATTAAATCAACATTTAACATTCATTCACACATTATTCAATCTCCATGACTATGGAACACCTTCCACCTCCACTTTGGACATCCTCCGGACTTACCGAAACCCTTCCGGTTTTCTCTCTACTATTCTACGGCGATTCCACCGATCCTATAAACACTCTCTAAGCATCATCAAGCCCTTAAGCGTGATACCCCACGGTTCGAACACCTGCACATGGTCGGGACACTCCCGCACCAATGATCGACAAAGGGACCTGGATGGCCATGTGACCCCTATGCGTTCCACGAAGATCTTTCATCGTTTGAACCGGGACAGTCGTGTCTTATTCCCTTTGTCTCTTGATACTTGCATTGCCTGAGATCTGATCAATGACATCACCATGTCGTGTTCAATCTCGTTACCGAACAACGCTACTTGACTCGTTCTGACAAGTGATATCCCCATGATCAAATCACACACTGCGCAGCTATTGGATATAACTTCTCCGAGTGGGCCCTTCGAGTATCTTCCTATCACATGGATGGACAAATCCTGCTCTTGACATATATTGCCTCAACGGTTTCCTCCAAGTACCTGAACACACCTTTATAACCACTGTATTACCAAGTGGCGCTTGATTCTATCAAAGCAAGACAGTGATTTATATAGCCTCACGGTCTAAGGAATAGTCTACGAGGATACATTTCTAATCATCATAACTTGAACTTCGTGACATGATCGGGTCACGATGTTTAGGTTGGGTATTGGTTCATCATCTCATTCTCGGAATGAGATGACTTCATTTCCAACTAGCATAAATGCCACATGATCAGGAAACATGATCATCTGTTGACCAACTAGAGTTTCACTGGGAACCCCTGGTTGTTTGTATATCACACGTGTATTGATGTTTCCACTCAATACAGTTATAGCATGATATAAAACTTAATCATAAACTATAGGAAATATGATAATAGTCCTTACTAATATTTGTCTCTAGGGCATATTTCCAACAGTCTCCCACTTGCACTAGAGTACAAATACACTAGCTGCATTTGTTCTCAATCATTGGCACCATATATCCGGTACCCTGAACATGCTTGCTCATGGAAGAGGTTGAGTCTTGGGTCTGTACTTTACAGTCCCGAATCCTTTGCAACTTACTAATGTCACCTTGATTGATATTAATACATTATCATCACATGATAGCATCTGTGTGTATGCATTGTCGCTATGGCAGCAGAACGAGGCCTGATTCCAGGAGCCTACAGTGACTTTAGATCAACTCGAGGGCTTTCTCATGAGCACTATGCCCTGGGACACATCATTCTACGTTAAAAGCGAACTAGCCCCACCATAACATTATACAACACTTTAGATGGTACCCTTATCTATTATTATAAATGTATTCATCGAAACACTAGTGCACTCTGTGCAACTTTCGATGTTTTGTTCACCTCGCTTCCTACTTGACTTTAATCGGTATTTACAGGAGTTTCCAACATGTTCCCTTATAACATAACCCTTTATGCTTTAAGATATGTCATCCTTTATGGATTTGGAAAACATGTCTACAGTTCTCTATTAGACACTGTGGACAAACTTAACTCAACGTTTCGTGATTCAAACTTGATCACCTTTAAACATTCCTTATTTGGATTACATATTATGCTAAGTTATCATCATGGTTTACTAAGATAGAACCTATGTATCAACATAGTGGATGAAGATCATCCTTTTCTTTCTTTCAACCATTGATCTTCAACTTAATACTATTCCTAATTTGAGTTATTAAGGACCAGCTCCTTAATTAACTTATATTCTTCAACCCCTGGTCAGAATCCCTTAAGGAATACTACATAATATCATAATACACTTATTATCAACTCCTACACCTTATAAATCATTATTTATAAGTATTTGCGCTTTCATTCTTAACACACTTAAGAATTACTCCTATAAGCTCCCACTCAAAATATGTTCCCACATATTTGAATTTGAGACTTATATTGCTCCCTCTCAAAAATATGTCAATCACATATTATTTCAGGAAGACTTTTATAGCTCCCACTCAATTTCATGCAAATTTCATATCCACTCACTATTTTGAATATCTTCAAAATCCTTTGATCAAATATCAAATTTGGAGATTTACTATGAGATACTAGTACTTTTACTAGTTTTAAATCCACTAGACATTTAGCACATTTGAATCAAATTCATTTGAATTTGTCCAATACTTGACAAATTGTGCTTTTGTCATTCATCCCTTTTCCACTATGGCTTTGCAGTCATTTGGGAAAATTCCAAGTAACCCCTTTTACTTGTGAGATTCAGCAACGAATTGCTTTCTAATCTCAAAGAAATTTTGCTTTTAGGATTTCTCATAGTTTTAGTTTACCATTATTTCCTTAGTAGTTCGTAGGTATGTCATATTCCAATAATCATGACAAATGATTCTCAAATGTCTCCATACAAGATATGGATTACATTTTGAATCCTACTTCATGTAGTGAAAACACTAGTGGAGGAAAACACAATGATCAATATCATTGATTCTTTCCTTTTGTGAAGAGAATCATTCAGGAACATTGTCCGTTGTGCTTCTCAACACTCTAATGTAGGGTTTTGAATCCTCATCGTGTTTTTCACTAATTTCCATTTGCTCCATAATCGAGAAATATCACTAAAAGTGAGCTTTCTCAAAAATGCACCAAAATCCAAGCAATACTTGTTTTGCTTCTCTTTTGGTTTAGCTATGGATTTCGTATTCAAAGTTTTCCAATGAATATGCTACAAGGACTTATTCGCTATTGTTTTGGTTATATCGAATAACCCCAAAACTTTTACGAATTCAAATGGTTCACTACTTTCTAATTGAGTGCTAACTATTTCTAACTAATGGTCTCTACATCTATACTATAACGATTTATTTGGTGCCTTATATTCACCCGCTTTGATATCTAATATCACATTGTGATGCTTTGCATTTTGACGTTTCGAAACGCTTTGCATTCCACAATTTCTTTTATGCCAATCTTATAAAGTCGAATTTCATTACTATTGATCAAATCATAGTAATTAGATTCTCTTTTATCTTTATACCCTTTGTTGATGAAACACTTTGATCAAATCAAATTGTCTCATATTCATGTTTCCTTTGGTAAACTTATTTACACATTTAAACAATCATATAATGATAATTACCATTTTCGTGAAAACACAATACATCGAATATGTATTAAATTTCAACAATTCATTTAAACACTTTGTATTCAAGTAATACACGGTGTTCAAGTTATTTTGCCGAACTTAGGCATGATTTATATGTGATAAGAAATCGAATGACTTTCACATATTATCACATAACTTTGAATTTAAACAATGGTTTTCATTCATTAATGAAATATCATTTAAGTTGGGTATTTAAAGGCATTTCAATATTTTACAAATGTTCATGCATTATCAATTAGTTTCAAACAACAAGGATAATTCAAACATAATCAAACAAGATATGAACACGAATAGAAACCATTCATAAAAGTGGAACAACCGTTTGTTACAAACTCATATGAATAACTGTCTCACAAAGTGTGAGACACACTAAAGAAGTTCACAATCTTTTGATTACAATAATCATCCTAAAACATAAACTAAATGATAAATATCGAGGGAGAGCACCGTTGGCCATCATCATCATGCTCGCCATCAGCACGCAACATCACCTCCTCTCCACCAAGCACCTCTCATGCAGAAGGACCTGTTTTCAGCAAAATAGAACAAGTATCAGATATACTTAACACTGCAAATGTGTTTGCAAGATTATAACATTTATAAAACTGTATATCAAATATATACCTTTGTCATTGATGACCTGAGCGACATCTGGTTCCACCAACACATTCCTGAGATGTGTCACGAACCGGTGGAACTCCATTGATTCCACATGGCCCCTCATTACGCAAGTCCTGACTTGTGCTTGGTAGCAGCGACTGCAGCACAACGCCGTTTGCAAAGGAGCCCGTCATCCAGCTATCCAGGAAGTATGCATGCCTCATGTACACATCATGCATGCGCTCCAAGTGGTCGTCTAGTGATGAGTTCTCCTCCATCTTAATGGAGAGGAAGTCTCCCATCAGCTCATGCTCCCATATGCGTGCTTGTTCCACGAAATGTGTCCTAAGCTGTAGCATCACCGAACGAGGGTTGACATCACCCATGAAAGGCCACAGCTCATCCACCATTCCGAAACGCATGGTAACTGAAATGAAGGAGGCCATCTCACGACGGAGATAGCGGTCTTTCCGCTGCTCTGGGGTCTCTAGGTCAGTGGGCTAATCCAAATCCATCCCATCGAGTATGTAGTCGACCACATCATTCTCGCTAAGGAGAACGTGGAGACGTGCAACCCATATGGAGAAGTTTGATCCATCTAATCTGAGCTTCTCTCCTTCTAACCAATCAATTGTCAACAGGAAAGGTGCCATCTACATTTATAATTGCAAAAGGAATTTAGACTAAGTTTATAATTAAATGAGTTAATAATAACTCCACTCAGAAACACCTATCCCCACAAGGGTTCCTAGTGATAACACGACCCCTATCAGCCACATCTCCCCTGATTGACACGGCCATCGATGTGGGTTCAAAGGTGGACGCTAAACGTCGGTCACATCATTCATGCGACTCGTGCTCGATCTTTCGACCATCTGTGTTCCGAGGCCACGCTTCTATGGCGTGCTAGGCTCACCAACTCAACCTTAGTGTATTCGCTGTGCAACATGGCTTACACCCACTGTATGCGAACGTAGATATGTCTAACACCCAGGCCTCTACCCTGGATCGCCTCATACCGAAGAACTTTCTTGGTGGTGCACACTAAGGGGGAACACAATCGTTGGTAATTTTAATAGGGATCATCTTATTAGGCTACCGTTGAGTATCTAATACTAGCACACAATAAGATATACAAACAATAACATTGAATGTAAATGCGATGTGATATGGTCCTTCACGTCGTGATCTCCATCCGTCACCGGTTCCGCGCCAGGTTCGGTTGCTGACACCAGTGGTACCGTGTCATTCAAGATGGTAGTTCGTCACCTCTGTGACTATCTACTACTACGTAACAAAAGGTAATCACTTTACCTTTGCCAAAACCATATCAAAAAGCAACGCCCCCCTGCAAAACAAAGTTAGACGCCTCTACTTTATCTTTGCATGTTTTACGTGGCTGAATGGGCTTTCGCACAAGAACCGTTCTTACCTACGAACTTTCAGCACAACGCTGATCAAGTAGTTGTCTCTACTACACCCCTTTAGGAGCCCTCCATTGCAAATGGTATACCAACTAATGCGAGAGAGACAGACACCCCCCTAAGCCACTTTATACGGTACAAGCCGTATGTCAAGCGTGGACCAGTCTCGCGAATGAACGCGTAAAGTCGGTTGGGGGCCGCTTCATCAAGCATTACTGCGGTATACACAAGTAAACGTGGGAGGGTAACAACTAGAAGATCAACGCCCACACGCTACATCTCGTGTGTTCTACCTGTACTAGCATTACTACGCATAGATCTAGCTCTGATACCACTGTTGGGGTTCCGCATATGAAAACAATAAATTTTACCCTACGCCCCTGAACCCCTGAAGCTGCCAGGACCTATCTATTAGTAATACAGTAACGGGAGGGGCTTTTCACGAACTTACCCTTGAAGAACGAAAAGCGTTGTCAACGCTCAGGAGAGCGTGGTGATGTAGACGAGCCGAAGCCGACCTCAAGGTCGTGATGAAGTCCTCGCGCTCCTTTGGCTCCAACGACTTGAGTGCCTCAAGTGCGACACCTCGCGGGGAGTTACACATGTCCGATGCCTGACGATGACTCCCGCTTCCCCAATCCAGCAGCAGTTGTGGAAGTAAAGCTCCCGGATCTGAATCCCGCAGCGCGACGGCGCTCCGCGGTGAAGATGTCTCTCATTCACGCAGTTAAGACTTGGGACCACGGTCACGTGAGAGAGAGGGGGAGAGAGAAAATATCAACTGGAGGTCCTCCCAAAAGTGAGAAGACCTTTATTGATTATTGGTGTATTTAATTTGGCCAAATACCACCACTATATATAGGTGGAGGGGAGGTACTACCTCCCTCAAAGTCCCGGGGTGGGACTAAAGGAGAGGAGGGGGGAGGGGAGGCTGCTGGCCACCTAGTGGGCCCCACGTGGGGGGGGGCCTAGGCCCAGCCGGCTAGCCCTCCTTGCCCCTTCTCCCTCTCTCCTTTCCCTAATGGGCCCTCTCCCTCCGGAAATTGGCCCATTAAGCCTTTGACCATTTAAATTGATTTTCTCTTTATTAAATAATTATGAATAAATGATTAAATCAACATTTAACATTCATTCACACATTATTCAATCTCCGTGACTATGGAACACCTTCCACCTCCACTCTGGACATCCTCCGGACTTACCGAAACCCTTCTGGTTTTCTCTCTACTATTCTTCGGCGATTCCACCGATCCTATAAACACTCTCTAAGCATCTCAATCCCTTAAGCGTGATACCCCACGGTTCGGGAACACTCCAGACATGGTCGGGACACTCTCGCACCAATGATCGACAGAGGGACCTGGATGGCCATGTGACCCCTGTGCGTTCCACGAAGATCTTTCATCGTTTGAACCAGGACAGTCGTGTCTTATTCTCTTTGTCTCTCAATACTTGCATTGCCCGAGATCTGATCAATGACATCACCATGTCGTGTTCAATCTCGTTACCGAACAATGCTACTTGACTCATTCTGACAAGTGATATCCCCGTGATCAAATCACACGATACGCAGCTATTGGATATAACTTCTCCTAGTGGGCCCTTCGAGTATCTTCCCGTCACATGGACGGACAAATCCCGCTCTTAACATATATTGCCGAAATGAGATGACTCCATTTCCAACTGGCATAAATGCCACATGATCAGGAAACATGATCATCTGTTGACCAATGAACCAGTGACTAGAGTTTCACTGGGAACTCCTGGTTGTTTGTATATCACACGTGTATTGATGTTTCCACTCAATACAGTTATAGCATGATATAAAACTTAATCATAAACTATATGAAATATGATAATAGTCCTTACTACTATTTGTCTCTAGGGCATATTTCCAACAGAATAAGCCTTGACGAACACGTCAAGTGGTCACACTTACACACTGGGATTCGACTCTATATGACCTCCGCGGCCTGAGTCGAATTATGCTAGTACTTTTCCGAATTCGAGTCCGGGGACTCGAGTTTGAGTAGATTGCGTTGTTTTGCCCTAAGGCAGTTAACTAATCCCGATACATCGGATAAATCAGGCACGTATATCAACAATTCCTATGATACAAGTTAGATCACTCGAAAATATGCTCAGATATGCACTCGAAAGACTACATAAGTCTCCACTCGAATCTACGATTCAACCGGACACTCGGGGGCTACTAACGTGGGCATACCTTACAGGTACTCGAGCTTGGCATATACAGTCTAATCTGGTAGAAGCCCACGGCGTTACCAGGGCCCAATCAAAGATTCAGGTGACCTAATGGAGACTCTGACTTCTTGTGGCACAAGGCGAGATTAAAGATAGAAAGTTTAAAAGGGACAAACCCTAACTTGTAGCCGACTCGAATTGCTACCCGAGACCTAGACTATCTATATAAAGGCTAGGAGGGGGAAGCGAGCAGGATAATCACAACCCTAGTTTCCACAACCTTGCCAGATCGCATCTGTGCACCCCTGTAACTTTCGACTCGCTCGATAATTCCAAGAGCAGACAAGCAGGACTAGGGTCCTCTACGAGGCCTGATCCTGGGTAAATCTTGCGTCCCTATGTGCTTGTTTGCTAGCTGACTGATGCCTCTAGCGCTCCCTCCTTCTCCAAAATCCAAGTCCATAACAATGGGCATTAATAAGTTTGACCCTCATCACATAGAAAATCTGGATAATTTTCACGCATTTAAATAAAACTTTTCAAAGTGCTTGAAGCTTCTCTTAACTTGGTGGAACTAAAGAAGATCATCAAGTTGACTGCGATAAGTTTCGCTATGACCTTTGTTAAAACCTTATCTTTGGGTAATATAATTTGATCTAAGGGGTAGATCAAATGTGATAAACCTAAACCACAACACATTACTCAAGGATGAATACTTAATCTTCTAAAGGTTATATCAAGGTATTATCTACAACAAACCCTGAATACCAAGTTAAGTATATAACTTAAGTAAAGAAATACTATAACTAAATCTTGATACACTTGTTTGCCATAAGTTATTCCTACCATGGGTATCATGGTAGTTCTTAAACATTAACTCTTATCGCAAATAAAGAGAAAATAGAAGTCAAGCCAAGACCATTCATCACATACTTTTGTTGTCATATTAACATATGACATTCATAAATAGCTAAGTCATAGTATCAATTAATCATCAATATTGAGTGATCAATTCCTGACCTAGAACTTATTGACTCTTAGCCTTTGACCTATTATATTTATCTTCCAAAGACCTTAAGTAAATCAATAAGGAGAAGGAACTAGATATGGTAGGGTGTGCATCATCAATGGAATGTGATCCTTAGTGGTGATCAAACCATTTGATATTGGAGGAGTGAACTCACTCATAAGTTAACTAGAATAAGCATCCACACCCAAGAAGTAACTAGTGCTTGAGGAGCCATGAGAAAGCTAGTAGTATTAGTGTATCAAATGATAATCTTCTTAAGTCAAGTATGTATAAACTTAAAGTAAGTTTCCTTAACAAGATAAGCCTATAGAGAGACTAGTACAAGTCTACTACTTAGTTGATGATGGACCTTAATCAAACAAATAGAAGCCTAAGTTTAGCATGATCAAAGGATAGTGGTCATTATTCTCAAGTCACTTGAGGATAGATGACTAGGTGTTGAAGAAGAGTTGTGAGAATATCAAATTAGACAAAACATTAGTAAGCTGAATCATCTAACTTGATCACGAGAAGTTAAGCTAGAGTTTGATGAAGTATATAATATGAGTTATATGGAGTAGTTGAAGGCATAATAGCTTAGCAAAGCTAATACATGAACAAACTTGTATTATGGAGAGTAGTACCATACCTATTCCAGAGGGTTGATATCACATGTGATATAGAGAGAACTATAATCTAGCAAGCCTTGGAAGTAGTTGCAAGATGGATTTAAAGGAGTTGCTGGATGGAGTTAGAAGTAGCTACATTGATGGATTCATCAAGGGTAGTTAAGTAAGAGAAGTTATATACTGAGAGTAAGAATGGAGAATGAGAATTGTTGAGTGGCATGACCATGTCATCATATGATGATGAATATGGTGGAGCCAGATGACTAGTTCATTCAGGGAAAGGAGATCCTAGTGAAGCAGATAAGAGATTTAAATAAAGTATATTTAGGAAAGGAATTCCTTAACTATGACCCAACCTTAGTGAAGTGTGAGGATATGAATTCTTGAGAAACCTTTAAACAAGGTCTTATCAACCCAGGACAAGACCCATGTCTACCTCTTTGTTTAAGACCCTAGAGTTAAGTTGGCATTGGAACCATTTCCTATTTCTAGGTAACCTTTGAATAATATCTCTTGGTCAAATGAAACTAACCAGAGATAATTAGAAAATAGTTGAGTGTTTATTGATGAAAGCCTTGTCCACCTTATCATCTTAAACCCTAATAAAAACCTAGTCCCATGGAATCATCAATTCCACATTAAGAAGTAATCTTAGTATCCCATTCTAAGTTGAGATATTAACCATGATCATGAAGTTAGAGATAAGTCCTTAAGCCTTGATCCCTAGCAACATTCACAAATACACAAGTGGGTAGGGTATTATCTAAATTCATAGTAAGTGTGGTATTAGAAACCCTAAAATGAATGTTGCTTACCATTTAGATCACATGCATCACATGAATAGAAATTGCTATTTAATATTATGTAATAAATTTCTACCAAGAAATCAATCACACTTTATTAGGTAGCGAATAGCTAGTTAAGAAATTGATCCATGCCCATCTTGCAAGAAAGTAGGATGGTTCTGAATAACATTTTAGTGGACCTTGATTAAAGGAAATTCCAAACTTTGAGAACCCTAAAATTTAAACCATTAAATATAATGGTTGTTATATGAGACTAAGTTTAAATAGAATTCTATATATATGATTAGCCATCAACCATTACCATTACATTCATTAAGTGGAAATAAAAATCATTTTATAAGATCTTATTATAAAAAATAAATCTCTAAAACCCTAATTCTCAATAATATTTTCTAACAAAAAATCCTATATATAATCATGATTAGTGTAAATACTAAAAAGAGAATGCCAAACCAATTAGTACATTGATATTTGAAATATTATAAGAATTCAAATTGAAAAAGAAAACAAAAAATAGAAATAGAAAAAGAAGAGAGAAAAAACTGCTAGTAGAACCGGGCCGCAACCTAGCATCCTTGCGCTATTTGTCGCTCACGTGAAGCCCTAACAACTTTTCACTCCAACGCAGCCTAGTAATGGCCCAACCCAAATACCGTTTCGTCTACTCAATCATCTTCTTACACCTCGCATACGGCCGGCGAAGCAGCTCACTAGCGGCAGCTCCACCGTCGCTGCATCAAGATCCGCGTCATTGTAGCCAGAGAGGGGATAAGAACGCCACTGCAATATCCTTTCATCCTCATCCCCTCATTCCCTCTCACTCGCTCTCTCTCTCTGTCTCTCTCTTCCTCTCTACAACCTGAAACCCTAGCCACAGTCACCGAAGCACGTCATTGCCTAGAGTTCATCCCAGAGACCGTGAAGTAGTAGAGGAGAAGCGCCACCGCGTGTAGATCGTCGGAGGAGGTACGCAAGGTCAAGGGGAGTTGGGAGTTGAGCGAATTCTGCCGATCCCTTCTGCAGCAGTTCGTCAGAAAAACTCGTCGGAGAGCACGTCTCTGACCGCGCCTGTCTTCATCGACGCCGCCGCTGCAACCGGGGTGAGCCACTGGTGCTCAAGCATCATCTATCCATCCTCATCTCCCTCTCTATCTCTCTCGCCACGAACACCCGACACCATCGCCGTTGTTCGCCGTCGTGAACCATCTTCCGATGACCATCACCTAGCGGTGCATGCATAGTTAGCCTCATCGTGTCGTCCTCTTTCCAGTGCACCCTACCGTGCATGCTGGGACGTCGTAGTTTGCCGCCAGCGACCACCAACTGGCGGTGGTGGTCGTGCTTGCGTCAGCACGACACCGTGCTCACGTCATCCCGACCCCGCCATGTCGCTGTGTTTGACCCGGTCCAAGCCAACATGGCCCTGACCCCACTTGTCTATGGCTCAGAGTAGAGACAGGTTAAGTAATAAAAGTATGAACGCGTCAGGGTGATGCAATAAATCTTTTAAGAATTAGTTTAATAATTTCTGAAATTGACTAAACCTTATAAATTCAATAACTTTTATTTTATAATTCAGGAAAATATATATTATATATCAAAATGTTCATAAAAATAAACCCTACAATTTAAACCTATTATTATACTTTATTTTCCAACTTAAATGAAATAGTTATTATTATTTAGCAAATATCCTATTAAGGATAAATCTTAAATAAGTATATTCTATTATTAAAAATTTATAAAAATAGGTATAATATATCAAAATTCTTAGAAAAACAAAATACACATTCACAAACTTATTTCATACACTTTTGTATCACTTAACAAAATATCTATTATTTATTAGGTATTTATAAAGTGATAAAAACTTACAAAAGTCATATCTTATTATTTAAAAATCACAAAAATACATTAAAAATATTAAAATCATCACAAAAATAAAATCTACACATTAAAAATATCAACTCTAATTTTTGAAGTAAAATAAAGGTAAAGGTTTAATATATATTGTTTAAGTTGTTTTCTTTTATTTTAATTCATTAAATATATATATATATATAACTTCACTATTGCCTTTATCATTATTTGTTTAAGGTCTAAAAGTGTAAAAACAAGTTCAATTGATGTTTATATGAAGTAAAAATTGATCCAACCATTTTAAAGTGTAGTTCCTAAAGCTGCCATCCAAAGTAATTACATTTTGTTCCTAAATTTTTTAATCAATTATAAAATCTATAACAAAGAGTATATTGTTTGTTTTGAGGATTCTCCTCATTTATAAAATCACTAAGATAACATTTACCATTTCTTTTACAAGATTTGGAATCCACTTAAAAATCTAAACCAAGTTCTTAAGTAACTAAAGTAGCATTTTCCCATGTTTTATAAAGTCTAATCATTAATTCTAAAGATAAGTAAGTGATTCCATTCACTTATAATTTTAATAAAACACCACCCCATAAAAGCAATAAAACTTACCTTTTACCTTTATGAATCATTAAGAAGTAAACCACCTGTAATATGATGCCATATTTAAAATATATAAGTCTCCACTTGCTAGTATAATAGCTATTCAAATATGCTAATTATTTTCTTCTTGAATACTTATAGTTAATAAGAAACCCTAAATGTGTAACTTCAAGTTGAAATGCTTTCACTTCTAAATGAAATCTTTTCCTCAAAAGTGATTCTTTTAAAGTAAATACAAATGAACTCCATATTTGTCTTTAACTCTCTAAGTTATAATAGAATAAACTCTGACATTTATCAACACTTTGGGTGCTATGTCATTGTGTGTTACTCATTGTATCTACATATTGTTTCACACACACTCACAAGCCTTAATAAGAAGCACAAATGTGAAACTATGATAAAAATGCAACACATCTAAAGAACTCATTCTAAGTTCCAAACCCTAGATCAGATATGATTATTTCGGGAATTCGCGTTTATCCAATTGCATTACATTACTTATGCATAATTACATCTTGCTTCTTTAAACATTCTTCCTTATCGGACCAATGATGATGTTTACAGACTTTGGATCTTCTATTGTCTTGAAGACCGTGATTGCATATTCTTGCAATCACAAAAGGCAAGTTCACACTTGCTCATGTCCTTTGATTATTTTATATGCTTGTAACTCAAATTTTGTCATCACCTACATTTTAAAAAGGTCAGAAAACACTATTTTCATAATAATAGGATTATGGATTATTTACCAGATGGTAATAATCTACTGCTACAGTTCCAGTGGTAAAGGAACATAATATCTAGGACTTAACAACCAATGTCCCCAGTGATTTTAGCGTTGTTTATTACGCGTTAACCATAATATTTGGAATGGGACGGAGAAGTCAGCTGGATCTTCTTCCTTTCGCATGGACGGATGACCTTATCGTGAAGCTATAGATTTCTCGTGGAGAATCCAGCACATGGGTGGGACCCTTCAATGCCCTGCGATATTAGTGTCTAGACTATCTGTGCATAGCTATCTTGGTGGAGGTTCACCCTATATGATGGTGGATGCTAGGCAGAGCTGCTTATAGAGTCTTCGGAAACCTATCATAATTGTAGCTTGCCTGAAAGGGGGCTTAACAGAGATGTGGTTGGTCTGAAGGGTCGCGTCTTCATGCGGGGTCGCGGAGAAGGGCAGTGATTGGCTTGGATCTTAGACTGGGCCCCACATCAAGAAAGTGTGGACGAGCCAGCAACTCGGATGTGCAACAAGGCTAAGGTCTCTCATGGGTAAAGCAATGCACCTATATAGAGTGTAAGAACTGTGACATATTACTCCCTATTCCGGGAAGGAGCTACGAATGCACAGGAAAGGAAATCCACGAAAGTTCTGGTAAACCTATGAAGGCTGACAGGCATAGTTTTCAGAATAAAAGCAATCTTTGAAGAAATGTTTACAAAAACTTGCATAGCCTATGACCTACGATCTGTGGCTATATCTAGTGCATCAAACACTCCTTTTTAGTGAACTTGCTGAGTACGCTCGTACTCACCCGTACCTTTTTAACCCTTGCTAGATTCTAAAGCCAATAAGGACGATGTCAACATCAACTTATGCTCAAGGGAATCATCACCAAATAATTTATGAATATTTCAATTGATCTATTGGTTCCTTCTTATTCTTTCACAATGTCAAACTGGGATCATATGGTGTTGGAGAAGTCTTGCCATCAATAAATCCAAATTGGCTCAAGACCTTCTCAACATAATGAGATCATGTTAAAGTAATCTCATTCTCGTTCTTAATAAGCTTGATGTTTAGAATCACATCAGCCTCTTTCAGATCATTCATGTCAAAGCTCTTTGACAAGAAAGACTTGAATTCATTTACCACTTTCATGTTTGTACCAAAGATTAGAATATCATCCATGTACAAACATAATATAACACTATCGCCCCCCACTAGAGCGATAGTACACACACCTATCAGCCTCATTAATGACAAAACCAACAAAAAGTAGAGCTCTGTCAAACTTCTCATGTCATTTCTTAGGTGCTTGTTTCAGGCCATATAGAGATTTTAACAACTTGCACACCTTTATCTCTTCACCCTTTATTACAAACCCATCCGGCTAATCTATACAGATCTCCTCTTCCAACTCTCCATTCAGGAAAGTTGTCTTCACGTCTATTTGATGAACGAAAAGACCATAAGAGGCATCCAGGGACAGTAGTACTCGAATGGTGGTCAGTATAGCGACATGTGAATAGGTGTCAAAGTAATTTTCGCCTTCTTTCCGTGTGTAGCTGTTTTCGGGGATGACCAGGATATCTTGCGTTACAACGCACGAGTTGACCTCGCCGGCCGACCTACACGTAGAAATAAAGACTCTCATATCTAGGAGTCACTGACAAGAACGGCCACAAGAGGATAATGGTTCGGCGACGATGCCGTAGAGGACATCACCACCTTCGTGATAGATGGCTTGCTATGCCGGAACTTGCGCACGCAGGAATTTACCTCGTGATCAGACTTTAGGAGAGCGGACAGCTCGGGGAGAGGCGTCACGGCGCCGGAGAATCTGTTGACCACGCAGCACCGCCTGTCCTTGTGGTATTCGAAGAACATATTCTCGCTGATGCTGTAGAAGGGGCCTTCGTCCTTCGGAACACATAGACGGTGCCGTCTCTAGTTGGCGAGGTCCAAGATGGTGTCGTCCGGGTCCAGGAGGGAAATCCAGGGGAGCTACGGCGGGACGGGGGCACAAGCTTCGCGATCGTGGACCATGGGCGGCAGACGACGCGGAGGCGGACGTGGTCGGCGAGTGACGGGAGGCGGGAGAGCTTCTTTTGATATCTCGAGTTCCCGTCCCGATGAGTCGATTGGAGGGAGTTTTTAAGCCCTGGCAGAGCCTCCGAGTAAGAGCATCTCCACTCGGGGTCCTCAAAGCCCCCCCCCTCCCAAGGCCTATGAGGGCCGTTGGCGCCAAAAAACGCGCCCAGCCGTGGCCCTCGTTTTAGAATTTCCGCCGGCGCAGCCCAATTATTAACACGGCGGCCCCAGGTGAAACCCTATCTACAGGGAGGCAAGCGGGGGCGCCGGAGGGGAATAAAACATTGCTCTGTCAAGCCACGCGCCCTTCGGCGGCCACGCGGCGGCCGGAAGTGGCCGCCACCATGTTCCCGCCAGTTCCTTCCCACCATTTCCACCGCTTCCCGCCTCAACTTCCCGCCATTTCCGGCTACATAAAGGCCATGGACTCCATTGTCATAGCTCAGATCTACACGCAATTTCATCCTCCAATCTCCCCGCACTAACATACGTCGAGGCGTAGGCGTTGTGCGCCTCCCACTACCCCTGCCCGCCGGGGTACGGGTACCCTCCGGGCTGGAGGTTGAGTGTCGGTGGCGTGCTGGTCCTGCCCGTCCCTCAAGGTGCCGCCCGTCGGTTGGCCATCACCAACCACTACTACGGCGAGCTCACGTCGGAGCAGCGGATGGACACCAACTGGGACCCCGGCAACGCCGCCACCTGGAACGCCTTCTTCACGAACCGTCGCGAGCTGCAGCTCGCCATGTACGAGGGGGGCCGCAGGCTGTGGTGGGGCGCCCGGACACTTGATGGCGTGATGTACCACATAATGGCGGGCGACTATCCCCGCCTCGCAGACCCGCCAGGCGCGGGAAAAAGGCGGCGGAGTCGTGGTGTTCGAATCTCTTGCCAGCGATACGCCGCCTCGGTTGCTGGAGGCTCGGCCGGAGCCTCGGCCGGAGTGGGTGGTCCCTATGGAATACGCCATGGCGGCGCGCCAGCAGAGGCGTCCCGGCGACCTGGAAGAATTTCCGGGCCAGCGTGCGGCCATTCGCGCGTCGCTCGAACCGACGCCGCCGGGGGACACCTGGTGGCGGAAGGAGGAGGCCTATCGTGCGCGCGGTGGAGGCGACGGCGAAGGCTGCAGCCGTTGCGGCCGCTGGTCCCCAAAGCGGCGATCGCTCTTCGGCGATCGTTTGATGTGGCGCGATCATGGCAGGGCAACGTCGACCGACGACGAAGACGACGACTCCTACGACGACTGCAAGGACCAGTACAACAGGAGACACGATTATAACTAATTTTCTATTTTTATTATGTAATAAAATTAAGTTTTCTCTATTTAAATATTATTTTATTAAAATATATGTTTACTTTGGGGGCACAGCTGGGGAAGGCGGCGCTTCCTATTTCCAATTTCGCGCCGGCGGTTTTCATACGGGTCGAAAACGGACAGCGCCAGAACCCGTATGGGGTGTGGAGATGCTCTAATACATGGATTCGAGTTGTACTGTTGTACACATGTATCCCCGGCACCGACTATATAGTGCGTTTAGGGTTGTTACCATATCGCGTGATAGGTTGGCGTATTATGTTGTGTATATACTCCCTCCGTTTCTAAATACATTTTGGCTTTTTTTAGAAAAATATGTAGCTAGACGTCTTTTAGTGTATAATAATTTTGGAACAAAATGAGAGAATTTAATATTTTGGAACGGAGGAAGTATATTGTATACCAACATTATTTATTTTCTTCTGTTTCAACATGGACTTCAACGGAGTACAAATATTTATGTACAAATGGTGCGCCCAATCGTTATAAACACATCATGCAACAAAGAGTATGCATCAAAGATTCAAAACATGCTCGTAGTTTAACAAACCATTTTGTCATAGAAAAGTGAAACCTAACAGAGCTCGTATACATACAAAAGAATCAACAAATTCAGAATTACAGCTTTCAACATTCATGCCTTCCCTGATGAAATTCCAAAAACAATTGCTGTGTCTTTGTTCTCCAAGGTCGGCACAGTAACCAGTCACCCAAAGCTGTTCTTATACAGAACACAAAACAAGTATACGCCACGTGACAAACAGCACTTCAATTTTTCCCAGGTGTAATCCCAACCACAACGTTGCTAACCTGTGTCAAGTGAACAGAGGAAGGTAAGTACTACAGATTCAATCAGCATTGTAAAACACGGGATTAATCGGATTGAAGCAAACAAACGGGGCTTACCAGTTTACCCTTATCGTCAACTGTCATAGGGTTCTCAACAACAACCGTTACATTCTGGGGCTGAGACGTAGGCTGCAAGAAAATGAACAGAAATGAGATAAATCATTCTACTCTTCAGGAACAATTTGTTAGACTATACAATACATTGATATAGACAATTGGACATACAACAGAAGTTGATGGAGCATTATATGCAGATTCATTTGACGTAGGCCTCGGACATGGTGTGGGTGTCATAGTATTTATCTGAAATTCAGAATACAGATGGTGAAAATTCAGTAAATATTGCTGCTAAAGCATTAGGTGCACTTGCATCACATGATGGTTTAGAGCAAAGTTTAGCTTACGCCAGTGTTTGTGATATAATCGCAGATGGCACATTTGACAGAAGGTGCTCCATGTGGATACATCAAAGTTGTCCGGCACCGACCACAGTTCACGTGGGCTATATTATTGACTGCATTATGAACAAAAGTGAAATAACTCCCATGTAAGGAAGTAGATCCAGTGCACTAAACCATACAGAGACAGTATATAACCTAACATACTAATGAAAGCGCAAAGCACATTTTAATTAACTGAACACTATGGTATATTCAATGTTCAGCATGCAATCTAGGTTGTACTAGACAATAACAAGACCAACAATGTAGAGCCAACCTAGCTAATATTGACACTTGTCCTGTGAGGATGCTATAATTCTAAACCATGAAACATGCCACTATCAGGTCCTGCACCGCTACTTGCTGAATTAATTAGGGAAGACAATTGATCACATCTAAAGCTCCATGGATGACACACACACATTCCTCAACAACTTAACATGCCTATGTGTCAAAAGCATAAATGTGTAGAGCTCATAAGAAGAAGAAAGAGCAGGAGATGAGGCAGAATTAGCATTACCTGGTCTGACAAGATTGACTGTACTGCAACATGAGCATCTCACAGTGTCTGCACTACGGGTGTACATCAGCAAAGTTCTGCAACCACCACATATAAGCTGAGCCATTTCCACTGCTGCATTAGAAAAATCGTATTATAAGCATTTTTGTTTCAGATTTAACTTGTACAAGTATATTGAATTGATGTATCTAACAATCAAGCAATATGAACAAAGTATATAAACCTTAAGCAGTAACACCTTTGGAAATCTTGGAAACATAGAAAAAAACTACTATTGGCTGATATTGCAAGAATTGCTTCTTTCAATGACAAATAATCAATTAAACCAGCACTTCACAGGCTATACGGAAGTAGAAATATGACAAGAGAATGAAGTATGGTGGGAAGCAAAGAGCAAGAATTGTGTCCAAGCATAGAATACACAATTGGTGAATTATGAGAAGATGAGGTCCTACTCTCCTGAAGCTTTTACCAATGCAACTAGTTGTTAGTTTTTCAGAAGTATGTGCCACACATGTTAAAATTTCCATTGTCGCACTGAGGGGTGAGCTTTTGAAAGTGCAGATACTGAAGGTTTTTAACTGAGCCGGCATATAAATCAGCCAGAGTGAGAAGATAGCCAAGGGATCGAATGTGGGAATGGTATGGTTGGTGCAAAACGAGGCACAAACTTTTGAATATTAGAGCTGGTGCATTTGGATGACTGGCAGTAAAAAAAATCAGAACTTCGTAGGCAACATTATCTTAAGATGAGGAGGAAAGAGAGAAAGAGAAAATGCATAGAACTTCTTAAAGGAAAACTAAAATCAGGTTTCAGCCCATATTGTTTTCCCAAAGGGTCACAGGAATGTATTGCATATTTGAAAACTCCATTCCCATTTTTGAATGACAATTGAAGTATATGAGCTCGCTGCTAGCTAGTTCTAAGTAGCTCACACACACACAGGTAAAACAGAGGATGAAACAGAGGTATACGCACACATATGAAGCTCTTATTTTCTTAGCTTATTTCATACAACGTGGGGTACATGTCCTTATATAGGACTCAGGAACCGACTATCCTAAACCGACTTTGCTAGAGAAATAACTGCTAGCTTCTACTAGCTACTACCCAGCTGATGCTGTTTTGGACTCTACTACTTTAACAGCTAAGCTACAGCTCATGTCAGGCTAACTCAATTTCACTTTGATTTGCTACTACCGTCATAC
The DNA here is from genome assembly GCA_023614405.1 of Avena insularis. Taxonomy (NCBI): domain Eukaryota; kingdom Viridiplantae; phylum Streptophyta; class Magnoliopsida; order Poales; family Poaceae; genus Avena; species Avena insularis. Next base: position 89,870,216 of record CM042696.1, on the reverse strand, counting down.
TAGTAGTCTCTTGTGCTGACATGCAAGTATGATTAGGCTACTTACTACTAAGCATCCAGATTATTGCTAACATTCTCCCCCTAATCTTGATGCGCTTACTTGATCTCAACAATCTTGAGCTTTTGGCGAAGCAGCTGGAATCGCACACGCCCAAGGGCCTTTGTGAGAATATCTGCGAGTTGATCTTCAGTGCCTATGAATTCGACAGTTACGGTTCCATCTTCGATGCAGCCCCTGATGAAGTGGTACCGCACCTCAATGTGCTTGCTTCTGTCGTGAAAGACTGGGTTCTAGCACAGCTGGATTGCAGACATGTTGTCTACCAGCAGATTGGCAACGAGAGGAGGTGATCCAAGCAAGTCACCAAGCAATCTCCCAAGCCACACTCCTTGGCATGCTGCCGTAGCTGCTGCCATGTACTCAGATTGGCAAGAGGACAGAGACACCACCTTCTGCTTCTGACTCTGCCAAGACACATGGCACTCTCCAAAGAAGAACAGAGTCCCGGAGGTGCTTTTCCTGTCATCAGGGTCTCCAGCCATGTCGGCGTCGCTATAGCCCACCAACTGAGCGGCGTCAGAGCTGTAGACATAGCGGCAGCCAACATCCAGTGTTCCTGCGACGTAGCGCAGCAGATGCTTCACTGCGCTCAGGTGCTCTGTGGTGGGCGCCTCCATGAAGCGGCTCACCATGCCCACGGCGAAGCTGATATCAGGCCGTGTGTGTACCAGATAGCGGAGACTGCCGACGAGGCTGCGATAGAGTGTGACGTCTACAGCAGGGTTTGAGCTCACCTTCGACAGTTTGAGGCGTTGCTCCATTGGAACGTGAGCGCTGTTGCACTCTGCCATCCCAGCTTTCTCCAGCAACTTCACGGCGAACGCGGTCTGCTTCAGTGTGATGCAGCCTGGCGCTTGGCTCACCTCGATGCCGAGGTAGAGAGTGAGCAATCCCAGATCACTCATCTTGAAACGACTGCACATCTGCTGCTTGAATTCTGATATCGCCGTGGCACGTGCTCCGGTGACGATGAGGTCATCCACGTAGACCCCAAGAAGCAGCCGTGAGTCGCCGTCGCCGCGGGTGTACACTGCGTGCTCCGATGCGCTCTGAGTGAAGCTGAGCGACACCAGAACAGCGTCGAGCTTGGTGTTCCATGCCCGTGGAGCCTGTCGGAGGCCGTAGAGCGCCTTGTGCAGGCGCATGACCTTGCTGGAGTTGCCGCTATCGACGAAGCCCGGTGGCTGGCAGACGTACACCTCCTCGCCCAGCTCGCCATTGAGGAACGCCGTCTTCACATCCATGTGATGGACCTGCCACTTGAACTGAGCGGCAACAGCGAGCAAAAGACGGACGGAGTCCAGCCGCGTGACAGGGGCGAAGACCTCATCGAAGTCGATCCCCGGCCGCTGCACGTACCCTTTTGCAACAAGTCTGGCCTTGTGCTCGAGGACGTTGCCATCGGCGTCGTGCTTGAGTTTGTATACCCACTTCAATCCGATGGGCTTGTGGCCAGGTGCAGATCCGTCAGCGTCCAGGTCTCGTTCTCCTCGATGGAGGCTAGCTCGTCCAGCATCGCCTCCCGCCATGCCTCATCAACTTCTGCCTCAGCGAGTGTGGAGGGCTCGCCTGTGGGTGTGAGGAGGAGGCGCTTTGCTTTGCCAGGATTCACCGCCCCAGGATCGATTAGATCTAGCACCGGGCGGTAGCGGAGGGGATCGAGCGGGTCAACACCCGCGTCGAGTTTTTCTTCTGCGTTCTCAGCTGGAGGCGAGACGAAGCGGATGGGCTGGTTTGTCGGCGGGGTCGTGGGCCGGCCCACTGATGGTGGCCCATCAAATGTAGAATCGGCCCGTGCTGGTGGAGACGTGTCCTGGCCTGGTGAAGGAGACGTGGCACGTGCTGGCGTTGGCTCCACAACTGCTGGGAGTGGCTGTGACAGAGTCCAGCTCTCAACCGTGAGAGTGGCTCCGCCGTCGAGCTCCCCCCAATCCCAGCTTGCCCCTTCATCGAAGATGACGTCCCTGGAGACGACGAGCCGCTTCTTTGCTGGATCATAGAGCCGGTAGGCCTTGCTCCCCTCCTCGTACCCAATCATCACCATGGGCTTGCTGCGATCCTCGAGTTTCTTCAAGCCTGGGCGTGTCTCCTTGGCGTATGCTCTGCAGCCGAAGACACGAAGGAAGTGAACATTTGGCTTGATGCCGTGCCAACCTTCGTACGGCGTCTTCCCTTCCAAGCTCCTCGTCAGAGATCGGTTGAGGACGAACACTGCCGCTGATGCAGCCTCACCCCAAAATTCAGCAGGTACGCTCATGGCTTTGAGCATGCTCCTGGTGGCGCCTATAATGGTTTGATTTCGCCTCTCGACCACCCCGTTCTGCTGCGGGGAGTAAGGGGCGCTGAGGTGGCGTCTGACACCGCGATCTGCACACCACTCAGCAAAGTCTGTAGCAGTGAATTCGCCTCCACGATCTGTGCGGAGGACGCGTAGAGGCTGCTGTGATTCTGCCTCTGTCTGGGCCTTGAAGAGGCGAATGGCTGCCGCCGCCTCATCCTTGGTCCTAAGCAGCACCAGCCACATAAACCTACTGTGGTCATCGACAAGCAGCAGGAAGAACCGCTTGCCGCCGTGCGTTGCCGGTGATATTGGGCCGCAAAGGTCGCCATGCACCAGCTCCAGCGGCTTCGAGGCACGAAACCTGGCAACCACAGGGAACGGTGCTCGACGGTGTTTCCCGGCGATGCAAGCCTCACAGAGCTGCTCGGCATGGTCGATGGTGGGCAGGCCGCGCACCAGGCCCTGCCTAGACAGCTTCTGCAGGCCGTCGAAGCCCTGGTGGGCAAAGCGCTGATGCCAGCGCCATGCCTCATCGTTGGCATGCACTGACAGACATACCGGCTGCACTATTTGAAGATGTGCAACGTACAGCCGGTTTCTTGTGCGCGGCACCTTGGCGATGAGCACCTGATCTTGATCGCGGACGCTCATGAAGCTGTGCTCGACGTGGGTGGGGAAGCCGAGCTCGTCCAGCTTGCCAATGCTGACGATGTTCGACTTGAGCTTCGGGATCCAGTAGACACTTGACAGCTCGCGGTGTCGCTCGCCGTCGATGGCGAACAGAACGGTGCCACGTCCACAGATGTCGACGACCGAACCGTCCCCGAAGCGCACCTTGCCTGAGACGCTCTTGTCCAGCTCCGTGAAGACAGTATCGTCGCCGGTCATGTGGTTCGAGGCCCCGGTGTCGAGGTACCAGGCCTCATCGGCGTCGCGTGGTGAGCGCTTGAGCACGACGCGGGCGCGCTCCTCGTTCAGGAATACGTGCTCCCCCGTGAGCAGCGCCGCCATGGGCGCCGCAGCAGCAGCTGGAAGTGCGGTGTCAGATAGCTCGACCAGATGTGCCACCGCGGCAGCTTCGCCGCCTACCGCTTCATGACAGCTTCGCGGGCCCAAAGTGTCCCTTTTTCTTGCAATAATGGCACCGGTCACGATCGACCTCCGCCGGTGCCTTGGCCTTGCCTCGCCCACCGGATCGGTTGTTGCCACCTTCACCGCGGTCGCGGCCTGCGCTGCTTGAGCTGGAGCCACCGCCACGGCCTTGCTTGCGCTTCTCCCACTGCTTCTCCGTGAGGAGCAGTTGGCCGTTGGAGTCGTTGTTCTCAGCGGCAAGGCGCTCGTCAATGGCCCGGAGGTGACCGACGACTTCCTCGACGGTGAGAGTCGCCGGGTCCATCAGTGTCTCCATCGAGAACGCGATCTGCATGAGACGGCCAGGCACAACCGAGAGAAATTTTCTTACGATTTTCTCCTCGTCGCAGGTGTCGCCGAGGGAGCGGAGGGTCGCGCCGAGGTTCGTGATCCTCAGCCCGAACTCGTCGACGTGCTCGCCATCCTTGAACGCGAGCGATTCGAACTCCGTTCGCAGCCGCCGCACACGCGTGTCCCGGACGCGATCGTTGCCTTGATGTTGCAGACGGATCGCCTGCCACGCTGCCTTGGCACTGCCCTTCCCGATCAGCATCGGATGCAGCTCCGACAGAGTGGACCGGAGCAGCGCGGCAAACGCCTGCTTGTCCTCGCGCTGCGGAACGCCGTCGTCCACGATCGGATCCCAGAGGGACGCGGCCTGCATGTTCACCTCCATCACCATGGCCCAGTTGGTGTACTCCCCCCGCTTCAGCATCGGGAAAACAAGACTCACGCCGCCACCGCCGACAGCCTCGTGCACTACCTGCTGCACCATGATCTCACCTCCTCTGCACTGTGTCCTGCTCCGTCCCCGGCTTGGCGAGCGCTGTCGCTGTCCCGTAGGAGGAGGGGTCACCGAAGCTCGCAGTGGTGGTGTTTGGCCGGTGCGCCTGTTCCCTGACATCTCTCAATACCAATGGCTCTGATACCAATTGAAGTATATGAGCTCGCTGCTAGCTAGTTCTAAGTAGCTCACACACACACAGGTAAAACAGAGGATGAAACAGAGGTATACGCACACATATGAAGCTCTTATTTTCTTAGCTTATTTCATACAACGTGGGGTACATGTCCTTATATAGGACTCAGGAACCGACTATCCTAAACCGACTTTGCTAGAGAAATAACTGCTAGCTTCTACTAGCTACTACCCAGCTGATGCTGTTTTGGACTCTACTACTTTAACAGCTAAGCTACAGCTCATGTCAGGCTAACTCAATTTCACTTTGATTTGCTACTACCGTCATACTAGTAGTCTCTTGTGCTGACATGCAAGTATGATTAGGCTACTTACTACTAAGCATCCAGATTATTGCTAACAACAATTGCAGGTGAAATATCTAAGTACTATAATCCAAGATTCTTGTGAAATTCCGACAATCTAAAGTGGACCTTGGTACATTGGTAAGCAGAAGGCAGCAGACATGTGAAAATTGGGATCCAAGACAAATGGCAGACTGTGTAAAGTGAAAGGACACAGAAAGCACAATGCTGTAAATGGATGGAAGGAGGTAATTCTGGGTTCCACTATAGTTTGAATACTAGGAACATAAGAGTCATCAACAGAATATTGTAATTCTAACACTACATAAAAAGTACCCAGTCACCCAGCACAAACAACTGCAGAAATGTATCTAGTACTTAGCTGAGAATGTACAGTTTTATAAGTTATGAAGATAGCGTACATACAGATCCAACACAAATAAACTTGTCGTGTTTGCCAAATTTAAAATGGTTTTGTTATTTCCTATGAATTAATAATACTTCTCCATGCTTTTTGCAGAGAGAACTTGTCCTTTTTTGAGAACAAATGACAGGGTTCAACATAAGATTTATCCATCAGCCTGATATTATCCGCTCTGGATATATATATATACTAAAGTACCCTACAAGCAGCAGATAGTAAAATTAGGCATGCAGAAGATTGAACTGAAAGACAATAATCTGCCCAAACTAAACATGTTTGTGGAGAGAATGGATTTAAGCACGAAATCAGGCTGCATCAAGTACCTGGTGCTGGTGGTGGGACGGCGGTGATGGCCCGGCACACGGCGCAGCAGACGCTGGGCGCCCCCGCCGGGTAGGCCAGGACCCTCCGACAGCGGTGGCACACGATCTGGCTCTGCATACCTGCAACCGAAGCTGAGAAGAAAGGCGAAGAGGGAGCGACAGCGTAAGGAGCAAGACATTTACAAGTTGCGTCAATACCTTATATTATAGGTAACCAATAAAAATATAACGAAAATAAATCCGATCATCCGGTGACCCGAGGCTGCAAACAGAAATATTGGGGAAAAGGCGAGACCAACCGTACTCTACCCAACAAGTACAACGCGGCGCTGCCCCGTGGCGGATCTGAGCTCGCTCGAGATCTCGATCGGGAAGCAGCAGGTGGGTGAGGAGGTCTGCTTACCGGCTTCTGGACGGAACCGGCCGATCGTCTCCTCCCGCCTTCCGGCCGGCGGCTCCGGGCCCGTGAAGGTAAAGTCCTGGCGACGGGCGCGGCGGCGATTTTTCTCGCCGGCGGAAGTGGCACGGAAGGGGAGGGGAGAGGGAGAGGATCGGAGTGCGACAGGGGTCTGATTTCGGATGTGGGAGGAGACGCGGCGAAGGAATCAAGCAAGGAAGGAAGGGAGGGGAGCGGTAACGTCGTCGGTTTGGGCTCCCGGGAAGCAGAGTGGGGGGGGAAACTTCATTTATGTCACGCGGTTCTGTTTCGTCTTCTTTACTACCTAGTCGGCCCCTGGATTGAGCAATAGTCAACGCGCGTGTCGCGCTAATTCTGCGTTGCCCGTGCCACGAGATCGAATCTGGTATGTGTTGGCAGCACAAGGGCGCACGGTGATGTCGCGCTCTTGCTTAATTTGGGTGATCCGGCATCTGGCACGAGATCTTTCGCCGATCCGGCATCTGGCAAAATTACCGTGTGTAAATTGTCTGCAAAATTCCAGACTATCTGTTTAGGTGTTCTCATGCCGAAATCCGGCGCTATTTATGGTCAGACAAAGCTAGTTTCCGGTCTGGAAATGCCCAATTTCCTACTCGCGTTCCTAGACGAGTTTCCAGGCGAAGAAAAAAACATCGTCATATTCGGATTTTTTGGTTCCCGCGGACGAAAACTCGGCCAAAAGTGTTAGACAGAAGTACGTCTAAAAAGTTTGGCGATCAAATTATTACAGAACAAGATAAAATAGTTCGGCGATCAGTCGTCGATGGGATGGTCCCCTCCAGCATGTCCGGTGCGACGGGGATAAGTGTGTCGGCGTCGTGGCCGGCCGACTGGTTGGAGGAGATCGAAGTAGAGCTCGGCGAAGCCATGGCGGCGGAGGCGGTCGGCGCAGAGCTTGGCGTGCTGGTGGCGATGTCCTCTTGGAGGTTGGCGTTGTGTCGCGCCATATACCAGGCCTTGACCGACGTGCTCATCGCCGAGGTGTCTTCGTCGCCCATGAGTAACTGGAGATTTGTGTTCCTCTTCTTGGCGGTGTAGTTCGCTTTGAGGAGGTCGAGCTTGCGGTCTTGGTTCTAGAGCAGCTGCGTCCATCTCTTGTCGGCCTTCTCCTCCCTCTTCTTGGTACGGACCATGGTGTCGGCAATGCACTTCTCGATGGAATCCTAGAGGCGCTCGGCGGGAGATCCTGTGGCTTTGAGCATCTTCGTCTTCTTCTGGCCGAGCTCTAGCCTTTCTTCGCCGGCAGCAGGGGAGGAGCCGCCAGGTTGTACACAACGTCCTTGGTCTTGCCGAGGCTCACGCGAGTGTCCACCCATTTCTCGCATTTCTCTATCACGGAAAACACATGGTGGAACTTGAACTCCATCTTGGTGTCATCCCGGTACATGCCGAGTGCACGGAGGAGCTGCAAAGGCAAGGCAAAGTGTGTCCGGATAGACATGAACAAGTACCTTCGACAAGTGTTCGACAAAGTACCTTGTCATCCATGGTTTCACCGCTGACGGGTGTGCGGTCGACCTCCTCGAGAATGTTGTGCCACTTGCTACACGCCTGGTGGATGAGCCCCCAGTGGTTGATCATGGCTTTCTCGCCGCGCTCCATGTGAACTTTGCTGTACGCCGAGTCACAAAGGATGCGTTCGTCGAACGCTAGCTTTACGCGCTTCCAGTAATTGTCCGAGTTTTGGTTGGCGCCAGTGATGGGATCATGCTCACCGCTTTCCAGGCGTCGACGAGGCAAAGGTCCTCAAGCATTGTCCACTTGATCCGGGGCTCCGGTGTCGAGGTGCCCGCCTTCCTCTTGCCTTTGGCTTTGGCCACGAGCTGGGCATCTCTTCGACTTCTCCCGCCTCCTCGGCCCGGTCTCGGCGAAACTCGAGACTCGATGTCGTGCTCGGCGCTGGTCGGGGACTGTTCTTGAGTGAAGAAAGATCGGGTTGGGCGCTCTCGGCTTCGTATTCTTTTCCGTTGGTTCGCCGACGACGGATTGGGGTTTGACGAAACCCTTTGGCGGCATGGAGGGCCAGAGCTCGGCGAACTGGCGGGGATGTGGGGAAATGGAGAGGGAAGGCGGAAGGGAAGAAGAAAAGGGCGGGAACTCGGCCTCCTCTCGCCGACAAGGTTGGCCCACCCATTTTTTGGCTACGTCTGACGTTCCCAGTGCCGCGGGATCGGGCTGGGAACGTCGGATGAATGTTGGGCCAAATCCGGATGAAACCGGCATCCCGAGAACGCGACTGGGCAAAAAATCGCCGTCCGGACAAAAAAAAGCCCTCGAAACAGCATCCTGGCAACCCGAGTGGAGATGCTCTTACATACAACCTCTTTGTCGCCATTACCTTTTCTTCCTCTAGGTCACTATAATAATTCCTATGTAGCAGATTCGACATTTTCTCCAAACAGACTTTCCACCTGCTTTATAAATAAAGTCATATACGATACAAAGTGATGAAACAACAATTTTATTAAGACACAACACCAAATGAAATTCTGAATTCGACATTCAGCATCCAACAACCATATTATTAAGAGAAAACGAAAAAAGAAAAGAGATCGCACCAAAATGCCACGTGGAAGCACGATCAACGACTGTCTTTCGCAACACATACCAGCCAGAATAGTTCTCCACAAGCAACAACTCCAGGAAAGTAACGACAAAGCGTTGCAATGGCTAGATCCAACCACTCAAGTAAATAATTATAGGTTTTCATCTTGAAAATTAAGTTCAAGAAACTCCAAACAATGACTTAGGCAAGAAAACGTCACAAATATGTCCCCAGGGACAACCAAACGAGATAAGATCTAGGGTTTTGACCGTGGAGAGACGAGAAAATGGAATAGCACCGCCAAAACAAGGCGTTATGTGCCACCGCATCCACTTGCCTATGCAAAAAGACCTACCAACTAGCTTTCATAAAGTCGACAAGTTCGACAATCCAAGATATTAATGTGGCATGTCCAGTCAAAGAAGCCATTGCATACACACTCGGTCCTGATGTAAGCATTACCACGTAACTGGTAACCAAGCTAGCACAAGTAATATTACGGCGACAAGAACCATTCCCTGAGCCTCAGATGCCCGCCGACACACGACACACAATTCAAACGCCAAATTTGATGAGGAGGAAAGGCCAAAGGGGCCATCGAAATCACACGTTTGGTACCCTCTAGCAGTCTGGCCCCACATAGTCCCTCGGCAACGGCTGTCAGCGGAAGATACACATCTCTACCATGAGTGGATGTTGCTCCGCTAATGTCACGGTGTCACCGCCAACACTGTCACAACTCCTCACACCAACTCTAGGCTCCGTAGAACCTGCTAATTGCCGGTATTACAATCCTTTGCAAGGATACTCTTGAGGAAGAGTGGCGTGTAGTTGACCCACACACACCGTCTTCGATCCGAGCTAGCTCTATGGACACACGCATGGGCTACCTCATTCACAATCTGTAACAACCCAAAACTTTCATCCAAGGTTATTAATATCCAAATCATTAAATTTAGGGTTAACAAAAACTTTTCCAATTAAAATTATTAAAACATTCATTTGTGCGTGTATTTAAATAGGCTTTGATTTGAATTGCCATGATTAAGTGATCCATTGCTTGTAAAAAGATTCTTAGGTGAAATAAACATCATCTAAATCATTCCTAAACAAATCCCAAAGAAAAACTAATCAAAATGAATAAAAGAAGAGAATGGTCATTTGTGCCATTTTAATCAACATGCCTACTTTGGCTTTTCCTGGGACTCATTTCTTAACAGAGAAAAATGTGGATCTTTACACCCCTTGCTAGTACACATAATGATGTACCAAGACCCACTTTATGATCTGCCAAAAACTTTCAAACACTATTTTTAAATGGCATTTGAAAATTCAATCTAGTTCATATAGAAAGATCCCACTATTTCAAAAACCACTCAAATGAGCTCCATTTTCAAAACCCAAGCAACCACAGAGTCTCAAGCTTATAACCAGCACACCCACCAAAAATCTTTTCAAAATTCAAAACTAAATTTCTTGCGGCCATTTTTACAAACACTTGGCAGGCAGGAATCAAACTCTAATCCTAGCTCAATGTTTTTTACAGGGTTTTGCCCCCATTTGATCTCCATTTACTCCCTCTGTCCCTTCTAGCTATAACCAAAGCCTAAGCACCTCACCCTTTGTCCCTAGCAGCAATGCCATGCCACCCCGAGCACCATGCCGCCGGCCTAACTTGCCAACGCCGCAGCAGACCGCCCCTCTCTCTCGCCATGTCTATGAGCTAGCCCAGACCTCACCGCCACCCTCTGTCCCCTCCCCGAGCATAGTCGAGTCGTGGACCACCTGCAGCGCGCCGCGCCTAGAGTGTCTGCGCCATGCTGAGCACGCTGAGCGCCAGCTGCCCGACACGCAGTGCACACGCCTCGACCGCAGAGCCATGCCGCGTCGCCACGACTGGAACCTCCAGACATGCCTGCTCCATGCTGCTTCGAACCACAGCCACCGCACGCCGTTGAAATGGATCGTATGGGCACCTAGAGGGAGGGTGAATAGGTGCTACACCAACTTTTAATTCTTTTTCAATTTTAGGCTTAGCAAAAAGGTAAATTCTCTAGACAAACTAATGTGTGGAATTTCCCTATATGCAAACCTATCTACTAGCGAGTAAGGAGCGAGTGGAAGAGGAACGAGTGAACCAAAGTGAAGCACGCGGAGACACAGGATTTGTTTGACCGCAGTTCCTTCCTTGTTAAGGAAAGTACGTCTGCGTTGGAGGGGTGGGCAGTACTAAGACCACCACGCCACAAAAGGCCTCACCCTGTTCTCCGATGGATCTCGCCACAACAGGCCTGATCCACCTTCCACTATAGGTACCCTTCGAGGCGGGCACCGGTGCCTTTACACAACTAGCGGGGCAACAACTCCACAACAACTTGGAGGCTCCCGAAATGACAACAAGCTGCCACAAGAACAAAGTTGTCAAACACAATAACAAGATCTAGGTATTGACAAGAATACTAGATCCGGGATTTCTCCAAGTGAATGGAGAGGAGTTGAAGCGCTTGATTCTTGATGTTGATGATGAACTTCTCCTCCTTCAATTCCACCAAAGATCAAGACCTTCGAGTGGGTGAAGTGGGAGATTGAGAATGAGAGCTCTTGCACAAGGTCTGGTCAATTTCGAATGAATCAAGAGTTCTGATCGTTGGGGAAGAGGGGGTACTTATACCCCCTTCCAAAAACCAGCCGTTGCACATTTTGGGGGGCGGATTATCTAGCCTGGGAAAACACCGCCCCAGACTCGGAATATCCGGCAGATAATCCGCCCCCTCACAGAGCGCCGCGCCGAGCTTGCCCTTGATCAACTTCTGGGGGCCGGATTATCCGGTCCTATGTGAAGGCCGGATTATCTAGCCTGGGGAAGAAAAACCGCCCCAGTTCGGATTTTCTGGGAGAAAATCTGACCGGATACCGAGCGACGCGCCTTGGCTCCTTTCGGCGCCGAAAGCGGGGCCAGATTATCCGCCTCATGAAAACCCGGATTATCCGACTGGGAGGAACACTGCTTAGCTCGATTTTCCGGAGAAAATATCGACACAGAGTGACGCGCCTTGGCTTCCTTGAGGGATGAGGTAGGCCGGATTATCCGGCCCTTGGAAGGGCGGATTATCCGGGCCCCCTCAAAACTTCCTACACACTTAGCACACATGAAAAGTCTCCATAGTATTGTTATCTAACACGCAAAACATAGGAAAACATGAAATTTTCTTTCAATCTCCCCCTTTTTGGTGTTAGATGACAATACCAGGATTTGCAGGAGAAAGACACAAGACACACAAAGATAACTATGAAAGGGACTCCCCCTCAATGTGTGCATAATAGAGTTTTGCATTGGAATACAAATGCACACAAATAGGTGAATCTATTCCATAGACAAAATGGCAAGAACACATACCACCGAAGTAGAGAATAGGCATCCTTGACATAAATCACAATTATTACTGGATAACCATTATGAGTGTGCGCCTTCCGTGATAAACCTCCAGCAATAGGATATGAATAGATATAACCATGAGCATAATCCACGATATGAAGACCATAAGTATCATCCAGACAACCACATAAAGTCTCAACCACAAATCACAAACCACGAATTTAAAAGTTCAACGCTAAATGGGCATAAGCAGGAAATAACGAATAGAAAAAGCGCAAGTGCTTATGCCCGACCCATGCAAATCCACGGACAACCTAATAGAACTACTTCTCCCCCTTTGGCATCGAGACACCAAAAAGGGAGAAGAGCGATGCTAGCGCCCCATGGGATCACTCATCGTAGTCCTCGTCCGTGTCCTCGTCCTCTTCTTCATTCTTTTCCTCATCCTCATCATCAAGCTCCTCAGTGTCACCTTCCTCATCTTCATCATCAGCAGCAGGCGCAGACGGGAACAAGTGACGCTCCAGCTCACCATAGTTCAGCTCGGAGGAAGAGTTCCACCGAGCATACGGAGTGGGAGGTGTAGGAGCCGGAGGAGCACCCGACGCGCCAGACACATGGTGGAGAATGAGCTGCTGGGAGTGAGCCAACTCATGGCGCTGCCTGTAAGCCTCGTACTGACCCTTGCGCGTGTCCACGCCCATGCAGAGAATGTGACGCTAGAACCAGTTCAGCTGCTTGATCTCACGGGCCACGGGAGGTACAGGCAGCCTGCGAGCATCCCTCATGAGGCCCTCAGGAGCAGAGGAGGGGTGAGAAGTCTTCCGAACCTTGTTGTATATCTTCTTGGCCTTGTGCATCGAGTTAATGTGGAACTCCTCAGCAGGAAGCAGGTGGCGGATGAGCATCATAATGTAGGGCGCATAGGGAATGGACAGACGGTTGAACATAGCATCACACAACTCATGGTAAATGAAGTCCATGACATCCAGCTGATCTTGACCGACTCATCCTCACAAGAAGCAACTTCATGAGAAAATTGAAGTAGCTGAACAAGGTGACCACGGACGCTGTCATTGTTTCCCCCACTCGGTGTAATAGAGTCACGGAAGAGACCCACCAAAGCAGCATAGATGGGAGCAAGACCAGCCACAGTACCCACAATGCCATTGTCCACAGTACACGGAGAGAGAGCAGCATCCTTGTTGGGCTTCAGCTGAGTGATGATGCGGTGACCACTGGCTCTATCCCTGTTGCGGAAGGAGTACCCCAGAACCTCAGCAAACACGTGAAAAACAGCAGTCATGGGCCTGTCATGAGTCATCCACTTCATAGTGCGACACTCATCACCACAAATCACCAGAGTGGAGAAGAATTGCTTCACCACCTCAGAGTCAAAGGAGCATTAGAGAGACATGAGACGGTGCAGCCCCATCCTCTCAGCCACATACATTGCATCCACAAGATGCGCTTTCTCCAAAGCCTCAGCAAGTACCAGTGGGTGCATAGGCCTAATGTTCAGCCTGGCATAGATGTCTTCATAAATCCCTTTCTGTTCTGCACACCAAAACCGGGTATCCCCCAGCTCATCATCACGAGGCAGCACAACAAACAAGTCACGGTGACGGATGGCAGAGAAGGAGACCGCATCCAGAGCAATGTCGTTGATCTTGGGCTCCTTGCCCTTCCTCTTGGACACCCCCTTCCGAGTCCTCTTGGATTGTTCAGCCATGCGCCTCTCTTCGTTCTTCCTTCTCCTCAATTCAACTTCGTCCACTAAGTGACCCTGTCCGTCGTCCCGAAAGTACTTGGCGCGAGGACGGTGCTTGTAGGTCTTGGAAACACCGGAACCACCTGTGAGGAGAATAAGGGCGATAGCATGGGGATAAGCATACACACAAGTCCAGGAGAGAGCATGGAAAAGGTAGTCAAAAAGTTCATAGGTCAAAACTACTCAATACATACACCATAGTGAAATTGAAGCAGACTTGAATCTGTCAGGCCGGATTATCCGGCCTGGCCAGGGGCGGATAATCCGGCCCTGGCAGAAATTTTTCGATTTCACCAAGATTGCATGCAAAAAAGTAGATCGGGCCTAGAAACTGCAAGACTACGAGTTCTATGCGAAAACACATCCTTCTAGACAACGTTCCACCCAACAAGATACACATCTAGCCAAAGATGGGGAGAGAGGGACTTACCCTTACTCATTGGAGGAAGAACGCGGAGGAGAAGGTACCCGGAGGCGCGGAGAAGAAGATCCGGGGAGGCCCGGAAAATCCGGTGGCCGGAGAGGCTCCGGGGAGGGTGAGGGACGACAGGCGGCGGCTGGGGAGAAGGAGGGGGCTGGGGGAGAAGTGCTCTTATGATCCCTTCTCCCCGAGCCCTGCCCTTTAAGATCAAATCCGCCAGGGCCGGATTATCCGGCCTAAATTCTGGGATTCTGTTATACACAGAACCAGGCCCGCGCGTCCCCAAACAACACCCCCACAAGGTGTACAAGGGACTTGTGTGCAAGAATAGATGGCTTAGAGGTAGGAAAGGCTTAGGATTAAGAGACCAAACTGAGATGGTACTAGACACTCAAAATTGCAAAATCCAAATCAAATAAAAGCCAATATTGAGTGTGATTCCCATAAGAACAAGAGAGAGCAAATAACATCCAAAAAGATCCAATTCTCCACAAAGGAGAGGGCGGTGGCCGAAGCCACCTTGTTGGAGTGTATGGTGTGACACCGCGAAGATATATCTTGGGTTCACGACCAATACTCATCAATAAGCTCACATATCACAACATGATATTAAGAGAAATGATATAACTTGCTATTGGCATTATGGGGGGAGGGTTAGCCCAATAAGTTAGGACCACACTCCCCCTATATCCATGCCCACACCTAGACCAAACAAGGATTGAGATGTACGAGTGGGTGCATGGGTAATCAAGACAAGCTCCCGGAATCAATGATATTTAGCTCATTCCTCAAATAGCAGAATCTTGCTTTATCAAGTGGCTTTGTAAAAATATCCGCCAGTTGGTTCTTCGTGCTCACAAAAGATAGATCAATATCACCTCGAGCAACATGGTCATGAATAAAATGATTCCGAATCTCAATATGCTTCGTCCTTGTGTGTTGAACTAGATTGTACGCAATTTTGATAGCACTTTCATTATCACATAAAAGAGGCACTTTGTCACAATTGACACCGTATTCCTTTAAAGTTTGCCTCATCCACAATAATTGAGTACAAGTTTGCAAAGAAGAACATATTCAGCTTCGGCGGTGGAGACAGATATACAATTCTGCTTTTTGGAGGACCAACATACAAGAGATCTTCCCAAGAATTGACAAGCTCCAGATGTTGACTTCCAATCATCCTTATCACCAGCCCAATCTGAGTCAGTATAACCACATAAAGAGAAATTGGAGCCCTTGGGATACCAGAGACCAAAGTTGGGGGAATGAACTAAATATCGAAAGATCCTCTTGACCGCCACTAAGTGGCTTTCTTTAGGAGCTGCTTGATACCTTGCACACACTCCCACACTCAACACAATATCGGGTCTAGATGCGCATAGGTAAAGAAGAGAGTCGATCATGGACCGGTATACCTTTTGGTCCACATCTTTACCATGAGGGTTGAGTTCAAGATGACACTTTGTTTGCATCGGAGTAGCGACACCATTTAGATCCGTCATCTTGAATCTCTTGAGCATGTCTTGGATGTACTTTGCTTGATTAATAAAGGTTCCTTCTCTAAGTTGCTTGATCTCGAATCCAAGAAAGAACCGTAGTTCCCCCATCATAGACATCTCAAACCTGTCAGTCATAAGCTTTGAAAATTCATCGTTAAATGCTTTGTTAGTAGAACCAAAAATGATATCGTCTACATATAGTTGGCATACGAAGAGCTCCCCCTTAACCTTCTTAGTAAAAAGAGTGGGGTCGATTTGCCCAACTTCGAAACCACGATCTAACAAAAGCTCTTTAAGGTGCTCATACCACACACGTGGGGCTTGTTTAAGGCCATAGAGTGCCTTATCGAGTTTGTAGACATGGTTCGGGAAGTTAGGATCCTCAAACCCCGGGGGTTGCTTTACTTATGCCAACTCATGTAGAGGACCGTTAAGGAAGGCACTCTTGACGTCCATTTGCTGCAACTTAAAATTGTTATGGGCAGCATAAGCAAGAAGGATACGGATGGACTCAAGGCGAGCCACAGGAGCATAGGTCTCGCCAAAGTCGATGCCCTCAACTTGGGAGTAACCTTGTGCCACAAGTCTTGCCTTGTTCCTCACAACAATGCCATTCTCATCTTGCTTGTTCTTGAAAATCCACTTGGTGCCGATAACATTGCGGCACTCTTTGGGTTTCTCCACTAGTTTCCAGACTTTGTTGTGCTCGAAATTATTCAATTCTTCATGCATAGCAACAACCCAGTCTGGGTCTTCAAGAGCTTCAAAGACCTTCTTAGGTTCCACCATGGAGATATGAGCTTGATGCTCACCAAAACTGGCCAATTCTCTTCTTGTAGAAACCCTTCGTCGAAGATCACCAACAACCTTGTCGAGAGTGTGACCCTCAACTCAAGGTTATGATCACGAGCCTTGCAACGAAGTTCAATAAGTTTATTGTCTCTTGGTGGAGGAGATTCATCACTTGAGTGCATTGGAAGCATTTTCTCGCTTTGATCAAGAATTAGAACATCAAGAGGTGTGGTGGAGATGTATGCCCCTAGGTGAGTCCGTAGCCATAGCAGGAGGCTGCAGAACTGGAGAGTCAGGGCCGGATAATTCGGCCGATGAAGAGGCCGGATAATCTGGCCTGGGAGTACTTGCAGCATCTTCATTAGGGAGCCTGGGACTTGCTTGAACGGGCGAGAAGCCGGATAATCCGGGGTCAGCCAGAAAATCCGGCCTGGAGCTTGCGATGATATATTCACCACCAGGAGCAGAAAGGTCAGCTAGTACGGGTTGGCCGGATAATCCGGTGTCCACCGGAAAATCCGGCCTGGAGCTTTCTAGAGCATCTTGACCTTCAGCAGTTGATGGCGATGGTGTAGAAGTTGCCCCCGTGGTTGGAGCATGTTGCGTATGTGTAGATGAGGGATCTATATGAGTAGAGCATTGTTCTTCCCGGTCCGCCACAAGGGGTTCCTCAATGGGGCAGAAGAATCCCACGCCCATTCTTCTTATGGCATCTTGGGGTATTTCAACATCGGTAAGTATTTCATACGATTTGGCCGCATCTCCGTGATGATCTCCTTGCTTCCGGTCGTATGACTCGTACAACCACTATCGAGTACCCATTTAGAACCACCGGAAGCATAGCCCTGCAAGAAAATTACTTCTTGGTTTTAGGTACCCATTTTTCAATAGGTCCTCTCATGTTAGTAACAAGGGTCTTGGGAACCCAAATAGACCAAGGAATGTAACAATCATAAGGCCCTACATAACTAGCATAAACATCACCATAAGAATCACAATATAGTTCGAAATTAGGATTGTTGATCCCTACAAAACCATCATAATTAGTCTTGTCATTTGTAATGTTTCTAGTCTTTGATTGAGCAGTCTTCTTCTTCTTCTTATTTTTGTTTTTCTTGCTCTTTATCTTGGGTATGTAACCAAGACCTTCTTTACTGTGGTTTGTCCTTTGCCAGCTCAGTATCTCATCAATAACCCCTTTACCTTTGTGTTGAGAACTTCTTGTAAGATCTTCTTTTCCAAGGGATGAAGAGGAGGTACTTGGCACGTCATACCATTTCAATTGAGTTTGGAGCTGGTCATGAGACTCATTTAGAGTAGAATGATCACTCTTCAATGCCTTGTGAGCACTTTCAAGATCATCAAACTTCTCCAAAAGTCTAGCATGAACAGCCCCAAAATCAATCTTTTCTTTCTTTAGTTTCTTTACCTTGGCAAGAGCATGCTCACGTTCTTTAATGAGCTGAGCTACAGCTTCCTCTTGTGACTCCTCTAGGGATTCGAGTCTTTCTTCCAAAGAAACTCGAGCTTCGTCTTCCTCTTCCAAAGCATTCTTCAAAGAGGCTATCTCCAAGGCATCTTCTCTTTCAATTCTGCCCTTTTCTTCAAGGAGATCTTCGGCTTGAGCAAGTTGACTCATAAGAGCATCAAAATGGAGTTTGTGCTCACCTTGTAGGTTAGTGAAAAAGGTATCCAAGGCAATAAATTATTCTTTCATTTCAAGACTGTCATGATCATCCATATCCAAAATTATGTTAGTTTTAGGAAATGAGGAGTTAGAAGTTGATACCTCGGATCCTAGTGCCATTAGAAAAGTGGCGTTGTTGTTGATGGCATTCTCGTTCAGCGAGTCGAAGAGAGAGGAGGGAGTCGATGTGGTGGCTATAGCAGCCACTTCTCAGGAACTTTCATCATCCTCTTCATCTTCACTTGCGGAGGAGTATTCCTCTTGAGCTACAAGTACCATCTTGGGTTGCTTCTTGAAAGGGCCATTCTTCTTAGCAAACAACTTCTTCTTAGGAGCTTTGGATTTCTCTTTGAGAATGAGCCTGCCACCATTGTCTTCTCTATTTTCATAAGGACACTCGGCTACAAAGTGCAGTCTATCTCCACAATTGAAGCAAGTTCTCAATCTTGGGCCACTTTCTCTTCTTCCATTTGACCCGTTCTTGCGCTCAATTTCAGACTTGGCTTTGGCAGGGTCCTTCCAAAAGTTCCTTGCATAGAATGCCATGTACTCACCATGTCCACGTTTGACCTCATCGGGGCAGTCCATGGATATCATCTCAAAAGCTCCTTCATCGTCCTCTTGCTCAACAACATTGGCTTTGAGAGCCACATTGACCCTCTTTTGCATTCCAATGGCCTGAGCACGGGCATCTTCAGCATTCTTTGCCGCCACTTTGAATGACGCCATTTCTTGCATGACTTCATTGGATGTCATTTGATGATAGTTGTGTCTACCTTGCAAGCTCTTCAAATCTGTTGGTTCGAAAGGCATTAAGGCACTCACATACTTTCTTTTTATCCATGCATCATCAATGTGAGTGGCCCCATGCTTCCGAAATGTTGTTGCGATGCCCTTGAGTCTTCTATACATGTCCTCATGGTTTTCACCATCCAACATGTAGAGTCCCTCAGCTTCATTACTAAGGGCATCATACCTGTTTCTTCTCATGCTTTCATTTCCAACAAAAAGGTCTGTAAGAGCATCCCACGCCTCTTTAGCTGTGTTGAGATGTTCAATGTGTGGCATGTCCTTGGGACCCACACCCAGCTGTATCATGTGGAGAGCAGTGGCATTCAACTGGCTATCCACAACCTCCCTTCTTGTTAGATTGGTTTGATCTCCAATATGAATACCTTCTTCAATAATTCTCCACAATTCAATAGAGGAGCTGCAAACATGAGATTTCATTAGAAATTGCCATTGGTTAAAAGAGGATGCAGTGAGCTTGGGTGGATCACCCCTATTGTTTATATGAGGATGAGGGATAGGTGGGTCGGGGGAATATACATGGCGAACCTCACTATATTCCTCCTTACCACTTCCCTTTTTGGAGGTGGAGCCATTTAGTTTTTCGCCTTCCACATCATCATCCTTGGATCCGGTGTTACCCTTTTCCTTAGATGATGGTGAGGGAGCCTCAGAGGAGGATGGAGATGGGGCTATCAATGATGTAAGGCGAGCAATCATTTGATTCATCTCCTCCATCTTGGCCTCAAAGGATTTTAACAAGGTTGTTTCCAACGACTTGAGATCATCCATTGTGACCTTATCCACAGCCTCATTTCCATCATCCTTGGTACCCATACTACTCTTAGGCGGTTAAGCCCGAATTAAGAGCCGGGGCTCTGATACCAATTGAAATGGATCGTATGGGCACCTAGAGGGGGGGTGAATAGGTGCTACACCAATTTTTAATTCTTTTTCAATTTTAGTCTTAGCACAAAGGTAAATTCTCTAGACAAACTAATGTGTGGAATTTCCCTATATGCAAACCTATCTACTAGCGAGTAAGGAGCGAGTGGAAGAGGAACGAGTGAACCAAAGTGAAGCACGCGGAGACACAGGATTTGTTTGACCGCAGTTCCTTCCTTGTTAAGGGAAGTACGTCTATGTTGGAGGGGTGGGCGGTATTAAGACCACCACACCACAAAAGGCCTCACCCTGTTCTCCGATGGATCTCGCCACAACAGGCCTGATCCACCTTCCACTATAGGTACCCTTCGAGGCGGGCACCGGTGCCTTTACACAACTAGAGGGGCAACAACTCCACAACAACTTGGAGGCTCCCGAAATGACAACAAGCTGCCACAAGAACAAAGTTGTCAAACACAATAATAAGATCTAGGTATTGACAAGAATACTAGATCAGGGATTTCTCCAAGTGAATGGAGAGGAGTTGAAGCGCTTGATTCTTGATGTTGATGATGAACTTCTCCTCCTTCAATTCCACCAAAGATCAAGACCTTCGAGTGGTTGAAGTGGGAGATTGAGAATGAGAGCTCTTGCACAAGGTCTGGTCAATTTTGAATGAATCAAGAGTTCTGATCGTTGGGAAAGAAGGGGTACTTATACCCCCTTCCAAAAACCAGCCGTTGCACATTTTGGGGGCCGGATTATCTGGCCCAGGTGAGGGCCGAATTATCCGGCCTAGGTAAAACACCGCCCCAGACTCGGAATATCCGGCAGATAATCTGCCCCCTCACAGAGCGTCGCGCCGAGCTTGCCCTTGATCAACTTCTGGGGGCCGAATTATCCGGTCCTATGTGAAGGCCGGATTATCCGGCCTGGGGAAGAAAAAACACCCCAGTTCGGATTTTCCGGGAGAAAATCCGACCGGATACCGAGCGACGCGCCTTGGATCCTTTTGCTCGAAAACTGGGGGGCCGGATTATCCGGCCCTTGCGAAACCCGGATTATCCGGCCTGGGGAGGAAATCGCAGCCTCGGATTTTCTAGGAGAAAATCCGACTGGACACAGAGTGACGCGCCTTGGCTTCCTCGAGGGATGAGGTAGGCCGGATTATCCGACCCTTGGAAGGACGGATTATCCGGCCCCCCTCAAAACTTCTTGCACACTTAGCACACATGAAAAGTCTCCATAGTATTTTTATTTAACACGCAAAACATAGGAAACATGAAATGTTCTTTCAGCCGTGAAGACCGCCGCCTCGGCCGCTCAGAGCGTGAGCACCGCTCGACCAAACGTCACCGCCCCTAAGCCCGCATTTAAGCCCTAGAGCACCGCTAGGAGACCAGCCACCGTCCCCTACCTCGAGCCACGCTGCTAGCACGCTGTGCAGCCCTCGCCGGAGCCGCCCGCCCATTCCTTTCGGTCGCCTCGTCAAGCTATAAATAGAGGTCACCCCCGCCTCATTCTGCACACCACTCACCTCCCCTCTTGCCACTGATCAGTCCCCACTTCTCCCTGGAGCCGCTCG
The DNA here is from genome assembly GCA_023614405.1 of Avena insularis. NCBI lineage: Eukaryota > Viridiplantae > Streptophyta > Magnoliopsida > Poales > Poaceae > Avena > Avena insularis. The sequence continues at coordinate 89,848,942 of CM042696.1, read as the reverse complement.
AGCTCGTAGTCGCCGGAATTCCACCGGAGCTGTCCGCCTCTGGAGGAGAAGGGCCCCGCTGATTGCGACCACCCCCAGAGCTGCCTCGACTACCCCTGAGTCCGACGTGGACAACCAGTTCGATCGCCCCCATCGCCGTCGTTGCTGGAGCCTTGGTACGCCCCCTGAGCACCCCCATCGAGCCGCTAGGGTTAGACCTCGCCGGCGACCTGTCTGTCGTCGACGACGAGCCCCAGCCGTCGATCCTAGTTCTAATCTAACGGCCCACATCGCCCCGTACCGCTTCGCGTGTTAAAAGCCGCTGACCGGTGGACCCCCCTGTCAACTGTGCCCTGCACCGCGGAGTGCCACTGGGCCGGCCTGTTAGCTTTCTCGCGCGACTCAGTTAATTCAAATTAGGATTTTTCTATTTAGGTTTGAACTTAGTTCTATCCCCTAGTTTTAAAATCAATTCAAAGAGATTTACAAATCCAAATGGAGTGATTCCAATTTTGTTAAAAAGCTACTGAAAAGATCTATCCAAGCCCGTTGGATTTAATTCAATTAGAGTTAGATATCTCTCCTAGTAAAAATAACAAGACAAAAGCTTTTGCACCTTCAAACATTTTTATAAAACCAACCATGATATCTTTTGAGTTGATTCCAACTCTCAAAAATCACATTTCACCATACCTATCTGAATATGTAATAATATTAAGGTTTACATGCAGTGACTTTGGACTAGTACCAAAATAATGCTATATAGGCATTTCTAGTCACTTTAAATCATTAAATAATAAACTTAAACCAAGTAATTGTGATCCAACCCTTAAATCACATCCCCACATGTTAGAATATGTGGTGATGACATGTTCCACATGATCCCATATTTTAAGTGGTGAATATTAAATCTTAGTTATTTTTGAATGAGTAGAAATTACTTTTCTTAAATAAAAAGAATAAAACTAGGTAATAAAACCTTGTGATGCTTGTGATGATAATAGATCATAAAATGTGTGCCTCAGAGTGCTAATTGGACTAGTTAAGTATTGTTTGGTGATTGTGTACTTCGTATGTATTTATAGACGATAGTACCGACCAAGCTTTCGAGGAGGAGGAGTTCTACCAAGAGGAGGAAGAAAACTTCAACCACTACACTACTCAAGGCAAGCTACTATTGGCAAGCTAACACTTGCAAGTATTATACTAGCAAGCCATCATTAACAATGCAAGCTAACCCTTGCAAGTAGAATGCTTAACAAGCTAGACTTAAACTAGATGAATTGAGAAAAGATGCTTTAGACATGATTTGGTTATACCACTTCGACTATCATTTACCCCAAGTATTAAATTCAAGCTTTACTTCCTTTACTTTACCCAAAGTTCCTTACTTGTTTTGAAGGTAGCATAAAGAGTATAAAACTTGGCCTATTTAGATAAACTTTAGATGTCATTCTATGGCATGAGATTGATCCCATCTTTCTACCTTAGTGAACACTCTTAACTTAGTAGCTTAGAGTTGATAAAAACTTGAGTCACTTTAGATGGGAACACTTGGTGAAAATGAATTATGAAAACCTTGGAATGATGAGTCATTCTATTAAGATATTTTGACCTGTGTTGAGAAACACAAATGGTTTATGATGGTGAAAATGTTGAGGCATCAGCCTTAACCCTTTTACAAAACTGATGGTTGGATTCGGATGCGATACCATTCCAAATTTACCGTACAACCACAATACCTGAATTGGGTAAGGCTTAGCCGGAAGTTTATATGCATTAGTATTAGTTCCTCATGGAGAGGTTTGAGCTGAGGCTACCTCTCAATGTTGTTCACCTATGCAGTGCCCAAGATGACAGATGGTCATGGTTGGGAGGCCATGCTCATAGGAGAGGTGCTTATACTAGAGTGTGTAAAGGAAATGTTATGTTTGATTATCTGCATACTAAGTATGATGATTCAGGGTTATCCCTGACAGATGTATCGAATCTTATGGTGAAAGTGTACCATCTCTGCAGAGTGTCAAACTATTCGAATAGCCGCGTCCGCGGTTATGGACAGTTGGAGTGGCCATACTGTTTCGTTGTCAGATGTTTTCAAAATGACTTATGAGATGACTGATGAATCTTGACTTGACCACAACAGGGTTGTGACTATGACACTAGCTTCCCAACTTAAGTGATTCTAGAACTTTATTTTATCTTTCTTTGTTTCTGAACTCAGCTTAGGTTTCAAACTTAAATTATTAGTTAAACTTCGCTTTAGCATTTTCCCACTAGAACTATCTTACTTGTTAGTGGTAGTTTGCGAGTACTTAAAGAGTACTCATGGCTTTTGTCCCTGGCTATTCTCATGGCCAGACTATGAAGGAGACTACCAAGATGATGGCCAGCAGGACGACTATGATAACTAGGACTATCTCGTCACAAGATTGCTGTGCCCCTGAAGATGGACCCACCGCTACGCTTATCTTTTATTTCGCTGCTTGTTGTATTAAGACTGGATCATGAGATACTTATTTGTGTAAGACCTTATTTATGGTTTGTAATGGATGATGTACTGTGATATCCAATCTATTATGTCTCGTAAAAATGGTAATCCTGGGATTGCGATGAATAACATAACAGGCATCTGGGATTAAAAATCCAGATGTTGACACAATCCTGCTTACATAATTCAACTTAAAGCTACTGAAAAACCCGCTGAGCTCCCTAATTTCCTGGCAAACACTAGTAATGATGGATCTACCAGAATCAGAATGGTTATAGAAGTTAACCACTTCTTGAGCATCTGACTCGACGATCACGAGCCTAAGCCCCATGTCAATTGCCAACGAACTCCTTCACTGACCGCTTCTGCTTCCAGAACAATAGCATTGAAGGCATAATCATGCCATAGAGCTTGTACCCTCAATAGCGAACCATCGTGATCCCGAATCACCAGATCGGTGGCACCATAGTTCGCTTCCTCATTGTATCCTGCATTAAGACCTCATTTGACATGATGTGTGCTGCCGTGCGCTTTCACTTGACGCCATCTTGTCATTGCGCTTTTGTCACCTATTGAGCCCTGTGGAACTTCTTGATGCCCCACCGCCTCCTCGGTCGCGCGGGCTTTGTCCAATGGCAACGGTGGAGAGGGGCAGTTGATTAGTGATGGAGTGGTAGATGCCAGAGGCGAATTTTAGTTTTCTTAATGGAAAATGATACAGATCCCCCGGGGGATAACGCCTCGCGATCCCGCCGTCATGGCGTGACAACGTGGGTGGGACCAGATCCTTCTTCTTCGTCCCAAATCCTCTTTCCATGCTTTTCACACCAGGTGTCCGCAGTCCCGCACGCCTGCTTTGCCGCCAAAGCTGCTTGTTACCAGCGTACTTGCATTGCCGCTTCTTTGCTTGCGCCATTACCGCCGCTTTTCAGCCGCCGCCCCTGCCTTTGGTCTCCCCATATCCGCATGTGCTCGCCATGGGCGAGTTACAGTCACCGACGAGCTGCGTAGAGGTCGCTACAAGTAATGAAGCTTGCTACCACTATGGACGCTTTGCTACAGCTGCGGTAGGCTTGCTACCACATGGCGGCGACATGCTTGCTACCACGACGGTGGGCTTGCTACCACAACGATGGTGCTTTGCTACAAGAAGGATGTGGCTTTTGCTACCATGTGTTAATGTCTCGATGAAGTCTCTTTTTGCTACATGTGTTAATTTTTTTGCTAAACTGCTTTAATGGTTTTGCTACAATATAGTAATTTTTTGCTACAAGTTCTCCGTGAGATATTCCGGAAAGTCTCCGAGTCTCCGTGACATCGGTTTTGCTACATTAGAACGAAACTGCTACAAAGTCCCTACGAGGTCTCCCATGAGTTCTCCGTGAACGGTCTTTTTGTTCTATTTTCTGAACGTTTTTGCTACAATGTAGCAAAAGCGGGACCAATGTAGCAAAAGCGGGACAAATGTAGCAAAACAGTAAAGGACGAACGTGAAGATCTCGGACCATCGATGCATCGATCTAATTTGGGGACCCGGGGGATGGAAAGTTTCCATCCCCCGGGGGACGCCTAGCATTGCCCTTTCTTAATACAACAAAAATTGGTAAAAAAGATCATGTACTAAGAAATACTCCTGTAGTAAGTTAGGAGTACGTTTTTAGTTGCATAAAAAACGGTGAAAGTCTGAACCAACGATATCATTGCACGAATCTAGACACGACCGATCCACCACTCTAAACCCTTCTTCGGTACGAACTTTGTGCAGCACTTCTTCCCCTTTCACTCTCCCCTCTCTCAAATCGAGCACTCGGCGCCGTGGGCTCAGCCGCCACGCAACCAATGGCCACAGCCGCCGCCGCCGCACGTCTCACCCCCGCCATCCTGCCCCGTCCCCGCAGGAGGGTCCCCGCGCCGTGTGCCTCGGCTAGCGGCACCTCCGGGCGCAGCCGACGGCTGCGCTGTGAGTTCGTTGCCAGCGTCGGGAACGGCGCGCTCTCCGGCGAGGACGACCCTCGACTGATAGACCGCGTAAGAGCTTTCTTTACTGCTTAGTTCTTCTTCTTGTTGCCCTTCCATTTTCGTTTCCTCTGGCCATTTGGCCGAATAAGTGATTCACTTCACGGCCCGCGAGTGAATGAGTAAGGCTCCGTGCCGTTGCCGTGGCGTCGAGAACACGGAGTGTGGCGCAGCGTTGAGGTGGAGCTTGTAAGCAAGGATAACTCTATCCGTTTCTCCTAGTTAGTGTTGCGTCTGCTGCGCATGTTCCTGCTCACGGGCTGTGCATTGTGTCGAATACCTAGCGTGCAAGTTGGCAGTGCGGTGACCTGAGTGTACTTCTTTCAGGGAAATGTTGTCTTATCTTGATAATGTCTTTTTTAGGTTGCTCTGCTCTGTCTTATTAACTGGTGCAGTGAGATAAGTTTGACTTGACAAGAATTATGATACACTTGAGCATTTAAGTGTTTGAAAAAGTGAATGTCAGACTTGCAAGCATGTAATGTCGATTATACACCTAATAAAAAGGAACAGAGGGAGTACAATAGTGTAATAGGATACATTGATATCTTGTGCTTTAGTTCTATATGGAACTTCACATGTATTATTCCCAGTTCTCTTTAGTGCAGATGTCCCATTAACAGAGGCATAATGTCTCATTTTTTTACATAGGCATGTCATATAATTTTTTTTCCTTCGTGGCTATGACATCTTTTGTGAAATCGCTATGCTATTTTTCCCATGTCGGTGCAAAAAAATAGGTAATTACTTGTTAATTTGCTTCTCATTAGGACATAGTGACATACTCTTTACAATTTCATCTACAGCAAAAAGCTCTTGATGCAGCAATGAGTGACATAAACAACTCTTTTGGCAAAGGAAGTGTTACAAGATTAGGCAGCGCTGGCGGGGCTTTTGTGTATGTTTTAATGCTTAAATGTATCAAAATTCGGTTGAAATTTCCATGCATGCTATTCATAATGACTGTTACTGTATCTATCCAGCGAGACTTTTCCAAGTGGCTGCTTAACACTAGATTTTGCTTTGGGCGGTGGCCTTCCAAAAGGAAGAGTAGTAGAGGTAACTTCTTGTGTTTATGCTTCCTAGCATCAATGAGCGAAGTATGATTTATTCTTGCTTTGATTGTGGCACCTTCGGATCACCATTTGCTCTGATCTTTCCAATTTTGCAATAACGTACTAACCTCTTGAGTCTTGACGATTTGATTTGCAACAATTTGAAGGTCTATGGTCCAGAAAGCAGTGGAAAGACGACTCTGGCTCTGCATGCCATTGCCGAAATACAGGTCTTTTTTATGAATATAAGTATGATATCATTGTGCAGTTCATGATCGCGGCAAGAACTTAATGATACTAAAAGACTCAAAATCCTATATGCAGAAACTAGGAGGAAATGCAATGCTTGTGGATGCAGAGCATGCTTTTGATCCAGCTTATTCAAAAGCACTCGGGGTAGATATTGAAAATCTGATTGTCTGCCAGCCAGACAATGGAGAAATGGCGCTAGAAAGTAATACATTCTCCACTTATGAGGGCTCAGTGCCTGTTGTTTTACATATTATTTATTATTCTAATATTGTTCTACTTGTAAACTTAGTAGTGAGTAGTGACTAGTTTGGATTTTCCACACACTAGTGACTGATTTGGATTTCTCACATACACAATTTCTCTTTCAATACAGTTGTTGCATGCCATTTTATCTTGTACTATCTGAATAGTGTTTGGCACGTAACAGTAATTAGTGACACATCAAATTTATATCTTTTACTTTCTTTGCCATTTGTGGGTCAATTATATTTCTACCATCTTTTGACAGGACTTTGTTTAGCCATTCTCAACTATTTTCTATTTGATGACCAGAAAGTCTGGAATTATACTCTAATTTTTATACATTTTTTTTTTTCAAAATGCTTATACTATTTCAAGCATCCACCATATCATAATCCACTGTGATGCCAAACAACAGCCTAGAAGTTGTTGTGACTTTATTTTTGTGAATTTGACTGACATGTATGTTTTCTCTACCAGTTGCGGACCGTATGTGTAGATCTGGAGCAATAGATCTCATCTGTATTGATTCAGTATCAGCCCTCACTCCACGTGCGGAAATTGAAGTATGATTCTCTTTCCTTTTTGTTTTTGCTTACATTTACATTCAGAATGATGCATGAAAATATGATCAATTTATTTGCTAGGGTGAGATAGGGATGCAGCAGATGGGTTTACAAGCTCGTCTGATGAGTCAAGCATTGAGAAAGATGTCGGGCAATGCCTCAAAGGCTGGTTGTACTCTTATGTTCTTGAATCAAATAAGATACAAGGTGTTCTTATATTAGTTTCAGCTGACTGTTCATTTCCATCTTATTCCATTGCTTGATAAATTTCATACTTTCTAGATTGGAGTTTTCTACGGGAATCCTGAAGTTACTAGTGGAGGGATAGCTTTGAAATTCTTCGCGTCAGTTCGCCTAGAGATACGACACATTGGGAAGATAAAATCTGTAAGATCAATGAAATAATTTCACCTTTCTATGGCTTGACCTTGATAATATTTATCTTATTTTGCCAAGGCCAAGGGGGATGAAGATATTGGTGTCAAGGTCCGTGTCAGAGTGCAGAAGAGTAAAGTATGTGGTGAACATGTCTATTTCTTGCTTTGTATTATGCTCCGCAGTTTGTAACTCGGACATTAATATCTTTTCTCTTCTTTGCAAGGTCTCCAGGCCCTACAAGCAAGCTGAATTCGAGATCATGTTCGGGGAGGGTGTTAGTAAATTGGTCGGTGTACAATGTTTTCCCTTTTGTCATCTGACCTCATTAGATCTTTTGCTAAACTAAAAGTTTATACAGGGCTGTATTCTTGATTGTGCCGAGCTGATGGAAGTTGTTGCAAAGAAGGGTTCATGGTATAGTTACAAAGATATAAGGTATGCCAGACCTTCTGGTCTTATCACGTCTTGCAAATATGCCAACAAAGATAACCTTCTAGCGGCTATCATTTCATGCCATTTGAAATAAAAGATGATCGTACAAACATAAGTGATTCTCCCCAGTCTCATTTCTATGTGAACTTTATGTGTTTTCGCTGGCTATATGTGGCCCTCTGATTTTGGAAGACCTTCACCATATCATAGTATATACTCCAATCATGTTCATATATACTTCAATCATGTACACTCATGTGTGGGAATTATAGCAACTTTATACAGACTATGCTGTCTGAATTGCACATCATGTTACTTAACTTAAAATTTGAGGATTGTATAGATACGAACGTTGTTGTATACTATCTGTGCAGGCAACTAGCCAGAAAACTCCAAGGTGGTCTCACAACTGTTGTGATATACTGCTTCAGAATTCTGTATGTAGATCTGTGCACCCCGAAACAGGTTCATTCTGTAAGAATTCAACATAATCGTAATTATCTTATGATGTAACTTCATTCAACCTCAAATGAAATTCCCCATCATCAACAACAACAACCGAGCCTTGGGGTAGGCTAGATATGAAACCCAAGCAGAAACTAGAGAAAAAAGCAAGTCAAAGAAGAAACTAGTAGAAGCACAAGTAAATAAAGGAACAAAAAGAGTAAATCAAGGTTCAGGCACATGGATTGCTGATTTCCATGCAGCCCTATCAAAAGCCAAAACTCTAGGCACATTCCAGATTTCTAGTCCTTGAGGTCCCTTTTAACAGCCTCCTCCCATGTCAACTTTGGTCGTCCTCTACCCCTCTTGGCATTATCGATGCCCCTTAGGATCCCACTATTAACCGGTGCTTCTGGTGGCCTCCATTGAACATGTCCAAACTACTCCCTCCGACCCATAGTTGATTTTGATTTGTCTAGATTCGGATGTATTTAGACATGCTACATATAGTCGAATCTATATAAATCCAAGTCAACTATGGGTCGGAGGGAGTACCTTAATCTGTGTTGGACAAGCTTCTCTTCAATTGGTGCCACCCCTACCCTATTGCGTATCACTTCATTCCTAATCCGATCCTTTCTTGTGTGACCACACATCCACCTTAGCATACGCATCTCTGTGACATTTACCCATAAGAGTGTAATTCCGGTTTGACCTTTAGCTTTCTTTGGATATGATTTTTGTTTTGATACTACTGTTTACCTGTAGCTTTCATGTGTTCCTTTTTTGTTTAAATTTTATTGTACAGATTGGGTCAAGGCAGAGAAAAGGCACTGCAGTATCTCCGAGAGAACCCAACCGTTTGCGATGAGATAGAAAAGGTTTGTTTGGTTGTTACAGGGTCTGTTCATTGTGTAGTAATGTAGACATGAGTCGGCTACAACTTACACTGACAAGAACTGAACCCACAAATACTGCTTTGCTTTCCAAATTTGAGTTTCATCTTTATTCATTTGTCCTACCACAATAATATTTTTCAAACATTCCTGTCATGATGTAACCGTTTTTTACCTGCTTCCACGTCATAAGTTGAAGCCGTCTTTATGTACACAGAAATTCGGACATGCCTGCTAATAATTTCCTTACAACGCTTGATACACGTGCAGGTAGTCCGAGCCATGATACCTGAAGGAACAAGGCATATGGCCATGCTAGCTTTTGGACAGTCATCATCACAACCTGAAGAGGAAGAAGTATATGACGAGTGACCAAAACTAATCATCAAGTTCTGAAGATGAAAGCTACTAATCCGTCCATCTAGTCTAGCACCAAAACTCTGAGCCTTTTTGACCCCATGGCAACAGACGACTAGCCCCTTGGGCAAACCTAAGCGATCATTCAGTGGCATGTGCTGTTTGTTAGGATTTTGATCTGTGAGAAATAGTTTGCTGCAATAGCAGTACTGTACCACCATCATGTACGATTGGCAGAAGGCATTTGTAGAGAAAAATGAGGGACTGACAAGTTCGTATTAATGAAGTTAGAAAGTTCTGTCCATTTCATCGAGCCTTGGAATTTGTTACGAGTGTATTTGCCTTTTATCTGCCCAACAATCAAGAGAAAATATGCACTGTGTATTTTTCTTCCACATCTATCTCATGGACTAACTAAAAAATGAGATCCAAACTGGTGCAATACATTTCAGCCGTATTTTGTTGCCAATGTTTCTATTTGGTCCGTTGCAGATGCAAGAAATCTGTTAGCACGAATGGGAAATTCAGGTTCTATTGCTGTCACTTGTAGCCTGTTTTACTGAGTACAATATTAAGCTACCAACACATTTAGAAACAACGCATCAGTAGACACATTTACATATATATAAGGCACAGTATAATTTCTTTCAGCTGCTTCAGATACGGCGAAGAGATGCCAATCTCCTCTCCAGGTCGTCAACTTCAGCGGCATCTGGTTCAGGTGCCACATTTCTCGCTGGAGCCGCATTCCTGCTAGCACAATATTTGCATCAGGTAAAGATAATAACATGATTTGCTCATCTGTTGACATGGACATTTTAGCTGAGATTGTGGAGGAAGAATTGATTGTATACCGTGCTTGGTTGTTCTCGGCTTTCTTGTTAGTGGCTCCAATACGGCCTTTAGGCGCAGAAGACAGCTGCATTATCACACACGTGTCAAAATCAGTATTCAGATTAAGATCCAGTAGCTACAAACACCCAACAGTTGGCATGTGCAGAAGATGGATAAGCTTACCTGAGAAGCCACGTCAACTCCAATCTCATCCAGAACCTGCATTGAGGACATCACATGTCATGAAAGAATTAAGGAACGTTTCAATACTGTGATGCAAAGGGATTTTTTTGGCCTTGCTTTAGCACGGCCAAAGGGTGGCCCATTTGGTACCAAGAGAGAAAGGTGAGCCTAGCTTGGCCAGACTAGCAGCTAGCTCTTCTTGGTGTGGACCAGGAGACAACCCAAGTCATTTGGCTAGGTAGCCCATGAAACGGTTGATGCACCATGAGCATGTTGATGTGAGGCAAAAAATGTATGCTTGTCCATGTGCGATAGCCCAATCGGCTCTCCTCCAGTGGGGCAAGGTAATTTTTGCAGTTACCAGCAACATTGCCTAGCAAAGCTACTCTGTTTTAGTGCTACCAAATGGCCTCCTTTCCCTAGCAAGGCTAGGATTGTCCTGGCTTGAGTTCTCAAAGCACACAAGATCCTGCAGTTACCAGCAACGTTGCCTAGCAAAGCTACACTGTTTTAGTGCTACCAAATGGCCTCCTTTCCCTAGCAAGGCTAGGATTGTCCTGGCTTGAGTTCTCAAAGAACACAAGATCTTGCAGTTACCAGCAACATTGCCTAGCAAAGCTACTCTGTTTTAGTGATACCACAAGATCTTGCAAACCAGCTTGAGATAATGGCTTGATTGTCCTGGCTCGAGTTCCCAAAGCACACAAGATCTTGCCATAAATCCAAATTAGACCTACAGTTTATTTTTCTTTTTGGAAATGGCATGAAAGAGCTACCAAGGAGAATAGTTCTATGATATGTGAAAATTCCTCTGGAGCAGAATATAGTTAGCATTTTACCTGATTCGTGAGCTCTTCTGTTTCCTCTTCAGCCTCATCTTTATCTAGTGTTTCATCGATGGCATCAGACATCATCTCAAGCTGCATGGAAATTGATCTTAATTTTCAGAAAATAATTTGAAAGGGATCATGGTAATAAGGGATGCTAACAGCTAGAGTGTTTCTTCTAGAACCAAGAATAGTCACGGATCTGACATTTAATTGACAAAATAATTCTGTATCCTTTCTGACAGTATTCTTGTAACTATTTCAGAAGGTAACATCTACTAAGGCTGCTACGAGGTCTACAACCAATGAAATAGCTAAAATTATTCTAAGATGCTGTATTGATCCATACTTCATAAGAATATCTAAGACAGCACAACGGAGAAAACATAGCTAATGTGTGTACACAATTACAAAATCAACTCTCAGAACACATGGAGATATGGAGTTAAAACGCTAATAATCTGAGTGGATGTTATCTCAGAATGCTCATACAAGTGTAGATCGTGAGAAGCCCACAATAAATATGATAAATAGAATGAACCATTCCAACAAAACAATGATTGCATCTGGTGCTAACTCGTGAGAAGCCGAAAAAAATACAATAAACAGGATGAATCATCCCCACAAAACGATGACTGCATCTGGTGCCACAGTAAAGAAATGAGGTGTCCGCAATTTTATTACCATCATGTCCAGTTCATACCAAAGTAAAAAATAAAGCATGTTAGAAATGTTATTACCGTCATGTCCAATTGAGTTGATTGCTTCTGGAACTCTCTCATGACCTTCATCTGCTTCGTTGGTTCCATTTGCTGAAAGAAAAATAGTATTTAGCAATCGTCTCAGGATACACATTCAAAAATAAGTTCACAGGAAGAAATTTGAAAAGATTGATAGCATAAGAACAGCCAACCAAACATGGCTGCCTTTCATCATACCTTATTCATCGCTGCCATCGCTTTGCTTGCGCCTTTCATTCCAGCCGATATGGAAGTTCCGGCATACATTGCCTTGACAAATACATGGTTCATTCACAGTAGTAAGTGTATTTTGTCCATGGTCAGAATTGCAGTTGCATACAGACTGAAAGCTAGATATACCTGTGTGTGAGTAGCTACTCCACGTATCTGCGCCCGTGTACCTTGTAAAGTGACGATTTGTTGCCTAAGCCTGACTAATTGCCGAGCTAGAATTTTGGTTGCCGCCTATATAAAATACAGACATGTATTGTAAGACATCAAGAAGAATATTGTTAGGGATTAGGGATCTTCCACATAATCCTAACATGCTTACCTCATTTCCAGTCTTAGCAGTCTTCTTAATCTCAGCAACCAACTTCTTCTCCTGGAATAGTACCACTATGTCATTAAGAAACGAAACAATACAGTACACACAAGCCATTGCAGAGTTGTAAGTGAAACTACCATAATGATCCAGTAATAAATAAACATGCAAAGTGATGCTGCTGTATCACACTTTCCTGGACAAGACTAGTGTGTTTTGCACTCCTAGAGCACAAGGGTATGGCAGCATAAGAGGGCATCAAAGCCTCTAGGAATGTGAGGCACCACACAGCCTCATTAGGAGCGTGTGTATGCATTTTGGTTGCAGAAATAGAAAACGAAATCACAGCACAGTTTTTCATTTGCTTTATAACTATGCCACTTCATTGAAGAAGACAAACATGCATTGATTTGTAAGGTCCAGATGAAGTATCAACTTCAGTATGGGCACTGATCATAATTTCAATATGTTGCTTTAATTACTGAACAAAGAATCCAAACACAAACAATAGTGACTATTTCTGAGAAAAGTGGTTCTCGGTACTATCGGCTTAGTCCTACTGGCCAATGAGTATGACAGCATACTAACTATATCTCATCTCAGGAACAAACCTACTGTCTGGTCCATTGCACACCACAAGCATGATAGAATCAGCTAGTCATCAATGGAAGCAAGGGAATGTTTTCATGTTCTTTGTACACCAGCAGTGGCAGCTCTACCTAATCTCTATGCAGTCAGTCTTGCCTCTAGTGTGTGATACATCCATTGTATTCTTCTCCAGTATGGCAGTAGGACTAGTATCACTTGCACTCCTAACAGAAAAAAAAAATCCTATGTGGTCTAAGAGAGGAGCATGTTACATATTAGTCAATTACTCATACTCTGTGATAACAATGGATTCAGCCCAACTAATCAACTCTGTGTAATCTGGCCATTGTTTTGCCTTTTAGAAAGAAAAAAGACCTTAACTTACAACATACCTCCAGTTGCAGGGAGCCGATCTCTCGCTCAACCCCTAAAGTATGTAAAAGAGAGAATAGTGTCAGAAATTAGCACATTGTCAATTACATTTTCTTCAGGAGCTGATGCTTTTCACTGACTTCTATAACACTGTGGATTAGGTAGGTTTTAAGACATGCCCGGGAGCAGAGCAATATGAAGTTATGGCAATACCTCAGACAAGTTGATTGAAGAATAGAAAGAACAGAAGAGGAGATTTTGTTCTCACCTCTTGTGGCGACCGACATCTCTCGCTTGCTAGTCCTGAGAGCCTCTGCACAAGCGACAAAGGCATCACGGCATCAGTACACTACCCCAAAACTCAATTGTCCCACTCACGATTTTCCACACCCATGAATTCAGTCATCCACGAAATGCGCAGCCGCTACTTTACCCTAGAACCCCTACCTATCGAAGCACCCCGGGAAAAAAAATTCCAGTTCAAGAAGGCAAAATTCCACCAAAGATCTCGCCTTCGGGTCACGGAAACAACCGAATCGTCGAACCCCAGGCCGCAGATCAGACCAAATCGCGAGGCCGAGAGGGAATACATCGCGGCGGGAGTAGAACCCCACCAGAAATCCTAGAAAACCCACATCTAAACCAAAGCAACGAAAGAGATTCCAAGAACAGAACCGCACCTTTGGGGTCGACCTTCTTCTTGAAGATGTTCATGGCTGCTAGATCTCTGGAGCACAGAGAAAATCCCTCCCTCCTCCTGTCTCTCTCTCTCTCTTAACGGATTTGGAGTAGAGAGAAGTGCTTCCCTTTTCCCCGCTGTCTCTGTGCGAGGAAGACGGCGCCGAGCCCAACGGGTAGTCCACAGGCTTTTGGGCTTTTTAGTAGCCGTTGCAGGGTTGAACAGAATGCATAATTCGACCAACACCGGTACTACATCAAGCTTGGCCCATGAAGCGTGGGTCCAATATCCGTACGGGTCCAATCTGTCAGTGGAGTAGCACGATGTGCGTGGACAGTGGCTCGGGTCCAGGTAGACACGGCTGGACACGCAGCCCGGGAGGAGCGACTTGGGAGGGGAGGGGAGGGGAGCGCACGAACCGCGCCCCACTTCTCCCTGTCTGCGGTCTTTCCTTTTTCTTCTTTTTTCTTTTGGAGGCGCTGCGATTTCTTTCCTTTTGCTTTGCTATAATTCTGGAGCAAACTGATTTAATGGATGTATTTATTTCCGAGATCATTTTCGGATCCGAAAGCTTATTCCCTTCTCCTCTGAGCGAAATATGTTTCCTCCTTTCAATTGATGTGCAAATTTTCTCTCTCCGAAACGGGGCTATATGGCCACATTGATTGAGCGTTTTTTTTACTATTTAGGATTTCTGTGCAAATTGTTTCTTTCAAGCTGACTTGGGGATTGAAGTCAATATTTTAGGCAAAGAAACCGCAGTGTGGCCTTCCTCAGATCCTGAGGGTTTGTTAAGCACTCGTAGTAGTGATTGTAATACCTGATATCTTTGAGTAATACAAGTATGATTCGCAAAAAAAAAACTTTATTAACGCACAAAAGGCTATCCTAGTAAGACCCACACATTTTTATTTTGCTTATTCCATTGGTCAAGAAGAGAACTGCCAGTTAATTAACGAAAATCGGACAAAAACCGATCCGATGAGTCTAGACCACATAAACACCAATACCCTAGAGTCAAGCCCAATTTTTTTCATGTTGAGCCGTGATTATATTTCCATTTCTTATATGCCATTTTGAAAAACCCTAGAATGTCTCATTATAGCTTTAAGTGCTTGCTTAGCATGCTTGTTTGGTTAGTACAATTTTTATGACTTTCTTTTTATTTTAAGGAACATTAAATTCATTTATTTGGACATTGATTTATACATTCGTATTTTCATGTCGACTTTTAATGTTTTTCATGAATCTCATTTATATTGCGATTCTTGATTACCTGTATAACAGATAATGAGCTATCTCTCGATACTTTTGATGTTTTAGGATTTTTTAAATAATGAAAGAAGTGGTGATCACATAGAAAATATGGTGGTATGGCATGTGTATTTACCAATGAAAATATTATATTTGTAAAGTTGAATATACATGTAACATGCATAAATAAAATAAAGTAAGTACATCACCACTCAAATACTAGCCGCATACCTAGAATAACACACCACATGAATTCCAACAATCCGGCAACTTAGAACTAGTGTACATGGAGACTTTAGACAACTAAATAGACATGCAAATCCAGAACAATTTTAAAATAAAACACCACACTACGAACTTATTTTATCTGTCTGTACTTTTGTGTTTTTGCTATGTGTACGTATTTGTGTGTTTACTTTCCAGTTTAGTGTGGTACACTCCCCATTTTATTTCATGCATACTCTCACTATCCACTTTGTACTTCACATATATTTGTATGTATTTACCGTGTTTGTGTGTATATTTATCATATTCTTACATTTCTCAATTTTAGGGTGTGTACTTCTAGTATATGTATGTACTTTGGTGTCGATGTGTCACTTTGACTTTCGTTATTAATACATGTGTATTTTACATATTCAAATCAGAAGAGAATTTTGGTAATATCAAAGCCGATAATGAAAAAGGCATATTAACAAGAAGGAAGAACTATCGTCGGATTGAAGACAAGTACGCCATGAGGGGGTCCTTGAGGCGTGGTGAAAGGTGGGGCGTGAGATGTACGGATGGCCGGAACGGTGAGCACACAGGTTTACCCGGGTTCAGATCTGACTGTGGTGGTCAAATCCTACTTCCTGCTAAAATCCACTATATCGGCAGAGCCAAATGTTATAGAGGATTACAGAGAGGTTCGCCTATGCGAGTTGTGATTGTCCATCTATGAGAATATTCCCTAAATGTTGCCCATAGTCCAGCTTATATAGACATCAGGACTAGGGTTTACATGGAGAGTCTTATCCGGCTACGATACAGATAACTGAGTCTTATATTCCAAGTCTTCTATCAACTAGGCCGGAGCCGGATTATCTTGTGGGCCTTCCCGGAGCCAAATTATCTTCTAGGCCTTCCCGAAGCCGGATTATCTTCTAGGCCTTCCCAGAGCAAGATGGACCTCCGTCTTCTCTTGTCGACTAGGCCGCCCTTGGAGCCATGGGATCTAAGAACAAGTGGGACACCCTAGACTTCGAGTATTAGTCCTTGTCGTGGGTATATCTAGAAACTATAACCCCAACAATAGCCTTGGGAGCACTCCAAGATTTCCAGTCGGATTTGTTGATGTCTTGATTCAACTTCCATCTTTAGTCGCCAGCGGCCTTCAACCAGAGCATCTTGAAGTGGTCCTAAAACTATATCAATAAATTTTGTCCGAGTCTGATGAAGTCGGATAATCATTAGTCATTCTTTCTTCTTTCCTACTCGATTCAAACTGAGTCGGCAATATTTTCTTGGTCAAACAAGGAGATCGATATTCTTCTAGTTTAGAATAAGCCGAACAAACATTTGGTTAATCATCCACGATGGGTTGTGAGTGAACCGGATAATCATCAGTGTCACAATTTAGTCCTCCTTCGTGAGCTAGATCTCAAAACAGGAAGTTTCGAAGGAAATCCATAAATTGAAATTTGTTTCTTCAGCTATCCATTAGCCGTTTTTATTGCGATTGAGACACAGGCTATCCATTAGCCGGATTTTATTAAGACTCAAACGAAGCCAGATCTTTGTTGAGACTCAGACGAAGCCGGATTTTTGCTGAGACTCAAACGAAGCCCTAATAGCCCCAAAGCGTTGAGTCGACTTGCTCAAAACGCGACTTGATGCTCAATAGTTCGAGACTCGGTAACCTTCTTGGTTGTAGCCCCAGAGGCTCGTGCCGGCTTAACAAAAAGCACATCGGCTATCGCAACCCCTGAGTCTAAGGATAGGCTAAAACGTCCATGCATCACGTAAGGATAGGCTAAAATGTGCATGCATCACGTACCTGTGACAAAAATAAATGTACAACTGCATTAAATTGTTCTTTTGGTCATGTCCAATACATGGATGCAAATAAAAACTTGATATTATTATTGTGAATTGTAATGAAGTTAAACAAGTAACTTAGGCATGATAAACTATGCAGTTATAAATTTTACTTGATACGACTTAAACAAGTTTTCCAACTTATCATTTATCTGGCTCTTTCACTTTGTTCTTTTCGTGAGCCGGCTAACCTTTAGCACGAAAAACACTGTCGAACAACGGAGTTCAATTTCTAAATCAGTTTAAACTCGAAAACATAGTCGGCTTTCAGTACCAATAATTTACTACTCGGAAAATGCCACGTCTAAGCAATTAGACAAATAAACAAAGCCGGCAAACATGATAGACTTACGCCCGAAGACAGCATTTTTTTAGAGTCGAAAATCAAATCAGAATAAAATATGAGGATAAAGTACTTTCGAGTATTCGGAGATTTTTTGAGTTATACATGATTATTTGGAAATAAGTTGGTATATAAAAAATTCTCAGAAAAAATATGAGGTAACCAACACTTTATTTCATGATCATGAATAAGGATTTAAAATACTAAATATAAAGAGAGACTTATCTGTTTGAGCGGAGTCAATGTCATTAGCTATGGAGATTATTCAGATCCAGAGTCGGATCTAGTTCCAGAGTCGGATCCAGATCCAGAGTCAACAAAACAATGTTTTTCTGAGATCCGATCTCAAGAGAGAGATTGTCCTCAGATTCGACTTCCACCACGATCTTCGCCTCCAGGATGGGTTTAGTGTTTTCTAAGATCCAAAATTCTTCCGCCTCCATGGACAATATGGATCCAGATTTTTCTTATGCCTCTGTCATCACCGCTTGGGTGGGTTGGACAAGTTTGATGAAATCGAGGTAGACGTCGGTCTCACCGATTCCCGCAAACATAGATTCTGCCTAGAACGCAAATCCAAAGGTCATTTGCCCCACGGTGGGCGCCAACTAAGTTGTTCCAGTGGACGCCATGTTATTCACGGACGTGCCTTGCCTGTGGCCTCTTGGTGCGATGATCCGTGCGACGCTTCCGTTCATTGAGGATCCCACGAACTTTCTGCTTTTATCTTCAACATGGAAAATAGGAATACGGCAATATAATCACGACTTCGTATGCCTGTCCATTTCGCATCACGAACTCTCTCCAAAGTCAGTCAGAGTGTCAGACCAAACTTTTCTCGCCGAGGAGCGGTGAAAGAACATTTCATATTTTCCTATGTTTTGCGTGTTAAATAACAATACTATGAAGACTATTCATGTGCGCTAAGTGTGCAGGAAGTTTTGAGGGGGGCCGGATAATCCGCCTCACTAAGGGCCGGATAATCCGGCCTACCTCATCGCTCAAAAGAAGCCAAGGCGCGTCGCTCGGTACCCGGTCGGATTTTCTTCCGGAAAATCCGAACTGGGGCGGTTTTTCCTCCCCAGGCCGGATAATCCGGGTGTCGTACGGGCCGGATAATCCGGCCCCCAGTTTTCGAGCAAAAGGGGCCAAGGCGCGTCGCACGGTATCCGGTTGGATTTTCTCCGGAAAATCCGAATCGGGATTTTCCTCCCGGGCGGATAATCCGGCCCTCACATATGGCCGGATAATTCGGCCCCGAGAAGTTGATCAAAGGCAAGCTCGGCGCGACGCTCTGATAGGGGTCGGACTTTCTGCCGGATATTCCGAGTCTGGGGCGGTGTTTTCCCCAGGCCGGATAATCTGGCCCTCACTTGGGCCGGATAATCCGGCCCCCAAAGTGTGCAACAGCTGGTTTTTGAAGGGGGGTATAAATACCCCTTCTTCCCCAACGTTCAGAACTCCTGATTCATTCGAAATTGACCAGACATTGTGCAAGAGCTCTCATTCTCGATCTCCCACTTCAACCACCCGAAGGTCTTGATCTTTGGTGGAATTGAAGGAGGAGAAGTTCATCATCATCAAGAATCAAGCGCTTCAACTCCTCTCCATTCACTTGGAGAAATCCCTAATCTAGTATTCTTGTCAATACCTAGATCTTGTTTATTGTATTTGATAAGTTTGTTCTTGTGGCAGCTTGTTGTCATTTCGGGAGCCTCCAAGTTGTTGTGGAGTTGTTGCCCTGCTAGTTGTGTAAAGGCGTCGGTGCCCGCCTCGAAGGGTACCTATAGTGGAAGGTGGATCAGGCCTTTTGTGGCGAGATCCATCGGAGAACAGGGTGAGGCCTTTTGTGGTGTGGTGGTCTTAGTACCACCCACCCCTCCAACGCAGACGTACTTCCCTTAACAAGGAAGGAACTGCGGTCAAACAAATCCTGTGTCTCTGCGTGCTTCACTTCGGTTTACTCGGTCCTCTTCCACTTGCTCTTTACTCGCTAGTAGATAGGTTTGCATATAGGGAAATTCCACCTAATAGTTTATCTAGAGAATTTACCTTTTGTGCTAAGCCTAAAATTGAAAAATAATTAAAAATTGGTGTAGAACCTATTCACCCCCCCTCTAGGTGCCCATACGATCCATTTCAATTGGTATCAGAACCCCGACTCTTATTTCGGGCTTAACCGCCTAAGAGTAGTATGGGTACCAAGGATGATGGAAATGAGGCTGTGGATAAGGTTACAATGGATGATCTCAAGTCGTTGGAAACAACCTTGTTGAAATCTTTTGAGGCTAAGATGGAGGAGATGAATCAAATGATTGCTCGCCTTACATCATCCATATCCCCATCTCCATCCTCCTCTGAGGCTCCCACACCATCATCTAAGGAAAAGGGTAACACCAGATCCAAGGATGATGATGTGGAAGGTGAAAAACTTAATGGTTCCACCTCCAAAAAGGGAAGTGGTAAGGAGGAATATAGTGAGGTTCGCCACGTATATTCCCACAACCCACCTATCCCTCATCCTCATATAAATAATAGGGGTGATCCACTGATACATTGCAAATGTATCTATAATTTTTGATGTTCCATGCTTGGTTTTATCTACTTTCTTATGTTTTGTCCACACTTTGGAGTAATTTTCATATGATTTCTTGGACTAAACTATTAACAAGATGCCACAATGCCAGTTGCCTGTTTTCTGTTGTTTTTGGTTTCAGGAAGTCAGAAAATGAATATTCTCGGAATTGGACGAGACAAAAGACAAAGTTCCTATTTTACCGGAAGACTCACGGAGCCAGAATACGAGACGGAGGAGGGCCCGGGCCTGGCCACACCCTTCCTAGGCGCAGGCTAGCCCTACCCGCGCCACCAGGTGGTGTGGGCCCCTCTGGCCTCCACCGACCTTGCCTCTTCGCCTATAAGAAGCCTCCCGATACCAAAACCCAAGTCGTTAATCAGAAATCCACGAAAAGTTCCGCTGTGCCGCCGCCACCGAAGGGGAGATTCGGGGGACAGAAAGTCTGTTCGGCACCTGCCGGACGGGAAGTGCCCTGAGCCATCTCCATCGATCTCCACCACCATCTCCATCACCATTGCTGATTCCCATGATGAGGAGGGAGTAGTTCTCTCTCGAGGCTAAGGGTTCTACCGGTAGCTATGTGTTCATCTCTCTCTCTATGCATGATCTTATTGAGATCATGAGCTTGTAATCTAGTAGATCTACCTTGCTACTCAAGTGCTTTAATAGATCTCTGCTCTCCCCATGTGTGTGAAAGTGACAGCATGCACACCATGGTGGCACTTAGGCTAGAGATTACAAATACTTGTTATGAGTTATATTTGGAGTTGGATGTCTTTATGAAATTGTGGTGTTTGTTGGACTCATCTAGTTCTCAAGGTGACAGTGTGGGGTTATCTAGATGGGAAAGGCTTACTTTGAGGTGTGCTGTTATAGCCCTACCATGGATTAGAGTGTCCAACCGGAGAGTAGTTTAGCGTAGTATCATGAAGATGATATATTTATATGAGAGAGTGTTCACTAGTGAAAGTATGATCCCTAGGCCTTGTTTCTTAGCATTGAAACACCGTTTGCAACTAGATCTATTACATGTTTGCTTGCTTCCATCTTTATTTCAGTTTGCCTTTAGTCTCTTCCACGCCATCAAAGTATTTTCTAGCACTGTTGTCTTATATCCATACCACTTGTATTTCACTATCTCTTCGCCGAACTAGTGCACCTATACACCTGACAAGTGTATTGGGTGTGTTGGGGACACAAGAGACTTCTTGTATCTTGATTGCAGGGTTGCTTGAGAGGGAATACCTTTGACCACTTCTTCCCTGAGTTCGATAAACCTTGGGTGATCCACTTAAGGGAAAACTTGCTGCTGTTCTACAAACCTCTACACTTGGAGGCCCAACAACTGTCTACAAGAATAGAAGTGCGTAGACATCAAGCTATTTTCTGGCGCCATTGTCGGGGAGGTAAGGTAAAAGGTATTCACACCGGAGGATTAAAGAAGAAGAACCTCCCACGGCAAACGCCTATTTTTTCGCGCTGCCGGGAGGTAGGTAAAAGGTACTCACATCCTCCGGTGTGAGTGCTCGAAGTTATTTCCTTTAGATTCTGCAATTTTGTCTTTTTGTTTCTTGTTTTCACTAGTTAGGCTTAATGGAAAACAACAAAAAATTAGAGAGCTTTATAGTATTTATCTTGAGTTAGGACATGAAGTGTTTGAAGAGAAAATTTAAAAACCTATGGAAATTTATTTGCATGCTAATAGCAATGTTGTTAGTATGAATTCTTTGGACACTATTATTGCTAATGCTATGGAAAAGTCTAAGCTTGGGGAAGCTAGTTTTTATGAAAATGATCTTTTTAGTTCCCCAGCTTTGGAAGATAGCTATTCTATTGCTTATGATGATACCAAACCTCCAATATATGATGATTACAATGATGAATATGATATTTTCAGTTCACCTACTATTGAGGAGGAAATTAATTATGATTACAATATGCCTCCTATATTTGATGATTATGGTGATGAAAATAATAATGATAGCTATTTTGTTGAATTTGCTCCCACTACAATTAATAAGAATGACTATGTTTATGTGGAGAGTATTAATTCTTTTATGCATGTGGCTCATGATAAGAATAGTTATATTGTTAATTTTATTCATGATGCTACTGAAAGTTATTATGAGAGAGGGAAATATGGTTTTATGCATCTCAATAATATTAAGTTTCCCCTCTTTATGTTAAAAGTCTTGAAGTTGCACTTGTTTTTATTTCCTATGCTTGTTGCTTTGTGCTTTCATGACTTGTTTCTTTACAAGATTCCTATGCATAGGAAGTGGGTTAGACTTAAATGTGTTTTGAATTTGCTTCTTGATGCTCTCTTTTACTTCAATTCATATTTCTTATGTGAGCATCTTCTCAAACTATCATGCCTAACTTAAAGGCGTTAAACAAAAGTACTTGTTGGGAGATAACCCAAGAGTAATAACCGCTCTTTATCCTTTTTATTTGCTTTTTGTGCCAAGAGTAACCTCTAATGAGAGTGAAGTAATGATTGGGAAAGTTGCTGTCCCGAAACAGATTTCTGTGCTTCACCGTAAAACTTCCTGAGAGAGCTCTGTACGTTGGATTGAGCTGTAATTTTTTGTGATTCTGCACCAGGTTGTTATCTAACTTTCGTTAGTTCAACACTTTTTGATTTGAGCAACATAAGGTCTTCTAAAAAATTCGTCTTTACCTGCTGGTCTGTTTTGACAGATTTCTGCCATTATTTGCATTTGCTTCTTGTTGGTTCCTTTTTGAGTTCTTTTGGGGAATTGAGCTTTTTGAGGGAAGTGCTTCAGTAGCTAGTGTTCTGATGGAAGTTTATTTGGTGTTAGAACTTAACCTTAAGACTTATTTATCTTAAGTGCACTAATGTTGCTAATGAGATTGTGTGAAGTTTTGTATGAAGAAAAATTTTCAGGTGTATGGAAGGAATGAGTAATGAGATGAAGGATGGACTAAAGCTCAAGATTGGGGATGCCACGCGTGTTGCCCCAAGAAATATCCAAGAAGTACAATCGTCAAAGCTTGGGGATGCCCAAGGCATCCCCTTCTTCATCAATAAAAATCCCAGGTTTCTTCTAAACGCTTCATTTTTATTGTTTCATGCACAGTTGTATTGTTCTTGGAGCGTCTTATTTTTAGTTTTCGTTTTGGTTTTTCGTTTGCTTTAGTTTGCTTAGTTTTCTGAATAAATTGGTTGGACCCCCTCTTTCATACATTGGTTTGCAAATAGTTTGGTTTGGATTGGAAAAGAGTAGGAAAGTTCATGCTTAAGTGGTAAAAAGAGCTTGTTTTTGACTGTGGCCTATGCTTTGTCATGCCATGCTTGATATTGTTTTGGCTTTATGCTTAGTATTCTTTGCAGTAGCATGACTTGTTATAAACAATTGAGATTGCTTAATATGCCTTGGATGAATCATGTGTTGTTTTAGCATATTAAAGCATAGTATAATGGTATTCTCCTTTGATGCTTTATTTGGGTTGACTTGGCGCATGCTCACACCATGTTATGACTATCCCAAGTCACCTTAGCCTTTATGATCCTTTAGTTTTCAACTTGTAGTATCACTTTATGCTTTGATCAATGATGTTTTGTCGCTCTGCATGATTATG
Source organism: Avena insularis (assembly GCA_023614405.1). Taxonomy (NCBI): domain Eukaryota; kingdom Viridiplantae; phylum Streptophyta; class Magnoliopsida; order Poales; family Poaceae; genus Avena; species Avena insularis. Next base: position 89,825,212 of record CM042696.1, on the reverse strand, counting down.
GCTATTATTGCTCTCTTAGTTTGTCGCTCCCAGTCTTTTGCTTGCCTCCACAACAAAGTATGAGTTCCACTCATGCATACAACTCCCTAAACCAAGTTATTCCAAAGAGTCCACCATACCTACCTACTAGCTTATGCTATTCCAAGTATATTCATGCTTTTGTTTACCTTCCACTTGTTATGAGAAAACTAGTGATTAAAGCTCTCACGAACTTGATGGCACACTTTACTTTACTTGCCCTTAATAAACTTGAACCATTGTGTCTTCTATGTTGTATATGCTTGGACTTATTTGTTGGGAATTAGCAGAACCATGCTTTCATGGGGAACGCTTTCAACATTGCACTTGGTACTTGTACCTAGTTGATCTCATGCTCTTTTGTATATGGATGTCGTTGGTGTGAAATGAAAGGGGAGCTTGTAAGTCCATGGAGTTAATTATATGTGTTAGAGAAACGCGTGGGCCGCTGGTCTAATCCATGCTGACATGGTGGAAACCTGCAGCGTAACCATAGTGAGCTGTGTATGAAGCATTCTTCTTATAAAAAAAGAGTCCTATATTGGGAAAAAAGAGAAAAAGAGAAAAAAGAGATTATGAAAAGAGGAAAGAGAGAAAAAAGCACCATATTCCCATGGTAAATAAGAAGATTGCTGAGATGCTCGTTGTCTGCTTGCCTTGTCATTTTGATATGGGGATTCTTCCGTATCATCAGGCAAGGGGTACCCCGTTAGCGGTTCTCTATGATACACATGTACTTACAATGACAAGAACTTACCGGTGACTAAACTTGAGTAGCATGAGGAGCGGCCCTCGTATACAAGGGACATGAGATTTCTGACTTATACTTCGTCAAGCATGTACACCATAGTTTGTTCACTTTAACCTTAATCACTTCAAGATGCTTATGATAGGGGCAATGAGAGCTGAAAGCTATAAGTACCATAATTTTTGGAAGCTCTTTATGAAACTTGAATCTCTGCTTCCTTCTATGAAGGCCTTTCTTCCACCATTATATTGAGTCTCCACCTTCTACCTTTATGCACCTACTTTGAGAGCATAGTGGCCATTCTTAGTTCTATGTGCATTGTCCCAAGACTAGTTGATTGATGCATACTTTGATATTGCTTATTTGAAACTATTGTATCTAGTCACTCTTATGAACTTTGAAGGTGTCCTATGCATTTATATTTGCTACTCTATTGAGGGAAAAGCTGAATACTATTATGACATGTTTTCTTTATGTGAAACAAACAAACGTCTTGCAAAGCATTGTTATTCATGATTCTTTTGTTTGTGCCTTTTCATGTTGCATCATAGCTTCTTTGCTTATTGCTAGAACTTTGTCTTTCATGTTATGATTGAAGTACTATGATCCCAACTTTGAATGTTTTACAAATACTTTGATCAAGTCTTTGATGGTGCATGTCACCTCAAAAATTATTCTTTCTTTTTATCACTTACCTACTCGAGGACGAGCAGGAGTTCAGCTTGGGGATGTTGATACATTGCAAATGTATCTATAATTTTTGATGTTCCATGCTTGGTTTTATCTACTTTCTTATGTTTTGTCCACACTTTGGAGTACTTTTCATATGATTTCTTGGACTAACCTATTAACAAGATGCCACAATGCCAGTTGCCTGTTTTCTGCTATTTTTGGTTTCAGGAAGTCAGAAAATGAATATTCTCGGAATTGGACGGGACAAAAGCCAAAGTTCCTATTTGCCGGAAGACTCACGGAGCCAGAATACGAGACGAAGGAGGGCCAGGGCCTGGCCACACCCTCCCTAGGCGCGGGCTAGCCCTACCCGCGCCACCAGGTGGTGTGGGCCCCTCTGGCCTCCACCGACCTTGCCTCTTCGCCTATAAGAAGCCTCTCGATACCAAAACCCAAGTCGTCAATCAGAAATCCACGAAAAGTTCCGCTGCACCGCCGCCACCGAAGGGGAGATTCGGGGGACAGAAAGTCTCTGTTCCGGCACCCTGCCGGGACAGGGAAGTGCCCCCGGAGCCATCTCCATCGATCTCCACCACCATCTCCATCACCGTTGCTGATTCCCATGATGAGGAGGGAGTAGTTCTCTCTCGAGGCTAAGGGTTCTACCGGTAGCTATGTGTTCATCTCTCTCTATGCATGATCTTATTGATATCATGAGCTTGTAATCTAGTAGATCTACCTTGCTACTCAAGTGCTTTAATAGATCTCTGCTCTCCCCATGTGTGTGAAAGTGACAGCGTGCACACCATGGTGGCACTTAGGCTAGAGATTACAAATACTTGTTATGAGTTATATTTGGAGTTGGGTGTCTTTATGAAATTGTGGTGTTTGTTGGACTCATCTAGTACTCAAGGTGACAGTGTGGGGTTATCTAGATGTGAAAGGCTTACTTTGAGGTGTGATGTTATAGCCCTACCATGGATTAGAGTGTCCAACCGGAGAGTAGTTCAGCGTAGTATCATGAAGATGATATATTTATATGAGAGAGTGTTCACTAGTGAAAGTATGATCCCTAGGCCTTGTTTCTTAGCATTGAAACACCGTTTGCAACTAGATCTATTACATGTTTGCTTGCTTCCATCTTTATTTCAGTTTGCCTTTAGTCTCTTCCACGCCATCAAAGTATTTTCTAGCATTGTTGTCTTATATCCATACCACTTGTATTTCACTATCTCTTCGCCGAACTAGTGCACCTATACACCTGACAACTGTATTGGGTGTGTTGGGGACACAAGAGACTTCTTGTATCTTGATTGCAGGGTTACTTGAGAGGGAATACCTTTGACCACTTCCTCCTTGAGTTCAATAAACCTTGGGTGATCCACTTAAGGGAAAACTTGCTGCTGTTCTACAAACCTCTGCACTTGGAGGCCCAACAACTGTCTACAAGAATAGAAGTGCGTAGACATCATCCACCCAAGCTCACTGCATCCTCCTTTAATCAATGGCAATACCTAATGAAATCTCATGTTTGCAGCTCCTCTATTGAATTGTGGAGGATTATTGAAGAGGGTATTCATATTGGAAATCAAACCAACCTAACGAGAAGAGAAGTTGTGGATAGCCAGTTGAATGCTAATGCGCTCGACGATCGACGTAGAGCTCGTTGGGAACCCGAAGAGGAAGGTATGATGAGCACAGCAGCAAGTTTTCCCTCAGTTATGAAACCAAGGTTTAATCGAACCAGTAGGAGCAAGGAAACACCCCAAAGGTGTTACTAGCTGAGCTTTGGCAGGGCACACTACCGGTGCTAGTAGCAACGTGGAGACCTGCACAACACAACCACAGAACTTTGTCCCCAACTTGCGATGAGGTTGTCAATCTCACCGTGTTTTGCGAAAAACAAAGGATTAAATGTATCGAATGGAAAGAAGTAAAAGTTTGCAGAAAGTAAACTCAAAGCAGTAAAGGATTGTAGATTGTATGTAAAGACAAAGGACCGGGATCCATAGTTCACTAGAGCTGGCTCTCCTTAAGATAGAAAACATGTTGGGTGAACAAATTACAGCGGGGCAATTGACAAACACCGAGAAAGCAATACATGCATATACTAATCATCTTGACTCCTTTGAGACTTGATTGGGCATTACAACATAATACATAGACCTCCATCCAACTGCATCTATGACTAATAATCCACCTTCAGGTTATCATCAGAACACCCTCGGTATTAAGTTGCAAGCAGCAGTTATTGCTTCTGAACTGCGTGTAAGGTAAACAATACGATTGTTCTATGAACAAAGGATTGTTGTTTTCTCCCTAGTAGCAACAGCACATCTAGTACCTTAGAGATTTCTGTCACTTCCCTAGATTACCAGAGGCATGAACCCACTATCGAGCATAAATACTAACTCTTGGAGTTGCTAGCATCTACTTGGCCAAGATAGCTACTAACAACGGAAAGCATGCAAGATCTCAAATAACAAAGACATGATAGGATCAATAATCAATCTGAAATAGCATCTTAATATCCATCAGATCCCTGCAAACACAACATGTATGGATTACAAATAGATGATATTGATCATGAACGGAGCTCACAAGATCTAAACATGAAAGCACAAAGGAGGAGAAACCAGCCATCTAGCTACTACATGGATCCGTAGTCCAAGGATGAACTACTCATGCATCACACCGGAGGCTTGCATGGTGATGAAGAAGGCCTCCAGGGTGAATTCCCTCTCCGATGTGGTTGGGAAGAGCTTTAGATCCCTCCCGATCTAGGGATGGAGATGACGGCGGCTACAGACTCTTTCGTGGATTTTTGATCGGGTACTTAGGGTTTTTGTCCCGAGGGTAACTTATAGGCAGAAGGAGAGGCCGAGGGGGTGCCGGGAGCAGCCACACCACCCCCTGGCACGGGCCAGGCCTGGCCGCACGACCAGGTGGTGTGGTGGCCCCTGGCCCTTCTCCGTCTCGTATTCTGGCACTTGATCCCTTCTGGAAAAATAGGCACTTTGGCTTTTGTCCCGTCCAATTCCGAGAATATTCATTTTCTGACTTTTCTGGAACCAAAAACAGCAGAAAACAGGCAACGGGCACTGTGGCTCTTGTTAATAGTTTAGTCCAAGAAATCATGCGAAAAGTACTCCAAAGTTGGAACAAAATACAAGAAAGTGGATAAAACCAAGCATGGAACATCAAAAATTATAGATACATTTGCAATGTATCAACATCCCCAAGCTTAACTCCTGCTCGTCCTCGAGTAGGTAAGTGATAAAAAGAAAGAATTTTTGAGGTGACATGCACCATCAAAGACTTGATCAAAGTATTTGCAAAACATTCAAGGCTGGGATCATAGTACTTTAATCATAACATGAAAGACAAAGTTCTAGCAATAAGCAAAGAAACTAAGATGCAACATGAAAAGGCACAAACAAAAGAATCATGAATAACATGCTTTGCAAGACGTTTGTTTGTTTCTCATAAAGAAAACATAGCATAATAGTATTCATCTTGTTCCTCAATAGAGTAGCAAATATAAATGCAAAGGACACCTTCAAAGTTCATAAGAGTGACTAGATACAATAGTTTCAAACAAGCAATAACAAGTTATGCATCAATCAACTAGTCTTGGGACAATGCACATAGAACTAAGAATGGCCACTATGCTCTCAAAGTAGTGCATAAAGATAGAAGGTGGAGACTCAATATAATGGTGGAAGAAAGGCCTTTTGTAAAAGGAAGTAGGGATTCAGGTCTCATAAAGAGCTTCCAAAAATTATGGTACTTATAGCTTTCAGCTCTCATTGCCCCTATCATAAGCATCTTGAAGGTGATTAAGGTTAAAGTGACACAACTAAGAGGATATGCTTGACAAGTTATAAACCGAAATCTCATGCCCCTTACTTACGAAGACCGATCCTCATGCTACTTAACTTTAGTCACGAGTAAGCTCTTATCATTGTAAGTATATGTGTATCATTAAGAACCGCCAACGGGGTACCCCTTGCACGTGATATAGGAGCTTTCCCATAATCAAAATGACAAGGCAAGCAGACAATGAGCATCTCAGCGATCTTTTTATTTGCTATTTGCATAGGTTTTTATTGAGGATGCTTCATAGAGTGCTCATTATGGTGATGCTGCAAGTTTCCACCATGATTAGGCATGGCTTAGGCTAGCGGCCCAGGCGTTTCTCTAACACACATACAAACTCCATGATCTTACAAGTTCCACTTTTATTTCACACCGCCGGGATCCGTAAGCAAAAGAACATGATATCAACGGGGTACAAAGTACAAGTGCAATGTTGAAAGTGTTCCCCATGAAACATGGTTCTGCTAATTTAAACTTATAAAGCGCAAGCATATACACAACAAAGAAGGACCCAATGGTTCAAGTTTATTAGAGGCAAAAAAAAGTGTGCCATCAAGTTCGTGAGAGCTTTAATCACTAGTTTTCTCATAACAAGTGAAAGGTAGACAAAAGCATGAATATACTTGGAATAGCTTAAGCTAGTAGGTAGGTGTGGTGGACTCTTTGGAAAAACTTGGTTTAGGGAGTTGGATGCATGAGTGGAACTCATACTTGGTGGTGGAGGCTAGCAAAAGACTGGGAGCGACAAACTAAGAGAGCAATAATGGCCATAATCATGCAGAGCGACAAAACATCATTGATCAAAGCACAAAGTGATACTACAAGTTGAAAACTAAAGGATCATAAAGGCTATGGTGACTTGTGACAGTCATAACATGGTGTGAGCATGTGCCAAGTCAACCCAAATAAAGCATCAAAGGAGAATACCACTATACTATGCTTTAATATGCTAAAACAACGCATGATTCATCCAAGGCACATTAAGCAATCTCAATTGTTTATAAAAAGTCATGCTATAGAAAAGCATAAAGCCAAAAAAATATCAAGCACGGCATGACAAAGCATAGCCACAGTCAAAAACGAGCTCTTTTTACCACATAAGCATGAACTTTCCTACTCTTTTCCAAACCAAACCAAACTAATTGCAAACCAATGTATGAAAGAGGGGGTCCACCTAAATTATTCAGAAAACTAAGAAAACCAAGCAAACTAAAAACGAAAACGAAAACGAAAAAGAAGACGCTCCAAGAAAAACACAACTGTGCATGAAACAATAAAAATGAAGCGTTTGGAAGAAACCTGAGATTTTTATTGATGAAGAAGGGGATGCCTTGGGCATCCCCAAGCTTTGACGCTTGTACTTCTTGGATATTTCTTGGGGTGACATGCGTGGCATCCCCAAGCTTGAGCTTTAGTCCATCCTTCATCTCATTACTCATTCCTTCCATACACCTGAAAATTTTCCTTCATACAAAACTTCACACAATCTTTATTAACAACATTAGTGCACTCAAGATAATTAAGTCTTAAGGTTCAGTTCTAACACCAAATAAACTTTAATTAGAACACTAGCTACTGTAGCACTTCCCTCAAAAAGCTCAATTTCCCAAAGGAACTCAAGAAGGAACTAACAAGAAGCAAATGCAGAAAATGGCAAAAATCTGTCAAAACAGACCAGCAGGTAAAGACGAATTTTTTCGAAGACCTTCTGTTGCTCAAATCAAAAAGTGTTGAACTAACGAAAGTTAGATAACAACCTGGGGCAGAATCACAAAAAATTACAGCTCAATCTGACGTACAGAGATCTCTTAGGAGTTTTTACGGTGAAGCACAAAAATCTGTTTCGGGACAGCAATTTTCCCAATCATTACTTCACTCTTATTAGAGGTTACTCTTGGCACAAAAAGCAAATAAAAAGGATAAGGAGCGGTTATTACAGAGGTAATAACTTCCAAGACTCATCTAAAACTCTTGGGTTATCTCCCAACAAGTACTTTCCTTTAACGCCTTTAAGTTAGGCATAAGAAGCAAAGAAAGAATCAAGTGTTCTCAAATGAAGAAGCATTAAGATCAATACCAGAAATATTTTCAACAAGGCAAGGTATATCATCCAAATAAGTTCTAGAGGATCCTCTCTCAATGCTCTTAGGTTCACTATTCTCATCAAAAGGGTTTGCAGGAACAATCCAATCAAGATTCTTTTCTATGGCATCATGTATTGCTACTAGTTTAAAGGTTATTGGTATCTTAGATTCCTCCCCATTAGGTTCGGTTTTGTTCATCTTTTCTCGTGTACCAACAACATCTACACATGAGCCTAGCATATTTAAATGTTCAAAGACTTTTCTAGTTTCCTTGGTAACATCATAGAACTCCTTAAACAAAGTTTCTAGAATAAAATCCCTCTTTTCAGGGTCTTCAATTTCTTTAAGCTTAAGAAACATTACTTGCATTAAGGGGTTGAGGTTAACAAACCTAGCTTCTAACATGTGAATTAAAGAAGCTGCAGCAATCTCATAATTTGGAGCAAGTTCTACAAGGGATCTATCCTCAGTATCTTCATGTTTGCTAACATGATTAAAGAATTCTTCAATATTATCTTTCCCAATTATAGAACCACTACCAATTGAAAGGTCTTTCAAGGTGAATGTAGGGATCAGCATGGTGAGCTAAGGAAGAGGTGGCAACTAAAGGAGACTTAATTTTTGTGTGTTTTTGATAAAGAAAGCAAACAAGTAAACTAATTTTTTTTGTGTTTTTGAAGAACAAAACAAGTAAACAAAGCAAAAAGAACCTAAGCAAAACAAAAACAACAAAGTAAAGAGATTGGTTATGAGGGACTCCTCTTGTGAAGATGTCCTTGACTCCCCGGCAACGGCGCCAGAAAATGTCTTGATGCGCTCGACGATCGACGTAGAGCTCGTTGGGAACCCCAAGAGGAAGGTATGATGAGCACAACAGCAAGTTTTTTCTCAGTTATGAAACCAAGGTTTAATCGAACCAGTAGGAGCAAGGAAACACCCCAAAGGTGTTACTAGCTGAGCTTTGGCAGGGCGCACTACCAGTGCTAGTAGCAACGTGGAGACCTGCACAACACAACCACAGAACTTTGTCCCCAACTTGCGATGAGGTTGTCAATCTCACCGTGTTTTGCGGAAAACAAAGGATTAAACATATCGAATGGAAAGAAGTAAAAGTTTGCAGAAAGTAAACTCAAAGCAGTAAAGGATTGTAGATTGTATGTAAAGACAAAGGACCGGGATTCATAGTTCACTAGAGGTGGCTCTCCTTAAGATAGAAAACATGCTGGATGAAAAAATTACGGCGGGGCAATTGACAAACACCGAGAAAGCAATACATGCATATACTAATCATCTTGACTCCTTTGAGACTTGATTGGGCATTACAACATAATACATAGACCGCCATCCAACTGCATCTATGACTAATAATCCACCTTCAGGTTATCATCCGAACCCCCTCCAGTATTAAGTTGCAAGCAACAGATTATTGCTTTACGAAGTGCGTGTAAGGTAAACAATATGATTGTTCTATGAACAAAGGATTGTTGTTTTCTCCCTAGTAGCAACATCACATCTAGTACCTTAGATATTTCTGTCACTTCCCCAGATTACCAGAGGCATGAACCCACTATCGAGCATAAATACTAACTCTTGGAGTTGCTAGCATCTACTTGGCCAAGATAGCTACTAACAACGGAAAGCATGCAAGATCTCAAATAACAAAGACATGATAGAATCAATAATCAATCTGAAATAGCATCTCAATATCCATCGGATCCCCGCAAACACAACATGTATGGATTACAAATAGATGATCTTGATCATGAATAGAGCTCATAAGATCTAAACATGAAAGCACAAAGGAGGAGAAACCAGCCATCTAGCTACTACATGGATCCGTAGTCCAAGGATGAACTGCTCACACATCACACCGGAGGCTTGCATGGTGATGAAGAAGGCCTCCAGGGTGAATTCCCCTCTCCGACAGGGTGCCAGGAAGAGCTTCAGATCCCTCCCGATCTAGGGATGGAGATGACGGCGGCTACAGACTCTTTCGTGGATTTTTGATCAGGTACTTAGGGTTTTCATCCCGAGGGCAACTTATAGGCGGAAGGAGAGGCCTAGGAGGTGCCGGGAGCGGCCACACCACCCCCTGGCGCGGGCCAGGCCTGGCCGCCGTGGTGTGGTGTGGCTCCTGGACCTTATCATCTCATACAGCACTTGATCCTTCCGAAAAATAGGCACTTTGGCTTTTGTCCCATCCAATTCGAGAATATTCATTTTCGACTTTCTGGAACCAAAAACAGCAGAAAACAGTGGTAACTGTGGCTCTTGTTAATAGGTTAGTCCAAGAAATCATACGAAAAGTACTCCAAAGTTGGAACAAAACACAAGAAAGTGGATAAAACCAAGCATGGAACATCAAAAATTATAGATACATTTGCAATGTATCAAATGCCACCACTCTCCACACGATATAGCTGGGTGTGGGTCCCAAGGACATGCCACACATCGAACATCTCAACACAGCTAAAGAGGCTTGGGATGCTCTTACTGATCTTTTTGTTGGAAATGAAAGCATGAGAAGAAACATGTATGATGCCCTTAGTAATGAAGCTGAGGGATTCTACATGTTGGATGGTGAAAACCATGAGGACATGTATAGAAGACTCAAGGGCATCGCAACAACATTTCGAAAGCATGGGGCCACTCACATTGATGATGCATGGATAAAAAGAAAATATGTGAGTGCCTTAATGCCTTTCGAGCCAACGGATTTGAAGAGCCTACAAGGTAGACACAACTATCATCAAATGACATCCAACAAAGTCATGCAAGAAATGGCTTCATTCAAAGTGGCAGCAAAGAATGCTGAAGATGCCCGTGCTCGGGCCATTGGAATGCAAAAGGGTGTCAATGTGGCTCTCAAAGCCAATGTTGTTGAGCAAGAGGAAGATGAAGGAGCTTTTGAGGGAATATCCATGGACTGCCCCGATGAGGTCAAACGTGCTCATGGTGAGTACATGGCATTCTATGCGAGGAATTTTTGGAAGGACCCTGCCAAAGCCAAGTCTGAACTTGAGCGCAAGAACGGGTCAAATGGAAGAAGAGAAAGTGGCCCAAGATTGAGAACTTGCTTCAACTGTGGTGATAGAATGCACTTTGTAGCCGAGTGTCCATATCAAAATAGAGAGGACAATGGTGGCAGGCTCATTCTTAAAGAGAAATCTAAAGCACCTAAGAAGAAGCCGTTCATTAAGAAGAATGGCCCTTTCAAGAAGCAACCCAAGATTGTCCTGGTAGCTCAAGAGGAATACTCCTCCGCAAGTGAAGATGAAGAGGATGATGATAGTTCCCGCGAGGTGGCTGCTATAGCCACCACATCGACTCCTTCATAACTCTTTGACTCGCCGAACGAGAACGCCATCAACAACAACGCCACTTGCCTAATGGCAAGAGGGTTCGAGGTATCAACTTCTAGCTCTTCATTTCCTAAGACTAACATAATTTTGGATATGGATGATCATGACAGTCTTAAAATGAAAGAAGAAGTTATTGCCTTGGATACTTTTTTCACTAACCTACAAGGTGAGCACAAACTCCATTTTGATGTTCTTATGAGTCAACTTGCTCAAGCAGAAGATCTCCTTGAAGAAAAGGGCAGAATTGAAAGAGAAGATGCCTTGGAGATAGCTTCTTTGAAGAATGCTTTGGAAGAGGAAGAGGAAGCTCGAGTATCTTTGGAAGAAAGACTTGAATCCCTTGAGGAGTCACAAGAAGAAGTTGTAGCTCAGCTCATTAAAGAACGTGACCATGCTCTTGCCAAGGTAAAGAAACTAAAGAAAGAAAAGATTGACTTTGTGGCTGTTCATGCTAGACTTTTGGAGAAGTTTGATAATCTTGAAAGTGCTCACAAGGCATTGAAAAGTGATCATTCTGCTTTAAATGAGTCTCATGACCAGCTCCAAACTCAATTGAAATGGTATGATGTGCCAAGTACCTCCACTTCATCCTCTGGAAAAGAAGACCTTGCAAGAAGTTCTCAACACAAAGGTAAAGGGGTTATTGATGAGATACTGAGCAGGCAAAGGACACACAATAGTAAAGAAGGTCTTGGGTTACATACCTAAGACAAAGAGCAAGAAAAACAAGAAGAAGAAGAGCAAGACTGCTCTACCAAAGACTAGCAACATTGCCAATGACAAGACTAATTATGATGGTTTTGTAGGGATCAACAATCCTAACTTTGAACTATATTGTGATTATTATGGTGATGTTTATGCTAGTTATGTAGGCCCTTATGATTGTTACATTCCTTGGTCTATTTGGGTTCCCAAGACCCTTGTTACTAACATGAGAGGACCCATTGAAAAATGGGTACCTAAAACCAAGAAGTAATTTTCTTGCAGGGCTATGCTTCCGGTGGTTCTAAATGGGTACTCGATAGCGGTTGCACGAGTCATATTGTAGCATCCAATCTGTCTAACATCTGTAATGCTACTTGGTCTAATAATAAAATGCTACTTCCTACATATAATTGTTGCATCATAATTATATCATGGTCATGTCATCATGCCACCTTGCATTTGAGCATCATATAAAACCCTTTTCATTTGGTTCTTATTTCATATGCATTATTAATTGTATTTGCTTCTTGATATATTGTATTTGGTTCTTGATAAATGCTTGATGCCCAATTTGAGTTGGGGGCATATCTTTTATTTAACCCCACCACCTTTTCTTGTCACCACCCCATAATTCCACCATCCAACTATATGTGAGCTTTGCATTTTATTTGGGTTCACCTCTAGCTCATGTGGGTTGGGATGGATCCACTTCTAATTACACATGCTTCCAGTTATGCCTCATGTTGTTTTCACATTGTTGATATGTGGAGAGCCACATGGCCACCTTTGCATGTTATGGGAGTATTTTTCCTTGTCTAGCTTCCATATGGTTTGGTTGGGAGTATTTGATCATGTATGAATACAATTGTGGCTATATACTTACCTAGTGGGACATACACACTAGCATGCCCACATTATATTCATATATGGGCATTTTCCATCCAAGCTACTTGGGACACAACTCTTTTCTTTTGCTTGGCCTTAATTCCATATTGTTGGGGTGCATGAGTTAACAAATGCCATGGTCATTACAATTGTTTTCACAATAATAAATATGGCATTTACTAATTATGCATGGGCCATGCAAGATCATCTTCTTTTCTTTTTCTTTGGTTTTATTTCGGTTTGGAGTGGAGCATGGGTATTTTCCCATGGCCCAACCTAGTTTTCTCTCCCTCTCTTCATCTATTTGGAACCATCCCCTAACCTCACTTCCACCACCAACTTAATGCTTGCATGGATGTGATCTTGCTTGTGCTATACAAAAGAAACCCTACAACTTCCTCTTATTCTTTTCTTTTGGTTGGGTTCAAATCCTTTCTAGCCATCTATCTTGTTGCATGTGTGCATACATGTGCCATTGATCCATCTCCTCCCCCTCTCTACCAAAGCCTAGCTAAATTATTAACTCTCTTTATCCATCCATCTAGCTAATCTTTCTAGTTGCATGTGTTTCCCCCTTTTTCCTATCTAGCCATATGGATCATCTACCCTCTCTTTAAACTAATCTAAACCTAGCTATCTAATCTCTCTGTCTCTCTCTCATAGTCTAGCTAAGCAAACCTAGCTAGATATTTGTTTTTCTACCATGGCCACCATATGCACCAGGCATATCCACACCACCACCCACGCCCAGCTAGCTACTTGCCCCCTTCGATCCACACCCAACCCGACGCCCCCTGCTAGCTAGTTCGGCTACATCCCGTCTTGCACGCCTTCCCTCTCCTTCTCTCGGTCGAACCAAACCAGCAGGCCGGTGCACTGTTTATCTCCCCAGCCCTCTCACGTGCTCGAGAGCCTCCCCTCTGGTCCGTCTCCCCTCTCCACACGTTGCTACAGGACAAGAGAAAGAGGGAGGGCAGAGAAAACCTAACCCGATCACCTCCTCCTCACCTTTTGCAAAAGAGACCACCCCATGTGCTCTCCCTCCTCCCTCATCTACCCCTACCTCAGATCCTACCCAGGAGGCGCCCAGGTCCCTCTCTCCCTCCCTTATTCTTCCTCTCCTTGCAGCCTCCCATGGCCATGGCCCAAAACCCTAGCTAGTCCTACCCCCTCGAGTTCGTCGAGCTCTGGTGGACGTCAAGACCGCGCGAAGTACCAGGCGCCCGTCTGCTTCCTCTTCGACGCCCTGTAGACAGAGCAGCGACCGGAGTTCGCCGGAATCTCGCCGTCGCCGCCGTGTCCGTGAGGAGGCCGAAGAAGCGGAGCGCCAGCACTGCGATAGTACCCCGCCACCCCTGCTTCCACGGCTTCGCAGGCGCACTCTCGTAAGCACCTCCTCCCTCCCAGACACCTTTTTCCCCTCTAGTTCGCCGGATCGCCATTGCACTCCGTCGAGCGGCCTCCGTGCGCCGCTGCTGCGCCGGCTGTTGCGTCTGCAACAGCAACATTCGACCCGCCTCTGTTCCTCGTCGTGTTACGCGCGTTGTAGACCTCCTCCGGCGATGCCACCTAAACGAAAGTCGTAGCCCATGAGTCCCTCTTCATCTTTGCTTTTTGCGGCGATGCTAATTTCCCTTTAGATCTCTCGCTATCGACCTCAAAAAATCGAGCACCGCAGCAGTTCGGAAGAAAGCGGGTTTTGATTCATCAGAATCTGCGGTCGATTTTGCGCTTAGGTCCTTGTCTTTCCCAGCTCGCCAACCCGCGGTCCTCTAAGCCCCACCGGTCAGCCGCCAGGCCGTTTTTACAAAATGGTACCCCGTTTTCCGCTGATTCCCACCCGCGCTCCCCGGATCTGCCGCGTGGCACGCCCCGGCTGGCGCACCCGTGCGATGGACCCGCCGTCCCCGGTCCCGCTTGTCAACCTCTGTGGCTGGGTGAGCACGTGGTAAGAGAAGTCCGGTTCGGACCCGCTGCGCCACCTGCCGTTGAGTCAGCACAGGTCCCACCTGTTAGCCGCTGTGGTTGGATCTCTCCCAGTAACAAAAGTTCCAGATTCTTTTCTGTTTAAATAAAAACGATTTCAGAAATTGTTAAATATGTTTTAAATCCAGAAATTAATAACTTTTTATTAATAAATCCAAATAATACAAATGACATATGTTTTTGAATCAGAAAAATGTGAGGATTTCAAATCTGCCATCCAAATTAATGATTGACTAATTTTAAAATTTCGAAATTGTTTATTTGCAATAAAAATTGCCTTCTCTTATTTAATTAATAACTTAAAATCTATAACTCCAAATTTGACAAATAATATATCTAAATCAATCAGCGCGACGAGCCCGTTCTAACTATGCATTCCATGATATGAATTGACGCATGCATCATGTCATTATTTAAAATCAGAACTGTTTATGGCAATAAAACTTGACCAAATAATTAATAAAATGATTTATTCTTGTCCCCACAGCACACCCTTGCCATGCTATATTATTTCCATGTAAATTGTGCATCATTCATCATGGCATGCTTGTTTGCTTGTCGCATTTTATTTATATGCTTGTGCACTTTATTTATGTTGGTCCTTGTTTGTTTGGTTCTTCTTTCGGATAGACGCCGAGCAGGGGAAATACCAGGAATCGTGAGTACTACCTGATCATCCGCTTCAAGCTCAATCGAGGCAAGCACTAACACATGCTTGCATACATATAGTACCTATTGCCTCTATCTTATTCTTGCATCATTGAGTCGCGATTGCATTAAATTGAATCCCAAGTACTGCATAGCCTTTACTTTTAAACCCCACCGAAGCTTGTTCCTCCATCCCATGAGCCATTACTACAGGAGTTGTTTGAGCCATGCGAGTCGTAGAACAACATGTGTAGGGTATGTGAGTGTTTGATGGATAACGAGGTACCTACACAACTTAACATGACTAGTAATGGGATAACTAATGAAAGTGGTACCGGTGGGCAATATCTGCTATTTGGTTTTTCATGCTCACTTGTGTCTGTAGGACCCCGAGTACTTGATTCCTGTTCCTTGACTATTCACACTATCCACATCCGGGAGGCCTTATGGACCCCCCTGAGCCAGAGCTTGATTCCTTTCTATTTCTTAGGGCCACAAAGTAGTTTGGGGCTTTATTACTATCCTGTACTTATGCCATGCTTTACTGTTTTATTTAAGATTGTGCGTGGAGCACCTGTACTGTTTTGGATTGTGGAGTGTTTTCGCGGTATCGATAAGCCCAGTCACACTTTTGGGTTCCCAGTCATTTACAGCCATTGGCGCAAACCTTGGGTCCGTCTCAGAGCTGGCCAACTTCGTTGCGGGTAGCTTAATAGGGTGGCCCCCTGAAATATTTATGAATCCTGTGATCGCTTTGTCGTGAATGCTTCGTTGGGTTTTGATTTGGTTTTTCCGAGGTTGATCGAGTGTGTGTTGCTATTTGTGCACCCCTGTAGGGTAAATCTTTCTAAAAGCCGTGTCCGCGGTTATGGACGACTTGGAGCATAATTTCTCGATCATAGACAAGTATAACTAAAGTACCGCTTTTAATCTGACTAAATACCTGACTAGTAAATAGTGCAATACTCATGGAATGGTTAATAAAACTGCCAACGGATGGGTTGTTCGTCCGCTTTCTCATTGGTAAGCGAGAAGGAGGATGGATCTGTTACTATATACTATTATAACTATTGTTTCTAATTAACGGACATCCGTCTATCATTGGTTAGGCGGATGGTTAGTGAGTATCTATAGACTTGTTAGTATTATCTTTTGCTGCAATTGCGTCACCCCAGGTTATGTCCCCTTTAGAGGCATAAAGACTTGCTGAGTACCCCTAGGGTCTCACACGATAAATTGTTTGATTCAGATGAACATGTGTATTCGCAAGATGGATACTGGGTGGAGGAGACAGATGATGTTGGCAACGATCACTCGGTGTAGAGATTCCGGGGATGGGGATCCGTGAGATCTGTGGGCGGGATGTGCTTTGTTATGTGGCATCTTATGCCGATTTGCTTTTTGTCCGTACTCGGATCTTGTTTCCCGCTTCCGCTTGATACTCTGATGTTTGATGTATGAGGAGTTATCCTACACTACTATCTCTATCTAGGATATTTGGATCTTGCCGTATGGCGTTGCAATATTTCTATTTCTTTTAGATGGTATGGCTCTGAGAACTGTTGTAAGGTAGCTTGCATACATACTCACTTGTGTATGTATTTGATCTCTTCGCTTTGCTGTACGCTTCGCTCTTGTCCCGATGTTCGGAAGTGGTTAGGACTGACGACGGCACTGCGTGTGGGCCCACAGGCCCCGCTATACTATTTTAACCACTTTTGGTTCATCCAGGCTTGAATTTAGAGCGTAGGGTCCGAGGTTGTTACACATATGACCAGAAGCAAGGAGATCATCACGGAAATGCGGCCAAACCTTGATCACATAACCGTCTCCTATGGTGACAATTCAAAATCTGAGGTATTGGGTCTCGACAAAGTTGTGGTGGCTCACGATATCTCTCTCGTGGACGTCATGCTTGTTGAGACCCTCGGGTACAACTTACTTTCTGTTCGCGCCCTTGGTAAGATGGGCTTTGCAGTTTATATGGATGCTGATTTGGTGGTACTCTTGTGGAGCAAGTCTCTAAAAGTCGCTTTCGTGGGATATGTCAAAAACGACCTGTACGTGGTGGAATTTTCAGGGAAAACCACTACAGGCCCGATGTGTCTTTTCGGAAAGGCTGACACGGGTTGGCTATGGCATCGCCGACTAGCCCACGTTAATATGAGAACTTTGCAAAGTCTCCACAAGGGTGGCCACATTCTTGTACTAAAAGAAAATGTCTCCTTTGCCAAAGATCGTGTTTGCAGGGCATGTGTTGAAGGTAAAATGCATGACTCACCTCATCGAAGGAAAACCATTATCTCTTCAAAAAGGATTTTGGAGCTTCTTCATGTGGATCTCTTCAGACCTCCATCTCATGCAAGCCTCGGCGAGAAGAAGTATTGTCTAGTGATTGTTGATGATTACTCAAGATACACTTGGGTTTATTTCTTCAAGTTGAAGAGTGAGACTCAACAAACTGTCATCGACTTTGCCAACGAGGTTCAACATCAACACAACGTCCCCATTCTGGCTATAAGGAGTGATAACGGCTCTGAGTTCAAGAACTACACCTTAAATGATTTCCTAAGTGAAGAGGGGATAAGACATCAATATTCCGCTGCGTACACCCCTCAACAAAATGGTGTAGCCGAGAGGAAGAATCGAACTCTAATGGATATGGCAAGATCAATGTTAGCCGAATTTAAATCTCCATATAACTTCTGGGCTGAAGCAATCTCAACTGCTTGTCATTCATCCAACCGTTTATACCTCCGTAAGATCTTGGACAAGACTCCATATGAAATACTTACCGGTAACAAGCCAAACATCTCATACTTTCGGGTATTCGGGTGTAAGTGTTTCTTTCTTATTAAAGGTGTTCGTTTATCTAAGTTTGAATCTAAGGCTTTAGAAGGTATTTTTGTTGGTTTGCCGAATCCCACACTTATAGAGTCTACAATAAGATCTCCGGAACTATTGTAGAATCTTGTAGTGTGGTGTTCGAGGAAAATGACGGTTCCTGTGCGGAGCAAGTTGGTGTTTGTGATGCAGATGTTGAAATACCCCAAGATGCCATAAGAAGAATGGGCGTGGGATTTTTCCGCCCCATTGAGGAACCCCTTGTGGCGGACCGGGAAGGACAATGCTCTACTCATATAGAGCCCTCATCTACACATGCTCAACATGTTCCAACAACGGGGGCAACTTCTACACCATCTCCATCAACTGCTGAAGGTCAAGTTGTTCCAGAAAGCTCTAGGCCAGATTTTCCGGCTGACACCGGATTATCCAGCCACCCTGTTGTAGCTGATCATTCTGCTCCTGGTGGTGAAGATATCAACACAAGCTCCAGGCCGGATGTTCCGGCTAGCCCTGGATTATCCGGCCCCTCGCCAGTTCAAGCAAGCTGCAGGCCTCCTGATGAAGCTGCTACAAATACTCCTAGGCCGGATTATCCGGCCTCTCCCTCGGCCAGATTATCCGGCCCTGACTCTCCAGTTCTGCAGCCTCCTGTTATGGCTACAGACTCACCTCAAGGGCACGTGTCTCCACCACCTGCTACTGACATTCCAGTTCCTGATCAAGGTCGAGCAAATGCTTCCAATGAAGACTCAAGTGATGAATCTCCTCCTCCAAGAGACAACAAACTTATTGAACTTCGTCGCAAGGCTCGGGCTGATCGTAACCTTGAGTTGAGGGGTCACACTCTCGACAAGGTTGTTGGTGATCTTCGACGAAGGGTTTCTACAAGAAGAGAATTGGCCAGTTTTGGTGAGCATCAAGCTCATATCTCTATGGTGGAACCTAAGAAGGTCTTTGAAGCTCTTGAATACCCAGACTGGGTTGTTGCTATGCATGAAGAATTGAATAATTTCAAGCGCAACAAAGTCTGGAAACTCGTGGAGAAACCCAAAGAATGCCGCAATGTTATTGGCACCAAGTGGATTTTCAAAAACAAGCAAGATGAGAATGACATTGTTGTGAGAAACAAGGCAAGACTTGTGGGACAAGGTTACTCCCAGGTTGAGGGCATCGACTTCGGTGAGACCTATGCTCCAGTGGCTCGTCTTGAGTCCATCCGTATCCTTCTTGCTTATGCTGCTCATAACAATTTTAAGTTGCAGCAAATGGACGTCAAGAGTGCCTTCCTTAACGGTCCTCTACATGAGTTGGTATACGTAAAGCAACCCCCAGGGTTTGAGGATCCTAACTTTCCGAACCATGTCTACAAACTCGATAAGGCACTCTATGGCCTTAAACAAACCCCACGTGCGTGGTATGGGCACCTTAAAGAGCTTTTGTTAGATCGTGGCTTAGAAGTTGGGCAAATCGATCCCACTCTTTTTACTAAGAAGGTTAAGGGGGAGCTCTTCATATGCCAACTATATGTAGACGATATCATCTTTGGTTCTACTAACAAAGCTTTTAACGATGAATTTTCAAAGCTTATGACTGACAGGTTCGAGATGTCTATGATGGGGGAATTACGGTTCTTTCTTAGATTCGAGATCAAGAAACTTCGAGAAGGAACCTTTATTAATCAAGCAAAGTACATCCAAGTCATGCTCAAGATATTCAAGATGACGTATTTAAATGGTGTCGCCACTCCGATGCAAACAAAATGTCATCTTGAACTTAACCCACATGGTAAAGATGTGGACCAAAAGGTATACCGGTCCATGATCAGCTCTCTTCTTTACCTCTGCGCATCTAGACCCGATATAGTGTTGAGTGTGGGGGTGTGTGCAAGGTATCAATCAGCTCCTAAAGAAAGCCACTTAGTGGCGGTCTAGAGGATCTTTCGATATTTCCCCTAACTTTGGTCTCTGGTATCCCAAGGGCTCCAATTTCTCTTTATGTGGTTATACTGACTCAGATTGGGCTGGTGATAAGGATGATCGGAAATCCACTTCTGGAGTTTGTCAATTCTTGGGAAGATCTCTTGTATGTTGGTCCTCCAAAAAGCAGAATTCTATATCTCTCTCCACTGCCGAAGCTGAATATGTTGCTGCTACCAGTGCTTGTACTCAATTATTGTGGATGAGGCAAACTTTAAAGGAATACAGTGTCAATTGTGACAAAGTGCCTCTTTTATGTGATAATGAAAGTGCAATCAAAATTGTGTACAATCCTGTTCAGCACACAAGGACGAAGTATATTGAGATTCGGAATCATTTTATTCGAGACCATGTTGCTCGCGGCGATATTGACCTATCCTTTGTGAGCACGAAGAACCAACTGGCGGATATTTTTACAAAGCCGCTTCATGAAGCAAGATTCTGCTATTTGAGGAATGAGCTAAATATCATTGATTCCGGGAGCTTGTCTTGATTACCCATGCACTCACTCATACATCTCAATTCTTCTTTGGTCTAGGTGTGGGAATGGATATAGGGGGAGTATGGTCCTAACTCATTAGGCTAACCCTCCTCCCATAATGCCAATAGCAAGATAAATCATTTATCTTAATATCATGTTGTGATATGTGAGCTTATTGATGAGTATTGGTCGTGAACCCAAGATATATCTTCGCGGTGTCACACCATACACTCCAACAAGGTGGCTTCGGCCACCGCCCTCTCCTTTGAGGAGAATTGGATCTTTTTGGATGTTATTTGCTCTCTCATGTTCTTATGGGAATCACACTCAATATTGGCTTTTATTTGATTTGGATTTTGCAATTTTGAGTGTCTAGTACCATCTCAGTTTGGCTCTCTTAATCCTAAGCCTTTCCCTACCCCTAAGCCATCTATTCTAGCACACAATTCCTTTGTACACCTTGTGGGGGTGTTGATTGGGAGCGCGCGGGCCTGGTTCTATGTATAACAGAATCCCAGATTTTCAGCCGGATAATCCGGCCCAAGTGTAGGCCGGATAATCCGGCCCTAGCGGATTTCATCTTAAAGGGCTCGGGGGGAAGGGCTCAAAACGAGCAGCACTTCTCCCCCAGCCCTCTCCTCCTCCACAGCCGCCGCCTGCCGCCCCTTACCCTCCTCGGAGCCTCTCCGGCCACCAGATTTTCCGGGCCTCCCCGGATCTTCTTCTCCGCGCCTCCGGGTACCTTCTCCTCCGTGTTCTTCCTCCAATGAGTGAGGGTAACTCCCTCTCTCCCCATCTTTGGCTAGATGTGTATCTTGTTGGGTGGAACGTTGTCTAGAAGGATGTGTTTTCGCATAGAAATTGTAGTCTTGCACTTTCTAGGCCCGATCTACTTTTTTGCATTCAATCTAGGTGAAATCGAAAATTTCTGCCAGGGCCGGATTATCCGCCCCTGTCCAGGCCGGATAATCCGGCCCGACAGATTCGATTCTGCTTTAGTTTCACTATGGTGTATGCATTGAGTAGTTTTGTCCTATGAACTTTTTGACTACTTTTTCCATGCTCTCTCCTGGACTTGTGTGTATGCTTATCCCCTTGCTATCTCCCTTATTCTCCTCATAGGTGGTTCCGGTGTTCCCAAGACCTACAAGCGCCGTCCTCGCTCAAGATACTTTCGGGACGATGGACAAGGTAACCTAGTGGACGAAGTTGAATTGAGGGGAAGGAAGAACGAAGAGAGGCGCATGGCTGAACAATCAAAGAGGACTAGGAAGGGGGTGTCCAAGAGGAAGGTCAAGGAGCCCAAGATCAACTACAGGGCTTTGGATGCGGTCTCCTTTTCCGCCATCCGTCATTGCTGAGCTGCCTCGTGATGATGAGCTAGGGGATACCCGCTTTTGGTGTGCAGAACAGAAGGGGATCTATGAAGACATCTATGCCAGGCTGAACATTAGGCCTATGCACCCACTGGTACTTGCTGAAGCTTTGGAGAAGGCACATCTTGTGGATGTGATGTTTGTGGCTGAAAGGATGGGGCTGCACCATCTCATGTCTCTCCAGTGCTCCTTTGACTCTGAGGTGGTGAAACAGTTCTTCTCCACTTTGGTGATTTGTGGGGATGAGCGTCGCACTATGAAGTGGATGACTCATGACAGGCCTATGACTGCTAATTTTCACGTGTTTGCTGAGGTTCTGGGGTACTCCTTCCGCAGCAGGGATAGAGCCAGTGGCCACCGCATCATCACTCAGCTGAAGCCCAACAAGGATGCTGCTCTCTCTCCTTGCACTGTGGACAATGGCATTGTGGGTACTGTGGCTGGTCTTTCTCCCATCTATGCTGCATTGGTGGGTCTCTTCCGTGACTCTATTACACCGAGTGGGGGCAACAATGACAGCATCCGTGGTCACCTTGTTCAGCTACTTCAATTTTCTCATGAGGTTTCCTCCTGCGAGGAATCGGTCTGATGCAATTTGGATGTCATGGACTTCATTTACCATGAGCTGTGTGATGCTATGTTCAACCGTCTGTCCATTCCCTATGCACCCTACATTATGCTGCTCATCCGTCACCTGCTTCCTGTTGAGGAGTTTCACATCGACTCGGTGCACAAGGCCAAGAAAATCTACAACAAAGTTCGGAAGACCTCTCACCCCTCCTCTGCTCCTGAGGGTCTCATGAGGGATGCTCGTAGGCCCCCTGTGCCTCCCGTTGCCCGTGAGATCAAGCAGCTGAACTGGTTCCAGCGTCACATTCTCTCCATGGGCGTGGACACACGCAAGGGTCAGTACGAGGCATACAAGCAGCGCCATGAGTTGGCTCACTCCCAGCAGCTCATTCTCCACCACGTGTCCGGCGCTTCGGGTGCTCCTCCGGCTCCTACACCTCCCACTCCGTATGCTCGGTGGAACTCTTCCTCCGGGCTGAACTATGGTGAGCTGGAGCGTCACTTGTTCCCCTCTGCGCCTGCTGCTGATGAGGAAGGTGACACTGAGGAGCTTGAAGATGAGGATGAGGAAGAGAATGAAGAAGAGGACGAGGACAAGGACTACGAGTGATCCCATGGGGCGCTAGCATCGCTCTTCTCCCTTTTTGGTGTCTCGATGCCAAAGGGGGAGAAGTAGTTCTATTAGGATGTCCGTGGATTTGCATGGGTCGGGCATAAGCACTTGCACTTTTCTATTCGTTATTCCTTGCTTATGCCCATTTAGCGTTGAACTTTAAATTCATGATTTGTGGTTGTTTGAGACTTTATGTGGTTGTCTGGATTATGCATGTGGATTTCTTATCATGGATTATGCTTATGGATATATCTATTCATATCCTATTGCTAGAGGTTTATCACAGAAGGCACACTCATAATGGTTATCTGGTAATAATTGTGACTTATGTCAAGCATGTCAAGGATGCCTACTCTCTACTTCGGTGGTATGTGTTTATTGCTCAAATGTCTATGGAATAGACTCACCTATTTGTGTGCATTTGTATTCCAATGCAAAACTCAATTATGCACATATTGAGGGGGAGTCTCTTTCATAGTCATCACCTTTTGTCTTGTGTCTTTCTCCTGCAAATCCTGGTATTGTCATCTAACACCAAAAAGGGGGAGATTGAAAGAACATTTCATGTTTTCCTATGTTTTGCGTGTTAGATAACAATACTATGGAGACTATTCATGTGCGCTAAGTGTGTAGGAAGTTTTGAGGGGGGCCGGATAATCCGCCCACTAAGGGGCCGGATAATCCGGCCTACCTCATCGCTCAAAGGAAGCCAAGGCGCGTCGCTCGGTACCCGGTTGGATTTTCTTCCGGAAAATCCAGGCTGGCGTTTTCCTCCCAGGCGGATAATCCGGGTGTGTCTGACGGATAATCCGGCCCCCAGTTTTCGAGCAAAAGGGGCCAAGGCGCGTCGCACGGTATCCGGTCAGATTTTCTCCCGGAAAATCCGAACTGGGGCGGTTTTTCCTCCCCAGGCCGGATAATCCGGCCCTCACATATGGCCGGATAATCCGGCCCCCAGAAGTTGATCAAAGGCAAGCTCCGCGCGACGCTCTGATAGGGGTCGGACTTTCTGCCGGATATTTCGAGTCTAGGGCGGTGTTTTCCCCAGGCCGGATAATCCGGCCCTCACTTGGGCCGGATAATCTGGCCCCCAAAGTGTGCAACGGCTGGTTTTTGAAGGGGGGGGGTATAAATACCCCTTCTTCCCCAACGTTCAGAACTCTTGATTCATTCAAAATTGACTAGACATTGTGCAAGAGCTCTCATTCTCGATCTCCCACTTCAACCACCCGAAGGTCTTGATCTTTGGTGGAATTGAAGGAGGAGAAGTTAATCATCATCATCAAGAATCAAGCGCTTCAACTCCTCTCCATTCACTTGGAGAAATCCCTGATCTAGTATTCTTGTCAATACCTAGATCTTGTTTATTGTATTTGATAAGTTTGTTCTTGTGGCAGCTTATTGTCATTTCGGGAGCCTCCAAGTTGTTGTGGAGTTGTTGCCCCGCTAGTTGTGTAAAGGCGTCGGTGCCCACCTCGAAGGGTACCTATAGTGGAAGGTGGATCAGGCCTTTTGTGGCGAGATCCATCGAAGAACAGGGTGAGGCCTTTTGTGGCGTGGTGGTCTTAGTACCGCCCACCCCTCCAACACAGACGTACTTCCCTTAACAAGGAAGGAACATCGGTCAAACAAATCCTATGTCTCCGCGTGCTTCACTTCTGTTTACTTGTTCCTCTTCCACTCGCTCTTTACTCGCTAGTAGATATGTTTGCATATAGGGAAATTCCACCTAATAGTTTATCTAGAGAATTTACCCTTTGTGCTAAGCCTAAAATTGAAAAAGAATTAAAATTGGTGTAGCACCTATTCACCCCCCTTTAGGTCCCATACGATCCATTTCAAGCGAAAAGACGGTGGTAGTCGGCAGGGTCACGAGTTACGAGTCATGACATCAGCAACCCGAGGCTACAAGGAGCGGATCGGCGTCGTGAGGACCTTGATCGATCGAGGGCGTAGTTGCCACGGCTCACAAATGAACAACTGCGGGCATCATGGTAGATTGGACGCGGGAACGAAATTGGTAGCGGGGTGGCGGCAACCGCAATGATGACCGACGCCTAACTTTGCTCCGCTCTTGCTATCCCCCGGCAACACACACTCGCACGAACTCTGCTCGGCCATCTTCGCGGCCATCAGCTCTACCTTACGTAGTGTCTGCATCCCAAGTCATCGACGACGCCACTACAGTGGAGAAACGGGCCGGTGTCACAGCTCCGCCCTTTAGTTTCTTAACCTCCCGCCGCCACGTCTGTGTTCTCCATGTCTAGTCTGGTCTTCGTCGTGCTCCCTATCCTGCAGCCCACAAGCAAAGCCTATATTTTCCATCCGATGCCACCACCGACGACCCCAATGCCCTCCGTGCAGTTGCAACCTAGTGCACGAAGATAGTGTCTTGCCCAACCCATTAGTCAGGAGGATGAAGACGACGACACGGGCAATCCGCAGGGACGCAGAGCCAAGGGTGAGGAAGTAGAGGGGGCGGCGAGAGGTGGAGTTCGGAGGTGCTCCTGCTATCTCCGTTCTTTTTGTTTGGAACGAGTACAGAAAGAGAATGAAACACGAAATTATTTCCCTTTTTTCCTCGCCGGATGGAAAAACTGTGAGCAGCCGTGCGATCCTCAACGAATGGAAACGTTGCACTAAGGCCACATACAATGCAAGGATGCTTACATGAGTACTTAGCAAAATAAACCAAGCAGTTTCTTTAGCACCAGTACTTATCTGTATAGGAGAGGTGCCTAGTTAGGCATTAACCTAGTATAATTAAGCACCAGTGCTTAGTAAAAAACCGGTTTATTTTTTTAAGCACCTTGTGTTGTAGATGTCTAAGAGGCAGCAGGCAAGCCGCGTCCGTTATCCACAACGGCATGGGCCTAGCTTCCCCACACTAACATCCTCCGGGCTTCGACATGCTTACCTTCCTAAAGAGTTTCCTTCCACTAGCAATACACTATTGTTTTTCCAATTTCTTGTATATGCGAGTACATATCATTTCCTTCATACATTTGATAACATCGAGTTATACCATACAAATACTATCTAAAAGAAATCAATGGATTTATATTTCTCTCGTTAATTCTGGCCACACTAGCTCCATATATTTCTCGATGTGGCGCTCATATCAAGATGATGCCATGATGGTGGCCTATGTTTTGCCTTAACTACAATATTGTACATGTCTCACTTGAGGCCGCTCAATATGTCTATTATGTGAGGCCTTTATTAATTGGCGATGCGCCCTTGTGTGCACTGTGATGGTGCTAGCAAAGTGGTGATATTATCGATCACCGCGAGGCATCGTCCCAACCTAATTTGATGTATGGAGCATGTGAAAGAGGGTGTCAAATCGAATGTGCATGTGTAACCAGCGTCCTTTCCTTTGGTTAGAGCGCCATTATAGTGTCCGGAAGCACGTGGTTTGGCCATTGTGTTGCCACCTTTGTTCATGAGTTAGAGCAAGTACAATAAGATAATGTAAGCAGGCTGTAAGAGATTAAATAGTATAAACTTGCTTAGTTGGAGGAGAGAGAAGAGGAGAGAGAAAAGAAGTGGGTTCTTGGCTAAGAGCCAGCTGTATCACGTGCTCCTAGGCATTATGTGAGAGTGAAAGGTGGATCATGCATTAGTTAAAGTAGTATAATTTATATTCCCTATTGTACATGTTAGCTATTAGGTTGACTATAGATGATATGGACAAGGTTGATAGCCGACGGTGGGCTCTTCTATTGTTCTTGCTCTTAGATGCATGCTGGACATGTATGTATCATCGAGGGTTGTCACCTCAATAATTTATTCTATTAACATTGATTGCTCTAGAGCTCCTCCCTCGATTCAAGTTGAATGCTTTTAGAGTTTTGGCATTTTTTAAATTCTAAACACCAAGAGTGTAAAAACATAAATGATATTGAATAAACATTTACTTTGGGGGAAATCTCTACATAATCGTCGAGGGAGTGTATAATATTATAATATCTTTTCAATGTGTGTAATCCAAAATTGTGGAGCTTGAAGAGATCACTGCTCATTCTGAATACCACACATGCATTCACCAATTACAATTTTATCTATCTTTATTGTTGACTTCTTGTATATAAGAATAGGACCTCATTAAAAGACAGACACATGATATCATCATCACCAACTGTTGGCAAAGAACCTCGTACCTGATGACAAAGCGACTTCATCTCAATCAGAATAACATTAGTAGGGTGGCATTTTCCTGTAATTTACTCTTGCTAGAAGAATATGATCGAATAATAAGATGCATGTTGAAGGTGTAACGTCACAATTAGGGACTCGTGGTCAAGTTTCTCATGTTGAAGGTGTAACGTCACAACGCACCTCAATAAAGTGTTCACTTGAATCCTAAAATATATCCGCTTTAATGAGGACTTGTGGGAGAAATTTTATGAAACATTCCCCAATTATTTGGTTCTTTGAGTTAGCTTCCTTAGAAAACATAGCAAGCAAATGCCTAGGTAGATTTTGTTTGCAAACACATGTTTTAGGAAACGATTTAGCATATGCATAAAGGTTATGATCAGAATAACTTATGAGGGAAAACATGTGGAGGCCATGCAGGAGCACACTTATGAGGAGGAAGGAATTTGAAAATTAAATAGATCTTGGATGTATTACAGTTTTGGAAGCTCGGTATGATATTTATATATGACTATATCATCACATATCGTTAGAGTGGTCTAAAGGATTTATGCAGTAGTCAACTTAAACAAAAGATCGATCTGATGGAAAGAAACTAGGCAATATATTTATATTCAATGCTCCCTTATAGGTTGTTTTAGTACTTAGCATGGGTTCGGTGTAGGCCGCATAATCTTTTTTCTTTTTTTAATACTGCGTGAGCATGGTCTTCAACTCGTGACCTCTTGGCTCTAATACCATAAAGGATTTATGCATAGCCAACTTAACCAAAAGACCGATATGTTGAATGAAAATAGACAATATATTTATATTCAATGGCCCTCACTCAATGTCTAGTGATTCCGAAGCCATGATCAGGCCTCACATAAAATTTGGCTTGGCACACACTCCTGTGTAAACAATCCCAACTACCTTTTAGTTGGCCAAGTGCATCTACCTACAGAAGATAGCGAGGCTAAACTTTACAATGGCGTAGGTAGTCATATTAACATAAAATACATGAAGGTGTATACATCGTTAATTATGATGTGACGTATGATTAATGAAGTTTTTAGTTTGTGGTTGATTAGCTAGCAGGTTGAGTTATGGCCCTATTATTGATTTTTTGGTAATGATGTATTTGTGGGTTTTTGCGACACTGACTCCTTGGAGATGTGTACCATCGAGATTTGTGTGGTTGATAGTGACTTGAAATGAATATTGATCTATCATGTTATGGGTTTGGACACACTCAAACCTTTGATCACCAATTTTGATAGCCCGAGAGATTTGATATTGCACTGCTTTCTTGGCAAGTAAATTTATGTTGTTCCCGATTCAGGATTGGATGAAAATTATGCAGTTCTAGGTTGGGCATTGAAATTATGCTATTCTTGGTTGGGGATTGAAATTACGCTAAGAGGATATTTTAGGACTTTGCATGGCCTTGGGATTTTTTTCATACCTGTTTTTGGTATTTCTCTATAATGGTAATTTCATAGAAGGCGTTGGGTTGTTGTGAGTGCCATGCCATTTTTGTAATTTTTGGATATAGTACTGTTCAGATATGCAGATTGTATTTATTTACTGTGTCAAGTTTTGCATGTCCATGGACATTTCAGTTGTTCTTGATGTGACTATGCTATTCTGTAATGTATTCAAAGGTACTTGAATCAATGAGGTATAGAACCAAGAGCTTGGCATATAATTATCATCTATATCATCATAATCATAAAGGTTTCTCTATCATGATTAGCATCCAGGTTAACTTGTTTTGATTTCATTTGCTAGATCTCATATTTGAAAGTTTAGGACGTGACCCACAACTCCTCTTCATGATGATCTATGGTTTTCATTCCATTATAGCTATGCCATATTGAGAAAACCTGGAATGTCTCATTATAGCTTTAGTTATGTATGTAGCATTCCACTTCTTCGGTACAATTTTTATGAACTTTTATTCAATGCACATTAAATTTATTTATTCATGAATTCATATTCACATGTAGACTTTTTCTTGTTTCTCATGAATCATATTTATTTTTCCAAACTTTATTACCTATGTAACACGTTAACCTTGGCACTGTATATGTCTACTATGGCCCGACTGCATCAATTAGGATAACATTAGTATGGTAGCATTTTCCTCAATTGGATCTTGCTGGAAGAATATGTCGGCATAACATGGTGCATGTGTTGGGTCCGCAACATAGAAAACAAAAATTTTCCTACGGTGTGAACTACACGCCAAGATCTATCTACTAGGTACAAAGCAACGGATGGACATACATCTATGGAGAACTTACCCTCGAAGACAACGAGCTTTGTTAACGAGTAGGAACTCGTGGTTGATGTAGTCGTACACTTGCCGATCTCAAGATCGTGATGAAGTCCAGCAGGTCCGGCTCCAGCACGTCCATCAGATCCAGCTCCGGCACCACCAAGTCCAGCACCACAAAGCAGCGGTGCATCCGTGATCGCACACACGTCCGGTACCCCGACAACCTCCGTCCCTCGCTCCAGCAAAGCAGCGGAAGCAGCAACTCCTTTCCAGATAAATCCACCGGGAACATGTATCTCGCTAATCCGAGACCATGGGGAAATAATACTAGAGGGGGAGAGAGATCCTTCACAAGGAGGTGTGAGTGAGAAGTGAGGAGAGTGGGGCCTTTTATAGGAGGAGGGGAGGGTACCCCTCCCATGGCCGGCGCCCCATGGAGGTGACCCTTCACCTCCCCCATTCATGTGGTGGTAACCCCCTCCACATAAATTTGCCTCTTCACATTCTCCATTAAAGTCTCCACTTTAAATGCATTAAATTTCTCCAAATTTAATGCTCTCTCATTTAATAAAACTCTTTTATTAGTTTTATTCAGAATTTTGTTAATTACTTTAATTAACAAACATTCACATAAAACCCCCTGCAACATTTCAATATTACATGCAGAACCAATTTCAGCAATTTCACCGAAAGTTTTGGTGTCTATTGAAATAATTCCAGTAGCTTTCTTAAATCTTTATCTGAAACATATTTGCTCCAAATGGTGTCGGTATCCCTTAAGTGTGTCACCCTATGGTTCGCGAATAATGCAGACATGATCGAGACCCTCTCGGATCAATAATCGAGCGGGACACGGAGATCCATCTTGACTCCTACACATTCAACGATGACTTACGTGATCGTGAGAACCTTTAACGCTAGTAACTAAATCCCTTTGTCCCTTGATATATTACATGTCCGAGATTGGATCATCGGTATCTCCATACCTAGTTTGATCTCGTTCTGACATGCACTCTTTTCTCGTTCCGTGATATAACATTCTAGTGATCACATCACTTGCTTGCAAGCTATTTCAATGTGATATCACGAGAGGGCCCAGTATATATATCCGTCATAGGGATGGACAAATCCACTCTTGATCCATGAGCCTCAACATAACACCTTCGTAATTGAACCCACCTTCGGTCACCTCATTACGGTGTGACGTTTGATGTTATCAAGATACTTTTCCGGTGTTAGCAATTAACATGATCTCATGGTCTAAGGATAAAGATTACTTCGTATGATGTTATAGCAATATAAACATAATGACTTTGATCGTAATGTTATACTTCGGATGAATGTTCATCACATCATTCCACCAATGTTGTGACCTTGTTATTAACAACATCCAATGTCCATGATCAGGAAACCTTGATCATCTTGTTAATCAACGAGCTAGTCTATAAGAGAGGCATGACTAGGAACCTTTTATTTGTTTATTAAACACACATGTATTGACGTTTCCTTTCAATACAATTATAGCATGCAAAATAAACATTTATCATAAACATGGAATAAGATAATAACCACTTTATTATTGCCTCTCGGGCATATTCCCTTCAGTTTCCCACTTGCACTAGAGTCAATAATCTAGTTTGAAAAACTTTGCGTATTGAACACCTATGGCTTTCTGGTGTTGCATATACGCTATTGCTAGTGGTTAACATAATCTCTGGATCTGACAGTTTTAGGTCCATGTGCATTTGCATGTCTCTGCGTCTCTACGCATCACTCATTCTCAAATGAGATGGCATTGTATAGATTTGGTCCTTTGGTGAGACCTTTAGTTCGTTCGGCTCAAAATATGTTGATATTATTGTCACACAATATATCTTCATAGTATTAGCCCACTTTGAACCACACCTAGTTTGATAACAAACTACTTAACACAAATGCCCTCCTATGCTGCTACTATAGCAGACATATACTTAGCCTTTTGTTGTAGTATCCGTCACAATATCTCAACTTTGGAACTCATCCAAATCCATCATGGAACATCCTTTCCATTATATTGTGCCACCCATAGTTTTAATTGAGATAAATTTAATTTGTATCTTGTGACAAAACTAGTATCAATATAACACTTTACAATGAACTACCTTTAACTATTTGTCACTTATACATGATATATTCTTAGTTCTTCCAAAGCTCATAAGAATATCTTTACTATTGTCCAATGATCATCTTATGAATCATTCTGGTATATGCTCATAACATTTAGAGCATAGGACATTCTGGATATATACATATCATGGTATAATCGATCAAAATTTTCATGTGATTTTACTCACCAAGTGTTGAAACACTTGAATCTTGATACAATCCTTTCCATGTAGCAAGAACCTTTCTTGTTGTTTCCATATTGAACCCTTTCAATATCTTATATATGTATGTCTGGCACAACCATATTAGCGCCTTAATCTATCCATATAGATATTGATGCCTAATATTCTGGGTTTGCCCAAGTCTTTCATCGAAATCTTATTTTAATGAAATCCTTAACTTGTGTCAATTCAAGGTACATCATTTCCAATCAACAATATGTCCTCTACATAATGTATTAGAAATATGTCTCATCGCTCCCACTTAATTTCTTGCAAATGCAAGCATCTTCATCATCTCCGATGAATTTAAACTCTTTTAACAGTTTCATCATGGTGAAGATTCCAACTCCGCTATGCTTACTTCAACTATTGAAGTTTACATGCCCTTTTAGCACCCTTTGAATTAACAAAACCCTTCGGACCATGTCATGTACATGTCCTAGGTTACTGTTCTATTAGAAGAACCTTGTTTTGTTTATTCAACTACCATATACCAAATTATATGTAGTGGTTGCTACATTAATCCGTCAAGACTATATATCGCTATGAAAGATCAAATCTTGTCATAGTCAACTCCTTGAATCATTGTCGTAAACTTCTTTCTGACATGTCGACTATTTCATAGAAGTTAAACATCCATGTCTTATTTCTTTATAGATCCAAACACGACCGATAGGCTTCACGCCTTTCCGGAGGGTCTTCCAAGTTCAGAAACTTGATTTCTCGTGTATGGATAATATCACGGATTCTATGACTTCTAGTCATTTTATGGAGTCAGGGCCCATCATCGCTTCTTTGCATGTAGTCGGTTCATCATTGTCAAAACAATAACGACTTGCTTATCAAATCTTACTATTTGATTCTTACCGACCCACACGGTTCTATAGGAACTCTAATCTCCGAGATCACACCTTTTGTAATCACGAGAGCCATGAGCATTGTGGCCGCCACCGGGACACTTTCCGGCGCTGCGCTACTTAGCACATATAGCTGAGGTTCAACAACCTTATCAAAGTTCTATTGTCCTTCCACTTAACTTTTCACGAAAAATTCCTTCTCAAGAAACTTGACGTTCCAAGCGACAAACTCTTTTGTCATCGGTGTTACGGAGAAATTCCCAACAAATTCTTTGGGATAACCTACAAAGACGTGCTTATCTGACTTTGGTTGTAAACATTTTACTTATGCATAGCATACCAAAATTTAAGAAAAGACAATTCAGGTTTTATCCCAAACCATAACTCATATGGTGTCATTTCAACGGATCACGATGGTGCTCTTTTCAGTGTAAAAGTGGTAGTCTCTAAAGCTTCAACCCTTAAAACATAATGGCAGTTTTATAAATGACACCCTTGATCTTACCATGTGAAACATGGTTTGATTTTATCTCTCGAATATGCCATACTCCTATGGTTTATCGGGAAACACAAATCATGGAACAATTCCTCAAGTCTTAGGTGTTTTTGCTAAATCATGTAACTCAAATATCTTCCTTTATGATCGAATCATAAACTCTTTATTTTCTTGTTACAATGATTTTCCACTTCATCTTGAAAGTCTTTGAACAATTTTCAAATGTTTCATACTTCTTCCTTATTAAGTAAATATATAGATATATTCACTCAAATTTTCGGAGAAAGCATATGAAGCAAAAAGATCCATCGCATATGGCTACACATAATGGACTATGCACATCAGCATGCACAATTTCCAATAAGCTAGTCATCCATTCCTCTCTGGCCTATGGACGGAGTTTCAATTATCTCGAGGAAAGTCTCACATGCGTCAATTGATCAAAATCAAAGACTCCAAAAATCCATCAACATGGAGTTTCTTCATGTTTTCTTTTCAATATAATTTAAACAGCGATGTCACTTCATAAGTGATCTTTCAATCATTTGTCTTGCGACATTTTAGCAATAGTGTTTATGGATGTGATTTCTCCAACTAGACTTGTAAAAGTTCATCCATCCTTTATGGAATACGGTAATTATTTGAACAACCATTGTTCTCATGATACCGAAACAAAATAACAATTATTTAAACAAATCTTGAAGGCTTGGTTTGATGACAACGAAAAACACAATAACACTTTATTTGTTTTCGATGAACATCATCACTCATTCTCTTGCTGGTTACTTAGGCCATTGTAGTTCATGAATTGCTTTGTCCTGTATGACACTTCATACCAACCAATTCGGTATCCAATACCTAAGAACCACATTGTTTAACAAGCAAGGAATATAGCCATAACATGTATACCTTCTATATACCTAAGTTGGACATCTCCAACCTTTTATTTTCTGCCAAATATTTTATAGATTCTCTTTCAGCAATTCCTTTTCTTTTAAAAGAATCTATCAACATCAATAGTGGTGTCATCAACATGACACATGGTACAAAGCGTATATAGTCAAATACTAATACCTTTGGACTTGCACTTTGAAGTGGATCACCGTCATCAAATGTTTGGTGTTCTTTCAAAAATCCATTCTTTAGTAATCTATTAGTGTATTAAACATTTTACTTACATCTTCTATTCATCCTTATCATGACAACTTTCATGATCAAGCTACTATAGCCTATAAGGAAGAATCGCGAGTATAATATCAGTTCCCAAAACCTTTTTGGTAGATTCGGATGCCTAGCATCTCCATCCTTCACAAATTCTCATACAATATGAGAACATGTATTTTGCTAAATTATACTCTATCATAATGCAATCAAAAAACATTGTTCTAGATATCACAATATCTTTCACACATGATGGTTTCTGAAACAATTTTCAGCTCCAATATAATCTTGATATTAAAACAACTTTTTGAATATCAATAATCATGGAGGCAAACATGATACTTTAGATACTAACATTGGAATTCTTACTCTTGATTTAATACTACTTATTAAACTTCATTGAGTAAATAGAGTTTGCTGAAAGTTTGCAATAGGATTTATAAACTTTAAATTGACATTCAAAACAATACGATACCAGTTCGTAAAGTAAATATCCAGAATTCTATAGTTCTATTATCTCAAATAAAAACTAAGCATAAGGTAGAAAACGAATGCCAATGACTACAACAAACTATGCAAATTCACTTTGATTTAATTTATGACAAATTGAGTTCGACTAATCCAAATTAGAAATGAACTCCCACTCAAAAACGACATCCCTCATGCCTTTTTGGTGATTACATGAACATAATCCACTACACCAAGTCCGATCATCACGTGAGTCGGTGTAGCTTCAAAGGCGAGCATCAATATGGGCATCACATCAACTATATGACTCATGCTTAACCTTTCGGTCCGTGTTCCGAGGCCATGTCTGTACATGCTAAGCTCGCCAAGTAAGAACCTTAGTACTCGCGTGTGTAAAATTGTCTTACACCCGTTGTATGAAAGCGTAGAGTCGAGTACACCCGATCATCACGTGATGTCTTGAAATACGATCCACAAAATGGTGCATACTTAAGGAAGAACACATTTTTATCTTGATATCTAAAAGAGGGATCATCTTACAATGCTCTGTAGCGCCAAACTAGCAGTATAAGATGCTAACATCTAATGTGTAAAGTGAGATGATATGGTCCATGCATTTGATCTCTATCACTTGCATCGTGGTATGATCTCTATCATTCCTTTGTGTGTAAGGCCAAGGTCTATGGAACTTACACGTTAAGTGTGTTGTAAGAGTATCTGTCATACATCTACTTACAACAATACCATATCAAGACACTAGCCCAACAACGATCTAAACTAGACGCCTCTAATTTATCAATTGCAAGTTTTACGTGGCTTAGGGCTTTCGGAGATAGAACCGTTCTTACCTACGAACATGAACCACAACGAGGATAACCAAATTATTAGCAACTCGTTGTAAATCAGATATTGACTATAGTAGAAGAGACAGATACCCGCCAGCCACTTATGCAAAACTAGTTGCATGTCAGTCGTGGAACCGGTCTCATGTACGATGACATGTAAGGTTGGTCCGGGCCGCTTCATCCCACTATGCCACCAATATCCAAAATACATAGAAGATGCAATAACATGATCATCATCACCCACATATCAACATATGTGTACTACCCGTGCTAAGCACCTACGCATAAACCAGGTTCTGATACCACTGTTGGGTCCGCAGCATAGAAAACAAAAAAATTTCCTACGGTGTGAACTACACGCCAAGATCTATCTACTAGGTACAAAGCAACGGGTGGACATACATCCATGGAGAACTTACCCTCGAAGACAACGAGCTTTGTTAACGAGTAGGAACTCGTGGTTGATGTAGTCGTACACTTGCCGATCTCAAGATCGTGATGAAGTCCAGCAGGTCCGGCTCCAGCACGTCCATCAGATCCAGCTCCAGCACCACCAAGTCCAGCACCACAAAGCAGCGGTGCATCCGTGATCGCACACACGTCCAGTACCCGGACAACCTCCGTCCCTCGCTCCAGCAAAGCAGCGGAAGCAGCAACTCCTTTCTAGATAAAGCCACCAGGAACATGTATCTCGCTAATCCGAGACCATGGGAAAATAATACTAGAGGGGGAGAGAGATCCTTCACAAGGAGGTGTGAGTGAGAAGTGAGGAGAGGGGAGCCTTTTATAGGAGGAGGGGAGGGTACCCCTCCCATGGCCGGCGCCCCAAGGAGGTGACCCTTCACCTCCCCCATTCATGTGGTGGTAACCCCCTCCACATAAATTTGCCTCTTCACATTCTCCATTAAAGTCTCCACTTTAAATGCATTAAATTTCTCCAAATTTAATGCTCTCTCATTTAATAAAACTCTTTTATTAGTTTTATTCAGAATTTTGTTAATTACTTTAATTAACAAACATTCACATAAAACCCCCTGCAACATTTCAATATTACATGCAGAACCAATTTCAGCAATTTCACCCGAAACAGTTTTGGTGTCTATTGAAATAATTCCAGCGCTTTCTTAAATCTTAATCTGAAACATATTTGCTCCAAATGGTGTCGGTATCCCTTAAGTGTGTCACCCTACGGTTCGCGAATAATGCAGACATGATCGAGACCCCTCTCAGATCAATAATCAGAAGCGGGACCTGGAGATCCATACTGACTCCTACACATTCAACGATGACTTCTGTGATCGTGAGAACCTTTAACACTAGTAACTAAATCCCTTTGTCCCGCGATATATTACATGTCCGAGATTCGATCATCGGTATCTCCATACCTAGTTTGATCTCGTTACCGACATGCACTCTTTTCTCGTTCCCGTGATATAACATTCTAGTGATCACATCACTTGCTTGCAAGCTATTTCAATGTGATATCACCGAGGGCCAGAGTATATATATCCGTCATCGGGATGGACAAATCCACTCTTGATTCATGAGCCTCAACATAACACCTTCAGAGATCGAACCCACCTTTATAGTCACCCTGTTACGGTGTGACGTTTGATGTTATCAAGATACTTTTCTGGTGTTAGCAATTAACATGATCTCATGGTCTAAGGATAAAGATTACTTCGTATGATGTTATAGCAATATAAACATAATGACTTTGATCGTAATGTTATACTTCGGATGAATGTTCATCACATCATTCCACCAATGTTGTGACCTTGTTATTAACAACATCCAATGTCCATGATCAGGAAACCTTGATCATCTTGTTAATCAACGAGCTAGTCTATAAGAGAGGCATGACTAGGAACCTTTTATTTGTTTATTAAACACACATGTATTGACGTTTCCTTTCAATACAATTATAGCATGCAAAATAAACATTTATCATAAACATGAAATAAGATAATAACCACTTTATTATTGCCTCTCGGGCATATTCCCTTCAGTTTCCCACTTGCACTAGCGTCAATAATCTAGTTTGAAAAACTTTGCGTATTGAACACCTATGGCTTTCTGGTGTTGCATATACGCTATTGCTAGTGGTTAACATAATCTCTGATCGGCGGTTTAGGTCCATGTGTATTTGCATGTCTCTGCGTCTCTACGCATCACTCATTCTCAAATGAGATGGCATTGTATAGATTTGGTCCTTTGGTGAGACCTTTAGTTCGTTCGGCTCAAAATATGTTGATATTATTGTCACACAATATATCTTCATAGTATTAGCCCACTTTTAACCACACCTAGTTTGATAACAAACTACTTAACACAAATGCCCTCCTATGCTGCTACTATAGCAGTCATATACTTAGCCTTTTGTTGTAGTATCCGTCACAATATCTCAACTTTGGAACTCATCCAAATCCATCATGGAACATCCTTTCCATTATATTGTGCCACCAATAGTTTAAATTGAGATAAATTTAGTTTGTATCTTGTGACAAAACTAGTATCAATGTAACACTTTACAATGAACTACCTTTAACTATTTGTCACTTATACATGATATATTCTTAGTTCTTCCAAAGATCATAATAATATCTTTACTATTGTCCAATGATCATCTTATGAATCATTCTGGTATATGCTCATAACATTTAGAGCATAGGACATTCTGGATATATACATATCATGGTATAATCGATCAAAATTTGCATGTGATTTTACTCACCAAGTGTTGAAACACTTGAATCTTGATACAATCCTTTCCATGCAGCAAGAACCTTTATTGTTGTTTCCATATTGAACCCTTTCAATATCTTATATATGTATGTCTGGCACAACCATATTAGCGCCTTAATCTATCCATATAGATATTGATGCCTAATATTCTGGGTTTGCCCAAGTCTTTCATCGAAATCTTATTTTAATGAAATCCTTAACTTGTGTCAATTCAAGGTACATCATTTCCAATCAACAATATGTCCTCTACATAATGTATTAGAAATATGTCTCATCGCTCCCACTTAATTTCTTGCAAATGCAAGCATCTTCATCATCTCCGATGAATTTAAACTCTTTTAACAGTTTCATCATGGTGAAGATTCCAACTCCGCTATGCTTACTTCAACTATTGAAGTTTACATGCCCTTTTAGCACCCTTTGAATTAACAAAACCCTTCGGACCATGTCATGTACATGTCCTAGGTTCGTTCTATTAGAAGAACCTTGTTTTGTTTATTCAACTACCATATACCAAATTATATGTAGTGGTTGCTACATTAATCCGTCAAGACTATATATCGCTATGAAAGATCAAATCTTGTCATAGTAAACTCCTTGAATCATTGTCGTAAACTTCTTTCCGACATGTTGACTATTTCATAGATGTTAAACATCCATGTCTTATTTCTTTATAGATCCAAACACGACCGATAGGCTTCACGCCTTTCCGGAGGGTCTTCCAAGTTCAGAAACTTGATTTCTCGTGTATGGATACTATCACGGATTCTATGACTTCTAGTCATTTTATGGAGTCAGGGCCCATCATCGCTTCTTTGCATGTAGTCGGTTCATCATTGTCAAAACAATAACGACTTGCTTATCAAATCTTACTATTTGATTCTTACCGACCCACATGGTTCTATAGGAACTCTAATCTCCGAGATCACACCTTTTGTAATCACGAGAGCCATGAGCATTGTGGCCGCCACCGGGACACTTTCCGGCGCTGCGCTACTTAGCACATATAGCTGAGGTTCAATAACCTTATCAAAGTTCTATTGTCCTTCCACTTAACTTTTCACGAAAAATTCCTTCTCAAGAAACTTGACGTTCCAAGCGACAAACTCTTTTGTCATCGGTGTTACGGAGAAATTCCCAACAAATTCTTTGGGATAACCTACAAAGACGTGCTTATCTGACTTTGGTTGTAAACATTTTACTTATGCATAGCATACCAAAATTTAAGAAAAGACAATTCAGGTTTTATCCCAAACCATAACTCATATGGTGTCATTTCAACGGATCACGATGGTGCTCTTTTCAGTGTAAAAGTGGTAGTCTCTAAAGCTTCAACCCTTAAAACATAATGGCAGTTTTATAAATGACACCCTTGATCTTACCATGTGAAACATGGTTTGATTTTATCTCTCGAATATGCCATACTCCTATGGTTTATCGGGAAACACAAATCATGGAACAATTCCTCAAGTCTTAGGTGTTTTTGCTAAATCATGTAACTCAAATATCTTCCTTTATGATCGAATCATAAACTCTTTATTTTCTTGTTACAATGATTTTCCACTTCATCTTGAAAGTCTTTGAACAATTTTCAAATGTTTCATACTTCTTCCTTATTAAGTAAATATATAGATATATTCACTCAAATTTTCGGAGAAAGCATATGAAGCAAAAAGATCCATCGCATATGGCTACGCATAATGGACTATGCACATCAGCATGCACAATTTCCAATAAGCTAGTCATCCGTTCCTCTCTGGCCTATGGACGGAGTTTCAATTATCTCGAGGAAAGTCTCACATGCGTCAATTGATCAAAATCAAAGACTCCAAAAATCCATCAACATGGAGTTTCTTCATGTTTTCTTTTCAATATAATTTAAACAGCGATGTCACTTCATAAGTGATCTTTCAATCATTTGTCTTGCGACATTTTAGCAATAGTGTTTATGGATGTGATTTCTCCAACTAGACTTGTAAAAGTTCATCCATCCTTTATGGAATACGGTAATTATTTGAACAACCATTGTTCTCATGATACAGAAACAAAATAACAATTATTTAAACAAATCTTGAAGGCTTGGTTTGATGACAACGAAAAACACAATAACACTTTATTTGTTTTCGATGAACATCATCACTCATTCTCTTGCTGGTTACTTAGGCCATTGTAGTTCATGAATTGCTTTGTCCTGTATGACACTTCATACCAACCAATTCGGTATCCAATACCTAAGAACCACATTGTTTAACAAGCAAGGAATATAGCCATAACATGTATATCTTCTATATACCTAAGTTGGACATCTCCAACCTTTTATTTTCTGCCAAATATTTTATAGATTCTCTTTCAGCAATTCCTTTTCTTTTAAAAGAATCTATCAACATCAATAGTGGTGTCATCAACATGACACATGGTACAAAGCGTATATAGTCAAATACTAATACCTTTGGACTTGCACTTTGAAGTGGATCACCATCATCAAATGTTTGGTGTTCTTTCAAAAATCCATTCTTTAGTAATCTATTAGTGTAGTAAACATTTTACTTACATCTTCTATTCATCCTTATCATGACAACTTTCATGATCAAGCTACTATAGCCTATAAGGAAGAATCATGAGTATAATATCAGTTCCCAAAACCTTTTTGGTAGATTCGGATGCCTAGCATCTCCATCCTTCACAAATTCTCATACAGTATGAGAACATGTATTTTGCTAAATTATACTCTATCATAATGCAACCAAAAAACATTGTTCTAGATATCACAATATTTTTCACACATGATGGTTTCTGAAACAATTTTCAGCTCCAATATAATCTTGATATTAAAACAACTTTTTGAATATCAATAATCATGGAGGCAAACATGATACTTTAGATACTAACATTGGAATTCTTACTCTTGATTTAATACTACTTATTAAACTTCATGGAGTAAATAGAGTTTGCTGAAAGTTTGCAATAGGACTTATAAACTTTAAATTGACATTCAAAACAATACGATACCGGTTCGTAAAGTAAATATCCAGAATTCTATAGTTCTATTATCTCAAATAAAAACTAAGCATAAGGTAGAAAACGAATGCCAATGACTACAACAAACTATGCAAATTCACTTTGATTTAATTTATGACAAATTGAGTTCGACTAATCCAAATTAGAAATGAACTCCCACTCAAAAACGACATCCCTCGTGCCTTTTTGGTGATTACATGAACCAAATCCACTACACCAAGTCCGATCATCACGTGAGTCGGTGTAGCTTCAAAGGCGAGCATCAATATGGGCATCACATCCACTATATGACTCATGCTTAACCTTTCGGTCCGTGTTCCGAGGCCATGTCTGTACATGCTAGGCTCGCCAAGTAAGAACCTTAGTACCCGCGTGTGTAAAACTGTCTTACACCCGTTGTATGAAAGCGTAGAGTCGAGTACACCTGATCATCACGTGATGTCTCGAAATACGATCCACAAAACGGTGCATACTTAAGGAAGAACACATTTTTATCTTGATATCTAAAAGAGGGATCATCTTATAATGCTACAGAAAGCGCCAAACTAGCAGTATAAGATGCTAACATCTAATGTGTAAAGTGAGATGATATGGTCCATGCATTTGATCTCTATCACTTGCATCATGGCATGATCTCTATCATTCCTTTGTGTGTAAGGCCAAGGTCTATGGAACTTACACGTTGAGTGTGTTGTAAGAGTATCTGTCATACATCTTCTTACAACAATACCATATCAAGACACTAGCCCAACAACGATCTAAACTAGACGCCTCTAATTTATCAATTGCAAGTTTTACGTGGCTTAGGGCTTTCGGAAATAGAACTGTTCTTACCTACGAACATGAACCACAACAAGGATAATCAAATTATTAGCAACTCGTTGTAAATCAGATATTGACTATAGTAGGAGAGACAGATACCCGCCAGCCACTTATGCAAAACTAGTTGCATGTCAGTCGTGGAAGCAGTCTCATGTACGATGACATGTAAGGTTGGTCCGGGCCGCTTCATCCCACTATGCCACCAATATCCAAAATACATAGAAGATGCAATAACATGATCATCATCGCCCACATATCAACATATGTGTACTACCCGTGCTAAGCACCTACGCATAAACCTGGCTCTGATACCACTGTTGGGTCCGCAGCATAGAAAACAAAAAATTTCCTACGGTGTGAACTACACGCTAAGATCTATCTACTAGGTACAAAGCAACGGGTGGACATACATCCATGGAGAACTTACCCTTGAAGACAACGAGCTTTGTTAACAAGTAGGAACTCGTGGTTGATGTAGTCGTACACTTGCCGATCTCAAGATCGTGATGAAGTCCAGCAGGTCCGGCTCCAGCACGTCCATCAGATCCAGCTCCAGCACCACCAAGTCCAGCACCGCAAAGCAGCGGTGATTCCGTGATCGCACACACGTCCAGTACCCCGACAACCTCCGTCCCTCGCTCCAGCAAAGCAGCGGAAGCAGCAACTCCTTTCCAGATAAAGCCACCGGGAACATGTATCTCGCTAATCCGAGACCATGGGAAATAATACTAGAGGAGAGAGATCCTTCACAAGGAGGTGTGAGTGAGAAGTGAGGAGAGGGGCCTTTTATAGGAGGAGGAGGTACCTCCTCCATGGCGGCGCCCATGGAGGTGACCCTTCACCTCCCCCATTCATGTGGTGGTAACCCCCTCCACATAAATTTGCCTCTTCACATTCTCCATTAAAGTCTCCACTTTAAATGCATTAAATTTCTCCAAATTTAATGCTCTCTCATTTAATAAAACTCTTTTATTAGTTTTATTCAGAATTTTGTTAATTACTTTAATTAACAAACATTCACATAAAACCCCTGCAACATTTCAATATTACACGCAGAACCAATTTTAGCAATTTCACCCGAAACAGTTTCGGTGTCTATTGAAATAATTCCAGCTCTTTCTTAAATCTTTATCTGAAACATATTTGCTCCAAATGGTGTCAGTATCCCTTAAGTGTGTCACCCTACGGTTCGCGAATAATGCAGACATGATCGAGACCCCTCTCAGATCAATAATCAGAAGCGGGACCTGGAGATCCATACTGACTCCTACACATTCAACGATGACTTCTGTGATCGTGAGAACCTTTAACGCTAGTAACTAAATCCCTTTGTCCCACGATATATTACATGTCCGAGATTCGATCATCGGTATCTCCATACCTAGTTTGATCTCGTTACCGACATGCACTCTTTTCTTGTTCCCGTGATATAACATTCTAGTGATCACATCACTTGCTTGCAAGCTATTTCAATGTGATATCACCGAGAGGGCCCAGAGTATATCTATCCATCATCAGGATGGACATATCCCACTCTTGATCCATGAGCCTCAACATAACACCTTCGTAGCACTGAACCCACCTTTATAGTCACCCTGTTATGGTGTGATGTTTGATGTTATCAAGATACTTTTTCGGTGTTAGCAATTAACATGATCTCATGGTCTAAGGATAAAGATTACTTCGTATGATGTTATAGCAATATAAACATAATGACTTTGATCGTAATGCTATACTTCGGATGAATGTTCATCACATCATTCCACCAATGTTGTGACCTCGTTATTAACAACATCCAATGTCCATGATCAGGAAACCTTGATCATCTTGTTAATCAACGAGCTAGTCTATAAGAGAGGCATGACTAGGAACCTTTTATTTGTTTATTAAACACACATGTATTGACGTTTCCTTTCAATAAAATTA
Organism: Avena insularis; assembly: GCA_023614405.1. Lineage (NCBI taxonomy): Eukaryota > Viridiplantae > Streptophyta > Magnoliopsida > Poales > Poaceae > Avena > Avena insularis. The sequence continues at coordinate 89,781,237 of CM042696.1, read as the reverse complement.
TAGCATGCAAAATAAACATTTATCATAAACATGGAATAAGATAATAACCACTTTATTATTGCCTCTCGGGCATATTTCCTTCAGCATGTTGAAGGTGTAATGTCACAAATTGTAACCCATTATCTCATGTTCCTGCTGGCAATCAACCATCGATAAAGTGCTCACTAGAACTAAAAAAACTAGCATAATTAGGTCCCATGGGAGAAAACTTATGAACATTCCTTGTTTTTGCTAGTTTGAATTATCTTCCTTAGAAAGTAAGCACAATGACTAGGTAAAATTATTTTTTAGACACATTTTATAAAATTATTGGGCATGAATATGCATAAATTATACGATTCAAATAACTAATGGAAAAACATGTAATAACATGTGTGTGAACATCTCCAAGAAGGTGGAGATATGAAGAATTAACAGATTTAGGAGGAATTTTCCAGTGGTTCCCTAGCCATGATCAATCCTTGCACACAATTTGCTTAGACACACTCCTCTAGAGACAAAACCAACTACCTTTAAATCACACAAGTCCATCTAGTTCTTGAAGATGGCGAGACTGAGTTTTACAATGGTGTTGGTACCCAGATCAAGTTTAATTACTCGCTCATAATTACCCACACCATGACCTTTGACTAGTATCTATTTTCAGCTTGTAGTAGATTCATAGGCTAGGATATGGCTCCTATTTTTGATTACTTTGAAATGGTGTATTTTTTAGTTGTTTGTGATGTTAATTTGAGACTTCATGGAGATTTGTAACATCGTGCTTCATGTGGATGCTGGTGACATGAGATGAATTGATCTATCGGATTATGGGTCTATCCACACTTAGATCTTTGATCATCGATTTTGAACTTCTAAAGTATTGCCATTGTGCTACCCTTGGTTTTCTATTGAAATTATGTTCTTTCAAGTTGGGGGAAAGAAAATAATGCTATTCTAGGTTGGGGATTGAAATTATGCTATTCTTGGTTGCAGATTTGAATCACTCCAAGAGGGTGTTTCATGAATTTCTAGTGGCTTTTGATTTATTTTTTTGCACTTGTGTTGGGTACTTCATTCTAACGGGTATATTTGGAGAAACTCGGTGGGATGTTGTGCATAATTCTTGATTGTGATTTTGTTTTTTTATTGTCCAATGATGTAGATTGTATTTTTTTGCTGTGTCGAGTTCCGCATGTCTAGAGCCACTAATGAAATCATCCAATTTTGCAATCTGTTCAAGGTATTATGATCAATGATGTATAGAACAAGAAGCTTGATAGATTAGTAGTATTTTTACCATCCAAATCGAAAATATTGCTCTTTTATGACTAACATCTTGTTCATTTCATATAATTAAAATTTCATGTCTCGTATTTGAAACTAGATTTTTATTGTTAATTAAAATATGAGCCACCACTCTTATTCTTGTTATTTCTTATATGCCATTTTGAGAAAATCTGGAATGTTTTACTATAACTTTAGTTGCTTGCTTAGTTTTCTTGCTTGGATGGTGTAGTTTTTATTTGTCCATCGAGCATTAAATTCATTTATTCAAACACTAATTTATGCATATGTAATTTTTCACAAATCTCATTTATGTTCTCATACTTTGTTACGTGTATAAAAAAATAACGAGCTATGTATCGATATGTTTAATATTTTATGAATTTTTATATGATGAAGAAGTGGTGGTCACATAGAAAATATATTAGTATGGCATGTGTATTTACCAATGTAAATATTAGTCATGTGAAGTTGAATACACATGTAAACATACATAAATATAGTAAAGTACATGGCCTCTCGAATACTAGCAACACCTAAAATAACACACACCATGAATTAATTGCTTCAAACAATCTTATAAGTTACCTAGAATAAAGGTTGTGATTAAAATAACTTGTAGGGGAAACATTTGGAGAACGTGCATGAGCATAATTCGGAGGAGGACAAGGAGAATTTGAAGATTAAATAGATTTTAGATGAATTCAAGGTTAGAAGCGTAATATGCCATTTCTATATGACATTCACCATGCATTAGAGTGGCCCTCACTCACCGTCAAGTGATTCCCTAGCCATGTTCAAGCCTTCCATAAAATTTTGCTTGGCATGCACTTCTCCATAAATAGTCCAAACTACCGTTCAGTATCCCTTCTCCATGTACATCCCGAAGTTGGTGATGCAGAACTTGACAATGGCATAGGTAGCCGGATTAACATAAAATCCAACAAGGTTTATCCATAACTCATACTTACTTATGATGTGGAATGGAGGTTTTATTTTGTGCCTGATTCCTTAGATGGTTGAGTTATGAATCCTATTGTTGAATATTTAATAATGGTGTATTTGTAGGTGGTTTGTTATATTAACTATAGGAAGATATGTACTATTGGGATTATGGTGCTTTATAATGATTTGAGATGAAATTTGATCTATCAGGTCCCATGACTGAAAACGCTTAGATCTTCGAGCATCGATTCTGATAGTTTGAGGAATTGACATTGCACTACACTTTCTTGGGCATGCATTTGGGTTGGGGATTGAAGTTATGTCAGTCCAAGTTAGTGACTTATGTGGTTCTAGGTTGGGGATTGAAATGATGCTAAGAGGGTATTTCAGTACTCTGTAGGGCTTTGATATATCTTCCGTATCAAAATATATGTTAGAGATTTCTCTAAATCCGCATGGACCTATGCACTAAAACACATCTAGATATATATGAATTTAGAAAAATCTCCAACATCTATTTCAATATAGAGGTAGTATTTTCTATAGTTCTTTAGGTACTTTATTGTGATGGGTAATTTGAGAGAATGGATGTGGTGATATGACTACCATGCCATTTTTCTTTCTTATAATATTTTGATGTAATTTTTTTTAGATATGCATATTGTATTTATTTATCATGTCAAGTTTTGCATGTCCACAATTATTTTCAGCTATTTCTGATGATATTACCTTGTTGTGTAATGTATTAAAAGGTACATGGATCAATCAGGTATAGACCCATGAGCCTTGTATGTAATTATTATCTCACCATCATAATCATAAAGATTGATCTATCATGATTTGTGTGCAAGTTGTTTTCTTTTAATTTCAATTGCTAGGTCTCATATTTGGAAGTTTACTATGTGAGCCGCAACAACTCTTCTTAATGTTGATCTCTGATTTTCTTCCCATTATGTGTATGCCATTTTGAGAAACTAGGAACTCCTCATTATAGCTTTAGTTGTGTGCTTATCATTTTCACTAGTTTGGTACAATTTCTACAATTTTTTATTTAAGGAACATTAAATACATTTATTGATAATTTGATTTATGCACTCATATATCCATGTAGATTTTCAATGGATCTAATTTATGTTGACATACTTGATTACCTATATAACATATCAGTCTTTGGCACTGTATACCTCAATTGTGACGCAACTTCTTCAATCAGGTTAACATTAGTACAGTAACATTTTTCCTCCAACTGGATCTTGGTTGAATAATATGATGGCATAATGAGATGTGTATTGAGGGTGTAATGTGACAAATTGTGTCCCATTATCTCATGTTACCGTAGACACCAACACACGTCAATAAAGTGTTCAAGAGAATCCAAAAGAATACCTGCTCAATGAATTCTCATGGAAGAAAACTTATGAAGCATTCCTCATTTTTTCTACCATGAATTGGCCCTCAAAAACCATAGTAATCACAATCAGAAGGTAGTTATTTTTCAAACATATTTTAGAAGATCATAGGCATGCATATGCATAAAGGTTATAACTAAAATAACTTATGAGAAAAACATGTGGATGACGTGTATGAGAATAATTATGAGGGGGATAATGTAAGGAATAAATAACCTTGGAGGAATTCACGGTTTGGAAGGGTAATGTGCCATTTGGTATGACCTTGTCATCACTAGCTTGTTGGAGTATCCCTCACCCACTGTATAGTGGTTCCCTGGCCATGATCAAGCCTTACAAATTTCTTTGCTTAAACACAATCCTATAGAGACAATGCCAACTACCTTTCAACAGTGCAAGTCCATCTACCCCCTGAAGATGGTGATGCTGAGCTTGACAATGGCGTTGTTACTCATATTAACATAGAATACAACATGTTTTATTTATCACTCATAATAAACTACGTTGTGACCTATGACTAATGGTTTCTTTTCAATTTTGGTGGTTTCCTTGGGTTATTTTATGGATCCTATTGTCGATTTTTTTTGAAATGGTGTATTTTTGGGTTGTTTTCAATAACGATTTGAGAGTCCTTGGAGTTTTATAACGTCGGGTTTGTGTGGCTGTTGATGATTTTAGATGAGTTGATGTATCGGATTAGGGGTCTAGACACACTTAGATCTTTGATGATCGATTATGACTAAGGGTTTGCCATTGCGCTACCCTTGGTTTGGCATTGAAATTATGTTGTTTTAGGTTGGTAGTAAAATTACGCTATTGTTGATTAGGGATTGAAAGTATGGTATTCTTGGTTGGAGATTCAAATCATGCTAAGAGCATATTTTATGAATTTGTAGCACATTTTGATTTATTTTTATACTCATGTTGTGTACTTTGCTATAGTGGTTATCTCAGAGAAAATTGGTGGGATGTTATGTGTAGTTCTTGATAATGATTTTGAGATTAGTTGTTTTCTGGTGATCCATACCATGTTTGGTTATTGTGTTGAGTTTCGCGCCTCTAAGGCCATTTTAGTTGTTTCTAATGATATTATCTAGTTTTTCATTGTATACAAAGGTATTTATGATCAATGGCGCATAAAACAAATAACTTATGGGATAATTTATATAATCATAATACAAAAGATTCCTCTATGTCAGCATCCAAGTCTATTTCATAAAATTTAAAATTTCATGTCTCATATTTAAAACTTGATCCTTATTGTGATTTAGGATGTGATCCACCACTCTTTATGTTGAGCCATGATTTTGTTCCATTTATTTCATGACATTTTGAGAAAACTTGGAATTTTTATTATAGCTTTAGTTTGCTTTCTTAGCATGCTCGCTTTGTTGGTACAAATTTGACAGTTTTGTTTATTTTAAGGAACAATTAAATTCGTTTATCCAAGCATTGATTTATGCATTCATATTTTGATGTAAATTTCCTTTTGATTTTCATGAATCTTATTTATGTTGCAATACATGATTACCTATATAACAATTAATGAGCTATCTATTGATGACTACAAGTGTACATATCGTTTGTAGCTAGTTTCGAATTAAAGATATCGATCCCACGGGGAGAAGGAATCTGAAGTCTAATAACTCTTGAATTAAATACTACAATAGAAATGCTAAATAAAGTTCTAAGTAACAAGATAAAATGCGAGTACTGTGTAAAAAGGTGTTTTTGGGTTTTGGTATAAGAGAACAATAAGTAAAATAAAACAGCTGAACAAACAAAGTAAGTATCACGTATGTAAAAGGGATTAGAACTGCAATAGGAAAAAAACATTCTCAGGGAGTATAGCGGATACACCTCTAGCATTATAAAGAATTAAGGTAAAGATTATTATCATGAACATTCTCAACTGTGTATGTGTGGGAGGAACTCCGTATTTGGATAAATAGGCAGCAACCTCTTCTCACATCATCCTCATAACCACAATAGTCAGCAATCAATATCAATCGAATTACTATGCTATTAAGGGACTTAATCCCGTAGGACGTATCCCATGGCATGGATAGTGTTCTGTGAGTTTTCTCGGTTCCCAAGTTGATATGTAAGGGGTGCTAACAACTTTATGGTTACTGTAAGTGCTAACACACCTCCTGATACCTTCGATCCGGATTACGGATGTAGTATAGCTTCTTTTCCTCTAGTAGACCTAGGTTATTGAATCCTTGGGAAGCGAATGCGTAGTGAAGTTACTTTAATGGACCTTCGGGAGTTTTAGAATTCCTTTTGTGTTTTTACGAGACCAATAGCTTGCGTCTTTTTGTTGTTGTCGATGATGGAGAGAGAGGGCCTAGGGCGTTCGGTTTCACCTGTAGCTATGCAAAACATCTGATGGGAATAAAAGATAGAAATAAAGTATGCATATACTTGTTAGAGCAAGATAAATTATATGTGGGCAGTGCATCCATAATTGTTATTGCCTACGCAACCGCTTATAGCAATAACCTACTAGTCTCATCTATAGAAGAAAGAGAACTAATGATATGCATAGTGATGTCACCGTTAATCCCAAGTAAATCCCTCACATACAGCCGTACTACCCCTTCTGTCACTAGGGTTCCCAACCCACAAATCAGTCATTACTCATACTCCCTATACCTGGATCAACCCTCGGGGTCTTGGGTACCTGACAAGTCCTTGGATTGAGGCAAGAGAGGATACAATAATCATCATGTCATACAAACTAATACACGATCCCATCTATGACAAATAACATGCACAAACGCTACATGGCTAGGCCGAAGCCCTTAGCCCAAGGAGAATTACTCGCACATAGAGATGAGATCAACAATCATAAACATTATAATGAAAATCCTAAGATTGATAGAAATAGTCTTACAATGTCACCAATCGGAGAAGAGATCTACTATTACAAGTGATCGAATATGGCTATGGAGATGGAGAAGGGTTTTGAGATCTGGAGACGGCTAGTGATCTATGGCAGAGACTTTTTAGCAAGGTCTGGCTTGTTTTCTCGTTGCCCGAGGCTTCTTTATATAGGGTTCCCTTCATGAAAGTTGTTTTGTTTGACCTAACGGTGGCAGCGCCAACTATACGACCGGAGCTATAGGACCGGAATTTTGCTCCGGTCGTATAGTTGCTCCTGGTTTCTTCTGGTTGTTGGAAATATTGTATCTTTGATTTTAATATAGTGATTCCCTCCTTTAAACGACATTATCTACGCAGGAAAAATATAAAAGAAAGGATTGCATACCCCTTTGAATAATAGGCATTAGTGGCAGGATTTAGAGAGATATTTCATCAAAATTATGAATAATATCTAGTTTAAATGTGGACGTGGATGGCTATATTTCAGAGCCATCAACCTCCCAAGCTTAAACTTGATCATCCCCGAGCAAGAAAACAAAAATCAAAAAGAAACTTAGTATTTAAACTGAAATAACGAGATGGTGATCTTACTCATGATTAGTAGTCTCATGTTTCCTCCAATTCATTAATCTGAAAAACTTTAGCATAGATAGAGTAATGGCAAGCATATCATACGGGTTTCATCCATCCTTATAGTGCATCAAAATTATTGTCAACATGGATGATTCAAATGAGTAAACATTATTCCATGTCAAGTAATTAACTCATAGGCTTGCCTTTGAACAATAAAGTATAATCATGTAAATTAAGAGTGTGAGAGTTGTCATGAAAAACATATACACTAGAGTATCTCAATTCTCCCACATCAATAAATCAAGACTTTTCAAGCACTACTTTTCTATTCATTGTCCTTCAAGAATTTCAGTTTTTGAGTAATTGAGAGCATGCCAAAGATTTTTATTAGTTTATCGGGCTGTGATGGACACTCGTGGCATCACTAAGGGTTTTGTTCCTTTTGCATAATGATTTCTCATAACAGCCAGAGGAGTGATTCCATCATGATTATAGCTACCCGGGAGTGCCAAGAATCTTACCCACTATAGCATTGCTGCTACAAGTGTTTAATTAACTCATAGCTGAAATCTAGGAGTTTCCTCCATGAAGATCGTTCGTAGGCGAGCGGAGTTGTTGGAATCCCATGAAGTTTGACACGCATAAAGGTATATCATTCTTATGATTAACAAGTCAAACTTTGGCATGCTCACAAAAACCGCTAAACATTAATTCAATCGAACAAATCCTTTTAAAGAGAGTTATTAAGTCAATCAACATTTTCAGTGGTGTTGAGTGTCTCTAGAAATAAGCCTTAAAGACTAAGCCCTAGAACACTGATACGTCCATTTTGCATCACTATTCTATATCATAATTTACTGTTATTCATTGATATATTTCATATTAAGAGATGATACTTATGTTATTTCATCTTTTTTGCATGGTTGATGACTTTTGGAGCCTAGACCGCCGCAGTCAGGATTCTGATGGAAAAGGTGCTGTTTGGAGGCAAAATTCGCGCAGATCAGAAAATTCGGGAAAATACATGGAAAATCCTATTTTTCCAGAAGACGAAGAAAGCCAGAAGGGGAAGTGGAGATGGGCCACAGGGGGCCCACACCACCCCCTGGCTGGGCCACCAGTCGCCACCGGTGTGTGTGGCCGCCCTGGTCCACTCTAGCCTCTCCCCTCTGGTGTATATTATCCTCCCGAAACCCTAAGACTTGAGGAGCAACCATAGAAAGATTCCGCCGCCTCTGCGGGACAGAAAACACCGAGAGAGAAAGATCTCTCCGATAGGCAGAATTCTGCCGGGGGAATTCCTTCCCGGAGAGGGGAGATCGTCGCCATCAACACCACCATCAAGCTGGACTTCATCGGGATCATCATCATCATCATCACCACCATCATCTCCATCAGCACCATCATCACCACTTCATACCGCTGTAACAATTGGGTTGAATCTTGCATAGTTCTTAGGGGAAACTTTCCCGGTGTTGATTACTCCTTGTAGTTGATGCTATTGAGTGAACCATTGAATTATCGTTTATGTTCATATTGTTACATATCATTATATCATCTCTGATCATGATCCATATGATGTCGTGTGAGTAGTTTGTTTAGTTCTTGAGGACATGTGAGAAGTCATGTTGTTAGTAGTGGAATTGTGTTGAGAAAGATTCAATAGTTTGATATTTAAGTTGTGGTGTACTTCTTCTAGTGGTGTGATGTGAACATCGACTACATGACACTTCACCTATATGGGCCTAGGGGAATGCATTGTGTATTTGGCTACTAGTCGTAGGGGTTGCCGGAGTGACAGAAACCTGAACCCCCATTAGGAAACCTTTGCACAAGGGGCGTCAGGGTCTTAGAGTTTAAAGTTGTGGTTAGGTTTCTACCTTAATTAATTTCTTGTACTTCCGGATGCTTGCAAGGGGTATAATCACAAGTATGTATTAGTCCTAGGAAGGTCGGTACATTAGCACAGGTTCACCCACACAACACTTAGCAAACTAAAGAAGATTAATCAACTATATGAAGCGAAAGCACTTGACGATATTCCCATGTGTCCTCGAGAACGTTTGGTCAGCTTAAGTAATTCAACTGGCTTGTACTTTGCTAAAGAAAGGATTGGGCCCGTTGCTGCATTTATTCTTATTGTCTTTTATTTACTCGTACTTTATTTACCTGCATATTAAAACCCCCTAAAAATCTGTTTGCTAAGTATTTACAGATAATTCCTGCTCCTAGCCACTGGCCAGCACCTTCTGCTCCTCGTTGGGTTAGACACTCTTACTTATCGAAAATACTGTGATACACCCCCTATACTTGTGGGTCATCAAGACTATTTTCTGGCGCTGTTGCCGGGGAGTGAAGCGCTATTGGAGAGTGGAACTGGTAAAGGAAACTTCTACTGTGAGTATTGTTTATTTCTGTTAGTTGCTTTATTTTAATTATGGATAATTCGCCGAGTTTCTTATTTCGTAATGCTACTACCACTGCTAAGGTAGTAGATGAACCACCACCTGCTGAGAATGATACTTTTAAAATACCTACAAGAATTATTGATTGTGTTATGGATAACTATTATGTTGGAGATGGAACTGTCCATCCTGGTGATCATTTGCTATTTATACACGAATTATGCGGGTTGTTCAAGTGTGCAGGTAGTACTACAGATCAAGTTAATAAGAAGTTATTCACATTATCACTGGAAGGAAGAGCTGAAGAATGGTATAAGCTGCTGAAGAATGGCCAAGCTCTTGAATGGGAGGAAATAGTGCCTCTCTTTTATTCAAAATTTATCCTCCTAGTGAGATTCATAAAGATCGGAATCAAATATACAACTTTTGGCCTCTTGATGGAGAGGGTACATTTCAAGCTTGGGGGAGATTAAAGTTACTAATGCTCAAATGTCCCATTCATGATCTCCCCAACAATATTATTATCAATAACTTTTATGCAAGGCTTTCTCTTCATGATAAGGATTTATTGGATGCCTCTTGTGCTGGATCATTTACACGCATGGAAGAAGAAGCTAAATAGGATCTTCTAGACCGTATTCAAGACAATGCTGAAGCATGGGAGAATGTCAAAGGAAGAAAGTCAGGTATAAATTATGATTATGAATGCATTGAATCTTTTATGGGAACTAATATTAAAAATGCTTATGGTCTAGACTCTCAAGCTATTGCTACTTATTTTAAGGCTTTTGCTTCCTATCTAGAAGTTCCTAAAAAGAAGTGGAATAAGTATCACGAACTATATAAAGATGTTGCTAAGTGTGTTCCTGCAAGGAATACTGAAGTTTATACTGCTAATCATGCTTTACCTGAACCTTACATTGAGAAAATACCTTTCCCAGTTAAGATAAAGGAACATTCTATGATAGCTAGTATGGTTAACGAAAGTCCAAGTAAAGCTGTTGAACCTGATGATCCTATAATAGCAAATGTGAAAGACTTTGTCACTAAATATGTAGAAGATGGACACACTATCCTTTGTAAGGATATCCCTAATATTGTTTCACAAAGTAGTGTTATGAGAGCTAGTGTCCCTGTGTTTTCTGTTAGGATAAGTGATCATTGCTACAATGGTTCTTGTGATAGCTATATCATTAAATTTATGCATGATATTGAAAGCTACTATGAGAGAGGGAAAAGTGTTCTTATGCATCTCAATAATATCAAGTTTCCTCGTTTTATGCTGAAAGTTTTTATGTTGCACTTCTTTTGCCTTCCTATGCTAGTAGCCTCTGGTTTCAACAACTTGTTTGTTTACAAAATTCCCTTGCATAGGAAGTGGGTTAGACTTAAACATGTGTATTTTTTCTTCTTAATGCTCTCTTTCACTTCAATTCATATTCTTATGTGAGCATCATTAAAATTATCATGCCCATCTTAATGGCTGTAAAGAAAGAGCTTTTTGGGAGACAACCCAATATATTCTTGCTTTCAGTTTGTTTTTGTTTCTTTGAGTCTTGGAAGTTATTACTTCGGTAATAACCTCTCCTTATCCTTTTTGTTTGGTTTTTGTGTCAAGATCAACCTCTAATGAGAGAGAAGTAAGATTTGGGGAAGTTGCTCTTCGGAAACAGATTTTTGTGCTTCACCGTAAAAATTCGTGACAGATCTCTGTATGTCGGATTGATCTGTAATTTTTTGTGCTTCTTCCCTAGATTATTATTTAACTTTAGTTAGTTTTGCACTTTTTTATTTGAGCAACAGAAGATTTTCGAAAGAAATGATCTTTACCTGCTGGTCTGTTTTGACAGATTTTGCCACTCTTGCATTTGCTTCTTTAAACGATTTCCTTTTTGAATTCTTTTTGGGTTTTCAGAAGGAGTTGCTGCAGTAGCTTATGTTTTGATGGATTTCAGTTGAAATTGGACCTAAAAGTTCTATTACCTTGCTTACACTAATGTTGCTAATGAGAATTGTGAAAAGTTTTGTGTGAAAGGAATTTCCAGGTTATCAGAGAAAATGGTGTAATAAGAAAGTGAAAGGTTTCATGACTCGAGCAATATGAATATGAAGATGAAGATATTGATGTTATTCAAGTGATGACTCCGGAAGAATCTGCTAAAGACCAAATTCAGAGACCTGCAGAGTCCGTTTTTGAATAGGTAACAGTTCTGGTAAGAAAAGTTCCACAAAAATTCTATCCAGTTATATTTTTGGAGTTTTTATCCAACAAGGAAAGCTACGAAGCGAAAGAGGGACAGAAATGGAGCCAGGGTGGCTCACACCACCCCCTAGCGCGGGCCCCCCTGTCCACACCAGCAGGTGGTGTGGCCACCTCGGCCTCCGTCTCCGACACGTTTTCTCCCAGTACCTTCCTTTTTTTGTAAAACTTCGTAATATATAATCCCCCAGATCCCTCGAGGTTTGTATATCATGTTCTCGTCGTGTTTTCGTTTCGATCTGTTTCTGACAGGTAGAGTCCCAGATTTGGAGCCACAATGTCTTCCTCTGGATCAACCAAGGAAGATTCCTCAGCGGATATCATCAACCCATACATGAGAGAGTTGAAGATTCATCCCAAGGAGTTGTTGCTTGAAGATGGGGAGATACGGATAAAAGAGGTTCAAGGCCCTAAAGGTGAAGGAAGTCTGGAGGACATGATGGAAGCACTGGAGCAAGAAGTCTTTAGGTACAAGAAGATGGCGGAACGCGAAGTTGATATCATCCACAAGATTTGTTCCGAACTCATCGCCGAGCACCAAAAGGAGACTGCTGCGCTCAAGGATGAAATTCTCTCACTCCACCAAACAACCAACCAACTGCAAGCACAACTCTACGATGTTCAAAATCAAAACTATGAGTACGAGACGATGACAAGAGAATACCACCACCACCGAAGGAGTAATTCGTCATCAGGTTTTGGCATCCCCTTGGTTTGTTCCAAGCTTGGGGGAGTGCCGTGGTATCACATCATTATCTTCTATCTTTTTACCTTTTTAGTAGAGTCATATCATGAATAGAGAAGTTATCATGTAGGATGGTTTGCATTATGGAAGTGTCCCCCCTCTCGCTGGATATCTATGTATCCCTTGGTGTGAGTTGCCGTTATGGAATATTAATGATAAGTTCTATCATTTACTCTCTTGCATATCGTATATTAGTTTTCAATTCATGGTTATATGATTGATCTTGTTGTTAGTATTGGTATCACTTTGGGATCATTGAGTTAATTTAGTTGGTTTTGGCAAACCTAGCTCGGTTAGTAGCAACACTATTTTTGAGAATTGAATGAAAAAGATAAAAAGTACTCTAAAGAAATATAATTTCATCATCTTTCTTTCTTGATTTGCTCATAAGTTTAGTATTCTCTAGTTAAGATCTTTTGTGCTTCCAAGGAAGATTGCATGTTTGTTTTTATCACTTGTATGTTTGTTTGTTTCCTTCAATTCTTATGCTTGCTACCCAGCCTTGCTAGCCAAAAACCTGTACTGAGAGGGTATGCTTCTCGTGCATTAAATCCTTAAACCAAAACCTATGCCATTTGTGTCCACCATACCTACCCACTAGGACTATTGCTATTCCAAGTAAATTCATGTTTTTATCTACCTTCAAAATTAAACTTGTTATGTGAAAATTAGTGATTAAAGCTCTCACGAACTTGATGACACACTTTACTTTCTTGCAATTAATAAACTTGAACCATCGTGTCCATCTTTGTTGCGCATATGCTTGCGTTTTATAAGTTGAAGTTAGCAGAACCATGTATCATGGGGAACGCTTTCAACATTCTTATATTCCGTTGATATCATGATTCTTTTGCTTATGGATCCCGGCGGTGTGAAATAAAAGGGGAACTTGTAAGATCATGGAGTTTGTATGTGTGTTAGAGAAACGCCTGGGCCGCTAGCCTAAGCCATGCCTAATCATGGTGGAAACTTGCAGCATAACCATAATGAGCACTCTATGAAGCATCCTCAATAAAATCTATGCAAATAGCAAATAGAAAGATCGTTGAGATGCTCATTATCTGCTTGCCTTGTCATTTTGATTATGGGATAGCTCCTGTATCATGTGCGAGGGGTACCCCGTTGGCGGTTCTCTATGATACATATGTATTTACAATGACAAGAGCTTACTTGTGACTAAAGTTGAGTAGCATGAGGTTCGGTACTCGTAAGTAAGGGGCATGAGATTTCAACTTATAACTTGTTAAGCATATCCTCTTAGTTGTGTCACTTTAACCTTAATCACCTAAAGATTCCTATGATAGGGGCAATGAGAGCTGAAAGCTAGTAAGTACCATAATTTTTGGAAGCTCTTTATGAAACTTGAAATCCCTGCTTCCCTCTGCGAAGGGCCTATCTTTTACTTTTTAGTTGAGTCAGTAAACATATTCCCTTCTACCTCAGCAAGTATTTTGAGTTATTGTGTTTCATTCATTCATATGATGATTTATTCATTCATGTTTTTTATGTTCCTTGTTTTGCACTTTGCTCTTATCTTGGTGTCTACTACTTTGAAAGCTATCATTGAAAATCAGTTATTTGTGAACTCCAGCAAATTGTCAACTATTCTTCGACCGAGAGCTAAGTTTGCCATTACCAATTATGATTTACTTTATGTTTCTTTATTGTGTTTCCTTTACTTATTGCAAGTTAAAGTTATATAATAGTGAGTTGTCTTCTATTATGACTTACATATTGATGAATGTGATGCTTCTTGTCCATATTATTTTATCGACTCTTCACTCCATAAACCTGAGGTCATGTTTATTGAGCTCAGTTTTCGCTTGGAGACAAGCGAAGTCTAAGCATGGGGGGAGTTGATACGTCCATTTTGCATCACTATTCTATATCAGCATTCATTGATATATTTCATATTAAGAGATGATGCTTATGTTATTTCATCTGTTTTTGCATGGTTGATGACTTTTGGAGCATGGACCGCTGCAGTTAGGATTCTGATGGAAAAGGTGCTGTTTGGAGGCAAAATTCACGAAGATCAGAAAATCCAGGAAAATACATGGAAAATTCTATTTTTCCAGAAGACAAAGAAAGCTAGAAGGGGAAGTGGAGATGGGCCACAGGGGGGCCACACCACCCCTAGCGCGGGCTACCCCAGGCCATGCCACCAGGTGGTGTGGCCGCCCTGGTCCACTCCAGCCTCTCTCCTCTGGCGTATATTATCCTCCCGAAACCCTAAGACTCGAGGAGCGACCACAGAAAGGTTCCGCCGCCTCTGTGTGGCGGAAAACACCGAGAGAGAAAGATCTCTCCGATAGACAGAATTCTGCCGGGGGAATTCCTTCCCGGAGAGGGGAGATCGTCGCCATCAGCACCACCATCAAGCTATACTTCATCGGGATCATCATCATCATCATCACCACCATCATCTCCACCAGCACCATCATCAACACTTCATACCGCTGTAACAATTGGGTTGAATCTTGCATAGTTCTTAGGGGAAACTTTCCCGATGTTGATTACTCCTTATAGTTGATGCTATTGAGTGAACCATTGAATTATCATTTATGTTCAGATTGTTACATATCATTATATCATCTCTGATCTTGATCCATATGATGTCTTGTGAGTAGTTCGTTTAGTTCTTGAGGACATGGGAGAAGTCATGTTGTTAGTAGTGGAATTGTGTTGAGAAAGATTCAATGGTTTGATATTTAAGTTATGGTGTATTTCTTCTAGTGGTGTCATGTGAACGTCGACTACATGACACTTCACCTATATGGGCCTAGGGGAATGCATTGTGTATTTGGCTACTAATCGTAGGGGTTGCCGGAGTGACAGAAACCTAAACCCTCGTTAGGAAACCTTTGCACGAGGGACATCAGGGTCCTAGAGTTTAAAGCTGTGGTTAGGTTTCTACCTTAATTACTTTCTTGTACTTGCGGATGCTTGCAAGGGGTATAATCAGAAGTATGTATTAGTCCTAGGAAGGTCAGTACATTAGCACAGGTTCACCCACACAACACTTCGCAAACTAAAGAAGATTAATCAACTATATGAAGCAAAAGCACTTGACGATATTCCCATGTGTCCTCGAGAACGTTTGGTCATCTTAAGTAATACAATCGGCTTGTCCTTTGCTAAAGAAAGGATTGGGCCACTTGCTGCATTTATTCTTATTGTCTTTTATTTACTCGTACTTTATTTACCCGCATTATCAAAAAACCCTAAAAATCCGTTTGCTAAGTATTTATAGAGAATTCCTGCTCCTAGCCACTCGCCAGCACCTTCTACTCCTTGTTGGGTTCGACACTCTTACTTATCAAAAATACTGCGATACACCTCCTATACTTGTGGGTCATCAAACACCCAAGCCTTCAATTGTGAGACTTTTTCTTATTACAATTGTTTAACAATTTTTTGGCAAGACTTGGTTAATTACGAGAGCTGGAACAAAACGTACCCAATTAAATACCCATGCAAACAAAAATCTTACTACAATACAAAGACTCACTCCACCAATATAATATCTCAACATTTACTACTAACTAGCATGGGTTTCTCAAACTTCAAAACTAGAGAGTCATAAGGCATACCTCTCATGTTTGGTTCCACTCCTCTCTTCCTTTTTTATTTGTTTCTTGGAAACTCGTTGTTGATCACTCTCCTGCAAATACATGAAGACCTCGAGGTGGAAAGAAAAGAAAGAGGGAAAATAAGGAAAAATGGAGAAATATTTTTGTGGTTTTTAAGAGAGGGAGTTTAAAGAATAGAAAATTGGCGGCAAAACTCGGCTAGAAAATCTCGAAAGCAAATAGAAAGAAATAAAGTGTTGGGGAAACCAACACGAGTGCTTATAAACTCAAATAAAAACACAACCTCTAAATAAAATAAAAGCAAATGAACGCCAAATAAAGATACATGAGGAAACTTCCCCAAGCTTAGGATTTTGCAAGCCCTTTAATTCATTATGGTGGCGGGAAAAAGTCGTTGCTCCAGTTTGCAAATTGAGTTGAGAGGGTACTAGTTGATTCTCGGAGGTACAAAGAGAGGCTATGCATCCTATCCACAGTCCCTCCAAGTCCTTGGAAATCTTGGTATGTGGCGGACCGGGTTTGTGGCTGCTCCTCTTTATAAGGAACTTCTTGCTCCTCCTCTTGGTCCTTATCCTCCTCCATAATCTCCTCCTCGAGTCGGTGTTGCTCAACCTGCATGTCATATAGCAAATGTCCTTCCTCGATAGAGAAAAGACCATTAGGCATAGGAGCGGGGTAGAGACGCCCGACTCTAGCAATATGCAGATAATAAATACCATCTCTCCTAGTGAGCATTCTAGAGGCTCTCAAAGTGGAGAAACCAACACGTGACTCACCTAGCACAGGTTACAACTCACATAGGTCGATGCCTAGAGCATTGGCAAGCATGGTGATGACGCCTCCACCTATGTTTGGTCCTTGGCTTTGGGAGGCTTGGTGCTCCAGGTAGCACACAAGGATGGCGCCCAAGTTGAGTGACAAGCCGCAGTTGACATAAGCAGCCTATACGAGGACTAGGATGTCCTCCTCATTGAGTCTCGTGAACTCATTACGTGCCTGCAAGGTGTTAGCAATAACATAGAACAAATAGCGAATTGAAGGATGTTGAATATTCTTCCCCTTGTTCACTCTACTAGTGAAACTCATTCCATTAAAGTATTGTTCAGAGGTAGGTTTTAAGCCAGTAAAGGATGCACGTAAGGCATGAACATCATTGTTTGACAAATTAAAACATGCGCACCATTCATCTAAAGTTAAAGTGTAGTTGTTGTTCATAAGTCGGAAAGAAATAGTATCCTCTCCTTGCCATTGTTTAACGGTGCTTTGCAACAAACTTAGGATTCAATGGTTAAGCGGCGATAAGTAGGCACATCATTGTACACAAAGTTTTGCAGGCTGGCTCTATTGCAAAGTAAATTGAAGTCATCAGAAATACCGAGTTGGTTCAATATAATGGGGCAAGCCCACTTGGTGGCCTTCACTTCGTGATTCTTGATCCAGCTGAAGCGATCACGATGGGGCTCATCCCTGAACCGTATCCCCATGCGTTCTTGAGCGACAACCCGAGAAGCGCTAGTGGTGGCATGGACATGAGTTTGGAATCCTTGTGTTCATCATCTAGAACATTGAAGAAAGGCAAAAATAAAACTTTGATCCAACAACAATAAGTACATCATATTCCTTATCATAGCACACTAAAGAATCTCCTCAAAATAATAATCTAGGCAAGAAAATTATGGCAATTGGTTCATAGTAGGTCTCACCCTAGATTGATAATGAAAATAGATCGAAGATGAATTTGCAAAAAGTAATTAGAGAATCGGAGGATAAACATACCGTAGATCACTCGTGTGCGAGGAAATCGAACGAAATTGAACCGAGATGAAGATCTCTTGAGGTTTTGAGAGAGTTTGGAGGTAGAAGAGAGAAAAAGGATTGAAGTTTTGGAGTTGGAGGTACCTTCCTGTGCATTTTTGTGGTCGGAGGCAACTATACGGGCGCAACTATACGGCCGGAACAATGCATTCCCGCCGTATAGTTGTCCTTCTATCAAAATATTAGGGTTTCCTCCTAGCGGCGCAGCTATACGGGCACAACTATATGGCCAGAACAAAATGTTTCCGCCGTATAGTTGGTCATTAAACTGTTTGTCCCTGGGAAAAAAAATATACAAAGGCATCGATATCTATATGACCGGAACTATATGGCCAAAATTTTTATTCCTGCCGTATAGTTGGTCATTAAACTCTCAATACATTAGAAAAGAATTTGTATGGAGGCACTGATATCTATACGACCAGAGCTATACGACCGACATTTTTATTCCCGCTGTATAGTTGGTCGTTAAACTCTCAGTACATATTAAAGAAAAATTGTCGATGGCAAAGTTATCTATATGACCAGAGCTATACAGGCGGAATTTTTATTCCCCCGTATAGTTGGTCGTTAAACTCTCTGTTTGCATCAAAAAAATTCTGTTTCTTCAAAAATTACTTCTTTTCCTGTAACTTAGTGATATACCTTGTTTATGATAGAAAATTGACTGTAAATATTGTCGACCAACAATAGCATGAATAAAGCAGAATTTCAAGTACTACCGAACTTCTTCTCCTCAAATGGAGTTTTCTAGCACTCTTTATTAAACATAAACTTAAACTAAAACTAAAAACTTAACTCAAACCTTTATTTAACATGGGTTGCCTCCCATGGAGCTCTCTTTTAAGGTCAATAGCTTGACCTCAATGTTTCTTACTTAGGCCCGATGAGTGGGACACCCACTCCAAAGTAATTGGCCTTCAAAGTGATGGCCTCCTTTTCATCATGCTTGGCTTTATTCTTCCTAGGGAAATGAATGACAAAAAGATCCCGCGAAGTTAATTGAAGCTTCACGTTCCCTTCATGTAGATTAATCAAAGCCTTAATGGTTCTTAAGAAAGGACGACCTAATATAATAGGAGAAGTAGCATCTTCAGGCATGTAAATAATAACAAAATCAATGAGAGCAGGACAACGTTTAATGTATACTAAAGTATTCTCCTTAATTCCTATAGCTTGTTTGTAGGCAGAATCTGCTAGATGCATTTTAACTCAGTGATTTAAAAGGATCCAAGATTTAGCTTATTAAAAAGACTCTTTGGAATTGTTGAGACGTTTGCACCTAGATCACAAAGTGCAGCTATCTCATTGGTTCCAATTTTAATCTTAATAGAAGGCTCAAATATGTCATCTAACTTCATAGGTAATTTTTCAGCAATTTTCTTATATTCTTCCTCAAGCTCACGTACCTTTATTGCTACCTGATTAACAAAATGTTGGTACATAGCTTCCTTACTACCTTCACTCACTGGAATCTTGAAGTTGATCCTTTTTACGATATCTTCAACGGTGTAGCTTGGTTAAGGAGCATTACTATAGTCAAGTTCTTCAGGCTCCTCCCTTTGGACTCTCATCATCTTGAGGTCTTCAATAGGATTTAGCTCAGCTTTACCTGCAAATTTAGCTAGAATGATAGTTTGACTCTCGGTTATCTTACCTAGCTGTGCCTCAATGATCCTCGTTCTTTCTTGGAGGGCCTGCAAATCATTTCTCAAACTAACAACTTGGTTAGATAATTTACCAAGCATAGCATCATGGTTCTCCGTTATTTTAACAAGAATATTATTTTGTTCATTTTATGAGTCTATAAAAGACTTAAGTGTTTCTTGGAGACTACCATTACTAGTTCCCATATTATTATTAGAGTTACCTGCAGGAATAGGATAATATTTCTGAAAGTTAGGATTGTAACTCTTCTTACAAGCAGGGTTACAATCATTACGAGCTACGAAGTCTATTTCTTCAATATTTGTTTTAGCGATGGCTCTTACCTAGGTTTCCTTACCTTTTACGGCTAGTATGAGCTCATCCAACTTAGCATTGAGTTCTTCGTTTTCTTGTGGTGAAACGGAGTTCACCTTCTTCGTATTTGATCTTACCACATGCCATTGGGCATGGTTGTCGTGCATATTGTCTAGTAGCTGCTTTGCTTCGGTAATATGTTTACCCATAAATGTTCCTCTAGCTGTAGTATCAAGCATAGACTTAGACACAGGATTAAGAGCATTATAAAATAAATGGAGGATTAACCAATCTTCCATCCCATGGCTAGGACCGTTTCTTAAGCATTCTTTCATCCTCTCCCATGCAAGCGCTAGAGGCTCACGCTCTTCCTGTCTAAAGCCAGTAATATTAGATCTGAGTTGCATAGTCTTTGCAAGTGGGAAAAATTTAGTCATAAATAAAGAAGTACATCCCACCCATGATGTAATAGTATTTCTAGGCAAAGATAGCAACCATTGTTTTGCTCTCCCTCTTAGAGAGAAAGGAAATAAACACAATTTGACCGCATCGGGGTCAACGTCTTTAATACGCATCATATCACATATTTTAGTGAAAGTATTCAAGTGCATACCTGCGTCTTCAACAGCAGAGCCTCCAAATTGATTATATTGAACCAAACTTAAGTAATGGGGCTTAATTTGATAGTCATCAGTAGCAATTGCTGGCTGAGTAATAGGAGTACGCAAATAATCATTGTTGGGAGTAGCAAACTCCCCAAGCTTCTTTTAAGCCATATTTCTTATGTTTTTGGGTTTTCTTAAACAAAGAATTATGATAGTAAAAGCAAGAATTTAAAGGCTAACTAATTTTTGGTTTATCAAATAAAGACTGAAAGCAAACTAACAAAATTAAAAACAAGAACTAAAACTAGAAAGGTTCCTAATAACCTCACTAGGGTAGCTAGTGCTTCCCCGGCAATGGCACCAGAAAAAGGGTTGATACCTTCAATCTGGATTACAGATGTAGTATAGCTTCTTTTTCCCTAGTAGACCTAGGTTATCGAATCCTCGGGAAGCGAATGCATAGTGAAGTTATGATACGTCGTAAACGTATCTATAATTTTTGATGTTCCATGCATGTTTTATATCTACTTTCTTATGTTTTGTTCACATTTTGAGATACTTTTATGCATTTTCTGGAACTAACCTATTAACAAGATGCTGCAGTGCCAGTTGCCTGTTTTCTGCTGTTTTTAGTTTCAGAAAAGCTCGTAAAGAAATATTCTCGGAATTGGACGGGACAAAAGCCAAAGTTCCTATTTTACCAGAAGACTCAGAGCCAGAAGACGAGATGGAGAGGGGCCATGAGGGGCCCATACCACCCGGTGGCGCGGGCCAGGCTAGGCCGCGCCAGGGGGTGGTGTGGCCGCCTCGGGTGCCCACCGACCTTGCCTCTTTGCCTATAAAAGCCTTCCGGGACGAAAACCCTAGTAACAAGATCAGAATTCCATGAAAAGTTCCACAACGCTGCCACCACCGAAGAGGAGATTCAGGGGACAGAAGTCTCTGTTCCGGCACCCTGCCGGGACAGGGAAGTGCTCCCGAAGCCATCTCCATCGACTCCACCACCGCCATCTCCATCGTCGTTGCTAACTCCCATGATGAGGAGGGAGTAGTTCTCTCTCAAGGCTAAGGGCTCTACCGGTAGCTATGTGTTCATCTCTCTCTCTGTGCGTGATCTTATTGAGATCATGAGATTTGTAATCTAGATCTATTCTGCTACTCAAGTGCTTTAATTAATCTGTGCTTATCCCCACGCGTGTGAAGTTGACAGTATGCACACTGTGTGGCACTTTGGCTAAGGTTACATAAATACTTATCATGAGTATAATTTGAGTTGGATGTCTCTATGAGATTGTGGTGTTTGTTGGAACCATCTAGCGCTCAAGGTAACACTGAGGGGTTATCTAGATGGGGAATGCGAACTTTAAGGTGTGCTGTTATAGCCCTACGTCGTCCAACCAGAGAGTAGTTCAGGGTAGCATCATGAAGAGAAGATATTTATATGAGAGTGTCCAGTAGTGAAAGTATGATCCCTAAGCCTTGTTTCTAAGCATTGAAACACCGTTTGCAATCAGTTCTGTTACATGTTTGCTTGCTGACACTCTTATTTAGATTGCAATTACCACTTATAATCATCCATATTACTTGTATTTCACTATCTCTTTGCTAAACTAGTGCACCTATACACCTGACAAGTGTATTGGGTGTGTTGGGGACACAAGAGACTTCTTGTATCTTGATTGCAGGATTGCTTGAGAGGGATACCTTTGACCACTTCTTCCCTGAGTTCGATAAACATTGGGTGATCCACTTAAGGGAAACTTGCTGCTGTTCTACAAACCTTTGCACTTGGAGGCCCAACACTGTCTACAAGAATAGAAGCGTGCGTAGACATCAAGCTATTTTCTAGCGCCGTTGCCGGGGAGGTAAGGTAAAAGGTACTCATGTCCGTTGGCTACTAAGCTATCTTCTAGTACTGTTGCTGGTGTGTGAGTGCTCGAAGTTATTTCCTTTAGATTCTGCAATTATATCTTTTTGTTTCTTGTTTTTATTTTCACTAGTTAGGCTTAATGGAAAACAACAACAAAAATAGAGAGTTTTTTAGTATTTTCCTAAGGTAGAACATAAATGGTTTGAAAATAAAATTAAATAACCCATTGAACTTTCTTTGCATGCTAATAGCAATTTGATTAGTATGAATTCTTTGAACACCATTATTGCTAATGCTATGGAAAAGTCTAAGCTTGGGGAAGCTGGTTTTGATGAGCATGATATTTTTAGTCCCCCAAGCATAGAGGAGAAAATTTACTTTGATGATACTATACCCCCATATATGATGATTACAATGATGAGTATGATATTTTCAGTCCACCTACTATTGAGGAGAAAATTAATTATGATTACAATATGCCTCCTATATTTGATGATTATGGTGATGATAATAATAATGATAGCTATTTTGTTGAATTTGCTCCCACTACAATTCATAAGAATGACCATGTTTACGTGGAGAGTATTAATTCTTTTATGCATGTGACTCATGATAAGAATGTTTTATGTGATAGTTATATTGATAATTTTATTCATGATGCTACTGAAAGTTATTACGAGAGAGGGAAACATGGTTTTATGTATCTCAACAATATTAAGTTTCCCCTCTTTATGTTGAAAATTTTGAAGTTGCACTTGTTTTGCTTTCGTATGCTTTTCGCTTTGTGCTTTCATGACTTGTTTCTTTACAAGATTATTTTTCATAGGAAGAGGGTTTAGACTTAAATGTGTTTTATATTTGCTTCTTGATGCACTCTTTTACTCTAAATTTATATTTCTTATGTGAGCATCATTGAAATTATCATGCCTATCTTAATGGCTATAAAGAAAGAGCTTTTGGGAGACAACCCATTATATTTTTACTTTCATTTTATTTTTGTTTTGTTGATTCTTCGAAGTTATTTCCTCAGTAATAACCTCTCCTTATCCTTTTTGTGTGGTTTTTGTGCCAAGAATAACCTCTAATGAGAGGGAAGTAAGACTTGAGAAAGTTGCTGTCCCGGAATAGATTTTTGTGCTTTGTTGTAAAAATTCATGAAAAATCTCTGTACGTTGGATTGAGCTGTTATTTTTTGTGCTTCTGCCCCAGGTTGTTGTCTAACTTTCGTCAGTTTAATACTTTTCGATTTGAGCAATAGAAGGTCTTCGGAAAAATCGGTTTTTACCTGCTGGTCTGTTTTGACAGATTTCTGCCATTATTTGCATTTGCCTCTTAATCTCTTTCTCTTTGAGTTCTCTTTAAACATTTGAACTTTTAAAGGAATTTCTACAGTAGTTTGTGTTTTAATGGAAGTTTTACTTGTGTTGAAACTAAACCCAAAGACTTATTATCTTGAATACACTAATGTTGCTAATGAAGATTGTGTGAAGTTTTGTATGAAGGAAATTTTCAAGTGTAGGGAAGAATAATGTGTAGAGATGAAATATGGACAAAAGCTCAAGCTTGGGGATGCCACCCGTGTCACCCCAATAAATATTCAAGAAGTACAAGTGTCAAAGCTTGGGGATGCCCAAGGCATCCCCTTCTTCATCAATAATCTCAGGTCTTCTTTCAAGACACTTTATTATTACCTTATGCACTATGTGTTGTTCTTGGAGCATATTTGTTTTTAGTTTTCTTTTGTTTGGTTTGCTTAAATAAGTTGGTTGTATCCCAACACACTTCTTTTGGAGAGAGACACACCTAGTTATTCATTGCCTAGAACACTCTAGTTTTCACTCTTATTGTTCTGCGAGTGTTCTCCTTTACTAGCACTGCGTTTAGCTTTAGTTTTCGATTGGTATTGGAAAAGAGTAGGAAGTTTCATGCTTATAGTGGTACAAAAGGAATCTTGTTTTGACTGTGAAATAAAAAGAGTAGGAAGTTTCAATAAAAAAACCCTATGCAAATAGGAAATAAAAGGATCGCTGAGATGCTCATTGTCTGTTGTCTTGTCATTTTGATATGGGAAATCTCCTGTATCATGGGTCAAGGGGTACCCCGTTGGCGGTTCTCTATGATACACATGTACTCACAATTGCAAGAATTTACTCGTGACTAAAGTTGAGTTGCATGAGGTTCGGTACTCGTAAGTAAGGGGCATGAGATTTTCATCTTATAACTTGTCAAGAATATCCTCATATTTGTTCACTTTAACCTTAATCACCTAAAGATGCTTATGATAGGGGCAATGAGAGCTGAAAGCTAATAAGTACCATAATTTTTGGAAGCTCTTTATGAGACTTGAATCCTTGCTTGCTTCTATGAAGGGTCTTTCTTTTACTTTTATGTTGAGTCTCCATCTTCTATCTTTATGCACCTATTGAGAGAGCATAGTGGTCATTCTTAGTTTAATGTGCATTGTCCCAAAACTTGTTGATTGATTCATAACTTTGATATTGCTTGTTCTTAAACTATTTGTATCTAGTCACCCTTATGAACTTTGAAGGTGTCCTATGCATTTATGTTTTGCTACACCATGAGGGACAAGCTGAATACCATTCTCATTATGTTTTCTATATGTGAAACAAACAAACGTCTTTCAAAGCATTGTTATTCATAAATTTTTTGTTTGTACCTTTTCATGTTACAACATATTTCCTATGTCTTATTGTTAGAACTATATCTTTCATGCTATGTTAAAGCACTATGATCCCAGCTATCAATGTTTTACAAATACCTTGATCAAGATTGTGATGGTGCATGTCACCTACAAAATTATTCTTTTTATCACTTACCTACTCGAGGACGAGTAGGAGTTAAGCTTGGGGATGTTGATACATCGTAAACGTATCTATAATTTTTGATGTTCCATGCTTGTTTTAAATCTACTTTCTTATGTTTTGTTCACATTTTGAGATAATTTTATGCATTTTATGGAACTAACCTATTAACAAGATGCCACAGTGCCAGTTGCCTATTTTCTGCTGTTTTTGGTTTCAGAAAAGCTCCTAAAGAAATATTCTCGGAATTGGATGGGACAAAAGCCAAAGTTCCTATTTTACCAGAAGACTCACGGAGCCAGAAGACAAGACAGAGAGGGGCCATGAGGGGCACATACCACCTGGTGGCGCGGGCCAGGCCAGGCCACGCCACGGGGTGGTGTGGCCGCCTCAGGCGCACACTGATCTTGCCTCTTCGCCTATAAAAGCCTTCCGGGACGAAAACCCTAGAAACAAGATCAGAATTCCACGAAAAGTTCCGCAGCGCTGCCGCCACCGAAGAGGAGATTCGGGGGACAGAAGTCTGTTCCGGCACCCTGCCGGGACGGGGAAGTGCCCCCGGAGCCATCTCCATCGACTCCACCACCGCCATCTCCATCGTCGTTGCTGACTCCCATGATGAGGAGGGGGTAGTTCTCTCTCGAGGCTAAGGGCTCTACCAGTAGCTATGTGTTCATCTCTCTCTCTATGCCTGATCTTATTGAGATCATGAGCTTTGTAATCTAGATCTATTCTGCTACTCAAGTGCTTTAATTAATCTCTACATATCCCCACGCGTGTGAAGTTGACAGTATGCACACCGTGTGGCACTTTGTCTAAGGTTAGATAAATACTTATCATGAGTATAATTTGAGTTGGATGTCTCTATGAGATTGTGGTGTTTGTTGGAACCATCTAGTGCTCAAGGTGATAGTGAGGGGTTATCTAGATGGGGAATGCGAACTTTAAGGTGTGCTGTTATAGCCCTACATCATTCAACCAGAGAGTAGTTCAGGGTAGCATCATGAAGAGAAGATATTTATATGAGAGTGTCCACTAGTGAAAGTATGACCCCTAGGCCTTGTTTCTAAGCATTGAAACACCATTTACAATCAGTTCTGTTACATGTTTGCTTGCTGCCACTCTTATTTCAGATTGCAATTACCACTTATAATCATCCATATTACTTGTATTTCACTATCTCTTCGCCGAACTAGTGCACCTATACACCTGACAAGTGTATTGGGGACACAAGAGACTTCTTGTATCTTGATTGCAGGGTTGCTTGAGAGGGATACCTTTGACCACTTCCTCCCTAAGTTCGATAAACCTTGGGGATCCACTTAAGGGAAACTTGCTGCTGTTCTACAAACCTCTGCACTTGGAGGCCCAACACTGTCTACAAGAATAGAAGCGTGTGTAGACATCAAGTTACTTTAACAGACCTTCGAGAGTTTTAGAATTCCTTTTGTGTTTTTACCAGACCAATAGCTTGCATCTTTTTTTGTTGTTGATGATGGAGAGAGAGGGCCTAGGGTGTTCAATTTCACCTGTAGCTGTGCAAAACATCTGATGGGACTAAAAGATAGAAATAAAGTATGCATGTACTTGTTAGAGCAAGATAAATTATAGGTGGGCAGTGCATCCATAATTGCTATTGCCTTCGTAGCCGCTTATAGCAATAACCTACTAGTCTTATCCATAGAAGAAAGAGAACTAATGATATGCATAGTGATGTCACCGTTAATCCCAAGTAAATCCCTCACATACACCCATACTACCCCTTCTGTCACTTGGGTTCCCAACCTGCAGATCAGTCATTACTCATACTCCCTATACCTGGATCAACCCTCGGGGTCTTGGGTACCTGACAAGTCCTTGGATTGAGGCAAGAGAGGATAAAATAATCATCATGTCATACAAACTAATACACGATCTCATCTATGATAATAACATGCACAAACGCTACATGGCTAGCCCGAAGCCCTTAGCCCAAGGAGAATTACTCACACATAGAGATGAGATCAACAATCATTAACATTGTAATGAAAATCATAAGATTGATAGCAATAGTCTTACAATGTTGCCAATCGGAGAAGAGATCTACTATTACAAGTGATGGAATATGGCTATGGAGATAGAGAAGGGTTTTGAGATATGGAGGCGGCTGGTGATCTGTGTCAGAGACTTTTTGGCGAGGTCTGGCTTGTTTTCTTGTTACCCGAGGCTTCTTTATATGGGGGTCTCTTCACGAAACTTGTTCTGTTTGACCTAATGGTGGTTGCGCCAACTATACGACCGGAGCTATACGACAGGAATTTTGCTCCGGTCGTATAGTTGGCCGTTAAAGCGTCTGCCTCCGCTTTACGTCTCCTGGTTTCTTCTGGTTGTTGGAAATCTTGTATCTTTGACTTTAATGTAGTGATTCCCTCCTTTAAACGACATTATTTGTGCAGGAAAAATATAAAATAAAGGATTGCATACCCCTTTGAATATAAGGCATTAGTGGCAGGATTTAGAGAGATATTTTATCAAAATTATGAATAATATCTAGTTTAAATATGGACATGGATGGCTATATTTCAGAGCCATCACCTCCGTCTACCAACAAGTATTTCCCTCTATCAAGTCCCCATAAGAGGCAAATATTGAGAGGTCGACTTCTCCCAACATCAAGATGAAGACAATCTAACACATGGTCACAGCGATGAATATCATAATAAACTTTATCTTATTTCAATCTCATACTAGGGTTTCTCCATCTCCCCAAGAACTAAATATCTACTCATACATGGAGACAATCAACATCATGGCAATAACAATGGAATCTATCATAGATGAATAGTACTTGTATAAATCCACAACGAGTACAGAAATTACAACAATATCTAGACAAGATATAGAAGGGATGGATGGAGATGGTGGTGATACATCGATTGATGGTGAAGATCGATGCCTTAGCCTCCCGGATCTGCGCAGGGCGAAGGAGGATCCCCGGTGGACGAGTTCCCCCTCTAGATGCCTTCCGGAGGTGAGGTTTTGGTGATTTCCGGTTGTTCTATATGTCGTCTCCCTGATCCAGTTGCACGGGGTGAAACTATTTGAGGAGGCAGTGGCGGTGCCAACTATACGGCAGGAACTATACGGCCGGAAAATTATTCCCGCCGTATAGTTGGTCATCAAACTCTCTAGACGCCTCAATCGCTTTAGGTCTTCTTATGGTGCTATTGATATTTCCCAAATAAGCGATTGACGTTGTTTTAACTCCTTTTCTCCCCAATACAACTGCTCTAAGAATTATATCCATTGTATCAATCATCTGTCCTGATCCTAGTGAAAATAGATATAAAATGTGCGCGTGAACACTGTAAAATACCAAGATCCTGCAACTACAATGCAAAATAATAATATAAAACATGATACAATTATGCACTCATCAACTTCCCCAAGCTTAGACTCTTGCTCGTCCCCAATAAGTTTAGCTTAATGGATGTGATCCCCATATTCATGAAGCTGAGTTGATAAAATAAATGAGGCAGTTG
Source organism: Avena insularis (assembly GCA_023614405.1). Lineage (NCBI taxonomy): Eukaryota > Viridiplantae > Streptophyta > Magnoliopsida > Poales > Poaceae > Avena > Avena insularis. Next base: position 89,752,557 of record CM042696.1, on the reverse strand, counting down.
CAGCATGTGTTTATCATATATGATACATAGGAATAAGTTCATGAATAGTACTTTACTCGAACCATCCGAATAATATTAGAAGGCTTCCACACCTTAGTGATCAACAGTTCACAAAAGATGAATCTCAACATGATGTAAAAGTATTTGGTTTGACCGAATGAGTTAGCGAGGTAGTCCCAAGTGTTATAGGATTAACATATCCACTTGGGATTCAAAATCTCAAAACATGTCTTTGTCTTATTACAATATAGTGGTGTATGCCTATTTGCTCTTTGCACATTCGCTCTTGTTCTTTTCTCTTTTCTTCTTCATTTTTATACACTTTTGTTTAAGTGATGTGCAAAGGAGCTAGCCATACATTCCACTTCATGTAGGAATTCAAAGTTTAACGATCTCAATTACCAAATTCCAATTGTATATGAAGCAATCTTTATAGCTTGAATATTCTACCTCGTCTCGTTCTCACTCTAATTTGATAGCACTTTTAATTTTCCTTTGTTCAAGGTTTCTTTTTCAACTTAACTGATTAGATAATTTTTCTTTTTTTGTAAATCAAACCATGTACTTACAACATATTGACCAAATTATCTTTGTATGTTCCATTAATACCAATGGTGTGGAAGACTCCTATTGCTATCATCAAGTGCAAGTAAAATTATACTCAAGCCATTCGTATATCCAATAGGACAAACACAAACTCAATATTGCTCCATATATGATAATAAACTCAGAATTTCATAAAAGGGATCGACTATTCCTGAACGGAATACTAATGATGCAAACTTTATTTCTAGTTTGAACTAATGCAAAACTAAAATAGTAATGTAAAACTTATAAGATAGATTACAAGGTCTTAAAGATCTCCCCAAGCTTGGAATCAAGCCAGGTGGGATCAAATAATCCCTTGCAATTATTTGATACCGTGATTATTGTAGATCATTGTGGCGCCATGGCATGCGGTATCTTCTCTTCACGGGCCAGCCTGAGGTGGAGAGATTGATTGGCAACCTCTAATTCTTTAACACGCATCTTGTAGAAAATATTATTCCTCTCCAGCACTTTCACTTGTTCTTTAATGAGCTCATTGTTATCTTGAAGGGTTTGAATCGCCTTAAGACTCATAGAAAAACCTGATTTAGTTGTCTGCTCAATATCTTCATCAAGTTTATCAAGATAAAGTCGTAGCAACCGAAGATGTTTGGGTGTCCCCGGCGTCTCCTTGGCCATCTCTTAAATCTTCCGCTCGAGGGCTATCAACTCCCTCTTTCGACGTTCATTGTCGGTGTCGAGGAACTCCATAGGGACGATCTTGATATCCTTGCCTTGCTCGCTATTGCTCCCGATCTCCATAGGAACTTCTCCCCTTGGCTTCTGTCCCTTGGTTTGCGTGTCCTCACGTGTGAATAAGAGGTTGATTGGTTCCTGGTGATTATGATTAGAGAGAAACACAATGGAAATATATAAGGGGGGGGTCAGAGGTCGGTAAAACTCGCGAGAAACACCAAATTCACGCCCAAGAAAAGAATCTTAATGAAAGAGGGAAAGAAATCATGGATTTAGAGGAGTCCTGCCGCGTAACAATCAACTATACGGGCGCAACCCGTATAGCTCCGGTCGTATAGTTGGTTCTAGGAAGATATTTCCAAATATCTCGAGTCCAGGTCGATTAAGTTACCGAGTCAGAACCGACAAAACCGTTTTTTACTAAAAAAACTAAAAGGAAATCGAAAAATGTCTAAGAGTTTAACAACCAACTATACGGCGAGAGGATTTTCTCCGGCCGTATAGTTGCGACCATATAGATCCAGACATCGAAAATCGAAAGTGTCGGAGAGTTTAACGACCAACTATACGGTGGGAGGACTTTCTCTAGTCGTATAGTTGTGACCATATAGATCCAAACATCGAAATCGAAAATGTCTGAGAGTTTAACGACCAACTATAAGGCGTGAGGATTTTTCTTCGGCCGTATAGTTGCGACCGTATAGTTTTCAGACAACAAGCAATTTTGTAGACAAGATACAGAAGGTTTAACGACCAACTATACGACCAAAGATTTTTCTCCGGCCATATAGTTGCGACCGTATAGTTGGTAAAAATCTTTAGAAACTTCAGAAAAACACGAGGAATTCAAAGGCAAAAATTTCAGAAGTAAAATATGTGAAAACAAATAACTTATTTGAGTAAGAACGCTTACCTTGCACTTACCGTTTACTTATTCGGGGATGACAAGCTCCTCGAACAACAAAGACTTCTTATCTTTTGAAGGAATTGACCTTAGTTCATTTAATAATTCTCATAAACGAAAATCACCAGGACTAAAGTTCCTCTCAATAAGATTGGTGTCTTGCTGGGCGAATAGGACACTGCATCTAATATCTTTATTTCTTGCCTCTGCATAATCTGCAACTCAAATTCTTGAAGTAAAAGGATCCAACAGATCAGTCTTGGCTTATGATTTTTCCTCTCAAGGAGTTCTTTTAAACCATCACGATCTGTATGAACTCTTACTTTTGCATCAACTATATAAGAACGAAATTTATCGCAAGAGAAAAATACAGCAAAAGTTCCCTTTCTTCCTTAGGATAATTCTTTTGAGCACTATTAAGAGTTCTACTAGCATGATGTATAATATTAAATCTGTGACCCATATGTTGTTCCAGAGTTACTCCTACAACATCATCACTAGCTTCACATATTAAGTCAAAAGTCATATCCCAGATAGGTGGTTTAATGATAGGAGCATGGGATAAAGCATATTTAAGTTTATCAAAGGCTACAAGACATTTATCATCAAAGTTGAATTTTACTCCCCTTTGCAGAAGGTTAGTCAAAGGTTTATATATTCCAGAGAAATTCCTACTGAACCTTCTATAAAAACCCACATGACCAAGGAAACTTCTTATACCTTTTATATCCCTAGGTTGTGGCATTCTCTCTATGGCCTCAACCTTAGCTCTATCCACTTCAATTCCCTTACTTGATACCTTATGTCCAAGGACTATACCTTCTTTGACCATAAAATGGCACTTCTCCTAGTTCAGAACAATATTGGTTTCTTCACAACGCTGCAAAACTCTTTTGAGAATATCCAAGAAACTAGTAAACGAAGTTCTATAGACAAAAAAGTCATCCATAAATACTTCCATTATCAGTTCTATAAAATCCATAAAAATAGCAGTCATGCATCTTTGAAAAGTAGCTGGAGCATTACATAAACCAAAAGGCATACGTCAGTAAGCATGTAAACCATAAGGACTAATGAAAGTTGTTTTAAGTTGGTCATCAGGATGAACAGCTATTTGAGAAAAACCAGAGTATCCCTCCAAGTAGCAAAAATGGGTGTGGTTTGCTAACCTCTCTAAAGTTTGATCTATGAACGATAAAGGATAGTGATCTTTCCTAGTTTCCTTATTCAATTTCTTGAAATCTATACACATCCTATGTTCAACAATAGTTCTAGTAGGTATCAATTCATTGTTTTCATTAGGAACAACAGTAAAACCGCCCTTCTTAGGGACACAATGAACATGACTTACCCATTCACTTTCTTTTACAAGATAGATTATACCTGCGTCCAATAGGCGTACTATTTCTTTTCTTACCACTTCCTTCATTTCGGGCTTCAGTCGTCTATTAAATTCCACAACTGGTTTAGCACCTTCCTCCATGAATATTTGATGGACGGTTATCATGGGACTAATGCCCTTCAAATCATCCATTGAGTACCCAAAGGCCTTACGATGCTCCTTAAGTACTATCATGAGTTCTTCTTCATCTCCTGAAAGCTTAGCACTAATAATAACAGGAAATATTTGTATCGTCTAAAAATCTGTATTTAAGATTATCTGGTAGAGTCTTCAATTCTCAGGATGGTAATTCCTCGTCCCCTCTATTTCTGGCTCTTTAAAAGCCTCATCTGTTGGAGGCCCTATAATGGGAAGTGAATCAAATTCACCTTCTAATTCTTCTAGGGACTTGTCCTCCATAACTATTTCTTCATAATTTGAGTCTTCATTTATTTCTTCTTCTTGATCACCAAAGAAGAGAGATGCCATTTCCTCAGTAGTTTTATCTTTCTCTTCTTCTTGTATTTGTAGAGGTTTGTCTTTAAATTTGGAAAAATGGAATTCTTTTTCCGCTTCCCCAAGCTTAAGAGTAACAATCTCCTTTTTGAAATCAACTTTGGCACCTACATCACTCAAAAAGTTTCTTCCAAATATAATTGGGCAAAGAGCGTCAACTGGCATATCAACAACTACAAAATTGATAGGGATGTTTTTATTGCTAATTATGACAGTTGCATCTGCTACTACTCCCATTGGAATTCTAAGAGTTTTATTGGCTAACATGATCATCATATCAATATTTTCAGTTGTAGCCGGTTCTATTTCTTCTTTTATTTCTAAATAGAAATCATAAGATATAACATTAACTTCGGTGCCAAGATCGCATAAACCATAATGTAAGGTTTCCTTAAATATGTAGGGAAGAATAGGCTTACCCACATCTTTTACCTTTGTTTTACATTTAACCAATACATAAGTCTCGTTATCAAGTTCAACTATGTTACAATGTGCATAGATAGCCATAATTTCTTCCTTGGTTACCTCTTCATCTTTAGTTTCTTCCATATGTTCCTCAACTTCTGGCATACTTTCGTATTCCTTCTTTTCCTGTACTGCTTTGACCTGTTCATATTCAAAAATATGCTTTTGTTTAGTGTTAGGGAAAGGTATGTCATATATTGGTTCTAGGGAGGCCAGTGTTTCTTTAACTTTTTTTTCTTCCCAGATTCGGGTGGTGAATCATACTTGACCAAACCCTCTTTTGGAGATTTGATATGTTCTGTAAAAGCTTTAACAACATGCAACACAAGACCTAAATCCAAATAAAGTTCTTTAGATAATTCTTTAACATGGCCCTTTTTATAATAGTCATGAATACAATCATAATATATTTCTATGCCTCCTTCGCTTCCTAGACCAAAATTCCATGAAACTCTATGATCCCGAATTCTATTAGGTAAATCCCAAGTTTTAGTTATAGGTACATTCATAAAGGGTCCTTTCACGAAAGAGTCTAGCTCAATTTTATTAGGTTCAATTAAACTGCCATAAAAGATATGCAATAAATACCATTCGGGCAAATCATGATGAGGACCTTGATTAAGTAAATCTTTAAATCTGATATAAGCTCTTACTAGTCCTTCATTAGGATGGTTCCTCCAAGTCATTATAAGACGCCTGATTCCAAAAGATTTTGATAATGGATAATATTTTGCTAGAAATTCACTGGCTAAATTATCCCAAGTAGTAGTGGCTTCTGGCGGTAGAGATCTATACCATGAGAGAGATGCACTAGTCAAAGTCTGACTAAAAATTTTAACCCTTACCTCATTAGCGGTATATCCCGGTAATTGGAAAGTGCCACATATATCTTTGAAACATGCAGTATGCTCATATGGATCAGGATCTTCTTCATCTCCACTAAATTGCTTCTTGTGTAGAATACCAAGTAGTAGAGGATTTATTTCAAACCCCCTTGTCTTCTTGTTGGAGTTGTCTCTTTTATAAATATTATAGGGCTTCCCAGACTAGCTGAGTTGGTTAGCACTAGCCATATGCTCAAACTTCATCATGTTGATGGAAACCCGTAACTCAAAACAAAACTTAGCAAGACAAAAATAAATAAGTAAAAACTAAAAGACCTACAGCGCTTAGCTCACCGGCAACGACGCTAGAAAATAGCTTGATGACTGCAAGTGCATAGATCGTTTGTAGTTAGTTTCGAAATAAAGATATCGATCCCACAGGAAGCAGGAGTCTGAAGTCTAATAACTCTTGAATTAAATATTACAATAGAAATGCTAAATAAAGTTCTAAGTAACAAGATAAAATGCGAGTATTGTGTAAAAAGGTGTTTTGGGGTTTTTGGTATAAGAGAATACTAAGTAAAATAAAACAACTGAATATAGAAAGTAAGTATCGTGTATGTAAAAGGGATTGGAACTGCAATAGGAAAAAAAGCGTTCTCAGGGAGTAGCGGATACACCTCTAGCATTATAAAAAATTAAGGTAAAGATTATTATCATGAACATTCTCAATTGTGTATGTGTGGGAGGAACTCTGTATTTGGACAAATAAGCAGCAACCGCTGCTCACATCGTCCTCATAGCCACAACAGTCAGCAATCGACATCAATCGAATTACTGCGCTATTAAGGGACTTAATCCCGTAGGACGTATCCCATGGCATGGATAGTGTTCCATGAGTTTCCTCGGTTCCCAAGTTGATACGTAAGGGGTGCCAACAGCTTTATAGTCACTTTAAGTGCTAACACACCTCCGTCTACCAACAAGTAGTTCCCTCTATCAAGTCCCCATAAGAGGCAAATATTGAGAGGTCGACTTCTCCCAACGTCAAGGTGAAGACAATCTAATACATGGTCACAATGATGAACATCATCATAAAATTTATCTTATTTTAATCTCATACTAGGGTTTCTCCATCTCCCCAAGAACTAATAATCTAATCAGACATGGAGGCAATCAACATCATGGCAATAACAATAGAATCTATCATAGATGAATAGTACTTGTATAAATCCACAACGAGTACAGAAATTACAACAAGATCTAGACAAGATGTAGATGGGATGGATGGAGATGGTGGTGATGCATCGGTTGATGATGAAGATCGATGCCTTAGCCTCCGGATCTACGCAGGGAGAAGATGGATCTCCGCTGGACGAGTTACCCCTCCAGATGCCTTCCGGAGGTGAGGTTTCGGCGATTTCTGGTTGTTCTGTATGTCGTCTCCCCGATCCAGTTGCACGGGGTGAAACTATTTGAGGAGGCGGTGGCGGTGCCAACTATACGGCAGGAACTATACGGCCGGAAAATTATTCCCGCCGTATAGTTGGTCGTCAAACTCTCTAGACGCCTCGATCGCTTCGGGTTTTCTTCTAGTGTTATTGATATTTCCCAAATAAGTGATTTACGTTGTTTTTTACTCCTTTTCTCCCTAATACAACTGCTCCATGAATTGTATCCATTGTATCCATTATCTGTCCTGATCCTGGTGAAAATAAATATAAAATATGCGCGCGAACACCGTAAAATATCAAGATCCTACAACTACAATACAAAATAATAATATAAAACATGATGCAATTATGCACTCATCATCTATCGATATGTTTAAAATTTTAAGAATTTTTATGTGATGAAAGAAGTGGTGGTCACGTAAAATATGGTGGTATGGGTGGAAAATTTGGCAATGTAAATATTATCTAGTATAACTAAATAGGTGATTCCCAGTAACCTATTTTCGTAGACATGTAACTATCCCACCTCATCAAGACTGTCACCTTGTTTTGCACCGAATCAGCAAATCTCAAGGGCTTGTCTCAATTTAATGGATCTCTTTGTCTTCCCCACTTTTTTGTGGGGTTCCCTTCCCAGTTTAACATGTCATGACCAAGTGGACCAACTTTCATCAGTTAAAAGCCCTCCCATATCCACCTTGGCCTTCCTAATTAACACTTCCCCTCTCGTCCTCCCATTCATGTTAGTTTTTCCGGCCCTCGGCATTATACCTTGCCATAGAAGTTTTATGCAGATGAGACCATTACAAAATCAACCGACCCTTTCTCACATGATATCTAGGTAACCGAGGTAACACTACTACATGATCTTCCAATCTCCCTAATAGATTTCCTACGGTGTCACAGCGTCAAAAAATAATCGATAGGCAATTGGGGCACTGCTTTGCTTGATTTCCAATTTTCCCCGTGGATTTCCCATAGCTTCGTCTCACAAAGGCCATCATGTAACTATCGACCATAGCTATCATATTTTAGTGAAACCAACAAGGTAAGCATTGGCTTCTCTCTAGTATGCATTTTTCATTCCCAAAAATATTGCACCCAACAACAAGAGCACCAAACGTATGCATTCAGTGGACCACATATTCCAACCTTCAAATCCACCAAGACCTCATCTCTCTGTACTATGGCCTCACCCATAAAAAAAATCTCATGTTAGATCAGATTGATGGTGCTTACTGAAAACCTCTCTTTGTACCTCACCAGTAATGGAAATTCAATTTTTCTTGGGTTGCAGCTCTTTGTGGTTTGAGATATGTTTACAGTAACCGATCTAGAAAAACTATTATTTTCCAACTCTTTTGGTCTCACATATGTTTGCAGTAACTGATCTAGAAGGACAGTTATGTTGCAACTCTTTGTGGTCTACGATATGTTAGTAGTGACTAATCCAAAAGGACTACCAACTAAGCTTGGTAAAAGTTTCTAAAATTGTAGCTTTTGGTTTTTATATCTAAAATGTTAGGAGCTAGTTGAGTGTCTCCATTGCAGCTTTTTCTAGATTATTATTTGATTGTTTGCTCAAGTTCTGTCTACAACTATTGTAGGCTAATGAGGTGCAACCTCACTGGTCTATTATACCATGTATATCTTATCTTAAATTGGTTTTGTCAATTTTCTCCAGTTTTGCGGTGCAATGATTTGCAAAATTGTTGTCCTCAAGTAAGATTTGATCAACTACTTATATGTTGTTATCCTTTAGTTTTTTGAAAAATAAAGAAAAATTTCCAAATGGCTCCAGTACAGTAATAATCCATGTTCCCAACCAAATAGTAATGCCATTTTTAGATTTGATAGTGTATTTTTCTTATGTAGTATAAACTAGCATTTTGTTAATTCTAATTCTACGTGGAACAAATAGATAATATGGGCCACCATTTTGTTAATACATACTTGAACGGAGCATTGTGTTCATAGCCTCACACATACACTAAATAAATATATATTTATATTATTTATTTTTCCTTCATTGCTGATCTATATATGACATTTTCTTGTAAATTATGTATAATATCTAGTTTTAACAAATGTGTGTACCAGTTGTGTGGGTATCATCTACTTATGTAAAATTGAGTTCACATGTAAACATACATAAATAAAATAAAGAACACAGTCTCTCAAATACTAGCCACATACATGAAATAACACACTACATGAATAATTGCTTTGAACATATTCTGACAACTTACCTAATATAAACATTGCAATTGAAAGAACTTGTGGGCAAAAACATGTGCAGGATGTGCAAGATCACAATACTGAGGAGGAGGAGAAGAAGAATGTGAAGGTTAAAAAGATCCTGGAGTAATTCAAGGTTGGAAGCATAATATGCCATTTTTATAGGCAAGTGCTAAGGTTCCCCCGGGGATCATTCCCCCTGATATCCTGCCCCGAGAGGGAGAGATATGTCCAATTCAGTATGGCACCCCACTCGAATCTTGTAATTGCATCACTCAAGCGGACCCCCGGATTTGCATAAAATCTCCCCCAGTAGGAACACCTTAGCCATCATTCGCTTACAACGCTGCCATCGAACAAAAAAGGCCAGCGAGATCTCGCACCATCGTAGTTGGAAGCATGTCGGCTTCAGCTAGTAGCACTGCCACCCAACGATGGTAGCTTCGCCGACCCCAGATGGCAGAACGCCGAGCACCATTGGTAGTAGCCCTGCCGAGTGTTGGAAGCAACGCTACCCAACATTTGTAGTATCAACTACCCTTGACCGGTATGATCTGATGGCATAACGGGATGCATGTTAAAGGTTGACCCAGGATCTCATGTCTTGCAAACCCGCTCGATGAGGTCTTTGGGAAACAATTTATGAAGCATTCCTTATTTGTCTACTTTGAAATGTATTTCCAAAAACTATAGTAGGCACAATGACTAGCTAGTATTATTTTTCAAATACATTTTAGAAAATGACCAGGCTTGCATATGCATAAAGGTTACGATTAACAAAACTTGCGAGGGAAAACATGTGGAGGATGTGCATGAGCACATTTATGAGGTTGGATAATGCGAAGAATAAATATATCTACGGGTAATGCATTATTTATATATTATGACATTATCATCACAGGTGTGGTAGAGTATCTCTCATTCATTGTTTTGTGGTTTTTTGATCAAGCGTTGCACACAATTTTGCTTGACACACACTTTTCTATAGACACTCCCAACTACCTTTCAATCTTCCATGTTATGTATCTCTAGAAGATAGGGAGTATGGAATTAACAATGGAGTAGGGCAGTCCGACTAACATAGAATCCAATAAGCTTCATCCCTCGCTCATACTTACTTACGATGTGACATGTATCTAATAGAGTTTTTAGTTTTGGCTGATTCCTTAGCCGGTTGAGTTATGGCTCCCATTGTTTATTATTTTGTAACGGTTTATTTGTGGGTTGTTTGTGTTAGAGTGGCATTTACTCACTTGAAATTACTTCAAGTACGATCGATTCCTGTCCGAACTCTATACGATGAGGCGATGGGCCGTGAGGATTTTTCTTACATGGGCCATCGACGGTGCCTATTCTGCATCATACAAAAATCATATGTTATTTATCGTACGTGAAGCATCGCTCTTACTCACTACTAGTGGTTCCCTAGCCATGATCAATCCACGCACAATATTTTGTTTAAACTCGGTCCTCTAGAGACAGAACCAACTACCTTTCAATCACCCAAGTCCAGCTACCTTGAAAACATGGGGAGATTGAACTTGACATTGGCGTTGGTAGTCGAATTAACATGGAATCAAACAAGGTTTATTTCATGCTCATACTTACTTACGGTGTTACCTATAAATATTTTATTGTTTGTGGATGATTCAGGTTAAGTTATGGTTGCTAGTATTAATTGCTTCGTAATAGTGTATTTGTGGGCTGTTGCAATAATAATTTGAGACTCCACGAAGATTTGTTACGTCAAGCTTTGTGTGTCCAATAGTGATTTGTGGTAAACCGATCTATTAGAATAGGGTTCTTGCCGCACTTAGATCTTTGATCATCGATTTTGACCGTCTAAGGGATTGGCATTATGCTACACTTGGTTTGGCATTGAAATTTTGTTGTTTCAGGTTGGACAATAAAATTAGGATATTCTAGGTTGGGGATTGAAATTGATATCTCGGTTGGGGATTTAAATCGCGCTATGAGGGTATTTTAGGATGTTTTTGTCGGTCTTTGCATTTTATTTTTGTAATTATTTTGGGCACTTCATTACAAAATGTGGTGTTGTGCATAGCTCTTGATTATGATCTTGGGGTTTATGATTATCCGGGCGATGCCTAGGTTGTGCTGAGTTACGTATGTATGTGGTCATTTGAGTTGTTTCTGATGAGATTATCTGGGTTTTCAATGTATTCAAAGGAGATTATGAGGTATAGAAGAAGAAGGTTGGTAAATAATTAGTATCTGGAAAATCATAATTGGAAAGATATATTGTTCTATCATGATTGACATCCTAGTTGATTTCATACAATTAAATCTGTCATATATCATATTAGAAACTAGATTCTTATGGTCATTTAGGATGTGAGACAACATTCTTCTTCATGTTGAGACGTGATTTTATTTCCATTTCTTGTATATCATTTTGAGAAACCCTAGAATGTCTATTTATATCTTTAAGTGCTTGATTATCATGCTCACTTGATCAGAAAGTTTTTATTATTTTGTTTATTTTAAGGAACATTAAATTCATTTATTCGGGATTTTTTATACATTCATTTTTATGTTTTCTATGAATATCATTTATGTTGTGAGTCTTGATTACCTGTATAATACTTAACACACTATATATGGATACTTTTAATATTTTAGGAATTTTAATATGATGAATGAAGTGGTGGTCACATAGAAAATATGGTAGTATGCCATGTGTATTTACTGATGAAATATTATATATGTAAAGTTGAATATACATGTAACATACATCAATAAAACAAAGTAAGTACATCACCACTCAAATACTAGACACCTACCTAAGTAACATATCGCATGAATTAATTGTTTCCAACAATCTGACAACTTAGAAGTAGTGTTCACGGAAACTTTGGACAACTAAAAATAGACATTCAAATCTGGAACAACTTCAAAATAAAACACGACATCTATGAACTTGTCGTATTTGTGTGCATTTTCGTGTTTGTACTATGTGTACTTCTCATATTTGTATGTTTACTTTCCATTTTAGTGTTGGTACACTTCCTTTTTTATTTCATGTGTACTCTCAATATCCACCTTATACTTCGTATATATCTATAGGTATTTGTTGTGTTCGTATGTATATTTTTCATGTTAGTATATTGCAAGATTTAAGGATGTGTACTTCTAGTATTAGTATGTACTTTTCTATGTTAGTGTGTACTTTCAGTGTTAATACATGTGTATTTTACATATTGAAACCATAAGTGAAATTAGATAACTTGAAAATCGGTAAGAAAAAATTCATATAGAAAAAAGAAAGAGCACAAGGTAGCCAACGCCATGTTATGCACAACGACATGTATCTAACCCCCCCCCCCCCCCACACACACACACACTAACATCCTCCAGGATCTGACGTTCTTACCTTCCTAAAGAGTTGCCTTCCGCTAGAGATACAATATTTTCCCCTTTTCTTGTATGGTATACATGTACATATCAGTTCCTTCATACATTTGATATCGTAGAGGCCTCCCATATAAATGCTATCTAAAAGACAAATGTGGGTTTATATTTATCTCCTTAATTATGGACACTAGGTCCATATAGTTATCAATGTGTGGCGCTCATATCAAGTTGACGGTAACCCATGTTCTCCCTTAACTACAATACCACACACATGTCTCGATATAGTTCTCAATGCGTGGTGCCCATATTTGAAATTCTAATCACCAACAGTGTTAAAAAATAAACGGTATTGAATAAACATTTATTTTGGGGTGAAATCTCCACATAAACATCGAGGAAGTGTGTAACATTATAATTTTTTTAGTGTGCGGAATCCAAAGTTGTGGAACAATAAGTGATCACACCTCAAGTTTGAACAGGTTTCTCAAGGCACATGCATTCACCAATTGCAACTTTATATATCTTTATTGTCGATTTCTTTGTGTATAAGCAAAGAACTTCATTACTCGATGACAAAGGATATCATCAACACCAACCATTGGCACTGCATATGTCTATTGTGAAGCAGCTTCAGCTCAATCATGATAACATTAGTAGGGTGACATTTTCCTACAATTGACTCTTGTTGGAATGGATGCATGTTTAAGGTGCAATAATGTCACAATTGGGGACCCATGATCAAGGTTTTCCTGTTCTTGTAGACACCAACACACCTCAATAAAGTGCTCAATAGAATTCTAATAAAATATCTGCTTTAATGAGGTCTCGTGGGAGAGACTTTATGAAGCATTTCCCACTTTTTGGCCTATTTGAGTTGGCTTCTTGAAAAAACATAGTAAGCATAATGACTAGGTAGATTTAGTTTTCAAACACATATTTAAGGAAATGATCTGGCATATCCATAGAGCTTATGATCAAAAGAACACGCGGGGAAAGACATGCGAAGGACACACAGGAGCACAACTCCAAGGAGAAGAAGAGAATTTGAGGATTAAATAGATCTTTGAAAAATTAGAGGTCTGGAAATATCAATATGCTATTTTTATACGACCTTATCATCACTCGTGCGTTAGAGTGGCCCTCACACATTCTCTAGTGATTCCCTAGCCATGATCAAGCCTTGCACACATTTTTGCTTAGCACACACTCCTCTGTAGATAATCCAAACTACTTTTTAGTCGGCCAAGTCCATCTACCTCCAGAAGATGGAGAGATTGAACGACGTAGGTAGTCGTATTAAAATAAAATCTGACAATTTTTATCCCTCTCTCGTACATACATACATACATACATACATACATACATACATACATACATACATACATACATACATACATACATAACATGTGATTAATGGAGTTTTTAGATTGTTCATGACTAGTTAGCAGGTTGAGTTATGGATTCTATTATTGATTTGTTGGTAATAGTATAGTCAAAATAGACTCACTAATTAGGGTGATAGATGTGTACCCACCGATTGCCGACACGTGTCCAGTTGGTCAAATTTCACTAGTCGAAACCAACTGGCTAATTGAAGGAGATATGCCCTAGAGGCTAATAATAAAGATGTTTTTATTGACACATCTCATTAGTTCATAATATGTTTGAATCATACTATAACTGTATTAAGTGGAAATATTAATGCAGGTGTGGTATATAAACAAACCAGGCCCTAGTATCCTCTAGACTAGATCGTTGGGCAGCTGATGATCGAGGTTTCCTGATCATGGACTTTACCACGTCAACTAACAACGAGGTTACTTCATTAGATGAATGAAGTGATGGACAACACCCAACCCTAGATAGCAATGTGATCCAATCACATAGTTCAATGTTGCAATATCTAGCAAAGCGTAGTGATTCAGTCCTTCGACCGTGAGATCATATTAATCACTATCTCCCAAGCCTATTTTGATCACATCAACCGTCATGACCGTAACTGGGTGACCATAAAGGTGTGTATTGGGTATTCTATAGGAACTTTTGAGGCCTGTGTATCAAGATCGGGATTTGCCCATCCGAGTGATAGATAGATACACTGGACCCACTCGGTGATATTACATCTACAAGTTTGCAAACATGTGACTAGGTCATGGGGATGTAATATAAAGGGAATGAGTAAATGTGTATGTTGGTAACAATATCGAACTAGGTATGTCGATACCAAAGATTAGATCTTGGAAAAACTTGGTATCATAGATCAGAGTGAATGAGACTAGACGTTCAAGGTTCAAGCGATTAAGTTATTCGTGGAATACATGGGGGACGTCACGTGTTTCTAGATACCACTGTTGGTCATTGATCAGAAAGGTGTCTCGATCATGTCTATGTATTCCCGAGCCATATGGTGTCACACTTAAGGGTAGGTGACGCTGTGAGATTGATTCAAGATCGAAGGAGAAAAGAGAGAAAACTCCGAAATAGTTCTGGGGTGTTACCGGAATGGTTCGGGGGATATCCGATGATGATCGGAGGGTGTTTGAAAGGTGTTTCAAAGTGATAGGAATTAAATAATATGTATTTAATATTAAAAAATATTATTTAAATTGGATTTCGGGGCAGCCCACCTAATTGGGTCTCACCGGAGAGGCCCAAGAGGGGGCACACCCTCGGAATGGCCAAGGGGGGCCGCCAGCCACTAAGTGGGCTCCCTACCACGTGGGGCCCATGTGGGGCTAGTCGCTGCCGCCTCCTCCACCTCTTATCTTGATTAGTCCCACCCCGGGACTTTGAGGGAGGTAGTGCCTCCCTTCATCTATATAAAGAGGGGCACCCCTCTCCCCAAATCCATCCCATGAGTTGGCCATTGCCTTTCTATCTCTGTCTCTCCCTCTCCATCATGTGTGGTTCCCAATATTGGAATTGCATACGGGGATTGGGGTTTCTCCATCATACGCACGCCGTCGTGCTGCTAGACTCGGTCCAGATAAATCTTCTTCCGCTGCTTTGCTGGACCGGAACCCGTGAGACGTCTCTGCACCGTATGTGTGTAAGGCCACGAGGGACTGCCACTTGTGGTGGTTTTCTTGGAGCTTGGAGCTTGGACATCGACACAACCCTAAGGTCGGCTTGACTTGTGAGGAACTTCACGAACTTGAAGTCAGGCGAGTTCGACTATGTCATCCACGTTCCCCATGGAACATTAACCGCTTTCGGTCTTCAAATGTATGAACACCGAATTCCTCCTCGTTACCTTATATCTGCATAGATAGATCTTGGCTAGGTATGTCCGCCATAGGAATTTTTTTGTTTTCTTCCACGGAACCCCTTGGGTGGTATCAAAGCTGATCTATGCGTAGATGTTTGGTACAAGTATAACACATGTTGATTGTGTGGGCATTGATTTTTTAGTTGCTACCCTCCCATGTGTACTTGTTCATATCGTGGAAATGTCGATTGAAGCGGCTCGGACCAACCTTACGTATAATCTTATGCGAGACTGGTTCCACGCTCAACATATGGCTTGTACCATATAAGTGGCTAGCGGGTGTCTGTCTCTCCGATATTAGTTGATATGGAATTTACAAAGGATGACCTAGAGAAGGTAATTGATATGGATATACCCTACAGGTACTCGGGCTTGCTATATACGACCTAAATATGTAAAGGCCCACGATGTCGCCAGGGCCCAAATGAAGGACTCGAGTAACCTGCGAACTCTCGATTGCTTGAAGAACAAGAAGAAGCTAAAGATAGAAAGTTTGAAGGGAAGAACCCTAACTTGTAACCGACTCGACCTGCTACCCGAGACCTAGCCTATCTATATAAAGGCTAGGAGGGGGCGGCAAGGAGGAGGCACACGCAACCCTAGTTTCCACAACCCTTGCCAGATTGCATCTGCGCACCATTGTAATCCTCGATTCCTTTGATAATTCCACGAGCAGACAAGCGGGAGTAGGGACCTCTACGAGGCCTAAATCTGGGTAAACCTTGCGTCCCTGTGTGCTTGTTTGCTAGCCGTACCGAGATCTCCATCGCTCCTCTCTTCTCCAAAACCCAAGTCCATAACAATGGGCATTGACGAGTTAAACCCTCGTCATTTGGTGCCGTCTGTGGGAACTGGAAGTGCTGATGTTGCGGCTTCTTTGGCCCCATCAACCGCGATCTACAACTCCGCAACAACGGAGATTTGCCAGCTCTTCGGCGCATTCGACTTCACCGTCCACACGCCAGCCACTCGCCCGGCTTTTGAGTCCGTGGGCGACGGGATCAGCCTGGCGATAGGGAGCTTCCGCTTCCAAGTTGGTCAGATGGGCATGCTTCGCACGCCTGATCAGCCGACGGTACTGTCGATTTCCCCAGCATCATGGTTCCCTCCATCGATCGGCACCCTCAGTGAGCTCAACGCCCTGACAACAGTCAAAAACACGGTCAGCGACAGCAGTCGCGACTACGATCTGAGCGATCTGGCCACTAAAGATGGAACCTACGGTTCCGGATCTGAGAGTTGTGGGAGCAGCAGCTTCCCCAATCACTTCATGTGCGCCGTCATCAACGCAGGCGACACCTCCGCTAACCGCGACAACACGGGCAATCGCGGTAATGGAACCGACCCGCCAAACGGCGGCAATGGTGGCAACGGTGGCAATCGCACCCCCGTCAACAATGGAGGAGCAGTCGAACCTCCAACCATAACAAACGAGCAAACCGGCGAACGCGTCGTGGTCAGGCTCAACGAGCTTGAGTGGGCTCCCTGTCGTGAGGCCCTGCGGGGCATACCTCCCGACTCCTCGCAAGAACTTCTGATGGGCTACCACTGGCTCCTGAAGGAAGAATTCAAGCGCCAAGCGCAAATAATCGCGCAACTAGAAGCACGCAAAAGGGCGGTAGATGAGTCAAGTCTTCGTCGTGCTGGGCTCTCCTCCCACGGAGGATCCTCCTCAAAAGGCAACGAGTACATCGCCAAAAAGAGGCCATCTCGGATGGCCCATCTCACCGAGCAAGAATGCATAGAAGCTGCAAAGGTCCTTGACTTCAGCTCTACAGTCGATACGCGAGGCAATGTGGTCCCAAAGACGCCACAAGCTGCAGTGACAGCGGCCACCATGTATCTCCTCAATAACCAGCCGCCAGTTGGAGATCCCCGAGCCGCCATGCACCGATCTACGATCACGGGCTTGGGGATAATCAAGGCCTCCCTCGACAAGGAGTCAACGCCGGAGCCGAAGAAAGGCAAAGCGCTAGCAAAGCGCTACTCCTCGCCCTCATCCAGTGATGACAGTCACGACCTGTCTCGACGCTGCCGCTCACGGCGACACGACCACGACTACGACGCGTGTGATGACATCACGCAGCACAAGATCGACAAATCAAGGGCGCGACGCGCTCGGTCGACTGACTCGGAAGAGCAAGATGTGGAGCTCTGCGGTGCCAGATGCTTCAGCAGATCCATAAGGCAAAAGCGAATGCCCAAGGGGTTCAAACTCCCATCGGAGAACCCGAAGTTTGACGGTCTATAGGACCCAAAGACCTGGGTGGAGGATCACATCTCCTCCATAAGACTCCACGGCGGCAGTCGAAGCACAGCCATGCAATGCTTACAGCTACAGCTGCAGGGCGCCGCCCGAGCATGGCTCAACAACCCCCCGCGTGGATCCATTCGCAGTTGGGATGAGCTGGTTTACAGCTTCATGCGCAACTTCAAAGGCACGTACAAGCAGCCAGCATCAATCGAAGAGCTAAGATGCTGCCAGCAAAGATCGGGCAAATCGCTACACTCCTACATCCAAAGGTGGTCCATCATCAAGAACTCCACAGAGAACATCTCAGAGGATCGCGCGATTGATGCATTCAACGGCGGCGTCCGCCGCATAGAGCTCAGGGAGGAGCTGGGCCGCTCGAAGCCCAAGACCATTGATCGCTTGATGGAAATCACGAATCGGTGGGCTGATGGAGAAGATTCGGTGAAAAATCAAGTTCACTCCGACGAGGAGGCAGAACTCGAGCGCAGACACGACCGCCGAGGCAAACACCGTATGCGCATCTACGATGACCATGACGACGTCAACATGGTCGCAGCCGGCTACGCCGACAGACGCGACGACAACCGCAACAGAGGATACTGCAGCGGTGGATACCGCAACTCCGGGAAGACCACGCAAGTGTGGCAACGTCGCGATCGTGACGAAGCACCCGCAACATCCATTGAAGACAAAATGTCCGGGCCATGTACGGTGCACTTCTACATCGATAAGCATGATGGAAAGAAGCAGTCTAGCCACCTCCTCAAGGACTGCCGCGAGTTCCTCAAACTACATGAGGGATTATCTCGGATGAACCGCAACACAGTCGAAAGAGGCTACGGAGCCGCTCCAGGCGCCGTGGCACATGGCGCTCCGCCACCACCACCTGGAATGCCCCCAAACGCAGCTGCACCAGACCAGCACCAGGGAGGCGAACCCTACCCAAGGGCCATGGGTACCATGATGATCCAAAAAGGACGCCCGTCCAATCGGGTGCAGAAGGCCATCACTCGCCAAGTCAACTTGGCCACACACTCGCCACCATCTACCACTAAGTACCTTAGCGGAAGCGAGTCATGCATCACCTTCGACAAACACGACCACCTGCCTCAAGTACCTCGTCCAAGCCATTGCCCCCTCGTACTTGAGGCGCAAATCGGAGGCTTCGACATGAGCCGCGTCTTCATGGATGGCGGAAGCGGCATCAACCTTATATTCGCGAGTACCTTGCGAGCAATGAGGATCCCTCTGACTTGCCTAGAGGCCTCGGACACAACATTCCACGGCATCGTCCTAGGAAAAGGCGTATATCCCCTGGGCAAAATCAACCTCGACGTTATCTTTGGCACGCCGAAAAACTTTCGGCGCGAGCGCATCGACTTTGAGGTCGTCGACTGGCCCTCGCAGTACCATTGCATCCTCGGATGTGTCGCGTTCGCTAGGTTCATGGCAGTACCACATTATGCCTACCCGCAGATGAAAATGCCAGGTCCCAATGGCGTCATCAAAGTCAACGGGAGCTTCGAAAGGTCCGACAGTTGCGACAGGGAATTCAACAGAATTTCCCAATCGCCGGTATCACGGGAAGAACTTCGCAAGACTAAAAGTCGACGGACAACAGTCTATCTCCCTAAGCGGCCAAGCTACTTTGATCTATCTTTCGACTCATCAGTGCACACAAAGAAAGTGCAGGTCCACCCATCGGATCCCGCCAAAATGGCCCTCATCGCCAACAACTTGAGTCCCGCATAGGAACTCACGCTCTTCGAATTCCTCCGTGAGCACTGGGAAATTTTCGCCTGGTGTCCTGCGGACATACCAGTAGTTCCCAGGGAATTCACCGAGCACGCACTCAACGTCAACCCAGACGCAAGGCCGGTCAAGCAAACAATCCGGCGATTATCTGAGCCACGGGCGAAGGCAGTCGGAATGGAGATCAACAGACTCCTCGACGCCAAATTCATACGCGAGATCAAGGAAAGCACTTGGATCGCCAACACGGTGCTGGTACCTAAAAAGGACACGGATATCCTGCGGATGTGCGTGGACTTCACCTCTCTGAATAAGCACTGCCCAAAGGATCACTTCCCGCTGCCGCGCATTGACCAGATCATCGACTCCACCGCGGGATGCGAGCGCCTCTGCTTCCTCGACGCCTACTCAAGATATAATCAGATCCGAATGAAGGAGGAAGATCAAGAAAAACAGCGTTTACAACGCCCTTCGGTGTGTTCTGCTACAACACAATGCCCTTCGGGCTAAAAACGCGGGAGCCACCTACCAGCGGTGCATGCAGGCTTGCCTCAAGGAACAACTTGGTCGCAACATTCAAGTCTATGTCGATGACATAATAATCAAGACTAAGGAAGAAGCCTCTCTAATCGACGATTTGCGCGAAACCTTCGCCAACCTCGACCGCTACCGGATCAAGCTCAATCCGGACAAATGCACCTTTGGTGTGCCATCTGGGAAACTACTCGGGTACCTCATCTCTGCCAGAGGAATCGAGGTAAACTCGAAGAAAATAAAAGCCATACTGGCCATGGAGAAGCCGAAGAACATAAGGGGCGTCTAGTAGCTAGCCGGGCGAATCACGGCCCTTAGTCGATTCATCAGTCGGATGGGTGAAAAGGCACTACCCTTCTACAAACTCCTCCGCAAAGCTGAAAAGTTCAAGTGGACCAACGAAGCGCAGGAAGCATTCGAAGACCTCAAGCGCCTGCTATCCACTTCGCCAGTACTGGTGACCCCACAGGAAAGGGAACCGCTGTTGCTATATATCTCCGCCACCAACCAGGTGGTCAACACAGTGCTCGTGGTCGAACGAGCCGAGGAAAACAAAGTCCATGGGGTACATCGCCCAGTCTACTACCTCAGCGAGGTTCTCATGCCAACAAAACAACGGTACCCGCACTACCAGAAGCTGGCGTACGACGTCTTCATGACTGGCCGGCGACTGCGCCATTACTTCCAGGAGCACCCCATCGTGGTGGTTAATGACGCCCCGTTGGGGCATATCCTCAACAACCCCGATGCCACTGGACGAGTCGCGCTTTGGGGAATAGAATTGTCTCCACGAGACATTACATACTGGCCAGCGCAATCAAGTCACAAGTTCTTCCTGACTTCCTCGTGCACTGGATGGAGAACCAGCTCCCTGACAAACCAGATATGTCCTACCTCTGGACAATGCACTTCGACGGGTCCAAGCGGAAGGATGGAGCAGGTGCAGGTGTCATACTGACATCACCTCAAGGGGACAAGCTGAAATACATCCCGCGAATGCAGTTCACGGCCTCCAACAACGAAGCCGAATACGAGGCCCTGCTACACGTGATGCGGATGGCAAAAGCCTGCGGAGCCAAAAGGCTAATTATCTACGGCGACTCCAAGTTGGTCGTCAACCAAAAAATGCATGAGTGCGACGCACTGAACGACAACATGATCGCCTACCGTGATCTCTACGACACACTCGAGGGGGACTTTGATGGCTGCGAGTTGCGACACATAGGCCGCGAAAGCAATGAAGAGGCGGACGCACTCGCCAACATAGGCTCTACCTGCACCCCCATACCACCTGGGGTATTTCTCGAGCGCATCTACAAGCGCTCCATCAAGCCAAAGGCAACAGAGAAGAAAACACGCACATCAACGGACTCGGGGGGCTACGCCACCCAATGCGCCAATGGCACTCGACGACCTGGAGCTAGACACAGGACTCAAAAGACCAATGAGCGTCATGATGATCAAGTCATCCTGGACTCAGCCGTACATCACGTACCTCCTTAGCAAACGGCTACCGGACGACCCGACTGATGCACGACACATCGCGCGGCGATCCAAGGCATTCGCTGTTATCAACGGCGAACTATACAAGCGCGGCATCACAGGGGTACTCCAGTGATGCGTCTCCACGGCTGATGGAAAAGCTGTCCTCCTCGGCATCCATGACGGAACCTGTGGACACCATGCTGGCAGTCGCGCCCTCGTGGACAAAGCTCTGCGAGCTGGGTTCTACTGGCCTACGGCCATGCGCGACGCCAAAGACATCGTCCAGAAGTGCAACACGTGTCAATGATTTGCGGACAAGCCGCACACACCTGGCGCGGAGCTCCGGCCAATCCCATTGGCCTAGCCCTTCGTGCAATGGGGACTCGACATGGTCGGCAAGCTCCCCAAGTCCTCGCGAGGAGGTCACGTCTACCTCCTGGTGGCAGTCGACAAGTTCACCAAGTGGATAGAAGCCATGCCAGTGACCAATCAATCAGGGCACAACGCAGTCAAGTTCTTCGAGTCCATCGTCTTCCGCTTTGGAGTGCCACACAGCATCATCACAGACAATGGAACAAATTTCACATCCAAGGAGTTCCAAGAATTCTGTGAGAATCTAGGAATCAACATCACCTACGCCTCTGTAGCACATCCACAGACCAACGGTCAGGTTGAAAAGGCGAACGGGCTCATCTATGGCGGCATCAAGAAGCGACTCCTCCGGCCACTCGAACAAGCCGCAGGCTGCTGGCCAGATGAACTGCAATCAGTACTCTAGAGCTTACGTATAACCCCAAACAGTGCTACAGGCTACACCCCGTTCTTTATGGTGCACGGGGCCAAAGCGGTGCTGCCCGCCGAGGTACGATACAAGGCGTCACGCATGGTCGCTTACAGCGAGCAGGATTCATCCCTTGCACTCGAAGACTCCATCGATCTCCTTGCTGAGGCAAGGGAAATCGCCGCGGAAAGATCAACGATCTACCAGCAGTACCTGCACAACTACCACAGTAGGAGGCTACGCCCCAGATCCTTCGTCGAAGGTGACCTAGTCCTGCGATTAAAACAGCAAGGACATCTCAAGCTCGAATCCCCCTGGGAAGGACCATACGTGATTACAGAAGTAATCCCAAGTGGCGCCTATCGCCTTCAAGATCTAGAGACAGGAGTCGCATACTCCAACCCCTGGAACGTCGCACAGCTGTGACGCTTCTACCCTTAGTCGTTTTTACTTTTGCATCGTAAATAAGGCACTCAGCCAAGGCTACTTAGCCACACATTGTACCTCGTACTATCCCACGAATAAATAAAGCTAAGTGCCCAAAAACTATGTGTCTTCCTTTATTTTTCCGCAACTTATCGACTCGGGGGCTACGCCACCCTACACACATCTATTCTATGAATTAAAACGCGATATCCTGAATAGCTGGCACATCAAATCGAAACCCTTGACACAACATCAACCCAGTTGTAACGCATCTGACAGGTTGACAAGGGACTGAGATAAACGCATGGCCAGGCTAACGAAAAGGAGTCGCATAGTGCAACACACTCACACGCTAACAAGCTCTTTATACATATTCGACAATAAATTATACACAACATTTATACGAACTTTACAACACGGGTACACTTATGTGCAGGATACAAACTAAGCTACTATTGCAACAAGAGAACGTTGGTTTGTTCCTCAAAGAAGTCGACGATCTCTTCTGCTGGGCGATCCACCGCCTGGTAGTGCGGCACCATATTCCAGGAAGAACCTGCTGGTGGTGCAGGTGGCCCAGCCGCAATTGCTACAACATCTACATCAGGCCTATGCAGTCGCACCAGCGATAGAGCGGCCTTGGCACCAGCCACCAACTATTGCCTCACACACTCGCAAACCGTGGCCAGGTCTTGAAATTTGGCGAGGAGGGCCAGCAGGCTTGATGGAGTAACATCCAGCGGAAACATCGCCCGATAAATGTTCTTTAACCATGACTGCGACTTCTTCAGAAAGTGCATCACTCACGACGCACGATCCTGCAGGGTCGCCAGCGCAATCGTACGATCATGATCTACCCAGAAGTACCCACTCTCTTGAAGTTGCTCCTGGGTCAGATCATGCATACGAATGGCAATTCTCTCCTTCTCATCTTGCGGATGACGCGCGCTGAAAACTATACGAAGCGAAAACAGAAGCATAAGGACAGCGCACCATCGCGAATGACTACAAGGAAAAGATAAGAGCAAGCAAACTAACACTTGAATTGGTCGCCCAGCCACGACTCCTGGCGAATCTTGTTCTCGAGGCCTTCTCTGCCTTTGACTTCCATACATCCGCGTTACCGCGAAGCACGGGCAATTCATGCTCTAACTGCTTCACGCGGTCACGCAGTCGCAAAAGCAACGACAACTCATCCACCCTAGAGCGCGACGGTGCCAAGGTATCATCAAGGGGCGGCGAGTCCTGAGGTTCCCTCAAAGGATCACTTGATGTACCCTACCACAAGCCAAGCAAGAAGCGAATAAGAAGATCAAATCGACACACAGACAAAAGATTTAAGTGCATTCAAGAATGACAAAAAGGATCAGTAGATACACCCGCCAAAGGCATGTTCTAGACAAAAAGGCATAAACTAATCAACTATTACAAAACTACTGAGGAGCGATTGGCTTCTTCGACTTCGACGGCTTCGGGGGCTTCATCGAATATGTGGCAGTGTCAGATGCCACCGACTTTCCGCCAGCCCCTGATGTCGTAGCCTTCGCCGCCTTCTTGGCTCGATGCAGCTCCTCAGAGTACTTCACAGCCGTGTTAATCAGCTGCGGCCCATACTTGCCACAGGCAGTCGCGAAGGGAGCAATGACTACCTGCTGGCCGTCCGTGCTAACGGGCATCGCCTTCGAAACCGCTGCAGGATCAACTTCAATTCTGTGGGCCTGCACCATGGCAAATGACATGGACACGCCAGCTGCATGGAGCGAGTTCTTCAAGGATGCAGGAACACCCCTGGCGAGAGACTCCACCAACTCGTCCATGTTCTCGATTAGCTCCGCCTTGGGCACCAACTCCTCCCGGAGGCGACTGAGCACGCCCTTGGCCTTGGAGAGTGTATGCCGAACGGCGGCGCTCGTCTCGGCTGCTGGCGCACACCAAGCGTCGTCATGGCGAAGGGCCTGAGGATCGAAGCTCAAGTCGCCAGCATCTGTACATAAACCCATACATGGACACAAACATTAGCGCCAGTGGCAAAAAAATCGAGCAGCGAGAGATAACAATATCCAAACATAGTACCTGAGAGGGCCTTGGCAATCGAGAAAAGCTGTTCTTCGAACAACTTCTCCCTGGCCATGATGGAGGCACGCAGATCGTCTTCATGCCTCTGAGCCTCGTCACGCGCCACGATCGCCTCATCGTGGCCCTTCACAGCCGCGGCGAATGTTTTCTCCATGGTGGCAGCGTTGCGCAGGAGGGCGTTATGTTCAGCTACAAAACAAAAGGGATTGACTATCAGTCGACCATATAAAAAAGGAGAAGAAGAGGAAGTGAAGAACACTTACTTTCGACCACGCATAATGGCGTCTCAGCATTGCATCTTTGACGACCCATCGCAACCACTTGCTCCGCCAAGTGTGCGGCTTCCTTCACAAGGGGCTATCGCACAACAAGGGATCAGCAGATGGCATAGATAACATCGACTGCAACATCAAAAGAAGAAATCCTACACTTACATGATCCTCCAATGACTCCGAAGTCGATTGGTGTGCAGTCATCCAGGCAACCATTCGATACTCCCCTTCATGCGAAGAACTGGAAGAGTTGTGCCCGGAGTGGGCCGCCAATGGAGGGGAAGGAGCACGCTCGACCTCTTTGTTGGCCCTTGAGGTTGCGACTCCTGATTCTTTCAAAAATTGGACATCGCCAGAAGATGACGATGCTTCTTGACTACAAAAACAAAACAAACATCAAGCACAAGGCAAAGCCAATGAAGAATCAGAAAGGACAAACCAATTACTTACCAATCAAATTTATCAAAGTCAAAGGTTGGTTCCCCCGACTCTGACGAAGACTCCTTTGGCAGTCGCATCTTCTTGCGAGAAGATGGCGCCACGACGCTCATAGGAATGGCAGGGATTGGCGACCCCGCACCAATGCCTGCACCTTCCAGAGTCGAAGGAGACGACGCATCGGAATCCTCGTTGCGCGAACGCTTGCGAGTATCCAGACTACCCGACTCGGGGGCTTCCTCTTCCACATCGGATACGACGGTCGATTCTGACTCGTCCTCTTCCAAGTCCTCGCGAGGGATAACCCCCTCAGGAAGAGGGGGCATACAGGGTGACACCGCCCAATCCTGTATACAGACAACAAATTCAACACAAAAGCAAAGAAACAGCAAAGAAGCAATCAACAAACTAAGCTACTATGTAGCACAATTCTACCTCAGGAGGAGGGTTAGAAGCGTCAAACGGGGGAACGACTGGTTCACTTGGGAGAACATCCTTGACGGTGTATGTGTCACCAGTCGAACCCTTTTATCCACCTCACTCGTGGACATGCCATCGGCAGACACGCGAGTGACATCGTCAGCGCCAGCCCACTGAAACATAGGATGGACTTTGGCCTGTAGGGGCTGGATGCGACGGCGCAACCATGTGCGAATGAGGGCGCAACCTCCCTCCTCTTTGCCCATGCGACTCTCGAGGTCATAGACGCGCTCGTACAGCACATCTATCTCCGCAGACTCGCCAGGCATGACTACATTCTTCCAGGAGCGCCTCCTCTTGCATGGCATCGCGGGATCGAAAGGTGCGAGTCCGAAGCGGTCTCCATCGGCCTTCTGGTCGCGAATGTAGAACCACTTGTCCCTCCACCCTTGGACGGACTTCATCAGCTCGATGTCGAAATAGGTGGCGGATGGATCGACGTGGATTCCGCAGCCGCCTAAATCATAGACTAAGGAGCCAGACACAGATTGACGCTTCAATTTGAAGAGGCGCTTGAAGAGGCCGAAGTGAGGCTCGATTCCGAGCCAGCACTCGCAGAGGGTGATGAAGCAAGAGATATGGAGGATAGAGTTCGGGGACAGCTGATGGAGCTGAAGCCCGTAAAAAAAGGAGGCCCCTGAAGAAGGGATGCAGGGGCAACGAGAGGCCACGAATGATGAACGCCAAGAACATCACTCGAAAACCAGCGGGAGGAGAAGGGATTATCTCACCGCCGAGGACGCGCGCGTCGGCGACTGCGGCGGACAGCACTCTGTCTTGACGAAGAAGACGAAGATCAGAGGACTTGATGATGGACGGACACCACGCACCATTAGTGACGCGGGTGCCCGTGCCCTTCTTCCAGCCGGCGGCGGTGCTGGTGCCCGCAGCGGCGGAGCCGCCCTTCTTCTTCACCGCAGCAGCGGTAGCCGCGGAATCAGCCATAGCACCTCCCTTCTTCTTCCCCATTGCGCGGTGGCGATGCGACCGGCAAAAGTAGCTGGGAAATGCGCGG
Source organism: Avena insularis (assembly GCA_023614405.1). NCBI lineage: Eukaryota > Viridiplantae > Streptophyta > Magnoliopsida > Poales > Poaceae > Avena > Avena insularis. Next base: position 89,725,335 of record CM042696.1, on the reverse strand, counting down.
AGCTGGTCCAGCGCCGCGGAGGAAAAGAGAGCAAAGAAAGCAGGGGAGCAACGACAATGGCGATGAAGGCAAAAGATGAGCGAAAGAAGATGTGAATTTTACCATCGTAGCGCCACTACTTAACCTCTGGAAGATGCAATCCAACGGCTCAGAAAAACCCTACTGGACGCGTGGCATTCATCCTGCTCGACACGTGGAGGAGCTGAAACACGAACTGTCCCCCCACTACTCCCATTATGTGCAAAAATCGAGGAGGCACAGTTAAAATAAAGATTACGCACGCCCGGTCAAATCAGAGTCAGGAAATGGGACCCACCGCTCGTCACGTCCCGTCAAACTCGCTCACGCGGGCAACTGAGGTCATGGTCAGCACTGACGTCATCAAAAGCTACGCAGCAGAAGACTTCGATTACTTTAGTTCTTTCTCAAGTCTTCGACTCCACCAAGCACTCGGGGGCTACTCCCATAGGGAGCGCTGGTCGCGCACCCTACGATTTTCTATCTTCTTCTTTTTCAGGAGCATGGGCAATCAAAGCAAACCCAACCACTTGAAGCATGATTCGACTATGGACATGGGTTACTCCCATAGGGAGCGCCGGAAGTAAATTTCGACTGAAACAAGCAAACAAAAGACGACAGCAGTCACAAAAGTTATTTAGTCCCTGCCTGAGTCTTCGACTCAACCAGGCACTCGGGGGCTACTCCCATAGGGAGCGCTGGTCGCGCACCCTATGATTATTTGTACAAAGTACTGTGTGTCGATAACATCCACACTCGAAGTTTATGGCGACACCGCCTCATAAATTTTTCCTACAAAGAGACTGCGTCTCCTGGGTTACCCGAATCGTCTCCGTGATGATAAAATTCGGATGCCGCGCTTATAGCGTGAAGGTAGGACCTGAATAAGGCCTGGCAACGCATTTGCTGCGCACTACCAGAAATATATCCGTGCCTACAGGTACAATGAATATGCCTTGACGAACGCGTTGAGTGCTCACACCCATATACTGGAATTCGACTCCTGTAAGACCTCCGCAGCTTGAGTCGAATTACACCAGCACTTTCTGGATTCGAGTCCGCGGACTAGAGTTTGAGTAGGTGGCGTTGTTTTACCCTAAGGTAGTTAACTGATACCGATACATCGGTTAAAATCAGGCACGCACATCAACAATCCCTATGACATGGACAAGCAGTCGAAAAATGTACTCAGTCGTGCACTCGAAAAACTTCATAAAGTCTCCAGTCGAATCTGCGATTCCACTGGACACTCGGGGGCTACTGACATGGGTATACCCTACAGGTACTCGAGCTTGGTATATACGGCCTAAATATGTAAAGGCCCACGATGTTGCTAGGGCCCAAATGAAGGACTCGAGTAACCTGCGAACTCTCGATTTCTTGAAGAACAAGAACAAGCTAAAGATAGGAAGTTTGAAGGGAAGAACTCTAACTTGTAACCGACTCGACCTGCTACCCGAGACCTAGCCTATCTATATAAAGGCTAGGAGGGGGTGGCGAGGAGGAGACACACGCAACCCTAGTTTCCACAACCCTTGCCAGATTGCATCTGCGCCCCATTGTAATCCTCGATTCCTTTGATAATTCCACGAGCAGACAAGCAGGAGTAGGGACCTCTACGAGGACTGAATCTGGGTAAAACCTTGCGTCCCTGTGTGCTTGTTTGCTAGCCGTACCGAGATCTCCATCGCTCCTCTCTTCTCCAAAACCCAAGTCCATAACAATGGGCATTGGCGAGTTAAACCCTCGTCAGTAATTAAAGATGAAACTAGTCAATCCATGTTATGGTTGGAAGTACGTACGTAGAAACGGTTCTATTGTGAAAGACCTAATAACCGCGTAAAACATGCAAAGACAAAGTAGATGCGTCTAAATTTATTTTGTAGGGGCTTGTGATATGTATGGTAAAGATAAGTGTTTATGAGAAGAACTGCCAAAGGCAAGGTGGCACCATGTACTTGGTGCAATGCCAGCGCTCTCGATGGAGATCAAGGCGCAACGACCATATCATATCGCATAAACAATTTACATTTGATGTTAATTGGTTATGCATCTTATTTTTCTTGTATTAGACTATGACAATAGCATTATAATATGATCCCTCAACTTAATTCCAATATGCGTCTTCTCCCTTCAGTGTGCACCACCAAGAAATTCCATCATTGTGGAGTTGGCCGTGATGATCGGGTGCAAACACATCGATGTTCATATACGGTGGGTGTAAGCCATGTATGCACTGAAAATACACTAATTTGAGATGAATATCGGTCGATCGGGTTATGAGACTAAACACTTATAGATCTTTGATCAATGATTTTTATAGTCTAAGGGTTTGCCATTCCACTACACTTTCTTGGGTATTGAAATTATGTTGTTCTGGTTTGAGGATTGAAATTATGTTTTCCAAGTTGGCAATTAAAATTGTGTGGTTCTAGGTTGGTTATTGAATTTATCTATTCTAGGTTGGGGATTGAAATCATGCTAAGAGGGTATATCAATACTTTGTATGGCATTGGGATTTATTTTTCGTACTTTTCTTGGTACTACATTATGATGGGTTATTTCATAGAATGGATGTGCTATTGCGAGTACCATGCCATTTTTCTTTCTTATTAATTTGTATATAACATTGTTTAGATATACATACTGTATTTATTTAGTGTGTAAATTTGCATGTCCACGACTATTTCAGGTAGTTCTGATTAGATTACCTTGTTGTGTAAATTAATGAAAGGTACTTGGATCAATGAGGTAAAGAACTAGGAGCATTTTGTATAATTATTATCTATACCATCACAATCAGAAAGAGTGCTCTATCATGATTTGCGTCTAAGTTTATTACTTTTAATTTCATTTGCTAGGTGTCATATTTGAAAGATTAGGATGTAAGCTACAACTCTTCTTCATGTTAACCTATGATTTTTTGTCATGTGTATGCTATTTTGAGAAAACCATCAATCCCTCATTATAACTTTAGTTGTGTGCTTATCATTTTCACATGTTTGGTATAGTTTATGATTTTTAATGAATATTAAATTTATTTATTCACACATTATTTTATGCATTCATTTTTCCATGCAGACTTTTTATGAATCTAATTTATGTTGCCATACTTGATTACTTGTATAATAGACCAGCTATTCGCACTACACATGTCAACTATTATCCAACTTCATCCATCAGGATAACATCAATATGGTAGCATTTTATGCCAATTGGATCTTGCTTGAATAATATGATGGCATAACGGTATGTGTATTGAAGGTGTAACGTAAAATTTGTGATCCATTATCTCATGTTCCTATATACACTACAACACATGTCAATAAAGTGCTCACAATGATCCAAAAAAATACCCATTCAATGAATTCTTGTCGGAGACAACTTATGAGCACTCCTCAATTTTTGCTACTTTGAATTGGCTTCCTCGAAAACCATAGGAAGCACAATCACAAGGTAGTTCTTTTTCAAACCCATTTTAGAAAATCATCATCATGCAAAGGCTTCAAGGTTATCATTAGAAAATTTGCGGGAAAAAAATATGGGAGGACATGTATGAGCAAATTTATGAGGAGGAGGAGGAGGAGAAGAATGTGAAGAATAAATAATATTAGAGGAATTCATGGTTTGGATGGGTAATACGCCATTTATGTATGTCCTTATCATCACTATCTTGTTAGAGTTCCCCTTGCTCACCATACAATGGTTCCCTAGCCATGAGACATACTCCTCTAGAGACAATCGCAACTACCTTTCAATCGTGCAAGTCCATCTACCTCCTGAAGATGGCGATGTTGAGCTTGAAATTGGGGTTATACTAAAAATAACACAGAATGCACCATGCTTTATTTTTCAAACACATATTAGAAAACTATCGATATGCATAAAGGCTACGATTAATAAAACTTGTGAGAAAAAATAGGTGGAGGATGCATACATTTTTGGGGAGGAGAATAATGTGAGGAATAAACATGTCTCGGGTGAATTTTCGGTTTGGAAGGGTAATACACCATTTCTTTATGACCTTATCACCACCAGTGTGTTAGAAAGCCCTCGCTCACTGTCCAATGGTTCCCTAGTCATGATTAAAGAGTTGAATAAAACTTTGCTTAGATACAGTCCATTAGAGACAATCCCAACTTCCTTCCAAACTCACAAGTCCATCTACCTCCTGAAGATGTCGAGGCTGAACTTGACAATGGTGTTGGTTCATAGATTAACATAGAATGCCACAAGGTTTTCCGTTAGTGTTAAATACTTATGCCGTGACCAATGACTGATGTTTCTTTTTCAAATTGTGGCAAATTTATTAGGTTATGTTATGGCTCCAAATGTTCATTATTTTCAAATTGTATATTTGTGGGTTCCTTGAGATGCGGATTTGAGACTCTACAGAGATTTCTAACACCTGGATCTATGTGGATGCTCATGATTTGAGATGAATTGATCTATCTGATTAGGGGTCTAGCCATACTTAGATATTTTATCACTAATTCTGATAGTTAAGGGATTGACATTGCTCTACACTTGGTTTGACATTGAAATTATCCTGTATTGGGTTGGATAGTAAAATTACGCTATCCTAGGTTTGGTATTGAAATTATGCTATTTTGGGTTTGGAATTGAAGTCACGCTAAGTGGGTATTTTAGAACTTTGTAGGGATTTGAGATTGTTTTGCTTTTGTTGGATACTTCATTGCAATGGTTAATTTCAGAGAAACTTGGTGAGGAGTTGTGCACGGATCTTTATTATGACTTTGGGATCTACTATTGTCTAGTGATCTAGATTGTGTTTTATTATTGTGTGAAGTTCTGCATGTTTGTGGTAATTTGAGTTGTTTCTAATGATAATATAAAACTTTTCAATGTATTTAAACGTATTTCGATCAACGATTATGTATGGAAAACAAAGCTTGGTGGATATTTTTTGGGACCATCATAATGAGAAAGATTTCTCTATTATGATTAGTGTCCAAGTTGATTTCATATAATTTAATCTATCATGTCTCATATTTGAAACATGATTCTTATCATGATTTAGGATGTGACCACCACTCTTCTTTGTGTAGTTCCATGATTTTATTTCTATTTCTTGTATGACATTTTGAGATAACATGGAACATCTTATTATAACTTAGATCCTTGGTTTAACATGCTCACTTGGTTGGTATAGTTTTAATGATTTTTTTATTTTAAGGAACATTAAATTCACTTATATGGGCATTGATTTATTGATTCATATTTCCATGCAGACTTTTCTTGTTTTTTCACAAATATTATTTATGTTGCCACACCTTCTTACATGTATAATACCTAATGAGCTATCTGCAGATATGATTAATATTTTTAGAATTTAATATGATAAAATAAGTGGTGGTCACATCAAAAATATGGTCGTATGGCACGTGTATTTGCCAATGTAAATATTATTCGTGTAAATGTTGAATATACATGTAAACATGCATAAAAATTTAAGTATATGACCTTTCAAATAGTAACCCCACACAAAAAATAACACATCCCACAAACTAATTTCTTTGAACAATAAAATAACTTAGCTAAAATAAACATTATGGTTGAAATATCTTGTGGGGGAAAACATGTTGATGACGTCCATGAGCAAAATTCTAAGGAGTAGTGGGTGGAGGAGAATATGAAGATTAAACACATATTTGAGTAATTTAAGGTTGGAAGCGTAATATGCCATTTATATATGAACTTATCATCACCCCTGCATTAGAGTGGCCTTCATTCACTATTAAGTGGTTCCCAACCATGATCAAGCCTTGCATAAAATTTTGCTTGGCAGAGACATCTCTATAGACAATCGCAACTACCTACAATTGTCCAAGTCCATCTACCTCTAGAAGATGGCGATTCAGAACTTGACAATGATGCAGGTAGTCAGATTAACACATGATGTGACCCACAACTCTTCTTCATGTTGATCTATGTTTTTTCATTATGTTGCCATATTGATAAAACCTATAATGCCTCATTATTTTCTTATTTGTGTGCATAGCATTTTACTTGTTTGTTGCAACGTTTTTGAATTTTTATTTAAGGAACATTAATATATTTAATTGAAATTTATTTATGCATTCATATTTGCATGTAGACTTTTCTTGTTTTCATGAATCTCATTTATGTTGGCATACTTGATTACCTATATACCATGTCATTCCTTGGCACTGCATATGTCTACTATGAAATATTAGGGTAACATTTACTAGGGTGCGATTATCCTCTAATTGAATTTTGCTGGAAGAATATGATGGCATAATGAGAGGCATGTTGAAGGTGTAATGTCCCAAGTAGTGACACATTAGCTCATTTCTTGCTATCAACCAACGTGCCATTAAAAAGTGCTCACTATAATCTTAAAATATACTTGCATAATGAGTTCCATTGGGAGACAACTTATGACGTACTCCTTTTTTTTGCTACGTTGAAGTGTCTTTCTCGGAAACCATACTAAGCACAATTACTAGGTATAATTTTCTAAACACAATTTATAAACTAATCAGACATGAATATCCATAAAGGTTATGGTTTAAAGAACTTGCTGGAGAAACATGTAAGGATGTGTATGAGCACATTTTTGAGGAGGAGGTGTGGAATGCCAAGAATAAATAGATCTAGGAGGAATTCATGGCCGTGTTATAGTAGCCCTAGCTCGTAGTCTAGTGATTCCCTAGCCATGATCAAGTCTTGCACAAAATTTTGCTTAGACACACTCCTTTAGAAACAATCCGAACTATCTTTCAATCTCAAAAGTCTATCTACTTGCTAAACATGGCGAGGCTAAGCTTAAAAATGGCATTGTTACTTGGATTAACATAGAATCCAAAAGGGTTAATTCCTTGTTCACAGTTACTTATGCTATGACCTATGACTAATTTCTCTTTTGCAGTTTGTGGTGGGTTCCATAGGTTTTGTTATGGCTCATAATGTTGATTGTTTTTAAATGGTGTACTTGTGGGTCATTGGTGATACTAATTTGAGACTCCATGGATATTTCTAGCACTGGTATTTTGTAGGTGTTGTGACTTGAGATGAATTCATCTATCATATTAGGTTTTTGGCCACACTTAGATCTTTGATCATCGATTCTCCATCTACGGGATTTACATTGCGCTACACTTAGCTTGCCATTGAAATTATGTTCATCAAGGTTGGGGCAAGAGAACTAAGCTATTCTAGGCTAGTGATGAAATTATGCTATTCTTGGTTGGGTATTTAAACCATGCTAATAGGGTATTTCAAGATGTTATGCTTTTTTATTTAATTTATTGTACTTGTATTAGCTACTTCATTATAATGGGTAATTTCGGACAAACTCACCACAATATTGTTTGTAGTTCTTGATTGTGTTTTTGGGATTTATTAATTTTGAATGATACAAATTTTATTTTGTTATTGTGTTGAGTTTTGCATTTCTAGGTCCATTTGAGTTTTTATAGTCAGATCATCTGGTTTAGCAATCTATTCAACATGTTATGATCAATGATGTATAGAATAAGAAGCCTAGTGGATAATTAGTATTTGGACCATCATAAGCAAACATATTTCTCTATTATGATTAACATCTTGTTCATTCTATTGCTCAATTTTTTTCATGTCGATCACATGTTTAAAACTAGATCTAGTCTTTTATTTAGAATGTGAGCCACCTCTATTCTTCATATTGATCCGAGATTTTCATTCCATTCTTTTATGCAATTTCGAGAAAACATGGAATGTCTTATTATAGCTTTAGTTTTATTAGCTTGCTCGCTTGGTTGGTGTTATTTTTATTGTCCAACAAACGCTAAATTCATTTATTCAGGCATTGATCTTTTCTGCATTGATATTTCAATGTCAAGTTTCCTGTTTTTCATGGAACTCATTTATGTTGCCTAACATTGTTACCTATACAATAGTTAAAGAGCTATCTATTAATATATTCAATACTTACAAATTTTTATCTAGTGAAAGAAGTGGTTGTCACATACAAAATATGGTAGTATGGCATGTGTCTTTACCAATGTAGATATTATTCACGTGAAGTTGAAGACACATGTAAACATGCATCCATAAAATAAATTAAGTAAATATCCTCTTGAGTAATAGCCACATATCTAAAATAACACATGGAATGAATTAATTCCTTCAAACAATATGGTAACTTACCTAAAAGAAAGGTTCCCATTAAAAGAACTTGCTGGGAAAAACATGTGGAAGAATTACATGAGCACAATTCAGACAAGGACAAGGAGAATGTGAAAATTAAACATATCTTCAGAGGAATTCAAGGTTGGAAGCATAGTATGCCATTTCTATATGATCTTATAATCACATGTGCGTTAGAGTGGCCCTCACTTAGTACCATGTGGTTCCCTAGCCATGTTAAAGCCTTGCACAAAATTTTGGTTGGCATGCACTCCTCTGTAGAGAATCCCAACTACCTTTCATTCTTCCTCATCCATGTACCTAAAGAAGTTAGCAACACCGAACGTGATAATGGCATGGGTAGTCAGATTAAAATAAAATCCAACAAGGTTTATCCCTCACTCATATACTTACTTAAATTGTGACATGTGACTAATGGAGGTTTTAGTTTGTGGATGATTCCTTAGCAGGCTGAGTTATGGATCTTATTATTGATTACTTAATAATGGTGTATTTATGGGTAGTTTGAGATACTTACTCTGCTAAGATTTGTGCTATCAGGATTACAATCCTTGATACTGATTTGATATAAATATTGATATGTCAGGTTATGGGACTGAACAATTGTAGATCTTTGATCACTAATTCTGATAGTCTAAGGGATTACCATTGCACTAGACTTTCTTGGGCACTAAAGTTATGTTGTTCTAGTTTGAGGATTTAAATCATGTTTTTCCTAGTTGGTGATTAAAATTATGTGGTTCTAGGTTGGGTATTGAATTTATCTATCCTAGGTTGGGGATTGAAACCAAGCTATAAGAGGGTATTTCAATACTTTCTAGGGCATTGGGATTTTTTTGTGCCTTTCTTGGTACTTCATTACGATGGGTTATTTCACAAAATGGCAGTGTTATTGCGAGTACCAAGCCATTTTTTATTTCTTATTATTTTTATATAGTATTGTTTAGATATGCATACTATATTTGTTTTGTGTGTAAATTTGCATGTGTATGCCGATTTCAGGTAATTCTGATGAGATTACCGTGTCATGTAAAGTAATGAAAGGTACTTGGTTCAATGAGGTAAAGAACCAGGAGCCTTGTGTATAATTATTATCTATACCATCATAATAAGAAATATTGCTCTATCATGATTTGCGTCTAAGTTGATTCTTTTAATTTCATTCGCTAGGTGTCATATTTGAATGTTTGGGATGTGAACTAAAACTCTTCTTCATGTTGACCTATGATTTTTCTGCCATGTGTATGCCATTTTGAGAAACCCATGAATCCCTCATTATAACTTTGGTTGTGTGCCTATTTATACCTTCGATCCGGATTCACGGATGTAGTATAATAGCTTTTCCCTAGAAGACCTAGGTTTAATCGAACCTCGGAAAGCACTACTAAAAGGTAATAAAAAAGGACACGTCTACAAGACTTTGTTTGTTCATTTTACCTTAGTTGACCGGACCAATCTAGTTTACTTTATAACGGGTTTGAATCAATGGATGGAGATAGGCTAGGGTTGAAGATCCACCTGCAACTGCACATCAAATGGGATAAAAGATAATAATAAGCATAGTCATGTATAATGTTTGTATTGAGATAATCTCTTGTGGGCAACACATCCTAATATTCTAGACCCCTCGTGATGCAACGGGAATAACAATAGACTTTTCATCCAACCGAGAGTACACTGAAGCCACGGATTACAAACGATTATTAAGTGAAAACACAGATCAAAGCTTTAAGTGGTGATGTTGTTGTTGATCTTGGATGAGGAGCTAAGAGAAGACCGTACTACCCTTTCTATCACTGAGATTCCTATGAGATTGCCGCTAGCCAAGTATCTCACCTCAAGCCTTTATCAATCTATGGGATCTTGGGTAGCTACAAGTCCACAGATCGAGACAAGAGACAAAGAAACAAAAGATACAAATCACGAATTCAAACAAAATACAATTCTCCGATGATCTAGATGCACATAATTCCTGTGAGGTTTCTCCCCAACCCGCAGCCCGTGAGGACTACTCACTTATAACAAATAGATCGGAGATAGAAAACATCATGCAAATACTTAGATTGAAATCAAATATTCTTACAATGGTCGCCAAATCACAAGGAGATTTAAAGTACAAAGTAATGTCTATGGCTAGTGAATGGATGGATGGTGGAAGTGATGAACAATGGATGAACAATGATGTGGATCTCATTTGGTGGTGTTGTGATGCAATCTGAGAATGGCGGCTCTTTGGCCGGTGGCTAGAGCCTCGAAATATATAGGTGTCTTCATGAAAGTTGTAGGGTTTGACGAGACGAAGCCATCGCCACCTGGTATGAGCGGGCGGTACAGGGCGGACCGCGCTCGTACTAGTGGTCGTTAAGCCTTCAGGCGCCTTGGAACGCCTCTCCAATTACTTGTCCGTGTGTACTTCCTCAAAATCCTTCATTATGACTTCTTATTTTGCTTTAAAAGTCATGATTTCCTGCACAACATAAATAAAAGAAGGGATTTGCATATCTTTGCAATTATTAGTCATTAGTGTCAAGAGTTGAGAGTTTCTTTGGCATTTTATTGACCAAAAACAATGTTTAAACGAAGTGGAAGATGGCAAAAATCAGCAACTTTCCCAAAGCTCAAACCTTAATCGTCCTCGAACAAGAAGAACCAAAAGAACTATAAGGAATTCAGCGTTTAAACTTGAAACAACGAGAATAAGAGTTCACTTACAGTTGGTAGTCGTATGTGCTCAACACTTCATTCATTTGGGAAGCTTATCAAAGTTAGAGAGATGACAAGAATACTATACAAGCTTCGGTAAGTCAAGATAATCAAAGTAATGTTTAATATAAGTATAAATAACTAGAAGTGTAGCAATCAATCCAATTCTTCTAATTAACTCTCAGCTTGCCAAGGAACACTAGGATGTTTAAATAGCATAATGGAGTAAGAGAGTTTCATGTCCCAAGTAGTATAACAATGAAGTGTCTTATTTACACCCACATCAATAAATCAAGTCAATCTAAAACACTTCTATTCCAATCATTGTCTTTCAAGAAAAAAATCATAAAGTAGTAATGAGACCATGCCAAGGACTTGTTATGTGGATCCTCCTAGATATCTTTTTTCTTTCTCTTTCATTTTTCCTAGATTGCTGTTTGTTTATTTTTGCTAGTGTTTGCACAACCTTTGAGAGTACCAATACTTTTGCCCATACATTGACACGGATGCCACTCATGTCATCAACTCATAGCCAAAATCCGGGGTTATATCATAGATTGTTCAAAAGCTAGCGGAGTTGTTGGCATCCCAAAGGTGTGTATTAGAGACATAGAACAAAGTTGTCTCACTTATTTCTCTCTTTTTTTGAGCTAGTACCGTGGTTTGATCCACAAGGTTAGCTTTGGCATGCATCACAATTACCACTAGACTTTATTTCAATCAAACAACTCCTTTCATGAGTGTCGTCAAGACTATCAAAATATCTATGGGGTTAAGTATAATCAAGGGTATACTCTCAAGACAATCATTCATCAAACTAGTCATAAATTTCAGACTTTGTCTTATTGTACTTGTTTTGCATTATTATTTCCAAGGCAATACTCGGTTAACTAAAAGAACTAGAGCAAGAGATTCAACAACTAATCATCATACCAATAAAAAGCCTTACCCTAACCAAATTAAATTACTTCCCACTAGCATGGCATCTTAGCAAATCAACCAACTAAGATAAACAATTCAAACTTTATAAGTGGGAGACATAGGACATACCTCTCATAAGTAACTTCATGATCCTCTTCCTTATAGGGATGTGTTCCTTCAAAACTCAAACACGATTACTCTCGAAATGATATTAAAGCAAAGAGGAAAAGTATAAATCCACGTTTACGAAAAAAGGATAAAAAGAAAAATCTTTTTGTATTTTTGAGGATAGGGATTATAGAATAGAAAAGAACTTGCGACCAAGCAAGGGTTTTAAGAAAAGAAAATAAAGGAAAACAAATAAACTAAAACGAAAATAAAAGAAAAAGCAAAGTGTTCGAACAAGCCAACACGAGTATTTCAAAGCTCTCAAGGAGCTGGAGTACAACCTCGTTATTACACAAATAAATTAGCTGGGGGAACACATCACCAAGCTCAGGATTTTGCAAGCCCTTTTGTTGCTCATTATGGTGGAGGTAGATAATTTCCCATGTTCCATTGGCTGCTCCAATCATGGAACTGGGTGGTGAGGATTGCAGTGGCATCTTGAAGATTGATGGAGAGGTTGTTCATGTTTTGAATGTTTCCTTCGAGTGCATAAATGTCTTCATAGGTGGTGTAGTAGTTTGGTGGCTGCACATCTTGTTCGGGTCCTCCTTGTTCTACTTCTTCATCTTCTCCTCCTCCCACGAGTATTTCTTGTTAGGGTAGATTAGCTTCAACCTGTGGGTCATAACGCAAACGTCCATCCTCGATAGAGAATAAACTATTAGGCAAAGGAGCCAGGATCAAGTGATCCATTGTAGGTATATCGAAGAAATATCTACCATGGTTTTTAGAAATCATACCACATGCTCTTAGAGTATATAGAGCGAGGCGGTTACTTCCAGTCAATGGTTGGATGTTACCTAGGTTGATGCAAAGTGCACGCGCAAGAACGGTCACAACTCCTCCTCCACATATGGGTCCCCGAGATTGAAGAGCCTGATACTTAAGGTAAAACACAAGTAGAGCACCGAAATTTGGCGTTAAGTTACAATTGACAAGTGCAGCTTTTGCAAGGATCAACATGTCCTCCTCATTAACTCTAGTAAACTCACCACGTTCCTATAGTGTGTTAGCAATCACATAGAATAAATATCGAATAGGAAGATGATCAATTTGGTTCCCCTTGGGTGTGTTTCCATGAATTCTCATCAAATTAAAATATTGTGAAGGGGAAGGATCTAAAACAAAAGTAGTTGTGCGTACATCGGTGTTGTTGTTGGTAAACGCAAAGCATTGAGCCTATTGGCTAAGTGTCAAAGTATACTCACAGTTCATAAGGCAGAATTTAATTCGATCAACTCTGGGCCTTTGTTCCTCTGAACAACCATAAGGATCCATCGTGTGTGTCAAGATGCTGAAGAACTCAAGCGTCAAGCGGCGATATGTCACAACATCCTGAAAGAAAAAAATGTACAAACCAACATTGTTGCAAAGTAAATCGAAATAAACATGAATGCCAAGTTGGTTTAGGATATATGGACACACCCACTTGGTGGACTTGATCTCTCAAATCTTAAGACAATCAAAACGGGTTAGATGGAACTCCTCGGTGAACTCGATGCCAAGTGACTCGGGGGTTAATGATGAGTGCATATTTGCATCTTGTTTTACATTATCATTTGGCATTGTAGATGTAGGATCTTGGTATTTGATGACTGCAAGTGCATAGATCATTTGTAGCTAGTTTCGAAATAAAGATATCGATCCCATAGGGAGTAGGAGTCTGAAGTCTAGTAATTCTTGAAATAGATATTACGGTAGAAATGTTAGATAAAGTTCTAAGTGACAAGATAAAATGCGAGTCTTGTGTAAAAAGGTGTTTTTGGATTTTGGGTATAAGAGCAATAAAGTAAAGTAAAATAACTGAGTACAGAAAGTAAGTATCGCGTATGTAAGAGAGATTGGAACTGCAGTAGGAAAAAAGGCGTTCTCAGGGAGTAGCGGATACACCACTAGTAATGTAAAGATCTAAGATAAAGATTATCATCATGAACATTCTCAACTATGTATGTGTGGGAGGAACTCCGTATTTGGAAAAATAGGCAACAACCGCTTCTCACATCATCCTCATAACCACAACAGTCAGCAATCAACAACAATCAAATTACTGCGCTATTAAGGAACGTAATCTAATTAAACTACTACGAGAGTCTAGGGTTTCCTGCGGCAATGGGCGATCACGCCCTACCGCCTCCGCCTATCCCGTACGAGAGTCCGTCAGAGAGAAGAAGGCGTCTACGTCAGGCATCCGGACGCCGCGTGCATCGTGGAGAGGAGGGAGTCTGCAGCCGTGCCCAGTTTGGAAACGGAGGAAGCGAGGCGGCGGACCGTGTCGCCATAAAACAAGGGGGCTGTGAAATCCTAAAAAAACAAATCGTAGCGGCAACACATCAGATCGTTGTTGATCCTGGGAGAGCTCTTGGCCATACCCAACGGAAAGAGATGATGACGAGGGAGGAGCATGAGGCGGGGGATAACAAGGACCTCGCCGGGAGGGCGCGCCAGGGCGACTTTGAAGGTGAACAGAGGGCGTATGCGCTTGAGCTGACGCCGGGGAAGGCGGCTAACCTATCGCGAGATCTGACGGTGCATACTCAGGCGGGCTTGCAGATGATACTGCCGGGCGGTAGTGGTGATCATGGGGGCCTCGGTGAGAGGCCTACCCACCCGAAGCCAACCAGCGGATCGTCGGCGGCCTTGCTGCAGGGCTGGCAGGCGCAATAGGGGCAGACCTATCCAGAGAAAGAAGATGGCAACTGGGAGGACCATATGCGACAAGAGGAGGACCTAGGGTTCCAGCAGGGACCAGATATGCAGTTGGGAGGGGACGTGGACATGGAGGATGATGTCTTCGTTGAGTTTGAAGAGGAAGCGGAGCCAAAAAAGAAGCCGGAGACAGAACCAAAATCATGGAGCTTGCTTGCGAGGTATCGGACGAATTTTAAACCCAATATGGTGGCCATGTTCAAGCGTTTTGCAGAGGAGGTGTGGAAGCTGCGGGCAGGAATTGAGTACTCTGATAGAGGGAAGAACTACTACATGATAACTTTCTTCTCTCGCGGCGACTATGATTTTGTCCAGCGTGGGGGACCGTGGATTTTCAGCAAGCATGCGCTGCTAGTGAAGGAGCTGCAGGAAACGACTCGGCCCTCTGAGATGGTCCTGGATGCAGTTCCAGTATGGGTTCGGGTCTATGATGTGCCTTGGGGGAAGCAGGATAAGGAGACGGGGATGAAGTTCGGCGATGGCCTGGGGAAGGCGCTGGAGGTGGACATACCTAAGAGTGAGCATGAAAAGAATGAATTTCTGCGGGTCCGTGTCGAGCTGCCGTACAATCGTCGCCTCCAAACACAGATCAAGACTAGCATAAAAGGGAGACCGAGGAAAGAGAAGGTGATTTACAAGCTCAAATATGAGCGTGTTCCCTTTTACTGCTTTCATTGTGGATTTATGGGGCATGATGAGGACGAGTGTGAGAAGAGAAGACGTGGCACACCGTCACTAGAGTATGGGGCATATGAGCTACGATGTAGTCCGTATAAGAAGTTTGTGCACCGCACACACTACGCTCCACCGCCAGGAAGCGCGTCTGCGAGACGTGGATTGAGCTTTGCTAGTTTCGGCACTACGGGATCACACAACCTGTCCCGACCGCACGCACACCAGAAGCACACCCAAGGTAATAAACCAGTGGAAGATGAGGAGAGAGCAGGATCGTGGGAGTCCTCGGACAATGAGATGCCTCCACTCATGGACGCCACACCACCGCATGCCTATGAGCTTGTACTAGTTGGCCACCATGATGAGTTTGATGGGCAGACCCAGCCACTTCAGGATGTGGAACAGCAGCTCTCAGCACAGGTAGAGGCTATGCGTGTGGATCAGATGAACGTCCAGCAGAGAGATGGTAGCGGCAAGAAGCAGAACCAAAGCAAGCCAATTATACAGTTCCCAGAGGTGGAGGAGGGTCTACTAGCGACGGGTACGAAAGGCGTGGATATACCCAGGCGGGACCAAATGGAGGGAGCGAAAGGAGGAGTTGTGATGACATCCGGTGGACAGCATACCTTCAGGCGCAAGAAAAGAGAGGAATCTCTTGGCACCTCGGAAATGATACCAGCGCTGAAGGGCCTAAGCACGCTTGCGGCTTCGTATGGTGACTCAAACACGACTATGCCGCCAGTCGATCAGCTCCCCCGGAAACGCACAGCTGCAGAGGCAAAAAAGGTCATGCTGTTCGGTAATGATTTTGCTATGGTTCCATATGAAGGACAAGCTAAGGGGGGTGAACAAAAGAGAAGCCGAGGGAACGTGCAAGCACAAGAGGGGCCGAGCTTTGCAAGGGACGCAGGAAGGGGTGGGCGAGCGGCACCACCAGATGGCGGCAAGAGCTGGCGTGTATACGGGAGGGGACGAGCTAGAGGCGGTGCGGCGACGACACAGAGGATGCTTCCAACCGGGCACAAAGCGCCTGGCAACCTGACGAAACCAAATACCTGGTTTCGTCAGGATCAATGAATTGCTTAGCTTTGAACTGCCGGGAGCTAGGAATGCCCTGACAGTTCGTGAGATTGTCAATCTTTCCCTCCGTTGGTGTCCTAAGTTAGTTTTTCTTTGTGAGACTAGGCAAAATAAAAATAAAATGCGTCGTCTTCGCCATAGGTTAGGTTTAAGAGGTTTTGCTGGTTTTAGTAGTGAAGGTCTAAGTGGTGGTCTTGCTCTCTTTTGGCATGAAAGTATAGTTGTAGAGGTCAAAAATATTAATGAAAGGTTTATTGATGTGTACATCCGTGTTAAGGTTGGCGACCCTCAATGGCGCCTCACCTGTGTTTATGGGGATCCAAGAGTGGAGAATAGGCACCGCATGTGGGATGCCTTACGCCATCTAAACAACGATTCAAATTGACCTTGGCTTGTTATAGGGGATTTTAATGAAGTGCTTTGGCCGGAAGAACACATGTCCATCACACCCAGAGGGACGGGGCAAATGAGGGAATTCCGTTCTGCTTTACAAGACTGTAACCTCCATGACCTGGGTTTTGCTGGTGTTCCCTTTACTTATGATAATAAGAGACGTGGTAATGCGAATGTGAAAGTGCGTCTGGCCAGAGCTGTAGCCACACCAACCTGGCGCGACATGTTTAGTGATACAAAAGTCCGGCACTTAATTAGCCCTTGTTCTGATCACTGTCCTATCTTGTTAAATATTGTGCAGGATGAAACTCCAAGACCGAAGCAGCCTCGGAGGCATTACGAAATTCTCTGGGAGCGGGCGCCTGAGCTCACAGAGAGAATAAATGTGGCCTGGAGTAGCGCGGGGAGCAAAGAGGACCTGGGGGCGATCATGGGCTGCCTTGACCATGTTATGTCCGATCTGCAGAAGTGGGGTAAAGCCAAATTTGGCAACACAGTGAAGGAACTTCAGAAGGCACGAACAGCCCTGGAGGAGCTCTACACGCACAATGGTGATCAAGGAGAAATCCGGAGACTAACGGACCACATGAATGAGCTTTTATACAGGGAGGAAATGCTATGGCTCCAACGTTCGATAATAAATTAGCTGAGAGAAGGAGATCGTAACACAAAATATTTTCATCAAAAAGCAATATGGCGCGCAAAGAAGAACAGAATAAAAAGGCTGAAAGACAGTTCAGAAGTGTGGCATGAGGAAGCAAAGGTCAAAGAGGAAATGGCCATGACATACTTCAAGGAGATGTTTAGCTGTGATCCAAGGTTGAACCATGACAACCTCACCCATTTATTCCAGGAGAAGGTTACCAATGAAATGAACGAGGAGCTGTTAAAAAAATTTACGGATGATGAAATCGCAGACGCCCTCTTCCAAATCGGACCACTAAAGGCGCCTGGCGTGGACGGGTTTCCTGCGAGGTTCTACCAACGGAATTGGGGCACTCTAAAAACAGAAGTAACTAATGGAGTCAAGCTGTTTTTTGTCACATGGAAGATGCCTACGGGAGTTAACGACACAGCTATTGTCCTTATTCCAAAGACTGATGAGCCTGAAACCTTGAAGGATTTTCGACCAATTAGCTTGTGTACGGTTATATATAAAATGGTAGCAAAATGCATGGTGAATCGTCCGAGGCCAATTCTAGGCGAGATTATCTTAGCAAATCAAAGTGCGTTTGTTCCAGGAAGGCTAATCACGGACAACGCCTTTGTGGCCTTTGAATGTCTGCATTTTATGGAGCATAATACAAATCATGACAAAAACTTCTGTGCGTACAAGCTGGACCTCTCAAAAGCCTATGACAAGGTCGACTGGGGATTTCTAAAGAAAGCGATGGAAAGGTTAGGCTTCGCTCGCAGGTGGGTTGACTGGATAATGGAGTGCGTCACCACTATGAGATATCAAGTTAAATTTAATGGAGGCCTTCTGGAATAGTTTTCGCCTTCTCGTGGGTTACGACAAGGTGATCCTCTATCGCCGTTCCTGTTCTTATTCATTGCTGATGGGTTATCAGCCCTCATCCAAAGGGAGGTTGCGCAAGATGGACTAACACCTGTACGTATCTGCCGCCGCGCGCCAGGGGTCTCTCACCTATTGTTTGCTGACGACACCCTGCTGTTTTTCAAGGCCTGCCCTTCGCAGGCTACACGTATAAAACAGGTGCTTGCCGACTATGCTACGAGTACGGGACAGTTGCTAAATCCTCAAAAATGCTCGATATATTTTGGAAATGCATGTCCTCAGGCTACGAAAGATGAAATTAAAGGGATCCTTGGGGTTAGTCAAGAAGCTTTTGATGCAAAGTACCTTGGTCTCCCAACCCCTGAAGGCCGGATGAGTAAAGAAAAATTCCAAAGCCTTCTTGCTGCACTAGCAGGGAAACTTGTCGATTGGAACGACAACTACCTAACGCAAGCGGCCAAAGAAATATCGATAAAAGCTATTGCCCAGGCATTGCCAGTGTACGTCATGGGGGTCTTTAAGCTACCATATGGGCTCCGTGATGTGTTCGAACAAATGATACGAGATTATTGGTGGGGAAAAGAGGATGGTAAGAGAAAAACGCATTGGATATCCTGGGATAGTATGCTTAGACCTAAAAGCCGAGGAGGGCTTGGATTTCGGGACCTCCGAACTTTCAACCAAGCATTGCTAGCTCGACAAGCATGGCGACTAATCCGCTTCCCCAACACACTATGCGCCCTGGTCCTCAAAGCAAAGTATTATCCTAATGGATCACTCCTTGATACTGTCTTCTCAGGGAGCAAGTCAGCTACATGGTGTGCCATTGAGCATGGGCTGGAGCTCTACAAAAGAGGCGTCATTTGGCGAGTCAGAACTGGCACAAATATTAGAGCTTGGCGCGACCCTTGGATTCCCAGAGCAACTTGCTACAAACCCATCTCTTGCCAAAGACGCTGTCGCTTCCGATGGGTATCAGACTTCATAAACCCGGAGGGTTCCTGGAACAAACGGCTGCGGGAATTTTTCCTGGAGATTGATGTCGAAGCAATTTTGAAGATTAAACCCTTGAAGCACAACAACCCTGACTTCATTGCATGGCAACCGGATAAACGGGGGATGTTCTCGGTTCGGAGTGCCTACACCCTCTCAATTGAAGCTCACATGGATGCTAGTAATGTTGGTGCCTCTAGTAGCAGATCGGGAGGCGAACGAACTGTATGGAAAAGAATCTGGCAATGCCCTGTCCCGCCCAATGTGCGTACACTTGCGTGGCGAATTGCACGCAATGCCCTAGCGACCCAACTGAACAAGCGACAACGAGGCATCGAAACGCCCGCGACATGCCTAATCTGTGGCAGTGAGGAGGAGTTGACTTTCCATGTGTTTCTGCGGTGCCCCCATGCGCTACACTTATGGCAAATATTAGCATCTGAATGGGAGTTGCCTAAGATAGAGAACATTCAGAACACTGGCACAGAGTGGCTGCTAAACTTGCTGCCTAAGCTGAATACGACCAAATGTGCTCGGGTACTGATGATATTTTGGCGCATCTGGCACGTACATAATGAAGTGACGCACGGCAAAGTTCTACCATCCATTGAAGGCTCAGCACGATTTCTGATAAGCTACCTTGACTCACTAATTTTGTTAAAGCAGTGCCCGGAATTTGACCAGGCGAAAGGCAAGGAGATCATCGACCAAGAACGAGGATTGCAGAAGATAGCCAAGAAGAATGGTATGGAAGAGCGGAAGCCGCCGGACAAGTGGACGCCGCCGCCATCGACTCACACAAAGCTCAACGATGATGGCTCATTCATGACTGACGGCTTAGCCGGGGTGGGGATGGTGCTGCGAGACAGCCATGGCATGATCATCTATGCGGCGTGTCGACAACTGCTACAATGCTCGGACGCTGTTGACGCAGAACTAGCAGCAATGGAGGAAGGCATAAACCTTGCGATCCACTGGTCGCCCCTGCCAGTTCATGTGGAGACGGACTGCGCCGAAGCATGTCTACTTTTGAAGGAAGGAACACCCAACACGTCAATCCATGCATCACGAGTTTATGCTATACGAGAACTTCTGAAAGAGAGAGACATTAGTATTGCTAGGATCAGCAGGAATATAAATAGGGTAAGCCATGAACTAGCAAAGATAGGTAGAGCTGAGCCTAGAACAGCTGTTTGGTTAGGCAATTTTCCTTCGGATATTTACTCTTTGGCAGCTGGCTATCATTTAAATAAAATCTCTTTCCTTGCAAAAAAAAAGAAACGTAATCCCGTAGGACGTATCCCATGGCATGGATAATGTTCCGTGAGTTTCCTCGGTTTCCCAAGTTGATACCTAAGGGGTGCCAACAGCTTTATAGTCACTGTAAGTGCTAACACGCCTCCGTCTACCAACAAGTAGTTTCCTCCATCAAGTCCCCACAAGAGGCAAATATTGAGAGGTCGACTTCTCTCAACATCAGATGTACAAAATCTAACACATGGTCACAGCGATGAATATCATAATAGACTTTATCTTATTTCAATCTCATACTAGGGTTTCTTCATCTCCCCAAGAACTAATGATCTACTCAAACATGGAGGCAATCAACATCATGGCAATGGTAATGGAAACAATCATAGATGAATAGTACTTGTATAAATCCACAACGAGGATAGGAATTACAACAAGATCTAAACGAGATGTAGGTGGGATGGATGAGATGGTGGTGATGCAGCGGTTGATGATGAAGATCGATGCCTTAGCCTCCCGGATCTGCGCAAGGAGAATATGGATCCCTTGGTGGATGAGTTCCCCCTCCAAATGCCTTTGGGAGGTGAGGTTTCTGCGATTTCTAGGTGTTCTGTATGTCGTCTCCTCGAACCAATTGCAGGGGGTGAAACTATTTGACGAGACGGAGGCGGCGCCAACTATACAATCGGAGCTATACGGCCAGAAAAATTGCTCCACCCATATAGTTGGTCGTTGAGCTCTCTGCCTCCCTTTGTCGCTTCTGGTTTTCTTCTGGTATTATTAATATTTCCCAAATAAGCGATTTACGTCGTTTTTGACTCCTTTTCTCCAGAGTACAACTGCTCCAAGAATTGTATCCATTGGATCCATCATCTGTCCTGACCCTGGTGAAAACAGACATAAAATGTGCGTGCGAATACCGTCAAATACCAAGATCCTACATCTACAATGCAAAATAATAATATAAAACATGATGCAAATATGCACTCATCAACTTCCCCAAGCTTAGTCTCTTGCTCGTCCCGAGCAAGCTCTATCTTAATGGTTGTGATTCTCATGTTCATGAAGCTGAGTCGAGAAAATAAATGAGGCAATTGGAGCATGTGTTTATCATGTACGATACATAGGAATAAGTTCATGAATAGTACCTTACTCGAACCATCGGAATAGTATTAGAAGGATTCCACATCTTAGTGATCAATAGTTTAGAAAAGATGAATCTCAACATAATGTAAAAGAATCCGGTTCAACCGAATGAGTTAACGAGTTAGTCCCAAGTGTTTTAGGATCAACATATTCACTTGGGAGTTAGAATCTCAAAAGTATCTCTTTGTCATGCTACAACTTAGTGGTATATACCTACTTGCTCTTTGCACACTCGCTCTTTTTTATTCTTCTTTTTCTTTTATTTTGTATATATATGCTCACACTTTTGTTTAAGTGTTGTACAAAGGAGCTAGCCATATATTTCACTTCATGTAGGAATTCAAAGTTTAACCATCTCAATTACCAAATTCCAACTGTATATGAAGCATTATTATGACTTGAAGATTCTACCTCGACTTATTCCCACTCTATTTTGATAGCACTTTATTTTCCTTTGTTCAAGATTTCTTCTTTAACTTAATTGTGTAGATATTTTTCTTTGTAAATCAAACCGTAGACTTACAACATATTGAATAAATTATCTTTAGGTGTTCTATTAATACCAATGGTGTGGAAGACTCCCATTGCTATCAGCAAGTGCAAGTAAAATTATACTCAAACCATTCATATATCAAATAAAGCAAACACAAACTCAATATTGCTCCATATATAATAATAAACTCAGAATTTCATAAAAGGGATCGACTATTCCTGAAGGGAATTCTAATGATGCAAACTTTATTTCTAGTTTGAACTAATGCGAAAATAGTAATAAATCTTATAAGATAGATTACAAGGTCTTAAAGATCTCCCAAGCTTGGAATCAAGCCAGGCGGGATCAAATAATCCCTTGCGATTATTTGATACCGTGATTGTTGTAGATCAACGGGGTGCCATGGCATGTAACACCGCAGTGCGTAGCTTCTTGTTGGTATCCTCCTAAGTGGTTATATTGATGTAGCACCTTCGCAAATCAGACTGCAGAGTGTCCATTCTATCAACGAGCTTAGTCACCAATGGAAAGAGGTCTTCCTTCTTTTCCATCTCATCGAGACGGTGGTGGACTTCAACGCGATGGAGTAGCTCCTGCTTCTGATATATCTCTAATGCTCGTACGCAATCCTTGGTCCTGGGTATAACTTCTTCTTCCGCATCCATAATTGATGGATCAGGGAAGTGGAAACCGTACCTCCATGATACGTCCATAACGTATCTATAATTTTTGATGGTTTTATGCTAATAATATACTTTTGACACTCCTTTTTGTATAAAGTTTATGATTTATTTGGACTAACCTACTAACAGTTGCAAAAGTGCACAATGTTCTTGTTTTACACTTTGATGTGTAGGAATTATCAAGAATACAAGTGGAAACCTTGTTGGAGTTAAATTGGGATTTCTCCAGAAATCTGTCTCAGAACTCCTTTTTAAGATGGTCACGTTTCGGGTCAAAGACGGCCTCAAACAGAAAACTCTTCAACTACAAAGTTGTTGGAAATTTTGCGACAAATGTTTTGGACATAAAATTTACCCAATTCCGAGTCCGAACGGGTCTTATAGGCCCGATTTAGTGTAGCCCAAGATGGGATGGCGGGAATCCGAGAAGCTATATAAAGGGAGGAAACCTAATTCGCCCAGGGCACCTCCACCCACGAATTTGCAGCCGCCAAAGCCACGTTTTTGCCTCCCCCATGGATCCCATCTCCATGAGGGAGGGATCCCAAGAAGACATGAAGGAAGGAGGCTAAGGGGCGGTGCTCCCCCATGATACCGGCGGCGGAGAACGAATCCCCCGTGCCACCGCCGCCGCCGCCCTCTTCACCATCTTCACCGCCATCTCCATCACCTAATCCTTCTAGTATGCAGTGGTTCATCCTCCCACACACCTCTGTACCGTCCTATGTAAACATGGTGTTTGATGCTATAAGTTATAATCCTATGATCTATGTCATGTTTGCGTAGTTTCTTTGTTCTTAGATTGAATGGTTGAACGTCTTTGGTTCATTAGAGTTATATGTTGATATGGTATAGTCCTTTGGTGTCCATTATATTTATGCGCGCATGGATTAAACATCATAGGGTTTATAGTATGTGTAAAAGGAAGGGGAGAGTTCTGCCGGAGTGACAGAAACCTGAGGACGCGAACCGGAACGTTGCACGTATGGGAGTAAGAGGACCATTAAACTTAAGACTATGGTTGGGGAAACCTTGATGCATTGATTAGTACTTATGGATGTTTGCTAACAATCCAATCATATAGTACATGTAATTCCAAGTAGTGAAGCGCATGTATATTTAGCCTCTCCCACATAGAAAACTGTATCGAAGACAATGAACCCGATCTATTCACTATTTAAACTTGGACAAAGCCACCAAAATTACCACCACTATTCCACACCCATGGTTCTGTTAGTTTAGTGTATTTTATTGCAGCAGCAACTAGCTTTACTTTCTTGTTATTTATTATCATGGAAAGCTATCTCTATTACTCATAGTGTTACTCTAGTTTTATTTCCTAGATAATGCAAATGTTTAGTGTACGTAGAGTTGTATCAGTGCTTGATAGAACTTGAGAGAATATTTATCCTACCTTTAGCTCCTCGTTGGGTTCAACACTCCTACTTATCGAAAAGGCTATACACGATCCCCTATACTTGTGGGTTATCAAGACCTTTTCTGGCACCGTTGTCGGGGAGCAATAGTGTGTGGGTGAATATTCTTGTGTGCACTTGTTTGCTTTATCTCTAAGTAGGTTTTACTTTCAGTTTTAAGTTGTTCTCTATCTTAGTATGGGTAGGGAATGCGAATTACAAAAAAAATTAGTTGGACTTGTTACCTAAAAACATTTTCAAAAAGGAAAGTGATTGGAAAGATGAGTAATGGTTAAGTGGGGGTCGACCTTGAACACTTGTGTTCATGCCTATGAAACCAAAACAAATATTTTCATGGAAGCTTTTCAGTTAAAAACTTGTAGGAATGCATGAAGCCTTGAAAAAGAAAGATATTTCTGGTATTGATCTTAATGCTTATTCATTCGAAAATACTTGAATCTTGCTCCTATGCCCAACTTAAAGGCGTTAAAGAAAAGTGCTTATTGGGAGATAACCCAAAAGTGTTAGTTGAGTCTTGGAAGTTATTGCTTCAGTAATAACCTCTCCTTATCCTTTTTATTTGCTTTTTGTGTCAATAGTAACCTCTAATGAGAGAGAAGTAATGCTTGGGAAAGTTGCTGTTTTGAAACAGATTTTTGTGCTTCGCTGTAAACATTCGTGTAAAATCTCTGTACGTCGGTTTGAGATGTATTTTTTGTGCTTCTTCCCCTGGTTGTTATCCAACTTTCGTTAGTTCAACACTTTTCGATTTGAGCAACAGAAGGTCTTCGAAAAAATTGGTTTCTATCTTCTGGTCTGTTTTGACAGATTTCTGCCATTATTTGCATTTGCTTCTTGTTGATTCCTTTTTGGGTTCTCTTTGGGGAATTGAGCTTTTTAAGGGAAGTGTTATAGTAGCTTGTGTTTTAATGGGAGTTTTATTGGTGTTGAAACTGAATCCAAAGACTTATTATCTTGAGTACACTAATGTTGCTAATGAAGATTATGTGAAGTTTTGTATGAAGGAAAAATTTCAGGTGTTAAGGAAAGAATGATGTAATGAGATGAAGAATGGACTAAAGCTCAAGCTTGGGGATGCCACCCCGTGTCACCCCAAGAAATATCCAAGAAGTACAAGCGTCAAAGAATGGGGATGCCCAAGGCATCCCCTTCTTCATCAATAAAAATCTCAGGTTCTTCCAAACACTTCATTTTTATTGTTTCATGCACAATTGTGTTGTTCTAGGAGCGTCTTTGTTTTTGTTTTTGGTTTTCGTTTGCTTGGTTTGCTTAGGTTGCTTGAATAAATTGGTTGGACCCCCTCTTTCATACATTAGTTTTCAAATAAGTGTGGTTTGGATTGGAAAAGAGTAGGAAAAGTTCATGCTTAAGTGGTAAAAGGAGCTCGTTTTTAACGGTGGCCTATGCTTTGTCATGTCATGCTTGATATTGTTTTGGCTTTATGCTTAGTGATTTTTGCTGTAGCATGACATGGTATAAACAATTGAGATTTCTTAATGTTCTTTGAAAGAATCATGCGTTGTTTTAGCATATTAAAGCATAGTATTGTGGTATTCTCCTTTGATGCTTTATTTGGGTTGACTTGGCGCATGCTCACACCATGTTATGACTATCCCAAGTCACCATAGCCTTTATGATCCTTTAGTTTTCGACTTGTAATATCACTTTATGCTTTAATTAATGATGTTTTGTCACTTTGCATGATAATGGCCATTATTGCTCTTTTAGTTGGTCGCTCCCAGTCTTTTGCTAGCCTCCATAACCAAGTATGAGTTCCACCCATGCATCCAACTCCAAATAAAACCAAGTTATCCCAAAGAGTCCACCATACCTACCTATTAGCATTTGCTATTCCAAGTACATTCATGCTTTTATCTACCTTCCGAATTAAACTTGTTATGAGAAAACTAGTGATTAAAGCTCTCACGAACTTGATGGCACACTTTACTTTTCTTGCCCCTAATAAACATGAACCATTGTGTCATCTATGTTGTATATGCTTGCACTTATATGTTGGGGATTAGCAGAACCATGTTGTCATGGGGAACGCTTTCAACATTGCACTTGTACATTGTACCTAGTTGATATCATGCTCTTTTGTCTATGGATGTCGTCGGTGTGAAATGAAAGGGGAGCTTGTAAGTCCATGGAGTTATGTATGTGTGTTACAGAACCGCCTGGGCCGCCGGTCTAATCCATGCCTAATCATGGTGGAAACCTGCAGCGTAACCATAATGAGCAATCTATGATGCATTCTTCTTATAAAAAACAGATAGAGATTGAGAAAAAGGAAAAAAGAGATGAGAAAAGAGGAAAGAGAGAAAAAGCACCATTTTCCCATGGTAAATAAGAAGATTGCTGAGATGCTTGTTGTCTGCTTGCCTTGTCATTTTGATATGGGGATTCTTCCGTATCATCGGGCAAAGGGTACCCTGTTGGCAGTTCTCTATGATACACATGTACTTACTATGACAAGAACTTACCGATAACTAAACTTGAGTAGCATGAGGAACGACCCTCATATTCAAGGGACATGATATTTCCAACTTATACTTTGTCAAGCATATACTCCATAGTTTGTTCACTTTAACCTTAATCACTTCAAGATGCTTATGATAGGGGCAATGAGAGCTGAAAGTTAATAAGTAACATAATTTTTGGAAGCTCTTTATGAGACTTGAATCCCTGCTTCCTTCTATGAAGGCCTTTCTTCCATTTTTATATTGAGTCTCCACCTTCTATCTTGATGCACCAATTAAGAGAGCATAGTTGTCATTCTTAGTTCTATGTGCATTGTCCCAAGACTTGTTGATTGATGCATAACTTTGATATTGCTTGTTCCTAACTATTTGTATCTAGTCACCCTTATGAACTTTGAAGGTGTCCTATGCATTTATGTTTTGCTACTCTCTGAGGGACAAGCTGAATACCATTCTCATTATGCTTTTTTATGTGAAACAAACAAACGTCTTGCAAAGCATTGTTATTCATGAATCTTTTGGTTGTGCCCTTTTAATGTTAGAACATAGTTTATTGTTAGAACTCTATCTTATTGTGAGAACTCTATCTTTCATGATTCATGTTTAGAGTACCTTAATCCCAGCTATCAATGCTTTTACAATTATGATGATCAAGATTGTGTTGTCTGTATGTCACCTCAAAAATTATATTGTTTTGATCGTTTACCTACTCGAGGACGAGCAGGAACTAAGCTTGGGGATGTTGATACGTCCATAACGTATCTATAATTTTTTATGGTTTTATGCTAATAATATGCTTTTGACACTCCTTTTTGTATAAAATTTATGATTTATTTGGACTAACCTACTAATAGTTGCAAAAGTGCACAATGTTCTTGTTTTACACTTTGATGTGTAGGAATTATCAAGAATACAAGTGGAAACCTTGTTGGAGTTAAATTGGGATTTTTCCAGAAATCTGTCTCAGAACTCTTTTTGAAGATGGTCACGTTTCGGTTCGAAGACGGCATCAAATGGAAAACTCTTCTGGACATAAAATTTAGCTGATTCCGAGTCCGGACGGGCCTTATAGGCCCGATTTACAGCAGCCCAAGATGGGATGGCGGGAATCCGAGAAGCTATAAAAAGGGAGGAAACCTAATTCGCCCAGGGCACCTCCACCCACGAATTTGCAGCCGCCAAAGCCACGTTTTTGCCTCCCCCATGGATCCCATCTCCATGGGGGAGGGCTCCCAAGTGCTCCCCCCATGATACCGGCGGCGGAGAGGAGTCCCCCGCGCCGCCGCCGGCGCCGCCGCCTGATGGCTCAATGCACGACGCCTAGAAAAATGCTTGATGGCGCTGTTGATGTAGAGCTCGTTGGGAACCCCAAGAGGAAGGTATGATGACCATAGCAGCAAGTTTCCCTCAGTTATGAAACCAAGGTTTAATCGAACCAGTAGGAGCAAGGAAACACCCCAAAGGTGTTACTAGCTGAGCTTTGGCAAGGCGCACTATCGGTGCTAGTAGCAACGTGGAGACCTGCACAACACAACCACAGAACTTTGTCCCCAACTTGCGATGAGGTTGTCAATCTCGCCGTGTTTTGCAGAAAACAAAGGATTAAACGTATCGAATGGAAAGAAGTAAAAGCTTGCAAAAAGTAAACACAAAGCAGTAAACAGTTTATAGATTGTATGTAAAGAAAGAGGACCGGGATCCATAGTTCACTAGAGGTGGCTCTCCTTAAGATAGATAACATGCTGGGTGAACAAATTACAACGGGGCAATTGACAAACACCGAGAAAGCAATACATGCATATACTAATCATCTTGACTCCTTTGGAACTTGATTGGGCATTACAACATTATACATAGACCGCCATCCAACTGCATCTATGACTAATAATCCACCTTCAGGTTATCATTCGAACCCCTCCAAAGATTAAGTTGCAAGCAATGATTATTGCTTCTGAATCGTGTAAAGTAAACAATACGATTGTTCTATGAACAAAGGATTGTTGTTTTCTCCCTAGTAGCAACATCACATCTAGTACCTTAGAGATTTCTGTCACTTCCCCAGATTACCAGAGGCATGAACCCATTATCGAGCGTAAATACTAACTCTTGGAGTTGCTAGCATCTACTTGGCCAAGATAGCTACTAACAACAGAAAGCATGCAAGATCACAAATAACAAAGACATGATAGAATCAATAATCAATCTGAAATAGCATCTCAATATCCATCGGATCCCCGCAAACACAACATGCAGAATTACAAATAGATGATCTTGATCATGAACGGAGCTCACATGATCTAGACATGAAAGCACAAAGGAGGAGAACCATCCATCTAGCTACTACATGGATCCGTAGTCCAAGGATGAACTACTCACGCATCACACCGGAGGCTTGCATGTTGATGAAGAAGGCCTCTAGGGTGAATTCCCCTATCCGGCAGGGTGCTGGGAAGAGCTTTAGATCCCTCATGATCTAGGGATGGAGATGAGGGAGGCTATAGACTCTTTCGTGGATTTTTGATCGGGTCCTTAGGGTTTTCGTCCCGAGGGCAATATATAGGCGGAAGGAGAGGCCGAGGGTGCGGGCGCCACACCACCCCGGCATGGGTCAGGCTTGGCAGCAGCAGTGGTGTGGTGGCCCCAGCCCTCTTTGTCTCTCAGATTCGGCACTTGATGACATCCGAAAAAATAGGCACTTTGGCTTTTGTCCCGTCCAATTATGAGAATATTCAATTTCTGACTTTCTTGGAACCAAAAACAGCAGAAAACAGGCAGCTAGCACTGTGGCTCTTGTTAATAGGTTAGTCCAAGAAATCATATGAAAAGTACTCCAAAGTTGGAACAAAACACAAGAAAGTGGATAAAACCAAGCATGGAACATCAAAAATTATAGATACATTTGCAATGTATCATCATCCCCAAGCTTAACTCCTGCTCGTCCTCGAGTAGGTAAGTGATAAAAAGAAAGAATAATTTTTGAGGTGACATGCACCATCAAAGACTTGATCAAAGTATTTGTAAAACATTCAAAGCTAGGATCATAATACTTCAATCATAGCATGAAAGACAAAGTTCTAGCAATAAGCAAAGAAACTATGATGCAACATAAAAAGTTACAAACAAAAGATTCATGAATAACAATGCTTTGCAAGACGTTTGTTTGTTTCACATAAAGAAAACATAGCATAAAAGTGTTCAGCTTGTCCCTCATAGAGTAGCAAAGATAAATGCAGGACACCTTCAAAGTTCATAAGAGTGACTAGATACAATAGTTTAAAACAAGCAATATCAAAGTATGCATCAATCAACTAGTCTTGGGACAATGCACATACAACTAAGAATGGCCACTATGCTCTCAAAGTAAGTGCATAAAGATAGAAGGTGGAGACTCAATATAATGGTGGAAGAAAGGCCTTTTGTAAAAGGAAGTAGGGATTCAAGTCTCATAAAGAGCTTCAAAAAATTATGGTACTTATAGCTTTCAGCTCTCATTGCCCCAATCATAAGCATCTTGAAGTGATTAAGGTTAAAGTGAACAAGCTATGGTGTACATGCTTGACGAAGTATAAGTCAGAAATCTCATGTCCCTTGTATACGAGGGCCGCTCCTCATGCTACTCAAGTTTAGTCACCGGTAAGTTCTTGTCATTGTAAGTACATGTGTATCATAGAGAACCACCAACGGGGTACCCCTTGCCCGATGATACGGAAGAATCCCCATATCAAAATGACAAGGCAAGCAGACAACGAGCATCTCAACATTCTTCTTATTTACCATGGGAATATGGTGCTTTTTTTCTCTCTTTCCTCTTTTCATAGTATCTCTTTTTTTCTTTTTCTCTTTTTTTTTCTCAATATAGGACTCTTTTTTTATAAGAAGAATGCTTCATAGACAGCTCATTATGGTTACGCTTCAGGTTTCCACCATGTCAGCATGGATTAGACCATCGGCCCAGGCGTTTCTCTAACACATATACATAACTCCATGGACTTACAAGCTCCCCTTTCATTTCACACCGACGACATCCATATACAAAAGAGCATGATATCAACTAGGTACAAGTACCAAGTGCAATGTTGAAAGCGTTTCCCATAAAGCATGGTTCTGCTAATTCCCAACAAATAAGTGCAAGCATATACAACATAGAAGACACAATGGTTCAAGTTTATTAAGGGCAAGTAAAGTAAAGTGTGCCATAAAGTTCGTGAGAGCTTTAATCACTAGTTTTCTCATAACAAGTTTAATTTGGAAGGTAAACAAAAGCATGAATATTCTTGGAATAGCATAAGCTAGTAGGTAGGTATGGTGGACTCTTTGGAATAACTTGGTTTAAGGAGTTGGATGCATGAGTGGAACTCATACTTTGTTGTGGAGGCTAGCAAAAGACTGGGAGCGACAAACTAAGAGAGCAATAATGGCCATAATCATGCAGAGCGACAAAACATCATTGATCCAATCATAAAGTGATACTACAAGTTGAAAACTAAAGGATCATAAAGGCTATGGTGACTTGAGATAGTCATAACATGGTGTGAGCATGTGCCAAGTCAACCCAAATAAAGCATCAAAGGAGAATACCACTATACTATGCTTTAATATGCTAAAACAACGCATGATTCATCTAAGGCACATTAAGCAATCTCAATTGTTTATAACAAGTCATGCTACAGCAAAGAATACTAAGCATAAAGCCAAAACAATATCAAGCATGGCATGACAAAGCATAGGCCACAGTAAAAAACGAGCTCTTTTTACCACATAAGCATGAACTTTCCTACTCTTTTCCAAACCAAACCAAACTATTTGCAAACCAGTGTATGAAAAAGGGGGTCCAACCAATTTATTCAGAAAACTAAGCAAACCAAGCAAACGAAAAACCAAAACAAAAATGAAAAATAAGACGCTCCAAGAACAACACAACTGTGCATGAAACAATAAAAATGAAGCGTTTGGAAGAAACCTGGGATTTTTATTGATGAAGAAGGGGGATGCCTTGGGCATCCCCAAGCTTTGACGCTTGTACTTCTTGGATATTTCTTGGGGTGACACGCGTGGCATCCCCAAGCTTTAGCTTTATTCCATCCTTCATCTCGTTACTCATTCCTTCCATACACCTGAAATTTTTTTCCTTCATACAAAACTTCACACAATCTTTATTAGCAACATTAGTGCACTCAAGATAAATAAGTCTTAAGGTTCAGTTCTAATACCAAATAAACTTCCATTAGAACACTAGATACTGTATCACTTCCCTCAAAAAGCTCAATTCCCCAAAATAACTCAAAAAGGAACCAACAAGAAGCAAATGCAGAAAATGGCAGAAATCTGTCAAAACAGACCAGCAGGTAAAGACAAATTTTTTCGAAGACCTTCTGTTGCTCAAATCAAAAAGTGTTGAACTAACGAAAGTTAGATAACAACCTGCGTCAGAAGCAAAAAAATTCACGCCTCAAAAACATGTTCAGAGATTTTACACGAATTTTTACGGTGAAGCATAGAAATCTGTTTCGGGACAGCAACTTTCCCAATCATTACTTCTCTCTCATTAGAGGTTACTCTTGGCACAAAAAGCAAATAAAAAGGATAAGGAGCGGTTATTACTGAAATAATAACTTCCAAGACTCATCTAAAACTTTTGGGTTATCTCCCAATAAGTACTTTTCTTTAACGCCTTTAAGTTAGGCATAAGAAGCAAAGAAAGAATCAAGTGTTCTCAAATGAAGAAGCATTAAGACCAAATTTTGTTTTCATAGGAGAAGCAAAAGAAATCTTTTATCTCTTTTTAGGGAAGTGTTCTATACCTTGCTTGAGTGGGAGTTGATATTTAATGGTGCCTTCTTTCATATCAATGATGGCACCAACAGTTCTAAGAAAAGGTCTTCCCAAAGTAATAGGACAAGAAGCATTGCATTCAACATCCAAAACATACAAATCCACGGGGACATAGGCATTGTTAACCATAATAAGAACATCATTAAGACTCCCCATGAGTTTCTTTTTAGCATTATCATCAAGTGGGACAATTCAAATAACAATCTTCAAGTGGAGGCAAATCAAGCATATCATAAATCCTTCTAGGCATAATAGAAACACTACTATCAAGATCACATAAAGCTTTGAAATCAAAGTCATTCACTTTCATATTAATGATGGGTTCCCAACCATCTTCTTGTTTTATAGGAATAGAAGCTTTATGTTTCATCTTTTCTTTTTTAATCTTTATGAGAGCATCAGTAATGTGTTTTGTAAAATCCATGTTCATAGCACTAGCATTAGGACTTTTAGCAAACTTTTGTAGGAACTTAATAACTTCAGAGATATTGCAACCATCAAGATCAAAGTCAAATTTATCATCTAAAGTAGTAGAACTATTACTAGCCTCAACACTAGTGGTGGTAATAGTAGAAACACTAATGTTTCTAGCAATTTCATCTTCTCTTTCCCACTTAGCATGTAATTCAGCTAATAGTCTAACATTTTCATCAATCTTACTTGTATAGCATTAGTAGCTGCAAAGGGATTCTCATTAGTTTCAGGTTTAGCAGCCATTTTATTCAAAGTAGATTGAGCTTCAGCCAAAGATGCTATATTTCTTTCAGCATTAGAGAGTTTTTCCTCAATAGTTTTATTGAAGGTAGTTTGTTTACTAATAAACTCTTTAAGCATAACTTCAAGTTCAGAGGGAGCACTCTTATTATTGATGTAAGAATTTCCATAAGCATTACCATTGTTGGGAGGATATGACTTATAATTGTTGTTACCAAAATTGTTCCTATAAGCATTGTTACCATAAGCATTGTTGCCAAAATTGTTGTTTCTTATGAAGTTCACATCAACTTGCTCTTCTTGAGCAACCAAAGAGGCTAAAGGAACATTATTTGGATCAATATGGGCTTTCCCATTAACAAGCATAGACATAATAATATCAATCTTATCACTCAAGGAGGAGGTTTCTTCAATAGAATTTACCTTCTTACCTTGAGGAGCTCTCTCAGTATGCCATTCAGAATAGTTAACCATCATATTATCCAGAAGCTTTGTTGCAGCACCCAAAGTAATGGTCATAAAGGTACCTCCAGCAATAGAGTCCAATAGGTTCCTTAAAGAATAGTTCAATCCTGCATAAAAAGTTTGGATGATCATCCAAGCAGTCAGTCCATGAGTGGGACAATTCTTTACCAAAGATTTCATTCTTTCCCAAGCTTGAGCAACATGCTCATTATCAAGTTGTTTAAACTTCATTATTTCACTTCTCATGGATATAATCTTAGCAGGAGGATAGTATTTTCCAATAAAATCATCTTTGCATTTAGTCCAAGAATCAATACTATTCCTAGTTAAGGAATTCAACCATTCTTTAGCTTTTCCTCTCAAAGAGAAAGGAAACAATTTCAGCTTAATAATATCACCATCTACATCCCTATGCTTTTGCATCTCACAAAGTTATTTAGATGGGAAGCAGCATCTTCATTACCAATACCAGAAAATTGTTCTCTCATAACAAGATTGAGCAAAGCAGGTTTTATCTCAAAGAAAGTATTTTAAGCCACAGGTGGAGCAATAGGTGTGCTCATAAAATCATTGTTGTTGGTGCTAGTGAAGTCACACAACTTAGTGTTTTCAATAGTAGTCATTTTTTTGGGTTTTCAAATAAGAAAGCAAACTCGTAAAACTAATTTTTTTGTGTTTTGATAAAGAAACAAGCAAACTAAGCAAAAAGAAACTAAGCAAAACAAAAACAACAAAGTAAAGAGATTGGTTCTGAGGGACTCCCCTTGTGGAGATGTCCTTGACTCCCCGGCAACGGCGCCAGAAAAATGCTTGATGGATCAATGCACGACGCCCAGAAAATGCGTGATGGCGGTGTTGATGTAGAGCTCGTTGGGAACCCCAAGAGGAAGGTATGATGAGCACATCAGCAAGTTTCCCTCAGTTATGAAACCAAGGTTTAATCGAACCAGTAGGATCAAAGGAAACACCCCAAAGGTGTTACTAGGTGAGCTTTGGCAGGGCGCACTACCGGTGCTAGTAGCAACATGGAGACCTGCACAACACAACCACAGAACTTTGTCCCCAACTTGCGATGAGGTTGTCAATCTCACCGTGTTTTGTGGAAAACAAAGGATTAAACGTATTGAATGGAAAGAAGTAAAAGTTTGCAGAAAGTAAACACAAAGCAGTAAACAGTTTATAGATTGTATGTAAAGAAAGAGGACCGGGATCCATAGTTCACTAGAGGTGGCTCTCCTTAAGATAGATAACATGCTGGGTGAACAAATTACAGCGGGGCAATTGACAAACATCGAGAAAGCAATACATGCATATACTAATCATCTTGACTCCTTTGGAACTTGATTGGGCATTACAACATTATATATAGACCGCCATCCAACTGCATCTATGACTAATAATCCACCTTCAGGTTATCATCTGAACCACCTCCAGTATTAAGTTGCAAGCAACAGATTATTGCTTTACGAACTATGTGTAAAGTAAACAATACGATTGTTCTATGAACAAAGGATTGTTGTTTTCTCCCTAGCAGCAATAGTACATCTAGTACCTTAGAGATTTCTGTCACTTCCCCAGATTACCAAAGGCATGAACCCACTATCGAGCATAAATACTAACTCTTGGAGTTGCTAGAATCTACTTGGCCAAGATAGCTACTAACAACGGAAAGCATGCAAGATCACAAATAACAAAGACATGATAGAATCAATAATCAATCTAAAATAGCATCTCAATATCCATCGGATTCCCGCAAACACAACATGCATAATTACAAATAGATGATCTTGATCATGAACAGATCTCACAAGATCTAGACATGAAAGCAAAAAGGAGGAGAACCAGCCATCTAGCTACTACATGGATCTGTAGTCCAAGGATGAACTACTCACGCATCACACCGGATGCTTGCATGGTGATGAAGAAGGCCTGTGGTGAATTCCCTCTCGGCAGGTGCCGAAGAGCTTTAGATCCCTCCCGGTCTAGGGATGGAGATGACGGCGGCTACAGACTCTTTCGTGGATTTTTGATCGGGTCCTTAGTGTTTTCGTCCCGAGGGAAATATATAGGCGGAAGGAGAGGCCGAGGGGGTGCCGGGAGCGGCCACACCACCCCTTGGCGCGGGCCAGGCCTAGCCACGGGACCAGGTGGTGTGGTGGCCCCCTGGCCCCTCTTCGTCTCGTATTCTGGCACTTGATGACATCTGGAAAAATAGGTACTTTGGCTTTTGTCCCGTCCAATTCCGAGAATATTCATTTTCTGACTTTAATAGAACCAAAAACAACAGAAAACAGGCAGCTGGCACTAGGGCTCTTGTTAATAGGTTAGTCCAAGAAATCATATGAAAAGTACTCCAAAGTTGGAACAAAACACAAGAAAGTGGATAAAACCAACCATGGAACATCAAAAATTAGATACATTTGCAATGTATCACCGCCGCCCTCTTCACCATCTTCACTGCCATCTCCATCACCTAATCCTCCTAGTATGAAGTGGTTCATGCTCTCACACACCTCTGTACCGTCCTATGTAAACATGGTGTTTGATGATATAAGTTATAATCCTATGATCTATGTCATGTTTGCGTAGTTTCTTTGTTCTTAGATTGAATGGTTGAACGTCTTTGGTTCATTAGAGTTGTATGTTGATATGGTACAGTCCTTTGGTGTCCATTACATTTATGCGCGCATGGATTAAACATCATAGGGTTTATAGTATGTGTGAAATGAAGGGGGGGTTCTGCCGGAGTGACAGAAACCTGAGGACGCGAATCAGAACGTTGCACGTATGGGAGTAAGAGGACCATTAAACTTAAGACTATGGTTCGGGAAACCTTAATGCATTGATTAGTACTTAGAGATGTTTTCTAACAATCCAATCATATAGTATATTTAATTCCAAGTAGTGAAGCGCATGTATATTTAGCCTCTCCCACATAGAAAATTGCATCGAAGACAGTGAACCCGATCTATTCGCTATTTAAACTTGGACAAAGCCACCACAATTACCACCACTATTCCACACTCATGGTTCTGTTAGTTTAGTGTATTTTATTGCTGCAGCAACTAGCTTTACTTTCATGATATTTATTATCATGCAAAGCTATCTCTATTACTCGTATTGTTGCTCTAGTTTTATTTCCTAGATAATGCAAATGTTTAGTGTGCGTAGAGTTGTATCAGTGCTTGATAGAACTTGAGAGAATATTTATCCTACCTTTAGCTCCTTGTTGGGTTCGATACTCTTACTTATCGAAAAGTCTACACATGATCCCCTATACTTGTGGGTTATCACTCCACTCTTCTTGAGGCTTGACCTTCATGCGAGCACCAATGGTTGGCTTCTCGGGTGGTACCTCGGCTCCTTTGCTAGCACCTTCACCAATATTAGATAATTCCTTACGGTTGTGGGGCCTTTGATCCGTAGTGATGAACTTGACCGTCTCCACGCGCCCTTTTCCATGTGGTTTGCTATCTTCTCGTTCTTGTTGAGCTTTCTTCATCGCCACCCAATTGATCTTCGGTGGATCATAGACGTCACAACGGATGTAGACGTCAACCACATCATGATCGGAATCGTTGTTGAAGTAGCTCGGCTCGACATACTCCTTGTACCTTGGGCTAAACCTCTCCACCTCCTCATCATCGTCCTCCATGGACGGGCTACTTGAGCGGTCCCTGGACGGAGCGATGAGCTCCATGGGTTTTCCACGGCCTAGGACGAGATAGCGCATCGCTAGATTGGTTCCTGGAGATTATGATTATAGAGGGAGACAATGGCGGTATATAAGGGGGGTTAGAGGTCAGTAAAACTCACGAGAAATACCAAATTGTTGCCCAAGGAAAGAATCTGAACAAAACAGGGAAAGAAATCACGGATTTGGAAGTGTCCTGTCGCGTAACGACCAACTATACGGGCGTGGCTCGTATATCTCCGGCCGTATAGTTGGTTTCGGGCAGATATTTCCAAATATCTCAAGTCTAGGTCGACTAAATCACGACTCGGAACCGAGAATAATATTTTTTTATCATAATAAACAAAAGATCGAACGAAAAAGTGTCTGAGAGTTCAATGACCAACTATATGGGTGGAATTTTTGGTTCCGGTCATATAGTTGCGACCGTATAGATACAGACATCAAAACCAAAAGTGTATGAGAGTTTAACGACCAACTATACGGCCGGAATTTTTGCTCCAGTCGTATAGTTGCGACCGTATAGATACAGACATTAAAAGGAAAACCATCTGAAAGTTTAACGACCAACTATACGGCCGGAATTTTTGGTTCCAGTCATATAGTTGCGACCGTATAGATACATACATCAAAAGCAAAACCATCTGAGAGTTTAACGACCAACTATACGGCCGGAAGTTTTGGTTTTGGTCGTATAGTTGTGACTATATTGTAACATCCCAAAACTTTAATCAAGGTTATCAAGTTCTAATCACCCAATTTAGGGCTGACAAAAACTTTTATTAAGAAAAATGGATATGAATGCATGTGTGTTTGCATTAGTATAGAATTGAGTGTATATGCCATGCTTGATTGTTCTAAATATTGTGAAATGGTTTAAAGGTGAATGCCACATCATCTAGACAATTTACAAGCAAATTCCAAAGAGAAAGAAATCAAATAAGAATAAATAAAGCAAATGGTCATTTTGACCATTTTAAACCACTAGGCCACTTTAGGTGTTCCTAGAAGAAGATTTCCAACAGAAGCAATTCTATTTCTTTTAACCCCTTGCTAGACAAGTAAAATGTATCAAGGCCCACCTTACAAACTTACAAAAACATCTAGCAAATCAATTTAAAGGACATTTGAAAATTGAATCAAGTGTATGTGTTAAGATCCCACTTTTTCAAAAACCTACCAAATCAATTCCACTTGACATTTCCATGCAAACCTAGCCTCTCAAGCTTAATGCAAGTTCACTCAAAAAAATTGAATCAAAAATTCCAAACTTCATTTCATGCGGCCATTAACACAAACACTTGGCATGCACAAAATAAGCTCTAGCCTAACTTCACTGTTCTTTACAGTGATCATCGACCAAATGGTCCCCTAGTTACTTCCTTGTCTCCCCTAAGCCTAACCCAGCCCCAGACCAGCTCCCCCTGCACCGCTGGCATAGCGGAGCGCCGCTGGTTTGTGGTCATCGCCGGCCAACCACGGCCAGCTCGCACCAGACAACCCCGCGCCCATCCAGGATGTCCACTAGCCTCGCCGCACCCTACCGCCACTCCCTGTCCAGGCCACAGCCCAGCCGAGCCGTGGACCACACTAGCACCGCCACGCACCGCCTCTCTACACCGTGTCCAAAGCGCGCCAGTGTGTCGTGCCCGACCAGCCCCGCCAGCTCGTGCCTTGCCCTCACCGCGCACGCGCAGCCTCGCGATGATCACCCCACCCCGGCAGACACACTCGTTCGCCGCCACGCGACCTGTAGCTGCCGCACGCCGCCGCAGGCACCTCTGCCTCCGCTCAGAGCGCCGCACGCACCAGACCAAACCAAGCCACCCCACGCCGCGCCATTAAGTCCGTGAGAACCGCCAGGGAGCACCGCACCGTCCTACACCCTCGCCCATGCCATTAGCTGCCTATAGCGACGCCACTATCGAGCTCACCGCCGCACCACTCGGTCCCCTCGCCGAGCTATAAAAGGATGCCACCCCAGCCTCCATTGCTCACACCATTCGACTCCCCACTCCTCACTGACCTTCCCCACCTCTCCCTGGAGCAAGGCGAGCACCATCGCACCAGAATTGCACCTGAGTCTGCCACTGCTGGAGGAGAAGGGCGCCGTCGATTCCGACCACCCCAAGCCTTGCCGGGACCGCGCCTCGCCTCACCGTTGTCTACCATGTCGTTTGCCCCCGTCGCTGAGCCTAGATGGAGCCCAGGTGAGCCCCGCGAGACCCCCACCGCTACGTTAGGTTTAGCTCGTCGCTAGAGCTATTCGTCGTCGATGATGACCCTCAGCCATTGGATTAGAATTAGATCGTAGCGCCCAGATTGAAAGATACCGTTTTGCATAGAGTGAGTCACTGACTAGTGGACCCCTCTGCCAGCCGCGTGCTGCGCTGTGCTGTATAGTTGGGCTGGCCCATTTAACGTTCCCGCCCAGGCCTGGAAATTCAAATAATGTTTTTCCTTTTTAGTTTAAACTAGCTTATGTCCCTAGATTCAAAAATCAATTCAGAGAGTTTCACTTAACCAAATTGCATGATTCAAATTTTGCTAGAAATGTAATTAAAACATCTATCCAAGCCCGTTGGATTTAAATCATTTGGAGTTAGAGATAATCTATAGCAAAAATAACAAGATAGAGACTTTTGCAACTTCAATCATTTTTCAAAAATCAACCATAATAGCTTTTGAGTTGATTCCAACTCTCAGAAATCACATTTGATAATATCTATCTGAATATGTAAAAATATTTAGGTTTGCATGCAGTGACATTGGACTTGTACCAAAAGAATGCTATTAGGGCATTTCTAGTCACTTTAAATCTATTAAATAATATTCTTAACACTTTATAAAATGTGACCAACCCTTTAAATCACATTCCCATGTATTAGAATATGTGGTGATGGCATGTGTCAACATGATACCATATTTTAATTGGAGAATATTAAATCTTAATTAATTTCAATGAGTAGAAATTACTTTTCTCAAATAAACTAAATAAAACTAGTAATTATTGCATTGATGATTTTGATGATGCTAGATCATCAAGTGTGAACCTTAGTGTGCTAATTAGACTTAGTTAAGTATTGCTTGGTGATTGTGTACCCCGTATTCATTTATAGACGATAGTACTGACCAAGGATACGAGGAGGAGTTCTACCCCGAAGAAGACAAAGAAAACTTCAATCACTGCACCAATCAAGGCAAGCCATCACTAGATGCAAGTTAACCTAAGCAAGATGCATTAGGCATGCTTGGTTATACATTGTGATTTATACCCATCCCAAGTTTTACTTGCAAGCTTTACTTTTTACCTTACCAAAGTTTCTTTACTTTTAATAATGCTTTGTGAGTTTTGGAAAGTATTATAGATAGCATAAATATTATAAAACTAGGCCTATACTAGATGTCATTCTATGGCATGAGATTGAGATTAGCATCCCTCATTAGTGAACACTCTTAACTTAGTGGCTAGTGCTAAGCATAAAACTTGATCACTTTAGATGGGAATACTTGGTGAAAATGATTATGAAAACCTTGGAATGATGAGTCATTCTATTGAGATGTTTTGACATGTGTTGAGAAACACAAATGGATTTGATGATGAAAATGTTGAGGCATGAGCCTTAGCCCTTTATAAAAACTGATGGTTGGGTTCGGATGCGATACAATTCCAATTTTACCGTACAACCACAATACCTGAATTGGGTAAGGCTTAGCCGGAAGTTTATATGCATTAGTATGGGTTCCCTCGTGGAAGAGGTTTGAGCTGAGGCTACCTATTCATGATGTCCACCTATGCAGTGCCCAGGATGGCAGATGGCCATGGCTGGGAGGCCAAGCTCATAGGAGAGGTGCTTATACTAGAGTGTGTAAAGGAAAGGTTATGATTGATTATCCGCATACTAAGTATGATGATTCAGGGTTATCCCTGACGGATGTATTGAATTTTGTGGTGAAAGTGTACCACCTCTGCAGAGTGTCAAACTATTCGAATAGCCACGTCCACGGTCATAGATAGTTGGAGTGGCCATACTGTTCCGTCGTCAGATGTTTTCCAAATGACTTGTGAAGTGATCTATGATTTTTTACTTGACCACAACAGGGTTGTGAATATGAAAACTAGGTTCCCAACTTAAAGTGATTTAGAACATTTATTTAGTTTTCTTTACTTCTGAACTTAGTTTAGATAAATCTGCCTTTTTGCAAATAAACTTAGAGCTTAGGGTTCCTACTAGAACTACCTTACTTGTTAGTGATAGTTTGCGAGTACTTAAAGAGTACTCATGGATTTGTCCCTGGCTATTCCCGTGGCCAGACTATGAGGAGGACTATCAGGAAGATGGACAACAGGATAGCTACGACAACTAGGATCATCTTCCATCGTGAGCATTGCATGTGACACTGAAGATGGAGCCCACTACTATGCTTATTATTCCGCTGCTTGTTTGTATTAAGACTGAATCATGAGATCCTTTTTTGTAAGATCTTATTATGGTTTGTAATGGATGATGTACTGTGATATCCAATCTATTATGTCTTGGAAAAATGGTAATCCTGGGATTGCGATGTATGGCATAACAGGCATCTGGGATTAAAAATTCGGGTGTTGACACGTATAGGCTCAAATAGCAAAAACAATTTCACGAAGATGATACAGAGAGTTTAACGACCAACTATACGGTGGGAGCTCCCTCTCCGGTTGTATAGCTCCGCCTGTATAGTTGGAAAAACCCCTCTAAAACTTCAGAAAAATACAAGGAATTCAAAGGCAGAATATTTAAAAGTAAGAATTGTGAAAGTAAATCACTTATTTGGGTAAGAACACTTACCTTGCACTTACCTTTGTTTATTCAGGATGAAAAGTTCCTCCCATAACAAAGAGTTCTTATCTTTGGGAGGAATTGACCTTAGTTCATTGAATAATTCTCGTAAAAGAAAATCACCAGGACTAAAGTTCCTCTCATTAAGATTAGTATCTTGCGGGGTGATGTCTACGCACTTCTATTTTTGTAGACAGTTGTTGGGCCTCCATGTGCAGAGGTTTGTAGAGTACCAGCAAGTTTCCCTTAAATGGATTACCCAAGGTTTATCAAACTCAGGGAGGAAGTGGTCAAAGGTATCCCTCTCAAGCAACCCTGCAATCAAGATACAAGAAGTCTCTTGTGTCCCCAACACACCCAATACACTTGTCAGGTGTATAGGTGCACTAGTTCGGCGAAGAGATAGTGAAATACAAGTGGTATGGATATAAGACAATAGTGCCAGAAAAGAGCTTGACTGGAGGAAAAGACTAAAGGCAAAAAGATGGAAGCAAGCAAACATGTAACAGATCTAGTTGCAAACGGTGTTGCAATGTTTAGAAACAATGCCTAGGGATCATACTTTCGCTAGTGAACACTCTCATATAAATATCTTCTCTTCATGATACTACTCTGAACTACTCTCTGGTTGGACACTCTAATCCATGGTAGGGCTATAATAGCACTCCTCAAAGTCTGCTTTCCCCATCAAGATAACCCCTCACTATCACCTTGAGCGCTAGATGGTTTC
This sequence comes from Avena insularis, assembly GCA_023614405.1. Taxonomy (NCBI): domain Eukaryota; kingdom Viridiplantae; phylum Streptophyta; class Magnoliopsida; order Poales; family Poaceae; genus Avena; species Avena insularis. Next base: position 89,682,243 of record CM042696.1, on the reverse strand, counting down.
AACAAACACTACAATTTCATTGAGACATCCAACTCCAAATATAACTCATAAAAAGTATTTGTAATCTCTAGCCTAAGTGCCACCATGGTGTGCACGCTATCAATTTCACACACGTGGGGAGAGCCAGAGATCTATTAAAGCACTTGGGTAGCAAGGTAGATCTACTTGATTACAAAGCTCATGATCACAATATGATCATGCATAGAGAGAGAGATGAACACATAGCTACCGGTAGAACCCTTATCCTCGAGAGAGAACTACTCCCTCCTCATCATGGGAATCAACAACAGTGATGGAGATGGTGGTGGAGATCGATGGAGATGGCTCCGAGGGCACTTCCCCATCCCGGCAAGGTGCCGAAACATAGAGTTTCTGTCCCCCGAATCTCCCCTTTGGTGGCGGCAGCGCTGTGGAACTTTTAGTGGCTGGAGGCTAGATTATTTAGGGTTTCTGCATCAGAGGCTTCTTATAGGCGAAAGGGGAGGCCGAGGGGGTGCCCGAGGCGGCTGCACCCTCCTAGGCACGGGCCAGGCCAGGCTGCACGGCCAGGGGGTGTGGCCCCCTCGAGGCCCTTCTCCGTCTCATCTTATGGCTATGTGAGTCTTCCGGTAAAATATCGACTTTGGCTTTTGTCCCGTCCAATTCCGAGAATATTCATTTTTTGTCTTTTCTGGAACCAAAAACAGAAAAAACAGGCAACTGACACTATGGCATCTTGTTAAGAGGTTAGTCCCAGAAAATGCATAAAAGTATCTCAAAGATGAACAAAACATAAGAAAGTAGATATAAAAGAAGCATGGAACATCAAAAATTATAGATACGTTTATGACGGATCATGGGGCAAACATGGATACTGCATCTAACATATTTATTTCTTGCCTTTGCATAATCTGTAGCTCAAATTATCAAAGTGAAATAATCCAACGGATCAGCCTTGGCTTATGGTCTTTCCTTTCAAGGAGTTCTTTTAAACCATCACGATTCGTGTGAACTCTTACCTTTGCATCAACTATATAGGAATGAAATTTATCACAAGAGAAAAATACAGCAAAAAGTTCCTTTTCTTCCTTAGGGTAGTTCTTTTGAGCACCATTGAGAGTTCTACTAGCATGATGTATAATATTAAATCTATGACCAACATATTGTCCTAGAGTTACTCCTACAACATCATCACCAGCTTCGCATATTAAATAAAAGGTTGTATCCTAGATAGGTGGTTTAATAATAGGAGCGCGAGATAAGGCATTTTTTATTTTATCAAAGGCTTCAAGACACTTATCATAAAAATTAAACCTCATTCCCTTTTGCAAAAGGTTTGTCAATGGTTTAGATATTCTAGAGAAATTTCTAATGAACCTTCTATACAAACCCACATGACCAAGAAAACTTCTTATACCTTTAATATCCCTAGGTGGTGGCATTCTCTCTATTGCTTCAACCTTAGCTCTATCAACTTCAATTCCCTTACCTGATACCTGGTGTCTAGGGACTATACCTTCTTTGACCATAAAATGACACTTCTCCTAGTTTAGAACGAGATTAGTTTCTTCACAACACTACAAAACTCTTTTGAGATTATCCAAACAACTTGTAAAAGAAGTTCCATAGACAGAAAAGTCATCCATAAATACTTCCATTATAAGTCCTATAAAATCAGCAAAAATAGCAGTCATGCATCTTTGAAAAGTAGCTGGAGCATTACATAAACCAAAGGGCATACGTCGGTAAGCATGTAAACCATAGGACTAATGAAAGTTGTTTTAAGTTGGTCATCCAGATGAACAGCTATTTGAGAGAAACTAGAGTATCCGTCCAAGTAGCAAAAATGAGTATGGTTTGCTAAACTTTCTAAAGTTTGATCTATGAACGGTAATGGATAGTGATGTTTCCTAGTTTCTTTGTTTAATTTCCTGAAGTCTATGCACATCCTATGCCCAACAACAGTTCTAGTAGGTATCAATTCATTGTTTTCATTAGGAACAACAGTAAAACCGCCCTTCTTAGGAACACAGTGAACAGGACTTACCCATTCACTTTCTTTAACAGGATAGATTATACCTGAGTCCAATAGGTGTACAATTTCTTTTCTTGCCACTTCTTTCATTTCAGGCTTCAGCCCTCTATTGAATTCTGCAACTAGTTTAGCACCTTCTTCCATAAATATTTGATGTATGGCTATCATGGGACAAATGCCCTTCAAGTCATCCATTGAGTACCCAAAGGCTTGGCGATGCTCCTTAAGTATCCTCATGAGTTATTCTTCTTCTTCTCCTGAAAGTTTAGCACTAATAATAACAATGAATTTGTTGGTATCATCTAAAAACCTGTATTTAAGATTTTCTGGTAGAATCTTCAACTCCGGGGGTGGTAATTCCTCATCCCCTCTCTTTTCTGGCTCTTCAAAAGCCTCATCAGTTGGAGGTCCCAAAACGGTAAGTGAATTGAATTCATTTTCTAGTTCTCCCAGGGACTTGTCCTCCATAACTATTTCTTCATAGTTTGGATCTTCATTTATCTCTTCTTTTTGATTACTACAAAAAAGATCCGCCATTTCCTCAATAGTTCTCTCTTCTTCTCGTATTTGTGGACGTCTATCCTTAAATTTGGAGAAATGGAATTTGTTTTCCGTTCCCCCAAGCTTAAGAGACACAATCTCCTTCTTGAAGTTAACATAGGCACCTATATCACCCAAAAAGTTCCTTCCAAATATAATTGGGCAAAGAGTGTCAGCTAGCATATCAATAACTACAAAATCAATAGGAAAGTCTTTGTTGCCAATTGTTATAGTTGCATTGTCAACTACTCCCATTGGAATTCTAAGGTATTTATTGTCTAACATAATTGTTATATCAGTATTTTTAATTGTAGCTGGTTCTATTTCTTCTTTTATTTCTAAGTATAAATCATAAGATATAACATTAAATTTGGTGCCAAGATCACATAAACCGTAATGAGAGGTTTCTTTGAATATGCAGGGAAGAATAGGCTTACCCACATCTTTTACCTTTGTTTTACCTTCAACCAATACAGAAGTCTCTTCATCAAGTTCAACTATGTTACAATGTGAGTACATAGCCATAATTGCTTCCTTGGTTACCTCTTCATCTTTGGTTTCTTCCAAATGTTCCACGACTTCTGGCATGCTTTCTTCTTCCTTCTTTTCCTATACTGCTTTGACCTGCTCATATTCATAAATATGCTTTTGTGCAGTGTTAGGGAAAGACACTTCATATATTGGTTCTATGGAGGCCAGGTTTGATTCATCTTCTCTATTCTTTTCTGGTTTGGTGGTGGATCATACTTGACTGGACCCTCCTTTGGAGCTTTAATATGTTCTGTAAAAGCTTTAACAACTTGCAACACGAGATCTGAATCTAAATAAAGTTCTTTTGATAATTCTTTAACATGGCCCTTTTTATTATAGTCATGAATACAATCATGCTCTATTTCTACGCCTGCTTCACTTCCTAGACCAAAATTCCATGAAACACTATGATCGCGAATTATATTAAGTAAGGCCCAAGCTTTAGGTATAGGAAGATTCATAAAGGCTCCTTCCGCAAAAGAGTCTAGTTCAATTTTATTAGGTTCAATTAAACCGCCATAAAAGATATGTAGTAAATACCATTCATGCAAATCATGATGAGGACATAGTCGTAGTAAATCTTTAAATCTAATATAAGCTCTTACTAGTCCTTCATTAGAACGATTCTTCCAAGTCATTATAAGACGCCAGATTCCAAAGGATTTTGATAATGGATAATATTTTGATAGAAATTCACAAACTAGATTATCCCAAGTAGTAGTGGCTTCAGTGGGTAGAGATCTATACCATGAGAGAGTTGTACTTGTCAAAGTTTGACTAAAAAGTTTAACCCTTACCTCATCGGCGGTATATCCCATCAATAGAAAGTGCCACATATATCTTTAAAACATGCAATATGCTCATATGGATCAGGATCTTCTTCATCTTCAGTAAATTGCTTCTTATGTAGAATACTAAGTAGTAGAGGATTTATTTCAAACCCCCTTGTCTTCTCATTGGAGTTGTCTCTTTTATAAATATCATAGGGCTTCCCAAAGTGGTTGAGTGGGTTAGCACTAGTCATATTCTCAAACTCCATCATGTTGGTGAATACCTGTAACTCAAAACAAAATTTAGCAAAACAAAAATAAAAATACAAAGAAAAGATAAGTAATAATTCAATCCATAATTTCACAGCAGCACAGCAATATTAAGACAATACTTATATATGGATACTGTTTCTCATTTCACAAACAATATTAAAATTCAATATTGCAGGCAATCAACATCATGAAAATATCATAGAAAATAATTATATAATGATCTAAACAAGATGTTAAGAGGCAAACAAGATGGTGGTGATGCAGCGGTTGATGATGAAGATCGATGCCTTAGCCTCCCGGATTTGTGCAGGGCAAAGGTGGCCCTTGGTGGATGAGTTCCCCCTCCAGATGCCTTCCGAAGGTGAGGTTTCTCTGACTTATGGTGTTCTGTATGTCGTCTCCTCGAACTAATTGCACGGGGTGAAACTATTTGATGAGGCGGAGGTGGTGCCAACTATACGGCTGGAGCTATACGGCTAGAAAATTGTTCACCAGATAGTTGGTCGTTGAGTTTCATTTAGCTCGTTTCTTCGGTATTATTAATATTTCCCAACAGTTATTTACGTTGACTCTTTTGATAATCTTTCAAGAATTGTATCCATTGGATCCATCATCTATCCCGATCCTGGTGAAAACGGACATAAAATATGCGCGCGAACACCGTAAAATACAAATATCCTACATCTAGAATGCAAAATAATAATATAAAACATGATGCAAATATACACTCATCAGTATTTTACGGCACTCACGCGCATATTTTATGTCTGTTTTCACTAGGATTAGGACAAATGATGGATCCAATGGATACAATTCTCGGAGCAGTTGTACTATGAAGAAAAGGAGTCAAAACAACGTAAATCGCTTATTTGGAAAATATTAATAATACTAAAAGAAAACCTGAAGCGAACAAAGAAGGCAGAGAGTTCAACGACCAACTATACGACCAGAGCAAATTTTCCGGCCGTATAGTTGGCGTCGCCTCCGCCTCGTCAAATAGTTTCACCCCGTGCAACTGGTTCAGAGAGACAACATACAGAACACCCAGAAATCATAGAAACCTCACCTCCAGAAGGCATCTGGAGGGGGGACTCATCCACCAGGGATCCATCTTCGCCCTGCGCAGATCCGGGAGGCTAAGGCATCGATCTTCATCATCCACCGCTGCATCACCACCATCTCTATCCATCCCATCTACATCTTGTCTAGATCTTGTTGTAATTTCCGTACTCGTTGAGGATTTATACAAGTATTATTCATCTATGATAGATTCCATTGTTATTGCTTTGATGTTGATTGCCTCCATGTCTGAGTAGATCATTAGTTCTTAGGGAGATGGAGAAACCCTAGTATGCGATTGAAATAAGATAAAGTCTATTATGATATTCATCGCTGTGACCATGTGTTAGATTTTCTACATCTTGATGTTGAGAGAAGTCGGCCTCTCAATATTTGCCTCTCATGGGGACTTGATGGAGGAAATTACTTGTGGGTATACGGAGGTGTGCTAGCACTTATAGTGACTACAAAGCTGTTCGCACCCCTTACGTATCAACTTGGGAAACCGATGAAACTCAGGGAACACTATCCATGACATGGCATATGTCCTACAGGATTACGTCCCTTAATAGCGTCGTAATTCGATTGATGTTGATTGCTGACTGCTGTGGTTATGAGGATGATCTAAGCAGTGGTTGCTTCCTATTTGTAGAAATACGGAGTTCCTCCCACACATACATAGTTGAGAATGTTCATGATGATAATCTTTATCTTAGCTCCTTATAATACTAGTGATGTATCCGCTACTCCCTGAGAACGCTTTTGCCCTACTGCAGTCTCAATCTCTCTTACATACGCGATACTTACTTTCTGTATTCAGTTATTTTACTTTACTTCATTATCGCTCTTATACCTAAAACCCAAAAACACCTTTTTACACCATACTCGCATTTTATCTTGTCACTTAGAACTTTATCTAGCATTTCTATCGTAATATTTATTTTAAGAATTATTAGACTTCAGACTCCTGCTCCCTGTGGGATCGATATCTTTATTTCGAAACTACCAAACAATCTGTGCATTTGCAGTCATCAAGCTATTTTCGAGAGTCGTTGCCGGGGAGCTAAGCGCTGTAGGTTGATACGTCCATAACGTATCTATAATTTTTGATGGTTTTATGCTAATAATATGCTTTTGACACTCCTTTTTGTATAAAGTTTATGATTTATTTGGACTAACCTACTAATAGTTGCAAAAGTGCACAATGTTCTTGTTTTACACTTTGATGTGTAGGAATTACCAAGAATACAAGTGGAAACCTTGTTAGAGTCAAATTGGGATTTTTCCAGAAATCTGTCTCAGAACTCTTTTTGAAGATGGTCACGTTTCGGGTCAAAGACAGCATCAAACGGAAAACTCTTCAACTACAAAGTTGTTGTAAATTGCGCGACAAACGTTCTGAACATAAAATTTAGCTGATTCCGAGTCCGGACGCGCCTTTTAGACCCTATTTACTGCAGCCCAAGATGGGGTGACGGGAATCCGAGAAGCTATATAAAGGGAGGAAACCTAATTCGCCCAGGGCATCTCCACCCACGAATTTGCAGCCACCAAAGCCATGTTTTTGCCTCCCCATGGATCCCATCTCCATGGGGGAGGGATCCCAAGAATCCATGAAGGAAGGGGGATAAGGGGCGGTGCTCCTCCATGATACCGGCGGCGGGGAAGGAGTCCCCCGCGCCGCCGCCGGCGCCGCCGCTGCCCTCTTCACCATCTTCACCATATTCACCGCCATCTCCATCACCTAATCCCCCTAGTATGCAGTGGTTCATCCTCCCACACACCTCTATACCGTCCTATGTAAACATGGTGTTTGATGCTATAAGTTATAATCCTATGATCTATGTCATGTTTGCATAGTTTCTTTGTTCTTAGATTGAATGGTTGAACGTCTTTGGTTTATTAGAGTTGTATGTTGATATGGTATAGTCCTTTGGTGTCCATTATATTTGTGCGCGCATGGATTAAACATTTTTGTAGTATGTGTAAGAGGAAGGGGGAAGTTTTGCCGGAGTGATAAAAACCTGAGGACGCGAACCGGAATGTTGCACGTATGAGAGTAAGAGGACCATTAAACTTAAGGCTATGGTTGGGGAAACCTTAATGCATTGATTAGTACTTACGGATGTTTGCTAACAATCCAATCATATAGTACATGTAATTCCAAGTAGTGAAGAGCATGTATATTTAGCCTCTCCCACATAGAAAACTGCATCGAAGATAATGAACCTGATCTATTCGCTATTTAAACTTGGACAAAGCCACCACAATTACCACCACTATTCCACACTCATGGTTCTGTTAGTTTAGTGTATTTTATTGCTGCAACAACTAGCTTTACTTTCTTGTTATTTATTATCATGCAAAGCTATCTCTATTACTCGTATTGTTGCTATAGTTTTATTTCCTAGATAGTGCAAACGTTTAGTGTGTGTAGAGTTGTATCAGTGGTTGATAGAACTTAAGAGAATATTTATCCTACCTTTAGCTCCTCGTTGGGTTCTACACTCTTACTTATCGAAAAGGCTACACACGATCCCCTATACTTGTGGGTTATCATAGTTCTTTTAGTTTTTGCTTATTTATTTTTGTCTTGCAAATTTTTGTTTTGAGTTACAGGTTTCCACCAACATGATGGAGTTTGAGCATATGACTAGTGCTAACCCACTCAACCACTTTGGGAAGCCTATGATATTTATAAAAGAGACAACTCCAATGAGAAGACAAGGGGGTTTGAAATAAATTCTATACTACTTAGTATTCTACATAAGAAGCAATTTACTGGAGATGAAGAAGATCCTGGTCCATATGAGCATATTGCATGTTTCAAAGATATATGTGGCACTTTTCTATTGACGGGATATACCGCTGATGAGGTAAGGGTTAAATTTTTTGTCATACTTTGACTAGTACATCTCTCTCATGGTATAGATCTCTACCACCTGAAGCCACTACTACTAGGGATAATCTAGCCTGTGAATTTCTAGCAAAATATTATCCATTATCAAAATCTTTTGGAATCAGGCGTCTTATAATGACTTGGAAGAATCGTTCTAATGAAGTACTAGTAAGAGCTTATATTATATTTAAAGATTTACTACTTTTATGTCCTCATCATTATTTGCCTGAATGGTATTTACTACATATCTTTTATGGCGATTTAATTGAACCTAATAAAATTGAACTAGACTCTTTCGCAGAAGGAGCCATTATGAATCTTCCTATACCTAAAGCTTGGGCTTTACTTAATAGAATTCGTGATCATAGAGTTTCATGGAATTTTGGTCTAGGAAGTGAAGGAAGCATAGAAATAGAACATGATTGTATTCATGACTATAATAAAAAAAGTCCATGTTAAAGAATTATCTAAAGAACTTTATTTGGATTCAGATCTTGTGTTGCAAGTTGTTAAAGCTTTTACAGAACATATAAAATCTCCAAAGGAGGGTCCAGTCAAGTATGATCCACCACCCGAACCTGAGAAGAAAAGAGAAGATAAAGCAACACTGGCCTCCCTAGAACCAATATATGAAATGCCTTTCCCTAACACTGCACAATAGCATATTCTTGAATATGAACAGGTCAAAGCAATACATGAGAAGAAGGAAGAGGAAAGCATGCCAGAAGTCGTGGAACATATGGAGGAAACCAAAGACGAAGAGGTAACCAAGGAAGCAATTATGGCTATGTACAAACATTGTAACATAGTTGAACTTGATGAAGAGACTTCCGTATTGGTTGAAGGTAAACAAAGGTAAAAGATGTGGGTAAGCCTATTTTTCCCTGTATATTTAAAGAAACCTCGCATTATGGTTTATGTGATCTTGGCACCAAAGTTAATGTTATATCTTATGACTTCTACCTAGAAATAAAAGAAGAAATAGAACGGGCTACAATTGAAAATACTGATATGACAATTATGTTAGCCAATAAAAATCTTAGAATTCCAATGGGAGTAGTTGAAGATGCAACTGTCACAATTGGCAATAAAAAATTTCCTATCGATTTTGTAGTTGTTGATATGCCAGCTGACACTCTTTGCCCAATTATATTTGGAAGGAACTTTTTGGGTGATATAGGTGCCTATGTTAATTTCAAGAAGGATATTGTGTCTCTTAAGCTTGGGGGAACGAAAAATAAATTCCACTTTTCCAAATTTAAAGACAGGCCTCCACAAATATGAGAAGAAGAGGAAGAGAGAACTATTGAGGAAATGGCGGCTCTTTTCTTTAGAAATCAAGAATAAGAAAAAATGAAGATCCAAATTATGAAGAGATAGTTATGGAGGACAAGACCCTGGAAGAACTAGAAAATGAATTCAATTCACTTCCCATTATGGGACCTCCAACCGATGAGGCTTTTGAAGAGCCAGAAAAGAGAGGGGACGAGGAACTACCACCCCCCAGAGTTGAAGACTCTACCAGAAAATCTTAAATACAGGTTTTAGATGATACAAATAAATATCCTGTTATTATTAGTGCTAAACTATCATGAGAAGAAGAAGAAGAACTCATGATGATACTTAAGGAGCATCGCAAGGCCTTTGGGTACTTAATGGATGACTTAAAGGGCATCAGTCCCATGATAGCCGTCTATCGAATATTCATGGAAGAAGGTGTTAAACCAGTTGCATAATTTAATAGAAGATTGAAGCCTAAAATGAAAGAAGTGGTAAGAAGAGAAATTGTATGCCTCCTGGACGCAGGTATAATCTATCTTGTTAAAGAAAGTGAATGGGTAAGTCATATTCATTATGTCCCTAAGAAGGGCGGTTTTACTGTTGTTCCTAATGAAAACAATGAATTGATACCTACTAGAACTATTGTTGGGCATAGGATGTGCATAGACTTCATAAAATTAAATAAAGAGACTAGGAAAGACCATAAGCCAAGACTGATCTGTTGGATTCTTTCACTTCAAGAATTTGAGTTGCAGATTATGCAAAGGCAAGAAATAAAGATGTTAGATGTAGTGTCAATGGTTGCCCAACAAGACACCAATCTTGTTGAGAGGAACCTTAGTCCTCGTGATTTTTGTTTATGAGAATTATTCAATGAATTAAGGTCAATTCCTCCAAGAGAGAAGAAGTCTTTGTTGTTGGCGGAAATTTTCATCCATGAATAAACAAATGGTAAGTGCAAGGTAAGTGTTCTTACCCAAATAAGTGATTTTTTTTCACAATATTTACTTTTGAAAATTCTGCCTTTGAATTCCTTGTGTTTTTCTAAAGTTTTAGAGGGGGTTTTAGCAACTATAGGGGCGGAACTATATGACCGGAGAGGAAGCTCCCACCGAATAGTTGGTCGTTAAACTCTCTGTATCACCTTTGTGAAATTGTTTTTGATATCTGAGCCTATACGGTCGCAGCTATATGACCAGAACCAATTTTTCGGCCATATAGTTGGTCGTTAAACTCTCAGATAGTTTTGCTATTTGGTGTCTGTATCTATACGGTCGCAACTATACGACCAGAGCCAAAATTCCGGCCGTATAGTTGGTCGTTAAACTCTCAGACACTTTTGATTTTCAGTGTTTGTATCTATACGGTCGCAACTATACGACAGGAGCCAAAATTCCGGCCGTATAGTTGGTCGTTAAACTCTCAGAAACTTTTGGTTTATTCATCTAAAAAACTTTATTGTCGGTTCCAAGTCGTGATTTAATTGACCTGGACTCGAATTATTTGGAAATATTTGCCTGGAACCAACTATACGGCCGGAGCTATACGAGTCACACCCGTATAGTTGGTCATTACGCGGCAGGACTCTTCCAAATCAGTGATTTCTTTCCCTGTTTCATTGAGATTCTTTTCTTGGGCGACAATTTGGTGTTTCTCGCGAGTTTTTCCGACCTCTGACCCCCCTTTTATACTGCCATTGTCTCTCTCTAATCATAATCTACAGGAACCAATCTAGGAATTCGCTATCCCGTCCCAGGCCGTGCAAAACCCATGGGGCTCATTGCTCCTTCCAGGGACCACTCTAGTAGCCCGTCCATGGAGGACGATGACGAGGAGGTGGAGAGGTTTAGCCCGAGGTACAAGGAGTACATCGATCCAAGCTACTTCAACAACAATTCCGATGATGATGTGGTTGACATCCACATCCGCCGTGACATCTATGATCCACCAGAGATTGATTGGGCGGCAATGAAGAAAGCTCAACAAGAGAGATAATATCGCAAGCCACATGGAAAAGGGCGTGTGGAGACGGTCAAGTTCATCACCACGGATCCAAGGCCACACAAGCATAAGGAATTATCTAATATTGGTGCAGGTGCTAGCAAAGGAGCGAAGGAACCACTCTCGAAGCCAACCATTGGTGCTCGTATGAAGGTTAAGCCTCAAGAAGAGTGGAGTTACGGTTTCCACTTCCCTGATCCATCAATTATGGATGAGGAAGAATAAGTTGTCCCCAGGACCAAGGATCACGTGTGGGCACTGGAGATATATCAGAAGCAGGAGCTACTCCATCGCGTTAAAGTCCATCACCGTCTCAATGAGATGGAGAAGAAGGAAGACCTCCTTCCATGGGTGACTAAGCTCGTAGATAGACTGGACATTCTACAATCTGATCTGTGTAGGTGCTATGGACGCATAATAGCTTTGGAGGAGACCAACAAGAAGCTACGCACCACGATGTGACATGCCATGGTGCCATAGTGATCTACAACAATCACGGTATCAAATAATCGTAAGGGATTATTTGATCCCGCCTAGCTTGATTCCAAGCTTGGAGAGATCTTTAAGACCTTGTAATCTATCATATAAGTTTTTATTACTATTTTTGCATTAGTTCAAACTAGCAATAAAGTTTGCATCATTAGATTCCCTTCAGGAATAATCGACCTTCTTTATGAAATTCCGAGTTATTTATTATATATGGAGAAATATTGAGTTTGTGTTTGCTTTATTGATATATGAACGGCTTGAGTATGATTTTACATGCACTTGATAATAGCAATAGGAATCTTCCACACCATTGGTATTAATGGAACACCAAAAGATAATTTGGTCAATATGCTATAAGTCTACGGTTTGATTTACAAAGAAAAATTATCTATTCCGTTAAGTTAAAAAAGAAACCTTGAACAAAGGAAAATGAAAGTGCTACCAAAATAGAGTGAGAACAAATCGAGGTAGAATCTTCAAGTCATAAGAATTCTTCATATACAATTGGAATTTGATAATTGAGATTGTTAAACTTTGAATTCCTACATGAAGTGGAATGTATGGCTAGCTCCTTTACATGACACTTAAACAAAAGTGTGAGCACATATACGAAAGAAAAGAAAAGGAAAAAAAAGGGAGAGTGTGCAAAGAGCAAGTAGGCATATACCACTGTATTGTAGTATGACAAATAGACACTTTTGAGATTCTGAATCCCAAGTGAATACGTTGATCCTAAAACACTTGGGACTACCTCACTAACTCATTCGGTTGAACCGAATACTTTTACATTATGTTGAGATTTATCTTTTATGAACTGTTGATCACTAAGGTGTGGAAGCCTGCTAATACTATTCAGATGGTTTGAATAAGGTACTATTCATGAACTTATTCCTATGTATCGTATTTGATAAACACATGCTACAACTGCCTCATTTATTTTATCGACTCAGCTTCATGAATATGAGGATCACATCTATTAAGCTAAAACTTGCTCGGGATGAGCAAGAGTCTAAGCTTGGGGAAGTTGATGAGTGCATATTTGCATAATGTTTTACATTATTCTTTTGCATTGTGGATGTAGGATCTTGGTATTTTATGGTGCTTGCGCGCACATTTTATGTATGTTTTCCCTAGGATAAGGACATATGATGGATCCAATGGATACAATACTTGGAGCAGTTATACTATGGAGAAAAGGAGTAAAAACAACATAAATCGTTTATTTGGGAAATATTAATAATACCAGAAGAAAACCAGAAGCAAACATAGAAGGCAGAGAGTTCAATGACCAACTATACGACCAAAGCAAATTTTCCGGCCGTATAGCTCCGACCGTATAGTTGGCGCCGCCTCCGTCTCCTCAAATAGTTTCACCCCGTGCAACTGGTTTGGAGAGACGACATACAGAACACCTAGAAATCGCAGAAACCTCACCTCCAGAAGGCATCTGGAGGGGGAACTCATCCACCAGGGATCCATCTTCGCCCTACGCAGATCCGGGAGGCTAAGGCATCGATCTTCATCATCCACCGCTGCAACACCACCATCTCCATCCATCCCATCTACATCTTGTCTAGATCTTATTGTAATTTCCGTACTCGTTGTGGATTTATACAAGTACTATTTATCTATGATAGATTCCATTGTTATTGCTTTGATGTTGATTGCCTACATGTCTGAATAGATCATTAGTTCTTGGGGAGATGGAGAAACCCTAGTATGAGATTGAAATAAGATAAAGTCTATTATGATATTCATCGATGTGACCATGTGTTAGATTTTCTACATCTTGATGCTGACTGAAGGCGACCTCTCAATATTTTCCTCTCATGGGGACTTGATGGAGGAAACTACTTGTTGGTAGACGGAGGTGTGCTAGCACTTACAGTGACTATAAAGTTGTTGGCACCCCTTACGTATCAACTTGGGAAACCGAGGAAACTCACAGAAAACTATCCATGTCATGGAATACGTCCTACGGGATTACGTCCCTTAATAGCACAGTAATTTAATTGATGTAGATTGTTGACTTCTGTGGTTATGAGGATGATGTGAGCAGCGGTTGCTGCCTATTTGTCTAAATATAGAGTTCCTCCCAGACATACATAGTTGATAATATTCATGATGACATACATAGTTCCTCCCAGACATCGATACTGTGAACTACAAAAACTCAAGGAATTTTATTAGTAGCTCTGTGCGCCTTTGCACATCTTATCAAAGGGTTAGATAATAGCAAAAATACTAAGTAATGATCCAACAGTACTTCTTAGGCCATGTGTTAGTAAAATAAAATATAGAGGATTACCTTATTTGTTCTCCTCTCTCCATAGGTCTTCTTGAGCACTCTTTATTAAAAAAGAAAACAAAAACAAACTAACACAACAAAAAAAAATATAAAATAGAAATTTTATTTCACACGGGTTGCCTCCCATGAAGCGCTTCTAGTTAAGGTCAATTAGCTTGACCTCGATGGAAATCACTTAGGTTTGTGAAGTGGAACACCCACTCCAAAGTAGTTTGCTTTTAAAGTAATTACACCATCATCATCATTAGGCTTGGCCTTCTTTTTCCTAGGGAAGTGGACTACAAAAGGATCTCTAGATGGTAGCCCTATTCTTACATTCCCTTCATGTAAATTAATCAAAGCTTTAATAGTTTTTAGGAATGGCCTACCTAGAATTATAGGTGCTATGGGATCTTCAGGCATGTCCACAATAACAAGATCAATAAGAGCGGGACTACCTTTAACTTTAACAACTATATTTTCTTTGATCCCAACAGCTTGTTTATAAGTTGAATTAGCTAGATAGAGTCTTAATTCAGTTGTAACAAATGGCCCCAAGTTTAACTTATTGAATAGGCTTTTGGAAATTGTTGATATGCTTACACCAAGATCACAAAGTGCGGATATCTCATTAACTCCCAACTTAATTTTAATAGTGGGCTCGAATATATCATATAGCTTAGCTGGAAGCTTATCAGCTAGTATTTTGTACTCCATCTCTAAATCACGAACCTTAGATGCTACTTGTTGTATAAATTGTTGGTACATAGAATCATTACCTTGTTCTATACCTGGACTCTTAACGGTGATCATCTTCAATAGATCTTCCACGGCATATTCTGGTGTTGGCGCGTTGCTATAATCCAGCTCTTTAGGTTTTTCATCATTGATTACCACCCTCATCATCTTGAGGTCTTCTACCGGTTTTGGCTCGGGTTTTCCAGCAAACTTTGCTAGTATGAGGGCTTGGCTCTCAGCTACCTTACCCAGCTGAGCCTCCACGGTCTTTGTTCTTTCCTGTAGAGCATGCACATTATTTCTAATTGCAATGGCCTGATTAGATAATCTTCCTATACTACTTTCATGGTTCTCCATAATCTGAATAAGCATATTATTTTGTTCGGTTTGAGCTTGTATAAATGTTCTAACGGTTTGCTCAATCGGGAGATTGCCATGATTTTCTCCATTGGTATTATCATAATTATTATAAGGAGCTCCTGCTGGATTAGCATGATATTTTTGAACATTAGAAGCATAATTATTTTTCCATGCAGGATTAAAAGGAGTGCGAGCTATAAAATTAACATCATTAACATCGGTAGTGATAACATTAACATGGGTATCTTCCTTACCCTTTACTAAGCTAAGAAACTCATCTACCTTAGATGTAAACTCCTCATTGTTTACCTCGGTAATTGAACTTACTCTCTTTGAGGTTCTTTCCACATGCCATTGGGCATGGTTATTTTGCATATCATCAAGTAACTTCTTTGCAACACTCACATGATTTCCCATGATTGTTCCTCCTGCTGCAGTATCTAGCATAGACTTAGACATTGGGTTAAGACCATTATAAATTAAATGTAATATAAGCCACTCTTCCATTCCATGATTAGGTCAGTTCATTACGGCTTCTTTCATCCTTTCCCATGCAAGCTCTAGTGGATCACAGTCTTCTTGTCTAAAACTTGTAATGTTGGATCTTAGCTGCATAGTCTTAGCCCGGGGGGAAATTTAGTCATAAACAAATTAGTACATTCCTCCCAAGATTTAATATGGCCCTTTGGTAGAGCTAGCAACCAATCCTTAGCCTTTCCTCTGAGAGAGAAAGGGAATAATCTTAGCTTAACAACATTTGGATCTACATATTTAATACGCATCATGTCACAAACTTCAGTAAAAGTATTTAAGTGCAACTCCGAAGCCTCAGAAGATGAACCCCCAAATTGGTTTTGTTCAGCCAAACTTAAAAGGTTAGGTTTTATCTCATATGTTTCCGCATCAACTGCGGGTTGAGTGATGGGTGCACGAATAAAATCATCAGTGGGAGTAGCATACTCCCCTAATCTATTTTGAGCCACGGCTCTTATCTTTTTGGTAATTTTTAAGTACTGAAAACGAATAACAAGTAACTTTTTTTGGGGTTTTAAAATGGATAACACGAAAGTAAACTAATAACAAGAATTAAACCACAACTAATAATAAAACTAAAAACAAGGTCTCTAATGACCTCACCAGGATAGTGAAATTGCTTCCCTAGCAACGGCGCCAGAAAAAGGGTTGATACCTTCGATCCGGATTCACGGATGTATAATAGCTTTTACCCTAAAAGACCTAGGTTTAATCAAACCTCGGAAAGCACTGCTAAAAGGTAATAAAAAGGACACGTCTACAAGACTTTGCTTGTTCGTTTTACCTTAGTTGACTGGACCAATCTAGTTTACTTTATAACGGGTTTGAATCAATGGATGGAGATAGGCCAGGGTTGAAGATCCACCTGTAGCCGCACATCAAATGGGATAAAAGATAATAATAAGCATAGTCATGTATAGTGTTTGTATTGAGATAATCTCTTGTGGGCAACACATCCTAATATTCTAGAGCCCCCATGATGCAACGGGCATAGCAATAGACTTTTAATCCAACCAAGAGTACACCGAAGCCACGGGTTATAAATGATTATTAAGTGAAAACACAGATCAAAGCTTTAAGTGGTGATGTTGTTGTTGATCCCGAATGGGGCGCTAAGAGAAGACCGTACTACCCTTTCTATCACTGAGATTCCTATGAGATCAGCGCTAGCCAAGTATCTCACCTCAAGCCTTTATCAATCTATGGGATCTTGGGTAGCTACAAGTCCATAGATCGAGACAAGAGACGAAGAAACAAAAGATACAAATCATGAATTCAAACAAAATACAATTCTTGGATGATCTTGATGCACATAATTGCTGTGAGGTTTCTCCCCAACCCGCAGCCCGTGAGGACTACTCACTCATAACAAATAGATCGGAGATAGAAAACATCATGCAAATACTTAGATTGAAATCAAATATTCTTACAATGGTCGCTAAATCACAAGGAGATCTAAAGTACAAAGTAATGGCTATGGCTAGTGAATGGATGGATGGTGGAAGTGATGAACAATGGTGTGGATCTCCTTTGGTGGTGTTGTGATGCAATCTGAGAATGATGGCTCTCTGGCTGGCGGCTGGAGCCTCAAAATATATAGGCATATTCACAAAAGTTGTAGGGTTTGACGAGACAAAGCCGTCACCACCTGGTACGGGTGGTACCAGTGGTCGTTAAGCCTTCAGGCACCTTGGAACACCTCTCCAATTACTTGACCGTGTGTACTTCCTCAAAATCCTTCATTATGACTCCTTATTTCGTTTTAAAAGGCGTGATTTCCTACACAACATAAATCAAAGAAGGGATTTGCATATCTTTGCGATTATTAGTCATTAGTGGCAAGAGTTGAGAGTTTCTTTGGAAATTGCTTGACCAAAAACAATGTTTAAACGTAGTGGAAGATGCTAAAAATCTGAGCCGTCACCTATCATTTTCACATGTTTGGTACAGTTTCTATGATTTTTAAGGAACATTAAATTTATTTATTAACACATTGATTTATGCATTCATATTTCCATGCGGACTTTTCTATGAATCTAACTTATGTAGCCATACTTGATTACTTGTATAATAGACCAGTTGTTGCTATTGCACATGTCGACTATTAACTAACTTCATCCATCAGGATAAC
Organism: Avena insularis; assembly: GCA_023614405.1. NCBI lineage: Eukaryota > Viridiplantae > Streptophyta > Magnoliopsida > Poales > Poaceae > Avena > Avena insularis. The sequence goes on along the minus strand of CM042696.1, from coordinate 89,664,336 downwards.
ATTACTATGGTAGCATTTTCCGCAACTAGATCTTGCTTGAAGAATATGATGGCATAACGGTATGTGTATTGAAGGTGTAATGTAAAAATTGTGATCCATTATCTCGTGTTCCTATAGACATTATAACACATGTCAATAAAGTGCTCACAAAAAATCAAAAGTATACCCATTCAATGAATTCTCGTGGGAGACAACTTATGAATCATTCCTCATTTTTTGCTACTTTGAATTGGATTCCTCGGAAACCATAGTAATCACAATCACAAGGTAGTTATTTTTCAAACACATTTTATAAAATCATTGGCAAGCAAATGCTTAAAGGTTATCATTAGAAAAACTTGCAGGGAAAATATGGGAGGACATGTATGAGGAAATTTATGATCAGGAGGAGGAGAAGAATATGAAGAATAAATAATCTTCGAGGAATTCATGCTTTGGATGGTTATACACCATTTCTGTAAGGCCTTATCAACACCATCTTGTTAGAGTACCCCCTTGCTCACTGTATAGTGGTTCCCTAGCCATGAGACGCACTATTCTAGAGACAATCCCAACTACCTTTCAATCTCACAAGTCCATCTACCTCCTAAACATGGCAATGTTGAGCTTGAAAATGGGGGTACTAGAAATAACATAGAACCCATAATGCTTTATGTCTTTCTCAAAATTACTTATAGTGTGACCAATAATGACTAATGGTTCTTTTTTAGTTTGGGAATATTCCTTAAATTATGATATGGCTCTTATTGTTCATTATTTTTAAATGGTGTATTGTGGGTTGTTTGCGATAATGGTTTAAAAATCCTCAGAGATTTGTAGCACTAGGCTTTGCAGGGTCGTTGATCATTTGAGATTAATCAATCTATCAGATTATTGGTCTGGACACTCTTAGATCGTTTATCATCGATCCTGACCATCTAAGGTATTGACATTGCGTTACACTTGGTTTGGAATTGAAATTATGTTGTTCCAAGTTAGACATTAAAATTACGCTATAATAGGTTGTGGATTGAAAGTATGCTACTCTTGGTTGGACATTTAAATCACGATAAACGCATATTTTATGAGTTTTAGCGCATTTTGAAATTTTTGTACTTATTTTGGGGTGCTTTGCTATATTGGGTGATCTCATAAAATATCCATGGGATGTCGTACATAACTCTTGATAGTGATTTTAGGATTAGTTATTATCCAGCAATGCATATTGTGTTTTGTTATTGTGTCGAGTTTCGCATGTCTAGGGCCATTTGAGTTGTTTATAATGATAGTATCAAGTTTTTAATATATTCAAAGGTATTATGATCAATCACAAATAGAACAAATAACTTGGTGAATAATTTGCATTTTTGGACCAATGTAATCTGAAAGATTGCTCTATTATTATTAGCATACAAGTTTATTTCATAAAATTTATATGTTGTGTCTCATGTTTGAAATTATATTCTTATTGTGATATGAGATGTGAGCGACTACTCTTCTTCATGCCGAGCCATGATTTTCTTCTATTTCTTGTATGACATTTTGAGAAAACCTAAATGTTCGTATTATTGCTTTAGTTGCTTGCTTCATTTGTACAATTTTTGTGATTTTGTTTATTTTAAGGAACATTAAATTCATTTATCCAAGCATGTATTTGTGCATTCATATCTCTATGAAGATTTTATTTGAATGAATCTCATTTATGTTACCCTGCATGATTACCTCTATAACAATTAGCGAGCTATGTATCAATATGTTTAATATTTTAAGAAAAAAATTATATGATGAAAGAAGTGGTGGTCACATAAAAAATATGGTGGCCATAGTCAAGGCGTGCACAAAAATTTGCTTGGCACTCACACCTCTCTCTAGATAATCCCAACTACCTTCCAATCATCCAAGTCCAACTACCTCTAGAAGAGCGAGGCTAAAGCTTACTATGGCGCATGTAGTCAGATTAACATAGAATCCAACAATATTTATCCCACACTCATACTTATGATATGAGATGTAACTAACCAAGATTTTGGTTTGTGGATGATTCCTTAGAAGGTTAAGTCATGCTACTATTATTAATTATTTAATTATTTCGTATTTTTGTGGGTAGTTCGTGATATTGACTCTATGAAGATTTTACTATCGGGATTTATATGGTTGATTTTGATTTTATATGAATATTGATCTATCAGGTATGGGTTTGGACACGCTTAGATCTTTGATCACATATCCTTATTGTCTAATGGATTGACATTGCACTACACTTTCTTGGGCCTTTACATTGGTCTAGAGTTAGGGATTGAAATTATGTTGTTCCAAAAGTTGGGGATTAAAATTATGTGGTTCTAGGTTGGGCACTAAATATTCTATTCTAGGTTGGGGATTTAAAATCATGCTATGAGGGTACTTCTGAACTAGTGATTTATTTTTTGTACTTGTTTTTGGTACTTCATCACAATTGGTAAGTTTATTGAACGTCGGAATACTATTGTGAGCACCATGGCATTTTCTTTCTTCTAAAATTTGGATATAGTATTGTTCATATATGCGGATTATATTTATATTTTTTGTCTAGGTTCGAGTGTCCAAGATGATTTAGTTGTTTTTTATGTGATTACCTTGTTGGTATTGTATTCAAAGGTATATATTTATTATCTATACCATCATAACCAGAAATATGGTTCCATTATGATTTGCGTCCAAGTTGATTTCTTTTAATCTCAGCATCTCTCATATTTTAAAGTTTAGGATCCACAACTCTTCCCATGTGGAGCTGTGACTTTCTTTCCATTCCGTGTATGACATTTTGAGAAAACTTGGAATGACTCATTATAGCTTCAGTTGTGTGCAATGTATTTTTACTTGATTGGTATGATTTTTATTTAAGGAAAACTAAATTGATCTATTCACGCAACTATTTATGCATTTGTATTTCGATTTATTATTTTCTTGTTTTTCATGAATCTCATTCAGGTTGCCTTACTTGATTACGTGGATAATAGACTAGTCACTAGCAATGCATATTTTTACTGTGACCCAACTTAATTTATCAATCAAGATATTAGTAGTAGGGTAGAGTTTTCCTCTAATTTGATCTTGGTGCAAGAATCTGATGTCATAATGGTATGTAAATTGAAGGTGTAACATCACAAATTGTGACCCATTATCTCATGCTCATGCAACCACCAGTACACCTCAATATAGTGATCACTAGAGTCCAAACAAATACGCGTTCAATTATATCTCGGGGAAACTTATAAAACATCCCTCATCTTTTGCTACTTTGATTTTACTTTTCCAATAACCGTAGTAAGCACAATGCCTAGGTAGAATTATTTTTCAACCACATATTAGATACTATTGGGTATGCATAAAGTCTACGATTAATAAAACTTGTGAGAAAAAACAGGTGGAGGATGCATGCACACATTTCTAGGGAGGAGAATAATGCAAAGAATAAACATATCATGGATGAATTTGCACTTTGGAAGGGTAATGCGCCATTTCTGTATGACCTTATCACCACCAGTGTGTTAGAGTCGCCCTCACTCACTGTCCAATGGTTCCCTAGTCATGATTAAGCCTTGAACAAAACTTTTCTTAGACTCACTCCTTTAGAGACAATCCCAACTCCCTTCTAAACTCGCAAGTCCATCTACCTCCTGAAGATGTCGAGGCTGAGCTTAACAATAGTGTTGGTCATAGTTTAACATAGAATGTTGTCGGGTTTTTCCTCATTGTTAATTACTTATGGCGTGACCAATGACTGATGTTTCTTTTTCAATTTGTGGTAGATTCCTTAGGTTATGTTATGTCTCCAAATGTTCCTTAATTTCATATTGTATATTTGTGGGTTCCTTGAGATGCGCATTTGAGACTCTGCGGACATTTCTAACACAAGGAGTTGTGTGGATCCTCGTGATTTGAGATGAATTGATCTATTTGATTAGGGGTCTATCCACATTTAGATATTTTATCCCTGATTCTGATAGTTAAGGGATTGACATTGCTCTACACTTGGTTTTGCATTTAAATTATGTTGTTCTAGGTTGGACATTAAAATTATGCTATCCTAGGTTTGGTATTGAAATTATGGTATTCTGGTTTTGGAATTTAAGTCATACTAAGTTGGTATTTTAGAACTTTGTAGGGATATGGGATTAGTTTTTGTGCTTATGAGGGATACTTCATTGCAATGGATAATTTTAGAGAAAATCGGTGGGGTGTTGTGCGTGGATCTTTATTGTGATTTTGGGATCTAATATTGCCTAGTGATCTAGACTATGTTTTATTATTGTGTGGAGTTCTACGTGTTTGTGGCAATTTGAGTTATTTCTAATGATAATATCAAACTTTGCAATGTATTTAAACGTATTTTGATCAACGATTATGCATGGAAAACAAAGCTTAGTGGATTTTTTTGGGACCATCATAATCGGAAAGATTTCTCTATCATGATTAGTGTCCAAGATGATTTCATATAATTTTAATCTATCATGTCTCATATTTGAAACATGATTCTTATCATGATTTAGGATGTGACCACCACTCTTCTTCGTGTAGATCCATGATTTTATTTCCATTTCTTATATGACAGTTTGAGATATTAACGTTTTATTATAGCTTAGCTCCTTGGTTTAACATGCTCGACTTGGTTGGTATAGTTTTAATGATTTTTTTTATTTTAAGGAACATTAAATTAACTTATATGGGCATTGGTTTATTGATTCATATTTCCATGTAGACTTTTCTTCTTTTTCACATATATTATTTATGTTGCCTTACCTGCTTACCTGTATGATACCTAATGATCTATCTACTGATATGATTAATAATTTTAGAATTTAATATGATGCAAGAAGTGGTGGTCACATAGAAAATATGGCCGTATGGCATGTGTATTTACCAATGTAAATATTATTCATGTAAATGTTGAGTACACATGTAAACATGCATAAAAAAGTAAGTATATCACCCCTCAAATAGTTGCCCCATACCTAAAATAACAAACCCCACAAGTTAATTTCATTGAACAATACAATAACTTATCTAAACAAAATGTTATGATTGAAATACCTTGCGGGGAAACATGTTGAGGACGTCCATGAGCACAATTCCGAGGAGAAGTGGGTGGAGGAGAATATGAAGATTAAACAGATCTTGGAGTAATTTAAGGTTGTAAGCGTAGTATGCCATTTATATATGAACTTATCATCACCCCTACATTAGAGTGACCTCAACCATGATCAAGCCTTGCACAAAATTTTGCTTGGCACAGACACCTCTATAGACAATCGCAACTACCTACAATTTTCGAAGTCCATTTACCTCCAGAAGATGGCGATTCAGAACTTGATAATGGTGTAGGTAGTAAGGTTAACACATGATGTGATCCACAACTCTTCTTCATGTTGACCTATGTTGTTTTTCATTATGTCTATGCCATATAGAAAACTTGAAATGCCTCATTATTTGCTTATTTGTGTGCATAACATTTTACTTGTTTGTTGGAACTTTTTTATTTTTATTTAAGGAACATTAAATATATTTAATTTAAATTTATTTATGCATTCATATTTGCATGTAGAATTTTCTTGTTTTCATGAATCTCATTTATGTTGGCATACTTGATTACCTATATAACATGTCATGAATCTCACAGATCACTCAGTCAGCTTCCATCACCACAAATACTCCAATCACCATTGCTATACCTCATGTTTCTGCTTTCACGATATTCTCTATATCTGACTTCACAATGGATTGTCAATGACATGACACATGTTGGTAACAGATAGCAGATCTTCGAAAAAACATGGGTACACACGACCAAATACCTTCCGATCCAGTAATCTCCAGCCATGATACGCCCATGAGAGTTCGCCGGTGGAATCTTCCGGAACTTGCCTCTGTAGTCTAGATCAACGAGGGCACACATCAAGCAGATCTTCGTCTTCGCGCGGAAGAAACCCTAGGACCACCTCCTTTATTGATGTTGCGCAGTGATCCCCACACCGTCGGCCGGTTCCTGGTGAATGGATCGAGCGTGCAGACCTTCAATGCCGACAAGCACGTAGGTTTAGCGCTGCCGCCATGGGCGCGCTTCCGCCTCCAGTCTGTAGCACCGCGTCCGCCGCTTCCTCCACAACACCTCACATCCACGCACCAACGAGCACCATGCGTAGCAGGTACCGCCGCCCAGCCGCCTTGTCCACCACCTGCAAGCCCTGGAGTCAACCCCGCGAGGGGGATCAGACGGGGCATGCCCACCGCGCTCGCTACTTTCAGCGGCCAGGCATGACCGCCACCACCGATGGGTGGCGACAGCGGCCGACAGAGAAGATCGGTGGCAACGCCTCTAGGGTTTGGGTGGGGCACTCTAGATCTGCCCTTGCGCGAGCGGCCCGGGAGCGAGATCTGTTTCAAAACCTACCTTAAAATGGAGGAGAAGTTCATTTCCCAGGCCTCTACACCAACAAGGAATGTACACATCCATTAAGCATGAGTACCATGATTTTTAATCTCGGTAAAATACCAAGCATGGTCCTTAGGTTAAATTGCATGAGTGCCAGGAGAGCATGATCCTCAAGTATAAATAGGAACCTAATTTCACATCCATGGGGATTTGAACTCAGGTGTTGGGTTTGTACATCCACTCCCCCAACCAGTTGAGCTGGACTCAATTCTCTTTGAAATGCAGGGATAATTTCACTTCCCGGGCCTCTGCACCAACTAGGGATGCAAACAACCATTAAGCATGAGTTCCATGACTTTTAATCTCGGTAAAATACCAAGCATGGTCCTCGGGTTAAATTGCATGAGTATAAATTGGAATCTAATTTCACATCCGTGGGGATGGAACTCAGGTGTTTGGTTTGTACATTCACTCCCAAACCAATTGAGCTAGGCTCACTTCCTTTTAAAATGGGGGGAGAATTTCACTTCTCGGGCCTCTGCACCAACTAAGGATGCACACAGCCGTTAAGTATGAGTACCGTAATTTTTAATCTCGGTACAATACCAAGCATGGTCCTTAGATTAAATTGCATGAGTATCCGGAGAAGTCCATGCATCTGATCCATGACGGTAGCACTTGAGACGGCCTGGCAGGACGTAGGGGCAAGGCATGGCCGCATGGGTACAAGGTCGAGCTGCTGCCGTAATCCGCCGCCGCGCATGGCCTGTCAGGTACTAGGAGGGATTGGGAAGAGACTAAAGTTGGAAGAGAAATATAATAGGTGGGCCATGTCAGTCAGTCAGATTAGTGTATTATATTTTATTAGAATTATTTTTTTCTGGCGTGAAAAACAGGCCTAGGGTTTAAAATAAATCGGAACCGACAAGTTTAGAGTGTCAATTTGTGGGATCCAAAGTTCAGGGTTGGACTTTTCCATCGAATGACCCTTGGCCTATGTCAGCCTGACAACTCCATCATTGCCGCGGGTTTAAGTCGTCGCTCCGGTGCCAGTAGGCCGCTAGCTGCGCCTGGCCCCCGGCTGCCGGACACGTACACCCGAACAAAATTCGTTAATCGCCGCGGCGCAAATTCACGGGGCAGTACTGCGAGTGCGCGGCGGAGGGGCCCGTCCACCCACCACCGAGCCGAGCACCAAGCCACCAACCTATCCATGATGCCACCCGTGCTCCATCCGTCGCGCCGTGGCCAGTCAAACCCGTCGCCGATAGCCGGACGTCGTGGCGCACCCGCCGTCGCACGTATGCATGCATGCACTCGGGCGGGGAATCCGCCGCAGCCCGCGTAGCCTAGACATGATAATGGGGCCGTATTAGTGCGGCCAAGTCTGCTGTAGGGTCAGTAGGGAAGCAGCAAGGCGACAGAGGTTACATTAGCCTAGTTTAGTGGTTGCCGGGTTTGGTTTGGTTTGGTACTGGGCGTATATATGTCGTACTATAGGAGATCTAGATTTGTAGAATATGTATAGTAGCGATCTTTTGTGCACATGGGAGGAGTATGCATTCGGTTGATTTGAGAAAATCAAATGCACATGTTGGAAAAATGCCCATGGATGATTTTCAGAACCAACCCATACGTGGTTCCATGATTATAAAGGTGACGATGATTGTATCTCTAACCCAGCGGAGCATAAAACCAAGTTCCGCACGAGTTGTGTGTTTATTTAAGACATACTACACTGAAAAACTTTGTTCTTGTCGGTAGCTAGGCGCTTATGATTGCTATTTCGATTTTGATCATCATGGAGGTTTACAGTCATAAAACGACGAGCCAATGTGTGTTCATGTAGGGGCAAAATGGCGACTTCCGCATTTGGTCGTGCATATTCGTCTCCACTTTAGTCGTCTACGGTCAGACACTATGCCTCTCTCTCTCTCCCTCTCCCCCCTCTCTCTGCGAGAGAGAGAGCGCTCTATTTTCCTGCATGCAAAACGTGTGAGGAATGATGTGCATCGGGCATTTGCAGTGCTTAAAAATCGTTTGATTATTGTTTGTCACCCGGCTAGAACATATGATACAACGCAGACGTGTGAGGTCATGACTATTTCTATCATTATGCACAACATTATCATGGAGGATGAGCATGATCAAGAACATGATTTTGGGTTTGATGTCATGAAAATCTTTTCAACCGGTACAAGAATATACTCAACTCGGAGACTTTCTTGTGATGCACCGCCAAATTCGTGGCAATGGGGTACATCACAACTTCTTAATGATCTAGTTGAACACATGTGGAACATCTTGAAAACTTGTATTTTTATGTTCACGTGGTCTAGTGCACTGTTTTTTGATTTGTAGCAGTTTTTGACAAAATTCAAAATTTTAATTGCAATGTTGTACTCCCTCTGATTCCAAATAAGTGTCATGATAAAGCTGTTCACCTCATTTAGTTGTTACTGAATTTATTATAGGGAGTATAAAATATGGCATCCACAAGTTTTAGTTGTTACTGAATTTATTATATGTGTGCCCTTAGGTGTCATGATAAAGCTGTTCACCTCATTTATTCGGACAACCATGCATGCATATAATAGCGCACCCTCGGAGTTAAACCTTTCTGAGTTCAGCCCAAAGATTCCAACTTTAACATGGGTAGTACACAATTAACTAAAATAAGAACTTTCTACTTCTAGTCATGGAACTTTATAACATATAAAGTTCACAAATTAAAATAGGTTCAAGTTTTTTTTCAACAAAACAGGTTGGAAGTTGAAGTGTTGGATAGAAAAGAGAAGAGGTCTTTTTTCGCGAATAAAGAAAATAGGTGTTGATTTGGCACCAAATGTATAGAAGGAGATTATGGCCACGGAAAAAGCCACATTCGTGCGGGGCCTTGGTACAATTGACCTCGTGTCAAAGTGAGTGCTGCAAAGAAACACAGTGAGTGGATGCACGAATATCAGTGTTCCCCCGCTAGCAGTACTGTGATACAATTTATCATAAATCAGCCATTTTCATTTCCTTCATGATGACCTCAGCCATTCAACCGCCTTAATTCAGTGTCCGAATTGAGAGGTCAGACTTGGAAGAGTTCAATCGGTGAATTTGCATAAAGTGATTTCTTAGTGAGCTAAATACGCTTTTGGTACCACAACTTACACGTCCGGGACGTTTTAGTCCCAAATCTTGCAAACTAGACAAATTGGTACCACAACTTGCAGGCGGGAGATGTTTTTTGTCCCAACCAATCAGGAGACGACAATTGGCGGCCAGGTGGACAGGTGACAACTACCGATTAGTCCAAAGCCGTATTAGAAATAGCAAAACAGGCTAGTGATCACACATTTATGGAAACCCCCCTCCCCCCACCGGATATATTATATGGAAACCCTCCCCTAATCACTCCGTCTTGTTCGTCCTAGACGCGCGGGACGCGGCGCCGGAAGTTGGCGACGGCGAGTTCGTCCGTGGCCTCGTCTCTGCCCAAATCTAGTGCGCCATGAGGTTCAGGCAGCATGGAGAAGACCCCTCCCCACCCCGCGCGTATGGTATGCTACTTTCCTTCTCTCCCGTCCTCGTTTTACCTCCCGTCGTGGCGCTGGTGGCGGTGTTCACGGTGGGCGCATGATCGGCGTTGCTTTAACTAGATCCGGGGCTCGAAATCGTGGGCAAATAGCTTGTTTAGGGTAACCATAGGTCCTAGAAGGGTGAAGGTGGAAGAAAGGTGCCGACTTTGTGGGCGCTGTGATGAACTAGCCGCGGTTGTGGAAAATTTGATTGAAATTCGTGCAAACTTTCATGATTTTGTACATAATACAGGCTATATAGGATACCTTTGTTGTCTAGCTTGCTACAAATCTTCTACTTTTATCATGTGGTACATGTTTGAGCAAGTTTTTTGGATATGCTCTGAATTTTGAAAGTTTGTGAAAGGGAGTGTAGATTGTCAGTCAAAATTCAGTCCGAGTAAGGATGTAACACTTTTAATTAGTATCCCCATGACTTTGACATGTTTCTTTAAATTATCTGTAAGTATGGTGAAGTTTGAAATGATCTTGCAATAGGGCAGTATGCAGTTAGCTGAATTTTGCCTGTTTTTGCCAAACTTTGATTGTAACTGAATGTTGACAAAAACTATTTACTTTGCAGTTATGATTCTAGGTGAAGAGACTGTGATGTTCAGTGTTGAAGTAGTCCACAATGGATTTTTCTGTGGTATAGGAGAGAAATTCGAATATGTTTGTGCTACTACAGATTATTTTGACAATTGCACAACAGACACTTGTCCACCTTTTGGAATGATGAAATTTTGAGAAATTTGGGTTATGCTAGAAGTGAGAGGTTGAGTGTGTATTGGTTTATGCCAGGAAAGGATCTATGGGATGGACTGTTTCTAGTGGAGAAAACAAGCAGACATCAGGAAAATGATTAATGCCAGTTGGTCAGTGAAGACACTAGTGCTCTTTGTTGATCACTCCAATTTCATTAAGGGGTTAAGACCACAGGTGATTGTGAATGTTTCAACTCCAGCACCTACTGCAGGTCATGCTCCAACTCCAACTCCAGCACCTACTATAGGTCATGCTCCAACTCCAACACCTACTACAGGTCCTGCTCCAACTCCAAGCCAGAATAATTAGTGTTCAAGTAGTGTTATAATGAATCAAGCAGATGAGATAGAAGAAGATTGGAAAAGTGGTTGGCAAAGTGACAGAGAAAGCTCAAGTGATAGGGAAAGTTGTTGGGAAGAGGAGGCAGAGGTACAGGACAAGCAAAACCAGAAGCAATAAGGAATAGCAAAAGGGGGAGAGCTACAGGAAAACATGATGCCCAAGCTAGTGCTCTACCATACCTGAATCAACAGCTACCTGAATCTGAATTAGAGGAATTTCCTCTAAGTCAAAATGCACCACAAAATTAGATAAATGTTTAGGGAAAATTAAGGAAATTGTAAGCACTTCTAAAATTTGTATGCTTCAAAACCAGTATTGTGAATTTCTGTGATTTTACAGCCATTCCTATGGATTTGTGTGATATACATTTTCCTGTCATTTTATACCCATTTTGGAGCCATTTCAGTGATTTGCATAGCCCTTTTACACTAATGTTCCCAGATTATTTAATGTAAATGTGAATGTAATGGTGCCAAATTTAAATGAAGATGGAAGGGAAAGAAGAGACCTGGCAATGTAGATGAAGATGACATTTTCCTCTCGCTTCTTCCCAACTTACAAGTAGAACCACTGTAAAAAAAGGCTCACGATATGGAGACATAAATGTAGAATGATAGAACAAAATCTTCTTTATTCAAATTCAGTGGCATGCATAGTAGTGGCATACATAGTAGCTAAAATACAAGACACTCTACTGGATATACAGTGCCATAGATCAGATACAGGATAATCTACTTGATATACAATGACATACATAGTAGTGGATAGACAGTACCATACATTAACTAAGCAGAGCCCTTGAACAACAATAAAGCAATGGCATACATCATTGCAAATGCACAAACTACAAAAAACATTGCAAACTCCTTCCTATCCCTATTTCTCATCTCCATCCTATGATTCTTCAGCATTTTCTTCTTCTCCATCTTAACTTTCTACAACTCCATCTCTAATTCAGTTAACCTGCTAACCAGACAAACATTGTTTTCCTCAAATTCAAGTCTTGTTCTCTTTGTCACCATCTCCAATTTGTTTGCCACAATCATCTCCTTCTACAACCAAATTCAGTAGCACTCGGTGAACCACACAAATTCAGTAGCACTCAGTGAACTACACATCTAATAGTGAGAGCAAATTTCCAAATTCTGTGAACAAATCGAACAAAATTTAGTGAACTAATCATACATGAGCATCATCTCTTGCAAAATTCCAGTAGCACTCTGTTGTGAGCGTCGCCCAGCCGTCGCCCTCCTTCCAGACGCTGTTGTCACCACTGAGCTCGGATTCGATATTCACATAGCTAGGGGCGATGGCGGTGGAAGATGCTAGACCTCCACGTTCACGCGCGCCTGCAGCCTGCGGGCGTGCTCTTCCATGCTCATGTTCGGGTTGAGCACCGGCCGCCACCCGATTGGATCCGCCATGCACGCCCTCTGAAAGAACATGTGTGCCCCATGTGTGGTTTTGGTAATTAATGACAATCTTTATGGACTTATGTTTGCATTGAGTTTTACTTATAGGATTTGTCCATAGGCAATGCTTGAACCATATGTTGGCTTCAAGGTTGGAAGAAGAAGAAAGTGAAGAAGATCAAGTGTTGATCAAGGTTTCAAGGAATGATCCGGAGATTGGTCAAGTAGAAGTTGAGCCTATGGCAAGTGTGTCTTGAATAATAAGATGATCTCAAGTGTATCTTGCCATCCTTATGGTGATCATGGATATGTGAATATATGCCTAAAAGAGAGGCTCTTCCATAGTGGAGTATGGGGGAGTAAATTCCAAGTCTTCACCAAGCTAGCACAATCAAGAAAGGTGTTCCATCTTGAGGTGTAGAAGATTGTCATCATCAACATCAAGTGGAATATACACAAGGCAATTGTTTGATCTTGATAGGGTTTCTTTCTTACCGGTCTCGTGGTGTTAGTTGGGGAGACCGGTTAATAGGATAGATAACCGTACTATCAAGAGGGGCTCTCGAGTGAGTAACTTGATCATATCCCTCGGTGAGAGCTCAAACCTTTGCATACTTGGAATCATCTTTCTTGGTTCTTATTTTGGTCTTACTCATGTGAGTATTTAGATCTTGTGTTAATCTCCATGACAAGCGCAAGTTCATCGAAAACGAATTTCATATGCTTTCTCTATTGCGTTTTCGATGTTGGAGGTTTTATCGGTTCGTCTTTTTGGGAGAGGTCAAACCTTTCGTCATTTGGTTCTATCCTATCTTTCTGGACTATGATGTTTCTACGGATTATCTTGTAGATCTCGTTGTCCTCTTTAAAACGATCCCAAGATCATCAAAAACGGAGTCCGGATGCAAAAGTTATGATTGTTTCAGCCATTGCTTACGCTAGTTTCAGGGGGGCGGATTATCCGGCCCAATTTTCGGAAAACGGCTAAGGACTTTGAGGAGTGGCTCCCAGTAACAGGGGCGGATTATCCGGCCCAAATATCCGCCCCCTATACTAAGGGTCGCGCCGCAAAGTCCTTAGCCATATTTTGGCCCGGGGAACCCGGAATATCCGGGGGAGGGGCGGATTATCTAGCCTGGGAGGTTCCAAACGGTCATATTTCGTTGGGGAGGGGTATAAATAGACCCCTTCTTCCTCGTTAGGCTGGTGGCTTGCATTCTCTCTCTCCTCCATTGTTTTGACCTTCAAGAGCTTGCAAATTCTCTTAATCCCTCCCATATTTCTTGAATATTTTTGGGGGATTTGAAAGGGGTGGTCTAGATCTACAACTCCACCAATCCATCTCTCCTCTATGTGAGAGGAACATATTGGTATCTAGATCTTCGGGTTTCTTTTGTGGATTTCCTCTTGTGTTCTTCCTCTCTTATTCTCCCACTAGCTTTTGTAGCTTTGATGGGATTTGGGAAAGAAGGACTTGAGCACTTCTTGTGTTCTTGCCATTGCATTTGGTGCATAGGTTTGAGTTCTTGGTGAGGATTTGATTGGGTGAAAGGTGAGAAGATTTTTACTCTTGGGTTCTTGGAACCCTAGATGGTTTAGTTGTTTTGTAGGTTTGTGGATTACTTGGGGCCTCCAATTAAGTTGTGGAGCTTTCCCCGAGCTTGTTTGTTGGGAACCTCCAATTGAGTTGTGGAGAAGTGCCCCAATCTTTGTGAGAGGTTACGGATTTCCACCGACAAGTGCACCGATAGTGAAGAAGTGAACCGGGCCTCTTGTGGCGAGGTTCACAGGAGAATAGGGTGAGGCCTTTTGTGGCGTGGTGGTCCTAGTACCGCCCACCCCTCCAACGAGGCGTACTCCCTTTATGGGAGGAACTCAGTAATAAATCATCGTCTCCGCGTGCCTCGGTTATATCTATACCCGAGCTATTACTTATGCACTTCACTTTGTGATAGCATTCCTGCTTGAAGTCTTATATCTAGCTATCACATAGTTGCTTGTATTTCTTAGCATAAGTTGTTGGTGCACATAGGTGAACTGTAGTTTATATAAGATTTGTGCTTGACAAAGTAAACGCTAGTTTTATTCCGCCTTTGTTAAGCCTATTTCGTAAAAGTTTTAAACCGCCTATTCACCCCCCCTCTAGGCGGCATCTGTATCCTTTTCAATTGGTATCAGAGCCTGGTCTCTCTTTTTGGGCTTCACCGCCTTGAGAGTAAAGATGTCGGCTAGGGGATTAGTGCACGATGACATTTTTCATATTCGATGGCACATGTTATGAGATTTGGAAAATTTGTATGCTTAATCATTTTCGGGCCATGGACCCAAATTTGAGCTTAATCAGATATAGGTTTTTCTCCTCCAACGGATTTCCTTAATCTATCTTGTGAGGATGAGAAAAACTTATATCTCGATGCTCAAGCTTCTAATGTGCTTGTTAATGCTTTAAGCCATGTAGTTACTTCTTCAGTCATACCTTTTTGGAGCGCTCATGAGTTATGGACAAAACTTCAAGATAAATATGTTGTGTCCAATATTTTTGAGGATGATTGTGTTGCTTCCACTTACGGTCGAGATGAGTTCTCATCTTCTACCACTTCACCAACATGTGATTTTTCACAAGGTAATGATATGGTAAGTGGTGATAGAAATTGCAATATGGATAGTGTGCTTACTATTTGTAATCCCTCCTCTCTATCTAGTTGAAATGATCTATCTTTGGACTTTAACACTGCTAGCACTACAAACTCCTTACATGCTTGTGTTGATAGTCCTTGCATATCATGTGTAAGTTGTTTGAGTAAATCTCATGATGATATGCTTGATATTCCTTGTTGCCATGATATAAATTCTTTTATTTCCTCTAGTTGTTGTGTTTCTAACAATGTAGAGGAAACTGAATATTCTACGGGTCAACACAACATCTTGAATGAAGCCTCAAGTAATTCTTCATTATCATCATCTCACGGTTCCCATCTATGCCTTATGGCTAGGGATTCAAAGGTATCTCCTACTTTGGAACCCAATACCTCTTGTGATGATGAGGATGGGTATAATGAGGAAGAAGAGATTGATGTTGATTTGTTACATGAAAAGGGTGAGATTGTTTATCATGCTCTTGTTAAGAATAATATTGCTTGCTCTAACTTTGTTGAAATCTTGGGTTTTGCTATTGAGAGCAAAGAACGTATTGATAAGTTAGAAGCTCAAGTTGAGGAGCATGAGAACACAATTGACAAAATGAGTAGCCTTGAGCGTGAGTATGCTAATGATATTGCAAATCTAAATGAAGCTCTTGAAGAAGCATAAGCAACCAAAGAATCTCTTGAGGAGACATTTACTCTAGAAGTGTCTAAAGTAAAGGAAACCCGTGATAAAGCTCTTGAGGTGGCAATTGATCTCAAAAGAAAATATAATGAGATTTCCAAGTTGTCTTCTACTATTGCTCATTATAATGATGCTTATGCTACTAACTCTACTTCTTTTGAAGCATCTATTTTGAAGGAGAATGTTGAGCTAAAGGCTCAACTTGCTTTGCTAACTAGCAATTATGGGAAATTGGAAGAAAGTCATGTTATGCTATCAAGCTCTCATGGGATCTTCTAGCCTCCCATGATAGGCTAAAGTTAGCTCATGAGGCTATTGTGTCAAAGGTAACATCTAATGAGCCTCATGTGGACATTAGCACTACATCCACTACAAATGTCGTACTCCCATGTGCTAGTCCTCGTAATTCATCATCTCATATTATTGCTACATCTTGTAATGAATTACATTCCTTGCCTTGTTGCTCTAACAATGAAGCTTCTACTTCCTCTAGTATTTGTGTTTATACTAACCATGTAGAGGAAATCAAAGAGCTCAAGGC
Organism: Avena insularis; assembly: GCA_023614405.1. Classification (NCBI taxonomy): domain Eukaryota; kingdom Viridiplantae; phylum Streptophyta; class Magnoliopsida; order Poales; family Poaceae; genus Avena; species Avena insularis. Next base: position 89,647,989 of record CM042696.1, on the reverse strand, counting down.
CCAAGTCTCATCTTTGAAGAGGGACTTGAAAAAGGGTCAGGAAGGGAGGGCCACACTCAACAAGATCTTGAGTGTGCAAAAATTCCCCAATGACAAGTGTGGGCTTGGATTCAAATCCAATATCAAGAACAAGTCCACTAACAATAATAAGTTTAAGAGAGACAAGAATAAGGGCCAAGAACATGTCAAGAATTTGGCCAAGATTGTTTGCTTCAAGTGCAAAATTGAAGGGCACCATGTTAGATCTTGCCCATTAAAGAATAAGACTCTCAGTGAGAAGCAAAAAGGGAAGAGGCCTCAAGTTCAAGGTCATGGTGTACCTCAAGTTGAAGAAAGGCCACTTCGCAAAAAGAATCAAGATAATACTCCCATGGTGGATAAATCAAGAGTGAAGAAATGGAAGAAAAGAACTTGCTACATATGTCGTGAGAAAGGTCACCTCTCTTCTTCATGCACTATTGGTAACTCCTCATCCAACCCTATTATTATTGATGATGTTTATTCTCTTCGTAAGGATGAGGTTGGAAATGTGTTTGCCAAATATGTTGGTTCCCAATGTGGTGTCAAGAAAAGAACCATTTGGGTTACCAAGCCTATTGTGACTAACTTCTTAGGACCCAACTTGGTTGGGGACCAAGAAGCTAAAACTTGATCAATAGGTGTCAGTGGAGGGCATTGGAGACTTGGCTAAATCATGAAGAATTAAGGGAACTTCATCAATTATATTGTATCAAGCCAAGTGATTTATATTATCTTATCTCTATCATATATCCATTTTTCCTCTTTGCGGTAACATGTTCTCAACTCATTTACATTTAAAGTTACTCTCCCCTTGTGCATGTGTTGGTTTGTACCTTGCATGTGTTTTTATATGTTGTGCATAACCACTTACTTATCTTGAGTTATCAAGTTTATTTGTGTATGTTGGCTTGCACACCATGTACTTGTTTTTTTTGTGTTGAGCCTTTATTGAATTCTACATGTTATCTCATTTTTGGATATTTCTTTGACTTGAAATCATTTAGTGCTCTATTTGATGTAGGTAGAGATGATGATCCCATGTGGGTGCATTGTGTATTCAAACGAAAAATCTTAAATAATGCACTAATCATGGGGGAGTTTTCCTATATTGTGTAGAACACTCCTTTTATGCTTCTTCACAACATGTTTTGCTCCATATCATTTTTATGTCTTTGGAAGATAAATATTCCTTTGGTACTTTGTGTCATCTTGAAAAGTGTTGAGAGTTTGGTGTGGTTTTTGTTTTTAAAGTTTCTCTTTTTGGGAGTTGGCTTTATCTCATTCCTTTCTAACTTTTTTGACATTTTAGAATGAGATAAATCCTTGAGCATTTGTGTTTTTTTCTATCTCTTTCTCTTTGTTTTTTGCCTAGTTCATTTGTTGAACATGTGGTCTTTCATGAGTTGATTTGGTTATTTTGATATAATTTGAACAACCTTTTATCTTGTCACACTTTGGTGTTTCTTCTTGGTTTACTTGGTATTTTGTTCAAATTGTATCTCCTTTGGTTCTTGAAAGTAGTGTGCATGCATATTTAATAAATGTATATATTATAGCGTGCTTGCTTTACTTGATCCAATATATAGGGGAAACTCCACAAAATCCTAATTGGCTAAGATGTGCATGAAATTCAATTCATATCAATATGCACATATTTATGTGGAGTCTCTCCTATGTATTGTAGTTGCTCTAACTACTTTGGACCCAATAAGTTTGGGGACCATATTGTACTTGAATTTTGTTTTAGGTACCTTCGAGGTGCATTGGATGCTTGTATATTTCATAAGGAATAAATGACGACTCAATGATAATTAGAGACAAGCAAGGATGATCAAGAAACTCCTATCTACTTCATCACAACAATGATATCTCGGTAACAAGTATCTCTTACTCGTGCGTACATATCGTCTTCCAACCTATGGTAGGTTGCATATTAGCATGATTTTTTTTGTATTTGTAGTTGTTGTGGTTCTTTCTTTGGCCTTAAAGAACTCTCTCTATTGCATATGTGAGTAAGTTGAGATGAGTGCATATAATTGGGACTATACAAAATCATCCTCATAATTCACCAATCCCAAATATGTCAATCTAGCAATTATATTGCCTATTGTTTCCTCAAAGTACTCTCATGTGCAATATTGATGAATTTGCGAAGTTGATTCTTTCTTTGTGATACTTAATTCCTCTTGCAATACATTCCAACTATCTCTACTTCCCTTAGTGGTAGTTGCGATGTATTTGATATGTTTGTGGTTAAAGTTCATGAATATACAATAAGATAAAATTGAGCCTTTTGGCCATGCTATCAAGCAAAGATCTTAGTGGTGTATTGTCATGACTTCATTTTGGATATCTTGCTCGATTTATTTTAGTATCTATTTTGTGTGTACATGTTTCTTTGTGGATCAATATCTTTGTGAGATTGTCTACTTAGAAACTTATACACATGAGAGATGTTACTTCTCCATTTTTGGCATCTTCTTTGTTTCATGTGTGTTGTATGGTCATACTAAGCAATATCATTCATTGAAGACTATGTTGATGCTCAATGATCATCCTTGCATTAGTCTTATACTATGCTTTGTCATGCCTCTCACACATCCTTGTGGTTGAGCCTGCTATTATGTTGTCTCTTACTCATTGCTCAACCATTTGTTTATTGCAAGTTTTATGCCTTGGTATATGCTCTTTCGTACATAGTTGGGTTTTAAATAATATCGAGGGAGTGAGGATGCCATGTTTGTCCATATTATATTCAAATGCAATTTTTTTGCACAAACTTTGGGGAGCCTCCTCATATTATATAGATCACTCTCTTTTCAATCTTATCATAATATCTATCTTTCATTTGGTATGTTCTTTTTGTCAAGTGGTTCTTTGGATCTTTTGATTGCTTTCTTCATTTGTTGATGCTTCTTCACCTTGTTAATTTTTTTTTGCAATCTTTTGATCCTCAATATTGTTTAACCTCCTCCTAAGTATTTGTCATTGGATATGTGCATTTTATTCCACTCACACTATGAGAAATGTACACATTTTGGAGTAATTATCACTCTATTGGTCGTGTAGAGCTTTTCACCCATTTTGGCAATCGATGCCAATGGGGGAGAAGTTTTGGAGGGTTTAAGGGAAGTTGGTTTCATGCTTTGAGTTTGTTCTTATGCATTTGCCTCTCATGCTCTTGCATCTTTGTTGTTGCTTTGCATGTTGAATATATAGATATAAACCCTCTCAAAGGGATTGTCATGCTCTTGCATCTTTGTTGTTGCTTTGCGTGTTGAATATATAGATATAAACCCTCTCAAAGGGATTGTCATCAATTACCAAAATGGGGGAGATTGAAAGAACATATGTGCCCCATGTGTGGTTTTGGTAATTAATGACAGTCTTTATGGACTTATGTTTGCATTGAGTTTTACTTGTAGGATTTGTCCATAGGCAATGCTTGAACCATATGTTGGCTTCAAGGTTGGAAGAAGAAGAAAGTGAAAAAGATCAAGTGTTGATCAAGGTTTCAAGGAATGATCTGGAGATTGGTCAAGTAGAAGTTGAGCCTATGGCAAGTGTGTATTGAATAATAAGATGATCTCAAGTGTATCTTGCCATCCTTATGGTGATCATGGATATGTGAATATATGCCTAAAAGAGAGGCTCTTCCATAGTGGAGTATGGGGGAGCAAATTCCAAGTTTTCACCAAGCTAGCGCAATCAAGAAAGGTGTTCCATCTTGAGGTGTAGAAGATCTTCATCATCAACATCAAGTGGAATATACACAAGGCAATTGTTTGATCTTGATAGGGTTTCTTTCTTACTAGTCTCGTGGTGTTAGTTGGGGAGACCGGTTTATAGGATAGATAACCGTACTATCAAGAGGGGCTCTTGAGTGAGTAACTTGATTATATCCCTCGGTGAGAGCTCAAACCTTTGCATACTTGACATCATATTTCTTGGTTCTTATTTGGGTCTTACTCATGTGAGTATTTAGATCTTGTGTTAATCTCCATGACAAGCTCAAGTTCATCGAAAACGAATTTCATATGCTTTCTCTATTGCGTTTTCGATGTTGGAGGTTTTATCGGTTCCTCTTTTTGGGAGAGGTCAAACCTTTCGTCATTTGGTTCTATCCTATCTTTCTGGACTATGATGTTTCTACAGACGATCTTGTAGATCTCATTGTCCTCTTTAAAACGATCCCAAGATCATCAAAAACGGAGTCCGGATGCAAAAGTTATGATTGTTTCGGTTTATTTACGCGATTTCAGGGGGGCGGATTATCCGGCCATGGGGGCGGATTATCCGGCCCAATTTTCGGAAAACGGCTAAGGACTTTGAGGCATGGCTCCCAGTAACAGGGGCAGATTATTCGGGCCTCCAGGGGCGGATTATCCGGCCCAAATATCCGCCCCCCATATTGAGGGTCGTGTAGGGGTTTCGCGCATAAAAACAATAAATTTTACTCTACGCTCCTGAACCCCTGAAGCTGCCAGGACCTATCTATTAGTAATACAGTAACGAGAGGGGCTTTTCAGGAACTTACCCTTGAAGACCGAAAAGCGTTGTCAACGCTCAGGAGAGCGTGGTTGATGTAGACGAGCCGAAGCCGACCTCAAGGTCGTGATGAAGTCCTTTCACTCCTTCTGGCTCCAACGACTTGAGTGCCTCAAGTGTGACACCTCGCGGGGAGTTACACACGTCCGGTGCCTGACGATGACTCCCGCTTCCCCGATCCAGCAGCAGTTGCGGAAGTAGAGCTCCCGGATCTGAATCTCGCAGCGCGACGACGCTCCGCGGTGAAGATGTCTCTCGCTCACGCAATCCAGACTTGGGACCACGGTCACGAGAGAGAGAGGGGGAGAGAGAAAATATCAATTAGAGGTCCTCCCAAAAGTGGGAGACCTTTATTGATTATTGGGGTGTATATTCTAGGCCAAATACCCCACTTTATATAGGGGGACCTCCCCTCAAGTCCTGGGGTGGGACTAAAGGAGAGGAGGGGGGAGGAGGTGGCCGCCGACCACTAGTGGGCCCCGTAGGGGGGCTAGGCCGAGCCGGCCTCCCCCTTGGTCCCTCTCTCCTTTCTCCTTTCCCTAATGGGCCCTCTCCCTCCGGAATTGGCCCATTAAGCCTTTTTGACCTTTAATTGATTTTCTCTTTATTAAATAATTATGAATAAATGATTAAATCAACATTTAACATTCATTCACATATTATTCGATCTCTGTGGCCATGGAACACCTTCCACCTCCACTTCGGACATCCTCCGGACTTACCGAAACCCTTCTGATTTTCTCCCTTCTTTTCTTCGGTGATTCTACCAATCCTATAAACACTCTCTAAGCATCATCAAGCCCTTAAGCGTGATACCCCACGGTTCGGGAACACTCCAGACATGGTCGGGACACTCCCGCACCAATGATCAACAGAGGGACCTGGATGGCCATGTGACCTCTATGCGTTCCGAAGATCTTTCATTGTTTGAACCGACGATGTGTCTTATTCCCTTTGTCTCTCGATACTTGCATTGCCCAAGATCTGATCAATGACATCACCATGTCGTCTTCAATCAAGCATCGAACAATGCTATTTGACTCGCTCGACAAGTGATATCCCGTGATCTAATCACACGCAAGACTATTGGATATAACCTCTCCGAGTAGGCCCTTGAGTATCTTCCTGTCACATGGACGGACAAATCCCGCTCTTGACATATATTGCCTCTACGGTTTCCTCCGAATACCTGAACACACCTTTATAACCACCGTTTTACCAGATGGCGTTTGATGCTATCTAAGCATTCTCGGGAGACAGTGATTGATATAGTCTCACGGTCTAAGGAATAGTCTACAAGGATCCATTTCTAATCATCGTAACTTGAACTTCGTGACATGATCGAATCACGATGTTTAGGTTGGGTATTGGTTCATCATCTCATTCTCAGAATGAGATGACCTCATTTCCAACTGGCATAAATGCCACATGATCAGGAAACATGATCATCCGTTGACCAATGAACCAGTGACTAGAGTTTCACTGGGAACCCCTGGTTTGTTTGTATATCACACGTGTATTGATGTTTCCACTCAATACAGTTATAGCATGATATAAAACTTAATCATAAACTATATGAAATATGGTAATAGTCCTTACTACTATTTGTCTCTAGGGCATATTTCCAACAGGTCGCGCCGTGAAGTCCTTAGCCATATTTTGGTCCGGGGAACCCGGAATATCCGGGGGAGGGGCGGATTATCCGGCCTAGGAGGTCCCAAACGGTCATATTTCGTTGGGGAGGGGTATAAATAGACCCCTTCTTCCTCCTTAGGCTGGTGGCTTGCATTCTCTCTCTCCTCCATTGTTTTGACCTTCAAGAGCTTGCAAATTCTCTCAACCCCTCCCATATTTCTTGAATCTTTTTGGGGGATTTGAAAGGGGTGGTCTAGATCTACAACTCCACCAATACATCTCTCCTCTATGTGAGAGGAACATATTGGGATCTAGATCTCCGGGTTTCTTTTGTGGATTTCCTCTTGTGTTCTTCCTCTCTTATTCTCCCACTAGCTTTTGTAGCTTTGATGGGATTTGGGAAAGAAGAACTTGAGCACTTCCTGTGTTCTTGCCATTTCATTTGGTGCATAGGTTTGAGTTCTTGGTGAGGATTTGATTGGGTGAAAGGTGAGAAGCTTTTTACTCTTGGGTTCTTGGAACCCTAGACGGTTTAGTTGTTTTGCAGGTTTGTGGATTACTTGGGGCCTCCAATTAAGTTGTGGAGCTTTACCCGAGCTTGTTTGTTGGGAGCCTCCAATTGAGTTGTGGAGAAGTGCCCCAATCTTTGTGAGAAGTTACGGATTACCACCGACAAGTGCACCGATAGTGAAGAAGTGAACCGGGCCTCTTGTGGCGAGGTTCATAGGAGAATAGGGTGAGGCCTTTTGTGGCATGGTGGTCCTAGTACCGCCCACCCCTCCAACAAGACATACTCCCTTTATGGGAGGAACTCGGTTATAAATCATCGTCTCTGCGTGCCTCGGTTATCTCTATACCCGAGCTATTACTTATGCACTTCACTTTGTGATAGCCTTCGTGCTTGAAGTCTTATATCTAGCTATCACATAGTTGCTTGTATTGCTTAGCATAAGTTGTTGGTGCACATAGGTGAACCGTAGTTTATATAAGATTTGTGCTTGACAAAGTAAACGCTAGTTTTATTCCGCCTTTGTTAAGCCCATTTCGTAAAAGTTTTAAACCGCCTATTCACCCCCCTCTAGGCGGCATCTGTATCCTTTTCACCCTCTCCTCCGGGGACACGAGCATGGCGTACAACCTCATGGCCTTGTTGTATAGGGCCTCGTGGCGCAGCCTGGCCTCCTCCTCGATTCGATTGACCTTCGCCTCCGCCTCCGCCTCCCTCTACGGCTGAGAGCGAGCGGCAGGAGGCCTGCACCTCAACCTCGCTTCTACGAGTAGGCTATAGGGGACGCGAGCAGGACGTGCTCTCCAGCGAGTCCTCCGACAAGTTGTGGGAAGCCATCAGTAGCGGCGGTGGCGTTGGGCTCCGTCGATGGCGCCAGCGTGTGGATGGGAGAAGGAAAGGAGCAGAGTGCGGCGGCGGGGCAGGGACACGCGTGCGGGGATAAGGTTTGCCTGAGCTGTGAGATCTCTCTGCCAAACCAGCCGCAGGCCGACCACCTTCGACGAAGAAGATGACCACCTCCACCAAACCCAGGGCCTCCGCCGATCCCTACAGCCGGTGAGAACTCCAAAAGCGATGCCCTCAAGAGGGGAACGATGCACAAGACACCGCCATCGCTCGATCCCTCGGGATCTGAGGTTCCCCCAGAGTTTTCTTGGCTTGAGGGACGAGGGGCACCAGATCACCGTCCGCCACGTCGCTGCTCCTCCGGCCATGCCGCAGCCGCCGCACGCCAGAGATGCCACGCCGTTGAGGTGCCCGACGCGCACCCCATCCGCAAAGAGGATTGGCGTCCCGCGCCGCCGATCTACTCCGGGGAAGACGAGAGATCCCCCCCTCCCGCCGCCGACAGCGCCCAGGCTTTGCCTGGCCACACACTTGGTGGCAGCGGGGGAGAGAGGAGGGAGGGGAGTTGGGGGGCTGGGGCGGCGGCTAGGGTTTCCCCTCCCGTCGCCACACGGGGGTGAGAGGAGGAAGGAGGGAGCTTTGGTACAACTAGAGGGAAATAAAATAAACTAAGTACCCTGCCTCATGAATACTAGCCATATACCTAAAATAACACATGGCATGAATGCATTTTCTTCAAACAAACCAACAGTTACCTAAAATAAAGTTTGCAATTAAAAGAACTAGCGTGCAAAAACATGTGGAGGACGTGCATTAGCTTAATTTGTACGAGTACAAAGATAACGTAAACATTAAATAAATCTTTGAGGAATTCAAGGTTGGAAGCGCAATATGTCATTTCTATATGATTTTATCATCACCAGCGTGTTAGAATTGCCCTCAATCACTGTCAAGTAGTTCCCTAGCCATGTTCAAGCCTTGCACAAAGAATTTCTTGGCATGCACTACTCCATAGATAATCCCGACTACCATTCAATTATCCTAGTCCATGTACCTCCTGAAGTTAGCGATGCAGAACTTGGCAATGGTGCGGGTAGTCAGATTAAAATAAAATCTAACAAGGTTTATCCGTCACTCGTACTTACTTGCGATGTGACATGTGAGTAATGAAGGTTTTATTTTGTACCTGATTCCTTAGCAACTTGAGTTATGGCTATAATTGATTATTTAATAATGGTATATTTATGGGTACTTTGAGATACGACTCTAGAAATATTTGTACCGTTAGGACTATGGTCCTTGAAATTAGTTTGAGATGAATATTGATCTATCAAGTTATGGGACTGAACACACTTAGATCTTCGATCACTTATTCAGATAGTCTAAGGGATTTATATTGCACTAGACTTTCTTGGGCATTGAAATTATGTCGTTTTGTGTTGGGGATTGATATTATGTTGTTCCAAGTTGGCGATTAAAATTACGAGGTTCTAGGTTTGAATTTATCTATCCTAGGTTGGGGATTTAAATCACCCTAAGAGGGTATTTAAATACTTTGTAGGGCTTTGGGATTTAGTTTTCATACTTTTTTGGAACTTCATTATGATGGGTAACACTACAATATAGAGCTCGGGCGCTGGCGCTTATAGAAGCCGAGGCACGGCCTTAGTCGTTGCTCTCGTGTTGGCATGGCAAAAAAAGCCGTCAGGGATTCTAAAACGACGGCGAATTTTTTGGCACGGCACAACGTGATCCGCCGAGCTACCACTTCCGCAGCGAGGAAGAGGATGCACCTTGGTACAAGAAACACGGCGGGGCTAGCACTTGCCGAGAAATAGTGAAGCTGCTTCTTCGTGCTTGGTACACTTTTCAGCGACACTATTATTAATACAATTAGTAAAAATGAGATCATCTGGACGTGTGTTGATTCGAATCAGATGCTGGATTATATTAACGTATCAAAGTCATTGATAAATAGTATTACATTAATTAAAATACAACATTTAATTATGATATTTCACAATTTCTTTTCCTACCGATCTAATCCTCCATCCCTTATTTTGGGATGGAGGGTTATACAACAGTCATGCTTTCATGGATTCTTGATGAAACGCATGTCCATCCCCGCGACACGGTTCTGGCCACCATCATCTCCGAGCCATGAGCTTTTGACCTCGCCGACGATCTGGCCGTCATTATCGTCGTGGTAGGCACTAATGATCTCTCCAACAATTAGTGTGTCAGGCTTGGTGAGTATGTTCTGGCCAGCCTCCTAGTGCAGATCTAAAATAGAAATGAATGATAGATTAACTAAAGGGGGATGAAGAAATCAGCGAGACGCACTTTGAAGATGGGATAATGAACATGGACATGAACGATGGAGGACTTCACTGAGAGTTGAGAAGATCGGGCAACTTGACCGACCGTGGACCGCTTGGACACATCAGTGTTCAGAGTGGACATTAGGAAAAGCCCTGATGAAATCTAGGGGTTGGAGTGGAAAGACGGATACCATATGAGATGCATTGTTCAGAGGGGAAAGAGCGAGAGAGGCTGAGATATAGGTTAGCAGTGGAGTGCGGTGACGTGGAGGAAGAGGATGTGGTTCTTAATTATATAGGACAGGCTTGGTGGATGTCGATATGGTAAATTTTATTGGCTCTAGGGCCTCACTTGCTGGCCAATCGGTACACAAATGAAGAATTTAGCAAAAAAACTTCTTTCCATTACTGGTGTATAAAACAGAAAACATAGCATGAAGCCTGTAAAGACTTCACAAATCTCTACACTTCAGAAATCTTTAATTACGTCCTTAATTAATTATTCAGTGTACAAAACGTACAAAACAACAAAAGTAACTTCTTTTCATTTATTCAGTGTATAAAACAGGAAACGCTTCATAAATCTTAAGTGCCTTAATTATTCGGTGTACAAAATGTAGAAAACAGCACAAATAACTTTTTTGCATTTATTCGGTGTACAAAACAACGAACAAAACAAGAAACACTTCACAAATCTTAAGTACCTTAATTATTCGGTGTACAATCAAAACGACGAACAAAACAGGAGCACTTCACAACAGGAATCGCATAAGACATCTTTAGCCAGTTCCTATAGGCGCCAACACATCGACTAAATCCAGGCACGGCGACTTAATCATGTTTACCTTATCTCGCTCTTCATGCCTTCCTTCTTCCACATTCTCCTGAAACTCTTGGTCGGACACCTTCAATTTCATGTGTTGGGTAAGCTTCCACATCGCCAGCAATGCACGAGAAAGCTCCGGTGAGTGTGATTCATCAATACAATCCACCATGTGGCACTTAGGTGATTTATAGTGGCAACCCATGAACTTGTGCCCGGTGTCCACGCCCTCGTATGCCACAAGCCGATGCGGGAACAACCCGCAGTCGCACTGCAGTCACGTCCTTGGTCACGTCTCATCTATTCCATTCGAGTGCTTGTCATGGATCCACTTAGGCACTTTGCCGACCTGCGAAGAACAACTCCAATTGTTCCTAATCGAGATCGATCAAATAATCCAACAATAATAGTTATGGATGAAAAAACCAAAAAATGGATGATAACGTACAACATCGCTGCCGCTCTCAACCTAATTATCGCAGCCACGCATCATCGTGTTTCTGCGCCGGTCCTACCGCCACCGCTACAGCCGCTGTCCCGCCAGACGAATCGAATGTCTACCGTGCGAGATGGGCTGGTACGGTGCACGAACAATGATGATTGGGTCGGTACGCATGTGACTGGTAGTGGACGGTGGTTGATAAGGAGACAACAACTCGTGTTGGGGCACACATGTTAGAGAGACAGGCTTGAGGAATTAGATTCGCGTGAACGTCTCGAAACAAACACGGTGCAAAATTAAATATCTCTATTTCTATGGCGCGGCAATCGCGGCCACCATTATTACGTCCAATGTACCGCGGCACTCCAATATGCCGGCATCGAGTGTGCCACGGCGTATAAGTGGCCTCCATGACAAAATGGTGCCGCGACATCCCATCCACCACGTAACCAACTTTTGCCTGTTCTTTTTGCTTATGCCGTCCCAAAAATTCGCCGGGTATGTGGATGTATTTTTGTAGTGTAATTTCACATAATGGTGGTGCTGTTTAGAGTACCATTCCATTTTAATTATTGTAACTTTTACTAGCATAGAGCGTCCTATGGACACGGGTCAAAAAACCCCTTTGCTAGATAGTTGTCGCTGATGTGAAAACAGCTATGGCAATGGAACCAAAACCCATTACCAATAGGGGCTATATTTGACAACGGTTATCGTCAAACACCCATTGCCTGAAGGTTGGACTCATGAGTAACGGTTAGTCACGTTCTACGCGTTTGCATTAAGCTATTTCTATTTGTCAATACCAGGAATTTATATTTCACAGCAGATTAAAATGTAGAAGGATGCAAGGACTAGGACTAAAACAGTAACATATTTTTACTCATAGCTTAGAACACTGTCAGCATTATATTTGTACTATAACTAGACCTTTTGCACATTGTAATGCCAATAGCAACTAATAAGACTTCATATAACTAATATGTCATGTATGTCCTTAGCTTGGTCACGCCCAACGGAATTCCAAATAGGCTCGGCTAGTTGTTTCACGCTTTTCCAAGCCACCTATTTGTCATACTTGTTGTCACTTGATAATTGCAAATTATTAGGTGGACAAGCTATAGTCAAATCTCAATGAACATAGTCTCAAATTCAAGTGAGGAAGAGAATGATAAATAAACATACATTAGGGCTAGCAACTAAATGATGCAGAGGTTAGATGCAAGAAACCACATCGAACTCGCACAGCTCACGTAGGTACCACTAGTAGAAAGAGGGGATTTGGTCCAGCGTTCAAATTTTATTGGTCCCGGTTCGTTTCCGTAATCGGGACCAATGCCAGGCACCGGTCCCGGCTCATGCCGCCAGGGCATTGGTCCCGGTTCATCTGTAAGCATTGGTCCCGGTTTATGGCACGAACCGGGACCAATGACCCCGCGATGCACACGTGGCTCTCTGCGAGGCATTGGTCCCGGTTCATGCCAACAACCACGCGACGGTCAGCAGTCCAGGAATTAATATAAATTAATTCGGCGCAGAAATTAATTCGAGGCAGAAATTAATTCGAGGTAGAAATTGAATTGATCACTATTTTTTAACAAATATTTCACGAATTAATCGAGACAAAGGTCTAAATTGAGACATTTTATTATTTGACCACAAATTTTTCTATACAAATAAAGATGCGACTTTATAAATTTCTAGTGGATAACACTTCCGCTGCCGCTATCCTCCGAGCCGTTGTCCTCCGTGCCGCCGGCTTCCTCGTCGTCGTCGGACGAAATCTCCACGATTTCGGCGTTGTTCGGGAGATGGAGCTCGTCCGCGCGCATAGCGGCATCGATGGCGGTGTAGATGGTCCGTCCAGGGACGGACCAGAACAACTCCCGCCCTTCTTGGTTGCGGCGATCCGGGTGCACCAGGCGCCCGTCCACGAAACGGTTGCCAAGCTTGGCCTTCCGCTCCTTCTTGAACAGCCGGGGCCAATACTCGCTGCCCGCCGCGTACCGGGGCAACGCCCTAAAGCACGCGGGCAGTTGGCGACGACGCTCCGCAATGACGTACTCCATCTCGTATCCGCGGGGGTTGAGGAGCGGAGCCACCGGCACACCCCCCTCGCTGATGCGAACCGCGGAAGGGTCGCGGCGCGAGGATGCCATAGATCGCAAACTGCGCCGCCTCGTAGTGGTTGAGCATGGGCACCTCCATGACGGCGCGGTGGAGATTGGAGAGGGAGGGGAGGCGAAATGACGGCGCGGTGGAGAGGCAAAGTGGTGGGATGGAGAGGGACTGCAGAGAGGCAGCATATTTATGCACGGGGACGACGAATCTACGGAGGCATTGGTCCCGGTTATTGCCAAGAACCGGGACCAAAGCCCCTCCCGCGCGACACGTGGCGTGTAGCAGCGCTCACGAAGTCATTGGTCCCGGGTCGTGCCATTAACCGGGACCAATGACCTGGGTGGGGTGCGAGCTGTTGGGCGGCCACGTGTCGTGCGGGAGGGGCTTTGGTCCCAGTTCATGGCAACCCGGGACCAAAAACCCTCCCCTGGCTATATATAAGCCCAGCCCTTTGCCCACCAAGTTTTGCTGGATTGTGTGTGAGGAGTGGGTGCTAGCTTTTTTTTTCTTTGATTGCACACAAGGTGTTCGACGAAATGTCCGAGCCACACTTTAGTTCGCACAACACGGTATCCTCGGCTGAGGTTAGCAACCTTATCTTCTTTATCTGTAACTGATACAAAAATATTGTATCTATCCATGTAGGGTGGTCATTTTACTATTGACGATGTTATTGTAATGGTTAATTATTATGACGCAGATCGATGCACGAATGCGATGGATGTATGGCGACCGACGCCATTCCGATTTTATTGCAGGCCTCCATAAATTTATCGATTTGGCTAAGGCAAACAAAGTGGATAATTTTATGCCTTGTCCCTGCGTCGACTGTCGGAACGTGGCGGAGCACTCTGCCCCGAGAATCCTTCAAAGCCATCTGCTTCAGAGAGGTTTCATGCCCGGATATTATTGTTGGGCCATGCACGGAGAAAGAGGGGTTAGGCTGGAAGAAAATGAAGAAGAGGAGGAGGCTGACAGCTATCCTATGTCCCCTGAAGAATACGGTGATACTGCAATGGAAGACAATGAAGAAGAGGGAGGCGGCAATGAAGAAGAACAACGGGCATCAGATGAGCCCGCTGATGGTCTTGGTCGGGTCATTTCTGATACAAAGCAACAATGTGATACAGAAAGGGAGAAGCTTAAGTTGGAGGCCATGCAAAAGGATCACAAAAAGTTGTTGTACCCAAATTGCGAAGATGGCAGCACAAAGCTCGGCACCACACTTGAACTGCTGAAATGGAAGGCAGAGACTGGCTTATCTGACAAGGAATTTGAGAAGTTACTGAAAATAATGAAGCCGAAGCTTCCAAAGGATAACGAAGCAAAGAAGACTATCTGCCCTCTAGGATTAGATGTGGAGAAGATACATGCATGCATTAATGACTGCATCCTGTACCGCGGTGAGAAGTACGCGAATATGGATAAATGCCCGGTATGCAATGCATGTCGATACAAGATCAGACAAGATGACCCTGGTGATGTTGAGGGAGATGACGAGCCCTCCAGGAAGAGGGTTCCTACTAAGGTTATGTGGTATGCTCCTATAATACCACGGTTGAAACGTCTGTTCAGAAATAAAGAGCATGGTAGGTTGTTGCGATGGCACAAAGAAGAGCGTAAGAAAGACGGGAAACTGAGACACCTTGCCGATAGGTTGAAGTGGAGAAACATCGAGAGAAAGTACTCGAACTTTGTAGGTGACGCGAGGAACTTATGGTTTGGTCTAAGTACAGACGGCATGAATCCTTTTGGGGAGCAGAGCTGTAGTCACAACACCTGGCCAGTGACTCTATGTATCTACAACCTTCCTCCTTGGTTGTGCATGAAGCGGAAGTTCATTATGATGCCAGTGCTCATCCAAGGACCGAACCAACCCGGCAACGACATTGATATGTACCTAAGGCCATTAGTCGATGAATTTTTGCAGTTGTGGGCAGAACCAGGTGTAAAGGTGTGGGATGAGCACAAACAGGAGCCATTTGACCTACGAGCGTTGTTGTTCGTAACCATCAATAATTGGCCTGCTCTTAGTAACATTTTAGGACAGTCAAACAAGGGATACAATGCAGGCACGCACTGTTTAGATAATACTAAAGGTACATATTTGGATAAATGTAAGAAGGTTCTGTACCTTGGGTGTCGTAAATTTCTTCCGACCAATCATCAAGTAAGAAAGAAAGGCAAGAATTTCAACGGTGAGGCAGATTACCGGAAGAAGCCTAAACTCCCTAAAGGTGCTGATGTATTTGGTATGGTGAAGGACCTAGAAGTAATCTTTGGAAAGGGTCCTGGCGGTCAATCTATTCCGAAAGACCCCATTATCGGACACACGGCCATGTGGAAAAAGAAATCTATATTTTGGGAGCTTGAGTATTGGAAAGACCTAGAGGTCCGTTCCTTAATCGACGTGATGCACGTGACGAAGAATCTTTGCGTGAACCTGCTAGGCTTCCTGGGCGTGCATGGGAAGACAAAAGATACACCAGAAGCACGGGAGGACCAACAACGTATCAAAGACCCACACAATAAGCATACTGATAAAGGACGTAAATACTTAAGTAGCTACGCTCTTACCAAAGCAGAGAAGGAAATATTTTTTGAAGTCCTTTACAGTATCAAGGTCCCGGCTGGCTTCTCGTCAAATATAAAGGGAATAATAAATATGGCAGAGAAAAAATTTCAGAACCTGAAGTCTCATGATTGCCACGTGATTATGACACAGTTGCTTCCGGTTGCATTGAGAGGGCTTCTACCGGAAAATGTTCGATTAGCCATTGTGAAGCTATGTGTATTCCTCAATGCAATATCTCAGAAGGTAATCGATCAAGAAAGTCTGGAAAGGCTACAGAAGGATGTGGTCCAATGTCTTGTCAGTTTTGAGTTGGTGTTCCCCCCGTCCTTCTTCAATATTATGACGCATCTCTTAGTTCACCTAGTCGATGAGGTTTACATTCTCGGTCCTGTATTTCTGCACAATATGTTCCCCTTCGAGAGATTCATGGGAGTCTTAAAGAAATATGTTCGTAACCGTGCTAGGCCAGAAGGAAGCATCTCCAAGGGCTATGGAACAGAGGAGGTCATTGGGTTCTGTGTAGACTTTCTTCCTGACCTTAAGCCGATTGGTGTTCCTGAATCACGGTATGAGGGGACACTGAGTGGAAAAGGCACGCTAGGAAATAAAGCAATGATATTTAGGGACGGAAATTCTTTGAATCAAGCACACTACATAGTTCTCCAAAGTTCTACCTTCGTGGCTCCGTATATCGAGGAACACATGAATGTTGTATTCTCCAAGTTCCCGGGGAAGGATGACTACTGGATTAAAAAAAATCACATGGAGACTTTCGGCACTTGGTTGCAATTACATCTCATGAATGCCACCACTATTGGAGATCAGCTCTACTTGTTGGCCGCGACACCATCTGCAACTTTATTGACTTTCCAAGGGTACGAGATAAATGGGAATACATTTTACACGATTGCCCAAGATAAAAAGAGCACCAACCAAAACAGTGGTGCCCGCTTTGATGCAACATGCGAGAATGGAAAAAAGGACACATACTATGGTTACATAGAGGAGATATGGGAACTTGACTATGGACCTACTTTTAAGGTCCCATTGTTTCGGTGCAGTTGGGTCAACATGAATGGAGAAGGGGTAAAGGTAGACCAGGTATGCAAATGACAACAAGGATCTCAAGAATCTTGGTTACAGAGACGAACCATTTGTCCTAGCCAATGATGTGGCTCAGGTTTTTTATGTGAAGGACATGTCCTCTAGACCACAAAAAAGAAAAAAATAAGGAAACGAATACATCAAACGATGAGCCCAGGCGTCACATAGTTCTTTTAGGGAAAACAAACATCACGGGAGTCGAGGACAAGACAGACATGTCAGCAGATTATGATAAGTTTGATGAAATTCCGCCCTTCACCATGAAAACTGACCCAAGCATCCCGTTAAGCAAAGAAGATGCTCCATGGTTACAGCCTAAGAAGCGATCATAGGCAAGGGATCGACATACGCAATGAAGGATTCATATCCTAAATCCTAAACCCTATGTAAATCTATGTAATGTATGGAAACTTTATGTGATGTATGGAAACTTTATGTGATGTATCGAAACTTTATGTAATGGAGTCTTTCACGGTCTTGCAGGGAAATTTTTCCGAGGCGGAGCTTTTGAAGATGCCGTAGGGCGTGTGCACCAACGACATCTTCGAGAAGCTCCGCCACGGGAGATTTCTCAACCCTTTCCCCAACACTGTTAGAGGAGATGGAGTCTTTCACGGGCTTGCAGGGAAATTTTTCCGAGGCGGAGCTTCCGAAGATGCCGTAGGGCGTGTGCACCAATGACATCTTCGAGAAGCTCCGCCACGGGAGATTTCTCAACCCTTTCCCCAACAATGTTAGAGGAGATGGAGTCTTTCACGGGCTTGCAGGGAAATTTTTCCGAGGCGGAGCTTCCGAAGATGCCGTAGGGCGTGTGCACCAACAACATCTTCGAGAAGCTCTGCCACGGGAGATTTCCCAACCCTCCATCCATGGGGATGAAACTCTCTCTACCTATGTTGGCTTGTTGAGCTGCTTGCCATGGCGTATCAATGGTCCTTTTATAGGCACGACGTTGCTTCTACTTTGTCTTGTTCCTCCGACAGGGCGTCGTGCGCTACATGCTTTATCTCATCGAGCAGTGCGTCCACCCACACATCCTTATCCCGCCGACAGCTTTAGTCTCAGTTGCACCCACCAGCCGGGACTAAAGGTTACCCACGCGTCCTTATCCCACCGACAGCTTTAGTCTCGATTGCACCCACCAGCCGGGACTAAAGGTTATCCACGCGTCCTTATCCCACCGACACCTTTAGTCTCGGTTGCACCCACCAGCCGGGACTAAAGGTTACCCACGCGTCCTTATCCCACCTACAGCTTTAGTCTCGGTTGCACCCACCAGCTGGGACTAAAGGTTACCCACGCGTCCTTATCCCACCGGCATCTTTAGTCTCGGTTGCACCCACCAGCTGGGACTAAAGGTTACCAACGCGTCCTTATCCCACCGACAGCTTTAGTCTCGATTGCACCCACCAGCCGGGACTAAAGGTTACCCACGCGTCCTTATCCCACCGACAGCTTTAGTCTCGGTTGCACCCACTGGCCGGGACTAAAGGTTACCCACGCGTCCTTATCCCATTGGCATCTTTAGTCTCGGTTGCACCCACCAGCCGGGACTAAAGGTTACCCAAGATGCACATGTGTGCACAATATGGGCACATTATCACAAACTATGCCCTGATTCCTCGTTGAACTTGAAGTGGATCTCTGATGAAATAGCATGTTGTGAACCTATAAATGATTTTTTTTTAAATTCACAAGCATTATATCATGTACTTGTAGTATAGCATTACGATCAAGTCATTATATTTATATTGCTATAACATCATACGAAGTAATCTTTATCCTTAGACCATGAGATCATGTTAATTGCTAACACCGGAAGAGTATCTTGATAACATCAAACGTCACACCGTAACAGGGTGACTATAAAGACGGGTTCAGTACTACGAAGGTGTTATGTTGAGGCTCATGGATCAAGAGTGGAATTTGTCAATCCAGATGACGGATAGATATACTCTGGGCTCTCTCGGTGATATCACATTAGGATAGCTTGCAAGCAAGTGATGTGATCACTAGAATGTTATATCACGGGAACGAGAAAAGAGTGCATGTCGGTAACGAGATCAAACTAGGTATGGAGATACCGATGATTGAATCTCGGACACGTCATATATCGAGAGACAAAGGGATTTAGTTACAAGTGTTAAAGGTTCTCACGATCACAAGAGTCATCGTTGAATGTGTAGGAGTCAGTACGGATCTCCAGGTCCCGCTGCTGATTATTGATCGGAGAAGGGTCTCGATCATGTCTGCATTATTCGTGTTGGGTCCGCAGCATAGAAAACAAAAAATTTCCTACGGTGTGAACTACACGCCAAGATCTATCTACTAGGTACAAAGCAACGGGTGGACATACATCCAAAGAGAACTTACCCTCGTAGACAACGAGCTTTGTTAACGAGTAGGAACTCGTGGTTGATGTAGTCGTACACTTGCCGATCTCAAGATCGTGATGAAGTCCAGCAGGTCCGGCTCCAAAGACCACAAGTCCAGCACCGCAAAGCAGCGGTGCATCCGTGATCACACACACGTCTGCACCCGACAACCTCCATCCCTCGCTCCAAGAAGCGTGAAGCAGCAACTCCTTTCCAGATAAAGCCACCAGGAACATGTATCTCGCTAATCCGAGACCATGGGGAATAATACTAGAGGGGGAGAGAGATCCTTCACAAGGAGGTGTGTGTGAGAAGTGATGAGAGGGGGGGCCTTTTATAGGAGGAGGGGAGGGTACCCCTCCCATGGCTGGCGCCCCATGGAGGTGACCCTTCACCTCCCCCATTCATGTGGTGGTAACCCCCTCCACAGAAATTTGCCTCTTCACATTCTCCATTAAAGTATCCACTTTAAATGCATTAAATTTCTCCAAATTTAATGCTCTCTCATTTAATAAAACTCTTTTATTAGTTTTATTCAGAATTTTGTTAATTACTTTAATTAACAAACATTCACATAAAACCCCCTGCAACATTTCAATATTACATGTAGAACCAATTTCAGCAATTTCACCCGAAACAGTTTCGGTGTCTATTGAAATAATTCTAGCGCTTTCTTAAATCTTTATCTAAAACATATTTGATCCAAATGGTGTCGGTATCCCGTAAGTGTGTCACCCTATGGTTCACGAATAATGCAGACATGATCGAGACCCCTCTCCGATCAATAATCAGAAGCAGGACCTCGAGATCCATACTGACTCCTACACATTCAACGATGACTCTTGTGATCGTGTGAACCTTTAACGTCGTAACTAAATCCCTTTGTCCCGAGATATATTACATGTCCGAGATTCGATCATCGGTATCTCCATACCTAGTTTGATCTCTTTACCGACATGCACTCTTTTCTTGTTCCCGTGATATAACATTCTAGTGATCACATCACTTGCTTGCAAGCTATTTCAATGTGATATCACCGAGAGGGCCCAGAGTATATCTATCCGTCATCGGGATGGACAAATCCCACTCTTGATCCATGAGCCTCAACATAACACCTTCGTAATCGAACCCACCTTTATAGTCACCCTGTTACGGTGTGACGTTTGATGTTATCAAGATACTCTTCCGGTGTTAGCAATTAACATGATCTCATGGTCTAAGGACTAAGATTACTTCGTATGATGTTATAGCAATATAAACATAATGACTCTGATCGTGATGCTATACTTCGGATGAATGTTCATCACATCATTCCACCAATGGTGTGACCTTGTTATTAACAACATCCAATGTCCATGATCAGGAAACCTTGATCATCTTGTTAATCAACAAGCTAGTCTATAAGAGAGGCATAACTAGGAACCCTTTTTGTTTATTAAACACACATGTATTGATGTTTCCGATCAATACAATTATAGCATGCAAAATAAACATTTATCATAAACATGGAATAAGATAATAACCATTTTATTATTGCCTCTCGCGCATATTCCCTTCAGTCTCCCACTTGCACTAGAGTCAATAATCTAGTTTGAAAAACTTTGCGTATTGAACACCTATGGCTTTATTGTGTTGTATATACGCTATTGCTAGTGGTTAACATAATCTCCGGATCTGACAATTTCAGGTCCGTGTGTATTTGCATGTCTTTGCGTCTCTATGCATCACTCATTCTCAAATGAGATGGCATTGTATAGATTTGGTCCTTTGGTGAGACCTTTAGTTCGTTTGGCTCAAAATATGTTGATATTATTGTCACACAATATATCTTCGTAGTATTAGCCCACTTTGAACCACACCTAGTTTGATAACAAACTACTTAACACAAATGCCCTCCTATGCTGCTACTATAGCAGTCATATACTTAGCCTTTTGTTGTAGTATCCGTCACAATATCTCAACTTTGGAACTCATCCAAATCCATCATGTAACATCCTTTCCATTATATTGTGCCACCCATAGTCTAAATTGAGATAAATTTAATTTGTATCTTGTGACAAAACTAGTATCAATGTAACACTTTACAATGAACTACCTTTAACTATTTGTCACTTATACATTATATATTCTTAGTTCTTCTAAAGCTCATAAGAATATCTTTACTATTGTCCAATGATCATCTTATGAATCATTCTGGTATATGCTCATAACATTTAGAGCATAGGACATTCTGGATATATACATATCATGGTATAATCGATCAAAATCTTCATGTGATTTTACTCACCAAGTGTTGAAACACTTGAATTTTGATACAATCCTTTCCATGCAGCAAGAACCTTTCTTGTTGTTTCCATATTGAACCCTTTCAATATCTCATATATGTATGTCTGGCACAACCATATTAGCGCCTTAATCTATCCATATAGATATTGATGCCTAATATTCTGGGTTTGCCCAAGTCTTTCATCGAAATCTTACTTTAATGAAATTCTTAACTTGTGTCAATACAAGATACATCATTTCCAATCAACAATATGTCCTCTACATAATGTATTAGAAATATGTCTCAGCGCGCCCACTTAATTTCTTGCAAATGCAAGCATCTTCATCATCTCCGATGAATTTAAACTCTTTTAATAGTTTCATCATGGTGAAGATTCCAACTCCGCTATGCTTACTTCAACTATTGAAGTTTACATGCCCTTTTAGCACCCTTTGAATTAACAAAACCCTTCGGACCATGTCATGTACATGTCCTAGGTTACCATTCTATTAGAAGAACCTTGTTTTGTTTATTCAACTACCATATACCAAATTATATGTAGTGGTTGCTACATTAATCCGTCAAGACTGTATATCGCTATGAAAGATCAAATCTTGTCATAGTCAACTCCTTGAACATTGTCGTAAACTTCTTTCCGACATGTCGACTATTTCATAGATGTTAAACATCCATGTCTTATTTCTTTATAGATCCAAACACGACCGATAGGCTTCACGCCTTTCCGGAGGGTCTTCCAAGTTCGGAAACTTGTTTTCTCGTGTATGGATACTATCACGGATTCTACGAATTCTAGTCATTTTATGGAGTCAGGGCCCATCATTGCTTCTTTGCATGTAGTCGGTTCATCATTGTCAAAACAATAACGACTTGCTTATCAAATCTTACTATTTGATTCTTACCGACCCACACGGTTCTATAGGAACTCTAATCTCCGAGATCACACCTTTTGTAATCACGAGAGCCATGAGCATTGTGGCCGCCACCGGGACACTTTCCGGCGCTGCGCTACTTAGCACATATAGCTAAGGTTCAACAACTTTATCAAAGTTCTGTTGTCCTCCCACTTAACTTTTCACGAAAAATTCCTTCTCAAGAAACTTGACGTTCCAAGCGACAAACTCTTTTGTCCTCGTTGTTATGGAGAAATTCCCAACCAATTCTTTGGGACAACCTACAAAGACGTGCTTATCCGACTTTGGTTGTAAACATTTTACTTATGCATAGCATACCAAAATTTAAGAAAAGACAATTCGGGTTTTATCCCAAACCATAACTCATATGGTGTCATTTCAATGGATCACGATGGTGCTCTTTTCAAAGGTAAAAGCGGTAGTCTCTAAAGCTTCAATCCTTAAAACATAATGGCAGTTTTATAAATGACACCCTTGATCTTACCATGTCAAACATGGTTTGATTTTATCTCTCGAATATGCCATACTCCTATGGTTTATCGGGAAACACAAATCATGGAACAATTCCTCAAGTCTTAGGTGTTTTTGCTAAACATGTAACTCAAATATCTTCCTTTATGATCGAATCATAAACTCTTTATTTTCTTGTTACAATGATTTTACACTTCATCTTGAAAGTCTTTGAACAATTTTCAAATGTTTCATACTTCTTCCTTATTAAGTAAATATACAGATATATTCACTCAAATTTTCAGAGAAAGCATATGAAGCAAAAAGATCCATCGCATATGGCTACACATAATGGACTATGCACATCAGCATGCACAATTTCCAATAAGCTAGCCATCCGTTCCTCTCTGGCCTATGGACGGAGTTTCAATTATCTCGAGGAAAGTCTCACATGCGTCAATTGATCAAAATCAAAGACTCCAAAAATCCATCAACATGAAGTTTCTTCATGTTTTCTTTCCAATACAATTTCAACAGCGATGTCACTTCATAAGTGATCTTTCAATCATTTGTCTTGCGACATTTTAGCAATAGTGTTTATGGATGTGATTTATCCAACTAGACTTGTAAAAGTTCATCCATCCTTTATGGAATACGGTAATTATTTGAACAGCCATTGTTCTCATAATACCGGAACAAAATAACAATTATTTAAACAAATCTTGAAGGCTTGGTTTGATGACAACGAAAACCACAATAACACTTTATTTGTTTTCGATGAACATCATCACTTATTCTCTTGCTAGTTACTTAGGCCATTGTAGTTCATGAATTGTGTTGTCCTGTATGACACTTCATACCAACCAATTCGGTATCAATACCGGTATCCAATACCTCAGAACCACATTGTTTAACATGCAAGGAATACAGCCATAACATGTATATCTTCTATATACCTAAGCTGGACATTTCCAACTTTTTCTTTTCTGCCAAATATTTTATAGATTCTCTTTCAGCAATCCCTTTTCCTTTTAAAAGAATCTATCAACATCAATAGTGGTGTCATTCACTTGACACATAGTACAAAGTGTATATAGTCAAATACTAATACCTTTGAACTTGCACTTTGAAGTGGATCACCATCATCAAATGTTTGGTATTCTTTCAAAAATCCATTATTTAGTAATCTATTAGTGTAGTAAACATTTTACTTACATCTTCTATTCATCCTTATCATGACAACTTTCATGATCAAGCTACTATAGCCTATAAGGAAGAATGACGAGTATAATTTTAGTTCCCAAAACCTTTTGGGAGATTCGGATGCCTAGCATCTCCATCCTTCACAAATTCTCATACAATATGAGAACATGTATTTTGATAAATTATACTCTATCATAATACAACCAAAAACATTGTTTCAGATATCACAATATCTTTCACACATGATGGTTTCTGAAACAATTTTCAGCTCCAATATAATCTTGATATTAAAACAACTTTTTGAATATGAATAATCATGGAGGCAAACATGATACTTTAGATACTAACATTGGAATTCTTACTCTTGATTTAATACTACTTATTAAACTTCATGGAGTAAATAGAGTTTGCTGAAAGTTTGCAATAGGACTTATAAACTTTAAATTGACATTCAAAACAATACGATACCAGTTCGTAAAGTAAATATCCAGAATTCTATAGTTTTATTATCTCAATTAAAACTAAGCATAAGGTAGTGAACAGATGCCAATGACTACAACAAATTATGCAAATTAACTTCGATTTAGTTTATGACAAATTGAGTTCGACTAATCCAAATTAGAAATGAACTCCCACTCAAAAACGACATCCCTCGTGCCTTTTTGGTGATTACATGAACCAAATCCACTACACCAAGTCTGATCATCACGTGAGTCGGTGTAGCTTCAAAGGCGAGCATCAATATGGTCATCACATAAACTATATGATTCATGCTTAACCTTTCGATCCGTGTTCCGAGGCCATGTCTGTACATGCTAGGCTCGCCAAGTAAGAACCTTAGTATTCGCGTGTGTAAAACTGTCTTACACCCGTTGCATGAAAGCGTAGAGTGGAGAACATCCGATCATCACGTGATGTCTCGAAACACGATCCATAGAACGGTGCATACTTAAGGAAGAACACATTTTTATCTTGATATCTAAAAGAGGGATCATCTTACAATGCTATAGAAAGCGCCAATATAGCAGTATAAGATGCTAACATCTAATGTGTAAAGTGAGATGATATGGTCCATGCATTTGATCGCTATCACTTGCATCATGGTATGATCTCTATCATTCCTTTGTGTGTAAGGCCAAGGTCTATGGAACTTACATGTTGAGTGTGTTGTAAGAGTATCTATCATACATCTACTTACAACAATACCATATCAATACACTAGCCCAGCAACGATCTAAACTAGACGCCTCTAATTTATCAATTGCAAGTTTTATGTGGCTTAGGGCTTTCGGAGATAGAACCGTTCTTACCTACGAACATGAACCACAACGAGGATAACCAAATTATTAGCAACTCGTTGTAAATCAGATATTGACTATAGTAGGAGAGACAGACACCCGCCAGCCACTTATGCAAAACAAGTTGCATGTCAGTCGTGGAACCAGTCTCATGTACGATGACATGTAAGGTTGGTCCGGGCCGCTTCATCCTACTATGCCACCAATATCCAAAATACATAGAAGATGCAATAACATGATCATCATCACCCACATATCAACATATGTGTACTACCCGTGCTAAGCACCTGCGCATAGATCAGGCTCTGATACCACTGTTGGGTCCGCAGCATAGAAAACAAAAAAATTCCTACGGTGTGAACTACACGCCAAGATCTATCTACTAGGTACAAAGCAACGGGTGGACATACATCCAAAGAGAACTTACCCTCGTAGACAACGAGCTTTGTTAACGAGTAGGAACTCGTGGTTGATGTAGTCGTACACTTGCCGATCTCAAGATCGTGATGAAGTCCAGCAGGTCCGGCTCCAGCACCACCAAGTCCAGCACCACAAAGCAGCGGTGGATCCGTGATCGCACACACGTCCGGTACCCCGACAACCTCCGTCCCTCGCTCCAGCAAAGCAGCCGAAGCAGCAACTCCTTACCACATAAAGCCACCAGGAACATGTATCTCGCTAATCCGAGACCATGGGGAATAATACTAGAGGAGAGATCCTTCACAAGGAGGTGTGTGAGAAGTGAGTAGAGGGGGCCTTTATAGGAGGAGGGAGGTACCCTCCCATGGCGGGCGCCCCATGGAGGTGACCCTTCACCTCCCCCATTCATGTGGTGGTAACCCCCTCCACATAAATTTGCCTCTTCACATTCTCCATTAAAGTCTCCACTTTAAATGCATTAAATTTCTCCAAATTTAATGCTCTCTCATTTAATAAAACTCTTTTATTAGTTTTATTCAGAATTTTGTTAATTACTTTAATTAACAAACATTCACATAAAACCCCCTGCAACATTTCAATATTACATGTAGAACCAATTTCAGCAATTTCACGCGAAACAATTTCGGTGTCTATTGAAATAATTCCAGCGCTTTCTTAAATATTTATCTGAAACATATTTGCTCCAAATGGTGTCGGTATCCCTTAAGTGTGTCACCCTACGGTTCGCGAATAATGCAGACATGATCGAGACCCCTCTCCGATCAATAATCAGAAGCGGGACCTGGAGATCCATACTGACTCCTACACATTCAACGATGACTCTTGTGATCATGTGAACCTTTAACATCGTAACTAAATATTTTTGTCCTGCGATATATTACATGTCCGAGATTCGATGATCGGTATCTCCATACCTAGTTTGATCTCGTTACCGACATGCAATCTTTTCTCGTTCCCGTGATATAACATTCTAGTGATCACATCACTTGCTTGCAAGCTATTTCAATGTGATATCACCGAGAGGGCCCAGAGTATATCTATCCGTCATCGAGATGGACAAATCCCACTCTTGATCCATGAGCCTCAACATAACACCTACGTAGCACTGAACCCACCTTTATAGTCACCCTGTTACGGTGTGACGTTTGATGTTATCAAGATACTCTTCCGGTGTTAGCAATTAACATGATCTCATGGTCTAAGGACTAAGATTACTTCGTATGATGTTATAGAAATATAAACATAATGACTCTGATCGTAATGCTATACTTCGGATGAATGTTCATCACATCATTCCACCAATGGTGTGACCTTGTTATTAACAACATCCAATGTCCATGATCAGGAAACCTTGATCATCTTGTTAATCAACAAGCTAGTCTATGAGAGAGGCATAACTAGGAACCCTTTTTGTTTATTAAACACACATGTATTGATGTTTCCGATCAATACAATTATAGCATGCAAAACAAACATTTATCATAAATATGGAATAAGATAATAACCACTTTATTATTGCCTCTCGGGCATATTCCCTTCAATTCGCGAACCGTAGGGTGGCACACTTAAGAGTTACCAGACACCATTTTGGAGCACATATGTTTCAGACGAAAGAATTGCAAAGCGCAGGAATTGTTTCAATAGAAACCGGAAATTGTTTCGGGTGAAATTGCAGAAGGTGGTTCTGCAAGTGATATTGAAATATTGCAAGGGGCTATATGTGAATGTTTGTTAATTAAAGTAATTAACAAAATTCTGAATAAATTTAATAAAAAAGAGTTTTATTAAATGAGAGAGCATTAAATTTGGAGAAATTTAATGCATTTAAAGTGGAGAATTTAAAAGGGAATGTGAAGAGGCATTTTAATATGGAGGTTACCACATGAATGGGGAGGTGAGGGTCACCCCATGCGCCAAGCCATGGAGAGAGGGGCACCTCCTCCTATAAAAGGCCACCCATTCCTCCTTCATCCACACACCTCCTCGTGAAGGATCTCTCCCTCTAAAATTATTCCCCATGGTCTCGGATTAGCGAGATACATGTTACCGTGGCATTTCATCTGGAAGGAGTTGCTTCGCTTGGATCGCTGGAGCGAGGAGGTGGAGGTTGTCCGTGGCTTGAACGTGTGTGCAAGGACGGATGCGCTACTGATTTGGGCGCCGGACTTCCACACGATCTTGAGATCGGCAAGCGCATTTACTACATCAACCACGGTTCCTACCGCTGACAAAACTCGTTGTCTTTGAGGGTAAGTTCTCCATGGATGTATGTCCACCCGCTGCTTCTGATTCAGTAGATAGATCTTGGTGTATAGTTCTCATCGTGAAAAATTTTTGTTTTCTATGTCAGGACCCAACAAAGGTATCGAGTCCGATCTATGAGGTGCTTTGCACGGTAGTACACATATGTTTATATGTGGGCGATGATGATCATGTTATTGCATCTTCTATGTACTTTGGATATTGGTGGCATAGTGGGATGAAGCGGCCCGGACCAACCTTACATCTCATCGTACATGAGATGGGTTCCACGACAGACATGCAACTAGTTTTGCATAAGTGGCTAGCGGGTGTCTGTCTCTCCTACTATAGTCAATATCTGATTTACAACGAGTTGCTAATAACTTGGTTATTCTCGTTGTGGTTCATGTTCATAGGTAAGACCGGTTCTATCTCCGAAAGCCCTAAGCCACGTAAAACTTGCAATTGATAAATTAGAGGCGTCTAGTTTAGATTGTTGATGGGCTAGTGTCTTGATATGGTATTGTTGTAAGTAGATGTATGATAGATACTCTTACAACTCACTTAACGTGTAAGTTCCATAGACCTTGGCCTTACACACAAAGGAATGATAGAGATCATACCATGATGCAAATTATAGAGATCAAATGCATGGACCATATCACCTCACTTCACACATTAGCATCTTATATTGCTAGTTTGGCGCTTTTGATAGCATTATAAGATGATCCCTCATTTAGATATCAAGATAAAATGTGTTCTTCCTTAAGTATGCACCGTTTTGTGGATCGTGTTTTGAGGCATCACGTGATGATCGGGTGTTCTCGACTCTACGCTTTCATACAACGGGTGTAAGACAGTTTTACACACGCAAATACTAAGGTTCTTACTTGACGAGCCTAGCATGTACAAACATGGCCTCGGAACACGGACCGAAAGGTTAAGCATGAGTCATACAGTTGATATGATGCCCATATAGATGCTCGCCTTTGAAGCTACACCGACTCACGTGATGATCGGACTTGGTGTAGTGGATTTGGTTCATGTAATCACCAAAAGGACACGAGGGATGTCGTTTTTGAGTGGGAGTTCATTAGTAATTTGGATTAGCTGAACTCAATCTATCATAAACTTAGTCTAAATATATTTTACAA
This sequence comes from Avena insularis, assembly GCA_023614405.1. Lineage (NCBI taxonomy): Eukaryota > Viridiplantae > Streptophyta > Magnoliopsida > Poales > Poaceae > Avena > Avena insularis. The sequence goes on along the minus strand of CM042696.1, from coordinate 89,618,685 downwards.
ATTCTGTTGTAGATGGCACCACCTGCTTTTATTTTCAATGTGTTCATGGAGAAAGAGAAGCTTGCTACGAATGGTAGCAACTTCACCAACTAGGCTATGAATTTGAGGATTCTCCTCACTACTGCACAAAAGCAATATGTGCTAGAGGCGCCGCTAGGCCCCCCACCAGCTCCTGATGCCCTTGACGAGGAAAAGAACGTCTATATAACTCGTCAGGAGGACCACAACTTAGTTCATTGCGGCATACTATATGGGATAGAGCCAGAACTTTGAAAACGTTTCGAAAATGGCAATGCCTTTGATACCATGGGAGAATTGAAAATGATTTTCGATACCCATGCTGCCGTAGAGAGTTATAATGCTTCTGAAAAGTTATTTAGCTGCATGATGGAAGAGAACAACTCCGTTAGTGAGCATGTACTCAAAATGTCTGGGTACGCCGATAAGCTTGTGTCCTTGGGAATAACGATTCTCATTGACTTAGGCATACATCGTGTTCTCCAATATCTGCCACCTAGCTACAAGAGCTTCGTGATGAACTATAATATGCAGGGCATGAAGAAGTCTCTTCCCGAGCTTCTGTCAATGCTTAAGACTGCAGAAGTGGAGATTAGGAAAACATCAAGTGTTGATGATCAATAAGACCACCGGTTTCAAGAAGGACAAGAAAGGCAAGCAGAAGGGAAAGAAGGGCGGAAAATCTGTTGCCGCGCCTGAAAAGAAACCACGAGCTGGCCCTAAGTCTGACACCGAGTGCTACTATTGAAAGGGGACTGGCCATTGGAAGCGCAACTGCCCCAAGTATTTGAAGGAAATATGCCCTGAGAGGCAATAATAAAGTTGTTATTATGTATTCCTTATATATGATAGATGTTTATTTTGCATGCTATAATTGTATTGATAGGAAACATCAATACATGTGTGTTTAATAAACAAAAAGGGTTCCTAGTCATGCCTCTCTTATAGACTAGCTTGTTGATTAACAGGATGATCAAGGTTTCCTGATCATGGACATTGGATGTTTTTAATAACAAGGTCACACCATTGGTGGAATGATGTGATGAACATTCATCCGAAGTATAGCATTACGATCAAGACATTGTGTTTATATTGCTATAACATCATACGAAGTAATCTTTATCCTTAGACCATGAGATCATGTTAATTGCTAACACCGGAAGAGTATCTTGATAACATCAAACGTCACACCGTAACAGGATGACTATAAAGATGGGTTCAATGCTACGAAGGTGTTATGTTGAGGCTCATGGATCAAGAGTGGAATTTTTCAATCCATATGACGGATAGATATACTCTGGGCCCTCTCGGTGATATCACATTAGGATAGCTTGCAAGCAAGCGATGTGATCACTAGAATGTTATATCACGGGAACAAGAAAAGAGTGCATGTCGGTAACGAGATCAAACTAGGTATGGAGATACCGATGATCGAATCTCGGACATGTAATATATTGAGAGACAAAGGGATTTAGTTACAAGCGTTAAAGGTTCTCACGATCACAGGAGTCATCGTTGAATGTGTAGGAGTCAGTACGGATCTCCAGGTCCCGCTGCTGATTATTGATCGGAGAAGGGTCTCGATCATGTCTGCATTATTCGCGAACCGTAGGGTGGCACACTTAAGAGTTACTGGACACCATTTTGGAGCACATGTGTTTCAGACGAAAGAATTGCAAAGCGCAGGAATTGTTTCAATAGAAACCGGAAATTGTTTCGGGTGAAATTGCAGAAGGTGGTTCTGCATGTGATATTGAAATATTGCAAGGGGCTATATGTGAATGTTTGTTAATTAAAGTAATTAACAAAATTCTGAATAAATTTAATAAAAGAGTTTTATTAAATGAGAGAGCATTAAATTTGGAGAAACTTAATGCATTTAAAGTGGAGACTTTAAAAGGGAATGTGAAGAGGCATTTTAATGTCGAGGAGTTACCACCACATGAATGGGGGAGGTGAGGGGTCACCCCCCCATGCGCCGGCCATGGAGAGAGGGGGCACCCCCCCTCCTCCTAAAAAAGGCCACCCATTCCCTCCTTCATCCTCACACCTCCTTGTGAAGGATCTCTCTCCCCCTCTAGAATTATTCCCCCATGGTCTCGGATTAGCGAGATACATGTTCCCGGTGGCATTTCATCTGGAAGGAGTTGCTACTTCCGCTGGATCGCTGGAGCGAGGAGGTGGAGGTTGTCCGTGGCTTGAACGTGGAAAAGTGCGGATGCGCTGTTGAGTTGCGGCGCTCGGACTTCCTCACGATCTTGAGATCGGCAAGTGTACGACTACATCAACCACGAGTTCCTACTTGTTAACAAAGCTCGTTTCTTCGAGGGTGAGTTCTCTATGGATGGATGTCCACCCGTTTGCTTTGTACCTAGTAGATAGATCTTGGCGTGTAGTTCACACCGTAGGAAAATTTTTGTTTTCTATGCTGCGGACCCAACAGTATTTGGCAGACAAGAAGGCTGGCAAGGCAAACAAAGGTATATGTGATAGGCATGTTATTGATCTGTACTTGACTAGTACTCGCAGTAGCACCTGGGTATTTGATACGGGATCGGTTGCTAATATATGTAACTCGGTTCAGGGGCTGCAGAACAAGTGACAACTAGCAAGGGATGAGGTCACGATGCGGGTCGGCAATGGATCAAGAGTTGATGTGATCGCCGTCGGAACGCTGCCTCTCCATATGCCGTCGGGATTAGTTATAAACCTGAATAATTGTTATTTGGTACCTGCACTAAGCATGAACATTGTATCCGGATCATGTTTGATGCAAAGTGGTTATTCGTTTAAGTCTAAAAACAATTGTTGTTCGATTTATATGAATAATATCTTTTATGGTCATGCACCTGTGTTGAATGGTTTATTTATGTTGGATCTCGATAGTAGTATTACGCATATTCATAATGTTGATGCTAAAAGGATTAAACTTGATAATGATATATCTACATATATGTGGCACTGCCGTCTAGGTCATATTGGCGTTAAACGCATGAAGAAACTCCATTCTGATGGACTTTTGGAATCACTTGATTTTGAATCGTTTGATACATGTGAGCCGTGCCTTATGGGCAAGATGACTAGAACGCCGTTTTCCAGTTCAATGGAACGGGCGACAGATTTATTGGAAATCATACATACTGATGTGTGTGGACCAATGAGTGTGTCGGCGCGAGGTGGATATTGTTATTTTGTTACTTTCACAGATGATTTGAGTAGATACGGGTATATCTATTTGATGAAACATAAGTCTAAAACCTTTGAAAGGTTCAAAGATTTTTAGAATGAAGTTGAAAATCATCGTAACAGAAAGATCAAATTTCTGCGGTCCGACCGTGGAGGAGAGTATCTTAGTTACGAGTTTAGCACACATATGAAAGACTGTGGAATAGTTTCACAACTCATGCCTGCCGGAACACCACAACGTAATGGTGTGTCAGAACGTCGTAATCGTACTTTATTGGATATGGTTCGATCTATGATGTCTCTGACTAACTTACCTCTGTCATTTTGGGGTTATGCACTGGAAACAGCAGCATTCACTTTTTAAATCGTGCACCATCTAAATCCATTGAAAAGACACCGTATGAATTATGGTTTGGAAACAAACCTAAGCTGTCATTTCTTAAAGTTTGGGGATGCGATGTTTATGTGAAGAAACTTCAACCAGATAAACTTGAACCCAAAGCAGAAAAATGCGTCTTCATAGGATACCCTAAGGAAACGATTGGGTATACCTTCTATCACAGATCCGAGGGCAAGGTCTTTGTTGCCAAGAATGGATCCTTTCTTGAGAAGGAGTTTCTCGTGAAAGGTGTGAGTAGTCAGAAGGTAGAACTCGAAGAGGTTATTGAACCTTCTCTTCATGAAATGGCGAGTAGCGCAGCTTCAGAAGTTGTTTTGGAGTTGACTTCACCTAATGAAGAGAGAGATAATGATATTGATCATGAAACTCCGAAAGAGGACACTACCGAACCTCGCAGGTCAAGCAGGACACGTGCAGCTCCTGAACTGCAATCTCAAGTATGAATTTCACGATTGATGAAATAGATGACCCTGCGACGTATGAAGAAGCGATGATGAGCCCTGATTCCAACAAATGGCTATTAGCCATGAAATCCGAGATGGAATCCATGTATGAAAACCAGGTTTGGACCTTGGTGTACTTACCTCACGACCGAAAGGCCGTTGAGAATAAATGGATTTTCAAAAGAAAAACTGATGCTGATGGTAATGTAACCATCTATAAGGCTCGACTTGTCGCAAAGGGGTTTCGACAAATTCAAGGAGTTTACTACGATAAGACATTCTCTCCCGTAGCGATGCTTAAGTCGGTTAGGATCATGTTAGCAATTGCTGCATATTTTGATTATGAAATATGGCAGATGGATGTCAAAACTGCGTTCCTCAATGGTAATATTGAAGAAGAGTTGTATATGATACAACCTAAGGGTTTTGTCGATCCTAAGGATGCTGATAAGGTGTGCAAACTTCAGCGATCCATCTATGGACTGAAGCAAGCATCCCGGAGTTGGAATCTCCACTTTGATGAGGTGATCAAAGAGTTTGGATTTGTCCAAACTTATGGAGAGTCTTGTATTTACAAGAAAGTGAGTGGGAGCAATGTGGCATTTCTGATATTATATGTGGATGACATATTATTGATTGGAAATGATATAGATCTTTTAAACAGTGTTAAAAGTTATCTAAACAGCAAATTTTCGATGAAAGACCTTGCTGAAGCTTCATATATATTAGGCATTAAAATCTATAGAGATAGATCAAGATGCCTAATTGGGTTATCGCAGAGTACATACCTTGATAAGATATTAAAGAAGTTTAATATGGACGAAAGTAAGAAGGGGTTCTTACCTATGTTGCAAGGCAAGACATTGAGTAAGACTCAAAGTCCGCCACGGCGAAGAAAGAGAGATGATGGATAAGATCCCCTATGCCTCGGCCATAGGCTCTATTATGTATGCCATGCTATGTACAAGACCGGATGTGGCACATGCTATCAGTTTGACTAGTAGGTACCAATCTGATCCAGGTTCAGAACACTGGATAGCGATAAAGAACATCCTCAAGTACTTGAGAAGAACTAAGGATATGTTTCTTGTATACGGAGGTGAAGAAGAGCTAGTCGCTAAGTGTTATGTCGATGCTAGCTTTGACACTGATCCAGATGACTCTAAGTCTCAATCCGGATACGTATTTCTCTTGAACGGAGCAGCAGTTAGTTGGAGGAGCTCCAAACAACCTGTGGTGACTGGATCAACGACGGAGGCGGAATATGTTGCTGCTTCAAAAGCAGCGCAGGAAGCGGTTTGGATGAAGGAGTTCATAACGAAACTAGGTGTGGTTCCTAGTGCGTTGGACCCAATGGTGATCTATTGTGACAATAATGGAGCCATAGCCAACGCCAAGGAACCAAGGTCTCTCAAGAATTCCAAGCATATTAAGCGTCGGTTTCACTCCATCCACGAGCTTGTCAAGGATGGAGATATAAAGATTTGTAAAGTGCACACGGACCTAAATGTAGCAGATCCGTTGACTAAACTACTCCCTAGGGAAAAACATGATCAACACCAGAACTCCATGGGTGTTAGATTTATCACTATATAAACTAGATTATTGTCTCTAGTGCAAGTGGGAGACTGAAGGAAATATGCCCTGAGAGGCAATAATAAAGTTGTTATTATGTATTCCTTGTATATGATAGATGTTTATTTTGCATGCTATAATTGTATTGATAGGAAACATCAATACATGTGTGTTTAATAAACAAAAAGGGTTCCTAGTTATGCCTCTCTTATAGACTAGCTTGTTGATTAACAAGATGATCAAGCTTTCCTGATCATGGACATTGGATGTTGTTAATAACAAGGTCACACCATTGGTGGAATGATGTGATGAACATTCATCCGAAGTATAGCATTACGATCAGAGTCATTATGTTTATATTTCTATAACATCATACGAAGTAATCTTAGTCCTTAGACCATGAGATCATGTTAATTGCTAACACCGGAAGAGTATCTTGATAACATCAAACGTCACACCGTAACAGGGTGACTATAAAGGTGGGTTCAGTGCTACGTAGGTGTTATGTTGAGGCTCATGGATCAAGAGTGGGATTTGTCCATCTCGATGACGGATAGATATACTCTGGGCCCTCTCGGTGATATCACATTAGGATAGCTTGCAAGCAAGCGATGTGATCACTAGAATGTTATATCACGGGAACAAGAAAAGAGTGCATGTCGGTAACGAGATCAAACTAGGTATGGAGATACCGATGATCGAATCTCGGACATGTAATATATTGAGAGACAAAGGGATTTAGTTACAAGCGTTAAAGGTTCGCATGATCACATGAGTCATCGTTGAATGTGTAGGAGTCAGTACGGATCTCCAGGTCCCGCTGCTGATTATTGATCGGAGAAGGGTCTCGATCATGTCTGCATTATTCGCGAACCGTAGGGTGGCACACTTAAGAGTTACCGGACACCATTTTGGAGCACATATGTTTCGTATTTAAAGAATTGCAAAGTGCAGGAATTGTTTCAATAGAAACCGGAAATTGTTTTGGGTGAAATTGCAGAAGGTGGTTCTGCATGTGATATTGAAATATTGCAAGGGGATATATGTGAATGTTTGTTAATTAAAGTAATTAACAAAATTCTGAATAAATTTAATAAAAAGAGTTTTACTAAATGAGAGAGCATTAAACTTGGAGAAATTTAATGCATTTAAAGTGGAGACTTTAAAAGGGAATGTGAAGAGGCATTTTAATGTGGAGGGGTTACCACCACATGAATGGGAGGTGAGGGGTCACCCCCCCACTCCTCCTATAAAAGGCCACCCATTCCCTCCTTCATCCACACACCTCCTTGTGAAGGATCTCTCTCTCTCCCTCTAGAATTATTCCCCCATGGTCTCGGATTAGCGAGATACATGTTCCCGGTGGCATTTCGTCTGAAAGGAGTTGCTGCTTCCGCTGGATCGCTGGAGCGAGTAGGTGGAGGTTGTCCGGTGGCTTGAACGTAAAAGTGTGACGGATGCGCTGATTTGGCGCCGACTTCCACATGATCTTGAGATCGGTAAGCGTACGACTACATCAACCACGAGTTCCTACTCGTTAACAAAACTCGTTGTCTTCGAGGGTAAGTTCTCTATGGATGTATGTCCACCCGTTGCTCTGTATCTAGTAGATAGATCTTGGCGTATAGTTCTCATCGTAGGAAATTTTTTGTTTTATATGCTGTGGACCCAACAGTGGTATCAGAGTCCGATCTATGCGTAGGTGCTTTGCACGGGTAGTACACATATGTTTATATGTGGGCGATGATGATCATGTTATTGCATCTTCTATGTACTTTGGATATTGGTGGCATAGTGGGATGAAGCGGCCCGGACCAACCTTACATGTCATCGTACATGAGATGGGTTCCACGACAGACATGCAACTAGTTTTGCATAAGTGGCTAGCGGGTGTCTGTCTCTCCTACTATAGTCAATATCTGATTTACAACGAGTTGCTAATAACTTGGTTATTCTCGTTGTGGTTCATGTTCATAGGTAAGACCGGTTCTATCTCCGAAAGCCCTAAGCCACGTAAAACTTGCAACTGATAAATTAGAGGCGTCTAGTTTAGATTGTTGATGGGCTAGTGTCTTGATATGGTATTGTTGTAAGTAGATGTATGATAGATACTCTTACAACTCACTTAACGTGTAAGTTCCATAGACCTTGGCCTTACACACAAAGGAATGATAGAGATCATACCACGATGCAAATGATAGAGATCAAATGCCTGGACCATATCACCTCACTTCACACATTAGCATCTTATATTGCTAGTTTGGCGCTTTTGATAGCATTATAAGATGATCCCTCATTTAGATATCAAGATAAAATGTGTTCTTCCTTAAGTATGCACCGTTTTGTGGATCGTGTTTTGAGGCATCACGTGATGATCGGGTGTTCTCGACTCTACGCTTTCATACAACGGGTGTAAGACAGTTTTACACACGCAAATACTAAGGTTCTTACTTGACGAGCCTAGCATGTACAAACATGGCCTCGGAACACGGACCGAAAGGTTAAGCATGAGTCATACAGTTGATATGATGCCCATATAGATGCTCGCCTTTGAAGCTACACCGACTCACGTGATGAACGGACTTGGTGTAGTGGATTTGGTTCATGTAATCACCAAAAGGACACGAGGGATGTCGTTTTTGAGTGGGAGTTTATTAGTAATTTGGATTAGTTGAACTCAATCTATCATAAACTTAGTCTAAATATATTTTACAAATTCTGTTGTAGATGGCACCACCTGCTTTTAATTTCAATGTGTTCATGGAGAAAGAGAAGCTTGCTACGAATGGTAGCAACTTCACCAACTAGGCTATGAATTTAAGGATTCTCCTCACTGCTGCACAAAAGCAATATGTGCTAGAGGCGCCGCTAGGCCCCCCACCAGCTCCTGATGCCCTTCACGAGGAAAAGAACGTCTATATAACTCGTCAGGAGGACCACAACTTAGTTCATTGCGGCATACTATATGGGATAGAGCGAACTCAAAACGCTTTAAAATGGCAATGCCTTTGATACCATGGGAGAATTGAAAATGATTTTTGATACCCATGCTGCCGTAGAGAGTTATAATGCTTCTGAAAAGTTCTTTAGCTGCATGATGGAAGAGAACAGCTCCGTTAGTGAGCATGTACTGAAAATGTCTGGGTACGCCAATAAGCTTGTGTCCTTGGGAGTAACGATTCCCATTGACTTAGGCATACATCGTGTTCTCCAATCTCTGCCACCTAGCTACAAGAGCTTCGTGATGAACTATAATATGCAGGGCATGAAGAAGTCTCTTCCCGAGCTTCTATCAATTCTTAAGACTGCAGAAGTGGAGATTAGGAAAGAACATCAAGTGTTGATGATCAATAAGACCACCGGTTTCAAGAAGGACAAGAAAGGCAAGCAGAAGGGAAAGAAGGGCGGCAAATATGTTGCCGTGCCTAAAAAGAAACCCCGAGCTGGCCCTAAGTCTGACACCGAGTGCTACTATTGCAAGGATCGCCATTGGAAGCTTTAATCCCCAAGTATTTGGCGGACAAGAAGGCGCAAGGCAAACAAAGGTATATGTGATATACATGTTATTGATGTGTACTTGACTAGTACTCAGTAGAGCACCGGGTATTTGATACGAGATCGGTTGCTAATATATGTAACTCGTTCAGGCTGCGGAACAATGTTTACAACTAGCAAGGGATGAGGTCACGGTGCGGGTCGGTAATGGATCAAGAGTTGATGTGATCGCCGTCGGAACGCTGCCTCTCCATATGCCGTCGAGATTAGTTATAAACCTGAATAATTGTTATTTGGTGCCTGCACTAAGCGTGAACATTGTATCCGGATCGTGTTTGATGCAAAGTGGTTATTCGTTTAAGTCTGAAAACAATGGTTGCTCGATTTATATGAATAATATCTTTTATGGTCATGCACCTGTGTTGAATGGTTTATTTCTGTTGGATCTCGATAGTAGTATTACGCATATTCATAATATTGATGCTAAAAGGATTAAACTTGATAATGATATATCTACATATATGTGGTACTGCCGTCTAGGTCATATTGGCGTTAAACGCATGAAGAAACTCCATTCTGATGGACTTTTGGAATCACTTGATTTTGAATCATTTGATACATGTGAGCCGTGCCTTATGGGCAAGATGACTAGAACGCCGTTTTCCGATTCAATGGAACGGGCGACAGATTTATTGGAAATCATACATACTGATGTGTGTGGACCAATCAGTGTGTCGGCGCGAGGTGGACATTGTTATTTTGTTACTTTCACGGATGATTTGAGTAGATACGGGTATATCTATTTGATGAAACATAAGTCTGAAACCTTTGAAAGGTTTAAAGAATTTTAGAATGAAGTTGAAAATCATCGTAACAGAAAGATCAAATTTCTGCGGTCCGACCGTGGAGGAGAGTATCTTAGTTACGAATTTAGCACACATATGAAAGACTCCATGGATGTATGTCCACCCGTTGCTCTGTATCTAGTAGATAGATCTTGGCGTATAGTTCCTATCGTAGGAATTTTTTTGTTTTCTATGCTGCGGACCCTACCGAAATAGCATGTTGTGAACCTATAAATGATTTTTTAAAAAAATTCACAAGCATTATATCATGTACTTGTAGTTCAAATCTTGGCAACCTCTTACCGATTCGGCAGGAATTTTTCTTTTTCATGAGGGATGGACAGAAAGGTTCCAGATACACCGGTTGGGAAATTGTCCATATAAGGTGGTATAGTATTTTTGAAAAATGGTTTGGTAGCAATGCCAAACTTTAATTTGGTGGTTGCTTCACAGAACACCCCGATTTCGGCACCTCAAAAATGGAAATTGGCTTTTTCGTGTGTCGAAAGGGAAAACTTTCTACTGCAACATCGTAAGCCATCCCAAGATGCACATGTGTGCACAATATAGGAATATTATCACAAACTATGCCCTGATTCTAGCCATAACATTAGTGGTTTGACCCAAATGCCATGAAACCTCGAACATGATAGGTCATTTTGTGAAGGATTTTTTATGATGTTTGCAATTTTCAAGTTCAATATTTTTCCTTGCAACTGTGATACATAATATGACACCACACGAAGGTTTCACATTGTTTGGATCATTTTTGAATTTCTTATGCCCGTTTCAAAGTATATTCAAAACGGCGGGCATGAAGCTTCTTAGCCCGGGGCTGAGCATCGCTGAACTTGAATTGGATCTCTAATGAAATAGCATGTTGTGAATCTATAAATGATTTTTTAAAAATTCACAAGCATTATATCATGTACTTGTAGTTCAAATCTTGAAAAGTTTTTTAAAATTACAAATTATGCAATAAATATTTTGTTAATGCAATTTTATTTGTAAATAGTACAATTGTATAGTTCAAATAAAAATATTTGAAAACAGAAAATGGTTTTTGATTAGTTATTTAAATTGAAGCACTTTTCCTGTTAAAAGTTTTTTCAAATTCCAAATTATGCAATAAATATTTTGTTAATGCAATTTTAATTGTAAATAGTACAATTGTATAGTTCAAATAAAAATATTTGAAAACAGAAAATGGTTTTTGATTAGTTATTTAAATTGAAGCACTTTTCTTGTTAAATGTTTTTTAAAATTCCAAATAAATAATCATCTTAAATTGAAACATCTTATTAATTAAAGAAGAAACAAATTTGAAAATGGCGGGAAGACCAAAAGGTTTGCCAAAATCTGAAAAATTGGTCAACGATCCGGTCGTTCTACCTAACCGGGACCGATGATCTGGATGCGCGCTACCATTAACACGCCTTTGGTCCCGGTTTTTGCACGAACCGGACCGTTGATCCTTTGGTCCCGGTCGTAGGACTAACTGGGACCAAGACAAAGCGGTAACGCCGCGTGTTCGTGCCAGACCTTTGGTCCCGGTTGGTGGCATGAACCGGGACCGTTGGTCCTTTGGTCCCGGTTATTGGAATGACCATGGACCAATGGTCTGATTAGCAATGCCTACCGCCTCCTCCCCAACTCCCCCAATTCACAGAGCACATCGACGCGCGGCTAAGGAAAATTTGTGGCAGAGCAAAATCACGCCGGCAGGCTGCCCAAATCTAGAGCGGTCGCTTCACGCCGTCAACGCCCGCCGCCGCCACGCCACCACCGTCTGAGGAATCGACCGCGCACGCTGGAAATCGACGCCACGGTCACCGTCTGCTCTGTCTCCGGCTGTCGCGGTTGCCGCTGCTTCCGAGCTCCTCCGGCCTCATCGACCCGTCCATCGTCTTCGTGGTGAGCCAATGGTCCTCCAGGACCTCTCCTTTCTCTCTCTCGCCTGCTTTTCTCGCCGCTAAGCGCCATCGTCCGCCGCCGTTGCCGCTGCCGCAGACGACGCCCGACGACCAATAAGGCGGCGCGACCACCGTTAGCTTCCTCGCGACGCCATTCAACCCGCCTTCGCGGCTTCCAGCAAGCACTCTAGTGCCGCTAATCGCTGCCGACGGCGTGCCTGGGCGAGCCCATGTGGCGCCAAGGTGGCACTCATGTGGCGCCCTGACGTGGGCGTCGAGTTAGCTTTGCCAGCGTGGCAGCCCGACGTGGCCCTGGCCCCACTAGTCAGTCACTGTGGGTAGGCAATGATCTGTGAGAAAAGGTTCCCGGCCTTAGGTGACGTCAGCCTTTACCTATGCTGATGCAATAAAAGTTTAATAAATGTTTAAATAATTTCAGAAAAGAGTTTAATCTTATAAATTCAATAACTAATTATTTCTAAGTCAGAAAAATATGTATAATATATCAAAATGTTCAGAAAAATGAGATCTACACAATAGACTCATAATCATGCATTGTTCAACAACTTTAATTACAAGTTTAATAAGAGAATGAAATCAACCCCTCGTAGGTGATTTTGGGGTCTCTCCTGTACTAGGGTTTGGACCCTTCGGATCTCACTTAAATTGCCAAGCATGCCTTAGGGTTCAATTTCAACTATGTTTAAATTGTCATATCATTATCGATGCCATGTGTTGATTGTTTAACTTGCATATACTATGGATCCAACACATCAGGAAAATATCTTCCAAGGGATGATCTGTGAAAATGAAGATATCGATATCGATGTCACGAGTGAGTTTCTAAACGATTCCGGACAGGGAGATGAGTCTCTCAACCGAGGAGACGGCTCCGGTGAGGTAGAAGCCGAAGCCTGGGACAAGGGAGAAGCCGATAAGGAAGAAGGCGACGGCTCCGACAGGGGAAACACCGGCGAGGTGTATATATGTATTTTTGTAATTAAAATGCTGTTTTCTATATATACATGCATATATGAACACTCTTTCTTCTTTTAGCCCTCCGGATCGAGAACTTCTTCCGTAAGAACGAAACGAGGCCCAACAAAAAAGTTGGATGACACTGTGAGGTATAGGATCGACGTGGTCGGTGTAGATGGCGAACCGCAAGCTCCCGTCGATGTCGCAAGAAAATTTGTCAAGCAATGCGGAGTTCTTGTGAGGGACTACATCCCGATCACCGTTCAAGAATGGAATCGGCCAAGCGGCGGTGGAGTCCCGTATGTCGGCGACAATGCCAAAGATAAGCTTTTTGACAAGCTCATGACTAATTTCCTCCTTCCGGAGCCAGATGTGACTCCAGATGAGGAGGAGAGAGCAAGAAGGGAGCTTGTGCAAAGAGTCAAGAAGTTTGCTCTCAGCAAGATGGCCGATGCATTCAAGAACTGGAAGAAGAAACTGTACCATAACTTTGTCAAGGTAGAGAAGACTCCGAATTTCAATGAAGCCGGCTATGCTAAGTTAAGACACCAGTGGGAGGATTTTGTGAAGTACAAGACATCGGAGAAAGCTAAGGAAAGGTCTAGAATAAATACGGAGAACGCTGCTAAGAAACTGTACCATCATAACATGGGGCCTGCTGGCTACGCCGGTTGCATGCCTAAGTGGGATGCACTTGAGGTCAATTACATAGCTGCCGGGATCAAACCAGAGCCCGCAACATGGACACCATGGGCGAGAAACTGGTTTTACGCCCATGGTGGCACGTTGGACAAAGAAGGGAGGGCAATATATAATCAGAAACACAAAGATGATCCCCTACTTCCCATCAAAGATATTAGAAATGCAGTAGATGATGTTGCAGCGGGACAGTTCGTTCCCGATAGAGAGAACGACGAGCTCACACGGGCCCTTAAAAATCCTGAACACGACGGACGAGCACGAGCCACACCAGGCTCCAAGTCGTGGAAGGTTGCCTTCCCCCCGGAAATGAAGAGATATCCCGATAAAAGCCATCAGAGGAGAAAGGAAAGGGAGGCAGCTGAGAAAGCGGCCGCTGCAGACCGGCTGCGTAATGTAGAAGAAGCATTAAAGCGGCACCAGGATCAACTCGACATACTTAGCCAGCAAGGTACTAGCGGCCAATCTCAGCGGCACGTGGTAGAAGCTGCATTCGAGGGTACCGGGGCCCCATCGAATAAGAAAAGCAGCATCGCTTCCATGCAGCTCCATGATGTTGATGATGATGCACCGACGACATCTCCTCCTAAACGCTACCCAGTGGATGATATCACAGAGACAACAGCTTGTGAGCTAAAGGTGCAGGTTATGAACTTAAGGGTGACGGCGGCGGTCGGCATGGCGGTACCAATTGGGCCTAACCCAACTTGGCATTGCAAACCGGTTCCAAAAGGGTACGCTGTCGTCACGGTGGATGAGGTGAAGGAAGATTTTGAGGAGCTGAAGCTAGACCACCCTGCAGGGGAAGATATGGAGCTGACTCAACTAGGAGAAGCCAAAGGGGGGACTATTCTATGGCTAAAGGAGCGCATCATGCTTCCAAATTATGTGCCGCCAAGGCCACCCACTCCTCAGAGCAGCAATCCACCTTCGCCGCCACCTCACCATTCTCCTGCGCAATCGTCGCCTTCACCGCCTCACCGCTCAGCGCAACCGTCTCCATCGCTGCCTCAGCCGTCTCCACCGCCGCGTCAGCCGTCTTCGTCCCCTGAGCCTCAGAGACAAAAGTGGAAGTATAGTAAGGGGGGCAGCACCACCAGCAGCAGCAAGAGGACATTCCGATCACCGAAACATAAGCAATCGCCTCTCCCAAGAGTACCTCATCAGAATATGAAGAAGCTACCTTGCGAGAAGACAGATGAGGAAACTGATGCGGCCGCAGCTGCCCATTATGAAAAGTGGAAGATTGACATGGCTAACAAGAAAAAGCCGATAGAGGCATTTTTCCCGGTCACCGCAGAAGATAAAGCCAAAGCAGCCGCGCTTAAGATTCAGCTTCACCAACCCATAGCGCTCACATTAGACTATAATCGCTCTATTACCAAGTCGGCTGAGGCAAAAGAGAGGAGAGTCAGGAAAGAAGTTGCCCAGCTCGGACAACAGAAAAATCAATCGATCGAACCACTCAAAGCGTACGATACCAATGAGTGGATGATCCAGGAGCGGCATGATCCGAACATTGATCCGGAGTTTTGTTCGACTGTACGGAGAAAAAGCCCAATTATATGAACTGTCTATTACTGAGTACATGAGCCGTATGCATGAGTTCGAGGGGTATCAAGAAACAACATACGTGTACCAGTACGGGGCTCCTCTTGTCAAACCCAATCTAGTCAAAGATATACCAACAAAAATACGAAGATTGCATAAATGGTACATCCAAGCCTGTGCTGATTCCAAAAACTGGATCTATGCTGCATATAAACACCACCATTACGGTCATGGAGATGGCTTCATACTGATTGAATTTCCAGAATTATTTCAGTTTTACCAACAAGACGCTCTCGACAAAGCTATCGTCAGTGCCTATTGTTTGTAAGTATTATTAATTTCTGTAATTAAGTCTTTCTAGCTCATCTCATTCGTTGCTTGTATAATCTTACTAATCATTATACTAATTATATATGCAGAATGAAGATTGAAGAATGCAACAAAGGACAAATCTTTGACCTTGGGTTTGTTGACTGTAATTTCGTTCATGAAGTTACTCTAAAAACAAATCCCAAAGAGACAGAGGATAACTTGTTCCAAGCGTTGAAGTATTTCAGCAACAGAAGGGAAATACTATTTCCTTACAATGCTGCGTGAGTGTTACTGTCTTGTACACATTCTATTTTCGATTACTCGATGTTAAGCGTATAATTGACTCGTGTTATATTTTGTTAGTGTGTCAAGATTCCACTATATTCTCTTAATCATTTCTGTTGACACCGGAGTAGTAAAAGTCCTGGACTCGAAACGCACACCATTAGAAAAGTGGGCGGACATGCAGGAATGCCTCCAGAGGGCTTGGAAACGGTTCACGCCAAAACTAGGGGTGTTTGGAAGCCAGAGCTTACATTTCAACCATTGACTGTAAGTACTACTTGGTAGATTCACGCATCTCTTTGATTCTAGTTTCAATACCACCATTATCATGCTTGATTGTTATTTTGATTGAACTCCGTTCTCGTAAAGTGCTTGAGGCAGGAAGCCAGGAATAACTTATGTGGATACTATGTCTGCGAGTTCATTCGCCAGACGACCAAAGAGAAGGGGGCAGACCAGAACATCAAAAAAATTGAAGTACGATAAACAATAATCACAACTTTATTTTATTACCACCAATTGTGTTTAGTTTCATTCATACAATTGATCCCCTTCTTTATATTAGATCGAACGGATGCGGGACGGTCTTCTATCACAAGAACGTGTGCAAGCAATTCAAGAGGAAATTGCCGGATTCTTGTTAGAACAAGTCATAGATCCGAAAGGAGAATACTATTACCCACTTCATTTGGAAGGGTAAAGTGTATAAAAAAGTGTAAATTAGATCAAATTCGTGTGAGAGTATCGTTTGTAATTATAATATGTTTCGACCAAGAAGACGGATGAGACGGTGTATATATTTGTGATCATGCATGATGTGTAATATATATATCATGGTTTCATTATTGCTGTATATATGTAGTACCATTAAATTTATAAAAAATCCTGCCGTGGCAGAAAAATAGCTCGAAATCCTGCCGCGGCACAAAACCGCCATGCAGAAAAATAGCCGAAAATCCTGCATGAACAACCTCGCCACAAGACAGAGACCAACGATCCCGGTTCATGCCATGAACCGGGACCAATGATCCACCCCCGCCTATCTCTGGCGCTGCCACGTGGGGACTCATTGGTCCCGGTTTTTCCCACGAACCGGGACCAATGATCCACCCCCCCTCGTAGCTCGTCCGCCCACGTGGAGACCCATTGGTCCCGGTTCGTGCGCGAACCAGGACTAGCATTAGTCCCGAGTGATTGGTTCTGGTTCTAGAACCGGGACCAATGTCCCTTATGAACCGGGACCAATGTCCCTTATGAACCGGGACTAGAGGCCATTTTTTCACCAGTGTACACCATCCACCAAAACACTTTATGCAGTGTGCATGAAATGAAGTCCAGCTTTGCACCAAAAATGGCAATGTTGAACAATACAACAATATATTAGCTATGAATAATAATGTGGTTTGAATATAAGACATAGAACAATACAACAATATATGGAATAAAACAATAATTTCCATACAACAATATATGCATAAGATAATATATGCATAAGACAAATCAGTATGGTTCAACACATGGAACTGGGTTTTAACTAAGAATTTCTATGGTTCAAATTAAAAAAAGAGAACAAATCAAGACCACAACACACATATAGAGATATTTATACCTTATCTTCTCCAACGCTCCAACAGATCCTCCACGGCTTCGCCTCCTGGGCACCTCCTCCACGCCACCAACGGATCCGCCCAATGGGAGTAGGTCCGATGTTGATGTCATTGACGACATCGCCACTTCCTACGCATCATCGTCAGCCAACAGATCCTCCCATCGATTGGCCTAGTCTTCCGCTCTGCACCACAAGCCTCCTCCTCTAATGACGGCCAGATCCGCCCAATGTGGGGACGATCCTGTTGGCCTAGTCCTCTGGTACTACCGCGAGCACTGCTGCCACCAGAGAGGGTAGTATGTGGGGGGATGAAAAATTTAGGTGTTTTTAGGGGGTTGCCCAGCTTTTATATGTGCGTGAAATTATCGGTAACGGTTAACTTCACGTGTTTGCATTGAGAAACAAGATATATAATAAATTTATTTAAACTCATACATTACAAAATCTAGTACACATTATGATGATCTACATGCCTATTATAGCCAACTAATGTCTAGTGCTTCCTAGCAAGATCAAAGCCGATGAGAGCATCTAGAGGTTCATACTTGATTTTATTGTAGCTCAATGAAACTTAACTCCAGTCTCCTTCTGTGAGAGCTATTATCTGCGGAGCGTCCTTAGAGAGATGAGTCACGAGATAAGCATTAGACAAAGCGACGAGTGATGGAGGATTGTTGTAGGTTAGGTTTGGGAGGGCCTACTTCAGGTTGATTGCAAGAGGAATGTTGAAGCCATAGTACCGCATCGTATGCAGAACATTCTGAATAGCGACGCCATGGAACTTGATGGTTTTATCCCTCAAGAATTGCCCGAGTTGCTCTGGCTCTCCACCAACACGGTAAATCTTTTTTTTTTTGCGGAAAACCAACACGGTAAATCTGGAAGACGGGACACTCGCATGATACCAAAAGTTGCAGGATGGCGGTGTGTTGCCTCTGCTCGGATGTAAGAATCGATTAAATGACGTTGAAAGCTGCTTCGGTGAACTCGCAATCCATGCCGACAACCTTGATAGGAGCGTTGTCGAGGAACTTATTCTTGACTGAGCAGATCCACCTCACCACTCGCTTGGCACGCTAGGTGAATGTCACCTTGAAACCCATGCCTTATTCTTTGAAATAGTATAGCCGTGTGATAGGTACTATGAGCGCCATTGGAAATGGAGGAAGGTTAACTTTGGTGTCGAGAGTTGTGGGAAAAGAGAGCAAAAGAATTGTGTGCGGTATTTGGAGTAAAATGATGATTTTAAAATAACTGTGTGTCTTTGATCAGTGTGAAAACGTTCAAGTTTACATGAGAACCAGTAGCAGAGTTTGTGAACATGTTTACATGGAAATCATCCGAATAATTTATGAACACGTTTGCCAACGGTTCTGCTTCTGTCTCCGATGCCATTGAAGGCTCATTGCACATAGTGATATTAAAATTTTGTTGCCTAATTAAATGGAAACGAACTATCTATTTAGCATATTGTTGATATTGCTTGGATCGTGGACTCACCAGCCGTGAAGGCCTCCTTCAAAACGCGTGATTCCGTTTAACTATGAGCCATTCTGCTGCCGTTTCTGATAGGGTATATCCTTAGTGTCGCTCTATAGTAGTGTTTTGGATATATCATTGTTCGGATATTCATAACTATATTAATTTATTGTTTCAAGCTTCGCATGTCCACGGCTATTTCAGCTATTTATGATGAAATTACCTTGTTGTGTAATTTATTGAAAGGTAATTGGATCAATGATGTATATAACCAGTATCCTTGTGTATACTTAATATCTATTCCATCTTAATGAGAAATATTGCTCTATCATGATTTGCATCCAAGTTGATTTCTTTTAATTTCATTTTCTATCTCTCATATTTGAAAGTTTAGGATGTAAGTCACAACTCTTCTTCATGTGACCTATGATTTTATTTCCATTATGTATATGCCATTTTGAGAAACTAGGAATGCCTCATTATAGCTTCAGTTGTGTGCTTATCATTTTCACTTGTTTGGTACAGTTTCTATGGTTTTTTCTTTAAAGAACATTAAATGTGTTAATTCCCTCATTGATTTACGTGTTCTTATTTCCATGTAGACTTTTCTTGTTGGTAGTGCATATGTCAACCGTGACTCAACTTCTTCAATCCGGATAAAGTTAGTACAATAGCATTTTCCTCCAATCGGATCTTGCTTGAAGAATATAATGGCATGGAGGAACATGTATTGAAGGTTTAATGTGTGACCATTATCTCGTGTTCCTATAGACACCAAGGCATGTCAATGAAGTGCTCATCAAAATGCAAAAGAGTACCTGCTCAATGAGTTCTCATGGGAGACAATTATTGAATCATTCCTCATTTTTGCTACATTGAATTGGCATCGTCGGAAACCAAAGTAAGCACAATGACAAGGTAGTTACTTTTCAAATACATTTTAGAAAATCATCATAGGAATATGCATAACTTTTATGATTAAAAGGAACTTGTGTGAAAAACATGTGGAGGACATGTATGAGCAAATTATGACGAAGAGGAGGAGAATGTGAAGAATAAACAATCTTGGAGTAATTCGCGGTTTGGAAGGGTAATGCACCATGACCTTATCATCACTAGCTTGTTAGAGTATCCCTCACGCACTATATAGTGGTTCCCTAGCCATGATCAAGCGTTGCACAAATGTTTTCTTAGTCGCACTACTCTAGAGACAATCCCAACTACCTTTCAATCATGCAAGTCCATCTACCTCTTGAAGATGGCATTGTTGAGCTTTGCACTGACATTGTTAGAAGGATTAATATGGAATCCAGCATGGTTTATTTCTTACTCAAAATTACTTATGATGTGACCTATGACTAGTGGTTCCTTTTTAGTTTTGGCGAGTTCCTTATGTTATGTTATGGATTTTATCATTTATTATTTTGGAATGGTGTAGTTGTGGGTTGTTTACTATAAAGTTTTTGAACTCCTTAGAGATTTGTCACACCGGGCTTTGTGTGGCCACTAATGATTTTGTATCAATTGATCTATTAGATTAGGGGTTTTGGATCACTTAGATCATCATTTAGATATGGCAGTTTGGAACCTTTAGGGTGCCCTCTATTTTAGTTTAGTTCAAATAAATGAACTAGTTTTGTCAAAATGTGATGATTTGTGAAAAATTTAGTTCGCTTTTTGTACTAAAGAGGGTAGAGGGTACCATAAAGGTTACCCACTTCCATCCTTATCGTCGGTCATTAATTATGACCATCTAAGGGATTGCCATTTTCCTACACTTGGTTTGGTATTGAAATTATGTTGTTCTAGGTTGAGAAGTAAAATTATGCTATTTCAGCTTGGGATTGAAAGTATGTTATTCTGAGTTGGAGATTTAGGTCACACTAAGAGCGTATTTTAGGACTTTGTAGCGCATTTTGATTTATTTTCTATACTTGTGTTGGGTAGTTGCTATAGTGGGTAATCTCGAAGAAAATCGGTGGGATGTTGTAAGTAGTTCTGGACATTGATCTAGGTGTATGCCATTTTGAGAATAACTGGAATGTCTTATTATAGTTTTAGTTGCTTGCTTATCATGCTCACTTAGTTTCTAAAAAATATGATTTCATTTATTTTAAGGGACAATAAATTCATTTATCCAAGCATTGATGTAGACATTTTTATTTTGCATGAATATCATTTATGTTGGCATACATGATTACCTCTATAACAACCAATGAGCTATCTAAAAATATGTTTAATATTTAAGTATTTTTATATGATGAAATAAGTGGTGGTCACATGCAAAAATATGGCTATTTTTTAAATAATATATTTTTATTGATTTCGAAATATAATACACGAATTTGGGAATTTGCAAATCTAGCACATTGTCGGTTTTGGCCAAACCGAATGGGTCAATCAATTTGGGCCAAATCGACTGGCCCAGTAGGTGTCGGCCACACCGATTGGTGGTGGCTCGGTGTGATCATTCGGTGTGGCCGACACCTAATGGCCAAGTCAGTTTGGCCCAAACCGACTGGCCCAATCGGTTCAGGCCAAACCGACAATGTACTATATTTACAAATTCCTATTTTCGCGTATTATATTTCGAAATCAATAAAGAATGTATTATTTTAAAAAATAGCCTAAAATATGTTGGTATTTGTGGTGTATTCACCAATCCATATATTATTCATTTAAAGTCGAATACACATGTATGCATGCATAAATAAAATAAAGTAATTACATAATCTCTCAAATACTAGCCACATACCTAGATAACACACCGCATGAATTAATTGCTCTGAACAATTTGACAACTTACCTAAAATAAATGTCACAATTAAAAGAACTTGCGTGGGGAAATATGTGGAGGATGTGACAGAGCACAATACCGAGGAGGAGAAAGGAAATGGAGGACAATGTGAAGTTCAAAAAGATCTTGGAGGAATTTACGGTTGGAAGCATAATATACCATTTCTATAGGCAAGTGTTAATTTTTTTCAGGGAGATAATTCCCCATGATATCCTGTCTCGAGGGGGCGACATGTGTCCTATTCGCTACATCATCCCACCCCAATCCTGCAATTGCTTCACTGAAACAGACCCCACCCCCCTGTTCACAACAAAATCTCCTCGAGCATAGAATAAACAACCTAGCAATAATTCGCTTGTAGCACCCCCGTCGCACAAAAAATTCCGATAAGACCTCGTAGCTAGGCATCATGATTGGCAGCATGTTAACTTCGTCTAGCTGTACCACCACCAAACAACGGTATCATCGCCAACCCCAGCTAGTAACAGCGTCGAGCATCATTTGTAGTAGCCCCACCACCGTTGGTTGCAGTGTTGTGCAGCACTTGTAACATCACCGACCCCTGGCACGTATGATATGATTGCGTAGCGGGATGCATGTTAAAGTGTAATTTCAAAATTTTGGACTCATCATCACCTCATGTTCTTCATATACCAAACACAATTTAATAAAGTGCCCACCACGACGTCGTCGCTCGTCATGGCATAGCTACCCAAGACCTCACATCACTGCCTTGGTTCCTTCGCCGTGCCTCTGCTGCCGCCCACTGCTTATAGGAGAAGCAAAAGAACATGAAGGATCATATTCAGTTTTTCGTTCTCATCATAACTGTACATTTGAACCAGCAAAGCATCGAGGAATACGTAGGAAGAGCATTCCACTTTGAGCTTGACCATTGGGGTAGCCACGACAAGGATCATGAGTGGGGCCGCTAATCTGGCCAAGGCTATGATCCCGACGCTTTTGGCTACTGTAACATACCATCTCTACGTGTAATAAATAAACAATATGTTTGTGAGCATTGCATACATGCATTACATTTGCACTTGGCTCTAATCAAGAGACAAAATAAAACCCTAGTTTTCCCCTCTCTCAAATCAATTCAAAATAGTTTTGAAATTCAAAAACTATAAAAGGTTTGGAGCCCAAATTTATTATAAGGGCCCCTAAAGTATTTTAATATGTGTACAACAGTTTTTGTATTTTGAAAATATACAAAACAGAAAATAAATTGAAATACAATTGGAAAATAGAAAAACAGAAAAAGAAAAAGATTTTTGGAAGAAAAAAAACTAGTCCCTAACCTAATCTGGGCCAAAGTCCACCTTCCTTTCTATCCTCTCCGCCGCTCGCGCGCAGCGCCAGAAGCGTGCCGCCCTCCCTTTGTCGCGACCCAAGAACCGGCCCAACCAGCCCGCCAGTGGCCCGTACCGCTTCGGCCACTCTTCCCTGTTCGTCGTCTTCCTCCTCGGCGGAGGAAGCAGCTCGCTGGCCGCGCCTCCGCCACTCGCCGGCACCGTGATGCTCGCCGCGCGCCAAGATTCGCGCCACCGACACCTCGGCCGTCTACAAGTACCCTAGTGATACGTCCATTTTGCATCACTATTCTATGTCATAATTCACTGTTATTCATTGATATATTTCATATTGAGAGGTGATACTTATGTTATTTCATCTGTTTTTGCATGGTTGATGACTTTTGGAGCATGGACCGCTGCAGTCAGGATTCTGATGGAAAATGTGCTGTTTGGAGGCAAAATTCGCGAAGATCAGAAAATCCGGTAAAATATACGGAAAATCATATTTTTCCAGAAGACGAAGGATGCCAGAAGGAGGAGTGGAGATGGGCCATAGGGGGCCCACACCACCCCCTGGCGCGGGCCACCCTAGGCCGCGCCACCAGGTGGTGTGGCCGCCCTGGCCCACCTCTGGCTCTCCCCTCTAGCGTATATATTCCTCCCAAAACCCTAAGACTCGGGGAGCGACCACAGAAAGATTCCGCCGCCTCTACGGGGCGGAAAACACCTAGAGAGAAAGATCTCTTCGGCAGACAGATTTCTGCCGGAGGAATTCCTTCCCGGAGAGAGGAGATCGTCGCCATCAACACCACCATCAAGCTGGACTTCATCGGGATCATCATCATCATCACCACCATCATAACCATCAGCACCCTCATCACAATCTCCATATTGCTGTAACAATTGGGTTGAATCTTGCATAGTTCTTAGGGGAAACTTTCCCGGTGTTGATTACTCTTTGTAGTTGATGCTATTGAGTAAACCGTTGAATTATTGTTTATGTTAAGATTGTTATACATCATTATTCCATCTCTGATCATGATCCATATAATGTCTTGTGAGTAGTTCGTTTTTTTCTTGAGGACATGGGAGAAGTCATGTTGCTAGTAGTGGAGTTGTGTTGAGAAAGATTCAATAGTTTGATATTTAAGTTGTGGTGTACTTCTTCTAGTGGTGTCATGTGAACGTCGACTACATGACACTTCACCTATATGGGCCTAGGGGAATGCATTGTGTATTCGGCTATTAATCGTAGGGGTTGCCGGAGTGACAGAAACCTGAACCCCCGTTAGGAAACCATTGCACAAGGGACGTAAGGGTCTTAGAGTTTAAAGCTGTGGTTAGGTTTCTACCTTAATTACTTTCCTGTACTTATGGATGTTTGCAAGGGGTATAATCATAAGTATGTATTAGTCCTAGGAAGGTCGGTACATTAGCATAGGTTCACCCACACAACACTTAGCAAGCTAAAGAAGATTAATCAACTATATGAAGCGAAAGCACTTGACAGTCTTTCCATGTGTCCTCGAGAACGTTTGGTCATCTTAAGTAATACAACTGGCTTGTCCTTTGCTGAATAAAGGATTGGGCCACTTTCTGCATTTATTCTTATTGTATTTTGTTTATTCGTACTTTATTTACTTGCTTTATCAAAAAAACCTAAAAATCCGTTTGCTAAGTATTTGCAGAGAATTCCCGATCCATACCACTAGCCAGCACCTTCTGCTCCTCGTTGGGTTCGACTCTCTTAATTATCGAAAATACTGCGATACACCCCCTATACTTGTGGGTCATCAAGACTATTTTCTGGCGCCGTTGCCGGGGAGTAAAGCGCTATTGGAGAGTGGAACTGGTAAAGGAAACTTCTACTGTGAGTATTGTTTACTTCTGCTAGTTGCTTTATTTTCGTTATGGATAATTCGCTGAGTTTCTTATTTGGTAATGCTACTACCACTGCTAAGGTAGTAGATGAACCACCACCTGTTGAGAATGATGCTTTTAAAATACCTACAAGAATTATTGATCGTGTTATGGATAACTACTATGTTGGGGATGGAACTGTCCATCCCGGTGATCATTTGCTTTTTATAGACGAATTATGCGGGTTGTTCAAGTGTGTAGGTATTACTACAGATGAAGTTAAGAAGAAGTTATTCTCATTATCACTGAAAGGAAGAGCTGAGGAATGGTATAAGTTGCTGAAGAATGGTCAAGCTCTTGAATGGGAGGAAATAGTACCTCTCTTTTATTCAAAGTTTTATCCTCCTAGTGAGATTCATAAAGATCGGAATCAAATATACAACTTTTGGCCTCTTGATGGAGAGAGTACAGCTCAAGCTTGGGGGTGATTGAAGTTACTAATGCTCAAATGTCCCATTCATGAGCTCCCCAACAATATTATTATCAATAACTTTTATGCAAGGTTTTCTCTTCATGATAAGGATCTATTGGATGCTTCTTGTGTTGGATCATTCACTCGCATGGAACAAGAAGCTAAATGGGATCTCCTAGACCGTATTCAAGACAATGCTGAAGCATGGGAGAATGAAAAAGGTAGAAAGTCAGGTATAAATTATGATTATGAATGCATTGAATCTTTTATGGGAACTGATGACTTTCGAAACATTAAAAATGCTTATGGTCTAGACTCTCAAGCTATTGCTTCTTATTTTAAGGCTTTTGCTTCCTACATTGAAGTGCCTAAAAAGAAGTGGAATAAGTATCATGAACCTTATAAAGATATTGCTAAGAGTGTTCCTGCAAGAAATACTGAAGTTTATACTGCTAATCATGTTTTACCTAAACCTTACATTGAGAAAATGTCTTTCCCACTTAAGATAAAGGAACATTCTATGATAGCTAGTATGGTTAATGAAAGTACAAATAAAGCTGTTGAACCTGATAAACAAATGGTTGTTGAACCTATTATAGCAAATGTGAAAGACTTTGTTACTAAATATGTAGAAGAGGGACACACTATCCTTTGTGAGGATACCTCTAATATTGTTTCACAAAGTAGTGTTATGTGAGCTAGTGTTCCTGTGTTTTCTGTTAGAATAAGTGACCATTGTTACGATGGTCCTTATGATAGTTATATTGTTAAGTTTATGCATGATACTGAAAGTTACTATGAGAGAGGGAAAAGTGTTCTTATGTATCTCAATAATATCAAGTTTCCTCGTTTTATGCTGAAAGTTTTTATGTTACACTTCTTTTGCCTTCCTATGCTAGTAGCCTCTGGTTTCAACAACTTGTTTGTTTACAAAATTCCCTTGCATAGGAAGTGGGTTAGACTTAAACGTGTGTACATTTGCTTCTTAATGCTCTCTTTCACTTCAATTCATATTCCTATGTGAGCATCTTCAAAATTATCATGCCCATTTTAATGGCTATAAAGAAAGAGCTTTTTGGGAGACAACCCAGTTTATTTTTGCTTTTAGTTTGTTTTCGTTTCTTTGAGTCTTGGAAGTTACTACTTCGGTAATAACCTCTCCTTATCCTTTTTGTTTGGTTTTTTGTCAAGATCAACCTCTAATGAGAGAGAAGTAATATTTGGGGAAGTTGTTGTCTCGAAAGAGATTTTTGTGCTTCACCGTAAAAATTCGTGAGAGATATATGCATGTTGGATTGAGCTATAATTGTTTGTGCTTCTGCTCCAGGTTGTTATTTAACTTTCGTTAGTTTTGCACTTTTTGATTTGAGCAATAGAAGATTTTCCAAAAAATTGATCTTTACATGCTGGTCTGTTTTGACAGATTTTGCCACTCTTGCATTTGCTTCTTTATTCGATTTCCTTTTTGAATTCTTTTTGGGTTTTCGGAAGGAGTTGCTACAGTAGCTTATGTTTTGATGGTTTTCAGTTGAAGTTGAACTCAAAAGGTTTTATCACTTCACTTATACTAATGTTGCTAATGAGAACTGTGTGAAGTTTTGTGTGAAAGAAATTTCTAGGTAATGGAGGTAATGGTGTAATAAGGAAGTGAAAGGTTTTATGACTCAAGTAATAAGTGTATGAAGATAAAGAAATTGATGTTATTCAAGTGGAAACTCCAGAAGAATCTACTAGATACCAAATTCAGAGATCTGCAGAGTCCGTTTTCAAATAGGTAACAGTTCTGGTAAGAAAAGTTCCGCGAAAATACTATCCAACTATATTTTTGCAGTTTTTAGATAATAAGGAAAGCTACGAAGCGAAAGAGGGACGAAAACGGAGCCAGGGTGGCTCACACCACCCTGTGGTGCGGGCCCACCCTTGGCCACGCCACTAGGTGGTGTGGCCACTCTGGACTCCGTCTCTGACCCGTTTTCTCCCAATACCTTCCTCTTGTTGCGAAACTTTGTAATATATAATCCCCCGGATCCCCCGAGGGTCGTATATCGTGTTTTCGTCGTGGTTTTGTTTCGATTTGTTTCTTCCAGGAACTATCTTTGAAAGCTTAGAAGCACAATGGTGTCCGCCAAGGATAAAGGAAAGGAGCCTATGAAGGAGGATATCCAAGACCCCGGGCAGGAGAAGGAGCTGAAGAGTGAAGGTGAAGAGGAGGCAAAGCACACCAGCACTACCATTGCAAGCATTGGAGTGGTGGCAAACCCTGCTAGGACGATGTCAATCGGAGGGAAGCCTCCTCATCACTGTTCAGATCCCTGGTCACTTCCCCCACGCGCCAAGAATCCTTTCCATACCCTTATCCATGCGCATCAATACCAGAATATGCCCAAGGAGAAATTACCCTCCAATTGGGATTTGCCTCGTTCTAGCCATGCAGGAAAAGAAGACTTCAAGGAGGAAGATTGGGGAAAGAATCACAAGAGCTGGAATTCTCAACCCGACATGATCATGAGCCGCATTGAGCAAAACTCGCAGCTTATTCGCAATCTCACCTTTGAGATTGAGGACTTGGGGAAACTGATCAAAGAGGATACCACCACCACCAAAGGAGTAATTCGTCATCAGGTTTGGCATCCCCTTGGCTTGGTCCAAGCTTGGGGGAGTACCGCGGCATCACATCACTATCTTCTATCTTTTTACCTTTTTAATAGAGTCATATCATGAATAGAGAAGTTATCATGTGGGATGGTTTGCATTATGGAAGTGTCCCCTCTCTCGTTAGATATGTATCCCTTGGTGTGAGTTGCCGTTATGGAATATTAATGAGAAGTTCTATCATTTACTCTTTTGCATATCTTATATTAGTTTTCAATTCATGGTTATATGATTGATCTTGTTGTTAGTATTGGTATCACTTTGGGATCATTGAGTTAATTTAGTTGGTTTTTTTGCCAAACCTGGCTCGGTCAGTAGCAACACTATTTTTGAGAGTTGAATAAAAAGATAAAGTACTCTAAAGAAAAATAATTTCATCATCTTTATTTCTTGATTTGCTCATAAGTTTAGTATTCTCTAGTTAGGATCTTTTGTGCTTCCAAGGAAGATTGCATGTTTGTTTTTATCACTTATATGTTTGTTTGTTTGCTTCAACTCTTATACGTGCTACCCAGCCTTGCTAGCCAAAAACCTGTACTGAGAGGGATTTCTTCTCGTGCATCCACTTCCCTAAACCAAAACCCAAGCCATTTGTGTCCACCATACCTACCTATTAGCATTATTGCTATTACAAGTAAATTCTTGTTTTTATCTACCTTCCAAATTAAACTTGTTATGTGAAAATTAGTGATTAAAGCTCTCACGAACTTGATGGCACACTTTATTTTCTTGCACTTAATAAACTTGAACCATTGGGTCCTTCTTTGTTGCATATATGCTTGCGCTTTATGAGTTGAAGTTAGCAGAACCATGTATCATGGCGAACGCTTTCAACACTGCCATGGTACTTTGTGACTAGTTCATATCATGATTCTTTTGCCTATGGATCCCGGTGGTGTGAAATAAAAGGGGAACTTGTAAGATCATGGAGATTATATGTGTGTTATAGAAACGCCTGGGCCACTAGCCTAAGCCATGCCTAATCATGGTGGAAACTTGCAGCATAACTATAGTGAGCATTCTATGAAGCATCCTCAATAAAAACCTATACAAATAGCAAATAAAAAGATTGCTGAGATGCTCATTGTCTGCTTGCCTTGTCATTTTGATTATGGGATAGCTCATGTATCATGTGCAAGGGGTACCCGTTGGCGGTTCTCAATGATACACATATATTTACAATGACAAGAGCTTTCTTGTGACTGAAGTTGAGTAGCATGAGGTTCGGTACTCATAAGTGAGGGGCATGAGATTTCAACTTATAACTTGTCAAGCGTATCCTCTTAGTTGTGTCACTTTAACATTAATCACCAAAATATGCCTATGATAGGGGCAATGAGAGCTGAAAGCTAGTAAGTGAAGGAAATATGCCCTGAGAGGCAATAATAAAGTTGTTATTATATATTCCTTATACATGATAGATGTTTATTTTACATGCTAGAAATGTATTGATTCGGAAACATCAATACATGTGTGTTTAATAAACAAAAAGGGTTCCTAGTCATGCCTCTCTTATAGACTAGCTTGTTGATTAACAGGATGATCAAGGTTTCCTGATCATGGACATTGGATGTTGTTAATAACAAGGTCACACCATTGGTGGAATGATGTGATGAACATTCATCCGAAGTATAGCATTACGATCAAGTCATTATGTTTATATTGCTATAACATCATACGAAGTAATCTTTATCCTTAGACCATGAGATCATGTTAATTGCTGACACCGGAAGAGTATCTTGATAACATCAAACGTCACCGTAACGGGGTGACTATAAAGATGGGTTGATTACTACGAAGGTGTTATGTTGAGGCTCATGGATCAAGAGTGGAATTTGTCAATCGGATAGCGGATAGATATACTATGGGCCCTCTCGGTGATATCACATTAGGATAGCTTGCAAGCAAGTGATGTGATCACTAGAATGTTATATCAGGAGCGAGAAAGAGTGCATGTCGATGCGAGATCAAACTAGGTATGGAGATATCGATGATCGAATCTCGGACATGTAATATATCGAGACAAAGGGATTTAGTTACAAGCGTTAAAGGTTCTCACGATCACGAGTCATCGTTGAATGTGTAGAGTCGATGCGGAACTCCAGTCCCATTGTTGATTATTGATCGGAGAAGGGTCTCGATCATATACGCATTATTCATAAACCGTGGGTGGCACATAGAGTTACGGACACCATTTTTGAGCACATATGTTTTAGACGAAAGAATTGCAAAGCGCAGGAATTGTTTCAATAGAAACCGGAAATTGTTTCGGGTGAAATTGCAGAAGGTGGTTCTGCATGTGATATTGAAATATTGCAAGGGGCTATATGTGAATGTTTTTTAATTAAATTAATTAAAAAAATTCTGAATAAATTTAATAAAAATAGTTTTATTAAATGAGAGAGCATTAAATTTGGAGAAATTTAATGCATTTAAAGTGGAGACTTTAAAAGGGAATGTGAAGAGGCATTTTAATGTGGGGGGTTACCACCACATGAATGGGGGAGGTGAGGTCACCCCATGCAGCCATGGAGAGAGGGGGCACCCCCCTCCTCCTATAAAAGGCCACCCATTCCCTCCTTCATCCTCAGACCTCCTTGTGAAGGATCTCTCTCCCCCTCTAGAATTATTCCCCCATGGTCTCGGATTAGCGAGATACATGTTCCAGGTGGCATTTCGTCCGGAAGGAGTTGCTGCTTCCGCTGGATCGCTGGAGCGAGGAGGTGGAGGTTGTCCGGTGGCTTGAACGTGTGTGCGAGTGCGGATGCGCTGCTGAGTTGCGGCGCTCGGACTCCCTCACGATCTTGAGATCGGCAAGTGTACGACTACATCAACCACGAGTTCCTACTCATTAACAAAGCTCGTTGTCTACGAGGGTAAGTTCTCGTTGGATTATGTCCACCCGTTACTTTGTACCTAGTAGATAGATCTTGGCGTGTAGTTCACACCGTAGGAAAATTTTTGTTTTCTATGCTGCGGACCCAACAGTGGTATCAGAGCCTGATCTATGCATAGGTGCTTAGCACGGGTAGTACACATATGGTTGATATGTGGGCGATGATGATCATGTTATTGCATCTTCTATGTATTTTGGATATTGGTGGCATAGTGGGATAAAGCGGCCCGGACCAACCTTACATGTCATCGTACATGAGACCAGTTCCACGACTGACATGCAACTTGTTTTGCATAAGTGGCTGGCGGGTGTCTGTCTCTCCTACTATAGTCAATATCTGATTTATAGCGAGTTGCTAATAACTTAGTTATCCTCGTTGTGGTTCATGTTCGTAGGTGAGAACGGTTCTATCTCCGAAAGCCCTAAGCCACGTAAAACTTGCAATTGATAAATTAGAGGCGTCTAGTTTAGATCGTTGTTGGGCTAGTGTATTGATATGGTATTGTTGTAAGTAGATGTATGGTAGATACTCTTACAACACAGTCAACGTGTAAGTTCCATAGAACTTGGCCTTACACACAAAGGAATGATAGAGATCATACCATGATGCAAGTGATAGAGATCAAATGCATGGACCATATCATCTCACTTTACACATTAGATGTTAGCATCTTATACTGCTAGTTTGGCGCGTTTGGTAGCATTATAAGATGATCCCTCATTTAGATATCAAGATAAAAATGTGTTCTTCCTTGAGTATGCACCGTTCTATGGATCGTGTTTCGAGATATCACGTGATGATCGGGTGTACTCGAATCTACGCTTTCATAGGAACAGGTGTAAGACAGTTTTACACACGCGAATACTATGGTTCTTACTTGGCGAGCCTAGCATGTACAAACATGGCCTCGGAACACGGACCGAAAGGTTAAGCATGAGTCATATGGTTGATATGATGCCCATATAGATGCTCGCCTTTGAAGCTACACCGACTCACGTGATGAACGGACTTGGTGTAGTGGATTTGGTTCATGTAATCACCAAAAGGACACGAGGGATGTCCTTTTTGAGTGGGAGTTCATTAGTAATTTGGATTAGTTGAACTCAATCTATCATAAACTTAGTATAAATAAAATTTACAAATTCTGTTGTAGATGGCACCACCTGCTTTTAATTTCAATGTATTCATGGAGAAAGAGAAACTTGCTGCGAATGGTAGCAACTTCACCAACTGGGCTATGAATTTGAGGATTCTCCTCCTTTGCACAAAAGCAATATGTGTTAGATGCGCTAGGCCCACCAGCTCTGATGCCTGACGAGGAAAAGAATGTCTATGTGACTCGTCAGGAGGACCACAACTTAGTTCATTGCAGCATACTGTATGGGCTAGAGCCAGAACTTCGAAAGCGTTTCGAAAATGGTAATGCCTTTGATACCATGGGAGAATTGAAAATGATTTTCGATACCCATGCTACCGTAGAGAGTTATAATGCTACAGAAAAGTTCTTTAGCTGCATGATTGAGGAAAACAGCTCCGTTAGTGAGCACGTACTCAAAATGCAGTGCGCCGATAAGCTTGTGTCCTTGGGAATAACGATTCCCATTGACTTAGGCATACATCGTGTTCTCCAATCTATCGACCTAGCTACAAGAGCCGTGATGAACTATAATATGCAGGGCATGAAGAAGTCTCTTCGAGCTTTGTCAATGCTTAAGACTGCGAAGTGGAGATTAGGAAAGAACATCAAGTGTTGATGATCAATAGGACCACGGTTTCAAGAAGGATAAGAAAGCAAGCACAAGGGAAAGAAGGGTGGCAAGTCTGTTGCCACGCCTAAAAAGAAACCCCTGGCCTAAGTCCGATACCGAGTGCTACTATTGCAAGGATAGCCATTGAAGCATAACGCCCAAGTATTTGGCGAGACAAGAAGTCCAGCAAGGCAAACAAAGGTATATATGATATACATGTTATTGATGTGTACTTGACTAGTACTGCAGAGCACCGGGTATTTGATACGGATCGGTTGCTAATATATGTAACTCGTTCAGGCTACGGAACAAGCGACAACTAGCAAGGGATGAGGTCAGGATGCGGGTCGGCAATGGATCAAGAGTTGATGTGATCGCGTCGGGACGCTCCCTCTCCATTTGCCATCGGGATTAGTTATAAACCTAAATCATTGTTATTTGGTGCCTGCACTGAGCATGAACATTGTATCTGGATCATGTTTGATGCAAAGTGGTCATTCCTTTAAATCTGAAAACAATGGTTGTTCGATTTATAAGAATGATATCTTTTATGGTCATGCACCTATGTTGAATGGTTTATTTCTATTGGATCTCGATAGTAATATTACGCACATTCATAATGTTAATGCTAAAAATATTAAACTTGATGATGATATGTCTACATATATGTGGCCTTTGCCGTCTAGGTCATATTGGCGTTAAACGCATGAAGAAACTCCATTCTGATGGACTTTTGGAATCACTTGATTTTGAATCATTTGATACATGTGAGCCATGCCTTATGGGCAAGATGACTAGAACGCCGTTTTCCGGTTCAATGGAACGGGCGACAGATCTATTGGAAATCATACATACTGATGTCTGTGCACCAATGAGTGTGTCGGCGCGAGGTGGATATCGTTATTTTGTTACTTTCATGGATGATTTGAGTAGATATGGGTATTTCTATTTGATGAAACACAAGTCTGAAACTTTTGAAAAGTTCAAGGAATTTCAGAATGAAGTGGAAAATCATCGTAATAGAAAGATCAAATTTCTGATGCGACCGTGGAGGAGAGTATCTAAGTTACGAGTTTAGCACACACATGAAAGAGTGTGGAATAGTTTCACAACTCACGCCTGCCGGAACACCACAACGTAATGGTGTGTCGGAGCGTCGTAATCATACCTTATTGGATATGGTTCAATCTATGATGTCTCTGACTAACTTACCTCTGTCATTTTGGGGTTATGCACTGGAAACAGCAGCATTCACTTTAAATCGGGCACCATCTAAATCTGTTGAAACGACACCGTATGAATTATGGTTTGGAAACAAACCTAAGCTGTCATTTCTTAAGGTTTGGGGATGCGATGTTTATGTGAAGAAACTTCAACCAGATAAACTCGAACCCAAAGCACAAAAATGTGTCTTTATAGGATACCCTAAGGAAACAATTGGGTATACCTTCTATCACAGATCCGAGGGCAAGGTTTTTGTTGCCAAGAATGGATACTTTCTTGAGAAGGAGTTTCTCGCGAAAGGTGTGAGTAGTCGGAAGGTAGAACTCGAAGAGGTTATTGAACCTTCTCTTCATGGAATGGCGAGTGGCACAGCACCGGAAGTTATTTTGGAGTTGACTTCACCTGATGAAGAGAGAGCTAATGATAATGATCATGAAACTCCGAAAGAGGACACTACCGAACCTCGCAGGTCAAGCAGGACACGTGCAGCTCCGGAACTGTACGGCAATCCTGTTGTGAATTTCATGGTTGATGAAATGGATGACCCAGCGACGTATGAAGAAGCGATGATGAGCCCGGATTCCAACAAATGGCTAGAAGCCATGAAATCCGAGATGGAATCCATGTACGAGAACCAAGTTTGGAACTTGGTGGACTTACCTCACGACCAAAAGGCCGTGGAGAATAAATGGATTTTCAAAAGGAAAACTGATGCTGATGGTAATGTGACCATCTATAAGGCTCGACTTGTCGCAAAGGGGTTTCGACAAATTCAAGGAGTTGACTATGATGAGACATTCTCTCCCATAGCGATGCTTAAGTCAGTTAGGATTATGTTAGCAATTGCTGCATATTTCGATTATGAAATATGGCAGATGGATGTCAAAACTGCGTTCCTCAATGGTAAGATTGAAGAAGAGTTGTATATGATACAACCTAAGGGTTTTGTCGATCCTAAGGATGCTAATAAGGTGTGCAAACTTCAGCGATCCATCTATGGACTGAAGCAAGCATCACGGAGTTGGAATCTCCGCTTTGATGAGGTAATCAAAGAGTTTGGATTTGTCCAAACTGATGGAGAGGCTTGTATTTACAAGAAAGTGAGTGGGAGCAATGTGGCATTTCTGATACTATATGTGGATGACATATTATTGATTGGAAATGATATAGATCTTTTAAAGAGTGTTAAAAGTTATCTAAACAGCAAATTTTCGATGTAAGACCTTGGTAAAACATCATATATATTAGGCATTAAAATCTATAGAGATAGATCAAGGCGCCTAATTGGGCTATCGCAGAGTACATACCTTGATAAGATATTAAAGAAGTTTAATATGGATGAAAGTAAGAAGGGGTTCTTACCTATGTTGCAAGGCAATACATTGAGTAAGACTCAAAGTCCGGCTACGGCGGAAGAAAGAGAGATGATGGATAAGATCCCCTATGCCTCGGCCATAGGCTCTATTATGTATGCCATGCTATGTACAAGACCGGATGTGGCACATGCTATTAGTTTGACTAGTAGGTACCAATCTGCTCTAGGTTCGGAACACTGGATAGCGGTAAAAAACATCCTCAAGTACTTAAGAAGAACTAAGGATATGTTTCTTATATACGGAGGTGAAGAAGAGCTAGTCGCTAAGTGTTATGTCGATGCTAGCTTTGACACCGATCCGGATACGTATTTCTCTTGAACGGAGCAGCAGTTAGTTGGAGGAGTTCCAAACAACCTGTGGTGGCTGGATCAACAACGGAGGCGGAATATGTTGCTGCTTCACAAGCGGCGCAGGAAGCAGTTTGGATGAAAGAGTTCATTACGGAACTGGGTGTAGTTCCCAGTGCGTTGGACCCGATGGTGATCTATTGTGACAACAATGGAGCCATAGCCAATGCAAAGGAACCAAGGTCTCACAAGAATTCCAAGCATATTAAGCGCCGGTTTCACTCCATCCACGAGCATGTCAAGGATGGAGATATAAAGATTTGTAAAGTACACACGGACCTAAATGTAGCAGATCAGTTGACTAAAGTTCTCCCTTGGGCAAAACATGATCAACACCAGAACTCCATGGGTGTTAGATTTATCACTATGTGAACTAGATTATTGTCTCTAGTGCAAGTGGGAGACTGAAGGAAATATGCCCTAAGAGGCAATAATAAAGTTGTTATTATATATTCCTTATACATGATAGATGTTTATTTTACATGCTAGAAATGTATTGATTCGGAAACATCAATACATGTGTGTTTAATAAACAAAAAGGGTTCCTAGTCATGCCTCTCTTATAGACTAGCTTGTTGATTAATAGGATGATCAAGGTTTCCTGATCATGGACATTGGATGTTGTTAATAACAAGGTCACACCATTGGTGGAATGATGTGATGAACATTCATATGAAGTATAGCATTACGATCAAGTCATTATGTTTATATTGCTATAACATCATACGAAGTAATCTTTATCCTTAGACCATGAGATCATGTTAATTGCTGACACCGGAAGAGTATCTTGATAACATCAAACGTCACACCGTAACAGGGTGACTATAAAGATGGGTTCCGTACTACGAAGGTGTTATGTTGAGGCTCATGGATCAAGAGTGCAATTTGTCAATCCATATGACAGATAGATATACTCTGGGCCCTCTCGGTGATATCACATTAGGATAGCTTGCAAGCAAGTGATGTGATCACTAGAATGTTATATCACGGGAACAAGAAAAGAGTGCATGTCGGTAACGAGATCAAACTAGGTATGGAGATACCGATGATCGAATCTCGGACATGTAATATATCGAGAGACAAAGGGATTTAGTTACAAGCGTTAAAGGTTCTCACGATCACAGGAGTCATCATTGAATGTGTAGGAGTCGATCACGGATCTCCGGTCCTTGCTGATTATTGATCGGAGAAGGGTCTCGATCATGTACGCATTATTCATAAACCGTAGGGTGGCGCACTTAAGAGTTACGGACACCATTTTGGAGCACATATGTTTGACAGAAAAGAATTGCAAAGCGCAGGAATTGTTTCAATAGAAACCAGAAATTGTTTCGGGTGAAATTGCAGAAGGTGGTTCTGCATGTGATATTGAAATATTGCAAGGGGCTATATGTGAATGTTTGTTAATTAAAGTAATTAACAAAATTCTGAATAAATTTAATAAAAAGAGTTTTATTAAATGAGAGAGCATTAAATTTGGAGAAATTTAATGCATTTAAAGTGGAGACTTTAAAAGGGAATGTGAAGAGACATTTTAATGTGGGAGGGTTACCACCACATGAATGGGGGAGGTGAGGGGTCACCCCCCATGCGCCGGCCATTGAGAGAGGGGGCACCCCCCCTCCTCCTATAAAAGGCCACCCATTCCCTCCTTCATCCTCACACCTCTTTGTGAAGGATCTCTCTCCCCCTCTAGAATTATTCCCCCATGGTATCGGATTAGCGAGATACATGTTCCCGGTGGCATTTCCTCTGGAAGGAGTTGCTGCTTCCGCTGGATCGCTGGAGCGAGGAGGTGGAGGTTGTCCGGTGGCTTGAACATGTGTGCGAGTGCGGATGCGCTGCTGAGTTGCGGCGCTCGGACTTCCTCACGATCTTGAGATCGGCAAGTGTATGACTACATCAACCACGAGTTCCTACTCGTTAACAAAGCTCGTTGCCTACGAGGGTAAGTTCTCATTGGATGTATGTCCACCCGTTGCTTTGTACCTAGTAGATAGATCTTGGCGTGTAGTTCACACCGTAGGAAAATTTTTGTTTTCTATGCTGCGGACCCAACAGTAAGTACCATAATTTTTGGGAGCTCTTTATGAAACTTGAAATCCCTGCTCCCTTTGCGAAGGGCCTTTCTTTCACTTTGTAGTTGAGTCAGTAAACCTATTCCCTTCTATCTCAGCAAGTATTTTGAGTTGTTGTGTTTCATTCATTCATATGATGAGTTATTCAATCATGTTTCTTATGTTACTTGTTTTGCACATTGCTCTTATCTTGGTGATTACTACTTTGAAAGCTATCATTGAAAAACCAGTTATTTGTGAACTCCAGCAAATTATCAACTATTCTTTGACCAAGAGCTAAGTTTGCCATTACCAATTATGATTTACTTTATGTATCATTATTGTGTTTCCTTTACTTATTGCAAGTTGAGTTATATAATAGTGAGTTGTCTTCTATTATGATCTATGTATTGATGAATGTGATGCTTCTTGTCCGTATTCTTTTATCGACTCTTCACTCCATAAACCCGAGGTCATGTTTATTGAGCTCGGTTTCGCTTGGGTACAAGCAAAGTCTAAGCTTGGGGGGAGTTGATACGTCCATTTTGCATCACTATTCTCTGTCATAATTCACTGTTATTCATTGATATATTTCATATTGAGAGGTGATACTTATGTTATTTCATCTGTTTTAGCATGGTTGATGACTTTTGGAGCATGGACCACTGCAGTCAGGATTCTGATGGAAAAGGTGATGTTTGGAGGCAAAATTCGTGAAGATCATAAAATCCGGGAAAATATACTGAAAATCCTATTTTTCCAGAAGACGAAGGATGCCACAAGGAGTGGAGATGGGCCACAGGGGGCCCAGACCACCCTGCACGGCCACCCTAGGCGCCACCACTGTGTGTGGCCTGCCCACCTCGGCTCTCCTCGTATATATTCCTCCCGAAACCCTAAGACTCAGGGAGCGACCACAGAAAGATTCCGCCGCCTCTACGGGGCGGAAAACACCTAGAGAGAAAGATCTCTTCGGCAGACAGATTTCTGCCGGGGGAATTCCTTCCCGGAGAGAGGAGATCGTCGCCATCAACACCACCATCAAGATGGACTTCATCGGGATCATCATCATCACCACCATCATAACCATCAGCACCCTCATCACAATCTCCATATTGCTGTAACAATTGGGTTGAATCTTGCATAGTTCTTAGGGGAAACTTTCCCAGTATTGATTACTCTTTGTAGTTGATGCTATTGAGTGAACCATTGAATTATTGTTTATGTTCAGATTGTTATACATCATTATTCCATCTCTGATCATGATCCATATGATGTCTTGTGAGTAGTTCGTTTTGTTCTTGAGGACATGGGAGAAGTCATGTTGTTAGTAGTGGAGTTGTGTTGAGAAAGATTCAATAGTTTGATATTTAAGTTATGGTGTACTTCTTCTAGTGGTGTCATGTGAACGTCGACTACATGACACTTCACCTATATGGGCCTAGGGGAATGCATTGTGTATTTGGCTACTAATCGTAGGGGTTGCCGGAGTGATGAAACCTGAACCCCCGTTTGGACACCATTGCACAAGGGACGTAAGGGTCTTAGAGTTTAAAGTTGTGGTTAGGTTTCTACCTTAATTACTTTCTTGTACTTACAGATGTTTGCAAGGGGTATAATCACAAGTATGTATTAGTCCTAGGAAGGTCGGTACATTAGCACGGCTTCACCCACAGAACACTTAGCAAGCTAAAGAAGATTAATCAACTATATGAAGCGAAAGCACTTGACAGTCTTCCCATGTGTCCTCGAGAATGTTTGGTCATCTTAAGTAATACAACCGGCTTGTCCTTTGTTGCATAAAGGATTGGACCACTTGCTGCATTTATTCCTACTGTCTTTTATTTACTCGTACTTTGTTTACTTGCTTTATCAAAAACCCCTAAAAATCCGTTTGCTAAGTATTTGCAGAGAATTCCTGATTCATACCACTAGCCAGCACCTTCTGCTCCTCGTTGGGTTCGAAACTCTTACTTATCGAAAATACTGCGATACACCCCCTATACTTGTGGGTCATCACCCAGCACCGCAAGAAAACCCTAGCCGTGCCCCAGTTCTTCTCCTCCGCCTCGAGCCAAAACCCTAGCTTGACGGCCGACATCGTCCCCGCCGTTATCGACCACCCCTCGCCCAGCTGAGGTGCCCACGAGCTCCGCCTTGCTCTCCTTGTCCACCTCCCGGAAGGAATCAGCCATGGGAGCCCGCAAATGAGCAGGTAGCTCGTGCCTTCCCCGACTTCGGCCGCCGCGTCCGCCTCCGATCCCGTCTGTCACCGACGTTCCCCGGCCTCATCGACCGCACTGTCGTGTTCCTAGTGAGCAACTGATCCTCGTGGACCCTCTCCTTCTCCCCTCTATACTGATCACTCCCCGACGACCACACCTTGCTGCCGTCGTCGTTAATGGATGTCGCTCCGGCGACCAATTCACATCGGCGCCGCCACCATTTGGCTCGCCTTGGTCAGGCGCGTCGAACGCGCCCCCTCCCGCAACCCTGCGTCGCCCCTAGCACCGGATTCGACCCCAGCAGTGAGCATCCCCATTGCTGACGTCATGATGACGTCAGCATGATGCAATACGTGTTTTTCTTTTATTATTAAATGGTTTTCTGGATTATTAATGTGACATGTGGGCCCAGTCTGTCAGGGTTTTAATAATTTAGGAAATATTTTCTGAAATGATTAAATACCTAACATCTGGGTCTAGGTTGTAAGATATTTAATAATATTCCAAAAATGTTTATTTATTTAAAAATGATTTAAAATGGATTAAAAATGGAAAAAATCATAACTAATTCATTTTAAGTCAGAAAAATATAAATAATATATAAAAATGTTCAGAAAAATGAGATATATCCAATAGACTCATAATCATGCATTGTTAATCAACTTACATGACAAGTTTAATTAGGAGAACAAAAGAACCCCTCTCATATGCATCTAGGGTTTCTCCAATTTAGGGTTTGGACCCCTCAGACCCCGTTTAAGTTGCCAAGCATGTCCTAGGGTGTCATTTTAATACAATTTAACTTGTCATATCATCATACTTGCTTGAGAATTGCACATATGCCATGTGTTGATTGTTTCTCCTTCTTTCCGGTGTTGGTTCTTCACGAATAGGAACCGCACCCGAACCTGAAGTCAACGCCACCGAAGAGCAGTACCGTTTCAACGATGGACAAGGAAAGAATAGCCCCATCATTCTGAACCTATGATTCCAAAGTATTTCATTCTTGCTATATGCATACGATTTCAATGTGGTCTTTTGTTTAAGATAGAGTATCCTATCTGCTACATGTTTTTCTTTGTACACCAAGATACCGATCCACCGCTCCTAGCATAACTAGGGTTGCGCTTATGAGCGTTGCTAGTGCCATCTTTCAGTCAAGCTTAGCCATCCTTAGTATTACAAGACCGATCCATCCAGATGATGCATCGGAGATACGATGAACCTAGTTTGATAGGATGTTGAGATACGATCGGAGATGGTTAATAAACATGCTAAGGCAGGTATGGGAGGCCACGTTGAGTGTGGTTTTTGTAGTCCCATGCTAGCCACCCTTAGGACCTGAGTTCTTGCCTCTTGAACCAAGACGAGCGTACAACCACATGGGGGCCTGGAAACCCCCTCGACTAACTAACTTGCCTAGTAGATTCCATGAGTCACATAGTTCGGGCGTTCCATTCAACATATGCATTCTAGTTGTTCTCGAAGGAGGTGCAGAAGGTGCATTCATACAGGTAGGTAAGCGTGGCAGGGAATGGGAGAGGCACGGCCTCCGTAATCTCAAACCCTATTCACATCTCTAGGGACTGGCTTCTGGAGTTGACCCGTTATGGCGGCATCTCCTTAGGGCGTGACTCATGGTCTCGGCGAAAGCAAGGTAAAGGTCGTGGTCAACCACCCTCTGTCGGCCTTCTAAGGAAGAGGGCTAATAATTTGGCATTAAGAGTCGGTTGGTACGTGTGGGTAACGTTGTGCACCCCTGTAGGGTTATAATCTTTTCGAAAAGCCGTGTCCACGATTATGGACAACTTGGGAATGGACATGACGATCATAGAGAACTACAACCTAATGTTAAAACTTGGCAATTAATGAGTGTTCTGGAACTACTTCCTTCGGGTTCTTTGAGGGGGTGTTCCAATTTTAAAGGTTCAGATGATGATGAAGGCGATCTTAAAGATCTAGAGTGTAGTCTTCTTACCTCTTTTTTGGAAATGATCTGATTAGACAAGCCTCTTCTCTCACTTGTTTTCAAATAAAGCTAGCTATTTCAAAGTAACCACAGAAAGCCTTTCTGAACCAAGCATGTACCCTAGGTTATTAAGTCTTGCAGAGTACATCTTGTACTCAGCCTTGCCTCGTTGATGTTTTTCTACAGATGAAGCTACTCCAACTGAAGGTGGTTTCTACGTTGATGTCGACGAGTAGTTGGGGTTCCCGGGCAGCAGCCTAGGATCTATGGAAGGGTCGTTTGCTTATATTTATGGCCTCTTAGGCCCTTTGCTAAGTTTGTTGTTTAGAACAACGTAATTGCTTCTGTTGCTTGGTGTTTGATGGGTCTTTGACCCCTAGTTTGTAATACTTGTATGCAGCTCTGCTAAGAGCGTACCTTAATAATGTATGGTTTGCATGTTCTTGTTACCGAATTTTTTCCTGCACGCTTCAAGCTAGAGGTTAGGTTTATGTCAGATGAAGAGCTGGTATTTGTCTAACCCTGATCCTGGGTCGTGACAGATTTTGGTATCAGAGCAGGACTGCCTATAGGAAACCCTTCTTACTGGTCGATGTCGAGTCTAGCAATTCTGAAAACTATTTGAAAGTTAAAATTATTTGCAAAGCTCTAAATAGGACTCTTTTTACTCCTTATCTAGGGTTGTTCTATTGCCGAGTTATCTTACCTTGTTTGGTTTGAAAGGTTTTCACTTCTCGTCTATCATTTCAAATTACTAGGATCTACGGGGTTGGGTTGTTCTTCTAGTAACCCGTATCCGGTTGCAAAGCTTAGAGTTTCCAAGATATATTCGGGCATCTGAAGCATTGTTTTCAACCTTTCTAAGGGTGTTTGGAATTCAATTCATTTCTTCTCCTATGATTTGTTGGTATCATACCATATTGCATTCCATTGTTATGGTTTGTATTTAAGTTGGTAGCGTATACATTTTGTATGCTTGTTTTACTGGCATACTTGGTGTTATGATGTGACCTCAACTCATATGGTTGATTCTACCGTGACGTTTGTTATGGTTCATGTCATCTTTTGATGTATTTCTCTTGGTGATCTAGTCTCATGGGTTCTGTTTTCTCCTTAGGACCGTCAAGGCCACAACAATGCTGATGAGGAACTTCCGCCACCTCCCACAATGGCCAAGGTTCTCAACAATATTGAGACCAATCGTCTGAGAAATGAACGCCTTCTCGAGCGTGTGGCTCAGAACACTGAACGTCACCCCGACGACTGTGTCACACTTGGGGATTTCATCCGCTCATTTCCTCCAATCTTCAACCACCCCAAGGAACCCCTTGATGTTGATGACTGGCTTTACACAATTGAATGCAAGTTCAGTGCTCTTCATGTTCGCTAGGATGACCGTGTCAACTT
The DNA here is from genome assembly GCA_023614405.1 of Avena insularis. Classification (NCBI taxonomy): domain Eukaryota; kingdom Viridiplantae; phylum Streptophyta; class Magnoliopsida; order Poales; family Poaceae; genus Avena; species Avena insularis. The sequence goes on along the minus strand of CM042696.1, from coordinate 89,575,568 downwards.
CGCCACCTATCAGCTGGAAGGTGAGGCTGGTGTTTGGTGGGATGGGTATCTGGATATGCAAGCTCAAGGACATGTTGTTACCTGGGAGGAGTTCGTTGCAGCTTTTCGCGCCTCTTATATTCCTAAGCCCGTCATGGATCTCAAAAGGAGGGAGTTTTTGGACCTGACTCAGGGGTGTATGGATATTCAAACATATGGGTGTGAGTTCACTCGCCTGGCTCGTTATACACCTAGGGATGTGACCAATGATGAAGATAAGCAAGAGCTATTCTGTAAGGGACTTAGTGTTCGCTATGAGTTGTTGCCTTTCAAGTTCAGAACCTTCCAGGAACTGCACAACCATGCTCTTACCCTAGAGAATGGAAGGAAAGAAATGGAGGTTTCCCAGAAGTGTGAAGAAGGGAACTCTCGTGCGTCTTCTTCTGCCAACAAGAAGCGTCGAGTCTTTGTTCCATACAGTGCTATGCCTCGTGCTCCTTATGCACCCAAGTCAACTGGCAATGCTCCTCGTCCGCCACAGTCAAATACTGATGGAGCAAGCTATCGTCCTCCTGTTGGTTCCTTCTCTAGAACTACCTGTTACTCATGTGGTCAGCCTGGTCACTATTCAAGGGAGTGTCCTCAAAGGGCTGCTGGTCGCAATGATCAACCGGCGAAGAAGTATGATACTCAGGGTGTTGTACGTGGTCGTCTGACTCATGTGACTATTGAAGAAGCTCAGGAAGATCCACGCGTCATTCTGGGTACGCTTCGTGTCAATTCAATTCCAGCTACATTTTTGTTTGATTCTGGAGCATCACATACATTCATGTCACAAGGGTTTGCTCAAGAGCATGGGATAGTTTTTGAACCCCTGTCAGCCCCTCTAACCATTCATACCCTAGGTTCTAGCTGGTTTACCACCATGGTTAGTCATGGGAATATGATTGACATAGCATACCAACAGTTCCCCACCTCCTTCATTGCCCTTAAGTCAACTGACATTGATGTCATTCTGGGCATGGACTGGTTAGTCAAGTATCAAGCTGTTCTTGACTGTGCAACTAGATTTGTTACCGTGACCTCCCTTGCTGGTATAACCGTCAATTACTGTACCGATGGTTCAAAGGCTCCATCGGCAGTTTCTACTCCATTCTCGGAGTTGTATGCCATGGAGGGTATGGAAGAGTTACCCCCTCTAGAAGTTCAAGAGGTCCAGGTAGTCTGTGAATTCCCGGATGTCTTTCCTGAAGAATTGCCTGGCATGCCACCTGATTGAAGTGTGGAGTTTGTCATTGAGTTGGTTCCTCGAACTGCTCCTATTTCTAAAAGACCTTACCGTATGCCCCCTCATGAGTTGGTGGAGCTAAAGAAGCAAATTGAAGAGCTAGAAGGCCTAGGCTATATTCAACCTAGTACCTCCTCTTGGGGTTGTCCTACCATCTTTGTCAAGAAGCGGGATACAAATATTCCAAGATTGGTCATTGATTACCGTCCACTCAATGCAGTGACAATCAAGAATAAGTACCCTCTTCCTTGGATAAATGACCTCTTTGATCAACTAAGTGGTGCTACCATCTTTTCCAAGATGGATTTAAGGTCGGGGTATCATCAAATCAAAATCAGAAAAGAGGATATCCTAAAAACGGCATTCAACTCGTTATGGTCTTTATGAGTATACAGTGATGTCCTTCGGGTTAACCAATGCCCCTGCTACCTTTATGAGGCTCATGAACTCTGTCTTTATGGAGTATCTGGACAAATTCGTAGTGGTTTACATAGATGATATTTTGATCTATTCCAAGACCGAAGAAGAGCATGCCGAACATCTACACTTGGTATTGACTAAACTTCGTGAACATCGTCTCTATGCCAAGTTCTCCAAGTGAGAGTTATAGTTGTAAGAGCTCGTCTTTCTTGGTCATGTGGTCTCAGCTAATGGTGTTACTGTCATTCCGGATAAGGTTCAAACCATTCTTGAATGGAAGTCACCTACCTCAGTCAAGGAAGTCTGAAGTTTTCTTGGAATGGCTGGATATTACCGTCGATTCATTGAGAACTTCTCCAAGATTGCCAAGCCTATGACTGATCTTCTTAAGAAAGATAAGAAGTTCGAATGGTCTGAAAAGACAGAAGAAAGCTTTCAAACTTTGAAAACTAAGCTAACCACTGCTCCTGTGCTTGTCCTCCTAGACACAAGCAAGGACTTCGTCGTCTATTGTGACGCGTCTCTTCAAGGGCTCGGTTGTGTGTTGATGCAAGATGGTCATGTGGTAGCCTATGCCTCCCGGCAGCTAAAGCCACATGAGAATAATTATCCAAACCATGATCTCGAGCTAGTTGCTATTGTTCATGCTCTTAAGCAATGGCGATATTACCTCATCGGTAATCGTTGCAAACTCTACTCGGACCATCAAAGTCTAAAGTATCTTTTTACCCAGCCAGATCTCAATCTCAGGCAAAGACGATGGTTGGAACTCATCAAAGATTATGATTTGGGTCTCAACTACCAACCCGGCAAAGCCAATGTTGTTGTTGATGCGCTAAGTCGGAAGTCTTATTGCAATAACCTGATGATTTCACAAGCTCAGCCTGTTCTCTATGAGGAAATCAAGCGTCTTAACCTTGAAGTGGTTCCTCATGGGTTTCTCTATAACCTTGAAGTAAGGTCTTCTCTTGAGGATCAAATTAAGGAAGCTCAGAAGCAAGATGATGAGATTACCAAGATCAAGGAGCGTGTTGCAAGTGGAGACACTAAATGTTTCTCCATCAATGATCAAGGTACCCTCTACTTCAGTAACCGGCTAGTGGTGCCAAACAGTCGGAAGATTAAAGAGCTAATCCTTCGTGAATCTCATGAATAACCTTTGTCCATTCATCCTGGTGGTACCAAGATGTATTGTGACCTTCATCAAAGATTCTGGTGGAGTGGAATGAAACCAGAAATTGCTCGCTTTGTTGCATAATGCGACGTCTGTCGTCGTGTGAAAGCTGAACACCAAAGACCTGCTGGACTTCTGCAGCCATTGCGTATCCCTGAGTGGAAATGGGATGAAATTGGTATGGATTTCATTACTGGACTTCCAAAAACATCCATAGGAAATGATGCTATATGGGTAATAGTTAATCGGTTATCCAAAGTTGCTCACTTCCTTCCGGTTCAGGAAAATATTCGTGCTAGTCAGATGGCTGATTTATACATCTCTCGGATCATTGTCCTTCATGGTGTTCCCAAGAAGATCATCTCAGACCGCGGAAGCTTGTTTACTTCCAGATTCTGGCAGAGTCTCCAAGAAGCAATGGGAACTCATGTCTCCTTCAGCACAGCTTATCATCCTAAGACCGGTGGTCAAACTGAAAGGGTGAATCAAATCCTTGAAGACATGCTTAGAGCGTGTGTTATATCCTTCGGCAAGAACTTGGAGAAATGTCTTCCATTTGTTGAGTTCTCCTACAACAACAGTTTCCAATCCAGTCTGGGTATGGCACCTTTCCAGTTCTTATATGGAAGAACATGTCGAACACCGCTGAATTGGACAGAAACCAGCGAAAGACAATTCTTTGGTCCAGATATGATCCAAGAAGCTGAAGATCAAGTTCGCATAATCCGAGAACGTCTGAAGGATTCTCAATCTTGTCAGAAAACCAACTATGATCTTCATCACCTTGAAGTTCATTATGAAGTTGGTGATCAAGTTTACCTCCGGGTCACTCCTCTGAAGGGTGTCCACCGCTTCGGTATCAAAGGCAAATTGGCTCCTCGCTACGTTGGTCCCTTTCGTATTCTCTCCAAGCAAGGTGAGCTTGCCTACCAGTTGGAGCTACCATCAACCTTTCCAGATGCTCATGATGTCTTTCATGTGTCGCAACTCAAGCGTTGCTTCAAAGATCCTATTTGTGGTGTGGATCATCAAACTCTGGATCTTCAAGAGGATCTAACCTACCGGGAATACCCAGTTCGTATTCTTGGTGAAAACGAGCGTAAGACTCGTCGTCAAACCATCAAGTTCCTGAAAGTTCAGTGGTCTCATCACTCCGAGTCAGAAGCAACCTGGGAACGCGAAGATCGTCTTTGATCTGAGTATCCTGCCTTCTTTTCTAAAACCTAGGAATCTCGGGACGAGATTCTTGTAAGTGGGGTAGAGCTGTAACATACCACCTCCATGTGTAATAAATAAACAACATGTTTATGAGCATTGCATACATGCATTACATTTGCACTTGGTTCTAATCAAGAGACAAAATAAAACCCTAGTTTTCCCCTCTCTCAAATCAATTCAAAATAGTTTTGAAATTCAAAAACTATAAAAGGTTTGGAGCCCAAATTGATTATAAGGGCCCCTGAAGTATTTTAATATGTGTACAATAGTTCTTGTATTTTGGAAATATACAAAACAGAAAAGAAATTGAAATACAATTGGAAAATAGAAAAATAGAAAAAGATTTCTAGAAGAAAAAAAACTAGTCCCTAACCTAATCTGGGCCAAAGCCCACCTTCCTTTCTCTCCTCACTGCCGTTCGCGCGCAGCGCCAAAAGCGTGATGCCCTCCCTTTGCCGTGGCCCAAGAACCGGCCCAACCAGCCCGCCAGTGGCTCGTACCTCTTCGGCCACGCTTCCCCGTTTGTCGTCTTCCTCCCCGACGGAGGAAGCAGCTCGCTGGCCGCGCCTCCGCCACTCGCCGGCACCGTGATGCTCGCCGCGCGCCAAGATTCGCGCCACCGACGCCTTGGTCGTCTACAAGTACCCCAGCACCGCGAGAAAACCCTAGTCGTGCCCCGGTTCTTCTCCTTCGCCTCGAGCCGAAACCCTAGCTTGACGGGCGACGTCGTTCCCGCTGTTACCGACCACCCCTCGCCCAGCTGAGGTGCCCACGAGCTCCGCCTTGCTCTCCTCGTCCACCTCCCAGAAGGAATCGGCCGTGGGAGCCCGCAAACGAGCAGGTAGCTCGCGCCTTCCCTGACTTCGGCCGTCGTGTCCGCCTCCGATCCCGGCCGTCACCGACATTCCCCGGCCTCATCGACCGCACCGCCGTGCTCCTGGTGAGCTACTAGTCCTCGTGGACCCTCTCCTTCTCCCCCTCTCGCCCTGCATCGCTCCCCCGACGACCACCTGCCACTGCCGCCGTCGGACGTCATCATGGATGTCGCTCCGGCGACCAATTCACAGCGGCGCCGCCACCGTTTGGCTCGCCTCGGTTAGGCGCGTCGAACACACCCCCTCCCGTAGCTCCGCGTCGCCCCTAGCACCAGATTCGACCCCAGCAGTGAGCATTCCCATTGCTGACGTTATGATGACGTCATCATGATGCAATAAGTGTTTTTCTGGTTTTCTAGATTATTAATATGACATGTGGGCCCAGTCTGTCAGGATTTTAATAATTTAGGAAATAATTTCTGAAATGATTAAATACCTGACATGTGGGTCCAGGTTGTAAGATATTTAATAATATTCCAAAAATGTTTATTTATTTAAAAATGATTAAAAATGGGAAAATCATAACTAATTCATTTTAAGTCAGAAAAATACAAATAATATATCAAAATGTTCAGAAAAATGAGATCTATTAAATAGACTCATAATCATGCATTGTTAATCAACTTATATAACAAGTTTAATTAGGAGAACAAAAAAAACCCTCTCATATGCATCCGGGGTTTCTCCGATTTAGGGTTTGGACCCCTCAGACCCCGTTTAAATTGCCAAGCATGTCCTAGGGTGTCATTTTAATACAATTTAACTTGTCATATCATCATCCTTGCTTGAGCATTTCACATATGCCATGTGTTGATTATTGCTCCTTCTTTCCGGTGTTGGTTCTTCGCGAATAGGAACCGAACCCGAACCTAAAGTCAATGCCACCGAAGAGCAGTACCGTTTCAACGACGGACAAGGCAAGTGTAGCCCCATCATTCTGAACCTATGATTCCAAAGTATTTCATTCTTGCTATATGCATACGATTTTAATGTGGTCTTTTGTTTAAGATAGAGTATCCTATCTGCTGCATATTTTCCTTTGTACACCAAGATACCGATCCACCACTCCTAGCATAACTAGGGTTGCGCTTATGAGTGTTGCTAGTGCCATCTTTCAGTCAAGCTTAGCCATGCTTAGTATTACAAGACCGATCCATCCAGATGATGCATCGGAGATACGATGAACCTAGTTTGATAGGATGTTGATATACGATCGGAGATGGTTAATAAACATGCTAAGGCAGGTATGGGAGGCCACGTTGAGTGTGGTTTTTGTAGTCCCATGCTAGCCACCTTTAGGACCTGAGTTCTTGCCTCTTGAACCAAGACGAGCATACAACCACATGGGGGCCTGGAAACCCCCTCTACTAACTAACTTGCCTAGTAGATTCCATGAGTCACATAGTTCGGGCGTTCCATTCGACATATGCATTCTGGTTGTTCTCGAAGGAGGTGCAGGAGGTGCATTCATATAGGTAGGTAAGCGTGGCAGGGAATGGGAGAGGCACGGCCTCTGTAATCTCAAACCCTGTTCACATATCTAGGGAACGGCTTCGGGACTTGACCCGTTACGGCGGCATCTCCTTAGGGCGTGACTCATGGTCTCGACGAAAGCAAGGTAAAGGTCGTGGTCAACCACCCTCTATCGGCCTTCCAAGGAAGAGGGCTAATAATTTGGCATTAAGAGTCGGTTGGTACGTGTGGGTAAGTTGTGCACCCCTGCAGGGTTATAATCTTTTTGAAAAGCTGTGTCCACGGTTATGGACGACTTGGGAATGGACGTGACGATCATAGAGAACTACAACCTAATGTTAAAACTTGGCAATTAATGAGTGTTCTGGAACTACTTCCTCCGGGTTCTTTGAGGGGGTGTTCCAAGTTGAAAGGTTCAGATGATGATGAAGGCGATCTTAAAGAGCTAGAGTGTAGTCTTCTTACCTCTTTTTGGAAATGATCTGATTAGACGAGCCTCTTCTCTCACTTGTTTTCAAATAAAGCTGGCTTTTACAAAGTAACCACAGAAAGCCTTTCTGAACGAAGCATGTACCGTAGGTTATTAAGTCTTGCGGAGTACATCTTGTACTCAGCCTTGCCTCGTTGATGTTTTTCTACAGATGAAGCTACTCCAACTAAAGATGGTTTCTACGTTGATGTCGACGAGTAGTTGGGGTTCCCGGGCAGCAGCCTAGGATCTATGGAAGGGTTGTTTGCTTATCTTTATGGCCTCTTAGGCCCTTTGCTAAGTTTGTTGTTTAGAACAACGTATTTGCTTCCATTGCTTGGTGTTTGATGGGTCTTTGACCCCTGGTTTGTAATACTTGTATACAGCTCTGCTAAGAGCATACCTTAATAATGTATGGTTTGTATGTTCTGTAGTGTTACCGAATTTTTCCCTGCGCGCTTCGATCTCGAGGTTAGGTTTATGTCAGATGAAGATCTGGTATTTGTCTAACCCTAATCCTGGGTCGTGACAGCTACGAGGAATACGAGTTTCTCAGGGACAAGAACACTGGCGCAAAGGAGGAATACTGTGAGGAGCTAGGCATGGCATGAGGAGGTCGCACTGGGAGATGACGGAGGTAAGTATAGGAAGATATATGAGTGGACAAAAACAAAGGGAGAAGATAAGGTTGGTTAGTTGGGAACATGTCGTGGACTCTCTTTCCGCGACGAAATGGACACATAAGACATAAGAAGCGAACGCGGGAACCCACATGTGAACTGGATCAGTTTCCATTCATATATGACCTTATCATCACCCGTGTGTCAGAATGGCCCTCACTAATCGTCTAGTGGTCCTCTAGCCATGATTAAGGCATGCTCGAATTTTTTGTTTGCACGCGGAACTCCCTAGACAATCCCAACTATCTTTCAATCGTCCAAGTCCATCTCGCTCTAGAAGATGGCGAGGAAAAACTTGACAATGGTGTAGATAGTCTGTCAACAAAAAATCCAACTAGATTTATCCCTCAGCAATACTTACTTACGATGTGAGTGTAACTAATCAAATTTATGGTTTGTGGTTGATTCCTTAGAAGGTTGAGTCATGCTCCTATTATATGGTGTATTTACGGGTAGTTCATGATACTAACTCTAAGAACGTTTGTACCATCAGGATTTCTATGGCTGATTGTGATTTGAGGTGAATATTGATCTACCAGGTTATGGGTCTGGACACACTTATATCTTTGGTCACTGATGCTGATAGTTTGAGGGATTGACATTGCGCTACACTTCCTTAGGCACTAAAATTATGTTGTCCTGGGTTGGGGATTGAAATTATGTTGTTCCAAGTTGGGAATTAAAATTATGTGGTGCTAGGTTGAGCATTAAATTATGCTATTCCAGGTTGGGGATTTAAAATCATGCTTCGAGGGTACTTCTAGACTTTGAAGGGCTTTACAAAAAAAATTGTACTTCGTTTTGGTACTTCATTACATGGGTAACTGCATAGAAGGTCGACAGACTATTGCGAGTACCATGCCATTTTATTTCTTCTAATTTTAGGATATAGTATTGGTCAGATATGCAGGTTCTATTTATTTATTTTGCCAACTTCCGCATGTCCATGGCCATTCTATTGTTTCTGATATGATTAACTTATTGTGTATTGTATTCAAAGTTATGTGGATCAATGAGGTGTGGAACCAATATCTTGGTGTATAATTATTATCTATACCATCATAATCAGAAAGATTGCTCTATCATGTTTTGTGTCCAAGGTTGATTTCTTTTAATTTTGGTAGGTCTCATGTTTTAAAGTTTCGAATGTGAGACACAAATCTTCTTCATGTTAAGCTATGATTTACTTTCCATTTTGTGTATGCCATTTTGGAAAAACCTAGAACGACTCATTATACCTTCAGTTGTGTGAATAGCATTTTCATTTGATTGGTGTGGTTATTATGATTGTTTCTTTAAGGAAAATTAAATTTATTTATTTGCACAATTAATTATTCTTCCATATTTCCATGGACTTGTCTTGTTTTTCATGAATCTCATTCATGTTTCCATACTTGATAACGCGTATAACATACCAATCATTGGCACTGCATATCCTGATTGTGACCTAACTTAATTTATCAATCAGGATAACATTAGTAGGGAAGCATTTTCCTCCAATTCGATATTGGTGGAAGAATATGATGGCTTAACGAGATGAATGTTTAAGGTGTAATGTCACTAATTGTGACCCATTATCTCATGTTTTTGTAGACACCAATGCACATCAATAAAGTGATCACTATAGTCAAAATTAATATATGTTCAATTAGGTCTCATGGGGACACCTTATGAAGAATTCCTCATTTTTTCTACCTTGATTTGGGTTCCTCAATAACTGTAGTCAGCACAATGACTAGGTAGAATTATTTTTCAACCACATTTTTAGAAAATTATCAGGCATGCATATGCATAAAGGTTACAATTAATATAACTTGCAGTAAAAAACATGTGTAGGATGAGCACATTGCTAGAGAGGAGATAACGTGAATAATAAACATATCTAGGAGGAATTTTCGGTTTGGAAGGGTAATGCACCATTTCTATATGAGCTTATCACCAGCAGCATGTTAGAGTAGCCCTCGCTCGCTGTCTATTGGTGTTCCGTAGCCATGATCAACCCTTGAAAAAAACTTTGTTTAGATTGCACTCCTTTTGATAGAATCCCAACTTCCTTCCAAATGCGCAAATCCATCTACCTCCTAAAGATGTCGAGGCTAACCTTGCCGATAGTGTTGGTACATGGATTAACATAGAATCCAACAAGGTTTTTTCCTCAGTCTTATTTCCTTATGTATGACCTATGAATAATGTTTATTTTCCAATTTGTGGTATATTCCTTATATTATGTTATGGTTCCCAATGTTGATTATTTTCAAACTGTATATTTATGGGTTATTTGCGATACTAATTTGAGACTCCGTCGAGATTTCTAACACCGAGATTTGTGCAGCTCCTGATGATTTGAGATGAATTGATTTATCTAATTAGGGGGTCTAGCCACACTTAGATCTTTTATCATCGATTTCGATAGTTAAGGGATTTTTATTGCTCTAAACTTGGTTTAGCATTGAAATGATGTTGTTCTAGGTTGGGAAGTAAAATTATTCTATTCTAGTTTGCTATTGAAATTATGCTATTCTCGGTTGAGAATTTGAATGACGCTAAGAGGGTATTAAAACTTTTAGGGATTTGGGCTTTACCCATCTTGAATACTTCATTACACTGGGTAATTTTAGAGAAAATCGGTGGCATGTTGCACGTGGTTGTTGATTGTGACTTTGCGATCTATTATTGTCTAGCGTTCCATAATGTGTTTTTATGGTGTCGAGTTCCGCATGTTTCTGGCGATTTGAGTTGTTTCTGATAAGATTATCAAGTTTTGCAATGTATTTAAAGGTATTTCGATCAATGATGTATGGAACAATAAGCTTGGTGGATGATTTGTATTGGGACCATCATAATTAGAAATATTGCTCTATCATGCTTAGTGTTTATGTTGATTTCATATAATTTAATCTATCATGTATCATTTTTTAAACTATATTTTTATAATGATTTAGGATGTGAGCCACCACTCTTCTTCATGTTGAGCCATGATTTTGTTTCAATTTCTTGTATGATATTTTGAGATTACATGGAATGTCTTATTACAACTTATGTTGCTTGCTTAGAATGCTCGCTTGGTAGGTACAATTTGTAAGATTTTGTTTATTTTAAGGAACGTTTAATTCGCTTATACGGGCATTGATTTGTGCATTCGTATTTCAATGTAGATTTTCTTGTTTTTCACAAATCTCATTTATGTTGCCATACTTGATTACCTATATAACAAATAATGAGTTATCTATTGATATATGTTTAATAGTTTAAGAAATTTAATATGATGAAAGAAGTGGTGGTCACATAAAAAATATGGTGGCATGGCATGTGTATTAGGTTATGGGTCTAGAAAAACTTAGATCTTTGATCATCAATTCTAATAGTTTGAGGTGTTCACATTGCACTACACTTTCTTGGGAATTCAAATTATGTTGTTCTGGGTTGGGAGTTGTAGTTATGGTATTCTAAGTTAGGGATTAAAATCATGTGGTTCTATTTGGAGATTGAAATTATGCTACTATTGGTTGGGGATTGAAATCATGCTAAGAGGGTATTTTTGGACTTTGTAGGGCTTTGGGATTTACTTTCTTACTCTTCTACTTACTTAGAATGGGTAAATAATCCAGAGAAGGGAGATGGGCTGTTGGGAGTACCATGCCATTTTTATTTCTTGTAATTTTTGGATCTAGTATTGTTCTAATATGCAAATATTATTTAATTATTGTCTTGAGTTTCACGTGTCCACAACCATTTCAGCTGTTTCTACTGTGATTACCTAGTTTTATTATGTATACAAATGTACTTGGAACAATGAGGTACGTGTAGAACCAAGAGTTTGGTGTATAATTATCATATGAACCATCATAGTCATAAATATTGTTGCATCATGATTAGCATCCAAGTTGATTTCTTATAATTTCATTTCCGATGTCTGATTTTTTAAACTATTTTTTCTATGATTTAGGATGTGAGTGACACACTTCTTCCTATTGAGATATGATTTTCTTTCCATTTTCTGTATGCCATTTTGAGAAAACATGGAACACCTCATTATTGCTTTAGTTGTGTGATTAGCATTTTCACTTGTTTAGTACAATTGTTATGGTTTTAATTTTAAGGGACATTGATCTAATTTAATCATGCATTAATTTCTGCATTCACATATCCATGTAGACATTTCTTGTTTTTCATGAATCTCATTTATATTCCATACTTGATTACCTATATAACATACCAATTGTTGGCAATACATATGTCAACTATGATCTAACTTCATCAACCAGGACAAGATTAGCAAGGTAGTGTTGTCCTCCAATTGGATCTTGCTTGAAGAGTATGATGGCATAACAGGATGCATGTTAAAGGTGTAGAGTCAAAAGTTAGGACCCATGATTTCTTGTTCTTTTTGACAACGACGCATGTCAACAATGTACTCACTAGAATCCAACAACATACCCGCTAAATGAGGTCTCATGGGAGATAGTTTATGAAGCATTCCTCTTTTGTTTTGCTACTTTGAATTGGCTTGCTTAGAAATGTAGTAAGGCAGTGACTAGGTGCAATTAATTTTTAAACACATTTAAGAAAACTGTCTGGGCATGCATAATGCATACAGATTATGATAAAAAAACTTGCAGGGAAGCACACGTGGACTAGTCATGAGAAAATTTATTGGAAGGAGGAGAATCTCAAGAATAAATAGAACTAGGAGTAATTCATGTTTTGGAGGTGCGATGCGCCATTTCTATTTGGCCTTATCATCACCCGCATATTAGAGTATCCCTCCCTCACTGCATTGGTTATCTAGCCATGATAAAGCCTTGCACAAGAGTTTTCTTATACTAACTCTAGAGATAATCTCAACTATCTTTGAACCGTCCAAGTCCATCTGCCTCCTCAAGATGGCAAGGCTGAACTTGAAAAATGTGTTGGTACTTAGTTTAACATAGATTCCAACAAGGTTCATTCCTCGCTCTTACTTACTTACTTACTTATAGTGTGATTTCATGAGTAATTTTCTTAGTTTGTGATGGATTCCTTAGGTTAAGTTATTCCTCATATTGTTGACTATTATGTAATGGTGTATTTGTGGGTTGTTTGCGATATTGATTTGAGAGAGATATGTAATGTCATCCTTTGCATGGATCTTAATAATTTGAGCTGAATTGATATATCAGATAAGCGGTCTGGCCACACTTAGATCTTTCATCACCAATTTCGACCGTATAAGGCATCTATATTGCTCTGCACTTGGTCTGGCATTGAAATTATGTTTTTCTAGGTTGGGCGCTAAAATTATGATATTCTAGGTTTGGTATTGAAATTATGCTATCCTTGGTTGGGTACTTAAATCACGCTAAGAGGGTGTTTTAGAACTATGTAGGGTTTGGGGGCTATTATTTGCACTTGTATTGAATACTTCAATACAATCGGTAATTTTAGAGAAAATCTATGGGATGTTGTGGGTTGTTCTTGATTGTGATTTCGGTATTATGATTGTCCTTAGATCCATATTGTGTTTTTATATTTTTTCGAGATCCATATATTCGTGGCACTTTTAGTTGTTTCTGATTGGATTATCAAGTTTTTCATTGTATCTAAAGGTATTTAGATCAATGATGTATGTAACAAGAAGCTTGGTGGATGATTGGTATTGGGATCATCATAGTCGGAAAGATTCATGTATCATGATTAGCATCCAAGTTGATTTCATATAATTTAATTTGTCATGTCTCACATCCAAAATTATTATCATGATTTAGGATGTTAGCCATCACTCTTCTTCAAGTTGATCCGTGATTTCATTCCATTTCTTGTATGCCATTTTGAGAAAACCTGGAACTTGAGTTGGTTGCTTAGCATGAACGCTTGGTTGGCACATTTTTTATGATTTTGTTTATTTTAAGGACCATTAAATTTAATTATTTGACCATTTATTTATATATGCATTCATATTTCCAAGTTGACTTTTTTAGTTTTTTGTGAATATCATTTATGTTGCCATACCTGATTACCTGTATAATAGTAAATACGTATCTATCAATATGTTTAATATTTTAAGATTTTTTATATGGTGAAAGAAGTGGTAGTCACATATAAAATATAGTGGTATGCCATGTGTATTTATAAATGTAAATATTATTCAATATTATTAATGTAAAATCTGAATACACATGTAAACATGCATAAGTAAAATTAAGTAAGTATATCACCCTTCTAATACTAGCCATATATCTACAATAAAACACTACATGAATTAATTGCTTCCAACAATCTGACAACTTAGAGAAGTGTGCAAGGGATCTTTAGACAACTAAGTAAATAATAAATTTGGGATTAAAAATATGAAAATCTGGAACAAATTTAAAAATAAAACTTGTTGAATAATGTTGGGTTGACAATTTGTTCCATTTTCCAAGTTTAGTGACTAATAATACTATGCAAGTGTCCAAACATATATTTGATGTATACTCAATGTTGAAAATTTTCACCAAAACCTATTTGAGCGAAATATGAGTTATCAGATCTTACTGGCGTTGCCTTGACCTACAATCCACCACGACCTCAAGCCCCGCTTTGTTTCCTTCTAGACTTGTATTCTCTTTTCACCCCCGCACAGAAGCCCCCAAGGGGCGTCACGTCTTCGGATGAGGCTTCTCACTCAGCGTTCATGTCTATTCAAAGGGGGATTAAAGGGAGCGGAAATCTGTAAGAGAAATTGATGGAGCATTCAAGGACTTCTCGGGGAGTTCAAATTTATGAATGTCTCACCATCTCCGCATCTTATCTTAGACATCCAATTTTCTCAGACAATTTGGCAAAAAACCATAGGTGAAACCTTAAAGCTTATAGTTAGCGAGGCTACATAACACAATAAAATAGCATTGATAACTAGAGAGATACACCAGTTATTAGTGAGTCCCCCTAATGACATTTATTCATCCAACCACTACATTTTGCACTGTACCACTCGCTCACCACTGCACAATTTGTGCCCTTACATAGACATGTGGTAGATGTTATAGCCCACTAGTGTACATCCAAGAGTAACAAAAGATCTCGACCTCTTCTCTATCCATGCTCCACCTCTAGCCGACGTATCAGCATGCTACAATGGTTTAATGTGAGGTTTTCATGAGGTGTATAGAAAACTAGGTGGTCGTAGGGATATCAAGCAGCGCACAGAGAAGGTGTTGTTCGTGGAGAAATTCATGACACTTTGACACTGAATCGATTGGACCCCCATCATTCCTCGCATAGATGGATGCTCCTCGCACGATCTCATCATGCCCTCCTCAGCTACTTTATTCACGCCTTCCCCTTTTGCCAACTGCTCTCGAAAGAGAAGTAGATGACCAATGTGCCATATCGATTAGCACTGCTTGATGAGGTCGGTTGACCGGTGCATTTGCATTTTCTTGTGGTTTTGACATTTCTCATCTTCTTCTCTTGCATATAGGATCTTATAGGATAAAGTGGATGGTTGTAGATAACGTAGAGGTTGGGTTAACCAGAGTGACAACATGGACGCGCCTACCCCTAGATAGAAGTGAAATTTTAATATTTGAAATTCTTCTCACTATCTTTTGTGTGTGTTGGCGCACATTCCCGTTAAATGCTTCCATTACATCATATAAGCACCAGTACTACACTGTACTTACAAGCACCTAGTACCTTATCTCAGGACCTATGATGTAAAGTGTACTTTCCATTGTATTATTTGTGTAGTTTCCATATTAGTGTATATACTTTTCACATGCAAATACTTTCCATATTAGTGTGGCTACTTCTCATATAGTGCACTCGCGTGCTACCCATACTACTTCATGTGTATTTCTCACCATATTATTGTGTATTATTTGTAATAGCGTGCATACATTTATTTAAATGTCCAGAGGGGTCGCGAAGGGCCCGGATCGCTACATTAAGTTATCATTGGTGGAGTACATCTTAAACAAAACCTCAAAAAAGAAAAGCAGCTACAACTTGGTCCTGAAATTTTGCACTGAAGACCCTAGAGTAAAAATATACCACCAGGGACATGAACGCTTGGGGTACCAAGGCCTGGAGGTTGAACATCCCCTGTTGCCAGCACAAAGATTGGAGGCGCACACCTGCTGCTCCGGCGCCCAGGGAGGGAGTGACCACCTTACGAACATAGGGTTCAATAGCAAGACTTGCCAGCGGCCATTGATGATGTGGTGCTGATGGTGAACTCCCGCATAATATCTTGGATGTAGCACAAGCGCCATGCCGATTAGATCGAAGCAGAGTACCCTTCTTCCTCCTACCCCCTCCTTTCTCCATCTCCCCGATGAATGAAGCGGAGAGGACCAACAACGACACCTGACTCAGCTTCACCGGCTGAAACTTCTAGATTTGGAGGATTCACTTCGAGCTTATTTCTTGTGTATGCAATAATTCCTTCTCCCTAAAGTTCGGCTTAGACCACCGGAACGCCGTGAGGACGAGAGCGGCCCACACCAGCCACCATGTGCAGCTCGGATGCATCATCGGCCAACTCCCCAATGACATCACCAGACTCCATGAAGGGAAAACATAACCTACATCTACAACTATCTATAGAGAGGAACCAACCTCCCTTCCCCCATCCCCTTCTGCCGGCGAGGCCACCAGAGATAAGAGAGAAGCCGGGGTGGCATGCGCGACTCTCAAAGAAGGGAAGGAGAGAGAAAGAAGGAACGGAAGTGAGAGCCGCATCATGTGTATTTCTATGTGTTCTTTTTTTGTGTGTACTGCCACGTGTCTTTTAGGCTTATATCTCACGTGTTTTGTGTCTACTTTGTTTTTTTTCAAATTGTGGATCGTGCCCCAGCCTGTGTAACGATTGATACGTACGACTTTTTATTACTTTATTCAAGTGTTGTTATTACAAGATAGTTCCTCATGGATCGTGTGTACTTTGTGTGTTTTTGCTTTCATATTTGGTCTGTGCGTGTGTATGCTTCTCCTATTTGTGTTTTTTTTAGAGCAACCACATATTTCATTAATCCAAAATTAAGTTACACTAGCAAACGATGCCCGTGCGTTGTAACGGGAGAAGAAAAATATCACACACAGATCCAATACAATCCTATGAAAACAAATAAACAATTAGAGAAATTAGACCTAATTTACCACAACTTTGGCAGGAGCCACACTGATAACTATTGAATTAGGCTAGCTATATATGCAACCACATTGGAAAAATAAACTTTGATTACAAAAATACAATTTCGTTCATGAAGCACGAATGTGCTCTCTACTTGATATAAATGGTTTCTCAAATGTCTGGTAAGTTCAATCATTTCATCATATTTGTTTTGAAACAGCATTTCATAATATTCTCATCCTGCATTGGACAACAAGCAGTCTCTAGTCCACTCTATCTTTGATCGCTCTGCTTCATCTCTTGCAAAAAGCTATATCATGCCAACAAAATATTTCCATGTGTGAGTTGTGAAGGGAAGATAGACAACAACACCAACAAACATCTTCGCCACCCCTAGTGGTTCAACATCCAGACGAACCAGTATTGTATCATAACTAATCTCTAGCCATAGCCCTACTGATATTTTTGTAAACTCTTGAACACATGTTTGCCTCACAGTGACCTTCTATACGACGCACGTGAGTAAGGAAAACCAGGAAGGGGCAGCGCGCATATCCTACACAGGCGCTGATGTTGCGCGGCTATGGACTCGACAACCAGGAGATGACCAACCCTGTAGGACGGCTCTGCCTCAGCAGCTGCCTATGGACTGAATCTAGGCAGGCGGCGTCGTGCAGGATCCTCCGAGATGAACCGAAACAACCGCCCTCCAATCCTTCTGGTCGGACCCATGTGAGCGCTCTCGCCAAAGATTATACCCCAAATGGCCGCTTGCCCGCCGGCGGTGGTCTACCAACCACCCTCCAATTTGTCCGGTTCGTGCCGACACCGCTTCCTGCGTCATTTCCGCCGATAAGCTCTAGGATCTTGCCAGAAGAATTTAAAGCTGCCGAGATTTTTGGATTATTTGATTACCACTCTAGGACACAAGCTCACCCGATCTAATTAAAAGACTGGCCAAAAAGAATCAACCTGTGTGCCAAAAGGACAAATTTGGTAAGTAGTAGCAATATTTCAATCAGTGTTAATTCTTCCTACTCCAGAGCAAGTGGCGACCCTGCCACCCCGCCAACGCATTGTGTGTGTGCTCTCTTTGGTGTGTCCGCCGGCGCATAAGCTGCTTGCCTTAGCATTGCAATGTCGCAGCTAGCTTGTTTTACATATGCTTGCATGAACTCTTGTGGTGCAAAATAACCTAATCAGGTACCCAGCAGAAAAGTAATCATGCTCTATTTTTCTTCGACTGTCTAGAATCCAGACTCCATGCGATCAAACCAATCTGATTCCTGTCCAGACTTCACACGCTACCAAAACCAGCCGGCCAAGCCACGTGATGCAGCCCTTGTTCGATATAAAATCTCGTCATGTGGTGCCGGTTCACGCAAGCTGATGAAAAAGAAAATTCAATAGCAATGCCCAGCAACGGACGAAATTGAACTCTGATCCGGTTTAGGTTTTTAGATACGAAGCGCTTACTCTGACATACAATCTTAAGCCTGATAAAAGCAGCTAATACAATGTAATCATGCGATGTATCCTTGCTAACCGCATACTCAAAGAATCGGATAAAAAAAACTGATTTGAATATCTCTTAAAACTCCTGTATTTGCTCCTTTATTAATGCAAGCTTTCCGGGAGCACACGGATCTGATAAATTTGATGATTCCAATCCGTATGGAGAAGGTCAGCGTTTGACTTCCGCCGAGACCACACGTCGCGAACTCATGCCTGCAAGGATCCGAATCAATGCATCTCCTAAAACAAAATCGCCATTAACTTTTTCGTGTGTTAAAATCAGCTACCATCATCTTTTGTGTAGAGGCCAATCGAGCTGAGCTATTCCCGCATCGCCTGATCGCGCGCATGCTAATTCAAGTTAGCTGTGGGAGGCGATGCTTCTCGCGTACGCGCACTGAGGGTAAAACCGATCTAGTGACATGCGCTTGTTCCAATCCTGTTGTGGAGGAGGAAACTTGGGAGGGCTGGTCTTTTAAGCAGGGGATGTGCCGAGATTTGACTCTCGATCGGACCGACATCGACCAATTTATATACGCCGACACGGACAAAGAAGGGCAGAGTATGCACGAGGACGAAAATAAAATTAGCGACAAACAAAGAGAAAATAGGGATGGCATAGATTGAATGAACGATGAGAAAAAAAATCAAGTTTTTTAGCGATTGAAATAACTACTTACGGAACCATGCGACGCGAGATTTCCACTTACCGGTGGTATTGGTGGGTTGTTTGGTCAGAGGGTAAAACCATCTAGAAAAGGCGGAACCCGTAAGAAACACTTGTATTGGTGGGTTGTTTAGTCAGAGGGTAAAACCATCTAGAAAAAGCGGAACCCGTAAAAAACACTTCGTACTTTATTATTAGGTATAGATATCGATAGAGCAACACATGTGGAAACTAAAAGACAAATCGGGATAAAATGATTATCCTGAAAACAATGCCGATAAAATCCTAAGAGACCGAGAAATACAAAACGATCCCTAGGTTTTCCTGCAACCGCCGAAGCTAGCGGCCGCCATCCAACTCCAGTGCTATCGAGACGCACGCTGGAATAGACGTCGAACTTCCAACACTGCAAGATCCAAAAAAGCACCATCGTCAACGAGGCTTTGTGAGTCAATGAACAGGCCTGCTGCACGCATCGAGGCACATGTCGTTGTGGCACGTCGACCGGGGGACATCCCCGTGCTGTCTTGAACCAAGATCCGCTGCCTCTCATCGACAAAGTCGGAGAAGAACGACAGATCCACCACCTCCGGACCAACATCCGCGCTCCAGAGAAACCACCTCGCCCCGGACACCAGCGTCGTTGCTAAGAACGACGAACGCCGACGACACACCGAGAAACTGATCTCGCCAGATCTGATGAAAGGCGAGAAGACCAAGCTGTCGATTTAAAGGAATGACCAGCACACCTTACCATCAACTTCGAGGCGTCGTCGTGAAGGTCGCCGCCGGTGTGGGAGTAGAGTTGAGGCAGATTTATTGCCCGAGCGCCGCTCCCACCACCCAACGACGCCCAATGGCAGACATACCCTAACCCAAACTACTAGGCGGAGAAACGAGGTTCCCCCTCCCTTGTTAGGCTGCTGTTGATCGGTGAGGCTACACGAAGTTTAGTCCCACCTCGCCTACGAAAGGAGGCCACACCCAATTTATAAGGGAAAGTTTCCTTTCTCCTTTCAGTCCGGGCTTTTGGGATGGAGTGGGCTCTCTTATTATAGTTGGGCCGTGAGCGTATGAACATCCAGAATGTAGGCTGCGTGCTGGGCTGTACCAAGTGGATGCTGACATCCCTCCTACCGCCGGAGCGGCAAGCAGAGGGAAAGGGAACCAGCGCTCTCGCGGTTGAGATCTGGAGGAAGGGAGCCGCTGCCTCTTTTTTTTTACACGAGGAGGAGAGGAGAGCGAGAACGGAACGGTACGTGCTTTACATTTCCCTTTCGCGCCGCCTGGACGATCGGTCTTGCCAACTTGAGTTACATATTAAATCCGTCAAAATCTGATTACAGGGCACGAACTTCAAGGCACAATCAAGTGACGAAAGAGCTGAGGTGAGGTCATCCGGGTGATCTGATCGCACCAAATTCTGAAAAAAATGGATCAAGCTCGCCCACCGTACGTACGACGAGTTTCTGAATATATCGGGTCGGAGGACGGACAGATCGAGGAGGTCAAAATTTCACGTTCCAATGTGGGTAGAGTCATGCAACACCTGATGGATCGATGACCCTTGGCCGATGTCAGCCTGACCGCTCCATCATTGCCACGGTTTAACTCGTCGCTCCGGTGGCAGTAGGCCGCTAGCTGCGCCTGGCCCGCCGCTGCCGGACACGTACGCCCGAACAAAATTCGTTACTCGTGACGGCGCAAATCACGGGGCAGTACTGCCAGTGCGCGGCGGAGGGGCCCGTCCACCCACCACCCAGCGCCAACCTATCCATGCCACCCGTGCTCCATCCGTCGCGCCGTGGCCAGTCAAACCCGTCGCCGAGCGCGCGCGGACGTCGACGACTCCAGCTTGGCGCACCCGGCGGGGAACCCGCCGCAGCTCGCGTAGCCTAGACAGAATAATGGGACGGGATAATAACATATTAGTGCGGCCTAATCTGCTGTAGGGTCGGTAGGGAAGCAGCAACACAACAGGCCTTAGTACATCATTAGTAGTAGCATAGTCAGTGGTTGAGGGGTTTTGTTTGGTACTAGTACCTTTGTTTACGACTGCATATATATGTCGTACTATAGAAGATCTAGATTTCTAGATTATGTATAGTGGTGAACTTTGCGCACATGAGGTCATGGGGAGTATGCACGCATTCGGTCGATTTGAGAAGATCAAGTGCACATGTTGTGAAAATGCCCGATGGATGATTTTGAGAATCAGCACGTGGTTCCATGATTATAAAGGTGCTGATTGTATCTGAAAACCTAGCGGAGAATAAAACCAGGTTCGGCACGAGTTGTGTGTTTGTTTATTTAAGACATACTACACTGGAATACTTTCAGTAGGGGACGATGTTGTTCTTGTCAGTAGCTGAGGCGCTTATGACTGCTTTTTTTATTAAACGGAGGAAAACTCTGGCATCTGCATGACGATGCACTCAAGCCAATTTTATTGCAGCATTCGGAACAATATTCAGATTATTACAATCATGGGTCTAATAGTGTGGAAACATGTATCAATTATCTAAAAATGAAATGTCTAGTATGACGTCACCGAGTAGCCCAGAAATTAAAGTCTTGAGCAACGATAAGCAACCGGTTGCGGCCAGACTCCATAGGCTTCCGCTAATCCGCCGGGAGAAGGATGGACCATAGTTGTATCCAATGCGCCGCCAATCGAATCACCTGTAAAAAATTGGTACCCGTTTGTTTATGAAATACAATGTTATTTCTAGATGTCCATATGAACCAACACAAAGGAGATACTCCAATGCATAATCTAGCTTTATCCTTCCTATCTTAGCTGTTTAGCCAATTTCTTAATATATTTGTAATATTGGATGGAGTAGGTATACTAAAAGTGAAAAAAATAATTCGGCACAAAATGCGTGCAAATGGACAAGAAAGAATCAAATGCTAGATGGACTCCAGTGAATCACAAAAGCAATATTTCTGGAAGCCATTCCACTGATGCTTAGCCAAATTATCTTTAATCAATAGAACTTTGTTTTTAAGAAATCACATAAATATTTTGATCTTAAATGGGATTTTTAATTTTCAAACGTATTTATGTAAAAATCTTGTATGATCATTCATTTGATCCAAATACATAGACTTAACCGTGAAAATTCCTGTGTTGGTTAATTTCCACACAAATTGATCAAGAGTGTCGTAAAGATGGACCATCATAAGCAACTAACACAAGTATAACCAGCGTGTCCACTTATTGCCCATCAATCTTCTCCCAAAAGCAATATTAAGAGGGTGTTTGCAATGACATGTGCCACAGAGACATTCTTTCTTTGCACAATATTGTATAAGGATGGATATTGTTGTGCTAAAGATTTATCCCCCAACCAAACATCTTTCCAGAAGCGAACACTGTCGCCATTACTGATTAAAAAAAAGCCATTTGCAAAGAACATTTTCTTAACACGCATAAGGCCTTTCCAAAAGGGGGAATCAGTAGGTTTTCCTTCTACTTGAGACAAGGTTTTATCTTGAAGGTACTTGTTGTGCAATAATTTGCCACATGCCCTCCTCTGATAGTAGTTTAAAAAATCATTTGCTAAGTAAACATTTGTTCTTTATATCTAAAACTTTGATGCCTAGCCCCCCTAATATTTAGGTCGACGAACAATATTCCACTTTGTTAACCTGTATTTCTTCTTAGTTTCAGTACTTTGCCAAAAAAAAAATATTGGAAGAAATCTAACCGCTTTCTTACACCCTTAGGTATCTCTAAGAAAGAGAGCATGAACATCGGTAAAATAGTAAAAATAAAGTTGATTAAAACCAGACGATACCCATAAGAGAGTAGCTTTCCTTGCACCTAGCTTTTAGAGAAAGTGGCTTTCCACGGGATTCCATTCTGAGTTCTTTAATTTTCTATAATGGATAGGTACTCCAAGATACTGAAATGGAAGACAACCACACCCTTAAGCCGCTAAAAAAACCACACCCTTAAGGATATGTCCTAGGCATGAAAGCGGGTTGGGTAAGTCTAATCATCTTATGCACCAACTGCGTAATGCGATTAGTGGCTTGTGGAGATCTTGAAACTAACATTAAATAGACAAATAGGTATTTACTATTGTATTTGGACAACATTTTATTTTTTAGGTAATAATAATGTGATCATTCCGAAGTTCAATTTACATAAAGGCAACTCCCTTTTTATTAATTGATAAAACAAGGCCATAACATCATTTTTTATGACATCCCAAAAGGGTTGATATGTCGGTAATCCATCTGGTCCTAGAGATTTGTTGTGTTCCATCTGAGAGATAGCCTTAAAAACCTATTTCTCAGTAAAATCAGCTGTAAGAATAGCATTTTCTTCAGCTGAAATTTGAGGGATGTCATCTCCACGGACGAAGCTAGAACAGGATATCATTGAGGTCACACTTCTAAGTATAGTGGTATAAATGCAAATTTAAGAGAGTAGTTTGTTAGTTTCAAAGGAGATTAGCAAAATCCATTGGTGTCATTTGACACCGATGCTTACATGCTAGCTCTGCCACTGGTCATCTACCTGATCTTCCATAAGAGAAAAAATATTAAATATAGACTCGCAAAAGAGCTTTTATAGTATTCAGTAATATATACCTTCAAATTGTGTTTCCAATAATGGTTCCTTCATCCTATTCTAGTTGCAAAATTTTATTTTTCCTATATTTCCATTAGCAATTAAGTAAAAATATTTAGTATTGTTCCTATCTTATTGGACATGTTAAACTTTACCACGTCGAGCCTATTTGGTCTCTTCATCACGTCTAAGTTTAGTGACATGTTCATTAGCATCCTTAAGCTTCTCTTTTTTGAAACAATCAATGGATAAGTTTTAGCCTTAATATCCAAATTGTCAATAATGGATAGTAAGTACTCCTTTTCTTTCTTATATTTTCCACTTAGATTCTTCGTCCATCCTCTCAAGAAGGGACGTATGTGTCTAATTTTATTTTCCCATATGTGAATAGGAGTTTCACCCATAGTTACTAATTCTCATTCATTTTTTATCATCTCGAAAAAACGATCTTAATGCCTCAAGCGCTTATGATTGCTATGTCGATTTTGACTATGGAGGTTTATAGTCATAGAAGGCAAGACAATTTTGTCATGTGTTTATGTAGGGACAGAATGGCGGCTCCCCCCATTTGTTCGTACATGTTCGCCTCCACTTTAGCAACTTGTCGATCGTGCCAGTCGAACACATGCCCAATCCATGGTCCCACCTTGTCTCTCTCGCATTCTCTCCCCTCTCTCTCTCTCTCCCTCTCTTTGTGTGTATGTGCGTGCAACATCGAGGTTCAATCCCCCTTCCCATCCTACCTATCTCAGGTGAAAACCTGAACCTTTGGACTGGGCGGTAGCAGCGCTCCAGCGTCGTTCCCCTTCTTGGAGGCATCACTTTGGTACATTGAGGGAGGTGGATGAACTCATCGGTGGGGCAATGAGCAGCTAGTAGTAGTTCTTCTTTCATTGGCAACATAGTTCTTTGGCTGGTCATGTGCCGCCGATACTAGATGCCCTTCTTACTCACATGTACTTTCTCGCTGGCGGTGGACGCCCTCGACCCTAGACGAGAGGGTAAGTGCTCCCCTTTCCAGCAATAGTGTCTTCTAGGTGGTAAGTTGAGCTGAATTCAAATCTTGGCAGTGTGCAGCAGCGTTGTTATCATCCCATTTCGCTGCATCTTTGGCGATCATGTCTGGCAGTTTGTGTCCTCCAATGTGCTCTGTGTTGTGGTGGCGGCGGTGGTATTTGAGTTGGGCCGGTATGAGGTGGTATTGCTCACAGTCCTCCCCTAGGCACCTTGTTTATCAATGTGCGTGCATGCTCAGGTGAGCCGTTCCATCTCTTGACAGATGCAGCGCCCTTCGATCTGTCACGAGAAAGCATAGTGCTCTCTTTGGAGGGGAAAACGGTTACATTGCGACAATGCCTCCCGAAGTTGATGATGGCGTGGGTTCCTTAGTGGCGTACTTCTTTCACCGAGCTTCTTCGACAGTCGGAACACGAAACTGGAACAGGGTCTCGGTGCTCAAGCGGTGCTTCATATGTAGATTTTATTTGCTTGTTGTATTGTTACCTGAAAACTGGTCTGCGGTAGGCTTTATGAATTTAAATTCGAGCGCTTTGAATCTTTTATCTAAAAAAAGAGCAGGTTGAAATTAAAGTTCTGGATAGAAAAGAGTAGGGGGTCTGTGTTTTTGGGATAAAGAGAAGGGGTCTTTGACTTGGCACCAAGGGAGTGTATAGAAGGACATTATGGGCACAGAAAAAGCCACATTCGTGCGGGGCCTTGGTACGGCTGACCTGGTGTCAAGTGGGTGCTCTCGCAGCAGAGAAAACACATCGAGTGTATTCCCGAAAATTAGTGTTCCACTAGTACAATTTATCATTGAATCAGGAATTCCATTTCTTTGATGATGAGCTCAGCGATTCAATGCATCCATTTAGTGTCCGAACTAAGAGGTCAGACTTGGAAGAGTTCACTCGGTGAATTTGCATAACATGCACCCCACACGAGTGGAAGAGAACGAAAAAACACGCATCGCTCGCTCTTGTCAGTGCCCCGGCGTCATGCGTAATTGCACGTCCACGAGTTCCCTGTCACGTCAAGGGCCTACCAATAACTTGGCTACTGGCGAGAATCCCACGACGCCGGCGAGGGCATCGTCGACGTCGTCCTCACCGTTGCGGTAACCGACGAGGCGGTGGTCGCCGACGACAGCCGCGGCGAGGACACCTGCTTGATGATGACGTTCGGGAGAGGGCTGCGCATCCGCCGCTCCTGCTCCTTCACCAGCTCCTCCGCCAGGGCGTCCACCTTCTCTGCGTTCGTCCTGTCCGACAGCCTCCGCCCGCGGAATAGCACTGACTCCACGTTCCGCTGCGATAGCATTGCTCCGGCCGCCGCGGCCGCCGTCTCTGTGTGCAGGGAGGTGAGCGCGTTGCTGGCCTGTACCCGCACGTAGTTGCTGTCGCTCGCATGACCGAACGCCATGGCGACGGCCTCGTCGACCATGTCCGCGACGCCCTGGGCGGTGACGCGCGCCAGCTCGTCCCGTGACGGCGAGCGCGTGGGCATCGGCGTGTTGCAACCGTTGCCTGACGAGGATGCGCCGGTGCCGATAGACAGAACGAGGATGTCGTCCATGCTGACGGCGAGAGGGAACTCCTGCTTGTTGTGTAGAACGTGCGTGATCGTCGCGGAGGCGGGGTTGCCCATGGCCGCCACGGCCCCTGACGCGGCCGCGATGGCCGTGCGCCCGTCCACCGACCTGACGGGTGCGGCCGCGCCGGCGGCGGCGCAGGTGGCCGCGCAGACATCGCTGAGGCGGAAGTCGAAGCTGTCGCTCTCGACGGCGTCGGCGCGCGAGAACACGAAGGGCGCGCCCGTGGCGAGGTCGTAGCACGGCACGAGCACTGGAGCCACGGTGTCCCTGAGCGTGGCGTCGCCGAAGACCCGCCGGAAGGACCTCTCCGCCTTGCGCGCGCCCCCACGGAACAGCCTGGCCAGCCCACGGCGCCGGCCGCCCCAGTCCTTGCCGACGCTCCCGGCCACGAAGGCGAGCGCCTGCTCTGCCGTGTACCGTGGGCGGCCGTCGGCGCCCTTGAGGAACAGCATGGCCGCGAGCACGCCGCCCGCGCCGGCCCCGGCGGCCAGGTCGAAGAAGTCGGCGACGCGCGCGTCGGGGTCGCCGGCGCGCTGGCGCAGGCCGGCCTCGAGCCTCGCGAGCGCCGCGGCGGCGAGCAGCGCGTCCCCCGCGCCCGCCCCGCAGCCGTCGATGGCCAGCACGCGCACGCGCCCGTCGCTGGCGTCGCGGAACGGCGTCCCTGGGCCAGAGAAGCAGCCGGCTCCTCCTCCGCCGGCGCCGAACAGGAACTTGCTCTCCAGCAAGGAGAAGATCTCGTAGCTTAGCTTGTCGACGTCCATGGCTATCGGCGACGCCATTGCCTCTGTTCGGGCTAGCTGCGAAGGACGATCGAAGGGTAGTAGCTAGCTGTATGTACCTGCTGGCACTGTGTTAGCTCAGGTTGCGATCAATGTGGATAGTGGCGCGAGTGGTGATGCATCCAGTGAGTCCAAGTGGAGCCAATTTATACGCGCGGGCGCAGCTCGCAGAACGAGCCACGTGTACGTCCATGGCGCCCAGACGAGGGAAGCGCAGCGCGCGCACAATTAAGCCGCCCCCGACAGCTCGGTACGGACGCGCCGTGGCCGTCAGTCCGGTGATGGGCGGCGGCGATGCGATGCGAGCGCGCGAAGACCGCCGGAAGCGTCGCTGTCTATCGGCCGTGCGATCCCGGCCGACGGGAAGCTTCCCCGCGGACACCGCGCGCGCGTGCGGACCGGCTATGTTCCATCCGGGTGTCAGCTCGTGGTTGGGCTAGGAAGGACGTGGGGGGCCAGGTCACCGAGGTGTCGAGGGAGGGCGAGACAGCGGCTGACCCTCGGGCGATCGGGCGGCTGCCACCCGCGATCGCGCCACGTCGGATGGGGCCCGGCTGCCAGACAGACGGCATCCCAGTGGCATAGTGGAGTGGAGCAAGTACGTACAGGTCGTCAGAGTTAATGGCGGCAGAGCCGATCGCGCGAGCGTCGGCGCTGGATCTGGGAGCACCACCACCGTCGACGTACGTGTTTTTTTTTTTTGACGGCACACGTGAGGGAAATATTATCACTATATATGCAGGTGCAAAGTACATGCCGTACAGGGCAGGTAGATCCAGGATCCGGCCAGCAGTAGTCCAGTGGTACTCCAGTAGATTCGCTCGCACGTGCATACTGTTGATGTGTACTGTCTTTTCACTTGGATCAGGATTCAGGAAGGACATTGATCAGAGCAAGTGGTACGTACGGTGCTACGGAGTAGTTTCCCATTCTTCATTACGGATTGCAGATCCGTATGTACAACGCGACGCCGCAGACCTTGTAGCAAAAAGTTGATACTGTTGTAGCAAAATCACAAGACGGTTATAGCAACAAAGTTATACTAATGTACCAAAAAACTAGCTTTGCTGGAGACATCGCCGGAGAATTTAGCCGGAAGACCTCGCCGGAGAACTTGTATCAAAAGCTTTATGGTATTGTAACAAAACAAATAAATGAAGATAGCAAAAAATATATATCAATGTAGCAAAATCGAAGACCAGCCTTTGTAGCATCGGGCGCCTTAGTTTGCAAGGCTGGTTGCCCAATGTAGTAAGGCCTCCTCCCCGAGGTAGCATCGCCATCCGACCAATGTAGCAAAACCTCATGCCCAAGGTAGCAAGGTCTCCTTTCCAAGGTAGCATCGTTGGAGCCGCTAGTAGCAACGTCGGAGATGGTTCTTGAGGGGCACAAAGACTTTTGAAAATCGCTTCAAAAAATTACAAACTTTGGGGCTGGAGACTACAAACAACTACAAACTTGTGTAATCGGACAGTTAGCTAGTTTGATCACAATTCCGACAGGGCAGGCCCAACTTAGATCATAAGACGTGAGAGCCCCCAAAATCGTAGTTTTTTGTAGTATCCAGCCCCAAAGTTCGTAGTTTTTTTACGTGAGAGCCCTGTCAAAATTGCGATCACACTGGCTAACTGCATGATTACGCAAAGTTCGTAGTTGTTTGTAGTCTCCAGCCCCAAAGTTCGTAGTTTTTTAAGCGATCCTATAAAAAATCGAAGCCCTAGCCCCAACTATAGTAGTTATAAGCAATTTTCTCTCTAAGCTCTGACACGGTCGGAGTTAAGGCATCGGTGATACCGTACTTGCATGCATGCCGTCGCAAGTGTTTTGACATAACACCTCACCTACTCGGGACCATATACGAACGAAACGAACAACGAAGCTGGCCTAATCAGGGTCGGGTTAAGCATCGAGGAGAGCCAATACTGGATAGTGGTATCTCCTACTCCCTCCGTTTCTAGGTTAGACACTAAAAGAGGTCTGGATACATTTCTTTTATAAAACTAAAACATCTTATATTTTAAAACCGAGGGAGTAGCCCAGAATTATCCTTGGCCACCCTACTGTCGTACTATTGGTTTTCACCGTCGTTCCACCGGATCTTTCCTGGTTCCACATTAGGACCAAGGAAAAGATAGATGCTTCGGTTCGCCAAGTTGACTCTTGGATCGATGCTGATGAATCAGAATGTGGTACAGTACCTGATAAACCAATGGTCAACAAATTAAGGCAGGCTAAGCGGAGCAAGTTCATGCATGTGCTACCTTAATTTGATTACAGTGGTTTATCTCAACATCCGATCATCAACGATACAACCAATGCGTGCAAGCCCCTAGCTAGCTAGCATGGCTGCATACTGACTCACACGCCGTTAAGCAGTCTATCCTACTAGCATAAAAGCTAGCACCGGCCTCTTCGTCTTCTCTTCGCACGGCGGTACCGGCGCCAGACGGGCTAGAATCATTCCTGAATATATGGCGACTCGATCATTCCACATTCATGGCTAGATTTTTCTTCTACGGCACATGCACAGAGGACCGCGCGGGGCAGTACCCGGAGATCAGGTGCATGCACATGCAGCTGGCCTGGGCTGGGGTCATGAAATTGAAAACTCGTCAGTGGTTGAAGCTGCTAGGCGCCGCTTTGACATAAATCTCTCCCCCTGGATTTTCCTACATACTATAGCTTGGTGGTTGCTCTGCTCCTTCCTACGAGCTTTCGTACTACTACTATTTACTCGAGTCGTCACCGCGACCAAAAGAAACAACAAACGGCGCACACTTGCAACTGGATACGTAAATAAGATGTTAAGCTAAGCGCTGAAAGCCAGCTCTTGGCCAACTGGCCCTTTGTTTGTCACCCATGCCACTTAAAGTGCACCGGCCGGTCTCCTTTTGCAGAAGTACGCTGAGAAAAACCAGAGTAACAATAACGCACAACGTTTAATAAACTGAACTGGATCTCGTTCAATGGTTAAACACCTGAGCGCAAAAGTAAGTATAATTAGTACTTAATCTTATAGTGCTTCTTATATTTTGATCATGCGTTCCGACCATGTTGCAGAAAGATGCGATAAGTCTGCAGAAAAAATTCAAGACAAGCCAGACGAGCAAAAAACAAGGGCTCAATCCCTCCGCTATTTTAAGTCTTCTGTTCGATTGATATTCAGTGATTTATATGTATAGTTAGAATTGCAACACTGACTGAACTGCTGTCCAGTTTTATTTTCATTTAAGTACTTCCTCCGATCCATATTAGTTGACTCAAATTTGTCTAGATTCAGATGTATCTAGCACTAAAACATGTCTAGATACATCCGAATCTAGACAAATCCATGTCAACTAATATGGGTCGGAGGGAGTATATGATTTTCAACTAGTGTGAGTTTTAGTTTTCAATTGTATAAAGAGTTGTCTTGTGATACCATGCACTTGGTGATAAAGAAACAGACATATGTCATGTTGGCATAGTCATGTTATTGCATGCTAGTGATAAAATTCTTATCAGTATGATCAGATAACTATGCTTTTACTATAATGTATATGATGCGTAATCAGGCATGCTAACTTGTAAGATTTTTCATAGTCAGGTTAAATGTGGTGTATGCATGTTTCTCTATCGTAACTTCTCTTCTTTCACCCATGTCTACCAACTGATAACCTTACAGATTAAATTGAATAAGGAGATGACAAAACCCGGGAGAGATGGTCTAGAACAAACCCAAGAAAAATGTCTGAAAACATTTAACATGGTACTAAAAGGCGAAGGTCTTCGCAAAAGCACGTTCCTGCGTAATGCTGGGTTGTCGCAGTCCAAGTCCAAGTCGGTGTATTTGTCTTATTAGGAAGAAATCACAGCACTATGGGCTGAATAGGAATTGCAAAGACGTACAATCGATGAGAAAACATTAGTAAGTGATGTGAAGTTGAAGACCTTACAAGATTAGCGGAATTCTCGAGAGCCCGTAGATGAGGAGGTAGTCTAAATTGAAGATGAACCGTGAGATTGATAGGCGAGTAGCATGGTCCTATGAAATGGTTCTTGAGACTGAGCTCGGGTTGTGTTTGTGGCCTTGTATAGAAAACGGAGTGAGTATTTGTTTCGCATCATGCTTTTATCTGTTTACACTACACTCCATGAACAAAAATCCTATGACAGAACCTCACTCTCTCGGCCTTAGATTCATGAACAGAGGTAGAACGCCTAACCATTTTTTTAATAATTTGGACAACCACCAAATTCAAAATCTTAGTCGAGCAGCAAAACCTACCGCCTACCCTGTTTGAATCGAAGATATATCTATCCAATTTTGTTTGCGAATATGGTCATTATTTTGATGATCAGTTGATGTGACTCTCAGCCTTCAATTCAAACAGAAGGAGTACCATTTTTTCTATTATTCCTTGGACGCTATTCAAAATCTCAGTCTACACAATTATTATGGTCATGGATGATCATTTGATGTGACTCTTGGCCATGAATTGCTGACTAGATAGTGGTACAGTCTATCACCTTTATTTACTACTAGTAGATGGATGCTAGTCAAATTCAAAATCTCAATCGAGCTGCAAAATCACACACCAATATTGAAGCATTTCCCGTCCCACCATTTAAAAAAATTTGAGGCAAAATCTCCCACCGGGGAGTACCATTTTCTATTAATAGATAGATGGACGCCTAGCCAAATTCAAAATCTCAATTGAGCAGCAAAAACACCCAGTGAGTTTCAAGCATTTCCCGTTTGACCGTTTCAAAAACTTTGAGTCAAAATCTCACACCGGGGAATACCAGTTTTATATTAGTAGATAGATGGACGCTAGCCAAATTCAAGATCTCAAACGAGCGGCAAAATCACCCACCGAGTTTGAAGCATTTCCTGCCCCACCATTTCAAAAACTTGAGTCAAATTCTCACACCGGGGAGTACCATTTTTGTATTAGTAGATAGATGGACGCTAGCCAAATTCAAAATCTCAATCGAGCGGCAAAATCACCTACTGAGTTTGAATCATTTCCTACCCCACCATTTCAAAACCTTGAGTCAAAATCTCATATCGGGGAGTATCATTCTTCTATTAGTAGATAGATGGATGCTAGCCAAATTCAGAATCTCAATCGAGCGGCAAAATCACCTACCGAGTTTGAATTATTTCCCGTCCCACCGTTTCAAAAACTTTGAGTCAAATCTCCCAAAGGGGAGTACCATTTTTCTATCAATAGATAGATGGCTGCTAGCCAAATTCAAATCTCAATCGGGCAGCAAAATCACACACCGACCTTGAAGCATTTTGCGCCCCTCCATTTCAAAACCATTTTTACTTTAAAGTTCCCATTCTACCCATTATTCAGACGACAAATGGTCATGCCAAAGTCGGTAGCTCAGGGCACGATCGTAATTATTGTAATGTTCACCTCTATAATCCTGATTCGTGCAGTATTTCCCGCTTGCCCTCTCATAAAAACCTCCTCTCTCACGCTCTCACCTCCATGACCATCGCGCGCACCGGTAGGCGGCCGGAGCCGCTTGAGCCGTTTACCGACGCCCATCGCACCGAATCTAGTTCATCGATTCTCTCTACCACTGCACTGGAGCTGTAGTCACGTTCACCGCGCCGATGGCATCATCAACGACCCAAGCTCTACTTCCCGCCATTGATAGCTAGCCAACCGTACCGCAGCCGATTCACCAATGTCCACCGGCAGGATCTACTTCAACGATTTCCATGTCCACCGCTCTAGACTAGCTGCACGAGCGGTGCTCTCATCCACCGCGTGGAAGCCGGCATCGACCGCCCTAGATCTTCTTTCCTAACACCAACATCCACCGCAACAGCAGCATCCTCGGGCCTCGGTGACCTCGACTTCACCGACATGTACATGGATGATTCTTAGACGCCCCTCCGAACATGGTAACCAAATTTCGAGCCCGTTTTTGTTTTGTTAGCAGTATAGCAGGTTCAAGCCTGTCGTAGTGAACTATATTTTTGTAATCGTTCTACATACCAAGTCACTGAGCGCGCTTGTTATTTGTGCTATATACAAGGTCACTGGGCATGTTGGTTTGGATCACCTGCTCTACAAATTTTGATGTCATGCACATGTTTTTGGCTACTCTGTACAACAGTAATTGCCTACTATTGTGGGTTTCTTGCAAAATCCAATTCACTGCAAAATATTATTTTGCATTACCTGCTCCACAAATGTCGACTTTTAGTGTCAATTTTGTCCTCGGCTAAGTTCATGCTATTGTTATCCCCTGGCATCCTTTTGCTTTCATGTAGTATCCGTTTAAACTCTTTCTACTAATTCCATTATAATTTTGTTGTTGTTATCTGGTTCTTCATAATCTGCAACACTAACTATTTTCTCTTCTTTTGCATAGAGATCAAACATGGAACACTGAACATGATGGTTTGCAAAGCTTGTTCTACAGGTTCACAAGTGATGCCTTGTGTTTCGTATCTGATTATGTTCCGTCCTAAGAAACTACTTAATTATCCTCTACTGTGTTGTTCATGGGTGGTTTGCGTTCCCTGCTCTACAAGTTCAGGTATGATGCCATTATATTTTCTATCTAGCCACTGCTTTCATATTTGCTGAAATGACCTAGCTATTTCATATTTGCTGAAATTCTAAGCCACACACAGACACATTGTTTGCTTGCTCTTTTCATGAAAGGCACACTTGTTTAATGCTTGCTTGCTTATCCTGTTTTGTTTAATTAAACCATGACCTATAGTAAACTCCAGTTCAAATGGGTAGTTTGTTTACCTTGTTTGTTATAGAATTCTTTGATAATGATGATGGTTGTTTGTTTGATTGCCTTGTTTGTGGTATTAACTTGTTATTACTTAGTTCCATACTGCAATTGTTACTATCGCCACCCAAGAGGGGGATACAAGATCATGTCTCAAGGTGGTTTTCCAATGTAGCTGTCACACTCAAAGGGAGATGTTGTTGATTGATTGAGAAAGCAAACTGGGGACTCTGCTACCCCTGTGCTCAATCTCGATTGACAACTGAAATGCTGAATTTTCTTACCCTTCAGTTTGTTGATGATATATAATAATTATAAGAAGTTTGCAGCTGATGTAATATCTAGGTAAATCACATAGACCATGTAGGGATTTAGTTGACGTTGTCCCCACCTAGAGGTAGGCGGTACCATAACTGGGCTGATTGGGCCTTGGTATTGGACCGTAATGTACTAGATCAATGATGAACAGTAAATGATGCTCACTAACAGTCCCTACATACCTTTTTTGTTGTTGTTGCGATTGGCGTGGGCCTCAGAAAAGCCGAAACAGTGAAAGTTCAAAACTGCAATGGGCATCGTGTGAAAAAGGCCGAAAGAGAACACCACGAACAGGCTCGATGAATAGTAAATGGCTAGAATCATAGCATGCCGCAAAGAAGCAAAATGCCTGACATCCTTATGGGCCTGAACAGCGAAAGGCTTGAACAGTAAAAGGCCCGCATAGTAATGGGCCTCACGTGAAGAAATGCAGAACAGTAAAATGGCCAGAACCATAGCAGGTCACAAGGCCGAAACAGTAACAGACGGGGAAGGTAACAGGTCGCGGCTAGGATGCAAAGTGATGGGACCCTTCAATCAGTGTGGGCCTCAGAATATGCCATAATAGTAATGGGCTTCTTCTTATTGGGCTTGTCTAATGGGCTAGCCCACTTAATGGTTAGCATGCCTTGGCTGGGCCTTGGCTTCCACCATGATTTTGTGACCATTAACGGTGGTAATCGGCCGTTAACGGTGTTTGCCACATGGCATTTTGCATGACGTCTACAGTCAACGGGCTAGCGAAACCGATATACCATGGCACAATTTTCCGTGGTTGAAGGGCGCGATCCTCCACGGTCGAAAAAAACCGTGGTAGACTCTTTGGTGATGGGGCTTTACCACGGAGGCCATTCGTTGCGGAAGACTTTTACACAACAAAAAATGGGCCTTCAACCACGAACACCGTCCGTTGTAAAAGACAACTTTTCTTATAGTGAAGGCCAGAATCATAGCCTTTAATAATGAAAACCTCCTGCAAGAAGCACCAATACACACTCTGTCATAGGCTTTTTCAAAGTCTAACTTCAAGAGGATGGTTTCATGTCTTCGCCCTTGATGAAAGGGTTCTGAGATAGGGAAATAATTTTATGGGCCACCAGGGAGAAACTAGTTGCAAACGCTTTCGCAATTAGCTTAAAGATAACATTGATCAAGGCGATAGGGCGATGCTTCTTGATGGACTCCACCAGGGACGTTCAGAATCAGGGACATGATACCAACATTTAGTTTGGCAATATCCACCATGACAAGCGCAAAACCATTGAGAATTTGTAAGATCACATCCTGAACCATGGGCCAAATTTCCTTGAAAAAAGCTACCAGGAACCCATGTGTACCCAAAGCCATTGCTGTTTTGGTGTCCGTTGGTGTTTCTTGCAGCTCTTGCATGGTAAAGGTGAGAGCCAAAGCATTGTTGTCTTCCATCGACACACGATGGGTGATGGGTTCGTAGCATGGAAAACAAAAAATTTCTACCGCAAGAACGAACAAAACCCAGATCTAATCTAGATAAAAGCCAAGATCTAATCTATTAGACATGTGCAACGAGATAGATTTGTAATACCCTTGTAGACCCGAAAGCGTTATTCGAGATCGGATCTCGTGGTTGATGTAGTCGATCACTTGCCGATCTCAAGATCGAGTAGACGATCCTTCCGGCGCGTTAAAGCGCTTCCGATCGGTCCTGCGTGCGGAGTCGAAGCAGACCTTCCTCTCCCCGTTCCAGCGAGCAGCAGAGGTAGTAGATCTCTCCATAGAATCCAGCAGCACGACGGCGTGGTGGTGGTGGTGGAGTAGAGAATTCTGCAGGGCTTCGCCTAAGCCAGAGTAGGGGGAAGGAGGAGGAGAGAGGCAACTTGAAATCTAGAGAATAGAAGGGGCAAGGGGGTTTGTTCCTCCACCCCTCTATTTAAAGGAGGGAGGCGCCATGGGGAGGTGGAGTCCTTGTAGGACTCCCCTCTCCCTTGGCCGGCGGATCAAGGAGGTGGGGGGAGAGTCCTACTCCCCCACGAATCCTTGTCTTACCCCACAAGGATTCCTTGATCCTTTCTTGGTTTTCAAGTAAACTCCAAGAAATCTTCTAGAACTTTCCGGAACATTCCGAAACCTTCTAGAATCCCCATACAAATACTCCGGAACATTTCCTAACTTAGAAAATGATCCCCAATATATGAATCTTATTCCCCGGACAATTCCGGATCTCCTCGTGATGTCCCGGATCCAATCCGAGACTCCGAACAACATTTGGTCTCCAATGCACATTCCATATCTACTTAAAACAACTTCGAACCTTAAGTGTGTCACCCTATGGTTCGTGAATATGCAGACATGATGGAGACACATCTCCGATCAATAACCATTAGCGGGATCTGGAGATCCATAACGGCTCCCACATACTCAAGGATGACTTCATGATCGATAGAACCATTAA
This sequence comes from Avena insularis, assembly GCA_023614405.1. Taxonomy (NCBI): domain Eukaryota; kingdom Viridiplantae; phylum Streptophyta; class Magnoliopsida; order Poales; family Poaceae; genus Avena; species Avena insularis. The sequence goes on along the minus strand of CM042696.1, from coordinate 89,539,257 downwards.
CATACGAAACCAATTCCCTTTGTCACGCGATACTCTACTTATCCGAGGTTTGATCGTCGGTATCTCCATACCTAGTTCTACCTCGTTACTGATAAGTACTCTTTACTCGTTCCATGATATGTCATCCCTTGTGACCTAGTCACATGCTTGCAAGCTAACTAGATGACATTCCACCGAGAGGGCCCAAAGCATATCTATCCGTCATATGGATGGACAAATCCCAATCTTGGTCCATGCGCTTCAACACATACTTTCAGAATACCCAATGTCACCTTTATAACCACCCGATTCTGAGCGTTTGATGTCATCAAAGTACCCATCCGGTGATGGTGATTAACATAACCTCATGGTCGAAGGATTAGGTTACTATGCATTTGAAAAGCTTGTAGCAAAATGAACTTTAATGACTTGATCTTATGCTATGCTTACTATGGGTGTGTGTCCATCACATCATTCTCCTAATGATATGATCTTGTTATTAACGACATCCAATGTCCATGATCAGGAAACCATGATCATCCATTAATCAACAAGCTAGCTTAACAAGAGGCTTACTAGGGACTCTTTTATGTTTACAAAACACACAAGTATTAATGTTTCTGGTTAATACAATTATAGCATGGGATGTAAACATTTATTATAAACATAAAGATATAATAATAACCACTTTATTATTGCCTCTGGGGCATATCTCCAACAATGGGGGCCCTCCCAGCAGTCCAACGCGAGCGAGCGGAACTTGGGTTCTTCCGACCCCATCAAGCCCATAGAGAACTCATGTGGTTTTGAATATCCTCTTTACCCGAGATATCACCAGACTCAAAAATGAGACTCACAATGGAGATTTACGACTTCAGCCATTCACGGTGGCATGGAAATATGTCATGTTGGCATCTCCTTTTAGCAACTAGTTCTGGCGACCATGCTTCCTCTAGTGCTCTTATTCTACTGCCAAAAGATGGATCAATTGGTCCTCCAAGTGATATCTAAGTGCCTACCCGTCCTCGTAAAGACCCTTCGCGTATGCCAGCACATCCAACTCTTGAATTTTTCCAAGGACGGAGGCCTTTGCCTCCTGAGAGGCTATGCCCAGGTTGGCTCCCCACCCTCTAAGGAACTGGTGAAGCCCTCTACTCAACGAGTACCATAGGTCGATCGCATATCTTCTCCTTCCAGGCTGATGAAGAAGCGCTACCAGTTTCTCTTGACACTCTTAGCAAAGCTCGGAGTGCTAAAACACTTGGTTTCCAGGAAGAACCTATTATATTTTACCATAGAACCTTCCCCTCTATCCGGCACAAGAGGGGTGTGGTCTGAACCCACTCTGGTTTTGGCGCGAAGGGAAAACATGGGGAACTTGACCTCCCACTCCAAAGACACCAGCACTCTATCCAGGACACACTTGATGGGGCTATGATGATTATTGGATGACGTAAATCTGTCCCCTAATCAACAAATCTCATAGAGCTCCATCTAGCAACGGCATCATTAAACAAGTGCACCTGCGGCCAATGGATGTTGTTGTTATTTTTGTCTTCACGGCCTCTGATCAAGTTGAAGTCACCCTCCACCACCACTAGGTGCTGACAATGGCCCATCTTGTTTTGCAACCCCTCGAGGACGGCACCTGACCTCGAGTGATCAGCAGGGCCATACACACCAATGTACTCAAATTTAAAATTCAGGGCCATGTGCATCACCAGGGTGCTAATGAAGAACTCGCCCTGGTCGACCAATCCAACTTCAAACAGACTATCCCTAATACCTAGAAGGATGCCCACAGCCGAGCCAACGACTGGGACCCAACTCCAGTGGAAAATGTCCTCAGCCTCCAACCCTTTCAATTCATAATCCGCAAAGGATTGGTGCTTGGTCTCTTGGAGGCACAGAATATCCACTTTTTCTTTGCACATGTGTTAACACTCGTTTTGGACTCATAGCTGACCAAGATAAATGGTGAGAGTCACTCAAAAAGTCCACTCAGAGGATTACTAATCATATTTTAAGAGACACCATGCCCATTGTATCAAGTCAAGTTTTGATCAAGCTTAATAGCCGATTAGGCTAGTGTTCAAAGAAGATTCGGAGACTGATTTATTGAGGCTTCCATTATGACTCCTTTAATATGATCTCAAATGAAAAAGTGACGAACATGAAAGTTATGCGTCTTGTTGAAACAAGAAACTTTGGTTTTTGAATCATCTCAATCTAAGTTAGTATGCAAAAATGAGAGTCAAAATACTGTCAAAGGCCGAATTAGCATGGACAGGACGGGGGGTCGCCGGACCATAGACCTTATCTCACCGGAGGCGAGAGCAATGGAACCGAGTGACTCAGAAAACCTCCTAATTCGGTCAATCTGTCTAGAACTTTATTTAAGCAGTCAATATCAACTCGGATGGAAAAGTGCAAAACATGAATGTTCTTCGTTTTTCGACATGAACAACTTTGCTTTTGGATCCATCTTCACCTGAGCAAGTATGCAGCTTCCAGATTTAAGATATGGCCGAATTAAGTTAAATTCGTTCGGTCAAAATCCAAATTTGATACGAAAATAAAGGAAAAAGATCATCGAGATCAGGTTGGATGGAAAAGTGACCACATCAAAGTTCTTTGTATTTTCAAGATGAACAAATTTGCTTTTTATGATATTTTGATCCGAGCTCGTTGACTATCACAAAAGTGGTCCGGAAGGTACATGCATGTTTTTGACCGAATGGTTATGCAAATTTCGGGTTTGCTTGTTCGAGTTGGACCCCAACTAGGTTTTTTGGACTTGAATCCAACCCTCTTTCTTGCACGGAAAGTCCAACCACTCCTTATATACCTGAGAGGTGCAGGCCAATTGAACCAACACCAATCGGACAAATCAATCTACTAGTTTCTCGTGTTCATCTACTTTTATCTCTCTCCCTTGTATCTTTCTTCTCGTTCTTCCACAGTTCTTCATACCGGAGGGTTACGAATCCACGAGGATCTGGGACGGTCAAGATGACCTAGGGCAGCCCATAGCCACCGCATCGCCCTGACGGGGTCCCTCCCGGGCAAACGGGGTTTCGGGACTTCAAAAGCGTCCACCGGGCTGTCTTGCGTACCGCCCTTCTGGCAAGCCTCCCTCGGCGCGTGTTGTCACGCATCGCACTCGGCGTAGAGGGTACACTGTGACATGTTCATGTGTGAACACACTTTTTGGCGACTCCGCTGGGGACGAAGCTTCGAACGGTCTGTAGCCCATTCTTGCTACGAAGAGAGTGCCATCAAGAGGCTGCAATCTACCACGGTATGGATACTCAATCCAATTATGTATATGCAAGTAACCCTGATACGTCCAAAACGTATCTACTTTACCAAACACTTTTGGTATTGTTTTTCCTCTAAACTTGTGTGATTTGGATACAACTAACACGGACTGATGCTGTTTTCAGCAGAATCACCTTGGTGTCTAGTTTTTGTGCAGAAAATCAACTATTAGGAAAAATCCCGAAAAATATGCCAAAAATCCTATTTGACTAGAAGACTCATGGAGCCAGAAGACGAGACGGAGGAGGGCCACGAGGGGCCCACACCACCTGGCCGCGCAGGCCAGGCCAGGCCGCGCCTAGGGGTGGTGTGGCCGCCTCGGTCACCCCCCGGCCTCCCTCTTCGCCTATAAGTTGCCTCTTGACCTAAAAACCAAGGGGGGTTCGGTGTTTTTCCAGATAGAGTTCCGCTGCACTGCCACCACCAGAAACCGCGATTCGGAACCAAAAACTCCGTTCTGGCACCCTGTCGAGACGGGGAATTGGAGGAGATCATTGCCATCTTCATCACCATCACTTCTCCATCAACCATCCATGATTCCCTCATGCATGAGTGAGTAATCCCCCACTGTATGCTATGGGGATGGTAGGGATTGGATGAGATCGTTCATGTAATGGCATCAGATTGTTAGGGCATGGTGCCTAGTATCTATTATTAGTGCTTTTGACTTTGTTGCAACTTGTTATGCTTAATGCTTGTCACTAGGGCCCGCGTGCCATGATTTTAGATCTGAACATGTTATTGATTCATTATGATAGTTGATGTCTACGCACTTCTATTCTTGTAGACAGTTGTTGGGCCTTCAAGTGTAGAGGTTTGTAGAACAACAGCAAGTTTTCCCTTAAGTGGATCACCCAAGGTTTATCGAACTCAGGGAGGAAGTGGTCAAAGGTATTCCCTCTCAAGCAATCCTGCAATCAAGATACTAGAAGTCTCTTGTGTCCCCAACACACCCAATACACTTATCAGGTGTATAGGTGCACTAGTTCGGCGAAGAGATAGTGAAATACAAGTGGTATGGATAATTATAAGTGGCAACGATGCCAGAAAAGAGCTTGACGGGTAGGAAGAGACTAAAGGCAATCTGAAATATAGATGGAAGCAAGTAAACATGTAACATATCTAGTTGCAAATGGTGTTTCAATGCTTAGAAACAAGGACTAGGGATCATACTTTCACTAGTGAACACTCTCATATAAATATCTTCTCTTTATGATACTACTCTGAACTACTCTCTGGTTGGACACTCTAATCCATGGTAGGGCTATAACAACACTCCTCAAAGTTCGCTTTCCCCATCTAGATAACCCCACACTATCACCTTGAGCACTAGATGGTTCCAACAAACACCACAATTTCATAGAGACATCCAACTCCAAATATAACTCATAACAAGTATTTGTAATCTCTAGCCTAAGTGCCACCATGGTGTGCACGCTATCACTTTCACACACATGGGGAGAGTAGAGATCTATTAAAGCACTTGAGTAGTAAGGTAGATCTATAGATTACAAAGCTCATGATTACAATATGATCATGCATAGAGAGAGAGATGAACACATAGCTACCAGTAGAACCCTTAGCCTCGAGGAAGAACTATGCCCTCATCATCATGGGAATCAGCAACGACGATGGAGATGGTGGTGGAGATCGATGGAGATACTCCGGGGGTACTTCCCCGTCCCGGCAGGGTGCCGGAATAGAGACTTTATGTCCCCCGAATCTCCCCTTCGGTGATGGCGGTGCTGCGGAACTTTTCGTGGCTGGAGGCTGGACGATTTAGGGTTTTTGCATCGGAGGCTTCTTATAGGCGAAAGGGCAAGGTCGGTGGGTGGACCAGGGGCCCACACCACCTAGTGGCGCGGTCAGGGCTAGTCCGCGCCACCACATGGTGTGGCCAGCCCCTGGCCCCTCTCCGTATCGTCTTCTGGTTCCATGAGTCTTCCGGTAAAATATCGACTTTGGCTTTTGTCCGGTCCAATTCCAAGAATATTCATTTTCTGACTTTCCTGGAACCAAAAATAGCAGAAAACTGGCAACTGGCATTGTGGCATCTTGTTAATAGGTTAGTCCAAGAAAGTGTATAAAAAGTACTTCAAAGTGTGGACAAAACATAAGAAAGTAGATATAAACCAAGCATGGAACATCAAAAATTATAGATACGTTTGCAACGTATCAACATCCCCAAGCTTAACTCCTGCTCGTCCTCGAGTAGGTAAGTGATAAAAAGAATAATTTTTGAGGTGACATGCACCATCACAATCAATATCAAACCATTTGCAAGCATTGAAAGCTGGGATCATAGTACTCTAAACATGAGCATGAAAGATGAAGTTCTAACAATAAGACATAGTGACTATGCATGCAACATTAAAAGGTACAAACAAAAGATTCATGAATAACAATGCTTTGAAAGACATTAGTTTGTTTCACATAAAGAAAACATGGCATAGTGGAATTCAGCTTGTCCCTCATAGAGTAGCAAAACATAAATGCATAGGACACCTTCAAAGTTCATAAGGGTGACTAGATACAAATAGTTTAAGAACAAGGAATATCAAAGTTATGCATCAATCAACAAGTCTTGGGACAATGCACATAGAACTAAGAATGGCCACAATGCTCTCTCAATAGGTGCATAAAGATAGAAGATGGAGACTCAACATAAAAGTAAAAGAAAGGCCTTCATAGAAGGAAGCAGGGATTCAAGTTTCATAAAGAGCTTCCAAAAATTATGGTACTTATTAGCTTGCAGCTCTCATTGCCCCTATCATAAGCATATTTAGGTGATTAAGGATAAAGTGACACAACTAATAGGATATGCTTGACAAGTTATAAGCCAAAATCTCATGCCCTTTACTTACGAAGACCGAACCTCATGCTACTCAACTTTAGTCACAAGTAAGCTCTTGTCATTGTAATTACATATGTATCATAGAGAATCGCTAACGGGGTACCCCTTGCACATGATATAGGAGCTATCCCATAATAAAAATGACAAGGCAAGCAGAAAATGACCATCTCAGCGATCTTTTTATTTGCTATTTGCGTAGGTTTTTATTAAGGATGCTTCATAGAGTGCTCATTATGGTTATGCTGCAAGTTTCCACCATGATTAGGCATGGCTTAGGCTAGCGGCCCAGGCGTTTCTCTAACACACATACAAACTCCATGATCTTACAAGTTCCACTTTTATTTCACACCGCAAGGATCCATAAGCAAAAGAACATGATATCAACGGGGTACAATGTACAAGTGCAATGTTGAAAGCGTTCCGCATGATACATGGTTCTGCTAATTTCAACTTATAAAGCGCAAGCATATACGCAACAAAGATGGACACGATGGTTCAAGTTTATTAAATGAAAGAAAGTAAAGTGTGCCATCAAGTTCGTGAGAGCTTTAATCACTAATTTTCACATAACAAGTTTAATTCGGAAGGTAGATAAAAACATGAATATGCTTGGAATAGCAAATGCTAATAGGTAGGTATGGTGGACTCTTTGGAATAACTTGGTTTTAGGAGTTGGATGCATGGGTAGAACTCATACTTGGTTACGGAGGCTAGCAAAAGACTCGGAGCGACCAACTAAGAGAGCAATAATGGCCATAATCATGCAGAGCGACAAAACATCATTGATTAAAGCACAAAGTGATATTACAAGTCGAAAACTAAAGGATCATAAAGGCTATGGTGACTTGGGATAGTCATAACATGGTGTTGGAATTATGCCCTAGAGGCAATAATAAAGATGTTATTATTATAATTCTTGTTCATGATAAAGTTTATATTCCATGCTAGAATTGTATTAAGAGGAAACATTAATACTTGTGTGGTTTGTGAACAACACCGTGTCCCTAGTACGCCTCTATGGACTAGCTCATTGATCAATGATGGTTAAGGTTTCCTGACCATATACATGAGTTGTCAATTGATAATGAGATCATATCATTGGGAGAATGATATGGTGGACAGACCCAAACTAAGCGAAGCAATTAGATCGTGTCATTGTCTTCATCTTTGCGAAGCTTTTCTTATGTCAAATATTGTATTCCTTAGACCATGAGATAATACAACTCCCTGGTATCGTAAGAAAGCTTTGAGGTCATCAAACGTCATCCTATGAGAGGGTGATCATAAAGGTGTCTCTCAGGTGATCGGAAAGTATCTGTTGGGTTGTATGTATCGAGATGGAATTTGTCCCTCCCAAGTCGGAGAGATATACTTCGGGCCCACTCGGTAATCGATGTCAACACCACTTGCAAGCATGTGGTTAAGGAGTTAATCACAAAGTGATATCGGATTACGGAACGAGTAAAGTACTTGCTGTGAACGAGATTGAACTAGGTATGACGATACCGACGATCGAATCTCGGGCAAGTAAAATATCGCGAGACGAAGGGAATATATATATGGGATTGATTGAATCCTGGCATCATGGTTCATCCGATATGATCATCGATGAATGTGTGGGAGTCAATATGGATGCGGACCCAGCTGTTGATTATTGATAGAAGATCATGCGCATATTCTCGAACCTGCAGGGTCACACTTAACGTGTCTCGACGCTAGGATAGTTTGGATAATTGGTTTATGAGTTTTTGTTCGGAGTCTCGGATGGGATCCAGGACATCACGAGAGGTTCCGGAATGGTCCGGAGAATAAGATTCATATAAGGCAGTGCAGTTTTTGGAGTTCGGAATTGTTCCGGGTTAATCGGTATTGTACCGGAAGCTTCTGGAACCTTCCGGAAGGGGTCCAACGTGGTCCCACCTTCCGGGAGGGGGCATGGGCCTATGAGGGAGTGTCCTGGACGCATTGGTCCAGGGACACAAGGCCCCATAGGGCCCAGCCGATCCTAGAGAGTTTAAATCGTTTAAACTAGAGATAAGATAAGATAGGATTTCTAGATAAGGGAGAGTTTAAATTGTTTAAACTAGAGATAGGCTTGGAGGAGAGGCTAGGGCTGGCCGCCCCCCTCTATAAATAGAGGGATGGTGCGCCCCCCTCCCTACACACACACCTTCCTCCAAACCCTAGTTGCCCTGCTGCCCTTCCTCTCTCCCTCCCGACTGTTTGTAGGTGAAGCCCTACGGCAGAAATTCTCTGCCATATACACCACGCCGTCGTGTTGTAGATCCAATCCATCTCTCCACCATACTCGCTGGTCCGAGGAAGGAGGAGACGTCGAGGTGCTGCACGTGTGCATCTCACGGAGGCACCGCCACTTGTGGTGCTAGATCGGATCGGATCGCGAGGAGAAGCGATGCGACTACATCACCCACGTTAAGCGAACGTTCATTGTCGAATCTTCAAGGGTATGAAGATCTAATACAATCTCTCTCGTTGTTTGCATCTCCTAGATTAGATCTTGGCTTTCCTTCTGTTACTTTAGAAAATTTTGATTTACTATCTGCGAAACCCTTCGGTGGTATCGAGCTAGATCTATGCGTAGATGTGTTTCACGAGTAGAGCATAACATGGTTGTTGGGCGTTGATGTTTTCTGTTGCAAGCCTCTTGTTTGTGTTCTTCTTATGACGCGCATAGTGAGATTGAAGCGGTCAGGCCAACCTACGCGACGTCGTTCATGAGACCGTTCCGCACTTGGCGTGTGGCTTGTTCCACACATGCGGTGGTGGATGTCAGTTTCTCTCACTATAGTGATCATGGGATTAACACCGGAGTTTGGCAACCATAATATCACCGTTGTGGCTTTCCGTAGGTAAGAATCGTTCTTAGCATCTACTCCCATAAGCCACGTAAAACATGCAACAACAAAGTAGAGGCGTCTAACTTGTTTTTGCAGGGAGTGTTTTCTGTGATATGGTATGGCCCAAGATGTGATGTGTATAATGTATGCGATGATCATGTTTTGTAATGTTTCACGACTTGCATGTCGATGATTACACAACCGGCAGGAGCCATATGGTTGTCTTTATAATTGTGTATTACAACTGAGTAAACTTCTTATACTCCATGTAATAGCTTAACTTTATAGCTAAGAAGTTAGCAATATTTGTAGTTGCTATTCGTGGTGGAGGCAATCATGGTGGAGTGATGGAGATCATGCGGAACGCACAAGATGGAGATCATTGCGCGAAGATTGGCTATACCATGTCACATAAAGTTATATGCATGTGATGTTTATCCTTTTATGTATCTTATTATGCTTAGATCGCGACGGTAGCATTATAAGATGATTCCTCATTTAAAGATCAAGATAAAAATTGTGTTCTCCCCAAGTATGCACCGTTGCGAAAGTTCGTCGTGTCCAAGCATCACGTGATGATCGGGTGCTATAGACTCTACGCTCACATACAACGGGTGCAAGCCAGTTTTGCACACGCGGAAATACTTGGGTCTAGCTTGACGAGCCTAGCATGTACAGACATGGCCTCGGAACACAAGAACCGAAAGGTTAAGCATGAGTCATATGAATGATATGATCGACACTTTGTTGTCCACCATTGAAACCACATCTCTTCTCGTGATGATCGGATTAGGCGTGGTGAATTTGGATCGTGTTCACTAAACAACTTGAGGGATGTTGAATTTAGTGGGAGTTCATCTAGTAATTTGATTAAGTTGAACTATTTATCATGAACATAGTCTAAATTGTACATGCAAATACTATAGATCACATGGCCAAGTCCAACTTCAACTTCAACGTTTTTGCTGAGAAAGAAAAGCTTAGAAACAATGGGTCTAACTTCACCAACTGGTTCCGCAATCTAAGAATCATTCTGTCTGGCGGACAAAAGGACTATGTCCTTGAGAAAGCGTTAGGTAACCCCTAACGCAAGCTGCGGCTGATGAGAAAGCTGTCTATCGATCGGCATAAAGATGATTATGGTGTGATTAAGAGCACCATGTTGTTTGCTATGGAACCGAACTTCAAATCGTTTTGAAAACTATCCGGGCCTTTGAGATTCTCGAGGAGCTGAAAACCATGTTTGAGACTCAGGCCCGTTAAGAGATATGAGATCTCTGAGAAGTTCTTTAAGCGCAAGATGGAGGAAGGAGTTCCGTTAGTGAGCACGCCATTAATATGTCGGGCTACACTCAACGCCTTGAGCAATCGGTGCAAGATTCGAGAGGAGCTCAAGATTGACGAGGTTGCAATCACTCCCTCCCAGCTACAAAAGTTTTGTAGTGACTCATAATCAGATTGGTTCCACGATACGATCACCGAGCTCTTCGCAAAGCTGAAGGCTGCGGAGGTGGACATCAAGAAGGATAATCATGTGTTGATGGTCAACAAGCCCTCCTTTAAGAAAGGTAAAAGTGCAAAGAAGCCCTTCAAGAAAAGCAGCGGCAAGCGCGTTGCCCTGGCGAGAAGAAGCTCAGTCTGGTCCCAAGCCGGACCTTTGGTGCTTCTATTGCAAGGACAAGGGTCCTTTGGGCAAGCTGTCCGAAGTACTTAGCGGACAAGAAGGCTGGCACCATCAAAGGTATATTTGATATACATGTCATTGATGTTTTCCTTACTAGCCCTCGTTGTAGTGCCCGGGTATTTGATCGGTTCGGTTGCTAATATTTGTAACTCAAAGCAGAGCTACGGAATGAGCGGCGACTTGCGAGGATGAGGTGACGATCTTGGCGTTGGCAGCGGATCAAGAGTTGATGTGATGGCCGTCAGACGCTCTCCTTAGTTTTACCTTGAGATTAGTTTTAAACCTTAATAAATGTTATTATGTGCCTGCGTTGAGCATGAACATTATTTCTGGATCGTGTTTATTGCAAGACGGTTATTCATTTAAATCGGAGAATAATGGTTGTTCTATTTATATGAGTAACATCTTTTATGGTCATGCACCTCTTGTGAGTGGTTTATTTCTTCTAAATCTCGAAAGGGATGAAACACACATCCATAACATTGAGGCTAAGAGATGCAAAGTAGATAGTGATAATACTACTTATTTGTGGCACTGTCGTCTAGGTCATATTGGTGTAAAGCGCATGAAGAAACTCCATTCCGATGGACTTTTGGAGTCTCTTGATTTTGAATCATTTGACACATGCGAACCATGCCTCATGGGCAAGATGATCAAAACCCCGTTCTCCGGTATGATGGAGCGAGCAACGGACTTGTTGGAAATCATACATACCGATGTATGCGGACTGATGAGTGTTTGGCCTTGGTGGATATCGCTATTTTCTCACTTTTACCGATGACTTAAGTAGATATGGGTATATATATTTAATGAAACATAAATCTGAAACGTTTGAAAAGTTCAAAGAATTTCAGAATGAAGTGGAGAACCATCGTAACAGAAAGATTAAGTTTCTACGATCCGATCGTGGGGGCGAATATTTGAGTTATGATTTTCTCACGCATCTCAAAGCAAGTGGAATCGTTTCACAACTCACGCCACCCGGAACACCAAGCGCAATGGTGTGTCTGAACGCCGGAATCGAACCCTATTAGATATGGTCCGATCAATGATGTCTCTTACTGATTTGCCGTTATCATTTTGGGGTTATGCATTAGAAACCGCTGCATTCACTTTAAATAGGGCTCCATCTAAATCCATTGAGACGACACCGTATGAACTGTGGTTTGGTGCTAAACCTAAGTTGTCGTTTCTTAAAGTTTGGGGATGCGAAGCTTACGTCAAGAATTTGATGTCGGACAAGCTCGAACCCAAAGCGGAGAAATGCGTCTTCATAGGATACCCTAAGGAAACTATTGGGTATACATTCTATCACAGAACCGAAGGCAAAGTGTTTGTCGCAAAGAACGGTTCCTTTCTTGAGAAGGAGTTTCTCTAGAAAGAAGTGAGTGGGAGGAAAGTAGAGCTAGACGAGGTTATTGAACCTTCTCTTGAATTGGAGAGTAGCGCAGCACTTGTTCGATTACCTTTGCACCAACAATAGAGGAAGCTAATGACAAGGATCATGAAGCTTTGGACGATGCTGCTACTGAACATCGCAGGTCGACAAGGTCGCGTGCCCCTCCTGAGTGGTACGGCAACCCTGTCTTGACTGTCTTGTTAGTAGAAGACAGTGAACCTACGAACTATGAGGAAGCGATGATGAGCCCAGACTCTGAGAAATGGCTAGAAGCCATGAAATCCGAATTGGGATCCATGAGCGAAAACCAAGTATGGACTTTGGTGGACCCTCCTAGCGACCGAAAGGCTTGTTGCGAAAGGTTTTCGACAAGTTCAAGGTGTTGACTACGATGAGACTTTCTCTCCCGTAGCGATGTTTAAGTCCATTCGGATTTTATTAGCAATTGCTGCGTTTCATGATTATGAAATATGGCAGATGGATGTCAAGACTGCGTTCCTCAATGGCAACATTGATGAAGAGTTGTATATGATGCAACCCGAAGGTTTTGTCGATCCTAAGGATGTTGATAAAGTATGCAAACTTCAGCGTTCCATTTATGGACTGAAGCAAGCATCTCTAAGTTGGAACCTTCGTTTTGATCAAGTGATCAAGAGCTTTGGATTTGTTCCAAATTGCTACGAAGCTTGCATCTACAAGAAAGTGAGTGGGAGCTCGGTGACGTTTCTGGTACTATATGTGGATGACATATTGATTATTGGAAATGACATCAACATGCTTAACGATGTGAAGAGTTATTTGAACAAGTGTTTTTCAATGAAAGACCTAGGTGAAGTTGCTTATATATTGGGCATCAAAATCTATAGAGATAGACAAAGACGCCTGATAGCTTTAAGCGAGTACATACCTAGACAAAGTTCGAAAAGGTTCAGAATGGATAAGGCATTGAAAGGTTCAATTGCCTATGTTGTCGTGTAAGATATTGAGCAAGGCTCGATTGTACATTCTGATGTAAATGATAGGGAAGCTATGAGCAAAGTGCCTTATGCCTCGGCCATAGGTTCCATCATGTATGCCATCTTGTGTACTAGACGGATGTGTCCAATGCTCTTAGTTTGACGACAGATATCAAAGTGATCCGAGTGGAACCTTTGGATAGCCGTGAAGAACATCCTAAGGTACCTAAATAGGACTAAAGAAATGTTCTTAGTCTATGGGGGTGATGAACATCGTCGTAAAAGGTTACGTCGATGCTAGTTCGACACCGACAAGGATGATTCTAAATCTCGGACGGGATACGTGTATATTTTGAATGGAGGAGCTGTGAGTGGAGAAGCTGCAAGCAAAGCGTGATCGCGGGATCTCTGATGAAAGCGGAATACATGGCTGCTGCGAAGCGTCAAGTGAAGGAGTTTGGATCGAAACTTCATCATCGAGCTTGGCGTGGTTCAAGTGCGTTGGACCCATTGGAGATATTGTGTGACAACACCGGCGCAATAACTTTTCGCTAAGGAACCAAGATATCATCCAAAGACCAAGCATATCAACCGCAAGTTTCATATAATCCGAGATTATATAGCAGATGGAGATCGAAGATCAGCAAAGTACATCTGATCATCTGAATGTCGCATCCATTGACTAAACCTCTTCCACGTGTAAAACATGATCAGCACCTCAATGCCATGGGTGTGAGATTGTTGCCAAATGTAAACTAGATTATTGACTCTAGTGCAAGTGGGAGACTGTTGGAATTATGCCCTAGAGGCAATAATAAAGATGTTATTATTATAATTCTTGTTCATGATAAAGTTTATATTCCATGCTAGAATTGTATTAAGCGGAAACATTAATACTTGTGTGGTTTGTGAACAACACCGTGTCCCTAGTACGCCTCTATGGACTAGCTCATTGATCAATGATGGTTAAGGTTTCCTGACCATAGACATGAGTTGTCAATTGATAATGAGATCATATCATTGGGAGAATGATATGGTGGACAGACCCAAACTAAGCGAAGCAATTAGATCGTGTCATTGTCTTCATCTTTGCGAAGCTTTTCTTATGTCAAATATTGTATTCCTTAGACCATGAGATAATACAACTCCCTGGTATCGTAAGAAAGCTTTGAGGTCATCAAACGTCATCCTATGAGAGGTGATCATAAAGGTGTCTCTCGGTGATCGGAAAGTATCATTGGGTTGTATGTATCGAGATGGAATTTGTCCCTCCCAAGTCGGAGAGATATACTTGGCCCACTCGGTGTCGATGTCAACACCACTTGCAAGCATGTGGTTAAGGAGTTAATCACAAAGTGATATCGGATTACGGAGCGAGTAAAGTACTTCTGAACGAGATTGAACTAGGTATGACGATACCGACGATCGAATCTCGGGCAAGTAAAATATCGCGAGACGAAGGGAATATATATATGGGATTGATTGAATCCTGGCATCATGGTTCATCCGATATGATCATCGATGAATGTGTGGGAGTCAATATGGGTGCCCAGACCCCGCTGTTGATTATTGATAGAAGATCATGTCTGCATATTCTCGAACCCGCAGGGTCACACACTTAACGTGTCTCGATGCTAGGATAGTTTGGATGGTTTATGAGTTTTTGTTCGGAGTCTCGGATGGGATCCAGGACATCACGAGAGGTTCCGGAATGGTCCGGAGAATAAGATTCATATAAGGCAGTGCAGTTTTTGGAGTTCGGAATTGTTCCGGGTTAATCGGTATTGTACCGGAAGCTTCTAGAACCTTCCGGAAGGGGCCAACGTGGTCCCACCTTCCGGGAGGGGGCATGGGCCTATGAGGGAGTGTCCTGGCCGCATTGGGCCAGGGGCACAAGGCCCCATAGGGCCCAGCCGATCCTAGAGAGTTTAAATCGTTTAAACTAGAGATAAGATAAGATAGGATTTCTAGATAAGGGAGAGTTTAAATTGTTTAAACTAGAGATAGGCTTGGAGGAGAGGCTAGGGCTGGCCGCCCCCCTCTATAAATAGAGGGCTGCTGCGCCCCCTCCCTACATACACACCTTCCTCCAAACCCTAGTTGCCCTGCTGCCCTTCCTCTCTCCCTCCCGACTGTTTGTAGGCGAAGCCCTGCGGCAGAAATTCTCCACCATATACACCACGCCGTCGTGTTGTAGATCCAATCCATCTCTCCACCATACTCGCTGGTCCGAGGAAGGAGGAGACGTCGAGGTGCTGCACGTGTGCATCTCACGGAGGCACCGCCACTTGTGGTGCTAGATCGGATCGGATCGCGAGGAGGAGAAGCGAGTACGACTACATCACCCACGTTCCGACGAACGTTCATCTTGAATCTTCAAGGGTATGAAGATCTAATCCAATCTCTCTCGTTGTTTGCATCTCCTAGATTAGATCTTGGCTTTCCTTCTGTTCGCTTCCGTAGAAAATTTTGATTTACTATGCTGCGAAACCCTTCACATGGTGTGAGCATGCGCCAAGTCAACCCAAATAAAGCATCAAAGGAGAATACCACAATACTATGCTTTAATATGCTAAAACAATGCTTGATTCTTCCAAGGCACATTAAGCAATCTCAATTATTTATAACATGTCATTCTACAACAATAATCATGAAGCATAAAGCCAAAACAATACCAATCATGACATGACAAAGCATAGGCCACAGTCAAAAACAAGCTCTCTTTACCACTTAAGCATGAACTTTCCTACTCTTTTCCAATCCAAACCAAACTATTTGAAAACCAATGTATGAAAGAGGGGGTCCAACCATTTTATTCAAGCAAACTAAGAAAGCCAAGAAAACAAAAACCAAAACGAAAACAAAAAAGAAGACGCTCCAAGAACAACACAACTATGCATGAAACAATAAAAATGAAGTGTTTGGAAAAAACCTGGAATTTTTATTGATGAAGAAGGGGATGCCTTGGGCATCCCCAAGCTTTGACGCTTGTACTTCTTTGATATTTCTTGGGGTGATACGGGTGGCATCCCCAAGCTTGAGCTTTTGTCCATTCTTCATCTCATTACATCATTCTCTCCATACACCTGAAATTTTTCCTTCATACAAAACTTCACATAATCTTTATTAGCAACATTAGTGTACTCAAGATAATAAGTCTTTGGGTTCAGTTCCAACCCAAATAAAAATTCCATTAAAACACAAGCTACTGTAGCACTTCTCTCAAAAAGTTCAATTCCCCAAAAAGAACCCAAAAAGGAATCAACAAGAAGCAAATGCAAATAATGGCAGAAATCTATCAAAACAAACCAGCAGGTAAAAACCATTTTTTTCGAAGACCTTCTGTTGCTCAAATCAAAAAGTGTTGAACTAACAAAAGTTAGATAACAACCTGGGGCAGAAGCACAAACAATTACAGCTCAAAACAACGTATAGAGATTTTACACGAATTTTTATAGCGAAGTATAAAAATCTGTTTCGGGACAGCAACTTTTCCAAGCATTACTTTTCTCTCATTAGAGGTTATTCTTGGCACAAAAAGAAAATAAAAAGGATAAGGAGCGGTTATTACAGAGGTAATAACTTCCAAGACTTATCTAAAACTTTTGCGTTATCTCCCAATAAGTACTTTTCTTTAACGCCTTTAAGTTAGGCATGATAGTTTGAGAAGATGCTCACATATGAAATATGAATTGAAGTAAAAGAGAGCATCAAGAAGCAAATTCAAAACATATTTAAGTCTAACCGACTCCCTATGCATAGGAATCTTGTAAATAAACAAGTCATGAAAGCACAAAGAAACAAGCATAGGAAAGCAAAACAAGTGCAACTTCAAAATTTTCAACATAAAGAGGGGAAACTTAATATTGTTGAGATACATAAAACCATGTTTCCCTCTCTCATAATAATTTTCAGTAGCATCATGAATAAAATTAACAATATAACTATCACATAAAATATTCTTATCATGAGCCACATGCATATATTATTACTCTCCATATAAGCATAGTCATTCTTATTAATTGTAGTGGGAGCAAATTAAACAAAATAGCTATCATTATTATTGTCATCACCATAATCATAAAATATAGGAGGCATATTGTAGTCATTAATTTTCTCTTCAATAGTAGGTGGACTGAAAATATCATATTCATCATTGTAATCATCATATATTGGAGGTTCGGTATCATCATAAGCAATAGAATAGCTATCTTCTAAAGCTGGGGAACTAAAAAGATCATTTTCATAAAAACTAGCTTCCCCAAGCTTAGACTTTTCCATAGCATTAGCAATAATGGTGTCCAAAGAATTCATACTAACAAAATTTCTATTAGCATGCAAATAAAGTTCCATGGGTTTTTTAATTTTCTCTTCAAACACTTCATGTCCTAACTCAAGATAAATACTACAAAGCTCTCTAATTTTGTTGTTGTTTTCCATTAAGCCTAACTAGTGAAAATAAAAACAAGAAACAAAAAGATATAATTGCAGAATCTAAAGGAAATAACTTCGAGCACTCACACTGGAGGATGTGAGTACCATTTACCTTACCTCCCCGGCAACGGCGCCAGAAACTAGCTTGATGTCTACGCACTTCTATTCTTGTAGACAGTTGTTGGGCCTTCAAGTGCAGAGGTTTGTAGAACATCAGCAAGTTTTCCCTTAAGTGGATCACCCAAGGTTTATCGAACTCAGGGAGGAAGTGGTCAAAGGTATTCCCTCTCAAGCAATCCTGCAATCAAGATACAAGAAGTCTCTTGTGTCCCTAACACACCGAATACACTTGTCAGGTGTATAGGTGCACTAGTTCGGCGAAGAGATAGTGAAATACAAGTGGTATGGATAATTATAAGTGGTAACGATTCCAGAAAAGAGCTTGACGGGTAGGAAGAGACTAAAGGCAATCTGAAATAAAGATGGAAGCAAGTAAACATGCAACAGATCTAGTTGCAAACGGTGTTTCAATGCTTAGAAACAAGGCCTAGGGATCATACTTTCACTAGTGAACACTCTCATATAAATATCTTCTCTTTATGATACTACTTTGAACTACTCTCCGGTTGGACACTCTAATCCATGGTAGGGCTATAACAACACTCCTCAAAGTTTGCTTTCCCCATCTAGATAACCCCACACTGTCACCTTGAGCACTAGATGGTTCCAACAAACACCACAATTTCATAGAGACATCCAACTCCAAATATAACTCATAACAAGTATTTGTAATCTCTAGCCTAAGTGTCACCATGGTGTGCACGCTGTCACTTTCACACACATGGGGAGAGCAGAGATCTGTTAAAGCACTTGAGTAGTAAGGTAGATCTATAGATTACAAAGCTCATAATCACAATATGATCATGCATCGAGAGAGAGATGAACACATAGCTATCGGTAGAACCCTTAGCCTCGAGGAAGAACTACTCCCTCATCATCATGGGAATCAGCAACGGCGATGGAGATGGTGGTGGAGATCGATGGAGATAGCTCCGGGGGTACTTCCCGTCCCGGCAGGGTGCCGGAACAGAGACTTTATGTCCCCCGAATCTCCCCTTCGGTGATGGCGGCGCTGCGAAACTTTTCGTGGCTAGAGGCTGGACGATTTAGGGTTTTTGCATCGGAGGCTTCTTATAGGCGAAAGGGCAAGGTCGGTGGGTGGACCAGGGGCCCACACCACCTAGTGGCGTGGCTAGGGTTAGCCCGCGCCACCACATGGTGTGGCTAGCCACTGGCCCCTCTCTATCTCGTCTTCTGGATCCATGAGTCTTCCGGTAAAATATCGACTTTGGCTTTTGTCCGGTCCAATTCTGAGAATATTCATTTTCTGACTTTCCTGGAACCAAAAATAGCAGAAAACTGGCAACTAGCAACTGGCACTGTGGCATCTTGTTAATAGGTTAGTCCAAGAAAGTGTATAAAAAGTACTCCAAAGTGTGGACAAAACATAAGAAAGTAGATATAAACCAAGCATGGAACATCAAAAATTATAGATACGTTTGCAACGTATCAATAGTATTGTTTGTGATCTTACCTGCAAGTTGTATACACATATTGTTGTCCGGAACCAAAGGCCCCGAAGTGAAAATAATCGGGATATCTGGAGGGGATGGCTTTGATGTGAGGATCACATGTGTTCACGGAGTGTTAATGCTTTGCTCCGATGATCTATTAAAAGGAGCACCTTAATTGCCAGTAGTTCCCTTGAGGCCCCACTACAAACGGGCTGGCAGGACAAAAGATGTTGTGCAAGTTCTCATTGCGAGCATGTATGACTATATATGGAACACATGCCTATGATTATTTAGTACTTGGATGCTTTATCTTATTTATCTGCAAATGCCCTACGTCTTGATTGTCATATGAATTGTCTTGTCCATGCAACGCCTGTCCATCCATCCCGATGCCTATCGCGCTTTAATCCTACTGTTTACTGCAATTGTTACTACTGTCTTTACTTTTACTAGTGCTATTACTTTACTATTGCTACTACAAAACTGTTGCTACTTATAAACAGTTGTGAGCAAGATTGTTTCCAGGTGCAGCTGAATTGACAACTCAGTTGTTAAGGCTTATAAATATTCTTTGCCTCCCCTTGTGTAGAATCAATAAATTGGGGTTCACTTCCCTCGAAAATACTGCGATACACCCCCTATACTTGTGGGTCATCAAGACTATTTTCTAGCACCATTGCTGGGGAGCATAGCTCTATCAAGTTCACTTGGAATCACTATTGTTCGCTGCCATCCATCCATCATGGGTAAGTCTCGTGATGGCAAGGTTCCTATTTTACCATCCACTACAAGGAGAGGTACGGTTCTGAACACCTCTGTTGCTCTTGATTCACCATCTGTTATGAGTAAGCTCCTTACACCACCACATACACATGCTACACACACTGCTACTACTGCTGGATCTGAAACTTCTAATACTTATGATGCTGCTTCTACGGTGCTTGATAAAAGTGGTTCATTAGGTCCTTTCCTAGATGCTATGATTGCTAGAACTATAGCTGGAAATACTGAAACTCCTAATGAAGATACTACTACACCTGTCAGTTCACTTGAGTCTGGAGAGAGCTATGATATTGAAGACGGATATATAGAGATGACCGATGAATTTATTAAAGAATGCCAAAACACCCATGATAGGAGTGCTATTAAGAGTCTTCTTGATAAACATATTGTTAGACCTAAATTATCTCCTAATGCTAAGTTTGCTACATCTCCCATAAACATTAAAGATAAGGACTATGATTTCTCTCTTGATTTATCTTACATAACTATTGTTGAGAAAGAACCTTTTTGTGGGACTAAGAATGAAAGTGTGGTAGCACATATGACTGAGCTTTCTACCATGCGTGGCTTATTTTCTGATGATATTAAGATGCGCACCTACTTTGTTGCTTAAATTTTCCCTTTTTCACTGAAAGGAGAAGCTAAAACTTGTTTTAATAATTTACATCCTGGATCTATTGATAGCCCTGATTGCTTGATTAGTACCTTCCCTCAGAAATATTTCCCTCCTAGTGCTAGACATGCTATTTTGTAGGAACTTTTTGATTTTAAACAAGGAGAAAAGAGAGATACTGCCTGAATCATGGGCAAGGTTTTGTGCTTTGATTCATGCACAGGCTGGATGTCCATTACCTAAAAATGAGCTTCTTGATATATATTATAATGGACTAACTGAAGAATCTAGGACATACTTGGTGTTGGAGATATGCCCAAGAGGCAATAATAAAGTAGGTTATTATCATATCTTCACACTTATGATAAATGTTTACATTCATGCTATAATAGTATTAACAAGGAAACCATTAATACTTGTGTGATTTGTAAACTTAATTTGAAGTCCCTAGTATAGCCTCTATACTTCACTAGCTTGTTGGTTGATTGATGATTGAGGTTTCCATATCATGAACATTGAGATGTTATCAACAACAAGATCATATCGTTAGGAGAATGATATGGTGGACATACTCCTATAGATAAGCGTAGCATAAAGATCAAGTCATTTCAATAGTTCAATTGCTATATGCTTTCTGATACATAGTAACCTAATTCCTTCGACCATGAGATCATGCATATTGCCTTTACTGGATGGATGCTTTGATGTCATCAAACACCACACCGTAACAGGGTGGCTATAAAGGTGGCATTGAGTGTTGGAAAGTATTGGTTGAAACACATGGATCAAGAGTGGGATTTGTCCATCCACATGACGGATAGATATTCTCTGGGCCCTCTCGGTGAAATGTCATCCAATTAGCTTGCAAGCATGTGACTTGGTCACAAGGGATCACATATCA
The DNA here is from genome assembly GCA_023614405.1 of Avena insularis. NCBI lineage: Eukaryota > Viridiplantae > Streptophyta > Magnoliopsida > Poales > Poaceae > Avena > Avena insularis. The sequence goes on along the minus strand of CM042696.1, from coordinate 89,517,901 downwards.
CGGAACGAGAAAAGAGTACTTATCAAGAACGAGGTTGAACTAGGTATGCGAGATACCGGATCATAACCTCGGATAAGTAACATATCGTGAGACAAAGGAAATTGGTATCATATGTAAGTGGTTCATTCGATCGCAGTAATCGTAGAAATATGTGGGAGCCATATGAATTTCCAGATTCCTCTATTGGTTATTGTTAGAAGTGTCTCGATCATGTCCGCATAATTCACGAACCGTAGGGAGACACATAAGGATTGACGTTGTTTGAGTAGTTATGGTATTATGAGAAAGAGACCGAATGTTGTTCGAGTCTCGGATGGGATCCGGGATATCACGAGGTGATCCGAATGGTCCGGAGAATAAGATTCATATAAGGAAAGTCCCATTTGAGTTGGGGAATGGTTCCGTGTTTTCATCGGGAACATTCTAGAAGGTCCCGGAATGTCCGGCACTCAGGGGGGGAAGGGGTACATGAATGTGTCATTGCAAGATGGAATGATTGCATCAAGTACTAAGTGTTCTCGCTGTCCAAAATAAAGGTTTATTTAATTCCTAAATTGGAAAAGTCAAGCGCTGTTTGTCAAACCGCCAGTTTTGAAGAGGAGAAGTTGGAAACCGACTTGGGAGGAGTCCTCCTCCCCAAGCCGGCCAGCCCTAGGCCGAGTTGGGGAGGGACTCCCTCCCTCCCCTGGCGCGCCAGCCCTCCCACCTATAAAGGGAGGGGCAGGGCCTCCCCTCTAGAGACACACAAGTTCCTATCCTCTAAACTAAACCCTAGATCTAAACCCCGGTTTAGAGCTATTTCGGTTTAGAGCTTCTAATTGCTTTAGCCATTGGTTTAGAGCCTTCTAATTGGTGTGTCTAATTACTAGACCACTAATAGCCTCTCTCATAAGCTCCACCATACTCAAGCGGCTTAAGGCGAAGCCTGCGTGATCTCCCTCTACTTAGGTACCACGCGTTGTCTGCCGGAATCGCGAGGAGAGTGCTACAACCTCCGCTGCTGGAACAAGGGAGAGGAAGGTCTTCGAAAAGCGATGTGACCGATTGCGGGAGCGCTGCGAACGTGGCGCTGAAGGATCGTCTACGATCTTGAGATCGGAAGAGTACGACTACATCATCCACGAGAATCTGCTCGTTAACCGCTTTGGAATCTTCGAGGTGAGTTCCACTATCGACTCGTTGCTACAATCTAGTAGATAGATCTTGGCTTGTTTGTGTGTATGCGGTAGAAAATTTTTGTTTTACATGCTAAGACCCCCTACGATGGTATCGAGCCGTGTCTATATGTAGATCTGTTGCGAGTAGAACACAATGGTCATTGTGGGCGTTGATGCTTTTATTGTAGATTGCTTTTGTGTACTTTGCATCTTGCGGTATGTTGGGATGAAGCGGCCGGGCTAACCTTACATGACATCGTTCATGAGACTTGCTCCACGTTTGACATGCAACTTGTATTGCATAAGTGGCTTCTTGGTGCTGTTTCTCCTAGCATAGTAAAGATCCAATTTACAACGGGTAATCAACAATGCTAGTATCAATGTTGTGGTTCTTGTTAAAGTTAGAACGACACTTATTGAAAGCCCCAAACCACGTAAAATATGCAAAGAAAGTAGAGGCGTCTAACTTTGTTTTGCGGGGTGTCGATGATGTGATATGGCCATGATTGTGATTATATTTGATGTATGCAATGTTCCTTATTGTAAGTTGGCAACGGCGAGCCATATGGTTGTCTTTAATTTCTGTTAAGACTCGTGTCTATTCAAATTAGTTGTAATAGTTGAAGCTGGTGGGCGACAACCATGAAGAAGCGTCATTGACCTTGATGCTATGCGGTGATGATGGAGATCATGTTAGGTGCTTGAAGATGGAGATCGAAAGCACAAAGAAGAAAGGCCATATCATATCACATATTATGAATTGCATGTGATGTTAATCCTTTATGCATCTTGTATTGCTTAGTAGGACGGTAGCATTATAAGATGATCCCTCATGCACATAAATTTCAAGTTCTAAAGTGTTCACCCTTAGTATGCACCGTTGCCAAAGCTTGCTGTCAAGCACCACGTGATGATCGGGTGTCTTTGATTCCGCTGGTGAATACAACGTAAGCAAGCCAGATTTGCTTATGCGGTAGCTAAGGTTGATCTTGACGAGCCTAGCATGTACAGACATGGCCTCAGGAACACGGATTACCGAAAGGTAGAGCATGAGTCATATAGTAGATATGATGAACATGTTGATTGTTCGCCATTGAAGCTATATCAACTCTCGTGATGATCGGTTTTGATGTGGTGGATTTGGTTCGTGTGATCACTAAAACAATGTGAGGGATATTGTTTTGAGTGGGAGTTCACCTAGATTAATTTAATTATTAATTAGAACTCAATTTATCATAAACTAAATCAAAGTGAATTTGCATAGTTGTTGTAGTCATTGGCATCCGTTTACCACCTTGCTTAGTTATAATTGAGATGATAGAACTATAGAATTCTGGTTAGTTACTTTCTTAACTGGTATCGTATTGTTTTGAAGTGTTAATCTAAAGTTTAAAGTCCTATTGCAAACTTTCAGTAAGTTCCGGTTACTCCATGAAGTTTAATAATTGGTATTAAATCAAGAGTAACAATTCCAAATGTTAGTATATAAGTATCATGTTTGTCTCCATGATTCTTGATATTCAAAGATTGTCTTAATATCAAGGTTATCTAGGATCTGAAAGAGTTGTTTCAGAAACCATGATGTGTGGAAGATATTGTGATATCTGAAACGAAGTTTTGGTTACAACATGATAGAGTATAATATGGCAAAGTCATGTTCTCATGTTTGATGAGAATTTGCAAAAGGTTGGAGACACTAGTTGTCCTAATCTTCCAAAAGGTTTTGAGAGCAACATTATACTCGCGATTCACCGTTACAAGCTAAAAGTAGCTAGATCATGGATAAATCCATGATGAGGGTGAATATTTGATGTAGGTAAAATGTTTACTACACCAAGAGATTACTAAAGAAAGGAATTTGAAAGAACACCAAATATTTGATAATGGTGATCTACTTCAAAGTGCAAGTTCAAAAGACATTGGTATTTAACTATACACGCTTTGGACTATGTGTCATAAGTATGACTCCACTATTGATGTTGATAGATTCTTTCAAGCGAAAGGAAATCTTGAAAGAGAATCTCATAAGTATATGGCAGAAAAGAAAAGACTAGAAGTGTTCGGTTTAAGTATATAAATGATATATGTTATGGCTATATTCTTTGCTTATTAAACAATGTGGTTCTAAAGTATTTGATACTGAATTTGTTAGTGTGAATCGTCATACGAAACAACACAATTCATGAACTACAATGGCCTAAGTAACTAGCAAAAGAATATGTGATGATGTTCATCGAAAACAAATAAAGGGTTATTGTGTTGCTCGTTAAACATCAAAGCTTGCCTTGATTTGTTTTATCAGGTATTATGAGAACAAAAGGTTGTTCAAATAATTTCGTGATCCATAAAAGATGGATGATTCACAAATCTCGTTGGAGAAATCACATCCATAAAACTAGTGCTAAAATTGTCGAAAGACAAATTGATTGAAAGATCACTTAGGAAGTGACATCGCCGTTTAAAATTATATTGGAAAGAAAACATGAAGAAACTCCATGTGGATGGAATTTTGGAGTCTTTTGATTTTTGATCAAATGACGGTTTGTGAAACTTTCCTAGAGATAATTAAAACTTCGTTCATAGGCCAAAAGGGAACGAAGACTAGCTTATTGGAACTTGTGCATATTGTTGTACGAACTCCATTATGTGTAGTCAAGAGCGATGGATTTCAACTTCATATGCTTTCTCCGAAAATTTGAGTGAATATGTGAATATTTACTTAATAAGGATGAAGTGTGAAATATTTGAAAAGTTCGAAAGATTTTCAAGATGAAGTGCAAAATCATTGTAACAAGAATATAAATAGTTTATGATAAGATCATAAAGGAAGATATTTGAGTTACAAGTTTAGCATAATACCTAAGATTTAAGGAATCGTTCTGTGAACTTACATTTCCCGAAACACCATAAGAGTATGGAGCGTTCGAGATATGTAATTGAACCTTGTTTGACATGGTAAGATCGAAGGTATAATTCATAAAACTGCTATTATATTTTGAAGATTAAAAGCTTTAGAGACTACCGTTTTCCACTAAAAGAGCTCCATCATAATCCGTTGAAATGACACCATATAAGGTTATGGTTTGGGATAAAACCCAAGTAGTCCTTTCTTAAACATTGGTATGCTATGCATAAGAAAGATGTTTGCAACCAAAGTCGGATAAACCTGTCTTTGTATTACTGTTAAGTGTTCCTCCATAAACACCGGAGACAAAAGTGTTTGTCGCTTAGAACGTCAAGTTTCTTTGAGGAGGAATTTTTCGTGAAAAGTTAAGTGGGAGGACAATAGAACTTTGATAAGGTTAAAAGAACCTTAGCTATATGTGCTGGTTGCAGCACCGAAAAGTGTTCCGGAGGCAGCAACAATGCTCATGGCTCACGTGCCTCAAAGGTTGTGGTCACGGAGGTCTAAGTTTCTATTGAAACAAGTAGGTCGGATGAACAATCAAATACCAAGATTTGAGGGTTGAATCATTATTTGAGAATAATGAACCTACTACATGCAAAGAAGCGATGATGGGCCCTGACTCCGTCAAATGGCTTGAAGCCATATAATCCGTGATAGTTCCATACACGAGAAATCAAGTTTTGAACTTGAAGGACCCTCGGAAAAGGTGTAAGACCTTGCAGTTGTGTTTGGATCTATAAAGAAGTAGACATGGATGTTTCACATCTATGAAATAGTCGACATGTTGGGAAAGAGTTCACAACAATGTTCAAAGGTTGTATATGACAAGATTTGATCTTTCATAGCGATTTTTAGTCTAGACGGATTAATGTAGCAACCACTACATATAATTTGTTATGTGGTAGTAGAATAAACAAAACAAGTTCTTCTAATAGAATTGTTACCTAGGACGTGTGCATGACACGGTCCAAAGGGTTTTGTTAATTCAAAGGATGCTAAAATCATATGCAAACTTCAATGGTTGAAGTAAGCATAGGGAGTTGGAATCTTCACTATGATGAAACTGTTAAAAGAGTTTAATTTCATCGGAGACAATGAAGATGCTTGCATTTGCAAGAAATTAAGTGGGAGCGCTAAGACATGTTTCTAATACATTATGTGGAAGACATATTGTTGATTGGAAATAATGTATCTTTTATTAACACATATTAAGAATTTCATCCCGATGAAAGACTTAGGCAAAACCCAAATATTTGGCATCAATAGATGCTAATATGGTTGTGCCAGAAGTACATAGACGAGATATTGAATGAATTCAATATAGAAACTACAAGAAAGGTTCTTGTTGCACAGAAAGGATTGAAAGAGTTCAATGTTGATGATATATTCAAGTGTATTGGCACTTGGTAAGTGAAACAAAGATTCAAGTATAGATTGATACTTGATGTATGAAATCACAAAGAGTGTTTATATCAATCATACTGTGGTATGTACAAATCCAGATATGTCCTATGCTCTAAATGTTATGAGCATATACCAGAATGATTCGTAAGATGATCATTGGACAATAGTAAGGATATTCTTATGATCTTTTGGAAGAACTAAGAGTATATTATTTGTAGAATTGAATAGATGGTTAGTTCATTGTAAAAGTACTACATTGATACTAGCTTTGTCACAAAGTACAAATTTAGTTTATCTCAATCTAAATTAAGGGTGGCACAATATAATGGAAGGTGAGTTCCATAATGGATTTGGATGAGTTCCAAAGTTAAGACATTGTGACAGATACTACAACAAAAGGCTAAGTATATGACTGCTATTATAGCAGCAAAAGAGGGCATTTGTGTCAAGTAGTTTGTTATCAAACTAGGTGTAGTTCACAGCGGGATAATACTATGAAGATATATTGTGCGACAATATTATCAACATGTTTTAACCCCAAAGAACTAAAGGTCACCGAAAGACCAAATTTATACAAAGCCATCTCATTAGAGAATGAGTGATGCGTAGAGACGCAAAGACATGCAATTACACACGGACCTGGAAGTGTCAGATCCGGAGATCAGTTGACCACTAGCAATCGTGTACATACAACACCGGGAAGCCATAGGTGTTGAATACACAAAGGTTTGAAACTAGATTATTGACTCTAGTGCAAGTGGGAGACTGTTGGAGATATGCCCAAGAGGCAATAATAAAGTAGGTTATTATCATATCTTCACACTTATGATAAATGTTTACATTCATGCTATAATAGTATTAACAAGGAAACCATTAATACTTGTGTGATTTGTAAACTTAATTTGAAGTCCCTAGTATAGCCTCTATACTTCACTAGCTTGTTGGTTGATTGATGATTGAGGTTTCCATATCATGAACATTGAGATGTTATCAACAACAAGATCATATCGTTAGGAGAATGATATGGTGGACATACTCCTATAGATAAGCGTAGCATAAAGATCAAGTCATTTCAATAGTTCAATTGCTATATGCTTTCTGATACATAGTAACCTAATTCCTTTGACCATGAGATCATGCATATTGCCTTTACTGGATGGATGCTTTGATGTCATCAAACACCACACCGTAACAGGGTGGCTATAAAGGTGGCATTGAGTGTTCGGAAAGTATTGGTTGAAACACATGGATCAAGAGTGGGATTTGTCCATCCACATGACGGATAGATATTCTGGGCCCTCTCGGTGAAATGTCATCCAATTAGCTTGCAAGCATGTGACTTGGTCACAAGGGATCACATATCACGGAACGAGAAAAGAGTACTTATCGATGTGAGGTTGAACTAGGTATGCAGAGATAAGCGATCATAACCTCGGATAAGTAACATATCGTGAGACAAAGGGAAATTGGTATCATATGTAAGTGGTTCATTCGATCGCAAAGTAATCGTAGAAATATGTGGGAGCCATATGAATTTCCAGATTCCTCTATTGGTTATTGTTCGGAGAAGTGTCTCGATCATGTCCGCATAATTCACGAACCGTAGGGAGACACACTTAAGGATTCGACGTTGTTTGAGTAGTTATGGTATTATGAGAAAGAGACCGAATGTTGTTCGGAGTCTCGGATGGGATCCGGGATATCACGAGGTGATCCGGAATGGTCCGGAGAATAAGATTCATATAAGGAAAGTCCCGTTTCGGAGTTGGGGAATGGTTCCGGTGTTTTCATCGGGAACATTCTAGAAGGTCCCGGAATGTCCGGCACTCCGGAGGGGAAGGGGTACATGAATGTGTCATTGCAAGATGGAATGATTGCATCATGTACTAAGTGTTCTCGCTGTCCAAAATAAAGGGTTTATTTAATTCCTAAATTGGAAAAGTCAAAGCTGCCGGTTTTGAAAGAGGAGAAGTTGAAATCGACTTGGGGAGGAGTCCTCCTCCCAAGCGGCGGCCAGCCCTAGGCGAGTTGGGAGGGACTCCTCCCTCCTGGCGCGCCAGCCCTCCCACCTATAAAGGGAGGGGCAGGGCCTCCCCTCTAGAGACACACAAGTTCCTATCCTCTAAACTAAACCCTAGATCTAAACCCCGGTTTAGAGCTATTTCGGTTTAGAGCTTCTAATTGCTTTAGCCATTGGTTTAGAGCCTTCTAATTGGTGTGTCTAATTACTAGACCACTAATAGCCTCTCTCATAAGCTCCACAATACAAGAACGGCTTAAGAAGCCTGCGTGATCTCCCTCTACTTCCGGTACCACGTTGTCTTTGCCGGAATCGCGAGGAGAGTGCTACAACCTCCATTTTCTTTGGAACAAGGAGAGGAAGGTCTTCGTCAATCTAACGAGCGTGTGACCGATTGAGCGCTTTAACGGGCGCTGGGAAGGATCTCTGCCGATCTTGAGATCGGAAGAAATCGACTACATCATCCACGAGAATCTGCTCTCGTTAACCGCTTTGGAATCTTCGAGGGTGAGTTCCACTATCGACTCGTTGCTACAATCTAGTAGATAGATCTTGGCTTGTTTGTTTGTATGCGATAGAAAATTTTTGTTTTCCATGCTACGAACCCCTACACTTGGGTAGTTGTGCTGATTGTGTTTTCAGGAATAGGACTCCCAAGGAAGCCAAGGAATTAATTGCTAAAATAAGCAAGAATTATGAAGATTGGACTCCTCCTGAACCAACTATACCTGAGAAAACTACACCTGAGTTAACTATGCCTGAGCCAACACCAACACCAAAACCAAAGAAGAGGGGAGTTATTGAACTAAATGATCAAGTGATGAAGGAAGCTAAGAGTCTTAAGGAGAAGGGAATTAAAGCTGAAGACGTGAAGAATTTACCTCCTATAGAAGAATTATGTAAGCCAATCTCCCACTCATCCACTATTGAGGTACACTCTCTCCAACATTTTGATGAAGGTGATATTCCTTACTCTAAACCTCCTGATCAATGCTTAGAAGAATTTGATATTTTTATTGTTAAGCAAGATAATTTTAATAAAAGGGTGCAAAATCATCTAATGGAAAACTCTAGAGCTATTATTGAGTTGAAGGATATTGTGGAAAGAACCTCTAATGATGTTAAAATGCTTGTTAAACATTTCCAAATTGTTCAAACTCAAATTGATAATCTTATTAAGGTACAAAAAGACTTGCTAGTTAATGCTGCTAAAGAAAAACATGCTTATGGAAGTAGAACTAGAAGTGGTGCTGCTACCCAGGATCCTCTATATCCTGAGGGGCATCCTAAAAGAATTGAGCAGGATTCTCAATAAACTGAAAATAGTGGTACTACTCCTAAGAAAAGGAAAAAGAAACATAAAACTTTGTAAAACCTTCTAAATCTGCTAAAGATCCTAATAGTATATCTATCTCTGATGCTGAAACTGAAAGTGGTTATGAGGAAAATGATGCTCCTGATAAACAAAAAGTTGAAGAAGAACCTGAAAGGCACACTAAGAATACTAAATACACTAAAGAATATTTTGTTGCTAAGAAGCATGGTAGTGAAAGAGAGCCTTGGGTCCAAAAACCTATGTCTTTCCCTGATAAGAAACACAAGTCAAAGGAATATGAACACTACAACAAGTTTTGTGAGTGGATGAAACCTTTATTTTTGCAAATTCCTTTGACTGATGCTATTAAATTGCCTCCGTGTTCAAAGTATATGAAGGATATTGTCTCTAATAAAAGGAAGATCCCTAATGAAGAAATTTCTACTTTGCTTGCCAATTATTCCTTTAATGGTAAGGTTCCAAAGAAACTTGGAGACCCAGGGATTCCAACTATTCCATGCTCTATTAAAAATAGTTATGTTAGAACTGCTTTGTGTGATTTGGGAGCAGGAGTTAGTGTTATGCCTTTTTCTCTCTACAAGAGACTTCAATTGGAAAAACTAATACCAACTGATATATCTTTGCAAATGGCTGATAAATCTACTACTATTCCTGTTGGTATTTGTGAGGATGTACCTGTTCAAGTTGCTCATAATTGCTTGATATTAACTGACTTTGTTGTACTTGAAATGCCTGAAGATGATAATATGTCTATTATTCTTGAGAGACCTTTTCTTAATACCGCAGGAGCTGTTATTAATTGTAATCAAGGAAAGGTGACTTTTAATGTTAATGACAAGGAGCATACTGTCTATTTCCCCAAGAAGATTGGTAAGACTGATGGTTTAAACTCAATTGAACATGTTGAGGGCATTCAAGTTGGAGAAATATATTGTCCCATACCAGGAGAAAAATATGAAACTATTTTGATTGGGACCATTGCTATCAAGGTTGAGGCAACATAATCATTAGTGGAATACAAAGTTTTGTTTTATATTAAATTGTTTTGGTAACAAGACCTAATCAACCTTGATAACAAAGGGATTTTTAATGAACAAAACATTGTTTTCACCATGATTATCTTTTCTTACTTTTATTTTATCCATTTTAGTTTTTTCTTTCGATTAGTTTACTTTTATATTGCTAGTTGCTTGCATTTTAGAGTGTCTTAGAACTTCTGAAGTTTTAGTTTTGTTTTGTCATTGCATCATTCCAAAAACATCTTTCTATCAGAAAATCATTCATCAATACCTGAAAATTGCTAAAATATAAAGTGTCACGAAAAATTTCAGAAAATTCATATTAAATTTTTACGTGAAAAAGGGGCAGAGAAGTGTCTGGAGTGACCCAGGGGGGCCCACCAGGCAAGCACACCACCTGGTGGTGCGGTCACCCTAGGGGCGCGCCTAGCCATGGTGTGGGCCACCCCTGGCCCTCCACTCACTCTCTCACTTGCCACTGCCTTCTCTCTCCCGAGAAAACACTAGTTCATTGCTCAAAATCGCATTCTTGCTGTTCTTGTCCATGATTTTTCGATCTCCTTGCTCAACCCATCTTTGCTACTGAAATTTGGAGCATTTGTTCTCCGGTATGTGACTCCTCCGCTTGTCCAAGTAGATTTGTGTTTAGTGGTTTATATCTTGAGTATTTTGCTACTGTAGGTGACAGGTTATGTGAGCTTGTAAGCTTATTTAATGCTTAGAGATATTGTTTTGATGCATGTTTAGGCTTCTTATAAGTCCCTATGAGTAGTTACTTTCATTATGTATTCACTTTGCAATCACTTGTATAATGGATGTTTAAATTTCAGAATATCAAAGATGAACAACCACACTTTTGGAGAAATATTTGAGAGGGACACACCTAGGAGGGCAAGGCCTTCAAGATCAGCCTCTCAGTTTAGGCCTTCATATAATGAAGATCTTATTGCACCACGCTTTGGAAATGAAGGAGATGAGGGAGATGCTCACCCATCTACCTTTCCTTGTTTTACCTTTTTGCAAGTTGCAGGGATCCTCAATGATTTCTTACTACGGGTTCAAAGGGTTGGTCTGACTACGTATATGGAAGATGAGAGTGAGCAATATGCCGTGCTCACCAAAACTTTCGTTGAGAGTTTCGTTTTCACTAACATCCCTTATCAGTCAACTGTTTCATTCAGAATTTATAATCAGCCTATTACCATGTCATTGGAAAGATTTTGCAGCATTATAGGCATAGGCATGACTGGGACAGTGAAGAAGATCCAAGGTCGACCCGCTGATTTGCTGGAGCTCTACCGAAGTGTGACAAATGATGATGACCGCGTAGCTCAGCGTGGGAAGATAAGGAACATTCAACTCCCAGCTCTTAGATATTTTGCTTATTATCTTGCCACTAGCATTCTTGGTAGGGAGAACACTAGTAATATTTCTAATTATCATTTAGCCTTCCTCGCTGCTGCACTTAATAATGATACCAAGTATAATCTTGACTCTCTCATTGCTCGCCGCCTAGCCGCTAGAGGACCTATTTATGGGGGCATTATTGCCTCACGTATGGTTGCTGCTTTAGAACTTTTTGTGGATCCTAATGATACTGTGTTGACACCACAAAGGCTTGATCTTGCTGCTATGAAAACACATCACTTTGTCACTGCTGACTCTAGTACGGAGGGTTTAGTATACAGGATGTTGTTTACCGACGAAGACGAGAGGGAAATTCCTTTGCCACAATCCACTTTGTTCAGTATTTACAGGAGGCCATGGTCGCGTTCCAAGGAGGAGGTGGACGAGCAGCTCCGCTTGCTTGGTTTCCACGGGCAGCACCAGGAGGATGTGCCTTCTTACGACTATTCTGCGCACTATGCTGGGGCGTCCTCGGGCTCGTATCAGGACAAGGGCACCTCCTCACCGTACTATGGAGGCGCTCCATCTTGGCTAGCTTAGGATTGATACCCACTTAGGCCAAAAGCCTAAGCTTGGGGGGAGGTACACCGATATCACACTCATCTACATATCATGTTTAGTCAGGACTTTGTATATCCATGTTTCGTTCCCTTTTTAGTTTCGTTCTTTCTACACTTTTGCTTTCTAAAACACAAAAAGACCAAAAATATTTTTGTTGTTTCTGTTTATTTGCTTCTTTGTCTTTTTAGCCTTGGTTTGCCTCTTCATTTTTTGCTTTAATTGGACTATTCGAAAAAACCAAAAAGATTTTGCTTTGCGTGTTCCTGCTTTTTGCTCTTGCCTTTAAAAATCAAAAACACCAAAAATATTTGTTCTTATTCTTTGGTTTTGTGAAGTTTGTTGCAGGGTTCAGCAGTCCTCAGTGGAATTTGGTTTTATGTTATTATTCAAGCCACACAAGTGAAGGGCAATAATGAGGATTACTGACAACTTGAGGTGTGGTAAGAGGCTGGTAACAAACTCTATTTGTTTTCATTTTTGTACATATACTCATCATTGTGGGCATGCTTAGTGTATTCATGTAAGGTGTATGTTATTTATGGATGCTTAGTAGTTCTTGCTTTCCTATGATTAGCTCCAGCTTGCTAATGGTTTGTAGCATGCCATATGAATGTTTGCTTGCATTGTTCTATTCATCACTTGGTATGACACTGTGGTATCCTCCTCTGAATGTTTCACTTGAATTGACTTGGCACATGCTCACGCATGCATATGACTGAAACAGTAAATCAGTTAAGCCTCGATGAATTATTTTGCCTCAGGGGTTTTGAATCACTTTCATGCCATGATTAGTCATGTTTTGTTGCAAGCATGATTATGACAGTTATTGCTCTCTTGTTTGTCGCTCCCTTACTATTGCTAGCCTTCATTTGCACTAAGTATGAGCTCTACTCGTGTTTCCAACTCCCCAAAACCAATATTGCCAAATGTGTCCACCATACCTACCTACTAGCATCATTTGATTTTCCGTGCATATTCAGTATGCCTTGTTTTCTTCCAAATAAAATGTTTGCTTGTTATGAGAAAGTTAGTTAGTAAAGCTCTCACGAACTTGATGGCACACTTTATTTCTTGCACTTAATAAACCTGAACCATTGTGATTGTCCATGAAAGTTATATGCTTGCAAATTATAGGCTGGGGATTAGCAGAACCATGTTGTCGCGGGGAACGCTTTCAGCACCTGTAAATATATACCCTATTGATATCATGCTCTTTTGTTTACGGATGTCGTCGGTGTGAAATAAAAGAGGAGCTTGTAAGTCCATGGAGTTATGTATGTGTGTTAGAGAAACGCCTAGGTGGCTAGTCTAATCCATGCCTAATCATGGTGGAAACCTGCAGCGTAACCATAATGAGCAATCTATGAAGCATTCTTCTTATAAAAAAGAGAGAGATAGTATTGAGAAAAAGGAAAAAAGAGATATGAGAAAAGAGGAAAGAGAGAAAAAAAGCACCATTTTCCCATGGTAAATAAGAAGATTGCTGAGATGCTCATTATCTGCTTGCCTTGTCATTTTGATAGGGGGATTCTTCCGTATCATCGGGCAAGGGGTACCCCGTTGGCGGTTCTCTATGATACACATGTACTTAGGATGATAAGAACTTACCGGTGACTAAACTTGAGTAGCATGAGGAGCGGCCCTCGTATTCAAGGGACATGAGATTTCTAACTTATACTTCATCAAACATATACTCCATAGTTTGTTCACTTTAACCTTAATCACTTCAAGATGCTTATGATAGGGGCAATGAGAGCTGAAAGCTATTAAGTACCATAATTTTTGGAAGCTCTTTATGCGACTTGAATCCCTGCTTCCTTCTATGAAGGTCTTTCTTCCACTTTTATATTGAGTCTCCACCTTCTACCTTTATGCACCTACTTTGAGAGCATAGTGGTCATTCTTAGTTCTATGTGCATTGTCCCAAGACTTGTTGATTGATGCATAGCTTGGATATTGCTTGTTTTAAACTATTTGTATCTAGTCACTCTTATGAACTTTGAAGGTGTCCTATGCATTTATGTTTGCTACTCTATGAGGGACAAGCTGAATTCCACTATGCTATGTTTTCTTTATGTGAAACAAACAAACGTCTTGCAGAGCATTGTTATTCATGAATCTTTTGTTTGTGCCTTTTCATGTTGCAACATAGTTGCTTTGTCTTATTGTTAGAACTTTATCTTTCATGCTATGTTGAAGTACTATGATCCCATCTATCAATGTTTTACAAATACGTTGATCAAGTTTATGATGGTGCATGTCACCTCAAAAATTATTCTTTCTTTTTATCACTTACCTACTCGAGGACGAGCAAGAGTTAAGCTTGGGGATGTTGATACATTGCAAATGTATCTATAATTTTTGATGTTCCATGCTTGGTTTTATCTACTTTCTTATGTTTTGTCCACACTTTGGAGTACTTTTCATATGATTTCTTGGACTAACCTATTAACAAGAGCCACAGTGCCAGTTGCCTGTTTTCTGCTGTTTTTGGTTCCAAGAAAGTCAGAAAATGAATATTCTCAGAATTGGACCGGACAAAAGCCAAAGTTGTTATTTTCTCGGAAGACTCATGGAGCCAGAAGGAGAGTCAGAGAGGGGCCACAGGGTGGCCACCCCCCTTGGTGCGGGCAACCCTAGGCCGCGCCAGGGCATGGTGTGGGCCCCCTGGCTGGCCACCGACCTTGCCTCTTTCGCCTATATATTCCTCCCGAGGCAGAAACCCTAAATCATCAATCAGAAATCCACAAAAATTTCCGCAGCGCCGCCGCCACTGAAGGGGAGATTCGGGGGACAGAAAGTCTCTGTTCCGGCACCCTGCCAGGATGGGGAAGTGCCCCCGGAGCCATCTCCATCGATCTCCACCGCCATCTCCATCACCATTTCCGATTCCCATGATGAGGAGGGAGTAGTTCTCTCTCAAGGCTAAGGGTTCTACCGGTAGCTATGTGTTCATCTCTCTCTATGCATGATCTTATTGAGATCATGAGCTTGTAATCTATAGATCTACCTTGCTACTCGAGTGCTTTAATAGATCTCTACTCTCCCCATGTGTGTGAAACTGACAGCGTGCACACCATGGTGGCACTTAGGCTAGAGATTACAAATACTTGTTATGAGTTATATTTGTAGTTGGATGTCTTTATGAAATTGTGGTGTTTGTTGGACTCATCTAGAGATCAAGGTGACAGTGTGGGGTTATCTAGATGGGAAAGGCTTACTTTGAGGAGTGCTGTTATAGCCCTACCATCGATTAGAGTGTCCAACCGGAGAGTAGTTAAGAGTAGTATCATAAAGAGAATATATTTATATGAGAGTGTTCACTAGTGAAAGTATGATCCCTAGGCCTTGTTTCTAAGCATTGAAACACCGTTTGCAATTAGATCTGTTACATGTTTGCTTGCTTCCATCTTTATTTCAATTTGCCTTTAGTCTTTTCCACGCCATCAAGCTATTTTCTATCACCATTACCACTTATAATTATCTATACCACTTGTATTTCACTATCTCTTCGCCGAACTAGTGCACCTATACACCTGACAAGTGTATCGGGTGTGTTGGGGACACAAGAGACTTCTTGTATCTTGATTGCAGGGTTGCTTGAGAGGGGATACCTTTGACCACTTCCTCCCTGAGTTCGATAAACCTTGGGTGATCCACTTAAGGGAAAACTTGCTGCTGTTCTACAAACCTCTACACTTGGAGGCCCAAGAACTGTCTACAAGAATAGAAGTGCATAGACATCAGCGGGCCAGGCCAGGCCATGCCTAGGGGTGGTGTGGCCGCCTCGGTCACCCCCTCGGCCTCCCTCTTCGCCTATAAGTTGCCTCTTGACCTAAAAACCAAGGGGGTTCGATGTTTTTCTAGATAGAGTTCCGCTACACCACCACCACGAGAAACCGCGATCCGAAACCAAAAACACCATTCTAGCACCCTGTCGGGACGGGGATTTGGAGGAGATCATCGCCATCTTCATCACCATCAACCATCCATGATTCCCTCATCCATGAGTGAGTAATCCCCCGCTGTAGGCTATGGGGATGGTAGGGATTGGATGAAATAGTTCATGTAATGGCATCAGATTGTTAGGGCTTGGTGCCTAGTATCTATTATTAGTGCTTTTGACTTTGTTGCAACTTGTTATGCTTAATGCTTTTAACTAGGGCCCGAGTGCCATGATTTCAGATCTGAACATGTTATTGATTCATTATGATAGTATTGTTTGTGATCTTACCTGCAAGTTGTATACACATATTGTTGTCCGGAACCAAAGGTCCCGAAATGACAATAATCGGGATAACCGGAGGGGATGGCTTTGATGTGAGGATCACATGTGTTCACCGAGTGTTAATGCTTTGCTTCGGTGCTCTATTAAAAGGAGCACCTTAATTGCCAGTAGTTTCCTTGAGGCCCCGCTGCAAATGGGCTGGCAGGACAAAAGATGTTGTGCAAGTTCTCATTGCGAGCACGTATGACTATATATGGAACACATGCCTATGACTATTTAGTACTTGGATGCTTTATCTTATTTATCTGCAAATGTCTTAAGTCTTGATTGTCATATGAATTGTCTTGTCCATGCAACGGCCGTCCATCCATCCCTATGCCTACCTCGCTTTATTCCTACTGTTTACTGCAATTGTTACTACTGTATTTACTTTTACTACTGCTATTACTTTACTATTGCTACTACAAAACTGTTGCTACTGATAAACTACTGTGAGCAAGATTGTTTCCAAGTATAGCTGAATTGACAACTCAATTTTTAAGGCTTATAAATATTCTTTGGCTCCCCTTGTGTCGAATCAATAAATTGGGTTTCACTTCCCTCGAAAATACTGCGATACACCCCCTATACTTGTGGGTCATCAAACCCTAATGTCCATGTTGCTAGATCGTTTTATATGCGTGGTGTATCGGCTAGCCCTAGTTCTAACTATGTGCAACAACCGATGCAAAATTATCTACAAGCTTCATCTAGTTTTAGCAACTTGCGATATGTAAACTCGAATTATCATGCATCGGCAATCCCAGAAATCCATATGCCGATGAACACCATGATAAATTCGGTCAATCAATATGAAACATCCATCGTTAGAAATTTCAATAGCATGTACGAGGGTGTTTCTTCTTTTTATTCATCGGAAAATAAGTTGCAATATGTTGATTCACCTTTGCACATGCCAATGGACAGAGGAATTGGCCAAGCTACTAATAACTATTTGGCCAATTATTATCAGCCATCATACACCTTATGTTACTAACTTTTCAGCACCATATGCAATTGGAGATATTCATGATTTGGCTACGCACCTTCACAATGGTTACGGCCGAATAAGTGGGAGTTCAACAAAAGCTCATGTGTATTCATCTAGTATGGATGCATATGGTACATCCCTTGCGCAATTGCAGAATTTTGGCAACCCATGGCCGGAAGAAATTGAAAGTGCCGGGGGCAAGCCTATCCAAGTTGGGACGAGGTTAAGAGGAAAATCATGCTTCATACAAACAAAGACAAACCAAAACTAGCATGGAGTAACAATGACGAATTCACTACACCGACATTTGTGGAATTACCCGAGGAACATCGTAGAGCTTATGAAGTACTCAAAAAGAAGCGAAGAGAAGAAATTGAGGCGCTCCAGAAAAAGCGTGAGGAAGAAGATATGCAGGAGTTTCTTGCAAAGCTCATGAAGGATCTTTAGTACATCAAATCCCTTCCTCCATGCAGCAATCAAGTTGAAACCTCTTCTACCCTGCGGCAAAAAGAAGAATCTTTACAATATGACGAAACCCATGAAGGTGAGAATAATTCTGCTAGGATAGTTAATTCGGTTATTGGAAAAGCCGAATCTGAAAATACATGTGTCGAATCTATCGAATCAAAAGAAGCGAGCTTTGTTGAGCAAGAGCATGGCAAGCTTAGCAATAAAACAGTCGTGCTTGATTTTTCTGTATGTAAGGGAGCTTACGTGCTGCCCAACAAGTTCTGTTCCAAAGAAATTAATGATCATCAAGAACTAGAAAATATAGTCGAACAATGTTTAGTTGATAAAGAACATCAAAGTGAAGAGGAACAAAATCTAGAAAAGGAAGAAGAAAAGGCATTGGAGAATTATCTAGAGGCCACGCAAGATATTGTTCAGGTCATGCAACTATCATACTCTCCCAATGTCTTCAGAGAGGTATATCCAACAGATAATTTATTTATCTTTCAATTTGGTCAAAACTATATCGTTGATGCATCTATTAGCAAGATTATTATCAGAAACTTCGAAAGACCAATCATGAAAGGTAAGTTATCTGTTAACAATATAATTGTGACAAAACATATCGGTCAAAACATAAGGGATGCCATTGTGTGAAACAAAACCACAACTGAGGTGCCCACTTGGCTTATCAAATTGGCAAGAGAAGAAGCTATATCGGCTTACGACGGAGGAGCTGAAGAAAAGAAACATGGCATGGGTTTCCAAAGGAAGCCCTCAAGGCAAATAAGATGTGCAAGATCCTATCATAAGAAGGACAGCAAGAGTGGAGAACAAAAAGAATAAAGCCAACAAACGACCAGGCCAACAAATTTGGTATCACTATAAAAAACTTCGGCCAGCACATCATCCACATTATTCTACTTCACCATTAATGCCTATGCCATGGAATTCATCACCAAGTATGATGGGTTACCCACCATGGTTTTATTTTGATACCTAGATGCATCATAATTCTGTACATCATAAAAGGATATTGCCAAATCATTATTCATTTGATTAGTTGCAATTTTGTTGCTAATCCAAGAGACCAAATGCATGAAGTTCATAATCAGATTTGTTGTTTTGTTTACTTCGGCTATACATACTTTGGTGGATGGATTATGCATGCCCATTGGGGCAAAGATATATGGCCGATATTTATTCTATCGCCCTGAGATCATTATCCAATCATGGACGATGTGGTTTTCTAACATCGTCCTTAGTTCTATTGGAGACCGATACAGGGTATGGATTCATTAGCAATTGTGTTTATGCTTATGTGTTGATAATTTAGCTTATAAATCTTTGAAATCTATGAAAGGCCAAATTGTATTTAATTTTATTATTGGGCGTAGATGCCGAGCATGGTATTGATATTAATCTTGTCTCTAGTACCATGGAGATTGAATTTCGATTGTTCAGTTTTAAAAGCAATGGCCAATGCATTGGTATTGTTTATTTATCTCCTTATGGTACTGTTTTATGAAGTCTCATGCCGCTTAGAATATCTTGCACAAACCATACAGCCGAATGTGAAGCTTTACTATTCATGCTAGAACTTTTTATTTCTATAGGTGCTACACATGTTGAGGCTTCTAGTGATTCGTTGTTATTAGTGCAACAATGTCCATGGTTTACCAAAGTTTCGACGAATCACTTTTTATTTATCTTGATATATGTCTAGACGTAACTTTCAACTTGGATTGATTTATCATTGCCAATATATCTAGACATGAAAAACTGAAGAGAAAGTGAGTTGGCTCAATAAACATCCTGCTATCATGTTATTCATGGTATATTTCATATCCCACTAGAGTTGATGTTTTGTTTCACCAACATAGGTAAGGCCGGATTGGAGACCACCGCTTCGGACACTAATGAAAGTTCTAGTGCAGGTAATGACCTTTATTGCCGAACGGTTGGTGATATTCTTCTTGAGCAACATGAATGAAGACCAGGTTAGGATCATTGTGGGAGCTGTTCATGAAGTAAATTGTGATATTCATTGAATTCAAGATGAGGTGATTGTTCTTAATGCAAATTATTTGAGGAAATCATACCCAAGTGGCAACAAGCCTGGACATGAAATGACCGATATATATTTATCGCCCTTAGCACATATGGCCGATATAGATTTATCGCCATAAGAAAACCAGAGGCCGATGAGGTGTTGACATCGTTCATAAACTAAAAGTAGAGAAAGTTATTTTCTGGAACGCAGGCTCTGCTAGAAAACAAGGGGGCATGTGTTGACACTCGTTTTGGGCTCGTAGCTGACCAAGATAAATGGTGAGAGTCACTCAAAAAAGTCCACTCAGAAGGTTACTAATCATATTTTAAGAGACACCATGTCCACTGTATCAAGTCAAGTTTTGATGAGACTTAATAGCGGATTATGCTAGTGTTCAAAGAAGATTCGGAGACTGATTTATTGAGGCTTCCATTATGACTTCTTTAATATGACATCAAATGAAAAAGTGTCAAACATGAACATTGTGTGTCTCGTCGAAACAAGAAACTTTGGTTTTTAAATCATCTCAACCGATTTAGTATGCAAAATTGAGAGTCAAAATAGTGCCACAGACCGAATTAGCACATACAGGACCGGGGGTCGCGGGACCACAGACCATATCCCACCCTAAGCGAGGGCAATGGAACTGGGTGACCCAGAAAACCTCCTAATTCGGTTAATCTGCTTATGACTTAATATGAAAGTTCTTAAATTTTTTGAGATGAACAACTTTACTTTTGGAGCCATCTTCACCTGAGCAAGTATGTAGCCTCCAGATTTAAGATACGGCCGAATTGAGTTAAATTTGTTTGGGTAAAATCCGAGTTTGATACAAAAATAAAGGAAAGAGATCATCGAGATCAGGTCGGATAGAAAAGTGATCAACATCAAAGTTCTTCATACTTTTGAGATGAACAACTTTGATTTTTATTACATTTTAATCCAAGCTCGTTTACTATCTTAAAAATGGTCCGGAAGGTATAGACAAGTTTTTGACCAAACAGTTACGCAAATTTCGGGTTTGCTTGTTCGAGTTGGACTCCAACTAGGGTTTGGACGTAAATTCAATCCTCTTTCTTGCACGGAAAGTTCAGCAGCTCCTTATATACGTGAGGGGTGCAGGTCGATTGAACCAATACCAATCGAATTAATCAATCTATTACTTTTCCATGTTCATCTACTTTTATCTGTCTCCCTTGTATTTTTCTTCTCGTTCTTCCGCAGTTCTTCATACCGGAGGGCTACGAATCCACGAGGCTCTAGGGGCGGTCAGGATGACCTAGGGCAGCCCATGGCCGCCGCGCCGCCCTGACGGGGTCCCTCCTGGGCGAGCGAGATTTCGGGTCTTGAAAAGGGCCCGCAGGACTGTCTTGCGTACCGTGATTCCGGCGAGCCTCCCTCGGCGCATGCTGCCGCGCATTACACTCGGCGTCGAGGGTACATTGCGATGTGTTTGTGTGCGAACAACATGAAATCCTGCACTTGGGATTTCCTGGCTTTGCCTCCGAACCCACGAATATGCTATCCCGTCGCTTTCATTGGGACAACGCTTGAGCCCGTGCCTAGCAAGTTGGGGTAGATCGTAGATTAAGTCGAGGTCTTAGCACTTGGGTCCGCGCATACTTCTTTTTAGCGTTGGCAGCTAACTTTGCAATGGGGAGCAGATCATCCTCTTGATCACCACTGACCCTCGATTGGGCCGGAGAGGACACCGCATTGGCCACACTGGCACCCTGTGTGTCCTCCTACGCCTCCCTGCTCTTCTTTGCTTCCTTCTTCTTAGTCTTTGCAATAGCCTCGGCAAGTAGAGCTTGTGCTACTTCTTTAGTGGCACCAGCGATAGATGCTCCGAGGGGAAGCCAAACAAAGCATCAAAGAGAATGGCGCTATCGGAAGCAACGCCCAGAAATCTCATGCACAAACTTCACATATGGTTATTAGTGTACTGATTTCGTAAGTGCCCTAATAATCTTTGACACGAGAATTAAAGAACACTAAAAATGTGATATAAATTTAGCATCAAAGGTGTCTATATAATGTAATATTTTCAGTTGCGCAATGTGATTGTCCATGATTCTTTTAAGGTCTTTTCTCATACATAGTGGCACTAAAGACGATGACCCTCTAAATTTTTTAAAGGTAATGCCCTCCCATTTGAGAGGGCCACCATCCTAGTTTTGATAAAAGATGCCCGAAAGAGCTCTCAGAACGAATAATCAGATAATTTTCTTTGTAAGAATCCACTAATCAAATGATAGTTCTAAGTTACGCATTATGTTATGTGTGCCGCTTGTTGGGATAAAACCACAACGGCCTACATGATAAACAATTTATACACTATCCAGTATAATACAGGATAAGGTGGTGAGTAAAGAATTTCTGCACAGGCTAACTCTTGTCGTCAATGCCTCGGCGTCATGCGTAATTGCACGTACATGAGTTCCCTGTCACGTCAAGGGCCTACCAATAACTTGGCTACTGGCGAGAATCCCACGACGCCGGCGACGGCATCGTCGACGCCGTCCTCACCGTCGCGGTGACCGACGAGGCGGTGGTCGCCGACGACAGCCGCGGCGAGGACACCTGCTTGATGACGACGTTCGGGAGAGGGCTGCGCATCCGCCGCTCCTGCTCCTTCACCAGCTCCTCTGCCAAGGCGTCCACCTTCTCTGCGTTCGTCCTGTCCGACAGCCTCCGCCCGCGGAAGAGCACCGACTCCACGTTCCGCGGCGAAAGCATTGCTCCGGCCGCCGCGGCCGCCGTCTCTGTGTGCAGAGAGATAAGTGCGCTGCTAGCCTGTACGCGCACGTAGTTGCTGTCGCTCGCGTGGCCGAACGCCATGGCGACGGCCTCGTCGACCATGTCCGCGACGCCCTGGGCGGTGACGCGCGTGGGCATCGGCGTGTTCCACCCGTTGGCAGAGGAGGAGGCGCCGGTCCCGATGGACAGAACGAGAACGTCGTCCATGCTGACGGCGAGGGGGAACTCCTGCTTGTTGTGGAGAACGTGCGTGATCGCCGCGGAGGCGGGGTTGCCCATGGCCGCCACGGCCCCTGACGCGGCCGCGATGGCCGTGCGCCCGTCCACCGACCTGACGGGCGCGGCCGCGCCGGCGGCGGCGCAGGTGGCTGCGCAGACGTCGCTGAGGCGGAAGTCGAAGCTGTCGCTCTCGACAGCGTCGGTACGCGAGAACACGAAAGGCGCGCCCGTGGCGAGATCCTAGCATGGCACGAGCACGGGGGCCACGGTGTCCTTGAGCGTGGCGTCACCGAAGACCCGGCGGAAGGACCTCTCCCCCTTCACCTCGCATCTTTAACAACTGGTCTGAAGGTGTCTTTATAATTAATTTCATGATTTTGCTTGAATCCTTTTACAACCAGCCGTGCCTTATAACCTGACAACTCTACCGTCTGCATTTGTTTTAATACGATAGACCCACTTATAGTCAATCTTTTTTTTGTTAGTACTAGATGGAACAAGATGCTAGATTTTATTTTGGAGCAAAGTATCATATTCTTCCTGCATTGCTTTGCGCCAGTTGGAATCATCAAGGGCCTCATTGAGGGAATGAGGTTCACCTGAAGAAGAAAGCATGCCAAATGGTATTATGCCATCAATGCAAATTTTAGGCTCCTGAATACCTTTCTGGAGACATGTACGAGTTTGTGGAATAGTCGGTACACGAGAAGTAGCAGGGGAATGTGCCACAGAAGATCCTGATGGAGAGGACCTGATGCTGGCGCTGAAGTGACTGGTGTTGCTGGGGTCGGCGGGGGCAGGGACAGCAAACGCTCAGGGGTCTCGCCCTAGGAAGAAGCAGCAGCGTGCACTGGGGGCGTGTCATTACGCGGCGAAGGCGCGGTTCCATCGCCACTTGGCGACATGGGATGTGACGCATAGGACGGAGCAGACCCGAACAACGACTGCCCAACTTCAGGATGTGCAGAGTCTGGTGCAGGCGGATCAAGCTCGGGATCCGCACCACCCTGGATAGGATCAACACCGGATCCGGCACCAATTTCGTCTATATAGGAGAGCATAAAATCATCATCATTGGATGTGCTGTTTTGAGGCATTTCTTCATCAATTTAAACCAAATTTTCTTCTGCCGCATCCGTGTTGTCATGTCCATGATTAGTAAAAGGAATAAGAGGCAAAGACATATGGTCATCAACATGTGCATCCCCATTAGATGTAATAGGAGTTAAATGAGTGGGTAAAAGAAGTATTTCTTCACGAAGGCATTTACCAGCGTTGGGATGTAAAGTGGCAAAAGGAAATACATTTTCATCAAATACAATATCGCGAGAAATATATACACGACCAGTGAAAGTATCAAGATATTTAACTCCTTTATGGTGGGGACTGTACTCTATGAACACACAACGTGTAGAGTGAAAAGCTAACTTCCGTTTGTTGTAGAGGTGAAGATTGGGCCAATAGGCACAACCAAAAACACGAAGAGAGTCATATTTTGGCTTTGTTTCTAAGAGGCGTTCAGCAGGAGTTTCAAAATTAATCACTTTTCTAGAAAGCAAGTTTATAAGAAAGGTGGTCGTGAGAAAAGCTTTATCCCAAAATTTGAGAGGCATAGATACATTGGCAAGTAAAGCAAGACCAACCTCAACAATATGATGGTGTTTGCGCTCAGCTGAACCATTTTATTGATGAACATGTGGACAAGAAACATGATAAGTAATACCAACCTTCTGAAAGAAACCTTGGAGTTTTTCATATTCAACACCCCAATCAGTTTGCATAGTCATAATTTTCCTATTGAATTTCCGCTCAACAAATTGTTGAAAATTGAGAAAGACTTTATAAACCCCAGAATGGTTTTTAAGCAAATAAATCCATGTGAATTTACTAAACTCATCTATGAAGCTTATATAATAAGTGTGCTTGCCAATAGAGGCGGGTGTTGGACCCCATACATCTAAGAACACTTGTTCCAAAGGAATAGTGGAAACACTAAATAATACAGGAAATAACAATTGAGGACTTTTGGCTAATTGACAAGAGTAACATATGTAAGGGTTTATTTCCGGCGAATAAGATAACTTACGATTTCTAAGAATTTGCTGAACCAGAAAGGATGAAGGATATCCTAGACGTCGATGCCATGTAGTGGATTATGGCTTTATTATGAAAAAATCTTGCTTGGATGACCCAGTGAAGATAGGCACTAGGGGATAGAGACCACCATGACAGGGCCCCTTAAACAGAATTCTTCTTGTGACCAGATCATTGATAAAAAAGAAGAAGGCGTAAATCTCAAGAAAAACATTATTATCAAGTACAAGTTGATGGACAGATAAATGATTTTTTGAAGCACTAGGAACATGAAGAATATTTTTGAGATGCAAAGAATCATGGGATGTGCACAATGTTGAAGAACCAATAAGACTTATTTAATTTCATACCATTGTTGTCTTCCGTATGGACGCCATCACGTCAATTGTATTTGTCGTGTGTGGTGAGCTTACTTAGCTCACTTGTGACGTGGTTGGTGGCTCCGGTGTCAGGATACCAGTTGGTATCCACTCCATATGATGCCGTGTTGGCACCTTTCTTGGGTTGATCATCATCGTTGTCGGATCCATCATGGTAGTGCCACCAACAATCACTGGCAGAGTGACCGTGTATCTTACAGATCTGACAGGTGATGTCTACATATGGCGTGGGGGAGCAACCATGCCCACGGCGATGTCCTTGAGTATCACCATCACGCCTGTCCTCACGACGCAAATTGTCATCATGGTGGTGCACACCACCATCATCTTCACGGCGGCCGTAGCCATCACCGCGGCGATGCACGCCATCATCACAGCGTGTATCACGCCGGCCTCCATCATCTATATTTTGCCATGGCCCTCCATCATCACCGTGATCACGACGATCACCACGGTCAGATGTACGCCCGCGGTCTCCACGGGAATGATTCTCGTAGTCGTTGTCACGACCACGTGTGACACTGTTGGCAGAAGAAGTGAAGGTAGTATCTTGTCCTATCTCTGCAAGTATCTCGGCACGAAGGCCGTGAGCATAAATTTGATTAAAAATATCATCAAGGGTAGTACCAGGTTTCCGTTGATAAAATCAACCGAGTTGCAAGAGGCATCAAGACAATTGAGGATGTAGCCGACCATATCGTCATCTTCAACTGCCTTGCCGCTGGTAGCAAGCTCCAAAGCGAATCGCTTCATCTTCACGGAGAATTGGGCCACGGTCATGTAATTTCTTTTCTGTTGTATTGAGTGAGCCCCGCAAGTGATTGATGCTAGCGCGGGAAGGAGTGGACAACATCCGAGTGATGACACCCACACCGCAGCATTCACGTCGAGCCCAATTACATGAGCAATGATTTTCGGCGACAGCTAGTTCAAGATGAACCCGAGCACCGTTTGATCCCGCGAGACCCAGGTGGTATACTCAGGATTGGGGATTGTGATCTTCTTCTTATCGTTGTCATCAGCCTCCTAGGTTTTCGCCGGCGTAGCATCAGTGCCATCGAGGAAGCCAAAGGCCTGGGCACCACGCACGGGGGGGAGGACGAGGGTCTTCCAAAAAAAAGGAAGTTTTGCCTAGTTAGTTTTGTGGAGGGAGGGGATCCCAGAGCACTCTGCAGGGAAGACGATGCCGAGAAGGTCGCCATGGCCGGAGGTAGGAGATCAGATCGGGATTTTTAGGGGTTTTATTTTTTGTTGATTGTGGCGGCACCTAGGGCAAGACAACCGGCGGTTAGGCTATGCCGACGGCCGAGGGCTAAAAGCCGTGGGCGTAGACAACCGGCCGTTAGGCTATGCCGACGGCCGCTATGCCGAGGGCAGCCGTCGGCGTAGCCTACGCCGACGACTTTTTTATACGCCGACGGTCTTTATGCGCTACGCCGAGGAAGACCTTTGCCGAGAAGCTACGCCGAGGGCAGCCCTCGGCGTAGCATACGCCGACGGGGATCGGGGCTACGCCGACGGCTTTTAGCCCTCGGCATACCATGCAGTTCCTGTAGTGTCTTCCCCTAGGTGCCGCCACAATCAACAAAAAATAAAACTGGGAAGTTTGACCAAGACTACAATTTGACCTAAGATTAAGTGTAATTAGTATTAGAATTGTTCCAACTGGGCGATTAATGAGTCAAACAAATTAACAATTATATCATCATGTCATATGTTTGTATTTTTTGAAATTTACAAACAATTATTTAAGTAAACAACAATGAATAAGTAAAAATATTATTGAATTCAAATAAAAATATAATGATTTTATTTATTTTGTATTTTTCTATTTAATATGGAATAATTAATATCTTTAAATCCGTAAATCGGAATTCGATAAATAATATATCTAAATTGATCAGAAAAATGATAGGAATCTAAATATGATATCCATATCAACTATCACAAATCCCCCGTTTTTGAATTAGCTATTTTGTGGTTGCTTCAGAAAATCCCCCTTTTTATGCTCGAAAAATGAAAAATGGTTTTTTGGTGCGACGAAAAGGAAAACTTGCATTGGATATTTGATAAAATAGCATATTGTGAACCTAAAAATGATTTAAAAAAACATGAGCATCGAATCATGTACATGCATTTCATATCTGACCCACTTCCTACCGATTCGGCAGGAATTTATCTTTTTCACCAGGGGTGGACGGAAAGGTTTCAAATCCCCCTGTTGGGACATTGTCCATATAAGGTCGTCTAGTATTTTTGTAAAATGTGGTGGTAGAATTTTGAATTAGCCATTTGGTGGTTGCTTCATAAAACCATTCGTTATTTGTGCTTAGAAAATGAAAAATGGCTTTTTGATGTGACGAAAAGGAAAACTTCCTCCTGTAACATTATTCTCCATCCCATGATGCACATGTATGCACAATGTGGGAACATTACCACAAACTATGCTTTGATTCTAGCTATAACATTGGTCATTTGACCCGAAAGCCAAGAAACCTCGAATGAGATAAGTCATTTTGTGAAGGTTTTTTCAGACATAATCAATATACCAGGTTTGATATTTTTCCTTATAACTATGTCACATAATATAACACCGTGCGAAGGTTTCGCATTGTTTCGATCATTTTTGAATTTTTATGCCTGTTTTAAACTATCGTCAAACTTTGTCGAACAACGGGCATAAAGATTCTTAGCTCGGGGCCGAGCCTCACTAAACTTGCATTGGATCTTTGATAAAATAGCATATTGTGAACCTAAAAATGATTTTTGTAAAAAAACATGAGCATCAGATCATGTACCTACAGTTCATATCTGACCCACTTCCTACCGATTCGGCAGGAATTTATCTTTTTCACCAGGGATGGACGGAAAGCTTTCGGATCCCCCTGTTGGGACATTGTCTATATAAGGTCGTCTATTATTTTTGTAAAATGTGGTGGTAGCATTTTGAATTAGCCATTTGGTGGTTGCTTCATAAAACCGTTCGTTTTTTGTGCTCGAAAAATAAAAAAATTGGTTTTTGGTGCGACGAAAAGGAAAACTTCCTGCTGTAACATCGTTCGCCATCCCATGATGCACATTTATGCACAATATGGGCACATTATTATAAACTATGACTTGATTCTAGCCATAACATTGGTCATTTGACCCGAAAGCCGAGAAACCTCGAATGAGATAGGTCATTTTGTGAAGGTGTTTTTCAAACATAATCAATATATCAAGTTTGATATTTTTCCTTGTAACTATGTCACATAATATGACACCACGCGAAGGTTTCGTATTGTTTCGGTCGTTTTTGAATTTTTTATGCCCGTTTTAAACTATATATAATGTTTTATGTTTTACTTAATATTTTTTTATAAATATATAATATTTGAGTGTAGATAGATAGATCTTATTTTTCTGCAAATTTTGATATATTATTTGTATTTTTTCGAATCAGAATGATTTAGTTATGATTTTTCAAAGTTTAATGAGGTAAAAGAAAAAATAGCTACGCCAAGGGCAGCCGTCGGCGTAGGCTACGCCGAGGACAGCCCTCGGCGTAGCATAGGATACGCCGAGGGCAGGTATACGCCGACGGCCGCGGAGGGGAGCTGGCCTGGACGATGGCTACGCCGACGGCCCCGACGTTTGGCCGTCGGCGTAGCTCCCAGTCCTCGGCGAAGCTTCCTATTCCTGTAGTGAGAGGTATTGCTATGATACCATATCAAACCTAGCGGAAACGATTGCCCCGATGTGGGGATCATGTTGCATGTTAAATAGGGTAGGAAGAAGCCCCTACCGTGGCGTTACAAGATGTATACGTACGGGTGGAAGACTCCTCCATACCGTGTCATATACATACTGAGTAGGTTCTCAAACTACGAAATGAACCATCCTCGAGACCCCATCCATCGTGTGAACCACCAAAGGCCCCTCAGATGTTATCATGGAGGAAGGAATCCGAGTCAGGCCAAAACTTCAATGAGCCCCCCCCCCCCCAAAGAAGGCGGGTAAAGCCCAAAGCACCACCATCATTGGATCCAGAGGGTACTCATTAAAGTTGAGATTGTGCCATGCTCTGATCTGCCGGGTGGGCACAAGGGAAGGCGTTCACACATTACTAAGACGTCCACGAAGAATTTGGATACGGTCATCCTCTAAAACCATGGACAATAACCACGATGACGGCGTCTCGATTGATTTGCGGCCAAGGGAGGACAAAAAGATTTGCGTGGGGTCCTCTAAATTTTGAGAAAAAAATGTTGGGTGAAATTATGTGCGCCCATTGAGCACTTTTTGGGAACCGCTTCTGCATGCAACCGCCGCCTCACCTTAGGGAACCTCTTTCTATCTTGGGGATTTATACCACCCTCGACGAATTTTCTTGCAAAATTATTGTCATGGTTGAAATGATTCAACAAAATAGGGATGAACCAAATATGTTTTAGGTAAATATATACACATAGTATATATGGTATTACGCAAAAAAGTCAGATTCAAAATTAAACAAGGGCAGAAATTCCATTGATATCAGATACGTACTTGAAAATCTCTTGTGTCTTGTAGAGTCATTGTCGAGGAAAGAGAAGAAGCAAAGATGATATCACGTACTATTAGTATATCTGCTAGAGCCTGGTTCAATTGGTCACCGTATCTGGTAGAGTACCATAGTATATGTAGAATTATGTGGAGCTTGACATGACATGTATCCAGAACTATCAATACGAATACGAGAAGTTGGATAACAGAGGGAGACACGCAAGGCGTCGACGTCAACGAAATGCACGGCTGTCGACACAGATAAGAATGGTTGCAATGAACGTGAACGAATGCATGCACGGTGACATCAAAAGGCAAACTAAACGTGCACGTGTGGAAGGGTGCACGTGCTGAACTGCATCATATTCGTACGCAACGTTGATCCCTCGTGGACTAGGTTTGATTTGCACGCGATAAGCAACGCGTATTACTAGATTGCTTTTTTTTTTGCATAGTGATAGTATTTCTGGGGGAACTCTTTGTGTCATTGATCCTTGTTGCTCTGCTGTGGCGTTTAACCGTAGTGAGCGGCTGTTGTGGTAGTGGTAGTTCGCTCGTGTTGTCAATGTTTTGTTTTGAGTTACCAACGAGCAACATTCAGGGAAGTACCGACACGCTTCAAATTAAGACCATTCCTCGAAACAGGTTTTCGTTTCGCTATATTAATATAGCAATCAACACACTACAACTTTGAACTAACGGCCGGGGGAAATAGCACAAGCAAGCCCTAAAAGAGAAAAATAAGAGAAACGGAACGAAACTAATGCCGACAGCGTCGGAACGACAAAAGCAAAGATGAACCGCAACCGCTGCGTCCTTCGAAAAATTCCCACCGCGCTCCATGTCACCGAACTACCGTGTACCAAGCAGCACCTCCAAGAAGGACTGCGACGACAACGACGCTGCTGCCTAGACTAGGCCTAAGATTTCTCTCGGTACACGTATCGGAGTAGGGAAGGGGTACGCTCTACGCCCTTCAAGAAGGAAGGGCGGCGCCCGTAGGCATCACCACGTCAGTGGTGGAAAGACCAACATGGATCTCTCCCTACCCCCAAAAACCACAAACCCCGACAGTCGTCAGTGTTGGATATAAGTGATCTGCAGTAATTTACATGAATATGTGATCAAATTAAGTCTAAATAATGTCTTTTAGGGGCTGGTTTATTAACAGCCATTGGATGTCCTGATCAAGGGCATCCAGACCATCCATTTAGAGGTGTTGGTTCCCCTAGTGCAAGTGCTATAAATAAGGGCCCTAGGGTTAGAGATGTTCACTCTCTCACGATGGCTCTCACGCTCTTTCTCTCTTGCTATCTGATCAAGCCAGCACCAAACGCACTAGAAAGAACCTCTCACAATCATCAACAAGGTTTAGGTGAAGCAAATCAAGAGGAGACCATGGTTGGACCTCCTGATCAAGGTACACACCCCATATCACCTCTCTTCTTGTGGCTCAATTCTTAAGCTAGATGATCCTAAGGGATCTAATGGTGGTATCAGAGCATCTAGCTCTAAGTTTGAGCCCTCTTATGCTTTTAATTATGTTCTTGTAAGCTTGTTCTTCCTGGTTTGATCAAGTTTTTCTTGCTGGAGCTTTATTTTGTTTAAGTTCTTGCTTCAGAACTGCATAAAGTTGATGTTTTAGCCCTAAATTCACTAAGTTTAAGCTCTAAAAGATGAATCATTAGGCCTAGGGATTCAGTTTTGTAACTCTGATGTGGGGATTCATGTTCTTGTGCAAAACTTAAGTGAAAACCCCAATTCTCTGAAGAACCCTAACCCTAGTTCATCAAATCGAAGAACCATAACCCTAAATTCCCCAATTATTGACGAACCCTAACCCTAATTCCCAAATTACGGAACCCTAACCCTAATATGATGATCAAGAGGTGGTGGGATATGTACCTGATGGGCATCGTTGTCGTCGCTGGCCACGGGGCCGTCGGAGCCAACCCTCGAAGGGGGCAGGTGTTCTCGGGATTGGACCCGAGTCGTCTGGCCGTCCACCGCACCGGGCCGTGGCATAGCCTCCTCGTGCGCTTGTCATCGTTGAGGCCTGCTACGGTGCCGAACTTGGCACCACGTCATCGATGTCATCGCGGGGACGCCCGTGCGCTCGCCGGCGTGATGCAAAGGGCATCAGCAGGCACCGCTCGATAGAGTCGCCCGCTGCTGCACGCGAATTCGGTGATAGGCGCTCACCGGTGCCGTTCTTCCTCCCTTCCGGCTGGCTTCGCCTCCGCGTCTTGCTCTTTCGCTCGGCGTCGCTCGGGAAGCAGAGGAAGGGGAAGGGAAAATGAGGGCTAGGGCCCAGGAGGGTGGTCATCACGGGTCGGCTTCGATCCGACCGAGCGCACTCTCAGTCGTTGGGTGAATCCAACTGTTGTAGCTTCTGATGCTTAACGGGCCAGATGGGCCACTAAAGGGAAGAGGGGGACTTGGCTAAATTTCTTTATGGGCTCAGTCTGACTGAATACAACTAATGTATTTTATTTTAAAATTCAAAATATAAGAGTTAGGGCTTATATAAATAAGTTATGGGGCTAAATGTTTGGCATATTTTATTATGCCAATTATGTAACATGGTTCTATGACATTTTTCCTTTTGTCATGCAATTTTTTTGTCATACTTAAGTAATTTTAATGTGTTTTATTATGCTTATTTGTTTATTTTTTATGTTTTCCATATAAATTATTATAATGATAATGTTTTGCTGCAAAATAAAATAAAGTTTGGAAATCCTCAAATTAAGCATGGCTTATGTCTATCATTCTGGACAAAGCTGATTGATGGCCATTTTGACCATAAAATTTTATTGGTCTGGTTCACTTCTGGCCAAAGATGATGTGTTCCAGATTGATGAAAGAATTCCTTATATGAGAGGATTTAGTTAAGAGTGGCTTATACCTGTCATTCTGGCCAAAGCTGATTGGCAGATGTTTTGATCACAAAATTTTATTGATCATTTCTATTTCTAGCCAAAGCTGATGTAGACTAGATTGATCAAAGGCGTATAAAATGGTGATGCTTACTCAAAGCATTTGTTTTCTTTTGCAGCATCTAATGCGTCTCAAATTGCCGGTATTATTAATGACATAAAACAGTTGTCTGGTACCAATTTTGGTACATGGAAGGAGAAGCTTGAGATCACTTTAGCTTTGCTGAATATTGATTATGCCCTCCTTAAGGATACTCCTATAGCACCTGCTGAAGGCGATGAGAATTATGATACCCTGAAAAGTGTTTATGATGATGAGAAAACTAAGTGGGAGGATTCAAATCGTAAGTGTCTCATGATAATTAAGGGCTCCATCACTCAAAGTATGAGGGGAGTTGTTCTAGACTCTCAGACTGTCAAGGGTTACCTTGGAAAGATTGAGGACCAGTTTAAGGGATCATCCAAAATTTATGCAACAAATCTCATTAGAAGACTTATTGATGAAAGGTATGATCCATCTGGGAGTCTGAGAGAGCATATCATGAGGAAAATTAACATGTTCACTAAACTTAAGACAATGGAAATGGAAATCTCTGAAGGTTTCCTTGTCCATTTTATTATGTCATCCTTGCCCATGGAGTTTTCTCCGTTTACCATCAATTACAATGCGATGGATTCTAAATGGGGAATGGATGGAATGATGGCCAGATGTGTACAAGAGGAGGAAAGGCTTAAAGCGGGACGAGTTGATCATGTCAACTAGTTCAAGCACTCTCAAAAGAAGAAAAATCAAAAGTTTATGAAGACCAAGCCTACTCAGTTTAAATATAAAGGGCGATATTCTAAGTTCTTTCAGCAAAAAATCCTAACAAAGCTCCTAATGCAGATGCACTCCCTAATGCTGATGGTAAAGATCCTAATGGATGTCGCTTTTGTGGAAAAAGCAGACAAATTCAGAGGGATTGTATTGGGTTCATTAAATGGCTCAATAAGAAAGGTACTAATATTATCACCTTTATTGGTGTATCCCTTTATGTTAATTATGCCACCAATACATGATGGGTTGACTCAGGTGCAACAATTCATGTTGCAAATTCCTGATGACTGCAAGTGCACAAACCAATTGTAGCTAGTTTCGAAGTAAAGATATCGAACCCACGGAGAGCTATTGGTAAAGGTCTTTGCACCCCTCGTTACTCTCTACCAAAGTATACTTATAAGTTGTCTTTTATCTCAAGTAAAGGGTGTTTGAAAGGTTTATGGTTGATTGTAGAAAAGTAATTAAAACAAGTAAAAGAAAACAAGTAACAAGTTTGTGTGAAAGCGTGGTTGAACTCAATAGGGCTAAAACGTTCTCGGGGATGTAGGATACACCACTAGCATAGTATTATTGTTATGTGGAATCAAGATAACATACTCCTTGTGTCATGATATGTGTGGAGAGAGCCCATAATAAGATGTTCACCACAAGGCTCGTAGGAATCCACTTTGTTGAGCCAAGAGTGAGGTCACCTCTAAATAACTACTGCGATGTCTAAGAGCAATCACCCATACAAACCACCGCAATTAAGGGTTTTCCCGTGAATATCGTAATTAGCTTAGGGAGTCCCTCTTTAATCCTCCTTTGACCGTGAGGTTACGAGCCGGTGCAAATCTATCACGGGGCATTCCAGGTACGCTTCCAAGACACGTCCAAAGGATTTCTCCCTCCCTTTAGTCCTGAAGGAAAATGATATGCGGCCGACTACATGTACCATCTAAAGCGAGAGATCAAACACAAATCATAATTATATCATAGACAAGCAAGTCATACGGATACAAGAATATATCATCTTTATTACAACTTCATAATGGTGCTAGGGTTTCTCCATCTCCCCAAGAACAAAGGAACTACTCACTCATGGAAGCAATCAACAACATCATCATAATCAAATGAATGGATAAAATTATGAAGGTAGATCTAATGCAAACCATAATTGGATCTGGAATTACAAAGAGATCTAATAGATGAAAGATGGGGGTAATGGTGGTAATGGAGATGCAGCGGTTGATGATGAAGGGGATGATGCATTTTCCTCCAATGATCCGTACAACAGCTGAGATTTTACCCCAACCAAGTTCCTCCTTCAGATCCCTCTCGGATGTGGTTTTTCGTGGTTTCTGGTGGCTATGAATGTCGGATCTCTCTCGTCTTCGCCAGGAGAAAGTATTTAACGAGGCGGTCGTGATGGCGCCTGGTACGGGCAGACATACTGGTGCCTCCTCCTTGTCTGGTATTCTTCCATGTGAGAAGGTAAACTCATAAAATGACTTTTATCACTTAGAAATATCATATAATTACACAATATGGCATCTCTAATTGATATGTTCATATATGACTCCGTGATTTGGGATCATGTTGAAATAAGAACAAAATAGCGCGCGTAGATGCAGTGAAATACAAAGATCCCTACTCTATTTATGCAAAAACAAAAGGTAAATATGCTTCAATTTTGGACTCATCAACTCCCCCAAGCTAGGCTCTTGCTCGTCCCTGAGCAATATGGTGGCTTATGGACAAGATCATCATGTTCATGAGACACGAGTCATTACAATAAATGAGGTAGAAATTGAAGCAGGAATACAACATCGGATGTAGAGATACTTTGGGGGTATTACCATACCCTTACACGTTACATAACTTAGAGGCTTCCACACCTTTTTTTAGTATTAATGAAATTATAGGAAACTGGTAGTGATTCAACATATCATATAATCACAAAGTTTAAAGATATAGAGCACTAAGTTTAGTAATGAAGATTCATGATCATTTTCTCTCTCTTTTTTTCTATGTTTGATTCTTTTGATAGCTGCTTTCTTCTTTTCTTTTGGTACTTGTATGTCTATATTTTTATTTGCTCCCTTTTCTCTTCTTCTTTTCAGCACAGCTATTTGATCATGCTCACTACTTCAATGGTTTTCAAAAACTCTTAATTATAATATGCTACCAGAATTCATCTTCCCATAACTTAATCAATACCTTTGTTGGTGTGGAAGTCCCAAAAATTATGACTGGTGTACAAGTATCATAACACTCAACCTAGTTCAATCATCTAATATAATATCACGAATCAAACACAACTTCAATTATCATAAAGTCTCATAAATCAACGGATATAAATCTTCTCTCGAATAAAGGGAGATCGAAGTTGATGCAACTAATGCAAATTCGGAATTTTAAACCTAACCATGTGTGCAGAAAAGTAAACATGCAAAAACTGTAAGATAGGTTATAAGGTTCTCACAGATCCCCCAAGCTTGGAATCAAGCCGGGTGGATCAAATAATTCCTCGTGATTATTCGATACCATGGTGTGCTCCTCTAATTTGCATGGGGAGTATTTCTGGAATCACGAAGACTTGCATGAAGCATCTTGTTTGATTTCTCCAAGATCAAGATACAGATCCGGCGTTGATCATTGACTTTCTCCAACTGCTCAACAAGAGCCTTGTACATCCCTCAATTTTCTTGATGCGGCGATCGAGCTTGTCCAGGGAGGCTTGGATCTCCTCTCCTTGTCTCTTCACCTTCTTCAAGAAGAGCTCCCTATCTCCTTCTAAATCAAGTTGAACTTCATCGAAGTCGCCTTCTTTTCCAATGCATAGGCTAAACACCTTGCACCCATCCTTTAGTGTTTCCATCAGCTTGAATCCATCCTCGTCTTCTAATTTCTCCTCTTCTGGTACAACAACTTTGTCTTCCTCCGTAATCCTCTAGGACGATCCATAAAGATCTTCCTTCTCTTCAAGGTTAGTCCATGTGAAGGACATGGTTCCAAAGAATTTACGAGGAAGAAGTAGATTGTGGAGAAGATCTGTGTTGTGGATACAAGGATAGAGTCCTTATGGAAGGCTTATAAAGGGTTAGATGCAGGATAAAATTCGTACAAAGAGAAAAAGGGTTGCCCTAGAAAAGAATCATAACAAATATGGAAACAAATAAGTGCAAAAGAAGGAAATTCGGATCATAACGACTAGATGGTACAGGCGAACGCACGTACAACGCGCCCGTATCGGGTCGTTTCCAAAAACAGCACGGGTCGAAGTCGGTAATTAGTCAACCGACTAAGTGGTACGGGCGGGTCTCGCCCGTACTGCCCGTCCGTACCGACTTCGCAACGTTTCAATTTTATATTTTTTCACAAGAATAAACAAAGAGCGGAAGGTGGTCACAGAATAGATAACGGCCAACCGTATGGGTGGTTGTGCCTGTACGGTGCGGTCGTACCGACTATGCGAAAACAAAACAAAGGCATCAGCAGGCTTAACGGCCATCGGTATGGGCGGATCCGGCCGTACCGCCCGCCCGTACCGATCTCGTAAGACCGACAATGAACTGAGAAAAACGAGAGGAAATCAAATATGCAAAAGGAAATAATAGAAAATAATCCAGAATAGAGATGTGTTAAGGATTTCATAAGCAATGATCATCGAGGGAGTATGGACTCATTCGAGTATCTTTTATTCCTCTCTTTGAATAAAGTAGGTCATATAAAATCACCAAAACCATTGCAAGAAGAAATAGAGAACTTCCTTTTTGGTAGTGTGGTTCCCACAGGTATATGCACGGATGACACCTCCTTAGGATGAGCAACTTCTTGAGTGTCCATGAACATTTCCTCAACCTCTTCCTTCCTTTGTAGGATCTATAAGTCAAATTCTTGCAAAAGTAGAGTCCAACGGATGATTCTTGGCTGAACACCAGTCCTTTCTAGGATTTCCTTTAAGCCAACACGATCAGTGTGTACTCTTACTTTGGAGTCCATGATATAAGATCTAAATTTATCACATGACAAAACTACTGCGAAGAATTCTTTTTCTACCATAGGATAGTTCTTTTGGGCCCTGTTTAAGGTGCGACTATCATGGTGAATGATATTAAGGTCATCACCATCATACTGACAAAGAATTGCTCCTACAGCTTCATGACTAGCTTCACAAAACAACTCAAAAGGTTTCTTCCAGTTAGGTGGTTTTATAATGGGACCTTCAAGAAGGGCTTGTTTTAATATGTTGAAAGAAGTAAGACACTTCTCATCAAAATTAAAACGAACATCCTTTTGAAGAAGGTTAGTTAAAGGTCCAGCAGTTTTCGAAAAATTCTTAATGAATCTTCTATAAAATCCTACATAATCTAAGAAGCTTCTTATACCTTTTATGTATAGAGGAGGGGGTAACCTTTCTATTGCTTCAATCTTCGCCTTATCGACTTCTATGCCCTTAACTGAGACTTTGTGACCAATTACTATGCCTTCTTGAACCATAAAATGACACTTCTCCCAATTCAAGACTAAGTTAGTGTCTTCACATCTCTGCAAAACTTTATGAAGATTATGGAGACAATGATTAAAGGAAGTTCCATAAATAGAGAAATCGTCCATGAATACTTCCATAATAATTTCAACATAATTGGCAAAAATAGCAGTCATGCATCTTTGAAAAGTGGCAGGAGCATTACAAAGAACAAAAGGCATACGGCGATAAGCATAAAGAACATAAGGACAAATAAAAGTAGTTTTGAGTTAATCATGAGGGTGTATAGCAATTTGGGAAAAGCCGGAATAGCCGTCTAAGTAACTCATACATTGCAAATGTATCTATAATTTTTGATGTTCCATGCTTGGTTTTATCTACTTTCTTGTGTGTTGTCCATACTTTGGAGTACTTTTCATATGATTTCTTGGACTAACATATTAACAAGAGCCACAGTGCTAGCTGCCTGTTTTCTGCTGTTTTTGGTTCTAGGAAAGTCAGAAAATGAATATTCTCGGAATTGGACGGGACAAAAGCCAAAGTCATTATTTTACCAGGGGACACCTGGAGCCAGAATACGAGACGGAGAAGGGCCAGAGGGCGGCCACACCACCTGACCGCGCGGCTAGGCCTGGCCCGCGCCAGGGGGTGGTGTGGCTAGCCCAGGTACCCCCTCGGCCTCTCCTTCCGCCTATATATTGCCTCTAATACGGAAACCCTAAGTACCCGATCAAAATTCCACGAAAGAGTATGTAGCCACCGTCATCTCCATCCCAAGATCGGGAGGGATCTGAAGATCTTCCCGGCACCCTGCCGGAGAGGGGAATTCACCCTAGAGGCCTTCTTCATCATCATGCAAGCCTCCGGTGTGATGCGTGAATAGTTCATCTCTGGACTACGGGTCTATGTAGTAGCTAGATGGCTGGTTCTCCTCCTTTGTGATTTCATGTTTAGATCTTGTGAGCTCCGTTCATGATCAGATCATCTATTTGTAATTCTGCATGTTGTGTTTGCGGGGATCCGATGGATATTGAGATGCCATTTCAGATTGATTATTAATTCTATCATGTCTTCGTTATTTGTGATCTTGCATGCTTTCTGTTGTTAGTAGGTATCTTGGCCAAGTAGATGCTAGCAACTCCAAGAGTTAGTATTTATGCTCGATAGTGGGTTCATGCCTCTGGTAATCTAGGGAAGTGACAGAAATCTCTAAGGTACTAGATGTGTTGTTGCAACTAGGGAGAAAAAACAATCCTTTGTTCATAGAACAATCATATTGTTTACTTTACACACAATTCATAATGTAATAATCTGTTGCTTGCAACTTAATACTGGAGGGCGTTCGGATGATTGATGGCTCGGTATTGATGTAGAGATCGTTGGGGAACCCCAAGAGGAAGGTATGATGAGCACATCAGCAAGTTTCCCTCAGTTATGAAACCAAGGTTTAATCGAACCAGTAGGAGCAAGGAAACACCCCAAAGGTGTTGCTAGCTGAGCCTTGGCAGGGCGCACTACCGGTGCTAGTAGCAACATGGAGACCTGCACAACACAACCACAGAACTTTGTCCCCAACTTGCGATGAGGTTCTCAATCTCACAGGTTTTGCTGAAAACAAAGGATTAAACGTATCGAATGGAAGGAAGTAAAAGTTTGCAGAAAGTAAACACAAAGAAGTAAACAGTTTGTAGATTTTATGTAAAAGAAAGGACCGAGATCCATAGTTCACTAGAGGTGGCTCTCCTTAAGATAGATAACATGCTGGGTGAACAAATTATAGCGGGGGAATTGACAAACACCGAGAAAGCAATACATGCATATACTAATCATCTTGACTCCTTTGGAACTTGATTGGGCATTACAACATTATACATAGACCGCCATCCAACTACATCTATGACTAATAATCCACCTTCAGGTTATCATCCGAACCCCCTCCAGTATTAAGTTGCAAGCAACAGATTATTGCTTTACGAATTGCGTGTAAAGTAAACAATACGATTGTTCTATGAACAAAGGATTGTTGTTTTCTCCCTAGTAGCAACAGCACATCTAGTACCTTAGAGATTTACACTTCCCAGTACGGAGGCATGAACCCACTATCGAGCATAAATACTAACTCTTGGAGTTGCTAGCATCTACTTGACCAAGATAGCTACTAACAACAGAAAGCATGCAAGATCACAAATAACAAAGACATGATAGAATCAATAATCAATCTGAAATAGCATCTCAATATCCATCGGATCCCATAAACACAACATGTAGAATTACAAATAGATGATCTTGATCATGAACGGAGCACACAAGATCTAGACATGAAAGCACAAAGGAGGAGAACCAGCCATCTAGCTACTACATGGATCCGTAGTACAGAGATGAACTACTCACACATCACACCGGAGGCTTGCATGGTGATGAAGAAGGCCTCGTGGTGAATTCCCCTCTCCGGCAGGTCTTGGAAGAGCTTGCACCCCTCCGATCTAGGGATGGAGATGACGGTGGCTCAGACTCTTCGTGGATTTTGATCGGGTGCTTAGGGTTTCGTCCGAGGGCAATATATAGGCGGAAGGAAAGGCCGAGGGGTCGGGGTCGCCAGACCACCCACAGCATGGGCCAGGCCACGCCACTGTGACAGGTGGTGTGGCCCCCCTTCTCGTGTGTCGTGATTCGGCATCTGATGACTTCCAAAAAATAGGCACTTTGGCTTTTGTCCCGTCTAATTCCGAGAATATTCATTTTCTAACTTTCCTGGAACCAAAAACAGCAGAAAACAGGCAGCTGGCACTATGGCTCTTATTAATAGGTTAGTCCAAGAAATCATATGAAAAGTACCCCAAAGTGTGGACAAAACACAAGAAAGTGGATAAAACCAAGCATGGAACATCAAAAATTATAGATACATTTGCAATGTATTCAACATCCCCAAGCTTAACTCCTGCTCGTCCTCGAGTAGGTAAGTGATAAAAAGAAAGAATAATTTTTGAGGTGACATGCACCATCAAATACTTGATCAAAGTATTTGTAATACATTCAAAGCTAGGATCATAGTACTTCAATCATAACATGAAAGAAAAGGTTCTAGCAAAAAGACAAAGAAACTATGATGCAACATGAAAAGGCACAAACAAAAGATTCATGAATAACAATGCTTTGTAAGACGTTTGTTTGTTTCACATAAAGAAAACATAGCATAATAGTATTCATCTTGACCTTCATAGAGTAGCAAATATAAATGCATAGGACACCTTCAAAGTTCATAAGGGTGACTAGATACAAATAGTTTAAAACAAGCAATATCAAGTTATGCATCAATCAACTAGTCTTGGGACAATGCACATAGAACTAAGAATGGCCACTATGCTCTCAAAGTAGGTGCATAAAGGTAGAAGGTGGTGAGTCAATATAATGGTGGAAGAAAGGCCTTCATAGAAGGAAGCGGGGATTCAAGTCTCATAAAGAGCTTCTAAAAATTATGGTACTTATAGCTTTAAGCTCTCATTGCCCCTATCATAAGCATCTTGAAGTGATTAAGGTTAAAGTGAACAAACTAAGGTGTACATGCTTGACGAAGTATAAGTTAGAAACCTCATGTACCTTGTATACGAGGGTCGCTCCTCATGCTACTCAAGGTTAGTCACCGGTAAGTTCTTGTCATCGTAAGTACATGTGTATCATAGAGAACCGCCAACGGGGTACCCCTTGCCCGATGATACGGAAGAATCCCCATATCAAAATGACAAGGCAAGAAGACAACGAGCATCTCAGCAATCTTCCTATTTACCATGGGAATATGGTGCTTTTTTCTCTCTTTCCTCTTTTCATAATCTCTTTTTTTCTTTTTCTCTTTTTTTCTCAATATAGGACTCTTTTTTTATAAGAA
The DNA here is from genome assembly GCA_023614405.1 of Avena insularis. Classification (NCBI taxonomy): domain Eukaryota; kingdom Viridiplantae; phylum Streptophyta; class Magnoliopsida; order Poales; family Poaceae; genus Avena; species Avena insularis. Next base: position 89,476,238 of record CM042696.1, on the reverse strand, counting down.
GAATGCTTCATAGACAGCTCATTATGGTTACGCTGCAGGTTTCCACCATGTCAGCATGGATTAGACCAGCGGCCCAGGCGTTTCTCTAACACATATACATAACTCCATGGACTTACAAGCTCTCCTTTCATTTCACACCGACGACATCCATATACAAAAGAGCATGATGTCAACTAGATACAAGTACCAAGTGCAATGTTGAAAGCGTTCCCCATGACAGCATGGTTCTACTAAGTCCCAACAAATAAGTGCAAGCATATACAACATAGACGACACAATGGTTCAAGTTTATTAAGGGCAAGAAAAGTAAAGTGTGCCATCAAGTTCGTGAGAGCTTTAATCACTAGTTTTCTCATAACAAGTTTAATTTGGAAGGTAAATAAAAGCATGAATATACTTGGAATAGCATAAGCTAGTAGGTAGGTATGGTGGACTCTTTGGAATAACTTGGTTTAAGGAGTTGGATGCATGAGTGGAACTCATACTTGGTTGTGGAGGCTAGCAAAAGACTGGGAGCGACAAACTAAGAGAGCAATAATGGCCATAATCATGCAGAGCGGCAAAACATCATTGATCAAAGCATAAAGTGATACTACAAGTTGAAAACTAAAGGATCATAAAGGCTATGGTGACTTGAGATAGTCATAACATGGTGTGAGCATGTGCCAAGTTAACCCAAATAAAGCATCAAAGGAGAATACCACTATACTATGCTTTAATATGCTAAAACAACGCATAATTCATCCAAGGCATGTTAAGAAATCTCGATTGTTTATAACAAGTCATGCTACAACAAAGAATACTAAGCATCAAGCCAAAACAATATCAAGCATGGCATGACAGAGCATAGGCCACAGTCAAAAACGAGCTCTTTTTACCACATAAGCATGAACTTTCCTACTCTTTTCCAAACCAAACCAAACTATTTGCAAACCAATGTATGAAAGAGGGGGTCCAACCAATTTATTCAGAAAATTAAGAAAACAAAAGCAAACGAAAACCAAAACAAAAACAAAAAAGAAGACGCTCCAAGAACAACACAATTGTGCATGAAACAATAAAAATGAAGCGTTTGGAAGAAACCTGGAATATTTATTGATGAAGAAGGGGATGCCTTGGGCATCCCCAAGCTTTAACGCTTGTACTTCTTGGATATTTCTTGGGGTGACACGCGTGGCATCCCCAAGCTTGAGCTTGAGTCCATCCTTCATCTCATTACTCATTCCTTCCATACACCTGAAATTTTTCCTTCATACAAAACTTCACACAATCTTTATTAGCAACATTAGTGCACTCAAGATAAATATGTCTTAAGGTTCAGTTCTAACACCAATAAACTTCCATTAGAACACTAGCTACTGAAGCACTTCCCTCAAAAAGCTCAATTCCCCAAAATAACTCAAAAAGGAACCAACAAGAAGCAAATGCAGAAAATGGCAGAAATCTGTCAAAATAGACCAGCAGGTAAAGACGAAAAGTGTTGAACTAACGAAATTTAGATAACAACCTGGGGCAAAAGCACAAAAAATCATGCCTCAAAAAGACGTTCAGAGATTTTACACGAATTTTTACGGTGAAGCATAGAAATATGTTTCAGGACAGCAACTTTCCCAATCATTACTTCTCTCTCATTAGAGGTTACTCTTGGCACAAAAAGCAAATAAAAAGGATAAGGATAGTTTATTACTGAAGTAAGAACTTCCAAGACTCATCTAAAACTTTTGGGTTATCTCCCAATTAGTACTTTTCTTTAACGTCTTTAAGTTAGGCATGATAGTTTGAGAAGATGCTCACATAAGAAATATGAATTGAAGTAAAAGAGAGCATCGAGAAGCAAATTCAAAACATATTTAAGTCTAACCCACTTCCTATGCATAGGAATCTTGTATGCGAATAAATTCACAAAGAACAAAGTGACATGCATAGGAAGATAAAACGAGAATAACTTCAAAACTTTCAGCACATAGAGAGGTGTTTCAATACCATGGAAACTTCTACAACCATATTTTCCTCTCTGATAATAATTTTTAGTAGCCTCATGAATAAACTCAACAATATAACTATCACATAAAGCATGCTTTTCATGATCTACAAACAATAGAGCTTTATTATAAACATTTTTAAAAGAATCCCCACGAACATGACATTCGTCCTCCTTTCGTAAGCATGGGGGACAATCAAATAATGTAAAGTGTAAAGAGTTACTCTCATTAGAAGGTAGGGATGGGTAGATCCATTCTTCCTCCTCGTGATCATCACCCTCCTCCTCTTTTTCATCCAATGAGCTTCCAGTTTCAGCAATTTCTTCTTCCATAGGCTCATGCAAGGCATTAGTCTCTTCCATTGGTGGAGAGCATCTATTAAGATATTCAAGAATATAGCCATTTTCTACCTTGTAATTATCAAAGCAAAATTTAAGTATATCATAAACCTCATATTTATAAGGTGCATCATCAGTATTTTCAATCAAACTAGCAAGTTCAAATGCACCCTTCCAAGCAATAAATTCTTCAATTTGTTCCACATCATAAAAGTCATAATTTCCTTTAACATAAGAATATATGGTAACATTATCATTATACTCACATTGAAATGGGAGGTGTTCCTTATAATAATATTATTGTTCTTGTGTGAACACACCTTGCCAATAAGATTCAGTTTCAAAGAAACCAACCATTGATAGAAAGCATGACAAAGCAAGGCAATAATAGACCAACAACTATAGTAGGAACTAATTTTTGTGTGTTTTTGAGAAAGAAACAAGCAAACAAAACAGAAAGAAACTAAGCAAAACAAAAATAACAAAGTAAAGAGATTGGTTATGAGGGACTCCCCTTGTGAAGATGTCCTTAACTCCCCAGCAATGGCGCCAGAAAAGTGCTTGATGGCTCGGGAGATATGATGAGCAGCAACAAGTTTCCCTCAGTTATGAAACCAAGGTTTAATCGAAGGAAACACCCAAAGGTGTTGCTAGCTGAGCCTTGACAGGGCGCACTACCGGTGCTAGTAGCAACGTGGAGACCTGCACAACACAACCATAAAACTCTGTCCCCAACTTGCGATGAGGTTGTCAATCTCACCATGTTTTGCTAAAAACAAAGGATTAAACGTATTGAATGGAAAGAAGTAATAGTTTAAACACAAAGCAAGCGATTTGTAGATTGTATGTAAAGTCCATAGTTCACTAGAGATGGCTCTCCTTAAGATAGATAACATGCTGGGTGAACAAATTACAGCGGGGCAATTGAAAAACACCGAGAAAGCAATACATGCATATACTAATCACCTTGACTCTTTTGAGATTCGATTGGGCATTACAACATTATACATAGACCGCCATCCAACTACATCTATGACTAATAATCCACCTTCAGGTTATCATAGAACCCCTCCGATTAAGTTGCAAGCAGCAGTTATTGCTGGTGCGTGTAAAGTAAAAAATACGATTGTTCTATGAACAAAGGGTTGTTATTTTCTCCCTAGTAGCAACAACACATCTAGTACCTTAGAGATTTCTGTCACTTCCCCAGATTACTAGAGGCATGAACCCACTATCGAGCATAAATAATAACTCTTGGAGTTGCTAGCATCTACTTGGCCAAGATAGCTACTAACAACGGAAAGCATGCAAGATCACAAATAACAAAGACATGATAGAATCAATAATCAATCTGAAATAACATCTCAATATCCATTGGATCCCATAAACACAACATGCAGAATTACAAATAGATGATCTTGATCATGAACGGAGCTCACAAGATCTAGACATGAAAGCACAAAGGAGGAGAACCAGCCATCTAGCTACTACATGGATCCGTAGTCCAGAGATGAACTACTCACGCATCACACCAGAGGCTGATACATTACAAATGTATCTATAATTTTTGATGTTCCATGCTTGGTTTTATCCAGTTTCTTGTGTTTTGTCCACACTTTGGGGTACTTTTCATATGATTTCTTGGACTAACCTATTAACAAGAGCCAAAGTGCCACATTTGTTTTCTGCTTGTTTTGGTTCCAGAAAGTCGAGAAAATGAATATTCTCAGAATTGACGGGACAAAAGCCAAAGTGCCTATTTTTGAAGTCATCGATGCGAATCTGAGGCAGAGAAAGGCTGGGGCGGCCACACCACGGCATGGCGGCTAGGCCTGACCCATGCCGAGGGTGGTGCGGCCGACCCAGCACCTCTCGGCCTCTCCTTAGCCTATAAGATGCCATCAGACAAAAACCCTAAGTACCCGATCAAAATCCACGAAAGAGTCTCAGAGCTGTCATCTCCATCCCTAGATCGGAGGGATCTAAAGCTCTTCCCTCGCCAGAGAGAGAATTCACCCTGGAGGCCTTCTTCATTACCATGCAAGCCTCCGGTGTTATGTGTGAGTAGTTCATCCTTGGACTACGGATCCATGTAGTAGCTAGATGGCTGGTTCTGCTCCTTTGTGCTTTCATGTCTAGATCTTGTGAGCTCCGTTCATGATCAAGATCATATATTTGTAATTTTGCATGTTGTGTTTTTGGGGATCCGATGGATATTGAGATGTTATTTCAGATTTATTATTGATTCTATCATGTCTTTGTTATTTGTGATCTTGCATGCTTTCCGTTGTTAGTAGCTATCTTGGCCAAGTAGATGCTAGCAACTCCAAGAGTTAGTATTTATGCTCGATAGTGGGTTCATGCCTCTAGTAATCTGGGGAAGTGACAGAAATCTCTAAGGTACTAGATGTGTTGTTGCTACTAGGGAGAAAACAACAACCCTTTGTTCATAGAACGATCGTATTGTTTACTTTACACGCAATTCGTAAAGCAATAATCTGTTGCTTGCAACTTATAATCGCCACCGAGGGGTTTGGATGATAACCTGAAGGTGGATTATTAGTCATAGATGCAGTTGGATGGCGGTCTATGTATAATGTTGTAATGTCCAATCTAATCTCAAAGGATTCAAGGTGATTAGTATATGCATGTATTGCTTTCTCGATGTTTGTCAATTGCCCCGCTGTAATTTGGTCACCCAGCATGTTATCTATCTTAAGGAGAGCCACCTCTAGTGAACTATGGATCCCGGTCCTTTCTTTTACATACAATCTACAAACTGTTTACTGCTTTGTGTTTACTTTCTGCAAACTATTACTTCGACTTCGTCGTTTAATCCTTTTTTTTTTTAAAAAAACGGTGAGATTGACAACCTCATCGCAAGTTGGGGACAGTTTTGTGGTTATGTTGTGCAGGTCTCCATGTTGCTACTAGCACCGGTAGTTCACTAGCCCCTAGCAACACCTTTGGGGTGTTTCCTTGCTCCTACTGGTTCGATTAAACCTTGGTTTTATAACTGAGGGAAACTTGCTGCCGTGCTCATCATACCTTCCTCTTGGGGTTCCCAACGAGCTCTAATCAACACCGAGCCATCAAGCATTTTTCTGGCGCCATTGCCAGGGAGTCAAGGACATCTTCACAAGGGGAGTCCCTCATAACCAATCTCTTTACTTTGTTATTTTTGTTTTGCTTAGTTTCTTTTTGCTTTGTTTGCTTGTTTCTTTATCAAAAACACAAAAAAATAGTTTTACTAGTTTGCTTTCTTATTTTAAAACCCAAAAAAATGACTACTCTTGAAAACACTAAGTTGTGTGACTTCACTAGCACCAACAACAATGATTTTATGAGCACACCTATTGCTCCACCTATGCCTGAAGATACTTTCTTTGAGATAAAACCTGCTTTACTCAATCTTGTTATGAGAGAACAATTTTATGGTATTGGTAATGAAGATGTTGCTGCCCATCTAAATAACTTTGTTGAACTTTGTGAGATGCAAAAGCATAGGGATGTAGATGGTGATATTATTAAGCTGAAATTTTTTCCTTTCTCTTTGAGAGGAAAAGCTAAAGAATGGTTGAATTCCTTAACTAGGAATAGTATTGATTCTTGGACTAAGTGCAAAGATGCTTTCATTGGAAAATACTATCCTCCTGCTAAGATTATATCTATGAGAAGTGAAATAATGAAGTTTAAACAATCTGATAATGAACATGTTGCTCAAGCTTGGGAAAGAATGAAATCTTTGGTAAAGAATTGTCCCACTCATGGACTGATTGCTTGGATGATCATCCCAACCTTTTATGCAGGATTGAACTATTCTTCAAGGAACCTATTGGACTCTGCTGCTGGAGGTACCTTTATGACCATCACTTTGGGTGCTGCAACAAAACTTCTGGACAATATGATGTTCAATTATTCTGAATGGCATACTGAAAGAGCTCCACAAGGTAGGAAGGTAAATTCTGTTGAGTAAACCTCCTCTTTGAGTGATAAGATTGATATTATTATGTCTATGCTTGTTAATGGGAAAGCCCATATTGATCCAAATAATGTTCCTTTAGCCTCTTTGGTTGCTCAAGAAGAGCAAGTTGATGTGAACTTTATAAGGAATAATAATTTTGGCAACAATGCTTATGGTAATAACAATTCTAGGCACTACCCTCCTAATAATACTTATGGTTATAATGGTAAACCTAGTTTACCTAGTGATGGGAGAATTTTAGAAGTTGAAAGAGCCACTAAAAACTTCATGCAAATGCAATATGAGCAAAATAAACTATTTACTAAAACTATGGAGGAACAATCTACCATTTTGAAGAATATTAGCCATCAACTTGAGAGTCTAAATAGGGAAATTCATAGTTTACAATTGAAACTCTCTAATGCTGAAAGGAATATATCATCTCTGTCTGAAGCTCAATCTTCATTGATTAATAAAATGGCTGCTAAACCTGAAACTAATGAGAATCCCTTTGCAGCTACTAATGCCATACAAGTAAGAATTGATGAAAATGTTAGACTATTAGCTGAATTACATGCTAAGTGGGAAAGAGAAGATGAAATTGCTAGAATCATTAGTGTTTCTACTATTACCACTGTTGAGGCTAGTAATAGTTCTACTACTCTAGATGATAATTTTGATTTTGATCTTGATGGTTGCAACATCTATGAAGTTATTAAGTTCCTACAAAAGCTTGCTAAAAGTCCTAATGCTAGTGCTATGAACATGGCTTTTACAAAACACATTACTGATGCTCTCATAAAGATTAAAGAAGAAAAGATGAAACATAAAGCTTCTATTCCTATAAAACAAGAAGATGGTTGGGAACCCATCATTAATATGAAAGTGAATGACTTTGATTTCAAAGCTTTATGTGATCTTGATAGTAGTGTTTCTATTATGCCTAGAAGGATTTATGATATGCTTGATTTGCCTCCACTTGAAGATTGTTATTTGAATGTCCCACTTGATGAGAATGCTAAAAAGAAACTCATGGGGAGTCTTAATGATGTTCTTATTATGGTTAACAATGCCTATGTCCCTGTTGATTTCTATGTTTTGGATGTTGAATACAATGCTTCTTGTCCTATTACTTTGGGAAGACCTTTTCTTAGAATTGTTGGTGCCATTATTGATATGAAAGAAGGCACCATTAAATATCAACTCCCACTCAAGAAAGGTATAGAACACTTCCCTAAGAAGAGAGAGAAGATTTATTTTGCCTCTCCTATGAAAAAAAAATTGGTCTTAATGCTTCTTCATTTGAGAACACTTGATTCTTTTTTTTGCTTCTTATGCCTAACTTAAAGGCATTAAAGAAAAGTACTTATTGGGAGATAACCCAAAAGTTTTAGATGAGTTTTGGAAGTTAGTACTTTAGTAATAACCGCTCCTTATCCTTTTTATTTGCTTTTTGTACCAAGAGTAACCTCTAATGAGAGAGAAGTAATGATTGGGAAAGTTGTTGTCCCAAAACAAATTTCTGTGCTTCACCGTAAAAATTCGTGTAAAATCTCTGAACGTCTTTTTGAGACGTAATTTTTGTGCTTCTGCCCCAGGTGGTTTTCTAACTTTTGTTAGTTCAACACTTTTTGATTTGAGCAACAGAAGGTCTTTGAAAAAATTCGTCTTTACCTGCTGGTCTGTTTTGACAGATTTCTGCCATTTTTTGCTTTTGCTTCTTGTTGGTTCCTTTTTGAGTTATTTTGGGGAATTGAGCTTTTTGAGGGAAGTGCTTCAGTAGCTAGTGTTCTAATGGAAGTTTATTTGGTGTTAGAACTGAACCTTAAGACCTATTATCTTGAGTGCACTAATGTTGCTAATAAAGATTGTATGAAGAAAAATTTCAGGTGTATGGAAGGAATGGGCAATGAGATGAAGGATGAACTAAAGCTCAAGCTTGGGGATGCCACGCGTGTCACCCCAAGAAATATCCAAGAAGTAAAAGTGTAAAAGCTTGGGGATGCCCAAGGCATCCCCTTCTTTATCAATAAAAATCCTAGGTTTTTTCCAAACGCTTCATTTTTATTGTTTCATGCATAGTTGTGTTGTTCTTGGAGCGTCTTATTTTTCATTTTCGTTTTGGTTTTTCGTTTGCTTTGTTTGCTTAGTTTTCTGAATAAATTGGTTGTACCCCCTCTTTCATACATTGGTTTGCAAATAGTTTGGTTTGGTTTGGAAAAGAGTAGGAAAGTTCATGCTTATGTGGTAAAAAGAGTTTGTTTTTGACTATGGCCTATGCTCTGTCATGCCATGCTTGACATTGTTTTGGCTTTATGCTTAGTATTCTTTGCCGTAAAATGACTTGTTATAAACAATTGAGATTGCTTAATGTGCCTTGGATGAATCATGTGTTGTTTTAGCATATTAAAGCATAGTATAGTGGTATTCTCCTTTGATGCTTTATTTGGGTTGACTTGGCACATGCTCACAACATGTTATGACTATCCAAAGTCACCATAGCCTTGATGATCCTTATAGTTTTCAACTTGTAGTATCACTTTATGCTTTGATCAATTATGTTTTGTCGCTCTGCATGATTATGGCCATTATTGCTCTCTTAGTTTGTCGCTCCCAGTCTTTTGCTAGCCTCCACAACCAAGTATGAGTTCCGCTCATGCATCCAACTCCCTAAACCAAGTTATTCCAAAGAGTCCACCATACCTACCTACTAGCTTATGCTATTCCAAGTATATTCATGCTTTTGTTTACCTTCCGAATTAAACTTGTTATGAGAAAACAAGTGATTAAAGCTCTCACGAACTTGATGGCACACTTTACTTTTATTGCCCTTAATAAACTTGAATCATTGTGTCGTCTATGTTGTATATGCTTGCACATATTTGTTGGGAATTAGCAGAACCATGCTTTCATGGGGAACGCTTTAAACATTGCACTTGGTACTTGTACCTGGTTGATATCATGCTCTTTTGTGTATGGATGTCGTCGGTGTGAAATGAAAGGGGAGCTTGTAAGTCCATGGAGTTATGTATATGTGTTAGAGAAACACCTGGGCCGCTGGTCTAATCCATGCTGACATGGTGGAAACCTGCAGCGTAACCATAATGAGCTGTCTATGAAGCATTCTTATTATAAAAAAGAGTCCTATATTGAGAAAAAAAGAAAGAAAAAAAAGATTATGAAAAGAGGAAAGAGAGAAAAAAGCACCATATTCCCATGGTAAATAAGAAGATTGCTGAGATGCTCGTTGTCTGCTTGCCTTGTCATTTTGATATGGGGATTCTTCTGTATCATCGGGCAAGGGGTACCCCGTTGGCGGTTCTCTATGATACAAATGTACTTACGATGACAAGAACTTACCGGTGACTAAACTTGAGTAGCATGAGGAGCAGCCCTTGTATACAAGGGACATGAGATTTCTAACTTATACTTCATCAAGCATGTACACCATAGTTTGTTCACTTTAACCTTAATCACTTCAAGATGCTTATGATAGGGGCAATGAGAGCTGAAAGCTATAAGTACCATAATTTTTGGAAGCTCTTTATGAAACTTGAATCTCTACTTCCTTCTATGAAGGCCCTTCTTCCACCATTATATATTGAGTCTCCACCATCCATCTTTATGCTCCTACTTTGAGAGCATAGTGGCCATTCTTAGTTCTATGTGCATTGTCCCAAGACTAGTTGATTGATGCATAACTTGATATTGCTTGTTTTAAACTATTTGTATCTAGTCACTCTTATGAAAGCATTGTTATTCATGAATCTTTTGTTTGTGCCTTTTCATGTTGTATCATAGTTTGTTTGTCTTATTGCTAGAACTTTGTCTTCCATGTTATGATTGAAGTATTATGATCCCATCTTTGAATGTTTTGCAAGTACTTTGATCAAGTCTTTGATGGTGCATGTCACCTCAAAAATTATTCTTTCTTTTTATCACTTACCTACTCGAGGACGAGCAGAATTTAAGCTTAGGGATGTTGATACATTGCAAATGTATCTATAATTTTTGATGTTCCATGCTTGGTTTTATCCACTTTCTTGTGTTTTGTCCACACTTTGGAGTACTTTTCATATGATTTCTTGGACTAACCTATTAACAAGAGACACAGTGCCAGCTACCTGTTTTCTGCTGTTTTTGGTTCCAGGAAAGTCAGAAAATGAATATTCTCGGAATTGGACGGGACAAAAGCCAAAGTGCCTATTTTCCGGAAGTCATCAGATGCCAGAATACGAGACGGAGAAGGGCTAGCGGCCGTCCACACCACGTGGCCATGCGGCCAGGCCTGACCCACGCCAGGGGGTGGTCTGGCCGACCCCAGCACCCCCTCAGCCTCTCCTTCCGCATATAAGATGCCCTCGGGACGAAAACCCTAAGTACCCGATCAAAAATCCACGAAAGAGTTTGTAGCCGCTGTCATCTCCATCCCTAGATCAGGAGGGATCTGAAGCTTTTCCCGGCACCCTGCCAGAGAGGGGAATTCACCCTGGAGGCCTTCTTCATCACCATGCAACCCTCCGGTGTGATGCGTGAGTAATTCATCCTTGGACTACGGATCCATGTAGTAACTAGATGGCTGGTTCTCCTCCTTTGTGCTTTCATGTCTAGATCTTGTGAGCTCCGTTCATGATCAAGATCATCTATTTGTAATTCTGCATGTTGTGTTTGCGGGGATCCGATGGATATTGAGATTCTATTTCAGATTGATTATTGATTTTATCATGTCTTTGTTATTTGTGATCTTGCATGCTTTCCGTTGTTAGTAGCTATCTTGGCCAAGTAGATGCTAGCAACTCCAAGAGTTGGTATTTATGCTCGATAGTGGGTTCATGCCTCTGGTAATCTGGGGAAGTGACATAAATCTCTAAGGTACTAGATGTGCTGTTGCTACTAGGGAGAAAACAACAATCCTTTGTTCATAAAACAATCGTATTATTTACTTTACACGCAATTCGTAAAGCAATAATCTGTTGCTTGCAACTTAATACTGGAGGGGGTTCGGATGATAACCTGAAGGTGGATTATTAGTCATAGATGCAATTAGATGGCGGTCTATGTATAATGTTGTAATGCCCAATCGAATCTCAAAGGAGTCAAGGTGATTAGTATATGCATGTATTGCTTTCTCGATGTTTGTCAATTGCCCCGATGTAATTTGTTCACCCAGCATGTTATCTATCTTAAGGAGAGCCACCTCTAGTGAACTATGGATCCCGGTCCTTTCTTTTACATACAATCTACAAATTGTTTACTGCTTCGTGTTTACTTTCTGCAAACTATTACTTCCATTCGATGCGTTTAATCCTTTGTTTTTAGCAAAACACGATGATATTGACAACCTCATCGCAAGTTGGGGACAGAGTTTTGTGGTTGTGTTGTGCAGGTCTCCACGTTGCTACTAGCACCGGTAGTGCGCCCTACCAAGGCTCAGCTAGCAACACCTTTGGGGTGTTTCCTTGCTCCTACTGGTTCGATTAAACCTTGGTTTCATAACTGAGGGAAACTTGTTGTTGTGTTCATCATACCTTCCCCTTGGGGTTCCGAACGAGCTCTACATCAACACCGAGCCATCAGAGGCTTGCATGGTGATGAAGAAGGCCTCCAGGGTGAATTCCCCTCTCTGGCAGGGTGCCGGGAAGAGCTTCAGATTCCTCCCGATCTAGGGATGGAGATGACGGCGGCTACACACTCTTTCGTAGAACTTTGATCGGGTACTTAGGGTTTTCGTCCCGAGGGCAATATATAGGCGGAAGGAGAGGCCAGGGGTGCTTGATCGGCGGACCACCCCATGCGGCTGAGCCGGCACGCGTGGCCAGTGGTGTGGCTAGCCCCAGCCCTTCTCCGTCTCGTGATACGGCATCGATGACTTCCGGAAAAATAGGCACTTTGGCTTTTGTCCCGTCCAATTCCGAGAATATTCATTTTCTGACTTTCCTGGAACCAAAAACAGCAGAAAACAGGCAGCTGGCACTATGGCTCTTGTTAATAGTTTAGTCCAAGAAATCATATGAAAAGTACTCGAAAGTGTGGACAAAACACAAGAAAGTGGATAAAACCAAGCATGGAACATAAAAAATTATAGATACATTTGCAATGTATCAATGATAACCTGAACATGGATTATTAGTCATATATGCATTTGGATGGCGGTCTATGTATAATGTTGTAATGCCCAATCAAGTCTCAAAGGAGTCAAGATGATTAGTATATGCTTGTATGCTTTCTCGATGTTTGTCAATTGCCCCGCTGTAATTTGTTCACCTAGCATGTTATCTATCTTAAGGAGAGCCACCTCTAGTGAACTATGGACCCCGGTCCTTTCTTTTACATTCAGTCTAGAAACTGTTTACTGCTTTGTGTTTACTTTCTGCAAACTATTACTTCCTTCCATTCGATACATTTAATCCATTGTTTTCAGCAAAACCGTTGACATAGACAACCTCATCGCAAGTTGGGGACAGAGTTTTGTGGTTGTGTTGTGCAGGTCTCCATGTTGCTGCTGGCACCGGTAGTGCGCCCTGCCAATGTTCAGCTAGCAACACCTTTGGGGTTTCCTTGCTCCTACTGGATTTATAACCTTGGTTTCGTATTGAGGGAAAACTTGCCGCTGTGCTCATCATACCTTCCTCTTGGGGTTCCCCAACAAGCTCGATATATTTTGGGCCATCAAGCTCTTTTTCTGGCGTTGTTTCCGGGGAGTCAAGGACATCTTCACAAGGGGAGTCCCTCATAACCAATCTCTTTACTTTGTTTTATTTGTTTTGCTTAGTTTATTTCTACTTTGTTTGCTTGTTTCTTTATCAAAAATACAAAACATAGTTCCTTCTATAGTTGTTATTTTCATTGGTATGTTATTGTCTTGCTTTATCATGCTTTCTATTAATGGTTGGTTTCTTTGAAACTGAATCTTATTGTCAAGGTGGGTTCACGGAAGAACAAAAATATTATTATAAGGAACACCGCTTGTCACAAAAAGGGAAACACTTATGGGAACAAATTGATAAATTGTATACCATTGCTATAAACGTGTGCTACTTATAATGTTACTTATTGCTTTGATAAATCTTGTTGTTGTAGGAGGTATAAACACCTCCCTTTTCAATGTGAGTATAATGATAATGTTACCATATCTTCTTATGTTAAAGGGAATTATGACTTTTATGATGTGGAACAAATTGAAGAATTTATTGCTTGGAAGGGTGCATTTGAACTTGCTAGTTTGCTTGAAAATACTGATGATTCACCTTATAAATATGAGGTTTATGATATACTTAAATTTTTCTTTGATAATTACAAGGTAGAAAATGGCTATATTCTTGAATATCTTGATAGATGCTCTCCACCAATGGAAGAGACTAATGCCTTGTAGGAGCCTATGAAAGAAGAAATTGATGAAACTGGAAGCTCATTGGATGAAAAAGAGGAGGAGAGTGATGATCAAGAGGAGGAAGAATGGATCTACCCATCCCTACCTTCTAATGAGAGAAACTCTTTACCCCTTACATTATTTGATTGTCCCCCATGCTTACAAAAGGAGGACGAATGTCATGTTCCTAAGGATTCTTTTGAAAATGTTTATAATAAAGCTCTAGTGTTTGTGGATCATGAAAAGAATGCTTTAGGTGATAGTTATATTGTTGAGTTTATTCATGAGGCTACTAAAAATTATTATGAGAGAGGAAAATATGGTTGTAGAAGTTTTCATGGTAATGAAACACCTCTCTATGTGCTAAAAGTTTTGAAGTTGCTCTTGTTTTATCTACCCATTCTTGTTACTATGTGCTTCTTTGATTTATTTTCTTACAATATTCCTATGCATAGGAAGTGGGTTAGACTTAAATGTGTTTTGAATTTGCTTCTTGATGCTCTCTTTTACTTCAATTCATATTTCTTATGTGAGCATCTTCTCAAACTATCATGCCTAACTTAAAGGCGTTAAAGAAAAGTACTTATTGAGAGATAACCCAAAAGTTTGAGATGAGTCTTGGAAGTTATTACTTCAGGAATAACCGTTCCTTATCCTTTTTATTTGCTTTTTGTGCCAAGAGTAACCTCTAATGAGAGAGAAGTAATGATTGGGAAAGTTGCTGTCCCAAAACAGATTTATGTGATTCACCGTAAAAATTCTTGTAAAATCTCTGTACGTCCTTTTAATGCGTGAATTTTTGTGCTTATGCCCCAGGTTGTTATCTAACTTTCGTTAGTTCAACACTTTTCGATTTGATCAACAGAAGGTCTTCTAAAAACTTTGTCTTTACCTGCTGGTCTGTTTTGACAGATTTCTGCCATTTTTTGCATTTGCTTCTTGTTGGTTCCTTTTTGAGTTCTTTTGGGGAATTGAGCTTTTTGAGGGAAGTGCTACAGTAGCTAGTGTTTTAATGGAAGTTTTATTGGTGTTGGAATTGAACCTAAAGACTTATTATCTTAAGTGCACTAATGTTGCTAATAAAGATTGTGTGTAGTTTTGTATGAAGGAAAAATTTCAGGTGTATGGAAGGAATGAGTAATGAGATGAAGAATAGACTAAAGCTCAAGATTGGGGATGCCACGCGTGTCACCCCAAGAAATATCCAATAATTACAAGCTTCAAAGCTTGGGGATGCCCAAGGCATCCCCCTCTTCATCAATAAAAATCACAGGTTTCTTCCAAACGCTTCATTTTTATTATTTCATGCACAGTTGTGTTGTTCTTGGAGCGTCTTCTTTTTCATTTTCGTTTTGGTTTTTCATTTGCTTTGTTTTCTGAATAAATTGGTTGTACCCCCTCTTTCATACATTGGTTTTCAAATAGTTTGGTTTGGTTTGGAAAAGAGTAGGAAAGTTCATGCTTAAGTGTTAAAGAGAGCTTGTTTTTGACTGTGGCCTATGCTTTGTCATGCCATGCTTAATATTGTTTTGGCTTTATGCTTAGTATTCTTTGTTGTAGCATGATGATACATAGCAAATGTATCTATAATTTTTGATGTTCCATGCTTGGTTTTATCTACTTTCTTATGTTTTGTCCACACTTTGGAGTAGTTTTCATATGATTTCTTGGACTAACCTATTAACAAGAGCCACAGTGCCAGCTGCCTATTTTCTGTTGTTTTTGGTTCTAGGAAAGTCAGAAAATGAATATTCTCGGAATTGGACGGGACAAAAGCCAAAGTCAGTTTTTCACCGAGGGACACACGGAGCCAGAATACGAGACGGAGAGGCGCTA
Source organism: Avena insularis (assembly GCA_023614405.1). Lineage (NCBI taxonomy): Eukaryota > Viridiplantae > Streptophyta > Magnoliopsida > Poales > Poaceae > Avena > Avena insularis. Next base: position 89,460,749 of record CM042696.1, on the reverse strand, counting down.
GGGGGCGGCCACACCACCTGGCCGTGCGGGCCAGGCCTGGTCGCGTCAGGGGGTGGTGTGGCCAGACCAGGCACCCCCTCGGCCTCTCCTTCCGACTATAAGATGCCTTCGATGCATAAACCCTAGATCGTCAATCAGAAATCCACGAAAAGTTCCGCAGCGTCGCCGCCACTGAAGGGGAGATTCGGGGGACAGAAAGTCTCTGTTTGGCACCCTGCCGGGAAGGGGAAGTGCCCCCGGAGCCATCTCCATCGATCTCCACCACCATCTCCATCACCATTGCTGATTCCCATGATAAGGAGGGAGTAGTTCTCTCTCGAGGATAAGGGTTCTACCGGTAGCTATGTGTTCATCTCTCTCTCTCTATGCATGATCTTATTGAGATCATGAGCTTGTAATCTATAGATCTACCTTGCTACTCAAGTGCTTTAATAGATCTCTGCTCTCCCCATGTGTGTGAAGTTGACAGTGTGCACACCATGGTGGCACTTAGGCTAGAGATTACAAATACTTGTTATGAGTTATATTATGAGTTGGATGTCTCTATGAAATTGTGGTGTTTGTTTGAACCATCTAGTTCTCAAGGTGACAGTGTGGGGTTATCTAGATGGGAAAGGCTTAGTTTGAGGTGTGCTGTTATAGCCCTACCATGGATTAGAGTGTCCAACCGGAGAGTAGTTCAGCGTAGTATCATAAAGAAGAATATATTTATATGAGAGTGTTCACTAGTGAAAGTATGATCCCTAGGACTTGTTTCTAAGCACCGAAACACCATTTTCTATTAGATCTATTACATGTTTGCTTGCTTCTATCTTTATTTCAGTTTTACTTTAGTCTTTTCCACGCCATCAAGCTATTTTCTATCACCGTTACCACTTATAATTATCTATACCCCTTGTATTTCACTATCTCTTCGCTGAACTAGTGCACCTATACACATGACAAGTGTATTGGGTGTGTTGGGGACACAAGAGACTGCTTGTATCTTGATTGTAGGGTTGCTTGAGAGGGGATATCTTTGACCACTTCCTCCCTGAGTTCGATAAACCTTGGGTGATCCACTTAAGGGAAAACTTGCTAGTGTTCTACAAACCTCTGCACTTGGAGGCCCAACAACTATCTACAAGAATAGAAATGCGTAGAAATCACATGACTTGTTATAAACAATTGAGATTGCTTAATGTGCCTTGGATGAATCATGCGTTATTTTAGCATATTAAAGCATAGTATTGTGGTATTCTCCTTTGATGCTTTATTTGGGTTGACTTGGCGCATGATCACACCATGTTATGACTATCCCAAGTCACCATAGCCTTTGTGATCCTTAAGTTTTCAACTTGTAGTATCACTTTATGCTTTGATCAATGATGTTTTGTCGCGCTGCATGATTATGGCCATTATTGCTCTCTTAGTTTGTCGCTCCCAGTCTTTTGCTAGCCTCCACAACCAAGTATGAGTTCCAATCATGCATCCAACTCCCTAAACCAAGTTATTCCAAAGAGTCCACCATACCTACCTATTAGCATATGTTATTCCAAGTATATTCATGTTTTTGTTTACCTTCCAAATTAAACTTGTTATGAGAACACTAGTGATTAAAGCTCTCACGAACTTGATGGCACACTTTACTTTTCTTGCCCTTAATAAACTTGAACCATTGCGTCGCCTATGTTGTATATGCTTGCACTTATTTGTTGGGGATTAGCAGAACCATGCTGTCATGGGGAACGCTTTCAACATTGCACGAGTACTTTGATATCATGCTCTTTTGTCTATGGATGTCGTCGGTGTGAAATGAAAGGGGAGCTTATAAGTCCATGGAGTTATGTATATGTGTTAGAGAAACACCTGAGCCGCTGGTCTAATCCATGCTGACATGGTGGAAACCTACAGCATAACCATAATGAGCTGTCTATGAAGCATTCTTCTTATAAAAAAGAGTCCTATATTGAGAAAAAAGAGAAAAAGAAAAAAGAAAGATTATGAAAAGAGGAAAGAGAAAAAAGCACCATATTCCCATGGTAAATAAGAAGATTGCTGAGATGCTCGTTGTCTGCTTGCCTTGTCATTTTGATATGGGGATTCTTCCGTATCATCGGGCAAGGGGTACCCCGTTGGCGGTTCTCTATGATACACATGTACTTACGATGACAAGAACTTACCGGTGACTAAACTTGAGTAGCATGAGGAGCGTCCCTCGTATTCAAGGGACATGAGATTTCTAACTTATACTTCGTCAAGCATGTACACCATAGTTTGTTCACTTTAACCTTAATCACTTCAAGATGCTTATGATAGGGGCAATGAGAGCTGAAAGCTATAAGTACCATAATTTTTGGAAGCTCTTTATGAAACTTGAATCTCTGCTTCCTTCTATGAAGGCCTTTCTTTCACTTATATATTGAGTCTCCACCTTCTACCTTTATGCACTTACTTTGAGAGCATAGTGGCCATTCTTAGTTCTATGTGCATTATCCCAAGACTAGTTGATTGATGCATAACTTGATATTGCTTGTTTTAAACTATTTGTATCTAGTCACTCTTATGAACTTTGAAGGTGTCCTATGCATTTATATTTGCTACTCTATGAGGGACAACTTGAATGCCATTATGCTATGTTTTCTTTATGTGAAACAAACAAACGTCTTGCAAAGCATTGTTATTCATGAATCTTTTGTTTGTGCCTTTTCATGTTGCAATATAGTTTCTTTGTCTTATTGCTAGAACTTTGTCTTTCATGCTATGGTTGAAGTACTATGATCCCAGCTTTGAATGTTTTACAAATGCTTTGATCAAGTTTATGATGGTGCATGTCACCTCAAAAATTATTCTTTCTTTTTATCACTTACCTACTCGAGGACGAGCAGGAGTTAAGCTTGGGGATGTTGATACATTGCAAATGTATCTATAATTTTTTTATGTTCCATGCTTGGTTTTATCTACTTTCTTGTGTGTTGTCCACACTTTGGAGTACTTTTCATATGATTTCTTGGACTAACCTATTAACAAGAGCCACAGTGCCAGCTGCCTGTTTTCTACTGTTTTTGGTTCCAGAAAGTCAGAAAATGAATATTCTCGGAATTGGACGGGACAAAAGCCAAAGTCATTATTTTACTTGGGACACCTGGGGCCAGAATATGAGACGGCGAAGGTCCAGCGGCCAGGCCTGGCAACCGCCAGGGGGTGTTGTGGCTAGCCCAGGCACCCCCTCGACCTCTCCTTCCGCCTATATATTGCCTATGATACGGGAACCCTAATTACCCAATCAAAATTCCATGAAAGAGTCTGTAGCCATCGTCATCTCCATCCCAAGATTGGGAGGGATCTGAAGCTCTTCCTGGCACCCTGCCAGAGAGGGGAATTAACCCTGGAGGTCTTCTTCATCATCATGCAAGACTCCGGTGTGATGCGTGAGCAGTTCATCTCTGGATTACAGGTCCATGTAGTAGCTAGATGGCTGGTTCTCCTCCTTTGTATTGTCATGTTTAGATCTTGTGAGCTCCGTTCATGATTAAGATCATCTATTTGTAATTATGCATGTCGTGTTTGCGGGGATCCGATGGATATCGAGATGCTATTTCAGATTGATTATTGATTCTATCATGTCTTTGTTATTTGTGATCTTGCATGCTTTTCATTGTTAGTAGGTATCTTAGGAGCTTCAATATGTTCTATAAAAGTCTTAAGTATTTGCAAAATAATAGCATCATCAAGTTGCAGTTCATTAGCAATTTCTTTTACCTCACCGGAGTCTTTATAAGCATTGAGACAATCATATTCAATTTTTATACATCCTTCGCCTCCTAAATTAAACCCCCATGTTTCTCTATTACGGTGAATTTGTTCTAAAAGTTCCTAAGCTTTAATTATAGTTAACTCCATGAAAGAACCTCCTGAATTCGTGTCAAGCTCATGTTTAATTTCTTGATTAAGTCCTCCATAGAAAATATGCAAAACGTACCATTCAGGTAAATCATGATGGGGACATTTATGAAGTAGAGACTTTTACCTTTTGTAGGATCTTACCAAACCTTCACCTGGGCGGTTCTTGAAGTTTGTAATTGCCCTTCTTACTTTAGCAATTTTTACCTTGGGAAAGAATTGAAACACAAATTCTCCTTTAAGTTTTTCCCAGGTATAAATTTTCTGTGCAGGGCAAATTCTATACCAAGCCAAAGCAATGTTAGTTAGAGATTGGCTAAATAGTTTAAGTTTCAATTCATCATCAGAATAGCCTCCCAATTTAAGAGTCCAACATAGCTCAGTAAAATGAATTAAATGATTGTAAGGATCCTCATCGGGATCATCTCCTGGAAAAGTTTTCTATTTAATAATAGCGATAAAACGAGGGTTAACCTCGTATTCTGGTTCGCTCCCACTCGAGAATTATTTAACTAGTTCTCTATTGAACTTCCTGAGGTATTTAGTAGCATCGAGCTGATTAATCAGTCCGAGTGCAGTCATGCTGCTTACCAGAAACTAGTTAACAACTTTAGTAAAACAATGAGTAAAATAAGTAACTAAGAACATAGACTAAAAGCGCTTAGCTCCCCAGCAATGGCGCTAGAAAATAGCTTGATGACTGCAAGTGCACAAACCAATTGTAGCTAGTTTCAAAGTAAAGATATCGAACCCATAGAGAGATATTGGTAAAGGTCTTTATGCCCCTCGTTACTCTCTACCAAAGTACACCTATAAGCTCTCTTTGATCTCAAGTAAACGGTGTTTGAAAGGTTTATGGTTGATTGCAGAAAAGTAATTAAAATAAGTAAAAGAAAACAAGTAACAAGTTTGTGTGAAAGCATGGTTGAACTCAATTGGGCTAAAACATTCTCGGGGATGTAGGTTACACCACTAGCATAGTATTACTGTTATGTGTTATCAATATAACATACTCCTTGTGTCATGATATGTGTGGAGAGAGCCCCATAATAAGATGTTCACTACAAGTTTCATAGGGAGCCACTTTGTTGAGCCAAGAGTGATGTCACCTCTAAATAACCACTTCGATGTCTGAGAGCAATCACCCATACAAACCACCACAACTAAGGGTTTCCCCATGGATATCATAATTAGCTTAGGGAGTCCCTCTTTAATCTTCCTTTGACCATGTAGGTTACGAGCCGATGTTAGTCACGGGGCATTCCGGGTATGCTTCCAAGACATGTCCAAAGGATTTCTCCCTCCCTTTAGTACCGCAGGCAAATGATATGCGGCCGACTACACATACCATCTAAAGAGAGATATCAAATAAAATCATAATTATATCATAGACAAGCAAGTCATACAGACACAAGAATAGATCATCTTTATTACAAGTTCATAATGGTGCTAGGGTTTCTCCATCTCCCCAACAACAAAGGAACTACTCACTCATGGAAGCAATCAACAACATCATCATAATCAAATGAATGGATAAAAGTATGAAGGTAGATCTAATGCAAACCACAATTGGATCTGGAATTACAAAGAGATCTAATAGATCAAAGATGGGGGTAATGATGGTAATGGAGATGCATCGGTTGATGATGAAGGGGATGATGCGTTGTCCTCCAATGATTCGTGAAGCAGCTAGGATTTTACCCAAGCCAAGTTCCTCCTTCAGATCCATCTCGGATGTGGTTTTTTGTGGTTTCTGGTGGCTGTGAATGTCGGATCTCTCTCTCGTCTTCGCCAGGAGAAAGTATTTAATGAGGCGGTCGAGATGGCGCCTGGTACGAGCGGACGGTATGGGCGGGCTCCGCCCGTACAAGTGGTCGTTATCAGTACTGGTGCCTCCTCCTTGTTTGGTATTCTTTCAGGTGCGAAGGTAAATTCATAAAATGACTTTTATCACTTAGAAATATCATAAAGTTACACAATATGACAGCTCTAATTGATATGTTCACATATGACTCCGTGATTTGGGATCTTGTTGAAACAAGTACAAAATAGTGTGCGTAGACGCGGTGAAATAAAAAGATCCCTACTCTATTTATGAAAAACGAAAGGTAAATATGCTTCAATTTTGGACTCATCAATTCCCTACAGGGATTCGATACAAAGAGGACCCTAAGAAGAGGGGAAGAACCATTAGAGTTGCTAATGGTGTTGAGGCTGAGGCTATTGGAGAGTTCTTACTTATGATCCATAGTAGCTTTATGCTTCATTTACGTAATTTACTTTATCTACCCTCTATGAGACGAAACCTTGTGTCCGTCTCATGCTTAGATGATGATGGTTTTCACTATGACTTTGGGAACAAGATATGTATAATTATGTTTGACAATAATAATGTTGGTCTTGCCTTCCGACAAGACAAACTTTATCTTGTTTCCTTTAGAGATTCCATAAATGAAGTTGATGTCTCTTCTAATGTGAATGTTAGTACCAAGCGTAAGTGGGATGATGATGAGACTTCTTTGAAACTATGGCACTGTCATCTGGGCCATATTTGGAGGGGGAGAATTGAGCGTCTCATTAAGGAGCAAGTTCTTCATCCTTTGGATTTCTCAGATGCGGACCTGGATCATTGTATTGATTGCATCAAAGGGAAATATGCTAAGAGAATGAATAAAGGTGCAAATCGAAGCACGTGAGTTTTAGAAATTGTTCACATGGATATATGCGGTCCGTTTAATGTAAAATTAGTGGATGGTTTTGATTACTTCATAACATTCAGTGATGATTTCTCCCACTATGGATATATCTACCCTATCAAATAAAGATCCGAGGCATTAGAAAAGTTCAAGATATTTAAAGCTGAAGTTGAGAATCAAGTTGGTCAAAAGATTAAAGTTGTAAGGTCTGATCGTTATGGTGAGTACTACGGTAGACACACTACTTATTGCCAAATTCCTGGACGTTTTGCTAAGTCCCTACATGAAAATGGTATTGTTTCTCAGTATTCAGCACCAGGCGAACCTCAGCAAAATGGAGTCACTGAAAGGCGGAATCGTACTCTTATGGACATGGTATGAAGTATGTTAAGTCACTCCACTTTGCCGCTTGGTTTATGGATAGAATCTCTAAAGATAGTTGCACATATTCTTAATAAGGTTCCCAGCAAATCAATGCCGAAAACACCGTATGAATTATGGACTTGGAGAAAACCTACCCTGAGTTATTTGCATGTGTGGGGCTGCCCTACCGAGGAAAGAGTTTTCAATCCAATTATGGGAAAGTTAGACCCCAAGACTATCAGCTGCCATTTCATTGGTTATCCTAACAAATCTAAGGCATATCGTTTCTATTGTCGAAAGCAATTCACTAAGTTTGTTGAAACAAGACACGATGTGTTTTTGGAAAGTTATATGTTGAGGGGAAGCATGACTCCTAGGAAAATTGCCTTGGAGGAGAAACAGGATTATGTTCTGATCCATGTGATACAAGAGCCAGTGTTTCATGCTCATGTTGAGGTTACACCTCCAGTTGAAAGGACTGCTAATCCTACACCTGCTGAGATACCAGTGACTCCGTCAAATTCCATACCTAATGATACTTCTACTGAAGATGCTCAGCAGCCTGAAGTTGTGGTTGAGGTACCAAATAATGTACCTCTCATAAGGTCAAAGCGGGCTAGAAAGTCCGCTATTTCTAGTGATTATGTCACTTATATAAGTGAGGATATGAATGAGTCGATGTTGGATGATGATCCTGCATCATTTAATTAAGCCATACAAAGTGATCATTCATCAGAGTGGCTTGATGCTATGAAAGATGAAATGAAGTCCATGAGCATTATTGATGTATGGGACTTAGTAGAAATTCCTGAAGGAGCCAAAAGTGTGGGAAGTAGATGGGTCTATAAGACCAAACATGACTCCAAAGGTGATATTGAAAGGTTCAAAGCAAGTCATGTGGCTAAGGGCTTCACTCAAATAGAAGGTATTGATTATAATGTGACTTTTCACTGTCTCTTCTAAGGACTCATTCAGAATTATTATGGCACTTGTGGCTCATTATGATCCGGAGTTGCATCAGATGGATGTCAAAACGACATTTATGAATGGTGACTTACAGCATGAAGATGTTTACATGGCTCAACGGGAAGGTTTTGTTATGGAAGGGAAGGAACACTTAGGATGTCGTCTTAAGAAATCCATTTATGGATTAAAGCAAGCTTCAAGGCAATGGTACTTCAAGTTTGATCAAGTCATAAAGAATTTTGGTTTCAAAGAGAATGAAGTGGACAATTGCATTTATGTGAAGTTCAGTGGGAGAAATTTTGTCTTTCTGATATTGTATGTCGATGACATACTCTTAGACAGTAGCGATAAGAATATGCTGCTGGAAACTAAAAGGTTTCTCTCTTCAAAGTTTGATACGAAAGATCTCGGTGAAGCCGCTTATGTCTTAAGCATTCAAATTCACCGAGATAGATCCAGAGGTATCTTGGGGCTATCACAAATAGCATATATTGAGAAGGTACTCAAAAAGTTCAATATACATAAGTGCTCAGCCTCGCCTGCTCCTATTGTCAAGGGCGATAAGTTTGGGACTTTCCAATGCCCAAGTAATGATTATGAATCTGCGTAGATGAAGTTAGTTCCTTATGCTTCAATTATTGGAAGTATGATGTATGCACGGGTATGCACTCGCCCTGACTTAGCATTCATAACCAGGATGCTTGGCAGATATCAGTCTAATCCAAGATTAGATCACTGGAAGGCTGCTAAGAAAGCTTTGCGTTATTTGCAAGGCACAAAAGGCCTCATGCTCACATTTTAGACAACTGATAACCTTGAGGTGGTGGGTTATTCAAATGCTGATTTTGCGGTGTGTGTTGACACTAATAAATCGACATCGGGTTATATTTTCACCCTAACAGAAGGATCTATTTCTTGGAAAAGCACCAAACAAAGTGTTACGGCATCGTCAACAATGCAGGCAGAGTTTGTGGCATGTTATGAGGCAACTGACCAGGCAGTATGGCTAAATAATTTCATTCCGTGTTTAAGAGTGATTAATAGTATATCTAGGCCTCTCACTCTTTTCTGCGATAATCAACCCGCAGTGATCTACTCGAGTAACAACAAGTCAAATGGTGCTGCCAAACACATTGACATCAAGTACCATATTATGAAAGATAGAATCCAGGATCAGGCAATAAGTATTAATTAAGCATATAAGGACTAATGCAATGTTAGCGGATCCACTCACGAAAGGCATGCCACCCAGTGTGTTTAAAGAGCATGTTGCTAACATGGGATTGGCAGAAAGCTTTTGATCCTTGAATTGGGACTGTTATGACACCATCTCCCCATAAGTCTAAGTAGGGTTCTCCTCTTCGATGGAATGATGTATTGTAGTCAATTAGTTCGATGGTACTTAACTGACCATTGTAATTTATTGTCTCTATATAGGTTTAAACAAAGAGTCGAGCTCATAAGTTTGTAATAAGTATAAGTTTATGGAGCTCCTAACTTAAAGAAGTTCTGTTTTGAAATTAAGTGGTGTATTATAATAACTGGGTTCTACGGTACTCTACAACCATTATAATTATGTTGTCTCGTATGCTTTTTTGTTGAGAAATAGGCTTATAAAGTTTATCCTTACGAATAAGGAGAGAATATTGGATAAAGGTGATATGCAGTAATCTACATGAATCTGTGATCAAATTAAGTCTAAATAATTTATTTTAGGGGCTGGTTTATTAACAACCATTGAATGTCCTGATAAGTGGCATCCTGACCATCCATTTAGAGGTGTTGGTTTCTCTAGTGCAAGTGCTATAAATAGGGGCCCTAGGGTTAGAGATGTTAACTCTCTCACGATGGCTCTCTCTCTCTTTCTCTCCTGCTATCTGATCAAGCCTAGCACCAAAAGCACTAGGAAGGACCTCTCACAATCATCAACAAGGTTCAGGTGAAGCAAATCAAGAGGATGCCATGGCTGGACCTCTTGATCAAGGTACACACCCTATATCATCTCTCTTCTTGTGGCTCAATTCTTAAGCTTGATGATCCTAAGGGATCTAACAGTTAGCACTCCACCAAACTTGCTGCCCACCAACACGCGGCACCACGGTCTTGAATTCATTGTCGTCGTCTCAGCATGACAAACAATGCGATGCCGGCCGGATCGAGACGAGACGGTCATAGACAAGGGGTGGTAGGTCCATAGCCACGCGGGAGGAAACAACCTCCATCGCCAAAGACGGTAATCGACCGGACGTGACAGCAAGAAAACACCAGGACATTGGAGCCGGAGGGCAGCAACAAAACAGCCACCCGGAGGGCGTCCTCCACCGCCAATGGCGAGTGCTGACCAGACAGGGAAGCAGGGACACACCCGGCCTGGCAAGCCCGACTGGTCCCCGGAAGGGCCCGTAAAGTCCCTACCACCATGCTGCTGCACGTAGGCTACCACCGCCGCCACCCTCTAGATCGGCGCCATAAGCCCGGCTGAGCCCATATGTGCTTGTGAAGTCAACGCCACCATCCCCGTCATGAAACGCATGCAGTCCAACCAAAAACAGGCTTGACCAGAGCTGCCCTTCCCTGACCCAGATCTGGGCTTGCAGGAGGCCATCAGCCAAGCTGCCCGCGCCGCCAAAGGGTTAACGCCATCACCACCGTCGCCATCTGAGCTACTCCGGAGCACCGCCGGCTTTGGAGCACCTCCCACCGCCATGTTGCCCCGCGCTAGCCTGAAGACGAGAGGGTAGAGGCTAGGGGCCGGCGCTGCCCGGGGCTAGCCCGGCGCAGGCGGCCTACGACGGTAGGGAGGAGGGCTCGGAGGAAGGGCAGAGGAACGGCTGGTCGCTCGTGCGGAGATGACTGGTCGCAGGAGTTTTTTCCATCTGTCTGATTGCTTACTTTTGCCCGAGGGTTCCTATCAAAAATAAAAAAATAAGACCATTCATGGAAGACCATTGAGGAGGTATTGACACTCTTTCGTATACTACATCTGATCCAAAATATAAGATATTTTGGTAGGATAAAAAATATAAGATGTTTTGGTAGACTACTTTAGTCTACTAAAATATCTTATATTTAAAAATAGAGGTAGTAGTATTTTTAATATCTATTATATACTCTAAAATAAATATAAGAGTTTTTTGGAGGAACCATGTTAAGCCACGTCACTTAAAATAATTTTGATAGTTAGATCTAAAATATATGAATAAAATAATTTTGATAATTTTATTGAGAAAATGGGTAGATATGAGTTTCGACAAACCTCTATTCAGTATGACACCATCTCCACCAAGACATTATTGCCAAAAATAAACTAAGCTTAACATATCTTAACTACACTCTAAAGACTGATTAGTGCCTTCAGCACCTTCTAGAGCCTTTATTTGTAGCTGAAGTGCAAGTGACAAGGGAAGCGATTAAACGGGATATTTTCATTGAAAATGAGAAGGGTAAATAGTAGGTTCAAGGATAAGATAATTTTAGATGCAAAGAAATGGCTAGGCTCCTTCATGGATGATTTTTGCAGCTGTACATTATAAATATGTTCAAATCATTATCATATTTCTTTATAAAATTACAGTCGATAAATTTTTATAGATGTACGTAAGAAAATTAAAGTTAATAGATCATCATACATGAACATATCGCCTTTCTAAATTGTAACGAGTTTAACAATCAATAATAGATCCTGCCAAAGTGTATCATGTTTTTAGACGATAACAGTATGACTTGAACTTATTGCAACTGAAAGATTTTATAAGTTTACTTAAATGTCATATATCAATTTTCCAATAAATTTACGATTTGAAAGATTAAAGATGAAAAGGCAATTGATTAGTTCTGTTGTTATGGAATACTTAAGTCATATAAATATTTGCAAGAAGAAGTTATACTCTCACCTTATCTTATGAAGGTGATACAATTAAGGGTGTCTTCATAACCTTACGATTTAATAATCAAAAGGGAGTTTTGTAACTAGATTTGAGCACCTATCCCTAAAGTATTGGATGTGGAAAATAGTGGTCATTCATTTTGTGTGCTCTTGGTTCCGTATAAGCATCATAGGATCATTGCTCAGGTAAACTCTAAATATATGAGTTTATTTTAGATAAAATTATTTGGCAGTTTGTATGTTATCATTCCATAGAGGTCTAAGAACCCGTAATAACTACAAGCTATGTCACGGTATGAACTTCTATCAATATATGGTTTTAATCTTTTTAGACAACAGGCACCACGACGGTACTCGGCTTTAAATTAATAAAGCCACACGGCCATATAGGTATCATTACAAAGAGAGACGATTGGAGGTACCAGCAAGCGTTAACATAAGACAAGCCCTAGGGCAACCGAACAAAGGGAAGTAAGCAACAGAGTTCAGGACAGCAAGCAATAGAACAAAACGGGTACAGCAGGAGTGAGGCACCAACCTAGGGATGGCGGGAACAGTTCGTCTCCATATAAGAGGTTTTCAGCTTGGCGATAATCTCTTGGATGGGCTTGGCCACCTCAAGCTTGAGAAGGGGGGTCCACTGCTGCAAAAGAATCAGCATGTTATATGTACAGCTCGCCGGCTGGGAAGGGAACTTCACCTCAATAGTAAATTTGTTGCGAATTGTTCAAAACACCCAGCTAATAGCAACAAACAAAACCCAAAGCGCGCATCATGATGATCTTGCAAAATTGCGAAGCGAATCAAATAAATCAGCAAAGGTGGTGGGAGCCCACCCAACCGACAGAATAGATCGCACTACGCTCCGCAAGAACTGAGCCAAGGCAGATCGATCAACATTTTTAGGTGAACCACAAAGTACATGCTGCCCATTTGACGACCCATTGAGCTTCTGAATTGTGTCGTTAGATGGCAGACGACCTTTCGCTAACTACCACATAAAAATCCGAATCTTGAGAGGGACAGGGATCTTCCAAATCTATTTGGCATGAGCCACCACTGCTCCTTGGCAAAGTTTGAGGTAAAGAGATTGCGTGGAGTACTACCCAAAGGGCTCAAGAGCCCAGGACACTTGGTGAGGATCTAGGGAGGCCAAGGTGGATGGGAGAGCTTGAAGGAGGTGTGCAAACTCCCTCGAGTCATCTTGGCTGAAGGATCTACGGAAAATAATGTGCCACTTGTCGCCATGGAACGGTTGACTCACCCTCATATTCGGATCGGCAGCGATAGAGAACATCCGCGGAAAGCTGGTACATAGGGGGCCCTCCCCAACCCACTAGTCGGTCAAGAAGATAATTCTTTCACCATTGCTTAGCTGAAAGCGAGCGCCCAGCTTGAAATACTCCTTGACTTTGTGGATGTGCTTCCAAAATGGTGAGACCCCCACTGCCGTGGAGTTTAAGATGTCCGACGCACCCGGGTACTTAGCTTGAATGATTTGGCGCTAGATTTTATTATTGTATGTCTCCACAAATAGGCGCCAAACCCATTTCACCATCAAGGCAATGTTAGTGAACCTGGTATTCATAACACCCAAACCACCCCTAGTCTTTTGCCTTGTAGATCTCTAGCCAACTGACGCAATGATGCTTCCTTTTGTCTTTCGAACCTTCCTAGAAGAATTTGCCCCTGTGGGAATAAAAACTCTTGTGGGTGCCATCCACAAGCAGGAAAATCCCCATGATAAAAAGCGGCAGGCTAGAGAGGCACGCATTAGTCAGAATGAGCCTCGCCGCGGACGACATAAACCTCCCTTGCCAGGGATCCATTCTCTTGCCCGCCGTGGCAACCAGAGGTTACAAATCCGTAATGGTCAATTTCTTGTTGTTGATGGGGAAGCCCAGGTATTTGAAGGGAAAGGAGCCTTGCTGGCAGTTCAGCAAATTCGTCACCCTAGATCGTTCTTCTACGTCCACCCCCATAACAATCACCTCACTTTTGTGGAAGTTGAACTTGAGGCCAGAGAGGAGCTCGAAGCATATCAGGAGAAACTTAAGGTTGGCAATACCCAGATCAGAGTTTTGAATCATAATCATGGTGTCGTCCGCATACTGAAGGTGGGTAATACCTCCCGGGACCAGGTGGGGAACAACCCCCTGGATGTTTCCTGCGTTATTAGCTTTGTCAAGGATGGCCACAAGGGCATCACCAGCAAAGTCAAACAAGAGCGGGGAGAGAGGGTCACCCTGATGCATGCCCCTATTGTTTCTGAAATAGGGCACCGTCTCCCCATTGATTGCAATCGCCGTCTCACCCCTAGATACTAATTGCATATATCGATGGACAAGGCCAGAATCGAAGCCTTTCCTAATGAGAACCTCATGCAAGAAGCACCAATTCACACTCTATCATAGGCTTTCTCGAAGTCTAACTTCAAGAGGATGGCTTCATGTCTTCTCCCTTGATGAAAGCGGTCTAAGACAGGGAAATAATTTTATGGGCCACCAGGGAGAAACTAGTTGCGAACGCTTTCGCAATTAGCTTGAAGATAACATTGATTAGGGCGATAGGGCGGTACTGCTTGATGTACTTCACACTAGGGACCTTCAGAATCATGGACAAGATAACAAAATCTAGTCTGTCAATATCCACCGTGACAAGCGCAAAACCATTGAGAATTTGTAAGATCACATGCTGAACCATGGGCCAAATTTCCTTGAAAAAATCTACTGGGAACCCATCTAGACCCTGGAGTTATTGTTGTTTTGGTGTCCGTTAGTGTTTCTTCCAGCTCTTGGATGGTAAAGGTGAGAGCCAAAGCATTGTTATCTTCCATCGAGACACGATGGGGGCCGTCCCAACAGTCTAGCACGAGCGAGAGGAACTCGGATTCCTCCAACCCCATCAAGCCCACATAGAACTCGTAAATGTGGTTCTGAATATCTTTTTTACCTGAGATAGGACCAGACTCAGAAATGAGACTCACAATGGAGAATTTACGTCTTCGGCCATTCGCGATGGCATGGAAATATATCGTGTTGGCATCTCCTTTCAGCAACTAGTTCTAGCGACCACGCTGCCTCCCTAGTGCTCTTCTTCTGCTGCCAAAAGATGGATCAATTGGTCCTCCAAGTGATATCTAAGTGCCCACGCTCCTCGTCAAGACTCTCCGTGTCTGCCAGCACATCCAACTCTTGAATTTTCCCAAGGACGGACGTTTTTGCCTCCCGAGAGGCTCTACCTAGGTTGGCACCCCACCCTCTAAGGAACTGGCGAAGCCCTCTGTTCAACGAGTACCACAGGTTGATCGTGTATGTTCTCCTTCCAGGCTGATGAAGAACATGCTGTCAATTTCTCTTGACACGGGGATTTCTAGGGAGATTCAAGTTGTGGCTCCGCTAGCTTTAGTTCCAAGAAGAACCTATTAGATTTTACCACAAAACCTTCCCGTGTATCCAGCATGATAGGGGTGTGGTCCGAACCCACTATAGTTCGGCGCGAAGGGAAGACATGGGGAACTTGACCTCCCACTCTGGAGACACCAGCACTTTATCCAGGACACACTTGATGGGGCTAAGATGATTACTGGATCACATAAATCTGGCCCCTGATCCACAAATCTCATGGAGCTCCATCCTAGGAATGGCATCGTTAAACAAGTGCACCTGCAGCCAATGGATGTTGTCGTTATTTTTGTCTTCAGGGCCTCTGATCAAGTTGAAGTCACCCTCCACCACCACTGGGTGCTGACAACGACCCATCTTGTTTTCCAACTCCTCAAGGGGGGCACCCGATCTCGAGTGATCAGCAGGGCCATACACACCAATGTACTCAAATTTAAAATTCAACGCCATGTGCATCACCAGGGCACTAATGAAGAACTCGCCCTGGCAGATCGATCCAACTTCAAACAGACTGTCCCTAATACCTAGAAGGATGCCCCAGCCGAACCGATGGCCCGGACCCATCTCTAGTGGAAACGGTCCCCGGCCTCCAGCCCTTTCAATTCATGATCCACAAAGGATTGTCTCTTGGTATCTTGGAGGCACAGAATATCCACTTCTTCTTTACACATGAAATCCCGCACTTGGGATTTCCTCGCTTTGCCTCCCAACCCACGAATATTCCATCCCGCCGCTTTCATTGGGACAACGCTTGAGGCCGTGCTTGGCGAGCTAGGGTAGATCATAGATTAAGCCGAGGTCCCAGCACTTGGGTCCGGGCATACTTCTTTTCAGCCTTGGCAGCTAACGCTGCAATGGGAAGTAGATCATCCTCTTGATCACCACTGACCCTCGATTGGGATGGAGAGGACACCGCATTGGCCACACTGGCACCATGTGTGTCCTCTCGCACCTCCCTGCTCTTCTCTGCTTCCTTCTTCTTAGTCTTGGCAATAGCCTCAGCAAGCAGAGCTTGTGCTATTTCTTTAGTGGCACCAGCGATAGATGCTCCGAGGGGGAGCCAAACGAAGCATCGAAGAGAATGGCGCTATCGGAAGCAACGCCCAGACATCTCATGCGCAAACTTCACATATGGTTATTAATGTACTGTTTTCGTAAGTACCCTAATAATCTTTGACACGAGAATTAAGAACACTAAAGATGTCTTCTTCGATGACATAAATTTAGCATCAAAGGTGTCTATATAATGCAATATTTTCAGTTGCGCAATCTGATTGTCCATAATTCTTTTAAGGTCTTTTCCCATACATAGTGGCACTAAAGATGATAACCCTTTCTAAAAAATTTAAAGGCGATGCCCTCCCACCTGCGAGGGTCACCATCCTAGTTTCGATGAAAGATGCCTGAAAGAGCTCTCAAAACGAATAATCAGATAATTTTCTTTGTAAGAATCCACTAATCAAATGATAGTTCTAAGTTACGCATTATGTGTGCCGCTTGTTGGGATAAAGCCACAACTGCCTAAGATGGTGAGTAAACAGTAAAAAATCCGTACGGACGAACGTGGCAATCACGCAGTGGTCATGGAGGGTTTTCAGGAACTGCCACACTCGTTTCATCCAATGACGTAATTCCACCGCACGTCCGTAGCCAGTTTCCGTAACTATACCTCCAGGATAAGGTGGTGAGTAGAGAATTTATGCACAAGCTAACTCTTGTCGTCAATGCCTCGGCGTCATGCGTAATTGCACGTACACGAGTTCCTTGTCACGTCAAGGGCCTACCAATAACTTGGCTACTGGCGAGAATCCCACGACGCCGGCGAGGGCATCGTCGACGTCGTCCTCACCGTTGCGGTAACCGACGAGGCGGTGGTCGCCGACGACAGCCGCGGCGAGGACACCTGCTTGATGATGACGTTCGGGAGAGGGCTGCGCATCCGCCGCTCCTGCTCCTTCACCAGCTCCTCCGCCAGGTCGTCCACCTTCTCGGCGTTCGTCCTGTCCGACAGCCTCCGCCCGCGGAATAGCACCGACTCCACGTTCCGCTGCGACAGCATTGCTCCGGCCGCCGCCGCCGCCGTCTCTGTGTGCAGGGAGGTCAGTGCGTTGCTAGCCTGTACGCGCACATAGTTGCTGTCGCTCGCGTGGCCGAACGCCATGGCGACGGCCTCGTCGACCATGTCCGCGACGCCCTGGGCGGTGACGCGCGCCAGCTCGTCCCGTGACGGTGAGCGCGTGGGCATCGGCGTGTTGCAACCGTTGCCTGACGAGGATGCGCCGGTGCCGATAGACAGAACGAGGATGTCGTCCATGCTGACGGCGAGAGGGAACTCCTGCTTGTTGTGTAGAACGTGCGTGATCGCCGCGGACGCGGGGTTGCCCATGGCCGCTACGGCCCCTGACGCGGCCGCGATGGCCGTGCGCCCGTCCACCGACCTGATAGCCGCGGCCGCACCGGCGGCGGCGCAGGTGGCCGCGCAGACGTCGCTGAGGCGGAAGTCGAAGCTGTCGCTCTCGACGGCGTCGGCGCGCGAGAACACGAAGGGCGCGCCCGTGGCGCGGTCGTAGCACGGCACGAGCACGGGGGCCACGGTGTCCCTGAGCGTGGCGTCGCCGAACACCCGGCGGAAGGACCTGTCCACCTTCCGCGCGCCGCCGCCACGGAACAGCCTCGCTAGCCCGCGGCTCCGGCCGCCCCAGTCCTTGCCGACGCTCCCGGCCACGAATGCCAGCGCCTGCTCGGCCGTGTACCGCGGGCGGCCGTCGGCGCCCTTGAGGAACAGCATGGCCGCAAGCACACCGCCCGCGCCGGCCCCGGCGGCCAGGTCGAAGAAGTCGGCGACGCGCGCGTCGGGGTCGCCGGCGCGCTGGCGCAGGCCGGCCTCGAGCCTCGCGAGCGCCGCCGCGGCGAGCAGCGCGTCCCCCGCGCCCGCCCCGCAGCCGTCGATGGCCAGCACGCGCACGCGGCCGTCGCGGAACGGCGTCCCCGGTCCGGAGAAGCAGCCACCACCGAACAGGAACTTGCTCTCGAGCAAGCAGAAGATCTCGTTGCTGAGCTTGTCGACGTCCATGGCTATCGGCGACGCCATTGCCTCTGTTGTTACAGCTAGCTGCGAAGGACGATCGAAGGTAGCTAGCTGTATGTATGTACCTGCTGGCAGTGTGTATAGGAACTAGTTCTAGCTGAGGTTGCGATTGATGTTGATAGTGGCGCGAGTGGTGATGCGTCCAGTGAGTCCAAGTGGAGCCAATTTATACGGGCGGGCGCGAGCAGCAGAGAGAGCCACGTGTACGTCCATGGCGCGCAGACAAGGGAAGCACAGCGCGCGTATAATTAAGCCCCGCCCGACAGCTCGGTACGGACGCGCCGTGGCCGTCAGTCCCGCGATGGGCGGCGGCGATGCGAGTGCCTAGTTGCGTGAAGGCCGCAGGAAGCGTCGCTGTCCATCGGCCGCGCGATCCCGGCGCGGCACCCGGCCGACGGGAAGCTTCCCCGCGGACACCGCGCGAGCGTGCGGAGCGTGGACCCTCCGGGTGTCAGCTCGTGATTGGGTTAGGAGGACGTAGGGGGCCAGGTCACCGACGGTATCGCGGGTGTCCAGCTGGGGCGAGAGAGCGGCTGACCCTCGGGCGATCGGGCGATGGCCACCCAGGATCGCGCCACGTCGGATGGGACCCGGCTGCCAGCGAGACGCCATCCCGATCGGTGCATACAGTGGACAGTGGTACAGTGGAGTGGAGCAAGTACGTAGTACGTTCGTACAGGTCGTCAGAGTTAATGGCGGCGAGCGTCGGCGCTGGATCTGGGAGCGCCACCGCACCAGTACCACCCCTGTCGACGTAGAGGTTTTTTTTTTTTGGACGGCATCGCACCAGTACCACGCGTGAGGGAAATATTATCACTGTGCAGGTGCCAAGTACATGCCGTACAGGGCTGGTAGATCCGGCCAGCACTAGTCCAGTGGTACTACAAGTAGATTCGATCGCACGTGCCTTGATCTGTGAGTTCATGTTTGTGTACTATTGTCTTTTCACTTGGATCAGGAAGTACATCGATCAGAGCAAGTGGTACGTACGGTACTAGATTCGATCCACGTACGTACTACACTGCGGAATGCAGATCGGGATGTACAACGCGACGCCCATGTTAAAAGTAGGAACGAGAGACAAAGTGAAAAGACAGTTACTATTCATTGATGAAGATGTACATATTTATAGGGGTGAACCGACGCCTACTATGGCGGTTTATGGAGGCGACGCTCCAAAACAACTGCCTACGTCGGTTCTCCATGTGCGGATTACAAGCAGGGATTTTCCTATTTAATGAAAAGATTAAATCCTAACACTCCCCCCTAATCTATGCTTGTCCTTGTGAATCTTCATCGTTTTGGAATAGTCTCTCCCAAAAACCCTGTGGAAAAAATATAAGGAGTATGGTAGGATATGCTGTTAAAACTCCTCCAAAAACCCTGTGGGAAAATAAGGAGAAAATGATACAGCATATAATGATTATCGCCTCTATTAACTCAATATGAAATAAATCCATAGAATCTAGAGGTCAATAAATATGTCGTTTATACCATCTTAAAAACCCCGATGGGGAAAACGGATAGTATGACATATGATCTTATGTTGATATTACCTCATTAAAAACCTCAATGAGAACCTGTAAAGTAAACTCATTTAAGGGAAAAAGAGTGTAATATGATGCTTTCAACAGGAATAGTTCAGGAAGATACTCCCCCTGATACATGCAAATCTCGAAGCCGTCGCATACCAATTCCATGAATATATTTTTGGAATATTGAAGTTGGTAGAGACTTCGTAAACAAGTCGGCGAGATTATCGCATGATTTGACTTGCAAGATGTTTATTTCCCCACTCTTTTGGAGTTCATGAGGATAAAATAACTTTGGAGCAATATGCTTAGTGATATTGCTCTTGATATATCCTGTTTGCATCTGTGCAACACAAGCCACATTATCCTCATAGATAATGGTAGGTGATTCGATAGAACCAATTCCACATGACTGTTGTATGTGGTTTATCATTCTATGCCACACATTCGCGTGATGCCTCATATAATGCAATTATTTGAGAATGATTGGTAGAAGTGGCAACAGTGCATTTGAAGACTTCCATGATATAGCAGTTCCACCATGTAGGAACACAAAGCGATCTGTGATGCGGCATTGTGGGGATAGATAAGTAGCTTGACATCGGTGTATCCGATCATATTGGAGTCTAGATTTCTCTGAACGAAAGTATAGGCCAAGATCCTTTGTGCCTTGAAGATATCGAAGACATTCTTGACTCCGACCAATGGCGTTTGGTGGGGCTGCTGTGTCTAGCAAGTAGATTCACTGCAAATGCGAGGTCAGGTCTCGTATAATTTGCAAGATACATAAGCGCTCCAATAGCACTGAGATATGGAACCTCGGGTCCCAACATCTCTTCTCCATCATCCCTTGGCCTGAACGGATCTTTTCCTACGTCTAGAGAACGAACCACCATGGGAGTTTTAGATGGATAGGATTTGTCCATATTGAATTTCTCTAATATTTTCTGGATATAGGCAGCTTGGTGTACCATTATTCACGAGGGAAGGTGCTCGAGTTGGAGACCCAAGCAAATTTGGTTTGACCGAAATCCTTCATCTCAAATTCTGTCTTTAGATGATTGCGTGCTTCATCAATATCTTGTGTGTTGCCAATGATGTTGAGATCATCGACATACACTGAAATGATGCAAAATACTAAAGAGGACTTCTTGATGAAGACACATGGACAGTCATCATTGTTGGAGTAACCCTTCTGAAGAAGGAACTCACTAATCCGGTTGTACCACATCCGTCCCGACTGTTTCAAGCCGTATAAAGACTTGTCCAGTTTTACGAGACATGTTGCGTTTAGCGCTTGCATTGAGACAGAGACTCCATCAGGAACCTTCATGTATATGTCCGAATCTAGTGACCCGTAAAGATATGCGGTCACGACATCCATCAACGCATAGATAGACGATTTTGCCGCCAAAGATATAAGATATCGGAAAGTGATACCACTCATTACGGAGAATATGTCTCATTGAAATCAATGCGGTCTCTGCGTGAAACCACGTACTCTGAGCCTCGCTTTGTATCTCACCACCTCATTGTTCTCATTCCGCTTTCGAGGAAAACACATATGAATCCCACAGGCAAAACATTGGGAGGTGTTGGTATTGCTACGTGAATACCTTCCTTTTATTAAGCGAAGTTACGCTTGTATTGCTTCCTTCCATTTAGGCGGTCAGGCGTTTCTCACACTCAACGATAGTCCTTGGATCATGATCATTGAGAAGGGTATCGCAATTGTAGAAAAATAAGTGTCGACAATCGTAGACTTACGGTTGAATGATTCTCCAGAATCGATATAGTTGGTGGATATCTCATGCACCCTTGATGACTCTTCGTGATTTCCCAATACGCGTGAGTCTAGGTGTTCCGATGTCCCAGCCAGTGTGTGCAAGCTGGAGCTGGGTTGTGGAGGTTGCCCTTCCACTGGGTGTATACTACCCATAAGGTGTTCGTCAACGTTGAGCTGACTTGCATTTACCGATTTGGAGGATTTTCTCCTCTCTCTCCTTTGTTGCTTGCGAGAAGCAGGTTCCGGTCGATGGCATACTACTCCCCTCTTTTTAGGATCGGGAGTTGAGTGGTTTTTGTTGGTACCTCCACTCTTTGAGCGCATTTCGGCGGTTTCGTGATTTATTAACACCTTTTAGATCAGTAAATGAATCTGGCAGATTATTTGCAAGATGTTGCAAATTGATGATTTTCCGAACTTGGAGTTCGGTCTCTTGGGTACGTGGATCAGAGGTTGAAATGGCGATAGCATTCCAATCAATTTCCGGGCATTCTTTCTGGTACTTGAAATCTCCCCCTAATTCCAGAAAATGTTCCTCATCAAATATGCAATCAGCGTGACGGGCTGTGAATAGATCCCCAGTAAGGGGTTCCAGGTACTTAATAATCGACGGCGATTTGTACCCCACATAGATCCCTAGTTTTCTGTGTGGGCCCATGGATGTCCGCTGTGGTGGTGAGATCGGGATGTATGCAGCACATCCGAACTTACGCAGATGGGAAATGCTGGGAGGATTTCCACGTACCAATTGCAGAGGGGAATCTTGTGATATGCGATGAGGTCGCAATTGGATTAGGTCGGCGGCGTGTAAAACCGCGTGACCCCAACACGAAGTTGGCAAGCTGCAATTCATTAACAAAGGTCTTGCAATGAGTTTGATTCTCTTTATTAGTGACTCAGCCAAACCATTTTGAGTGTGGACATATGGAACAGAGTGCTGAACTTCAATCCCCAAGGCCATGCAATAATCATTGAAGGCGCATGAAGAGAATTCTGCAGCATTGTCCATGCGAATTGATTTAATTCGACTTTCTGGATAATGGGCCTGTAACTTAATTACTTCCCTCATTATCTTGGCAAATGCATGATTTCGTGTGGAAAGAAGACACACATGTGACCATCGTGTAGATGCATCAATCAAAACCATGAAATACCTAAATGGTCCAGATAATGGTTGGATAGGACCACAAATATCACCTTGAATTCGCTCAAGGAACTGAAGTGGTTCAACTTGTATTTTGAGGTGCGAAGGCCTCAAAATTAGCTTCCCTGTGGCACATGATGTACACACAAAGTCTGATGACTTAGGGAATTTTGACTCATGCAAATTATGACCAATGGAATTGCTAGTAATCTTCCTCATCATCCCGATACCGGGATGGCCGAGGCGATCATGCCAAGTTTGAAATGCATCAACATTCTGGAAGATTACCTTGTAAGCAACATGTTCTACGGGCTTGATGTACGTATAGTACAGTCCGGACGACAGAGAAGGAATTTTTTCAAGTACTTGCTTGCCATATCCGTTATCTTTTGTGAAGAGCAGATACTCTTCTTTGTTGTCTTCATGGGTTTCAATATGAAAACCATTCTTACGGATATCTCGATAACTGATTAAGGTACGTGATTTAATCGGGATACAACAAGGCATCCTCAATTGTCACTTGTGTACCGCTTTGGGAGGGTAAATATGGCACGTCCGGTGCCAACAATTAAATGATCGCGTCGGTGATAGTCAAAATATCTCCATTCATCTTTTTCGAGTTTGAAAATATTTCAACTCCTCGATAGAGTTTGTGGTAGCACTGTCCACAAGGCATAATTCCTCTTCCATTGGATTGTCCCCGTAGAGAGCTATATATAAAAATAAAGAATTTTCAATAAGAAAACCTTATTTAGATACATAGAATACAATCTTTATTATATCAAAGTGCCGATACAGTATAAATGACAACAATAATACTTATGTTCTTATTACAACATCATAAATGAACATAAAATAAAGTGATCACTAAGGAGATAGTGGGACTAGTCGAAGTCGCCAAACATGTCGTTTGAGGCGTACTCAATCATCATGTTCTCCGTGCTCATAGGATCCTCGGGCCGCTGGAGAGTCATAGTGTTGCTAGGTCCAGGAGGAGCATCTTGCGAACAACCAGCTCCATTGGTGCCATCTGGATGAAGGTTGAAGTTGGCTTCAAACCTTTTCCCTTGAGGTGCCTTGCGTCCTTGGGATTGCTGGTAGAGGATTGCCAAATGCTTTGGGGTCTTGCACTTGTTAGTAGGATGCGTGTAGCATCCACACTTGTCACAAAGCCTAGTTTTGTCATACTTTGGATTTATGCCTTTCCCACGGTCCGAGTTTCGAGGCTTCTGTTCGGTTACGCTTACCCTTGAAGTTCGATTGGTTGCCGTTGAAGGCGCCACCGAACTTTCTTCCGTTCGCGACATTCATATGAACTTCCGGCAAAGGTTGGGAACCAACCGGTACCGAGAGCCATTCTTAGCAAGAAG
Organism: Avena insularis; assembly: GCA_023614405.1. Classification (NCBI taxonomy): domain Eukaryota; kingdom Viridiplantae; phylum Streptophyta; class Magnoliopsida; order Poales; family Poaceae; genus Avena; species Avena insularis. Next base: position 89,436,632 of record CM042696.1, on the reverse strand, counting down.
CTCATCATGCTTTTCAGCCTGAAGTAGGATATGAATAAGGTCTGAATAGACTGGTAGTCGTGAAGCGCCAGATTGTTGCCTTGGAGGAGCCTTCGAGATGGGAGCATAGTGGATAGAGTTTTTCTATCTTTTCCGCATCGTAGGTTCCTTCGCAAAAGCGCAACTTGAACTTATCTTATGAACCTCATGATTGTAATCCCGACGGACTTAAAGTCCGGAATCAAGATGAGTCCAATCATGAAGTGCTTCGGAACAAGCCTTACGCTTTTCATACCTCGCCTTGAGGGCTGAAACAAAGTAAATGGGGATTCCTCCTCCAAATACTGGACTTAAGATCCGGGTGAATATGATGCCTTATAATGTACAAGGCAGCATATTTCGCTCTTCTCAATGATGCGGCTCCAGTAAGGGGGTCGTCCGGTTACGGATGGCACGCACTATCCCACGGGACACAAGAGCGATCTTGATGTCCATGGCCCATGTAGGGTAGTTGTGGCCATTAAGCTCGAGTGAATCGAACTCTTTTCCAGCCATCGGTTACCTACATGGTAAACCAGAGAATATTAATCTACGTTCGGTAAATTAAAATCCATCATGGTCATGTTGTAATGAACTATGCAAAATTAATGATGACTTCAAGAAGTGGACTCGAAATCATTAGTGTGAACTTCAAATTGTTAAGTATGACACATTGTAGATAATCTCCGAAGAATATTCGGAGTCCGTCTCGCAGCACTAGAGAGTATAATCTGATAAAATCAGTAGATACTCATACTTCTAATGCTTTATGTCATGACTTAATAAAATGTTTGGGAGAGCACATTGTTAAGCAATCATAGTGTCAAATATGAAAAAATGTAGGCTTTAAACAGTAGTGGTGATAATCTGTAGTGCAGTAGATCTGGCCACTACCTTGTGTTCCCAAAACATCAATTTAAAGAAATCACTTTGAATTTGCATACCAATTCGTGCTCGTATCGAGTCAAAATGACTCAATTAAGATGATGAATTGATCTATTGCAAGAAATTGAAAATCTCAATTGCAAACGATGAATGTAATAAATCTCAACATGTGCACACACGGAAATATATTACATCAAATATTTTCTGGAATACACATAGTACTCGACAGATAAGACAGTACTAAAAAATTTGTACTGAAATTTAAACAGTCTAAAACAGAAGTAAAAAAAACTGCTAGAACTTGTTGTTAGCAAACTAATCTGCTACTGTACCAGAGGAACTGAAAGTAACAGAAAGTAACATGCTGATGTAAATCAACTACTACTAATTAACAGAGCAAAGTCGCATGTGGCGTGCCGTACTAGGATGCCCATGTCCTCCACTCCATGTGCCACGCGAGGATAGATAAAGTAGTCTCCTGTACTCTGTACGAGAGGATAAGGAGAGCCTTCATCCCCAAATCCTCCACTGAAAACAGCAGAGACCACACGCGACTTCCTTCATTGCTACTGCAGCGAAGCTCACCGACGGCGACGAGCGGCGCTCTGGCCGCCCTCTTCCTCGTCGGAGGATCCTCTAGGGAGCCGGGTCCCCGGGGCGACGCCGTTGGAAAACCCGAGCGCGGCGGGGCTCCAGATGCCAGCGCGGCTGCCGCGGCTGCTCGTTGGCGAGTCCGCTGACGGGCCGGCCAGCGGGAGGCCGAGGGCCAGGCGGGCGTCGGCGGCTGCGTCTGGCGAAGGCAGCGTGGCCGGTGTTGGGGACGGCGGGCGCGGGGCGCTGGCCTCGACGTGCGGCGAAGACGGAGGCGCCACAGGGGCGCTTGTCAAGGTCGTCACGCCGGAGCCAATGGCGAAGATGGAGGCCCCGGTTGGTGCTGACACGTGCGCGAGGACGTCGCCCTCATTCTCGACAACCGCAGGGGTCGGAGACGGAAGACGCGGCGCTACTATGTTGGCGTCGGGGGCCGCGGCGCTGGTCGAGCCAAACTCGAAGACCGACGCGTGCTTTCTTGGCGCGGACCCATCGAGGAGCCATTCTGGAACAGCGGGTGCCTGTGGAGCGACGGGCGCGGTAGGCATCGGCGAAAGCGGACGCCGCCGCTGACCGGGACCGCAATTGGGGAAGCCAGGCGCGAACGCCCCATGCCGTGGCGGCGTGCCGTAACCGCCCGGCTGTGGCGGCGATGTAACCGCTTAACGCCAGCGCCGGCCGTCAAGCGGCGTTCCGAACTCCATGCGGCGACCGGCGAAGCGGCGGCGCAAGTACGGGGGTAGGCGAGGCATCTTCGGTTCTCACCTTTTCTCGTCTCCAGTTCTCGCCGGAATCGATTTTGCTGGGAGCGTGCTGATAACGTGTTAAAAGTAGGAACGAGAGACAAACTGAAAAGACAGTTACTATTCATTGATGAAGATGTACATATTTATAGGGGTGAACCGACGCCTACTATGGCGGTTTATGGAGGCGACACTCCAGGAACAACTGCCTACGTCGGTTCTCTATGTGCGGATTACAAGCAGGGATTTTCTTATTTAATGAAAAGATTAAATCCTAACAGCCCACATATGAGATCTACCGTCTGACACGGCCGTGAGTTAAGGCATGGTGTGTACTTGCATTGCATGCCGACGCGAGTGTTTCGACATAACACCTCACAAACCAAGCAAGTTCCTCCGGGGCCGGGGTCAGGACTAGGACCATATACTCTCTCCGTTTTAAAAAATAAGATGTTTTAATTTTGTGAAGAAAGTGTATCTTGTATGTAGACCTCTTTTAGTGTCTAGGTTCACTAGATACATCTTATTCACAAAGCTAAAATCTTTACTATTAATTTAAAAAACGTAGTGAATGTCTGGTGTCACACAATCAAAAATTACAAATAAAATGCCACTCCACGTCAATTCCCTCTCCCCTTATCTCTTATCACGTGTTTGTCTCAACAGCTAACAGAAACTAACAATTTCCAACAATTTCCACCGTGCGTCAGATTTATACACCCAGGTAAAAAGCTAACAAACTAACAGACCACGCAAAAGATAACCAGATAACAAACTTTATCTTATCTCACTGTATATTCAAAATTTCTTAGTTTACCTCGCTCTACTCTCACGCGGCCGCACCCATCGTGATTCTCGCGGCACCTTCTCCCGATCTCGATCAATATTCTGCTCTCCTCTCTCATACCGCAATTTATTCTGAGCGGCTACTTTTACCTTCCATCCCAGCCGTTCGACCCGGACGATGCCCAGACACAGCTTGCAGCGTGCAATGCAGCGCAGGCAGGAGGATCTTGATGAGGCTGAGTTGGGCGTCAAACCCGACGACGAGCTGGGTGTGTTTCGAGGAGCCCACGGTTCGTCCCTCAGCCGACGATGGTTTCGCAGCAGCGCGGACCGGACGACGGCCATGCGCAGACCGTAGCGTGCAACGCACGGAGGAGCTGGACGAGGCTGAGCTAGCGTCAAATCCAGGGATGAGCGGTCTGTGTGTTCATATTCAGTGCAGGTGATTTCTTACCAATCAATTAACTACATAATGTATTATACTTGTACATCATGTAAAGAAATTACACACATCTTGTCCGAGAGTAGGAGTCTATCAACTATGTCGTTGGTGTTTACAGTACAGGTCCTCTATGTTGACCATCTCTTCCATTCAGCTCGTTGACTACCATCGATATCCTTGTGTTTGATTTTTCTTGTAGGCAACATGCAGTGATTTACCTAACATAAGTTAATATATTTTCACTTCAATCCCGCCATTGTAAAAGCATTTTTTGCTCCTTGTGTAAGCTTGATTCAAACTCGGTGAGGAACATGCTCAACTAAGCTTCTGCGGATTATTTCTTCAGAACTAAGCTTTTGAGGATAGTTTCTTCAAATAATTTTTTTCTTAGAAACCTGCCGTGATATTCACTAATTCAACTAGCTTGATTATTTCTGCTACAGTGAAATTCTTGACTGAGTTTTATATTCTACATTTTGGCAAGTTTTCCGTAATAGAGGAGCCGAGAACTACTTTCCCTGGAATTACAAATATCTAATTTTAAATTGGCAAAACCACAACGGAGTTCACTTTCAGTGTTGGATCCAACAGGTAGAACTGTACCTTATTTACACAATTTCTCCATGAATAGCCTAGGAATATATTTTGTATAACATGCCATCTTAGAGATGGAAGTGTATTTATTTCACTACTTCAGTTTGCATGTTATCCAGGACGTGCCATTGTTGTCCACTGTTCATGGATATCTGCATTTATGGATCAGAGATATCCATGCTTCTGGATGTGATTGGCAAGCTTTTATCGAAAAAGAGATGAATGGGGAATCACGAGTGGTTTGCAGAGATTTCACATATGCTTTCATCACAGGGATACCATGGTAATGTGCTTCATTGTGGGAATAATTTATCTAGAAAGTGGACGCAGCAGGCAGCACCAACATGGGTATACGTAGCGAAGCTGCTCGCCATCACTGAACGTCGATTTAGCTCCTGGTGTAGCAGCATGGATGCCCCATTGTCATATGCTTGTTCTCTCAACACATTTTATTAATTAGTAATAATTTATTAGGCCTTGGTGGGCCATTGTCAACTGGTTGGTGTTCAGCAGTTCACTCTGGCTTAAAGAAAAAACCAGTCCTGTCTAGCAATAAAGTTGTGTACTATACGGTATCCTGAAGATAGGTTGCACAACCTTCGGTTAGTGTTGGGGTCTCTATACATGTATCTTCTTATACTGATATTTTGAAAAGAAATATTGTTGAAATTACAATAAATAATTCTGAAATTGTTGTGAAGCTATGGACCACATATTTACTATCAAGGTTAGCTCGGTGGTTATGCCACAACTCATTTGGAAAAAGAATCTTCTCTCCTCATGACCACGATTTTATTTGTATTTTCATTCTATCCGGTTCTTAATAATAAACTACCAACTATTATGGATAAACAGAAAATAAACTGTGTCTAATACAATCATGAGAGGCTCCATAAATGAAGTCCTCATCACCGATACTCCATGTTCTCCACGGATCCCCCAATTTGCCTCTCCTTCTGGAAGCCGTCACCTTGCACTATGTATCACACGCTAGCATCCTCCTCCAAGGCAGAACGTAGTCATCATCATGCATGCCAAAGCTGTTGAGCACCTCCTCGCATCGGGATTGGACGATGTTGAGCTCCTCGGTCCTCCTCAACTCAAGAAAGGCCTCACCATGGTCATTCATTGACTGCTACCGTCGTGCATGGCCATTGCACATTCATGCCGCTGCACGATGTCATGCAGCCTTCACACGCCTCTGTTGTGGAGGGATTGAGTTGTTTGTGAATATTGCCAATGTGGGCCTTCATGATCCATATTAATCAGGAGATTCTTTTTAAATTTTCGGTACAAACCTTGGGCTTATTTTGGAGAGATATAAAATGAATTAAGTTACTAAACCGAAACCAAGAAACATAATAAAGCCAACGAAGAAGAGAAAGAAGGATAAATCAAGACAAAACATGAATTTTTTTTATGTAATAGATCATATTTACATTACATATGACATATATATTCAATAAATAAAAGTACTAAAGAAAAATTATTTCTCATTCTGTAGCAATGCACGGGTATTTAACTAGTATCTTATATTTTGAAACGGAGGGAGTACGAACGAAACAAACAAAGAAGCTGGCCTAATCAGGGTTGGCTTAAGCCGTTTAGGGCATTGCCAAGTTTTGCCAAAAGACACCGAGGAGAGAGCGGAACCAACGGTTGATACTAGTATCTCCTAGTAGTGTCCGAGATTATCTTTGGCCACCCTCCTGCGTCTTGGTTTTCACCGTCGTTCCACATTAGGACCAAGGGTCTCGTCTTGCTAGATCTGTTTTCAAGGTTTGGGCATGTTTTCGGATACTTAGAGAATTTCTAGCAGATACCGCAATATTGTCCGGCCTGCAAAATTTTGCGCCGATATGTGGTACCGAAGCCAAAATATCGCATTTCTAGATATCGCAAACGGCCCAGACCTGCAATTTTTTTCGGTTCCCCGCATTCTAGCCCATCCACCCCGCATACATTCGATGCGCGGCCGCGGGGGGAGGGGGGTGGTAAACCGCATCCATTTTTTCCCACGTCCCCGCGTAGAAACCCTCGCCGCCTTCGTGCTTTCGCTCCGATTTCGGCCACCGCCGCCATCGGAACTCAAATCGCCGCCGTCCACCCCCCTCCCAGCCCCCCACCTACCCATGGTCGGCCAATTGTGGCACAATTTGGGCGGATGCGGCGGTGATTCTCCACGCCACGACGGGAGATATGGCTCGCGAGCCGCCACCGTCGTCGGAGGTCCGCCGGCGCCGCTCAGAGATAGAAATTACTGTAGTTTTGCTGAGATTAAGGAGAGGGAAGAGTATAAATAAATGTAAGCGAGCTGTAAGTTAAGAGTCAGCTCTAGCAAGTACTACTATGCATTTTGTAAGAGTGAAATATGGACCATGTATTAAAAAAATAGCACATTTTTACAGCTAACTATCGGTTATAAGGCTGACTATAGATACATGACACTTGCTTACAGCCAGAAGTAGGCTATACTGTTGAACTTGCTAGCCAAGTTGTCTCTTGGATCGATGCTTATTTATTGAGAGAGAAAATGTGAGATCTAACAAATCAAGGAAGGATATTACAATAATCGACATGGATGGATGAGATGCGGTACAGTTGCAAGTTGTTGCATGTGCTACCTTAACTTGATTACAGTGTTTTACCTCAAAATCTCTTAACCTCTTCAACGAGACAACCGATATATACGGGCAAGCCCCTAGCTAGCTACTGACTGACACGCCGTTAAGCCGTCTGTCCTACTATCATAAAGCTAGCACCTCGTCGTCTTCTCTTCGCACGGCGGTACCACCGCCAGCCAGGCTAGAACCATTCCTGAATAGCGAGTCCCCACATTCATGACTAGATATTTTTCTTCTACGGCACGAGCATTTTCTCAATCTGATCGGCCGGCCGGCTTCAACAACTGAATCAAGCGAGAGGACCGCGCGCGGCAGTACCCGGAGATCGGGTGCATGCAACTGTGCACATGCAGCTGGCCTGGGCTGGGGTCGTGAAATTAACAACTCGTGAGTGGTTGAAGCTGCTAGGCGCCGCTCCGACATAGATCTCTCCCCCTGGATTTTCCCTACATACTATAGCCTGGTGGTTGCTCTGCTCCTTCCTACGAGCTTTCGTACGTCCTCAAGACTCAAGTCGTCAAACAACAAACGGCGCACACGTGCAACTGGATGCATAAGATGTTAAGCTACGCTGAAAGCCAGCTCTTGGCCAACTGGCCCTTTGTTTGTCACCCATGCCACTTAAAGTGCACCGGCCGGCGCCACCAGAAAACGAAACCACCCGGACGGCCAGCCAAGAAGACTAGCTACTTTACCTATGCCTAACGTTTCGGCAATCTACTTGGTTTACTCTCTTTTAATCCATCTGTTTTATAAGAGATTTTTGAAAAATACTAGGAAAATTTATTAATACATCAAGCTGCTGCAAAATAGTAAACGTATCTCTGCAAAAACAGGATGACAGGACCTAGAATACACACGCCAATATTACCCACAAAAAAAAAGAATACACACGCCAATACACCGACAACTCAAAAGAGAAAAAAAAAGGGTGGAGGTCTCAAACTAGGAAATGACGAACCCTTGAGACTATGAACCACCAAGGACCCCTCGTAGGTTTTCATGCGAAGAAGAAGCCATAGCCATGCAAAAACCTCAATATGACACCCCGAAGAAGGCGAGTGATGCCCAAAAGTGCCGCCACCATCAGATCCTCAAATCAGGGATTTCACCAAGGTTGAGAGCATGCCACGCTCTCTAGATCGGTCGACCCGGAACAAGGGAAGGCTTCCACACGTCGCTAAGACCTTCACGAAGAATTTGGATACTCGTGCCTACTAAAACCATGGACAACCGCCATGTCTCTAGGGCCTCGATGTGATCTGCAACTAGAGTAAGACGAAAAGAGAGTTGCGTCGGAGGCATTTTGAGAAAAAAATGTTGATTTTTTTTTGAATTTGCAGAAGGATTTCCTCCGGTGAAATTATGTGCGCCCGCTGAGCACTTTTTTTTGGGACCGCTCCTGTCTGCAACCGTCACCTCGCGTCACCTTACCGTACATGTTTTTGTCTTGGGGATTCTTTACCACCCTCGAGCTATTTTCTTGCAAAATTATTGTCATGGTTAAAATGGTTGAAGAAAATACGGATGAACCAGATAGTAAAATATACACATAGTGTAGATGGTATTGCGCAATAATTCGGATTCGAAATTAAACACGGACGGAAATTCCACCGATACGAGATATTTGAAAATCTCTTATGTCTTATAGAGTCCTAGTCGAGGAAGCAAGGATGATATCACGTACTACTAGCATATCTGCTAGAGCCCAATTCAATTGATCACGGTATCTGTTAGAGTACTAAACTATACAATACGTAAAATTATGTGGACCTTGACGAATATGAGAAGTTGGATAGAGGGGAGAGACACACATGACAACACACGCAACGCGTCGACGTCAACGAAATGCACCGTGCATCGCACGGCTGTCGACACAGATAAGAATGGTTGCAATTAACGCCAACAAATGCATGCACGGTGGCATCAAAAGGCAAACTAAACGTGCACGTGTGGGCGGGTACACGTGCTGATGCACTGCATCACATTTGTACGCTACGGGGAGGACTAGGCTTGATTTTCAGACGCTAAGCAAACGCTTATTACAAGAAAAAAAATCACTCTCTTTGAGAAAATTTGGCCGCATAGTGGTAGTATTTTTTTTTTTTGGATAGAAGTGGTAGTATTTCCGGGCCCACCCTTTTTGTCATGGGCCTGACTTAGCAGTGTGCGCCCACGGTATTTCGTGGGCTTTGAGGGGAATGGACTCGCCGTTGTTTTCGGGAGGTGCTATGCGCCGCTCTTAGCGTCGCATCAGACTCACGCCCCCTGAAGTAGGATTTTGTCGCTTTTTTTGCATGGAATTCAGGGCTTTATTCATAATCTTTAGCGCCTGCACTATCAGCTTGGAAGCTAATCGTGAGGAAGCTAGGTACAGAGTCCATCCAACAGCTCGTCACCTCTTGTGTGCAAGCTAGCTTAGCACATAAGTAGGCTGGCACACTGGCTATTTTTACAACATGATGAATAACAAAAGAAGTAAAAGCTGAGGCTAGTCGTTCAATATCTAAAAGAATCGGCGCTACTACTGAACGCGAAACAGCGTGCGAGTCCCAGAGTTGCAGTACCTCCAAGCAGTCAACCTCGAACACAACTCGCATAAACCCTATGAGCTTGGCAAAGAGCACACCCTCCCGAAGATAAATCGCTTCGGCAAATAAGGGATCAGTGATTCCATGTAGTGGTTTGCACCAAGCTCCAATGAAGCCCGCTGAAGATCAAACAACTCCTCCTGGTCCGCCCTTCAGCATGTCAACAGAAATGCCTGCATCGGTGTTGATTTTAATCCAACCACTGTCAGGAGGTCTCCAGCCATGCCCTGGTAATATTTTGGTGGGCATCCGTGGGATCTCCAACGCTGCTAAAGCATCTCTTGTCATCTTCATAGACTACAGTGGATCAATACTACCTTTTTCATGAACTATGTTATTTCGAGAAGTCCAGATTGCCCACATTACCGTGATAATCTTCAGATGTTCCGCCTCTGCGAACCTCTGATCACATAAAATGACATACGTCCAACTGTCGGGATGGAGCTCCGGTAGTTTTAAGTCTAACCAATTCCTTGTTTCAACCCAGGATATTTTTGCATGCGAACAATTCAAGAGTGCATGCTTTAGATCTTCATTTGCCGAAAGGCAAACTTTGCAGCGCGCCAAAGGCGCAATGTGTGATGGTTTAGTGTTCCTTCCACATGCATCCAAAACACCCTGACCTTTGACACCACATTCAACTTCCACAATTGGTTCCACAATTGTTTATCGGAATTTGAAGATTCCATAACCGTCCCTTCCGCTAGAGTACTAAGCTCATTACACGTCATTAGAGATCGGTAAGCTGATTTTACAGTATAGACTCCCTTCCTTTCTAGGCCCCAGAAATCTTCACCAGCGTCACGCCGTAATGGAATGTTTAAAATTGCATCAGCCTCCAGCGCTGTGAAAGTATTTCTAACCAAATACAACTTCCAAGCACTAATATCAGAGTCAATGAGATCGGAAACTCTGTTACCATGACATCATCATCAATCTGAACTAACGGTCTCATAGATATGATCCCTGGTATCCATCTGTCTGTCCAGACTGAGACTGAATTGCCACCTCCGATCCTTTTAAGAAGACCGGTCTCCAACGCTTCTCTCTTGGCAACAATCGCTCTCCAAGTAGCCGATGATCTACTGGGAAAAGTGATGAATCCTAAGTGCAGGAGATTAATTGTAGTACTTTTCAATTAGAAAAGGTTGTCTAACCCACGAGGAGCTGAACGTATTGGTTAGCAAGAATGGTAAATAAAACAATAAAAGTTGCAGGTGTTTTTAGAGCTTTTGTTGTAAGGTTGCAAGAAAGTAAAATACTAAAAGTAAAATGCAATAAGTAAAAGCTCTTATGAAGAGAAAGCCCAATCCTCTATACAGCAAGAGGACAAGCTCAAGTGTGTGTGATCTTATATGTGACAAGCGTTCCCGAGGGCGGCAAGGATTTAGTTGGCATAGAGATTTCTAAATCAACACGATGAATATCTTGTCTAGTTTTAGTTTTTCCGGACGGAGCCTTAATTTGGTACAGCCAACTAAATGAACTAAAGCCCTCCCTTATGATGGATCCTACGACCAAGTTAATGTGCAAACATAAGAATTATTAAGACTAGGATGTCCCACCATAGCTATAAACTCAAGGGTCTCCGATATATATCCCCCCTAATAAAACTTTATGTATTGGACCATGGTTTACGTGTCCTCCACGGTCCTACCCATGCCATTACACTATAGTGCTATCCTATGAGCCCATAAAGGTGAAGTGATGTGCAGTCGACAGTTCGCACACCACCATCATAGAACAACATAAAAGATAAAACTAGACCAAATACTCAACATATGTCATATAGAAATCATTGCCAATTCATCATATGCTCTCGGGAACATATAGAACTACTCACAACATGGAAACATGATAATATTCAGTAGCATATGTGGTACAACACAATCTGAAAATATAATCTCTCCACAAGATAATATCAATTGTCCAATCTCACACATGTAAAATAGCACACACAATTATCTAGGGTTCGATAACTTCTCAAACAACGAGGGGATGAAGTGGGTCTCAAAGATGGTGATGAAGATGGTGCTGGTCCTGGTGATGGAGATGATGGATAGGCCTCCCCCTACACCTAGGAGGAGTGGTGATGTCGATGGCGGTGATTTCCCCCTCTTCGGTGCCCCGGAGCAACAGGATTTGCCCCCTCCCAGAGAAGGGGAGATCTTTCGCCTCCGCCACCGCCTCGATAAATCTTAGAAAAATTAGGGTGTCTGTTTTCTGCCGAGGCGGAGTTGTGGACAAAAGGGAAGGTCGAAACGATGTCCGAGGACCGAACGATCCACCCACACGTGGCCAGGTAGTGGGGCCATGTGTGGTGTGCTCTTCTGGCCCTCATGGATCCTCTCGTCTAGTTCTTTCGCCCATAGTATTTCTCCTGATGAAAACCTTGTTGTGTATTTTCCCCGATGCATTTGACATCCAAACGGCCCCGAAACACCAAAAACAAGAAAAAGGAGGTTTTCTGTCTCCCAGAAATTAAATACCAAAACAAAGGACTTCGTAGAAAAGTCCCAGAAATCATATAAATATGCAAGAATAATGATATAATAGTGCAAATTACATTCTAATATGAGGATATAATGTTACTAAAATGATGATATAAAATGCAAGTATCAAACAATAGCGTGCATAAAATCTCTTTCCGGGAAGTATTTTGTCTTCAACACTCGGGCACATAAAGACTCTGGCTGCGTAACCAATCTCCAACCATGTTTACCCAGTAGCGCTAGGTTGAAAACCTCCAGATTTTTGAATGTCATGCCTCCCTTGAATTTCAGTGATGCTAGTTCCTCCCACGCGATCCAATGCATTGATCGGCGGTCTATGGATGAACTCCACCAGTACCTTGCCATGTATGAAGCCAACTGCCTATATGTAACATCCCAAAACTTTAATCCAATCTTATCAAGATCAAATCATCCAAAAATAGGGTTAACAAAAACTTTTCCAAATTTAAGATGAAAGCATTCATATGTGTGTGCATTTAAAATAGGAGTTGTTTGAATTGCCATGATTGAATGATCCAATGCTTGTAAAATGTTTCTTAGGTGATTTAAACATCATCTACATCATTCCCAAACTTTTCCTAAAGAAAATCAAATCAAAAAGAATTAAAAAGGAGGAATGGTCATTTTGGCAAATTTAACTCTCATGCCTACTTTGGCTATTCCTAGTACTCAAAACTTCACAGAAATAATTCTTCATCTTTGCACCCCTTGCTAGTACACATAATGAGGTACCAAGGCCCACCTTTGGATCTGCTAAAAACATTCTGTTAACTATTTTAAATAACAGTTTAAAATTGAATCTAATGCATATGCATAGATCACCCCTATTTCAAAAACCATCTATTTGAGCTCCATTTTCAAAACCCTTGCAACCAGAGACTACCTATCACTAGTGGAGATCACTCAAAAATTTTGAAACCAAAATTCAAAACTTTCTTTCATGCAGCCATTTCATCAAACACTTGGCATGCATAATCTCTACTCTAATCCTAGCTCACTGTTTACTACAGGGTTTTACCCCCAATTGATCCCCATTTAATCCCCTTGTCCCCTCTTGATCTAACCAGAGCCTAACCGGCATCTTCCCTACACCCTAGCTGCACTGCCATGCCATGCCGAGCACCAACTCGCCGGCCGACCGTGCACTCACAGCAGCAGGCCTCTCCAACCCCTCTCGCCATGTCTAGTACATTGCCAGTGGTCCACCTCCATCGCCCAACCAGCCACAGGCCAGAGACAGAGAGCAGAGCGGCCAGGAACCGCCGCGCCCGGAGCCGGTCGAGCATGCCGACGCCGCCTTGAGCACGCCTGCCCCCGCCGCACAGACCACCTTGGCACCAGCCCGCACCGCTCCACCGCGACTGGAGAACACCCAGACATCCCGTCACGCCCAAAGCCTCACAGCCACCGCTCGCCGTGGACACCGCCGCTTCAGCCGCGCAGAGCGCCACCTCGCCCAGACCACGTGCCACCGCCCCTACGGCCACATTCAATTCCTAGAGCACCACCAGGGAACCACACATCGATCGCCACCCCCAGCCATGCCTCTACCTCGCCGTAGCCATGTCGCCACCGTCGACTGCCCATCCCGCTCGTCTCACCGTCGGGCCTATAAAAGGAGCCCTCCCCAGCCTCTTCTCTCCACACCATTCCACTCCCCTCACCTCTCTGAACCTCACCCACCTCTAGCCGGAGCAAGTGGAGCAGCAGCTCGCCGGAATTGGAGCCGGAGCAGCTGGGCAGAGGAGAAGAAGGCGCCGTTGATTGACCACCCCAAGCTCCGTCACTGCCATGCCTCGCGTCGTCTTCCACGTGCTTGCCCGCCTCGCCGACCCCGTTGGAGCCACAACGCCTCAGAGACCCCACCGAGCCGCTTAGGGTTCGAGCTCACCGGCGACCTGTCGCCGTCGACGACCCTCACCGCTGATCTCGCTTCTAATCCTCATTACCACTGCATCGCTGCTTTTAAGTCAGCCGACACGTGGGACCCCGTCACCGAGCCTCCGTGGAGCGCCACTGGGCCGGCCCATTCCTTTTCCCGCGCTAGCCCATCGATTTAAATCTGGATTTTTCTTTTTAGTTAAATCTAGTTTCTGTCCACTAGTTTTAGAAATCCAAATTGTATGAAACCAATTTTGTCTAAAAGGTATTAAAATGATCTATCCAAGACCATTGGATTTAATTCAATTAGAGTTATAGATCTCTCCTAATAAAAATAAGAAGACAAAAGCTTTTGCAACTTGCAACATTTTTATAAAATCAACCAAGTGAGATTTTGAGTTGATTCCAACTCTCAAAAATCACATTTTATCAGGTCTCTCTAACCATGTAATAATATTAAGGTTTACATGCGGTGAATTTGGACTAGTACCAAAATAATGCTATATAGGCATTTCTAGTCACTTTAAATCATTAAATAATAAACTTAAACTAAAGTAATATTGATCCAACCTTTAAATCTCATTACCACATGTTAGAATATGTGGTGAGGACATGTGTCCACATGATCCCATATTTTGGTGGTGAATATTAAATTTTAGTTAATATTTCAATGAGTAGAAATTACTTTTCTAAAATAAAAATGATGAAACGATTGAATTCAAACTTATGATGTTTGTGATGATAATAGATCATCAAATGTGTGTTTTAGAATGCTAATTAGCCTAGTTAAGTATTGTTTGGTGATTGTGCACTCCCTATGTATTTAAAGACGCTAGTACCGACCAAGCTTTCGAGGAGGAGGAGTTCTACCAAGAAGAAGAAGAAGAAAACTTCAACCACTGCACCAACCAAGGCAAGCTATTGTTAGCAAGCTAGAATTAAGCTAGATGAATGAGCAAGTATGCTTTAGGCATGCTTTGATCACACCCCTTTTAACTATTAGTACCCCAAGTCTTGCTTGCAAGTTTTATTCCCCTTAGTATGCAAAGTTCATTACTTATTTTGAAGGTAGCATAAAAAGTATAAAACTTGACCTACTTAGAAACCTTTAGATGTCATTCTATGGCATGAGATTGATCCCATCCTTCCACTTTAGTGAACACTCTTAACTTAGTATTTTAGAGTAGATCAAAAACTTGAGTCACTTTAGATGGGAACACTTGGGAAAATGAATTGTGAAAACCTTGGAATGATGAGTCATTCTATTGAGATGTTTTGACATGTGTTGAGAAACACAACTGGTTTATGATGATGAAAATGATGAGGCATGAGCCTTAACCCTTTTATAAAACTGATGGTTGGATTCGGATGCGATACCATTCCAAATTTATCGCATAAACCACATTACGAATTGGGTAAGGCTTAGGAACTTTATATGCATTAGTATTAGTTCTCACGGAGAGGTTTGAGTGAGGCTAACTCTCAATGTTGTCCACCTATGCAAAGGCCCAAGATGACCGATGGTCATGGTTGGGAGGCAATACTCATAGGAGAGGTGCTTATACTAGGGTGTGTAAAGGGAAGGTTATGTTTGATTATCTGCATACTAAGTATGATGATTCGTGGTTATCCTGATGATGTATCGAATCTTGTGGTGAAAGTGTACCACCTCTGCAGAGTGTCAAACTATTCGAATAGCCGCGTCCGCGGTTATGGACAGTTGGAATGGCCATACTGTTTCGTTGTCAGATGTTTTCTAAATAATTTGAAATGAATGATGAACTTTGACTTAACCACAACAGGGTTGTGTTTATGATAATAGCTTCCCAACTTAAGTGATTCTAGAACTTTACTTTATCTTTCTTTGCTTCTGAACTCAGCTTAGGTTTCAAACTTAACTTGATAGTTAACTTAGATTCAGCACTTTAACTTAGAATTATACTCCTTGTTAGTAGTAGTCATAGTACTTAAAGAGTACTCATGGCTTTTGTCCCTGGCTATTATCATGGCCAGACTATGAAGGAGATTATCAAGATGATGGTCAGCAGGACGACTATGATAACTAGGACTATCTGCCTTCGTCAGCATTGCCCGTGCCTCTGAAGATGGACCCCACTGCTACGCTTATCTTTTATTTCCGCTGCTTGTTGTATTAAAGACTGGATCATGGAGATCCTTATTTGTGTAAAACCTTATGTATGGTTTGTAATGGATGATGTACTGTGATATCCAATCCGTTATGTCTCGCAAAAATGGTAATCCTGGGATTGCGAGGTATGGCATAACGGGCATCTGGGATTAAAAATCCGGGTGTTGACAAGTTGGTATCAAAGCCATCCTGACCATAGGAGACCCTAGTTAGAATGGACGTCCAAACCAAAAATTTAGCTTCAAAACCAAAGTGAGTATTTATGAAAAACTATTTCCCCTCTTACCCTTGTGAACTCATTCTTTCTCAAAAATTCACGTTCCTCAAAATTCTTACATTACTACTTAAAATTTGACACACTTGATCACTTCACTAACTTCCTCATCCTTAATTCTTGTAGATGGAGACTCAGTTCAGCAAGTTTTACCAGTTGGGAAACAGAGGTCAGCTGATCTTCGAGCGGGATCTGGATTCACTGTCGGAGTTACTGGGACGCCCACATCCGGAGTTTCTTGGAGCTCAACTTCCAAGACCCCTAGGAGGAGACCTACAGTGGCTAGTCACCGCGGATCTTCGAGGAAGCATCGAAGCACCAACTTCCGGGAGAATTCAGTTCTCCGTGAGAGAGAACAACTGGCTAGATGGATTAGCCAGGGCAATGCATGAAGCTCTCGCACGCCTATGTGCCCTCAGCGTCAACAAGATCCAAGGAACCCGTTTTGCTCACTATGCAAGACGTGACTTCATGGGAATGCCGATGGAGATGCCAAGTCACCCAGAGTTGAGGCGTCAAGTGGAGAACCTTGACTTCTTGCTTCATGACAGACAGCAGGAACTGGATAATGCCAGGGAGTTAGCTAACCAGAACCGTGCCATCGCCGATCAGAAGGCCCAGACTTTCGCACTGCTCATCCAAGATCGCCAGTCTCTTCGTCGCCAGCGTGCAAAGAAGGATCGCACCATTGCCCGTCTTTGCAAGAAGGTGGCCAACCTCGAGAAGACCGTTAAGGAGCAGGAAGCTCAGCTTGCCGCCAAGGAAGAAGATAATGAGGGTGAAGACATCCAGGGAGATATGGATTCTTACCTCAGCAACGATGATGACTTTCTGGAGGAGGATGTTGTGGACTTCTACACTGATGATGAAGACTCCGACTTCATCGACGATGAGTAGATGCACTAGAGCACTGTCGTAGCATGAGATGTATCATCTCATTGTATCATAGCTTGCAGAATGGTTCTTCAAACCATCCGTTTTCCCCTTTGATTGTTGTGGTGTGTGTTGTATCGTGTGCTTGCTTGCATGAATGAAAAAGAAGTTAGTTGAAAAACCTAAGTCTAACTCAAAGTTTTAGCTTGGAAAACCCCAAAACCATGAACCTTATACTTTCCCTCTTACCCCTATATCTATCTCAATCTTCAGATGACTCGTGGGAACCAAGGAGGGAGCAGCTCGTCGCAAGACCCAATGTTGCAGATTTTGCAGAATCTCATCACAGACCGTGAAGCAAGCAGGGCCGAGCGTCAAGCCAACTTAGCAACATTGCAGCGGATCGCCCAAATGGCTCTCAACAACCAAGGACATGGAAATCAGGATCACCAAGGATCCAAACTCAAAAACTTTCAGAACACCAATCCCCCAATCTTTAACCAATCTGAAAACCCATTAGATTTGATGAGGTTACTGACCATGGAAAACAACTTAGAGGTTGCGAGTTGATGATAATGAGAAAGTTCTCTTCGCCACCCACTATCGGCGGGAGATGCAAGAGCTTGGTGGAATAGCATCCATAATATGAACCATGGCGGTGATGACCGGGAAGCATTCAAGGTCAAGTTCAGCCGCACCCACGCCGCAAGGTCTTGTCAGCAGGATGAGAGATGAATTCGCGAATTGAAGCAAGGAAGAATGATGTGGTGGAGTACCGATGATTCTTGTCACTTGCCAGATATGCACCGGATGAGATCAACACGGAGGCCAAGAAGAAGGAGAGATTCTTAAACGGACTACATGATGAGATGTAGACTGTCCTCGTCAACATCCGTTTCGATGATCTCAAAGAGTTAGTCGACTCTGCCATTCAGATGGAAGGGAAGATTAACCAGGAAAACGACAACCACAAGCGCCGTATGATACAGTAGTCTGGATCCAGTAGTCACCAGAATTACCTTCCTAACCCCTCACCAGGATATGCACCAAGGAACAACCGACCCCCAAATTCTTGCCCAAGCTACCCCAACCGTAGCGGAGGCAATGTGAAGTCCAGAGGAAACAATCACAGCTCCGGCAACGCCAAAAATTTCAACCGTGCCCCTCCCAAGAGCAACAACAACAACAACACTGCGCCCAGAACTGGCAGCAATATTGTGCCTGTCGCAGTCAAGGACAAGTCCCAGATCACTTGTTTCGAGTGTGGAGTGAAGGGTCACTACTCCAATGAGTGTCCCAAGAAGACTGCCGCTAATGCCCCTGTGAATGCCCTAGCTCAGCAGCAACATCGTGTTCAACCAGGAAGAAGCTTTGCCCTAGGTAACCTGCACAACCGCAACGGTCGTCTCTTCCACATGAACGCAGAAGAAGCCCAGGAAGTGCCAGATGTAGTGCTGGGTATGTTTTCTGTCAACTCAGTTTTAGCAAGAGTATTGTTTGATTCTGGAGCATCGCATTCATTTGTCACCGAAGAATTTGTATGCACTAGTAAGATTCACCCAACCAACCTGAAGCATGTCATGATAGTTCAAATCCCCGGTTCAACAACAAAAGCTAGAAAAATTTGCAAAGCTGTACCTATCAGCATACATGGGATAGATTTTTATGCCAACCTAATTGTACTTGGAACCAAAGGATTGGAAGTAGTACTAGGTATGGACTGGATGTCAAGGCGTAAATGATTGATAGACTGTGCTAAGAAAGCCATCACCATGACCAGTAGCTTCGAGTACAGTGAGAGCATATCTACGAAACCTTACCCGTCAATTCAAGTGCAACAAGAGTGTAGCCACGCCACCATTGACCAAGTCAGAGTAGTCTGTGAATACCCCGACGTATTCCTAGATGAATTGCCAGGTATGCCCCCGGATAGGGATATTGAGTTCATTATCGAACTAATCCCCGGAACCGGACCTATAGCCTAGAGACCCTATACCATGAACCCCTCAGAGTTAGTGGAACTGAAGAAGCAGTTGGATGCCATGTTAGCAACAGGCTTGATTCAGCCAAGTGCATCACCATGGAGATCACCAGTGTTATTCGTCGACAAGAAAGATGGAGGCAATCGCCTGTGTACAGATTACAGAAAGTTGAATGATTTCACCATCAAGAACAAGTACCCCTTGCCAAAGATAGCTGATCTATTTGATCAGTTGACTGGAGCTCAGGTATTCTCAAAGATTGATCTTAGTACTGGTTATCACCAACTTAAGATTCGTACAACGGATATTCCGAAGACCGCCTTTACTACTCGCTATGGATTATACGAGTATACGGTTATGTCTTTTGGATTAACCAATGCCCCTGCTTATTTCATGAATCTCATGAATAAGATCTTTATGAATTCCCTAGATAAGTTTGTAGTTGTGTTTATTGACGACATCCTTATCTACTCCAAGTCTAAAGAAGAGCATGAGCAACATCTGAGAATCATTCTAGAAACCCTGAGAGAGCATCTGTTATATGCCAAGTTCAGCAAGTGTGAGTTTTGGCTGAAAGAAGTAGGATTCCTAGGACATATTGTTTCTGCCGGAGGAGTCTCTGTTGATCCCACCAAGATCAAAGATGTCGAGGGATGGGAATCCCCAACCAATCAAACCCAAGTTCGTTCATTTCTCGGATTAGCGGGATATTACCGCAAGTTCGTAGAAGGATTCTCGAGCATAGCCCGACCAATGACCCAATTGTTGAAGAAGGACAAGAAGTTTGAATGGACAGACAAATGTGAAGCCAGTTTCTAGGAGCTGAGGAAGAGATTGATATCAGCCCCAATTTTGATCATGCCAGACATCAAGAAGCCGTCTGATGTGTATTGTGATGCATCCAAGATTGGCCTAGGATGTGCTTTGATGCAAGAAGGCAAAGTCATCGCGTATCTGTCTTGACAATTGAAGCAGCATGAGCAGAACTATCCGACCCATGATCTTGAGCTAGCAGCCGTGGTTCTAGCATTGAAGACATGGCGTCATTATTTGATGGGTAATCGCTGTGAGATTTACTCAGATCATAAGAGCTTGAAGTATATCTTCACCCAGAAGGAGCTGAATATGAGGCAAAGAAGATGGATAGAGTTAATCAAGGATTATGACCTTGACATTCACTATCACCCCGACAAAGCCAATGTGGTAGCGGATGCTCTTAGCAGATTGCCGTGTAGGCTTAACACCATGGTCAAAGAGAAGCAACCAAGTTTGTATGAGGAGTTGGAGCAGTTCAGGACTAAGTTAGTTAGCAAAGGATTCCTAGCTAGCATTGAACTTCAACCCACTTTGATTAGCCAAATCAAGGAAGCCTAGAAGGGAAATGAAAGTATCGACAGAATCAAACGTCGTATTGGTACAGGAAAGGTACCTGGATTCACCGAAGACGAAGAAGGTGTACTATGGTACAAAGGACGTATATGTGTGCCAGCAGATTCGGAGCTGAAGGAAGTTATCATGAAGGAAGCTCATGATACTCTTTATTCTATCCACCCCGGAGGAACAAAGATGTATCAGGATTTGAAAGAGCAATTTTGGTGGCACAAGATGAAGAGAGAGATCGGAAGCTACATCGCCAAATGTGACATATGTCAAAGAGTCAAAGCAGAGCATCAGAGACCTGCATGACTATTGCAACCATTGCAGATTCCGGAATGGAAATGGGATTCCGTCGGAATGGACTTCATCATCGGTTTACCTACTTCTAGTAGGGGAAATGACTCAATCTGGGTCATCGTTGATAGATTGTCCAAGGTAGCCCACTTCATACCGGTCAATACTACCTACTAGAGTGCAAATCTAGCAGAGCTGTATATTGCTAGGATTGTTAGTCTGCATGGAACCCCCAAGACCATCGTCTCAGATCGAGGAACCCAGTTTACTTCAAGATTTTGGCAGAAAGTTCAGGAAGGTTTAGGAACCAAGTTGAACTTCAGTACCGCTTATCACCCGCAAACAGATGGACAAACTGAGAGAGTCAACCAGATCTTAGAGGATGTGCTTAGAGCTTGTGTGTTGGAATACGGATCAAAATGGGAAGATTGCCTGCCTTTCGCAGAATTCTCATATAACAACAGTTATCAGGCTAGTTTGCAGATGGCACCATTTGAATTCCTATACGGAAGAAAGTGTCGTACCCCTTTGAATCGGTCGCAAGTAGGAGAGAGTCAGATCTTTGGACCCGACATTCTCCGTGAAGCAGAAGAGAAAGTTCACAAAGTCCGTGAGCACCTCAAGACTGCCCAATCTAGACAGAAGAGCTATGCTGACAAGAGAAGGAGAGACCTGACTTTCAATGTCGGAGATTTCGTATATCTCAAGGTTTCACCATTGAAGGGAACTCAACGCTTTAGTCTGAAGGGAAAGTTAGCCCCCAGATATATCGGACCTTTCAAGATTCTAAACCGCCGAGGAGAAGTATCGTATCAACTAGAACTACCTGAAGAGATGTCAGCCATCCATAATGTGTTCCTTACCTTGTTACTTCGCAAATGCTTGGAAGTGCCTGAGAAGACGGAAGTTTTCAAGAACATCGATCACAGAGCTGTGGAAATCAACAATGACCTGACCTATCGGGAAGTACCCATCCGTGTCTTAGAAGAAGCCTATAGAACCACCAGGACCAGGAGTATCAAGTTTCTCAAGATTCAGTGGAGCAACCATACCGAGGAGGAAGCTACATGGGAGCGCGAAGATTACATTAGGACAGAGTTCCCAGATCTCCCTAGTTCCTAGTTTTCTTTGTAAATCTCGGGACGAGATTTTAAGGGGGGAAGGTTTGTAACATCCCAAAACTTTAATCCAAGCTTATCAAGATCAAATCATCCAAAAATAGGGTTAACAAAAACTTTTCCAAATTTAAGATGAAAGCATTCATATGTGTGTGCATTTAAAATAGGAGTTGTTTGAATTGCCATGACTGAATGATCCAATGCTTGTAAAATGTTTCTTAGGTGATTTAAACATCATCTACATCATTCCCAAACTTTTTCTAAAGAAAATCAAATAAAAAAGAATTAAAAAGGAGGAATGGTCATTTTGGCAAATTTAACTCTCATGCCTACTTTGGCTATTCCTAGTACTCAAAACTTAACAGAAATAATTCTTCATCTTTGCACCCCTTGCTAGTACACATAATGAGGTACCAAGGCCCACCTTTGGATCTGCTAAAAACATTCTGTTAACTATTTTAAATGACAGTTTAAAATTGAATCTAATGCATATGCATAGATCACCCCTATTTCAAAAACCATCTATTTGAGCTCCATTTTCAAAACCCTTGCAACCAGAGACTACCTATCACTAGTGGAGATCACTCAAAAATTTTGAAACCAAAATTCAAAACTTTCTTTCATGCGGCCAATTCATCAAACACTTGGCATGCATAATCTCTACTCTAATCCTAGCTCATTGTTTACTATAGGGTTTTGCCCCCAATTGATCCCCATTTAATCCCCTTGTCCCCTCTTGATCTAACCAGAGCCTAACCAGCATCTTCCCTACACCCTAGCTGCACTGCCATGCCATGCTGAGCACCAACTCGTCGGTTGATCGTGTACTCACAGCAGCAGGCCTCTCCAACCCCTCTCGCCATGTCTAGTACATTGCTAGTGGTCCACCTCCACCGCCCAACCAGCCACAGGCCAGAGACAGAGAGCAGATCGGCCAGGAACCGCCGCGCCCGGAGTCGGTCGAGCATGCCGACGCTGCCCCCAGAGCACGCCCTGTCCCCGCTCGCACAGACCACCCCCTGGCACCAGCCCGCGCCCGCCGCTCCACCGCGACCTGGAGAACACCCCAGACATCCCTGTCACGCCAAAGCCTCAGCAGAGCGCCACCGCCTGCACCCGTGCCACCGCCCCTACGGCCGCATTCAATTCCTAGAGCACCGCCGGGGAACCACACATCGATCTCCACCCCCAGCCATGCCTCTACCTCGCCGTAGCCATGTCGCCACCGTCGACTGCCCATCCCGCTCGGTCTCACCGTCGGGCCTATAAAAGGAGTCCTCCCCAGCCTCTTCTCTCCACACCATTCCATTCCCCTCACCTCTCTGAACCTTACCCACCTCTAGCCGGAGCAAGTGGAGCAGCAGCTCGCCGGAATTGGAGCCGGAGCAGCCGCGGCAGGAGGAGAAGGGCGCCGTTGATTGCGACCACCCCAAGCTCCGCCGCAACTGCGCCTCGCCTCGCCGTCGTCTTCCACGTCGTTTGCCCGCCTTGCCGACCCTGCTGGAGCCCTGGTATGCCCCCACTAGACCCCCACCGAGCCGCTAGGATTCGAGCTCCCCGGCGACCTGTTCGTCGTCGACGACCCTCACCGTTGATCTCGCTTCCTAACTTACCCACGCCCTGCATCGCCAAGCTTTTAAGTGTCACGACACGGGACCCCCTGTCACCTGAGCCCAGCATGGAGAGCCACTGGGATGGCCCATTCCTTTTCCCGTGCTAGTCCATCGATTCAAATCTGGATTTTTCTTTTTAGTTAAATCTAGTTTCTGTCCACTAGTTTAAAAATCAATTCAGAGAGTTTTAGAAATCCAAATTGTATGAAACCAATTTTGTCTGAAAGGTATTAAAATGATCTATCCAAGCCCGTTGGATTTAATTCAATTAGAGTTATAGATCTCTCCTAATAAAAATAAGAAGACAGAAGCTTTTGCAACTTGCAACATTTTTATAAAATCAACCAAGTGAGCTTTTGAGTTGATTCCAACTCTCAAAAATCACATTTCATCAGGTCTATCTAACCATGTAATAATATTAAGGTTTACATGTAGTGACTTTGGACTAGTACCAAAATAATGCTATATAGGCATTTCTAGTCACTTTAAATTATTAAATAATAAACTTAAACTAAAGTAATATTGATCCAACCTTTAAATCTCATTCCCACATGTTAGAATATGTGGTGAGGACATGTGTCCACATGATCCCATATTTTGGTGGTGAATATTAAATTTTATTTAATATTTCAATGAGTAGAAATTACTTTTTCTAAAATAAAAAGGATGAAACGATTGAATTCAAACTTGTGATGATAATAGATCATCAAATGTGTGTTTTAGAATGCTACTTAGACTAGTTAAGTATTGTTTGGTGATTGTGCACTCCCTATGTATTTATAGACGCTAGTACCGACCAAGCTTTCGAGGAGGAGGAGTTCTACCAAGAAGAAGAAGAAAACTTCAACCACTGCACCAACCAAGGCAAGCTATTGTTAGCAAGCTAGAATTAATCTAGATGAATGAGCAAGGATGCTTTAGGCATGCTTTGATCACACCTCTTTTAACTATTAGTACCCCAAGTCTTGCTTGCAAGTTTTATTCCCCTTAGTATGCAAAGTTCATTACTTATTTTGAAGGTAGCATAAAAAGTATAAAACTTGACCTACTTAGAAACCTTTAGATGTCATTCTATGGCATGAGATTGATCCCATCCTTCCACTTTAGTGAACACTCTTAACTTAGTATTTTAGAGTAGATCAAAAACTTGAGTCACTTTAGATGGGAACACTTGGGAAAATGAATTGTGAAAACCTTGGAATGATGAGTCATTCTATTGATATGTTTTGACATGTGTTGAGAAACACAACTGGTTTATGATGATGAAAATGATGAGGCATGAGCCTTAACCCTTTTATAAAACTGATGGTTGGATTCGGATGCGATACCATTCCAAATTTACCGTATAACCACATTACCTGAATTGGGTAAGGCTTAGCTGGAAATTTATATGCATTAGTATTAGTTCCCTCAGGGGAGAGGTTTGAGCTGAGGCTACCTCTCAATGTTGTCCACCTATGAAGTGCCCAAGATGACTGATGGTCATTGTTGGGAGGCCATACTCATAGCAGAGGTGCTTATACTAGGGTGTGTAAAGGGAAGGTTATGTTTGATTATCTGCATACTAAGTATGATGATTCAGGGTTATCCCTGACAGATGTATCAAATCTTGTGGTGAAAGTGTACCACCTCTGCAGAGTGTCAAACTATTCGAATAGCCGCGTCCGCGGTTATGGACAGTTGGAATGGCCTTACTGTTTCGTTGTCAAATGTTTTCTAAACAATTTGAAATGAATGATGAACTTTGACTTAACCACAACAGGGTTGTGTTTATGATAATAGCTTCCCAAATTAAGTGATTCTAGAACTTTACTTTATCTTTCTTTGTTTCTGAACTCAGCTTAGGTTTCAAACTTAACTCGATAGTTAACTTAGATTCAGCACTTTAACTTAGAATTGTACTCCTTGTTAGTAGTAGTTTGCGAGTACTTAAAGAGTACTCATGGCTTTTGTCCCTGGCTATTATCATGGCCAGACTATGAAGGAGATTATCAAGATGATGGTTAGCAGGATGGCTATGATAACTAGGACTATCTGCCTTCGTCAGCATTGCCTGTGCCTCTGAGGATGGACCCCACTGCTACGCTTATCTTTTATTTCCGCTGCTTGTTGTATTAAAGACTGGATCATGAGATCCTTATTTGTGTAAAACCTTATGTATGGTTTGTAATGGATGATGTACTGTGATATCCAATCCGTTATGTCTACATAAAATGGTAATCACAGGATTGCGAGGTATGGCATAACGGGCATCTGGGATTAAAAATCCGGGTGTTGACAAGTTGGTATCAGAGCCATCCTGACCATAGGAGACCCTAGGTAGAATGGACGTCCAAACCAAAAATTTAGCTTCAAAACTAAAGTGAGTATTTATGAAAAACTATTTCCCCTCTTACCCTTGTGAACTCATTCTTTCTCAAAAATTCACGTTCCTCAAAATTCTTACATTACTACTTAAAATTTGACACACTTGATCACTTCACTAACTTCCTCATCCTTAATTCTTATAGATGGAGACTCAGTTCAGCAAGTTTTACCAGTTGGGAAACAGAGGTTAGCTGATCTTCGAGAGGGATCTGGATTCACTGTCGGAGTTACTGGGACGCCCACATCCGGAGTTTCTTGGAGCTCAACTTCCAGGACCCCTAGGAGGAGACCTACAGTGGCTAGTCACCGCGGATCTTCGGGGAAGCATTGAAGCACCAACTTCCGGGAGAATTCAGTTCTCCGTGAGAGAGAACAACTGGCTAGATGGATTAGCCATGGCAATGCATGAAGCTCTCGCACGCCTATGTGCCCTCAGCGTCAACAAGATCCAAGGAACCCGTTTTGCTCACTATGCAAGACGTGACTTCATGGGAATGCCGATGGAGATGCCAAGTCACCCAGAGTTGAGGCGTCAAGTGGAGAACCTTGACTTCTTGCTTCATGACAGACAGAAGGAACTGGACAATGCCAGGGAGTTAGCTAACCAGAACCGTGCCATCGTCGACCAAGGCCTAGACTTTCGCACTTCTCGTCCAAGATCGCCAGTCTCTTCGTCGCCAGCGTGCAAAGAAGGATCGCACCATCGCCCGTCTTCGCAAGAAGGTGGCCAACCTCGAGAAGACCGTCAAGGAGCAGGAAGCTCAGCTTGCCGCCAAGGAAGAAGATAATGAGGGTGAAGACATCCAGGGAGATATGGATTCTTACCTCAGCAACGATGATGACTTTCTGGAGGAGGATGTTGTGGACTTCTACACTCATGATGAAGACTCCAACTTCATCGATGATGAGTAGATGCACTAGAGCACTGTCGTAGCATGAGATGTATCATCTCATTGTATCATAGCTTGCAGAATGGTTCTTCAAACCATCCGTTTTCCCCTTTGATTGTTGTGGTGTGTGTTGTATCGTGTGCTTGCTTGCATGAATGAAAAAGAAGTTAGTTGAAAAACCTAAGTCTAACTCAAAGTTTTAGCTTTGAAAAAACCAAAACCATGAACCTTAGACTTTCCCTCTTACCCCTATATCTATCTCAATCTTCAGATGACTCGTGGGAACCAAGGAGGGAGCAGCTCGTCGCAAGACCCAATGCTGCAGATCTTGCAGAATCTCATCGCAGACCGTGAAGCACGCAGGGCCGAGCGTCAAGCCAACTTAGCAACATTGCAGTAGATCGCCCAAATGGCTCTCAACAACCAAGGACATGGAAATCAGGATCACCAAGAATCCAAACTCAAAAACTTTCAGAACACCAATCCCCCAATCTTTAACCAATCTGAAAACCCATTAGATGCTGATGACTGGTTACAGACCATGGAAAACAACTTAGAGGTTGCCAGAGTTGATGATAATGAGAAAGTTCTCTTTGCCACCCACTATCTGGCGGGAGATGCAAGAGCTTGGTGGAATAGCATACGCAATATGAACCATGGCCAGGTGATGACCTGGGAAGCATTCAAGGTCAAGTTCAGCCGCACCCACATGCCGCAAGGTCTTGTCAACAGGATGAGAGATGAATTCCGCGAATTGAAGCAAGGAAGAATGACTGTGGTGGAGTACCGTGACAGATTCTTGTCACTTGCCAGATATGCACTGGATGTGATCAACACGGAGGCCAAGAAGAAGGAGAGATTCTTAAACGGACTACATGATGAGATGCAGACTGTCCTCGTCAACATCTTTTTCGATGATCTCGAAGAGTTAGTCGACTCTCCCATTTAGATGGAAGGGAAGATTAACCAGGCAAACGACAACCGCAAGCACCGTATGATGCGGCAGTCTGGATCCAGTAGTCACCAGAAGTACCGTCCTAACCCCTCACCAGGATATGCACCAAGGAACAACCGACCCCCAAATTCTCGCCCAAGCTACCCCAACCGTAGCGGAGGCAATGTGAAGTCCGGAGGAAACAATCACAGCTCCGGCAACGCCAACAATTTCAATCGTGCCCCTCCCAAGAGCAACAACAACAACAACAACAACAACACTGCGCCTAGAACTGGCAGTAATGCTGTGCCTGTTGCAGTCAAGGACAAGTCCCAGATCACTTGTTTCGAGTGTGGAGTGAAGGGCCACTACTCCAATGAATGTCCCAAGAAGACTGCCGCCAATGCCCCTGTAAATGCCCCAGCTCAGCAGCAGCGTCGTGTTCAACCAGGAAGAAGATTTTCCCCAGGGAACCCGCACAACCGCAACGGTCGTCTCTTCCACATGAACGCAGAAGAAGCCCAGGAAGTGCCAGATGTAGTGCTGGGTATGTTTTCTGTCAATCAGTTTTAGCAAGAGTATTGTTTGATTCTGGAGCATCGCATTCATTTGTCACTGAAGAATTTGTATGCACTAGTAAGATTCACCCAACCAACCTGAAGCATGTCATGATAGTTCAAATCCCCGGTTCAACAACAAAAGCTAGAAAAATTTCCAAGTTGTACCTATCAGCATACATGGGATAGATTTTTATGCCAACCTAATTGTACTTGGAACCAAAGGATTGGAAGTAGTACTAGGTATGGACTGGATGTCAAGGCATAAAGGATTGATAGACTGTGCTAAGAAAGCCATCACCATGACCAGTAGTTTTGGAGTAACAGTAGAGCATATCTCTGAAACCTTACCCCGTCAATTCAAGTGCAACAAGAGTGTAGCCCTGCCCACCATTGACCAAGTCAGAGTAGTCTGTGAATACCCCGACGTATTCCCAGATGAATTGCCAGGTATGCCCCCAGATAGGGATATTGAGTTCATTATCGAACTAATCCCCGGAACTGGACCTATAGCCTAGAGACCCTATACCATGAACCCCTCAGAGTTAGTGGAACTGAAGAAGCAGTTGGATGCCATGTTAGCAACAGGCTTGATTCAGCCAAGTGCATCGCCATGGAGATCACCAGTGTTATTCGTCGACAAGAAAGATGGAGCCAATCGTCTGTGTACAGATTACATAAAGTTGAATGATGTCACCATCAGGAACAAGTACCCCTTGCCAAAGATAGCTGATCTATTTGATCGGTTGACTGGAGCTCAGGTATTCTCAAAGATTGATCTTAGGACTGGTTATCACCAACTTAAGATTCGTGCAACGGATATTCCGAAGACCGCCTTTACTACTCGCTATGGTTTATACGAGTATACAGTTATGTCTTTTGGATTAACCAATGCCCCTGCTTATTTCATGAATCTCATGAATAAGATCTTTATGAATTTCCTAGATAAGTTTGTAGTTGTGTTTATCGACGACATCCTTATCTACTCCAAGTCTGAAGAAGAGCATGAGCAACATATGAGAATCATTCTAGAAACCCCGAGAGAGCATCAGTTATATGCCAAGTTCAGCAAGTGTTTGTTTTGGCTGAAAGAAGTAGGATTCCTAGGACATATTGTTTCTGCCGGAGGAGTCTCTGTTGATCCCACCAAGATCAAAGATGTCGAGGGATGGGAATCCCCAACCAATCAAACCCAAGTTCGTTCATTTCTCAGATTAGCGGGATATTACCGCAAGTTCGTAGAAGGATTCTCGAGCATAGCCCGACCAATGACCCAATTGTTGAAGAAGGACAAGAAGTTTGAATGGACAGACAAATGTGAAGCCAATTTCCAGGAGCTAAAGAAGAGATTGATATCGGCCCCAATTTTGATCATGCCAGACATCAAGAAGCCGTTTGATGTGTATTGTGATGCATCCAAGATTGTCCTAGGATGTGTATTGATGCAAGAAGGCAAAGTCATCGCGTATCTGTCTTGACAATTGAAGCAACATGAGCAGAACTATCCGACCCATGATCTTGAGCTAGCAGTCGTGGTTCTAGCATTGAAGACATGGCGTCATTATTTGATGGGTAATCACTGTGAGATTTACTCAGATCATAAGAGCTTGAAGTATATCTCCACCCAGAAATAGCTGAATATGAGGCAAAGAAGATGGATAGAGTTAATCAAGGATTATGACCTTGACATTCACTATCACCCGGGCAAAGCCAATGTGGTAGCGGATGCTCTTAGCAGATTGCCGTGTAGGCTTAATACCATGGTCAAAGAGAAGCAACCAAGTTTGTATGAGGAGTTGGAGCAGTTCAGGACTGAGTTAGTTAGCAAAGGATTCCTAGCTAGCATTGAACTTCAACCCACTTTGATTAGCTAAATCAAGGAAGCCCATAAGGGAAATGAAAGTATCGATGGAATCAAACATCGTATTGGTACAGGAAAGGTACCTGGATTCACCGAAGACGAAGAAGGTGTACTGTGGCACAAAGGACGTATCTGTGTGCCACTGGATTCGGAGCTGAAGGAAGTTATCATGAAGGAAGCTCATGATACTCTTTATTCTATCCACCCCAGAGGAACAAAGATGTATCAAGATTTGAAAGAGCAATTTTGGTGGCACAAGATGAAGAGAGATCGGAAGCTACATCGCCAAATGTGACATCTGTCAAAGAGTCAAAGCAGAGCATCAGAGACCTGCAGGACTATTGCAACCATTGCAGATTCCAGAATGGAAATGGGATTCCGTCGGAATGGACTTCATCACCGGTTTACCTACTTCTAGTAGGGGAAATGACTCAATCGGGGTCATCGTTGATAGATTGTCCAAGGTAGCCCACTTCATACCGGTCAAGACTACCTACCAGAGTGCAAAGCTAGCAGAGCTGTATATTGCTAGGATTGTTAGTATGCATGGAACCCCCAAGACCATCGTCTCAGACCGAGGAACCCAGTTTACTTCAAGATTTTGGCAGAAAGTTCAGGAAGGTTTAGGAACCAAGTTGAACTTCAGTACGGCTTATCACCCGCAAATAGATGGAAAAACTGAGAGAGTCAACCAGATCTTAGAGCATGTGCTTCGAGCTTGTGTGTTGGAATACGGATCAAAATGGGAAGACTGCCTGCCTTTCGCAGAATTCTCATATAACAATAGTTATCAGGCTAGTTTGCAGATGGCACCATTTTAATTCCTATACGGAAGAAAGTGTCGTACCCCTTTGAATTGGTCGCAAGTAGGAGAG
Organism: Avena insularis; assembly: GCA_023614405.1. Lineage (NCBI taxonomy): Eukaryota > Viridiplantae > Streptophyta > Magnoliopsida > Poales > Poaceae > Avena > Avena insularis. Next base: position 89,405,800 of record CM042696.1, on the reverse strand, counting down.
AGTCAGATCTTTGGACCCGACATTCTCCGAGAAGCAGAAGAGAAAGTTCACAAAGTCCGTGAGCACCTCAAGACTGCCCAATCTAGACAGAAGAGCTATGCTGACAAGAGAAGGAGAGACCTGACTTTCAATGTCGGAGATTTCGTATATCTCAAGGTTTCACCATTGAAGGAAACTCAACGCTTTAGTCTGAAGGGAAAGTTAGCCCCCAGATATATCGGACCTTTAAAGATTCTTAAGCGCCGAGGAGAAGTATCGTATCAACTGGAACTGCCTGAAGAGATGTCAGCCATCCACAATGTGTTCCATATCTTGTTACTTCGCAAATGCTTGGAAGTGCCTGAGAAGATGAAAGTTTTCAAGAACATCGATCACAGAGCTGTGGAAATCAACAATGACCTGACCTATCGGGAAGTACCCATCCGTGTCTTAGAAGAAGCCTACAGAACCACCAGGACCAGGAGTATCAAGTTTCTCAAGATTCAGTGGAGCAACCATACCGAGGAGGAAGGTACTTGGGAGCGCGAAGATTACATTAGGACAGAGTTCCCAGATCTCTTTAGTTCCTAGTTTTCTTTGTAAATCTCGGGACGAGATTTTGTTTAAGGGGGTAAGGTTTGTAACATCCCAAAACTTTAATCCAAGCTTATCAAGATCAAATCATCCAAAAATAGGGTTAACAAAAACTTTTCCAAATTTAAGATGAAAGCATTCATATGTGTGTGCATTTAAAATAGGAGTTGTTTGAATTGCCATGATTGAATGATCCAATGCTTGTAAAATGTTTCTTAGGTGATTTAAACATCATCTACATCATTCCCAAACTTTTTCTAAAGAAAATCAAATCAAAAAGAATTAAAAAGGAGGAATGGTCATTTTGGCAAATTTAACTCTCATGCCTACTTTGGCTATTCCTAGTACTCAAAACTTAACAGAAATAATTCTTCATCTTTGCACCCCTTGCTAGTACACATAATGAGGTACCAAGGCCCACCTTTGGATCTGCTAAAAACATTCTGTTAACTCTTTTAAATGATAGTTTAAAATTGAATCTAATGCATATGCATATATCACCCCTATTTCAAAAACCATCTATTTTAGCTCCATTTTCAAAACCCTTGCAACCAGAGACTACCTATCACTAGTGGAGATCACTCAAAAATTTTGAAACCAAAATTCAAAACTTTCTTTCATGCGGCCATTTCATCAAACACTTGGCATACATAATCTCTACTCTAATCCTAGCTCACTGTTTACTACAGGGTTTTGCCCCCAATTGATCCCCATTTAATCCCCTTGTCCCCTCTTGATCTAACCAGAGCCTAACCAGCATCTTCCCTACACCCTAGCTGCACTGCCATGCCATGCCGAGCACCAACTCGCCGGTCGACCGTGCACTCACAGTAGCAGCCCTCTCCAACCCCTCTCGCCATGTCTAGTACATTGCCAGTGGTCCACCTCCACCGCCCAACCAGCCCTGTGCCGAGAGAGAGCAGAGGCGGCCGAGGCAGCCGCGCCCGAGCAGTCGAGCATGCCGACGCCGCCCCCAGAGCATGCCCTTTCCCTGCTCGCACAGACCACCCCTTGGCACCAGCCCGCGCCCGCCGCTCCACCACGACCTGGAGAACACCCCAGACATCCCCTTTCGCCGCCCAAAGCCTCACAGCCACCGCTCGCCGTGGACACCGCCGCTTGCCTGTGAGCACTTGCCACCGCCCCTATGGCGCATTCAATTCCTAGAGCACCGCCAGAACCACACATCGATCACCCCAGCCATGCCTCTACCTCACCGTAGCCATGTCGCCACCGTCGACGCCCATCCTCGGTCTCACCGTCGGGCCTATAAAAGGAGCCCTCCCCAGCCTCTTCTCTCCACACCATTCCACTCCCCTCACCTCTCTGAACCTCACCCACCTCTAGCCGGAGCAAGTGGAGCAGCAGCTCACCGGAATTGGAGCCGGAGCAGCCGCAGCAGGAGGAGAAGGGCGCCGTTGATTGTGACCACCTCAAGCTCCGCCGGAACCGCGCCTCGCCTCGCCGTCGTCTTCCACGTCATTTGCCCGCCTCGCCGACCCTGCTGGAGCCCTGGTACGCCCCCAGTAGACCCCCACCGAGCCGCTAGGGTTCGAGCTACTTGGCGACCGTCACATGTCGTCGCAGCGACCCTCACCGTTGATCTCGCTTCTAATCCTCTACCCACGGTAGCGTACCGTTTCACGTTTTAAGTGTCGCTGACATGCGGGACCCCCTGTCAGCTGAGCCCCGCGCCGCGGAGCGCCACTGGGCCGGCCCATTCCTTTTCCCGCGCTAGCCCATCGATTCAAATCTGGATTTTTCTTTTTAGTTAAATCTAGTTTCTGTCCACTAGTTTAAAAATCAATTCAGAGAGTTTTAGAAATCCAAATTGTATGAAACCAATTTTGTCTGAAAGGTATTAAAATTATCTATCCAAGCCCGTTGGATTTAATTCAATTAGAGTTATAGATCTCTCCTAATAAAAATAAGAAGACAAAAGCTTTTGCAACTTGCAACATTTTTATAAAATCAACCAAGTGAGCTTTTGAGTTGATTCCAACTCTCAAAAATCACATTTCATCAGGTCTATCTAACCATGTAATAATATTAAGGTTTACATGCAGTGACTTTGGACTAGTACCAAAATAATGCTATATAGGCATTTCTAGTCACTTTAAATCATTAAATAATAAACTTAAACTAAAGTAATATTGATCCAACCTTTAAATCTCATTTCCACATGTTAGAATATGTGGTGAGGACATGTGTCCACATGATCCCATATTTTGGTGGTGAATATTAAATTTTAGTTAATATTTCAATGAGTAGAAATTACTTTTCTAAAATAAAAAGGATGAAACGATTGAATTCAAACTTGTGATGTTTGTGATGATAATAGATCATCAAATGTGTGTTTTAGAATGCTACTTAGCCTAGTTAAGTATTGTTTGGTGATTGTGCACTCCCTATGTATTTATAGACGCTAGTACCGACCAAGCTTTCGAGGAGGAGGAGTTCTACCAAGAAGAAGAAGAAAACTTCAACCACTGCACCAACCAAGGCAAGCTATTGTTAGCAAGCTAGAATTAAGCTAGATGAATGAGAAAGGATGCTTTAGGCATGCTTTGATCACACCCCTTTTAACTATTAGTACCCCAAGTCTTGCTTGCAAGTTTTATTCCCCTTAGTATGCAAAGTTCATTACTTATTTTGAAGGTAGCATAAAAAGTATAAAACTTGACCTACTTAGAAACCTTTAGATGTCATTCTATGGCATGAGATTGATCCCATCCTTCCACTTTAGTGAACACTCTTAACTTAGTATTTTAGAGTAGATCAAAAACTTGAGTCACTTTAGATGGGAACACTTGGGAAAATGAATTGTGAAAACCTTGGAATGATGAGTCATTCTATTGAGATGTTTTGACATGTGTTGAGAAACACAACTGGTTTATGATGATGAAAATGATGAGGCATGAGCCTTAACCCTTTTATAAAACTGATAGTTGGATTCGGATGCGATACCATTCCAAATCTACCGTACAACCACATTACCTGAATTGGGTAAGGCTTAGCTGGAAATTTATATGCATTAGTATTAGTTCCCTCACGGGAGAGGTTTGAGCTGAGGCTACCTCTCAATGTTGTCCACCTATGCAGTGCCCAAGATGACTGATGGTCATGGTTGGGAGGCCATACTCATAGGAGAGGTTCTTATACTAGGGTGTGTAAAGGGAAGGTTATGTTTGATTATCTGCATACTAAGTATGATGATTCAGGGTTATCCCTGACAGATGTATCGAATCTTGTGGTGAAAGTGTACCACCTCTGCAGTGTCAAACTATTGAATAGCAGCGTCCATGATGTTATGGACAGTTGGAATGGCCATACTGTTTCGTTGTCAGATGTTTTCTAAATAATTTGAAATGAATGATGAACTTTGACTTAACCACAACAGGGTTGTGTTTATGATAATAGCTTCCCAACTTAAGTGATTCTAGAACTTTACTTTATCTTTCTTTGCTTCTGAACTCAGCTTAGGTTTCAAACTTAACTTGATAGTTAACTTAGATTCAGCACTTTAACTTAGAATTATACTCCTTGTTAGTAGTAGTTTGCAAGTACTTAAAGAGTACTCATGGCTTTTGTCCCTGGCTATTATCATGGCCAGACTATGAAGGAGATTATTAAGATGATGGTCAGCAGGACGGCTATGATAACTAGGACTATCTGCCTTCGTCAGCATGGCCTGTGCCTCTGAAGATGGACCCTACTGCTATGCTTATCTTTTATTTCCGCTGCTTGTTATATTAAAGACTGGATCATGAGATCCTTATTGGTGTAAAACCTTATGTATGGTTTGTAATGGATGATGTACTGTGATATCCAATCCGTTATGTCTCGCAAAAATGGTAATCCTGGGATAGCGAGGTATGGCATAACGGGCATCTGGGATTAAAAATCCGGGTGTTGACACTATAGACTTTCTTTGTTAGAAGGAAGAAACACGTGCTGAAAATTGGGATAGCCTGAATTACTGACTTCAGAAACACCTCACATCCTACACAAGAAACCATTCTCTCCAAGCCATATTGCACTTTGATTATGATCCTTTCTCTTAAGTGATCAAAGGTCCTACTCGTAATTCAGCCAACAACTGTTGGAAGGCCCAGATAACTCTCACTGAATGCTTCCGCTGTAATGCCCATTGACTCTTTTAGAGATTGGCGGATATTATGAGGGGTATCCGGACTAAAAAATATGAAGCTTTTCTCTCTGTTGACACATTAGCCTGAGCACTTCTCATAAATCCCCAAAACTTCATTTAACCTGCTTACACTTTGATATGTTGCTTTCATGAAAATCAAACTATCATCTGCAAAAAGCAAATGATTTATCCAGGGCGAGCAAGGACTAACCCTAATGCCTCTATCCACATAGTTACCTCCATATGCCTAATGGGATCACCCTGTTGTAGACCTCTTGATGGAGTAAAATAGGGAAGCATATCTCCATTCACTCTAATAGTAAATCGTACCGTGGCCACAAACTTCATTATCAGACGAACGAAGTTAGCACTAAAACCTAGTTTTAACATGATTGCTTGTAAATAATGCCATTCCACCCGATCATACACTTTCATCATATCAAGCTTGACTGCACTAACAAAATTCTTCCCCTTATTTCTCTTTCTCATCGCATGCACACTCTCATATGAAATTAGTATATTATCTGTAATGAGACGTCCGGGGACAAAAGCACTTTGCTCTTCCCCAATTATATCACCTAGGAAGACTCTTACTCTGTTTGCAATGCATTTGGAAGCGATCTTGTATAAAACTAAGCAAAGAGAAATAGGCCTATATTAGGAAATACGCTGTGGGTGTTTCACCTTGGGTATGAGAGTAATAGAAGTATCATTCAGGCCCAAGGGTAGATCACCACCATTTAGAAAACCTAGGACAGCTGGTACAACATACTCATGTAAAAATCCCTAGTGTCTTAGGAAAACCCTCATTGTGAAGCCATCCACTCCTGGCGCCTTCGATGGTGCCATCTGAAATAGAGCCCTCTTCACTTCATCTGCTATATATGGTTTATCAAAGTCCCCATTCATAGCTGGGGTCACCTTTGTCGGAACAATGTCCAACAAGTCATCCATCGGTTTAAACCCCGGCGTTTAATACAGGTTTTGGTAAAAGCTTTGAAACTCATCATAGTTCTCTTCCCAAGTGCTGTATTTTGAGCCATCAGCTTGTTCTAGGTCTGAAATCCTGTTCATACGTTTCTTCTGCGCAGCTTGGGAATGAAAATACGTAGTGTTTCGATCACCTTCATGAAGCCACTATACTCTGGATCTCGGTCTCATCCAGATTTCCTCCTGATGAAGAGTCTCATGTAGTTGCTTCACAATCGCTTTCTCTTCATCTGTAGGGCCTCTGCCCACCGATCGACTCCGCAACCGCTCCAATTTCTTCCTAAGTTTGTGGCCTTTGCGTTACAAGTCACCAAATTCCTTGTCTCCCCATGAACTCAGATTATTTTGTACTACATTCAATGCATGAACCACATCGCCAAGACCATCGGAGCCAGCCCCTTTGTGCCATGAATCAAGGACAAGCTTGTCATAATCCGCATGGCTCTGTCAGACATTTTCATACCTGAACTGCCTGCCTCCCTTACCTCTCTCCTCAACCATATGATCATGAAGCTGACTGATAGGAAGCAATGATTAGATTCAGTCATGACAATGTGTTGAACAGAAGTATACCCGAACTTATTCAGGAAATCAGCATTCCAAAATGCTCGATCTAGCCTTGCTTTGACATTAGACTCACTAGCATGTCCATTGTCCCAAGTGTATTCCACTCCCGACCACCCTAGGTCAATAAAAGATCAATGATCAACCACCTCTCGGAACTCCCTCATTTGCCACTTAGGCCTTGACGATTGGGAGAAGTGCTCTGAAGCGTGTAGTGTTTCATTGAAATCTCCGATACACATCCATACGGAATGCTCAATATCAAACAAGGTCCGAAGGAATCTCTAGCTGTGGTGCCTATCCTACTCCCTAGGAGCACCGTAAAAACCTGTAAATCTCCATTCAAAGCTATTATGTGCCTCCTTCCTCACCATAGCGTCTATATGGCAGGAACTGAAGTTCTTGATGTCAACAACCATATCTGTCGACCAAAAAAGGGCCATACCACCACTTAGACCCTTACTAGATACACCAAAACATCAAAGAGAAATTTTCAGACTCTCAACCCTCTCCATTGAGATTTTTGTTTCCATCACAAAAATGAGGCTAGGAACTTCTTGCTTCACAACCTTGCGATTCTCGCGAACGAATGGTGGGTTCCCAGGCCCCCGTACGTTCTAGCTCAAACAACTCATTGGTCCGGGCAGGGCTGACTAGCAGCCACTGCCAAATTTCCTGAATTTGTTGGGGTGGGTTTCTTCTTCTTGGGATCACGTTATATATCCTCCCCAGCCAAGTTCTCCTTCATCACCTCTGGTGGCTTCCCGAGTGAAGCCTAGTCACGACCATCATTAGTATCTGCTGAGGACATAATCATTAGGCGTGGAACTTCCACCCACCTGTACACCTGGTTCACCGTACCCGCTTTACGTTTATTGCTAGAGTTGTGATTCTTCAGCGGGGATGTCTCCTCTACACCTTTTTCAGCAGCGTTACTCGAGATTCGTGTGTCTGCATTGCTAGTCTGAGGAAAAGACTGCTCCCATGTCAAGCCCTCGCTATATGTTCTCCTCCTTTCATCGAGTGCCTATAAACCCTTCCCATACGGAAGATCGCCTTTAGCATCACAGGTACCAGGTGTAGGGCAGAGGAGATCCGACTATCCAAGTCAACCACAGGAGAAGCAAAAATGTGGGATTTGTTCATACTATATCTCATACATGTCCACACGGTGTCTCCTTGCCGACTCAATCAGAATCCATCGCCTTAGTGGATTGGCTACGTCAATGGTAACCCTCGCTCTGAGGAAGCCTCCGACATGATCAAATTGTACAACCTTTACTTTTTCATCAATCTGGCGTGCAATTGGCAACCACCACTTCTTATCTCTAGGATTAAAGGCTAGGTTCGAAACCCTAGCCCACAATTGGAGATAGTCAAATCTAAGCTCCGAGGGTTGCATGCACTCGTCGAACTCAGAAAGAATCACAACATTCTTACTTATGTGCCATGGGGATCCATCTCACACACGACTCCGATCTCTCTCTGTAGCAAACTCAGCTATGAACATGTTCTCTCCCAAGATTTCCCCATGCAGGACGAAGAGCGCTGGTAATGGTTTGGATGTGGAAAACATGTCGGTGAAGCACCTTGCCTGCCAGCAGCCAGTTCCTCTGCACCCCCTCATCGCGGTTATCAATCATCAATGGAGTCGCCTCCAGGTCGATAATGCCCATCCTCCCCAGCTGCTCCTCCAACTTCGCCCTAGCCGCCTTTGGCGACAAGGCGTCCTTCTCCTTTCCTTTGTCACGCTCCGACGAAGCCATCTCGCCGGAGATCTGATTCGCCCCGTCGAAGATTGACGTGCACCACCAAGAAGTCCACAAACCCTAGTCGCCTCTAGGAGAGACGCAGAGTTACGGGGAAAAATGTAGGATTTTGTCGTTGTTCGGTGTGGTCCTTCGACTATTCGGATACATACAGGTACTTAAGATGTGTCAACTCAACATGTTAAGAACATATCAACGTGATCCATTTGGACGTGCACGTATTATAGGCAGCCAAAAGATAAAAAGTCACGACTCGTACTGGTTGCACTGTTTTCCACTAGACGATCTGTCATATGTTTTTCTCTTTTCCTTTTTATGAGCAACCTTTTCTATTACCTCTGATCACACCTCCCAAAAAATAATAAATGCTTTCGTTATCTACGGTGAACGATTTCAGAAAAAAAATCAAAAATCATGAACAATGTTACGAAAATTAATGAACCAATTTAGAAAATCATGAATCAATTTAAAAAAAACACGAACAATTAAAAAATCGTGAACTAATTTCAGAAAAATCATGAACCAAAATTTAAAACCATGAACAAAAATTCAAAAATCATGAACCCAATTCCAAAAAACATAAATCGGTTTAAAAAATTATGAACCAAAATTTAAAACCATGAACAAAATTTCAAAAATTATGAACCTAATTCGAAAAAACATGCACCGATTTCAGAAATCATGAACCAATTTTAAAATCCATGAACCAAAATTTGGAAAAACATAATTTTATTTTAAAAATTAATATATTTTTAAAAGATTAATAAACTTTTTAAAAATATAACTAGAAAAGAAATAGAAAAAGTAAAATAAAAAAAGAAACAAAAAACAGAAAACAGAAAAAAGAAAAAAGAAGAAGATAAAAGGGAAAAGAAAAATAGAAGGAAAATCTGACGTGGTCTGGGCCGGCCCAATAGGGGTGTGCCCTGTGCGACGCTAGCCGCCCGCGCTGCCAGCGGCGGCATATATCATTTCCGTTGTTTTCTCTTCTCCTTGGCTCTATTAAAGTAAAAGAAAGAGAGATGCAGATGATTGGAATAAATCATTGTATTGATTAATGAATATTTTACATATATATAGGGGTGAACCGACGCCTATAAAGGCGGTTCTTGAAGGCGACGCTCCAAGGATAACTGCCTATGTCGGTTCCCACAAAGTGGGAGTTACAAGCATGGATTTCCTATTTAATAAAAAATTAAATCCTAACACTCCCCCAAATTTATGCGTGTCTTTGTGAATCTTCATCATCTTGGAATAGTCTCCTCCAAAAACTTTGTGGAAAAAATGAGAGGAGTAGTATGTATGATATGTTGCTAAAACTCTTTTAAACCATATGGGAAAATAAGGAGAAAATGATGCAACATATAATGGTTGGATATACTATTAAAACTCCTTCAAACCTAGTGAAAAAATAAGAAGAAAATGATACAACACACAATGATTTTATTGCCTCTCTTAACTCAATATGAATTAAATCCATAGAATATAGAGAGAACAATAAATATGTCGTGTATACTTTCTGACAAAAACCTAGGGGAAAAAGATAGTATGACTTATGATCTCATGTTGATATTACCTCATTAAAAACCTTAATGAGAACCTGAATAGTAAACTCATCAAGAGAAAAAGAATGTAATATGATGCTTTGACCATGCATACTTCCATGAAAACACTACCCCTGATTATTGCAAATTTAGAAGCCGTTGCATACCAATTTCATGAATATATTTCTGGAATGTAGAAGTTGGTAGAGACTTTGTGAAAAGATCAGCGAGGTTATCGCATGTTTAACTTGCAAGATGTTTATTTCCCCACTCTTTTGGAGCTCATGAGGCCAAAACAACTTTGGGACAATATGTTTAGTGATATTACTCTCTTTTTTGCTAAATTCCACCGATCTATTAATAATCATCAACAGTAGTACAAAGATTACTAGAAGTAATAAAAATTACAAATAGGTCCTAGTGACGACTATAAACACTGGCACGAGCCGAAGGCGCGCCACCATCCTCGTACCTCCATCACCGGAGCCGGGAAAAGCTTGTCGTAGTAGAGCTTGTTGTAGTAGACAGACGAGAAGTCATCGTACTAAGACCCGAAAGGACCAGTGCACCAGAGCATCAACCGTCGCTGAAGATGACCAACGTAGATCAGAAGAGACTGATCTCAAAACATACCAACGAAGACGAAAAACGACCAGATCCCAAGGGATTTGTCGGACACATGACTCCACACGCCCTTCGTGGATGCTAGACGCACCACCGGAGCGAGGATAGGACGGGGAGGACCTTATTCTGACTCCAGGACGTAGTCGCCACCTCAACATCCTGAAAAAGACACTGAAAATAGTCTAAACAAAAAACTGAGACCTCCCGCCGACGAGAGGCCGTGGTCCGCCATACCTCCAAGGCCCTAAGGCCACCGGAGACGGGACGGACAGGTGGCGTCGCCCGCGGAGGTAAGGAACCCTAGATGGGTTTTGCCGCCACCTCCTGAGGGAGCTCTCTCGGTACCGGTTTGGTATGTGTGTCTATGCAACACAAGGCACATTATCCTCGTAGATAATGGTAGGTGATTCGATAGAACCAATTCCACATGACTATTGTATGTGATTTATCATTCTGTGGAACCACACACATTCACGTGTTGTCTCATATAATGCAATTATTTCAGAATGATTGATACATGTTGCAACCAGAGTCTGTTTCGAAGACTTCCATAATATAGCAGTTCCACCATGTAGGAACATAAATCCGGTCTGCGATCTGGCATTATGGGAATCAGATAAATATCCAGCATCCGTGTATTCAATCATACTGGAGTCCAGATTTCTCTGAAACTGGAAAAATAGGCTAAGATCTTTTGTGCCTTGGAGATATCGAAAGACATTCTTAACTTCTGACCAATGGCGTTTGTCGGAGCTGTGCTGTGTCTAGCAAGTAGATTTAAATGGGTTTTTCTCCGGAAACAGAATAAGAGCGTGCTAAGAACGTATTAAAGTAAAAGAGAGAGAGCGAGAGACAGATGATTGGAATGAATCCTTGTCTTGTATTGGTTGATGAAGGTTTTACATATATATAAGGGTAAACCGATGTTTATAAAGACGGTTACTGGAGGCGGCGCTCAAGGAATAACTGTGTAAGTCGGTTCGCACAAAGTGATAGTTACAAGCATGAATTTCTTATTTAATAAAAGATTAAATCCGTCGTCCTGAGGCAAAGCGTTGTTGCCAAGTGCCAAGTAGATGGACGCGTGTCGGCTCTTGCTTGTCACGTGTCATGTGTCGACCCTGTACAGCAGCGATATAAGGACATCTGTGGTCGACGGTCCCTATGCGAGTTCACTCCACAGTTCACTTCGTTGAGCAGGCGTTCTCCTCCAGTCCAGATCCAGCCACAAGATCGCCGGCCTTCCATGGCCTCTTTTGGAGAAGGTATGTACTACTACGTATATCAGTATATGTGATGTGTGTCTTGTAATGTACGGTCTCTTTTCTCGTTTTCTGCTTGCATTGTTTCTCGGTTGTCCTTCGGTTTCCATGGCGGCCTGTACATATGTCCGTCGGATGTAGGTAATCCTGCGGCGGCCCCGCGGAAGCTCGTCGTCGCGGAGGCATTGCTGCAGCTAGGCGGGTCGCCGGCTCGATACGACGTGAAGGTGGGGCCCGCCGGGTACCGGACCTACGTGGAGGCCTATGTCCCCGTGCAACCAGGGTCTGCGGAGACCGTTCTCGTCCGCCGCCCCGGAGTCGTCTCGCGGGAGCTCACCGAGTCGGAGGAGAGCGCCGGCGGCGCGTTTCTCAGCGAGCTCAGGGATCTCTTCGGCTTACGTGTTGACGCTGAGGACGAGCCGAGGGCGAAGGTGCTGGATCAGAAGGAGATGGGTGAGCTGCGGTATGAATGGACCATGACCGTCAAAGTCGAAGAACTATGGCATTTGTCCCTCTGGCGAAGAACTGGGCTGACGGGCCTTCTTCTTGGCGTGTCCGAAGAGGTCCGGGGAACCTCGTTGCGTAGTGGCCAGTGGGCGACTGTTGTAGTGCTGGTAGGTGTCTCTTCTGCTGTAAGGCCGCCGCATGCGGGCTAGTAGTATTAGTGTAGCTGTGTGTTAGTCATCTCATCGTAGAATCAGTGTTAGTCATCCCATCGTAGAACCTGTATGTGGTCTGTTGTCGTGGCCATCATGAGCGTCTGGTTGTTGTCCGAATTATTTGCTGTGTTATGTGTCTCGTAAATCTGAGCAGAATCCGCGCTTGTTCGCTCGTCTTGTCAATGTTTTGAGTCACCCAATGATCATCATTCAGGGCAGTACTGGCACGCTTCAAAATAAAAACCATTCATGGAAGTACTTTTTTTTAACTGGTTGGAAGTAATATTTTATTTATCCAGCGAGCATCATTCATGGAAGTCGGGAGGTATTTGTAACACCCCTAGTTGTATTAAATGCTAATTAGAGGTATTTGTAACACCTCTAGTTGTACTAAATGCTAATTAGGGTTGTATGCTCATTAACATGAGCAATGTCTACTTTGCTAAGACAAAATCTCAAACAACCAAAACCATAAACCCTAATTTCTTCCTCTATTTGAAAACCTTCTCAAATGGTTTTGAATATTTTGAAATCCAAAAATATATGGAGTCCAAATAGTGTAAAGGGTCCCTGAGTGTCTTTAAAGTTATTTTAGTACTCTCTGGAATTTTAAAATACTCTCTCCAGATGTTTTAGCTTTGTGAAAGGAGTGTATCTAGACCGTAAATTTACTCCAAACCTACATGAACCCACAGACTAAAAGGGTCTAGGTACACTTCTTTCATAAAGCTAAAACATCTTACATTTTGAAACAGAGGAAGTAATTTAGATGTTGCAAAAAGTCAGAAAAATGCAAAAGAGAAATGTACTCTCTTGAATTTTTGAAATAATTCAGATATTGCAAAAGGTTGGAAAAATGCAAAAGACAAATGTTATCAGAAAAGGAAAAGGTTTTGTTACCCAAAAAAATAGATGCCACAACCCACTTCCTTCCTCCATTCCCGTAACCATTCCCGCGGCCCAGGCCGGCCCAACCTTAGCCCAACAAGTGGCCCGTACCAGTTCACTCTTGTATTCTTCCTCCCGCCTAATGACGGCCAAGCTCCTCCATGTCACCGCCTCCGTCGCCCGTCTGCGCCAGGATCCTCGCCAGCGCCACGATGCGTGCAGCCGCCCCAGTCGTCTACAAGTACCACTGCACCACCGCGGATGAACCCTATTCCCTACTCCCCCTCGATTTCCTTCCGACGCTGAACCCGTGTCATTCCTGACCCCTCCAAGCCTCCCTGAGACGACCAGGAGATCCACCATGACTCTATCATCTTCCTTGTCAAGTCACGCTTGCCGGGAAACTTGGCCATTCAAGATGATTCCGACCTCCCTCGAGCCCGTTGACCACCTTTGCGTGCTCATTGTGAGCTTACGATCCTCCTGATGCCCCCTATTTCCTTCCTCGCTTCCTGGTTTGCTCAGTCGACGACCGTCTGCAAGCTCCACTTCTGCCTACCATCGTAGTGGTCCCTCCGGCGAAAATTCTAGAGCGGGGCTGCTACTAAAATGCTCCCCATGCTCGTCTCCATCTAACGCATCCGGCCCGCTCCCGCAGCCCCGCGCGCCCCCATCGCTGTAGTTAGAAAAGGAAGCAGAATCACCGACGAGTGCGCACACGCCGGAACAGAGAACACCCGAGGGCACTGGAACCCGCTTCAAGCCATAGGGCAGCGGCGACATCTACACGAGCAGCAACGGCGGCACCACAGGGCCACCAGAGCTGCGGCACAACATCATAGGAATGGCGGATCACCATATCACTGGCAACCAACAAACCCTAGGGTTCGGGGTGGAGACGGCCTGGCCAGGAGAGGGGCCTAACGTCAAATCGAGCAGGACCAATCGACAGAGCAACCTCGACTACCTCGACACACACCACGGCGGTGGCCGGTGAGGCCCGTGGGGGTTGAAATCGCACGACGATGGCACCAGCAACGTGACGCCGTGACGGGGCGAGAGAGAGAAGGAGAGACGCAAGCGTGAGAGAGAGAGTGTGGTGTGTATTGGGCCGGTACGGTCCAGTACCACTCAAGGGAGTGGGTTTGACCAGTCCAAGTGGGTCAGATCAGGGCTGGGCCAACCAAATGGGCTAGGTCCAGATCTTAAAAGAAATCTAAATAAAATATTAAAGAACCAAAATAACCTTGAACATAATTTACACTCTAGAAAAATATAGAAAATTCCTAAAAATATGTATGATATATCAAAATGATCACAAGAATAATATATGCCTAGGAAAAATATAGCATTACCTGTTTAAGCTAGTTATAATGCAAATGAATATTAACACTATTAAATCCTAAATGAAATTTCGTAAAATAAGTAAAAGTCCTAAAAATCAATAAAAAACAATTATGTGTAATAAAATCAATCTACCATTTTATAAAAATATTAACTTAAATTTTCTACAAATGAAACTTGAAGCAAATATTCAAATACATTTAATACTTTGTAGAGTTTTATAAAAATACAAATGATACTTAAAAATAAATAAAAATCACTTTTAAGATCTTGAGTAAATATATTTTACTAGGAAAATTTTAAAAGTATTTTTCTAAAGGTTTTTAAGATTTTTTAAAAATAAATAAATCCTTACCTATTTTATAAAAGACCTAGTTTGTAAATTCTTTAGAACACATTTCTTAAATAAGAAATAATCACAATTCTATGTATAAAACCTTAAATCCTTTATAACTAAAAACTAAGTCCAACACCATAATTGGGATCTATAATAAAACTTATGTGTAACTTATTAACTTTATAAAATTCTTTCAAAAATCATAAATCCAATCTAAACCCAACAACTTTAAGTAAATTTTAAACATCACTCACTTATAATAGAAGTGAATGCGATTTATCTTTTAACCATTCTTAACATGACTTCAAATTCTAATAGATTCATAAGATCATCTAAAGTTACTTTCCTTAATAAGATAAATTATATTTATAATAACAAACCACATTTAAACTCATCATTCACTAAAATTGGAAGTGAATTATATCACACTCTTAATCATAATTATCATAACCCTGGAACTTGATAAGGATTTAAACACATCACACTTAAAACTACTTGTGTTTTCCCTTTATAAAACATCGAGAAGTAAACCAAATATAATATAACACATATTCAAAAAATATCAGTCCCCACTACATGTGTGATGATTGTTTAATATAATAACGACCTCCTCTTTAATAACTATAGATAATAAGACACCCTAAAAGTGTAACTTCAAGTTGAAATGATTTTCCTTTATAAAGTATATTTTTTCTTCAAAGTTTATTCTTTTGAAGTAATTAAAAATAAACTCTAAGCATATCTTTAAGTCTCAAAGTTTTGATAAAAAGCTTGTAAATAATAATCCTCTAACCAAATATCACAACTTTGGGTCTTACACCAATGTGTGTGTATTGTACCTGTTATTTATTTTACGCACATCACACCCGAGATCTACTTATGTTTTAAAATTAACTTTGGTACACCAAGTCACGCTTAAATGCCTAAAGAATATTTATGTTTTTATAGTTAACTTTTGTCTGATCCAAATTAGGTCGTAAGGCATTTCAAATCCAAGCTTATCGAATAAGCGCAAACGACATCGATCACATTCGATTAACAACAAAGATTGTTCAAACTTTAATAAAGAAATCTTTTCTTCAAAAGTTATTCGTTTTGCCACTTCAAACTACGATTTTATAATAAATCCCTTAACTCTTAATAACTTAATATAATAAATCCCATCATAATTACCAGATAGCAATTCACCTCAATCTTAGAAATAACTAATTCTTAAAAGTGTCACCTAAATTTAACTCATTCACATTATTGGGAATTTACCTCAGGGTTTTACAAAATGCATTACATTACTTATGCATCAACATATTGCTTCTTTAAACATTAGTCCTTATCAGGCCAATGATGCTATTTCTAGATTTTAAATCTTCTGGTATCTTGAAGACCGTGAGTGCATAATCTTGCAATCACAAAAGGCAAGTTCACACTTTCTCATCTCCTTTGGTCATTTTCTATCAAATACTTGTAACTCAAATGTTGTCAACACCTGCATTTCAAAAAGGTCAGAAAACACTATATTTATAATAATATGATTATGAATTATTTACCAGATGGTAATAATCTACTGATACAGTTCCAATGGTAAAGGAACATAATATCTAGGACTTAATCAACCAATGTCACCAGTGATTCTAGGGACGTATATTACG
The DNA here is from genome assembly GCA_023614405.1 of Avena insularis. NCBI lineage: Eukaryota > Viridiplantae > Streptophyta > Magnoliopsida > Poales > Poaceae > Avena > Avena insularis. The sequence continues at coordinate 89,389,450 of CM042696.1, read as the reverse complement.
CGTTAACCATGATATTTGGAATGGGATGGAGAAGTCAGCTGGATCTTCTTCCTCTCGTATGTAGGCAAGACGACCTTAACGTGACGCTGCGATTCCTTGTGCGGATCCAGCATATGGGTGGGCACCCTTAGGCCCCACGATTTTGGTGTCTAGATTATCTCTGAGTGGCTACTGGAGGTATAGTCAGACCTTTATGGAGATTTCCAGGGGCATAACCAAGTCATAGAGTCTTTGGGAACTCATCAGGATTGTAGCTTGCCCGAAAGGGGGCTTAACGGAGATGTAGCTCGGCCTGAAGGATCGTGCAAACATATGGGGTCACGGAAGGGAACAATGATTGGCTTGGATCATCTACTAGGCCCCACACCAAAGGAAGTGTGGACGGGTAAGCTGCCAGGTTGTGCAACAAGGATTTGGTCTCTCATGGGTAAAGTAACGCACCTATGCAGAGTGTAAGAATTATGACATGTTACTCCCTGTTCCGGGAAGGAGCTACGAACGCGGCAGGAAAAAACTCCATGAAATTTCTGGTAAACTTGTGAAGGCTGACGGACATAGCTTTTTAGAATAAAAGCAACCTTTGAAGAAATGTTTACGAAAACCTGCATTGCTTACGACCTATGTTCTGTGGCTATAGATAGTGCATCAAACACTCCTTTTTAGTGAACTTGCTGAGTACGCTCATACTCAACCGCAACTTCTTAAACCTTGCTAGATTCTAAGCCGTTGAAGACGACGTCAACACCAACTTGTGCTCAAGAAACCATCATCGTCATCTCAAGCCCTTCAAACAAGTCAAGTAAGTAAAACATATGCAACAACCAAAGCAAAGACGAAGTTGCTGATTAGATAGGAGTATATTCTCTAGCCCTAGATCCTGCTGAAGGAAATATGCCCTGAGAGACAATAATAAAGTTCTTATTATGTATTCCTTATATATGATAGATGTTTATTTTATATCATATAATTGTATTGATCGGAAACATCAATACATGTGTGTTTAATAAACAAAAAGGGTTCCTAGTTATGCCTCTCTTATAGACTAGCTTGTTGATTAACAAGATGATCAAGGTTTCCTGATCATGGACATTGGATGTTGTTAATAACAAGGTCACAGCATTTGTGAAATGATGTGATGAACATTCATCCGAAGTATAGCATTACGATCAAGTCATTATGTTTACATTGCTATAACATCATACGAAGTAATCTTTATCCTTAGACCATGAGATTATGTTAATTGCTAACACCGGAAGAGTATCTTGATAACATCAAACGTCACACCGTAATAGGGTGACTATAAAGATGGGTTCAGTGCTACGAAGGTGTTATGTTGAGGCTCATGGATCAAGAGTGGAATTTGTCAATCCCGATGACGGATAGATATACTCTGGGCCCTCTCGGTGATATCACATTAAGGTAGCTTGCAAGCAAGTGATGTGATCACTAGAATGTTATATCACGGGAACGAGCAAAGAGTGCATGTCGGTAACAAGATCAAACTAGATATTTGGATATCGATGATCGAATCTCAGACATGTATTATATCATGAGACAAAGGGATTAAATTACAAGTGTTAAAGGTTCTCACGATCACATAAGTCATTGTTAAATATGCAAGAGTCAGTATGGATCTCCAGGTCCCACTTCTGATTATTGATCTGAGAGGAGTCTCAATCATGTCTGCATTATTCGCGAACCGTAGGGTGACACACTTAAGAGTTACCGGGAACCATTTTGGAGCACATATGTTTCAGACGAAAGAATTGCAAAGCGCAGGAATTGTTTCGATAGAAACCGGAAATTGTTTCGGGTGAAATTGCAGAAAGTGGTTCTACATGTGATATTGAAATATTGCAAGGGGTTATATGTGAATGTTTGTTAATTAAAGTAATTAACAAAATTCTGAATAAATTTAATAAAAGATTTTTATTAAATGAGAGAGCATTAAACTTAGAGAATTTTAATGCATTTAAAGCGGGGATTTTAAAAGGGAATGTGAAGAGGCATTTTAATGTGGAGGGGTTACCACCACATGAATGGGGGAGGTGAGGGGTCACCCCCCATGCGCCGGCCATAGGGAGGGGGTACCCCCCTCCTCCTATAAAAGGCCCCTCTCTTCCTCCTTCTTGCTCACACCTCCTCGTGAATGATCTCTCTCCCCCTCTAGAATTATTCCCCCATGGTCTCAGATTAGTGAGATACATGTTCCCGGTGGCATTTCGTCTGGAAGGAGTTGCTGCTTACGCTGGATCGCTGAAGCGAGAAGGTGGAGGTTGTCTGATGGCTTGAACGTGTGTGCGAGTATGGATGCGCTGCTGAGTTGCGGCGCTCGGACTTCCACACGATCTTGAGATCGGCAAGTGTACGACTACATCAACCACGAGTTCCTACTCGTTAACAAAACTCGTTGTCTTTGAGGGTAAGTTCTTGATGGATGTATGTCCACCCGTTGCTCTGTACCTAGTAGATAGATCTTGGCGTGTAGTTCTCATCGTAGGATTTTTTTTGTTTTCTATGCTGCGGACCCAACAATGGTATTAGAGCCTGACCTATGCGTAGGTGCTTTGCACGGCACATATGTTTATATGTGGGCGATGATGATCATTTTATTGCATCTTCTATGTATTTTGGATATTGGTGGCATAGTGGGATGAAGCGGCCCGGACCAACCTTACATGTCATCGTACATGAGACCGGTTCCACGACTGACATGCAACTAGTTTTGCATAAGTGGCTGGCGGGTGTCTTTCTCTCCTACTATAGTCAATATCTGATTTACAACGAGTTGCTAATAACTTGGTTATCCTTGTTGTGGTTCATGTTTGTAGGTAAAAACGGTTCTATCTCCGAAAGCCCTAAGCCACGTAAAACTTGCAATTGATAAATTAGAGGCGTCTAGTTTAGATCGTTACTGGGCTAGTGTTTTGATATGGTATTGTTGTAAATAGATGTATGATAGATACTCTTATAACTCACTTAACGTGTAAGTTCCATAGACCTTGGCCTTACACACAAAGGAATGATAGAGATCATACCACGATGCAAATGATAGAGATCAAATGCATGGACCATATCACCTCACTTTACACATTAGATGTTAGCATCTTATACTGCTAGTTTGGCGCTTTCTGTAGCATTGTAAGATGATCCCTCATTTAGATATCAAGATAAAAATGTGTTCTTCCTTAAGTATGCACCGTTCTGTGGATCGTGTTTCGAGACATCACATGATGATCGGGTGTACTCGAATCTACGCTTTCATAGGAATGGGTGTAAGACAGTTTTACACACGCGAATACTAAGGTTCTTACTTGGCAAGCCTAGCATGTACAGACATGGCCTCGGAACACGGACCGAAAGGTTAAGCATGAGTCATATAGTTGATATGATGCCCACATAGATGCTCGCCTTTGAAGCTACATCAACTCACGTGATGATCGGACTTGGTGTAGTGGATTTGGTTCATGTAATCACCAAAATGACAGGAGGGATGTCGTTTTTGAGTGGGAGTTCATTAGTAATTTGGATTAGTTGAACTCACTCTATCATAAACTTAGTCTAAATAAACTTTACAAATTCTATTGTAGATGGAACCACCTGCTTTTAATTTCAATGTGTTCATGGAGAAAGAGAAACTTGCTGTGAATGGTAGCAACTTCACCAACTGGGCTATGAATTTGAGGATTCTCCTCACTGCTGCACAAAAGCAATATGTGTTAGAGGCGCCGCTAGGCCCCCCACCAGCTCCTGATGCCCCTGACGAGGAAATGAATATCTATATGACTCGTTAGGAGGACGACAACTTAGTTCATTGCGGCATACTGTATGGGTTAGAGCTAGAACTTCGAAAGCATTTCGAAAATGGCAATGCCTTTGATACCATGGGAGAATTGAAAATGATTTTCGATACCCATGCTGCCGTAGAGAGTTATAATGCTTCAGAAAAATTCTTTAGCTGCATGATGGAGGAGAACAACTCCATTAGTGAGCACGTACTCAAAATGTCTGGGTACGCTGATAAGCTTGTATCCTTGGGAATAACGATTCCCATTGACTTAGGCATACATCATGTTCTCCAATCTCTGCCACCTAGCTACAAGAGCTTCATGATGAACTATAATATGCAGGGCATGAAGAAGTCTCTTCCCGAACTTCTGTCAATGCTTAAGACTGCAGAAGTGGAGATTAGGAAAGAACATCAAGTGTTGATGATCAATAAGACTACCGGTTTCAAGAAGGACAAGAAAGGCAAGGGAAAGAAGGGTAGCAAATCTGTTGCCACACCTGAAAAGAAACCCCGAGCTGGCCCTAAGTCTGACACCGAGTGTTACTATTGCAAGGGGACTGGCCATGGAAGCGCAATTGCCCCAAGTATTTGGCGGACAAGAAGTCCGGCAAGGCAAACAAAGGTATATGTGATATACATGTTATTGATGTGTACTTGACTAGTACTCATGATAGCACTGGTATTTGATATGGAATCGGTTGCTAATATATGTAACTCGGTTCAGGGGCTGCTGAACAAGCGACAACTAGCAAGGGATGAGGTCAGGATGCGGGTCGGCAATGGATCAAGAGTTGATGTGATCACCGTCAGGACGCTACCTCTCCATATGCCATCGGGATTAGTTATAAACCTAAATAATTGTTATTTGGTGCCTGCACTGAGCATGAACATTGTATCTAGATCGTGTTTGATGCAAAGTGGTTATTCCTTTAAATCGGAAAACAATGGTTATTCGATTTATAAGAATGATATCTTTTATGGTCATGCACATGTGTTGAATGGTTTATTTCTATTGGATCTCGATAGTAGTATTACGCATATTCATAATGTTGATGCTAAAAGGATTAAACTTGATAATGATATATCTGCGTATATGTGGCACTGCCGTCTAGGTCATATTAGCGTTAAACGCATGAAGAAACTACATTCTGATGGACTTTTGGAATCACTTGATTTTGAATCATTTGATACATGTGAGCCATGCCTTATGGGCAAGATTACTAGAACGCCATTTTCCGGTTCAATGGAACTAGCGACAGATTTATTGGAAATCATACATACTGATGTATGTGGACCAATGAGTATGTCGGCGCGAGGTGGATATCGTTATTTTGTTACTTTCAATGATGATTTAAGTAGATACGAGTATATCTATTTGATGAAACACAAGTCTGAAACCTTTGAAAAGTTCAAGAAATTTCATAATGAAGTGGAAAATCATCATAATAGAAAGATCAAATTTCTTCGGTCCGACCATGGAGGTGAGTATCTAAGTTACGAGTTTAGCACACACATGAAAGAGTGTAGAATAGTGTCACAACTCACGCCTACCAGAACACCACAATGTAATGGTGTGTCAGAACGTCGTAATCATACTTTATTGGATATGGTTCGATCTATGATGTCTCTGACTGACTTGCCACTGTCATTTTGGGGTTATGCACTGGAAACAGCTGCATTCACTTTAAATCAGGCACCATCTAAATCCGTTGAAACGACACCGTATGAATTATGGTTTAGAAACAAACCTAAGTTGTCATTTCTTAAAGTTTGGGGATGCGATGTTTATGTGAAGAAACTTCAACCGGATAAACTCGAACCCAAAGCGGAAAAATGCATCTTCATAGGATACCCTAAGGAAACGATTGGGTATACCTTCTATCACAGATCCGAGGGCAAGGTTTTTGTTGCCAAGAATGGATCCTTTCTTGAGAAGGAGTTTCTCGCGAAAGGTGTGAGTAGTCGGAAGGTAGAACTCGAAGAGGTTATTGAACTTTCTCTTCATGAAATGGCGAGTAGCGTAGCACCGGAAATTGTTTCGGAGTTGACTTCACCTAATGAAGAGAGAACTAATGATATTGATCATGAAAATCTGAAAGAGGACACTACCGAACCTCGTAGGTCAAGCAGGACACGTGCAGCTCCTAAACTGTACGGCAATCCTGTTGTGAATTTCATGGTTGATGAAATGGATGACCCTGCGATGTATGAAGAAGCGATGATGAGCCCAAATTCCAACAAATGGCTAGAAGCCATGAAATCCGAGATGGAATCCATGTACGAGAACCAGGTTTGGACCTTGGTGGACTTACCTCACGATCGAAAGGCCGTTGAGAATAAATGGATTTTCAAAAGAAAAACTGATGCTGATGGTAATGTGACCATCTATAAGGCTCGACTAGTCGCAAAGGGGTTTCGACAAATTCAAGGAGTTTACTACAATGAGACATTCTCTCCCGTAGCGATGCTTAAGTCGGTTAGGATTATGTTAGCAATTGCTGCATATTTCGATTATGAAATATGGCAGATGGATGTCAAAACTGCGTTCCTCAATGGTAATATTGAAGAAGAGTTGTATATGATACAACCTAAGGGTTTTGTCGATCCTAAGGATGCTAATAAGGTATGCAAACTTCAGCGATCCATCTATGGACTGAAGCAAGCATCCCGGAGTTGGAATCTCCGCTTTGATGAGGTGATCAAAGAGTTTTGATTTGTCCAAACTTATGGAGAGGCTTGTATTTACAAGAAAGTGAGTGGGAGCAATGTGGCATTTCTGATATTATATGTGGATGACATATTATTGATTGGAAATGATATAGATCTTTTAAACAGTGTTAAAAGTTATCTAAACAGCAAATTTTTGATGAAAGAGCTTGGTGAAGCGTCATATATATTAGGCATTAAAATCTATAGAGATAGATCAAGGCGCCTAATTAGGCTATCACATAGTACATACCTTGATAAGATATTATAAAAGTTTAATATGGACGGAAGTAAGAAGGGGTTCTTACCTATGTTGCAAGGCAAGACATTGAGTAAGACTCAAAATCCGGCTACGGCGGAAGAAAGAGAGATAATGGATAAGATCCCCTATGCCTCGGCCATAGGCTCTATAATGTATGACATGCTATCTACAAGACCGGATGTGGCACATGCTATTAGTTTGACTAGTAGGTACCAATCTGATCCAGGTTCGGAACACTGGATAGCGGTCAAGAACATCCTCAAGTACTTGAGAAGAACTAGGGATATGTTTCTTACATACGGAGGTGACGAAGAGCTAGTCACTAAGTATTATGTCGATTCTAGCTTTGACACCGATCCAGATGACTCTAAGTCTCAATCCGGATACGTATTTCTCTTGAACGGAGCAGCAGTTAGTTGGAGGAGTTCCAAACAACCTGTGGTGGCTGGATCAACTACGGAGGCGAAATATGTTGCTGCTTCAGAAGCGGCGCAGGAACTAGGTGTGGTTCCTAGTGCATTGGACCCGATGGTGATCTATTGTGACAACAATGGAGCCATAGCCAACGCCAAGGAACTGAGGTCTCACAAGAATTCCAAGCATATTAAGCGCCGGTTTCACTCCATCCGCGAACATGTCAAGGATGGAGACATGAAGATTTGTAAAGTACACACAAACCTAAATGTAGCAGATCCGTTGACTAAAGCTCTCCCTAGGGCAAAACATGATCAACACAAGAACTCCATGGGTGTTAGATTTATCACTATGTGAACTAGATTATTGTCTCTAGTGCAAGTGGGAGACTGAAGGAAATATGCCCTGAGAGGCAATAATAAAGTTGTTATTATGTATTCCTTATATATGATAGATGTTTATTTTGCATGCTATAATTGTATTGATCGGAAACATCAATACATGTGTGTTTAATAAACAAAAAGGGTTCCTAGTTATGCCTCTCTTATAGACTAGCTTGTTGATTAACAAGATGATCAAGGTTTCCTGATCATGGACATTGGATGTTGTTAATAACAAGGTCACAGCATTTGTGAAATGATGTGATGAACATTCATCTGATATAGCACTAAGATCAAGTAATTATGTTTACATTGCTATAACATCATCGAAGTAATCTTTATCCTTAGACCATGAGATCATGTTAATTGCTAACACCGGAAGAGTATCTTGATAACATCAAACGTCACACCGTAACAGGGTGACTATAAAGATGGGTTCAGTGCTACGAAGGTGTTATGTTGAGGCTCATGGATCAAGAGTGGAATTTGTCAATCCCGATGACGGATAGATATACTCTGGTCCCTCTCGGTGATATCACATTAAGGTAGCTTGCAAGCAAGTGATGTGATCACTAGAATGTTATATCATGGGAACGAGAAAAGAGTGCATGTCGAATTGAGATCAAACTAGGTATTTGGATACCGATGATCGAATCTCGGACATGTATTATATCATGAGACAAAGGGATTAAATTACAAGCGTTAAAGGTTCTCATGATCAGAGAAGTCATCGTTGAATATGCAGGAGTCAGTATGGATCTCCAGGTCCCCCTTCTGATTATTGATCTGAGAGGAGTCTCAATCATGTCTGCATTATTCGTGAACCGTAGGGTGACACACTTAAGAGTTATCGGACACCATTTTGGAGCACATATGTTTCAGACGAAAGAATTGCAAACCGCAGGAATTGTTTCGATAGAAACCGGAAATTGTTTCGGGTGAAATTGCAGAAAGTGGTTCTGCATGTGATATTGAAATATTGCAAGGGGTTATATGTGAATGTTTGTTCATTAAAGTAATTAACAAAATTCTGAATAAATTTAATAAAAGAGTTTTATTAAATGAGAGAGCATTAAACTTAGAGAATTTTAATGTATTTAAAGTGGGGACTTTAAAAGGGAATGTGAAGAGGCATTTTAATGTGGAGGGGTTACCACCACATGAATGGGGGAGGTGAGGGGTCACCCCCCATGCGCCAGCCATGGGGAGGGGGTACCCCCCCTCCTCCTATAAAAGGCCCCCCTCTTCCTCCTTCTTCCTCACACCTACTCGTGAAGGATCTCTCTCCCCCTCTAGAATTATTCCCCCATGGTCTCGGATTAGCGAGATACATGTTCCAGTGGCATTTAAATGCGGAAGGAGTTCTTGCTTCATGGATCGCTGGAGCGAGGATGTGGAGGTTGTCCGGTGGCTTGAACGTGTGTGTGCGAGTACGGATGCGTTGCTGAGTTGCAGCGCTCGGACTTCCACACGATCTTGAGATCGGCAAGTGTACGACTACATCAACCACGAGTTCCTACTCGTTAACAAAACTCGTTGTCTTCGAGGGTAAGTTCTCGATGGATGTATGTCCACCCGTTGCTCTGTACCTAGTAGATAGATCTTGGCGTGTAGTTCTCATCGTAGGAAAAATTTTGTTTTCTATGCTACGGACCCAACACCTGCTTCTGTAGAGCATTGCAATAGCAGCAATTTGCAAGCCCGGTAGTTTAAATACTAGTCTTAATCACCAGGTAGTTCTGAGATGTTATTTCTGGTTCTTCTTTGTAAGAAGTTTCTTTCTTACTCTTTAACCTAGAGTGTTCTCTGGATCTTTTATAAAGAGTTGAATTGTATTCTATAGTCATATCTTGGACCTGTTGTGTTTCTGTTGTACCACTCTGAGGGATGTAATACTAGTGAACAGTGTATCATTGGTGTTATGTCAACGACTATAGTGTACTACATTATGCAGTGGTATGCTGGGTCACCACAACTGATGAGGTTAGATCAGTGGTAAAGGTTAAACATGCTAAATGCTTGTATGGGATGCCATGGTTGGATGTGATTTTTGTAGTCCCATGCTCGCCACCCCTAGGACCTGAGTTCTTGCCTTCGGAACCAAGGTGAGCGTATAACCACACGGGGCCTGGAAAACCCCTCGACTCAATAACTTACCTAGTAGATTCCATGAGTCACATAGCTCGGACGTTCCTTTTGGCATACGCATTGAAAATGTTTGTGAAAAATGTGCATTGCATATAGGATGTGGGCGATATTGCTTGAGGCAGAACCTCTGTAACCAATCTCACCTCACATCCCTAGGGACGAACTTCAGGATTTGACCCATTATGGCAGAACCCTCCTTAGGGCGTGACTCATGGTCCCTATGAAAGCAAGGTAAAGATCGTGTCTAACTACCCTCTACTGGCACCCCCGAAAGCGTGCTATTACCAGTGGCATTAAGAGTAGGTTGGTGATACATTGCAAATGTATCTATAATTTTTGATGTTCCATGCTTGGTTTTATCCACTTTCTTGTGTTTTGTTCCAACTTTGGAGTACTTTTCATATGATTTCTTGGACTAACCTATTAACAAGAGCCACGATTGCGGTCTGTTTTCTGCTGTTTTTGGTTCTAGGAAAGTCAGAAAATGAATATTCTCGGAATTGTACGGGACAAAAGACAAAGTGCCTATTTTTCCGGAAGGGATCAAGTGCCAGAATACGAGACGGGGAGGGGCCAGGGGTCGGCCACACCACCTGGCACAGCCCGGCCAGCGCCCGAGGTGGTGTGGTGGCTCCCGGCACCCCCTCGGCCCCTCCTTCCGCCTATATATTGCCCTCGGGACGAAAACCCTAAGTACCCGATCAAAAATCCACGAAAGAGTCTATAGCCGCCGTCATCTCCATCCCTAGATCGGGAGGTGCGAAGCTCTTCCGGCACCACGGAGAGGGGAATTCACCCTGGAGGCCTTCTTCATCACCATGCAAGCCTCCGGTGTGATGCGTGAGTAGTTCATCCTTGGACTACGGTTCCATGTAGTAGCTAGATGGCTGGTTTCTCCTCCTTTGTGCTTTCATGTTTAGGTCTTGTGAGCTTCGTTCATGATCAAGATCATCTATTTGTAATTCATACATGTTGTGTTTGCGGGGATCCAATGTATATTGAGATGCTATTTCAAATTCATTATTGATTCTATCATGTCTTTGTTATTTGAGATCTTGCATGCTTTCCGTTGTTAGTAGCTATCTTGGCCAAGTAGATGCTAGCAACTCCAAGAGTTAGTATTTGTGCTCGATAGTGGTTTCATGCCTCTGGTAATCTGGGGAAGTGACAGAAATCTCTAAGGTACTAGATGTGATGTTGCTACTAGGGAGAAAACAACAATCTTTTGTTCATAGAGCAATCGTATTGTTTACTTTACACGCAGTTCGTAAAGCAATAATCTGTTGCTTGCAACTTAATACTGGAGGGGGTTCGGATGATAACCTGAAGGTGGATTATTAGTCATAGATGCAGTTGGATGGCGGTCTATGTATTATGTTGTAATGCCCAATCAAGTCTCAAAGGAGTCAAGATGATTAGTATATGCATGTATTGCTTTCTCGGTGTTTGTCAATTGCCCCGCTATAATTTGTCTACCCAGCATGTTATCTATCTAAGGAGAGCCACCTCTAGTGAACTATGGATCCCGGTCCTTGTCTTTTACATTCAATCTATAAACTGTTTTTGCTTTGTGTTTACTTTCTGCAAACTTTTACTTCTTTCCATTCGATACATTTAATCCTTTCTTTTCCGCAAAGCATGGTGAGATTGACAACCTCATCGCAAGTTGGGGACAAAGTTCTATGGTTGTGTTGTGCAGGTCTCCACGTTGCTACTAGCACCGGTAGTGCGCCCTGCCAAAGCTCAGCTAGTAACACCTTTGAGGTGTTTCCTTGATCCTACTGGTTCGATTAAACCTTGGTTTCATAACTGAGGGAAACTTGCTGCTGTGCTCATCATACCTTCTTCTTGGGGTTCCCAACGAGCTCTACATCAACCATGAGCCATCAACACTTTTCTGGGCACCGTGCATTGAGCCATCAGTTGGTACGTGTGGGTAAAGTTGTACACCTATGTAGGGTTTAATATTTATTAAAAGTCGTGTCCACGGTTATGGACGACTTGGAAATTGACGTGATGATCATAGAGAACATTAACGTAATTGTAAAACTTGTCAGATCAATGTGTGCTTCTTCCTCCAGGTTCGAGGGGGTCATCCTAGGTGCGAGATGAGGATGATTATGATTGGTGGATATCAAAAGAATATAATGATTATAGTTAGAGATGTTTCTCTCTTACCCCTTTTAAAATGATCTGTTTAGATGAGCTTCTACTCCCTCTTGTTTGACAAACAAAGATAGCTTTATGCAAACTAACTCACCTGACATAGGTCTTGCAGAATACACCCTATACTCACTCTTGTTTCATTGATACTTTTTTTGTAGAAAAGTAAGTGTTCCCTTGAAGATGAGTTCTTACGACATCGACACCGACGATTAGCTTGGGCTTCCCGGCCAGCAACCTGGAATCTATGGGCTAGAACGTCATCATTATGTTCAGGCCTCATAGGACATTTATTAAGTTTGCTATACTTAATAGCATAGTTTGCTTTCCGGTGTTTGATGTTTGTGGTTAGTGACCTCTTCTTGTAATATTTTAGTTCTCTGCTCAATTATGAGCTTGCTGTAATAATTTTTGTGTCATAGGGTTACTATTGTGTTACCGATTCTACCACTATATACTCACGAGGTCTAGGTTAGGTTTATGTCAGACTAAGGTCTCGGATTTGTCTAACCCTGATCCCGAGGTGTCACAGTATTGGCACGCTTTCATATATTTTTAATCTGTAGAGCACAATATTTTGAAGAAAGATGCCAGGAAGAGCTCTCAAAATGACTAATCGGATAATTTTCTTTGTAAGAATCACACTAATAAAATGGTAGTGCTAAGTTAAGCATTAAATGGGTGCGGCTTGTCGGGCTGGTAGAATAGGATATAGTATATGATGCTATGCCAAATTTTAAGTTCAGATGATAAAGTACAATAGACAATAGACGACATCAACATTTATGACATATGTTAATGTTGGGGTAGAAGGAGGTCGTACCCTGAAGAAGGTACCATCACTAGTGATGTCATCAAACATCACAATCTAGCGTAGATCAAGCCCTCTTTATTGTAGATCACATGTTTCTTGAACTTGCCATAATCTCGAGTGTCCTATAATACAATAACAAAAAACAAGATTTTTTAGTTTTATAGTTTTTTTCAAGGATACGTCCTGGTAGATGTATCATTTTCATATAAAAGGGGCCAAGAGGTACTCCACGCCAAGGCGCCACTCCACGCTGATACAGACACCAAGGCGCCACTCCACGCTGCCACAAGGACAACACACACACCCTAACCAACTATTCGTGGAATCTCCACCTGTTTACTTGTCCTAGGCAGTCTCGAAAGAGCCCTGCCGATCTCCACAGGGGAGCCTCGGCGGAGATCATACGGATGGCTTCCCCAAAGGAAGGGGAGGCCCCTTCGAAGACTACATTGTTCCGGTGGTGCCAGAGCGTCCAGCACACCAAGGCAATCCCCGTCTAGAGGTCACGCTCCCGGCCCTTTCCACCCTGCTTCTTTTGGAGCCAAGCCACCAGCTTCGTGTCTTGCTCCGGGACCCAATGACCTTTGCCCCACCATGCTAGACAGGTCGTCCATACTTCACGGGCAAGGGCAGAACCCATCAGCAAGTGGTCGATAGTCTCTCCACATTGATCACAGAACGGGCATGTAGCTGGGTGTTGCAGCCCCTACGACTCAGCCTGTCAGTGGTCCAGCATTTGTTCCTGACGGCAAGCCAGAGCGCGACATTACAGTTGGCAGGGGATCAGGAGCGCCAGATCTGCAGGGCGCCTTCCATCAAGGTCCACCCAGCAAACAAGGCCTGGTAGCAAGACTTGGCGGTGTAGCAGTCGCTCGGGTCCCAGCTCCACTTAAAGACATCTTACACCCCCTCTGTCAGTGTGATCTCCTCAAGACAATTAGGTACATCAAGGAGCTCCCTGATGGCTATCGTGCCAAGGTCAGGGGGAAAATCATGAAGTGAGGCCCCATCCAGGCCCTCTCGCATGCGACGCATTGAGATAGCACCTGCCGGGACTACCGCAAGGAGGTTCAGCGCTATATCACATAGGCATCCACACGACAACCATCTATCTGTCCAAAAGAGAGTAGAGGCTCCATCCCCCAGTACCGAGGTCATTACAACGTCAAATAACTGCCTAGATAGCTTAGGCACCCGTATGTCAAGTCCGTGCCATGGCTTGTCCACCTCCACACGCTTCAGCCACAACCATCGGGCTCGGAGCGCAATGTTCATGAGATGTAAGTTAGGGATGCCTAGGCCTCCCATCTCCTTAGTCATGCATACCCTGTCCAATGCCACCAGACAATGTCCACCATGCACATCCTTTCTTCTTTTCCAACGAAAACTACGAATGATCTTCTAAATGGCGAGGATGATCTCTATAGGAATGTCTAGTGCCATCATGGTGAAGATCGGAATGGCCGAGAGGGTGATACGTCCATTTTGCATCACTATTCTATGTCTTAATTCACTATTATTCATTGATATATTTCGTATTGAGAGGTGATACTTATGTTATTTCATCTGTTTTTGCATGGTTGATGACTTTTGGAGCATGGATCGCTGCAGTCAGGATTCTAATGGAAAAGGTGTTGTTTGGAGGAAAAATTTGCGAAGATCAGAAAATCCGGGAAAATATACGGAAAATCTTATTTTTCCAGAAGACTAAGGATGCCAGAAGATGGAGTGGAGATGGGCCACAGGGGGCCCACACCATCCCATGGCGCGGGCAGGCCTAGGCCACGCCAGGAGGTGGTGTGGCCACCCTGGCCCACTCCAGCCTCTCCCCTCTGGCGTATATCAACCTCCCGAAGCCCTAAGACTCGGGGAGCAACCACAGAAAGATTCTGCCGCCTCTGTGGGGCGGAAAACACCGAGAGAGAAAGATCTCTCCGGCAGACAGATTTCTGCCGGGGAATTCCTCCCTGGAGAGGGGAGATCGTCGCCATCAACACCACCATCAAGCTGGACTTCATCGGGATCATCACCATCATCATCACCATCAGCACCCTCATCACCATCTCCATATTGCTATAACAATTGAGTTGGATCTTGCATTAGTTCATAGGGGAAACTTTCCCGGTGTTGATTACTCTTTGTAGTTGATGCTATTGAGTAAACCATTGAATTATTGTTTATGTTAAGATTGTTATACATCATTATTCCATCTCTGATCATGATACATATGATGTCTTGTAAGTAGTTTGTTTTGTTCTTGAGGACATGGGAGAAGTCTTGTTGTTAGTAGTGGAGTTGTGTTGAGGAAGATTCAATAGATTGTTATTTAAGTTGTGGTGTACTTCTTCTAGTGGTGTCATGTGAACGTCGACTACATGACACTTCACCTATATGGGCCTAGGGGAATGCATTGTGTATTTGGCTACTAATCATAGGGGTTGCTTAGGATGTGAAACCTGAACCCCGTTAGGAAACCATTGCACAAGGGACGTAAGGGTCTTAGAGTTTAAAGTTGTGGTTAGGTTTCTACCTTAATTACTTTCTTGTACTTACGGATGTTTGCAAGGGGTATAATCACAAGTATGTATTAGTCTTGGATGGGGCGGTACATTAGCACAGGTTCACCCACACAACACTTAGCAAGCTAAAGAAGATTAATCAACTAAATGAAGCGAAAGCACTTGACAGTCTTCCCATGTGTCCTCGAGAACGTTTGGTCATCTTCAGTAATACAACCGGCTTGTCCTTTGCTGCATAAAGGATTGGGCCACTTGCTGCCTTTATTCCTACTGTCTTTTATTTACTCGTACTTTGTTTACTTGCTATATCAAAAACCCCTAAAAATCCGTTTGCTAAGTATTTGCAGAGAATTCCTGCTCCATACCACTAGCCAGCACCTTCTGCTCCTTGTTGGGTTCGACACTCTTACTTATCGAAAATACTGCGATACACCCCCTATACTTGTGGGTCATCAAGACTATTTTCTGGCGCCGTTGCCTGGGAGTGAAGCGCTATTGGAGAGTGGAACAGGTAAAGGAAACTTCTACTGTGAGTATTGTTTACTTCTGTTAGTTCCTTTATTTTTGTTATGGATAATTCGCTGAGTTTCTTATTTGGTAATGCTACTACCACTGCTAAGGTAGTAGATAAGCCACCACCTGCTGAGAATGATGTTCTCAAAATACCTACAAGAATTATTGATCGTGTTATGGATAACTACTATGTTGGGGATGGAACTGTCCATCCCGGTGATCATTTACTCTTTATACACGAATTATGCGGGTTGTTCAAGTGTGCAGGTATTACTAAAGATCAAGTTAAGAAGAAGTTATTTTCATTATCGCTGAAAGGAAGAGCTGAGGAATGGTATAAGCTGCTGAAGAATGGTCAAGCTCTGGAATGGGAGGAAATAGTGCCTCTCTTTTATTCAAAGTTTTATCCTCCTAGTGAGATTCATAAAGATCGGAATCAAATATACAAGTTTTGGCCTCTTGATGGAGAGAGTACAGCTCAAGCTTGGGGAGATTGAAGTTACTAATGCTCAAATGTCCCATTCATGAGCTCCCCAACAATATTATTATCAATAACTTTTATGCAAGTCTCCCTCTACATGACAAAGATTTATTGGATGCTTCTTGTGTTGGATCATTCACTCGTATGGAAGAAGAAGCTAAATGGGATCTTCTTGACCGTATTCAAGACAATGTTGAAGCTTGGGAGAATGACAAAGGTAGAAAGTCAGGTATAAATTATGATTATGAATGCATTGAATCTTTTATGGGAACTGATGACTTTCAAAATATTAAAAATGCCTATGGTCTAGACTCTCAAGCTATTGCTTCTTATTTTAAGGCTTTTGCTTCCTATATTGAAGTGCCTAAAAAGAAGTGGAATAAGTATCATGAACCTTATAAAGATAGTGCTAAGAGTGTTCCTGCAAGAAATACTGAAGTTTATACTTCTAATCATGTTTTACCGGAACATTACATGGAGAAAATCCCTTTCCCAGTTAAGGTAAAGGAACATTCTATGATAGCTAGTATGGTTAATGAAAGTACAAGTAAAGTTGTTGAACCTGATAAACAAAAGGTTGATGAACCTATTATAGCAAATGTGAAAGACTTTGTGTTGGGGGGATAACCCCGGGTAGGGTCACTCCAGGGTATAGAGGCCGAGTTAGCCGAGGTTTGGCAAGGCCAAAGCGGATGCTGGCTGGGTCAACTCCAGGCAGGCCGGATCACGGGGTAACCCGAACCAGGAGGGGGTCGCCTAACATTGTCTTAGCCGACTTAAGGAGTAAGTCGGAAGTGCCCGTCTAACTTGTATGCAGGAACAGGTATAGCCGGATCTGCTATGATCCGGATCTCCGGTTAGATTCTGGGAGAAGGAAGGAATCTCTCTGGTCAAAAAGAAGGTCCGGTACACACTGCATGAGCGAAGCAAGCAAGGGCAGGACCACCGAGTCATGGCCGACAAGGGTGACGACGCCCATGTCGGCTGACGCAGGCGCCGCAGAGGCTTACGTAGCTAAAGCATGTATGACGCGGGGGAAAAGCACCCCGGTCGGGTTATCACTTTGAGAGGAGGCATATTCCACGTATGCCCTAGGCAGAGACCGAGCCCCCTCTATATAAGGGGGGCTAGGGTTTCAGTAGAGGAGGTTGGGGTTTTTATGCGATAGTGTTTTGGTTAGGGTTCTAGGGGTGAACTGTGGGTGAGAGTAAGAGAGCCCCTTCTTCCTCCTCTTGCCAATACAGCTCAAGGAGCACTTGTAATCTTGAAGGAAAAGCAATACAAACTTCTGTGTGGAGAATCACTCCACTATCCCTCCCTGGATTCCCCTAGCGTGAATTAGTCCCCACCTTTAGCCTATCCATGGCATCTGCCGTGACACCACCACGACAGTTGGCGCCCACCGTGGGGCTAGCGGCGCTAGCAGGGGTGAAGATCCGGACGGGAAACCTCATCGGCACCGGCGAACGCATCGTCTCCGGGCTCGTTCAGCGCTTTGGAGCGCTGGATTTCATCAGCGACAACGCTAGCTGCTTTGGCGCGCGCCCATTTCCGCGCAACAGCCTCTTTGTCAAGTTGGGTGCACACAAGGTCTACGTTGCGGTGGACGTATCATGCGTTCACCCGCAGCGCGTCGTCGAGGCAGGGGAACCACCCCTTAGCGTGGTTCATGGGGCGCGTATCACTCGCTCCCCGAACCGTGCTGAAGTGATGATGACTGCGCCGGGTACAGGCACTAGCAAGGATCCAGCACCGGACCCGGAGGTAACACCTAAGGCACCGAGGAAAGGTAGAGGGCCACCACTAGAGAGGCCTGAGAACGTACTGAGAGAAGCTATGGATAACTTGGCTAACCCAGTAGCAGTAGTTGTAGATCCGGCTCAGGCATAGGCCGAGCTAGAGGAAACTAGGCAAAAGATACTAGAGGGTGCAAAGAAAATAGCCGCGGCTCAGCAGTCGCTGAACATGACGCTGCGTGAGTATGCAAAGGCAAACAAAGTTGATACGGTAAAAGTAAAAGGGAGAAATCTCATGAGCGAGATGAACAGAGAAGGTGATGATGGAGCCGAGGGGTCGGAAAACTATTTGTCTGTGGGGTTGCCGAGGTACAGTACCCCGGCGAAGAACCTCAGAGCAGCGGATGCGGCTGCGTCCGAGTTGGAGGGTCTGACGGGTGAGGCCCGTCAAAGACAACAAGATAGGGTTAACGAGCTGGTTCGGATCGCGAACAGACAGAATGAAGAGCTACTGAGAGCTAACCCGGAGAGAGCTGGAGCTTCCAAAATCGTCCATTCGGTGATGGGTAACCCGGAGAAATCCGTTGGAGCTGCATCATCACCTCATGGTGGTCCAAGGAGAGAAGAGGTAGTAACCTCGGCCAGACGGAACAAACAGATCGTCCCGTACGACCCGACGTGTGTGGGAAAAGAAAAAGAAACGCGGAAAAATGATGATCAACGGAGTGTGAGCCGAGGTGAAGCTGGCCGAGGCAACCACGACCAAGGCAATGCCGGTCAAGGGAACTCTGCCAATGGCAATGCCAGACAGCAAAACTCGGCAGGGGCAGGACAACCGCAGCAGCGGAATATACCAAGGCAAGAGCAAAGCGTCGGCTGAGGTATGCAACAGAAAGGTGCGCCCCAAGTGCAAAACCGATACAACGACGGCGATTCGGAGATGGTGAACGCGGGGTACCCTAGACCGGACTATCATGTGATAGGGTCGAGATTGGGAAGCAGGGATTTAATGCCGGATGATGCCAGGTTGAAGCTGGATCGCCTGTATAGGTCGGAACAGATTGAATGTCAAGGTCCCCCGGGTCCAGCATGCTTCGGACCCCGGATCATGAAAGAGCCACCGGTACCCAACTTCCATCTGCCCGGAGACACGAAGACGTATGACGGCAGTACCAAGCCAGAGGATTGGCTGATAAACTATGCTACGGCTGTGAAAATTGCAACTGGCAACTTGAGATGGGTTGTACGATACGTACCCCAGATGTTGGAAGGTCCGGCCAGAGTATGGCTGAATAATTTACCACCCGGAAGCATCAACTGCTGGATAGATTTTGGAGAAATGTTTATCAGCAAATTCTCAAGTACATATCAGAGGCCGAATAGACCGCAGACCCTAGCAATGTGCAAGCAAAGACCTAACGAGACAGACCATGAATTCTTGACCCGGTGGTGTACCGTGAGAAACTCGTGTGAGGGTGTCATAGAGTCACAGGCCATAGCATGGTTTGCACAAAGTGCGAGATATGGCGTGAGTTGTGGATGAAGGTGCAAAGGAAAATGCCATTTATGTGGGCAGAGATGATCCGGATTGAAGATTCGTATGGTTTGGGTGCTCCGACTCAACCTTGGATCGCGTCAAACGATTCGAACGAGGATTACTATCGGAGGATGGGCAGGTCATCTCGGAGGAACGATTACAGAGGGAAAAGAAGAGATGATAGACCGAATCATTGCTACGGTTCCCAACAAGTTGCAGCTGTGAATCAAGATCAACCCGGGGCAGGGAGCAACCAACGACAGAGAACGGGAGGGCAATGGACTCCAAGAAACGATGGCAAGAAAACATGGATTCCGGAGCAAAAGAAACAGTGGCAAGAAAAGAAAGACCGTCCGAGGTATACCTATGAGTCGATGTTGGACCAGTCGTGTAAGATTCACACGCCAAATCCGAATAGCCCGGCGGGTCACACAACGAGGCAGTGTGAGTGGATGTGTAAGATAGAACAAGGTGGTTTGGGGAATGCTCAGGCACCCCGGAATGATCAACCTCGGCAGGAGTTACCTCGGCAGCAATTGCTCTCCGGGGCGAACACGCAACAGCTAATGTTACCTCCCCCTCCGTCGAGGTATGACAACAATGAGAGAAGGGATGCGATTACATCGGTGGAAAATCAGCAACAACGGATCAGAGGTACCCGGAAGCGAGGGAAGGAATGAGTCTGAGAGAACATCACCGAGCTATTGTGTGTTCTGGCGAGAAGCAGATAGGGAAAAGCTTGCAGCGCCGACATATGGAGGTCAATGCGGTAATGCCAGCAGTGACGAGGTACATGCCTTGGTCGGACCAGGAAATCACCTGGAACATCAAAGATCATCCTAAACTTATGCCGAGTCCAGGTTCGTATGCGCTAGTGCTAGATCCGACATTCATTGGACCGAACATCAATGTGAGGTTCTCCAAATCTTGATTGATAATGGCAGTAGCATTAACATAATGTATGCGGATACGATGCGCAAGTTGGGCATCTCGGAGAACATGCTCCAGGCTACGAGAACAACTTTCCATGGCATTGTACCAGGCATTTCTTGTGAGCCCATAGGCAAAGTCTAGGTCGACGTGCTATTCGGTACAAGGGATAACTGCCGAACTGAGAATCTGGAGTTTGAGGTGGTGAACTTGGAAAGTGCATATCACGTGTTACTTGGAAGACCAGCATTGAACAAGTTCATGGCAAGCTGCCACATCAGTTATCTGAAGATGAAGTTGTCCGGGCCAAATGGAGTGATTACCATTGCTGGAGACTTCAGACGTTCCATTGAGTGTGCCTCAGCCGGGTCTAACCTAGCCGAGTCACTCGTGATTGCGCAAGAGAAAAGAAAAATCCAAGAGGTGGCGGCATTAGCTCAGTCCGCGCAGCAGTATATGCCGGTGTTGAGTAACCCGCATGGCAGCGTTTCATTCCAAGCCGCAAAGGACACCAAGAAGGTTCCAGTTGATGACATGTTCCTGGAGCGCACCGTAACAATTGGTGCCGGTTTAACTGACAAATAGGAAAGCGAGCTCGTCAACTTCCTCTGTGAGAATCGGGACATTTTTGCTTGGTCCACACAGGATTTGCAAGGTGTTCCGAGGGAGTTGGCCGAGCACTCTTTGAACGTAAGACCCGGAGCAAGGCCGGTGAAGCAACCCCTCCGCCGCTTCGCCGAGGATAGGATAAAAATCATTGGAGACGAGATAGCTCGGTTACTAGCAGCAGGATTTATCATGGAGGTGCTGTATCCGGATTGGCTCTCTAATCCGGTCTTTAGAAAGAAGAAGGATGATCCGAACGTGGCAGTGGTTTGGCGTATGTGTATCGATTACACGAACCTGAACAAGGCGTGTCCAAAAGATCCATTTCCACTGTCGAGGATAGATCAGGTCATAGACTCGACCGCGGGATGTGAACTGTTGTCATTCATTGATGCATATTCTGGCTTCCACTAGATACCTCTGAACCTGGATGATCAAATAAAGACTATGTTTATTACCCCGTACGGGGCTTACTGCTATCGCACTATGCCGTTCGGTTTACGTAATGCAGGTGCAACGTACCAAAGATGTATGCAAAAATGTTTGCACGACCAAATAGGTCAAAACGTACAAGTATACGTGGATGATGTGGTTATCAAGACCAAGGAGAGCAAAACGCTCCTCGACGACATCAGGCAAACATTCGCGAACTTGAGAAGGTTCCGGATGAAGCTTAACCCGGAAAAATGTACCTTCGGTGTCCCAGCTAGAAAATTACTCGGATTTCTCGTCTCCAGCCGAGGTATCGAGGTTAATCCAACTAAGATTCGGGCCATTGAGCGAATGGAGCTGCCGAAGTGTCTTAATGATGTCTAAAAGTTCACTGGGTGCCTAGCATCGTTGAGTCGGTTTGTATGTCGGCTGGGAGAAAAGGCATTGCCTCTCTACCAACTCATGAAAAAGTCGGATAAGTTCGTTTGGACACCACAGGCCGATGAAGCCTTTTCCCACTTAAAAAGATGTTGGCCACTGCGCCAGTGTTAGCCTCTCCACTATCAAAGGAGCCAATGTTGCTCTACATAGCCGCAACCAACCGAGTTGTAAGTGCAGTGATTGTAGTGGAGCGCAATGAAGAGGGTAAGTCGGTGCGAGGCCAAGATATTACTTGGCGAGGTATTATGCGCATCAAAACAGAACTACCCGCACTTTCAAAAGGTGGCATATGGTGTCTATATGGCAAAGAAGTTAAAGCATTACTTTGAGGAGCACCCCATCAAGTAATATGTGAAGCTCCATATCGAGATAATGGGTAACAAGGATCAGTGGCGAGAATTGCAAAATGGGCAATTTAGTTAGCCCTTATGCGCTAATCTGACGAAGAAGCGATCAAGTCTCAGGCTGTGGCGGACTTTTTTGTAGATTGGGCCGAGGTACAATTCGAACCACCGCCACCAGATCCGAACTACTGGAGGATGCACTTTGACGGGTCGAAAACCAAAACCGGATTAGGCGCTGGGGTTGTGCTTACCTCACCAAAGAAGGACCAACTAAAATACGTATTGCAGATCCATTTCGCGGCATCGAACAATATCGCTGAGTATGAGGCTCTTGTGCATGGGCTCAAAGTGGCAAAGGAGATTGGCATACGTCGGATAATATGTTTTGGTGACTCGGATCTGGTGGTGCAGCAAGTGTCCAGAGTGTGGGACGTCCTGGATCCAAATAGGGCACTATACAAATTTCACGTGCAGAAGATATCTGGTTACTTCGAGGGATGTGAATTTCACCATGTACCCCGAGTGGAAAACGAGGCTGCCGACATGTTGTCGAAGCTCGGATCGACCCGACAGGCAATTCCACCGGGTGTAGCATTGGAACACCTCAGAAAACCATCTATCAGGCCGTCCCTAGGAACCGACTCGATCTATGTCCCGGAAAATACGGAATCCGGAGTTGAGCCCATGGACATTGACACGGGAGGTACTACACGAGACCCGGGGACTGCATCAGCCAACCCGGGGACTGCCTCAGAAAACTCGGGGACTACCTCGTTTGACCCAGGGACTCCTCAGCGTGATCCGGCTGAAGTTATGCCGGTAGATCAGATGGAAATTGATGACGACGTATTCCCTCCACGGGCGATACCAGCTTGGGCACTGCCTATATTCCAATTCCTGAAAGACGGAACGTTACCCACTGAGGAGGTGTTAGCCAGGCAAACTCAGAGGAGAGCAAAAGCATACACAATTATCAATTCCGAGCTGTACAAATGGAGTGTAACCAACGTCCTCCAGCGATGCGTTGACCCGGAAGAAGGGTTTGACATCCTCCGAGATATACACCAAGGAGAATGCGGGCATCATGCCTCATCCCGAGCCTTAGTGGCAAAAGCATTCCGGCATGGGTTCTACTGGCCAAGTGCCTTAGAACAAGCGGAAGATCTGGTGAGAAAATGCAATGGTTGTCAAAGGTATGCCACTAAGACACATATGCCAATGTCGGAACTCAAGACCATACCAATTACGTGGCCATTTGCCGTATGGTGCTTGGATATGGTTGGCCTGTTCAAACCGGCGAAGGGAAACATGACACACATTCTGGTCATGGTGGATAAGTTTACAAAATGGATTGAAGTGAAGCCTATAAGAAAATGTGATGGAGCTACGGCCGTACCATTTCTCAAAGACATTATCTTGAGAAACGGTTACCCTCACAGTATCATAACTGATAATGGCACAAATTTTGCTCAAGGAGCGTTTGCGCGATTCTGCCGAGATAAGAAGATCCGGCTGGACGTAGCCTCGGTAGCCCACCCCGCATCGAACGGACAAGTGGAAAGATCCAACGGATTAGTATTATCCGGGATAAAACCCCGGCTCGTTGAGCCGCTGCAAAGATCAGCGGGGTGCTGGATAGAAGAACTACCAGCGGTACTATGGAGTTTAAGAACAACTCCGAATCGATCAACAGGCTATACGCCGTTTTTTCTGGTATATGGGGCAGAAGCTGTATTACCAGCCGACATAGAGGATGATTCGCCTAGGGTCACCCAATACACAGAAGTCGAAGTGCAAGAAGCCCGGCAAAATGATGTTGATCTGCTGGAAGAAGCGAGAGAACTGGCATTGTCCAGATCCACCATATATCAGGAAAATCTCCGACGCTATCATAGCCGGAAAGTGTGCCCCCGAGTCTTTCGGGAAGGCGATCTGGTGCTCCGGTTGGTACAACGTACTACTGGCATGCATAAATTATCCCCCCCATGGGAAGGGCCATTCATTGTGAGCAAAAAATTGCACAATGATTCTTACTATCTTATAGATGCAAAGCCATAGGAAAAGAACAAGGCGGACAGGTCCGGAGAGGAATCTAAGCGACCGTGGAATGTAGCACTACTTCGTCCCTTCTACACTTAGCTAAGAAGTGTATGTATCCGAGTCGTCTCATATGTCGGTATGTATGTCGGCAATGAGCTTATCAATGAAATAGCAGCACCTCGAGCAGTAACTCGGGGATTGCCTTAATAATTATTGTTGTTGTCTCTCGTACGTTAGCTGGAATAAGTTGTTCTACTTAACCCGGATTAGTAATGTGTGAGCACCAAAAACCCAACTCTTTGACTTGCTGCTGTCCAACAAGAATTGGCTTCATGGCAAGCAAGAGACAAGTTTAGAATTGCGTAGCACATGAAAAACGACTAAGGAAACGAATTTATTCGAGCTAACGTTTGTCTTTCGGACTAACCGTGTATTTATTTTCAAGTTATTATGCTGAATTATTTTGAGCTAAGCCTAAAAGTTTCTAAGTATTATTAAAACAATTTTTGAAGCTCGGATTCGTAAGTCGTAAAACCGAATCAAGGTAGACACGGACCGAGCCAGAGGATTGGACGAACAAGAAAATAAAACTCGGGGACTACGCCCAAGTTAATCCGGCATAGAAACGTAGTAGCAAAATATCACATATCTGACATACGATTGCACCCGGCATACCGGGGATCTGATAAATTTTCAAGTTTTTTGACCTAAGGAGCAGCAGGAGGAGCAAGTTCGGCGTCGTCGTCGCTATCTTCAATATCTGAGGCATCACCTTCTCCGTCCTCATCCGACCCATCTTCAACGTTCTCAACATGCTCGTCCCCAGCGGATTCCAGGAAGCTCGGTCCTTCAACCCAATCATGGATAGGAGAATATTCGACAAGGCTGTAGGCGCAAGCCTGGCGCCGAGCTACCCACTCCGGGTCATCAGTCTATCTGGATCCGGTGCGCCGACGTGTAAGGAGGCTGAGGTCGATCTTCTCGTACCATGTGAGAATATGGTGAAGGATAGTATCAGCTGCAGCACGCCCAGCGGACTCCCTCCAGAGGTCAAGCTGGGTCTCGATATCCGATAGCTTTTCAGCAAGAAGTGTGATCCTCTTCGGAGCGCTCTCACTGGGCCAGAACGTGTTGAAAATCCGGACTGAAACGTCAAGGAGATCTTTGCCGTAGTTCTTGATGATTTCCACGCGGGATGACAGGCTGACCAATAGGTCCTCCATGTCTAAAGGAATGCTCTCACCATCAAGAGCGACGGGAGTACCCCTCTCTCAGCGAAAATTGGCAACAGCAGCGCTTGCAATAGGAGTACCCTCTGGAAAGTGGACTAGAAACAAGGCAAAGGAAGAAGCTGAAGAAAAGACATATGAAGTAACCCGGAGAATTATGTCGGATAAGGGAAAGGAACTTACGTGAAATATGGCTGTGGATCCGGGTTAACTCCTTGGTGCAATCGTCGCGTCTCTTACGAAGTTGTTCAAGCTCAGCGATCGCCGATCCAAGCTGGATGTCGGATTCTTTGAGTAGATCCTGGTCCTTGGAGATCTGGAGAGTAAGGCGCTCACGCTCTTTTGTGAAGTTCTGGCCAACCTTTTGGATCTCGGTTTGGTGCTAGGCCTTCATCTTCTCCATCTCAGCCTTGACCCTGCCAATCTCGTTGTCCTTAGTCCGGAGGAGAGCAAGCTCGTCATCTTTCTTCTTCAGCTCGGCTTGATGCTGCCCTGCTTGTTCGAGAAAATGCAGCATCATATCAGGCACGGGCACACTATCCTCAAGCGATGCTGAAATAGTATGTTGACCCGGCAGAGCCGAGGAATGAATGTTTGCCGAGCCAAAGAGAAGAGGAAATGGAAAACACTACGAGGTCGGACAAAAGAGGACATACCCCTGATTTCCTCCAAGTTCTTCCGCATGATCTTGTTCTCAGCCTCCACCCCAGCTGCAAAAACCGAATGAGGAGATTAGTTCGGTAGAAGAAGGTGAAGAAAAACGGAGAAATGCCAAGGGAGATACATACCCCTCTTTTCATGTTCTACAATAAGTGCAACGTGCTTTGCGTGTAGCATCTTGTGGGTATCCAGCAGACGTTGGAATTCAGCACTCCAGCGATTGGTAGTTACCTGAAAAAAGTACAGAAGCATAAAATTAGCTTGGTGCATATTCGAAGTGTACAAGATCCGGGCCAAGTGGAACTTAACCCGGCTCTAGGTGTATGCATATTCGAAGTGTACAAGATCTGGGCCAAGTGGAACTTAACCCGGCTCTAGGTGTATGCAAATTCAAAGTGTACAAGATCCGGGCCAAGTGGAACTTAACCCGGCTCTAGGTGTATGCATATTTGAAGTGTACAAGATCCGGGCCAAGTGGAACTTAACCCGGCTCTATAGGTGTGCATATTTGAAATGTACAAGATCCGGGCCAAGTGGAACTTAACCCGGCTCTAGTGTGTGCATATTCGAAGTGTACAAGATCCGGGCCAAGTGGAACTTAACCCGGCTCTAGGTGTATGCAAATTCGAAGTGTACAAGATCCGGGCCAAGTGGAACTTAACCCGGCTCTAGGTGTGTGCATATTTGAAGTGTACAAGATCCGGGCCAAGTGGAACTTAACCCGGCTCTAGGTGTATGCATATTCGAAGTGTACAAGATCCGAGCCAAGTGGAACTTAACCCGGCTCTAGGTGTGTGCATATTTGAAGTGTACAAGATCTGGGCCAAGTGGAACTTAACCTGGCTCTAGGTGTGTGCATATTCGAAGTGTACAAGATCTGGGCCAAGTGGAACTTAACCCGGCTCTAGGTGTGTGCATATTTGAGGTGTACAAGATCCGGGCCAAGTGGAACTTAACCCGGATCTAGGTGTGTGCATATTCGAAGTTCACATGGAGCTACGTTAGTTTTCTAATGAGCATCCGGCCGAGTAACAAGCTACTCCACCGGAGGCTCGGGGACTAATGGTTATTATCTATAGCATGTAAAGGAGAAACGACATACCTCCATCATTCGCCCCGCAAGGTTAATTGCCTTAGCGGTGGTATTCATTTGGGCGGAACATTCTGCGGGGCCGAACTTTTCCGGGAGATCGTCGTTGTGGACGAACTCCGCCTTATTCCAGTTCATGACGAACTCAATAAGACTCGGAGGGTACCGCTCACCGGTGGGCATATGGGGTGCCACTAAGCCCTTCGCGTGCGCTTCTTTCCTCTGAACCAAGGCAAGAGCTGGGCTGGTATGCAGAACCATCTGCTGCGCATCAGTTGGCTCGGCAGGAACATCCTTCGTCGCGGGAGCTTTCTTGGGAAGCATCGACGCTAGGGTTCGCTGCCCAGCCTCAACAAATGCAGACTTGGTGGCATCCGGAGCCTTTTTGCCCTTAGCTTGCTGGGAAGAAGTAACTGCAGTGGATTTCCCCTTAGAAGCTGCTGGAGTAGTTCCTCGCCGAGGTTGAGATGACTCGGACGAGGCGGAAGAACTTGGCACTGGAGCTCTTGTAGCTGGACTTGGAGTTGTTGTGGGTTTTCTTGGTGCCGGAACAGGTGCTGGTGCTGGCTCGGTCATTAGTCTTTGGGCTTTCTTTGGTGCTGGTGTTGAGATAGACTCGGTGGCTGCTGCGGTGATGCCAGTGGTGGGCCGTCGCCTCGGCTGGACCGACCCCTCTCGCTCGAGGTCACGTTCCTCTCGGAGGTGTCACGGAACCCGGAGCAGCCGCAGAACCCTCCGGAATAGGGCTCAGCGGACGTGACTCGTCGTCACGAGGAGGAGAAGGGCCGGATCGAAGTGGTGAAGAGATGCTTGATCCGCTCTGAGGGACCTCCACCGGAGCCCTGAAGAAGAGAATAATGTCAGAAGAGAAATTACCACGATGCAAGGAGAAGTGAGTTACGCAACGAAAAATGACTTATGCATCCGAGGTTTCGGCCTCCTTAGGTTTCCGGGCCCTTCGTGCCGGGGCTTTGCCTGCCGGCTTGGAGGCAATCTTGTCTCTGGCCTTCTTTCGCCTTTTTGTGGGCTAAGAAGGTTCGGAAGAAGAACTTGATGCGGCTCCGCGCTTCTTCTTCGATGCCACCGGAACCGGCTCGCTCGTAGCAAGTGGAGGATCCTCGTGGATATGCCCACCGGGGTTAGCTAATGCCGGAAAGGCAAAAGAAAGAGGGACAGCCTCAACAGGTTCAATCACGTCGACATCCGAGTCATCCTCATCATCGGGCCAGTCTCTAAGAGAAGATAATTTACCGCTGGGTCGTTTTGTAGCGTCGGTCATAGGGAGAAACATCTCCTGGTCCGGCTCCTCCTCATCCGGGATTTCTCGGTCCGGCGCCCACTTGAGGGTCGGATCCGTGCCGTCCTCAAGGGTTTGCTGGAGGAATATCTGAGAAATAGAATGAAGAACAGTGTCAAAAATGCAACAAAAATCGACACATATTTGATCCGAAATAGGTTTGCCCTGCGAAGCTTACCGCGGGAGGGAGCCTGTCACGACAGAAGTGCTCAATTCCCCACATCCATTCGGCGGAGAAATTCCTGTGGGTGGTGAAGAGAGCCTTAACCCGGCGAAAAATCTCCGTGTTGCTCAACTCGAAGGAGGAGGTTCGGTTGGGGTCGCGGCTGAAACTCACGTGGCACATCTTGTGGGTGCGCTTCTGGAGGGGAGAGATTCGGTTGCGCACGGACGTGATCATAGCATCCTCGTTGCGTAATCTGAGTTTCTTCAGCTCCACAAACCTCTTGTTAACTTGGTTGGCCAGAGTTGTAGGCTTCTTGGAGACCTCCTCCCAGAATTCCGGGTCAGGTGGACCCGGAGCGTAGGGCAGCAACCGAATCAAATCTTCAGTGCCCGCATTCCGGACATAGAAGAAGGTCCGGGCCCCTCCTTTGCAGGAGTCAAGCCCGATGACCCAGGGGAAAACGGAAAGTCTCCGGGGTGAGATGGAGGCAGCTCCGAATTGGGTGAGCTGCTTATCCTCTGACTCTACTTGGATGTTGGGGATGACGTTGCGACGAAGGCCGAAAAACCAGATCCACAGCTCCTTCGTGGGCCATAGTCCGGTGTAGCCTTCGATCGTAGAGGCAAAAGCAGAGAGAGGTAATAGCATTGGCTGGGAGATGGTGCGGCTGCAAGTGGTAGGTGCTAAGCCAATCCCGGAAGAAATCGCTCACCGGCAGACCAAATCCCCGTTGGAAGTGGGACAGGAACATGACGAACTCACCTGGATTGGGTGAGGGGGCCAGTTCGACGGAGGAGGAGGCAAGCGGCTGGCCGGCAGGAATGCGTCTGGTCCGGTAGAGCCAGTCAAGGTCATCTTGACAGACCCATGATCCGGCCCACGCGCCACGGTCCGCCGCGGCGACGTCCTCCTCCATTTCTTGCTCGGCGACGGCGAGCTCCTCCTCCGTCATCTCGTGCTCGCTACCCTCGCTGGCGCTGGCGGCGGCGGGAATCTGAGGCCTGGATTGGCGAGGACCCGTGGCAAAGAAGTTGCGTGATGGCTGCGATCGGCGAGCTGAGGAAAGTCTGGCGGTGGCGCTCTTTGCTAGAAGCACTGGCGGCGGCGCGGTCGCTAGGAAGACGAAGGAGAAGAGCAATGAGCAGAGGGGCGCAGAAGTGGGAAAATGCTAAGTGGTGCGCCCCTCCGCTACTTAACCACCCCCTGAGAGGGTGAGTGGGATCGCGCTGTGCCAACAAGCCACATGGTGTGGCCGTGTATTACCTGCATTAGCCAATCGGAGAAGAGCCACACAGAGGGCCACAGAGCAGGGGCAATCCCGTGACGTGGCCTTACGATCTGATAGCGAGGAAGCAGGCGTGACGTGACCCACGCACAGTGATAACTGACAATTACTGCGGCGGTTACTGTGCAGGCCCTTAAAATAAGACAACGTAATGATTAGCCTCCACGTGGGTTGGCGTATGAAAGAAGGAAACGAGGCCCGGATCAAACCATGGTAACCATGGGATCCGAGCCAAAGTGGTAACCCGACCGGCAAGTGAAAACTTGGAACGTGCGAAGGGAACGTAAATCCATATAATCCGAGATAAAGAGCTGACTCGGAAATAACATCCAAGCCTCGAACATAAATGATCCTGATGTGGCCTTAGCAGCCAAGGCAGCTAAGACCGCACCAGCTTCGGGGACTAATGTTGGGGGGATAACCCCGGGTAGGGTCACTCCGGGGTATAGAGGCCGAGTTAGCCGAGGTTCGGCAAGGCCAAAGCGGATGCTGGCCGGGTCAACTCCAGGCAGGCCGGATCACGGGGTAACCCGGACCAGGAGGGGGTCGCCTAACATTGTCTCAGCCGACTTAAGGAGTAAGTCGGAAGTGCCCGTCTAACTTGTATGCAGGAATAGGTATAGCCGGATCTGCTATGATCCGGATCCCCGGTTAGCTTCTGGGAGAAGGAAGGAATCTCTCTGGTCAAAAAGAAGGTCCAGTACGCACTGCATGAGCGAAGCAAGTAAGGGCAGGACCACCGGGTCATGGCCGACAAGGGTGACGACGCCCATGTCGGCTGACGCAGGCGTCGCAGAGGCTTACGTAGCTAAAGCATGTATGACATGAGGGAAAAGCACCCCGGTCGGGTTACCACTTTGAGAGGAGGCATATTCTGCCCTAGGCAGAGACCGAGCCCCCTCTATATAAGGGGGGCTAGGGTTTCAGTAGAGGAGGTTGGGGTTTTTATGCGATAGTGTTTTGGTTAAGGTTCTAGGGGTGAACTGTGGGTGAGAGTAAGAGAGCCCCTTCTTCCTCCTCTCGCCAATACAGCTCAAGGAGCACTTGTAATCTTGAAGGAAAAGCAATACAAACTTCTGTGTGGAGAATCACTCCACTATCCCTCCCTGGATTCCCCTAGCGTGAATTAGTCCCCACCTTTAGCCTATCCATGGCATCTGCCTTGACACCACCACGACACTTTGTCACTAAATATGAAAAAGAGGGACACACTATCCTTTGTAAGGATACCTCTAATATTGTTTCACATAGTAGTGTTATGAGAGCTAGTATTCCTGTGTTTTCTGTCAGAATAAGTGATCATTGCTATGATGGTCCTTGTGTTAGCTATATTGTTAAGTTTATGCATGATACTGAAAGTTACTATGAGAGAGGGAAAAGTGTTCTGATGAATCTCAATAATATCAACTTTCCTCGTTTTATGCTGAAAGTTTTTATGTTGCACTTCTTTTGCCTTCTTATGCAAGTTGCCTTTGGTTTCAACAACTTGTTTGTTTACAAAATTCCCTTGCATAGGAAGTGGGTTAGACTTAAATGTGTGTGTGTTTTTGCTTCTTAATGCTCTCTTTCACTTCAATTCATATCCCTATGAGAGCTTCTTCAAAATTATCATGCCCATCTTAAAGGCTATAAAGAAAGAGCTTTATGGGAGACAACCCAATTTGTTTTTGCTTTCAGTTTGTTTTTGTTTCTTTGAGTCTTGGAAGTTATTACTTCGGAAATAACCACTCTTTATCCGTTTTGTTTGGTTTTTGTGTCAAGATCAACCTCTAATGAGAGAGAAGTAATATTTGGGGAAGTTGCTGTCCCGAAACAGATTTTTGTGCTTCACCGTAAAAATTCGTGAGAGATCTCTGTATGTCGGATTGAGCTGTAATTTTTTGTGCTTCTGCCCCAGGTTGTTATTTAACTTTCTTTAGTTTTGTACTTTTTTATTTGAGCAACAGAAGATTTTCTAAAAAATTGATCTTTACCTGCTTGTCTGTTTTGACAGATTTTGCCACTCTTGCATTTGCTTCTTTATTCGATTTCCTTTTTGAATTCTTTTTGCATCTTCGAAAGGAGTTGCTACAGTAGATTATGTTTTGTTGGTTTTCAGTTGAAGTTGGTCTCAAAAGGTTTTATCACTTCACTTATAATAATGTTGCTAATGGGAACTGTGTGAAGTTTTATGTGAACGAAACTTCCAGGAAGTGGAGATAATGGTCTAATAAGGAAGAGAAAGGTTTTATGACTCAAGTAATAAGTGTATGAAGATGAAGATATTTATGTTATTAAAGTGGTGACTCCGAGAGAATCTACTAGATACCAAATTCAGAGACCTGCAGAGTCTGTTTTCAAATAGGTAACAGTTCTGGTAAGAAAAGTTCCGCGAAAATACAATTCAACTATATTTTTGCAGTTTTCAATTGATAAGGAAAGCTACGAAGCAAAAAAGGGACGGAAACGGAGCCAGGGTGGCTCACACCATCCTGTGGCACGGGCCCACCCCTGGCCGCGCCACCAGGTGGTGAGTCCATCCCGGACTCCGCCTCCGACTCGTTTTCTCCCAGTACCTTCCTTTTGATATGAAACTTTGTAATATATAACCCCCCGGATCCCCCGAGGTTCGTATATCGTGTTTTCATCGTGTTTTTGTTTTGATCTGTTTCTGTCAGGACATACTCTTTGAAAGCTTAGAAGCACAATGGTGTCCGCCAAGGATAAAGGGAAGGAGCCCATGGAGGAAGACCTCCAAGACCCCGGGAAGGAGAAGGAGATCAAGAGTGAAGGTGAAGAGGAGCAAGGCCAACATCTGCACACCGGCACTACCATTGCAAGCATTGGGGTGGTGGAAAACCCAGCCATTGGAGGGAAGCCTCCTCATCACTGTTCAGATCCCTGGTCACTTCCTCCACGCACCAAGAATCCTTTCCATACCCTTATCCACGAGCATCAATACCAGAATATTCCCAAGGGGAAATTACCCTTCAATTGGGATTTGCCTCGTTCTAGCCATGCAGGAAAAGAAGACTTCAAGGAGGAAGAGTGGGGAAAGAATAGCAAGAGCTGGAATTCTCAACACGACATGATCATGAGCCGCATTGAACAAAACTCACAGCTGATTCGTAATCTCACCTTCGAGATTGAGGACTTGGGGAAGCTGATCAGAGAGCTCATTTAGAGGATACCACCACCACCTAAGGAGTAATTCGTCATCAGTTTCGGCATCCCCTTGGTTTGTTCCAAGCTTGGGGGAGTGCCGCGGTATCACATCACTATCTTCTATCTTTTTACCTTTTTAGTAGAGTCATATCATGAATAGATGAGTTATTATGCAGTATGGTTTGCATTATGGAAGTGTCCCCTCTCTCGTTAGATATGTATCCCTTGGTGTGAGTTGCCGTTATGGAATATTAATGAGAAGTTCTATCATTCACTCTTTTGCATAGCTTATATTACTTTTCAATTCGTGGTTATATGATTGATCTTGTTGTTAGTATTGGTATCACTTTTGGATCATTGAGTTAATTTAGTTGGTTTTGGCAAACCTGGCTCGGTCAGTAGCACACTATTTTTGAGAGTTGAATGAAAAAGATAGAAGTACTCTAGAGAAAAAATAATTTCATCGTCTTTCTTTCTGGATTTGCTCATAAGTTTAGTATTCTCTAGTTAAGATCTTTTGTGCTTCCAAGGAAGATTGCATGTTTGTCTTTATCACTTGTATGTTTGTTTGTTTGCTTCAACTCTTGTACTTGCTACTAAGCCTTGCTAGCCAAAAACCTGTACTGAGAGGGAACCCTTCTCGTGCATCCACTCCTTTAAACCAAAACCTTTGCCATTTGTGTCCACCATACCTACCTATTAGCATTATTACTATTCCAAGTAAATTCTTGTTTTATCAACCTCCCAAATTAAACTTGTTATGTGAAAATTAGTGATTAATGCTCTCACGAACTTGATGGCACACTTTACTTTCTTGCATTTAATAAACTTGAACCATTGTGCTCACCTATGTTGCGTATATGCTTGCGCTTTGTAAGTTGTGAATTAGCAGAACCATGTTGTCATGGGGAACGCTTTCAACATTACCTTTGGTACTTTGTACCAAGTTGATATCATGTTCTTTTGTCTATGGATGTCGTCGGTGTGAAATGAAAGGGGAGCTTGTAAGTCCATGGAGTTATGCATGTGTGTTAGAGAAACGCCTGGGTCGCTGGTCTAATCCATGCTGACATGGTGGAAACCTGCAGCGTAACCATAACGAGTATCTATGAAGCATTCTTCTTATAAAAAAGAGATAGAGATTGAGAAGAAAAAAGAGATATTATGAAAAGAGGAAAGAGAGAAAAAGCACCATATTCCCATGGTAAATAAGAAGATTGCTGAGATACTTGTTGTCTGCTTGCCTTGTCATTTTGATATGGGGATTCTTACGTATCATCAGGCAAGGGGTACCCCGTTGTCGGTTCTCAATGGTACACATATGCTTACGATGACAAGAACTTACCGGTGACTAAACTTGAGTAGCATGAGGAGCGGCCCTCGTATTCAAGGGACATGAGATTCTCAACTTACAACTTGTCAATGCATATCCTCATATTTGATCACTTTAACCTTAATCACCTAAAGATGCCTATGATAGGGGCAATGAGAGCTGAAAGCTAGTAAGTATCATAATTTTTGGGAGCTCTTTATGAGACTTGCAATCCCTGCTTCCCTCTTTGAAGGGCCCTTTCTTTTACTTTGTAGTTGAGTCAGTAAACCTGCTTCCTCTCTATCTCAGCAAGTATTTTGAGTTGTTGTGTTTCATTCATTCATATGATGATTTATTCAATCATGTTTCTTATGTTCCTTGTTTTGCACATTGCTCTTATCTTGTTGTTTACTACTTTGAAAGCTTTCATTGAAAACTAGCTATTTGTGAACTCCAGCAAATTGTCAACTATTCTTCGACCAAGAGCTAAGTTTGCCATTACCAACTATGATTCACTTTATGTACCCTTATTGTGTTTCCTTTACTCGTTACAAGTTGAGTTATATAATAGTGAGTTGTCTTCTATTATGATCTATGTATTGATGAATGTGATGCTTCTTGTCCGTATTCTTTTATCGATTCTTCACTCCATAAACCTAAGGCCATGTTTATTGAGCTCAGTTTCACTTGGGGACAAGCGAAGTCTAAGCTTGGGGGGAGTTGATACGTCCATTTTGCATCACTATTCTATGTCTTAATTCACTATTATTCATTGATATATTTCGTATTGAGAGGTGATACTTATGTTATTTCATCTGTTTTGCATGGTTGATGACTTTTGGAGCATGCACGCTGCGATCGAGATTACGATGGAAAAGGTGTTGTTTGGAGACAAAATTCGCGAAGATCGGAAAATCCGGGAAAATATACGGAAAATCCTATTTTTCCAGAAGACTAAGGATGCCAGAAGATGGAGTGGAGATGGGCCACAGGTGGCCCACACCACCCCATGGCGCGGGCAGGCCTAGGCCACGCCAGGAGGTGGTGTGGCCACCCTGGCCCACTCCAGCCTCTCCCCTCTGGCATATATCAACCTCCCGAAACACTAAGACTCAGGGAGCGACCACAGAAAGATTCTGCCGCCTATGCGGGGCGGAAAACACCGAGAGAGAAAGATCTCTCTGGCAGACAGATTTCTGCCGGGGGAATTCCTCCCCAGAGAGGGGAGATCGTCGCCATCAACACCACCATCAAGCTAGACTTCATCGGGATCATCATCATCACCATCAGCACCCTCATCACCATCTCCATATTGCTGTAACAATTGAGTTGGATCTTGCATTAGTTCATAGGGGAAACTTTCCCGGTGTTGATTACTCTTTGTAGTTGATGCTATTGAGTGAACCATTGAATTATTGTTTATGTTCAGATTGTTATACATCATTATTCCATCTCTGATCATGATCCATATGATGTCTTGTGAGTAGTTCTTTTTTTCTTGAGGACATGGGAGAAGTCTTGTTGTTAGTAGTGGAGTTGTGTTGAGGAAGATTCAATAGATTGTTATTTAAGTTGTGGTGTACTTCTTCTAGTGGTGTCATGTGAACGTCGACTACCTGACACTTCACCTATATGGGCCTAGGGGAATGCATTGTGTATTTGGCTACTAATCGTAGGGGTTGCGGTGAATGAAACCTGAACCCCCGTTAGGAAACCATTGCACAAGGGACGTAAGGGTCTTAGAGTTTAAAGTTGTGGTTAGGTTTCTACCTTAATTACTTTCTTGTACTTACGGATGTTTGCAAGGGGTATAATCACAAGTATGTATTAGTCTTGGATGGGGCGGTACATTAGCACAGGTTCACCCACACAACACTTAGTAAGCTAAAGAAGATTAATCAACTATATGAAGCGAAAGCACTTGACAGTCTTCCCATGTGTCCTCGAGAACATTTGGTCATCTTAAGTAATACAACCGGCTTGTCCTTTGCTGCATAAAGATTGGGCCACTTGCTGCATTTATTCCTACTGTCTTTTATTTACTCGTAATTTGCTTACTTGCTATATCAAAAACCCCTAAAAATCCGTTTGCTAAGTATTTGCAGAGAATTCCTGCTCCATACCACTAGCCAACACCTTCTGCTCCTCGTTGGGTTCGACACTCTTACTTATCGAAAATACTGCGATACACCCCCTATACTTGTGGGTCATCAGAGGGTCATACTTACAAGCTCTAGGTGCCCTCCTCTGTTGAGCATGGACGCTTTCCACAATGGCAATTTGGCAGCCACCAGTTCGACCAGGGATTGGAGCTTGGCCACTGATGGCTTCCATAGCGAGAGCGGCAACCCTAGATACCGGAAAGGGAAATGAGTCACCGGACAGTGCAGCTCCCGGACAACCAAGTCTCTGTCCTTGTCTAAGCATCTGATCAAGTTAACCGAGCATTTATAGAAGTTCGTATGGAGGCCAGAAGCCGCCCCGAAATCCTCGATGATCCCTAAGATCACCTGGAAGTCCACCACTCAAGGTTGCAAGAAGGTGACCACATCATCAGCATAGATCGAAGTGCGTTGCCAAAGGCCCGTTGTCGCGAGCGTGGTAAGAAGCCCCTGGTCTTCTGCTTTGATGATCATCAGGTGAAAAACCTCCATGATCAGGATGAACAACTAAGGTGAGAGCGGATCACCCTGCCAAAGTCCACGCCAGTTGGCCACTTTCGCACCTGGGCTACCATTCATAAGGATGTGCGTGGAGGCCATGGAGAGTAGTGCGTAGATACATGCAAGAAGGCGTTCGCCAAAACCCATCTTACTCAGAACTTCAATCAAGAAGGCCCGGTCCACTGTGTCGAAGGCTTTTGTGATGTCTAACTTGAGGAGCACAGCCGCAGTTTGCTAGTATGAAGCTTGGGGTTGTGCCCTGCACCATCATGAAGTTGTCGTGCAGGCATCTCCCTCTCACGAACACACTCTGGCGTACCCCTACAATCTGCGGGAGTATCAGTGCCACTCTGTTTGCAATCACCTTGGACACCCACTTGGTGAACCCGTGTATAAGGCTGATTGGCCTAAAGTCTCAGAGTTCTTCCGCGCCTGGCTTCTTGGGCAGGAGCATGATTAAGGCACTGATCACCAATCCGAAACCACGGCAATCCTGTAGTGAGAGTGAGCAGAAGGCATCCATGACATCAACCTTGATGATCTCCTAGCAAGAGACGAAGAACCAGGCAGAGAAACCATCCGGGCCAGGACACTTGTCCAAAGGCATGCCCTTGATGGATGCCAGGACTTCATCCTCCATAAAAACTCCATCAATGTGATGGAGGTCCATGGATTGCACCCCGAGGAAGTCCAGATCCGGCGAGAAGGGTCGCTCCCCTGCCACCCCCAGTAGTTTCTCGAAGAATCTATCGATGGCTTCCACCTTCTCCACATGCTCTGAGACCCGTACATGATCTACCAAGAGGTGGTTGATGAAGTTTTTCCTTCTTTGATGGCTAGCATGAGTGTCGAAAAACCGTGTGCAGGCATCTCCCTCCTGGAGCCAAAGGATCTGAGACCTCTATCGTGCTAGAGTCCACTCAAGTGAGGCCACCCCCAATAGCTTATTCTTCTTCAGCAAACACCTTAGTCCATGCTCCTCTGGTGAGAGTTGCCTGCTCTCCATGGCCACATCTAAACGAGGATCAGCTCCGTGGCTAGAAGAATCTGCATTTTGATGGTCCTAATAAACTTAGAGCTCCAGCTCAACAGGCTTTTGGCCACCGCCCTCAACTTTGCATCCAACCTCTTGAAGGGGTTTGGCTCCCACTATGGCAGGTTCCACGCCTGTTGCACCACGTCCATGAAGCCATCCACTTTGGGCCAGAAGGACTGAAACTGAAACCTGCTCCCTCGCTGCAAATCCGACTCTAAGCAGTGCAATAGTGGATAGTTTTATAGTTTTCAAAGTTAATTAATTAGAAGAAGCAAAACATGAGCATGGCAACTCATCTTTGCTGCCTTCTTCCACCACTCAGATCTTGTTTTACAGTGTTCCGCTCTATATCCCATCCCACATCATGTCCGATTATCTCCCTCGATTTGAGTTTTTTGAATATGTTGTTATCACTTTTTAGTTTGTCCCATTTATTTTTAAGTTTGGGCTGCTTGTACGCTAGTCCGGTTCTCATTTTGAATTCATTAGCAACCTCGTCATATGCATTGGGTTAAGTGAGTTTTTGTCCTATTACCCATCTGCACTTGTTTGACAAACAACTCAAACATTATCCTAGTATTGTGCTCGGTCCATTCAACTGCCATTTCTTGACACTAGTCTACAAAAGTTGTGTGGCTTCTATAACATGATTTTACAAGAAATTTTGCTCACCATAATTCTGGATAATAGTGTACACACAAATATTGCTCAGATTAGAGACATATAGCAATTTTTACATAGCATAGTCCCATTAAATTCAGTTAACAATAGCAAAATACACAACGAATACAATTAACAGTACCAAAATGCAGCTCACCTTGAGTTGCAGATGGCGGTTGACGAAACCGAGGCCTGTAGGAGGGCACCGCTTCAGGAGGGGGTTGGTGTGGGGGAATCCATATGATGTTGCTTGATGGAGGAGTTGAGGAGGATGTCCGAACGATCAAAGATGGCTCTTAGGGATTGAATATGCGACTACAAATTTAACATTTTTTGTTGTTTTCGAGGATAATTGTGGATAAATAAAGTGAACCTAAAATAACTAGACAAACAACCCTATATGATGTGATACAACAAGCTAAATACAAGGAACACTAAGTAAAGGCAAGGATAGAAATAACCAAAAATAGAGGAGGTGAAGACACGATGATGTATCCTGAAGTTCAAGTCCTTGGAGGCTCTAATATCCATTGGAGAGGCCATGGCAAACAAAGCCGATAATCCTTGAGTTTCCCCACGCTTATCCCCAGCTCTCTCTATTAATGGGATATTGAGGTCATCCTCCCACCTTTACAAACTTCCCAGAGTGATTCCCCAACCGGAAGCTTTCGGGCAACCCTAACTGCCTATGGTTACCTAACAAACCTAAGAGTAGCAAGCTCTCAATGAACTCAAGGGGGTTCAACTTTTAATTAGAGGGAGCATAGATATGGAGCTTCTATTTTAATTCCCACAAAGTTATGTGGATTTCAGTGGAGAAATCAAGCTTTTGAAGTGCAACAATGGTGGAGGAAATTCAATAGGAGTGGTGGTTGGTTTTTGAAGAAAACAAGCTTATAAAGGGCACGGAATCCAACCATTTTTACTCAAATTCACGACGGCCCCGGCTGTCCAGACTAAGTCCACTGATGGATGTGAAAATAGCCATATTTCTCCATGTTTAAACTTCATTTTTAGTCAAGTAATTGGCCAAGGATCTCTCTAGATTTGCCACTAATGACTAATTATTGAAAATATGTGCAATCCATTGCTTTGAATTATGTTGTGCAATAAAATCAGGCTTTTAAGGAGAAACTAGGAGCTATTAATGAAGATTTTGAGGAAGTCTACATGACCAGCAATCCTGGTGTCAAGACCAAGCGATAGAGGCCTTAACGACCACTAGCATGGGTGAGGTCCTCCCATGTGGCCCGCCCATACTAGGTGGCAGCAGCTTCGTCTTGTCAAACCCTATGACTTTCATGAATATGCCTATATATTTCGAGGTCCTAGCCACCGCGTAGAGGGCCGCTATTTCAGATTGCATCACAAACCACTAAAAGAGATCCACCACCATAGTTCATCGACTCCATCCCCCATCCTCTCCATAGCCATAGCCATTAGCTTATACTTGAGATCTCCTTTTGATTGGCGATCATTGTAAGAATATTTGATTTCAACACTGTTTAAAAAATCGTCTGAATCAGTGATTAATAGGCCAATTAATAGCTACTAGGGACCTAACCATGTCGATTACCACTAATCAGTTGTGTTAATCCTTTAGCCCGACTGATATCTCTGATAGACCGATTACTAGGTATATTCCTGATTAACTACTACACTTGGTCAAAAAAGTTGCAAAATTTTCAATGCATATCGCCCGTACAACCGCTAGCCACCCCAATGAAGTAGGTTTTGTGAAGCTCTCGCTAGATTCCCGTCTCCAAGAGCTCTATTCCCACCGTGACCAACCAGTACTCTCCGTATGAAGTAGGTTTTAGCTGCTAATTTGTGTAGGTTGCACCGATTAATAGACGACGGATTAAATCAATTAATCATCCAAATTTCGATAGTCGCTACTCTAAAGCCGACCGAGCAGTTAATGATTACCGATTTCCTTACCATTGGATTTCAATCTAAGTATTTTTCACAATATTTTCTATCCTTGATCTTATTGTCATGAGTGAGTAGTCCTCACGGGCTGCGGGTTGGGGTGAAACCTCGCAGCATTTATGTGCATCTAATCTATGAGAGTATTGTGAATTATTTAAATAGAGGTTTTTATCTTTATTTCTTTGTCTCTTGTCTCAATCTATGGACTTGTAGGTACCTATGATACCAGAGATTGATAAAGGCTCAAGGTGATAAACTTGGTGAGTGGTGATCTCGTAGGAAACCTAGTGACAGAAATGGGAGTACGGTCTTTGTTTAGCGATCTATTGGGGAACAATAGCAACATCACTTCTTAAGTCTTTGATCTGTGTTTACACTTAATAATTGTTGTAAGCCCGGTATTTCGTTGTTACAATGGTTGGATAAAAGTACTAATATGCCTATGACTTGTAGGGGCTCTAGTATATCGGGATGTGTTGCCCACAATTTTTATTTTTTTAAAATATTACACACGAATATGTGTATTACTATCTTTATCCCATATGATATGGAGCTGCAGGTGAATCTTCAATCCTGGCCTATATCCATCCATTAAAACAACCCACGATCCAAAGTAAACTAGAAAGGTCCGGTAAACGAAGGTAAAACGAACAAACAAGTTTAGTCGTGGCTTATTTAATTTCCTTTTAGCATTGTTTCCAAATGTTTGATTAAACCTAGGTCTACTAGGGAAAAAGCTACTATACTGCATCCGTAAATCCGAATCGAAGGTATCAACCCTTTTTCTGGAGCCGTTGTCGGAAAAGCAATTTGCTATCCTCCTGGTGAGTTCACTAGAGACCTTGTTTTTAGTTTTATTTTTGTTTGTAGTTTATTTCTTGTTATTAGTTTACTTTTTGTTATCTATTGAAAACCCAAAAAATATTTACTTGTTTATTTCTTTTCCTTATTTAAAGACACCAAAAATAAAAGAGTCATGGCTCAAAAGAAACTTTGGGAGTATGCTACTCCCACTGATGATTTATTTGTGCACCTATTACTCAGCCCGCTGTTGATGCGGAAGCTTATGAAATTAATCCTAACCTTTTGAGTTTGGTTCAACAGAACAAATTTAGAGGCTCATTTGCTAAGGATGTAGGTTTGTACTTAAATACTTTTAC
Organism: Avena insularis; assembly: GCA_023614405.1. Classification (NCBI taxonomy): domain Eukaryota; kingdom Viridiplantae; phylum Streptophyta; class Magnoliopsida; order Poales; family Poaceae; genus Avena; species Avena insularis. The sequence continues at coordinate 89,347,560 of CM042696.1, read as the reverse complement.
CGAGATTTGCGACATGATGTGCATAAAAGATGTTGATCCAAATGCAGTTAAATTACGTTTATTTCCTTCCTCTAAGAGGAAAGGCTAAGAACTGGTTGCTAGCTTTGCCTATATGCACTATTATATCTTGTGAGGAATGCACTAATTTTTTTATGACTAAATGTTTCCCTATAGCTAAGACTATGTAGCTAAGATCCAATATTACAAGCTTTAGACAAGAAGACCGTGAGCCACTAGTGCTTGCTTGGGAAAGGATAAAAGATCCGTAATGAACTGTCCTAGTCATGGGATGGAAGAATGGCTTATATTACATTTGTTTTATAATGGTCTTAACCCAATGTCTAAGTATATGCTAGATACCGCAGCAGGAGGAACCATCATGGGAAAGCAAGTGACTGTTGCAAAGAAGTTACTTGATGATATGAAAAATAACCATTCCCAATGGCACGTAGAAAGATCCTTAAAAGGGTGAATTCAATCACCGAGGAATACAATGAAGATCTTACTGTAAAGGTAGATGAGTTACTCAATATTATGAAGAGTAAGAAAGATACCAAAATTAATGCTATCACTACTGATGCTAATGAACTTAGTTTTGTAGCTCACAATCCTTATAATCCCGCTTGGAAGAGTCAAACTTTGGCTCAAACTTTCAAAAGCAATATTCGAATACTGCAGGTGCTCCACACAACAACAATTAGGATAATCATAGTGGAGCAAATCATGGCAATCTCTCTTTTGAAAATACTGTTAGAACTTTCAGGCAAGCTCAAACCGAGCAAAATAATATGCTTATTAAAATCACGAAGAACCATGGGACTAGTATTGGAAAATTATCTAACCAAGCCATTGCAATTAGAAATTATGTGCTGGCTCTACAGGAATGAACCAAGACCGTGGAGGCACAATTGGGTAAAGTAGCTGAGACCCAAGCTCTCATACTTGCAAAATTCTCTAGTAAGCCCAAGCCAAACCCGATGGAAGACCTCAAAATGATGAGGGTAGAAAATATAGATGAGAAACCTGAAGATCTAGACTATAGCAATGCGCCATCACCGGATTATACCATGGAAGATTTATTGAAGATGATCACCATGAATAGTTCCAGTATAGAACAAGGTAATGATGCTACATACTAACAATTTATTAAAGAAGTAGAATCTAAAGTTCGTGAACTAGAAATGGAGTATAAGAAACAGCTGATAAGCTTCCAGCTAAGCTAGATTATATTTTTAGCCTACTATTAAAATTAAAATAGGGATTAATGAGATATATGTCCTTTGTGATCTTGGTCCAAGCATCTCACAATTTCCAAAAGTTTATTTGATAAGTTAAACTTAGGGCCATTCACAACTACTAAAATAAGACTCCATGTCGCTGACTCAACCTATAAACAAGTTGTTGGGATAAAGGAAAATATAGTTGTTGAAATTAAAGAATGTCCCGCTCTTATTGATATTGTTATAGTGGACATGCTAGAAGATCTCATAGCACCTATAATTCTAGGTAGACCATTCCTAAGAACCATTAAACCTTTGATTAATCTACATGAAGGAAATGTGAGAATAGAGCTACCATCTAGAGACCCTTCTATAGTGCACTTCCCTAGGAAGAAGAAGGCCAAGCCTAACGATGATTATGGTGTAACTTTGGAGTTGGTGTTCCACTTGCAAAGCCTAAATAAACACCATCTTGATCAAGCTAATTGACCTTAACTAGAAGCGCTTCATGGGAGGCAACCCATGTGAAATAAAGTTTTTAATCTTGTGTTAGTTTTATTTTTCTTTTCTTTTGTTTTTGTTTTAATAAAGTGTGTTAAGAAGATCCTTTGAAGAGAGGATAAGAAATCAACGTAATCCTCGATCTATTATATTTGATAACACATGGCCTTTTCGTACTGTTGTTTTTATGAAGTTTATTTGTTGTCATTTTGTTGTTGCTAACAGGTGCAAAGGCATGCAAAGCTACTGACTTAATTTCTTAAGTTTTTAAATTTTACAATGAACTTAACGAGCACTGGTACGACCGGAAGCAACCGTACTGCCCGCCCGTACCACATCACGGCAAAAAAATATGCAAACTTCAATTTTTGATGATAGACACGGTGATATTAATAACCACTCGTACGATCAGAGAGGACTGTACCGTTCGCCCGTACCATACACACGAGCAAAACATCAAGTTTGAGGTAAATATACTAAGTTGTTAAAGGGCATGGGCGACCGTACCGCGTGCCCGTACCGAGTGCACCACCAGAGGGATCCTTCGACCCTAAGATAGGACACGTGGTATAGGCGGTCTTTGGCCATACTGTCCACCCGTCCCGTGTACTCGGACACGATAAGAACCCTAGGGAGAGGTAAAACTAAATTCCCAAATCATAATTTTCTCTTTCCTTTTCCTCCAAACTCCAAACCACCTCCATTGGGTCTTCAATTATGCTCATTGTTTCTTCAGTTTCTTGCACCCAATCGATCTAAGGTATGTTTCTCCTTCGATCCCCAACTTATTTGCATCAAAACCTTGCTCAATCTTTCACCATTATCAATCTAGACTTAGGTCTTTTTCTTGAGCCAAACTTGTTTATGAGCATGCTTAGTTTTGTCTTTAGAGGATATTCTTTTGTAAGAAGTATAGAGGATTACTTATGTTATGTTTTAATTGGAGAAGATTTTTAATTAGCTTTATTTTTGTTTCAGATGAACACAAGGAGTTGTACACGTGTAGTGGCTGCGGAACAAGGCGCACCACCCGTTGATACGCTAACCCCCGAGTCATTTGGTATCGAGTTCACCGAGGAGTTTCAGTTCACTTGTTTCAATCGTCCCAAGCACTGAGAGATCAAGTCCACCAAGTGGACGTGTCCTTACATTCTCAACCAATTGGGCATTTGTCATGATTTTGATTTACTTTGCAACAATTTTGGTTTGTATCACTTTGTTTTTCAGGACGCCACCACATATCGCCGCTTGACACTTGAGTTTCTCAGTACCTTGATGCATATGGTGAGTTCACACTACTGCTCCTCTAGGAGTTGATCGCATAAACTTTCGCCTTATGAACCATGAGTATTCCTTGACACTTGACTAATGGGCTCATTATTTTTGGTTTGCCAACAACAACACAGACATACGCTCCACCACTTTTGTTCTTGATCCATCACCCTTGGGTTACTTTAATAGAATGAGAATCCGTGGAAATATTCCCAAGAGAAACCAATTTGATCACCCTATTGTTTGTTATTTGTTCTATGTTATTGCTAACACCTTGCAGCCATGTGGTGAGTTTACTAGAGTCAATGAGAAGGATATGATAATCCTCGCTAGAGCTGCTATTCTTAACTGTAAGTTGACGCCAAACTTGGGTGCTCTTCTATTGTTTTATCTTAATTATCAGGCCCTCCAATCTCGTGGTCCCATATGCAGAGGAGGAGTTATCACTGTTCTTGCACGCGTGCTTCATGTTAACCTAGGTAATATTCAACCGTTGACAGGTGACCGCCATCTCGATTTTTCTACTCTAAGAGCATGTGGTATGATTTCTAAATCCAATGGTAGATACTTTGTTGATATACCTGAAGTGGATCATTTGATCCCAACTCCTTTGCCTAATGGTTTGTTCTCTATCGAGGATGGACGTTTGCGTTTTACATGTAGGTTGAAGCAAGTCTACCTCAACAAAAAGAACCCACGGATGGAGAAGTAGAGCAAGAAGGAGCCGAACAGGACATGCAACTACCAAACTACTACACCACCTATGATGATAGTTATGCTCTCGAAGGAAGCATTCAGAACTTGAGAAACCTCTCCATCAACCTTCGAGATGCTACTACTAACCTCTCAACCAAGTTCACCAATTGGAGTAGCCAATGGAATTTGAGAGATTATCCACCACCGCCACAATGAGCAACAAAAGGGCTTGCAAAAGCCTAATGATGACCCACAAGTATAGGGGGTGTATCGCAGTATTTTCGAGGGAAGGGAAACCCAATTTATTGATTCGACACAAGGGGAGCCAAAGAATATCTATAAGCCTTAACAGCTGAGTTGTCAATTCAGCTGCACCTGGAAACAATCTTGCTCACAGCAGTTTATCAAGGTAATGTGATTTTGTAGTAGGAATAGTAAAGTAACAAATGCGATAAAGTAAAGACAATAGTAACAATAGCGATGGCAATTGGGATTCGAGTGCGGTAGGCATAGGGATGGATGGACGGGTGTTGCATGGACAAGACAATTCACATAGCAATCAGAACATAGGGCAATTGCAGATAAATAAGATAAAGCATCCAAGTACTAGATAATCCTAGGCATGTGTTCCATATATAGTCATACGTGCTCGCAATGAGAACTTGCACAACATCTTTTATCTTGCCAGCCCGTTTGCAGCGGGGCCTCAAGGGAACTACTGCCAATTAAGGTGCTCCTTTTAATAGAGCACCGGAGCAAAGCATTAACACTCCATGAACACATGTGATCCTCACATCAAAGCCATTCCCTCCGGTTATCCCGATTTCTGTTACTTTGGGGCCATTGGTTCCGGACAACAACGTGTGTATACAACTTGCAGATAAGACCATAAACAATACTATCATAATGAATCAATAACATGTTCAGATCTGAAATCATGGCACTCGGTCCCTAGTGATAAGCATTAAGCATAACAAGTCACAACAAAGTCATAAAGCACTAATAAAAGATACTAGGCACCATGCCCTAACAATTTGATGCCATTACATGAACGATCTCATCCAATACCTACCATCCCCATAGCCTACAGCGGGGGATTACTCACTCATAGATGGGGGAAACATGGATGGTCGATGGAGAAGCGATGGTGATGATGATGGCGATGATCTCCTCCAATTCCCCCCGTGAGTGCCGAGCAGGTTTACGGTGCTGTTTCGTGGAATCTGGTGGTGGCGGCGGAGCGGAACTCCTTCTGGAAAAATGTCGAACCCCCCTGAGTTTTTAGGTCAGAAGGCAACTTATAGCCGAAGAGGGAGACCGAGGGGCAGTCTGGGGTGGCCAGACCACCCCCTGGCACGGCCAGGTGGTGTGGCCTGGGCCCAGCCCCCCTCCGTCTCATATTCTGGCTCCGGGAGTCTTTTGGTGAAATAGGATTTTTGGCTTTTGTCCCGTCCAATTCCGAGAATATTCATTTTTTGACTTTCCTGGAACCAAAAACAGCAGAAAACGGGCAGCTGGCACTATGACTCTTGTTAATAGGTTAGTCCAAGAAATCATATGAAAAGTACTCCATAGTGTGGACAAAAACAAGAAAATAGATAAAACCAAGCATGGAACATCAAAAATTATAGATACATTTGCAATGTATCACCTGAGCTTGGGGTTATGTCCCCCGACATTTATATATATGTAATGATGATGTTGTACTTCATCTCCATGTGAGCTTTGAAACGCTCGTGTTGGTCTGTTTCTTCATAGGCACTGCGCTGGGTCCGTAGGTTTTTGTTTTTACTTTTTGATTCTTTTTATTTCATTTTTGTTTTCTTTCCTTTTTGTTTGTTTGTTTTTATTTTCTTAGTATCTTGCTTGGTCGCAAGTTATTTCTATTATCTAATCCCCATCCTCAAAAATATAAAAAGATTTTCCCTTTTCCCTTTTTCCTTTTTCGTGAAAGTGGATGCCTATTGCCTCTTTGCTTCAATATTATTATGAGAGTGATTATAACTTGATTTTTGAAGAAACACATCCCATAAGGAAGAAATATGATGTCACTCACGAGAGGTATGTCCTATCTATCCCAATTTAGAAGTTTGAATTTTTTATCTTAGTTAGTTGATTTGCTAAGATGTTATGCTAGTGGGAGTATTTCAACATAGTTAGAGTAAAGCTTTTTATTTGCATGAGTAATTAGTTGTGGAAGCCTTTTCTCTAGTTCTTGTAGTTAACCGGGTCTTGCCTTGAAAATAATATTGCCAAACAAGTACAATAAGAAAAAGTATCAAATTTATGACTTTTTTTATGAGTGATTGTCTTAAGAGTTTACCTTTGAAGATACTTAACCACATAGATGTTTTGATAGACTTGACGACACTCTTGAAAGGAGTTATTTGATTAAAATGAAGTCTAGCAGTAATTGTGATTCATGCCAAAGCTAATCTTGTGTATCAAACTATGATACTTATTTTTTAATGTTTTATATGCACACCTTTGGATGCCAACAACTCTGCTAGCCTAAGAACGATCGATGGTACAACCCATGGTTTTGGCTATGAGTTGACAACATGGGTGGCACTTGTCACCGTAATGGGCAAAAGTATTGATACTCTCAAAGGTTGTGCAAACCATTATTAAAAGAATCACTTAATGATCCTTTTTGAGAATTACTCTTAAAAAATAAAGACCCACACAAAACTGTCTTTGGCATGGTCCTATTACTACTTTATGAATTTTCTTTAAAGACAATGAATGGAATAGTAGTGTTTTGATTGTCTTGATTTACTGATGTGGGCGTCAATAATACACTTCACTATTATGCTACTTAGGACATGATCTCTCTTACTTAATTTTACTATTATGAAACATCCTAGTGTTCCTTGGCAGGCTAAGAGTTAACTAGAGGAACTGGATTGATTGTTACATTTCTAGTTATTTATACTTATATTAAACTCTACTTTGATTATTTTGAGTTATCGAAACTCGTATAGTATTCCTAGCATCTCTCTAACTTTGATGAGCTTTCCAAATGTAAGAAGTGTTGGATGCATTTGACTACTGGCCGTAAGTGAATTCAGACTCTCGTTATTTTAGTTTAAACATTGAGTTCGTTATGGTTTTGTTGTTTTCTTTCTTGAGGATGATCAAGATTTGAGCTTTGGGGAAGGTGATGGCTATAAAAGTAGCCATCTTTCTCCAAATTTAAACTTTGTTTTTAGTCAAGTAATTGACCAAGAATCTCTCTAACTTTGCCACTAATGACTATTGCAAAGATGTACAGTCCATTGCTTTGAATTGTGTTGTGTAGGAAATCATGCTTTTAAGGCGAAATCAGGAGCTATTAATGAAGATTTTGAGTAAGTCTAGACAGCCAAGCAATCCTGGTGTCAAGACCAGTCAGCAGAGGCCTTAACGACCAATGGTACGAGCAAGGTCCGCATGTACGGCCTTCCCGTACCAGGTGGCATTGGCCTCGTCTCGTCAAACCCTACGACTTTCGTGAAGGCACCTATATATTTAGAGGTCCCAGCCGCCACGCAGAGGGCTGCCATTCTCAGATTGCATGACAACACCACCGAAGGAGATCCACCACCATAGTTCATCCTCTCCATCCTCTCCATAGCCATATCCATTAGTTTGTACTTGAGATCTCCTTGTGATTCGGCGACCATTGTAAAAACATTTTATTATAATATAAGTATTTTGTACAATATTTTCTATCTTTGATCTTATTGTTATGAGTGAGTAGTCCTCACGGGCTATGGGTTGGGGTGAAACCTCGCAACGTTTATGTACATCTAATCAATGGGAGTATTGTGAATTGTTTGAATAGAGATTTGTATTTTTATTTCTTTGTCTCTTGTCTCGATTTATGAACTTGTAGGTATCCAAGATTCCAGAGATTGATAAAGGCTCGAGGTGAGATACTTGGTGAGCAGCGATCTCATAGGAAACCTAGTGACAGGAAGGGGAGTACGATCTTCGTTTAGTGATCCATTGGAGAACAACAACAACATCACTTCTTAAGTCTTTGATCTATGTTTACACATAATAATTGTTTTAAGCCCGGTATTTCACGGTTACAATGGTTAGATCAAAAGACTATTGATATGTCTGTGATTCGCGGGGCTATAATATATCGGGATATGCTGCCCACAAATTTTATCTTTATTAAATTATTACACATGGATATGCATATTACTATCTTTATTCCATATGATATGCAGCTGCAGGTGAATCTTCAACCCTGGCCTATCTCCATCCATTGAAACAACCCATGATTTAAAGTAAACTAGAAAGTTTCGGTAAACAAAGGTAAAACGAACAAACAAGTCTTGTACACGTGCCTTATTTAATGTCCTTTTAGAATTGTTTTCCAAGATTCGATTAAACCTATGTCTACTAGGTAAAAAATTACTATACTGCATCCGTAAATCTAGGTCGAAGGTATCATCCACGCAAAGGCCAGGGTCAATATTCGGAGCACCCATACTTAGCCCAGACTTCGCCAGGACTTAGCCCAGACTTTGCAGGCAACAAGAAAAAAATGGTCGAAGACAAACGGGTTGTAGGAGTGATTAAGTGGCAAAACTTCGAATATGAAAAATGTGTAAACATGGTGTATGAAGAAGTTTGCATCCCCAAAGAGTTCAAAGTGAGTCCCTTCTTCATACTACGGATTTTCTACAAGGCAAGATGCATAAGAGAAACCAAAAATAAACTTTTGATCTTCTTTTTCCTTTTTAGAATTTGGGAGGGTGGGGGTCGACAACCATCTAGCACATTTCTCCTCTTGTGCAAAACCTAACATGAACTCAGTAAAAATATTAGTTCCCAAATCATATGTCATCAACACCAAAACTTACTTAGGGATGGATTTGCCCCTTTAATGTCGGTGATGCCCTCTGCTGTTGTTGCTTAGCGAGGACAGAGGCGTAGAATCTTGGCATGCGGACGAAGATGTTGAGGATTCGGACTGGCGGAGACGAAGGGGTCACTAGGGTCGGAGATGCCCGTGTGGAGCTAGGCGGTAGACATAGGAGTGGGGCGCGGCGGCGACTGTGTTTTGGCCACACGAGAGGACTCCGGTGGCAGTGGGGTGGAAAACGCGTGGCTGCGGCTAGGTCATGGGCTCTTGACGTGTGTTCGATTGGGGATACGGAATAGAGAGGAGACTAGAGGCGAGTATGGTATACACCGAAATCTTTTTTTTCTTTTGACTTTCCAATGGTAGAACCTCCATAATTTGTCACTTCTCCATCGTTTGCTGGCCCGGGAATTCATGAGAGTGGTACTCCGTGATTTGTATACCCATTTTGTCTAGCTTTAGCTCCGCGGAGTTAGGCGGTTTGGTGCTGCTCGTGACGGATTTTAGGAAAGCTGGAAGCTAGGGAGTTGTTGAACATGCCCTAAAACACACAAGACCTCCGTGCTCCATAAACGCGTCAAAACAGTGTGTACTACATCTTGGCTCATCATACTTCTCTTTGTTATAATACGGTGCATATAGGATTTTTAAAAAGTCAAACGTTATCAATTTCACCAAGTTTTTGAGAAAACTTTCGATATCTGCAATACCAAATATATACTATATGAAAATACACATTATAATAAAACTAATGGTATTGATTTGGTATTCTAGATGTTAAATTTTTCCTACATATTCGATCGAACTTGACATCGTTTGACTTTTCAAAATTCTTATATATATACTATATTTGGGGGGTATTATCTGGTTGCGCCTCCACCCAAAATACTGAATATGCATCAGGCCGACGTCTAGATAGGCTTTCGAACACGCTGGCCTGATTTCCTCACTGCTTAGTTCACACCCGGCACCTCTCAAAACAAAAATTAGGTTGATTGTGTTTCTCTCTCCCACGACCCCGTGCCCCCGCGTCGCCTCCCCACGCGAGGCGACTGGCGGTGGCCCTCCCCACAGCTCCTCCCTCGGCCCTCTCCCCTCCGCCGTTGCCGGATGGCACCGCTCGGCGTTGCCCGTGCGGTGCCGTTCAGGCCAGTGGCTGTGGCCCTCTCCTCTCCCCGACATGGATGGCTCGACTTGGGCGAGCTTCTCCGGCGACGGGTTTTCTGGCAGGTGGCGCTTCAGCGGTGAGCTGGATGGCGGCTGGGTGAGGGTGCCTCTGCTTGGAGGCGGTGGTGGCAGAGTCGGGCGGCCGCGACCCCAAACCCTAGTTCTGGGCCCTTTGGGCCCGATCTGGGTTAGGGCGGGCCTCCTCGTGCTCAGGTTGCTACCATGGCGGGTCTGAGGGAATTCCTTGGGACAGGGGAGCGACGACGCCACTGCTTCTGCTGCAGCGCGGCGGTGGGAGCTTTACGGGCCCGGTCGGGCCTAGTGGCCTAGTATGCTTCTATGGCTACGTCTGGTCTGCTGCTGCTACGGTGGTGGAGATCGGTTCCTCCCACGTGGCAGTGGCGCCGCTATCCCATGTCTTTGATGAGTTCCTCTCGGTCTGGCCAACCTCGTAGTGTTTGCCATGGTGAGGCGCTGATGATGACTGCGAACCGGTTTGCGCATGTTGGCGGGCAGCATGATTGGTGGAATGCAAGGATTGGATAGGGTGGTGGTTCTTTGGGGGTCGGGAGAAATCCTTGTCGGCTAAGCCCGCTCTGACGCGGTGACATTTGCGGATGCCGCCATCTTTCTTGAAGAGCGTCGGATGTGCCCTCTCCCCACTCTCCTACGTGTGCCGGGAGAAATCTTAGGAGAAGTCTGGGCAGCAGCGTCATCATCATCGTCGCACTCCTTCTTGAAGGTGCTGCTTGGTACACGTCAATTCGGAGGCATATGACCACGGTGGGACATCTCCAGAGGGTGCATCGGTTGCGAGTCATCATCGTTTGTTGATCTTGTGCTGTTGTGCATTAGTTTCTCTTTCGTTTTTTTGTATTTTTTAGGCTTCTTTTGTGTTGTCGCCCCAGCAATGATCTTATCAGTTGTACCATGTGGTTGCTATATTAATATAGCAGGACCAAAGTCTGATTCAAGAGAGAGAAAATAAAAACTAAAAACGTCTCGATCATTTTTCTGTTTTCTGATTTTGTTTCTGTTTCTTTTCTTCCTCTTTTTTTTAATTTTTTAAATTATTTTAGAAAGTTTATATCTGGAAATATTTTAAGTTTTGAAAATATTCAGATTTTGAATTTTTTAATCTAAAATTTGTTCAAAATTCGATTTTTTGGGATTTAGAAAAAAGTTCTATTTTGAAAAATATTTGAATTTTAAAACTGTTCGGATTTTGAAATTTGCTAGATGAAAATACAGGTTTTAAAAGTGGCTCGAACTTTGATTTTTTTAAATGTTCAGATTATATTTAAAAAATTAAATTTTACAAAACACAAAAAATATAAGACGGAAAATGAACAACAGGAAAAAGAAAAAAAAAGAGAGAAGGCAGTGCGGTCGCACAGGTATATAGGAGCTTCCCAGTTCACACCCTCGCACCGCTCAAAACAAGAAAAAAAAAAGGGAAATGATACTACTTTTCCGGGGATTTTCCGTGACTTATCCCCTGGTGGTCCTTATCTCTTCCGCCCGTATGCAGCTCGCACGTATCTCGCTTTTGCGCCGCCCGTCGCCTGCCACAGCGGCTGCTACCTCGCCAGCTGCCGTCCGCCGGAGCCAGGGCCGGTCCTAGGGGGGACTAGCGGGGCAGCCGGCCCGGGCCCAAAAAAAATAGGGACCCAAAAAATTGTAGGCCTAGTATACATCGTAAAAAAAATGTATTGGGCTGGTGGCAACCGCTCGACTCCTAGGGCATTGTCGCATCCACCGTCGATTCTCGTTCCCGACTCCTGAGTACGTGAACCGTGTCGCGTACCTTCTCGCCTCCCTCCCGAGTCCCGTACTTGCCATAGGCCCACAGTCTTAATCGATTCCCACTTCCCAGGCCCCAGCGTCGGCGTCGCTTGCCCTACCGAGTCCCGTACTCCCGTTGCTTCCCTCATCCCTGGATCGGATCGGAATGGGAGCCACTCCGCCAGGCGCGACGGTAGGGCTCGAGTGTCGAACTGACGATCGATCGACGACGACTCTGTCCCAACTACCAGGAAGACCCGCGTCCCGCGCCATCCGCCGCGGCCTCACTAAGCACCAGGTACATCATGTACTCGGTACTCCCTTGTCAAAATCACAATAGAAGACATGTTTTTTATTTATTTTGGTAACTTACTAGTGACTAGTGTATTAATCAATCTGTTTGTTCTTGCTTCCAATTTAACTGATTATGGCGTCTGAATCCGGTGCTCAGAAAAGAAAAATGAGACAATAAGAGAACAAATTAGGAATTTTCGGAGGAAATTTTATGGTATCATGTAAATATTGTTATTTTTATATGAATATTATAGTTGGCAGTATACTTAAAATATTTATTTTTCATCATCTTATATATGTATAAAAAAATTATAATAAGAGATCCAAAATTTTAGTTTCGTCCCGGGCCCCGAAATTTCAGAACCGGCCCTGGCCGGAGCAACCACCCGCCGCCGCCGGCAGGCCCACCGGAGCAGGCAGCCGTCGCCGTCGCCGCCACCGGAGCAGGGCACTCGCTGCAAACGGATCCGGCCCACCGGAGCAGGCAGATGCAACCGTCGCCGGACTAGGCCGCGGCGTCGGAGCAGGCACTCACCCCGCCGCTCCTCTCTCTCCCACCTCCGGTGAGGGGAGGTCCTTCGAGGCCACCCACCATGGCTGACGCTCGAGGGCGCCTCGCTGCTCCGCCTCCACCCCACACCAGCGCCGCCGGCCGTCGGAGATGGAGGCCGCCTACATGGTCGTCGCGCCCAGGGCACCCTGCTGTTCCGCCTCCACCATGCCGCACCTCCGTGCAAAGCGGCGGCTGCTACACGCGGATACGACGACTGCTACCGGCACGGTGCTACACAGGCGAGACACCGATGCTAATAGAAGTGGTCATCATTGCTACAAATGAAGGATCACGATGCTACCCGATGTTTTGAGATTTTTGCTACAGGGATGCTACAATAATAACAATTTTTTGCTATTTCTGTTCTATGTTTTGCTACAATAGCATAAAGTATTTGCTACGATATTTTCAACGAAAGTCTTCAGCAAGTCGGTTTTGCTACGGCAGCCACCAGCGATGTCTCCGGTGAGGTCGTTCTTTTTGCTACATTAACACATTTTTTTGCTACCACCGTTTTGCGGTTTGCTACAATAGCGTAAAGTTTTTGCTACACGATCTCCGGTGAGGTCTACCGGCGAAATCCGGCGAGGTCGGATATGCTACATTAGCACAACCTTTTTGCTACACGGTCACCGGCGAGTTCTCCGCCGAAATCTCCGGCGAGGTCCAGTCTGTTTTTTATTTTCTGGAACGAACTGTTTTTTGCTACATGTAGCAAAAGCGAAATATTTTATAGCAAAAGCAGGATCAATTGTAGCAAAAGCGGGAGAAGATGTTGTTTCGGAACACGTGTCGTGCTGTCGATCCTGGGATCCGGCGCAAATATCCCAAGACGCGTAGCACTGCCCCTAAAAAAAAAGGCTCACAGCCCCGCACTTTCCCGTCGAGATAGAAAGAAGCTCACACCTCCGCACGAGGAGATGGCGGCAGCAACCAGCCATCGCGTCGTCGTTCGCCGGCAGCCACTCCACAAGCACAAGGTATGCTCTCCCCCATCCCACAATTTTTTCCAGACAGGCGCGCGCGATCGCATTCGAACCCTAGTTTCTGTGTTTCCTTGGTTCATCGCGTTAGCATTTCCGCCTGGTTCGTCTCGTTGGATCGGAACAGCTCGGAGCCCGGTGGTGCTAGGGCAAGATTCGTTACTGTTGGTACCCGACCGAACTAACTAACCCTACAGCAGCATATTGTTTTGGTTGATCGAGTAGGTTTCTCGATCAGGGCGCAGGCTTTGGCCTCAAAGATTCGTGTGAGTGGAAGTTAGAGAGCATGAACGAATACAATTTGGGTTTGGCTGAAATTAAACAAGCCCTTGTCAAAACGTAAAATATTTTTGTTATCTGTTCCATCTGAGGTGTACATTTCTGCCGCTGCTGTCGCCAGCGGCGACGAAGCGTGACTGGATCAGATTCATGTTTTGGTGAAACACAAGCACCACTAGAATACTAGATTATCAGGAACCAAATTAGGAACAACAGGTAAACCTGGAAAGGATGTCCAGGAATAGAATCAGCTAAACTATGCATTCAGTTGCTCTGAAATATGCTAGGGATTTGAGCATATGGTGAGAAACACCAGAACTTGACCAAATCTGTTCTGTCTGAATCCTCAAGCTGCTGAAGTTGCAAGGTATGTGTGATATCTTTAAGCTGCTGCCACTGCAGTTTAACATTTGGACTGCGCGGTGGCTGGAGGCAGTTTCAACGGTACTATTGGATTTGGATATGGAAACTATATTAGCAGTAAAATTGTTAATGTATATCCATCTTATTAGCACTTCGTATCTTTTTTTAAGAACCCTTTATATCGGCCACTTACTTCCTTTTTCTGTTACCTTATTCGGTCTTTAATGTGTCATTTATTTGTATTGTGTTGCAGAGAAGCTACAATTATTTCCAACTGCAAGAGCTGCTCTGTTTCAGTTTAAGCCATGTCCGAACTTGAAGGTTGGAAAGACCTCCCCGGAAGGCCTGCTTCACTCTATTGTTGGTCGGTTGGGCCTGAGATCCGCCTCGGATCTTCTCGCCTTTGCTACCACCTGTCAGTCTTGGGGTTCTGCCTTCTCTAACTTCTTAGCAACACTCCCACCTCTCCTTCTCCAACCTGATGTCTCTTTGTGCGCTCCTCGTCCTAGCGGCTTTTGTGGAAACTGTTGGATCAGAGACCTAGAATCCTATTCGATATGGTGGAAATTTTAGTGGATGTGTGAGTTCGTCGCCTGAACTTCTCTCTGCAAGGCACGAGCACAGTACAGAACAGAGAAACAGAGTTTTGCGACGCAATAAATCAGCGTCTTTTCCGTTTTCCTTCCTTTTATTCAGTGCTTAACTAACTCACGCATACATCGTGGTCCCGATCCGATTTACCCGCGCCATCCCACAGAAGAAATCGTGGCCTCTATGTCGCATGATTACAGGACTCGATAAACACTAAGACTTAGTCTGACTCTAGGACTCTGAACAAATACAGAGAACAGCCGCAACGTGAACTAGCACGTTTCTGGCTAGTACAGATGCGTGCAAAGACGCTTTATGTGGACTGCATAACAAATACAAACTAATGGACAGAATTAAGACAAGATGCAGCAGGGTTAAATCTCACATTTCACCTCCTTAACCTTGCACTACTTGTCATCCAATCTGCATCCCAATCCTCCCCTTCATCTCCAGAAACTTGATCTTCCCGAGAGGTTTGGTCAGTATGTCAGCTAGTTGATCTTCAGTTCGCACATGCTCCACTGAAATCTTTCCATCCTCAACACAGTTTCTCACAAAATGAAAACGTGTGTCTATATGCTTACTCCTGTCGTGGAGCACTGGATTTTTGCATAATGCTATGGCCGACTGATTATCAATCTTCAGACTCACTTTGCTTGGTTCCCTGTCGAGCAGTTCAGACAACAGTCTGGATAACCAAATGCCTTGACATGCAGCAGAAGTAGCAGCAATGAACTCTGCTTCACATGAAGATAAAGCCACAATTTTTTGCTTTTGTGACACCCAGCTGATCAGGCACTTACCCAGGTAGAATAAAACACCTGTTGTGCTTTTGCGGTCATCGACATCACCCGCCATATCACTGTCAGAGTAACCTAACAGCTGTGGTTTCTTCCCTTCCCTCTTGGCCTCATAGAAACAACCATCTGCTACAGTTCCCTTGACATATCTCAGGATATGTTTCACCGCCGCCATGTGCTCTGTTGTCGGTCTCTCCATATAGCGACTGACAATGCCCACAGCATAGCAAATATCAGGGCATGTGTGCACTAGGTACCGAAGGCCACCAACAATGCTTCTGAAATAAGTGGCATCCACCTCAGCAGATGCACTTGCTTTACTCAATTTCAGTCTAGCCTCCATTGGAGTACTGGCTGGATTACAGTCCTTCAGGCCCATCTTCTCCAAAAGCTTCTTTGCATAACCAGATTGACACAAGGAAACACCGGCATCAGTCTGAGACACTTCAATGCCCAAATAGTAGCTTAGTAATCCTAGATCGCTCATACTAAACATGTTCTTCATTTGCTTCTTGAACTCACAAATGTCAGAGGCAACATTTCCTGTGATAATCAGGTCATCCACATAGACGCCGACTAGCAACAGATTGTCGCCACTTCTTTTCTTGTAAACAGCATGTTCAGATGGACACTTCTCAAATCCCAATTGGTTCAGGGTCTGATCCAACTTAGAATTCCAAGCTCTAGGTGCTTGACGGAGACCATACAATGCTTTCTTCAGTCTATATACTTTGCCTTCTTCTCCAACGGTTTCAAATCCAGGTGGCTGCGAGACATACACCTCCTCAATCAATTCACCATTGAGGAATGCCAACTTGACATCCATGTGGTGTAGTTTCCATCCCTCTTGTGCTGCCAATGCCACTAGCAACCGGACAGATTCTAATCTCGCTACAGGAGCAAACACTTCTTCAAAGTCTATCCCCTGCCTTTGCACATAGCCCTTTGCAACTAATCTAGCTTTGTGCTTCACCACCTTGCCCTTGAATCCTTCTTGAGCTTAAAAACCCACTTCAGTCCTATGGGTTTGTGGCCTTCAGGGAGATTACAGAGCTGCCAAGTGTTGTTACTGACAATTGAGTCCAGCTCCTCCTTCATGGCCTTCTGCCACTTGACATCTTTCTTTGCCTCTTTGTGACTTCTAGGTTCATCAAGGGCAAACAAACACAATCCTGAGTAGGCTGCCTCCACCTCATCGGTTTCAGCATAGACCTCTGATAGTAGACGTTTTCCTTGTGGACCTTGAGACAGTTCTGACTCAGGCGTTAAACTGGCATCACCTCCTGAAACAGGACTTGTTGACAGAACAAAAGGAACAGGTGACACACCTGCAGGCCTTCGGGATTCAGTTCTGTCAACTAGAGTGTCCACAATCATGGGATCAACTTCTTCCCCTGTTGCGCCAGAATTTGGCACATTTCCTGTTGTGGTTATAGTTGGACCTGAACTGATATGTGACTGAACCTCCACAACGAATCCATCGTTGTTTGGTTCATGGACTGATTCCCAATCCCAACGCCTGGATTCCTCGAACACCGCATCACGGGTTACTACCAATTTTCGCTTGGCTGGATCGAACATGCGGTAAGCCTTTGACCCTTGTTCATATCCTATGAAAACCATCATCGAGCTACGGTCTGAGAGCTTGGAGATACCGGGTCCTAGCTTCTTCACATGGGCAACACATCCAAATGTGCGTAGATGACTGACTGCTGGTTTTCTTCCATGCCACGCCTGGTAAGGTGTTTTGCCTGTCACACTTTTTGTGGGAGCACGATTGAGAAGATAAACTGCAGTATTTACAGCTTCTCCCCAGAACTTCCCTGGCACACTCATGCTCTTGAGCAAACTCCTTGTTGTTCCCACCACAGATTGGTTCCTCCTCTCAACAACTCCATTCTGTTGTGGCGAATAAGGTGCCGTCAGAAAGTGTTTGACACCTTGGAGCTCACAAAACTCAGAGAATTCATTCGAGGTGAACTCTCCTCCTCTATCTGTTCGCAGTGCCTTCAGCTTCAGATCCTTTTCAAGCTCGACCGCCACTTTGAACTTGCAGAAATATGCAAATGCCTCGTCCTTTGCACGAAGGAAGAAAACCCACATGAATCTCGAGTGGTCATCCACAATTAGCATAAAGTACTTCTTACCACTGTGTGTGGCCGGAGTGATAGGGCCACACAAATCTGCATGTACAAGCTGTAGGGGTTGTGATGCCCTGTACACTGTCTCAGAGGGAAATGAGTGTCGCCCCTGTTTGCCTATCATACAGCCATCGCACACTTTGTCCACATGATCGATGAGAGGCAGGCCTTCAACCATCTCTGTGTGAGCCAGATTCTTCAGTGCACGGAAGTTAACATGGCCGTACCGTTTATGCCATAGCCAAGCCTCTGAATTTTCAACAGACAACAGGCAAACAGGCTCTGTCGGTCGTATGTTCAGTATATACATCCGATTTCTGGTTCTGTTGACTCGTGCTAGCACGTTCCTCTGACGATCCCAGACTGTCATCACCCCATCTTCAGCAGCATATTTACAACCATTCTCATCAAGTTGGCCTAGACTGATGATGCTGTTCTTGAGGCATGGAATGAAGTATACGTCAGAGAGTACACGGTGTTCTCCGGTATGGCACTGCATCAAGACCGTTCCGCGCCCACAGATCTCTACAGCTGATCCGTCACCGAAGCGAACCCTTCCTTTGACAGTTTCATCCAGTGCAGCGAATTTCTCATAGCATCCTGTCATGTGGTTGCTCGCACCCGTATCCAGGTACCACGAGGACTCCTTGTCACCGGTGAGCTTTGGAACAACTTTCTCCTCATTGAGGAACACCTGCCCTTCTGACACTGCAGCAGACAACACAATCTCGCTTGCCTCCATCATTAGCAATGCTCGATCATCTTCTTCCTTCTCAACGAGGTTTGCTTTCTCTCGCTTCGGTTCTGGGCAATCTGACTGAAAATGACCCTTGTCATTACAGTTGTAACACCTCACCTTTCTGATGTCAAACTTGCCCTTCTTCTTCTGTTGGCCAGTGTCCTTGCCGGGCTTGCCTCGATCCCCACGAACACCACTCTTCTTCCCTGGGGAATTACTTGAGCCACCGACATGATCACCTTTGTTTTTGCCTTTCATCAGATGCTCCAACGCCTTTGTGACCAGCATCAACTGTTCATCCTTACCGCCACCACTATGGCGACGACCGCGCTGGTTCTCCTCATGAGAGACAAGACGACCGACAGCTTTAGAGACCGACATCGTGGTGAGATCACCCCACTGCTCGATCATGTTCACCACATCGGCGAGTCTGCCGGGCACCGCGCTGAACAGCCGCTCGGTCACCACCTCGTCGCTGATCTTCTCGCCAAGCGAGCGGATCTCGCCAACGAGTGAGGTCAATTTCTGGGAGAAGGCTGTGACAGTTTCGCCATCATCCATCTCCAATTGCTCGAGCTGCCGCTTTAGCTGCTTGACACGGGACTTCTTCACACGATCCTCACCGACGCGCATGCGCCGGATCGCTTCCCTGCTTCGCTGCAGTCAGATTCGCAAGAGCCATAACCATCGAATCCGGCACGGACTGGGACAGGGCCGCGAACGCGTCCTCGTCCTTTGCCGGGTCAAACTCACCTTTCCCCTCGATTGCGGACCAACAACGGAGGGAGCGGAGAATGATCTTCATCTTCACCGCCCACAGCCCATAGTTGGTGTCCGTGAGCTGCGGGTAGTGGATCGGGACGCCTCCACGCGACGACGATGAGTGCACCATGACGGCGCCCTCGCTGGTCGCAGCATCAGTGCCCAGCAGTTTGGTCAACGGCGTGTACTCTCCGCCGCCACTGCTACCTTTCTTCAGAGGATTCTTGTCGCCCATCTTCGACCGCTGCCGCCAACTCCACCGCCCACCAAACTCCTCCTAGCAACCGTGGCTCTGATACCAAATGTTGGATCAGAGACCTAGAATCCTATTCGATATGGTGGAAATTTTAGTGGATGTGTGAGTTCGTCGCCTGAACTTCTCTCTGCAAGGCACGAGCACAAGATGTGAAGAACAGAAAGCGAGTTTTCTGACGCAATAAATCAGCGTCTTTTCCGTTTTCCTTCCTTTTATTCAGTGCTTAACTAACTCACGCATACATCGCGGTCCCGATCCGATTTACCCGCGCCATCCCACAGACGAAATCGTGGCCTCTATGTCGCATGATTACAGGACTCGATAAACACTAAGACTTAGTCTGACTCTAGGACTCTGAACAAATACAGAGAACAGCCGCAACGTGAACTAGCACGTTTCTGGCTAGTACGGATGCGTGCAAAGACGCTTTATGTGGACTGCATAACAAATACAAACTAATGGACAGAATTAAGACAAGATGCAGCAGGGTTAAATCTCACAGAAACAAGGTGCCCAAATGTCCATGCAGTGTCACAGATATAACCAAACCGAACCAAGATCACGATTCCTACCTTAGCAATGACATTCCTCTGCTAGGTTCTCTGGAAAGGTTTTCCTTCATAAGGGCTTCCTATGGTCAACTCATTTTGTCCAACAAATATTCATGTGAAGTCGTTGACCTGTTCAGAGGTGTTACTGTCTTTTCTCCACGACTACCGGTCTACAAACCCACTGAGCTCAGCTATGGTGCCCCCACTGCTCATCCTAAATTGCCCAACTCACATCTCATTGTTGACACTGGAGTAGACAATCTCTTCTGGTGTGTTGGTAGCGACTCTTGGGTGAGATGTTCTACTCAGTATGGAACGATCAAGCAAATTGTGGTCTTCAATGAGCAGGTCCTTGGCATGGACTCTGATCGCAGGCTCTTCAAAGTTCACTTAACACCGAAGATAAACATAGAGGAACTGCAGGTTATGCAGTCGAGCATGATCAGTAAATGTCAGCTTTCCAGCGCATGGCTTGTGGCCTGTGGCGATATGCTTCTCTTGGTTGGCTTTCGGGGACCTATTGTTGAATCGGCCATAACCTTTGAAGTCTTCCGCCTTGACCTAACAACTGAGCCTGCATCATGGGTGAAGGTGGAGAAGCTAGAGAGTTGGGGTATATTCATCAGCACTGTGTAGAGAAGCCAGGCACTGTGTTGCAAGAACCCCGAGGTATGGGGAGGGAAAAGCAACTGCATATACTACCCTGAGTCTAAATGTTGGAATGCACTTGAGATAGGCAAGCCACTGCAGGGCGATGGCTCCAAATCCAATTCAAACTTCTTTATTCACAAGGACCGTGACAGCAGGATGCAACCCATGTGGTTTGTCCCCGGCATCCTCTCTCTACGTCAGCAATGGTGACAATGATGCATGGCTGATATATCTTATGTGGAGCAGATATTTCTGAGTAAGTAATAAAGGGTTGTGTGTAGATGCCGGGGCTATCCCTATTTTGAAAAAAAATATTGTAATGGTGTGTAAGAATCTCTTCGGGTTTTGTAGTTCTGGATCGTCGAAACTCGTAACTTGGGAAGGAAATTTCTAATTTCAGCATGATTACTATGAACTTGATTTCTTGCCTCTTGGTTCTGCATTCATCGCAAAGCTGTTCATCTTGTGCTATTTTAGCTGTTGTGCGTGTAGTGAATCGCTTTCTGTGATAAGTTGGCGCTCAAACAGTGTTTAGCCTCATCGTTATGCTTAAGGTCGACTATACCTCTATAGGTTTCCTGTTGATCTTTCATGGTGGAATATTGAATTTATTAAATTGTTGCCTTAGTAATATTCCTTTTTATACGATATCTATGTTTGAATTACCTAAAGGATCTGGTAAAAGGATAAAGTTCTTTACGAAACGCTTGTTTTGGAAGGAGGAGGATGATGTTAGGAAATATCATTTTCTATAGTGGGAAACTATTTGTCAACCAAAAGAGATTGGTCGTTTTAGATGTAGTTGACTTATATGTAATGAATGTTTGTCGGCTAAGTAAATGGTCATGGGAGCTAGAAACATAAAATGGTATTTGGCAAACTATTATTTGGAATAGATATGTAAAGCATAATTCTTTGTCTAGATGTGTTAGTAAAGCAGGTCAGTCTTGCTTTGGCAGGGGCTGATGAAAGTAAAAGATATATTTTTTCAACTTTGTAGGAAAATAGTAGGCAATGGTGGGAGAACTAGGTTTTGGGAGGATTTGTGGATAGGAAGTAGGCCTCTTTTTGAACAATTCAGTATATTGAGTGTGGATTTGATGCCCAGGGGATAGTTGCCCCCCTAGTAGTACCGTACGATTCTTGTCAAGATTTGCACTTCCATCTTGCTGTCTTTTGATGTGGTGGTCTTGAAGTGGTGTTAATCACTTATTAAGCTGTCGGGTATATCAGTACTCTGCAACGCGTGTACTGCCTTGTTTGTTGGCTTATGGCAGGTAAATAGTGTGTGCAAATTTGTTGTCAGTGTGTACAGAGCGCTAGCTGCACATGGATAAGACTTGGTCCTGTCGGTTGGCATACTTGAGAAATGAACGTAAACAGGGTTCTTGCATGACATTTCCCTAGGAACGCGGAAGTATGTCCTTAGCGCGTCAACTCCATCTAGGTGGAATTCGTCAGTTTTGCACGGGTATGCGTGGCGGATGCGCTTCGGCGACGAGCTAATGTCGTCGTCTCGAGAATGCTTTGCAGCCCCTGACCTGCAACGATGTTTGCAGATTGTTAGAAAATAACAACGACCAAGTATATTGGTAGGAAACGTCAAAAAAAACCGTGAGGTGTATGGACAGGTGTTTACGTGGCTTGCTTCTCCAAGCTGCCGAAGGCTGGACCCTGCAACCAAAATAAACGAAATTAGCTGATTGCACTACTATGCACACAGCCACGACTCTTTTCGCAGAGAACTGTACCTCTAGCAGGAGAGAACCGGTTGAACTAGACATGCTACTATGTTGGACATGACACTCTGGTTGTGGTAGTGTATTTATAGGAGGGAATATTTACTTTGCGTACCCCATGTCAGCAAAAATTGTTTACCCTGCTGCACATTTCACGTGGCGGGTCTGGGCGTGTCTCTGTTTTTTGTGGCTGGTAGAATGACTTGACCGGTCAGCTCGTGGATTGCTATGTGATACATGCAAATCTGATTAGCAGTGTATCCTTCGGTCATCGTCCAGCGAGGCATCGGTGCCGATGCAAAAATTGATTTACCATGTCCTTCTTTATGTTGCCTTCTGCAGCTGATGCTATCTACACTACTCTGCTTGAGGACATCGATGTCTGCCCCATGACAACTACCCTGGCTCATTATTTTCATTTTATCACCTCTTCCGGTACCATTCAAATTAATTGTCTATCGTTACCGACCGATATGCTTATCTTCGACAAGTTCTCGCTCCCGCTCTCTTTTTAGTGCGACGCGTGCAATCCACCGAAAAAAAAGGTGTGGCCCCGACGCCGGGTAACATCAACATTAACTTTGCTTTTTCTACGGACACTGCTCCTTGGTTTCGTCGCCCTGTCTACTGAGATTGTTCCTGCTAGCAATTCGCTGTGCACCCATCGCTATATGTGTGTGTGTGTATATATATATATATATATAGGAAAAATAGTTCTTACTCCCGGGTGTAAATACATCCACGTCTCATATACTACCTTACGGAAGTATTTGTAATACTTTATCTATTTGAGTATGTTCATATACTATATCTAAGATACTTATAAGCAAGTTAGGTGAAAAAATTGCAAGTGCACCCATAGTTTGCACTATATATATAAAATACCGTCATATTTGTACGTATAAAAGAAGTATGTGAATAAAAATTACATACTATCAAAAAAGTAGTATATATACTGCCCAAATATTCTTATATACTTCATACTACACGTATATACCTTCCGGTATGGTAGATACTGCCTATATAGTGTGAAACACGTATGGGTATAACTTCACCCGGGTGTAGTATGAATATGTCCTATATATATAATATATGGGAAATAGCCAGCTAAACACGGGCATAGCTGCGCATAGTGTATCCACCGTTGATTCTCTCCATTTTTGATATAGGGAGCACATGTTACCATACCCAAAACACTTGAACCCCATATGACATTTCTAACGCCGTTACTACCCTAAGCCAAATTAGTCAGTTACATGCACAAAACCCTAAGCCAAATAAGCCTTATATTCATTCTTTCATCAAACACCTTCAGAATAGTTGCATGCACACAGACCCTAGCCGTTATTACTTTTAGTTAAAGTAGCAACAACCAAAAAAGAGGCTACTAGCTACATGCACAAAACCCTAAGCCAAATAAGCCTTATTCGTTCTTTCATCAAATTAGCACCTACAGAAAAGTTGCATGCACACAAACCCTAACCGTTCTTGCTTTTAGTTAAAGTAGCAACAACCAAAAACGAGGCTACTAGCTACTCATTTAGCCACAACCGGCTTAGTCATTCCTTCATCGCCATTTCCTTGATTATTGGATAGACAAGGAATCGCCGTCATTGTCGGCCTACTATTTTTGGTATGTACCATTGTTTCCCCTAATCACAAGAAATTTCTTTATGACTTTCTTACTCACTCCGTACCAACTTTTTCATTTTTTGTTTGCCATGGTTTCATTTCATGTATAGCGAGTATGAGCAGCGAAAACGGTTCATGGGTCGGTCGCAAAAGCCGCTCGGTGAAAGACATTCGTGCCGGCATATCATCTCCTCGTCTAGCTACGAATCCATCAGCATATGCCAGTTCACATTTGCTTTTTGAGTTGAACGATGTTGTAAGCAAATTCACCGAGAAGCAGAGACTACTTGCTGAATCGATAGGATTCCGCACATTTTCGAAGCCAATACATGCGATGAAGTTTGACCGGCAGTTCACATCATGGTTGATGTCCAAAGTAGACACCATCTGCAGGTCTATAGGTGCAGGTGTCGGGAAGAGCATTATGTTGTTCAAAGAGGACGCTGGCAAGGTGTTCGGTATCCAGTCCACGGGAAAAGATGTGTGGGACGCGTCGCTGGATAAGAGTCAACCGATGTGCAACCACATAGGGAAAACCATTGGCATAAACGAGCACACGCCATCGCCCAATTTGGCCGCAAGAAAGAGTTTACGAGCTCTAGCCGGACATGAACTATCAACAGAATACGAAGCTAAGTTCAAGATTTGTTTCGTCATAACTGTCGTAAGCATACTCTGCGATAGCAACAACCCCGGCGACAAAGACTCAGTAAATTACTGGCCAGCTCTCAAAGCTCCGAGCCAGATACACAAATTCAATTGGTCATCTTACATAGGCCTAGGACCGTTGGTCATCCGAGCCAGATAGACAAATACAATTGGTCATCTTACAAACCCTAACCCAAATAAGCCTTATTCATTCTTTCATCAATTTAGTCAGCTACACTCAAGCTACATGCACACTAGCACAAAGCGAACTAAGCCTTATTCATTCTATCATCAAATTAGCCAGCTACACAAAAGGCTACATGCATAAAATCCTAACCAAGTAAGCCTTGTTCATTATTTCATCAAATTAGCCAGCTACACAAAAGTTGCATGTACAAAACCCTAACCGTTCGTTGCTTTAGTTATAGTAGCAACAACCCAAAACGTGGTCTCTGCATGCCATGCAAGAGCCGCCCGACCAATGCCTGCATGCGCGCGGGCGCGCACGGTAACCCATACGCTCGCAGAGCGATGGCTGTCCATAGCTCAGCTCTCGCTAGCTGCATGCATGCAGGCAGGCGAGCCCAATGGCGACATCGACGGCAGTGGCACGGCGCGAGGGCAGGCAGCAGGCTCTGCGCGTGCACACAGGCACGGATGGTGCTACCGTCCATGGAAGGTGGAACAACGGTTGGACTGGTTGCTTGCTCCGGGTTCACGCGCGCCGAGCTTTCTTTTCAAAAAACGAATTGGGCTAGTTCTACTCCTAGCAGTGTGGTGGAACTAGCACGTTGAAAACGGATGAGTAGTTAATGCGCGCAGGTGGCCGACCCTTGTCGCATCGTCTCAGATCACGGAAGAATGGCTTTTCTGCTAGACAGACCTACTTTTTTTTGCGGGTGCAGAGAGAAGAGTGCAGACCGCAACACCCCAAAGCCTGCAAACTGAGAGCTTTAGAGCCTTCTTTCGGTTAATTAGGGCTGGGCCTTTGATGTGCCAGATACCGGCCGCTCCACTAGTACTAGTAAGTATTATTTTGAGTTAATGAGAGCCCGAGAGAAATGATCTAGAACCACCGCAACAGCTTCCAAATTTGTTAAAGGGAAAACGAACATATTGTTAGGAATACTAATCACTCTAGACGTCGGCGTGTGCTCGTGATAGTTCTTGTGCGAGTCGGATAAATTCGCGCACAAAGCACACAATCCACTCACAAAAACTCTCCACGATCTAAACTTGCATGACTAAGGATGATAAATGATGTTAGATTTGCAGAACAAAAAGAACCAACACTCTTCCGCTAGAAAGTTAGGGTTTGCAACACTCTTATAAGCCTTGTTCTCACTACATTCCCATATTAGGTGCTAAATTTTCTCAGCCAAACAGCTCTAAAATTTTAGGATTTGTCCAAATAAGGCAGTACACTCTATAGCTGGATAGTTAGGGTTTGCATATTACGACAAGCAATTTGCCATGGAGCATTTGCATGCAAAACTATTATAAGCCTTGTTCTCATTACATTTCTCTTTTAGCTGCTAAAATTTTCTAAGCCAAACAGCGCTCTAAAAATTTTAGGGTTTGTCCAAAACCCTAGCATTGCATGCATGTACAGCAAAAGAATTGAACACACACTGTTAGACGTTAAACGTCGTTTTCCCAATCAAATAGCCAGCCACTAGCATCTTAAAGAGCATATGCATGTGATCTCTATATCCAACGGTCCTAAGCATATGCATAGCTATGCATATATAGGAAAAATACTTCTTACACCCGGGTGTAACTACACCCACCTCGCATATACTACCTTACGGAAGTATTTGTAATACTTTATCTATTTGAGTATGTTCATATACTATATCTAAGATACTTACAAGCAAGTTAGGTGAAAAAATTTAAGTGCACCCATAGTTTGAACTATATATGTAAAATACCGTCATATTTGTACGTACAAAAGGAGTATGTCAATAAAAATTACATACTACCAAAAAAGTAGTATATATACTGCCCAAATATTTTTATATACTTCATATTACGCGTACATACCTTTCGGTATGGTAGATACTGCCTATATAGTGTGAAACACGTGTGGGTGTTGTGTAACTACATCCACCTCTCATATACTACCTTACGGAAGTATTTGTAATACTTTATCTATTTGAGTATGTTCACATACTATATCTAAGATACTTACAATTAAGTTAGGTAAAAAAATTGTAAGTGCACCCATAGTTTGAACTATATATATAAAATACCGTCATATTTGTACGTACAAAAAGAGTATGTGAATAAAAATTACATACTACCAAAAAATAGTATATATACTGCCCAAATATTTTTATATACTTCATATTACGCGTACATACCTTTCGGTATGTTAGATACTGCCTATATAGTGTAAAACACGTGTGGGTATAGTTACACCCGGGTGTAGTATGAATATATATATATATATATATATATATATATATATATATATATATGCGCGCGCGCGTGGGTGCGTGCGCGTGGGCGTTGGTGGGTGTGGGTGCGTGCATGCGTGTGTGTGTGTGCGTGTGCGTGCGGCGTGCGTGCGTGCGTGTGTGCTGTATCTTCTATAATATGGTTGTTGTTGCATGTTAGCTTTATTACAGTCTGATTAATCAAACTGTCTAATTTATGTTTGTTTTGCATGTATCTCAGTGCACACGCTGGCGGGCATCCAACGGGGGGGGGGCAACTATCTCCCGGGGCAGTAGACTATTTTCGTTCTGTATATTATAATATCACTACAGTACTACTAATATAAAGGTCACTAAAGTGTTTGGAAAAGCATGGAGAGTAATTAAATTTAGAAGAAATTTGTGGGGTGAAACGGCTATTCTGTGGCAGAAACTTTGGAGTGTGTGAAAATGTCAGTTTAAGTGAGGAGGAAGACTGTTAGATGTATGTACCTGGCTTTGAAAACATATGCTGTGAAATGGCCGCATAGGAGAATGTGGTGGGTGAAAGTGCCTTTGAAAATTAAAGTTTTGATGGTTGGTTTTCCACAAAAGTATACTGACTAAGGATTTTTTTTTTGCGAAATTCCACCGATCTATTAATAATCATCAACAGCAGTACAAAGAGTCCTAAAAGTAATAGAAATTACAAATAGGTCATTAGACCACCCGGCGACGACTACAAACACGGGCACGAGCCGAAGGCGTGCCGCCGTCCTCGCCCCTCCATCACCGGAGCCTGGCAAAGCTTGTCGTAGTAGAGCTTATTGTAGTAGACGGACGGCAAGTCGTCGTGCTAAGGCCCCAAAGGACTAGCGCACCTGAGCAGCAACCATCGCCGAAGGTGACCAACATAGATCGGAAGAGACTGACCTCAAAACACACCAACGAAAGCAAAAAACGACTGGATCTGAAGAGATCCGTCGGACACACGACTCCACACGCCCCCGTCGATGCTAGGCGCACCACCAGAGCGAGGATAGGGCGGAGAGGAATTTATTCTGACTTCAGGACGTAGCCGCCGCCTCAAGATTTTGAAGAAGACACTGAAAACAGTCTAAATAAAACACTGAGACCTCCCGCCGGCGAGAGGCCGTGGTCCGCCACGTCTCCAAGGCCCTAATGTTGGAGATATGCCCAAGAGGCAATAATAAAAGTGGTTATTATTATATCTTTGTGTTTATGATGAATGTTTACATCCCATGCTATAATTGTATTATAAGTAAACACTAATACATGTGTGTTTTATAAACATAAAAGAGTCCCTAGTAAGCGTCTTGTGGAACTAGCTTGTTGATTAAATGATGATCATGGTTTCCTGGTCATGGACATTGGATGTCATTAATAACAAGGTTATATCATTAGGAGAATGATGTGATGGACACACACCCATAGTAAGCGTGGCATAAGATCAAGTCATTAAGTTCGTATTGCTATAAGCTTTCAAATGCATAGTAACCTAATCCTTCGACCATGAGGTTATGTTAATCACCATCACCGGATGGGTACTTTGATGACATCAAACACCGCTTCGTAACTGGGTGGTTATAAAGGTGTCATTGGTATTCTGAAAGTATGTGTTGAAGCGCATGGACCAAGATTGGGATTTGTCCATCCATATGACGGATAGATATGCTCTCGGCCCTCTCGGTGGAATGTCATCTAGTTAGCTTGCAAGCATGTGACTGGTCACAAGGGATGACATAACATGGAACGAGTAAAGAGTACTTATCAGTAACGAGGTAGAACTAGGTATTGAGATACCGACGACCAAACCTCGGATAAGTAGAATATCGCGTGACAAAGGGAATTGGTTCCGTATATTAATGGTTATATCGATCACGAAGTCATCGTTGAGTATGTGGGAGCCGTTATGGATCTCCAGATCCCGCTGATGGTTATTGATCGGAGAGGTGTCTTCATCATGTCTGCATATTCACGAACCGTAGGGTGACACACTTAAGGTTCAAAGTTGTTTTAAGTAGATATGGAATGTGCGTTGGAAACCGAATGTTGTTCGGAGTCTCGGATTGGATCCGGGACATCACGAGGAGATCCGGAATTGTCCGGAGAATAAGATTCATATATTGGGGATCATTTTCTAAGTTAGAAAATGTTCCGGAGTGTTTGTATGGAGATTTTAGAAGGTTTCGGAATGTTCTGGAAGGTTCTAGGAGATTTCTTGGAGTTTGCTTGAAAACCAAGAAAGGATCAAGGAGTCCTTGTGGGGCAAGACAAGGATTCGTGGGGGAGGAGGACTCCTCCCCCCCTCCCAATCCGTGCCAAGGAGGAGGGAGTCCTACTAGGACTCCCCCTCCCATGGCGCCTCCCTCCTTTAAATAGAGGGGTGGGGGCGCCACTCCCTTGCCCCCTCCACTTCAAGCCCTAGTCGTCGCCTCTCTCTTCCTCCTTCCCTCTGCTCGGCTTGGAAGCCTGCAGAATTCTCTACTCCACCACCACCACCACACCGTCGTCTGCTGGGATTCCGTGGAAGATCTACTACCTCCATTGCTCATTTGGAGCAGGGAGAGGAAGGTGCTTCGACTCCGACGTGTGACCGATTGCGGAAGCAGCTGCGAACGCGGCGTCGAGATCGTCCACACGATCTTGAGATCGGCAAGTGATCGACTACATCAACCCCGAGATCTAATCTCGTAACGCTTTCGGATCTACGAGGGTTAGTATAGATCTATCTCGTTGCA
Source organism: Avena insularis (assembly GCA_023614405.1). Lineage (NCBI taxonomy): Eukaryota > Viridiplantae > Streptophyta > Magnoliopsida > Poales > Poaceae > Avena > Avena insularis. The sequence goes on along the minus strand of CM042696.1, from coordinate 89,317,897 downwards.
CATGTCTAATAGATTACATCTTGGCTTTTATCTAGATTAGATCTGGGTTTTGTTCGTTCTTGCGGTAGAAAATTTTTGTTTTCCATGCTACGAACCCATCATTGGTATCATAACCGTATCTATGCGTAGATCTGTTGCACAAGTAGAACACAATGGTTTTGTGGGCGTTGGTGCTCGTGTCGTCTTTTGCTTTGTGTACTTTGCATCTTGCGGTATGGTGGGATGAAGCGGCTCGGGCTAACCTTACATGTCATCGCACATGAGACTTGCTTCACGCTTGACGTGTAACTTGCTTTGCACAAGTGGCTTTGCGGGTGTCGGTCTCTCCCACCATAGTATAGATCCAATCTACACTTTGCACTCGATAGCACTTGTATCAACATTGTGGTTCAGTTTCGTAGGTAAGATCCGTTCTTGTTCGAAAGCCCCAAACCACGTAAAACATGCAAAGAAAATTAGAGGCGTCTAACTTGTTTTTGCAGGGGTTTTGTGATGTGATATGGCCACCATGTGATTGTGATTATATTTGATGTATGCAATGATCCTTGTTGTAATATGGCAACCGTGAAGCCTAATGGTTGTCTTTAATTCTGTTAAGACCTGCGTGTCTATTCATCTTGTAATAGCTTTATTCCAAGTAGTTGTAATAGTTGCTGGTGATGATGGACAACCATGAAGCGGCGCCACTGACCTTGACGCAATGCTGGTGATGATGGAGATCATGTCCGTGCTTTGGAGATGGAGATCAAAGGCATAAGAAGAAAGGGCCATATCATATCACACTAATTATGAATTGCCTGTGATGTTAATCTTTTATGCATCTTGTATTGCTTAGATCGCGACGGTAGCATTATAAGATGATCCCTCTCACTAAATTTCAAGTAATAAAGTGTTCGTCCTTAGTTGGCACCGTTGCTAAGACTCGTCGTCTCGAAGCATCTCGTGATGATCAGATATGATAGATTCTACGTGTGCATACAACGGGTGCAAGCCAGATTTGCACATGCGGAAACTAAGGTTAATCTTGATGAGCCTAGCATGTACAGACATGGTCTCGGAACACGGAATACCGAAAGGTAGAGCATGAATCATATAAGTGATATGATGAACATGAAGATTGTTCGCCAATGAAACTACATCTTCTCTCGTGAAGATCGGACTTGGTGTAGTGGACTTGGTTCGTGTAATCACTAAGACAATGTGAGGGATGTTGTTTTGAGTGGGAGTTCACCTAGTTAATTTAAGAATTAAAATTGAACTCAATTTATCATAAACTTAGTCTAAACTACTTGCAAATTTGTTGTAGATTATGGCGAATCTCTCCATCAATTTCAATGCGTTCCTAGAGAAAGAAAAGCTTAAGAACAATGGAAGCAACTTCACGAACTGGCTCCGTGGTGCAAGATTGTCCTCGTGGCTGGTCGATGACCTATGTGCTCAAGCACCGCTTAGGTGACCCACTGCAGATGATGCCACCGATGACGAAAGAATGTTTACGCCACTCGAAAAATCATTACTCCACAGTTCTGTGCCATCCCAGACGGTTTAGAAACGGAGCTCCAGAAGCGTTTTGAGCACCATGACCCGTTCGAGATCATTAAGGAGCTCAAGCTCATTTCTGAGACTCACGCGGCCGTGGAGAGCTATGAGGCCTCCGAAAAGTTCTTTACCTGCAAGATGGAAGAGGGAAGCTCCGTTAGCGAGCACGTGCTCACCATGTCTGGGCACGCAAACAAGCTCCAAGAGTTGGGGATAACGATTCCTAATGAGTTAGGGATTCACCGTGTCCTCCAATCACTGCCACCGAGTTATAAGAACTCTGTGATGAACTACAATATGCACTGCATGAACAAGACGTTACCTAAACTATCGTCCATGCTGAAAACTGCTGAAGTGGAGATCAAGAAGGAGCACCAAGTGTTGATGGTCAATAAGACCACCAATTTCAAGAAACAGGGCAAGCCTAAGAAAAAGGGCAACTTCAAGAAGGACGGCAAGAAAGCTGCCGCACCTACTAAGAAGCCCAAGACTGGTCCTAAGCCTGAAACTGAATGCTTCTACTGCAAGGGTGCTGGTCACTAGAAGCGTAACTGCCAAAAGTACCTGGTGGATCTGAAGAACGGCAACATCAAGAAGAAAGGTATATTTGATATACATGTTATTGATGTGTATCTTACTAGTAATCGTAGTAGTGCCTGGGTATCTGATACTGGTTCGGTTGCTCATATTTGTAACTCGAAACAGGAGCTGCGGAATAAACGAAGACTGGCGAGAGACGAGGTGACGATGCGCGTTGGAAATGGCTCCAAGGTTGATGTGATCGCCGTCGGCATGCTCCCTCTACGTCTACCTTCGGGATTAGTTTTAAATTTAAATAATTGTTATTTGGTGCCTGCGTTAAGCATGAACATTATATCTGGATATTGTTTATTGCGAGACGGTTACTCTTTTAAGTCTGAGAATAAAGGTTGTTCGATTTATATGAGTAATATCTTTTATGGTAATGCACCTGAGATGAATGGTTTATTCTTATTGAATCTCGATAGTAGTGATACACATGTTCACAACATAGATGCTAAACGAATAAAATTGAATGATAATTCTACATACATGTGGCAATCGCTGTCTTGGTCACATTGGAGTGAAGCGTATGAAGAAACTCCATTCTGATGGACTTCTTGAATCACTTGATTTTAATCACTTGAAAGATGCGAAGCATGTCTAATGGGAAAAATGACTAAGACTCCATTCTCTGGAATAATGGAGGGAGCTACAGACTTATTGGAAATAATACATACCGATGTGTGCGGTCCAATGAGTGTAGCATCGCGTGGTGGATATCGTTATGTTCTCACTTTCACGGATGACTTAAGTAGATATGGGTATATCTACTTTATGAAACATAAGTCCGAAACTTTCGAGAAGTTTAAGGAATGTCAAAGTGAAGTGGAAAATCATCGTAACAAGAAGATTAAGTTTCGTGTTACGACGAAGGTGAATATCTAAGTTATGAGTTTGGCATGCATTTAAAGAAATGTGGAATACTTTCGCAGTTGACACCGCCGGGAACACCACAACGTAATGGTGTGTCCGAACATCGTAATCGAACTCTCTTAGGTATGGTTCGGTCTATGATGTCTCTTACAGATTTACCGCTATCGTTTTGGGGCTATGCATTAGAGACAGCCGCATTCACTTTAAATAGGGCACCATCTAAATACGTTGAAACGACACCGTATGAATTGTGGTTTGGAAATAAACCTAAGTTGTCGTTCCTTAAAGTTTGGGGTTGCGAAGCGTATGTAAAGAAGTTACAATCTGATAAGCTTGAACCCAAAGCGGAAAAATGCGTCTTCATAGGATACCCTAAAGAAACAATTGGGTATACCTTCTATCATAGATCCGAAGGCAAAGTTTTCGTTGCCAAGAATGGATCCTTTCTTGAAAAGGAGTTTCTCTCGAAAGAAGTGACTGGAAGGAAAGTAGAACTCGACGAGGTTATTGAACCTTCTCTCGGAGTTGAGAGTAGCGTAGCACCGGAAGATGTTTTTGTGCCGCCTGCACCAATTGGAGAGGAAGCTAATGATGGTGATCATGAAACTTCAAACGAAGTTACTGCAGAACCTCGTAGGTCAACGAGGGTTCGTACCACTCCTGATTGGTATGACTCTGCCTTGAACGTCATGTTGGTGGACAACACTGATGACCCTGCGATGTATGAAGAAGCTATGGTGAGCCCAGATTCCGACAAATGGCTAGAAGCCATGAAATCCGAAATGGGATCCATGTACGAAAACCAAGTATGGACTTTGGTGGACTTACCGGATGGCCGTAAGGCTGTCGAGAACAAATGGATTTTCAAAAGAAAAATAGATGTTGATGATAATGTTACCGTCTATAAGGCTTGACTTGTCGAGAAAGGGTTCCGACAAATTCAAGGAGTTGACTACGATGAGACTTTCACACCAGTAGCGAAGCTAAAGTCTGTGAGGATTTTGTTAGCAATCGCTGCATATTTCAATTATGAAATTTGGCAGATGGATGTCAAAACGACGTTCCTTAATGGTGACATTGAGGAAGAGTTGTATATGGTACAACCCAAGGGTTTTGTCGATCCTAGTGATGCTGACAAGGTATGCAAACTTCAGCGCTCCATTTATGGACTGAAGCAAGCATCCCGGAGTTGGAATCAACGTTTTGATAAAGTAATCAAAAACTTTGGATTTATACAAACTTATGCAGAAGCTTGTATTTACAAGAAAGTGAGTGGGAGCTCTGTAGCATTCCTAGTACTATATGTAGATGACATATTATTGATTGGGAATGATATAGAACTTCTTAATAGCGTCAAAACCTATTTGAATAATAGTTTTTCGATGAAGGATCTTGGTGAAGCGGCATATATTCTAGGCATCAAGATTTATAGAGATAGATCAAGACGCCTAATAGCACTTTCACAAAGTACATACTTAGACAAAGTTCTAAAGAAGTTTAGAATGGAAGAGAGCAAGAAAGGGTTCGTGCCCATGTTGTCAGGTAAGACCTTGAGTAAGACTCAAAGTCCGGCTACGGCAGAAGATAGAGAAAAGATGAATAATATTCCCTATGCCTCAGCCATAGGTTCTATCATGTATGCCATGTTGTGTACAAGACCGGATATAGCACATGCTGTTAGTTTGACTAGCAGATATCAAAGTGATCCTGGAATGAAACACTGGACAGCGGTCAAGAATATCCTAAAGTACCTGAATAGGACTAAGGATATGGTTCTTTCTTATGGAGGTGATGAACAGCTTGTTGTAAACGGTTACACTGATGCTAGTTGGAACACCGATCTAGATGACTCGAAGTCACAGTCTGGATACGTATTTATTTTGAATGGTGCTGCAATGAGCTGAAGGAATGCCAAGCAAAGCGTTGTGGCGAAATCTTCAACTGAATCGAAATACATAGCTGCTTCGGAGGCTGCACAAGAAGCCATATGGATGAAGGAGTTCATTACTGAACTTGGCGTGGTTCCTAGTGCGTTGGACCCGATGGCCATCTACTGTGACAACACAGGTGCCATAGCTAATGCACAGGAGCCAAGGTCACATAGCAAGCTAAAGCACATCAAGCTACGTTTCCATGCTATTCGCGAGTATGTCCGAGATGGTGACATAAAGATTTGCAAAGTACACACTGATCTGAATGTGGTAGATCCGTTGACTAAACCTCTCCCTAGAGCAAAGCATGACCAACACTAGAACGCCATGGGTGTTAGGTATATTACCATGTAATCTAGATTATTGACTCTAGTGCAAGTGGGAGACTGTTGGAGATATGCCCAAGAGGCAATAATAAAAGTGGTTATTATTATATCTTTGTGTTTATGATGAATGTTTACATCCCATGCTATAATTGTATTATAAGGAAACACTAATACATGTGTGTTTTATAAACATAAAAGAGTCCCTAGTAAGCGTCTTGTGGAACTAGCTTGTTGATTAAATGATGATCATGGTTTCCTGGTCATAGACATTGGATGTCATTAATAACAAGGTTATATCATTAGGAGAATGATGTGATGGACACACACCCATAGTAAGCGTAGCATAAGATCAAGTCATTAAGTTCGTATTGCTATAAGCTTTCAAATGCATAGTAACCTAATCCTTCGACCATGAGGTTATGTTAATCACCATCACCGGATGGGTACTTTGATGACATCAAACACCGCTTCGTGGCGGGTGGTTATAAAGGTGTCATTGGGTATTCGAAAGTATGTGTTGAGCGCATGGACCAAGATTGGGATTTGTCCATCCATATGACGGATAGATATGCTCGGCCCTCTCGGTGGAATGTCATCTAGTTAGCTTGCAAGCATGTGACTAGGTCACAAGGGATGACATAACATGGAGCAGTAAAGAGTACTTATCGATGTGAGGTAGTACTAGGTATTGAGATACCGACGATCAAACCTCGGATAAGTAGAATATCGGCGTGACAAAGGGAATTGGTTTCGTATGTTAATGGTTCTCGATCACGAAGTCATCATTGAGTATGTGGGAGCCGTTATGGATCTCCGGATCCGTGATGGTTATTGATCGGAGAGGTGTCTTCATCATGTCTGCATATTCATGAACCGTAGGGTGACACACTTAAGGTTCAAAGTTGTTTTAAGTAGATATGGAATGTGCGTTGGAAACCGAATGTTGTTCGGAGTCTCGAATTGGATCCGGGACATCACGAGGAGATCCGGAATTGTCCAGAGAATAAGATTCATATATTGGGGATCATTTTCTAAGTTAGGAAATGTTAGGAGTGTTCAGTATGGAGATTCTAAAGGTTTGAATGTTACGGAAGGTTCTAGGAGATTTCTTGAGTTTGCTTTAAAACCAAGAAAGGATCAAGGAGTCCTTGTGGGGCAAGACAAGGATTCGTGGGAGGAGGACTCCTCCCCTCCCAATCCTGGCCAAGGAGGAGGAGTCCTACTAGGACTCCCCCTCCCATGGCGCCTCCCTCCTTTAAATAGAGGGGTGGGGGCGCCACCCCCTTGCCCCCTCCACTTCAAGCCCTAGTCGCCGCCTCTCTCCTCCTCCTTCCCTCTGCTTAGGCTTAGGCGAAGCCCTGCAGAATTCTCTACTCCACCACCACCACCACACCGTCGTGATGCTGGGATTCCGTGGAGAAGATCTACTACCTCCGTGCTCATTTGGAACAGGGAGAGGAAGGTCTGCCTTTGACTCACGCGTGTGACCGATCATGCTGCTGCCGAACGCTGCCAAGGAGGGATCGTCCACACGATCTTGAGATCGGCAAGTGATCGACTACATCAACCCCGAGATCTAATCTCGTAACGCTTTCGGCTCTACGAGGGTTAGTACAAATCTATCTCGTTGCACATGTCTAATAGATTAGATCTTGGCTTTTATCTAGATTAGATCTGGGTTTTGTTTGTTCTTGCGGTAGAAAATTTTTGTTTTCCATGCTACGAACCCATCACCTAAGGCCACTAGAGACGAGGCGGACCGGTGGCGTCGCCGGCGGAGGGAAGGAACCCTAGATGGGTTTTTGCCGCCGCCTCCTGCCCCTGTCCTCTCATACGATACCGGTTTGATCTAATAGCACTTGCGATTGACTAAGGATGTGTTGATCAGAAGAGGTTGGGAAGGAAAATATTGTAAGTGCTGTTTTTGTAGTGAACAAGAGACTATAGACCTTTTTTTTTTGTGTAGACTGGCGAGATATATATGGGGGTGGTAAAATGCGCAACTGGGGTTTTGGACATTCCGGTAAAGTCTCAAGATTTGAGTGCTTGGATGTTTAATTTTTTCAGTAAAGATAGGAATTTAGTTGCTGTGGGGGTTGCTGCGGTTTTCTGGTCTATTTGCAAGACTAGAAATGTAGCTTGTTTTGATCATGTTTACCCAACTGATCCTTCTGTAGTGGTGTAAGAAATTTCTATATGGATTAATAAATGGACTACTTTGCAGAAAACAAACGTGTGACGGGAAGAAGGGTTGGCTCCCATGCCAAGGAGGGTTGGAGCTGGATAGAGCTTGCTGTAGCATTTTGTTTTCATGCTGCTTTTTTAAATCGGTTTTAGCATTAAGTTGTAAAGTTGTATTCCTATCTTCAGTTGGTTGTAAGTTTGGTTTCGATGGATATGTAGCTTGGTAGAGTTCCGGGAGAGAATGAGTAGAAGCAACTAGATGGGGGTTCTGTGAAAACTGCAATAACTACATTGGAAGACTTTGTTTTTCCCGATTGTGTTTCAATTTATTGATATAAAAGGATTAAAAAACACAAGTCTAAAAAAAGACCGAAACACCCATATTTACAAGCCTAAGAAAAGACCAACACACCCAACACTTAAAACATGACTACGACTAAACGGCCAAAATCCATCGAGTGATTCTCCAAGACAACATAGAGTGAGCTCCTCCGCCAAACAAAACCCTTGCCGATGAAAGTTGCGTTGATAGGTCATAGCCGATATTACCAAGAACCTGCCAGCTGTAGCCAGGACATGATCCGCCTGAATCCCACGAGCCAACGACGGCTCAATTGGGAGCATTGTTGCTCCAGCCTCAGCCCTCTAGGGTACGACATCGCGCAGTTGCTACCTCCCAGCGGCCTCATCAGACGTGCAAGCATGCAGTCTTCACCAGCCTACCATCATGCACAGATGCCAACCCACCACTCGTCCAAGGAAGAGCCTCATCGCGCAAGCCACCACGATACTATTCAAGAGACTGGCACACCATCTGCACCACATGACGCCTCCTATGTGGCCAACACCGAGATCCATGACGAAGAACTACGGCCTAAACCCTAGAGTAAGTCCTCAAGACGACTCCTCCATGGAAGGTACGACATGAAAGACATGGCAAGCCAAATCTGAGATTTTCACCTGGTACATGAGATCCTAAGGTCTTGTTTGGTACTAGAGTTTTCGTGGAGATTAGGGGGATAATCCCCACCAAACCCCACATTCCCACTTACTTTAAAAAAAATATTTGGTACTAGAGTATTGGTCGAGTTTAATCTCCGCTTATCTCCACTTTTCTTCAAATTTTAGTATATTTTTCTCAATTCCCAATACTCTACCCGTACCTAGTGAATTGTGAGTGGGGTTTTATAGGGATTAGGTGAAGGTAGAGGTTCACTCAATACTCTAGAGGATTATCCCTATTAATCCCTAAAAAACTCTAGTACAAAACAAGGCCTGGGAGGGGGAGGTGCTGAAATTCCTCTATGACACCTCAAAGAACACGACACCCTCAGGCATCGCTATCACCGATCCGGAAAGACAGGGCTTTCGCCCAGAGCATGGTACCTCACCACCACAACCAAGCACCATGCATTCCTCTCCTAGAGATCCCGCGCTGGCTCTTTCCACTCAAAGCTCTAGCCTTATCAGGACACCCCGCCGACTGCATGTCCAGCACACCAGATCGGGTCAGAAGCCGCCTAAGAAAGGCACCACCGAGCCATAAGCAGCTAAGTGCCACCATGGGAGGAGCTGCCGGAAGGCCAACTGCATGTCCAGCACGCCAGATCAGGTCAGCCATATCCACAAAGGGACAAACCGCCTAAGAGAGACACCACCAAGCCACAAGCGGCTCAACCATGTCCACAAAGGGACAAGCCACCTAAAAGAGACACCACCTAGCCACAAGCGGCTCAGAATGCCACCATATGAGGAGTCACCGTCAGATCTGCGCACAGCCACCACAGAGATGCATCACCAGCAGCACAGTCTGAACGCCATCACAGGGAGGCCCGCAGATCCGCGCCAACATGGAGGCCAGCTACCCACACCAACTCCGGCCACCCTGCACCGCTTCCGATTTCCAGAGCTTATCTGCAAGCCCGGATCGATCCGATGTGGACGGCATCAAAAGTCTTGAATTACCCAGCCCATTTTGCAAATAAAAGAACCCCCAGAGTAGTGTACGATAAGATGGAACAGGTAAATGCATCCAACCACGACAAGAGGTAATTAGTCTAACTGGTATGTACTATGCTGGAGGTACGAGTACAACCGACAAGCACGCTGTCGCTGCAAGGCCAACCAGGACAACAGGTTCAATCACAGAGGATCCTAAAATCGACAAAGCTAGGTATTGTCTTGTCTCATTTTCGGTGTTCTACCATTAAGGGTTTCAAGAAGCCTTTGCCGGCTCATCGCTCGGAAGGTCATCCTCGTCATGGTAGATGTTCTCCGCCATCTGCCATATCTGAAGGATGTTGTCTTCAGCGACGCTAGCAAGCACCCAGTCCTCACACAGGTTCCAGGAGAAGTCAGAGATTTTGCTTGTATGGCCTCCATGAATGAACAAGAGCTCAGGAGGGCCGTCATCTGCATCCTCTGGTGTTTGCTCCTGATCAATTCTGTGAACAGAAAGGCCATAAGTTGTAAACAAGATTTTAAAAAAAATACTGAAAGACTTTGAAGCTGGAATGCTGCTTTACCTGCTTAGATCCCAAACCATCAGCCTTCTGCCCAGACAACAAGATGCAAGTATAGTTTCATTCTTTGGGCTCCATCCAACTTGAAATACTTCCTCTCTGATTACACGGAAAGACACATACGGATGAATTGACTAACATGAATAACACAATATGTGTATATATAGTACTCCCTCCGATCCCTAATAAGTGTCACTCATCTAGTACAAAGTTTGTAATAGCTTAGTACAAAATGAGCGACACTTATTATGGATCGGAGGGAGTACAAGAAGCATGCTTATTTTCTTTAAGCTGGAGAGGAAGCAGCTTCAAGCTGAAAAGTAACAGTAAAAACTGAAGACATACTTATGACAGTCAAAGGTGTGCAGCGAAGTGTCAAGCTTCCGAAGATCAAATAATTTTACAGTCTTGTCGGTTGAACCAGTTGCAACAACCCATTCATTGAAAGGATTGAAAGCCAGGCAGTTCACCTGTAAGGAAAAGAAAGTGCATCAGATTAACAAGAATCTACAAGATACCTTTCTTTCAAGACACTTGCGCCTAACAGCAGGTAAATGGAAACACTAAATTTTCAGTATATGAACATTCAAGTAACTGACCATTAATATGACATAAGGAAGCAACAGTGAAAAGATGTTAATTGTTCATCTTGTTAGAAAAAACAAGAGCAAAGAAGCAATGAGTTCATCCAGAAAGATAGGGAAAGGGCCGAAGACAAGGTAAGGGGCCTATGAATAAAAGTCAGGCAGACTGGTAAAACCTATAACAGATATCGTCCTTTGTTTATTCCACATTATCATTTTTTTTCTTCTGGATACAAAATTTGAAGTTTCTGCAGGCAGATAAACAGATTGCAGTAGGTAACAAACATAAGATACGCTGCCGTCTGTCACCGAACAATCACTGACTTCACTAACTTCAGCTGGGGGATTATGAGAAGAAATATGTAACCATGAAATTTTTCTTAGTGCCAGATAATATAAATTTTATTGAACAAAAGTAAATAGAGATTTCAGGTTCCCAAGGATACCAAGTATATAGAAATTTGAGGCTCCCAAGGATAGCAAGTAAATAGAGATTTGAGGTTCCCAAGGATACATACCTCACCCTGGTGTGCCACCACAGACTGTACAGGCTTGGTAGGTGCAGAATTACGTAAATCCCAAATTAGCAGATGATGATCGTCACCAACTGAGCCAAATAAGTATTCATGCCTCAAATGCCAAGCAACATCTTCAACGACACCGTCATGATACTAACCACAGAAAAAACAAAAGTTATTGCATTAAGCCATTAACAGATGTATTTACGGTCACGTGAAATATATCAGTTGCGTTAAAATGTAAATGTACTTCCATGATATCAATTACTATTTTTTCTAATACATAATGAGAAAAACTATTGGTCAAATGTTCAAACAGGGAAACATGTCGATGCCTGAACATATACATCATGGAAAAGGAGTTTTTTTTGCATTAGCAGTTTGGTCAAAAAGAAATGTCACCCTACTTTCATATTAAGTGAAGTTATATCCGTATACTATGTTAACAATTATATTTTATCTCAATGCGCCGCACTGATTTTGATACACTGCATTATACAAAACAGAAATTCAGGCAAGACTTGACCTCAGCTTCTTATCAAGACAAAAACTTTGAACCAAAATCAGCACGAATACAAGATCAGTAATTTTCCTAGCTCATATATTCAACATACCAAGGCATTAAAAAAATATTGAGATGACCTATGATGCATAACTGACTGGACTCATGTGACACTAGCAGCAAGAGAACCAAACAAATGGAACTGACATTGTCAGATTAGATAACAGAGATACCATGTTTCAGTGTGAAATACAGATTAGCATTCTATTCTTCAATGTAAAGAAAAAGAAAACATAGCTTTCTGATCTGCTATATAGGTGAATGCAAAATCTTTCATAATAATAAGTCTGAACCAGTAGCTAATACTCGTAATATATTAGAAGGTCTACTGCTGTTCTCCCAACCACAGCAGTGGCTTAATTTGCACTTCGAATTAAATGTGAATAGTTTGCACCCTCAACTCCAATACCAGAAGAATGAATGGACCTTTTGAATGCAATTTGAATGGTGTTAATAGAGGATGATGCAAACTAAACATAATTGGTACTGGGGTGAAAATTAAACAGTGGCTCCAAGCATGCATACCAGATATTATTAACACACAAAACCACCGGCAATATATTCCACGTATTATATCTCCAAGCATGCATGCCAGATATTAGTAACACACCCGGCATGAAGCTTTTTAACCCCAATGTTGCAAACAGAGCTCTAAATTAACATGCTCAAACTGAAAGAGGATCATGAGGCATACCTTAAAAATCTGAAATGCATCAAGAGTTTTGTTTTTACCATTTGCTTGGATGTCCCATAAGCAAATTTGGGCATCATCAGATCCACTCAGCAAATGACCCTCTTTAAAGATACTCCAAGACAAGCCATATCCTTCAGAGTTGTGTCCCTTCAGACGTAAATCAGGATTGCATGCACCATCTAGTGGAGGCTTTGATGGGTGCTTGCTATAATCAAAAACATACACTTCTGCACTAACTGTCTTGGTAGCAATTATAAATGAATTTTGGGGCATATATCGAGCTCGGTTCACTTCTCCATCATGATTTATCTGTTGAACTATTTGCACCTACAAAAGATAGAGAAAAGTATGTCACACAGGTGATATTTGGAATCATCACAATCAAAATAAAGAGCATGGGTACATGTTATCAACATGCACTGGAAGTCTCTGCACCAAAACAACAGGAATATACAAGAAATTATGCCCCAGGTCATCTATTTTCCCTAACAATAGCGCAAGTGGATAAGCCATGAAACTATCATATTCAAAAGTCAGCATCTCCTGGTCCAACTTAGAAAACTTTCCAGACTACATAATAAGTTTTGAACCCTCATACTTCTTTTCATACCTACGGGGCAGGCAGAAACAGTAATAAGCACTGGTTGTCGATTAAATAGATAATGTGAAGGCACACCCAAATATTGGTACATGTGAAAGGATACTTGAATTAAACAAAAGAATATCTATTGCAACTTCCATCTATATCACAGATGATGCTATTATGATACCAGTAAGCAAAACAAAAAGTTACAGTAACTAATGCATAACCAAAAAGCACAAACATCTCAATCACAAAGAAGTGCCCAAAATAAGTATGAGAGGATTAAACCTTGTTGGATTCAATTTTAACCCGACTATCATCGCCACTGTCAAGTTCAGGTTCGGAATCTTCCTGAGGTAAATGGACTTGGGCGATAGAAATATAGTTGGGACTGTCACCGAAGGACTGAGTGCCAAGCAAAACTCTCTGCAAGGATTGATCGTGGCTAGGGATCCATTGGACAGTGGGTGAGGGCCACTCTAACGCGCGAGTGATGACAAGATCGTACAGAAATGGTGTATTACGCTTCCAAATCGCGTATTGCTCCAAGATCTGCTTATTCTTCGCGATCTCCTCCTCATCCTCCTCATCCTCCTCCTCAGAGATCTGCTCATCTACATCCTCCGCATGAAACTCCTCATAGATCTCATCTTGCTCCTCCTCTCCTACAGACATCTCCAGCTTCTTCCTTGCGTCCTTCTTGACGGCTGACTTAGGGATTGGGATTCTAGGGTTTGGATCTAGGGGGGTTGGTCAGGGTTATGAAGGAGATCAAGGTTTTATTGGTTGGTTGGGCGTCGTATCTGGGCCAAAAAAGTTTGAGTAGGATTAAAGCCCACGGACTTCACCCTAGCATTGAACTAAACATACCAAGATAAGGTCAATAGGGCCCAGTTAAAACGGCAGCCCATTCACCTGTTTAGGTTCAGCACTAATAGAATTTCAGGAAAGCTATACTGAATGTAGAAGGTAGTAGTAGCCATTCCAAGGAAAATCCAATTAAATGTATGCACCAGAAATATCCCAAAGAACTTATACCATTTGGAGAGGGGCATCAATCAACTCCTATAAAAACAAATCTCATGACAGCTACAACCGCAGTCTCCAACCGATAAAACTTTGATCCCCTTCAATATCCCCAACCAAGCCCCCTAGAACCAAACAATAGAAACCTCAATCACTAAATAAGCTTCCAAGACAGACAACATGAACCAGCTGATAATGTAGGTAGGAATAGAAGATGAATTTTATGAGGAATGATGAGTTCTATGGGAGCTTTAAGTGGAGAATTCCCATGAGATGGAGCTCTAAGAGAGAAGGATGCAGAAGCCAAGCAGGTCATGTAGAAATTCAAGATTTGCAAGCATGACACGCCATACATGTATGACCGCATCAGCATTCACACGGTTTGAGTGGCCCTCACTTACTGTGCAGTGATTTCCTAGATAAGATCAATCCTTGCAGAAAATGTGCCTCTAGAAGCTATGAGAATTACCTTATAATCACCCAAACCAAAGTAGCCCTTGAAGATGCTGAAGCATAATTTAATAATGTCAGCAATAACTAGATTAGTACATAGTCCCACAAGGATTGTTCATGTCTCACATATTCTTACTATAATGTGACATGTGAGCAGATAGGATATACTAGGTTGAGTAATGGTTTTCATTTGTTGATTATTTGGCAATACAGCTACATGGGATCTAAATCAAACTTCAACCCGTTTCCCATCAAAATCAGAGCACAGGCAGAGGCAATCAACGTCCTTGCAGACCCATGTACTATTCAGAGAGGGTTTCAATTAAGTTCCTACCACAAAAGGCAAAAATATATACATACAAGACACATATTTCCTAAAGCTGAATGTTCTCAAGGAAAAAGGATGTGCATTACACTCTTGCTTCAGCTGATGTTATAAAAGACATGAAAATGATGTTTAGCTGCAGTCCGGATCACTGACATGCAAAGTTAGGGTGCTAAACCAACAAACACTGAGCAGTTTCAAGTACCAGCTCTACGCCGATTGTCTGCACAACTGCGACGTGGCATTCCTAGAAGGCTAGAAGCATACAATTACAAAATAGAGGCAAATCCAGTTACCAAATGGAGCTGCCTTGTCCATCGCGTGCAATATTTTACATGAATAGTTTTTTTTTAAATCCAACACGGTAGATCCCTCACACAGTAAAATCTAATGAACACAATACTCTCCATTAAATGGAGCAGATAGCCTCATCAGAAACACATTCTCCTGTCATTGACAAAAAATCAAACAAAACACTGCTACATTTGCACCGCTAACTAACCTGCAACCGACAAATTAACAGAGTACGAAATGGCAAGTACCTCAACAGACCCCAAAACGACTCTCAGCTAATCAATAAGCCAGACAGTAATTAAAGCAAGACACGAGCGCGCCAAATCATTCAAAAACCTGAATACCCACAAGACGTACACTGAAATACCCCAACAGCTGCACCTATCCAGGATATCTGAGTCCACATATTTCAAATTAATCAATCCGCCTGTCATGATAATACACAGCAAGTGTCTCCAATTCGAAGCCTGACTAACCACAGGAACAGGACAACATAAATCCCCTATATAATTCCCGAAAAATATGACTAGCCCACCCCAATACACGACCAAAATACACTCAATTACCAAACAATAGCATGACTAAATTACCAAACAATAGCATGACTCAATTACCAAACAATAACATGAAACCCTAGCCCCCACGAACTAGCGGATCGACTCCCGAACTAAATTCCGCGAGCCCATAGCACATCATAGCTTAGCATAACAAACAACGGCGATTACTGGTACATGAAAGGAAAGTAGGGATTGAGGGAGGATAACAGGCGCGAAACATTAAACCTTTCCGGATGCAGCCCCGAAGCCGCCGATGTCGGCGTGGTCATCCTCGTAGTGGCGGGCGTCCGCCTCGGCGTCGTCGAGGGGGAGCTGGACCTGGGCGAGCATGAGGTAGTTGGGCTCGTTGTCGGAGGTGTGCGTGCCGAGAATCATCTTCTGCACGGAGTGGTCCTTGCCGGCGGGCTCGGTGCGGTCGGGGAGCCACTGGACGGTGAGCGACGGCCATTCGAGGGCGTGGGTGATGACGAGGTCGTAGAGGAACGGCGTGTTCTTCTTCCAGATCTTGTACTCCTCGTTGATCAGCCGCTCCTCCACCTCGGCGCGGAACTCCTCCTCGTCGCCCCCGCCGCCGGCCTTCGGCATCGTCGTCTCCCTGCTAGGGTTAGGGTTTGGTTTGGGCGGGGTTTTGGGCTGGAGGACGGGGGAAATGGCGGGAGGGTGTGGGGTGGGGAGCGTGAAGGGGAAGAGGGGAGTGGGGGCGCTGTGGTGAGGAGAGGGGAGAGGGGAAGAATAAAAAGAGCCAGGCGCCTCTGCTCGACAGAGGTCTGGAGCTGTCAAAACGAAAGGGGTTTAACGCCGAGTTAGTTCGCGGAGCTGGGCTAGTACGCGCTTCAGAGGAGGCCCAGGCCCAGCTATGAGGCGAATCCTGGGTTTACGGCCTACCTGTCAGTGACAGTGGAAGGTGTGAACGGTGAAACTGCGGGTTGTATTTCTGAGTAAGCATACTACAGCTATATAGAGGGAGAAATAAGTTGTTTCCAGAAAAGAAAATTGGAGAATCAAAAAAGATAAGAATCAAATAATTCTTCAATTAAGTCAGCAAATATATGCACAACGAGACGAGTTGGCGCGAACAACACAACGAGACGAGACGAGCTGGCGCGAACAACACAACGAGACGAGCTGGCGCGAACAAGCAACAACCCCCCCCCCCCTCCCCACCCCACCCGCTTTCTAATCCGACGTAAAAAAAGGCGACAGTATGCCGTCTTTCTTTCCCCGCCCTCCGTCTTCTCTACCTTGAGCTTCGCGTCTCTCTGATCGATTGTACATATCACAACCCTAAACCTATGATTTAACTTAGTCGTTAGTGAATCGGTGTCGTGGCATCACACCACTTTGCAATTGACTTCGACTCCAACAAGGTCCAATGCAGGAGCTTGAGCGAAATTGCCGTCCAAGACTAAGCATAACTCAATGTTCCTAGAGAGATTTAGAAGGAACAATCTGATGGATGCAAAATTTGAATCACCACTAGCTCATTATTACCGTGCGACTGGAGATAGTCTATGACTTTAACATCCCCTATCTCTACTAAAACCTTGTTTGTAATACGAGTCCTCCCAAAGGGAGGAGATGGGGCAGGGACATCCACGAGAGGGAAGGACACATGAAGCCATAGAGGAGATGGAAGTCGGCAGGTGGGTGACACAATAGAGACATGCAGCAATGCAGACATCAGTCCGAAGGGAATCCGAAGCATAGTTTTAAAAACCGGACCTGAACAGTTGAGACGACTGGTTTACTAGTTTGCTGGTCGAACCACCGGTTCATTCGATTCGATGGCGATAAAAACCCGTCTTTTTTATTAAAATTTAAGCAAATTTTAGAATAAAATAACCATAGAAGGTACTGTATATGTAATGTATATTTAAGTATATAATCACAAAACATGGCGTGTCCAAGTAGTATGGGCTTTACATGTTACTATTTATGCCTAGCATAAGGTTCACGAGTTCAATTTCTCTAGTAAACATCTTGTTTTTCTGTTTTTTCTATTTAGACCGGTGCCTCTTAAAAAACCGATAACTCCATCGGTTTAGGTTTTTTACAATTAAACCATCAAACCGGTCCGGTTTTAATCCCCATTGCACAGTGGAGACATGCAGCCATAGAGGAGATGGAAGTCGGCGGGTGGGTGGCACAATGGAGACATGCAGCAATGCAGACGTCACTCGAAGGGAAGGAGGGTACTCGTGAGGCGTCATGCGGGATAACCCTATCCCCAGTACAAAGGGATCAAACCTCTTAGACCTAGACTGTTTTGGAATTAACCACCAAGCCCATTGGGCTCACAACCTAAGTCCCAATTTTACTACTGTAGTTACATTTGGGACTCATGTGAAATGCCCAGCACTATGATACTACACCAAGATTACAATTTTCTATATGGTCATGTTATGACACTAGATCATACAATCATAATAACCTTTATCCAAACAATACAACCACCAACACAACAATTACACACACAAAAGGAGAAAAAAAGATCTACAAAAAGCCCAGTTATGCGCAAGGTCTAAGTAGAAGTCCTGTAAGCTGTAGTTTTCTGCAACAAGAAAAGGTGCAGATAGAACTTTGTTGCTTCACTTCTCAAGAAAAGGAACTTAAATGGATCTTAGTTGCATATCTTGTCGCTGATATGCTAAGTTTAGGTGATAAACCAACTATTCCAGAGGACTTTCAAGATCTGGTCTTTGGTCCATTTCTGCCATCGCGCCAGCAGGGAAAGCATCCGGATATGTTGCTGCTAACCTCGATTTCATGCTTCTGCAATGAAAGGGTAAGAAAAAAATGTTAGCTGCGTGGGGAAACTATTGCAGAAGTACAGTTCGAACAGACACTTGTGGATAAGAGAATCATATAGCAGATACACAAAACAGCACTAAAAAATAATAGAAGGGGGGCTAAATTAGAAGCTGACACTTTAGAAGAACAATATATAAGCACACAATAAGCTACCTCAGCTTCAGGAAAATATGGTCAAGATCATCCTTCATCGACTTGAGAAGGCGAGTTTTACTAGCAAAGTCACCGGACAACTCCGCAAAGCATTGTTCAGAGTACTCGTTAAAATGTGTGAGAACTGCATTACTATCTTGCAATCGCCCCAGTCTGCAAAGTAACAATATGGATGATTATTACTGGGAAATGTAAGGAAGATAACAACTCCGAGGACTTCTACTCCAAAAAAAAAATGTTCAGTACCCATGTCATTTAAGAAATTCCTCATGTGTCTAACAACGTAATGCATGCCAACCTAAACGTTTCCTTAGCTAAATTGTTCTAAGTAGGAGTAAGAAGCATTCTTACCAAAAAAGGAAACCAAAAGTTCCAGTACTAACAGATGTTAGTATACAATGGTAAGAATTTTGCAGAAGGGAGGAAAATATACTGGCTTTGCATACAACACACACTGACCAATACGAAGATTATCAGCATTTGTTGCATAATAGTACTGACTACTGACTAAAAACTTCAAAGCTCAGATTGATCTGTAGGGCGCACTGACTTCACTCACCAGGGTTGTCAAGGGACCTGATCCAGCCTCTAGGCTCATTAAAGATAAGGATAAGGATCGTAAGTATACAATTTCGTTATTCGAGAGTTTAATTTATTAGGAAAATAAGGTCTGTTAGGCAAGTTGAAATTATTCTATGGATTCAAGTCAGTCTCCCTATAAAAGGAACTGTATCTCAGATGGCCTATCCAAGTTAATGAGAATAATCAATCAGCAAATATCTAATCCCAGTCTATTGGGAAAAAATATGGTCTACTTTTGCAGTACCCGCAATATCCATTTACAGAATTAGTCATACTTGTAAATACTTCTTATACTTTAAAGTTAGCACACGCTACTAATGTAGCGATATCTCAAGTTAGTGGATGGCAAGTGACCCAGAGCATGTTCTATTAACATGATGACAACGAAATGGAATTAGGAACTTAAACCTAAGTATTTTATTCCTTCCAGTTCACTAGAGCTGTCGTTTTGGGGCATAAGGGCATGAACTATGCGAGGTATCACTACCAGTAGTCCAGTACCAGATGATGCCACATCATGCACATACCAAGCTATCTAATTCTTTGCAATCTACTGATTACACCTCCCAACATAAATTTGGGACTGACCATACAATAAACTACTCCCTCCGTCCAGAAATAACTGACTTTGGTTTGTCTAGATTCGAATGTATCTAGACACATTTTAGTGTATAGATACATTCGAATCTAGACAAACGGACGGAGGGAGTATTATATTTCCTCTATCAATATCATTGCTGGTTGAGAAACTGGAGTTCATTTTTTCAAGATTTGGTCAAAAGGTATTTTCTGCCTCTGATAGTCTCGGACCAAAACAGTACCTCACTTAGGCTCCGTTACCTAGTTTTTTTGCTTGGTAACAGACTGGGCAATGGTGAAACTACCTTGGTGTAGGTACTAGATTAAGTTGGTACTGGTCCCCTTCCTCCTCTCAACATTAGCGTGGGTCCAGCTTTTGAAACTTAAACTACAAGTATCCTTCGAAAAAATTGGATTATATAAATGAAAAACACGTGCACAAGTTTGTATCAAGAAATACTATAATGATATATAATTTGATTGGGTTTTAGAATGTATTAGACATTAGTGGTCATGGACTCATGGTTGCGTATCGAAAACCATGCAATGGCCAAATGACAGCTTACAGGGAACTGGAGGAATTAGTCAAATACCCACCTATCCCATTAAAGAGAGAGCTAATCATAAAACTCTATCAAGGAAATCAGACCAATATTATATTCCCTCTGTCTCAAATTAATTGACTCAACTTTGTCTAGGTACACATGTATCTAGACACTAAAACGCGTCTAGATACATACGTATCTAGACAAGGTTAAGTCAATTAATTTGGGACGGAGGGAGTAGGATACAAATCAGATCGGTTAATATTATGCATGCTTAGTTGCAGAATAGAACATGCACCGAAAACTTCACTAGCAAGTAATAATATCTGAGTAGCAAGTATATTTGCAGGAGAAATGCCAGTTCCAAAAGTAGAAAGCTATTATTTAATGGCAAGGAAAGTGGGAACTAAAGAAGGGAAATGGCACGTACATCACTTACGTTGTAATGAGAATTACTGCAATTAATAACTATCACCACCCAATGCTTGTTGGACTCCAAAAGATGTTGATGGGTTCTGAGAATTGATATGACAATGAAATATATTTGACAAGTTGCGCATGTAAGAATCAGACCACTTAAAGTTTACATAAGCTACAACCATTTCATATTACATTCTATAAGCATAGTACCATCATTTTTTTAAAGTACTCCTTCTGTTACAAAATATAAGACGTTTTAGCAAGGATTACTTGATTTCAAAATACTATAACAGTTACTCCACAATGTGTTTTAGGTTCACTGGAATGTCAAAGCAATCCTTTTGCAAATTATACAAAATCTTGTTTTAGAACAAAGGTTTGATGCTTCATCCATGGGTAAGGTGGGCGCCACATGGAAGTGTGAAATGAGACACGAGGCGGAAGTATCACACCAAGCACCGCAAGGGCTTGGAGAGGAAATGAGGGTTAAAAAGTGTATTGTACAGAATAGATGGCTACATGATATGCTAATAGCACCAAATTTACAGCAAATGGAGCCCAGCCCTGCCTATCTACATGTCTATCAGGTTTAACTCATGAACCGATTCAGGGGCAACTGAACAGGGAAGGGGTGGTATATGGATGTTTAGGATGCGAAGAGGAAGACAATCGAACAGCTAGGATATACCTGGCAGAACAGTCATTTGCATGGGTCGAAGGGATACCAGCAATACAATTTATTATCTTTAGTATCACAGAGATAATGGTTTACTCATATAGAGTGGAAGTATAGTACTTACATTTTTTACAGAACTTATAACCAGCCATATAGTTGACAGCCCACCACAAAAAAATGCAAGCATTTAACTTAACTCTGTACGCCCTTTTCTACTCATCTGTCACCTCCAACTCCAACAAATACCCAATTCAGGGGTGACAGGGTGAAAAGTGGAAGGCCGTAAAGAGTAGAACAGTCAAAATGTGCAGGTGTCATTGGGGTCCCAATATTATAATCTTAGCATCATGAAAAAGGTTTGCTGTACAGAATTTGATAGTTAAAGTACTTACAGCCACCTACATGGCCATACATTTGACCGGCAATCACTAACAGCAGCATTTAGCTAAACATTATAAAGGTCTTTCCACTCATCAGTCACTCATAACAAATGTCCATTAAGAGGTGATAGACTGATCTATTTCTGAATAAACATGGGTGAGGAACAGTGGAGGAGACAGGAATTAGAATTACAGGAGGCCAAATGAATCAAACTATTGATAAGAGGTGCCAAACTGTGTGATAATGAAATTTTTCTTTGAAATTTAAGTATTAACAGCATAATACGCAAGCAACTATGAGGGCGTGAAGGGAGCCATGGCTCCTTCTAACCCCTGCCTCTGCCACTATATGGACGTGAAGACTACCAACAAACACGATAACTCCTAAGAATTCTTTCCAAATTCCATTTACCAGTACAAAATCGCCAAGAAATATGCAAGCGTGAAAAGATCACCAAAGTGTATGATTATGTTTGGACACAAGTTTACCTTCTTCAATTGTAACACTGAAGATCCAAATACCAACAGGTGTCCCCCAATGAGAAAAACCAGGTGTGAATTCGTTCGGCGTCACTAGATCAATACCTAACAAGGCTTAAGCATCACGGCGTAAGCATGTACCGTGAGTGCCACCTAGAAATTCCTAGCCACTATCTGATCAGAATCTCCAGCCAGTAAGTCACTACCAAGCCGTCAGGTTTTCATAGCAAAGAATACACTAAATTCACCAATCCACACTGGAGACTCTTGCTGGGAGCAATCAGTAATTTTCCCTACGGTTGCAAACTTGTTCAAAAATTGCAAGCACTCAAAGTTGAGGCATGCAACTGCAAACACAAGCAACCCTATAATAAAAACTGGGAAGTTCCCCAATTCGATGGCAAAACTAGGGACAGTATTATCATGCGTGACCAAATCGTACTGAAATAACATAATGCGTGAAGTTGCAGGAGACGGAGAATCACATGAGGTGCTGCGCCTGCTTGATGGATCCGACGTCCTCGGCGGATACCAGCGACCGGAACTGCTCCGCCACCTCCGCGGCCGCCGCGGCGGTCTCCGGTGAGGCCCCCGGTGACTTCTCCATGGCTCACCTCCCTCTTCCTCCCCCTCTTTGTGAGCTTGTGTCGCGGAGGCGCGCAGGGGCGTCAAGTGGGAGCGGTGGGCTGTAGGATCGGCTCTGTCTGGCTACAGCGGTAGCCTTGTCGTCGGCGGCGACAGCGGTAAATCGAGAGCCGACGCGATGTGGCTGTAGGCGTTCCTCGGCCGGGTCAGTGAATCCGCCATCGACGTGGATTTTTTTTATTTTTTGGTTTTTTGAGAAACATCCGTCGACGTGGAATTGAGCCGGGACGACGGGCTGCTAAGTTGCTGGATTACATGGGCTAGCACGGCCGAAAAGACGGGTATATGTGTGCGGTGTGCCTAATTCATAGGCTGTGTGCAAGCAAGGAGGAAATTGGGCCAGCCCAAGAAGCAGAGGCCGATGGGGGGAAAGAGAAATGCCAAGTCGCATTTTCTAACTTTTGCACATAAAAAATAGAAAACAATTGTTTATCTGTGCTCAAGAAAAAAAATAACCTCTCATAGGAAGTTCAAAATAATAAAACTCAAACTCATATAGGAAGTTCAAAACAACAATGGCATGTCTACAAAAATATTCAACGTATATATCTTCTAATGTTCATCAAGCTTTTGCCCGCCTCCCGTGATGGAGGGGTGAGGACGGCGTCGCGCCTTCGGCTCGCGCTAGTGCATGTAGTCGTCCCTAGGTGATCCAAAGATCTCTCTTTATAGTATTGATGATGGTTATTAATAGATCGGTGGAAGAAAAAAGTGGAGATTTCTTGCTACTGAAATCCAGTGATCCAATTGTGCTAAAAAATCAAAAAACATATTTAAGAGTATAAAAAATCAAAAAATAAATCTGAATATAGTCAATGGCGTATAAATATTGATTTAAAATAATTTGTATTCTAAGCTAAAAAAAAATAAAAGTGTTGAATATAAATATGAATATTTCAAACCTCCAAATTATTATCAGATTTTATCATTTTTTCTTCCATTACAAAGAATTTTGCATTGTGATTTTGCACGCTTGTATGATACATCATTGACTATGTCTGGATTATTTTTAAACTTGAAAAACAAGATTATTTAATGAAGAGATCACTTGAGCTGGGAGGCAAAGACACTTTTCATTCATGCATGTCATAGAAAGATGGCCAATGCTAGGCGCCTGCCCGGTGATTTTGGGTGAGAGTCAATCGGCTCCTAGACCGTCTAATTCACTCTGATTCAGTTCACTGGTAAATTCGGCGTATCCAGTCGTCGCAACATTTTTTAGTGTGTATGCAACATCGCTTGCAACATTTCTCCCGCTGTCTCTAAAAGTTGTGAAAAAGGGTTGCAACATTTCACCCACACCCATGTAGCAAAAACAAGAGCATATGCAACAAACACTCAATTTGGTTGGGGCAAAATGTAAAAAAAAAGCGGGTTGTCGTTTGCAACAGATAAAACAAACACATCCAACTTCACAACAGATCCAACATTACAGAAACACGTTTGCAACATTGGGAAAATCTATTTATAGCATACGCCAGAAATCATTGAATGACTCATGGATACACAAAAACAACGATGTACTATTGTAGCATTTTGAACATCCTACTCTCATGTCCTTTCTTGCTTATATCTACTTTATTAATTATAGTGTATATGTTGCATCTGATTTAGATTGCACATATATGATTTACTTATATTTCTTTCTATTTTTATTGGCTTTGATGGTTGTATCTTTATTATACACTTGTAGTTTGAATAGCGGAATTTTCAATTTGGATTAAAGCACTTTGAAACATCCATACTACCATGCATACTATTAAGGAAATATTTACTAGTATGACTTATAATTTTGCTAACGACGCGACTGTTGTCATGGCCAAAGTGAAACGCAACTATTTGAAGAGACTTCCCATTTGCAGCTCACAACGTCTATTAAACTGTATTTACACAAAAAATATATTTTATAAATATTGACGCTAGAACTAGAGGCTCAATTATGATGTTTTCTGTTGAATTGTGTACTTTATACAAAAGCGTGTTTGTGTTTCTTTTGAAGACAATGGCTCTACAAATATCATTAAACCAATCATCTAATTAGTGACACTTGCATAAATTAGTGTGTATGTTTATTTGTCTATGTGTGTTCCCCGGAGGATGATCATTGTAGAAATTTAATTCTAGCTATGAGAATTATAGACTGAATGCACCCTTTATGGGTTTTTTATGCAATAATATTTTTTTCTTACTTTGACTATCCATGATACATATGTGTTTTAATAATTAGACAGAAGGTTTAAGATTGACGAGCCTGCCATTATTAGACTTATAAAACCACACGGCTATCCTGAAGGTTCACAAAGCCAACATACAAACAGTAAGAATTGGTTAAGTATTATCATAGATACATGGAGAAAGTACGGTTAAAGAAATATCTTCGAGCAGTCTCGGATGTATGATTTGGTTTGCTCGTATCACTTGGTCCGTTAGTGGCAAGCCTAACGTCATGGTCTATGACGTTGGGCTGGCTAGATCAACACCCTCGGTCTCAACGATTGATCACCGTATTTTTTGACAAATCTAACTTTTTGTTAAAACTAATGTCTCATCTGATCCCTCGACGAAATTATTTTGAAATCTGACCTCTGTTATCGGTGAAAAAAAAAATGGAACCGAAACACTGCTGGGCGACAAGAATCGCCGGCTCGGCGCCAAGCTAGCTGGCGGCATGGGTAGGTCGGCGCCGCCGAACCTCTAGATTTTTCTTTTCTCAAATTTAGCAATCGTGTGTTAAATTTCCTTGGCGCCAACATGTACTACTCCAGCTCCATTTTTTGTCAGATTCCAAAATAGTTTCATCAGGATGTCAGATGAGACATTAGTTTTGCCAAAAGGTTAGATTTGTCAAAAAAAAATACATCGTCACCTCTAGCTGGCCTTGCTATGGGTCATGAAGACGGGCACAGTCGCGCTGAGTCGTGTAACCAAGTAAATACCGTAACCAAGACTAGTGAGTTGGAGCATCTCTCTGGTAAACAGAAGTAGTGTCTCGAACTTTCGATCTCGCATTTTACTTTTCGAAATGAAGATAGAAACAACGATCATGTTGGCAAATCATTTCTAGTAGTACAGTGCCTTGTTTTCTGCGTTTTGGAAATTCAGCTGCACTCACACGTGAGAATCAAAGCATTTTCATGTCAAATGCGTGGAGAAACTTCGTTCGATCAGTCTCCAGATTTTAAATAGGACCTATAGTAGACTGAGACAATGAGAGGAGCCACGAATGGCAACGTCTGGCCGGCGACCTATGCAGCAGTAGGCGAGGAGGGAAGGCCCTTTCTAGCTTGCTGCACGCCGGGCCGGCTGCTCCGCCGCGGTCACCGGCACGCACGCACAGTGACGGGTCAGGCGGCTGCGCGCCGCTCGCCCTGCGGCGCCATTTAAATCTCGCTGGCCTGGCATCCCTCTCTGATCACACCAGAGTTTAAACTTCAAAGCCTGGAGCGGTTGCAGCTAGCAGTAGCCCGGACCTGGCAGTGGCAGCAAAGCTAGCTCGTTCTGTACGCTACGCTGCGTGACGCGCGCAGGCAGGCAGGCAGGCAGGCGCCATCATGGCCTGCGCGGCGTACCAGTACCACTGTGCCTGCGCGGCGACAGGTGGCTCGCGCGTGCCCTGGCATGGACGCGCCCGCGCGTCGCCATCGGCACGCCCTGCCGCGCGCGGGTGGCGGTCCTGGCTATTCGATCGGAAGAGTAGGGATAGGCAATGCCGTCCGTTGGTATGGGAGAGATCGGATGGTACTAGGCCGTCCGTCACCCGCGTGCTCCCCGAATCCGCGCGCAACCGCCGCCTGACGCACCGGGCCGCGCCGCGCGCGGAGCCCCAGAGAAAAGTGACGACGACACGGGCCACGACTGCCTGGCGTCCGTCGCGAGCGGCGAGGCCACCTCGGCATGTCCCCCCTCCGTATGCGGTATGCCGCCAGGCAGGCAGGCAGCGCGCAGTCTGAGACGAGACGGGGCGAGGCGCGGCTCCCGATTATTCCCGACCGGCGGATCCAGGCGCCTCGGGGCGGCCGCGGCCGTCTGATCTGTCTCCGATTATTCCTGCCGAACGGCCTGCGCTGCGCTGCGCCCACCCGTCTGTCTCTGTACCCGGCCGCACCGCTCGTCCCCGTGACTGTTGTTTTGTCGGATCACATCACTCACGTATACGTACTACTGTTGAATATAGTAAGTACTGTACCTGTGCCATACTAGGAGCTAGCAGAAGCGCCAAGACGGCAACGAGCCTGCCTGCACCCGTTCGCTCTCGTCGTCGTCGTCGTCGTGTCAGACGACGGCGCCGGAGCAGGGAACGAGCAGTAAATGGAATGGGACGGAGGGGGGCAGGAGGGAGCTTAAACTGGCGCATGCCTAAGAGCATCTCCAGGAGTGGCGCTAAAAATTGGCGTTGTATAAGTCGTTTGGCCGTATGTATCACGTTTTGCAGCAAGAACTCAGTTGTCAAAAGACGAAGCGCTAAAAACAGGTTATAAGCAGCGGCAAAAAAAGCGAAATGACAGATTGTAGAATTTTCACAGCCTTGAGAACAACAAAATCACATCAAATGACAAAACAAAGATCAAACACACACAATAAATCAAGAATAAATAGTTTAAATATTCATACAACATCAACACAAATGAATAGTTCAAAGTACCGATACAACAACAACAACACATACAACAATCATACAACAAATGTATCTCAAAGAACATACAACAATCATAAGAGAACATCAATTTCCTCCATTCCAAACCCACCACTCCGCCATGACATCCTTTTGGAGATCATCATGCATCTCATTAACTTGAATGGCATGGTAGAAGCTAAGGAACCGGGTTATCATATCTGTTGGAGATATGCCCAAGAGGCAATAATAAAAGTGGTTATTATTATATCTTTGTGTTTATGATGAATGTTTGCATCCCATGCTATAATTGTATTATAAGGAAACACTAATACATGTGTGTTTTGTAAACATAAAAGAGTCCCTAGTAAGCCTCTTGTTAAACTAGCTTGTTGATTAATTGATGATCATGGTTTTCTGATCATGGACATTGGATGTCATTAATAACAAGGTTGTATCATTAGGAGAATGATGTAATGGACACACACACACCCATAGTAAGCGTAGCATAAGATCAAGTCATTAAGTTTACATTGCTATAAGCTTTCGATACATAGTAACCTAATCCTTTGACCATGAGGTTGTGTTAATCACCATCACTGGATGGGTACTTTGATGACATCAAACACCACTTAGAATGGCGGTGGTTATAAAGGTATCATTGGGTATTCTGAAAGTATGTGTTGAAGCGCATGGACCAAGATTGGGATTTGTCCATCCATATGACGGATAGATATGCTCTGGGCCCTCTCGGTGGAATGTCATCTAGTTAGCTTGCAAGCATGTGACTAGGTCACAAGGGATGGCATAACACGGAACGAGTAAAGAGTGCTTATCAGTAACAAGGTAGAACTAGGTATGGAGATACCGATGATCAAACCTCGGATAAGTAAAGTATCGCGTGACAAAGGAAATTGGTTTCGTATGTTAATGGTTCTATCGATCACGAAGTCATCGTCGAGTATGTGGGAGCCGTTATGGATCTCCAGATCCCGCTGATGGTTATTGATCGGAGAGGTGTCTTCATCATGTCTACATATTCACGAACCGTAGGGTGACACACTTAAGGTTCGAAGTTGTTTTAAGTAGATATTGAATGTGCGTTGGAGACCGAATGTTGTTCGGAGTCTCGGATTGGATCCGGGACATCACGAGGAGATCCGGAATTGTCCGGAGAATAAGATTCATATAATAGGAATCATTTTCTAAGTTAGGAAATGTTCCAGAGTGTTTGTATGGGGATTCTAGAAGGTTTCAGAATGTTCCGAAAGGTTCTAGAAGATATCTTGGAGTTTATTTGAAAACCGAGATAAGATAAGATAAGATAAGGGGAGTTTAAAGGGGAAACTTGGGGGAGAAGGACTCTCCCCCCAAGCTCCCTAGTGAGCCGGCCCTAAGGGGTGGGCCTAGGGGTGGGAACCCTAGGCCACACCCCTCCCTCTATATATAGAGGGGTGGAGGCGCCACCCCTCCTTGCCCCCTCCCACTCCAAACCCTAGCCGCCTCTCTCTTCCGCCTTTCATCTGCTCCGGCTTAGGCGAAGCCCTGCAGAATTCTCTACTCCACCACCACCACCACGCCCGTCGTCTTTGGGATTCGTGGAGAAGATCTACTACCTCCGTTGCTCTGGAGCGAGGAGAGGAAGGTCTGCCGACTCAGACGTGTGACCGTCTGGAAGCGCTGCGGAGCAGCGCTGGGAAGGATCGTCCACACGATCTTGAGATCGGCAAGTGATCGACTACATCAACCACGAGATTCAATCTCGAACAAGGCTTTGGAAACTACAAGGGTTAGTACAGATCTATCTCGTTGCACTTGTCTAATAGATTAGATCTTGGCTTTTATCTAGATTAGATCTGAGTTTTGTTTGTTCTTGCGGTAGAAATTTTTTGTTTTCCATGCTACGAACCCATCAGTGGTATCAGAGCCTTGTCTATGCGTAGATCTGTTGCACGAGTAGAACACAATGGTGTTGTGGGCGTTGGTGCTCGTCTTGTCTTTTTTGTGTACTTTGCATCTTGCGGTATGGTGGGATGAAGCGGCTCGAGCTAACATTACATGTCATCGCACATGAGACTTGCTCCACGCTTGACGTGCAACTTGCTTTGCACAAGTGGCTTTGCGGGTGTCTGTCTCTCCCATCATAGTATAGATAAAATCTACACTTTGCACTTGATAGCACTTGTATCAACATTGTGGTTCAGTTTCGTAGGTAAGATCCGTTCTTATTCGAAAGCCCCAAACCACGTAAAACTTGCAAAGAAAATTAGAGGCGTCTAACTTGTTTTTGCAGGGGTTTTGTGATGTGATATGGCCATCATGTGATTGTGATTATATTTGATGTATGCAATGATCCTTGTTGTAATATGGCAACCGGCAGGAGCCTAATGGTTGTCTTTAATTCTATTAAGACATGCGTGTTTGTTCATCTTGTAATAGCTTTATTCCAAGTAGTTGTAATAGTTGCTTGTGATGATGGACAACCATGAAGCGGCACCACTGACCTTGACGCAATGCTGGTGATGATGGAGATCATGTCCGTGCTTTGGAGATGGAGATCAAAGGCACAAGAAGAAAGGGCCATATCATGTCACACTAATTATGAATTGCCTGTGATGTTAATCCTTCATGCATCTTGTATTGCTTAGATCGCGACGGTAGCATTATAAGATGATACCTCTCACTAAATATCAAGTAATAAAAGTGTTCGTCCTTAGTTGGCACCGTTGCTAAGACTCGTCGTTTCGAAGCATCTCGTGATGATCGGGTGTGATAGATTCTACGTGTGCATACAACGGGTGCAAGCCAGATTTGCACATGCGGAAACTAAGGTTAACCTTGACGAGCCTAGCATGTACAGACATGGTCTCGGAACACGGAATACCGAAAGGTAGAGCATGAATCATATAAGTGATATGATGAACATGAAGATTGTTCGCCGATGAAACTACATCTTCTCTCATGAAGATCGGACTTGGTGTAGTGGACTTGGTTCATGTAATCACCAAGACAATGTGAGGGATGTTGTTTTGAGTGGGAGTTCACCTAGGTAATTTAAGAATTAAAGTTGAACTCAATTTATCATAAACTTAGTCTGAACTACTTGCAAATTTGTTGTAGATTATGGCGAACCTCTCCATCAATTTCAATGTGTTCCTAGAGAAAGAAAAACTTAAGAACAATGGAAGCAACTTCACGGACTGGCTCCGTGGTGCAAGATTGTCCTCGGGGCTGGTCGATGACCTATGTGCTCGATGCACCGCTAGGTGACCCACTGAGAAGATGCCACCGATGGCGAAAAATGTTTACGCCACTCGGAAAAATCATTACTCCACGATTCGGTCGCCATCACAGACGGTCTAGAAACAGAGCTTCAGAAGCGCTTTGAGCACCACGACCCGTTCGAGATCATTAAAGAGCTCAAGCTCATTTTTGAGACTCACGCGGCCGTGGAGAGCTATGAGGCCTCCGAAAAGTTCTTTACCTGCAAGATGGAAGAGGGAAGCTCCGTTAGCGAGCACGTGCTCACCATGTCTGGGCATGCAAACAAGCTCCAAGAGTGGGGGATAACGATTCCTAATGAGTTGGGGATTCACCGTGTCCTCCAATCACTGCCGCCAAGTTATAAGAACTTTGTGATGAACTACAATATGCACTGCATGAACAAGACGTTGCCTGAACTAACATTCATGCTGAAAACTGTTGAAGTGGAGATCAAGAAGGAGCACCAAGTGTTGATGGTCAATAAGACCACCAATTTCAAGAAACAGGGCAAGCCTAAGAACAAGGGTAACTTCAAGAAGGACGGCAAGAAAGCGCCAGACCGCTAAGAAGCCCAAGGCTAGTCCTAAGCCGAAACTGAATGCTTTGATCGCAAGGGTGCTGGTCCTCGAAGCGTAATCGCCCCCAAGTACCGCAGATCTCAAGAACGGCAACATCAAGAAGAAAGGTATATTCGATATACATGTTATTGATGTGTATCTTATTAGTAATCGTAGTAGTGCACGGGTATTTGATCTGGTTCGGTTGCTCATATTTGTAACTCAAACAGAGCTGCGGAATAAACGAAGTGGCGAGAGACGAGGTGACGATGCGCGTTGGAAATGGCTCCAAGGTTGATGTGATCGCCGTCGGCACGCTCCCTCTACATCTACCTTCGGGATTAGTTTTAAATTTAAATAATTATTATTTGGTGCCTGCGTTAAGCATGAACATTATATCTGGATCTTGTTTATTGCGAGACGGTTACTCTTTTAAGTCCGAGAATAAAGTTTGTTCGATTTATATGAGTAATATCTTTTATGGTAATGCACCTGAGATGAATGGTTTATTCTTACTGAATCTCGATAGTAGTGATACACATGTTCACAACATAGATGCTAAACGAACAAAATTGAATGATAATTCTACATACATGTGGCACTGTCGTCTTGGTCACATTGGAGTGAAGCGTATGAAGAAACTCCATTCTGATGGACTTCTTGAATCACTTGATTTTGAATCACTTGAAAGATGCGAAGCATGTCTAATGGGAAAAATGACTAAGACTCCATTCTCGAATAATGGAGCGAGCTGAGACTTATTGGAAATAATACATACCGATGTGTGCGGTCCAATGAGTGTAGCATCGCGTGGTGGATATCGTTATGTTCTCACTTTCACAGATGACTTAAGTAGATATGGGTATGTCTACTTTATGAAACATAAGTCCGAAACTTTCGAGAAGTTTAAGGAATTTCAAAGTGAAGTGGAAAATCATCGTAACAAGAAGATTAAGTTTCCTCGTTACGACATGGAGGTGAATATCTAAGTTATGAGTTTGGCATGCATTTAAAGAAATGTGGAATATTTTCAGATTGACACCGCCGAACACCACAACAGTAATGGTGTGTCCGAACGTAATCGAACTCTCTTAGATATGGTTCGGTCTATGATGTCTCTTACTGATTTACCACTATCTTTTTGGGGCTATGCATTAGAGACAACCGCATTCACTTTAAATAGGGCACCATCTAAATCCGTTGAAACGACACCGTACGAATTGTGGTTTGGAAAGAAACCTAAGTTGTCGTTCCTTAAAGTTTGGGGTTGCGAAGCGTATGTAAAGAAGTTACAACCTGATAAGCTAGAACCCAAAGCGGAGAAATGCGTCTTCATAGGATACCCTAAAGAAACAATTGGGTATACCTTCTATCATAGATCCGAAGGCAAAGTTTTCGTTGCCAAGAATGGATCCTTTCTTGAGAAGGAGTTTCTCTCGAAAGAAGTGACTGGAAGGAAAGTAGAACTCGACGAGGTTATTGAACCTTCTCTCGGGGTTGAGAGTAGCGCAGCACCGGAAGATGTTTTCGTGCCGCCTGCACCAACTGGAGAGGAAGCTAATGATGGTGATCATGAAACTTCGAACGAAGTTCTTCTGAACCTCGCAGGTCAGCGAGGGTTCGTACCACTCTGAGTGGTATGACTCGCTTTGAACGTCATGTTGGTGGACAACAGATGACCTGCGACGTATGAAGAAGCTATGGTGAGCCCAGATTCCGACAAATGGCTAGAAGCCATGAAATCCGAAATGGGATCCATGTACGAAAACCAAGTATGGACTTTGGTGGACTTACCGGATGGCCATAAGGCTGTCGAGAACAAATGGATTTTCAAAAGAAAAACAGATGCTGATGGTAATGTTACTGTCTATAAAGCTCGACTTGTCGCAAAAGGGTTTCGACAAATTCAAGGTGTTGACTATGATGAGACTTTCTCACCAGTAGCGAAGCTAAAGTCTGTGAGGATTTTGTTAGCAATTGCTGCATATTTCGATTATGAGATATGGCATATGGATGTCAAAACGGCGTTCCTTAATGGTGACATTGAGGAAGAGTTGTACATGGTACAACCCAAGGGTTTTGTCGATCCTAGTGAAGCTGACAAGGTATGCAAACTTCAGCGCTCCATTTATGGACTGAAGCAAGCATCCCGGAGTTGGAATCAACGTTTTGATAAAGTAATCAAAAAATTTGGATTTATACAAACTTATGGATAAGCTTGTATTTACAAGAAAGTGAGTGGGAGCTCTGTAGCATTTCTAGTACTATATGTAGATGACATACTGTTGATTGGGAATGATATAGAACTTCTTAATAGCGTCAAAGCCTATTTGAATAATAGTTTTTCAATGAAGGATCTTGGCGAAGCGGCATATATTCTAGGCATCAAGATTTATAGAGATAGATCAAGACGCCTGCTAGCGCTTTCACAAAGTACATACCTGGACAAAGTTCTAAAGAAGTTTAGAATGGAAGAGAGCAGGAAAGGGTTCGTGTCCATGTTGTCAGGTAAGACCTTGAGTAAGACTCAAAGTCCAGCTACGGCAGAAGATAGAGAGAAGATGAATAATGTTCCCTATGCCTCAGCAATAGGTTCTATCATGTATGCCATGTTGTGTACAAGACCGAATATAGCACATGTTGTTAGTTTGACTAGCAGATATCAAAGTGATCCTGGAATGGAGCACTGGACAGCAGTCAAGAATATCCTAAAGTACCTGAATAGGACTAAGGATATGGTTCTTTCTTATGGAGGTGATGCACAGCTTGTTGTAAACAGTTACACTGATGCTAGTTGGAACACCGATCCAGATGACTCAAAGTCACAGTCTGGATACGTATTTATTATGAATGGTGCTGCAGTGAGCTAGAGGAGTGCCAAGCAAAGCGTTGTGGCGAAATCTTCAACTGAATCGGAATACATAGCTGCTTCGGAGGCTACACAAGAAGCCATATGGATGAAGGAGTTCATTACTGAACTTGGAGTGGTTCCTAGTGTGTTGGACCCGATGGCTATCTACTGTGACAACACAGGTGCCATAACTAATGCACAGGAGCCAAGGTCACATAGCAAGCTGAAGCACATCAAGCTACGTTTCCATGCTATTCGCGAGTATGTCCGAGATGGTGACATAAAGATTTGCAAAGTACACACTGGTCTGAATGTGGCAGATCCGTTGACTAAACCTCTCCCTAGAGCAAAGCATGACCAACACCAGAACGCCATGGGTGTTAGGTATATTACCATGTAATCTAGATTATTGACTCTAGTGCAAGTGGGAGACTATTGGAGATATGCCCAAGAGGCAATAATAAAAGTGGTTATTATTATATCTTTGTGTTTATGATGAATGTTTGCATCCCATGCTATAATTGTATTATAAGGAAACACTAATACATGTGTGTTTTGTAAACATAAAAGAGTCCCTAGTAAACCTCTTGTTAAACTAGCTTGTTGATTAATTGATGATCATGGTTTCCTGATCATGGACATTGGATGTCATTAATAACAAGGTTGTATCATTAGGAGAATGATGTAATGGACACACACCCATAGTAAGCGTAGCATAAGATCAAGTCATTAAGTTCACATTGCTATAAGCTTTCGATACATAGTAACCTAATCCTTCGACCATGAGGTTGTGTTAATCACCATCCTTTGGATGGGTACTTTGATGACATCAAACACCACTTGAATCGGGTGGTTATAAAGGTATCATTGGGTATTCTGAAAGTATGTGTTGAAGCGCATGGACCAAGATTGGGATTTGTCCATCCATATGACGGATAGATATGCTCTGGGCCCTCTCGGTGGAATGTCATCTAGTTAACTTGCAAGCATGTGACTAGGTCACAAGGGATGGCATAACACGGAACGAGTAAAGAGTGCTTATCAGTAACAAGGTAGAACTAGGTATGGAGATACCGATGATCAAACCTCGGATAAGTAAAGTATCGCGTGACAAAGGGAATTGGTTTCGTATGTTAATGGTTCTATCGATCACGAAGTCATCGTCGAGTATGTGGAGCCGTTATGGATCTCCAGATCCGTGATGGTTATTGATCGGAGAGGTGTCTTCATCATGTCTACATATTCACGAACCGTAGGGTGACACATAAGGTTGAAGTTGTTTTAAGTAGATATTGAATGTGCGTTGGAGACCGAATGTTGTTGGAGTCTCGGATTGGATCCGGGACATCACGAGGAGATCCGAATTGTCGGAGAATAAGATTCATATAATGGGGATCATTTTCTAAGTTAGGAAATGTTCCAGAGTGTTTGTATGGGGATTCTAGAAGGTTTGGAATGTTCGGAAGGTTCTAGAAGATATCTTGGAGTTTATTTGAAAACCGAGATAAGATAAGATAAGATAAGGGAGTTTAAAGGGAAACTTGGGGGAAGGACTCTCCCCCAAGCTCCCTAGTGCAAGCCCTAAGGGGTGGGCCTAGGGGTGGGAACCCTAGGCCACACCCTCCTCTATATAGAGGGTGGGCGCCACCCTCTGCTTGCCCCTCCTCCTAAACCCTAGCCGTCTCTCTCTTCCTCCTTCCATCTGCTCCGGCTTAGGCGAAGCCTGCAGAATTCTCTACTCACCACCACCACCACGCCTGGTCGTGCTTTGGGATTGCGTGGAGAAGATCTACTACCTCCGCTGCTCATTTGGAGCGAGGAGAGGAAGGTCTGACCGACTCACGTGTGAAGCCGCTTGGGAACACGGCGCCGGAAGGATCGTCCACACGATCTTGAGATCGACAAGTGATCGACTACATCAACCACGAGATCCGATCTCGAACAAGGCTTTGGAAACTACAAGGGTTAGTACAGATCTATCTCGTTGCACTTGTCTAATAGATTAGATCTTGGCTTTTATCTAGATTAGATCTGGGTTTTGTTCGTTCTTGCGGTAGAATTTTTTTGTTTTCCATGCTACGAACCCATCAATATCTTGCCTCCTTCGAATTCGGACGGGTTGTCTCACATACTCATAGTTGTAGTCGAGGCCATCCTCAACATGCTCATCCTCTATGATCATGTTATGTATGATCACACAAGCCATCATGATGTACCAAAGGATCTCTTGATCCCAAAATCGAGCCGGTCCACGCACAATTGCAAATTGAGCTTGCAATATCCTGAATGCTCTCTCCACATCTTTCCTTGCCGCCGCTTGTGCATTATCGAAATCGACTTCTCTCTTGCCTTCTGGATCCTTGACCGGCTTCACAAATGTCCTCCACCTTGGGTAGATGCCATCGGCAAGGAAGTAGCCATAGGTGTATGTTTTGTTGTTTGCCACAAACTGCACCGGTGGAGTTTCACCATTAGCTATCCTAGCCATGAGTGGTGACCGCTGGAGAACATTGATATCATTGCAAGATCCGGGCATCCCAAAAAAAGCATGCGAAATCCATGTCTCATAATCGGCCACGGCTTCAAGGATGATGGTGGAATCCTTCTTGTGGCCTTTGAATTGTCCATGCCAAGCCGCAGGACAATTCTTCCAACTCCAATGCATACAATCAATAGAGCCAAGCAATCCGGTGAACCCACGCCGCTTGTTTTGCTCCAATAGCCTTGTCGTGTCTTGAGCATTGGGGGATCTCAAGTACTCTTCCCCGAACACTCTCACGATAGCCACGGCAAAGCGGCGGACACAAAGAATGGCGGTGCTCTCCCCCATTGCCAAGTGGTCATCAACCAAATCCGCCGGAATACCATATGCCATCATACGCAAGGCGGC
This sequence comes from Avena insularis, assembly GCA_023614405.1. Taxonomy (NCBI): domain Eukaryota; kingdom Viridiplantae; phylum Streptophyta; class Magnoliopsida; order Poales; family Poaceae; genus Avena; species Avena insularis. The sequence goes on along the minus strand of CM042696.1, from coordinate 89,280,899 downwards.
GGTCACCTTTTGGTAGGTATTATGCCCAAGCTCCTCGGCGGCATTCCTCCTTTGCTCAAAGAAATGATCAAACTCCATCACACTCTCGGCGATGTTCTTGAACAATCTTGTGTTCATCCTAAACCGGCGCCGGAAGTAGCTCTCGGGGAAGATGGGCTTCTCGATGAAATAGCTTCTCATCAATTTGGCATGGCCTTCCAACCTCTCCCTCCACAATCTCTCTCGACCAATCACGGAACCACCATGCTTCGGGCGCTTCATCCTAGCGCGAACGGCCAAAATGATAGCAAGATCTTCCTCTTCTTCCGCATCCCATTCATTATCGGACTCTTCCTTCGACCGGCGGCGCACCATCTACATAGGCTCGTCTAAATAATATCCTAGAATGAGAAGGTATGGCAATGGAGGACACTACATACCTTGGTGGGGAGAATGGCGCCCGGTGGTGGAAGCGGCGACGGTGGACGACCGAGGCAGCGCCGGATCTGTGCTCGCGGAGCTCGAATCGGCGGGGAGTGGCGCCGATGTGGTCGCAGCAGCGGCAAGCCTTGGCGGTCGTCGATTAGTGGCGGGAAAGCTTGGCTGGCGGCGAGGACGGGAAGCTTGGTGTGGCGGCAACAAGCGGCGGCGCTGTCGGCGCCAGGGATTTGGGAATAGGGAGAGAGGAAGCGCGGGCGCGGGAGGAAATTTTTTTTACCGCGCGCGCTAGTTTGCAGTCGCTGCTGGAACGCCGAAAACAAGGCTCCGCGCGCTAAACAAGCGGTTTATTGGACGCGCGTAATTTTTAGCGCCGCTGCTGGAGATGCTCTAAATGCGCTGGCAAACACTAGGGGCAAGACGGAGGAAGGAACAAGTGGCATTGACAAGACACGGGTTGTCGCGCTGTCGTGGCACGCGCCGGCCGATGCCGCTGCCGCACACAGCCGGGTAGAGCAGGCTGCACGACTGCGGCGCCGTAGCCCGTAGCTGCGTCCGTCACGCGCGTGCATGATACGCTCGCGGCTCGCATGTCGCTTCCTACCAGGTCAGAGAAGGGAAAGGGAGCACGGCGCAAACTCCTGGCCCGTGCATTTCCGATCGGACGGATGATGCCGGTCGAGCGTGCGTGGGGTGGTGTCGCCGCTTGTTTGGACTTTGGATCATGGTCGTCACGTCTCGTCTCGTCTCATTGCGTCGAACGGTAACAATATTCACACGTTCCTGCCGTAAGACGGGACATCGTACGCACTTGTTTTTTTTCTAGCGTTCGCCTTTTTTTTTTGCCTTTCCTATCCCAGGCTACGACCTAGTGCCAACTTTGTACATGCAGCGCAGCGCGCAGCTTGTCACGCTCACGCGTCGCCACTTCAATTTTTCTTTTTGCGAGAAAAGAGTTTCATTAACTTATAGGAGTTTTACAATCATCGGTTACAATATCTTGGATTTTCCAAGGAGCGTTCCTGATCCAAAATTGAGTTTTTTCCAACTCTTTACCAAAACTAGCTAACCTGTGACTAGCAGCATTTTGGCTTCGATCAATTTTTTTTATAGTGCATTCTCTTTCCCGGAGATTGTGCTTGATGTTGGAGATCATATGCACCATGGGGGAGGCATCCCTCTCCGTGGATGCAAGCATAGCTACTAAGGCAGCGCAGTCCATCTCAATATCAATCGGTGCCTCTGTCTAGTTGAGCGCCAACTTTAGACCTTCATCACAGGCTGCGATTTCAGCTTCTAGTGTCGATGAACAGTTTTGCAGCGATCTGCAAGGTGCAAACCACACTTCGCCCTCATGGTTCCTAGGATCATCCCTGTGCCTGCACTTCCGAGTCCCTGTAAGAAGCTACCGTCGACGTTCAGCATCATTCGTCCCGAGTCCGGGGGGAGCCATCGCTGCGTCTACTTCATCTGTTGCTTTAAATTCTTTTGCTTCTCCATTATGATCACATGCTTCCCTTTAATTTGATCTGCCTGTGGACATTGTTTAAAGGCCATTAGGGATTCAACATAACTACAAAGAAAGCGTCGTGATACCTCTACAAGTAGAGCAGGTTTCCCATTAGTCAATTCATTGTGAATGTGCCAATTCCACCACAGCAGCATGAGCAGCAGTAAACGTTGCTTTTCCTGTAATTTGTCAAGAAGAGGGAGCACCCGGTCGGCCCCGGTACGCTGTATGTCCCCTTTGTCAGGCAAATCCCAGCAGTCTCGCATACCTCGCCAAAGACTACGGGCGTGTGGGCAAGTTATAAGAGCATGATATGTGTCCTCAGCTTCGTTGCCACAGATGGGGCATGTGCCATCCTCAGTCATTTTCCTTCTTTTCATATTTAATTGCGTCGCCAGGCCATTTCTAGCCAGTTTCCAAGTAAATGTTTTAACTTTTGGCGGGGCCCACCTGTGCCAAATTAGACTACATTCTCTATTTCCCCGTATGGATGAGTGCTGGTAGTTGCTGTGTCTTCCTCCCTCAATCGCGCCTCCATTCCCAGTCTATATGCGCTACTGACCGAAAAAACGCTTCTGCTATCAGGGTTCCACGCGATGAAGTCATCATCATTCCGTGGGGAAGGTTTGATCAGAATTATCTGCTGGATGTCGATGGGTAGGAACAATCTGCCCACGCCAGGGGGTGGTGAAGGGCATCTTCCTGATACGTCCATTTTGCATCACTATTCTATGTCTTAATTCACTATTATTTATTGATATATTTTATATTGAGAGGTGATACTTATGTTATTTCATCTGTTTTTGCATGGTTGATGGCTTTTGGAGCATGGACCGCTGCAGTCAGGATTCTGATGGAAAATGTGATGTTTGGAGGCAAAATTCGCGAAGATCAGAAAATCCGGAAAAATATACGGAAAATCCTATTTTTCCAGAAGACTAAGGATGCCAGAAGACAGAGTGGAGATGGGCCACAAGGGGGCCACACCACCCCCTGGCGCGGGTAGCCCTAGGCCGCGCCAGGAGGTGGTGTGGCCGCCCTGGCCCACCTCTGGCTCTCTCCTCTAGCGTATATTATCCTCCCGAAACCCTAAGACTCGGGGAGCGACCATAGAAAGATTCCGCCCCCTCTGCGGGACGGAAAACACCGAGAGAGAAAGATCTCTCCAGCAGACAGATTTCTGCTGGGGGAATTCCTTCCCGGAGAGGGGAGATCGTCGCCATCAACACCACCATCAAGCTGGACTTCATCGGGATCATCATCATCACCACCACCATCATCATCACCATCAGCACCCTCATCACCATCTCCATATTGCTGTAACAATTGAGTCAAATCTTGCATTAGTTCATAGGGGAAACTTTCCCGGTGTTGATTACTCTTTGTAGTTGATGCTATTGAGTGAACCGTTGAATTATTGTTTATGTTCAGAATGTTATACATCATTATTCCATCTCTTATCATGATCCATATGATGTCTTGTGAGTAGTTCGTTTTGTTCTTGAGGACATGGGAGAAGCCATGTTGTTAGTAGTGGAGTTGTGTTGAGAAAGATTCAATAGTTTGTTATTTAAGTTGTGGTGTACTTCTTCTAGTGGTGTCATGTGAACATCGACTACATGACACTTCACCTATATGGGCCTAGGGGAATGTATTATGTATTTGGCTACTAATCGTAGGGGTTGCCGGAGTGACAGAAACCTAAACCCCCGTTAGGAAACCATTGCACAAGGGACGTAAGGGTCTTAGAGTTTAAAGCTGTGGTTAGGTCTCTACCTTAATTACTTTCTTGTACTTACGGATGTTTGCAAGGGGTATAATCACAAGTATGTATTAGTCTTGGATGGGGCGGTACATTAGCACAGGTTCACCCACACAATACTTAGCAAGCTAGAGAAGATTAATCAACTATATGAAGCGAAAGCACTTGACAGTCGTCCCACGTGTCTTCGAGAACGTTTGGTCATCTTAAGTAATACAACCGGCTTGTCCTTTGCTGCATAAAGGATTGGGCCACTTGCTGCATTTATTCCTACTGTCTTTTATTTACTCGTACTTTATTTACTTGCTTTATTGAAAACCCCTAAAAATCCGTTTGCTAAGTATTTGCAGAGAATTCCTGATCCATACCACTAGCCAACACCTTCTCCTCCTCGTTGGGTTCGACACTCTTACTTATCGAAAATACTGTGATACACCCCCTATACTTGTGCGCCACCAGGTGGTGAGTCCATCCCGGACTCCGCCTCCGACTCGTTTTCTCCCAGTACCTTCCTTTTGATATGAAACTTCGTAATATATAACCCCCCGATCCCCCGAGGTTCGTATATCGTGTTCTCATCGTGTTTTTGTTTCGATCTGTTTCTGCCAGGACATACTCTTTGAAGGCTTAGAAGCACAATGATGTCCACCAAGGATAAAGGGAAGGAGCCCATGGAGGTGTTGGAGATATGCCCAAGAGGCAATAATAAAGTGGTTATTATCATATCTTCACACTTATGATAAATGTTTACATACCATGCTATAATTGTATTAACCGGAAACATTAATACTTGTGTGATTTGTAAACTTAATTTGAAGTCCCTAGTATAGCCTCTATACTTCACTAGCTTGTTGGTTGATTGATGATTGTGGTTTCCATATCATGAACATTGAGATGTTATCAACAACAAGATCATATCGTTAGGAGAATGATATGGTGGACATACTCCTATAGATAAGCGTAGCATAAAGATCAAGTCATTTCAATAGTTCAATTGCTATATGCTTTCTGATACATAGTAACCTAATTCCTTCGACCATGAGATCATGAATATCACCTTTACTGGATGGATGCTTTGATGTCATCAAACACCACACCGTAACAGGGTGGCTATAAAGGTGGCATTGAGTGTTCGGAAAGTATTGGTTGAAACACATGGATCAAGAGTGGGATTTGTCCATCCACATGACGGATAGATATTCTCTGGGCCCTCTCGGTGAAATGTCATCCAATTAGCTTGCAAGCATGTGACTTGGTCACAAGGGATCACATATCACGGGAACGAGAAAAGAGTACTTATCGATGTGAGGATGAACTAGGTATGCGAGATCTGAAGCGATCATAACCTCGGATAAGTAACATATCGTGAGACAAAGGAAATTGGTATCGTATGTAAGTGGTTCATTCGATGTAAGTAATCGTAGAAATATGTAGAGCCATATGAATTTCCAGATTCCTCTATTGGTTATTGTTGGAGAAGTGTCTCGATCATGTCCGCATAATTCACGAACCGTAGGAGACACATAAGGATTGACGTTGTTTGAGTAGTTTTGTTATTATGAGATAGTGACCGAATGTTTTTCTGAGTCTCGGATGGGATCCGGGATATCACGAGGTGATCCGGAATGGTCCGGAGAATAAGATTCATATAAGGAAAGTCCCGTTTCGGAGTTGGGGAATGGTTCCGGTGTTTTCATCGGGAACATTCTAGAAGATCCCGGAATGTCCGGCACTCCGGAGGGGGGAAGGGTACATGAATGTGTCATTGTAAGTTGGAATGATTGCATCATGTACTAGGTGTCTTCGCTGTCCAAAATAAAGGATTTATTTAAATCCTAAATTGAAAAGTCAAGCGGCTAGTTTGAAAGTCAAGCAACAAGTTTTTGGAAAGTGGAAAGAGGAGGAGGAGAAAGGCCGAGTTGGGAGGATTCCTCCTCCCCAAACCGGGCGCCCCACTCAAGGCCGAGTTGGGGAGGACTCCACTCCTCCCCTTGGCCGGCCAGCCCTCCACCTATATAAGGAGGCAGGGCTCCCTCCTAGCACACACAAGTTTCCACCTCTAATCTCCGGTTTAGAGCGTTTTGGTTTAGAGCTTCTAATTGCTTTAGCCAGGTTTAGAGCCTTCTAATTGATTTAGAGCCTTCTAATTGGTGTGTCTAATTACTAGACCACTAATAGCCTCTCTCATAAGCTCCACCATACTGCACCGGCTTAGGCGAAGCCTGCGGATTTCCCTCTACTTAGGTACCACGCCGTTGTCTTTGCGGAATCGCGAGGAGTGCTACAACCTCCATTTTCTTTGGAACAAGGAGAGGAAGGTCTTCGTCGAGTCCGAGCGATGTGACCATTGCGGGGCGCGAACGTGGCTGGATCGTCTCTGGCGATCTTGAGATCGGAAGAATGCGACTACATCACCCACGAGAATGCTCTCGTTAACCGCTTTGGAATCTTCGAGGGTGAGTTCCTCTATCGACTCGTTGCTACAATCTAGTAGATAGATCTTGGCTTGTTTGTTTGTATGCGATAGAAAATTTTTGTTTTCCATGCTACGAACCCCTATTAATTATCGAGCCGTGTCTATATGTAGATCTGTTGCCGAGTAGAACACAATGGTCATTGTGGGCGTTGATGCTTTATTGTCGATTACTTCTTGTGTACTTTGCATCTTGCGGTATGTTGGTATGAAGCGGCCGGGCTAACCTTACATGACATCGTTCATGAGACTTGCTCCACGCTTGACATGCAACTCGTATTGCATAAGTGGCTTTATGGTGCTGTTTCTCCTAGCATAGTAAAGATCCAATTTACAACGGGTAATCAACAATACTAGTATCAATGTTGTGGTTCTTGTTCGTAAGTTAGAGACACTTATTGAAAGCCCCAAACCACGTAAAATATGCAAAGAAAGTAGGCGTCTAACTTTGTTTTGCGAGGGTGTCTTGATGATGTGATATGGCCATGATTGTGATTATATTTGATGTATGCAATGTTCCTTATTGTAAGTTGGCAACCGGCGAGAATATATGGTTGTCTTTAAATTCTGTTAAGACCTGTCTATTCAAAATAGTTGTAATAGTTGAAGCTGGTGGGCGACAACCATGAAGAAGCGTCATTGACCTTGATGCTATGCGGTGATGATGGAGATCATGTTCGTGCTTGAAGATGGAGATCGGAAGCACAAAGAAGAAAGGCCATATCATATCACATATTATGAATTGCATGTGATGTTAATCCTTTATGCATCTTGTATTGCTTAGTAGGCGGTAGCATTATAAGATGATCCCTCATGCACATAAATTTCAAGTTCTAAAGTGTTCACCCTTAGTATGCACCGTTGCCAAAGCTTGCTGCTTGAAGCACCACGTGATGATCGGGTGTCTTTGATTCAGGTGAATACAACGTAAGCAAGCCAGATTTGCTTATCGGTAGCTAAGGTTTGATCTTGACGAGCCTAGCATGTACGGACATGGCCTCGGGAACACGGATTACGAAAGGTAGAGCATGAGTCATATAGTAGATATGATGAACATGTTGATTGTTCGCCATTGAAGCTATATCAACTCTCGTGATGATCGGTTTTGATGTGGTGGATTTGGTTAGGTGATCACTAAAACAATGTGAGGGATATTGTTTTGGTGGGAGTTCACCTAGATTAATTTAATTGTTAATTAGAACTCAATTTATCATAAACTAAATCAAAGTGAATTTGCATAGCTGTTGTAGTCATTGGCATCCGTTTACCACCTTGCGCTTAGTTATAATTGAGATGATAGAACTATAGAATTCTGGTTAGTTACTTTACGAACTGGTATCGTATTGTTTTGAAGTGTTAATCTAAAAGTTTAAAAGTACTATTGCAAACTTTCAGTAAGTTCCGGTTACTCCATGAAGTTTAATAATTAGTATTAAATCAAGAGTAACAATTCCAAATGTTAGTATATAAGTATCATGTTTGTCTCCATGATTCTTGATATTCAAAGGATTGTCTTAATATCAAGGTTATCTAGGATCTGAAAGAGTTGTTTCAGAAACCATGATGTGTGGAAGATATTGTGATATCTGAAACGAAGTTTTGGTTACAACATGATAGAGTATAATATGGCAAAGTTCATGTTCTCATATTTTGATGAGAATTTGCAAAAGGTTGAAGACACTAGTTGTCCTAATCTTCCAAAAGGTTTTGGAGAGCAACATTATACTCATGATTCACCGTTATAAGCTAAAAGTAGCTTGGTCATGGACATTCCATGATAAAGGTGAATATTTGATGTAGGTAAAATGTTTACTACGCCAAGAGATTACTAAAGAAAGGAATTTGAAAGAACACCAAACATTTGATGATGGTGATCTACTTCAAAGTGCAAGTCCAAAGACATTGGTATTTAACTATACACGCTTTGGACTATGTGTCATAAATATGACTCCACTATTGATGTTGATAGATTCTTTCAAAAAGAAAAGGAAATACTGAAAGAGAATCTCATAAGTATATGGCAGAAAAGAAAAGACTAGAATTGTTCAGTTTAAAGTATATAGATGATATACATGTTATGGCTATATTCTTTGCTTATTAAAACAATGTGGTTCTTAAGTACTTGATACTGAATTTGTTGGTATGAATCGTCATACGAAACAACACAATTCATGAACTACAATGGCCTAAGTAACTAGCAAAAGAATAGGTGATGATGTTCATCGAGAACAAATAAAGGGTTATTTTGTTGCTCGTTAAACATCAACGCTTGCCTTCAAGATTTGTTTTATCAGGTATTATGAGAACAAAAGGGTTGTTCAAATAATTGCCGTAATCCATAAAAGATGGATGATTCACAAATCTCGTTGGAGAAATCACATCCATAAAACTAGTGCTAAAATTGTCGAAAGACAAATTGGTTGAAAGATCACTTAGGAAGTGACATTGCCGTTTAAATTATATTGGAAAGAAAACATGAAGAAACTCCATGTGGATGGAATTTTGGAGTCTTTTGATTTTTGATCAAATGACGTTTGTGAAACTTTCCTAGAGATAATTAAAACTTCGTTCATAGGCCAAAAGGGAACGATGGACTAGCTTATTGGAACTTGTACATATTGTTGTACGAAATCCATTATGTGTAGTCAAGAGCGATGGATTTCAACTTCATATGCTTTCTCCGAAAATTTGAGTGAATATATGAATATTTACTTAATAAGGATGAAGTGTGAAATATTTGAAAAGTTCAAAGAATTTTAAGATGAAGTGCAAAATCATTGTAACAAGAAAATAAATAGTTTATGATAAGATCATAAAGGAAGATATTTGAGTTACAAGTTTAGCATAATACCTAAGATTTAAGGAATCGTTCCGTGGATTTGCATTTCCCGAAACACCATAAGAGTATGGAGCATTCGAGATATGTAATTAAACCTTGTTTGACATGGTAAGATCAAAGGTATAATTCATAAAACTGCCATTATATTTTAAAGATTAAAAGCTTTAGAGATTACCGTTTTTCCACTAAAAGAGCTCCATCATAATCCGCTGAAATGACACCATATAAGGTTATGGTTTGGGATAAAACCCAAGTAGTCCTTTCTTAAACATTGGTATGCTATGCATAAGAAAGATGTGTGCAACCAAAGTCGGATGAACCTGTCTTTGTATTACTGTTAAGTATTCCTCCATAAAAACACCGGAGACAAAAGTGTTTGTCGCTTAGAACGTCAAGTTTCTTTGAGAAGGAAATTTTTCGTGAAAAGTTAAGTGAGAGGACAATAGAACTTTGATAAGGTTAAAAGAACCTTAGCTATATGTGCAGAGTTGCGCAGCACCGAAAAGTGTTAGGAGGGCAACAATGCTCATGGCTCACGTGCCTCAAAGGTTGTGGTCACGGAGGTCTAAGTTTCTATTGAACCAAGTAGGTCAAGTAAACAATCAAATACCAAGATTTGAGGGTTGAATCATTATTTGAGAATAATGAACGGACTACATGCAAAGAAGCAATGATGGGCCCTGACTCCGTCAAATGGCTTGAAGCCATAAAATCCGTGATAGTTCCATACACGAGAAATTAAGTTTTGAACTTGAAGGACCCTCGAGAAAGGTGTAAGACCTTACAGTCGTGTTTGGATCTATAAATAAATAGACATGGATGTTGCACATCTATGAAATGGTCGACATGTTGGGAAAGAGTTCACAACAATGTTCAAAGGTTGTATATGACAAGATTTGATCTTTCATAGCGATTTTTAGTCTAGACGGATTAATGTAGCAACCACTACATATAATTTGTTATGTGGTAGTAGAATAAACAAAACAAGTTCTTCTAATAGAATGGTTACCTAGGACGTGTGCATGACACGGTCCAAAGGGTTTTGTTAATTCAAAGGATGCTAAAAGCATATGCAAACTTCAATGGTTGAAGTAAGCATAGCGGAGTTGGAATCTTCAATATGATGAAACTGTTAAAAGAGTTTAATTTCATCGGAGACAATGAAGATGCTTGCATTTGCAAGAAATTAAGTGGGAGCGCTAAGACATGTTTCTAATACATTATGTGGAAGACATATTGTTGATTGGAAATAATGTATCTTTTATTAACACATATTAAGAATTTCATCCCGATGAAAGACTTAGGCAAAACCCAAATATTTGGCATCAATAGACGCTAATATGGTTGTGCCAGAAGTACATAGACGAGATATTGAATGAATTCAATATAGAAAGGTTCTTGTCGCACAGAAAGGATTGAATGAGTTCAATATTGATGATATATTCAAGTGTATTGACATTTGGTAAGTGAAACAAAGATTCAAGTATAGATTGATACTTGATGTATGAAATCACAAAGAGTGTTTATATCAATCATCTTGTGATATGTACAAATCAGATATGTCCTATGCTCTAAATGTTGTGAGCATATACGAATGATTTGTAAGATGATCATTGGACAATAGTAAGGATATTCTTATGATCTTTTGGAAGAACTAAGAGTATATTATTTGTAGAAGTGACAAATAGATGGTTAGTTCATTGTAAAAGTACTACATTGATACTAGTTTTGTCACAAAGTACAAATTTAGTTTATCTCAATCTAAACTAAGGGTGGCACAATATAATGGAAAGTGAGTTCCATAATGGATTTGGATGAGTTCCAAAGTTAAGACATTGTGACAGATACTTCAACAAAAGGCTAAGTATATGACTGCTATTATAGCAGCAAAAGAGGGCATTTGTGTCAAGTAGTTTGTTATCAAACTAGGTGTAGTTCACAATGGGATAATACTATGAAGATATATTGCGACAATATTATCAACATGTTTTAACCCCAAAGAACTAAAGGTCACACGAAAGACCAAATTATACAAAGCCATCTCATTAGAGAATGAGTGATGCGTGAGACGCAAAGACATGCAATTACACACGGACTGGAAGTGTCGGATCCAGAATCGATTGACCACTAGCAACGTGTACATACAACAGGAAAGCCATAGGTGTTGAATACACAAAGGTTTGAAACTAGATTATTGACTCTAGTGCAAGTGGGAGACTGTTGGAGATATACCCAAGAGCAATAATAAAGTGGTTATTATCATATCTTCACACTTATGATAAATGTTTACATACCATGCTATAATTGTATTAACCGGAAACATTAATACTTGTGTGATTTGTAAACTTAATTTGAAGTCCCTAGTATAGCCTCTATACTTCACTAGCTTGTTGGTTGATTGATGATTGTGGTTTCCATATCATGAACATTGAGATGTTATCAACAACAAGATCATATCGTTAGGAGAATGATATGGTGGACATACTCCTATAGATAAGCGTAGCATAAAGATCAAGTCATTTCAATAGTTCAATTGCTATATGCTTTACGATACATAGTAACCTAATTCCTTCGACCATGAGATCATGCATATCACCTTTACTGGATGGATGCTTTGATGTCATCAAACACCACACCGTAACAGGGTGGCTATAAAGGTGGCATTGAGTGTTCGGAAAGTATTGGTTGAAACACATGGATCAAGAGTGGGATTTGTCCATCCACATGACGGATAGATATTCTCTGGGCCCTCTCGGTGAAATGTCATCCAATTAGCTTGCAAGCATGTGACTTGGTCACAAGGGATCACATATCACGGAGCGAGAAAAGAGTACTTATCGATGTGAGGATGAACTAGGTATGCGGAGATCTGCGATCATAACCTCGGATAAGTAACATATCGTGAGACAAAGGGAAATTGGTATCGTATGTAAGTGGTTCATTCGATGCAAAGTAATCGTAGAAATATGTAGAACCATATGAATTTCCAGATTCCTCTATTGGTTATTGTTGGAGAAGTGTCTCGATCATGTCGCATAATTCACGAACCGTAGGGAGACACATAAGGATTGACGTTGTTTGAGTAGTTATGGTATTATGAAAGAGACCGAATGTTGTTGAGTCTCGGATGGGATCCGGGATATCACGAGGTGATCCGAATGGTCGAGAATAAGATTCATATAAGGAAAGTCCCGTTTCGGAGTTGGGGAATGGTTCCGGTGTTTTCATCGGGAACATTCTAGAAGGTCCCGGAATGTCCGGCACTCCGGAGGGGGGAAGGGTACATGAATGTGTCATTGTAAGTTGGAATGATTGCATCATGTACTAGGTGTCTTCGCTGTCCAAAATAAAGGGTTTATTTAAATCCTAAATTGAAAAGTCAAACGGCTAGTTTGAAAGTCAAACGACAAGTTTTTTGGAAAGTGGAAAGAGGAGGAAAAGAGGAGGCCGAGTTGGGGAGGGATTCCTCCTCCCCAAACCGGCGCCCCACTCCAAGGCCGAGTTGGGGAGGGACTCCACTCCCTCCCCTTGGCCGGCCAGCCCCTCCCACCTATATAAGGAGGGGCAGGGCTCCCTCCTAGCACACACAAGTTTCCACCTCTAATCTCCGGTTTAGAGCCGTTTTGGTTTAGAGCTTCTAATTGCTTTAGCCAGCGGTTTAGAGCCTTCTAATTGATTTAGAGCCTTCTAATTGGTGTGTCTAATTACTAGACCACTAATAGCCTCTCTCATAAGCTCCACCATACTCGCACCGGCTTAAGGCGAAGCCCTGCGGGATTTCCCTCTACTTCTGGTACCACGCCGTTGTCTTTAGGAATCGCGAGGAGAGTGCTACAACCTCCATGCCTGCTGGAACAAGGGAGAGGAAGGTCTTCGTCAATCTGAGCGACGTGTGACCGATTGGGCGCTGTCGGAACGTGGCTGGAAGGATCGTCTCTGCGATCTTGAGATCGGAAAATCGACTACATCACCCACGAGAATCTGCTCTCGTTAACCGCTTTGGAATCTTCGAGGGTGAGTTCCTCTATCGACTCGTTGCTACAATCTAGTAGATAGATCTTGGCTTGTTTGTTTGTATGCGATAGAAAATTTTTGTTTTCCATGCTACGAACCCCTACAGGAGGAAGACCTCCAAGACCCCGGGAAGGAGAAGGAGATCAAGAGTGAAGGTGAAGAGGAGCAAGGCCAACATCCGCATACCGGCACTACCATTGCAAGAATTGGAGTGGTGACGAAACCTGCCAGGGTTAGAAGGACTGATTGGATCGGGGGAAAGCTCCCCATCACAGTTTGGCTCCACGGTCACTTCCTCCACACACCAAGAATCCCTTCCATACCTTTATCCATAACCATGCATGAAAACAAGACTCCAAGAGGGAAGAACGAAAAAAGAATCACAAGAGCTGGGATCCACAAACTGAAATGATCATGAGCCGTATTGAGAACAAGTCAGAGTTGATTCGTACTCTCACCTTCGAGATTGAGGACTTGGGGAAACTGATCAGAGGGCTCATCGAGAGGATACCACCACCACCTAAGGAGTAATTCGTCATCAGGTTTGGCATCCCCTTGGTTTGTTCCAAGCTTGGGGGAGTGCCGCGGTATCACATCACTATCTTCTATCTTTTTACCTTATTAGTAGAGTCATATCATGAATAGAGGAGTTATTATGTAGTATGGTTTGCATTATGGAAGTGTCCCCTCTCTCGTTAGATATGTATTCCTTGGTGTGAGTTGCGGTTATGGAATATTAATGAGAAGTTCTATCATTTACTCTTTTGCATAGCTTATATTAGTTTTCAATTCGTGGTTATATGATTGATCTTGTTGTTAGTATTGGTATCACTTTGGGATCATTGAGTTAATTTAGTTGGTTTTGGCAAACCTGGCTCGGTCAGTAGCAACACTATTTTTGAGAGTTGAAAGAAAAGATAAAAGTACCTTTAAAGAAAAATAATTTCATCGTCTTTCTTTCTTGATTTGCTCATAAGTTTAGTATTCTCTAGTTAAGAACTTTTGTGCTTCCAAGGAAGATTGCATGTTTGTATTTGTCACTTGTATGTTTGTTTGTTTCCTTCAACTCTTATACTTGCTACCCAGCCTTGCTAGCCAAAAGCCTGTACTGAGAGGGTATTCTTCTCGTGCATCCAACTCCTTTAAACCAAAACACACGCCATTTGTGTCCACCATACCTACCTAGTAGCATTATTGCTATTCCAAGTAAATTCTTGTTTTATCTACCTCCCAAATTAAACTTGTTATGTGAAAATTAGTGATTAAAGCTCTCACGAACTTGATGGCACACTTTACTTTCTTGCACTTAATAAACTTGAACCATTGTACCCATCTATGTTGTGTATATGCTTGCGCTTTGTAAGTTGTGAATTAGCAGAACCATGTTGTCATGGGGAACACTTTCAACATTGCACTGGTACTTTGTACCTAGTTGATATCATGTTCTTTTGTCTATTGATGTCGTCGGTGTGAAATGAAAGGGGAGCTTGTAAGTCCATGGAGTTATGCATGTGTGTTAGAGAAACGCCTGGGCCGCTGGTCTAATCCATGCTGACATGGTGGAAACCTGCAGCGTAACCATAACGAGTATCTATGAAGCATTCTTCTTATAAAAAAAGAGATAGAGATTGAGAAAAAGAAAAAAAAGAGATATTATGAAAAGAGGAAAGAGATAAAAAAAAGCACCATATTCCCATGGTAAATAAGAAGATTGCTGAGATACTTGTTGTCTACTTGCCTTGTCATTTTGATGTGGGGATTCTTCTGTATCATCGGGCAAGGGGTATCCCGTTGGCGGTTCTCTATGATACACATATGCTTACGATGACAAGAACTTACCGGTGACTAAACTTGAATAGCATGAAGAGCGGCCCTCGTATTCAAGGGACATGAGATTCTCAACTTACAACTTGTCAATGCATATCCTCATATTTGATCACTTTAACCTTAATCACCTAAAGATGCCTATGATAGGGGCATTGAGAGCTGAAAGCTAGTAAGTATCATAATTTTTGGGAGCTCTTTATAAGACTTGCAATCCCTGCTTACCTCTTTGAAGGGCCTTTCTTTTAATTTGTAGTTGAGTCAGTAAACCTATTCCCTTCTATCTCAGCAAGTATTTTGAGTTGTTGTGTTTCATTCATATGATGATTTATTCAATCATGTTTCTTATGTTCCTTGTTTTGCACATTGCTCTTATCTTGATGTTTACTACTTTGAAAGCTATCTTTGAAAACCAGTTATTTGTAAACTCCAGCAATTATCAACTATTCTTCGACCAAGAGCTAAGTTTGCCATTACCAATTATGATTCACTTTATATATCTTTATTGTGTTTCCTTTACTTATTACAAGTTGAGTTATATAATAGTGAGTTGTCTTCTATTATGATCTATGTATTTGATGAATGTGATGCTTCTTTTCCGTATTCTTTTATCAACTCTTCACTCCATAAACCTGAGGCCATGTTTATTGAGCTTAGTTTCGCTTGGGGACAAGCGAAGTCTAAGCTTGGAGGGAGTTGATACGTCCATTTTGCATCACTATTCTATGTCTTAATTCACTATTATTCATTGATATATTTCATATTGAGAGGTGATACTTATGTTATTTCATCTGTTTTTGCATGGTTGATGAATTTTGGAGCATGGACCGCTGCAGTCAGGATTCTGATGGAAAAGGTGTTGTTTGGAGGCAAAATTCGCGAAGATCAGAAAATCCGGAAAAATATATGGAAAATCTTATTTTTCTAGAAGACTAAGGATGCCAGAAGACGGAGTGGGATGGGCCATAGGGGGCCCACACCACCCCCTGGCACGGGCATCCCTAGGCCTTGCCAGGAGGTGGTGTGGCCGCCCTGGCCCACCTCTGGCTCTCTCCTCTGGCGTATATTATCCTCCCGAAACCCTAAGACTCGGGGAGCGACCACAAAAAGATTTCGCCGCCTCTGCGAGGCGGAAAACACCGAGAGAGAAAGATCTCTCTGGCAGACAGATTTCTGCCGGGGGAATTCCTTCCCGGAGAGGGGAGATCGTCGTCATCAACACCACCATCAAGCTGGACTTCATCGGGATCATCATCATCACCATCAGCACCCTCATCACCATCTCCATATTGCTGTAACAATTGAGTTGAATCTTGCATTAGTTCACAGGGGAAACTTTTCCGGTGTTGATTACTCTTTGTAGTTGATGCTATTGAGTGAACCGTTGAATTATTGTTTATGTTCAGATTGTTATACATCATTATTCCATCTTTGATCATGATACATATGTGTCTTGTGAGTAGTTCGTTTTGTTATTGAGGACATGAGAGAAGTCATGTTGTTAGTAGTCGAGTTGTGTTGAGAAAGATTCAATAGTTTGTTATTTAAGTTGTGGTGTACTTCTTCTAGTGGTGTCATGTGAACGTCGACTACATGACACTTCACCTATATGGGCCTAGGGGAATGCATTGTGTATTTGGCTACTAATCGTAGGGGTTGCAGGTGTGAAACCTGAACCCCTGTTAGGAAACCATTGCACAAGGGACGTAAGGGTCTTAGAGTTTAAAGCTGTGGTTAGGTCTCTACCTTAATTACTTTCTTGTACTTACGGATGTTTGCAAGGGGTATAATCACAAGTATGTATTAGTCTTGGATGGGGCGGTACATTAGCACAGGTTCACCCACACAATACTTAGCAAGCTAGAGAAGATTAATCAACTATATGAAGCGAAAGCACTTGACAGTCGTCCCACGTGTCTTCGAGAACGTTTGGTCATCTTAAGTAATACAACCGGCTTGTCCTTTGCTGCATAAAGGATTGGGCCACTTGCTGCATTTATTCCTACTGTCTTTTATTTACTCGTACTTTATTTACTTGCTTTATTGAAAACCCCTAAAAATCCGTTTGCTAAGTATTTGCAGAGAATTCCTGATCCATACCACTAGCTAGCACCTTCTGCTCCTCGTTGGGTTCGACACTCTTACTTATCGAAAATACTGCGATACACCCCCTATACTTGTGGGTCATCACTTCCTCATACCAGTGGCCTACATTGGCTGGCATTCCTGTTCTTTTGACCCTCTTGTTGGAGCCCTTATCAATATCCTCCCTAAGGCCATCAATCTTCAAACCATGCAAAGAGATAGAAATGCATGGTTGAAGTAAATTACTATAGGTGGCACAGTGGTAATTATTGGTAGTTGGATGAAATTAGAAAATTTGCCTCACATAGTGTTTGTTTTGTTGTACCAGCGAGCTAATACATGTGATAATGGACACATAAAATTTTAAGAGATAGAGTTAGCGAACCAAGTCGAATGCACAAGAAATGTACAAATCACTGTGTTCACTAAACCCTCCGTGAAAGTGCATGTCGCTAGTTTAATCATCGACACTTGTCCTACTTAGCACAACACATAACAGTGGGAAAGTTAGGTACATTGCCTCATATATTTCAACAATGCAGTTCATAAGAGCTACTACATGTGGCAATGGACACACATCATCTTCAGGGCCGGTGTGAGAAAACCAAGTAACAGGAACAATCAACATGGGTTACACACAAAACTAGGTTCGACCACCCCATCCCTACAATTACATTGTGTGGGATTACAATCATGCATGGGCTCATCACATAAGAATAAACACATCACTTTTGGGCAAAATACTAGGTACTAAAGTCCATATGTACAAAATTACTACATGTGACATTGTCCTCATCATTGGCAGTTGGATGAAAGTACAACTTGTGCCTCATATAGTGCTTTTTTGCGGATTCAAAAACTTATTGCATGTGGCAATATACCAACACCATTTTCAGAGATGGAGTTAGTGAAGCAAGTGGAATGTGCTAGAAATGCATGTACATACCACTCGCTTCAGTAACCCATCCCTAAAAGAGCAAAGACAACAGTTGAATCATCGAAAGGTTTTCATCCACGAACTACTAAGGGTTAAATCATAGGCAGAGTACAAATCTTAAGTCCCATATTATCGAAATTAGTTGTACTAAGAACAACGACTGAAAATGCCAAGAACAAACCATAGTAACAACAGTAAACCCCAAATCGTAAAAAACCTAGATGAGAGGTTAGCCCTTGATACCCACAAGTATAGTAGACCGCTGAAATCTTTGATGGGAAGTATAACACAAATTTATAGTTCGACACAAGGGGAAGCACAAGAATACCAATAAGACTTTAGAAATTGAGACGTCACTCTAAAGCACACTCATGTATCAATATTCTCAAAGAAGAAAGTGGTGATTGCCGCAACTGAATAAAAATAGTAAAATAAAACAGTAAACAGAAACAATAGATTTCCAGTTTTCACTAGAAGTAGTGAACTGATACGTTGCAAACGTATCTATAATTTTTGATGTTCCATACTTGGTTTATATCTACTTTCTTATGTTTTGTCCACACTTTGGAGTACTTTCTACACACTTTCTTGGACTAACCTATTAACAAGATGCCACAGTGCCGGTTGCATGTTTTCTGCTGTTTTTGGTTCCAGAAAGTCAGAAAATGAATATTCTCAGAATTGGACCGGACAAAAGCCAAAGTCGTTATTTTCCCGGAAGATTCACGGATCCAGAAGGAGAGACGAAGGGGGGCCACAAGGTGACCAAACCACCCCTAGGCGCGGGTCCCCCTAGCCGTGCCAGGGCATGGTGTGGGCCTCCTGGCTGCCCACCGACCTTGCCTCTTCGCCTATAAGATGCCTGCTGATGCAAAAACCCTAAACCGTCAAGCCTCCAACCACGAAAAGTTCCGCAGCACCGCCGCCACCGAAGGGGAGATTGGGGGACAGAAAGTCTCTGTTCCGACATCCTGCCAGGACGGGGAAGTGCCCCCGGAGCCATCTCCATCGATCTTCACCACCATCTCCATCGCCGTTGCTGATTCCCATGATGAGGAGGGAGTAGTTCTCTCTCGAGGCTAAGGGTTCTACCGGTAGCTATGTGTTCATCTCTCTCTCTCTATGCATGATCTTATTGAGATCATGAGCTTGTAATCTATAGATCTACCTTGCTACTCAAGTGCTTTAATAGATCTCTGCTCTCCCCATGTGTGTGAAGTTGACAGTGTGCACACCATGGTGGCACTTAGGCTAGAGATTTCAAATACTTGTTATGAGTTATATTTGGAGTTGGATGTCTTTATAAAATTGTGGTGTTTGTTGGAACCATCTAGTGCTCAAGGTGACAGTGTGGGGTTATCTAGATAGGAAAGGCTTACTTTGAGGTGTGCTGTTATAGCCCTACCATAGATTAGAGTGTCCAACCGGAGAGTAGTTCAGCTTAGTATCATAAAGAAGAATATATTTATATGAGAGTGTTCACTAGTGAAAGTATGATCCCTAGGCCTTGTTTCTAAGCACTGAAACACCGTTTGCTACTAGATCTGTTACATGTTTACTTGCTTTCATCTTTATTTCAGTTTGCCTTTAGTCTCTTTCATGCCATCAAAGGTATTTTATGGCACCGTTACCACTTATAATTATCTATACAACCTGTATTTCACTATCTCTTCGTCGAACTAGTGCACCTATACACCTGACAAGTGTATTGGGTGTGTTGGGGACACAAGAGACTTCTTGTATCTTGATTGCAGGGTTGCTTGAGAGGGGATACCTTTGACCACTTCCTCCCTGAGTTTGATAAACCTTGAGTGATCCACTTAAGGGAAAACTTGCTGCTGTTCTACAAACCTCTGCACTTGGAGGCCCAACAACTGTCTACAAGAATAGAAGTGCATAGACATCATGAACTTATAACTTTTAGCGGCTAAAGCATATGCATGCGGTTCTAGCAGGGTGTTGCATGAATAATATTGATCATATAATATAAAATATAAACAACATGGTGCTTATCTCGATCTCTGTTGTGTGTAGGCGTGTGTTCCAAATATAGTTGATGAGGACATCCCTGCTGACTTGCTATCTCCAACTCCTAATGAAGTTGTCGATGTCGCTGCCAAGACTAAGTCCAATGAGATCAGGATTGGACCTATTACTAGAGCTCGTGCCAAGATACTAGAACAATAGATGAATTCACTCCTAAATGAATCTGATGTTTTTGTTAATGAGAATTTTATGCTGCCTAAGTCTTTGCACTTATGTTTGATCAGGTTCGTTGGAGAAACAAGCATGGCGCGAGGAGGAGAAGGGCTGCTGCAAGAGGAGCCTGGCGTGATGATCATCCATGGATGCGTGAGGGAGGAACGGGAGGCAGGCGCATAGAGCAAGGAGAAGATC
Source organism: Avena insularis (assembly GCA_023614405.1). Lineage (NCBI taxonomy): Eukaryota > Viridiplantae > Streptophyta > Magnoliopsida > Poales > Poaceae > Avena > Avena insularis. The sequence continues at coordinate 89,260,641 of CM042696.1, read as the reverse complement.
ATCGAGAAGAATGGCGCGAAGTTTCCTGAAGAAACCGGAGTGTCCGACACGAACCACCCGGACAGTCCGGCCTACCCCAAAATGCGTCAAGGTGGCTGCCATTCTGGCTGCCAAATCGGAAGCCACCCGGAATCCAGCTAGAAACTTTAAAGTTTCCACGCGAACCAGACTATCCGGTGTATATCACCCGGAATGTCCGGCCGACCGGAGTGTCTGGCCCATACGACCGGAATGTCCGACCGCCGACGAACCTAGTCCGAATCGGTTGTATCAGTTTGAGTCCTTTACGACTTGTTTTTGGTTCTGGTCGTCCCAGCCGCCCATATAAGCCCTGGGACGCCCCTTAGCTCAGTTGAGACCACGTTTAAAGTAAACCCTAGATTCGTTGAGTTGCTACTTGCATCCAATTAAACCCGTGCACCAATTCGTATCGATCTGGTGTATTTGCTACTATCAATCAAGTGTGATTAGTTGATCCATTGAGATTTATACAATTGCAAGTTTTGTGTGATCTGCTGTTCCACTGGGAATTAGAAGATTGCAATAGCGCTTCGTGGTCAGCGGCTACGTGCACAAGTGTGTGAAGTTGTGAATATCTACAAGGGTTGAGACCTGTTGCATTAGCATCTAGGATCGATCGAGAGGTTCGTGTGCGACATACAAGTTATCTCCACCCACCATCATCATAAATCCACCTCGCTTACTGAGAAGGTCGGGCCACCCCATATCAATAGTTATGCGTACTAACCATGAGAATTTGCATAACAACTATTATCCTACCTACCCATTTCACTGGGGCTAACTTGGAACTACAAGTAATTAAGGTCTACCCTTTCGAATATCCCGAATAATGCATTAACACTTTCTGAACAGACATGATCCTCAAACTATCACATCTCCCCCTTGTTTTCCATAACTATCACTTTAGGGTCTGCAGGTTCAACAAAATACCAGGTAATACACTTTCCAGATAAATACCAAACTCATATATATGATGGGGCAATAAAAGTTGAGTAATGAAATCATGTCTCTCAGGCCCTAATAACAAGCATTAAACATAGAAAAAGTGCATCAACACTCATACGAGAATATCTTCAAGATAAACATCTCAAATATCAGCATCTATGTACTTACATGATCAGTCCCATCCAATCCCCATCGACCTCACATGCCTATAAAGACCTACTCACTCATGGTGATGGACAGTGAGTGCATGGTTGATGGAGATGACGTTGGTGATGATGTTGGTGCAGATAGCGTTGAAATCCCCCCTCTGGCGTGGATAGCAGGACCAATCTGACTCCTGAAACGAAGATCGTGGTGGTAGCGGCGCTCTATTTCACGAAAAGTTTCGTGCTCTTAGAAGAGTAGTTTTTTCGGGTATATAAAGGGGTACATGAAATAAGGCTGTGAGGCGATGCTCGAGGGCCCGCACCACTGGTCCTCTTTTGGTCCTTGGTTTCAATGGAAAACTTTGGTGGTACTTTTCTCTGAATTAATTTCTAGCATAAAAAGATAGAAACAAGACTTTTGCTAAAAATAGTGTCGGATTCAGCAGTTTTACTTCAATTTCAATGAGATTCAGAGCAAAACATTGAGCAGGATACTTGGAAAAGTAGATACGTTTTGGATGTATTAGCCCTACAGATCTACACCGCATGGCATCAAGAAGCCTAACCCTAAACATATACTTGCAGATCTATCGATGAAGTGCCTACAAATGGCTAGAAAAAATAGGGGGAGAAGATTATCAATATTGCCGACTCGGTGAAGCCTCAATAGCTGCAGCGCCTAGGGCCACCGCGGAAGAGACAAAAGTTGCGATGGGCCAGATCTCCTACTCCGCCTATGGCCGCCGGCATCGATGGTTCGCGGCAGATCCATCATCGGCAGCGGAACCGTCGAGGAGGAGTGGCAGAGTGGAGATGGAGAGTGAGCGATGAGAGGATTTATGGCGTGTGTTTTCCAAAGAGACGCGGCGTCTCCCTCCCATTCTCCATGCGTGCAGTGGGGAGCTTTTTTGCTCGCCCGGGCCAGGTTCCGGGCCTATCCCTCGACTGCTTTGGCCACAACGTGGGGTTCCGCTGGCATCTAAACGGACCGAGTTCGTCGCCAGCTTCATCACCAAAGGGCCTATCCGAGGACCGAGGAATGCAGCGTACCAAACGCGTCCATATTATACTCCATAGTTTTCAGTAGCCCGTAGTAGCAGTTCTCCTTTGTACACGACCTGGTTTTCGGTATTTGGCTAGAGTTGGAGAGGCGACTTGATTTTAAGCCAAAACTCTGTGCGCGAACCCACGTCCCAAACCTACCACGGGTCATCATCGATCGGGCATCACCCACACCCACCACACGCACGCATCTTGACAGCGCGGCTCCCCGATCGGAGAAGCGGTCAAGACACGGCAACCTGGCGCCGCCGTCGCTAGCACCGGTTGGGCGGGCAGTCGCCATCCCCAGGTGCTCCCGGACCGCCGTCCACCTTTCCCGCCTTACTTTCAGTCTTTCACGACCACGCCATGACGATCTTGACCACCGGAAACACACGCGCCAAGCCAGCTACCCAGCCTCAGCCAAACCCCCAAATCTCATCGGTCGAGATGCGACCACCGCATCCATCACGGCCCGCCGCCGGTCGCCGTCCAGGGTCCACGCGGCCGCGCCTCGCTGCCACGCCACCGTTGGCGGACGGCCGTCCGTCCGAGGTCGGCACACGGCCACATCACGTCTTCACACCATGTCAAAGCACGCACACGGAGCAAGCAACCTGCTGGCTGGGGACCCAAAGAAACCTACTACCCAGTCACAATCAATCACGATTCACAGACAGGACACGCAATAATCCATCCATTGATACAGCGAGCAACAAAAGTAGGAGTACTTGCAGTGTGTTCAAACTGAAACAGGGTTCTTGGCAAACACAGGGTTCTTGACAGCTTGCTGAGTACGAGGTTGACCGGGCAACCAACTGCTACTGCTAGTATTACACAAAGGACCAGTTGACGAACATGAAGGCGAGGCAGTGCGGGGTGTCGTCGTCGCCCAGGACCTTCCACGCCACCGCCTGCTCGTAGGACACGGGCCGCCCCATGCTCGACACGCACACACCGCCCGGGAGGTATGCGAAACCCTGCAGAGACAAGAGCAGTTTCAGTTGATGTTAGCTGCTACTACTATCATCACAGAAGGCTCGCCTCATACAAGGCTGTCACTTAGAACGATGGTTGCAACATTACATACCTGTTGCATGATCTTGGGGAACTCGGAGCACAGCGCCTTGCGGCCATCGTCATCGAGGATCTTCTCAAGCGAAATGTCCTGGAGAGCAATCAGGGTCGTCTCCAGCATGTCGAGGCCGGCTTGGTTGGCGAAGGTGAACACAGGAGCAGCCTAAAATTGTTGCAAGCCAGTTCTTCCGTTAGGCCCACAGACAACAACACCGTCGATACACTTAGTGTGACAACATGATCGAGCACGGAACTGACCTTCAGGGAACAGCACATGATTGAGTCTGAGTGCTGCCACAGCGCTTTCAAGGAAGCGTCTGGGCTTTGGGACTCTGGGCAAAGGAGTTCCGCTCCAGTGTGAAACCTAGAAATATTCATGTAACCAAATTAATTCTCTATTGTGCTATTATATAGAATCAGGTAGTGCTACCAAGTTGATGAAATAAACAAATGGCAACCATGGTTGGGAAACAAAAGATAGCCTAGTTACCTGTAGCTCCTGCCAATCCACCTTGCAAGTGTATGAGCCTCAGGAGACCCAGGAGGGTTCTTCATCTCAATCTGTCCACCGACACGTGAAGGGGCTATTGCCATGGCAACTCTCTGCACCGATGCCACCACGGTTCTCACATACTGCCTGGCCATTGCTGCAACACTTTCTCGGAGGTGATTTTCATACGAGAACTGGAAAGCAATGGTAAGGACTGATCTCGTGCTGCCAGCGCTGGATGTGTCATTCGAGGCACGAGTCCCACCAGATCCAACCTCAAGAGTAGATGCAAGGTCAAGTGTACGTGTTCCAGATGGTGCATCCTGCAGTTAATTTCATAATACCAAACCACTGTCAGTTTACACAATGGATAAGATCAATGCTAGTAGTGACAACTATACTAACCGTCTTGGCATCTAGCGGTATCACGCGGAATCCCGAAGGTAGCAGTGGAGCGTCATCAGCGAAAGATTCATCAATGGGTGCAAATACAAGCTGTGCACATGCACCAGCGGCATTTTCATCGACGCCGCTGCACAACTGCAGTAGAAGATACAATCTTGTAAGGATAACACAACAAATAAAATGGGAAAGGTTCATATGAGTGCCGTGTGAAACATACCTGCAGAAGATACATATCTCTTGATAGAACAACTTCATCATGACAGAGGCTGTGTCCCTCGAGCCTAATAACCTCTAAGAACTGCAATTTTAAAAGGTTAATCTGATGAACAAGGAATTGTTCATAATTAGCATAAGACAATTATTAGAACTTGAGCTAACTTGAATACCTCTTCATGCTCTAAGGTGTGTGCAAGTGGCAGTATAACCTGATTTCCCATAAACCCACTTGCTCTGAGACCAGGAACTGCATAAGGACTAGCTCGCAAAGCAGCAGCAGAATAAGCATCAACACCAGGATCAGCCCATTCAGAGCGGTGCTCCCTCAGAAACCGCACTAGTAAAGCAGGCGGTACATTCTACATCATGAAAAAAAGTTCACGGCTTAATTATGATCAGGTCACAGAGACATCAACAGCTAATCTAATTAGATAGTTTATGAGTAGAAACCTGGAGCAACATTGAAGCCTTTGCACACAAGACACCGCCTCCAATTGCAGAAAACAGCTGGGAGGAGCTAACATGAGATCCAACAAGTTTGTTTGGAGATGAGTTAATAGCAATTGTAACATCCTCAGCACCATCACTGCTCATCAGTGACCAGCCATCATCCAGAAATCCGTTAACAGCATCATTGAAGCCTCTGCTCAATCTCTGACTGAATGTTCTAAGAACTGCTGGCTGCCGCCCCCCTCCATAGGGCATTTCTCCACTAGATTCATGTGCAATTTGCCTAATGTGTCGCAGTGCCTAAGATAATACGGATGAGCAATTTTCAGTTTACCATTCATTTGTTAGTGCCACAGGAACAAGCAAATGCTTAGTACCAACGAAATCATAATGAAAATGCAATGGTAAAACATACAGCAATTGTCATCTTCTGCGCAAGAATCTTTGGAGATTCATAAAGTGGTCTAAGGACCTCAGGCACACTCCAAGCCTACAAAGAGATAGGATTGTCAGATGGATATACAAAATTCTGAAATTCTGTAAATTCGATCGAGTACAGAAACTAGATGGAGATTCTGCTTACATCCAAGTCAACATGATCCACAATGTGGATCATGGAGCCACCGCCCTCGCAAGGGCGGATTAAATAGCCACTCGGAAGCACCTCAGCTCGGACAAAGTTTGGAGTGTTAGGCCCAGCTGGACCGCCAGTGGCTTGAGTCAATGATCTCTCGCAGATCTACAGAAGAAAAAAGCAGTGAGTAACAGTTACCAAATCCCAGCACAAACATATCAAAGCCGTCAATCCAGCCGCATTAGTACAACAAAGCTAAAAAGTGAGATCATACATTGTCCAAAGTTGTTTGACAAAACAGACCAAGCCCAACAAAGAAGTCTACTAAAGGACCAACAATCGATGAAACTGATAGAATAATAACAAGAAATAAGAGAAAACCCATACCACAAGACTGCCATCTTCAAGACCACTAGTATAGCGGAGTATCCAAAAGTCACGTGGTGCCGCCAAAGTTGTCGGTGCATAAGTCTTACATAATTGAAAGAAATCATGTTAGAGGCAACACAGAGAAGACAGTATGAAAATAAACCCAGTACAAGTGAACCCCAAGTAAACTATGACTTGTAGTAAGAGGATGCACACACCTGCATGTAGATAAGCTCAATTGTTCCACCATTACCCGTGGGGATAATCTGGAGCACATCCACGCACCGGCAGTCACGGTACCAAGAGGGGCGATCCTTGAGGATCTCAGCAACCTATGTACTAGCCCATTAAGATATGTTGTGCTGAATGGGAACATAAAGCTCCGTGATGATGATGAACAACAACAACAACATACCTTTGTGGGCTCAAGGCTCACAAGACCGCAAGCTCGGGCTGCTACGCCACTACAATTGTGCGAAACAGCAATGATTCCAATGGAATCCGGACCAGGCTGTAAAGAAAAGAAAACCCTACTTTAGTTCATCAGGGAAAAAACAAGAACAGAAATAATCAACGCGTGCCAAAATTCCACCAGTTGCAATTATCACCATTACCTTCATCCCAACCATTTGCACCCAATCGACAGCGGTTCCCGTCGCCTTGGACAGGAACTCTGCCAGGGTCTCCTCAGCGATAGCGAGTAGACTGTAACAAACAGAGAGAATTCCATCAAACCTGAGCAAATGCAAGCGTGTGCGTGCACAGAATGGTGTTGGAAGGGGGGCGCTGCAATTTACCCTGCTGGGTTGTTCGCGTCCCTCTGCGGACGCGGAACTGCTGGATTCTGCTGTTGGTGGTGCTGACCACTCGTAACAACAGACTCACAGCTCGTGTCTGTAGTCGCTACAGAAGGCTGCAAACATCATTACACACAACATTTATTTAGGCACAGGGACCAGCAAAATGAAGAGAAGAAACATGTACAAATCTAACATAAAATGTGAGCAGTATGTGGTGGGATGAATCTCACATTATTGAGGTGCGTCCGCATGTATCCGTTCTCGTAGACGAGACGGGACACCTGCTTCTGCAGCCTGTCGTTCTCCTCCATCAGCAGCTTGTTCATCGCAGACAGCTTCCGGTTCACAGTCTGCAGGCGAGAGGCCTCCTTCCGTTGCTTCTCGCGGCACCTACCAATCACAAGGCACATCGAGCAACAAGAGTTAGTACAGAAATGTCACGTGCTCATGAAGAGAACCGAGACAGCGATCGTCTTGATTCACGAGATTCCAGTGTTATCGTTAACATTTGACATATCACATCTCAGGTGAGCAGCAAGTGGGTTATGCATTTCTTCCGGCTACACATTGGTGTTGCACGAAAGTAACTAAATATGGACTCAAATCTGAACATTGTGTTGGATAAGGGGGATACATGATATTATTACCAATCCTGTCAACATAAAGCTTTGAGGATAACAAATGTTCTGGAAGAAGGGAATCACACATGTTCAGTCAAGATTCAGGAAAAGAACAACCTTCTTCTCGAACAACAAGTTCCAAGAACAAGAAACAAAACACAAAAAAGGAGGCGTCAGCTACTCCCACAAATGGCAAAAATATCGAGAAAGGCATTTAGAGCAAGACACATAAGAACTCGATTTATGGTATTGTTAAGGAACCATCACGAAATCTTGGCAACTTTTAGACCGGTGGAGCCAAAACCAACTCTAATTTGGGCGTAACATATACTACTGGGCTGTCTAGGTGCCTGCTTCCACAAACTAAAACAAACATATCCTAGAACCACTAACCATAAACAGGCCGAAATTAAAGCCGCCGCCCCGGAAAGGAGATGTGCGCGCAGATTCTTCCTACAGCGAGCCACTAAGTTTCAGTGGAAGGATCAGAAAAGAAGCAGCACCCAAATCAAAAGCGGAGGAGGAAGCAAAGACAAAATTTTAGCCACCGTGACGCTGCCACAAACCAAAGAAACGTCACCCCCCGGAAGGTCAGATTTTAGCACCAAGAACAGGAGCAGAGACCGAGGGAGGGAGGGACTAGGGAGGGCGTCAGATCGAGAGGCGCCGGAGTGGAAGAGAAGAGCGAGCACGCACCTGCGGTTCTGGAACCAGACCTTGATCTGCTTGGGCTCGATGTTGCTGAGTATGGGGCACTCCCGTATGAGCTGCTGCCGGCGCAGCGAGCTGGGCTTGGGGCACTCGCTGTAGACCCGCTCCAGCGCGTCCACCTGCTCGGGGGTGTACCGCACGTACTTGCCCGTGTCCACCTGCGGACCGCCGCCAGGCGACGACCTGTCCCTGTCCCTGTCCCTGCCCCCGCCGTGCACCACCATCGCCCCCGCCATCTCGAGCCCGCTACCAGGACGACCGCCGCCAACCGAGTGAGTAGTAGTAGTAGAGAGAGGATGAGCCACGGCCAAGGAAGGCGCCGCCGCGTCATGCCCTCCGCGCCACACCGCCTCCCGTGCACGCCATGGTCGTGGTGGTGGGATGTTGTGGGGAGTTGCCGCGCCGGAGAGAGAGTGCGAGGGGAAGGGAAAGGCAGCGACGGACGAGGTGGGGGTTGGTTTAATAGTGGGAGTGGCAGAGCAACAAAGGTAGCTCTGTGCTCTTGTTTATACTGCTAGCCTTCCCTGCGACTGTGTGGACTGTCGTCTGAAGAGGGGTGTTTCGGTAATTTGATTGTTTCCTCCTTTCTCCTTCTTCCTCCTTTGCAAATAATTTTTTTTTGCCCATTAACTTACCTTATCTACGTGGACTGAGCTCTTCCCTTTCTCTCTCCTATTTTCTTATTTTTTTTACAATCTAAATATAATTTTATCCATTGTTTGATTATGTTTGTATATATATGCTAGGCCAACCTATTCAATTCCCATGATTCTCACAACATAGAAACAAAATACCATAAAGTTGGTAATCATGTTGTATTCTTATACAAAATATAAATAAACGCACCAACAAGCTATATATGTTGTTCCACTTCACCGTAGAATAACTCGGGAATGTTCCATAAACATTAGGTGCGTGATTGCCTGACATTTGTCATAGAGATAAAAAATGACCGAGCTGATTTAAAGTTTTAATTTAAACAAAGCGCATAGTGACTTATCAAAAAATATTGGTTGTTATAACTCTACGAATCGAAACAATTACAAGGATTTACAAGGATTGAAATCATACAAGATCCCTTTGAATCAAAGAAGGATGTCCATGAAGTAGATTTTACGATACCCACACTTCTTTGGTGTATCTTCCAACTTTGCAAGTAAAAGAACATAAAAATAGCCTAGAAGTTGAAACTACAGTTTACAAATGAAATGGAGCGGATTTAATCGGATATAGCACACACCACATCCTATTTCATACCTTTTCTTCCGATTTGGGAATCAGATGGGTATTGATTGGATGTGGATTCGGCTGCTATATTATGTTGGATTGAACATGTGTGGTATCAAGTTGAATCATGTTAAAATAGACATATAGAACATGCATATATGAGAAATATATCATAAAGGACCACGAGATTAAATGGTAAATGGCACTAATAAAATATGTTTACAATACAACTTATGGACACATAATTTTTCAACAAAACAATGTGGCATACGAAGTGCGAACTGCTATGTAGATTGGCTTGTTTCAAAATAAAACTATACTTGGAATGAGAAAGCATTAATACTTATAAACACTAAATACACACAAAACATTACAATGCAGTGCAAAATTAATAGTTTAAAATTTACCAACAAATCAGGTAACCATATTGAATGGTCGGATAACACGGCTAAGACATTACATCATTCTATACTAGCAATACCATCCTAAACAATTGGACTCGGATATGTCTGTAAAGAAAAACTAGACTCGGAGTTTTCGGTTGTCAAAATTCTTCTACCAGATCCTATAGTGCTCGATCGAGAAATGATTTTGGTCCAAAAAATATATATCATGACACACATTGCATCTAGGATCCACTTGGTAGCCTCGTATTCCAAGGCAATGCCTATTTTCCTATATGTTTGTGATATAATTTTTCATGTTTCTGTATGGACCAGAGAGTTTCATTGATTATTGTATACTTAAAGCTTTACATTTTTTTTGGAGAAATGAAAGCTTTACACTTGAAAGTGTGAGCCTACAAGGTACCTCAAACCAACAAACCAGGGGTGCACGAGCCATTGTCTTCCGGATGAAGATCGTGCAACACCGCAATGAGCAAAAAATGTGTTTACATCCGCGTATAATTGCAATTAAATTTAACATAATTTATTTACACAATCCGTGCGTATTTTCCACGCGTGGCAATATGTTCATCCGCACCTCCTTGTTTAGGTGGCATGCATGTTTGGGCTATGGTTACCAAAGAAGTGGTGTTGGACTTCATTTATATAGACAAAATCCTGGTTTTGTGAGACTGAATGGGCCTTGTTCTCTCCTTTGAAAGGAGGAGTCAATTTTATTCTTGAATCCGAGGGCTTGAGAGCTGCTGCCTCGGTGGCGTTCTGCTTTTGATGGCACGCACATCTGCACATGCTCACGGCAGAAGCATGCACGCCGATGCTACCGTAGGGTGGGTAAAATGGTGGCGAGGGCCCCCACGCTGCCGGGCTTTTGGAGGTGAACCTAAACGCAAAAGGCTCGCCCACGCTCTCCACCCGTTTCATGTGTCATTTGCTCAGAACCAAATAGTACTACTTATATTGTTGTGGATTCGTGTCTTTTCACGAGAATTTTCAGTTGGGGCTGACGACCGGCTGAGGTTTTTCGTCTTCGCAGCGGCACGTAGATTCGGAGCCGCGCGATTGCGTATTTTCGAACGGAGATCGACTAGCCAAGGCACACCAATGCATGATGAAATTCTTCTGGTGGACTTCACATTAGCACTGTGGTCTCTGCTGGCTGCTCTGTGCTCTGGCACTCTTAATAAAACCCAAACAGTTGAAGCAGGAGCATTATCTCTCCACGGATCTTTGGAAGAAGTAGCGCCCGCACAGTGGACCGAGTAATGAAAACGCTGGTGCCGTGGTGGCAGTACAAAACAAGCGACACGAAACATAAATCGGCCCACGAGAGGGGCTGTGTATAAAACCTGTTCATATATACTGTGCATGCGAGGCTGGTCCGATTCATTCAGTTGGGCGTGATCGCACTGCTTCTTCACCCAGCTACGGAGCTACCCCTCAACTGTATCGTCTTGTCAATACAGGCAAAATGTGTTTGGCCCATGTGTCGATACCGTGCTCTAGGAAAATCCTGTCTGTCTGGCCCTTTCCAACAGGTTTTAGGATTCCTATCCAACAGCCCGGTCGATCATTCTCGTCGGACAGCGAACGTCCGAGGAATTTTATCGTGAGGTCACAGATCATGGAACTGTTCTGCATCGGCATTCTCTCTTTTCATTAGCTGCAGATTCTTATATCGCATCAAATTTGTATCGACCGATAAGTCATATCAAGACCAAAGTTTTTTTTTTCCCGAAATAGGGGAAAATCGCCCCGGTCTCTGCATCCAAGAGATGCATACAAGTTGCTTTATTAGATTATTCTCGTAAGCCTTACAAGAAGGATTACAAATAGCAAACCGAAGCCCACCAAAATTAGCGAGAACTCGATAAGGGCATCACCTATGTATGAGGTGAACTTTACCCATAAGGCGGGACCCACCTCTCTTGTAAAATCTTTGACTATGTATAAGGTGAACTTTAGCCATAAGCTAGGACCCCCCATGTCTCATCCTACACACTCATGCATGAGAGGGAAGAGAGAGTAAATTATTTTCTATTGTTCGCGAGCAACCCATAAGCTTAAGGTCACCTACAAGCTTATGGACAACTCTTATTTCTTCCACCATGTATAAGATAGACTTCAAGCATTGCCACATAGGACTTAAGGTGTGGTTTTTTGCACATAGTGGATGTCTAATGCTACAATTCTGATGAAGGGGTGTCTAAGAACATGGCAAATATTCCTGACATCCCACTAACGCGCATCACCTAAAACCGAAGGCCTCGACAAGTCAGCTCAATACCGAGCAAGTGGCACAACCGATCCGACAGACCCTAGTAAAAATTCCCACGATAATAACGCCTAAATATGTCAAGATCTAACCTAGTAGATGCTAGTAACGAGTAATGGAGTAATCAGAATAACTTAGAGCAACTCCAACGCTTACCCATATGTGTAAGCAAAAAAGCCTTTTGGGTAAGAGGACAGAGAAGGTATATGTAAGGAGATTTTGATTTCCTTTTCCAGCTTACCCATATGGTGCATACCTAAAACCGAAGGCCTCGACAAGTCGCCCAATGCCGAGCAAGTGGCACAACCGATCCGACAGACCCTCAGCTCGTACCAGCATACACGCTCCGGAAAGTCCTAGTCACCGCCTTCTTTCGCATACCCAACTTCTAGAGAGATCAATACACGGACCTTGTGAGGCCTGCCATCAATGCTAGACGGCGTCACCGCCCTGTGTGTGTCCATCCAAGCACGCGTGATAGCCACCGAGGCCTCTCGGCACCATGCCGATGGGTATCGTCAACATACGCAACTAGAGACCTCCGGAAGATCTGTCGTGCGTAGCACCTACCGAACCAGGCATGACTGAGCGTAGCATCTAGCGGCTAAGCATGATTTGACATCTCAGCCGAAGACTCCATGCAAGACTAAGGAAGAACGCCACCTCCACCATCATACCTAGGGCTACTACCCTAGGTGTTCTCGTGCTGCGGGAGAAGCCCCAATGTCTCGTACCGTCGTCCAGCAGGAGGTCACCGGGCCACTGCCTCCCCACAACGTGCCGCCGCCGAAACATCCGGATCTCACGGCTGCCCAACCTCTGCAACCGCCGCCACCTGGGCAGCATAAGGTCGCACCGCCATTGAGGGCCTCCACGAGCACCACCGGTGGGGGAGTGCTGCCATAGCCACGCCATCGAGGCAAGAGAGGCGCCACCATGTGAGGATCCGTGCCACTAGGGGGAGGGACATGCCACCATGGGGATGGACAGGGCACATCTCTGGGGGCAGGTCACTGGAGCCGAACGGCGGCCGAGGGAGGCCGCCGTCACGTCGCCCTGGCTTTGCCCGGCGGTGCCTCCCGCGGTGGCGGTGACGGGATTTGGTCGGGAGCGGGGTCGAGGTCGGAAGGGGGTTACGAAAGGGAGCCAGGGGGCTTCCGATCGCGCCCTCAAGACCATAGAAACGAAATTAGTTCACATCCGGCCTCAGGATAACTAGTATGCACATTGTTTGAAAAAGAAAAAAAGAGTATTGTAAGTTCATAACAAAACATAACGAGAGGCGATAAGAAGAACACAATCTAAAGTGTTGGAGATTCAATCTGGAGACTAAGATGCCATCCATGCTCTAGGCCGCCACTCCATTTGGGTGCACGCCACCGAACAAAGCTCCTTGTGTTTTGACAGTTGAATAAGAGACTAGATATGCAGTCAATGTGTGCACGAGTAGATAACCTGGAGTCCAGAAGTGGCCTTCTTCTTTTCAAGCAAAACATCATCTCGGTAAAGCCACAAATGCCAATACAGAGTGATCACTCCAATAAGAATACAAGATTTATAAATTTCACAACATGAAGCATGGACACAAAACTTTAAAAAAAATACTACTCAATAAAATTATCAAGGATTTTACATATTCAAAAGAAAATATTCAATCAGGAACATCTAGGAAACCATGGAATTTCACAGTGCTAAGGGGTCTATGAATCTCTGTAAATTTAGTAAGGTTTTTTATTTATACATTTTACGTATTTCCTATTTTTTAGTTTACCATGTTTTCAATAAATTTCTAGCAATACTCCTTTTTCTACATTTCATATTGTTTTCTTACCAATTTTCATATTTGTAAAATTTTATAAATCCAATCTATGATATCCACTTTAGAAAATATATCTAGTTTCCTAAAATGGTTATTTAATATTTTCAGAATTTTAAAGCTGTTTTTACTTATGTGTATATTTTAGGAAAAAAAACTTAAGTTTTCCCTAATTTTGTTTTTCTGGAGTCTACCGCTTTCTATGGGGCAAAGAACCAAAACCAGATGGTTTTGGCACTTGACGAACCAAGTGTTTCTAATACTGAATTATCAAACTTAGACTTTGACAATAGGCTAGGGGCAAAAATAACCTTTTTCTATTCCCTATGGTTTTGATGGCATGCTTGTGCAGTTTATATGTGTTCTCTTTTTGTTTGGGTTTTAAATAATTCTTGAGATAATGTGTACTTCCACTTACATGATTGATGCCATACGTCGCGACCTGGACCAAACTAGATAATTCAGATGAATACCTAGAGCATGTTCAGAGCACAATCATAGTATTGTAGGAGTAGATCGGAATATTCAAAAGGTTCCATTGCAAACAGTTGGATTTAGTTCGCCGGAGAAAACTGAACAGTATAATGCTGCTGCCGAGAGTTCAATGTTTCCGTCGGCGAGAGACCAGGAGGATGGCACGAGGTTCTTTCGCATGTTTCATCATGCATGCCCCGCTCCACCTCCATTGCTGTCGTCTCCTGCCAATTCAATGCATGGACACGAGCTGCAAATCAAGCTGCAGGAAATAAATCGTAGCTTAGACATATATTCAACGCCTATAGTCTACGGATCGACGTGTCATAGATTTACAGGTAGGCATGTGTGCTCTTCCAGTGCTAAATGTATCGGGGTAGGGTGATTGAGTGAGTACAGTCTTTGCATTATTGTTGCATTTGGCTCACTCGATTGTCATTTTGTGTTGACGGGGGCGGTGGCTAAGCCATGACGTACAGTAAGAAATATCTTGTTAGTTTGTTACATACACGTACTTGAAGTTTTCTGATGGAACCACGAATTCCACGAACGGGTCAGCTCAGAAATATCACTTGCTACCAAATGACGCGAGAAAAGGACTCATCGTCTAGAAGCTAACAATTTACTGTAACAACAAGTAGATTCATCGTCTAGAAGCTATTATTGAGATAACATGCATCATAGTACTAGTTATTAGTTATTTCTTCTTCGAGTCATACTTTCGTCCTGCTATATTAATATAGCAATCACACCATACAACCATGATAGTCTCATTAGTAAAAAATAGGTCTTTGGTTTAGAGCTGCAATGGGCTCTAGTCCCGGTTGACACTAGCCCCGGTTCGTCCTAGTTCCAACGGCTAGGAGGTCGCACGTGACTAGTCCCGGTTCGATGGGGCCTCTAGTCCTGGTTGGTAATAGCAGTCGAGACTAAAAGGTGTGGAGCCAATGACTAAGAGTTAGGAGACCCCATAGTCCCGGTTGGTATTACAAACGAGGATTAGAGGTCACAAACTAGCCCTGGATTGTAACATCAACTCGGACTAATCTTTTTTTCTATATATGCTTCGTCCCTGTCCGAGACTATGGCCATTTTGCTCCAAGCTAGCTCAAGTTCATCCCCATTTTTAGTCCAAGATTTGGTGGCACCCATCAATCCAAGTTCTAAAAGGTTAGCAACTTCATTCTTTCATATCTCATTGTTAGTTTAGCTCAATGCTCTAGAAGTAGAGAGGGATTTTAAGCTTTAGAAGTAGAGGGAATTTTAGATGTGTAATTTTAAACAAATTTTAATTATGTAAAAAGTTACTAAAAGTTGAGATGTGTAATTTTAGAGTTTCAGAGCTCAGAATTGAATGAGGTTTCCTCTACAAGATCAATAATTAAAAACTCAACATTTTTTATGTTAACAGTTTTATCCAATATATATTTAATTAATTACATAATGCAGGTTTGGCTACACTCCTTCCCGAGCTCGGCTTCATCCCATTTTTTCGCACGATTTATCAAAATTTGGCTGTCCCGTTTATTCAAGTGTTCTAAAAGGTTAGCAACTCCATCCTTATATATATACCATTATAAACAATAATAATCACAAAACTATAACAAAAATAATCAAAAAAGCTTCATAGGAAGATATGCTAGCTCAATACATCTTCCAGAAGCTCCTCGAGATCAATATACGGGAGTGCCTCTATGACGAGCTCCTCGAAGATATCTGAGAATGCGATCCTAAAACATCTTTGAGAAGCTCCGCCGTAGTGGCGTCCCTATCGCACTATCTTGCAGTTTATAATTTCTCTAGCTAGATCAATACATCCGGTAGATAACAAATTTCACATATATGGGAGTACCTCTATGGAAAGCTCCTCGAAGATGTCTGAGGACGAGATCCTAAGACATCTTCGAGAAACTCCGCCGTAGTAGTGTCCCTCTCGCACCACATCTTGCAGTTTATTACTTCACAAGGATGCATCTTTCCTATTTATAGATTAAGCGCCAGAACGGAGTGTCGACACTCACCCATGACATAGTGCCACCACCCACCGGATAGTGTCGCCACTCACGGCATAGTGTCGACACTCACCCATGACATAGTGTCGTCACCCACGATTAAATAATTAAATCTAAACATTTAGTCCCGGTTGGTGTCTCCAACCGGGACTAAAGGTCCATCTTTAGTGTTGAAACTCATGGCCTAGTACCGCCAGTCACGGCATAGTGTCGGCACTCACCCATGACATAATGTCGCCACCCACGATTAAATAAATCTAAACGTTATTAGTTTCGGATGGTGTCTCCAACCGGGACTAAAGGTCAATCTTTAGTACCGGTTGGAGACACCATCCAGGACTAAACGGGCTCGCACTGGTCCCAGCCTGCCGCAACCCCTTAAGTCCCGGTTGGTGTCTCCAACCGGGACTAAATATTCACCAACCGAGACTAAAGATGGAGTGGAAAGTTTTTAAATGAGTGCATAGTTTTTATAGATAGAGTATTTTTAGACCGGTACTAATTTTAGCATCGTGATTGCTTTTGATGTACTTATATAATGCAGATGAGTCGGCCGTGGATGTACGATGCTCCCTGAATGTCCGACACATTCATTAAAGGCGTGCATTATTTTTTCGATGTGGCTGAGGCGAACAAGCGGAATGGTTTTATGTGTTTTCTATGTCGTGTCTGTTAGAATGAGAAGGATTACTCTTCCTCAAGAATCATTCACACCCACTTGATTCAGTCCGATTTCATGTCCGGCTATAATTGTTGGAAAAAGCACGGAGAAAGAGGGGTTATGATGGAAGACAACAAAGAAGAAGAGAACGATGACAACTATCCAATGTTCCCTGAATACGGTGGTACTGCAATGGAAGACAATAAACAAGAAGAAGGTGAAGAACAAGCATCAGATGAGACCGCTGATCTTCGTCGGACCAATCTTGATGCATAGAGAGAATGCAAAAATAAAAATGAGAAGAAGAAGTTAGAGCGCATGTTAGAGGATCACAAAAAAATGTTGTACCCAAATTGCGAAGATGGAAACACAAAGCTCGGTATCACACTGAAATTGCTGCAATAGAAGGCAGGGAATGGTTTATCTGACAAGGGATTTGAGAAGCTATTTAAAATAATGAAGAAGAAGCTTCCAAAGGATAACGAATTGCCTGCCAGTACATACGAGGCAGAGAAGGTTGTCTGCCCTCTAGGATTGGAGGTGTAGAAGATACATGTGGGCATTAATGACTGCATCCTCTACCGCGGTGAGGAGTACGAAAATTTGGATGCATGCCCGGTGTACAGTGCATTGCGGTATAATTTCAGCCGAGATGGCCCTGGTGATGTTGAGGGCGAGGAGCGCCCCAGGAAGAGGGTTCCTGCAAAGGTGATCTTGAGGAATTCTATATGTTATACAAACAAGACGCCCTCGACTTGAGCCTTGTCAATTCCTATTATTTGTAAGTGATTCATTTATTTCTGTGATAAAGTCTCTAACTCATCTCATTTATTGCATGTAATTATCCTCACTATGCTATTATGCAGAATGAAGAGCGAGGAATGTGATCGAAAGGGAATCTTTCACATTGGATTCATTGACCCACGCCGAGACTGGTTGCTACGGTATTTCTCCAACGAGACAGAGCGTAACTTGCTAAGGTTCATACAGAGGCAACATTACAAAAGGATAATAATGTTTCCTTACAACTTCAAGTGAGATATTGAAAGTGCATGTGTGCCCCATGTGTGGTTTTGGTAATTAATGACAATCTTTATGGACTTATGTTTGCATTGAGTTTTTACCTGTAGGATTTGTCCATAGGCAATGCTTGAACCATATGTTGGCTTCAAGGTTGGGAGAAGAAGAAAGTAGAGAAGATCAAGTGTTGACCAAGGTTTCAATGAGTGATCCGGAGATTGGTCATGTGAGATTTGGGCCTATAGCAAGTGTGTCTTGAAGAATAAAGTTGGAGTGATATCTCTTATGTACTGTTGGGGATATACTTTCCGGGTATCCTCACAGTTCCTCACTGACCAGGGTGGCCCACTTCGGGTTAGAGCATTGCTTCACGGGTGGCCCAGTCAGGGAGAGAAGACGGAGTCCAATCCGTCTACGGGAAGGCCTAGAAGACTTACCGACTTAGGCCCATAATGTTACTTGTAGTTCAAGATGTACTCTGTAACAGACTCTTAGTCGTAGCCGGATAGATCTCTCCTATAAACCCTAGGCCGGATATCTATATAAGCCATCCTAGGGAGAGCCTTTAGGGCACCCAATACCTTTAGACCCTCAACTCGCACAGGCGAAACCCTTGTAACCCATATTCCGCTCGCCAGACATCGGATTGCTAGCAGGAGTAGGATCCGTCCAAAGCCGGCGGATTTGAACCTGGGTAAACTTGTGTGCTCACCGTCCCAGAATACCGTACGTCTCACCCCCCCTCTCTTCCGCACGCCTCGAGGACCCCCTCATGGCGTACTTGTCATCAATCCGACGACAGTTGGTGCCCACCATGGGGCAAGTGAGCTACGGATCTGCGTTCCGAGCGGAATCTGCAAGAATCGGCATCGGCGAGACTATCGCCGTCGGTCGCATCCTCTACGCCAGCGACGTCCCTCTCATCGTTCTCGACGAGACTTGGATTCCAGCAAAGGAGGTCGTGACTGCCTACACAATCATGTCTTTTGGCAAGATCGATGTTTACATCGGTTTCGCTGAACCTGCCCAACCCACCCCAGCGGTGATGATAGAGGCAGAAGAATTTTCTGGGTCCCCTTTGTCCGCAGAGGCGGCAGAATTCCGGATCTCAGAAAACCCTAATCCCACCCAGTCCGCACCAGTTGCGGAGACAGTGGAGAAATCCGAACCTGAAGAAGACCTAGCGGTCAACGACGGATCTGGAGTGGATCTCCCCGAAGAAGCCGGATCCTAGATCGACCCACCCATGGAAGTTGAAATCCGGGAGGAACATATCAACGGCACTGATTCCGGCTCTGATGATGCCGGAACAGACAGGCCTTTCCTAAGGTACACACTAAAACGTATGATACTGCAAGGCGAAAGCGCAGATGCAATCCTCGAGACCATCAAAAGTTTCGATATGGCTGATCGCGAAAGCCGCAGGTACCTCAGGAGGCACGCATCGCACTTCGTCGGATACGTGGGATCCGGATCCGGCTCTGCCGATGCTGGAGAAAACACCGACTCGGTGCTGGAGGCAATTGGAACAAACGCCGACGTACCCGCATCCTCGGATGAATCCATGACGTCGGCAGATTTCTGAAAGTTCTCCGCGGAATATGAAGAGGAGTATAACTCCAAAGCTGTAGAAAAAGGAGAAGCCATGCATGAAGGATCCGGGGAACACTCTCCCAAAGCACAGGATGACATGGACGTCGGAGACAATCCTGAAGTCCAGATGTCCGAGAGTACCGATCAGAGCTTGACTTCGGGAAACGGACCCAAAGCCGTCTTTGCTACCGGCTGCCAAGAAGGCAAAGAAGAAGAACAAGACCCTAGCAAAAGACCCTCTGACAGAGGAGGTGATTGCCGATGAATACGAGGAAGACTCGGATGGAGCACTAATCCCAGACGAGCCGAAAAAAGAAGCATTGGTGGATGGACACGTGATCACTGAAGGTGCGTGTAAACTCATCGATGCCGCACTAACCACACCTATCCCTACAGCTGCAGAACTTACTGCAGATGAGCTGGACGAAAGGGCCCAAGCCCTATAAGCGCGTCGTCAACAACTCCTCGATGAAGCCAAAAACATCGAGGTGGAGAAGAAACACATGTCGAACAAGGAGTACATGTCTTGTCTGCATCAGAAGACACGGAAGCGTCACATAGATGACAACCAATTCCCACGTGTCAGTGCCGTCCTTTTTGGAGATGAGATGGGGAAGCCATGGAAAGATAGCAACGAAGATTAGGTATACCCAACACCAGTACAAAATCCGTGGCAGCCCGAGAAATTCTATCGGCCAATCCAGGACCAGAGGAGATCCGTTTGGGTATCAAGCTACTTAACAAGGGACTGGAGCAGCAAAAGGTCGCTCTGTCCAGAAGTCAAAAACTGGTCTCAGATGCTGACCAATGTCGCACAGATCCGGCATGGGCTGACGTAAGACCCCATTACGTTCCGGAGCAGTATTATCGCCCTGAATGACAGGAAGACAATTATTTGAGAACCGGATCATCAGGATAGCATCGCAAAACCACATGCGGTTGGGGCAATGTCGCACCAGCGGCCGAGGAAGACGCCATCGCTGCCCTGATTCCGACGAATCCTCCTCGGCAAGAATCTAAGGATCGAAGGGGAGAAGATAAAGAGAAACGTTGGGAGGAGGATCGTCAGAGAATGCCGCCTCCTAGACAGGAGAACCGTCCGGCTGATCCTCACTATGGTGGGAACGATGGACAAAGGAACGACGGAAACCATGCAAGTACAAGCCGGCAGGGGGCTCGTCGTAGTCAAGACCCTCCCCGGAATCGGAATAATGACGTTCCAGATGGAGGCCGATGATCAGCCGGAAACTATCCAGCTGCTCCACCTTCTCCACCACACAGTCATCACAACGGCTCCCATGGAGGGCAAGGAGGAATACATGGCGGAGGAGGTGGTGGCAGAAGCCGAAGTCCGGCTCCACGGCACCGCAGCCACAGCCGGCATTCGGGACGATCCCTATCCTCGAATGACGCAAGACACATGATTAATTCCAACATCGAGGCTCGACGCTATGAAAACGATGACGTGTACGTGGGCCCAAAGTGCTTCGGTCCACGCATCAGAGCTACAAAATTCCCGAAAGGATTTGCTATCTCAAGACATATCCAAGCCTACGACGGCATTGCTCGCCGCACACCGGTTACTGATTTCTTCCAAGCTTGCTGCATCGCCAAAGGCGGAAACAGCCTGGTCGCAACCCGATATCTCCCACTTATGTTGCGGAAGACGGCACGATCATGGCTCAATGAACTTCCGGCAAACACCAACCATAACTGGTATGATTTACAAAGCGCGTTCTTTCGGAATTTCGAAGGCACATATCGGAGGCCCTGTACGGTTGGAGACCTACAACGTTGCACCCAGAAAGCCGGAGAAACTTGCCGAGATTACCTCGGACGATGAATCGACACCAAGAACTCCTGCGAAGGAGTAAATGATCAAACTGCGATTGAAGCTTTCATCGCAGGTCTCCCTATTGGTTTACTACGCCATCGCTTGAAGTGTGACAAGGTTACCGATTTGGGAGAGATGATAGAAACAGCGAGCAAGTATGCAGACGCTGACGACGATGCAGAAGGACTACTCAATGTCCTAGTTGTACCTCAGTCGGCAAAACAACCAAAGCAACAAGCTCAGAAGCGCAAAAACACCTCGGAAGAAAAACGCAACGCGGAAATAGCAGTAGTCACTACTGTTTCCGGGTCTGGAGGACGAGGAGGACGTGGTGGAGGCCGCGGGCGTGGCCGTGGGACATCAAGGGTCCAAGGTAGAGGAGAACAACAACCAGGCAAAACCTACTCTTGGGCCGACATTGCCAATAACCATGTGTGCATCACCTAGACGCCAATGGGGGCTCGTCCCACACCAACGCTGAATGTCGTTTCAATGACGACATCAAAAGAGATGACACCGCGGGCTACAAAGCTAAGCGGAAGAAGGGAAAGAAAAGTCCCAAAAAAGACAAGGAGACCAAGGAAGATTCCGACATGGAGGAAGCTGATGCTTCAAATCCCAAGTTAGGAGGGAAGAAGACTTTTCCCACCAAGAAGGACACTTATGTCACCTTCCTCGGATCTCAACCAGCAAAGGTCAAGAAAGCAGTTCTACACGAGCTCAATGCAACAGTTCCGGCTGTCCCCCAGTATTTGGACTGGTCGGAAGTGGCAATCACGTTTGACCTCGATGATCATCCGCCTAAATTACACAGGCGAGGAAAATACGCCTTAATTGTCAACCCACTTATTGACGGTTATGGTTTCTCCAAGACCCTCATGGACGGTGGTAGCAGCATCAATATTCTCTATGTCGAAACGCTACGCCGGATGAAGATCTCGGAGACCCAGCTAAACCATAGCTCTGTGATTTTTCACGGAGTTGTCCCAGGAAGACAAGCTAATTCCCTGGGAGAGATCACTTTGGATGTTACCTTTGGAACTCCAAAGAATTATTGAATGGAGGCACTTTCCTTTGAAGTGGTCCCGTTCAAGAGAGCATACCATGCTATATTCGGACGTCCGGCTTACTGGGCTTTTATGGCTCGTCCATGTTACATTTACAATATGATGAAAATTCTAGGTCCCAACGGCGTGACCACCATCAGGGGAGACCCGAAGAAAGCGCGAGAGTGCGAGGATGGAAATGCCGCCTTTGCTGAAGCTTTGCTGCACGCCCAGGAGTACCAGGAGATCAAGAAGAGCATAGATCCGTCCGAGATGCCCGCAACGAAGAAGGAGGTTACCAAGCCAAATCCGGAGTTCAAGGCATCAGAAGAGACGAAGAAAGCGTCGTTGAAGGAAGATGACCCATCCAAGGTGACCCAGATAGGCGTAGGCCTAGATAGCGCATAGGAAAGCGCGGTCGTCAAGTTCCTCCAAGCAAATCAAGATATCTTCGCATGGCAGCCATCTGACATGACCGGAGTACCTAGGGAACTTGCCGAGCACTCTCTAAATGTAAACCCGAACGCTAAACCCGTCAAACAGTCCTTACGACGGTTTGGTGATGAAAAGCGTAAGGCAATAGCTAAGGAACTAGCGCGGCTCGAGTTAGCCAGATTCATAGAAGAGGTCATCCATACTGATTGGTCGGCCAACCCTGTAATGGTCCCTAAAAAGGACACCACTAATTTAAGGATGTGTGTTGATTATACTGCCTTGAACAAGGCTTGTCCAAAAGATCCGTTTGCTCTGCCTAGAATTGATCAAGTTATCGATTCTACGGGCTCCTGAACTCCTGCTTTTCTCGACGATACTCGGTTATCACCAACCGATGAAGGAATCTGACAAAGTCAAAACTTCATTCATAACCCCCTTCGGAACCTTCTGTTTTGTTACGATGCCCTTTGGGCTGAAGAACGCAGGAGCTACGTACCAGCGCACGATGCAGCGTTGCCTCCACGACCAACTCGAACGCAATGTACATGCATACATGGATGATATCGCGGTGATGTCCAAAAAGAAGGAAACGCTCATTTCCAACTTGGAGGAAACGTTCGCCAATCTATGAAAATACAACATCATGCTTAACCCGAAGAAATGCTTCTTTGGAATACCAACCGGAAAATTGTTAGGTTTCATCGTGTCTCAAAGAGGCATAGAGGTGAACCGCGACAAAATCAAAGCTATACTCAATATTTCCAGGCCAACTCGTCTGAAGGACGTACAAAGATTAACTGGTTGCATTGCTGCGGTCAGTCGATTTGTAAGCCGGCTTGGTGAAAGAGCCGCACCATTATACAAACTCCTGAAGAAGACCAAGGATTTTGTCCGGATCGACGGTCAAGCTGCACTACAAGACCTGAAGAAAGTATTCTCATCTGCTCCTATCCTTGCAGCGCCGGAACCTCAGGAACCGATGTTGCTTTATATTGCTGTGACAAATAAGGTCGTTAGTATCGTCATGGTGGTGGAGAGACCAGAGGAAAATCAGGAACACTTGGTGCAGCGTCCGACTTATTTTGTCAGTGAGGTCTTGACAGAATCAAAACAGCGATATCCGTACTATCAAAAGTTGGCTTACGGTGTTTTCCTAGCATCTCATAAGTTACGACACTATTTTCAGGAGCATCCAATTACCGTGGTGAGCAAAGCTCCCATGAGAGACATAATCAACAATAGCGATGCCACAGGACATGTCGCCAAATGGGGCATAGAGCACTCAGCTTTCGATATTGAGTATAAACCTCGGACATCAATCAAATCCCAGATCCTTGCCGACTTTGTCGCTGATTGGATAGAGACGAAGGAGAACATGGTCCTCCCTGAGTCGGAATATTGGACCCTCTTTTTCGATGGGTCTAAGGCTCGAGGGGGCTCGGGGGCTGGCGTGGTGCTCAAATCACCCCAAGGAGATAAACTATTATACGTGTTGCAGATCCACTTCATAGCGACAAACAACATTGCCGAGTATGAAGCACTGCTGCATGGAATCCGGATTGCCAAGGATATTGGCATCCGACGTTTGATGTGTTATGGAGATTCGGATCTTGTTGCTCAGCAAGTCTCGGATATTTGTAATGCAAATAAGCACATGGCAGCATATAAAGCCGTCGTGGATGATCTATCTAAATTGTTCGAAGGGTTTGAAGTTCAACACATCCCTCGAGCAGAAAATGAGGAAGCATATGCACTATCTCGAATAGGCTCTGCAAGGAAAGAGGTCCCAGATGGCGCATTTTTAGAGCACCTCAAGGTTCCCTCGATAAAGGGAGTAGATGAGGAATATCCGACCAAATCCGACTCACCTTTAATAGCAGTTCTGGCTGTAATTCCCAGCTGGACTCAACCCTACCTTGATTACTTGGTAGATGGAAAATTACCCGAAGACGAGGTGCTGAGCCGGCAGATTATCCGACGAGCAAAAGCCTATACTATTGTTAAAGGTGAGCTCCATAAATGGAGTGTTTCTGGGGGTTTTCAGCGTTGTGTATCTCCAGAAGAAGGAGTGGAAATCTTAAGGGAAATCCACGAAGGCGAGTGTGGTCACCACGCTGCAGCCAAGTCTTTAGTGGCAAAAGCTTTTAGACATGGATTTTTCTGGCTTACAACTCAGGCAGATGCCGAACGGTTAGTCAAGACATGCAAAGGCTGCCAAAAGTACGCCAGGCAAGCTCATGTTCTGGCTGATCAGCTGCGAACAA
This sequence comes from Avena insularis, assembly GCA_023614405.1. Lineage (NCBI taxonomy): Eukaryota > Viridiplantae > Streptophyta > Magnoliopsida > Poales > Poaceae > Avena > Avena insularis. The sequence continues at coordinate 89,235,715 of CM042696.1, read as the reverse complement.
TACCTATAACATGGCCTTTTGCGGTCTGGAGGCTTGATATGGTAGGACCTTTTAAACGAGCTCCAAGTGGATTCACTCACCTCTTACTGATGGTGGATAAATTCACGAAATGGATCGAGGCTAAACCTGTCACTAGTTGTGATGGAGCAACAGCCAAAAGATTTGTCGAGGATGTTATAATCCGGTATGGTTATCCACATAGCATTATCACGGACAACGGGAGTAACTTTTCTATGGGAGAACTGGCTGAATTCTGCGATGAGCAAAATATCCGGCTTGACATTGCGTTAGTCGCACATCCACAAGCTAACGGACAAGTCGAAAGAGCAAATGGTTTAATTCTACAAGGCTTGAAACCAAGACTCGAAGCACCACTGAGACGTGCTGCAGGGGCTTGGGCAGAGGAACTACCCTCTGTGATTTGGAGTTTGCGAACAACTCCGAACAGGTCAACAGGATATACACCTTTCTTCTTGGTCTATGGCGCAGAAGCAGTTCTTCCTAGTGATTTAATTCATATTTCTCCTAGAGTGGCACAGATATCGAAGAGGATGCCGAGATTTCTCGACAAAATGATCTCGACTTAGTCGAAGAAGTTCGCCGTTGCTGAAATGAGATCTACAACCTATCGCCAGGTTACGCAAGTATCATAGCGAGAGTCCAAATAGATCTTTCAATAAAGGTGATTTGGTTCTCCGGCTTGTGCAACAAAGAAAGCACAAACTTTCCCCAGTATGGGAAGGGCCCTTTTTAGTTAGTCGAGTATTGTGCAATGGATCGTACTACTTAACTGACATGAGGCCACCAAAGAAAGACCTGCTACTAAGAAGAGAAAGAGAGTCGGAGGCAAGACAAATCCGGATGAGTTAGATGGACCATGGAATATTGCTCAGCTATGTCCCTTTTATTCTTAGTTTATCCTTCTTTGTAATCATACATATGTACATGTTCGTGAGAAATAAAAGTTTTGGTTGCCTCAAGTTTTTCCGAGAAGTTCTTAAACCATCTTATTTCAATGATCATGTCATAGTCGAAAAATCCAGAATGCTTGAAAGTACTTTATGCTCATGTTCGCTTCTGGTTTAGATTTCGATTCTAAAACTGCTACCTCGGGTATAACTCTAAAAATTCTAGTCTTTACTTTGGTTATTTGTCCGATTGTCGGATGCGGTAGTTTCCGAGTAGTGAATTGTTGGTACTGGAAGCCGGCTTTGTTTCCGAGTTTAAACTGGTTTAGCAATTGAGCTCCGTTGCTCGGCAAAGTTTCCGGCTGAAGGTTTAGCCGGCTCACGAAAGGGACGAGGCGGAAAGCCAGATAAATGATAAGTCGAGACGAAAAATATAAGTGCTTGTGAAAATATTTCAGGCACACAAAAAAGTCAAAGGGCAAAAGTGCTAAATAGATAAAAAACTTAGCACTAGCAAAAAGTCATAGTACTTAATATTTACAAAACGCATCATGTTCTTTCACAGAATAATACATAAGTTTGTGGTCTATGATGCAGGAGGAGATGAAGGATCTACTGGCTCGCTGGTCACTCCGCCTTGATATCGTTCCGAGATATTCGCATCCGAGTTGGTGCGTTCATCGTCGGACACTTCTTCAGCTTCTTCGGCAGGAGGAGGCGGAGTATCCACGCGGATGAAGAAGGGGACCTCGTAGCTGGTCAGGTCAGCTACGTGGCACCCATATCCGGCGCAGGAGTGCATGATGGCTTGAAGGTCCTGCTCCTGGCCGTCTTCGTCTACCTTGCAGTACCCTTTAGTCACTTGCCATATTTCCATGTTTCCATGGTGGCTCATGACCATGGAGAGGGCATTCTGCGTGGCAGTCCGCGCGTAGGACATATTCTAGTCCCGAACAAGCTGCGGCATCTCCTTGGCCCTGTCCCGCACCTCAAAATCCGACATGCTTGGCATGTCCGGAATCCTGAGAGACTCGCCAATGTCCTCAAGGGACTGGCGGTAGTCATGAAGAAGATCACCGACTTGGGTAAGCCGGTGAGTGCGGGGCTCGGACGAGGAAGAGTCCGACAACTTTAGAGGACCTATACACAAAGCAAGTCAAGAAAAATCCAACATTGATAACAGTCGAAGAAAAGATAAGTCAGAAAGGTGGAATGTACCAAGGATGACGTCGTCAATCTTGGTCTTCTCCTCCCGGAGACTCTGGAGTTCAGCCCGGAGCGCCTGGGATATATCCTTCTCTCTGCCAAGCTCATTCTTGAGGTCCGAGATTACTTTATCTTGAGCGGCAATCTTGCCATCGCGCTCTTCAGTGGCCATGGAGTAGGATTCCAGGACTTGAGCTATGCTCGTTTCATGATCCGCCTTGAGCTTATCCAGCTCTTGGCGAAGTCCCTTGTTTTCCACCACCAGGGTTTTGAGGTTCTCGGCCTCTTCAATCATAGCGATGGACTGTTTCACCAACGCTGTAAGACAAAAAGAACAATAGTTCAGAAAAATTCGACATTAAAAAGCAAAAGGCAAGGTTTGAACCTCGAAATGTTTATCTTCGGCTTCATCCTTGGCTACCTTGAGCTCAGCATTTTTAAGCCGGAGAGCTTTGATCTCTCTCCGCTTATCATAGACATTGGACAATAATTCCTGGTTATAGGAACATACTTTCTGTAAGTCAGAATACCCAAATTCAGAAAGCTACTTAAGACTCGGGCTAATATTTTTACTAAATATCAGCACGATCCTTGGGGGCTACACTAGTTCGTTCTTTGGCATCCTAATGAAAGCATAAACTTGGATTCTATATCCTACTTCATGCTTGGGGGCTAGAGGATATGATATAACATAATGTAAAAACAAGAGTTGGAATTCTGACTTACATATTGCTCGCGGGTGAGTTTGTCTAAACCCGCATTCACTTCAGATGCCACCTTCTCGGCGAGAGTAAGAGGGATCACTAGAGCTGTTGGAAGCTCGCCAGTCCTGATCCTCTCGTCGTGAAGGCGAACTTGAGTGAGAAGGTCGGAGAACTTGACGTCCTCTGCTTCTTGCGCCTCCTCTTCAGGGGATAGATGGCTTTTGTCCAGGACTTGCCTGGCTAGCCGCTGGATCTCTGCAGATTTCTGGGTTAGGCCAAATTTGGCAAGACCCGGATTGTTGAGGAGGTTTTCGGCGAAGACTTCAGCCGAGGGATCATTACCCGAAGAGGGTTCACCCTTATCTTGACCTGACGCTTTTCCGTGATGGCGCCAAGATACGACAAGGATCGTCGGCTCCACTTGAGGAGCCGGATCTTCTGCAATCACCGGAGAAGGGATGATCGCCGGAGTTGCAGAAGGTCGAGGGGCCGGAGTCGGAGGAGCCACGGCAGGGGAAGCTATTGTAAGCTTCGTCTGGTGCAAGGGCTTCGAAGAAGTTCCCTTCCCGTTACCCTTGATGATTGATTTTGCTCTGAGAAGGTAGTAAAGACGGAAACATTACATCTCGAAAAGAAACTTGAGTAAACAACAAAGGCGGAAAAGTTGTGACAGAAGGTTACCTCTTCACGACTGGCACCTCCTTTGTGCCAACTGCCACTGTCGGAGCTTTGCGCTTCTTGAGCGCAAGATCCGGCAATGGGACTACTTCTGTCTCCTGAGAAAACTCAGGAGGGTATCCTTCGAGTGGAGCAAACTCCGACTTGGGGAGGTCAGCAAGCTGAAAATAAGAACACAAATCAGCACTGCGATATAACTCGAAAAGTGAAACACGCAGAAGATGTTCTGATAGAAGCTTACCGCTACCACAGGGTTTTCTACCGTGTGCATATCCAGAGAAATCTCCAGAATCCTCCTCTCGATCCGCTCCTTGATCAGCCACTTGATCTGGTTGATGTAGCCTTGAGTGGAGTAGTATTTCAGGCTGATACGGAGAGAGTCTTTTTTGGAAGACGTGATGGAGTGCATCAGTGTATCCCCGTGGTACTGAAGTGGCTGGATCCGACGTGAGACCCAGCATTGGACTAAGTCGGATCCTTTCAGAGCCTTGTGCTTGATAAGGTATTCGATCCGCCTCTTAGCAGGATCAGATCGTCGGTGAGAGCCGGAGCAGCCTCGTCCCAGGAAGGCTGGGTCGTGGTAGCTCCGTCGACAAAAGCCGGCAAAGCAGTTGTTGGAGATATGCCCAAGAGGCAATAATAAAAGTGGTTATTATTATATCTTTGTGTTTATGATGAATGTTTACATCCCATGCTATAATTGTATTATAAGGAAACACTAATACATGTGTGTTTTGTAAACATAAAAGAGTCCCTAGTAAGCCTCTTGTTGAACTAGCTTGTTGATTAGTAGATGATCATGGTTTCCTGATCATGGACATTGGATGTCATTAATAACAAGATTATATCATTAGGAGAATGATGTGATGGACACACACCCATAGTAAGCGTAGCATAAGATCAAGTCATTTAGTTCGTATTGCTATAAGCTTTCAAATGCATAGTAACCTAATCCTTCGACCATGAGGTTATGTTAATCACCATCACCGGATGGGTACTTTGATGACATCAAACACCGCTTCATAACTGGGTGGTTATAAAGGTGTCATTGGGTATTCTGAAAGTATGTATTGAAGCGCATGGACCAAGATTGGGATTTGTCCATCCATATGACGGATAGATATGCTCTGGGCCCTCTCGGTGGAATGTCATCTAGTTAGCTTGCAAGCATGTGACTAGGTAACAAGGGATGACATAACATGGAACGAGTAAAGAGTACTTATAAGTAACGAGGTAGAACTAGGTATGGAGATACCGACGATCAAACCTCGGATAAGTAGAATATCGCGTGACAAAGGGAATTGGTTTCGTATGTTAATGGTTCTATCGATCATGAAGTCATCGTTGAGTATGTGGGAGCCGTTATGGATCTCCAGATCCCGCTGATGGTTATTGATCGGAGATGTGTCTCCATCATGTCTGCATATTCACGGACCGTAGGGTGACACACTTAAGGTTCGAAGTTGTTTTAAGTAGATATGGAATGTGCGTTGGAAACCGAATGTTGTTTGGAATCTCGGATTGGATCCGGGACATCACGAGGAGATCCGGAATTGTCCGGAGAATAAGATTCATATATTGGGGATCATTTTCTAAGTTAGGAAATGTTTCGGAGTATTTGTATGGGGATTCTAGAAGGTTTGAATGTTAGGAAGGTTCTAGGAGATTTCTTGGAGTTTGCTTGAAAACCAAGAAAGGATCAAGGAGTCCTTGTGGGGCAAGACAAGGAGTCGTGGGGGAGGAGGACTCCTCCCCCCTCCCAATCCGTCGGCCAAGGAAGGGAGGGGAGTCCTACTAGGACTCCCCCTCCCATGGCGCCTCCCTCCTTTAAATAGAGGGGTGGGGGTGCCACCCCCTTGCCCCCTACACATCAAACCCTAGCCGCCGCCTCTCTCCTCCTCCTTCCCTCTGCTCAGGCTTAGGCGAAGCCCTGCAGAATTCTCTACTCCACCACCAGCACCACACCGTCGTGCTGCTGGGATTCCTTGGAGAAGATCTACTACCTCCGTCATTTGGAACGGGAGAGGAAGGTCCGCCGACCATCGCAGGACCGATCATGGAAGCGCCGCCGAACACGGGAAGGATCGTCCACACGATCTTGAGATCGGCAAGTGATCGACTACATCAACCCCGAGATCCAATCTCGTAACGCTTTCGGATCTACGAGGGTTAGTACAGATCTATCTCGTTGCACATGTCTAATTGATTAGATCTTGGCTTTTATCTAGATTAGATCTGGGTTTTGTTCGTTCTTGCGGTAGAAATTTTTTGTTTTCCATGCTACGAACCCATCAGCAGTAGCTTTGCCGGGAGTTGGAATATCCCTATGGTAGAAAAAAGTGGCTGGCCATTGTTTGACTGAGTCACTGGCAGAAATTTTGGGATATGCCCGGTCTCGTCTAACAGAAAAACTAATGGTACCGGTGATGTAAGGAACACCGGCAGTAATAGAATTTCTCCGGACATGGAAATAGTACCGGAAGAGAAGCAAACTCGGCCTAATGCCGAGGAAGCCCTCGCAAAGCGTAGCATATGCGCTCATTTCTAGAAGGGAATTGGGAGGAAGATTGTGGAGTTGAACTCCATAGTGGTCAATTACCTCGGTCCAGATGGGTGCCGAAGTGGACGCGCTCGCCCTCGCGCGGATTGGGGACGGTTTCCCTAAAGCTGGTCCGCCAGTCGCCGACAGCGAGAAGCCCCTCCTTCTCCACGTTCTTGAGGCCCTCCTCGTTGAGGGCGCAGGGGATCCAGACTCCCCGGAAACTCTCCTTCTCCGCTGCTGCTTCCGCTGCTGCCGCCAGACCAGAGGAAGATGAAGATGAAGCCATTTTTCTCCGGTGGAAAAAGTGACCTTAGGGTGGTGGCGCAAGGAGCTCTGTGGGAGGAGGACGAGGAAGATCTGTGCGCGTGGAAAGATTGGGAAGGAAGGTATGGCAAAGGACTGGTGGGGATTAGAAGAAGAAATCTAAACCCTTATATCCACCTACCTGCGCCAAGATTCGTGCAAACGCTACAATGTAACCGCCACGCGTCGTGGAAAGAACTGGGTAGGGCCCGCGCAATGATTGCGTCGCCTCGATCTCCACGCACGCATTGAAACGGCGCCTCGGTTCCGTGAATCGCGGACCCACCAACGGTCGTGGCCGATTTTAACGTCTGCCGATGACGGACTTGACCATGCTTGTGTCAGGTGGCGTTAGAGACCAAGTTCCGGCTTAGTTTAAAAGCGAGCTGGAAAATCTGAGTTACCAACTGAAAGGTCCGACTTATTTTTTAAGACCCGGATCATATCTTTTGTTGTGAAGTTTCAGGAACCCTTCAAGACTCTGTAAGCTAGACGATGATAAAATCCGACTTTGGATCTTGGAGGCCTCCGGGGGCTACTGTTGGGGATATACTTTCCGGGTATCCTCATAGTTCCTCACTGACCAGGGTGGCCCAGTCAGGGAGAGAAGATGGAGTCCAATCCGGCTACGGGAAGGCCCAGAAGACTTACCGACTTAGGCCCATAATGTTACTTGTAGTTCAAGATGTACTCTGTAACAGACTCTTAGTCGTAGCCGGATAGATCTCTCCTATAAACCCTAGGCCGGATATCTATATAAGCCGTCCTAGGGAGAGCCTTTAGGGCACCCAATACCTTTAGACCCTCAACTCGCACAAGCGAAACCCTTGTAACCCATATTCTGGCTTTGCCGTGTTACTGGATTGCTAGCAGGAGTAGGATCCGTCCAAAGCCGGCGGATTCGAACCTGGGTAAACTTGTGTGCTCACCGTCCCAGAATACCGTACGTCTCACCCCCCTCTCTTCCGCACGCCTCGAGGACCCCCTCATGGCGTACTTGTCATCAATCCGACGACATGTACCTTCAAGACACCAACATAAGAATAAAGAAGAAATGGTGTGCAAGTTCAAGATGAGCCATCTCGAAGATATCATTTGCTTAAAGCTTGCCATCCTATGGTGATCATGGATATGAGAAGATGATATGCCTAAAAGAGAAGCTCTACCATACTGGAGTATGGGGGAGCAATTTGCAATTCTTCACCAAGCTAGCGCAATCAAGAAAGGTGTTCCATCTTGAGGTGGAGAAGATCGTCATCATCAAGCTCAAGTGGAATATGTGCAAGGAAAATGTATGGTCTTGATAGGGTTTCCTTCTTACCGGTCTCGTGGTGTTAGTTGGAGACACTGGTTTATAGGATAGATAATCGTACTATCAAGAGGGGCTCTACATTAAGTAACTTGATCATATCCTTCGGAGAGAGCTCAAACCTTTGCATACTTGGCATCATCTTTCTTGGTTATTATTTGGATCTTATCCATATGAGGTTCTAGAGTTTGTGGTAATATTCATAACAAGCTCTAGTTCATCAAAAACGGATTTCCCTTTATACCTTATTGCGTTTTTTTATCTTGGAGGTTTTCCGGTTTCTCACCAAGATAGGTATCTCACATCATACTACATGAAATGTTCTCTCTTGGTGGTATCCAATATTTCCCCTTTCCAACAAAATTGGTTTCGGGTCAATCGTAGTCAGGATGCAAATGTTATGTTCGTTATAGTTTTGTTGTTTCTGTCAGTTTTGCCTCTAGCAGGATTTTGGACCGGAATCTTCGATGTGTACAGATTAGAGTCTCTGGTGTGGTCCAGAGTTCTGCCACAAATCTCCGGAGTGGATCAAAGATGGTGCCCAGGGTCAATATGATAGGTGGTCCAGAGATGTACTGGAGGCGGGCCGGAATCTCCGGTGTGGTGCTCAAAACGAAGTTTCCGGTTTGCAAACACCGGAGTCTAAGGTGTTCCCCAGTCCGGAGTTTCTGCCAAATCTCCGGAGTGAGCATCAAGACTAGGCTCTGTACAGACTGATAGGTGGTCCAGAGATGGACCGGAGACGGGCCGGAATCTCCGGTGTAGGCCAGAGTCTCCGTTGTGAATATCAGAGTTTCCGGTGTGGAAACTCCCCAACGAGAAGAAAACGGCCAGAAATCAGTGGGCCTATAAATAGGGGAATGTTCGTTTGTGGTACCAAACTTGGTGGTTGAGCGAACCGCAGTACCCAAGTTGCCATCAATCACGCGGAGGGGCCATAGTAGATTCGCCAATTGTCCAAAAGGGCCAAATGGGGGTGAATACAAATCTAACGTCCAAACAGTCGTTTGAACCAGACGAAAAACGGTTGAACTCAAATACCGCCGTTAGGTCAACTTTTCTTGGCCCGCCATGTCAGTATTCCCCGTTATCTTTTACGGTCGTGGACTAGCTTACCCCTGCGTGGACCAGATCCCTGAGTGGACGAGATCTATTTCTTTGCTCTGCTCTGGTCTTCTCCCCTGCTCCCCTCCTCATAACATTTGCTCAGCTCTGGCTGCTCGTCTCAGATCGGAGCTCGCACTTGCTCTAATTCGCGTATCCGTCATGTACGGTCAACCTCCCACGCCTCTAATCGAAGCTCGCAGCCGTCGTCATTGCATCATCCGCCGTATCGGAGCTTCACGTCCCCGGACTAATATCTCGCCTCTGGCTAGTCCTTCTCACACGACAGAGCGCGTCCCGTCAGGCGATCCAGGCCGGTGACCGGCCTCGGGAAGTTGCGTGCTGCCGCGCACCTGCATGGTAGCCGCACGGCAGCAGTTCGACCACGCTCTCATGGCCACCGTGTTGGGCATCCGTCCCGCTGTGTCGCCGACAGAGTTGTTGTCGGCTTTCAGGTCTCGTTTTGGGATCAGACGAAATGAGGTCAACATTGAGGTATGCGCGCCGCCATTCGATTTTTTCGTCTGGTTCAAGCACAGCTCAGACACCGAGCGCGTTCTGCATTCTTCCCATTCTATCGAGTGCTGCAGGGAGAAAATGAGCTTCATGCGTTGGCATCGCGCCTGTGGGTGGGACGATCGCTTGGGGCAGCTTCGTTTCTTCTCCAAACTCGGCTTTGACGGCCTCCCATTGGATGCTTGGGAGCCGGAGGCCCTCAAGCAGGTCGTCAGTAGCCTTGGCGGCGAGCTGGTGGAAATCGTGCCACCGAGCGACAGATGGGTCATCGAGGTAAAGGCGTGGCTGAAAGATCCTGACGCCGTTCCTAAGATGTACGAGGTGCAGATTCCAAGCAGGGCAGGGCGACTTTCTTGGAAGCACCGGTCATCATCCACCGGAGGAGGTTGGACTCGGTACATGGCATTCGTGGCCCCAAGAGGCTGCCGAAAGCACCCTCGTTCTGCGGTGTTGGCTGGAAGGATCGATGGCACAGACCGCCACCATTTCGTGACGGGCACAGTTTGATGGGGGACCGGGCTTGGACGAGCTGGTGGTTCTGATTTCCCTCGAGTGAAGACAGAGCTCTAGTGAATTGCCGTGGTATGTGTGGCTAATGAATTTGTAGTATGGAGAGCGTAGCAGGAAGTTAGCATCGACTAAAAATGTGTAATAGTTTGAATCGATGTAGTACGTGCGTGTAATAGTTTGAAGTAGTATGTGTGTGTAATAGTTTGAATCGATGTAGTATGTGTGGGTAATGAATTTGATGTAGTGTGTGTGTGTAATAGTTTGAATCGATGTAGTTGAACACCGTGCTTTATAATTTCTGTGAATAACCAAGGACAACCTCATGAAAAGAGGGTGGTCTGGCAATGAGCAATGTCAATTCTGTGGATGCCAGGAAAATATAGTCCATCTCCTCTTCAAGTACTCCCTCTGTTTCAAAATATAAGATGTTTTAGCTTTGTGAATGGAGCGTATCTAGACATCTTTTAGTGATGGTGCTTTCTAAACCTAGATGAACCTACATACTAAAAGGGGACTAGATACACTTTATTCACAAAGCTAAAACATCATATATTTTGAAACGGAGGGAGTACAAGGTAGCTACATTTGTAACACGTTGAACTGCAAGACCATTTTGCAGGCAACACAATACAAAGGAAAAAAATGGTTTACAACACGCATGCAGACGCAAAAATCTGTAGTCCGATAAAAGATGCCAGTTAACTGGATTGAACCACGACTAGTAATTGAAGGAAATAGGTACTTGATAGTATTTGCTTACAACAGTATTACTTCTATACAAAAGGGTCTTATACCTGCACAAAAGTGGGCTAAACTTCCTACTAGTTTATAGAACAATTCGTCAACATTTCATCTACAAAAGCCATTTTTCAGTCTGAACTTAACTATTCTACACTGAAGAAACTACAGATCTCCACCAGAAAAGTTGGCTGGCCAATTGCCTTGAGAGGACATAAGTTCTTTGATCATTTAACCCAAACTGATCTATTGCCTTCCCGCCAAACTACAAGAAATCTTCATCGTTCATGCACGAGCGATTTGCGTGCGCCAGTCCCGGTTCAGTTCGACCATCTGCGCCGCCGCAACGATTTCTTCGAAACTGAAATTCATCATCTTCTTCTCGGGATCGTAGGTTCGTGTGAACTCGAACCTGAATTCCGGGGCTGAGCTGATGCCCGTCGCTGGCTCCGGCTGTCGAACAATCCAGCATGCTGAGTGTAGACACTTGGTCGCTGCCATGGTACGGCCTTCGACGTTGCGTAGGATGGAGTGTCTTTGCCGCAGACGGCGTGCTCCCAGCCTACCCCACTGAGGTAAGGTAGTCCGCGCTGAAGCGTGGACGCGAGAGTTCCTAGACCTTGGCGTTGTCCTGTTCGAGGGTGTGTACCCTCGGCGGCGGCATGCTCTCATGAACGATTTGATACGTACCTTGTTCACACTGCCTAGAGCATGCCGTAATGCTGCCGCGCGATTTCTCCACATCACTCTCTTGGCCCTGCTTGCCGCATCTGGCGCCGACGACGGCGCAGTCGCCGTCGCGGCTGATTCGGCACATTCGGGGAAATCATCCGCCTAACAGGGCAATGGGAAACCGGCCTTGAAGTAGAGCTTCATGGCCTGCCTTAGAGGGGCTAAATACTCCAGTTTCAGCGGCTGTCGCGGCGGCGGCTTAGGCGGGGCCATGTTACCCTAGTTGATGCGGCACAGAGGAGCTGCGCAAGGTGAACTGTGGTTAGTCGGAGAAGGGGAGTGAAAGACTGACCGTAGGTTTGGACTACGGGCACGCATGAAAATAACCATTTCCCATTTCCTTAGAGGGTAATAATTCGACACTCGTTGCATTAACAGCTCAATCTTTATTTCCCTTCTCAGCATAAGAGTGCGAACGTATTAAAAAGATCGGGCGTGGCTATCCACCTCATCAGGCAATGTACCAGGACAGGTAGGAGACGGGACCGAGTTTCATTTTAGAAATGTTGACGACTGTGCCTTTATGTTTATACGATATTATTTATATGCCACCATGTACCATCGAGTGTAGCAACACCATCAGAAACAGGGGATAACGACGTGGCATGTTTTATTTTTTTAAAGGGCATCAGAAACAGGGGATGCCGACGTGGCATGTTATCTGACTGGCGGGTCCGCCCCCTCCACCTTTGACGGCGCGCATCCCAGGTTCGAGAGGTGGTGCCGCCCACCAACACATTATTGTGGAATTTTCCATGTGGGACCTGAATTCGCCACGAAATGATGCCCATGTCGAACACAGAGAATTCTGAAAGAAGCTAGCAAATAATACGCATACTGCTCATCGAAATAATATAAATACAGTACAAATTTCTACTTTGAAAAATAGACCTGAAAATGCTACCAAATAACCTAGGATGAATATAGGATTCATTCTCCCCTATATATTTCGTCGGCGGCGGCTAACGCGTGCTGCAACACATGTTCAGAGAACTCTCTCCGTCTGTAGTGTGCTGCCAGTATCTCGTCCAGAGGGTAAGGCCTCGGTGTATGTTCCAGACTTAAGCCATACATTACCATTGTTGGTTCCTCTTCCCAGGCTTGAACCTCATGATCGCATACCGATAAAATTTCAAGTATATGCAACCGGGTTTGACTATGGGGTGTAACCTGGTGTCAATGGAGATAGACCGATTGTAACCAACGAAGAGGGCACGACTTCCAATGTCACCGACGGCCTCGAGAGAGCGGTTCTCCATGTCCACTCGGTACAACACCGGTTGCCCTTTGGCGAAATCCCCGTTCAACACAAGAAGCAGATCACCATCTGACTCCACAAGGTAAAATTTGTAAGTTCCGCGTACCTGTTCAAAGACTGGGGCCGAAATTATTTTGGCCATCGTGGATAAGGTTTCATACCGTGTTAATCGGATGTTGGTCGACAAGATGTCTCCATTCTCAAGTAATGCATATACTTCCCCTCGGAATGCCGTCATGCAGACCAGAAGCGTATCAGGAGGTGGCGAATGTAATCCTTCTCCAAATGATCCATTGATTTGCCCTGTTGGGGTGCTCTCATCGGCCCATGCAATATGATCTGGATAATTAGTGCAAACAAACACCATCGTCGGGGACTTCGTCACGACGACAGATTGCAGAAGATCAGATGGTATGCATGCTTGAAACTCGGTGTTAGACTTATGAGTGATTGGGTTCGTGGAATCTGCACGGCTCAACCCTCCGAGCAAGCACGATGACGCCACGAGAAACACCGGAAGTAGAATCTTTTGGAAGAAGAGGGCATCGCTTAGCACTAAGATGTTTACAATGGAAAATACCAATAAATATCGGATGTGAATGTGAACTGCGATGGACGCCCATTAGATTTGTCACGAAGCAATGACCAGATGGCGAGGAAGGTGAAGTCGCCAACGTTTGGAAGTGTGTGATCTATCATGATCCAGTTGTTGAGATGGAATTCGGGCACCTTTAAAGTGCGGCGCCAATCGGTGCAGACTTCCCGACAAGCAGCATAGGTGTCGACGTACTCCTCTTTCTCCAGCAAATAGTCGGCGATCTTGCGAAGTGGGTTGGCTGGGAGATCGGCCTAGTTCCTCTTCATCTGGCTACTGGCCATGGCTTACGTGCGGGAATGTTTTGATCGAGGAAGAAAGAAGAACTACCACTGCGAGGAGAAGAAGAAGAGGATATATAACGATTTAGGAGACGAGAATCGCCATCTGCGAGACGATGAGACGGGGGAGAAGAAGCGGAACTGCCAATTCAAGTTTGGATCAACGGGCTTTTTACGGAACTAGCGCGTGAACCAGCCATGCACTGCATGCAAGTTTTGATCAAACAGACTGACATGTGGGACCTGCTAAAAATTCCGCGAAGTGCTCCCTGTGCATAGTGCGCTGACAGGTGGCATGTTTTCTGGCAGGCGGGCCTGCCTCCTCCACCTACGACGGTGCGCGTCCTAGGTTCGAGGGCTGGTGCCGCCCACCAACACATTATTGTGCATTTTTCCATGCTTTGTCGCAACCAGCTCCGCTCCGCTCCTCTCCTCTGCTCCTGCCGCCGCCACTCCGCTCAGTCGTGCACCGCTCTCGTTGTCTCCTTAGGTCGTCGTCCTCCCACCTCCCTCCTCGCCATCCTCATGTCCCTCCCTCCTCCGCCTGTCTCCTTGCCGCCGCCCACCGCCCAGGCGCGTCTGGAAACGAAAACCGAGAGTCGGCCGTTAGGTTAGGGGCCCAACGACGCTGGTGATCCAGATCTCGCTCGGAGATGGATCTTGCGAGGCTTGAGAGCACGGATATGGGTCCTGCACGGCTGGAGAGCACGGAATCTCCTTCAAGTCTGGAGAGCATAGAGGACAACAAAACGGGGGGAGAGGAAGCGGGGTGCAGAGCTTTGGAGGTATGGAGCCCGAAGAAGGTGCCGTGCGTACACATTGAAAGGTAAGAACTGTGATTCCTTATCTGCATACCCCAATTAGCGTTTCTAGTCCCGTGGTGATGGCATGGATATGTGTTGGTAACCGCAGGATGTCTGTACAGCTTGTCCTTGAGCATGATGCTTTGTCAACCGAGCATGAAGGCACTGAAACATGTGGCGGTGCGGATGATGATGAGAAAGCATATCCAGACGTGGCTGCTGACCCTGATAGGATGGAGAGTAGGGTATATTTGGTTGATTCGAACTTTGAGCCTGACTATGGGACTGATGAGGAAGAGGAATGTGAAGATGTGGAAATGGGATGTAGATACGACGACGAAGACGTGGATAGGCCAGTGATACACTTTGTTAGGGACAATCCTACAATTGATGAGGGGACCGTCTTTGATAATGTGGAGGACTGCAGATATGCAGTTGCAACCTATGCAATCAGAGTTGGGTTTGAATTTATCATTGAAAAGAGCGACCAAAAGAGATTTAGGGTGCACTGTAGGGAAAGTAATGTGTGTAAATGGAGATTACATGCATCTCCAATGCAGGGTGGACACCCATTTCAGGTTACAATAGCTACATTTAGTTTCAGTCTTTCTCATATTTATTCTGCTGATAACTAGCTCTGAATTATTTGGATTCTTATCGAATGCAGATCAAAGTAAACACGAAGGAACACAACTGCCCTAATACTTCCTTAAGTGGTAAAATTAGACCAGCGACTACCAAGTGGATTGCTACTACTGTAGTTGACTGGGTGAGGCAGGATCATAACATTGGACCAGCTGAACTCAAAGCAAAGATTAGCAAAAAGTTTAACGTTCTGATTCCTTATCACAGAGTCTTTAATGGGAAGGAGATGGCTCTAGACTTCATTCAAGGCAAGTGGAATGACAGTTTTCATATGTTGTATAGTTTCAAAGCTCAGGTAGAGAAAACATCACCTGGTAGTGTTGTTGACATCGATTATGAGGTTGTGAAAGGGAGAGAGAAAAGGTCTCGAGGGGGGTCAGGTATAAGCAGGCAGATAAGATATGCTTTAGGAGATGTTTTGTCTGCCTGAAGGCATGCTGGAAGGGGTTCCGAGACGGCTGCACGCCATACTTGGCAATAGGCGCAACTTCTTTAACAGGGAAGTTCATGGGACATGTTGCTTCTGCTTGTGCTTTGGACGCGCATAATTGGCTTCTACCCGTAGCTTATGCTGTTCTTGAGGGTGAATCAAATGAAAGCTGGACATGGTTCATGCAGAGACTACGAGAAGTAATTTGTCACCCTAAAGGCTTGGTGATACACACCGGTGCATCCGAGGGTCTTGAGAATGCTGTTGATGCTGTGTTTCCTGGGGTTGAGCATAGGGAATGCATGTGGCACCTCGCTACTAACTTCACGAAGAAGTTCAAAGGAAAGATCTTTGAAGAGGACTTGTGGCGATCAGCATACACATACATCCCAAGCACGCATGCTACTTACTTGCAGAACATGTATGTGTAGGGGTTCGTAGCATGGAAAACAAAAAATTTCTACCGCATACAAACAAACAAGCCAAGATCTATCTACTAGATTGTAGCAACGAGTCGATGGAATAACTCACCCTCGAAGATTCCAAAGTGTTTAACGAGAGCGGATTCTCGTGGGTGATGTAGTCGATTCTTTTCGATCTCAAGATCGTAGACGATCCTTCCGGCTAACGTTCGGCAGGCGCTCCCTTGTCACATCACCTGGTACTCGACGAAGACCTTCCTCTCCCTTGTTCCAGCAGGCAGCGGAGGTTGTAGCACTCTCCTCGCGATTCCGGCAGCACGACGGCGTGGTACCAGAGGGGAGATCTCGCAGGGCTTCGCCTTAAGCCGGAGCGAGTATGGTGGACTATGAGAGGGCTCCTCGGTGATCTAGGTTTTAGACACACCAAGGAGGAGGTGCTAGAGCCGGTGGCTAGGGTTTGGGGCACCCCAAGTCGGCGGCTAGGGCAACCCTGGGAGGTGGCGGCAGCAGCAGGAGGTGGTGGCACCAATCTAGGGTTTTGGAGGAGAGGTACTTGTGTGCTAGGAGGGGCAGCCCTGCCCCTCCCTTTATAGGTGGGAGGCGCGGCCAAGGGGAGGGGAGTCCCTCCCCAACTCGGCTTGGAGGTGGGCCGGCGGTTGGAGGAGGGAATCCCTCCCCAACTCGGTTTCCCACTCCTCCTCTTTCCAAAACTTGCCGTTTGACTTTCAAACTAGCCGTTTGACTTTTTCAATTTAGGATTTAAATAAACCCTTTATTTTGGACAGCAATGACACCTAGTACATGATGCAATCATTCCAACTTATAATGACACATTCATGTACCCTTCCCCCTTCCGAGTCTGGGACATTCGGAACATTCTAGAACATTCCATGAAAACACGGAACCATTCCCCAACTCAAACGGACTTTCCTTATATGAATCTTATTCTCCGGACCATTCCGGATCTCCTCGTGATATCCCGAATCCCATTCGAGACTCCGAACAACATTCGGTCTCTTACTCATCATTCCATAACTACTCAACAACATCGAATCCTTAAGTGTGTCTCCCTACGGTTCGTGAATTATGCGGACATGACCGAGACACTTCTCCGATCAATAACCAATAGAGGAATCTGGAAATTCATATGGCTCCCACATATTTCTACGATTACTTTGCGATCGAATGAACCACTTACATACGATACCAATTTCCCTTTGTCTCACGATAGTTTACTTATCCGAGGTTTTGATCATCGGTATCTCTGCATACCTAGTTCAACCTCGTTACTGATAAGTACTCTTTTCTCGTTCCCGTGATATGTGATCCCTTGTGAGCCAGTCACATGCTTGCAAGCTAATTGGATGACATTTCACCGAGAGGGCCCAGAGTATATCTATCCGTCATATGGATGGACAAATCCCACTCTTGATCCATGTGTTTCAACCAATACTTTCCGAACACTCAATGCCACCTTTATAACCACCCAGTTACGGTGTGGTGTTTGATGTCATCAAAGCATCCTTCCGGTGATGGTGATATGCATGATCTCATGGTCGAAGGAATTAGGTTACTATGTATCAGAAAGCTTATAGCAAATGAACTATATTAAATGACTTGATCTTTATGCTACGCTTAACTATAGGAGTATGTCCATCACATCATTCTCCTAATGATATGACCCTGCTGTTAATAACATCTCTATGTTCATGATCAGGAAACCATGATCATATATTAACCAACAAGCTAGTTTAACAAGAGGCTTTACTAGAGACTCTTTTATGTTTACAAATCACACAAGTATTAATGTTTCCGGTTAATACAATTATAGCATGGTATGTAAACATTTATCATAAGTATGAAGATATGATAATAACCACTTTATTATTGCCTCTTGGGCATATCTCCAACAGTCTCCCACTTGCACTAGAGTCAATAATCTAGTTTCAAACCTTTGTGTATTCAACACCTATGGCTTTCTGGTGTTGTATGTACACGATTGCTAGTGGTCAACTGATCTCGGATCGACACTTCGGTCCGTGTGTAATTGCATGTCTTTGCGTCTATGCATCACTCATTCTCTAATGAGATGGCTTTGTATAATTTTGGTCCTTGTGAGACCTTTAGTTCTTTGGGGTTAAAACATGTTGATAATATTGTCGCATAACATATCTTCATAGTATTATCCCGCCGTGAACTACACCTAGTTTGATAACAAACTACTTGACACAAATGCCCTCTTTAGCTGCTATTATAGCAGTCATATACTTAGCCTTTTGTTGTAGTATCATCACGTTGTCTTAACTTTGGAACTCATCCAAATCCATTATGGAACTTACTTTCCATTATATTGTGCCACCCTTAGTTTAGATTGAGATAAACTTAATTTGTACTTTGTGACAAAACTAGTATCAATGTAGTACTTTTACAATGAACTAACCATCTATTTGTCACTTCTACAAATAATATACTCTGAGTTCTTCCAAAAGATCATAAGAATATCCTTACTATTGTCCAATAATCATCTTATGAATCATTCTGGTATATGCTCATAACATTTAGAGCATAGGACATATCTGGATTTGTACATATCGCAACATGATTGATATAAATACTCTTTGTGATTTCATACATCAAGTATCAATCTATACTTGAATCTTTGTTTCACTTACCAAATGTCAATACACTTGAATATATCATCAATATTGAACTCATTCAATCCTTTCTGTGTGACAAGAACCTTTCTTGTAGTTTCTATATTGAACTTATTCAATATATCATCTATGTACTTTCGACACAACCATATTAGCATCTATTGATGCCAAATATTTGGGTTTTGCCTAAGTCTTTCATCGGGATGAAATTCTTAATATGTGTTAATAAAATATACATCATTTTTAATCAACAATATGTCTTCCACATAATGTATTAGAAATATGTCTTAGCGCTCCCACTTAATTTCTTGCAAATGCAAGCATCTTCATTGTTTCCGATGAAATTAAACTCTTTTAACAGTTTCATCATAGTGAAGATTCCAACTCTGCTATGCTTATTTCAACCATTGAAGTTCGCATATGCATTTAGCATCCTTTGAATTAACAAAACCCTTTGGACCGTGTCATGCACACGTCCTAGGTAACCCTTCCATTAGAAGAACTTGTTTTGTTTATTCAACTACCACATAACAAAATTATATGTAGTGGTTGCTACATTAATCCGTCTAGACTAAATATCGCTATGAAAGATCAAAATCTTTTCATAGTCAACCTTTGAACATTTTTTGTGAACTCTTTCCCAACATGTCGACTATTTCATAGATGTGAAACATCCATGTCTACTTCTTTATAGATCCAAACACAACTGTAAGGTCTTACACCTTTCTCGAGGGTCCTTCAAGTTCAAAACTTGATTTCTCGTGTATGGAACTATCACGGATTTTATGGCTTCAAGCTATTTGACGGAGTTAGGGCCCATCATCACTTCTTTGCATGTAGTCCGTTCATTATTCTCAAATAATGATTCAACCCTCAAATCTTGGTATTTGATTGTTTACTCGACCTACTTGGTTCAATAGAAACTTAGACCTCCGTGACCGCAACCTTTGAGGCACGTGAGCCATGAGCATTGTTCCGCCTCGGAACACTTTTCAAGCCGCACAACTCTGCACATATAGCTAAGGTTCCTTTAACCTTATCAAAGTTCTATTGTCCTCCCACTTATCTTTTCACGAAAAATTCCTTCTCAAAGAAACTTGACGTTCTAAGCGACAAACACTTTTGTCTCCGGTGTTTATGGAGGAATACTTAACAGTAATACAAAGACAGGTTTATCCGACTTTGGTTGCAAACATTTTTCTTATGCATAGCATACCAATGTTTAAGAAAGGACTACTTGGGTTTTATCCCAAACCATAACTTTATATGGTGTCATTTCAACGGATTATGATGGAGCTCTTTTCAGTGGAAAACGGTAGTCTCTAAAGCTTTTAATCTTTAAAATATAATGGCAGTTCTATGAATTACACCTTTGATCTTACCATGTCAAACAAGGTTTTAATTACATATCTCGAACGCTCCATACTCTTATGGTGTTTCGGGAAATGCAAATCCACAGAACGATTCCTTAAATCTTAGGTATTATGCTAAACTTGTAACTCAAATATCTTCCTTTATGATCTTTATCATAAACTATTTACATTCTTATTACAATGATTTTATACTTCATCTTGAAAGACTTTGAACTTTTTCAAATGTTTCATACTTCATCCTTATTAAGTAAATATTCATATATTCACTCAAATTTTCGGAGAAAGCATATGAAGTTGAAATCCATCGCTCTTGACTACATATAATGGATTTCATACAACAATATGTACAAGTTCCAATAAGCTAGTCATTCGTTCCCTTTTGGCCTATGAACGAAGTTTTAATTATCTCTAGGAAAGTTTCACAAGCGTCATGTGATCAAAAATCAAAAGACTCCAAAATTCCATCCACATGGAGTTTTTTTCATGTTTTCTTTCCAATATAATTTAAACGGCGATGTCACTTCCTAAGTGATCTTTCAATCAATTTGTCTTTCGACATTTTTAGCACTAGTTTTATGGATGTGATTTCTCCAACGAGATTTGTGAATCATCCATCTTTTATGGATTACGGCAATTATTTGAACAACCCTTTTGTTCTCATAATACCTGATAAAACAAATCTTGAAGGCAAGCTTTGATGTTTAACGAGCAACACAATAACCCTTTATTTGTTCTCGATGAACATCATCACATATTCTTTTGCTAGTTACTTAGGCCATTGTAGTTCATGAATTGTGTTGTTTCGTATGACGATTCACACCAACAAATTCAGTATCAAATACTTAAGAACCACATTGTTTAATAAGCAAAGAATATAGCCATAACATGTATATCATCTATATACTTAAGCTGAACAATTCTAGTCTTTTCTTTTCTGCCATATACTTATGAGATTCTCTTTCAGTATTTCCTTTTCTGTTTGAAAGAATCTATCAACATCAACAGTGGAGTCATACATATGACACATAGTCCAAAGCGTGATAATTAAATACCAATGTCTTTGGACTTGCACTTTGAAGTAGATCACCATCATCAAATGTTTGGTGTTCTTTCAAATTCCTTTCTTTAGTAATCTATTGGTGTAGTAAACACTTTACCTACATCAAATATTCACCCTTATCATGGAATTATCCATGATCAAGCTACTTTTAGCTTATAACGGTGAACTGCGAGTATAATGTTGCTCTCCAAAACATTTTGGAGGATTAGGACAACTAGTGTCTTCAACCTTTTGCAAATTCTCATCAAATACGAGAACATGACTTTTGCCATATTATACTCTATCATGTTGCAACCAAAACTTTGTTTCAGATATCACAATATCTTACACACATCATGGTTTCTGAAACAACTCTTTCAGATCCTAGATAACCTTGATATTAAGACAATCCTTTGAATATCAAGAATCATGGAGACAAACATGATACTCATACACTAATACTTGGAATTGTCACTCTTGATTTAATACTAATTATTAAACTTTATGGAGTAACCGGAACTTACTGAAAGTTTGCAATAAGACTTTTAAACTTTAGATTAACACTTCAAAACAATACGATACCAGTTCGTAAAGTAACTAACCAGAATTCTATAGTTCTATCATCTCAATTAAAACTAAGCGCAAGGTGGTAAACGGATGCCAATGACTACAACAACTATGCAAATTCACTTTGATTTAATTTATGATAAATAGTGTTCAACTTTTAATCATATTGTCGTTGAACTCCCACTCAAAACAATATCCCTCACATTGTTTTAGTGATCACACGAACCAAATCCACCACATCAAAACCGATCATCACGAGAGTTGATGTAGCTTCAATGGCGAACAATCAACATGTTCATCATATCTACTATATGACTCATGCTTTACCTTTCGGTGATCCGTGTTCGAGACCATGTCTGTACATGCTAGGCTCGTCAAGATCAAACCTTAGTTTCCGCATGAGCAAATCTGGCTTGCTCACGTTGTATATACTTGCGGAATCTAACACACCCGATCATCACGTGGTGCTTCGAAACAACAAGCTTTAGCAACGGTGCTAACTAAGGGTGAACACTTTATGACTTGAAATTCATGTGCATGAGGGATCATCTTATAATGCTACCGTCGTCTACTAAGCAATACAAGATGCATAAAAGGATTAACATCACATGCAATTCATAATATGTGATATGATATGGCCTTTCTTCTTGTGCTTCCGATCTCCATCTTCAAGCACGAACATGATCTCCATCATCAGCGGCATTGCATCAAGGTCAATGACGCCGCTCCATGGTTGTCGTCCACCGGCTTCAACTATTACAACTACTTTGAATAGACACGCGGGTCTTAACAGAATTTAAAGACAACCATATGGCTCCTGCCGATTGCCAACTTACAATAAGGAACATTGCATACATCATATATAATTACAATCATGGCCATATCACATCACAGCACACCCCTGCAAAACAAAGTTAGACGCCTCTAATTTTCTTTGCATGTTTTACGTGGTTTGGGGCTTTCAATAAGTGTCGTTCTAACTTACGAACAAGAACCACAACATTGATACTAGTATTGTCAATCACCCGTTGTAAATTGAATCTTAACTATGTTGGGAGAAACAGCACCAAGAAAGCCACTTATGCAATACAAGTTGCATGTCAAGCGTGGAGCAAGTCTCATGAACGATGTCATGTAAGGTTAGCGGCCGCTTCATCCCACCATCCCAAGATGCAAAGTACACAAGAAGCAATCGACAACAAAAGCATCAACGCCCACAATGACCATTGTGTTCTACTCGTCTGTGATCTACATATAGACACGGCTCTGATACCACTGTAGGGGTTCGTAGCATGGAAAACAAAAAATTTCTACCGCATACAAACAAACAAGCCAAGATCTATCTACTAGATTGTAGCAACGAGTCGATGGAATAACTCACCCTCGAAGATTCCAAAGTGTTTAACGAGAGCGGAT
Source organism: Avena insularis (assembly GCA_023614405.1). NCBI lineage: Eukaryota > Viridiplantae > Streptophyta > Magnoliopsida > Poales > Poaceae > Avena > Avena insularis. The sequence continues at coordinate 89,212,982 of CM042696.1, read as the reverse complement.
TCTCGTGGGTGATGTAGTCGTACTCTTTCCGATCTCAAGATCGCGTAGACGATCCTTCCCACACTGCGTTCGGCAGCGCTCCCGCAATGGGTCACACGTTGGTACTCGATGAAGACCTTCCTCTCCCTTGTTCCAGCGGCGGAGGTTGTAGCACTCTCCTCGCGATTCCGGCAGCACGACGGCGTGGTACCAGAAGTAGAGGGGAGATCTCGCAGGGCTTCGCCTTAAGCCGGAGCGAGTATGGTGGACTATGAGAGGGCTCCTTGGCGATCTAGGTTTTAGACACACCAAGGAGGAGGTTCTAGAGCCGGCGTCTAGGGTTTGGGGCACCCCAAGTCGGCGGCTAGGGCAACCCTGGGAGGTGGCGGCAGCAGCAGGAGGTGGTGGTGGCGCCAATCTAGGGTTTTGGAGGAGAGGTACTTGTGTGCTAGGAGGGGTAGCCCTGCCCCTCCCTTTATAGGTGGGAGGCGCGGACAAGGGGAGGGGAGTCCCTCCCCAACTCGGCTTGGAGGTGGGCCGGCGGTTGGAGGAGGAATCCCTCCCCAACCCAGCTCCTCCTCCTCCTCTTTCCAAAACTTGCCGTTTGACTTTCAAACTAGCCGTTTGACCTTTTCAATTTAGGATTTAAATAAACCCTTTATTTTGGACAGCAATGACACCTAGTACATGATGCAATCATTCCAACTTATAATGACACATTCATGTACCCTTCCCCCTTCCGGAGTGCCGGACATTCCGGAACATTCTAGAACATTCCCGATGAAAACACCGGAACCATTCCCCAACTCCGAAACGGGACTTTCCTTATATGAATCTTATTCTCCGGACCATTCCGGATCTCCTCGTGATATCCCGAATCCCATTCGAGACTCCGAACAACATTCGGTCTCTTACTCATCATTCCATAACTACTCAACAACATCGAATCCTTAAGTGTGTCTCCCTACGGTTCGTGAATTATGCGGACATGACCGAGACACTTCTCCGATCAATAACCAATAGAGGAATCTGGAAATTCATATGGCTCTACATATTTCTCGATTACTTTGTGATCGAATGAACCACTTACATACGATACCAATTTCCCTTTGTCTCACGATAGTTTACTTATCCGAGGTTTGATCATCGGTATCTCCGCATACCTAGTTCAACCTCGTTCTTGATAAGTACTCTTTCTCGTTCCGTGATATGTGATCCCTTGAGCTACCACATGCTTGCAAGCTAATTGGATGACATTTCACCGAGAGGGCCTAGAGTATATCTATCCGTCATATGGATGGACAAATCCCACTCTTGATCCATGTGTTTCAACCAATACTTTCCGAACACTCAATGCCACCTTTATAACCACCCAGTTACGGTGTGGTGTTTGATGTCATCAAAGCATCCTTCCGGTGATGGTGATATGCATGATCTCATGGTCGAAGGAATTAGGTTACTATGTATCAGAAAGCTTATAGCAAATGAACTATATTAAATGACTTGATCTTTATGCTACGCTTAACTATAGGAGTATGTCCATCACATCATTCTCCTAATGATATGACCCTATTGTTAATAACATCTCTATGTTCATGATCAGGAAACCATGATCATATATTAACCAACAAGCTAGTTTAACAAGAGGCTTTACTAGGGACTCTTTTATGTTTACAAATCACACAAGTATTAATGTTTCCGGTTAATACAATTATAGCATGGTATGTAAACATTTATCATAAGTATGAAGATATGATAATAACCACTTTATTATTGCCTCTTGGGCATATCTCCAACAGTATGTAGTGCCAAAGGTGAAAAAATACCTTGAGGAACATCACACCAAGATATGGGCCAGAAGAAAGTTTGGTGAGTTAAGCAAGGTGGATTTTGTATGCAATAATTTGGCAGAGAGTTTCAACGATAAGATTCCGGGCATGAAGACACTTGGAATTGTTATTTTGTTGGATGCAATAAGACAGTGCATAATGGTGAAGATAGATTTAAGGCAAAGAATTTGTGCAAGAAAATTTTTAGGCCATAAAATAGTTCCAAAGGTGGTTATGTTACTGAATGCAAGAACCAGGGCAATGAGAACGATAAAGATGAGGGTGGTCAAGTTCCGAACATTGGCTGAGGTTTATGCAGAATACAAGCGTGGAAGTGAACGGAGGTACACTGTAGACATTGGAAACAAGACTTGTTCATGCAGGCAGTGGCAGATTACTGGTCTGCCATGTCACCATGCAATTTACTTCATATTAAATCTTAGAGGTAACAGAGCTGAAATAGAGAACTATGTTGATAACTATTTCTCCGTGGACAAGTTTGCTGCAACTTATGCAGAAAAAATACCACCTATGGCCGATGAAAATGATTGGGAGATTGTCGATCGAGGGTTCAAACTTCAACCACCAGTTCTTAGGAGGCCACCTGGGAGGCCTAGAAAGCTAAGGATCGAAGCCTCCGCCAATAAAGATCCAAGGCTTGGTGCTAGGAAAAGGAAATGCGGACGTTGTGGCGGATTCGACCATATCAAGAGGTTGTGCAAAAACCCAGTTACACATGCTATTGTCCCTGTTCACACCCCGGTGGCAGAAAATGAGGCTTCTCAGCTAGAACTGGCGGAAGAGCAGCGCGAATACGGTGATGAACACTCGGAGGAAAACGTATGTAAGCAGCCAATTTATGAAGAAGTGGAGGTGCCAGCGAGAAAAGGGTGTGAAAAGAAACAAAAGGGTAAGCGGAACAGGGAGGAAAGGGCAAATAATGGAGGTGTATTAGAATATGAAGAAGTTGCAGGGGTGATTGAGGATGTTCTTGAGGATCTTTTGGCTAACTGCAGGAGAAATAATAAATCCCTGCCAATTTCATCTTTGTACGAGTCAGCTTATTGTCCCATCAGATATGCCAGGGAACATGCGAACTTTATTTTCAGGATCGGACGAGTTTCGATCGACTAGTTTCAAAGACAAAGACAACTAAAACATGGCCAACATATATAGATTATGACGATAATCGACCATGACTCAGGTGACGCTCCCGCAGTCTCCATCATTGACGACGTTGTCCGTGTCGCCACCAGCCTCCTCCGCGTCGGAATCGATGTCGATGTTCCCAGCAACGTTCCTCCTCCTCATGGATTATTCACGGCGTGCTGCATCGATAACGGTGGAGGTCGTACACCCAAACCTTTGCCAGTCTGCCTCCTTCGGGGTTGTGCAGATCCGGGTGGATCTCCCGCCGGTGGGTTGCGCATAGCTCAATCAACGCAGCCCGCTCCTTCTTGAACAACTTTCGCCAGTACGCGCTCGTACGCGAGTACCGCGCCATTGCCCTCTTCCGCTTTGATAGCTGGCGGCAGCGCTCCTCGATCTGCCTCGCCAACGCGTTGTCGTGCAAGAGCGGCGCGACAGCAACCCCGGCATAGCTGAGCTCGAAGCCAGCCGGAAGCCTCGCTAAAGGCGACGCGAGTATGTCGTAGTGGGCGAACATCTGAGCCTCGTGCAAGATGAGTATGGGCCTCTCCCTCTCCATGGCGATGAAGGAACACGATCTGATTTTCGGCCCCGAGGTTAACGGGATAAGGGCAAGGACGTAGGCCCAGCGTAGTTGCTACAGCCAATCAGTTCGCAGAACAGACTTCTCGCGGATCTCCCTCATGAAGGACATCACTATCGTCCATGCACCCTGATCCAATGGTGCCTAACGATCGGGGATCGGGTCTTCTAGAATCCCAAAGCGGTTGCTGGTTAGTTCTGCGTCCAGATTGTTTGTGGCCAACGGCGGTAGTTGAAAATAATACACATTTCAATGACACCGGTGGATCCACGTGTGGTCTCTAAAGAGAACACACATCCAATGCCTCTGGTTGTTGTTAGTAAAAAGAACACGCATGCAATGACACTGGTGGATCCATATGTAGTATGTGAAAAGAACACGCATGCAATGACTCTGGTTGTTGTTAGTGAAAAGAACACACATGCAATGACACTGGTGGATCCATAGGTGGTATGTGAAAAGAACACACATTTTAATGACTCTGGTTGTTGTTACTAAAAAGAACACACATGCAATGACACTGGTGGATCCATGTGTGGTCTCTGTAGAGAACACACATTTCAATGACATTGGTGGATCCATATGTGGTATGTGAAAAGAACACACATGCAATGACTCTGGTTGTTGTTAGTGAAAAGAACACACATGCAATGATACTGGTGGATCCATAGGTGGTATGTGAAAAGAACACACATGCAAAATGACTCTGGTTGGTGTTACTTAAAAGAACACACATTCAATGACACTGGTGGATCCATGGGTGGATTGTGAAAAGAGCACACATGCAATTACACTGGTGGATCCATATGTGGTATGTGAAACGAACACACATGCAATGACTCTGGTTGTTGTTAGTGAAAAGAACACACATGCAATGACACTGGTGGATCCATAGGTGGTATGTGAAAAGAACACACATTTCAATGACTCTGGTTGTTGTTAGTAAAAATAACACACATGCAATGACACTGGTGGATCCATGTGTGGTCTCTGAAGAGAACACACATGCAATGACACTGGTTGTTGTTACAAAAAAAACACATGCAATAACACTGGTGGATCCATGTGTGGATTGTGAAGAGAACACACATGCAATGAATCCAGTTGTTGTTAGTGAAAAGAACATACATGCAATGACACCGGTGGATCCATGTGTGGTCTCTGTAGAGAACACACATTTCAATGACACTGGTGGATCCATATGTGGTATGTGAAAAGAACACACATGCAAAATGACTCTGGTTGTTGTTACTAAAAAGAACACACATGCAATGACTCTGGTTGTTGTTAGTGAAAAGAACACACATGCAATGACACTGGTGGATCCATAGGTGGTATGTGAAAAGAACACACTTTTCAATGACTCTGGTTGTTGTTAATAAAAAGAACACACATGCAATGACACTGGTGGATCCATGGGTGGATTGTGAAAAGAACAACCATGAAATGACTCTGGTTGTTGTTAGTAAAAAGAACACACATGCAATGACTCCAGTTGTTGTTTGTGAAAAGATCACGCATGCAATGACTCCAGTTGTTGTCAGTGAAAAGAACATACATGCAATGACAGCTGTGGATCCATGTGTGGTCTCTATAGAGAACAGACATTTCAATGACACTGGTGGATCCATATGTGGTATGTGAAAAGAACACACATGCAATGACTCTGGATGTTGTTACTAAAAAGAACATACATGCAATGACACTGGTGGATTATGAAATGAACACACATGCAATGACTCTGGTTGTTGTTAGTGAAAAGAACACACATGCAATAACACTGGTGGATCCATAGGTGGTATGTGAAAAGAACACACATGCAAAATGACTCTGGTTGTTGTTACTAAAAAGAACACACATGCAATGAATCTGGTTGTTGTTATTGAAAAGAACACACATGCAATGACACTGGTGGATCCATAGGTTGTATGTGAAAAGAACACACATTTCAATGACTCTGGTTGTTGTTACTAAAAAGAACACACATGCAATAACACTGGTGGATCCATGGGTGGTCTCTGTAGAGAACACACATTTCAATGACGTTGGTGGATCCATATGTGGTATGTGAAAAGAACACACATGCAATGACTCCAGTTGTTGTTAGTGAAAAGAAAACACATGCGATGACACCGGTGGATCCATGGGTGGATTGTGAAAAGAACATACATGCAATGACACTGGTGGAACCATATGTGGATTGTGGAAAGAGCACACATTCAAAATGACTCTGGTTGTTGTTACTAAAAAGAACACACATGCAATGACACTGGTGGATCCATGGGTGGATTGTGAAAAGAGCACACATGCAATGACACTGGTGGATCCATATGTGGTATGTGAAAAGAACACTCATGCAATGACTCTGGTTGTTGTATGTGAAAAGAACACACATGCAATGACTCTGGTTGTTGTTAGTGAAATGAACACACATACAATACCACTGGTGGATCCATAAGTGGTATGTGAGAAAAACACACATTTCAATGACTCTGGTTGTTGTTACTAAAAAGAACACACATGCAATGACACTGGTGGATTCATGGGTGGATTGTGAAAAGGGCACACATTTCAATGACTCTGGTGGATCCATATGTGGTATGTGAAAAGAACACAAATGCAATGACTCCAGTTGTTGTTAGTGAAAAGAACACACATGCAATGACATCGGTGGATCCATGGGTGGATTGTGAAAAGAACATACATGCAATGACACTGGTGGAACCATATGTGGATTGTGAAAGGAGCACACATGCAATGACTCCAGTTGTTGTTAGTGAGAAGAACATACATGCAATGACACCGGTGGATCCATGTGTGGTTTCTGTAGAGAATACACATTTCCATGACACTGGTGGATCCATATGTGGTATGTGAAAAGAACACACATGCAATAACTCTGGTTGTTGTTACTAAAAAGAACATACATGCAATGACACTGGTGGATCCATAGGTGGATTATGAAATGAACACACATGCAATGACTCTGGTTGTTGCTAGTGAAAAGAACACACATGCAATGATACTGGTGGATCCATAGGTGGTATGTGAAAAGAACACACATGGAAAATGACACTGGTTGTTGTGACTAAAAAGAACACACATGCAATGAATCTGGTTGTTGTTAGTGAAAAGAACACACATGCAATGACACTGGTGGATCCATAGGTGGTATGTGAAAAGAACACACATTTCAATGACTCTGGTTGTTGTTACTAAAAAGAACACACATGCAATGACACTGGTGGATCCATGGGTGATCTCTGTAGAGAACACACATTTCCATGACATTGGTGGATCCATATGTGGTATGTGAAAAGAACACACATGAAATGACTCTGGTTGTCGTTGGTCAAATGAAAACACATGCAATGACACTGGTGGATCCATAGGTGGTATGTGAAAAGAACACCCATTTCAATGACTCTGGTTGTTGTTACTAAAAAGAACACACATGCAATGACACTGGTGGATCCATGGGTGGATTGTGAAAAGAGCACTCATGCAATGACACTGGTGGATCCATATATCGTATATGAAAAGAACACACATGCAATGACTCTGGTTGTTGCTAGTGAAAAGAACACACATGCAAATGACACTGGTGGATCCAAGTGTGGTCTGTGAAGAGAGCACACATTTCAATGACTCTGGCTGTTGTTAGTAAAAGGAACACACATGTAATGACACTGGTGGATCCATATGTGGTCTCTGAAGAGAACACACATGCAATGACACTGGTTGTTGTTACTAAAAAGAATACACATGCAATGACACTGGTGGATCCATGTGTGGATTGTGAAGAGAACACACACGCAATGACTCCAGTTGTTGTTAGTGAGAAGAACATACATGCAATGACACCGGTGGTTCCATGTGTGGTATGTGAAAAGAACACACATGCAATGACTCTGGTTGTTAGTGAAAAGAACACACATGCAATGACACCGGTGGATCCATATGTGGTATGTAAAAAGAACACATATGCAAAATGACTCTGGTTGTTGTTACTAAAAAGAACACACATGCAATGACTCTAGTGGATCCATGTGAAAAGAACACACATGCAATGACACTGGTGGATCCATAGGTGGTATGTGAAGAGAACACACATTTCAATGACTCTGGTTGTTGTTACTAAAAATAACACACATGCAATGACACTGGTGGATCCATGGGTGGATTGTGAAAAGAACACACATGCAATGACACTGGTGCATCCATAGGTGGTATGTGAAAAGAACGCACATTTCAATGACTCTGGTTGGTGTTACTTCAAAGAACACACATTCAATGACACTGGTGGATCCATGGGTGGATTGTGAAAAGAGCACACATGCAATTACACTGGTGGATCCATATGTGGTATGTGAAACGAACACACATGCAATGACTCTGGTTGTTGTTAGTGAAAAGAACACACATGCAATGACACTGGTGGATCCATAGGTGGTATGTGAAAAGAACACACATTTCAATGACTCTGGTTGTTGTTAGTAAAAAGAACACACATGCAATGACACTGGTGGATCCATGGGTGGTGTCTGAAGAGAACACACATGCAATAACACTGGTTGTTGTTACAAAAAAACACATGCAATAACACTGGTGGATCCATGTGTGGATTGTGAAGAGAACACACATGCAATGACTCCAGTTGTTGTTAGTGAAAAGAACATACATGCAATGACACCGGTGGGTCCATGTGTGGTCTCTGTAGAGAACACACATTTCAATGACACTGGTGGATCCATATGTGGTATGTGAAAAGAACACACATGCAAAATGACTCTCGTTGTTGTTACTAAAAAGAACACACATGCAATGACTCTGGTTGTTTTTAGTGAAAAGAACACACGTGCAATGACACTGGTGGATCCATAGGTGGTATGTGAAAAGAACACACGTGCAATGACACTGGTGGATCCATAGGTGGTATGTGAAAAGAACACACATTTCAATGACTCTGGTTGTTGTTACTAAAAAGAACACACATGCAATGACACTGGTGGATCCATGTGTGGATTGTGAAGAGAACACACACTAAATGACTCCAGTTGTTGTTAGTGAAAAGAACATACATGCAATGACACCGGTGGATCCATGTGTGGTTTATGAAAAGAACACACATTTCAATAGCACTGGTAGATCCATATGTGGTTTGTGAAAAGAACACACATGCAATGACTCTGGTTGTTGTTAGTGAAAAGAACACACATGCAATGACACTGGTGGATCCATAGATGGTATGTGAAAAGAACACACATGCAAAATGACTCTGGTTGTTGTTAGTAAAAAGAACACACATGCAATGACTCTTGTGGATCCATGTGAAAAGAACACACATGCAATGACACTGGTGGATCCGTAGGTGGTATGTGAAGAGAACACACATTTCAATGACTCTGGTTGTTGTTACTAAAAAGAACACACATGCAATGACACTGGTGGATCCATGGTTGGATTGTGAAAAGAGGACACATTTCAATGACTCTGGTTGATCCATATGTGGTATGTGAAAACAACACACATGCAATGACTCCAATTGTTTTTAGTGAAAAGAAAACACATGCAATGACACCGGTGGATCCATGGGTGGATTGTGAATAGAACATACATGCAATGACACTGGTGGAACCATATGTGGTATGTGAAAATAACACACATGCAATGACTCTGGTTGTTGTTAGTGAAACGAACACACATGCAATGACACTGGTGGATCCATAGGTGGTATGTGAAAAGAACACACATTTCAATGACTCTGGTTGATGTTACTAAAAAGAACACACATGCAATGACACTGGTGGATCCATGTGTGGTCTCTGTAGAGAACACACATTTCAATGACATTGGTGGATCCATATGTGGTATGTGAAAAGAACACACATGCAATGACGCTGGTTGTTGTTAGTGAAAAGAACACACATGCAAAATGACTCTGGTTGTTGTTAGTAAAATGAACACACATGCAATGACACTGGTGGATCCATGGGTGGATTGTGAAAAGAGCACACATGCAATGACACTGGTGGATCCATATGTGGTATGTGAAAAGAACACACATGCAATGACTCTGGTTGTTGTATGTGAAAAGAACAGACATGCAATGACTTTGGTTGTTGTTAGTGAAATGAACACACATGCAATGACACTTGTGGATCCATAGGTGGTATGTGAGAAGAACACATATTTCAATGACTCTTGTTGTTGTTACTAAAAAGAACACACATGTAATGACCCTGGTGGATCCATGGGTGGATTGTGAAAAGAGCACACATTTCAATGACTCTGGTGGATCCATATGTGGTATGTGAAAACAACACACATGCAATGACTCCAGTTGTTGTTAGTGAAAAGAAAACATATGCAATAACACCGGTGGATCCATGGGTGGATTGTTAAAAGAACATACATGCAATGACACTGGTGGAACCATATGTGGATTATGAAAAGAGCACACATACAATGACTTTGGTTGTTTTTAGTGAAAAGAACACACATGCAATGACACTGGTGGATCCATAGGTGGTACGTAAAAATAACACACATGCAATGACTTTGGTTGTTGTATGTCAAAAGAACACACATGCAATGACTCTGGTTGTTGTTAAAGAAATGAAAACACATGCAATGCCACTGGTGGATCCATAAGTGGTATGTGAGAAGAACACACATTTAAATGACTCTGGTTGTTGTTCCTAAAAATAACACACATGCAATGACACTGGTGGATTCATGGGTGGATTGTGAAAAGGGCACACATTTCAATGACTCTGGTGGATCCATATGTGGTATGTGAAAAGAACACAAATGCAATGACTCCAGTTGTTGTTAGTGAAAAGAACACACATGCAATGACATCGGTGGATCCATGGGTGGATTGTGAAAAGAACATACATGCAATGACACTGGTGGAACCATATGTGGACTGTGAAAAGAACACACATGCAATGACTTCAGTTGTTGTTAGTGAAAAGAGCACACATGTAATGACTCCAGTTGTTGTTAGTGAAAAGAACATACATGCAATGACACCGGTGAATCCATGTGTGGTCTCTGTAGAGAACACACATTTCAATTACACTGGTGGATCCATATGTGGTATGTGAAAAGAACACACATGCAATGACAATTGTTGTTGTTACTAAAAAGAACATACATGCAATGACACTGGTGGATCCATAGGTGGATTATAAAATGAACACACATGCAATGACTCTGGTTGTTGTTAGTGAAAAGAACACATATGCAATGACACTGGTGGATCCATAGGTGGTATGTGAAAAGAACACACATGCAAAATGACTCTGGTTCTTGTTACCAAAAAGAACACACATGCAATGAATCTGGTTGTTGTTAGTGAAAATAACACACATGCAGTGACACTGGTGGATCCATAGGTGGTATGTGAAAATAACACACATTTCAATTACTCTGGTTGTTGTTACTAAAAAGAACACACATGCAATGACACTGGTGGATCCATGGGTGGTCTCTGTAGAGAACACACATTTCAATGACATTGGTGGATCCATATGTGGTATGTGAAAAGAACACACATGAAATGACTCTGGTTGTTGTTAGTGAAAAGAACACACATGCAATGACACTGGTGGATCCATAGGTGGTATGTGGAAAAAACACACATTTCAATGACTCTGGTAGTGGTTACTAAAAAGAACACACATGCAATGACACTGGTGGATCCATGGGTGGATTATGAAAAGAGCACACATGCAATGACACTGGTGGATCCATATCTGGTATGTGAAAAGAACAAACATGCAATGACTTTGGTTGTTGTTAGTGAAAAGAACACACATGCAATGACATTGGTGGATCCATAGGTGGTATGTGAAAAGAACACACATTTCAATGACTCTGGTTGTTGTTACTAAAATGAACACACATGCAATGACACTGGTGGATCCATGTGTGGTCTCTGTAGAGAACACACATTTCAATGACATTGGTGGATCCATATGTGGTATGTGAAAAAAAAACACATGCAATGACTCTGGTTGTTGTTAGTGAAAAGAACACACATGCAAAATGACTCTGGTTGTTATTACTAAAAAGAACACACATGCAATGACTCTGGTGGATCCATGTGAAAAGAACACACATGCAATGACACTGGTCGATCCATAGGTGGTATGTGAAAAGAACACACATTTCAATGACTCTTGTTGTTGTTACTAAAAAGAACACACATGCAATGACACTGGTGGATCCATGGGTGGATTGTGAAAAGAACACACATGCAATGACACTGGTGGATCCATAGGTGGCATGTGAAAAGAACACACATTTCAATGACTCTCGTTGTTGTTACTAAAAAGAACACACATGTAATGACTCTGGTTGTTGTTAGTGAAATGAACACACATGCAATGACACCGGTGGATCCATACGTGGTATGTGAGAAGAACACACATTTCAATGACTCTGGTTGTTCTTACTAAAAAGAACACACATGCAATGACTCAGGTTGTTTTTAGTGAAATGAACACACATGCAATGACACTGGTTGTTGTTACTAAAAAGAACACACATGCAATGACTCTGGTTGTTGTTACTAAAAAGAACACACATGCAATGACACTGGTGGATCCATAGGTGGTATGTGAGAAGAACAGCCATGAAATGACTCTGGTTGTTGTTAGTAAAATGAACACACATGCAATGACACTGGTGGATCCATGTGTGGACTGTGAAGAGAACACACATGCAATGACACTGGTGTATCCATAGGTGGTATGTGAGAAGAACATCCATGAAATGACTCTGGTTGTTGTTAGTAAAAAGAACACACATGCAACGACACCGGTGGATCCATAGGTGGTATGTGAAAAGAGCACACATTTCAATGACTCTGGTTGTTGTTAGTGAAAAGAACACACCTGCAATGACACTGGTGGATCCATGGGTGGATTGTGAAAAGAGAACACATGCAATGACTCCGGTTGTTGTTAGTGAAAAGAACACACCTGCAATGACACTGGTGGATCCATAGGTGGATTGTGAAAAGAGCACACATGCAATGACTCTAGTTGTTGTTAGTGAAAAGAACACACCTGCAATGACACTGGTGGATCCATAGGTGGATTGTGAAAAGAGCACACATGCAATGACACTGGTGGATCCATAGGTGGTACGTGAAAAGAACACACATGCAAAATGACTCTGGTTGTTGTTACTAGAAATAACACACATGCAATGACACTGGTGGATCCATGGGTGGATTGTGAAAAGAGCACACATGCAATGACACTGGTGGATCCATATGTGGTATGTGAAAAGAACACACATGCAATGACTCTGGTTGTTGTATGTGAAAAGAACATACATGCAATGACTCTGGTTGTTGTTAGTGAAATGAACACACATGCAATGACACTGGTGGATCCATAGGTGGTATGTGAGAAGAACACACATTTCAATATGTGGATTATGAAGAGAACACACATGCAATGACTCCAGTTGTTGTTAGTCAAAAGAACATACATGCAATGACACCAGTGGATCCATGTGTGGTCTCTGTAGAGAACACACATTTCAATGACACTTGTGGATCCATATGTGGTATGTTAAAAGAACACACATGCAATGACTCTGGTGGATCCATGTGAAAAGAACACACATGCAATGACACTGGTGGATCCATAGGTGGTATGTGAAAAGAACACACATTTCAATGACTCTGGTTGTTGTTACTAAAAAGAACACACATGCAATGACACTGATGGATCCATGGGTGGATTGTGAAAAGAACACACATGCAATGACACTGGTGGATCCACAGGTGGCATGTGAAAAGAACACAGATTTCAATGACTCTCGTTGTTGTTAGTAAAAAGAACACACATGTAATGACTCTGGTTGTTGTTAGTGAAATGAACACACATGCAATGACACTGGTGGATCCATACGTGGTATGTGAGAAGAACACACATTTCAATGACTCTAGTTGTTCTTACTAAAAAGAACACACATGCAATGACTCTGGTTGTTGTTAGTGAAATGAACACACATGCAATGACACTGGTTGTTGTTACTAAAAAGAACACACATGCAATGACTCTGGTTGTTGTTACTAAAAAGAACACACATGCAATGACACTGGTGGATCCATAGGTGGTATGTGAGAAGAACAACCATGAAATGACTCTGGTTGTTGTTAGTAAAAAGAACACACATGCAATGACACTTGTGGATCCATGGGTGGATCCATGTGTGGATTGTGAAGAGAACACACATGCAATGACACTGGTGGATCCATAGGTGGTATGTGAGAAGAACATCCATGAAATGACTCTGGTTGTTAGTAAAAAGAACACACATGCAACGACACTGGTGGATCCATAGGTGGTATGTGAAAAGAGCACACATTTCAATGACTCTGGTTGTTGTTAGTGAAAAGAACACACATGCAATGACACTGGTGGATCCATAGGTGGATTGTGAAAAGAGCACACATGCAATGACTCCAGTTGTTGTTAGTGAAAAGAACACACCTGCAATGACACTGGTGGATCCACAGGTGGATTATGAAAAGAGCACACATGCAATGACACTGGTGGATCCCTATGTGGTATGTGAAAAGAACACACATGTAATGACTCTAGTTGTTGTTACTAAAAAGAACACACATGCAATGACACTGGTGGATCCATGGGTGGATTGTGAAAAGAGCACACATGCAATGACACTGGTGGATCCATATGTGGTATGTGAAAAGAACACACATGCAATGACTCTGGTTGTTGTATGTGAAAAGAACACACATGCAATGACTTTGGTTGTTGTTAGTGAAATGAACACACATGCAATGAAACTTGGGGATCCATAGGTGGTATCTGAGAAGAACACACATTTCAATGACTCTGGTTGTTGTTACTAAAAAGAACACACATGCAATGACACTGGTGGATCCATGGTTGGATTGTGAAAAGAGGACACATTTCAATGACTCTGGTTGATCCATATGTGGTATGTGAAAACAACACACATGCAATGACTCCAATTGTTTTTAGTGAAAAGAAAACACATGCAATGACACCGGTGGATCCATGGGTGGATTGTGAATAGAACATACATGCAATGACACTGGTGGAACCATATGTGGATTGTGAAAAGAGCACACATGCAATGACTCTGGTTGTTGTTAGTGAAACGAACACACATGCAATGACACTGGTGGATCCATAGGTGGTATGTGAAAAGAACACACATTTCAATGACTCTGGTTGATGTTACTAAAAAGAACACACATGCAATGACACTGGTGGATCCATGTGTGGTCTCTGTAGAGAACACACATTTCAATGACATTGGTGGATCCATATGTGGTATGTGAAAAGAACACACATGCAATGACGCTGGTTGTTGTTAGTGAAAAGAACACACATGCAAAATGACTCTGGTTGTTGTTAGTAAAATGAACACACATGCAATGACACTGGTGGATCCATGGGTGGATTGTGAAAAGAGCACACATGCAATGACACTGGTGGATCCATATGTGGTATGTGAAAAGAACACACATGCAATGACTCTGGTTGTTGTATGTGAAAAGAACAGACATGCAATGACTTTGGTTGTTGTTAGTGAAATGAACACACATGCAATGACACTTGTGGATCCATAGGTGGTATGTGAGAAGAACACATATTTCAATGACTCTTGTTGTTGTTACTAAAAAGAACACACATGTAATGACCCTGGTGGATCCATGGGTGGATTGTGAAAAGAGCACACATTTCAATGACTCTGGTGGATCCATATGTGGTATGTGAAAACAACACACATGCAATGACTCCAGTTGTTGTTAGTGAAAAGAAAACATATGCAATAACACCGGTGGATCCATGGGTGGATTGTTAAAAGAACATACATGCAATGACACTGGTGGAACCATATGTGGATTATGAAAAGAGCACACATACAATGACTTTGGTTGTTGTTAGTGAAAAGAACACACATGCAATGACACTGGTGGATCCATAGGTGGTACGTAAAAATAACACACATGCAATGACTTTGGTTGTTGTATGTCAAAAGAACACACATGCAATGACTCTGGTTGTTGTTAAAGAAATGAAAACACATGCAATGCCACTGGTGGATCCATAAGTGGTATGTGAGAAGAACACACATTTAAATGACTCTGGTTGTTGTTCCTAAAAAGAACACACATGCAATGACACTGGTGGATTCATGGGTGGATTGTGAAAAGGGCACACATTTCAATGACTCTGGTGGATCCATATGTGGTATGTGAAAAGAACACAAATGCAATGACTCCAGTTGTTGTTAGTGAAAAGAACACACATGCAATGACATCGGTGGATCCATGGGTGGATTGTGAAAAGAACATACATGCAATGACACTGGTGGAACCATATGTGGACTGTGAAAAGAACACACATGCAATGACTTCAGTTGTTGTTAGTGAAAAGAGCACACATGTAATGACTCCAGTTGTTGTTAGTGAAAAGAACATACATGCAATGACACGGTGAATCCATGTGTTGTCTCTGTAGAGACCACACATTTCAATTACACTGGTGGATCCATATGTGGTATGTGAAAAGAACACACATGCAATGACAATTGTTGTTGTTACTAAAAAGAACATACATGCAATGACACTGGTGGATCCATAGGTGGATTATAAAATGAACACACATGCAATGACTCTGGTTGTTGTTAGTGAAAAGAACACATATGCAATGACACTGGTGGATCCATAGGTGGTATGTGAAAAGAACACACATGCAAAATGACTCTGGTTCTTGTTACAAAAGAACACACATGCAATGAATCTGGTTGTTGTTAGTGAAAATAACACACATGCAAAGTGACACTGGATCCATAGGTGGTATGTGAAAATAACACATTTCAATTACTATGGTTGTTGTTACTAAAAAGAACACACATGCAATGACACTGGTGGATCCATGGGTGGTCTCTGTAGAGAACACACATTTCAATGACATTGGTGGATCCATATGTGGTATGTGAAAAGAACACACATGAAATGACTCGTTGTTGTTAGTGAAAAGAACACACATGCAATGACACTGGTGGATCCATAGGTGGTATGTGGAAAAACACACATTTCAATGACTCTGGTAGTGGTTACTAAAAAGAACACACATGCAATGACACTGGTGGATCCATGGGTGGATTATGAAAAGAGCACACATGCAATGACACTGGTGGATCCATATCTGGTATGTGAAAAGAACACACATGCAATGACTTTGGTTGTTGTTAGTGAAAAGAACACACATGCAATGACATTGGTGGATCCATAGGTGGTATGTGAAAAGAACACACATTTCAATGACTCTGGTTGTTGTTACTAAAATGAACACACATGCAATGACATCAGGGATCCATGTGTGGTCTCTGTAGAGAACACACATTTCAATGACATTGGTGGATCCATATGTGGTATGTGAAAAAAAAACACATGCAATGACTCTGGTTGTTGTTAGTGAAAAGAACACACATGCAAAATGACTCTGGTTGTTATTACTAAAAAGAACACACATGCAATGACTCTGGTGGATCCATGTGAAAAGAACACACATGCAATGACACTGGTGGATCCATAGGTGGTATGTGAAAAGAACACACATTTCAATGACTCTTGTTGTTGTTACTAAAAAGAACACACATGCAATGACACTGGTGGATCCATGGGTGGATTGTGAAAAGAACACACATGCAATGACACTGGTGGATCCATAGGTGGCATGTGAAAAGAACACACATTTCAATGACTCTCGTTGTTGTTACTAAAAAGAACACACATGTAATGACTCTGGTTGTTGTTAGTGAAATGAACACACATGCAATGACACCGGTGGATCCATACGTGGTATGTGAGAAGAACACACATTTCAATGACTCTGGTTGTTCTTACTAAAAAGAACACACATGCAATGACTCAGGTTGTTTTTAGTGAAATGAACACACATGCAATGACACTGGTTGTTGTTACTAAAAAGAACACACATGCAATGACTCTGGTTGTTGTTACTAAAAAGAACACACATGCAATGACACTGGTGGATCCATGTGTGGACTGTGAAGAGAACACACATGCAATGACACTGGTGTATCCATAGGTGGTATGTGAGAAGAACATCCATGAAATGACTCTGGTTGTTGTTAGTAAAAAGAACACACATGCAACGACACCGGTGGATCCATAGGTGGTATGTGAAAAGAGCACACATTTCAATGACTCTGGTTGTTGTTAGTGAAAAGAACACACCTGCAATGACACTGGTGGATCCATGGGTGGATTGTGAAAAGAGAACACATGCAATGACTCCGGTTGTTGTTAGTGAAAAGAACACACCTGCAATGACACTGGTGGATCCATAGGTGGATTGTGAAAAGAGCACACATGCAATGACTCTAGTTGTTGTTAGTGAAAAGAACACACCTGCAATGACACTGGTGGATCCATAGGTGGATTGTGAAAAGAGCACACATGCAATGACACTGGTGGATCCATAGGTGGTACGTGAAAAGAACACACATGCAAAATGACTCTGGTTGTTGTTACTAGAAATAACACACATGCAATGACACTGGTGGATCCATGGGTGGATTGTGAAAAGAGCACACATGCAATGACACTGGTGGATCCATATGTGGTATGTGAAAAGAACACACATGCAATGACTCTGGTTGTTGTATGTGAAAAGAACATACATGCAATGACTCTGGTTGTTGTTAGTGAAATGAACACACATGCAATGACACTGGTGGATCCATAGGTGGTATGTGAGAAGAACACACATTTCAATATGTGGATTGTGAAGAGAACACACATGCAATGACTCCAGTTGTTGTTAGTCAAAAGAACATACATGCAATGACACCAGTGGATCCATGTGTGGTCTCTGTAGAGAACACACATTTCAATGACACTTGTGGATCCATATGTGGTATGTTAAAAGAACACACATGCAATGACTCTGGTTGTTGTTAGTGAAAACAACACACATGCAATGACACTGGTGGATCCATAGATGGTATGTGAAAATAACACACATGCAAAATGACTCTGGTTGTTGTTACTAAAAAGAACACACATGCAATGACTCTGGTGGATCCATGTGAAAAGAACACACATGCAATGACACTGGTGGATCCATAGGTGGTATGTGAAAAGAACACACATTTCAATGACTCTGGTTGTTGTTACTAAAAAGAACACACATGCAATGACACTGATGGATCCATGGGTGGATTGTGAAAAGAACACACATGCAATGACACTGGTGGATCCACAGGTGGCATGTGAAAAGAACACAGATTTCAATGACTCTCGTTGTTGTTAGTAAAAAGAACACACATGTAATGACTCTGGTTGTTGTTAGTGAAATGAACACACATGCAATGACACTGGTGGATCCATACGTGGTATGTGAGAAGAACACACATTTCAATGACTCTAGTTGTTCTTACTAAAAAGAACACACATGCAATGACTCTGGTTGTTGTTAGTGAAATGAACACACATGCAATGACACTGGTTGTTGTTACTAAAAAGAACACACATGCAATGACTCTGGTTGTTGTTACTAAAAAGAACACACATGCAATGACACTGGTGGATCCATAGGTGGTATGTGAGAAGAACAACCATGAAATGACTCTGGTTGTTGTTAGTAAAAAGAACACACATGCAATGACACTTGTGGATCCATGGGTGGATCCATGTGTGGATTGTGAAGAGAACACACATGCAATGACACTGGTGGATCCATAGGTGGTATGTGAGAAGAACATCCATGAAATGACTCTGGTTGTTAGTAAAAAGAACACACATGCAACGACACTGGTGGATCCATAGGTGGTATGTGAAAAGAGCACACATTTCAATGACTCTGGTTGTTGTTAGTGAAAAGAACACACATGCAATGACACTGGTGGATCCATAGGTGGATTGTGAAAAGAGCACACATGCAATGACTCCAGTTGTTGTTAGTGAAAAGAACACACCTGCAATGACACTGGTGGATCCACAGGTGGATTATGAAAAGAGCACACATGCAATGACACTGGTGGATCCCTATGTGGTATGTGAAAAGAACACACATGTAATGACTCTAGTTGTTGTTACTAAAAAGAACACACATGCAATGACACTGGTGGATCCATGGGTGGATTGTGAAAAGAGCACACATGCAATGACACTGGTGGATCCATATGTGGTATGTGAAAAGAACACACATGCAATGACTCTGGTTGTTGTATGTGAAAAGAACACACATGCAATGACTTTGGTTGTTGTTAGTGAAATGAACACACATGCAATGAAACTTGGGGATCCATAGGTGGTATCTGAGAAGAACACACATTTCAATGACTCTGGTTGTTGTTACTAAAAAGAACACACATGCAATGACACTGGTGGATCCATGGTTGGATTGTGAAAAGAGGACACATTTCAATGACTCTGGTTGATCCATATGTGGTATGTGAAAACAACACACATGCAATGACTCCAATTGTTTTTAGTGAAAAGAAAACACATGCAATGACACCGGTGGATCCATGGGTGGATTGTGAATAGAACATACATGCAATGACACTGGTGGAACCATATGTGGATTGTGAAAAGAGCACACATGCAATGACTCTGGTTGTTGTTAGTGAAACGAACACACATGCAATGACACTGGTGGATCCATAGGTGGTATGTGAAAAGAACACACATTTCAATGACTCTGGTTGTTGTTACTAAAAAGAACACACATGCAATGACACTGGTGGATCCATGGGTGGTCTCTGTAGAGAACACACATTTCAATGACACTGGTGGATCCATATGTGGTATGTGAAAAGAACACACATGCAATGACTCCAGTTGTTGTTACTAAAAAGAACATACATGCAATGACACTGGTGGATCCGTAGGTGGATTATGAAATGAACACACATGCAATGACTCTGGTTTTTGTTAGTGAAAAGAACACACATGCAATGACACTGGTGGATCCATAGGTGGTATGTGAAAAGAACACACATGCAAAATGACTCTGGTTCTTGTTACTAAAACGAACACACATGCAATGAATCTGGTTGTTGTTAGTGAAAAGAACATACATGCAATGACACTGGTGGATCCATACGTGGTATGTGAAAAGAATACACATTTGAATAACTCTGGTTGTTGTTACTAAAAAGAACACACATGCCATGACACTGGTGCATCCATGTGTGGTCTCTGTAGAGAACACACATTTCAATGACACTGGTGGATCCATATGTGGTATGTGAACAGAACACACATGCAATGACTCTGGTTGTTGTTACTAAAAAGAACATACATGCAATGACACTGGTGGATCCATAGGTGGATTATGAAATGAACACACATGCAATGACTCTGGTTTTTGTTAGTGAAAAGAACACACATGCAATGACACTGGTGGATCCATAGGTGGTATGTGAAAAGAACACACATGCAAAATGACTCTGGTTCTTGTTACTAAAAAGAACACACATGCAATGAATCTGGTTGTTGTTAGTGAAAAGAACATACATGCAATGACACTGGTGGATCCATACGTGGTATGTGAAAAGAACACACATTTGAATAACTCTTGTTGTTGTTACTAAAAAGAACACACATGCCATGACACTGGTGCATCCATGTGTGGTCTCTGTAGAGAACACACATTTCAATGACATTGGTGGATCCATATGTGGTATGTGAAAAAAGACACATGCAATGACTCTGGTTGTTGTTAGTGAAAATAACACACATGCAATGACACTGGTGGATCCATAGGTGGTATGTGAAAAGAACTCACATTTCAATGACTTTGGTTGTTACTAAAAAGAACACACATGCAATGAAACTGGTGGATCCATGGGTGGATTGTGAAAAGAGCACACATGCAATGACACTGGTGGATCCATATGTGGTATGTGAAAAGAACACACATGCAATGACTTTGGTTGTTTTTAGTGAAAAGAACACACATGCAATGACACTGGTGGGTCCATAGGTGGTATGTGAAAAGAGTAAACATTTCAATGACTCTGGTTGTTGTTACTAAAAAGAACACACATGCAATGACACTGGTGGATCCATGTGTGGTCTCTGTAGAGAACACACATTTCAATTACATTGGTGGATCCATATGTGGTATGTGAAAAGAACACACATGCAATGACTCTGGTTGTTATTAGTGAAAAGAACACACATGCAATGACACTGGTGGATCCATAGGTGGTACGTGAAAAGAACACACATGCAAAATGACTCTGGTTGTTGTTACTAAAATAACACACATGCAATGACACTGGTGGATCCATGGGTGGATTGTGAAAAGAGCACACATGCAATGACACTGGTGGATCCATATGTGGTATGTGAAAAGAACACACATGCAATGACTCTGGTTGTTGTATGTGAAAAGAACACACATGCAATGACTCTGGTTGTTGTTAGTGAAATGAACACACATGCAATGACACTGGTGGATCCATAGGTGGTATGTGAGAAGAACACACATTTCAATGTGTGGATTGTGAAGAGAACACACATGCAATGACTCCAGTTGTTGTTAGTGAAAAGAACATACATGCAATGACACCGGTGGATCCATGTGTGGTCTCTGTAGAGAACACACATTTCAATGACATTGGTGGATCTATATGTGGTATGTGAAAAGAACACACATGCAATGACTCTGGTTGTTGTTAGTGAAAAGAACACACATGCAATGACACTGGTGTATCAATAGGTGGTATGTGCAAAGAACACACATGCAAAATGACTCTGGTTGTTGTTACTAAAAAGAACACACATGCAATGACTCTGGTGGATCCATGTGAAAAGAACACACATGCAATGACACTGGTGGATCCGTAGGTGGTATGTGAAAAGAACACACATTTAAATGACTCTGGTTGTTGTTACTAAAAAGAACACACATGCAATGACACTGGTGGATCCATGGGTGGATTGTGAAAAGAACACACATGCAATGACACTGGTGGATCCATAGGTGGCATGTGAAAAGAACACACATTTCAATGACTCTGGTTGTTGTTACTAAAAAAACACACATGTAATGACTCTGGTTGTTGTTAGTGAAATGAACACACATGCAATGACACTGGTGGATCCATACGTGGTATGTGAGAAGAACACACATTTCAATGACTCTGGTTGTTCTTACTAAAAAGAACACACATGCAATGACTCTAGTTGTTGTTAGTGAATTGAACACACATGCAATGACAGTGGTTGTTGTTGCTAAAAAGAACACACATGCAATGACTGGTTGTTGTTACTAAAAAGAACACACATGCAATAACACTAGTGGATCCATAGGTGGTATGTGAGAAGAACAGCCATGAAATGACTCTGGTTGTTGTTAGTAAAAAGAACACACATGCAATGACACTGGTGGATCCATGGGTGGATCCATGTGTGGATTGTGAAGAGAACACACATGCAATGACACTGGTGGATCCATAGGTGGTATGTGAGAAGAACATCCATGAAATGACTCTGGTTGTTGTTAGTAAAAAGAACACACATGTAATGACACTGGTGGATCCATAGGTGGTATGTGAAAAGAGCACACATTTCAATGACTCTGGTTGTTGTTAGTGAAAAGAACACACATGCAATGACACTGGTGGATCCATAGGTGGATTGTGAAAAGAGCACACATGCAATGACTCCAGTTGTTGTTAATGAAAAGAACACACTTGCAATGACACTGGTGGATCCATAGGTGGATTGTGAAAAGAGCACACATGCAATGACACTGGTGGATCCATATGTGGTATGTGAAAAGAACACACATGGAATGAATCTGGTTGTTGTTAGTAAAAAGAACACACATGCAATGACACTGGTGGATCCATAGGTGGATTGTGAAAAGAGCACAAATGCAATGACACTTGAATGGTACTGGTGGATCCGTAGGCGGATTGTGAAAAGAGATTTTCCCTCTCTCTCTCTGTCACAAATATCACAAAAGCCCAAACGTGTGGAGATCCCAAACATGTGCTCACTCTGGGTGTTATGCCTTGATTGGATGACACAGATGTCACGCGGATCGTCTCCACCAACCGTTGATCCCATGTGATCCAACGGGTAGGATAACCCCTTCCTTCTCCACTTTTTTTATGCATGGTCAATCCGTGCCACCTCTCTATCCATGCCACCGATACTTTACCCCCATAAACAAGTGAAAATCCATCTATCTAACTAAAATAAATAAAATAAATGATCATAATTCAAATAAGCCATCGTCTTCGTCTTCCGGTTCGTCCTCGTCTTCGTCAACGCCAGGGTCCCCGCCATCGCCGCCCTCGGTGCCCTCCTCTGACGACTTGACACCGCCCCCTTCCTTGAATAAGCGCGCTATCTCCTCGTCGGAGTCCTCCTCCTCCTCCTCTTCGTAGTCCCACGGGTCCACGTCACTCTCCTCCGCTTCTGCCTCCAACTGATCGATGAACGCCTCCTCATTGGCCGAGTTGGACTCGTCCAAATAGCTATCTCCTCTCTTCTTCCTGGTCTTCTTCTCGTTCCTCTTCTTGTCCATACTCGCCGGTGCAACACGCGCCCCCATCCTGGATGCTACTTTGCGCTCGTCAAGCCTGCGGTACCCCACGCTCCTCTGCCTGGCGGCGGTACGACTTCGGTCATCGGTGTCCTCGAGTGCTGATGTCGATGGATCTTGGCGCAGTCGGAGACGACGTTCTGCCTCAACAGGCGACTCGCGAGCGCAGACGATGCAGCAAAGAGCCAGGGATGTAGGACGGTCAGTGGGCGGCTTGGACCTGCCATTGCCATGGCGAGGGGGCATCGTGCTTGAGGTAGTTGCTCCGAATGGTCGATGGCGGGTACACAGAGTGGGGTGCCGATCTGATCAAGGACGAGCAGCGGTTTCATGCATCATGTCCATGCATGCATTTGTCGATTATAAAAAAAAGTAATATCTCGCGTACTGAACATAATTTGATCACAACAAAAGTGGCACGGCGTATTCTAGACTCGTAAATATCCCGTGCGTGCCTGTCACGTGGAGTTCGATGGAGTTGGACGTGCCGACGTGATCGTGCAGCAGTTGCGCGCGTCATTGCCCCATCAACACGTGACACACGCACGTGGGATGTGCGCGCCAATTCCCGTGACGACCACCCGACTCGCACTCCCCTTATTATATACTGGATTTTCGGCAGCGCCGAAGATCATTGAAGTGTCCATCACAATAAAGACAAGTCCCATCGATTCCCTACCCCTGCCTCCCTGGCTTCTTTGAGAAGGTAGACCGTACACGGTGGTCTTGTATAATAGTACTAGTACTACTAGACCATGGCTTGTACTCTTACTCTTCTCCCACACTAATAATCACTATCTCCTCCCTCCTTCCGCTTCCACACTTACCCTGCAAGCCATGGCT
The DNA here is from genome assembly GCA_023614405.1 of Avena insularis. NCBI lineage: Eukaryota > Viridiplantae > Streptophyta > Magnoliopsida > Poales > Poaceae > Avena > Avena insularis. The sequence continues at coordinate 89,187,972 of CM042696.1, read as the reverse complement.
CCACTGAGGAGGGGGAGAGGCCGGTCGACGATCCTCGCAGAGAAAAAGGAGAGAAATCGCCGCGAGGCACTTCTTGCTCTACCAACCGCTCAAGTCCACCCTCTCATCGAGGCCCAATCTCCCCCGACAATGGCGCCGAATGTTCTAGCAGGCGAGGGCTCCTCCCGGTACGGTCTCCTTATTCTACTTCTTCTCCATCTCCCTCTCCATCATGATCTTAATCAGCTTTTTCTTGTTTTTCTTCTTCTTCTGGCTCTTCCTCTTCTACGTATTACAGGTCGGCCATGGAGCCCGAATCCACCACGACGGAGGCATTATAGGACTCGTTCGGCCCCGTTCCATGTCTCAGCGAGGTAGCAAATCTCCACGCTATTATTTTTCCGAGTTATGATGTGGATTTCTTAGATGTTGTCCGCCCCGCATTGGTTTTTCTTCTTCTTTTGCGCGTTGTATTTGTTTTCATGAATATGACTGGATCTCTTGGTCTTTCCTTAATACCGTTGTTCATAGATTCACTATGGATTTTTTGTGATTAGGATTAGTTTATCGTGGTCATGAATAGATCTCCAGGTCCATTTTTTAACACTGCGGCCAATAGATTCAACGGGGATTTTTTGATCTGTATTAGTATTCACCTAGGACCTGGAGTGTAATTGTAGAATTCCTATTTCAATTAACATGAACGATGCAGCGATCAAAGGCCGAGTACCGTGAGAAGGTGGTCGCGATCAGTTCCAAGATTGCCAACCAACATGAGCTTGCACGCTCCCTCACCCAAGCTAATGAGAGCCTACGCAAGCCATTATCTGTGCAGAAGGAGATCTGTGACGTCGTTAGGCTGTAGAAAGTGCTCGACCGTAACTTGATCAGGCAAGAACATGCCATCAAGATAATCAATAATCTCACAGAGGAGAAGAAGAATCTCGTGGAAAGGTGCATTCTCCTGCGGGGGAAGTCGTGAGGCACTCGAGAGACGCGTCGAGAAACCAAGGCTACCATCCGAGCCTACCATGGCGGAACCGTTGCTGGATGCGATCAAGGAGGTGAAAGCGGACATGAGCGGAGGATCACCGTACTCGAGGGTGTTGGAAGAAGAGCGAGGAGCTAAGGGCATGTCAGGCGTGTCGAGCAATGCCCAAGTCTGATTCCGTTAGCGGGGACACGAATACCGATTCGTCCTCCTCTCCTTTTGTAATGTTTAGGGTTTAGGAGCAATTCCATATACGCTTCCCGTTATATGGTGCAATAAGAATCCTAGGGCAACTCCTTATCTATCTGGACATGTGTTGGTGTTCATGTTCATGAATGGACACCATGTTCTCTGTCCATTATGTATCTGGACATGGGTTTCTGCATTATGAGTTTGCCACTCTCCCACTACTATTTGGTGATATTGGGAAAAACCCACAGCACACTAAACTGCTGATAAATCTTACTTGTCTTCGAAATTGAAATTATGACAGTGTCACTAGTCGATTCATAAAATGTTGATTAGTCCTAGATTGCTTCTTCCTTGAAATTATGACAGTGCCACTAGTCGATTCATAAAATGTTGATTAGTCCTAGATTGCTTCTTCCTTGAAATTATGACAGTGCCACTAGTCGATTCATTAATTATGAAACTAACCTTGTCTGGTGAACTGAACAAACCATACTATGTATTTTTGTTGCAAGGAAAGAGCGAAAGATCGACCAGGACTGGCGACTGGCTAAATGACAAGATAGCAATCAAAGGAGAAGCGAAATTCGAAGCGGCCTTTGACCAATCGCACGCTGAATTCGCGGTCCTTTCGACAAGTGCGAAGCTGAAGGAGTTAAACACCATTGGCGAAGCTACAGTGAAGGTCGTGCCTCGGCTAGAAAGCGAGCGGAGATCATGAAAGGGATCTTGAAGGAAAATCGTAGCTACGGACAAAATTCTCCAATCCGTGGCGGAGGCTGGAACCTACATTTGAAGCACGACATAGTACTAAAGGAGCTGGCCAATCTTAGAGGAAAAGCAGGCTCGGGCCAGCTCGCTTGAACACAACATATATCTATTAATCTTGAACTGCTGGTTTATCCTCTGCGGTGGTGATTTTGTAGCGTGAACTTAACTCTATGCACGATATGTGTGTTAAATGCGAAATTAGTTTGCTCGAGGATTGAGTTTGGCTTAGTTCGGAAAGCGCAACTACAAGTCTTACAATTAACTAGTTTCAGGCATTGGTACAACATAAATTATTAATCTCGAATTTCCTTTATCATCTATAGTCTGTCCTTGTTCACCCTCGTGTGCCTTCTTCAGTTCCTTCAACAGATCCGCAATGCAGTACTCTAGCTTCTTCTTGTCTTCCCTGAGCTGATCCCTCTCCTTTTCTTCATTATGAATCAGCAACCTGTGACTATCCTGAAGCTTCTTTGCAGTTCCAACAACCAAGCTCCCATCGATTCCGTCAGTTAGCTTTGACTGCAAATTCTCGATTTCTTCTTCCAGCTCCTTATTTCATACCGATAGCTTGTAATTTTTTTCAGCTGCATCACTTACATCAGTAAATCTCCCCGACATTTCCAACTCATACATCTCCCATAACTGTGCCAAACATTTCTTAAGTGCATCTGGCCACTCAAGATCCACCCACTCTACTGCTTTACACACCTGGCCAACCTAAAAACACACACACTATAGTGTTATGAACATGCACGATAGATTTTACTTCATGTCACAGTTGCACATAATGTAAACAAACCTGATTTGTACAGCCCAAAAAAACCTTCTCCCAGTGTTATTGCCTTCGAATGCAACATATCTCCTCAGTTTTAGCCCATGGTCACATGGCATTTCTCCATCAAGATCTAGGCCCTCCCATTCGGAGTCGTAGATTGTCCTTGGTACCTATAGGTAAACGCAAAGTGGAAATCGAACACGATTGCATGCACATATGGAGCTCAGATCGAGAGATTTACCATGGCCTAACCCTAGCCCGAGAAAACAGAGGAACTCACATCATGGAAGGAATACTCGATGTCGGAGAGAAGGCTATCGCTGCTCGACTGGTCGTCCTCGCCGTTCAAGGACATCATGGCGAATGCAACGGCGACGGCGTCGGCGTCGGTGAGAGTGAGAGAGAGAGAGAGATAGCAGCCCTTCTACCACTGCAATGATGACTAAATTGGCATGTTACAATAGTTTAATGGATACCATGCCCTTTCCACGGATTCTTGTCTCTGCACGATATGGATTCTCTTCACACATTCTCATTTCAAATATTAAACCTGCACTCCCTCCATCCCAATTTCATTGCCTAACGAAAACATACCAGTATATTACATCATCCAAAGAAACAAAATCATGTCAACTACAAGGTACTTATGCATCACTTCTTCAGTCATGGTTTCACAAAACATTACATTATAATCTCCCGACAAACATAACCACTACATGGTTTCACAAAACATCACATTACAATGTCTCAACAAACATAATCACAGAAACAAGTATATTACATCAACTCAAGAAACAAAATCATGTCGACTACAAGGTACTTACACATCACTTGTCCTGTCATGGTTTCGCAAAACATTACATTACAGTCTCTCAACAAACAAAATAACAGGAACAAGTATAGTACATCATCTCAAGAAACATAATCATGTCAACTACAATGTATTTATGCATCACTAGTCTAGTCATGGTTTCACAAAACATTACATTACAATGTCCCAACAAACACAATAACAGAAACAAGTACGGTATGTCATCTTAAGAAACATAATTATATCAACTACAATGTACTTATGTCTTATTACAACAACAATGGTTCCAGTGAGTGATATATCCGAAAATCTCAACAGCTCGCACAACATTATATCACAATCTCTCAACAAACATAATCACAGAAGCATGCTCTAAATGCAATAGCAGTCAATATTACAAATACAGGCAGGGGAACCCCGCGGTCCATATGACAAGCCTAGGGTAGCAGCTCTCATCAGATCTCATCAACGTCGACCACCTCATTCTGTTCAGCCACTACAGGGGCATCTACATCCACTACAACCTGTTCAACAACATCAGAAATGGTACCAAGTAAGAACACCTTCCTGGTTCGCTTCTTTTGCTGCATAATCTGCATAAGATCTTCAGTATCCAAAACATCTATGAATTGCTGCTTCTTATGATGCCACCACCGGATTTTTGCCATCTGCTTAGGGCCAATATTGATTTCCTTACCGGTCATCTCTCTCATTTCATCAAGAGTTATGTTTTGGGAATCGATAGTGATCTCCACAGTACAAGACGAAACTGGCTTATTAACTCCCTCATCAAGTTTTGCCATGTATGAATCCACCTCTATGCGTATACTGAACTTATCTAGATCAGCATCTATTGGTCCGTATTCTCTAGGAGCAGAAGCTCTAGTAGCAAGATCTCCAGCATCTACATACATATCATCAATCATCGCTTCAACTTTCACCTTACGATCAGCTGCACAACACTCACAAACCATCCAAAGCTCATGGGAGTGCTCAATTTGCTGATAGGTATCATTCATGTTGCGCCACACCAATTTTGTCCTCTGTCTAGAACCCCAGGAAATTCTAGCGGCAAGCATATCTACCAGCTGCGAAACAGACACAACCTCTTTGCAATTCACAAGCAGATGCACATCTTGCCCGAACACAACCCTCTCGCAACCAAAATCAAGCTTTGCAGTGTACTGCCGAACATGAACTATGAACTCATATAGGTCCCTTGTATCAAAGTTGTGCCTAATTTGATTAAAAAGGGGAACATTTCAGTTCATTTGATTCTATTATGCCGTAACTAATCTACTTGCAAGATAAGGCACAGATAAGAAAAATTCACCTCTCGCTCTTCTCTCGGGTTTTTTCTTCGAGATCTGAGTGCTGCATCCGCCCACCGGAGCCGAACAATCCACCGCCGGCCTTGATTTTCTCTTCAACCCGCTGCTCGTAGGTACCTTGGGAGCAGAATCCTTGCTGGCCTCCTTGCTAACCGGGGCTGAAGACCTAGCCGCAGCTACGCGTTGAGCCCCAGACTTGGGCCCCGACGGACCCTTTTTAGTCGGCGACGTAGCTACAACCTTTGCCTTGCAAGACATGCTGGGCCGCCGCCGCCGGATTCAGTGTCGGGGGAGGGAGAAAAAAGGTCCTCCACTGTCGGCAGATTTTGGGTCGGGGAAGGGAAGAAAAGGGACCGTCGCCGCCACAGCAAGATTCAGTGTCAAGAGTTAGGAAAGTACAGTAATGGATTTGCCCCTACGACACGTGTAGGGTGGCTAAGAAGAGTGACCGGCGAAGGAGGGGCACAGCAGGAACTAGTGTAACAGAAAATCCTAACTTAACGGGCGCGATTTGAAAATATTGGGTTTGGCCATCATTCACTCGAAAGACCCCTCTCAGCAATTGGCGCCCTAACTTTTCGAATCGCGGTGATAAAAATACTCTTGGGTACCGTGTTGCCTGTCCACCCGAACTTTCAGGCCGCAAAATGATATTCTCTATAAATAGGGGACTTCATCTCCTACCTCCAGCTGCTTTAAAATGTTTAATGTTTATGCAATGTGATGCTAATTTAATATGGTCATATATGTAGCATATGGATCAGTTGTGTGTCATATGTGGTTACATGTCGTGCATGGATAAGAGGTTTTCCATAATGCTCCCTCAGAACTTTGAAACTAGAACTATATGTTCTTTAAACTATATCTACCTTTTTCAAACTATATGTGCAATGGTAATTGGAACTAAATGTTGCTTTCTAATGAGTTTACTCCTAACATCCCATGTAAGGTAAGACACGGCTCCTTGGTGCATGTATTCAAAAAATTGCAAGATTATGGACAATCTGAAATCCATTGAGTCGTACAATGAGCCCAAACATAACCACAGGGTTCAAGTCAACAACGAGCCTCCGTCACCATTTTGGTGTAGCTAATTAGACACAATTTATCGATGACTACGAGATGAATGTTGTTGGAAATATGCCCTAGAGACAAATAGTACTAAGGACTATTATCATATTTCATATAGTTTATGATTAAGTTTTAAATCATGCTATAACTGTATTGAGTGGAAACATCAATACACGTGTGATATACAAACAACCAGGGGTTACCAGTGAAACTCTAGTCACTGGTTCATTGGTCAACAGATGATCATGTTTCCTGATCATGTGGCATTTATGCCAGTTGGAAATGAGGTCATCTCATTCTGAGAATGAGATGATGAACCAATACTCAACCTAAACATCGTGACCCGATCATGTCATGAAGTTCAAGTTACGATGATTAGAAATGGATCCTCGTAGACTATTCCTTAGACCGTGAGGCTATATCAATCACTGTCTCCCGAGAGTGCTTAGATAGCATCAAACGCCATCTGGTAATACGGTGGTTATAAAGGTGTGTTCAGGTACTCGGAGGAAACCGTAGAGGCAATATATGTCAAGAGCGGGATTTGTCCATCCATGTGACGGGAAGATACTCAAGGGCCCACTCGGAGAGGTTATATCCAATAGTTGCGCAACATGTGATTTGATCACGAGGATATCGCTTGTCGGAACGAGTCAAGTAGCATTGTTCAGTAACGAGATTGAACACGACATGGTGATGTCATTGATCAGATCTCGAGCAATGCAAGTATCGAGTGACAAAGGGAATAAGACACGACTGTCCCGGTTCAAACAACAAAAGATCTTCGTGGAACGAACAGGGGTCACATGGCCATCCAGGTCCCTCTGTCGATCATTGGTGCGGGAGTGTTCCGACCATGTCTAGAGTGGTCCCGAACCATGGGGTATCACGCTTAAGAGCTTGATAATGCTTAGAGAGTGTTTATAGGATCGGTGGAATCACCGAAGAAGAGTAGGGAGAAAACCGGAAGGGTTTCGGTAAGTCCGGAGGATGTCCGGAGTGGAGGTGGAAGGTGTTCCATAGCCATGGAGGTTGAATAATATGTGAATGAATGTTAAATGTTGATTTAATCATTTATTCATAATTATTTAATAAAGAGAAAACCAATTTAAATGGTCAAAGGCTTAATGGGCCAATTTTCGGAGGGAGAGGGCCCATTAGGGAAAGGAGAGAGGGAGAAGGGGCCAAGGGGGTGGCCAGCGACCTAGTGGGCCAGCCCCCCGTGTGGGGCCCATGGGGGTGGCCGGCGGTGCCACCCCTCCCCCCTCCTCTCCTTTAGTCCCACCCCGGGACTTTGAGGGAGGTAGTACCTCCCCTCCCCCTATATATAGTGGGGGTATTTGGCCAAATAAAATACACCAATAATCAATAAAGGTCTTCTCACTTTTGGGAGGACCTCTAATTGATATTTTCTCTCTCCCCCTCTCTCTCTCGTGACCGTGGTCCCAAGTCTGGACTACGCGAGCAAGAGACATCTTCACCACGGAGCGCCGTCGCGCTACGGGATTCGGATCCAGGAGCTCTACTTCCGCAACTGCTGGTGGATCGGGGAAGAGGGAGTCATCGGCAGGCACCGGACGTGTGTAACTCCCCGCGAGGTGTCGCATTTGAGGCACTCAAGTCGTTGGAGCCAAGGAGCGCAAGGACTTCATCACGACCTTGAGGTCGGCTTCGGCTCGTCTACATCAACCAGGCTCTCCTGAGCGTTGACAACGCTTTTCGGTCTTCAAGGGTAAGTTCACAAAAAGACCCTCCCGTTACTGCATTACTAATAGATAGGTCCTAGCAGCTTCAGGGGTTCAGGGGTGTAGAGTAAAATTTATTGTTTTCATACGCGGAACCCCTATAGTGGTATTAGAGCTAGATCTATGCGTAGTAATGCTAGTACAGGTAGAACACACGAGATGTAGCTTGTGGGCGTTGATCTTTTAGTTGTTACCCTCCCAGGTGTACTTGTGTATACCGCAGTAATGCTTGATGAAGCGGCCCCCAACCAACTTTACACGTTCATTCGCGAGACTGGTCCACGCTTGACATTCGGCTTGTACCGTATAAAGTGGCTTAGGGGGGTGTCTGTCTCTCTCGCATTAGTTGGTATACCATCTGCAACGGAGGGCCCCGAAAGGGGTGTAGTAGAGACAGCTTCTTGATCAGCGTTGTGCTGAAAGTTCGTAGGTAAGAACGGTTCTTGTGTGAAAGCCCATTCAGCCACGTAAAACATGCAAAGAAAGTTCGGGGCCTAGGGGGCGTTGCTTTGTGATATGGTTGCGGCAAAGGTAAAGTGATTACCTTTTGTTACGTAGTAGTAGATAGTCATGGAGGTGATGAACTACCACGCCGGAAAGACACCGGTACCCTGGTGTCTATGGTGCCGGAACCCTGGCGCCGGAACCCGGTGACGACGGATGGAGATCACGACGTGAAGGACCATATCACATAGCATTTACATTCAATGTTATTGTTTGTATGTCTTATTGTGTGCTAGTATTAGATACTCGACGGTAGCCTAATAAGATGATCCCTGTTAAAATTACCAATGATTGTGTTCCCCCTTAGTGTGCACCACCAAGAAAGTTCTTCGGTATGAGGCGATCCAGGGTTACAGGCTTGGGTGTCAGACATATCTACGTTCGCATACAGTGGGTGTAAGCCATGTTGCACAGCGAATACACTAAGGTTGAGTTGGCAAGCCTAGCATGTGCAGACATGGTCTCGGAACGCGGATGGTTGAAAGATCGAGCACGAGTCGCATGAATGATGTGACCGACGTTTAGCGTCCACCCTTGAACCCACATTGATGGCAGTGACGATCGGGGGAGATGTGGCTAATAGGGGTCGTGTTATCACTAGGAACCCTTTTGGGGATAGGTGTTTCTAAGTGGAGTTATTATTAACTCATTTAATTATAAACTTAGTCTAAATTCCTTTTGCAATTATAAATGTAGAAAATGGTTCTTCCCGAGATTACCTTTCCTATCGACGATTGGTTGAAAGGAGAAAAGCTCAAGTTAGATGGATCCAACTTTTCTGCATGGGTCATACGCCTGTTTGATCTCCTTGGGGAGAACAATGTAGCTGACTACATGACCTGCAAGATGTATGATACGTCCATTTTGCATCACTATTCTATGTCTTAATTCACTATTATTCATTGATATATTTCGTATTGAGAGGTGATACTTATGTTATTTCATCTGTTTTTGCATGGTTGATGACTTTTGGAGCATGGACCGCTGTAGTTAGGATTCTGATGGAAAAGGTGATGTTTGGACGCAAAATTCGCGAAGATCAGAAAATCCAGGAAAATATACGGAAATTCTATTTTTCCAGAAGACTCAAGATGCCAGAAGATGGAGTGGAGGTGGGCCACAGGGGGCCCACACCACTGTGAGCAAGCCTAGGCCGCGCCAGGGAGTGGTGTGGCCACCCTAGCCCACTCCAGCCTCTCCCCTCTGGCGTATATCTTCCTCCTGAAACCCTAAGACTCGAGGAGCGACCACAGAAATATTCCGCCGCCTCTGCGGGGCGGAAAACACCGAGAGAGAAAGATCTCTCTGCGCATGATTTGCCAGGAATTCCTTCCCGAGAGGGAGATCGTCGCCATCAACACCTCCATCAAGCTGGACTTCATCGGGATCATCATCATCATCACCACCATCATCACCATCAGCACCCTCATCACCATCTCCATATTGCTGTAACAATTGTGTTGAATCTTGCTATAGTTCATAGGGGAAACTTTCCCGGTGTTGATTAATCTTTGTAGTTGATGCTATTGAGTGAACCATTGAATTATTGTTTATGTTCAGATTGTTATACATCATTATTCCATCTCTGATCATGATCCATATGATGTCTTGTGAGTAGTTCGCTTTGTTCTTGAGGACATGGGAGAAGTCTTGTTGTTAGTAGTGGAGTTGTGTTGAGAAAGATTCAATAGATTGTTATTTAAGTTCTGGTGTACTTCTTCTAGTGGTGTCATGTGAACGTCGACTACATGACACTTCACCTATATGGGCCTAGGGGAATGCATTGTGTATTTGGCTACTAATCGTAGGGGTTGCGGTGTGACAAACGAACCCCGTTAGGAAACCATTGCACAAGGGACGTCAGGGTCTTAGAGTTTAAAGTTGTGGTTAGGTTTTACCTTAATTACTTTCTTGTACTTACGGATGTTTGCAAGGGGGTTTAATCACAAGTATGTATTAAGTCTTGGATGGGACGGTACATTAGCACAGGTTCACCCACACAACACTTAGCAAGCTAGAGAAGATTAATCGACTATATGAAGCGAAAGCACTTGACAGTCTTCCCATGTGTCCTCGAGAACGTCTGGTCATCTATAGAAATACAACCGTCTTGTCCTTTGCTGCATAAAGGATTGGGCCACTTGCTGCATTTATTCCTACTGTCTTTTATTTACTCGTACTTTGTTTACTTGCTTTATCGAAAACCCCTAAAAATCTGTTTACTAAGTATTTGCATAGAATTCCTGATCCATACCACTAGCCAGCACCTTCTGCTCCTCGTTGGGTTCGACACTCTTACTTATCGAAAATACTGCGATACACCCCCTATACTTGTGGGTCATCAATGTATTTGGAACCACCCTATTCTCATGAGACCTAGGAGCAGCGGGATCTGCGCAATCGTCGTCGTGTGATGGACACATTTGTATCAGTGACCATGCGCCTCGGAATGGAGGATGGGCTATGGCCAATGGTGGGAAGTCTCAAGCCTCGAGTGGTCATGGCACATCTGAGATCGCATTTCGTGGAACAAGTGCGCATGTGGGAGTATGAGCTGATGGGGGACTTCCTCTCCATAAAGATGGAGGAGGGCTCCTCACTGGACGAGCACTTATTGAGCATCTATGATGCGTACATGAGTCTGGCATACTACCTGGACAACTGGTACTCAAGCTCATTTGCGATGGGAGTTGTGCTACGGTCGCTTCCACCAAGATTCCAAGCACAGGTCAGGATCTGCATTATGAGAGGCGACACGGAAACACTGGATTTCCTCGAGTTCATAACACATTTCAGAAATGTGTAGATGAACCCAACGTCGCTGGAGTCATCAATGACAAAGGTATATATTTGATATACAATTTTATAAATGTTATAATCTTGCAAACACATTTGCAGTGTTAAGTATATCTGATACTTGTTATGTTTTGCTGAAAATAGGTCCTTCTGCATGAGAGGTGCTTGCTGGAGAGGAGGTGACGTTGCGTGTTGATGGCAAGCATGATGATGATGGCCGACGACAATCTCCCTCGACATTTATCATTTAGTTTATGTTTTAGGATGATTATTGTAATCAAGAGATTGTGAACTTCTTTAGTGTGTCTCACACTTCGTGAGACGGTCATTCATATGAGTTTGTAACAAACAGTTGTTCCACTTTTATGAATGATTTCTATTTGTGTTCATATCTTGTTTGATTATGTGTGAATTATCCTTGTTGTTTTAAACTAATTGATAATGCATGAACATTTGTAAGACATTAAAAATGCCTTGTTTAAAATACCCAACTTAATGATATGTTCATTAATGAATGAAAAACCATTGTTTAAATTCAAAGTTATGTGATAATATGTGAAAGTCATTCGATTTCTTATCACATATAAATCATGCCTAGGTTCGGCAAATTAACTTGAACACCATGTATTACTTGAATACAAAGTGTTTAAAGAATTGTTAAAAGTAAATACATATTCGATGTATTGTGTTTTAACGAAAATGGTAATTATCATTAAATGATTGTTTAAATGTGTAAAGTAGTTTACCAAAGGAAACATGAATATGAAACTATTTGATTTGATCAAAGTGTTTCATCAACAATGGGTATAAATATAAAAGAGAATCTAATTACTATGATTTGATCAATAGTAATGAAATTCAACTTTATGAGAATGGCATAAAAGAAATTGTGGAATGCAAAGTGTTTTGAAATGTCAAAATGAAAAGCATCACAATGTGATATTAGATATCAAAGTGGGTTGAATAGAAGGCACCAAATAAATCGTTGTAGTATAGATGTAGAGACCATTAGCTTAGAAATAATTAGCACTCAATTAGAAGGCAGTGAACCATTTGAATTCGTTGAAGTTTTGGGGTTATTCGATATAACCAAAACAATAGCGAATAAGTCCTTGTAGCGTATTCATTGAAAACTTTGAATACGAAACCCATAGCTGAAACCAAAAGGAAAGCAAGATTCGTATTGCTTGGATTTTGGTACATTCTTGAGAAAGCTCACTTTTAGTGATGTTTCTCGATTATGGAGCAAATGGAAGATAGTGAAAAACACGATGAGGATTCAAAACCCTGCATCAGAGTGTTGAGAAGCGCAACGGACAACGTTCCTGAATGATTCTCTTCACAGAAGGAAAGAATCAATGATATTGATCATTGTGTTTTCTCCACTAGTGTTTTCACTACATAAAGTAGGATTCAGAATGTAAATCCATATCTAGTATGGAGACACTTGTGAATCAATTGTCATGATTCTTGGAATGTGACATACCTACGAACTACAAAGGAAATAATGGTAAACTAAAATTATGAGAAATCCTAGAAGCAAACTTCCCTTGAGATTAGAAAGCGATTCGTTGCTGAATCTCATAAGTAAGAGGGTTACTTGGAATTTTCCCAAATGACTGCAAAGCCATAGAGGAAAAAGGGGGTAAATGACAAAAGCATAATTTGTCAGGTATTGGACAAATTCAAATGAATTTGATTCAAATGTGCTAAATGTCTAGTGGATTTAAAACTAGTAAAGTACTAGTATCTCATAGTAAAATCTCCAAGTTTGATATTTGATCAAAGGATTTTGAAGTTGTTCAAAATAGTGAGTGGATGTGCAATTTGCATAAAATTGAGTGGGAGCTATGAAAGCCTTCTATGAAACAATATGTGATTGACATATTTTTAAGTGGGAGCAATATAAGTCTCAAATTCAAATATGTAGGAACATATTCTGAGTGGGAGCTTATAAGAGTAATTCTTAAGTATGTTAAGAATGAAAGCGCAAATACTTATAAATAATGATTTATAAGATGTAGAAGTTGACAATAAGTGTATTATGATATTATGTAGTATTCCTTAAGGGATTCTGAAAGGGGTTTCAGAACAGAAGTTAATTAAGGAACTGATCCTTAATAAGTCAAATTAGGAATAGTATTAAGTTTAACATCAATGGTTGAAAGAAAGAAAAGGATGATCATCATCCACTATGTTGAGACATAGGTTCTATCTTAGTAAACCATGATGATAACTTAGCATAATATGTGATCTAAATAAGGAACGTTTAAAAGTGATTAAGTTCGAATCATAGAACGTTAAGCTAAGTTTGTCCGTAGTGTCTAGTAGAGAACTGCAGACATGTTTTCCAAATCCATAAAGGATGCCATATCTTAAAGCATAAAGAGTTATGTTATAAGGGAATATGTTGGAAACTCCTGTAGATACCGATTAAAGTCAAGTAGGAAGCGAGGTGAACAAAGACATCGAAAGTTGCACAAAGTGCACGGGAGTTTCGATGAATACATTTATAATAATAGATAAGGGTACCATCTAAAGTATTGTATAATTTTATGGCGGGGCTAGTTCGCTTTTAACATAGAATGATGTGTCCCAGGGCACAGTGCCCATGATAAAGCCCTCGAGGTTGATCTAACGTCACTGTAGGCTGCTGGAATCAGGCCTCGTTCTGCTGCCATAGCGACGATGCATACACACAGATGCTATCATGTGTTGATAAAGTATTAATGTCAATCAAGGTGACATTAGTAAGTTGCAAAGGATTTGGGACTATAAAGTACAGACCCAAGACTCAACCTCTTCCATGAGAAAGCATGTTTAGGGTACCGAGTATATGGTGCCAATGATTGAGAACAAATGTAGCTAGTGTATTTGTACTCTAGTGCAAGTGGGAGATTGTTGGAAATATGCCCTAGAGACAAATAGTAGTAAGGACTATTATCATATTTCATATAGTTTATGATTAAGTTTTATATCATGCTATAACTGTATTGAGTGGAAACATCAATACACGTGTGATATACAAACAATCAATGGTTCCTAGTGAAACTCTTGTCACTGGTTCATTTGGTCAACAGATGATCATGTTTCCTGATCATGTGGCATTTATGCTAGTTGGAAATGAGGTCATCTCATTCTGAGAATGAGATGATGAACCAATACCCAACCTAAACATCGTGACCCGATCATGTCACGAAGTTCAAGTTACGATGATTAGAAATAGATCCTCGTAGACTATTCCTTAGACTGTGAGGCTATATCAATCACTGTCTCCGGAGAGTGCTTAGATAGCATCAAACGCCATCTGGTAATATGGTGGTTATAAAGGTGTGTTCAGGTACTCGGAGGAAACTGTAGAGGCAATATATGTCAAGAGCGGGATTTGTCCGTCCATGTGACGGGAAGATACTCAAGGGCCCACTCGGAGGTTATATCAATAGCCGCATCATGTGATTTGATCACGGGGATATCGCTTGTCGAACGAGTCAAGTAGCATTGTTGATGCTTGAGATTGAACACGACATGGTGATGTCATTGATCAGATCTCGGGCAATGCAAGTATCGAGTGACAAAGGGAATAATACACGACTATCCTGGTTCAAACGACGAAAGATCTTCGTGGAACGCACAGGGGTCACATGGCCATCCAGGTCCCTCTGTCGATCATTGGTGCAGGAGTGTCCCGACCATGTCTGGAGTGTTCCCGAACCGTAGGGTATCACGCTTAAGGGCTTGATAATGCTTAGAGTGTTTATAGGATCGGTGGAATCACCGAAGAAGAGTAGGGAGAAAACCGGAAAGGGTTTCGGTAAGTCCGAAGGATGTCCAGAGTGGAGGTGGAAGGTGTTCCATAGCCACGGAGATTGAATAATATGTGAATGAATGTTAAATGTTGATTTAATCATTTATTCATAATTATTTAATAAAGAGAAAATCAATTTAAATGGTCAAAGACTTAATGGGCCAATTTTCAGAGGGAGAGGGCCCATTAGGGAAAGGAGAGAGGGAGAAGGGGCCAAGGGGTGGCCAGCGCCCTAGTGGGCCAGCCCCCCCGCCCCCTCCCCCGTGCGGGGCCCATGGGGGTGGCCGGCGGTGCCATCCCTCCCTCCTCCTCTCCTTTAGTCCCACCCCGGGACTTTGAGGGAGGTAGTACCTCCCCTCCCCCTATATATAGTGGGGATATTTGGCCAAATAAAATACACCAATAATCAATAAAGGTCTTCTCACTTTTGGGAGGACCTCTAATTGATATTTTCTCTCTCCCCCTCTCTCTCTCTCGTGACCGTGGTCCCAAGTCTGGACTGCGCGAGCGAGAGACATCCTCACCGCGGAGCGCTGCTGCTGGGATTCGGATCCGGAGCTCTACTTCCAATCGCTGTTGGATCGGGAAGCAGGAGTCATCGTCGGGCACGGACGTGTGTAACTCCCTGAGGTGTCGCACTTGAGGCACTCAAGTCGTTGGAGCCAAGGAGCGCAAGGACTTCATCACGACCTTGAGGTCAGCTTCGGCTCGTCTACATCAACCACGCTCTCCTGAGCGTTGACAACGCTTTTCGGTCTTCAAGGGTAAGTTCGTGAAAAGCCCCTCCCGTTACTATATTACTAATAGATAGGTCCTGGCAGCTTCAGGGGTTCAGGAACGTAGAGCAAAATTTATTGTTTTCATACGCAGAACCCCTACAAATGTCATGGAGACCCACATCTTCACTCTTGACCATGTGCATCGCGTCACCTACTTTGATTACAAGGATTCAAATTACTCACATGATGCAGATGAGGATGAGGACAAGGATTAGCTAGTAATAATATCTTATGTATGATGTTACCTTATTGTTGTGAACTAGTACTATGAGTATTCAGTTTCTTAGATACAATTGCTGCGAAATTCAATAACATACAATATTTTTTTTAAAGGTACTGATGATGTTTCAAATACAAAGAATGCCACTGATAAGAAATATAGTGGCGGTCTTCTAGCCGCACACCACCTGTGTTTACTAGCGGTGTTCCAGGAGAACACCACCACGACCAATTTTACTGGTTGCGTTCTGACCGCACGCCACTAGTAGCAATTGTCAGTGGCGTGAGATTGATAGCGTGCCACCTGAATGCCACCAGTAAGGATTTTCCTACTAGTGCATAGTTTTGATCCAAGAAACTCTTATCTCGGAAGGTGAGGCTTCTTAATAACTATTCCGTCCGTTCCATAAAACTTGATTCAGATTTTTTTTTATGTATATATTATTAAAATATTCTTAGATATATACGAATCTAGTCAAATATAAGTCAAAGTTTTAGGTAACAGGGAGAGTATCTAGCTCTAATTTGCAAGCATGTGATCTGTGTGACTGGCCTGAGTGTGTACTACAACGCCATGGATCGACTCCTGTACATTGTGTTAGCGGCAAAGTGCGTACACTTTCGTTCACCAATAGTAACGACTCAAATAAAGAAATTAGCGAAGTCAACAATTATGGCATGGAAATGTAAGTTGTTTTCCCTCTTTTCTATCCTTTAAGCTATGTGTATAGTGAGCTAATGTCAAGCATCATTTCCGTCTTTTTTTGCGGTGGTCATTTCTTTCTGTGAGTCCAGTGAGCTCAATGTGGTTTCTTGCATCCAGCCTTATCAACTTAATAGTTGAATCTATTCCTAAGACCATTGTGCGCGACCAAGCGGAATACATGCAGAACATATTATCATGGCAGATGTTATAGAAAATCTTATAGTATTAGCGAGATATCATTGCTATTGACACTACAATGTGTAACTAGGCATATTATGGTACAAACATAATAATGACAATGGTCTATAAATAAAAATATGCTAGTGGTTGTGTACGTATTCTAATCTGCTGTGAAATACAAATTACTGTTGTCGACACGTAAAATTGCAAAGGAGTGGAACAAAAATAACCATAGTTGATGGGTTTCCTCTAAAGGAAACAGACAAAGTGGAAAACCGAAAACATACCTCAAGTGTGATGGTTTTTCCCTCAGTTGCCAATGAAGCATTCACATCAGCAACCGGTCCCTAGTAACGAAATATTTTTCTTTTGCCGATAGGGGTTTCGACCCGTGTCCATAGCGTCGTTCCGTGAGTAAATTTCATTTTAGTACCACAATTGGGGCTACGGTAACAACTTAGTGTCACTTTTGCAATTTTTTGCCGATACATACCACTTTTGGGGAGAGTTGTTATAAATAGGTCACTTTTTTGGCTAATCGTGTTTTAATAGCAAAACTAATAGAATGGGTTCGCAATTAAGCAATGACGTGGACCTAGGGCCCACTTTTCATCCTCTCTCTCTCTCGTATCCTTCTTCTTCCTCTGGCAATCGCTCTCCCTACCCCACCCGATGTTCTCGAGCTCCGTCGCTAAGCCGACGACCTCCACCTCGTTACATGCATCTCCCTTGCAGATTGAATTGAATCCAAGCTTACCTAATCGATGTCGTCGTTGACATCGCCTTTTCTGAACTTGCTGATCTTCCCCTTGCATTCCTGGTGAGATCCTGCTCCTCCTGGTACTTCATGTTTGCCCGCTCAAGTACCATAGTCACTTACGGAGTTCGGAAAGGTCGGGAGGGGTAGGGAGAGCAGTTTCCAGAGAAAGAAGAAGGATACGAGAGAAGCTTTACCGCTTTCCGCTGACCTCTCGCACCTAAGGAATCAACCCTGGTAGTCAATTCTTTCTTCACCTTAGGATAAGACTGTCGTTGCCGATTCTCCATGTGTCCTAGCCGTCCCTCTTGGTCTGTGAAGCCCCATGTCATGTCCCTGAACTAGTAGAGGCGGCCTCCAAATATCCAAGCGTCCTCGAGCCGCTCTACCTATGTCGTCCTACTCCGTTCGTCGCCGTTGTGCTCCCCCGGTCTTGGCGTCGTCTTCATGGTGTTTCGGGTGAACAACGTGAAATCTAGTAGACATGGATGAGGACGACCCGACGTGGAAGGCCACGACCACGATACGGCGCCTCTCACTGCCCAAAGACGAGGATGCGCTCCGGTGACCGCCGTGTGCCACAAACTTGCTCCAGAGGCCATGGCCGAGAAGGTGATTGAGCCTTTGCAAAAGAAATTTGGGGGCATTTTTCAAAAGAAGAATGCACTGTTGGAACCCTGCTTTACCTGGCATGTGGGGTCGGCAACTTGCGTGTAAGCAAATACATCGTTATACCGCTGCTGGTGACCGTAGATGAAACAATAAACCGTATGCGAGTACCATAAATTATGTATTCCCGAGTTTGCTTTTGCGATTCAGTGGAGTTTATAGAACATTTCTTTCTTTCATGTTCTTTTGCTCGCATTATTTGGAGAATTATTTACTTCACTTATAATATACCCCCACCATCCAATATTACAAATATGTTTGAAAATTGATTAAATGGGGTTGACAAGAAGAACAAAGCTAGATTGCGCATTGGAGTATCTGTTTTATGTTAGTCCATATGGACGTCCATAAATAACATTGTCTTTAACAAAAAAGAGCACTATTTTTTTGCAAATTTCCATTAACGACGCATTGGATCCAACTATGAATAAATTAATAAAAGGGTTAGTGTGCATCGCTTGATACAGACACACCGAAGCATAGCTCCCCATTTCGAAAAATAATGTATTCCCGAGTCAACTGACAAGTTTTGTGACCGTCGATGAATTTTACTCTTAAACGCGACCCTTTAGCGAGGCGCCTATCTAGCTTTGCAAGCATGCGATCTGTGACTGGCCGCGGGGTGCGTACTACGCCGTCGTGGATCGCCTCGTCGTACGTTGTGTTAGCTTAAGCCGGGCCGGCCGCCTTTTGCCTTGAAGCTTTGCGTCCTCTCTTGCGGCTGGTCTGCGCTGTGTCGTCTGCTTGGGGCCGGCGCGGCGCACGCGCGTGCTCGCTCCGTCGCGCGTCAGGCTTTTGCCGCTGCCGCAGCCGACACCGCCCGGCGCGTCCAGCGCACGCCAAGGGCCCTCCACGCCGCGCAACGCAAGCCGGTGATGTATGTGGCGCAAGTGGCACACTGGTGGTACAATCCTATCTCTGACTCCGAGGGGGCCAGAGCCCAGAGCTCGGTCATCTTTTCTTTTTTTTATCCTCGCACAATGCCAGCATATGCATGCAAATGTGCAGCGCAAACTGCGAGCTGACCGAGATGGGGAGGGAATGTCTGTTGGATTTGGATCATCATGGCCCCTTTTGATACGAGTGTCCCTTCTCTTTTCCCTGCCCAATTTTTGTGTTTCCCTGCGCTGCGCATCCTGTCACCTCATTGGCTGTTTGACCGGTTGACATGGAGAAATGGAACTGTGATTAACTAGTGGAGTTCTAAAATCAATCTCTCATCTCTGGCCTTCTTTCCTTTTCCCCTTTGTGAATTGTGATGTGAACTTTCTAGTAGCATTAAAAGTGGCACGCGTGCGTGTGAACTAGAGCAAAACATGGCCACATGCGCCCCAGAGAAGAGGAGGCACACACACACACACACTAAATTTTCAAAGGACCGGAGACCCACCCGGCCTTTCTGCACAAATTGTTGCCCCCTTTTGGTGCTCTTTACATCCTAGCTCAAATCAATCTCGCCAAAGAAAAGCAGGCCGGCCGCTTCTATGTTTTGCTTAGAAGCTACACATGCTGGTGTTAGTGTGTTACACTTACTAGTACAAGTATATATATATACATTTTTTTTGAAAAAGTATATATTAATATCAATACCAATTACACCCAATATCTGTAACAACGCATGCCCTATTGGCCATACGGATGCACACAACCCAGAAAAAATACAAAAAAGAAAAATCCCGTCACAGAGAACGATTCCTCTAAAAAACGACACTAACACCACCAGAACAACACCAGGAGTCCAGACACTCCAATAGCCATATCTTCAAGAAGAAAACATTGCACAATTGCCGTCGTAACCCGTTCTAAGATCATAGGTTTTCGCCCCGGAGAAAGTCCTCACTCGCAAAACAATGCTTTCAACAGGACCATTGCCAGGCACAACCAATTAAGGCCAGACCTTAGACTGTCACCCTGCAAGGTAAGACTGGGAACTCCTCATGTATTGTCATTCCCACAAACGCCGCCGCGAGTCACATATCACGCAGCCAGTTCCTCGTCGCCACAAAGACTCAAATCATCATCGCTTCCCTGTTGTTCCAGCTTTTCTGATATTCTTCGTATCTGACTTCACCATGGATCGTCGAAGACATGGCACATGATGGTAATAGATATCAGAGCTTCACATCGCTCCCGTTAAAACCAAACAGCAAAAAAAACATGGGTACGCCCGACCGAATTCAATCTGATCCAGCAATCTCCAGGCATAGTCGTCCATGGGAGTTCGCCGACGGAGCCTTCCGGAACTCGCTGCTCCAGCCAAATCATCGAGGATAGGCAGCCAACAGATCTTCATCTTCGCGCGGAAGGAGCCCTAGGACCACCACCATTATTCAAGCCGATCCAGCAGTCCCCACACCGTCGGCCGGCTTCCGGCGAACTAAACGAGCGGGTCAGCCTTCAACCCTTTCGAAGCCATGGCTGAAACCACAGATCGGTTAGAGAGAGACCGAGATGTAGCGTCGCCGCCTAAGGCAACCACCACGTCGCTTCAATGTCTGCACCATCGCTCCATCTTCGCGCCTCTTTCCCAAGCCGCCGGCAAACGCCGCCGCCCGCCGCTTGGATCCACCAGCACCACCCCCTGCCGCGAAGAGGATCGACGGAGCTGTGCAGATCGCCCGCCGCCTTCGGCAGGCTAGGCGTGGCCGCCACCGCCGGCGCGGGCGGCTACTGCTACCGATGGGGGAGCGACGGCGGCAGCTGGCTAGGATTCGGAAGGGGCGCCCCAGGGTCGCCTCTCTCGAGCGACCCGGGAGCGGTTGGGAAAAACTTGGGAGCCGGTTTTCTAAACACGTCGGAATCAATTTTACTTACGAGGTGTATCTGTGCTGTATTGCACGTATAATGCACATATTTATTTTGGGTAAACAACTCTCACGTTCCAAACCCAACGTGCTCAACTGCTGGCACGCACACATATATCATACATATTCCAGGGAGAAATAAAGAATATAAAACATAGCTTTAGGCCTCAAGCGCGTGCCATTAGAGGGCCGTACTTTAGTGGGGTTCCTGCGACATGTTTATAGTTTTATCAACCAACACATTCTGCAATTCGTGATCGGAGCACTGACCCGTGTGTTAGGGGGCAAAGCATGACCCAACAATTGCAAAAACTGTCATCTTTTCTCTTGCATTGGGCTTGGGTGATGTGCCTTGCATCCAAAGGGATGCCAATTCCACTAAGCCCCACAAATGCAGGCTTTAGCTCATG
The DNA here is from genome assembly GCA_023614405.1 of Avena insularis. Taxonomy (NCBI): domain Eukaryota; kingdom Viridiplantae; phylum Streptophyta; class Magnoliopsida; order Poales; family Poaceae; genus Avena; species Avena insularis. The sequence goes on along the minus strand of CM042696.1, from coordinate 89,166,680 downwards.
ATCGCATGTTGTGCCGTCCAGAAAAGGAGTGAAAAACGGTTTTCGGCGCAAAATGAATTTTGTAAAGTGGAGTGGGATCTTAAAGGTGCATGCCAGGAAAACACACATTAATCGAAAATGATTTGCCACATGGCTAAAGTTTGTCTTCCTGAAATTTGGTACCCTTTTGGGTAATATTTAGCCTCCATTCGTTTTGCTGCTATGATTTGCCGCATAGCGCAAAGAACCTTGTATGCAACCTTTTAGCTTGATTTACCTGGCAAATTAATATAGACTGGGTATAAGATACATATAATTTGTATCCAAGTATAAGATATATATAATTAAAAAATAATTACCATATTTCTCATAAAAGACTAGCACTACATACCTACACCTTCCGGTTTGTACAAACCTAACTTCTTGTGTATTAACACAGTCTTCCAAATCTAACTTCGACTACAGTTATATTGAGGTATATGTAATATTACCAAAATTTCCCGAGGCAAGTATGTACATATGGATGTTACTTTGTTAGGTAGCCTATCTGAATACTTGAAACAATGTGTCCATATTCAAAGTTGAAACTTTTGACGGAAGGTATGTCAACGCCATGTTTTTTGTGAACTAGAGGGTCTCGTCAAAAATTACTTTATGACGGCCCGCATGTTAGGCATGAAAACTTCCAAGAGATACAACTTGTACTAAGAATTAAATCCTCTTGTATTAGGATCATGCATAGGAACCAACACATACGACCTCAATATGCTTATTCACGCCATCCTCCAACCGAGAGAGCTCATATACAAGGGAAAAAAAGACTAAGCGGCCCTGCTTGGAATGGGTGTTCAGGTATTTAGTTCAACTTTGAGCTAAATACTGGTAGCCACACAAAAAAATTACATCCATTCCAGCCATCCTCTAAGGATTGAAATCGTCCAAAAGTCTATGGATTTTATTTTCTATTCTCTATAATTGACCGATCCACGTATCCAAGCTTCAATTGGTTAAAGCTTGTTCTCTCGATCCATTAAAAAAAAGCCTGTCCTCCAAGAAGTGGTGCATCATGGATAAGTAATCCATGGTCGTCAAACCAACATTAGAAAGACTTTGCAACGTGCGTCACCTTTGACACCTGCAGAAAGTTGGTGCAACGGGCTAGAATAACAGGCCCCCGTTCTCTTCGAAGTGTTGCCATTTTTCTATTGATGATCAAGATCAGCTCTTGCATCGCCATCAGTAGCCACGCGCACGGGAACTGGCGCGGTGGATGAGCGTTAAGCTTATCAAAGACGGAATAATTCGACGGAAAAGTGCATTCGTGTCTTGTTGCTTCGGAACGGCAGGCAGCAGGGAGACGCGCATGCAAAAGCTGACAGCATGATGCAAGGATCTTGCAATAGGTTAATTAGCGGATGGATGGATGAATGCTGACGCATGTAGTATATGTTCATATACGTGCTTGGCCTGTACATGTGCATATGTTGGCTAGGGGTAATATATTAAAGTTACTAGTAGGTCTTAATGGAGTATTATTGTAAGTAGTTTTCGTGTATTGTACTGCTACTTTTGGTTGGTTAGTAACTTGTCATTTCTAGATTGAAGCATTTAACCAATCGTACTACTCAATTAAGGCTTGGTAACTTTAATACTCTAAGATGAATCGGCTTGTTTGGGTCATGATTCATGTCCACGCATACCACCCTTTCAGGAGCTTGAGTTGAACTGCTTAATCAACCAATACCTTATTGGTAGTCAAAAGGTGATCAAGACAACCACATACGACGGAATGTAGTAGGTAAACATTTGTACAGCTTATTACATTATTAAACCATGGTTAAAAGAAGCCTTCATGTTGGCATTCACACTAGGCTTTAGGGTTTAGATGTTCTCTCATTAGTTAATCCTAGAAAAAGGGAGTTATACACCTTTTACTCCAAGAGGGACCCACTTACTCACTCAACATTGGCTTAAGTCAAACTTTCTTAACTTCGATCAACTCTATAGAAAAAACTAGCAACATTTATAACACCAAATTAATATCACTAGATCCACCTTGAAATGTAGTTTCATAAATACTAATTTCATGTCATAGATATTGCTATTTTTTCTATAAAACTTGGTCAAACTTATAAAAGATTGGCTTAATTAGGAAAATTTAAAGTACACATATGAATGGATTCGGAGGAAACACATACAAAGGTTAAGCCAGCTTTTAGTAAATAAACTCATTTACCGATTTCACGGTCTTTCACCATTATTGATCCTTAGGGCCATACCTGGAGGTTTGTCAAAAGATAAAAAGAACATGCCACACAACGAATAAGTCCAAACTTAGCTTATGAAATATGAACTATAGTAAACACATGTGTGGCCCGTCAGAAGTTTTGGAACAGTGGCTCAGTCGTATTTGATTTTTTTCTCGGGTTTCTCTCGAATAACATGCATGCCAACTATGCTCATAAGAAAAAGTTGCGGTCTAATCGTATTATTAGTTCTTGTTAACAAAATGCAGAGCCCATGCCACTAGAGTGGTAATATCATGAGGGCCCTTTTCAAATATTTGGTAGAACATTCTAAATAGAACCAAATTCACTCTGTTTGCATGGTCAAGAAGGAAGGAAAATTCTGAAAAGAACCAAACTAACCATGTTGACGTGAGCAAGAAGAAAAAATGACGTGGTAGCTCGGTAGTTACCTAACAGGTGCATAAGGGCACGTACAATGGTCTTATCTTAGCAATGCCACGTAGGAAAATTGCTGAGTTGGAGGAGAGAGGAACAAAAAAAAGACCTTTCTCTTATCTTAGCGAAGAGATGATCTCTTAGCACGATATGTCTCACCATATATTTAGGGATAATTGTCGCTAGAGATAAGACTAAAAAATGATCCATTGTATATAATGTTTTGTCGTCATATCAAGATTACGTGTCCTGATTAAGATAAGACTGTCTTATCAACCATTGTACATGCCCTAAAAGAGTTCAAGTTCCATAGGTCTCTTATCTATGATTGTCTTGCTCACATAGTTATTACACAATCAATTTAGGAGTAACGAACCTAGCTATGTCCAGTCCTCCTCCACGGGCAAGGATGTGTAGTACTACTCGCTATCGGTTGTGCTTTCGGGTGGTGGCCAGCTTTTGCTAGAGGCTAACAAAAAGTGGGAGGGACACGCTGAGTAGTGGCATCAAAGTAAGAGACGCAAAAAGGCAGTCCTGCCCCTTGCAGCGGTACAATACAAACATAGCCTTTCAAATCCGCTGCAAAAGAGATTTCTCAAGATCGTGGAGGACACATTTCAGTGCTCTTCACTCTCTCTATCTAGAGAGGGAGGGAGAGAGATAGAGAGAGGAAACCCTAGGTTTCTAGCTAAGCATGCATATGGGCATGGCCCTCCAAAAAGGTATCAGCTTTCTTGGCATGAGGAGGCACCAACCATCACTTCCCAATAAAATCCTTTCGCCCGTCCTGGGTTTGTTTCTTTCCCTTGCATGGGTGACAAGTGAGAGTGTTTAGCCTGCCTGGCCACACCACACCACCCCCTCCCTTGGCTCCCAAGCTTGTCACTGGCTTTATGCACTCAAAAAGAGGAGAGCTTTTTTTTTTGCTTTTCTTTTGATGAGTATTTTTGAGGTTTGACATGCGCGCACACCGTGTCCGTCCTTTTTGTGCTTTTCATACCCCATACTCCCAACATTTTTCACTTAAAGTTGGGAACAATCATACGCTTGGCCCGGCTCATACATATATAGTCGTATGTCACGTCGCTTTACGCACGCAACGTGTGTGTGTGTGTAGCATGCAAGATCGGGACAAAACCTAACCACAACAACACCGGAGAATATATGTTACGTCTCATAATTAAAGATCGACCGATAAGACTTGTGTCGTGCCGTACGTACGCGTACTAGGTGGCTAGCTAGTAGCCTGATCATGCACAGAATTATATGTATGTATGTATGTATGTATGTATGTGCCACTGGTACGTACATCCATACGTTTTAGTCGACTGACATATGATGCCCTGAGCTAATTATATACACTCCATGCATGTTGTATATAGATACATACCTTAATTACTTAATTTGGTTCAGGATCAGGAAACATCATGATTAATTTGCAGGTCATGTCGATCAGAAACTCAGAGAAAAGACACCGTCTTAGCTCAGGGCAAGAACGTGGTAAGCACAAGCGAGAGAAAGACAGCTATATATACATAGGTAAGGCACTTTTCTTTTATCTCGTGCTAGGGATGCACCGATGCAAAGGAAACAAAGGACAACAATGGCAACCACTGCGAGCGAGCACCAACCAGCAGGCACGCGTACATGACAGCACAATTACTGGCCCATGATCTGGAGATCGAGAGATGGGTTCAGCAGATAACATAGGTCAATGCTCGGTTGCTGGGGTGTTCATGTGCCGTGCACCGATAGATGAACCGACGACGTACGACGCTTTCTGCGTGTGCGCGCCGGCCGGCCGGCCTTGCATGCCCTTGTCCCTGGGCGCGCTGGCCATGGCGTGGCGTGCCATGATGACTGCCCATGTCACTTTACCCATGCCTTGTCGTCGTCTCGCAACCAAAATAAATACGGGAGAGGGGGGGTCATGGGGGCCCTGGCGTGTTGTAGTGCAAGCAAAGCATGCCCGACCTAGTGTTGTGTATGTGGACGTCCATGCACGCATGTCACCGCCCTTTGGCCCGGTGGGGTGCATGCCCTAGCTACAAAGATGGGTCCTTTTCTCTACACGGGAGAAAAGATTGTACATACGCATGCACTAACTGGCGGTTCCAACTATAACTAAGATGAACAATCTAATTCCTGTTTTTTTTACTGATTCAGAATGAGTAGTGTCAGAGGTATTTTACGATGGTAGATTTTTATTCGGAGGGGTTACGCTCGGAGATCGGGATGGTAGCACACCGATTCTTTGCGGTTGGCCATAATGGTTCCAGGTGGGCCACTTTCGGTTGTCTAGGCCCACCCGGTACCTATGACCTCGCTAGTAGCTCCGGAGTACTCTGTGATTGGAGGGAATGCATCTCCAAATTCCATTCAGACATTCCGAACAGAGGTCGTGAAGAGTCTTCGGATCTGCATGTCATTGTCGAGGAGCGAGGAGAAGCCTTTCTATCCTTCAAAGGAAGGAGATGTGTCATCGAAGAAGACTTTGTCGCATGAGGATGGCGAATTTTCCTAAGGGGAAGATGCGGATGACGTCAGCCCTAGTAGGGGCTATTGGCCGTGTAGTTCCTTGAAGGAGAAAGATTTGGAGACATCAAGGCGCTAGAGGAGATAGAGCCTAGGCCAAGATCTTACAGAGATACTTTTGTGGGATGATATGTAGTTCAAAGTGATTGTTTTAACAACCTCACTATGAAAGATGTAAGTGTGAAAACCATATGCAGTTCAAAGTGATTGTTTTATTCTTATAAAAATAAATAGATAGTTGATTGCTCGTGATTATAATCTGAACATTGAGTATTCAGTATATAAAGTTCTATTTTCCTCAAAAAGAAAAAAAAATCGCCCCATCTCCACCTGCTCACGCACTTTGATCTCCTGTTCTACCTTCCTCCTCAAGTCGCACGGTGGGGCTACCTATTATGATATTTGGAAAATGTAATTTCATTTTGTTTTGGACCACAATCAAATGCTTAAAATTGAGATGAACCACATGCTGCTGCATAGAGTGGGTGTGAGTAGGGCGGAGCTTACTTGGGGCCAGGGGAGGGGGGCAATGCCCCCCCCCCACCCCGTTCCGCAACTTAAAGAACTTTTGCAAGTAGGACTAATTCGCACAAGTTAGATAAGTTATGGGATTAATTTGCACCTGTCTTAAGTCCCACTGATTTAGAAATGTGCAATCTAATTTACTCCCTCCGTCCTGAAAAGTACCCCCTCCGTCTAGAAATATAAGACGTTTAACTTTGTGGAACGAATATATCTAGATGACTTTTGTGTATAGATTCAGAGTGAACCGATACACTGAAAGACATCTAGATACATTCGGTTTATAAAGCTAAAATGTCTTATATTTCTGAACAGAGGGAGTATGCCGTAAAAAAAAATTAAACTCGAATGTATCTATATACTAAATAGTACCTAGATATATTCAAATTTAGCCAATCTGTGACGTCCTTTTGGAATCGAGGGAGTAGTAAAAACTGCAAAAGAAAAGCGCTGAAGTTGAACATCTTAAAATCGAATGAGACATAAAAAAATCTCGACCAACCGAATACTTTCTCAGAGACGTTTGAAGTACTCCCTCCGTCTTGAAAAGGTTGTCGCAAATTTGTCTAAATTTAAATGTATCTATATACTAAACAGTGTCTAGATACATTTAAATTTAGACAAATCCGCTACATCTTTTTCAAGACGGAGGGAGTTCCATACTAACATTCAGATCTTATGGTGATCAAATCGATGAATCAGAATCGACGACGCAACCATCAGATCTGCATGGAGAGAATTGCATGCAAACACATGATTGACGAACGATACCAACTAATAGTTCAATTTGAGCTAGTCCTAGAGCTAAAAGTTAATAATTGAGCTACCTAAAAGATACATCTTTCGTACTCTCCGCAAATAAAAAGATACATATTTCGTACATGCATGCAGGAATATGATTAAGCAGTGCCGGTACGCGAAGGGCTCTCACTATGCTAATGATCACATTACAGAAATAGAAAATGTTGGATACAAAGATATATCTACATGCTGGCCAGCTATGTAGTCTACTGGTTCTACTACCTAGTAGCCAGACATGCTTAACTATTAATTCAGATGAGGGCCCAAGTCAAGCACGATATGATTTCGCTTTCTGCATGCTCAAGCCATTCTTTTAATATGCTGATTTCCGTACAAAGGACATTTCTTTGTAAATTCTCATGGAGTGGTCCAATGCATATAAATTTGAAGGAGTTCTAATATGAGTTTGGACATGATGAAATTATTTGTTTATATTAGCATGAAGTTTCTCTCTCTTTGAATTTATGTGAATTGATATCCTGTGTTGAATCCAAGAGATCTATCATTCCTTTGTTCATGTAGGAAAGAAGGGCATATGCCATGCCATTCGTTTTTATGTAGGGTTGGAAGACAATGTCGTTCCACTTCCATCTGTATATTTTAAAAACAAATACAAAAGTTACTCGATGGATGTCTACTAAATATTATATACAAGTATCTTACAATCATTGCATCAAATTAGTTAAGTAAATAAGTCAACAATATACTCATATTATAATATAGTTAAGTCAACCATATATTTTTAGACAAAAAATATACTATAATGCATAATAGTTTCTAGGTTCGATCACACAAAAATACATTCAACCACTTGATAAGTATTTGGGGATAGTTGGCACATGAGGCTAGAATTACCGAAATTGGCTAAGTAATTTTATCCAAAACAGGTATATCAACTTTTCGCGTCCACATTTGGTTCAAAATCTAGCACCACATTTGCGTTGTATTTATTATATATTTTAAATTTTTATAACCATTTTCAAGTTGATCAGATGCATATATTTCCTACATCCATTTTTTACTTTCTTGAATATGAATTTTCGATATTTCGTATACAACTTTCCATCCTTATTTTGTATCTATGCAAGATATCGTTTTATCTATTACCCGTACCTTGGAAAAAAAAGGAACGTTGTTAGGGCATCCCTAACAATACACATAAGCTATTTATTAGATGTGTCATATCATTTTTCGCGATACGGATAGAATAGAAAGAGAGCAACGGTATATGCTTCTTCAGAAATATAAAACCTTAACTAAGGAGAATATCTGTAATTCTCACTAATTAATAAAAGGTCCGCTTTACCGCAAAAAAAGAAGGAGAATACTTCAGCAAATCTGTTTTTTATTTTCTCCATAGCAGTGGTGCTCGAGTTATGAATAGAGTTTGCTACATATTCCTTCCTTGACATAAAGTTGCATATAAGTTTAACAGTTGAGAAACCGAACCGGTACACAACACATGATAGGAGAGAGGCGGTGGCCGTGACTTGTAGAACCAATCTAGGGTTTCGTCCCTTGCGTTGGCGACGCCGCCGGTTTGCTCCGCCTCTAGTGGCCTTGGTGCCTTGGAGGTGTGCCGGACCACGGCCTCTCGCCGGCGGGAAAGTTTCATGTTATTTGTTTAGACATTTTTTAGTGTCTTCTTCGGGATATTGAGGCAGCGACTACGTCCTAAAGTCAGAATAAGATCCGCCTCACCCTATCCTTGCTCTGGTGATGCGCCTAGCACCAGTGGAGGGCGCGTGGAGTCGTGTTTCCGGCGGATCTCTTGGGATCCGATCGTTTTTCGTATTCATTGTTGGATTTGAGGTGAGAGTCTTCCGATCTACGATTATCATTTCCGGCGATGGTTGTTGCTCTGGTGCGCTGGTCCTTTGTGGTTTTAGCACGACGACGTCTCGTCCGTCTGCTATAATAAGCTCTATTACGACAAGTTTTGTCTAGCTCCGGTGATGGAGGGACGAGGACGGCGTCGCGCCTTCCACTCATGCTAATGCATGTAGTCGTCGCTAGGTGGTCCAGTGACCTATCTGTAATTATTATTATTGGGCTTATTTGTATGATTATTAATAGATCAGTGGAATTTTGCAAAAAAAATTGATTTTTATAAATTGTGACCAAATATATCAACATGTACAACAAAAAAATGCATACAATATAAAAAATTAGTTTGCAACGGTTCTTGTCAATAATAAACGGTCTAGCCAAATTAATTCGAGCCAATTTCTTTTGAAATCAATCAAAAATTAAGTAGTCCTGACATGTGTCTTCCCATCTTAAGGTTAGGCGTATGTACTTAACTTCGAAGTTCATCGAGAGGTGCCTCATGCCAACCAACATCGCAAGCATGCCGTACAGAATTAACCATGAAACTCCGCTGTTCTTAAAATAATCGAATGACGTTTGGGAGAAACTCAATTGTCCCCCAATGCAAACCACACAAATGTTCACTGCAACAGAAGAATGTTACTACGAGGTACACGTGTGCTTTTCTTCTCAGTAACTTGCGACCTAAGGGAAAGGCACATACACGCCATGCCAGGCTATGTGTCATGTGTGGCAGTGTGTCTCACCTTTCGCGAACACCCCACAAAACTAATCACGGTTCTCTGCAGCTTGCTTAGGATAACTCAGTGGGGTCATCACATATATATGTCTGGATAATCTTGGCAAGAACTCATCATCACATAATTTTCATCATGCTTTCCATGAGAATCCTAGGCTGAGAGAGCAATATACTAAATTAGGCTCCAACTTCAGAACATGTTTAAAGGAAAAAGAGACACTTGATGTGTAGGCCCAGGTTAGCCAGGGGAGAGCCTTTTGGCCTGCCATTTTATTCTAGGACCAGTTTCGGGTGCATAAAATATACAGGAACCTGAAGAAAATTGCTGGGTTTCTGAGAAAATCGAGAAGAATAAAATCCGGTCCGAATGAATTCATGTCTTGCTGTGAGAAAAATCGATCGTCTGGTGCTGTCGTCTTGCCGGTGCCGGCAAGGAGAATATGCTCGTGCTCCGTCTTGTTCCCCGAGAAAGGGGGAAAGCTGCGAAATATTCTCGTCTTCTTGGAAATGGTTGCTCAGACTATTAAAACATGGCAGTCAAATGACGCATGGACACACCTCTGATCGATTGTTGGAACGGCGCAGAAGCTATGATGTGTGCACAACTCAAACACTAGTTTCGAGGGGGGGAAAAGAATGAAAATCCTTCTTCACCTTGCCGCCATGGCAGGCAGGAGCTTCAAACAAGAACTGAAGCAGAATATGGTAGTAGAGGAGGAAATGGGCGGACAAGGAAATTGTCACCGGCCCAGATTTACATATGGGCCAAGTCTGTACTCCTTTACGCAAATTGGACATACGAGAAGGCCCATGGACCAGAACCCAGGGTAGGGGCCGTGTCAAGTTTCGAGAAATAAACGTGTAAAGTGGGTTCCTAAAGTCCCACTTTTATTTCATTTGTCAAATTATAATTTTTTTCTCAAAATTTGTACTACTCCGTAGATTTTAGCAAATGAACCAGAAGACATCCTATATGTTGGAGATATGCTATATGGATATCCTCGTAGCATGTCACCAATCTGTCTAACCCGGGTGACCCATAGTTGGTAGCAAGGCCTATGGCTTGTTGGACGACCCAGTTAGACGGATCCTGAAGGGAGGCCCATGCCGGATAAAGGAAGGCTACACAGGAGTCACTGACATACTCGGAGCCTTGGAGTACAAGACACGGAAGACTAGTTCGTGTAGGTGTAGGACTCTTTACCTTGTCCGGCAAGGACCTTTCTCTGTAAATCCTAGGTCTTGGAGCCTTTATAAGCCGGCCTACGGGAGCCTTTAGGGCAAGACAACAACCACACCTCGTACAACGAACCTATCTCTGTAACTCGGTGTATTGCCATTATAGTGATTTATAGCAGGAGTAGAGTTCCGCCACCATTGTGGGACTTGAACCTGGGTAAGCTGTGTTACCTCGTACTCGTCAACTCTCTACCTTACCCCACGTCTCTAAACATGCACTATGAGGACCCCTCCATGGCGTACCCGTCGGCAATACTACGACAGTTGGCACCCACCGTGGGGCAAGAGGCGCTTCGAGCTCTACACCGGGCGAGGTCTAATCTCTTCGCAGGGATCGACGACACCATAGCCATCGGCCGTGTTCTCTTCTCCGGCAATGTCCCGATCGTCCCCCAGATGAATTTTGGGTGCCGACGAAGACGAAACCTACGCGCTGCTCCGTCATCCCCTTCGGAGACATTCACATCTTCATCGGCGAAACTAACTCGGGTCCTAGCTCCCAGGAAGTCGAAAACTCGTCAAGCCCCGCACGGACCGCCTATGAGCATGACACGTTTGCGGAAGGATCTGGGCCATACCTCTCTTTGGAGTATGGTGGCTCGGATCAGGAAATTTCAAGGCCCACCCAAACCGCCCCTGTGCAGGATATAAAGGTGGAAGGACCCCGCAAATCCGCTTGGCTTCCCCGGGCGTTAGAGATGCGCAGGTCACACTTTGTCGGCGTCGTCACCATCTTCGATCTGGCCAGATGCGTTCAAAGGGATGGTGAATCCCCCCGCGAATACCTTGCCAGATGGATGAGGGTGTGGGAAACCCTAGAGGTCGACCGCGCCGACGAGCTCGTATACCACTTCGTGGAAGGGCTCACACCTGGAACACTCCTCTGGTATACCCTCCGAAGGTGGTAAGCGCAGGCCCTCTCACCCTTGGTGAGATGATTGCCGTCGTTAATGGATATGCGGATGCCAATGAAGAGGCCATGGCGGCAATCCCCGTCGTAGCCGGAGAAGAAAACAACAACAACGGCCCACCTCCATCATCGACACCGAAGCCAACTCCGACTCCGTCCTTGACGCGCTTTACGCTGACATCAATATGGATGCCGGTGGCTCGGACGCTAACTCGGAGGAATATGACGCTGTTATGAGGGAGATTGAGTAGGAGCTCGAGAAGGAGGAGCGCGCCGAGAAGACCAACACCTCCCACCAGGTGCTAGTCACCATTGGGAGCGTGATGGAAGAAGACAGATAGGAATAGGAACGTGAGAGAGCTCTGCCCACGCCAGCAGTCACCAGGGCAGCAGTAGCTAAAAAAGCCGCCAAGACTCCGGCTCCGACCAAGGCTCTGCCTCCTCCGGCTACCCGCCCGCCGCCGGCGCAGGAACTCACCACGACCCCTAATACGGCCCGACAATCAAATTAGCCGCCAATGCCACCATCAATGTCTGCAGCTCACAACCCTGCCGACAAAGCAATCTACGACGCACTTCTCGTTGAGCCAATCACCGTCGCCCACATCTGGAGCATTATGGAGCTTGATGAGAAACATGCGGAAATCTTGGCAGAGCAAGGCGCTAAGCTGGAAGAAGACATGGCTAAGGCGTAGCAATCCATCAAGGAGGCAAGAGCTATGGAGGCCGAATACAAACAATTGTTGTTAAAGCATAAAACAAAGAAGGCGCCAGCTCACGTCGTCCAAGATCCTAGTGTTTGGCGATGTTTGGGGTTTGACGGGTCTAAGCCGACAAAAGCCACCCCTTACATAGATTTTGAGGGGAGGCAGGTCATGCCAACCCCCGCTCTCAACATTGCTGTCACCAAGACCCTCCTGGAACAGGATAGGTCGCCAGAAGCAGTTACTCAGGTGTACGACCTTATCGCTAAAGCATGCAAGCAACAGGAAAAGGCCGCCTCGCAGAGGATTGAGTCCAACCCGGAGCTGTGCCAGTCAACCCTGAAGTGCCACAGAAGGCCAAAATCTCCTCATGACGAAGGATCACACACAGGCTCGATAGAGCAAAGATGGAGAGAGGCACGCAACATGACTGATGTCGGGGATATACTTTCCGAGTATCCTCACAGTTCCTCACTGACCAGGGTGGCCCACTTCGGGTTAGAGCTTTGCTTCACGGGCGGCCCAGTCAGGGAGAAAGACGGAGTACAATTCGGCTACGGGAAGGCCCAGAATACTTACCGACTTAGGCCCATATTGTTACTTATAGTTCAAGATGTACTCTGTAACCGACTCTTAGTCGTAGCCGGATAGATCTCTCCTGTAAAACCCTAGGCCGGATATCTATATAAGCCGTCCTAGGGAGAGCCTTTAGGGCACACCACAATAGTCTACAATCTCAACTCGCACAGGTGAAACCCTTGTAACCCATATTCCAGCTTTGCCGTATTACTGGATTGCTAGCAGGAGTAGGGTCCGTCCAAAGCCGGCGGATTCGAACCTGGGTAAACTTGTGTGCTCACCGTCCCGGAACACCGTACGTCTCACACCCCTCTCTTCCGCACGCCTCGAGGACCCCCACATGGCGTACTTGTCCTCAATCCGACGATAGTAGGCGCCCACCGTGGGGCAAGTGAGCTTCGGATCTGCGTTCCGAGCGGAATCTGCAAGAATCCGAATCGGCGAGACCATCGCCGTAGGTCGCATCCTCTATGCCAGCGATGTCCCTCTCATCATTCTCGACGAGAAGTGGATTCTGGCTAGGGAGGCCATGACTGCCTACACAATCATGTCTTTTAGCGAGATCAATGTTTACATCGGTTTCGCTGAACCTGCCCCACCCACCCCAGCGGTGATGATAGAGGCAGAAGAATCTTCTGGGTCCACTTTGTCCGCGGAGGCGGTAGAGTTCTGAATCTCAGAAAACCCTAATCCCACCCATCCCGCACCAGCTGTGGAGATAGTGGAGAAATCCAAGCCTGAGAAAGACCTAGCGGTTAAAGCCGAATCTGGAGTGGATCTCCTCGGAGAGACCGTATCCCAGATCGACCCACCCGCGGGAGTCGAAATCCAGGAGAAGCATATCAATGACACTGATTCCGGCTCTGATGACGCCGGGACAGACAGGCCTTTCCTAAGGTACATACTGTGACGTATGATAGTGCAAGATGCAAGCGCAGATGCAATTCTCAAGACCATCAAAAGTTTCGACATGGCTGATCGCGACAGCCACAGGTACCTCAGGAAGCACGCGTCGCACTTAGTCGGGTATGTGGGATCCGGATCCGGCTCTGCTGATGCTGGAGAAAACACCGACTCTGTGCTGGAGGCAATTGGAACAAACACCGACGTACCCGCATCCTCTGATGAATCAATGACGTCAGCAGATTTCCGAAAGTTCTCCGTGGAATATGAAGAGGAGTACAACTCCAAAGCTGCAGAAGAAGGAGAAGCCATGGATGAAGGATCCGGGGAACACTCTCCCAAAGCGCAGGATGCCATGGACGTCGGAGACAATCCCGAGGTCCAGATGTCCGAAAGTACCAATTAGAGCTTGACTCCAGGAAATGGACCCAAAGCCATCTTTGCTACCGGTGCTGCCAAGAAGGCAAAGAAGAAGAACAAGAAGAACAAGACCCCGGCAAAAGACCCTCTAATAGAGGAGGTGATTGCCGAGGAATATGAGGAAGACTCGAATGGAGCACTTATCCCAGAAGAGCCGAAAAAAGAATAATCGGTGGATGGACACGTGATCACTGAAGGTGCACGTAAACTCATTGATGCTGCATTAACCACACCTATCCCTACAGCTGCAGAACTCACTGCTGAAGAGCTGGACGAAAGGGCCTAGGCCCTAGAAGCGCGTCGTCAACAACTCCTGGATGAAGCTAAAAACATCGAGGGAGAAAGGAAATGCATGGCAACTAAAGATTACATGTCTTGGTTGCATCAGAAGACCCGGAAACGTTAAACATGTGATGGTAAATTTCCGGAAGTAAACAGGGTACTCTTTGAAGGAGATCTAGGGATGCCTCGGCTCGACAGCAAAGGAGACCTGGTGTACCCAACACCGGTATAGAACACTATCACAGCTCAAGATATTCTATCAAATAACCCAGGCCCAGAACAGGTTCGATTGGGCATCAAGCTACTCACCAAGGGTCTGGAGCAACAGATGGCTGTGAAATCCGGAAGTGGAAAACTGGTCTCGAAATCTGACCAATGTCACACGGACTCAGCCTGGAATGATGTAAGGCCCCAGCATGTTCCGGAACAGCGTCACCGTTCCGACCGACGGGAAGATAACTACTCCAGAACCGGATCATCAGGATAGCATCATAGAACCGCACGTGACTGGAGCAACGTCGTTCTAGTAGCAGAGCAAGATGCCATTGCTGCACTGTATCCGAGGAATCCTCCCCGACGTGAGTCAAATGATCGAAGGGGAGAATATAGAGAGAAACGTAGGAAGGAGGATCGTCAAAAAATGCCACCTCCTAGACATGCAAGCCGTCCGGCTGAGCCTCACCGTAGTGGGAACAACGGATGAAGGAACGACGGAAACCATGCCAGTACAAGCCAGCAGGGGGCTCATCGTAGTGAAGACCCTCCTTGGAACCGGAATAATGATGCTCCGGATGGAGGCTGGCGATCAGCCGGAAATAATCCAGCTGCCCCACCCTCTCCACCAAGTAGTCATCACAACGGCTCTCAAGGGGGACAAGGAGGACGACGTGGCGGAGGAGGTGGTGGCAGAAGCCAAAGTCCGGCTCCAAGGCGCCGCAGCCACAGCCGACATTCGGGACAATCTCTATCTCCAAACGATGCAAGGCACAGAATCAACTCCAACATAGAGGCGCGGCGCTACGAAAACAATGATATCTACGTGGGCCCAAAGTGCTTCGGACCACGCATCAGAGCTACAAAATCCCCGGAAGGATTTGCTATCTCAAGACACATCCAAGCCTACGACGGCATTGCTTGGCCAGATACCTGGCTACAGGACTTCTTCCAAGCATGCTGCATCGCCAAAGGCGGAAACAGCCTGGTCGCAACCTGATATCTCCCACTTATGTTGCGGAAGATGGCACGATCATGGCTTAATGAACTTCCGGAGAACACCATCCACAACTGGTATGACATGCAAAGTGCGTTCTTTCGGAATTTCGAAGGCACATATCGGAGGCCCTGTATGGTCGGAGACATACTACGTTGCACCCAGAAAGCCGGAGAAACTTGCCGGGATTACCGCGGACGATGGATCGACACGAAGAACTCCTGTGAAGGAGTAAACGATCAAACTGCGATTGAAGCTTTCATCGCAGGTCTCCCAATTGGCCTACTGCACCATCGCTTGAAGTGTGACAAAGTTACTGATCTGGGAGAGATGATAGAAACAGTGAGAAAGTATGCAGACGCCGACGATGATGCAGAGGGATTACTCAATGCCCTAGTTGTGCCACAGTCGGCAAAACAACCAAAGCAACAAGCTCAGAAGCGTAAAAATACCTCGGAAGAAAAACCCAACGCGGAAACGGCAGTGGTCACTGCTACTTTCGGGTCTAGGGGACGAGGAGGACGCGGTGGAGGCCGCGGGCATGGGCGTGGAACTTCAAGGGTCCAAGGTAGAGGAGATCAATAACCAGGCAAAACCTACTCTTGGGCCGACATTGCCAATAACCCGTGTGTGCATCACCTAGATGCCAATGGGGGCTCATCCCACACCAATGCCGAATGTCGTTTCAATGACGACATCAAAAGAGATGACACCGCAGACTACAAAGCTAAGCGGAAGAAGGGAAAGAAGAATCCCGAAAAAGAAAAGAAACCAAGGAAGATTCCAACATGGAGGAAGCTGATGTTTCAAATCCCAAGCCGGAAGGGAAGAAAAAATTTCCCACCAAGAAGGACACTTATGTCACCTTCCTCGGATCTCAACCAGCAAAGTTCAAGAAAGCAGTTCTACATGAGCTCAACGCAACAGTTCCGGCTGTCCCCCAATACTTGGACTGGTCGGAAGTGGCAATCACATTTGACCGTGCTGATCATCCGCCTAAGTTGCGCAGGCGAGGAAAATACGACTTAATCGTCAATCCACTTATTGACGGTTATGGTTTCTCCAAGACCCTCATGGACGGTGGTAGCAGTATCAATATTCTCTATGTCAAAACGCTACGCCGGATGAAGATCTCGGAAACCCAGCCGAACCATAGCTCTGTGATCTTTCACGGAGTTGTCCCAGGAAGACAAGCCAATTCCCTGGGAGAGATCACTTTGGATGTTACCTTTGGAACTCCAAAGAACTATCGGACGGAGGCACTTTCCTTTGAAGTGGTCCCGTTCAAGAGTGCATACCACGCTATGTTCGGACGTCCGGCTTACTGGGCTTTTATGGCTCGTCTGTGTTACATTTACAATATGATGAAAATTCCAGGTCCCAACGGCGTGATCACCATCAGGGGAGACCCGAAGAAAGCCCGAGAGTGCAAGGATGGAAATGTCGCCTTTGCCGAAGCCGTGCTGCACGCCTAGGAGTACCAGGAGATCAAGAAGAGCATAGATCCGTCCGGGATGCCCGCAACGAAGAAGGAGGTGACAAAGCCAAATCCGGAGTTCAAGGCATCAGAAGAGACGAAGAAGGCGCCGTTGAAGGATGATGACCCCTCCAAGGTGACCCAGATAGGCGTAGGCCTAGGTAGCGCATAGGAAAGCGCGCTCGTCAAGTTCCTCCAAGCAAATCAAGATATCTTCGCATGGCAGCCATCTGTTATGACCGGAGTACCTAGGGAACTTGCCAAGCACTCTTTAAATGTAAACCCGAACGCTAAACCCGTCAAATAGTCCTTATGACGTTTCGGCGATGAAAAGCATAAGGCAATAGCTAAGGAACTAGCATGGCTTGAGTTAGCCGGATTCATAGAAGAGGTCATCCACACTGAGTGGTCGGCCAATCCTGTAATGGTCCCTAAAAAGGACAACACTGATTTAAGGATGTGTGTTGATTATACTACCTTTAACAAGGCTTGTCCAAAAGATCCGTTCGCTCTGCCTAGAATTGATCAAGTTATCGATTCTACGACAGGCTCGGAACTCCTCTGTTTTCTCGACGCATATTTCGGCTATCACCAAATCCGGATGAAGGAATCTGACAAAGTCAAAAATTCATTCATAACCCCCTTTGGAACCTTTTGTTTTGTTATGATGCCCTTTGGGCTGAAGAACGCAGGAGCTACGTACCAGCGCATGATGCAGCGTTGCCTCCATGACCAACTCGGACGCAATGTACATGCATACGTGGATGATATCGCAGTAATGTCCAAAAATAAGGAAACGTTGATTTACGACTTGGAGGAAACATTTGCCAATCTACGAAAATACAACATCATGCTTAATCCGAAGAAATGCTTCTTTGGAATACCAGCCAGAAAATTGTTAGGTTTCATCGTGTCTCAAAGAGGCATAGAGGTGAACCGGGACAAAATCAAGGCTATACTCAATATTTCCAGGCCAACTCGCCTGAAGGACGTACAAAGACTAGCTGGTTGCATTACTGCAGTCAGTCGGTTTGTAAGACGGCTTGGTGAATGAGCCGCACCATTATACAAACTCCGGAAAAAGACCAAAGATTTTGTTTGGACTGATGAAGCTGAAGCTGCACTACAAGACCTGAAGAAAATACTCTCATCTGCTCCTATCCTTGCAGCGCCAGAACCTCAAGAACCTATGTTGCTTTATATTGCTACGACAAATAAGGTCGTTAGTATCATCATGGTGGTGGAGAGACCGGAGGAAAATCAGGAGCACCTGGTGCAGCATCCGACTTACTTTGTCAGTGAAGTCCTGACAGAGTCAAAACAGCGGTATCCGCACTATCAAAAGTTGGCTTACGGTGTTTTTCTAGCATCTCGTAAGTTACGACACTATTTTCAGGAGCACCCAATTACCGTGGTGAGCATAGATCCCATGAGAGACATAATCAACAACATTGATGCCACAGGACGGGTCGCCAAATGGGGCATAGAGCTTTCAGCTTTTGATATTGAGTATAAACCTCGGACAACAATCAAATCCCAGATCCTTGCTGACTTTGTCGCTGATTGGACAGAGACGAAGGAGAACATGATCCTCCCTGAGTCAGAATATTGGACCCTCTATTTTGATGGGTCTAAGGCTCGAGGGGCTCGAATTTGGCGTGGTGCTCAAATCACCCCAAGGAGATAAACTCCTATACGTGTTGCAGATCCACTTCACAGCGACAAATAATATTGCCGAGTATGAATCACTATTACATGGAATTCGGATTGCTGAGGATATTGGCATCCGACGTTTGATGTGTTATGGAGATTCGGATCTTGTTGCTCAACAAGTGTCGGATATTTGTAATGCAAATAAGCACATGGCAGCGTATAAAGCTGTCGTGGATGATCTATCTAAATCATTCGAAGGGTTTGAGGTTCAACACATCCCTCGAGCAGAAAATGAGGAAGCAGACGCACTATCTTGGATAGGTTCTGCGCGGAAAGAGGTCCCGGATGGCGCTTTTTTAGAGCACCTCAAAGTTCCCTCGATAAAGGGAGTAGATGAGGAATATCTGACCAAATCCGATTCACCTTTGATAGCAGTTCTGGCTGTAATTCCTAGCTGGACTCAACCCTACCTTGATTATTTGGTAGATGGCAAATTACCCGAAGATGAGGTTTTGAGCCGGCAGATTATCCGACGAGCGAAAGCCTACACTATAGTTAAAGGTGAGCTCTATAAGCGGAGTGTTTCTGGGGGTTTTCAGCGCTGTGTGTCTCCGGAAGAAGGAGTGGAAATCTTAAGGGAAATCCACGAAGGCGAGTGTGGACATCACGCTGCAGCCTAATCTTTAGTGGCAAATGCCTTTAGACATGGATTTTTCTGGCTTACAGCTCAGGCAGATGCCGAACGATTAGTCAAGACGTGCAAAGGCTGCCAAAAGTACGCCAAACAAGCTCATGTTCCGGCTGATCAGTTGCGAACAATACCTATAACATGGCCCTTTGCGGTCTGGGGGCTTGATATGGTAGGACCATTTAAACGAGCTCCAAGTGGATTTACTCATCTCTTAGTGATGGTGGATATATTCACCAAATGGATTGAGGCTAAACCTGTCACTAGTTGTGATGGAGCAACATCCAAAAGATTTGTCGAGGATGTTATAATCCGGTATGGTTATCCGCATAGCATTATCACGAACAACGGGAGTAACTTATCTATGGGAGAATTGGCAGAATTCTGCAATGAGCAAAATATCCGGCTTGACATTGCGTCAGTCGCACATCCACAGGCTAACGGACAAGTTGAAAGAGCAAATGGTTTAATCCTATAAGGCCTAAAACCAAGACTCGAAGCACCACTATGACGTGCTGCGGGGGCTTGGGCAGAGGAATTACCCTCTATAATATGGAGTTTACGAACAACTCCGAACAGGTCAACCGGATACACACCGTTCTTCTTGGTCTATGGTGCAAAAGCAGTTCTTCCTAGTGATTTAATTCACACTTCTCCTAGAGTGGCCGCGTATATTGAAGAGGATGCCAAGATTTCTCAACAAAATGATCTCGACTTAGTCGAAGAAGTTCGCGTCGTTGCTGAAATAAGATCAACAGCCTATCAGCAGAAGTTACGCAAGTATCATAGCCAGAGAGTCAGAAACAAATCTTTCAATAAAGGCGATTTGGTTCTCCGGCTCGTGCAACAAAGAAAGCACAAACTTTCCCCAGTATGGGAAGGGACCTTTTTAGTTAGTCGAGTATTGCACAATGGTTCATATTACTTAACTAGCATGAGGCCAGTCAAAGAAAGACCTGCTACTAAGAAGAGAAAGAGAGCTGGAGGCAGTACAAATCCGGATGAGTTAGACAAACCGTGGAATATTGCTCAGCTACGTCCCTTTTATTCTTAGTTTATCCTTCTTTGTAATCATATATATGTACATGTTCTGTGAGAAATAAAAGTTTTGGTTGCCTCAAGTTTTTTCTGAGAAGTTTTTACCATCTTATTTCCAAATGATCATGTCATAGTCGAAAATCCCAGAATGCTTGAAAGTACTTTATGCTCATGTTCGTTCTAGTTTAGATTTCCGATTCTAAAACTGCTACCCTCGGGTATAACTCTAAAGTTTCTAGTCTTTACTTTGGTTATTTGTCTGATTGCTGGATGCGGGCATTTTCCGAGTAGTGAATTGTTGGTACTGGAAGCCGGCTTTGTTTTCAAGTTTAAACTGGTTTAGCAAGTGAGCTCCGTTGCTCGGCAAAGTTTCCGGCAGAAGGTTTAGCCGGCTCACGAAAGGGACGAGGCGGAAAGCCAGATAAACGATAAGTATAGACGAAAAAATACAAGTGCTTGTCTAAACATTTCAGGCACATAAATATTTAAAGCCAAAAGTGTTGAATAGATCAAAAGTTTAGCACTAGCAAAATTATAGTACTGCATATTTACAGGCCCATCATGTTTTTCAGAATAATACAAATATTTCTGGTAATCTATGATGCAGGAGAGGAAGGTGCTGCCGGCTCGCTGGATACACCGCCTTGGTATCGTTCCGAGATATCCACATCCGAAACGGTGTGGTCAGCGTCAGAAACTTCTGTTGATTCTTCTGGAGGCGGAGGCGGAGTGTCCACGCGGGTGAAGAAGGGAGTTTCGTAGTTGGTCAAGTTAGCCACGTGACACCCATATCCGGCACAGGAGTGCATGATGGCTTAAAGGTCCTGCTCCTGGCCGTCTTCATCTACTTTGCAGTACCCTCTGGTCACTTGCCATATTTCCATGTTTCCATGGTGGCTCATGACCATGGTGAGAGCGTTCTGCGCCGTAGTCCGCGGGTAGGACATGTTCCAGTCCTGGACAAGTTGCGGCATCTCCTTTGCCTTGTCCCGCACCTGAAAATCCGACATGATGTGCATGTCCGGAATCTTGAGAGCTTCGCCGATGTCCTCAAGGGATTGGTGGAAGTCATGAAGCAAGTCACTGACTTGGGTAAGCCGGTGGGTGTGGGACTCGGTGGAGGAAGAGTCCGTCAAGTTCAGAGGACCTATACACAAAACGAGTTAAGAAAATTTGACATTGATAGAAGTCAAAGAAAGCGGAGAAGTCAGACAGATGGAACGTACCGAAAATGACGTCATCAATTTTGGTATTCTCTTCCCGAAGACTCTGGAGTTCAGCCCGGAGCGCCTCGGAAAGGTCCCTCTCTCTGGTAAGCTCATTATTGAGGTCCGAGATTTTTTGATCTTGAGCAGCGATCTTGCGATCACGCTCATTAGTAGCCATGGAGGAGGATTCAAGGATTTGAGCAATGCTTTTTTCATGATCTGCCTTGAGCTGATCCAGCTCTTGGCGTAGCTCCTTGTTCTCCACCACCAATGTCTTGAGGTTCTCGGCCTCTTCAATCATGGCACAGGATTGTTTCACCAGTGCTATAAGTAAAAAAAGAACAACAGTTCAGCGAAAAAATTCGACTATGAAAACGCAAAGACAAAGTTTGAGTCTCGGAATGTTTACCTTCGGCCTCATCCTTGGGAACTTTAAGTTCAGCATTTTTAAGTCAGAGAGCTTTGATCTCTCTCCGCTTATCACAGACATTCTTCAACAAATCCTGGTTATAGGAATATACTTTCTGTAAGTCAAAATACCCAAAGTCAGAAAGCTACTAAAGACTCGGGCTAATATTTTTGCTAATATCAGCACGAGCCTTGGGGGCTACACTAGTTCATTCTTTGGCATCCTAAGGAAGCATAAACCGGATTATTTATCCTGCTTCATGCTTGGGGGTTAGAGGATATGATATGAAATAAAGGAAAAACAGGAGTTAGAATTCCGACTTACATATTGTTCGCGAGTCAGTTTATCTAAACTCGCATTCACTTTAGCAGCAACCTTCTCAGTGAAAGTCAGAGGGATCACTGGAGCTGTTGGAAGCTCACCGGTCCATATCCTCTTGTTGCGAAGACGCACTTGTTCAAGAAGGTCAGAGTGCTTGATGTCCTTTGCCTCTTGTGCTTCTTCTTCGGCAGATAAGTTTCTTTTCTCCAGGCATTTCCTGGCCAGCCGCTGGATCTCTTCAGCAGATTTCCAGGATAGGCCAAACTTGGCAAGTCCCGGATTGCTGATAAGGTTTTCGGCAAAGGTTTCTGCCGAGGGATCATTACCCAAAGTGGGTTCACCCTTATCTAAATCTGACTCACCCATGGTGACGTCAGTTTGTGATTCAAGGATCACAGGCTCCGATGAAGGAGCCGGATCTTCTGCGACGGCCGGAGAAGGGATGATCACCGGTGTTGCGGAAGGTTGAGGGGCAGGAGTCGGAGGAGCCACGGCAGGAGAAGCTATGGTAAGTTTCGTCTGTCGCAGGGGTTTCGAAGAAGTTCCCTTCCCCTTGCCCTTGATGAGTTGTTTAGCTCTGAGAATGTGATAAATTCGAAAACATTACATCTCAGAAGAGAATTTGAATAAAGTACAAAGGCTGAAGTTGTGATTGAAAGTTACCTCTTCACGACGGGCACCTCCTTTGTGCCAACAGCCACTGTTGGAGCTTTGCGCTTCTTGAGTGCAGCATCCGGCAATGGTACCACTTCTATCTCCTGAGAAAACTTTGGAGGATATCGTTCGAGCGGAGCGAATTCCGACTCGCGGAGGTCAGCAAGCTGAAAAGAAGAAAACATATCAGTATTGCAATGTAACTCAAAGATTGAAACACATAAAAAGTGTACTGGTAGGAGCTTACCGGCACTACGAGGTTTTCCGCTGTATGCATATCCAGAGAAACCTCCAGGATCCTCCTCTCGATCCGCTCCCTGATCAGCCACTTGATCTGGCTTATATAGCCCTGTGTGGTGTAGGCTTTGGGGCTGATGCGGAGGGAGTCTTTCTTGGACGACGTGATGGAGTGCATCAGTCGATTTCCGTGTCTTGAAGAATTTGGATCGGCGTGAGACCCGACATTGGACCAAGTCGGATCCTTGATCCTTTGTGTTTGATCAAGTATTCGATCCGCCTCTTAGCGAGGATCAGATCGTCAGTGAGAGCCGGAGGAGCCTCGTCCCAAGACGGTTGGGCCGTGGCAGCTCCGTCAATGAAAGCCGGCAAAGCAGTCGCTTTGCCGGGAGCCGGAATATCCTTATGATAAAAGAATGTGGCTGGCTATTGTTTGACCGAGTCACTAGCTAGGATTTTGGGATATGCACGCTCGTGTCTAAGTGAAAAACTAATAGTACCGGTGATGTAAGGAACACCGGCAGTGATAGAGTTTCTCCGGACATGAAAATAGTACCGGAATAAGGTCAAACTCGGCCTAATGTCGAGAAAGCCCTCACACAAAGAAGCATAAGCACTCATCTCTAGTAGAGAGTTGGGAGGAAGATGGTGGAGTTGGACACCAAAATGGTCAATCACCTCGGAGAAGAACTCCGAGGGAGGGAATGACAAACCTCTGTCGAGGTGGGTGCCGAAGTGGACCCGCTCGTCGGCGCGCGGGTTGGGGACGGTTTCCTCGAAGCAGCTCCGCTAGTCGCCGGCGTGGAGGAGCCCTTCTGTCTCCATGTTCTAGAGCTTCTCATCATCAAGTACGCAGGGGATCTAGACACCGCGGAAGCTTTACTTCTCATCGCCTTCCTGCGCCATGCGTCACTGCCGCCAAGCCGGAAGAGGAAGAAGAAGCCATTTCTCCGGCGAGTAGTTGACCTAGGATGGGTGGCGCTGGGAGTTTTTTGGGGGAAAGCAGAGGAGGTCTGTGCACGCGGGGGAGATTGGGAGGAGAGGAAAAGGCAAAGGACAGGTGAAGATAAGAGAAGAAGAATCCTCACCCCTTATATCCACCTAACCATGCCAAGATTCGTGCAAATGCTACAGTGTAACCGCCACGCGTCGTGGAAGGAACTGGGAAGGACCCACGCGATGATTACGTCACCTCGATCTCCGCGCACGCATTGAAACGGCGCCTCGGTTCATGACTGCGGACCCTGTGATCGTCTTGTGGGATGTACCAGGGATGGCGTGACCTGACCATGACTTATGTCAGGTGGCGTTAGACACCAAATTCCGGCTTAGTTTGAAATCAAGCTAGAAAATCTGAGTAACCTGTTGATAGGTCCGACTTATTTTTAAGACCCGGATCGTATTTTTTTGTTGTGAAGTTTCAGGAACCCTTCAAGATTCTGCAAGCCGAAGATCAAGCTAGACGATGATAAAATCCGACTTTGGATCTTGTAGACTTCCGGGGGCTGCTGTTGGGTGTTGGGTCCGTAGCATAGAAAACAAAAAATTCCTACGATGAGAACTACACGCCAAGATCTATCTACCAGGTACAAAGCAATGGGTGGACATACATCCAACGAGAACTTACCCTCGAAGACAACGAGTTTTGTTAACGAGTAGGAACTCGTGGTTGATGTAGTCATACACTTGCTGATCTCAAGATCGTGAGGAAGTCCGAGCGCCGCAACTCAGCAGCGCATCCGTACTCACACACACATTCAAGCCACCGGACAACCTCCACCTCCTCGCTCCAGCGATCCAGCGGAAGCAGCAACTCCTTCCAGACGAAATGCCACCGGGAACATGTATCTCGCTAATCCGAGACCATGGGGAAATAATTCTAGAGGGGGAGAGATCCTTCACAAGGAGGTGTGTGGATGAAGGAGGGAATGGATGGCCTTTTATAGGAGGAGGGGGGGTGCCCCTCCTCTCCATGGACGGCGCATGGGGGGTGACCCCTCACCTCCCCCATTCATGTGGTGGTAACCCCTCCACATTAAAATGCCTCTTCACATTCCATTTTAAAGTCTCCACTTTAAATGCATTAAAATTCTCCAAGTTTAATGCTCTCTCATTTAATAAAAATCTTTTATTAAATTTATTCAGAATTTTGTTAATTACTTTAATTAACAAACATTCACATATAGCCCCTTGCAATATTTCAATATCACATGCAGAACCACTTTCTGCAATTTCACCCGAAATTTTTTTAGGTTTCTATTGAAACAATTCCTGCGCTTTGCAATTCTTTCGTCTGAAACATATGTGCTCCAAAATGGTGTCCGGTAACTCTTAAGTGTGTCACCCTACGGTTCGCGAATAATGCAGACATGATCGAGACCCTTCTCCAATCAATAATTAGCGGCCAGGACACGGAGATCCGTCTTGACTCCTACACATTCAACGATGACTTACGTGATCGTGAGAACTAACGCTTGTAACTAAATCCCTTTGTCTCGCGATATATTACATGTCCGAGATTCGATCATCGGTATCTCCATACCTAGTTTGATCTCGTTACCGACATGCACTCTTTTCTTGTTCCCGTGATATAACATTCTAGTGATCACATCACTTGCTTGCAAGCTATCTCAATGTGATATCACCGAGAGGGCCTAGAGTATATCTATCCGTCATCGGGATTGACAAATTCCACTCTTTATCCATGAGCCTCAACATAACACCTTCGTAGTAATGAACCCATCTTTATAGTCACCCTGTTACGGTGTGACGTTTGATGTTATCAAGATACTCTTCCGGTGTTAGCAATTAACATGATCTCATGGTATAAGGATAAAGATTACTTCGTATGATGTTATAGCAATATAAACATAATGACTTGATCGTAATGCTATACTTCGGATGAATGTTCATCACATCATTCCACCAATGGTGTGACCTTTTTATTAACAACATCCAATGTCCATGATCAGGAAACCTTGATCATCTTGTTAATCAACAAGCTAGTCTATAAGAGAGGCATAACTAGGAACCCTTTTTGTTTATTAAACACACATGTATTGATGTTTCCGATTAATACAATTCTAGCATGCAAAATAAACATCTATCATATATAAGGAATACATAATAACAACTTTATTATTGCTTCTCAGGGCATATTTCCTTCATTGGGGATATACTTTCCGGGTATCCTCACAGTTCCTCACTGACCAGGGTGGCCCACTTCGGGTTAGAGCTTTGCTTCACGGGCGGCCTTGTCAGGGAGAAAGACGGAGTACAATCCGGCTACAGGAAGGCCCAGAAGACTTACTGACTTAGGCCCATATTGTTACTTATAGTTCAAGATGTACTCTGTAACCGACTCTTAGTCGTAGCCGGATAGATCTCTCCTGTAAAACTCTAGGTCAGATATCTATATAAGCCGTCCTAGGGAGAGCCTTTAGGGCACACCAGAATAGTCTACAATCTCAACTCGCACAGGCAAAACCCTTGTAACCCATATTCCGGCTCTGCCGTATTACTGGATTGCTAGCAGGAGTAGGGTCCGTCCAAAGCCGGCGGATTCGAACCTGGGTAAACTTGTGTGCTCACCGTCCCGGAACACCGTACGTCTCACACCCCTCTCTTCTGCATGCCTCGAGGACCCCCTCATGGCGTACTTGTCCTCAATCCGACGACAACTGACGCTATCCCCATATCCTCCGACCACGGAGAAAAGGCTCGTCCACATCGCTCGCCACCTCCACCACCATCTCGACGTCACGAGGAACCACAACCACGCCACCGCACAAACATGCCACCTCCGAGGCGGTCCTAGCCCGGTATTGTTATACGTGATCAGGGCGAACAGCCTCGGCATGCTGGAGAGCGCAGCGGCCATGACGGACACAAGAGCAGGTCCCGCAAGGAACCGCCACGTCCGACAAGCAACCGCGACAGGCGCGAGGAGTCACAGGAGGGGCACAACAAGAGAGCTAACCCACCGCCTCCACCGCCACCATCGACACCTAGTAGCCATCATGGCAGAGGACATGGCGGGTCTCACAAACCTCGCCACAACTCTCCTCCCCATGACGAAAAAGGGAAGCGGCCAGAGCCATATGACGCACGATTGCGGCTGGACAAGATCCAAGAAGCTCGAGAGCTCCCATACCTTGGGCCACGATGTTTTGGACCAGTAATACGGGCCACAACTTACCCCAAGGGCCTCCGGATAGACAAGACCATCAAGCCATACAACGGCACTGCCCGGCCAGCAACGTGGTTGTAGGACTACAGCGAAGCGATCCATATCGTAGGGGGAAACCCTAATGTCGCTGTCAAGTACCTCCCACTCATGTTGACCGGCACCGCTCGGCAATGGATTGACGACTTACCAGATAAATCAATATGCAATTGGTTGGACATGCATGAAGCGTTCACCAAGAACTTCGAGGGTACAAATAAGCATCCCTGCACTGTTGGAGACCTACAACGGTGTGTGCAAGAAAAGGATGAAACCTCCCGTGCCTACCTCTCTCGTTGGCTGGATATGAAAAATTCCTGCGTAGGGGTTGATGACCCACAAGTATAGGGGTGTATCGCAGTATTTTTGAGGGAAGTGAAACCCAATTTATTGATTCGACACAAGGGGAGCCAAAGGATATTTATAAGCCTTAACAACTGAGTTGTCAATTCAAGTGCACTGAAACAATCTTGCTCTAGCAGTTTATCGGTATAACAGTTTTGTAGTAGGAATAGCAAAGTAGCAGCAATAGTAAAGTAAAGACAGTAGTAACAATAGCAGTAAACAGTGGGATTCGAGTGCAGTGGGCATAGGGATGGATGGACGGGTAGGGATGGATGGACGGGTGTTGCATGAACAAGACAATTCACATAGCAATCAGAACATAGGGCAATTGAAGATAAATAAGATAAAGCATCCAAGTACTAGATAATCCTAGGCATGTGTTCCATATATAGTCATACGTGCTATAATGAGAACTTGCACAACATCTTTTGTCCTGCCGACCCGTTTGCGGCGGGGCCTCAAGGAATTCGGCAATTAAGGTGCTCCTTTTAATAGAGCACCGAAGCAAAGCATTAACACTCGTGAACACATGTGATCCGCACATCAAAGCCATTCCTCCGGTTATCCCGATTTACTGCACTTGAGGCCATTGGTTCCGGACAACAACGTGTGTATACAACTTGCAGATAAGACCATAAACAATACTATCATCATGAATCAATAACATGTTCAGATCTGAAATCATGGCACTCGGGCCCTAGTGACAAGCATTAAGCATAACAAGTCACAACAAAGTCATAAAGTACTAATAGAAGATACTAGGCACCATGCCCTAACAATCTGATGCCATTACATGAACGATCTCATCCAATCCCTACCATCCCCATGGACTACAGTGGGGGATTACTCACTCATAGATGGGGGAAACATGGATGGTCGATGGAGAAGCGATGGTGATGATGATGGCGATGACTCATCCAATTCCCTGTCCCGGCAGGGTGCCAGAACGGAGTTTCTGGTGCTGTTTCGTGGAATTTGGTGGTGGCGGTGGAGCGGAACTCCTTCTGGAAAAACATCGACACCCCGGAGTTTTTAGGCCAGAAGGCTTCTTATAGGCGAAGAGGGAGACCGAGGGGGTGCCTGGGGGGCCCACACCATGCCCTGGCATGGCCAGGCCCAACCCGCGCCTAGGGGGTGTGGCCAGCCCTTGGCCCTCCTCCATCTCGTATTCTGGCTCCGTGAGTCTTCCGGAAAAATAGGCACTTTGGCTTTTGTCCCGTCCAATTCCGAGAATATTCATTTTCTGACTTTCCTGGAACCAAAAACAGCAGAAAACAAGCAGCTGGCACTATGGCTCTTGTTAATAGGTTAGTCCAAGAAATCATATGAAAAGTACTCCAAAGTGTGGACAAAACACAAGAAAGGAGATAAAACCAAGCATGGAACATCAAAAATTATATATACATTTGCAATGTATCAACATCCCCAAGCTTAACTCCTGCTCGTCCTCGAGTAGGTAAGTGATAAAAAGAAAGAATAATTTTTGAGGTGACATGCACCATCAAAGACTTGATCAAAGTATTTGCAAAACATTCAAAGCTAGGATCATAGTACTTCAATCATAACATGAAAGACAAAGTTCTAGCAATAAGACAAAGAAACTATGATGCAACATGAGAAGGCACAAACAAAAGATTCATGAATAATAATGCTTTGCAAGACGTTTGTTTGTTTCACATAAAGAAAACATAGCATAATAGTATTCAGCTTGTCCCTCATATAGTAGCAAATATAAATGCATAGGACACCTTCAAAGTTCATAAGAGTGACTAAATACAAATAGTTTAAAACCAGCAATATCAAGTTATGCATCAATCAACTAGTCTTGGGACAATGCACATAGAACTAAGAATGGCCACTATGCTCTCAAAGTAGGTGCATAAAGGTAGAAGGTGGAGACTCAATATATAAGTGGAAGAAAGGCCTTCATAGAAGGAAGTAGGGATTCAAGTATCATAAAGAGCTTCCAAAAATTATGGTACTTAATAGCTTTCAGCTCTCATTGCCCCTATCATAAGCATCTTGAAGTGATTAAGGTTAAAGTGAACAAACTATGGTGTACATGCTTAATGAAGTATAAGTTAGAAATCTCATGTCCCTTGAATACGAGGGGTAGCTCCTCATGCTACTCAAGTTTAGTCACCGGTAAGTTCTTGTCATAAATAAGTACATGTGTATCATATCATGAGAGAACCAACGGGTACCCCTTGCCCGATGATACAGAAGAATCCCCATATCAAAATTACAAGGCAAGCAGACAACAAGCATCTCAGCAATCTTCTTATTTACCATGGGAATATGGTGCTTTTTTCTCTCTTTCCTCTTTTCATAATCTCTTTTCTTTCCTTTTCTCTTTTTTTTCTCAATATAGTACTCTTTTTTTATAAGAAGAATGCTTCATAGACAGCTCATTATGGTTATGCTGCAGGTTTCCACCATGTCAGCATGGATTGAACCGATGTTGAGCGTTTCTCTAACACATATACATAACTCCATGGACTTACATTTCACACCGACGACATCCATAGACAAAAGAGCATGATATCAACTAGGTACAAAGTACCAGTGCAATGTTGAAAGCATTCCCCATGACAGCATGGTTCTGCTAATCCCCAACAAATAAGTGCAAGCATATACAACATAGACGACACAATGGTTCAAGTTTATTAAGGGCAAGAAAAGTAAAGTGTGCCATCAAGTTCGTGAGAGCTTTAATCACTAGTTTTCTCATAACAAGTTTAATTTGGAAGGTAAACAAAAGCATGAATATACTTGGAATAGCATATGCTAATAGGTAGGTATGGTGGACTCTTTGGAATAACTTGGTTTAGGGAGTTGGATGCATGAGTGGAACTCATACTTGGTTGTGGAGGCTAGCAAAAGACTGGGAGCGACAAACTAAGAGAGCAATAATGGCCATAATCATGCAGAGCGACAAAACATCATTGATCAAAGCATAAAGTGATACTACAAGTTTAAAACTAAAGGATCATAAAGGCTATGGTGACTTGAGATAGTCATAACATGGTGTGAGCATGCGCCAAGTCAACCCAAATAAAGCATCAAGGAGAATATCACTATACTATGCTTTAATATGCTAAAACAACGCATGATTCATCCAAGGCACATTAAGCAATCTCAATTGTTTATAACAAGTCATGCTATAGCAAAGAATACTAAGCATAAAGCCAGAACAATATCAAGCATGGCATGACAAAGCATAGGCCACAGTCAAAAACAAGCTCTCTTTACCACTTAAGCATGAACTTTCCTACTCTTTTCCAAACCAAACCAAACTATTTGAAAACCAATGTATGAAAGAGGAGGTCCAACCAATTTATTAAGAAAACTAGGAAAACCAAGAAAACGAAAAACAAAAACAAAAATGAAAAAGAAGATGCTCCAAGAACAACACAACTGTGCATGAAACAATAAAAATGAAGCGTTTGGAAGAAACTTGGGATTTTTATTGATGAAGAAGGGGATGCCTTGGGCATCCCCAAGCTTTGACGCTTGTACTTCTTGGATATTTCTTGGGGTGACACGCGTGGCATCCCCAAGTTTGATCTTTAGTCCATCATTCATCTCATTACTCATTCCTTCCATACACCTGAAAATTTTCCTTCATACAAAACTTCACACAATCTTTATTAGCAACATTAGTGCACTCAAGAGAAATAAGTCTTAAGGTTCAGTTCTGACACCAAATAAACTTCCATTAGAACACTAGCTACTGAATCACTTCCCTCAAAAAGCTCAATTCCCCAAAAGAACTCAAAAAGGAACCAACAAGAAGCAAATGCAGAAAATGGAAGAAATCTGTCAAAACAGACCAGCAGGTAAAGACTAATTTATTCGAAGACCTTCTGTTGCTCAAATCAAAAAGTGTTAAACTAATTAAAGTTAGATAACAACCTGGGGCATAAGCACAAAAATTCACGCCTCAAAAAGACGTTCAGAGATTTTACACGAATTTTTACGGTGAAGCATAGAAATCTGTTTCGGGACAGCAACTTTCCCAATCATTACTTCTCTCTCATTAGAGGTTACTCTTGGCACAAAAAGCAAATAAAAAAGGATAAGGAGCGCTTATTACTGAAGTAATAACTTCCAAGACTCATCTAAAACTTTTGGGTTATCTCCCAATAAGTACTTTTCTTTAACGCCTTTAAGTTAGGCATAAGCAAAAACTAAAATGGATAGAATAGAAGTAAGCGGAGATAATCATGGTGAAAACATTGTTTTGCTCAATGAAATCCTTTTGTTAACAAGGTTGATCAGGTCTTGGTACCAAAACAATTCCATATGAGACAAAACTTTGTATCCCACTAATGATTTTGTTACCTCAACCTTGATAGCAATGGTCCCAATCATAATAGTTTCAAAAAAAAATCTTGGTATGGGACAATATATTTCTCCAACTTGAATGCCCTCAACAAGTTCAATTGGATTCAAACCACAAGTCCTATCAATCTTCTTGGGTAAATAGACAGTATGTTCCTTGTCATTAACATTGAAGGTCACCTTCCCTTGATTACAATTAATAACAGCTCCTGCAGTATTTAAGAAAAGGTCTCCCAAGAATAATACATATTATCATCTTCAGGCATGATAGTTTGAGAGGATGCTCACATAAGAAATAAGAATTGAAGTAAAAGAGAGCATCAAGAAGCAAATTCAAAACACATTTAAGTCTAACCCACTTCCTATGCATAGGAATCGTGTATGCAAATAAATTCGCAAGGAACAAAGTGACAGGCATAGGAAGATAAAACAAGAGTGACTTCAAAACTTTCAGCACATAGAGATGTGTTTCAATACCATGAAGGCTTCTACAGCCATATTTTCCTCTATCATAATAATTTTCAGTAGCCTCATGAATAAACTCAACAATATAACTATCACATAAAGCATGCTTTTCATGATCTACAAGCACTAGAGCTTTATTATAAACATTTTCAAAAGAATCCTCAGGAACATAACATTCATCCTCCTTTAGTAAGCATGGGGGACAATCAAATAATGTAAGGGATAAAGAGTTACTATCATTAGAAGGTAGGCATGGGTATCTAATCCATTCTTCCTTCTTTTGTTCATCACTCTCCTCCTCTTTTTCATCTAATGAGATTTCAGGTTCATCAATTTCTTCTTCCATAGAATCCTGCAAGGCATTAGTCTCTTCCATTTGTGGAAAGCATCTATTAATATATTCAAGAATATAGCCATTTTCTTCCTTGTAATTATCAAAGCAAAATTTAAGTATACCATAAACCTCATATTTATAAGGTGAATCATCAACATTTTCAAGCAAACTAGCAAGTTCAAATGCACCCTTCCAAGCAATAAATTCCTCAATTTGTTCCACATCATAAAAGTCATAATTTCCCTTAACATAAGAAGATATGGTAACATTATCATTATACTCACATTGAAAAGGGAGGTGTTTGTACCTCCTATAGCAACAAGATTTATCACAGCAATAAGTAACATTATAAGTAGAGCACACGTTTCTAGCAATGGTATTCAATTTATCAATTTGTTACCATAAGTGTTTCCCTTTTTGTGACAAGCGGTGTTCCTTATAATAGTATTTTTGATCTTCCGTGAACCCACCTTGCCAATAAGATTCAGTTTCAAAGAAACCAACCATTGACAACAAGCATGATAAAGCAAGACAATAACAGACCAGCGAAAATAACAACTAGAGTAGGAACTATTTTTTTTGTATTTTTGATAAAGAAACAAGCAAACAAGGCGGTAATAAACTTAGCTTGAACAATAGTGATTCCAAGTGGACTTGATAAATAAAGCTATGCTCCCCGGCAACGGTGCTAGAAAATAGTCTTGATGACCCACAAGTATAGGGGGTGTATCGCAGTATTTTCGAGGGAAGTGAAACCCAATTTATTGATTCGACACAAGGGGAGCCAAAGGATATTTATAAGCCTTAACAACTGAGTTGTCAATTCAGCTGCCTGAAACAATCTTGCTCACAACAGTTTATCAGTAGAGCAGTTTTGTAGTAGGAATAGCAAAGTAAAGATAGTAAAGTAAAGACGGTAGTAACAATAGCGATGGCAATTGGGATTCGAGTACAGTAGGCATAGGGATGGATGGACGGGCGTTGCATGAACAAGACAATTCACATAGCAATAAGAACATAGGGCAATTGCAGATAAATAAGATAAAGCATCCAAGTACTAGATAATCCTAGGCATGTGTTCCATATATAGTCATACGTGCTCACAATGAGAACTTGCACAACATCTTTTGTCCTGCCAGCCCGTTTGCAGTGGGGCCTCAAGGGAACTACTGGCAATTAAGGTGCTCCTTTTAATAGAGCACCAGAGCAAAGCATTAACACTCCGTGAGCACATGTGATCCTCACATCAAAGCCATTCCCTCCGGTTATCCCGATTTCTATCACTTCGGGGCCATTGGTTCCGGACAACAACGTGTGTATACAACTTGCAGACAAGACCATAAACAATACTATCATCATGAATCAATAACATGTTCAGATCTGAAATCATGGCACTCGGGCCCTAGTGACAAGCATTAAGCATAACAAGTCGCAACAAAGTCATAAAGCACTAATAAAAGATACTAGGCACCATGCCCTAACAATCTGATGCCATTACATGAACGATCTCATCCAATCCCTACCATCCCCATGGCCTACAGCGGGGGATTACTCACTCATAGATGGGGAAACATGGATGGTCGATGGAGAAGCGATGGTGATGATGATAGCGATGATCTCCTCCAATTCCTCGTCCCGACAGGGTGCCAGAACGGAGTTTCTGGTGCTATTTCGTGGAATCTGGTGGTGGCGGCGGAGCGGAACTCCTTATGGAAAAACGTCGAACCCCCAGAGTTTTTAGGTCAGAAGGCTTCTTATAGGCGAAGAGGGAGACCGAGGGGGTGCCTGGGGGGCCCACACCATGCCCTGGCGCGGCCAGGCCCAGCCCGCGCCTGGGAGGGTGTGGCCACCAGCCCTCCTCAAATCTCGTGAGTCTTCCGGAAAAATAGGCACTTTGGCTTTTGTCCCGTCCAATTCCGAGAATATTCATTTTCTGACTTTCCTAGAACCAAAAACAGCGGAAAACAGGCAGCTGGCACTGTGGCTCTGATGACCCACAAGTATAGGGGGTGTATCGCAGTATTTTCGAGGGAAGTAAAACCCAATTTATTGATTCGACACAAGGGGAGCCAAAGAATATTTATAAGCCTTAACAACTGAGTTGTCAATTCAGCTGCACCTAGAAACAATCTTGTTCATAGTAGTTTATCAGTAGCAACAGTTTTGTAGTAGGAATAGTAAAGTAGCAGCAGTAGTAAAGCAAAGACAGCAGTAACAAAAGCAGTAAAAGTGGGATTCGAGTGCGGTAGGCATAGGGATGGATGGATGGGCGTTGCATGGACAAGACAATTCACATAGCAATCAGAACATAGGGCAATTGCAGATAAATAAGATAAAGGATCCAAGTACTAGACAATCCTAGGCATGTGTTCCATATATAGTCATGCGTGCTCGCAATGAGAACTTGCACAACATCTTTTGTCCTGCCAGCCCGTTTGCAGCGGGGCCTCTAGGGAACTACTAGCAATTAAGGTGCTCCTTTTAATAGAGCACCGGAGCAAAGCATTAACACTTCGTGAGCACATGTGAAACTCACAT
Source organism: Avena insularis (assembly GCA_023614405.1). Taxonomy (NCBI): domain Eukaryota; kingdom Viridiplantae; phylum Streptophyta; class Magnoliopsida; order Poales; family Poaceae; genus Avena; species Avena insularis. Next base: position 89,131,407 of record CM042696.1, on the reverse strand, counting down.
CAAAGCCTTTCCCTTCCAGTTATCTCGATTTACATCGCCGGGGCCATAGGTTCCGACAACAACGATGTATACAACTTGCAGATAAGACCCAAAACAATACTATCATAATGAATCAATAACATGTTCAGATCTGAAATCATGGCACTCAGGCCCTAGTGACAAGCATTAAGCACAACAAGTCGCAACAAAGTCATAAAGCACTAATAAAAGATACTAGGCACCATGCCCTAACAATCTGATGCCATTACATGAGCGATCTCATCCAATCCCTACCATCCCCATAGCCTACTGGGGATTACTCACTCATAGATGGGGAAACATGGATGGTCGATGGAGAAGCGATGGTGATGATGATGGCGATGATCTCCTCCAATTCCCGTCTCGACAGGTGCGAGCGGAGTTTACGGTGTTTCGTGGAATCTGGTGGTGGCGGCGGAGCGGAACTCCTTTTGGAAAAACGTCGAACCCCCCGAAGTTTTTAGGTCAGAAGGCTCCTTATAAGTGAAGAGAGAGGCCGAGGGGGTGCCTAGGGGGCCCACACCACCCAGCGCGGCTGGTTTGACCACGCCACTGGTGGTGTGGCCACCCCCTGGCTCTTCTCCGTCTCGTATTCTGGCTCCTGGAGTCCTCGGGTGAAATAGGATTGTTGGCATATTTTCCGGGATTTTTCCTGATAGTTGATTTTCTGCACAAAAAGTAGACACCAAGGCAATTCTGCTGAAAATAGCGTCAGTTTGCATTAGTTGCATCCAAATCACACAAGTATAGAGGAGAAACAATAGCAAAAGTGTTCAGGAAAGTAGATACGTTTTGGACGTATCAGGATCTTGTTAATAGGTTAGTCCAAGAAATCATATGAAAAGTACTCCAAAGTGTGGACAAAACACAAGAAAGGAGATAAAACCAAGCATGGAACATCAAAAGTTATAGATACATTTGCAATGTATCAGGGGTGCACGAACAGACCGCTATGGCCTCCTTCATTGATGATATGGAAAAGGGAACTTTGCTCCGGCATACGTTGATGCGCAGACAGGACAACAATAACCTCAACCACAACACAATGATCGCCATGGCTAGCGAGTTCACCGCTGCTGATGACGACGCGCGTGGATCATTGCCGGCAATAGCAATCCCTACCCAAGCCAAAAAGAACAACAATAACAAGCGGAAAAATCCGCCCGAAGAGAAGCAAGTAGCAGACATGGTCGCTGCAACGTTCACTGGCAGAGGCAATGGCGGACAGCGTGGACGTGGTAGGGGAGCCAACAGTGGCCAGTAGAGGAGTGACACTACACCCTCAACGCCCCATGTTCCCAAACATACGAAGAGTACCGCGATATGCCGTGTTTCGTCCATCTCGACGCCAATGGCAAATCCACCCACACCAATCGCCAGTGCAAGTTTGTCAATGATCTCAAGGAGGACCCTGAGTCCGGCTACAAGCGAAGTCGGAAAAATAGACCCCGTGGAAAAGGCAAAGGGAATAAGAAGGAGGAAGAACCCAAGGAATCAAGTGATATGGATGAGGACGTGGACCCAAAATCTTCCGAAAAGGGAGAGGATAAAGGGAAAATCCCTTCGAAAAGAAGGCTCCATGTTACCACACCTTCCTTGGCACCCCAACCGTCCGGGCCTAGAAAACCTCGCTGAGGATATTGATGGCTACCCTCCCTCCAGTTCTCCAGTACGTCAGGTGGTCGGAAGTTCCAATTACTTGGGATAGGAAGGATCACCCGGAACTTATCCCAACAGAGAATCAGTATGCCATGGTCATCAATCCTTTGATTAACGGCACGGAGTTCACCAAGTGCCTCGTGGACAGTGGAAGCAGCATCAACATCATGTACCTGGATACACTGCACAAGATGAACTTGACGGAGACCTAGATAAGGAAGAGCAACACCGTGTTCCATGGGGTTGTCCCTGGCCGACAAGCAAATTCCCTGGGCTGCATCACACTTCCAATCGCTTTTGGCGATGTAAACAATTACCGCCAAGAACACATGAACTTTGAAGTGGTGCCTTTCAAGAGCGTGTACCACGTCATCTTCGGGTGCGATATCTTCCACTCCTTCCTCGCAATGCCATGCTTTGTCTACAACAAACTCAAGATTCCTGGACCAAACGACGTCATCACCATTGACGGAAGCTTCACCAAGGCACGGGAGTGCGAGCTCTGCGAGGCTGCCTTCGCTGAAGCAGTCCTCTATGGTGAGGAGTTCAAGGAGATCTAGAACCAGGTCGATCCCTCGGAGATGCCGGCTTTGAAGAAGCAGATCACTGCTGCCGAACCCGCCTTCAAGGCCGCCATCAAGACCAAGCAGGTGGAGCTTGTCGAAGGAGATTCCTCCAAGACCACCGCCATTGGCACGGACCTGGATCCCAAATAGGAAAGTGTGCTCGTCGAGTTACTCCATGAGAGCAGGGACATCTTTGCCTGGCAACCTGCCGACATGAAAGGTGGTCTTGGAGGAAAGAAATAACTAGGTTACTTAAGGCTGGCTTTATCTGAGAAGTTATTCACACCCGCTGGGTGGCAAATCCTGTACTTGTCCCCAAAAAGGGAACCAATGAATTAAGAATGTGCGTTGATTACACCGGCTTGAACAAAGCATGTCCGAAGGATCCGTTTGCTTTGCCTCGCATTGACCAAGTCATTGATTCGATGGCTGGCTCAGAACTTCTGTGTTTTCTCGATGCTGATTCAGGATACCACCATATCCGGATGCGAAAGTCAGACCAATTGTCCACTTCGTTCACCACACCCTACGGCACATATTGCTACGTCACGATGCCCTTTGGGTTGAAAAACACTAGGGACACGTACCAGCGGACGATGCAACATTGCCTGCACGACCAAATAGGTCGCAACATACACACCTACGTGGAAGACATCACGGTAATGTCAAAGAAAACAAATGACCTTATTGCTAACTTGCAGGAAACCTTCGACAATCTTCGGAAATACAACATGATGCTGAATCCAAAGAAGTGCGCCTTTGGGGTACCATCCGGCAAATTGTTGGGCTTCGTTGTTTCGCATCGCAGAATTGAGGTGAACCCGGGGAAAATCAAGGCCATCCTCGACATCAAACGCCTGACATGCCTAAAGGACATACAAAGGCTCACAGGCTGCGTTGCAGCAGTAAGACGGTTCATCAGCCGACTTGGTGAGAAGGCTATGCCGCTCTACAAGTTGCTCAAGAAGGCGGACAAATTCACATGGATGGACGAAGCTGACGCAGCACTTCAGGAGTTGAAGAGAATACTCTCCTCCCCACATATACTTGCAGCACCGATGCCAAGGGAGCCTATGTTAGTTTACATGGCGGCGACCAACCGAGTAATCAGCATCGTCATCGTGGTGGAGCGTAAGGAGCCAACACACGAATACAGAGTTCAGCGACCCGTTTACTATGTAAGCGAGGCCTTGATGGAATCCAAGCAGCGTTACCCGCACTACCAGATAGCTTATGGACTTTTCCTTGCTTCCTACAAGTTAAGGCACTATTTCCATGAGCACCCCATCACAGTAGTGAGCAAAGCTCCACTGTCCGACATCGTCAACAACAACGACGCTACAGGAAGAGTGGAAAAGTGGGGCATTGAACTTGTTGCCTTCGACATCACCTACAAGCGACACGACACTATCAAATCACAAGCATTGGCGGATTTTCTTGCAGATTGGACAGAACTGCCAGAAGACACTCCTATACCAGAGCCAGAGTATTGGGTCATGCACTTTGAGGGATCCAAGTTACTCAATGGCTCAGGGGCTGGTGTACTATTGCAATCACCAACTGGAGAGAAATTGCAATACGTCCTGCAGATCCACTACAACGCTACCAATAACATGGTGGAGTATGAGGCCCTCATTCACGGACTTCGCGTAGCCAAAGATATTGGCATCAAGCACATAGTTTTCTGTGGAGATTCTGACTTGGTTGCCCAGCAAGTAGCCGGCACCTGGAACGCGCGGAACCCTATGATGGCGGCATATTGAGACAAACTAGACGAAATAGCCAAGTGCTTCGACGGCTACAAAGTCAAGTACGTCAAAAGGGAGGATAATGAGGCGGTAGATCTGCTGTTGTCATGGTGGTGTCACGGCAGATGCCATGGATAGGCTAAAGGTGGGGACTAATAGCACTAGGGGAATCCAGGGAGGGATAGTGAGGTAATTCCCCACACAGAATGTTCATATTTGATTCACTTCCAAGGTTACAAGTGCTCCTAGAGCTGTATTGGCGAGAGGAGGAAGAAGGAAATCTCTTACTCTCACCCACAGTTTACCCGTACAAGACCAACTGGAGATCAACCCTTGGAACCTAAAACCAATCAGAATCGCCCAGCCCCTTCTACAGAGGCCCTAGCCCTCCTTATATAGGGGTGGCTAGGTCTCCCCTTAGGGCATACGTGGAGGCATATTCCAGGGAATATGCCTCCTCCCAAAATAGAAAACCGACAGGGGTGCTTTTCCCCCGCGTTACCCATGCAGAGGCTACGTGAGCCTCTGTGGCGCCTGCGTCAGCCGACACGGGCGTCGTCACCTCTGTCGGCCACGCCTCGGTGGTCCTGCCCTTGTTCGCTTCGCTCATGCAGTGCATACCGAGGCTTCCTTTGACCAGCGAGATTCCTTCCTTCTCCTAGAAGCTAGATATGACCCGGATCATAGCTGATCTGGCCACACCCATTCCTGCATACAAGTTAAATACGCCTTTCCGACTTACGGCTTAAGTCGGTTGAGACCTAGTTAGGTGGACGCCCCTGGTCCGGGTTACCCGTGATTCGGCCTGCCTTGAGGTGACCCGGCCAGCATCCACTTTAGCCTTGCCGAACCTCGGCTAACTCGGCCTTTATACCCTGGCATGACCCTACCCGGGGGTATCCCCCCAACAGCTGTCAAAGCTTGGATCAGCTTGTCGACCAATTCTGCCAGGCGTTTTCCTGGAGCATTTACGGACTCCATTTGTGAAGGGAGCGGACCCCGACAACCTGGATAGAGTGGACTCATTTGTTAACGCATTAACAGTGACATCTCCGGCTTGGATGAAGCCATTCATGGATTATCTACAAGACAAAACTTTGCCCTCCGACAAAGTCAAAAGCCGGCAAATAGTACGTAGATAAAAAGGTTACTTCATCATTGACAACCAGCTATACAAAAGAAGTACCACATGAGTCTTCCTATGGTGCGTCTCCCAGCAGCAAGGTATTGAAATCCTTAGAGAAATACATCTTGGAGATTGCGGGCATCACGCCGCTCCCCGATTGTTGGTGGAAAAGGCCTTCCGACAAGGATTCTACTGGATAACTGCCAAGGCGGACACCGCCAAGTTGCTACAAACATGCCTCGGGTGTCAATTTTATGCAAGACAACCAAATGTTCCAGCTGAAGAATTGCGAACAATACCAATAACTTGGTCGTTTGCAGTCTGGGGGCTGGACATGGTGGGACCTTTACAGACAGCACCCTGTGGATTCACACACTTGCTTGTAGCAGTGGACAAATTCACAAAATGGATTGAAGCTAAACCCATTAGAAAGCTTGATGGGGCAACAACCCTAAAGTTTGTCCGGGATCTAGTGGTGAGATTTGGTCTCCCACATAGCATCATCACCGACAATGGCAGAAACTTATCCCTCGGAGAAGTTGAGGAGTACTGTCATGAGAAAGGCATCTGCCTTGACCTAGCATCTGTGGCACATCCACAGTCAAATGGGCAAGTTGAAAGGGCCAATGGACTAATTCTGCACGGAATCAAGCCACGCTTAGAGGCACCACTACGTAGAGCAGCTGGAGCCTGGGCGAAGGAACTACCATCTATTTTGTGGAGTTTACGAACAACACCCAATAGATCTACCGACTTGACTCCTTTCTTCATGGTTTATGGAGCAAAAGCAGTTCACCCATCCGACATCCTCCATGATGCACCAAGAGTTTCCGCCTACAAGGAGGATGAAGCTGAAGAATCTAGACGACTATCCGTGTGTTGGGTCCGCAGCATAGAAAACAAAAGTTTTCCTACGATGAGAACTACACGCCAAGATCTATCTACTAGGTACAAAGCAACAGGTGGACATACATCCTACGAGAACTTACCCTCGAAGACAATGAGTTTTGTTAACGAGTAGGAACTCGTGGTTGATGTAGTCGTACACTTCCCGATCTCAAGATTGTGAGGAAGTCTAAGCGCCGCAATCCACAAGATCCTTTTTCACGTTCAAGCCACGGGACAACCTCCACCTCCTCGCTCCAGCGATCCAGCGGAAGCAGCAACTCCTTCCAGACGAAATGCCACCGGGAACACGTATCTCGCTAATCCGAGACCATGGGGGAATAATTCTAGAGGGGGAGAGAGATCCTTCACAAGGAGGTGTAAGGATGAAGGAGGGAATGGATGGCCTTTTATAGGAGGAGGGGGTGCCCCTCCTCTCCATGGCCGGCGCATGGTGGGGGTGACCCCTCACCTCCCCCATTCATGTGGTGGTAACCCCTCCACATTAAAATGCCTCTTCACATTCCCTTTTAAAGTCTCCACTTTAAATGCATTAAAATTCTCCAAGTTTAATGCTCTCTCATTTAATAAAACTCTTTTATTAAATTTATTCAGAATTTTGTTAATTACTTTAATTAACAAACATTCACATATAGCCCCTTGCAATATTTCAATATCACATGCAGAACCACTTTCTGCAATTTCACCCGAAACAATTTCTGGTTTCTATTGAAACAATTCCTGCGCTTTGCAATTCTTTTGTCTGAAACATATATGCTCCAAAATGGTGTCCGGTAACTCTTAAGTGTGTCACCCTACAGTTCGCGAATAATGAAGACATGATCGAGACCCTTCTTCGATCAATAATCAGCAGCGGGACCTGGAGATCCGTACTGACTCCTACACATTCAACGATGACTTCTGTGATCGTGAGAACCTTTAACGCTTGTAACTAAATCCCTTTGTCTCATGATATATTACATGTCCGAGATTCAATCATCGGTATCTCCATACCTAGTTTGATCTTGTTACCAACATGCACTCTTTTCTTGTTCCCGTGATATAACATTCTAGTGATCACATCACTTGCTTGCAAGCTATCTCAATGTGATATCATCGAGAGGGCCCAGAGTATATCTATCCGTCATCGGGATTGACAAATTCAACTCTTGATTCATGAACCTCAACATAACACCTTCGTAGTACTGAACCCATCTTTATAGTCACCCTGTTACGGTGTGACGTTTGATGTTATCAAGATACTCTTCCAGGGTTAGCAATTAACATGATCTCATGGTCTAAGGATAAAGATTACTTCGTATGATGTTATAGCAATATAAACATAATGACTTGATCGTAATGCTATACTTCGGATGAATGTTCATCACATCATTCCACCAATGGTGTGACCTTGTTATTAACAACATCCAATGTCCACGATCAGGAAACCTTGATCATCTTGTTAATCAACAAGCTAGTCTATAAGAGAGGCATAACTAGGAACCCTTTTTGTTTATTAAACACACATGTATTGATGTTTCCGATCAATACAATTCTAGCATGCAAAATAAACATCTATCATATATAAGGAATACATAATAACAACTTTATTATTGCCTCTCAGGGCATATTTCCTTCAGTCTCCCACTTGCACTAGAGACAATAATCTAGTTCACATAGTGATAAATCTAACACCCATGGAGTTCTGGTGTTGATCATGTTTTGCCCTAGGGAGAGCTTTAGTCAACGGATCTGCTACATTTAGGTCCGTGTGTACTTTACAAATCTTTATATCTCCATCCTTGACATGCTCGCGGATGGAGTGAAACCAGCGCTTAATATGCTTGGAATTCTTGTGAGATCTCGATTCTTTTGCATTGGCTATGGCTCCATTGTTGTCACAATAGATCACCATCGGGTCCAACACACTAGGAACCACACCTAGTTCCATAATGAACTCTTTCATCCAAACCGCTTCCTACGCTGCTTCTGAAGCAGCAACATATTCCACCTCCGTCGTTGATCCAGCCACCACAGGTTGTTTGGAACTCCTCCAACTAACTGCTGCCCCGTTCAAGAGAAATACGTATCCGGATTGAGACTTAGAGTCATCCGGATCGGTGTCAAAGCTAGCATCGACATAACACTTAGCGACTAGCTCTTCTTCACCTCCGTATATAAGAAACATATCCCTAGTTCTTCTCAAGTACTTGAGGATATTCTTGACCGCTATCCAGTGTTCCGAACCTGGATCAGATTGGTACCTACTAGTCAAACTAATAGCATGTGCCACATCCGGTCTTGTACATAGCATGGCATACATTATAGAGCCTATGGCCGAGGCATAGGGGATCTTATCCATCATCTCTCTTTCTTCCATTGTCAGGACTTTGAGTCTTACTCAATGTCTTGCCTTGCAACATAGGTAAGAACCCCTTCTTACTTTCTTCCATATTAAACTTCTTTAATATCTTATCAAGGTATGTACTCTGCGATGGCCCAATTAGGTGCCTTGATCTATCTCTATAGATTTTAATGCCTAATATATATGATGCTTCACCAAGGTCTTTCATCGAAAATTTGCTATTTAGATAACTTTTAACACCGTTTAAAAGATCTATATCATTTCCAATCAATAATATGTAATCCACATATAATATCAGAAATGCCACATTGCTCCCACTCACTTTCTTGTAAATACAAGCCTCTCCATAAGTTTGGCCAAATCCAAACTCTTTGATCACCTCATCAAAGCGGAGATTCCAACTCCGGGATGCTTGCTTCAGTCCATAGATGGATCGCTGAAGTTTGCATACCTTATTAGCATCCTTAGGATCAAGAAAACCCCTAGGTTGTATCATATACAACTCTTCTTCAATATTACCATTGAGGAACGCAGTTTTGACATCCATCTGCCATATTTCATAATCGAAATATGCAGCAATTGCTAACATAATCCTAACCGACTTAAGCATCGCTACGGGAGAGAATGTCTCATCGTAGTCAACTCCTTGAATTTTTCGAAACCCCTTTGCGACAAGTCGAGCCTTATAGATGGTCACATTACCATCAACATCAGTTTTTCTTTTGAAAATCCATTTATTCTCAACGGCCTTTCGATCGTGAGGTAAGTCCACCAAGGTCCAAACTTGGTTCTCGTACATGGATTCCATCTCGGATTTCATGGCTTCTAGCCCTTTGTTGGAATCCAGGCTCATCATCGCTTCTTCATTCGTCGCAGGGTCATCCATTTCATCAACCATGAAATTCACAACAGGATTGCCGTACAGTTCAGGAGCTGCACGTGTCCTGCTTGACCTGCGAGGTTTGGTAGTGTCCTCTTTCAGAGTTTCATGATCAATATCATTAGCTCTCTCTTCATTAGGTGAAGTCAACTCCGAAACAACTTCCGGTGGTACGCTACTCGCCATTTCATGAAGAGAAGGTTTAATAACCTCTTCGAGTTCTACCTTCCGACTACTCACACCTTTCGTGAGAAACTCCTTCTCAAGAAAGGATCCATTCTTGGCAACAAAAACCTTTCCCTCGGATCTGTGATAGAAGGTATACCCAATTGTTTCCTTAGGGTATCCTATGAAGACGCATTTTTCCGCTTTGGGTTCGAGTTTATCCGGTTGAAGTTTCTTCACATAAACATCGCATCCCCAAACTTTAAGAAATGATAGCTTAGGTTTGTTTCCAAACCATAATTCATATGGTGTCGTTTCAACGGATTTAGATGGTGCCCGATTTAAAGTGAATGCAGCTGTTTCCAGTGCATAACCCCAAAATGAAAGTGGCAAGTCAGTCAGAGACATCATAGATCGAACCATATCCAATAAGGTACGATTACGATGTTCCGACACACCATTACGTTGTGGTGTTCCGGCAGGCGTGAGTTGTGAAACTATTCCACACTCTTTCATGTGTGTGCTAAACTCATAACTTAGATACTCTCCTCCCCGATCAGACCGTAGAAATTTGATCTTTCTATTATGATGATTTTCCACATCATTCTGAAATTCCTTGAACTTTTCAAAAGTTTCAGATTTGTGTTTTATCAAATAAATATACCCGTATCTACTCAAATCATCCATGAAAGTAACAAAATAACGATATCCACCTCGCACCGACACACTCATTGGTCCACACACATCAGTATGTATGATTTCTAATAAATCTGCCGCCTGTTCCATTGAACCGGAAAACGGCGTTCTAGTCATCTTGCCCATAAGGCATGGCTCACATGTATCAAATGATTCAAAATCAAGTGATTCCAAAAGTCCATCAGAATGGAGTTTCTTCATGCGTTTAACACCAATATGACCTAGACGGCAGTGCCACATATATGCAGATATATCATCATCAAGTTTAATCTTTTTAGCATTAACATTATGAATATGCGTAATATTACTATCGAGATCCATCAGAAATAAACCATTCAACATAGGTGCATGACCATAGAAGATATCATTCTTATAAATCGAACAACCATTGTTTTTAGATTTAAAGGAATGACCACTTTGCATCAAACACGATCCGGATACAATGTTCATGCTCGGTCGGGCACCAAATAACAATTATTTAGGTTTATAACTAATCCGATGGCATATGGAGAGGTAGCGTCCCGGCGATCACATCAACTTTTGATCCATTGCCGACCGCATCTCGACCTCATCCCTTGCTAGTTGTCGCTTATTAGTAGCCCCTGAATCGAGTTACATATATTAGCAACCGATCTGTATCAAATACCCGGTGCTCTGCGAGTACTAGTCAAGTACACATCAATAACATGTATATCACATATACATTTGTTTGCCTTGCGGACTTCTTGTCCGCCAAATACTTGGGCGATTCTTCAATGGCGATCCTTGCAATAGTAGCACTCGGTATCGGACTTAGGTCCAGCTCGGGGTTTCTTTTCAGGAGCGACAACAGATTTGCCACCCTTCTTTCCCTTGTGCTTGCCTTTCTTGTCCTTCTTGAAACCAGTGGTCCTATTGATCATCAACACTTGATGTTCTTTCCTAATCTCCACTTACAGGTCTTAAGCATTGTGAAGCTCGGAAGAGTCTTCTTCATGCCCTGCATATTATAGTTCATCACGAAGCTCTTGTAGCTAGGTGGCAGAGATTGGAGAACACGATGTATGCCCAAGTCAATGGGAATCGTTATTCCCAAGGACACAAGCTTATTGGCGTACCCAGACATTTTGAGTACATGCTCACTAACGGAGTTGTTCTCCTCCATCATGCAGCTAAAGAACTTTTCAATAGCATTATAACTCTCTACGGTAGCATGGGTATCGAAAATCATTTTCAGTTCTCCCATGGTATCAAAAGCATTGCCATTTTCAAAACGCTTTCAAAGTTCTGGCTCTAGCCCATACAGTATGCCGCAATGAACTAAGTTGTGGTCCTCCTGACGAGTCACATAGACATTCTTTTCCTTGTCAGGGGCATCAGAAGCTGGTGGGGGGCCTAGCAACGCATCTAGCACATATTGCTTTTGTGCAGCAGTGAGGAGAATCCTCAAATTCATAGCCCAGTTGGTGAAGTTGCTACCATTCGCAGCAAGTTTGTCTTTCTCCATGAATACATTGAAATTAAAAGCAGGTGGTGCCATCTACAACAGAATTTGTAAAGTTTATTTAGACTAAGTTTATGATAGATTGAGTTCAAATAATCCAAATTACTAATGAACTCCCACTCAAAAACGACATCCCTCGTGTCCTTTTGGTGATTACATGAACCAAATCCACTACACCAAGTCCGATCATCACGTGAGTTGATGTAGCTTCAAAGGCGAGCATCTATATGGGCATCATATCAACTATATGACTCATGCTTAACCTTTCGGTCCATGTTCCGAGGCCATGTCTGTACATGCTAGGCTCGCCAAGTAAGAACCTTAGTATTCGCGTGTGTAAAACTGTCTTACACCCGTTCCTATGAAAGCGTAGATTCGAGTACACCCGATCATCACGTGATGTCTCGAAACACGATCCATAGAACAGTGCATACTCAAGGAAGAACACATTTTATCTTGATATCTAAAAGAGGGATCATCTTACAATGCTACCAAAAGCGCCAAACTAGCAGTATAAGATGCTAACATCTAATGTGTAAAGTGAGATGATATGGTCCATGCATTTGATCTCTATCACTTGCATCGTGGTATGATCTCTATCATTCCTTTGTGTGTAAGGCCAAGGTCTATGGAACTTACACGTTGAATGTGTTGTAAGAGTATCTATCATACATCTACTTACAACAATACCATATCAATACACTAGCCCAGTAACGATCTAAACTAGACGCCTCTAATTTATCAATTGCAAGTTTTACGTGGCTTAGGGCTTTCGGAGATAGAACCGTTCTCACCTACGAACATGAACCACAACGAGGATAACCAAGTTATTAGCAACTCGTTGTAAATCAGATATTGACTATAGTAGGAGAGACAGACACCCGCCAGCCACTTATGCAAAACAAGTTGCATGTCAGTCGTGGAACCGGTCTCATGTATGATGACATGTAAGGTTGGTCCGGGCCGCTTCATCCCACTATGCCACCAATATCCAAAATACATAGAAGATGCAATAACATGATCATCATCGCCCACATATAAACATATGTGTACTACCCGTGCAAAGCACCTACGCATAGATCAGGCTCTGATACCACTGTTGGGTCCGCGGCATAGAAAACAAAAGTTTTCCTACGATGAGAACTACACGCCAAGATCTATCTACTAGGTACAAAGCAACGGGTGGACATACATCCAACAAGAACTTACCCTCGAAGACAATGAGTTTTGTTAACGAGTAGGAACTCGTGGTTGATGTAGTCGTACACTTGCCGATCTCAAGATCGTGAGGAAGTCCGAGCGCCGCAACTCAGCAGCGCATCCATACTCGCACACACGTTCAAGCCACCGGACAACCTCCACCTCCTCGCTCCAGCGATCCAGCGGAAGCAGCAACTCCTTCCAGACGAAATGCCACCGGGAACATGTATCTCACTAATCCGAGACCATGGGGGAATAATTCTAGAGGGGGAGAGAGATCCTTCATAAGGAGGTGTAAGGATGAAGGAGGGAATGGATGGCCTTTTATAGGAGGAGGGGGTGCCCCTCCTCTCCATGGCTGGCGCATGGGGGGGTGACCCCTCACCTCCCCCATTCATGTGGTGGTAACCCCTCCACATTAAAATGCCTCTTCACATTCCCTTTTAAAGTCTCCACTTTAAATGCATTAAAATTTTCCAAGTTTAATGCTCTCTCATTTAATAAAACTCTTTTATTAAATTTATTCAGAATTTTGTTAATTACTTTAATTAACAAACATTCACATATAGCCCCTTGCAATATTTCAATATCACATGCAGAACCACTTTCTGCAATTTCACCCGAAACAATTTCCGGTTTCTATTGAAACAATTCCTGCGCTTTGCAATTCTTTCGTCTGAAACATATGTGCTCCAAAATGGTGTCCGGTAACTCTTAAGTGTGTCACCCTACGGTTCGCGAATAATGCAGACATGATCGAGACCCTTCTCCGATCAATAATCAGCAGCGGGACCTGGAGATCCGTACTGACTCCTACACATTCAATGATGACTTCTGTGATCGTGAGAACCTTTAACGCTTGTAACTAAATCCCTTTGTCTCACGATATATACATGTCCGAGATTTGATCATCGGTATCTCCATACCTAGTTTGATCTCGTTACCGACATGCACTCTTTTCTCGTTCCCGTGATATAACATTCTAGTGATCACATCACTTGCTTGCAAGCTATCTCAATGTGATATCACCGAGAGGGCCTAGAGTATATCTATCCGTCATCGGGATTGACAAATTCCACTCTTGATTCATGAGCCTCAACATAACACCTTCGTAGTACTGAACCCATCTTTATAGTCACCCTGTTACGGTGTGACGTTTGATGTTATCAAGGTACTCTTCCGGTGTTAGCAATTAACATGATCTCATGGTCTAAGGATAAAGATTACTTCGTATGATGTTATAGCAATATAAACATAATGACTTGATCGTAATGCTATACTTCGGATGAATGTTCATCACATCATTCCACCAATGGTGTGACCTTGTTATTAACAACATCCAATGTCCATGATCAGGAAACCTTGATCATCTTGTTAATCAACAAGCTAGTCTATAAGAGAGGCATAACTAGGAGCCCTTTTTGTTTATTAAACACACATGTATTGATGTTTCCGATCAATACAATTCTAGCATGCAAAATAAACATCTATCATATATAAGGAATACATAATAACAACTTTATTATTGCCTCTCAGGGCATATTTCCTTCACCGTGGGCCTACTTGAAGAAGAGCATGTGCTGGCATGCCAGAGATCTGCCGTCTACCAACAGAAGCTGCACGGCTACCATAGTCGTCGTGTAAAGCATCACTCGTTTAAAGAAGGGGATCTAGTGCTTAGACTCAAGCAGGAGAAATCACACAAATTATCCCCACCTTGGGAAGGACCATTCATCATAAGCAAAGCACTGCTCAATGGTTCCTATTACCTCATCGATATTCACGAGTTGAAAGATAGGCCAAAAAATCACAAGCGCAAGCAACATGACTCCGATGATGACTACCCGGAGACAAATCGGCCATGGAACATAGCACAGCTACGTCCCTTTTACACTTAGCACATTTATATTATGTAATAAGTTTCTTATATGATCAATGAAACAAAGAATTTGGTTCACTCATATTCCCTGAGTCTTTTACCTCCTTTAGTTGTTCATTTTTGGATCATATAAAACCTTTATGCGCAAGGTTGCATTTGCCCTTGTGAAAATTCCGCCTACGGGCGTTAGCTTAAGTTTTCTGGTCTACACATTTTCTGAAGTTTTTATGTGGATTCCGGAGTAGTGACTTTTTGGCACTCAAAGCCGGCGATTTTGTTCTTAGGTTCTGGACGGTGCTATTAAGCATCATCACCTGAGAACACAGTTCTGTGTTGCGAGTCTTCCGTCTCATGAAAGGTCAAGCATAAGAACCAGAATAATGGATAAGCCAGCACTTGCTTAAAAAATATATACATGCTGGAAACAGATAAGTTGCAGGAAGCTTGAATACAAGTTTTTCTGCCTTAGACAAACATAAGTTTTTTCCGCACACATTTTGTAGAGACACATTTAATACAAATATTGTTTTTTCATGGCTCTGCTGCAGGGGGCTTCATGGTGGCATCATCAGGAGAGCCATGCCAAGAGAGAATGTCAAACTCTAACAGAGAGGGGCTAGATTCGGAAGAGGCCATGTCGTCATCAAGGATCTAGGCAGGCACGAAGACATTGGCATTAACCATCTTGGCGACTCTAGTGTCGAAGCCGGCGAGGGAGTTCCAAATAGCATCGCTATCGATCTCCTGACCTTCCTCGTCTACCTTGGGCAAGTCGAAGGTCACCAGGTCGATGTCGGCATTGTCATAGTGCGCCTTGACCAAAGACAGGGTCATCCTTGCACTAGCCCGGATGCAAGAGGCTTTCCAGTCCTTGACTTTCTTGAGGGCTCGGCGCAGGATTTCCACGAACTTGGCTGCCGAATCTGCCGCCTTGATATTTATGCCTAGAGGTTGAGCTATCTCCTTTGCTTGGGTGATGGCGGTGCTGACGAAGTTGCTGGCAAGAATCATGCATTCCTTGGGATCCGGAGCACCCTCACCCAAGTTGGCTAAGCCGATGGGAGCTGTGGTTTGCACAAAACACAAGGACCATGAGTACAAACAAGTAAAGTGGTTGTTCAAACTTATAGAAATAACTAAGATGGAGAGAGGTTACCAAATATGCTCGTTTTCGCTATCATGCATGTCTCCGCCAAGACATCGCGCTCCTTCTGGACTATCTTGAACGCCTCAAGGTTTCTAGCATTCTGCTCTTTGGCAGCTTGGTTCTGTTCCTTGAGTTGCGCAAGTTCGTCCCTCAGGCGCTGCATCTCGGCATCAGCAGACTCTTGCATAACCTTCATTGCTGCATCATGCCCCTTGACGGCATCGGCTAGGTCTCTCTTCAGAATTTTATTCTCATCATCAAGCTCCTAGATATGCTTGGATTGCTCGATGATGCTTTTGGCCTTAGCAATGGCTTTTGTAAGAAGGAAATCACGAAGTGCAATCAGAAGACGAAAAGGATAATTCAATGAGAAAAGCAAGGAGCTATTGTCGGAAACAGACTCTGGCTATTTTTGATCTGTTCCTTCAGGAATTTGGTTTTACCCTGTTCAAGATCCAGCTCCTTCCGAATAGCAGCAAACCTCTCATTGGCAGCAATCCTCCGTTTATTCTCATTCTGCACAAAATATTGACGAGCTTAGTTTCTCTAGAGCATCTAGTCGGAACAATTCAAGTTTCAACTAAACACTCGGGGGCTACAGTACATGATTTTGAAGTAAGCTAGTTTCTCTAGAGCATCTAGTCAGAACTGTTCAGTTTGAACTAAACGCTCGGGGGCTACACGGACAAGTTCTACGCTTAGTTCTCTGGAGCACTCATGCCAATAACTATTGAATTATCCACCTAAGAGCTCGGGGGCTACAGTGGGATATACTACACAAAGTAAAGCAAGTGAAGTTCAAAAGACTTACGATGACAATGACCCTAATATTGTTGGCTAGATGAGCATAGGAGTCATGGAAGGTCCTGGCATTGTTATAAATTGCATTGGCCTGCATGATGAGATCATCCAAGCTCAACGTCGGAGGAGTCATAGCCAATGGAAAGCCAGTGGCATGGATGAAGCCCTAGCTGCCTCCTGCACCTTCAAAGCAGTCAATGGCTCAGAGGCTCTCGCCTCGATTGACGCTTCCATGTCCACCTCTTCCACTTCCTTCCCTTTATCGGTGGCATCCTTAGCCGGAGCTTCAGCCACTTTAGAGGAGGTGCTCTCCTGTGTTGCCTGGACGCTGGGAGAAACGTCTGCCTCGACAAAGCATGAGACATCAAGAATTGGATTGATATTTGTCTCCATGGCGGAGGTCTTAGGGATGATGGGGGATGACGGCCCAGCAGGGCTAGTAGAAGGCTTGGCGGCAGGAGTAGGGGGAGCGGTAGCGGGAGAGGACTTGGCAAACAAATCCTTGGTCAGCATATCATGAATGTTTGTTGACCCTCCAACATCTTTGGAGGATCGCTTCAAACTAACACCAGCTTTCCTCCTGAAACATACAAAGTATAAGTACAAGAGTTGAAAAAAGGTATGGGCTGAAAAGCACAAGTCGGAGAATGAAAGTACTTACTCCACGGCAGGAGCCTTGGTGAGGGGAATGCCGGTGGACTTCTTCTTCTTCTCCGCCTCTAAGACGGCAGTGGAACGTTTGGAGACTCCACTCTCAGGTTTCTTCTTCTTGGCCTCGGCATCAGCGTTAGAGGTGGAGCTCTTCCGCTTTCGCGCTGCCGAAGTTGGTTGATCCTTGGAGGCATCGTCGTCGGACACCACCTGGATATCCTTCAGCTTAGGACCATAGACCTGGGAGGCCATTTGATCTGCCACCAAGGTCACCAGCTGGGATACATGGAAATGTTAGACGGACAAACTTCAAGACAGAAAAACCTTAGAGCATATAACGAGCAACAAAGGCAACAGAAGCTACCTCTGGGAACTTGCCGCAATCGAACATGTCGAAAGTGATCTTGAAGCCACGCTTCTTGTCCTTCACTCTGACGATGTCCTTTAGCCGGAGCTTGATGGAGTTAGTAGAGAAGTTATCCCACGAAATTCGCATGGGATCCCTCCTGTCTTGGCTATACTTGCACATCAGCTGGGCGCGGTGCTGTAGAGGCTGGATCCGCCTAACATACCAGCACATGGCAAGGTCCAAGCCTGTTAGACCCCCGTCTATGAGCCATTTGATCTGCCTTACGGCGCGATTGGCTTCGTCATCGGAAGGAAGAGAGGCTGGGTTCCGCCATGTGGGCACTTTGGTGGCAGCTCCATCGACAAAGTCGGGGTAGGTCTCAAGACGGTCTGGCAGACTGACATCTGGCCCACAGAAATACGAGCGCTGCTAGTTCTTGCAAGACTCGTGCCCTACGATGTCGGGGAAGCACCGGCTAGGCCGGATCTTAAAGCTAATGGTTCTGCAGATCCGCATTTCATCCTTGGACTCCACAGACTCTCTCTTGACGGTGAAGAAATATATAAACAGATCTAATCTAGGCTTAATCCCTAGATATCCTTCGCACAGAGCTACAAAGTTGCTAAGGACTAGGATGTTGTTGGGAGAGAGGTTGTGGGGGAGTACTGGGAAGTACTGGAGGACATCCAAGAAGAAGTCGGAGACTGGCAGGCTTACGCCACGTACCAGCTGAGACTTGAGGTAAACCTTTTCTCTGGATTGGGGAGAAGGGACCACCTCGCCGGCCGGCGCCGCCCGCTAGACGAACTTCTCCGCCGCAGGGAGGTACCCCTCGTCAACCAGCTATTGGAGATCTTCAGCGGAGAGATCAGAGCCTCTCCACACCCCCTTGTGGGAGTCGCTTTCTTCTTCAGCGGCTTTGGGCGCCGCTCGTTCTTGGTCATCACCGGCGGATTCCGTCACGGCGAAGACGGGAACAACCACCCCCTTCGGCGGAACGATCACTCCCTGGGATGGCTCCATCGTAGCCTCGGGAATCGCCACCGTGGAAGGAGCAGAGCTGCTGGAGGCCATTGCAACAGGGAGAAGGTGGAGGAAGAAAAGAATCTGGTTAGGGTTTTCACAAAGGAGCTCGAATGGTCGTGCGGATGGAGGAAGACGAAGATTGGGAGCGAATGCGGGTAAAAAGAAATAAATTGACCGCGGTGGAAATATATAAGCCTCACGTCAAGATTCATGCAAAAATATCTGATGGATGGAACATTGCTGACGTGGAAGCGAACGTGCGCGGTAATTTTGCCACGTCCTCCGTCTTTTACCGCTCCACCGTTTTGGATTTCATGCGCGTGAAAATAGCTAATGATTAATTTTCTGTTTTTGTGAGTTTCGAGGAAGTGTAGGTTATACCCTACGTCATCCTCCTGACAGTTGCAGTGAAGGGTCACATCCTAAGATTCCATCAAAGACGGAAATTACCCGACTCCCAAAATGAAGATTCAAGGAATCTCTAGCTACATTGCGAAGCCGGAGAGGATTGCAGGGTTCTTTGGGAGACCTTTGAGATATTGCTTGATGGATTGCTAGCATCACTTAGATGGGATATTCACAGATCAATGAGTAATTAAGACGGCGCAAGATTTCAAAGTCCTCTGGGGGCTACTGTTGGGGATATGCTATATGGGTATCCTCATAGCATGTCACCAATCCGCCTAACCCGGGTGACCCTTAGTTGGTAGCAAGGCCTATGGCCTGCTGGGCAGCCCAGTTAGAAGGATCCTGAAGGGAGGCCCATGCCGGATAAAGGAAGGCTACACAGGAGTCATCGACATACTCGGAGCCTTGGAGTACAAGACACGGAAGACTAGTTCGTGTAGGTGTAGGACTCTTTACCTTGTCCGGCAAGGACCTTTCCCTGTAAACCTTAGGTCTTAGCGCCTTTATAAGCTAGCCTACGGGAGCCTTTAGGGCAAGACAACAACAACACCTCGCACAACGAACCTATCTCTGTAACTCGGCGCATTGCCATTATAGTGATTTATAGCAGGAGTAGAGTTTCGCCACCGTTGTGGGACTTGAACCTGGGTAAGCTATGTTACCTCGTACCCGCCAACTCTCTGCCTTACCCCACGTCTCTAAACATGCATGATACATTGCAAATGTATCTATAATTTTTGTTGTTCCATGCTTAGTTTTATCTACTTTCTTGTGTTTTGTCCATACTTTGGGTTACTTTTCATATGATTTCTTGGACTAACCTATTAACAAGAGCCACAGTGTCAGCTGCCTATTTTCTATTGTTTTTGGTTCCAGGAAAGTCATAAAATGAATATTCTCGGAATTGGACGGGACAAAAGCCAAAGTTATTATTTTACCGGGGGACACCTGGAGGCAGAATACGAGACGGAGAAGGGCAAGAGGGCGGCCACACCACCTGGCCGCACGGCCAGGCTTGGCGCGCGCCAGGGGGTGGTGTGGCCAGCCCAGGCACCCCTTCCGCCTCTCCTTTCGCCTATATATTGCCTCTGATACGGAAACCCTAAGTACTCGATCAAAAATCCACGAAAGAGTCTGTAGCCGCCGTCATCTCCAGCCCTAGATCAGGAGGGATCTGAAGCTCTTCCCGGCACCCTGTCGGAGAGGGGAATTCACCTTGGAGGCCGTCTTCATCATCATGCAAGCCTCCGGTGTGATGCGTGAGTAGTTCATCTTTGGACTACGGGTCCATGTAGTAGCTAGATGGCTGGTTCTCCTCCTTTGTGCTTTCATGTTTAGATCTTGTGAGCTCCGTTCATGATCAAGATCATCTATTTGTAATTCTGCATGTTGTGTTTGCGGGGATCCAATGGATATTGAGATGCTATTTCAGATTGATTATTGATTCTATCATGTCTTTGTTATGTGTGATCTTGCATGCTTTCCGTTGTTAGTAGCTATCTTGGCCAAGTAGATGCTAGCAACTCCAAGAGTTAGTATTCATGCTGGATAGTGGGTTCATGCCTCTGGTGATCTGGGGAAGTGACAGAAATCTCTAAGGTACTAGATGTGCTGTTGCTACTAGGGAGAAAACAACAATCCTTTGTTCATAGAACAATCGTAATGCAATTATCCGTTGCTTGCAACTTAATACTGGAGGGGGTTCGGATGATAACCTGAATGTGGATTATTAGTCATAGATGCAGTTGGATGGCGGTCTATGTATAATGTTGTAATGCCCAATCGAATCTCAAAGGAGTCAAGATGAGTAGTATATGCTTGTATGCTTTCTTGATGTTTGTCAATTGCCGCACTGTAATTTGTTCATCCAACATGTCATTTATCTTAAGGAGAGCCACCTCTAGTGAACTATGGACCCCGGTCTTTTCTTTTACATTCAATCTACAATCAACTGTTTACTGCTTTGTGTTTACTTTCTGCAAACTATTACTTCCTTCCATTCGATACGTTTACAGGTGAGATTGACAACCTCATCGCAAGTTGGGGACAGAGTTCTGTGGTTGTGTTGTGCAGATCTCCGCGTTGCTGCTGGCACCGGTAGTGCGCCCTGCCAAAGTTCAGCTAGCTACACCTTTGGGGTGTTTCCTTGCTCCTACTGGATTGATAACCTTGGTTTTATAACTGAGGGAAAACTTACTGCTGTCCTCATTATACCTTCCCCTTAGGGTTCCCCAACGAGCTCGTTAATACACGAGTTAGCAATGCACTGTGAGGACCCCTCTATGGCGTACTCGTCGGCAATACCACGACACTATAAACCTGTCCATTGGACGAAAGTACTATTATGAATAGTACTCTCTTCGTCTCAAAATAGATGTCGCAGATTTATCAAAATTTAGATAAATCTAGAAACTGTTTAGTATATAGATGGCAAGACCGTGGTGGCACATGTTGGTGGGAGGTGTGGTTGGTGGTGTGCTCCGGCTTTTCCGGGGTTGGGGTTTTGGGGTCGGGCAAAATCCTGTCGGCCTTGTCGGTCCCGACGCGATGACGCCTGCAAATGCCACCGTCCTTCCTGAAGGGCGTTGGGTGTTCCCTTTCCCTACCTTTGCAGCGTACCTGGGGAAACCCTAGGACTAGTCCGGGCAACAACGCCGTCATCATCGCGGTCCTTCTTGGAGGTGTTGCTTGGTACGAGGAGCGTCAGAGCATGAGGAGCGTGGTGGTCATTATCCGGTGGGTGCAGCGATTGCGCGTAATCGTCGTTTTCGTCGGACCGTCGTTGTCGGCATTGTTTTCTCTTTTTTTTCTTTTTTTCTTTTTTCTTTCCTTTGGGCTTGCTTTGTGCTGTTCGCCCTAGCAGTCGACTCGTTTGTATCGGTGGTTTGCTATATTCATATAGCAGGGCGAAAGCCTGATTCGAGAGTATACAGATACATCCAAATTTTGATAAATTTGAAACATCTATTTTAAGACTATGTTTCACATTTATTTAAATTTGGGTGTATCTACTACTAAATAGTGTCTAGGTATATCCAAATTTTGACAAATTTGCGATATCTATTTTAAGACGGAGAGAATACCATATTGGAAGTTAAACATGGTAGAGATAGGTTTAAAGGCCTAGATTACATTGCTTTCTTCGCCGAGCCCAGCTGCGTGGGCTTGTGACCCTTATTAGGGAGGGGGGGGAGGGTGCTATTTTCCGCCTTTAGCGGCATCTCCTAGCGCAGGCTTAAGTTCGTCCGGTAATGGGTTTCGGCCCATTTACATTTTAACAACTCGTTCGTGTTTTTCCCGTTCGTAGTCTATTCGTTTGACTCGTCTGTACAGTTGGTTTACCGCTTCTCAGTTCAAAAGAAGTTGGTACACTGCTGTAAAGAAATTTGTTCAGATTTTCAAAATGTTCAAGTTAGAAATCTGTTCACTTTTAAATTTTATTCAGATTCACAATTTGTTCAAATTTTGAAAATGTTTGAATTCAAAAAATGTTCAAACTAAAAAATGTTCACCTATAAAAAATGTTCACATTTCAAAAATATTCAAGCTAATTTTTTTTCAAAATTAAAAGATGTTCAAATTTGAAAGTTCAGATTTTTGAAATAAAAGACAAACAGAAAAAGAAAAAAGACAAGAAAATAGAAAAAACCAAAAAGAAAAGGAAAACGACCTAAGCCCACGTGAGCGTTGAGCGGCAAATAGCATTTGCCCTTGTTAGGGGGTAAAGTTGTTGCAAAATTAGACTCTTGCTGCTAGGCTTAGGTCTTGTCGCCTGCTTACCTTGCTTACCTGATTACTCAAGCTTAGTTGTGTGCCACTGTAACTTCTTCTTTTTGATTTGTTTCTTTCTACCCCCGGGATGATCAATTGAGATAATTTGCATCCACAATATTTTTACCTATCAGGGTAAGTAGCAGCACCAGCCACAACATCAGTATGAAGAAGGTAACAACATCGCTATGAATATTAGGCTGGTCACCATTGATTAGAACATTTCATTTGTATGAATCACTATTGGTTTGATACGAATAATTACAATTGTTTCAGTATTTTAGAAGTCCTGAGCTTAGTTTATAGGGAATTTCTTAATGCTTGAATAAAAGATTATATAGGACCGAATCCTTGAGTTTCAAAAAATAAGATACTCTAATCCCGACAAGACTAATTCTACACATCAATCCTTGTTACCTCATGTAAACTCAACTAACTAAATTGGCTACTAGCTTTTGTTTTGTGGAACAAGAACACTCTAGAAGTTGTCGCTCATCATACCGCAATTGAAATGTGAACTCAAGAGTTCACATTACATCTAATGTAGTGCAAGGTCTGAAGAACAGTACAAAGAAGATTCCTTCTAAAAGCTCAGATTAAAACATCTATATAGGGCAAAGTCTATAGAACAGTTTAAACAAGATCCAAATCTTGAAAGTAACTATGTATGCACCCAGTTTCTTTCCAAGAATGCGTCAATAATTTTCTCCGAAGCCATCGACAATGTCTATCATGGAATACCTCAAATCATCCTTCGATAAAAGTTTTGCTCCCTTCCTTTTCCTTTGTTTGAAGCTTCGACTAGTAGTTCGCTTTACAAAATTGTGATCCTTGTGGTTGGGGTGCTTGCACAAGCGTGTGACTTTATTTTAAGTAGTATTTGACCATGCCGTAGAAATTTTATGGTGCGTACACTCTTTTTTGCCCATCAAGAACAAAACAGGAACACTTTGCAAACTTCATCAATGGAGTACAATGTTTCCAAGTATTTTCTTAAATAGCTATACATACATATCGGTTATCAAATACGGAGTACTACGTTATAGCAGAATCAAAAGTATCAAGATCTACTGGTCTCACTTGCAAAGCACACCATGTGTTGGTCGAGCGAGTGTTCCAGGCTCTTCTCTGCCCTTTCTAACTTGTACAGTGGGTGAGGCCGGTCATTCCGCTGGTTGTCTTGCATTGCACGTGGAAGCGCTCCCGTTCAGAATACACTTCCCACGTTTCAACTTGATTAGATCGTTTCCCTTAACTGGATAATCTACACAAGTGCCGGAACCGCATGCCAAGCATATTAAGAACTCCCAATGCCTCACATACCTATGTTGATCTATCATAGAGAAACAAAAGAAGAAATTGTGTGTCGAGCATTTGTCTTCTCTAGGAGAAATTTAGTTACGAGTTGGTGGTGCGGGCCTGTTCCACTCTAACTTAATGTAGGTGAGCAAATGCGGAGTTCGCAGTGCTTTTATAGGCACATCTCCAGTATGGAAGCTTCACCCGCCAAAGCGCGGTAGCTAGCTGGACAATAAGTGCAACCAGTCTCTGTCGGATCTGACCCTACTGAAGAACACTTAGGTTTGTGAGGTATTTCTTGAACCTACGACACAAGGATGCCAACTGATCTTACCTTACGCAAATCTGTAGTTCAATGGATAATAATGAAGTATAAACATAAACATGCTATAGTATCTACACATTTTGGCACGGTCAAACTTGTTCCTTCATTTTACATAAAAAGTGTGTGTTTGCTCGGGTGCTTCTATTCCTACGCAATACTTGGCATATTTCTTGATTATGAATACATACTACTCCTACATGGATTAGACGGACAATTTTACAGTTTTTTTATAATGGGAGCTTTATTACTCTTAAGACAACATCAAAGTGATATAGTTCTATTGCTTACAAACTCAGTTCTTTAATTGTGCATGGATTAGTTGATATTTTAGGGTCTGATTACAATGAGTACTATTGCGAAATGACACAATAAATTGTCGCGGTAGTTCATATATTGCCACTGATTTGTAGTGTTGTCACTAGAATCAGTATATATAACTCAATGAATTCAGAGAACTTACAATTTTGTTGAGATATAGTCTCTATTGCACAAAAATTCATAATGTGGTTATACTTTTGTCTTACTGCAATGATTTATTAGGAGTATACACTTCATTGCAAATAGATCTCATATTGCAAGGAAAAAAGCTCGTTGTGGTAATATTTTCAACATATTGCTACAATTTGTTATTGTTGTATGTAGAGCCTTTCTTTTGCAACTGAAATTCCACGTCATGGTAAAAACATGATATTTTTGCAGTAAATTACGGGTGTTGCATGGAAATTTCATCAAGTGTCAAAAATCTTATTGTACTTTTATATGTCTACACATAGTAATATCTAAACAACCATGACAAAAAAATCTTGTCAGGGTGGCTACGGACCAAACTTAGTTAACCTTGTCTAACTTGTCGTGTGGCTAGTGAAAGTGTCGGTTTAGAGCTCAGGCTCTAGGTGGCTGGAATTTTGAACCTTCAATTTTTTTAATTCAAACACTTCAAAAAAAAGTCAAAACAAAAACCAGGGAGCGGGCAATGTTTGAGTGTGTAACTTCTTTTGTATGAAATACGTTGTATTGCAGACTCACCAAAAATGACAAATCGATATTTTGTCATCGACGGACATTAGTGAACAGTGCACTGAAATTGATATTTTGTCTTTTGTGAAGATTTGTCATTTTGGCTGAGCCCACAATACAACGTATTTTGTACCGAAATTTTGCATACTAAAAGAATACAACAACTACTATGTCAAGTATTTATGCGAACTTCTTTATGACTTTGAAATCAAAGATTTGAAAGATTCACATAGCAACGACTACCCGTAGCCCGAGCTCAAAAGTGGGCTTCTACCTGCCCGGGCTCAAAAGTGGTCTTTCTTGGTACCTGGTGCTTCCGGTTTTCATCACTTCCACCAAATCCGTTACTTTTTTGCGTTTCTTCTATCATGTACTAGCTCACTATACATATATTTGTCACCTTGTTTTTTCGGCCTGGTCCTTTCTACAGGATTACTGTGGCCTCTATTTGCATTGTCGATCTACGTTCGCAATAGATTCTCTTAGTGTATCATCTACTTTTGACAACCCACTGTTGGTGTGGTGTCTTTCTCTAATGCGCCATCTTCCTTCCGCATTGTCATTGATCAACACACTTCTTCTTCTTTTGTCGTTTGTTGGTTTCTTGTGCTACGAATATTTGTGACATGATATTCTCTTGACCGTCTTTATCGATATCCTTCGATTGATCGAATTTGGCTTGACTCTACATGCTTTGAAGAATCTTCATGCTGTGACGACATTCTCAAGACGGGGATTTTGGATTATCATTTTTTATCTAGTGTTACACTTCTTCAAATACAATGATATTGCATACGCTTTGTATTTGAGAGGCGTGTGTGTTAAGGAGTATTAGTATTCGTTTCCTTCTACACCAAGTGATGTGTAATATATGTATGCCCCATGGGCTGATCAATAGAGTGATTTGCATCCATTAGATTTTTAACTCTCAGGGGTATGTCACAAAATGAGAAGCTATCAAAGCCTAATAAGTTGCAGATGGTATATTTCAAGTTTGATAAAGAAGGAAACACCAACAGTATGAAGGAGACCACTCTCCCCGACCTAACCTCTCTCTCCCTCCTCCCGACCCCATGGGGCCACCGTCGGGCTATACCGGGCGGCAGCCACCGGGCTGCCCTCGACCTTCCACACGCCTTCCCCTCCACCGTCGTAGGCAACACCACTGGGTAAAGGCCTTGTGGCACGGCAGCGGCGGAACTCCTCTGGCGGACAAGGATCAGAGGCATCGGCGATGGTATTGAGCGGCGGCGATCGGGGCACATCGGTGAACGCTACTGCAGGCTGCGGTGAGCAGGTGGCGGAGGTGTGGTGGGCTCTCTTTGGGGTCTTTGGGTTTAGGCGAGCTGCAGTTGTCCCGCTTCCCCTGCTACCTCATCGGCTTCGGTGGCATCTCGTGGAGGTACTCCGATTCTGTTTCGCGTCACATGGATAATGGCAGTGGCGATCTCCTCATCAGTCGGAGGTGGTCAGACGGTTTGCGGCTGGTTTGCGGATTTCGCGAGCAGTCAACTAGTCTTAGCTGCTTGTTGGGGAGACATAGTCGTCAGTGAAAACCGAGCTACGACTTCGGTCATGGTGGGCGATGGTGTTGTTTTGCATTGCTACCTTGATAAAGGCAGCATCATGTGACTTTTATCGGCCCACTCATGCTACTTCGAGGAAACCCTAGGATCTGGTTCCGGATCGGGCGATGGTGACCCTGCGGTATCGTGTTACTTCTTGGGGGCATCATTTGTGGAGCGGTACTAGATGGAAGAGGTAAGAGGTGAGCAGTGTCACATCTAACATATCGACGATGGCGTGAATCGGTCGTGTGGCACAACAGGGACTTGGTGACAAACGTGCTTCGGTGGATTTGTGCAGGGCGTTAGCGCATTTTGGTGCCATGATGGTGTTGACAGCAAGTCTAGCAAGGTCAATGTCTAGATATCTGTCTCGAAGATGGTTGGTGGAAGGTGGTGGCGGCGACTTCTGAAACGCGTATGCTGGTACGCGTTGAGGATATGTCAGACCAATTCGTGTCCTTGGCTAGCTGTTGAGCGGTCGGATGAGGTCTCCGGTTTTGTGATAATGTACGTAGGTGTGCGGTCAGAGTGCTGGCTCTGATATTGCCATCCCATTCATCATGGTTTTAGGAGATGCGACTGATGTGGTTAGAGATGTGACTTCAGGTTGATCTACTCCCTCCGTTTCAAAATATAAGATGTTCTAACTTTGTGAAAGGAGTGTATCTAGACCCCTTTTAGTGTGTAGGAGGGAGCATGTGTTTGTAAGGTTTTGTTGAATAATAAATAAAGAAGGTTGTGTGTATGTTTTTAATGCAAAGACTCTAGGTATCACCTCCATTTCGAAAACAATCGATACGAATATTAGACAGGTGATATGCGAAATAGTACGTATAACTTTGTGTCAAAGCATACTTGCACAAAAGTGTAAACTTTGTTGGTTTTTGCAATGTTGGGAGCCTTGGTTCACAATAGGGTAGAGTAATGTCCTGGCAAAAAAAAAATGGTCCAGAGTAATGGTAGAGTAACGGTTTAAATAAGAACTCTAGAAGTTGTAGCTCATCATGCCCTAGTTGAAACGTGAACTCAAAAGTTTACATTACATCTAATGTAGTGCAAGGTTTGGAGAACAGTACACGGAAGATTCCTTCTAGAAATTCAGATTAAAACATCTAATATAAAGTCTGCAAAACAGTTTAAACAGGACCCAAATATCAAAAATAATTATGGTATGCACCCGGTTTCTTTTCAGGAATTCGTCAATCATCTTCCCCTAAGCCATCGCCCATCGGTAATGTCGCGGCTTTGTTTGAAGTTTCGCTTGGTTGTTCGCTTCACAAAATCGTGATCCTTATGGTTGGGGTACTTGGACAAGCGTGTGACTTTATTAGAAATAGTGTTTGCCCATGCCAAAGAAATTTTATTGTGCATACACCCTTGTCTGCCCCTACCATCAAGAACAGAAGAGGAACGCTTCATGGAAACTTCAGTAATGAAATATGGGATTAAATAATGTTCGTTCCGCTAGCCGTGTACCATTGCACGTCGATGTGCTCCCGTTTAGAATTCATTTCCCAGGCTTCAACTTGGTCAGATCGTGTCCCTTCACTGAATCATTGCCCCAACATATTCAGAACTCCCGATGCCTCACATACCTATGTTGATCTATCTTAGAGAAAGAGAAATTGCATGTCAACCATTTGTATTCTCTCGAGAGAAATGTAGTCACGAGTTGGTGGTGCGTGTCTGCTCCACTCTAAATTGTACAACGTCTAAGTAGGTGAGCAAGTCCAGAGTTTGTGGTGCTTTTATAGGCACATCTTTTATAGACATTCAGTGCAAGCAGTCTCTGTCGGATCCGGCCCTACTCAGAAACACCTGCGTTTGTGAGTTGTCTCTGGAATCTACAGTTCCTTCTAGACAAGAGGAAATTGCACAAACCACCACATGTGCTATGGTCGTTGCGCAAAACACCACATTTACCTTTTTTTTACAGACCACCAACTATTGGCATAATAGATTGCACTAGGTCCAAAATCACATATTAGGTTGATTAATTGCAAATATCATGATCGGGGTCAACGAGGTAGTGATTAATGTGGCGTCAATGTGTATTTATCCAATGTGTCATTTTCAAAATTTTAAAATAAATAAAGAACTTCCAGTAACTAAAACAACATAAACTACCCTATGAACTAACTAATCAAGAAATGTTTGAAAGAATTTTGGTTTTAGTTGTTAGAATTTCTTCATATTTTTTTAGTAACAAACTACTGCCATGACATATGGATGCCACATCCTCATATCGTGGGGCCCAATTGTCAGCAATTAATCCGCTTAATATGAGATTTGGAAATGTGCGCAACCTGTTACACCAATAGTGAATGGTTTATGCAAATATCAGGTAAAGTTGGTGTTTTGTGCAACGATGATAGCAATATGTGGTTGTTTGTGCCATTTCCTCTCGAGACAAGGATGTCAATTGATCTTATCTTTTGCAAATCTAGTTCAATGGAAAATAATTAATTATGAATCTAAACATGCTACAACGGTCTAACTTGTTCCTTTATTTTACACAAAAGAACAAAGTGTGTTTTTGCCCCCAAACTGTTCACTTGGCTTATATTTTCCCCTTAAACTTTTACTTGGCTTAATAAACCTCCCTAAACACAAATATTTCTCAGTAAATTTGGCTCACATAGTCATGGTCATGTGTTCGTATGAGACTAATTGTGGATTTGCAAAGGTATGGTCCTAAGGCCACTTTTGGCTGAGTAAAATCCTGGATTAAGGGGGTAACATGGACCATTAGTGATAGTTTAGGGAGGTTTAGTGAGCTAAGAAAAGTTTAGGGGCAAACATGAACCATGTGAAAATTTGGGGGGGGGAGCGGACTTTGCTCTACACAAAAAGCGTGTGTTTATTTGAGTGCTTCTACTCGTAGGAAGTGCTAAGAGCATCTCTAGCAGATAAAAGGAGAACCGTAAACGCGCCAGTACATGGCACGAAAAACACGATTTCCATGGTTCCGAGAGGAGACGGCGCTGAGCTGCTACAGTAAGCTAGAACCCAAAAACAGAATATGCGGAATATTTTGTTTTGCGGTTCTAGTTTACGGTAGCTTCTCACATTATTATTGGACTGTAAACAAACACTCATACCAAGTTTGACAGATTAGTACAGCGTGTGACACAAGTGTTCAACGGATTATCACAACGATGTTCGCATCAAATACATCCAAAAAAAGACGTAAAGTAGCATATGCAAGGCGAGCTCAAGCTGCACCACCATCCTTCGTAGCACCTCTGACGCCACCACCACTCGTCGGAGCCGAAGCACCTCCACTCGCTGAAGCCGAAGCATACTTGGCATTTTCTAGATGATGAATACATACATGGATTAGCCACATAATTTTACCTTTTTTGGACAATAGGTGCCCCTTTATTACTCACAAGACAACATCAAAGTGAGGCTAATTTGTTTTTAATAATACATTTTTTAATTATTTCGAATAATAATATACGATTTGAGGATTTCTCAAATCTAGCACATAGACGAGGTCGGCCACACCGACTGGGCCAAATGGTGTTGGCCAGACCGACTAGGCCATTCGGTGTAGGCTACACCATTTGGACGCCCCGACTGCAATGGCAGTGCAACGACCCGTCCAGATAGGGTGGCCCAAACCGATTGGATCACACCGACTGGACCCAGTCGGTCTATTCAGCACAATCTGTCTACATGATCATGTTCACGTAGACTAAACCACCACCGATTCCCGCCAATTTGTCCCGCTTTTTCTCTCGTCACCGGTTCCTGCCACTTTGTCCCGCCTTTTCCTCCCGCCACCAATTCCCGTCATTTTCTCCTGCCGATTTTTTTGTCTACTTCTACAAAAATCCAAGCACCGATATATTTTCATTCACCAGTTCATTTGTTCCTCCTCTTTCTATCTACCCTCAATTCCACCATGAGTGTGCCTTGTTCGGACACTGACTACAGGACGAGGAAGATGAAAGATGCAAGGTTGCCACCGGGGGTGATAGCGGAGCAGTGTTGGTGTGGCCATCTTGCCAAGGTGAAGGAGAGCGAGAATTTCTCTGATAAGATGGGCATGAAAATTTTCATGTGTGCCAACTATGACCAAAGCCCACCCCGTCAAGCTAGTTCGTCGTTCCAGAGGCTACAATACATTCTAAAAGCGTGATTAACCAAGTTATTTTACGCCCTTTTTGTTCTTTTATTCATGCCATTAATGTGGTTGCAGTCTCCTCCTCCTCTATGCAAGTGGTACCATTGAATTGACACGAAGAAGCCAACTTGGGACATGTAGGAGATTGCGGATCGAAACCGGCGTGCATTAGTTAGCTTTCACGTTGAGGAACGTGCCGAAAGGATTGCCGCGCAGAAGAAGAAGAAGAAGGGGCGAGAGAGAAAACTGAAAGAATTAAGAGCGGAACAAGCTCGAAACCGCGAGCTAAACAGGAGGAGGAGGAGGGAGGAAGATGAGCACATGGAAGAGGTCCGGAAAGAGGCCCGTGTGGACGACAGGCAAATATTAAGAGAAAGGGTGGTCGTTGGACGCAGGACAAGTAGACGTATGTCCCAGAAACGATGTATCTTAATTTTAGATGTAGTGTCCTGAAGTATCTTAATTTTAGCTCGTGTGTTGCGATGCATCTTAATTTCAGTTTTAGTGTAGAGATATATCTTAATTTCAGCATATAATACTCATAATACAACACATAATAATCATAATTTTAGCATAGATACTCATCAATAACTAAACAACAGCATATAATACAACATATAATACAGTCTAGTAAAATACTCCGCAACTAGCTATAAAAATAATAATCTAAGACCGTTACTACTCTATTCGGACCAATTTCGCACAGCTAACTGACGATATCTAGCAGGTAACCAGTAAAAACTGTAATTTATGAGAGATTAGGGTTTATCCTTGAAGCGTGCGAAACCCTCGATCTTCAGTCACCGGGTCGGCACCACCACGTAGCTCAGTCAGCTCCAAAATCAGCCCCCACCATAGCCATTGCTCTTCACCACCACCACCACCACCACCAAAAAACACTACCAAATCGCCTCCCAAGATAACCAATCAGTAGATCGGAGACTAAACTACATATGTACTAAGTATTTCCTGAAGATCTGGAGGAAAACTAACTAAAAAGAAGGAAAAAAGACTGGCCATGTGAGGGAGTGGGAGAGCAATGCGGGCAAGAGGAGAGAGCTCGGAGGAGGAAGAAAGAGGAGCGGGCAGCGGCTGGGAGCGTCGCGGCGCGCGACACTTATTTAATGGGCCAGATGGGTTCGCCCACCGCGACTGCCCTAGTCGGGATCGCCAACCGCGATTGGCCCTGTCGGTGTGGCCCTCACCGTCTGCGGCTCCTGCATGCCGACCGTTGCGGGTTATCGGCTGTTGGGCCCCGCACCAATGGTCAGTCGGTTTGGCAAACACCGTTTGAAATCCTCAAATCGTATATTATAATTCAAAATGATTAAAAAAAGTATTATTCATTTTTTTTAGCTCAAAGTGATACAGTTTTATTGCTTACGAACCCAATGCTTAGCTGTGCATGGATTGGTTGATTTTTTAGGGTCCACTACAACAAGTACTATTGGAAAATGACACAATAAATTGTTTGTTGCGGTAGTTCATTTATTGCCACTGATTTGTAGTGTCATCACTAGAATCACTATATTTCTTTTTTGCGAATACTAGAATCAGTATATATAACTCAACGAATCCATAGAACTTCAATTTTTGTCCAGATATAGTCTCTATTGCACAAAATATAACAATGTGGTTATACTTTTGGCTTTGCGGATGATTTATTAGCACTGCAAGAGTGTAGTATAGTACTTCGTTGCAATAGATCTCATATTGCAAGAAAAAAGATTGTTGTGGTAATATTTTCAATATATTGCTACAGTTTGTTATTGTTGTATATAAAGCCTTCCTCTTGCAACCGAAATTCCATGTCATGGTAAAAACATGATATTTTTGCAGCAAATTATGGGTGTGCCATGGAAATTTCCTCACGTGTCAAAAATCTAATTGTAATTTTGTATGTCTATACATACTAATATCGAAACAACCATGACCGCAGAATCTTGTCAGGACAGCTACAGACCAAACTTAGTTAAACTTGTCTAACCTGTGGTGTGGCTACCGAAAGCGACCGTTTAGAGATGGGATCTAGGTAGCCCGAATTGTGAAGCTTCAAAATTTTGAACTCAAACGTTTCAAAAAAATCAGAAAAACACCAGGGTGTAAGCAATGTTATATTCTACCAGTATACAAAATACGTTGCATTCTCGTCTCAAAAAAGAATGAAAATTGACATTTTATCGTCGGTGCACCGAAGTTGGGGTTTTGTTCATCCATGGAAATTTTCATGATACTATTTCAATACCGAGCAAACATGAACTTATGTATTTTCAACGAGTCACATATATAGGATCACTTTTGCGGAATCATGGGCTAGAAGAACTTGGACAAAACCCAATGGATACATTTTCTGTCAGGATACACCTATTCATCGTCTCCTTAAAACTCCACCCAACTATTCGTTCATCGGCATCTTCGAATGTGCTTGTTGGCCTAGTTTGCGTAAGTATAATTCACACAAACTAGAGTTTCGAGCCAAGATGTGTGTTTTCCTTAACTATAGTCCTATACATAAGGGGTATAAGTGTCTAGATCGGTCTACAGGTCGCATATACATCTCGCGTGATGTTATCTTTGACGAATCAGTTTTCCATTTCCTAATCCTGGAGTCATGGTTGATGTGTCCACTCTCAAAGAGGTTATTTCTTTTCTATCTACCGAACAAGCTACGAGTGTTCATGTGCGTAATTATGACCTAACCTATTTGGCTACTAACCCATCTGGCCAGTCCAGTGTTTTGCCTGTGCAGGAAATTTCCCCGCCGATCGCTGACTTCTGCCCGAGTCCGATCGACATCCGTTCGGGTGAGTTCGACATGCATGCTGGAACGTCTCCCCAAGCGGCACCACGCGTGCCTAATGGGCCGCTCTTGCCCGACGCCGTGCCCATCCCAGGAACTGCCGTGCCTAGCATGCCTTCTTTGCCCGACTGCGAATCAGCCTCACCTCATGGTCCGGTCTTGCCCCGTGGGCCGTCTCCGGCCTCCTTCGACACCACGTCGCCCTCCTCGTAGCGCGTCTTCCTTGCCCTCCTCGTAGACAGAACCTCCCATGACTGCTCCATCGCCTCATCCTATGGTCACGCGTACCAGGAATGATACTCGTCGAGCTAAGGAGTATACAGGCGACATGGTTTGGTACAACCCTGCGTGTCGAGCCTTCTTTGCGACGCCCGTCTCACATCATGACGTCCTGTGTGAGCTAGCGTGGCACGCTGCCATGGCTGCTGAGTTTTTTCCTCTTTAACAGAACAACACATGCGTGTTGGAACCGCGGCCTCCTAGAGTCAATATTGTTGGCAGCAAGTGGATCTTTAAAAAGAAGCAACATGGCGATGGATCCATTGACAAACACAAGGCTCGTCTTGTCGCCCGAGGGTTTACACAACAGTATGGCATTGACTATGGGACCCTAGAAATAAAGATGAAGCACATCTTGTAAGTCTCGGAACCCTCCTACACAGATGGAACACTAGATCAAAGCGAGTCGAAAGAAGATAGCTAGCTATACTCGCAAGAAGAACATGTCATCTCCTACTCCCGAGCAGCTCAATATAGCAACCCAACCAAACCACCTCCGAAGAAGGACCCCTGCTCTCTCGCCCCGGATCGAAGGACACCGCACTGTCGGCAGGTGGAGATGCTCACTCAGAGCTTGGGCGAAAGCTGATGAACAAGGCAACACGAGAGGCTCTACACACGGCTTCTCCGCTGGAGCTAGCAAGCAGAGACCGCCCCATCGCTAGTGATCACAGGTCCAACTACGCAGGAGCAGAAAGTGTTGGGTCCGCAGCATAGAAAACAAAAAATTTCCTACGATGAGAACTACACGCCAAGATCTATCTACTAGGTACAGAGCAACGGGTGGACATACATCCATGGAGAACTTACCCTCGAAGACAACGAGCTTTGTTAACGAGTAGGAACTCGTGGTTGATGTAGTCGTACACTTGCCGATCTCAAGATCGTGAGGAAGTCCGAGCGCCGCAACTCAACAACGCATCCACACTCGCACACACGTTCAAGCCACCGGACAACCTCCACCTCCTCGCTCTAGCGATCCAGCGGAAGCAGCAACTCCTTCCAGACGAAATGTCACCGGGAACATGTATCTCGCTAATCCGAGACCATGGGGGAATAATTCTAGAGGGGGAGAGAGATCCTTCACAAGGAGGTGTGAGGATGAAGGAGGAAATGGGTGGCCTTTTATCGGAGGAGGGGGGGTGCCCCCTCTCTCCATGGTCGGCGCATGGGGGGGTGACCCCTCACCTCCCCCATTCATGTGGTGGTAACTCCTCCACATTAAAATGCGTCTTCACATTCCCTTTTAAAGTCTCCACTTTAAATGCATTAAGTTTCTCCAAATTTAATGCTCTCTCATTTAATAAAACTCTTTTATTAAATTTATTCAAAATTTTGTTAATTACTTTAATTAACAAACATTCACATATAGCCCCTTGCAATATTTCAATATCACATGTAGAAACACCTTCTGCAATTTCACCCGGAACAATTTCCGGTTTCTATTGAAACAATTCCTGCGCTTTGCAATTCTTTCGTCTGAAACATATGTGCTCCAAAATGGTATCCGGTAACTCTTAAGTGTGTCACCCTACGGTTCGCGAATAATGCAGACATGATCGAGACCCTTCTCTGATCAATAATCAGCAGCGGGACCTGGAGATCCGTACTGACTCCTACACATTCAACGATGACTCCTGTGATCGTGAGAACCTTTAACGCTTGTAACTAAATCCTTTTGTCTCTCGATATATTACATGTCCGAGATTCTATCATCGGTATCACCATACCTAGTTTGATCTCGTTACCGACATGCACTCTTTTCTCGTTCCCGTGATATAACATTCTAGTGATCACATCACTTGCTTGCAAGCTATCCTAATGTGATATCACCGAGAGGGCCCATAGTATATATATCCGTCATCTGGATTGACAAATTCCACTATTGATCCATGAGCCTCAACATAACACCTTCGTAGCACTGAACCCATCTTTATAGTCATCCTGTTACGGTGTGACGTTTGATGTTATCAAGATACTCTTCCGGTGTTAGCAATTAACATGATCTCATGGTCTAAGGATAAAGATTACTTCGTATGATGTTATAGCAATATAAACATAATGACTTGATCGTAATGCTATACTTCGGATGAATGTTCATCACATCATTCCACCAATGGTGTGACCTTGTTATTAACAACATCCAATGTCCATGATCAGGAAACCTTGATCATCTTGTTAATCAACAAGCTAGTCTATAAGAGAGGCATGACTAGGAACCCTTTTTGTTTATTAAACACACATGTATTGATGTTTCCTATAAATACAATTATAGCATGCAAAATAAACATCTATCATATACAAGGAATACATAATAACAACTTTATTATTGCCTCTCAGGGCATATTTCCTTCAGAAAGCTGCAGGCTTTGAGCGTCGATGAAACAGAGCAAATGCAACACCAGCATCAGACATCGAGGAAGGAGGCCATATCCCACAGGAAGAAGCTTTGGCTCTCATGCCAAGTTGCGCTGCTGAAACCGGTAGAGGTGAACCCTTCCACTCTCGCCCAGGCTCGAAGGCGCCAGACCATCGGAGAACACACGCATTGGGAGGACAAAGAGCACCTCAGACATTGAAGGGCCACACCCACCTCCAATGCCATCGAACCGGAACACACCGCCACCACCCGCCCACCACCACCAACGAACCCACGCACCCATGTCGTTCCCAAAGCAGCACCTCCAGGAATGTCACGACGCCCATGGCGCCGCCGCCGCCCAACAAAGTTAGGGTTTTCACCCTGGGAGACAGACATGGGAGGGATGGGGAGAAGGGACCCCTGCCCTCGGTGCCCACGGGCTTTGTTGTCGGGATTTCTCCTAGTTTCCTTCCCCACCACCAGCACCGCCACCGGCTGAGGATCCGGAAGTCCGGGAACTACATGGGCCAGAACCGGTGAGGAGGGGCGAGTGATACATTGCAAATGTATCTATAATTTTTGATGTTACATGCTTGGTTTTATCTACTTTCTTGTGTTTTGTCCACACTTTGGAGTACTTTTCATATGATTTCTTAGACTAACCTATTAACAAGAGCCACAGTACATTTTTTGTTTTCTGCTTTTTTGGTTCTAGGAAGTCGAAAAGGAATATTCTCGAATTGGAAGGGACAAAGCCAAAGTTGCTATTTTGGGAAGACATCTAGAGCGAGAATACGAGGCGGAGAAGGCTGGGGCCAGCCACACCACCGGCGGCGTGTCGAACTGGCCCGTGCCACGGGGTGGTCTGGCCGACCCCAGCACCCTCTCGGCATCTCCTTCCGCCTATATATTGCCTCCGATACCAAAACCCTAAGTACCCGATCAAAAATCCACAAAAGAGTCTGTAGCCGCCGTCATCTCCATCTCTAGATCGAGAGGGATCTGAAGCTCTTCCCGACACCTTGCCGGAGAGGGGAATTCATCCTAGAGGCCTTCTTCATCATCATGCAAGCCTCCGGTGTGATGCGTGAGTAGTTCATCTCTAGACTACAGGTCCATGTAGTAACTAGATGGCTGGTTCTCCTCCTTTGTGCTTTCATGTTTAGATCTTGTGAGCTCCATTCATGGTCAAGATCATCTATTTGTAATCCATACATGTTGTGTTTGCGGGGATCCGATGGATATTGAGATGTTATTTCAGATTGATTATTGATTCTATCATGTCTTTGTTATTTGTGATCTTGCATGCTTTCCGTTGTTAGTAGCTATCTTGACCAAGTAGATGCTAGCAACTCCAAGAGTTAGTATTTATGCTTGATAGTGGGTTTATGCCTCTGGTAATCTAGGGAAGTGACAGAAATATCTAAGGTACTAGATGTGCTGTTGCTACCACGGAGAAAACAACAATCCTTTATTCATAGAACAATCGTATTGTTTACTTTACACGCAATTCGTAAAGCAATAATATGTTGCTTGCAACTTAATACTGGAGGGGTTTCGGATGATAACCTGAAGGTGGATTATTAGTCATAGATGCAGTTGGATGGCGGTCTATATATAATATTGTAATGCCCAATCAAGTCTCAGAGGAGTCAAGATGATTAGTTTATGCTTGTATGCTTTCTCGATGTTTATCAATTGCCCCGCTGTAATTTGTTCACCCAGCATGTTATCTATCATAAGGAGATCCACCTCTAGTGAACTATGGACCCCGGTCCTTTCTTTTACATACAATCTGCAAACTGTTTATTGATTTGTGTTTACTTTCTGCAAACTATTACTTCCTTCCATTCGATACGTTTAATCCTTTGTTTTCAGTAAAACATGTGAGATTGACAATCTCATCGCAAGTTGGGGGCAAAGATCTGTGGTTGTGTTGTGCAGGTCTCCACGTTGCTACTGGCACCGGTAGTGCGCCCTGCCAACGTTCAGCTAGCAACACCTTTGGGGTGTTTCCTTGCTCCTACTGGATTGATAACCTTGGTTTCTTACTGAGGGAAAACTTGCTGTTGTGCTTATCATATCTTCCTCTTGGGGTTCCCCAACGAGCTCGATATATTTGGGCCATCAGCGAGCTGAAGAAGAGGAGAGCAGGAGCACTTCAGATCTGGCACCTCTGACCACCGGAGTGGCCCCGTGCCACGCACTTCGCCCACCAGCCCCTCGCCGCCCTCATGGCCGAGGACGCTAGACCACACCTGTGCCACCGCTCGCCGTAGAGCCGGAGACGCCACACCTCCCGAGGCCGCCGCCTCACCAACTAGAGCCTTCTGCGTGAGACGGAGCAGCAGGAGCCTTGCCGCTGCCTTCATCGACAACACCGAGGGGAGGCCCGACGGCTTCTCAGGCAGTGGCAGGGGAGGAGAACGAGGGAAGGGGAGGCACCGCGTGGTAGGGTTTTGCCCCTGAGTCGCCTACGGGAGGCGACGTGAGGGCCAGGGAGCTTTTCTCCGCGTATGCGTGTGTTTTTGGCCTCACCGCACAATCTTGTTAGGGTGGCTAAGGACCGAACTTAGAGCTCAGGCATTTGGTAGCCCGAATTTTGAACCTTCAAATTTTTGAATTCAAACGTTTAAAAGATACCAGGGTGTAGGCAATGTTGTATTCTACCAGTGTGCAAAATTTCAAGACGATATACGTTGTATTCTGGGCTCAGCAAAAACAACAAATTGAGATGTTGTCGTTGGTGAACAGTAGCGAACAACACACCGAAGTTGAGATTTTGTCTTTTTGTGAAGATTTGTCATTCTGGCTGAGCCCACAATACAATGTATTTTGTTTTGAAATTTTACACAGTGGAATAATACAACATTGACTACATCCAAGTATTTTTTTCAAAATTTTCTAAAACTTTGAAAAATCAAAGATTTGGAAGTTTCAAACAATTAATGTAGCAACGGGCTACCTGCAGCTCGAGCTCAAATGTGGGTTTTCTACCAACCAAACACAATCTAAATCTACTACTACCTCTGTCTCAAAATAGATGTCATAGGTTTGTCAAAATTTGGATGAATAACGCCGGCGTAGGAGGTCTTGCTGGCACATGGCAACATCCTTTCATACCTCATCCATGATTTTCATGATATTACTTCAATAACGAATAAACAAGAACTTTTATATTTTCAAGTCACATATATTGGATCACTTTTGCGGAATCGTAGGTTAGAAGAACTTGGGCAACCCCCAATTGATACATTTTCCTTTGAGATAGCCGAATGGAAATTTTTATTTTTGGCCATGTAAAGTGTTTTTCTTTTTGAAGGGGTGGCCGACATGTATTGTTGTGCTAAAAATAGAGTACAACAACTCGTCAAACTCAAACATGGGACCGAGTATACAGAGGCAAAGGCCAAAAGGTGGTTATTCTTTTTTTTTCTAACGGAAGAGGCAAGTGGGCTACACGAAGCATCTTCGGGGTTTGGCTGTCGGTCAAACGTCGTTTGCAGCCCATCGGGCCTGCTGAGACCAAAGCCTAGTTCGGTCGCTGGCCACGTTGAACCTTCTCTGCGGACCGAGCAGAGGCTGGTCGATCATTTAGTCCCACCTTGCCCAGCGAAGAGGAGGCAGGGCGTGGCTGTGCTATAAGAAGGAGGGAGTGGCGTCGCTAGCAACTCATACCTTTCTCGGCCTTTTGGCTAAGATCAAGTGTAGTATCTGTTCTTATCAGTTTAATATCTGATATGTGGGCCATGTGTCCACAACGATATTAAATTTATTTTTTGTGGGGGAGGGTCCACCACAGTGGCTTGCCACTGGGGCCCTCATGTGTCGCCTGGGCTTTGCACTACAGCCCAGGCCTGGCGCACCCCAACCAAGGCAATTAAATATTTCTGCACCACAGCAAATCTTTTATCGTTGAAAATGTTCAGGATGCTTTGAGGAGAATTACCACTTGGGAAAATGAAAGGTAGCTCAGAGATTATAAAGGCTTTAATTTTTTTTGAATGCACCCAATCTCCTCTTTAGCTGTGTAATTCGTAGAACTGCTATCTTGACTGACTCCTACTTTTCAGTCAAGTTCATACCTCCATTATGAAACTGAAGTGTTCATAATGGCTTCAGTATTACTGCTATCTTGAAAGGAA
Organism: Avena insularis; assembly: GCA_023614405.1. Classification (NCBI taxonomy): domain Eukaryota; kingdom Viridiplantae; phylum Streptophyta; class Magnoliopsida; order Poales; family Poaceae; genus Avena; species Avena insularis. The sequence continues at coordinate 89,090,657 of CM042696.1, read as the reverse complement.
GGCATTCGTAGAACTGCTATCTTGACTGGACCCCTACTTTTTAGTCAAGTTGATAGATGCATTTATTGTCCATCATCATCTCAGTGTCAGATGTCCTGCACGTCATCAGAACATGTTTCAGGATTTGTGCACCAACACCACAATCAATCAGTCAGAGTTCTAAGAAAGAACACAACAGCCGAGTCCAGCCATGAAAGCATGAACAACCAGCAATCTGATTACATCAAAGAACCATACCGATTTTGTCCTTCCTTGCTTGACGCAAACATCTAACTAGAACATCCCGAGGAGGTTCAGCTTTTAAATCACACTTCTCTCGGTGTCTGGCGCGCATGAAGAAGCAAATTATTCTGAGATCGGAACGAAATCCGATGAAAATCTACAAGAAGGTAGGACTGTAGGAGGTATTTGGAGGTGGCTTTTTACGTTCCAGATTGTGAGGCCTGATAGCTTCCATCGTCTTCTTCACCGCAGTTGGCTTTGCCTCTAAAGAGTTGCAAGAGTTGAGTAACACAACACCAGTTTCATCGAGAAATTTCAGATCAAAGGAACAAATAATGAATTGTTGGAATTATATGGTCAAAGTTCAAGAAACCAAACCATAGGGACCTCCTTAATGTACTAAAGCTTCAACGAAGATCTTATGGAGATCATCAGTCCAGCAAAGTGAACTCCTCGTTGGCTGCATTGCCCTCAGAATGTGACAAGCTAGTATGCTCGAGACATAAGATGCGTCACTGTTCTGTGCTGGCTTGGTTGTACACATTCTGCAAATAAAGCCCACCACGTGTCAGTAAAGATCAAGGAAATCGAACAGTTGTCTCGCAACTCTTTATTTTAGAACAGAGGCATCGCAAACTGGCAGAAAATACGACACGGCAGCCTGTGATAGAATCCTTCAAATTTTGTTCGTTTTGCTGAAAGTGGGCTTGCGCCCATATAGACACAGGAAACGAATTCCAAATACAAATGGAACATCAATTCTCTGGCATCCTATATTAGAAAAGAATGAAGTAAAACAGAGAAACTAAACTCATTAAATACGCAAGTACCAGTATATGCACGGAAGCAAAAGGAACTGGGAGTGCAATCTTTAAGCAAGAAGAGTGAGTGATGGTGTCCTTCTCTATCAAGCCAGCCACCCTTTTATACAGTTGTTGTAAAACACAAGAAATACTGCACTGGTTTCGTGTACCACATTAACATAATTCATCATAGTTGGTTTGCACTTCTGGAAAGGTTGGCAGTCGTTGCAATGCCACCTGCATGCCTTTAAATTAAGGAAAGATATATTGTACAAGCGTCGATAAGCCTACCTTAGATTCTTATAATTTTGCATTACACAGAAAACTTATCCCAACAAAAAAGGTGGGCAAAACTACAGAAATTCTGGGAAGTAACAAGGAAAAATGGGTTGAGACTTACTACACAAAGGTGGGAAAAACTACAGAAATTTTGCATTACTCTTGCATGGAAATGCAACATGCAACTTTTGCCAAACATGTACTCTAGATCATAAGGGCACAGATAAACCACATGAACAGTAAATCATTCAGTCAATGGCAATAACTTTGATGAGGTAATCAAATTACATGTCTGTATACAAGAGTACATCACTGTGTGCTAGAGATGTCATCATTACAGTCTAATTTTACAGGAAAAGAATGAACTTGTAAAAATATGATAACAAGAATATCCCTATATTTCTTCTGGGTTGGCAAATGGTAGTAAGAGCATCTCCACTCGGCCCCCCTATATGGGCTCCGGCGGCAGCAAATTTTAGTGGGGAGGCGTCGGCTATTTTTTTTAGTTTAAGGGGGAATCGTTCCCAGTCAGCCCCCTCCTATTAGTTTATATATTCAATTAATCACATACATAGATATATTGGAAGGGCGATTTTGTATCGCGAACTCCACGCCATCCTAATCAACTATGTCGCTTTCACCGCCGATGTTGCCGTCATAGCCATCAGCGCTATCGGAAGCATCACCGTCCTCCTCTTCCTCCGTGTCGGACTCGAGGTCGACGATCCCGGCGGCCTCTGCCCTCCTCATGAATTCCTCACGGTGTGTCTCCTCGGCTTGACGACGCGCCTCGTCGATAGCGGTGTAGACCATACGCCCGCGCACTACCCAGAAGCGCTCCCTCCCTTCGGGGTTGCGTAGATCCGAGTGGAGCTCCCACCGGTGAGCTAGGCACAGCGCAAGCTCCTTCGCCCGCTCCTTCTTGAACCTCTTCGGCCGGTACGCGTACTGGGCCATCGCCCTCTTCCGCTCCGGCAGTTCGCGGCAGCACTCCTCTATCTGCATCGCCAACTCGGCGCCACACAAGGGTGGCGCCACGAGCACGCCAGTGTAGCTGAGCTCGAAGCCGGCCAGAAGCCTTGCGCGAGGCAGCGCGAGGATGTCTTAGTGGTTTAACATCACAGTCTTGTAGAAACTGAGTTTGGGCCTCTCCATGGTGGCAGCGGCGGTAGGGGGAGCGAGGGAGGAAGGGGTGCCTACATATAGCCATGAAAAGGGCGGGAAAACCGAGCAGGAAGTGGCGGAAATGTTGCGTGCCTTGTCGAGGAGGTCGATGTTGTCTTCGAGTGCTGTAGTAGATTCAGCTTCACTGTAAGCGATGACCCGTGGGGCCTTGTACCGTACCTCGATGGGTAATACGGCCTCGGCGCCGTGCACCATGAAGAAAGGTGTGTAGCAGGTGGCATTGTTTGGAGTTGTGCGCAGGTGATACGTTGCAAACGTATCTATAATTTTTGATGTTCCATACCTGGTTTTTATCTACTTTCTTATCTTTTGTTCCAACATTGGAGTATTTTTATACACTTCTTGGACTAACCTATTAACAAGATGCCACAGTGCGATTACATTTTTTACTGTTTTGGTTCCGGAAAGTCGAGAAAATGAATATTCTCGAATTGGGACAAAAGCCAAAGTCATTTTTCAAGGGGACACGGAGCCAAAATACGAGCGAGGGAGGGCGGAGGCGCCACCACTGGGCTGCAGCCGGCAGGCCGGGCCCCGCGCCGAGGGTGTGTGCCCGCCCCACACCCCCCTCCCCCCTTCGCCTATAAGATGCATCCGATACAAAAACCCTCAGTACCCGATCAAAATTCCACGAAAGAGGCTGTAGCCGCCGTCATCTCCATCCCTAGATCGGGAGGGATCTGAAGCTCTTCCCAGCACCGTGTCGGAGAGGGGAATTTACCCTGGAGGCCTTCTTCATCACCATGCAAGCCTTCGATGTGATGCATGAGTAGTTCATCCTTGGACTACGGGTCCATATAGTAGCTAGATGGTTGGTTCTTCTCCTTTGTGCTACAATGTTTAGATCTTGTGAGCTCCGTTCATGATCAAGATCATCTATTTGTTGTGTTTGCGGGGATCCGATGGATATTGAGATGCTATTTCAGATTGATTATTGATTCTATCATGTCTTTGTTATTTGTAATCTTGCATGCTTTCCGTTGTTAGTAGCTATCAATAATCAATCTAAAATAGCATCTCAATATCCATCGATCCTCGTTAACATAACATGTAGGTTACAAATAGATGATCTTGATCATGAAGTGAGCTCACAAGATCTAAATATGATAGCACAAGGGACAAGAACCAACCATCTATTTACTACATGGACCCGTGGTCCAAGGATTAACTTTCACGATCACGCCGAGGCTTGCATGGTGATGAAGAAGGCCTCAGGTGAATTCTCCCCGGCAGTGGTGCCGTGAAGAGCTTGATCCTCCCAATCTAGGGATGGAGATGACGGCCTGACTCTTTCGTGGAATTTTGATCGGCACTTAGGTTTCTGTGACGAGGCAACTTATAGGAGAAAGGAGGCTGAGGTGCAAGGCCACACCACTCGGCGTGCCTGGGCCAGGTGGTGGCAGGTGTGGCCCCCCTCTGAAACGACTTTGGCTTTTGTCTCGTCCAATTCCGAGAATATTCATTTTCCGACTACTCGAACCAAAAGGTGACTTTTGTTAATAGGTTAGTCCAAGAAAGTGTATAGAAAGTACTCCAAAGTGTGGACAAAACATAAGAAAGTAGATAAAACCAAGCATGGAACATCAAAAATTATGGATACGTTAGCAACGTATCAACATCCCCAAGCTTAACTCTTGCTCGTCCTCGAGTAGGTAAGTGATAAAAAGAAATAATAATTTTTGAGGTGACATGCACCATCATAAACTTGATCAAAGTATTTTAAAACATTGAAAGCTGTGACCAATGTACTTCAACATAACATGAAAGATAAAGTTCTAGCAATTAGACATAGCAACTATGTTGCAACATGAAAAGGCACAAACAAAAGACTCATGAATAACAATGCTTTGCAAGACGTCTGTTTGTTTCACATAAAGAAAACATAGCATAGTAGCATTGAGCTTGTTCCTCATAGAGTAGAAAATCATAATTGCATAGGACACCTTCAAAGTTCATAAGGGTGACTAGATATAAATAGTTTAAGAACAAGCAATATGAAGTTATGCATCAATCAACAATTCTTGGGACAATGCACATAGAACTAAGAATGTCCACTATGCTCTCAAAGTAGGTGCATAAAGATAGAAGGTGGAGACTCAACATAAAAGTAAAAAAATGCCTGCATAGAAGGAAGCAGAGATTCAAGTTTCATAAAGAGCTTCCAAAAATTATGGTACTTATTAGATTTCAGCTCTCATTGCCCCTATCATAAGCATCTTGAAGTGATTAAGGTTAAAGTGAACAAACTATGGAGTATATGCTTGACAAAGTATAAGTTGGAAATCTCATGTCCCTTGAATACGAGGGCCGCTACTCATGCTACTCAAGTTTAGTTACATGTAAGTTCTTGTCATAGTAACTACATGTGTATCATAGAGAACCGCCAACGGGGTACCCCTTGCCCCATGATACGGAAGAATCCCCATATCAAAATGATAAGGTAAGCAGACAACGAGCATCTCAGCAATCTTCTTATTTACCATGGTAAAATGGTGCTTTTTTCTCTCTTTCCTCTTTTCTCATATCTCTTTTTTTCTCAATATCTGACTCTTTTTTTATAAGAAGAATGCTTCATACACAGCTCATTATGGTTACGCTGCAGGTTTCCACCATGACGACATGGATTAGACCAGCGGCCCAGGCGTTTCTCTAACACACATACATAACTCCATGGACTTACAAGCTCCCCTTTCATTTCACACCGACGACATCCATAGACAAAAGAGCATGATATCAACTAGGTACAAAGTACAAGTGCAATGTTGAAAGCGTTCCCCATGATAGCATGGTTTTGCTAATCCCCAACATATAAGTGCAAGCATATACAACATAGACAACACAATGGTTCAAGTTTATTAAGGGCAAGAAAAGTAAAGTGTGCCATCAAGTTCATGAGAGCTTTAATCACTAGTTTTCTCATAACAAGTTTAATTCGGAAGGTAAACAAAAGCATGAATATACTTGGAATAGCAAGTGCTAATAGGTAGGTATGGTGGACTCTTTGGAATAACTTGGTTTTAGGAGTTGGATGCATGAGTGGAACTCATACTTGGTTATGGAGGCTAGCAAAAGACTGGGAGCGCCAACTAAGAGAGCAATAATGGTCATAATCATGCAGAGCGACAAAACATCATGAATCAAAACATAAAGTGATATTAAAAGTTGAAAACTAAAGGATCATAAAGGCTATGGTGACTTGGGATAGTCATAACATGGTGTGAGCATGCGCCAAGTCAACCCAAATAAAGCATCAAAGGAGAATACCACAATACTATGCTTTAATATGCTAAAACAACACATGATTCTTCCAAGGCACATTAAGCAATCTCAATTGTTTATAACATGTCATGCTACAACAAAGAATACTAAGCATAAATCCAAAACAATATCAAGCATGGCATGACAAAGCATAGGCCACAGTCAAAAACAAGCTCCCTTTACCACTTAGCATGAGCTTTCCTATTCTTTTCCAATCCAAACCAAACTATTTGAAAACTAATGTATGAAAGAGGGGGTCCAACCAATTTATTCAGCAAACTAAGAAAACTAAGCAAACGAAAAAACAAAACGAAAAAACGAAAAAGAAGACGCTCCAAGAACAACACAACTGTGCATGAAACAATAAAAATGAAGTGTTTGAAAGAAACCTAGGATTTTTATTGATGAAGAAGGGGATGCCTTGGGCATCCCCAAGCTTTGACGCTTGTACCTCTTGAATATTTCTTGGGGTGACACGCATGGAATCACCAAGCTTGAGCTTTAGTCCATTCTTCACCTCATTACTCATTCCTTCCATACACCTGAAATTTTTCTTCATACAAAACTTCACACAATCTTTATTAGCAACATTAGTGCACTCAAGATAATAAGTCTTTAGGTTCAGTTTCAACACCAATAAAACTTCCATCAAAACACAAGCTACTTTAGCACTTCCCTCAAAAAGCTCAATTCCCCAAAAGAACTCAAAAAGGAACCAACAAGAAGCAAATGCAAATAATGGCAGAAATCTGTCAAAATAGACCAGCAGGTAAAGACGAATTTTTTAGAAGACCTTCTGTTGCTCAAATAAAAAAGTGTTAAACTAACAAAAGTTATATAACAACCTGGGGCAGAACCACACAAATTCACGCCTCAAAATGACGTATAGAGATTTTACACGAATTTTTACGGTGAAGCACAGAAATCTGTTTCGGGACAACAACTTTCCCAATCATTACTTCTCTCTCATTAGAGGTTACTCTTGGCAAAAAAAGCAAATAAAAAGGATAAGGAGCGGTTATTCTAGAAGTAATAACTTCCAAGACTCATCTAAAACTTTTGGGTTATCTCCCAATAAGTACTTTTCTTTAACGCCTTTAAGTTAGGCATAAGAAGCAAGAAGAAGAATCAAGTGTTCTCAAATGAAGAAGCATTAAGACCAAATTTTGTTTTCATAGGAGAGGCAAAAGAAATCCTCTCTCTCTTCTTGGGGAAGTGTTCTATACCTTTCTTGAGTGGGAGTTGATATTTAATGGTGCCTTCTTTCGTATCAATAATGGCACCAACAGTTCTAAAAAAAGGTCTTCCCAAAGTAATAGGACAAGAAGCATTGCATTCAACATCCAAAACACAGAAATCAACAGGGACATAGGCATTGTTAACCATGATAAGAATATCATTAATACTCCCCATGAGTTTCTTTTTAGCATTATCATCAAGTGGGACATTCAAATAACAATCTTCCAATGGTGGCAAATCAAGCATATCATAAATCCTTTTAGGCATAATAGAAACACTACTATCAAGTACACATTAAGGTTTAAAATCAAAATCATTCACTTTCATATTGATGATGGGTTCCCAACCATCTTCTTGTTTTATAGGAATAGAAGCTTTATGTTTCATCTTTTCTTCTTTAATTTTTATGAGAGCATTAGTAATGTGTTTTGTAAAGGCCATATTCATAGCACTAGCATTAGGACTTTTAGCAAGCTTTTGTAGGAACTTAATAACTTCAGAGATGTTGCAACCATCAAGATCAAAATCATAATTATCATCTAAAGTAGTAGAGCTATTACTAGCCTCAACACTAGTGGTAGTGATAGTAGAAACACTAATGTTTCTAGCAATTTCATCTTCTCTTTCCCACTTAGCATGCAATTCAGCTAATAGTCTAACATTTTCATCAATTCTAACTTGTATGGCATTAGTAGCTGCAAAGGGATTCTCATTAGTTTTAGGTTTAGCAGCTATTTTATTCAAAGAAGATTGAGCTTTAGCCAAAGATGATATATTTCTTTCAGCATTAGAAAGTTTCAATTGCAAACTAGGAAATTCCCTATTTAAACTCTCAAGTTGATGATTAATATTCTTCAAAAGGATAGATTGTTCCTCCATAGTTTTAGTAAATAATTTATTTTGTTCATATTGCATTTGCATGAAGTTTTTAGTTGCTCTTTCAACTTCTAAAATTATTCCTTCACTAGGTATTCCAGGTTTGCCATTATAACCATAAGTATTATTAGGAGGGTAGGGCCTATAATTGTTATTACCATAAGCATTGTTGCCAAAATTATTACTCCCTTCGACCCAAATTAATTGACTTCCATTTGTCTAGATTCGGATGTATCTAGACATGTTTTAGTGCTAGATACATCCGAATGTAGGCAAATCCAAGTCAATTAATTTGGGTCGGAGGGAGTATTTCTTATATAGTTCACATCAACTTGCTCTCCTTGAGAAACCAAAGAGGCTAAGGGAACATGATTTGGATCAATACGGGCTTTCCCATTAACAAGCATAGATATAATAACATCAATTTTATCACTCAAGGAGGAGGTTTCCTCAACAGAATTTACCTTCTTACCTTGTGGAGCTCTTTCAGTATGCCATTCAGAATAGTTAACCATCATATTATCCAGAAGCTTTGTTGCATCACCCCAAAGTAATGGTCATAAAGGTACCTCCAGTAGCAGAATCCAATAGATTTCTTGAAGAATAGTTCAATCGTGCATAAAAGGTTTGGATAATCATCCAAGTAGTCAGTCCATGAGTGGGACAATTCTTTACCAAAGAATTCATTCTTTCCCAAGCTTGAGAAACATGTTCATTATCAGATTGTTTAAACTTCATTATCTCACTTCTCATAGATATAATCTTAGCAGGAGGATAGTATTTTCTAGTGAAAGCATCTTTGCATTTAGTCTAAGAATCAATACTATTCCTAGTTAAGGAATTCAACAATTCTTTAGCTTTTCCTCTCAAAGAGAAAGGAAACAATTTAAGCTTAATAATATCTCCATCTATATCCCTATGCTTTTGCATCTCACAAAGTTCAACAAAGTTATTTAGATGAGCAGCAACATCTTTATTACCAATACCAGAAAATTGTTCTCTCATAACAAGATTGAGTAAAGAAGGTTTAATTTCAAAGAACGTAGCTTCAGGAACAGGTGGAGCAATAGGTGTGCTCATGAAATCATTGTTGTTGGTGCTAGTGAAGTCACACAACTTAGTATTTTCAAGAGTAGTCAATTTTTTGTGTTTTTAATAAAGAAAGCAAACTAGTACAACTATTTTTTGTGTGTTTTTGATAAAGAAACAAGCAAACAAAGCAGAAATAAACTAAGCAAAACAAAAACAACAAAGTAAAGAGATTGGTTATGAGGAACTCCCCTTGTGAAGATGTCCTTGACTCCCCAGCAACGGCGCCAGAAAAATAGCTTGATGGCCCAAAGTATATCGAGCTCGTTGGGGAACCCCAAGAGGAAGGTAAGATGACCACATCAACAAGTTTTCCCTCAGTTATGAAACCAAGGTTATCAATCCAGTAGGAGCAAGGAAACACCTCCAAGGTGTTGCTAGCTGGACTTTGGCAGGGCGCACTACCGGCGCCAACAGCAACGTGGAAACCTGCACAACACAACCACCGAACTTTGCCCCCAACTTACAGTGTGGTTGTCAATCTCACCGGTTTTGCTGAAAACAAAGGATTAAACGTATCGAGTGGAAGAAAGTAAAAGCTTGCAGAAAGTAAATAGAAAGCAGTAAACAGTTGTAGGTTGATGATAAAAGAAAGGACCGGGGTCCATAGTTCACTAGTGGTGGCTCTCCTTAAGATAGATAACATGTTGGGTGAACAAATTACGGTGGGGCAATTGACAAACATCGAGAAAGCAATCATGCATATACTAATCATCTTGACTCCTTTGAGATTTGATTGGGTATTACAACATTATACATAGACCGTAATCCAACTGCATCTATGACTAATAATCCACCTTCAGGTTATCATTCGAACCCCCTCCAGTATTAAGTTGCAAGCAATAGATAATTGCATTACGCATTACATGTAAAGTAAACAATACGATTGTTATATGAACAAAGGATTGTTGTTTTCTCCCTAGTAGCAACAGCACATCTAGTACCTTAGAGATTTCTGTCACTTCCCCAGATTACTAGAGGCATGAACCCACTATCGAGCATAAATACCAACTCTTGGAGTTGCTAGCATCTACTTGGCCAAGATAGCTACTAACAACAGAAAGCATGCAAGATCACAAATAACAAAGACATGATAGAATCAATAATTAATCTGAAATAGCATCTCAATATCCATCGGATCCCCATAAACACAACATGTAGGATTACAAATAGATGATCTTGATCATGAACGGAGATCACAAGATCTAAACATGATAGCACAAAGGAGAAGAACCAGCCATCTAGCTACTACATGGACCCGTAGTCCAGATATGAACTACTCACGCATCACACCAGAGGCTTGCATGGTGATGAAGAAGGCCTCCAGGTGAATTCTCCCCTCCGGCAGGGTGCTGGGAAGAGCTTAAGATCCCTCCTGATCTAGGGATGGAGATGACAGCGGCTACAAACTCTTTCATGGAATTTTGATCGGGTACTTAGGGTTTCTGTATCGGAGGCAACTTATAGGCAAAAGGGGAGGCCGAGGGGGTGACCTAGGTGGCCACACCACCCACTGGCGTGGCCAGGCCTGGCCCGCGTGGCCAGGTGGTGTGGCGGCCCTCTAGCCCCTCTCTGTCTTGTATTCTGGCTCCGTGTCCCCCTCGGTGAAAAACTGCCTTTGGCTTTTGTCCCATCCAATTTCGAGAATATTCATTTTCTGACTTCTTGGAACCAAAAACAGCAGAAAACAGGCAGCTGGTACTGTGGCTCTTGTTAATACGTTGTATAGAAAGTACTCCAAAGTGTGGACAAAACATAAGAAAGTAGATAAAACCAAGCATGGAACATCAAAAATTATGGATATGTTAACAACGTATCACTCATCACACCTTCCTCTTGGGGTTCCCCAACGAGCTCGAGTTTTTTTGCCATCAAGCTCTTTTCTGGCGCCGTTGCTGGGAAGTCAAGGACATCTTCGCAAGGGGAGTCCCTCATGACCTATCTCTTTACTTTGTTTTTTTTTGCTTAGTTTATTTTTTGTTTTGTTTGCTTGTTTCTTTATCAAAAACACAAAAAAATAGTTGTACTAAGTTTGCTTTCTTTATTAAAAACACAAAAAAATGACTACTCTTGAAAACACTAAGTTGTGTGACTTCACTAGCACCAACAACAATGGTTTCATGTGCACACCTATTGCTCTACCTGTTCCCGAAGCTACTTTCTTTGAAATTAAACCTGCTTTACTCAATCTTGTTATGAGAGAACAATTTTCTGGTATTGGTACTGAAGATGCTGCTACTTATCTAAATAACTTTGTTGAACTTTGTGAAGTGCAAAAGCATAGGGATATAGATGGGGATATTATTAAGATTAAATTATTTCCTTTCTCTTTGAGAGGAAAAGCTAAAGAATGGTTGCAATCCCTAACTAGAAATAGTATTGATTCTTGGACTAAATGCAAAGATGCTTTCATTGGAAAATACTATCCTCCTGCTAAGATTATATCTATGAGAAGTGAAATAATGAAATTTAAACAATCTGATAATGAACATGTTGCTCAAGCTTGGGAAAGAATGAAATCTTTGGTGAAGAATTGTCCCACTCATGGACTGACTGCTTGGATGATATCAAAACTTTTGATGCAGGATTGAATTCTTCTTCAAGAAACCTATTGGATTCTGCTACTAGAGGTACCTTTATGACCATCACTTTGGGTGCTGCAACAAAGCTTCTGGATAATATGATGGTTAACTATTTTGAATGTCATACCGAGAGAGCTCCACAAGGTAAGAAGGTAAACTCTGTTGAAGAAATCTCCTCCTTGAGTGATAAAATTGATGTTATTATGTCTATGCTTATTAATGGGAAAGCTCATATTGATCCAAATCATGTTCCCTTAGCCTCTTTGGTTTTCTCAAGAAGAGCAAGTTGATATGAACTTTATAAGGAATAATAATTTCAGCAACAATGCCTACAGGAATAATTTTGGTAAAAATAACTATAGGTCATATCCTACCAACAATGGTAATGCTTATGGAAATTCCTACAACAATAATAGGAGTGCTCCCTCTGAACTTGAAGTCATGCTTAAAGACTTTATTAGTAAAAAAACTACTTTCAATAAAACTATTGAGGAAAAACTCTCTAATGTTGAAAGAAATATAACATCATTGGCTGAAGCACAATCTTCTTTGAATAAAATGACTACTAAACCTGAAACTATTGATAATCCCTTTGCTGGTACTAATGCCATACAAGTTATAATTGATGAAAATGTTAGACTATTAGCTGAATTGCATGCTAAGTGGGAAAAAGAAGATGAAATTGCTAGAAACATCAGTGTTTCTACTATCACTACCACTAGTGTTGAAGCTAGTAATAGCTCTACTACTTTAGATGATAATTATGATTTTGATCTTGATGGTTGCAATATCTCTGAAGTTATTAAGTTCCTAGAAAAGCTTGCTAAAAGTCCTAATGCTAGTGCTATGAATATGGCCATTATAAAACACATTACTAATGCTCTCATAAAAATTAAAGAAGAAAAGATGAAACATAATGCTTCTATTCCTATGAAACTAGAAGATGGTTGGGAACCCATCATTAATATGAAAGTGAATGATTTTGATCTTAAGGCTTTATGTGATCTTGATAGTAGTGTTTCTATTATGCCTAGAAGGATTTATGATATGCTTGATTTGCCACCATTGGAAGATTGTTATTTGAATGTCCCACTTGATGATAATGCTAAAAATAAACTCATGGGGAGTATTAATGATGTTCTTATTATGGTTAACAATGCATATTTCCCCGTTGATTTTTATGTTTTGGATGTTGAATGCAATGCTTCTTGTCCTATTACTTTGGGAAGACCTTTTCTTAGAACTGTTGGTGCCATTATTGATATGAAAGAAGGAACCATTAAATATCAACTCCCACTCAAGAAAGGTATAGAACACTTCCCTAAGAAGAGAGACAAGATTCCTTTTGCCTCTCCTATGAAAACAAAATTTGCCCTTAATGCTTCTTCATTTGAGAACACTTGATTCTTTTTCTTGCTTCTTATGCCTAACTTAAAGGCGTTAAAGAAAAGTACTTATTGGGAGATAACTCAAAAGTTTTAGATGAGTCTTAGAAGTTATTACCTCTGTAATAACCGCTCCTTATCCTTTTTATTTGATTTTTGTGCCAAGAGTAACCTCTAATAAGAGAGAAGTAATGCTTGGGAAAGTTGTTGTCCCGAAACAGATTTTTGTTCTTCACTGTAAAAATTCGTGTAAACTCTCTGTATGTTGGTTTGAAGTGTGAATTTTTGTGCTTCTGACCCAGGTTGTTATCTAACTTTTGTTAGTTGAACACTTTTCGATTTGGGCAACAGAAGGTCTTCAAAAAAATTGGTTTTTACCTGCTGGTCTGTTTTGACAGATTTCTGCCATTATTTGCATTTGCTTCTTGTTGTTTCCTTTTTGGGTTCTATTTGGGGATTTGAGCTTTTTGAGGGAAGTGATACAGTAGCTTGTGTTTTAATGGAAGTTTTATTAGTGTTGAAACTGAACCCAAAGACTTATTATCTTGAGTGCACTAATATTGCTAATAAAGATTTTGTGAAGTTTTGTATGAAGAAAAATTTTCAGGTGTATGGAAAGAATGTTGTAATGAGATGAAGAATGGACTAAAGCTCAAGCTTGGGGATGCCACACGTGTCACCCCATGAAATATACAAGAAGTACAAGCATCAAAGCTTGGGGATGCCCAAGGCATCCCCTTCTTCATCAATAAAAATCCGAGGTTTCTTCCAAACACTTCATTTTTATTGTTTCATGCATAGTTGTGTTGTTCTTGGAGCATCTTCCTTTTCATTTTCGTTTTGGTTTTTGTTTGCTTGATTTTCTTAGTTTGCTTGAATAAATTGGTTGGACCCCCTCTTTCATACATTGGTTTTCAAATAGTTTAGGTTGGATTGGAAAGAGTAGGAAAGTTCATGCTTAAGTGGTAAAATGAGTTTGTTTTTGACTGTGGCCTATGCTTTGTCATGCCATGCTTGATATTGTTTTGGCTTTATGCTTAGTGATCTTTGCTGTAGCATGAATTGTTATAAACAATTGAGATTGCTTAATGTGCCTTGAAAGAATCATGCGATGTTTTAGCATGTTAAAGCATAGTATTGTGGTATTCTCCTTTGATGCTTTATTTGGGTTGGCTTGGCGCATGCTCACACCATGTTATGACTATCCAAAGTCACCATAGCCTTTACGATCCTTTAGTTTTCGACTTGTAATATCACTTTATGCTTTAATCAATGATGTTTTGTCGCTTTGCATGATTATGTCCATTATTGCTCTCTTAGTTGGTCGCTCCCAGTCTTTTGCTAGCCTCCATAACCAAGTATGAGTCCCACTCATGCATCCAACTCCATTAAACCAAGTTATTCCAAAGAGTCCACCATACCTACATATTAGCATTTGCTACTCCAAGTATATTCATGCTTTTATCTACCTTCCAAATTAAACTTGTTATGTGAAAATTAGTGATTAAAGCTCTCACGAACTTGATGGCACACTTTACTTTTCTTGCACTTAATAAACTTGAACCATTGTGTCCATATTTGTTGCGTATATGCTTGCGCTTTATAAGTTGAAATTAGCTGAACCATGTATCATCGGGAATGCTTTCAACATTGCACTTGTACATTGTACCTCGTTGATATCATGATTCTTTTGCTTATAGATCCCGGCGGTGTGAAATAAAAGTGGAGCTTGTAAGATCATGGAGTTTGTATGTGTGTTAGAGAAACGCCTGGGCCGCTAGCCTAAGCCATGCCTAATCATGGTGGAAACTTGCAGCATAACCATAATGAGCATTCTATGAAGCATCCTCAATAAAAACCTATGCAAATAGCACATAAAAAGATCGCTGGGATGCTCATTGTCTGCTTGCCTTGTCATTTTGATTATGAGATAGCTCCTGTATCATGTGCAAGGGTACCCCGTTGGCGGTTTTTTATGATACATATGTACTTACAATGACAAGAGCTTACTTGTGACTAAAGTTGAGTAGCATGAGGTTCGGTCTTCGTAAGTAAGGTGCATGAGATTTTGGCTTATAACTTGTCAAGCATATCCTCTTAGTTGTGTCACTTTAACCTTAATCACCTAAAGATGCTTATGATAGGGGCAATGAGAGCTGAAAGCTAATAAGTACCATAATTTTTGGAAGCTCTTTATGAGACTTGAATCCCTGCTTTCTTCTATGAAGGCCTTTCTTTTACTTTTATGTCGAGTCTCCATCCTCTATCTTTATGCACCTATTGAGAGAGCATAGTGGCCATTCTTAGTATAATGCGCATTGTCCCAAGACTTGTTGATTAATGCATAACTTTGATATTGCTTGTTCTTAAACTATTTGTATCTAGTCACCCTTATGAACTTTGAAGGTGTCCTATGCATTTATGTTTTGCTACTCTATGAGGGACAAGCTGAATGCCACTATGCTATGTTTTCTTTATGTGAAACAAACAAACGGCGTGCAAAGCATTGTTATTCATGAATCTTTTGTTTGTACCTTTTCATGTTGCAACATAGTTGCTATGTCTTATTGTTAGAACTTTATCTTTCATGCTATGTTGAAGTACTATGATCCCAGTTTTCAATGTTTTAAAAATACTTTGATCAAGCCTATGATGGTGCATGTCACCTCAAAAATTATTCTTTCTTTTTATCACTTACCTACTCGAGGACGAGCAACAGTTAAGCTTTGGGATGTTGATACGTTGCAAACGTATCTATAACTTTTTATGTTCCATGCTTGATTTTTATCTACTAGTTCGATAACCTTGGTTTCATAACCGAGGGCAAAGTTGGGGGCAAAGTTCTGTGGTTGTGTGGTGTAGGATTCCAAGTTGGCAAGAACACCTTGGAGGTGTTTCCTTGCTCCTACTGGTTCGATAACCTTGGTTTCATAACTGAGGGAAACTTGCTGTTGTGCTCATCATACCTTCCTCTTGGGGTTCCCCAACGAGCTCGAGATATCTTGGGCCATCAGCAGGCTCCATAACATCGAGGGGAGCTCCTCGGCCCATGCTCTAGCGGCTCGTTTGAGAGGACAGATGAGTCGCTTCTTGATGCTGTTGCAGACGAGGACGTTGGCCTTTTCGACTTGACTTTTGTTATAGGGTGCGCCATGGATGCGTAGCTGATGTTGATGCCCATCTTCTCGCAAAAGTCCCAGAACTCCTTCGAGATGAAGTTTGTCCCATTATCAGTGATGATGCTATGTGGCACCCCGAACCGGTAGACAATGGACTCGAAGAACTTGACAGCAGTGGTGCCGGTTTGGTTGGTGACGGGCGTTGCCTCGATCCACTTGGTGAACTTGTTGACTATTAGAAGGAGGAAGACGTATCCCCCGTGCAAAGATTTATGCAACTTTCCCACCATGTCGAGTCCCCACTGCACGAAGGTCCAATCTAGTGGTATTGGCCTTAGCTCGGAGCCGGGTGCATGCGGCTTGTCCGTGAACCTTTGGCAGGAGTTGCACTTGGTGATGATGTCCCTGGCATCGCGCATTATGGTTGGCCAGTAGAAGCCAGCTCCAAGAGCCTTGGTGACGAGTGCACAACTGCTAGCTGATGCCCATAGGTGCATTCGTGGATGTCAAGGAGGATGTTCCTGCCGTCGTCGTTGGTGACACACCGTTGAAGCACCCCGGTGATGCTGCGCTTGTATAGCTCACCGTTGATGATGGTGAAGGCCTTTGAGCGATGGGATATGTGTCATGCATCGGTTGGGTCATCCGACAACTTCTAGCTGAGCAAGTATGTGACGTATGGCTGAGTCCAGGAGCGCTCGATGAGCATGACCTCCATGGGTCCTTTAGCTGACGCTTCTGCCTTGGCGGGTGGCATAGCCCCTAATTCCGCCATAGGTTCTTGTGGTCCTGTTGGTGACTTGACCTTGATAGAGCGTTCACATATTATCTCCCGGAATACTCTGGGTGGTACCGAGGCACAGGTGGATCCGATGTTGGCCAATTGGTTGGCATCCACATTGCTTTTGTGACTAATGTGCCGTGGTTCACAGCCGTCGAAGTCACCCTAGAGTGAGTTATAGAGGTCGCGATAGGCGATCAAGTTGTCACTGATGGCGTCAATCTAGTTCATACTTTGTTGTACGACGAGGTAGGAGTCGCCATATATCGTTAGTCGTGTGGCGCCGCAGGCTTTTGCCATCCGCATCCTATGGATAAGGGCCTCGTACTCTGCTTCATTGTTGGATGCTCGGAACTACATCCGTAGTATATACCGCATCTTCTTATGGGGATGTCAGGATGTCACTGGCACCCGCTCCTTCTTGACGCTTGGATCCGTCGAAGTGCATTGTCTAGACACTCGACATGTCTAGGGTGTCAAGCAGTTGTAGCTCCATCTAATGGACCAGGAAATCCGGGAGCACTTATGACTTTATCGTTGTGCAGCGCTCATAGGTGATGTCCCGCGATGAAAACTTGATGCCCAGAGGGCAATTCGCCCTGTTGCTTCGGGGTTGTTGAGGACGTGGGACAGCGGGGCGTTGTTGACTACCACTATCGGGTGCTCCATGAAGTAGTGGTGTAGTCGGCGTGCTATCATGAACACGCGGTATGCCAGATTCTGGTAGTGCGGGTATCGCTAATTGATGGGTGTGAGCACCTCGCTGAGGTAGTACACGGGCCACTGCACCCCGTGTATCTTGTTCCTCGGCCCTTTCGATGACAAGCGCCATGCTGACCACCTCGTATGTGTCAGATATGTAGAGCAACATCGGTTCCTTCTCTTGCGGTGTGACTAGGACCGATGAAGTTGATAGCAGGTACTTGAGGTCATCAAAGGTTTCTTGTGCTTTGTCGGTCCACTCGAACTTTTCCGTCTTGCGTAGGAGTTGGTAGAAGGGTAGGGCCTTTTCGCCCATTCGACTGATGAACCTGTTGAGAGCCGCGATTCACCCAGCCAGCTGTTGGACGCCTTTGATATTTTTCGGCTTCTCCATGGCTAGTATAGCCTTGATTTTCTTCGGGTTCGCCTCGATTTCTCTAGCAAAGATGAGGTACCTGAGTAGTTGCCTAGATGGACGCCGAAGGAGCACTTCTTCTGGTTCAACTTGATCCTATAGTGGTCGAGGTTATCGAAGGTCTTGCAGAGATCATTGATGAGTGTTGTGCTTTATTTTGTCTTGGCCACTATATCATCGACGTAGACTTGGATGTTGTGGTCGATTTGGTTTTTTAGGCAGTCCTGCATGCACCTTTGATAGGTGGCCCCCTCGTTCTTTAGCCCAAAGGGCATCATGTTGTAGCAGTAGACGCCGAATGGTGTGATGAAGGTCGTATTTTCCTGGTCCTCCACCTTCATCTGGATCTGATTGTAGCCTGAGTAGGCATCAAGGATGAAATCGGTGTTGAGTCTGTTGTCTTCCATGGCTACAACTTTGGCATTTTTTCTGACAATCGCTGTAGTGACTGCTTGATTAGTCGTGCATCAGGGTATACGTTGAGTGCATGCTCGGCGAATTCTCTAGAAACTCTTGGCATGTCCGCAGGACACCAGGCGAAGATTTCCCAGCGCTCACGGAGGAATTCAACGAGCGATGTGGAACTCAAGGTGTTGGCGATGATGGTCATCTTGGTTGGGTCCATCGAGTGGACCTGACCTTCCTTGGTGTTGACCGTGGAGTCAAAAGACTAGTCGGGTGCATTCTGCCTGCTCAAAGGAAGAAGACTATTGTCCGTCAATTCCTTGAGCCTTTCTAGCTCCTCTTGCATGCCGAAAGATTGGGAGATTCTATTGAACTCACTGTCGCAGTTATCCGACCTTGTGAAGCTTCTTTGGATGGTGATAACGTCGTTTGGTCCTGGCATCTTCAACATGAGGTACGCATAGTGCGGTATGGCCACGAATCATGTGAATGCCACGCGATCGTGTATGACATGATATTGGGAAGGCAAGTCAACCACCTCGAACTCGAGATTCTCCTTCTTGATGTTCTTGGGCATGCCGAAGATGACGCTGAGTTGGATTTTGCCCAGGAGGTAGATCCCTTTGTGCCTAGTACTATGCCGTGGAAGGTGGTGTCTGATGCCTCCAGGCTGGACCGTGGGATGTGCATGGCGCGCAAGGTGCTGACGAATATGAGGTTGATGTCGCTGCCTCTGTCCATGACGATTCGACTCATCTTGTACCCGCCGATCTAGGACTCAAGCACTAGGGCCGTGTGACCTGGGCGTGGTATTTGACACGGGTGGTCGGACCAGTCGAATGTGATGCAGGATTCAGACCCACTGAGGCACTCAGGAATTGCAGGGGGTGATGTCAGCGCCATGTTGACTTGTCGAGTCCTGGTCTTCTGGATCCTGTTGGAGGGACGCCCCTTCTCGATCATCATGCTCCCACGCGGTGGGGGTATGGCTTGCCTCCATTGTTGCATGTCTATGGGGCTGCTGGTGGTGGTGCTGCGTTAGCCGGAAGGGGTGGTGGTGGCGGTGCTCCGTACGCTATGGGCCCTACGGCCGCTCAGTACCCTTGACTTGTCGCTTCGCGCTGAAGTTGCTGGTAAGCATCTTGAAGCTTCTGGAACCCGCGACAGTTTTTGAGGAGGTGACTTGACTTCTTGCCATCCTGCCTATCGATGTAGTAGTGCATGTTGCAGGGGCCTGATAGTCGCGCCATCGCGTTTGAAGAACCGTCATTGGTGCGGCGCTGCCACACCTGGGCCATTTTTCCACTGTCGCGGTAGTTGCCATCATGGTATCCGGTATTGCGGTTGCCGTCATCGCGTTTTTTGGCGTAGCCGGCCGCCACCACGTCGACCTCATCGCGGTCCTCGTAACCGCGATGCCTGATTTTCCTCTGCGGTCACGCCTGCGGCCCATATCGTTCTCATCATCCTTGGGGAGCGCGGCTGGAGATGCTCATAGGGTCATATCACGGCGACTTTCTGTTTGTCTACTATAATGAGCTCTAGTATGACAAGTTTTGTCTGCCTCTAGTGATGGACCTCGAGTGATGGAAAGGTGAAGATCTAGTACGACAAGATTTGATGGTGGATTTTCTCTAAGATTAACATCGATTTGAACACTTTGTATTGTAGTTTGGCCAGACTTCGAACTATTCCTGGTTCATCCACAGTTAGTTACTACAACCCGTTTGGTCTAGGCCACACTTTGCCAAGCCAAAATTTGGCAACCACATTTTAGTTGACATGTGTTTGGTTTTTGTCGCACTTTGACTTGCCACACTTTATTGTCCTTATGAGCCAATTGTCATAAAATTATTCTTTTTGTTCACTTTTGCCAAAGTTTGAGGTTGTTTGGTTCCCAGCCACACTTTACCAAGACAAAGTGTGGCTAGCCACAAATGTGTGGCTAAGAATTTTAAAACCAAACTTTGGTAAAAAAGTTGATTCTATAACAAATAGGACATATGGATAATAAAGTATGGCAAAAACCAAGCACATGCCAACTAAAGTGTGGTTGCCAAACTTTGGGGATGTTTGCTTGGCAAAATGTGGCTGAGAACCAAACGGACCCTACGATCCGCTCCACCACACTATCGTATTTGAAGAAATTTACCTCACACCCTAAACAACTTATTTTTATGGTAATACGTGTCTCATTTATATATCAAAGATCATAGTACAAGCCATGTAAACACCGACCTGACAAAACTAAAAAGACAGCAAAACGCAAGCTTTTGCGCAAAGAACCATCGGCCAAGAAAGAAAACAATCTAAACCGAAGAAACCTCTGAGCTTTGACACCGACGTCCGTCACCTGCCTCTGGCACCACCGTAGTAACCACCAAATGAAAGAACGACGGATCACCTCCTCACTCGAGCTCGATGCGGCTCCATCGCTGACATGCAGCTTTGCGGACCTCCAAGGTGGCTCATCCAAGGTGAAACCATTGCCGTTGAACGAATCAGACCGGGACAACACCCCGGACACGCCATCGAGCTCCAGATCTAGCACCCCGCACGACTAAGACGTCGAAGGAGGAAGCCACACCTGCCATTCACGAACCACAGACCCAGCACACGATCCACCATCAACTTTCCTCAAGCAGCAAGTCCTGGTCGTGCATATCATACTGTACAATACCATCACACTATAATTCGCAATGTCACGTCACACACATATTAACCTGGCCGGACCGGGCCGCGCTGATGATATTGATCACTTGCCGATGGTCGGCGGCGCCACCTGCCCGTCCTCCACCTTGCGGGCCGCGGCCTCGGCGGCAAGCGCCTTGGACTCGTCGTAGGACGCGTGCAGGCCGATGAAGAGGTAGTACACGAGCAGCGCCGCGCTCCATACCCCGAACCGTTCGAAGGACTTGGCGTCGATGGAGCCGAGCAGGAAGATGTTGATGGCAATGGACGCCGACGGCAGCCACGGCACCAGCGGCGTCCCCCACAGCTTCGGCGTCCTCGCCTGCGGCACGAACGCCCACAGGCACGCCGTCGACACGAGCCAGGCCGGAACCGTTACGGCGTACGGCACCCAGCTCTCGCGGTCCAGCCCCCAGTACACTGCCGTCGCCACCGACGACAGGAGGATGGCCACGATGCACGCCACGAGCTTGTTGCGGTTGGCGGCGGTCGTCTCGCCGGTCACGTAGTAACGCCGGACGAGCAGCGACACGGAGACAAGCATGAAGATGAAGAGCGTGGAGATGGAGAGGAGGTTGGCGAGGATGCCGAGGTCGGTAAAGAAGGCGATGACGGCGGTGGCGAAGAGCATGACGACGGTGGCGTTGACGGGCGTGCCTGTCTTGGGATGCACCTGCGCGAGCCATGGCGGCATCATGTGCGTCCGGGCGATGTGGGTGAGGTACCGCGCCTGGCC
Organism: Avena insularis; assembly: GCA_023614405.1. Lineage (NCBI taxonomy): Eukaryota > Viridiplantae > Streptophyta > Magnoliopsida > Poales > Poaceae > Avena > Avena insularis. The sequence continues at coordinate 89,068,890 of CM042696.1, read as the reverse complement.
GACGGCGCCGACGAGCAGCACGGTGGTCATCCCCTTGAGCGCGCCGAAGGCCACGATGTACTTGGCCCAGTTCATGCCCCTCTGGGAGAAGGCGACGGAGTATGGCGCGTCCCTGTCGATGTCGGCGAACGGCACCATGAGGCAGAGCGTGACGGCGAGGACGCAGTAGAGCCCCGTGGTGATCGCCATTGACCCCACGAGACCGATGGGGATGTCGCGCGCCGGGTTCTTGGTCTCCTCGGCCATGGTGCTGACGGCGTCGAAGCCGATGTAGGCGAAGAAGAGCACCGCCGAGGAGGCGAAGATGCCACGGGCACCGAAGTGCATGAAGTCGTGCATGTTGGCGGTGTCGGCCTTGGTGAGCCCGGCGATGATGATGAAGAGGATGACGCCGATGTGGACGATGGAGAGGATGTAGTTGAAGCGGGATGAGCCCTTGGTGCTTATCACGGCTAAGGCGCAGATGACCGTGATCACCACGACGGCGATGGGGTCGAGGCGGGAGTACTCCTCGGACAGTGAGGTGGCGTGGATGCGGAACTGGTCGGGCTCGTGGTTGAGCAGCGTCGCGAAGTAGGACGTCCACGCGCGCGCCACCGCCGCGCCGCCGATGCAGTACTCCAGGAGAATGTTGCCCGCACCCACGAACGCCATGAAGTCGCCTAGCTCCACCCGGAGGTACGCGAACGAACCGCCTGCGATGCACACCGATCGATTATCATGGTTGACTTCACATGTCACATCAGTATTTTATCTAGAATGACGTGTTAAGAGACACCCATTGTGAACCATTCGATCACAACCCCATAGTACTTAAGAACCAACAAGTATTTTATGTTTTTTTTTTGCGGATCAATTATTTTATGTTTATTGTGCCTTTACGATGATGGACTATTGTCGTAGCAACTATGTGTGTGCTTATCTGGCTATGTGTCATGCTTGGTGTTCCTAAAATGAAACAACTCACAAAAAAATCCTAAAAATCAACTCACATATCTGTATTTAAGATAATGGTTTCCGGAGATGCAAGTGAAAGTGGGACCCTACCAAAATCACGCTTCTAGTTTATTTTATAATTTCTAGTTTAAAATCTATATCTAAATTTTAAAATCATAAAATAAATTATATGTACTCCCTCTGTCTAAAAAAAATGTCGTAAATTTATCTAAATTTTAATGAATCTAAACACTATTTCGATACATCCAAATTTGCGAAGGATTTTGGTGGAACCATCAAGTCTAACGGTTTCCCATGCCTAAAAAATGCTCATTAGTCCATGACATCCATGTCGCTCTCTGCTTCCATAAACACCGTTAATTTTGGTCAAACGATGAGAATTTTCATAACCACAAAAGCAGCGCCGCAATTGATCAAACCAACTACTAGTCCACTACTAATAATTCACGGGTGTGTTAAGTATGATACGTACACAGTTATTATAATAGTTTAGGATAGTTAGAATTCTAGTCTAATTTGTCTTGTATAAGTTGATCCTTGTACGTCTATATATACTCGCCCATTAGACTCAATAATATATCCATCATATTCCGCCAAACTCATACTCTTTCATGGTATCAGCCTAAATCGATCTCAAACCCTAGCTTCCGTCGCGCTGCCCCCGGGGAGGTCGATCTCCATGATCTCCGCCGGGGGCTGCGCAACCCGTATGCAGGGTTCGTCCGCCGATCCGTGATCGGCTGCCCTGTAAGTCTTTTTTCTCCGATCTCTTGATCGGCTTTCTTTTTGGTTTACCGATCTTAGATCAGATTGAGTCGCCCACCGCCGTCGCCATCGCCGCGCCTCTACTCCGACCATCGGCATCGAGGATCTACATCGTGTCCGTGCGCCTGCCCCTTTCGCTGCTGCGCCGGCAGGTCGCGCTCACGGCAGGTTGCCGCGCTTCCTCGGAAGGCTACCGCGGCCGCCCCCCCCGGATCCTCTTCGTCGTCATCGTCCGGGACTTCACCGACAACGTCGCTATCGAATCCGATCTACGCGTCGTCCACGCCATGGTGCATACGGTGCACCGTCGGTCTGATCAACCGATCCCGCGCATGTCTACGCCAAGCACGTCCCCGAGCACGCGCCTAGCACCGATCAAGCTACGGGTTGCCACTGTGTCGCCCCGTCGGGCCGCAGCGCCGCCTCCTTTGGTCCATGCTACCGGCTTTCAACGCGCCTTCCTTGGCGTGTACGTCGCTGGTGGTCTCCTAGCCACTGCAACCGACTTGCGTCCTGCAGCTACGCCGCCCCCTCGAGTCGTAGCGTGGCTGCACGTAGTCTACTTCGCCGTCCTCGTGCATCGACGACCTCGACTTTCACCGCGCCATCTCCTACGGCGCGGATCACCGCCGTCTGCACATGATTTTCGTCATGTCGCCGGGTCTTCCTCGCCTACTTCAAGCACCGACGCCGCGCTTCACAAGGTAACCTGCAGGGCACCCTCTCGTCGTCGCAGGTCCCGCCGACTACCCCATCGCCACTCCAGGCATCCAGCATGACTACCCTAGGTCGCCGTTGTTTTCGCCGCCTTCTATGTCTTCGTCCACTACAACTTCGCCGTCAGCGTAATCGCCTCATCCCGGACTACACCACCTGTTACTCTACTCCGATAACCATGGACAGCGCCGACATCTCTCCCTTTGCCGCTCTGCACGTCACAACCGCTCTGGAGGCTTCATGTGCTAGTCTTTCTGACATGGCGACAAGTTCATGATGGTCCCTGCCCCCGCACGCCTGGTACTGGCAACACCGGGAGTGCCTTCGTCCCCGACGCGTTCCCGAGTTTGGCAAACTCGGATCGGCGCCTCGTCTTCATCGGCTTCGAGAAAGTCTTCTTCGGCATCGACCCCTCTACGACTGCCTTGACCACGTCACCGACAAGTTCTTCTTTGCATACTCGGTTCTGGCAAAACCGGAGTGTGTGTTTGTCCTCGACGTGCTCCTAATTCTGGCAAAACTATGGCCGCACCTCGTCCTCGACGGCTCGGACTGCATCGACTTCGGCATCGACACCCTCAACGACTGCCTCGACGCGTCTCCGTCATCCTCCTCGCGCACTATGCGCATACGGCTTCACGTGCGGCTACCTCGACCATGGCACCGCCTCGACACAGGCATCCCCGACACGGGCATCCCCGACCACGACATCGACCACGACGACCCATCCTCCTCGACACGGGCATCCCCGACCACGACATCGACCATGGCGACCCATCGCACGGCTACCTCGACCATGGCACCGCCTCATGCTCTCGGCTCCCTCGACATCGGCACAAGGGCTACCATCTCGCTTGAGCATCACCAGCTTCCTCTACAGTTCAAGCTACCGTGACGCGACACCGTCCAAGACATTTCCGCTATGACTGCGGGGGGATGTCAGCCTACTGGATGCTACTTCGGTTTATATCTAGTCTGATCGTCCGCGACGTTCCGGTTGTTCACGACGCTACCGCTACGACTGCAGGGATATTAGAGTATGATACGTACACGGTTATTGTGGTAGTTTAGGATAGTTAGGATTCTAGCCTAAGTTGTCTTGTACTCCAAGTTGATCCCTGTACGCCTATATATACTCGTCCATGAGGCTCAATAATATATCATCGTATTCCGCCAAACTCATACTCTTTCAAGGTGAAGTGTAAACTATCCTTCAAAGTCCAAACAGATTTGACAAATACTATTCTTTCATAATACCGTTAATTTTCAAGGAAGAAAATTGAAAAAATGTGCATATTAGGTACGCGAGATCCAAGAACCAAAGTCAGTGAGTCAACTGGATAACATCACGGAGAAATACCACAGACTTGCTCTGGCCTTTGACTAGTCCGTTTGAAAGACTAGTACAGTAGCGTATTTCCATTCCATCCTGTCACGTTGTACTTGCAGTGACATGTTGGACAGATTCAAGTGAGATCGATCGATCAACATGTGCACAGTAGAACATCCTTGGCCTATTTAATTTGGTACTCCCTATGTTTTAAAATATAAGATGTTTTAGCTTTACTAAAAAAGTGTATCTAATTCTCATTTAATGTGTAGGTTTATTTAGATTTAGAGCGAACCATCCACTGAAAAGGATGTAGTTACACTTCTTTCATAAAGCTAAAACATCTTATATTTTAAAACGGAGTGAGTACTAACTAATTTGGGAAATAAACTACTATGCCCATTCGTGTAGACATGCCAGCAAAATATGTGTAGCACCTTGTTTTCCACTACGTAATTGACGTTATACTACCTTAGCATCACGGTGCCAAATTTGTACGTTTGCTAGTAGAATATTTCCAAGTAGCATAGTATATTGTGTTAGAATCTTTCTAGAAGTGACAGAAGAATCTTTCTATTTCTATCTATGTATGTACTACCTACTCAATGAAAACACTAAAACAGCAGTAGTAAGGAATAGTATGATGTATTCCGTATAATGTTTTTCTCAAGAAGAAAATCAGCTTAATCTATCTCGTCAGACGGTGACGACGAGACAATCTTGAGCTGTAGGTCGTATCTTCTCTTTGTTACGAATTTAAACCGGATCATACATGAGCTGTGTGTCTGTCACTACATGCGTTAAACAATTACCTGCTACTGGTATCTCGACGGCGAACTCGGTGTAGCAGAATACGGAGAGCATGGCGGAGAGCCCGGAGACGACGTAGGAGATGACGATGGCGGGGCCGGCGACCTCCTTGGCCTCCTTCCCCGTGAGCACGAAGATGCCGGCGCCGATGACGGCGCCGACGCCGAACCAGGCGAGGTCCCACCACGTGAGGTCGCGCTTCATGTCGGCGCCGCTCCGGGCGCGCACCTCGTGCAGCTCCGTCGCCTCCAGGGACCGGGACGTCAGCCGGTCCGCCAGCCGGGGCCCCGTGCTCCGCAGCGCGCGCCCGTACGCCGCCCAGCTCGAGAAGGACTCCTCAGGGAAGAAGTCCTCCTTCGAGCACGAGCACCCGCGCCGCCGCACCACAGAGCCGCCGCCGCCGCTATCGGTGCCCACCGCCATGGTGGCCGTGTCCTGTGCCTTGGCCTGGCTTGGCTTTGGGGTTGCTTCTCTTGCGCTGTCCGAGCGCTGAATTGTGGGGAGGATGATGGGAAGGTCAGGTCAAAGGACGTGATACGCGCGGGGTTTTAAGAACGGAGACGACAAATGGAGGCGCGCGCGCGTGGGTTCTTAAGCTGGCCACGAGATGCAATTGGCGAGCGCAATGATCCCTTCATTCTTTTCGGCTGAATGCAACCGGCCGGCACGCTGCGAATACGTCGCACTGATGTCTAAATTGTCACGCATGCCAGGTTATGCAAGAGGTGGTCTACACAGATAAATTTGTGGACCATGTCCCTTACAATTATTTCCCCTCCAAGGTGATGCCGTCCGTGGTGCTTCGAGATTCGTGTTGTGATGTTTCGCAAAAAATTATCATGTTTCTAAAATCACATAGAATGTGGATGGGTCGATGTTTAGTGAAACTTAGTGAAACCTTTTTCTAGTCATATACTCCCTCCATTCTAATGAATAAGACATCCTTGTTTTTCAAGTTGTTCTTTGACCAATAGTTACTTCAAATATACAAAAAAAAGTTAATATAATATTAGCAATATTAGAAAGTATTTTTTAATATGAATTCAACGATATTAATTATGTATAATATAATCAAGATATTGTTATTCAATTTTTTCGGTCAAGGTTCATCTTGAAATGTGTGTGCGTCTTATTCATTGAAACGGAGGTAGTATATAGTTTCTTTTTCCTAGATATGACAGAGTGGTAGAGCAAGCAGGTTCCTTAGAATTTTATTCATCAGAACTATTATTGTATAGATCTTCTATAAACTTCTACAAAATCTAAAATGTGGGTGCTAGAAAAAATTCCACATAACACACTTCTTAAAAATTTGTGTAGAGGCACAATGAGCAGACCCAATTAGTTAGTGCCACAATCCTATCTTATTCTGATATGCCCGTGGAAGGGACATGGATCTAGCAACCAACCATCAATGGTCACGCATATTCTCCATGTTAGATCCCTTAGGATCACCTAGCTCAAGAAAAAGCCACAAAAGGGGGATCAGATGTTGTGTACCTTGATCTGGAGGTCCAGCCATGGCCTCCTCTTGCTTCTTCTTCTGCTTGTGTTCTTGATCTTCAGCTGTGAGTGGTTCTTCCTGGTGCTTTCAGTCCTTGCTTGATCAGAGAGCAGGGGAGAGAGAGAGAGAAGAGCACAACCGTGTGAGGGTGTATATGCTTCTCAAACCCTAGGGCCCCTTTATATAGGACCTGCACCAGGGGAACCATACCTGAGAGATGGATGGTCAGGATGCCCCTGATCAGGGCATCCAAGGGCTGCGATTAAAAGCCTCTTAAAAGATCTTAATTTGTCTTAGATTAATTACAGCAACCTGTAGATCACTGTAGATTACTTATATCCAACATTCTTCCCCTTGATCGTAAGGATAAACTTTATAAGCCCATTTTTCAACAAAACAACATATGAGACAACAGAATTACAACAGTCATATAGTACCGCAGAACCCAATTACTACAATGCACCACTTTATTTCAAAACAGAACTCCTTTAACTTAAGAGCTCCATAAACTTATACTTATTACAAACTTATGAGCGCAACTCTTTGTTAAAACTTATACAGAGACAATAAATTGCAATTGTCAGTTAAGTACCATTGAACTAATTGACTATAGTACATCGTTCCATCGAAGAGAAGAACCCTTCTTGGACTTATGGGGAGATGGTGTCATAACGGTCCCAATTCCAGGATCAAAAGCCTACTGCCAATCCCATGCTAGCAACATGTTCTTTGAACACATTGGGTGGCTGGCCTTTCGTGAGTGGATCCGCTAACATTGCGTTAATCCTTATATGCTTAATACTTATTGTCTGATCCTGGATTCTATCTTTCACAACATGATACTTGATGTCAATGTGTTTAGCACCACCACTTGACTTGTTGTTACTCGAATAAATCATTGCGGGTTGATTATCGCATAAAAGAGTGAGTGGCTCAGATATACTGTCAATCACCCTTAAACCCGGAATGAAATTCTTCAGCCATATTGCCTGCCCGGTTGCCTCATAACATGCCACAAACTCTGCCTGCATTGTTGATGATGCAGTAACACTTTGCTTGGTGCTTTTCCAAGAAATAGCTCCTTCTGCTAGGGTGAAAATATAACCCGATGTGGATTTCTTAGTGTCAACACACCCCGCAAAATCAGCATCTGAATAACCCACCACCTCGAGGTTATCAGTTCTCTTATATGTGAGCATGAGGCCTTTAGTGCCTTGCAAAATAGCGCAAAGCTTTCTTAGCAGCCTTCCAGTGATCCAACCCTGGATTCGACTGATATCTACCAAGCATCCCAGTTATAAAAGCTAAGTCAGGGCGAGTGCACACTTGTGCATACATCATACTTCCAATAATTGAAGCATAAGGAACTGACTTCATTTGCGCACATTCATAATCATTACTTGGGAACTGAAAAGTCCCAAACTTATCACCCTTGACAATAGGAGCAGGCGAGACTGAGCACTTATGCATATTGAACTTTTTGAGTACATTCTCAATGTACGCTCTTTGTGATAGCCCCAAGATTCCTCTGGATCTATCTCGGTGAATTTGAATGCCTAAGACATAAGCGGCTTCACCGAGATCCTTCATATCAAACTTTGAGGAGAGAAACCTTTTAGTTTCTAGCAGCATATTCTTATCGCTACTGGCTAAGAGTATGTCATCAACATATAGTATCAGGAAGACAAAATTGCTCCCCCTGAACTTCACATAAATGCAATTGTCCACTTCATTTTCTTTGAAACCAAAATTCTTTATCACTTGATCAAACTTGAAGTACCATTGCCTTGAAGCTTGCTTTAATCCATAAATGGATTTCTTAAGACGACATCCTAAGTGTTCCTTCCCTTCCATAACAAAACCTTCCGGTTGAGTGATGTCTACGCACTTCTATTCTTGTAGACAGTTGTTGGGCCTCCAAGTGCAGAGGTTTGTAGAACAGCAACAAGTTTTTCCTTAAGTGGATCACCCAAGGTTTATCGAACTCAGGGAGGAAGTGGTCAAAGGTATTCCCTCTCAAGCAACCCTGCAATAAAGATACAAGAAGTCTCTTGTGTCCCCAACACACCCAATACACTTGTCAGGTGTATAGGTGCACTAGTTCGGCGAAGATATAGTGAAATACAAGTGGTATAGATATAAGACAACGGTGCTAGAAAATAGCTTGATGGCGTGGAAGAGACTAAAGGCAAACTGAAATAAAGATGGCAACAAGCAAACATGTAATAGATCTAATAGCAAACGGTGTATCAATGCTTAGAAACAAGGCCTAGGGATCATACTTTCACTAGTGAAAACTCTCATATAAATATATCATCTTCATGATACTACGCTGAACTACTCTCCGATTGGACACTCTAATCCATGGTAGGGCTATAACAGCACACCTCAAAGTAAGCCTTTCCCCTCTAGATAACCCCACACTGTCACCTTGAACACTAGATGGTTCCAACAAACACCACAATTTCATAAAGACATCCAACTCCAAATATAACTCATAACAAGTATTTGTAATCTCTAGCCTAAGTGCCACCATGGTGTGCACGCTGTCACTTTCACACACATGGGGAGAGCAGAGATATATTAAAGCACTTGAGTAGCAAGGTATATCTATAGATTACAAGCTCATGATCTCAATAAGATCATGCATAGAGAGAGATGAACACATAGCTACCGGTAGAACCCTTAGCCTCGAGGGAGAACTACTCCCTCCTCATCATGGGAATCAACAACGGTGATGGAGATGGCGGTGGAGATCAATGGAGATGGCTCCGGGGGCACTTCCCCGTCCCAGCAGGGTGCCGGAACAGAGACTTTCTGTCCCCCGAATCTCCCCTTCGGTGGCGACGGCGCTGCGGAACTTTTCGTGGCTGGAGGCTTGACAATTTAGGGGTTATGCATCGGGAGGCTCTTATAGGCGAGAGGGGAAACCGAGGGGGTGCCGGAGGGCCCCACACCACCCCCTGGCGCGGCCTGGCCTGGCCTGCACCACCAGGTGGTGTGGCCACCCTCTGGCCCTTCTCCGTCTCGTATTCTGGCTCCAAGTGTCCCCCGGTAAAATAATAACTTTGGCTTTTGTCCCGTATAATTCCGAGAATATTCATTTTCTAACTTCCTGGAACCAAAAACAGCATAAAACAGGCAGCTGGCACTATGGCTCTTGTTAATAGGTTAGTCCAAGAAAGTGTATAGAAAGTACTCCAAAGTTGGAACAAAACATAAGAAAGTAGATAAAACCAAGCATGGAACATCAAAAATTATAGATACATTTGCAATGTATCATTGAGCCATGTAAACATCCTCATGTAAGTCACCATTCAGAAATGCCGTTTGACATCCATCTGATGCAACTCCAGATCATAATGAGCCACAAGAGCCATAATAATTATGAACGAGTCCTTAGAAGAGACAGGTGAAAAAGTCTCATTATAATCAATACCTTCTCTTTGAGTGATGCCCTTAGCCACAAGCCTTGCTTTGAACCTTTCAATATTACCTTTGGAGTCACGTTTGGTCTTATAGACCCATCTACTGCCCACAGTTTTGGCTCCTTTAGGGATTTCTACTAAGTCCCATACATCATTAATGCTCATGGACTTCATTTCATCTTTCATAGCATCAAGTCATTCTGACGAATGATCACTTTGTATGGCTTCCTTAAACGTTGTAGGATCATCATCCAACATCGACTCATTCATATCCTCACTCATATAAGTGACATAATCACCAGAAATGGCGAACTTTCTAGCCCGCTTAGACCTTCTGAGTGGTACATTGTTTGGTACCTCAACCACAACTTCAGGCTGCTGAGCATCTTCCATAGAAGTATCATTAGGTATGGTCTCTGGCGGAGTCACCGGTATCTCAGCAGGGGTAGGATTAGCAGTCCTTTCAACTGGAGGTATAACCACATCATGAATAGGAAACACTAGCTCTTAGATCACAGGGATCGGAACATAATCCAGTTTCTCCTCCAAGATTATTTCCCTAGGAGTCATACTCCCCCTCATCATATCACTTTCCAAGAACACAGCGTGCCTTGTTTCAACAAACTTAGTAAATCGCTTTGGACAATAGAAACGATATGCCTTAGATTTGTCAGGATAACCAATGAAGTGGCAGCTGACGGTCTTGGGGTCTAACTTTCCCATAATTGGATTGAAAACTCTTGCCTCAGCAGGGCAGCCCCACACATGCAAATAACTCAGGGTAGGTTTTCTCCTAGTCCATAATTCATACGGCGTTTTTGGCACCGATTTACTAGGGACCTTATTGAGAATATGTGCAGCTGTCTTTAGAGCTTCTATCCATAAAACAAGCGGCAAAGTGGAGTGACTTAACATACTTCTTACCATATCCATAAGAGTACGATTCTGCCTTTCAACGACTCCATTTTGCTGAGGTTCGCCTGGTGCTGAATACTGAGCAACAATACCATTTTCCTGCAGGAACTTAGCAAAAGGTCCAGGAATTCGGCCATAAGAAGTGTGTCTACCGTAGTACTCACCACCACGATCAGACCTTACAACTTTGATCTTTTGACCAACTTGATTCTCAACTTCAGCTTTAAATATCTTGAACTTTTCTAATACCTCAGATCTTTCTTTGATAGGATAGATGTATCCAAAGTGGGAGAAGTCAACAGTGAATGTTATAAAGGAATCAAAACCATCCACTGATCTCACATTGAATGGACCACAGATATCTGTGTGAATGATTTCTAAAACTCCCGTGCTTCGATTTGCACCTTTCTTTATTCTCTTAGTATATTTCCCTTTGATGCGATCAATACAATGATCTAGATCTGCATCCGAGAAATCCAAAGGATGAAGGACTTTCTCCTTAATGAGATGCTCAATTCTCCCCTCGAAATATGGCCCAAACGATAGTGCCATAGTTTCGAAGTAGTCTCATCATCATCTCGCTTACGCTTGGTACTAACATTCACATTAGAAGAGGCATCAACTTCATTTAGGGAATCACTTAAGGAAACAAGATAAAGTTTGTCTTGTCAAAAGGCAAGACTAACATCATTATTGTCAAACATAATTATACATCTCTTGTTCCCAAAGTCACAGTGAAAACCATCATCATCTAAGAATGAGACGGATACAAGGTTTCGTCTCATAGAGGGTACATAAAGAACATTACATAAACGAAGCGTAAAGCCGCTATGTGTCAACACCCAGATTTTTAATTCCAGATGCCTGTTATGCCATACATCGCAATCCCAGGATTACCATTTTTGTGGGACATAACAGATTGGATATCACAATACATCATCCATTACAAACCATAATAAAGGTCTTACATAAATAAAGGATCTCATGATCTAGTCTTAATACAACAAGCAGCGGAATAAATAATAAGCGTAGCGGTGGGGTCCATCTTCAGAGTCACAGGCAATGCTAACGATGGGAGATAGTCCGAGTTATCATAGCCGTCCTACTGTCCTTCCTCTTGGTAGTCCCCTTCATAGTCTGGCCATAGGAATAGCCAGGGACAAAAGCCATGCGTACTTTTTAAGTACTCGCAAACTATCACTAACAAGAGAGGTAATTCTAGTAGAAATGCTAAGTTCTAAGTTTACTTGCAAAGTTAAGTTTGAAACCTAAGCTGAGTTCAGAAACAAAGACAGATAAAACAAAGTTTGAAAAAACCTAAGTGGGAACTTAGTTATCATAGTTACAACTCTTTTGTGGTCAAAACATGTCACAATTCATTTCATAAGTCATTTTGAAAACATCTGACAACGGAACCGTATGGCCAATCCAATTGTCCATAACCGTAGACGCGGCTATTCGAATAGTTTGCCACTCTGCAGAGGTGGTGCACTTTCACCACAAGATTCGATACATCTGTCAGGGACAACCCTGAATCATCATACTTAGTATGCAGATAATCAAACATAACCTTTCTTTACACACCCTAGTATAAGCACCTCTCCTATGAGCATGGCCTCCCAACCATGACCATCTGTCATCTTGGGCACTGCATAGGTGGACAACATTGAGAGGTAGCCTCAGCTCAAACCTCTCCCGCGAGGGAACTAATACTAAGGCATATAAACTTCCAGCTAAGCCTTACCCAATTCAGGTATTGTGGTTGTACGATAGAATTGGAATGGTATCGCTGTAGGGGTTCGTAGCATGGAAAACAAAAATTTTCTATCGCATACAAACAAACAAGCCAAGATCTATCTACTAGATTGTAGCAACGAGTCGATAGAGGAACTCACCCTCGAAGATTCCAAAGCGGTTAACGAGAGCAGATTCTCGTGGGTGATGTAGTCGATTTTTCCGATCTCAAGATCACAGAGACGATCCTTCCGTACCATCGCAGCTCCCGTAGTCGGTCACACGCTCGATACTGACGAAGACCTTCCTCTCCCTTGTTCCAGCAGTGGAGGTTGTAGCACTCTCCTCGCGATTCCAAAAAGACAACGTGGTACCGAAAGTAGAGGGAAATCCGCAGGCTTCGCCTTAAGCGAAGTAGTATGGTGGAGCTTATGAGAGAGGCTATTAGTGGTCTAGTAATTAGACACACCAATTAGAAGGCTCTAAACCAATTAGAAGGCTCTAAACCGCCAGCTAAAGCAATTAGAAGCTCTAAACCAAAACGGCTCTAAACCGGAGGTAGAAGATAGGAACTTGTGTGTGCTAGGAGGGGAGCCCTGCCCCTCCTTATATAGGTGGGAGGGAGGAGAGTCCTCCCAAGTCGGCTTGGTGGGCGCCGCCAAGGGAGGAACCCTCCTCCAATTCGGCCTCCACCAATCCTCCTCTCTTCCCACTTCCCAAAATTGCCGTTTGACTTTCAAACTAGCCGTTTGACTTTTCAATTTAGGATTTAAATAAACCCTTTATTTTGGATAGCAAGAACACCTAGTACATGATGCAATCATTCCAACTTACAATGACACATTCATGTACCCTTCCCCCCCCCCGGAGTGCCTGGACATTCCGGGACCTTCTAGAATGTTCCCGATGAAAACACCGGAACCATTCCCCAACTCCGAAATGGGACTTTCCTTATATGAATCTTATTCTCCGGACCATTCCGGATCTCCTGATATCCGGATCCCATCCGAGACTCCGAACAACATTCGGTCTCTTTCTCATAATACCATAACTACTCAAAACAACGTCGAATCCTTAAGTGTGTCTCCCTACGGTTCGTGAATTATGCGGACATGATCGAGACACTTCTCCGAACAATAACCAATAGAGGAATCTGGAAATTCATATGGCTCCCACATATTTCTACGATTACTTTGCGATCGAATGAACCACTTACATACGATACCAATTTCCCTTTGTCTCACGATAGTTTACTTATCCGAGGTTATGATCGTCGGTATCTCTGCATACCTAGTTCATCCTCGTTACCGATAAGTATTCTTTTCTCGTTCCCGTGATATGTGATCCCTTGTGACCAAGTCACATGCTTGCAAGCTAATTGGATGACATTTCACCGAGAGGGCCCAGAGAATATCTATCCGTCATGTGGATGGACAAATCCCACTCTTGATCCATGTGTTTCAACCAATACTTTCCGAACACTCAATGCCACTTTTATAGCCACCCTGTTACGGTGTGGTGTTTGATGACATCAAAGCATCCATCCAGTAAAGGTGATATGCATGATCTCATGGTCGAAGGAATTAGGTTACTATGTATCAGAAAGCATATAGCAATTTAACTATTGAAATGACTTGATCTTTATGCTATGCTTATCTATAGGAGTATGTCCATCATATCATTCTCCTAATGATATGACCCTGTTGTTAATAACATCTCTATGTTCATGATCAGGAAACAATGATCATATATTAACCAACAAGCTAGTTTAACAAGAGGCTTTACTAGGTACTCTTATTTTAGTTTACAAATCACACAAGTATTAATGTTTCCGGTTAATACAATTATAGCATGGTATGTAAACATTTATCATAAGTATGAAGATATGATAATAACCACTTTATTATTGCCTCTTGGGCATATCTCCAACAATCGCATCTGAACCTAACCATCAGTTTTTATAAAAGGGGCTAAGGCTCATGCCTCAACATTTTCATCATCATCATAAACCATTTGTGTTTCTCAACACATGTCAAAACATCTCAATAGAATGACTCGTCATTCCAAGGTTTTCACAAGTCATTTTCACCAAGTATTCCCATCTAAAGTGATCTAGTTTTGGTTTTGCTCTAACTACTAAGTTAAGAGTGTTCACTAATGTGGGATGCTAATCTCAATATCATGCCATAGAATGACATCTAAGTTTAACTAGATAGGTCAAGTTTTATACTCTTTATGCTACCTTTAAACAAGTAAGGGACTTTGGTAAAGTAAAGAAGTAAAGCTTGGAAATAAACTTGGAATAGGTATAAGTCAACATGGTATAACCAAAGCATGCCTAATGCCTTTGCTTAGGTTATCTAGCTTGCTAACAATAGATTGCCTTGGTTGGTGCAGTGGTTGAAGTTTTCTTCCTCCTCTTCTTGGTAGAACTCCTCTTCCTCGAAAGCTTGGTCGGTACTATCGTCTATAAATACATACGGGATACACAATCACCAATAAATGCTTAACTAGTTTACTTAGCACACTAAGGCACACATTTGATGATCTATTATCATCACAAGCATCACAAGGTTTAACGAACTAGTTTCATTTATTTTATTTGAGAAAAGTAATTTCTACTCATTGAAATTAACTAAGATTTAATATTCTCCAATTAAAATATGGGATCATGTGGACACATGTCATCACCACATAATCTAACATATGGGAATGTGATTTTATAGGTTGGATCACATTTTAATAAGTTTAAGTTTAATAATTAATGATTTAAAGTGACTAGAAATGCCTATATAGCATTATTTTGGTACTAGTCCAAAGTCACAGCATGCAAACCTTAATCTTATTTCATATTCAGATAGGTATGGTTAAATGTGATTTTTGAGAGTTGTAATCAACTCAAAAGCTATTATGGTTGATTTTAGAAAAATATTTGAATGTGCAAAAGATTTTGTCTTGTTATTTTTACTAGGAGAGATCTCTAACTCTAAATGATTTACATCCAATGGGCTTGGATAGAGGTCTTCATTAGCTTTCCAACAAAATTGGAATCACTCAATTTGGATTTGTAAAACTCTCTGAATTGATTTTTAAACTAAGGGAGAGAATTGATTTTAAGTCTAAATAGAAAAATCTTAATTTAATTACTAGGTCAGAGGGCAACTGACAGGCTGGTCCCGCATGTCAGCAGCACTTTAAACCCGAAGCGGTACGGGGCAATCTGGGCGCTACGATTAGAACAAGGATCAACGGTCCACGGTCGTCGTCGGCGAGACCGAACCCTAGAGCGGTCACTGGGGTTCTACTGGGAACGTACCAGGGTTCCAGCTAGTGCAGCGAGGCGGGCAAACAAACTGGTGGATGACGGCGGACTCAGGCAAGGTCGTGGCAGGGGCTGAGGTGGACGAAATCGACGGGGACTTCTCCTCCTTCAGAGCTTACCTCCGGTGGAATTCGGCGATGTCGCCGAGTGGCTCATGAGAGGGAAATGGTTAGTGGAGAGAGGGGAGTGAGATGGTGTGAAGAGTGAGGCTGGGGGTGGCCTCCTCATATAGGTTCGACGAGGGGACCAACAGGTGTGGGCTGGCGTCTCCGGCCAGGGCGGTACAGAGGGTTATCGGCGTGGGCGAGGTAGGCAGGCAGTGGGCGGTCTGCTGGTGGTCCTCTATGGCGTAATGGCATGGCTAGGGGCGGTGGCAAATGGTCGAGGGCTTCGCGCGCTCTGGGAGACAGAGACGGTGCTCGACGGTGATCATGGCGACTGTGGATCGCGCGGCGGTGCACGGCCGTGTCTGGCGGGGTGTGGGTGTCAAGGCGGGGCGACATGCACGATTTGGTGTCGAGGCATGGTCTGTGGCGTGCTGGCGGCGATCGTGCCCTGGCGCGCTCTAGCTGCACGTAGAGAGAAAGGGCGGCGCGGCGCTGAGGTGGTCCAGGGGCTAGCAGCGATCGAGGGGTGGACAGGGAGAGGCGGTAGGGTTAGGTGGTGCTAGCAGGCAAGCTGGAATGGCGTGGCTTGGTCTCTAGCGCGTTGCCCGCGTTCGGCCGGCGGTGACTGATACGTCCAAAAACGTATCTACTTTCCCGAACACTTTTGCTATTGTTTCTCCTCTAAACTTGTGTGATTTGGATACAACTAACACGGACTGATGCTGTTTTCAGCAGAATTGCCTTGGTGTCTAGTTTTTGTGCAGAAAATCAACTATCAAGAAAATCCCGGAAAATATGCCAACAATCCTATTTCACCAGAAGACTCCCAGAGCCAGAATACGAGACAGAGGAGGGCTGGGCCCAGGCCACACCACCTGGCCGCGCGGGCTAGCCCAGGCCACACTAGGGGGTGGTCTGGCCGCCCCAGACACCCCCTCGGTCTCCCCCTTCGCCTATAAGAAGCCTTATGACCTAAAAACTCAGGGGAGTTCGACGTTTTTCCAGAAGGAGTTCTGCTCCGCCGCCACCACCAGATTCCACGATTCGGAACCAGAAACTCCGTTCTGGCACCCTGCCGGGACAGGGAATTGGAGGAGATCATCGCCATCATCATCACCATCGCTTCTCTATTAACCATCCATGTTTCCCCCATCTATGAGTGAGTAATCCCCCGCTGTAGGCTATGGGGATGGTAGGGATTGGATGAGATCGTTCATGTAATGGCATCAGATTGTTAGGGCATGGTGCCTAGTATCTTCTATTAGTGCTTTATGACTTTGTTGTGACTTGTTATGCTTAATGCTTGTCACTAGGGCCCGAGTGCCATGATTTCAGATCTGAACATGTTATTGATTCATTATGATAGTATTGTTTATGGTCTTACCTGCAAGTTGTATACACACATTGTTGTCCGGAACCAATGGCCCCGAAGTGACAGAAATCGGGATAACCGGAGGGAATGGCTTTGATGTGAGGATCACATGTGTTCATAGAGTGTTAATGCTTTGCTCCGGTGCTCTATTAAAAGGAGAACCTTAATTGTCAGTAGTTCCCTTGAGGCCCCGCTGCAAACGGGATGGCAGGACAAAAGATGTTGTGCAAGTTCTCATTGCGAGCACGTATGACTATATATGGAACACATGCCTAGGATTATCTAGTACTTGGATGCTTTATCTTATTTATCTGCAATTGCCCTATGTTCTGATTGCTATGTGAATTGTCTTGTCCATGCAACGCCATTCATCCATCCATCCCTATGCCTACCTTTTCGACTCCCACATCGCTATTGTTCTTCTTGTCTTTACTCTACTATCGCTACTTTACTATTCCTACTACAAAACTGTTGCTACTGATAAACTGCCGTGACAAGATTGTTTCCAGGTGCAGCTGAATTGACAACTTAGTTGTTAAGGATTATAAATATTCTTTGGCTCCCCTTGTGTCGAATCAATAAATTGGGTTTCACTTCCCTCGAAAATACTGCGATACACCCCCTATACTTGTGGGTCATCAAGACTATTTTCTGGCGCCGTTGCCGGGGAGCATAGCTTTATTTATTAAGTTCACTTGGATTCTCTATTGTTCGCTGCTATCCATCCATCATGGGTAAGTCTCGTGATGGCAAGGTTCCTATTTTACCATCCACTACAAGAAGAGGTACGGTTTTGAACACCTATGTTGCTCTTGATTCACCATCTGTTATGAGTAAGCTCGTTACACCACCACACACACATGCTATGCACACTGCTACTACTGGTGAATTTGAAACTTATGATACTTATGATGCTTCTTCTACTGTGATTGATAAGAGTGGTTCATTAGGTCCTTTCCTAGATGCTACGATTGCTAGAACTATAGCTGGTATTGAAGACGGTTATGTTGAGATGACCGATGAATTTATTAAAGAATGTAAAAACACCCATGATAGGGGCACTGATAAGAGTCTCCTTGAGAGGCGTACTATTAGACCCAAATTGTCTCCTATTGCTAAGTTTGCTGCTTCTCCCATAAACATTAAAGATAAAGATTATGATTTCTCTCTTGATCTATCTTACATAGCTATTGTTGAGAAAGAATCTTTTTGTGGGACTAAGAATGAAAGTGCGGTAGCACATATGAATGAGCTTCTACCATGAGTGGCTTGTTTTCTGATGATATTAAGATGCGTACTTACTTTGTTGCTAAGATTTTCCCCTTTTCACTGAAAGGAGAAGCTAAACTTTGGTTTAGTAATTTACCTCCTGGATCTATTGATAGTCCTGATTGCTTGATTAGTACTTTCCTGCAGAAATAATTTCCTCCTAGTGCTAGTCATTATATTTTACAGGAACTTTTTGATTTTAAACAGGGAGAAAAAGAGATATTGCCCAAATCTTGGGCAAGGTTTTGTGCTTTGATTCATGCATTGGCTGGAAGTCCATTACCTAAGAATGAGCTTCTTGATATATTTTATAATGGACTAACGAAAGAATCTAGGACATACCTAGAGAGTTGTGCTGATTGTGTTTTCAGGAATTGGACTCCCAAGGAAGCTGAGGAATTAATGGCTAAAATAAGAAAGAACTATGAGGATTAGACTCCTCCTGAACTAGCTATACCTGAAGTAATTATACCTGAACCAACTATTCCAGTGCCTATTCCAACATCAAAGAAGAGGGGAGTTATTGAATTAAATGATGAAGTGATGAAGGAAGCTAAGAAATGTCTTAAGGAGAAGGGAATTAAAGCTGCAGATGTCAAGAATTTACCTCCTATTGAAGAATTATGTAAGCCTATCCCCTACTCATCCACTATTGAGGTACACTCTCTCCAACACTTTGATGAAGGTGATATCCCTTACTCTAAACCTCCTGATCAATGCTTAGAAGAATTCGATATATTCATTGTTAAGCAAGATAATTTCAATAAAAGGGTGCAAAATCATCTAATGGAAAACTCTAGAGCCATTGTTGAGTTAAAAGACATTGTGGAAAGAACCTCTAATGATGTTAAAAATGATTGTTAAACACTTTCAAATGGTTCAAACTCAAATAGATCAACTCATTAAAGTGCAAAAAGACTTGCTAGTTAATGCTGCTAAAGAAAAACATGCTTATGAAATTAGAACTAGAAGTGGTGCTGCTACCCAGGATCCTCTATATCCTGAGGGGCATCCCAAAAGAATTGAGCAGGATTCTCAACAAGCTGAAAATAGTGGTGCTACTCGTAAGAAAAGGAAAAAAGAAACATAAAGCTATTGTAGAACCCTCTGAACCTGCTATAGATCCTAATAGTATATCTATTTCTGATGCTGATACTGAAAGTGGTAATGAAGAAAATGAAGCTCCAAATGAAGAGAAAGTTGAAGAAGAACCTGAAAAGCACACTAAGAATACTAAATACACTAAAGAAGATTTTGTTGCTAAGAAACATGGTAGTGAAAGAGAGCCTTGGGTCCAAAAACCTATGCCTTTCCCCGATAAGAAACACAAGTCAAAGGAAGACGAACACTATAATAAGGTTTGTGAGTGGATGAAACCTTTATTCTTGCAAATTCCTTTAACTGATGCTATTAAATTTCCTCCTTACTCAAAGTATATGAAGGATATTGTCTCGAATAAAAGGAAGATCCCTAATGAAGAAATTTCTACTTTGCTTGCTAATTATTCCTTTAACGGTAAGGTTCCAAAGAAACTTGGAGACCCAGGGATTCCAACTATCCCTTGCTCTATTAAGAATAGTTATGTTAGAACTTCTTTGTGTGATTTGGGAGCTGGAGTTAGTGTTATGCCTTTCTCTCTCTATAAGAGGCTTCAACTAGAAAAATTAATACCAACTGATATATCTTTGCAAATGGCTGATAAATCTACTACTATTCCTATTGGTATATGTGAGGATGTACCTATTCAAGTGGCTCATAATTTCTTGATATTAACTAATTTTGTTGTGCTTGAAATGCCTGAATATGATAATATGTCTATTATTCTTGGGAGACCTTTTCTTAATACTGCAGGGGCTGTTATTAATTGTAATCAAGGAAAGGTGACCTTTAATGTTAATGACAAGGAACATACTGTCTATTTACCCAAGAAGATTGAAAGGACTTATGGATTGAATTCAATTGAACATGTTGAGGGCATTCAAGTTGGAGAAATATATTGTCCCATACCAAGAGAAAAAATTGAAACTATTATGATTGGGACCTTTGCTATCAAGGTTGAGGTAACATAATCATTAGTGGAATACAAGGTTTTGTCTCATATGAAATTGTTTTGCTAACAAGACCTGATCAACCTTGTTAACAAAAGGATTTCATTGAACAAAACAATGTTTTCACCATGATTATCTCCGTTTACTTTTATTCTATCCATTTTAGTTTTTGCTTTCGTTTAGTTTTCTTTCTTGTTGTTAGTTGCTTGCATGTTAGAGTGTCTTAGAACTTCTATAGTTCTAGCCTTGTTTTGTCATTGCATCATTCCAAAAAAAATCTGTCTATCAGAAAAATCATTCATCTATGCCTGAAAAATGCCCAAAAATAAAGTGTCTCGAAAAATTCCAGAAAATTCATATTAAATTTTTACGTGAAAAAGGGGCAGAGGAGTGCGTGGAAAGTACCAGGGGGACCCACCAGGCAGGCACACCACCTGGTGGCGCGGCCTGCCCTGGGTGGCGCCATGCGATGGTGTGGGCCACCCCTGGCCCTCCACTCACTCTCTCACTTGCCACTTTCTTCTCTCTCCCGAGTAAGCTCTAGTTCATTGCTCAAAATTGCGTTCTTGCTGTGCTTGCTCTCGATTTTTTTCGATCTCCTTGCTCAGCCCATCTTTGTTGCTGAAATTTGGAGCATTTGTTCTCCGGTATGTGACTCCTCCTCTTGTCCAAGTAGATTTGTGTTTAGTGGATTATATCTCGAGTATTTTGCTGTTGTAGGTGGCAGGTTATGAGAGCTTGTAAGCTTGTTTGATGCTTAGAGATATAGTTTTGATGCATGTTTTAGGCCTCTTACAAGTCCCTATGAGTAGTGCCCTTCATTATATTCACTTTGCAATCACTTGTTTAATAGGTGTTTAAATTTCAGAATATTAAGCATGAACAACCATACCTTTGGAGAGATATTTGAGAGGGATGCACCTAGGAGGTCGAGGCCCTCAAGATCATCCTCTCAGTTTAGGCCATCATACAACGAAGATCTCATTGCAACTCGTATTGGTAATGAAGGAGATGATGGGGATGCTCACCCATCTACTTTTGCTTGTTTTACTTTCTTACAAGCTACAGGGATTCTTGATGATTTCTTGCTACTGATTCAGAGGGTTGGTTTGACCTCATATATGCAAGATGAGAGTGAGCAATACGCTATGCTCACCAAAACTTTTGTTGAGAGCTTCGTGTTTACTAACACACCCTATCAGTCAACTGTCTCTTTCAAAATTTATAACCTGTCCTTCACCATGTCATTGGAAAGATTTTGCAGTGTTGTAGGTGTAAGCATGACAGGGACCGTGAAGAAGATTCAAGGGCGACCCGCTGATTTGCTAGAACTTTACCGAGGGGTGACCAATGATGATGACCACGTGGCACAACACGGAAAGATAAGAAATATCCAACTCCCTACTCTTAGATACTTTGCATATTATCTTGCTACTAGCTACTTGGTAGGGAGAATACGAGTAATATCTCCAACTATCATTTAGCCTTCCTTGCTGCTGCGCATAACAACGATACTCAGTATAACCTTGGCTCGCTTATTGCTCACCGCCTAGCTGCTAGGGGGCCTATCTATGGGGGCATCATTGCCTCACGTATGGTCAATGCATTAGGGCTTTCAGTGGACCCCAATGATACTGTATTGGCACCACAAAGGCTTGACCTTATTGCTATGAAAACTCATCACTTTGTCACTGCTGATTCTGATTTGGGCGGTCTAGTATATAGGATGCTGTTTACTGACGGGGATGAGAGGGAGATCCCTTTGCCACGGTCTTTTTTGTTTAGTGTTCACAGGAGAATGTGGTCGCGCTCCAAGGAGGAGGTGGACGAGCAGCTTCGCTTGCTGGGTTTCCACGAGCAACATCAGGAGGATGTACCCTCCTACGATTACTCCACGCACTACGAAGGGACATACTCGAGCTCACACCAGGACGAGGGTACCTCCTCGTCATTCCACGGTGACACTTCATCCTGGCCAGCTTGGGATTGATACCCACTTAGGCCAAAAGCCTAAGCTTGGGGGGAGGTACGCCGACATTGAAGGAAATATGCCCTAAGAGGCAATAATAAAGTTGTTATTATGTATTCCTTGTATATGATAGATGTTTATTTTGCATGCTATAATTGTATTGATAGGAAACATCAATACATGTGTGTTTAATAAACAAAAAGGGTTCCTAGTTATGCCTCTCTTATAGACTAGCTTGTTGATTAACAAGATGATCAAGGTTTCCTGATCATGGACATTGGATGTTGTTAATAACAAGGTCACAACATTTGTGAAATGATGTGATGAACATTCATCCGAAGTATAGCATTACGATCAAGTCATTATGTTTATATTGCTATAACATCATATGAAGTAATCTTTATCCTTAGACCATGAGATCATGTTAATTGCTAACACCGGAAGAGTATCTTGATAACATCAAACGTCACACCGTAACAGGGTGACTATAAAGATGGGTTCAATGCTACGAAGGTGTTATGTTGAGGCTCATGGATCAAGAGTGGAATTTGTCAATCTAGATGACAGATAGATATACTCTGGGCCCTCTCGGTGATGTCACATTAGGATAGCTTGCAAGCAAGTGATGTGATCACTATAATGTTATATCACGGGAACGAGAAAAGAGTGCATGTCAGTAACGAGATCAAACTAGGTATGGAGATACCGATGATCGAATCTCGGACATGTAATATATCAAGAGACAAAGGGATTTAGTTACAAGCGTTAAAGGTTCTCACGATCACAGGAGTCATCGTTGAATGTGTAGGAGTCGACGGATCTCGTGTCCCGCTGATTATTGATCGAAGAAGGGTCTCGATCATGTCTGCATTATTCGCGAACCGTAGGGTGGCACACTTAAGAGTTACTGGACACCATTTTTGAGCACATATGTTTCAGACGAAAGAATTGCAAAGCGCAGGAATTGTTTCAATAGAAACCAGAAATTGTTTCGGGTGAAATTGCAGAAGGTGGTTCTGCATGTGATATTGAAATATTGCAAGGGGCTATATGTGAATGTTTGTTAATTAAAGTAATTAACAAAATTCTGAATAAATTTAATAAAAGAGTTTTTATTAAATGAGAGAGCATTAAATTTGGAGAAATTTAATGCATTTAAAGTGGAGACTTTAAAAGGGAATGTGAAGAGGCATTTTAATGTGGAGGAGTTACCACCACATGAATGGGGGAGGTGAGGGGTCACCCCTTCCATGCGCCGGCCATGGATAGAGGGGGCACCCCCCTCCTCCTATAAAAGGCCACCCATTCCCTCCTTCATCCTCACACCTCCTTGTGAAGGATCTCTCTCCCCCTCTAGAATTATTCCCCCATGGTCTCGGATTAGCGAGATACATGTTCCCGGTGGCATTTCGTCTGGAAGGAGTTGCTGCTTCCGCTGGATCGTTGGAGCGAGGAGGTGGAGGTTGTCCGGTGGCTTGAACGTGTGTGCGAGTGCGGATGCGCTGCTGAGTTGCGCCGCTCGGACTTCCTCACGATCTTGAGATCACCAAGTGTACGACTACATCAACCACGAGTTCCTACTCGTTAACAAAGCTCGTTGTCTTCGAGGGTAAGTTCTCTATGGATGTATGTCCACCCGTTTGCTTTGTACCTAGTAGATAGATCTTGGCGTGTAGTTCACACCGTAGGAATTTTTTTGTTTTCTATGCTGCGGACCCAACAGACATCGCACTCATCTCCTTATCATGTTGCGTCGGTACTTTGTGTATTCATGTTTCGTTCTCTTTTTAGTTTTCGTTCTTTCTTTGCTTTTGCTTTCTAAAACACAAAAAAGACCAAAAATATTTCTGTTGTTTCTACTTTTTTTTGCCTTTGTTTGCTTTTCCCTTTTTGCTTTGTTTGAACTATTCGAAAAACCCAAAAAGGTTTTGCTTTGCTTGTTTTTCCTTTTTGGTTCTTGCTTTAAAAATCAAAAACAACAAAAATATTTGTTATTCTTCTTTGGCTTTGTGAGTTTGTTGTAGGGTTCAGCAGTCCTTAGTGGGATGTGGTTTCATATTATTATTATTCAAGCCTCACAAGTGAAGGGCAATAATGAGGATTAATGACAACTTGAGGTGTGGTAAGAGGCTGGTAACAAACTCTATTTGTTTTCATTGTTGTACATATACTCATCAGTGTGGGCATGCTTAGTCTGTTCGTGTAGGGTGTATGTTATCTTTGGATGCTTAGTTGTTCTTGCTTTCATATGATTAGTCCCATCTTGCTAATAGTTTGTAACATGTCATATGAATGTTTGCTTGCATTACTCTATTCCTAACTTGGTATGACACCGTGGTATCCTCCTATGAATGTTTCATTTGAATTGACTTGGCACATGCTCACGCATGCATATGACTGAAATAATCAGTTAAGCCTCGAAGAATTATTTTGCCTTGAGGATCTTGAATCACTTTCATGCCATGATTAGTCCTGTTTTGTTGCAAGCATGATTATGACAGCTATTTTCTCTCGTTTGTCGCTCCCTTACTATTGCTAGCCTTCACTTTCACTGAGTATGTTTTACCCATGTTTCCAACTCCCTAAAACCAAATATTACCAAAGTGTCCACCATACCTACCTATTAGCATCATTTGCTACTTCCATGCATATTCAATATGCCTTGTTTTCTTCCGAATAAAATGTTTGCTTGTTATGACAAAGTTAGTTAGTAAAGCTCTCACGAACTTGATGGCACACTTTATTTCCTGCACTTAATAAACCTGAATCATTGTGACTGTCCATGAAAGTTATGTGCTTGCAAATTATAGGCTGGGGATTAGTAGAACCGTGCTGTCATGAGGAACGCTTTCAACACTTGTAAATATATACCCAGATGATACCATGCTCTTTTGTTTGCGGATGTCGTCGGTGTGAAATAAAAGGGGAGCTTGTAAGTCCATGGAGTTATGTATGTGTGTTAGAGAAACGCCTGGGTCGCCGATCTAATCCATGCCGTCATGGTGGAAACCTGCAGCGTAACCATAATGATATCTATGAAGCATTCTTCTTATAAAAAAGAGAGATAGCTATTGAGAAAAAGGAAAAAAGAGGTATATGAAAAGAGGAAAGAGAGAAAAAAGCACCATTTTGCCATGGTAAATAAGAAGATTGCTGAGATACTCATTGTCTGCTTGCCTTGTCATTTTGATATGGGGATTCTTCCGTATCATCGGGCAAGGGGTACCCCGTTGGCGGTTCTCTATGATACACACGTATTTACAATGACAAGAACTTACCGGTAATTAAAGTTGAGTAGCATGAGGAGCGGCCCTCGTACTCAAGGGACATGGGATTTCCAGTTTATAGTCTGTCAAGCATATAACTCAGACTGGACCTCACTTTCACCTTAACCATATTAAAGATGCTTATGATAGGGGCAATGAGAGCTCAAATCTAATGAGTATCATACTTTCAGCATTTGGAAGCCTTTCAAACTATCCAAAACCTTTTTATTTACTTGTTGAGTCTCCACATATTCTTTGAGCACCTTCTTGAGAGCATAGTTGTCATTCTTAGTGTAATGTGCTTGCCTCAAAACTTGATTATCTGTGTTATGACTTTGATGCTTGTATCTTTGATATCTTTACTTCTAGTCTTCACCTGAACTTCAGAGGTGCCTTGGCATTCATAATCAAAGGCAAGCGAGATACCACTCTATCATACCTTGTTATGAGCATTGTAATGTTGCTTATGTTTATGTTTCATGCTACTTATTATTTTTGAGTTGGAATCACTTCATAGCTTGCAATGCCTATTAAGTAAACTTAGTTGCATACTCCTTATTATGAATTGTCTAAGTAGTTGATAACATGTTGTACATCATATGAAGCAAATGTGTTCGTGAAAGTTCTTTTATCGCACTCAGTTTTCAACTAAATTGCTTGAGGACAAGCAATAAGCTAAGCTTGGGGGGAGTTGATACGTCCAAAAACGTATCTACTTTCCTGAACACTTTTGCAATTGTTTCTCCTATAAACTTGTGTGATTTGGATACAACTAACACGGACTGACGCTGTTTTCAGCAGAATTGCCTTGGTGTCTAGTTTTTGTGCAGAAAATCAACTATCACGAAAAATCTCGGAAAATATGCCAAAAATCCTATTTCACCAGAAGACTCCCGGAGCCAGAATACGAGACGGAGGAGGGTTGGGTGAGCCACACCACCAGCTGCCCAGGCTAGCCAGCGCCCGCAGGTGGTCTGGCCGCCCCAGACACCCCCTCGGTCTCCCTCTTCGCCTATAAGAAGCCTTCTGACCTAAAAACTCAGGGGGGTTCAACATTTTTCCAGAAGGAGTTCCGCCGCCACCACCAGATTCCACAATTCGGAACCAGAAACTCCGTTCTGGCACCCTGCCGGGACGGGGAATTGGAGGAGATCATCGCCATCATCATCACCATCGCTTCTCCATCGACCATCCATGTTTCCCCATCTATGAGTGAGTAATCCCCCGCTGTAGGCTATGGGGATGGTAGGGATTGGATGAGATCGTTCATGTAATGGCATCAGATTGTTAGGGCATGGTGCCTAGTATCTTTTATTAGTGCTTTATGACTTTGTTGTGACTTGTTATGCTTAATGCTTGTCACTAGGGCCCGAGGGCCATGATTTCAGATCTGAACATGTTATTCATTCATTATGATAATATTGTTTATGGTTTTATCTGCAAGTTGTATACACACATTGTTGTCCAGAACCAATGGCCCCGAAGTGACAGAAATCGGGATAACCAGAGGGAATGGCTTTGATGTGAGGATCACATGTGTTCACGGAGTGTTAATGCTTTGCTCTGGTGCTCTATTAAAAGGAACACCTTAATTGCCAGTAGTTCCCTTGAGGCCCCACTGCAAACGGGCTGGCAGGACAAAAGATGTTGTGCAAGTTCTCATTGCGAGCACGTATGACTATATATGGAACACATGCCTAGGATTATCTAGTACTTGGATGGTTTATCTTATTTATCTGCAATTGCCCTATGTTCTGATTGATATGTGAATTGTCTTGTCCATGCAACGCCCATCCATCCATCCCTATGCCTACCGCACTCGAATCCTACTGTTTACTGCTATTGTTATTGCTGTCTTTACTTTACTACTACTGTTACTTTACTATTCCTACAACAAAACTATTTCTACTGATAAACTGATGTGAGCAAGATTGTTTCCAGGTGCTAAATTGACAACTCAGTTGTTAAGGCTTATAAATATACTTTGGCTCCCCTTGTGTCAAATAAATTGGGTTTCACTTCCCTCGAAAATACTGTGATACACCCCTATACTTGTGAGTCATTAGTGACCATACTCGGGTGGCGTGGCACTGGCACTGCGGGGAAGGAGGAGTGCTGGTCTGGGCTGGGGTAGATGCTAGGGGGACAGTGGAGTGTAGAGAGGGTCAAATGGGGGACAAGGGTTCAATGTGCAACAGCATTAGTTAGGCCAGAAATTTTCTGCCTGCCACCTGTTCGATCAAATGGCCGCATGAGAGAAACTTTTGAATTTTTGAAAGATTTTTGGTGGAGTGATTCATCTTATGCTTGAGCATCTAGGTTTTCTTGGGATTTGAAAATTGTGTTCATTTGAGTGGTTTTTGAAAAAGTGGGATCTATACATATGAACTAGATTCAAATTTCAAATGTCATTTAAAATTAGAGTTTGAATGTTTTTGGGAGATCACAAAGTGGGCCTTGACACATCACTACTTGTACTAGCAAGGGGTGCAAAGATCCACAATTGTCTCTGTTAGGATTTGAGTGCTAGGAATGCCCAAAGTAGGCTAGGTGATTAAAATGGCAAAAGTGACCATTTGCTTATTTAATTATTTTTTATGTCTTTTTCTTTGGGATTTGCTTGGGGATGATCTAGATGATGTGTAATTCACCTTAGAGTCATTTTACAATCAATAGATCACTTAATCATGGCAATTCAAAACAACTCCTATTTAAATGCATACACATATGAATGCTTAAATATTTTTAAATGGATAAGTTTTTATTCACCCTAAATTGGGTAGATTTGATCTTGATCACTTGGATTAAAGTTTTGGGATTTTACAAACCTTCCCCCCTTAAACAAAATCTCATCCCGAGTTTAATAAAGAAAACTAGGAACTAAAGAGATCTGGGAACTCAGTCCTAATGTAATCCTCTCGCTCCCAAGTGCCTTCCTCTTCGGTATGGTTGCTCATTGGATCTTGAGAAACTTGATACTCCTGGTCCTGGTGGTTTTGTAGGCTTCCTCCAAGATAGGAATGGGCACTTCCCGATACGTCAGATCCTTGTTGATATCAACAGCTCGGTGATCGATGTTCTTGAAAACCTCGGTCTTCTCCGGCACTTCTAAGCATTTGCGAAGTAATGAGATATGGAACACATTGTGGATGGCTGACATCTCCTCTGGCAGTTCCAGTTGATACGATACTTCTCCTCGACGATTCAGAATCTTGAAAGGTCCGATATATCTGGGGGCTAACTTTCCTTTCAGGCTAAAACGATGGGTCCCCTTCAATGGTGAAACCTTGAGATATACAAAATCTCCGACATTGAAAGTCAGGTCTCTCCTTCTCTTGTGAGCATAACTCTTCTATCTAGATTGGGCGGTCTTGAGGTGCTCACGGACTTTGTGAACTTTCTCTTCGGCTTCTCGGAGAATGTTAGGGCCAAAAATCTGACTCTCTCCTACTTGCGACCAATTCAAAGGGGTACGACACTTTCTTCTGTATAGGAACTCAAATGGTGCCATTTGTAAACTGGCTTGATAACTGTTGTTGTATGAGAATTCTGCGAAAGGCAGACAGTCTTCCCATTTTGATCCATATTCTAACACACAATCTCTCAACATATCTTCTAAGATTTGGTTGACTCTTTCAGTCTGTCCATCGGTTTGCGGGTGATAAGCGGTCCTGAAATTCAACTTGGTTCCTAGTCCTTCTTGAACTTTCTGCCAAAATCTCGAGGTAAATTGGGTTCCTCGATCTGATACGATGGTCTTGGGGGTTCCATGCAGACTGAAAATTCTGGCGATATACAACTCTGCTAGCTTCGAACTCTGGTAGGTTGTCTTGACAGGTATAAAGTGAGCTACTTTGGACATTCTATCAACAATGACCCATATTGAGTCATTTCCCCTACTAGAAGTAGGCAAATCGGTGATAAAGTCCATTCTGACGGAATCCCATTTCCATTCTAGAATCTGCAATGGTTGCAACAGTCCTGTGGGTCTCTGATGTTCCGCTTTGACTCTTTGACAGATATCACACTTGGCGATGTAGCTTCCGATTTCTCTCTTCATCTGGTGCCACCAAAATTGCTCTTTCAAATCTTGATACATCTTCGTTCCTCCGGGGTGGATAGAATAAAGAGTATCATGAGATTCTTGCATGTAACTTGCTTCAGTTCCGAATCTGCTGGTACACAGATACGGCCTTTGTACCACATAACTCCTTCTTCGTCTTTGGTGAATCCAGGTACCTTTCCTGTACCAATACGACGTTTGATTCTGTCGATACTTTCATTTCCCTTCTAGGCTTCCTTGATTTGGCTAATCAAAGTGGGTTGAAGTTCAATGCTAGCTAAAAATCCTTTGCTAACTAGCTTAGTTCTAAACTGCTCCAACTCCTCATACAAACTTGGTTGCTTCTCCTTGATCATGGTGTTTAGCCTACACGGCAATCTGCTAAGAGCATCCGCTACCACATTGGCTTTGCTGGGGATGATAGTGAATGTCAAGGTCATAATCCTTGATTAACTCTATCCATCTTCTTTGCCTCATATTCAGCTCCTTCTGAGTGAAAATATACTTCAAGATTTTGTGATCTGAGTAAATCTCACAGTGATTACCCATAAGATAATGACGCCATGTCTTCAGTGCCAAAATTACGGCTGCTAACTCAAGATCATGGGTAGGATAGTTCAGCTCATGCTGCTTCAGTTGTCGATATAGATATGCAATGCCTTTGCCTTCTTGCATCAATACACATCCGAGACCAATCTTGGATGCATCACAATACACATCAAATGGCTTCTTGATATCTGGCATGATCAATATTGGGGATGAAATCAATCTCTTCTTTAGCTCTTGGAAACTGGCTTCACATTTGTCGGTCCATTCAAACTTCTTGTCCTTCTTCAACAATTGGGTCATGGGTCTAGCGATGCTCGAGAATCCTTCTACGAACTTGCGGTAATATCCCGCTTATCCGAGAAATGCACGGACTTGGGTTTGAGTGGTTGGGGCTTCCCATGCTTTGACATCTCTGATCTTGGTGGGATCAACAGCTATTCCTCCGACAGACACAATATGTCCTAGGAATCCTACTTCTTTCAGCCAAAACTCACATTTGCTGAACTTGGCATACAACCGATGCTCACTAAGAGTTTCAAGGATGATTCTTAGATGTTGCTCATGCTCTTCTTCTGACTTGGAGTAGATAAGGATATCGTCGATAAACACAACAACAAACTTATCCAGAAAGTTCATAAAGATCTTATTCATGAGATTCATGAAATAAGCTGGGGCATTGGTTAATCCAAAAGACATGACCGTATACTCGTATAATCCATAACGAGTAGTAAAGGCGGTCTTCGGAATATCCTTTGCACGAATCTGAAGTTGGTGATAACCAGTCCTAAGATCGATCTTAGAGAACACATTTGCTCTAGTCAATTGATCAAATAGATCCTCTATCTTTGGCAATGGGTACTTGTTTTTGATGGTGAGATTATTCAACTTCCTGTAATCGGTGCACAAACGGTTGCCTCCATCCTTCTTGTCGATGAATAGCACTGGCGATCTCCATGGCGATGCGCTTGGTTGAATCAAGCCTATTGCCAACATAGCATCCAGCTGCTTCTTCAATTCCACTAACTCTGAGGGGTTCATGCTATAGGGTCTCTGGGCTATGGGTCCGGTTCCGGGGATTAGTTCGATAATGAACTCAATATCCCTATCCGGGGGCATACCGAGCAATTCATCTGGGAATACGTCAGGGTATTCACAGACTACTCTGACTTGGTCAATGGTGGGTAGGGCTAGACTCTTGTTGCACTTGAATTGACGGGGTAAGGTTTTAGATATATGCTCTACTGAGACCCCAGAGCTACTAGTCATGGTGATGGCTTTCCTGGCACAGTCTATCAATCCTTTATGCTTTGACATCCAATCCATCCCTAGTACTACTTCCAAACCTTTGGTTCCAAGTACCATTAGATTGGCATAAAAATCTATCCCATGTATTCTGATAGGCACAGCTTTGCATATTTTTCTAGCTTTTGTAGTTGAACCAGGGATTTGAACTATCATGACATGCTTCAAGTTGGTGGGGTGAATCTTACTAGTGCATGCAAATTCTTCGGTGACAAATGAGTGCGATGCTCTAGAATCAAACAACACTCTTGATAAAATTGAGTTGACAGAAAGCATACACAGCACTACATCTGGCGCTTCTTGGGCTTCTTCGGCGTTCATGTGGAAGAGACGGCCGTTGCGGTTGTGAGGGTTCCCTGGGGCGAATCTTCTTCCTGGTTGAACACGACGCTGCTGTTGAGCTGGGGCATTCACATTGGAAGTGGGGGCAATCTTCTTGGGACACTCATTGGAATAGTGACCCTTCACTCCACACTCGAAACAAGTGATCTAAGACTTGTCTTTTGCTGCCACGGGCACAGCATTGCTGCCAGTTCTGGGTGTAGTGTTGTTGTTGTTGCTCTTGGGAGGTGCACGGTTGAAATTGCTGGTGTTGCCGGGGCAATTGTTGTTTCCTCCGGACTTCAGATTTCCTCCGCTACAGTTGGGGTAGCTTGGGCGAGACATTGGGGGTCGGTTGTTCCTCGGTGCATATCCTGCTGAAGGGTTGGGATGGTACTTCTGGTGACTGTTGGATCCATCTTAGTGCATCATACGATGTTTGCGGTTGTCGTTTGCCTGGTTAATCTTCCCTTCCATCTGAATGGCAGAGTCGACTAGCTCTTCGAGATCTTGGAAACAGATGTTAACGAGGACAGTCTGCATCTCATCATGTAGTCCGTTCAGGAATCTCTCCTTCTTCTTGGCCTCCGTGTTGATCTCATCAGGTGCATATCTTGCAAGGGACAAGAATTTGTCATGGTACTCCACTACAGTTATTCTGCCTTGCTTCAACTCTCTGAATTCATCCCTCATTCGGGTGAATAGACCCTACGACACGTGGGTGCGGCTGAACTTGATTTTGAAGGCTTCCCATGTCATCATTTGACCATGGTTCATTGTGCGGATGCTGTTCCACCATGCTCTTGCATCTCCTGCCAAATAGTGGGTGGCAAAAAGAACCTTCTCGTTGGCATCCACTCCTACTACTTCTAAGTTGTTTTCCATTGTCTTCAACCAGTCAACAGCATCCAGTGGGTTCTCTGAAGTGCTAAAGATTAGGAGATTTGTATTCTGGAAGTTTTTGAGTTTGGATCCATGATGATCCTGATTTCCATGATTCTGGTTGTTGTGAGCCATCTGGGCGATCTGTGATACATTGCAAATGTATCTATAATTTTTGTTGTTCCATGCTTAGTTTTACCCACTTTCTTGTGTTTTGTCCACACTTTGGAGTACTTTTCATAGGATTTCTTGGACTAACCTATTAACAAGAGCCACAATGCCAGTTGCCTGTTTTTTGCTGTTTTTGGTTCCAGGAAAGTTAGAAAATGAATATTCTCGGAATTGGATGGGACAAAAGCCAAAGTGCCTATTTTTCCGGAAGTCATCAGATGCTGAATCACGAGATGAGAGGGGTTGGGGCCACCACACCACCGTCAAGGCCCAGCCTGGCCCACGCCAGGGGGTGGTGTGGTCGCCTCCGGCACCCCCTCGGCCTTCCCTTCCACCTATAAGATGCCCTTGGGACGAAAACCCTAAGTGCCCGATCAAAAATCCACGAAAGAGTCTGTAGCCGCCGTCATCTCCATCCCTAGATCGAGAGGGGTCTGAAGCTCTTCCCACCACGGAGAGGAATTCACCGAGGCCTTCTTCATCACCATGCAAGCCTCCGGTGTGATGCGTGAGTAGTTCGTCCTTGGACTACGGATCCATGTAGTAGCTAGATGGCTGGTTCTCCTCCTTTGTGCTTTCATGTCTAGATCTTGTGAGCTCCATTCATGATCAAGATCATCTATTTGTAATTCTGCATGTTGTGTTTGCGGGGATCCGATGGATATTGAGATGCTATTTCAGATTGATTATTGATTCTATCATGTCTTTGTTATTTGTGATCTTTCATGCTTTCCATTGTTAGTAGCTATCTTGGCCAAGTAGATGCTAGCAACTCCAAGAGTTAGTATTTATGCTCGATAGTGGGTTCATGCCTCTGGTAATCTAGGGAAGTGACATAAATCTCTAAGGTACTCGATGTCTTTGTTGCTACTAGGAGAAAACAACAATCCTTTGTTCATAGAACAATCGTATTGTTTACTTTACACGCAGTTCAGAAGCAATAATCTGTTGCTTGCAACTTAATATCGAGGGGTTCGATGATAACCGGAAGGTGGATTATTAGTCATAGATGCAGTTGGATGGCGGTCTATGTATAATGTTGTAATGCCCAATCAAGTTCCAAAGGAGTCAAGATGATTAGTATATGCGTGTATTGCTTTCTTGATGTTTGTCAATTGCCCCGCTGTAATTTCTTCACCCAGCATGTTATCTATCTTAAGGAGATCCACCTCTAGTGAACTATGGATCCCGGTCCTTTTCTTTTACATACAATCTACAAACTGTTTACTGCTTTGTGTTTACTTTCTGCAAACTATTATTTCTTTCCATTCGATACGTTTAATCCTTTGTTTTCCGCAAAACACGGTGAGATTGACAACCTCATCGCAAGTTGGGGACAAAGTTCTGTGGTTGTGTTGTGCAGGTCTCAACGTTGCTACTAGCACCGGTAGTGCGCTCTGCCAAAGCTCAGCTAGTAACACCTTTGGGGTGTTTATTGCTCCTACTGGTTCGATTAAACCTTGATTTCATACTGAGGGAAACTTGTTGCTGTGCTCATCATACCTTCCTCTTGGGGTTCCCAACGAGCTCTACATCAACACCGCTCCAGCATTTTTCTGGCGCCATACACAGAGCCATCAAGCATTTTTCTGGTGCCGTTGCCGGGGAGTCAAGGACATCTTCACAAGGGGAGTCCCTCATAACCAATCTCTTTACTTTGTTATTTTTGTTTTGCTTAGTTCCTTTTTGTTTTGTTTGCTTGTTTTGTTATCAAAAACACACACAAAAATAGTTTTACTAGTTTGTTTTCTTATTTGAAAACCTAAAAAAATGACTACTCTTGAAAACACTAAGTTGTGTGACTTCACTAGCACCAACAACAATGATATTATGAGCACACCTATTGCTCCACCTGTGCCTGAGGATACTTTCTTTGAGATAAAACCTGCTTTGCTCAATCTTGTTATGAGAGAACAATTTTCTGGTATTGGTAATGAAGATGTTGCTTCCCATCTAAGTAACTTTGTTGAACTTTGTGAGATGCAAAAGCATAGGGATATAGATGGAGATATTATTAAGCTGAAATTGTTTCCTTTCTCTTTGAGAGGAAAAGCTAAAGAATGGTTGAATTCCTTAACTAGGAATAGTATTGATTCTTGGACTAAATGCAATGATGCTTTCATTGGAAAATACTATCTGTAGCATCCCAATTGTCTAACAATTGCAATGCTACTAGCCTAGTTTATATGGATGCTACCTTCAGATATATAATTGTTGCATCATCATTATATCATGCTCATGTCATCATGCCACCTTGCATTTGAGCATCATATAAAACCCTTTTCCATTTGGTTCTTATCTCATATGCATTGTTAATTGTATTGCCTCTTGATATTGTATTTGGCTGTTGATATATTGTTTAAATGCCCAAGTTGAGTTGGGGGCATATCTTTTATTTAACTCCACCACCTTTCTTTCACCACCTTATAATTCCACCATCCAACTAAATATGAGCTTGGCACTTATTGGTTTTACCTCTAGCTCATGTGGGTTGGGATGGATCCAACTCTTGTCCACAAGCTCTCATCTTGGCATCATGTTGTTTTCACATTATTGATATATGAGAGACACATGGCCACCTTTGCATGCCTTGTGAGTGGGACCCTTTCTCCTAGCTTCCATATGGATTATCATGGAATTATGCTCATGTTGGGATATTTTGGGACTATAAAGCATCTAGTGGCACATACACACTAGCAAGTCCCAATTATAATCACATGTGGTCATCTCCATCTACTCCACATGGGGCATCCTTTTAATTCTTTTGCTTAGGCCTTACTCCAATTTTGGGAATGCATAATAAAAATGCCATGTACTATTCACAAGAATCAACATGGCAATAAATATTTTGCATGGGCCATGCAAGTGCCACCTTTTCTAGCATTTGGTTTTTATTTGAATTTTGAGTGGATCTTTTATAAAACCACTTCTCTCTCTCTCTTTTCCTCATGATCTTGCTTGATCTAGGTTTGGAGCATGCATGCTTCTAAAACCCTAGCTCTCACTCCTCTTTCTCTAATCCTCTATCTAAGTTTCCTCTAATCATCTACCCCATCATCACCATACCCCCCATCTAAGCTAAACCCTAACCCTAGCATAACCACCTCTCTCTCTCTCGGCCTCTCTCTCTCTCACCTAGCTGACCCCACCGGCCACCCTCTCTCCCTGGCCACCTCACCCCGGCCCTAGCTACCCTCTACCCGAGCCATACCCTCCTCTACTCCCAACCCTAGCTATCCACCCGAGCCACCCCTCTCTCTCTCTAGCTCTCTCTCTGCCAAGGTGGCCCCAGCCCGAGCCTACCCTCCCATACCCCCATGCCCCACCTGGAAGCCCCCTCCTCTACTTGCCCTGCCCTGCCGACCCTAGCACGTGAAGGAGGAAGGAGAGAAAAAGGGTGGCCGAGCCACCTTTTTCATCTACCCCACCTTCCCACGGCATCTCCCCCTCTCTGCTACCTACTGCCACCCCACCACCTCTCTGCCTTGCCCAGCTACCCCCAGATCTACCCCAAGGGCGCCCTCCCCTCCTCCCTTCTTCTCCATCGTCGACCACCCTCTCTAGCCGGCACCCTCGGCCTCCTCTCGGCTACACCGTACCAGGCGACCTGCGTGACGTGGAGGTGATCGAGGAGTACAAGGAGACCCCCTGCAGCAGCCCCGTACACGGAGCCGCGAAGAGGAAGCACCAGAACCGCTACACCAGCGCGAGCCCGACGCCAAACCCTAGATCGCCCGGCCTCTGCCTCGACGTCGATCGCCTGCGCCTCGAGCCGAACCACCTCCACCGACGCCCTCGCGGTGAGCCCCTAACCCTCCTGGACATGGTCCGCCTCCCTGTACCACCCTAGCATCGCCGGACCAAACGTCGAACGCCTCGCGCTCGCCGTTGCTTTGTGCTCGCTCGCCGCATAGCAGCCCTATCTAGTCTCGCCCACCTCCTGCACTAACGCCAAGCCACCGCGGTAGCCGCCTCCATCGCGAGCCCCAGTCCAGGATCGATCCCGCTGGCCACGCATCAACTGCTGCTCGAGGCAGAGGAAGAGAAAGCGATCTGGCGCTGTTTTGCTGATACCCCCTGCACTTTTTGTTGCATCAACCCGCGCTCCGCTAGGCCCACTTGTCGGCTACCGTGGCGTATTTGCAAAAAGGATCCCGAAGTTTTGTATACTTAACCCGCAGAATTTGGCCACGTGGGGCAGTTCGACCATCATCACGTGGACCTGCGTGTGCTCGCCCCACATGTCACTCTCAGAGGCTAGGTTAGCTCATGGTGGGAAAATCTTTCGGCAGGTGTGATGCCCATCAGCAGAGGGACCCACTAATTTGTGGCTAGAGCTGAACTGAGTAACAAAAGTTTTTCTGCTATTCTGTTTTATTCAAATCTTATATCAAATTAATTCAAATTCAAATTTAATTCTGTTTTTAATTAACTTTTCAAATATAATTCCAAATAATGCAAATAATATATGTTTTCAAATCAGAAAAATATGAGGAATTCAAATATGGCCTTCAAAATCCATTTTGAACACTTTAAAATTCCAAGTTGATTTAAATTACAAATAAATGCCCTTTTTCCTTAATTAATTAATAACTTTTGTTTTATAACTCCAAATTTAACAAATAATATGTCTAAAATGATTAGCTCAACGAGACCTTTCTGTTTATGCATTCCATGTTTTGATTTGAAGCATGCATCATATAAATATAAAGTATACAGCAACTAATATGAGAATAAAATGGGGCCAAAACTCAATAAAATGATTTATTCTTGTGTTCCACACCTCACCCATGCCATGCTACCTTATTGCCATGCAAATTGTGCATCATTCATCATGGCATGATTGTTTGCTTGTCGCATCTTATTCATATGCTTGTGCACTTTATTTATGTTGGCCCTTGTTTGTTTGGTTCTTCTTGGAATAGACGCTGAGCAGGGGATATATCAAGAGAACCAGGAGCACTACCCAAATCCTTCTCTTGCTTCAACTGAGCTGCCAGGCAAGCACTACCACATGCTTGCATACATATAGTACCTATTGCCTCTATCTTATTCTTGCATCATTGAGTCGCGATTGCATTAAATTGAATCCCAAGTATTGCATAGCCTTTACTTTTAAACCCCACCGAAGCTTGTTCCTCCATCCCATGAGCCATTACTACAGGAGTTGTTTGAGCCATGCGAGTCGTAGAACAACATGTGTAGGGTATGTGAGAGTCTGTTGGATAACGAGGTACCTATACAACTAAACCTGAGTAGTAATGGGATAACTAATGAAAGTGGCATCGGTGAGCCATATTTGCTATTTGGTTTTTTTAGGCTCACTTGTGTCCCGTAAGACCCTGAGTACTTGATTCCTGTTCCAAGAATATTCGCGCTATCCACATCCGGGAGGCTTATGAACCCCCCTGAGCCAGAGCTTGATTCATTCTTATTTCTTGGGGCCACAAACTAGTTTGAGGTTTTATTTACTATCCTGTACTTATGCCATGCTTTACTGCTTTATTTAAATTGTGCAGGTAATCTTAATCGATCGCTTAGGTAAGCGGAGTGTTTTCGCGGTGTCGACAAGCCCACCACATTTTCGGTTCCCATTGCTCACCGCCATTGGCGCAAACCTTGAGTCCGTCTCGAGTCGGCTAGCTCCGCTATGGTAGCTTAATGGGGTGGCCTCAAATATTTCTGAATCCTGTGATCGCTTTGTCGGATCGCCTCGTTGGTTTTGATTTGGTTTTTCCGAGGTTGATCGAGTGTGTGTTATTTGTGCACCCCTCAGGTAAAACTTCTCAAAGCCGTGTCCATGGTTATGGACGACTTGGAGCATGCTTCGATCATAGACAATCATAACTAAAGTACCGCTTTTAATTTGACTAGACTAGGTACCTGACTAGTAAATAGTGCAACACTCATGGAATGGTTAATAAAACTGCCAACGGATGGGGGGTTGTTCGTCCGCTTCCTCGTCGGTAAGCGAGGAGGAGGATGGATCTGTGGATATTACCATTATAACTGTTGTTATTAATTCACGGACATCCGTCTATCTCTGGTTAGGCGGATGGTTTGCGAGCATCTATAGAATTGTAGGGTTTATCTTTTGCTGCAATTGCGCCACCCAGTGTTGTGTCCCTTTAGCGGCATAAAGAC
The DNA here is from genome assembly GCA_023614405.1 of Avena insularis. NCBI lineage: Eukaryota > Viridiplantae > Streptophyta > Magnoliopsida > Poales > Poaceae > Avena > Avena insularis. Next base: position 89,029,945 of record CM042696.1, on the reverse strand, counting down.
TTGCCGAAAATTCTAGGGTCTCACCCGATAAATTATTGGTTCAGATGAACAGTACACTCGCAAGATGGATACCGGGTGGAAGAGACGATGTGGGCAACGATCATTCGGTGTAGAGATTCCGAACGGGATCCGTGAGATCTGTGGGCGGGATGTGCTTATTTATGGGGCATCTTATGCCGATTTGCTTCTTATCCGTACTCGGATTTTGTCTTCCGCTTCCGCTTGATACTCTGATGTTTGATGTATGAGGAGATATCCTAAACTATTATATCTATCTAGGATATTTGGATCTTGCCGTATGGCGTTGCTATATTTCCTTTCTTTTTAGATGGAATGGCTCTGATGTACTGTTGTATGGTGGCTTGCATACATACTCATTTGTGTATGTAGTTGATCCCTTCGCCTGCCGATTACGCCGCCCGTTCTTGTCCCGATGTTTGGAAATGGTTGGGACGGCCGAAAGGTCTACCTGTGAGTGGCATTTGGGCCCTACCATACTATTTCAACCATTTCCGTTCATCCAGGCTGGTAACTAGGAGCGTAATTCACCGAGGTAGTTACACTATCCTCCTGCTAAGATTATATCTATGAGAAGTGAAATAATGAAGTTTAAACAACTTGATAATGAGCATGTTGCTCAAGCTTGGGAAAGAATGAAATCTTTAGTAAAGAATTGTCCCACTCATGGACTGACTGCTTGGATGATCATCCAAACTTTTTATGCAGGATTGAACTATTCTTCAAGGAACCTATTGGACTCTGCTGCTGGAGGTACCTTTATGACCATCACTTTGGGTGCTGCAACAAAACTTCTGGACAATATGATGGTTAATTATTCTGAATGGCATATTGAGAGAGCTCCACAAGGTAGGAAGGTACATTCTATTGAGGAAACCTCCTCCTTGAGTGATAAGATTGATATTATTATGCCCATGCTTGTTAATGGGAAAGCCCATATTGATCCAAATAATGTTCCTTTAGCCTCTTTGGTTGCTCCGAGCAAGTTGATGTGAACTTCATAAGAAATAACAATTTTGGTAATAATGCTTATAGGAGTAATTTTGGTAACAACAATTATAAGCCATATCCTCCCAACAATGGTAATGCTTATGTAAATTCTTACAACAATAATAGGAGTGCACCCTCTGAACTTGAAGTTATGCTTAAAGACCTTATTAGTAAGCAAGCTGCTTTCAATAAAACTATTGAGGAAAAACTCTCTAATGCTAAAAGAAATTTAGCATCTTTGGGTGAAGCTCAATCTTCTTTGAATAAAATGGCTGGTAAACCTGAAACTAATGATAATCCCTTTGCAGCTACTAATGCTATACAAGTAAGTGATGAAAATGTTAGACTATTAGCTGAATTACATGCTAAGTGGGGAAGAGAAGATGAAATTGCTAGAAACATTAGTGTTTCTACTATCACCACCACTAGTGTTGAGGATAGTAATAGTTCTACTACTCTAGATGATAAATTTGATTTTGATCTTGATGGTTGCAATATCTCTGAAGTTATTAAGTTCCTACAAAAGCTTGCTAAAAGTCCTAATGCTAGTGCTATGAACATGGCCTTTACAAAACACATTACTGATGCTCTCATAAAGATTAAAGAAGAAAAGATGAAACATAAAGCTTCTATTCCTATAAAACAAGAAGATGGTTGGGAACCCATCATTAATATGAAAGTGAATGACTTTGATTTCAAAGCTTTATGTGATCTTGATAGTAGTGTTTCTATTATGCCTAGAAGGATTTATGATATGCTTGATTTGCCTCCACTTGAAGATTGTTATTTGAATGTCCCACTTGATGATAATGCTAAAAAGAAACTCATGGGGAGTCTCAATGATGTTCTTATTATGGTTAACAATGCCTATGTCCCCGTTGATTTCTATGTTTTGGATGTTGAATACAATGCTTCTTGTCCTATTACTTTGGGAAGACCTTTTCTTAGAACTGTTGGTGTCATCATTGATATGAAAGAAGGCACCATTAAATATAAACTCACACTCAAGAAAGGTATAGAACACTTCCCTAAGAAGAGAGAGAAGATTTCATTTGCCTCTCCTATGAAAACAAAATTTGGTTTTAATGCTTTTTCATTTGAGAACACTTGATTCTTTCTTGCTTCTTATGCCTAACTTAAAGGCGTTAAAGAAAAGTACTTATTGGGAGATAACCCAAAAGTTTTAGATGAGTCTTGGAAGTTATTACCTCTATAATAACCGCTCATTATCCTTTTTATTTGCTTTTTGTGCCAAGAGTAACCTCTAATGAGAGAGAAGTAATGATTGGGAAAGTTGCTGTCCCGATACAGATTTATGTGCTTCACTGTAAAAATTCGTGTAAAATCTCTGAACGTCTTTTAGAGGCGTGAATTTTTGAGCTTCTGCCCCAGGTCGTTATCTAACTTTCGTTCGTTCAACGCTTTTTGATTTGAGCAACAGAAGGTCTTTGAAAAATTTCGTCTTTACCTGCTGGTCTGTTTTGACAGATTTCTGCCATTCTTTGCATTTGCTTCTTGTTGGTTCCTTTTTGAGTTCTTTTGGGGAATTGAGATTTTTGAGGGAAGTGCTTCAGTAGCTAGTGTTCTAATGGAAGTTTATTGGTGTTGGAACTGAACCTTAAGACTTATTATCTTGAGTGCACTAATGTTGCTAATAAAGATTGTGTGAAGTTTTGTATGAGGGAAAAATTTCAGGTGTATGGAAGGAATGAGTAATGAGATGAAGGATGGAATAAAGCTCAAGCTTGGGGATTCCACGCGTGTCATCCCAAGAAATATCCAAGAAGTACAAGCGTCAAAGCTTGGAGATGCCCAAGGCATCCCATTCTTCATCAATAAAAATCCCAGGTTTCTTCCAAACACTTCATTTTTATTGTTTCATGCATAGTCGTGTTGTTCTTGGAGCGTCTTCTTTTTCGTTTTTGTTTTGGTTTTTTGTTTGCTTTGTTTGCTTAGTTTTCTGAATAAATTGGTTGGATCCCCTCTTTCATACATTGGTTTGCAAATAGTTTGGTTTGGTTTGGAAAAGAGTAGGAAAGTTCATACTTATGTGGTAAAAAGAGCTCGGTTTTTACTGTGGCCTATGCTCTGTCATGCCATGCTTGATATTGTTTTGGCTTTATGCTTAGTATTCTTCACTGTAGCATGACTTGTTATAAACAATTGAAATTGCTTAATGTGCCTTGGATGAATCATGCGTTGTTTTAGCATATTAAAGCATAGTATAGTGGTATTCTCCTTTGATGCTTTATTTGGGTTGACTTGGCGCATGCTCACACCATGTTATGACTATCTCAAGTCACCATAGCCTTTATGATCCTTTAGTTTTCAACTTGTAGTATCACTTTATGCTTTGATCAATGATGTTTTGTCGCTTAGTTTGTCACTCCCAATCTTTTGCTAGCCTCCACAACAAAGTATGAGTTCCACTCATGCATCCAACTCCCTAAACCAAGTTGTTCCAAAGAGTCCACCATACCTACTTACAAGCTTATGCTATTCCAAGTATATTCATGCTTTTGTTTACCTTCCAAATTAAACTTGTTATGAGAAAACTAGTGATTAAAGCTCTCACGAACTTGATGGCACACTTTACTTTTCTTGCCCTAAATAAACTTGAACCATTGTGTCGTCTATGTTGTATATGCTTGCACTTATTTGTTGGGAATTAGAAGAACCATGCTTTCATGGGGAACGATTTCAACATTGCACTTGGTACTTGTACCTAGTTGATATCATGCTCTTTGGTATATGGATGTCGTCGGTGTGAAATGAAAGGGGAGCTTGTAAGTCCATGGAGTTATGTATATGTGTTAGAGAAACGCCTGTTGGTTCAATCCATGCTGACATGGTGGAAACCTGCAGCGTAACCATAATGAGTTGTCTATGAAGCATTCTTCTTATAAAAAAAGAGTCCTATATTGAGAAAAAGAGAAAAAAGAGAAAAAGGAGATTATGAAAAGAGGAAAGAGATAAAAAAGCACCATATTCCCATGGTAAATAAGAAGATTGCTGAGATGCTCGTTGTCTACTTGCCTTGTCATTTTGATATGGGGATTCTTCTGTATCATCGAGTAAGGGGTACCCTGTTGGCGGTTCTCTATGATACACATGTACTTACGATGACAAGAACTTTTCGGTGACTAAACTTGAGCAGCATGAGGAGCGGCCCTCGTATACAAGGGACATGAGATTTCTAACTTATACTTCGTCAAGCATGTACACCATAGTTTGTTCACTTTAACCTTAATCACTTCAAGATGCTTATGATAGGGGCAATGAGAGCTGAAAGCTATAAGTACCATAATTTTTGGAAGCTCTTTATGAGACTTGAATCCCTACTTCCTTTTATGAAGGCCTTTCTTCCACCATTATATTGAGTCTCCACCTTCTACCTTTATGCACCTACTTTGAGAGCATAGTGGCCATTCTTAGTTCTATGTGCATTGTCCCAAGACTAGTTGATTGATGCATAACTTGATATTGCTTGTTTTAAACTATTTGTATCTAGTCACTCTTATGAACTTTGAAGGTGTCCTATGCATTTATATTTGCTACTCTATTGAGGGACAAGCTGAATACTATTGTGCTATGTTTTCTTTATGTGAAACAAACAAACGTCTTGCAAAGCATTGCTATTCATGAATCTTTTGTTTGTGCCTTTTCATGTTGCATCTTAGTTTCTTTGTCTTATTGCTAGAACTTTGTCTTTCATGTTATGATTGAAGTACTATGATCCCAGCTTTGAATGTTTTACAAATACTTTGATCAAGTCTTTGATGGTGCATGTCACCTTAAAAATTATTCTTTCTTTTTATCACTTACCTACTCGAGGACGAGCAGGAGTTAAGCTTGGGGATGTTGATACATTGCAAATGTATCTATAATTTTTGATGTTCCATGCTTGGTTTTATCCACTTTCTTGTGTTTTTCCACACTTTGGAGTACTTTTCATATGATTTCTTGGACTAACCTATTAACAAGAGCCATAGTGCCAGCTGCCTGTTTTCTGTTGTTTTTGGTTCCAGGAAAGTCAGAAAATGAATATTCTCGGAATTGGACGGGACAAAAGCCAAAGTGCCTATTTTTCTAGAAGTCATCAGATGTCACGAGGCGGAGAGGGGCGGGGGTCCACCACACCACCGCACTGGCCAAAGATGCCCTGGCCGCTAAGGGTGTGGTGTGGCCCCTCGACCCCCCTCCTCTCCTTCGCCTATAAGATGCCCTCCGGATGAAAACCCTAAGTGCCCGATCAAAATCCACGAAGAGTCTCAGAGCCATCATCTCCATCCCTAGATCGGAGGGATCAAGCTCTTCCGCACCCTTCTAGAGAGGGGAATTCACCCTGGAGGCCTTCTTCATCACCATGCAAGCCTCCGGTGTGATGCGTGAGTAGTTTGTCCTTGGACTACGGATCCATGTAGTAGCTAGATGGCTGGTTCTCCTCCTTTGTGCTTTCATGTCTAGATCTTGTGAGCTCCGTTCATGATCAAGATCATCTATTTGCAATTCTGCATGTTGTGTTTGCGGGGATCCAATGGATATTGAGATGCTATTTCAGATTGATTATTGATTCTATCATGTCTTTGTTATTTGTGATCTTGCATGCTTTCCGTTGTTAGTAGCTATCTTGGCCAAGTAGATGCTAGCAACTCCAAGAGTTAGTATTTATGCTCGATAGTGGGTTCATTCCTCCGTAACTGGGAAGTGATGTAAATCTCTAAGGTACTAGATGTGTTGCTACTAGGGAGAAAACAACAATCCTTTGTTCATAGAACAATCGTATTGTTTACTTTACACGCAGTTCAGAAGCAATAACTGCTGCTTGCAACTTAATACTAGAGGGGGTTCAGATGATAACCTGAAGGTGGATTATTAGTCATAGATGAAGTTGGATGGCGGTCTATGTATAATGTTGTAATGCCCAATCAAGTTCCAAAGGAGTCAAGATGATTAGTATATGCGTGTATTGCTTTCTTGATGTTTGTCAATTGCCCCGCTGTAATTTGTTCACCCAGCATATTATCTATCTTCAGGAGAGCCACCTCTAGTGAACTATGGATCCTGGTCCTTTTCTTTTACATACAATCTACAAACTGCTTACTGCTTTGTGTTTACTTTCTGCAAACTATTACTTCTTTCCATTCGATATGTTTAATCCTTTGTTTTCCACAAAACACGGTGAGATTGACAACCTCATCACAAGTTGGGGACAAAGTTCTGTGGTTGTGTTGTGCAGGTCTCCACGTTGCTACTAGCACCGGTAGTGCGCCCTGCCAAAGCTCAGCTAGTAACACCTTTGGGGTGTTTCCTTACTCCTACTGGTTCTATTAAACCTTGGTTTCATACTGAGGGAAACTTGCTGCTATGCTCATCATACCTTCCTCTTGGGGTTCCCAACAAGCTCTACATCAACACCGCTCCAACATTTTTCTGGCGCCATACACAGAGCCATCAATCTGCTGCAGCGTTGCTAGATTAGCTTGGTGCTCTGCCCTGCTTGCTTCACGGTCTGCAATGAGAGTCTGCTGAATCTGTAGCATTGGGTCTTGCAATGAGCTGCTCCCTTCTTGGTTTCCACGAGTCATCTGAAGATTGAGATAGATAAAGGGGTAAGAGGGAAAGTTCTAAGGTTCATGGTTTTGATTTCAAAGCTAAAACTTTGAGTTTGACTCAGGTTTTGCAACTAACTTCTTTTCATTCATTCAAGCAAAGCACACGATACAAACACACACACCCCACAACAACAAAGGAAAACAGATGGTTTTAAGAACCATTCTATAAGCTACGATACAATGGGACCGATACTCCTCATGCTATGATAGTGCTTTAGTGCATCTACTCATCATTGATGAAGTCAGAGTCATCATCGTCAGTGTAGAAGTCCACAACATCCTCCTCCAGAAAGTCATCATCATTGCTGAGATAGGAGTCAATATCCCCTTGGATATCTTCACCTTCCTCTTCTTCTTCCTTTACGGCAAGCTGAGCTTCTTTCTCCTTGATGGTCTTCTCGAGGTCGGCCACCTTCTTGCGAAGACGGTCGATGGTGCGATCCTTCTTTGCACGCTGACGGTGAAGAGACTGACGATCCTGGACGAGCAGTGAGAAAGTCTGGGCGTGGCGAGGTTGTTGATGGAGAGCTCTCTAGCATTGTCCAACTCCTTTTGTCTGTCGTATAGTAGGAAGTCGAGGTTCTCCACTTGGCGCTTCAGTATTGGGTGACTTGGCATCTCTAGCGGCATTCCGATGGAATCACGCCTTGCATAGTGAACAAAGCATATTCCTTGGATTAGGTTGACACTGAGGGCACACAGACGTGCGAGAGCTTCATGCATTGCCCTGGCTAATCCATCTAGCCAGTTGTTCTCTCTCACGGAGAACTGAATCCTCCCAGATACTGGTGCTTCTATCTTGCCTCGAAGATCAGCTGTCACTAGCCATTGTAAATCTCCTCCTGGTGGACCCGGGAGTTGAGCTCCAAGGAATTCCGGATGAGGACGCTCCAAGAACTCAGACAGTGCATCTAAATCCCTCTCGAAGATCAGTTGGCCTCCGTTGCCCAACTGATAGAACTTGCTGTATTGAGCTTCCATCTATAAGAATTTAGGATGAGAGAGTTAGTGAAGTGATCAAGTGTGTCAAAGTTTTATGTAGTAATGTAAGAATTTGGAGGAACATGAAAAAATTTTGAAAGAAAGAATTCCCAAGGGTAAGAGAGGAAATAGTTTTCATAAGTACTCACTTTTTTTTTGAAACTAAGTTTTTGTTCGAACGTCCATTCTAACTAGGGTCTCCTATGGTCAGGATGGCTCTGATACTAACTTGTCAACACCCGGATTTTTAATCCCAGATGCCTGTTATGCCATACATCACAATCCTAGGATTACCATTTTTGCGAGACATAACAGATTGGATATCACAGTACATCATTCATTACAAACCATAATAAAGGTCTTACACAAATAAAGGATCTCATGATCTAGTCTTAATACAACAAGCAGCGGAATAAATAATAAGCGTAGCGGTGGGGTCCATCTTTAGAGTCACAGGCAATGTTGACGATGGGAGATAGTCCTAGTTATCATATCCGTCCTGCTGTCCTTCCTCTTGGTAGTCCCCTTCATAGTCTGGCCATAGGAATAGCCAGGGACAAAAGCCATGAGTACTTTTTAAGTACTCGCAAACTATCATTAACAAGTGAGGTAATTCTAGTAGAAATGCTAAGTTCTAAGTTTACTTGCAAAGTTAAGTTTGAAACCTAAGCTGAGTTCAGAAACAAAGAAAGATAAAATAAAGTTTGAAAACACCTAAGTGGGAACTTAGTTATCATAGTCACAACTCTTTTGTGGTCAAATCATGTCACAATTCATTTCATAAGTCATTTTGAAAACATCTGACAACGGAACAATATGGCCATCTAAGCTGTCCATATAATCATGACACGGCTATTCGAATAGTTTGACACTCTACAGAGGTGGTACACTTTCACCACAAGATTCGATACATCTGTCAGGGACAACCCTGAATCATCATACTTAGTATGCAGATAATCAAACATAACTTTTCCTTTACACACCCTAGTATAAGCACCTCTCCTATGAGCATGGCCTCCCAACCATGACCATCTGTCATCTTGGGCACTGCATAGGTGGACAACATTGAGAGGTAGGCTCAGCTCAAACCTCTCCCGCGAGGGAACTAATACTAAGGCATATAAACTTCTGGCTAAGCCTTACCCAATTCAGGTATTGTGGTTGTACGGTAGAATTGGAATGGTATCGCATCCGAACCCAACCATCAATTTTTATAAAAGGGGCTAAGGATCATGCCTCAACATTTTCATCATCATCATAAACCATTTGTGTTTCTCAACACATGTCAAAACATCTCAATAGAATGACTCATCATTCCAAGGTTTTCACAAGTCATTTTCACCAAGTATTCCCATCTAAAGTGATCTAGTTTTGGTTTTGCTCTAACTACTAAGTTAAGAGTGTTCACTAATGTGGGATGCTAATCTCAATCTCACGCCATAGAATGACATCTAAGTTTAACTAGATAGGTCAAGTTTTATACTCTTTATGCTACCTTTAAACAAGTAAGGGACTTTGGTAAAGTAAAGAACGTAAAGCTTGGAAATAAACTTGGAATAGGTATAAGTCAACATGGTATAACCAAAGCATGCCTAATGCCTTTGCTTAGGTTATCTATCTTAATTCGAGCTTTCTAACAATAGCTTGCCTTGGTTGGTGCAGTGTTTGAAGTTTTCTTCCTCCTCCTCTTGGTAGAACTCCTCCTCCTCAAAAGCTTGGTCGGTACTATTGTCTATAAATACATACGGGATACACAATCACCAATCAATTCTTAACTAGTCTACTTAGCACACTAAGGCACACATTTGATGATCTATTATCATCACAAGCATCACAAGGTTTAATGAACTAGTTTCATTTATTTTATTTGAGAAAAGTAATTTCTACTTATTGAAATTAACTAAGATTTAATATTCTCCAACTAAAATATGGGATCATGTGGATACATGTCATCACCACATATTCTAACATATGGGAATATGATTTTAAAGGTTGGATCACATTTTAATAAGTTTAAGTTTAATAATTAATGATTTAAAGTGACTAGAAATGCCTATATAGAATTATTTTGGTACTAGTCCAAAGTCACTGCATGCAAACCTTTATATTATTTCATATTCAGATAGGTATGGTTAAATGTTATTTTTGAGATTTGGAATCAACTCAAAAGCTATTATGGTTGATTTTAGAAAAATATTTGAATGTGCAAAAGCTTCTGTCTTGTTATTTTTACTAGGAGAGATCTCTAACTCTAAATGATTTACATACAACGGGCTTGGATAGAGGTCTTCATTAGCTTTCCAACAAAATTGGAATCACTCAATTTGGATTTGTAAAACTCTCTGGATTGATTTTTAAACTAAGGGTTGATTTTAAGTCTAAATAGAAAAATCTTAATTCAAATTACTGGGTCAGCGCGGGAAACTAATTGGGCCAGCCCAGTGGCGCTCCACGGCACAGAGGGCGACTGACAGGCTGGTCTCGCATGTCAGAGGCACTTAAAACCTGAAGCAGTACGGGGCAATCTAGGCGCTACGATTAGAACAAGGATCAACGGTCCACGGTCGTCGTCATCGACGACAGACTCGTCACCAGCGAGACCAACCCTAGAGCGGTCGGTGGGGGTCTACTGGGGACGTACCAGGGTTCCAGCTAGTGCAGCGAGGAGGGCAAACGAACTGGTGGACAACGGCGAACTCAGGCGAGGTCGTGGCAGGGGCTGAGGTGGACGAAATCGACGAGGACTTCTCCTCCTCTGCAGTGGCTACCTCTGGCGGAATTCCAGCGATGTGCTGCTCGAGTGGCTTCGGTGAGAGAGGGGAAATGGTCAGTGGAGAGAGGGGAGTGAGATGGTGTGAAGAGTGAGGCTGGGGGTGGCCTCCTTATATATGTTCAACGAGGGGACCGACGGGTGTGGGCTGGCGTCTCCGGCGAGGGCGGTATAGAGGGATACCGGCGTGGGCGAGGTAGGCGGACGGTGGGCGGTCTATTGGCGGTCCTCTATGGCGTAATAGTACGGATAGGGGCGGTAGCAAATGGTCGGGGGCTTCACGCGCTCTGGGAGACAGAGACGGTGCTCGACGGTGACCATGGCGACTGTGGACCGCGCGGCGGTGCACGACCATGTCTGGCGGGGTATGGGTGTCGAGGCAGAGCGGCGTGCGTGATTTGGTGTCGAGGCATGGTCTATGGCGTGCTGGAAGCGATCGCGCCCTGGCGCGCTCTGGCTGCATGCAGAGATAAAGGGCGGCGCGGCGCTGAGGTGGTCCAGGGGCTAGCAGCGATCGAGGGGTGGACAAGGAGAGGCGGTAGGGTTAGGCGGTGCTAGTGGGCAAGCTGGAATGGCACGGCTTGGTCTCTGGTGCGTTGCCCACGTTCGACCGACGGTGACCATACTCGGGTGGCGCGGCACTGGCCCTGCGGGGAAGGAGGAGTGCTGGTCTGGGCCGGGGTAGATGCTAGGGGGACAGGTGAGTGCGAAGAGGGTCAAATGGGGGACAAGGGATCAATGTGCAACAGTATTAGTTTGGCCAGAAATTTTCTGCCTACCACCTATTCGATCAAATGGCCGCAAGAGAGAAACTTTTGAATTTTTGAAAGATTTTTGGTGGAGTGATTCATCTTATGCTTGAGCATCTAGGTTTGCTTGGGATTTGAAAATGGAGTTCATTTGAGTGGTTTTTTAAAAAGTGGGATCTATACATATGAACTAGATTCAAATTTCAAATGTCATTTAAAATTAGAGTTTGAATATTTTTGGGAGATCACAAAGTGGGCCTTGGCACATCACTACTTGTACTAGCAAGGGGTGCAAAGATCCACAATTGTCTCTGTTAGGATTTGAGTGCTAGGAATGCCCAAAGTAGGCTAGGTGATTAAAATGGCAAAAGTGATCATTTGCTTATTTAATTCTCTTTGATGTCTTTTTCTTTGGGATTTGCTTGGGGATGATCTAGATGATGTGTAATTCACCTCAGAGTCATTTTACAATCAATAGATCACTTAATCATGGCAATTCAAAACAACTCCTATTTAAATGCACACACATATGAATGCTTAAAGATTTTTAAATGGAAAAGTTTTTGTTCACCCTAAATTGGGTAGATTTGATCTTGATCACTTGGATTAAAGTTTTGGGATGTTACACTATGGAGCATAAGTGTAAACTCTCCAATAGCCTCAGCCTCAGCCTCCACACCATTAGCAACTCTAATGGTTCTTTCCCCTCTTCTTAGGGCCCTCTTCGTATTGAATCCCTGTAAGGAGTTTGCAACATGAATGTTGCACCTGAGTCAACCCACCATGTATTGGTGGCATAATTAACATAAAGGGATTCGTCAACAAAGGTTATAACATTAGTACCTTCTTATTGAGCCATTTCATGAACCCAATACAATCCCTCTGAACGTGTCCGCTTTTTCCACAAAAGCGACATCCATTAGGATCTTTACCATCAGTATTAGGGTGTGCATCTGCATTAGGAGGTCTGTTAGGATTCGTTTGCTGAAAGAACATAGAAGGTTGCCCTTTATCCTTAAACTGAGTAGGTTTAGGCTTCATAAACTTTTGATTTTTCTTCTTATGAGAGTGCTTGAACTGGTTGACATGATCAACTGGTCTAGCTTTAAGCCTTTCCTCTTCTTGTACACATCTAGCCATCATTTCATCCATGCCCCATTTAGAATCCACCGCATTATAATTGATGGTAAACAGAGAGAACTCCATGGGCAAGGATGACATAATAAAATGGACAAGGAAACCTTCAGAGATTTGCATTTCCATTGCCTTTCATCAATAAGCCTTCTAATGAGGCTTGTTAAATAAATTTTGGATGATCCCTTAAACTGGTCCTCAATCTTTCCAAGGTAACCCTTGGCAGTCTGAGAGTCTGGAACTGCTCCCTGATATGTCCAAAATGTATCTATTTTCCCAAACACTTTTGCTATTGTTTTTCCTCTAAACTTGTGTGATTTGAATACAACTAACACGGACTGACGCTGTTTTCAGCAGAATTACCTTGGTGTGTAGTTTGTGTGCAGAAAATCAACTATGAGGAAAAAATCCCAGAAAATATGCCGAAAATCCTATTTCACCGAAGACTCATGGAGCCAGAATACGAGATGGAGGAGGGCCACGAGGGGCCCACACCACCTGGCCGCGCGGGCCAGGCCAGGCCGCGCCTAGGGGTGATCTGGCCACCTAGGTCACCCCCTCGGCCTCCCTCTTCACCTATAAGTTGCCTCTTCACCTAAAAACCAAGGGGGGTTCGATGTTGACGAGGGTTTAACTCATCAATGCCCATTGTTATGGACTTGGGTTTTGGAGAAGGAGGGAGCGCTGGAGACATCTATTGGCTAGCAAACAAGCACACAGGGGACAAAGATTTACCCAGGTTCAGGCCTCGTAGAGGTCCCTACTCCTGCTTGTCTGCTCATGGAATTATTGAAGGAACCGAAGGTTGCAATGGTGTGCAGATGCAATCTGGCGAGGGTTGTGGAAACTAGGGTTGTGTGTGTTCTCCTCGCCGCACCCTCCTAGCCCTTATATAGATAGGCTAGGTCTCGGGTAGCAGGTCGAGTCGGTTACAAGTTAGGGTTTTCCCCTTCAAACTTTCTATCTTTAGTTTCTTCTTGCTCTTTAAGCAATCGAGAGTCCATAGGTTACTCGAGTCCTGCATTTGGGCCTTGGCGACACCGTGGGCCTTTACGTATTTAGACCGTATATACCAAACTCGAGTACCTGTAGGGTATACCCATGTCAGTAGCCCCGAGTGTCCAGTGAAATCGCAGATTCGGCTGGGGACTTTTGAAGTCTTTCGAGTGCATGAATGAGTATATTTCGACTGCTTTATTTGTGTCATAGGGATTGTTGATGTATGTGCCTGATATAACTGAAGTATCGGTATCAGTTAACCACCTTAGGGTGAAACAATGCAATCTACTCGAACTCGAGTCCCCGGACTCGAATCCGGAAAAGTGCTAGTGTAATTCGACTCAAGCCGCGGAGGTCTTACAGGAGTCGAATTCCAGTTCTGGTAGTGCGCTGCTAATGCGTTGCCAGGCCTTATTCAGGTCTTACCTTCACGCTGTAAGCACGGCATCCAAATTCTATCATCGCGGAGACGATTTGGGTGACCCAGGAGACGTAGTATCTTTGTAGGGAAAAATTATGAGGCGGTGTCGCCATGAGCTTCGAGTGTGGATGTTATCGACACACAGTTTTTGTATAAATAATCATAAGGAGCGCGATCAGCGCTCCCTATGGGAGTAGCCCCCGAGTGCCTGGTTGAGTCGAAGACTCAGACAGGGACTAAAGAACTTTTGCGACTGTTGTCGCCTTTGCTTGCTTGTTTCAGTCGAATTTGTTTCTGGCGCTCCCTATGGGAGTAACCCATGTCCAAAGTCGAAACGTTTTTCGAGTGACTGGGTTTGCCATTGATTGTCCATGTTCCTGAAAAAGAAGAGAAAAATCATAGGGTGCGCGACCACCGCTCCCTATGGGAGTAGCCCCCGAGTGCTTGGTGGAGTCGAAGACTCGAGCAAGGACTAAAGTAGTCGAAGTCTTCTGCTGCATAGCTTTTGATGACATCGTCGATCTTGTGATTTCATGACCTCGCTTCCGGGTGAGCGAGTTTGTGGGGCGTGACGGCGATGGGTCCTACTCTCTGACTTTGATTTGACTGGGCGTGCGTAATCTTTTATTTTAACTGCGTCTCCTCGATTTCCGCGCGTAATGGGAGTAGTGTAGGGACAGTTCGCGCTTCCACTCCCCCACGTGTCCAGCACGATGTTTGCCACGCGTCCAGTAGGGTTTTTCTGAACCGTTGGATTGCATCTTCCAGGGATTAAGTAGCGGCGCTGCGACGGTAATTTTCTCATCTGCTCTCATTCATCCTTTTCTTCCATCGCCATTGCCGCTGCTCCTCTGCTTTCTCTGCGCTCGTTTCTTCCACGACACTGGACCAGATCCGCTCGTTTCCGAGCTACTTCCTTCGCTCGCATCGCCATCCCGCAATGGGGAAGAAGAAGGGAGGCGCTGGGGCTGATTCCGCGGCCACCGTTGCTACGGCGAAAAAGAAAGGTGGCTCCACCGCTGCGGGCACCAGCACCGCCGCCGGCGGGAAGAAGAAAGCCGCAGGCACCTGCGTCACGAATGGTGTGTGGCACCCCTCCATCATCAAGTCATCTGATCTCCGTCTTCTTTGCCAAGATGGAGTACTGTCCGCCGTAGTCGCCGACGCGCGTGTCCCCAGCGGTGAGACAATTCCTTCTCCTCCCGCTAGTTTTCGAGTGATGTTTTTAGCATTCATCATTCACGGTCTCTCCTTGCCCCTTCACCCCTTTTTTAGGGGTCTCCTTTGCTTCTATGGGCTTCAGCTCCATCAGCTGTCCCCAAACTCTATCCTCCATATCTCTTGCTTCATCACCCTCTACGAGTGCTGGCTCAGAATCGAGCCGCATTTCGGCCTCTTCAAGCGCCTCTTCAAATTGAAGCGCCAATCTGCATCTGGTTCTTTAGTCTATGATGTAGGTGGTTGCGGAATCCATGTCGACCCATCCGCCACCTACTTCGACATCAAGCTCACGGCGTCTGTCTAGGGGTGGAGGGACAAATGGTTCTACATTCGCGATGAGAAAGAGAATGGTGAGCACTTCGGACTCACACCCTTCAATCCCGCGACGCCGTGCAGGAGGATGCGGTCCTGGAAGAATGTAGTCATACCTAGCGAATCTGTGGAGACAGATGTGCTGTACAGGCGCGTCTGCGACCTCGAGAGTCGCATAGGCAAAGAGGAGGGAGGCTGCGCTCTCATTCGCACTTGGCTGCGCCATCGCGTCCAGCCCCTGCAGGCCAGAGTCCACCCCATGTTTCAGTGGGCTAGCGCTGATGATGCCACTCGCGTGTCTGCCGATGGCATGTCCACGAGTGAGGTGGAGAAGAGGGTTCGACTGGTCACCAAGTACACCGTCAAGGATGTGCTCCCTAGTGAGCCAGTTGTTCCTCCATTTGATGCTACTAACCCTCCTCCTGAGGTATAGTTGTGCTACGCAGTAGCTAAATTTGTTGATTGCTTCTCTGTTGTTTACTTACTTTTTGCTGAATTTGTTGTCTGTATGCAGGATTGGGTGGTGTCACCTTGTATGCCCCCTCTCCCCGAGGGGATTATTCCTCGCGAAGCCTTGGAAGAGGACGAGTCGGAGTCGACCGTCCCCTCTGATGTGGAGGAGGAAGCCCCCGAGTCCGGTAGTCCGGATACTCGCAAGCGTTCGCGCAGCGAGGATTCCGATGCGTCATCTCCTTCGACTCCGGAAGGTACATGTGTTGGTGCGGAGTCGCCGATACCTGCAATTCCTGTGAGCACCGTGGCACCATCTGCTCGCAAGAAGATGCGATTGCCCAAGGAGTCCTCGTCGGAGTCGGGGGAGGCCACTTTTGACTTTGATAAGTTTGACTGGTAAGTTTTCTAGTTTACTTGTTCTTCTCTGTTTTGTCCTTATTGGCTTGTCTCTGGGTTTGCCCTTTTTTCTTGACGTGAATTTTGTCTTGCAGTCAAGAGGCGTCGTCGTCTTCTGGCGACGTCCAATTTTTGAAGGAATCAGGAGTCGTGTCCTCAAGGGCCAAGAAAGAGGTCGAGCGCGCTCCTTCCCCTCCATTGGCGGCCTACTCCGGGCACGACTCTTCTAGTTCTCCTCATGCAGGGGAGCATCGAATGGTTGCCCGGATGACGATACAGCAGACATCTTCGGAGTCATTGGAGGACCATGTAAGTGTAGTTTTTCTCCTTTTTAGTGTTGCAGTCGATGTTATCTATTTTGCCTCTGCTGATTCCTTGTTGTGCGATAGCTCCTTGTGAAGGAAGCCGCGCACTTGGCGGAGCAAGTGCTTGCGATGGGCCGCCAGCATGCGATGCTGGAGACGCGTCATCGCGTGGTTGAAAGTGAGTGTCCTGCACTTCTTCTTCTTCCTCTCCATTTGATATGGTCGACTGATAGTCAATCCCTTTCCGTTTGTAGCTGAACATAACGCCCTCCTGCGCAATGTTGCCACCATGGAAAAAACCCTCGCCGTGGCTATGAAGGGTCGCGATGAGGCAATCGCGGCGCGTGACGAGGCACAAAGGCGCGAAGAGGAGCTGCGTGCCTCCTTTGCAGCCAGGGAGAAGTTGTTCGAGGAACAACTTTTCTCAATCACCAAGGCCCTCTCAGGTATTTTGCTTTGGATATCGTTGTCCTTCTCTGCTGGACTTTTTGCCGTTGGCACTAATGTTTTGTCCATGTGTGGATTTATGCGCAGATGCTGGCGACTTGAGTTTCGACCCGCAGGCCCTTCGTCGAGATGATGTTCTGGCGGGTGCACTGTCGGCAGTCGAGGATCGTAGCGCCACCATCCAGGATACACTCTCCAAGGCCAAGGGCGCCCTCAGTCGCCTCCGAGGGGAGCTGATGCCCAAGGCGGAGTTAATCGAGAATATAGACGAGCTGGTGGGGTCACTTGCCGAGGGTGTGCCTTCCAGCTACAAGAACTCACTCCGCGCGGCTGGCGCGTCCATGTCGCTTGCCATGGTGCAGGCCCACGGAGTCGAGGTTGATCCTGCCGTGGTGTCGAAGGCGATGCCTGTTAGCACGGACGGCCAGAAGGTAGTCTTCGCTCCTTTCACAACTGCCTGTGGCAAGTATGGGCCTCAGTTGATAAATACTGTTGCAAAGTATTCTGAGGAGCTGCACCGCACCAAGAAGGCGGCGAAAGCGGCGACATCAGGGGCTGGCGGAAAGTCAGTGGCATCTGACACTGCCACAGACTCGATGAAGCCCCCAAAGCCGTCGAAGAAGCCAGTTGCTCCTTAGTTAGCTTTTGTAATAGTTAATTAGTTTATGTCCTTTTGTTTAAGAACATGCCTGCTGGCGAGTGTATCTGCTGATACTTTTGCTAGTCTTGAATGCATTTGAATCCTTTGTCTTTGTGTTGATTTGGTCGTCTTATTTGCTTCTATCTTGACTTGTGGTAGGGTACATCAAGTGATCCTTTGAGGGAAACTCAGGACTCGCCGACTCTTGATGATACCGTGGTACCGCCGCGCTCCAGGGTAGATGAGCTGTCGCTGCTTTCGCGACTGCATGACCGCGTGAAGCAGCTGGAGCGTGATTTGCCCATGCTCCGCGGTAACGCAGATGTATGGAAGTCGAAGGCGGAGAAAGCCGCCTCCCGAGAGCAGTATCTGCTTAGCGAGGTGACGCAGCTGGGCGACCAATTCAAGTGTTAGTTTGCTTGTTCTCATCTTTTCCTTGTAGTCACTCGCAATGGTACGTTGTACTTATGTTGCTGTTGCTGCTTCGTGTAGTTGTCAGCACGCGTCATCCGTAGGAGGAGAAGGATAGAATTGCCATTCGCATGCATGATCTTACCCAGGAGCAACTTCAAGAGAGTGGATACTTCTGGGTAGATCATGATCGTGCGACTGCGCTGACGACCCTGCAGGATCGTGCGTCGCGAGTGTTGAACTTTCTGAAGAAGTCACAGTCATGCTTGAAGAACATTTATCGGGCGATGTTTCCGCTGGATGATACTCCATCAAGCTTGATGGCCCTCCTTGCCAAGTTTCAAGACCTGACCGCGGTTCGCGAGTGCATAAGGCGACAGTTGGTGGCTGGTGCCAAGGTTGCTCTATCAATGGTGCGACTGCATAGGCCTGACGTAGATGTTGCGGTAGTTGCATCTGGGCCGCCTGCACCACCAGCAGGTTCTGCCTGGAATATGGTGCCGCACTACCAGCCGGTGGATCGCCCAGCAGAAGAGATCGTCGACTTCTTTGAGGAACAAACCAACGTTCTCCTGCTGCAGTAGTAGCCTACTTTGTATCCTGCACATAAGTGTACTTGTGTTGTAAAGTTCGTATAAATGTTGTGTATAAGTTATTGTATAAATAGCTTTGTTAGTATGAAGTGCGTTGCACTATGCGACTCCCTTTCGTTAGCTTGGTCATGCTTTTATCTCAGTCCCTTGTCAACCTGTCAGGTGCGTTGCAGCTGGGTTGATGTTTGTGTCAAGGGTTTCGATTGATGTGCCAGCTACTCAGGATATCGCGTTTTGGTCCGTAGAACAGATGTATATAGGGTGGCGCAGCCCCTGAGTAGATAAATTGGAAAAGTAAAGGAGAACACAGAGTTTTGGGGGCACTTAGCTTTATTTATTTGAAGAATAGTGCGAGGTACATTGTGTGGCTAAGTAGCCTTGGCTGAGTAGCCTTATTTGCAATGTAAAAGTAAAGAGAGACTAGGGGTAGAAGCGTCGTAGTTGTGCGACGTTCCAGGGGTTGGAGTATGCGACTCCTGCCTCTAAGTCTTGAGGCGATAGGCGCCACCTGGGATTACTTCTGTAATCACGTACGGTCCTTCCCAGGGGGACTCGAGCTTGAGATGCCCCTGCTGTTTCAGTCACAGGACCAGGTCGCCTTCGACGAAGGATCTGGGGCGTAGCCTCCTACTGTGGTAGTTGCGCAGGTTCTGCTGGTAGATCGTTGATCTTTCCGCGGCGATTTCTCGTGCCTCGTCAAGGAGGTCGACGGAGTCTTCGAGTGCGAGGGATGACTCTTGTTCGCTGTAAGCGATCACGCGCGGCGCCTTGTATCCTACCTCGGCGGGCAGCACTGCTTTGGCTCCGTGCACAATAAAGAATGGCGTGTAGCCCGTGGCACTGTTTGGAGTTGTGCGTAGGCTCCAGAGTACAGATTGCAGTTCGTCTGGCCAGCAACCTGCGGCTTGTTCGAGTGGCCGGAGGAGTCGCTTCTTAATGCTACTGCAGACGAGCCCGTTTGCTTTTTCCACCTGACCGTTGGTCTGTGGATGCGCTACCGATGCGTAGCTGATGTTTATCCCCAGGATTTCGCAGAATTCTTGGAACTCTTTGGATGTGAAGTTCGTCTCATTGTCGGTGATGATGCTGTGCGGTACGCCGAAGCGGTAGACGATGGATTCGAAGAACTTGACTGCGCTATGTCCTGATTGGTTGGTCATTGGCATGGCCTCAATCCACTTGGTGAATTTGTCGACTGCGACCAAGAGGTAGACGTAGCCTCCTCGTGAGGACCTTGGGAGTTTGCCAACCATGTCGAGTTCCCATTGCGCGAAGGGCCAGGCCAATGGAATTGGCCGGAGTTCTGTGCCCGGTGCGTGCGGCTTGTCCGCGAATCGTTGGCAAGCGTTGCATTTTTGGACGATGTCCTTAGCATCATGCATGGCCGTAGGCCAATAGAATCCGGCTTGTAGAGCTTTAGCGACGAGGGCACGACTGCCCGCATGGTGCCCGCAGGTCCCCTCATGGATGTCGAGGAGGACAGCTCTTCCATCGGTCGTGGAGACACATCGCTGGAGTACTCCTATGATTCTGCGTTTATACAATTCGCTGTTGATAGCAGCGAATGCCTTGGATCGCCGCGCGATGTGCCGTACATCAGTCAGATCGTCCGGGAGCCTTTTGCTGAGGAGGTACGTGATGTACGGCTGCGTCTAGGATTGCTCAATCATCATGACGCTCATTGGTCCCTCGAGTCCTGTGTCCAACTCCAAGTCGTCGAGTGACATTGACCCATTGGGCGGCGTAGCCCCCGAGTCCGTTGTTGCGCTTGTTTTATTCTTTGTGGCCTTTGGCTTGATGGAGCGTTCGCAGATGCGCTCGAGAAATACCCCGGGTGGTATGGGGGCGCAGGTAGAGCCTATGTTGGCGAGTGCGTCTGCCTCTTCGTTGCTTTCGCGACCTACGTGCGGCAGCTCGCAACCGTCGAAGTCTCCTTCGAGTGTGTCGTAGAGGTCGCGGTACGCGATCATGTTGTCGTTCAATGCGTCACACTCATGCATTGTTTGGTTGACGACCAACTTGGAGTCGCCGTATATGATGAGCCTCTTGGTGCCGCAGGCTTTTGCCATCCTCATCCCGTGCAACAGGGCCTCGTATTCAGCCTCGTTGTTAGATGCTGTGAACTGCATTCGTAGGATATACTTTAGTTTGTCCCCTTGAGGTGATGTCAGTATGACACCTGCGCCTGCTCCATCCTTCCGCTTGGACCCATCAAAGTGCATTGTCCAGAGGTAGGACATATCTGGTTTGTCTGGGAGCTGGTTCTCCATCCAGTGCACGAGGAAGTCAGGGAGGACTTGCGACTTGATTGCGTCGCGCTTTTCATATGTGATGTCTCGTGGAGACAATTCTATTCCCCAAAGCGCGACTCGTCCCGTGGCGTCAGGGTTATTGAGGATATGTCCCAACGGGGCGTCGTTGACCACCATGATTGGGTGTTCCTGGAAGTAATGGCGCAGTCGCTGGGTTGTCATGAAGACACCGTACGCCAGTCTCTGGTAGTGCGGGTATCGCTATTTTGTTGACGTGAGGACCTCGCTGAGGTAGTATACTGGGCGTTGTACCCCGTGGACTTTGTTTTCCTCGACTCGCTCAATGACAAGCACTATGCTGACCACCTGGTTGGTGGCGGAGATATATAGTAACAGTGGTTCCCTTTCTCGTGGGGTCACCAGTACTGGCGAAGTGGATAGTAGGCGCTTGAGGTCTTCGAATGCTTCTTGCGCTTCATTGGTCCACTCGAATTTTTCAGCTTTGCGGAGGAGTTGGTAGAAGGGCAGTGCCTTTTCACCCATCCGACTGATGAATCGACTGAGGGCCGCGATTCGCCCAGCCAGCTGTTGGACACCCCTTATGTTTTTCGGTTTCTCCATGGCCAGTATGGCTTTTATTTTCTTCGGGTTTGCCTCGATTCCCCTCGCGGAGATGAGGTACCCAAGTAGTTGCCTAGATGGTACGCCGAAGGCGCATTTCTCCGGATTGAGCTTGATCCGGTAGCGGTCGAGGTTGGCGAAGGTTTCATGCAAATCGTCGATTAGGGAGGCTTCCTCCTTGGTCTTGATTACTATATCGTCGACATAGACTTGAATGTTGCGACCCGGTTGTTCCTTGAGGCAAGCCTGCATGCACCACTGGTAGGTGGCTCCCGCGTTCTTTAGCCCGAAGGGCATTGTGTTGTAGCAGAACACACCAAAGGGCGTTGTAAACGCTATTTTTTCTTGATCCTCCTCCTTCATTCGAATCTGATTATAGCCTGAGTAGGCGTCGAGGAAGCAGAGGCGCTCGCATCCTGCGGTGGAGTCGATGATCTGGTCGATGCGCGACAACGGGAAGTGATCCTTCGGGCAGTGCTTATTCAGAGAGGTGAAGTCCACGCACATCCGTAGGATGTCCATGTCCTTTTTTGGTACCAGCACCGTGTTGGCGAGCCAAGTGCTTTCCTTGATCTCGCGTATGAATTTAGCGTCGTGGAGTCTGTTGATCTCCATTTCAACTGCTTGCGCTCGTGGCTCAGACAGTCGCCGAATTGTTTGCTTGACTGGCCTTGCGTCGGGGTTGACGTTGAGTGCGTTCTCGGCGAATTCCCTGGGAACTCCTGGCATGTCCGCAGGACACCAGGCGAAAATTTCCCAGTGTTCACGGAGGAATTTGACAAGCGCGAGTTCCTATGCGGGACTCAAGTTATTGGCGATGAGGGTCGTCTTGGCGGGATCCGATGGATGGACCTGCACTTTCTTCCTGTGCACCGATGAGTCGAAGGATAGATCGGGTGAGCTTGGCCGGCTCAGGGGGGCAGACTGTTGTCTGTCGACTCTTTTAGCCTTGCGAGTTCTTCCTGCATGCCGAAGGACTGGGAAATTCTATTGAATTCCTTGTCGCAACTGTCGAATCTCTCGAATCTCTCGTTGATCGTGATGACGCCATTGGGACCTAGCATTTTCATCTGCAGGTAGGCGTAGTGTGGTACTGCCATGAACCTAGCGAACGCGACGCGCCCGAGGATGCAGTTGTACTGTGAGGGCCAGTCGACGACCTCAAAGTCGATGCGCTCGC
The DNA here is from genome assembly GCA_023614405.1 of Avena insularis. Lineage (NCBI taxonomy): Eukaryota > Viridiplantae > Streptophyta > Magnoliopsida > Poales > Poaceae > Avena > Avena insularis. The sequence goes on along the minus strand of CM042696.1, from coordinate 89,007,437 downwards.
GCCGGAAGTTCTTCGGTGTAACGAAGATGACGTTGAGGTTGATTTTGCCCAGGGGTATACGCCTTTCCCTGGGACGATGCCGTGGAATGTTGTGTCCGAGGCCTCCAGGCAAGTTAGAGGGATCCTCATTGCTCGCAAGGTACTCGCGAATATAAGGTTAATGTCGCTCCCGCCATCCATGAAGACGCGGCTCATGTCGAAACCTACAATTTGCGCCTCGAGTACGAGGGGGCAATGGCCTGGACGGGGTACCTGAGGGGGGTGGTCGCGTTTGTCAAAGGTGATGCATGATTCGCTTCCACTGAGGTACTCAGTAGTAGATGGTGGCGAGTGTGTGGCCAGGTTGAATTGGCGAGTGATGGCCTTCTGCACCCGATTGGAGGGGCGTCCCTTTTGGATCATCATGGTGCCCATGGCTCGTGGGTACGGTTCGCCTCCGTGGTGCTGGTCCGGTGCAGCTGCATTCGGGAGTGGCCCAGGTGGTGGTGGCGTGGCGCCATGTGCCACGGCGCCTAGAGCGGCTCTGTAGCCTCTTTCGACTGCATTGCGGTTCATCCGAACCAATCCCTCATGTAGCTTGACGAATTCGTGGCAGTCCTTGAGGAGGTGGCTGGATTTTTTCTTCCCATTGTGTTTATCGATGTAGAAGTGCACCGTGCATGGCCCGGACAGTTTGTCCTCAATGGAGGTAACGGGTGCCTCATCGCGAGTGCGATGTTGCCATACTTGCGTGGTTTTTCCCGGAGTCGCGGTATCCGCCGCTACGGTATCCGTTGTTGCGGTTATCGTCGCATCTTTCGGCGTAGCCGGCCGCGACCATGTTGACGTCATCGCGGTCATCGTAGATGCGCATGCGACATTTGCCTCGGCGATCGCGTCTGCGCTCGAGGTCTGCCTCTTCGTCGGAGTGAACGCGATTCTTTACCGAGTATTCTCCATCGGCCCACCGATTCACGATCTCCATCAGGTGGTCGATGGTCTTGGGTTTTGAGCAGCCCAGCTCCTCCCTAAGTTCTAGGCAGCGGACGCCACCATTGAATGCATCAATCGCGCGATCCTCCGAGATGTTTTCTATGGAGTTCTTGATGATGGACCATCTTTGGATGTAGGAGCGCAACGATTCGCCAGATCTTTGTTAGCAGCATCTCAGCTCTTCGATTGATGCGGGCCGCTTGTATGTGCCCTTGAAGTTGCGCACGAAGCTATAAACCAGCTCATCCCAACTGCGAATGGATCCGTGTGGGAGGTTGTTGAGCCATGCTCGGGCGGCGCCTTGCAGCTGTAGCTACAAGCATTGCATGGCCGTGCTTCGACTGCCTCCGTGGAGCCTGACGAAGGAGAAGTGGTCCTCCAGCCAGATTTTTGGGTCCTGTAGACCGTCGAACTTCGGGTTCTCCAACAGGAGTTTGAGCCCCTTTGGCATTCGCTTCTGCCTGATGGACCTACTAAAGCATCTGGCGCCGCAAAGCTCCACATGTTCCTCTTCTGAGTCAGTCGACCGAGCATGTCGTGCCCTTGATTTTTCGATCTTGCGCTGCGTGATGTCATCACGCGCGTCGTAGTCGTGGTCGTGTCGTCGTGAGCGGCGACGTCGAGACAGGTCGTGACTGTCATCACTGGATGAAGGCGAGGAGTAATGCTTTGCTAGCGCTTTGCCCTTCTTTGGTTATGGTGTTGGCTCTTTGTCGAGGGCAGCCTCGATTAATCCTAAGCCCGCGATCATGGATCGGTGCATGGCGGCTTGGGGATCTCCAGCCGGTGGCTGGTTGTTGAGGAGGTACATGGTGGCCGCTGTCACCGCAGCCTGCGGCGTCTTGGGGACCATGTTTCCCCTAGTGTCGACTGTCATAGAGCCGTAGTCAAGGACCTTTGCGGCTTCTATGCGTTCTTGCTCGGTGAGATGGGCCATCCGAGATTGCCTCTTCTTGGCGAGGTGCTCGTTGCCCTTTGAGGAGGATCCTCCGTAGGAGGAGAGCCCAGCACGACGAAGGCTCGATTCGTCTGCCACCTTTTTACGCACCTCGATTTGCGCGATTGTTTGTACTTGGCGCTTGAATTCTTCCTTCAGGAGCCAATGGTAGCCCATTAGCAGTTCTTGAGGAGATCCGAAGGGTAGAGGAGTACCTCGTAGGGCCTTGCGGCAGCGAGCCCATTCTTGCTCGTTGAGCCTGATCACGACGCGTTCACCGGTTTGCTCGTTTACTATGGTTGGAGGTTCGACTGCTTCTCTGTTGTTGGTGTTGGTGCGATCGCCACCGTTGCCGCCGTTGTCGCCGTTGGGCGGGTCGGTTCCGTTGCCGCGATTGCCACCATTGTCACGGTTGGCAAAGGTATTGATACATTGCAAATGTATCTATAATTTTTGATGTTCCATGCTTGGTTTTATCCACTTTCTTGTGTTTTGTTCCAACTTTGGAGTACTTTTCATATGATTTCTTGGACTAACCTATTAACAAGAGCCACAAGGCTGCCTGTTTTCTGCTGTTTTTGGTTCCAGGAAAGTCAGAAAATGAATATTCTCGGAATTAGACGGGACAAAAGCCAAAGTGCCTATTTTTCCGGAAGGGATCAAGTGCCAGAATACGAGACGGAGAGGGGCCAGGGGACGGCCACACCACCTGGCCGCGCGGCCAGGCCTGGCCCACGCCAGGGGGTGGTGTGGTGGCTCCCGCCACCCCCTCGGCCTCTCCTTCCGCCTATATATTGCCCTCGGGACGAAAACCCTAAGGACCCGATCAAAAATCCATGAAAGAGTCTGTATCCGCTGTCATCTCCATCCCTAGATCGGGAGGGATCTGAAGCTCTTCCGCACCGCCGAGAGGGAATTCACCCTGGAGGCCTTCTTCATCACCATGCAAGCCTCCGGTGTGATGCGTGAGTAGTTCATCCTTGGACTATGGATCCATGTAGTAGCTAGATGGCTGGTTCTCCTCCTTTGTGCTTTCATGTTTAGATCTTGTGAGCTCCGTTCATGACCAAGATCATCTATTTGTAATTCATACATGTTGTCTTTGCGGGGATCCGATGGATATTGAGATGCAATTTCAGATTGATTATTGATTCTATCATGTCTTTGTTATTTGAGATCTTGCATGCTTTCCGTTGTTAGTAGCTATCTTGGCCAAAGTAGATGCTAGCAACTCCAAGAGTTAGTATTTATGCTCGATAGTGGGTTCATGCCTCTGGTAATCTGGGGAAGTGACAGAAATCTCTAAGGTACTAGATGTGCTGTTGCTACTAGGGAGAAAACAACAATCCTTTGTTCATAGAACAATCGTATTGTTTACTTTACACGCAGTTCGTAAAGCAATAAGTTGTTGCTTGTAACTTAATACTGGAGGGGGTTCGGATGATAACCTGAAGGTGGATTATTAGTCATAGATGCAGTTGGATGGCGGTCTATGTATTATGTTGTAATGCCCAATCAAGTCTCAAAGGAGTCAAGATGATTAGTATATGCATGTATTGCTTTCTCGGTGTTTGTCAATTGCCTCGCTGTAATTTGTTTACCCAGCATGTTATCTATCTAAGGAGAACCACCTCTAGTGAATTATGGATCCCGGTCCTTTTTCTTTACATACAACCTACAAACTGTTTACTGCTTTGTGTTTACTTTCTGCAAACCTTTACTTCTTTCCATTCGATACATTTAATCCTTTGTTTTCCGCAAAACACGGTGAGATTGATAACCTCATCGCAAGTTGGGGACAAAGTTCTGTGGTTGTGTTGTGCAGGTCTCCACATTGCTACTAGCACCGGTAGTGCGCCCTGCCAAGCTCAGCTAGTAACACCTTTGAGGTGTTTCCTTGCTCCTACTGGTTCGATTAAACCTTGGTTTCATAACGGAGGGAAACTTGTTGCTGTGCTCATCATACCTTCCTCTTGGGGTTCCCAACGAGCTCTACATCAACACCGCCATCAAGCATTTTTCTGGGCGCCGTGCATTGAGCCATCAGGTATCGCCTGCGTTGATGACGGCACACATGAAGTGATTGGGGAAGATGCTCAGATCAGAGTCGAGACTGCTGTCACTGATCGTGTTCTCGACTGCTGTCGGGGCGTTGAGCTCACTGAGGGTGCCGATCGATGGAGGGAACCATGATGCTGGGACAATTGACGGTGCCATCGGCTGATCAGGCATGCGAAGCGTGCCCATCTGACCGACTTGGAAGCGGAAGCTCCCTATCGCCAGGCTGATCCCGTCGCCCATGGACTCGAAGGCTGGGCGAGTGGCCGGCGTGTGGACAGTGAAGTCGAACGTGCCGAAGAGCTGGCGGATCTTCGCTGTTGCGGAGTTGTAGATCGCGGTTGATGGGGCCGAAGAAGCTGCAACATCAGCACTCCCAATTCCCACAGATGGTGCCAATTGACGAGGGTTTAACTCATCAATGCTCATTGTTATGGACTTGGGTTTTGGAGAAGGAGGGAGCGCTGGAGACATCTATCGGCTAGCAAAGAAGCACACATGGGACAAAAATTTACCCAGGTTCAGGCCTTATAGAGGTCCCTACTCCTGCTTGTCTGCTCGTGGAATTACTGAAGGAACCGAAGGTTACAATGGTGCGCAGATGCAATCTGGCGAGGGTTGTGGAAACTAGGGTTGCGTGTGGTCTCCTCGCCGCCCCCTCCTAGCCCTTATATAGATAGGCTAGGTCTCGGGTAGCAGGTCGACTCGGTTACCAGTTAGGGTTTTCCCCTTCAAACTTTCTATCTTTAGTTTCTTCTTTCTCTTCAAGCAATCGAGAGTCCATAGGTTACTCGATACCTGCATTTGGGCCTTGGCGACACCGTGGGCCTTTACGTATTTAGACCGTATATACCAAACTCGAGTACCTGTAGGGTATACCCATGTCAGACGTTTTTCCAGAAAGAGTTCCGCTACGCCGACACCACCAGATTCCGTGATTCAGAACCAGAAACTCCGTTCAGGCGCCCTGCCAGGACAGGGAATTGGAGGAGATCATCGCCATCATCATCACCATCGCTTCTCCACCGACCATCCATGTTTCCCCCATCCATGAGTGAGTAATCCCCTGGTGTAGGCTATGGGGATGGTAGAGATTGGATGAGATCGTTCATGTAATGGCATCAGATTGTTAGGGCATGGTGCCTAGTATCTATTGTTAGTGCTTTTTGACTTTGTTGCAACTTTTTATGCTTAATGCTTGTCACTAGGGCCCGAGTGCCATGATTTCAGATCTAAACATGTTATTGATTCATTATGATAGTATTGTTTATGGTCTTACCTGCAAGTTGTATACACATATTGTTTTCCGGAACCAAAGGCCCCGAAGTGACAATAATCGGGATAACCGGAGGGAATGGCTTTGATGTGAGGATCACATGTGTTCACGGAGTGTTAATGCTTTTCTCCGGTGCTCTATTAAAAGGAGCACCTTAATTTCTAGTAGTTCCCTTGAGGCCCCGCTGCAAACGGACTGGTAGGACAAAAGATGTTGTGCAAGTTCTCATTGCGAGCACGTATGACTATATATGGAACACATGCCTATGATTATCTAGTACTTGGATGCTTTATCTTATTTATCTGCAAATGTCCTATGTCTTGATTGCTATATGAATTGTCTTGTCCATGCAACGCCCGTCCATCCATCCCTATGCCTACCATGCTTTAATCCTACTATTTACTGCAATTGTTACTATTGTCTTTACTTTAACTACTGGTATTACTTTACTATTGCTACTACAAAACTATTGCTACTGATAAACTGCTGTGAGCAAGATTGTTTCCAGGTGCAGCTGAATTGACAACTCAGCTGTTAAGGCTTATAAATATTCTTTGGCTCCCCTTGTGTCGAATCAATAAATTGGGTTTCACTTCCCTCGAAAATACTGTGATACACCCCCCTATAGTTGTGGGTCATCAAGACTATTTTCTGGCGCCGTTGTCGGGGAGCATAGCTCTATTTATCAAGTTCACTTGGAATCACTATTGTTCGCTGCCATCCATCCATCATGGGTAAGTCTCGTGATGGCAAGGTTCCTATTTTACCATCCACTACAAGGATAGGTACGGTTCTGAACACCTCTATTGCTCTTGATTCACCATCTATTATGAGTTAGTTCCTTACACCACCACACACACATGCTACACATACTGCTACTACTGCTGAATCTGAAACTTCTAATACTTATGATGCTGCTTCTACTATGCTTGATAAAAGTGGTTCATTAGGTCCTTTCCTAGATGCTACGATTGCTAGAACTATAGCTGGAAATACTGAAACTCCTAATGAAGACACTACTACACCTGTCAGTTCACCTGAGTCTAGAGAGAGCTATGATATTGAAAACGGTTATATAGAGATGACCGATGAATTTATTAAAGAATGTCAAAACACTCATGATAAAAGTGCTATTAAGAGTCTTCTTGAGAAATATACTATTAGACCTAAATTATCTCCTAATGCTAAGTTTGCTACATCTCCCATCAATATTAAAGATAAGGATTATGATTTCTCTCTTGATTTAGCTTACATAACTATTGTTGAGAAAGAACCTTTTTGTGGGACTAAGAATGAAAGTGTGGTAACACATATGACTGAGCTTTCTACCATGAGTGGCTTATTTTCTGATGATATTAAGATGCGCACTTACTTTGTTGCTAAAATTTTCCCTTTTTCACTAAAAGGAGAAGCTAAAACTTGGTTTAATAATTTACCTCCTAGATCTATTGATAGCCCTGATTGCTTGATTAGTACCTTCCTTCAGAAATATTTCCCTCCTAGTTCTAGACATGCTATTTTGCAGGAACTTTTTGATTTTAAATAGGGAGAAGAAGAGATATTGCCTGAATCATGGGAAAGGTTCTGTGCTTTGATTCATGCACAGGTTGGATGTCCATTACCTAAAAATGAGCTTCTTGATATATATTATAATGGACTAACTGAAGAATATAGGACATACCTAGATAGTTGTGCTGATTGTGTTTTCAGGAATAGGACTCCCAAGGAAGCTACGGAATTAATGGCTAAAATAAGCAAGAATTATGAAGATTGGACTCCTCCTGAACCAACTATACCTGAGACAACTACACCTGAAATAACTATGCCCGAGACAACACCAACACCAAAACCAAAGAAGAGGGGAGTTATTGAACTAAATGATGAAGTGATGAAGGAAGCTAAGAAATGTCTTAAGGAGAAGGGAATTAAAGCTGCAGATGTCAAGAATTTACCTCCTATAGAAGAATTATGTGAGACAATCTCCCACTCATCCAGTATTGAGTTACACTCTCTCCAACATTTTGATGAAGGTGATATTCCTTACTCTAAACCTCCTGATCAATGCTTAGAAGAATTTGATATTTTTATTGTTAAGCAAGATAATTTTAATAAAAGGGTGCAAAATCATCTAATGGAAAACTCTAGAGCTATTGTTGAGGTGAAGGATATTGTGGAAAGAACCTCTAACGATGTTAAAATGCTTGTTAATCATTTTAAAATGGTTCAAACTCAAATTGATCATCTTATTAAAGTACAAAAAGACTTGCTAGTTAATGCTACTAAAGAAAAACATGCTTATGAAATTAGAACTAGAAGTGGTGCTGCTACCCAGGATCCTCTATATCCTGAGGGGCATCCTAAAAGAATTGAGTAGGATTCTCAACAAACTAAAAATAGTGGTACTACTCCTAAGAAAAGGAAAAAGAAACATAAAATTATTGTACAACCGTCTGAACCTGCTAAAGATCCTAATAGTATATCTGTCTCTGATGCTGAAACTGAAAGTGGTAATGAGGAAAATGATGTTCCTGATAAAGAAAAAGTTGAAGAAGAACCTGAAAGGCACACTAAGAATACTAAATACACTAAAGAAGATTTTGTTGCTAAGAAACATGGTAGTGAAAGAGAGCCTTGGGTCCAAAAACCTATGCCTTTCCCTGATAAGAAACACAAGTCAAAGGAAGATGAACACTATAACAAGTTTTGTGAGTGGATGAAACCTTTATTTTTTCAAATCCCTCTGACTGATGCTATCAAATTACCACCCTATTCAAAGTATATGAAGGATATTGTCTCTAATAAAAGGAAGATCCCTAATGAAAAAATTTCTACTTTGCTTGCTAATTATTCCTTTAATGGTAAGGTTCCAAAGAAACTTGGAGACCCATGGATTCCAACTGTTCCTTGCTCTATTAAAAATAGTTATGCCAGAACTGCTTTATGTGATTTAGGAGCAGGAGTTAGTGTTATGCCTTTCTCTCTCTATAAGAGACTTCAATTGGAAAAACTAATACCAACTGATATATCTTTGCAAATGGCTGATAAATCTACTACTATTCATGTTGGTATATGTGAGGATGTACCTGTTCAAGTGGCTCATAATTGCTTCATATTAACTGATTTTGTTGTGCTTGAAATGCCTGAAGATGACAATATGTCTATTATTCTTGGGAGACCCTTTCTTAATACTGCAGGAGCTGTTATTAATTGTAATCAAGGAAATGTGACTTTTAATGTTAATGACAAGGAGTATACTGTCAATTTCCCCAAGAATATTTATAGGACTTATGGTTTAAATTCAATTGAACATGTTGAGGGCATCAAGGTTGGAGAAATATATTGTCCCATACCACGAGAAAAATATGAAACTATTATGATTGGGACCATTGCTATCAAGGTTGAGGTAACATAATCATTAGTGGAATACAAAGTTTTGTTTCATATAAAATTGTTTTGGTGACAAGACCTGATCAACCTTGTTAACAAAGGGATTTTAATGAACAAAACAATGTTTTCACCATGATTATCTTTGCTTACTTTTATTTTATCCATTTTAGTTTTTGCTTTCACTTAGTTCACTTTTTTGTTGCTAGTTGCTTACATATTAGAGTGTCTTAGAACTTCTAAAGTTTTAGTTTAGTTTTGTTTTTGCATCATTCCAAAGTCAACTTTCTGTCATAAAATCATTCATCAATACCTGAAAATTGCTAAAAAAATAAAGTGTCTCGAAATTTTTCAGAAAATTCATATTAAATTTTTACGTGAAAAAAGGGGCAGAGAAGTGCCTGGAGAGTACCAGGGGGGCCCACCAGGCAGGCACACCACCTGGTGGCGCGGCCACCCCAGGGGCGCGCCTGGCCATGGTGTGGGCCACCCCAGGGGCTCGCCTGGCCATGGTGTGGGCCACCCCTGACCCTCCACTCACTCTCTCACTTGCACTTCTTTCTCTCTCCCGAGAAAACACCAGTTCATTGCTCGAAATCACGTTCTTGCTATTCTTGTCCACATTTTTTCGATCTCCTTTCTCAGCCCATCTTTGCTGCTCAAATTTGGAGCATTTGTTCTCTGGTATGTGACTCCTCTGCTTGTCCAAGTAGATTTGTGTTTAGTGGTTTATATCTTGAGTATTTTGCTGTTGTGGGTGATAGGTTATGTAAGCTTGTAAGCTTGTTCAATGCTTAGAAAATTTGTTTTGATGCATGTTTAGGCCTCTTACAAGTCCCTATGAGTAGTTCCCTTCATTATGTAATCGCTTTGCAATCACTTGTATGATGGTTGTCCTAAATATTAGAAAAGAAGATGAATGAACACCAACTCAACAAACATGAACTAAGGGTGCATGAGGTTATGAAGGTTCATCGAGAGGAGGAAGTTTTTCCTTCCATCTATCCATGCCCCGAATTCATGAGGGCCGCAGGGATTTCTCAGGACTTCCATACTTTAATTGCTAATGCAGGATTGGAGCATTTTGTGGGAGATGAACCTTACCAATTTGTGAAACTAACTATGTCTGCGGTGCAGGACTTTCGATATAGTTGCTCTGTGCCTAACCCCATGGTTCACTACAAAATTTACAATATAGCTGTCAACCTTCCTTTTGATGACATTTGTGCAACTATTAAAGTACCCCAGTAGGGATCGTTGATGGCTTGGTGTTGATGTAGAGCTCGTTGGGGAACCCCAAGAGGAAGGTATGATGAGCACAGCCACAAGTTTCCCTAAGTTACGAAACCAAGGTTTAATCGAACCAGTAGGAGCAAGGAAACACCCCAAAGGTGTTGCTAGCTGAGCCTTGGCAGGGCGCACTACCGGTGCTAGTAGCAACGTGGAGACCTGCATAACATAACCACAGAACTTTGTCCCCAACTTGCGATGAGTTTGTCAATCTCACCGGTTTTGCTAAAAACAAAGGATTAAACGTATCGAATGGAAGAAAGTAAAATTTTGCAGAAAGTAAACACAAAGCAGTAAAAAGTTTGTAGATTGTATGTAAAAGAAAGGATCGGGATCTATAGTTCACTAGCGGTGGCTCTCCTTAAGATAGATAACATGCTGGGTGAACAAATTACAGTGGGGCAATTGACAAACATCGAGAAAGCAATACATGCATATACTAATCATCTTGACTCCTTTGGAACTTGATTGGGCATTACAACATTATACATAAAACGCCATCCAACTGCATCTATGACTAATAATCCAACTTCAGGTTATCATCCGAACCCCCTCCAGTATTAAGTTGCAAGCAATAGATAATTGCTTTACGAATTGCGTGTAAAGTAAACAATACGATTGTTCAATGAACAAAGGATTGTTGTTTTCTCCCTAGTAGCAACAACACATCTAGTACCTTAGAGATATATGTCACTTCCCCAGATTACCAGAGGCATGAACCCACTATCGAGCATAAATACTAACTCTTGGAGTTGCTAGCATCTACTTGGCCAAGATAGCTACTAACAACAGAAAGCATGCAAGATCACAAATAACAAAGACATCATAGAATCAATAATCAATCTGAAATAGCATCTCAATATCCATCGGATCCCCGCAAACACAACATGCAGAATTACAAATAGACGATCTTGATCATGAACGGAGCTCACAAGATCTAGACATGAAAGCACAAAGGAGGAGAACCAGCCATCTAGCTACTACATGGATCCGTAGTCCAAAGATGAACTACTCACGCATCACACCGGAGGCTTGCATGGTGATGAAGAAGGCCTCCAGGGTGAATTCCCCTCTCTGGCAGGGTGCCGGAAAGAGCTTCAGATCCCTCCCAATCTAGGGATGGAGATGACGGCGGCTACAGACTCTTTCGTGGATTTTTGATCGGGTACTTAGGGTTTTCGTCCCGAGGGCAATATATAGGCGGAAGGAGAGGCCGTGGGGGTGCTTGGGCTGGCCACACCACCCCCTGGTGCGGCCAGGCCTGGCCCGCGTGGCCAGGTGGTGTGGTGGCCCCCTGGCTCCTCTCCGTCTCGTATTCTGGCATCTGATGACTTCCGCAAAAATAGGCATTTTGGCTTTTGTCCCGTCCAATTCCGAGAATATTCATTTTCTGACTTTCCTGAAACCAAAAACAGCAGAAAACAGGCAGCTGGCACTATGGCTCTTGTTAATAGGTTAGTCCAAGAAATCATATGAAAAGTACTCCAAAGTGTGGAAAAACACAAGAAAGTGGATAAAACCAAGCATGGAACATCAAAAATTATAGATATATTTCCAATGTATCAACATCCCCAAGCTTAACTCCTGCTCGTCCTCGAGTAGGTAAGTGATAAAAAGAAAGAATAATTTTTGAGGTGACATGTACCATCAAAGACTTGATCAAAGTATTTGTAAAACATTCAAAGCTAGGATCATAGTACTTCAATCATAATATGAAAGACAAAGTTCTAGCAATAAGACAAAGAAACTATGATGCAACATGAAAAGGCACAAACAAAAGATTCATGAATAACAATGCTTTGCAAGATGTTTGTTTGTTTCACATAAAGAAAACATAGCATAATAGTATTCAGCTTGTCCCTCATAGAGTAGCAAATATAAATGCATAGGACACCTTCAAAGTTCATAAGAGTGACTAGATACAAATAGTTTAAAACAAGCAATATCAAGTTATGCATCAATCAACTAGTCTTGGGACAATGCACATAGAACTAAGAATGGCCACTATCCTCTCAAAGTAGGTGCATAAAGGTAGAAGGTGGAGACTCAATATAATGGTGGAAGAAAGGCCTTCATAAAAGGAAGTAGGGATTCAAGTCTCATAAATAGCTTCCAAAAATTATGGTACTTATAGCTTTCAGCTCTCATTTCCCCTATCATAAGCATCTTGAAGTGATTAAGGTTAAAGTGAACAAACTATGGTGTACATGCTTGACGAAGTATAAGTTAGAAATCTCATGTCCCTTGTATACGAGGGTCGCTCCTCATGCTACTCAAGTTTAGTCACCGAAAAGTTCTTGTCATCGTAAGTACATGTGTATCATAGAGAACCGCCAACGGGGTACCCCTTGCCCGATGATACGGAAGAATCCCCATATCAAAATGACAAGGCAAGCAGACAACGAGCATCTCATCAATCTTCTTATTTACCATGGGAATATGGTGCTTTTTTCTCTCTTTCCTCTTTTCATAATCTCTTTTTTTCTCTTTTTCTCTTTTTCTCAATGTAGGACTCTTCTTTTATAAGAAGAATGCTTCAGAGACAGCTCATTATGGTTACGCTGCAGGTTTCCACCATGTCAGCATGGATTAGACCAGCGGCCCAGGCGTTTCTCTAACACATATACATAAATCCATGGACTTAAAAGCTCCCCTTTCATTTCACACCGACGACATCCATATATCAAAGAGCATTATATCAACTAGGTACAAGTACCAAGTGCAATGTTGAAAGCATTCCCCATGACAACATGGTTCTGCTAATTCCCAAAAAAATAAGTTCAAGCATATACAACATAGACGACACAATGGTTCAAGTTTATTAAGGGCAATAAAAGTAAAGCGTGCCATCAAGTTCGTGAGAGCTTTAATCACTAGTTTTCTCATAACAAGTTTAATTCAGAAGGTAAACAAAAGCATGAATATACTTGGAATAGCATAAGCTAGTAGGTAGGTATGGTGGAATCTTTGGAATAACTTGGTTTAAGGAGTTGGATGCATGAGTGGAACTCATACTTGGTTGCGGAGGCTAGCGAAAGACTGGGAGCGACAAACTAAGAGAGCAATAATGGCCATAATCATGCAGAGCGACAAAACATCATTGATCAAAGCATAAAGTGATACTACCAGTTGAAAACTAAAGGATCATAAAGTCTATGGTGACTTGATATAGTCATAACATGGTGTGAGCATGCGCCAAGTCAACCCAAATAAAGCATCAAAGGAGAATACCACTATACTATGCTTTAATATGCTAAAACAACGCATGATTCATCCAATGCACATTAAGCAATCTCAATTGTTTATAACAAGTCATGCTACAGCAAAGAATACTAAGCATAAAGCCAAAACAATATCAAGCATGGCATGATAGAGCATAGGCCATAGTCAAAAACAAGCCCTTTTTACCACATAAGCATGAACTTTCCTACTCTTTTCCAAACCAAACCAAACTATTTGCAAACCAATATATGAAAGAGGGGGTCCAACCAATTTATTCAGAAAACTAAGCAAACAAAAGCAAACGAAAAACCAAAACAAAAACGAAAAAGAAGACGCTCCAAGAACAACACAACTGTGCATGAGACAATAAAAATGAAGCGTTTGGAAGATACTGGGATTTTTATTGATGAAGAAGGGGATGCCTTGGGCATCCCCTAGCTTTGACGCTTGTACTTCTTGGATATTTCTTGGGGTGACACGTGTGTCATCCCCAAGCTTGAGCTTTAGTCCATCCTTCATCTCATTACTCATTCCTTCCATACACCTGAAATTTTTCCTTCATACAAAACTTCAGACAATCTTTATTAGCAACATTAGTGCACTCAAGATAATTAGTCTTAAGGTTCAGTTCCAACACCAAATAAACTTCCATTAGAACACTAGCTACTGAAACACTTCCCTCAAAAAGCTCAATTCCCCAAAAGAACTCAAAAAGGAACCAACAAGAAGCAAATGCAGAAAATAGCAGAAATCTGTCAAAACAGACTAGCAGGTAAATACGAATTTTTTCCAAGACCTTATGCTGCTCAAATCAAAAAGTGTTGAACTAATGAAAGTTAGATAACAACCTGGGTAATAAGCACAAAAATTCACGCCTCCAGAAGACGTTCAGAGATTTTACACGAATTTTAACCGTGAAGCACATAAATCTGTTTCGGGACAGCAACTTTCCCAATCATTACTTCTCTCTCATTAGAGGTTACTCTTGGCACAAAAAGCAAATAAAAAGGATAAGGAGCGGTTATTACTGATTTAATAACTTCCAAGACTCATCTAAAACTTTTGCGTTATCTCCCAATAAGTACTTTTCTTTAACGCCTTTAAGTTAGGCATAAGAAGCAAGAAAATGGATCAAGTATTCTCAAATAAAGAAGCATTAAGATCAATACCAGAAATATCTTCAACAAGACAAGGTATCTCATCCAAATAAGTTCTATAGGATCCTCTCTCAGTGCTCTTAGGTTCACTACTTTCATCAAACGGGTTCTCAGGAACGATCCAATCAAGATTCTTTTCTATGGCTTCATGCATTGCTACTAGTTTGAAGGGTGTTGGTATCTTAATTTCCTCCCCATTAGGTTCAGTTTTACTCATCTTTTCTCGTGTACCAACAACATCTACACATGAGACTAGCATATTGAAACGTTCAAAGACTTTTCTAGCTTCTTTGGCAACATCATATAATTCCTTAAACAAAGTTTCTAGAATAAAATCCCTCTTTTCAGGGTCCTCAATTTCTTTAAGCTTAAGAAACATTACTTACATTAAGGGGTTGAGGTTAACAAACCTAGCTTTCTTAAAACTTTTCTCAATTCCTTGTTTAAAAGTGAAAATCATTTCCTCGGGTGACATAGTGATTGGAGCAAGGCTAGACATAGTGGCAACTTAATAAAGGAACTAATTTTTTTGTGTTTTTCAAATACGAAAGAAAACTAGTAAAACTAATATTTTTTTTTGTGTTTTTGATAAAGAAACAAGCAAACAAAGCAAAAAGAAATTAAGCAAAACAAAAATAACAAATTAAATAGATTGGTTATGAGGGACTCCCCTTGTGAAGATGTCTTTGACTCCCCGGCAACGGCGCCAGAAAAATGCTTGATGGCTCCGTGTTGATGTAGAGCTCGTTGGGGAACCCCAAGAGTAAGGTATCTTGAAACCTGAGCAAGTTTCCTCAGTTATGAAACCAAGGTTTAATCGAACCGGTAGGAGCAAGGAAACACCCCAAGGTGTTGCTAGCTGAGCCTTGGCAGGCGCACTAAGTTAGTAGCAACATGGAGACCTGCACAACACAACCACAGAACTTTGTCCCCAACTTGTGATGAGGTTGTCAATCTCACCGGTTTTGCTGAAAACAAAGGATTAAACGTACCGAATGGAAGGAAGTAAATGTTTGCAGAAAGTAAGCACAAAGCAGTAAACAGTTTGTAGATTGTATGTAAAAGAAAGGACCAGGATCCATAGTTCACTAGAGGTGGCTCTCCTTAAGATAGATAACATGCTGGGTGAACAAATTACAGCGGGGCAATTGACAAACATCGAGAAAGCAATACATGCATATACTAATAATCTTGACTCCTTTGGAACTTGATTGTGCATTACAACATTATACATAGATCGCCATCCAACTGCATCTATGACTAATAATCCACCTTCAGGTTATCATCCGAACCCCCTCGAGTATTAAGTTGCAAGCAACAGATTATTGCTTTACGAATTGTGTGTAATGTAAACAATATGATTGTTCTATGAACAAAGGATTGTTGTTTTCTCCCTAGTAGCAACAGCACATCTAGTACCTTAGAGATTTCATCACTTCCCAGTTACGGAGGCATGAACCCACTATCGAGCATAAATACTAACTCTTAGAGTTGCTAGCATCTACTTGGCCAAGATAGTTACTAACAATGGAAAGCATGCAAGATCACAAATAACAAAGACATGATAGAATCAATAATCAATCTGAAATAGCATCTCAATATACATTGGATCCCCGAAAACACAACATGAAGAATTACAAATAGACGGTCTTGATCATGAACGGAGCTCACAAGATCTAGACATGAAAGCACAAAGGAGGAGAACCAGCCATCTAGCTACTACATGGATCCATAGTCCAAAGATGAACTACTCACGCATCACACCGGAGGCTTGCATGGTGATGAAGAAGGCCTCCAGGGTGAATTCCCCTCTCCAGGTGCCGGAAGAGCTTCAGATCCTCCCGATCTAGGGATGGAGATGACCAATGACTCTGAGACTCTTCGTGGATTTTTGATCGGGTACTTAGGGTTTTCGTCCCGAGGGCAATATATAGGCGGAAGGAGAAGACGAGGGGGTGCCTGGGCTGGCCACACCACCCCCTGGTGTGGCCAGGCCTGGCCCACGTGGCCAGGTGGTGTGGTGGCCCCCTGGCTCCTCTCCGTCTCGTATTCTGGCATCTGATGACTTCTGGAAAAATAGGCACTTTGGCTTTTGTCCCGTCCAATTCCGAGAATATTCATTTCGACTTTCCGAACCAAAATAGCGAAAAACAGGCAAGGTGGCATGGCTCTTGTTAATAGGTTAGTCCAAGAAATCATATGAAAAGTACTCCAAAGTGTGGACAAAACACAAGAAAGTGGATAAAACCAAGCATGGAACATCAAAAATTATAGATACATTTGCAATGTATCAATCGTGTGAAAGTATTAAAGAGCGACATGCACCACTCATGGACTTGTATGCGGAGATTTGCCAAGGGAGCTACTTTGCAATGTATTCATCTCCCGTCTATTCGCTACTTTGCTTACTTTATTGCCAAGTGTGTTCTCGCTAGGAAAACTTCTAATAAGTTATCCTCATATGATCTAGCATTCGTCTCAGCTACTTTAAAACGAGATAGGACTTAAAATTTGGGTGCCTTGATAACCTTCCGTCTCGCTGTTAACCGCGAGAAAGGTGGAATTTGTGGAGGACTCATCGGCTCTCCTTTACTAGCTTTGCATGGTGTAGTGTCTCATCATCTAGACCTACAGTTTCCCATAGAGAGACTTGACATTAATTCCATGATACAACATAAATTTGTTTCTTCTTGGGCTAATTTGAGTGTTTTGTCTTATGAAATAACCTTTCTCAAGGCTGGTTGGAGAAGGAGTAAGTCCGAGCGTGTTGTTCTTTTGCCTGCACCCACTTTGTTTAACCTTGAAACCAGGGAAGGATGGTCACCCACTGAGGAAGAGCTCGTCGTGTCTGGGGAGCTCTCCGGCGGGAAGCAGGGGACTGGAAGGGAGGCTACAGATTATTCGGTCCAGCCCTCGAATGAGGGGGAGTCTTTGTACCAGCAGCCTACCTATGACTAGGGAGCTTCTTCTTCCCAAGGGCCTAACCATGATCATTCTTACGATGACCCACCGGCTTGGAACCCTACCCGCGTTGGGGTTGATACCCACTTAGGCCAAAAGCCTAAGCTTGGGGGGAGGTACACCAACATCACACTCATCTACATATCTTGTTCAGTCGGTACTTTGTATATCCATGTTTCGTTCTCTTTTTAGTTTTCATTCTTTCTTTACTCTTGCTTTCCAAAACACAAAAAGACCAAAAATATTTTCATTGTTTCTCTTTGTTTGCTTATTTGTCTTTTTAGCCTTGGTTTTCTTCTTCCTTTTTGCTTTGTTTGGATTATTCGAAAAAACCCAAAAAGATTTTGCTTTGCTTGTTCTTCCTTTTGGTTCTTGCCTTTAAAAATCGAAAACCCAAAAATATTTGTTGTTCTTCTTTGTTTTTGTGAAGTTCGTTGTAGGGTTCAGCAGTCCTCAGTGGAGTTGGGTTTCATGTTATTATTCAAGACACACAAGTGAAGGGCAATAATGAGGATTAATGACAACTTGAGGTGTGGTAAGAGGCTAGTAACGAACTCCATTTGTTTTCATTTTTGTTCATATACTCATCATTGTGGGCATGCTTAGTTTGTTCATGTTAGGTGTATGTCATTTATGGATGCTTAGTAGTTCTTGCTTTCTTATGATTAGCTCCAACTTTCTAATGGTTTCTAGCATGTCATATGAATGTTTGCTTGCATTGTTCTATTCATAACTTGGTATGACATTGTGGTATCCTCCTCTGAATGTTTCACTTGAATTGACTTGGCACATGCTCACGGATACATATGACTGAAACAATAATCAGTTAAGCCTCGATGAATTATTTTGCCTCAGGGGTCTTGAATCACTTTCATGCCATAATTAGTCATGTTTGTTTGCAAGCATGATTATGACAGTTATTACTCTCTTTTTTGTCGGTCCCTTACTATTGCTAGCCTTCACTTGCATTGAGTATGAGTTCTACTCATGTTTCCAACTCCCCAAAACCAATATTGCCAAAAGTGTCCACCATACCTACCTATTAGCATCATTTGCTAGTCCGTGCATATTCAGTATGCCTTGTTTTCTTCTGAATAAAATGTTTGCTTGTTATGAGAAATTTAGTTAGTAAAGCTCTCACGAACTTGATGGCACACTTTACTTTCTTGCACTAATAATCTTGAACCATTGTGCCCATCTTTGTTGCGTATATGCTTGCGCTTTATGAGTTGAAGTTAGCAGAACCATGTATCATGGGGAACGCTTTCAACATTGCACTTATTATTCCATTGATATCATGATTCTTTTGCTTATGGATCCCGGTGGTGTGAAATAAAAGGGGAACTTGTAAGATCATGGAGTTTGTATGTGTATTAGAGAAACGCCTGGACCCTAGCCTAAGCCATGCCTAATCATGGTGGAAACTTGCAGCATAACCATAATGAGTACTCTATGAGGCATCCTCAATAAAAACCTATGCAAATAGAAAATAAAAAGAGCGCTGAGATGATCATTGTCTACTTGCCTTGTCATTTTGATTATGGGATAGCTCCTGTATCATGTGCAAGGGGTATCCCGTTGACGGTTCTCTATGATACATATGTACTTACAATGACAAGAGCTTACTTGTGACTGAAGTTGAGTAGCATGAGGTTCGGTACTCGTAAGCAAGGGGCATGAGATTTCAACTTATAACTTGTCAAGCATATCCTCTTAGTTGTGTCACTTTAACCTTAACCATTTAAATATGCTTATGATAGGGGCAATGAGAGCTCAAAGCTAATGAGTACCATACTTTCAGCATTTGGAAGCCTTTCAAACTTTTCAAAACCTTTTCACTTCCTTGTTGAGTCACCACTTATTCTATGAGCACTTTCTTGAGAGCAAAAACTTGATTAATTGTGTCATGACTTTGATGCATGTATCTTTGATATCTTTACTTCTAATCTTCACTTGAACTTCAGAGGTGCCTCAGCATTTATGTTTGCTCTACAATCATAGGCAAGCGAGATACCACTCTATCATACCTTTTTATGAGCATTGCAATGTTGCTTATGTTTATATTTCATGCTACTTACTATTTTTGAGTTGGAATCTCTTCATAGCTTGCAATAACTATTGAGTAACCTTATTTGCATGCTCCTTATTATGAATTAACCAAGTACTTGATCATATGCTGAGAATATATACATCTTATGCAGCAAATGTGTTCGTGAAAGTTTCTTTTATCGCACTCAGTTTTCAACCGAATTGCTTGAGAACAAGCAATAAGCTAAGCTTGGGGAGTTGATACGTCCAAAACGTATCTACTTTCCCAAACACTTTTGCTATTTTTTTTCCTCTAAACTTGTGTGATTTGGATACAACTAACATGGACTGACGCTGTTTTTAGTAGAATTACCTTGGTGTTTAGTTTTTGTGCAGAAAATCAACTATCAGGAAAAATCTCGGAAAATATGCCGAAAATCCTATTTCACCAGAAGACTCACGGAGCCATAATACGAGACGAAGGAGGGCCACTAGGAGCCCACACCACCTGCCCGCACGGGCCAGGCCAGGCCGCGCCTAGGGGTGGTGTGGCCACCTCGGTCGCCCCTGATACATTGCAAATGTATCTATAATTTTTGATGTTCCATGCTTTGTTTTATCCACTTTCTTGTGTTTTGTTCCAACTTTGGAGTACTTTTCATATGATTTCTTGGACTAACGTATTAACAAGAGCCACAGTGCCAGCTGCCTCTTTTCTGCTGTTTTTGGTTCGAGGAAAATCAGAAAATGAATATACTCAGAATTGGATGGGACAAAAGCCAAAGTGCCTATTTTTCTGGAAGGTATCAAGTGCCATAATACGAGACGGAGAAGGGCCAGGGGCCGGCCACACCACCTGGCCGCGCGGCCAGGCCTGGCCCGCGCCAGGGGGTGTGGTGGCTCCGGCACCTCGGCCTCTCCTTCCCTATATATTGCCCTCGGGACGATAACCCTAAGTACCCGATCAAAAATCCACGAAAGAGTCTCAGCCGTCATCTCCATCCCTAGATCGGGAGGATCAAGCTCTTCTGGCACCCTACGGAGAGGAATTCACCACAGGCCTTCTTCATCACCATGCAAGCCTCCGGTGTGATGCGTGAGTAGTTCATCCTTGGACTACGGATCCATGTAGTAGCTAGATGGTTGGTTTCTCCTCCTTTGTGCTTTCATGTTTAGATCTTGTGAGCTCCGTTCATGATCAAGATCATCTATTTGTAATCCATACATGTTGTGTTTGCGGGGATCCGATGGATATTGAGATGCTATTTCAGATTGATTGTTGATTCTATCATGTCTTTGTTATTTGAGATCTTGCATGCTTTCCGTTGTTAGTAGCTATCTTGGCCAAGTAGATGCTAGCAACTCCAAGAGTTAGTATTTATGCTCGATAGTGGGTTCATGCCTCTGGTAATCTGGGGAAGTGACAGAAATCTCTAAGGTACTAGATGTGTTGTTGCTACTAGGGAGAAAACAACAATCCTTTGTTCATAGAACAATCGTATTGTTGACTTTACACACAATGCTTAATGCAATTATCGGTTGCTTGCAACTTAATGCTGGAGGGGGTTCAGATGATAACTTGAAGGTAGATTATTACACTACTAGAGAAAAGGCTATAGGAGACATGCTTATGCGAGGCACATTTAGCATATGCGCCTCCTATAAAAATAGGCGAAGCGCACATTGCGATATGCGCCTCTAGTATAAAAATAGGCGAGGCGCATATGATAAGAATGCGCCTCCTATAATCCTGTCTGAGACAGAATCTAGCAGCCCCATATTATGCGAGGCGCATTCTAGTCATATGCGCCTCCTATATATCAGATAGGCGAGGCGCATATAGACAGAATGCGCCTCGCATATTTTGTGTGGGCCCGCGTGTTGGTAGGTGCACGAATATGTGAGGCGCATATGGCTATATGCGCCTCCTATATTTGATAATATGCGAGGCGCATATGACCAAAATGCACCTCGCATATTCTGTGTGGGCCCGCGTGTTGGTAGGTGCACGAATATGCGAGGTGCATATGGCTATATGCGCCTCCTATATTTGACAATATCTGCGCATATCACCAGAATGCGCCTCGCATATTCTGTGTGGGCCCGCGTGTTGGTAGGTGCACGAATATGCGGCGCGTGCAGGCATATCGCCGCATATTTGACAATATCTTGGCGCATATGGCCATATCGCCTCAAGTAACTCATCTTGGGCGGCTGGTAGGTGGCGCATATCGGCGCATATTGCTATATCGCCTCCTATAGTTTGAATTATAGGAGGCGCATATTGTGCAATATCGCCTAAGCCTCACCACTTTTTTCCAGCTTTTTGCACATGGAGGCAACTAGCACCCCACTCACTTGTGTCACTTCTTCCTCCTCCACCAAACAAATCTGGTCGCCCTCCTCCTCCCCACCTCATTTCCCCATTGATTCACCTTGAATCTTGCTCAACATCCATTGGTTGACACCCATATGTAAGTGAAGTCTCTTGCTCCTCTAGATCTACAACATGTCCATTTACTTCTCCTCCGCTCTCTTGCGCAAGTCGTTGTTGGAGGAAGCGTGAAAGCGTTGCTTGCATGTATCGCGTTGTCGGAGACCGACTATATGATTGTGTTGTGGTGCTACTTTTTTTGATTTCATTTGAGATGCCAATGTTTAGCGGAATGTCGATTTATTTCTTTTCCGGTGAATTTACTTTTCATGGATGTCCTCTTTTAGGGAGGTCATGCGAATTTTTCCGCGATCCACGTCCATATATGCTCTAATTATTCTCTTGCTCTTTGTACCACGCGTGACCATGGTCGACCATGATCAACAAAGCCAGCGTGGATAGGTGGATGACATGCGAGGCCGACATGGAGCGTGCAAACAAGATGAGATAAGATGTCCATGTCGGGACTGCAAGATGATGTATCCGATAAGGCATGATTCTGGAATGCTGGAGTCGCTTGACCGCGTAGTTTCATGGATGGCTACACTCGATCGATACGTGATGATCACGAAGATCAAGATGCGATGATGATCACGAAGATCAAGGCGCCGATCCGCGATCACGAAGATCAGGGTGGTGGCCTTTGGACATGGACACGAAGATGATCAAGGTGGCGTCGGGCATGGACACGAAGATGATCAAGGTGGTGCCGACCATGATTCGAGCTGGTTGCGAGACCCTCATATCCAAGATCTGCTTCTCAAGGAGACGAAATAACGCCAGAGCCGCGGTAGAGAGAAGGCTAAGCTGGAGCAAATGGAGAAAAGCGCGGTCACTCCATTGTTTGGCGGATGCAACGACGGGATACCCGTCTAAATGTAACGCTTAGGGCTCGGAGATGAAGCGAAACACAAAATGACCGGCGAATGTTTAACGACAACATTGTATTAAGCACGATATTCTTCCCAAGAAGGGAACACATGTCAAACTAGTATCGCTGAGGCGAAGAAAGTCGTGTGCCCTCTCAATCTACATACGTGAAATACCACGTCTGCATAAATGATTGCATCATCTACCGGGGCGAGGACGCGGAGAAGACCACGTGTCCGGTGTGCAAGACCTCTCGATACAAGAGAGGGACCAATAAAGTGTTGGAGATATGCCCAAGAGGCAATAATAAAGTGGTTATTATCATATCTTCATACTTATGATAAATGTTTACATACCATGCTATAATTGTATTAACCGGAAACATTAATACTTGTGTGATTTGTAAACTTAATTTGAAGTCCCTAGTATAGCCTCTATACTTCACTAGCTTGTTGGTTAATAGATGATTGTGGTTTCCCTATCATGAACATTGAGATGTTATTAACAACAAGATCATATCGTTAGGAGAATGATATGGTGGACATACTCCTATAGACAAGCGTAGCATAAAGATCAAGTCATTTCAATAGTTCAATTGCTATATGTTTTCTGATACATAGTAACCTAATTCCTTCGACCATGAGATCATGCATATCACCTTTGCCGGATGGATGCTTTGATGTCATCAAACACCACACCGTAACAGGGTGGCTATAAAGGTGGCATTGAGTGTTCGGAAAGTGTTGGTTGAAACACATGGATCAAGAGTGGGATTTGTCCATCCATATGGATAGATATACTCTGGGCCCTCTCGGTGGAATGTCATCCAATTAGCTTGCAAGCATGTGACTGGCTCACAAGGGATCACATACCACGAGCGAGAAAAGAGTACTTATCGATGTGAGGTTGAACTAGGTATGCGGAGATACACGATCATAACCTCGGATAAGTAACATATCGTGAGACAAAGGGAAATTGGTATCGTATGTAAGTGGTTCATTCGATCATAAAGTAATCGTAGAAATATGTAGAGCCATATGAATTTCAGATTCCTCTATTGGTTATTGTTGGAGAAGTGTCTCGATCATGTCGCATAATTCACGAACCGTGGAGACACATAAGGATTGACGTTGTTTGAGTAGTTATGGTATTATGAAAGAGACGAATGTTGTTCGAGTCTCGGATGGGATCCGGGATATCACGAGGAGATCCGGAATGGTCAGGAGAATAAGATTCATATAAGGAAAGTCCGTTTGAGTTGGGGAATGGTTCCGGTGTTTTCATCGGGAACATTCTAGAAGGTCCCGGAATGTCCGGAACTCCGGAGGGGGAAGGGTACATGAATGTGTCATTGTAAGTTGGAATGATTGCATCATGTACTAAGTGTTCTCGCTGTCCAAAATAAAGGGTTTATTTAAATCCTAAATTGAAAAGTCAAACGGCTAGTTTGAAAGTCAAACGGCAATTTTGGGAAGTGGAAAAGAGGAGGGTATGAAACCGAGTTGGGAGGAGACCTCCTCCAACCGGCCACCATCCAAGCCGAGTTGGGGAGGGGCTCCACTCCCACGGCAGCGCCAGCCCTCCCACCTATATAAGGAGGGGCAGGGCTCCCCTCCTAAGACACACAAGTTCCTATCCTCTAAACTAAACCCTAGATATAAACCCCGGTTTAGAGCTATTTTGGTTTATAGCCTTCTAATTGGTTTAGATCCTTCTAATTGGTGTGTCTAATTACTAGAACACTAATAGCCTCTCTCATAAGCTCCACCATACTCGCACCGGCTTAAGGCGAAGCCCTGCGGGATCTCCCTCTACTTAGGTACCACGCGTTGTCTTTGCCGGAATCGCGAGAAGAGTGCTACAACCTCCATTGCCTGCTGGAACAAGGGAGAGGAAGGTCTTCGTCAATCGAGCGATGTGACCGATCAAGGGAGCGCCGGAACGATGGCCTGGAAGGATCGTCTCGCGATCTTGAGATCGGAAAGAATGCGACTACATCACCCACGAGAATCTGCTCTAGTTAAGCGCTTTGGAATCTTGAGGTGAGTTCCACTATCGACTCGTTGCTACAATCTAGTAGATAGATCTTGGCTTGTTTGTTTGTATGCGATAGAAAATTTTTGTTTTCCATGCTACGAACCCCTACAAATGGTATCGAGCCGTGTCTATATGTAGATCTGCCTGAGTAGAACACAATGGTCATTGTGGGCGTTGATGCTTTATTGTAGATTGCTTTTTGTGTACTTTGCATCTTGCGGTATGTTGGGATGAAGCGGCCGGGCTAACCTTACATGACATCGTTCATGAGACTTTCTCCACGCTTGACATGCAACTTGTATTGCATAAGTGGCTCTGTGCACTGTTTCTCTAGCATAGTTAAGATCAATTTACAACGGGTAATCAACAATGCTAGTATCAATGTTGTGGTTCTTGTTCGTAAGTTAGAACGACACTTATGGAAAGCCCCAAGCCACGTAAAATATGCAAAGAAAGTAGGCGTCTAACTTTGTTTTGCGGGTGTGCGATGATATGATATGGCCATGATTGTGATTATATTTGATGTATGCAATGTTCCTTATTGTAAGTTGGCAACGGCGGGAACCATATGGTTGTCTTTAATTTCTGTTAAGACCTCGTGTCTATTCAAAATAGTTGTAATAGTTGAAGCTGGTGGGCGACAACCATGAAGAAGCATCATTGACCTTGATGCTATGCCGTGATGATGGAGATCATGTTAGCTTGAAGATGGAGATTGGAAGCACAAAGAAGAAAGGCCATATCATATCACATATTATGAATTGCATGTGATGTTAATCCTTTATGCATCTTGTATTGCTTAGTAGGCAACGGTAGCATTATAAGATGATCCCTCATGCACATAAATTTCAAGTTCTAAAGTGTTCACCCTTAGTATGCACGTTGCCAAAGCTTCTCGCTGAAGCACCACGTGATGATCGGGTGTCTTTGATTCCGCTGGTGAATACTAGCGTAAGCAAGCCAGATTTGCTTATGCGGTAGCTAAGGTTTGATCTTAGCGAGCCTAGCATGTACGACATGGTCTCGGAACACGGATCACGAAAGGTAAAGCATGAGTCATATAGTAGATATGATGAACATGTTGATTGTTCGCCATTGAAGCTACATCAACTCTCGTGATGATCGGTTTTGATGTGGTGGATTTGGTTCGTGTGATCACTAAAACAATGTGAGGGATATTGTTTTGAGTGGGAGTTCACCTAGATTAATTTAATTATTAATTAGAACTCAATTTATCATAAACTAAATCAAAGTGAATTTGCATAGTTATTTGTAGTCATTGGCATCCGTTTACCACCTTACGCTTAGTTATAATTGAGATGATAGAACTATAGAATTCTGGTTAGTTACTTTACGAACTGGTATCGTATTGTTTTGAAGTGTTAATCTAAAGTTTAAAGTCCTATTGCAAACTTTCAGTAAGTTCCGGTTACTCCATAAAGTTTAATAATTAGTATTAAAACAAGAGTGACAATTCCAAGTGTTAGTATATGAGTATCATGTTTGTCTCCATGATTCTTGATATTCAAAAGATTATCTTAATATCAAGGTTATCTAGGATCTGAAAGAGTTGTTTCAGAAACCATCTTTGTGTGGAAGATATTGTGATATCTGAAACGAAGTTTTGGTTACAACATGATAGAGTATAATATGGCAAAGTTCATGTTCTCATATTTGGATGAGAATTTGCAAAAGGTTGGAGACACTAGTTGTCCTAATCTTCCAAAAGGTTTTGGAGAGCAACATTATACTCACGATTCACCGTTACAAACTAAAAGTAGCTTGATCATGGATAAATCCATGATGAAGGTGAATATTTGATGTAGGTAAAATGTTTACTACACCAAGAGATTACTAAAGAAAGGAATTTGAAAGAACACCAAATATTTGATAATGGTGATCTACTTCAAAGTGCAAGTTCAAAGACATTGGTATTTAACTATACACGCTTTGGACTATGTGTCATAAGTATGACTCCACTATTGATGTTGATAGATTCTTTCAAGCGAAAAGGAAATCTTGAAAGAGAATCTCATAAGTATATGGCGAAAAGAAAAGACTAGAATTGTTCAGTTTAAGTATATAGATGATATACGTGTTATGGCTATATTCTTTGCTTATTAAACAATGTGGTTCTTAAGTATTTGATACTGAATTTGTTGGTGTGAATCGTCATACGAAACAACACAATTCATGAACTACAATGGCCTAAGTAACTAGCAAAAGAATAGGTGATGATGTTCATCGAGAACAAATAAAGGGTTATTTTGTTGCTCGTTAAACATCAACGCTTGCCTTCAAGATTTGTTTTATCAGGTATTATGAGAACAAAAGGGTTGTTCAAATAATTGCCGTAATCCATAAAAGATGGATGATTCACAAATCTCGTTGGAGAAATCACATCCATAAAACTAGTGCTAAAATTGTTGAAAGACAAATTGATTGAAAGATCACTTAGGAAGTGACATCGCCGTTTAAATTATATTGGAAAGAAAACATGAAGAAACTCCATGTGGATGGAATTTTGGAGTCTTTTGATTTTTGATCAAATGACGTTTGTGAAACTTTCCTAGAGATAATTAAAACTTCGTTCATAGGCCAGAAGGAATGAATGACTAGCTTATTGGAACTTGTGCATATTGTTGTACGAACTCCATTATGTGTAGTCAAGAGCGATGGATTTCAACTTCATATGCTTTCTCCGAAAATTTGAGTGAATATGTGAATATTTACTTAATAAGGATGAAGTGTGAAATATTCGAAAAGTTCGAAAGATTTTCAAGATGAAGTACAAAATCATTGTAACAAGAATATAAATAGTTTATGATAAGATCATAAAGGAAGATATTTAAGTTACAAGTTTAGCATAATACCTAAGATTTATGGAATAGTTAGTGGATTTGCATTTCCCGAAACACCATAAGAGTATGGGCGTTCGAGATATGTAATTGAACCTTGTTTGGCATGGTAATATTGAAGGTATAATTCATAAAACTGCTATTATATTTTAAAGATTAAAAGCTTTAGAGACTACCGTTTTCCACTAAAGAGCTCCATCATAATCCGCTGAAATGACACCATATAAGGTTATGGTTTGGGATAAAACCCAAGTAGTCCTTTCTTAAACATTGGTATGCTATGCATAAGAAAGATGTTTGCAACCAAAGTCGGATAAACCTGTCTTTGTATTATTAAGTATTCCTCCATAAACAGGAGACAAAAGTGTTTGTCGCTTAGAACGTCAAGTTTCTTTGAGAAGGAATTTTTAGTGAAAAGTTAAGTGGGAGGACAATAGAACTTTGATAAGGTTAAAGAACCTTAGCTATATGTGCAAAGTTAGCATGACCGAAAAGTGTTCGGGAGGCAACAATGCTCATGGCTCACGTGCCTCAAAGGTTGTGGTCACGAGGTCTAAGTTTCTATTGAAACAAGTAGGTCGGATGAACAATCAAATACCAAGATTTGAGGTTGAATCATTATTTGAGAATAATGAACCTACTACATGCAAAGAAGCGATGATGGGCCTGACTCGTCAAATGGCTTGAAGCCATATAATCCGTGATAGTTCCATACACGAAATCAAGTTTTGAACTTGAAGGACCCTCAAAAAGGTGTAAGACCTTGCTTGTGTTTGGATCTATAAAGAAGTAGACATGGATGTTTCACATCTATGAAATAGTCGACATGTTGGGAAAGAGTTCACAACAATGTTCAAAGGTTGTATATGACAAGATTTGATCTTTCATAGCGATTTTTAGTCTAGAGCGGATTAATGTAGCAACCACTACATATAATTTGTTATGTGGTAGTAGAATAAACAAAACAAGTTCTTCTAATAGAATGGTTACCTAGGGCGTGTGCATGACACGGTCCAAAGGGTTTTGTTAATTCAAAGGATGCTAAAAGCATATACAAACTTCAATGGTTGAAGTAAGCATAGCGGAGTTGGAATCTTCACTATGATGAAAGCGTTAAAAGAGTTTAATTTCATCGGAGACAATGAAGATGCTTGCATTTGCAAGAAATTAAGTGGGGCGCTAAGACATGTTTCTAATACATTATGTGGAAGACATATTGTTGATTGGAAATAATGTATCTTTTATTAACACATATTAAGAATTTCATCGATGAAAGACTTAGGCAAAACCCAAATATTTGGCATCAATAGGCGCTAATATGGTTGTGCGAGAAGTACATAGGCAGATATTGAATGAATTCAATATAGAAACTACAAGAAAGGTTCTTGTTGCACGAAAAGGATTGAAAGAGTTCAATGTTGATGATATATTCAAGTGTATTGGCACTTGGTAAGTGAAACAAAGATTCAAGTATAGATTGATACTTGATGTATGAAATCACAAAGAGTATTTATATCAATCATCTTTGTGATATGTACAAATCCAGATATGTCCTATGCTATAAATATTATGAGCATATACCAGAATGATTCATAAGATGATCATTGGACGATAGTAAGGATATTCTTATGATCTTTTGGAAGAACTAAGAGTATATTATTTGTAGAAGTGACAAATAGATGGTTAGTTCATTGTAAAAGTACTACATTGATACTAGTTTTGTCACAAAGTACAAATTAAGTTTATCTCAATCTAAATTAAGGGTGGCACAATATAATGGAAAGTGAGTTCCATAATGGATTTGGATGAGTTCCAAAGTTAAGACATTGTGACAGATACTTCAACAAAAGGCTAAGTGTATGACTGCTATTATAGCAGCAAAAGAGGGCATTTGTGTCAAGTAGTTTGTTATCAAACTAGGTGTAGTTCACAGCGGGATAATACTATGAAGATATATTGTGCGACAATATTATCAACATGTTTTAACCCCAAAGAACTAAAGGTCACACCGAAAGACCAAATTATACAAATCCATCTCATTAGAGAATGAGTGATGCGTAGAGACGCAAAGACATGCAATTACACACGGACCTGGAAGTGTCAGATCCGGAGATCAGTTAACCACTAGCAATCGTGTACATACAACACCAGAAAGCCATAGGTGTTGAAAACACAAAAGTTATGAAACTAGATTATTGACTCTAGTGCAAGTGGGAGACTGTTGGAGATATGCCCAAGAGGCAATAATAAAGTGGTTATTATCATATCTTCATACTTATGATAAATGTTTACATACCATGCTATAATTGTATTAACCGGAAACATTAATACTTGTGTGATTTGTAAACTTAATTTGAAGTCCCTAGTATAGCCTCTATACTTCACTAGCTTGTTGGTTAATAGATGATTATGGTTTCCCTATCATGAACATTGAGATGTTATTAACAACAAGATCATATCGTTAGGAGAATGATATGGTGGACATACTCCTATAGACAAGCGTAGCATAAAGATCAAGTCATTTCAATAGTTCAATTGCTATATGCTTTCTGATACATAGTAACCTAATTCCTTGACCATGAGATCATGCATATCACCTTTGCGGATGGATGCTTTGATGTCATCAAACACCACACCGTAATGTGAGGTGGCTATAAAGGTGGCATTGAGTGTTAGGAAAGTGTTGGTTGAAACACATGGATCAAGAGTGGGATTTGTCCATCCATATGACGGATAGATATACTGGGCCCTCTCGGAATGTCATCCAATTAGCTTGCAAGCATGTGGTGGCTCACAAGGGATCACATACCACGGAACGAGAAAGAGTACTTATCGATAACGAGGTTGAACTAGGTATGCAGAGATACCAAGCGATCATAACCTCGGATAAGTAACATATCGTGAGACAAAGGGAAATTGGTATCGTATGTAAGTGGTTCATTCGATCGCAAAGTAATCGAGAAATATGTAGAAGCCATATGAATTTCCAGATTCCTCTATTGGTTATTGTTCGGAGAAGTGTCTCGATCATGTCGCATAATTCACGAACCGTAGGGAGACACATAAGGATTGACGTTGTTTGAGTAGTTATGGTATTATGAGAAAGAGACCGAATGTTGTTCGGAGTCTCGGATGGGATCCGGGATATCACGAGGAGATCCGGAATGGTCCGGAGAATAAGATTCATATAAGGAAAGTCCCGTTTCGGAGTTGGGGAATGGTTCCGGTGTTTTCATCGGGAACATTCTAGAAGGTCCCGGAATGTCCGGAACTCCGGAGGGGGAAGGGTACATGAATGTGTCATTGTAAGTTGGAATGATTGCATCATGTACTAAGTGTTCTCGCTGTCCAAAATAAAGGGTTTATTTAAATCCTAAATTGAAAAGTCAAACGGCTAGTTTGAAAGTCAAACGGCAATTTTGGGAAGTGGGAAAAGAGGAGTAGTATGAAACCGAGTTGTGGAGGGAGACCTCCAACCGGCGGCCACCATCCAAGCCGAGTTGGGGAGGGACTCCACTCCCTCCCCCTGGCGCGCCAGCCCCCTCCCACCTATATAAGGAGGGGCAGGGCTCCCCTCCTAAGACACACAAGTTCCTATCCTCTAAACTAAACCCTATATCTAAACCCCGGCTTAGAGCTATTTTGGTTTATAGCCTTCTAATTGGTTTAGAGCCTTCTAATTGGTGTGTCTAATTACTAGACCACTAATAGCCTCTCTCATAAGCTCCACCATACTCGCACCGGCTTAAGGCGAAGCCCTGCGGGATCTCCCTCTACTTAGGTACCACGCCGTTGTCTTTAGGAATCGCGAGGAGAGTGCTACAACCTCCGCTGCTGGAACAAGGGAGAGGAAGGTCTTCGTCGAGTACCGAGCGTGTGACCGATCAAGGGAGCGCTGCGAACGTGGCGCTGAAGGATCGTCACGTGATCTTGAGATCGGAAAGAGTACGACTACATCACCCACGAATCTGCTCGTTAAGCGCTGGAATCTTCGAGGGTGAGTTCCACTATCGACTCGTTGCTACAATCTAGTAGATAGATCTTGGCTTGTTTGTTTGTATGCGATAGAAAATTTTTGTTTTCCATGCTACGAACCCCTACAGAAAGCTCCTAGGAAGGTGGTGTGGTACTTTCCTCTAACTCCTCGTTTGCAGCGGTATTTCGCAGACCCTAAGGAAGCACAGCTCATGCGCTGGCACGCGGAAAGAAAGAGGCCGGAAGACGATGATCCGGAGAAGGAGGAAATGTTGAGGCACCCTTCGGATGCTTGCCAGTGGAAGGCGTTGGACCTACAATATTACCAACATTTTGGGAAAGAGTCAAGGAACCTCAGGCTGGGCGTGAGCACTGACGGACTCAATCCGTTTGGAAGCCAGAGCAGCACACAAAGACTGGCCCGTGTTTGTATGGATCTACAACCTCCCCCTGGTTGTGCATGAAGAAGAAGTACGTAACCATGAGTATGCTAGTTCAATGGCCAAAACAACCTGATACAGACATCAATCTGTATCTCACGTTGTTGAAAGAGGAGTTGGCCACGTTATGGGAAGAAGGAGCCCATACATGGGACGCCTCGAGACAAGAGTACTTTGACATGAGAGCGGTGATCACGACGGTGCAAGACTATCCTGGTTACGGATACTTCTCGGGGCAGGTGGTCCAAGGATTCTATGGGTGCGTTAGGTGCAAGGATAATACAACGTACCGCCAGCTACAGAAAGATCCCGGGTCCGGGAAAACCGTGTTCCTTGGGGCTCGGAGGTGGCTTCCCAAGAATCACGCCTGGAGAAAGCTAGGACATCTGTTCGATGGGACGATCGAGCTCGAGGAATCCCACACCGGAAGAGTGGCGGAAATCTACAAGTTGTTGAATAAGCGGAAGGAGTGCCTCGCGCCAGAAAGACCAGAAGAAGCGAGCCGCTTTGAAGGTATGGAAGGCGAGGTCTGCTCAGGACTTGCCATCTTGGAAGATCCTCCGCGTGCCTCATAGCCTTGATCTCATGCATATCACAAAGAACGTGGGCGAGAGTCTGCTTGCCACCCTCCTTAACACCGACAAGACCAAAGATGGGCCGAAGGCAAGGAACGACTTGAAGCATATGGGCATCGGGATGAACTTCAACCACCACCTAGCGATGATGAGGAGGAGGACAAGGTGGAGGAGGCGAAACACAGAATAGCCGTGTCGCAAGGGGAAAAAGGTTAAGAAGGAGAGGTCAAGCTCAAGGCCTCATGCTTCACTCGAGTAAGAAGGAGGCCATACAGTTTATGAAGTGCCTCCTCGAGTCAAATTTCCGAGCAGCTACGCTGGGAAGATAAGCAGATGGCTAGGCAGTGAAGCAGCGCTCAGCGGGATGAAGTCTCACGACGTCGCCGTGCTAATGACGCAGGTACTCCCGGTCGCGATCCGAGGTATAATGGACAAGCACATCCGTGAAACACTGTTTGGCCTCTGCAACTTTTAGACGTCATCTCTCGGAAGTCGATAGGCATTAAGTAGCTCACGAGGCTACAGGGCGAGATCGTGGTGATAATGTGCGAGCTCGAGATCTATTCCCCCGCTTTCTTGACATCATGCTTCATACGCTTCTCCATGTCGTGGAGGATATCGTCCAGCTCGGTCCTGCGTTCTGCGAAGCATGATGCGTTCGAAAGGCTCAATGGACACATCAAGGGATACGTTAAGAACAAGTCCGTCTAGATGGAAGCATAGCAAGCGGCTTCTGGCGAAGAGTGCATCTCTTTACGCTCGAACTTTCTACAAACCGAGACCCTCTTGGTATGCCATTCAACAAGCACCTCGGAGGCTCGCTGGATGGGGTCACCAGGGTCGACGTGCAAAGCATGTCGACATGGAGGGCGAACCAAGGACTTTGAAAGAGCAAACCTGGTCGCTGCAACACTGCAGGTGGTTGATCCATACATACATGAGCACAAAGAGTTTATCAAGAAGAATTACGCTGATCAGGGCGCCAGTCCCGAGGGAGGAAGATGTTATCAAGGAGCACAACTCCGGTTTCACGCGTGGTTTAGGGAGAAGGTCATAGCTAATCCACCGCAGGCAGTACTCGGAGGAAGATAAACTCATATTCTCATTGTCACAGGGCGCCGCACAACCTCATGACCTATCAACTTACGATATCAACGGATACACGTTCTACACGAGGAAAAGACAATAACTGCGATTACTAGAACTCGGGGTATGAGGATATTCTACACGGCGACATCCGGAAAGATACTACGGAAGGATCGAGGAGATTTGGGAGCTCGACTATGTTACGGAGAAGTTGCCAATGTTCCGTGTCGTGGGCCAAGGCGTCGAGAAAGAAGACCGGTATTTCACCACGATGGTTATACCGTCAAAGACCACCAGCGCGAACGCACCCGCAAGAAATGAGCCTTGGGTTTTGGCTAGCAAAGTCGACCAATGCTGGTACATCAAAGACCCGTCAAAGCCTAGCCGGGTTGTTGTCAAGAGAGGCAAAAGGAACATTATTGGAATGGACGGAGTCGCCAACGAGCAAGACTTTGACCAGAACGGCGACCCAAAGATAGAAGACGGGTATGGCAACCAAACACCGTACACCACAACCCTACCTAAGAAAGGACTTCCGTTCAAGAGAAGTAGTGAAGACGTCCCGGACCTAACCTATGCAACCGCGACAAAGAAGGGCAAGAAGACGACCATTGTCAAGAAACGCTAGCGCGCTCCGACCATTGTCAAGAACCGTCGTGTGTGTGGCCTACTATTATGTATCAAAACATTCTTAATTTTTATTATGTGTGTGTTATAATAATATTGCATTGAGAATATTATGTATCAACAAGACACATTCATTGAGAATACTCACTTTTGTTGTTTTAGCAATATTTGAATATTTAAAATATTTGTAGTATATTTTATAGTTCATATTTGTATGCTTTTACATGAAAATTGGCCTTTAAAAAAAATTCCAAAAAATTGGCCCCCTTAGGATTTGAACTTGGGTGGCCAGCAGTGAAGGACAAGGCATGCTACCACTAGGCTGCTGTGTGATAGTTGATAGAAACATGCGCGCCTATTTGTCTAGGAGTGCATATTATGCGAGGCATTTAGCCAGATCGCCGCGTAATATTACGAGGCGCACTGCGATATCGCCTCGCATAACGCACCCATCGACCAAATCGCACACTAGCAGCTAATCTGAACGAGACTTCACATATCGATCGAAGGAGCCCGACGCGTGGATCGGAGGAGCCCGCCGTGGATCGGGTCGCCGCCGAGGAGGAGCCCGCCGCCCGTGGAGGAGGAGCTCGCCGCCGCCCGTGGAGGAGGAGCCAGCGCCGCCATCCCGTGAGCGAGGAGGAGCCCGACGCCGTCCCGTGAAGGAGGAGGAGCCCACGCCGCCGCCACTCCACGCCTCTTCCCCTCTCTCCGGTGAGTCCCCGCCCCCACCCACCCACGCCTCTTCCCCTCTCCTCCCATCCTCTCCGAGGGGCGTGGGCGCCGCCACGGTTCCGTGCCACCATGCTGCTGCTTTGCCCTTGCTGCGAGTTGGAAGGATCAGATGGCGGTCGCCGTACTGTCCGGCGAATCTTGTGTTTGGTGCTGCTACGCCCGGTAGCTCTTGTCGTGACGAGTTCTTGTGCCCTGCCGCATCTCCGGTTGTGGATTTCTTCCACCATCGGCTTCGAGCGAACCCTTGCATTGATAAACCAGTTTGACACCTGCCCATGCAATGAAATGTTCAAATTATCGTGCGTGATGTTTTCAAAGAACTCCTATATAACTTAAAAGCCATAGGTAGTGTATTCTTCTACATGGTTGCTTCTGTCCCAAGGCTTCAATACTGTATTTGAGGAGATGGATTCACTATCTACTGTAGGACTGAAGTTATCTTGTTTATTCTGTTGTTTCAGTTGAGAGAGGGGGCAATGTATCTTGTCGATTAGTACAATTTAGCGAGGAGCATTGTTGCCTTGCTCGCTTTTGTTTGCTCCATCATTGCTCACCATTGTCCCGCAAATGGGTACAAGTATATGAAATAAAAGTTGCGTACTTCCTACTAAAATTTGAACTACCTAGTTTCTTTGTGAACCTAAATATGTGACATTTAATTCCGTGGTATAGCAACAACAACTATTTTTTCCATTTTGACTAGTTTTCACCAATGTTACATTCTTACTGTCTTGACATGCATTCGAAAATATGTCACCATTAGTATGTGATGCAAAGGTGACGAATAAAGGGATAGTGCTATCAATCCCACTTCATATAAGAAGATTGAAACTCAGTTTGAGTATCTCAGTCTCAGAGGTCAGAATCACCATTTGTATCTCAGGTCTGTAGGTCAGAATCACCATTTGAATTGACGTTCAAAGTTTAGTTGCCGCAGTATAACTTCTTTCATCATAATAAAACATAGAGTATAAGCTAGCAATATTAGTTCTGTAGCTCAGTTCCACTTTGACCCTTATTGAGTTATTCTTGCGAACCTTTGTTTCTTATTCATTGATGTCTGTTTGTGTCCTTAAAAATTTACTGTCTTCCTATTTGGCATGCTTCTTAAATTTTTTATGATTTTCCTATCATTCATACATACTTTTTCTGTGCAAATGCTTCTTACTTTCAGATGACTAGTTATACTATTTTATGTGCATGAAAATTGATATAGTCTGAATGGAAAATGCATGGAATTTGGTGTAATATGTTAGTTGCTTTGTTTCGAGATTTGATCATGTTAGCTGTGTTCATTGAAGTTACATGCAGACTGATTCAGTATGCCAAATGCATTTTAAATCTGTCAAAATCATTGTTGAGCTTGATTCTTTGGGGCCTTTGAGCATAGATGACATTCTAGGATTTTTAAGTGATAATTTCTTTTATTCCAATCTAAAATACGACAGAATCCTGAATGGTTGCATATTATTGTACTCTTGCACCTGATATTACAAGGGTGATATTTTTCCTTGTTTTTATTGCCACCTAGTCAATTTCTAGTCCAATTCTTTTTTTTGACAGAATTTCTAGTCCAATTCTTGGATGTAAGTTTGGCTTTTTTTTCTAAGCGACTAGATAGTAATAAAAACATGGAACATATGACCTCTGTAATATCAGGCATGTCACAGAAGAACAAATGCACACTTGGCTTTAAGCATTGGGACGAAAAGCCTCAACTAGTGAACTCTTATATTTGAACATATGAGTAGTACTGGCGTGACTTTGTGTTGATGATGATGGCTGTGATGATGGCTGTGATGATGGATGTGATTTTGTGTATGCTGGCAGAAAATGGCTGTGATGATGGCTGTGTTTGATCCTTTTTGTGCAGGTTTTTCTTTTTGAGTTGCCAATGTTTTCGCCGGAATGTTGATTCATTTCCGTTCCGGCGAATTTCTGGCACTCCTAGACATAGAAAATTAGCAAAGTTCATGCCAAAATTTTCTGTGAATTTTTGTGCTTATTAGTTTCATTTATTTGTGTGTTTAGAAATGTCGGATCCGGGCCCTTCTAGCCAGAAGCCCTTTTGGGAGCAGCAGGAGGAGATGGAATCCCTAGAGGCCCCGGAATTTGTTCCGCGGGACGACGAGATGGAGGAGGACGAGGATACCTCGTCGGGAAATGAGGAGATGGGGGACGCCGATGGCGACGCCACTACCACTGTTGGCGGCGGTGAAGCTACTACAGACGGTGGTAGCGCATCGAAGAAGTCTCGGAAGGATCGGACCCCGATCGTGGTCGACCTCAAAAGGTCCATCATCACAAGCGTGAGCCCTAAAGGTGCGCCTTTGGAGCCAGAAGAATTTGTTGGGGGTTACTCTAACCAGCTCGCGGCAATCCTCCGGAACACCGTCACGATCAACATGGAGAACCTGAAGGCCGAAGAGAACAGGGGTTTCCTCATCCAGCTTTTCCGGAAGCTGCACGCAAGATACGCGTTCCCGGGTGATGAGGAAAACAAGTATAATAATGACAATCTCAAAGGGAATCCGGTGAACAAGTATGCCCTCGGGAGGATGACCAAGGCCTTGTCAAATTGGAAGGCTCGGGTGAAGAATCTGATTTTCGAGGAGAAGCTAAGTTATCCAGAGCTCGTCAAGAAGGAGCCTCTGGTCAAGGAAGAAGACTACAATGTTTTCAAGGCCAGATGTAACTCTACCTTGGGCAAGGCCAGGACTGAGAAGGGCAAGAATATGAGATCCCGAAACATTGGTACCCACCATCTCGGCTCCGGCGGTTATAGAGCCGCGAGGCCCAAATGGGATAAGGAGGACGCCGACGCTCGTGCAAAGGGGTTGACACGTCCCTTTGACGACATAAAGGAGGAGCAGGCAAAGAATTTCGTCAGGGCCCGGTTTGCCCCGCCGAAGAAAGGGGGTTCTGATTATTCTTCGGAGCCCGCCGGCCCCTTTGCTCCGAGGGTGACGGACTTCATGCAAAAATATGTAAGTAGTTTGCATGCAAGTCGATTAATTGCATTCATGATTAATCAATGAAGTCCAGTTCGATCAAATGCTTCGCGTTCCTTGCGCAGGGCGAGGAGTGTAGGAGCCTCATCCTGTGGGTCGCCACCGCTGCCGCCAAGTGGGACACCACTTTTAATAGGGCGAACCGGACCAAGTGTCGATCCTGGCGGCCCGTCGGCTGGGTGGTGGTCGGCTTTGGCGGCATATCATGGTCCGAGTACTATGGCACCCCGGAGCGGAAGGGCAAGAAGGCCGAAAGCGCCGAGGTAAAACTCCTAAGGGAACAGGTGGAAGCCTTTCCAAATATAGTCCAAGATGCCGTGAACAAGGCTGTGTCAGCTGCCGAGACAAAGTTCCAAGAACAAGTCCAGTCACAAGTCCAGTCACAAGTCCAGTCACAAGTCCATTCACAAGTGAACGAGAAGCTCAACACCATCCTTCCCGTCTACATGGAAAAGTACAACAAGTGGCAGAAGGGTGGTAAACAGGGGCTGCCACCGGTTCCCAACCTCAACAGCGCCCAATCGGACAATGTGGCGCGGCCGGAGGCGTTGGTGACTCCTCCAGCAGGGCCGGTGGTGGTGGAGACTCCTCTAGCTCCGGAGCTTAACTTGCCCACTGCGGCGAAGGCGCCGGCCCGCACCACCGTGCCATCAGGCAGCCACTCCGCCACTTGCGTGCTCAAGCCTGTCGGCGTCGGTGCCTCGACATTGGCCGAATTTGACGCCCTCAAGGTAACTAACTAATTAAAGCGAGAGTTGGGAGGCTCAACCACACCGATGACTTGATCTATGTTTTCTAACGCCGCCTACATGTCGATCTTTCGCAGGAGACACTCCTTGCACTCTAATGCATTGGGTGGGCGACCCGTTGATGGATGTTGCCAAGGGTACTATTGTTCAACCAGAGAACATAAAATGCACAATGTCACAATGCCACGACATGATGAGGGTCAAATACAGGTATGGTGCTTCAGACTACGAGCAAGTGGAACCTCCCTCTCAACCTCAAGGATGGGATGATGAGGACACGGCAGCGGTCCTCAATACCGGCTTCGGCTACTTGTACCTATGGCCGAAGAGCCAGATCCGTTTGGGGACAGAGGACCAGCTCAACATCACCCTAGAGGGACAACCAGCACATGATGAAGACTTGAGATGGGAGACTTGGACAACATGGCACGAATCCCGATGATGACGAAGAAATTGACCGAACTACGGTGACCAGTTTGTTAACACAAGGTTTTCTGATTTGTATGAGCCGGGACCATCAGGCACACATCAAGTTGCCGAGACCCAACCAGCACCAGCGAAACCCCCTTGCAAGGTCCGTCTCTTCCCAACTAGTCAGGAGACGCCGCCACCTGTCCCCTTCACCGAGCCTCCAAGGCCAGTAGTTCCTTTGATCAGCCCCGGCACCCTCCATAAGACGGTCGGTGAGGTGAACGCAGTGGTCAAGCCAGAAAGAGCAAGAAGGGTCGCAAAGGAAGCCTAAGGGTGATCGGGCCAGGATCCAAATCCTCTTTTCCGGACGGCGCCGTGGGGCAAGCCAGAATCAGCGACGCGTGGCGGTGTACCGATGATGTAAATCGATGCTCGAGGTCGCAGGCTCGCATATGCGTAGTATTCATTATGGATGTCTCACAATTGAGCATTACGCATTCGCGACAACGATCAGTCGTACCTTGTTTTCAAGGCTAAGGTGCCTTCTCATATGCCGTGCTTCGTCACTGTACCCCTCGGGGATATCTTCTACGTGCGGCATACCGACCTGTTTACCATGTTGAACGGGTTTCGACTACACAATACCCTGGTCCGGCTGTTCTCCCTCAATATGGCCATGGGGATCACCAGAGACAAGATCCCGGGCATCCAGATAGTGGATCCCTACTTCATGCGTGACGCCGTCTGAAGATGGAGGCCATAGATCTGGCGACCGACTACCTCTCAAACTTCCTGCAAACATACTCGGACAAGGATGTGATTCTCCTTCCCTACCATCCCATCACGGAGGATGATCGGACAGGCTGTGTGCTCATAAGCTTGAATTTGAAACACTCAACAGCCTTGTACCTTGACTCAAACAGTGCGATCCAAAAAAACTACACCAATATCAAGAAAATTCTTGATGGCGCTCTCACCGGCTACGTCGCAGCGGGAGGCGTCAAACCGGCAAGGCCACATGTAAAGTTCGGCGCGCACGTGTTCCGCCACACGACGAAGTTTGCCTGCGTCAAGCAGCCGCCTGGCAGTGGGAAGGATGCCTTCTACGCCATTTACCACATGAAGGCGTTCTTCAATGACATGGAGACCAAAACGCTGCCATCTGACCTCGTGAAGTGGGCTGAAAAGCTTGCATGCATACAGGCTCGCAACCTCAGGCAACACTTCTTCAACATCCAGGAGGAGATTGCGACAATCGTGTACCAGGGAGTCATAAAAGCCGGAGGCACCTTCCACGGCGGCTATACACCGTCCAACAGGGAGATAGACGAACGCTTAGCGCAGCAGGGTGACGGCAGGATGTTCATGCAAATGGCGAAAACTCGGTCGGGCTTCATCAATGCCCCCAAAGCCGACTCAAGAGCCGAAGAAGACTTCATGATTGCATTGCCTGGGTACCTAGCTGTTAGTTCCGAACTCGTGTTGTAACCTCTTATCACTGTGTTAAACTTGCCTAGCAAAACCTCTAGAATATGTTTCGTCAACCGTTGAACTTGATTGTGAGAGACACTAGCTAGTTATTTGTGTTACGAACTATTTTAAGTGCTTGTTGCTTTTCATTTGTCATTGCTTCCCTACTTTCTTGTGGTTTGCTTTCTTTGTCTTTCTTCGAAATGCCGATGATTAGAACGTGTTGTGGTGTCACGTGTATGACTATGCCGCTGTTTGATCTTGTGTGCCAAGTAGACTAGGAATTTGGGCATATACTCTACTTGCCGCACAAGATCAAACAGCGAGCATTGTTATTTCCGTGCCCAATCTAAGTATGAGGCACTAATCCATGTCATTCTTGGTTTGCTTTCTTTTGGTCTTTCTTCGAAATGCCGATGATTAGAACGTGTTGTGGTGTCACGTGTGACTATGTCATTCGATCTTGTGTGCCAAGTAGACTAGTAATTTGGGCATATACTCTACTTGCCGCATGAGATCGAACAACGAGCATTGTTATTTCCGTGCCCAATCTAAGTATGAGGCACTAATCCAAGTCATTCTTGGTTTGCTTTTTTTGGTCTTTCTTCGAAATGCCGATGATTAGAACGTGATTTCTTATATTTTGTTGCACCCATATATATATATATATATATATGCATGATTCTATCTTTGTGAACTGCTAGCTATTGCTTTCCACTGACATAAGTAATATCATCTTTATTATGTGTAGGAGATGCCGAGGTGTTATGTGGTACGTCGGTCGGGTTCCAGGTGTGTACGAGGAGTGGAAAGACTGCCAGAAGCAAGTGAACAACTTCTCGGGCAACAGCTACCAAGGCTATGAGAGTAGAGAGGTGGCGGAAGAGAAGTGGAGGAGGCATGGAAGGAAGAAGTGGAGGAACTTCCTCGTGATCACCACCTTGTTGCTCTTCATTGCAGGTTGTCTTCTACTTCATCTAGGTAGAGCTACGTCGTTGGAGTTGTAATGTGAATTGTGAACTTGTACTCGAAGGTGTAATGTGATTGTGAACTTGTACTCGGAGGTGTGAACTTGTGGCACAAACACTTGATGTATGAACTTGTATGTCATGATTGATGTGTAATGTATTGTATTCATGTTGGTTCTATTATGCTTTGGCAAAATGCAAGTTTCTGAAAAATTCTGTGGACTATATTGTATATTTGAATATCTGTATATTATTATTTATAGTGGTCTGTAAAACTTGAATTTGAAAATATTACGGGCGCATATAGGATACTATTGAGGCGCATATACTATAAATACCGAGCGCATTCTGAAACATATGCGGCATATACTATAAATACCGAGAAGCATTCTGAAACATATGGGCATATATACTATAAATACCGGCGCATTCGAAACATATAGGCGCATATGATGCGCCTCCTATACTTCACATATGCGAGGCATGTCGATATCGCCTCGCATATGTGAAGTATAGGAGGCGATATCGATCTTCATAAGAAACCCGAGGCTTGAAGCTAGAGGCACATGTGATATGCGCCTCGGATAGGCTTTTTGGTGCGCCTCGGATAGGCTTTTCTCTAGTAGTGTTAGTCATAGATGTAGTTGGATTACAGTTTATGTATAATGTTGTAATGCACAATCAAATCTCATAGAAGTCAAGATGATTAGTATATGCATGTATGCTTTCTCGATGTTTGTCAATTGCCCCACTGTAATTTATTCACCTAACATGTCATCTATCTTAAGGAGAATCACCACTAGTGAACTATGGACCCCGGTCCTTTCTTTTACCATCAATCTATAACTATTTACTATTTTCTGTTTACTTTCTGCAAGCTATTACTATCTTCCACACAATCCGTTTAATCCTTTGTTTTCAGCAAAACCAGTGAGATTGACAACCTCACTGTAAGTTGGGGGCAAAGTTCCGTGGTTGTGTTGTGCAGGATTCCAAGTTGGAAACAACACCTTGGAGGTGTTTCCTTGCTCCTACTAGTTCGATAACCTTGGTTTCATAACTGAGGGAAAACTTGCTGTTGTGCTCATCATATCTTCCTCTTGGGGTTCCCTAACGAGCTCGGTATATTTTGAGCCATCACATACCATCAAAAGAGGGCGGCCTAGTAGCCACGGCTACACTAGTGGAATTCAATTGTCTATAATCAGGTTTTTGGATTGTTGAAAATATAAGTAATAATCCATATGATTTAATCCGAATAAATAATTAACAAAACATGATCATACAGATAGCAATTAAATAGATCACGCAAACTAACAGAGTAGATAAACAGATTACATCTAAACAAGACAAAACTATTACATCTATACCAAGCGCTAGAACTAGACACTCTAGCATAATATGAAAGAGATAGATTCAGATCACATACAGTGTAGTGGCGGTAGTAGCAGCAGCCGCGGTGGTAGGTGGTGGCAGCGTCGTCGCCCATGTTGTCGATGTAGAGGCTGCTGATATCTGGGAAAAAGTCCTTGTCGGGGAAGGAGTCTTTCGTGATGGCATTAGTAGTCGCACGGAGGCACTCCCCAAAAACCTGATCGCCCCTCACCCGTACAGGTTCACAAGAGACGGGGTTCCGGAGGACTACTGTCCCGATCTGCGGTGCACGCTGCAAGCCGGGAGAAGATGAAGGTGGCGACGCAATAAACTAGAAGGATATGCGTGTGATAGGCAATGTCGATTAGGTTTAGCGCAAACGCTTATATAGTGCAGGTCAAGGAAGATCGTGGGGCTCAGCCCACGTACGAGTCGGTAACAGCGCACGTTCCAGGAAGTCTGAAAACGGCTCACTAATTAACGCGTCCGTTAATGACTCGTAATTAATCTATGATTAATTTTCCCGACTAAAAAAAATAAGAATGCATGGCCAGTTGCTCTCATGGACACAGCAACTTGCATGCTGTGTTTGTACCGTGCACGTACCTGTGCTGTCAATTGATGGGCAAAACAAGAATGCGGCTATGCGTTCAGACTATACGCTACCATGCTGGTAATTATGAGAATATTGACTAAAATTCTAAACTTTTTTTAGTGTCTAGGTTCATCTAGGCTTGGAGTAAACCTAAACACAAAAGGGATTTAAATACACTCTTTCCACAAAGCTAAAATATCTTATATTTTAGAACGAAGGGAGTAGTATTCATCAATGTGTTCAGAATGCAGCTGACGTCACGTGTTGCAAGGAAAATGTTACTTCCTCCTTTCCCGGTATACAGCCACAGTATGCAATTCCAAAACTCTACCACCTTTTACGCCTGTATGTATTCAATTTCAGAGAAAAAGTCAATCAGAGAATTAGTAAGAACCAAATTAGTCTTAATCAGAGAAATGCTAGGGTTCAAAAGTTTAATATATATATATGTCTCAATTTAAATCTAGACAACCGCAACAACTCAATCACCGTTGACAACTCCTACAAT
The DNA here is from genome assembly GCA_023614405.1 of Avena insularis. Taxonomy (NCBI): domain Eukaryota; kingdom Viridiplantae; phylum Streptophyta; class Magnoliopsida; order Poales; family Poaceae; genus Avena; species Avena insularis. The sequence goes on along the minus strand of CM042696.1, from coordinate 88,963,429 downwards.
CTAGACATTAAAAGAGTGTATCTAGACTTCTTTTAATGTCTAGGTTCACTCTAAACATAGAGAAATCTAGACACTAAAAAAGATTTAGATACACTTTATACACAAAACTAAAACATCTTATATTTTAAATCGGAGGGAGTAAGAATCAAATATGCTCAGCCTCCAAGCCCACTCCAGGGATCCATGCTGGTTGCTGGCCATGGAAATCGTATCATCCGATCGACTATTTTGCTTGCGTGCGCCGCAGTTTCTAATCAGAACGAGACTTGAATATACTTCCTGCCCATCTGCAGCTCACGTTCTCGGAGCAGACAACGACAGGCTTAGCTTCATCACAAGTCAAAGCAATCAACTGGACAACGACGCTTATTAGGCTTAGCTTCAGAGGTCATGGATCGTGCCAGTGACGCCGAGCTTGCGTGTCTGAATTATTTTGGTTGAACAGTCAAACCAAGTACAAAGCTTAAAATCCGAATACAAGTCGTTACGAGTCTGAACTGACCGCTTCTACTACTACTTCAGTCCATAGAGATAACATAAAACTTTTCTACGCATGTCCATTCACACTAATTAACACCCAAAACATCAGGAATGTTCACATCAAGGAGCTCAAACCCACTGTCGCTTGGCACATGAAACCTAAACGAACTACAGAAACGAAATAATTAAATCACACGAGATTAACAATTACTCTCTCAGTCCTGAAATATGTGATTTGGGTTTGTCTAGATTCGCATATATCTATATACTAAAATATGTCTATATACATTCTGTTGAAAATATAAGCAATAATTCATATGATTTAATTCGAATAAATATTTAACAAAGCATGATCATACAGATAGCAATTAAATAGATCACGCAAAGTAACAGAGTAGATGAACAGATTATATCTAAACAAGACAAACCTATTACATCTATATCAAGCGCTAGAACTAGACATTCTAGCATAATCTGAAAGAGATAGATTGAGATCACATACGGTATAGCGGCGGCAACAGCAGCAGCAGTAGCTGCAGCGGTGACAGTAGCGTCGTCGCTCATGTTAGCGATGTAGAGGCTGCTGATGTCTAGGAAGAAGTCCTCATCGGAGAAGGAGTCTTCCGTGATGGCGTCGGTAGTCGCGCTGAAGCGCTCCCCAAAAACCTGATCGCCCCTTACCCATACAGGTTCACAAGAGGCGGGGTTCCGGAGGCCTACTGTCCCGATCTGCAGTGCATGCCGCAAGCCGGGATGGGGAAGACGAAGACGGCGGCAAAATAAACTGGAAGAAGATGCGTGTGATAGGAAGTGCCGGTTAGCTTTAGCGCGGACGCTTATATAGTGCACGTCAAGGGAGATCGTGGGGCTCAGCCCAGGCGGTAACCGCGTTAATGACTCGTAATTAATCTTTGATTAATTTTTCCGACCAGCAAAAATAAAGCTCGGCTCGGCGAGATTCCCTCAACCTGCAACGCGCTGGCGTCGTGACGAGACGAGGCGGGTGGACGGCATCGGAGGAGGGGTGTGCGAGAGCTGCTCTTCTTCTCACACCTTAGTGAGTGGTAGAACATCCTAGTATATAAGGAGGTGTAACTCTCACTCAACTAGCAATGTGGGATTAAACTTTAGCATCACTAGCACAGCCATATGCTACCATCCACAAATGGGCCAAAGAGAATTTCAAAATTTGTCTAATGGGCCAATAGCCCAATTCTCACCAAATTGCAACAATCTCCCACAAAGTCTCATTGGCACATCACATCACTATCATTCCAGAATGTTGTTTTATATACCGGTGTATAGTGGAGAATGTTAAGTTGAACTTCCATATTAAACTTCATGCTACACTAGCTAGCAACTTGAATAGTGGACTATGCCTTGAACTACATTAGTTTCACACCAAATCTAGACCGATATAGGACTGTCACAGGGCTTCCCGCGGTTTGGAGCTTATGCGTCATACTCCAGGGCCTTTCATGAGTTTATTAGAGAGCACCCAACTCTCACGGACTACAACGTTTAACAGTCAGACTCATATAGGTGTGTTCCTGAATAGATGTTCTGTAGGACAACATCTCTGCTTCGAAAAGCTACTTAGAACATATTAAGATAAATATCAACCTGCCATGCAGAATAAGAGAGTATTGCATCTTTATGGAGATATAAATATAATATGGGCATACTCTCCTCTCAGCTGATCAACAACTTGTCTCCGAGCTCTAGTTCACGGGATCTCCGATCACATATAGTGGGTTACCACTATGAACAACTCATTGTGTGGGTCTCAAACCCATCTTCCTCGATGCATTATCTATCACATTACGTGATAAATCCTTTTTGAAGGGATCTGCCAAGTTCTTAGATGTTTGGATATAATCCAACGCAATAACTCTGGAGTTTCTCAGTTTCCTGACAGATTTCAATCTCCTCTTCACATGCCTTGATGACTTCATATTATCCTTAGAACTGTTTACTTTGATGATCACAATTCATCGGGATGGCGGGTATTGTTTTTCAACCACAGTTAAGTCCATCAAAAGCTCACGAAGCCACTCTGCTTCAACAATGGTTGTGTCTAATGTTGTGAGTTCTACTTCCATAGTTGACCTCGTTAAGATGGTCTGCTTGCAAGATTTTCAGGAAACAGCGCCACCACCAAGTGTAAACAAATAACCACTTGTGGCATTAATCTCATCAGCATTAGATATCTAGTTTGAATCATTATAACCCTCGAGTACTCGTGGATACGCAGTATAGTGAATACCATAACTCACAATGCCTTTCAAATAGCGCAAAAACTCTCTCAAGAGCATGATAATGATCATCTCTAGGATTTGACACAAATCAACTCAGTTTGCTTATAGCAAAGGAGATGTCAGGTCTCATAGCGCTGGCTAAATACATGAGCGAGCCAATAATTTGAGAGTATATCAATTGATCTTTAGCATTCCTTCGATTCTTTCGAAGCATCACACTCGGATCATAAGGCGTTGGAGAAGACTTGCAATCGCTATACCCAAAGCGACTCAATATCTTTTCCACATAGTGGGACTAAAGCAGTGTAATCCCACCATTGTCATCCTTCAATAGCTTGATGTTTAAGATTACATTAGCCACTCCCAAGTCCTTCATCTCAAAGCAGCGAGATAGGAACTCTTTAACCTCCTCAATAACAGTGAGGTTGGTCCCGAATATCAATATGTCATCGACATAGAGATACATAATAACTCCCTCGCCCCCACCATGGAGATAGTACACACACTTATCAGCTTCGTTTACAACAAAGCCTTCAGTGGTTAAATTTTTTCAAACTTCTCGTGCCACTTCTTAGGAGATTGCTTAAGACCATATAAAGACTTCACTAGCTTACACACCTTTCCTTATTGACCATCTACTACAAATCAATCAGGCTGCTCCACATAAATTTCCTCATCTAGCTCTCCATTTAGAAAAGTTGTCTTAACGTCCATTTGATGAACAAGAAGACCATGTGAGGCAGCCAAGGATAGTAGCACTCGAATAGTGGTCAATATGGCTACAAGTGAGTAGGTATCGGAGAAGTCTTCACCTTCTTTCTAGGTATAACCCTTGGCCAAGACATGCCTTGTACTTTTCAATAGTACCATCAGGTCTAAACTTTTTCTTGAACACCCACTTACATCCTACAGGTTTGCACCCATAAGGACGATCAGTGACCTCCCAAGTTCCATTAGCTACGATGGAATCCATCTCGCTATGTATAGTTTCTTTCCAGTAGTCAGCATCTTGAGATGCATAGGCTTCTGAAATAGAAGTGGGAGTATCATCCACAAGGTACACAATGAAATCATCACCAAATGACTTTGCAGTCCTTTGTCTCTTTCTCCTTTTAGGAGCTTCATTGTCATCCTCCACAGGATCATCATAGTATTCTATCGGCATAGTGGGTTCAGGAATTATAACAAATTCCTGACTAGATGAACTAGGCATCTCCTGATTTGATGAGCTAGGCATACCTTTCATGGAAAAGATGTCCTCAAACAAAGTGGCATCATTAGACTCCATAATCGTACCAACATGCATGTCGGATACCTCAGATTTTACTACAAAAAACCTATAGCCAATGCTATGAAAAGCATATCCCAGAAAAACACAATCTACAGTTTTTGGTCCAAGCTTTCGCTTCTTGGGTATTGGAATATTGACTCAAACATCCCCAAGTTCGTAAGTAAGAGAGTTTAAGCCTTTTCTTCTCCCATTCCTCAAATGGAGTCACGGTTTTATCCTTTACGGGAACACGGTTTAGGACATGACACGTAGTCATTAGCGCCTCCCCCCACCATTGCTTGGAAAGACCCGATGTATCTAACATGGTGTTACCCAAATCAGTTAGAGTGCGGTTCTTTCTTTCGGCCACCCCATTTGACTGAGGTGAGTAGGGAGGCGTCCTCTCATGGATAATACCATGTTTCGTACGGAATAGATCAAATTCATTTGAAAAGTACTCCCCACCATGATACGACCTTAGCCGCTTGATTTTAAGATCAAGTTGGTTTTCTGCTTCAGCTTTATAGTTTTTCAAGTAATTCAAAGCTTCATCTTTAAATTTCAGAAGATAAACGTAGCAGTATCTAGTGGAGTCATCAATCAACGTCATAAAGTATATTTTCCCACCTTTTGTCAACACACCATTCATCTCACAAAGACTTGAATGTATAAGTTCTAGTGGTGCTAAGTTTCTCGATTCCGCAGCCGTATGAGACTTGCGGGGTTGCTTTGCTTGCACACAAACTTGGCACTTAGAACCTTTGATAGTGGTAAATTTCGGAATTAAACTCATATTGGCTAGCCACGTCATGCAACCAAAGTTAATATGACAAAGTCGTGAATGCCAAATATTGGACTCATTATCATTGCAAACATGATTAATAACTTTAGTACATGAGTCTGACAAACCCTTTCCAACAAATTGTACATACTTGGAAATTACAACTTTATTGCACTCAAAAACCAACTTAAAACCATATCGACATAGAAGCGACCCACTGATGAGATTCTTATTGATGGAGGGAACGTGCTGCACATTCTTCAGCTATACGGTCTTCCCCGAAGTAAACTTCAGATTTACCGTACCAACACCATGAACAGAAGCATGTGAGCCGTTTCCCGTTAGCACGGAAGAAATCCTTGAGACTTGATAAGAATAAAACATGGAATATCAGAACATATATGTGTATTAGCACCAATGTCTATCCACCATTTAGGAGAATGACATATTGAAAGGATAGTAGGTAAAATATCGTACCCAACATCCTTCATCTCAGTGTTGCTAATAACAACATTAGCGGTCTTGCCGTTGTTCCCATGTTGTCGCTTGTCAAAGCGATTAGGGCAGCTAGGAGCCAAATGATCAGGATCACTAGAGGCGTGGCAAGAGACTTTCTTCTTATCATTTTTCTTCTTGAAGTTGGTTGAGTGTGTGGCCTTAAACTTGCCATCAAACTTCCCTGTGCCTTCAGATTTGTTCTTATTCTTGAACTTGTGGGATTGGAAGTTTTCTTTTGTACCAAATTAACACTAGAAGCTCCCTCAAATCCTCAAGCACGTGTGTTCTTTGCTCTCGTCTTCTCTTCCACATGAAGAGACCCAACGAGATCTGTAATGAAAAACTCTTGTCTCTTGTGTTTCAGAGAAGTAGCAAAATTCCTCCACATGGGAGGAAGCTTGGCAATAATGCCTCTAACCACAAACTTATCTATTAAGGTACACTTGAAATGTTCAAGTTCTTTGGCAAGTGATTGTATCTCATGGGCTTGCTCAACGACGGAACGCTCATCAACCATCTTCTAGTCATAGAATTGTTCCATGACATACGACTCAATGTCAGCGTCCGAGACCCCAAACTTGGGCTCGAGCGCATCCCATGCATCCTGGCCATTATCAAATAACATGTATGGGCCAACAATGTTGTTCCCAAGAACACTGAATAGAGCCACCAAAAACATGGGATCGGCTTTCTTAAAGGCCGCTTCCTGCTCAGCAGAAAGATCTCCTTTAGGTTTGCCAAGAGTGGCGCTATAGCAGTTTAGGTTCTTAAACCATGGAATTTCTCTCGCGCGCCATCTCTTATACTGCATACTGATACGTTGCTAACGTATCTATAATTTTTGATGTTCCATGCTTGTTTTATATCTACTATCTTATGCTTTGTTCACACTTTGGAGTATTTTTATACACTTTCTGGGACTAACCTATTAACAAGATGCCACAGTACCAGCTGCCTGTTTTTGGTTCCAGGAAAGTCAGAAAATGAATATTTTCGAAATTGGACGGGACAAAAGCCAAAGTCAATATTTCACCGAGGGGAACATGGAGCCAGAAGACGAGACGGAGAGGGGCCAGAGGCCGGCCACACCACCTGGCCACGCGGCCAGGCCTGGCCCACGCCAGGGGGTGGTGTGGCCGCCTAGGGCACCCCTCGGCCTCCCCTTTCGCCTATATATCGCCTCCGATACAGAAACCCTAAGAAACCTAATCAAAATTCTACGAAAGAGTCTGTAGTCACTGTCATCTTCATCCCTAGATCAGGAGGGATCTGAAGATCTTTCTGGCACCCTGCCGGAGGGGAGAATTCACCCTGGAGGCCTTCTTCATCATCATGCCTGCCTCCGGTGTGATGTGTGAGTAGTTAATCCCTGGACTACGGGTCCATGTAGTAGCTAGATGGTTGGTTCTCTCCTTTGTGCTACCATGTCTAGATCTTGTGAGCTCCGTTCATGATCAAGATCATCTATTTGTAATCATACATGTTGTGTTTGTGGGGATCCGATGGATATTGAGATGCTATTTCAGATTGATTATTGATTCTATCATGTCTTTGTTATTTGTGATCTTGCATGCTCTCCGTTGTTAGTAGCTATCTTGGCCGAGTAGATGCTAGCAACTCCAAGAGGGAGTATTTATGCTCGATAATGGGTTCATGCCTCTGGTAATCTGGGGAAGTGACAGAAATCTCTAAGGTACTAGATGTGTTGTTGCTAATAGGGATAAAACAGCAATCCTTTGTTCATAGAACAATCGTATTGTTGACTTTACACACAATGCTTAATGCAATTATCGGTTGCTTGCAACTTAATGTTGGAGGGGGTTCAGATGATAACTTGAAGGTAGATTATTAGTCATAGATGTAGTTGGATTATAGTTTATGTATAATGTTGTAATGCACAATCAAATCTCATAGAAGTCAAGATGATTAGTATATGCATGTATGCTTTCTCGATGTTTGTCAATTGCCCCACTGTAATTTGTTCACCCAACATGTCATCTATCTTAAGGAGAATCACCACTAGTGAACTATGGACCCCGGTCCTTTCTTTTACCATCAATCTATAACTATTTACTATTTTCTGTTTACTTTCTGCAAGCTATTACTATCTTCCACACAATCCGTTTAATCCTTTGTTTTCAGCAAAACCAGTGAGGTTGACAACCTCACTGTAAGTTGGGGGCAAAGTTCCGTGGTTGTGTTGTGCAGGATTCCAAGTTGGAAACAACACCTTGGAGGTGTTTCCTTGCTCCTACTAGTTCGATAACCTTGGTTTCATAACTGAGGGAAAACTTGCTGTTGTGCTCATCATACCTTCCTCTTGGGGTTCCCTAACGAGCTCGGTATATTTTGAGCCATCACATACCATCAAAAGAGGGCGGCCTAGTAGCCACGGCTACACTAGTGGAATTCAATTGTCTATAATCAGGTTTTTGGATTGTTGAAAATATAAGTAATAATCCATATGATTTAATCCGAATAAATAATTAACAAAACATGATCATACAGATAGCAATTAAATAGATCACGCAAACTAACAGAGTATATAAACGGATTACATCTAAACAAGACAAAACTATTACATCTATACCGAGCGCTAGAACTAGACACTCTACCATAATATGAAAGAGATAGATTCCGATCACATACAGTGTAGTGGCGGTAGTAGCAGCAGCCGCGGTGGTAGGTGGTGGCAGCGTCGTCGCCCATGTTGTCGATGTAGAGGCTGCTGATATCTGGGAAAAAGTCCTTGTCGGGGAAGGAGTCTTCCGTGATGGCATTAGTAGTCGCACGGAGGCACTCCCCAAAAACCTGATCGCCTCACCCGCACAGTTCACAAGAGACGGGTTCGGAGGATCATCGTCCCGATCTGCGGTGCACGCCGCAAGCCGGGAGAAGATGAAGGTGGCGACGCAATAAACTAGAAGGATATGCGTGTGATAGGCAGTGTCGATTAGGTTTAGCGCAAACGCTTATATAGTGCAGGTCAAGGAAGATCGTGGGGCTCAGCCCACGTACGAGTCGGTAATAGCGCACGTTCCAGAAAGTCTGGAAACGGCTCACTAATTAACGCGTCCGTTAATGACTCGTAATTAATCTATGATTAATTTTCCCGACCAACAAAAATAAAGCTCGGCTCAGCGAGATTCTCGCAACCCGCGGCGCGTGCGCGCATTGTTATGAGGCGAGGCGTGGCGAGGCGAGGCGGGTGGCGGCGGAGGAGGAGTGCATGAGAGCTGCTCTTCTTCTCACACCTTAGTGAGTGGTAGAACATCCTACTATATAAGGAGGTGTAACTCTCACTCAACTAGCAATGTGGGACTAAACTTTAGCACCACTAGCTCAGCCATATGATGCCATGCACAAATGGGCGAAAGAGAACTTTAGAATTTTTCTAATGGGCCAACATCCCAATACTCATCAAATTCCAACAATGCCCCGCAAAGTCTCATTGGCACATGATGGCCCAAGATATCTCGAGCTCGTTGGGGGAACCCAAAGAACAAGGTATGATGAGCACAATAGCAAGTTTCCCTCAGTTATGAAACCAAGGTTATCGAACCAGTAGGAGCAAGGAGACACCTCCAAGGTGTTGTTGCCAACTTGGAATCCTGCACAACACAACCACAGAACTTTGCCCCCAACTTACAGTGAGGTTGTCAATCTCAACGGTTTTGCTGAAAACAAAGGATTAAACGTATTGTGTGGAAGAAAGTAAAAACTTGCAAAAAGTAAACAGAAAGCAGTAAACAGTTGTAGGTTGATGGTAAAGAAAGGACCGGGGTTCATAGTTCACTAGTGGTGGTTCTTCTTAAGATAGATGACATGTTGGCTGAACAAATTACAGCGGGGAAATTGACAAACATCGAGAAAGCATACATGCATATACTAATCATCTTGACTCCTATGAGATTTAATTGGGCATTACAACATTATACATAGACCGTAATACAACTGCATCTACAACTAATAATCCACCTTCAGGTTATCATCTGAACCCCCTCCAGTATTAAGTTGCAAGCAACAGATAATTGCATTACGCATTGCGTATAAAGTAAACAATACGATTGTTCTATGAACAAAATTTTGCTGTTTACTCCCTAGTAGCAACAGCACATCTAGTACCTTAGAGATTTTTGTCACTTCCCCAGATTACTAGAGGCATGAACCCACTATCGAGCATAAATACTCCCTCTTGGAGTTGCTAGCATCTACTCGGCCAAGATATCTACTAACAACGGAGTGCATGCAAGATCACAAATAACAAAGACATGATAGAATCAATAATCAATCTGAAATAGCATCTCAATATCCATCGGATCCCCGCAAACACAACATGTAGGATTACAAATAGATGATCTTGATCATGAACGGAGCTCACAAGATCTAAACATGGTAGCACAAAGGAGAAGAACCAACCATCTAGCTACTACATGGACCCGTAGTCCAAGGATGAACTACTCACGCATCACACGGAGGCTTGCATGGTGATGAAGAAGGCCTCCAGGGTGAATTCTCCCCTCCGGCAGGGTGCCGGGAAGAGCTTTAGATCCCTTCCAATCTAGGGATGGAGATGACGGTGGCTATAGACTCTTTCGTGGAATTTTGATCGGGTACTTAGGGTTTCTGTATCGGAGGCATATTATAGGCGAAAGGGGAGGCCGAGGGGGTTCCCTAGGTGGCCACACCACCCCCTGGCACGGGCCAGGCCTGGCCGCGCGGCCAGGTGGTGTGGCAGCCCTCTGTCCCCTCTCCGTCTCGTATTCTGGCTCCATGACCCCCTCGGTGAAAAACTGACTTTGACTTTTGTCCCGTCCAATTCCGAGAATATTCATTTTCTGACTTTCCTAGAACCAAAAACAGCAGAAAACTGGCAGCTAGCATTGTGGCATATTGTTAAAAGGTTAGTCCAAGAAAGTGTATAAAAATACTCCAAAGTGTGGGAAAAACATAAGAAAGTAGATAAAAACCAAGCATGGAACATCAAAAATTATAGATATGTTTGCAACGTATCCACATCCCCAAGCTTAACTCCTGCTCGTCCTCGAGTAGGTAAGTGATAAAAAGAAAGAAAAAAATTAGGTGACATGCACCATCATAAACTTGATCAAAGTATTTGTAAAACATTGATAGCTGGGATCATAGTACTTCAACATAGCATGAAAGATAAAGTTCTAACAATAAGACATAGCAACTATGTTGCAACATGAAAAGGCACAAACAAAAGATTCATGAATAACAATGCTTAACGTTTGTTTGTTTCACATAAAGAAAACATAGCATAGCGGCATTCAGCTTGTCCCTCATAGAGTAGCAAACATAAATGCATAGGACACCTTCAAAGTTTATAAGGGTGACTAGATACAAATAGTTTACGAGAAAGCAATATCAAAGTTATGCATCAATCAACAAGTCTTGGGACAATGCACATAGAACTAAGAATGGCCACTATGCTCTCAAAATAGGTGCATAAAGATAGAAGGTGGAGACTGATGGCCCAAAATATATCGAGCTCGTTGGGGAACCCCAAAAGGAAGGTATGATGAGCACAGCAGCAAGTTTTCCCTCTGTACGAAACCAAGGTTATCAATCCAATAGGAGCAAGGAAACACCCCAAAGGTGTAGCTAGCTGAACGCTGGCAGGGTGCACTACTGGTGACAGCAGCAACATGGAGACCTGCACAACACAACCACAGAACTTTGCCCCCAACTTGCGATGAGGTTGTCAATCTCACCGCTTTTGCTAAAAACAAAGGATTAAACGTATCAAATGGAAGGAAGTAATAGTTTGCAGAAAGTAAACACAAAGCAGTAAACAGTTTATAGATTGAAAGAAAGGACCGGGGTCCATAGTTCACTAGAGGTGGCTCTCCTTAAGATAGATAACATGTTGGGTGAACAAATTACAGTGGGGCAATTGACAAACATCGAGAAATCATACAAGCATATACTACTCATCTTGACTCCTTTGAGATTCGATTGGGCATTACAACATTATACATAGACCGCCATCCAACTGCATCTATGACTAATAATCCACCTTCAGGTTATCATCCGAACCCCCTCCAGTATTAAGTTGCAAGCAACGGATAATTGCATTATGAATTGCGTGTAAAGTAAACAATACTAATGTTCGATGAACAAAGGATTATTGTTTTCTCCCTAGTAGCAATAACACATCTAGTACCTTAGAGATTTTTGTCACTTCTCCAGATTACTAGAGTCATGAACCCACTATCGAGCATAAATACTAACTCTTGGAGTTGCTAGCATCTACTTGGCCAAGATAGCTACTAACAACGGAAAGCATGCAATATCACAAATAACAAAGACATGATAGAATCAATAATCAATCTGAAATAGCATCTCAATATCCATCGGATCCCCGCAAACACAACATGTAGAATTACAAATAGATGATCTTGATCATGAACGGAGCTCACAAGATCTAGACATGAAAGCACAAAGGAGGAGAACCAGCCATCTAGCTACTACATGGACCCGTAGTCCAGAGATGAACTACTCACGCATCACACCGGAGGCTTGCATGATGATGATGAAGGCCTCCAGGGTAAATTCCCTTCTCCGGCAGGGTGGCAGGAAGAGCTTCAGATCCCTCTCGATCTAGGGATGGAGATGACGGCGGCTACAGACTCTTTTGTGGAATTTTGATCGGGTACTTAGAGTTTTCGTCCCGAGGGCATCTTATAGGCGAAAGGGGAGGCCGAGGGGGTGCCAGGGCTGGCCAGACCACCCCTGGCGCGGGCCAGGCAGGGCCGTGCGGCCAGGTGGTGTGGTGGCCCCCTGGCCCCTCTCCGTCTCGTATTCTGGCATCTGATGACTTCGGGAAAAATAGGCACTTTGGCTTTTGTGCCGTCCAATTCCGAGAATATTCATTTTCTGACTTTCCTGGAACCAAAAATAGCAGAAAACAGGCAGCTGGCACTGTGGCTCTTGTTAATAGGTTAGTCCAAGAAATCATATGAAAAGTACTCCAAAGTGTGGACAAAACACAAGAAAGTGGATAAAACCAAGCATGGAACATCAAAAATTATAGATACATTTGCAATGTATCAGTATGCATCAATCAACAAGTCTTGGGACAATGAACATAGAACTAAGAATGGCCACTATGCTCTCAAAGTAGGTGCATAAAGATAGAAGGTGGAGACTCAATATATAAGTGGAAGAAAGGCCTTCATAGAAGGAAGTAGGGATTCAAGTCTCATAAAGAGCTTCCAAAAATTATGGTACTTATTAGCTTTCAGCTCTCATTGCCCCTATCATAAGCATCTTGAGGGTGATTAAGGTTAAAGTGACACAACTAAAAGGATATGCTTGACAAGTTATACACCGAAATCTCATGCCCCTTACTTACGAAGACCGAACCTCATGCTACTCAACTTTAGTAACGAGTAAGCTCTTGTCATTGTAAGTACATATGTACCATAAAGAACCGCCAACGGGGTACCCCTTGCACATGATACAGGAGCTATCCCATAATCAAAATGACAAGGCAAGCAGACAATGAGGATCTCAGCGATCTTTTTATTTGCTATTTGCATAGGTTTTTATTGAGGATGCTTCATAGAGTGCTCATTATGGTGATGCTGCAAGTTTCCACCATGATTAGGCATGGCTTAGGCTAGCGGCCCAGGCATTTCTCTAACACACATACAAACTCCATGATCTTACAAGTTCCACTTTTATTTCACACCACCGGGATCCATAAGCAAAAGAACATGATATCAATGGGGTACAAAGTACAAGTGTAATGTTGAAAGCGTTCCCCATGATACATGGTTCTGCTAATTTCAACTTATAAAGCGCAAGCATATACGCAACAAAGAAGGACCCAATGGTTCAAGTTTATTAAATGCAAAAAAGTAAAGTGTGCCATCAAGTTTGTGAGAGCTTTAATCACTAGTTTTCTCATAACAAGTTTAATTCGGAAGGTAGACGAAAACATGAATATACTTGGAATAGCATATGCTAATAGGTAGGTATGGTGGACTCTTTGGAATAACTTGGTTTAAGGAGTTGGATGCCTGAGTGGAACTCATACTTGGTTAAGGAGGCTAGCAAAAGACTGGGAGCGACAAACTAAGAGAACAATAATGGCCATAATCATGCAGAGCGACAAAACATCATAGATCAAAGCATAAAGTGATACTACAAGTTGAAAACTAAAGGATCATAAAGGCTAAGGTGACTTTGGATAGTCATAACATGGTGTGAGCATGTGCCAAGTCAACCCAAATAAAGCATCAAAGGAGAATACCACAATACTATGCTTTAATATGCTAAAACAACGCATGATTCATACAAGGCACATTAAGAAATCTCAATTGTTTATAACAAGTCATGCTACAACAAAGAATACTAAGAATAAAGCCAAAAAAATATCAAGCATGGCATGACAAAGCATAGGCCACAGTCAAAAACAAGCTCTCTTTACCACTTAAGCATGAACTTTCCTACTCTTTTCCAAACCAAACCAAACTATTTGAAAACCAATGTATGAAAGAGGGGGTCCAAACAATTTATGCAGCAAACTAAGAAAACCAAGCAAACTAAAAACCAAAACGAAAACGAAAAATAAGACGCTCCAAGAACAACACAACTGTGCATGAAATAATAAAAATGAAGCGTTTGGAAGAAACCTGGGATTTTTGTTGATGAAGAAGGGGATGCCTTGGGCATCCCCAAGCTTTGAAGCTTGTACTTCTTGGATATTTCTTGGGGTGACATGCGTGGCATCCCCAATCTTGAGTTTTAGTCCATCCTTCATCTCGTTACTCAGTCCTTCCATACACCTGAAAATTTTCCTTCATACAAAACTTCACACAATCTTTATTAGCAACATTAGTGCACTCAAGATAATAAGTCCTTCCATACACATTAGCAACATTAGTGCACTCAAGAAAATGGTGCTTTTTTCTATCTTTCCTATTTTCTCATATCTCTTTTTTTTTATATTTTCTCTTTTTTCTCAATATCTGACTTTTTTTATAAGAAGAATGCTTCATAGACAGCTCATTATGGTTACGCTGCAGGTTTCCACCATGACAGCATGGATTAGACCAACGGCCCAGACGTTTCTCTAACACACATACATAACTCCATGGACTTACAAGCTCCCCTTTCATTTCACACTAACGACATTCATAGACAAAAGAGCATGATATCAACTAGGTACAAAGTACAAGTGCAATGTTGAAAGCGTTCCCCATGACAGCATGGTTCTGCTAATCCCCAACATATAAGTGCAAGCATATACAACATAGACGACACAATGGTTCAAGTTTAATAAGGGCAAGAAAAGTAAAGTGTGCCATCAAGTTCATGAGAGCTTTAATCACTAGTTTTCTCATAACAAGTTTAATTCGGAAGGTAGATAAAAACATGAATATACTTGGAATAGCAAATGCTAATAGGTAGGTATGGTGGACTCTTTGGAATAACTTGGTTTTAGGAGTTGGATGCATGAGTGGAACTCATACTTGGTTATGGAGGCTAGCAAAAGACTGGGAGCGACCAACTAAGAGAGCAATAATGGCCATAATCATGCAAAGCAACAAAACATTATTAATTAAAGCATAAAGTGATATTACAAGTTGAAAACTAAAGGATCATAAATGCTATGGTGACTTGGGATAGTCATAACATGGTGTGAGCATGTGCCAAGTCAACCCAAATAAAACATCAAAGGAGAATACCACAATATTGTGCTTTAATATGCTAAAACAACGCATGATTCTTACAAGCACATTAAGCAATCTCAATTGTTTATAACATGTCATGCTACAGAAAATATCACTCAGCATAAAGCCAAAACAATATCAAGCATGGCATGACAAAGCATAGGCCATAGTCAAAAACAAAGTCCTTTTACCACTTAAGCATGAACCTTCCTACTCTTTCCAATCCAAAACAAACTATTTGAAAACCAATGTATGAAAGACGGGGTCCAACCAATTTATTCAAGCAAACTAAGAAAACCAGGCAAATGAAAACCAAAAACAAAAACAAAGATGCTCCAAGAACAACACAACTGTGCATGAAACAATAAAAATGAAGTGTTTGGAAGAAACCTGGGATTTTTATTGATGAAGAAGGGGATGCCTTGGGCATCCCCAAGCTTTGACGCTTGTACTTCTTGGATATTTCTTGGGGTGACACGCGTGGCATACCCAAGATTGAGCTTTAGTCCATTCTTCATCTCATTACATCATTCTCTCCATTCACCTAAAAATTTTCCTTCATACAAAACTTCACACAATCTTTATTAGCAACATTAGTGCACTCAAGATAATAAGTCTTTGGGTTCAATTTCAACACCAATAAAACTTCCATTAAAACACAAGATATTGTAGCACTTCCCTACAAAAGCTCAATTCCCCAAAGAGAACCCAAAAAGGAACCAACAAGAAGCAAATGCAAATAATGGCAGAAATCTGTCAAAACAGACTAGCAGGTAAAAACCAATTTTTTCGAAGACCTTCTGTTCCTCAAATCAAAAAGTGTTGAACTAACAAAAGTTAGATAACAACCTGGGGAAGAAGCAAAAAAAATCACGCCTCAAAACGACGTACATAGATTTTACACGAATTTTTACGGTGAAGCACAAAAATCTGTTTCGGGACAGCAACTTTCCCAAGCATTACTCCTCTCTCATTAGAGGTTACTCTTGGCACAAAAAGCAAATAAAAAGGATACGGAGAGGTTATTACTGAAGCAATAACTTCAAAGACTCATCTAAAACTTTTGGGTTATCTCCCAATAAGTACTTTTCTTTAACGCCTTTAAGTTAGGCATAAGAAGCAAGAAAAAGAATCAAGTGTTCTCAAATCAAGAAGCATTAAGAGCAATTTTTGTTTTCATAGGAGAGGCAAAAGGAATCTTCTCTCTCTTGTTAGGGAAGTGTTCTATACCTTTCTTGAGTGGGAGTTGATATTTGATGGTGCCTTCTTTCATATCAATAATGACACCAACAGTTCTAAGAAAAGGTCTTCCCAAAGTAATAGGACAAGAAGCATTGCATTCAACATCCAAAACATAAAAATCAACGAGGACATAGGCATTATTAACCATAATAAGAACATCATTAATACTCCCAATGAGTTTCTTTTTAGCATTATCATCAAGTGGGACATTCAAATAACAATCTTCCAATGGTGGCAAATCAAGCATATCATAAATCTTTCTACGCATAATAGAAACACTACTATCAAGATCACATAAAGCCTTAAGATCAAAATCATTCACTTTCATATTAATGATGGGTTACCAACCATCTTCTAGTTTCATAGGAATAGAAGCTTTATGCTTCATCTTTTCTTCTTTAATTTTTATGAGAGCATCAGTAATGTGTTTTTTAAAGGCCATATTCATAGCACTAGCACTAGGACTTTTAGCAAGCTTTTGTAGGAACTTAATAACTTCAGAGATATTGCAACCATCAAGATAAAAACAATAATTATCATCTAAAGTAGTAGAGCTGTTACTAGCTTGAACACTAGTGGTAGTGATAGTAGAAACACTAATATTTCTAGCAATTTCATCTTCTCTTTCCCACTTAGCATGCAATTCAGCTAATAGTCTAACATTCTCATCAATTCTAACTTGTATGGCATTAGTAGCAGGAAAGGGATTTTCAATAGTTTCAGGTTTAGCAGCCATTTTATTAAAAGAAGATTGTACTTTAGCCAATGATGCTATATTTCTTTCAGCATTAGAGAGTTTTTCCTTAATAGTTTTATTGAAAGAAGTTTGTTTACTAATAAAATCTTTAAGCATAACTTCAAGTTTAGAGGGAGCACTCCTATTATTGTTGTAGGAATTTCCATAAGCATTACCATTATTGGGAGGATATGGCCTATAGTTATTATTACCAAAATTATTCCTGTAGGCATTGTTGCTAAAATTATTATTCCTTATAAAGTTCACATCAACTTGCTCTTCTTGAGCAACCAAAGAGGCTAAGGGAACATGATTTGGATCAATATGAGCTTTCCCATTAACAAGCATAGACATAATAACATCAATTTTATCACTCAAGGAGGAGGTTAATTTACCTTCTTACCTTGTGGAGCTCTCTCAGTGTGCCATTTAGAATAGTTAAGCATCATATTATCCAGAAGCTTTGTTGCAGCACCCAAAGTAATGGTCATAAAGGTACCTCCAGCAGCAGAATCCAGTAGATTTCTTGAAGAATAGTTCAATCCTGCATAAAAGGTTTGGATAATCATCCAAGCAGTTAGTCCATGAGTGGGACAATTCTTTACCAAAGATTTCATTCATTTCCCAAGCTTGAGCAACATGTCTGTTATCAGATTGTTTAAACTTCATTATTTCACTTCTCATAGATATAATCTTAGCAGGAGGATAGTATTTTCCAATGAAAGCATCTTTGCATTTAGTCCAAGAATCAATACTATTCCTAGTTAGGGATTGCAACCATTCTTTAGCTTTTCCTCTCAAAGAGAAAGGAAACAATTTAAGCTTAATAATATCCCATCTATATCCCTATGCTTTTGCATCTCACAAAGTTCAACAAAGTTATTTAGATGAGCAGCAACATCTTCATTACCAATACCAGAAAATTGTTCTCTCATAACAATGTTGGGTTCGCAGCATAGAAAACAAAAAATTTCCTACGATGAGAACTATACGCCAAGATCTATCTACTAGATACAGAGCAACAGGTGGATATACATCCATAGAGAACTTACCCTCAAAGACAACAAAGCTTTGTTAACAAGATGTAACTCGTGGATGATGTAGTTGTACACTTGCTGATCTCAAGATCGTGATGAAGTCCAGCAGGTCCGGCTCCAACACGTCCATCAGATCTAGCTCCAGCAAGTCCAGCACCGCAAAGCAGCGGTGCATCCGTGATCGCACACACGTTCGGTACCCCGACAACCTCCATCCCTCGCTCCAAAGAAAAGCGTGAGCAGCAACTCCTTTCCAGATAAAGCCACCGGGAACATGTATCTCGTTAATCCGAGACCATGGGGGAATAATACTAGAGGGGGAGAGAGATCCTTCACGAGGAGGTGTGAGGAAGAAGGAGTGAGAGGGGGGACTTTTATAGGAGGAGGGGAGGGTGTCCCTTCACCTCCCCCATTCATGTGGTGGTAACCCCCTCCACATTAAAATGCCCCTTCACATTCTCTTTTAAAGTCTCCACTTTAAATGCATTAAATTTCTCCAAATGCATTTAATAAAACTCTTTTATTAATTTTATTCGGAATTTTGTTAATTACTTTAATTAACAAACATTCACATAAAACCCCCTGCAACGTTTCAATATTACATGCAGAACCAATTTCAGCAATTTCACCCGAAACAGTTTCGGTGTCTATTGAAATAATTCCAGCACTTTCTTAAATCTTTATCTCAAACATATTTGCTCCAAATGGTGTCGGTATCCCTTAAGTGTGTCACCCTATGGTTCACGAATAATGCAGACATGATCAAGACCCCTCTCCGATCAATAATCAGCAGCGGGACCTAGAGATCCATACTGACTCCCACGTATTCAACGATGACTCTTGTGATCGTGTGAACCTTTAACGTCATAACTAAATCCCTTTGTCTTGCGATATTACATGTCCGAGATTCGATCATTGGCATCCAAATACCTAGTTTGATCTCGTTACCGACATGCACTCTTTTCTCATTCCCGTGATATAACATTCTAGTGATCACATCACTTGCTTGCAAGCTATCTTAATGTGATATAACCGAGAGGGCCCTGGGTATATCTATCCATCATCGGGATGGACAAATTCCACTCTTGATCCATGAGCCTCAACATAACACCTTCATAGCACTGAACCCATCTTTATAGTCATCCTGTTACGGTGTGACGTTTGATGTTATCAAGATACTCTTCAGGTGTTAGCAATTAACATGATCTCATGGTATAAGGATAAAGATTACTTCATATGATGTTATAGCAATATAAACATAACGACTTGATCGTAATGCTATACTTCGGATGAATGTTCATCACATCATTTCACAAATGATGTGACCTTGTTATTAACAACATCCAATGTCCATGATTAGGAAACCTTGATCATCTTGTTAATCAACAAGCTAGTCTATAAGAGAGGCATAACTAGGAACCCTTTTTGTTTATTAAACACACATGTATTGACGTTTTCGATCAATACAATTATAGCATGCAAAATAAACATTTATCATAAACATGGAATAAAATAATAACCACTTTATTATTGCCTCTCGGGCATATTCCCTTCAGTCTCCCACTTGCACTAGAGTCAATAATCTAGTTTGTAAACTTGTATATACAACACCTAGGTGTTGAATATACGCGTTTGCTAGTGGTTAACATAATCTACCAATCTGGCACTTTCAGGTCCGTGTGTATTTGCATATCTTTGCGTCTCTACGCATCACTCATTCTCAAATGAGATGACATTGTATAAATTTGGTCCTTTGGTGAGACCTTTAGTTCGTTCGGGTTAAAATATGTTGATATTATTATCATATAATATATCTTCATATTATTAGCCCACTTTGAACCACACTTAGTTTGATAGCAAACTTCTTAACACAAATGCCCTCCTTTGATGCTACTATAGCAGTCATATACTTAGCCTTTTGTTGTAGTATCCGTCACAATGTTTCAACTTTGGAACTTATCCAAATCCATCATGGAACATCCTTTCCATTACATTATGCCACCCATAGTCTAAATTGAGATAAATTTAATTTGTATCTTGTGACAAAACTAGTATCAATTTAACACTTTACAATGAACTACCTTTAACTATTTGTCACTTATACATGATATAGTCTTAGTTCTTCCAAAGCTCAAAAGAATATCTTTACTACTGTCCAATGATCATCTTATGAATCATTCTGGTATGTGCTCATAACATTTAGAGCATAGGACATTCTGGATATATACATATCATGGTATAATCGATCAAAATCTTCATGTGATTTTACTCACCAAGTGTTGAAACACTTTCATCTTGATACAATCCTTTCCATGCAGCAAGAACCTTTCTTGTTGTTTCCATAATGAACCCTTTCAATATCTCATATATTATGTCTGGCATAACCATATTAGCGCCTCAATCTATCCATATAGATATTGATGCCAAATATTCCGGGTTTGCCCAAGTCTTTCATCGAAATCTTATTTTAATGAAATTCTTAACTTGTGTCAATACAAGATACATCATTTCCAATCAACAATATGTTCTCTACATAATGTATTAGAAATATGTCTTAGCGCTCCCACTTAATTTCTTGCAAATGCAAGCATCTTCATCATCTCCGATGAATTTAAACTCCTTTAACAGTTTCATCATGGTGAAGATTCCAACTCCGCTATGCTTACTTCAACTATTGAAGTTTACATGCCCTTTTAGCACCCTTTGAATTAACAAAACCCTTTGGATCGTGTCTTGTACACGTCCTAGGTAACCATTCTATTAGAAGAACATTGTTTTGTTTGTTCAACTACCATACATCAAATTATATGTAGTGGTTGCTACATTAATCGGTCAAGACTAAATATCGCTATGAAAGATCAAATCTTGTCATAGTCAACTCCTTGAACATTGCCGTAAATTTCTTTCCGACATGTCGACTATTTCATAGATGTTAAACATCCATGTCTATTTCTTTATAGATCCAAACACGATCAATAGGCTTCACGCCTTCCTGGAGAAAGTAAACAGAAAGCGGTAAACAATTGTAGATTTATGGTAAAGAAAGGACCGGGGTCCATAGTTCACTAGTGGTGGTTCTCCTTAAGATAGATGACATGTTGGGTGAATAAATTATAGCGGGGCAATTGACAAACATCGAGAAAGCATACATGCATATACTAATCATCTTGACTCCTGTGAGATTTGATTGGGCATTACAACATTATACATAGACCGTAATCCAACTGCATCTATGACTAATAATCCACCTTCAGGTTATCATCCGAACCCCCTCCAGTATTAAGTTGCAAGCAACGGATAATTGCATTAGAAATTGCTTGTAAAGTAAACAATACGATTGTTCTATTAACAAAGGATTGTTGTTTTCTTCCTAGTAGCAGCAACACATCTAGTACCTTAGAGATTTCTGTCACTTCCCCAGATTACCAGAGGCATGAACCCACTATCGAGCATAAATACTAACTCTTGGAGTTGCTAGCATCTACTTGGCCAAGATATCTACTAACAACGGAAAGCATGCAAGATCACAAATAACAAAGACAAGATAGAATCAATAATCAATCTGAAATAGCATCTCAATATCCAACGGATCCCCGCAAACACAACATGCAGAATTACAAATAGATGATCTTGATCATGAACGGAGCTCACAAGATCTAAACATGAAAGCACAAAGGAGGAGAACCAGCCATCTAGTTACTACATGGATCCGTAGTCCAAGGATGAACTACTCACGCATCACACCGGAGGCTTGCATGGTGATGAAGAAGGCCTCCAGGGTGAATTCCCCTCTCCGGCAGGGTGCCGGGAAGAGCTTCAGATCCCTCCCGATCTAGGGATGGAGATGACGGCGACTGATACGTCCAAAACGTATCTACTTTCCCAAACACTTTTGCTATTGTTTCTCCTCTATACTTGTGTGATTTGGATGCAACTAATGCGAATTGACGTTGTTTTCAGCACAATTGCCTTGGTGTCTACTTTTTGTGCAGAAATCAACTATCAGGAAAAATCCCGGAAAATATGCCAAAAATCCTATTTCACCAGAAGACTCCGGAGCGAGAATCTGAGGCGGAGGGCTAGGCCAGGGCACACCACCACGGCAGGTGGCAAGCCAGCGCCAGGTGGTCAGCCGCCCTGCCTCTCTTTTTTCGCCTATAAGGAGCCTTCTGACCTAGAAACTTGGGGGGGGTCGACGTTTTTCCAAAAGGAGTTCCGCTCCGCCCCACCACCAGATTCCATGAAACAGCACCAGAAACTCCGTTCTGGTACCCTGCCAGGACGGGGAATTGGAGGAGATCATCGCCATCATCATCACCATCGCTTCTCCATCGACCATCCATGTTTCTCCCATCTATGAGTGAGTAATCCCCCGCTGTAGGCTATGGGGATGGTAGGGATTGGATGAGATCGTTCATGTAATGGCATTAGATTGTTAGGGCATGGTGCCTAGTATCTTTTATTAGTGCTTTATGACTTTGTTGCGACTTGTTGTGCTTAATGCTTGTCACTAGGGCCCGAGTGCCATGATTTTAGATCTGAACATGTTATTGATTCATCATGATAGTATTGTTTTGGGTCTTATCTACAAGTTGTATACACACGTCGTTGTCCGGAACCTATGGTCCCGAAGTGACAGAAATCGGGGTAGCCGGAAGGGAAAGGCTTTGATGTGAGGATCACGTGTGTTCACGGAGTGTTAATGCTTTGCTCTGGTGCTCTATTAAAAGGAGCACCTTAATTGCCATTAGTTCCCTAGAGGCCCCGCTGCAGACGGGTTGGCAGGACAAAAGATGTTGTGCAAGTTCTCATTGCGAGCACGTATGACTATATATGGAACACATGCCTAGGATTGTCTAGTACTTGGATGCTTTATCTTATTTATCTGCAATTGCCCTATGTTCTGATTTCTATGTGAATTGTCTTATCCATGCAATGCCCGTCCATCCATCCCTATGCCTACCGCACTCGAATCCCACCGTTTACTACTTTTGTTACTACTGTCTTTGCTTTGCTACTGCTGTTACTTTACTATTCCTACTACAAAACTGTTGCTACTGATAAACTGCTGTGAGCAAGATTGTTTCCAGGTGCAGCTGAATTGACAACTCAGTTGTTAAGGCTGATAAGTATTCTTTGTCTCCCCTTGTGTCGAATCAATAAATTGGGTTTCACTTCCCTCGAAAATACTGCGATACACCCCCTATACTTGTGGGTCATCAAGACTATTTTCTGGCGCTGTTGCCGGGGAGCATAGCTTTATTTATCAAGTTCACTTGGATTCTCTATTGTTCGTTGCTTTCCATCCATCATGGGTAAGTCTCATGATGGCAAGGTTCCTATTTTACCATCCACTACAAGAAGAGGTACGGTTCTGAACACCTCTACTACTCTTGATTCACCATCTGTTCTGAGTAAGTTCCTTACACCACCACATACACAAGCTACACACACTGCTACTACTTCTGAATCTGAAACTTCTGATGCTTATGATGCTGCTTCTACTGTGCTTAATAAGAGTGGTTCATTAGGTCCTTTCCTAGATGCTACGATTGCTAGAACTATAGTTGGAAATACCGAAACTCCTAATGAAGACACTGCCACACATGTTAGCTCACCGGAGAATTATGATGTTGAAGAAGATTATGTTGAGATGACTGATGAGTTTATTGAAGAATGTAGGAACACTCATGATAGGAGCGCTGCTAAGAATCTCCTTGAGAGGCGTACTATTAGACCCAAATTATCTCCTGCTGCTAAGTTTGCTGCTTCTCCCATAAACATTATAGATGAAGATTATGATTTCTCTCTCGATCTATCCTACATAGCTATTGTCGAGAAAGAACCTTTTTGTGGGACTAAGAATGAAAGTGCGGTAGCACATATGAATGAACTTTCTACCATGAGTGGCTTGTTTTCTGATGATATTAAAATGCGTACTTACTTTGTTGCTAAGATTTTCCCTTTTTCACTGAAAGGAGAAGCTAAAACTAGGTTTGGTAATTTACCTCCTGGATCTATTGATAGCCCTGAGTGCTTATTTAATACTTTCCTGCAGAAATATTTTCCTCCTAGTGCTAGACATGCTGTTTTGCAGGAACTTTTTGATTTTAAACAGGGAGAAAAAGAGGTATTGCCCGAATCTTGGGCAAGGTTTTGCGCTTTGATTCATGCATAGGCTGGAAGTCCATTACCTAACAATGAACTACTTGATATATTTTATAATGGACTAACCGAAGAATCTAGTACATACCTAGATAGTTGTGCTGATTGTGTTTTCAGGAATAGGACTCCCAAGGAAGCTGAGGAATTAATGGCTAAAATAAGTAAGAATTATGAAGATTGGACTCCTCCTAAACAAGTTATTCCTGAAGTAATTGTACCTGAACCATCTATTCCTGTGCCTATTCCAACATCAAAGAAGAGGGGAATTATTGAATTAAATGATGAAGTGATGAAGGAAGCTAAGAAATGTCTTAAGGATAAGGGAATTAAAGCTGCAGATGTCAAGAATTTACCTCCTATAGAAGAATTATGTAAGCCTATTCCCTACTCACCCACTTTTGAGGTACACTCTCTCCAACACTTTGGTGAAGGTGATATCCCTTACTTGAAACCTCCTGATCAATGCTTAGAAGAATTTGATATCTTTATTGTTAAGCAAGATAACTTTAATAAAAGGGTGCAAAATCATCTTATGGAAAATACTAGAGCTATTATTGAGTTGAAAGATATTGTGGAAAGAACCTCTAATGATGTTAAAATGATTGGTAAACACTTTCAAATGGTTCAAACTCAAATAGATCAACTCGTTAAAGTGCAAAACGACTTGCTAGTTAATGTTGCTAAAGAAAAACATGCTTATGAAATTAGAACTAGAAGTGGTGCTGCTACCGGGATCCTCTATATCTGAGGGCATCCCAAAAGAATTGAGCAGGAGTCTCAACAGGCTGAAAATAGTGGTTCTACTCGTAAGAAAAGGAAAAAGAAACATAAAACTGTTGTAGAACCCTCTGAACCTGCTATAGATCCTAATAGTATATCTATCTCTGATGCTGAAACTGAAAGTGGTAATGAAGAAAATGAAGTTCCGAATGAAGAAAAAGTTGAAGAAGAACCTGAAAACCACACTAAGACTACTAAATACACCAAAGAAGATTTTGTTACTAAGAAACATGGTAGTGAAAGAGAACCTTGGGTCCAAAAACCTATGCCTTTCCCTGATAAGAAACACAAGCCAAAGGAAGATGAACACTATAATAAGTTTTGTGAGTGGATGAAACCTTTATTCTTGCAAATTCCTTTGACTGGTGCTATTAAATTGCCTCCTTACTCAAAGTATATGAAGGACATTGTCTCGAATAAAAGGAAGATCCCTAATGCAGAAATCTCTACTTTGCTTGCTAATTATTCCTTCAATGGTAAGGTTCCTAAGAAACTTGGAGACCCAAGGATTCCAACTATCCCTTGCTTTATTAAGAATAGTTATGTTAGAACTGCTTTGTGTGATTTGGGAGCTGGAGTTAGTGTTATGCCTTTCTCTCTCTATAAGAGGCTTCAGCTTGAAAAATTGATACCAACTGATATATCTTTGCAAATGGCTGATAAGTCTACCACTATTCCTGTGGGTATATGTGAGGATGTACCTGTTCAGGTGGCTCATAATTGCTTGATATTAACTGATTTTGTTGTGCTTGAAATGCTTGAAGATGATAATATGTCTATTATTCTTGGGAGACCTTTTCTTAATACTGCAGGAGCTGTTATTAATTGTAATCAAGGAAAGGTGACCTTCAATGTCAATGACAAGGAACATACTGTCTATTTCCCCAAGAAGATTGAAAGGACTTATGGTTTAAATTCAATTAAACATGTTGAAGGCATTCAAGTTGGAGAAATATATTGTCCCATACCAAAAGAAAAAATTGAAACTATTATGATTGGGACCATTGCTATCAAAGTTGAGGTAACATAATAATTAGTGGAATACAAAGTTTTGTCTCATATGCAATTGTTTTGGTAGCAAGACTTTATCATCCTTGGTAACAAAAGGATTCCATTGAACAAAACAATGTTTTCATTATGATTATCTCCGTTTATTTCTATCCTTTGTATTTTAGTTTTTGCTTTCGTTTAGTTTTCTTTGTGTTGTTAGTTTGATTGCATGCTAGAACTTCTGTAGTTCTAGCCTTGTTTTGTCCTTGCATCATGTTTCCAAAAACAAAAAAAAATTGTCTGTCAGAAAAATCATTCTTCTATTTCTGAAAAATGCCCAAAAATAAAGTGTCTCGGAAAATTCCAGAAAATTCATATTATTTTTTTACGTGAAAAAGGGGGCAGAGGAGTACCTGGTAGGTACCAGGGGGGCCCACCAGGCAGGCACACCACATGGTGGCGCGGCCAGACCTGGGTGGCGCCATGCCTTGGTGTGGGCCACCCTTGGCCCCCCACTACCTCTCTCTCCTGCCACTTTCTTCTCTCTCCCGAGTAAGCTCCAGTTCATAGCTCAAAATCGTGTTCTCTATGTGCTTGCCCTCGATTTCTTCGATCTCTTTGCTCAACCCATCTTTCTTGCTGAAATTTGGAGCAATTGTTCCTTGGTATGGGACTCCTCCCCTTGCCCAAGTAGATTTGTGTTTAGTGGATTGTATGTTGAGTATTTTGCTACTATAGGTGACTGGTTATGAGAGCTTGTAAGCTTGTTTGATGCTTAGAGATATAGTTTTGATGCATGTTTAGGCCTCTTGCTAGTCCCTATGAGTAGATTCCTTCATTATATTTACTTTGCAATCACTTGTTTAATAGGTGTTTAAATTTCAGAACACCAAGCATGAACAACCACACTTTTGGAGAGATATTTGAGAGTGATGCACCTAGGAGGTCAAGGCCCTCAAGAACAGCCTCTCAAGCTAGGCCATCATATAATGAAGACCTCATTGCATCACGTATTGGTAGTGAAAGAGATGATGGAGATGTTCACCCATCCTCTTTCCCTTGTTTTACTTTCTTGCAAGCTGCAGGTATTCTTGATGATTTCTTGCTACTGATTGAGAGAGTTGGCTTGACCTCTTATATGCAAGATGAGAGTGCACAATACGCTATGCTCACCAAAACTTTTGTTGAGAGCTTCTCATTTTCTAACACATCCTATCATTCTACTGTCTCATTTAAAATCTATGATATGCCCTTCACCATGCCTTTGGAGAGATTTTGCAGTATTGTAGGTGTGCGTATGACAGGGACTGTGAAGAAAATTCAAGGGCAGACCGCTGATTTGTTGGAACTTTACCGAGGGGTGACCAATGATGATGACCGCGTGGCGCAGCGCGGAAAGATAAGAAATATCCAACTCCCTGCTATTAGATACTTTGCATACTATCTTGCCACTAGTGTTTTGGGTAGGGAGAACACTAGTAATATCTCCAACTATCACTTAGCTTTCCTTGCTGCTGCGCTCAACAATGATACTCGGTACAATCTTGGCTCTCTTATTGCTCGCCACCTAGCTGCTAGGGGGCCTATCTATGGGGGCATCATTGCCTCGCGTGTAGTTGATGCATTAGATCTTTCTGTGGCTCCTGATGATGTTATGCTAGCACCACAGAGGCTCGACCTTGTTGCCATGAAAACTCATCACTTTGTCACTGCTACCTCTGATTTGAACAATCTAGTATATAGGATGCTTTTCACTGACGGGGATGAAAGGGAGATCCTTTTGCCCCAGCCTACTTTGTCCAGTGTTGATAGGTGTAACATCCCAAAACTTTAATCCAAGGTTATCAAGATCAAATCATCCAAAAGTAGGGTTAACAAAAACTTTTCCAAATTTAAAATGAAAGCATTCATATATGTATGCATTTAAAATAGGAGTTGTTTGAATTGCCATGATTGATTGATCCAATGCTTGTAAAATGTTTCTTAGGTGATTTAAACATCATCTACATCATTCCCAAACTTTTCCTAAAGAAAATCAAATAAAAAAGAATTAAAAAGAAGGAATGGTCATTTTGGCAAATTTAACTCCCATGCCTACTTTGGCTATTCCTAGTACTCAATTCTTAACAGAAACAATTCTTGATCTTTGCACCCCTTGCTAGTACACATAATGAGGTACCAAGGCCCACCTTTTGATCTGCTAAAAACATTGTGTTAACTATTTTAAATGACCGTTTAAAATTGAATCTAATGCATATGCATAGATCACCCCTATTTCAAAAACCATCTATTTGAGCTCCACTTTCAAAATCCTTGCAACCAGAGACTACCTATCACTAGTGGAGATCACTCAAAAAATTTGAAACCAAAATTCAAAACTTTCTTTCATGCGGCCATTTCATCAAACACTTGGCATGCATAATCTCTACTCTAATCCTAGCTCACTGTTTACAACAGGGTTTTGCCCCCAATTGATCCCCATTTAATCCCCTTGTCCCCTCTTGATCTAACCAGAGCCTAACCAGCCTCTTCCCTACCCCCTAGCTGCACTGCCATGCCATGCTGAGCACCACCTCGCCGGCCGACCGTGCACTCACAGCAGCAGCCCTCTCTAGCCCCTCTCCTCATGTCTAGCAGCTTTCCAGTGGTCCACATCCACCGCCCAACCAGCCTCAGGCCAGAGACAGAGAGCAGAGCGGCCAGGAACCGCCGCGCCCGGAGCCGGCCGAGCATGTCGATGCTGCCCCCAGAGCATGCCCTGTCCCCGCTCGCACAGACCATCACTTGGCACCAGCCCGCGCCCGCCACTCCACCTCGACCTGGAGAACACCCCAGACATCCCCGTTCGCCGCCCAAAGCCTCACATCCACCGCTCGCCGTGGACACCACCGCTTCAGCCGCGCAGAGCGCCACCTCGCCTAGACCGCGTGCCACCACCCCTACGACCGCATTCAATTCCTAGAGCACCGCCAGGGAACCGCCCATCGATCGCCACCCCCAGCCATGCCTCTACCCCGCTGTAGCCTTGTCGCCACCGTCGCCTGCCCATCCCGCTCGGTCTCACCGTCGGGCCTATAAAAGAAGCCCTCCCTAGCCTCTTCTCTCCACACCATTCCACTCCCCTCACCTCTCTGAACCTCACCCACCTCTAGCCGGAGCAAGTGGAGCAGCTTCGCTGAATTGGAGCCGAGCAGCCATGGGAGGAGAAGGGCGCCGTTGATTGCGACCACCCCAAGCTCTGCCGCAACCGTGCCTTGCCTCGCCATCGTCTTCCACGTCATTTGCCCGCCTCGACGACCCTGCTGGATCCCTGGTACGCCCCCAGTAGACCCCACGGAGTCGCTAGGGTTTGAGCTCGCCGGCGACCTGTTCGTCGTCGACGACGACCCTCAGCCGTTGATCTCGCTTCTAATCCTACGGCCCACAGCGCGCGTACCGTTTCGCGTTTTAAGTGCCGCTGACACGTGGGACCCCCTGTCAGCTGAGCCCCGTGCCATGGAGCGCCACTGGGCCGGCCCATTCCTTTTCCTGCGCTAGCCCATCGATTCAAATCTGGATTTTTTTAGTTTGAATCTAGTTTCTATCCACTAGTTTGAAAATCAATTCAGAGAGTTTTAAAAATCCAAATTGCATGAAACCAATTTTGTCTGAAAGGTATTAAAATGATCTATCCAAGCCCGTTGGATTTAATTCAATTAGAGTTATAGATCTCTCCTAATAAAAATAAGAAGACAGAAGCTTTTGCAACTTGCAACATTTTTATAAAATCAACCAAGTGAGCTTTTGAGTTGATTCTAACTCTCAAAAATCACATTTCATCAGGTCTATCTAACCATGTAATAATATTAAGGTTTACATGCAGTGACTTTGGACTAGTACCAAAATAATGCTATATAGGCATTTCTAGTCACTTTAAATCATTAAATAATGAACTTAAACCAAAGTAATATTGATCCAACCCTTAAATCTCATTCCCACATGTTAGAATATGTGGTGAGGACATGTGTCCACATGATCCCATATTTTGGTGGTGAATATTAAATTTTAGTTAATATTTCAATGAGTAGAAATTACTTTTCTAAAATAAAAAGGATGAAATTATTGAAATTAAACTTGTGATGCTTGTGATGATAATAGATCATCAATTGTGTGTTTTACAATGCTACTTAGCCTAGTTAAGTATTGTTTGGTGATTGTGCACTCCCTATGTATTTATAGACGCTAGTACCGACCAAGCTTTCAAGGAGGAGGAGTTCTACCAAGAAGAAGAAGAAGAAGAAAACTTCAACCACTGCACCAACCAAGGCAAGCTTTTGTTAGCAGGCTAGAATTAAGCTAGATGAATGAGCAAGGATGCTTTAGGCATGCTTTGATCACACCCCTTTTAACTATTAGTACCCCAAGTCTTACCTACAAGTTTTACTCCCCTTAGTATGCAAAGTTCTTGACTTGTTTTGAAGGTAGCATAAAAAGTATAAAACTTGACCTACTGAGAAACCTTTAGATGTCATTCTATGGCATGAGATTGATCCCATCTTTACCCTTTAGTTAACACTCTTAACTTAGTATTTTAGAGTAGATCAAAAACTTGAGTCACTTTAGATGGGAGCACTTGGTGAAAATGAATTGTGAAAACCTTGGACTGATGAGTCATTCTATTGAGATGTTTTGACATGTGTTGAGAGACACAACTAGTTTATGATGATGAAAATGATGAGGCATGAGCCTTAACCCTTTTATAAAACTGATGGTTGGATTCGGATGCGATACCATTCCAAATTTACCGTACAACCACACTACCTGAATTGGATAAGGCTTAGCTGGAAATTTATATGCATTAGTATTAGTTCCCTCATGGGAGAGGTTTGAGCTGAGGCTACCTCTCAATGTTGTCCACCTATGCAGTTCCCAAGATGACTGATGGTCATGGTTGGGAGGCCATGCTCATAGGAGAGGTGCTTGTACTAGGGTGTGTAAAGGGAAGGTTATGTTTGATTATCTGCATACTAAGCATGATGATTCAGGGTTATCCCTGACAGATGTATCGAATCTTGTGGTGAAAGTGTACCACCTCTGCAGAGTGTCAAACTATTTGAATAGCCGTGTCATGATTATGGACGATTGGAATGGCCATACTGTTTCGTTGTCAGATGTTTTCTAAATAACTTGAAATGAATGATGAACTTTGACTTGACCACAACAGGGTTGTGTTGATGATAATAGCTTCCCAACTTAAGTGATTCTAGAACTTTACTTTATCTTTCTTTGCTTCTGAACTCAGCTTAGGTTTCAAACTTAACTTGATAGTTAAATTAGATTCGGCACTTTAACTTAGAATTATAGTACCTGGCAATAGTAGTTTGCGAGTACTTGAAGAGTACTCATGGCTTTTGTCCCTGGCTATTATCATGGCCAGACTATGAAGGAGATTATCAAGATGATGGTCAGTAGGACGGCTATGATAACTAGGACTATCTGCCTTCATCGGCATTGCCTGTGCCCCTGAAGATGGACCCCACTGCTACGCTTATCTTTTATTTTTTGCTGCTTGTTGTATGAAAGACTGGATCATGAGATCCTTATTTGTGTAAAACCTTATGTATAGTTTGTAATGGATGATATACTATGATATCCAATCCGTTATGTCTCGCAAAAATGGTAATCCTGGGATTGCGAGGTAGGGCATAACGGGCATCTAGGATTAAAAATCCGGGTGTTGACAACAAGAGACCGTGGTCGCGCCCCGAGGAGGAGGTGGACGAGCAGCTTCGCTTGTTGGGTTTCCACGAGCAGCACCAGGAGGATGTGCCCTCCTATGATTATTCCGCACATTATAGAGGGATGTACTCTGGCTCGCACCAGGACGAGGGTACCTCCTCGTCATACCCCGGTGACACTTCATCTTGGCCAGCCTGGGACTGATACCCACTTAGGCCAAAAGCCTAAGCTTGGGGGAGGTACGCCGACACCGCACTCATCTCCATATCATGTTGCGTCGGTTCTTTGTATATTCATGCTTTCGTTCTCTTTTTAGTTTTTCGTTCTTCTTTGCTTTTGCTTTCTAAAACACAAAAAGACCAAAAATATTTTTGTTGTTTCTCTTTGGTTTGCTTGTTCCTTTTTGCTTTGTTTGAACTATTCGAAAAACCCAAAAAGATTTTGCTTTGCTTGTTTTTCTCTTTTGGTTTTTGTTTAAACACCGAAAACACCAAAAATATTTGTCGTTCTTCTTTGGTTTTTGTGAGTTGGCTACAGGGTTCGGCAGTTCTCAGTGGATTATTGGTTTCATATTATTATTCAAGCCACACAAGTGAAGAGCAATAATGAGGATTAATGACAACTTGAGGCGTGGTAAGAGGCTGGTAACAAACTCTATTTGTTTTCATTTTTGTACGTATACTCATCATTGTGAGCTTGCTTAGTCCGTTCATGTAGAGTGTATGTTATCTTTGGATATTTAGTAGTTCTTGCTTTCTTGTGATTAGCTCCAGCTCGCTAATAGTTTGTAGCATGTTTCATGAATGTTTGCTTGCATTACTCTATTCATAAATTGGTATGACACTGTGGTATCCTCCTCTGAATGTTTTATTTGATCGACTTGGCACATGCTCATGCATGCACATGACTGTAATAATCAGTTAAGCCTTGACGAATTATTTTTCCTTGAGGATCTTGAATCATTTTCATGCCATGAGTAGTCTTGTTTTGTTGCAAGCATGATAATAACAGCTATTGCTCTCTCGTTTGTCGCTCCCTTACTTTTGCTAGCCTTCACTTCCACTGAGTGTCTTACTCATGTTTC
This sequence comes from Avena insularis, assembly GCA_023614405.1. NCBI lineage: Eukaryota > Viridiplantae > Streptophyta > Magnoliopsida > Poales > Poaceae > Avena > Avena insularis. The sequence continues at coordinate 88,930,686 of CM042696.1, read as the reverse complement.
CAATTCCCTAAACCAAATATTTCCAAAGTGTCCACCATACCTACCCATTAGCATCATTTGCTACTTCCGTGCATATTCAATATGCCTTGTTTTCTTCCGAATAAAATGTTTGCTTGTTATGAGAAAGTTAGTTAGTAAAGCTCTCACGAACTTGATGGCACACTTTATTTTCCGCACTTAATAAACCTGAACCATTGTGAACTCTCCATGAAAGTTATATTCTTGCTAATTATAGGCTGGGGATTAGTAGAACCGTGCTGTCACGGGGAACACTTTCAACACTTGTAAATATATACCCAGTTGATACCTTGCTCTTTTTTTTGCGGATGTCGTTGGTGTGAAATAAAAGGGGAGCTTGTAAGTCCATGGAGTTATGTATGTGTGTTAGAGAAATGCCTGGGCCACTAGTCTAATCCATGTTGACATGGTGGAAACCTGCAGCGCTGCCATAATGATATCTATGAAGCATTCTTCTTATAAAAAAAGAGAGTTATAGCTATTGAGAAAAATAAAAAAAAGAGTTTTATGAAAAGAGGAAAGAGAGAAAAAAGCACCATTTTCCCATGGTAAATAAGAAGATTGCTGAGATACTCATTGTCTGCTTGCCTTGTCATTTTGATATGGGGAATCTTCCGTATCATCGGGCAAGGGGTACCCCGTTGGCGGTTCTCAATGATACACACATACTTACGATGACAAGAACTTACCGGTAACTAAAGTTGAGTAGCATGAGGCGTGGCCCTCGTACTCAAGGGACTTGGGATTTCCAGTTTATAGTCTGTCAAGCATATAACTCAGATTGGACCTCACTTTCACCTTAACCACATTAAAGATGCCTATGATAGGGGCAATGAGAGCTCAAAGCTAACAAGTACCATACTTTCAGCATTTGGAAGCCTTTCAAATTTCTCAAAACCTTTTTCTTCTACTTGTTGAGTTTCCACATATTCTTTGAGCACCTTCTTGAGAGCATAGTTGTCATTCTTTATGTTTGTTTCATTACTTGATTATTTGTGTTATGACTTTGATGCTTGTATCCTTGATATCTTTACTTCTAGTCATCACTTGAGCTTCAGAGGTGCCTTGACATTCATAATCAAAGGCAAGCGAGATACCACTCGATCATACCTTTCTATGAGCATTGTAATGTTGCTTATGTTTGTGCTTTGTGCTACTTATTATTCTTGAGTTGGAATCTCTTCATAGCTTGCAATGACTACTAAGTAGACTCAGTTGCATACTCTTTATTATGAATTGTCTAAGTAGTTGATCACATTGCTGAGAATATTTACATCATATGAAGCAAATGTGTTCGTGAAAGTTCTTTTATCGCACTCAGTTTTCAATTGAATTGCTTGAGAACAAGCAATAAGCTAAGCTTGGGGGGAGTTGATACGTCCAAAACGTATCTACTTTCCCGGACACTTTTGCTATTGTTTCTCCTCTATACTTGTGTGATTTGGATGCAACTAATGCGACGCTTTTTCAGAATTGCCTTGGTGTCTACTTTTTGTGCAGAAAATCAACTATCAGGAAAAATCCCGGAAAATATGCCAAAAATCCTATTTCACTAGAAGACTCCCGGAGCCAGAATACGAGACGGAGGGGGCTGGGCCCAGGCCACACCACCTGGCCGCGCGGGCAAGCCCAGGCCGCGCCAGGGGGTGGTCTGGCCGCCCCAGACTCCCCCTCGGCCTCTCTCTTCGCCTATAAGGAGCCTTCTGACCTAAAAACTTGGGGTGGGTCGACGTTTTTCTAGAAAGAGTTCCGCTCCGCCACCACCACCAGATTCCACGAAACAACACCAGAAACTCCGTTCTGGCACCCTGCCGGGACGGGGAATTGGAGGAGATCATCGCCATCATCATCACCATCGCTTCTCCCTCGACCATCCATGTTTCTCCCATCTATGAGTGAGTAATCCCCCACTGTAGGCTATGGGGATGGTAGGGATTGGATGAGATCGTTCATGTAATGGCATCAGATTGTTAGGGCATGGTGCCTAGTATCTTTTATTAGTGCTTTATGACTTTGTTGCGACTTGTTGTGCTTAATGCTTGTCACTAGGGCCCGAGTGCCATGATTTCAGATCTGAACATGTTATTGATTCATCATGATAGTATTGTTTTGGGTCTTATCTACAAGTTGTATACACAAGTCGTTGTCCGGAACCTATGGTCCAGGCGATGTAAATCGGGTAGCCGGAAGGGAAAGGCTTTGATGTGAGGATCACATGTGTTCACGGAGTGTTAATACTTTGCTCCGGTGCTCTATTAAAAGGAGCACCTTAATTGCCATTAGTTCCCTAGAGGCCCCGCTGCAAACGGGCTGGCAGGACAAAAGATGTTGTGTAAGTTCTCATTGCGAGCACGTATGACTATATATGGAACACATGCCTAGGATTATCTAGTACTTGGATGCTTTATCTTATTTATCTGCAATTGACCTATGTTCTGATTGCTATGTGAATTTTCTTATCCATGCAATGCCCGTCCATCCATCCCTATGCCTACCTTTTCGAATCCCACTTTCTCGCTTTTGTTACTCTTGTCTTTGCTTTGCTACTCATTTTTTACTATTCCTACTACAAAACTGTTGCTACTTATAAACTGTTGTGAGCAAGATTGTTTCCAGGTGCAGCTGAATTGACAACTCAGTTGTTAAGGCTGATAAGTATTCTTTGGCTCCCCTTGTGTCGAATCAATAAATTGGGTTTCACTTCCCTCGAAAATACTGCGATACACCCCCTATACTTGTGGGTCATCAGCGGCTACAGACTCTTTCGTGGATTTTTGATCGGGTACTTAAGGTTTTCGTCCCGAGGGCAATATATAGGCGGAAGGAGAGGCCGAGGGGGTGCCAAGGGCCACCACACCACCCCCTAGCGTGGGCCAAGCCTGGTCGCGCAGCCAGGTGGTGTGGCCGGCCTCTAGCCCCTCTCCGTCTCGTATTCTCGCTCTGTGTCCCCCTCGGTAAAAAACTGACTTTGGCTTTTGTCCCGTCCAATTCCGAGAATATTCATTTTCTGACTTTCCTAGAACCAAAAACAGCAGAAGCAGTAATTGTGGGCTGGCATCTCGTTAATAGGTTAGTCCAAGAAAGTATATAAAAATACTCCAAAGTGTGGGCAAAACATAAGAAAATAGATAAAAACCAAGCATGGAACATCAAAATTTATAGATACGTTTGCAACGTATCAGCACATCACATCACTTTTGTTCCAGAACATTTTTTTATATAATGGTGTGTAGTGGAGACTGCTAAGTTGAACTTCTATGTTAAACTTCATGCTACACTAGCTAGCAACATGAATAGGGGACTATGCCTTGAACTACAAGTTTTCTACACACTAGTTTCCAATAAAATCTAGACCGGTACAGGGTTGCCATAGGGCTTCCTCATGGTTTCGAGCTTATGCATCATACTCCAGGGCCTTTCATGAGTTTATTAGAGATCACCCAACTCTCATGGACTGTGACATTTGATGGTCAGACTCATATAGGTGTGTTCCTCAATAGATGTTTTGCAGGACAACGTCTCTGCTTAGAAAAGCTATTTAGAACACATTAAGATAAATATCAATCTGTCATGCAGAATAAGAGAGTATTGCATCTTCATGATGTAAATATAATATGGGCACTCTCCTTTCAGTTTATGAACAGCTTGTCTCCCAGCTCTAATTCACGGGATCTCCGATCATATAGAGTGGGTTACTGATGCGAGCGCTAGAAAACTTCCTGACAGTTGTCATAGGAGCTTCTCGCTACACCTTAACAGTTGAGACTCTAGGTGGAGAGTGATGTAGTAAATGGAAGTCTTCCCCACGAGGGAAACTCAAGGGTTTAAATATCGAACTCTCGGGGAGCTATGTGTAAGAGAATGGTCCTCTTTGTTCTTCGTCAAGCAACCTACAAAATAGTTGTAGATTGTTGTGTGCCCTCAACCTCACCAGGTGGTTGTCAAGCACAAGGTGTATGTAAGAAAAACTGAAATAAAATACAATAAAAGTAAAATGCAATGCAATAGTAAAGTAAATATGCAATGGTGGTAAATGCAATGGAATGTGATGTTTTTGGGTTTTGGTTAGTGTATGCAAGTATGAGAAATATTTTTGTATTTTCGGATTTAATTAGTACTGAAAATAAAAAGTGATATATATGTGTTGAATAGTGTTTTCTTATGGTTTAAAATGGACAGGGGTTCATGGTTTCGCTTATGCACTCTCTCTTTGAGTTGTGGTGGACACGGGACACTCTAGTTGACATAATATTAGTGCAACATGTTAAAGTATGGATAGCAATTCATATGGGCATCACGTTCTAACATAGATATGTTATTTTACTAACAATTCACTTATACTCCACTAGAAAGAGGGGTCTCCAAGCAATCTAGTATTAAGAACAATCTCAGAGTATAGCATTAAGTTCTATGACATGAATTTAAAATAAGAACATACTTGATCTAGTCTAAGCATGGTATTTTCTTTATCCCTAGTGAGGCAACTAAGTAAGGTAAACACCCAAGTGATTCGCAAGTTTTACTGTCCTACCCGCAAGATCACCCATGTTGCTCCAACTAATGCACATGTTCCCCCACACACGCTCCCATATACAAGTTTGATCAAAACAAGTAAACAAGAACAGGGTACATGATATGCATCTATTCATATACTTCCAATGCTGAACAATTGCAATCTCAAATACTAACTATATAAAGATCCACCACATAGGTAATACAAATATGACCGTAATCATGTTATGCAGTTCATACGGTTCTAATACAATCAAGATCATGAGAGATAGATACAATATCTACTGCCACAAACCCTCAGTCTAGGGGTGGACTACTCCCCCTTCATCGTGCTGAAGGTGCTGGAGTCATTGGAGGAGGTGGAGATCACACCGGCAGCACCCTGCCGGAGTTTTCCCCCTCCAATCTTATGCCTCCTGCCTCACTATTTCGTGTTTCTGTCTTATGTGGTGCTCCTTTCCGAGAATCATCGGGAGACCTTTTTATACGTGGTTTTAGGTCGGAACCTTCGCTTGGGAGAAAGAATCGACGGCATCGGAGACTCGAGGGGCAAACGAGCACATCAATCGTGGCCAGGGGTGGCTGCAGCTAGTTAGCTCGTTCCCTCCTCGGTCTTCTTTTCTCGTGGATATTTGGCCCATTGTTCTTGGTTCTGATAAATACTAGGTCCCGTGAAGTTTCAGGTCAATTGGACATCGTTTGGGTACCTAAAAGTCAAAAACATTGAAATAGAGGTTTTCTACCTCGGCAGGGTTAATTCCAAAACAATATGGAATGTGTGAAGTATTCCCAAATATCATTATAAAACTTGAATATACCCCATATATGATGCAAATATGCTAGAATATCAAGTAATAAAGTGCAAAGTTCATGGATGCATTTTACATGCATCAACATCCCCAAGCTTAACCTATACTCGTCCTCGAGTATGAAGGTGATAAAACTAACATGGACTTTGTAAAATACTATTTTGGATATCAAGATTGATTACTATTGCTACACAAAGTCAAATGATTCATTCTTTAAAGGAATAGCAATATCCAAGATAGATAATGAAGTGATATCTCATATACCTTGAAAGGATGATCAATAGCAATTCATAAAGTGTAACATAGAAGAAAGAGCTATGGACTGATACATTGCAAATGTATCTATAATTTTTGTTGTTCCATGCTTAGTTTTATCCACTTTCTTGTTTTTTGTCCACACTTTGGAGTACTTTTCATATGATTTCTTGGACTAACCTATTAACAAGAGCCACGATTGCCTGCCTGCTTCTGCTGTTTTTGGTTCTAGGAAAGTCAGAAAATGAATATTCTCGGAATTGGACGGGACAAAAGCCAAAGTGCCTATTTTTCTGGAAGTCATCAGATGCCAGAATACGAGACGGAGAGGGGCCAGAGGCCAGCCACACCACCTGGCCGTGCGGCCAGGCTTGGCCCGTGCCAGGGGGTGGTGTGGTGGACCCTAGAACCCCCTCGGCCTCTCCTTCCGCCTATATATTGCCCTCGGGACAAAAACCCTAAGTACCCGATCAAAAATCCACGAAAGAGTCTGTAGCCGCCGTCATCTCCATCCCTAGATCGGGAGGGATCTGAAGCTCTTCTCGGCACCCTACCGGAGAGGGGAATTCACCCTGGAGGCCTTCTTCATCACCATGCAAGCCTCCGGTGTGATGCGTGAGTAGTTCATCCTTGGACTACAGATCCATGTAGTAGCTAGATGGCTGGTTCTCCTCCTTTGTGCTTTCATGTTTAGATCTTGTGAGCTCCGTTCATGATCAAGATCATCTATTTGTAATTCTGCATGTTGTGTTTGCGGGGATCCGTTGGATATTGAGATGCTATTTCAGATTGATTATTGATTATATCATGTCTTTGTTATTTGTGATCTTGCATGCTTTCCATTGTTAGTAGCTATCTTGGCCAAGTAGATGCTAGCAACTCCAAGAGTTAGTATTTATGCTCGATAGTGGGTTCATGCCTCGTAACTGGGGAAGTGACAAATCTCTAAGGTACTAGATGTCTTGTTGCTACTTGGGAGAAAACAACAATCCTTTGTTCATAGAACAATCGTATTGTTTACTTTTTACACGCATTAAGTAAAGCAATAATCTGTTGCTTTCAACTTAATACTGGAGGGGGTTCGGATGATAACCTGAAGGTGGATTATTAGTCATAGATGCAGTTGGATGGCGGTCTATGTATAATGTTGTAATGCCCAATCAAGTCTCAGAGGAGTCAAGATGAATAGTATATGCATATATTGCTTTCTCGATGTTTGTCAATTGCCCCGCTGTAATTTGTTCACCCAGCATGTTATCTATCTTAAGGAGAGCCACCTCTAGTGAACTATGGATCTCGGTCCTTGTCTCTTACATTCAATCTATAAAATGTTTACTGCTTTGTGTTTACTTTCTGCAAACTATTACTTCTTTCCATTCGATACGTTTAATCCTTTGTTTTCAGCGAAACACGGTGAGATTGACAACCTCATCGCAAGTTGGGGACAAAGTTCTGTGGTTGTGTTGTGCAGGTCTCCATGTTGCTACTAGCACCGGTAGTGCGCCCTGCCAAGGCTCAGCTAGCAACACCTTTGGGGTGTTTCCTTGCTCCTACTGGTTCAATTAAACCTTGGTTTCATACTGAGGGAAACTTGCTGCTGTGCTCATCATACCTTCCTCTTGGGGTTCCCAACAAGCTCTACATCAACACCGCTCCAGCATTTTTCTGGCGCCATACACAGAGCCATCATGGACCAAATGAATGCAAAATGCAAAAGCAAAAGTAAAGTAAAAACATCCTATAGTGGTCATAGAGTTTTCTTCTCAATTCTGAATATTAAGGTGGACACTTTGGAAAGATGGATAATAAGAAGAGATTAATCATGAATAAGTTTCATATAGCTTCCAAACTCTTCCTATTATGATCATGTTTGAACTATGATATTCATTAGCTTTGAGCCCTCATTGCCCCTATCATAAGCATCTTGAGTGGTTAAGGGTAATGTGATGGTAAGTATGAGTTATATGCTTGACAAAGTATAAGTTGAATGCCTCATGCCCCTTGAATACGAGTACCTCCACCACATGTTACTCAACTTAGGACCCTAAGCAAGTTTTTATCATTGTAAGTATATATGTATCATCGAGAACACCAAACGGGTACCTCTTGCCCCATGGTATGGGAGGTTTCCCATACCAAAATAACAAGACAAACAGACAATGGGCATCTCAGCAATTATTTTTATTTACTATTGGAATAGCTTTTTATTGAAGATGCTTCATAGAATGCCCACTATGGGGTGCTGCAAATTTTTTACCATGAATGATGCATGGCTTGGGTTAGCGGCCCAGGAGTTTCTCTCACACATATGCAAACTCCATGAGCTCACAAAGGTTTCAATTTATTTCACAATTATAGGCATCCATAACAAAAGAACATGATATCAACTAAATGTGAATAAGTGCAACATTGAAAACATGCCCCATGAATGCATGGTTATGATAACTCCCAACTCATAATTTGTCAAGCACATAACTTTATAGGATAGTCACAATGGTTCAAGTTTATTATGTGCAAGAAATAAAAGCGTGCCATCAAGTTTGTGAGAGCTTTACTAACTAATTTTCTCATAGCAAACATAACCATAATCATCTTAATTTGAGAGCTAGATAAATCAATAAAGCATGAGAAACATACTTGGAATAGCAATTATGCTAATAGGTAGGTATGGTGGACACTCTATAAAACTTGGTTCAAAGGAGTTAGATAACAAGTTTTAACTTGTTGGTTTTATTTTTGGGCTAGCCAGAGGGAGAAAGTTGACCGTCTACATGCATCAAAACATAAATAAAAGATAACTCTACACAATGCATTTGCAAATTGATACTCATTCAAAGCATATGAATCATGCAACTATGTGTAATCTTTTTAATATCAACTTCAACATCCCAATCCCAACTTTTTAATAGAATACTGATGTCTACGCATGCTTCTATTCTTGTAGACAGTGTTAGGCCTCCAAGTGCAGAGGTTTGTAGAACAGCAACAAGTTTCCCTTAAGTGGATCACCCAAGGTTTATCGAACTTAGGGAGGAAGTGGTCAAAGGTATCCCTCTCAAGCAACCCTGCAATCAAGATACAAGAAGTCTCTTGTGTCCCCAACACACCCAATACACTTGTCAGGTGTATAGGTGCACTAGTTCAGCGAAGAGATAGTGAAATACAAGTAATATGGATGATTATAAGTGGTAATTGCAATCTGAAATAAGAGTGGCAGCAAGCAAACATGTAACATGACTGATTGTAAACGGTGTTTCAATGCTTAGAAACAAGGCCTAGGGATCATACTTTCACTAGTGGACACTCTCATATAAATATATTCTCTTCATTATGCTACCCTGAACTACTCTCCGGTTGGACGATGTAGGGCTATAACAGCACACCTTAAAGTTCACATTCCCCATCTAGATAACCCCTCACTATCACCTTGAGTGCTAGATGGTTCCAACAAACACCACAATCTCATAGAGACATCCAACTCAAATTATACTCATGATAAGTATTTCTGTAACCTTAGCCTAAGTGCCACACGGTGTGCACACTGTCAACTTCACACACGTGGGGATAAGAAGAAATTAATTAAAGCACTTGAGTAGTAGAATAGATCTACTTATTCAACTGGATTACAAAGCTAACAATCTCAATAAGATTATGCATAGAGAGAGAGATGAACACATAGCTACCGGTAGAGCCCTTAGCCTCGAGAGAGAACTACTCCCTCCTCATCATGGGAGTCAGCAACGGCGATGGAGATGGTGGTGGAGTCGATGGAGATGGCTCCGGGGGCACTTCCCGTCCCGGCAAGGTGCCGGAACAGAGACTTTTGTCCCCCAAATCTCCTCTTCGGTGGCGGCGATGTTGCGGAACTTCTCATGGAATTCTGATCTTCCCCCCTAGGGTTTTCGTCTCGGGGGGTTTATATAGGCGAAGAGGCGAGGTCGGTGGCCGCCCGAGGGGCCCACACCAGGGCCTGGCACGCCCAGGGGGCGCACCACCCTATGGTGTGGCCGCCTCGTGGCTCTCCTCCATCTATGCTTTGGACTTCTGTGTCGTGTCGAGAAAAATAGGAACTTCGTCTTTTGTTTCATCCAATTTCGAGAATATTTCTTTACTAGCTTTGAAACCAAAAATGGCAGAAATTAGGCAACTGACACTGCGGCATCTTGTCAATAGGTTAGTTCCAGAAAATGTATAAAAATACCTCAAAGTGTAGACAAAACATAAGATAGTTGATACAAAACAAGCATGAAGCATCAATAATTATAGATATGTTTATGACGTATCAAATACAACCTTACTTAAACCAAACCTCAAGTAGCTCTCCCATAATATATATCAAAGTGGTGGTCTTACTCAAATAGAAATAAAACAAAACAAACTAACACAAATAAAAGACGCTCCAAGTTTATACGATAGTAATGTGTTGCTCAAAAAAAAGTAGACGTGTGCAAATCGAGAGTGTGGTTGGTCCAGTGGGGTGCCTTGGGCATCTCCAAGCTTATGATTTTCACCATCCTTGGATTGCTCTTGGTGTAGCTCCTCTAATCCCTGTAAAAAACATCAACACAAAATTTTCTCCCATCTCTTTTCTATGAGGTGACATTAGTGGGTACAGAAGACACATTGGTTGCTGCAAGAAATCCTTAAACAAATGTATATATGAAATTTCCAGTAGGCATATAATGTTGTATACTTTCTCATGAACTCAAATCAATCAAAAAGATTCAACTTAAAAGCTCAGAGAATGCATAAAACAAAATGGGATAGAATCTGTCCAGAATTTTAGCAGCAGCAAAACATAATTAATTACCCTACTTAGACATGTCCTAAAATCACAAAATTACATGATCATATAGAGGACGAAAAGTTGTAACTACAGTTCCAATACGAGCTCAAACAGAGTTACAGAAAAAATATGAAAAATTATACGGTACAAAGACTCGTGCAGAAATCTGCAACTCCATATATGTGTTCGACTTTTTCAATCCAAAATGGGTAAAACTACAGAACTAAAACAAAAACTAAAGTCTCTTTATACATCAAGAGGACACAAAGAAAATTAAAACAAAATATTCGGGTTGCCTCCTGTAAAGCGCTTTCTTTAAAGCCATATAGCTAGGCTTACTTATTTGAATTTCAAGAGGGGTGAAGCTCATGAGGGAGCTTGAATTTTGGAGTGTCCCTCTTCCTTGGAAAGTGTTCCATACACTTATTATGTGCAAACTGAAACTTTACATTACCTTCCTTTGAATCAATAATAGCACCTATAGTACGAAGGAAAGGTCTTTCCCAAATAATTGGACTAGAGGTTTTACTCCCCATGTCCATGATAATAAAATCAACGGGAACGAAAGTCATGTGAAGCTCTAACATTACATTACTAACTTTGCCTACATCATGTTTAATGGTATCATCAGGAAGTAGTAAGTCCATGGAGCATTTTTCTATATTTTGCAATTCTAGCAATTCATAAAGATCTTTAGATAAAATGGAAACACTAGAACCTAGATCAAGTATAGCATAGTGTGTTTCTTTTCCAATAGTAATTAATACCTTGGGGATACATACATCCCCAATATTAGGTGGTATTATAACATCTTGATTGTACCTAGCAATATTTTCTTCAAGCACATGGTTAGCTATATAATAACCAAAACCCGCCTGGTGACAATTTATGGAAGAATCACTAGTAAATTTTTGTAGCACATTAATGAGTTCATGCAAGCTACACTTATCTAGATCAAGTAGTGGATCCTTAAACTCACTAAGCATCTTTACTTCTTCTACCTTACCTTTTTATTATTCATAATCATGAGAGTTTCATTTTACACTCTCTTTCTTTCATTAATAACTTTCCAAGATCTATCTATTACATCTTTTACATAGTTTATAGTTTCCTCATGTTTTTGAGCAATGATAGTTTCTTTCAATGATGTTACTTCCCTAGTGAGCTTATCTACCCTATCAAACAAAGCATCTTGTTTCTCAAATTTAGATATAATTTTTTTGTTCAACTCTTTTTGGGTAGATATAAATGTTCTAATAGTGTTTTCCAAGTCATTAGAAACATTACCACTACTAGCATATTTGTTGGTAACAAAGGGTGGCCTATTGCAAGAGTTGTAGTTATTATTACCATAGCTACCACTACCAAAATTGCTAACAAAGTTCACATCCACACTTTTAGCATTGTTACCAACTAAGTCTTGCAAAGGAACATTCTCAACATTTTGTTTAAACATGTTAGTAAGAATGGCATCTATTTTATTAGATAAAGTGTTTATCTCTTCTATGGAATTTACTTTCTTGGAAGGAATAGGTGCTCTTTTAGTATGCTATTGACTATAATTTTGCAATATACTTTCTAATATGGATTTTGCTTCTACAACAGTCTTACTCATAAAAGCACCTTCAGCAGTAGAATCTAGTATGTTTCTAGACATGTAGTTCAAACCATTATAGAATGAATGCAAGATGGTCCATTCATTGACTCCATGTGATTGACAAGTCCTAATGCTCTCTCGAGCCATAGCTACATGCTCATTTTCATTTTGCCTAAATGATAAGATGTTATTCCTATTTTGCAAAATTTTAACGGAAGGATAATATTTTTTTATGAATGCTTCTTTTAAATCATCCCAAGAATTTATACTGGCGGTGGATAGTGATAGTAACCATGCTTTAGCTTTTCGTCTAAGTGAGAATGGAAACAATTTTAGTTTGAGGATATCATTTTCAAAAAAATTAAATTTTTGCATGTCACATATTTCACAAAAGTCATGAAGATGCATAGAGGCATCCTCATTTGCACTACCTCCAAATTGTTCCCTAGTTATCAAGTTTAGCGAATTAGGACTAACTTCAAAGCTCTCTGCTATCATATTAGGTGTGGTAATGGGCTTAGCAATAAATTGATCATTAGTGTATTTGTGTAGTCGCACAATTTAGTTCTTTCTCCCATTATGCAAGTAGTAAAGTGATACTAATTTTTATGTGTTTTATTTTTTTGAATGAAAACTGAAAGTAAAATGATACTACAACTAACACTACTGAACTAATAACTAACAAATGAAATGCAAAAACTAAAAATAAAAATATAAACCGAAATACAAAAGTAAGACAAAAACTAAAAAATAAAAATAAAATGCAAAACCAAATGGTAAAAGAAACTAAAAAATGTAAAACTAAAATGTAAAGATGAAAGTAAAGACAATAACAAAACAAAATAAAACTACTTTGAAGATTTAAAAGAACAAGAAGATACTCACGTAGGTGAAACCTCCCCAAGCTTAGGTGTTTACACAACTTGGTGATGAAGTTAAACTTTCTTGTGAGCTATCCTTTTACTAGCTTCCCGGCAACGGTGCCAGAAAACTTACTTGGTGCGAGCGCTAGAAAACTTCCTGACAGTTGTCGTAGGAACTTCTCGCTGCACCTTAATGGTTGAGACTCTAAGTGGAGAGTGATGTAGTAAATAAAAGTCTTCCCCACGAGGGAAGCTCGAGGGTTTAAATATCGAACTCTCGGGGAGCTGTGTGTAAGAGAATGATCCTCTTTGTTCTTCGTCAAGCAACCTACAAAATAGTTGTAGATTGTTTTGTGCCCTCAACCTCACCAAGTGGTTGTCAAGCACAAGGTGTATGTAAGCAAAACTGAAATAAAATACAATAAAGTAAAATGCAATGCAATATTAAAGTAAATATGCGATAGTGGTAAATGCAATGGAATATGATGTTTTTGGGTTTTGTTTGGTGTTTGCAAGTACGAGAAATGTTTTTGTATTTTCGGATTTAATTAGTACTGAAAATAAAAAGTGATGTAGATGTGTTGGATAGTGATTTCTTATGGTTTAAAATGGACTGGGTTCATGGTTTCACTTATGCACTCTCTCTTTTAGTTATGGTGGATACGGGACACTCTAGTGGATATAATATTGGTGCAACATGTTAAAGTATGGATAACAATTCATATGGGCATCACGTCCTAACATAGATATGTTATTTTACTAACAATTCACTTATACTCCACTAGAAAGGGGGATCTCCAAGCAATCTAGTATTAAGAACAATCTCAGAGTATAGCATTAAGTTCTATGACATGAAGTTAAAATAAGAATATACTTGATCTAGTCTAAGCATGGTATTTTCTTTATCCCTAGTGAGGCAACTAAGTAAGGTAAATACCCAAGTGATTCGAAAGTTTTACTATCCTACCCGCAAGATCACCCCCGTTGCTCCAACTAATGCACACATTTCCCCACACACGCTCCCATATACAAATTTGATCAAAATAAGTAAACAAGAACGGGATACATGATATGCATCTATTCATATACTTTCAATACTAAACAATTGCAATCTCAAATATCAACTATATAAAGATCCACCACATAGGTAATACAAATATGACCATAATCATGTTATGCAGCTCATACGGTTCTAATACAATCGATATCATGAGAGAGAGATACAATAGCTACTGCCACAAACCCATAGTCCAGGGGTGGACTACTCCCCCTTTATCGTGGTGAAGGTGTTGGACTAGTTGGAGGAGGTGGAGATCACACCGGCAGCGCCCCGTCGGAGTTTTCGACCTCTAATCTTCTGCCTCCTGTCTCTCTGTTTCGTGTTTTTGTCTTCTGTGGAACTCCTTTCCGAGAATCAACGGGAGACCTTTTTTATACGTGGTTTTAGGTCCGAACCTTTGCCTGGGAGAAAGAATCAATCAGACGAGACTCGAGGGCAAACGAAAGCACATCACCATGACTGTGGGCGGCCGTGGCTTGTTAGCTCGGTCTTATTTTCTCGTGGATCTTTGGCCCATTGTTCTTGGTTCTGATAAATACTAGGTCCCGCGAAGTTTCAGGTCAATTGGACATCGTTTGGGTACCTGAATGTCAAAAATATTGAAATAGGAGTTTTCTGCCTCGACAGGGTTAATTCTAAAACCATATGGGAAGTGTGAATTATTCCCAAATATCATTATAAAACATGAATATACCCCATATATGATGCAAATATGCTGGAATATCAAGTAATAAAGTGCAAAGTTCATGGATGCATTTTACATGCATTAGTTACCACCGCGAGCAACTCATTGTGTGGGTCTCAAACTGATGGCTCTAAAATATAGCCATCTACGTCCATATTTAAACTGGATATTATTCATATTTTTTATGAAATATCTTTCTAAACCCTACCACTAATGTCTAATAATCAAAAGGGTATGCAATCCTTTTCTTCTATTTTTTTACACAGATAATAATGTTTGATGATGGGAATCACTACATTAAAGTTAAAGATACGAGATTTTCAACAACCAGAAGAAACCAGGAGTCGTGAAGCGAAGGAAGGCGCTTTAACGACCAACTATACGACCGGAATAAAATTCCGGCCGCATAGTTTCGGTCGTATAGTTGGTGTCAACACCGCTAGGTCAAACAGAACAACTTTCGTGAAGGGACCCTTATATAAAAAAGCCTCGGACGACGAGAAAAGAGCGTCTCGAGTCCCTGCCCCAGATCATCAGCCGCCTCCAGATCTCCATCCACCACACCGAAGAGCCGCCAGAAGAATAGACTTAGATCTAATCTCCAAAGCCCTTCTCCACTTCTATACCCATATTTCACCACTTGTAATAGTAGATCTCATATTTGATTGGCGATATTGTAAGACTATTTGCTATCAATCTTATGATTTCCACTACAATGTTTGTGATTGTTGATCTCATCTCTATGTGTGAGTAATTCTCCTTGGGCTAAGGGCTTCGGTCTAGCCATGTAGCTTTTGTGCATGTTATTTATCATAGATGGGATCATGTATTAAGAAACAGTAAGACTCACCTAGCTAGGCCCTCTCATAACGATTAGGCGTCCTGGACCGTCGGATCTACCCACTGAACGCTCTAGATCAAACATAGCAATACCGAACAGTCGCTAATCTCTTTTGCTTGGTTCAATCGCCATTAATGGGCCAGCCCACCGTGTGTTGGCGCAAGGAGATGGCCCTTTGTATATTAATTATCCTCGTTGCGAAGAAAGTCATCAGGCCCACAGTGGCGGAGCGGAAGCTCGGCCGTCGCCTTCGGTTACTCTTGGTGATTAATGGTGGATAGCCTGCAGTGGTGGAATCACTCATAGAGGAGAAGATTGGCCGTCGTCCCCTGCCTCATTTTTCGATTGGGTCTCCCCTCATGAACCCTCAACAATCCGGCCAATCTCTTCTGCTCTCTCTTGTAGCGAGCGCTTGCGAAACGTAGTTCGCTCGTGCTGGCCCCTACCGCGGATGGCGCCAAGATGCCTTGGACTTGGGGAATTGATTCATTCTCTTATGAAATCGCTGGAAAATATCGCTTTATCTTCTCTATCCGAAACATGAAATCATTTTTGAATATATGTAAGTCATAGTCATTCATCCTCCATCTGACTATATCTAATCTATTCCCCAATTCCCTGTCTATTTTAAAAAAAACTTAACCAAGTTCAAGTGTCAAATTGGTAAGGCAGCTAGAATCAGCAGTCAATTACCAAGTTCAAACGTCGCCGAACAGAGGTAGGGCGCCGGGCGGCCGGGCGGCCGGGCCTGGGGAGTGGGGACGGAGGCGGCCAGGCGAGAGGCCGAGAGGCAGGGGCGGCGGTCCGCGGTCAAGCCGAACCGCAGAAGCAGGGGGTCGCGGCGTGGGCGCGTGGCCGGGCGCGCTTGCTCGGTGCTCCGGTCAGTGGGCGTTGGCGGGCTCGCGGCGTGGGCGCGTCGCGTGGCCGCAGGCGTGTGCGGGCGCGGCGCAACGACCTAGGAACCAGGCGACGAGCGAGCGAGAGGTGGAGCACTGGAGCCGTCGACGGAATCAGGGCGTCGCTGGTCGCCGTCGTCGGTCGAGCCAGGCCTGGCCTGGCCTGGGCTGCGCCACGGGCCACTTTTTTTCCCGTGAATTATAGGTAACGAGAATCTCAGCGACCAGGGCCACGGTCCTTCTCGTCCTGGGCGCGTCTCCGCCCCTGCCTTTCTCACCCATGTCTGTACGTGCACACTGCTGTCTGCTCTCTATTCACGCTGCTGCTTGCCTGTTCGATCCAATGGTACAGTTGCAGGTTAAGTGGCACACGAGAGCCAGGAAAAACAACAGCATCGTCTGCTGCTGATGTCACGGTGGATACAACCACGTTGAGGGACTGCCGGCCCAGATTCCACTAAAATTGTGTGGGGAATAAGTCTTCAGTTGCCATCCATTATGCCATGTATTCTTTAATTAAGTCATGCATGATTTGTTGCAACATTGGATCGAGTCTGTTACACCACTTCCATTTATCAGGTTGGTTCAATTTTCCTTTTAATTTCATCAACATCATAATGCAATACCTTTTGATCTCTCTTTTGAGCATGTTTAAGTCTGGTTATGTTCTTCGTCGTTTTGATCCTTTTCATTTTTGGTTGTATACCAGGACAAACAGGTACTCGCTAGGAATCTGAACTTACAAGGGTCTATGTAACTTGGTATAATTAGTAGTTGCAAAAATGTAAGGTGAGAACTAGCTGCTTGATAATAGATCGCGTGCAGTTATATATTGCAAGTTCAATTTATTTTTAGATTTTTTCAACAAAGCAAGCTGCACACGATACAACTCCGGGTGCAATTCTAAGCTTCCGATAGTTTATGGATTTTAAAGTTTTACTGTTTCTTAATGTCCTTTCAGATTTGCAAGGACCCTATACTTGATATAATTTCATTGCTGCTACTGCCAATACACTCTGACTTTATTTGCACTATTATTCATGTCCTTTCAGGTTTGCTTCGCTGTTTTAACACTATTCTTGCATAATATTGTAGCGCTTGATGAATTAATATTTTGTTGTAGACGAAGGGATTGTAATTTTCCAATTCAAATTATGTTCCTACCATTTTAATTTTCCATAACATTTTGTTGCAATTTTCCAACACAAATTAAGTTCCTATCATTTCAATTTTCTTAATATTAAATCTTTATATCCTTAAGACTAACGGGCGCGGCAACCCGCGCATTCATGGTCTAGTTAGTTTGTATAACATGATGATTATTGTATCCTCTCTTGCCTCAACCTAAGGAGTTGTCAGGTACCCAAGACCCTGAGGATTGAGCCAGGTATAGGGAGTATGAGTAATGCTTAATCTGCAGGTTGGGAACCCCAGTTACAGAAGGGGTAGTACGGCTGTATGTGAGAGATTTACTTGGAATTAACGGTGACGTCACTATGCATATCATTAGTTCTCTTTCTTCTATGGATGAGACTAGTAGGTTATTGCTATAAGCGGTTGTGGAGGCAATAGCAATTATGGATGCACTGTCCACATATAATTTATCTTGCTCTAACAATTACATGCATACTTTATTTTTATCTTTTATTCCCATCAGATGTTTTGCACAGCTACAGGTGAAACCGAACGCCCTAGGCCCTCTCTCTCCATCATCGACAACAACAAAAAGACGCAAACTCTTGTTCCGATAAAAACATAAAAGGAATTCTAAAACTCCCGAAGGTCCGTTAAAGTAACTTTACTATACATCTACTTTCCGAGGATTCGATAAACCTAGGTCTACTAGGAAAAAAGAGCTATACTACATCCATAATTCGGATCGAAGGTATCAGAAACTCATCTCCCTCGATGCATTATCTATCACATTATGTGATAAACCCTTTGTGAAGGGATCTACCAAGTTCTTAGATGTTTGGATATAATTCAACGCAATAACTCCGGAGTTTCTCAGTTTCCTGACAGATTTCAATCTCCTCTTCACATGCCTTGATGACTTCATATTATTCTTAGAACTGTTTACTTTGACGATCACAGTTTGATTATCACAGTTCATCGGGATGGAGGGTATTGGTTTTTCAACCACAAGTAAGTCTATCAAGAGCTCATGAAGCCACTCTGCTTCACGTTCATGCTCTTCCGCTGCTCACTGGCCGATCCTTCCTGGGTACTACTCAGGTTGAACTTCCTTGGGATGTGAGAAGCCTAGGCTCCGCTCTTGCCACCACGACCAAGCTTTGAGATATCCTGCCTCATGTCCGAGGTTCCGAGCTGTTGGGTCCGCAACATAGAAAACAAAAATTTTCCTACGATGAGAACTGTACGCCAAGATCTATCTACTAGGTACAGAGCAAACGGGTAGACATACATTCATCGAGAACTTACCCTCGAAGACAACGAGTTTTGTTAACGAGTAGGAACTCGTGGTTGATGTAGTTGTACACTTGCCGATCTCAAGATCGTGTGGAAGTCTGAGCGCCGCAAATCAGCAGCGCATCCGTACTCACACACACGTTCAAGCCACCGGACAACCTCCACCTCCTCGCTCCAGCGGTCCGGGAAGCAAAGAACTCCTTCGGGGCGGACGAATTTAAATGCCACTGGGAACATGTATCTCGCTAATCCGAGACCATGAGGAATAATTCTATCCATCACCGAGAGGGCCCAGAGTATATCTATCCATCATCGGGATGGACAAATCCCACTCTTGATCCATGAGCCTCAACATAACACCTTCGTAGCACTGAACCCACCTTTACACCTGACTACGGTGACGTTTGATGTTATCAAGATACTCTTCAGGTGTTAGCAATTAACATGATCTCATGGTCTAAGGATAAAGATTACTTCGTATGATGTTATAGCAATATAAACATAATGACTTGATCGTAATGCTATACTTCGGATGAATGTTCATCACATCATTTCACAAATGATGTGACCTTGTTATTAACAACATCCAATGTCCATGATCAGGAAACCTTGATCATCTTGTTAATCAACAAGCTAGATTTTAATGGCTAATATATATGACGCTTCACCAAGGTCTTTCATCGAAAATTTGCTGTTTAGATAACTTTTAACACTGTTTAAAAGATCTATATCATTTCCAATCAATAATATGTCATCCACATATAATATCAGAAATGCCACATTGCTCCCACTCACTTTCTTGTAAATACAAGCCTCTCCATAAGTTTGGACAAATCCAAACTCTTTGATCACCTCATCAAAGCGGAGATTCCAACTCCGGGATGCTTGCTTCAGTCCATAGATGGATCGCTAAAGTTTGCATACCTTATTAGCATCCTTAGGATCGACAAAACCCTTAGGTTGTATCATATACAACTCTTCTTCAATATTACCATTGAGGAACGCAGTTTTGACATCCATCTGCCATATTTCATAATCGAAATATGCATCAATTGCTAACATAATCCTAACTGACTTAAGCATCGCTAAGGGAGAGAAAGTCTCATCGTAGTCAACTCCTTGAATTTGTCGAAACCCTTTTGCGACAAGTCGAGCCTTATAGATGGTCACATTACCATCAGCATCAGTTTTTCTTTTGAAAATCCATTTATTCTCAACGGCCTTTCGATCATGAGGTAAGTCCACCAAGGTCCAAACCTAGTTCTTGTACATGGATTCCATCTCGGATTTCATGGCTTCTAGCCATTTGTTGGAATCTGGGCTCATCATTGCTTCTTCATATGTCGCAGGGTCATCTATTTTATCAACCATAAAATTCATAACAGGATTACCGTACAGTTCAGGAGCTGCACGTGTCCTACTTGACCTGCGAGGTTCGCTAGTGTCCTCTTTCAGAGTTTCATGATCAATATCATTAGCTCTCTCTTCATTAGGTGAAGTCAACTCCGAAACAATTTCCGGTGCTGCGCTACTCGCCATTTCATGAAGAGAAGGTTCAATATCCTCTTCGAGTTCTACCTTCCGACTACTCACACCTTTCGCGAGAAACTCCTTCTCAAGAAAGGATCCATTCTTGGCAACAAAAACCTTGCCCTCGGATCTGTGATAGAAGGTATACCCAATCGTTTCCTTAGGGTATCCTATGAAGATGCATTTTTCCGCATTGGGTTCGAGTTTATCCGGCTGAAGTTTCTTCACATAAACATTGCATCCCCAAACTTTAAGAAATGACAATTTAGGTTTGTTTTCAAACCATAATTCATACGGTGTCATTTCAACGGATTTAGATGGTGCTCGATTTAAAGTGAATGCAGCTGTTTCTAGTGCATAACCCCAAAATGACAGTGGCAAGTCAGTTAGAGACATCATAGATCGAACCATATCTAATAAGGTACGATTACGACGTTCCGACACACCATTACGTTGTGGTGTTCCGGCAGGCGTGAGTTGTGAAACTATTCCACACTCTTTCATGTGTGTGCTAAACTCGTAACTTAGATACTCACCTCCACGGTCAGACCGAAGAAATTTGATCTTTCTATTACGATGATTTTCCACTTCATTCTGAAATTCCTTGAACTTTTCAAAGGTTTCAGACTTGTGTTTCATCAAATAGATATACCCGTATCTACTAAAATCATCCGTGAAAGTAACAAAATAACGATATCCACCTCGCGCCGACACACTCATTGGTCCACAAACATCAGTATGTATGATTTCCAACAAATCTGTCGCCCGTTCCATTGAACCGGAAAACGGCGTTCTAGTCATCTTGCCCATAAGGCATGGCTCACATGTATCAAATGATTCAAAATCAAGTGATTCCAAAAGTCCATCAGAATGGAGTTTCTTCATGTGTTTAATGCCAATATGACCTAGACGGCAGTGTCACATATATGCAGATATATCATCATCAAGTTTAATCTTTTTAGCATCAACATTATGAATATGCGTAATATTACTATCGAGATCCAACAGAAATAAACCATTCAACACAGGTGCATGACCATAAAAGATATTATCCATATAAATCGAACAACCATTGTTTTCAGACTTAAATGAATAACCACTTTGCATCAAACATGATCCGAATACAATGTTCATGCTTAGTGCAGGCACCAAATAACAATTATTCAGATTTATAACTAATCCCGATGGCATATGGAGAGGCAGCGTTCCGACAACGATCACATCAACTCTTGATCCATTGCCGACCCGCATTGTGACCTCGTCCCTTGCTAGTTGTCGCTTGTTCCGCAGCCCCTGAATCAAGTTACATATATTAGCAACTGATCCCGTATCAAATACCCAGGTGCTACTGCGAGTACTAGTCAAGTACACATCAATAACATGTATATCACATATACCTTTGTTTGCCTTGCCGGTCTTCTTGTCCGCCAAATACTTGGGGCAATTATGCTTCAATGGCGATCCTTGCAATAGTAACACTCGGTGTCAGACTTAGGGCCAGCTCGGGTTTTCTTTTCAGGTGCAGCAACAGATTTGCCACCCTTATTTCCCTTGTGCTTCTGCAGTCTTAAGCATTGACAGAAGCTCGGGAAGAGACTTCGTCATGCCCTGCATATTATAGTTCATCACGAAGCTCTTGTATCTAGGTGGAAGAGATTGGAGAACACGATGTATGCCTAAGTCAATGGGAATCGTTATTCCCAAGGACACAAGCTTATCGGCGTACCCAGACATTTTGAGTACATGCTCACTAACGAAGTTGTTCTCCTCCATCATGCAGCTAAAGAACTTTTTGGAAGCATTATAACTCTCCACGGTAGCATGGGTATCGAAAATCATTTTCAATTCTCCCATGGTATCAAAGGCATTGCCATTTTCGAAATGCTTTCGAAGTTCTGGCTCTAGCCCATACAGTATGCCGCAATGAACTAAGTTGTGGTCCTCCTGACGAGTTATATAGACATTCTTTTCCTCGTCAGTGGCATCAGGAGCTGGTGGGGGGCCTAGCGGCGCCTCTAGCACATATTGCTTTTGTGAAGAAGTTAGGAAAATCCTCAAATTCATAGCCCAGTTGGTGAAGTTGCTACCATTCGTAGCAAGTTGCTCTTTCTCCATGAACACATTGAAATTAAAAGCAGGTGGTGCCATCTACAACATAATTTGTAAAGTTTATTTAGACTAAGTTTATGATAGAGTGAGTTCAACTAATCTAAATTACTAATAAACTCCTACTCAAAAACGACATCCCTCGTGTCTTTTTGATGATTACATGAACCAAATCCACTACATCAAGTCCGATCATCACGTGAGTCGGTGTAGCTTCAAAGGCGAGCATCTATATGGCATCATATCAACTATATGACTCATGCTTAACCTTTCGGTCTGTGTTCCGAGGCCATGTCTATACATGCTAGGCTCGCCAAGTAAGAACCTTAGTACTCGCGTGTGTAAAATTGTCTTACACCCGTTGTATGAAAGCGTAGAGTCGAGTACACCCGATCATCACGTGATGTCTCGAAACACAATCCATATAATGGTGCATACTTAAGGAAGAACACATTTTATCTTGATATCTAAATGAGGGATCATCTTAGAATGCTACCAAAAGCGCCAAACTAGTAGTATAAGATGCTAACATCTAATGTGTAAAGTGAGATGATATGGTCCATGCATTTGATCTCTATCATTTGCATCGTGGTATGATCTATATCATTCCTTTGTATGTAAGGCCAAGGTCTATGGAACTTACACGTTGAGTGTGTTGTAAGAGTATCTATCATACATCTACTTACAACAATACCATATCAATATACTAGCCCAGCAACGATCTAAACTAGACGCCTCTAATTTATCAATTGCAAGTTTTACGTGGCTTAGGGCTTTCGGAGATAGAACCGTTCTTACCTACGAACATGAACCACAACAAGGATAACCAAGTTATTAGCAACTCGTTGTAAATCAGATATTGACTATAGTAAGAGAGACAGACACCCGCCAGCCACTTATGTAAAACTAGTTGCATGTCAGTCGTGGAACCGGTCTTATGTACGATGACATGTAAGGTTGGTCCGGGCCGCTACATCCCACTATGCCACCAATATCCAAAACACATGAAAGATGCAATAACATGATCATCATCGCCCACATATAAACATATGTGTACTACCTGTGCAAAGCACCTACGCATAGATCAGGCCCTGATACCACTGTTGGGTCCGCAACATAGAAAACAAAAAAATTCCTACGATGAGAACTATACGCTAAGATCTATCTACTAGGTACAGAGCAAACGGGTGGACATACATTCATCGAGAACTTACCCTCGAAGACAACGAGTTTTGTTAATAAGTAGGAACTCGTGGTTGATGTAGTCGTACACTTGCCGATCTCAAGATCTTGTGGAAGTCCGACCACCGCAAATCAGCAGCGCATCCGTACTCGCACACACGTTAAAGCCACCGGACAACCTCCACCTCCTCGCTCCAGCGATCCAGCGGAAGCAGCAACTCCTTCCATACAAAATGCCACGGGGAACATGTATCTCGCTAATCCGAGAACATGGGGAATAATTCTAGAGGGGGAGAGAGATCCTTCACGAGGAGGTGTGAGGAAGGAGGAAGAGGGGGTCTTTTATAGGAGGAGGGGGGTGCCCCTCCCCATGGACGACGCCTCATGGGGGGGTGACCCCTCACCTCCCCCATTCATGTGGTGGTAACCCCTCCATATTAAAATGCCTCTTCACATTTCCTTTTAAAGTCCCCACTTTAAATGCATTAAAATTCTCTAAGTTTAATGCTCTCTCATTTAATAAAACTCTTTTATTAAATTTATTCAGAATTTTGTTAATTAATTTAATTAACAAACATTCACATATAACCCCTTGCAATATTTCAATATCACATGCAGAACCACTTTCTGCAATTTCATCTGAAACAATTTTGGTTTCTATCAAAACAATTCCTGCGCTTTGCAATTCTTTCATCTGAAATATATGTGCTCCAAAATGGTGTCCGGTAACTCTTAAGTGTGTCACCCTACGGTTCGCGAATAATACAGACATGATTGAGACTCCTTTCAGATCAATAATCAGAAGCGGGACCTGGAGATCTATATCGACTCCTGCATATTTAACGATGACTTCTATGATCGTGAGAACCTTTAACGCTTGTAATTTAATCCCTTTGTGTCATTATATAATACATGTCCGAGATTCGATCATCGGTATCCAAATACCTAGTTTGATCTCGTTACCGACATGCACTCTCTTCTCGTTCCCGTGGTATAACATTCTAGTGATCACATCACTTGCTTCCAAGCTATTTTAATGTGATATCATCGAGAGGGCCCAGAGTATATCTATCCGTCATCGGGATTGACAAATTCCACTCTTGATCCATGAGCCTCAACATAACCCCTTCATAGTACTGAAACCATCTTTATAGTCACCCTGTTATGGTGTGACGTTTGATGTTATCAAGATACTCTTCAGGTGTTAGCAATTAACATGATCTCATGGTATAAGGATAAAGATTACTTCATATGATGTTATAGCAATATAAACATAACGACTTGATCGTAATGCTATACTTCGGATGAATGTTCATCACATCATTTCACAAATGATGTGACCTTGTTATTAACAACATCCAATGTCCATGATCAGGAAACCTTGATCATCTTGTTAATCAACAAGCTAGTCTATAAGAGAGGCATAACTAGAAACCCTTTTTGTTTATTAAACACACATGTATTGATGTTTCCGATCAATACAATTATAGCATGCAAAATAAACATCTATCATATATAAGAAATATATAATAACAACTTTATTATTGCCTCTCAGGGCATATTTCCTTCACGAGCACTCCTTATCGAGCTCGGTTAGGCGCATCCTCATGTTAGCCATGTCGACTTTCAGCACCTAGTTCTCCATGACGGCCACGGACCATATTGAGGCTATGAACCAAACATACTCTTATACTCTAGAAGCCTCCACCAAATTATATGATAGATTTGTATCCTATACACTACTCTTTCAAGTTTTTTTTAGATATTTAACGGCCTAAGAGAACACAGTATAATGTCCTAACACATAAGTGATAGTAATAGAATAGAATATTTTTTAATATCCCAAACTAAGTGATAGTAAGAAACACCGTGACAAAATATATTTCCAATTTAGCACGAGAGAAAATATATGTTAATACATATTTCTCGTTATACTTAGAAAGTACTACTCGCTTGTGCAGAAATATAAAGCCCAAGTGTTTTCACCAATGAGTAGTACAACTATATATGGATTATCTGATACAAAATTTATACCATTCAAAATCTATATATAACATGAAAATATATGTACTATAATCTTGTATCAATTTATTGTAACATAATGTGCATATGTTTGAACAAATTTTTGGCATAAAATAACTCTTTAAAGCATTCGTACCCTATATTTGTGGACGAACTAGGTCAATCATTAAGTGTATCAATAAAATGACATTTAAAAAACAAATATTTTTTATGTCAGTTTAGTTGTTATGAAATAAAAATGTTTAATATAAATAGGTGATAATTTTTTACTATTGACCTTGTGTTTTCTTGCACATTCGAGTTGGGCTTTGTTAGTTTATATTATCGCCACAGAAAAAAGTTGAGATTTAGAAAAGGATTAGAAAAAATGCAAATAAATAGAGAATGCATGTGATGACGTGTGTAATTTGGAACTTACATCGAGTGGTTGCCGACGACTGCCATGGATGGACAACTTGAGGAGAATCCCTATGTGTAGCTAGTTTGAATGAGTTGCAGCATGGGAGGAGCGGGAAGAAAAGAAATAAAATTGAACAGGAAAATTTACTGTCGCATGGGTGGAGTGCCTGATGGCTACATATTTGACAATATTGATTGCATAAAATGCGAAAGTTTCAAAATATAGTCAAGACAAAATAGTTGGAAATCAGAAGATTTGTTATCATCACAGGGCAGACACAAATAAGCATGCATAGATTTTTGTTGTGAACACAGTTCTTGAATCAAATGTTTCTCCCATGCTTGGCTAGACTATTTCCTAGAAGCGAAGTTGAGACCGGAGAGATTGGAATCTATATTTCACTAAACCTTTATGATATTTCAAGTTCTTGTGCTAAGTTTGTGTGGACAATTTGCGTGCTCAATTTTAAGTTACCAACATAGGTCGTAGGACATTCAATTCAGCGGGGTACAACAGGGAGGATGCAGGCGCACCACGATCTGGTCCATGGATTAGTCCATCAGAGGAGATCTTTTTCAGAAAGATACTACAACACAAGCTATAAGAAGTTATCTTTTTTCTATGTGTAATTAGCAGCTAGTTGATATTGATTCAGCATCGTTTGGATTTTAATCTTTAGAGAGAGAGACACGAATATCATCATGATAAGTACCAGACTAGGTGGATTGGACGGGCACAAAATGTGAATCGTGCCAAATTGCTAGTATTTGAATTTTATGAGTTATTTCCTCATTTTGAATTTATAAAATCCATGAAATTATCTTGATTTTACGAGTAGAAGCACTTCCGCAGGGTTCTAAACTGAAAACATATGGCCTTGGTTATTTTGTATTTTTTATCATTCTGTTTAGTTTTTAATAATATATGATTGTGTGCATCAATCAATGCAGAGGTTCATTTTCCGGAAAATAAAGCAATCCAAACATGAAAAGCTTTGTGCATACATAGTATTAACAAGTTTTTGCAAGTATGAACAAACCACATGTACTACTTCAGCCAACAGATTACATAAAACTTTCCTACACATTTCCATTCTCGCTAATTAACACCCAAAACATGAGAAAAAGTTCACATCAAAGTACTCAAAACCAGTGCCTCTTCCTGGCGAAATAAACCTAAACGAACTATGAAAACAAAACAGTTAAAACGCAACTCACACAAGGTTAAATTTACAGGAGAAGGGAAAGTTTCGGATTTCAGGCGTCCGCAGAGAGCTGCTTCTTCTGCTTCGACAGCTTAGCCTGCAGCTTGTCGAGCTTCGCGCTCATGCTCTTCTGCTGCTCGCTGACAGAGCCCTCCTGGGCGCTGCACATCTGCGGCTTCATCTTCAGGTTGAACTTCCTGGGGACGTGAGAAGCCCAGCCTCCGATCTTGCCGCCACGGCCCAGCTTCGAGATCTCCTGCCTCATGTCCGAGCACTCCTTCTCGAGTTCGGCCAACCGCATCCTCATGTTATCCATGCCGACTTTCAGGACCTGGTTCTCCCTGACGGCTGCGGACCATCCCCCAGCCTCACCAGATATCGCCATGCCGCTCCGCAGTGGCCTTGATCCTTCGAGGTTATCGGAAACGAACAGGCACCCAGCGATCGAGGTTCTTAGCTGGAGCTGTTCGAAGAAGAGGACCTGCACGACGACACGAAGTGGCAGCCTCTCGTTCTGTGCAGCATGAGTGCATGCTTCCAGGGAGAGCTTCTGACAGTCCATTAGCCGGCATAGCTGCTCCCGTTCACCTTCTGATAGCCAAGAGTGTGCCTATGAGCAACACAAAATTATAGTATTAAACAGCTGTAGAGGCACATTGTATGCATTTCATGTAGTTTGCAGATATAGGTCAATGTTCAGTTTCCAAAAACAAAATGCTATTTTCTTGTTGCAAACAATTAAAGCACCGCAATAGATAGAACTCTAAAAAATTAGGATACAAATTCTAACCTTCAAATACACATCAATGGCACGATAGAGGCCATCATCAAGTGGCCGGGCATACTCAGGCACAGCAGATGCTAGAGCTTGGAATTTCTGAGGTTTCAGATTGACATCTGGTGCAATCTCTGCAAGATAGCCATCAAGTAACCTCGCAACAGCACTGATTGGTACCATAGAAGGGGATGCCATCATATCATCCATGCATGGTGAGGCACCGCCGTTAGCCTGGTCCATTGCCAAGAAGTGCTCAAGAATCCTGTGCATGCACTCGACGTTGTACAGTGTTTCCATGGTGTAAGAGTAATTTGGCAGCAGTAGATCTTCCAGACTGGCCTGGTCTAGTTGCATGCCAACCCGTTTCTCTAAGTTGGAAATGCAAGTGGAGCTGGCCTTTAGAATCATGGATACGCGAAGCATCCCAAGCAGAACTTTTGTAGGTACTAAACCTTTCTGAACAGGCAATAGTCTGTCAATCTCCTCAAGCAAGTCCTTCTGTTCTACATCAGAAAGAGTAACAGCCGGGGGCATTATTCCCATGCTATTGCGCCTATTGAGTCCTGGGAGATACTTCCTCGCATAGTATGTCAAAGAACCAGCGATAGTCTCAGGCCGTATGCGTCGAGACTCCATACCAGATATCAATCTCTTGTACATGGGAAAACTCAATGAGCAAGCATCTTCATACCACCAGTCTGAACTGAAGTTTCTGGGCCTGGCACCGGTGCTAATTCCATTCCACAGCACACTGCCACCAGGGCTTTGCATGATCCCGTGTTCCCTTATGGGCCAGCCAAACAGGTTTGGATCAGTAGTTGCT
Organism: Avena insularis; assembly: GCA_023614405.1. Taxonomy (NCBI): domain Eukaryota; kingdom Viridiplantae; phylum Streptophyta; class Magnoliopsida; order Poales; family Poaceae; genus Avena; species Avena insularis. The sequence goes on along the minus strand of CM042696.1, from coordinate 88,901,889 downwards.
TTCGATGCTAATGACTCGATGCATCTCTTCACAATTTGAAGATCTTCAGCATGAGGGAGGAGGTCATCACATGTTTCCAGCGCCTTTAAAGAATCTTTCCAGTTACGAAGGACTACTTGATTAAGGAACATTTCTGTCTGTGCAATCAAGTTGTCTTCAGATATTTCTTCAGTCATCTGGAGATGCTCAGATGCACAACGTAGGCAGACAACATTTGCGGAGGAAAGTTCTATTTTCACTCCATAGCAGAACCTTGCCACCATCTCAAAAGACTTTGCACCCCCTGGGATATCACTTAGTCTGATGATGCTTTCTTGTTGGTTTGAACTCTCCTCGATCAACTGTTCAAGAACCGCACTCTTGGAAAGTAAAGGGAACTGCAGGGAGGATAACAATCATTAAGGAGAAAACCAGTAGCATATCGTGGAGATCTACAAGGTAAGAAAAATCAATAAAGATTGACCACCAGAGAAAGCCAACAAATGTCCGATGCATGCTGCCACAAATTAATTCTCCAAAAAAGAGTAGGTTAAGAAATCCTTTGAATACAATTAGTTGCTTATCCTTCCGATGGGACTTAATATGGGTAATGTATTCCTTTAAATCCACAGGTGGTTCTTTACATCTGCAATATGACTTAGAATGGATAATGTTTGCATGTCATGACTGACTAAAGACTGTAAGCCCTCTGAACCACTCTCTCTTTAATACTAAAACCTTTAGTTGATTTTCTTACAGGGTGTTCCAGTAACAAGCAATACAGTAGCTGTTTCTAGCGCCATAAAGGGCAAGATGATTTAACAGAAACTCGCAGGAAATGCATATTATACCTTATGAAGGTGGAAAGACATATCCCCAACCTCAACGGTAACATCACTGGGTAGTCCTGTTGTGCAGAACCTAGAAGGTTCAAAAGCAGAAAACAAAAGGTCAATATCTGATGTTTTTAAATCTAATTTTCACTGAGCAGGTTTCAAACATATACGTCCATGGTAATGATCCCTTGCTGTTACAAACAGTGATGCTACCGGGGATTGATTTCATGAAACATGTAGAGCTTTGAGTTATCCATTAAAAACAAACCCAAAACCTGCTCCCTACTAAATAATCACATGATGGTTACACCGTCCTCCATAATAATGATTAACGAGGAAAGATAGCATCTCGGTGCCAACTAATGCGATGTGGATCCACGAAAAACCGCAAGCGACCCCCACCACGAGCTAATTGCAGAAGCAGTCAACTGCCGCAATCAACCACAATCTTTGTGGATACAATGAGTGAGTAGCAACACCCCACCATGCCTCAACGACATGTGCAACGAGACACCAAGGCAGGTAATACCGTAAAAGTCTTCCCTGATTTCGTGAGAAGTATATGCATGACTCAAGCATGCCTTCCACACCGAAATGCCAGCACAACAAGGGGCAGGGCAGAGCTCACCAGCAGGTTACAGGTGTGCCCGGTAACAAACAAGATTCGGCTCACATGTTCCTTTCAATTTTGTTCTGTTTTGGAACTAACATGCATATCATCTGAAACTGATGTTTTCGCCCCTGAACATTCTTTTAGACAAACGAGCAGGAGCAAGTAAACCAACCCCGCTAATCTAATCGTTATGCAATTTAAGTTGTAGTATTCATGAGCAGGGGGAGATGACATGTATGCAATTCAAGTTGTGTGTATCCAGGAGTATTAAGTGGGGATGGAAGTGCGACAGACAGCAGCATCACGGAAGGAAAAGCGCGTGTACTGTGAAGGCGAGCCAACGAGGTTGACTTGTGAGGAATTATTATGGCACTTGCAGACAGACAGAGCTCCACCGAATTCGCACCGATTTGACCATGAACGCGAAGAAGAACATCAACTGAACCTACTACTTTCTCCCCTAGTACTAATTTTTGTTCAGGTTTCCGCTAGCGAAAGAAGAAGCAGGAACAAGACATGGAACGGAGAGCTTAATTAGTGCGAATAGGGGAGAAGTGAATAAAACGGCAGGATAGGAACATTACCATGCCTGGCCCTGCCTTCTGAAGGCGTCGGGCTTTGACCCCAGCTTCACCGACGCGGCCATGGTGGGCGACCTCGCCGCCCAAAAGGAATCCGCCGGACGCAGGAGAAGGCAGCCGCCACTCCGGGGCTCAAACCATGAGTCCTCCTAGTAGACTCCCAAGAAAGCCTCTCTCTTCTCTGTCTCCCTCTGCGGGCTGAAGCGGTTCCCCAACCAAGAAAGAGAGAGCCGCGGGCGCGGAGCAGGGGTGAGCAACCAACCCTTGTGGTGTGGTGGGCACCGGACCTAATGGAAGCAACCACTCTAATAAACCAAGGCGGGGAAGGGATCGCTGAAGAAACCACCAATTCAGGCAGTTAATGGTGGGCGCTGCCTGCCACAATGGGGGCGAAGCAGGCGAGTAGTTGGGACTTGGGAGGAGGTGGGGGCTCTGTCCGTCCTCTCCTTGAAGACGGCAGTTTCTATTGTGTCTTCATCCCCTTGCCGATTAAGATGCTCTCCTTCAAGACAGACTCATCAAACTTGGGTTGGACCCCCGGAGGTTAGAGGGAGAGGGAGCAGTTGTTGGTGCTGATTTCTTGATTTTCTTCTTCTTCAGGAGGCCTTTTGGTCCCAAGGACAGCGCCATGACTACGTATAAAAAGGGAGGAAATTTATGTGACACCACGTTACCAACTCGACAACGTCTGGGGGAAAAAAGGAAATGAATCAGGTCAATTAGGCAGCAAACGGCCAGATGACGGCAGGTCAAATAATGGCTACTACTCCATATATAAATCAATCCTAAGAAAATAGTTGTACTCCATCTCTTATAATCAATCCTAAGGAAATAGTAGTAATCGACATGATTGCGGCGGAAAATGTGGAAAAGGAAAACTAGGAATCGACTCGCCACAAAAGGAAAATGTACTACAGTAGAACAGAGATTTCAGAAAGAAAATGGGAGGAGGAGCGGAGGGGCGGTCTGGCTCTGGCAGTACGCGTGGATTGTTGGCGCCGGGAGTTATGGGGGCAATAAAAGTTCTGGAAATCTGGGGCTGCGCGTACACAGATTCTCTCAAAGATAGGAGAGTGCAGTACAGCCCGGCAAGCCTTTGTTTACGCTGCACTTGCATTTCAATGTATTCTGTGAGCACCTCATTTTTTACTCCCTGCGTTTCAAAATATAAGATGTTTTAGCTTTGTAAAAGAAACTGTATCTAGGTCGCTTTTAGTGCGTAGGTTTACTTTAAATCTACATGAACCTGCACACTAAAATTGGTCTAGATACACTCTATTTATAAAGCTAAAACATCTATATTTTAAAACAAAGGAAGCAGGTAATAAAAAAACACTTCTAGTCGAATCGGTGGTGATAAATAATTCGTTGGCTTTATTTTTAAATCCCAAAAGTAATAACAGGTCATTGGATAACTTAGCAGCGACTGCAAGCACTCGAGCGAGCCAAAGTTATCGCCGTCCTCGCCCCTCTCTCATTGAAGCCGGACTAAGTAATAAATCTTTTTTATAGTAAATAGATAACTCCATGCTAATACCCCCAAAAACGGAGCACAAGAGCAGCAATCGTCAGCGATGAAGAGAAAGGGCGTAGATCAGAAGGAACACAAACTGAATCCACTATGTCCCTAGAGGCACATCTCCACAAGTCCTCTGATGTCGCTAGACGCACCCTTGTGACAGGGGGCTAGACAGGAGGACTTCATTCCATATCTAGGGAGCCACCACCAACGACTTTTCTAAGTAGGACACAAACCCTAACCTAACTGAGAAACATAAAAGAAGAAGCCATGTCACCGACAGAGACCAGGATCCACCGCGCCTCCATGGCCCGAAGGCCACACTAGGCAAGGTAGCTCGGCGACGGTACCAATGTGAGGCTAGGAACCCTATAGGTTATGTGTCCGGAGAGTTGGGGAAAGAAGGGGGTATGTAATTTGCCTTCTATTCATTCATATTGTTGTTCCTTTTAGAGTGCATTGTATTTGAATTTCGAGAATGGATTAGATATTGAATTTGCTTTAACACACTTATTATTTGTGTTTTAATCCGATTTTCCTTTAGATCGTAGGTGAAAATCAGTTTGCTGGTTATCCCATTGAATATTTACTATTTTGGAAAAATATGAATGTTAAAGTGAATAATGATCAGTTATTGCATTCTCGTTTTACAACACTTATTTCTTTAATTAATTAACTACTTCATTCTCCAACTTCATTAGTAAAGTGAAGAATTTGCTTTAATTAGCAATTAATGTTCACTAAAATAGCATGCTACTCCCTTCATCCGTAAATAAGTATACTTTTAGCTTTTGTCTAAGTCAAACATAATCAAATTTAACGAACTTTATAGCGAAATATAGGAACATATATTATATCAAATTTAAATATTATGAAACTAAATTTAAAAACAAATATAATGGTATCAATTTATTGCCATAAATATTGGTACGCTTTTTTAAAAAGTTAGTCAAACTTTACTATATTTGACTTAGGATAAAATTAGAAATACACTTATTTGCGCGTAGGAGGGAGTACTATCTAGACAAGCATGGGTACCGGCAGGTGTTCTCGGTGGCGCATATCTTCAGCGGTACGTCATGCATCGAGAAACAAACCCAAACTACCTTGATGATTGGAAAATAATAGATGAGGTGACGTGTTTGGGCTAGCGTGGCAGCTGCAGGGTGCTCGCCGCTCGCGTGTACGTGCAGATGCCGCCGTTGTGCTTGCCGCGCGCGGGCCCAGGCGCACGGTCAACTCCTGGCGACTCCCTTGATCGATGGATCACGGAGTGGCACGTACTCCATTCATATTTTAGTTTGGGTTCTGTCCTTGGAACCAGATTAATCTGGCCGATGGCACTTCAGTCAATGTGAGCAGGACCAAAAAGATGATATAATGGAAATAAAAAAGAGAACAACTGTACATGCGACTTCAGATCAAGTCCAGGATATATTTCTAATACGGTATTGTCATTCGGACATTGAAAGGAAAAAAGTTAAGAAATTAATTTGAGTCAATTAACTTAGGACGGAGGGAATGGTATTTTGGAGAGGTGATGTTGGGTTGATCAATCACTATTAAAAAATAGCCTATAGATAGACAAGATACTCAGTGACGTATATGTGAAACCATGCGTCACAGATAAATATCAGTGGCGCACTAGAAAATATGCGCCACAGAAACCTGAAAGTTCTATGGCGCATTCTCTACAATATGTGCCACAGAAGATTGGTGGGACCCGCCAGCCGAGTGGGTTGATCTAAGTTCTGTGGCGCATAGCGAGATATGCGTTACAGAAGTTGTCTCTTCTGTGGCACATATTTTATTATGCGCCACAGAACATGGAGGAAGGCCCTATCACAGAATCTAATTCACCCACGATATGTGGCGCATTTTCTGATATGCGTCACAGATGTGTTTCACTTCTATGGCGCATATCCCCACATGCGCCACAGAACATGGAGGAGGGCCCCATGCAGGGAATCTAATTCACCCACTTATGTGACGTATATGGACTATGCGCCACAGAAGATTTAGCATCTGTGGCGCATTTTCTCCATATGCGCCACAGATGAGGACGTCCAGATCCATGTTAAAAAGGTGACAAAAGCTCTTATCTATCCACCACCACTCATTTCACATATCTTTCTTTCTACCTCCTCCCAACTCGTCTTCCTCCTCCCTCACACCTCATTTTGCCCATAGTTTCTCTATTTTCTTGTAACTAAACCTACTTTAATCCATAGATTGGTAAGTGAAAGCTTCCCTCCAACTTCTAGATCTAAAAGTTTCTTACTTTTCTCTCTCACATCTCTATTTGACTAATTTCCTCTCCACCAACTTGTAGATCTATTTGTCCACACTCTCTCATCGCGCGGTCTCGTCTCGCTATTATTGTGTCTACTAGGTGAGTACTTGGCCATGAACATGTAGGTGAAGCTTGTTGCGCGGGCGGTGTGTGTGTGCGATCCATGGCAAGACGATGCTTGTGTGGTGCATGAATGTTTGCAATGGGAGGAAGTTTTTTGTTGCTTGCTTGTTGTTGTCCCGGTCGGTGTGGTTGCATGGATGTTTGCCGAAATGTTGATTCATTTCTATTTCGGCAAATTTTTGCACTATCCATATGTCCTAATTTTAGGAAAAGTCATGCCAAATTTTTCCGGCTAGCATTCATGCATGTGTGTGTTCATATGGTGTGGTTCTCACCTATACTCTCTGTTTTGACCGCTTAGGCAACCATGGTCCTCACGATGAGCGAAGGTCGAATTGCTAGGTACAAGAAAGGCGCGAAGGAGGACATGATTCTGAACAAGAAGACCATGATAAGATATCCATGTCGAACATGCAAACTGCAGCGCTGGATCGACCCTAAATCTGGACAATTGGAGGGCCACCTGCTCAGGCGCGGTTTCATGCGTGACCTCAATGAGGCACCAGCAGGACATGGTGGTGGTCACGAAGACGTGGGCGGGCGAGAAGACGAAGAGTCTACCGGGCATGATCATCATGACGAACGAGATGCCGGCGGTCATGATCATCATGACGAAGGAGATGCCGGTGGGCATGATCATCATGACGAAGGAGATGTCGGCGGGCATGATCAGCATGGAGAAGGACATGGCGACAGGCATGATCATCATGAAGAAGGAGAAGATGCGAACACATAGATGTTGTTAACTTCGGTCTTGCAGGACCTGTTGGGTCCGCAGCATAGAAAACAAAAAATTTCCAACGATGTGAACTACACGCCAAGATCTATCTACTAGGTACAAAGCAACGGGTGGACATACATCCAAAGATAACTTACCCTCGTAGACAACGAGCTTTGTTAACGAGTAAGAACTCGTGGTTGATGTAGTCGTACACTTGCCGATCTCAAGATCGAGATGAAGTCCAGCAGGTCCGGCTCCAACACGTCCATCAGATCTAGCTCCAGCACCACCAAGTCCAGCACCACAAAGCAGCGGTGCATCCGTGATCGCACACACGTCCGGTACCCCAACAACCTCCGTCCCTCGCTCCAGCAAAGCAGCGGAAGCAGCAACTCCTTTCCAGATAAAGCCACCGGGAACATGTATCTCGTTAATCCGAGACCATGGGGAATAATACTAGAGGGGGAGAGAGATCCTTCACAAGAAGGTGTGAGTGAGAAGTGAGGAGAGGGAGGGTCTTTTATAGGAGGAGGGGAGGGTACCCCTCCCATGGCCGGCGCCCCATGGAGGTGACCCTTCACCTCCCCCATTCATGTGGTGGTAACCCCCTCCACATAAATTTGCCTCTTCACATTCTCCATTAAAGTCTCCACTTTAAATGCATTAAATTTCTCCAAATTTAATGCTCTCTCATTTAATAAAACTCTTTTATTAGTTTTATTCAGAATTTTTTTAATTACTTTAATTAACAAACATTCACATAAAACCCCCTACAACATTTCAATATTACATGCAGAACCAATTTCAGCAATTTCACCCGAAACAGTTTCGGTGTCTATTGAAATAATTCCAGCTTTCTTAAATCTTTATCCAAACATATTTGCTCCAAATGGTGGTATCCCTTAAGTGTGTCACCCTATGGTTCGCGAATAATGCAGACATGATCGAGACCCTCTCGATCAATAATCAGCAATGGACCGGAGATCCATACTGACTCCTACATATTCAACGATGACTTCTGTGATCGTGAGAACCTTTAACGCTAGTAACTAAATCCCTTTGTCTCGCGATATATTACATGTCTGAGATTCGATCATCGGTATCTCTATACCTAGTTTGATCTCGCTAATCGACATGCACTCTTTCTTGTTCCGTGATATAACATTCTAGTGATCACATCACTTGCTTGCAAGCTATTTCAATGTGATATCACCGAGAGGGCCCAGAGTATATCTATCCATCATCGGGATGGACAAATCCCACTCTTGATCCATGAGCCTCAACATAACACCTTCGTAGCACTGAACCCACCTTTACAGTCACCCTATTACGGTGTGACGTTTGATGTTATCAAGATACTCTTCCGGTGTTAGCAATTAACATGATCTCATGGTCTAAGGATAAAGATTACTTCGTATGATGTTATAGCAATATAAACATAATGACTCTGATCGTAATGCTATACTTCGGATGAATGTTCATCACATCATTCCACCAATATTGTGACCTCGTTATTAACAACATCCAATGTCCATGATCAGGAAACCTTGATCATCTTGTTAATCAACGAGCTAGTCTATAAGAGAGGCATGACTAGGAACCTTTTATTTGTTTATTAAACACACATGTATTGACGTTTCCTATCAATACAATTATAGCATGCAAAATAAACATTTATCATAAACATGGAATAAGATAATAACCACTTTATTATTGCCTCTCGGGCATATTCCCTTCAGTCTCCCACTTGCACTAGAGTTAATAATCTAGTTTGAAAAACTTTGCGTATTGAACACCTATGGCTTTCTGGTGTTGCATATACGCTATTGCTAGTGGTTAACATAATCTCTAGATCTGACAGTTTCAGGTCCGTGTGTATTTGCATGTCTCTGCGTCTCTACGCATCACTCATTCTCAAATGAGATGGCATTGTATAGATTTGGTCCTTTGGTGAGACCTTTAGTTCGCTCGGCTCAAAATATGTTGATATTATTGTCACACAATATATCTTCATAGTATTAGCCCACTTTGAACCACACCTAGTTTGATAACAAACTACTTAACACAAATGCCCTCCTTGTCTTGCTACTATAGCATATACTTAGCCTTTTGTTGTAGTATCCGTCACAATGTCTCAACTTTGGAACTCATCCAAATCCATCATGGAACATCCTTTCCATTACATTGTGCCACCCATAGTCTAAATTGAGATAAATTTAATTTGTATCTTATGACAAAACTAGTACCAATGTAACACTTTACAATGAACTGCCTTTAACTATTTGTCACTTATACATGATATATTCTTAGTTCTTCCAAATCTCATAAGAATATCTTTACTATTGTCTAATGATCATCTTATGAATCATTCTGGTATATGCTTATAACATTTAGAGCACAGGACATTCTGGATATATACATATCATGGTATAATCGATCAAAATCTTCATGTGATTTTACTCACCAAGTGTTGAAACACTTGAATCTTGATACAATCCTTTCCATGCAGCAAGAACCTTTGTTGTTGTTTCCATATTGAACCCTTTCAATATCTTATATATGTATGTCTGGCACAACCATATTAGCGCCTTAATCTATCCATATAGATATTGATGCCTAATATTCTGGGTTTGCCCAAGTCTTTCATCAAAATCTTATTTTAATGAAATCCTTAACTTGTGTCAATTCAAGATACATCATTTTCAATCAACAATATGTCCTCTACATAATGTATTAGAAATATGTCTCAACGCTCCCACTTAATTTCTTGCAAATGCAAGCATCTTCATCATCTCCGATGAATTTAAACTCTTTTAATAGTTTCATCATGGTGAAGATTCTAACTCCGCTATGCTTACTTCAACTATTGAAGTTTACATGCCCTTTTAGCACCCTTTGAATTAACAAAACCCTTCGGACCATGTCATGTACATGTCCTAGGTTACCGTTCTATTAGAAGAACCTTGTTTTGTTTATTCAACTACCATATACCAAATTATATGTAGTGGTTGCTACATTAATCCGTCAAGACTATATATCGCTATGAAAGATCAAATCTTGTCATAGTCAACTCCTTGAACATTGTCGTAAACTTCTTTCCGACATGTCGACTATTTCATAAATGTCAAACATCCATGTCTATTTCTTTATAGATCCAAACACGACCGATAGGCTTCACGCCTTTCCGGAGGGTCTTCCAAGTTCAGAAACTTGATTTCTCGTGTATGGATACTATCACGGATTCTATGACTTCTAGTCATTTTATGGAGTCAGGGCCCATCATCGCTTCTTTGCATGTAGTCGGTTCATCATTGTCAAAACAATAACGACTTGCTTATCAAATCTTACTATTTGATTCTTACCGACCCACACGGTTCTATAGGAACTTTAATCTCCGAGATCACACCTTTTGTAATCACGAGAGCCATGAGCATTGTGGCGCCATTCCGGGACACTTTCGCTACTTAGCACATATAGCTAAGGTTCAACAACCTTATCAAAGTTCTATTGTCCTCCCACTTAACTTTTCACGAAAAATTCCTTCTCAAAAACTTGACGTTCCAAGTAACAAACTCTTTTGTCCTCGGTGTTATGGAGAAATCCCCAACAATGTCTTTGGGATAATCTACAAAGACGTGTTTATCCGACTTTGGTTGTAAACATTTTACTTATGCATAGCATACCAAAATTTAAGAAAAGACAATTCGGGTTTTATCCCAAACCATAACTCATCTGGTGCCATTTCAACGGATCACGATGATGCTCTTTTCAGTGTAAGTCTCTAAAGCTTCAATCCTTAAAACATAATGGCAGTTTTATAAATGACACCTTTGATCTTACCATGTCAAACATGGTTTGATTTCATCTCTCGAATATGCCATACTCCTATGGTTTATCGGGAAACACAAATCATGGAACAATTCCTCAATTCTTAGGTGTTTTTGCTAAACATGTAACTCAAATATCTTCCTTTATGATCGAATCATAAACTCTTTATTTTCTTGTTACAATGATTTTCCACTTCATCTTGAAAGTCTTTGAACAATTTTCAAATGTTTCATACTTCTCCCTTATTAAGTAAATATACAAATATATTCACTCAAATTTTCGGAGAAAGCATATGAAGCAAAAAGATCCATCGCATATGGCTACACATAATGGACTATGCACATCAGCATGCACAATTTCCAATAAGCTAGTCATCCGTTCCTCTCTGGCCTATGGACGGAGTTTCAATTATCTTGAGGAAAGTCTCACATGCGTCAATTGATCAAAATCAAAGACTCCAAAAATCCATCAACATGGAGTTTCTTCATGTTTTATTTCCAATATAATTTAAAACAGCGATGTCACTTCATAAGTGATCTTTCAATCATTTGTCTTGTGACATTTTAGCAATAGTGTTTATGGATGTGATTTCTCCAACTAGACTTGTAAAAGTTCATCCATCCTTTATGGAATACGGTAATTATTTGAACAGCCATTGTTCTCATAATACCGAAACAAAATAACAATTATTTAAACAAATCCTGAAGGCTTGGTTTGATGACAACGAAAAACACAATAACACTTTATTTGTTTTCGATGAACATCATCACTCATTCTCTTGCTGGTTACTTAGGCCATTGTAGTTCATGAATTGCGTTGTCCTGTATGACACTTCATACCAACCAATTCGGTATCGAATACCGGTATCCAATACCTAAGAACCATATTGTTTAACAAGCAACGAATATAGCCATAACATGTATATCTTCTATATACCTAAGTTGGACATCTCCAACCTTTTATTTTCTGCCAAATATTTTATAGATTCTCTTTCAGCAATTCCTTTTCTTTTAAAAGAATCTATCAACATCAATAGTGGTGTCATCAACATGACACATGGTACAAATGGTATACAGTCAAATACTAATACCTTTGGACTTGCACTTTGAAGTGGATCACCATCATCAAATGTTTGGTGTTCTTTCAAAAATCCATTCTTTAGTAATCTATTAGTGTAGTAAATATTTTACTTACATCTTCTATTCATCCTTATCATGACAACTTTCATGATCAAGCTACTATAGCCTATAAGGAAGAATCGCGAGTATAATATCAGTTCCCAAAACCTTTTTGGTAGATTCGGATGCCTAGCATCTCCACCCTTCACAAATTCTCATACAATATGAGAATATGTATTTTGCTAAATTATACTCTATCATAATGCAACCAAAAACATTGTTTCAGATATCACAATATCTTTCACACATGATGGTTTCTGAAACAATTTTCAGCTCCAATATAATCTTGATATTAAAAAAACTTTTTGAATATCAATAATCATGGAGGCAAACATGATACTTTAGAAACTAACATTGGAATTCTTACTCTTGATTTAATACTACTTATTAAACTTCATGGAGTAAATAGAGTTTGCTGAAAGTTTGCAATAGGACTTATAAATTTTAAATTGACATTCAAAACAATACGATACCAGTTCGTAAAGTAAATATCCAGAATTCTATTATCTCAATTAAAACTAAGCATAAGGTAGTGAACAGATGCCAATGACTACAACAAATTATGCAAATTCACTTCGATTTAGTTTATGACAAATTGAGTTCGACTAATCCAAATTAGAAATGAACTCCCACTCAAAAACGACATCCCTCGTGCCCTTTTGGTGATTACATGAACCAAATCCACTACACCAAGTCCGATCATCACGTGAGTCGGTGTAGCTTCAAAGGCGAGCATCAATATGGTCATCACATCAACTATATGACTCATGCTTAACCTTTCGGTCCGTGTTCCGAGGCCATGTCTGTACATGCTAGGCTCGCCAAGTAAGAACCTTAGTATTCGCGTGTGTAAAACTGTCTTACACCCGTTGCATGAAAGCGTAGAGTTGAGAACACCCGATCATCACGTGATGTCTCGAAACACGATCCATAGAACGGTGCATACTTAAGGAAGAACACATTTTATCTTGATATTTAAATGAGGGATCATCTTACAATGCTACTAAAAGCGCCAAACTAGCAATATAAGATGCAAACATCTAATGTGTAAAGTGAGATGATATGGTCCATGCATTTGATCACCATCATATGCATCGTGGTATGATCTCTATCATTCCTTTGTGTGTAAGGCCAAGGTCTATGGAACTTACACGTTAAGTGAGTTGTAAGAGTATCTATCATACATCTACTTACAACAATACCATATCAAGACACTAGTCCAGCAACGATTTAAACTAGACGCCTCTAATTTATCAATTGCAAGTTTTACGTGGCTTAGGGCTTTCGGAGATAGAACCGTTCTTACCTACGAACATGAACCACAACGAGGATAACTAAGTTATTAGCAACTCGTTGTAAATCAGATATTGACTATAGTAGGAGAGACAGACACCCGCCAGCCACTTATGCAAAACAAGTTGCATGTCAGTCGTGGAACCGGTCTCATGTACGATGACATGTAAGGTTGGTGCAGGCGCTTCATCCCACTATGCCACCAATATCCAAAATACATAGAAGATGCAATAACATGATCATCATCACATATCAACATATGTGTACTACCTGCTAAGAACCTACGCATAGATGGGCTCGATACCCTTTGTTGGTCATGACATAGAAAACAAAAGTTTTCCTACGATGTGAACTACACGCCAAGATCTATCTACTAGGTACAAAGCAACGGGTGGACATACATCCAAAGAGAACTTACCCTCGTAGACAATGAGCTTTGTTAACGAGTAGGAACTCGTGGTTGATGTAGTCGTACACTTGCCGATCTCAAGATCGAGATGAAGTCCAGCAGGTCCGGCCCAAAGACGCCCATCGATCCAGCTCCAGACCACCAAGTCCAGCACTGCAGCAGCGGTGCATCCGTGATCGCACACACGTCCGGTACCACGACAACCTCCGTCCTCGCTCCAAAGAAAGCAGGAAGCAAGAACCCTTTCGAGATAAAGCCACGGGAACATGTATCTCGCTAATCCGAGACCATGGGGAATAATACTAGAGGAGAGAGATCCTTCACAAGGAGGTGTGAGTGAGAAGTGAGGAGAGGGGGCCTTTATAGGAGGAGGAGGGTACCTCCCATGGCGGCGCCCATGGAGGTGACCCTTCACCTCCCCATTCATGTGGTAACCCTCCACATAAATTTGCCTCTTCACATTCTCCATTAAAGTCTCCACTTTAAATGCATTAAATTTCTCCAAATTTAATGCTCTCTCATTTAATAAAACTCTTTTATTAGTTTTATTCAGAATTTTGTTAATTACTTTAATTAACAAACATTCACATAAAACCCCCTGCAACATTTTAATATTACATGCAGAACCAATTTCAGCAATTTCACCCGAAACAGTTTTGGTGTCTATTGAAATAATTCCAGCGCTTTCTTAAATCTTTATCTGAAACATATTTGCTCCAAATGGTGTCGGTATCCCTTAAGTGTGTCACCCTACGGTTCGCGAATAATGCAGACATGATCGAGACCCCTCTCCGATCAATAATCAGCAGCGGGACCTGGAGATCCATACTGACTCCTACATATTCAACGATGACTTCTGTGATCATGAGAACCTTTAACGCTAGTAACTAAATCCCTTTGTCTCGCGATATATTACATGTCTGAGATTCGATCATCGGTATCTCTATACCTAGTTTGATCTCCTTACCGACATGCACTCTTTTCTCGTTCCCGTGATATAACATTCTAGTGATCACATCACTTGCTTGCAAGCTATTTCAATGTGATATCACCGAGAGGGCCCAGAGTATATCTATCCATCATCGGGATGGACAAATCCCACTCTTGATCCATGAGCCTCAACATAAGACCTTTGTAGCACTGAACCCACCTTTACAGTCACCCTGTTACGGTGTGACGTTTGATGTTATCAAGATACTCTTCCGGTGTTAGCAATTAACATGATCTCATGGTCTAAGGATAAAGATTACTTCGTATGATGTTATAGCAATATAAACATAATGACTCTGATCGTAATGCTATACTTCGGATGAATGTTCATCACATCATTCCACCAATATTGTGACCTCGTTATTAACAACATCCAATGTCCATGATCAGGAAACCTTGATCATCTTGTTAATCAACGAGCTAGTCTATAAGAGAGGCATGACTAGGAACCTTTTATTTGTTTATTAAACACACATGTATTGACGTTTCCTATCAATACAATTATAGCATGCAAAATAAACATTTATCATAAACATGGAATAAGATAATAACCACTTTATTATTGCCTCTCGGGCATATTCCCTTCAGGACCCTCATGTTCAAGAACTGCTCCTCAAGGAGACGAGCAACGACAAAGCTGCAGCCAGAGAGAAAGCCAAGCTGGCCCAAATGGAGGTAGACAGGATGACTCCATTGTATCCTGGGTGTCGCTCCGAGGATACACGTTTGAGTGTAACGCTCAAGGATCTGGAGATGAAGGCCGAACACAAATGGACCAATGTGAGCTTCAACGCGAACATGGAATACTGGCACGACCGACTTCCTAAGGGGAACACATTGCCAGCAAGTATCGAGGAGGCCAAGAAAATCGTGTGCCCTATCGACCTACCACATATTAAATACCACACATGCATCAATGATTGTGCACTTTATCAGAACGAGTACGCGGATAGAACCACATGTCCGGTGTGTGGCCAAGGACGGTACAAGAGAGGGAACAAGAAAGTTCCTCAAAAAGTGGTATGGTACTTTCCTATCACCCCCCGTCTGCAGCGATATTTCGTAGATCCTAAGGAAGCAAAGCTCATGCAATGGCACGCGGAAAGAGAGAAACCTGAAGATGATCCAGAGAAGGGCAAGATCCTGACACACCCTTCAGACGCTAGCTAGTGGAATGCATTAGACATCGAGTTCGAAGAGTTCGGGGGCGATGCAAGGAACGTCAGGCTGGGTATGAGCATCGATGGACTCAATCCTGCACAACATGATGCCATTTGAAAGGCTAAACGGTGTCATCAAAGGATTCGTTCATAACAGGTCTCGTCCAGATGGAAGCATAGCCAAGGGCTTTTTGATCTACGAGTGCATCTCCTTCTGCCAGAATTATCTAACCACCGAGAACGAGGATGTTGGAATACCCACAAAGAAGCACCTCGGCAGGCTCGGTGGATATGGTCACCACGAGGGCTGCCGCTCACTGCATGTCGGCATTGATGGTCGACGCACTGATTTTGAAAGGGCACACCGAGTCGCGCTACAACACATTGAAGTGGTCGGCCCTTGGGTCAAAGAGCACAGAAGCTTAATCGAGCAGGAGTACGTCGACTAGGGCCGGCCAAGGAAGAAGGGAGACGTAACCAGAGAGCACAACTCCAGCTTCACGGGTTGGTTCAAGAAAAGGCAACTGGACAATCCCCCACAGACGCCTTCTACGGAAGATCAAAAACTCATATTCTCCTTGTCGCAGGCCTGTGGCACAACCTAAGGACCTATCGGTCATACGACATAAACGGTTCTGATTCTACATCGAGAAAATGACAGGAATAGCGAATATCAAAACTCAGGAGTAACTATGTTTTCCTTTGCTGATGACGAGACTACTGTGATGGAAAGATTCTACGGAAGGATCGAGGACATATGGAAGCTCGACTACTATGGAGAGATCGTACCGATGTTCCATGTTAGATGGGCCAAGAACGTGGAAAAAGAAGGCCAGTATTTCACCACAATGGTTATACCAGATGCCAAATCGACGAAGAACGCCTCCGCAAAAAATGAGCCTTGGGTACTCGCTAGCCAAGTTATCAATGTTTTTTATTACCGACCCGTCAAAGCCCAACCGTGTTGTAGTTAGGAGGGGCAAGAGGAGCATCATCGGAATGGAAGGAGCCGCCAACGAGCAAAACTTCGACAAAAACGGCGACCTGAAGATCGAAGAGGAATTCAACAAGTACTTCGACATGCCTACTACTACTAAAGTAAGAAGGAAGACCACACTGCCTACTAAAGATTGTCCATTCACAAGAAGAAATCTCAAAGTGCACGGGCTAAAGTATTCAACCGCGATGAAAAAGGGCAAGAAGATTGTGAAGAGACACTAGCAATTATGTGACTTTTTGGTGTATTAATTCGTGTGGGTATAATGTGATATTAGTGTGGGTATTAGTTAGAGACTAAAACATATAATGTGATATTCGAAAAATTCACATTTATGTGTGACAAGCACACACATATATATATATATGATTTGGGAGGGCTTTTTGAATAAATATGCATGTGTATGTGCTTGATTTTAAATAATATATTTGTAACATATCATTTTTAAATAAATAAAAAAAATTGACCCAACCAGGATTCGAACCTGGCTGACACAGGTCTCTGAATATGCATCATAACCACTAGGCTAGTGTGTGTTTGCTGTCTAAGTACAGCCAAAACGGCTCGCCCCTTCTCCTTTTCCCCTTCCACTTTCTTTTCCCCAATCTATCGCGCCCGACAGAACCCTAGCTCTCGCCCGCCCCCGCCGGAGCCCGCCCCCATCGCCGGAGCCCTGCAGCCACCACCACGCCGGAGCCCTAGTGCCGCCCGACGGACCCGTACGTGGAGGAGAGCCCTGCAGCATGGAAGAGGAGCCGTCGGAGCCCGTCCACAACAGGAGGAGGAGGAGAAGGGGACACCTCGCCGAAGCCCTGCCACCGCCACGCCGGACCACCGCGGCACCTCGTCGTCGTCGACCACCGCAGCAGCAGCGCACACGTACGGTTTGTCCCTCCCTCTTGTCTGTTGTCACTACACAAGGAGCAGCATGCTGTCTGCCTGCTTTGAACCCTAGCTAGTTGCTCCTACAAGTGAGCACGGTTCGTCCCCCACCCCCACCCCCCCTCTGAACCCTAGCTAGTTGCTTATTTTCTTGTCTGCGACCCTAGTCCTTGCTGATTCTATTCTATGAAATCCTTGCTGATGTGGGAATCTATTCTGTGAAATCCTTCTCCTGTTAGTTCATGTATTTGTATAAGCCACTGAGGTTAAGCTGTTTAATTGATAGTGTGGCATATGTATTTAATTGATAGTTCAAAAGATATGTATTGATTCACATTTCTATTGTTGGCAGCATCAGTTACATGTTTTAACAAGGACATGCCCTCTTGATTAACATGCTACATAGAAGGAAGCATCTTAATTAGATACCACTATTTTAACGGTGCATTTAAGCATATCATGAGGTATTGATTCAAAAATATGCAGTACCCTTGCAAAAATCTGGCAACACACAACCAATACTTGATGAACATTCTGTTCTGAGCTTTCTTCTAGTTGTTGGATTTGAAAGGTTACTAAAACCTACTATCAGCCACTATGCAAAGATCTTAGCGATCGAGAAATGTAGTTTATCCCCAGAACATTGCAACCTTTGTAATGCATGTGCATCTTAGCAATATCAGTAAATGCAGTTGTTGTATGCTAATGTCCATCTTAGCTGCATCAGTTTGAGGTTAAGGAGATGCTTGGTAGGTTGTAAAAAAGTTGTAGTTGCAGGGCATTATAAGTTGTAGTTACATAGCATTATATGTTTTAGTTTTAAGTACTCAAGTCTATTTCGTTTGTGAAAATATGTGTATTACCAAGACATGATATGTAGCTGTGACTTGGCTTCTTACATAGCTTATTTGTGTTTTTCCTGTTTTACTTGCTACTACTGACCGATAAACACACACTTGCTAGTTGGTGATAAACACACCGACATAGCTATATGTGTTTCCTATTTTACTCACTTTTCTTACATAGTTGGTGATAAACACACACTGACTTTGCTAGTTGGTGATAAACACACACTTTTCTTACATAGCTTATATATGTTTTTCCTGTTTTACTCACTAACTGATAAACACACACTTGCTACTACTAGTACCATTGCTTGCACCATTTGGCGATGCACGCAACATTCTTTTTAGAAAATATTATGCTCTCTTTGTTGTGGTTATACAGGATTGGTCACACTAGCTCACAGCCGGTTAATTTTTTTTGTTTTATTCGTGGACGTATTTTAATGGTTTGCACTGTAATGGTTATCAGCAGTACATGCTATCTTTTATGTTATTTTTTGAGGGCAAGCATTACATAGTAGCTGACGATGCGTGGCCTTGAACATAAACAGGCTAGTTGGTTTTCTTATTTTACCTGATGAAAGGCTTCGTCTAGATCTGCTTTGATAACCGGCCCCTCTTAAGTTATGTTTCACCGTTCAGGATCGATGGTGATAACTTAGATCGTGTTAGGAAGGGTCTTGCAAATTTGCAACGGAACATATTGAATTCAGAGTAGCATGATAATAGAGTAAGTTTTACTACTGGTCGATGCCCAAACTGCTTATCAATAATTCTTATTACTCATTTAGCCACTGTGCAATTTGCGCAGAGGAACAACCACTTCGACTATGCTAGCAGTAGATGGTGTTGGAGATATGCCCAAGAGGCAATAATAAAGTAGGTTATTATCATATCTTCACACTTATGATAAATGTTTACATTCATGCTATAATAGTATTAACAAGGAAACCATTAATACTTGTGTGATTTGTAAACTTAATTTGAAGTCCCTAGTATAGCCTCTATACTTCACTAGCTTGTTGGTTGATTGATGATTGAGGTTTCCATATCATGAACATTGAGATGTTATCAACAACAAGATCATATCGTTAGGAGAATGATATGGTGGACATACTCCTATAGATAAGCGTAGCATAAAGATCAAGTCATTTCAATAGTTCAATTGCTATATGCTTTCTGATACATAGTAACCTAATTCCTTCGACCATGAGATCATGCATATTGCCTTTACTGGATGGATGCTTTGATGTCATCAAACACCACACCGTAACAGGGTGGCTATAAAGGTGGCATTGAGTGTTCGGAAAGTATTGGTTGAAACACATGGATCAAGAGTGGGATTTGTCCATCCACATGACGGATAGATATTCTCTGGGCCCTCTCGGTGAAATGTCATCCAATTAGCTTGCAAGCATGTGACTTGGTCACAAGGGATCACATATCACGGAACGAGAAAAGAGTACTTATCAAGAACGAGGTTGAACTAGGTATGCAAAGATACCGACGATCATAACCTCGGATAAGTAACATATCGTGAGACAAAGGGAAATTGGTATCATATGTAAGTGGTTCATTCGATCGCAAAGTAATCGTAGAAATATGTGGGAGCCATATGAATTTCCAGATTCCTCTATTGGTTATTGTTCGGAGAAGTGTCTCGATCATGTCCGCATAATTCACGAACCGTAGGGAGACACACTTAAGGATTCGACGTTGTTTGAGTAGTTATGGTATTATGAGAAAGAGACCGAATGTTGTTCGGAGTCTCGGATGGGATCCGGGATATCACGAGGAGATCCGGAATGGTCCGGAGAATAAGATTCATATAAGGAAAGTCCCATTTCGGAGTTGGGGAATGGTTCCGGTGTTTTCATCGGGAACATTCTAGAAGGTCCCGGAATGTCCGGCACTCCGGAGGGGAAGGGGTACATGAATGTGTCATTGCAAATTGGAATGATTGCATCATGTACTAAGTGTTCTCGCTGTCCAAAATAAAGGGTTTATTTAAATCCTAAATTGAAAAGTCAAACGGCAAGTTTTGGAAAGTGGAAAGAGGAGGAGAAGAGGGAAACCGAGTTGGAGAGGGAGACCTCCTCCAACCGCGCCAACTCAATGCCGAGTTGGGGAGGACTCCACTCCCTCCCCTGGCGCCAGCCCTCCCACCTATATAAGGAGGGGCAGGGCTCCCTCCCATGACACACAAGTTCCTATCCTCTAAACTAAACCCTAGATCTAAACCCGGTTTAGAGCTATTTGATTTAGAGCTTCTAATTGCTTTAGCCATTGGTTTAGAGCCTTCTAATTGGTGTGTCTAATTACTAGACCACTAATAGCCTCTCTCATAAGCTCCACCATACTGCACCGCTTAAGGCGAAGCCTGCGTGATCTTCCCTCTACTTAGGTACCACGCTGCCAGTCTTTGCCGAATCGCGAGGAGAGTGCTACAACCTCCGTGCCTTCTTTGGAACAAGGAGAGGAAGGTCTTCGTCGAAAATTTAACGATGTGACCGATCATGGGGCCTTCTTAGGAACGTGGCGCTTGGAAGGATCGTCTACGCGATCTTGAGATCGGAAAGAGTACGACTACATCATCCACGAGAATCTGCTCTCGTTAACCGCTTTGGAATCTTCGAGGGTGAGTTCCACTATCGACTCGTTGCTACAATCTAGTAGATAGATCTTGGCTTGTTTGTTTGTATGCGATAGAAAATTTTGTTTTCTATGCTACGAACCCCTACAAAGGGTATCGAGCCGTGTCTATATGTAGATCACATTTGCAGAGTAGAACACAATGGTCATTGGGCGTTGATGCTTTTATTGTAGATTGCTTTTTGTGTACTTTGCATCTTGCGGTATGTTGGGATGAAGGCCGGCTAACCTTACATGACATCGTTCATGAGACTTGCTCCACGTTTGACATGCAACTTGTATTGCATAAGTGGCTTTATGGTGCCTGTTTCTCCTAGCATAGTAAAGATCCAATTTACAACGGGTAATCAACAATGCTAGTATCAATGTTGTGGTTCTTGTTCGTAAGTTAGAACGACACTTATTGAAAGCCCCAAACCACGTAAAATATGCAAAGAAAGTAGAGGCGTCTAACTTTGTTTTGCAGGTGTGCGATGATGTGATATGGCCATGATTGTGATTATATTTGATGTATGCAATGTTCCTTATTGTAAGTTGGCAACCGGCAGGAGCCATATGGTTGTCTTTAATTTCTGTTAAGACCTGCGTGTCTATTCAAATTAGTTGTAATAGTTGAAGCTGGTGGACGACAACCATGAAGAAGCGTCATTGACCTTGATGCTATGCCGGTGATGATGGAGATCATGTTCGTGCTTGAAGATGGAGATCGAAAGCACAAAGAAGAAAGGCCATATCATATCACATATTATGAATTGCATGTGATGTTAATCCTTTATGCATCTTGTATTGCTTAGTAGACGACGGTAGCATTATAAGATGATCCCTCATGCACATAAATTTCAAGTTCTAAAGTGTTCACCCTTAGTATGCACCGTTGCCAAAGCTTGCGCTCAAGCACCACGTGATGATCGGGTGTCTTTGATTCCGGGTGAATACAACGTAAGCAAGCCAGATTTGCTTATGCGGTAGCTAAGGTTGATCTTGACGAGCCTGGCATGTACAGACATGGCCTCAGGAACACGGATTACCGAAAGGTAGAGCATGAGTCATATAGTAGATATGATGAACATGTTGATTGTTCGCCATTGAAGCTATATCAACTCTCGTGATGATCGGTTTTGATGTGGTGGATTTGGTTCGTGTGATCACTAAAACAATGTGAGGGATATTGTTTTGAGTGGGAGTTCACCTAGATTAATTTAATTATTAATTAGAACTCAATTTATCATAAACTAAATCAAAGTGAATTTGCATAGTTGTTGTAGTCATTGGCATCCGTTTACCACCTTGGCGCTTAGTTATAATTGAGATGATAGAACTATAGAATTCTGGTTAGTTACTTTCGAACTGGTATCGTATTGTTTTGAAGTGTTAATCTAAAGTTTAAAGTCCTATTGCAAACTTTCGGAAGTTCCGGTTACTCCATGAAGTTTAATAATTGGTATTAAATCAAGAGTAACAATTCCAAATGTTAGTATATAAGTATCATGTTTGTCTCCATGATTCTTGATATTCAAAGATTGTCTTAATATCAAGGTTATCTAGGATCTGAAAGAGTTGTTTGAAACCATGATGTGTGGAAGATATTGTGATATCTGAAGCGAAGTTTTGGTTACAACATGATAGAGTATAATATGGCAAAGTCATGTTCTCATGTTTGATGAGAATTTGCAAAAGGTTGGAGACACTAGTTGTCCTAATCTTCCAAAAGGTTTTGGAGAGCAACATTATACTCGCGATTCACCGTTACAAGCTAAAGTAGCTAGATCATGGATAAATCCATGATGAGGGTGAATATTTGATGTAGGTAAAATGTTTACTACACCAAGAGATTACTAAAGAAAGGAATTTGAAAGAACACCAAATATTTGATAATGGTGATCTACTTCAAAGTGCAAGTTCAAAAGACATTGGTATTTAACTATACACGCTTTGGACTATGTGTCATAAGTATGACTCCACTATTGATGTTGATAGATTCTTTCAAGCGTAAAAGGAAAATCTTGAAAGAGAATCTCATAAGTATATGGCGAAAAGAAAAGACTAGAAGTGTTCAGTTTAAGTATATAAATGATATCGTGTTATGGCTATATTCTTTGCTTATTAAACAATGTGGTTCTAAAGTATTTGATACTGAATTTGTTAGTGTGAATCGTCATACGAAACAACACAATTCATGAACTACAATGGCCTAAGTAACTAGCAAAGAATATGTGATGATGTTCATCGAAAACAAATAAAGGGTTATTGTGTTGCTCGTTAAACATCAAAGCTTGCCTTCGGATTTGTTTTATCAGTATTATGAGAACAAAAAGGTTGTTCAAATAATTTCCGTAATCCATAAAAGATGGATGATTCACAAATCTCGTTGGAGAAATCACATCCATAAAACTAGTGCTAAAATTGTCGAAAGACAAATTGATTGAAAGATCACTTAGGAAGTGACATCGTTTAAAATTATATTGGAAAGAAAACATGAAGAAACTCCATGTGGATGGAATTTTGGAGTCTTTTGATTTTGATCAAATGACGGTTTGTGAAACTTTCCTAGAGATAATTAAAACTTCGTTCATAGGCCAAAAGGAGCGAAAGACTAGCTTATTGGAACTTGTGCATATTGTTGTACGAACTCCATTATGTGTAGTCAAGAGCGATGGATTTCAACTTCATATGCTTTCTCCGAAAATTTGAGTGAATATGTGAATATTTACTTAATAAGGATGAAGTGTGAAATATTTGAAAAGTTCGAAAGATTTTCAAGATGAAGTGCAAAATCATTGTAACAAGAATATAAATAGTTTATGATAAGATCATAAAGGAAGATATTTGAGTTACAAGTTTAGCATAATACCTAAGATTTAAGGAATCGTTCTGTGAACTTACATTTCCCGAAACACCATAAGAGTATGGAGCGTTCGAGATATGTAATTGAACCTTGTTTGACATGGTAAGATCGAAGGTATAATTCATAAAACTGCTATTATATTTTAAAGATTAAAAGCTTTAGAGACTACCGTTTTCCACTAAAAGAGCTCCATCATAATCCGTTGAAATGACACCATATAAGGTTATGGTTTGGGATAAAACCCAAGTAGTCCTTTCTTAAACATTGGTATGCTATGCATAAGAAAGATGTTTGCAACCAAAGTCGGATAAACCTGTCTTTGTATTACTGTTAAGTGTTCCTCCATAAACACCGGAGACAAAAGTGTTTGTCGCTTAGAACGTCAAGTTTCTTTGAGGAGGAATTTTTCGTGAAAAGTTAAGTGGGAGGACAATAGAACTTTGATAAGGTTAAAAGAACCTTAGCTATATGTGCGAAGTTGCGCAGCACCGAAAAGTGTTCCGGAGGCAGCAACAATGCTCATGGCTCACGTGCCTCAAAGGTTGTGGTCACGGAGGTCTAAGTTTCTATTGAAACAAGTAGGTCGGATGAACAATCAAATACCAAGATTTGAGGGTTGAATCATTATTTGAGAATAATGAACCTACTACATGCAAAGAAGCGATGATGGGCCCTGACTCCGTCAAATGGCTTGAAGCCATATAATCCGTGATAGTTCCATACACGAGAAATCAAGTTTTGAACTTGAAGGACCCTCGGAAAAGGTGTAAGACCTTGCAGTTGTGTTTGGATCTATAAAGAAGTAGACATGGATGTTTCACATCTATGAAATAGTCGACATGTTGGGAAAGAGTTCACAACAATGTTCAAAGGTTGTATATGACAAGATTTGATCTTTCATAGCGATTTTTAGTCTAGACGGATTAATGTAGCAACCACTACATATAATTTGTTATGTGGTAGTAGAATAAACAAAACAAGTTCTTCTAATAGAATTGTTACCTAGGACGTGTGCATGACACGGTCCAAAGGGTTTTGTTAATTCAAAGGATGCTAAAATCATATGCAAACTTCAATGGTTGAAGTAAGCATAGGGGAGTTGGAATCTTCACTATGATGAAACTGTTAAAAGAGTTTAATTTCATCGGAGACAATGAAGATGCTTGCATTTGCAAGAAATTAAGTGGGAGCGCTAAGACATGTTTCTAATACATTATGTGGAAGACATATTGTTGATTGGAAATAATGTATCTTTTATTAACACATATTAAGAATTTCATCCCGATGAAAGACTTAGGCAATAACCATATATTTGGCATCAATAGATGCTAATATGGTTGTGCCAGAAGTACATAGACGAGATATTGAATGAATTCAATATAGAAACTACAAGAAAGGTTCTTGTTGCACAGAAAGGATTGAAAGAGTTCAATGTTGATGATATATTCAAGTGTATTGGCACTTGGTAAGTGAAACAAAGATTCAAGTATAGATTGATACTTGATGTATGAAATCACAAAGAGTGTTTATATCAATCATCTTGTGGTATGTACAAATCCAGATATGTCCTATGCTCTAAATGTTATGAGCATATACGAGAATGATTAAGATGATCATTGGACAATAGTAAGGATATTCTTATGATCTTTTGGAAGAACTAAGAGTATATTATTTGTAGAAGTGACGAATAGATGGTTAGTTCATTGTAAAAGTACTACATTGATACTAGCTTTGTCACAAAGTACAAATTTAGTTTATCTCAATCTAAATTAAGGGTGGCACAATATAATGGAAGGTGAGTTCCATAATGGATTTGGATGAGTTCCAAAGTTAAGACATTGTGAGATACTACAACAAAAGGCTAAGTATATGACTGCTATTATAGCAGCAAAAGAGGGCATTTGTGTCAAGTAGTTTGTTATCAAACTAGGTGTAGTTCATGGATAATACTATGAAGATATATTGTGCGACAATATTATAAACATGTTTTAACCCCAAAGAACTAAAGGTCACACCGAAAGACGAAATTTATAAAAATCCATCTCATTAGAGAATTAGTGATGCGTAGATACGCAAAGACATGCAATTACACACGGACTGGAAGTGTCGATCCGGAGATCGATTGACCACTAGCAATCGTGTACATACAACACCGGGGAGCCATAGGTGTTGAATACACAAAGGTTTGAAACTAGATTATTGACTCTAGTGCAAGTGGGAGACTGTTGGAGATATGCCCAAGAGGCAATAATAAAGTAGGTTATTATCATATCTTCACACTTATGATAAATGTTTACATTCATGCTATAATAGTATTAACAAGGAAACCATTAATACTTGTGTGATTTGTAAACTTAATTTGAAGTCCCTAGTATAGCCTCTATACTTCACTAGCTTGTTGGTTGATTGATGATTGAGGTTTCCATATCATGAACATTGAGATGTTATCAACAACAAGATCATATCGTTAGGAGAATGATATGGTGGACATACTCCTATAGATAAGCGTAGCATAAAGATCAAGTCATTTCAATAGTTCAATTGCTATATGCTTTCTGATACATAGTAACCTAATTCCTTCGACCATGAGATCATGCATATTGCCTTTACTGGATGGATGCTTTGATGTCATCAAACACCACACCGTAACAGGTGGGCTATAAAGGTGGCATTGAGTGTTCGGAAAGTATTGGTTGAAACACATGGATCAAGAGTGGATTTGTCCATCCACATGACGGATAGATATTCTCTGGCCCTCTCGGTGAAATGTCATCCAATTAGCTTGCAAGCATGTGACTTGGTCACAAGGGATCACATATCACGGAACGAGAAAAGAGTACTTATCGAGAACGAGGTTGAACTAGGTATGCGGAGATACCGACGATCATAACCTCGGATAAGTAACATATCGTGAGACAAAGGGAAATTGGTATCATATGTAAGTGGTTCATTCGATCGCAAAGTAATCGTAGAAATATGTGGAGCCATATGAATTTCCAGATTCCTCTATTGGTTATTGTTCGGAGAAGTGTCTCGATCATGTCCGCATAATTCACGAACCGTAGGGAGACACATAAGGATTGACGTTGTTTGAGTAGTTATGGTATTATGAGAAAGAGACCGAATGTTGTTGAGTCTCGGATGGGATCCGGATATCACGAGGAGATCCGGAATGGTCCGGAGAATAAGATTCATATAAGGAAAGTCCCATTTCGGAGTTGGGGAATGGTTCCGTGTTTTCATCGGGAACATTCTAGAAAGTCCGGAATGTCCCAGACTCCGGAGGGAAGGGTACATGAATGTGTCATTGCAAATTGGAATGATTGCATCATGTACTAAGTGTTCTCGCTGTCCAAAATAAAGGGTTTATTTAAATCCTAAATTGACAAGTCAATCGGCCAGTTTTGGAAAGTGGAAAGAGGCGGAGAAGAGGGAAACCGAGTTGGAGAGGGAGACCTCCTCCAACCGGGCGGCCAACTCAATGCCGAGTTGGGGAGGGACTCCACTCCCTCCCCTGGCGCCAGCCCCTCCCACCTATATAAGGAGGCAGGGCTCCCCTATGACACACAAGTTCCTATCCTCTAAACTAAACCCTAGATCTAAACCCGGTTTAGAGCTATTTGATTTAGAGCTTCTAATTGCTTTAGCCATTGGTTTAGAGCCTTCTAATTGGTGTGTCTAATTACTAGACCACTAATAGCCTCTCTCATAAGCTCCACCATACTACTTTGGCTTAAGGCGAAGCCTGCGTGATCTTCCCTCTACTTAGGTACCACGCCGTTGTCTTTGGGAATCGCGAGGAGAGTGCTACAACCTCCATTTTCTGGAACAAGGAGAGGAAGGTCTTCGCCGAAGGCGAACGTGACCGATCTGAGGCGCTGGGAACGTGGCGCTGGAAGGATCGTCACGCGATCTTGAGATCGGAAAGAGTACGACTACATCATCCACGAATCTGCTCGTTAACCGCTGGAATCTTGAGGTGAGTTCCACTATCAACTCGTTGCTACAATCTAGTAGATAGATCTTGGCTTGTTTGTTTGTATGCGATAGAAAATTTTTGTTTTCCATGCTACGAACCCCTACAGATGGTACTACTGATTTGAGTTTTCCTTTTTGCTATCTGCTCTGAATGGCAGGCTCGGGTACTAATATGCATGCTCTTGACACAGTACTGGACTTATTAAAGGTTCCATTACTAATATGCATGCTCTTTGTCTGTGAAATGGTCTTCTTTGTCTTCTTTGTGAAATGGTGCTGCTGTTCTTATTACATTTTGGCTGTGAAATGGTGTTGCTGTTGTTATAGGGTTGTGCTACTAGTGCTAGTAGCAAATTTATGATTTGGGTTATCAATGGGGATGGGGCTATTTTTGTCTTGCAGGGTTTTCATTTGAGTTGCCCGTTTCTCCTGAAGTGTCGATTCACTTCTGTTTCGGTTGAGAAATGGGCACTCCTAGGTCAAAAAACTAGCAAAGGTCATGCCGAATTTTTTGGCCGGGATTTGTGCTAACTTTTTGCCTCTTTTTAATAGAGTAGTGCAAACATGTCGGGCAACAACGAGGCCGGCCCTTCTAAGGACATGATCAACGTCGAAGAACAAGCTAGACAGGCCAACCAGTCATTCTGGCGGGGGTCCCAACAGGAGGAGGAGGAGGCGATGAGAATGACACCACCACCGGAGAAGGAGGCGACCGTCGCCAGAGCTGCTAGGGACAATGAGGGCGGAGATCCTGATTACGAGGGGCACGAAGACGACTCGATGGAACTAGTGAAGGCGGCGGGGAAGAGGATGACACCACCGATGGCGGCGCCCGCACCGATGGCGGTAACGGCAACCCGGCCGCTTCTCAGAAGAAGAAGAAGGAACAGAAGGAGCGGAAGGTGCCAGTGCTCGCCACCGTCTGCGATGAGTTCACTAAGGTCACAGAAAGTGGCCTACCCATTGCGCCAGAGGCGATTGCTAAAGGGTACGGCCTGCAACTCGGGTGCATCGTCCGGGAAAGCATGTCGATCAACACGAAGTACATCAGACATGCTGACAATGCAGCTTTGGTCGATAAACTCCTTAAGAAGCTTCACAAGCGATACAGATTCCCAGAGCGGTTTAAAAACCTCGAGAGAAAGAACCCGGTGAATAAACTAGCCCTCACGAAGATGAGCAATGCCTTGAGCAGCTGGAAAACCAGGGTGAAGACTAGCATTGACAAAGGTGAAAGCTGGGAGGTTATTAGTAAGAAAAATCCGATGCTCGACAAAGAGGAGTTTAAGATATTCAAGGCGGATATAGCTACCGCTGACGCTATAAAATGGACTAAATGGGGAAGGAGTATGCGGGAACAGAACATAGGTAACCACCACCTTGGAAGCGGCGGTTACAGGGAGAAACAAGCCATTTAGGACAAGGAGGACGCTGAGCTTGAACGCCTTGGTAAAGACAACCCTTGGATTAAAATCACGGACTTGCAGCTTGGGCAATTTGTTCGGGCCCGCTACTACCTGGACAAGGAAACAGGGGAGTTCATCACTAACGATCCGGAGGTGAAGGACTTCGAGAAGAAGCTGGTAAGGAATTTATCGCTAATCTCAAATCTATTGCGTTCTAATTAAAATAATGAAGCCAAGAATCTAAATGGGTTCACCTTTCCTTGTCTCTGCAGGAGGATGAACTGAGCATCGCCACAGTAGTCGCCCTAGGATTCATTTGAGCCATGGGACACGGTTTTCAACAGGGCGACCAATGCTTACAAGAAGAGGGACAAGGGGTTGCCTCCGTCCTCAGCTGGCCGTGTGTCTGGCTTCGGTACGAGCATGAAGTTCAAGGAGTACTACAAAGAGGACTCCAAGAAAAGAAGGGAGAGGAAGAACCAAGATGAAGCCGTTGTTGAAGAGCTGAAGATGAAGGTGCAGACACTGGAGGAGAAGGCGGTGGACGAGAAAACGGTGGAAAAGTTAGTGGAAGAGAAGCTCCGCTCGATGACCCCCCTGAGTTTTTCGAGGGGCTTACTGCTTGGAATGCGGGAGGTCGACAGGGGCCGATACATCTGCCCAGCTTAAGCGGCAGCAACTTGGGCATCAATGTTACCGTGTCGCTGGACCTGGTGACCCCGCCGGCCGTCAACATCGGGATGCAGCTGCTCGTTTTGGTCACACCGACACCCCCTCCCACCAAAGGTACCAATAAGGCGCAACCGACGGTGGTGGTGCTTCGTGAGGCACCCGAGCGGGAGATTGCAGATGATGATAGGCCGGCCGCCAGCATCGGCCGTGTCTCTACATTAGCCGAGATCCATGCCATCACCAAGGTAACTAATTAGTTAGTGCACGTCATCTCCTTTATGCCTTTGATGCATGACTGCTACCATCTCATGACGCCCAACAACATGTTTTTGCCTCAGGACACTTCTTGTGTACTCCTGCTTAAAGATGTCGGCGGTGAGTTGAAGGATGTTGCCAAGGGCACTCTCATATAACCGGCGAGCCGCACGATGCACAACAATCCAATGGATGATGACGTGATGAGGGTCAGGTTGGCTCGGGTGTTGCCAGGGTGCAACGACATGGACCCCCCCTTTCAACCTCAGGGAGCCGACGAACACAAGACCCTTGGAGAATGCTACAACTGGCCCTTGACATGGCCGAAGACCCAGATTCGTCTTGCGGGGGGAGCACCGGCGCCACCTCTCGACCGATCGCTCGGCCACCACCTCGAAAGCCAGTAGCCGCCATCGTCGCCACCACCAGCCTTCGCCAGCAACTCTTGGCAGCGTGTGCACCGCCACATGGCAAAGACGTTGTGCCGCAACCGCTGTCGCCCCGCTACCACCAACACATGATAGCACCCATGAAGATGATGATGAATTGGTCAACGTTGACGACTTCATCAACACTGGCGCCGCCAAAGGATTGTATATGCCTTCTGTGGATGAAGAACCCTTCACAGCTCGTGACGACCATCAAGCTGGTAGGCCCAATACATGCACGCAACGCCTGGTATTCCATGGTCTTTCTCAAGAGACGCCTCCGGCCGCCGATCCACCACAAGAGAAACCGGGATTGGTTTTCAGCCCCAACACACTCCGAAAGGCGGATGATGAGCAGATGGCAGTGGCTGACACTATTGTGAAGAAGAAGCACTATAGGAAGAGAGGTAATAATAATAAGAAGAAGGGTGTGAGCCAGCCTCTTCCGAAGAGGATCCGGGGTCAGGACGCTGTCGTCGTACCATCCACACAATATGGCTTGCCCCGAGTGCATGTAGCTGGTGATCCGATATTGACTACGGATATGATCCACATTGCGGTTGGAGCCATGTTAACTTTGTACGAGGGTGTCAAGACACTAGAGGGCCTCCTTCTTAAAGACGAAGATCCAAATTACCCGGTTTTCATGGCCAAGGTGCCATTGGACGTGGGCTTCGTCGATGAACCCCCCGCGGATATATTCTTCATAGCGTTCGAGGACATAATCAAGCTGTTTCTCATGAAACGGCTGGACTATAACTTGGTCCGCCTATACGCGCTCAATCTGGCGATCACGATCAAGAGAGAAAGTACCCCGGAAATCGCGATAGTGGATCCCTACTACATGCGGGACAACCAGTTGGTCGAAGGATCAGAGACACGGACCAAGGCGACGGCGTACCTCGAGAAGTTCATGGTGGACAACAAGAGGAAGGGCACACTTCTTTTGCCTTTCTTTTCCGAGTAAGTACACACACTCGCTCATCGCCACCGTAACTTATGCATTTCTTATAGATTTCTTCCTTCGCTCTTTTTCCAACATTCTGTTCCAATTGTGTTGCGCAGAGACAAATACTGCACACTCATCGTCCTTGCCCCGAGGTATTCGCTAGCCACGTATTTCGACTCGGAGAGTTTGACGAAGAAGAAAGACTACACTAGAATAAGGGGTGTTCTCAATGAGGCTCTCGAGGGCTACACCAAGAAGGGATGCACCTTCGTAGATAAGGGGGAATGTATCAAGGATGGCAAACACGTGTTCAAGCACGTGCTCGAGTTCCCTCAAGGTCAAGCGATCGACTCGATGCCAAGGAGGCCTTCTACGTCCTCCATCACCTTAAAGGCTATGTTCGGGATTGCCAGAACCTAACGCTGCCATCTAGTCTCCGAGGATGGGCCGAAACTTTGGCGCGAATCGACGATGCTGATCTTAGAGAAGACTTTCATCGCATTCAGATGAAGTTGTCACAAATCATCATTGAAGATGTCAACACAAGGAGGGTGCCCTACAACAAGCCAGAGGGCTAAGTAAGAGGGAGATCGAAGAACGCCTCCGTAAGCAGGGTGACACAAGGACGTGGATGACGAAAGAGGGCTATCTACCGTTCCCGAAGCCGAGCGAGAAGAGGAAGTCTTCATCATGATCGATGTGTGCCTCTAGCATGATCCAGTGTGTGTATATTCTTGATGGACGCCTGCTGTATTAGTGTGTGCATAAACTTTACTATCTCGTGGTCGAAATGGTCATTGTTGTTAGACTTAAACTACCTTGTGGTCGTGTTGTCGTTGAACTTATTGCTTCTATGATGATCTATTTTTTAGGTTTATGGATCCTTTGTTTTATATTCTGTGAACATATATATATATGGATGTGAACCCTTTATTAATTATTTTCGTTATATTTTTACTAATATGCCTTGTCGTCTATAGAGATGGCGACGAGGTGGTATGTGGTGTACATGGGTAGGGTTCCAGGAGTCTACGAGGAGTGGGAGGATTGTCACAAACAAGTGAACAAGTTCAGCGACAACATCTACAAAGGATACGCGACTAGAGAGGAGGCGGTAGCCAAGTGGAGGAACCACTTGTGGAAGAAGAACCGAATAAAGATATTGGTCGGGATAATGCTCTTGCTCACCATTATCACAGCTGTATTCTATTTGATCCTAGTGTAGGCGGCGGTGGCCACTTCATATTTGTAATGTGAGATGATATGAACTTTGTATTCGGCGCTTGTGTAAAAATTCGGCACTTGACACTATATATGTATCTCGATCGGGCTCTAAGTGTGATGACATTATACTTGTGTTTGTATTATATGTCGGTTTTCATCTACTACATGTGCAATATACTGTTTATATTGATCTGGATAAATACTGTATAAATCCTATATAAATACCTGATTATACACCAGGAATGTATTTTATTTTGAATACATGTAATATACTTAGTGGCGCATATAGAAACGGTGTCTGTGGCGCATATAGACTTTGTGGCGCATTGGACTGTATGCGTCACTGATATCTGCTTCCTGTGGCACATTCCTATATGTGCCACAGGAAGCAGATATCAGTGACGGGGTAACAGTGGCGATAGAGATATGCGCCACAGAAGATGAAATTCCATGCGCCACAAAAGAGTTGTTTCCTAGTAGTGAATGGATAGTTACAAATAGTAAAGTCTCCATTTTCATGTACTTGTATAATTTGTTTATTTCCTTAACTCCAAAATATATATGAGTTTCAACTTCAAATTCACATGTTTACAGAAACATCATCTTTCTAACACACCGTATATTTTTAGATTTTCTTGAAAACTTTTTAATTTTGGTTTTCATTATAACTTGGTTTTCACAGAATACTTCTCTGTAGTACTGAGCTAACCGTGCCAGCAGAAGCCATGAAGCAAAGCAGAACAAGCAAAAACAAACTGATACGGCATCACGAAACCTATATATAGCCACATCGCAAAGTGCGTTCCAAGCAAAGCCCTACACCAGGCAGGAAACACCAAGCAGGTTTGGCACCTACACTGCAACAACACAGCGCCCGCGCTACCTTTCCGCGACGCATCATTTGGTACCAGAAAGGGGGATCGATCGATCAATCATCATCACATGCCCAACAAACTAACCGGATTTGCATGCAATCTGTCTGAAACCACACGAGAAAAGTGTTGCCCTACCAAGCTGCTCCCAACTGAAAGGTGGAAATGATGAGTGGGGGTGATTGATACACACCCACGATTCCAGCCTGCACGAACCCAAGTCAAATGGATCTCGTCGTCTCGTTGATTGGCTCCACCGCCAGACAAACAGACCATGGTCTAACATCACATCAACCGGGGTAGAGTATGTTTACAGAAAAACGCGGCATGGCGTGGCTGAGTTCTGCAAAAGATGTTCCCAGGAGAGGGGGGCACTGTTGTTGGTGCATCGTGGCTTGCATGGCTCCAGGAACACGAGGTGATGAAACTGCTGCTAATCCAGCTGCAGTAAGCTGTGTGCATACGAGCAGACAAAAAAGTGCAAGGTAGATGCATTCTTCAGCAGTGCTTGGCGGAGCAGCATCAGGACAGGGCCATCTGCACAGTAACATGAATGGAGTCAGAGTTTGACGGAAAAGGAAACCTCATAGGTTAATTCTTTCTTGTTTGCTCGGTCAAAGTAGAACAGTCTTTCAGTTTGAAAGGCATTACAATCACAATCAGTATTCACCTTTACCTGAAAGAGCTTTGGTGTTAAGACTTGAGAGTAATATACATTTTCCTAGTTTAATGTTCAAGATAATAACCATGCTGGTGGTGGTCATAATTTGGTCAGCTTTAATCTTCTGTTTCGTGGGCTCGTGGTGGTGCAGCTGTCTAACATAAATGTGTAATGCGTGTGTCCAGCTCTGTAGGAACTCCGGCTCAGGAAGTACATAACGTTCGAGCAAAAACAACTCATGGAAGAGGTTGTTTTCCAAATAGGCTTTTTACTGAATGTTTTCTTTTTTCTTCAAATCTAAGTATGGTGAGACGTACGTAGATGCAAACAAGAAAATATTTCCGTATATGTTGAGTACATAACCAAACATACAATTATGGTGGTAAAAATGTCCATTGCCAGGTTTCATTTACAGGGGGGTAGAATGTGCACAGTGATAGTTCTCCCTAAATATAGTTATCATCAAAAACAAAGGTTAAACTGAAAGAAAGTTCTTTTGAGAACTGTATGATAGTTCTCCCTAAATAACATATTTTTGGTTCTTATGTGTACAGCAAAATGCAAACAGAGGTGAACCATATTCTGAATGGTGCACAAGGTGCAGCAGAAATTTCGCAATGCAGAACCTGCTGGTTAACCATAATTTTGTGAAGGATTCCAGAATGAGGGAGCTCTTATTCTTAACTTTAGAAAACAGAAAACAATTAGGGATGCCATAGACATCAAAACTATATATATAAGCAATAAAACCAAAACAATATCTCTATTGGTACTACGTCATTAAGATTTAACACAAAACTGATCCATGATTGGCAACAAGTAATCAATCACTATGCCACATGGTTATTGAGTGAAAAATATGTTATTTGCTTGTAAGTTGAAACTCGTCAGGATCAAGTTGTACTATTGCTTGTTTCTGGCATTACATGAGAACGCACAGGTTCGATTTTTTTTTTTTGCATGGCTTCAAATATTATTTACTCAAGTGATGAAAGAGTGACACTTTTTACTTGTCAAATTCGGTAAGATACCACTTTTACCTTTAAAGCATTATTTATGACGAGCAAACTTAGTATATCCAAACTAAATATTATAGCCAATAACTTTGATCAAAATAATATGGTTTGACCGGAGGGACTCATGCATGAGTTAGTGCAAATAACAATAAAGAAGTGTTAGAACCATTGTTTTGTATTTACCTAGGATAGGTGCCTTTCAGAAATCATAATCTTCAAAACTTTTAAGTCAATGATTTTAAACTCAATTTTGCATTTTAACTAATCATTTACCGAGGAATTATGAAACATGATCCAACATGTGAAAAGAAGCACAGTTTAACATGTAACTAGATAACTCAAAGGCTGGTGCTATTACCAGTTCCATAACATTTCTGTTCTTTACTGTCATCGATGATGCTTCAGCGAAAGCTTGTGCAGCTTGGGCATCTGCTTCTGCCACCTCCGCTTCTCTTGCTGCTGCTTCAGCTTCAGCCATTAGAGCCTCTGCCTCTGCAACTGCACAGGCAGCAGCGTATGCAGCCTCTTCAGCAGTCATGGTTGCCGTACGAGCCAATTCAGCATCAACTTGAGATTCCGTGAGGGTTTTACTACCATCTCTCTCTAGTCTGTGGGGCTCTGTTTGTATGTCTTCCAGAAGTAGCATTTTGGGGCTTCGTTCCTCAGAGCACAGTGAATCAGGTGCAATCCTGTACTTCCGGTTCACCTGCAATATTCATCAGCGGAATCCTAAAATAACCTGCAGTCTACACTCTACTGTCTACACTCTTCGTACGAGTAACTATAGTCCAGAGAAAGATAACAATCAGTCCATTCTCATGACTTAAGCCACCTCACATGCCCGTGAAATATGCAGCAAAGCCCAGCAACAATAAAAAGCCCAGCAACCAAAAAGATCACTTTCAATATTTTAGTACAAGTAAATTACAAACTTGCGGCACAGTGAGATTCAACATAAAATGGGGCTGGAAATCATGCAAAGCTAATTGCCGGTATTTTTGGTACTAATGTACTATACATGTATGGTGCACAGATAAATATGTGTATGCATCTTTTGGAGCGCATACATATGCAATGGTGCCAAAACATGCAAATACTGGAAAGGATAAATTGATTCTGCTTTAGCAAATATGATATGTCAATATGCCATCGATGTCGATTGTTCAGTTGAAAGAATTATGCTTGCAGGTTTCTCATAAAGCTGGTTGTATAAAACCAATTACTTGAAGTTATTCCAAGTGGTATCACCAAGTAGTTTCGCCTCAATCATCAATGCTGTATTAGCTATATTTCCTCTATATACAAGCATAAATAAGAAGTTGAGGTAAAGTGGGGTTACCTGTATTAATTTTCCACTGGCGGTCAAGTCCTTCAGTTTTGCAGACAATATGTGATCAAAATCACTAGGTGGCCAGTATTCCTCCTATATGAAACCTCGTTAATAATTAATAAAGTTATCACATGAAAGCAAACAAGAGAAGTGTAACACATTCCTAATTTATAAAAGATTTTTATTAGCAAAGGCCAAAGGGTAGCAACTGCAGACGTGGTTATTATTTTAAAATGGCATCAGTGTTCTATAAGGCACATGGCACGAGAAAAAAAAATCATCTTGAAAAGATGGACCAGGCTGGTGCTGGTTTTCGGCTGATCTCCAGGCAGAAAAGGATAGAAAAACTATCTAGCTTTTGTTGCATCTCGAATTCCAACTTTTAAGAAATATAATGGTTGGAACTTTGAATTAACAAAATGGAAAAAATAGAGAATTTGTGATGAAAGAGTGGGATTGGTGGGGGTAGGGGTTAACAGGTGCGAGGTTCAGAAAACAAGAACCAGTCTGGTTCTGTTTTACTGGTCGGTTCTGGCATGATTTCCAAACCCCGGTTGGGGCAGACATCAGATGAAAGGGGTTAAGGACTCACTTTATTGTGGGTTCTACAAATTGCTATCTGTGAGCTCATTTAGATACAATAGAATCAGGTTACATGTAGTTTTTTTGGGAACAAAACTGTCTTCGCTCAGGATTTCATTTCAGGAGTAACCGTATCCTGAGGAAATTATTATTTTCTCCCTCCCTTTGTGGTACTGACCCATGGGGACAAAATACCCTCTAAGAACTATCCAATAGCCCAAAGTTTGTTGGTTAAGTTAAAACACCATCCATCTATAAGAAGTTCTCCTGCTAAGTAAAACCTTTGGTTGACTAAATGGAATGAATGGAAATAAAAATTAACAAATGTAAACACTCCCCTAAACATGTTCAAGATATTATTCTTTTAAAACAAAAGCAAGATGTCAATAGAAGAGTTCATTTACAGATAGATCAAAAATAATATGCCTTTAGTGCTAGAAAGAAAACAAAAACAGAACAAGGATGCAAACCTCTATGTAATTAGCAATAGTAGTTCTGTGTGACCCTGTAGGCTCATTCAAGTTCTTCACAGACTCCAATATGATATTGTTTAGCCTGCAGGAAAGCCATAAAATCAAAGTGGAGCATCCATAATATCTTGTTTTTTTCTTAGATAGAACTGTGAGGGGAATACTAAATGACATAATTTAGAATAACACACATAGGATTACCTTGAGCGAGGTTTCCTTGCATTTGAACTATTCCACAATTGACTAGATACTGATGCTATAGGCTTTTCTTCAACAATTTCATCATCAACATCAGAAGAAACTGTGCTGTTTGCAATCTGGTGGTCAGTATTCTTAGGAGTAGATTGGTTCTTTTTTGTGGCAGTCCTTCCCTTCTCCCGAGAACCCGATGGGGTGAAAAGTACATTGATATTGCGCCACTTGTCCTAAGTAGTAATTCATAGAAAAAAGGGCATGCAAATTTAATAACTGAAGATGATTATCTGGAATTTTTTTAGGAAATGATATCTGGAATTTCAACATCAGATAACACATGATTTCAAAGAACAGAAATTTCAGAATGACCCTTGTTGAAGTGACCTCAAGAGAAGTGGCGGGAAGTGTAAACAGTTCTAACCTTCAAGTCCACATTCGAGCGGTAGCGCAAGATGGAGCTGAAATTTGGATCTTTCAGTATCGTGCGCCAATTTCCCACTCCATGCTTTTCTATTCCAGCTCTAAGAGCAGCATCTTCCTCAGAAGTCCACCTTTGTTTGGGAGCTCCCATGCTTAGTCCAATCTCTCCCGTCAAAATACAATGCAAAACGAATGTGCACCTTCTAACCTAAATATATTCAATCAGAACATTGTAAATGCTTGCACAGTAAACTGATACAAGGAAATGGTATGTGCTCGATTCCATTCATATCAAATGCTGGATATTATTCTAATCTGAGTATTGCCCAAAATACTACATGTGCAAAAATATGAAACAGAAATAAGAAAATAAATGCATGCATTGCATCCATCAGTTCTTGGTTAAAGCAACAAACTAGGTTTACACAAACTTTAGTGTACTAAACAATGCGGGATATGATGAAGTCTCAAGTGAAATCTAGGTACACCAAGAGTCGTTTAAAGGATATTTTAATTTCTTAAATCATGACATTCTATTGTCGTTCATTGGGAAATTTGGCCCATTTTTCCTTAATGATAAACATTTGATTCATGGTGGTATATTAATTCTAAAGAAACAATTGCACTCTTAATATGGCCAAACAAAGCTCCAAACTGGGGTTCACGAGATACCTCCAAGCATTAGATTTGTGGAAATAATTTGGGCCAAAACATGTGGGAAGTTTAATGCATCTCCGGATGAGCTTTGTTTGATGATTATGATTTGTGAGCATCATATGATGCAGTGGCTGGGACAATACGCCTAAGGCGCTCAAACAAACCATGAGGAATATCAGTAGAGAACGCAAGACACAATGGTGTTAGTCGCTTGGTGCTGGGGGCTCCAAACAGACAAAAGTAATACATCATGACTAATAAGAGCAATAACAACGGGCATTCCGTAAAGCTAGAATTTGCTGCACTATCCCTGTTTGTATCTGAAACTCTTTCTGACACCATCCTGAAACAACCTCCAAATATTACTGAAGTACTGGAAAAGCATCATTGCGTCCTAACAGCTTAAATTCCTAGACCGCTAGTCAAACTGAACAAAATATCAGGGGAGAAAGTGATAACTATCAGACCTATATGACCCATCCATTATCAAAAATAGAAATTTGAGTATGGTCACAAACATGGTGCCAATGTGATTGTCTAACTCTTTATTTCCTAGTGCACTAGTATCACAGAGAAAGTTAAATCAATGTCTTATACTTGGATCAAACTGATATGTCAAACTGAATGTGATAAAACAAAAATCAGTGCTTGACAGTGAAACTTGGTACACATAAAGTCATTGCAGACGATTGCTGTACAGAATACTACTGTACAATGTAATATGGCTTCAGAGGATAGAGCGTCGTAGGGACTGACACTGCCAAGAGAAGAAAGGGCAAACCATGGAGTCACGAAAATTGCAACAGAGTACTGATGCAACCTATGTTCCACACAAAACCATCTTGATACACAGCACGATGTGCCCACACATCACATCCCAGTCGCAGTGAAATGCACCAAGGTGATGCCTTTTTCAGTCTGATCTAAAGCAGCTAAGCTGGACATAATAATCGCATTTGTCAACACCAAACTTCGCAAGTGCGCATCGAACTTAAGTACAGACCAAGGGTTGCTATACGCTGATCGGCTCCTATGCTCAGACCATATTAATCGCAACCAAGAACTACGGGACGTTTATGCGGATGCCTACCTCGCGATTCCCCAGCCAACGATTGCCGCAAAAATCACAGGTAAAGGAGTGCCCAAATAGCGCGAAGAAGGCAAAATAGATTGGGGAAAAGAAAGCATGTGTACTATGTGGATCACGCGAGCGGTTCCAGTGCGAGGAGGAAAGTAAGAAATTTGTTGCGGGGATCGTCGACGAGATAGTACCTTGGCGGATGCTGGCTAGCATTGGGCGAGCTTGGGCAAGAGGGGCACGAGACGAGGGCAGCGAAGGAAGGGCAGCAACCAGCGAAGGGGAAATTTTCTTTCATACAGGATTTATCTGTGTGTGATTTTTTTATTTTTTTTAGCATCGTGCTTCTCTTTCGCTGAAGGTTTTTAACGTTCCTGCACATGTTAAAAAAAATTCCAACATTTTTTTTCGAAATTCTACCGACCTATTAGCAATATCAACAGCAGTACAACAAAATCCAGTACAAAGAGTTCTAAAAGTAATAAATCATTGGACCACCTAGCTACGATAGCAAACACTGGCACAAGCGCCGAAGTCGCGATGCCGTCATCGCCCTATCACCGAAGCCGAGCAAAGCTTGTTTTAGTAGACGGACGAAAAGTCATCGTGCTAAGACCTCAAAGGATTAGTGCACCAGAGCAACAACCATCACCGAAGATGACAAACATAGATCAGAAGAGACTGACCTCAAACCACACCAATGAATACGATAAACGACCAGATCCCAAGGGATCCGTCGGACACATGACTCCACTCGCCCTCCGTCGATGCTAGACGCACTACCAGAGCGAGGATAGAGCGGGGAGACTCTTATTCTGACTTCAGGATATAGCCGTCGTCTCAACATCCTAAAGAAGACACAGAAACAGTCTAAACAAAATATTCAGACCCCCTACCGACAAAGGGACGTGGTTCGCCACTCCTCCAAGACCCTAAAACCGCCGGAGACAGGACAGACTGGTACGATCGCCAA
The DNA here is from genome assembly GCA_023614405.1 of Avena insularis. NCBI lineage: Eukaryota > Viridiplantae > Streptophyta > Magnoliopsida > Poales > Poaceae > Avena > Avena insularis. The sequence continues at coordinate 88,860,979 of CM042696.1, read as the reverse complement.
CGGAGAAAAGAAACCCCATATAGATTTTTTAGTCGCCGCCTCCTGGAACGCGCCTCTCTCTCTTCTTTGTACTAGTTCGGGAAGGCGACTTCAGGAATAATAATTGGCGGCTCCCACTCGTTAAGAAATGAGCGAGTAATTTTAGATAGCAAAACAACAAAATTAAACGTTAACCCCAACGTTTTTTTCTCTATCTCTAGAGTCGCCGCACCTGCTCCACCCCTACCGCCCTCGCAAATCGCAATCGGTCGAACCACATGCCTCCGACCATCCTCTAAGGCTGGTCATAGTGGGGAGTATCATATACTATTATCATGTGTATGATACGCTACGTATGATACTACCTCCCACCTCCTTAATGCATAGTATCATGTTGTAGTATCATAGTTGGTTTCTATTTAATTATTTGTAGAATCTCAATACAAATAAGTGTACAAGATCTATTTGTCATTAAATATTCTAGTTTTATATGCTATGATCTTTTCTCTCTTCATTAATTGACATGTCACGTCAGTTTTTTGTCAACTTGGCACACATGATACTGCTTATGATACTAGCACTAGGAGCAGCCTAAGGACCTTCCCCCTCCCTCCACACACACATTTCTTCTCTGGTATCGGTGGACCCCGCACCCTTCACGATAACTTACTAGCTACAGGTGATGATGGCCTTCTTCTCTGACATGGCTCCCTAGCAGACATCATGCCATTGACAACTCTGACGAGCTATGGTGGAGAGGGCAGGGAAGGAAGTCAACCAGGTCGGGGATGGTGGCATGTTTGTTGGGTTTGTTGATGAGGGAAAAGAGGAGAGGGGGTAAGCGAGGGATTCAGCTTTGGTGACTTGATGAGGCTAAGTATAAGTGACTTTGCCTACTTATCCACCCTCCATTTCAGATCCAACGCACCAGATTTGTAAAAATTAAAAATTGTTCAAAAAAGTTAAAAAATCCAACTTATTGATAAAGTTTTGTTTTGTTGATCAATTGTTTGTGATTACATGGCCTATTAAATTTGTAGTATGAAATCCAAACAAATCTAAACCATTAGATCTGAAACAAAGGGTGGATAAGTAGGCAAAGTTACTGAGACTTTGCTTACCAAGTCACCCAAACTGAATCCATAAGGGGGATGGGAGGCATGTGCGGGTGAAAGGAGGGGCTAAGGGAGATGAGAGATTACCAATAGCGGGGTCCATATGAGATGCACGTCGCGGGATATAGTAGCACATCACAAGCGCTTGACAAAGAGGAATTATGTATTCGCTTCCCTCTACTCGAGCTTTTCCCTTGTTAAGTTTTTGTATTCTCTGTCTAAATCAGACTGATACGTCCATTTTGCATCACTATCCTATATCATATTTACTGTTATTTATTGATATATTTCATATTAAAAGATGATACTTATGTTATTTTATCTGTTTTTGCATGGTTGATGACTTTTGAAGCATTGACCGCTGCAGTCAGGATTCTAATGGAAAATGTGTTGTTTGGAGGTGAAATTCGTGAAGATCAGAAAATTCGGGAAAATACATGGAAAATTCTATTTTTCAGAAGACGAAGATTGACAGAAGGGGAAGTGGAGATGGGCCACAGGGGGCCTACACCACCCCCTGGTGCGGGCAGCCCTAGGTCGCGCCAGCAGGTGGTGTGGCTGCCCTGGCTCACTCCAGGCTCTCCCCTCTGGCGTATATTATCCCCTCGAAACCCTAATACCTGGGGAGCGATCACAGAAAGATTCTGCCACCTCTGCGGGGCGGAAAACACCGAGAGAGAAAGATCTCTCCGGCAGACAGAATTCTGCCAGGAGAATTCCTTCCTAGAGAGGGGAGATCGTCGCCATCAACACCACCATCAAGATGGACTTTATCAGAATCATCATCATCACCACCACCACCACCATCTCCACCAGCACCATCATTACCACTTCATACCACTGTAACAATTGGTTTGAATCTTGCATAGTTCTTAGGGGAAACTTTTCCGGTATTGATTACTCCTTATAGTTGATGCTATTGAGTGAACCATTGAATTATTATTTATGTTCAGATTGTTACATATCATTATATCATCTTTTATCTTGATCCATATGATGTCTTGTGAGTAGTTCGTTTTGTTCTTGAGGACATGGGAGAAGTCATGTTGTTAGTAGTGGAATTGTGTTGAGAAAGATTCAATGATTTGATATTTAAGTTGTGGTGTATTTCTTCTAGTGGTGTCATGTGAACGTCGACTACATGACACTTCACCTTTATGGGCTTAGGGGAATGCATTGTGTATTTGACTACTAATCATAGGGGTTGTCGGAGTGACAGAAACATGAACCCCTGTTAGGAAACCTTTGCATAAGGGACATCAGGGTCTTAGAGTTTAAAGTTGTGTTAGGTTTCTACCTTAATTACTTTCTTGTACTTGTGGATGCTTGTAAAGGGTATAATTACAAGTATGTATTAGTCCTAGGAAGGTCGGTACATTAGCACAGGTTCACCCACACAACACTTAGCAAACTAAAGAAGATTAATCAACTATATGAAGCGAAAGCACTTGATGATATTCCCGTGTGTCCTCGAGAACGTTTGGTCATCTTAAGTAATACAACCGGCTTGTCCTTTGCTAAAGAAAGGATTGGTCCACTTACTGCATTTATTCTTATCTTTTATTTACTCGTACTTTATTTATCTACATTATCAAAAAACCCTAAAAATATGTTTGCTAAGTATTTACAGAGAATTCCTGCTCCAAGCCATTCGCAAACACCTTCTGCTCCTCGTTGGGTTCGACACTCTTACTTATCGAAAATACTGCGATACACCCCCTATACTTGTGGGTCATCAAGAGTATTTTCTGGTGCCGGGCAGTGAAGCGCTATTGGAGAGTGGAACTGGTAAAGGAAACTTCTACTGTGAGTATTGTTTATTTCTATTAGTTGCTTTATTTTCAATATGGATAATTCGCTGAGTTTCTTATTTCGTAATGCTACTACCACTGCTAAGGTAGTAGATGAACCACCACCTGCTGAGAATGATACTTTTAAAATACCTACACGAATTATTGATCGTGTTATGGATAACTATTATGTTGGAGATGAAAGTGTCCATCCAGGTGATCATTTGCTCTTTATACACGAATTATGCGGGTTGTTTAAGTGTGAAGGTATTACAACAGATCAAGTCAAGAAGAAGTTATTCTCATTATCACTAAAAGGAAGAGCTGAGGAATGGTATAAGCTGCTAAAGAATGGTCAAGCTCTTGAATGGGAGGAAATAGTATCTCTCTTTAATTCTAAATTTTATCCTCCTAGTGAGATTCATAAAGATCGGAATCAAATATACAATGTTTGTCCTCTTGATGGAGAGAGTACAGCTCAAGCTTGGGGAGATTGAAGTTACTAATGCTCAAGTGTCCTATTCATGAGCTCTCCAACAATATTATTATCAATAACTTTTATACAAGGCTTTCTCTTCATGATAAGGATTTATTGGATGCCTCTTGTGCTAGATCATTCACTCGCATGGAAGAAGAAGCTAAATGAGTTCTTCTAGACCGTATTCAAGACAATGCTGAAGCATGGGATAATGACAAAGGAAGGAAGTCAGGTATAAATTATGATTATAAATGCATTGAATCTTTTATGGGAAATAATGACTTTCAAAATATTGAAAGTGCTTATGGTCTAGACTCTCAAGCTATTGCAACTTATTTTAAGTCTTTTGCTTCCTATATTGAAGTTCCTAAAAAAGAAGTGGAATAAGTATCATGAACCATATAAAGATGTTGCTAAGTGTGTTTCTGCAAGAAATACTGAAGTTTATACTGCTAATCATGCTTTACCTGAACCTTACATTGAGAAAATACATTTCCCAGTTAAGATAAAGGAACATTCTATGATAGCTAGTATGGTTAATGAAAGTATGAATAAATCTATTGAACTTGATAAACAAATGGATGATGAACCTATAATAGCAAATGTGAAAGATTTTATCACTAAATATGAAGAAGATGGACACACTATCCTTTATAAGGATATCCCTAATATTGTTTCACAAAGTAGTGTTATAAGAGCTAGTGTCCCTGTGTTTTCTATTAGGATAAGTGATCATTGCTACAATGGTTCTTTTGATAGTTATATCATTAAATTTATGCATGATACTGAAAGTTATTATGAGAGAGGGAAGACTGTTCTTATGCATCTCAATAATATCAAGTTTCCTCGTTTTATGCTGAAAGTTTTTATGTTGCACTTCTTTTGCCTTCCTATGCTAGTAGCCTCTGGTTTTAACAACTTGTTTGTTTATAAAATTCCCTTGCATAGGAAGTGGGTTAGACTTAAACATGTGTATTTTTGCTCCTTGATGCTCTCTTTTACTTCGATCCATATTCTTATGTGAGCATCATTAAAATTATCATGCCCATCTTAATGGCTACAAAGAAAGAGCTTTTTGGGAGACAACCCAATTTATTTGTGCTTTCAGTTTGTTTTTATTCTTTGAGTCTTGGAAGTTATTACCTCGGTAATAACCTCTTCTTATCCTTTTTGTTTGGTTCTTGTGTCAAGATCAACCTCTAATAAGAGAGAAGTAAGATTTGGGGAAGTTGTTGTCCCGAAACAGATTTTTGTGCTTCACCGTAAAAATTCGTGAGAGATTTCTGTATATCGGATTGAGCTGTAATTTTTTGTGCTTCTGCCCCAGGTTATTATTTAACTTTCGTTAGTTTTGAACTTTTTGATTTGAGCAACAAAAGATTTTCGAAAAAAATGATCTTCACCAGCAGGTGGTGTGGCCGCCTCGGACTCCGTCTCCGACCCGTTTTCTTCTGGTACCTTCCTTTTGTCATAAAACTTCTTAATATATAATCTCCCGGATCCCCCGAGGTTCGTATATCGTTTTCTCATCGTGTTTTTGTTTCGATCTGTTTCTGCTAGGAACTATTCTTAAAAGTTTAGAAGCACAATGGTCTCCGCCAAGGATAAGGGAAAGGAGCCTATGGAGGAAGATCTCCAAGACCCCGGGCAGGAGAAGGAGATCAAGAGTGAAGATGAAGAGGAGGCAAAGAAAAGCCAGCGTCCACACACCGGCACTACCATTGCAAACATTGGAGTGTTGGCAAACCCTGCCAAAATCAAAAGGATTGCACGGATGTCAACTGGAGGGAAGCCTCCATGTCACTGTTTGGCTCCACGGTCACTTCCTCCATGCACCAAGAATCCCTTCCATACCCTTATCCATGAGCATCAATTCCAGAATATGCCCAAGGAGAAACTACCCTCCAATTGGGATACGCCTCGTTCTAACCATGTAGGAAAAGAAGACTTCAAGGAGGAAGAGTGGGGAAATAATCACAAGAGCTGAAATTCGCAACCCGACATGATCATGAGCCGCATTGAGCAAAACTCGGAGTTGATTCATACTCTCACCTTCGAGATTGAGGACTTGGGGAAATTAATCAAAAAGCTCATCAAGAGAATACCACCACCACCGAAGTAGTAATTCGTCATCAGGTTTTGGCATCCCCTTGGTTTGTTCCAAGCTTGAAACTTGAAATCCCTGCTTCCCTCTACAAAGGGCCTATCTTTTACTTTTTAGTTGAGTCAGTAACCTATTCCCTTCTATCTCAGCAAGTATTTTGAGTTGCTGTGTTTCATTCATTCATATGATGATTTATTCAATCATGTTTCTTATGTTCCTTGTTTTGCACATTGCTCTTATCTTAGTGAATACTACTTCGAAAGCTATCATTGAAAACCCTTTATGTGTGAACTCCTGCAAATTGTCAACTATTCTTCGACCAAGAGCTAAGTTTGCCATTACCAATTATGATTTACTTTATGTATATTTATTGTGTTTCCATTACTTATTGCAAGTTAAGTTATATAATAGTGAGTTGTCTTCTATTATGATTTATGTATTAATGAATGTGATGCTTCTTATCCGTATTCTTTTATCGACTCTTCACTCCATAAACTTGAGGTCATGTTTATTGAGCTCAGTTTTCGCTTGGGGACAAGCGAGTCTAAGCTTGGGAGAGTTGATACGTTGCAAACATATCTATAATTTTTGATGTTCCATGCTTGTTTAGTATCTACTTTCTTATGTTTTGTCCACACTTTGGATTACTTTTTATACACTGTCTTGGACTAACCTATTGACAAGATGCCACAGTGCCAATTGCATGTTTTCTGCTATTTTTGGTTCCAGGAAAGTCGGAAAATGAATATTCTCGGAATTGGACCGGACAAAAGCCAAAGTCGATATTTTACCGGAAGACTCACGGAGCCAGAAGACGAGACGGAGAGGGGCCACAGGGCGGCCACACCATGTGGTGGCGCGGGTCCACCCTGGCCACGCTACCTGGTGGTGTGGGGCCCCTGGCCGGCCACCGACCTCGCCTCTTCACCTATAAGATGCCTCCCGATGCAAAAACCCTAAAGAGTCAAGCCTCCAGCCACAAAAAGTTCCACAGCGCCGCCGCCACCGAAGGGGAGATTCGGGGGACAGTAAGTCTCTGTTTCGGCACCCTGCTAGGACGGGGAAGTACCCCTGGAGCCATCTCCATCGATCTCCACCACCATCTCCATCGCCTTTTCCGACTCCCATGATGAGGAGGGAGTAGTTCTCTCTCGAGGCTAAGGGTTCTACCGGTAGCTATGTGTTCATCTCTCTCTCTATGCATGATCTTATTGAGATCATGAGCTTGTAGTCTATAGATCTACTTTGCTACTCAAATGCTTTAATAGATCTCTGCTCTCCCCATGTGTGTGAAGTTGATAGTGTGCACACCATGGTGGCACTTAGGCTAGAGATTACAAATACTTGTTATGAGTTATATTTGGAGTTGGATGTCTTTATGAAATTGTGGTGTTTGTTTGAACCATCTAGTGCTCAAGGTGATAGTGTGGGGTTATCTAGATGGGGAAAGCGAACTTTGAGGTGTGCTGTTATAGCCCTACCATGGATTAGAGTGTCCAACCGGAGAGTAGTTAAGAGTAGTATCATGAAGTGAAGATATTTATATGAGAGTGTTCACTAGTTGTTGGGGATATACTTTCCGGGTATCCTCACAGTTCCTCACTAACCAGGGTGGCCCACTTCGGGTTAGAGCATCACTTCACGGGCGACCCAGTCAGGGAGAAAGACGGAGTCCAATCCGGCTACGGGAAGGCCCAGAAGACTTACCGACTTAGGCCCATAATGTTACTTGTAGTTCAAGATGTACTCTGTAATCGACTCTTAGTCGTAGCCGGATAGATCTCTCCTGTAAACCCTAGGCCGGATATCTATATAAGTCGTCCTAGGGAGAGCCTTTAGGACACACCAATACTTTAGACCCTCAACTCGCATAGGCGAAACCCTTGTAACCCATATTCCGGCTCTGCCGTATTACTAGATTGCTAGTAGGAGTAGGATCCGTCCAAAGCCAGCGGATTCGAACCTGGGTAAACTTGTGTGCTCACTGTCCCGGAATACCGTACGTCTCACACCCCTCTCTTCCGCACGCCTCGAGGACCCCCTCATGGCGTACTTGTCATCAATCCGACGACAGTTGGCGCCCGCTGTGGGGCAAGTGAGCTTCGGATCTGCGTTCCGAACGGAATCTGCAAGAATCGGAATCAGCGAGACTATCACCGTCGGTCGCATCCTCTACGCCAGTGATGTCCCTCTCATTGTTCTCGACGAGACTTGGATTCCGGCTAGGGAGGCCGTGACTGACTACACAATCATGTCCTTTAGCGAGATCGATGTTTACATCAGTTTCGCTGAACCTGCCCAACCTACCCCAGCGGTGATGATAGAGGTAGAAGAATCTTCTGGGTCCCCTTTGTCCGCGGAGGCGGCAGAGTTCCGGATCTCAGAAAACCCTAATCCCACCCAACCCGCACCAGTTGCGGAGATAGTGGAGAAATCCGAGCCTGAAGAAGACCTAGCGGTCCAAGTCGAATCTGGAGTGGATCTCCCTAGAGGAGCCGGATCCTAGATCGACCCACCCGCAGAAGTCGAAATCCAGAAGGAACATATCAGTGACCGATTCCGGCTACGATGATCTTGAGACAGACATACCTTTTCTAAGGTACACATTACGACGTATGATACTGCAAGGCGAAAGCGCAGATGCAATTCTCGAGACCATCAAAAGTTTCGACATGGCTAATCGCGAAAGCCACAGGTACCTCAGGAAGCACGCGTCGCACTTTGTCGGATACGTGGGATCCGGATCCAGCTCTGCCGATGCTGGAGAAAACACCGACTCGGTGCTGGAGGCAATTGGAACAAACACCGACGTACCCACATCCTCGGATGAATCGATGACGTCAGCAGATTTCTGAAAGTTCTCCGCGGAATATGAAGAGGAGTACAACTCCAAGGCTGCAGAAGAAGGAGAAGCCATGGATGAAGGATCCGGGGAACACTCTCCCAAAGCGCAAGATGACATGGACGTCGGAGATAATCCCGAGGTCCAGATGTCCGAAAGTACCGATCAGAGCTTGACTCCGGGAAACGGACCCAAAGCCATCTTTGCTGCCGGCGCTGCCAAGAAGGCAAAGAAGAAGAACAAGAAGAACAAAACCCTGGCAAAAGACCCTCTGGCTGAGGAGGTGATTGCCGAGGAATAGGAAGAAGACTCGGATGGAGCACTTATCCCAGACAAGCCAAAAAAAGAAGAATCGGTGGATGGACACGTGATCACCGAAGGTGCGCGTAAACTCATCGATGCTGCATTAACCACACCTATCCCGACAGCTGCAGAACTCACTGCTGAAGAGCTGGATGAAAGGGCCCAAGCCCTACAAGCGCGTCGTCAACAACTCCTCGATGAAGCCAAAAACATCGAGGTGGAGAAGAAACGCATGACAACCAAGGACTACAATGTCTCGGTTGCATCAGAAGACACGGAGGCGTCACACAAATGACAACCAATTCCCACATGTCCGTGCCGTCCTTTTCGGAGATGAGATGGGGAAGCCACGGAAAGATAGCAAAGGAGATTGGGTATATCCAACCCCAGTACAGAATACCGTGGCGGCCCGAGAAATTCTATCGGCTAATCCAGGACTAGAGGAGATCCGTTTGGGTATCAAGCTACTCAACAAGGGACTGGAGCAGCAAAAGATCGCCCTGTCCAGAAGTCAAAAACTGGTCTCAGATTCCGACCAATGTCGAACAGATCTGGCATGGGCTGACGTAAGACCCCACCATGTTCCGGAGCAGCATTATCGCCCGAACGACGGGAGGACAATTATTCGAGAACCGGATCGTCAGGACAGCATTGCAGGACTGCACGCGACTGGAGCAACGTTGCACCAGCAGTCGAGAAAGAGGCCATCGCTGCTCTGAATCCGAGGAATCGTCCACGACGAGAATCTAACGATCGAAGGGGAGAAGATAAAGAGAAACGTCGGGAGGAGGATCGTCAAAAAATGCCACGTCCTAGACATGCAAGTCGTCCGGCTGAGCCCCACCATGGTAGGAACAACGAACGAAGAAATGACGGAAACCACGCCGGAACAAGCAGGCAGGGGGCTCGTCGTAGTCAAGACCCTCCCTGGAATCGAAATAATGACGTTCCGAATGGAGGCCGGCGATCAGCCGGAAATTATCCAGCTGCCCCACCCTCTCCACCACACAGTCATCACAATGGCTCCCAAGGAGGGCAAGGAGGACGACGTGGCGGAGGAGGTGGTGGCAGAAGCCGAAGTCCAGCTCCAAGGCACCGCAGCCACAGCTGACATTCGGGACGATCTTTATCCCCGAACGACGCAAGGCACAGGATCAACTCCAACATAGAGGCTCGGTGCTACGAAAATGATGACATCTACATGGGCCCAAAGTGCTTTGGACCACGCATCAGAGCTACAAAATTCCCGAAAGGATTTGCTATCTCAAGACATATCCAAGCCTACGACGGCATTGCTCGGCCAGATACCTGGCTACAGGACTTCTTCCAAGCTTGATGCATCGCCAAAGGCGAAAACAGCCTGGTCGCAACCCGATATCTCCCACTTATGTTGCGGAAGATGGAACGATCATGGCTCAATGAACTTCTGGAGAACACCATCCATAACTGGTATGACATGCAAAGTGCGTTCTTTCGGAATTTCGAAGGCACATATCGGAGGCCACTGTGGTGGAGACCTGGCGTTGCACCCAAAAAGCCGGAGAAACTTGCCGGGACTACCTCGGATGATGGATCGACACCAAGAACTCCTGTGAGGGAGTAAATGATCAAACTGCGATTGAAGCTTTCATTGCAGGTCTCCCAATTGGTCTACTGCGTCATCGTTTGAAGTGTGACAAGGTCACTAATTTGGGAGAGATGATAGAAACAGCGAGCAAGTATGCAGATGCTGACGACGATGCAGAGGGATTGCTCAATGCCCTAGCTATGCCTCAGTCGACAAGACAACCAAAGCAACAAGCTCAGAAGCGCAAAAATACCTCGGAAGAAAAACCCAACACAGAAATAGCGGTGGTTACTCTCCTGTTTCATGCGAAGGGCGAGGAGGGGCGTGGCGAGGCATGAGGCGTGGCCGTGGGACTTCAAAGGTCGAAGGTAGAGGAGAACAGCAACCAGGCAAAACCTACTCTTGGGCTGACATTGCCAATAACCCATGTGTGCATCAGCTAGATGCTAATGGGGGCTCGTCCCACACCAACGCTTAATGTCATTTCAATGACGACATCAAAAGAGATGACACCGCGGGCTACAAAGCTAAGCGGAAGAAGGGAAAGAAAAATCCCGAAAAGGACAAGGAGACCAAGGAAGATTCCGACATGGAGGAAGCTGATGCTTCAAATCCCAAGCCGGAAGGGAAGAAAACATTTCCCACCAAGAAGGACACTTATGTCACTTTCCTCGAATCTCAACCAGCAAAGGTCAAGAAAGCAGTTCTACACGAGCTCAATGCAGCGATTCGGCTGTCCCCGATGCTCTGGACTAGTCGGAAGTGGCAATCACATTGACCGTGATGATCATCCGCCTAAATTACGGGCAAGGAAAATACGCCTTATGTCGTCAACCCACTTATTGGCGGTTATGGTTTCTCCAAGACCCTCATGGATGGTGGTAGCAACATCAATATTCTCACGTGTAACGCCTTCGCGGATGAAGATCTCGGGGACCCAGCTGAACCATAGCTCTGTGATTTTTCACGGAGTTGTCCTAGGAAGACAAGCTAATTCCTTGGGAGAGATCACTTTGGATGTTACCTTTGGAACTCCAAAGAATTATCGGACGGAGGCACTTTCTTTCGAAGTGGTCCCGTTCAAGAGCGCATACCACGCTATATTCGGACGTCTGGCTTACTGGGCTTTTATGGCTCGTCAGTGTTACATTTACAATATGATGAAAATTCCAGGTCCCAATGGCGTGATCACCATCGGGGAGACCGAAGAAAGCGAGAGTGCGAGGATGGAAATGCCGCCTTTCTTTGAAGCCGTCTTTGCGCCCAGAGTACCGGAGATCAAGAAGAGCATAGATCCGTCCGAGATGTCCGCAACGAAGAAGGAGGTGACAAAGCCAAATTCGGAGTTAAAGGCATCAGAAGAGACGAAGAAAGCACCGTTGAAGGATGATGACCCCTCCAAGGTGACCCAGATAGGTGTAGGCCTAGGTAGCGCATAGGAAAGCGTGCTCGTCAAGTTCCTCCAAGCAAATCAAGATATCTTTGCATGACAGCCATCTGACATGACCGGAGTACCTAGGGAACTTGTCGAGCACTCTCTAAATGTAAACCCGAACGCTAAACCCGTCAAACAGTCCTTACGACGGTTTGGCGGCAACGTAAAGGCAATAGCTAAGGAACTAGCGCGGCTCGAGTTAGCCGGATTCATAGAAGAGGTCATCCACACTGAGTGGTCGGCCAATCCTGTAATGGTCCCTAAAAAGGACACCACTAATTTAAGGATGTGTGTTGATTATATTGCCTTGAACAAGGCTTGTCCAAAAGATCCGTTCGCTCTGCCTAGAATTGATCAAGTTATCGATTCTACGGCAGGCTCGGAACTCCTCTGTTTTCTCGACGCATATTCCGGCTATCACCAAATCCGGATGAAGGAATCTGACAAAGTCAAAACTTCATTCATAACCCCTTTTGGAACTTTCTGTTTTGTTACGATGCCTTTTGGGTTGAAGAACGCAGGAGCTACGTACTAGTGCACGATGCAGCGTTGCCTCCATGACCAACTCGGACACAATGTACATGCATACGTGGATGATATCGCGGTAATGTCCAAAAAGAAGGAAACGCTGATTTCCGACTTGGAGGAAACATTTGCCAATCTACGAAAATACAACATCATGCTTAACCCGAAGAAATGCTTCTTTGGAATACCAGCCGGAAAATTGTTAGGTTTCATCGTGTCTCAAAGAGGCATAGAGGTGAACCGAGACAAAATCAAGGCTATACTCAATATTTCTAGGCTAACCCGCCTGAAGGACGTACAAAGACTAACTGGTTGCATTGCTGCGGTCAGTCGATTTGTAAGCCGGCTTGGTGAAAGAGCCGCACCACTATACAAACTCCTGAAAAAGACAAAGGATTTTGTCTGGACTAACGAAGCTGAACTTGCACTATAAGATCTGAAGAAAATACTCTCATCTGCTCCTAACCTTGTAGCGCCAGAACCTAAGGAACCGATGTTGCTCTATCTTGCTGTGACAAATAAGGTCGTTAGTATCGTCATGGTGGTGGAGAGACCATAGAAAAATCAAGAACACCCAGTGCAACGTCCGACTTACTTTGTCAGCGAGGTTCTGACAGAATCAAAACAGCGGTATCCGCACTATCAAAAGTTGGCTTACGGTGTTTTTCTAGCATCTCGTAAGTTACGACACTACTTTCAGGAGCATCCAATTACCATGGTGAGCACAACTTCCATGAGAGATATAATCAACAACAGTGACGCCACAGGACGCGTCGCCAAATGGGGCATAGAGCTTTCAGCTTTCGATATTGAGTATAAACCTCGGACATCAATCAAATCCCAGATCCTTGCTGACTTTGTCGTTGCTTGGACAGAGACGAAGGAGAACATGATCCTCCCCGAGTCAGAATATTGGACCCTTTTTTCGATGGGTCTAAGGCTCGAGGGGGCTCGGGGGCTGGCGTGGTGCTCAAATCACCCCAAGGAGATAAAATTTTATACGTGTTGCAGATACACTTCACAGCGACAAACAATATTGCCGAGTATGAAGCACTGTTGCATGGAATCCGGATTGCTAAGGACATTGGCATCCGATGTTTGATGTGTTACGGAGATTTGGATCTTGTTGCTCAACAAGTGTCGGATATTTGTAATGCAAATAAGCACATGGCAGCATATAAAGCTGTCGTGGATGATCTATCTAAATCGTTCGAAGGGTTTGAAGTTCAACACATCCCTCGAGCAGAAAATGAGGAAGCAGATGCACTATCTCGGATAGGTTCTACGCGGAAAGAGGTCCCGGATGGCGCTTTTCTAGAACACCTCAAAGTTCCCTCAATAAAGGGAGTAGATGAGGAATATCCGACCAAATCCGACTCACCTTTGATAGCAGTTCTGGCTGTAATTCCCAGCTGGACTCAACCCTACCTCGATTATTTGGTAGATGGCAAATTACCCGGAGATGAGGTGTTGAGCTGGCAGATTATCCGACGAGCAAAAGCCTATACTATTGTTAAAGGTGAGCTCCATAAACGGAGTGTTTCTGGGGGTTTTCAGCGATGTGTATCTCTGGAAGAAGGAGTGGAAATCTTAAGAGAAATCCACAAAGGCGAGTGTGGTCACCACGCTACAGCCAGATCTTTAGTGGCAAAAGCTTTTAGACACGGATTTTTCTGGCTTACAGCTCAGGCAGATGCCGAACGATTAGTCAAGACGTGCAAGGGCTGCCAAAAGTACGCCAAGCAAGCTTGTGTTCCGGGTGATCAGCTGCAAACAATACCTATAACATGGCCCTTTGCGGTCTAGGGGCTTGACATGGTAGGACCATTTAAACGAGCCCCAAGTGGATTTACTCACCTCTTAGTGATGGTGGATAAATTCACCAAATGGATTGAGGCTAAACCTGTCACTAGTTGTGATGGAGCAACAACCAAGAGATTTGTCGAGGATGTTATAATCCGGTATGGTTATCCGCATAGCATTATCACGGACAACGGGAGTAACTTTTCTATGGGAGAATTGACTGAATTCTGCAACGAGCAATATATCCGGCTTGACATTGTGTCAGTCGCACATCCACAAGCTAACGGACAAGTCGAAAGAGCAAATGGTTTAATTCTACAAGGCCTGAAACCGAGACTCGAAGCACCACTACGACGTGCCGCGGGGGCTTGGGCAGAGGAATTACCCTCTGTAATTTGGAGTTTACGAACAACTCCAAACAGGTCAACAGGATACACACCTTTCTTCTTGGTCTATGGCGCAGAAGCAGTTCTTCCTAGTGATTTGATTCATACTTCTCCTAGAGTGGCCGCGTATATTGAAGAGGATGCCGAGATTTCTCGACAAAATGATCTCGACTTAGTCGAAGAAGTTTGCGTCGTTGCTGAAATAAGATCTACAGCCTATCAGCATAAGTTACGCAAGTATCATAGCCAGAGAGTCTGAGATAGATCTTTCAATAAAGGTGACTTGGTTCTCTGGCTTGTGCAACAAAGAAAGCACACACTTTCCCCAGTATGGGAAGGGTCCTTTTTAGTTAGTCGAGTGTTACACAATGGATCATACTACTTAACTGACATGAGGCCAGTCAAAGAAAGACCTGCTACTAAGAAGAGAAAGAGAGCTGGAGGCAGTACAAATCCTGATGAGTTAGACAGACCGTGGAATATTGCTCAGCTACGTCCCTTTTATTCTTAGTTTATCCTTCTTTGTAAACATATATATGTACATGTTCTGTGAGAAATAAAAGTTTTGGTTGCCTCAAGATTCTCTGAGAAGTTTTCACCATCTTATTTCCGAATGATCATGTCATAGTCGAAAATCCCAGAATGCTTGAATGTACTTTATGCTCATGTTCGTTTTGGTTTAGATTTCCGATTCTAAAATTGCTACCCTCGGGTATAACTCTAAAAAGTTTCTAGTCTTTACTTTGGTTATTTGTCTGATTGCTGGATGCGGGTATTTTCCGAGTAGTGAATTGTTGGTACTTGAAGCCGGCTTTGTTTCCGAGTTTAAACTGGTTTAGCAATTGCGCTCTGTTGCTCAGCAAAGTTTCCGGCAGAAGGTTTAGCCGGCTCACGAAAGGGACGAGGCGGAAAGCCAGATAAACGATAAGTAGAGACGAAAAAATACAAGTGCTTATGTAAACATTTCAGGCACACAAAAAAATATTCAAAGCCAAAAGTGCTGAATAGATCAAAAGCTTAGCACTAGCAAAATTAAAATCTTGCATATTCTGGATGCATCATGTTTTTCCGGAATAATACAAAAATTTCTGATCTATGATGCAGGAGGAGATGAAGGAGCTGCCGGCTTGCTGGAGATTCTGCCTTGATATCGTTCCGAGATGTCCACATCCGAGGTGGTGCGTTCATCATCGGAAACTTCTGTTGGTTCTTCCAGAGGAGGAGGCGGAGTAGCCACGTGGGTGAAGAAGGGGATCTCGTAGTTGGTCAGGTCAGCCACGTGACACCCATATCCGGCGCAGGAGTGCATGATGGCTTGAAGGTCCTGCTCCTGGCCGTCTTCGTCTACCTTGCAGTACCACTGGTCACTTGCCATATCTCCATGTTTCCATGGTGGGTCATGACCATAGTGAGAGCGTTCTGCGCAGCAGTCCGCACGTAGGACATTGTTCCAGTCCAAACAAGCTGCGGCATCTCCTTCGCCTTGTCCCGCACCTGAAAATCCGACATGCTTGGCATGTCCGGAATCTTGTGAGCTTCGCCGACGTCCTCAAGGGACTGGCGGAAGTCATGAAGCAGGTCACCGACTTGGGTAAGCCGGTGGGTGCGGGGCTCGGAGGAGGAAGAGTCCGTCAAGTTTAGAGGACCTATACACAAAACAAGTTAAGAAAAATCCGACATTTATAAAAGTCGAAGTAAGAGACAAGTCAGATACATGGAACGTACCAAAAATGACGTCGTCAATTTTGGTCTTCTCCTCCCGGAGACTCTGGAGTTCAGCCCGGAGCGCCTGGGACATATCCTTTTCTCTGCTTAGCTCATCCTTGAGGTCCGAGATTATTTTATCTTGAGCAGCAATCTTGCGATCACGCTCTTCAGTGGCCATGGAGGAGGATTCAAAGACTTGAGCTATACTCTTTTCATGATTGGCCTTGATCTGGTCCAGCTCTTGGCGAAGCTCCTTGTTCTCCACCACCAGGGTCTTGAGGTTCTCGGCCTCTTTCAATCCTGGCGAAGGATTGTTTCACCAGCGTTGTAAGTCAAAAAGAACAAAAGTTTAGAAAAAATCGACATTGAAAATAACAAAGACAAGGTTTGAGTCTCGGAATGTTTACCTTCGGCCTCATCCTTGGCAATTTTGAGTTAAGCATTTTTAAGCCGGAGAACCTTGATCTCTCTCCGCTTGTCGCAGACATTGGTCAGTAATTCCTGGTTATAGGAACATACTTTCTGTAAGTCAGAATACCCAAAGTCAGAAAGCTACTAAAGACTCGGGCTAATATTGTTGCTAATATCAGCATGAGCCTTGGGGGCTACACTAGTTCGTTCTTTCGCATCCTAATGAAGCATAAACCCGGATTGTTTATCCTACTTCATGCTTGGGGGCTAGAGGATATGATATAAAATACAATAAAGGAAAAACAGGAGTTGGAATTCCGACTTACATATTGTTTGCGGGTGAGTTTATCCAAACCCGCGTTCACTTCAGCAGCCACCTTCTCGGCGAGAGTCAGAGGAATCACTGGGGCTATTGGAAGCTCACCAGTCCTAATCCTCTCGTCGTGGAGGCGCACCTGGGCAAGAAGGCCAGAGAACTTGACGTCCTCTGCTTCTTGCGCTTCTTCTTCGGCAGATAAAGTACTTTTATCCAAGCATTGCTTGGCTAGCCGCTGGATTTCTTCAGCAGATTTACGGGACAAGCCAAATTTGGCAAGACCCAGATTGCTCATGAGGTTTTCGGCGAAGGTTTCTGCCGAGGGATCATTACCCAAAGACGGTTCACCCTTATCTAGATCTGACGCACCCGTGGTGACGTCGGTTTGCGATCCAAGGTTCGCAGGCCCCGTTGAAGGAGCCGGATCTTCTGCAACGTCCGACGAGATAACCGGCGTCGCAGAAGGTTGAGGGGCAAGAGTCGGAGGAGCCACGGCAGGGGAAGCTATGGTAAGTTTCGTCTGCCGCAGCGGCTTCGAAGAAATCCCTTTCCCCTTGGCCTTGACAAGCGGTTTTGCTCTGAGAATGTAGTAAAGTCGGAAAACATTACATATCGGAAAGAAATTGGAATAAGGTACAAAGGCGGAGAATTATGATTGAAAGTTACCTCTTCACAACGGGCACCTCCTTTGTGCCAACAGCCACTGTCGGAGCTTTGCGCTTCTTGAGCGCAAGATCCGGCAATGGAACTACCTCCACCTCCTGAGAGAACTCCGGAGGATATCCTTCGAGCGGAGAAAATTCCGACTCGGGGAGGTCAGAAGCTGAAAAGAAGAAAACACATCAGTATTGCGATATAACTCATAGATTGGAACACATAAAAGGTGTACTAATAGAAGCTTACCGGCACTACGGGGTTATCCGCCATGTGCATGTCCAGAGAAACCTCCGGGATTCTCCTCTCGATCCGCTCCCGGATCAACCACTTGATCTGGCTTATGTAGCCTTGAGTGGTGTAGGCTTTGAAGCTGATGCGGAGGGAGTCTTTTGGAGACGACGTGATGAATGCATCATTCGGGTTCCATGATACTGGAGGGGCTGGATCCGACATGAGACCCAGCACTGGACCAAGTCGGATCCCTTCAGATCCTTGTGTTTGATTAAATATTCAATCCGCCTCTTAGCGAGGATCAGATCGTCGGTGAGAGCCGGAGCGGCCTCGTCCCAGGAAGGTTGGGCCATGGCGGCTCCATCGATGAAAGCAGGTAAAGCAGTGGCTTTGCCGGGAGCCGAAATATCCCTAAGATAGAAAAATGTGGCTGGCCATTGTTTGACCGAGTCACTGGCTAGAATTTTGGGATACGCCCGGTCACATCTAAGCGAAAAACTAATAGTGCCGGTGATATAAGGAACACCGGCGGTAATGGAGTTTCTCCGGACATGGAAATAGTACCGGAAGAGAGTCAAACTCGGCCTAATGCCGAAAAAGCCCTCACAAAGCGAAGCATACGCACTCATCTCTAAGAGAGAGTTGGGAGGAAGATGATGGAGTTGAACTCCATAATGATCTATCACCTCAGAGAAGAACTCCGAGGGAGGAAAGGACAGACCTCTGTCGAGGTGGGTGCCGAAGTGGACCCGCTCACTGTCGTGCGGGTTGGGGACGGCTTCCTCGAAGCCGCTCTGCCAGTCGCCGGTGGCAAGAAGTCCCTCCTTCTCCATGTTCTTGAGGCCCTCCTCGTTGAGGGCGCAGGAAATCCAGTGACCGCGAAAGCTCTCCTTCTCCGCCACTGCTTCCGCCGTCGCCGCCTCCGCCGTTGTCGCCAAGCCGGAGGAAGAAGATGAAGCCATTTCTCTGGCGAGTGATTGACCTAAAAGAGGCGGTGCTGGGAGTTCTGTGGAGGAAGAACGGGGGAGCTCTGTGCGCGCTGGGAGATTGGGAGGAGAGGAAAAGGCAAAGGACTGGTGAAAGAAGAGGGAAGAAATCCTAACCCCTTATATCCACCTAACTGCGCCAAGATTCGTGCAAATGCTATAGTGTAACCGCTACGCGTCGTGGAAGGAGCTGGGAAGGACCCGCGCGATGATTGCGTCGCCTCGATCTCCACGCACGCATTGAAACGGCGCCTCGGTTCCGTGAACTGCGGACCCACCAACGGTCGTGCTGACAGAATGCATGTCAGATGACATGACTTGACCATGACTTGTGCCAGGTGGCGTTGGGAACCAAGTTCCGGCTTAGTTTGAAATCAAGTTGGAAAATCCGAGTAACTTGTTGATAGGTCCGACTTATTTTTAAGACCCGGATCGTATTTTTTGTTGTGAAGTTTCAGGAACCCTTCAAGATTCTGCAAGCCGAAGATCAAGCTAGACGATGATAAATCCGACTTTGGATCCTGGAGGCCTCCGGGGGCTGTTGTTGGGGATATACTTTCCGGGTATCCTCACAGTTCCTCACTGACCAGGGTGGCCCACTTGGGTTGAAACATCGCTTCACTGGCCAGTCGGGGAGAAAAGAGTCCAATCCATTCTGGGAAGGCCCAGAAGACTTATCGACTTAGGCCCATAATGTTACTTGTAGTTCAAGATGTACTCTGTAACCGACTCTTAGTCGTAGCCGGATAGATCTCTCCTGTAAACCCTAGGCTGGATATCTATATAAGTCGTCCTAGGGAGAGCCTTTAGGACACACCAATACTTTAGACCCTCAACTCGCACAGGCGAAACCCTTGTAACCCATATTCCGACTCTGGGATATTACTGGATTGCTAGCAGGAGTAGGATCCGTCCAAAGCCGGCGGATTCGAACCTGGGTAAACTTGTGTGCTCACCGTCCCGGAATACCGTACGTCTCACACCCCTCTCTTCCGCACGCCTCAAGGACCCCCTCATGGCGTACTTGTCATCAATCCGACGACACTAGTGAAAGTATGATCCCTAGGCCTTGTTTTTAAGCATTGAAACACCGTTTGCAACTAGATCTGTTACATGTTTGCTTGTTGCCATCTTTATTTCAGTTTGCTTTTAGTCTCTTCCACGCCATCAAGCTCTTTTCTGGCACCATTGTCTTATATCCATACCACTTGTATTTCACTATGTCTTTGCCGAACTAGTGCACCTATACACCTGACAAGTGTATTGGGTGTGTTGGGACATAAGAGACTTCTTGTATCTTGATTGCATGGTTGCTTGAGAGGGATACCTTTGACCACTTCCTCCCTGAGTTCGATAAACCTTGGGTAATCCACTTAAGGGAAAACTTGCTGCTGTTCTACAAACCTCTGTACTTGGAGGCCCAACAACTGTCTACAAAAAATGAAGTGCGTAGACATCATACGTCCATTTTGCATCACTATTCTATGTCATAATTTACTGTTATTCATTGATATATTTCATATTAAGAGATGATACTTATATTATTTCATCTGTTTTTGCATGGTTGATGACTTTTGGAGCATGGACCGCTGCAGTCAGGATTCTGATGGAAAATGTGTTGTTTGGAGGCGAAATTCGCGAAGATCAGAAAATCAGGGAAAATACATGGAAAATTCTACTTTTTCAGAAGACGAAGATTGCCAGAAGGGGAAGTGGAGATGGGCCATAGGGGGCCCACACCACCCCTGGCGCGGGCAGCCCTAGGCCGCGCCAGCAGGTGGTGTGGCCGCCCTGGCCTACTCCAGGCTCTCCCCTCTGGCGTATATTATCCTGTCGAAACACTAATATCTGGGAGCGACCACAGAAAGATTCCGTCGCCTCTGCGGGCGGAAAACACCGAGAGAGAAAGATCTCTCCGGTAGACAGAATTCTGCCAGGGAATTCCTTCCTGGAGAGGGGAGATCGTCGCTATCAACACCACCATCAAGCTGGACTTTATCGGGATCATCATCATCATCATCACCACCACCACCATCATCTCCACCAGCACCATCATCACCACTTCATACCGTTGTAACAATTGGGTTAAATTTTGCATAGTTCTTAGGGGAAACTTTCTCGGTGTTGATTACTCATTGTAGTTGATGCTATTGAGTGAACCATTGAATTATCGTTTATATTCAGATTGTTACTTCTAGTGGTGTCATGTGAACATCGACTACATGACACTTCACCTTTATGGGCCTAGGGGAATGCATTGTGTATTTCACTACTAATCGTAGGGGTTGCCGGAGTCATAGAAATCTGAACCCCCGTTAGGAAACCTTTGCACAAGGGACGTCAGAGTCTTAGAGTTTAAAGTTGTGGTTAGATTTCTACCTTAATTACTTTCTTGTATTTGCGGATGCTTGTAAAGGGTATAATTACAAGTATGTATTAGTCCTAGGAAGGTTAGTACATTAGCATAGGTTCACCCACACAACACTTAGCAAACTAAAGAAGATTAATCAACTATATGAAGCGAAAGCACTTGATGATATTTCCGTGTGTCCTCGAGATCGTTTGGTCATCTTAAATTATACAACCAGCTTGTACTTTGCTAAAGAAAGGATTGGGCCACTTGCTACATTTATTCTTATTATCTTTTATTTACTCGTACTTTATTTATCTGCAATATCAAAAAACCCTAAAAATTCATTTGCTAAGTATTTACAGAGAATTTTTGGTCCAAGCCATTCGCCAACACCTTCTGCTCCTCGTTGGGTTCGATAGTCTTACTTATCGAAAATACTGCGATACACCTCTTATACTCGTGGGTCATCACAGACTCACAAACATTTGTTTAGCCAGATCTCAACTCAGGACTGGACATGGGTGATACCGACTAAAAACTTACATGTCAAAAATTAGATCCTCACATGAGTGTGATTGGCTAAAAGTTTATAGATAACTAACTAGAACAAGCGGCATCAACCAAAAATTTGTGAGGCCATGAAATTCAGGCTTGAGATTACAGGTGGGACTGACTAAAAACTAGTGAGAACGGTATCAACCGCACCATATATGCATCATTCAAAAGCACACGACGGATCAGGCGACGTGTCGTGTTCATGCGCACCCGGTCAAATAGCATATGCTCACCTTCTCTACTCTAGCGCATGCCTTGGTTTTTGCGCAAGTACATGTGACGATGGGCGAGTTAATGGCCTTATGTTGTTATCCCACCTCTACTAGCCGCCATCCCAACTCTCACCTACTCCCAAAAAAAGTTGTGTTGCCGCCTTCCCTATTCTTGAGTGTGCCTTCAATGCCTAGTCGCACACCACCCACTAGCCTCATAATCACACATTGCCCACTCCCCACCATTTTTTTAGTTATCTTGTTTTACTTATTTGTCTGAGATTCAAAATTAAATAAGATAGTTGTTCTTTTTATCTTGTTACTACTATCGTTGCTAGTTTTAGTAAATTATCTACCTCCACAGAGAAAATGTCCGCAATTTAAAGCCAATGGGTGGGGAAACTTTTCATGAAGCTTTTTTAGAATTAATGAAGCTTGTGACAAGCCACTTCTTAAATTAACCAAGTCTACCTTGATCGGAAACTTTTATATAGGAATTACTACTTGGTTATGGTTCATGTTAGATACATTGGTTGGACATAACATTTTGGGTTCTCATCCTACCAGATGCCAGCCATTGTATATAACTTTAGTTGGTTCTCCACGCCTACATAAGAAAATAAAATATTTGGTGTTTATAAAATATCTTACAAAATTCTAAGGAAAAAATAGTGATTTTTAATTGAATTGTCTAATAATGAGAGGTTGGAGGCCCATACTTTTTTTGCATAAAAATGTTTGACAAACTGAACAATACTTCTCGCATGGTTATGAGTAAATTGGCTATTGTTGAAGACCTTGCCAAAGGATCTCATCATAGATTTGTAATGTAGTGCATATCTTGAATGAAGTGGGTAATGCTTTGGTTGCTTCTAGTGTGAATGTGTGTTGAAACATTTAAATGCTCATTCTTTAGCCACCATAACTAATAACTTCCTATGGAACACTTACGATGATTGAAGCTTCTAAAGATCAGATTGTTAAATATGATCATTTTTCTCATCATGAATTTGTTTATACATCTTTCAAAAGATCCCTCACCTGATTATTTGAAAACTAGGTTTACAATATATTGTTAAACATATATTGTTTCAAAAAGAAGCCTTGATGCCAAACACATTCTTGGGGATATACGAGAACCTATCATTCAATTCTGTATTGGAAATTATTCATGCCATGGTTTATGAGACTTAAGGATGACCTGCTACACCAGTTGATTCATGTATAATGAGGCAATGGTTCCCCACGCTATGAAGTAGTTCAGGTCATGATAGCAATACTCCAAAGAATTATTTATGTGCACAAAAGATATTTTGTTTTTGTTTTTTAGAAAACAAAACCAATCTACGAAGAGTTTTGACTCCCGCATGCAAATGCGCCTATTACAATAAGTATATAAAAAATAAAACATCAAAAAAATTTAAAAGAAAATTCCACGTGTATATCCGAACATGTTCACACAAGTACTTGGCACAAAGGAAAATTTTATGTGACTTTGTGTAAAAAGACAAAAAAAAATGTACAAGAATAATCATATTATAGCATCCGATTTTTTTCACAAGACATATTTTTTCTTTTTCCCAAAAACTCGTTTGCAATTTTTTTTCTAAATTGTCTGGAATTCTGAAATATGTTTTCAAACAATGGATTTATCCACACCCATGGGCCGAATTGGAATTTGGGTTTTATTTTGGCAAAAAAAAAAGCTAAGCTTGTGACACGTCAGGTAAATCCACACGCATGTAAGTGCCATATATAGATCACCAAAGGACTACGAATGAATCACAATATAACCGTGGTATCATGGAGACCTTGAGGCCTTATTTTCTTTGTAAAATCATGTGCGATATCTTCTATATCTAAATAGGAGTCCCCCACTACCATATTTCTCTCAACATGCAAGCTATCCACCTAAGCAAGTTTGCCACCTCACCACTAACTTAAATTTTGTACCCACCAGCCTTCCACGTCATTTTTCCTTTAATATATTGTTACTTTTACACTCTGATAATTATTTGATCGATTCATTCATTAGCACCCAAAACGCCTCACGGAAAAAATGATTCCTCCACATCCTATCTTCTCCACTTCCCATATTCACTGTTTATTGTTTGGCCCCTCCGCTTTATGTCCTGACTCATGGTCTTCATCTCCCATCGTGTCGCCTCCCTCGCTCCTTTCTTTTATGGAACCTTTGCTTCGTGTTCTGCATCACGAAGCTCTACCTGTTTCCAAATCTGATTTTACAGTCAGTCACCAGTTAGGATTGATGCGCAGCACTACCATGTGTTATTCTCACAGCGAACACAGACGTAGCTCGCCCGGCGAGAAAGGTTGCTCTCGCCGTTCTCCGACCGTCAGGATCAACGTACGCCGCTACATAGCACAAGTTAGAAAGGTAGTTCCCACCCCCGCGTCATCCTAATTAACTGCTAAGTCGATCAGGAACTTGACCACTACGGTCTGCCGGGTGTAGGAATTTCTGCGTGCGTTTTTCTTACACGGTAGTCTTTCTCTACAGGTGCAGATCTCTCCCGAATTGACCATGGAGTTCAGTTAATACACATATTTCTATGTGCAATATCTTCCATGTAGATGCTTATGTGCTGCAAATTATCAATGTGAACTTCAATATCTTGGAAAATTATGGAGCCTGGAAGATTAACTACCCCATCCATGCATATAGTTTGATATTTACAATGAAATCACAAGGTATCACTTCGTTTGCACCTTCTGTGTTTTGACATTTTTTAAATACTCACTATCATTCTTATCTGTTCCAACCACAAGCATTTCTATTCTGTCATTTGGGTCAGCCTGCAAATGTTGGGCTAATCACAATCTTCTAATTATACAAGTGAGTGTAATTTATCAAGTTTTGAATCTGACCAATAGCCTTTATTTAGAAACTGATTGCACCTTAGCTGAGCTACAACGAGGGTACGGAGTGGTTCCTCCTTAAAACAGGCATACGTCCAGCTATATTAATATAGCAACGGCTGAGACAGCTGTTGGGTCAGACAACACAACGCTCAAAGAAACAACAGAGAAAATAAAAAAAAAGAACAGAGAAAAAAAACTGCCAAGCGACCGGGCGACGTCAACTCTTTGTGCTACATCTTTAGTTCTGCCCGAGCAACGTTTCTATGTCCATGCATAAACCTTCAGATGCAGTACTAAGGCTTTTCTATCTTTTTATATTGGTCCTGCAGTTTATCCTTTTACAATATGCTTATAGTGATGAATATTTTACCTTCGTTTTTTCACCTATTTGTATACTCTCCTGTATTTGATCTGCTCCTATTTCATAATCTTTCAGTGACGCTTGGTCTACTGAAAAAATGTAGACATGCGGCAGCGCATGGGCATTGCAGCAGTGTTCTTAACAATTTATTTCAACATCTTTATTACAAATTCAAGCATTATCCCATTTGTTGCTCTGCAGATCTCAACTTTAGTTATATTAACTATTCCGTCTCTTATTTTTTGTGCAAGAAATTGCATGCCTAAATGATACGCCAGGATACGATTTGAAAGATATGTTGTCTATAGTATTGGAAGAAGGTAAATCGAGTTTACTACAAATATACATGATGTTCTTTATCTAATTAAAAGTACTTGCCGTACTATACATAATTACTTATCTTTCTGGTGGAAGTAAACAAAAACATTGTACTTCAGTGGTACAATTTCTTTGGTTTCTTTATTGTTTTCTTATTAATAATTTTCATGTAAGACTGTCGATCATCTTTGTTATAATGACTGGTCCTCTAATATCCCGCAGCAACGCGCGGGGTATCATCTAGTTGGTAAAATCACGGTCAACAATCACTACCAGCTGGTTTAATTTATCAAAGTCTCGTGCTGAAATTAACACCTCATAATCCAAAACCATTTGTTCATACACAGCGTTTGATATCCTAAGTTTGATTGTGTTCTTTTTATTCACATAGTGGAACTATTACGGATCTGTACCATAATGTTACAGAGGATTCATTCAGAGAAATCAATCTTCAGATTATTCATCTTCGATTATTGTATAACTTTTCATTTGATATTGACACTAAAGCGCTAAAGCGATGCAGTAATCTGCCAAGTGGTTTCAGTGAACGATGAAGATGGTACAGAAGAGCCAATGTGTGCGTACTGTAGAAAACTTCCAGTATAACTTTGCATACTAAAGCGTTAAAGCGATGCAGTAATCTGCCAAGTGGTTTCAGTGAACGATGAAGATGGAACAGAAGAGGCTCGAATGTGTGCGGACTGTAGAAAACTTCCAGTGGAACCAAAGTACGTACTAGTAATAGATTTGCCATGCGGTAAAATAAACTTAATATCAAGTTCAGCAAGGTTCAAATTATAGAATAGTATGTCTAGTTAATATCAAGTTCAGCAAGGTCACAGAGGATTCAATCAGGGAGCACTATGCGGTGAGCACTAGTAATAGTGCTCACAGAGGATTATTTATGTGCACAAAAGATATTTTGTTTTTGTTTTTTAGAAAACAAAACCAATCTATGAAGAGTTTTGGCTCCCGCATGCAAATGCGCCTATTACAATAAGTATATAACAAATAAAACATCAAAAAAATTTAAAAGAAAATTCCACGTGTATATCGGAACATGTTCACACATAAGTACTTGGCACAAAGGAAAATTTTATGTGACTTTGTGTAAAAAGACAAAAACAAATGTACAAGAATAATCATATTATAGCACCCGATTTTTTTCACAAGACATATTTTTTCTTTT
Source organism: Avena insularis (assembly GCA_023614405.1). Lineage (NCBI taxonomy): Eukaryota > Viridiplantae > Streptophyta > Magnoliopsida > Poales > Poaceae > Avena > Avena insularis. Next base: position 88,834,473 of record CM042696.1, on the reverse strand, counting down.
TCCCAAAAACTATTACTAGTACGTTAATCTATTACTAGTACATTTTACCGCATGGCAAATCTGAACCTTGCTGAATAATCATAGTGCTCACAGAGGATTCAATCAGGGAGACCACCTTCAGATTATTTTTCTTCATTTGTTGCAGAGCTTTTCACTGATGAATATGATTTTCCATATACCAAATCAAACAGACAATACCATGTATACTGAAAGAGTTAATCTGCCATATAGTTGCAGTGAACGATTCAGCAGAAGAGGCTCGAATGTGTAGTAGCAGTGTTATTTAACAAATTTAGGTCACAGATATAAAGTTACCATCAAGTTCAGCAAGATACGGATTATAGAACATGCTAACCTCATGTACTACACAGCATGGCTTAAATCAAATCTTTGGTACCCCGAGATAAGATCTTTGACAGTAACTTGCACAGTCTCATTTCTTTCATAAGAATGGCGCAATTCCAGCAGCATTAACTTTTGTCTTTCAGATTAGATTCAAAATTATTTTTGACTACTCCCTTCGACCCAAATTAATTGATTTAGATTTATTCAGATTCGGATGTATCTAGACATATTTTAGTACTAGATTCATCCGAATCTAGACAAACTTGAGTCAATTAATTTGGATCGGAAGAAGTACTCCCTCCGTCCTAGTTCCCAGGGCATAATCCTAAAATCTATTTGTCCCATAACCCCCACCTTCTAGGCATAATTGTATTTAATGTGGGAGAGCAACCGTGTGAGCAGGCATCATTTTCCACACTTACTCCGTATCAGTTTCTAGTGCATGCGGGAGTGGAGAGAAAGGGGAGAAGGCAGCATGCAGTGTGAAACCGTTCCACCTTTTGCATGCAAAAACTGGCCGCCTCCTCTTCCTAGTGTGAGGTGAACAGGCTCCATTTTTGTTGTATAAAAGAAACGGTAGAGCAGCAAGGCACAACGATGGAAGGAGTAGGAGACCCACTAGTTGAGCAGCAAGGCGCCATGGAGGTGGAGCAGCAAGGCGCCATGGTTGATGTGGAGGAGGTCCATGGCGCGGTGGAGCAGCAAGGCGCCATAGAGGTGGAGCAGCAAGGCGCCATGGTTGATGCGGAGGAGGTCCACGGCGCGGTGGAGCAGAATGATCATGGCGCGGTGGAGGAGGGCCAAGTTGATGTGGAAGAACTCGAGAAGGATTTTGAGAGGCTTCATGAAACCATCCAAGGGCTTTTTGAAAAAGTTGATCGTATATTTGCAGGTCAAGACAAGATTTTGGCCAGGTTTAAGTACATCCGCAGCACTAACTTGGCGATGTTACCCACTGCTATGTTGCCATCTTCATGTAAGGGATGCATATTCCCTGCTATGTGCCGAAGATGTGGTGTGCGCGGTGAGGCATCGATCTTTCTTTGTCTTGCTTGCAGTCTGCCGGTACCAAATGACTTGTTTTCTTGTGAGGTGTGCGGAAATCCTCTTATCTGTGACGATTTTTGGTGCAAGGACTGTGCAACTAAGGTAGGAATTGGTGAAGATGGTGTATGCACTCGTTGTGGTCGTAACACCTCTACCATTGTCGAGGATCAAACTGAGTTTGTGCATGATACCGAGATGAACTAGTTATCATGTTTTCATGGATCTTGTTTTGGAGGCAAATTATGGACTGTAATAAAATATTTGCTGCAATGGATCAAGTTGGAATTTATTTGCATTTTAAGTTAAATTGATTTCTTTTTCACAAAATATAAGTCCAACTATTACAGTGATCAACTAAAGCAGTCATTAACGATGAGTTCAAATACTCTATCGCATCAACATATTCCTTGTCAACCGTCAAGCGAGCAGGAAGCGACCTTCCCTCTCGGTGTTTTTTCTTCAAGTGAGGCGGATCATAGTGTTGCGACCCCTTGCGCTTAATTATCTCCCTCATGCAAGCTTGATGACTTAACCAGATTCTATTAAGCTTCTGATGGGGATACTCAACAAGGCTTTCATTTACCTGTGGCACAAATAAAAAACCGAATGTATCAAATATTAAGAAAGGTGCTTAACCAAACTGTTAGATGCATAAAAATTAGCAAGAAAAATCACTACCTTCTGAACAATCTCAGGAAGGGTCTTGGGCATTTTCCTATGGAACATAGATTGAATGGATGCAAACCACCCAAGATCAAGTATGTTGCGATCGGTGAATTAGGTGGTTGATTTTTAATTCTAATGTCCCAACCTCCCCTTGCCGCCTCCCTTGCGAAAATAGGATCATCTGCTAAAATGTGAGTTCTTGCATTGTCTTGCTGAATGTATATGGTGTTCCATCTATCACTCTCAGGCCATTTCTCCTTTATAGCCGGGAGTAAATATTTTACAATGTACTCCCTACTCTTGTTCCTGTCCACCGAAGTTGAAGGCTTTAGCTCCCATGTTCCTCTTAATCTACAACGAAACAAAGAGTATATTACTTCACGTCACAAAGGAATTGTACATTGATATAGTTCATGTTTACAAAACGTACCTATTAACACTCCTCTTAGGCTTGAACCGGTCAACAAATGCCCACACACCTATCTTTCCGTCAAACACACAATTTCCTTGAGCATCATACCTTGGCCTTGCCATTGCCGATAAGAACATGATCTGCTGGATGTGATTTTTATGTTTACATTCTCTTCTTGGTGCTTCCTCTCTATGACTCAAATACGTTTTCTGCGTCTTCCGCGTGCGGTAGAACATCTTCTCATCCAAATGAACCGTATTGAAACTAGCCTTAAAAGTGGGGTTATCCTCTAATGAACTTGGCTCCAAATTATCAAGGCAATACCTCACACATGCCTTCTTGTTGGCTTCTGTTAATGATGGTTTCAGTTCACTTGTTATTCGTCGCATTACCTTCTCCTTCAACCTAGACACAAAAAAACATTTGATCTTAGTTCAACCATCTAAAAAAACTGGAGTACTAAAGCATGTAAAATTTTGGTACTCATGTAAAATATTTTGCATACCTTCGGTGAACGGTGCTTTTGGACATGTTAAGTCCAGCACCAACTTGTCGAATTGTGGTCCTCTCACCAGGAGGGATGGCTTCTAATGCCTCTATGTCCAACCTTATTTTCTTCCTCCCCGTATATAGCTTCAAATTGTTCTTGATAGCGTTAACGGTACCTCCTGTCTTCGCTTCTTTCCAAATCCTTTGCACGCTCCTCCGAGAACAATTTGCATCGCGTGCAACAGAATCCAAAACTCCTTTCTTCAACCTTGGACGCTCGCCATTCCGAGCAAGGAGCATCGTGTATATATTACGCTTGTCTTGGACATTATAGTGTTTTCTCTTGTTCTTGTTAGCCAAAACATCTACAAATTTACATAAAATCTACTCATCAGCGTGCTCAAAGTTGGGGTTTGTATCAAAAAAATATATAAAACAGTCAATTCTAAATTATAAAAAACAGCCAAAAAGATAGAAATAATACTCAGATCAATCTCTTTTCGAGGAGGTGCTTGTACGTGCTCCTGGCTCGGAGGGTACTCATCAGCGTGCTCAAAGTTGGGGTTGTATCCATTGCCACGGAAGCCACAATTTTCGCCATTACCTTCCGTACTGTCACCAAAGCCACTGCTACGATGTACATGCTCGTCTAGTTCATGCAAGCAAAACATAAACTTAGAGTAGGAGATGTGCATGCAAGGAAAAACTGAACGATAGGAGACGTGCATGCAAGAAAAACACAAACGTAGATGCAGAACGAGAACCTCTCATGCCACTGAGGCCGCCAAACACGGTCGAGTTTTCTCCTATGCGGATACGGCCGTTGAGGAGGTTCAGACCAATATACGAGGACGTCCCTTCGGCGGCGCTTCCACTCCTGCTCCCGCCCGGCGAGCTGGCCCAGTTGGAGGAACCGGCCTGATTTGGAGCAGGAGGGCGAGGTGGGCGAGAGAGACCGACGCGCAGATTGGCTCCAGCCCTGGGTCTCGACACCGGTTCGGACCTAGCCGTGCCAATGGAGAACGAGGGTAGAGGAGCTTGACCTGCAAGACCAAGAGGAGGAAAGCCACCGGCATGACGAGTAGCATTGCCTGATCGAGAAAGAAAAGGAACGCGGGAGAGACCCCGGAGGCCGAGAGGCGGTGGCCGGCGATTTCCCTCGGCTCCCTGCTCGGACGCCATGGAAATAAGGAGGAGATGAGGAGAGCTGCTTCCGTTCGTCTCCCAATCTCCATGAATATAAAAAGGGAGAAGATTGGCGCTGCAATTTTGTTCGAGTTTTGAGACAAACTAGATCAGCGCCAGAATTTTGGGGCAAAATATTTGGTTTAGGAAGGAAAGCTGCGCGCGGAGGAAGGAAAGCTGCACGCGGAATTCTCGGAGGGGAGAAGCAAAAGGCAGGCGCGATCCGGGAATTCTCGGAGGGAAGAAGCAAAAGACAGGCGCGAACCAGTGCATGCAGAGATAAATCTGGGATTATTTCCCTTTTTTATTATTCCAACAGTTAATGCCCGAAATCAGCCGCCCAGAAATTAAGGAGAGGGAGAGAGAAACCAGCACCAATCAAGTTACGCCTTGGGCCAAGATTTTCAAAAATGATGCCCTGGGAACTATGGGAACTAGGACGGAGGAAGTAGTAGAAATCCAAGCTAGCGAAATACGTGTGGACAAAAATTAATTATGATGCGATTGATAATTGTAAACGGGGGTATAGTAACAGGAAGCTCCTGGTATGAGAGCAGCCAGTGTCGCAAAAACCCGTTCCCTGCTCGCTGTCTGCCAATCTAACGAGAAACAAGGCCATCGAATTAGACCAAGCATCAGATACCTCATGGCAATTCGTTTCATACACAACCAACTCGCAGACTGCTACAGATCCAACAAAAAAATGACAGAAAAGAAGGGAAGATACTGCAATCTCTCAGCCGAAAGATGGTGATTGTTGTTGAGATAATCACAGAGGAACTCAGCACAATTAAACGACTTCATCATCGATTGCAACCAATCAAGGGAAAAAGCAAATCTAACAAACAGAAGAAAGAGGATTCGAAGGGGGCGAGAGATCAGATGGTAGTGCATGTTGTTTCTCATCATCTGAAGATGCAGAGATTGGTTATGGATTGGTATTCCTCATTTCAGCCCCACGGAAATACAGTAATAACTACACGAAAAAAGAACGACGAAAAAAAGGGGAGAACCACGGAGAGATACGAAGAATCCCTGTTCTTCTTTCGGGGAGACGGCTTCGGATGTAGAACTGGGGTGTAGGATCGTTCGGTTTATAGGCGGCTGGCGGCGGCGTCTAGGGTTTATTTCAGATTGCACGGGGGGTTCGCCAGGCAGCTGCCGAGCATAGTGGGCCAGGCTTGGGCAGCACTATTCTAAGAAGGAAGACTGGAAGAGGGGCGGCCCACAAGCTATGGACCAGCAACGAAATGAACCTAGGCCTCCCAAGACGCACATGCTGCCACTCACGAGGCCGAGAGCATCTCCACTAGTTGGAGGCCCAGGCAGAAATCCAGCGTTTCTATTCGCCGGATTGGACAAGCGTTTTCGGCAAAGTTTGGTCGAATTTGACACAGATTTTTACGGTCCGGACAACATTTTTATAGTTCGGTCAAATTTTCAAACGCGATAACAGTTCGGCCAATTTATCACATAGTTCGATGCACAAAACAAATTCGACACACATATCAAATAATTTAACAAGTATTCAAACACAAGAACACCTCAAACTAGACGTTGTCTTTGAGCATCCACATGTGCTCCACTATATCATCCAGCAGTTGTTGATGCACATGTGGGTCTCGGATCTCTTGACGCATAGCAATAAAGTCAGTCCACGATGCTGACACCTGGTGACCAGGCTCTGTAAGAGGACAGTGTCTGAAATATGGTTCACTGTCACCATCAACCACTTTCTCCTCTCTCTCACTTTTGATGATCATGTTTTGCAAGATCACACGGTCATTCACCACCTCCCATATTTGCTCTTGCGACCAGTTCAGAGCGGAGAACCGCACAACTGCATATCGAGTTTGGAGCACACCAAATGTCTGCTCAACATTCTTCCTACAAGCTTCTTTTTCCTTGGCAAAGTTGGTTTGCTTGTCGATCAGAGGGGTTAAGAGAGTCTTCACAAATATTGACCATCTTGGATAGATGCCATCTGCCAGGTAATATCCCTTATTGTAGTGGTGGCCCTTGCCCTTCTGGTGTCCTAGCGCTGAACCGCCATGTCGCGGCTTCGCATTCTGGGTGTACAGGCCAGCCAGACAAGCGAGGATTATCATGTGCTCTCCATCATTGGCGGTGGCGGCCATATCTTCCTCCATCAGCGCGGTGAACATCTTCTCATCGTCGTCGGAGTTCATGCAGGCAAATCGCCAAACACCTACTAGGTGTCATTGTTGCGCACCGGTCCGCGGAACAGCCGGAGGGAGATGAACTTTGGTGAGTAGCTGGGCGTGGAGGGAGGGAGTCTCGGCGGAGTTCGGTTGGCTTCGTGGAGGCATGCGGGTGGTGGAGCATAGGGGTGTGGTGCCGGCGGCGAGAACGACATCAGGTGGGTCGGGAGGGAACTAGGCGACTATTTTGCATGGAAATCTACTTCCCTCACCGACAACCCGGGCGTGCTCGCCTTTTCACTCCATCCGGTTCCCTAGGCGAACCCCTGGGCGATGAGTTCATCCTGAGTTCATCGGATGGATTTTTGGCCCAATCCGACTAATTTCAGGCTTCTGGGGCGTGGCTCGGGGAGTTTTCGCCGGATTGAGCCAAAAATGGGCTTGGGGCGTCTGTGGGGGCGAGTGGAGATGCTCTATGCTCTTAGAGCATCTCCACTTGTCCCCTAACGGCGGATGATTTTTGATTATAGGGTCGGGCGCTACCTAGTCACACTCTATACTAAAGATAGTGGAGAGGCCGTCGGGTGGGCCCTTGGGCCCAAAGGTGGTAGTCGGTGCCCCAATTGTCTCCCTATGGGTTGGTGGAGGGATGGGGGCGCCGGATAACTTTTGAGCCTACGTCAGATGAAAAACTGGTTTTGGGGTCAGGCGTGGAGATGTTCTAAAATGCCTGCAATTGGCCAGCTGAGGCGGTGGTGTTTTTGCTAGAACTCAATTTGATCAACTCAATTCGCTAGCCTTTTCTGTTTTACACTAGAAAAACCGACCGCTAAACGGAATATTTTTTAGAGAATCCGATATTTTATTGATGAAATAACGTAAACATTGAAAATGTAATCACGAAAATAAGAAATACCAAACTATTTTGCTCGATGAACCAAAAAATGCTGAATTATTACACAAACGATTAATGTGGCAAAAAGCCACCCATGACATGGAATGAGCAAGGGTTTTTATGTCCTCAGTCACCACTCCCACTAGGGATCGGTCTCGCTCCGCGGCCTTGATACACTAGCGGTGTGTTTCATAGACTGGGTGTCCTCATATATTCCTAGCCCAACCAAGATTTGGATGTTTGTTAGCCCGGTTTACATGTTTTGGCACTGCCCACCTCGCACCGAAAACGGCTCTTAGCCATGCCCAGCTGCAAAGCCCAAATCGAGGTTCGCAATAGAGCTCGATCGAACTCATCCCGGAAAGAGAGAACACGTGCGGCCCCGCGCGGCCCGCTAGGGCTCCCGAATTCCACTCCCACGCACCCCAGCCGCCCACCCTGTCTCCTCTCCCGACCCCGTCTCCTCTCCCGAGCCGCCAACCTCGCCTGCCCTCTTCCGCCTCCAACCCCGCCGCCCTACTCCACCATCCAACACCTCAAATCGGCCCAGATCCTCCCCCACACCCCGTCTCCAACATATCCGCCCCGGATTCCTCCAACTCCCGCGAGCCCTCATTGCCAACATGGAGCTGGAGAGCTCCGCATCACCACCCGCCGGTCCAGCTTGAGCCGGCAATCCCTCACTCGACGTCAAGCAGGCTGTTGGGGACCCTATCTGCATCGTCTTCAACCATTAGCATCTAGCACGTAAACTCCCGCCCTTCATCGACCAGCAGCGGGATTTTTTCAAGGTACTGAACACATTGTTTGTTTTAAAACCTTCTCAAACTTTGCATTTTTCGGTGTATATTAAGTACAGCACTATGATATATGTTTGTGGGAAGTAAAATTGCAACATGTGCATGCTTTTTGTTATTTTGGACGGTGAATATTTTGGCTGAGGAAGATACGATTCAGATTACCAACATGTCGAAAGCATTACGTGATGTGGCTGGTGCTATCAACAACACTTGCCACACTGAAACCCACCCTGATTTGTGCAAAACTGTAATGGGCCTTACCCAATTTGATATGAAGCAACGGTTGGTTGGTTGGTTGTTTTAGATTACTTGACGGAGCATAAGGATAAAAGCCTTAATTTCATAAAAATGGAACCTGATATTCGTGAAGCCTCATTCAAGCGTACATAGCTAAAAATCCTGATCTTGTTTGAATGCGCACTTTGTAATATGGATTTAATATTTAGCACCAGTATGTACTTTTGGATTATAACCACTCGTATGTACTTTGTGATATCTAAATGTGTTATTTTGGTGACGAAAATTTGCTACTTATCATGTGTTGAAATTATTTTGGTGCTGCAAGTTTGCCACTCACCAACTCAGACAGAGATAATCACATCTTCCAAATGTAGTCTACCAAACAAAGTCTGAGTTTAGCTTGTCTAAACAGATCTGGGCTACCAAACAACATCTCAGCTTAGCATATCTGAATAGATACAGGCTACCAAACACATGATAGAATCTAAGCTTAGCTTAGTTGGGGTTACCATGTATGTGGAGAGAAAGACATTCCTGCTTCATCCGGGCTACCAAACACACCCTAGACAACCGAGAGGCAGTGAGATACCTGTACCATCTTGTCTAATCCTTCGTCGTGAGGGAGGGAGACTACACACTTGATGGCTTCCGCTAATTTCTGGTGTCATGACTAAACCAATTAACTGGTTGTAAGCAGCTAGAAAATGACCATTGTGGTACCTAATCGCGTTGTTGATCCTCGTCTGAGACAAAGAAGAGAAAAGCGATGCATCAACGTTCACAATAGCCGTATGTTCCGGTGGCGGAGGAACAGGAAATGGCTAAGTAGTCTCGCGTCCTTGGACGGTAGGATGTTTGAAGAGATGTAACTTAACGTCGAATATGCACTTTTATCTGTTTAACGAGATTGTGTGGGACTGTGGATGCTTCATCTGTTCAAGGTTGCAGGACAATGTTCCAGGGTTCCCCAAAGTGACCAACGCTTGGTCATTAGATCTCGCCCGACAATCAAAAACCCAAGATTTGATGTCTGTGAAGTACTCTTTTAGCTTTATGAAAGGAGTGAATCTAGACCTTGTTTAATATGTATTTCATCTAGTGTTGGAGTGAACCTACACACTAAAAGGGGTCTAGATATAGTTCTTAAAAGCTAAAACATCTTATATTTTAAAACGGAAGGAGTACTTATATGACTGAGTTCCTACACCAAAACAGGGTTATTGCAGTACTGCAACAACAAATATTTAAGAGTTTGTTCCGATAAGAGCTCTCGAACACGACCCTCGCAGCCGCGTCGTCAATACGACCACGTACACATCCAAACCGTGGTTTTGGAAATAGCCTATTCTATAAGTTGCTAGGATAAATAAATTTACGATGTTTTGTAATAACTACTACTAGAAATAGAAGAAAACTAGAACAAAAATAAAACTGAAAATAGATAAATGCAATGAGATGAATTATTAATGCTATGATTCCTCAATTAATGTTGTGTATACCGGTGTGCATGATAAGTGCTTATCGAATAGTTGTTAACTATAATTGTGGTGGTCCCTCGTATATCTTTGTTTCCCACCGTTGGTAAGTGGGAACTATACAACTCAATTGTTCACACCCTCTCTGGACATGGGTCATCCGTAAGAGAATAATGTATTAAGGTAACAAGACCAATCAAGGTAAACCAGAGCAAAGGCATTAAGTTTTATGGATAACCATACTCCTAAGCAAGTGTGCTAGTCACAAGATATCTTGTTATGTTACTTTAGGGTCAAACAATTTGCAACACTATACATATCTATATCATGAGTGATCTTGAGGAAATTTAATCTTAATGGACGGTGCATCCTAAGATGCTATTGCTTCCGCAAATCACTTATAGCAAATAGCCTATTAGTTCTACCCACGGACTTGTCAGGCCTATGGAACGAGTAGAGACTAATGATAAATTTTGTGATACTCCGTGAATCCCTAGTAAAATCCTCAAGAATGGATTGGACATCTTCAATCACTAGAATAATATCATAAATAGAAAAATGTAAAGAAAAAGTACAAACATATTAATTAACAAGAACACACCACACTTTAATTACTCAAATCATCATAATATTAATAAAAGGGGGTTCAACCAATGTTACAACCTATCACGAAGATCATGATGGGGAAGGATGAAGGAGTAGCGGGAATGGAGATGGTGATGACGGCGTGGTGATGGCGTTCTCTGTCTCCTCCTCTGCTTGCTTGGATGGCTTGATGGTGTTGATGGATATCTAGATCTTGGTGGAGCTGTAGAGGCTATGGAGACGACAGGACACCGCCGTGGAGGCTGTAGATGGGATCTAGATCTTGTATATGTTGATGGATGCTTCTTGTCGTCGGATTGATGACAAGTACGCCATGAGGGGGTCCTCGAGGCGTGCGGCAGAGAGGGGTGTGAGAAGTACGGTATTCCGGGACGGTGAACACACAAGTTTACCCAGGTTCGAATCCGCCGGCTTTGGACGGATCCTACTCCTGCTAGCAATCGATGTCTGGCGGAGCGGAATATGGGTTACAAGGGTTTCGCCTGTGCGAGTTAAGATTGTAGACTATTGAGGTGTGCCCTAAAGGCTCTCCCTAGGACGGCTTATATAGATATACAGCCTAAGGTTTACAGGAGAGATCAATCCGGCTATGACTGAGAGTCGGTTACAGAGTACATCTTGAACTACAAGTAACATTATGGGCCTAAGTCGGTAAGTCTTCTGGGCCTCCACGTAGCCGGATTGGACTCCGTCTTTCTCCCTGACTGGGCCGCCCGTGAAGCAATGCTCTAACCCGAAGTGGCCCACCCTGGTCAGTGAGGAACTGTGAGGATACCCAGAAAGTATATCCCCAACAGCAGCCCCCGGAGGCCTCCAAGATCCAAAGTCAGATTTATCATCGTCTAGCTTGATCTTCGGCTTGCAGAATTTTGAAGGGTTCCTGAAACTTCACAACAAAAAATATGATCCGGGTCTTAAAAATAAGTCGACCTATCAATAGGTTACTCGAATTTTTCAGCTCGATTTTAAACTAAGCCGGAACTTGGTCTCTAACACCACCTGACACAAGCATGGTCAAGTCACGTCATCTGACAGGCGTTCCGTCAGCACGACCATTTGGTGGGTCCGCGGTTCGCGGAACCGAGGCGCCGTTTCAATGCGTGCGTGGAGATCGAGGCGACGCAATCATCGCGTGGGTCCTTCCCAGTTCTTTCCACGACGCGTGGCGGTTGCACTGTAGCATTTGCACGAATCTTGGCGCAAGTAGGTGGATATAAGGGGTTTGGATTTCTCCTTCTCCTTTCCACCAGTCCTTTGCCGTTTCCTTCCTTCCCAATCCTCCTACGCGCACAGAGCCTCCTCGTCCTTCTCCCGTAGAAACTCCCAACGCCGCCCCTTTCAGGTCAATTTCTCATCGGAGAAATGGCTTCATCTTCTTCCTCTGGTTTGGCGTGGCTTGGCGGCGGCAAGAGCGAGAGAGAGGAGAGCTTAGGGAATCTGGATCCCCTACGCCCTCAACGAGGAGGGCCTTAGGAACGTGGAGAAGGAGGGGCTTCTCGCCACCGGCGACTGGCGGAGCGGCTTCAGGGAAACCGTCCCCAACCCACGCGACGGCAAGTGGGTCCACTTCAACACCCATCTTGACCGAGGTCTGTCTTTTCCTCCCCCGGAGTTCTTCTCCGAGGTGATAGATCATTTCGGAGTTCAACTCCACAATCTTCCTCCCAACTCTCTCTTAGAGATGAGTGTGTATGCTTCGCTTTGCGAGGGCTTTCTCGGCATTAGGCCGAGTTTGACTCTCTTCCGGTACTATTTCCATGTCCGGAGGAATTCCATTACTGCCGGTGTTCCTTACATCACCGGCACTATCAGCTTTTCACTTAGACGCGATCGGGCTTATCCCAAGATTCTAGCTAGTGATTCGGTCAAACAATGGCCGGCCACTTTTTTCTATCATAGGGATATTCCAGCTCCCGACAAAGCTACTGCTTTGCCGGTTTTTGTTGACGGAGCTGCCACGGCCCAGCCTTCCTGGGACGAGGCTGCTCTGGCTCTTTTGGACGATCTGATCCTCGCTAAGAGGCGGATCGAATATTTGATTAAGAACAATGGTCTGAAGGGATCCGACTTGGTCCAGTGCTGGGTCTCACGTCGGATCCAGCCACTTCAGTACCACGGAACCCGACTGATGCACTCCATCACGTCGTCTTCAACCGACTCCCTCCACACCAGCTCCAAAGTCTACACCACTCAAGGCTACATAAGCCAAATCAAGTGGCTGATCAAGGAGCGGATCGAGAGGAGAATTCCGGAGGTTTCTCTGGACATGCACACGGCGGAAAACCCCATGGTGCCGGTAAGCTTCCATCATCACACCTTTTATGTGTTTCAATTTTCGAGTTATACTGCAATACTGATATGTTTTCTTCTTTTCAGCTTGCTGACATCCCCGAGTCGGAACTTGCTCCGCTCGAAGGATACCCTCCGGAGTTCTCTCAGGAGGTAGAAGTGGTCCCATTGCCGGACCTTGCGCTCAAGAAGCGCAAAGCTCTGACAGTGGTCGTTGGCACAAAGGAGGTGCCTGTCGTGAAGAGGTAACTTTCAATCACAACTTTCTGCCTTTGTACTTTACTCAAATTTCTTTCTAAGATGTAATGTTTCCGAATTCACTACATTCTCAGAGCAAAACCGCTCGTCAAGGCCAAGGGGAAATGGATTTCTTCGAAGCCTCTGTTGGAGATATGCCCTAGAGGTAATAATAAATGTAGTTATTATTATATATCTTTGTGTTTATGATAAATGTTTACATTCATGCTATAATAGTATTAACAAGGAAACCATTAATACTTGTGTGATTTGTAAAATTAATTTGAAGTCCCTAGTATAGCCTCTATACTTCACTAGCTTGTTGGTTGATTGATGATGTGGTTTCTTTGTCATGAACATTGAGATGTTATCAACAACAAGATCATATCGTTAGGAGAATGATATGGTGGACATACTCCTATAGACAAGCGTAGCATAAAGATCAAGTCATTTCAATAGTTCAATTGCTATATGCTTTCTGATACATAGTAACCTAATTCCTTCGACCATGAGATCATGCATATCACCTTTACTGGATGGATGCTTTGATGTCATCAAACACCACACCGTAACAGGGTGGCTATAAAGGTGGCATTGAGTGTTCGGAAAGTATTGGTTGAAACACATGGATCAAGAGTGGGATTTGTCCATCCACATGACGGATAGATATTCTCTGGGCCCTCTCGGTGAAATGTCATCCAATTAGCTTGCAAGCATGTGACTTGGTCACAAGGGATCACATATCACGGAGCGAGAAAAGAGTACTTATCGAACGAGGATGAACTAGGTATGCGAGAGATACCGGCGATCATAACCTCGGATAAGTAACATATCGTGAGACAAAGGGAAATTGGTATCGTATGTAAGTGGTTCATTCGACGCAAAGTAATCGAGAAATATGTGGGAGCCATATGAATTTCCAGATTCCTCTATTGGTTATTGTTAGAGAAGTGTCTCGATCATGTCCGCATAATTCACGAACCGTAGGGAGACACACTTAAGGATTCAACGTTGTTTGAGTAGTTATGGTATTATGAGAAAGAGACCGAATGTTGTTCGAGTCTCGGATGGGATCCGGATATCACGAGGAGATCCGAAATGGTCCGGAGAATAAGATTCATATAAGGAAAGTCCCGTTTGAGTGGCGGAATGATTAGGTGTTTTCATCGGGAACATTCTAGAAGGTCGGAATGTCAAGCACTGAGGGGGAAGGGTACATGAGTGTGTCATTACATATTGGAATGATTGCATCATGTACTAAGTATTCTTGCTGTCCCAAATAAAGGATTTATTTAAATCCTAAATTGAAAAGTCAAACGGCTAGTTTGAAAGTCAAACGGCAGTTTTGGGAAGTGGGAAAAGAGGAGGAGAGGTGGAGGCCGAGTTGGAGGAGGGTTCCTCCCCTTGGCCGGCGCACCTCCCAAGGCCGAGTTGGGGAGGAACTCCTCCCCTTGGCCGGCCAGCCCTCCAACCTATATAAGGAGGGGCAGGGCTCCCCTCCTAGACACACAAGTTTCCTATCCTCTAAACTAAACCCTAGATCTAGACCCCGGTTTAGAGCTATTCGGTTTAGAGCCTTCTAATTGGTTTAGAGCCCTCTAATTGGTGTGTCTAATTACTAGACCACTAATAGCCTCTCTCATAAGCTCCACCATACTCGCACCGGCTTAAGGCGAAGCCTCGGGATTTCCCTCTACCTCCCAGACCACGCCCAGTCTTCTTGGAATCGCGAGAGTGCTACAACCTCCATTTTCTTTGGAACAAGGGAGGAAGGTCTTCGTCAGTCACGAACGTGTGACCGACTGCGGGAGCGCTGCGGGAACGCGGCGCCGGAAGGATCGTCTGCGCGATCTTGAGATCGGAAAGAGTACGACTACATCACCCACGAGAATCTGCTCTCGTTAAACACTTTGGAATCTTCGAGGGTGAGTTATTCCATCGACTCGTTGCTGCAATCTAGTAGATAGATCTTGGCTTGTTTGTTTGTATGCGATAGAAAATTTTGTTTTCCATGCTACGAACCCCTACAGTGGTATCAGAGCCGTGTCTATATGTAGATCATTGCCTGAGTAGAACACAATGGTCATTGTGGGCGTTGATGCTTTTATTGTAGATTGCTTTTCGTGTACTTTGCATCTTGCGGTATGTTGGGATGAAGCGGCCCGGGCTAACCTTACATGACATCGTTCATGAGACTTGCTCCACGCTTGACATGCAACTCGTTTTGCATAAGTGGCTTTGCGGGTGCCTGTTTCTCCTAGCATAGTAAAGATCCAATTTACAACGGGTAATCAACAATGCTAGTATCAATGTTGTGGTTCTTGTTCGTAGGTTAGAACGACACCTATGGAAAGCCCCAAACCACGTAAAATATGCAAAGAAAGTAGAAGCGTCTAACTTTGTTTTGCGGGTGCAATGATGTGATATGGCCATGATTGTGATTATATTTGATGTATGCAATGTTCCTTATTGTAAGTTGGCAACGGCAGGAGCCATATGGTTGTCTTTAATTTACATTAAGACCTGCGTGTCTATTCAAAATAGTTGTAATAGTTGAAGCTGGTGGGCGACAACCATGAAGAAGCGTCATTGACCTTGATGCTATGCCGTGATGATGGAGATCATATTCGCTTGAAGATGGAGATCGGAAGCACAACGAAGAAAGGCCATATCATATCACATATTATGAATTGCATGTGATGTTAATCCTTTATGCATCTTGTATTGCTTAGTAGGCACGGTAGCATTATAAGATGATCCCTCATACACATAAATTTCAAGTTCTAAAGTGTTCACCCTTAGTATGCACTGTTGCCAAAGCTTGCTGCTTGAAGCACCACGTGATGATCGGGTGTCTTTGATTCCGGTGAATACAACGTAAGCAAGCCAGATTTGCTTATGCGGAAGCTAAGGTTTGATCTTAGCCGAGCCTAGCATGTACGACATGGCCTCGGGAACACGGATCGCGAAAGGTAAAGCATGAATCATATAGTAGATATGATGAACATGATGATTGTTAGCCATTAAAACTATATCAACTCTCGTGATGATCGGTGTTGATGTAGTGGATTTGGTTCGATGTGATCACTAAAACAATGCGAGGGATGTTGTTTTGAGTGGGAGTTCACCTAGTTTAATTTCATTAATTAATTTGAACTCAATTTGTCATAAACTTAGTCTAAACTATTGCAAATATGTTGTAGATCAATGGCAGCCCTACCATCAATTTTAATGTTCCTAGAGAAAGAAAAGTTGAAAACAATGGAAGCAACTTGGATTGGTTCCGCAATTTGAGATTGTCCTCACGGTGGTAATTTGACCTATGTCTTTGGATGCACCGCTAGGTGACCCACTGCGGCTGATGCTACCGATGAAGTAAAGAATGTTTACCTCGCTCGGAAGAATCGGTACTCCATAGTTCAGTGTGCTATCTTGTATGGTTTAGAATCAGCTTGGAAAAGATTTGAAGAGTCGATCCATATGATATTGTCGAGGATCTCAAATTAATCTTTGAGACTCATGCGGCAATTGAAAGTTATGAAGCTTCGAAAAGTTCTTTAACTGCAAGATGGAAGAGGGTAGCTCGTCGGTGAGCATGTGCTTAAGATGTGCGGGCACGCAAATAAACTTCAAAGTTTGGGTATAGTGATTCCTAATACTTTGGGGGTTTACCGCATCCTCAATCACTACCACCAAGTTATAAGAACTTTGTGATGAACTACAACATGCGAACATGAACAAAGAGTTGCGAACTATTTGCTATGTTAAAATCTGAGAAGTGGAGATCAAGAAAGAGCACCAAGTGTTGATGGTCAATAAGACCACCAAATTCAAGAAAGGCAAGTCTAAGCAAAGGGACACTTCAAGAAGGGTGGTAAGAAAGTTACCACGTGACGAAGAAGACCAAGGCTGGACCTAAGCACGATCTTGAGTGCTTTCTTTGCAAGGGAGAAGGTCCTTTGAAGCGGAATTGCCCAAAGTACTTGGCGGATTTGAAGAACGGCAACATCAAGAAGAAAGGTATATCGATATACATGTTATTGATGTGTATCTCACTAGTACTCGTAGTAGTGCACGGGTATTTGATCTTGGTTCGGTTGCTCATATTTGTAACTTTCGAAGCAGAGCTGCAGAATAAACGGAGGCTAGTGAAGAACGAGGTGACGATGCGCGTAGGAAACGGATCAAAGGTTGATGTGATCGCGGTCGGCATGCTACCTCTTCATCTACCATCGGGATTAGTTTTATACTTAAATAATTGTTATTTGGTGCCTGCGTTGAGCATGAACATTATATCAGGATCTTGTTTATTGCGAGACGGTTACTTGTTTAAATCCGAGAATAATGGTTGTTCGATTTATATGAGTAACATGTTTCATGCACATGCACCTTTGATAGATGGTCTATTCATATTGAATCTCGATAGTAGAAATACACATATTAATAACATTGAAGCTAAACGTTTGAAATCAAGCGATAACTCGACCTTTATGTGGCAATCGCTGTCTTGGTCACATTGGAGTGAAGCGTATGAAGAAACTCCATTCCGATGGACTTCTTGAATCACTTGATTTTGAATCACTTGAAAGATGCGAAGCATGTCTGGTGGGTAAAATGACTAAGACTCCATTTTCTGGTATAATGGAGCGAGCTACGGACTTACTGGAAAACATACATACCGATGTGTGTGGTCCAATGAGTGTAGCCTCGCGCAGTGGTTATCGTTATGTTCTTACCTTCACGGATGACTTGAGTAGATATGGGTATATCTATTTCATGAAACATAAGTCCGAAACTTTCGAGAAGTTTAAGGAGTTTCAAAGTGAAGTAGAGAATCAACGTAACAAGAAGATTAAATTTCTACGTTCGGATCGTGGAGGTGAATATCTAAGTTACGAGTTTGGCGAGCATTTGAAGAAATGTGGAATACTTTCGCAGTTGACACCGCCGGGAACACCACAGCGTAATGGTGTGTACGAGCGTCGTGTCGAACTCTCTTAGATATGGTTAGTTCTATGATGTCTCTTCTGATTTACCACTATCATTTTGGGGTTATGCATTAGAAACAGCGCATTCACTTTAAATAGGGCACCGTAAATCCGTTGAAACGACACCGTATGAATTATGGTTTGGGAAGAAACCTAAATTGTCGTTCCTTAAAGTTTGGGGATCTTGAAGCCTATGTAAAGAAGTTACAGGACAAGCTTGAACCCAAAGCGGAAAAATGCGTCTTCATAGGATACCCGAAGGAAACTATTGGGTATACCTTCTATCATAGATCCGAAGGCAAAATCTTCATTGCTAAGAATGGATCCTTTCTAGAGAAGAAATTTCTCTCGAAAGAAGTGACTGGAAGGAAAGTAGAACTCGACGAGGTTGTCGAACCTTCTCTCGAAATGCGAGTAGCGCAGCACCGGAAGAAGTTCTGTGGTGCTGCACCAATAAGAGAGGAAGCTAATGATAGCGATCATGAAACCCGGTTGAAGTTGCTCTGAGCCTCGGAGGTCAACGAAATCGTACCACTCCAGATTGGTATGATTCCGTTATGAATGTCATGTTGGTGGACAACACCGATGACCCCGAGACATATGAGGAAGCGATGATGAGCCCAGATTCCAATAAATGGCAAGAAGCCATGAAATCCGAGATTGGATCCATGTACGAAAACCAAGTATGGACTTTGGTGGACTTACCGGATGGCCGGAAGGCTGTCGAGAACAAATGGATTTTCAAGAAGAAAACAGATCTTGATGGTAATGTTCATCTATAAAGCTCGACTTGTCGCAAAAGGGTTTCGACAAATTCAAGGAGTTGACTACGATGAGACTTTCTCACTGGTAGCGAAGCTAAAGTCTGTGAGGATTATGTTAGCAATCGCTGCATATTATGATTATGAGATATGGCAGATGGATGTCAAAACAGCATTCCTCAATGGAGACATTGATGAAGAGTTGTATATGATACAACCCAAAGGTTTTGTCGATCCTAAAGATGCTAACAAGGTATGCAAGCTTCAACGGTCCATCTATGGATTGAAGCAAGCATCCCGAAGTTGGAATCAACGTTTTGATAAGGTAATCAAAAGTTTTGGTTTTATACAAACTTATGGAGAAGCTTGTATTTACAAGAAAGTGAGTGGGAGCTCTGTAGCATTCTTAATACTGTATGTGGATGACATATTGTTGATTGGGAATGATGTAGACCTTCTTAATAGTGTCAAAGAGTATTTGAATAATAGTTTTTCAATGAAGGATCTTGGCGAAGCAGCTTACATATTAGGCATAAAGATTTATAGAGATAGATCGAAACGCCAAATATCATTGTCACAAAGTACATATTTGGACAAAGTTCTAAAGAGGTTTGGAATGGAAGATAGCAAGAAAGGGTTCTTGCCCATGCTGCTAATCGACCTTGAGTAAAACTCAAAGTCCGACATCAAGAAGATAGAGAAAGAATGAGTAAGACTCCCTATGCCTCAGCCATAGGATCTCTAATGTATGCCATGCTATGTACTAGACCCGACATTGCATATGCTGTTAGTTTAACTAGCAGATATCAAAGTGATCCAGGAGTGGATCATTGGACAGCGGTCAAAAACATCCTTAAGTACTTGAGAAGAACTAAGGATATGGTTCTTTCTTATGGAGGTGATGAACGATTCGTTGTTAATGGTTACACCGATGCTAGTTGGAACACCGATCCGGATGATTCTAAATCACAACTGGATCGTATTTATTTTGAATGGTGCAGCAGTTATGGAGGAGTGCAAAGCAAAGCGTTGTGGCGAGATCTTCAACTGAATCGGAATACATGGCTGCCGGAGGCTTCACAAGAAGCGATCTGGTTGAAAGAGTTCATTACTGAGCTGGGTGTGGTTCCAAGTGCGCTGGACCCAATGTCTATCTACTGTGATAACATGGGCGCCATAGCCAATGCGCAAGAACCAAGGTCACACAAGAAGCTGAAGCATATCAAGCTGCGTTTTCACGCTATTCGAGAACATATCCAGGATGGGGATATAAAGATTTGCAAAGTACACACAGATCTGAATGTGGCGGATCCGTTGACTACCTCTCCCGAGGGCAAAACATGACCAACACCAAACTGCCATGGGTGTTCGGTATATTACCATGTAATCTAGATTGGATGACTCTAGTGCAAGTGGGAGACTATTGGAGATATGCCCTAGAGGTAATAATAAATGTAGTTATTATTATATATCTTTGTGTTTATGATAAATGTTTACATTCATGCTATAATAGTATTAACAAGGAAACCATTAATACTTGTGTGATTTGTAAAATTAATTTGAAGTCCCTAGTATAGCCTCTATACTTCACTAGCTTGTTGGTTGATTGATGATGTGGTTTCTTTGTCATGAACATTGAGATGTTATCAACAACAAGATCATATCGTTAGGAGAATGATATGGTGGACATACTCCTATAGACAAGCGTAGCATAAAGATCAAGTCATTTCAATAGTTCAATTGCTATATGCTTTACGATACATAGTAACCTAATTCCTTCGACCATGAGATCATGCATATCACCTTTACTGGATGGATGCTTTGATGTCATCAAACACCACACCGTAACAGGGTGGCTATAAAGGTGGCATTGAGTGTTCGGAAAGTATTGGTTGAAACACATGGATCAAGAGTGGGATTTGTCCATCCACATGACGGATAGATATTCTCTGGGCCCTCTCGGTGAAATGTCATCCAATTAGCTTGCAAGCATGTGACTTGGTCACAAGGGATCACATATCGGAACGAGAAAAGAGTACTTATCGATGTGAGGATGAACTAGGTATGCGAGATACTGGCGATCATAACCTCGGATAAGTAACATATCGTGAGACAAAGGGAAATTGGTATCGTATGTAAGTGGTTCATTCGATCGTAAAGTAATCGTAGAAATATGTAGGAGCCATATGAATTTCCAGATTCCTCTATTGGTTATTGTTGGAGAAGTGTCTCGATCATGTCCGCATAATTCACGAACCGTAGGGAGACACATAAGGATTGACGTTGTTTGAGTAGTTATGGTATTATGAGAAAGAGACCGAATGTTGTTGAGTCTCGGATGGGATCCGGATATCACGAGGAGATCCGGAATGGTCCGAGAATAAGATTCATATAAGGAAAGTCCGTTTGAATGGCGGAATGATTCCGGTGTTTTCAGGGAACATTCTAGAAGGTCCGGAATGTCAAGCACTCGGAGGGAAG
Source organism: Avena insularis (assembly GCA_023614405.1). Classification (NCBI taxonomy): domain Eukaryota; kingdom Viridiplantae; phylum Streptophyta; class Magnoliopsida; order Poales; family Poaceae; genus Avena; species Avena insularis. The sequence goes on along the minus strand of CM042696.1, from coordinate 88,813,395 downwards.
GGTACATGAGTGTGTCATTACATATTGGAATGATTGCATCATGTACTAAGTATTCTTGTTGTCCCAAATAAAGGATTTATTTAAATCCTAAATTGAAAAGTCAAGCGGCTAGTTTGAAAGTCAAGCAGCGATTTTGGGAAGTGGGAAAGAGGAGGAGAGGTGGAGGCCGAGTTGGAGGAGGGTTCCTCCCTTGGCGCGCACCTCCCAAGGCCGAGTTGGGGAGGAACTCCTCCCTGGCCGGCCAGCCTCCAACCTATATAAGGAGGGCAGGGCTCCTCCTAGACACACAAGTTTCCTATCCTCTAAACTAAACCCTAGATCTAGACCCGGTTTAGAGCTATTCGGTTTAGAGCCTTCTAATTGGTTTAGAGCCTCTAATTGGTGTGTCTAATTACTAGACCACTAATAGCCTCTCTCATAAGCTCCACCATACTGCAGCTTAAGGCGAAGCCTGGGATTCCCTCTACCTCCGGATTACCACGCCGTTGTCTTGGGAATCATGAGGAGAGTGCTACAACCTCCATTTTCTTTGGAACAAGGAGAGGAAGGTCTTCGTCAATCGAACGATGTGACCGATCAAGGAGCGCCTTGAGGAACGCGGGCCGGAAGGATCGTCTACGCGATCTTGAGATCGGAAAAATGCGACTACATCACCCACGAGAATCTGCTCTCGTTAAACACTTTGGAATCTTCGAGGGTGAGTTATTCCATCGACTCGTTGCTGCAATCTAGTAGATAGATCTTGGCTTGTTTGTTTGTATGCGATAGAAATTTTTTTTTTCCATGCTACGAACCCCTACAGCCTCTGCGGCAGACGAAGCTTACCATAGCTTCCCCTGCCGTGGCTCCTCCGACTCCTGCCCCTCAACCTTCTGCAATGCCGGTTATCTCGTCGGACGCTGTAGAAGATCCGACACCTTCAACGGGGCCTGCGAACCTTGGATCGCAAACTGACGTCACCACGGGTGCGTCAGATCTAGATAAGGGTGAACCCTCTTTGGGTAATGATCCCTCGGCAGAAACCTTCGCCAAAAACCTCATGAGCAATCCGGGTCTTGCCAAGTTTGGCTTGACCCGGAAATCTGCCGAAGAGATCCAGCGGCTCGCCAGGAAAGTCCTGGAGAAAAGCCATATTTCTGCCGAAGAAGAAGCGCAGGAAGAAGAGGACGTCAAGTTCTCTGATCTTCTTGCCCAAGTCCGCCTTCGTGATGAGAGGGTTAGGACTGGCGAGCTTCCAACAGCCCCAGTGATCCCTCTTACTCTCGCCGAGAAGGTGACCGCTGAAGTGAACGCGGGTTTGGATAAACTCACCCGCGAGCAATATGTAAGTCGGAATTCCAACTCTTGTTTTTTATATTATGTTATATCATATCCTCTAGCCCCCAAGCATGAAGTAGGATAAACAATTCGGGTTTATGCTTTATTAGGATGCCAAAGGATGAACTAGTGTAGCCCCCAAGGCTCGTGCTGATATTTAGCAAAAATATTAGCCCGAGTCTTAAGTAGCTTTCTAACTTTGGGTATTCTGGCTTACAGAAAGTATGTTCCTATAACCAGGAATTCTTGACCAATGTCTGCGATAAGCGGAGAGAGATCAAAGCTCTCCAGCTTAAAAATGCGGAGCTTAAAGTCGCCAAGGATGAAGCCGAAGGTAAACATTCCGAGACTCAAACCTTGTCTTTGTTATTTTCAATGTCGAATTTTTCTAAACTTTTGTTCTTTTTGACTTACAGCGCTGGTGAAACAATCCGTCGCCATGATTGAAGAGGTCGAGAACCTCAAGACCCTCGTGGTGGAAAACAAAGGACTTCGCCAAGAGCTGGATAAGCTTAAGGCGGATCATGAAAGGAGCATAACTCAAGTCCTTGAATCCTCCTCCATGGCCACTGATGAGCGTGATCGCAAGATCCCTGCTCAAGATAAAATAATCTTGGATCTCAAAAATGAGATTGGAAGAGAGAAGGATATGTCCCAGGCGCTCCGGGCTGAACTCCAGAGTCTCCGGGAGGAGAAGACCAAAATTGACGACGTCATTTTTGGTACGTTCCATCTATCTGACTTGTCTCTTTCTTTGACTTTTACCAATGTCGGATTTTTCTTAACTTGTTTTGTGTATAGGTCCTCTGAAGTTGACGGACTCTTCCTCCTCTGAGCCCCGCACCCACCGGCTTACCCAAGTCGGTGACCTGCTTCATGACTTCCGCCAGTCCCTTGAGGACGTCGGCGAAGCTCTCAAGATTCCGGACATGCCAAGCATGTCGGATTTTCAGGTGCGGGACAAGGCGAAGGAGATGCCACAGCTTGTTCAGGACTAGAACATGTCCTACGTGCGGACTGCTGCGCAGAACGCTCTCGCTATGGTCATGAGCCACCATGGAAACATGGAGATATGGCAAGTGACCAGTGGGTACTGCAAGGTAGACGAAGACGGCCAGGAGCAGGACCTTCAAGCCATCATGCACTCCTGCGTCGGATATGGGTGTCATGTGGCTGACCTGACTAGCTACGAGATCCCCTTCTTCACCCGCGTGGCTACTCCGCCTCCTCCTCCGGAAGAACCAACAGAAGTTTCCGACGATGAACGCACCACCTCGGATGCGGACATCTCGGAACGATATCAAGGCGGAATCTCCAGCGAGCCGGCATCTCCTTCATATCCTCCTGCATCATATTTCAGAATTTTTTGTATTACTCCGAAAAAACATGATGCGTCTGTAAATATGCAGTACTTTAATTTTGCTAGTGCTAAGCTTTTGATCTATTCAGCACTTTTGGCTTTGAATTTTTTTTGTGTGCCTGAAATGTTTACATAAGCACTTGTATTTTTTCGTCTCTACTTATCGTTTATCTGGCTTTCCGCCTCGTCCCTTTCGTGAGCCGGCTAAACCTTCTGCCGGAAACTTTGCCGAGCAACGGAGCGCAATTGCTAAACCAGTTTAAACTCGGAAACAAAGCCGGCTTCAAGTACCAACAATTCACTACTCGGAAAATACCCGCATCCAGCAATCAGACAAATAACCAAAATAAAGACTAGAAACTTTTTAGAGTTATACCTGAGGGTAGCAGTTTTAGAATCGAAAATCTAAACCAAAGCGAACATGAGCATAAAGTACTTTCAAGCATTCTGGGATTTTCGACTATGACATGATCATTCGGAAATAAGATGGTGAAAACTTCTCAGAAAATCTTGAGGCAACCAAAACTTTTATTTCTCACAGAACATGTACATATCTTTGTTTACAAAGAAGGATAAACTAAGAATAAAAGGGACGTAGCTGAGCAATATTCCACGGTCTGTCTAACTCATCCGGATTTGTACTGCCTCCACCTCTCTTTCTCTTCTTAGTAGCAGGTCTTTCTTTGACTGGCCTCATGTCAGTTAAGTAGTACGATCCATTGTGTAACACTCGACTAACTAAAAAGGGCCCTTCCCATACTGGGGAAAGTGTGTGCTTTCTTTGTTGCACAAGCCGGAGAACCAAGTCACCTTTATTGAAAGATATATCTCAGACTCTCTGGCTATGATACTTGCGTAACTTCTGCTGATAGGCTGTAGATCTCATTTCAGCAACGACGCAAACTTCTTCGACTAAGTCGAGATCATTTTGTCGAGAAATCTCGGCATCCTCTTCGATATACGTGGCCACTCTAGGAGAAGTATGAATTAAATCATTAGGAAGAACTGCTTCTGCACCATAGACCAAGAAGAAAGGTGTATATCCTGTTGACCAGTTTGGAGTTGTTCGTAAACTCCAAATTACAGAGGGTAATTCCTCTGCCTAAGCCCCCGCAGCACGTCGTAATGGTGCTTTGAGTCTCGGTTTTAGGCCTTGTAGAATTAAACCATTTGCTCTTTCGACTTTTCCGTTAGCTTGTGGATGTGCGAATGACGCAATGTCAAGCCGGATATTTTGCTCATCGCAGAATTCAGCCAATTCTCTCATAGAAAAGTTACTCCCGTTGTCCGTGATAATGCTATGTGGATAACCATACCGGATTATAACATCCTTGACAAATCTTTTGGCTGTTGCTCCATCACAACTAGTGACAGGTTTAGCCTCAATCCATTTGGTGAATTTATCCACCATCACTAAGAGGTGAGTAAATCCACTTAGAGCTCGTTTAAAAGGTCCTACCATATCAAGCCCCCAGATCGCAAAGGGCCATGTTATAGGTATTGTTCGCAACTGATTAGCCGGAACATGAGCTTGCTTGACGTACTTTTGGTAGCCTTTGCACGTCTTGACTAATCGTTCGACATCTGCCTGAGCTGTAAGCCAGAAAAATTCGTGTCGAAAAGATTTTGCCACTAAAGATTTGGCTGCAGCGTGGTGACCACACTCGCCTTCGTGGATTTCCCTTAAGATTTCCACTCCCTCTTCCGGAGATACACAACGCTGAAAACCCCCAGAAACACTCCATTTATGGAGCTCACCTTTAACAATAGTATAGGCTTTTGCTCGTCGGATAATCTGCCGGCTCAGCACCTCATCTTCGGGTAATTTGCCATCTACCAAATAATCAAGGTAAGGTTGAGTCCAGCTGGGAATTACAGCCAGAACTGCTATTAAAGGTGAGTCAGATTTGGTCGTATATTCCTCATCTACTCCCTTTATTGAGGGGACTTCGAGGTGCTCGAAAAAAGCGCCATCCGGGACCTCTTTCCGCGCAGAACCTATCCGAGATAGTGCATCTGTTTCCTCATTTTCTGCTCAAGGGATGTGTTGAACTTCAAACCCTTCGAACGATTTAGATAGATCATCCACGACAGCTTTATATGCTGCCATGTGCTTATTTGCATTACAAATATCCGACACTTGTTGAGCAACAAGATCCGAATCTCCGTAACACATCAAACGTTGGATGCCAATGTCCTTAGCAATCCGAATTCCATGTAGCAGTGCTTCATACTCGGCAATATTGTTTGTCGCTGTGAAGTGGATCTGCAACACGTATAAAAGTTTATCTCCTTGGGGTGATTTGAGCACCACGCCAGCCCCCGAGCCCCCTCGAGCCTTAGACCCGTCGAAAAATAGGGTCCAATATCCCGACTTAGGGAGTATCATATTCTCCTTCGTCTCTGTCCAATCAGCGACAAAGTCAGCAAGGATCTGGGATTTGATTGTTGTCCGAGGTTTGTACTCAATATCGAAAGCTGAAAGCTCTATGCCCCATTTGGCGACGCGTCCTGTGGCGTCGCTGTTGTTGGTTATATCTCTCATGGGAGCTTTGCTCACCACGGTAATTGGATGCTCCTGAAAATAGTGTCGTAACTTACGAGATGCTAGAAAAACACCGTAAGCCAACTTTTGATAGTGTGGATATCGCTGTTTTGATTCTCAGACCTCTTGACAAAGTAAGTGGACCTTTGCAGGTGTTCCTGATTTTCCTCTGGTCTCTCCACAACCATGACGATACTAACGACCTTATTTGTCGCGGCAATATAAAGCAACATCGGTTCCTGAGGTTCCGGCACTGCAAGGATAGAAGCAGATGAGAGTACTTTCTTCAGGTCTTGTAGTGTATCTTTAGCTTCGTCAGTCCAAACAAAATCCTTGGTCTTTTTCAGGAGTTTGTATAACGGTCCGACTCTTTCACCAAGCCGGCTTACAAATCGACTGACCGCGGCGATGCAGCCAGTTAATCTTTGTATGTCCTTCAGGCGAGTTGGCCTGGAAATATTGAGTATAACCTTGATTTTGTCTCGGTTCATCTCTATGTCTCTTTGAGACACGATGAAACCTAAAAATTTTCCGGCTGGTATTCCAAAGAAGCATTTCTTCGGGTTAAGCATGATGTTGTATTTTCGTAGATTGGCGAACGTTTCCTCCAAGTCGGAAATTAGTGTTTTCTTCTTTTTGGACATCACCGCGATATCATCCACATATGCATGTACATTGCGTCCGAGTTGGTCGTGGAGGCAACGCTGCATCGTGCGCTGGTACGTAGCTCCTGTGTTCTTCAGCCCAAAGGGCATCATAACAAAATAGAAGGTTCCGAAGGGGGTTATGAATGAAGTTTTGACTTTGTCAGATTCCTTCATCTGGATTTGGTGATAACCGGAATATGCGTCGTGAAAACAGAGAAGTTTCGAGCCTGCCGTAGAATCGATAACTTGATCAATTCTAGGCAGAGCGAACGGATCTTTTGGACAAGCCTTGTTCAAGGCATTATAATCAACACACATCCTTAAATCAGTGGTGTACTTTTTAGGGACCATTACAGGATTGGCCGACCACTCAGTATGGATGACCTCTTCTATGAATCCGGCTAACTCGAGCCGTGCTAGTTCCTTAGCTATTGCCTTACGCTTTTCGTTGCCAAACCGTCGTAAGGACTGTTTGACGGGTTTAGCGTTCGGGTTTACATTTAGAGAGTGCTCGGCAAGTTCCCTAGGTACTCCGGTCATGTCAGATGGCTGCCATGCGAAGATATCTTGATTTGCTTGGAGGAACTTGACGAGCGCGCTTTCCTATGCACTATCTAGGCCTACGCCTATCTGGGTCACCTTGAAGGGGTCATCATCCTTCAACGGCGCTTTCTTCGTCTCTTCTGATGCCTTGAACTCCGGATTTTGCTTGGTCACCTCCTTCTTTGTTGCAGGCATCTTGGACGGATCTATGCTCTTCTTGATCTCCTGGTACTCCTGGGCGTGCAGCACGGCTTCGGCAAAGGCGGCATTTCCAGCCTCGCACTCTCGCGCTTTCTTCGGGTCTCCCCTGATGGTGATCACGCCATTGGGACCTGGAATTTTCATCATATTGTAAATGTAACACAGACGAGCCATAAAAGCCCAGTAAGCCAGACGTCCGAATATAACGTGGTATGCGCTCTTGAACGGGACCACTTCGAAAGAAAGTGCCTCCGTCCGATAATTCTTTGGAGTTCCAAAGGTAACATCCAAAGTCATCTCTCCCAAGGAATTAGCTTGTCTTCCTGGGACAACTCCGTGAAAAATCACAGAGCTATGGTTCAGCTGGGTCTCCGAGATCTTCATCCGGCGTAGCGTTTCGACACAGAGAATATTGATGTTGCTACCACCATCCATGAGGGTCTTGGAGAAACCATAACCGTCAAAAAGTGGGTTGACGATTAAGGCGTATTTTCCTCGCCTGTGTAACTTAGGCGGATGATCATCATGGTCAAATGTGATTGCCACTTCCGACCAGTCCGGATACTGTGGGACGGCCGGAACTGTTGCATTGAGCTCGTGTAGAATTGCTTTCTTGACCTTTTTCTTGTTGAGATCCGAGGAAAGTGACATAAGTGTCCTTTTTGGTGGGAAAAGTATTCTTCCCTTCCGACTTGGGATTTGAAGCATCGGCTTCCTCCATGTCAGAATCTTCCTTGGTCTCTTTGTCCTTTTCAGGATTTTTCTTTCCCTTCTTCCGCTTAGCTTTGTAGCCTGCGGTGTCATCTCTTTTGATGTCGTCATTGAAACGACATTCAGCGTTGGTGTGGGACGAGCCCCCATTGGCGTCTAGGTGATGCACACATGGGTTATTGGCAATGTCGGCCCAAGAGTAGGTTTTGCCTGGTTGCTGTTCTCCTCTACCTTGGACCCTTGAAGTCCCACGGCCACGCCCGCGGCCTCCGCCACGTCCTCCTCGTCCTCCAGACCCGGAAATAGTAGTAACCACCGTTGTTTCTGCGTTGGGCTTTTCCTCCGAGGTGTTCTTACATTTCTGAGCCTGTTGCTTTGTTTTTGCCGACTGAGGTACAACTAGGACGTTGAGTAATCCATCTGCATCGTCGTCAACGTCTGCATATTTGCTCGCTGTTTCTATCATCTCTCCCAAATCAGTGACCTTGTCACACTTCAAGCGATGACGCAGTAGACCAATTGGGAGACCTGCGATGAAAGCTTCAATCGCAGTTTGATCATTTACTCCTTCACAGGAGTTCTTGGTGTCGATCCATCGTCCGAGGTAGTCCCGGCAAGTTTCTCGGCTTTACGGGTGCGCTGTAGGTCTCCGACCGAACAGGGCCTCCGATATGTGCCTTCAAAATTATGAAAGAACGCACTTTGCATGTCATACCAGTTATGGATGGTGTTCTCCGGAAGTTCATTGAGCCATGATCGTGCTGTCTTCCGCAACATAAGTGGGAGATATCGGGTTGCGACCAGGCTGCTTTCGCCTTTGGTGATGCAACAAGCTTGGAAGAAGTCCTGTAGCCAGGTATCTGGCCGAGCAATGCCATCGTAGGCTTGGATATGTCTTGAGGTAGCAAATCCTTCTGGGAATTTTGTAGCTCTGATGCGTGGTCCGAAGCACTTTGGGCCCACGTAGAAATCATCGTTGTCATAGCGTCGAGCCTCTATGTTGGAATTGATCATGTGCCTTGCGTCGTTCGGGGATAGAGATCGTCCCGAATGCCGGCTGTGGCTACGGTGCCGCGGAGCCGGACTTCGGCTTCTGCCACCACCTCCTCCGCCATGTCGTCCACCTTGCCCTCCATGGGAGTCGTTGTGATGACTGTGTGGTGGAGAGGTTGGAGCAGCTGGATAGTTTCCGGCTGATCGCCGGCCTCCGTCCGGAACATCATTATTCCGACTCCGGGGAGGGTCTTGACTATGACGAGCCCCCTGCCGGCTTGTACCAGCATGGTTTCCGTCGTTTCTTCGTCCGTTGTTCCCACCATGGTGAGGCTCAGCCGGACGGCTTGTGTGTTTAGGAGGTGGCATCTTTTGATGATCCTCCTCCCGTCGTTTCTCTTTATCTTCTCCCCTTCGGTCGTTAGATTCTTGTCAGGGAGGGTTCATCGGATTCAGGGTGGCAATGGCATCTTTCTCGGCCGCTGGGGCGATGTTGCTCCAGTTACACAAAGTTTTGTGATGCTGTCCTGAAGATCCGGTTCTTGAATAGTTGTCTTCCCGGCGTTTGGGGTGATGATACTGCAACCGGACGTAATGGGATCTTACGCCATCCCATGCCGGATCTGTGCGACACTGGTCAGAATCTGAGACCAGTTTTTGACTTCCGGACAGGGCGACCTTTTGCTGCTCCAGTCCCTTGTTGAGTAGTTTGATACCCAAGCGGATCTCCTCCGGTCCTGGATTAGCCGATAGAATTTCTCGGGCTGCCACGGTATTCTGTACTGGTGTTGGGTATATCCAATCTCCGTTGCTATCTTTCCGTGGCTTCCCCATCTCATCTCCAAAAAGAACGGCACGGACACATGGGAATTGGTTGTCATCTATGTGACGCTTCCATGTCTTCTGATGCAAACGAGACATGTATTCCTTGTTTAACATGCGTTTCTTCTCCACCTCGATGTTTTTGGCTTCATCGAGGAGTTGTTGACGACGCGCTTCTAGGGCCTGCGCCCTTTCGTCTAGCTCATTCGCAGTAAGTTCCACGGCTGTAGGGATAGGTGTAGTTAATGCGGCATCGATGAGCTTACGTGCACCCTCGGTGATCACGTGTCCATCCACCGATGCTTCTTTTTTCGGCTCGTCTGGGATAAGTGCTCCATCCGAGTCTTCTTCGTATTCCTCGGCAATCACCTCCTTTGTCAGAGGGTCTTTTGCCGGGGTCTTGTTTTTCTTGTTCTTCTTCTTTGCCTTCTTGGCTACGCTAGTAGCAAATATGACTTTGGGTCCGTTTCCCGGAGTCAAGCTCTGATCGGTACTTTCGGACATCTGGAGACCTGCACAACACAACCGCAGAACTTTGTCCCCAACTTGCGATGAGGTTGTCAATCTCACCGTGTTTTGTGGAAAACAAAGGATTAAACGTATCGAATGGAAAGAAGTAAAAGTTTGCAGAAAGTAAACACAAAGCAATAAAAGATTGTAGATTGTATGTAAAGTAAAGGACCGAGATCCATAGTTCACTAGAGGTGGCTCTCCTTAGATAGACAACATGCTGGGTGAACAAATTACATCGGGGCAATTGACAAACACCAAGAAAGCAATACATGCATATACTAATCATCTTGACTCCTCTGAGACTTGATTGGGCATTACAACATAATACATAGACCGCCATGCAACTGCATCTATGACTAATAATCCACCTTCAGGTTATCATCCGAACCCCCTCCAGTATTAAGTTGCAAGCAACAAATTATTGCTTTACGAACTGCGTGTAAAGTAAACAATACAATTGTTCTATGAACAAAGGATCGTTGTTTTCTCCCTAGTAGCAACAGCACATCTAGTACCTTAGAGATTTCTGTCACTTCCCCAGATTACCAGAGGCATGAACCCACTATCGAGCATAAATACTAACTCTTGGAGTTGCTAGCATCTACTTGGCCAAGATAGCTACTAACATCGGAAAGCATGCAAGATCTCAAATAACAAAGACATGATAGAATCAATAATCAATTTGAAATAGCATCTCAATATCCATCGGATCCCCGCAAACACAACATGTATGGATTACAAATAGATGATCTTGATCATGAACGGAGCTCACAAGATCTAAACATGAAAGCACAAAGGAGGAGAAACCAGCCTGCTAGCTACTACATGGATCCGTAGTCCAAGGATGAACTACTCACGCATCACACTGGAGGCTTGCATGGTGATGAAGAAGGCCTCCAGGGTGAATTCCCCTCTCCGACAGTCTTTGGGAAGAGCTTGCACCCTCCCGATCTAGGGATGGAGATGGCTGACTCTGAGACTCTTTCGTGGATTTTTTGATCGGGTACTTAGGGTTTTCGTCTTGAGGGCAATCTACAGGCGGAAGGAGGGGCCGAGGGGGTGCCTGGGCTGGCCACACCACCCCCTGGCGCGGGCCAGGTCTGGCCGCGCGGCCAGGTGGTGTGGCCGCCCTCTGGCCCTTCTCCGTCTCGTATTCTGGCACTTGATCCCTTCCGGAAAAATAGGCACTTTGGCTTTTGTCCCGTCCAATTCCGAGAATATTCATTTCTGACTTTCCTGGAACCAAAAACAGCAGAAAACAGGCAGCTGGCACTATGGCTCTTGTTAATAGGTTAGTCCGAGAAATCATATGAAAAGTACTCCAAAATTGGAACAAAACACAAGAAAGTGGATAAAACCAAGCATGGAACATCAAAAATTATAGATACATTTGCAATGTATCAGGGGGTCCTCGAGGTGTGCGGAAGAGAGGGGTGTGAGACGTCTGTATTAGGGACGGTGAACGGTGAACACACAAGTTTACTGAGTTCGAATCTGCCGGCTTTGGGCGGATCCTTCTCTGCTAGCAATCCGATGTCTGGCGAGCGGAATATGGGTTACAAGGGTTTCGCCTGTGCGAGTTGAGATTGTAGACTTTTGAGGTGTGCCCTAAAGGCTCTACCTAGGACGACTTATATAGATATCCGGCCTAGGGTTTACAGGAGAGATCAATCTGGCTACGACCGAGAGTCGGTTACAGAGTACATCTTGAACTACAAGTAACATTATGGGCTTAAGTCGGTAAGTCTTCTGGGCCTCCCCGTAGCCGGATTGGACTCCGTCTTTCTTCCTGACTGGGCCGCCCGTGAAGCAATGCTCTAACCCAAAGTGGGCCACCCTGGTCAGTGAGGAATTGTGAGGATACCCGGAAAGTATATCCCAACACTTCCTCTTGGGTCATCCCTCCTTTATATAGGCCTTGGGGGTGCCTAGGGTTCCGCCAATACCGTCATATGATTTAGAGAAGGTTCTGGAGCTTTTCTGGGGCGAAATCCTGTCATTTTCGACATTTTTGGCAATTATACGGGCGGAGCTATACGACCAAAAATATAGCTCCGTACGTATAGTTGCTCGTTGAACCGTCTGTCTCCTTTAGTATTTTGGCCACTATTTCTTCATACGAACTCCGTTTTGGGTGTTCTTGGGCTCGTTGAGTTCGTATCATCGAGGACTACAACCCTATGGTCTTGGATATTTATTTTGAGAAGTTGAAAAAATGACTTTCCAACCTCTCAAATGCCTAAGTCTGGTCCCTGCAACTCCTTCATACTATCTCTCTTGGTTCCCTTTGCCTTTTTTGTCCATAATCATCATCAATACCTACACACATGTCAAAGATAAGGAAGAGGGATAAAATTCAACCTAAACTACTAAATATGCAAGGCTCATATTGAATTTAACAATACAAGTAATCATGCATATTAAGCATAGCAATAGTTAGATGGAGCATGATATGATAGGCAAATGACATAATTTATATTGCTAAAAAGGATTGTATATTACAGCCATCAACTTCCCCAAGCTAGATCTTGCTCGTCCTCGAGCAAAAGGGATCGATAACTTAATGGATGTGATCTTGCTTATCATTGGAAACCAATGCATCATATCTTTGTTTTTCCTGCAAGCTCAAAGTAAGAGAGCACATAATCATACAAGGCAATATAAGCTTAGTTATATTATTCTAAACCACTAGAGATTACTCAAAAACTTCTATTCCCCATGTCAAAGTTAAATCTAGCTTGCAAGTAAACTTGTGATCTTTCTATACGCACTTTATTATATTTTTGTATTTTTATTTGTATAAGGAAAAGCTGAACACGGTTAGTCGTCAATCATAAATAGAAATAGAGTTTTCCAATGCTGCCCACTCATGCCATCTATTAAAGTCTCTCAAGTGCAAACTTCGCTTGTTGAGCTCATAGAAAATATATTTCTTAGTAACGAGACCATACCAAAAGAGTGATATATGTTCAATCGAGACTGTGCAGGCTAGGAAGGACACTCGTGACCATTACCAAGGTTTCCCTTTTCGGTATAATGATTTCTCATAACGATCAGAGGAGTATTCCGACTTTTACTTTTAATACAGGCCCATGCGAATACCAATGTATACCCAAATACAACATTTTTGCTACATATGTTGGGCAACTCATAGCCAAACTCCAAGAGTTTCCGCTTTTTGGATTGTTTAAAGGCCAACGGAGTTGTTAGCATCCTATGTTGTGCAACAGTGGCGCAAGACATGCATAAAGTAATATCTCACTTTGATTTCCAAGACAAAATTTTGGAATATGTAATCTCAAAACTTTGAAACACCATTTCTTATTTGACAACTCACTCAGTAAGCATCTATTAAGACCATCATTTCCAACACTATGGGGTCGTGCTACTCCATAACCATTCACTTAAGACAATTCTGAACAGTGATGACTAGCAAGTTTCGAAGAACTTCTTTATTATATTTTTTCTTTTCAAAATGTAGAGAACATGACAATGTATATTTAGAGGATCACAATATTTTTCACAAGCTAGATAAAAGTTAAACAAGGTGCATCAAATCTATGGCTTGTCTCCTATGGGGCCTAACATAAGCAAGTATATCTGTTATATAAATATGAACAAAATCTCACCTAAGCAAGCATTCAAAAACAGAGAGATACACAATAGCATAAAAACTTTTTAGGATAAAGAACTTTGCACAAGACTCTACACATGCAAAACAACCTCCCCAAGCTAAGCACTTTGAGAAGATCATGAAAACAAAAGAGAAAATGCAGTTATCAAAAGAGAGTATAAGAAGTGGTTACCTCCCCAAGCTTAAGTTAAAGCAAGGGTGACACAGTTTATCATTGAGGTGATTTAAACCTCTACTTTGATGGACAAAGAACCTTTGCTTCAATGAATGCTTCACGATCCGGTTTATGCCTTCCTTAAGAACCTGGTAGGAACAAGACTAGAAAGAAGACAAAATATTTTTGTGTTTTTGAAGACACGTGTTTAGCTCACAAGTGATAAAAATACAAGTCCCACTGAGTTGGTTCATCAACCTAAGCACCACGCTTAAGTCAACAAACTAGTTCTAGAAGAGGCCTTTCCTAGATTGTGATGAGGTGCAAGTGAAACAGGATACGAGACACGAGTGTGCAGCCCCTATGTGCTTATTTAAAAAAAGTTTGAGTTGGAAGGTTTTACTAGATACTGATTGTTGAAACGTTGAATTGAAGCAACCAAGTGTCACATGCGAGTATTTTCACGGTTGGCACTACCGTACACGTCGTCACACAAGGTTCAAGTCCCTGCGAAAATAACACACAAAATAAAATACAACATTTCAGTGTACGAAAGAAGTTCGTTCACCCAACTAATGAAAGAAAATGAAAAGAAAACATGAACTACTAAAGAGAATTACAACTTAAGGAATTTCTGAGATAGAACTTTATTGTTTACATATGCTCGGCTTCTCTAAAACATGGGAGAAGCTCCCAGGTGGTGCTTCGAGGTTTTTATAAGAAGAAGGAAAATAATGAAATTTTGAGCAATTGTTACCTTCTAGTTGGCGTTTGAGGGGTTTTTCAACTATACGGACGCAGCTATACGGCCGGAACAATGCGTCCCCGCTATATAGTTGACCTTCTATCAAAATTTTAGGGTTTCCTCCTGGCGGCATAGCTATACGGGTGCAACTATATGGCCAGAACAAAATATTCTCACCGTATAGTTGGTCATCAAACTGTCTGTCCCTGTAAAAAGAAAATATATAAAGGCATAGATATCTATACGACCGGAACTATACGGCCGGAATTTTTATTCTTGCTGTATAGTTGATCGTTAAACTCTTAGTATATTAGAAAAGAATTTGTATGGAGACAGCGATATCTATACGACCATAACTATATGGCCAAAAAATTTATTCCTGCCGTATAGTTGGTCGTTAAACTCTCAGTACATATGAAAGACAAATTTCGATGGCAATGATATCTATACAACCGGAACTATACGGCCGGAATTTTTATTCCCGACGTATAGTTGGTCGTTAAACCTTGTGTGTACATCAGAAAATTTCTATTTCTTCATGAATTACTTCTTTTCCTGCAACTTAGTGATATACCTTGTTTTGACAGTAAAATAACAACTTTAATTTTCGACCAACAAATACATATAATTGAAGGATTCACCTGAAACTGATTTTCTCTTCCTTTTTACCGAGTTTATGCAACACATAATATAGTGACGATAAATTCTACCTTTTGAAAACTTCAACAAGATTACTCTAATAGCAAGACATGCGAAGAATAAAAGTGACAATGCAACATGAATGCAACTAGACTCAAGGCACAAAACTAAGAAAGACGCCTAATGACTTCCAGATTGCCTCCTAGGAAGCGATCTCTTTAAAGCCATAAAGCCGGGCTAGGATTCTCCATACATTACCCACCTGGATCCCAAGGGATATCAACTCGAGGTGAGGTTGTATATACCAGCTTGAAGTATCTTGATGTAGAGTTCGGTCGGAGTCGTACCCGCTTACGGTGAATCGGCATCATGTAGATGAACAAGTTCTCGCTTTCAAGCGAGTGTTGATGCACCAAGCTTGGTGAACATGCCTCCGTGTATAGCTGCAATGAGAGGATTTGAGTTTATATAAAATTCTTAAATATTTACCTTGGTTACCTGTGTAGGGGAACACTTCATAGTATTCTTCCTTCATAGCAGGGAGTTCAGGACCCTGCATGTTAGTATAGCAAGGTTTTATCTCTAGTTCATTATTATTAATATTCTCCATATGACTTTCTAGGCACAAGACCTCCGCAGAACAATTATCAACAGTTTTAGCATCATAAAAATCACTACTAGATTGAGAGGCATCACAAACAAAAGTTGTAGTGTGACTCTCTTTGTCAACCTCACCCTTTTGTTCCTCCTTTTCATCGACTAGTGTTTTAATAGCAATGATAGAATCAAAAGTAGGAGTCAAAGGTATGAGCGGGTGATCAATCCGTTCTTCCTCCTTTTCCTTGTGCTCCTTTTCCTCTCCAGTTAAATTATTTTCGCAAAAGAGGAATATGAGATATACTAAATTAAAAACTCCATTTAGTGCTTCACTTTCAACATCAATACTTCCTAGTCTAAATACCATTTCAGATGCACCTTTAAAAAGAACGTATTCTAGTACTTCCAAACTAGCATAGGATTTATCTCTATTATAATTTGCTAGAGTAGGATTGTTGAAATACTTACATTGAAAATTAAGGTGGTCATCTGTTATACAAATTGGGCAATAAGATCCATCATTAGCACGCAACCATAATGAATACCTTTCCAATTGGTCCAACAATTTCTTTATCAGCTCATGTCTAGCAACCAGTCTTGATGAACTTGAATCCTTTATCTCCTCCAATGCGTGTATTATCTGTTGAACAAAATTTATCTGGGAAGACATTATTAGTAGCAACAGTTTTTCTAAATTTTTGGTTTTGTAATTTTTTTATTGTTTTCAATATAAAAGAAAACAGTAAGATAATAGCAACAAACAGAAATAAACTATGTGTGAGTAGATAACCGAACGCTTTGCTCCCCGGCAACGGCGCCAATTTGATGTGATTGAGTTCCTGCACCAAAACAGGGTTATTTCAGTACTTGCAGCAGCAAATATTTAAGAGTTTGTCCCGATGGGAGCTCGGCGAACACGACTCTCACAGCCGCATTGTCAATGCGACCAGGTACGCACTCAAACCGTGGTTTTGGAAATAGCCTATTTTATAAGTTGCTAGGATAAATGAATTTAAGATGTTTTGTAATAACTATAGTAGAACTGGAAAAAAACTAGAACAAAAGTAAAACTGAAAATAGATGAATGTAATGAGATGAAATATTGATGCTATGATTCCTCAAGTAATACTGTGTATACCGGTGTGCATGATAAGTGCTTATGGAATAGCTGTTAACTATAATTGTGGCGGTCCCTCATATATCGTTGTCTCCCACCGTTGGTAAGTGGGAACTATACAACTCAATTGTCCACACCCTCTCCGGACATGGGTCATCCGTAAGAGAATAGTGTATTAAGGTAACAAGACCAATCAAGATAAACCAGAGCAAAGGCATTAAGTTCTATGGACAATATACTCCTAAGCAAGTGTGCTAGTTGCAAAATATCCTCTTATGTCACTTTGGGGTCAAGCAATTCGCAACACTATACATATCTATATCATGAGTGATCTTGAGGAAATTTAATCTTAATAGGCGGTGCATCCTAAGATGCTATTGCTTCCGCAAATCAGTTATATCAAATAGCCTATTAGTTCTACCCACGGACTTGTCAGGCCCATGGAATGAGTAGAGACTAATGATAAATTTTCTGACACTCCGTGAATCCCTAGTAAATTCCTCAACAATGGATTGGATGTATCCAATCACTAGAATAATATCATGAATAGAACAATGTAAAGAGAAAGCACAAACATATTAATTAACAAGAACACACCACACTTCAATTACTCAAATCATCATAACATTAATAAAAGGGGGTTCAAGCAATATTACAACCCATCACGAAGATCATGATGAGGAAGGATGAAGGAGTAGCGGCGATGGAGATGGTGATAACGACACGGTGATGGTGGTGTCGGCGTGGTGATGGCGGTGTCCTCCTTCTCCTTCTCTTCTTGCGTGGATGGCTTGATGGTGTTGATGGATATCTAGATCTTGGTGGAGCTGTAGAGGCTATGGAGACGACATGGCGTCACCGTGGAGGCCGTAGATGGGATCTAAATCTTGTATATGGTTGATGGATGCTTCCTCTTGGGTCATCCCTCCTTTATATAGGCCTTGGGGGTGTCCTAGGGTTCCCCCAATACCGTCATATGACTTAGGGAAGGTTCTGAAGTTTTTCTAGGGTGAAATCCTGTCATTTCCGACCTTTTTGGCAACTATACGGGCGGAGCTATACAACCAAAAATATAGCTCCGTACGTACTCGTTAAACCGTCTGTCCTGTTTAGTATTTTGGCCGCCATTTTTCATACGAACTCCGTTTTGGATGTTTTAGGGCTCGTTGAGTTCGTATCATCGAGGGCTACAACCCTATGGACTTGGATATTTATTTTGAGAAGTAGGCAAAAATGACTTTTCCAACCTCTCAAATGGCTAAGTTTGGTCCCTGCAACTCCTTCATACTATCTCTCTTGGTTCCTTTTGCCTTTGTTTTGTCCATAATCATCATCAACACCTACACACATGTCAAATACAAGGAAGAGGGATAAAATTCTACCTAAACTACTAAATGTGCAAGGCTCATATTGAATTTTAAAAAAAAGTAATTATGCATATTAAGTGTAGCAATAGTTAGATGAAGCATGATATGATAGGCAAATAACACAGTTTATATTACTAAAAAGTGTTGTATATCATAGCCATCAAGTACTTCCTGGGAAGATGGATCATATACGTATCTTTTTCGCGAAAAAGCAAAAGTCTTGCGTTTCGATTCATTGATAGAAAAGAAGAATTTTGTACAAAGCATACAGAGACGCCAAAAGATGCACACCCGACACACTCAAGATGGCACATGGCCTAGGTCGCTAGGAAAACATTGCAACCAACGTCACCAAACAAACCCTAGTCTAGATGCACACAGTGGAGCAGTCCGTCCTACCAAAGAAAATACTACACCAAAAACATGCACAAACCGGTAAACAGGCTCTCATGTCGCCTCCTCCGGGCGACGTGGGGGCGGAACCAGTTTGTTGTTCACCATCGGCCCCCTCCCCGCTCCCCCACCCCTTGTCGCCCCCAGAGGACGCCGTCGGCAAAGCCAGGCGATGCCGGTGAAAGGGGCAGCAGGACCTCGTGTCTTCTCCACTCTCGCGCGGCGGTTTGGGAGGCGGGTCGTTGCGCCGGCGTCCGGATGCGGCTTCTGCAGTGAAGATGGCGAGGTGGAGGTGCAAGCGAGCTGGCGGTTCCGGTCGGTGCTGCAGACGGCGCGTGGTTCCCCAACACGTAGTGGCGACGACGCGTGCCCGATCTAGGCCCGATCTGGGTCTAGAGGGCCATGGTCGTGTGCCTATGGTGCCTCTACTGCCGAGCGGGGGCTGCTCCCGGTCTCATTTTGGCGAGGCGCGGTGGCACACAGGTGCTGAGCCCTTGGTCGTCCTCTGCTTGTCGGCGGTGACCAAGCACGCGCGGGCCAATGGGCCTGGGCAGGCCATGCCCTAATTCTTCTTGTCATCTTTCCCAGGGTCGGTGGTGGCCGGAGCTCTTTCTACAGGAGTTGCGGTGTATCTGCTCTACCTTGGTGTGACCAACTCAGTCGTTGTTTGGCTTGCTTGTATACTTCTGCGGTGGTGGTCGACGTGCTCCTCCATCGTCAACGAGTTGCATCCAGTCGTTCAAGCTAGGAGCTTACTCTGCTCATCTCCGTTTTACCGGGGAGCGGTCTTTGCCCGATTGAAAACCCTGCTCGGCGTTGCCGATGCTGACCACGATGACACCTATGGGTGCCATTCCCCTCCTTGGAGGCATGTTCATGGGTCAAACCGTTCTTCCCCCCGGTGCTAGGGGAAACCCTTGGTCTGCTTTGTCGGACCGGACAATGGCGGCGCTTCATCATCGTCCCCTTCCTGGAGGCGTTGTCTAGGCCGCGAGGGCTTTGTGGCTTTTGGAGATGGTGGCCTCGCCGGTTTCGCCTGCGAAGCTAGGTAGTGTTTGCTCAAGGTACGAGTCTTCGGTGCACTATGTACACCATCATCTGCTCTCTGCAGTCGACTCCTCTCCAAGTTTGGCCAGTCCCTACCATTCACTCGCTGATCGCCGACTCTTCTAGGGGCATGGGTAGTGGTACGTTGTTCTAGGCATCTTTGGAGTTTCGGTCGTGCTTGCTTGAGTGTGGTGTTGGGTGTGACGCGGTCCAGAGGTTGGGTAAGGCGAGCTTGTCGTCGGTGTTGTAGGAGTGTGTTGTAAGCCGAAAGGCGAATGTGGTGTTGCAGCCATTCTATGGTGTTCTCTGCAAGCTTAATACAAAGACGCGCACGTCCATTGCGGGTTCTCGAAAAAGATGTGCACACTAAACATGAGCTCCACTACAGGAGGGAGAATCCAATCCACAAAGAAGGGCAGAGTTGGGCCACTCCAGTTTTGGAGAAGACGCTCAGAAAGCAGCACCACCGCCCACCACCGCCAACTCCATCGTTGCAACATAATCCAGCAGCCGTCAGCCACCTCCATCGAGTGAAACCTTGCAACCGAAACACCGCAACAGGGGATCCTACGCAATCCACAGTCCTTGCCAGAGGGGTAGCTGAATCTAGCACGATGTCGAAGCTCCAAGAATCTGCTTGCTAGAGTCAAAGAGTGCGCCATCACCATGCATGCCATCCATGTCTGTTCTACCAAGAACAACGCCTCCAAGAAGGGAGCGATGTCCAGGACGCCATCATCATCCAATCTGGTAAGCCAGATCTAGGTTTTCACCCGAGGAGCTAAACCACAAGGGATGGGGGTTGAGTCAATGCTCCTCGACAATGCCCCCAAGAGGGTAACGACACCCGAGCTCGCTATCGCTGTCGGCACCAACAAAGGTTGTGCAGGGCTTTCGCTCGTAGCGCCCCGACCACCACTCACGTATCGGCGCAACCACCAAGACCTGATAATAAGATCTTGTTGCCGACAACACCGCAACAGTTCGAGAACCCGGTTGGCCCACCAACCTGCCGGTGAAGGCCACCCCAAGTTGCCTATTCCACGGCGATGGATCATCACCCGAGGTGGGAACCTCGTCGCAAGAGCACCCGTGCACCGGCCAGCTCCGGTCTGCGGCAGGGATCACAATACCAGTGCACACGGCGGCAACCAACCAGCTCCATGGCAATCAGCGCACGGTAGCATCAGGCGGAGTGAAAGAGGTCACAAAGGCTCCACCTTGCACATCTTCACCACCCAGCTTGGTGGAGGAGCTCAGTCATCAGCACCGCCAAATCCGGGACGAATCCAAGAAGTGGGCACGAAGCCGCGAGCACACCGTCCTCCCATGCCTGCCAACCGCCCTGCCCGCCGGAGATCGCCACCAAGGTCTCGCCCATCCGGGGAGGGCAAATACCACTACTCACCAAAGAGGTGGAGCAGCATGAGGACGACAACATCGCTGTGCGTGGAGGGGGGCGAGGTCTAGTGATGACCCACAAGTATAGGGGGTGTATCGCAGTATTTTCGAGGGAAGTGAAACCCAATTTATTGATTCGACACAAGGGGAGACAAAGAATATTTATAAGCCTTAACAACTGAGTTGTCAATTCAGCTGCACCTGTAAACAATCTTGCTCACATCAGTTTATCAGTAGCAACAGTTTTGTAGTAGGAATAGTAAAGTAGCAGCAGCAGTAAAGTAAAGACAGCAGTAACAATAGCAGTAAACAATAGGATTCGAGTGCGGTAGGCATAGGGATGGATGGACGGGCGTTGCATGGACAATACAATTCGCATAGCAATCAGAACATAGGGCAATTGCAGATAAATAAGATAAAGCATCGAAGTACTAGACAATCCTAGGCATGTGAAGGAAATAAGCCCTGAGAGGCAATAATAAAGTTGTTATTATGTATTCCTTGTATATGATAGATGTTTATTTTGCATGCTATAATTGTATTGATAGGAAACATCAATACATGTGTGTTTAATAAACAAAAAGGGTTCCTAGTTATGCCTCTCTTATAGACTAGCTTGTTGATTAACAAGATGATCAAGGTTTCCTGATCATGGACATTGGATGTTGTTAATAACAAGGTCACAGCAATTGTGAAATGATGTGATGAACATTCATCCGAAGTATAGCATTACGATCAAGTCATTATGTTTATATTGCTATAACATCATACGAAGTAATCTTTATCCTTAGACCATGAGATCATGTTAATTGCTAACATCGGAAGAGTATCTTGATAACATCAAACATCACACCGTAACAGGGTGACTATAAAGATGGGTTCAGTACTACGAAGGTGTTATGTTGAGGATCATGGATCAAGAGTGGAATTTGTCAATCCAGATGACGGATAGATATACTCTAGGCCCTCTCGGTGATATCACATTAGGATAGCTTGCAAGCAAGTGATGTGATCACTAGAATGTTATATCACGGGAACGAGAAAAGAGTGCATGTCGGTAACGAGATCAAACTAGGTATGGAGATACCGATGATCGAATCTCGGACATGTAATATATCGAGAGACAAAGGGATTTAGTTACAAGCGTTAAAGGTTCTCACGATCACAGGAGTCATCGTTGAATGTGTAGGAGTCGAGACGGATCTCGGTCCATTGCTGATTATTGATCGGAGAAGGGTCTTGATCATGTCTGCATTATTTGCGAACCGTAGGATGGCACACTTAAGAGTTACCGGACACCATTTTGGAGCACATATGTTTCAGACGAAAGAATTGCAAAGCGCGGGAATTGTTTCAATAGAAACCGGAAATTGTTTCGGGTGAAATTGCAGAAGGTGGTTTTGCATGTGATATTGAAATATTGCAAGGGGCTATATGTGAATGTTTGTTAATTAAAGTAATTAACAAAATTCTGAATAAATTTAATAAAAAGAGTTTTATTAAATGAGAGAGCATTAAATTTGGAGAAATTTAATGCATTTAAAGTGGAGACTTTAAAAGGGAATGTGAAGAGGCATTTTAATGTGGAGGGGTTACCACCACATGAATGGGGGAGGTGAGGGTCCCCCCATGCCCGCCAAACCATGGAGAGGGGGCACCCCCCCTCCTCCTATAAAAGGCCACCCATTCCCTCCTTCATCCACACACCTCCTTGTGAAGGATCTCTCTCCCCCTCTAGAATTATTCCCCCATGGTCTCGGATTAGCAAGATACATGTTCCCGGTGGCATTTCGTCTGGAAGGAGTTGCTGCTTCCGCTGGATCGCTGGAGCAAGGAGGTGGAGGTTGTCCGGTGGCTTGAACGTGTGTGCGAGTGCGGATGCGCTGCTGAGTTGCGGCGCTCAGACTTCCTCACGATCTTGAGATCGGCAAGTGTACGACTAAATCAACCACGAGTTCCTACTCGTTAACAAAACTAGTTGTCTTCGAGGGTAAGTTCTCCATGGATGTATGTCCACCCGTTTCTTTGTATCTAGTAGATAGATCTTGGCGTATAGTTCTCATCGTAGGAAAATTTTTGTTTTCTATGCTGCGGACCCAACAGTGGTATCAGAGCCTGATCTATGCATAGGTGCTTTGCACGGGTAGTACACATATGTTTATATGTGGGCGATGATCATCATGTTATTGCATTTTCTATGTACTTTGGATATTGGTGGCATAGTGGGATGAAGCGGCCCGGACCAACCTTACATGTCATCGTACATGAGACCGGTTCCACGACTGACATGCAACTAGTTTTGCATAAGTGGCTGGCGGGTGTCTGTCTCTCCTACTATAGTCAATATCTGATTTACAACGAGTTGCTAATAACTTGGTTATCCTCGTTGTGGTTCATGTTCGTAGGTTAGACCGGTTCTATCTCCGAAGGCCCTAAGCCACGTAAAACTTGCAATTGATAAATGAGAGGCGTCTAGTTTAGATCGTTGCTGGGCTAGTGTATTGATATGGTATTGTTTTAAGTAGATGTATGATAGATACTCTTACAACACACTCAACGTGTAAGTTCCATAGACCTTGTCCTTACACACAAAGGAATGATATAGATCATACCACGATGCAAATGATAGAGATCAAATGCATGGACCATATCATCTCACTTTACACATTAGATGTTAGCATCTTATACTGCTAGTTTGGCGATTTTGGTAGCATTGTAAGATGATCCCTCATTTAGATATCAAGATAAAATGTGTTCTTCCTTAAGTATGCACCATTCTATGGATTGTGTTTCGAGACATCACGTGATGATCGGGTGTACTCGACTCTACGCTTTCATACAACGGGTGTAAGACAGTTTTACACACGCGAGTACTAAGGTTCTTACTTGGCGAGCCTAGCATGTATAGACATGGCCTCGGAACACGGACCAAAAGGTTAAGCATGAGTCATATAGTTGATATGATGCCCATATAGATGCTCGCCTTTGAAGCTACACCGACTCACGTGATGATCGGACTTGATGTAGTGGATTTGGTTCATGTAATCATCAAAAAGACAGGAGGGATGTCGTTTTTGAGTGGGAGTTCATTAGTAATTTGGATTAGTTGAACTCAATCTATCATAAACTTAGTCTAAATATATTTTACAAATTCTGTTGTAGATGGCACCACTTGCTTTTAATTTCAATGTGTTCATGGAGAAAGAGAAGCTTGCTGCGAATGGTAGCAACTTCACCAACTGGGCTATGAATTTGAGGATTCTCCTCACTGCTGCACAAAAGCAATATATGCTAGAGGCGCCGCTAGGCCCCCCACCAGCTCCTGATTCCCCTGACGAGGAAAAGAACGTCTATATAACTCGTTAGGAGGACGACAACTTAGTTCATTGCGGCATACTGTATGGGCTAGAGCCAGAACTTCGAAAACGTTTCAAAAATGGCAATGCCTTTGATACCATGGGAGAATTGAAAATGATTTTCGATACCCATGCTGCCGTAGAGAGTTATAATGCTTCTGAAAAGTTCTTTAGCTGCATGATGGAAGAGAACAGCTCCATTAGTGAGCACGTACTCAAAATGTCTGGGTACGCTGATAAGCTTGTGTCCTTGGGAATAACGATTCCCATTGACTTAGGCATACATCATGTTCTCCAATCTCTGCCACCTAGCTACAAGAGCTTCGTGATGAACTATAATATGCAGGGCATGAAGAAGTCTCTTCCCGAGCTTCTATCAATGCTTAAGACTGCAGAAGTGGAGATTAGGAAAGAACATCAAGTGTTGATGATCAATAAGACCACCGGTTTCAAGAAGGACAAGAAAGGCAAGCAGAAGGGAAAGAAGGGCGGCAAATCTTTTGCCGCGCCTGAAAAGAAACACCGAGCTGGCCCTAAGTCTGACAAAAGTGCTACTATTGCAAGGGGGCCATTGGGCATAAGCGCCCCAAGTATTTGGCAGACAAGAAGGCCGGCAAGGCAAACAAAGGTATATGTGATATACATGTTATTGATGTGTACTCGACTAGTACTCACAGTAGCACCTGGGTATTTGATACGGGACCGATTGCTAATATATGTAACTCGGTTCAGGGGCTGTGGAACAAGCGACAACTAGCAAGGTATGAGGTCACGATGCGGGTCGGCAATGGATCAAGAGTTGATGTGATCGCCGTCGGAATGCTGCCTCTCCATATGCCGTCGGGATTAGTTATAAACCTGAATAATTGTTATTTGGTGCCTGCACTGAGCATGAACATTGTATCCGGATCGTGTTTGATGCAAAGTGGTTAATCGTTTAAGTCTGAAAACAATGGTTGTTCGATTTATATGAATAATATCTTTTATGGTCATGCACCTGTGTTGAATGGTTTATTTCTGTTGGATCTCGATAGTAGTATTACGCATATTCATAATGTTGATGCTAAAAGGATTAAACTTGATAATGATATATCTACATATATGTGTAATCGCCGTCTAGGTCATATTGGCGTTAAGCATGAAGAAACTCCATTTTGATGGACTTTTGGAATCACTTGATTTTGAATCATTTGATACATGTGAGCCATGCCTTATGGGCAAGATGACTAGAACACGTTTTCGGTTCAATGGAGCAGGCGGCATGATTTATTGGAAATCATACATCGATGTGTGTGGACCAATGTGTGTGTCCTAGGGAGGTGGATATCGTTTTTTTGTTACTTTCACGGATGTTTTGAGTAGATACGGGTATATCTATTTGATGAAACATAAGTCTGAAACCTTTGAAAGGTTCAAAGAATTTCAGAATGAAGTGGAAAATCATCGTAACAGAAAGATCAAATTTCTGCGGTCTAACCGTGGAGGAGAGTATCTTAGTTACGAGTTTAGCACACATATGAAAGACCGTGGAATAGTTTCACAACTCATGCCTGCCGGAACACCACAACGTAATGGTGTGTCAGAACGTCGTAATCGTACTTTATTGGATATGGTTCGATCTATGATGTCTCTGACTCGATTTGTCATTTTGGGGTTATGCACTGGAAACCGCTGCATTCACTTTAAATAGGGCACCATCTAAATCCGTTGAAAAGACACCGTATGAATTATGGTTTGGAAACAAACCTAAGCTGTCATTTCTTAAAGTTTAGGGATGCGATGTTTATGTGAAGAAACTTCAACCGGATAAACTCGAACCCAAAGCGGAAAAATGCATCTTCATAGGATACCCTAAGGAAACGATTGGGTATACCTTCTATCACAGATCCGAGGGCAAGGTCTTTGTTGCCAAGAATGGATCCTTTCTTGAGAAGGAGTTTCTCGCGAAAGGTGTGAGTAGTCGGAAGGTAGAACTCGAAGAGGTTATTGAACCTTCTCTTCATGAAATGGCGAGTAGCAGACCGGAAGTTGTTTCGGAGTTGACTTCACCTAATGAAGAGAGAGATAATGATATTGATCATGAAACTCCGAAAGAGGACACTACCGAACCTCGCAGGTCAAGCAGGACACGTGCAGCTCCTGAACTGTACGGCAATCCTGTTATAAATTTCATGATTGATGAAATAGATGACCCTGCGACGTATGAAGAAGCGATGATGAGCCCTGATTCCAACAAATGGCTAGAAGCCATGAAATCCGAGATGGAATCCATGTACGAAAACCAGGTTTGGACCTTGGTGGACTTACCTCACGATCAAAAGGCCGTTGAGAATAAATGGATTTTCAAAAGAAAAGCGATCTTGATGGTAATGTAACCATCTATAAGGCTCGACTTGTCGCAAAGGGGTTTCGACAAATTCAAGGAGTTGACTACGATGAGACATTCTCTCCCGTAGCGATGCTTAAGTCGGTTAGGATTATGTTAGCAATTGCTGCATATTTCGATTATGAAATATGGCAGATGGATGTCAAAACTGCGTTCCTCAATGGTAATGTTGAAGAAGAGTTGTATATGATACAACCTAAGGGTTTTGTCGATCCTAAGGATACTTATAAGGTGTGCAAACTTCAGCGATCCATCTATGGACTGAAGCAAGCATCCCGAAGTTGGAATCTCCGCTTTGATGAGGTGATCAAAGAGTTTGGATTTGTCCAAACTTATGAAGAGGCTTGTATTTACAAGAAAGTGAGTGGGAGCAATGTGGCATTTCTGATATTATATGTGGATGACATATTATTGATTGGAAATGATATAGATCTTTTAAATAGTGTTAAAAGTTATCTAAACAGCAAATTTTCGATGAAGGACCTTGGTGAAGCTTCATATATATTAGGCATTAAAATCTATAGAGATAGATCAAGACGCCTAATTGGGCTATCACAGAGTACATACCGTGATAAGATATTAAAGAAGTTTAATATGGATGGAAGTAAGAAGGGGTACTTACCTATGTTGCAAGGCAAGACATTGAGTAAGACTCAAAGTCCGGCTACGGCGGGAGAAAGAGAGATAATGGATAAGATCCCCTATGCCTCAGTCATAGGCTCTATAATGTATGCCATGCTATGTACAAGGCCGGGTGTGGCACATGCTATTAGTTTGACTAGTAGGTACCAATCTGATCCAGGTTCGGAACACTGGATAGCGGTCAAGAATATCCTTAAGTACTTGAGAAGAACTAAGGATATGTTTCTTGTATACGGAGGTGAAGAAGAGCTAGTCGCTAAGTGGTATGTTGATGCTAGCTTTGACACTGATCTGGATGACTCTAAGTCTCAATCCGGATACGTATTTCTCTTGAACGGAGCAGCAGTTAGTTGGAGGAGCTCCAAACAACCTGTGGTGGTTGGATCAATGACGGAGGCGGAATATGTTGTCGCTTGAAGCAGCTTGAGAAGCGGTTTGGATGAAGGAGTTCATAACGGAACTAGGTGTGGTTCCTAGTGCATTGGACCCAATGGTGATCTATTGTGACAATAATGGAGCCATAGCCAACGCCAAGGAACCAAGGTCTCACAAGAATTCCAAGCATATTAAGCGTCGGTTTCACTCCATCCGCGAGCTTGTCAAGGATGGAGATATAAAGATTTGTAAAGTGCACACGGACCTGAATGTAGCAGATCCGTTGACTGAAGTACTCCCTAGGGCAAAACATGATCAACACCAGAACTCCATGGGTGTTAGATTTATCACTATATAAACTAGATTATTGTCTCTAGTGCAAGTGGGAGACTGAAGGAAATATGCCCTGAGAGGCAATAATAAAGTTGTTATTATGTATTCCTTGTATATGATAGATGTTTATTTTGCATGCTATAATTGTATTGATAGGAAACATCAATACATGTGTGTTTAATAAACAAAAAGGGTTCCTAGTTATGCCTCTCTTATAGACTAGCTTGTTAATTAACAAGATGATCAAGGTTTCCTGATCATGGACATTGGATGTTGTTAATAACAAGGTCACAGCATTTGTGAAATGATGTGATGAACATTCACCCGAAGTATAGCATTACGATCAAGTCATTATGTTTATATTGCTATAACATCATACGAAGTAATCTTTATCCTTAGACCATGAGATCATGTTAATTGCTAACATCGGAAGAGTATCTTGATAACATCAAACATCACACCGTAACAGGGTGACTATAAAGATGGGTTCAGTACTACGAAGGTGTTATGTTGAGGATCATGGATCAAGAGTGGAATTTGTCAATCCAGATGACGGATAGATATACTCTAGGCCCTCTCGGTGATATCACATTAGGATAGCTTGCAAGCAAGTGATGTGATCACTAGAATGTTATATCACGGAGCGAGAAAGAGTGCATGTCGAGAACGAGATCAAACTAGGTATGGAGATACCGATGATCGAATCTCGGACATGTAATATATCGAGACAAAGGGATTTAGTTACAAGCGTTAAAGGTTCTCACGATCACGAGTCATCGTTGAATGTGTAGGAGTCGACGGATCTCGGTCCTGCTGATTATTGATCGGAGAAGGGTCTCGATCATGTACGCATTATTCATGAACCGTAGGGTGGCACACTTAAGAGTTACGGACACTATTTTGGAGCACATATGTTTGACGAAAAGAATTGCAAAGCGCAGAATTGTTTCAATAGAAACCGGAAATTGTTTCGGGTGAAATTGCGGAAGGTGGTTACGCATGTGATATTGAAATATTGCAAGGGGCTATATGTGAATGTTTGTTAATTAAAGTAATTAACAAAATTCTGAATAAATTTAATAAAAAGAGTTTTATTAAATGAGAGAGCATTAAATTTGGAGAAATTTAATGCATTTAAAGTGGAGACTTTAAAGGAATGTGAAGAGGCATTTTAATGTGGAGGTTACCACCACATGAATGGGGAGGTGAGGTCACCCCCCATGCGCCGGCCATGGAGAGGGGGCACCTCCCCCTCCTCCTATAAAAGGCCACCCATTTCCTCCTTCATCCACACACCTCCTTGTGAAGGATCTCTCTCCCCCTCTAGAATTATTCCCCCATGGTCTCGGATTAGCAAGATACATGTTCCCGGTGGCATTTCGTCTGGAAGGAGTTGCTGCTTCCGCTGGATCGCTGGAGCAAGGAGGTGGAGGTTGTCCGGTGGCTTGAACGTGTGTGCGAGTGCGGATGCGCTGCTGAGTTGCGGCGCTCGGACTTCCTCACGATCTTGAGATCGGCAAGTGTACGACTACATCAACCACGAGTTCCTACTCGTTAACAAAACTCGTTGTCTTCGAGGGTAAGTTCTCCATGGATGTATGTCCACCCGTTGCTCTGTATCTAGTAGATAGATCTTGGTGTATAGTTCTCATCGTAGGAATTTTTTTGTTTTCTATGCTGCGGACCCAACAACATGTGTTCCATATATAGTCATACGTGCTCGCAATGAGAACTTGCACAACATCTTTTGTCCTGCCAGCCCGTTTGCAGCGGGGCCTCAAGGGAACTACTGGCAATTAAGGTGCTCCTTTTAATAGAGCACCAGAGCAAAGCATTAACACTCCGTGAACACATGTGATCCTCAAATCAAAGCCATTCCCTCCGGTTATTCCGATTTCTGTCACTTCGGGGCCATTGGTTCCGGACAACAACGTGTGTATACAACTTGTAGATAAGACCAAAAACAATACTATCATAATGAATCAATAACATGTTCAGATCTGAAATCATGGCACTCGGGCCCTAGTGACAAGCATTAAGCACAACAAGTCGCAACAAAGTCATAAAGCACTAATAAAAGATACTAGGCACCATGCCCTAACAATCCGATGCCATTACATGAACGATCTCATCCAATCCCTACCATCCCCATAGCCTACAACGAGGGATTACTCACTCATAGATGGGGGAAACATGGATGGTCGATGGAGAAGCGATGGTGATGATGATGGCAATGATCTCCTCCAATTCCCCGTCCCGGTAGGGTGCCAGAACGGAGTTTCTGGTGCTGTTTCGTGGAATCTGGTGGTGGTGGCAGAGCGGAACTCCTTCTGGAAAAACGTCGAAACCCCCCAGAGTTTTTAGGTTAGAAGGCTTCTTATAGGCGAAGCGGGAGACCGAGGGGGTACTTGGGGGGCCCACACGACCCCCTGGTGCGACCTGGCTTGGCCCGCGCCACCAGGTGGTCTAGCCACCCTGGCTCTTGTCCGTCTCGTATTCTGGCTCTTGGAGTCTTGGGTGAAATAGGATTTTTGGCATATTTTCCGGGATTTTTCCTGATAGTTGATTTTCTGCACAAAAAGTAGACACCAAGGCAATTCTGCTGAAAACAACGTCAGTCCGTGTCAGTTGTATCCAAATCACACAAGTATAGAGGAGAAACAATAGCAAAAGTGTTCGGGAAAGTAGATACATTTTGGACGTATCAACTCCTCCCAAGCTTAGCTTATTGCTTGTCCTCAAGCAATTCAGTTGAAAACTGAGTGCGATAAAAGAACTTTCACGAACACATTTGCTTCATATGATGTAAATATTCTCAACAATGTGATCAACTACTTAGACAGTTCATAATAAAGAGTATGCAACTAAGTTTACTTAATAGGCATTGCAAGCTATGAAGAGATTCCAACTCAATAAAAATAAGTAGCATGAAGTATAAACGTAAGCAACAATACGATGCTCATAGAAAGGTATGATAGAGTGGCATCTCGCTTGCCTTTGATTATGAATATCAAGGCACCTCTGAAATTCAAGTGATGACTAGAAGTAAAGATATCAAAGATTGTCGTGGTGGTGGCACGGCAGATGCCATGGGTAGGCTAAAGTTTGGGGCCAATGGATGCTAGTGGGATTTGGGGAGGGAAGATGTAGTGGATTCTACACAGAGAAAGCTAACGCAAAGGTCTGTATTTCCCCTTCCTTGGGTTACAAGTGCTCCTTGAGCTGTATACAAGGAGAAAGAGAGAACTTTACCAGCCTAACGGTACCAAAAATGAGTCGATCCCCTCCTTAGGGTCCAAGCCTGCCCTTATAAAGGAGAGCCTTGGGTTCCGTTAGGGCTGATGTGGCAAGCATATTCGAGGAATATGCTTGTCCCAATATAGTAGTTCGGTGCCCCCCTTTCCCTGTCGCTCCCCTAATGACGGCAAGGTTCCAGAGGGGCCCTCGTGTGTGCCTCGGGCTTCAGGACTGTCACCTCCGTGACCTCCTTCTGTCTCTCTGTCGCTCTGCGCCTTTGTCCCTAGTGCTTGGCTTCGCTCAGATTCTCCCTAGCCTGCTACTAGAGTTTGACTTTAGGCTTCTCCTTCTCCTACAAGCTTCGTATCATTCGGCCCTGCCTCGCGTAACTCGGCTTGTCCTTCACCTGCATCAAGATTACTTGGGCTAACCTGGCCGGCTTACGTTGTATCCCGGCCGAGTAATGCCTTGCCATTACTATAAGGGTCCTGCCCTTTCCTATCTCGGCCGACCTCTACAGGATTCGGCCGACTCAGATTGTAACTCGGAAACTAAACGGGGAACACCCTTTCGTCTTTCACCGTCTTTACCCTATCCGGGGTTACCTCCCCAACATTAGTCCCTGAAGCTGGTATGGCCCCGCCGATAACCTCGGCCGGGTCGTATTAGTTTCATGACACTCGTTATGTATTGTTTCTGAGTTACCTTGTCATGGTGATAACACTGTATTTAGTAGTGCACGCCTCGTCCCACGTGTCATCCTCATCATTGTTTCTCTAGTTTTTTGTTCCTCTCTGGCGTTCTTGACAAGCTACTGATTCTATCGCCTATCGCGCTTTATCGCGCCGCTGCTCGTTGGGGATCGTGATCTCCTTGGTCAATCATGTGGCCTTTGGTGCGGTTCCGCTCAGCGACGTGTGGTCGTGCTGCGCACACGACCCGCGCTGCCAGCTGCCACACCCACGATCCCACTACCTTGCTTGCGGCTAGGTTATAAAGAGGCGGCGCTGGGAGTTTCTTTTCCCCTTCTCGCCGCGCACCTTCTTCTTCCTCACGCTTTGCGCTCGTGGTACCGCCACGCCTCAAGCCCGGTTCTGCGACGAGGAGGACTCCGTCGCGCTGCTCCGTCTGTCTCGTCGCCGCTTACTTGTTCCGGCGTCGTCGCCGGTGAGTTCTTTTCGGTCTTGCCGCCTAGGCTTTCCTCTAGATTTCTTTGTTTCCTCTTTGTTGGCGCTTTGATTACGTCGTCGTTCACCGCCGTTTTGCGTAGAATTGCGGGGCCTCGTAGCTCTAAGTTTTCCTCCGCCGCGAGTTGTTCCTCTGGCGATCTTTCCGGCGAAATCATGTCTAGTTCCTTTAGCGGTGCCCTGGTAGAGGATGATGATGCTGGCTCTGGGCCTGAGCGGGGCTCGTGGCAGGGCTCCTCAGTTACCCGGCGGGAGATCGAGTGGCTCATCCGAACCCGGAGGATTCCCGCCGAGGTCTCTTGTCGTTTACCCGGCAACGAGTTATCTCCGGAAATTAGTGAGGGCGAGTATGTAGTTTTTATGTCACATTTCTCGCGCGGCTTCGGTCTCCCTCTTAGCGATTTTGCAAGAGAGTTTCTCGACTACTTCGGCCTTCAGCCGCATCATCTTCCTGCGAACGCCATCGCTTCTCTTTCTGCATTCATCTCCGCCTCGGAGGGATACTTCGGCCTATGGCCGTCCGTGCACGTCTGGTAGAAAGTTCTTCCAGATCCGTTCTAATGTAGTCCCTGACAAGTCTCTGCACCCTTCCAGAAGCGCTTTTCGGTCGGTGGCGTCCATTACACCTCGGAGGAAGTCTGTATTTCCTCGTGTCACCGGGTTAGAGTCGTGCAAGAAGTGGCACAAATCCTTCTTTTACGTCAAGAACAGAGGAACAGAAGACAAGATTCGGCTCCCTGCCTTCTCCATTGGTCCGCCTTCCAAGGTGAATTGGACTTACAATCCGAGGAGGAGCCACGTCTTGGCCGAGCTTTTCGAGACTCGGCTCAAAGAACTGATCCGGGCCGGGTTACGCGGCGAGGACTTGATGGCTACCTTCATCAGCAGCCGAATTTGCCCATTCCAGAAAAGGGCACAAACTTTGCTACATGAGTGGTCCACTTGATCCCAACCGAGTCTCGACCGTCAGGGACAACTACCTTGTCTTCAAGCGGCGTCGAGCTGTATTTAAGACGGATATGCTGAAGATTGGACACGGGATTGAAACCGTTTACCATGGGCGTCCTCCTCCCTTGATAAGTTTTACCATCAATGCTTTGATTTTCTATTGTTTTCATAGCTGTTTTCCCTAACCTTCCTTCTTTTTCGCCTCACAGAGGTTCGCAGAGCAAAAGGACGAGGACGCCGAGGTTTTGTCGCTTCCGTGGACTGCGGATCGGAATACCCCGGACGTTGGGGAGCCGGACTCCGAAGAATTCGTCCCTAAGTCGGATCCCGCTACGGCTCGCGCTCGTGGCAAGACTTCGGTCCATGAGGAGGAAGGTGATTCGGACGAGGTCCAAGCTCTTGAGGTAGTTGCGCAATGCCTATTTCTTATGCATTTCCGGCTTCTACTTTCCAGCTAATCCGCCGGTCAGGTTCATGACGCTGAGCCTATTGCATCCGGCCCCCATTACCTCGGGAAGCGTGGGGCTGCTAGTGCTTGAGGCGCCCCAAGAAACGAATGAAGAAGTCTGCTCGAACCCTCCCAGCGCAAGACCATGCAGGGGTCACAGGTAAGTTCGTTTTGCTCGTATTTCTTGTTTCCCTTTACATTTTCATTCGACACCCTTTTTCTTTCTTATTTTTGAGTGCTCCGCTTTCCGTTAAGCTGGCGGTCCTAGCATGACTAGCCGCCCGATTGGCAGCCGTCTCCTCCATGCGTTGAATATACTAGGATTAATAGACCTGCTCGTGCTACGTCTCCTCCAGCTCCACATATGTCACCCCCTCGTCACGATGCGCCTGATACTCGCGTCTCCGAGATTTCTACCGAACCCGTTGCCCCTCCATTGAATCCGAGCAAATCCACCGAGCCTCTTTCTACCTCTGTAGCTCCTACTGTAACCCCAGCCGCAGCCATGGTTGTTAATACCCCGGCGCCCTCTGCGCCTGTGATCCCTCCTGCTTCTAAAGGCACTGTTCCCATTGCCGAGGTATCGGCTTCTGCTGGTGCCTCCTCTACAGTAAGAAAAACTGTTGCCACCAAGGCTCCCACTTCCCAAAATGGTTTGGCGGCTCTTCTCAGCCGAGTATCGCCGACGTCTTTGTGTAAAGGATTGCTCCCAAAGCCTCTACTACTCGGCCGGTACCCAGCTTGCTCTTCATACGAGCCCTGCTGCCTCGGTAATTACACAGCATGTCCGGGGTAAAGTCCTTACTCGGACGGCCAGTGGGAACAGCCTCGGCTCGCTGGTGGAATATGCTCATAACTGGAATGCTGCTGATCAGCTTGAAGGCAATCCAAACAGTCAGCCGTTTCAACTTTCCGACATCAGCAGCCGTTTGGATCAAGCTGCCAAGATCATTCTGGATAGCAACAAGATGAACGAGGTAATTGTTGCTTCCCGGGGTTTAGACTGATTCTCCATATGCTATTATATATACATTAGTCCCCGAAACTTGCAAACGAGTAATTTGTTATTCACTTGGAAGTTTTTATAGTGCTCTACTTAACTCGACTTAATTTAGGGTTCGAGCCTATATCCGAGTTGATCTATCTTAAACTTTGCTAGCTGTTCTTTGAATGTCTAGCCACATAGGTCCGGGTTAAGCTTTCGCTTGACTCGAATCTACTTTTGGCTTTGAATATCCAGCCACCTAGATCTGGGTTAAGTTTTTAAACAACCGGATCTGTTTTAACTTTGAATATCCAGCCACCTAGGTGCAGGTTAAGTTTTGCTTAACACGGATCTGTTTTGCTTTGAATATCCAGCCACCTAGTTCCGGTTTATGTTTTCGCTTAACTCGGATCTGTTTTGGCTTTGAATATCCAGCCACCTAGATCTGGGTTAAGTTTTCGCTTAACTCGGATCTGTTTTGGCTTTGAATATCCAGCCACCTAGGTCCGGGTTAAGTTTTCTCTTAACTCGGATCTGTTTTGGCTTTGAATATCCAGCCACCTAGATCTGGGTTAAGTTTTCGCTTAACTCGGATCTGTTTTTGCTTTGAATATCCAGCCACCTAGGTCCGGGTTAAGTTTTCGCTTAACTCGGATCTGTTTTGGCTTTGAATATCCAGCCACCTAGATCTGGGTTAAGTTTTCGCTTAACTCGGATCTGTTTTGGCTTTGAATATCCACTCCTTGTTTGTTCTATTGCTCAGGTTGCACATGACCGGCGGACTGCTGAATTTCAAAGACTGCTTTTCTCGCACAAGAAGTTGGAAGAAAAATATGAAAAAGTTATCCCTGTGGTGAAAAAAGCAGGTAAGTCGATCATTTTCCTTGTCATCTCTAATATTGTCATTGTTTTGTCTGCGGGATGGCGGCTTACTTTGTGGGTTAACAGGTAACATCAATAATCTCAACATTCGTCTTGAGAAGAAAGTCAAGAGCTTGGAAGGTTAGTTTTCCATCTACCTCGTACTTTTCCCTTTCTAAGACGTGCACTAAGTTTTTTTTTACTTTGTTTGGCTTTGGTAAAGCCGAGAATCTGAACCTTTGCATCATCTCACCAAGATTGTACGCCCATGCACGATGTAATGCTGCATTTTTTAGAACAAGGCGCCACTCATTGGTAGACTAAAAGAAAAGGATGACGAGATAGCTCGCCTAAGTGCCGAGGTGGAGGCCCTTAAGCTTTCTCAGAAATCCGAGCTAGAAAAGGTTGATCAGGAGTTCTCCGAGGAGAAGAACCGGCTGGCTTTGGAATTGCAAAAGAATAAAGAGCTCTTTGAGGCTGCCGAGCTGAAAACTCGAGGAATGAGCGAGGAAATTGCTTGCTTTGAGAAGAACAAGATTGACTGGGCGAAGGACCTTCAGATGATGATGAGTTACATTCATCGTAAGCATCTTAACACAGCCGGATTATCTTTCTTCCTTCTGCTGCCCTCTAACACCTCCCTTTTTTGCGCAGGTCATTTTCCTGAAGCTAAGCCCGTGAGCTCTAAAGCGGTCCTTGCTGCTCGTGCGCGCCGAGGTCTCCCTGTTGACGTGAATTTTGAATATTCAATAGAAGATTTCTTGGTTTACATCGCTGCCCTTGGTCTGATGAAAATCATGGGCAGGGACTTGGTGCTGGCAGCTATTCGAGCCCACCGTGCTCTCTGGCCGAATACCTCTGGGACTCCTAACATCAGCGAGATCAAATTTCTGGTGACTAGATTGAATGCCTCTGAAAAACAACTAAGTCTTTGGAGGGAATCTGCTGGGCGAGCTGGCGCGGATATGGCCCTCACCGTTATCATGTCATGGTACGAAGACATCTCTCTTAATATCTTGAGAAATCTGCGCACTGGTTCTCGTTGGGTTGAGGACCCCACTTTCGTCGCTCTCCGGCAAGCTCGCGCCTTTCAACTCGTCGAGTATGCCGACGTGCACACCTGGAATGAAGGTCCGAGCTTTCTCCCGAACTCGGATGATGAGGTTGCGGTAGAGGATACATCAGACGATAACTCGGCTGAACAGGGTGAAGGTGCAGATGATTCGGCTTCCTTTGTTGACTCCAGTTCGAGCTCGGACGGCAATGGTGATGCGCGGTCCTCCTCCAAAGGTACTGGGCATTCAACTGCGCAAACTGATGCCCCTCAGCAGCCTCCAGCTTCAGCCGAGGTTGCACCTAGGTTTGCGGAGGGCGAGGTAACATCGGCCGAAGTTCCTCCTACCTCAGAATCCCTAGCCCCTGACCAAGTTGCCGCCTCTCTAGCTAAAAACGTTTAAGTCATTTGCTATCCCTGGTATGCCGGGCGTACGATGTAGGTGAAACATTCATCTGTTCTTTGTATGGAATGAATTTCTTTTGCCGTGTGCTGCTGAGACACATGTTTGTAATTGTTATCACTTTGTGTAAGTGGTCTTGTTTGTCCGATTTTTTTGCTGTGTTGGGCAGCGATTTCTTAATTTGGGGACGTATCTATCTTCATATTTGTGGTTTACCCACTTGATCCAGGTGTGAGCTTCGTATATCATATTAGTTTGGACTGTTGTTACTTTCAAAATCGAAGTTCGATACTTTCTTTGTAGCAAAGGCTAGCCAGGACTTCGGAACAAAATATAGCAGTCCGCGAGTTAATGCCTATGGCGCCGAAGTTTAGTGTATAAACCGAACTGCGGAAAAAATAATATAAGGCGGTTGGCGAGTCGCTGCTCAAGGTGCCGAGGTTTAGTGCACAGAAATTGTAATATCATATGGCAGTCCCCGAGTTACTGCTTTGGATGCCGAGGTTTAACATACAACATGAAATTGAAATAACATATGGCAGTCCCCGAGTCACTGCTTTGGATGCCGAGGTTTAATACATAACCTGAAATTGAAATAACATATGGCAGTCCCCGAGTCACTGCTCTTGATGCCGAGGTTTTAATACATAACCTGAAATTGAAATAACATATGGCAGTCCCCGAGTCACTGCTCTGGATGCCGAGGTTTAATACATCATTGGTCCTTGACCTTGAAATACTATGCTATGAGTAAAATGGGCCGAAGCGGGCTACGTTCCATGGCGCTTCGTTTCTTCGCCACTTTGCGCCTTGTCCTTCAGGATTGAGCATCGATTAGATAATAGGCATCGTTATGTAATGCCTTGCTCACGATGAATGGTCCCTCCCATGGAGGTGACATCTTGTGCATGCCGGCCGTGCGTTGCACTAGTTTGAGGACTAAATCTCCTTCTTTGAATACCCTTGGATTCACCTTTTTGTTGTGATATCGTCGTAGGTTCTGCTGATAAATAGCTGATCGTGATAGTGCCAGTTCTCTGGCTTCTTCTAGCAGGTCTACAGTATCTTGCCGAGCTATTTCGTTTACTTCCGAGGTTGTATACTGAGTAACTCTTGGCGAGTCATGTATTATGTCGGCTGGAAGCACGGCCTCTGCCCCATACACTAGAAAGAATGGTGTGTACCCTGTTGACCTATTTGGAGTAGTTCTGAGGCTCCATAATACGGCTGGGAGTTCCTCAATCCAACATCCTGCCGACCTTTGCAGTGGTTCAACAAGTCGTGGTTTTATTCCTGACAATACTAGTCCATTAGACCTTTCCACTTGCCCATTAGACGCTGGGTGAGCCACAGAGGCAATATCTAACCTTATGTATTTTTCTCTACAAAATCTGGCGAAGGATCATACGCAAAATTTGTGCCATTATCTGTAATAATACTGTGTGGGTACCCATATCTTAAAATAATATCTTTGAGAAATTTCACTGCTGTGGGCCCATCGCATTTTTTTATTGGTTTCACTTCAATCCATTTTGTGAACTTGTCCACCATAACCAATATGTGGGTCATTCCCCCTCGGGCCGGCTTAAATGGTCCCACCATATCTAAGCCCCACACAGCAAATGGCCAAGTGATGGGTATTGTTTTTAGCTCGGCCGATGGCATATGTATTTTGGTTGCGTATCTCTGGCAACCATTGCATTTTTCCACCAACTCTTTGGCTTCTTTCAACGCTGTCGGCCAATAAAATCCATGCCCGAATGCTTTGGCTACCAATGCACGAGATGAGGCATGATGTCCACACTCTCCTTGATGTATATCTAGGAGGATCTCCCGGCCTTTTGCCGAACTCACACATTTCTGCAATACGCTTGTGACACTTCTTTTATATAGCTCATTGTTTATGATCGTATAAGATTTCGCTCTCCTTACAGTTTGTCTTGCTAATACTTCATTGCTTGGTAATACCGCGTCTTTAAGGTAAGAGAATATGGGTTGCGCCCATAGCGGTGTGACTTTTTCTGGTGTGGTCTCACTGTCTATTTCCATGTTTTCTGCCGACATATCTACCTCGGCCTTCTCCATAATTGTGCTTACTTTTGCTGTCCTCCTTTTGGGGGATTCCGAGTTATATTGCTGGTCTACCTCCATCGGCACATTGTCTGCTGCCGAATTAGCCGGGATAAAGATAGATTCGGATTCTGGTGAAGGGATTATTGATGGTTTTCTGAGGTGTTCCAGGGCAATACCCGGTGGAATTGACTGCCGGGTTGATCCGAGCTTTGACAACGTGTCTGCAGCATCATTTTCTGCCCGAGGTATGTGGCTAAATTCACATCCTTCAAAGTATCCACTGATCTTTTGCACATGAAATCTGTATAAAGCCATATTAGCATCTAATGCATCCCAATTGCCTGAGACTTGCTGTACTACTAGGTCCGAGTCCCCATAGCATAAGATTCAGCGTATGCCAATCTCTTTTGCTACTTTCAATCCATGGACCAGTGCTTCATATTCGGCTACATTGTTGGATGCGGCAAAATGTATTTGTAGCACATATTTCAGCTGATCTCCTTTAGGTGAGGTTAACACTATTCCTGCCCCCAAACCATTTCTTAGTTTGGAACCATCGAAATGCATCGTCCAATAATTTAGATCTGGTAATGGTGGCTCATATTGCACTTCGGCCCAATCTACGAAGAAGTCGGCGACTGCTTGAGATTTAATTGCATCTCTCCTATCAAATTGTGGAGCGTATGGTGACAACTCGATGGCCCATTTTGCTATTCGGCCACTTGCATCTTTGTTGCTCAATATGTCGGCTATGGGCGCTTCACAGATCACTCTGATGGGATGTTCTTCGAAGTAATGTTTAAGCTTTTTTGCCGACATATATACTCCATAAGCCATCTTCTGATAATGTGGGTAATTCTGTTTTGAAGCGGATAATACCGCTTAAATAATACAATCGGCCTTTATGCGGATTTATCATCTTCAAGTCGTTCTACTACGACTACGGCACTCACTACTCTTGGTAGCCGCTATATAGAGTAACATAGGCTCTTTTGATAATGGAGAAGCCAAAGCGGGTCTTTGTGACTAACATTTTTTTCAACTCATGAAATGCACTGTCCGCTTGTGGGGTCCAAATGAATTTATCTGATTTCGTCATCAGCTGATATAGTGGTAGTGCCTTTTCTCCCAGCCGACATACAAACCGGCTGAGCGAGGCTAGAAAACCTGTGAATTTTTGTACATCATTTAAGCATCTCGGCAATTCCATTCTTTCTACTGCTTTTATCTTTGTTGGGTTGGCTTCTATACCTCGGCTAGATACAAGAAAACCGAGCAATTTTCCTGCCGACGCGTAAGCGTGCACTTTTCCGGATTAAGTTTCATTGGAATCTTCTCAAGTTCTGAAAGTTTGCCGTATATCTTCCAGTAAGGTTTTGCTTTCCTTGGTTTTGATGACCACATCATCTACATATACTTGTACATTTTTTCCTATTTGATCGTGTAGACATTTTTGCATGCATCTTTGATATGTTGCTCCTGCATTTCGCAGGCCGAATGGCATTGTGCGATAGCAATAAGCCCGTCTGGGCTAATAAATGCATCTTTATTTGATCGGCGGATTTAACGGTATCTGGTGGAAACCAGTCTGGCGTCTACAAATGATAATAACTCACAACCAGCGGTCGAATCAATGACTTGGTCTATCCTAGGCAATGGAAAAGGATCTTTTGGACACGCCTTGTTCAGGTTCGTGTAATCGATACACATTCGCCATACAATGGCTACATTGGGATCATCTTTCTTCTTTTCTACCAGCACCGGATTCGACAACCAATCCGGGTACAGCACCTCCATGATGAACCCGGCTACGAGGAGCCGAGCTATTTCATCCCCTATTATTTTTCTCCTGTCTTCGGCGAAGCGGCGGAGAGGTTGCTTCACCGGCCTTGCTCCGGGCCTTACATTCAAAGAGTGCTCAGCCAACTCCCTCGGAACACCTTGCAGATCCTGAGTTGACCATGCAAATATGTCCCGATTCTCACGGAGGAAGTTGGTGAGCTCGCTTTCCTATTTAGCGTCGAGCCTGCACCAATAGTAACGATGCTCCGGAATTGCTCATCTATTGAAACTTCTTCGTTTCTTTAGTCGGTGAAAAGAGACCGCCATGCGGGTTGGCTAGTGCGGCATGTTCATTGTGCCTTGGCGAGGCTACCTCCTGAATCCTTCTTTTTTCTCTTGCTATAACCAATGATTCGGCCAAATTTGACCCGGCTGATGCACACTCCATTGATTTCTTGTAATCCCCTGTTATAGTTATCACTCCTTATGGTCCAGGTAGCTTCATTTTCAGATAACTTATATGACAGCTGCCCATGAATTTGGCCAACGCTGGTCGTCCGAGTAGAGCATGATAACAGCTCTCTAGATCCACCACTTCAAACTCTAAGTTCTCCGCTCTGCAGTTATCTCTTGTGTCGAATAACACATCTACTCGGACCTTACCAATGGGTTCACATGAAAGCCCTGGCACTATCCCATGGAAAGTGGTCCTCGTGGATTGCAACATGTTCTGCGATATTCCGAGTTTATGCATGGTATCTTTGTACATGATATTGATACTACTTCCATTGTCTATGAGTACTTTTGAAAATTTGACATTGATGCTCGGTCCAACAAATGTCGGATCCAGCACAAGTGCATATGATCCGGGATTTGGCATTATCTTGGGATGATCCTTTATGCTCCAAGTTATCTCCTGATCCAACCAAGGCACATATCTTGGTACTGCCGGCATTACTGCATTTACTTCCATATGCCGGCGCTGCACACTTTGATTGTCTTGTTGTTCCGTTGTGAACACGCAATAGGACTGATGATGTTCTCTATAATCATTGCGTACGGTATTCGCCGGATTTGTTCTTCCATCCTGGACTTGGTTCATCACTTGATGCACCGCGTCTCTCCGATCCGAGTTATCGTACCTCGGGAGAGGGGGCGGTAACATCAGTTGCTGTGCATTTGCTCCAGTCAACTATGGCTGATGCTACTGATGTACTTGATGGGGTGCCTGAACCCCTGCGGGGTTCCCCATTGCATTTTTCATCCATGCACATTGGCGGGTGGTATGGTTGGCTGGCCTGGATGGGTTTGACGTGTGAAATTTGCGGCTGATCTAACATGGATTGACGTGTACTTGGCCTCTCCTGCCACTTGTTTCTTTTGTTGGGGTCCATTGCCTTTTCCTTCATTTCTTGGTGTCCTTTGTTGAGGACCATTCTTACGCCGTTGAGTTGCTCCGTGACCGGTGGGTCCTGCGCTATCCGCCACTTGGGCGAATTATATCTATAATCCGGCCTTTCCTCTTCTTCTTCCTCTGAAATCACAGCGCCTGGATGACCCGGCCAAATCTCTTGCATAATGGTCATGTTGCTCGCGATGATCTGCCGACATTAATACTGGTTGCGATGGGTCTCCTAATCCGTAGGAGACCGCTATACTGATAGTTTACGCGGTGTGGTCGGCATATCTCTCTGACATAATACGCTGCCATAACGGCATCCTTGCGAACCAAGCTATTGCTTGCGATTCTATGACTCCTTCACATGAGTTTCTCGGGTTGCACCACCGAGTTAAAATTCTCTATCTGTTTCATTCGGCCTCTGCTTGCACATGGCTAGCTGTTGTGGCTGTTTGGCCTCTTGTATGTACTGGTAAAGTTGCTGACAAACATTTCCTCAAAATCCAGCCAACAGTTGATACTGCCGGCTGGTAGATTATTCAGCCACACTCTAGCTGGTCCTTCCAGCATTTGTGGTACATACCGTACTG
Source organism: Avena insularis (assembly GCA_023614405.1). Classification (NCBI taxonomy): domain Eukaryota; kingdom Viridiplantae; phylum Streptophyta; class Magnoliopsida; order Poales; family Poaceae; genus Avena; species Avena insularis. The sequence continues at coordinate 88,770,590 of CM042696.1, read as the reverse complement.
CCCATCATAGGTTCCCACCCGCTATTTTTACAGCAGTGGCATAGTCAATTAACCAGTCTTGTGGTTTGGTACTCCCATTATATGTTTTCGCGCCCCTTGCCAGCTGAAAGTTCGGCACAGGAGGTTCGCCCATGATCCGTGGTCCAAAGCATGTCGGCCCCGGTGGACCCTGTTCTTCCAACAACTCGGACCTGTATAGCCGGTCCAGCTTCACTCTTGCATCATTTGATGGCAAATCTCTGTACAGAACTTTGTCCTGTATTCCATAATGGTTGTTTCCGCCATGGATTGCATATTCCATTTCGGAATAACCATCATTGTATCTCTCATTAATTTGATTGTGGCGAGCTGGCCTTGTTTCTCTATCTGCGGGTTCATGCCTCGGTTGTGGGTTGAGTGGCAGTTCTCTCCTCACTTGACCGGGGTATTGTTCTCATGATTGCCTCTCATGGGTTCTCTTACGCGAGGTCTCCGTTGCCTCGGCTTCCTCCGTCTTTCTCCACGGCCGTGGTTCCTCTCCCCACTGTTACCTCGGCTTGCATTGCCTCTGTTCTCATTTGCCTTTCCGGCCATTGCCGGATCATATGGGACAATCTGCTTGTTCCTCTTTCATGAGGTTACTGCTTTGTCTCTTCGAGCATTATTTCTGGGTGAAGATGCTGCTGCCACAGACAAGGCTGGTGCTGCTCCTGCCGAATGAACCATTCGCGAGGCCCCCGGCCTCGCCGGGTTTGCTCTGAGCATTTCCTCGTTTTGCTGGTTCGTGATGCGCACCAGCTCGTTTACTCTTTCTTGTTGTTTCTGTCGGGCCTCACGGTCACCCCTCTAACTCTAATGCTGCGGCATTTGCCGCTCTTAGGTTTCTTGCCGGGGTACTGTACCTCGGCAAGCCCAAATCCTCTGATTCTGCTTTATGAGCTTCATGCTCTTTGTTGATGTCATCCATGAGGTTCTTCCCTCTCAATCTTAGTTCGTCCACCCGTTCGGGCGCGACGTCAAGCTTATTTGCTTTGGCATATTCTCGCAGGGTCCTGTTTAAGGACTCCCGCAAGGCCGGCACCTTTTTTGCCTCTATCAGCACCTTTTGCCTGGTTTCCTCTAACTCTGCCTGAGCATTTGCCGGATTAAGTATCGGCGCTACAGGTGTAGTCAAGCTTTCTATGGTCGCCTGAAGAATATTCTCTGGCCTTTCCAGAGGTGGCCCTCTTACTCTTGGTGCCTTCGGGGTGGTGTCTTGCACCTCGGTCGGGTTGGTTGCTGGTGGGATTACCTCGGTGGGCATCGGTGCTGTCTGTCTGTGTGCGCCCTCTACACCGGTGGCGGGTTCTCTGCCTGATCCGGCAGCTGCTACTCCAGTTTGCACCCCGGCCACGACCATTACCTCGACGCTACCTGCAGGATGCGCTCCAGGCGGACGGCCTGCAGCGTTAAGAGGTGGATCTCCTACAACAACAACTTGGTGAGGATAAACGCCGGAGATGTCGACGCCGATGTAAACCTGGTGCCCGCCTAGGTTGATGAAGACACCATTACACGGGGGAGCTTTCCCCTGAAGCTCCCTGTATTGTCGCTGACATAATCACAAAGACCAAATCTCTGGACTAAGCCAGAAACAACGCGCTCGCCAGTCTTGATGAAGTTTCCCGTCCGGATCATAACTCCAGCACTTTTGCTGGCGGCCCCTGATGGCGCCAAGCTGCGTGGTGGTGGCACGGCAGATGCCATGGGTAGGCTAAAGTTTGGGGCCAATGGATGCTAGTGGGATCTGGGGAGGGAAGATGTAGTGGATTCTACACACAGAAAGCTAACGCAAAGGTCTGTATTTCCCCTTCCTTGGGTTACAAGTGCTCCTTGAGCTGTATACAAGGAGAAAGAGAGAACTTTACCAGCCTAACGGTACCAAGAATGAGTCGATCCCCTCCTTAGGGTCCAAGCCTGCCCTTATAAAGGAGAGCCTTGGGTTCCTTTAGGGCTGATGTGGCAAGCATATTCGAGGAATATGCTTGTCCCAATATAGTAGTTCGGTGCCCCCCTTTCCCTGTCGCTCCCCTAATGACGGCAAGGTTCCAGAGGGGCCCTCCTGTGTGCCTCGGGCTTTAGGACTGTCACCTCCGTGACCTCCTTCTTTCTCTCTGTCGCTCTGCGCCTTTGTCCCTAGTGCTTGGCTTCGCTCAGATTCTCCCTAGCCTGCTACTAGAGTTTGACTTTAGGCTTCTCCTTCTCCTGCAAGCTTCGTATCATTCGGCCCTGCCTCGCGTAACTCGGCTTGTCCTTCACCTGCATCAAGATTACTTGGGCTAACCTGGCCGGCTTCGTTGTACGCCCAGTAATGCCTTGCCATTACTATAAGGGTCCTGCCCTTTCCTATCTCGGCCGACCTCTACAGGATTCGGCCGACTCGGATTGTAACTCGGAAACTAAACGGGGAACACCCTTTCGTCTTTCCCCGTCTTTACCCTATCCGGGGTTACCTCCCCAACAAAGATACAAGCATCAAAGTCATAACACAAATAATCAAGTAATGAGACAAGCACAAAGAATGACAACTATGCTCTCAAGAAAGTGCTCGGAGAATGTGTGGAGACTCAACAAGAAAAGGTTTTAAATAGTTTGAAAGGCTTCCAAATGCTGAAAGTATGGTACTCGTTAGCTTTGAGCTCTCATTGCCCCTATCATAAGCATCTTTAAATGGTTAAGGTTAAAGTGACACAACTAAGAGGATATGCTTGACAACTTATAAATCGAAGTCTCATGCCCTTACTTACGAAGACCGATCCTCATGCTACTCAACTTTAGTCACAAGTAAGCTCTTATCATTGTAAGTATATATGTATCATAGAGAACCGCCAACGGGGTACCCCTTGCACATGACACGGGAGCTGTCCAATAATCAAAATAACAAGGCAAGCAGACAATGAGCATCTCGGCGATCTTTTTATTTACTATCTGCATAGATTTTTATTGAGGATGCTTCATAGAATGCTCACTATGGTTATGCTGCAAGTTTCCACCATGATTAGGCACGGCTTAGGCTAGCGGCTCAGGCGTTTCTCTAACATACATACAAACTCCATGATCTTACAAGTTCCACTTTTATTTCACACCGTCGGGATCCATAAGCAAAAGAACATGATATCAACTAGGTACAAAGTACCAATGAAGTGTTGAAAGCGGTCCCCATGAAACATGGTTCTGCTAACTTCAACTCATAAAGCGCAAGCATATATGCAACAAAGAAGGACGCAATGGTTTATGTTTATTAAGTGCAAGAAAATAAAGTGTGCCATCAAGTTCGTGAGAGCTTTACTAACTAACTTTCTCATAACAAGCAAACATTTTATTCGGAAGAAAACAAGGCATATTGAATATGCACGGAAGTAGCAAATGATGCTAATGGGTAGGTATGGTGGACACTTTGGAAATATTTGGTTTAGGGAGTTGGGACCTTGAGTAAAACATACTCAGTAAAAGTGAAGGCTAGCAATACTAAGGGAGCAACAAACGAGAGAGCAATAGCTGTCATTATCACGCTTGCAACAAAACAGGACTACTCATGGCATGAAAGTGATTCAAGATCCTCAAGGAAAAATAATTCATCAAGGCTTAACTGATTATCACAGTCATGTGCATGCGTGAGCATGTGCCAAGTCAATTCAAATGAAACATTCAGAGGAGGATACCACGGTGTCATACCAATTTATGAATAGAGCAATGCAAGAAAACATTCATAAGACATACTACAAACTATTAGCGAGCTGGAGCTAATCATAAGAAAGCAGGAACTACTAAGCATCGAAAGATAACATACACTCAACACGAACAGACTAAGCATGCCCACAGTGATGAGTATATGTACAAAAAATGAAAACAAATAGAGTTCGTTACCAGCCTCTTACCACGCCTCAAGTTTTCATTAATCCTCATTATTGCTCTTCACTTGTGTGGCTTGAATAATAATATGAAACCAATATCCACTAAGGACTGCTGAACCCTGTAGCAAACTCACAAAAACCAAAGAAGAACAACAAATATTTTTTTTGTTTTTGATTTTTTTTAAACAAGAACCAAAGAGGAAAAACAAGCAAAGCAAAAAAGAAGAAGCAAACTAAAGAGAAACAACAGAAATATTTTTGGTCTTTTGTGTTTTAGAAAGCAAAAGCAAAGAAGAATGAAAACTAAAAAGAGAACGAAAACATGAATATACAAAGTACCGACGCAACATGCTATGGAGATGAGTGCGGTGTCGGCGTACCTCCCCCCAAGATTAGGCTTTTGGCCTAAGTGGGTGTCAATCCATGTATGAATAGGGGTTCCAAGCGGGCGGATCTTGGTAAGAATGGTCGTAGCTGGGCCCATGAGAAGAAGAAGAAACTCCCCAATCATAAGCGGGCTGCTGATATGAAGATTCTCCCTCATTCGAGGGCTGGACCGAATCATCCGTGACCTCCCTTCTAGTGTCCTGCTCCTATTGGGAGAGCTCTCCCAAGTACGTGTCAAGCTCCTCCTCAGTGAGGGACCATCCTTCCCTATTATCAAGGTTAAACAAAACAGGTGCAGGAAAAAGAACAACACGCTCAGACTTGCTCTTTCTCCAACCAGCTTTGATAAAGGTTATTTCATAAGATAACTCACTCATACTAGCCCACGAGGAAACAAATTTATGCTGTATCATGGAATTAAGATCAAGCCTTTCTATGGGAAACTGTAGGTCTAGATGATGAGGCACTAAACCATGCAATGCTAGTAAACGAGAAGCAATGAGGCCTCCACAAATTCCACCTTTCTCACGGTTAGCAGCAAGACGGAAAGCTATCAAAGCTTCCAAGTTGTAAGACCTATCTCGTCTAAGAGCAGCAGAGATAAATGCTAGATCAAACGAACATAACTTATTGGCAGTTTTCCTAGCAAGAACACACTTGGCAATAAAGTAGCAAATTAGCGAATGGAGGGAAGATAAATGTTATGGATTTTTCCACTCTCCTTCGAGAAGCTACTCCCTTGGCAAATTTTGCGTATAAATCCATGAGTGGTTCAGGTCTCTCCTTAATCTTCCTACATGATCCCCATTGAGGTACCTTAATAGCTGCACAAAAAACATCAAGAGAAAGGTTGACAGCAATATTGTAAATTTTGTAATGGACCATGGGGTTAGGCAAAGAGTGACTAAATTGGAAATCCTGCACCACAGACATGGTTAGCTTCACAAATTGACAAGGTTCATCTTCCAAAAAATGCTCTAACCCTGCATTAGAAACCAAAGTGTGGAAATCTTGTAGAATTCCTGCAGCTCTCTGATGACCCACAAGTATAGGGGGTGTATCACAGTATTTTCGATAAGTAAGAGTGTCGAACCCAACGAGGATCAGAAGGTGCTGGCTAGTGGTATGGATCAGGAATTCTCTGCAAATACTTAGCAAATGGATTTTTAGGGTTTTTTGATAAAGCAAGTAAACAAAATACGAGTAAATAAAAGACAGTAGGAATAAATGCAGCAAGTGGCCCAATCCTTTATGTAGCAAAGGACAAGCCGGTTGTATTACTTAAGATGATCAAACATTCTCGAGGACACATGGGAAGACTGTCAAGTGCTTTCGCTTCATATAGTTGATTAATCTTCTTTAGTTTGCTAAGTGTTGTGTGGGTGAACCTGTGCTAATGTACCGCCCCATCCAAGACTAATTAATACTTGTGATTATACCCCTTGCAAACATTTGTAAGTACAAGAAAGTAATTAAGGTAGAAACCTAACCACAGCTTTAAACTCTAAGACCCTTACGTCTCTTGTGCAATGGTTTCCTAACGGGGGTTCAGGTTTACATCACCGCAACCCCTACGATTAGTAGCCAAATACACAATGCATTCCCCTAGGCCCTTATAGGTGAAGTGTCATGTAGTCGACGTTCACATGACACCACTAGAAGAAGTACACCACAACTTAAATAACAATCTATTGAATCTTTCTCAACGCAACTCCACTACTAACAACAAGACTTCTCTCATGTCCTCAAGAACAAAACAAACTACTCACAAGACATCATATGGATCATGACCAGAGATGGAATAATGATGTATAACAATCTGAACATAAACAATAATTCAATGGTTCACTCAGTAGCATCAACTACAAAGAGTAATCAACACCGGGAAAGTTTCCCCTATGAACTATGCAAGATTCAACACAATTGTTACAACAATATGGAGATGGTGATGATGGTGCTGATGGTGCTGATGGTGATGATGATGATGATCTCGATGAAGTCCAGCTTGATGGTGGTGTTGATGGCGACGATCTCCCCTCTTCGGGAAGGAATTACCCCGGTAGAAACCTGTCTGCCGGAGAGATCTTTCTCTCTCGATGTTTTCCGCCCCGCAGAGGCGGCGAAATCTTTCTATGGTCGCTCCCCGAGTCTTAGGGTTTCGGGAGGATGATATACGCCAGAGGGGAGAGGCTGGAGTGGGCTAGGGTGGCCACACCACCTCCTGGCACGGCCTAGGGCTGCCCGCGCCATGGGGTGGTGTGGGCCCCCTGTGGCCCATCTCTACTCCGTCTTCTGGCATCCTTAGTCTTCTGGAAAAATAGGATTTTCCGTATATTTTCTCGGATTTTCTGATCTTCGCGAATTTTGCCTCCAAATAGCACATTTTCCATCAGAATCCTGACTGCAGCAGTCCATGCTCCAAAAGTCATCAACCATGCAAAAACAGATGAAATAACATAAGTATCACCTCTCAATACGAAATATATCAATGAATAATAGTGAATTAAGACATAGAATAGTGATGCAAAATGGACGTATCACTCTCATGAACTCAGAGCATGGATAAATGGAGGGAAAAACTTCCTCCTCCTGGTGGACCTTCATGACCTCAGGTACCCAAAGCTCATGTTGGCTTAGGTGGTGTTCATTCATCTTCTATTCTGAAATTTAAACACCTATTAAACAAGTGATTGCAAAGTAAATATAATGAAGGATTCTACTCATAGGGACTTGCAAGAGGCCTAAACATGCATGAAAACTATATCTCTAAGCATCAAACAAGCTTACAAGCTCTCATAACCAGTCACCTACAGCAGCAAAATACTCAAGATATAATCCACTAAACACAAATCTACTTGGACAAGGGGAGGAGTCACATACCAGGGAACAAATGCTCCAAATTTCAGCAAGAAAGATGGGCTGAGCAAGGAGATTGAAGAAAAACGAGAGCAAGCACAGCAAGAATGCGATTTTGAGCAATGAACTAGAGCTTACTCGGGAGAGAGAAGAAAGTGGCAGGTGAGAGAGTTAGTGGGGGGCCAGGGGTGGCCCACACCAGGGCATGGCGCCACCCAGGGCTGGTCGCGCCACCATGTGGTGTGCCTGCCTGGTGGGCCCCCCTGGTACCTCCCAGGTACTCCTCTGCCCCTTTTTTCACGTAAAATTTTAATATGTTTTTTTTGGAATTTTTCGAGACACTTTATTTTTGGGCATTTTCAGACATAGAAGAATGATTTTCTGACAGACAGATTTTTTTTCTTTTCTTTTGGAAACATGATGCAAAGACAAAACAAAGCTAGAACTACAGAAGTTCTAAGACACTCTAACATGTAAGCAACTAACAACAAAAAGAAATCTAAACAAAAGCAAAAACTAAAATGCATAGGATAGAAATAAACGGGGATAATCATAGTGAAAACATTATTTTGTTCAATGAAATCCTTTTGTTAACAAGTTTGATCAAGTCTTGCTACCAAAACAATTCCATATGAGACAAAACTTTGTATTCCACTAATGATTATGTTACCTCAACCTTGATAGCAATGATCCCAATAATAATAGTTTCAAATTTTTCTCTTGGTATGGTACAATATATTTCTCCAACTTGAATGCCCTCAACATGTTCAATTGAATTCAAACCATAAGTTCTTTCAACCTTCTTGGGGAAATAGATAGTATGTTCCTTATCATTCACATTGAAAGTCACCTTTCCTTGATTACAATTAATAACATCTCCTGCAGTATTAAGAAAAAGTCTCCCAAGAATAATGGACATATTATCATCTTCGGGCATTTCAAGCACAACAAAATCAGTTAATATCAAGCAATTATGAGTCACTTGAACAGGTACATCCTCACATATACCCACAGGAATAGTGGTAGATTTATCAGCCATTTGCAAAGATATATCAGTTGGTATTAACTTTTCTAGTTGAAGCCTCTTATAGAGAGAGAGAAAGGCATAACACTAACTTCAGCTCCCAAATCACACAAAGCAGTTCTAACATAACTGTTCTTAATAGAGCAAGGGATGGTTGGAATCCTAGGGTCTCCAAGTTTCTTTGGAACCTTACCATTGAAGGAATAATTAGCAAGCAAAGTAGAAATTTCTTCATTGGGGATCTTCCTTTTATTCGAGACAATATCCTTCCTATACTTTGAGTAAGGAGGCAATTTAATAGCATCAGTCAAAGGAATTTGCAAGAATAAAGGCTTCATCCACTCCCAAAACTTATTATAATGTTCATCTTCCTTTGACTTGTGTTTCTTATCAGGGAAAGGCATAGGTTTTTGGACCCAAGGTTCTCTTTCACTACCATGTTTCTTAGCAATAAAATCTTCTTTAGTGTATTTAGTATTCTTAGTGTGGTTTTCAGGTTCTTCTTCAACATTTTCTCCATTAGGAGCTTCATTTTCTTCATTACCACTTTCAGTTTCAGCATCAGAGATAGATATACTATTAGGATCTATAGCAGGTTCAGAGGGTTCTACAACAGTTTTATGTTTCTTTTTCCTTTTCTTACGAGTAGAACCACTATTTTCAGCTTGTTGAGAATCCTGCTCAATTCTTTTGGGATGCCCCTCAGGATATAGAGGATCCTGGGTAGCAGACCCACTTCTAGTTCTAATTTCATAAGCATGTTTTTCTTTAGCAGCATTAACTAGCAAGTCGTTTTGCACTTTAACGAGTTGATCTATTTGAGTTTAACAATCATTTTAACATCATTGGAGGTTCTTTCCACAATATCTTTCAACTCAACAATAGCTCTAGTGTTTTCCATTAGATGATTTTGCACCCTTTTATTAAAATTATCTTGCTTAACAATAAAGATATCGAACTCTTCTAAGCATTGATCAGGAGGTTTAGAGTAAGGGATATCACCTTCATCAAAGTGTTGGAGAGAGTGTACCTCGATAGTGGATGAGTAGGGAATAGGCTTACATAATTCTTCAATAGGAGGTAAATTCTTGACATCTGCAGCTTTAATTCCCTTCTCCTTAAGACATTTCTTAGCTTCCTTCATCACTTCATCATTTAATTCAATAACTCCCCTCTTCTTTGATGTTGGAATAGGCACAGGAATAGTTGGTTCAGGTACAATTACTTCAGGTATAGCTTGTCCAGGAGGAGTCCAATCTTCATAATTCTTACTTATTTTGGCCATTAATTTCTCAGCTTCCTTTGGAGTCCTATTCCTGAAAACACAATCGGCACAACTATCTAGGTATGTCCTAGATTCCTCGGTTAGTCCATTATAAAATATATCAAGAAGCCCATTCTTAGGTAATGGACTTCCAGCCTGTGCATGAATCAAAGCACAAAACCTTGCCCAAGATTCAGGAAATACCTTTTTTCTCCCTGTTTAAAATCAAAAAGTTCCTGCAAAATAGCATGTCTAGCACTAGGAGGAAAATATTTCTGCAGGAAAGTACTAATCAAGCACTCAGGGCTATCAATAGATCCAGGAGGTAAATTACTAAACCAAGTTTTAGCTTCTCCTTTCAGTGAAAAGGGGAAAATCTTAGCAACAAAGTAAGTACACATCTTAATATCATCAGAAAACAAGCCACTCATGGTAGAAAGTTCATTCATATGTGCTACTGCACTTTCATTCTTAGTCCCACAAAAAGGTTCTTTCTCGACAATAGCTATGTAAGATAGATCGAGAGAGAAATCAAAATCTTCATCTATAATGTTTATGGGAGAAGCAACAAACTTAGCAATAGAAGACAATTTGGGTCTAATAGTACGCCTCTCAAGGAGACTCTTAGCAGCGCTCCTATCATGGGTGTTTTTACATTTTTTAATAAATTCATCGGTCATCTCAACATAACCATCTTCAATATCATAACTCTCACTAGACTCAGGTGATCTAACAGGTGTGGTAGTGTCTTCATTAGGAGTTTCGGTATTTCCAGCTATAGTTCGAGCAATCGTAGCATCTAGGAAAGGACCTAATGAACCACTCTTATCAAGCACAGTAGAAGCAGCATCATAAGCATCAGAAGTTTCAGATTCAGCAGTAGTAGCAGTGTGTGTAGCATGTGTATGTGGTGGTGTAAGGATCTTACTCATAACAGACGATGAATCAAGAGCAGCAGAGGTGTTTAGAACCATACCTCTTCTTGTAGTGGATGGTAAAATAGGAACCTTGCCATCACGAGACTTACCCATGATGGATGGATAGCAGCGAACAATTGAGAATCCAAGTGAACTTAATAAATAATGCTATGCTCCCCGGCAACGGCGCCAGAAAATAGTCTTGATGACCCACAAGTATAGGAGGTGTATCGCAGTATTTTCGAGGGAAGTGAAACCCAATTTATTGATTCGACACAAGGGGAGACAAGGAATATTTATAAGCCTTAACAACTGAGTTGTCAATTCAGCTGCAGCTGGAAACAATCTTGCTCACAGCAGTTTATCAGTAGCAACAGTTTTGTAGTAGGAATAGTAAAGTAGCAGCAGCAGTAAAGTAAAGACAGCAGTAACAATAGCAATAAACAATATGATTCGAGTGCGGTAGGCATAGGGATGGATGGATGGGCGTTGCATGGACAAGATAATTCACATAGCAATCAGAACATAGGGCAATTGCAGATAAATAAGATAAAGCATCCAAGTACTAGATAATCCTAGGCATGTGTTCCATATATAGTCACACGTGCTCGCAATGAGAACTTGCACAACATCTTTTGTCCTGCCAGCCCGTTTGCAGCGGGGCCTCTAGGGAACTACTGGCAATTAAGGTGCTCCTTTTAATAGAGCACCGGAGCAAAGCATTAACACTCCATGAACACATGTGATCCTCACATCAAAGCCATTCCCTCCGGTTATCCCGATTTCTGTCACTTCGGGGCCATTGGTTCCGGACAACAATGTGTGTATACAACTTGTAGATAAGACCAAAAACAATACTATCATAATGAATCAATAACATGTTCAGATCTGAAATCATGGCACTCGGGCCCTTGTGACAAGCATTAAGCACAACAAGTCGCAACAAAGTCATAAAGCACTAATAAAAGATACTAGGCACCATGCCCTAACAATCTGATGCCATTACATGAACGATCTCATCCAATCCCTACCATCCATATAGCCTACAGCGGGGGATTACTCACTCATAGATGGGGGAAACATGGATGGTCGATGGAGAAGCGATGGTGATGATGATGGCGATGATCTCCTCCAATTCCCCGTCCCGGCAGGGTGTCAGAACGGAGTTTCTGGTGCTGTTTCGTGGAATCTGGTGGTGGCGGCAGAGCGAAACTCCTTCTAGAAAAACGTCGAAACCCCCCGGAGTTTTTAGGTCAGAAGGCTTCTTATAGGCGAAGAGAGAGACCGAGGGGTGCACAGGGCCCACACCACCTGGCGCGGCGGCTGGCAGCCCAGCGCCACTGGTGGTGTGGCCACCCCCTGGCTCTTCTCCGTCTCGTATTCTGGCTCCTGGAGTCTTCGGGTGAAATAGGATTTTTGGCATATTTTCCAGGATTTTTCCTGATAGTTGATTTTCTGCACAAAAAGGAGACACCAAGGCAATTCTGCTGAAAACAGCGTCAGTCCGCGTTAGTTGTATCCAAATCACACAAGTATAGAGGAGAAACAATAGCAAAATTGTTCGGAAAAGTAGATACGTTTTGGACGTATCATCTAGCTAGGGCGGACTGTACCCGCTCGACCCAGAACGGGCCCAAAGGGCCTAGATCTGGGTTTATAGGCCCGCACCAGAGGTCGCTGCCCTCGCCAGCACCAACTCCGGCTAGCACTGCCACCTCGAGCCAGAGCTCCTGCCGTCACCATCGCTAGTGTTGTCATCGGAGCAGCCACATCATCACGATAGAGCAACCTCTGCTCCACGCGTGTCGCGGTACTGCTGCGTCCTCGTCGTGAAAGGAGGAAGCTAGGCCTGTGCCCAGGTTCCCGTAGGGCTCCATGCCACGAGCCATCACCTCCGCCCTACTAGGCATGGACCGCCGTTGTCGCTGCCCGCCGCACGCCGCCACACCTCTCGCCACCGAGCTTTGTTCCCTCTAGGCCCCTTCCCCAGGCCACGAGGCATGAATCCCCGCCACCCCCTTCACCGGCGAGGTGCGCGGCTTTGCCGGCGGCCGCCTCCGAGGACGACGAGGAGAGGGGGGAAGGTGGGGGTGGACAGCGACGGCGGGCTAGGATTTGGCTCCCCCCGTCGCCATGGAGGAGGCGACGTGGGGGGAGCGTCCGTTCTTTCTCTCGCAGTATCTTCACACTGAGCCATGCTCCAGTACTCCTCCCTCCCAAAACTTAGGGGAAAAACGTCTTTTATCCTAAATAAATTATTAATCTAGATTAAACTTTGTTTGTGCACCTTGAACTTACAACACATCCACTCATATGGATACGCACCAATTATAATTCTTAAAAAGAAAAACTTAGCCCGCTGGAACCATTCCCTCGAGCTTAATGGTTTGAGATCTCCTTTTTTGTCTGCTTCAGGTTTAGCGCGTCCCCGATCTGATGAATTTTTCGTCGTCTCTCCCACTGGAATAAACCATGTGATTGTTCCCGCCATTGCTCCCCATCGAAGAAACATGCTGCCCAAGAAGCGTCGACGAGAGTGGTTCGCCATAGCCGGTCTCCTATGTTGATTTGTACTTGTGTAGGCGCAAAAAGATCACGGCGGTGATGCCATTAACATGACAACAACCCCACCTAAACCAAGGAGCCACTTACATGCCTAGACGCCATCGCCAGCGTGTGCCTCTGTGGGATTGCCACTGCTCGTGACTGCCACCACAGCTTACTGTACCTACATCGACCACCACTGCGATATGGCACCACCGCCGGGAGCCACATTAACGTGAGCGACAAGGACGGGTCCAGCACGACGTATAGTTTCTTACGTATATGGATATATCCTTACAGATCTGTACATATTTAATTGAAATATACGGTTTGTATAGGGCTAAATACAACTTAATTATTCGTTAAAAATAACTTAATAATCATTAAAGACCGTCTTACCCTTAGTAATGAAGGGGTATCGAGTAATCTCAATTGTTGTTGTGTTTAATTTTGGAGAAGGGGTGCAACGGAGCAGCAGAAACTATATTCACACGGGATGCCAAACCTCTTGGGTGTACTGGCAGAAAAAAAGAATATTGTAGAAGACGCAACATTGTGAAGGGTCCTGCTGGGCGTCGCTGGGGATCAAAAGCACCAACGATCTACTGCCTTCCGCATCATAGGATGTAGCCAAGCTAAGCCATCCTATCTATATAATCTTCATATCCTCGTTGCCAGGAAAAATCCCATCTTTGCAAATCACACAGCGCAGAGAACCCAGCAATGCCTCCCTTTCCGCATCCTACCGCCCCATCTTTTGTCGACTCACACCTTCGTCGGCACACACCTTTGTCAGCGGCCGCTTGCTGCACCGCTGGACCATCTCCACTCTTTCCATCGTGGCTGGCAGTCCCTGACTGTGGCGAGCAGCACTACCATTTAGAGCTTGTTGCAGCGTGATCCCGGGTTTGTCGCAACGTCGCACAGGCCTTGTAGCAATGCTGCCTGAGGCTTGCAACATCATTGGCTGGCAGTCCCCGACTCCGGTGAGTAGCACCACCATCCAAGGATTGTAGCAACGCGGTCCAGGGCAGCTGGCAACACCACCGCCAAGGGCTTGGAGTAACAACGCCCAGGGCTTGCAGCAACCACTAGTAGGAAAACACTACTAGCCTTGTTTTGGGTACTAACCGCCTAGTTTTCATGAATTCAGACAACTAATACAAATGGTGGTATTACCCTTGAGCGTACCCTTGAGCGTTGTAGAGGCACGGATCAATCTAGAATTCTAGAAGGCGCTAATAAGGCTATCTAACAATTTATGTTATCTAAATGTACATTGGAAAATTTCATGACCATTTTCAAACGAATTAGAACCAGATCATATCACAGTGCCAGATTATAATATCATCTACTCTGAATACTACTACTACTATCAACACTTGGTCGAGTAGGAGCCGCACCAGGGTTGGGCCACATCGCCATCCATGTCGAGCCAACTAGGGGTGGAGCAGGTAGGTGTATTACCTAGATGAGGAGGCCAGTGTAACATCCCAGCATTAGAGATTAGAAATAAGCTGAACACAGGTGTGTGCATTGCATTCATACATAGAAAAACTGAATAATTTTCGCGCTTTTAAATAAAACTTGTCAAAGTGATTGAAACTTCTCTTAACTTGGTGAAACTGAAGTAGATCATCAAGTTGACTGCGATAAGTTTTAATATGACCTTTGCTAAAACCTTATCTTTGGGTAATATAATTTGATCTAACGGTAGATCAAATGTAATAAAACTAAGTCACAACACACTACGTAATAAGGAGTACTTGATCTTCTAAAGATCATTACATGGTATTCCATACAACAACTCAAGGATGAATACTTAATACTCTAAAGATGATATCAAGGTATTATCTACAACAAACCCTGAATACCAAGTTAAGTATATAACTTAAGTAATGAAACCCCATAACTAAACCTTGGTATACTTGTTAACCTTTAGCTTTGACCTAATATATTAACCTTTAAAAGATTTTAAGTAAATTAATCAGAAGGAGGAACTAGCTATGGTGAAGTATGCCATCATCAATGAAATGAGATCCTTAGTGGTGATCAAACCATTTGATGTTGGAGGAGTCAACTCACTCCTGAGTTAACTAGAAGTACCTAAAACCAAGAGTTAAGCTAGTAGTTGAGGAGCCCTGAGAAAGCTAGTAGTAGTTGTGTATCAAATAATAATTTTGTTAAGCCAAGTAGATATAAACTTAGAGTAATCTTGCTTAACAAGATAAGCCTTATAGAAAGACTAGTACAAGTTTACTACTTAGTGGATAATAGATCTTGATCAGACAATTAGAAGCCTAAGCTTAGTTTGATCAAATGATGGTGGTCATTATTCTCAAGTCACTTGAGAATAGATGACTAGGTGTTGAAGAAGAGTTGTGAGTATACCAAATTAGATAAAGCCCTAGTAAGGAGAATCATCTAGCTTGATTATGAGGAGTCAAGCTAGAGTATGATGAAGCATATAACATAAGTTGTAGGAGTAGTTAGAAGTATAATAGTTTAACCAAGCTAATACAAGAACAAACTTGTATTATGGGAATAGTACCGTGCTCATTTCAGAGGATTGATAACCTTTGTTTTATATAGGGGGGATTGTAATATTGCCAGCCTGGGAAGTAGTTGCAAGATGAATTTAAAGGAATTAATGGATGGAATTAGAAGTAACTAGATTGATGGATTCATCAAGAGTAGTTTAGCAATGGAAGTTATATAGATACTAGGAGAAGAATGAAGGAGTAATTTTGAAGTGGCATGACCATGTCATCATATGATGATGGATATGGTGGAGTCAGATGATTATCTTATTCAAGAAGATGTGATCTTTGTGAATAAGATGAGAGATATATATAGTGTATATTTAGAAAAGGAATTCATTATCTAAAGATAAGCTTAGTGAAGTATTAAAATAAGAATTCTTTACAAACCTTTAGCCAACAGTATGTCAAGCCATGACAAGAATCATGTCTACTTCATTTTTTAAAACCCTAGAATCAAATGGATAGTGAAACCATTTCCTATTCCTAGGTAACCATTAAACAGTACCTCTTGGACAATTAAAGCTTCCAAGAGATAATTAGAGAACTAGATGAGTGTTTATAGATGGAAGCATTGTTCATCTGATTGTCTTGAACCCTAAATAGAAACTTAGATCCAGGGAATAACATATCGCTCTAGGAAGTAATTCCAATATCTCACTCAAAGAGGAGATATTAATCTTAAAACATAGACTTAGAAGTAATGTCCTTGAACCTTGATCTTAATACATATTCATAATAGAATATGAGTCTATTAAAAACCTTCCTAAAACTCAGGACATTTATTTGGAAATGAACAATTACATTAATGATTGCTATTCATGCTTCTTGACTTCACCAAGGTTGTCTATGGAAATTCTAAATTCTGCAAATCAAGTAGAATTGTATTTGGTGAAATCACCAAATAGGGAGAACCCTAGAATTCAACTCACCATATTATAAACCCAGGATTTAAACCAACATCTAATGTGGTTATTAAAAGAGGTTAAATATATATATTCCATGCCTATCACTCTCCATCATAAATTATTAGCCTCTTAAACCACTACTAATACTTTCTTTTAGTGGTAATACAAATCATTTCTATAAGTTTTTCTTATAGGAAGTAAACCCTAAAAACCTAAGTTGTATTTACTTTATTAAGTAAAAGAACCTTCAAATAAGAACATATTTTGTTTACACAACAAGAATTGTAGAGGAAGGGGTTATAATTCACCTCTATCTTATATCAATATCTTACAAAATTTCTGGACATTTTAAAACTTTTGTAGAAATCAAATTGGAAAGGAAATGATAAAACAGAATAAAGAAAAGAATTAGTAACAGAAAAAAATACAGGGTAGACCAAATCTGGCTCGAGGCCCATTTCCTCTCTGCCTATCTACTGCCCCACCGGCCTAACAGCAGCCCAACACCATCCCAAGTCATCTCCAGTTCTCTGACTAACAAGTGGGACCGAAGGAAGGACCGTGGGTTAGATTCCAAGAAACTTAGGGTTTTTTTTGCAAAAACGACCATCGTCGTCATCCTCACGCACATAGACACCTGCATGGTGGTGCTCGATGCCATTCGCCGGTGTCAGCAAAATTCGACCGTCGTGATGCTCGCCACCGCCCCTGAGAGGTGTAGATAAGACCGTCGCATCTTCCTCTATCTTCTCATACCGATCTTATCCTCTCTACCACTATCTCTCTTCCTCACCCGAAACCCTAGCTCGTCGGAGTTCGTCGTTCCGGCCATGTCTGAGCACCCCTCGCCTCGCTGAAGCCATCGCTGGAAGCGCCGTCGTGGTCTTGTTCGTCTAGGACCAAGCATGGGTGCTGGCGTGCCGTGAATTGGGAGGAATCGAGCATTCCCTTCCGTTGGCCGTCGCGGCCATCACCGTCGATTCGTCGTCGTCTGACCACCTCACGCCTCCTCGACCTCTCCATCATCATCTAGGTGAGTCCGCCGTCCTCGGTAACCTCTCCAATCTCTCGCATGAGCTCCGTATCACCGTAGCGCCGTAGTTCACTGTTGGCCGCCGCAGTAGGTGGTCACCGGACTAGCTCTGGTGACAAAAATTGGTCGGCGCCACCACTATTAGGTTCGCCTTGGACTGCTCTATCGCGTAGCACCCTCAGTTTTGCCCCGCGAGCTCCAAATCGATCGATTCTTGCTCGACAGTGAGCTCCGGCCATCGCTGACGTCACCTCGACGCCATGCTTACGTCACCCTTAGCCTAGTCAGTAGGTTTGACCCAGTCTTGCTCACGTGGCAACCAATGTGGCCCTGACCCCACTCTTCAGTGGTTGATGTAATTTCTATTTAGGAAATAGGTTAGATATTATAAATTCAATTATAAATAAACTTCAGGAATTTAATAAAATGATTAAATCTTATAAATTGAATAACTTTTGTTTTATAATTCAGAAAAATGTATATTATATATCAAAATGCTTAGAAAAATAAAATCTGTAATTTAACTTTATTATCAAATATTATTGTGCTAACTATTTCAATAATTATTATTTAATAAATATTTTATAATTAATAATAATTTAAAAATTCATATTTTAATATTGGTAAATAAGAAAATATAAATAATATACTAAAATTCTTGGAAAAATAAGAACTAAAATGTAAAATTATAAACTTAAAATATTATATCACTTAACTAATATTTATTATTTATTTAGTGATAAAACTTGTAAAAATCATATCTTAGTATTTAAAAATCACAAAAATACTTATAATATACCAAAATGATCACAAAAATAAATTCTACTCATCAAAAATAGCAACTCTCACTTTTGAAGTAAAATAAAAGGTAAAGGTCTAATAAATCTTATTTAAACTCTTTTATTTTATTTTAGTTCCTTAAAAATATATAAATCAATGTTTAATTGAAGCTAACATAAGTCTAACCAATTTTAAGTTGTACTTACTAAAAGTACCATTTAGAATCAAGTAAATCTTTTTCTCCAAAGATAGTTTATCAATTATAAAATCTTCAATAATAATATTTTGACTTATTAAAACCTTTACTATTATTTCACTCACAAGTTAATAAGTATATCCCAAGATAATTGATGTGTGGTTAAGCAATGAGGTTTCCACATTATGAGTCATACCCATTCATTTGTAAGTAAATAAAGAATTCTATTCAACTATAATGTTAAGAGAATATACCTCAAATAGAAGTGTTACCACTCTTAATTAACCTTAAAGTAACTCTAATCACTTATAACTTTAATAAAACACCACCGCATCCAAGTAATAATACTTAAATTCTAACTTTGTGGAATGTTAAGAAGTTAACCATCTACAATGTGGTGCCTTGTTCAAAACATGTAAATCTCCACCACTTATTGAAGGGTTCACAATATAGAAAACAAAAAATTTCCTACGATGAGAACTATACGCCAAGATCTATCTACTAGATACAAGCAACGGGTGGATATACATCCATGGAGAACTTACCCTCGAAGACAACAAAGTTTTGTTAATGAGTAGGAACTCATGGATGATGTAGTCGTACGCTTGCCGATCTCAAGATCGTGTGGAAGTCCTAGCGCCGCAAACCAGCAGCGCATCCGCACTCGCACACACGTTCAGGCCACCGAACAACCTTCGCCTCCTCGCTCCAGCGATGCAGCAGAAGCAACAACTCCTTCTAGACGAAATGCCACTAGGAACATGTATCTTGCTAATCTGAGACCATGGGAGAATAATTCTAGAGGGGGAGAGAGATCCTTCACGAGGAGGTGTCAGGAAGAAGGGTGAGAGGGGTGTCCATTTATAGTAGGAGGAGGGGGTACCCCCTCCATGGCCGGCGCCCCATGGAGGTGACCCCTCACCTCTCCCATTCATGTGGCGGTAACTCCCTCCACATTAAAATGCCCCTTCACATTCTCTTTTAAATTCTCCACTTTAAATGCATTAAATTTCTCCAAATTTAATGCTCTCTCATTTAAAACTCTTTTATTAAATTTGTCATGGAAATGGCCACGGCAGTTGCTGCTGCTGGTAGCGATTGATTGTAACGTGAGGAAGAGCTGGCGGCCATCTGCGGTGGAAGATGGGGGCGGATGCACATGGTTTACCCAGGTTCGGCCCCTCGGAGGGTAAAGACCTACTCCTGCTAGATTGGATTAATGGAGAGTGAGTTACAAGGGTGGCGAGCTCGGCGTCTAAGCAGCGAGTCACTTGAGGGGGTGTATGATGGAACGTAAGTTCTAAAGATACCCTAGGGAGGTTTATATAGGAGTCACCTCGCTAGGGTTTACAAGTTACAACTGAGCAAGATATGGACGCAGAGGTTTTTTACCTAATCCGATTGGGCTTCAAGTACGCCTCTAGGCCTTCAGTCTCCAGTCGCCAGGCCTTTCCTTCAGTCGCACTCTAGTCGCCGTTCTTTAGGCCCACTCGCAGGCCCTTCGGCCCAATCGGAACGTCCTGCTGGGCATACCCCCTTCGGCATATCGTCATCAGTAGTCCCCAAGGCCACCGTTGATTCAGGTGCAGGAGTCCCTTTGGCGCTCGAAGTAGGCGAGTCCAATTTGGACGCCCACTCGAATCGGTCGTGGACTCTATTAAAACCGAGGAAATTTTCCCCAGGCTTCCATTCGCCATTCCGGAGAATGTCACTATTGCCAAGTCGCTGCTTCGGCGAATTGAGAGGGCTAGCGGGTAGCGAGTGGAGTGGAGGAGTTGGACCGTCAATTCTGGTCAAACTATCCGTTGGAAATCCCAACGGTAACTTCGGCGTAATTACCGCAAGTAACGGCTACCCCGAACTTGGTGGGTAGCGTTCCCCTATAAGGGGAGTGACGAATTAGCTCTGCAGATCCTTCCCCGCATTTTTCATTCTCCCGCATTCACTCTTCCTGCCTTCAATTTTTCCTGCCTTCCTCCGATTCAGTCCTTCCGCACCGTGCGATTCCACATCCTTCCTGATGGCCCCTCCCAAAGGCTCATGGGGAAAATCCAAGTGCACCACAGCCAGCTCAAGTCCTTCGAGGACGCCGGAGTCCTCCGCAAGGGGAACTGGTGGGTCCCTCCTCCTCCGAGACCGAGCCAAAACCGCGAGCCGGCGAATTCATATGTTTCCCCAGTCATCTAGAAAGAGGTTTGGGGTTCCCCACCTCGCTCTTCTTCCGGCGCTTCTGCGCGTATTACGCGATCAAGTCGTCGGATCTCGGCTCGCACAACATCGAGCAGCTGGCGATCTTCGTCGCCTTCTGCAAGTGCTACCTCGGCTGCAGGCCGTATTTTCTACTGTGGTTGGAGCTCTTCCATGGCCACATCGGGCGCGAGGCGTCCGGCGGCTTGATATTGGCTACAGGCGGTGTCACGTTCCAATTGAAGCCGAAGGCTAACTTCATCAAGCTCCTTCTACCAAAGAAAGCCGCCAGCGAGTGGAAGAAGAGTTGGTTCTATGTGAAATAATCCACTCCCCCCGGCGAGGTGGCACTTCCCGAGTTCGTCGCCGAGAGGAGCGAGCCTCGCCGTTTGGCGCCGAAGAAGCTCCCCGAAGACCAGAGGTTGGCCGTAGTGGAGATGATGGACCAGATCTAGAGGCTGAAGGACCAGGGGTTGACTTCGATCAACCTTTACAACTGCTGGCTCGGGCGGCGCCTGGTTTCGCTAGCGGCTCGGCCGCATTGGATGTACGAATACAGCGGGAAGCACGACCCCTCCTGAACCAGCAAGTTATCATGGGAGGCCGAGGACTACAAGGCCGCCCTGAAAAAGATCACTAACGCGGAATTCACCACCGTGTCGGTCGGGCTCACCCCATACACTCCCGTGAAGAATGAAGCCCCCACAGTAAGTTTTCTCCCCAGTCGTCATTTCCGCATCTCGATTCGCAGTCGCGGCGTTCGGTGCTTACTCGTGGTGGTTCTCATCTATTTCAGGTGTTGGAGGGATGGCTTCCTCCGCTCGGTGAAGAGGTTCCCCGGGAGCTCGAGGAGGACTCCGAGGGAGACTCCTCCGATAGAGACGAGGAGGAGGAGGAGGTCCCTCCCCTAGCGCCTGTGGCTCGCAAGACTCGCATGCAGAAACAGCGCGAGATCAAGGCAAGTCGTAGCCTGGATGAACACGACGGAGGCGACGAGGTCGCGCAGGAGCACACATCTCGGCGTATGGCCACACTATCGAAGCCTGCGCGCAAGCCCAAGTCACCAGCAAAGAAGCCAATGTCGCCATCCAAGTCAGTGGTGCTGTTTGAGTCAGATGACAACTCTGACGATGAAGACACCCCCGAAGTCTCACGCAAAGCCCTAGAGGACACAATCCCGACGAAGGGGTTGGAGGGCGAGGACACCGAGGCGGCGGTAGAGGTTCCCTGGCGGTGATTGCGCCAACGGTTTCAGGGGTTCCAAGCCAGGAAGCGGCTGAGGCAGCGGTGTCTAAGTTGCCGCGGCCATCGAGAGTGGCCGCGTCTTCGGAGCCGGAAATTCTGGCGACTGCGGCTTCGTCATCGAGGAAGCCCGCGGTGTCGTGGGCTTCAGATGTCTTTGAGAGGGGGCTCACTCACAAGCTGGGTCCAGAATTGGATAAGCCTGCCCACATCAGCATCGGGCTTCGTGTTCTCCCGGTTGCTAAGTAAGTATTGGTTCTAGATTCTGACTCGCTTCTTGTTTTTGTATTGTCGTTATATTGACTGTGGAAATTTGGGAAGATCTGGGGCCAAGAAGATTGGCCGTCCTTCGGTGGCAAAGATTCTATCAGTCGCCACCACGGGAGAGCTCCCCAAGAAGAGAAAACCCGCCAGAGATGCAGCGACCGCGGAAGGCGCGAAGAAGCAGAAGGGGTGCCGATGACGCCACAACTATGAATGGCGCCGTGGAGTCTAATTTTGCGGTAGTTGCCAAAGAAGTGGTGGCGGTGCACTCAGAGCCAGTCGTGGTTGCGCCTGCAATGGAGGAACCGGCCCCGACAACCAGTGCCCCCGCTAGAGCGTCGGCGACGTTCCCGCGCTTCATGGCTAGGGGGTTTCCAGGCGTGGCAGACACCCAATCTCCACAGAGTCCGGAGATCGTGGATGCGGACATTGGGTCCCGTCGTGGGCGCACTTCCTTCATGATCCCATCGACTGATGCCGGAGAACTCCACGGGATGTTTGGCGCCGCTATTCAGGTATGTCCAGTCCCCAAGTTCTTAGTCGCTGAATTTCAGTGGCTAGGAACTGGACTTCTTTCTACTCTCCAGTCCCCGAGTTCTTAGTCGCTGAATTTCAGCGGCTAGGAACTAGATGTTGATTTTGGTAAGATGCTAAATTGTGTTGTTTGTTTGCAGGGTTTGCAAAGGGAATCGACCGATCGGCAGGTCGCAAGGGAGCGCTTGGAGCGGGATCTGCGCGAGGCTCAGCAGGCGAACCAGCGACTTCAGGAAACCATTGGTAAGTATCTGCCTTTCTTTCCTTTTCTCTTTCAGGTGTGAACTGTTGGTGTATGACGCGCTGATGGTTTCTCTTTCAGATGGTCTCCCTGCTGCAATTTCCAAGGCCTGCGAAGGGTATGTTCCAGTCGCCAAACTGGGCGCGGTGAATGAGCGAATTGCCACGCTGATCCAGGACTTGGAGGAGGCGAGGGCGACCTCAGTTTCTTCTGAGGACCGAGCGAAAGTTGTTGTCACTGCGGCTGAGGAGGAACGCAAGGCCGCAGATTCGATCGTCGTGGGGCTGCACAATGATCATGCTGCCTTTGAGAAGCATGTCACGGAGAACTGCCGCAAACTCCTAGGTGAGTCTCCATCTTTGCCAGACTTGTTTGGCGAGTCCCTGATTGGGGAAGTCCGTAGTTTCACTGACGTCTGATTTTGCAGCTGTGATAGGCCAAAACGACCCGGTGGTTCAGACCTTCAACGCTTCGCAGTGCGTGACTGCCATGGTGAATGCGGCCACGGCTTCGGCGTTGTGTGTCCAAGCGGTTCTTCAAGGCATGTCCCCCACCGAGGTTATTCCTGGGGGGCTTACGGAGGTGTGGCACTATCTGGAGGAGGCGCCTGTCATCTTGGAGTGGATGGCATGCTCAGCGTTCAGGCCTGGGGCCTGATACATTGCAAATGTATCTATAATTTTTGATGTTCCATGCTTGGTTTTATCCACTTTCTTGTGTTTTGTCCACAGTTTGGAGTACTTTTCATAGACTTTCTTGGATTAACCTATTAACAAGATGCCATAGTGCCAGTTGCCTATTTTCTGCTGTTTTTGGTTCCAGGAAGTCAGAAAATGAATATTCTCGGAATTGGACGGGACAAAAGCCAAAGTTACTATTTTCCCGGAAGACTCACGGAGCCATAAGGAGAGTCGGAGAGGGGCCACAGGGTGGCCACACCACCCCTAGGCGCGGGCAACCCTAGGCTGCACCAGGGCATGGTGTGGGCCCCCTGGCCGGCCACTGGCCTTGCCTCCTTCGCCTATAAGAGCCTCCCGATAACAAAACCTTAAATTGTCAATCAGAAATCCATGAAAAGTTCCACAGCGCCCCCACCACCGAAAGGGAGATTCGGGGGACAGAAAGTCTCTGTTCCGGCACCCTGCTGGGATGGGGAAGTGCCCCCAGAGCCATCTCCATCGATCTCCACCACCATCTCCATCACCATTGCTGATTCCCATGATAAGGAGGGAGTAGTTCTCTCTCGAGGCTAAGGGTTCTACCGATAGCTATGTGTTCATCTCTCTCTCTATGCATGATCATATTGTGATCATGAGCTTGTAATCTATAGATTTGCCTTGCTACTCAAGTGCTTTAATAGATCTCTGCTCTCCCCATGTGTGTGAAAGTGACAACATGCACACCATGGTGGCACTTAGGCTAAAGATTACAAATACTTGTTATGAGTTATATTTGGAGTTGAATGTCTTTATGAAATTGTGGTGTTTGTTGGACTCATCTAGTACTCAAGGTGACAGTGTGGGGTTTTCTAGATGGAAAATATGAACTTTGAGGTGTGCTGTTATAGCCCTACCATGGATTAGAGTGTCCAACCAGAGAGTAGTTCAGCGTAGTATCATAAAGAAGAATATATTTATATGAGAGTGTTCACTAGTGAAAGTATGATCCCTAGGCCTTGTTTCTTAGCATTGAAACACCGTTTGCAATTAGATCTGTTACATGTTTGCTTGTTTCCATCTTTATTTCAGTTTGCCTTTAGTCTCTTCCATGCCATCAAGCTCTTTTCTAGCACCGTTACCACTTATAATTATCTATACCACTTGTATTTCACTATCTCTTCGCCGAACTAGTGCACCTATACACCTGACAAGTGTATTGGGTGTGTTGGGGACACAAGAGACTTCTTGTATCTTGATTGCAGGGTTGCTTGAGAGGGGATACCTTTGACCACTTCCTCCCTGAGTTCGATAAAACTTGGGTGATCCACTTAAGGGAAAACTTGATGCTATTCTACAAACCTCTGCACTTGGAGGCCCAACAACTGTCTACAAGAATAGAAGTGCGTAGACATCAAGCTATTTTCTAGCACCATTGCCGGGGAGGTAAGGTAAAAGGTATTCACACCGGAGGATTAAAGAAGAAGAATCTCCCACGACAAACGCCTATTTTCTGGCGCCGTTGCCGGGGAGGTAAGGTAAAAGGTATTCACACCAGAGGATTAAAGAAGAAGAACCTCCCACAGCAAATGCCTATTTTCTGGCGCTGTTGCCGGGGAGGAAAGTTAAAAGGTATTCACACTGGAGGATTAAAGAAGAAGAACCTGCCACGGCAAACGCCTATTTTCTGGTGTGAGTACTCGGAGTTATTTCCTTTAGATTCTGCAATTTTGTCTTTTTATTTCTTGTTTTCACTAGTTAGGCTTAATGGAAAACAAAAAAAATTAGAGAGCTTTATAGTACTTATCTTGAGTTAGGACATGATGTGTTTGAAGAGAAAATTAAAAAACCAATGGAACTTTATTTGCATGCTAATAGCAATGTTATTAGTATGAATTCTTTGAACACCATTATTGCTAATGCTATGGAAAATTCTAAGCTTGGGGAAGCTAGTTTTTATGAAAATGATCTTTTTAGTTCCCTAGCTTTGGAAGATAGCTATTCTATTGCTTATGATGATACCAAACCTCCAATATATGATGATTACAATGATGAATATGATATTTTCAGTCCACCTACTATTGAGGAGCATATTAATGATTACAATATGCCTCCTATATTTGATGACTATGGTGATGAGAATAATAATGATAGCTATTTTGTTGAATTTGCTCCCACCACAATTAATAAGAATAACTATGCTTATGTGGAGAGTAATAATTATTATATGCATGTGTCTCATGATAAGAATTTTTTATGTGATAGTTATATTGTTAATTTTATTCATGATGCTACTGAAAGTTATTATGAGAGAGGGAAACATGGTTTTTTGTATCTCAACAATATTAAGTTTCCCCTCTTTATGTTGAAAATTTTGAAGTTGCACTTGTTTTGCTTTCCTATGCTTGTTGCTTTGTGCTTTCATGACTTGTTTCTTTACAAGATTACTATGCATAGGAAGTGGGTTAGACTTAAATGTGTTTTGAATTTGCTTCTTGATGCTCTCTTTTACTTCAATTCATATTTCTTATGTGAGCATCTTCTCAAACTATCATGCCTAACTTAAAGGCGTTAAAGAAAAGTACTTGTTGGGAGATAACCCAAGAGTTTTAGATGAGTCTTGGAAGTTATTACTTCAGTAATAACCGCTCCTTATCCTTTTTATTTTGCTTTTTGTGCCAAGAGTAACCTCTAATGAGAGAGAAGTAATGCTTGGGAAAGTTGCTGTCTCGAAACAGATTTTTGTGCTTCACCGTAAAAATCCGTGAGAGTGCTCTGTATGTCGAATTGAGCTGTAATGTTTTGTTCTTTTGCCCCAGGTTGTTATCTAACTTTCGTTAGTTCAACACATTTTGATTTGAGCAACAGAAGTTCTTCTAAAAAATCGTCTTTACCTACTGGTCTGTTTTGACAGATTTCTGCCATTTTCTGCATTTGCTTCTTGTTGGTTCCTTCTTGAGTTCTTTTGGGGAATTGAGCTTTTTGAGGGAACTGCTACAGTAGCTAGTGTTCTAGTGGAAGTTTATTTGGTATTAGAACTGAACCTTAAGACTTATTTATCTTAAGTGCACTAATGTTGCTAATGAGATTGTGTGAAGTTTTGTATGAAGGAAAAATTTCAGGTGTATGGAAGGAATAAGTAATGAGATGAAGGATGGACTAAAGCTCAAGCTTGGGGATGCCACGCGTGTCACCCCAAGAAATATCCAATAAGTACAAGCGTCAAAGCTTGGGGATGCCCAAGGCATCCCCTTCTTCACCAATAAAAATTCCAGGTTCCTTCCAAACGCTTCATTTTTATTGTTTCATGCATAGTTGTGTTGTTCTTGGAGCGTCTTATTTTTCGTTTTTGTTTTGGTTTTTCGTTTTCTTGGTTTGCTTAGTTTGCTAAATAAATTGGTTGGACCCCCTCTTTCATACATTTGTTTGCAATTGGTTTGGTTTGGTTTGGAAAAGAGTAGGAAAGTTCATACTTATGTGGTAAAAAGAGCTTGTTTTTTACTGTGGCATGTGCTTTGTCATGCCATGCTAGATATTGTTTTGGCTTTATGCTTAGTATTATTTGCTGTAGCATGACTTGTTATAAACAATTGAGATTGCTTAATGTGCCTTGGATGAATCATGTGTTGTTTTAGCATATTAAAGCATAGTATAGTGGTATTATCCTTCGATGCTTTACTTGGATTGACTTGGCGCATGCTCACACCATGTTATGACTATCTCAAGTCACCATAGCCTTTATGATCCTTTAGTTTTCAACTTGTAGTATCACTTTATGCTTTGATCAATGATGTTTTGTCGCTCTGCATGATTATGGCCATTATTGCTCTCTTAGTTTGTCGCTCCCAGTCTTTTGCTAGCCTCCACAACAAAGTATGAGTTCCACTCATGCATCCAACTCCCTAAACCAAGTTATTCCAAAAAGTCCACCATACCTACACATTAGCTTATGCTATTCCAAGTATATTCATGCTTTTGTTTACCTTCCAAATTAAACTTGTTATGAGAAAACTAGTGATTAAAGCTCTCACAAACTTAATGGCACACTTTACTTTTCTTGCCCTTAATAAACTTGAACCATTGTGTCGTCTATGTTGTATATGCTTGCACTTATTTGTTGGGAATTAGCAGAACCATGCTTTCATGGGGAACGCTTTCAACATTGCACTTGGTACTTGTACCTAGTTGATATCATGCTCTTTTGTATATGGATGTCGTCGGTGTGAAATGAAAGGGGAGCTTGTAAGTCCATGGAGTTATGTATATGTGTTAGAGAAACGCCTGGGCCGCTGGTCTAATCCATGTTGACATGGTGGAAACCTGCAGCGTAACCATAATGAGCTGTCTATGAAGCATTCTTCTTATAAAAAAAAGAGTCCTATATTGTGAAAAAAGAGAAAAGAGAAAAAAAGAGATACTATGAAAAGAGGAAAGAGAGAAAAAAAGCACCATATTCCCATGGTAAATAAGAAGAATGCTGAGATGCTTGTTGTCTGCTTGCCTTGTCATTTTGATATGGGGATTCTTCAGTATCATCGGGCAAGGGGTACCCCGTTGGCGGTTCTCTATGATACACATGTACTTACCAAGACAAGAACTTACCGATGACTAAACTTGAGTAGCATGAGGAGCGGCCCTCGTATACAAGGGACATGATATTTCTGACTTATACTTCGTCAAGCATGTACACCATAGTTTGTTCACTTTAACCTTAATCACTTCAAGATGCTTATGATAGGGGCAATGAGAGCTGAAAGCTATAAGTACCATAATTTTTGGAAGCTCTTTATGAGACTTGAATCCCTACTTCCTTTTACAAAAGGCCTTTCTTCCACCATTACATTGAGTCTCCACCTTCTATCTTTATGCACTTACTTTGAGAGCATAGTGGCCATTTTTAGTTCTATGTGCATTGTCCCAAGACTAGTTGATTGATGCATAACTTGTTATTGCTTGTTTTAAACTATTGTATCTAGTCACTCTTATGAACTTTGAAGGTGTCCTATGCATTTATATTTGCTACTCTATTGAGGGACAAGCTGAATACTATTATGCTATGTTTTATTTTTGTGAAACAAACAAACGTCTTGCAAAGCATTGTTATTCATGAATCTTTTGTTTGTGCCTTTTCATGTTGCATCATAGTTGCTTTGTCTTATTGCTAGAACCTTGTCTTTCATGTTATGATTGAAGTACTTTGATCCCAGCTTCGAATGTTTTACAAAGTCTTTGATGGTGCATGTCACCTCAAAAATTATTCTTTCTTTTTATAACTTACCTACTCGAGGACGAGCAGGAGTTAAGCTTGGGGATGTTGATACATTGCAAATGTATCTATAATTTTTGATGTTCCATGCTTGGTTTTATCCACTTTCTTGTGTTTTGTCCACACTTTGGAGTACTTTTCATAGACTTTCTTGGACTAACCTATTAACAAGATGCCACAGTGTCAGTTGCCTATTTTCTGCTGTTTTTGGTTCCAGGAAGTCAGAAAATGAATATTCTCGGAATTGGACGGGACAAAAGCCAAAGTTACTATTTTCCCGGAAGACTCACGGAGCCAGAAGGAGAGTAGGAGAGGGGCCACAGGGTGGCCACACCACCCCTAGGAGCGGGCAACCCTAGGCCGCGCCAGGGCATGGTGTGGGCCCCCTGGCCGGCCACCGACCTTGCCTCCTTCTCCTATAAGAGCCTCCCGATACCAAAACCCTAAATCGTCAATCAGAAATCCACGAAAAGTTCCACAGCGCCACATCGAAGGGAGATTGAGGGGGAGAAAGTCTGTTCCAGCACCCTGCCGGGACTGGGAAGTGCCCCCGGAGCCATCTCCATCGATCTCCACCACCATCTCCATCACCATTGCTGATTCCCATGATGAGGAGGGAGTAGTTCTCTCTCGAGGCTAAGGGTTCTACCAGTAGCTATGTGTTCATCTCTCTCTCTATGCATGATCATATTGTGATCATGAGCTTGTAATCTATAGATCTACCTTGCTACTCAAGTGCTTTAATAGATCTCTGCTCTCCACATGTGTGTGAAAGTGACACCATGGTGGCACTTAGGCTAGAGATTACAAATACTTGTTATGAGTTATATTTGGAGTTGGATGTCTTTATGAAATTGTGGTGTTTGTTGGACTCATCTAGTACTCAAGGTGACAGTGTGGGGTTTTCTAGATGGGAAAGATGAACTTTGAGGTGTGCTGTTATAGCCCTACCATGGATTAGAGTGTCCAACCGGAGAGTAGTTCAGCGTAGTATCATAAAGAAGAATATATTTATATGAGAGTGTTCACTAGTGAAAGTATTATCCCTAGGCCTTGTTTCTTAGCATTGAAACACCATTTGCAATTAGATCTGTTACATGTTTGCTTGTTTCCATCTTTATTTCAGTTTGCCTTTAGTCTCTTCCACGCCATCAAGCTCTTTTCTAGCACCGTTACCACTTATAATTATCTATACCACTTGCATTTCACTATCTCTTCGCCGAACTAGTGCACCTATACACCTGATAAGTGTATTGGGTGTGTTGGGGACACAAGAGACTTCTTGTATCTTGATTGCAGGGTTGCTTGAGAGGGGATACCTTTGACCAATTCCTCCCTGAGTTCGATAAACCTTGGGTGATCCACTTAAGGGAAAACTTGCTGTTGTTCTACAAACCTCTGCACTTGGAGGCCCAACAACTGTCTACAAGAATAGAAGTATGTAGACATCAGGGCCACCACGGCATTGAGCCTAGGTCTCGCCCATTTCCCTGACGACTTCGACCTTGATGACGTGACTAGTGGCTACCCATCAGCATCGCACGCAGTTGAGTTGTCGAGGTTGAACGGTCGATCGAACGCCTTCGCCGATCGGGTCCTGGCGATGGGGGATCTTCTGCCATACTAGGAGACGGTGTTGGCGCCTAGCGACCCCGAGCCGGAGCATCGTGACATGAAGTCGGAGCAGCCCTTCCGGTCAGCTTTTTCAAAGTCGCTGATGACCTACCCGACGAACCCGTGGCAGCCTTTCGTTCGTGTCAAGGGTGGTGGTGGTGCTTCTTTGTCAGGACCTGTTGACGAGGTTTAATCTCGTCAATGCCCATTGTTATGGACTTGGGTTTTGGAGAAGATGGGGATGCTGGAGATCGTGGCACGGTTAATAGACAAGCAACCAGGGGACACGAGATTTACCCAGGTTCAGGCCCACGGAGAAAACCCTACTCTGCTTATACGCTCTTTGATTACTGGCGAACGAAGGTTCTGAGGTGCGCAGATTCGATCTGGCGTGGATGCGTGTCGAAAGTATGAGTCGAGTTGCCCTAGGGCGTGCCCTCCGGCCTTTATATAGACTTAGGCAGGTCCGGCGTAGTCCTAGTCGGTTACAAGTTCTAGGGTTTTACCCTTTGAATTTCCTATCTCCTCTAGTCTTGCTCTCCAAGGATCCAAGAGGCGTCATGGGCCTTGGCCACCCGAAAATCTTCATGGGCCAGCGTATATCCGCGTGGGCCTTCCTCGGGCTGGACTAGGTATGAAATTACACCCGTAGGGTATAACCATGTCGATAGCCCCGGTGATCGGTCGAATCGTAGATTCTACCGAGGACTCTTCCATCCTTCGGGAGCAGTTATATGTTAATAGTATATGTGTGTAGGGATTGTTGATGCGTGTGCCTGACTCACCCGACGGATCAGGGTCAGTTAACTGTCTTAGGATGAAACAACACGATCTTCTTTAGGTTCGGGTCCCTTAACCCGGGCCTGGAACATATGCTGGCGTAATTCAACTCAGGCCGTGGAGGACTTATAGGAGTAGAATTCCAGTGATTTTAATTGGTGTACCCAACGCGTCCGTCGGGATTTTTCATCGTACCTGCTGGTACGGATTCATACTAGCAGAGCCTTGATCAGTGCGTTGCCAGGCCATCAGATGATATCTGTAGGTCTTATCTTTGCGTCGCAGACGCAGCATCCAAACATTTATCACCTCGGAGGTGCTTCGGGTGGCCGAGGAGATTGTCGCTCACTCAGCATTTTGTTGGGGCAGAGTTGCCAAAAAAGTTTTTGCATGCGGATCCGGAAGATCGCAGTCGAAGATTTCATAGGGTGCGCAACCAGCGCTCCCTATGGGAGTAGCCCCCAAGTGTCTGTTCGAGTCATAGACTCGAACGGAGACTTTCAGTTCAAACATTGTTTCAATCATTAGGTCCGCAGGACTCGAAAATTTTCGGATGCTTAAATCCATCCTCCCTATGGGAGTAGCCCCCGAGTCCGTAGTGGAGTCGTAGACTCGACGTAGGACTCAGATAAGTAATTTTGTCCTCATTTGTGCAGCCGGGTGCGACCACCAGATAAAATAACCCCAAGTATTTAGTCGAATCGTAGATTCGGTGAGTACTTTTGTGGAGCCAAGTGGTTCTAGTATAGCTTTTGATAGCGTCGCTGCTTACGATCGATGACCTCAAGCGTCTGCTACGCCAGAGATGACTTGACTGGACGAAGCGTGGGTCCCACTTGCTGACTTTGAATTGACCGGTCACGCGCGGCGTGGAGATGATTTCGGCGTCTCCTCGATTTCCGCACGTAGTGGACGGCGTGGTAACGAAGGTTCGTTTTGGTGCTGACACGTGTACGTCCAGATCTACCGTTGGCGTTAGGTCTTCTCGATGGACGGCTGGCGTGCGTCGTCTTCGCTGTTATAATCCCTGGTGAAATCGTGGTTTGTTTTTCACTGCAGCGGTTCATCTATTTACTGTCCCCTCGTTCTTGAGCTATTCTTGCTGCGCGCTGAGAGTTTCCTCCACATTTCCTTTGTCTTTCTTCGTTGGCAACGCCACCACCACCGTAGCGCCATGGAGAAAACAAAGAAATCCTCATCTGCAGTTGGGACCAGCGCCGTCGGAGGCAAAAAGGGCATCGCCACTGCTCGCGTCACCGACGGTGGCTGGCGGCGATCAGAAACGCGGGAGAACGATCTCCGCAAACTGCACGAGCGGAGCCTGATCCCAAGAAGACGGGCCGTGAGACTCCCGGCAATGAGGTAATCCCCATCCCCATCTGGGTATCGGGTTATGTTTGTTGCCTTCATGATTCGCCGGTTTTCTTTTCCGGTCCATGACTTCCTTCGTGGACTGCTCTTTTCTATGGGGTTCAACTCCATCATCTGTCTCCCAACTCCCTTCTCCACATTGCGTGTTTTATCACGCTTTGCGAGTGTTGGCTTGGCATTGAGCCGCACTTTGGCCTCTTCCGGAAGCTTTATTCCGTGAAGAGGCAGTCTGGTTCGGATGGTGTGTATCCCATTAGGGGTTTCATCATCTCCCTCAGTCCCAATGTGCAATTCTTTTCCTTTTCCATGTCCGAATCTGTCCAGTACTGGCGGAGGAAATGGTTTTGCATCCGTGATTCCGTACTGCCTGGGCAAGATTTTGGTCTCGTTCCTTTTGATCCCTCCCAATTGATTGAGAAGAAAAGATCCTGGAAAAACCAAATCTTAGACGGTGAAGTGGCGGAGATAGAGGCCCTGTACCGTCGGGTGGAGGATCTCCAATTGATTCTGAGAAGGAGGTGAACGGTGTCGACATCATCCGGATGTTTCTTGGCGTCGGGTGCAGCCCCTCCAAGCGAGAGCGCACCGATGTTTCTTTACTCTGGGCGCCGTGATCCGACGAGGGTTTCGGTGAGAAAATCTCGAGGTGGAACTTGACAAGGCTCTTCGCTGTTGAAGTTCAAGGCCGGCGAAGAAATCCGGGAAAGTCGTGACTCCTCCCTTTTCTTCGACGTTGGTCATCGAAGGTGTAGATTCTTGCGTGGTGCTTCCCTTTGTTTTTGTCGTGTGTACTTTTCCTTTGTTTGCTAACAAAGTTCTTTTTACTTTTGCAGCTTCAAAGTGCGGGCATGGCACCACCGTTGCCGAAAGGTATCCGAATGCCGGATAATGAAGTGGTGGATTCCGTGTCCGAGCTACCATCAGCCGATCCCCGGAGGATGCCGGCGAATCAGTGATGACCTTTCGCATAGCGATCACGAACTCTAGCGAGTCGCCGATGCCTCGACTCCTCGACTCCCAGAAATCCTCCGGGCCTTGGCGTCATGATGATGTTCATGGGGTTCTTCCTCTCCCTTCCACGCCCTTCACATGCGGGCTGTTGCTCCGCACCCGCAAGAAAGTGGAAGAAGGAAGAAAAGCAGGAGAAGAAGGAAGAAAGAAGGAGGAGAAGAGGGCCGAAGGGCTTCTCCTATCTTCGACTGGCGCGTTGGGCTCGTAAGTTTTCTTGTTGTCCTTTGTTCCTTGTTATTTTTGCACTGTGTTGATTGGTTCGTGCAGGCAATCCTCCGGCGGCTCTAGTGATGGTGCGCGAGATGATGGGGAGTCGATCATTGCGCCGCCTCCTCCTCGAGACGGTGGCGACTTGGTGATCTGCGCTTCCTCCTGTGCGAGAGGCTGATGGTTGCGCCTCGATTTCGCAGGCGGGCTCGGGTTCACCTTCGAACGTAAGTTTTTCGCTTGATGTTACGGGGGATCCCGAGTGTCTTCGTGCTGATGTTGTTTATCCTTCTTTGTGTTGGGCGTAGCCCCAAGTCCTACTCTTACTACTATTGCTGTTCTTGCAGCCTTTTGTCCAAGAGGCCAAGCGGATGGTGGAGGAACGCTGGGCTGAGGCAGCTAAATGGCAGCCTTCAAGGTATTGCCCCGCTTTGTACTTCTCTTGCTTATCCTGGTCATGTTCTTTGACACTTGCTTGTTGTAAATGCAGAGGAGCATAATGACTCTCTCTGTGAGGTCGATGCTCTGAAGAAGAGCCTTGGCCAATCGGAGCAGAAGGCCGAAGCTGCCGCTGGGGCGAGAGAGCGCCTTGAGCTGGAGCTGACGAAGGCAGCCGAAGCGAAAGAGCGTCTGCAGCAGGAGGCCGCAGGTCGTGAGGAGCAGCTGGCCACCGTTGCGGCTGCTCGTGAAAAAGGGGTGGCGGAGAAGCTCATGGCTGCTGCCAAGGCTATTTCGGGTGAGCGCTAGCTTTTGTACTTGCTTCTTTTTCTACGGGTCTTCTTCTATGTTGCCTTTCTTCATGTTTTCTTCTTTTTTGTCTCAGATGCCACAGGCATCGAGTTTGACCATGATGCTGGAGCAGGAGTGCTCTAGATGATGCCATTGTGGCGGTCGAAGACCTTCAAGACCGCGTCGCCAACTCCTTGCCAAGGCGAAAGAGGTCCTTGGTTGCTTCTACCAGAGCTCTTCCCGAAGGCGTCCTTGAAGACGTGGGTGCCTGGCGAGGCTCTGTCACCGGCGCTGCGGCGTATAAGTGCAAGCGAAGGGCATCGGCGTCCGGGCTGGCGATGGCCATGGCGGCCGGCGACTGGACCTGCCCCAGATTACTTCTCGGATGCCGACGGCTGCAGATGGATCCGAGGTAGCCTTCGCCGCCTACTCCGCTCGCTGCAGATGATATGGGCCCAAGCTCATTGACTTGCTTTCTGAGTACGCATTGCGGACGGCGAGGCCAAAGCTAGGCGATCTGGTTACGAGACTCGGTGCCCTCCGCCTTAGGCGTAGTAGGCGTAGGGTAGCTTGTAGTCTATTTTTGTTGTAAATATCTTTTGTAGTACCATCCTTGTGCCACGTAGTGGCCTTATATATTTTAATGAATTTCTCCGAGTTGTGCTCTATCCTTGGCTGAATGTCTGTGTGCCTTCTTTTTTCTTCTGCTATAGGTTCCTTGGTCTTGACCGATTGACACTTCATCCGAAAGGCCCTTGCGAGCATCATTGGATGATTCCTCGCAGCTCGCTTTTCTTGAGATCGCGTGCGCAGCTTGGAGAGATTTGCTTGGTTCTGTGGTACTGACGTTTGGAAGTCCAAAGCGCACCGTGGTGCAGCGAGAGGAGTATTTGATGGCGGAGCTGGGTCGGCTGTCGAGCAGCTGCAATGTAAGTTGATCCTTCTTTGGCTGTAGCTCAGTTCTTGGGTGAGCCTGCGCCATACTCTTGTTTTGTGCGGTTGTCGCAGGTGCCAATCTTGCTTGAGGAAGAAAAGGGCGTATTGCTGTTCGAGTCAATTGCTTGACTCAACAGGACATGGAGGCGGCTTCTTCGGATGGATCGTGATCGTGCCATAGTTACGGCGACGGTGCAGGATCGTGTCTCCGCCAGGTTTCGCGGGTGCTCCGCCAGTGCGTACATCGCTTTCCTCGGTGTTGCGTCATGTTTCCGTTGGATGTCGTGCAACGACCCTTGCAGGTCTTCGACGAAGTTTGAGTGCCAGCAATGTCAAGGAGCTGGTGCGGCAGCAGCTTCGTCGCGAGGTGAAGGTTGCCTTGTCTCTTGTGAGGTGCATCGCCTACGATGTAGATTTGGCTGCTGTGGCGATGAGCCACCTCCTCGACCAGATGGTGGCGAGTGGAATATGCGTCCGCATTACGCTGTGTAAGGCGATATGCCGAACAGATTGTATATTTGTTTGAGCAGCGTGCTCGGGTTATTCTTGAATAGGTAGGACCTGAAAATAAGCAGATAGATGTAAAATTTGTATATTGCGGCTGGGCGTGTATGTGCCCTTTGTTGTAAAGGTTCGCTTGTTTGCGAGCACGATGCTTTGATTTAATCGTGCCCTTTTCGTTTGCTGGCGTGGTCGACTACTCAGTGTACACGTTTTGTCCTCGGTCGATGAAATCGTGAGGTGGGGAGCCCCGAGTGCGTATGTAGCATGTAGTAAAGTTGCAGAAAATAGTCAACCGAGGGTTGAAGCGAGGTACTTAGCTTTATTTATATCGTAATGGAGGAGGTACATGATTCGCTGAGTAGCCTTGGCTGAAAGCCTTATTGAAAGTAAAAATGGGGTAGGTTGCTACGGGTAGAATCGTCAAGGAGTTGAGACGTTCCACGGGTTGGAGTATGCGACTCTGGACTCCACGTGCTTGGCGATAGGCGCCACAGGATGACTTCGGTGATGACATAGGGTCCTTCCCATGGTGGATCGAGTTTGTTCGGTTGCTTTTGCTTGAGTCGCAAGACGAGGTCTCCTTCGACGAAGGACCTTGGGCGCAGCCGGCGGCTGTGATAGTTGCGGAGACTCTGCTGGTACACCGCTGATCGAGCGGCTGCTATATCCCGCGCTTCGTCGAGTGTGTCGACGGCGTCTTCGAGTGCAGCCGTGGATTGATTCGGCTATGTGACGACTCGTGGAGCCTGGTGGCGTGCCGGGTAGCACGGCCTCAGCTTCGTGCACCATGAAGAACAGTGTGTAGCCGGTGGAGCTGTTTGGCGTAGTACGTAAGCTCCACAGGACAGACGGTAGCTCTTTCGTCCAGTTTCCAGCTTTGTGCTCGAGTGAGCTCATGAGGCACTTCTTGATGCCAACACCGATTAGGCCGTTGGCCTTTTCCACTTGCCCGTTTGTTTGCGGGTGTGCCACTGAGGCATACGTGATATTGATCCCGAGGCCTTCGCAGAAGTCCTGGAATTCTTCGGAGATGAAGTTTGATCCGTTGTCGGTGATGATGTTGTGCGGTACGTCAAACCTGTAGACAATGGATTCGAAGAACTTGACGGCGGTTTTGCCCTTCTGGTTGGTGACTGGCATGGCTTCGATCCACTTGGTGAATTTGTCGACTGCGACCAGGAGGAAGACGTGTCCTCCTTTCGAAGATTTTGGCAGTTTGCCGATCATGTCGAGGCCCCATTGGGCAAAAGGCCAGGCTATGGGTATGGGTCGAAGTTCGGACCCAGGTGCGTGCGGTTTGTCGGCGAACCGTTGGCACCCGTTGCATCTTCAGACGATGTCTTTCGCGTCGCTCATGGCCGTTGGCCAGTAGAATCCTGCTCGCAGAGCTTTGGCGACGAGGGAGCGGCTACCTGCGTGGTGGCCGCAGATGCCCTCGTGGATATCTTGGAGTATGGCTTTGCCGTCGTTGATGGTGACGCACCGTTGTAGTACGCCCGTAATGCTGCATTTGTACAGCTCGCCGTTGATGATGGTGAAGGCTTTTGACCGACGAGATACGCGCCGGGCATATGTCGGGTTGTCTGGCAATTCTCCGTTTATCAGGAACTGGAGGTATGGACGTGTCCAAGTTTCTTCGACTGCCATGACCTGCATCAGGTTGACCATGGCAACTTCGGTATCCAACTTTTCGGGTCCTTCATGACCTTCGGGTAGCGTAGCCCCCGAGTGTTCTGCTTCTTCGGGTGATCCCTTGGGGAATTTCCGCTTGATGGATGGCACGCAGATCTGTTCGAGGAACACACCTGGTGGTACCTTTGCACAAGTGGAGCCGATGTTGGCGAGTCTATCGGCCTCCTCATTGCTCTCTCTTCCAACGTGCCGAAGTTCGCAGCCGTCGAATTCTCCTTCGAGTGCGTTGTATAGCGCGCGGTACGCGATCATGTTTTCGGCGTGTGCGTCACACTCATTCATCGTCTGCTGTACGACAAGGTTGGAGTCACCGTAGATGACCAGGCGCGTTGCGCCACATATTTTTGCCATCTTCATGCCATGGATGAGGGCTTCGTATTCGGCCTCGTTGTTGGAGGCTCTGAATTTCATCCGAAGGACGTACTTCATCTTGTCACCTTGCGGGGAGGTCAGTATGACTCCTGCCCCTGCTCCGGCTTCGCGTTTGGAGCCGTCAAAATGCATTGTCCAGGACTGCGACATGTCTGGGGTGTCGAGCTTGCAGCTCCATCCAAAGGCACCAGGAAGTCGGAAGGACTTGAGATTTGATTGAGTCGCTTCGTAGATGATGTCCAGGGTGATAGTTCAATGCCCCACAGGGCCACGCGTCTGTGGCCTCTGGGTTATTCAGATGCTGTTGTTTAGGGGTGCCTCGTTGGCGACCATCACGATGCTCCGGAAGTAGTGGCTCGGTCGTCGAGCCGTCATGAACACGCCGTAGGCCAACCACAGTAGTCTGGTACCGCTGTTTTGTTGGAGTGAGAACCTCGTGAGGTAGTAAATTGGGCGTTGTACCCGTGGGTCTTGCCTTCTTGGTCGTTCGACCCACGAGTACTTGTCTTGACCACGGTGTGTGGATGCTATGTGCTGACAGAGGGGCTCGCGCTCTTTTGGCGTGACCAAAGCAGGCGAGGTGGAGAGGAGCCGGAGGCTTTCGAATGCGTCGTTGGCCGGTGTCCACTCGAACTTATGCGCCTTGCGTATGGCTGGTAAAATGGTAGGGCCTTCTCGCCCATGCGGCTGATGAACCTGCTTAGTGCCGCTACTCGCCCTGCGAGCTGAACGCCCTTGAGGTTTTTCGGCTTCTCCATTGTCATGATAGCTTTGATTTTCTTCGGGTTCGCTTTGATCCTCGTTGAGAGATGAAGTACCCGAGCGGTGACCAAGGGGCGTCAAGGCGCACTTTTCAGGATTGAGCTTGATCCTGTGGCGAGCGATCAAGGTTATCGAGCGTCTCGTGGAGATCGCCGATAAGTGTTCTTGCCTCCTTGGTTTTATGACTATGTCGTCGACATAGACTTGGGCGTTACCGATCTGGTCCTTGAGGCAGCCTGCATGCATCGCTGGTATGTGGCACCGCGTTCTTTAGCCGAAGGGCATTGTGTTGTAGATATACTCGAGCGGTGTGATGAACGCCGTTTTCTCTTGATCTTCGACCTTGAGTCGAATCTGGTTATAGCCTGAGTAGGCGTCGAGGAAGGAGAGTTTCTCACAACCTGCAGTCGAATCGATGATCTGGTCGATCCGAGGAAGAGGGAAGTGGTCCTTAGGGCAGTGTTTATTTAGTGACGTGAAGTCCACGCACATCCGTAGGATGTCCGTGTCCTTCTTCGGGACCATCACCGTGTTTGCCAGCCACTCGCTTTCCTTGATTTCCCGGATGAAGTCTGCTGCGAGTAATCTGTTGATCTCCTTGCCGATAGCTTCGGCTCGTGGCTCCGACAGTCTTCGGATGGACTGTTTGACTGGCTTGGTGTCTGGGAAGACATTGAGTGCGTGCTCGGCGAATTCCACAGGAACTCTGGCATGTCCGCAGACACCAGCGAATTTCCAGTGCTCACGGAGGAATTCGACGGCGCCTTCCTTGATGCTGAGGTTGTTGGCGATCAGCGCCGTCTTGGAGGCATCCGTTGGATGGACCTGCACTTTTTTGGTGTTGATGGTGGAGTCGAAAGACATGTCAGGTGCGTTCTGCTTTGTGACTGGGGGTAGCCCATTGTCCGTCACCTCGCGGAGCCTTACAAGCTCGTCTTGCATGCCGAAAGACTGGGAGATTTTGTTGAAATCCCTGTCGCATTGGTCCGATCGGGTGAAGCTCCCATGGACTGTGATGACGCCCCTTGGTCCTGGCATCTTGAGTAGTAGGTATGCGTAGTGTGGGACGGCCAGGAACCTTGCGAATGCTACACGTCCCAGGATGGCATGGTATTGCGACGGCCAGTCCACCACTTCGAATTCTAGGCGCTCCTGCCGAAAGTTGTCCGGCTTCCCGAAGATGACGTCGAGCCCTATTTTGCCCAGGGGAAGATGCCCTTCCCTGGGACAATGTCGTGGAACGTTGTGTCTGATTGTTCCAGGCTGCATTGCGGGATCCGCATAGCTGCTAGAGTGCTTGCGAACATTAGGTTGATGCCGCTGCCGCCGTCCATGAAGACGCGACTCATCTCGAAGCCTCCGATCTGCGCCTCAGACCAGGCAGCATGACCTGGGCGAGGGATCTGGCAAGGGTGATCCGCGCGAGTGAATGTGATGCAGGACTCCGATCCGCTAAGGTACTCAGGGATTGCAGGCGGAGTTGCCACGGCCAAGTTGATTTGTCGGGTGATTTTCTTCTGCACCCAGTTGGTGGGGCGTCCCTTCTGGATCATATTTAGTGCTCCCTTTGGTGGGGGGTATGCGACCCCGGCGTTGTTTTGTGCTGGTGCAACTGTTTGATTTGGGCCTCCAATAGGCGGCGGTGGAGGAGCTCCGTGTGCTATTTCACCTGGCGCAGGTGCGTTTCCGAACGCAGGAATTGGAGCTTGTTGCCTCATCTGCACCATGCTTTCGCTGAGTTTCGGAACTCATGGCGGTCCTTGAGCATGTGGCTAGCTTTCTTTTGCCATCTTGTTTGTCGATGTAGAAGTGGATGGTGCATGGACCCGAAAGTTTGTCGAATGCTGAGGGTCCGTTGTCATGATGCGGCGTTACACGTTGGTCGTCCGTTGTCGCGGAAGTTTCCGCTGCGGTATCCTCCGCTGTTGCGGCTGTTGTCGTTACGGCGGTCGGTGTAGCCGGCTGCGACCATGTCGGGTCCGTCGCGGTCCTCGTAGACGCGCGATCTCCTCTTGCTGCGGCGTTCGCGTCTTCGTCCGTAGTCGTCCTCTTCATCTGATTGCGCCCGCTGGATGCAATCTTCGCCGTCTGCCCAACTGTTGGCGATTTCCATGAGGTGGTCGAGTGTCTTGGGCTTTACACGCCCAAGTTCCTCCTTGAAGTCTGGGCGCTTGACGCCGTCCCGGAAGGCATCGATGGCCCTTTCTTCGGAGATGTGTGCTGCGGAGTTCTTGGTTGTAGACCAGCGTAGTATGTACGAGCGAATAGATTCACCCGTTCTCTGAGTGCAGGCTCGCAACTCTTCGATTGAGGCGGGTCTCTTGCTGGTGCCTTTGAAATTTCGGATGAAGCTATAAGCGAGCTCCTCCCAGATTCAGATGGATCCTGATGATAGGCTGCTAAGCCAAACCCAGCGCCACAGGCTTTCAACTGAAGGCATTGCATGGCGGTTTCTTTGTTGCCTTCGTGAAGCTTGACGGATGTGAGATGATCACCGAGCCAGACTTTGGATCTTGCGTGCGTTGAACTTCGGAGTATCCGAAGGAAGCTTGAAGTTGCGTGCATCCGTGTTCGCCGAACGGATCTGCTGAAGCATCAAGCCCGCAGAAGTTCTCCTTCGTCTTCATCCATCTCAGATTCGACGAGCATGCGCGTTTAGCGCGTGCTTTGTCGATCTTGCATGTAAGCTTGTCTGGCGTCGTAGTCGCGTTTATGGCGGTCGCGAGCTCTTCTTCCTTCGAGGGAGATCGTGTTCCTCTTCATCTTCGGATGAGGAGTGGGGCTCGGTCGCGCGCTGGCGGAGCTTTCTTCTTCGGCTCCGTGGGCATCTTCGTGGAGCGCAGCTCCGATTAGTCCTAGTCCGGTGAGTGCGGACCTATGCATGGCCCTTTTGGGTCCCCTCCGGAGGTGGGTGAGCCGCGAGATCTGTGATGGCTGCCATGATCGCAGCTTGTGGCGTCTTCAGGATGATGTTGCCGTCGGCGTCCATATCCATGAGCGATGTGTGGAGAGTTGGTCACGTCGCCGCTCCTTGGTCCATGTTTTCCACCGAGTGGTGCTTGTTTCCCTGGTTTCCGTTTGTGCTAGAGCCGGGTGCCATGGCGGAGAGCGCAGCTCGTCGGCTACTGGACTCGAGGCTGCTTGCTTTTGTCGGCGTCTCGTGCATCTTGACTTGTTTCTTGTGCTCCTCGATGAGGAGGTAGTGGTATGCCATCGATGGGTCACGTGAGGAGTCGAGGTAGGACTATTTCACGCAACGGCGCTGGCGTGCCGACCCATCCTTCTTTGCTAAGTTGGATGAGGTGGCCCCGTTTTCCCTGTTTCGCTGTTTCGTCCTGCGGGTTGGGGTTGGGTGGCGGGTTAGGCGTTCCTCGTCGGTTTGGATGATCTGGCGCATGATAGCGCCTGCAGATTGGTTATTGCCGCTTTCGGATCCGGAATCAAGGTCCCTTCATCCGAAGGTGGATCGCACAGATCGGAGTTGCAGCTGCTGCTGTAGAACTCATCTGTTGATGGTGACGTGCGTAGCACGGGGTGTGGAGCCCACGAAGCGGGCCTGATTGACGGCACGGGCACCCGCTCAGGGAGGCGGAGGTGCGGTTGTCCCACACAGGCGAAGCTCCCGAACAAGATTTCGAGTCCGTCGCCTACGGGCTCGAAATCCTTCATGGTGGCCGGCGAGTGGGCGGTGAAGTCGAAAGCGCCGAAGAGGAGGTGATTCTCCGTCGCCGCGGAGTTGTAGATCGATCGGGTCGGAACCGTCACGACCGCACAATCAGCAGCCCCAATTCCCACAGACGGCGCCAATTGACGAGGTTTAATCTCGTCAATGCCCATTGTTATGGACTTGGGTTTTGGAGAAGATGGGGATGCTGGAGATCGTGCCACGGTTAACAGACAAGCAACCAAGGGACACGAGATTTACCCAGGTTCAGGCCCCCGGAGGGAAAACCCTACTCCTGCTTGTCTGCTCTTTGATTACGGCGGAACCGAAGGTTACAGGGTGCGCAGATTCGATCTGGCGTGGATGCATGTGCGAAAGTATGAGTCAAGTTGCCCTAGGACGTGCCCTCCTGGCCTTTATATAGACTTAGGCAGGTCCCGGGTGTAGTCCTAGTCGGTTACAAGTTCTAGGGTTTTACCCCTTTGAATTTCCTATCTCCTCTAGTCTTGCTCTCCAAGGATCCGAAGACGTCATGGGCCTTGGCCACCCGAAAATCTTCATGGGCCAGCGTATGTCTACCGTGGGCCTTCCTCAGGCTGGACTAGGTATGCCGAATTTACATACCCGTAGGGTATAACCATGTCACATGTGGAATAAACAATGTAGTTGGGTAGTTTGTAATGTATGCCAAGTGGCGACTATTGTAATATGATCAACATTTTGTAATATATGCCAAGGGGATTCAATCGACTCGTATTGCGACCAGGATTGTGTGGTGTGTTTATTGTTGATTGAGCGAGTCCCCGAGCGCGTCCGCCCTTTAATGGGGTATAACTCGATTGTATACTTTTGTGTTTTATTTTGGTTGTGTATTGTTTTATCTCTCGCGTCTTCTGAGGGGCGAGTCCCCGAGCGCGAGTGGGATTGTTTTGTAGGCGAGTCCCCGAGCATGGTGCTCAGCTGTATTGGGCGCGTTCCTATTGCAGGTTGTTAATGCGTTGTTTGTAACGCGTCTCCTCCCCTGGCTTGGAGAGCCAGTTGCTGGGCGGGTCCAAGGCAGCTCTCTTACTTGGTGTGTTCCTGAGCCACATGGGGGTTTCCGTTTTGCGGAGTCCCCGTGCGTGGTACTTAACCATTTGAGTCGCTTTGCACGAGGATGGGAGGGACAGGTCGCTGTGAGAAGCGTATACCGGTTGTCTTGGCCCTGTGGACCAGTCGAGATAGGCGACTCCAATGGCGGCTCCGGGTTGGCGTTTTCGTGGACCTCCCAAGGCCCAAGTATTTCCGGTGCCCTTGTGCCGCACTACTTAGCCGTGTCGGTCGCTCGACCAAAGGTTGACTTCCGTGAGTAGCATATTGCTGATTTGTACGAGTGTGAGTGGCATAAGAATATGGCGAGTAGACACAATTTGTGTGATCCGTATGAATTTCATTATATATGCCAGCTGAGTGTAATTTGGGGTTCTATGTATAGAACTTTCTGAGAAGGTTTACATTCCATGGCCTTCTGACCTCGAGCTGGCTGTCGCCCCGTATGTCGATGAGGTAGTAGGCGTTGTTGCCGAGGACTCGCCCTATGGCGAATGGCCCCTCCCATGG
This sequence comes from Avena insularis, assembly GCA_023614405.1. Classification (NCBI taxonomy): domain Eukaryota; kingdom Viridiplantae; phylum Streptophyta; class Magnoliopsida; order Poales; family Poaceae; genus Avena; species Avena insularis. Next base: position 88,726,638 of record CM042696.1, on the reverse strand, counting down.
GGGGAGAGTTTGTGCATGCCTTTCTTGTCTTGGGCTAGTCGTAGGACCAGGTCGCCTTCCTGGAAGGTGCGAGTCCGGACTCGGCGGCTGTGGTAGCGGCGGAGTCCTTGCTGGTAGATGGCGGTGCGGGAGCGAGCCAGGTCACGTGCCTCGTCGAGTTGATCGACGCTGTCTTGGCGGGCGACCTCGTTGGTCGCCTCGACGTAGTTAGCGACTCGAGGTGAATCGTGTTCCAGGTCAGTTGGCATTACGGCCTCTACAGACCATACACCATGAACAAGGGTGTGAACCCGGTGGAGCGATTAACGGACGTACGGATCCCCCATATTACGGAGGGGAGCTCATCGACCCAGCATCCTGGGGTGCGCTCGAGGGGAACCTGGAGTCGCGACTTGAGCCCGTGGAGGACGCTCTGGTTGGCGCGTTCTGCTTGGCAGTTCGACTCCGGGTGGGCGACTGAAGCGAGGTCGAGTCGTATGCCATGTTCTTCACAGAATTCCGCCATGGCCCCCTTGGCGAAATTGGTGTTATTGTCTGTTATGATGTTGTGCGGGTAGCCGTATCGATAAATGAGCTTGCGTAAGAACTTGGTGGCCGTCTTGCCGTCGCACTTTTTATTGGCTTGGCCTCGACCCATTTGGTGAACTTGTCGACCACGACCAGGAGATGGGTGAAGCCATATGGGGCCTTCTTGAACGGGCCTACCATGTCCATGCCCCATACAGCGAATGGCCATGTAATGGGGATGGTCTTGGGTGCCGAACTAGGGAGGTGCATCTGGTGGGCGTACTTCTGGCACCCGACGCATCGCTAGACGACGTGGGTGGCGTCGGCATGTGCGGTGAGCCAGTAAAAACCGTGCCGCATGGCCTTGGCGACTAGCGACTTGGCGCTGGCGTGATGGCCGCAGTCACCAGCGTGAATGTCCTAGAGGATCTTGCGGCCTTCTTCTGGCTGTACGCAGCGCTGGAACACGCCAGTCACGTTGTGTTTGTGGAGCTCGCCATTGATGATGACGAAGGATTTGCAGCGGCGCACGATCATTCACGCCCCCGTCTCGTTGCTTGGTAAGATCTTGTGCTCCAGGAAGGCGACGTATGGTGTTGTCCAGTCGCTAGGCTCCACAACCATGGCGACTAGGGCCGGCTCTGGTTGCAGTGGTATCCCGACGTCGATCTCCTTTGGTGGGCTGACCGATGGTTTGTGGATGATGTCGAGGAAGACGCTTGTTGGTGGCGCTTGTCAGGTCGATCCGATGCGGGAAAGGGCGTCTGCCTCCTCATTTTTGCGTCTGTCGATCCATTCGACGGAATAGCCGTCAAAGTGTCCTCCCCGCTGGTCTACCGCTTGGCGGTGCGTGATCATTGTTGGAGAGACGGCATCGCATGTCCCGGCGACCTGGCCGGCGGCTAGATCGGAGTCGCCGTAGCACCGTAGGCGATTGATGTTCATCTCCTTAGCGGCTCTCATGCCATGAAGGAGGGCCTCGTATTCTGCCATGTTGTTGGTGCAGGGCTTGAAGTTGAGGTGGAGCACGTAGCGGAGCTTGTCTCCTTTAGGAGAGGTTAGTATGACCCCGGCCCTGCGCCGTCGGCGTTCTTGGAGCCGTCAAAGTGGAGCAACCAGTAGTGGAGGTACGGGAGCTTCTCCGGCTGCTGTGCTTCTTCCCAATCTGCGAGGAAATCAGCTAGGGCTTGTGACTTGTTCGCTTTGCGGGGCTCGTATTTGATGTTGTGGACGCCGATTTCGACGGCCCACTTGGTGACTCACCCGGTCGCCTCGTGATTGCGTATTATGTCCTATAGAGGTGCGGAGGAGACCACCGTGATCGGGTGCTCCCGGAAATAGTGCGGGAGTCGCCGCTGAGCTCAGAATACCGCGTACACCAGTTTCTGGTACTGTGGGTAGCGCTGTCGTGAATCCGTCAAAACTTCGCTGATGTAGTAGACAGGGCGCTGTATGAGGCGCTCCTTTCCCTCCTCTGGTCGTTCGACGACCATCACGGCGCTGACGACTCGAGTGGAGGCCGCGACGTAGATGAGCATTGGCTCTTTGTCGAGTGGAGCAGCGAGGAGTGGAGCCGCGAGCGCTTTGAGTGCATCGTCGGCCTCCACGTCCCATTGGAACGTGGGGTTCTTGCGCATCAGGTGGTAGAGGGGCATTGCCTTCTCGCCTAGTCGGGGGATGAAGCGACTGAGGGCCGCGACTCGCCCTGCCAACTTCTGGACGCCGCGCAGGCACTCGGGTTTCCCGAGTCGCGTGATGGTGTCGATCTTGGTGGGGTTGGCTTCGATGCCTCGCTTGGAGACTACATATCCCAGGAGCTGTCCGGTGGGGACACCGAAGGTGCATTTTCCGGGGTTCAGCTTGATGTTGTACCTCCGTAGGTTTGCGAAGGTTTCGGCCAGGTTGGCGAGCAGGTCGTCCTGGCGGGTGGGTTTCACCACCACGTCGTCGATGTAGACGTGAATGTTGTGGCCAATTTGGCTCGCTAGGCACTCCTGCATGCATCTCTGGTATGTGGCGCCGGTGTTCTTGAGGCCGAACATCATGGCCGTGTAGCAGAAGGCACCGAATGGCATGATGAACGCCGTCTTCTCCTCGTCCTCGACCGCCATCTTGATCTGGTTGTAACCAGAGTAAGCGTCGAGGAAGCACAGCGACTCCGATCCCGCGGTCGAGTCGATGATTTGATTGATGCGTGGTAGGACGAACTCCTCCTTCGGACAGACGCTGTTGAGGTTGGTGTAGTCGATGCACATTCTCCATGTGTTGTTCTTTTTCAGAACCAGGACTGGGTTTGCCAGCCACTTGGAGTATTTGATTGGCCAGATGAAGCCTGCGTCTAGCAGGCGCTGTACTTCTTCGGCGATTTCTCGACGGCGGTCTTCATTGAAGGGCCGTAGCGACTGCTTTACTGGTCGTACTTTGGGGTCGGCGTTGAGTTTGTGCTCAGCAAGTTCCCTCAGGACACCTGGCATGTCGGATGGCTTCCATGCGAAGATGTCGCGGTTCTCACGTAGGAACCCGATGAGCGCGCTTTCCTATGCGGGGCTCATGTGCGCCCCGATGGTGACCGTCTGGCTGGAGTCGCCTGGGACGAGCTCGACGGTGCGGGTGTGCATGGTCGCCTCGAACGTGGAGTTCGCAGCGGTTGGTTTCTTCAGGATGGTGGGGTCGTCCTTGTTGATGTTGCCCGCGTTATTCGCAAGCTCCTCCACGTGGTCGGTCTCCGCAACAATGACGGTGTCGGCGAGCTCGGCTCCTTTGTCCTCGCATTCCACAGCCATGTCGGGGTCGCAGTGGACGGTGATGATGCCGCTTGGCCCTGGGAGCTTCATCATGTTGTAGGCATAGTGTGGGGTCGCCATGAATTTTGCGAATGCTTGGCGGCCCAGGACGCAGTGGTAAGGGCTATGGAAGTTCACCAGCTCGAATACGATCCTCTCCGTGCGGTAGTTTGCCAGAGTGCCGAAGGTGACTGCCAGCGTCACTTTTCCGATCAGGTACGCCTTCCGACCAGGGACGATACCGTGGAAGGTCGTCAGGGTTGGCTTGACGGCTGCTTCTAGGAGCTGGAGCCTCTTGAATATGTCTAGGTACATGATGTTGATGGAGCTCCCACCGTCCATTAGTGTCTTGGGAAGCCAGTAGTCGGCCACCTTGGGCCTGACTACCAGGGCGACTCACCCTGGGTATTCGGTTCTTGGCGCGTGGTCCTGGCGACTCCAGGTGATGCTCTGCTCGGACCAGTTGAGGAAGCGAGGGATGTCAACTTGGGTCACCGCGTTGACGGCGACCGCGCAGGCGAGCACCTTCTTCTCGCGCTTGGTGCCGAGTCCGTTGAAGGTGTGTAGCGAGCCGACGGCGGTGCCGAAGCCGCCGGCGTTCCCGTTGTCCCAGGGTGGGTTGTTATTGTGGTCCTCCCTTGCTCGCCTCGCCTTTTCAATATCTTTGAGAGAGTGGAAATCCGCGCCGGTGTGGGTGGCGGGTTTTCCCTCCCTGCTATGGTAGATGCAGGGCTGATTGAGCAGGGCAGCGGGGTCGAATTTCGGCCTCGCTGTGTTGTTGGAGTGGTAGTTTCCGCTGTCGCGGTAGTTTCCTCTGTCGCGGCGGTAGCTCTTGGGGTTGCACTGGCCATAGCCGGCGTTGGCGACGAAGTCGACTCGCCCGTCCGTGCGGCACTTGCCGGTGATGCGAGTGTTGCTGTAGCGCATGTCGCGTAGGCGCCCGCTATCGTGGATGCTGGTTCGGCGTCTTCCTCCCGACTCGTCGTCGGAGTCTTGGTTGGGGTCCTCCTCCACATAGCGCTTGGCGATCTCGAGGAGTTCATGGATGTTGTCAAGCGTCCGGTAGACCCTCTTGATCTTAGTGACCAGGGGTTCATACCGGCACGTGTTCTTGAAGCAATGTATCGCCGTATCTGGGTGGATGCCAGAGGCGTTGATCCACAGTTCTTACCATCTTTGGATCCAGCGGCGAGTCGACTCGCGTTGTCCCTGGATGCATCTCTCTAGGTCTTCTATGGTGGTGGCGCGGATGTAGGAGCCCTCGAAGTGCCTGATGAAAGCGTTCCGCATTTCTTCCCAGGAATCGATGCTATCGGCGGGGAGGGTGTTGATCCATTATCGAGTCGCACCCTCCATCATCAGGGGGAGGTAGCGAGCGGCGAGCAGGTCGGTGTGGCCTACGATTCCCATTGCCATGAGGTATGTGTCCAGCCAGACAGTTGGATCGTACTTTTCGATCTCCTTGGGAGCCTTGAAGTTGGCGGGGTATTTTTCCCCACGGATCATGGGCCCGAAGCATTGCGGTCCGACTCGACTGAGCAAACCTCTTGGTTCCGGGTCGCCGCGGTTGGTGAGGGTGTGCCTCAAGTCATTGGGCTGGCGCGCCCGCCATGCCTGGTTATTGATGATGTTCGTTCGGGCATCAATGGGCTGCACGTTGGTGGCGACCGTGTTGTTCGCCGGTCGCGACTCGTTGGTGGACAACGCGAGGTTGGCGGCCCGTGGATGGTTCGCCAGGGGCTACGATGGAGGGCAGGTCAATGCGTTGGCGATGGTGGGGTGACCGCTTGACGCCGCTCTGCTTGCTGAGGAACGGGAATATATCCGCCCCCGCGGGTCGACTCCCGCAGCTTGTTGCTCGACGGCCCTAGCGAGTAGGGCCTTGGCATACTGGATCTGTAGTGCACCATCGCCTTGGACGTCGAGGTTGGCGACCGCGGCGTCGGCCGCGACGACATTGTCCATCAGGATGGAGTAGAGTGGTAGTCCGTTGGCATCACGGGCTTGAGGCGAGATGATGATCCGCGGTTGGTTCGGCGGCGGCGCGCGACCAATGGGTGGTGGAGGGGCTCCGGTCGCCGGTGCGCTGGGTGGTGGTCTCGCGGGGTTGCTTCCGCCTAGCGGCGCGTTCTCGCAGTATTCGCGCTCGGCCACGCGTGCAGGGTCGCTTTCGTTGTTGAAGTTCAGGACGCGGCCCTGGACGTTGGAGTTCAGGCGGGTCCTGATGCGGCGCTGGTGATAGAGTGATAGCTCCCGCGCCGTTTCCCGCTCGAGGCGGTATTTCTCACGCTCGGCGAGTTCGTTGCATTGCGCCTCCGCGAGCCACAGGCGGGCTTCCTCCACCTCTGTGGCCGTCGCAGTCGGCGGGATCGGCATGGCGAACGGATCTGGCGGGCGGTCGTGCTGCCCGCCATGTAGATCGCGTTGAAGCGATTGGATCTGGCGTGGAAGTCTTTAGGCGACTCCGAGCCGGAGTCGGAGTTGAAGATCCTAAGGATGGAGGGGTCCTCGAAATTCTCCGGGTTGGAGACTCGCATGATGGAGTCCTCTCGTGACGCGGGCGGAGATAGATCCGTCGACCGAGGCAGGGGTCGTGGAGTCAGCGTCGTCGTTTAGGGCCTCGTCGTTGGTGGCGGCGTTGGTCTCGGCCGCGCTGCTGGCGGCCGAGTCGTACTTGGTGACGAGGCTCCTGATGGAGCGGACCTGCCCTTCCGAGAGCAGGTCGCGGTGTGGCGGCGGTCCGCCGATGATCATGGTTGTAGCTGGGTCGATCGCGCCAGTGAAGCCGGCGAAGAGGTTGATGGAGCCGACCGGCATCACCGCGTCGTGGGTGACCGGGCGTGCTGCTGGGCCGGATCTGTAAGATCCCGCCAATGGCGATCATGCGACCGGTGGCGAGCGGCCGATCGATCGGCGAGTAGGGTCTCGCCGCAGAACTCAGGCCAGTCCCGCTATGCACCACGGTGGGCGCCACTGTCGTGGAAATGGCCACGGCAGTCGCTGCTACAGGCAGCGATTGATTGTAACATGAGGAAGAGATGGCGGCCATCTGCGGTGCGAGATGGGGGCGGATGCACATGGTTTACCCAGGTTCAGCCCCCTGGAAGGTAAAGACCTACTCCTGCTAGATTGGATTAATGTAGAGCGAGTTACAAGGGTGGCGAGCTCGGCGTCTAAGCAGCGAGTTGCTTGAGGGGGTGTATGATGAAACGTAAGTTCTAAAGATACCCTTGGGAGGTTTATATAGGAGTCACCTCGCTAGGGTTTACAAGTTAGAACCAAGCAAGATATGGACTCGGAGGTTTTTGACCTAATCCGACGGGGCTTCAAGTACGCCTCTAAACCTTCAGTCTCCAATCGCCAGGCCTTTCCTTCAGTCGCACTCTAGTCGCCGTTCTTCAGGCCCACTCACAGGCCCTTCGGCCTATCGGAACGTCCTGCTGGGCATACCCCCTTCGGCATATACCCATCAAAATTTATTCAGAATTTTGTTAATTACTTTAATTAACAAACATTCACATAAAACCCCCTGTAACATTTCAATATTACATGCAGAACCAATTTCTGCAATTTCATCCAAAACAGTTTCGGTGTCTATTGAAATAATTCTAGCGCTTTGCAATTCATTCGTCTGAAACACATTTGCTTCAAATGGTGTTGGTGTCCCTTAAGTGTGTCACCCTACGGTTCGTGAATAATGCAGACATGATCGAGACTCCTCTCAGATCAATAATCAGAAGCGGGACCTAGAGATCCATACTGACTCCTACACATTCTACGATGACTTCTGTGATCGTGAGAACCTTTAACATTAGTAACTAAATACCTTTGTCTCGCGATATATTGCATGTCTGAGATTCGATCATCGGTATCTCCATACCTAGTTTGATCTCGTTACCGACATGTACTCTTTTCTTGTTCCCGTGATATAACATTCTAGTGATCTTATCACTTGCTTGCAAGCTAACCAATGTGATGTTGGAATTATGCCCTAGAGGCAATAATAAAGATGTTATTATTATAATTCTTGTTCATGATAAAGTTTATATTCCATGCTAGAATTGTATTAAGCGGAAACATTAATACTTGTGTGGTTTGTGAACAACATCGTGTCCCTAGTACGCCTCTATGGACTAGCTTATTGATCAATGATGGTTAAGGTTTCCTAACCATAGACATGAGTTGTCAATTTATAATGAGATCATATCATTGGAGAATGATATGGTGGATAGACCCAAACTAAGCGAAGCAATTAGATCGTGTCATCGTGTTCGTCTTTGCGAAGTTTTTCTTATGTCAAATATTGTATTCCTTAGACCATGAGATAATACAACTCCCTGGTATCGGAAGAAAGCTTTGAGGTCATCAAACGTCATCCTATGAGAGGGTGATCATAAAGGTGTCTCTCAGGTAATCGGAAAGTATCTGTTGGGTTGTATGTATCGAGATGGGATTTGTCCCTCCCAAGTCGGAGAGATAAAATAAGTGCCCACTCGAAAATCGATATCAACACCTCTAGCAAGCATGTGGTTAAGGAGTTAATCACAAAAGTGATATCTTATTACTTAACGAGTAAAGTACTTCCGTGAACGAGATTGAACTAGGTATGACGATACCGACGATCGAATCTCGGGCAAGTAAAATATCGCGAGACGAAGGGACTATATATATGGGATTGATTGAATCCTGGCATCGTGGTTCATCCGATATGATCATCGATGAATGTGTGGGAGTCAATATGGGTGCCCACCCCGCCTGTTGATTATTGATAGAAGATCATGTCTGCATATTCTCGAACCCGCAGGGTCACACACTTAACGTGTCTCGACGCTAGGATAGATTGGATAATTGGTTTATGAATTTTTGTTCGGAGTCTCGGATGGGATCCGGGACATCACGAGAGGTTCCGGAATGGTCCGGAGAATAAGATTCATATAAGGCAGTGCAGTTTTTGGAGTTCGGAATTGTTCCGGATTAATCGGTATTGTACCGGAAGCTTCTAGAACCTTCCGAAAGGGGGCCAACGTGGTCCCACCTTCCGGGAGGGGGCATGGGCCTATGAGGGAGTGTCCTGGCCGCATTGGGCCAGGGGCACAAGGCCCCATAGGGCCTAGCCGATCCTAGATAAGTTTAAACTCGTTTAAACTAGAGATAGGATTTCTAGATAAGGGAGAGTTTAAATTGTTTAAACTAGAGATAGGATTTCTAGATAAGGGAGAGTTTAAATTGTTTAAACTAGAGATAGGCTTGGAGGATGGGCAAGGGCTGGCCGCACCCCCCTCTATATATAGAGGGCTGGTGCGCCCCCTCCCCCCAACCTACACCTTTCTCCAAACCCTAGTTGCCCTGCTGCCTTCCTCTCTCCCTCCCGACTGTTTGTGGGCGAAGCCCTGCTGCAGAAATTCTCCACCATATACACCACGCCGTCGTGTTGCAGATCCAATCTATCTCTCCACCATACTTGCTGGTCCAAGGAAGGAGGAGACGTCGAGGTGCTGCACGTGTGCATCTCACGGAGGCACCGCCACTTGTGGTGCTAGATCGGATTGGATCGCGAGGAGGAGAAGCGAGTACGACTACATCACCCACGTTCCGGATTTAACGCTCCGCGAATCTTCAAGGGTATGAAGATCTAATCCAATATCTCTCGTTGTTTGCATCTCCTAGATTAGATCTTGGCTTTCCCTCTGTTCGCTTCCGTAGAAAATTTTGATTTACTATGCTGCGAAACCCTTCAGTGGTATCAGAGCTAGATCTATGCGTAGATGTGATTCACGAGTAGAACGCAACATGGTTGTTGTGGGCGTTGATGTTTTCTGTTGCAAGCCTCTTGTTTGTGTTCTTCTTATGACGCGGGATAGTGAGATTGAAGCGGTCCAGGCCAACCTTACGCGACGCCGTCATGAGACCGGCTCCGCACTTGACGTGTGGCTTGTTCCACACATGCGGCTGGTGGATGTCGGTTTCTCACTATAGTTGTCATGGGATTAACACCGAGTTTGGCAACCATAATATCACCGTTGTGGCTTTCCGTAGGTAAGAATCGTTCTTAGCATCTACTCCCATAAGCCACGTAAAACATGCAACAACAAAGTAGAGGCGCCTAACTTGGTTTTGCAGGAGTGTTTTCGTGATATGGTATGGCCCAAGATGTGATGTGTATAATGTATGCGATGATCATGTTTTGTGATGTTTCACGACTTGCATGTCGATGAGTACACAACGGCAGGAGCCATATGGTTGTCTTTATAATTGTGTATGACCTGTAGTCAACTTCTTATACGCCTCGCCATGTAATAGCTTTACTTTATCGCTAAGTAGTTAGCAATAGTTGTAGTTGCTATTCGTGGTGGAGGCAATCATGGTGAAGTGATGGAGATCATCTTAGGAGCGCACAAGATGGAGATCATTGCGAAGATTGGCTATACCATGTCACATAAAGTTATATGCATGTGATGTTTATCCTTTTATGTATCTTATTATGCTTAGATCGTGACAAGAGCATTATAAGATGATTCCTCACTTAAAGATCAAGATAAAACTGTGTTCTCCCAAGTATGCACCATGCTATGAAGTTCATCGTGTCCAAGCATCACGTGATGATCGGGTGCTATAGACTCTACTCGCTACATACAACGGGTGCAAGCCGCTTTGCACATGAAATACTTGGGTCTAGCTTGACGAGCCTAGCATGTACAGACATGGACTCGGAACACAAGAACTGAAAGGTTAAGCATGAGTCATATGAATGATATGATCGACACTTCGTTGTCCACCATTGAAACCACATCTCTTCTCGTGAAGATCGGATTAGGTGTGGTGAATTTGGATCGTGTTCACTAAACAACTTGAGGGATGTTGAATTTAGTGGGAGTTTATCTAGTAATTTGATTAAGTTGAACTATTTATCATGAACATAGTCTAAATTGTACTTGCAAATACTATAGATCACATGGCTAAGTCCAACTTCAACTTCAACGTTTTTGCTGAGAAAGAAAAGCTTAGAAACAATGGGTCTAACTTCACCAAATGGTTTCGCATTCTGAGAATCATTCTCGCTGGCGGACAAAAGGACTATGTCCTTGAGAAAGCGCTAGGTGACGCCCCTGCTATAGATGCGCCGGCTGATGGAAAAGCTGTTTATCAGTCGCGCAAGGATGATTATGATTTGATTAAGATCGCCATGTTGTATGCTATGGAATCGGATCTTCAAAATCGTTTTGAGGAGTTCGCCGGGCCCTTTGAGATTCTCGAGGAGCTGAAAAACATATTTCAGACTCAAGCCCGTTCTGAGAGATATGAGATCTCTAAGAAATTCTTTAACTACAAGATGGAGGAAGGGAGTTCCGTTAGTGAGCACGCCATTGAGATGACGGGCTACACTCAACGCCTTGAGCAACTGGACTGCAAGATTCCAGAGGAGCTCAAGATTGACACTCCTAGCTACAAAAGTTTTGTAGTTGATCACAATCAGATTGGTTCCACTGATATGATCACTAAGCTCTTTGCTAAGATGAAAGTAGCGGAGGTGAACATCAAAAAGAATAATCATGTGTTGATGGTCAACAAGCCCCCCACCTTCAAGAAAGGTAAGGGTGCAAGGAAGCCCTTCAAGAAAGGAGGCGGCAAGCGCGTTGCCCCTGCTGAGAAGAAGCTCAAGTCTGGACCCAAGCCGGACACTAGGTGCTTCTATTGCAAGGACAAGGGTCACTGGAAGCGCAACTGTCGGAAGTACTTAGCGGACAAGAAGGCTGGCACCATCAAAGGTATATTTGATATACATGTTATTGATGTTTCCTTACTAGCCCTCGTTGTAGTGCCTGGGTATTTGATACCGGTTCAGTTGCTAATATTTGTAACTCGAAACAGGAGCTACGGAATAGACGGCGGCTTGCGAGGGATGAGGTGACGATGCGCGTTGGCAACGGATCAAGAGTTGATGTGATGGCCGTCGGCACGCTCTCCTTAGTTTTACCTTCGTGATTAGTTTTAAACCTTAATAAATGTTATTATGTGCCTGCGTTGAGCATGAACATTATTTCTAGATCGTGTTTATTGCAAGACGGTTATTCATTTAAATCGGAGAATAATGGTTGTTCTATTTATATGAGTAACATCTTTTATGGTCATGCACCTCTTGTGAGTGGTTTATTTCTTCTAAATCTCGAAAGGGATGAAACACACATCCATAACATTGAGGCTAAGAGATGCAAAGTAGATAGTGATAATACTACTTATTTGTGGCAATCGCTGCTCAGGTCATATTGGTGTAAAGCATGAAGAAACTCCATTCTAATGGACTTTTGGAGTCTCTTGATTTTGAATCATTTGACACATGCGAACCATGCCTCATGGGCAAGATGATCAAAACCCGTTCTCAGTATGATGGAGCGAGCAACGGACTTGTTGGAAATCATACATACCGATGTATGCGACCGATGAGTGTTTCGACGCGGTGGATATCGCTATTTTCTCACTTTTACCGATGACTTAAGTAGATATGGGTATATCTATTTAATGAAACATAAATCTGAAACGCTTGAAAAGTTCAAAGAATTTCAGAATGAAGTGGAGAACCATCGTAATAGAAAGATTAAGTTTCTACGATCCGATCGGGGCGAATATTTGAGTTATGATTTTCTCACGCATCTCAAAGCAAGTGGAATCGTTTCACAACTCACGCCACCCGAACACCACAAAGACAATGGTGTGTCTCGACGCGGAATCGAACCCTATTAGATATGGTCCGATCGATGATGTCTCTTACTGATTTGCCGTTATCATTTTGGGGTTATGCATTAGAAACCGCTGCATTCACTTTAAATAGGGAACCATCTAAACCGTTGAGACGACACCGTATGAACTGTGGTTTGGTGCTAAACCTAAGTTGTCGTTTCTTAAAGTTTGGGGATGCGAAGCTTACGTCAAGAAGTTGATGCGGACAAGCTCGAACCCAAAGCGAGAAATGCGTCTTCATAGGATACCCTAAGGAAACTATTGGGTATACCTTCTATCACGTAACCAAAGGCAAAGTGTTTGTGCAAAGAACGGTTCCTTTCTTGAGAAGGAGTTTCTCTCGAAAGAAGTGAGTGGAGGAAAGTAGAGCTAGACGAGGTTATTGAACCTTCTCTTGAATTGAGAGTAGCGCAGCACCTGAAATTGTTCCAAAGGTCCGCACCAACAATATAGGAAGCTAATGACAAGGATCATGAAGCTTGACGATGCCATCGAACGTCGAGGGTCGACAAGGTCGCGTGCCCCTCCTGAGTGGTACGGCAACCCTGTCTTGACTATCTTGTTAGTAGAAGACAGTGAACCTACGAACTATGAGGAAGCGATGATGAGCCCAGACTCTGAGAAATGGCTAGAAGCCATGAAATCCGAATTGGGATCCATGAGCAAAAACCAAGTATGGACTTTGGTGGACCCTCCTAGTGACCGAAAGGCCATTGAGTGCAAATGGATCTTCAAGAAGAAAACGGACGCGGATGGTAATGTTACCGTCTATAAAGCACGGCTTGTCGCGAAAGGTTTTTGACAAGTTCAAGGTGTTGACTACGATGAGACTTTCTCTCCCGTAGCGATGTTTAAGTCTATTCGGATTTTATTAGCAATTGCTGCGTTTCATGATTATGAAATATGGCAGATGGATGTCAAGACTGCGTTCCTCAATGGCAACATTGATGAAGAGTTGTATATGATGCAACCCGAAGGTTTTGCTGATCCTAAGGATGCTGATAAAGTATGCAAACTTCAGCGTTCCATTTATGGACTGAAGCAAGCATCTCAGAGTTGGAACCTTCGTTTTGATCAAGTGATCAAGAGCTTTGGATTTGTTCCAAATTGCTACGAAGCTTGCATCTACAAGAAAGTGAGTGGAAGCTCGGTGATGTTTCTGGTATTATATGTGGATGACATATTGATTATTGGAAATGACATCAACATGCTTAACGATGTGAAGAGTTATTTGAACAAGTGTTTTTCAATGAAAGACCTAGGTGAAGCTGCTTATATATTGGGCATCAAAATCTATAGAGATAGACAAAGACGCATGATAGCTTTAAGCCAAAGTACATACCTAGACAAAGTTCTGAAAAGGTTCAGAATGGATAAGGCATTGAAAGGTTCAAGGCCTATGTTGTCGTAAGATATTGAGCAAGGCTCAGTGTCCAGCTACGGTAAATGATAGGGAAGCTATGAGCAAAGTGCCTTATGCCTCGGCCATAGGTTCCATCATGTATGCCATGCTGTGTACTAGACCGGATGTGTCCAATGCTCTTAGTTTGACGAGCAGATATCAAAGTGATCCAGGAGTGGAACACTGGACAGCCGTGAAGAACATCCTAAGGTACCTAAATAGGACTAAAGAAATGTTCTTGGTCTATGGGGTGATGAACAGCTGTCAGAAAAGGTTACGTCGATGCTAGTTTCGACACCGACAAGGATGATTCTAAATCTCGCAGTGATACGTGTATATTTTGAATGGAGGAGCTGTGAGCTGGAGAAGCTGCAAGCAAAGCGTGATCGCGATCTACTGAGAAGCGGAATACATGGCTGCCGCAGAAGCGTCAAGTGAAGGAGTTTGGATCGAAACTTCATCATCGAGCTTGGCGGTTCCAAGTGCATTGGACCCACTAGAGATATTGTGACAACACCGCGCCATAGCACTCGCTAAGGAACCAAGATATCATCCAAAGACCAAGCATATCAACTAAAGTTTCATATAATCCGAGATTATATATCGATGGAGATCTCAAGATCAGCAAAGTACATACAGATCTGAATGTCGCAGATCCATTGACTAAACCTCTTTCACGTAAACATGATCAGCACCTCGGCCATGGGTGTGAGATTGTTGCCAAATGTAAAATATATTATTGACTCTAGTGCAAGTGGGAGTCTGTTTGAATTATTCAATAGAGGCAATAATAAAGATTTTATTATTATAATTCTTGTTCATGATAAATTTTATATTACATTCTGGAATTGTATTAAGCGGAAAAATTAATACTTGTGTGGTTTGTGAACAACACCGTGTCCCTAGTACGCCTCTATGGACTAGCTTATTGATCAATGATGGTTAAGGTTTCCTAACCATATACATGAGTTGTCAATTGATAATGAGATCATATCATTGGAGAATGATATGGTGGATAGACCCAAACTAAGCGAAGCAATTAGATCGTGTCATCGTGTTCGTTTCGAAGTTTTTCTTATGTCAAATATTGTATTCCTTAGACCATGAGATAATACAACTCCACGGTATCGGAAGAAAGCTTTGAGGTCATCAAACGTCATCCTATGAGAGGGTGATCATAAAGGTGTCTCTCGTAATCGGAAAGTATCTTGGGTTGTATGTATCGAGATGGGATTTGTCCCTCCCAAGTCGGAGAGATATACCGGCCCACTCGGTAATCGATATCAACACCGCTTGCAAGCATGTGGTTAAGGAGTTAATCACAAAGTGATATCGGATTACGGAACGAGTAAAGTACTTTGTGAACGAGATTGAACTAGGTATGACGATACCGACGATCGAATCTGCAAGTAAAATATCGCGAGACGAAGGGAATATATATTTGGGATTGATTGAATCCTGGCATCGTGGTTCATCCGATATGATCATCGATGAATGTGTGGAGTCAATATGGGTGCCTGCACCCGCTGTTGATTATTGATAGAAGATCATGTCGCATATTCTCGAACTCAGGTCACACACTTAACGTGTCTCGACGCTAGGACAGATTGGATAATTGGTTTATGAATTTTTGTTGAGTCTCGGATGGGATCCGGACATCACGAGAGGTTCGGAATGGTCCGGAGAATAAGATTCATATAAGGCGGCAGTTTTTGGAGTTCGAATTGTTCGGATTAATCGGTATTATCTGAAGCTTCTAGAACCTTCCGAAGGGGGCCAACGTGGTCCCACCTTCCGGGAGGGGCATGGGCCTATGAGGGAGTGTCCTGGCGCATTGGGCAGGGCACAAGGCCCCATAGGGCCCAGCCGATCCTAGATAAGTTTAAACTTTAAACTAGAGATAGGATTTCTAGATAAGGGAGAGTTTAAATTGTTTAAACTAGAGATAGGATTTCTAGATAAGGGAGAGTTTAAATTGTTTAAACTAGATATAGGCTTGGAGGATGGGAAAGGGCTGGCCGCACCCCCCCCCCCCTCTATATATAGAGGGCTGGTGCGCCCC
This sequence comes from Avena insularis, assembly GCA_023614405.1. NCBI lineage: Eukaryota > Viridiplantae > Streptophyta > Magnoliopsida > Poales > Poaceae > Avena > Avena insularis. The sequence goes on along the minus strand of CM042696.1, from coordinate 88,711,148 downwards.
CTCCCCCCAAACCTACACCTTTCTCCAAACCCTAGTTGCCTCGCCTCCTCTCTCCCTCCCGATTTGTTTGTGGTGAAGCCTGCTGCAGAAATTCTCCACCATATACACCACACCGTCGTGTTGTAGATCCAATCTATCTCTCCACCATACTTGCTGGTCCAAGGAAGGAGGAGACGTCGAGGTGCTGCACGTGTGCATATCACGGAGGCACCGCCACTTGTGGTGCTAGATCGGATCGGATCGCGAGGAGGAGAAGCGAGTACGACTACATCACCCACGCTCCGTTAACGAGCGTTCATGTCTGAATCTTCAAGGGTATGAAGATCTAATCCAATCTCTCTCGTTGTTTGCATCTCCTAGATTAGATCTTGGCTTTCCCTCTGTTCGCTTCCGTAGAAAATTTTGATTTACTATGCTGCGAAACCCTTCATGTGATATCACCGAGAGGGGCCCAGAGAATATCTATCCGTCATCGGGACGGACAAATCCCACTCTTGATCCATGATCTTCTACATAACACTTTCGTAGCACTGAACCCACCTTTATAATCACCCTTTCACGGTGTGACGTTTGATGTTATCAAGATACTCTTCCAATATTAGTGATTAACATGATCTCATGGTCTAAGGACTAGGATTACTTTGTTAGATGTTATAGCAATATAAACACAATGACTTTGATCATAATGCTCTACTTCAGATGAATGTTCATCACATCATTGCACTAATGTTGTGATCTCGTTATTAACAACATCCAATGTCCATGATCAGGAAACCTTGATCATCTTGTTAATCAACGAGCTAGTTTATAAGAGAGGCATAACTAGGAACTTTCCTTTTGTTTATCAAACACACATGTATTAACGTTTCCAAATTAATACAATTATAGCATGTAAAATAAACATCTATCATATACTTGGAATATGTATAATAAAGTCTCCCACTTGCACTAGAGACAATAATCTAGTTACATGGTGATAAATCTAACACCCATGGAGTTCTGGTGTTGATCATGTTTTGCTCTAGGGAGAGTTTTAGTCAATGGATCTGCTATATTGAGATCCGTATGTACTTTAGAAATCTTTATATCTCCATCCTTGACATGCTCACGGATGGAGTGAAACCGGCGCTTAATATGTTTGGAATTCTTGTGAGGCCTTGGTTCCTTTGCGTTGGCTATGGCTCCATTGTTGTCACAATAGATCACCATTGGATCCAACGCACTAGGAACCACACCCAGTTTGGTAATGAACTCCTTCATCCAAACTGCTTCCTGTGCTGCTTCTGAAGCAGCAATATCTTCTGCCTCCGTTGTTGACCTTGTTACCACGGGTTATTTGGAGCTCCTCCAACTAACTGCTGCTCCGTTCATGAGAAATACGTATCCGGATTGAGACTTAGAGTCATCCGGATCAGTGTCAAAGCTAGTGTCGACATAACAATTAGCGACCAACTCTTCTTCACCTCTATATACAAGAAACATTTCCTTAGTTCTTCTCAAGTACTTAAGGATGTTTTTGACCGCTATCCAGTGTTCCAAACCTGGATCAGATTGGTACCTACTAGTTAAACTAATAGCATGTGCCACATCTGGTCTTGTACATAGCATGGCGTACATTATAGAGACTATGGTTGAAGCATAGGGGATCTTATCCTTTATCTCTCTTTCTTCCACCGTAGCCGGACTTTGAGTCTTACTCAATGTCTTGCCTTGCAATATAGGTAAGAACCCCTTCTTACTTTCGTCCATTCTAAACTTCTTTAAAATCTTATCAAGGTATGTACTTTGCGATAGCCCTATTAGGCGTCTCGATCTATCTCTATAGATCTTTATGCCTAATATATATGACGCTTCACCAAGGTCTTTCATAGAAAATTTACTGTTTAGATAACTTTTAACACTTTTTAAAAGATCTATAACATTTCAAGTCAATAATATGTCATCCACATATAATATCAGAAATGCCACATTGCTCCCACTCACTTTCTTGTAAATACAAGCCTCTCCATAAGTTTGGACAAATCCAAACTCTTTGATCACCTCATCAAAGCGGAGATTCTAACTCCGTGATGCTTGCTTCAGTCCATAGATGGATCGCTGAAGCTTGCACACCTTGTTAGCATCCTTTGGATCAACAAAACCCTTTGGTTGTATCATATACAACTCTTCTTCAATGTTACCATTGAGGAACGCAGTTTTGATATCCATTTGCCATATTTCATAATCAAAATATGCAGCAATTGCTAACATAATCCTAACTGATTTTAGCATCGCTACGGGAGAGAATGTCTCATCGTAGTCAACTCCTTGAATTTGTCGAAACCCTTTTGCGACAAGTCGAGCTTTATAGACGGTTACATTACCATCAGCATCAGTTTTTCTTTTGAAAACCCATTTATTCTCAACGGCCTTTCGGTCATGAGGTAAGTCCACCAAGGTCCAAACCTGGTTTTCGTACATGGATTCCATCTCGGATTTCATGGCTTCTAGCCATTTGTTGGAATCCGGGCTCATCATCGCTTCTTCAAATGTCGTAGGGTCATCCATTTCATCAACCATGAAATTCACAACAGGATTCCCGTACAGTTCAGGAGCTGCACGTGTCCTGCTAGACTTGCAAGGTTCGGTAGTGTTCTCTTTTAGAGTTTCATGATCATTATCATTAGTTCCTTCTTCATTTGGTGAAGTCAACTCCGAAACGACTTCCGGTGCTGCGCTACTCGCCATTTCATGAAGAGAAGGTTCAATAACCTCTTCGAGTTCTACCTTTCGACTACTCACACCTTTCACGAGAAACTCTTTCTCTAGAAAGGATTCATTCTTGGCAACGAAAAACTTGCCCTCGGATCTATGATAGAAGGAATACCCAATTGTTTCTTTAGGGTATCCATAAGACGCATTTTTCCGCTCTGGATTCGAGTTTATCCGGTTGAAGTTTCTTCACATAAACATCGCATCCCCAAACTTTAAGAAATGACAGCTTAGGTTTGTTTCCAAACCATAATTCATACGGTGTCGTTTCAATGGATTTAGACGGTGCCCGATTTAAAGTGAATGCAGCGGTTTTTAGTGCATAACCCCAAAATGACAGTGGCAAGTTAGTCAGAGACATCATAGATCGAACCATATCCAATAGAGTACGATTACGACGTTCCAACACACCATTACGTTGTGGTGTTCCGGCAGGCGTGAGTTGTGAAACTATTCCGCACTGTTTCATGTGTGTGCTAAACTCATAACTTAGATACTCACCTCCACGGTTGGACCGCAGAAATTTGATCTTTCTATTATGATGATTTTCTACTTCATTCTAAAATTCTTTGAACATTTCAAAGGTTTCAGATTTGTGTTTCATCAAATAGATATACCCATATCTAGTCAAATCATTCGTGAAAGTAACAAAATAACGATATCCACCTCGCCCCGACACACTCATTGGACCGCATACATCAGTATGTATGATTTCTAATAAATCTGTCGCCCGTTCCATTGAACTGGAAAACGGCGTTCTAGTCATCTTTCCCAAAAGGCATGGCTCACATGTATCAAATGATTCAAAATCAAGTGATTCCAAAAGTCCATCGAAATGAAGTTTCTTCATGCGTTTAACGCCAATATGACCTAGACGGCAGTGCCACATATGTGCAGATATATCATCATTAAGTTTAATCCTTTTAGCATCAACATTATGGATGTGCATATGAGTACTATCAAGATTCAACAGAAATAAACCATTCATCACGGGTGCATGACAATAAAAGATATTATCCATATAAATCAAACAACCATTGTTTTCGGATTTAAACGAATAACCAGATCGCATCAAACAAGATCCAGATATAATGTTCATGCTCAGTGCAGGCACCAAATAACAATTATTTAGGTTTACAACTAATCCCAATGGTAGGTGGAGAGGTAGCGTTCCGACGGCGATCACATCAACTCTTGATCCATTGCCGACACGCATCTTGACCTCACCCCTTGCTAGCGGTCGCTTGTTCCACAGCCCCTGATTCGAGTTACATATGTTAGCAACCTATCCAGTATCAAATACCCAGGTGCTACTGCGAGTACTAGTCAAGTACACATCAATAACATGTATATCATATATACCTTTGTTTGCCTTGCCGGCTTTCTTGTCCGCCAAAAACTTGGGGCGATTCTTCAATGGCGATCCCTTACAATAGTAGCACTCGGTATCAGACTTAAGGCCAGCCCAGGATTTCTTTTCAGGCGCAGCAATAGATTTGCCACCCTTCTTTCCCTTCTGTTTACCCTTCTTGTCTTTCTTGAAACCGGTGGTTCTATTAACCATCAACACTTGATGTTCTTTCCTAATCTCCACTTCTGAAGTTTTAAGCATTGACAGAAGCTCGGGGAGAGTCTTCTTCATGCCCTGCATGTTATAGTTCATCATGAAGCTCTTGTAGCTAGGTGGCAGAGATTGGAGAACACGATGTATGCCTAAGTCAATGGGAATCGTTATTCCCAAGGACACAAGCTTATCGGCGTACCCAGATATTTTGAGTACGTGCTCACTTACGGAGCTGTTCTCTTCCATCATGCAGCTAAAGAACTTTTATGAAGCATTATAAGACTCTACGGCGGCATGGGTATCGAAAATCATTTTCAATTCACCCATGGTATCAAAGGCATTGCCATTTTCAAAACGCTTTCGAAGTTCTGGATCTAGCCCATACAATATGTCGCAATGAACTAAGTTGTGGTCCTCCTGACGAGACACATAGACATTCTTTTCCTCGTCAGGGGCATCAGGAGCTGGTGGGGGGCCTAGCGGCGCTTCTAGCACATATTGCTTTTGTGCAGCAGAGAGGAGAGTCCTCAAATTCATAGCCCAGTTGGTGAAGTTGCTACCATTCGCAGCAAGTTTCTCTTTCTACATGAACATATTGAAATTAAAAGCAGGTGGTGCCACCTACAACAAAATTTGTAAAGTTTATTTAGACTAAGTTTATGATAGATTGCATTCAACTAAACTCCCACTCAAAAACAACATCCCTCGTGTCTTTTTGGTGATTACATGAACCAAATCCACAACACCAAGTCCGATCATCACGTGAGTCGGTGTAGCTTCAAAGGCGAGCATCTATATGGGCATCATATCAACTATATGACTCATGCTTAACCTTTCGGTCCGTGTTCCGAGGCCATGTCTGTACATGCTAGGCTCGCCAAGTAAGAACCTTAGTACTCGCGTGTGTAAAACTATCTTACACCCGAAATATGATCGTGGATTCAAGTACACCCGATCATCACGTGATGTCTTGAAATGGCGAAACATAAACGATGCATACTAAAGGAAGAACACATTTTTATCTTGATATTTAAATGAGGGATCATCTTATAACGCTACTAAAATGCCAAACTAGCAATATAAGATGCGAACATCATATGTGTAAAGTGAAATGATATGGTTTTTGCATTTGATCACTATCATATGCATCGTGGTATGATCTCTATCATTCCTTTGTGTGTAAGGCCAAGGTCTATGGAACTTACATGTTAAGTGTGTTGTAAGAGTATCAACTATACATCAACTTACAACATTACCATATCATGACACAAGCCCAACAACAATCTAAACTACACGCCTCTAATTTATCAATTGCATGTTTTATGTGGCTTAGGGCTTTTGGAGATAGAACCATTCTTACTACGAACATGGAACCACAACGATGATAACCAAATTATTAGCAACTAATTCTAAATCAGATATTAACTATAGTAGGAGAGATAGACACCCACCAGCCACTTATGCAAAACTAGTTGCATGTCAGTCGTGGAACCGGTCTCATGTGCAATGACATGTAAGGTTGGTGTGGGCCGCTTCATCCCACTATGCCACCAATATCCAAAGTACATGAAAGATGCAATAACATGATCATCGCCCACATATAAACATATGTGTACTACTCGTGCAAAGCACCTACGCATAGATCAGGCTCTGATACCACTGAAGGGTTCGTAGGATAGAAAACAAAAAATTTCCTACGATGAGAACTATACGCCAAGATCTATCTACTAGATATAAGTAACGGGTGGATATACATCCATGGAGAACTTACCCTTGAAGATAACAAAGTTTAGTTAATGAGTAGGAACTCGTGGATGATGTAGTCGTACGCTTGCCGATCTCAAGATCGTGTGGAAGTCCTAGCACCGCAAACCAGCAGCGCATCCGCACTCACACACACGTTCAGGCCACCGAACAACCTCCACCTCCTCGCTCCAACGATGCGGCGGAAGCAGCAACTCCTTCTAGACGAAATGCCACTGGGAACATGTATCTCGCTAATCCGAGACCATGGGAGAATAATTCTAGAGGGGGAGAGAGATCCTTCACGAGGAGGTGTCGGGAAGAAGGGTGAGAGGGGTGGCCTTTTATAGGAGGAGGGGGTACCCCCTCCATGGCCGGCGCCCCATGGAGGTGACCCCTCACCTCCCCCATTCATGTGGTGGTAACTCCCTCCACATTAAAATGCCCCTTCACATTCTCTTTTAAAGTCTCCACTTTAAATGCATTAAATTTCTCTAAATTTAATGCTCTCTCATTTAATAAAACTCTTTTATTAAATTTATTCATAATTTTGTTAATTACTTTAATTAACAAACATTCACATAAAACCCCCTGTAAAATTTCAATATTACATGCAAAACCAATTTCTGCAATTTCACCCGAAACAGTTTTGGTGTCTATTGAAATAATTCCAGTGCTTTGCAATTCATTCGTCTGAAACACATTTGCTCCAAATGGTGTTGGTGTCCCTTAAGGGTGTTACCCTACGGTTCGTGAATAATGTAGACATGATCGAGACCCCTCTTAGATCAATAATCAGAAGCGGGACCTGGAGATCCATACTAACTCCTACACATTCTACGATGACTTCTGTGATTGTGAGAACCTTTAACATTAGTAACTAAATCCCTCTGTCTCGTGATATATTACATGTCCGAGATTCGATCATCGGTATCTCCATACCTAGTTTGATCTTGTTACCGACATGTACTCTTTTCTCGTTCCCATGATATAACATTCTAGTGATCTTATCACTTGCTTGCAAGCTAACCAATGTGATATCACCGAGAGGGCCCAGAGAATATCTATCCTTCATCGGGATGGACAAATCCCACTCTTGATCCATGAGCTTCTACATAACACTTTCGTAGCACTGAACCCACCTTTATAATCACCCTTTCACAGTGTGACATTTGATGTTATCAAGATACTCTTCTAGTATTAGTGATTAACATGATATCATGGTCTAAGGACTAGGATTACTTTGTTAGATGTTATAGCAATATAAACACAATGACTTTGATCGTAATGCTATACTTCGGATGAATGTTCATCACATCATTTCACTAATGTTGTGACCTCGTTATTAACAACATCCAATGTCCATGATTAGGAAACCTCGATCATCTTGTTAATCAACGAGCTAGTTTATAAGCGAGGCATAACTAGGAACTTTCCTTTTGTTTATCAAACACACATGTATTAACGTTTCCAAATTAATACAATTATAGCATGTAAAATAAACATCTATCATATACTTGAAATATGTATAATAACAACTTTATTATTGCCTCTCGGGACATATTCCCTTCACTTATGCTACGATTATTTAATGTACTAATGTTTTCATTAAAAGTTATTCTTTTAAGAAACATTCAAAGTAATCCTTGAAAATTTCTTTAGAAGCTCTAAATGATTAATAATCTTGTTCAAGAAATATTTGAGATACCATGACCCATTCAAGTGTTTTAGTATTGTATAATATTTGTTGTGTTTACATATTGTTTCACACACTCTCACAAGCCTTAATAAGAAGCACAAGTGTGAAGCTAATCTAAAAGCAAAACACATTCCAAAGAACTCATCACAAATTCCAAACCCTAGATCAGATACAATTAGTCCGAGGATTCGCATTTATCGAATTGCATTACATTACTTATGCATCATTGAATCCTACTTCTTTAAACATTAGTCCTTACCAGACCAATGATGATGTTTACAGAATTTGGATCTTCTATTGTCTTGAAGACCGTGATTGCATAATCTTGCAATCACAAAAGGCAAGTTCACAACTTGCTCATGTCCTTTGATTTTTTTCTATCAAATGCTTGTAACTCAAATATTGTCATCACCTGCATTTCAAAAAGGACAGAAAATACTATTGTCATAATAATATGATTATAGATTATTTACCAAGTGGTAATAATCTATTGATACCGTTCTAGTGGTAAAGGAACATAATATCTAGGATTTAACAACCAATGTCGGCAGTGATTCTAGTGTCGTATATTACATGTTAACAGGAGATTTGGAATGGGACAGAGAAGTCAGCTGTATATTCTTCCTTTCATATGGAGGCAAGATGACCTTAACGTGACGCTGTGAATTCCTTGTGCGGATCCAGCATATGGGTGAGCACCCTTAGGCTCCACGTTTTTGGTATCTAGATTATATATGAGCGGCTGCCAGAGGTACAGTCGGACCTTTATGGAGCTTGCCAGGGGCATAACCGACTCGTAGAGTCTTCGGGAATTCACCATGGTTGTAGCTTGCCCGAAAGGGGGCTTAACGGAGGTGTAGTCAGCCCCGGAGAATCGTGCAGACATATGGGATCGCGGAGAGGGCAGTGATTGGCTTGGATCATCTACTGGGCCCCACATCAAGGAATTGTGTACGAGAAAGATCGTCCGGTTGTGCAACAAGGAGTTGATCTCTCATGGGTAAAGCAACGCACCTCTGCAGAGTGTAAGAATTGTGACATGTTACTCCATGTTCCGGGAAGGAGCTACGAACGCGGCAGGAAAGGAACCCCACGAAGGTTCTGGTCAACCTATGAAGGCTATCGGACATAGTTTTTAGAATAAAAGCAACCTTTGAATAAATGTTTATGAAAACCTGTATTGCCTATGACCTATGGTCTATGGCTGTAGAGATACTACATCATACACTCCTTTTTAGTGAATTTGCTGAGTACACCCGTACTTAACCATACCTTCTTAACCCTTGCTAGATTCTAAGATATTGAAGACAACGTCAACATCAATTTCTGCTCAAGAAACCATCATCGACAGCTCAAGTTCGTCAATAAGGTCAATGAAGTCAACATATACAACAACCAAAGTGAAGACAAAGTTCTTAAGAAGATAGGAGTAGATTCTCTAGCCATGAAACCTACTTATGTAGAGCATTGCATTAGTGGCAATTGCAAACCAATTAGTTCAGATGCTAGTCTTAGTTACTAGAAAGTTCTGAGTTATTATATTTGGTTCTTCTTTATAAGAAGTTCTTTCTTTCTCTTTAACCTAGAGTGCTCTTTAGATCTTTTATAAAGAGTCGAGTTGTAATCTATAGTCATGTATTGGACCTACTGTGTTTCTGTTGTACCACTTTGAGGGATGTAATACTAGTGAACGGTGTTTTATTGGTGTTATGTCAACGACTATAGTGTACTACATATGCAGTGGTATACTGGGTCACCGCAGCCAGCATCAAGGTCGGACTCAAGGAAGTCTTCCTCGATCTCGGGCCAGACGAGCTCCTCGTCAAGCATGTCCATGTCATCCTCGACCGAAGCAGGAGCAACCGCTGGCACCCTGGCCACCCACGGTCGTCGCCACCCCTCCAGCATGCGCACTATCCGCCCGTCCCTCCTCGACCGATGTCCACCCGCACATGGATCCCTTCCGACATGGCCTCCATGAGCAGCTCTCATGGCCTCCACCTAGGTCCGACGGGGCAGAACCACCATGCCTGGCCTCCTTCTTCGCCATCATAGACCTACCTCGTGGTTCTTCATTGTCGCACCTACCCTGCTCGTTGGGAAGGAGGAGCGCAACAACGGGGCAGGGACATCGACGACCAAAAGAGGGCAACAACCAGTAATAATGCAAGAGGGCAACAATGGTGTCTATCTGATGTTGTAGGGCGAGATAGGACGAAGGGGAGAAGGCCGTCGGAGGGAAGTAGTGGCCAGTGGTGGGCTAGGGCGATGGAGGACTAGTGGTCAGTGGTGGGCTAGGATGACGGAGGGTAGGGAGAGGCCGACTGATGAGATTGGAAGGGGAACAAGGTGGGGCGAGGACGGCGCAAGAGAAAGGATTTTCTCCTTCATGTGTTTTGGGTTTTTTCCTTCATTTACACCAAGGAGGAGTGTTGGTGGGCCTTTTGGCTAATACTAGTAGCGTTCCTATATAAGGCCATGACACGAGTAACGAGTTACCAGTAGCCTTCCTAAATTAGGGCATGCTACAAAATATATAATAAGAGGTGTTTGGAGGAGTGCTTACAAAAATAGACAAACCATTTAGTTAAGCATTGGTGGTTGTTTTTATAGAAGGGATGCCTAGGTAGGCATGTACCTAGTATAAATAAGCACAGGTGCTTAAAGAAAATCCGATTTATTTTTCTAAGCAGAGTACTAAGCATTTTGTATTGTACATGCTCTAATATGTTCGAACATCGATGAAAGGTAGGGCCCACATACTGGTAGTGTGTCTCTTTTGTCTCAACACTACCAGTAGTGCTCCCGATTTCAGAACGCCACTAGTAATACCAGTAGTGTGCCCAAATTAAGGTGTGGCGCTAATAAAGTTGCGCCTATAGCCATTTTCTACTAGTGACTCTCGCCAAGGGCTTGCAGCAACACCACTATACCTGGCTTGTAGCATATGGCAACAGGTGTTCGCAGCATCCACAACACTCCTTTGCAGCTTCAGTCGCACAAGCACTTGCAAAAATAGTGGCATTGGGGTGCAGGCGATGGCATCACATCGATAGGTGCAAGCGGCGGCAAAACTACAAGTCCACGCAGCGCCATATAAGGGGGGATTTCTGGTTGTTTCTCTTGTAAGATGACATAGATGGAAACAAACCAAAGAGAAGAAAAAGACAATAAGGACGAGAGCTTGAGATGGCGCGTGAGAAAGGCGATATAAGCGTTATATACTCCGCCTGATTGCAAGCATTTCAATCCTAAAGCTAGGACATACTACCTCCATTATCTGTTTTGAAATATAAGACGTTTTAAGTTACATCTTACATTTCAGAACCAAGGAATGTGATCGCTCGGCAAACAGTCATGAGGAAACCACCAAAGAGAGATCTTCATCTTACCACGCTTGAATCTACCAAAGCTTCTTAGAGAGCGTAGTTTCTTCGGTCATATCAAAGGGGAGACCATCATATCAAAGGCGACACAACTTTCCAGTGTGCACACGCGCCGAAAACTAAAAGGGGGCAACGTTGACAGTACGTGGAGGTTGGGGCAAAACGTTGGCTCGTTGTTGCCGACATATGGGCCAGATCGAATACAAGGACAGTCGAGTCCTCTCGCGCCCCAAACGGACGCCGTGAGTTCAATCCTATCCTCATGGATAGAGGTCATGGCCCAACACACACCCGGCAAGCGGCCTCTAGCCCCGGATCCACCGTTTCGGCGCAAAAACCGGTCCAAAAGCTGAGATCGGATTGCAGGGTCTCGGACTGCCAGGTGTCCGGGCTGGTCCTTATCTGGGCGGCATGTCAAACACTAGTTACTAAATAACTGGTTATCATTACATAAGTATCTAGACCCACACGTCATACAAAATTACTAATAATATTACATAAACTAATCTAACTAAGCATCAGCTCATCTTGGCTAGAGGTTTCGTTCTTGGCCGCTTACACCCGCCGGGCCTTTGTTGCCTACCTCCGAAGATGGCGTGCGAGGGACTCCACCCCCTCGAGCCTAGCCGCCGTTGCGCATGCGCGGTTGCGCGCCGCTATCGCCTCCCATTTGGCGCCAGCCACCAGCACCTCCCGTTGGGCCGCCTCCGCCACCACAGCACGTAGGACGGCCGCGTCTACGTGCACCTCCGCAAGCACCTCCCGTTTGACAGCATCAAGCACCTTCGCCAGCTCCTCCCGTTTGGCAGCGGCCTTGCACAACACGATGTCCAAGGCCATGGCCTCCGCCGTCTCCTGCGCGCCCTACCACTCCTCCTCCAGCATGGCCTTAGTGGCGACCCGGACCATCTTCTCAGCCTCCATCGATTTCTTCGCTTCCCGCTCATCGCGGTCCTCGATGGCCGCCACCGCCTCGAGCCTCAGCCGTTCGGCAGGTTGCCGACCGGCGGCCTCTCTAGCCTTCAAGGCCCTGTATAGCTCGCAGACATACTTCCTTAGGACGTAGTGCCCTGCGTCCACGCTATCAACTTCACCCTACGCCTCCACCACCAACTACACCTCACCCAACACCAACTTTCCATGTCCTCCTCGTCGCCCTCCGAAGATTCACCAACGGGCAAGAAGCCAAGTTATGGCGGGACAATAATCAACGCTATTTGCGCTGATACTACCGTCAAGCTTGAGCTCGATGGCTGCCCGCTGACAGGGGCCCGCAACTGGGCTAACCCTGAATGGCATGTCCTCCACCCTTCCCAACAGACTAAATCGGACGAAACCCGATGTCCGAAATACAGAGGACCATTGGAAATTGCTTTAGGACGAATTTGGGGCCAAATGAACTAGTGTGTCCTCTCACAACAAACGATCTGGAGTGTCCTCTGGCCCCAAATCGACAACTGTCGATGTTTTCAGGGCGCAGCGTTGGAAGTAGTTTTTTTAGGCTACGCAGTAACAAAACAAAAAAAATTGGCTACGCGGTAACAATTTTTGAAGGGTACACCCATGCTCGTTAGTTCTGGAACTGTAATGTTTTTTCTCCAGTTCTAATAAAGAGGTTAATTTAACCAAATGCCATTCACTTTCGAGTTCCTTTGTTTTGATTTTCATCGGAAGGTATTATCAAAAGACAAACAAGAGGTTATTTGAGCCAAATGCCATTCGTTTCAGGTTTCTTTGTTTTGATTTCTCATCAAAAGGTATTATTAAAAGACAATTGAAAATATATTTTTTAGTATTTTCATCTATAGACTTCCTTTACTCATATTTTAAAAATGGGAATACCTTTTGCAGTCTTAAAACGAATTTGAAACATTTCTTTGAACAGCACAAAATAATTACACCTCAGATGATTGGATTTTCAACCGAACAAGGCCTCCCGAGCCTCAGGCAGAGTTGAAGAAAGATTCTCCTTCTGCTCGTCTTGTTTGCATTTAGTGGATTGTGAAACATCACCTTTCAATATTTTTCTTCATTCGATCCAGAACCGTTCCATAGACTTCAGTGAACGCTTAAATGCAGAATAGGTCCTACGGAGTTAGGACAGTCAATTTGCTAAAAAAACGGCAGAAATCTCACATCCTATTTGGCCGAAGGAATAAAGATGAAATACATGAATTAAATGTAAACGGGGGTATAGTAACAGGAAGCTCCTGGTATGAGAGCAGCCAGTGTCGCAAAAACCCGTTCCCTGCTCGCTGTCTGCCAATCTAACGAGAAACAAGGCCATCGAATTAGACCAAGCATCAGATACCTCATGGCAATTCGTTTCATACACAACCAACTCGCAGACTGCTACAGATCCAACAAAAAAATGACAGAAAAGAAGGGAAGATACTTCAATCTCTCAGCCGAAAGATGGTGATTGTTGTTGAGATAATCACAGAGGAACTCAGCACAATTAAACGACTTCATCATCGATTGCAACCAATCAAGGGAAAAAGCAAATCTAACAAACAGAAGAAAGAGGATTCGAAGGGGGCGAGAGATCAGATGGTAGTGCATGTTGTTTCTCATCATCTGAAGATACAGAGATTTGGTTATGGATTGATATTCCTCATTTCAATCGCCCCACGTAAATTCCTGGCCGAGCAAAAAAAAAAGTCAAAAATAGAAGAGTATCAGTCAGAGAGAGCGAAAAGGAATGGCAAAAGAGGAGGAGAATCGCGGCTGAAGCACTGCCCTCGGTGAAACGCGTTTGGTTGCCAAGCGAAGTTGGGTAGGATTCCTTTTATAGGCGGCGGCGTCTAGGGTTTGCGGTTTGCACGGGGGACTCGCCAAACCAGTGACGGGCTAATACTGGGCCGGGCTAGGAATGAGGTGTTCTGGACCTAAGAAGAGCGGACTAGTACGTCATTTTATACCGTGTAGTTCGCGAATGTTTTTTATTAGAGTAAAGTCCATTTTAAACCTTGAAGTCGTAGGGCGCACCGAAATCAAACCCCAAACTCTTGATCCCGGAAGTTAGCACACCGAATTAGACAATCCTGGTCCAAATCGAACCCTTGGGCCGTTTTGGACAGGAAAATGCTGACGTGTAGGGGATTTGGCGGTGGTGGGCCAGCATACTGTGTCAATTAACAGCAACGCTGGTGTGAAACGGTACGCGCGAGTGGGAGAGAGAAGTAGTTGGGGAAAATTCATTAGGGTTCCTTAGCTGCCGGTGGCGGAGGGGATTTGGTCGCGGGGCAGCCAGGCGGTGGACCACGGACGCGGCGGTGGCGCAGCCATGTCGTGGTCTTCCGGTTCCTCTTCCGCACCTAGCTTCCGTGGAGCTGCGGGAAGGAGGGGAACTGAATCGAGGTCGCCGGTGAGGTATCGGGAGAACCCGATGGCATACGAGCCGGAGAAGCTCTGCCATTGCAATCCCCCAAGGAAGGCGCCGAGGTGGATTTCCTGGAGTTGTCAGAACCCAGGCCGAAGGTACTACTCCTGCGTCGATGTCATGGTGAGGAGAGCTCCAATTTCCCTTTCTTTCTTCTCTTTGTTTGCTCATCGCCCCTGTTTGATTCATTTGAATTTGTTCAATTTGGACAGAATGGAGGTGGTTGTGGCTATATAGAATGGTATGGTCCCCCAGTACCGAGATTTTGGAGTGATCTAATAGGAGATTTGCGAGATGAAGTTTTTAAGTTGTGGGATATAGGAACTGTGCATCCTCTGTATGAGGAACAAGATGGAAATCAAGCAATATTTCATGCATTGGAAGATGAGTTGAAAGAGAAGAATGGAGAAATAGCTGCTTTGAAGGGGAAATATGAGAATTTAGTCTTCGTTTTCATTGTATTTGTGTTAGGTTTAGTGCTTGGAAAGCTTTTCATCCAGTGAAAGTTTGTGTCAGTGTAGTGTTGTTGTCAGTGGTGAAGTTGTATGCAGTGTTGTGTTAGTGAAATGTTTATGTCAGTGTAGTGTTGTTGTCAAGCTTACTCTATCGAATAAATGTGAATTTTGAATTGCTGTCAATTCTAAAGTCCACACACAGATTAGTCCAACATACCACACATTCTGGACATTGTACACACAAATTAGTCCAACATACCACACATTCTGGACATCAAGTACTCAAAATATAATACCATCAAGTGTAATGTTATGACAATTAGTTCAACATGCCATACATTCTGGACATTACAGTCTGCTACTTGATCCATGATCATGACAAGCAAACAAGGTAGTACATGATCATCAAAATATCACAAATGGCAAGATAACTTAGTAATTGCCACTGCATGTGAAGTAGGAATAGCTAGGTATGGAAGATGCAGCTCTCTTCCTCCCTCTTTTTGCTCCAGATGTTCCAGCTTATGCACTTGAAGATGCTCCTGCTTGTGCACTCATTCTGGGAGGCTTGAATCTAGCAGCAGGTTGAGTTCTTGCTATAGGTGCTGGTCCTGGCTGCTGAAGCTGCTGATGGTTGTGATTTTGCTGCTGCAACAGCAGGTTGAGAAAAACTTGGATTGGCCTACAGTCATATCAACAATATCAAGTAATGTATTGCAAGTATAATCAATAAATGGAAGTAAATGGAACTAAATTCAGTAAATGGAACTACCTCGGTGTTCTTCAGTTTCTTGGTTGCCCTCACCAGGTGTGCATTCTTCTTCTTGCCTCTCTCTAGATTTTTCTTACATCCTGCCTTGTTGTGACCAGGTGTGCCACACATTGAACAAACAATAACTGTGCCATGCTTGCTCATCTTCTTAGTTTTAGGTTTCTCTTGCTCCTCCCTTCTCCTGTTGTTCTTCTTGGGCCTGCCAGGCATTTTTACATATCCAGGAGCCTGAGGCCTTGGCATATCAGAAATTGGCCACATCTCTTCTCCTTCAACAGGTTGTAGACAATGTTCATATATATTTTTGAACACTGCCACTGAGTAGCAAGGGGCTATGAAATATTCCAACACTCCCCCACACTTGTAGATAGCTGTTATGGCATGGGAACAAGGAACACCTGCAAGTTGAAAATATCCACATGAGCAAGTCCTCTTCTCTAGGCTGACTGTGTATTGCCTTTTTCTTCCAGTTAGTAGCTTCACCTCATACCCATCTTTTCCATTCCAAAGTACCTCCATAAATTGTGTCCTTGCAATGCTTGTCTTCAGCTTCTTGAATATGGCAGGGCATATTTTCCCATGCATTTTCTCACCTTTTGCCCTCTGTTCCTGAATTCTAGTCATTATCTTTTTCCTAATTTTTTCTTGCATGGAAATAACTGGATAAAATCTAGCATCAACAATTGCATGATTGAAAGACTCACACATGTTGTTATCAACATACTCACAGAAAGAACCAACTGGAAAAAATGACCTGGCCCAATGCATAGGCTCATTCTTCATAATATCCTTGGCCCCTTCAGGTGTTTCTTGTGCTAACTTGGCCTTGTAATAGTTGAAATCTTGCCTGTTTGCAGCTTTGGCTACAGCCCAAAACTTTTTCTGCCACTCATGAGCTCTATGCTTCTTCCTCCAGTTAGCATAAATGTGCCTAGCACACATTCTATGCTCAGCAGCTGGGACATAATCTTTGATGGCTTTGATTAGACCTTTTTGCTGATCAGATATGAACACCCAGCCTGCTCCATTGTTGTTGATTTCCAGATCTTTAATGAGAAGGCCAACAAACCAGGCCCATGTTACATTTGTCTCTTGCTCAACTACTGCCCATGCCACTGGGTACATCTGGTTATTAGCATCCCTTGCAATAGCACACAAGAGCTCTCCTTTGACTGCACCTTTGAAAAAGCAGCCATCCAAGCCAATAACTTTCCTACAACCAGCCTTCAAGCCTTTCTTCAATGCATCAAAACACACATAGAAACTGCTGAAAATATGCTGGTGCATATTTTCAGGATCCAAGCAAACTACAACAGTGCTTCCAGGGTTACTCCTAAGTAACTCCATCTGATAATCAAAGACTCTTTGATATTCATTTTTCAGTCCACACATGAGCCTGTCCATCACAAGTTTCTTGACATGCTTGCACTTTGATGTTGACACATCTGCAAACATATCTTGAAGGACAGTTGATTTCATGCTCTCTATCTTCCACAATGGATTTGCAAGGATGAAGTGCTCATATCTTTGGGCAATCACCTTAGCAGTGATGAGTTTGTTCTCTCTGTTCTGTGCACACCTATGTTCATCTTCATATGTGATCACTTGAAATCTGCTGCATCTTGATGTTTTTGCTGCATATATAAGCCAAGGACATCCTGGCCAATCACATTTGGCTCTAACCCTGTCAACTTCTGATTTCTTGAACACTATGCTCCTTTTTGTCACTATTCCATACCTCCTCAAAGCTTTGCACAACTGGTTCTTACTAGTGAAAACCATCTCCAAACAGAAATGAGGAACTTCAGTGTTAGGGTTAAACCTTGAAAATTTGGATTTCCCCCTCTGTAGCTCTCCATCTGAATCCTCCTCATAGCTGTAATCTTCATCTGATGACTCAAAGTTCCAATCTTTCTCCTCAGCTCCTATTTGTTCTTCAATATTGGCAATCAAATCCATTGGAACAAGATTATTTGAGTTTATCCAACTCTTTGAATCTTTCATTCTCTTCTTAAATTTCCTAGCATGCTTCCTTAACTCAACTCCTTCTGAATCTTCCCCACTATCTTCACTATGAGGAATGTATTCAGTGTCATCCTCTGAATCTGAAGTGTCACTGTCAGCAATATTGGGTGCTCTATGTTCACGGTCAGTAGCAGACACCATCTGAATGGGATTTAGCAGCATTGGATCACACACTTGTGACGCTGGAACTTGAGAATATGACATTATAACTTCAGCATGTTCTCTGCTTCTTCCTGTACTTTTCTTCTTTAGGGGACTGCTAATTACCTCTCTGATTACACCAGTATCATCTGGAACAAAAACATCTTCTGTTGGTTCAGCAGTGATGCTATCCTCAGGTGGTATGCTTCTTCTTGTAGTTTGATTCTTTAGGGGACTACTAATAACATATCTGATTACACCTGTATCATCTGGAACAAACACTTCCTCACTTGGTTCAGCAGTGATGATTACATCGGGTTCTTCATCAGATTCTTCCGGTTCTTCATCCTCAAAGTCACTTGCACTACTGCTGTCAACACTATCCTCCTCCTCATGGTATTCAACGAACACATTTGCTACTCCTCCAACAGAAATATACTCTGACATACTCACACAACGTGGATCATCAATGAGGAAAATCAAACCATCTGTAAGCTCAATTCCAGGAACATGGAAGTACAGCTTCATCGAATCCTTCACAGCTAAATGATCTCTAAGATATCCTAAAACCTCCTGCAGTGAGAGCTTGTCCCTCTCAATCTCTGAAATCGCCTCATATCCCCCCACATACTGCAGATTAGGACCAATTCGGACGAACTCGCCACCGAAGTGAAAACACACGTTCAGTATCTCTGTCGGGTCCATGATTGAACAGAAAATTCCTACAATGCAAGGAAACAACACCTAAGTATGCTAATCGGAACCCTAAATTAGATCAAAATCATAAATTTTTCTCCACCCGAAAACCCCCAAATTTTGCAGCTCCAAACCCTAACACTAATGGCGCCAAAAGAGAGAAAACAATGGTCAGCGGAGGAGGAGGAGGTCGGAGACATTACCTCGCCGTCCTTCTTCTTCTCCTCGTCACGATCGTCGCCGGCGGCCGCGGTCATCCCCACCTCGCCATCTCCGATGCAGCAGCAGAGGAAGACCAGGGGACGATGTTTGGACTGGACGGGCTGAATCAAACCTGGGACGGCCCAACTTAACCACGACGCTAGCCTCGCCCTACCCCCAATCCCAGCCAATGCTTGGCCATGTTGGCAATCCTTGTTTGGGAACGGCCCAAGGGTTCGATTTGGACCAGGATTGTCTAATTCGGTGTGCTAACTTCCGGGATCAAGAGTTTGGGGTTTGATTTCGCTGCGCCCTACAACTTCGAGGTTTAAAATGGACTTTACTCTTTTTATTACTAGTACTGTGTATCTACGTTAGCTGGCCTGGACAAACTTCCGGTCCGCTCTCCTCCAGGTGTCATCTTAGCTGAGGTACGGGAGCTCGGTGTTTTCTTTTGCAAAATTGCACCGATCTATTAATAATCACCAACAAGTACAAAGAGTCTTAAAAGCAAAAGAAATTTCAAATAGGTCACTGGACCCTAGCGAGGACTACAGACACTAGCACGAGCTGAAGGCACGCCGCCGTCCTCGCCCCTCCATCACCGGAGCTGGACAAAGATTATCGTAGTTGAGCTTGTTGTGGTAGATAGAAGGAAAGTCGTCATGCTAAGGCCCATAGGACCAGCGCACCAGAGCAGCAAGCATCGTCGAAGACGACAACCATAGATCGGAAGACACTAACCTCAAACCACACTGACGAATACTAAAAACGATCGGATCCCAAGAGATCCACCAGACGCACGACTCCACGTGCCCTCTGCCGGCGCTAAACGCACCACCGGAGAGAGGATAGGGCTAGGAGGACCTTATTCTGACTTCAGGATGCAGCCGCCGCCTCAACATCTCGAAGAAGACACTGAAAAAAGTCTAAACAAAAACGAAACCCTCCTGTCGGCGAGAGGCCGTGGTCCGCACACCTCCAAGACCCTAAGGCCACCGGAGGCGGAGCGGACCGACGGCTCGCCGGCGAGGGGATGAAACCCTAGATGAGTTTTGTTGGTCGCTCTCCTGGCGGCTGCCTTACGTACCTGTTCGGTAAAGCATATGACCTCGGTGTTTTCAGAGTTTGGTGTTCTTCATAGGTGTCTAGTAGCGGCCGAGGTGTTCTTTTTTTTAGGGGGCGGACGAGGTGTTCTTGTGAATATGTTTACTCAAATTATTTGTTTGGCGGTGTTGTAAAGATAGAGAAATATGTATCCTCACATATATGATTATTCACATCTAGGGGTGTAAACGGATCGGATCGGATCGGATTTTGACCGTACCATATCCTCTTTCCATATTAGTTTCTCAGATTCGGAGCGGAGCGGATAATGAACGGTTGTGGATTCGAATGCGGATATATTAGACCACGGATTCGAATCGGAAATGGAGCGGACTCGGGACGGACATGAAAGTAGTCGGATAAATACTCTCATAGGTAGATAATTATATTTCTAACAAAGTTTTGAGAGAGATTTAATCTTTCGGCCTTGCATGAACCAACTAGATAAGATAATAGAGATATGGTGTTAAAATTTAGAGTTAGACATGTCCGCCAAATGAACTCGTTAACTAATAAGTACTTGCTTTGCGATATTGTCCTTGATTTTTGACTCTAAAATTGAATTATCCGGTTTGAAACATGTAACTACCTCGGTAAATTACGCTCTTAGTTGCAAGCCTAGATGAGCAGAAATGGTTAAAATAGTACGGTGGGGCCAAATGCCACTCACAGGTAGACCTTTCGGCCGTCCTAACCATTTCTAAACATCGGGACAAGAACAAGCGACGTAATCGGCAGGCGAAGGGATCAACTACATACACAAATGAGTATGTATGCAAGCCACATACAACAGTCCTCAGAGCCATTCCATCTAAAAGAAATAGAAATATTGCAACGCCATACGGCAAGATCCAAATATCCTAGATAGATATAATAGTTTAGGATATCTCCTCATACATCAAACATCAGAGTATCAAAGTGAAGCAGAAACAAGATCCGAGTACGGATAAGAAGCAAATCGGCATAAGATGCCCCATAAATAAACACATCTCGCCCACAGATCTCACGGATCCCGCTCCGGAATCTCTACACCGAGTGATCGCTACAACATCGTCCGTCTCCTCCACCCAAAGATCCATCTTACGAGTATACCTGTTCATCTGAATCAAACAATTTATCGTGTGAGACCCTAGGGGTACTCAGCAAGTCTTTATGCCTCTAAAGGGGACACAACCTGGGGTGACGCAATTGCAGCAAAAGATAATACCTAACAATTCTATAGATCCTCGCTAACCATCCTCCTAACCAAAGATAGACGGATGTTCGTGAATTAATAACAACAGATATAACAGTAGTATTAACAGATCCATCCTCCTCCTCGCTTACCAACGAGGAAGCGGACGAACAACCCCCCCCATTCGTTGGCAGTTTTATTAACCATTCCATGAGTGTTGCACTATTTACGAGTCAGGTACTTAGTCAAATTAAAAGTGGTACTTTAGTTATACTTGTCTATGATCGAGAAACTGTGCTCCAAGTCGTCCATAACATGGACACGGCTTTCAGAAGATTTACCATAGGGTGCACAAATAGCAACGCACACTCGATCAACCTCGGAAAAACCAAATCAAAACCCAACGAGGCATTCTCGACAAAGCGATCACAGGATTCAGAAATGTTTCAGGGGGCCACCCCAATAAGCTACCCGCAACAAAGTTGGCCGGCTCCGAGACGGACCCAGGGTTTGCGACGACGGCTGTAAACGACTGGGAACCCGAAAGTGTGACTGGGCTTGTCGATATCGTGAAAACGTGGCGCGATCCAAAACAGTACAGGTGCTCCTCGCATAATCTTAAATAAAACAGTAAAACATGGCATAAGTACAGGATAGTAATAAAGCCCCAAACTACTTTGTGGCCCCAAGAAATAAGAATGAATCAAGATCTGGCTTAGGGGGGGTCCATAAGGCCTCCCGGATGTGGATAGTGCGAATAGTCAAGGAACAGGAATCAAGTACTCGGGGTCCTACGGGACACAAGTGAGCATGAAGAACCAAATAGCAGATATTACTCACCGGTGCCACTTTCATTAGTTATCCCATTACTACTCAGTTTATGTTGTTTAGGTACCTCATTATTCATCAGACACTCACATACCCCACACATGCTGTTCTACGACTCGCATGGCTCAAACAACTCCTGTAGTAATGGCTCATGGGATGGAGGAACAAGCTTCGGTGGGGTTTAAAAATAAAGGCTATGCAATACTTGGGATTCAATTTAATGCAATCGCGACTCAATGATGCAAGAATAAGATAGAGGCAATAGGTACTATATGTATGCAAGCATGTGGTAGTGCTTGCCTGGCAGCTCAGTTGAAGCGAGGGACGGATCTGGGTAGTGCTCCTGGGATTCCTGGTATATCCCCTGCTCAGCGTCTATTCGAAGAAGAACCAAACAAACAAGGGCCAACATAAATAGAGTGCACAAGCATATGAATTAAAATGCGACAAGCAACAATCATGCCATGATGAATGGTGCACAATTTGCATGGCAATAATGTAGCATGGCATGGGTGAGGTGTGGGGTACAAGATCAAAACATTTTATTAAGTTTTTAGCCCGGTTTGCTCTCATAACACTTGCTGTATACTTATTATTTATATGATGCATGCTGCAATTCAGAACATGGATTGCATAGATAGAACAGGCTCATCGCGCTGATCGATTTAGACATATTATTTGTCAAATTTGGAGTTATAAAACTAAAGTTATTAATTAATTAAGATAAGGCCATTTTATTGTAATTTTAATCACCTCGAAAATTTAAAATGTTCAAACATTATTTTGAATGACATATTTGAATTCCTCAAATTTTTCTGATTCCAAAACATATATCATTTGTATGATTTGGATTTATATTTGAAAAGTTATTTAAATCTGATTTGAATTTGAATTTAAAACAATTTTGGAAAAGCTTTATTTAAAACAAACAGCCAAAGAATACTTTTGTCACCCCGGCAAATCTAGCCACAACCACTAACGGTGGGCCAACTGCTGACTGGGCGAGACCCGCGCGTGGAAAGCTTTTGTTACCACGGCTCCACCCAGCCACTGAGGGTGACAGATGGGTCCGTCGGCTGCGGGCCCACGTGACAGTGGGGTTACTTCCAGAGGCTGACAGGTGGGGCTAGCGAGGAGCGCGGGTTACGGCCTGAGAAAGCAGAGGGACCTTTCTGCAAAATGCTAGTGCGGCTGACAGTGGGTCCACGGGGTACCGCGGGTTGAGGCGAAACAAAAAGGGGGGCTATTTGAAAAGTACCACAGGCCCGTACTGTTCTTCGTCCTCTTCGGTCTGACGGGAAATCAGCGCGCAGCGCAGAGCGGGGGATCGAACCCGGGTCTCGGGCGCCCGCGCTGAGGGGGGCTAGCCAGTGCGGCGGGGCTAGGGGAGTTGCCAGGAGGGGGTTTGGGCCTAGGTAAGGCTCGCTGCGGCGCGGAAAGCTTGCAGACACCAGCGAGCTCTGGCGCACGGAGGGCGTTCGGCGAAACGAGCGGCGGCGCTAGACGGCGACAGCGAAGCGGAGGATGTCAGGTAGGGAGTACTGCTCACCGCGAAGGGGCCGGTGGAGTTGGATCGGGCGGTGAGGCACCGGAGCAGCGAGGACGCAGGCGCTCCCCGGCGTTAGGGTTTCGGACGGCGAGGCGCAGGATCCGGCGGTGCTGGGGCTTCTCGTCCACGTCGGCACGTACAGGAAGCAGCATGGCGGTCTTCTCGGTCGCCCGGGCCACCTTCACGACGTGCCGGCCGGCTAGAACAAGGGGAAGCAGGGGTAGACGATGGCGTCTGGCGGCCGGAGCTGGGCGTCGGAGAGGAAGAAGAGGAAGAAGAGGGCTGGCTCTGGGCAGATCTGGCGACGCAGGAGATCCGTGTAGAGGAGGGTAAAGCGAGAGGGAGAGAGGAGAGGCAGCGTGTGGGCACGGGCAGATAAAGTAGCCTCGGGCCCTTTTCTCTCCTTCTCGATCACGTGCTTGCTCGGGCTAGGGAGAGGTAGGCGTGGAGAGGCTGCAGGTGGGGTCGGTGAGGAGTAGCAGCTGGAGCCAGCATGGCAGGCGGTAGAGAGAAAGAGAGGAGAGAGGGCTCGGGTTAGACTAGGCATGGGCTAGGTTTAGGGATTGCTAGGGATGGGGTATGGGTAGCTGAGGTGTGGGCCGAGGAGAGAGGGAAGGTGGCTTAGGGTTGATGAGGAAAAGGAGAGAGGGTGGTGTGGTGTTAGAGTGTTAGGGGTAGGGGATTAGGGTTAATCCCTAAGGCAAAGCATGAGGTAGCAAGGTGGTGATGGAGAGAGGGGATAGAGTTTTAGGTTCTTGCATGCATCAAGCTAGACCACACAAGAATGGGTGGAGTGGTGTTGGGTTTTAGCATGGCCCAAGCTAAGATCAAGGTGATGAGGATAAGGAGAGGAAAAGAGAGCTCACCAGAAGGACCCACTCTAAACCAAGGAAAAACCAAAGAAAAGAAAAAGGTGTCGATGGTGGATGCATGGCCCATGCAAAAATAATAAATGCCATGATTGATTTTTGTGAAAACAATGATAATATGGCATTATACTTATGCATCTCCTAGAAGTGGAATTAAGGCCAAGCCAAAAGAATTTATAGAAGTAGATCCATCCTATCTCCCATGAGCTAGACTAAATACCAAAAGAAAATAATGCAAGGTGGCATGATGACATGAGCATGATATAATTATGGTGCAACAATTGTATGTAGGAAGTAGCCATTATATTATTAAACCATGTAGCATTACCATTGTTAGACAATTGGGATGCTACAACTCTCCCCCACTAAACAGGAATCTCGCCCCGAGATTCTAGGAAGAAGAAGACTCAAAGATGGTACGATACTTGGCATGAAGCTCGTCTTCACGTTCCCAAGTGGCTTCATCAACAGAATGGTGCGACCACTGCACCTTGCAGAACTTGATGGACTTGTTGCGAGTCCTTCTTTCTGCGACTTCAAGGATTTTTGTGGGGTGTTCTTGATAAGACAGGTCTTCTTGGAGATTGATAAGCTCATGGTCCACGGTCCTGCCGGGATCCTTGAAGCACTTCTTGAGTTGAGAGATGTGGAAAACATCATGAACCTTGAGTTTTTCAGGAAGCTCAAGAGCATAAGCAACTTCTCCTCTTCTTCCATGGATTTTGAATGGACCGATGTATCTAGGAGCCAGCTTTCCTTTGATACCAAAGCGGTGCGTGCCTCTCATGGGAGTGACACGAAAACGAGATCACCGGGGACATACTCCATGTCCGTGCTTTCTATCATAATTGCTCTTACGACTTTGAGCAATCTTCGTGGTTTCAAGAATGATATGAACTTTCTCCTTCGCTTGAGTTACAATGTCGAGGCCAAACAATATTCTTTCACTGCTACCACCAACCAATCGGAGTTCTGCATTTGCGACCATAGAGAGCCTCAAATGGTGCCATCTTTAGACTTTTCTGGAAGCTGTTGTTGTAAGAGAATTCAGCATAAGGAAGACATTCTTCCCACTTCATGCCGAAAGAGATGACGCAAGCACGGAGCATATCTTCTAGAATCTGATTGATCCTTTCAACTTGTCCTTGCGACTGAGGGTGGTAAGCTGTGCTGAAGTTTAGTTTTGTTCCCAAAGCATTTTGGAAACTTCCCCAAAACTTGGAAGTGAAGATGCTTCCACGGTCTGAACTGATCTCAAGAGGGACTCCATACAGAGAGACAATTCTGTTGATATAGAGCTCAGCCAACTAAATTGCAGAAATTGTTTCCTTGACGGGAAAGAAGTGAGCCACTTTGGAAAGCCTGTCAATGACAACAAAGATTGCATTGTTGCCCTTCTGCGACCTTGGAAAACCAGTGATGAAGTCCATCTCTACCTTCTCCCATTTCCATTCCGGGGGTTTCAATGGATGTAGAAGACCGGAAGGTTTCTGATGGACAACTTTAACTCTGCGGCAGACATCACACTCCGAGACATACTTGGCACAATATCGTTTCAATCCAGGCCACCAATATTGTGTTTTCAAGTCCATGTACATCTTTGTGCTGCCAGGGTGGATAGAAAGAACAAAATCATGCGCCTCCTTGAGAACTTGCTCTCTCAAACCCGGGTAGTTCGGAACAAACATCCGGTGTTCAAAGAAAAGAGAACCTTGGTCGTCGACGTGGAAGGACTCATACTTCGGAAGCTGAATGTTGGAGATGATCTTTTTGGTGTACGGATCACCAAGTTGAATGGAGCGAACCTTTTATTCCAAGAGAGGGGTTGCCAGAAGGTTCAGAAGATACCCTTGATCCACAATTTCAAGGTTGAGCTGACGGAATTCCTCGCACAAGAGAGGCTATTGTTCTTCCACCATGAGATTGCTGACATAAGCTTTGCGGCTGAGAGCATCGGCCATGACATTAGCTTTGCCCGGAGTGTAGTTGATGGTCAAATCGAAATCATTGATTGCTTCAATCCACCTCCTCTGACGAAGGTTGAGGTCAGGCTGTGTGAAGATATACTTCAGACTCTTGTGATCAGAAAAGATTTCACAACGGTTGCCAAGCAAGTAATGCCTCCATACTTTCAAAGCAAAGACAATCGCTCATGAGCTCGAGGTCATGTGTAGGATAGTTGATCTCATGCGTCTTCAACTGTCGAGAGGCATAAGCAACAACTTGTTTTTCTTGCATAAGGACCGCACCCAATCCTTGCAATGAGGCGTCACAGAATATCTAGAAAAGCTTTGATGTATCTGGAGGAATCAAAACTGGTGTGGAAGTGAGCTTCTCTTTGAGTGTTTCAAAGCTTGCTTGACATGCAGGAGTCCAAAGGTATTTCTTGCCTTTCTTGAGGAGATCGGTAAGAGGCTTCGCAATCTTGAAGTTCTGCACGGTTATCGGCAATAACTAGCCAAACCAAGGAAACTCTGCACTTCTTTGACATTTACGGGAGGAAGCCGGTCAACAATTGTTTTAAGTTTACGGGTTGTGGCAATGCCCTTGGCAGAGATGACGTGACCAAGATAGGTGACTTGCGGGAGCCAAAACTCACATTTGGAGAACTTTGCATACAAGCGGTTCTCACGAAGTTTGTTTAGGACACACCGAAGGTGTTCTTCATGTTCTTCCTTTGACTTAGAATAGACTAGGATGTCATCCAGATAGACCACAACGAACTTATGAAGATACTCCATGAAAACCGAGTTCATAAGCCTCGAGAAGGTGACAGGTGCGTTGGTGAGACCGAAAGACATGACCGTGTACTCATACAGGCCATAGCGGGTGGTGAAAGCTGTTTTAGGAACATCTTCCTTGCGAATCTTGATTTGATGATATCCACTTCTCAAGTCAATCTTAGAGAAAACCACAGCTCCAGCTAGCTGGTCGAAGAGATCATTAATCCGCGGAAGGGGATATTTATTCTTGATGGTTTTAGCATTGAGAGCCCGATAGTCAACACAAAGTCTATCAGTCTTGTCCCGCTTCTTCACAAAGATGGTTGGGCTACCCCAAGAAGAAATCTTGCTGAATGAAACCCAACTTCTCTTGTTCATCGTCGACGTTTGAGTTCAGCCAACTCAGCAGGACCCATTTTATAAGGCCGCTTAGAAATAGGAGCGGTACCAGGTTCAAGCTCAATCACAAACTCAACCTCATGATCCGGAGGCATACCTGGCAAATCTTCAGGAAAGACATCTGGGAACTCACAGACCACCGGAACACTCTGAATAGCTTCCATAGCATCATCATTCAGAGTCGCCAAAGAGAAAAGCTGAATAGTAGGAGTCAGACTTGGAGAATAGACTATGTGGCCTTCAGGGATTTTTAGAGAAACCGAGCGTTCAGCACAATCAATCACAGCTGCATTTGCTGTCAACCAATCCATGCCTAGGATAACATCAATGTCAGAATTGCCCAGAATAATTAAGGAAGCCTGGAACAAATAACCACCAATCTCAATTTGATTGCCATGGCTGATTTTAGAAGCCCTCATGCTTGAACCAGGAGATTGCACCATGAGGCAAGTTGGTAAAGCATCAGAAGGTAACCCGTTACCCTCCGCAAACTTGTAAGACACGAAAGAATGAGATGCACCAGAATCAAATAAAACTCTTGCAGGAACTGAGTTAACAGGAAGCATACCCATCACAACTCGTGTGCATGCTCAAATTGAGCGACATTGACACAGCTTAGCACAGATGAGACCGGGCTTAGTGTTGATGTTGAGAGTCCGAGGTGGTGGTGCACGAACCATAGGAGAGCTTGCCGCAGATCTTGGAGGTGGTGGAGGAAGAGACTTGTTGTTCATTGGACAGTTCCATTGTTGATGCCCAGTGTTTCCACAAGTGTAACAAGCACCAGGTGGCCGTGGAGCAACGTAGCTGAGGACTCCGCTTGAGCTCGTGGTTGTGGTTGTAGCCCCGGAGGAGCAGCGGTGAGGAAGTTTGGTGGCCTTGCTGCGTAGCTTGAAGGTCTTAGTGGAGTCGGAGCGACGGTGGGGTGTTAGGAACCCGGACCACGCTTAAAGGAGTTGACATAGTTGAAGAGCTTTGCATCACGGTTGTGTTTCTTTGACTCCTCAAACACTTGCCTACTTGCTTCTTCTGCAGAGCTGTATGTTGGAGTTCTAGAAAAGACGCTGCCTTGCATGTGTGATTGCATATTTAATCGATGCATTGAGCCCTTATGAACCTCTTTTGCTTCTTCTTGTCATCGGAGATCTCATCGCCACCATAACGAGAAAGGTTCATGAAGTTTCGATGTAGGTATTGACATTGTCATTGCCACCTTGAGGTTGAGAAACACTTCCTTCATCCTCTCCATGACAATTTCTGACAGATATTGCTCTTTGAAAGCTCCAGTGAACTGTTCCCAAGTAGGCTGAAAACTAGTGTAGTTTGCCTTGAGGTAATTCTCCCACCACAGAGCTGCATCTCCCTTCAGAAGGTGAGTGGCACATTTTACCCATTCTTGCTCAGGAACATCAGCAGTCACCAGTAACCTTGACATCTCCCGCAACCAATCATCAGCATCAAGTGGTTGATCAGAAACATCAAATTGACGTGGGTTGAACTTCAGGAAGCTTTTGATGTCTCCTCGCTTGGGAGGTGGAGGTATCGGAACAAACTCATTCCTCCTGACACTTTCTTCAAATCGCTGCTTTGATTCACATTGCATTGCGGCCAAGGCATTGGCGATGCTTGCCAACGCAGCCCCCAGTTCAGGTTGTATGTCCTCCTCAGAACGGCGTGGTGGTGCCATCCCGTGATTGATATAAAACACAAGTTAGTACCATAATGGAGAATAATAATAATCCAAAATAGTACCAAAATGGAATTAACCAAGATTTAAAGGATACAATTTACTAGGATGATATTAAAATATCAACAAAGTTCAAAGCACCTAGAAGATATTAAGCATATCGCACACGACTGAACAAGGAGTGTGGTACACAAAACTAAAGAAAAAAATTTCCGCAAATTTCGGCATTAAAATACCACTATATGCGCAAAACCACTTAACGAATCAAGATTAGTAACTCTACCAATTCAATATACAAGAGCGAATGAGAAAAGTAGTGGTATGGTCGCGACTCCATCCCGCACTCAAATCATTACTCCGTACATGAATAAGTAAAACACATATCCCAACACCTTCTTCTTAAGATGAACCTAAAGATTAGTAACTACGGAAACGAACACCCCAAACAAGATAACGTCGGATAACAAAGAGTAAGACAGATCGCGTCGGTATACAATGAATCAGATAGATCGCGTCGGTTTGCAAAAGCCTGTCGGTATGGAATGTACCAACAGTTGATAACCAAAAGGCAGATAATGATAACATGTTGGATGCAACAGATAGACAAGGAATTCACACACACACACACGCACACACACACAACCTATGGTACTACGGAACCCAGAACACGTGAATCCTAGTTTAAATTTTTAGAATAGGATTGAAAACGTTACACTTCCTTACCAGAAAAAGGGTGGGTGGGTGGGTAAGAAGAAAAGTGGAAGCAGTCCTACTCTCACGTTTGTTTTTCCCTAGTATACATAGCTACCAAAATATTTACTAGACTGACAACGACCATTTGGCTGAGACCCTGAAGGGCGGGATGGCTCTGATACCAATTGTAACTACCTCGGTGAATTACGCTCTTAGTTGCAAGCCTGGATGAGCGGAAATGGTTAAAATAGTACGGTGGGGCCAAATGCCACTCACAGGTAGACCTTTCGGCCGTCCTAACCATTTCCATAAATCGGGACAAGAACAAGCGGCGTAATCGGCAGGCGAAGGGATCAACTACATACACAAATGAGTATGTATGCAAGCCACATACAACAGTCCTCAGAGCCATTCCATCTAAAAGAAATAGAAATATTGCAACGCCATACGGCAAGATCCAAATATCCTAGATAGATATAATAGTTTAGGATATCTCCTCATACATCAAACATTAGAGTATCAGGCGGAAGCAGAAAACAAGATCCGAGTACGGATACGAAGCAAATCGGCATAAGATGCCCCATAAATAAACACATCCCGCCCACAGATCTCACGGATCCCCGTTCCCGGAATCTCTACACCGAGTGATCGTTGCCAACATCGTCCGTATCCTCCACCCAGTATCCATCTTGCGAGTATACCTGTTCATCTGAATCAAACAATTTATCGTGTGAGACCCTAGGGGTACTCAGCAAGTCTTTATGCCTCTAAAGGGGACACAACCTGGGGTGACGCAATTGCAGCAAAAGATAATACCTAACAATTCTATAGATCCTCGCTAACCATCCGCCTAACCAAAGATAGACGGATGTCCGTGAATTAATAACAACAGATATAATAGTAGTATTAACATATCCATCCTCCTCCTCGCTTACCAACGAGGAAGCGGACGAACAACCCCCCCATTCGTTGGCAGTTTTATTAACCATTCCATGAGTGTTGCACTATTTACGAGTCAGGTACTTAGTCAAATTAAAAGCGGTACTTTAGTTATACTTGTCTATGATCGAGAAACTGTGCTCCAAGTCGTCCATAACCGCGGACACGGCTTTCAGAAAGATTTACCCTGCAGGGGTGCACAAATAGCAACACACACTCGATCAACCTCGGAAAAAACAAATCAAAACCCAACGAGGCATTCTCGACAAAGCGATCACATGATTCAGAAATGTTTCAGGGGGCCACCCCAATAAGCTACCATAGCGAAGTTGGCGGCTCGAGACGGACCCAGGGTTTTGACGGCGGTATCAGCTTATTTGGGAACCCGAAAGTGTGACTGGGCTTGTCGATACCACGAAAACGTGGCGCGATCCAAAACAGTACAGGTGCTCCTCGCACAATCTTAAATAAAACAGTAAAACATGGCATAAGTACAGGATAGTAATAAAGCCCCAAACTACTTTGTGGCCCCAAGAAATAAGAATGAATCAAGCTCTGGCTCAGGGGGGTCCATAAGGCCTCCCGGATGTGGATAGTGCGAATAGTCAAGGAACAGGAATCAAGTACTCGGGGTCCTACGGGACACAAGTGAGCATGAAGAACCAAATAGCAGATATTGCTCACCGGTGCCACTTTCATTAGTTATCCCATTACTACTCAGTTTATGTTGTTTAGGTACCTCATTATTCATCAGACACTCACATAACCTACACATGCTGTTCTACGACTCGCATGGCTCAAACAACTCCTGTAGTAATGGCTCATGGGATGGAGGAACAAGCTTCGGTGGGGTTTAAAAATAAAGGCTATGCAATACTTGGGATTCAATTTAATGCAATCGTGACTCAATGATGCAAGAATAAGATAGAGGCAATAGGTACTATATGTATGCAAGCATGTGGTAGTGCTTGCACTGCAGCTCGATTGAAGCGAGGGACGGATGGGTAGTGCTCCTGGATTCTGGTATATCCCACCCGGCCTATTCGAAGAAGAACCAAACAAACAAGGGCCAACATAAATAGAGTGCACAAGCATATGAATTAAAATGCGACAAGCAACAATCATGCCATGATGAATGGTGCACAATTTGCATGGCAATAATGTAGCATGGCATGGGTGAGGTGTGGGGTACAAGATCAAAACATTTTATTAAGTTTTTAGCCCAGTTTGCTCTCATAACACTTGATGTATACTTATTATTTATATGATGCATGCTGCAATTCAGAACATGGAATGCATAGATAGAACGGGCTCATCGCGCTGATCGATTTAGACATATTATTTGTCAAATTTGGAGTTATAAAACAAAAGTTATTAATTAATTAAGATAAGGCCATTTTATTGTAATTTTAATCACCTCGAAAATTTAAAATGTTCAAACATTATTTTGAATGACATATTTGAATTCCTCAAATTTTTCTGATTCCAAAACATATATCATTTGTATGATTTGGATTTATATTTGAAAAGTTATTTAAATCTGATTTGAATTTGAATTTAAAACAATTTTGGAAAAGGTTTATTTAAAACAAACAGCCAGAGAATACTTTTGTCATCCCGGCAAATCTAGCCACAACCACTGACGGTGGGCCAGCTGCTGACTGGGCGAGACCCGCGCGTGGAAAGCTTTTGTTACCGCGGCTCCACCCAGCCACTGAGGGTGACAGATGGGTCCGTCGGCTGCGGGCCCACGTGACAGTGGGGTTACTTCCAGAGGCTGACAGGTGGGGCTAGCGAGGCCGGAGTTCTACTGAGAAAGCAGAGGCACCTTTCTGCAAAATGCTAGTGCGGCTGACAGTGGGTCCACGGGGTACCGCGGGTTGAGGCGAAACAAAAAGGGGGGCTATTTGAAAAGTACCACAGGCCTGTACTGTTCTTCGTCCTCTTCGGTCTGACGGGAAATCAGCGCGCAGCGTAGAGCGGTGGATCGAACCCGGGTCTCGGGCGCCCACGCTGAGGGGGGCTAGCCAGTGCGGCGGGGCTAGGGGAGTTGCCAGGAGGGGGTTTGGGCCTAGGTAAGGCTCGCTGCGGCGCGGAAAGCTTGTAGACACCAGCGAGCTCTAGCGCATGGAGGTGTTTACGGAAAGCAATGGCCAGACAGCGGCAATGAGCGGAGGATGTCAGGTAGGGAGTAATGCTCACCGCGGAGGGGCCGGTGGAGTTGGATCGGGCGGGAAGGCACCGGAGCGGCGAGGACGCAGGCGCTCCCCGGCGTTAGGGTTTCAGACGGCGAGGCGCAGGATCCGGCGGTGCTGGGGCTTCTCGTCCACGTCGGCGCGTACAGGAAGCAGCATGGCGGTCTTCTCGGTCGCCCAGGCCACCTTCACGACGTGCCGGCCGGCTAGAACAAGGGAAAGCAGGGGTGGACGGCGGCGTCTGGCGGCGGGCTGGCGTCGGAGGAAGAAGAAGGGAAGAAGAGGGCCGGCTCGGGCAGATCTGGCGTCAGAGCCGTGTGGAGGAGGGTAAAGCGAGAGGGAGAGAGGAGAGGCAGCGTGTGGGCACGGGCAGATAAAGTAGCCTCGGGCCCTTTTCTCTCCTTCTCGATCACGTGCTTGCTCGGGCTGGGGAGAGGTAGGCGTGGAGAGGCAGGTGGGGTCGGTGAGGAGAAGATGGAGCCAAGATGGCAAAGGAGAGAAAGAGAGGAGAGAGGGCTCGGGTTAGACTAGGCATGGGCTAGGTTTAGGGTTTGCTAGGGATGGGGTATGGGTAGCTGAGGTGTGGGCCGAGGAGAGAGGGAAGGTGGCTTAGGGTTGATGAGGAAAAGGAGAGAGGGTGGTGTGGTGTTAGAGTGTTAGGGGTAGGGTATTAGGGTTAATCCCTAAGGCAAAGCATGAGGTAGCAAGGTGGTGATGGAGAGAGGGGATAGAGTTTTAGGTTCTTGCATGCATCAAGCTAGACCACACAAGAATGGGTGGAGTGGTGTTGGGTTTTAGCATGGCCCAAGCTAAGATCAAGGTGATGAGGATAAGGAGAGGAAAAGAGAGCTCACCAGAAGGACCCACTCTAAACCAAGGAAAAACCAAAGAAAAGAAAAAGGTGTCGATGGTGGATGCATGGCCGATTCAAAAATAATAAATGCCATGATTGATTTTTGTGAAAACAACGATAATATGGCATTATACTTATGCATCTCCCAGAAGTGGAATTAAGGCCAAGCCAAAAGAATTTATAGAAGTAGATCCATCCTATCTCCCATGAGCTAGACTAAATACCAAAAGAAAATAAAATACAATCTCATGGGTAATGGGATGGTGGAATTATAAGGTGGTGAAAAGAAAGGTGGTGGAGATGGATAAAAGATATGCCCCCAACTCAACTTGGGCATTTAAGCAATATATCAATAACCAAATACAATATCAAGAGGCAAATACAATTAATAATGCATATGAGAGGAGAACCACAAGGAAAAAGGGTTTTATATGATGCTCAAATGCAAGGTGGCATGATGACATGAGCATGATATAATTATGGTGCAACAATTGTATGTAGGAAGTAGCCATTATATTATTAAACCATGTAGCATTACCATTGTTAGACAATTGGGATGCTACAACTCTCCCCCACTAAACAGGAATCTCGCCCCGAGATTCTAGGAAGAAGAAGACTCAAAGATGGTAGGATACTTGGCACGAAGCTCGTCTTCACGTTCCCAAGTGGCTTCATCAACAGAATGGTGCGACCACTGCACCTTGCAGAACTTGATGGACTTGTTGCGAGTCCTTCTTTCTACGACTTCAAGGATTTTTGTGGGGTGCTCTTGATAAGACAAGTCTTCTTGGAGATTGATAAGCTCATGGTCCACGGTCCTGCCAGGATCCTTGAAGCACTTCTTGAGTTGAGAGATGTGGAAAACATCATGAACCTTGAGTTTTTCAGGAAGCTCAAGAGCATAAGCAACTTATCCTCTTCTTCCACGGATTTTGAATGGACCGATGTATCTAGGAGCCAGCTTTCCTTTGATACCAAAGCGGTGCGTGCCTCTCATGGGAGTGACACGAAGGTAAACGAGATCACCAGGGACATACTCCATGTCCGTGTGCTTTCTATCATAATTGCTCTTCTGGCGACTTTGAGCAATCTTCAGGTTTTCAAGAATGATATGAACTTTCTCCTCCGCTTGAGTTACAATGTCAGGGCCAAACAATATTCTTTCACCTGCGCCCGACCAACCAATCGGAGTTCTGCATTTGCGACCATAGAGAGCCTCAAATGGTGCCATCTTTAGACTTTTCTGGAAGCTGTTGTTGTAAGAGAATTCAGCATAAGGAAGACATTCTTCCCACTTCATGCCGAAAGAGATGACGCAAGCACGAGCATATCTTCCGAATCTGATTGATCCTTTCAACTTGTCCTTGCGATGAGGGTGGTAAGCTGTCTGAAGTTTAGTTTTGTTCCCAAAGCATTTTGGAAACTTCCCGAACTTGGAAGTGAAGATGCTTCCACGGTCCGAACCGATCTCAAGAGGGACTCCATAGAGAGACAATTACATTGATATAGAGCTCAGCCAACTAAATTGCGTAAATTGTTTCCTTGACGGGAAAGAAGTGAGCCACTTTGAAAGCTGTCAATGACAACAAAGATTGCATTGTTGCCCTTCTCGACCTTGGAAAACCAGTGATGAAGTCCATCTCTACCTTCTCCCATTTCCATTCGGGGTTTCAATGGATGTAGAAGACGGAAGGTTTCGATGGACAACTTTAACTCTGGCGGACATCACACTCGAGACATACTTGGCACAATATCGCTTCAATCAGGCCACCAATATTGTGTTTTCAAGTCCATGTACATCTTTGTCCGCCAGGTGGATAGAAAGAACAAAATCATGCGCCTCCTTGAGAACT
Organism: Avena insularis; assembly: GCA_023614405.1. Taxonomy (NCBI): domain Eukaryota; kingdom Viridiplantae; phylum Streptophyta; class Magnoliopsida; order Poales; family Poaceae; genus Avena; species Avena insularis. The sequence goes on along the minus strand of CM042696.1, from coordinate 88,675,464 downwards.
TGCTCTCTCAAACCCGGGTAGTTGAACAAACATCCGGTGTTCAAAGAAAAGAACCTTGGTCGTCGACGTGGAAGGACTCATACTTGAAGCTGAATGTTGAGATGATCTTTTGGTGTCTGGATCACCAAGTTGAATGGAGCGAACCTTTTATTCCAAGAGAGGGTTGCGGAAGGTTCGAAGATACCCTTGATCCACAATTTCAAGGTTGAGGCGACGAATTCCTCGCACAAGAGAGGCTATTGTTCTTCCACCATGAGATTCTTGACATAAGCTTTCGGTGAGAGCATCGGCCATGACATTAGCTTTGCCCGGAGTGTAGTTGATGGTCAAATCGAAATCATTGATTGCTTCAATCCACCTCCTCTGACGAAGGTTGAGGTCAGGCTGTGTGAAGATATACTTCAGACTCTTGTGATCAGAAAAGATTTCACAACGGTTGCCAAGCAAGTAATGCCTCCATACTTTCAAAGCAAAGACAACTGCTGCGAGCTCGAGGTCATGTGTAGGATAGTTGATCTCATGCGTCTTCAACTGTCGAGAGGCATAAGCAACAACTTGTTTTTCTTGCATAAGGACCGCACCCAATCCTTGCAATGAGGCGTCACAGAATATCTAGAAAAGCTTTGATGTATCTGGAGGAATCAAAACTGGTGTGGAAGTGAGCTTCTCTTTGAGTGTTTCAAAGCTTGCTTGACATGCAGGAGTCCAAAGGTATTTCTTGCCTTTCTTGAGGAGATCGGTAAGAGGCTTCGCAATCTTCGAGAAGTTCTGCACGAAGCGACGGCAATAACTAGCCAAACCAAGGAAACTCCAGACTTCTTTGACATTTACAGGAGGAAGCCAGTCAACAATTGTTTTAACAGTTTCTGGGTTGACGGCAATGCCCTTGGCAGAGATGACGTGACCAAGATAGGTGACTTGCGGGAGCCAAAACTCACATTTGGAGAACTTTGCATACAAGCGGTTCTCACGAAGTTTGTTTAGGACACACCGAAGGTGTTCTTCATGTTCTTCCTTTGACTTAGAATAGACTAGGATGTCATCCAGATAGACCACAACGAACTTATGAAGATACTCCATGAAAACCGAGTTCATAAGCCTCGAGAAGGTGACAGGTGCGTTGGTGAGACCGAAAGACATGACCGTGTACTCATACAGGCCATAGCGGGTGGTGAAAGCTGTTTTAGGAACATCTTCCTTGCGAATCTTGATTTGATGATATCCACTTCTCAAGTCAAGCTTAGAGAAACCACGCTCAACTAGCTGGTCGAAGAGATCATTAATCCGCGGAAGGGGATATTTATTCTTGATGGTTTTAGCATTGAGAGCCCGATAGTCAACACAAAGTCTATCAGTCTTGTCCCGCTTCTTCACAAAGATGGTTGGGCTACCCCAAGAAGAAGTACTGTGCTGAATGAAACCCAACTTCTCTTGTTCATCAAGCTGACGTTTGAGTTCAGCCAACTCAGCAGGACCCATTTTATAAGGCCGCTTAGAAATAGGAGCGGTACCAGGTTCAAGCTCAATCACAAACTCAACCTCACAATCCGGAGGCATACCGGGCAACTCTTCAGGAAAGACATCTGGGAACTCACAGACCACCGGAACACTCTGAATAGCTTCCATAGCATCATCATTCAGAGTCGTCAAAGAGAAAAGCTGAATAGTAGGAGTCAGACTTGGAGAATAGACTATGTGGCCTTCAGGGATTTTTAGAGAAACCGAGCGTTCAGCATAATCAATCACAGCTGCATTTGCTGTCAACCAATCCATGCCCAGGATAACATCAATGTCAGAATTGCCCAGAATAATTAAGGAAGCCTGGAACGAATAACCACCAATCTCAATTTGATTGCCATGGCTGATTTTAGAAGCCCTCATGCTTGAACCAGGAGATTGCACCATGAGGCAAGTTGGTAAAGCATCAGAAGGTAACCCGTTACCCTCCGCAAACTTGTAAGACACGAAAGAATGAGATGCACCAGAATCAAATAAAACTCTTGTAGGAACTGAGTTAATAGGAAGCATACCCATCACAACTCCAGGTGCATGCTCAGCTTGAGCGACATTGACACAGTTGGCACGAGCAACAGTAGACCCGGGCTTAGTGTTGATGTTGAGAGTCCGAGGTGGTGGTGCACGAACCATAGGAGAGCTTGCCGCAGATCTTGGAGGTGGTGGAGGAAGAGCCTTGTTGTTCATTGGACAGTTCCATTGTTGATGCCCAGTGTTTCCACAAGTGTAACAAGCACCAGGTGGACGTGGAGCAACGTAGCTGTGGACTCCTTGAGCGCCCAGTAGTTGTGGTTGTAGCCCCTGGGAGCAGCAGTGAGGAAGTTTGGTGGCCTTGCTGCGTAGCTTGAAGGTCTTGGTGGAGTCGGGAGCGATGGTGGGGTGTTAGGAACCCAGACACGACGCTTAAAAGGAGTTGACATAGTTGAAGAGCTTGCTGCATCACGGTTGTGTTTCTTTGACTCCTCAAACACTTGCCTACTTGCTTCTTCCTGCAGAGCTGTATGTTGGAGTTCTAGAAAAGACGTTGGCCTTGCATGTGTGATTGCATATTTAATCGATGCATTGAGCCCTTGTCTGAACCTCTTTTGCTTCTTCTTGTCATCAGAGATCTCATCGCCACCATAACAAGAAAGGTTCATGAAGTTTCTGATGTAGGTATTGACATTGTCATTGCCACCTTGAGGTTGAGAAACACTTCCTTCATCCTCTCCATGACAATTTCGAGATATTGCTCTTTGAAAGCTCCATGAACTGTTCCCAAGTAGGCTGAAAACCAAAGATAGTTTGCCTTGAGGTAATTCTCCCACCACGAGCTGCATCTCCCTTGAGGTGAGTGGCACATTTACCCATTCTTGCTCAGAACATCAGCGGTACCAAGAACCTTGTCATCTCCCGCAACCAATCATCAGCATCAAGTGGTTGATCAGAAACATCAAATTGACGTGGGTTGAACTTCAGGAAGCTTTTGATGTCTCCTCGCTTGGGAGGTGGAGGTATCGGAACAAAATCATTCCTCCTGACACTTTCTTCAAATCGCTGGTTCTCAAGCATTATGCCAAGGCATTGGCGATGCTTGCCAACGCACCCCGATTCAGGTTGTATGTCCTCCTCGAGCAGGCGTGGTGGTGCCATCCCGTGATTGATATAAAACACAAGTTAGTACCATAATGGAGAATAATAATAATCCAAAATAGTACCAAAATGGAATTAACCAAGATTTAAAGGATACAATTTACTAGGATGATATTAAAATATCAACAAAGTTCAAAGCACCTAGAAGATATTAAGCATATCGCACACGACTGAACAAGGAGTGTGGTACACAAAACTAAAGAAAAAAATTCCGCAAATTTCGGCATTAAAATACCACTATATGCGCAAAACCACTTAACGAATCAAGATTAGTAACTCTACCAATTCAATATACAAGAGCGAATGAGAAAAGTAGTGGTATGGTCACGACTCCATCCCGCACTCAAATCATTACTCCGCACATGAATAAGTAAAACACATATCCCAACACCTTCTTCTTAAGATGAACCTAAAGATTAGTAACTACGAAAACGAACACCCCAAACAAGATAACGTCGGATAACAAATAGTAAGACAGATCGCGTCGGTATACAACAAATTAGATAGATCGCGTCGGTTTGCAAAAGCCTGTCGGTATGGAATGTACCAACAGTTGATAACCAAAAGGCAGATAATGATAATATGTTGGATGCAACAGATAGACAAGGAATTCACACACACACACACACAACCTATGGTACTACGGAACCCAGAACACGTGAATCCTAGTTTGAATTTTTAGAATAGGATTGAAAACGTTACACTTCCTTACCAGAAAAAGGGTGGGTGGATGGGTAAGAAGAAAAGTGGAAGCAGTCCTACTCTCACGTTTGTTTTTTCCTAGTATACATAGCTACCAAAATATTTACTAGACTGACAACGACCATTTGGCTTAGACCCTGAAGGGCGGGATGACTCTGATACCAATTGTAACTACCTCGGTGAATTACGCTCTTAGTTGCAAGCCTGGATGAGCGGAAATGGTTAAAATAGTACGGTGGGGCCAAATGCCACTCACAGGTAGACCTTTCGGCCGTCCTAACCATTTCCAAACATCGGGACAAGAACGAGCGCGTGTCGGCAGGCGAAGGGATCAACTACATACACAAATGAGTATGTATGCAAGCCACATACAACAGTCCTCAGAGCCATTCCATCTAAAAGAAATAGAAATATTGCAACGCCATACGGCAAGATCCAAATATCCTAGATAGATATAATAGTTTAGGATATCTCCTCATACATCAAACATTAGAGTATCAGGCGGAAGCAGAAAACAAGATCCGAGTACGGATCAGAAGCAAATCGGCATAAGATGCCCCATAAATAAACACATCCCGCCCACAGATCTCACGGATCCCGTTCCGGAATCTCTACACCGAGTGATCGCTGCCAACATCGTCTGTCTCCTCCACCCAAAGATCCATCTTGCAGTATACCGTTCATCCGAATCAAACAATTTATCGTGTGAGACCCTAGGGTAAATTTTCAGCAAGTCTTTATGCCTCTAAAGGGACACAACAGGGTGACGAATTGCAGCAAAAGATAATACCTAACAATTCTATAGATCCTCGCTAACCATCCGCCTAACCAAAGATAGACGGATGTCCGTGAATTAATAACAACAGATATAATAGTAGTATTAACAGATCCATCCTCCTCCTCGCTTACCAACGAGGAAGCGGACGAACAACCCCCCCCATTCGTTGGCAGTTTTATTAACCATTCCATGAGTGTTGCACTATTTACGAGTCAGGTACTTAGTCAAATTAAAAGTGGTACTTTAGTTATACTTGTCTATGATCGAGAAACTGTGCTCCAAGTCGTCCATAACCATGACACGGCTTTCAGAAGATTTACCTGTAGGGTGCACAAATAGCAACACACACTCGATCAACCTCGAAAACCAAATCAAAACCCAACGAGGCATTCTCGACAAAGCGATCACATGATTCAGAAATGTTTGAGGCCACCCTAATAAGCTACACGCAACGAAGTTGGCGGCTCGAGACGGACCTGTGGTTTGCGACGGCTGTAAACGACTGGGAACCCGAAAGTGTGACTGGGCTTGTCGATACCGCGAAAACGTAGCGCGATCCAAAATAGTACAGGTGCTCCTCGCACAATCTTAAATAAAACAATAAAACATGGCATAAGTACAGGATAGTAATAAAGCCCCAAACTACTTTGTGGCCCCAAGAAATAAGAATGAATCAAGCTCTGGCTCAGGGGGGTCCATAAGGCCTCCCGGATGTGGATAGTGCGAATAGTCAAGGAACAGGAATCAAGTACTCGGGGTCCTACGGGACACAAGTGAGCATGAAGAACCAAATAGCAGATATTGCTCACCGGTGCCACTTTCATTAGTTATCCCATTACTACTCAGTTTATGTTGTTTAGGTACCTCATTATTCATCAGACACTCACATACCCTACACATGCTGTTCTACGACTCGCATGGCTCAAACAACTCCTGTAGTAATGGCTCATGGGATGGAGGAACAAGCTTCGGTGGGGTTTAAAAATAAAGGCTATGCAATACTTGGGATTCAATTTAATGCAATCGCGACTCAATGATGCAAGAATAAGATAGAGGCAATAGGTACTATATGTATGAAAGCATGTGGTAGTGCTTGCCTGGCAGCTCAGTTGAAGCGAGGGACGGATCTGGGTAGTGCTCCTGGGATTCCTGGTATATCCCCTGCTCAGCGTCTATTCGAAGAAGAACCAAACAAACAAGGGCCAACATAAATAGAGTGCACAAGCATATGGATTAAAATGCGATAAGCAACAATCATGCCATGATGAATGGTTCACAATTTGCATGGCAATAATGTAGCATGGCATGGGTGAGGTGTGGGGTACAAGATCAAAACATTTTATTAAGTTTTTAGCCCGGTTTGCTCTCATAACACTTCCTGTATACTTATTATTTATATGATGCATGCTGCAATTTAGAACATGGAATGCATAGATAGAACGGGCTCGTCGCGCTGATCGATTTAGACATATTATTTGTCAAATTTGGAGTTATTAATTAATTAAGATAAGGCCATTTTATTGTAATTTTAATCACCTCGAAATTTTAAAATGTTCAAACATTATTTTGAATGACATATTTGAATTCCTCAAATTTTTCTGATTCCAAAACATATATCATTTGTATGATTTGGATTTATATTTGAAAAGTTATTTAAATCTGATTTGAATTTGAATTTAAAACAATTTTGGAAAAGGTTTATTTAAAATGCATACCAGAGAATATTTTGTCACCCGGCAAATCTAGCCACAGCCATCGACGGTGGGCAATACTTGACTGGCGAGACCTGCGTGGAAAGCTTTTTGTTACTGGGCTCCACCCAGCCACTGAGGGTGACAGATGGGTCCGTCGGCTGCGGGCCCACGTGACAGTGGGGTTACTTCCAGAGGCTGACATGTGGGGCTAGCGAGGAGCCGGGTTACCCTGAGAAAGCGTAGGGACCTTTCGCAAAATGCTAGTGCGGTGACAAGGGTCCACGGGGTACCGCGGGTTAAGGCGAAACAAAAAGGGGGGCTATTTGAAAAGTACCACAGGCCCGTACTGTTCTTCGTCCTCTTCGATCTGACGGGAAATCAGCGCAGCCAGCAGAGCGGAATCGAACCCGGTCTCGGCGCCGAGGGGGGCTAGCTGGCGGGCTAGGGAGTTAGAGGGGGTTTGGGCCTGAGGGCGCTCGCTAAACGAAGCGGCACTAGACGGCGGCGACAAGCGAGGATGTTAGGTAGGAGTACTGCCACCGCGAGGGGCAGTGGAGTTGGATCGGCGGGAGGCACCGAGGGCGAGGACGCAGCGCCCCCGGCGTTAGGGTTTCACGGCGAGGCGCAGGATCCGGCGGTCTGGGCTTTCGCCCATGTCGCACATAGAAGTAGCAGGCGGTCTCGTCGCCTGTGCCACCTTCACGACGCGTCTTGGCCGGCTAGAACGAGGGGAAGCAGGGTAGACACGTCGCTACGGAGCTGGGCGTCGAGAGGAAGAAGGGAAGAAGAGGGCTTCGGGCGGATCTGGCACGCAGAGAGCCGTGGTAGAGGAGGGTAAAGCGAGAGGGAGAGAGAGATGCGTGTGGGCACGGGCGCAGATAAAGTAGCCTCGGCCCCTTTTCTCTCCTTCTCGATCACGTGCTTGCTCGGGCTGGGGAGAGGTAGGCGTGGAGAGGCTGCAGGTGGGGTCGGTGAGGAGTAGCAGCTGGAGCCAGCATGGCAGGCGATAGAGAGAAAGAGAGGAGAGAGGGCTCGGGTTAGACTAGGCATGGGCTAGGTTTAGGGTTTGCTAGGGATGGGGTATGGGTAGCTGAGGTGTGGGCCGAGGAGAGAGGGGAGGTGGCTTAGGGTTGATGAGGAAAAGGAGAGAGGGTGGTGTGGTGTTAGAGTGTTAGGGGTAGGGGATTAGGGTTAATCCCTAAGGCAAAGCATGAGGTAGCAAGGTGGTGATGGAGAGAGGGGATAGAGTTTTAGGTTCTTGCATGCATCAAGCTAGACCACACAAGAATGGGTGGAGTGGTGTTGGGTTTTAGCATGGCCCAAGCTAAGATCAAGGTGATGAGGATAAGGAGAGGAAAAGAGAGCTCACCAGAAGGACCCACTCTAAACCAAGGAAAACCCAAAGAAAAGAAAAAGGTGTCGATGGTGGATGCATGGCCCATGCAAAAATAATAAATGCCATGATTGATTTTTGTGAAAACAATGATAATATGGCATTATACTTATGCATCTCCTAGAAGTGGAATTAAGGCCAAGCCAAAAGAATTTATAGAAGTAGATCCATCCTATCTCCCATGAGCTAGACTAAATACCAAAAGAAAATAAAATACAATCTCATGGGTAATGGGATGGTGGAATTATAAGGTGGTGAAAAGAAAGGTGGTGGAGATGGATAAAAGATATGCCCCCAACTCAACTTGGGCATTTAAGCAATATATCAATAACCAAATACAATATCAAGAGGCAAATACAATTAATAATGCATATGAGAGAAGAACCATAAGGAAAAAGGGTTTTATATGATGCTCAAATGCAAGGTGGCATGATGACATGAGCATGATATAATTATGGTGCAACAATTGTACTCCCTCCATCCAAGAATAGTTGTCTTGGGTTTTTCAAATTTTGGATGAATCTATATACTAAATAGTGTCTAGATTCATTCAAATTTTGACAAATTTAAGACATCTAATTTGGGATGGAGGGAGTATGTAGGAAGTAGCCATTATATTATTAAACCATGTAGCATTACCATTGTTAGATAATTGGGATGCTACAAAACATTCGGATAATCCTAATTAATTTTCATATAATCCATATCCGCATACTATTTTCCATACCATATCCTACACCGTATCCTGAACGTCACTTCGGAATTGGATATCCTTATCCGCCGGATCCTATACAATCATATATGGATACCTTAAAACGATTTTGGAATCTGTTTCGGTACGAAAATTATCCTATCCATTTATATCCCTATTCACATCTGATAAGTTTATGCGATTGTATCATCGGCACACCGGAATGTCACGATATCTCTTTCAAGCTGCACCCTCAAATCTTAACATACGCACTATGAATAGAGTAAAATTCATTGGTAGTAACTAAACTTGACACATACACTCAATACGGTCACTCGACTTCAGAATAGGTCACTAAATACAGATGATTGTCTCGTCTACGGTCACCCGAGCACGTACAGTTATGTTTTGCTGATGTGGCACGATATGGACCCACATGTCAGGTCAGATAAATTTCAGCCGTGTAATTGGTTTTTGCAAGAGGCTCCCTGGATTTGTTTTCTTAATCACCAGAGGTGAAGGAGGAAAGGCTGGGGGTGTCGACGGAATTAAGGGAGGAACTGCAATTGATGAAGGAGGGAGTTGCCGGGTACGGCACCGGAGCAGGGACTGTGGACCAGCTTGGGCAGCGACCGGAAGTTTGGCAGCGATGTAAATTTCGGGCTGCTGCGGTGAAGCCTCTTCCAACTCATCGTCCGCAAGTTCTATGACCGGTCGTGGTGTGCGCTGCATCCCTCCATCCGCTTCTCGCTCATCGCCAATCTGTTGGTCGTCGACCGTAGCACGGGCTCCCAAGCGATGGCGACCGTGTACCGCCCCGCGCTTGTGTGCGCATCAACAACTCTACGCCCCCGATCCAGCGGGCTCCCAACACGTGTACTCCATAGATCTAAAAAAACACGAGTTCTCAATTTGTTCTTCTCCGTTAGAGGATTTCAATCTTGGCTTTAAGTCTTCTGCGTCAGAGGATAACGGTGAGGACAAACTCATGCAGGCCCGGGACACGACCGACTGGTGCGCTTAACCCCTACGGCACAGCCGAGGGCTCCCAACACGATAGATCTAAAAAAAAACACGACTTCTATGTTTGTTCTTCTCCGTTCGAGGATTTCGATCTTAGCTTTAGTCTTCTGCGTCAGAGGATACCCGCGGGCCGCGGGGACGAACTCATGCAGACCCGGGACATGGCCGACTGGTGCGCTTGACCTCTATGGCACGGCCGGAGCAGGGGCCGGGATCTCCTCATCCTATGCTTTCGTCGACCAGAGCTGTTGGTAGGGATCAGAAAGTAATTGCATTAGACGGGAAATTGGAGAATCGGGGAATTAAATGAGACAAGGAGGAAGAAATTGAAGAAAGAAGAAAAATAGTTCAGGAGGCTTTTTTTGCAAAAACAATTACACATTTGACATCCTATGTGGCCTGACATGCGGGGTACATCGTTATACGTGATCCGGTGACCGTACATGAGACTATAATCCGTATTTAGTATTTAGTGACTGTAAGTTGCGTATTTCAAAGGTGAGTGACCGTATTGAGGTTATGTGTCAAGTTTAGTCACCACCGATGAATTTTACTCACGTAAATATGTCATCGAGCTTGATAGAAGCAGCAACAACATCAGCCGCCACGGTGACATAAAGTGAGTGAGATCGAGGATTCATTTATTCCCTCGTGATCTCGATGCAAGCTAGTGAGCACATTGAGTTTGTTTCTTATTATAGGTTTATGGCCGACCTCCAAAAGAACATTTAAGACTTGTGGCTTGTTGTCATCCAATGTTGTGGACCAATGACCCCGAAGCATTTTGAGAGTCAAGAATGACATGACGTGTCCGAGCAAAGGAATGTGGAGTTATTAATCGGCGATCAAATAGTGATAGATACCAACAAGCATGAAATGGTGTGTTTCACTTTTGGGCCTAAATTAAGGCTATCTCTATACCTATCATCCTCTTAACCATAAACTGGATAGGAATTCAGAAGATGGATATCCCTACCAATATAGCGATATTCCATACACCAAAGTCACCCCTAAAACTTGTTATAGGATCACCACATCACACCACCATCGCAACCGCCTGATCAAGGGTGAAGGGGTGCAATGTCGACCAACTAACCACACATCTTGTTTGAGTGTTCGTCTCGCTGGATCCTATATATTTCATTATAGACGAGCTATACAAATGAGATGGGTTAGTTGTTCGACTACATAATTACGAATTTTGATTTAACAACAAGAGCATGTATATAATCACTATTCATATCTTCATTGTTACACACATCATATAGAGTAGTTCTTTAATGTGTATTGTGTCTGTCCATTTACCTATCCTTGTTAAGCAAGGAGTAGTGCAAATGTTGGCATGTTGCTCCTAGACAATATGTCGGACTCCAATGTTTGGCTCCATGGGGTTCCTTGTTCCGGTGGCTCGCCGCAATAAACCATCGTAGGTGGCTTTTAGTATGGTGCGATGGACTGACCCATGTAGTGGTTGGGGTCATTCCTACTTTCTGGAAAAAATTTAGAGGTGACTTTGAACTTACCAAACAGGAGGGCATCGTCATCACCCACCTTTATTAATTTGTCGTAGTTGAAGTCATTATTCGGCACACACTATTTTGGACAGCCTTCGCTTTGCACAAGATTAGTTTGTTAGAGGAATTATTATTTTGGGTGCTACATGCAATGAGTGAGATGTAACGGGAGCAATGCAGATGATTCGATTATTTTAGTTCCGAGATAGATATCCAGACTATTTCTGTTTTCCACGAGTTAATTAGACATGGAGACCGTGATGACTTAACATAGTAGAGGTAGAGCCAAAGGTAGAGTAACATTAAATGATCATGTCCTTTCAGGCTTATATCTGCATCATTAATACGTGATGGCGTAGAGAAGACATAGTTGAAAGTGAAACTCAAGATAGACAGAGATCCGCGCAACCCGCACGGTACTTAGCTAGTATTATTATACTAACTCTTACTCCCTCCGGTCCATAATATGGTCTCAACTTTGTCAGTTCAAAAAAAAAATGGTCTCAACTTTGTCTAAATAAGAATATGGTTCAAAATTTGTATTCTAATAGATGTGATGTAGAGTTCTCGAGTCCAGATCAGTGGAGCAGTTTTTTTTTTTGGAGAGTACAACTGGGCCAGAAGTTAACAAGATCTGGATAAATTGTTTTTTCTTGATTTGGATAAATTGTATTTTGTGTCTACTCCTGAGAGCGATAAAATCTCCCGGCTCAGTATCTAGACTCTAGAGGCAAGTCGCTCCTCTTTCCCGTTCTGGAGTAATACAGCTTCCGCCGTCTCCGTTCCTTAGCGTCACCGCCGCCGCCTCGATCCCGCCCTGTGGTCCCGCCGCTCACACGCGTCGCCGCCGCCGCCGTCATCGCCGTTCCCCTTCTTCCTCGGCGCCAAGAACATCGGGCGTGTTCCTGCTGCTGTCTCCACCCCGTCCCAGTCTCTGGCCATTAGGTCTCCTTCCTTCCTTTGGGTTTGAGGTATGAGCTAGCCAGCTAGGTTATCTGTTCTCATCCAGCATCGAACGATTCTCTTAGTTAAATCAAACCCACTAGGAGGGACGGGACCTTCACTATTTCTGGGTGCACCGGCACACCATCTAGATCTGCCCTCGCGTGCGGATTAAGTACTTGGTCTTAACAGATTTTGACACCACGAATATTTACCTCTACTGCCATTTAAAATATATAAAATATCTCTTACCATACATAAAAGCATGGATGAAATTGTAACACTAGCAGATGCAATTTCTATTTGCAATTTTGGTGTTAAGGCTACCAGTACATTATTTAGAATGTAAGTATTTAGTTTTTTTTTTTGCGTGGTTGCTTATCTGTATGTTTTTGCAATTGAATCTTAGGTGGACATGCATTTCACAAATGTCAGGCTCTAATCAGATGGCTTCAGATGGTAAATTTGGAAAAGGTAATATTTTATTAGTTCTTCATTGCTTAGAACAATGGGAAACACCATACTCATTCATACTAATCTTATGGTATAGCAAGTTTGACAAATTAGAAAACCATTGAGTGTTTATAATAGATATTGGGTGATACATATGTAAGAATATCAAGAAATTGATTGAGTTTTTGTGCTTTTGATTTGTTAGTAAGGCATGGAGCTTAGCCATTTCTCGCCCATGACCATGTGTTTTACTCGCCTCCTACATTGGTATATATCTCTTTTGCAAATGTAACAGTGGTGTCATGCTTGATAAATGTGAATGTGAAGGCGAAGTCATGTTATGTTGCTTAAGCTTTGGTCTCTTGCAAGTTCAACTCTCAGTGCCTTTATCTAATATGTATTATATTTTATCTGAATATTCTAACCCTAGAAAATAATCTAGGTGAGTGCATGCTAAATCTGCTAACCTTTCGACTTCAAGTCTGATCATGTTGTTTTGATTTGATGACCTGGATAGCAGTGGCGGAGCATGCAGCAGTAGTAATACTGGGCCGGTCAGCAAAATAGGTCTAAACAGCACACATAGTGGCCATGTTTTATTAGTGGTCCGGAATAATACCAGTGAAACCCAAATGGAAAGATGGGCCGCAACCCAGGTTGGTCCACCCGTAGAGCCGCCACTGCTGGATAGTACTGAAAGTTGAGTTTGTTCAGAAGACCATCTGTGTCAATAATGTCTCCCTGCAACTCAAGTAAATCAGCTTCGTCATCTGACATATATCATATTTTTTGATCTGCCATATGCTCATAGCATGAAGGCTGGCATTTTACCTCACATACTCCCTCCGTCCAGAAATAACTGACTTGAGTTTGTCTAGATATGAATGTATCTATACACTAAAACGTGTCTAGATACATTCAAATTTAGACAAACCTAAGTCAGTTATTTCTAGACGGAGGGAGTATTATATTTTGTTTTGAGTAGATAAGTTTGTGAGTACCATATGCTTATAAGTTATAACAGTATCAACTAGACGAAGTATTCCCAGCTCATGTGAATTCTTATGTGGGTCAAATATTCATTGCTAAATAAGTAAATTGGTGTTATGTATGTGAAATATTGAGTTTAGACCAACGTTACAACTTGTACAACAAAGCGTGTCCACCTTTTCTGCTGAACTGATTATGTTCAGAAGGTTCTGTTCTTTTTCAGTTTTGTCCCTGAAGGACCAGACCTTTGTTACTGCTTGCAAATGCTCTTTCCTAAAAATAAGTCTCGGCTCTTGACACGCCATAAATTTCGGTATATTTCAGGTCCTCGGGAGCTCACTGGAGCTGTTGATTTAATTAGCCGCTACAGGCTGCTGAACCATCACAGTTTCTTTTGTAAGAAGCCATTGCCTCTGGCTATATCAGATACAAATTATCTCCACAATGTTGTGGGTGACACTGAAATCCGTAAAGGAGAAGGAATGGAGATAGATCAACTCATTCAGAATCCAGAGCTGAGAGAGAAGAAGACTGCTTATATTCAACCCTTTGACATGGAAACATTAGGGCATGCATTTCAGTTGCGAGAGACAGCGCCAGTAGATTTGCCATCGGTAGGATATTCCCATTTAGAACATTTACTTCTTTTGCTACATTCACTCCTTTTTTCAACACTCTTGCATTCAACAGGCTGAAAAAGGTACTCCAACTATATCGGGGAAATCAAAGGTCAAGTCCAGAGACAAAGTCAAGAAGCATAAAAAGCACAAGGAGAAAAACAAGGACAAGGAACAGAAGAAGCACAAACATCGCCATAAGGATCGGAGTAAAGATAAAGATAAAGACAAAGATAAAGATAAAGATAAAGACAAAGAAAAGAAAAAGGATAAGAGTGTGCATCATGATTTGGGAGGTGATAATTCCAAAAAGCATCATGAGAAGGTAGTCCCATTTATTCTACGTGTTCAAAAAATGATCAAGATTGGCTCAGATTTCGCTGTGCTCTAACTTTCCATGTCCTTTTATAGAAGAGGAAGCATGAAGGAATTGAAAATTTGCCGGATGTACGTAACAACAAAAAAAGTAAGATAGCATTGACTCAGTATTTAATTATTGCAGTGGCATGTTTTCTTCAATAACACTTTTATCCTTGTTACCTTTCTTGATATATGACAGCACAAAAGCGCAAAACCCAGTGAAATGTGGAATGGACTTCTTTTGGCATCAGATGTGACGAAATTGTTTCCGAATTAGTTCTCGTAATATGACTCCATGTTTTATGCTGTTAATGGTGGCTCTGAATGTCTTTTTGTCAATACCACTTCTAATGGAGGTATCTTTCCTTGAACTTTTATCAGCTGTTATTTGATTGAATTTTGTGTCCTGGATCACTTGATATACATAATGATGGATGCATGACTTCAGTATCTTTGCTTGTATTAAAGTTTTGATTTGATTTTCTTACATTTCTTTTGCTAGTGAAGTTATGCCGTTATATTACATGAATACATAGTTCCCTTTTTATTGCATCTTTCGGCATTGGAACTAAGGTCACATTTTCTCCGTCACCTTTCAATATTTATATACCCTGATTGTGAGTTTTATTAAATCTGACTCTGTCCTTCTGAACCTATAATGGCAAAGTCAGTTCTCATTACTGGAAATTAGAAATTGAGTTTAGAACTTTGGCTAATTTACTATACTTATTGTTAGTGCATAGTCAAGTTATTAGACATGCTATCATGGTGGTTGATGGCTGTGTCCTTGAGCTGTATACGTTGGGTGCTGTGGGATAAGTTGCTAATCTCCCATTAGGGCGTCAAGCGGGGCGGGTTACGGCACTACTTTTTCACTAGCCCTTCTTTAATTTTACTAACTTTCTAGACCCCTTTTTGCCTATATTTTGCTTCGTGGGTTGTTATGCGGGTGCCGCTTGACACCCTATCTCCCATCAGTTCCAAGTGTTAAATGTCTTGAGGGATAATTAAACATCTACTGGTTCTAGTTTTAGCCAGTTTCCCCCTTCAAGTGAGACTGGGACAGCTTTAAGGGGTTAAGGGGTTCTTTTGTGATGCCAACATTCTGTATGAGCACTTCTATAAAGGGCATACCCAGTGCTGAAAGCTGCCACACATTGTGGGCTCTGGGGAAGGGAATTTCTGGGCAGGCTTTCCCTTGCTTTTCATATGATGTCGTAAAAGGTGTAAACAGACCACAATATGGATATGTGCACTAGATGGTTTCTGAAGCCACTTTGGCAAAAGCTTGGTATTGGAATGCGTTCAGATGACTTAATGTAACTCACTAATCTGTACTGCAACACATAGTGACGTACATGCTGTTATATTCGGATGCGAAGATGATGACTTCAATAGTGATTTATGAGTGAGACTAAAAGTAATACAGTATAACACGACTTAATTGTGTTCTGGCTGTTGAATTGAATTGGAAATAAACAAATGGTGATGTACAAACTGTCAAACTCTCAGGCATTACGAAGGGGTGATTCTAGGGTACTTCTGATCCTTTCTAGTTTTCTAGTTGTCATCTTTGGGCCTTTACATTTGTCTATAATTCTAGTTGTTCATTTGCGATTCGAAATCAGTTCCGAGTTAATGTTAGCGTGTAACATCTGCATAATATTCATCTAATTCGTACTTTTTTATTGGTTCAATGCAGTTACTACAGACGGACGGGATTTCCTCTATCAAGTTTGCTGCAGTTAAAAGAGATGCCGCTAGTCAGATTACCAAATGCCGTTAATCAGTTCTGAGGAAACTTGAGCTTGTCATATGAATTATTCCTTGACTTTTTATGTCAGTTTACACCCATTAGCACTTCGTTACCCTGTCCTGTAATTGAGGGGAAAATGAGCTTACTGTCAAGCCACATGAATGTGACCATGTACAAGAGGGGATGTGTAGAACAGACAAGTTATCGGACACATACCTTGTCCATTAAATTCAATGGTAGCGTTATTCTGAGTACAAAACATGTTTTTCGTAGACAATCAGATTTCTTGATAAACTAAGTAAGGCGCATCAAATTGAGCATGAACATCTGTGATAAAATTGAGTTCTTATTCTTTTTTGTTGGCCCAACTATCATGGGCCATGTTATATAGGTGAAGCGTGTAATTCGCTAGAGATTAGGTTGTCAGGTCAGTATCAGAAATGAAGCATCACACCGCAGATTTCAATCATATCATAGATTCATAGGCTCTTTCTTTAAATGGCATACCCTGTATCGAAATGGTCTAATGGGATCGTAGAATGGTACTAAGATTAGCAGTATACAGACACTGCAACGGTCGAGTTCTCCAGGCCGAACCAACGGTTTATCTGGTAGGAGGCTGCCTTGAGATGCAGATGGGCTGGGAGGCCGAGCCAGTGGATCTAGTGATCTGTCTTTCTCTTGGGCTGCTTCTCGCAGTCGTACAGAAGATGCCGAGGAACAAGGCTTTTGTCTTTGCTACTCCCTCTGTTTCAAAATATAAGAAAAATAGTGTATCTAGACTTTCTTTAGTACGTAGGTTCACTCCAAATCTAGATAAACCTACACACTAAAAGGGGTCTAGATACACTCCTTTCACAAAACTAAAACATCTTATATTTGAAAACGGAGGGAGTACTTTCTCCTCCGATCTATAAGCGATCCTTTGGTGGAAACGGGACTCAGTCCCCGTAGGCTTTAGTCCCGTCCCGTAACTGGACTGGAGGGGCGGGACTAAAGGCCCACCCATTAGTCCCGCCTCTTACCAGCCGGGACAAATGGGCATCCACGTATGTCTCTCTGCGCCGAGTGCCCCCATTAGTTCCGGTCAGACATTTACGAACCGGGACAAATGGTTCTCTGCCGCGGCAGAATTTTAGTCACTTTCTTTGCCGCGGCAGAGAATTCAATTTGTATTCTTTTTTTTCATTTCAAAATCGTTTTCTACGCTACCACATACCGTACATGTTCGTGCATACATAAGATAACTTCTCTTAAGATCGAGTATACAAATATATACATGATAGTTACACATGGAGATCACAATTATCGGGACTAGAGCCCGTCTATTCAATTACACGGTCGGGGATCATCGATGCCTATTCACACTAAATTCTTCGGCGTCATCTATCATCTTGTTCATCAAGAATCCTGCCAGTTCTTCAGCAATTGCTACTACGCGTTGATGTGGTAGGAGCTGATCTCGCATTTTCTCGAACTATATAAGAAAAGAAGATCAATATGAATATCAATCATGATAACAAAAAGTGACGGTAATAAAAATAATGTTATAAATATATTGCTTACATCGACTCTATAATCATTCAGCTCACTGGTAAACGTGCGAATGAACTCGCAAACGTAGAATCCACATAGATTCGTCTTTGGTGGCTGCCTCGCGCACTTTACGAGAATAGAATTCAATCAAAATAATAATCCAGCATCATAATTGTATTGAAACTAGAAGTAAAGAGCTGCGTACATTACTTCTTGAGACCGGCTTAAGCGTTAGCTTCGGTAAAGTCACCCGTAACGCACTCTTGAACTGGTTCCAAACCCTACCCGGTAAAGAAAATGAATAAGTTATTTATTACGTGATATCTCGGAAATCAACGAAAGAGACCGTTAAGCGAAAATTACCTCTGGAGCATGTCCTGCATGTCACTAAACTGTTCCAGGGGTCTCTTTAATGGGTTCATGACTTCAACTCTTCCCTTATCAACTTGAATGTCCATGAGAATCCAGTGGAAACTGTACACGTTTATATATACATCAGTAACTCATCAATTACACTTAACATCGAGTAAGCAAAAGAGAATGTGTATAATAGAGTAAGCCACTCACGCGAAATTGTAAGGAAACAATATGTGGTCACAGAAATTTTGCTCCGTTAGAAACCTTAGAAGGTTTTCCTGTGTGTCCTCGGGTTTATCCTTTAGCGTCCGACAATGTATTTTATCTGGGTCAATGAACCCAACACTAAAGATTGACCTTCTTTTACATTCCATGATCTTCATTCTGCATAATAATAGAGTACAGAAGGATATAATTAGGATAATTACATGCAATGAACTGAATAACTGAAAAAAATGAACAGCTTATATATAGACAATGAATTCAACAACTTACACACAATAGCAACTCATGAGACTTTTGTCGAGGGCGTCGAAAATGTATAACTGGAAGAGTTCTGGAAACTCAACATGGACCTCTTCTTCTCGGAAGTAGTAGTCATGTGGGACTTTTGCCACGATCATTATTCTCTTCTCCTTTACGGCTTTCAAGTACCATTTATGTAAACTACGCATTTGTGTTGGCAGTTGTTGGAACTGCTCAAAGCTAACCAGAGGCTTCCCTGGGACATATGTAGGGACTACCTGAGCCTTGGGTAAATTGTCGTCCTGGGAACCTAGCAATTCATCAACAGTCACATTCATAGAGGTCGCAAGCTTCGCAGCTTCTTCCATATTCTGCTGGTGAATGTCATGGGATACCACCTTGAGGGGTGGGATCGATTTTTTCGCCTGTTCCCCGAGCTGGGGGACGTCCTTTCTTTTCCCGGTTGCACTTTGACTTGATGATTTGCTCCCGCTTGCACTTCTACTTGATTTGCTCTTCTTCACTTCCTTCTGAAGTGTGTGTCGATAGTCATCTGGCTTATGGTGCAAGTCATATTGCGATTTTGTGTTCAGAAAAGAAAGTGCATACGCTTTTTGCTTCTCGGTGTATACCGGGGCGGGCTCGGGTTTCTTATTTTGAAGTTGCGCAACACATTCAGCCTTTACGATCATGTCGGTTTCCTCGTCAGTACGATCGTAAGGTCTAATAGGAAGATTCTTATGAGGTACCCTTGGGAGGGGCGAAATTTGTCATTTTGGGCTCCTGCGTCGTTTAGTACTAATCGGAGGCTGCGGCGGAGATCTAGATGGACTCGGGATGTGGTGGTCGTAGTCATGGGGTGGGCTTCTTGGAGGTGATGGAGGTGAAGGTGACATGCGACCACTCGGAGGCGGTGTTGGCTTTGGCGTCCAGCCTGGAAGCTTGATGTTGTTCTTGTCCCATAGAATGATACCACACAGTACTTCTCCGAGTGTCCTCTCACCTTCAGGTCCAGGGATGTCAAGCTCCATTGAGTCCCACCCCATTGCGATTTCATCCACACCAACTTTAGCATAGCTAGATGGAATCTCACGGCCATGCCAGCATGCGCCAGGTGGACAAGGTAAAGCACATCCCACCGCCACTTTGATGGATAGGTTCTTCACCTTCTGATGGAGCTCACAAGATGCCTGCTCCTTGATTCCATCCACGAGGTAGCCGGGACCGCCATCTACCATACGTGCATCGTCAGAAGGGACCTCCGATTCAGCCACGCTGCTTTTCCGCTGAGATGGGATGGCGGTAATATCGAGTACATGATCTTGCAGGCGCGCTGCTCCTCAAAGTTCGTCAATCTGTTGCTGATGCATTCGAAGTGTTCCTAGCAACTCGGTGAACCTGTCTCCCTCCTCCTCCTGCCGTCGCCTCTTTGCTCTCTCTCGGCTCCTATAAGTATCTCTGTCTTTGGGAAACCCCATCTCCCACGTATAACTAGGGCCAAGGCCTCGTACACGTCCTCCGCGTTCGTCATTCCCGAGGACCTTTGTTAGCAAGTCTTTCTCTCTATCGGGATGGAACTTTGTTGTCCCCGCTTTAATCTCCTTCACCACTTTCTGCCATGTATCCCGGGGTATCCTAATCCCGTCACTGCAAATAAGGTCCCCTGTACTTTCGTCATACTCACTCCCATGCCCAAGGAACCAATTCCTTGCCCTCAGATCCCATTCTTTGTGTATTGGTTCTGGAGTGATCCCTTTAGCAAGCAACTCATTCTCTTTAGCATCCCACTTTGGCATGGCAGCCGCGTAGCCCCCTGGCCCCAGGTGATGGTGATATTTCTTCATCGCGGCATTTTTCTTGTTTTTTCCGACATTTGCATAGCAGGTTGTGACTCCTTGTACTTCACAAATGCATCCTAGTTAGCCTGCTGCTTCGTTAGATAATATTCAAATTTTGGAGTCTTCTTCGTCTTCTGATACTTTTGCCATAATGCTTTCTTCCACTTATTGAATAGTTTGGCCATCTTCGTAAGAGTCCATTGCTTGACTTTCTTCCTCAATGCAGCTGTGTCGGCATCATCCTCACATTCTGGCAGGGTGAAATGTGTCATGAGGTCATTCCAAAGACCCTCTTTGCACCTGTCGGCGACATACTCACCCTCTTTCGCCCCTTTGGTCTTATTCCACTCTCGAACGGTGATCGGGATGCGATCCCTAACCATAACTCCGTATTGTTGTTTAAATACAGTTTTAGCCTTTTCGGGTTCCACCGGTTCACCCCGTGGTGATACCCGCGTAATTGTATAACGCGTAGATGTGTCCAACTTTTTGGCCGAGCCTCGTTTGGAATATTTTTTGCTCGATGTGGAGGCCTAAGAGAAGAAACATTCGTCAATTTATATATATACAACTCAGTTAATGCATCTACTGATCACCAGACTTCATATATATACCTCGCCGTCGGCTTCTCCACCACCGGAGCCATCGACTTCTCCTTGATCATTTCGATCGACCTCCTCTCCCTCACCGGAGGGGTTCAGATAAATCGACGGAGATTCGGGTGGATGAACATGGGGGGTGTCATTGATCATATCCTCGAGAATTTCTTCCTGTGCCAGGTCTCTCTGGATTGGATCCATAGTTTTCTACAAAATGCACACAATAACATTTTTCATTCAATATTGCTGCATAAAATAATATTAAACAATAATATGAACATGCAATTTGCTACAATAATACTAAACGATAGCAAAATTCTAGTGATGCCCTAACCCTAACCCTAACTCCGGGGGCCCGCGAGCATTACCACATTAACCCTAAGTCCCCGGGCCCGCGAGCACTACCACTCTAACCCTAAGTCCGGTGGCCCGCGGGCACCACCACCCTAACCCTAAGTCCGGTGCTCATGAAAGCACCACCACCCTAACCCTAAGTCCGGCTGCCCGCGAGCACTACCACCCTAACCCTAAGTCCAGTGGCCAGCGAGCACCACCACCCTAACCCTAAGTCGGCTGTCCGCGAGCACCACCACCCTAACCCTAAGTCCGGTGGCCCGCGAGCACCACCACCCTAACCCTAAGTCTGGTTGCCCACGAGCACTAGCACCCTAACCATAAGTCCGGGGGCCCGCGACCACCACCACTCTAACCCTAAGTCCGGGGGCCCGCGAGCACCACCACCCTAACCCTATCTTCAGGGGCCCGCGAGCACCACCACTCTAACCCTAAGTCTGGGGGCCCGCGAGCACCACCACCCTAATCCTAAATGCGGGGCCCCGCGACCACTACCACCCTAACCCTAAGTAATATTACACTACTAAATAATATTACAAGTATATATACACTACTATTACACTACTAAATATTATTACACACAAAATTAAATAATATATACACTACTATTACACTAGCTACTAAATAATATTAAAACTACTAAATAATGTTACAATTATACACTACTATTACACTATACTAAATAAAACACAAAATTAAATAATATTACACTACAAAATAAAATTAACTATATACTACAAAAATACTATTACAACTAAATATTACAACTACTAAATACTACAGAAATACTATTACACTAATACAAAATACTACAAAAATAATATTACACTAATATAAAATACTATTACAACTACTAAATACTACAAAAAAAATCCAAGAGCTGACCCGGCCAAAGGCCAACCAGCGTGAGGAAGCGAAGGGAGGCGGCTGCTCAACTGATCTTATGCGCCGCCACAGAGTGTGGACGGGGAAGCGAAGGGAGGCGCGGTATCTCTCAAGGGCAGTGTGGCTGGAGTGGCGGTGGCGGTTGGCGGTGGCGGGTGGGTTGGGGTGGTGGCCGAGGAGAATCAGGCGGCTACCGTCGATTCGTCCTTCGTGTGGGGTGCTGCGTGGGGAGAGAAGAAGGCGGGGAGAAGAAGGCGCCAAATGTATAGTGGGGACCTTTAGTCCCGGTCCAGTAACTAAGGGACTAAAGTCTCTAATCGATGCGTGCCACCCACCGAGACTAAAGGGTTTTCGGCCCAGCCCAACAGGCGTACGCCAACGCCACACCTTTAGTCCGGCACGCACCGGGACTAAAGGTCCCTTTTTCAAAAAAATGCACCCTGGGGCGCGCCTGTTTAAAAAAAATTCAATTAGCATATTATTTAAACATTTGAATTTTACAGTTTTTGCATACTTATGAATTTGAGAAAAATTTTAACATGAAAAGTTCTTGAATTTGAATAAGTAATCCAAATCTATTTTCTGTTTTATAAAATAATTATTCTAACTAGTGAAACTAATAACCATTTTGCCATTTTCAATTTAAAAATGCATTAAATATTATATTTTGCATATTTTTGAATAAGTGATTCAAATCAATTTTCTATTTTATAAAATAATTATTCTAACTAGTCAAACTATTAACCATTTTGCCATTTTCATTTTAAAAATGCATTAAATATTATATTTTGCATATTTTTGAATAAGTGATTCAAATCAATTTTCTGTTTTATAAAATAATTATTCTAACTAGTCAAACTATTAACCATTTTGCCATTTTCATGTAATTACGCTCGGTGGTCTTCCTCGGAGAAACCTAGACTGGGGCCTTGAATCTACCCGCCTTATTTTTTTTCCTCAAGACGTTTTCTTCCTTGGTTCTCTTCGGAGGATGTAGCCCCTTTAGGGTTTAGGGTTTTTGGTTTAGGGTTTAGGGTTTTTGGTTTAAGGTTTAGGGTTTAGGGTTTTTGGTTTAGGGTTTAGGGTTTTTGGTTTAAGGTTTAGGGTTTTTGGTTTAGGGTTTAGGGTTTTTGGTTTAGGGTTTTTAGTTTAGGGTTTAGGGTTCCCTCCTCTGACTTAGGGTTCTTGGTTTAGGGTTTAGGGTTTTTGTTTAGGGTTTAGGGTTTAGGGTTTAGGGTTCCCTCCTCTGACTTAGGGTTTAGGGTTCCCTCCTCTGACGTAGGGTTTAGGGTTTAGACTCATATCTGCCGCCTCTCTCCACTCTATCCCATGGCTTCCACCATACCTCTAACCCCAGGGAGGCGGAGATGGAGTCTTTCACGGGCTAGCAGGAAAATATTTTCCGAGGCGGAACTTCCGAAGATGCCATAGGGCGTGTGCACCAAGGGCATCTTCGAGAAGTTCCGCCACGGGAGATTTCCCAACCCTTTCCTTCATCCATGGGGATGAAACTCTCCATCCATGTTGGCTTGGTCGTTGCCATAGCACATCTAGACTCATATCTGCCACCTCTCTCCACTCCATCCCATGTCTTCCACCATACCTCTAACCCCAGGGAGGCGGAGATGGAGTCTTTCACGGGCTAGGAGGAAAATATTTTCTGAGGCGGAACTTCTGAAGATGCCATAGGGCGTGTGCACCAAGGGCATCTTCGAGAAGTTCCACCACGGGAGATTTCCCAACCCTTTCCTCCATCCATGGGGATCTCCATCCGTGTTGGCTTGTTGAGTTGCTTGCCATGGCGTATCGATGCTCCTTTTATAGGCATGCCGCCGCTTCTACTTTGTCTTCTTCCTCCGACAGGGCGTCGTGCGCTACATGCTTTATCTCATCGAGCAGTGCGTCCACCCACGCGTCCTTATCCTACCGACAACTTTAGTCCCGGTTTGAGCCCCCACCCGGTACTAAAGGTTACCCACGCGTCCTTATCCCACCGACAGTTTTGTTAGATGACACAAAAACCACCTTTAGTCCCAGTTGCACCCACCAGCCGGTACTAAAGGTTAGCCACCCCCAGATAAGGCCCTCCCAGATAAGGCCCCCCCATCTTTTGTCCCGGTTTGAGCCCCCACCCGGGATGAAAGTTTCCCGCGCCACTGCGTTCCCACGCTTTCCACCGGTTCCCACCTCTGTCTTCCCGCCATTTTTTCAGTATATATATGTACACTTGGCCTCCATTTACATATCACATCTAGACTCATCATTATCTTCCCATGGCTTCCATCGTATCTCTAACCACCCGGGAGGCGACCCCTGCCCACCGAGCTACCGCGTCCCCACCGGCTGGATGCTGAGCGCCGAAGGCGTGCCGGTCTCTCCTGTCCCTCTAGGTGTGGAGCGCCGGATGGCCATCACGAACCACTACTACCTTCAAGGTTTGACTACGGCAAACCCGATGACGACAGCGACGACGGTGCCAGCGACTACGACGACTACAGTGGCGCGTATTACAGGGCTAGGCAGGAGCATGACTGAATCACTCCAACCATTAGGCATGTTTCTTAATTTTCAGTTATGCTATGTATCCTTAGTGTTTGTGGGTTCCTTCTCTTGTGATGGTTCCTTCTCTTTGTGTGATCACCTACCGCGGCTCAGAACCCGGTCGTCAACGTCTAGTTTGATTGAGCAAGATGTATTACATGAAAGGGGACCTTTATGTCTCAAATAAAAGGTTTAATATATTACATAGATTTATGTCTCAAATAAAAGGTTTAATTACATAGATTTATGTCTCAAATAAAAGGTCTAATACATTATTACACATCACCAACATCTAGTGTTGTGGTTTTCTTCTGCACCGTAGCCATGGAGAATCTTCATCATTTAACAGGATGCTTGGGTCAGTTTTCACTTTGAAGGGTAGAATTTCATGAAACTTATTGTAATCTTCTGACATGTCTGTCTTGTCATCCACTCCCACGATGTTTCTTTTTCCTGAAAGAACTATGTGGCGCTTTGGCTCATCGTATTTTGTACTCTTTTGCTTATCTTTCCTTTTTCTCGGTTTGGTAGACATGTCCTTCACATAGAAAACCTGAGCCACATCATTGGCTAGGACGAATGGTTCATCCATGTACGCAAGATTATTGAGATCCACTGTTGTCATGCCATACTTTTTGTCTACATGTACCCCGCCTCCTGTCAGCTTGACCCATTTGCACCGAAACAAAGGGACCTTAAAAGTAGGTCCATAGTCAAGTTCCCATATCTCCTCTATGTACCCATAATATGTGTCAATCTACCCATTGTCATCTGTTGCATCAAAGCGGACACCACTGTTTTGGTTGGTGCTCTTTTTATCTTGGGCGATCGTGTAAAATGTATTCCCATTTATCTCGTACCCTTGGAAAGTACATATAGTCGAAGATGGTAACCTGACCAACGAGTACAACTCTGTTGGAATTATGCCCTAGAGGCAATAATAAAGATGTTATTATTATAATTCTTGTTCATGATAAAGTTTATATTCCATGCTAGAATTGTATTAAGCGGAAACTTTAATACTTGTGTGGTTTGTGAACAACACCGTGTCCCTAGTACGCCTCTATGGACTAGCTCATTGATCAATGATGGTTAAGGTTTCCTAACCATAGACATGAGTTGTCAATTGATAATGAGATCATATCATTGGAGAATGATATGGTGGATAGACCCAAACTAAGCGAAGCAATTAGATCATGTCATCGTGTTCGTCTTTGCGAAGTTTTTCTTATGTCAAATATTGTATTCCTTAGACCATGAGATAATACAACTCCCTGGTATCGGAAGAAAGCTTTGAGGTCATCAAACGTCATCCTATGAGAGGGTGATCATAAAGGTGTCTCTCAGGTAATCGGAAAGTATCTGTTGGGTTGTATGTATCGAGATGGGATTTGTCCCTCCCAAGTCGGAGAGATATACTTCGGGCCCACTCGGTAATCGATATCAACACCGCTTGCAAGCATGTGGTTAAGGAGTTAATCACAAAGTGATATCGGATTACGGAACGAGTAAAGTACTTGCTGTGAACGAGATTGAACTAGGTATGACGATACCGACGATCGAATCTCGGGCAAGTAAAATATCGCGAGACGAAGGGAATATATATATGGGATTGATTGAATCCTGACATCGTGGTTCATCCGATATGATCATCGATGAATGTATGGGAGTCAATATGGGTGCCCAGACCCCGTTGTTGATTATTGATAGAAGATCATGTCTGCATATTCTCGAACCCGCAGGGTCACACACTTAACGTGTCTCGACGCTAGGATAGATTGGATACTTGGTTTATGAATTTTTGTTCGGAGTCTCGGATGGGATCCGGGACATCACGAGAGGTTCCGGAATGGTCCGGAGAATAAGATTCATATAAGGCAGTGCAGTTTTTGGAGTTCGGATTGTTCCGGATTAATCGATATTGTACCGGAAGCTTCTAGAACCTTCCGGAAGGGGGCCAACGTGGTCCCACCTTCCGGGAGGGGGCATGGGCCTATGAGTGAGTGTCCTGGCCGCATTGGGCCAGGGGCACAAGGCCCCATAGGGCCCAACCGATCCTAGATAAGTTTAAACTCGTTTAAACTAGAGATAGGATTTCTAGATAAGGGAGAGTTTAAATTGTTTAAACTAGAGATAGGCTTGGAGGATGGGCAGGGCTGGCGCACCCTCTCTATATAGAGGGCTGGTGCCTTCCCCAACCTACACATCTCCTCCAAGCCCTAGTAGCCTGCTGCCTTCCTCTCTCCCTGTGTTTGCGCGAAGCCTGCTCTGTAAATTCTCCACCAAATACACCACGCCGTCGTGTTGTAGATCCAATCCATCTCTCCACCATACTTGCTGGTCCAAGGAAGGAGGAGACGTCGAGTGCTGCACGTGTGCATCTCACGGAGGCACCGCCACTTGTGGTGCTAGATCGGATCGGATCGCGAGGAGGAGAAGCGAGTACGACTACATCACCCACGTTCCGATTTAACGCTCCGTGTCTTGAATCTTCAAGGGTATGAAGATCTAATCCAATCTCTCGTTGTTTGCATCTCCTAGATTAGATCTTGGCTTTCCCTCTGCTCGCTTCAGAGAAAATTTTGATTTACTATGCCGCGAAACCCTTCATGGTATCGAGCTAGATCTATGCGAAGATGTGTTTCACGAGTAGAACGCAACATGGTTGTTGCGGGCGTTGATGTTTTCTGTTGCAAGCCTCTTGTTTGTGTTCTTCTTATGACGCGGGATAGTGAGATTAAAGCGGTCCAGGCTAACCTTACGCGACGTCGTTCGTGAGACCGGCTCCGCACTTGACGTGTGGCTTGTTCCACACATGCGGCTGGTGGATGTCAGTTTCTCTCACTATAGTTTTCATGGGATTAACACCGGAGTTTGGCAACCATAATATCACCGTTGTGGCTTTCCGTAGGTAAGAATCGTTCTTAACATCTACTCCCATAAGCCACGTAAAACAGGCAACAACAAAGTAGAGGCGTCTAACTTGTTTTTCCAGGGAGTGTTTTCTGTGATATGGTATGGCCCAAGATGTGATGTGTATAATGTATGCGATGATCATGTTTTGTAATGTTTCACGACTTGCATGTCGATGAGTACACAACCGGCAGGAGCCATATGGTTGTCTTTATAATTGTGTATGACCTGCGAGTCGACTTCTTATACGCCATGTAATAGCTTCACTTTATCGCTAAGTAGTTAGCAATAGTTGTAGTTGCTGTTCGTGGTGGAGGCAATCATGGTGGAGTGATGGAGATCATGCCGGAACGCACAAGATGGAGATCATTGCGCGAAGATTGGCTATACCATGTCACATAAAGTTATATGCATGTGATGTTTATCCTTTTATGTATCTTATTATGCTTAGATCGCGACGGTAGCTTTATAAGATGATTCCTCACTTAAAGATCAAGATAAAAACTGTGTTCTCCCCGAGTATGCACCGTTGCGAAAGTTCGTCGTGTCCAAGCATCACGTGATGATCGGGTGCTATAGACTCTACGCTCACATACAATGGGTGCAAGCCGTTTTTACACGCTGAAATACTTGGGTCTAACTTGACGAGCCTAGCATGTACAGACATGGCCTCGGAACACATGAACCGAAAGGTTAAGCATGAGTCATATGAATGATATGATCGACACTTCGTTGTCCACCATTGAAGCCACATCTCTTCTCGTGATGATCGGATTAGGTGTGGTGAATTTGGATCGTGTTCACTAAACAACTTGAGGGATGTTGAATTTAGTGGGAGTTCATCTAGTAATTTGATTAAGTTGAACTATTTATCATGAACATAGTCTAAATTGTACTTGCAAATCTGAGATCACATGGCCAAGTCCAACTTCAACTTCAACGTTTTTGCTGAGATAGAAAAGCTTAGAAACAATGGGTCTAACTTCACCAAATGGTTCCGCATTCTGAGAATCATTCTCGCTGGCGGACAAAAGGACTATGTCCTTGAGAAAGCGCTAGGTGACGCCCCTGCTATAGATGCGCCGGCTGATGAAAAAGCTGTTTATCAGTCGCGCAAGGATGATTATGATTTGATTAAGATCGCCATGTTGTATGCTATGGAATCGGATCTTCAAAATCGTTTTGAGGAGTTCGCCGGGCCCTTTGAGATTCTTGAGGAGCTGAAAAACATGTTTCAGACTCAAGCCCGTTCTGAGAGATATGAGATCTCTAAGAAATTCTTTAACTACAAGATGGAGGAAGGGAGTTCCGTTAGTGAGCACGCCATTAAGATGTCGGGCTACACTCAACGCCTTGAGCAAGCCCTGCAAGATTCGGAGGAGCTCAAGATTGACACTCCTAGCTACAAAAGTTTTGTAGTTGATCACAATCAGATTGGTTCCACTGATATGATCACTGAGCTCTTTGCTAAGATGAAAGTAGCGGAGGTGAACATCAAAAAGAACAATCATGTGTTGATGGTCAACAAGCCCCCCACCTTCAAGAAAGGTAAGGGTGCAAGGAAGCCCTTCAAGAAAGACGGCGGCAAGCGTGTTGCCCCTGCTGAGAAGAAGCTCAGGTCTGGTCCTAAGCCGGACACTGAGTGCTTCTATTGCAAGGATAAGGGTCACTGGAAGCGCAACTGTCCGAAGTACTTAGCGGACAAGAAGGCTGGCACCATCAAAGGTATATTTGATATACATGTTATTGATGTTTTCCTTACTAGCCCTCGTTGTAGTGCCTGGGTATTTGATACCGGTTCAATTGCTAATATTTGTAACTCAAACAGAGCTGCGGAATAGACGGCGGCTTGCGAGGGATGAGGTGACGATGCGCGTTGGCAACGGATCAAGAGTTGATGTGATGGCCGTCGGCACGCTCTCCTTAGTTTTACCTTCGGGATTAGTTTTAAACCTTAATAAATGTTATTATGTGCCTGCGTTGAGTATGAACATTATTTCTGGATCGTGTTTATTGCAAGACGGTTATTCATTTAAATCGGAGAATAATGGTTGTTCTATTTATATGAGTAATATCTTTTATGGTCATGCACCTCTTGTGAGTGGTTTATTTCTTCTAAATCTCGAAAGGGATGAAACACACATCCATAACATTGAGGCTAAGAGATGCAAAGTAGATAGTGATAATACTACTTATTTGTGGCACTATCGTCTAGGTCATATTGGTGTAAAGCGCATGAAGAAACTCCATTCTGATGGACTTTTGGAGTCTCTTGATTTTGAATCATTTGACACATGCGAACCATGCCTCATGGGCAAGATGATCAAAACCCGTTCTCGGTATGATGGAGCGAGCAACGGACTTGTTGGAAATCATACATACCGATGTATGCGGACCGATGAGTGTTTCGACGCGCGGTGGATATCGCTATTTTCTCACTTTTACCGATGACTTAAGCAGATATGGGTATATCTATTTAATGAAACATAAATCTGAAATGTTTGAAAAGTTCAAAGAATTTCAGAATGAAGTGGAGAACCATCGTAACAGAAAGATTAAGTTTCTACGATCCGATCGTGGGGGCAAATATTTGAGTTATGATTTTCTCACGCATCTCAAAGCAAGTGGAATCGTTTCACAACTCCATACCGGAACACCACAGCAATGGTGTGTCTGACCGAATCGAACCCTATTAGATATGGTCCGATCGATGATGTCTCTTACTGATTTGCCGTTATCATTTTGGGGTTATGCATTAGAAACCGCTGCATTCACTTTAAATAGGGCTCCATCTAAATCCGTTGAGACGACACCGTATGAACTATGGTTTGGTGCTAAACCTAAGTTGTCGTTTCTTAAAGTTTGGGGATGCGAAGCTTACGTCAAGAAGTTGATGCCGGACAAGCTCGAACCCAAAGCGGAGAAATGCGTCTTCATAGGATACCCTAAGGAAACTATTGGGTATACCTTCTATCACGAACCGAAGGCAAAGTGTTTGTCAGAAGAACGGTTCCTTTCTTGAGAAGGAGTTTCTCTCGAAAGAAGTGAGTGGGAGGAAAGTAGAGCTAGACGAGGTTATTGAACCTTCTCTTGAATTGGAGAGTAGCGCAGCACCTGAAATTGTTCCAAAGCGCTTGCACCAACAATAGAGGAAGCTAATGACAAGGATCATGAAGCTTGACGATGTCATCTTGAACATCGCAGTCGACAAGGTCGCGTGCCCTCTGAGTGGTACGGCAACCTCGCTCTTGTCTTGTTAGTAGAAGACAGCGAACCACGAACTATGAGGAAGCGATGATGAGCCCAGACTCGAGAAATGGCTAGAAGCCATGAAATCAATTGGGATCCATGAGCGAAAACCAAGTATGGACTTTGGTGGACCCTCCTAGCGACGAAAGGCCGTTGAGTGCAAATGGATCTTCAAGAAGAAAAGCGGACGGATGGTAATGTTACCGTCAATAAAGCACTTGACTTGCGAAAGGTTTTCGACAAGTTCAAGGTGTTGACTACGATGAGACTTTCTCTCCCGTAGCGATGTTTAAGTCCATTCGGATTTTATTAGCAATTGCTGCGTTTCATGATTATGAAATATGGCAAATGGATGTCAAGACTGCTTTCCTCAATGGCAACATTGATGAAGAGTTGTATATGATGCAACCCGAAGGTTTTGTCGATCCTAAGGATGCTGATAAAGTATGCAAACTTCAACGTTCCATTTATGGACTGAAGCAAGCATCTCGGAGTTGGAACCTTCGTTTTGATCAAGTGATCAAGAGCTTTGGATTTGTTCCAAATTGCTACGAAGCTTGCATCTACAAGAAAGTGAGTGGGAGCTCGGTGACGTTTCTGGTACTATATGTGGATGACATATTGATTATTGGAAATGACATCGACAGGCTTAACGATGTGAAGAGGTATTTGAACAAGTGTTTTTCAATGAAAGACCTAGGTGAAGCTGCTTATATATTGGGCATCAAAATCTATAGAGATAGACAAAGACGCCTGATAGCTTTAAGCCAAAATACATACCTAGACAAAGTTCTGAAAAGGTTCAGAATGGATAAGGCATTGAAAGGTTCAGTGCCTATGTTGTCAGGTAAGATATTGACCAAGGCTCAGTGTCCAGCTATGGTAAATGATAGAGAAGCTATGAGCAAAGTGCCTTATGCCTCGGCCATAGGTTCCATCATGTATGCCATGCTGTGTACTAGACCGGATGTGTCCAATGCTCTTAGTTTGACGAGCAGATATCAAAGTGATCTAGGAGTGGAACACTGGACAGCCGTGAAGAACATCCTAAGGTACCTAAATAGGACTAAAGAAATGTTCTTAGTCTATGGGGGTGATGAACAAATCGTCAGAAAAGGTTACGTCGATGCTAGTTTGACACCGACAAGGATGATTGTAAATCTCGCACGGGATACGTGTATATTTTGAATGGAGGAGCTGTGAGCTGGAGAAGGCAAGCAAAGCGTGATCGCAGGATCTACATGAGAAGCGGAATACATGGTCGCTGCAGGAAGCGTCAAGTGAAGGAGTTTGGATCAGAACTTCATCATCGAGCTTGGCGTGGTTCCAATTGCATTGGACCCATCGGAGATATTGTGTGACAACACCGGGCGCCATAGCACTCGCTAAGGAACCAAGATATCATCCAAAGACCAAGCATATCAATCGCAAGTTTCATATAATCCGAGATTATATAGCAGATGGAGATCGAAGATTAGCAAAGTACATACAAATCTGAATGTCGCAGATCCATTGACTAAACCTCTTCCACGTGTAAAATATGATCAGCACCTCGATTGCCATGGGTGTGAGATTGTTGCGGATGTAAACTAGATTATTGACTCTAGTGCAAGTGGGAGACTGTTGGAATTATGCCCTAGAGGCAATAATAAAGATGTTATTATTATAATTCTTGTTCATGATAAAGTTTATATTCCATGCTAGAATTGTATTAGCGGAAACTTTAATACTTGTGTGGTTTGTCAACAACACCGGGTCCCCAGAACGCCACTATGGACTAGCTCCTTGATCAATGATGGTTAAGGTTTCCTAACCATAGACATGAGTGGTCGATTGATAATGAGAACATATCATTGGAGAATGATATGGTGGATAGACCAAACTAAGCGAAGCAATTAGATCGTGTCATCGTGTTCGTCTTTGCGAAGTTTTTCTTATGTCAAATATTGTATTCCTTAGACCATGAGATAATACAACTCCTGGTATCGGAAGAAAGCTTTGAGGTCATCAAACGTCATCCTATGAGAGGGTGATCATAAAGGTGTCTCTCAAGTAATCGGAAAGTATCTCATTGGGTTGTATGTATCGAGATGGGATTTGTCCCTCAAGTCGGAGAGATATACTTGGGGCCCACTCGGTAATCGATATCAACACCGCTTGCAAGCATGTGGTTAAGGATTTAATCACAAAGTGATATTGGATTACGAACGAGTAAAGTACTTGTGAACGAGATTGAACTAGGTATGACGATACCGACGATCGAATCTCGGGCAAGTAAAATATCGCGAGACGAAGGAATATATATATGGGATTGATTGAATCCTGGCATCGTGGTTCATCCGATATAATCATCGATGAATGTGTGGGAGTCAATATGGGTGCCTGCACTGTTGATTATTGATAGAAGATCATGTCGCATATTCTCGAACCAGCAGGTCACACACTTAACGTGTCTCGGCGCTAGGATAGATTGGATACTTGGTTTATGAATTTTTGTTCGAGTCTCGGATGGGATCCGGGACATCACGAGAGGTTCGAATGGTCCGAGAATAAGATTCATATAAGGCGATGCAGTTTTGGAGTTGAATTGTTCCGGATTAATCGGTATTGTACGGAAGCTTCTAGAACCTTCGGAAGGGGCCAACGTGGTCCCACCTTCCGGGAGGGCATGGGCCTATGAGGGAGTGTCCTGGCGCATTGGGCCAGGGGCACAAGGCCCCATAGGGCCCAGCCGATCCTAGATAAGTTTAAACTCGTTTAAACTAGAGATAGGATTTCTAGATAAGGGAGAGTTTAAATTGTTTAAACTAGAGATAGGCTTGGAGGATGGGCAAGGGCTGGCCGCACCCCCCCTCTATATATAGAGGGCTGGTTCTCCCCCTTCCCCTAACCTACACATCTCCCTCCAAGCCCTAGTAGCCCTGCTGCCTTCCTCTCTCCCTCCCGACCATTGCTTGCAGTGAAAGCCCTGCTTGAAATTCTCCACCAAATACACCACGCCGTCGTGTTGTAGATCCAATCCATCTCTCCACCATACTTGCTGGTCCAAGGAAGGAGGAGACGTCGAGGTGCTTCACGTGTGCATCTCACGGAGGCACCGCCACTTGTGGTGCTAGATTGGATCGGATCGCGAGGAGGAGAAGCGAGTACGACTACGTCACCCACGCCCGATTTAACGTTCCGCTGTGCGAATCTTCAAGGGTATGAAGATCTAATCCAATCTCTCTCGTTGTTTGCATCTCCTAGATTAGATCTTGGTTTTCCCTCTGTTCGCTTCCGTAGAAAATTTTGATTTACTATGCCGCGAAACCCTTCAAACTCATCTCCAACAGTGGTGTTATTCATGAGATGTGTCTGCAACCAATTGCCAAAATTCTTCTCGTGTTCCCCTTTAATCAAGGTTTCAGGCTTCCCCGGGTTTTCGGAGCGTAGAATATTCTTGTGTTTCTCGATATACGGAGCCACCACGGTGGAATTGTGTAGAACTGTGTAGTGTGCTTGAGTGAAAGAATGCCCGTCCCTACATACCGTTGATTTCCTTGCTAGTGTGCCTTTTCCAGTCATCCTCCCCTCATACCAAGATTCAGGAACACCAATCGGCTTAAGGTCAGGAAGAAAGCCAACACAAAACTCAATGACCTCCTCTGTTCCATAGCCCTTGGAGATGCTTCCTTCTGGCCTAGCACGGTTATGAACATATTTATTTAAGACTCCCATGAACCTCTTGAAGGGGAACATATTGTGTAGAAACACAGGACCGAGAATTCTAATCTCTTCGACTAGGTGAACTAGGAGGTGCGTCATAATATTGAAGAAGGATGGCGGGAACAACAACTCGAAGCTGACCAGGCATTGGACCACATCAATCTGTAACCCTGATAGACTTTCTCGATCGATTACCTTCTGAGAAATTGCATTAAGGAATGCACATACCTTCACAATGGCTAATCGAACATTTTCTGGTAGAATTCCCCTCAATGCAACCGGAAGCAATTGCATCATAAGCACATGGCAGTCATGAGACTTTAGGTTTTGAATTTTTTTCTCTTTCATATTTACTATTCCCTTTATATTCGAGATAGCCGAGGCGGGTCCTTGATACTAAAATGACTTCAAAAAGATTTCCTTCTCTTCTTTGGTAAGAGCGTGGTGGCAAGCCCTTGAAACTGCCCTGGATGCTTGCCGTCTCGCCTTTATGATGTTGCTGGTCCTCCGTCTTCTTGGGTATCTTTTGACTTCCCATACAAGCCCAGAAAGCCTAGAATATTCACGCAAAGATTCTTCGTCAGGTGCATGACGTCGATTGCAGAGCAGACCTCATGCACTTTCCAACATGGTAGCTCCCAAAATATAGATTTCTTCTTCCACATGGGTGCGTGTCCGGTAATGGGGCCTTTCGGAACAGGTTGTCCTTCAGGACCCTTTCCAAAGATTACATCCAAATCCTTGACCATACCAAATACATCAGCACCACTACGGGGGACAGGCTTCGTCCGGGTTTCTGCCTTGCCATTGAAATGCTTGCCTTTCTTCTTTAAGGGATGACTGGGTGGAAGAAAACGACGATTGTACGGGTACACATTCTTTCTACATTTATCCAGATATATACTTTCAGTCTCATCTAAATAGTGCGTGCATGCATTGTATCCTTTGTTCGTCTGTTCTGAAATGTTACTAAGAGCAGGCCAATCATTGATGGTTACGAACAACAATGCTTGTAGGTCAAATTCCTGCTGTTTGTGCTCATCCCACACACGTACACCTGGTTTGGCCCACAACTGTAGAAGTTCATCAACTAATGGCCTTAGGTACACATCAATGTCGTTGCCGGGTTGCTTCGGGCCTTGGATGAGCACTGGCATCATAATGAACTTCCGCTTCATGCACAACCAAGGAGGAAGGTTGTAGATACATAGAGTCACGGGCAGTCTGTGACTGCAGTTCTGCTCCCCAAAAGGATTCATGCCATTGGTACTTAGACCAAACCATAAGTTCCTTGCGTCACCAGCAAAGTCTGGGAAGTCTCTCTCGATTTTGCTCCACTGCCGACCATCAGCAGGGTGCCGCAACATCCCGTCTTTCTTACGGTCTTCCATGTGCCATCGCAACAACTTGGCATGCTCTTTATTTCTGAACAAACGTTTCAACCGTGGTATTATAGGAGCATACCACATCACCTTGGCAGGAACCCTCTTCCTGGGTTGCTCGCCCTCAACGTCACCAGGGTCATCTTTTCTGATCTTATACCGCAATGCAGTGCATACCGGGCATTTATCCATATTCTCGTACTTCTCACCGCGGTAGAGTATGCAGTCATTAGGGCATACATGTATCTTCTGCACGTCTAATCCTAGAGGGCAGACAAGTTTCTTTGCTTCGTACGTACTGGAGGGCAATTGGTTATTTCTTGGAAGCAGCTTCTTCATTATTACCAGCAACTTTTCAAATCCCGAGTCAGTCATACCGGTCTCTGCCTTCCACTTCAACAATTCCGATGTGCTACCCAACTTCTTCGGCCATCTTCACAAGTTGGATACAACAATGTGTTGTGGTCTGTAACATCTGCTCGAACTGCAACCTCTCCTTTTACGTCGCACCTCGCCTTGCATCACTAATGACCCGACCAAAATAATCAACGGGCTCATCTGGTTCCCGTTCTTCACCCCCTTCTTCTTTATTATCTTCA
Source organism: Avena insularis (assembly GCA_023614405.1). NCBI lineage: Eukaryota > Viridiplantae > Streptophyta > Magnoliopsida > Poales > Poaceae > Avena > Avena insularis. The sequence continues at coordinate 88,638,981 of CM042696.1, read as the reverse complement.
ACTACGGTATCATCGTATTCAGGGAACATAGATCGGTAGTTGTCATCATCGTTCTCTTCTTCATCGCCGTCTTCCATCATAACCCCTCTTTCTCCATGCTTGGTCCAAACATTATAGCCGGACATGAAACCGGACCGAAGCAGGTGGCTCTGAATGACTCTTGAGGAAGTGTGAGCCTGCTCATTCCGACATTCAACACATGGACAACACATAAAACCATCTCGCCGCTTGTTCGCCTCGGCCACAAGGCGAAAAGAACGCACGCCTTCTCTGTAAGCGTCAGAGCGTCGGTCACCGTACATCCATGGGTGGCTCATCTGCGTCATACAACCATGCATATATATCAAACGCAATCACGATGCTTAAATTAGTACCGCGCAGTCAAAACGAGAAAATAGTTGCTAACCTTTTAGAACACTTCAAAACAAAGAGGAAAAACCTTAAGTGTCGCTCTGGCACCTCATATCATATTTTGTCTTGTGTGAACTCAAGTGGTATCGCTCTAACAGGCATTTCACCGAACACCTCTAGTGCATATGAAGAAAAAAGTTAGCACAAAGTTATACCCACCTCTCACATAGGAAAAAAATAGGAGAGAGTGAAGGGCTGAGTGCATATATATAGGGCCAGGCCATTAGTCCCGGTTTGAGATACAAACCGGGACTAAAGGTTCTGCCAGGAGCACGCGCGCCGGCCCAGACCCATTTGTCCCGGTTTGTATCTCAAACCGGGACTAATGGTTCCTTACGGACCGGGACAAAGTGCTTCGGCCTCCTCAGGCCGTCTGGTTCGGACCATTAGTCCCGGCCCCAGCCACGGGCGGGACTAGTGGCCCGAACCAAAGGCCCATTTTCTACTAGTGAGTGTTCTGTTGGACTTTCTCTTACAAAGAAAGTACCACAGAGAGCAGCTTCTTATCATTTCTTTTGCGGGGCTCCTCATATGTTTTTCAGAAGAGAAGAAAATGTCTTGAGCTTTGCTTTTGTACGCCAACATGTTTATACCCTAAAAAAACAGGTTATATCGTTGGAAGACTAGTGTTCCGCTGAGAGCCGAGCTCAGCTACTTTTCCACCTCAAGAAGAAAAGGAGCCAAGTTTGCTTCTCTAAGCGTCGGGGTGCCATATGTGTGCTTCTCCGATCATGTGTAGCCCCAATTCGAGTGATAAAATGTTCAGCCTTGGGCTGAAGGGTAGAGATGTCGAGGATTTTCTTTCTCTAGGGATGCCATGCATGTGTGCTTGTCCGGTCATGTGCATGCAAGCCCCGATTGGAGCGATGAAAATGTCTCGGCCTTGGGCTGAAGGGTAGAGACATCGGGGATATATTTTCTTGTTTCAATAACTAAATGTCGATGACGATGATGATGCAGTAGTATCTCACGTGTGAACTTGCCCGCGCACAGCTAGTTCGAGAGGTTCGTGTTATATCAAGCCCACGGGCAAGTCAACTTACATACACTCTACTACTAGACATACAATGGCAGTTACGCAGAACGCACGCTCCTCCTCCTCACGTCGCCACGACATCTTCGTCCTCGAGTCATCCGGCCATGCATGTGCCCCTGCCTGCATCATCTGCCCACTCACCACTCACCACCACACTCCTAACGCCCAGCTAATTAATTAAAAAGAAAACACGCTAGCTAAGCTAAGCTAAGCCAGCACCCCATCTAGTGACAACCACAGAAAATAGTAAAGGGCCGGGGGAGACAATCTGTCTTTAATAAGATTCACAAGTGAGATTCCTCTTTAATTTAGATTTTAGCGAGGCTGTAGGGTTCTTAGGTGATCCATCATGCACGGCTTGTCCCCCTACCGGCGGGAGCAGCGCGAATATTGGCGCCCCTGTCTGTCTCTCTCTCCCAGCGCCCATGATCATCTAATCTACCTCTGACCTCTCCAGCTTTACTTGTCTTTACGGAGATCGATCGATTCGCTCGATCCAAGCCATTAACTACATCGAGGAGGATTATTAGCTTAATGCAGCAGCCGCCTGACGCCGCTGCCCTGCCTGCCTAGCTAGCTAGGTGTCAGGATCGCATGGGATCTCCATGCAGATCGCGCGCGCGATCGGTCGTCTAGCTAGCCAGCCAGTTATATATATCTTAGCATTTCGAAGTTACCGCGTGGTGCGCGCCCCGTCGTTTCTTTACGAGCTAGCTGTACCAGTGAAGCCTGTCGGTATCTTTCTGAAAGTCAATCGTCGTCTGTGCAGATCCAAGAGGCAGACAGGACAGTCTCATGCATTGCATGCAGATGCAGGCAATAGTTTGGACTCTTGTTCAGAAATCAAGGGGCTGTACTGTATGTCATCCTTTTTTCTCGCCTCAGTACCCGCGCGTTCAGATTAGCTTCAGAGGTTTCGAGTAAAATGATGATTTATCTTCAGATGCGTTATCTTTTTTTGGTGTGTGTTTGAAGAAATTCGTCCATTCTAGACAGATGCTTGTGATCTGGGGCATAGCTAAAACTGTCCCAACAGTACGTGAGGCCTAAACTCAGGAAACCGCCCGGTTTCGGTTCCGGCCAAATTGTTCTTTACGGTGACCAACCAAGAACATGAAGCCACATAGCACATGTGTGGTCCAACAAAAGGTTTCTTCCAAAAGAGGAGGAGTTTCTTAAGGCACTTGGTGATTAGATTTGTATTCAGAAACTGAGATGGTTCCATTGTCCAACAACAACAACAACAGGAACAGAATATTAGGAGAGGGGACACCGGACAGGAGGCAGGGGTCCATCGGAGGAACAAGGCAGTTAAATTGCATAATTCCTCTGCCTCTCGAACCGCTGAACCATGGCCCCGCTCATTACATGCCAACATATAATTGTGTCATATTCCCTGATCTGGCTTGCAGCGTGACTGAATGTCTGTGTTATGGAGTGTGGATCATGTGGAGTTCTCCCTTTTCCGGTCCTCCCCCACCCGTATTAAAAAGAACATATGCCAACATTGTTTCCTTTCTATCAAAGCAGTCAAAAAAGAAAAGAAATCCGGCCAGCCAAAGTTTGTTACGCACCGGAAACTGATTGACAACTAGTTGTAGAATTGATTAGATCAACAGCTTTCGCAAAAGAGGTAAAGGGAGAGATAGGTGTACTACAATGCTCCCGCGTGTCAGACTCTAGCTAGTTAGGAGTAGTAGATCATATCTCGTATCTTTGGCATGAAGCAACTTAATCCGAAGAAAGATGGAGGAAAAATCATAGCTTTGGTTGGTGTAGTCGCGGTTGGCGTTTGGGGAGACAAACCGCTGTCAAGGAGTGTACTGATGCCCGTTTAAAACTGTGCAGCCCTTAATGCTGTAGGACTTTGGATGTAGGGTTGCCGAGCTGAGCTGGAGTGTCTCTCTCTTTTTTTTTTTTGCAGGGTGAGCTGGAGTGTCTCTGCAAAGGTTGGTGTCTTGGTGAAGTGATCGCCTGATAAAATATACACTCGCGGGTAGTACGTGAGTTCTCTCTAGCTAATACCACCAATCTTAGCTCTTATCACCTCATCTCACGTACTGGATCCTGCTTTTTTTTTCTAGTGGAAAACAGATAAAAATGTTGACGGGTGTATATTTCTACTTACCAAATGCAGTGTTGCTGATTATAAGTGATATTATGCAAGAATCGAAGAAAAGCCGTTCTGGAGGAGTAGTATTATTTTCCACTTTCTGGCTTCAGGTTGAAAAATAAGTACACGGGGAATCTCATGTTCTGGTTAGCATTAGCAGTAGCACCGGCAGTGCGAACCAGACATTTTGGGATTCGGCAACTTGGCTCTCGCAGTCGTACGTCTCAGACGACGGTGGTCGTGGAAAGAGCTCATCAGTCGCAACTTGGCAATGAAGCAGCAGATCTCGCGACTTGACGGGTGTGTGTAGCGGTCACTCACTCATCGGTCATCAGACAAGACTCACTGGGCAGTGGGCACGGAATATCGCGTCGATCTCCCGCCCGAACCGGTCGGTTCCGGGTCAGCGGGACAGAAACGGTGAGCTCATACGTGACAGCGACGACGCAGGGCCGCGCACTGCAAAGGGCGCATCCTTTTCCGCGAAAACGTACGCGACCCTGGCCACTCGGAACGCAGATGCGTCCTGTCGCCGGCGTCCGCCCGTCGTGCGTGCGTGCGTGCGCCGGAGACTTGCCATCGCGCTCGGCGTCGAGCTGGGTGCGTGCGTGCCGGACAGTCGGACAGACAGGCGGAACCGATGCCCTGTCCCGCTGCCGGCCCTCGCCCCGGCACGCTGCGCGGCGCACAGATCCCTCCCCCTCCCCATCTCCCCATCCCAGGGCTGTTGCGGGATTCCGTGCGAACTGTACGTATGGCTTGCTGCATGGATCGGTCGATGGGACGGACTAGGTGCGTTGTTTCGATTGATTTGATCTGTTCAGATTTAGAGATGAACCGAGCGAGACCGGAGGGGATACGATGCTTTCTTTTTTTCTCTGTGCTCGGCCTCGCTGCTAGGCATATATCTCCTTCCCGCGGTTGTGGCTGCGTTTCCACTTATCTTTGGCACACGACTGTGTCTTTTCAGAAGAAGAAACACGTTGGACAATTTGCGAATGTGCACGCACCCATTGTGGGTCGAAACTTAGGGGAGATCAGCAAAGAGAGAAGACCACACTTTTAAGCTTGGTTCATATAGATGGGAAAACCCTTCTAGTATAAGAGCATCTCCATCACTCGGGTTCCCAGGAAAGCGTTCCCAGGACGATTTTTTCGTTCAGACACTGAATTTCGTTCAGTCATGTTTTCAGGACGCCGAATTCGTCCGGATTTGATCCAACTTTCATCCGGTGTTCCCAGACCGAACACGGGGTGCTGGGAAAACGTCTGGAAATGCCAGACGCAGCGAAATAACGGGTGGGCCAACCCTGTCGGCGACTCAAGGCCGAGTTCCCACATTTCTTCTCCACACCCCGCCACATCTCCCGCCAGTTCCTCGAGCTCCCGATCCGCCGTCGGCGTGCCAAAGGAGAAGAAGCCAGGGAAGTCTACGCCGAGGCCGGACGGCTTCACAGACACCAAGTGGGTGCAGGAGTGCCGGAGGAGGAAGATCGAAACAGAGAGACGGAAGGATATGACGGCGAGGTCGGAATGAGGGGAGCACGTGAGGCTTCGGAGCGCGCCGCCGCGCGCACGACGATGTCCCGCCTAACGCCGATGTCCGCCGCTCACCGAGGGAGCCAGCCGAGCGTCGGGTCTCCGGCCGGGTTCTCGCCGGTATCGCGGGCCATGTTCCAGGAGAGCCTGGCGAACCCGCGGCAGAGGTTCTTGTCCTCCACCGAGTTCGACGGTGGGTTCAACCCGAACGTGCTCTTCCCCTATCTCGCACCTCGTCCTCCGACCTTCAATGTCGACATCAACGTCCCCTACGCCAGCTCTTCGGCGTACGGCTAATCATCAGCCATGCGTCGGGATCCTCTCATGTTCGCCGGCAGCAGCTCCTCGCCCAACAACTTCGGCGAACAGGACGCCCGCAACGTGTTCGCCGGAATGGCGGGCGACACCTACACGTCGGGCATGATCGCCTCCGGTTCCACATCGGCTGCCTCCGGATTCTTCACTGAAGAGCAGTCCTGGACCGCGGCCGAACATGGCCTTGAGTCCCAGGGTTTCGGAGAAGAGGACGGCGCCGACCAGACGTAGGCCGAGGACGACGCTGATGACCCACAAGTATAGGGGGTGTATCGCAGTATTTTCGAGGGAAGTGAAACCCAATTTATTGATTCGACACAAAGGGAGCCAAATAATATTTATAAGCCTTAACAACTGAGTTGTCAATTCAGCTGCACTTGGAAACAATCTTGCTCACAGCAGTTTATCAGTAGCAACAATTTTGTAGTAGGAATAGTAAAGTAGCAGCAGTAGTAAAGTAAAGACAACAGTAACAATAGCAGTAAACAGTGAAATTCGAGTGTGGTAGGCATAGGGATGGATAGACGGGTGTTGCATGAACAAGACAATTCACATAGCAATCAGAACATAGGGCAATTGTAGATAAATAAGATAAAGCATCCAAGTACTAGATAATCCTAGGCATGTGTTCCATATATAGTCATACGTGCTCGCAATGAGAACTTGCACAACATCTTTTGTCCTGCCAGCCCGTTTGCAGCGGGGCCTCTAGGGAACTACTGGCAATTAAGGTGCTCCTTTTAATAGAGCACCAGAGCAAAGCATTAACACTCTGTGAACACATGTGATCCTCACATCAAAGCCATTCCCTCCGGTTATCCCGATTTCTGTCACTTCGGGGCCATTGGTTCCGGACATCAACGTGTGTATACAACTTGCAGGTAAGACCATAAACAATACTATCATAATGAATCAATAACATGTTCAGATCTGAAATCATGGCACTCGGGCCCTAGTGACAAGCATTAAGCATAACAAGTCGCAACAAAGTCATAAAGCACTAATAAAAGATAGTAGGCACCATGCCCTAACAATCTGATGCCATTACATGAACGATCTCATCCAATCCCTACCATCCCCATAGCCTACAGCGGGGGATTACTCACTCATAGATGGGAGAAACATGGATGGTCGATGGAGAAGCGATGGTGATGATCTCCTCCAATTCCCCATCCCGGCAGGGTGCCAGAACGGAGTTTCTGGTGCTGTTTCGTGGAATCTGGTGGTGGCGGCGGAGCAGAACTCCTTCTGGAAAACGCCGAACCCCCCGGAGTTTTTAGGTCAGAAGGCTTCTTATAGGCGAAGAGGGAGACCGAGGGGGTGCCTTGGGGGCCCACACCATGCCCTGGCGCGGCCAGGCCCAGCCCGCGCCTGGGGGTGGTGTGGCTAGCCCCTGGTTCTTCTCCGTCTCGTATTCTGGCTCCTGGAGTCTTCTGGAAAAATAGGCACTTTGGCTTTTGTCCCGTCCAATTCCGAGAATATTCATTTTCTGACTTTTTTGGAACCAAAAACAACAAAAAACAGGCAGCTGGCACTGTGGTTCTTGTTAATAGGTTAGTCCAAGAAATCATATGAAAAGTACTCCAGAGTGTGGACAAAACACAAGAAAGTGGATAAAACCAAGCATGGAGCATCAAAAATTATAGATACATTTGCAATGTATCAACATCCCCAAGCTTAACTCCTGCTCGTCCTCGAGTAGGTAAGTGATAAAAAGAAAGAATAATTTTTAAGGTGACATGCACCATCATAAACTTGATCAAAGTACTTGTAAAACATTCAAAGCTGGGATCATAGTACTTCAATCATAACATGAAAGACAAAGTTCTAACAATAGGACAAAGAAACTATGATGCAACATGAAAAGCACAAACAAAGGATTCATGAATAACAATACTTTGCAAGACGTTTGTTTGTTTCACATAAAGAAAACATAGCATAGTGGCATTCAGCTTGTCCCTCATAGAGTAGCAAACATAAATGCACATGACACCTTCAAAGTTTACAAGAGTGACTAGATACAAATAGTTTAAAACAAGCAATATCAAGGTATGCATCAATCAACAAGTCTTGGGACAATGCACATAGAACTAAGAATGACCACTATGCTCTCAAGAAAGTGCTCATAGAATGTGTGGAGACTCAACAAGGAAATGAACAGGTTTTGAAAAGTTTGAAAGGCTTCCTAATGCTGAAAGTAAGGTACTCATTAGCTTTGAGCTCTCATTGCCCCTATCATAAGCATCTTTAATGTGGTTAAGGTGAAAGTGAGGTCCAATCTGAGTTATATGCTTGACAGACTATAAACCGAAAATCCCAAGTCCCTTGAGTACGAGGGCCGCTCCTCATGCTACTCAACTTTAGTTACCGGTAAGTTCTTGTCATCGTAAGTATGTGCGTATCATAGAGAACCGCCAATGGGGTACCCCTTGCCCGATGATACGGAAGAATCCCCATATCAAAATGACAAGGCAAGCAGACAATGAGTATCTCAGCAATCTTTTTATTTACGATGGGAAAATGGTGCTTTTTTCTCTCTTTCCTCTTTTCATAAATCTCTTTTTTTTCTTTTTCTCAATAGCTATCTCTCTTTTTTTTGTAAGAAGAATGCTTCGTAGATATCATTATGGTTACGCTGCAGGTTTCCACCATATCAGCATGGATTAGACCAGCGGCCTAGGCGTTTCTCTAACATACATACATAACTCCATGGACTTACAAGCTCCCCTTTTATTTCACACCGACGACATCCACAAACAAAAGAGCAAGGTATCAACTGGGTATATATATACAAGTGTTAAAAGCGTTCCCCGTGACAACACGGTTCTGCTAATCCCCAGCCTATAATTTGCAAGCATATAATTTTCATGGAGAATCACAATGGTTCAGGTTTATTAAGTGCAGAAAATAAAGTGTGCCATCAAGTTCGTGAGAGCTTTACCAACTAACTTTCTCATAACAAGCAAACATTTTTTCGGAAGAAAACAAGGCATATTAAATATGCACGGAAGTAGCAAATGATGCTAATAGGTAGGTATGGTGGACACTTTGGCAATATTTGGTTTGAGGGAGTTGGAAACATGAGTAAAACACTCAGTGTAAGTGAAGGCTAGCAATAGTAAGGGAGCGACAAACGAGAGATCAATAATGACCATAATCATGCAGAGCGACAAAACATCATTAATCAAAACATAAAGTGATACTACAAGTTGAAAACTAAAGGATCATAAAGGATTATGGTGACTTGGGATTGTCATAACATGGTGTGAGCATGTGCCAAGTCAATCCAAATAAAGCATCAAAGGAGAATACCACTATACTATGCTTTAATATGCTAAAACAACGCATGATTCATCCAAGGCACATTAAGCAATCTCAATTGTTTATAACAAGTCGTGCTACAGCAAAGAATACTAAGCATAAAGCCATAAACAATATCAAGCATGGCATGACAAAGCATAGGCCACAGTCAAAAAAACAAACTCTCTTTACCACTTAAGCACGAGCTTTCCTACTCTTTTCCAAACCAAACCAAACTATTTGAAAACCAATGTATGCCATAAGACCTTCTGTTGCTCAAATCGAAAAGTGTTGAACTAACGAAAGTTATATAACAACATGGGGCAGAAGCACAAAAATTCACGCCTCAAAAAGACGTTCAAAGATTTTACACGAATTTTTACGGTGAAGCACAAAAATCTGTTTCGGGACAGCAACTTTTCCAATCATTACTTCTCTCTCATTAGAGGTTACTCTTGGCACAAAAAGCAAATAAAAAGGATAAGGAGCGGTTATTACTGAAGTAATAACTTCCAAGACCCATCTAAAACCTTTGGGTTATCTCCCAATAAGTACTTTTCTTTAACGCCTTTAAGTTAGGCATAAGCAGAAACTAAAATGGATAGAATAGAAGTAAGCGGAGACAATCATGGTGAAAACATTGTTTTGTTCAATGAAATCTTTTTGTTAACAAGGTTGATCAGGTCTTGTTACCAAAACAATTCCATATGAGACAAAACTTTATATCCCACTAATGATTATGTTACCTCAACCTTGATAGCAATGGTCCAATCACAATAGTTTCAAATTTTTCTCTTGGTATGGGACAATATATTTCTCCAACTTTAATGCCCTCAACATTTTCAATTGAATTCAAACCATAAGTCCTTTTAATCTTCTTGGGGAAATAGACAGTATGTTCCTTGTCATTAACATTGAAGGTCACCCTCCCTTGATTACAATTAATAACAACTCCTGCAGTGTTTAAGAAAAGGTCTCCCAAGAATAATAGACATATTATCATCTTCAGGCATAATAGTTTGAGAGGATGCTCTCATAAGAAATAAGAGTTGAAGTAAAAGAGATCATAAAGAAGCAAATTCAAAACACATTTAAGTCTAACCCACTTCCTATGCATAGGAATCGTGTATGCAAATAACAAAGTGAAAGGCATAGGAAGATAAAACAAGAGTAACTTCAAAACTTTCAGCACATAGAGAGGTGCTTCAATGCCATGAAAACTTCTACAACCATATTTTCCTCTCTCATAATAATTCTCAGTAGCCTCATGAATAAACTCAACAATATAACTATCTCATAAAGCATGATTTTCATGATCTACAAGCACTAGAGCTTTATTATAAACATTTTCAAGAGAATCCTCAGGAACATAACAATCATCCTCCTTTAGTAAGTATGGAGGACAATCAAATAATGTAAGGGATAAAGAGTTACTCTCATTAGAAGGTAGGCATGGGTAGCTAATCCATTCTTCCTCCTTTTGTTCATCACTCTCCTCCTCTTCTTCATCTAATGAGATTTTAGGTTCATCAATTTCTTCTTCCATAGTATCCTGCAAGGCATTAGTCTCTTCCATTTGTGGAAAGCATCTATTAAAATATTCAAGAATATAACCATTTTCGTCCTTGTAATTATCAAAGCAAAATTTAAGTATACCATAAACCTCATATCTGTAAGGTGAATCATCAATATTTTCAAGCAAACTAGCAAGTTCAAAAGCATCCTTCCAAGCAATAAATTCTTCAATTTGTTCCGCATCATAAAAGTCATAAATTCCTTTAGCATAAGAAGATATGGTATCATTATCATTATACTCACATTGAAAAGGGAGGTGTTTATACCTCTTTCCGCAACAAGATTTATCACAGCAATAAGTAATATTATAAGTAGAGCACACGTTTCTAGCAATGGTATACAATCTATCACTTTGTTCCCATAAGTGTTTCCCTTTTTGTGACAAGCGGTGTTCCTTATAATAATATTTTTGATCTTCCGTGAACCCACCTTGCCAATAAGATTCAGTTTCAAAGAAACCAACCATTGACAACAAGCATGATAAAGCAAGACAATAACAAACCAACGAAAATAACAACTAGAGTAGGAACTACTGTTTTTGTAATTTTTTGATAAAGAAACAAGCAAACAAGGCGAAAATAAACTTAGCTTGAACAATAGTGAATCCAGGTGAACTTGATAAATAAAGCTATGGTCCCGCAGCGCTTTAAAATAGTCTTGATGACCCACAAGTATAGGGGGTGTATCGCAGTATTTTCGAGGGAAGCGAAACCCAATTTATTGATTCGACACAAGGGGAGCCAAAGAATATTTATAAGCCTTAACAACTGAGTTATCAATTCAGCTGCACCTGGAAACAATCTTGCTCACAGCAGTTTATCAGTAGCAACAGTTTTGTAGTAGGAATAGTAAAGTAGAAGCAGTAGTAAAGTAAAGACATCAGTAACAATAGCAGTGAACGGTGGGATTCGAGTGCGGTAGGCATAGGGATGGATGGACGGGCGTTGCATGGACAAGACAATTCATATAGCAATCAGAACATAGGACAATTGCAGATAAATAAGATAAAGCATCCAAGTACTAGATAATCCTAGGCATGTGTTCCATATATAGTCATACGTGCTCGCAATGAGAACTTGCACAACATCTTTTGTCCTGCCAGCCCGTTTGCAGCGGGGCCTCTAGGGAACTACTGGCAATTAAGGTGCTCCTTTTAATAGAGCACCAGAGCAAAGCATTAACACTCCGTGAACACATGTGATCCTCACATCAAAGCCATTCCCTCCGATTATCCCGATTTCTGTCACTTCGGGGCCATTGGTTTCGGACATCAACGTGTGTATACAAATTGCAGGTAAGACCATAAACAATACTATCATAATGAATCAATAACATGTTCAGATCTAAAATCATGGCACTCGGGCCCTAGTGACAAGCATTAAGCATAACAAGTCGCAACAAAGTCATAAAGCACTAATAAAAGATACTAGGCACCATGCCCTAACAATCTGATGCCATTACATAAACAATCTCATCCAATCCCTACCATCTCCATAGCCAGCGGGGGATTACTCACTCATAGATGGGGGAAACATGGATGGTCGATGGAGAAGCGATGGTGATGATGATGGCGATGATATCCTCCAATTCCCCGTCCCGGCAGGGTGCCAGAACGGAGTTTCTGGTGCTGTTTCGTGGAATCTGGTGGTGGCGGCAGAGCGGAACTCCTTCTGGAAAAATGTCGAACCCCCCGGAGTTTTTAGGTCAGAAGGCTTCTTATAGGCGAAGAGGGAGACCGAGGGGGTGCCTGGGGGGCCCACACCATGCCCTGGCGCGGCCAGGCCTAGCCCGCGCCTGGGGGTGGTGTGGCCAGCCCCTGGCTCTTCTCCGTCTCGTATTCTGGCTCCTGGAGTCTTCTAGAAAAATAGGCACTTTGGCTTTTGCCCCGTCCAATTCCGAGAATATTCATTTTCTGACTTTCCTGGAACCCAAAACAGCAAAAAACAGGCAGCTAGCACTATGGCTCTTGTTAATAGGTTAGTCCAAGAAATCATATGAAAAGTACTCCAAAGTGTGGACAAAACACAAGAAATTAGATAAAACCAAGCATGGAGCATCAAAAATTATAGATACATTTGCAATGTATCAGACGCCGACCAGACGCTGGCCGAAGAGGACGCCTTGGCGGCGGCGAAGGGCAAGAAGAAGGCGAGGACGGCGGAGGCAGCATGAAGTGGACGACGCTTGAGGACCTTTGCCTCGCCGAGGCATGGATGTCGGTGAGCATGGACCCCATCACAAGCGTAAACCAAAACTCGGATATTTACTGGAAGCGTGTGAAGTTGGCGTTCGATAAGCGTAGCCTCATGGACCCGAAGTTCAACAAGATCCACATGGAGCATGGCGAGAATGCCATGACCAATCACTGGGGACTGGTGCAGCAGGCGTGCAACAAGTGGCACGGCATTATGGAAGAGATCGGGCGTACACCAATCATCGGCGAAAGCATGGATAACAATGTAGTTCACCGACCTCAGTCTTAAATCTATGCCAATATTATGTCTGTCCTGACACATTTTGCGTTGTCTATGCAGCTCCTCCGTGCGCTCAGCATGTACAAGGACGACACCGACACAGAGTTCAAGTTCCATCATGAGTTCGACAAGATTCAGAGCTGGCCGAAATGGGCGGACACTCGCGTGAGCCTGGCCAAGAACAAGGACGGTGTGTACAACCCGGAGGCTCCCCCAGCTGCTCGCGAAGAGATGCCAGAAATCGGCCAGAAGAAGGCGAAGATGCTGAAAGATATAGGACATCGTGTCGAACGGCTCCACTCGTCAATCGAGAAGTGCATCACCGACTCCAAGACCTATGCCGTGAAATGGAGGAGACGACAGAGGAGAGGTGGACGCAGCTGCTGCACAACCAAGATAGGAAGCTCGACCTTCTCAAGGCGAACTTCGCCGCCAAGATGAGGAACACCGACCTCTAGTTCCTCTTGGGCGGAGAAGACACCTCGACGATGAGCCCCCAAGTCAAGGCCTGGTACATGGCGCGCCGCACCGCCATTCTCGACGAGGACGTCCCTGCCAGCACGCCGGCTGCGCCTATGATTTTGGCCACCACTCCTTCACCGAGCTTCGCATCCACCTCGTCCAATCCGTCAGCTGCCCCTGTCCTGATCGAGGAGCTCATCCCCGTCACACCTGACACGCCGGAGGAGGCCATCCCCATCGACGAATGATCGTCGGTCTTGATTCTGTTTTGTAATAAAATGTTTGCCGAAGCTTTTTGGACGTACTTCTATCGAACAACGTTGGGCGAGATTTTGCCGGCGGGAACAAAAAATATTCAAATATGTCGCTAATTTTGCATCACCTGAGAACTCAAGTGGAAAACAGCCATTCCTAGGCCAAAGGTTACATCCGTCCGGCGCTAAATAGCGCCGGATTTCGGTCTGGAAATGCCCAACGAGTGGAGGTGCTCTAAGAAACCTATATGATCCTGAGTTTTTAGACACATCTTACTTTGTCTCGTCCGAACACATCCATCGATAGTCGTATTCTCTGCTGTAAACTGAACTCGCAATGGTCGAAGCTTTGGAAAATCATACCACAAAACGCTCGCTCACACATGATACATCATATGGTTGAAATACTGTTTCATCCATAACGACCACCAGAAGGCACAATCATGATCTACTGATTATTCAACAAGGGCATGTTTGGTTGCTCAGGTCAGAATTTCCCGTTTTTGTGACTTGGTCCGCTGGATGCTGCATGGGGGGAGATTGCCCCCGAGGGAGTGCAACATAGAAGCACACGACAACACGCACCAGTCACGTGAAGAAGAGGGTCGTGAAGCATCAAGTATCACCATTTATGAAAGGACAAGACACACATAAGACATCAAATTTGATTTTTCATTCTCGGCTAAGGTAAAACCACACTAATGGTGGAGCTATGTAGAGCTCAGGGGGGCCACTGCCCCCACCCCCACCACCACAACTAGAATCCTTGATTTTTTTTGAGATATAGCTATCGGTGTCGAGAGAAATCCTCCCCATTCTCTAATGGATTAACATCGAGAGCTTCGGAAGGCTACATGTTCTCTATTTCTGAGTGCAACATAGAAGCACACCACAACACGCACCAGTCACGTGAAGAAGGGGGTCGTGAAGCATCAAGTATCACCGTTGATGAAAGGATAAGACACCTTAATAAGACACACATAAGACATCAAATTTGATTTTTTATTCTCGGCTAAGGTAAAACCACACGAGTTGTGGAGCTATGTAGAACTCAGGAGGGCCACTGCCCCCACCCCCACCACCACAACTAGAATCCTTGATTTTTTTGAAGACTTCGGCGACATAAAATGGCCATTGTATTCACACTCATTATGGATGAAGATATAGCTATCGGTGTCGAGAGAAATCCTCCCCATTCCCCAATGGATTAACATTGAGAGTTTCGGAAGGCTACGCATTCTCTATTTCCGAGTGGAACCTAGAAGCAGAACACAACATGCACCAGTCACGTGAAGAAGGGGATTGTGAGGCATGAAGTATCACCATTGATGAAAGGATAAGACACCTTGATAAGACACACATAAGATATCAAATTCGATTTTTCATTCTCGGCTAAGGTAAAACCACACGAGTGGTGGAGCAATGTAGAGCTCGGGGGTGGGGGGGTGGGGGACTTCGGCGACATATTACTGTAATTTGCTCTCCCCTCCCCCCCAAAAAATATAGTTCAGGTTTTGCCCCCATAGTTCCTTCCGCCACTAAACCACACCACTATGAGATACAACACTAACACCCAACACTAGATATATACTAGTACGAGTGAATTATCTTTGTAGAGATGCCATCATGTTCTACTACGTGCTAGCTAACGTGCGACAACCAATTTTGCTACTCCCTTCGATCCAAATTAATTGACTTGGGTTTGTCTAGATTCGGATGTAGCTAGACATGTTTTAGTGCTAGATACATTCGAATCTAGACAAATCCGAATCAATTAATTTGGATCGGAGGGAGTAAAACTTTTCAAGGGACATGTACACACATAAAAAAGCACGATTAGACTTGATATGAGGAACTGAATTTCCTTTGCCACAGACTTGCACCAGAAAAACAAAAGGTCGCTTTTTTTTGGCGGGGACGACTTGTTTCGCGGCAACTCACAGCAGCCAGGTGGGTGCTTGGTGAGTTCGTTAGTCTGCACATACTTTCACTTTAAGTAAAGAGAAATTAAAGGACCATTGCGTCGAACTATGCTGCCTCGATTTCCCCTAACAAAAGACTGAAGTGCTAAAAGATGAACGTATTCAGTCTGAAGATATTGGCTTCTGTACTCTGCCCTTTTACATGGTGAATGAATGCTGAATTTTACAAGAGGTGATCGAACTCTACAGAAGAGGGCGAAGAAACCTCCAAAAAAAAAAAGGGCGAAATTCAGGTGAAAATAAGGATCAGGGTCAGGATCAGGCATCTAGTAGTACGTAGAGTATTGCCAGTAGATGTTGCGTCGAACGGCGAACCTTCCGTGTTACGATGGCGCGCATGGCATGCAACGTGGCACGTACGTCCACGTGGCCAGCTAGCTTATCACAAATCTAGGTTCTCCATGCTGCTCAGGCACACTCTCCCTCTCCATCGATCGACCCTCCTCCCTAGCTATAGCTATAAAACCACCACCTGCAACCACCTTCTCCGAACGCGCAAACCTCCATTACAAAAACCAAACCAGAGAGATCTCATCTGTCCATCCAAGCCAACCCAACCCAACGAGAGCAACCGCGCGCAAGCGCTATATAATGGCCGCTCCCGCCGCCGCCTCTTCGTCGACCCCGCCAAAACCTCCGAACGCCGCCATGCTCCAGCCGGCGCCGTACCTCCCCGACGTGGCGGACTCCGCGACGCCGGCGCCCAACTCGAACTCCAGCGTCAGCTCCGCGAGCAGCAGCAGCAGCACGGCCAGCGTCGCAGGCCGCTCCTCCACCTTCTCCGTCGACTCGGCTGTCGCCACGCCCACGTCCTCCCCGCCGCGCCCGCACCGCGCGGGCGAGGTGGCGTGGGCGCCCATCCGTGCCGCCGCGGCGCCGCTCGGCCCGCGGGACTTCACCCTCGTGCGCCGCGTCGGCGCGGGGGACATCGGCACCGTCTACCTCTGCCGCCTCGAGGCCGAGGGGGACCAGTCGTGCGCCTACGCCATGAAGGTGGTGGACCGCCGCGCGCTCGCCAAGAAGGGCAAGCTCGGCCGCGCTGCCGCCGAGAAGCGGGTCCTGCGGCGGCTCGACCACCCGTTCCTGCCCACCATGTTCGCGGACTTCGACGCCGGCACGGACTACTCCTGCATCGTCATGGAGTTCTGCCCCGGCGGGGACCTCCACTCCCTCCGCCACCGCATGCCCGGCCGCCGCTTCCCGCTGGCGTCCGCGCGGTTCTACGCCGCGGAGGTGCTCCTCGCGCTGGAGTACCTGCACATGATGGGCATCGTGTACCGCGATCTCAAGCCCGAGAACGTGCTCATACGCGGCGACGGCCACATCATGCTCACCGACTTCGACCTCTCCCTCGAGTCCACGGCGTCGCCCTCCCTCGAGGAGGCAAGGAACGTGGCAGGTGGTGACGACGACGACGAGACGACGGCGTCGATCCCGACGTGCTTTCCCGAGGTGCATCTCCTCCGTCTCATGAAATGGAGGCGGCGGGCGGCACCGCCTCGTCCCCGACCGCGGTTCGTGGCGGAGCCGGTGGACGCGCGGTCGAGCTCGTTCGTGGGCACGCACGAGTACGTGGCGCCGGAGGTGGCGAGCGGCGGCGGGCACGGCGCGTCGGTGGACTGGTGGGCGTACGGCGTGTTCCTGTACGAGCTGCTCTACGGGCGCACCCCGTTCGTGGGCGCCACCAACGAGGCGACACTCCGCAACATCGTGCGCGCCCCGCTGGAGTGCCCGCCGCTGTCCACGGCCACGGCGTCGCACGGGGAGGCCGCGGCGGCGCGGGACCTGATCGCGCGGCTCCTGGACAAGGACCCCAGAGCGCGGCTCGGGTCACGGCGCGGCGCGGCCGACGTGAAGGCGCACCCGTTCTTCAAGGGCCTCAACTTCGCGCTGCTCCGGTCGTCGGCCCCGCCCGTCGTGCCGCCGCGCGCGGCGCTGCACCAGCAGTGCGGCAAGGCGTCGCCGGACGTGCAGCAGCTGTTCGATCAGTTCTGAGTGTGCTAGTACGTAGATCGATCATCCTTCGGCGTGTGCGTTCATCCGAAGAAAGCATTTTCCTGCATCGAGACACGAATTAAACAGCTAGACTAGCTTGTTAACTAGAAATCATGTTGACTAATCACGCCACCGCTGTATGTACTGTTAATTAGTAGTACTATATCGATTAATTTAATTGCGGATCCAGCTCTGAGTTATACATACATGTCGGCATGGCCGGTCGATCGATCGATACCACCTGGTGACCGATCTAGGTAGCTCATATGTGAGCTAGCACACGATCGATCGCACATCGAAGGTCGCATGATTAGCTGGCGCTAAGCGCGTCTAACCGGCCGGCTCTGAGTTCGGAGACTATTATTTGGGATGATTTTTTAACGGTTAAGATAGATGCGCGTGTTCGTACGCACTGATGGTTACCGATCTCAGTTGAGCTGTCACTAGGATGGAGGCGGCGACCTGTCTGTCTTCGGTTTGTTTGTCCATGGCCATCACACCAGTGGTACGTTGTGTACAGACAGAACAGTGGCTTCCGTTGGTAAACCGAAAACGTAGCCGGGCGCCAAAAACACCCACCCACCCGACACACGGGCCCACGCACCCCAACCCTACTATTTTCATCCGGTTACGTGTTGGGCCGATGCAGTGATCTCTACATGAAAGTCTATACACATATGCTGCATAGTAGAATTGGAACAAAGATGTACTATAACTCGATTTCGAGACTCAATTGGCAAAACTTAACATAAAAGCAGATGGTAGATCTACGGCTCTCCGTCTTCAAGGCTCAAGCCAAGGAGGAAGTGACATACAACAAGATCCGATGAAGCCTGAGATCAAGTGTGGCACTGTTTTGGATCCTGACCAAACTACACCTTACCAATTTCTTGGCTATGACCAAAAAGTTGGTCTATGTTTGCTAACTTTTTTTTTTTTGCATGTCAATGCTCCAACCAACTCTACTTCATTTTTCTAGTAGCAAAAATGTTGGCTAACTCATGGGCAAGTAAATCATCGACCAAAATTTTGGCTAGCCAAAACTTTGGTAAGGTAACTCTAGGAATAAATCGAACACAACCCTAAAAGGAAGGCAAGATCCATAGTTTACTTTTTTTATGATTTATTGAGAGCTTGAGATTCCTCGGAATAAAATTAAGAAGACATTTGTATATATTTTTTTTGACACAAATACAGTGGGGAAGACCTCCACTGTGTCAATTTTTCATAAATACCCAATGGGGTATGGAACATTTACAATGAGAGGGCATAAATTCACAACACAAAATTACAACAAATCTATCCAATCGTGCATATACCCTCTTTTAAGCTAGGATTAAATGCCTAGTCTCCTAAATAGAATCCTTCAAAAAGCTAATAGATATTGATATCCCTATCCACATTATCATAAATGATTTTATTCCCATGGTTCCACAAACTGGAACATCCATCCATCATAGAAATTTCGAAGAAAGGATTGAAAGATCTTTTATTTGCCTCCATTAGCATGTCAATTAATGGGAGGCCAAGGCATTCCCCACCAATCTTCCACCAAAAATTCTAGCTGAAGTAACTAGTGAAGAAAAGATGCAGCATGCTGTCATTAGTATTCTCATCACATAAAACACATTCATATGAAATTAACCAAACAATCTCTACAGGAATAATGGTAAATAATGAGATCCTCTAAAATTCATATGAAATTTCCTTGAAACCTAGAGGCCCTCGAACTTCAACTTTACAAACTTTCCATATAGCTACTCTCCATCATTCGACATGCCTCTATTTTTTTTAACATAATGCCTCTAATTTTTATTTTTATTCCAAGGAAGAAATAACCTAGGCATCTTTTGATGTGTGTAATTCCCAGTCGACTAAGAATTAACTCAATTTCTAGTTAGATGATGTCATTCAATTTCTGAGGCAACCTCACTTGCAAACTATTTGTAGCCTGCTTGTAACTGAAAAATCTTGGTAGAAATAAGTGACTTGGATTTGGTAGCTAGGTTCATATATATCTAGACATGTTTTATTGTGTAGGTAGAAATATATACGAATCTAGATGAGTCCGAGTAACTTATTATTGGAGGGAGGAAGTACCTTGCAATTGAAGAAAAAATAATGGTTTTTAGACTGGAGTTGCTGTGACTTAATTCTAAAACCCGTTATATTCATCGGAAAGGGATATGCGATGTGTGGAATCCATCTATGCGTAGAAACATCCATCCCTGGACGCACATGGCCTTCTCCTCCCCTGTCGTCGTAACGTGTGGGCGCGCTCGTATAATTGCAAATACTCATGTTGGTTGTATCCTAGTAGTACGGAGGAGGAAGAAAAACCAGTCATGCTACACTGGTCACCGGTCGCATACATGCATATGGTCTGGTCTCGTCTCGTCTGGACCCATCGATCTATCATCGATCCGACGACGTTGACGCGCCATGCAAAAGGGCGCCAGCGACACGGCCGGCTAGGGGAATATTACGGGGGGACGGCCCCACGTACGTGCACGGCGCCAATACAGACGAAGAACGGGGAGGAGTGGCCGGCCGGCCGGAGGTGGAGAGCCGGTGGTCGACAGACAGGAAAGGTGGTGTCGTCCCGTCCCCGTGCCATGCATGCAGATGCGGCCAGTGCATGGCGTGTACCGGCGTCGTGCAGATGTGTACCGTGTAGGGCGTGGTCACAGGTGACAGCCGGCTTGATTGCTTTTGTACGTACGCGCGCGCGGGCGGGCGGGGGAGAGGTAGCGGCCACTCATGGCGTGGCGCGGCGCACCGGCTGGCCGGCAGCTTTTCGCCGCCTGTGGTCGCGGCCACGTTGCCGTGCCTCCCCCGGCCGGTTTGCGACTGTGGGAGGTGAGACACCGCCATCTCACCCTCCCTCCTTCACGCGCAGGCACGAGCCGTGTCTCTGTCTCTACCTCTCCCGTCTTATCGCCGAACGTGTACCGGCCTCTTCGTTCCGCGGCCGGTACGTGCTAGCTCTAGCAGGTGCGCCGCGCCGCCTGGTCCTCGCGGCCGTTCGCCGGTGTCCGGTGGGTGGGTCTACATATATCGTGTTAGTGTAAAGCCAAGCATCTCATGTTGGCATCTCGACTTTTCCCAAAACACAACTTGCTGTGAAATGCCCGAAACATCGATCAGATTACAGAGCATTTCATGGAACAGTGCTACCTAACAATATGGAGAGGATAAGAAAAAGAGAAAAGTACAACCTCCAGTGCATGGATGGAGTTCAATCTCACAGATCGAGCTTCAGTCTTATCCAGCAGACCAGTACGGATGGTACGTACAGTACATGATGATAAACAGTAACAATCGTGCATCCATACATCAGCGCTCGTTCATGGTTAAATTATAGGTTTGTCAGCAGCACAGCACAGGCATTCAAGATCTCGATGATTAACTCAAGCGCGCTCGCGCAGGCAGCTTTATTCCACGGACACATAAAAAGGCTGCATTTTGTTCATCATTAGCCCGAGTGGCTGGCCGCTGAATTCGCTAAGCCCGAGGTCGGATCGATCTACCGCCGTTTCTCCCTCATCATTCGTCGCCTTTACAGGCGATAGATTGCGATGTTACGTGAAACGCTGTTTGCCATGCATGGCAGCAGGTAGGCACGCACGTACATCGTACGTGTACGAATTCGAATCTGTCGCTGTACAGGTGGCTAGCTGCGATGGAAGGTGTGGCAGGTTGGGGGTAACTGGAGCTACGACGGCGTGGACGCTGCGGGCGCTGTTCGGATTTCGTTGGTACTCCGTAACTTGTGCCCTTCCCAAGGTGTTTTCCGAAGTTCTAGCCGTCGTTAGAGCAACTACATTCATAACCCCAATACGGGCTTTGGCGCGGCCGTATAGGGGGCTGCCGGCGCAAAATTGGAAATAGGGACGTCGTCTTTCCAGCCGTGTCCCCCAAAGTAAACACACATTTTAATAAAATAATATTTAAATAGGGAAAATCTAATTTTATTATATAGTAAAAATAGAAAACTAGTCATAATCGTGTCTAGCCCTGTAGTACTCGTCCTCGTGGTCGTCGTAGGAGCCGTCGTCTTCGTCGTCGGTCGGCGCCCGCTCCGGCCTCGGCAGCGTTGGCCGGCCACGATCGCACCACATCGAACGATCGCCGAAGGGGACCGGCGCCCGCAATGGCTGCAGCCTTCGTCGTCGCCTCCGCTGTCGCCTCCGCCGCGCGCACGGTAGGCTTCCTCCTCCTTCCGCCACCAAGTGTCCCCCGACGGCGTCGGTTCGAGCGACGTGCGAATGGCCGCACGCTGGCCCGGAAATTCTTCCGGGTCGCCGGGACGCCTTGATAAATTGAAAATGTATCTATAATTTTTGATGTTCCATGCTTGGTTTTATCTACTTTCTTGTGTTTTGTTCCAACTTTGGAGTACTTCTCATATGATCTCTTGGACTAACCTATTAACAAGATGCCATGCGGTTCTGCTGTTTTCTGCTGTTTTTGGTTCTAGGAAGTCAGAAAATGAATATTCTCGGAATTGGACGGGATAAAAGCCAAAGTTATTATTTTCCCGAAAGACTCACGGAGCCAGAAGGAGAGTCGGAGAGGGGCCACAGGGTGCCCCTCCTTGGCGCAGGCCATCCTAGGCCGCGCCAGGGCATGGTGTTGGCCCCCTGGCTGGCCACTGACCTTGCCTCCTTCGCCTATAAGAGCCTCCCGATACCAAAACCCTAAAAAAGTCAATCAGAAATCCACGAAAAGTTCCGTAGCGCCGCCGCCACCGAAGGGGAGATTCGGGGGACAGAAAGTCTCTGTTCGACACACCGGAGACGGAAGTGCCCGGAGCCATCTCCATCGATCTCCACCACCATCTCCATCACCGTTGCTGATTCCCATGATGAGGAGGGAGTAGTTCTCTCTCGAGGCTAAGGGCTCTACCGGTAGCTATGCGTTCATCTCTCTCTCTATGCATGATCTTATTAAGATCATGAGTTTGTAATCTATAGATCTACCTTGTTACTCAAGTGCTTTAATAGATCTCTGCTCTCCCCATGTGTGTGAAAGTGACAGAGTGCACACCATGGTGGCACTTAGGCTAGAGATTACAAATACTTGTTATGAGTTATATTTGGAGTTGGATGTCTTTATGAAATTGTGGTGTTTGTTGGACTCATCTAGTACTCAAGGTGATAGTGTGGGGTTATCTAGATGGGAAAGGCTTACTTTGAGATGTGTTGTTATAGCCCTACCATGGATTAGAGTATCCAACCGGAGAGTACTTCAGCGTAGTATCATGAAGATGATATATTTATATGAGAGTGTTCACTAGTGAAAGTATGATCCCTAGGCCTTGTTTCTAAGCACTGAAACACCGTTTGCTATTAGATCTGTTATATGTTTGCTTGCTTCCATCTTTATTTCAGTTTTACTTTAGTCTTTTCCACGCCACCAAGCTATTCTCTATCACCATTACCACTTATAATTATCCATCCCACTTGTGTTTTACTATATCTTCGCCGAACTAGTGCACCTATACACCTATACACCTGACAAGTGTATTGGGTGTGTTGGGGACACAAGAGACTTCTTGTATCTTGATTGCAGGGTTGCTTGAGAGGGGATACCTTTGACCACTTCCTCCCTGAGTTCGATAAACCTTGGGTGATCCACTTAAGGGAAAACTTGCTGCTGTTCTACAAACCTCTGCACTTGGAGGCCCAACAACTGTCTACAAGAATAGAAGTGCGTATACATCAAGCTATTTTCTGGCGCCGTTGCCGGGGAGGTAAGGTAAAGGGTGTTCACACCGGAGGATTAAAGAAGAAGAACCTCCCACGGCAAACGCCTATTTTCTGGCGCCGTTGCCGGGGAGGTAAGGTAAAAGGTACTCACATCCTCCGGTGTGAGTGCTCGAAGTTATTTCCTTTAGATTCTGCAATTTTGTCTTTTTGTTTCTTGTTTTCACTAGTTAGGCTTAATGGAAAACAACAACAAAATTAGAGAGCTTTATAGTATTTATCTTGAGTTAGGACATGAATTGTTTGAAGAGAAAATTAAACAACCTATGGAACTTTATTTGCATGCTAATAGCAACGTTATTAGTATGAATTCTTTGAACACCATTATTGCTAATGCTATGGAAAAGTCTAAGCTTGGGGAAGCTGGTTTTGACGAGCATGATCTTTTTAGTCCCCCAAGCATGGAGGAGAAAATTTACTTTGATGATAGTATGCCTCCAATATATGATGATTACAATGATGAATATGATATTTTTAGTCCACCTGCTATTGAGGAGAAAATTAATTATGATTATAATATGCCTCCTATATTTGATGATTATGGTGGTGAGAATAATAATGATAGCTATTTTGTTGAATTTGCTCCCACCATAATTAATAAGAATGACTATGCTTATGTGGAGAGTCATAATTATTATATGCATGTGGCTCATGATAAGAATTTTTTATGTGATAGTTATATTGTTAATTTTATTCATGATGCTACAGAAAGTTATTATGAGAGAGGGAAATATGGTTTTATGTGTCTCAATAATATTAAGTTTCCCCTCTTTATGTTGAAAATTTTGAAGCTACACTTGTTTTGTTTTCCTATGCTTATTTCTTTGTGCTTTCATGACTTGTTTCTTTACAAGATTCCTATGCATAGGAAGTGGGTTAGACTTAAATGTGCTTTGCATTTGCTTCTTATGTGAGCATCTTCTCAAACTATCATGCCCAACTTAAAGACGTTAAAGAAAAGTACTTATTGGGAGATAACCCAAAAGTTTTAGATAAGTCTTGGAAGTTATTACCTCGGTAATAACCTCTCCTTATCCTTTTTTATTTGATTTTTGTGCCAAGAGTAACCTCTAATGAGAGAGAAATAATGATTGGGAAAGTTGCTGTCCCGAAACAGATTTATGTGCTTCACCGTAAAAATTCGTGTAAAATATCTATACGTCCTTTTGAGGCGTGAATTTTTGTGCATCTGTCCCAGGTTGTTATCTAACTTTCGTTAGATCAACATTTTTTGATTTGAGCAACAGAAGGTCTTCGAAATAATTCGTCTTTACCTGCTGGTCTGTTTTGACAGATTTCTGCCATTTTCTGCATTTGCTTCTTGTTGGTTCCTTTTTGAGTTCTTTTGGGGAATTGAGCTTTTTGAGGGAAGTGATACAGTAGCTAGTGTTTTAATGGAAGTTTTATTTGGTGTTAGAATTGAACCTTAAGACTTATTTATCTTGAGTGCACTAATGTTGCTAATAAAGATCGTGTGAAGTTTTGTATGAAGGAAAAAATTTAGGTGTATGCATGGAATGAGTAATAAGATGAAGGATGGACTAAAGCTCAAGCTTAGGGATGCCACACGTGTCACCCCAAGAACTATCCAAGAAGTACAAGCATCAAAGCTTGGGGATGCCCAAGGCATCCCCCTCTTCATCAATAAAAATCCCAGGTTTCTTCCAAACGCTTCATTTTTATTGTTTCATGCACAGTTGTGTTGTTCTTGGAGCGTCTTCTTTTTCGTTTTCGTTTTGGTT
The DNA here is from genome assembly GCA_023614405.1 of Avena insularis. NCBI lineage: Eukaryota > Viridiplantae > Streptophyta > Magnoliopsida > Poales > Poaceae > Avena > Avena insularis. The sequence continues at coordinate 88,614,015 of CM042696.1, read as the reverse complement.
TTTTGTTTGCTTAGTTTGCTGAATAAATTGGTTGGACCCCCTCTTTCATACATTGGTTTTCAAATAGTTTGGTTTGGTTTGGAAAAAGAGTAGGAAAGTTCATGCTTAAGTGGTAAAAAGAGCTTGTTTTTGATTGTGGCCTATGCTTTATCATGCCAAGCTTGATATTGTTTTGGCTTTATGCTTAATATTGTTTGCTGTAGCATGACTTGTTATAAACCATTGAGATTGCTTAATGTGCCTTGGATGAATCATGCGTTGTTTTAGCATATTAAAGCATAGTATAGTGATATTCTCCTTTGATGCTTTATTTGGGTTGAGTTGGCGCATGCTCACACCATCTTATGACTATCTCAAGTCACCATAGCCTTTATGATTCTTTAGTTTTCAACTTGTAGTATCACTTTATGCTTTGATCAATGATGTTTTGTCGCTCTGCATGATTATGGCCATTATTGCTCTCTTAGTTTGTCGCTCCCAGTCTTTTGCTAGCCTCCACAACCAAGTATGAGTTCCACTCATGCATCCAACTCCCTAAACCAAGTTATTCCAAAGAGTCCACCATACCTACCTATTAGCCTATGCTATTCCAAGTATATTCATGTTTTTGTTTACCTTATGGATTAAACTTGTTATGAGAAAACTAGTGATTAAAGCTCTCACGAACTTGATGGCACACTTTACTTTTCTTGCCCTTAATAAACTTGAACCATTGTGTCGTCGATGTTGTATATGCTTGGACTTATTTGTTGGGAATTAGCAGAACCATGTTGTCATGGGGAACGCTTTCAACATTGCACTTGGTACTTGTACCTAGTTGATATCATGCTCTTTTGTATATGGATGTCGTCGGTGTGAAATGAAAGGGGACCTTGTGAGTCCATGGAGTTATGTATATGTGTTAGAGAAACGCCTCGTCATTGGTCTAATCCATGCTGACATGGTGGAAACCTGCAGCGTAACCATAATGAGCTATCTATGAAGCATTCTTCTTATAAAAAAAGAGTCCTATATTGAGAAAAAAGAGAAAAAGAAAAAAAAGGAGATTATGAAAAGAGGAAAGAGAGAAAAAAGCACCATATTCCCATGGTAAATAAGAAGAATGTTGAGATGCTCGTTGTCTGCTTGCCTTGTCATTTTGATATGGGGATTCTTCCGTATCATCGGGCAAGGGGTACCCCGTTGGCGGTTCTCTATGATACACATGTACTTACGATGACAAGAACTTACCGGTGACTAAACTTGAGTAGCATGAGGAGCGGCCCTCGTATTCAAGGGACATGAGATTTCCAACTTATACTTTGTCAAGCATATACTCCATAGTTTGTTCACTTTAACCTTAATTACTTCAAGATGCTTATGATAGGGGCAATGAGAGCTGAAAGCTATTAAGTATCATAATTTTTGGAAGCTCTTTATGAAACTTGAATCTCTGCTTCCTTCTATGAAGGCCTTTCTTCCACCATTATATTGAGTCTCCACCTTCTATCTTTATGCACCTACTTTGAGAGCATAGTGGCCATTCTTAGTTCTATGTGCATTGTCCCAAGACTTGTTGATTGATGCATAACTTTGATATTGCTTGTTTTAAACTATTTGTATCTAGTCACTCTTATGAACTTTGAAGGTGTCTTATGCATTTATGTTTGCTACTCTATGAGGGACAAGCCGAATGCCACTATGCTTTGTTTTCTTTATGTGAAACAAACAAACGTCTTGCAAAGCATTATTATTCATTAATCTTTTGTTTATGCCTTTTCATGTTGCAACACAGTTGCTTTGCCTTATTGTTAGAACTTTGTCTTTCATGTTTTGATTGAAGTACTATGATCCTGGCTTTGAATGTTTTACAAATACTTTGATCAAGTTTATGATGGTGTATGTCACCTCAAAAATTATGCTTTCTTTTTATCACTTACCTACTCGAGGATGAGCAGGAGTTAAGCTTGGGGATGTTGATACATTGCAAATGTATCTATAATTTTTGATGTTCCATGCTTGGTTTTATCTACTTTCTTGTGTTTTGTTCCAACTTTGGAGTACTTTTCATATGATTTCTTGGACTAACCTATTAACAAGATGCCATAGTGCCAGCTGCCTGTTTTCTTCTGTTTTTGGTTCTAGGAAGTCAGAAAATGAATATTCTCGGAATTGGACGGGACAAAAGCCAAAGTTACTATTTTCCGGAAGACTCACGGAGCCAGAAGGAGAGTCGGAGAGGGGACACAGGGTGGCCACCCCCCTTGGCACGGGCCGGCCTAGGCCACGCCAGGGCATGGTGTGGGCCCCCTGGCTGGCCACCGACCTTGCCTCCTTCGCCTATAAGAGCCTCCCGATACCAAAACCCTAAAAAAGTCAATCAGAAATCCACGAAAAGTTCCGCAGCGCCGCCGCCACCGAAGGGGAGATTTGGGGGATAGAAAGTCTCTGTTCAGACCACTGGACGGGAAGTGCCCCCGGAGCCATCTCCATCGATCTCCACCACCATCTCCATCACCGTTGATGATTCCCATGATGAGGAGGGAGTAGTTCTCTCTCGAGGCGAAGGGTTCTACCGGTAGCTATGTGTTCATCTCTCTCTCTATGCATGATCTTATTGAGATCATGAGCTTGTAATCTATAGATCTACCTTGCTACTCAAGTGCTTTAATAGATCTCTACTCTCCCCATGTGTGTGAAGTTGACAGTGTGCACACCATGGTGGCACTTAGGCTAGAGATTACAAATACTTGTTATGAGTTATATTTGGAGTTGGATGTTTCTATGACATTGTGGTATTTGTTGGAACCATCTAGAGCTCAAGGTGACAGTGTGGGGTTATCTAGATGGGAAAGGCTTACTTTGAGGTGTGCTGTTATAGCCCTACCAACGATTAGAGTGTCCAACCGGAGAGTAGTTCAGCGTAGTATCATAAAGAAGAATATATTTATATGAGAGTGTTCACTAGCGAAAGTATGATCCCTAGGCCTTGTTTCTTAGCATTAAAACACCGTTTGCTATTAGATCTATTACATGTTTGCTTGCTTCCATCTTTATTTCAGTTTGCCTTTAGTCTTTTCCACGCCATCAAGCTATTTTCTATCACCGTTACCACTTATAATTATCCATACCACTTGTATTTCACTATCTTTTCGCCGAACTAGTGCACCTATACACCTGACAAGTGTATTGGGTGTGTTGGGGACACAAGAGACTTCTTGTATCTTGATTGCAGGGTTGCTTGAGAGGGGATACCTTTGACCACTTCCTCCCTGCGTTCGATAAACCTTGGGTAATCCACTTAAGGGAAAACTTGCTACTGTTCTACAAACCTCTGCACTTGGAGGCCCAACAACTGTCTACAAGAATAGAAGTGCGTAGACATCACACACCTGTACCAATGTTTCTACTTGGCACAGTTATAGCACAATATGAAACTATTATAAACTAATTGAGATATGACAATAAAAACCTATTTCTTATTTGCCTCTAGGGAATATCTCCTTCAGTCTCCCACTTGCACTAGAGTACAAATAAACTAGCTTGCATTTTACTCGTATAAACCATATGCCATATGCGTTTACAGATCATGCATGCTCATTGGAAACGTCATGGCCATGTTCTGTTTTACCAGATCATTATGTCTTTTGCAAATCGTTAATGTCTTGCTAATTTTCACCTTCACTCCATTATCTTATAATGGGTCGAAGTATTTGTTTGGCAACAAAGTGAGACTTTTGTTTCTAGTGTTTATGATGACGGTCATTTTCACCGTTTTCATCTAAACTTCGAAACACACTTTGCTATCCTTTGTGTGTATACTATAATCATGGCAGCAGAACGAGGCCGGATTCCAGGAGCTTACAGTGACGTTAGATCAACCTCGAGGGCTTTCTCATGGGCACTGGGCCCTGGGACACATCATTCTACGTTAAAAGCAAACTAGCCCCGCCACAACATTATATATCACATCAGATGTAGCCTTTATACTTCTATATCTATGTAGATCCTAGTGCATGAAATGCAACTATTCCACTTACACTGCTTCTTGCCATTTAAGTATAAACTTAATTCTGGTTTAGTGATCAACTTAGGAATCACTTAAGGACATGTTCTTACAGTTAAGATCTAGCCCTTCCAACCAGAACCTTGGGCCACTTTATGTCGAGTATACAACATGGTTATGTGGAAGAACCTATGACTGAGGCATAGGAGATGCAACGCATCTCTTTCTTTCAACCATAGTTGTAATACTCAATGCTTCATACAGTAAGAACTTCTTTCTTACCTTGCTCCATTCTGAGCTACTTCAGAATCTTGCTCAGGACATTCTGAACATCTTTCAGAATCAAGTCCAGGAAGCATTCGACATTCAGTGTTTATTAAACTCACCAATCTATCTTGATAGATCTTATTGTTTAATAACTTCAACCTCATCCTAACCTAAAAAAAACTATTAACACCAATCACATCATTCACATATGTCATCCACATATCACAGAATGATTTCACGCTCCCACTCAAATATGACATTCATGTTTGAGATCTAGGGATTTCACTTAGCTCCCACTCAAAATATGTTAGCTACATATTATGAATTAGCCAAGCTGATTTGCTCCCACTCAAATCTAGGTTCTCTCGATAATCTTGGACATTCTAAAATTCTTTGATCACTATCAAATCGAGAATTCCACTAACGAGATTTCAATGACCATTCATTTCTCGTACTTAGGTCCATCACACTTCTTTGTATTTCGTAGGTATGTCTTGTTCAAAACATGACAAGTGAATCAATAATATAATTCCACAAACTTGTAGAAGATATATAGTTGAATCCTACTTACTTTAGTAAAAGTATTCCCTGAAACTTTATGATCATTATCAATAGTTTCTCCTCTATTTGTAGAGTTTGGTTCCACGAAACAAATTCCGCTGCGCCACTCAACAATTCGGAGGTAAGGTCAAATACCTTGTTTTGATCTTTTACTTTCTTCCACCTGTATCTTCATCAAGACACATCAACTTAGGACAACAACAGGTTTGTCTCTTGTGGAAGATGCATTCATAGCTTCCTAAGAATGCTCTACAAAGACTTGTTTATTCGCTACGACTTCGAATTGTCAAAATCTCCAGAAACTCGAACATGCCATAACACTTATGGTGTTGTTTCCACGAATCTTTAGATGTTCCTTTGTATTTTCTAATGAGTGTTTGCTTATTTTGATCTCTAACTCTAAATGACAACTACAACCCTGATAAGAGATAATATTACACCATATGTATCTAGTACATATTGATTATGATGTTTAGATATTTAAACAAAGTTTGAATTCATCTAACTATCATAATTTGTGAAACATCTTTCACAAGTCCCTTTTATGCTAAACTTAACTTGAATACTTTAGTCGTGTCGATCAAATCGAAGAGACTTGTTAATTCAATTAATTCAATATCCCTTTTAGTTATGAACTCATTTGAACAATTCAAATCATTTCAAACTTCATGTTTCATCAAGTAAATACACTTATTCACTTAAGTCCACAATAAATGATTTCCACTACTTGTTGAAAATGTGATACATCACTATGTATAAGATTCAACATTTCTTCGCATATCACCGTTTTACCAGAATGCGGAGTTTTTGGTCATTCTGCCCAAGAGGCATGGTTTTGCAAAGTCTCTAGATTAAGCATCTAGGACCCCGATCTTTCATAAAGAACCTGCAATAACCAAAATGACTTAAACCGTAGTGTCATTTCATTATTAAGCTTTGGATATCTTTTAGCATTCTAATCCTTTATAAATGTTTAAACTATTATCATGAACATAGTGATGAGAATAACTTATTTGTAATCGTAATGTGACCATAAGGTATTGTTCATAAGAATAGTACAAACTGGTTTGTAGCTTGTTCATATGAATAATTGTTTCGCCAAAAGCAAGACACACAAACTAGGATTACAAAAATATATATTCAAGTCCACTAATCCAAATGATAAACTTTGAGGGAAGAGGTGATGTCGGCAATCAACTGTTTTGCTTGCCGTCATCAAGTCACGTTGCCTCAAAACGGGACAAGTATCAAATACTTTGCAATTTGCAACGAGTTTTGCAAGAACCACATTTATAATTTGTATATCTTACATATATGTTTTCATCCATGACCTCCTTTTGCAATCAAGCCCTTTTAAGAGTTCTTAACTCTAATGCAAGATTGCTAAGTGTTTTTCCAAACATTCCGGAGTCATCGAATTATCTCCTAATGGTTATTGTATCAAGAAGAGAAGATCACCTTTTACGAGGATACCCCTTAGGCGTGGGTATTAATCTATGAAGTTGGACCCTTTTGCTAAGTTCCAAATTAAGCAATATATTCCCATGGTCGCAAAGGACCTCAATGGGATAGGCTAAGATCTACTAAGATATTTGCAAACAGACATCTAGACTAAGTTTATAATAAGAGATCAATTTATAATTGGTCTCCACTAAAACGGTCACCCCCTGGACGATTTTAGTGATCGCATGATCCCTATCCTCTGCACCTCCCCTTATCGTCATGGCCATCAGTGCATTATCAAAGGTAGACATTCAATAATGTCAATCACATCATCCATGTGACTCATGATCGATCTTTCGATCTCTTGTGTTCCGAGGCCACGCTTCTCTAACGTGCTAGGCTCGCCAAATCTAACTTGTGTGTATTCGCTGTGCAACATGGCTTACACCCACTGTATGCGAACATAGATATGTCTGACACCCAGGCCTGTAACCCTGGATCGCCTCATACCGAAGAACTTTCTTTGTGGTGCACACACAAGGGGAACACGGAATATTGGAATTAAATAGGGATTATCTTATTTGCTACCGTTGAGTATCTAAATACTAGCACACAATAAGATGTAAAAACTGGTATCAACATCATATGTATAATGTGATATGATATGGTATTTCTTGCGCCTTGATCTCCATCGAGTGCTCCAGCATGATCTCCATCGTGCCCTTGGTTTGACGACAACTCCATGACGCCTCCACCAGGTCGTCCATCGGAACGATGACTATTACTATACTACTTAGTAACAGAAAAGTAAACTACTTTACCTTTGTATCGACCAATGCCATATCATAATCACATGCCCCCCTGCAAAATAAAGTTAGACGCCTCTACTTTATCTATTGCAAGTTTTACATGGTTGTTAGGGCTTTCGCACTAGAACCGTTTCTAAACTATGAACTTTCCAACCATAACATGGATCCAACAGTTGTCTCTATTACACCCCTTTCGGGGCCCTCTGTTGTAAATGCTATATCAACTATCGAATGAGAGACAGACACCCGCTAGCCACTTATACGGTACAAGCTGTACGTTGAGCGTGGAACCGGTCTCGCGTACGAATACGCGTAAGGTCGGTCCGGGCCGCTTCATCAAACAATACCGCGATATAAACAAGTACATGTTAGAGGGTAACAACTAAGGGATTAATGCCCGCACAAAACTTGTGCGTACTGGCCGTACAACACTCCTACGCATAGATCGGCTCTGATACCACTGTTGGGGATCGGTGCAGAAAACAAAAAAAATTCCTACGATGGAACCCCAAAAACTTCCTAAGATCTATCTATGTAGTAATGCGGTAACGGCCGATGCGTAGAGAGTACATACCCTTATAGACCGTACGCAGTTAACGTTCCGCGGGGAACGTGGTTGAAGTAGTCGTACTCGAAGCCGACCTCAAGGTCGCGAAGCTTCTCGCAGGTCACCCCTTGCTCCTTCTTGATCTTCATCATCTTCATCATGCAACAACTCCGGCTCACGATATTTAAGCGCCCCAAATGTTGCACCTCGTGTCTTCGTACACATCCGGTGCACGATCAGACCTCCGGCTCCCCGATCCCGCCGGGAGTGCGGAAGTTGATATCTGGCTAGGAATCCCTGCAGCGCAACGGCGTACTGCAGGTGTGCCTCGATCGCACAACCTAGACTTGGGGCCATGGTCATGAGGTATAGAGAGAGGGAGGAGGAGAAAGTCAACCAAAGGACTTCTCCAATTGTGTGTTTAATCGCACCCATGGGCACCCCTTTATATAGGCGGAGGGGGTGTGCCCTCCCCATTGGGTTAGCCATGTGGGACCAATACTAAAGGAAAAAGTCAGCAGAAATTCGGACTGCCAAATGGGCCAAAAGTACTCAGCCCAAATAGCAAACAGAAAATAGCTAAATAAAAAGAAAAAGAAAAGGAGAAGCAGCAGCAGCAGCCAGCTAGCTGGGTGGGCCAGCCTACCCACCGGTGGCCCAGCTCGCGCTGCCAGCACTATGGCCGGGTGGGCCGGCACCAACCCGCGCGACCCAGCTCTCCCGCCACGGTGGCCTGGAAGAGGGAGCCCCAGGTGGGCCGGCTCACCCCCGGCCCAAGCCACCAGCCCCCCACCTCCACTGGGCCAGCTGGTGCCACGGGTCCCACTCACGGGCTGCCTGTTCACCGGCGTTGTGTGTGTCGCCACTTGGCGGTGTATCCGGTTATCACGTGTGGGGCCGCTGTTTTTGCCTTTTTCCATTTATTTTTCTGCAGCTTTTATTCTAGACTATTTCCCTCCGGGATTTAGCCTAATATAAAAAGTTGCCTTTATAAATCTTAATCTAAGTATTATTTATAATATATTAATTCACAATTAACATATAATAAATATATATTTAAATTCTCATTTATCCGAAAACACTTTTCGGGACTTTTCCTTTATTCTTTCTTCGAACAACTTCGGATCTCTCCGTGGAACGATTCTGGCATTCTCTCTTTCTCTATTATGATTCTATCTTACGAATGATCACTCTCATCGTACCCTTAAGTGTATCCTCTCACGGCTCAGGAATGCTCTAGACATGATCTATATCAATGATCAACAGAGGGACCAGGGATGTCCATGTGACCCCTATGCATTCCTGATGACAATGTCATTTGAACCGTCTATATGTAGCATCCTCTTCCTTTTGTTTCTCGATACAACTTGTCCGAGATCCGATCATTGGTATCTCATACCTTTGTTCAATCTCGTTCACAACAAGTTCTATTTTCTTGTTACTGTGATATTACATCCCCGTGACCTAGTCACATATTGCAACATATATGGATGTAATCTCACCAAGCCGGTCGTATGTATCTTTACCCATCATGTGGGTGAACAAATCCTGGTCTTGCAGTCACATGTCATCTACTGTTCCTTCGGAATACCCAACGTACACCTTTATGGCCACCGTATTACCAGATGACGGTTGATGTAGTCTAAGCAGCCTAGGGAAACAGTGAGTAATATGAGCTCACGGTCTAAGGAGAAGGAGTCTAGGTATAGCTATTGCAACAATGAAATATATGACTTGATCATATTGCAATCCTTCGAGGAATGTCCAACCACATCATTCTCCAATGATATGATCTTGTTGTCAGTCGGCATAAATGCCCATGATCTTGAAACCCAGATCATCTTGGTGGCCAACGAACTAGTATGAATAGAGGCTACTAGGGACTTTGTTGTTTCATACCACACCTTTACCAATGTTTCTACTTTGCACAGTTATAGCACAATATGAAACTATTATAAACTAATTGAGATATGACAATAAAAACCTATTTCTTATTTGCCTCTAGGGCATATCTCCTTCACTTAGTTGTCACCGTCATTTGGCGGCTGGCGCGGATAATGCTGGTAGAAGTCGGGGAAGTGGGTCATGAAGTGACTGAAGTTGTGATTCAGAGTGTTCACATCTTCATTCACATCTTGAAGCGTGTGGTCGATCTCCCAAATGCGTTGGTTGAGCTGCTGGAACTCCTGATAGGGGACGTAGCCGTACCCCTGATGTGGCTGGTTGGGCCATGGTTCCCAAGCTCCTCCTGGCTGCTGGTGCTGTCCTTCCCAAGCAGGGTTGTGTCCCTGCTCTCCCTCCTGCTCCTGCTCCTGCTCATCCTGCTGCCCTTCATCTTCCTCTTCCTCGGGCTGGAGCTCGGCCAAGATCTCCATCACTTGGTCCTTGGTTAGGATCCAAGTGTCCTTCTCCACAATCTAGAAGGCTTGGGGACATGGCAGTTGAACCTGCTCACCCTATACATCATTAAGATAACCAAATTGATATGCTCGGAGCCTTGGGTTAGCATGGTAAACACCAAGGAAGCCACAAGCTGTCAAATACTTGACGTCCATAAGTTTGGAGCCGTCAACAAGTTCCATGACAGGTAGTACAACGTTCAATGCATAGGCAAGGTGGGTTACCAATCCACCAATGCGAATATCACCTTTGGTCTTGTTGCTCTGGTGGTAGAAGTGAAGGGTTCCGTAGCAGAAAACAAGAATTTTCTATCTACTCGAACACTAATACTAGGATCTATACTATGTAGACATAAGTAACAGAGAAGGAATACAATATTCATACCTTTGCAGACAGAGGCACGCCTTATGCAAGAAGTCGTATATTGATGAAGACGAGCAGCACCCCAAGTGTGGTGCCTCCGAAGTTCGTCACATGTCCGGTGTAGGAGACGTCAACCGGACTCCGATCTAGCCGAGCAGCGGAAGAAGTAGATGCCGGATCGCCGATCACACGATGGTAGTGTGAAAGTGGAGAACTCAACCACGAGGTCCTCCCCAATATTACGGAGAAGTCCTCAACGGATGAGAGAGAGAGAATGAGAGGAATGGGTGATTCCAAAGGGGGAGGGGGACCCCTTTATATAGTGGGAGGGGGCACCACCCAGGGGCCAAGCGGTGTGGGACTAATCACCACACCCGGGCCACCTAGGGGCAGCCGCCGGCCCTAGGTGGGCCCCATTGGGGCAGCCCACCAAGCCTAGGCCGGCTGGCCCCCACTCCCTAGGCGCCTTGCCCTATTAGGCCTCCCTTCGGGTGAGGCCCATTAGCAATATGGAGCCTTTAAAAATAAAATAAAATATATATTTAATATTAATTCTCCAATTAACATTCAAATACACATATTATATTATTTCTTCACTTCGGAACACCTTCCGGACCCCTTCCGATCTCCATCAGATGTTACCCGAAACTATTCCGGTTTATATCTCACAATTTCTCTTACAATACCTCATCTACCCTAAGCGTCCCTACCCTTAAGCGTGACATCCTTCGGTTTAGAAACACTCCAGACATGATAGAGACCACTCTCATATCAATGATCAATAGAGGGACCTGGATGGCCATGTGACCCCCGTGCGTTTCACGAATACAATTGCTCGAACCGTGAGATAGTCGTTCCCCATTCCCTTTGTCATTCGATACCTAATTCATCCGAGACTTGATCTTCGGTATCTCCATACCTTAGTTCGATCTCGTTACCGATGAACTTGTTTTTTCGTTCTCATGTCCTTGCATTCCGTGACCTATTCACATGCTTGCAAGCTTCATCAATGCAACATCACCGAGATGGCCACATGTATCTGTCCGTTACATGGACTAGACAAATCCTGGTCTTGATATGTACTCCTCTACGCATCCCTTCGGAAAACCCGAGTGGCACCTTTTTGATCGCCCTGTTACGAGATGATTCTTGATAACCATCTAAGCTTCTTCTGGAATGGTGATTTGCATTACCTCACAGTCAAAGGATCAGGTTGCGAGGTTCTTTGTGTTTTATCATCAATGGTGAACTTTGTAACTAGATCTAGATCTCATTAAGATATAACGGTCGGATGTTTGTCTATCATGTTATTCAACTAATAACATGACCTCATTGTCAATTGGCATAAATGCCCATGATCTTGAAACACAGACCATCCTCATGACCAATGAACTAGTTCACTAGAGGTAACTAGACACGGTTTGTTTACATACCACACGTGTATTAACGTTTCGTATTAACACAATTATAGCACAGTATGAAACGTATTATGAACATATAGGAGATATATCAAATAATACACTTTATTATTTGCCTCTAGGGCATAACTCCTTCAGTCTCCCACTTGCACTAGAGTATAAACAAAACTAGTTTACAATAGGCAGGAACCTAACACCAATGGAATCTCGGTGTTGTTCGTGCTTTTCTAGATGGAGAGCTTTAGTCAAAGGATCTGCCACATTTAGTTATGTATCTACTTTGCAAATATTGACTTCACCTTCGTCAACGTTCTACCGGATGACGTGAAATCTTAGCTTGATGTGTTTGGCTATGGAATGAGTTCTTGGTTCCCTTGTGTTTGCAATAGCACCCGTGTTATCGCAATAGATCGTCACGGGGTCTTGCGCATTTGGAAAACTCCTAGTTCGATGACGAAATTCCTTAGCCAAACAACTTCATTTGCTGCATCAGCCGCATCAATATATTCAGACTCCATTGAAGATTGTGCCACCACCGGCTGCTTCTTGCTCTTCCAGCTAACCGCCTCACCATTCACCAAGAAAACAAATCCTGTTTGAGACTTCGAGTCATCATGATCTGAATTCCAGCTTGCATCTACGTAACCCGTTATGTTTAGAGCTTCATCATTTCCTCCATAGATTAGGAACATATCCTTTGTTCTTCTCGGATACTTTAGGATATTTTTCATAGCTGTCCAGTGATCCGGTCCTGGATTACTCTGATATCGGCTCGGCAAACTAAGAGCCAATGCCACATCAGGTCGTGTACTTAGCATTGCATACATGATAGATCCTATTGTTGAAGCATAGGGGATGTAAACACATCTTCTCTCTATCATCATCCATTACAGGACATTGAGTCATACTCATTTTGCAATTCTTCATCATAGGTGTAAAACCCCTTTTGGTGTTTTCCATTTTGAACCTCTTCAAAATCTTTTCTATGTAAGTACTCTGACTCAATGCTATTAGGTGCCTTGATCTATCTCTATAGATCTTGATTCCTAATATATATGCAGCTTCACCTAGATCCTTCATGGAAAATTGGTTACTCAAATATGCTTTCACGCTTTTCATAAGATCCACATCGTTTCCCATGAGTAATATGTCGTCCACATATACTACTAAGAAAACAACCAAGCTCCCACTCGCTTTCTTGTAAACACAGAACTCTTGTTGGTTTTGGACAAATCCAAAACTCTTGATCACTTGATCAAAACGTTGGTTCCAGCTCTGAGATGCTTGCTTCAATCCATAAATGGACCGTTGAAGCTTGCACACCTTTCCAGCATCCTTAGGATTAACAAAACCCTCTGGTTGCATCATATACAACTCTTCATTGAGGAATGCGGTCTTGACATCCATCTGCCAAATTTCATAGTCGAAATGTGCAGCAATTGCTATTAAAATCCTGATAGCCTTAAGCATCACTATGGGAGAGTATGTCTCGTCGTAGTTGATGGCTCAATGCACGGCACCTAGAAAATGTGTTGATGGCTCATGGTTGATGTAGAGCTCGTTGGGAACCCCAAGAGGAAGGTATGATGAGCACAACAACAAGTTTCCCTCAGTTATGAAACCAAGGTTTAATCGAACCAGTAGGAGCAAGGAAACACCCCAAAGGTGTTGCTAATGAGCTTTAAGGCACTACTGGTGCTAGTAGCAACGTGGAGACCTGCACAACACAACCACAGAACTTTGTCCCCAACTTGCGATGAGGTTGTCAATCTCACCGTGTTTTGTGGAAAACAAAGGATTAAACATATCGAATGGAAAGAAGTAAAAGGTTGCAGAAAGTAAACACAAAGCAGAAACAGTTTATAGATTGTATGTGAAGAAAAAAGACCGGGATCCATAGTTCACTAGAGGTGGCTCTCTTTATATAGATAACATGCTGGGTGAACAAATTACAACGGGGCAATTGACAAACACCGAGAAAGCAATACATGCATATACTAATCATCTTAACTCCTTTGAGACTTGATTGGGCATTACAACATAATACATATATCGCCATCCAACTGCATCTATGACTAATAATCCACCTTCAGGTTATCATCCGAACCCCTCCAAAGATAAGTTGCAAACAGATTATTGCTTTTAATCAAGGTAAAGTAAACAATACGATTGTTTTATGAACAAAGGATTGTTGTTTTCTCCCTAGTAGCAATAACACATCTAGTACCTTAGAGATTTCTGCCACTTCCCCAGATTACCAGAGGCATGAACCCACTATCGAGCATAAATACTAACTCTTGGAGTTGCTAGCACCTACTTGGCCAAGATAGCTACTAACAACGGAAAGCATGCAAGATCTCAAATAACAAAGACATGATAGAATCAATAATCAATCTGAAATAGCATCTCAATATCCATCGGATCCCCGCAAACACAACATGTATGAATTACAAATAGATGATCTTGATCATGAACGGAGCTCACAAGATCTAAACATGAAAGCACAAAGGAGGAGAAACCAGCCATCTAGCTACTACATGGATCCATAGTACAAGGATGAACTACTCACGCATCACACCGGAGGCTTGCATGGTGATGAAGAAGGCCTCCAGGGTGAATTCCCCTCTCCGGCAGGGTGCCGGGAAGAGCTTCAGATCCCTCTCGATCTAGGGATGCAGATGACGGTGGTTACAGACTCTTTCGTGGATTTTTGATCGAGTACTTAGGGTTTACGTCCCGAGGGCATTTTATAGTCGAAAGGGGAGGCCGAGGGGGTGCCTGGGCTGGCCACAACACCCCCTGGCGCAGGCCAGGCCTGGCCATGCGGCCAGGTGGTGTGGCCGCCCTCTGGCCCTTCTTCGTCTCGTATTCTGGCACTTGATCCCTTCCGGAAAAATAGGCACTTTGGCTTTTGTCCCGTCCAATTCCGAGAATATTCATTTTTTGACTTTCCTGGAACCAAAAAACAGCAGAAAATAGGCAGCTGGCACTGTGGCTCTTGTTAATAGGTTAGTCCAAGAAATCATATGAAAAGTACTCCAAAGTTGGAACAAAACACAAGAAAGTGGATAAAACCAAGCATGGAACATCAAAAATTATAGATACATTTGCAATGTATCAACATCCCCAAGCTTAACTCCTGCTTGTCCTCGAGTAGGTAAGTGATAAAAAGAAAGAATAATTTTTGAGGTGACATGCACCATCAAAGACTTGATCAATGTATTTGCAAAACATTCAAAGCTGGGATCATAGTACTTCAATCATAACATGAAAGACAAAGTTCTAGCAATAAGCAAAGAAACTATGATGCAACATGAAAAGGCACAAACAAAAGATTCATGAATAACAATGCTTTGCAAGACGTTTGTTTGTTTCACATAAAGAAAACATAGCATAATAGTATTCAGCTTGTCCCTCAATAGAGTAGCAAATATAAATGCATAGGACACCTTGAAAGTTCATAAGAGTGACTAGATACAATAGTTTAAAACAAGCAATATCAAAGTATGCATCAATCAACTAGTCTTGGGACAATGCACATAGAACTAAGAATGGCCACTATGCTCTCAAAGTAGGTGCATAAAGATAGAAGGTGGAGACTCAATATAATGGTGGAAGAAAGGCCTTTTGTAAAAGGAAGTAGGGATTCAAGCTCATAAAGATCTTCCAAAAATTATGGTACTTATAGCTTTCAGCTCTCATTGCCCCTATCATAAGCATCTTGAAGTGATTAAGGTTAAATTGAACAAACTATGGTGTACATGCTTGATGAAGTATAAGTCTGAAATCTCATGTCCCTTGTATATGAGGGCCGCTCCTCATGCTAGTCAAGTTTAGTCACTGGTAAGTTCTTGTCATTGTAAGTACATGTGTATCGTTGAGAACCGCCAACGGGGTACCCCTTTCCCGATGATACGGAAGAATCCCCATATCAAAATGACAAGGCAAGTAGACAACGAGCATCTCAGCATTCTTCTTATTTACCATGGGAATATGGTGCTTTTTCTCTCTTTCCTCTTTTCATAGTATCTTTTTTTTCTTTTCTCTTTTTCTCAATATAGTACTCTTTTTTATAAGAAGAATGCTTCATAGACAGCTCATTATGGTTACACTACAGGTTTCCACCATGTCAGCATGGATTAGACCAGCATCCCAGGCGTTTCTCTAACACATATACATAACTCCATGGACTTACAAGCTCCCCTTTCATTTCACACCGACGACATATGTATACAAAAGAGCATGATAACAACTAGGTACAAGTACCAAGTGCAATGTTGAAAGCGTTCCCCATGAAAGCATGGTTCTGCTAATTCCCAACAAATAAGTGCAAGCATATACAACATATACGACACAATGGTTCAAGTTTATTAAGGGCAAGTAAAGTAAAGTGTGCCTTCAAGTTTGTGAGAGCTTTAATCACTAGTTTTCTCATAACAAGTGGAAGGTAAACAAAAGCATGAATATACTTGGAACAGCATAAGCTAGTAGGTAGGTATGGTGGACTCTTTGGAATAACTTGGTTTAGGGAGTTGGATGCATGAGTGGAACTCATACTTTGTTGTGGAGGCTAGCAAAAGACTAGGAGCGACAAACTAAGAGACCAATAATGGCCATAATCATGCAGAGCGACAAAACATCATTGATCAAAGCATAAAGTGATACTACAAGTTTAAAACTAAAGGATCATAAAGGCTATGGTGACTTGAGATAGTCATAACATGGTGTGAGCATGTGCCAAGTCAACCCAAATAAAGCATCAAAGGAGAATACCACTATACTATGCTTTAATATGCTAAAGCAACGCATGATTCATCCAAGGCACATTAAGCAATCTCAATTGTTTATAACAAGTCATGCTACAACAAAGAATACTAAGCATAAATCCAAAACAATATCAAGCATGACATGACAAAGCATAGGCCATAGTCAAGAACGAGCTCTTTTTACCACATAAGTATGAACTTTCCTACTCTTTTCCAAACCAAACCAAACCATTTGCAAACCAATGTATGAAAGAGGGGGTCCAACCAATTTATTCAGAAAACTAAGCAAACCAAAGCAAACGAAAAACCAAAACAAAAACGAAAAAGAAGACGCTCCAAGAAAAACACAACTGGGCATGAAACAATAAAAATGAAGCGTTTGGAAGAAACCTGGAATTTTTATTGATGAAGAAGGGGATGCCTTGGGCATCCCCAAGCTTTGACGCTTGTACTTCTTGGATATTTCTTGGGGTGACACTTGTGGCATCCCCAAGCTTGAGCTTTAGTCCATCCTTCATCTCATTACTCATTCCTTTCATACATCTGAAAATTTTCCTTCATACAAAACTTCACACAATCTCATTAGCAACATTAGTGCACTTAAGATAAATAAGTCTTAAGGTTCAGTTCCAACACCAAATAAACTTCCATTAGAACACTATATACTGTAGCACTTCCCTCAAAAATCTCAATTCCCCAAAAGAACTCAAGAAGGAACCAACAAGAAGCAAATGCAGAAAATGGCAGAAATCTGTCAAAACAGACCAGCAGGTAAAGACGAATTTTTTCGAAGTCCTTCTGTTGCTCAAATCAAAAAGTGTTTAACTAACTAAAGTTAGATAATAACCGGGGGCAGAAGCACAAAAAATTACATCTCAATCCGACATACAGAGCTCTCTAAGGAATTTTTACGGTGAAGCACAAAAATCTATTTCGGGACAGCAACTTTCCCAATCATTACTTCACTCTCATTAGAGGTTACTCTTGGCACAAAAAGCAAATAAAAAGGATAAGGAGAGGTTATTACAGAGGTAATAACTTCCAAGACTCATCTAAAACTGTTGGGTTATCTCCCAATAAGTACTTTTCTTTAACGCCTTTAAGTTAGGCATAAGAAGCAAAGAAAGAATCAAGTGTTCTCAAATGAAGAAGCATTAAGACCAAATTTTGTTTTCATAGGAGAAGCAAAAGAAATATTTTCTCTCTTTTTAGGGAAGTGTTCTATACCTTTCTTGAGTGGGAGTTGATATTTAATGGTGCCTTCTTTCATATCAATGATGGCACCAACAGTTCTAAGAAAAGGTCTTCCCAAAGTAATAGGACAAGAAGCATTGTATTCAACATCCAAAACATAGAAATCAACGGGGACATAGGAATCGTTAAACATAATAAGAGCATCATTAAGACTCCCCATGAGTTTCTTTTTAGCATTATCATCAAGTGGGACATTCAAATAACAATCTTCAAGAGGAGGCAAATCAAGCATATCATAAATCCTTCTAAGCATAATAGAAACAGTACTATCAAGATCACACAAAGCTTTGAAATCAAAGTCATTCACTTTCATATTAATGATGGGTTCCCAACCATCTTCTTGTTTTATAGGAATAGAAGCTTTATGTTTCATCTTTTCTTTTTTAATCTTTATGAGAGCATCAGTAATGTGTTTTGTAAAGGCCATGTTCATAGCACTAGCATTAGGACTTTTAGCAAGCTTTTGTAGGAACTTAATAACTTCAGAGATGTTGCAACCTTCAAGATCAAAATCAAATTGATCATCTAAAGTAGTAGAACTATTGTTAGCCTCAACACTAGTGGTGGTGATAGTAGAAACACTAATGTTTCTAGCAATTTCATCTTCTCTTTCCCACTTAGCATGTAATTCAGCTAATAGTCTAACATTTTCATCAATTCTTACTTGTATGGCATTAGTAGCTGCAAAGGGATTATCATTAGTTTCAGGTTTAGCAGCCATTTTATTAATCAATGAAGATTGAGCTTCAGATAAAGATGATATATTTCTTTCAGCATTAGAGAGTTTCAATTGTAAACTAGGTATTTCCCTATTTAGACTCTCAAGTTGATGGCTAATGTTCTTCAAGATGGTGGATTGTTCCTCCATAGTTTTAGTAAATAGTTTATTTTTGTCATATTGCATTTGCATGAAGTTTTTAGTGGCTCTTTCAACTTCTAAAATTCTTCCTTCACTAGGTAATTCAGGTTTACCATTATAGCCATAAGTATTATTAGGAGGATATGGCTTATAATTGTTGTTACCAAAATTGTTCCTATAAGCATTATTACCATAAGCATTGTTGCCAAAGTTGTTATTTCTTATGAAGTTCACATCAACTTGCTCTTCTTGAGCAACCAAAGAAGCTAGAGGAACATTATTTGGATCAATACGGGCTTTCCCATTAATAAGCATAGACATAATTATATCAATCTTATCACTCAAGGAGGAGGTTTCCTCAATTGAATTTACCTTCTTACCTTGTGGAGATCTCTTAGTATGCCATTCAGAATAATTAACCATCATATTGTCCAAAAGTTTTGTTGTAGCACCCAAAGTGATGGTCATAAAGGTACCTCCAGTAGCAGAATCCAATAGGTTTCTTGAAGAATAGTTCAATCCTGCATAAAAAGTTTGGATGATCATCCAAGCAGTCAGTCCATGAGTGGGACAATTCTTTACCAAAGATTTCATTCTTTCCCAAGCTTGAGCAACATTCTCATTATCAAGTTGTTTAAACTTCATTATTTCACTTCTCATGGATATAATCTTAGCAGGAGGATAGTATTTTACAATAAAAGCATCTTTGCACTTAGTCCAAGAATCAATACTATTCCTAGTTAAGGAATTCAACCATTCTTTAGCTTTTCCTCTCAAAGAGAAAGGAAACAATTTCAGCTTAATAATACAACCATCTATATCCTTATGCTTTTGCATCTCACAAAGTTCAACAAAGTTATTTAAATGGGAAGCAGCATCTTCATTACCAATACCAGAAAATTGTTCTCTCATAACAAGATTGAGCAAAGCAGGTTTTATCTCAAAGAAAGTATTTTCAACCACAGGTGGAGCAATAGGTGTGCTCATAAAATCATTGTTGTTGGTGCTAGTGAAGTCACACAACTTAGTGTTTCCAAGAGTAGTCATTTTTTTGGGTTTTCAAATAAGAAAGCAAACAAGTAAAACTATTTTTTTTGTGTTTTTGAAAAGAAAGCAACTTAGTAAAACTAATTTTTTGTGTTTTTGAATAAAGAAAACAAGCAAACAAAGCAAAAAGGAACTAAGCAAAACAAAAACAACAAAGTAAAGAGATTGGTTATGAGGGACTCCCCTTGTGAAGATGTCCTTGACTCAAGAAGGGCCAGAAAATCGCTTGATGGCTCAATGCACGGCGCCCAGAAAATGTGTTGATGGCTCGTGGTTGATGTAGAGCTCGTTGGGAACCCCAAGAGGAAGGTATGATGAGCACAACAACAAGTTTCCCTCAGTTATGAAACCAAGGTTTAATCGAACCAGTAGGAGCAAGGAAACACCCCAAAGGTGTTGCTAGTTGAGCCTTGTATGCACTACGGTGCTAGTAGCAACGTGGAGACCTGCACAACACAACCACAAAACTTTGTCCCCAACTTGCGATGAGGTTGTCAATCTCACCATGTTTTGCGGAAAACAAAGGATTAAACGTCTCGAATGGAAAGAAGTAAAAGGTTGCAGAAAGTAAACACAAAGTAGAAAGAGTTTATAGATTGTATGTAAAGAAAAAGGACTGGGATCCATAGTTCACTAGAGGTGGCTCTCCTTAGATAGATAACATGCTGGGTGAACAAATTACAGCGGGGCAATTGACAAACACCGAGAAAGCAATACATGCATATACTAATCATCTTAACTCCTTTGAGACTTGATTGGGCATTACAACATAATGCATAGACCGCCATACAACTGCATCTATGACTAATAATCCACCTTCAGGTTATCATCCGAACCCCCTCCAGTATTAAGTTGCAAGCAATAGATTATTGCTTTACGAACTACGTGTAAAGTAAATAATACGATTGTTCTATGAACAAAGGATTGTTGTTTTCTCCCTAGTAGCAACAGCACATCTAGTACCTTAGAGATTTACATCACTTCCCAGTT
Source organism: Avena insularis (assembly GCA_023614405.1). Lineage (NCBI taxonomy): Eukaryota > Viridiplantae > Streptophyta > Magnoliopsida > Poales > Poaceae > Avena > Avena insularis. The sequence continues at coordinate 88,593,306 of CM042696.1, read as the reverse complement.
ACCAGAGGCATGAACCCACTATCGAGCATAAATACTAACTCTTGGAGTTGCTAGCATCTACTTGGCCAAGATAGCTACTAACAACGGAAAGCATGCAAGATCTCAAATAACAAAGAAATGATAGAATCAATAATCAATCTGAAATAGCATCTCAATATCCATCAGATCCCCACAAACACAACATGTATGAATTACAAATAGATGATCTTGATCATGAACGGAGCTCACAAGATCTAAACATGAAAGCACAAAGGAGGAGAAACCAGCCATCTAGCTACTACATGGATCCGTAGTCCAAGGATGAACTACTCACGCATCACACCAGAGGCTTGCATGGTGATGAAGAAGGCCTCCAGGGTGAATTTCCCTCTCTGGCAGTGTGCCGGGAAGAGCTTAAGATCCCTCTCGATCTAGGGATGGAGATGACGGCGGCTACAGACTCTTTCGTGGATTTTTGATCGGGTACTTAGGGTTTACGTCCCGAGGGCATCTTATAGTCGGAAGGGGAGGCCGAGGGGGTGCATGGGCTGGCAACACCACCCCCTGGCGCGGGCCAGACCTGGCCACGCGACCAGGTGGTGTGGCCGCCCTCTGTCCCTTCTCCGTCTCGTATTCTGGCACTTGATCCCTTCCGGAAAAATAGGCACTTTGGCTTTTGTCCCGTCCAATTCCGAGAATATTCATTTTCTGACTTTCCTGGAACCAAAAACAGCAGAAAAGGCAGTAACGCTGTGGCTCTTGTTAATAGGTTAGTCCAAGAAATCATATGAAAAGTACTCCAAAGTTGGAACAAAACACAAGAAAGTGGATAAAACCAAGCATGGAACATCAAAAATTATAGATACATTTGCAATGTATCAATAGTCAACTCCTTGAATTTGTCGAAAACCCTTTGCGACAAGTCGAGCTTTGTGAATGGTCACATTACCATTCGCATCTGTCTTTTTCTTAAAAATCCATTTATTTTCCACGGCCTTGCGGCCTTCTAGAAGATCCACCAAGGTCCAAACTTGGTTTTCATGCATGGATCCTATTTCGGATTTCATGGCTTCTAGCCATTTCTCGGAGTCAGCACTATCCATAGCCTCTTTGTAGTTTGCATGTTCTTCCTGCTCATCCAGGATGACAAACATCACAAGGCTACTATACCAATCAGGAGTGGCACGAACCCTTGTAGACCTATGAACCTCAGGAGTCTCGATGTCATTGTTTTGATCATCATCAATGGGCTCTTCCTCCTTGTTGGAGAGTGGATTCGGAACAGATTCCATTGCGCTACTCGGAATTTGAAGAGAAGGGTCAACAATTTCATCTAACTCAATTTTCCTTCCACTCACTCCTTTTGCAAGAAACTCTTTCTCAAGAAAGGTGCCGGTTTTTGCGACAAGCGTTTTGCCCTCGGCTTGGTTGTAGAAAGTATATCCAATGGTTTCCCTTGGATATCCTACAAAGATGCATTTTTCTGATTTGGGTTCGAGTTTGTCAGGCTATAGTTTCTTGACGTAAACCTCACATCCCCAAACTTTCAGAAATGACAACATTGGTTTCTTGCCATGCCATATCTCATATGGGGTTGTCTCCACGGATTTGGATGGTGCTCGGTTTAAAATAAAAGCGGCGGTTTCTAACGCATATCCCCAAAAAGACACAGACAAATCAGTTAAAGACATCATGGACCGTACACTATCCAATAGAGTTCGGTTACGACGTTCCGACACACCATTACGTTGTGGTGTTCCGGCTGGTGTAAGCTGTGGGATAATCCCACATTTCTTCAAGTGCATGTTAAACTCATAACTCAAATACTCGCCTCCTCGATCCGATCGAAGATGCTTGATTTTCTTGTTAAGTTGATTCTCTACCTCTTTCTGAAATTCCTTGAACTTTTCAAAGGTTTTAGACTTGTGCTTCATCAAGTAGATATATCCATATCTGCTTAAGTCATCAGTAAAGGTAACAAAGTAACGATAACCATTGTGTGTTGAGACACTCATTGGTCCACATCATCCGTATGTATGATCCCAAGTAGGTCTACAGCTCTCTCCACTATTCCAGAGAATGGTGTCCTAGTCATCTTGCCCATGAGGCATGGCTCACATGTATCAAGGGATTCGAAATCCAATGATCCAAGAAGCCCTTCTGAATGAAGCTTCTTCATGCGCTTTATGCCAATATGACCAAGATGGCAATGCCACATGAACATGGAATTATCATTGCTGTGCTTACAACGTTTAGCATCAACACTATGGATGTGTGTATCACAATCAAGATCAAGCAAGAATAAACCATCACGTACAGGAGCATGAACATAGAAAACATCATTCATATAAATTGAACAACCATTTGTTCCTGATTTAAACGAATAACAGTCTTGCAACAAGCAAGACCCACTCACAATATTCATACTCAATACGGGTACATAATAGCATTTATTCAAAACCAACAATAATCATGACGATAGACGGAGATGCAGGGTGCCGACGACCATCACTTCGACTCTCGAACCATTGCTGATGCGCATCGTCACCTCGTCCTTCCTCGGGCGCCTCCTACTCTGCAGATCCTGCTGAGAGTTACAAATGTGAGCAATAGATCCGGTATCAAATACCCAGGTGTTACTCCTGGCGCTTGTAAGGAATACATCAATAACATGTATATCATATATACCTTTGTCCGGGGTGGCTATCTTGCCAGTTTGCTTGTCTTCAAGGTACTTGGGGAAGTTGCATTTCTAGTGCCCATCCCCTTTGCAGTAGAAGCACGAAGTGCCGGGCTTAAGGCCAGGCTTGGCAATCTTTGAGGTTCTGGGAACAAACCTGCCATCCCTCTTAGACTTCTTACCCTTGCCTTTCCCTTTTTGCCCCGGTTTCTTAAAGTTGGTGGTCTTGTTGACCATCAGCACCGTGTGCTCCTTCTTGATTTCAACCTCAGTAGTTTTGAGCATGGCGAACACCTCAGCAAGGGTCTTAGTCATCCCTTGCATGTTGTAGTTCATCACAAAGCTCTTATAGCTAGGGGCAGCGAATGCAGCACCCTATCTACAGCGAGCTCCTCCGGGATTTTGCAATCCAGGGCGTTTAAGCGCTTAACGTAGCCAGACATTTTGACCATATATATCACTAATACTGCTGTGCTCTTCCATTTTAGCACAAAAGAAGAGCTCGGAAGCATCATACCTCTCTGCACGAGCCTGTGGAGCAAACACAGCCTTGAGATCCTCAATGATCTCAAAAGCATTCATCTTCTCAAAACGCTTTTGAAGCTCCGGCTCCATGGCATAGAGCATTCCACTCTGGATGAGGGATAAATCGTCCGCCTTGGACTGCCAGACATTCTTTTCGTCCTAGGAGGCGGAATCTGTAGGGGACTAGGAGGATCCTAAGATTGCGGAACCATGCGGTGAAGTTGGTTCCATCAGTTTTTAGCTTGTCCTTCTCGAGGAAAGTCCTAAGGTTGAAGGTGGGTGGGCGAGACATTTACAAAGGATTTGCAAAGTGTTTAGACTATGTTCATAATAATGAGTTCAAGTAGCATTTAAAAGAACTCCCACTTAAACGGACATCCCACTACTCGTTTAGTGATCACATGATCTCAATCCCCTACACCTCCCTCGATCGTCACGACCATCAGTGCAGTATCAAAGGTGGACATTCCCTAATGTCGATCACATCAACCATATGATTCATGCTCGACCTTTCGGTCTCTTGTATTCCGAGGCCATGTCTGCACATGCTAGGCTCGCCAGTTCTAACTCGTGTGTATTCGCAGTGCAACATGGCTTGCACCCACTGTATGCGAACGTAGATATGTCTGACCCCTACTCACCACAGGGCGCCTCATACCGAAGAACTTTCTTGGTGGTGCACACACGAGAGGAATACGATAAATGGAATACTATGATGGATTGTCTTATTACGCTACCGTCTAGTAAGTATACTAGCATAATAAGTAATACTTGAAAAGTAAAGTGTTATGACATGGTTATAGCTTTATGATCATCATCAACAGCCTTAAAGTTTCACAAACTTGTCATTGCCATGTTATAATACTTTCCCCTATGCAATAACGAAGATAGACGCTTATATATTAACTATTGCATGTTTTACGTGGCTTTAGGGCTTTCGCAGTAGAACCCTTTCCCACCTACGAACGTCGAGCCACAACATGGATTCAATGATTGCCGTTCTTCTGCCCTTTTCAGGGGCCTCCAGTGCCAATGCCATATCAACTACTATAGAGAGACAGACACCCCCTAAGCCACTTTGATTTGTGGACCAGTCTTGTGAATCACCACGTGAGGTCGGTTGGGGGCCGCTTCATCAAACAGTGCCGCGATATGAACAATAACATTAAAGAGGGTAGCAACTAGAGAATAAATGCCCACATATTGCTATGTGTTCTATCTGTACGACATGTCTACCCATAGACCCGCTCTGATACCACTGAAGGGTTCCGTAGCAGAAAACAAAAAAATTCTATCTACTCGAACACTAATACCAGGATCTATACTATGTAGACATAAGTAACGGAGAAGGAATACAATATTCATACCTTTGCAGACAGAGGCACGCCTTACGCAGGAAGGCGTATATTGATGAAGACGAGCAACACCCCAAGTGTGGTGCCTCCGAAGTTCGTCACACGTCCGGTGTAGGAGACGTCAACCGGACTCCGATCCAGCCGAGCAGCAGAAGAAGTAGATGCCGGATCGCCGATCACACGATGGTAGTGTGAAAGTGGAGAACTCAACCACGAGGTCCTCCCCAATATTACGGAGAAGTCCTCAGTGGATGAGAGAGAGAGAATGAGAGGAATGGGTGATTCCAAAGGGGGAGGGGGGACCCCTTTATATAGTGGGAGGGGGGCACCACCCAGGGGCCAGGCGGTGTGGGACTAATCCCCACACCCGTCAGCCACCTAGGGGCATCCGCCGGCCCTAGGTGGGCCCCATTGGGGCGGCCCACCAAGCCCAGGCCGGCTAGCCCCCACTCCCTAGGCGCCTTGTCCTATTGGGCCTCCCTTTGGGTGAGGCCCATTAGCAATATAGAGCCTTTAAAAATAAAACAAAATATATATTTAATATTAATTCTCCAATTAACATTCAAATACACATATTATATTATTTCTTCACTCCGGAACACCTTCCGGACCCCTTCCGATCTCCATCGGATGTTACCAGAAACTATTCCGATTCTCTCTCTCTATTTCTCTTACGATACCTCATCTACCCTAAGCGTCTCTACCCTTAAGCGTGACATCCTTCGGTTTGGAAACACTCCGGACATGATAGAGACCACTCTCATATCAATGATCAATAGAGGGACCTGGATGGCCATGTGACCCCTGTGCGTTTCACGAATACAATCGCTCGAACCATGAGATAGTCGTTCCCCATTCTCTTTGTCATTCGATACCTAATTCATCCGAGATTTGATCTTCGGTATCTCCATACCTTAGTTCTATCTCATTACCGATGAACTTGTTTTCTCGTTCTCATGTTGTTGCATTCCGTGACCTAGTCACATGCTTGCAAGCTTCATCGATGCAACGTCACCGAGATGGCCACATGTATCTGTCCGTTACATGGACTAGACAAATCCTGGTCTTGATATGTACTCCTCTATGCATCCTTTCGGAAAACCTGAGTGGCACCTTTTTGATCACCCTGTTACGAGATGATTCTTGATAACCATCTAAGCTTCTTCCGGAATAGTGATTTGCATTACCTCACAGTCAAAGGATCAGGTTGCGAGGTTCTCTATGTTTTATCATTAATGGTGAACTTTGTAACTAGATCTCATTAAGATATAACGGTCGGATTTTTGTCTATCATGTTATTCAACTAATAACATGACCTCATTGTCAGTTGGCATAAATGCCCATGATCTTGAAACGTAGACCATCCTCATGACCAATGAACTAGTTCACTAGAGGTAACTAGAGACACGGTTTGTTTACATACCACATGTGTATTACCGTTTCGTATTAACACAGTTATAGCACAGTATAAAACATATTATGAACATATAGGAGATATATCAAATAATACACTTTATTATTTGCCTCTAGGGCATAACTCCTTCAAGAAGTGCTGGATGAGTAGAGCCATAGGATAGGGGATTTGCGTGGTAGTGGGGAAAAGAGCCTTGGTGATCATCGCCATGTTCGCATTGGCCATGGAACCAGTATCACCCCTTCCCAACATTGTGTTGGCGAGGAACAAAGCAAAGTAGCGAATGATTGGGTTCTGAATGGTTGACATCTTCTTCTAATAGAAGTGACTGCCACCATTGATAGAAATAGCCTCCCAGGTCTCTCCACTTGTGGCGCTGTAGAGGTTAGTAATATAGGGCTCCCCAGTACGAGGGAGGCTAAAGGCATCACAGAATTGTTCGAAGCTTATATCATAGTGCTGTCGGTTCATGTTGAAGCTGATAGTGCACGTGTTACCTTTCTCCTTGTGGTCATCGTAGAAGGAGGCCAGGAACTCATGGGTGAGTTCAGCGTAGGTGTCATGGCTTGCGAAGCAGATCACCGCTAGCCCCGACCTGCTGCACATGAGGTCGAAGTCCGTCTTCAACCCTGCCGCGGTGAGAAAGTTGTGGTCGACCCAATGTGTGGAGTTACGCGGAGCTTGGGCCCTTGAACTTGAACCCTCTCCGCGTTGGCGCTTGCTCGAACGAAAGAGTCTACCGATCTTGTTCATCGTGATGCACTAAAAAATTTCACCATGAAACCTTAGGCATATAGTTTCTATATGATATATGAATGGTTCTACGTGGAAAAATTCAATCCTAATGTGAGAAATTAACAAGGAAAACTAAATAAGCTTGAGTTCATCTACTAGATCAATGTGAGAGTTTCAACCATGGAAATCTAAAAATAAAGCATGGATAGGGAGAGAAACATACCGATCTGTTGATTCCCCCACTCAAACGAACGAAATATGTGAAGAATAGAGAGTTCTAGGTGGATTTTGAGAGGTTTGGAGAGAGAATATGAGAGAAATAATGAGGAGAGGAGGAAGAATCCGCCGCCTAGTGCGATTAAGTGGTCGGGCCGACCTATACGGCCGGAACTATACGGGCGGATGATGTTGCTCCGCCCGTATAGTTGCAGCGGCGCCGACAACTAGGGTTTCTTTAATCAGAAATCATCTATACGTGCGCAATTATACGGCCGAATCGAAATGATCCCGCGGTATAGTTGGTCATTAAACCGTCTGTCTCCTGAGATAAATTTCTAAAACTAGCATCGATATCTATACGATCGGAACTATACGGCCGGAATTTTTATTCCCATCGTATAGTTGATCGTTAAAATCCTAGTACCTTTTGAATGAAAATCTGTGAAGGCATCGATATCTATACGGTCAGAACTATACGGCCGGAAGTTTTATTTCCGCCGTATAGTTGGTCGTTAAACTCTCTGTGCCTTCGACAAAAAATTGTTGATGGGAAAGACAACTATACAACCAGAACTATACGGCTGGAATTTTTATTCCCGCCATATAGTTGGTCGTTAAACCATCAGTAATTATCAAAAAAAATCTATTTCTTCCATGATACCTTCTTATTCCATAACTTAGCGAAATACCTAGTTTCTAACATAAAAATGGCAGTAAAAACTGTCGACCAACATTAGCATATTGAAAGCAAAATTTTAGTTTCTTACAAGTGGAAAACTCAAAGTTTTATTCTTATTACTATTCTCTACTAATTCAATCGATGTTTCTACTACTTTTTGTCAGCTGCATCTTCACGGGCACGCTTCCGCAAGAATGTCTATGAAAAAGTGGTAGGAATGCGATGAAATTTTTATTCTTTATTTTACTAAAATGACGAAAATAGGTTGACTCCCATCAAGCATTTATTAAGAATGGTTGAATAACTCAACCTCTTCTCTCTTCTCCAATTCTTACCTTTGGTTGCCCCTTATCAACGGCACTTACCACGTGAACTCGTTTTGCCGGTGGGACATATCTTTCTCCTACTTCTAACTTCTTTGGAAAATACCGGATGATTTCAGCATCATAAACATTAAAGATTATCTTCCCTTCTACACAATCTACTGATGCACCTGCACTACTAAGGAAAGGTCTTCCAAGTATTATAGATAATCTTTCATCTTCCGGCATTTCAAGAATAATAAAATCAGTGGGAATAACATGTTCATCTATCCTAAGTAAGACATCCTCTATCTTACCAACAGGTTGTTTAGTGGACTTGTCGGCCATCTGTAAACTCATAGTTGTAGGAGAATACTCCCCTAATCCTAACCTTTTATAGAGGGAATATGGCATTACACTAACTCCTGCTCCTAGATCACACAAGGCATTGTGAATATCAGTTTTACCTATTGAGCATGAAATAGTTGGTATTCCGGGATCTCCATACTTAGATAATAGCTTCCCATTGGCAGGATAGCTAGTTACCATGGCAACAGTTTCAGTTATTTCTTTCTTTCTACTGAGAATATCACGAAGGAATTTACCATAAGTAGGGACTTTGATCGCATCCGCAAATGGGATTTCCAGATGAAGGTCACTAAGTGCCTTTGTAAAGGAATTATAAATTACCTCATCTGGTGCCTTCTTTTTTTGATCAGGGTAAGGAAGCTTTTTCTCACCTGACTTACTCTTGTCTTTTACCTTTTTGGGGGGTCAGGATCTTTAGTTGCTCTCTTTTGTTGTTGCTTATTGTTATTCTTCTTTTCTACTACAACAACTTCATCTTCCTTACTTGTTTCTTTATCTTCTCTTGGATCAAATGTTTATCCATCAGAGTCATAATGATCATCTTGTGAATCGTCCTGATCTTCCTTGTTTTGTTCTTGGGTTTCAACTTCATCTTGAGGATCCACCAATGTATCATTTTCTTGGCTTGCTTCAAGCAAGGCTTTTTCCTTGCGCTCTTTTTCAGCTTCATATTCCGGTAGTCCTAAGGGTCATGTAACAACTGTACCTCTTCTGGTGACAACATTAGCGGAAATAGAAATATCTTCGTCTACATGAAGAAACATTTGATAACCAGATGCTATTTGTTCACACTGGGTTTCAATCATACTAAGGTACTTGTGAAACAGTTTTATTTCTTGGCCAATCTCATCATAATTTTCAGTGAGTTCTGCCACTTTTTGTGTTTTTGGAAATGCTTATGCAAATTGTTATAAGATTTTACTTGTCGATGTTTTAATTCTTGAAAAACTTTTCTAGTTTCATCTTCTTCAGTAAAAACTTGGAACAAATCTTCTTTGTTTTCCTTAGCAAGTTCAGAAGGTATACATTTTTCTTTCATGTATTTGCGTACCTCAGGCATAAGATCAGGAGTTATCCGAAGTATCCCTTTTTCCAGCTTAGTACCAAAATCAGGATTATATAGAGTATCATTCTTAGCCCTAGTGGACATTACCAAACATTCTTTAATAGTTAAAGTATTTATTGATCCTCCTGCTGAGAAATCAAGCAACTCTCTACATTGAGTATTGAGACCATGGTAAAATAAATGGCAAATTGTTAGTTCAAAATAGCCATGATTAGGAATACTATTGATCATTCCAAAGAATCTTTCCCAGGCTTGTGGGTAGTTTTCTCCCACGTCCTGACTAAAATTGCCTATGTTCTTTCTTAGTTTAGTTACATTATAGGGTTTTCCCTAGAAGTATGCTTTCCATTACAGCAAGATTTGCTGTTGTTATTAGCTAACCATGCTAAACTCATGTATTCATGCTCTTTGGTGAACTGGCCTATAGTTCTGTGATGATATTTATCCCTCCTTGGAAGTGTCTGTACTACATAAAATGATTCTTAGCAATTCATAGCTAGGAAGATGATTTATCTTCAACTTATAAGATATTGGCTTGAGTTTGTTACTGGTTAATTAAACAAGTAACATCTAGAGATGGAACTCTCTTAATAAAAACTACTTGTGAGCTTAGATCAATGTGAAGCCTCCATAAGGATGGTACACAAGATCTATGACTTGCAGGATGTGTGTTCTTAAGTGTGGATATAGATGAATTCAAATATCAAGTACTGTAGGCTGATATCTTGGACATCTGGATGTGGTGATTTAAGAATTTGTGAAAGGTTGGTGCTCCTGTCTTTATGGACAAATAACAAAGATGTGTTTTTGATTCCTAGAATTCCTTCTAGGAAAATGATAGAAAATATCTGGTTTGAATAATCTGGATGATTGGCTAGTATGGAAAAATTACTCTAGTGGTTTCTGTAGATGATCTTGCTGCTATGGTACTTTTTTAGAGGATGCACAGTGGCCAAGATCATCTGCATGATCTGCTACTTTATTGCTTGTCAAAATTTTGGATGGTCCCTAGCCAATGATGCAAAAGGCAGAGTCCAGCTTCTTAGAGAAATAAGAACAGATACTCACATGTGTTTCCATATCCTAGGATGATCTTGTACTCCATTTGAGTACAGATCTGAGGATACAACCACTATTCCATCTATCATGCCTATAACTGTTAAGAATGGATACTATGCATGATTTCTGGATGCCAACCTGCTATTGTAGAGTGGACAATGAAGTTGGTGATGTTGGATTGATTAAACTAGCTTGATCTATTGTTCTTGCTCTAGCTGCCTTGTTCCAGACTTGGTCTTGTTGCTTGCTAGCCGGCTCCCCTTGAGATGATCATGATTGATACTACTTCTGCTATTCTTGTATACTATAATTGTGGAGATAGTGGGATGGTTGTATGATGTGTTGAACTGGTGAGAACTGATGTCTACAAGAGCACAGATTGTTTGTAGCTTGTTTCGTAGTTCAGATATCGACCCCACAGGGAACCCAAAGGTAAGTGTTTATTTGTGAAGTCTCTGTCACAACCGAAGTTGTCACAGGTCTTCAAGTGAATTGACTGCAAGTGTTGAAATAAGAATGGGTTTTGATTAAATTCGATAGATTTAAATAAGACTAGAATGTAAACTTCAGAAATGAAAAACATAAAAATAAAGAATGGCTTTGCTTATTTGTTGTTTCCTACAGATCACAAAAGAAGGCATGTGGAGATTCAGTTCATGGTGATAGTGACTATGCCAGGTGGATGAATGGTAAATGTAACAATTATAATCTCATAGATATATGTGTAGGCAAAAAACCCATAATTAGCTGGAACTCCTCTTGGTAGATTTCATGCCAACTTCAATAATCTTACTAGCCTGCTACCAAAACCATGGTCAGACACTAGACGATTAAGACCCTTCAGGTTGCTTAGCGATTAAGCTCCTTGGATCGGACTAATGTAATAAGCATGGTGGTTACTTGTTATCCTCGAGTCAACTAGCTTTCCATTGATATCCCTATGTCACCAAGGGGTCGCTAGTCCACTAGCGTGCAAGATCTTATCTGTGTAGAACAAGGTATCATGTTGTCTGGGCCCTTAATTGGACAACAAGCATTAGGCATCTCACAGATAGTCAAGCACACATATTATAATATTTAGAATCAATCACAAATTAGCGGAAAATATACGAAGGCACATCACATCTCACCAATCCCCTACATCTCCCACGCCCAAGGGAATTACTCACACATGAGACAAGAGCAGATCATCAATATAATTGAATAAACGGAATTCTTCTTGGTATTACCATGGAGATCCACAATAAGAATAGAAAAATATCCAACACAATTCAAGATGGTAAGAAACAATCTCAAACCCTAGTCTTGCAAGGTGGAGATCCCTCTCTCTCTCTCAAGTACAAGTAGTGGCTATGGGGTGTATTGTCTAGGAGGTCGAAGATCGTGGAGCGTGATGAAGAACGTCTTCTCCTTCTTCTCCGGATCTCTTCTTTCTCCCTTCTGGATGGCATGGCGGCTACTGTGTTCTGTTTTCGTCATTCGTCCCTTCATGGAAGTTTTCCCTTTTGACAAGACAGAGGCGGCGGGAACTATATGGCCATTCCCGCCGTATAGTTGGTCGTCACGCCGTCTGTGAGCTCCTATCGCGTGCTTCCAAAGTGGGACTTGTTTGTTTTCTCCAGAATATTGTATTTCTCTAGTTAAATCCTTCTGTTGATGTTCAGAACCTGAAACACACATTAAAATCCAAGTTTTCTTCGCTACCGAAGTATTAGCATTAGGTAAAACCCGAAAATGATCAAATCTGGGAGAAAACCATCAATAAAAGCCATAAAAATGTGTCGAATCTCATAGCTATCAAGAACCATGGTGTTTCTTGAGAGAGAAATGTTGTTGGTTCTGTGAAGGGGAAAACAGAGAGATGTACTATGCTTGTGTGGTTTTATATTGTGTGTGCCTTCTTCCCTAGTCAACAGCACAACAGTTGCATGCTGTGAGTATGTTGCTTGCAAGTGGGACCCTTCCCTTGTGGATCAGATCAAGTAGAAGGAAAGATATTTTCCTGATTTTGACTGTCCTTATTTACTTGCCAAGGTGAAACTTGCCCCGCTTACTGCTTTGGTGAAATTTGCCCCATTTTTGTCAATGATGTTGTGCTGAGACAATTGATACATTGATAAGAATTGATACTATTTTTGTGAAACTTTCCCCTACTTAATAAAGCTCAGTGATGAAATAATTACAATGCATTACACTATTCATTCTGGGAGCAAAACCACTACACTAACACCCTTTGTCCTTTTATTATTGTTTGTCTTTCTATTTTGTTTTGCAGGAACCCACTAAGATGAAGAGCTCCAAATTAGATATAGGGTTTAGTTTAGGACATCAATTCTGTAAACTTTCTTTCAGTTGTACAATCATTGTAATTTTATTTATATAAAAATATTCTTTTATTCTTACTTGAGTAATATTTATTTATTCATTTGTTACCTGTAAAGACAATGTAATAGGTGTATTCTTGTAATTAAGGAATTCTCTTGTTTATTTCCTTTTCTATTATTTATTTAATTACATAATTGTAATATACTTTTATTCTTTTGTTATAAAAGAACAATATACTACTTCATGTCTTCTTATTAATAAAGAATTATTTTATATTATTATTATAATCATTTCACTGAGTTATAGTATGATTATTCCTAAATTTCTAAATTCAAATATGAATTGAATTTGAAAATTCAAAGTAAGTTTCAAATTCTACCCCTCCGAAAACGTAGATAATACCTAGAGGTCATGTCAAAATCTCCCGCACTCACTGAGATGGCTAATCTCTAATCCATCGAAGCAAGAGAGACTCTGATCGCTCTAGAGTTTTAGGTTGCGAAAAATTTACCCAGATTTTCAGATGCATGCATGTAGATGCACAAAATCCTAAATCTAGAGAATATCATTTTGTGGCCCGAAAGTTGGGGTGTCCAGGCAACGCGGTACCCAAGTTCCCTGAAATCATCCGCGATGACTATAGTTGGTGTGCCAAATACTCAGAGGGTCTTTTTCGGCACGAATTCAACTTTACGTTTTAATACAAAAAATCAGGCTAACGGCCGTCAAGTTGGGTCCCTCCTGTCAGTTCTCGCCGTTATGTCGCTCCTATCGCTCCTGTTGCTTAGGTGTCAATTAGGCTTGCAGCGTTGGCACCTGCATCCATTACGCGTCTTCTTCTTCCCCGGAGCGGCAATCTGTGGGGCGTCATAGCCATGGCGCGGAGCTGGGACGTGGACAAACCTGCTCAGCCCAGCTCTCCTCCTTGTAGGCTTGCAGCGTTGGCGCCTGCATCCATTACGCGCTTGTTCCCCGGAGCGGCAATCTGTGGTCGCGGCCATGGCGCAGAGCTGGGAAGTGACAAAGCTGCTCGGCCCCGCTCTCCTCCCCATCCCGAGTAGGAGCTCGCCCTCACCGTGGACGCACCCATGGCACGATCGGGGACGAGAATTGGTTCCCGGTGAGATCTATCACCTTGTCGACCATGCTCGGTTCTGTTTTCCTCCTCTAGAATCCGAGCTCGCCGTCGTCGTGGTTGCACCTGCACCAATTCTGCCACCTCTGCCGAGGTCTCTGTGGTAGCTCAAGTTCCGGGGCTCTCCAAGTTCTGCCATGTTGGGCCTGTAAGTGTTGTTGTATGTTAAACAAGCAAATCTCTTTTGTTCAAATCTCTTGGGCTGTACCAACTTCATTGTGTTTAATTATGAAAGAAAAAATATAAATGACTTCTCTCAATTTCTCACACAGAAAAATGCACAGCTAATTTCATATTCTCGCAGGAACTAGCCCCACTTGTTGAACCTATAGCACTGCCATGATCTCCACGTAACCACGGTGAGTTCTCGAACCGAAAGTTGTAGTTACCACGTTTCTTCTGCAGTCATTCTTCTTCCTCAGTCATTCCTCTGCAGTTTTTCCCGGGCGCTTCTTCTTCCTCTGTTCTGGAACCGTCGGTTCATCTTCTTCTTCCTCTCGCAGGCAGTTCCTTGCAGGCATTTCCTTTCACCCATTTCCTTGCAGGCATGGACGATGGGAAACGCACAACAGAGACCCACTTGGTCCCTGCCCATGGCACCATGACTTTGACAGTGGTGTACACAAATGATGAAGCGACTGTGGAGACAACTCTCGCCAGGTTTGAGCAATTGCTTGAGAAAGAGAAGCACAAGTTTGTGGGGCTAGACTTGGAGTACACCTGTGCAAATAAGCGAAAAAATCCTCCACAAGAGATCGCTGCAAAATCGCCATACATGAGGAGGTCCTCGTTTACCACTTCTGCAGGTATGTGAAATTTAAATTTGAGATCACCACTTCTGCATCCCTTGTTCCCTTACATCCCTAGAACCATCTAAGTGCAGGAGTAAACCAACTGAGATGCGTTGTCCGGCTCTGGTCGAGTTCTTGTGTAGGAAAGGGATAACTTTCACTAGCGTGGATATCACAAATGACACAATTATGCTTTCTCGTGCGTTGATAAAAATCCCAGAGGGGCACCACATCGACATCCAAAATCTGTACAAGATCAAATCGTACCAAGTGAAGGATGGCATGGGTGATCTGGCAGTGGAAATCATCGATAAATCCTATGAAAAACTGAAGAAATTGAAGCGACTCGATCATGACTACTGGGAGTGGAAGCCGATGAGCTAGGTGCGCCTCGAGTATGCAGCCAGAGACGCCTACATGGCGTACGAGTTGTACAGTAAGCTCATTACCATGAAAGATGGGATGGTGAAGGCGGGGTTTTCGCAAGAGAGCTATGCCCTGGTTGCAAGCTAGCCTAGGAGAAGAAGCGCGAGGAGGACAGAAAGCGGTTTCAGGACGAGCAGGGATCTTGGGACGGTGGCGACATCAAGCGGCTGAAGGGGAAGCAAGTCAAGGACGACAACAAGTGGTGGCGATACATTATGTGTTTGAACTAGATGTTAGTTTCTAGTTTATTATGTGTGTGATACATTTAGTTACTTCAATACAAAATTTCGACCAATTTAACTTGTTGATGTATTTCTTGACAATTATAATATAATCGAGCACTAGAAATATTTTGTAGTGTGCATGAGCATGATCAGTAAATATAATTGAACACTAGAAACTTTAAGGCACTCCATATAAAGGAGTAGATTAATATAGAAGGTTCACTAGAGACACCATGGATATATTGTCTTACATGCCACACACAGGTAATAATTAACTAGAACAAAATAAAAGCAGGGGCTGCAGCAGGAGGCCGGGACACGAAGACGCCTAGCAGGGCAGGGGTTTATCAGCAGGAGGCAGCGACAGCCTAGTCGATGGGATAAGGCTAGTCCTGACATACTCTCGGAGGAATTTGCCGTAGGATGCGTGCTGCGCCAAGGTAATCGGCCTATGGCTTATGCCTCCGCCTCTACCAACGCCCTCCGCATGCTGGATCATGTTGCTGAGGTCCACGTTGATTTCTCTGCCACAAAATGGGCAAAACAGTCTCCCCCTACAGTGAAACGGATTAGCCCACACCGTAACCGCCTCAGCACGTAGCGACTCTTGTTGTCCCTGGATACCTTGCTATCATCCACTTCATCATCCTCCTCCTGTTGATTTTTAAGAACATAACTTAGAACTCATACATATCATTGAATTGTATTACAACTCAAGAATTGACAACATGTATATGTAAGACAATATATTCGTGGATATCAAAGATAAAGCATCTCAGCAATATTTTGATCGGTTCATATATCATTTCATCTCAACACAATGACAAATAATTGCATCAGAGTGAATGTAGGATAAAGATTGCGGCCTCATAAGTTTCTTCAGGGATGGAGTAAGCGAACCAAGTAACAATTGCACAACCTGTAATGTTGTTGTACATCGCCCCAGGTTCACTAACTCATCCCTGAAAAAATCTGACACAAATGTGTCTGCCTCTCTCTTGGGACAAATTTGAATCATTGGCCACAATAAGAAATTGAAATGTAGTCGTACAAAACATTATTCAGGGATATACATAGTCAGGTACAAAAACAAGCCTCAATATTGTAATTATAAATAAAAAACCAAACAATTAATCTTTAGGTGCATGTTAAAAATACTTATGATCAAAACCATTCATATACATATGCATCATACCAATCATTAAAAGATCAGAAACAATTCAAGGATCATATATGTAGTTCCATATGAGAATAAATCAAGGTCCTCATAATTTGTTTCAGAGATGGAGTTGGCGAACCAAAGTACCAACATCACAACCTATATTGTTTGTGTGCATTGCTGCCTTAGGTTCACCAACCCATCCCTAAAACACGACAGCATCATACGTGTCTCCCCTTGAACTCTTTTGGGGCTAATTTCAATCATCGGCCTCGGTGACAAACTAAATGTAATTCTTATACACTATGAATGCATGGAATAGATAATTCAAATATCATAGTTCTATGAATGTAGAATAAAGATAGCAGCCTCATAAGTTTCTACAGAGATGGCATAAGCGAACCAAGTAACAATTGCACAGTCTATATTGTTGTTGTACATCGCCCCAGGTTCACTAACTCGTCCCTGAAAAAATCTGACACCAATGTGTTTGCCTCTCTTTTGGGGCAAATTTGAATCATTGGCCACAATAAGAAATTGAAATGTATTCGTACAAAACATTATTCAGGGATATACATAGTCAGGTACAAAAACAAGCCTAAATATTGTAATTATAAATAAAAAACCAAACAATTAATCTTCAGGTGCATGTTAAAAATACTTATGATCAAAACCATTCATATACATATGCATCATACCAATCATTAAAAGATCAGAAACAATTCAAGGATCATATATGTAGTTCCATATGAGAATAAATCTAGGGCCTCATAATTTGTTTCAGAGATGGAGTTGGAGAACCAAAGTACCAACAGCACAACCTATATTGTTTGTGTGCATTGCTGCCTCAGGTTCACCAACCCATCCCTAAAACACGACACCGTCATACGTGTCTCCCCTTGAACTCTTTTGGGGCAAATTTCAATCATCGGCCTCGGTGACAAACTAAAATGTAATTCTTATACACTGAATGCATGGAATAGGTAATTCGAATATCATAGTTCTATGAATGTAGAATAAAGATTAAGGCCTCATAATTTTCTATAGGGACGGCGTAAGTGAACCAAGTAACAATTGCACAACCTATATTGTTCTTGTAGATCGCCCCAGGTTCACTAACTCATCCCTGAAAAAATCTGACACCAATGTGTCTGCCTCTTTTTTGGGGCAAATTTGAATCATTGGACACAATAAGAAATTGAAATGTAATCGTACAAAATATTATTCAGGCATATACATAGTCAGGTACAAAAACAAGCATAAATATTGTAATTATAAATAAAAAACCAAATAATTAATCTTCAGGTACATGTTAAAAATACTTATGATCAAAACCATTCATATACATATGCATCATACCAATCATTAAAAGATCAGAAACAATTCAAGGATCATATATGTAGTTCCATATGAGAATAAATCAAGGTCCTCATAATTTGTTTCAGAGATGGAGTTGGCGAACCAAAGTACCAACATCACAACCTATATTGTTTGTGTGCATTGCTGCCTTAGGTTCACCAACCCATCCCTAAAACACGACAGCATCATACGTGTCTCCCCTTGAACTCTTTTGGGGCTAATTTCAATCATCGGCCTCGGTGACAAACTAAATGTAATTCTTATACACTATGAATGCATGGAATAGATAATTCAAATATCATAGTTCTATGAATGTAGAATAAAGATAGCAGCCTCATAAGTTTCTACAGAGATGGCATAAGCGAACCAAGTAACAATTGCACAGCTTATATTGATCTTGTACATGGCCCCAGGTTCGCTCACTCATCCCTGTAAAAATTTGACACCAATGTGTCTGCCTCTCTTTGGGGAAAATTTGAATCATTGGCCATAATAAGAAATTGAAATGTAATCGTACAAAACAATATTCAGGGATATACAAATGCATCATACAACGCATTCATAGATCAGAAACAATACAAATATTATATATTTAGGTTCCATATGAGAGAAAAAATTAGGGCCTCATTTTTTTCAGCGATGGAGTCGGAGAACCAAAATACCAACAGCATAACCTATATTGTTTATGTGCATTGCTGCCTCAGGTCCACTAACCATCCCTAAGAAAACGAGACCATCATATGCCCTTGCACTATTTTGGGGAAAAATTGAATCATTGGGCTCAGTAAGGAATAGAAATGTAATGTTATAGGCCTGCTGTGTATCGAAATCAACACTCAACTAGCAAACTCAACTAGATGGCAGATGAGCAGATTGGGGTTTTGTGACTAGACGGATTGGGGTTTTGTGACTAGATGGCAGATGCATCAATCAACCGATCTAATCATATATATACTACCCTACTTCAAGAGCAAAAGAATTTGTACACGATTGAGCAAATCCTATGTATGAACAGTGAAAATTGCGGCTATGACTAGAGAAGCTAGCAATGTAGTACCTCAGACTCCTCATCAGGGACCTCCTCCTCGAACTCATCATTCTCCACGATTGGGTCGAAGATTTCTTGAACAGCGATGGGGTCGTTGATGTAGATCACCGGATTGCCTCCACCTGCCGCCTGCCCCCATCCTAATCTGCCGCTGGCACCACGACGTTGTCGGCCACGATGTTGTCGGCCACCTGCTGCTCGGCAGCGACGGCTACTACCTGCTGCTCGGCGGCGATGGCTACCACCTGCTTCTCGGCGGCGACGGCTACCATCTGCTGCTCAGCGGTGACGGCTACCACCTGCTGCTCGGCGGCGATAGCTACTGGCTGGACAGATGAGTTCGCACCCTCGAAGGCGCGGCGACGAGCGGCATTCGTGCCCGGAGAAGACGCCTCCGCCTGCTTGGCGATGACCGAGCCATCTGCTGCTGCGCCTTCAACTGGCTTCACCTCCGGATCGTCTCCATGCGTATGCTTCATGGCGCACCAAGGGAAGGAGGTAGTGCAAACGAGGGAGCTTCGGCGCGCTCGGCAGGTGTAGATTGGGGTCTTGGGACTAGACAGACTGGGGGGAAATGACACGAGCTCATGGAAGAAGAAGGTCGAGGGGGGTTATAAACACCGGACCGTTTGTAGTCCTCGAGTGGACACGTGTGGTGGGCGGGGGGCTACCACGATCTCCACCCTTTTTTTTGGTTCCCTTTTTTTGAAACAGCCACGGTCTCCACTTTAGAGCTCAATTGAAAACACGCTCATGGAAGTCCTCGATTCCACTGCATGCAAGTGGCGCGGAACTAATTTCTAGAAACGTTAGATCTACTCGAGGGGGGCCCTTGACTCATGGAATTTACTAGCGGTAGGGCCCAGTTGGAAGTGAGATTGAGAGTGCTGTGTAAAAATGGGATATGTCTGATTAAAATCAAGTGGCAATAAATTGCAGCATCCCGTCGACAACCGTGCACTCGATGACCCCGTTGCCCTGTGCATGAGTTGTAATGGCAGTAGTAGGATTTTCAGACTTGATTAAACTTGACATGACCGCTCGACGACTTTTTCCATGGACGGCATCGTGTTCCTTCCTGTAGAAGTCTCACGGAGGGAGACGTCCGTGCTGTCTCACGCTGTACTGTGAAGGGCACGACGTGTGCAACGATCATCGTTGGATCGCACAGAATCAACAATTGGTGTGCACAATCCGCGTGACAACTGTGACAACCAATCAGGGAGTAGCAGACAGGGTGAGCACAGGTTTGGGCTTCTACGAAAGATAGAGAGGGGGGGCCAAAACTAAGTAGTACCACATAAAACCAAGGGCAAAACTGAGTAGTATAAAAATGGAAAGTGTCTTGTACAATGAAATACATCATGGAATACATCAAATTATGCCAAGATAGATCCACTAGAGTTCATTGGATGTGTGTTCTTCTCATAAACCACACCCAGTGTCACTGCATGTTTGTTCTTTTCATGAACCACATAAGGATCTACTAGTGTCATTGGATGTGTGTTCTTCTCATGAACCACGCGTGGATCCACCGGTGTCATTGCATGTCTGTTCCTCTAAACAAACCACATAAGGATCCACCAGTGTCATTGCGTGCCTGTTCTTTTCATGAACCACACCCAGTGTCATTGCATGTGTGTTCTTCTAAACAAACCACATAAGGATCCACCAGTGTCATTGCCTGTCTGTTCTTTTCATGAACCACACCCAGTGTCATTGCATGTGTGTTCTTCTAAACAAACCAGATAAGTCATTGCATGTCTATTCTTTTCATGAACCACACCAGGTGTCATTGCATGTGTGTTCCTCTAGACAGACCACATAAGGATCCACCGGTGTCATTGCATGTCTGTTCCTCAAAACAAACCACATAAGGATCCACCAGTGTCATTGGATGTGTGTTCTTCTCATGAACCGCACATGGATCCACTGGTGTCATTGCATGTCTGTCCCTCTAAACAAACCACATAAGGATCCACCAGTGTCATTGCATGTCTGTTCTTTTCATGAACCACACCCAGTGTCATTGCATGCGTGTTCTTTTCATTAACCACAGCTAGAGTCATTGCATGTCTGTTACTTCCATAAACCACACATGGATCCACCGATGTCATTGCATGTCTGTTCTTTTCATGAACCACACCCAGTGTCACTGCATGTCAGTTCTTTTCATGAACCACATCAGGATCCACCCAGTGTCATTGGATGTGTGTTCTTCTCATGAACCACACATGGATCCACCGTTATCATTGCATGTATGTTCCTCTAAACAAACCACATAAGGATCCACCAGTGTCATTGCATGTCTGTTCTTTTCATGAACCACACCCAATGCCATTCCATGTCTGTTATTTTCAAGAACCACACCCGGTGTCATTGCATGTCTGTTCTTTTCATGAACCACACCTAGTGTCACTGCATGTCAGTTCTTTTCATGAACCACATAAGGATCTACCAGTGTCATTGGATGTGTGTTCTTCTCATGAACCACACGTGGATCCACCGGTGTCATTGCATGTCTGTTCCTCTAAAAAAAACATAAGGATCCACCAGTGTCATTGCATGTCTTTTCTTTTCATGAACCACACCCAGTGTCATTGCATGTGTGTTCTTCTAAACAAATCACATAAGGATCCACCAGTGTAATTGCATGTATATTGTTTTCATGAACCACATAAGGATCCACCATTGTCATTTCATGTATGTTCTATTCATGAACCACATAAGGATCCACCAGTGTCATTGCATGTCTGTTCTTTTCATGAACCACACCCAGTGTTACTGCATGTCTGTTATTTTCATAAACCACACCCAGTGTCACTGCATGTCTGTTCTTTTCATGAACCACACAAGGAACTACCAGTGTCATTGGATGTGTGTTCTTCTCATGAACCACATGTGGATCCACCGGTGTCATTGCATGTCTGTTCCTCTAAACAAACCACATAAGGATCCACCAGTGTCATTGTGTGTCTATTCTTTTCATGAACGACACCTAGTGTCATTGCATGTGTGTTCTTCTAAACAAACCACATAAGGATCCACAAGTGTCATTGCATGTCTATTCTTTTCATGAACCACATAAGGATCCACCAGTGTCATTGCATGTCTGTTCTTTTCATGAACCACACCCAGTGTCATTGCATGCGTGTTCTTTTCATTAACCATAGCTAGAGTCATTGCATGTCTGTTACTTCCATAAACAAAACATGGATCCACCGATGTCATTGCATGTCTGTTCTTTTCATGAACCACACCCGGTGTCACTGCATGTCAGTTCTTTTCATGAACCACATAAGGATCCACCCAGTGTCATTGGATGTGTGTTCTTCTCATGAACCACACATGGATCCACCGTTATCATTGCATGTATGTTCCTGTAAACAAACCACATAAGGATCCACCAGTGTCATTGCATGTCTGTTCTTTTCATGAACCACACCCAATGCCATTCCATGTCTGTTATTTTCAAGAACCACACCCGGTGTCATTGCATGTCTGTTCTTTTCATGAACCACACCTAGTGTCACTGCATGTCAGTTCTTTTCATGAACCACATAAGGATCTACCAGTGTCATTGGATGTGTGTTCTTCTCAAGAACCACACGTGGATCCACCGGTGTCATTGCATGTCTGTTCCTCTAAACAAAAAAACATAAGGATCCACCAGTGTCATTGCATGTCTTTTCTTTCAATGAACCACACCCAGTGTCATTGCATGTGTGTTCTTCTAAACAAATCACATAAGGATCCACCAGTGTCATTGCATGTCTATTATTTTCATGAACCACATAAGGATCCACCATTGTCATTTCATGTGTGTTCTATTCATGAACCACATAAGGATCCACCAGTGTCATTGCATGTCTGTTCTTTTCATGAACCACACCCAGTGTTACTGCATGTCTGTTATTTTCATGAACCACACCCAGTGTCACTGCATGTCTGTTCTTTTCATGAACCACACAAGGAACTACCAGTGTCATTGGATGTGTGTTCTTCTCATGAACCACATGTGGATCCACCGGTCTCATTTCATGTCTGTTCCTCTAAACAAACCACATAAGGATCCACCAGTGTCATTTTGTGTCTATTCTTTTCATGAACGACACCCAATGTCATTGCATGTGTGTTCTTCTAAACAAACCACATAAGGATCCACCAGTGGCATTGCCTGTTTGTTCTTTTCATGAACCACACCCAGTGTCATTGCATGTGTGTTCTTCTAAACAAACCACATAAGTCATTGCATGTCTGTTCTTTTCATGAACCACACCCGGTGTCATTGCATGTGTGTTCCTCTAGACAGACCACATAAGGATCCAACAGTGTCATTGCATGTCTGTTCCTGTAAACAAACTACATAAGGATCCACCAGTGTCATTGGATGTGTGTTCTTCTCATGAACCACACATGGATCCACCGGTGTCATTGCATGTTTGTTCCTCTAAACAAACCACATAAGTATCCACCAGTGTCATTGCATGTTTGTTCTTTTCATGAACCACATAAGGATCCACCAGTGTCACTGCATGTCTGTTCTTTTCATGAACCACACCCAGTGTCAGTGCATGTCTATTCTTTTCATGAACCACACCCGGTGTCATTGCATGTGTGTTCCTCTAGATAGACCACATAAGGATCCACCGGTGTCATTGCATGTCTGTTCCTCTAAACAAACCACATAAGGATCCACCAGTGTCATTGGATGTTCGTTCTTCTCATGAACCACACATGGATCCACCGGTGTCCTTGCATGTACGTTCCTCTAAACAAACCACATAAGGATCCACCAGTGTCATTGGATGTGTGTTCTTTTCATGAACCACACCCTGTGTCATTGCATATGTGTTCTTCTAAACAAACCACATAAGGATCCACCAGTGTCATTGCATGTCTGTTCTTTTCATGAACCACACCTAGTGTCATTGCATGCGTGTTCTTTTCATTAACCACAGCTAGAGTCATTGCATGTCTGTTACTTCCATAAACCACACATGGATCCACCGATGTCATTGCATGTCTGTTCTTTTTTACTAATAATAACAAGAGTCATTGCATGTGTGTTCTTTTCACATACCACATATGGATCCACCAGTGTCACTGTATGTCAGTTCTTTTCATGAAGCACATAAGGATTCACCCAGTGTCATTGGATGCGTGTTCTTCTCATGAACCACACGTGGATCCACCGGTGGCATTGCATGTCTGTTCCTCTAAACAAACCACATAATGATCCAGTAGTGTCATTGCATGTGTTTTCCTCTAAACAAACCACATAAGGATCCACTAGTGTCATTGGATGTGTGTTCTTTTCATGAACCACACCCAGTGTCATTGCATGTGTGTTCTTCTAAACAAACCACATAAGGATCCACTAGTGTCATTGCATGTCTGTTCTTTTCATGAACAACACCCGGTGTCACTACATGTAAGTTCTTTTCATGAACCACATAAGGATCCACTAGTGTCATTGGATGTGTGTTTTTCTCATGAACCACACGTGGATCCACCGGTATCATTGCATGTCTGTTCTTTTCATGAACCACACATAAGGATCCACCGGTGTCATTGCATGTCTGTTCTTTTCATGAACCACATAAGGATCCACCAGTGTCATTGCATGTGTGTTGTTTTCATGAACCACATAAGGATCCACTAGTGTCATTGCATGTCTGTTCTTTTCATGAACCACACCCAGTGTCATTTCATGTCTGTTCTTTTCATGAACCACACCCAGTGTCATTGGATGTGTGTTCTTCTCATGAACCACACCCAGTGTCACTGCATGTCAGTTCTTTTCATGAACCACATAAGGATCTACCAGTGTCATTGGATGTGTGTTCTTCTCATGAACCACACATGGATCCACCGGTGTCATTGCATGCCCGTTCCTCTAAACAAACCACATAAGGATCCACTAGTGTCATTGCGTGTCTGTTCTTTTCATGAACCACACCTAGTGTCATTGCATGTGTGTTCTTCTAAACAAACCACATAAGGATCAACCAGTGTCATTGCCTGTCTGTTCTTTTCATGAACCACACCAAGTATCATTGCATGTGTGTTCTTCTAAACAAACCACATAAGTCATTGCATGTCTGTTCTTTTCATGAACCACACCCGGTGTCATTGCATGTGTGTTCCTCTAGACAGACCACATAAGCATCCACCGGTGTCATTGCATGTCTCTTCCTCTAAACAAACCACATAAGGATCCACCAGTGTCATTGGATGTGTGTTCTTCTCATGAACCACACATGGATCCACAGGTGTCATTGCATGTCTATTCCTCTAAACAAACCACATAAGGATCCACCAGTGTCATTGCATGTCTGTTCTTTTCATGAACCACACCCAGTGTCATTGCATGTGTGTTCTTCTAAACAAACCACATAAGGATCCACCAGTGTCATTGCATGTCTATTCTTTTCATGAACCACATAAGGATCCACCAGTGTCATTGCATGTCTGTTCTTTTCATGAACCACATAAAGATCCACCAGTGTCATTACATGTCTGTTCTTTTCATGAACCACACCTAGTGTCAGTGCATGTCTGTTCTTTTCATGAACCACACCTAGTGTCACTGCATGTCTGTTCTTTTCATGAAGCACATAAGGATCTACCAGTGTCATTAGATGTGTATTATTCTCATGAACCACACCCGGATCCACCGGTGTCACTCCATGTCTGTTCCTCTAAACAAACCACATAAGGATCCACCAGTGTCATTGCGTGTCTGTTCTTTTCATGAACCACACCCAGTGTCATTGCATGTGTGTTCTTCTAAACAAACCACATAAGTCATTGCGTGTTTGTTCTTTTCATGAACCACACCTAGTGTCATTGCATGTGTGTTCCTCTAGACAGACCACATAAGGATCCACCGGTGTCATTGCATGTCTGTTCCTCTAAACAAACCACATAAGGATCCACCATTGTCATTGGATGTGTGTTCTTCTCATGAACCACACATGGATCCACCGGTGTCATTGCATGTCTGTTCCTCTAAAAAAACACGTAAGGATCCACCAGTGTCATTGCATGTCTATTCTCTTCATGAACAACACCCAGTGTCATTGCATGCGTGTTCTTTTCATTAACCACAGCTAGAGTCATTGCATGTCTGTTACTTCCATAAACCACACATGGATCCACCGATGTCATTGCATGTCTGTTCTTTTCATGAACCACACCCAGTGTCACTCCATGTCAGTTCTTTTCATGAAGCACACCCAGTGTCACTGCATGTCAGTTTTTTTCATGAACCACATAAGAATCCACCCAGTGTCATTGGATGTGTGTTCTTCTCATGAACCACACGTGGATCCACCGGTGTCATTGCATCTGTGTTCTTCTAAACAAACCACATAAGGATCCACTAGTGGCATTACATGTCTGTTCTTTTCATGAACCACATAAGGATCCACCAGTGTCATTGCATGTCTGTTCTTTTCATGAACCACATAAGGATCCACCAGTGTCATTGCATGTCTGTTCTTTTCATGAACCACACCCAGTGTCAGTGCATGTCTGTTCTTTTCATGAAGCACACCCAGTGTCACTGCATGTCTGTTCTTTTCATGAACCACATAAGGATCTACTAGTGTCATTGGATGTGTGTTCTTCTCATGAACCACACGTGGATCCACCGGCGTCATTGCATGTCTGTTCCTCTAAACAAACCACATAAGGATCCACCAGTGTCATTGCGTGTCTGTTCTTTTCATGAACCACACCCAGTGTCATTGCATGTGTGTTCTTCTAAACAAACCACATAAGGATCCACCAGTGTCATTGCCTATCTGTTATTTTCATGAACCACACCAAGTGTCATTGCATGTGTGTTCTTCTAAACAAACCACATAAGTCATTGCATGTCAGTTCTTTTCATGAACCACACCCGGTGTCATTGCATGTGTGTTCTTCTAGACAGACCACATAAGGATCCACCGGTGTCATTGCGTATCTGTTCCTCTAAACAAACCACATAAGGATCCACTAGTGTCATTGGATGTGTGTTCTTTTCATGAACCACACCCAGTGTCATTGCATGTCTGCTCTTCTAAACAAACCACATAAGGATCTGTTGGGTCCGCAGCATAGAAAACAAAAAAATTCCTACGATGAGAACTATACGCCAAGATCTATCTACTTGATACAGAGCAATGGGTGGACATACATCCATGGAGAACTTACCCTCGAAGACAACGAGCTTTGTTAACGAGTAGGAACTCGTGGTTGATGTAGTCGTACACTTGCCGATCTCAAGATCGTGAGGAAGTTCGAGCGCCGCAACTCAGCAAGATCCGCACTGCACACACGTTCAAGCCACCGGACAACCTCCACCTCCTCGCCCAGCGATCCAGTGGAAGCAAGCATATCCTTCAGCATTTAAATGCCACTAGGAACATGTATCTCGCTAATCCGAGACCATGGGGGAATAATTCTAGAGGGGGAGAGAGATCCTTCACAAGGAGGTGTGTGGATGAAGGAGAGAATGGGTGGCCTTTTATAGGAGGAGGGGGGTGCCCCCTCTCTCCATGGCCGGCGCATGGGGGTGACCCCTCACCTCCCCCATTCATGTGGTGGTAACCCCTCCACATTAAAATGCCTCTTCACATTCCCTTTTAAAGTCTCCACTTTAAATGCATTAAATTTCTCCAAATTTAATGCTCTCTCATTTAATAAAACTCTTTTTATTTAATTTATTCAGAATTTTGTTAATTACTTTAATTAACAAACATTCACATATAGCCCCTTGCAATATTTCAATATCACATGCGTAACCACCTTCGCAATTTACGCCAAACAATTTCCGATTTCTATTGAAACAATTCCTGCGCTTTGCAATTCTTTCGTCTGAAACATATGTGCTCCAAAATGGTGTCCGGTAACTCTTAAGTGTGCCACCCTACGGTTCGCGAATAATGCAGACATGATCAAGACCCTTCTCCGATCAATAATCAGCAGCGAGACCTGGAGATCCGTACTGACTCCTACACATTCAGCGATGACTCCTATGATCGTGAGAACCTTTAACGCTTGTAACTAAATCCCTTTGTCTCTCGATATATTACATGTCCGAGATTTGATCATTGGTATCTCCATTCCTAGTTTGATATCATTACCGACATGCACTCTTTTCTCGTTCCCGTGATATAACATTCTAGTGATCACATCACTTGCTTGCAAGCTATCCTAATGTGATATCACCGAGAGGGCCCAGAGTATATCTATCCGTCATCTGGATTGACAAATTCCACTCTTGATCCATGAGCCTCAACATAACACCTTTGTAGTACTGAACCCATCTTTATAGTCACCATGTTACGGTGTGACGTTTGATGTTATCAAGATACTCTTCCGGTGTTAGCAATTAACATGATCTCATGGTCTAAGGATAAAGATTACTTCGTATGATGTTATAGCAATATAAACATAATGACTTGATCGTAATGCTATACTTCGGATGAATGTTCATCACATCATTTCACAAATGCTGTGACCTTGTTATTAACAACATCCAATGTCCATGATCAGGAAACCTTGATCATCTTGTTAATCAACAAGCTAGTCTATAAGAGAGGCATAACTAGGAACCCTTTTTGTTTATTAAACACACATGTATTGATGTTTCCTATCAATACAATTATAGCATGCAAAATAAACATCTATCATATACAAGGAATACATAATAACAACTTTATTATTGCCTCTCAGGGCATATTTCCTTCAGTCTCCCACTTGCACTAGAGACAATAATCTAGTTTATATAGTGATAAATCTAACACCCATGGAGTTCTGGTGTTGATCATGTTTTGCCCTAGGGAGTACTTTAGTCAACGGATCTGCTACATTCAGGTCCGTTTGCACTTTACAAATCTTTATATCTCCATCCTTGACATGCTCGTAGATGGAGTGAAACCGGCGCTTAATATGCTTGGAATTCTTGTGAGACCTTGGTTCCTTTGCGTTGGCTATGGCTCCATTGTTGTCACAATAGATCACCATCGGGTCCAATGCACTGGGAACCACACCCAGTTCCATAATGAACTTTTTCATCCAAACTGTCTCCGGCGCCGCTTCTGAAGCAGCAACATATTCCGCCTCCGTTGTTGATCTAGCCACCACAGGTTGTTTGGAACTCCTCCAACTAATCGCTGCCCGCTCAAGAGAAATACGTATCCGGATTGAGACTTAGAGTCATCTGGATCGGTGTCAAAGCTAGCATCGACATAACACTTAGCGACTAGCTCTTCTTCACCTCCGTATATGAGAAACATATCCTTAGTTCTTCTCAAGTACTTGAGGATGTTCTTTACCGCTATCCAGTGGTTCGAACTCGGATCAGATTGGTACCTACTAGTCAAACTAATAGCATGTGCCACATCCGTCTTGTACATAGCATGGCATACATAATAGAGCCTATGGCCGAGGCATAGGGGATCTTATCCATCATCTCTTTCTTCCGCCAGTGTCGACTTTGAGTCTTACTCAATGTCTTGCCTTGCAACATAGGTAAGTACCCTTCTTACTTCCGTCCATATTAAACTTCTTTAATATCTTATCAAGGTATGTACTCACGATAGCCCAATTAGGCGCCTTGATCTATCTCTATAGATTTTAATGCCTAATATATATGAAGCTTCACCAAGGTCCTTCATCGAAAATTTGTTGTTAGATAACTTTTAACACTGTTTAAAAGATCTATATCATTTCCAATCAATAATATGTCATCCACATATAATATCAGAAATGCCACATTGCTCCCACTCACTTTCTTGTAAATACAAGCCTCTCCATAAGTTTGGACAAATCCAAACTCTTTGATCACCTCATCAAAGTGGAGATTCCAACTCCGGGATGCTTGCTTCAGTCCATAGATGGATCGCTGAAGTTTGCACACCTTATCAGCATCCTTAGGATCGACAAAACCCTTAGGTTGTATCATATACAACTCTTCTTCAATATTACCATTGAGGAACGCAGTATTGACATCCATCTGCCATATTTCATAATCGAAATATGCAGCAATTGCTAACATAATCCTAACCGACTTAAGCATCGCTACGGGAGAGAATGTCTCATCGTAGTCAACTCCTTGAATTTGTCGAAACCCCTTTGCGACAAGTCGAGCCTTATAGATGGTTACATTACCATCATCATCCGTTTTTCTTTTGAAAATCCATTTATTCTCAACAGCCTTTCGATCATGAGGTAAGTCCACCAAGGTCCAAACCTGGTTTTCGTACATGGATTCCATCTCGGATTTCATGGCTTCTAGCCATTTGTTGGAATCAGGGCTCATCATCGCTTCTTCATACGTCGCAGGGTCATCTATTTCATCAATCATGAAATTCATAACAGGATTGCCGTCAGAGTCTGCACGTGTCCTGCTTGACCTGCGAGGTTCGGTAGTGTCCTCTTTCGGAGTTTCATGATCAATATCATTAGCTCTCTCTTCATTAGGTGAAGTCAATTCCGAAACAACTTCTAGAGCTGCGCTACTCGCCATTTCATGAAGAGAAGGTTCAATAACCTCTTCGAGTTCTACCTTCCGACTACTCACACCTTTCGCGAGAAACTCCTTCTCAAGAAAGGATCCATTATTGGAAACAAAGACCTTGCCCTCGGACCTGTGATAGAAGGTATACCCAATCGTTTCCTTAGGGTATCCTATGAAGACGCATTTTTCCGCTTTGGGTTCGTGTTTATCCGGTTGATGTTTCTTCACATAAACATCGCATCCCCAAACTTTAAGAAATGACAGCTTAGGTTTGTTTCCAAACCATAATTCATACGGTGTCTTTTCAACGGATTTCGATGGTGCCCTATTTAAAGTGAATGCAGCGGTTTCCAGTGCATAACCCCAAAATGACAGTGGCAAGTCAGTCAGAGACATCATAGATCGAACCATATCCAATAAAGTATGATTACGACGTTCTAACACACCATTATGTTGTGGTGTTACGGCAGGCGTGAGTTGTGAAACTATTCCACAGTCTTTCATATGTGTGCTAAAATCGTAACTAAGATACTCTCCTCCACGGTCGGACCGCAGAAATTTGATCTTTCTGTTATGATGATTTTCCACTTCATTCTGAAATTCTTTGAACCTTTCAAAGGTTTCAGACTTATGTTTCATCAAATAGATATACCTGTATCTACTCAAATCATCCGTGAAAGTAACAAAATAACGATATCCACCTCGCGCCGACACACTCATTGGTCCACACACATCAGTATGTATGATTTCCAATAAATTTGTCGCCCGTTCCATTGAACCAGAAACCGGCGTTCTAGTCATCTTGCCCATAAGGCATGGCTCACATGTATCAAATGATTCAAAATCAAGTGATTCCAAAAGTCCATCAGAATGGAGTTTCTTCATGCGTTTAATGCCAATATGACCTAGACGGCAGTGCCACATATATGTAGATAGATCATTATCAAGTTTAATCCTTTTAGCATCAACATTATTAATATGCGTAATACTACTATCGAGATCCAACAGAAATAAACCATTCAACACAGGTGCATGACCATAAAAGATATTATTCATATAAATCGAACAACCATTGTTTTCAGACTTAAACGAATAACCACTTTGCATCAAACACGATCCGGATACAATGTTCATGCTCGGTCGGGCACCAAATAACAATTATTCAGGTTTATAACTAATCCGACGACATATGGAGAGGCAGCGTTCGATGGCGATCACATCAACTCTTGATCCATTGCGACCGCATCGTGACCTCATCCCTTGCTAGTTGTCGCTTGTTCCGCATCCTCGAACCGAGTTACATATTAGCAACCGATCCCGTATCAAATACCCAGAGCTACTGTGAGTACTAGTCAAGTACACATCAATAACATGTATATCACATATACCTTTGTTTGCCTTGGCCTTCTTGTCCGCCAAATACTTGGGGCGCTTGACTTCCAATGGCGATCCTCTTGCAATAGTAGCACTGGTGTCGACTTAGGGCCAGCTCAGGGTTTCTTTTCAGCGCAGAATAGATTTGCCGCCCTTCTTTCCCTTCGCTTGCCTTTCTTGTCCTTATTGAAACCGTGGTCTTATTGATCATCAACACTTGATGTTCTTTCCTAATCTCCACTTGCAGTCTTAAGCATCGATGTAAGCTCGAAGAGACTTCTTCATGCCCTGCATATTATAGTTCATCACGAAGCTCTTGTAGCTAGGTGGCAGAGATTGGAGAACATGATGTATGCCTAAGTCAATGGGAATCGTTATTCCCAAGGACACAAGCTTATCGGCGTACCCAGACATTTTGAGTACATGCTCACTAACGGAGTTGTTCTCTTCCATCATGCATTTAAAGAACTTTTCAGAAGCATTATAACTCTCTACGGCAGCATGGGTATCGAAAATCATTTCCAATTCTCCCATGGTATCAAAGGCATTGCCATTTTCGAAACATTTTCGAAGTTCTGGCTCTAGCCCATACAGTATCCCGCAATGAACTAAGTTGTGGTCCTCCTGACGAGTTATATAGACGTTCTTTTCCTCGTCAGGAGCATCAGGAGCTGGTGGGGGGCCTAGCGCCTCTAGCACATATTGCTTTTGTGCAAAGAAGGAGGAGAATCCTCAAATTCATAGCCCAGTTGGTGAAGTTGCTACCATTCGCAGCAAGCTTCTCTTTCTCCATGAACACATTGAAATTAAAAGCAGGTGGTGCCATCTACAACAGAATTTGTAAAATATATTTAGACTAAGTTTATGATAGATTGAGTTCAACTAATCCAAATTACTAATGAACTCCCACTCAAAAACGACATCCCTCGTGTCCTTTTGGTGATTACATGAACCAAATCCACTACACCAAGTCCGATCATCACGTGAGTTGGTGTATCTTCAAAGGCGAGCATCTATATGGGCATCATATAAACTATATGACTCATGCTTAACCTTTCGGTCCGTGTTCCGAGGCCATGTCTGTACATGCTAGGCTCGTCAAGTAAGAACCTTAGTATTTGCGTGTGTAAAACTATCTTACACCTGTTGTATGAAAGCGTAGAGTCGAGAACACCCGATCATCACGTGATGCCTCAAAACACGATCCACAAAACGGTGCATACTTAAGGAAGAACACATTTTATCTTGATATCTAAATGAGGGATCATCTTATAATGCTACCAAAAGCGCCAAACTAGCAATACAAGATGTTAATGTGTGAAGTGAGGTGATATGGTCCATGCATTTGATCTCTATCATTTGCATCATGGTATGATCTCTATCATTCCTTTGTGTGTAAGGCCAAGGTCTATGGAACTTACACGTTAAGTGAGTTGTAAGAGTATCTATCATACATCTACTTACAACAATACCATATCAATACACTAGCCCAGCAACGATCTAAACTAGACGCCTCTAATTTATCAATTGCAAGTTTTACGTGGCTTAGGGATTTCGGAGATAGAACCAGTCTTACCTACGAACATGAACCACAACGAGGATAACCAAGTTATTAGCAACTTGTTGTAAATCAGATATTGACTATAGTAGGAGAGACAGACACCCGCTAGCCACTTATGCAAAACTAGTTGCATGTCAGTCGTGGAACCGGTCTCATGTACGATGACATGTAAGGTTGGTCCGGGCCGCTTCATCCCACTATGCCACCAATATCCAAAGTACATAGAAGATGCAATAACATGATCATAATCGCCCACATATAAACATATGTGTACTACCCGTGCAAAGCACCTACGCATAGATCAGGCTCTGATACCACTGTTGGGTCCGCAACATAGAAAACAAAAAATTTCCTACGATGAGAACTATACGCCAAGATCTATCTACTAGATATAGAGCAACGGGTGGACATACATCCATGGAGAACTTACCCTCGAAGACAACGAGCTTTGTTAACGAGTAGGAACTCGTGGTTGATGTAGTCGTACACTTGCCGATCTCAAGATCGTGAGGAAGTCCGAGCGCCAAGAACTCAACAGCAGATCCGCACTGCACACACGCTCAAGCCACCGGACAACCTCCACCTCCTCGCCCAGCTATCCAAATGAAGCAAGAACTCCTTCCGCATTTAAATGCCACCGGGAACATGTATCTCACTAATCCGAGACCATGGGGGAATAATTCTAGAGGGGGAGAGAGATCCTTCACAAGGAGGTGTGTGGATGAAGGAGGGAATGGGTGGCCTTTTATAGGAGGAGGGGGTGCCCTCTCTCCATGGTTGGGCGCATGGGGTGACCTCACCTCCCCATTCATGTGGTGGTAACCCTCCACATTAAAATGCCTCTTCACATTCCCTTTTAAAGTCTCCATTTTAAATGCATTAAATTTCTCCAAATTTAATGCTCTCTCATTTAATAAAACTCTTTTATTTAATTTATTCAGATTTTTGTTAATTACTTTAATTAACAAACATTCACATATAGCCCTTGCAATATTTCAATATCACATGCAGAACCACCTTCGCAATTTCACCAAAACAATTTCCGGTTTCTATTGAAACAATTCCTGCGCTTTGCAATTCTTTCTTCAAACATATGTGCTCCAAAATGGTGTCCGATAACTCTTAAGTGTGCCACCCTACGGTTCATGAATAATGCGTACATGATCGAGACCCTTCTCCGATCAATAATCAGCCGGACACGGAGATCCGCATCGACTCCTACACATTCAACGATAACTCCTATGATCGTGAGAACCTTTAACGCTTGTAACTAAATCCCTTTGTATCTCGATATATTACATGTCCGAGATTCGATCATCAGATCTCCATACCTAGTTTGATCTCGTATCGACATGCACTCTTTTCTCGCTCCTGATATAACATTCTAGTGATCACATCACTTGCTTGCAAGCTATCCTAATGTGATATCACCGAGAGGGCCCAGAGTATATCTATCCGTCATCTGGATTGACAAATTCCACTCTTGATCCATGAGTCTCAACATAACACCTTCGTAGTACTGAACCCATCTTTATAGTCACCTACATTACGGTGTGACGTTTGATGTTATCAAGATACTCTTCCGGTGTTAGCAATTAACATGATATCATGGTCTAAGGATAAAGATTACTTCGTATGATGTTATAGCAATATAAACATAATGACTTGATCGTAATGCTATACTTCGGATGAATGTTCATCACATCATTTCACAAATGCTGTGACCTTGTTATTAACAACATCCAATGTCCATGATCAGGAAACCTTGATCATCTTGTTAATCAACAAACTAGTCTATAAGAGAGGCATAACTAGGAACCCTTTTTGTTTATTAAACACACATGTATTGATGTTTCCTATCAATACAATTATAGCATGCAAAATAAACATCTATCATATACAAGGAATACATAATAACAACTTTATTATTGCCTCTCAGGGCATATTTCCTTCAGGATCCACCAGTGTCATTGCATGTCTGTTCTTTTCATGAACCACATAAGGGTGTCACTGCATGTCAGTTCTTTTCATGAACCACATAAGGATCCACCCAGTGTCATTGGCTGTGTGTTCTTCTCATGAACCACACGTGGATCCACCGGTGTCATTGCATGTCTGTTCCTCTAAATAAACCACATAAGGATCCATCAGTGTCATTGCATGTCTGTTCTTTTCATGAACCACACCCAGTGTCATTGCTTGTGTGTTCTTCTAAACAAACCACATAAGGATCCACCAGTGTCACTGCATGTCTGTTCTTTTCATGAACCACACATAAGGATCCACCAGTGTCATTGCATGTTTGTTCTTTTCATGAACCACACCCAATGTCATTGCATGTCTGTTCTTTTCATGAACCACATAAGGATCTACAAGTGTCATTGCATGTCTGTTCTTTTCATGAACCACATAAGGATCCACTAGTGTCATTGCATGTCTGTTGTTTTCATGAACCACATAAGGATCCACCAGTGTCATTGCATGTCTGTTCTTTTCATGAACCACACCCGGTGTCATTGAATGTCTGCTCTTTTCATGAACCACGCCCAGTGTCATTACATGTCTGTTCTTTTCATGAACCACACCCAGTGTCACTGCATGTCAGTTCTTTTCATGAACCACATTAGGATCTATCGGTGTCATTGGGTGTGTGTTCTTCTCATGAAGCACATGTGGATCCACCGGTGTCACTGCATGTTTGTTCCTCTAAATAAACCACATAAGGATCCACCAGTGTCATTGCATGTCTATTCTTTTCATGAACCACACCCAGTGTCATTGCATGTGTGTTCTTCTAAAGAAACCACATAAGAATCCACCAGTGTCATGGCATATCTGTTCTTTTCATGAACCACATAAGGATCCACCAGTGTCATTGCATGTCTCTTCTTTTCATGAACCACATAAGGATCCACCAGTGTCATTGCATGTCTGTTCTTTTCATGAACCACACCTAGTGTTAGTGCATGTCTGTTCTTTTCATGAACCACAGCCAGTGTCACTTCATGTCTGTTCTTTTCATGAACCACATAAGGATCTACCAGTGTCATTGGATGTGTGTTCTTGTCACGAACCACACGTGGATCCACCGGTGTCATTGCATGTCTGTTCCTCTAAACAAACCACATAAGGATCCACCACTGTCATTGTGTGTCTGTTCTTTTCATGATCCATACCCAGTGTCATTGCATGTGTGTTCTTCTAAACAAACCACATAAGGATCCACCAGTGTCATTGCATGTCTGTTCTTTTCATGAACCACATAAGGATCCACCAGTGTCATTGCATGTCTGTTCTTTTCATGAACCACACCTAGTGTTAGTGCATGTCTGTTCTTTTCATGAACCACACCCAGTGTCACTGCATGTCTGTTCTTTTCATGAACCACATAAGGATCTACCAGTGTCATTGGATGTGTGTTCTTGTCACGAACCACACGTGGATCCACCGGTGTCATTGCATGTCTGTTCCTCTAAACAAACCACATAAGGATCCACCACTGTCATTGTGTGTCTATTCTTTTCATGATCCATACCAGTGTCATTGCATGTGTGTTCTTCTAAACAAACCACATAAGGATCCACCAGTGTCATTGCCTGTATTTTCTTTTCATGAACCACACCTAGTGTCATTGCATGTGTGTTCTTCTAAACAAACCACATAAGTTATTGCATGTCTGCTCTTTTCATGAACCACACCCGATGTCATTACATGTGTGTTCCTCTAGACATACCACATAAGGATCCACCGGTGTCATGCATGTATGTTCCTTTAAACAAACCACATAAGGATCCACCAGTGTCATTGGATGTGTGTTCTTCTTATGAACCACACATGGATCCACCGGTGTCATTGCATGTCCGTTCCTCTAAACAAACCACATAAGGATCCACCAGTGTCATTGGATGTGTGTTCTTCTCATGAACCACACGTGGATCCACCGACGTCATTACATGTCTGTTCCTCTAAACAAACCACATAAGGATCCACCAGTGTCATTGCCTGTCTATTCTTTTCATGAACCACACCCGGTGTAATTGCATGTGTGTTCTTCTAAACAAACCACATAAGTCATTGCATGTCTGCTCTTTTCATGAACCACACCCAGTGTCATTGCATGTGTGTTCCTCTAGACAGACCTCATAAGGATCCACCGGTGTCATTGCATGTATGTTCCTTTAAACAAACCACATAAGGATCCACCAGTGTCATTGGATGTGTGGTCTTCTCATGAACCACACATGGATCCACCGGTGTCATTGCATGTCTGTTCCTCTAAACAAACCACATAAGGATCCACTAGTGTCATTGGATGTGTGTTCGTTTCATGAACCACACCCAGTGTCATTGCATGTGTGTTCTTCTAAACAAACCACATAAAGATCCACCAGTGTCATTGCATGTCTGTTATTTTCATGAACCACATAAGGATCCACCTGTGTCATTGCATGTCGGTTCTTTTCATGAACCACACCCAGTGTTAGTGCATGTCTGCTCTTTTCATGAACCACACCAAGTGTCACTGCATGTCTGTTCTTTTCATGTCGTCGTATTGATGACAAGTACGCCATGAGGGGGTCCTCGAGTCGTGCGGAAGAGAGGGGTGTGAGACGTATGGTGTTCCGGGATGGTGATCGCACAAGTTTATCCAGGTTCGAATCCGCCGGCTTTGGATGGACCCTACTCCTGCTAGCAATCCAGTAATACGGCAGAGCCGGAATATGGGTTACAAGGGTTTCGCCTGTGCGAGTTGAGATTGTAGACTATTGAGGTGTTGCCCTAAAGGCTATCCCTAGGACGGCTTATATAGATATCCGGCCTAGGGTTTACAGGAGAGATCTATCCGGCTACGACTAAGAGTCGGTTACAGAGTACATCTTGAACTACAAGTAATATTATGGGCCTAAGTCGGTAAGTCTTCTGGGTCTTCCCGTAGCCGGATTGGACTCCGTGTTTCTCCCTGACTGGGCCGCCCGTGAAGCAAAGCTCTAACCCGAAGTGGGCCACCACGTCGTTGAGGAACCGTGAGGATACCCGAAAGTATATCCCCAACAATGTTTCAGAGGCCTCCAAGATCCAAAGTCGGATTTATCATCGTCTAGCTTGATCTTCGGCTTGCAGAATCTTGAAGGGTTCCTGAAACTTCACAACAAAAATACGATCCGGGTCTTAAAAAATAAGTCGGACCTATCAGTAGGTTACTTGGATTTTCTAGCTTGATTTCAAACTAAGACGGAACTTGGTTCCCAACGCCACTTGACACAAGTCATGGTCAAGTCATGTCCTCTGACAGGCATTCCATCAGCACGACCATTGGTGGGTCCGCAGTTCTATGGAACCAAGGCGCCGTTTTAATGCGCGCGTGGATATCGAGGCGACGCAATCATCGCGTGGGTCCTTCCTAGTTCCTTCCACGATGTGTGGCGGTTACACTGTAGCATTTGCACGAATCTTGGCGCAGTTAGGTGGATATAAGGGGTTAGGATTTCTTCCTTCTTCTTCCACCAGTCCTTTGCCTTTTCCTTTCCTCCCAATCTTCCTGCACGCACAGAGCTCCCCGTTCCTCCCCCAAAAAACTCCCAGCGTCGCCCCTTTTAGGTAAACCACTCACCAGAGAAATGGCTTCATCTTCCTCTTCCGGCTTAGCAGCGGCGGCGGCGACGGAAGCGGTGGCAGAGAAAGAGAGCTTCCATGGGCTCTGGATCCCCTGCGCCCTCAACGAGGAGGGCCTCAAGAACGTGGAGAAGGAGGGGCTTCTCACCGCCGGCAACTGGCGGACCGGCTTCGAGGAAACCGTCCCCAACCCGCGCGACGGCGAGCGGGTCCACTTCGGCACCCACCTCGATAGAGGTTTGTCATTTCCTCCCTCGGAGTTCTTCTCCGAGGTGATAGATCATTACGGAGTTCAACTCCATCATCTTCCTTCCAACTCTCTCTTAGAGATGAGCGCGTACGCTTCGCTGTGTGAGGGATTTCTCGGCATTAGGCCGAGTTTGACTCTTTTCCGGTACTATTTTCATGTCCGAAGAAACTCC
Organism: Avena insularis; assembly: GCA_023614405.1. Classification (NCBI taxonomy): domain Eukaryota; kingdom Viridiplantae; phylum Streptophyta; class Magnoliopsida; order Poales; family Poaceae; genus Avena; species Avena insularis. The sequence goes on along the minus strand of CM042696.1, from coordinate 88,553,972 downwards.
ATTACTGCCAGTGTTCCTTACATCACCGGCACTATTAGCTTTTCGCTTAGACGCGAGCGCGCGTATCCCAAAATTCTTGCTAGTGACTTGGTCAAAAAATGGCCAACCATGTTTTTCTATCATAGGGATATTCCAGCTCCCGGCAAAGCCACTACTTTGCCGACTTTCATCGACGGAGCCGCCACGGCCCAACCTTCTTGGGACGAGGCTGCTCTGGCTCTCACTGACGATCTGATCCTCACTAAGAGGTGGATCGAATATTTGATCAAACACAAGGATCTGAAGGGATCCGACTTGGTCCAGTGCTGGGTCTCACGTTGGATCCAGCCCCTCCAGTATCATGGAACCCGACTGATGCATTCCATCACATCGTCTCCGAAAGACTCCCTCCGCATCAGCTCCAAAGCCTACACCACTCAAGGATATATAAGCCAGATCAAGTGGCTGATCCGGGAGCGGATCGAGAGGACAATCCCGGAGGTTTCTCTGGACATGCACACGGCAGATAACCCTGTAGTGCCGGTAAGCTTCTATCAGTACACCTTTTTATGTGTTCCAATCTTTGTGTTATATCGCAATACTGATATGTTTTCTTCTTTTCAGCTTGCTGACCTCCCCGAGTCGGAATTTGCTCCGCTTGAAGGATATCCTCCGGAGTTCTCTCAGGAGGTAGAAGTGGTCCCATTGCCGGATCTTGCGCTCAAGAAGCGCAAAGCTTCAACAGTGGCTGTCGGCACAAAGGAGGTGCCTGTCATGAATAGGTATCTTTCAATCACATTTTCCGCCTTTGTACTTTACTTGAATTTCTTCCCGAGATGTAATGTTTCCAACTTTAATACATTCTCAGAGCAAAACCTCTCCTCAAGGGCAAAGGGAAAGGGATTCCTTCGAAGCCGCTGCAGCAGACGAAGCTTACGATAGCTTCTCCTGCCGTGGCTCCTCCGACTCCTGCCCCTCAACCTTCTGCAATGCGGGTGATCTCCCCGAACACTGCAGAAGATCCGGCTCCTTCAACGGGGCCTGCAAACCTTGAGTCGCAAACTGACATCACCATGGGTGCGTCAGATCTAGATAAGGGTGAACCCTCTTTGGGTAATGATCCCTCGGCAGAAACCTTCGCCGAAAACCTCATGAGCATTCCGGGTCTTGCCAAGTTTGGCTTGTCCCGGAAATCTGCTCAAGAAATCCAGCGGCTAGCCAAGCAATGCTTGGATAAAAGTACTTTATCTGCCGAAGAAGAAGCGCAAGAAGCAAAGGACGTCAAGTTCTCCGACCTTCTCGCTCAAGTGCGCCTTCGTGACGAGAGGATTAGGACCGGTGAGCTTCCAACAGCCCCAGTGATTCCTCTGACTCTCGCCAAAAAGATGGCCGCTGAAGTGAACACGGGTTTGGATAAACTCACCCGCGAACAATATGTAAGTCAGAATTCCAACTCCTGTTTTTCCTTTATTGTATTTTATATCATATCCTCTAGCCCCCAAGCATGAAGTAGGATATATAATCCGGGTTTATGCTTTATTAGGATGTCAAAGAACGAACTAGTGTAGCCCCCAAGGCTCGTGCTGATATTAGCAACAATATTAGCCCGAGTCTTTAGTAGCTTTCTCACTTTGGGTATTCTGACTTATAGAAAGTATGTTCCTATAACCAGGATTTACTAAGAAATGTCTGCGATAAGCGGAGAGAGATCAAGGCTCTCCGGCTTAAGAATGCTGAACTTAAAGTTGCCAAGGATGAGGCCGAAGGTAAACATTCCGAGACTCAAACCTTGTCCTTGTATTTTCAATGTCGAACTTGTTCTTGAACTGTTGTTCCTTTTTGACTTATAGCGCTGGTGAAACAATCCGTCGCCATGATTGAAGAGGCCGAGAACCTCAAGACCAAGGTGGTGGAGAACAAGGAGCTTCGCCAAGAGCTGGACCAGCTCAAGGCAAATCATGAAAAGAGCATAGCTCAAGTCCTTGAATCCTCCTCCATGGCTACTGAAGAGCGTGATCGCAAGATCGCTGCTCAAGATAAAATAATCTCGGATGTCAAGGATGAGCTTAGCAGAGAGAAGGATATGTCCCAGGCGCTCCGGGCTGAACTCTAGTCTCCGGGAGGAGAAAACCAAAATTGACGACGTCATTTTCGGTACGTTCCATCTATCTGACTTGTCTTTTTCTTCGACTTTTATCAATGTCGGATTTTTCTTAACTTGTTTTGTGTATAGGTCCCCTAAACTTGATGGAATCTTCCTCCTCCGAGCCCCGTACCCACCGGCTTACCCAAGTCGGTGACCTGCTTCATGACTTTCGCCAGTCCCTTGAAGACATCGGCGAAGCTCTCAAGATTCCAGACATGCCAAGCATGTCGGATTTTCAGGTGGGGGACAAGGCGAAGGAGATGCGGCAACTTGTTCGGATCGAACATGTCCTACGGCGTGGATCGCTGCAGAACGCTCTCACCATGGTCATGAGCCACCATGGAAACATGGAAATATGGCAAGTGACCAGAGGGTACTGCAAGGTAGATGAAGACGGCCAGGAGCAGGACCTTCAAGCCATCATGCACTCCTGCACCGGATATGGGTGTCACGTAGTTGACCTGACCAGCTACGAGATCCCCTTCTTCACCCGCGTGGCTACTCCGCCTCCTCCTCCGGAAGAACCAACAGAAGTTTCCGACGATGAACGCACCACCTCGGATCTCAGAACGATATCAAGGAGGAATCTCCAGCGAGCCGACAGCTCCTTCATCTCCTCCTGCATCATAGACCAGAAATTTTTGTATTATTCCGGAAAAACATGATGCATCTGTAAATATGCAGTACTTTAATTTTGCTAGTGCTAAGCTTTTGATCTATTCAGCACTTTTGGCTTTGAGTTTTTTTTGTGTGCCTGAAATGTTTACATAAGCACTTGTATTTTTTCGTCTCTACTTATCGTTTATCTGGCTTTCGTCCTCGTCCCTTTTGTGAGCCGGCTAAACCTTCTGCCAGAAACTTTGCTAAGCAACGGAGCCCAATTGCTAAACCAGTTTAAACTCGGAAACAAAGTCGGCTTCTAGTACCAACAATTCACTACTCGGAAAATGCCCGCATCCTACGATCAGACAAATAACTAAAGTAAAGACTAGAAACTTTAGAGTTATACCCGAGGGTAGCAGTTTTAGAATCGGAAATCTAAACCAGAACGAACATGAGCATAAAGTACTTTCAAGCATTCTAGGATTTTCGACTATGACATGACCATTCGGAAATAAGATGGTAAAAACTTCTCAGAAAAATTTGAGGCAACAAAAACTTTTATTTCTCACAGAATCATGTACATATATATGTTTACAAAGAAGGATAAACTAAGAATAAAAGGGACGTAGCTGAGCAATATTCCACGGTCTGTCTAACTCATCCGGATTTGTACTGCCTCCAGCTCTCTTTCTCTTCTTAGTAGCAGGTCTTTCTTTGACTGGCCTTATTTCAGTTAAGTAGTACGATCCATTGTGCAATACTCGACTAACTAAAAAGGGCACTTCCCATACTAGGGAAAGTTTGTGCTTTCTTTGTTGCACAAGCCAGAGAACCAAATCGCCTTTATTGAAAGATCGATTTCTGACTCTCTGGCTATGATACTTGCGTAACTTCTGCTGATAGGCTGTAGATCTCATTTCAGCAACGATGCGAACTTCTTCGACTAAGTCGAGATCATTTTGTCAAGAAATCTCGGCATCCTCTTCGATATACGCGGCCACTCTAGGAGAAGTATGAATCAAATCACTAGGAAGAACTGCTTCTGTGCCATAGACCAAGAAGAAAGGTGTGTATCCTATTGACCTGTTTGGAGTTGTTCGTAAACTCCAAATTACAGAGGGTAATTCTCCGCCAAGCCCCCGCAAAGACGTCAGAGTGGTGCTTCGAGTCTCGGTTTTAGGCCTTGTAGAATGAAACCATTTGCTCTTTCGACTTGTCCATTAGCCTGTGGATGTGCGACTGACGGAATATCAAGCCGGATATTTTGCTCGTTGCAGAATTCAGCCAATTCTCCCATGGAAAAGTTACTCCCGTTGTCCGTGATAATGCTATGCGGATAACCATACCAGATTATAACATCCTCGACAAATCTTTTGGCTGTTGCTCCATCACAACTAGTGACATGTTTAGCCTCAATCCATTTGGTGAATTTATCCACCATCACTAAGAGGTGAGTAAATCCACTTGGAGCTCGTTAAAAAGGTCCTACCATGTCAAGCCCCCAAACCGCAAAGGGCCATGTTATAGGTATTGTTCGCAGCTGATCAGCCGGAACATGAGCTTGCTTTACGCATTTTTGGCAGCTTTGCATCGCCTTGACTAATCGCTCGCATCCTACCGAGATGTAAGCTTTAAAAATACGTGTCTAAAAGCTTTTGCCACTAAAGATTTGGCTGCAGCGTGGTGACCACACTCGCCTTCATGGATTTCTCTTAAGATTTCCACTCCTTCTTCCGGAGATACACAGCGCTGAAAAACCCCCAAAACACTCCGTTTATGGAGCTCACCTTTAACAATAGTATAGGCTTTTTACTCGTCGGATAATCTGCCGGCTCAGCACCTCATCTTCGAGTAATTTGCCATCTACCAAATAATCGAGGTAGGGTTGAGTCCAGCTGGGAATTACAGCCAGAACTGCTATCAAGGGTGAGTCGGATTTGGTCGGATATTCCTCATCTACTCCCTTTATTGAGGGAACTTTGAGGTGCTCTAGAAAAGCGCCATCCGGGACCTCTTTCCACGCAGAGCCTATCCGAGATAGTGCATCTGCTTCCTCATTTTCTGCTCGAGGGATGTGTTGAACTTCAAACCCTTCGAACGATTTAGATAGATCATCCACGACAGCTTTATATGCTGCCATGTGTTTATTTGTGTTACAAATATCCGACACTTGCTGAGCAACAAGATCCGAATCTCCGTAACACATCAAACATCGGCTGCCAATATCCTTAGCAATCCGGATTCCATGCAGCAGTGCTTCATACTCGGCAATATTGTTTGTCGCTGTGAAGTGTATCTGCAACACGTATAAAAGTTTATCTCCTTGGGGTGATTTGAGCACCACGCCAGCCCCCTCGAGCCTTAGACCCATCAAAAAAGAGGGTCCAATATTCTGACTCAGGGAGGATCATGTTCTCCTTCGTCTCTGTCCAATCAGCAACAAAGTCAGCAAGGATCTAGGATTTAATTGTTGTCCGAGGTTTGTACTCAATGTCGAAAGCTGAAAGCTCTATGCCCCATTTGACGACACGTCCTGTGGCGTCACTGTTGTTGATTATATCTCTCATGGGAGCTGTGCTCACCACGGTAATTGGATGCTCCTGAAAGTAGTGTTGTAACTTACGATATGCTATAAAGACACCGTAAGCCAATTTTTGATAGTGCGGATACCGCTGTTTTGATTTTGTCAGAACCTCGCTGACAAAGTAAGTCGGATGCTGCACCAGGTGTTTCTGATTTTCCTCTGGTCTCTCCACCACCATGACGATACTAACGACCTTATTTGTCGCAGCAAGATAGAGCAACATCGGTTCCTTAGGTTCCGGCACTGCAAGGATAGGAGCAGATGAGAGTACTTTCTTTAGGTCTTGTAGTGCAGCTTCAGCTTCGTCAGTCCAGATAAAATCCTTGGTCTTTTTCAGGAGTTTGTATAGTGGTGCGGCTCTTTCACCAAGCCGGCTTACAAATCGACTGACCGCAGCAATGCAACCAGTTAGTCTTTGTACGTCCTTCAGGCGGGTTGGCCTGGAAATATTGAGTATAGCCTTGATTTTGTCTCGGTTCACCTCTATGCCTCTTTGAGACACGATGAAACCTAACAATTTTCTGGCTGGTATTCCAAAGAAGCATTTCTTCGGGTTAAGCATGATGTTGTATTTTCGTACATTGGCAAATGTTTCCTCCAAGTCGGAAATCAGTGTTTCCTTCTTTTTGGACATTACTGCGATATCATCCATGTATGCATGTACATTGCGTCCGAGTTGGTCATGAAGGCAATGCTGCATTGTGCGCTGGTAAGTAGCTCCTGCGTTCTTCAGCCCAAAGGGCATCGTAACAAAACAGAAGGTTTCAAAAGGGGTTATGAATGAAGTTTTGACTTTGTCAGATTCCTTCATCCGGATTTGGTGATAGCCGGAATATGTGTCGAGAAAACAGAGGAGGTCCGAGCCTACCGTAGAAGCGATAACTTGATCAATTCTAGGCAGAGCAAACGGATCTTTTGGACAAGCCTTGTTCAAGGCAGTATAATCAACACACATCCTTAAATCAGTGGTGTCCTTTTTAGGGACCATTACAGGATTGGCCGACCACTCAGTGTGGATGACCTCTTCTATGAATCCGGCTAACTCGAGCCGCGCTAGTTCCTTAGCTATTGCCTTATGCTTTTCGTCGCCAAACCTTCGTAGGGACTGTTTGACGGGTTTAGCGTTCGGGTTTACATTTAGAGAGTGCTCGACAAGTTCCCTAGGTACTCCGGTCATGTCAGATGGCTGCCATGTGAAGATGTCTTGATTTGCTTGGAGGAACTTGACGAGCGCGCTTTCCTATGTGCTACCTAGGCCTACGCCTATCTGGGTCACCTTGGAGGGGTCATCATCCTTCAACGGTGCTTTCTTCGTCTCTTCTGATGCCTTAAACTCCGGGTTTGGCTTTGTCACTTCCTTCTTCGCTATGGCATCTCGAGGGATCTATGCTCTTCTTGATCTCCGGTACTCTTGGGCGCAACACGGCTTCAAGAAAGGCACATTTCCATCCTCGCACTCTCGCTTTCTTGGTCTCCCGATGGTGATCACGCTTGGGACCTGGAATTTTCATCATATTGTAAATGTAACACGGACGGCCATAAAAGCCCAAAGAAGTTTGACGTCCAATATAGCGTGGTATGCGCTCTTGAACGGGACCACTTCGAAGGAAAGTGCTTCCGTCTGATAGTTCTTTGGAGTTCCAAAGGTAACATCCAAAGTAATCTCTCCCAGGGAATTAGCTTGTCTTCCTGGGACAACTCCGTGAAAGATCACAGAGCTATGGTTCAGCTGAGTTTCCGAGATCTTCATCCGCCGTAGAGTTTCGACATAGAGAATATTGATGCTTGTACCACCGTCCATGAGAGTCTTGGAGAAACCATAACCATCAATAAGTGGGTTGACGATTAAGGCTTATTTTCCTTGCCTGTGTAACTTAGGCGGATGATCGTCGCGGTCAAACGTGATTGCCACTTCCGACCAGTCCAGATACTGGGGGACAGCTGGAACTGTTGCATTGAGCTCGTAGAACTGCTTTGACCTTTGCTGGTTGAGATCCGAGGAAAGTGACATAAGTTTCCTTCTTGGTGGGAAAAGTTTTTCCCTTCCGCTTGGGATTTGAAGCATCAGCTTCCTCCATGTCGGAATCTTCCTTGGTCTCCTTTTCCTTTTCGGGATTTTTCTTTCCCTTCTTCCGCTTAGCTTTGTAGCCCGCGGTGTCATCTCTTTTGATGTCGTCATTGAAACGACATTCAGCGTTGGTGTGGGACGAGCCCCCATTGGCGTCTAGGTGATGCACACTTGGGTTATTGGCAATGTCAGCCCAAGAGTAGGTTTTTCCTGGTTGTTGTTCTCCTCTACCTTGAACCCTTGAAGTCCCATGGCCATGCCCGCGGCCTCCGCCACATCCTCCTCGTCCTCTAGACCCGGAAACAGTAGTAACCACCATTGTTTCCGCGTTGGGTTTTTCTTCCGAGGTATTTTTGCGCTTCTGAGCTTGTTGCTTTGGTTGTCTTGCCGACTGAGGCACAACTAGGGCATTGAGCAATCCCTCTGCATCGTCGTCAGCATCTGCATACTTGCTCGTTGTTTCTATCATCTCTCCCAAATCAGTGACCTTGTCACACTTCAAGCGATGACGTAGTAGACCAATTGGGAGACCTGCAATGAAAGCTTCTATCGCAGTTTGATCATTTACTCCCTCATAGGAGTTCTTGGTGTCGATCCATCGTTCGAGGTAGTCTCGGCAAGTTTCTCTGGCTTTCTGGGTGCAACGATGTAGGTCTCCGACCGTACAAGGCCTCCGATATGTGCCTTCGAAATTCCGAAAGAACGCACTTTGCATGTCATACCAGTTATGGATGGTGTTCTCCGGAATTTCATTGAGCCATGATCGTGCCATCTTCCGCGACATAAGTGGGAGATATCGGGTTGCGACCAGGTTGTTTCCGCCTTTGGCGATGCAGCAAGCTTGGAAGAAATCCTGTAGCCAGGTATTTGGCCGAGCAATTCCATCGTAGGCTTGGATATGTCTTGAGATAGCAAATCCTTCCGAGAATTTTGTAGCTCTGATGCGTGGTCCGAAGCACTTTGGGCCCATGTAGATATCATCGTTTTCATAGCGTCGAGCCTCTATGTTGGAGTTGATCCTGTGCCTTGCATCGTTCGGGGATAAAGATCGTCCCGAATGTCGGCTGTGGCTGCGGTGCCTTGGAGCCGGACTTCGGCTTCTGCCACCACCTCCTCCGCCACATCGTCCTCCTTGCCCTCCTTGGGAGCCGTTGTGATGACTGTGTGGTGGAGAGGGTGGGGCAGCTGGATAGTTTCCGGCTGATCACCGGCCCCCATCCGGAACATCATTATTCCAATTCCGGGGAGGGTCTTGACTATGACGAGCCCCCTGCCTGCTTGTTCTGGCATGGTTTCCATCGTTTCTTCGTCCGTCGTTCCCACCATGGTGGGGCTCAGCCGGACGGCTTGCATGTCTAGGAGGTGGCATTTTTGACGATCCTCCTCCTGGTGTTTCTCTTTATCTTCTCCCCATCGATCGTTAGATTCTTGTCGGGGAGGATTCCTCAGATTCAGAGCAGCGATGGCCTCTTTCTCGGCCGCTGGTGCGACGTTGCTCCAGTCGCGTGTAGTCCTGTGATGCTGTCCTGACGATCCGGTTCTCGAATAATTGTCCTCCCATCGTTCGGGGCGATAATGCTGCTCCGGAACGCGGTGGGGTCTTACGTGAGCCCATGCCGGATCTGTTCGACATTGGTCGGAATCCTAGACCAGTGTTTGACTTCTGGACAGGGCGACCTTTTGCTGCTCCAGTCCCTTGTTGAGTAGCTTGATACCCAAACAGATCTCCTCTGGTCCTGGATTAGCCGATAGAATTTCTCGGGCCGCCACGGTATTCTGTACTGGGATTGGATATACCCAATCTCCTTTGCTATCTTTCCGTGGCTTCCCCATCTCATCTCCAAAAAGGACGGCACGTATATGTGGGAATTGGTTGTCATCTGTGTGATGCTTCCGTGTCTTCTGATGCAACCGAGACATGTAGTCCTTGGTTGCCATGCGTTTCTTCTCCACCTCGATGTTTTTGGCTTCATCGAGGAGTTCTTGACGACGCGCTTCTAAGGATTGGGCCCTTTCGTCCAGCTCTTCAGCAGTAAGTTCTGCAGCTGTAGGGATAGGTGTGGTTAATGCAGCATCGATGAGTTTACGCGCACCTTCGGTGATCACGTGTCCATCCACCGACTCTTCTTTTTTTGGCTCGTCTGGGATAAGTGCTCCATCCGAGTCTTCTTCGTATTCCTCGGCAATCACCTCCTCAGCCAGAGGGTCTTTTGCTGGGGTTTTGTTCTTCTTCTTTGCCTTCTTGGCAGCGCCAGTAGCAAAGACGGCTTTGGGTCCGTTTCCCGGAGTCAAGCTCTGATCGGTACTTTCAGACATCTGGACCTCGAGATTATCTCCGACGTCCATGTCATCCTGTGCTTTAGGAGAGTGTTCCCCGATCCTTCATCCATGGCTTCTCCTTCTTTTGCAGCCTTGGAGTTGTACTCCTCTTCATATTCTGCGGAGAACTTTCGGAAATCTGCTGACGTCATCGATTCATCCGAGGATGTGGGTACGTCGTCGTTTGTTCCAATTGCCTCCAGCATCGAGTCGGTGTTGTCTCCAGCATCGGCAGAGCCGGATCCGGATCCCACATATCCAACGAAGTGCGACGCGTGCTTCCTGAGGTACCTGCGGCTTTCACGATCAGCCATGTCGAAGCTTTTGATGGTCTCGAGAATTGCATCTGCGCTTTCGCCTTGCAGTATCATACGTCGTAATGTGTACCTTAGAAAAGATTTGTCTGTCCCGGCATCATCAGAGCCCGAATCAGTGTCACTGATATGTTCCTCCTGGATTTCGACTCCCGCGGGTGGGTCGATCTAGGATCCGGCTCCTCCAGGGAGATCCACTCCAGATTCGACTTGGACCGCTAGGTCTTCTTCAGGCTCGGATATCTCCACTATCTCCGCAACTGGTGCGGGCTGGGTGGGATTAGGTTTTTCTAAGATCCAGAACTCTGCTGCATCCAAGGAGAAAGGGGACCCAGAAGATTCTTCTGCCTCTATCATCACCGCTGGGGTGGGTTGGGCAGGTTCAGCGAAACCGATGTAAACATCGATCTCGCCAAAGGACATGATTGTGTAGGCAGTCACGGCCTCCATAGCCGGAATCCAAGTCTCGTCGATAACGATGAGAGGGACATCGCTGGCGTAGAGGATGCGACCGACGGTGATAGTCTTGCGGATTCCGATTCTTGTAGATTCTGCTCGGAACGCAGATCCGAATCTCACTTGCCCCACGGTGGGCGCCAACTATCGTTGGATTGATGACAAGTACGCCATGAGGGGGTCCTCGAGGTGTGCGGAAGAGAGGGGCGTGAGACGTATGGTGTTCCGGGACGGTGAGCGCACAAGTTTACCCAGGTTCGAATCACGGCTTTGATGGACCTACTCCGCAAGCAATCCAAAGAATACATAGCCGGAATATGGGTTACAAGGGTTTTGCCTATGCGAGTTGAGATTGTAGACTATTGAGGTTTTGCCCTAAAAGCTCTCCCTAGGACGTCTTATATAGATATCTGGCCTAGGGTTTACAGGAGAGATCTATCCGGCTACGACTAAGAGTCGGTTACAGAGTACATCTTGAATTACAAGTAACATTATGGGCCTAAGTCGGTAAGTCTTCTGGGCCTTCCTGTAGCCGGATTGGACTCCGTCTTTCTCCCTGACTGGGACGCCCGTGAAGCAAAGCTCTAACCCGAAGTGGGCCACATTGGTCAGTGAGGAACTATGAGGATACCCGGAAAGTATATCCCCAACAACACCCGGTGTCATTTCATGTGTGTTCTTCTAGACAGACCACATAAGGATCCACCGGTGTCATTGCATGTCTGTTCCTCTAAACAAACCACATAAAGATCCACCAGTGTCATTGGATGTGTGTTCTTCTCATGAACCACACATGGATCCACCGGTGTCATTGCATGTCTGTTCCTCTAAACAAACCACATAAGGATCCACCAGTGTCATTGCATGTCTGTTCTTTTCATGAACCACACCCAATGTCATTGCATGTGTGTTCTTCTAAACAAACCACATAAGGATCCACCAGTGTCATTGCATGTCTGTTCTTTTCATGAACCACATAAGGATCCACCAGTGTCATTGCATGTCTGTTCTTTTCATGAACCACACCCAGTGTCAGTGCATGTCTGTTCTTTTCATGAACCACACCCAGTGTCACTGCATGTCTGTTCTTTTCATGAACCACATAAGGATCTACCAGTGTCATTGCATGTCTGATCTTTTCATGGACCACATAAGGATCCACCAGTGTCATTGCATGTCTATTCTTTTCATGAACCACATAAGGATCCACCAGTGTCATTGCATGTCTGTTCTTTTCATGAACCCCACCTAGTGTCATTGCATGTCTGTTCTTTTCATGAAACACACCCGGTGTCACTTCATGTCTGTTCTTTTCATGAACCACATAAGGATCTAACAGTGTCATTGGATGTGTGTTCTTCTCAACAAACCACATAATGATCCACCGGTGTCATTGCATGTCTGTTCGTCTAAACAAACCACATAAGGATCCACCAGTGTCATTGGATGTTTGTTCTTTTCATGAACCACACCCAGTGTTATTGCATGTGTGTTCTTCTAAACAAACCACATAAGGATCCACTAGTGTCATTGCATGTCTGTTCTTTTCATGAACCAAACCCGGTGTCACTGCATGTAAGTTCTTTTCATGAACCACATAAGGATACACCAGTGTCATTGGATGTGTGTTCTTCTCATGAACCACACATGGATCCACCGGTGTCATTGCATGTATGTTCTTTTCATGAACCACACATAAGGATCCACCAGTGTCATTGCATGTCTGTTCTTTTCATGAACCACATAAGGATCTACCAGTGTCATTGCATGTCTGTTCTTTTCATGAACCACATAAGGATCCACCAGTGTCATTGCATGTATTTTCTTTTCATGAACCACACCAAGTGTCATTGCATGTGTGTTCTTCTAAACAAACCACATAAGGATCCACCAGTGTCATTGCATGTCTGTTCTTTTCATGAACCACATAAGGATACACCAGTGTCATTGCATGTCTGTTCTGTTCATGAACCACATAAGGATCCACCAGTGTCATTGCATGTCTGTTCTTTTCATGAACCACACCCAGTGTTAGTGCATGTCTGTTCTTCTCATGAACCACACCCCGTGTCACTGCATGTCTGTTCTTTTCATGAACCACATAAGGATCTACCAGTGTCATTGGATGTGTGTTCTTCTCATGAACCACACGTGGATCCACCGGTGTCATTGCATGTTTGTTCCTCTAAACAAACCACATAAGGATCCACCAGTGTCATTGCGTGTCTGTTCTTTTCATGAACCACACCCAGTGTCATTGCATGTGTGTTATTCTAAAGAAACCACATAAGGATCCACCGGTGTCATTGCATGTATTTTCTTTTCATGAACCACACCCAGTGTCATTGCATGTGTGTTCTTCTAAACAAACCACATAAGTCATTGCATGTCTGTTCTTTTCATGAACCACACCCGGTGTCATTGCATGTGTGATCCTCTAGACAAACCACATAAGGATCCACCGGTGTCATTGCATGTCTGTTCCTCTAAACAAACCACATAAGGATCCACCAGTGTCATTGGATGTGTGTTCTTCTCATGAACCACACATGGATCCACCGGTGTCATTGCATGTTTGTTCCTCTAAACAAACCACATAAGGATCCACCAGTGTCATTGCATGTCTTTTCTTTTCATGAACCACACCCAATGTCATTGCATGTGTGTTCTTCTAAACAGACAACATAAGGATCCACCAGTGTCATTGCATGTCTGTTCTTTTCATGAACCACATAAGGATCCACCAGTGTCATTGCATGTCTGTTCTTTTCATGAACCACACCCAGTGTCAGTGCATGTCTGTTCTTTTCATGAACCACACCCAATGTCACTGCATGTCTGTTCTTTTCATGAACCACATAAGGATCTACCAGTGTCATTGCATGTATGATCTTTTCATGAACCACATAAGGATCCACCAGTGTCATTGCATGTCTATTCTTTTCATGAACCACATAAGGATCCACCAGTGTCATTGCATGTCTGTTCTTTTCATGAACCACACCTAGTGTCATTGCATGTCTGTTCTTTTCATGAAACACACCAGGTGTCACTTCATGTCTGTTCTTTTCATGAACCACATAAGGATCTACCAGTGTCATTGGATGTGTGTTCTTCTCAACAAACCACATAATAATCCACCGGTGTCATTGCATGTCTGTTCCTCTAAACAAACCACATAAGGATCCACCAGTGTCATTGGATGTGTGTTCTTTTCTTGAACCACACCCAGTGTCATTGCATGTGTGTTCTTCTAAACAAATCACATAAGGATCCACTAGTGTCATTGCATGTCTGTTCTTTTCACGAACCAAACCCGGTGTCACTGCATGTAAGTTCTTTTCATGAACCACATAAGGATACACTAGTGTCATTGGATGTGTGTTCTTCTCATGAACCACACATGGATCGACCGGTGTCATTGCATGTCTGTTCTTTTCATGAACCACACATAAGGATCCACCAGTGTCATTGCATGTCTGTTCTTTTCATGAACCACATAAGGATCTACCAGTGTCATTGCATGTCTGTTCTTTTCATGAACCACATAAGGATCCACCAGTGTCATTGCATGTCTGTTCTTTTCATGAACCACACCCAGTGTCATTGCATGTCTGTTCTTTTCATGAACCACACCCAGTGTCATTGCATGTCTATTCTTTTCATGAACCACACCCAGTGTCATTGCATGTTTGTTCTTTTCATCAACCACACCTAGTGTCACTTCATGTCAGTTCTTTTCATGAACCACATAAGGATCTACTAGTGTCATTGGATGTGTGTTCTTCTCATGTACCACACGTGGATCCACCGGTGTCATTGCATGTCTGTTCCTCTAAAAAAACCACATAAGGATCCACCAGTGTCATTGCATGTCTTTTCTTTTCATGAACCACACCCAGTGTCATTGCATGTGTGTTCTTCTAAACAAACCACATAAGGATCCACCAGTGTCATTGCATGTCTGTTCTTTTCAAGAACCACATAAGGATACACCAGTGTCACTGCATGTCTGTTCTTTTCATGAACCACATAAGGATCCACCATTGTCATTGCATGTCTGTTCTTTTCATGAACCACACCCACTGTCAGTGCATATCTGTTCTTCTCATGAACCACACCTACTGTCACTGCATGTCTGTTCTTTTCATGAACCACATAAGGATCTACCAGTGTCATTGGATGTGTGTTCTTATCATGAACCACACGTGGATCCACCGGTGTCATTGCATGTTTGTTCCTCTAAACAAACCACATAAGGATCCACCAGTATCATTGCGTGTCTGTTCTTTTCATGAACCACACCCAGTGTCATTGCATGTGTGTTATTCTAAACAAACCACAAAAGGATCCACCAGTGTCATTGCATGTCTTTTCTTTTAATGAACCACACCCAGTGTCATTGCATGTGTGTTCTTGTAAACAAACCACATAAGTCATTGCATGTCTGTTGTTTTCATGAACCACACCCGGTGTCATTGCATGTGTGTTCCTCTAGACAGACCACATAAGGATCCACTAGTGTCATTGCATGTCTGTTCCTCTAAACAAACCACATAAGGATCCACCAGTGTCATTGGATGTGTGTTCTTCTCATGAACCACACATGGATCCACCGGTGTCATTGCATGTCTGTTCCTCTAAACAAACCACATAAGGATCCACCAGTGTCATTGGATGTGTGTTCTTCTCATGAACCACACATGGATCCACCGGTGTCATTGCATGTCTGTTCCTCTAAACAAACCACATAAGGATCCACCAGTGTCATTGCATGTCTGTTCTTTTCATGAACCACACCCAATGTCATTGCATGTGTGTTCTGCTAAACAGACAACATAAGGATCCACCAGTGTCATTGCATGTCTGTTCTTTTCATGAACCACATAAGGATCCACCAGTGTCATTGCATGTCTGTTCTTTTCATGAACCACACCCAGTGTCATTGCATGCGTGTTCTTTTCATTAACCATAGCTAGAGTCATTGCATGTTTGTTACTTCCATAAACCACACATGGATCCACCGATGTTATTGCATGTCTGTTCTTTTCATGAACCACACCTAGGGTCACTGCATGTCTGTTCTTTTCATGAACCACATAAGGATCTACCAGTGTCATCGGATGTGTGTTCTTCTCATGAACCACACGTGGATCCACCAGTGTCATTGCATGTCTATTTTTTTCATGAACCACATAAGGATCCACCAGTGTCATTGCATGTCTGTTCTTTTCATGAACCACACCTAGTGTCATTGCATGTCTGTTCTTTTCATGAAACACACCCGGTGTCACTTCATGTATGTTCTTTTCACGAACCACATAAGGATCTACAGTGTCATTGGATGTGTGTTCTTCTCAACAAACAACATAATGATCCACCGGTGTCATTGCATGTCTGTTCCTCTAAACAAACCACATAAGGATCCACCAGTGTCATTGGATGTGTGTTCTTTTCATGAGCCACACCCAGTGTCATTGCATGTGTGTTCTTCTAAACAAACCACATAAGTATCCACTAGTGTCATTGCATGTCTGTTCTTTTCATGAACCACACCCGGTGTCACTACATGTAAGTTCTTTTCATGAACCACATAAGGATACACCAGTGTCATTGGATGTGTGTTCTTCTCATGAACCACACATGGATCCACCGGTGTCATTGCATGTCTGTTCTTTTCATGAACCACACATAAGGATCCACTAGTGTTATTGCATGTCTATTCTTTTCATGAACCACATAAGGATCTACCAGTGTCATTGCATGTCTGTTCTTTTCATGAACCACATAAGGATCCACCAGTGTCATTGCATGTATGTTCTTTTCATGAACCACACCCAGTGTCATTGCATGTCTTTTCTTTTCATGAACCACACCCAGTGTCATTGCACGTTTGTTCTTTTCATCAACCACACCTAGTGTCACTTCATGTCAATTCTTTTCATGAACCACATAAGGATCTACCAATGTCATTGGATGTGTGTTCTTCTCATGAACCACACGTGGATCCACCGGTGTCATTGCATGTCTGTTCCTCTAAACAAACCACATAAGGATCCACCAGTGTCATTGCATGTCTTTTCTTTTCATGAACCACACCAAGTGTCATTGCATGTGTGTTCTTCTAAACAAACCACATAAGGATCCACCAGTGTCATTGCATGTCTGTTCTTTTCATGAACCACATAAGGATACACCAGTGTCATTGCATGTCTGTTCTTTTCATGAACCACATAAGGATCCACCAGTGTCATTGCATGTCTGTTCTTTTCATGAACCACACCAAGTGTTAGTGCATGTCTGTTCTTCTCATGAACCACACCCAGTGTCACTGCATGTCTGTTCTTTTCATGAACCACATAAGGATCTACCAGTGTCATTGGATGTGTGTTCTTCTCATGAACCACACATGGATCCACCGGTGGCATTGCATGTCTGTTCTTTTCATGAACCACACATAAGGATCCACCAGTGTCATTGCATGTCTGTTCTTTTCATGAACCACATAAGGATCTACCAGTGTCATTGCATGTCTGTTCTTTTCATGAACCACATAAGGATCCACCAGTGTCATTGCATGTCTGTTCTTTTCATGAACCACACCCAGTGTCATTGCATGTCTGTTCTTTTCATGAACCACACCCAGTGTCATTGCATGTCTATTCTTTTCATGAACCACACCCAGTGTCATTGCATGTTTGTTCTTTTCATCAACCACACCCAGTGTCACTTCATGTTAGTTATTTTCATGAACCACATAAGGATCTACTAGTGTCATTGGATGTGTGTTCTTCTCATGTACCACACGTGGATCCACCGGTGTCATTGCATGTTTGTTCCTCTAAACAAACCACATAAGGATCCACCAGTGTCATTGCATGTCTTTTCTTTTCATGAACCACACCCAGTGTCATTGCATGTGTGTTCTTCTAAACAAACCACATAAGGATCCACCAGTGTCATTGCATGTCTGTTCTTTTCAAGAACCACATAAGGATACACCAGTGTCATTGCATGTCTGTTCTTTTCATGAACCACATAAGGATCCACCATTGTCATTGCATGTCTGTTCTTTTCATGAACCACACCCACTGTCAGTGCATGTCTGTTCTTCTCATGAACCACACCTACTGTCACCGCATGTCTGTTCTTTTCATGAACCACATAAGGATCTACTAGTGTCATTGGATGTGTGTTCTTCTCATGAACCACACGTGGATCCACCGGTGTCATTGCATGTTTGTTCCTCTAAACAAACCACATAAGGATCCACCAGTGTCATTGCGTGTCTGTTCTTTTCATGAACCACACCCAGTGTCATTGCATGTGTGTTATTCTAAACAAACCACATAAGGATCCACCGGTGTCATTGCATGTATTTTCTTTTCATGAACCACACCCAGTGTCATTGCATGTGTGTTCTTCTAAACAAACCACATAAGTCATTGCATGTCTGTTCTTTTCATGAACCACACCCGGTGTCATTGCATGTCTGTTCCTCTAGACAGACCACATAAGGATCCACTGGTGTCATTGCATGTCTGTTCCTCTAAACAAACCACATAAGGATCCACCAGTGTCATTGGATGTGTGTTCTTCTCATGAACCACACGTGGATCCACCGGTGTCATTAAATGTCTGTTCCTCTAAACAAAACACATAAGGATCCACCAGTGGCATTGCATGTCTGTTCTTTTCATGAACCACACCCAGTGTCATTGCACGCTTGTTCTTTTCATTAACCATAGCTAGAGTCATTGCATGTTTGTTACTTCCATAAACCACACATGGATCCACCGATGTCATTGCATGTCTGTTCTTTTCATGAACCACACCCAGTGTCACTGCATGTCTGTTCTTTTCATGAACCACACCCAGTGTCACTGCATGTCTGTTCTTTTGATGAACCACATAAGGATCTACCAGTGTCATCGGATGTGTGTTCTTCTCATGAACCACACGTGGATCCACCAGTGTCATTGCATGTCTATTCTTTTCATGAACCACATAAGGATCCACCAGTGTCATTGCATGTCTGTTCTTTTCATGAACCACACCTAGTGTCATTGCATGTCTGTTCTTTTCATGAAACACACCCGTTGTCACTTCATGTATGTTCTTTTCACGAACCACATAAGGATCTACCAGTGTCATTGGATGTGTGTTCTTCTCAACAAACCACATAATGATCCACCGGTGTCATTGCATGTCTGTTCCTCTAAACAAACCACATAAGGATCCACCAGTGTCATTGGATGTGTGTTCTTTTCATGAACCACACCCAGTGTCATTACATGTGTGTTCTTCTAAACAAACCACATAAGGATCCACTAGCGTCATTGCATGTCTGTTCTTTTCATGAACCACACCCGGTGTCACTACATGTAAGTTCTTTTCATGAACCACATAAGGATACACCAGTGTCATTGGATGTGTGTTCTTCTCATGAACCACACATGGATCCACCGGTATCATTGCATGTCTGTTCTTTTCATGAACCACACATAAGGATCCACCAGTGTCATTGCATGTCTGTTCTTTTCATGAACCACATAAAGATCTATCAGTGTCATTGCATGTCTGTTCTTTTCATGAACCACATAAGGATCCACCAGTGTCATTGCATGTATGTTCTTTTCATGAACCACACCCAGTGTCATTGCATGTCTTTTCTTTTCATGAACCACACCCAGTGTCATTGCATGTTTGTTCTTTTCATCAACCACACCTAGTGTCACTGCATGTCAGTTTGTTCATGAACCACATAAGGATCTACCAATGTCATTGGATGTGTGTTCTTCTCATGAACCACACGTGGATCCACCGGTGTCATTGCATGTCTGTTCCTCTAAACAAACCACATAAGGATCCACCAGTGTCATTGCATGTCTTTTCTTTTCATGAACCACACCAAGTGTCATTGCATGTGTCTTCTTCTAAACAAACCACATAAGGATCCACCAGTGTCATTGCATGTCTGTTCTTTTCATGAACCACATAAGGATACACCAGTGTCATTGCATATCTGTTCTGTTCATGAACCACATAAGGATCCACCAGTGTCATTGCATGTCTGTTCTTTTCATGAACCACACCAAGTGATAGTGCATGTCTGTTCTTCTCATGAACCACACCCAGTGTCACTGCATGTCTGTTCTTTTCATGAACCACATAAGGATCTACCAGTGTAATTGGATGTGTGTTCTTCTCATGAACCACACGTGGATCCACCGGTGTCATTGCATGTTTGTTCCTCTAAACAAACCACATAAGGATCCACCAGTGTCATTGCGTCTGTTTCTTTTCATGAACCACACCCAAAGTGTCATTGCATGTGTGTTATTCTAAAGAAACCACATAAGGATCCACCGTGTCATTGCATGTATTTTCTTTTCATGAACCACACCAAAGGTCATTGCATGTGTGTTCTTCTAAACAAACCACATAAGTCATTGCATGTCCGTTTTTTCATGAACCACACCGGTGTCATTGCATGTCCTGTTCTCTAGATGACACATAAGGATCCACTGGTGTCATTGCATGTCTGTTCCTCTAAACAAACCACATAAGGATCCACCAGTGTCATTGGATGTGTGTTCTTCTCATGAACCACACATGGATCCACCGGTGTCATTGCATGTCTGTTCCTCTAAACAAACCACATAAGGATCCACCAGTGTCATTGCATGTCTGTTCTTTTCAAGAACCACACCCAGTGTCATTGCATGCGTGTTCTTTTCATTAACCACAGCTAGAGTCATTGCATGTTTGTTACTTCCATAAACCACACTTGGATCCACCGATGTCATTGCATGTCTGTTCTTTTCATGAACCACACCCAGTGTCACTGCATGTCAGTTCTTTTCATGAACCACATAAGGATCCACCCAGTGTCATCGGATGTGTGTTCTTCTCATGAACCACACGTGGATCCACCGGTGTCATTGCATGTATGTTCCTCTAAACAAACCACATAATGATCCACCAGTGTCATTGCATGTCTGTTATTTTCATGAACCACACCCAGTGTCATTGCATGTGTGTTCTTCTAAACAAACCACATAATGATCCACCAGTGTCATTGCATGTCTGTTCTTTTTATGAACCACACATAAGGATCCACCAGTGTCATTGCATGTCTGTTCTTTTCATGAACCACACCCAATGTCATTTCATGTGTGTTCTCTTGACAAATCACATAAGGATCTACCAGTGTCATTGCATGTCTGTTCTTTTCATGAACCACATAAGGATCCACCAGTGTCATTGCATGTTTGTTCTTTTCATGAACCACATAAGGATCCAGCAGTATCATTGCATGTCTGTTCTTTTCATGAATCACAGCTAGAGTCATTGCATGTCTGTTACTTCCATAAACCACATATGGATCCACCTAGTGTGATTGCATGTCTGTTCCTCTAAACAAACCACATAAGGATCTACCAGTGTCATTGGATGTGAGTTCTTCTCATGAACCACACATGGATCCACCAGTGTCATTGCATGTTTGTTCCTCTAAACAAACCACATAAGGATCAACCAGTGTCATTGCATGTCTGTTCTTTTCATGAACCACACATAAGGATCCACCAGTGTCATTGCACGTCTGTTCTTTTCATGAACCACACCTAGTGTCATTGCATGTGTGTTCTTTTCATGAACCATAGCTAGAGTCATTGCATGTTTGTTCTTTTCATGAACCACACCCAGTGTCATTGCATGTCTGTTCTTTTCATGAACCACACCCGGTGTCATTGCATGTCTGTTCTTTTCATGAACCGTAGCTAGAGGCATTGCATGTCTGTTACTTCCATAAACCACACATGGATCCATCGGTGTCATTGCATGTCTGTTCTTTTCATGAACCACACCTAGTGCCATTGCATGTCAGTTCTTTTCATGAACCACACCCAGTGTCATTGCTTGTCAGTTCTTTTCATGAACCACATAAGGATCCAACTGTGTCATTGCATGTTTGTTCTTTTCATGAACCACACATAAGGATCCACCAGTGTCATTACATGTCTGTTCTTTTCATGAACCACACCCAGTGTCATTGCATGTGTGTTCTCCTGACAAACCACATATGGATCCACCAGTGTCATTGCATGTCTGTTCTTTTCATGAACCACAGCTAGAGTCCACCAGTGTCATTGGATGTGTGTTCTTCCCATGAACCACACATGGATCCACGAGTGTCATTGCATGTCTGTTCTTTTCAAGAATCACAGCTAGAGTCATTGCATGTGTGTTACTTCCATAAACCACATATGGATCCACCTAGTGTGATTGCATGTCTGTTCTTTTCACAAACCACACATGGATACACCCATATCATTGCATGGGTAGCCGTTAGACCGAGTATTCTATAAGGCATGCCCTAACACAGTTGTTCGGCTTGACGATTGTTACATACCGTTCGATTGGGGCGCTTGGACAATCGGGATGGTCTTTGTGAGAGCGATCCGCGAGTAGGCTGTTCTGCGGCATGATTGGACACGCTTGCTCTGGACAAACTGGCAACACTGGCGCCTCTGCTCATGCAGTGTCACGTCTCATGAGTTCAGTGGGCCACATCCCAGTGTCACGTCCCCATTACTTCTCTTCCTCCCCGTACTTCTCTTCCTTACCCTCGAAGCCACTTTCCCCACTTCATTACCATCCTGCCGTAGCCGCAAGCCGACGGCGCCTCCATCCCAATCCCCTCTCCGGCAGCCACCCCCTTCCCTCTCGCCATGGGTTCAAGGGGAGACGGCGAGGAAACGCGTTGTGACGACAGAGACGGTGATTTCGATGTGAGTCGTCTCATCTCTATTTCTATCATCTGTGGCCAGTTATCTATTTTTTGAGCTAGATCTAATTTGTTTACTCATGCGCGTATGATGTGTTAGGACAACCAGACGATGTATGACTCTGACTATCACGGTTTAGAGGATGAAGACACCTCCGTATGTAAACATGGATATGTGCCCGCTAAATTTGTAGCCTTCAAGGACCTAAACGCAGTGGAGGTTTCTATGGTGTCAAGGACATCGTGCAATGATGCAAGGCGGAAGTTGCGGTGTTGTCAAATGGGTAGATCCAGAGTGGCCCAAATCGATGCAGAAAACGCTGGACAAACTATGGGAAATAACTGTCGAGTTGAAAGAATCCGTATTCAGCTCACTTCTTGACAGTGTTGAGACGAAGCTATGGGAACCAGTTAATACGACCAAGCATAAGCGAGATCTCAGGTGGGTGCAAGACAAGGTTATCAAAGTCGAGAAGGAGAGGGACGCGGCGTTGGCCCTGAAGGCTAAAGCAGAGCAACACTACTAGGAAAACAGCTATAGGTAATCCACACATCCGTGGCGCACGTGCTAGTGGTGCCCCACGGGTAAAATAGGCGCGATGCCGCACATTGTGTGTCTACTTAATCGCCGTAAGTTTAGCGACATGGGGGTGGTGCCACACGGCCATTTGTGGGCTAGGCATGTGGCTGCATAACCTAGCTATAAGACCACAGTGCGGCGCCACGGTGTGAAACTTAGCCATAGCGTACTCTAACATAGTGCGCTACTGGTATGTGGGTTGTGGCCTACTGTGCATGTTGGGCGAACTTACCCGTAGGGCACCCTAGCCTAGTGCGCCCCAGGTAAGTTTCCTGCACCACCACCCCCCACTGGATCGCCTTTTTAGCCTTGCAAAAAATAAAAGAAAATGATAAACAATTCAAAAAATAAAATCCTTTCACATGTATGTAGGTAATGTGGTCTAGTGTGTAGGAAAATTAACAAACATGAATTTCGACTTTTTCTGCAAAAAAAGATCATGCCACGGTAAAATAGCCGTAACTTTTGCATACGAATTCGAAAAAGACGTTTAATATACCAAAATGACGAGAACGAGATTTCGCATCCGCTCGCAACCACCTACGGTCATTTAGAGATTTTTTAGATTTTCAAAATTCGAATAGAGTAAAAAGTTATGATCAAAAGATCGTTTTTTCCTGCAGAAAAAAATGGAGGCCACTTACTTGTAGCGCACCACCCCTAGTGCGCCACGAGTAAGTTGGGTGGGATTCGAAATTCGAATCACCACCCGACCACCTAACCCTCAATATATATCTTCCCCACCCACCCCTTATCTCCTTCTCCACTTCTCCTCCCTTCTCCACCTTCTCCTTCTCCTCCACCTCTCCTACGTTCTTCTTCTCCTCACTTCTCCTTCTCCTCTCTCTGGCTACACCCACCTTCGAGGGCGCCCTCCTCCGACCACCTCCGGCTACACCCTCCCCGACCATCCTCTGACGGCACCCTGCCCCGTGCACCTCCGGACGCAACCTCCTCCACCATACTCCGACCATGCCCTCCTCCGACTGCACCCTCCTCCACCAGCCTCTGACCACACCCTCCTCTGACCACCTCTAGCAGCGACCTCCTTCGATGAGGCTACAACACCGATGACGCCGGCGGCCGGCGGCTCGATCTAGATCTAGATCTAGATCAAATCCCGCTTTTTTTTGAAATTTGAAATCGTACCCATGGCGCACAACACCTAGTGAGCCACGGCTAACTTTTCATACTGCGTGCCTGACAAACCTAGTGCGCCACTCATTAACTTTTCATACTGTGGCGACCACCTAGTGCGCCATGGCTAACTTTCATACTGTATGACCACCTAGTGCGCCACGCTAACTTTACCCATAAGGCCATGGAACACTCTAGTGCGCCACGGATGATCAAAACAGGTGCGCCACAGATTAGTTGTTTTCTAGTAGTGCAAGAACTGACTCAAGCAAGGAATGATCTCCACCAGGCCAAAGTCCTGCAGTACACAACTATGAGTATTGACAAGTGCATGAGGAAAAATGCAGAGAAACAATTGAAGCTGTGCAAGGAAGATGCTAAAAGGAAGGAGCAGACAATTCGATCCTTGCTCTCGCAGGAAGATGCGCATCAGGCCAAGATTATGAAGATCAAGGAGATGTGTGATAACTAGTTCTATTTAGCTTAAGCTCCATGCCTTTTAAGTTGTACTATTTGTACTTGTTGACCTAGCGGTCTGAACTATTGGTCCCGGATTCTAGGGAGGAAAACAATTACTTTGACCGTGCATTACTTCTTTTGTCTGACCCCGCATTACTTATTTTGTCTGACCGTCGCTTCGTCATCCTCGTGTACAAATAGGAGGCGCCACAGCGCG
Source organism: Avena insularis (assembly GCA_023614405.1). Classification (NCBI taxonomy): domain Eukaryota; kingdom Viridiplantae; phylum Streptophyta; class Magnoliopsida; order Poales; family Poaceae; genus Avena; species Avena insularis. The sequence continues at coordinate 88,529,319 of CM042696.1, read as the reverse complement.
TCGCTTCGTCGTCCATCCCCTCGTCCTCTCAAATCTCCACCGCACCGCCATGGAGATGCCTGATCTGAACTTGTACGAGGCGGTGATGTTCGCGAACTTCGACATCCTCGCGCCGCCAGCCGCGAAGGTGCCCCACGAATGGCGCATCAACTCTGTGGGGGTGCCGGTGGCTCCGCTACCTGGTCGAGCCGAGATGGAGAGCGAAATCGCGGCGCACCACCGCCAGATGCCCGCGTGGAAGAGGGCGCTGCCCCAGTACGCGGCGGCTAGCCCGTACTAGCCGGCGCTGTTCAAGAAGGAGCGGAAGGCCAAGATTGGCAACCGCATCATTGACGGGCGCGTGGTGCACCGGGATCTCCGCAACCGAGAAGGGCGGGAGAGGTTCTGGTCCGTCCCTGGACGGACCAAGTACACCGTCATCGCCATCGCTCGACGCGAAGAGGTGCTCCGCCTCGCGAACAATACGGACATCGTGGAGGTTCTGTCCGACAGCGACGAGGAAGACGGCGGCTCGGAGGACAGTGGCAGCGGAAGTGAAATTGTTGACTAGTGGTTGAATTAATGTAGGATGTGAAATTGCAGCTTTGTTTAGAAGAATTTGTGGTTGAATTAATGAAATGCCTCGATTTAGATCTCTGTCTCGATTAATTTGTGGAATAATTTGTGATTTAGATTAATTTCTGCCTCGATTTAGATCTCTGTCCCGGATTGGGAACGTGACCGTGGACCAAAGACACCTTTTCTACTAGTGTATTCTGACATTGGTGGTTTGTTTAAACGTAATCTATGTGGATTGTGCCGCATGCAAATGGCACAACCACAATTTATAAAATGGAAGCACGTACACCCGGTTACTGGAGATCTGGGAGCTTCGCCAGATGCAGGGGATGCAGGAGCAGAGAGACGGTAAGATAGACGGGCTCAAGATTAGGCCAGAAAGTGGTACCCATTTCCTCCTCATCTGGGCATTATCGGTGAGAACATTGATGTTTATGTTGCCACGTCGTTGTGCAACATCTGAAATAAGTTGCTGCTTCATGGAGTGTGGCAGCTTAAATAATTTATTTATGTGCCACTTACATTCCGTCGTATTTGGAGACCTCCTGCCCCTCAGCAATCATGGAACCGATGGATCCTTGTTTTCAGATAGCAGTGGCACAATCACAATTTCGGATTCAACTACTGACTCGGGCGTTTCCAAACCCTAAGTTGCGGTACATTTTACTCAGAGAATGTGGGTAGATTGTTTCGCCCAGCAACGTGCCACACATAGAGCAATCAGAATTTAACAGAATTACATATATAGGTTCAAGTTCAACACATTACTATGCATCTTCATTGCCAACAGCCTTCTTCCGCAGCCTGGGTGCCAAGCCTTCACGTCCAATGGCTTCTTCATTTCCTGCCTTCTTCCTCTTCCTTGGTGCCAATTTTCTTAGCTTCACGTACTTTGCATCGCCGGGACAATGGGTACCAGAATCGTGTCCAGCATCATCTTTCCACTCATTTTTAATTTCTTCAGGCGGCAAAATGACATCTTTCCACTCGTTTTTAATTTCTCCGGGCAGCAAAATGACTGACCTGTCAGTCATGTTTCTAACCTTGTATGCTTCTGTCAAAGAAACAAGATCATTGTATAACTGCCCAATATCTACAGAGTAAATAAAACAAAAATTACAATTCAGCACAAACATGTGAACCCCAAGACACCTTTGCTTACCAGGAGCTAATTGGGTTCGAGCAACCACCCTGTCCAAGAATAGTAGGGTGACTCCCAGTTGCAGCAGCTTCCACATCCAGTACATCACATTTCAGCTCAAACATGGCAGCCGAAGCATACCTTTTCATCAACCCAATTAGCTGACTGTCACACGTTATAGGAACCATGATGCCACGTTCATCCATGAAGCTGAACTTTGCAGTCTGATTTGGCCATAATTCAACATGATTATGTAGAGCAGCAACCATACCAGATATAGTGCAGATCTGCGCAGGCGCTTCTTCCATTGTGAAACAATGGTGTCCATACCTCTTGCCCTTAGAGTCGTACCTATAGAGGACTACGTAACCAGGTAAGGATCCGCAGATCCCACTTGAAAATCGTGTGGACAAAATATGTTTGTCAGCGTTGGGCTAACAAACAATTTGAGGTTCAGTAGCCAGCTAGCAGTTGTAACTAGTGCGAATAGCAAAGAGAAGGGTAGATCACCCACTTGTAGACAGAACTTATTCTTTCTTGATAGTAGGATCTGCCATCCTCTGAGCTGCTCGGCTCGTCGGCGGCGGAGGCGGGCTAGAAACGGCGCTTTCACGACATCGACATGCGCCATTGGAGCTCGGGATCAGCGACTGGGCGCAGCAACTTGGCGCCGGAAGTCAAATGTCCGAAGGGATCGTCCTGCCTGGAGGGTGGATTCCGACGCTGCCGGTGCTAGGGGAAAGCTGGGAATGGATTTGTGAAATTGGTCAACGCATCCAATCCACTGAGCTGCTCGATTTGCCTAAGAGGTTGCCGCGTTGGTACCCGCGTCACGGACAGATGACCGACATGAGGGTCCTGACCGTCTACTTCATGGGGAAGTTTAACGGAATGTTTGAATTTGGCAGGGGTGAGATGAGTTTGCCTCGAAATGGCCCCTCTCAGTAGTTGGCAGCCCAACTTTTCGAAACACGGTAATTTCAGGCAACTTAGGTACCGCCATGCGCTGGCCTATGAACTTTGGTACCGCAGATGAACAAGCTCCAAAATCTACCCTTCGTTTAGTCCTAAATGCTGGGATGTTACAGTCTTCCCCCCTTAATTTAAAATTCATCCTGAAGTTTGTGATTTCTGATCCTGAAGAGTGTTGGATAGATTCATCTAGAGTTTCTTCCTTTCTATCAGTTTCCTTTCTTCCAGCATGATGTTTTTAATGAACTCTATACTCCTTAAGTTCACTCTACCTGTTGATTTAACTGTGGATAATACCTAATACTAGGTTTAGACTCAACCCTTATGCTCCATGAGATGGCTTTTACCCTTGGATAGTATTACTAAAGAAGGGCTACTAATACTAAACACACCGATTATGGATTGCTCAGAGTAATTCACTTGTTCCATCGTGTGATGATGTGATCTTCCGAATGACATTCCCTACTTTCGGTTGTTTTTCCTTCCAGAGTTTCTACCTCTGAATATTTGTTCTCCATCATCGAGTACTTTCTTGTGAGGGCAAAGATGTCTCATGTGCCCATCTTTTCCACAAGTATAACAAACGACCTTGGATCTTTTATAGTCCCTCTTGATATGTCCTCGAATTCCACAATTTCCACATATAGTTCTTTTCTCCTGTCTTTGAACACCCTGATTTGAACCATTTCCTACAGATAGATTTCTAGGTTTGAAATCCAGGTTAAGCCTTGGCTCATTTGTCTGGAACTTCTTTGGTTCAATCTTAGCTCTTTTATTGACTATTTTCTTCCTCTCTTGTAGTGCCATCTTATAATCATCCTCAAAAGTAATTGCCACATCAACCAACTCTTGAAAATGTCATGTTCTAGCCACCCGTAACTTCATCTTCATGTAAGGGTTTAGTCCCGTCAAGAACCTTTTCTTGCGCTTCTCCTCCGTGTTTACCTCATCAACAGCATAATGAGATAACTGACTAAACTCCCTAATATATTTCATCACCGTTGCATTCTTTTGTCGTAAGTCCTCAAATTCTCTTCTCTTAAACTCCATAATACTCTATGGAACATGGTACTCACAAAACTTCTGCTTGAACTCTTCCTAGGTGAGTACCTCTTCCGGTGAGTGTATAGCTAATTGATTCTCCCACCAATTCGTGGCTGGTCCTAATAGAAGAAATGTTGCATAACGCAACTTCTCCTCATCATTACATCCAATTGTTTTCATCTTCCTCTCTATATCATCAGCCAATCCTCCGCATCCATAGGTTCTGATGCCGATGCAAAAGGAATTTGGTTGGCAGTTTGGAAATCAGAAAGGCTTACTCTTGTATCTTTGTTTTTTTTGGATCCAACTCGTTTAAGTACCTCCTACATGAACTTATTCTGGTACTCTTGCAGTATTTGCCTGTATTGCATGAAATTTTCCTCCGACAATGGACGAGTTGATGGTGATCCAGTCGTGGTTACATCCTTATTGCCTTCCTTATGCTTAGCTTCTTGCTCCAAACGCTGTCCTTCAGACCCAGCTTGTACTCCCGTATCCATACCCCTCTAGTCCTGTTACATAAAGCGAATACTCATACTTACATCATGCATATGTTTTCTGAGCTCAACTCTATGCACAGTGCTAGTCACACAAGGAAATCAAGAACCAAATCCAAATAACAACCAAATGTATACCATGTATTATTCACAGATTTTATAAGCTATTCCAAACAATCCACACCACTACAGCTTGACTCTAACCTAATACAATACATGTATATTACTAGACCTTACTTGCCCATGTGAGCATACTCTCACCTATTACGACATGCCTCTCATGTTGGAGATATGCCCAAGAGGCAATAATAAAAGTGGTTATTATTATATCTTTGTGTTTATGATGAATGTTTACATCCCATGCTATAATTGTATTATAAGGAAACATTGATACATGTGTGTTTTGTAAACATAAAAGAGTCCCTAGTAAGCCTCTTGTGGAACTAGCTTGTTGATTAAATGATGATCTTGGTTTCCTGATCATGGACATTGGATGTCATTAATAACAAGGTTATATCATTAGGAGAATCATGTGATGGACACACACCCATAGTAAGCGTAGCATAAGATCAAGTCATTAAGTTCGTATTGTTGTAAGCTTTCAAATGCATAGTAACCTAATCCTTCGACCATGAGGTTATGTTAATCACCATCACCGGATGGGTACTTTGATGACATCAAACACCGCTTCGTAACTGGGTGGTTATAAAGGTGTCATTGGGTATTATGAAAGTATGTGTTGAAGCGCATGGACCAAGATTGGGATTTGTCCATCCATATGACGGATAGATATGCTCTGGGCCCTCTCGGTGGAATGTCATCTAGTTAGCTTGCAAGCATGTGACTAGGTCACAAGGGATGACATAACATGGAACGAGTAAAGAGTACTTATCAGTAACAAGGTAGAACTAGGTATGGAGATACCGACGATCAAACCTCGGATAAGTAGAATATCGTGTGACAAAGGGAATTGGTTTCGTATGTTAATGGTTCTATCAATCACAAAGTCATCGTTGAGTATGTGGGAGCCGTTATGGATCTCCAGATCCCACTGATGGTTATTGATCGGAGAGGTGTCTCCATCGTGTCTGCATATTCACGAACCGTAGGGTGACACACTTAAGGTTCGAAGTTGTTTTAAGTAGATATGGAATATGCGTTGGAGACCGAATGTTGTTTGGAGTCTCGGATTGGATCCGGGACATCACGAGGAGATCCGGAATTGTCCGGAGAATAAGATTCATATATTGGGGCTCATTTTCTAAGTTAGGAAATGTTCCGGAGTGTTTGTATGGAGATTCTAGAAGGTTTCAGAATGTTCTGGAAGGTTCTAGAAGAGTTCTTGGAGTTTGCTTGAAAACCAAGAAAGGGTCAAGGAAACCTTGTGGGGGCTAGACACGGATTCGTGGGGGAGGAGGACTCCTCCCCCCCTTCCCAACCCGCCGGCCTAGGAGGGGAGTCCTACTAGGACTCCCCCTCCCATGGCGCGCCTCCCTCCTTTAAATAGAGGGGAGGGGGCGCCCCCTCCTAGAACTCTCCCATAACAAGCGCTAGCCGCCGCCTCTCTCCTCTTCCTTCGCTCTGCTCCGGCTTAGGCGAAGCCCTGCAGAATTCTCTCCTCCACCACCACCACCACACCGTCGTGCTGCTGGGATTCCGTGGAGAAGTTCTACTACCTCTGCTGCTCGCTGGAACGAGGAGAGGAAGGTCTGCTTCGACTCCGCACGTGTGACCGACTGCGGAAGCGCTGCCGGAACGCGGTGCCGGAAGGATCGTCCACACGATCTTGAGATCGGAAAGTGATCGACTACATCAACCCCGAGATCTAATCTCGTAACGCTTTCGGTTCTACGAGGGTTAGTACAGATCTATCTCGTTGCTCATGTCTAATAGATTAGATCTTGGCTTTTATCTATAGATCTGGGTTTTGTTCGTTCTTGCGGTAGAATTTTTTTGTTTTCCATGTTACGAACCCATCAGTGGTATCAGAGCCTTGTCTATGCATAGATCTATTGCACGAGTAGAACACAATGATGTTGTGGGTGTTGGTGCTCGTGTCGTCTTTTGCTTTGTGTACTTTGCATCTTGCGGTATGGTGGGATGAAGCGGCTCGGGCTAACCTTACATGTCATCGCACATGAGACTTGCTCCACGCTTGACGTGTAACTTGCTTTGCACAAGTGGCTTTGCGGGTGTCTGTCTCTCCCATCATAGTATAGATCCAATCTACACTTTGCACTTGATAGCACTTGTATCAACGTTGTGGTTCAGTTTCGTAGGTAAGATCCGTTCTTATTCGAAAGCCCCAAACCACGTAAAACTTGCAAAGAAAATTAGAGGCGTCTAACTTGTTTTTGCAGGGGTTTTGTGATGTGATATGGCCATCATGTGATTGTGATTATATTTGATGTATGCAATGATCCTTGTTGTAATATGGCAACGGCAGAGCCTAATGGTTGTCTTTAATTACATTAAGACCTGCGTGTCTATTCATCTTGTAATAGCTTTATTCCAAGTAGTTGTAATAGTTGCTGGTGATGATGGACAACCATGAAGCGGCCATCGACCTTGACGCAATGCTGGTGATGATGGAGATCATGTCCATGCTTTGGAGATGGAGATCAAAGGCATAAGAAGAAAGGGCCATATCATATCACACTAATTATGAATTGCCTATGATGTTAATCCTTTATGCATCTTGTATTGCTTAGATCACGACGGTAGCATTATAAGATGATCCCTCTCACTAAATATCAAGTAATAAAGTGTTCGTCCTTAGTTGGCACCGTTGCTAAGACTCGTCGTCTCGAAGCATCTTGTGATGATCGGATGTGATAGATTCTACGTGTGCATACAACGGGTGCAAGCCAGATTTGCACATGCGGAAACTAAGGTTAATCTTGACGAGCCTAGCATGTAAAGACATGGTCTCGGAACACAGAATACCGAAAGGTAGAGCATGAATCATATAAGTGATATGATGAACATGAAGATTGTTCGCCGATGAAACTACATCTTCTCTCGTGAAGATCGGACTTGGTGTAGTGGACTTGGTTCGTGTAATCACTAAGACAATGTGAGGGATGTTGTTTTGAGTGGGAGTTCACCTATTTAATTTAAGAATTAAAGTAGAACTCAATTTATCATAAACTTAGTCTAAACTACTTGCAAATTTGTTGTAGATTATGGCGAATCTCTCCATCAATTTCAATGTGTTCCTAGAGAAAGAAAAACTTAAGAACAATGCAAGCAACTTCACGGACTGGCTCCGTGGTCTGAAGATTGTCCTCGGGGCTGGTCAGATGACCTATGTGCTCGAAGCACCGCTAGGTGACCCACCTGCAGATGATGCCACCGATGATGTAAAGAATGTTTACGCCACTCGGAAAAATCATTACTCCACAGTTCAGTGTGCCATCCTGTACGGTTTAGAAACGGAGCTCCAGAAGCGTTTTGAGCACCACGATCCGTTCGAGATCATTAAGGAGCTCAAGCTCATTTTTGAGACTCACGCGGCCGTGGAGAGCTATGAGGCCTCGAGAAGTTCTTTACTGCAAGATGGAAGAGGGAAGCTCCGTTAGCGAGCACGTGCTCACCATGTCCGGGCACAAAACAAGCTCAAGAGTTGGGGATAACGATTCCTAATGAGTTAGGGATTCACCGTGTCCTCCAATCACTGCCACCGAGTTATAAGAACTTTGTGATGAACTACAATATGCACTGCATGAACAAGACGTTGCCTGAACTATCGTCCATGCTGAAAACTGCTGAAGTGGAGATCAAGAAGGAGCACCAAGTGTTGATGGTCAATAAGACCACCAATTTCAAGAAACAGGGCAAGCCTAAGAAAAAGGGAAACTTCAAGAAGGACGGCAAGAAAGCTACCTTTTGCTAAGAAGCCCAAGGCTGGTCCTAAGCCCGAAACTGAGTGCTTCTCGCAAGGGTCTTGGTCCTTTGAAGCGTAACTTCCCCAAGTACCTGGCAGATCTGAAGAACCGCAACATCAAGAAGAAAGGTATATTCGATATACATGTTATTGATCTGTATCTTACTAGTAGTCGTAGTAGTGCCTGGGTATTTGATCTTGGTTGATTGCTCATATATGTAACTCAAAGCAGAGCTGCGGAATAAACGAAGACTGGCAAGAGACAAGGAGACGATGCACGTTGGAAATGGCTCCAAGGTTGATGTGATCGCCGTCACGCTCCCTCTACATCTACCTTCGGGATTAGTTTTAAATTTAAATAATTGTTATTTGGTGCCTGCGTTAAGCATGAACATTATATCTGGATCTTGTTTATTGCGAGACGGTTACTCTTTTAAGTCTGAGAATAAAGGTTGTTCGATTTATATGAGTAATATCTTTTATGGAAATGCACCTGAGATAAATGGTTTATTCTTATTGAATCTCGATAGTAGTGATACACATGTTCACAACATAGATGCTAAACGAATAAAATTGAATGATAATTCTACATACATGTGGCACTATCGTCTTGGTCACATTGGAGTGAAGCGTATGAAGAAACTCCATTCTGATGGACTTCTTGAATCACTTGATTTTGAATCACTTGAAAGATGCGAAGCATGTCTAATGGAAAAAATGACTAAGACTCCATTCTCTGGAATAATGGAGCGAGCTACAGACTTATTGGAAATAATACATACCGATGTGTGCGGTCCAATGAGTGTAGCATCGCGTGGTGGATATCGTTATGTTCTCACTTTCATGGATGACTTAAGTAGATATGGGTATGTCTACTTTATGAAACATAAGTCCGAAACTTTCGAGAAGTTTAAGGAATTTCAAAGTGAAGTGGAAAATCATCGTAACAAGAAGATTAAGTTTCTGCGTTCTGACCGCGGAGGTGAATATCTGAGTTATGAGTTTGGCATGCATTTAAAGAAATGTGGAATACTTTCGCAGTTGACACCGCCGGGAACACCACAGCGTAATGGTGTGTCCGAACATCGTAATCGAACTCTCTTAGATATGGTTTGGTCTATGATGTCTCTTACATATTTACCGCTATCATTTTGGGGTTATGCATTAAAGACAGCCGCATTCACTTTAAATAGGGCACCATCTAAATCCGTTGAAACGACACCGTACGAATTGTGGTTTGGAAAGAAACCTAAGTTGTCGTTCCTTAAAGTTTGGGGTTGCGAAGCGTATGTAAAGAAGTTACAACCTGATAAGCTTGAACCCAAAGCGGAGAAATGCGTCTTCATAGGATACCCTAAAGAAACAATTGGGTATACCTTCTATCATAGATCCGAAGGCAAAGTTTTCGTTGCCAAGAATGGATCCTTTCTTGAGAAGGAGTTTCTCTCGAAAGAAGTGACTGGAAGGAAAGTAGAACTCGACGAGGTTATTGAACCTTCTTTCGGAGTTGAGAGTAGCGCAGCACCGGAAGATGTTTCTGTGCCGCCTGCACCAACTGGAGAGGAAGCTAATGATGATGATCATGAAACTTCGAACGAAGTTACTACTGAACCTCGCAGGTCAACGAGGGTTCGTACCACTCCTGAGTGGTATGACTCTGCCTTGAATGTCATGTTGGTGGACAACACTGATGACCCTGCGACGTATGAAGAAGCTATGGTGAGCCCAGATTCCGACAAATGGCTAGAAGCCATGAAATCTGAAATGGGATCCATGTACGAAAACCAAGTATGGACTTTGGTGGACTTACGGATGGTAGAAGGCTGTCGAGAACAAATGGATTTTCAAAGAAAAATAGATCTTGATGGCAATGTTACCGTCTATAAAGCTCGACTTGTCGCGAAAGGGTTCCGACAAATTCAAGGAGTTGACTACGATGAGACTTTCTCACCAGTAGCGAAGCTAAAGTCTGTGATGATTTTGTTAGCAATCGCTCCATATTTCGATTATGAGATTTGGCAGATGGATGTCAAAACGGCGTTCCTTAATGGTGACATTGAGGAAGAGTTGTATATGGTACAACACAAGGGTTTTGTCGATCCTAGTGATGCTGACAAGGTATGCAAACTTCAGCGCTCCATTTATGGACTGAAGCAAGCATCCCGGAGTTGGAATCAACGTTTTGATAAAGTAATCAAAAACTTTGGATTTATACAAACTTATGGAGAAGCTTGTATTTACAAGAAAGTGAGTGGGAGCTCTGTAGCATTTCTAGTACTATATGTAGATGACATATTGTTGATTGGGAATGATATAGAACTTCTTAATAGCGTCAAAACCTATTTGAATAATAGTTTTTCAATGAAGGATCTTGGCGAAGCGGCATATATTCTAGCCATCAAGATTTATAGAGATAGATCAAGACGCCTAATAGCGCTTTCACAAAGTACATACTTAGACAAAGTTCTAAAGAAGTTTAGAATGGAAGAGAGCAAGAAAGGGTTCGTGCCCATGTTGTCAGGTAAGACCTTGAGTAAGACTCAAAGTCCGCTACGAGAAGATAGAGAAAAGATGAATAATATTCCCTATGCCTCGGCCATAGGTTCTATCATGTATGCTATCTGTGTACAAGACGGATATAGCACATGTTGTTAGTTTGACTAGCAGATATCAAAGTGATCCTGGAATGGAACACCGGGAGCGATCAAAAATATCCTAAAGTACCGAATAGGACTAAGGATATGGTTCTTTCTTATGGAGGTGATGAACATCTTGTTGTAACGGTTACACCGATGTTGGAACACCGATCCAGATGACTCGAAGTCATAGTCTGGATACGTATTTATTTTGAATGGTGATGCAGTGAGCTGGAGGAGTGCCAAGCAAAGCATTGTGGCGAAATCTTCAACTGAATTGGAATACATAGCTGCTTCGGAGGCTGCACAAGAAGCCATATGGATGAAGGAGTTCATTACTGAACTTGGCGTGGTTCCTAGTGCGTTGGACCCGATGGCCATCTACTGTGACAACACAGGTGCCATAGCTAATGCACAGGAGCCAAGGTCACATAGCAAGCTGAAGCACATCAAACTACGTTTCCATGCTATTCGCGAGTATGTCCGAGATGGTGACATAAAGATTTGCAAAGTACACACTGATCTGAATGTGGCAGATCCGTTGACTAAACCTCTCCCTAGAGCAAAGCATGACCAACACGCATACATGGGTGTTAGGTATATTACCATGTAATCTAGATTATTGACTCTAGTGCAAGTAGGAGACTGTTGGAGATATGCCCAAGAGGCAATAATAAAAGTGGTTATTATTATATCTTTGTGTTTATGATGAATGTTTACATCCCATGCTATAATTGTATTATAAGGAAACACTGATACATGTGTGTTTTGTAAACATAAAAGAGTCCCTAGTAAGCCTCTTGTGGAACTAGCTTGTTGATTAAATGATGATCATGGTTTCCTGATCATGGACATTGGATGTCATTAATAACAAGGTTATATCATTAGGAGAATCATGTGATGGACACACACTCATAGTAAGTGTAGCATAAGATCAAGTCATTAAGTTCGTATTGCTGTAAGCTTTCAAATGCATAGTAACATAATCCTTCGACCATGAGGTTATGTTAATCACCATCACCGGATGGGTACTTTGATGACATCAAACACCGCTTCGTAACTGGGTGGTTATAAAGGTGTCATTGGGTATTCTGAAAGTATGTGTTGAAGCGCATGGACCAAGATTATTTGTCCATCCATATGACGGATAGATATGCTCTGGGCCCTCTCGGTGGAATGTCATCTAGTTAGCTTGCAAGCATGTGACTAGGTCACAAGGGATGACATAACATGGAACGAGTAAAGAGTACTTATCAGTAACGAGGTAGAACTAGGTATAGAGATACCGACGATCAAACCTCGGATAAGTAGAATATCGTGTGACAAAGGGAATTGGTTTCGTATGTTAATGGTTCTATCGATCACAAAGTCATCGTTGAGTATGTGGGAGCCATTATGGATCTCCAGATCCCGCTGATGGTTATTGATCGGAGAGGTGTCTCCATCATGTCTGCATATTCACGAACCGTAGGGTGACACACTTAAGGTTCGAAGTTATTTTAAGTAGATATGGAATATGCGTTGGAGACCGAATGTTGTTCGGAGTCTCGTATTGGATCCGGGACATCACGAGGAGATCCGGAATTGTCCGGAGAATAAGATTCATATATTGGGGCTCATTTTCTAAGTTAGGAAATGTTCCGGAGTGTTTGTATGGAGATTCTAGAAGGTTTCGGAATGTTCTGGAAGGTTCTAGAAGAGTTCTTGGAGTTTGCTTGAAAACCAAGAAAGGGTCAAGGAAACCTTGTGGGGGCTAGACACGGATTCGTGGGGGAGGAGGACTCCTCCCCCCTTCCCAACCTTGACCCAGGAGGGGAGTCCTACTAGGACTCCCTCCCATGGCGCGCCTCCTTTAAATAGAGGGGAGGGGGCGCCCCCTCCTAGAACTCTCCCATAACAAGCGCTAGCCGCCGCCTCTCTCCTCTTCCTTCGCTCTGCTCCGGCTTAGGCGAAGCCCTGCAGAATTCCCTCCTCCACCACCACCACCACACCGTTGTGCTGCTGGGATTCCGTGGAGAAGTTCTACTACCTCTGCTGCTTGCTGGAACAGGGAGAGGAAGGTCTACTTTGACTCTGCACGTGTGATCATTGCGAGCGCTTAACACGGCCGAAGGATCGTCCACACGATCTTGAGATCGACAAGTGATCGACTACATCAACCCCGAGATCTAATCTCGTAACGCTTTCGGTTCTACGAGGGTTAGTACAGATCTATCTCGTTGCTCAGGTCTAATAGATTAGATCTTGGCTTTTATCTAGATTATATCTGGGTTTTGTTCGTTCTTGCGGTAGAATTTTTTTGTTTTCCATGCTACAAACCCATCATCTCAAACACTACAATAGGCATTTCCGAATATGCACCTTATTCAAGCTCCCTACTTCTACGGATTCTTTCTTCTTACTTTCCTCCCCCTTCGTAGTACTTCTTTGAATTCCGTCATGATGACGTGAAGTATGACGACTTCCTTCTGAAGCATATAGACGTCTAGAGGGTGTGTACTCTTGATTAGAAGTACTTAGATTGAGGTCAGTCATTGAAAAATGACAAGAAAATGCGTGATCTCCTGTGGATTTCAATTGTCCACCTTCGAATGCATGTTCGAAGTAAGATATGTTCTCCACTTTTTCCTTGATCCAATAATAATTCATAGTGGTGTAACAACTACCAATGCACTCTTCCAGGTAAATAGGATTGGTACTACCCCCATATGGACCATAGGGTTCCATGGTATCGTAACTAGTTTCTACTTCCATACCAGAATCATAGGATATAGAATTTGATGGGTTCGTAGTAGGGAAACAAAAAAATTCTACCGCAAGAATGAACAAAACCAAGATCTAATCTATGGAAAAGCCAAGATCTAATCTAGGAGATAAGTGCAATGAGATAGATCTGTACTAACCCTTGTAGATCCAAAACATTGTTCGAGATCGGATCTTGTGGTTGATGTAGACGATCACTTGTCGATCTCAAGATCGAGTAGACGGTCCTTCTGGTGCCGCATTCAGGCAGCGCTTCCGCAGTCGGTCACATGTGCGGAGTCGATGTAGACCATCCTATCCCCGTTCCAGTGGAGGTGGTAGATCTCCGCGGAATTTCAGCAGTGGTGGTGGTGGAGAAGAATTTCTGCAAGGCTTCGCCTAAGCCGGAGTAGGAGGACGGTGGAGGAGAGAGGCGGCCAGGGTTTTGGAGTGGAAGGGGCCAGGGGGAGGCACCCCCACCCCTCTTTATATAGAGGGGGTGCGGCCTAGGGCTGGCCCCCTTGGCCCTCTAGGGCCGGCATGCCAAGGGAGAGGGGGAGTTTTCTTCCCCCAAGTATTCCCCTTTCTTTCTTGGTTTTCAAGTAAACCCTATAGAATCTTCTAGAACCTTCCGAAACATTCTAAAACCTTCTAGAAGCTCCATACGAATACTCACGGAACGTTTCCGAAAACCAGAAATTGATCTCCATTATATGAATCATATTCTCCGGACAGTTCTGAATCTCCTCGTGATGTCCCGGATCCAATCCGAGACTCCGAACAACATTCAGTCTCCAACTCGTATTCCATATCTACCTAAACAACATCGAACCTTAAGTGTGCCACCCTACGGTTCACGAATATGTAGACATGATCGAGACACCTCTCCGATCAATAACCATCAGCGGGATCTGGATATCCATAATGGCTCCCACATACTCAACGATGACTTCGTGATCGATAGAACCATAAACATACAAAACCAATTCCCTTTGTCACACGATACTCTACTCATCCGAGGTTTGATCATCGGTATCTCCATACCTAGTTCTACCTCGTTACTGATAAGTACTCTTTACTCGTTTCGTGATATGTCATCCCTTGTGACCTAGTCACATGCTTGCAAGCTAATTAGATGACATTCCACCGAGAGGGCCCAGAGCATATCTATCCATCATACGGATGGACAAATCCCAGTCTTGATCCATGCACTTCAACACATACTTTCAGGATACCTAATGCCACCTTTATAACCACCCAGTTATGAAGCAGCGTTTGATGTCATCAAAGCACTCATCTGGTGATGGTGATTAACACAATCTCATGGTAGAAGGATTAGGTTACTATGTATTTTAAAGATTATAGCAAAACGAAGTTAATGACTTGATCTTATGCGATGCTTACTATGGGTGTGTGTCCATCACATCATTCTCCTAATGATATGATCTTGTTATTAATAAAATCCAATGTCCATGATCAGGAAACCATGATCATCTATTAATCAACAAGCTAGTCTTAACAAGAGGCTTACTAGGGACTCTTTTATGTTTACAAAACACACAAGTATTAGTGTTTCCTAATAGTACAATTATAGAATGGGATGTAAACATTTATCATAAACACAAAGATATAATAATAACCATTTTGTTATTGCCTCTTGGGCATATCTGCAACAGTCTCCCACTTGCACTAGAGTCAATAATCTAGATTACATTGTAATGTACCTAACACCCATGGCGTTCTGGTGTTGGTCTTGTTTTCTCTAGGGAGAGGTTTAGTCAATGGATATGGAACATTAAGATCAGTGTGTACTTTGCAAATCTCTATGTCGCCATCTTGGACATACTCGCGAATAGCATGGAAACGTAGCTTGATGTGCTTCAGCTTGCTGTGTGACCTTGGCTCATGTGCATTAGCTATGGCACCTGTGTTGTCACAATAGATGGCCATCGGGTCCAACGCACTAGGAACCACACCAAGCTCAGTAATGAACTCCTTCATCCATATCACTTCTTGTGCAGCCTCCGAAGCAGCCATGTATTCCGATTCAGTTGAAGATTTCGCCACAATGCTTTTCTTGGCACTCCTCTAGCTCACTGCAACACCATTCAAAATAAATACGTATCCAGATTGTGACTTCGAGTCATCTGGATCGGTGTTCCAACTAGCATCGGTGTAACTGTTTACAACAAGTTGTTCATCACCTCCATAAGAAAGAACCATATCCTTAGTCCTATTCAGGTACTTAAGTATATTTTTGACCGTTGTCTAGTGTTCCATTCTAGGATCACTTTGATATCTGCTAGTCAAACTAACAACATGTGCTATATCCGGTCTTGTACACAGCATGTCATACGTGACAGAGCCTATGGCCGAGGCATAGGGGATTTTATTCATATTCTCTCTATCTTCTGTCATAGCTGCACTTTGAGTCTTACTCAAGGTCTTACCTAGCAACATGGGCAAGAACCCTTTCTTGCTTTCTTCCATTCTAAATCTCTTTCGAACCTTGTCCAGGTATATACTTTGTGAAAGCGTAATTAAGCGTCTTGATCTATCTCTATAAATCTTGATGCCTAAAATGTATGCCACTTTGCCAAGATCCTTCATTGAAAAACTATTGTTCAAATAGGCTTTGACACTTTCAAGAAGTTCTATATCATTCCCAATCAACAATATGTCATCCACATATAGTATTAGGAATGCTACAGAGATCCCACTCAATTTCTTGTAGGTACAAGCTTCTCCATAAGTCTGTATAAATCCAAAGTTTTTTATCACCTTATCAAAATGTTGATTCCAACTCCGGGATGCTTGCTTCAGTCCATTAATGGAGCGCTGAAGCTTGCATACCTTGTCAACATATTTAGGATCGACAAAACCTTTGGGTTGTACCATATACAACTCTTCCTCAATGTCACCATTAAGGAACGCCATTTTTACATCCATCTGCCAAATCTCATAATTGAAATATGCAGCGATTGCTAACAAAATCCTCACGGATTTTAGCTTCACTACCGGTGAGAAAGTCTCATCGTAGTCAACTCCTTGAATTTGTCGGAACCCTTTTGCGACAAGTCGAGCTTTATAGACAATAACATTACGATCAACATCTGTTTTTTTAAGATCCATTTGTTCTCGACAGCCTTTGCCATCCGGTAAGTCCACCAAAGTCCATACTTGGTTTTCATACATGGATCCCATTTCGGATTTCATGGCTTCTTGCCATTTGTCAGAATCTGGGCTCATCATAGCTTCCTCATACGTCGTAGGGTCGTCAATGTTGTCTACTGATACGTCGTAAACGTATCTATAATATTTGATACTCCATGCTTGTTTTATATCAACTTTCTTATGTTTTGTTCACACTTTGAGGTATTTTTATACATTTTCTAGAACTAACCTATTAACGAGATGCCACAGTCCCAGTTGCCTGTTTTCTGTTGTTTTTGGTTTCAAAAAAGCTAGTAAAGAAATATTCTCGGAATTGGACGGGACAAAATCCAAAGTCAATATTTTACCCGAAGCAACACGGAGTATGAAGGGCAACCGAAGGGGGGCCAGGAGGCGGCCACACCCTATGGTGGCGCGGCTAGCCCTAGGCGCACCACCAGGTGATGTGGGACCCCTGGAGCTCCACCGACCTTGCCCTTTCGCCTATAAAAGCCCCACGGGACGAAAACCCTAAGTACGAGATCAGAATTCCACGAAAAGTTCCACAGCACCGCCGCCACTGAAGAGGAGATCCGGGGGATAGAAGTCTCTGTTCCGGCACCCTGCCGGGACGGGGAAGTGCCCCCGGAGCCATCTCCGTCGACTTCACCGCCATCTCCATCGTCGTTGCTGACTCCCATGATGAGGACGGAGTAGTTCTCTCTCGAGGCTAAGGGTTCTACCGGTAGCTATGTGTTCACTCTATATGCATGATCTTATTGAGATCATGAGCTTTGTAATCTATAGATCTATTCTGCTACTCAAGTGCTTTAATTAAACTCTACTTATCCCCACGTGTGTGAAGTTTACAGTGTGCACACCGTGTGGCACTTAGGCTAAGGTTATAGAAATACTTATCATGAGTATAATTTGAGTTGGATGTCTCTATGAGATTGTGGTGTTTGTTGGAACCATCTAGCACTCAAGGTGATAGTGAGGGGTTATCTAGATTGGGAATGCAAACTTTAAGGTGTACTGTTATAGCCCTACATCGTCCAACCGGAGAGTAGTTCAGGGTAGCATCATGAAGAGAAGATATTTATATGAGAGTGTCCACTAGTGAAAGTATGATCCCTAGGCCTAGTTTCTAAGCATTCAAACACCATTTACAATCAGTCATGTTACATGTTTTCTTGCTGCCCCCCTTATTTCAGATTGCGATTACCACTTATAATCATCCATATTACTTGTATTTCACTATCTCTTCGCTGAACTAGTGCACCTATACACCTCACAGGTGTATTGGGTGTGTTGGGGACACAAGAGACTTCTTGTATCTTGATTGCAGGGTTGCTTGAGAGGGATACCTTTGACCACTTCGTCCCTGAGTTTGATAAACCTTGGGTGATCCACTTAAGGGAAACTTGTTGTTGTTCTACAAACCTCTACACTTGGAGGCCCAACAGTATCTACAATAATAGAAGCATGCGTAGACATCAAGCTATTTTCGGGCGCTGTTGCCAGGAAGGTAAGGTAAAAGGTACGCACATCCTCTAGCTACTAAGCTATCTTCTAGTATTGTTGCTAGTGTGTGAGTGCTCGAAGTTATTTCCTTTAGATTCTGCAATTATATCTTTTTGTTTCTTGTTTTTATTTTAACTAGTTAGGCTTAATGGAAAACAACAACAAAATTAGAGAGCTTTTTAGTATTTTTCCTGAGGTAGAACATGAATGGTTTGGAAAGAAAATTAAAAAACCCATGGAACTTCCTTTGCATGCTAATAGCAATGTGATACATTGCAAATGTATCTATAATTTTTGATGTTCCATGCTTGGTTTTATCAACTTTCTTGTGTTTTGTCCACACTTTGGAGTACTTTTCATAAGATTTCTTGGACTAACCTATTAACAAGAACCATAGTGCCAGCTGCTTGTTTTCTGCTGTTTTTGGTTCCAGGAAAGTCAGAAAATGAATATGCTCAGAATTCATGGGACAAAAGCCAAAGTGGCTATTTTTCCGGAAGTCATCAGATGCCAGAATACGAGACGGAGAGGAGCCAGGGGGCCACCACACCACCTGGCCACGCGGGCCAGGCCTGGCCGCGCTAGGGGGTGGTGTGGCTAGCCTAGGCACCTCCTCGGCCTCTCCTTCCGCCTATAAGATGCCCTCGGGATAAAAACCCTAAGTACCTGATAAAAAATCCATGAAAGAGTTCAGAGTCAGCCATCTCCATCCCTAGATCGAGGATCTGAAGCTCTTCCCGGACCGCCAAGAGGGAATTCACCCTGGAGGCCTTCTTCATCACCATGCAAGCCTCCGGTGTGATGCGTGAGTAGTTCATCCTTGGACTACGGATCCATGTAGTAGCTAGATGGCTGGTTCTCCTCCTTTGTGCTTTCATGTCTAGATCTTGTGAGCTCCATTCATGATCAAGATCATCTATTTGTAATTCTGCATGTTGTGTTTACGGGGATCCGATGGATATTGAGATGCTATTTCAGATTGATTATTGATTCTATCATGTCTTTGTTATTTGTGATCTTGCATGCTTTACGTTGTTAGTAGCTATCTTGGCCAAGTAGATGCTAGCAACTCCAAGAGTTAGTATTTATGCTCGATAGTGGGTTCATGCCTCCGTAACTGGGAAGTGACAGAAATCTCTAAGGTACTAGATGTGTTGTTGCTACTAGGGAGAAAACAACAATCCTTTGTTCATAGAACAATCGTATTGTTTACTTTACACGCAGTTCGTAAAGCAATAATCTGTTGCTTGCAACTTAATACTGGAGGGGGTTCGAATGATAACCTGAAGGTGGATTATTAGTCATAGATGCAGTTGGATGGTGGTCTATGTATAATGTTGTAATGCCCAATCAAGTCTCAAAGGAGTCAAGATGATTAGTATATGCATGTATTGCTTTCTCGATGTTTCTCAATTGCCCCGCTGTAATTTGTTCACCCAGCATGTTATCTATCTTAAGGAGAGCCACCTCTAGTGAACTATGGATCCCGGTCCTTTTCTTTACATACAATCTACAAACTGTTTACTGCTTTGTGTTTACTTTCTGCAAACTATTACTTCCTTCCATTCGATACGTTTAATCCTTTGTTTTCAGCAAAACACGGTGAGATTGACAACCTCATCGCAAGTTGGGGACAAAGTTCTGTGGTTGTGTTGTGCAGGTCTCCACGTTGCTAGTAACACCGGTAGTGCGCCCTGCCAAGGCTCAGCTAGTAACACCTTTGGGGTGTTTCCTTGCTCCTACTGGTTCGATTAAACCTTGGTTTCATAACTGAGGGAAACTTGCTGTTGTGCTCATCATACCTTCCTCTTGGGGTTCCCAACGAGCTCTACATCAACACCGAGTCATCACAATGTTATTAGTATGAATTTTTTGAACACCTTTGTTACTAATGCTATGGAAACGTCTAAGCTTGGGGAAGCTAGTTTTTATGAAACTGATATTTTTAGTTCCCTAGCTTTAGAGGAGAAAATTTGCTCTGATGATACTTTATCTCCCATATGTGATAATTCTAATGATACTTGTGAAAATTTAAATCCACATATTAAAAGCGTCCCTTTTAAAATACCTATGGAAATTGTTGAACGTGTTATGAATAACTGTTATTTTGGAGATGGAATTGTCCATCCTGGTGATCATTTACTCTTTATACATGAATTATGCAAGTTGTTCAAGTGTGCAGGTATTTCAATGGACCAAATTAAGAGGAAGCTATTCTATTTATCACTTAAGGGCAAAGCAAGGGAGTGGTATGAGCTACTAGATGATCCTCATCATTTGGAGTGGAAGGAACTTGAATCTCTCTTTTACTCTAAATTTTATCCTCCTCATGAAATTCATAAAGATAGGAGTTATATTTATAATTTTCATCCTCATGATGGAGAAAGTATTGCCCAAGCATGGGGGAGGTTGAAGTCACTAATGCTCAAATGTCCCATTCATGAGCTCCCCAGTAATATTGTTATTAATAATTTTTATGCAAGGCTTTCAGGGCATTACAAGGACTATCTAGATACCTGTTTAGAGGGATCCTTCACAAGTAAGGAGGTCAAAGCTAAGTGAGATCTTCTTGAAACAATTCAAAGCAATACCGAAGATTGGGATAACGACAAAGCTAAAGGACCATGTATAAACTATGAGTATGATTGCATTAAGTCTTTTGCTGAAACTGCTGATTTTCAAGAGCTTAGTGCTAAATATGGTCTTGATCCTCAAATTCTTGTTGATTGTTGTAGAGCCTTTGCTTCTCATATTAATTCTCCTAAAGAAAAATGGGACATGTATCATGAGCCTTTTAAAGACACTTGCATGAAAAATGAAATTGTTATTAATGATAACAATAAACATGCTCAAACCTCTGAAAGTACTATTTCTTATAATCATGTTAATTTTTGTGGAGTACATAGACCTTGTGAAGAGAATCAAATTGAAGAAGAATGTTGTATCACCCACAGGAATGAAAAAACTAGAACATGGTATAGGGCTCTAAATGATCTTGGTAAAAAAGTTTGTGCCCTCTATCCTTTTATTTGTGAACTTTGCTTTGAAGTGGGTCATTTCAATTTTCAATGCTCAGGCCATAATAATATCCCTTCTAGTCCAATGAGTACTACAAGTTTGTATTGTGATGACATGATCACTTCTAATCAGCATGATGAACTTACATTATTTTTGGGGTGTGAAGAGTTATGAAGAAAAACCTCTTTGATAGATATGAGTGCTTTTTATATGAATAGCGTCCTGCATGGTTGTCATCTTTATTCTGTTGATAATTTCCACACAAATACTTACATACAAAATATTATAAAATATGAGATTTTACCAAAATATGACAGGACTAATATGTTTTTTGTTCTTATTAATGAAAAAGAGGAATCCTCCAAAGTTTCTTCTATTGTCTCTAACAATAAACCAGGGTATATGAAGAAGCTTCCTTTCAAGCCTCTCCCTCCTAAAGATAAGAAGAAAAAGAAGAAGAAGAAGAAGAAGAGGAGTAAAAGGAGGGAGGAAACGGTATTTTCCCCTAAGCACGTTGCTCCTATTATAGTTTTTGATGGGTCTGAACTCGATGATGTTCTTATGCATGTTACCTATAGTAGTGATCATGATTGGTAAAAGCACACTACTTTTGATATTGAAAATCTCTTTGGTACCAATTCTGGGAATGATGATATTAATAATTGTTGTACTATTAGTGCTATCCATGTCCTTCCAATGATGATATGTTTGCAAACGAACACACTTTGGAAACTAGATATTCTATTGCTTATGATGATTACAATATGCCTCCTATAATTGATGATTATGGTGATGAGAATAATAATGATAGCTATTTTGTTGAATTTGCTCCCACTGCAATTAATAAGAATAACTATGCTTATGTGGAAAGTAATAATGATTATATGCATGTGGCTCATGATAAGAATGTTTTATGTGATAGTTATATTGTTAATTTTATTCATGATGCTACTGAAAGTTATTATGAGAGAGGGAAACATGGTTTTATGTGCTCAACAAAATTAAGTTTCCCCTCTTTATGTTGAAAATTTTAAAGTTGCACTTATTTTGCTTTCCTATGCTTGTTGCTTTGTGCTTTCATGACTTGTTTCTTTACAAGATTATTTTTCATAGGAAGTGGGTTAGACTTAAATTTGTTCCATATTTGCTTCTTGATGCTATCTTTTACTTCAATTCATATTTCTTATGTGAGCATCATTGAAAGTAACATGCCTATCTTAATGGCTATAAAGAAAGAGCTTCTGGGAGACAACCCATTATATTTTTAGTTTCAGTTTATTTTTGTTTTGTTGAGTCTTGGAAGTTATTGCCTCAGTAATAACCTCTCCTTATCCTTTTTGTGTGGTTTTTGTGCCAAGAATAACCTCTAATGAGAGAGAAGTAAGACTTGGGAAAGTTGTTGTCCCGAAACAGATTTTTTGTGCTTCACTATAAACAATCGTGAAAAATCCTTGTATGTCAGATTGAGCTGTAATTTTTTGTGCTTATGCCCCAGGTTATTATCTAACTTTAGTTAGTTTATCACTTTTCGATTTAAGCAACAGAAGGTCTTCTAAAAAATCGGTTTTTACCTGCTGGTCTGTTTTGACAAATTTCTGCCATTATTTGCATTTGCCTCTTAATCTCTTTCTGTTTGAGTTCTCTTTGATCACTTGATCTTTTAGAAGGAATTGCTACAGTAGTTTGTGTTTTTATGGAAGTTTTACTTGTGTTGAAACAAACCCAAAGACTTATTATCTTGAATACACTAATGTTGCTAATGAAGATTGTGTGAAGTTTTGTATGAAGGAAATTTTCAAGTGTAGGAAAGAACAATGTGATGAGATGAAGTATGGATAAAAGGTCAAGCTTGGGGATGCCACCCGTGTCACCCCAAGAAATATTCAAGAAGTACAAGCATCAAAGCTTGGGGATGCCCAAGGCATCCCCTTCTTCATCAATAATCCCAGATCTTCTTTCAAGACACTTTATTTTTATTACCTTATGCACTATGTGTTGTTCTTGGAGCGTCTTTGTTTTAGTTTTCGTTTGCTTTCTTTGCTGTAATAAGTTGGTTGGATCCCAACACACTTCTTTTGGAGAGATACACACCCTGTTATTCATTGCCTAGAACACTCTAGTTTTCACTCTTATTGTTTTGTGAGTGTTCTCCTTTGCTAGCACTACGTTTAGCTTTAGTTTTCTTATTATTTTGGCTTAGAACTTTTTAGTTCTTCTTTCTAGATGGATGAGACATTCTCTCTGGTCTTTATTGATTATTATCTTCGAGAGTTGTTTCAAATAAGTCAATTGGTGTTGGAAAAGAGTAGGAAGTTTCATGCTTATGGTGGTACAAAAGTAAGCTTGTTTTGACTGTGAATTAGACTTTATCATGTCATGCTAGATGTTGCTTTGACCATATGCTTAGTGATTACTATTGTAGCATGACTTATTTCAAACAATTGAGATTGCTTAATGTGCCTTGAAAGAATCATGCGTTGTTTTAGCATACAAAAGCATAATATTGTGGTATTCTCCTTTGATGCTTTATTTGGATTGACTTGGCACATGCTTACACCATGTTAAGACTATGAACCATTCACCTTAGCCTCTATGATCATTTAGTTTTTGACTTGTAATATCACTTTATGATTTAATTAATAATGTTTTGTCTCTTTGCATGATTATGGCCAGTATTGCTCTCTTAGTTGGTCGCTCCTAGCCTTTTGCTAGCCTCCACCTGTACCAAGTATGAGTTCCACTCATGCATCTAACCTCCAAGAAAACCAAGTTATTCCAAAGAGTCCACTATAAATTCATATGCATGGTGTGTTACACCATTCCAAGTATATTCATGTTTTTATCTATCTTCCAAATTAAACTTGTTATGTGAAAATTAGTGATTAAAGCTCTCACAAACTTGATGGCACACTTTATTTTCTTGCACTTAATAAACTTGAACCATTGTGTCCATCTATGTTGCTTATATGCTTGCACTTTATAAGTTGTGAATTAGCAGAACCATGATACCATGGGGAACGCTTTCAACATTTCACTTATTATTCAGTTGATATCATGTTATTTTGTTTATGGATCCCAGCGGTGTGAAATAAAAGGGGAGCTTGTAAGCTCATGGAGTTTGTATGTGTGTTAGAGAAATGCCTGGGAGGCTAGCCTAAGCCATGCCTAATCATGGTGGAAACTTGAAGCATAACCATAATGAGCATTCTGTGAAGCATTCTTAATAAAACCCTATGCAAATAGCAAATAAAAAGATCGATGAGATGCTCATTGTCTGTTGCCTTGTCATTTTTATATGGGATAGCTCCTGTGTCATGGGGCAAGGGGTACTCCGTTGGCGGTTCTCCATGATACACATGTACTTACGATGACAAGAACTTACTTGTGACTAAAGTTGAGTAGCATGAGGTTCGGTACTCGTAAGCAAGGGGCATGAGATTTTCAACTTATAACTTGTCAAGCACATCCTCATATTTGTGTCACTTTTAACCATAATCACCTCAAGATGCTTATGATAGGGGCAATGAGAGCTGAAATCTAATAAGTACCATAATTTTGGAAGCTCTTTATGAAACTTGAAATCCCTGCTTCCCTTTGTGAAGGGCCTTTCTTTTTACTTTTACGTTGAGTCTCCATCTTCTATCTTTATGCACCTGTTGAGAGAGCATAGTGGTCATTCTTAGTTTAATGTGCATTGTCCCAAAACTTGTTGATTGATTCATAACTTTGATATTGCTTGCTCTTAAATTATTTGTATCTAGTCACCCTTATGAACTTTGAAGGTGTCCTATGCATTTATGTTTTGCTATACCATGAGGGACAAGCTGAATACCACTTTTATTATGTTTTCTATATGTGAAACAAACAAACATCTTTCAATGCATTGTTATTCATCATCTTTTGTTTATACCTTTTGATGTTACAACATAGTTTCTATGTCTTGTTGTTAGAACTCTATCTTTCATGCTTATATTTAGAGTACTTTGATCCTAGCTATCAATGCTTTACAAATACCTTGATCAAGATTGTTATAGTGCATGTTGATGGCTCAGTATTGATGTAGAGCTCGTTGGGAACCCCAAGAGGAAGGTACGATGAGCACAACAGCAAGTTTCCCTTAGTATGAAACCAAGGTTATCAATCCAGTAGGAGCAAGGAAACACCCCAAAGGTGTTGCTAGATGAGCCTTGGCAGGGTGCACTACCGGTGCTAGTAGCAACGTGGAGACCTGCACAACACAACCACATAACTCTGTCCCCAACTTGCGATGAGGTTGTCAATCTCACCGGTTTTGCTAAAAACAAAGGATTAAACGTATCAAATGGAAGGAAGTAATAGTTTGCAGAAAGTAAACACAAAGTAGTAAACAGTTTATAGAATGCATGTAAAACAAAGGACCGGGATCCATAGTTCACTAGAGGTGGCTCTCCTTAAGATAGATAACATGCTGGGTGGACAAATTATAGCGGGGCAATTGACAAACATCGAGAAAGCAATACATGCATATACTAATCATCTTGACTCCTTTGGAACTTGATTGGGCATTACAACATTATACATAGACCACCATCCAACTGCATCTATTACTAATAATCCACCTTCAGGTTATCATTCAAACCCCCTCTAGTATTAAGTTGCAAGCAACAGATTATTGCTTCTTAATTATGTAAAGTAAACAATATGATTGTTCTATAAACAAAGGATTGTTGTTTTCTCCCTAGTAGCAATAGCACATATAGTACCTTAGAGATTTCTGTCACTTCCCCAGATTACCAGAGGCATGAACCCACTATCGAGCATAAATACTAACTCTTGGAGTTGCTAGCATCTACTTGGCCAAGATAGCTACTAACAACGTAAAGCATGCAAGATCACAAATAACAAAGACATGATAGAATCAATAATCAATCTGAAATAGCATCTCAATATCCATCGGATCCCATAAACACAACATGCGAGAATTACAAATAGATGATCTTGATCATGAACGGAGCTCACAAGATCTAGATATGAAAGCACAAAGGAGGAGAACCAGCCATCTAGCTACTACATGGATCCGTAGTCCAAGGATGAACTACTCACGCATCACACCGAAGGCTTGCATGGTGATGAAGAAGGCCTCCAGGGTGAATTCCCCTCTCCGGCAGGGTGCCGGGAAGAGCTTCAGATCCCTCCCAATCTAGGGATGGAGATGACGGTGGCTACAGAGTCATTCGTGGATTTTTGATCAGGTACTTAGGGTTTTCGTCCTAAGGGCATCTTATAGGCGGAAGGGGAGGCCGAGGGGTGCCAGGCGGCCACGGCGCCAGCTGGCCGGGCAGCCTTGACCGGTGGTGTGGTGGCCCCCTGGCCCCTCTCCGTCTCGTATTCTGGCATCTGATGACTTCCGGAAAAATAGGCACTTTGGCTTTTGTCCCGTCTAATTCCGAGAATATTCATTTTCTGACTTTCCTTTAACCAAAAACAGCAGAAAATAGGCAGCTGGCACTGTGGCTCTTGTTAATAGGTTAGTCCAAGAAATCATATGAAAAGTACTCCAAAGTGTGGACAAAACACAAGAAAGTGGATAAAACCAAGCATGGAACATCAAAAATTATAGATACATTTGCAATGTATCAACATCCCCAAGCTTAAATCCTGCTCATCCTCGAGTAGGTAAGTGATAAAAAGAAAGGATAATTTTTGAGGTGACATGCACCATCAAAGACTTGATCAAAGTATTTGTAAAACATTCAAAGCTGGGATCATAGTACTTCAATCATGACATGAAAGACAAAGTTCTAGCAATAAGACAAAGAAACTATGATGCAACATGAAAAGGCACAAACAAAAGATTCATGAATAATAATGCTTTGCAAGACGTTTGTTTGTTTCACATAAAGAAAACATAGCATAATAGCATTCAGCTTGTCCCTCATAGAGTAGCAAATATAAATGCATAGGACACCTTCAAAGTTCATAAGAGTGACTAGATACAAATAGTTTAAAACAAGCAATATCAAGTTATGCATCAATCAACCAGTCTTGGGACAATGCACATAGAACTAAGAATAGCCACTATGCTCTCAAAGTAGGTGCATAAAGATAGAAGGTGGAGACTCAATATAATGGTGGAAGAAAGGCCTTTATAAAAGTAAGTAGGGATTCAAGTCTCATAAAGAGCTTCCAAAAATTATGGCACATATAGCTTTCAGCTCTCATTGCCCCTATCATAAGCATCTTGAAGTGATTAAGGTTAAAGTGAACAAACTATGGTGTACATGCTTGACAAAGTATAAGTCAGAAATCTCATGTCCCTTGTATACGAGGGCCGCTCCTCATGCTACTCAAGTTTAGTCACCGGTAAGTTCTTGTCATTGTAAGTACATGTGTATCATAGAGAACCGCCAACGGGGTACCCCTTGCCCGATCATACGAAAGAATCCCCATATCAAAATGACAAGGCAAGTAGACAACGAGCATCTCAGCAATCTTCTTATTTACCGTGGGAATATGGTGCTTTTTTCTCTCTTTCCTCTTTTCATAATCTCTTTTTTTCTGTTTTTTCTCAATATATGACTCTTTTTTTATAAGAAGAATGCTTCATAGACAGCTCATTATGGTTACGCTGCAGGTTTCCACCATGTCAGCATGGATTAGACCAGCGGCCCAGGCGTTTCTCTAACACATATACATAACTCCATGGACTTACAAGCTCCCCTTTCATTTCACATCGACGACATCCATATACAAAACAACATGATATCAACTAGGTACAAGTACCAAGTGCAATGTTGAAAGCGTTCCCCATGAAAGCATGGTTCTGCTAATTCCCAACAAATAAGTGCAAGCATATACAACATAGATGACACAATGGTTCAAGTTTATTAAGGGCAAGAAAAGTAAAGTGTGCCATCAAGTTCGTGAGAGTTTTAATCACTAGTTTTCTCATAACAAGTTTAATTTGGAAGGTAAACAAAAACATGAATATACTTGGAATAGCATAAGATAGTAGGTAGGTGTGGTGGAATCTTTGGAATAACTTGGTTTAGCGAGTTGGATGCATGAGTGGAAGTCATACTTGGTTGTGGAGGCTAGCAAAAGACTGGGAGCGACAAACTAAGAGAGCAATAATGGCCATAATCATGCAGAGCGACAAAACATCATTGATCAATGCATAAACTGATACTACAAGTTGAAAACTAAAGGATCATAAAGGCTATGGTGACTTGAGATAGTCATAACATGGTGTGAGCATGCGCCAAGTCAACCCAAATAAAGCATCAAAGGAGAATACCACTATACTATGCTTTAATATGCTAAAACGACGCATGATTCATCGAAGGCACATTAAGCAATCTCAATTGTTTATAACAAGTCATGCTACAAATAAGAATACTAAGCATAAAGTCAAAACAATATCAAGCATGGCATGACAGAGCATAGGCCACAGTAAAAAACGAGCTCTTTTTACCACATAAGCATGAACTTTCCTACTCTTTTCCAAACCAAACCAAACTATTTGAAAATCAATGTACGAAAGAGGGGGTCCAACCAATTTATTCAGAAAACTAAGAAAACCAAGCAAATGAAAAACCAAAACGAAAACGAAAAAGAAGACGCTCCAAGAACAACACAACTGTGCATGAAACAATAAAAATGAAGCGTTTGGAAGAAACCTGGGATTTTTATTGATGAAGAGGGGGATGCCTTGGGCATCCCTAAGCTTTGACGCTTGTACTTCTTGGATATTTCTTCGGGTGACACGTGTGGCATCCCCAAGCTTGAGCTTTAGTCCATCGTTCATCTCATTACTCATTCCTTCCATACACCTGAAATTTTTTCTTCATACAAAACTTCACACGATCTTTATTAGCAACATTAGTGCACTCAAGATAAAAGGTCTTAAGGTTCAGTTCTAACACCAAATAAACTTCCATTAGAACACTAGCTACTGTAGCACTTCCCTCAAAAATCTCAATTCCCCAAAAGAACTCAAAAAGCAACCAACAAGAAGCAAATGCAGAAAATGGCAGAAATCTGTCAAAACAGACCAGCAGGTAAAGACGAATTTTTTCGAAGACCTTCTGTTGCTCAAATAAAAAAGTGTTGAACTAACAAAAGTTATATAACAACCTGGGGCAGAAGCCCAAAAATTCACGCCACAAAAATACGTTCAGAGATTTTACACGGATTTTTACAGTGAAGCACAGAAATCTGTTTCGGGATAGCAACTTTCCCAATCATTACTTCTCTCTCATTAGAGGTTACTCTTGGCACAAAAGGCAAAATAAAAAGGATAAGGAGCGGTTATTACTGAAGTAATAACTTCCAAGACTCATCTAAAACTTTTGGTTTATCTCCCAATAAGTACTTTTCTTTAACGCCTTTAAGTTAGGCATAAGAAGCAAGAAAGAATCAAGTGTTCTCGAATGAAGAAGCATTAAAACCAAATTTTGTTTTCATAGGAGAGGCAAAAGAAATCTTATCTCTCTTCTTAGGAAAGTGTTCTATACCTTTCTTGAGTGGGAGTTGATATTTAATGGTGCCTTCCTTCATATCAATAATGGCACCAACCGTTCTAAGAAAAGGTCTGCCCAAAGTAATAGGACAAGAAGCATTGCATTCAACATCCATAACATAGAAATCAACGAGGACATAGGCATTGTTAACCATAATAAAAACGTCATTAAGACTCCCCATGAGTTTCTTTTTAGCATTATCATCAAGTGGGACATTCAAATAACAATCTTCAAGAGGAGGCAAATCAAGCATATCATAAATCCTTCTAGGCATAATAGAAACACTACTATCAAGATCACATACAGCTTTGAAATCAAAGTCATTCACTTTCATATTAATTATGGGTTCCCAACCATCTTCTTGTTTTATAGGAATAGAAGCTTTATGTTTCATCTTTTCTTATTTAATCTTTATGAGAGCATCAGTAATGTGTTTTGTAAAGGCCATGTTCATAGCACTAGCATTAGGACTTTTAGCAAGCTTTTGTAGGACTTAATAATTTCAGAGATGTTGCAACCATATAGATCAAAATCAAATTTATCATCTAAAGTAGTAGAACTATTACTAGCCTCAACACTAGTGGTGGTGATAGTAGAAACACTAATGTTTGTAGCAATTTCATCTTCTCTTTCCCACTTAGCATGTAATTTAGCTAATAGTCTAACATTTTCATCTATTCTTACTTATATGGCATTAGTAGCTGCAAAGGGATTATCATTAGTTTCGAGTTTAGCAGCCATTTTATTCAAAGAAGATTGAGCTTCAGCCAAAGATGCTATATTTCTTTCAGCATTAGAGAGTTTTTCCTCAATAGTTTTATTGAAAGCAGTTTGTTTACTAATAAACTCTTTAAGCATAACTTCAAGTTCAGAGGGAGCACTCCTATTATTGTTGTAAGAATTTCCATAAGCATTACCATTGTTGGGAGGATATGGCTTATAATTGTTGTTACCAAAATTACTCCTATAAGCATTATTGCCAAAATTATTATTTCTTATGAAGCTCACATCAACTTGCTCTTCTTGAGCAACCAAAGAGGCTAAAGGAACATTAAATAATAGACATAATAATATCAATCTTATCACTCAAGGAGGAAGTTTCCTCAACAGAATTTACCTTCCTACCTTGTGGAGATCTCTCAGTATGCCATTCAGAATAATTAACCATCATATTGTCCAGAAGTTTTGTTGCAGCACCCAAAGTGATGGTCATAAAGGTACCTCCAGCAGCAGAATCCAATAGGTTCCTCGAAGAATAGTTCAATCCTGCATAAAATTTTTGGATGATCATCCAAGCAGTCAGTCCATGAATGGGACAATTCTTTACCAAAGATTTCATTCTTTCCCAAGCTTGAGCAACATGTTCATTATCAGATTGTTTAAACTTCATTATTTCACTTCTCATAGATATAATCTTAGCAGGTGGATAGTATTTTCCAATGAAAGCATCTTTGCACTTAGTCCAAGAATCAATACTATTCCTAGTTAAGGAATTCAACCATTCTTTAGCTTTTCCTCTCAAAGAGAAAGGAAACAATTTCAGCTTAATAATATCACTATCTACATCCCTATGCTTTTGCATCTCACAAAGTTCAACAAAGTTATTTAAATGGGCAGCAGCATCTTCATTACCAATACCAGAAAATTGTTCTCTCATAACAAGATTGAGTAAAGCAGGTTTTATCTCAAAGAAAGTATTTTCAGCCACAGGTGGAGCAATAGGTGTGCTCATAAAATCATTGTTGTTGGTGCTAGTGAAGTCACACAACTTAGTGTTTTCAAGAGTAGTCATTTTTTTGTATTTTTGAATAAGAAAGCAAACTTGTAAAACTATTTTTTGTGTGTTTTTGATAAACAAACAAGTAAACAAAGCAAAAAGAAACTAAGCAAAACAAAAATAACAAAGTAAAGAGATTGGTTATGAGGGACTCCCCTTGTGAAGATGTCCTTGACTCCCCAGCAACGGCGCTAGAAAAATGCTTGATGGCTCAGTATTGATGTAGAGCTCGTTGGGAACCCCAAGAGGAAGGTATGATGAGCACAGCAGCAAGTTTCCCTCAGTATGAAACCAAGGTTATCAATCTAGTAGGAGCAAGGAAACACCCCAAAGGTGTTGCTAGCTGAGCCTTGGCAGGGCGCACTACCGGTGCTAGTAGCAACGTGGAGACCTGCACAACACAACCACAGAACTCTGTCCCCAACTTGCGATGAGGTTGTCAATCTCACCGGTTTTGCTGAAAACAATGGATTAAACGTATCGAATGGAAGGAAGTAATAGTTTGCAGAAAGTAAACACAAAGCAGTAAACAGTTTATAGATTGTATGTAAAAGAAAGGACCAGGATCCATAGTTCACTAGAGGTAGCTCTCCTTAAGATAGATAACATGCTGAGTGAACAAATTACAGCGGGGCAATTGACAAACATCGAGAAAGCAATACATGCATATACTAATCATCTTGACTCCTTTGGAACTTGATTGGGCATTACAACATTATACATATACCACCATCCAACTGCATCTATTACTAATAATCCACCTTTAGGTTATCATTCAAACCCCCTCCAGTATTAAGTTGCAAGCAACAGATTATTGCTTTACGAATTGCATGTAAAGTAAACAATATGATTGTTCTATGAACAAAGGATTGTTGTTTTCTCCCTAGTAGCAACAGCACATCTAGTACCTTAGAGATTTATGTCACTTCCCAGATTACCAGAGGCATGAACCCACTGTCGAGCATAAATACTAACTCTTGGAGTTGCTAGCATCTACTTGGCCAAGATAGCTACTAACAACGGAAAGCTTGCAAGATCAAAAATAACAAAGACATGATAGAATCAATAATCAATCTGAAATAGCATCTCAATATCCATCAGATCCCCGCAAACACAACATGCAGAATTACAAATAGATGATCTTGATCATGAACGGAGCTCACAAGATCTAGACATGAAAGCACAAAGGAGGAGAACCAGAGAAACAGCCATCTAGCTACTACATGGATCTGTAGTCCAAGGATGAACTACTCAGGCATCACACCGGAGGCTTGCATGGTGATGAAGAAGGCATCCAGGGTGAATTCTCTCTGTGGTGCCGGGAAGAGCTTCAGATCCCTCCCGATCTAGGGATGGAGATGACGGCGGCTACAGACTCTTTCGTGGATTTTTGATTGGGTACTTAGGGTTTTCATCCCGAGGGCATCTTATAGGCGAAAGGGGAGGCCGAGGGGGTGCCGAAGGCAGCCACACCACCCCCTGGCACGGGCCAGGCTGGGTCGCGCAGCTAGGTGGTGTGGTGACCCCCTGGCCCCTCTCCGTCTTGTATTCTGGCATCTGATGACTTCCGGAAAATAGGCACTTTGGCTTTTGTCCCGTCCAATTCCGAGAATATTCATTTTCTGACTTTCCTAGAACTAAAATAGCAGAGAAAGCAGTAAATGGCATCAGGCTCTTGTTAATAGGTTAGTCCAAGAAATCATATGAAAAGTACTCCAAAGTGTGGACAAAACACAAGAAAGTGAATAAAACCAAGCATGGGACATAAAAAATTATAGATACATTTGTAATGTATCACATGTCATCTAAAAAATTATTCTTTTTATCACTTGCCTTCTCGAGGACGAGCAGGAGTTAAGCTTGGGGATGCTTGATACGTCATAAATGTGTCTATAATTTTTGATGCTCTATGCTTGTTTTATATCAACTTCCTTATGTTTTGTTCACACTTTGAGGTATTTTTATTCATTTTCTAGAACTAACCTATTAACAAGATGCCATAGTGCCAGTTGCCTATTTTCTGTTGTTTTTTGTTTCAGAAAAGCTAGTAAAGAAATATTCTCGGAATTGGACGGGACAAAATCCAAAGTGAATATTTTACCCGAAGCAACACAGAGTATGAAGGGCAGCCGAAAGGGGGCTAGGAGGTGGCCACACCTTATGGTTGTGTGGCCAGCCCTAGGCGCGCCACTAGGTGGTGTGGGCCCCCTGGAGCTCCACCGATCTTGCCCTTTCGCCTATAAAAGCCCCCTGGGACGAAAACCCTAAGTACGAGATCAAAATTCCATGAAAAGTTCCGCAGTGCCGCCGCCATCGAAGAGGAGATTCAGGGGATAGAAGTCTCTGTTCCAACACCCTGCCGGGACAGGGAAGTGCCCCCGAAGCCATCTCCATCGACTTCACCGCCATCTTCATCACCGTTCCTGACTCCCATGATGAGGAGGGAGTGGTTCTCTCTCGAGGATAAGGGTTCTATCGGTAGCTATGTGTTCATCTCTCTCTATGCGTGATCTTATTGAGATCATGAGCTTTGTAATCTATAGATCTATTCTGCTACTCAAGTGCTTTAATTAATCTCTACTTATCCCCACGTGTGTGAAGTTGATAGTGTGCACACCGTGTGGCACTTAGGCTAAGGTTACAGAAATACTTATCATGAGTATAATTTGAGTTGGATGTATCTATGAGATTGTGGTGTTTGTTGGAACCATCTAGCGCTCAAGGTGATAGTGAGGGGTTATCTAGACGGGGAATGCGAACTTTAAGGTGTGCTGTCATAACCCTACATTGTTCAATCGGCGAGTAGTTCAGGGTAGCATCATGAAGAGAAGATATTTATATGAGAGTGTCCACTAGGGAAAGTATGATCCCTAGGCCTTGCTTCTAAGCATTGAAACACCATTTACAATCAATCATGTTACATGTTTTCTTGCTACCCCCTTATTTTAGATTGCAATTACCACTGATAATCATCCATATTACATGTATTTCACTATCTCTTCACCGAACTAGTGCACCTATACACCTGACAGGTGTATTGTGTGTGTTGGGGACACAAGAGACTTCTTGTATCTTGATTGTAGGGTTGCTTGAGAGGGATACCTTTGACCACTTCCTCCCTGAGTTCGATAAACCTTGGGTGATCCACTTAAGGGAAACTTGTTGCTGTTCTACAAACCTCTGCACATGGAGGCCCAACACTGTCTACAAGAATAGAAGTGTGCGTAGACATCATCTACAACCATGGCATTCAACGCAGGGTCATACCAATCAGGAGTGGCACAAACCCTCGTCGACCTGCGAGGTTCAGCAGCAACTTCGTTCTAAGTTTCATGATCATCATCATTAGCTTCCTCTCTTATTGGTGCAGGCGGCACATAAACTTTTTCTGGTGGTGCGCTTATCTCAAATCCGAGAGAAGGTTCAACAACCTCGTCGATTTCTACTTTCCTTCCAGTCACTTCTTTCGAGAGAAACTCCTTCTCAAGAAAGGATCCATTTTTAGCAACGAAAACTTTGCCTTTGGATCTATGATAGAAGGTATACGCAATTGTTTCTTTAGGGTATCCTATGAAGACGCATTTTTCCGCTTTGGGTTCAAGCTTGTCGGGTTGTAACTTCTTTACATACGCTTCGCAGCCCACAACTTAAGGAATGACAACTTAGGTTTCTCCCCAAACAACAATTCATACGATGTCATTTCAACGGATTTAGATGGTGCCCTATTTAAAGTGAATGCGGCTTTCTCTACTACATAAACCCAAAACAATAACGGTAAATCTATAAGACACATCATAGATCGAACCATATCTAAGAGAGTTCGATTACGACGTTCGGACACACCATTATTACCGTGGTGTTCCCAAGTGTCAATCAGGAAAGTATTTTGCATTTCTTTAAATGCATGCCAAACTTGTAACTTAGATATTCACCTCCGCGGTTAGAACGCAGAAACTTAATCTTCTTGTTACGATGATTTTCTACCTCATTTTGAAATTCCTTAAACTTCTCGAAAGTTTCGGACTTATGTTTCATAAAGTAGACATACCCATATCTACTCAAGTCATCCGTGAAAGTAAGAACATAACGATATCCACCGCACGATGCTACACTCATTGGGCCACACACATCGGTATGTATTATTTCCAATAAGTTCGTAGCTCGCTCCATTATCCCAGAGAATGGATTCTTAGTCATTTTTCCCATTATACATGCTTTGCATCTTTCAAGTGATTGAAGAAGTCCATCGGAATGGAGTTTCTTCATACGCTTCACTCCAATGTGACCAAGACGACAGTGCCACATGTATGTAGAATTATCATTCATTTTTATTCATTTAGCATCTATATTGTGAACATGTGTATCACTACTATCTAGATTCAATAAGAATAAACCATTCATCTCAGGTCCATGACCGTAAATGGCATTACACATATAAATCGAACAACCATTATTCTTAGACTTGAATGAATAACCATCTCGCAATAAACAAGATCCAGATATAATGTTCATGCTTAACACACGCACCAAATAACAATTATTTAGATTTCAAACTAATCCCGATGGTAGATGGAGAGGGAGCATGCCGATAGCGATCACACCAACCTTGGAGCCATTTCCAACACACATCGTCACCTCGTCTCTCGCTAGTCTTCGTTTATTCCGCAGCTCCTGTTTTGAGTTACAAATATGAGCAACCAAACCAGTATCAAATACCCAGGCACTACTACGATTACTAGTAAGATACACATAAATAACATGTATATCAAATATACCTTTCTTATTGATGTTGTCGTTCTTCAGATTTGCTAGGTACTTGGGGTAATCACGCTTCTAGTGACCACACTCTTTGCAACAAAAGCATTTTGTATCAGGGTTAGGGCCAACGCGGGTCTTCTTCTCATGGGTGGCAACATATTTGCCACCTTCCTTGAAGTTACCCTCGGGCTCACCCTTTTCCTTCATGTCTACTTCAGTAGCCACCAAACTGGCAGCAAGTTCAGTGAGCGATCCAATTGCACCACTTATCTTGTAATTCAGCACAAACTCTTGGTAACTATGTGGGAGCGATTGCAGAACTCTATCCATCGCAAGATCAACCGGGATGTCATATCCTAGTGTCTTGAGACGTTGAACATATCGCATCATAATCATGACGTGATCATTCACAGAGTTGTGTTCCTTCATCTTAACACTAAAGAACTCGCTGGAGATCATATATCTCTCAGCACAGATTTGGCTCTCAAACATGGTTTTGAGTTCATTCACAATCGCATCAACATTGCTAAGTTCAAAGTGTTCTTGGAGTTCAGGCTCCATTGACAGAAGGATCGCATCTTTCACAAGATTGTAGTCATCATGCCTACTAAGGACGAAAACTTTATTACTTGATATTTTAGTGAGAGGGATCATCTTATAATGATACCATCGCGATCTAAGCAATACAAGATGCAAAAAGGATTAACATCACAGGCAATTCATAATATGTGACATGATATGGCCTTTATTCTTGTGCCTTTGATCTCCATCTCCAAAGCACGGACATGATCACCATCATCACCAGCGTGGCGTCAAGGTCAGTGGCGCCGCTTCATGGTTTTCCATCACTTAATAGCAAATATTACAACTACTTGGAATAAAGCTATTACATGATGAATAGACACGCAGGTCTTAACAAAATAAAGACAACCATTATGCTCCTGCCGGTTGCCATATTACAATAAGGATCATTGCATACATCAAATATATTCACAATCACATTGTGGCCATATCACATAACATGCCCCTGCAAAAACAAGTTAGACGCCTCTAATTTTCTTTGCATGTTTTACGTGGCTTGGGGCTTTTGTATAAGAATCGATCTTACCTGTGACATCCCCTGCCTTTATTAAGGTAGGGTCCCCTGTGTTTACAATGCTAGTCCCTGGATCAATAGCTAGCATCCACAGTTTTAGATGTGATATCAAGAAACAAATGTCATAATATAACTTTATAACCAGGAATAACATAGTTTTATTACATCATATATAGCTCATATGGCTATTACATTACATTGCAGCGGAATAACTATAGTCTTGGGTCCTTCATCTTCAAAGTGCCACAGGCAGATGTTGGTTGTAGACTTTGTAATCCTAATCAATCAATCAATCTTCACTAAAATCAATCAAACCTGCAACATTACAAGTTATAGCCACAAGGGTCAATACATTGGAATTGTATTGGCAAGTGATACTTTGGTAGTATAGTGGAGTCTATCATCTATATGCATTTGGCTAAGTGGAGTTGAGGCTTGCATTGCTCAAAATAGATTTTTCCTATCATTTTGAAAACACTAAGTTTTTGTTTTGACAAAAAACATTCCCAAGGCATCTACCAATCAAAGACTGAAGATCCACTCAGGGCATCTACCAATTAGAGACTGAAGATTTGCTTGGCAAAAACATTTTTCTCAACCAAAGATTGAAGATCCTCTCAAGGCATCTACCAATCAGAGGTTTAAGATTTCACACAACCCTTGTTCACCCACAAATTTTAATTTAGAAATTGGAGTGATGAGATTCTTGATTGCTTCCATGTCTTGATGCTCAAATTGTCCTTTACCAGGGACATGGCTAAGTACTTAGGTTTTACACTCTGCAGAGGTGGTGCACTTTCCCCACAAGACTTGGTTTCCCAAGACAAGATCCTTCAGAAGCCTTTCCTTAGTCATATGGACGCGTTCCAACCTATCAAACACTACCACCCACTGTCCATATGGCTAAGTTCTTGCAACCTATATGATCATGGCAGAGCCCATATTGCCAAGTGGTTGCACTTGAAGCTTCTCAACATTTGACATCTCAAATATCTTTGTTCCTGGGTGGCCATCCACAAGTGTGATACACCAGGGTAGTCCATTGAATGGGCCCTGAGTAACCACTCAACATAAACCATTCCTTCCATTTCCACCCAGGTGATTCATTCATTTAGTTGGTTTATTAAACAAAACATAAGTCCTTAGACTTAGGATATTTTTCCATAGTGTGAATATATAAACCACCCTTGTTTTCTAGTAGCTAGGCTAAGCATGATAGTAATAGGATTCTTACTTAGGAAAATCCTACTAGGGATTCATCTACAAAGTTTCCTATAGCAAAGTCTATACTTAACAAAACCATGCAAGTTTTACTTAGCAAAAACACTAATGCATAGAGAAAATAATGGGACATTAGATATGAAGCATCACTTGCCTTTTTGGTAGAGGGTATAGGTTTACTTCCTTGTCCTTGCAACAATCACACTCTTCAAGTCACTACAAACAATCAAGCAAGGCACAAACTCAATCTACCAATCAAGCAAAACAACACACACAAAATAACAAAGTCAAAGAAATGCATGCAAGCATGCCAAGCTTTGCTTTGTTTGAAAAAGTGGTTCCTAGTGGGTCATAGACATTTGAGTACATCTAAGTCATGCATAAGCATGCAAAGGTTGGTTCTATTGTAAGGATGGTCTCCACTAGGCTTCTAAACTTTGTAAGTTCCAAATTGGTCATTTACCAAAATGGCAAAGTAATTTGCAAAGGGTTTCACTAAGGCATTAACCTATAGGGTTCACCAAGTATGTTTTCAAATCACAAACTTGGGGTTTGGGGTTAGTGGGTTTAAAACAAATCACTTTCCAAAGGTTTTCCTTCAAAATCAATTTTTATGAAAACCACATTTCTATTTGACTAGAAATGGTTTTAAATCAAGGATTCCTTATTTTGTTTCACCAAATGAGTTTCTATTGCAAAACTTGGTGTTTGGGTCAGTAGGTTTGGTCTAAACCATTTTCTCCAAAGTTTTTCACTCAAAAACATTTTCATAACCAAAACAATAGATTTTGATTAGCTAGAAATGGACTAAACTAATTAATCCATTCTATTCTTTTCCAAAATCATTTTCCAAAACATGGGTTGGTCTCTAGGGTCAGTAAGGTCACAACAAACTAATTGGCAAAGGTTTTAACCCTGAAAACATTTTTAAACAATTTTTCTAATGTTAGCAAGCACACAAAAGAATCTGCAAAATCAAGCAAGCTAACAGTTACTATTTGCTAAACTAAGGCCAGGGTTGGTTAGGGCTTGTTCTCCTGAATCCAACGACATAAAATTTGTAATTTTTGGACGTGTGGATCCAAAGTTACAAGGGTTTAAAGTTTGCAAAAGTTTTTGTTTTCAAATTCTGTTTTAAACCTAACAGGCGACACGCGGCGCGTTTTAATTCGCCGGTACCGGTTCGGTGTGGATCACCAACGAAAGCCGTTGGATTAAGTTACATCGCACGGGTCAGATTGCATACCTCTTCGGCGTTTAAGTGATCTATCGTAGGCGTTCGATCCAGATCCTACGGCTGCTATCAATCAGACCACTAACTGGCGGCGCTGCGGTGGCTACCGGCGGCGGAGCGGTCGGTCGACGACGGAGCCAGCGATACAGGAAGCAAGAGAGGAAAAGGGAAGGCTCACCGAGTTCGCAAGAACGTGGGGAAGCTCGAGGTAGTGTCTTCTTATCGCGGGGCGTACTGGAGTGAGCTTGATTGCTCGCCGGAGTTGCTGCGGGCGGCGGTGCTCTCGGGTTGTCGTCGTTGGCGTCGCTGTGGATCACAAGGGAGCAATCCAAGGGTACGGTTAAACGCGCAAGGGCACGGCGTAGGTGTGTGCGTGAACGAGAAGGCGCGGGGCAGTCATGTGCTTACCAGAAGAGTCGCCGGAGTTTGCAGTAAACGCGGTGGTCTCAGTCGTGGTCGGAGACGTCGCTACAGGTCACGAGAAGACAGACCGAGGTTAGGGTTAGACACAGGAGATCATGGCGGAGCTATGAGCGTGAACGAGAGGGCTCGGGGTGGTCAGAAATTACCTGTGGGGCTCGCCGGAGTGGAAGCAGACGGTGGTGACGGTGGTCGTCGTCGAAGGCGAGGTTACAGGGTACCCGTGGTTGAATGGAAGGCACTGACAGAAGCGCCAGGGAGTGGAGAAGCTGCTAGGGTGCTTAGGGATGCAAGGGGCGGTGGGGTTTCGTCAGAATTGTCACCGAAACATCATCGGACAGGCGGTGTGCGGCGCAATTCGCTCAGCCTGGGGGCAAGTCGAGGTGTGAGGTCTGGGGGAAAGGGAGGAGAAGGCACTGGCGTTTAAGTAGGTGTCGTCGCGGCGAGAGATTAACGCAGCGTTAACGAAATTTATTCGGCGGAATCAAAGCAGAAAACGGCCGGCGAGAGGAGGAAGAATCGGTCGCGGTGGGAACGACGATGAACAGTAGGAATGGGGTCCACTGGTCAGTGGGAAAAAGATAGAAGAGGAAGGGTCCACCAGTCAGCCTCGGTGAGGGTTTCTTTCGTGGTGTAGAAAACGGTTCGGGAAAAAATAAGAGGAGGTGGGGTCATCTCGTCAGCGAGAGAGAGAGAGGAGGAGTGGGTCCTGGTTGTCAGTCTCTGTGCGGGTCTGTTTCTGAGTGAGAAAAGGTTTCTTCGGGGGAGAGGGAGAAGACTGGGCTGGTCTGGGCCTTAGTGGGCTGGGTCTGTCCTTTTCTTATTTTTTTCTGTCTGCTTTCTTTTTCCTTTTCTATTTCTATTTTCTGTTTTAAATTTTCAATCAATTGTTCAAGCATTCAAACAAATTCAAACAATTCAAACAACACTCAACTTTACACTTTGAATTTGGTTCTGTTTGTCAACATAATCCAAATCTCAAAACAAAATAATATTTTTATTTATTTTAGGATCCATTTATTATTTAAATAAAGTGGATCTTTAGTTTAATAAAATAGGGTTTTGATTTATTTAATAAAATTTCCATTTGAAATCCAATTATTTTCAAAACCAAACCAGAAGGTTTTATTTGAAAAATAAAAGAATACTTGGAAACTTATTTAAATAAACAAATAAGTTTTGGTGTTTAATTAAAATGGGAAAGCCTTTACTTAAATAAAATTGGATATTTAAATCCTTATTATTTTATTTAAATAATCCTTTACTCATTTTAATCAAAGCAAAACCTTTTAATAAAAGATTTCAAAGTAGTAATAAAATACTTGGTGTTCATTTAAAATGGGAAAAGCCTTTTACTTAAATAAAATTGGATATTTAAATCCTTATTATTTTATTTAAATAAACCTTTACTCATTTTATCAAAACAAAATATTTTATTACAAAAGCTTGGCCAAAATTAATTTAGCTCACCTTTTCATTTGAAAACAAAGTCTTTTATTAAAAGATCCAAAATAGTATTTCCAAAACAATTTATTTTCCTTTGATAAATGTTTAACTTTATAAATCCCTTTAGGATTATTTTTTTGGTCACCAATTGGTAGGGGCTTTTGGTAAGGGCTTTAATAGTTTTGGAAATTCAATTTCCTTATCTTATTATATTCACAGGATTTTGTCTATGGTTCCAAACTAAGTGAAACCAATCTCTAAGGTCTTTCTTGATCCTTTGTGCATATTTGTTGATCAACTTTGATATGGATCAAATCCATAGATTTGGGGTAACTTTGGAAATGATTTCCTTCCATTAGGGTTTAGGGATTTGGGTTTATTTTCCAAGTGTTCAAATTTCCAGATACATTCATTGAGGAATGCATTTCCCTTGATTTGGATTTGTTGAATTCAAACTTTGACCAAAGTTTGTTCAGGATGGGATTTTAAGTTTCCTTTTAGAAACAAAAGTTTCTTTTCACCCTGATTTTCAACAAAAATTTATTTTGTTTATTTATTTTTCACATTACAAGATTTTGAAAATCTTGGGATGTGACATTACCTATGAACAAGAACCACAACGCTGATACAAGTGTTGTCAGATGCTAATTGTAAATTGAATCTTAACTATGGTGAGAGAGACAGACACCCGCAAAGCCACTTGTGTAATGCAAGTTGCATGTCAAGCGTGGAGAAAGTCTCATGTGCGAGGACATGTAAGGTTAGCCTGAGCCACTTCATCCCACCATCCCGCAAGATGCAAAGTACACGTGAAGACAACGGAAACAAAAGCATCAACGCCCACAAAACCATTGTGTTCTACTCGTGTAATAGATCTATGCATAGACACGGCTCTGATACCACTGATGGGTTCGTAGCAAGGAAAACAAAAAAAATTCTACCGCAAGAATGAACAAAACCAAGATCTAATCTATGGAAAAGCTAAGATCTAATCTATGAGATAAGTGTAGTGAGATAGATCTATACTAACCCTTGTAGATCCAAAACCTTGTTCGAGATCAGATCTTGTGGTTGATGTAGACGATCACTTGTCGATCTCAAGATCAAGTAGACGGTCCTTCTGGTGCCGTGTTCAGGCAGCGCTTCCGCACTCGGTCACACGTGCGGAGTCGATGTAGACCATCCTATCCCCGTTCCAGCGGAGGTGGTAGATCTCCGTGGAATTCCAGCAGCACGACAGCGTGGTGGTGGTGGTGGAGAAGAATTTCTGCAGGGCTACGCCTAAGCCGGAGTAGGAGGACGGTGGAGGAGAGAGGCGGCCAGGGTTTTGGAGTGGAAGGGGCCAGGGGGAGGCGCCCCCACCCCTCTTTATATAGAGGGGGTGCGGCCTAGGGCTGGCCCCCTTGGCCCTCTAGGGCCGGCGTGCCAAGGGAAAGGGG
This sequence comes from Avena insularis, assembly GCA_023614405.1. Classification (NCBI taxonomy): domain Eukaryota; kingdom Viridiplantae; phylum Streptophyta; class Magnoliopsida; order Poales; family Poaceae; genus Avena; species Avena insularis. The sequence continues at coordinate 88,486,256 of CM042696.1, read as the reverse complement.
GGAGTTTTCTTTCCCCAAGTATTCCCCTTTCTTTCTTGGTTTTCAAGTAAACCCTATAGAATCTTCTAGAACCTTCCGAAACATTCTAAAACCTTCTAGAAGCTCCATATGAATACTCACGGAACGTTTCCGAAAACCAGAAATTGATCTCCATTATATGAATCATATTCTCCGGACAGTTCTGAATCTCCTCGTGATGTCCCGGATCCAATCCGAGACTCCGAACAACATTGAGTCTCCAACTCGTATTCCATATCTACCTAAACAACATCAAACCTTAAGTGTGCCACCCTACGGTTCACGAATATGTAGACATGATCGAGACACCTCTCCGATCAATAACCATCAGCGGGATCTGGATATCCATAAAGGCTCCCACATACTCAACATGACTTCATGATCGATAGAACCATAAACATACGAAATCAATTCCCTTTGTCACGCGATACTCTACTTATCCTAGGTTTAATCATCGGTATCTCCATACCTAGTTCTACCTCGTTACTGATAAGTACTCTTTACTCGTTCCGTGATATGTCATCCCTTGTGACCTAGTCACATGCTTGCAAGCTAATTAGATGACATTCCACCGGGAGGGCCCAGAGCATATCTATCCGTCATATGGATGGACAAATCCTAGTCTTGATCCATGCACTTCAACAAATACTTTCAGAATACCTAATGCCACCTTTATAACCACCCAGTTATGAAGCAGCGTTTGATGTCATCAAAGCAGTCATCCGGTGATGGTGATTAACACAATCTCATGGTCGAAGGATTAGGTTACTATGTATTTGAAAGCTTATAGCAAAAACAAACTTAATGACTTGATCTTATGCGATGCTTACTATGGGTGTGTGTCCATCACATCATTCTCCTAATTATATGATCTTGTTATTAATAACATCCAATGTCCATGATCAGGAAACCATGATCATCTATTAATCAATAAGCTAGTCTTAACAAGAGGCTTACTAGGGACTCTTTTATGTTTACAAAACACACAAGTATTAGTATTTCCTAATAATACAATTATAGGATGGGATGTAAACATTCATCATAAACACAAAGATATAATAATAACCATTTTGTTATTGCCTCTTGGGCATATCTCCAATAGTCTCCCACTTGCACTAGAGTCAATAATCTAGATTACATTGTAATGTACCTAACACCCATGGCATTCTGGTGTTGGTCATGTTTTGCTCTAGGAGAGGTATAGTCAACGGATCTGCCACATTCAGAGCAGTGTGTACTTTGCAAATCTTTATGTCGCCATCTTGGGCATGCTCGTGAATAGCATGGAAACGTAGCTTGATGTGCTTCAGCTTACTGTGTGACCTTTGCTCCTGTGCATTAGCTATGTCACCCGTGTTGTCACAATAGATGGCCATCAGGTCCAATGCACTAGGAACCACACCAAGCTTAGTAATGAACTCCTTCATCCATATCCCTTCTTGTGCAGCCTCCGAAGCAACTATGTATTTCGATTCAATTGAAGATTTCGCCACAATGCTTTGCTTGGCACTCCTCTAGCTCACTGCAACACCATTCAAAATAAATACGTATCCAGATTGTGACTTCAGGTCATCCGGGTCGGTGTTCCAACTAGCATCGGTGTAACTGGTTACAACAAGCTGTTCATCACCTCCATAAGAAAGAACCATATCCTTAGTCTTATTCAGGTACTTAAGGATATTTTTGACCATTGTCCAGTGTTCCATTCCAGGATCACTTTGATATCTGCTAGTCAAAATAACATCATGTGCTATATCTGGTCTTGTACACAGCATGGCATACATGACAAAGCCTATGGCCGAGGCATAGGGGATTTTATTCATCTTCTCTCTATCTTTTGTCGTAGTTGGACTTTGAGTCTTACTCAAGGTCTTACCTGGCAACATGGGCAAGAACCCTTTCTTGCTTTCTTCCATTCTAAATCTCTTTAGAACCTTGTCTAGGTATGTACTTTGTGAAAGCGCTATTAAGCGTCTTGATCTATCTCTATAAATCTTGATGCCTAAAACGTATGCCTCTTCGCCAAGATCCTTCATTGAAAACCTATTGTTCAAATAGGCTTTGACACTTTCAAGGAGTTCTATATCATTCCCAATCAACAATATGTCATCCACATATAGTATTAGGAATGCTACAGAGCTCCCACTCACTTTCTTGTAGATACAAGCTTCTCCATAAGTCTGTATAAATCCAAAGTTTTTTATCACCTTATCAAAACGTTGATTCCGACTCCGGGATGCTTGCTTCAGCCCATAAATGGAGCGTGGAAGCTTGCATACCTTGTCAGCATCTTTAGGGTCGACAAAACCTTTGGGTTGTACCATATACAACTCTTCCTCAATGTCACCATTAAGGAACACCGTGTTTTGACATCCATCTGCCAAATCTCATAATCGAAATATGTAGTGATTGGTAACAAAATCCTCACAGACTTTAGCTTCACTACCGGTGAGAAAGTCTCATCGTAGTCAACTCGTTGAATTTGTCGGAAGCCTTTCACGACAAGTCGAGCTTTATAGACAGTAACATTACCATCAACATCTGTTTTATTTTAAAGATCCATTTGTTCTCAAAAGCCTTGCGGCCATCTGGTAAGTCCACCAAAGTCCATACTTGGTTTTTGTACATGGATCCCATTTCGTATTTCATGGCTTCTTGCCATTTGCCGGAATCTGGGCTCATCATAGCTTCCTCATACGTCGAAGGGTCATCGATGTTGTCTACCAACAGGACATTCAACGCAGGGTCATACCAATCAGGAGTGGCATGGACCCTCATCAACCTGCGAGGTTCAGCAGCAACTTCATTCGAAGTTCCATGATCATCATCATTAGCTTCCTCTCTTATTGGTGCAGGCGGCACAAAAAATTCTTCTAGTGGTGCGCTTATCTCAAATCCGAGAGAAGGTTCAACAACCTCGTCGATTTCTACTTTCCTTCCAGTCACTTCTTTCGAGAGAAACTCCTTCTCAAGAAAGGATCCATTTTTAGCAACGAAAACTTTGCATTTGGATCTATGATAGAAGGTATACCCAATTGTTTCTTTAGGGTATCCTATGAAGACGCATTTTTCCGCTTTGGGTTCAAGCTTGTCGGGTTGTAACTTCTTTACATACACTTCGCAGCCCCAAACTTTAAGCAACGACAACTTAGGTTTCTTACCAAACAACAATTCATACGCTGTCGTTTCAACGGATTTAGATGGTGCCCTATTTAAAGTGAATGCGGTTGTCTCTAATGCATAACCCCAAAACGATAACGGTAAATTTGTAAGAGACATCATAGATCGAACCATATCTAAGAGAGTTCGATTACGACGTTCGGACACACCATTACGCTGTGGTGTTCCCGGCGGTGTCAATTGTGAAAGTATTCCACATTTCTTTAAATGCATGCCAACCTCGTAACTTAGATATTCACCTCCGTGGTTAGAACGCAGAAACTTAATCTTCTTGTTACGATGATTTTCTAACTCATTTTGAAATTCCTTAAACTTCTCGAAAGTTTCGGACTTATGTTTCATAAAGTAGACATACCCATATCTACTCAAGTCATCTGTGAAAGTAAGAACATAACGATATCCACCGCGTGATGCTACACTCATTGGGCCGCACACATCGGTATGTATTATTTCTAATAAGTCTATAACTCACTCCATTATCCTAGAGAATGGAGTCTTAGTCATTTTTCCATTAGACATGCTTCATATCTTTCAAGTGATTCAAAATCAAGTGATTCAAGAAGTCCATCGGAATGGAGTTTCTTCGTGCGCTTCACCCCAATGTGACCAAGACGATAGTGCCACATGTATGTAGAATTATCATTCATTTTTATTCATTTAGCATCTATATTGTGAACATGTGTATCACTACTATCGAGATTCAATAAGAATAAACCATTCATCTCAGGTGCATGACCGTAAAAGATATTACTCATATAAATCGAACAACCATTATTCTTAGACTTGAATGAATAACCATCTCGCAATAAACAAGATCCAGATATAATGTTCATGCTTAACACAGGCACCAAATAAAAATTATTTAGATTTAAAATTAATCCCGATTGTAGATGGAGAGGGAGCGTGCCCACGGCGATCACACCAACCTTGGAGCCATTTCCAACACACATCATCACCTCGTCTCTCGCTAGTCTTCGTTTACCCCGTAGCTCCTGTTTTGAGTTACAAATATGAGCAACCGAACTAGTATCAAATACCCAGGCACTAGTACGATTACTAGTAAGATACACATAAATAACATGTATATCAAATATACCTTTCTTCTTGGTGTTGCCGTTCTTTAGATTTGCTAGGTACTTGGGGTAATCACGCTTCCAATGAACACACTCTTCGCAACAAAAGCATTATGTATCAGGGTTTAGGCCAGCGCGGGTCTTCTTTTTAGGTGTGGGAACAGATTTGCCGCCTTCCTTGAAGTTACCCTCGGGCTCACCCTTTTCCTTCATGTCTAATTCAATAGCCACCAAACTCGCAGCAAGTTCAGTGAGCGATCCAATTGCACTACTTATCTTGTAATTCAGCACAAACTCTTGGTAACTGGGTGGGAGCGATTGCAGAACTCTATCCGTCGCAAGATCAACCAGGATGTCATATCCTAGTGTCTTGAGACGTTGAACATAGCGCATCATCATCATGACGTGATCATTCACAGAGTTGTGTTCCTTCATCTTAACACTAAAGAACTCTCTGGAGATCATATATCTCTCAGCACGGATTTGGCTCTCAAACATGTTTTGAGTTCCTTCACAATCGCATCAACATTAAGTTCAAAGTGTTCTTGGAGTTTAGGCTCCATTGACAGAAGGATTGCATATTTCACAAGATTGTAGTCATCATGCTTTGTGTCATACACACTGCGCTCATCTCGAGATGCAGTATTTGTAGGTGGGTCACCTAGTGGTGCATCCAGCACATAGGCCAATTTACCAGCATCGAGGATAATCCTCATGTTATGGAACTAGTCCGTGAAGTTGCTTCCATTGTATTTCAACTTTTCTTTCTTTAGGAACGCATTAAAAATGATGGAGGGGGTCGCCATAATCTACAACATATTTGCAAAGAGTTTAGACTAAGTTTATGACAAATTGAGTTCAAATTTAATTCTTAAATTAACTAGGTGAACTCCCACTAAAAAAAACATCCCTCATGTTGCCTTAGTGATTACACGAACCAAATCCACTACACCAAGTCCGTTCTTCACGAGAGAAAATGTAGCTTCAAAGGCGAACAATCAACATGTTCATCATATCATTCATATGACTCATGCTTTACCTTTCGGTATTCCATGTTCTGAGACCATGTATGTCCATGCTAGGCTCGTAAAGATTAACCTTAGTATCTGCATGTGCAAATCTGGCTTGCACCCGTTGTATGCACACGTAGAATCTATAACACCTGATCATCACGAGATGCTTTGAAACGACGAGTCTTAGCAACAGTGCCTACTAAGGATGCACACTTTATTACTTGATATTTTAGTGAGAGGGATGATCTTATAATTCTACCGCCGTGATCTAAGCAATACAAGATGCAAAAAAGGATTAACATCACATGCAATTCATAATATGTGACATGATATGGCCTTTATTCTTGTGCCTTTGATCTCCATCTCCAAAGCACGGACATGATCACCATCATCACCAGCGTGGCGTCAAGGTCAGTGGCGCCGCTTCATGGTTGTCCATCACTTAACAACAACTATTACAACTACTTGGAATAAAGCTATTACATGATGAATAGACACGCAGGTCTTAACAAAATAAAGACAACCATTATGCTCCTGCCGGTTGCCATATTACAATAAGGATCATTGCATACATCAAATATATTCACAATCACATCATGGCCATATCACATCACATGCCCCTGCAAAAACAAGTTAGACGCCTCTAATTTTCTTTGCATGTTTTACGTGGCTTGGGGCTTTCGTATAAAACCGATCTTACCTACCAACAAGAACCACAACGCTGATACAAGTGTTGTCAGATGCTAATTGTAAATTGAATCTTAACTATGGTGGGAGAGACAGACACCCGCAAAGCCACTTGTGCAATGCAAGTTGCACGTCAAGCGTGGAGCAAGTCTCATGTGCGAGGACATGGAAGGTTAGCCCGAGCCACTTCATCCCACCATCCCGCAAGATGCAAAGTACATGTGAAGACAACGGCAACAAAAGCATCAACACCCACAAAACCATTGTGTTCTACTCGTGCAATAGATCTACGCATAGACATGGCTCTAATACCACTGATGGGTTCATAGCAGGGAAAACAAAAAAAATCTACCGCAAGGACGAACAAAACCAAGATCTAATCTATGGAAAAGCCAAGATCTAATCTACGAGATAAGTGCAACGAGATAGATCTGTACTAACCCTTGTAGATCCAAAACCTTGTTCGAGATCAGATCTCGTGGTTGATGTAGACGATCACTTGTCGATCACAAGATCGAGTAGACGGTCCTTCTGGTGCCGCGTCCAGGTAGCACTTCCGCAGTCGGTCACACGTGCGGAGTCGATATAGACCTTCCTCTCCCTGTTCCAGCGGGCAGCGGAGGTGGTAGATCTCCATGGAACCCCAGCAGCACAACAGCGTGGTGGTGGTGGTGGAGAAGGATTTCTGCAGGGCTTTGCCTAAGCCAGAGCAGGAGGACGGTGGAGGAGAGAGGCGGCCCGGGTTTTGGAGTGAAAGGGGCCAGGGGGAGGCACCCCCACCCCTCTTTATATAGAGGGGGTGCGGCCTAGGGCTGGCCCCCTTGGCCCTCTAGGGCCGGCGTGCCAAGGGAGAGGGGGGAGTTTTCTTCCCCCCAAGTATTCCCCTTTCTTTCTTGGTTTTCAAGTAAACCCTATAGAATCTTCTGGAACCTTCCAAAACATTCTGAAACCTTCTAGAAGCTCCATATGAATACTCGTGGAACGTTTCCGAAAACCAGAAATTGATCTCCATTATATGAATCATATTCTCTGGACAGTTCCGGATCTCCTCGTGATGTCCCGGATCCAATCTGAGACTCCGAACAACATTTAGTCTCCAACTCGTAATCCATATCTACCTAAACAACATCGAACCTTAAGTGTGCCACCCTATGGTTTGCGAATATGTAGACATGATCGAGACACCTCTCTGATCAATAACCATTAGCGGGATCTGGAGATCTATAAAGGCTCCCACATACTCAACATGACTTCGTGATCGATAGAACCATAAACATACAAAACCAATTCCCTTTGTCACGCGATACTCTACTTATCCTAGGTTTGATCATCGGTATCTCCATACCTAGTTCTACCTCATTACTGATAAGTACTCTTTACTCGTTTTGTGATATGTCATCCCTTGTGACCCAGTCACATGCTTGCAAGCTAATTAGATGACATTCCACCGGGAGGGCCCAGAGCATATCTATCCGTCATATGGATGGACAAATCCCAGTCTTGATCCATGTGCTTCAATACATACTTTCAAAATACCTAATGCCACCTTTATAACCACCCAGTTACGAAGACGTGTTTGATGTCATCAAAGCACTCATCCAGTGATGGTGATTAACACAATCTCATGGATGAAGGATTAGGTTACTATGTATTTGAAAGCATATAGCAAAACGAACTTAATGACTTGATCGTATGCTATGCTTACCATGGGTGTGTGTCCATCACATCATTCTCCTAATGATATGATCTTGTTATTAATAACATCCAATGTCCAAGATCAGGAAACCATGATCATCTATTAATCAACAAGCTAGTCTTAACAAGAGGCTTACTAGGGACTCTTTTATGTTTACAAAACACACAAGTATTAGTGTTTCCTAATAATAAAATTATAGCATGGGATGTAAACATTCATCATAAACCCAAAGATATAATAATAAACATTTTATTATTGCCTCTTGTGCATATCTCCAACAGAATCCTCCCTGGTTCTGGTGTAAAATTCCACTCCATAGTTGGCTCGTATATCTTCAGATTTCTAAGGTTCATGCTAATATTAAGCATAGGTTTTAGACTATGGATCATTAAACTTAGACTCCCGAACTGCACCCTTTGAAAAGGCTGGTTTAGGATGTCTAACTTCTTCATCTAATTCCCTTATGCGTCCAATTGCCCTTACAGGATGAGTGAAATCCTCAGGGGCAGTATCCACTCCTAGATTAGAACTTGATAGGTTTTATGATAGGTATTAAGTAATGACCTATAATGATTCATGTATTCAGCAGCTAAAGTAGATTCAGTATGCTGATGTCTACGCACTTCTATTCTTGTAGATAGTTGTTGGGCCTCCAAGTGCAGAGGTTTGTAGAATAGCAGCAAGTTTTCCCTTAAGTGGATCACCCAAGGTTTATCGAACTCAGGGAGGAAGTGGTCAAAGGTATTCCCTCTCAAGCAACCCTGCAATCAAGATACAAGAAGTCTCTTGTGTCCCCAACACACCCAATACACTTGTCAGGTGTATAGGTGCACTAGTTCGGCAAAGATATAGTGAAATACAAGTGGTATGGATAATTAAGTGGTAACGATGCTAGAAAATACTTTGATGGCGTGGAAGAGACTAAAGGTAAACTGAAATAAAGATAGAAGCAAGAAAACATGTAACAGATCTAGTTGCAAATGGTGTTTCAATGCTTAGAAACAAGTCCTAGGGATCATACTTTCACTAGTGAACACTCTCATATAAATACTATCTCTTTATGATACTACTCTGAACTACTCTCCGGTTGGACACTCTAATCCATGGTAGGGCTATAACAGCACACCTCAAAGTTCGATTTTCCCATCTAGATAACCCCACACTGTCACCTTGAGCACTAGATGGTTCCAACAAACACCACAATTTCATAGAGACATCCAACTCCAAATATAACTCATAACAAGTATTTGTAATCTCTAGCCTAACTGCCACCATGGTGTGCACGCTGTCACTTTCACACACTTGGGGAGAGCAGAGATATATTAAAGCACTTGAGTAGCAAGGTAGATCTACTTGATTACAAAGCTCATGATCACAATATGATCATGCATAGAGAGAGAGATGAACACATAGCTACCGGTAGAACCCTTAGCCTCAAGAGAGAACTACTCCCACCTCATCATGGGAGTCAGTAACGGCGATGGAGATGGTGGTGGAGATCGATGGAGATGGCTTCGGGGGAATTTCCCGTCTGTGGTGTCTGGAACAGACTTTCATCCCCGAATCTCCCTTGGGTGGCGTGTCATGGAACTTTTCATGGCTGGAGACTTGACTATTTAGGGTTTCTGTATCGGAGGCATCTTATAGGCGAAAGGGGAGGTCGGGGTGGTGCCCGAGGCGGCCAGACCACCCCCTGGCGCGGGTCAGGCTTGGCTGCACGGCCAGGTGGTATGGTGCCCCCTGGCCCCTCTCTGTCTTGTATTTTGGCTCCGTGTCCCTCTCGGTGAAATACTGACTTTGGCTTTTGTCTCGTCCAATTCAGAGAATATTCATTTTCTGACTTACCTTTAACCAAAAACAGCAGAAAACTGGCAGCTGGCACTGTGGCTCTTGTTAATAGGTTAGTCCAAGAAAGTGTATAGAAAGTACTCCAAAGTGTGGCAAAACATAAGAAAGTAGATAAAACCAAGCATGGAACATCAAAAATTATGGATACGTTTACAACATATCAACATCCCCAAGCTTAACTCCTGCTCGTCCTCGAGTAGGTAAGTGATAAAAAGAAAGAATAATTTTTGAGGTGACATGCACCATCATAAACTTGATCAAAGTATTTGTAAAACAATGATAGCTGGGATCATAGTACTTCAATCATAACATGAAAGACAAAGTTCTAACAATAAGACATAGCAACTATGTTGCAACATGAAAAGGCACAAACAAAAGATTCATGAATAACAATGCTTTGCAAGACGTTTGTTTGTTTCACATCAAGAAAACATAGCATAGTGGCATTCAGCTTGCCCCTCATAGAGTAGCAAACATAAATGCATAGGACACCTTCAAAGTTCATAAGAGTGACTAGATACAAATAGTTTAAGAACAAGCAATATCAAAGTTATGCATCAATCAACAAGTCTTGGGACAATGCACATAGAACTAAGAACGGCCACTATGCTCTCAAAGTAGGTGCATAAAGATAGAAGGTGGAGACTCAACATAAAAGTAAAAGAAAGGCCTTCATAGAAGGAAGTAGGGATTCAAGTTTCATAAAGAGCTTCCAAAAATTATGGTACTTTTTAGCTTTCTGCTCTCATTGCCCCTATCATAAGCATCTTGAAGTGATTAAGGTTAAAGTGGACAAACTATGGAGTATATGCTTGACAAAGTATAAGTTGGAAATCTCATGTCCCTTGAATACGAGGGCCGCTCCTCATGCTACTCAAGTTTAGTTATCGGTAAGTCCTTGTCATAGTAAGTACATGTGTATCATAGAGAACCGCCAACGGGGTACCCCTTGCCTGATGATACGGAAGAATCCCCATATCAAAATGACAAGGCAAGCAGACAACGAGCATCTCAGCAATCTTCTTATTTACCATGGGAAAATGGTGCTTTTTTATCTCTTTCCTCTTTTCTCATATCTCTTTTTTTTCTTTTTCTCTTTATCTCAATATCTGACTCTTTTTTATAAGAAGAATGCTTCATAGATAGCTCATTATGGTTACGCTGCAGGTGTCCACCATGATTAGGCATGGATTAGACCAGCGACCTAGGCATTTCTCTAACACACATACATAACTCCATGGACTTACAAGCTCCCCTTTCATTTCACACCGACGACATCCATAGACAAAAGAGCATGATATCAACTAGGTACAATGTACAAGTGCAATGTTGAAAGTGTTTCCCATGTCAGCATGGTTCTGCTAATCCCCAACATATAAGTGCAAGCATATACAACATAGATGACACAATGGTTCAAGTTTATTAAGGGCAAGAAAAGTAAAGTGTGCCATCAAGTTCGTGAGAGCTTTAATCACTAGTTTTCTCATAACAAGTTTAATTCGGAAGGTAGATAAAAACATGAATATACTTGGAATAGCAAATGCTAATAGGTAGGTATGGTGGACTCCTTGGAATAACTTGGTTTTAGGAGTTGGATGCATGAGTGGAACTCATACTTGGTTATGGAGGCTAGCAAAAGACTGGGAGCGACCAACTAAGAGAGCAATAATTGCCATAATCATGCAAAGCGACAAAACATCATTAATCAAAGCATAAAGTGATACTACAAGTCAAAAACTAAAGGATCATAAAGGCTATAGTGACTTGGGATAGTCATAACATGGTGTGAGCATGCGCCAAGTCAACCCAAATAAAGCATCAAAGGAGAATACCACAATACTATGCTTTAATATGCTAAAACAACGCATGATTCTTTCAAGGCACATTAAGCAATCTCAATTGTTTATAACATGTCATGCTATAGCAAAGATCACTAAGCATAAAGCCAAAACAATATCAAGCATGGCATGACAAAGCATAGGCCACCGTCAAAAACAAGCTCCTTTTACCACTTAAGCATGAACTTTTCCTACTCTTTTCCAATCCAAACCAAACTATTTGAAAACCAATGTATGAAAGAGGAGGTCCAACCAATTTATTCAGCAAACTAAGAAAACCAAGCAAACAAAAACCAAAAACAAAAACCAAGACGCTCCAAGAACAACACAACTGTGCATGAAACAATAAAAATGAAGTGTTTGGAAGAAACCTGAGATTTTTATTGATGAAGAAGGGGATGCCTTGGGCATCCCCAAGCTTTGACGCTTGTACCTCTTGAATATTTCTTGGGGTGACACGAGGTGGCATCCCCAAGCTTGAGTTTTAGTCCATTCTTCATCTCATTACATCATTCTCTCCATACACCTGAAATTTTTTCTTCATACAAAACTTCACATAATCTTTATTAGCAACATTAGTGCACTCAAGATAATAAGTCTTTAGGTTCAGTTTCAACACCAATAAAACTTCCATTAAATCACAAGCTACTGTAGCACATCCCTCAAAAAGCTCAATTCCCCAAAAGAACTCAAAAAGGAACCAACAAGAAGCAAATGCAAATAATGGCAGAAATCTGTCGAAACAGACCAGCAGGTAAAACCCAATTTTTTTAAGACCTTTTGTTGCTCAACTCAAAAAGTGTTGAACTAGCGAAAGTTAGATAACAACCTGGGGCAGAAGCACAAAAATTCACGCCTCAAAACGACGTACCAAGATTTTACACGAATTTTTATGGCGAAGCACAAAAATTTGTTTTAGGACAGCAACTTTCCCAATCATTACTTCTCTCTCATTAGAGGTTACTCTTGGCACAAAAAGCAAATAAAAAGAATAAGGAGAGGTTATTACTGAGGTAATAACTTCCAAGACTCATCTAAAACTTTTGGGTTATCTCCCAATAAGTACTTTTCTTTAACGCCTTTAAGTTAGGCTTGATAGTTTGAGAAGATGCTCACATTGGAAATATGAATTGAAGTAAAAGAGAGCATCAAGAAGCAAATTCAAAGCACATTTAAGTCTAACCCACTTCCTATGCATAGTAATCTTGTAAAGAAACAAGTCATGAAAGCACAAAGCAACAAGCATAGTAAAGCAAAACAAGTGCAACTTCAAGACTTTCAACATAAAGAGGGGAAACTTAATATTATTGAGATGCATAAAACCATGTTTCCCTCTCTCATAATAACTTTCAGTAGCATCATTGTAACTACCTCGGTGAATTACGCTCTTAGTTACATGCCTGGATGAGCGAAAGTGGTTAAAATAGTACGGTGGGGCCCAGGGGCCACTCACAGGTAGACCTTTCGACCGTCCTAACCACGTTCAGAACATCGGGACAAGAACGAGCGACGTAATCGGCAGGCAAAGGGATCAACTACATACACAAGTGAGTATGTATGCAAGCCACATACAACAGTCCTCAAAGCCATTCCATCTAAAAGAAATAGAAATATTGCAACGCCATACGGCAAGATCCAAATATCCTAGATAGATATAATAGTTTAGGATATCTCCTCATACATCAAATATAAGAGTATCAGGCGGAAGCGGAAAACAAGATCCGAGTATGGATAAGAAGCAAATCGGCATAAGATGCCACATAAATAAACACATCCCGCCCATAGATCTCACGGATCCCCATTCCCGAAATCTCTACACCGAGTGATTGTTGCCGACATCATCCGTCTCCTCCACCCAGTATCCATCTTGCGAATATACCTGTTCATCTGAATCAAACAATTTATCGTGTGAGACCCTAGGGGTACTTAGCAAGTCTTTATGCCTCTAAAGGGGACATAACCAGGGGTGACGCAATTGCAGCAAAAGATAATAACTAACAATTCTATAGATACTCGCTAACCATCCGCCTAACCAATGATAGACGGATGTCAGTTAATTAAGAACAACAGTTATAACAGTATAATTAACAGATCCATCCTCCTTCTCGCTTACCAACGAGAAAGCGGACGAACAACCCCCATCCGTTGGCAGTTTTATTAGCCATTCCATGAGTGTTGCACTATTTACTAGTCAGGTACTTAGTCAAATTAAAAGCGGTACTTAGTTATACTTGTCTATGATCGAGAAACTGTGCTCCAAGTCGTCCATAACCGCGGACACGGCTTTCAAAAAGATTTATCCTGCAGGGGTGCACAAATAGCAACACACACTCGATCAACCTCGGAAAAACCAAATCAAAACCCAACGAGGCATTCACGACAAAGCGATCACATGATTCAGAAATATTTCAGGGGGCCACCCCATTAAGCTACCCGCAACGAAGTTGGCCGGCTCCGAGACGGACCCAAGGTTTGCGCCAATGGCTGTCAACGACTGGGAACCCGAAAGTGTGAATGGGCTTGTCGATACCACGAAAACACTCGCAATCCTAACAAAGACAGGTGCTCCTCGCACAATCTTAAATAAAGCAGTAAAGCATGGTATAAGTACAGGATAGTAATAAAGCCCCAAACTACTTTGTGGCCCCAAGAAATAAGAGTGAATCAAGCTCTGGCTCAGGGGGGTCCATAAGGCCTCCCGGATGTGGATAGTGTGAATAGTCAAGGAACAGGAATCAAGTACTCGGGGTCCTACGGGACACAAGTGAGCATGAAGAACCAAATAGCAGATATTCCTCACCGGTGCCACTTTCATTAGTTATCCCATTACTACTCAGGTTAAGTTGTTTAGGTACCTCGTTATCCATCAGACACTCACATACCCTACACATGCTGTTCTACAACCCGCATGGCTCAAACAACTCCTGTAGTAATGGCTCATGGGATGGAGGAACAAGCTTGTGGGTTTAAAAGTAAAGGCTATGCAGTACTTGGGATTCAATTTAATGCAATCGCGACTCAATGATGCAAGAATAAGATAGAGGCAATATGTACTATATGTATGCAAGCATGTGGTAGTGCTTGCCTGGTAGCTCAGTTGAAGCGAGAGAAGGATCTGGGTAGTGCTCCTGGGATTCCTGATATATCCCCTGCTCAGCGTCTATTCGAGGAAGAACCAAACAAACAAGGCCAACATAAATAAAGTGCACAAGCATATGTATTGAAATGCGACAAGCAAAACAAGCATGCCATGATGAATGATGCACAATTTACATGGTAATAAAGTAGCATGGCATGGGTGAGGTGTGGGGTACAAGAGTAAAGCATTTCATTAAGTTTTAGTCATGTTTTGCTCTCATAACACTTGCTGTACACTTAATATTTTTATGATGCATGCTGCAATTCAGAACATGGAATGCATAGTTAGATTAGGCTCGACGCGCTGATCAATTTAGACATATTATTTGTCAAATTTGGAGTTATAAAACTAAAGTTATTAATTAATTAAGAAAAAGGGCATTTTATTGTAATTTTAATCATCTCGAAAATTAAAGTGCTCAAATAATATTTTGAATGGCATTTTTGAATTCCTCACATTTTTCTGATTCAAAAACATATATCATTTGTATCATTTGGGATTATAATTCAAAAGATATTTAAAACAGATTTAAATTCATATTAAAACATTTTGTGAAATTGTTTTTATAAGATGTAAAAACCGTAAAAACTTTGTCACCTAGCCCAGTGCTAGCCAAAGCCACCGGCTGTGTGGGCCATTTACTGGGCGACACAGTATGAGAGAGATTTTGCAATCATGAGTACCCAGCCCGTGAGACTGACAGGTGGGACCCGCTGGCTCGCAGGCCCACTTGACAGAGAGAGGTGGAGGGCTGACCACGTGGCGCGGTGAGGAAGTGCGGGTTGAGGTTGGAAGAACTGGGGGGCTTTTCTGCAAAATCGCTAGGGCGGCCAACAGGTGGGGTCGCGAGTACCGCGGGTTGAGCGAGAGATAAAAGGGGGGCTATTTGCAAAGTTACCACAGGCCATCGTTGTTCTTTCTCTGCAATCGCGACAGACGGTGCTCGATCATGAGCACGCTGCTCGCGGTGTGGAGCCAAGGCTGGGTAAGGGATGGTGATGTAGGCGCTGCTGGGTCTTGGTAAGCTTGCGGCGACGCGCCGACGCAGTGACACAGCAGCCACGCACCGAGAGCGTTCGGTGAAACGCCCGGCGAGACCAGGCCGTGCTAGAGATAGAGAGGATGTCAGAGAGGGTCACGGGCTCACCGCGGGGTCGTCGGTGGGGTTGGATCAGGACAGGGCGCAGCAGATCGTCGACGATGCAGACGCCCGGTTCGGCTAGGGTTTCGGTGGCGTCACGGTATTGTGGCAGTTCCGGGGATTCCCCACCTCGCTTGCGTGTACTGGTCGATGCAGGGGTGCATGCTGGGCTTCCCCGACGACCACAGCTCCACGCCATCGGCTTATATGAGGAGGTGGAGGAGAAGCCGACGATGCTCACCGGATTTGGAGAAGAGAAGCAGGGGAGGAAGGGATCGGCGCAGCGGTCCAGGGTGGATCTGGGCGAGGTAGAGGAGGCGTGGGGAAGGGAATAAACAGAGAGGGAGAGGAGAGGTGCTGTGTGGACGCGTGGTAGAGGTAAAGGTGGCTTTGGCCACCTTTTCCTCCTCCTTCTCTCACGTGCACGACGTGAGCGGCCAGGACAGGTAGGGTGGAGGCTACAAGGCGGGCCAAGGGGCGACCCAGGAGGGTAGGCTCAGGTGGGACAGGCCCGGCAGTGAGAGAGAAAGAGAGGAGAGGGGAGGCTCGGGTGTAGCTTCGTCTAGGGTTTAGTGGGGCTCGGGTTAGGAGTGGGGGTAGGTGGGTAGCTAGGTGGTGGTAGCTGATTAGGTTAGAGAGAGGATTAGAGGGAGAGGGGGTCTCGGCAAGGAGGAGCCAAGGTGGAGTAGGTAGCTAGGGTTAGGTTTTTAAGAAGAAGAGAGAGGTTTAGGGTTTGAGGTAAAAATAAAGAGAAAGGGTAGGTAGGTAGATTAGAGAGGGTGTTTAGAGTTTTTAGAGTATGAGTCCCAAGATCCCACCAGCATGTGGTAGTGGGATGGAGAGTGAGAAGAGGGGGAAAATGGTGAGAGAGTTTTGTGATGAGCCCACATGAATAAAGCATGAGATGGTGGTTTATGTGAGAATGATTCCCCCAAGATCATGCCTAGATAGATGTTGGATAAGGAGAGAGGGGTATGGTTTGATGGTGGAAGCAAAAGTATGGCCACCTTGAATTGAATCTCAGAGGACCATGCCACACTTCCAAAAAATACAAGCAAATCCCAAATCAAGAGGATGGTGATAATTTGCATGGCCCATGCATGGGCATTAATGCCATGTTTTATTTTTGTGAAAACAATAATAATATAACATGGCATGATTCCCATGCATTACCAAAACTGAGGAAAATAAAGACCAAGCAAAAGAAATTAGAATTGAATCCATCCCAACCCACATGAGCTAGAGGTAAACCCAAATAAAATGCTAAGCTTACATATATTGGAATGGTAGAATTATGGGGTGGTGACAAGAAAGGTGGTGGAGTTAATAAAAGATATGCCCCCAACTCAACTTGGGCATCAAGCATTTATCAAGAACCAAATACAATATATCAAGAGGCAAAAAATCAATAATGCATATGAGAGAAGAACCAAATGAAAAGGGTTTTATATGATGATCAAATGCAAGGTGGCATGATGACATGAGCATGATATAATTATGATGCAACAATTATATGTAGGAAGTAGCCATTATATTACTAAACCATGTAGCATTACATATGTTAGACAGATGGGATGCTACAACTCTCCCCCACTAAACAGGAATCTCGCCCCGAGATTCTAGGAAGAAGAAGAAGACACGAAGAGGGTAGGATACTTGGCACGGAGCTCATCTTCACGTTCCCAAGTGGCTTCATCAACGGAATGGTGCGACTGATCGCACCTTGCGTAACTTGATGGACTTGTTGCGAGTCCTTCTTTCTGCGACTTCAAGGATTTTTATGGGGTGTTCTTGATAAGACAGGTCTTCTTGGAGATTGATAAGCTCATGGTCCACGGTCCTGCCGGGATCCTTGAAGCACTTCTTGAGTTGAGAGATGTGGAAAACATCATGGACCTTGAGTTTTTCAGGGAGCTCAAGAGCATAAGCAACTTCTCCTCTTCTTCCATGAATTTTGAATGGACCAATGTATCTAGGAGCCAGCTTTCCTTTGATACCAAAGCGGTGCGTGCCCCTCATGGGAGTGACACGAAGGTAAACGAGATCACCAGGGACATACTCCATGTCTGTGTGCTTTCTGTCATAGTTGCTCTTCTGGCAACTTTGAGCAACCTTCAGATTTTCAAGAATGATGTGAACCTTCTCCTCCGCTTGAGTTACAATGTCGGGGCCAAACAATGTTCTTTCACCTACGCCCGACCAACCAATCGGAGTTCTGCATTTGCGACCATAGAGAGCCTCAAATGGTGCCATCTTTAGACTTTTCTGGAAGCTGTTGTTGTAAGAGAATTTAGCATAAGGAAGACATTCTTCCCACTTCATGCCGAAAGAGATGACGCAAGCACGGAGCATATCTTCCAGAATCTGATTGATCCTTTCAACTTGTCCTTGCGACTGAGGGTGGTAAGTTGTGCTGAAGTTCAATTTTGTTCCCAAAGAATTTTGGAAACTTCCCCAGAACTTGGACGTGAAGATGCTTCCACGGTCCGAACTGATCTCAAGAGGAACCCCATACGAGAGACAATTTTGTTGATATAGAGCTCACCAACTAAATTGCGTAAATTGTTTCCTTGACGGGAAAGAAGTGAGCCACTTTAGAAAGCCTGTCAATGACAACAAAGATTGCATTGTTGCCCTTAAGCTACCATGGAAAACAAGTGATGAAGTCCATCTCTACATTCTCCCATTACAATTCAGACGGTTACAAACGCTGTAGAAGACCGGAAGGTTTCTGATGGACAGCTTTAACTCTGCGGCAGACATCACACTCCGAGACATACTTGGCACAATATCGTTTTAACCCAGGCCACCAATATTGTGTTTTCAAGTCCATGTACATCTTAGTGCTTCCGGGGCGGATAGAAAGAACAGAATCATGCGCCTCCTTGAGAACTTGCTCTCTCAAACCCGGGTAGTTCGAAACGAACATCCGGTGTTCAAAGAAAAGAGTGCCTTGGTCATCGACGTGGAAGGACTCATACTTCGGAAGCTGAATGTTGGAGATGATATTTTTAGTGTACGGATCACCAAGTTGAATGGAGCGAAATTTTTCTTCCAAGAGAGGGGTTACCAGAAGGTTCAGAAGATACCCTTGATCCACAATTTCAAGGTTGAGCTGATGGAATTCCTCGCACAAGAGAGGCTGTTGTTCTTCCACCATGAGGTTGCTGACATAAGCTTTGCGGCTGGGAGCATCGGCCATCACATTAGCTTTGCCCGGAGTGTAGTTGATGGTCAAATCGAAATCATTGATTGCTTCAATCCACCTCCTCTGACGAAGGTTGAGATCAGGCTGTGTGAAGATATACTTCAGACTCTTGTGATTAGAAAAGATTTCACAACGGTTGCCAAGCAAGTAGTGCCTCCATACTTTCAAAGCAAAGACAACTGCTGCGAGTTCGAGGTCATGTGTAGGATAGTTGATCTCATGCGTCTTCAAATGTCGAGAGGCATAAGCAACAACTTGTTTTTCTTGCATAAGGACCGCACCCAATCCTTGCAATGAGGCATCACAGAATATCTGGAAAGGCTTTGATGTATCCGGAGGAATCAAGACTGGTGTGGAAGTGAGCTTCTCTTTGAGTGTTTCAAAGCTTGCTTGACATGCAGGAGTCCAAAGGTATTTCTTGCCTTTCTTGAGGAGATCGAAGAGGCTTCAATCTTGAAAAGTTCTGAGCAAGCGGCAATAACTAGCCAAACCAAGGAAACTCCGGACTTCTTTGACATTTACAGGAGGAAGCCAGTCAACAATTGTCTTTGCAGTTTCTGGGTTGACGGCAATGCCCTTGGCAGAGATGACGTGACCAAGGTAGGTGACTTGAGGCAGCCAAAACTCACATTTGGAGAACTTTGCATACAGGAGGTTCTCACGAAGCTTGTTTAGGACACCCCAAAGGTGTTCTTCATGTTCTTCCTTTGACTTAGAATAGACTAGGATGTCATCCAGATAGACCACAACGAACTTATCAAGATACTCCATGAAAACCGAGTTCATAAGCCCTGAGAAGGTGGCAGGTGCGTTGGTGAGACCGAAAGACATGACCGTGTACTCATACAGGCCATAGCGGGTGGTGAAAGCTGTTTTGGGAACATCTTCCTTGCGAATCTTGATTTGATGATATCCACTTCTCAAATCAAGCTTAGAGAATACCACGCCTCCGCTTAGTGATCAAGAGATCATTAATCCGCGGAAGGGATATTTATTCTTGATTGTTTTAGCGAGGGTCCGATAGTCAACACAAAGTCTATCAGTCTTGTCTCGCTTCTTCACAAAGATGGTTGGGCTACCCCAAGAAGAAATCTTGCTGAATGAAACCCAACTTCTCGTGTTCATCAAGTCGACGTTTGAGTTCACCAACTCAGCAGACCCATTTTATAAGGCCGCTTGGAGATAGGAGCGGTACCAGTTCAAGCTCAATCACAAACTCGACCTCACGATCCGGAGGCATACCAGCAACTCTTGAAAGACATCTGGGAACTCACAGACCACCGGAACACTCTGAATAGCTTCCATAGCATCATCATTCAGAGCCACCAAAGAGAAAAGCTGAATAGCAGGAGTCAGACTTGGAGAATAGACTATATGGCCTTCAGGAATTTTCAGAGAAACCGAGCGTTCCGCACAATCAATCACAGCTGCATTTGCTATTAACCAATCCATGCCCAAGATAACATCAATGTCAGAGTTGCCCAGAATAATTAAGGAAGCCGGGAACAACGAACCACCAATATCGATTTGATTGCCATGGCTGATTTTAGAAGATGCCATTGTTGCTCCAGGAGAAAGGACCATTAACCGCTTCGGGAGAGGATCCATAGGTAACCCATTCACATCAGCAAAACTTGTGGAGACAAAAGAATGCGATGCACCAGAATCAAACAAAAATCATGCAGGAACTGAGTTAACATTAAGCATACCCATCACAACTCCAGGTGCATGCTCAGCTTGAGCGACGTTGACACAGTTGGCACGAGCAACAGTACACCCGGGCTTGGTGTTGATGTTGAGAGCCTGCAGTGGAGGTGCACGAACCATAGAAGAACTTGCCGCAGGTCTAGGAGGTGGAGGAGGAAGAGCTTTGTTGTTCATTGGACAGTTCTAGTGTTGATGTCCAGTGTTCCCACAAGTGTAACAAGCACCAGGTGGACATGGAGCAACGTAGCCAGGGACTCCGCCAGGCGCTCCAGGGTAGTTGTGGTTGTAGCCCCTGGGAGCAGCAGTGAAGGAGTTTGGTGGCCTTGTCGTGTAGCTTGAAGGTCTTGGTGGAGTCGGGAGCGACGGTGGGGTGTTAGGAACCCAGACACGACGCTTAGAAGGAGTTGACATAGCTGAAGAGCTTGCTGCATCGCGGTTGTGTTTCTTTGACTCCTCAAACACTTGCCTACTTGCTTCTTCTTGTAGAGTTGTATGTTGGAGTTCCAGAAAAGACGCCGGCCTTGCATGTGTGATTGCATATTTAATCGATGCATTGAGCCCTTGTCTGAACCTCTTTTGCTTCTTCTTGTCACCAGAGATCTCATCGCCACCATACCGAGAAAGGTTCATGAAGTTTCTGATATAGGTATTGACATTGTCATTACCCTGCTTGAGGTTGAGAAACACTTCCTTCATCCTCTCCATGACAATTTCTGACAGATATTGCTCTTTGAAAGCCCCATTGAATTGTTCCCAGGTAGGCTGAAAACCAGTGTAGTTTGCCTTGAGGTAATTCTCCCACCACAGAGCTGCATCTCCCTTCAAAAGGTGAGTGGCACATTTTACCCATTCTTGCTCAGGAACATCAGCCGTCACCAGTAACCTTAACATCTCACGCAACCAATCATCCGCATCAAGTGGCTGATCAGACACCTCAAAGTGGCGCGGGTTGAACTTCAGGAAGCTTTTTATATCTCCTCGCTTAGGAGGTGGAGGTAGCGGAACAAACTCATTCCTCCTGACACTTTCTTCAAAACGATGTCGGTTCTGCTATATTGTACCCAAGGCATTAGCAATACTTGTCAATGCAGCCCCTAGTTCAGGTGGTATGTCCTCCTCAGAACAGCGTGGTGGTGCCATACTGTGATTGATATAAAACACAAGTTAGTACCATAATGGAGAATAATAATAATCCAAAATAGTACCAAGATGGAATTAACCAAGATTTAAAGGATACAAATTACTAAGATGATATTAAAATATCAACAAAGTTCAAAGCACCTAGAAGATATTAAGCATATCGCACACGACTGAACAAGGAGTGTGATACACAAGCTAACAAAGAAAAAAATTCCGCAAATTTCGGCATTACAATACCACTATATGCGCAAAACCACTTAACAAATCAAGATTAGTAACTCTACCAATTCAATGTACAAGAGCGAATGATAAAAGTAGTGGTATGGTCGCGACTCCATCCCGCACTCAAATCATTACTCCGCACATGAATAAGTAAAACACATATCCCAACACCTTCTTCTTAAGATGAACCTACAGATTAGTAACTACGGAAACGAACACCCCAAACAAGATAATGTCGGATAACAAAGAGTAAGACAGATCGTGTCGGTATACAATGAATCAGATAGATCGCGTCGGTTTGCAAAAGCCTGTCGGTATGGAATGTACCAACAGTTGATAACCAAAAGGCAGATAGTGATAACATGTTGGATGCAACATATAGACAAGGAATTCACACACACACACACACAACCTATGGTACTACGGAACCCAGAACACGTGAATCCTAGTTTGAATTTTAGAAGAGGATTGAAAACGTTACACTTCCTTACCAGAAAAAGGGTGGGTGGGTGGGTAAGAAGAAAAATGGAAGCAATCCTACTCTCACGTTTTGTTTTTCCCTAGTATACATAACTACCAAAAATATTTGCTAGACTGACAACGACCATTTGGCTGAGACCCTGAAGGGCGGGATGGCTCTGATACCAATTGTAACTACCTCGGTGAATTATGCTCTTAGTTACATGCCTGGATGAGCGAAAGTGGTTAAAATAGTACGGTGGGGCCCAGGGGCCACTCACAGGTAGACCTTTCGGCCGTCCTAACCACTTTCAGAACATCGGGACAAGAACGGCAGAATGGCGTGTCAAGCGAAGGGATCAACTACATACACAAGTGAGTATGTATGCAAGCCACATACAACAGTCCTCAGAGCCATTCCATCTAAAAGAAATAGAAATATTGCAACACCATACGGCAAGATCCAAATATCCTAGACAGATATAATAGTTTAGGATATCTCCTCATACATCAAACATCAGAGTATCAGGCGGAAGCGTAAAACAAGATCCGAGTATGGATAAGAAGCAAATCGGCATAAGATGCCACATAAATAAACACATCCCGCCCACAGATCTCACGGATCCCCGTTCCCGGAATCTCTACACCGAGTGATCGTTGCTGACATCATCCGTCTCCTCCACCCAGTATCCATCTTGCGAATATACCTGTTCATCTGAATCAAACAATTTATCGTGTGAGACCCTAGGGGTACTCAGCAAGTCTTTATGCCTCTAAAGGGGACATAATCTGGGGTGACGCAATTGCAGCAAAAGATAATAACTAACAATTCTATAGATACTCGCTAACCATCCGCCTAAACAATGATAGACGAATGTCCGTTAATTAAGAACAACAGTTATAACAGTATAATTAATAGATCCATCCTCCTTCTCGCTTACCAACGAGAAAGCGGACGAACAACCCCCATCCGTTGGTAGTTTTATGAGCCATTCCATGAGTGTTGCACTATTTACTAGTCAGGTACTTAGTCAAATTAAAAGCGGTACTTAGTTATACTTGTCTATGATCAAGAAACTGTGCTCCAAGTCATCCATAACCGCGGACACGGCTTTCAGAAAGATTTACCCTGCAGGGGTGCACAAATAGCAACACACACTCGATCAACCTCGGAAAAACCAAATCAAAACCCAACAAGGCATTCACGACAAAACGATCACAGGATTTAGAAATATTTCAGGGGGCCACCCCATTAAGCTACCCGCAACGAAGTTGGCCGGCTCTGAGACGGACCCAAGGTTTGCGCCAATGGCTGTAAACGACTGGTAACCTGAAAGTGTGACTGGGCTTGTCGATACCGTGAAAACACTCCGCAATCCTAAACAGTACAGGTGCTCCTCGCACAATCTTAAATAAAGCAGTAAAGCATGGTATAAGTACAGGATAGTAATAAAGCCCCAAACTACTTTGTGGCCCCAAGAAATAAGAGTGAATCAAGCTCTGGCTCAGGGGGGTCCATAAGGCCTCCCGGATGTGGATAGTGTGAATAGTCAAGGAACAGGAATCAAGTACTCGGGGTCCTACGGGACACAAGTGAGCATGAATAACCAAATAGCAGATATTGCTCACCGGTGCCACTTTCATTAGTTATCCCATTACTACTCAGGTTAAGTTGTTTAGGTACCTCGTTATCCATCAGACACTCACATACCCTACACATGCTGTTCTACGACCCGCATGGCTCAAACAACTCCTGTAGTAATGGCTCATGGGATGGAGGAACAAGCTTCGGTGGGGTTTAAAAGTAAAGACTATGCAGTACTTGGGATTCAATTTAATGCAATCACGACTCAATGATGCAAGAATAAGATAGAGGCAATAGGTACTATATGTATGCAAGCATGTGGTAGTGCTTGCCTGGTAGCTCTGTTGAAGCGAGAGAAGGATCTGGGTAGTGCTCCTGGGATTCCTGATATATCCCCTGCTCAGCGTCTATTCGAGGAAGAACCAAACAAACAAGGCCAACATAAATAAAGTGCACAAGCATATGTATTGAAATGCGACAAGCAAAACAAGCATGCCATGATGAATGATGCACAATTTACATGGTAATAAAGTAGCATGGCATGGGTGAGGTGTGGGGTACAAGAGTAAAGCATTTCATTAAGTTTTAGTCATGTTTTGCTCTCATAACACTTGCTGTACACTTAATATTTATATGATGCATGCTGCAATTCAGAACATGGAATGCATAGTTAGAACAGGCTCGACGCGCTGATCGATTTAGACATATTATTTGTCAAATTTGGAGTTATAAAACTAAAGTTATTAATTAATTAAGAAAAAGGGCATTTTATTGTAATTTTAATCATCTCGAAAATTAAAGTGCTCAAATAATATTTTGAATGGCATTTTTTAATTCCTCACATTTTTCTGATTCAAAAACATATATCATTTGTATCATTTGGGATTATAATTCAAAAGATATTTAAAACAGATTTAAATTCATATTAAAACATTTTCTGAAATTGTTTTTATAAGACAGAAAACCAGAAAACTTTTGTCACCTAGCCCAGTGCTAGCCAAAGCCACCGACAGGTGGGCCAGCTGCTGACTGGGCGACACAGCGCGCAGAGAGATTTTGCATCTTGAGTACCCGGCCAGTGAGATCGACAGTGGGACCCGTGGCTCATGAGCCCACTTGAGAGAGAGAGGTGGAGGTGACCACGTGGCAGTGAGGAAGTCGGGTTGAGGCTGGAAGAACTAGGGGCTTTACGCAAGATCGCTAGGCGGCTGACAGGTGGGGTCATGAGTTAAGCGAGAGATAAAAGGGGAGGCTATTTGCAAAGTTACCACAGGCCCGTACTGTTGTTCTTCTCTGCAACTACGGACAGATCGGTGCTCGACCGCGACAGAGCGCGGCGCGGGGGTCGAACCCGCGGCGTGGGGCACGCGTTCCGCGGTGTGGAGCCAATGCGGCTGGGTAAGGGATGGTGACAGGTAGGCGCGCGGGGTCTAGGTAAGCTTCTGTGTGACGCGCCGACGTGCAGACACCCGCGGCCACGGCGCACCGAGAGCGTTCGGTGAAACGCCCGGCAAGACCAGGCCATGCCGGAGATAGAGAGGATGTCAGAGAGGGTCACGGGCTCACCGCGGGGTCGTCGGTGGGGTTGGATCGGGACGGGGCGCAGCAGATCGTCGATGATGCAGACGCCCGGTTCGGCTAGGGTTTCGGTGGCGTGCATCTTGTGGCATTTCGGGCTTCCCACCTCGCTTGCGTGTCTTGCAGTGCATGCTGGGCTTCCACGACCACAGCCCACGCCACCGGCTTATATGAGGAGGTGGAGGAGAAGCCACGTGCTTTCACGGTTGGAGAAGAGAAGCAGGGGAGGAAGGGATCGGCGCAGCAGTCCAGGGTGGATCTGGGCGAGGTAGAGGAGGCGTGGGGAAGGGAATAAACAGAGAGGGAGAGGAGAGGTGTTGTGTGGACGCAGGGTAGAGGTAAAGGTGGCTTCGGCCACCTTTTCCTCCTCCTTCTCTCACGTGCATGACGTGAGTGGCCAGGGCAGGTAGGGTGGAGGCTACAAGGCGGGCCAAGGGGCAACCCAGGAGGGTAGGCTCAGGTGGGACAGGCCTGGTAGTGAGAGAGAAAGAGAGGAGAGGGGAGGCTCGGGTTTAGCTTCGGCTAGGGTTTAGTGGGGCTCGGGTTAGGAGTGGGGGTAGGTGGGTAGCTAGGTGGTGGTAGCTGATTAGGTTAGAGAGAGGATTAGAGGGAGAGGGGGTCTCGGCAAGGAGGAGCCAAGGTGGAGTAGGTAGCTAGGGTTAGGTTTTTAAGAAGAAGAGAGAGGTTTAGGGTTTGAGGTAAAAATAAAGAGAGAGGGTAGGTAGGTAGATTAGAGAGGGGGTTTAGAGTTTTTAGAGTATGAGTCCCAAGATCCCACCAGCATGTGGTAGTGGGATGGAGAGTGAGAAGAGGGGGAAAATGGTGAGAGGGTTTTGTGATGAGCCCACATGAATAAAGCATGAGATGGTGGTTTATGTGAGAATGATTCCCCCAAGATCATGCCTTGATAGATGTTGGATAAGGAGAGAGGGGTATGGTTTGATGGTGGAAGCAAAAGTATGGCCACCTTGAATTGAATCTCAGAGGACCATGCCACACTTCCAAAAAATACAAGCAAATCCCAAATCAAGAGGATGGTGATAATTTGCATGGCCCATGCATGGGCATTAATGCCATGTTTTATTTTTGTGAAAACAATAATAATATAACATGGCATGATTCCCATGCATTACCAAAACTGAGGAAAATAAAGACCAAGCAAAATAAATTAGAATTGAATCCATCCCACCCCACATTAGCTAGAGGTAAACCCAAATAAAATGCTAAGCTCACATATATTGGAATGGTAGAATTATGGGGTGGTGACAAGAAAGGTGGTGGAGTTAATAAAAGATATGCCCCCAACTCAACTTGGGCATCAAGCATTTATCAAGAACCAAATACAATATATCAAGAGGCAAAAAAATCAATAATGCATATGAGAGAAGAACCAAATGAAAAGGGTTTTATATGATGCTCAAATGCAAGGTGGCATGATGACATCAGCATGATATAATTATGATGCAACAATTATATGTAGGAAGTAGCCATTATATTACTAAACCATGTAGCATTACATATGTTAGACAGATGGGATGCTACAATCATGAATAAAATTAACAATATAACTATCACATAAAACATTCTTATCATGATCCACATGCATAAAATGATTATTACTCTCCACATAAGCATAGTCATTCTTATTAATTGTGGTGGGAGCAAATTCAACAAAATAGCTATCATTATTATTCTCATCACCATAATCATCAAATATAGGAGGCATATTGTAATCATAATTAATTTTCTCCTCAATAGTAGGTGGATTGAAAATATCATGTTCATCATTGTATTCATCATATATTGGAGGCATAGTATCATCAAAGTAAATTTTCTCCTCCGTGCTTGGGGGACTAAAAATATCATGCTCGTCAAAACTAGCTTCCCCAAGCTTAGACTTTTCCATAGCATTAGCAATGGTGTCTAAACAATTCATACTAGTAACATTGCTATTATCATGCAAATAAAGTTCCATAGGTTTTTTAATTTTCTCTTCAAACACTTCATGTCCTAACTCAAGATAAATACTATAAAGCTCTCTAATTTTGTTGTTGTTTTCCATTAAGCCTAACTAGTGAAAATAAAAACAAGAAACAAAAAGATATGATTGCAGAATCTAAAGTAAATAACTTCGAGCACTCACACACCAGCAACAGTGCTAGAAGATAGCTTAGTAGCCAGAGGATGTGAGTACCTTTTACCTTACCTCCCCAGCAACGGCGCCAGAAAATAGCTTGATGTCTACGCACTTCTATTATTGTAGACAGTTGTTGGGCTTCCAAGTGCAGAGGTTTGTAGAACAGCAGCAAGTTTTCCCTTAAGTGGATCACCCAAGGTTTATCGAACTCAGGGAGGAATTGGTCAAAGGTATCCCCTCTCAAGCAACCCTGCAATCAAGATACAAGAAGTCTCTTATGTCCCCAACACACCCAATACACTTGCCAGGTGTATAGGTGCACTAGTTCGGCGAAGAGATAGTGAAATACAAGTGGTATGGATAATTATAAGTGGTAATGGTGCCAAAATATACTTTGATGGCGTGGAAGAGACTAAAGGTAAACTAAAATAAAGATGGAAGCAAGCAAACATGTAACAGATCTAGTTGCAACCAGTGTTTCAATGCTTAGAAATAAGGCCTAGGGATCATACTTTCACTAGTGAACACTCTCATATAAATATTATCTCTTTATGATACTACTCTGAACTACTCTCCGGTTGGACACTCTAATCCATGGTAGGGCTATAACAGCACACCTCAAAGTTCACTTTTCCCATCTAGATAACCCCACACTGTCACCTTGAGAACTAGATGGTTCCAACAAACACCACAATTTCATAGAGACATCCAACTCCAAATATAACTCATAACAAGTATTTGTAATCTCTAGCCTAAGTGCCACCATGGTGTGCACGCTGTCACTTTCACACACATGGGGAGAGCAGAGATATATTAAAGCACTTGAGTAGCAAGGTAGATCTACTTGATTACAAAGCTCATGATCACAATATGATCATGCATAGAGAGAGATATGAACACATAGCTACCGGTAGAACCCTTAGCCTCGAGAGAGAACTACTCCCTCCTCATCATGGGAGTCAGTAACGGCGATGGAGATGGTGGTGGAGATCGATGGAGATGGCTTCGGGGGCACTTCCCCGTCCCGATTGGGTGCCATAACAGAGACTTTCTGTCCCCCGAATCTCCCCTTCGGTGGCGGCGGTGCTGCGGAACTTTTCGTGGCTGCAGGCTTGACTACTTAGGGTTTCTGTATCGGAGGCATCTTATAGGCGAAAGGGGAGGTCGGGGTGGTGCCCGAGGCATCCAGACCACCCCCTAGCGCGGGCCAGCCTTGGCCGCGCGGCCATGTGGTGTGGCGGCCCCTGGCCCCTCTCTGTCTCGTATTCTGGCTCCGTGTCCCTCTTGGTGAAAACTGACTTTGGCTTTTGTCCCGTCTAATTCCGAGAATATTCATTTTCTAACTTTCCTGGAACCAAAAACAGCAGAAAACAGGCAGCTGGCACTGTGGCTCTTGTTAATAGGTTAGTCCAAGAAAGTGTATAGAAAGTACTCCAAAGTGTGGACAAAACATAAGAAAGTAGATAAAACCAAGCATGGAACATCAGAATTTATGGATACATTTGCAACGTATCAACATCCCCAAGCTTAACTCCTGCTCGTCCTCGAGTAGGTAAGTGATAAAAAGAAAGAATAATTTTTGAGGTGACATGCACCATCATAATCTTGATCAAAGTATTTGTAAAACAATGATAGTTGGGATCATAGTACTTCAATCATAACATGAAAGACAAAGTTCTAACAATAAGACATAGCAACTATGTTGCAACATGAAAAGGCACAAACAAAAGATTCATGAATAACAATGCTTTGCAAGACGTTTGTTTGTTTCACATAAAGAAAAGATAGCATAGTGGCATTCAGCTTGCCCCTCATAGAGTAGTAAACATAAATGCATAGGACACCTTCAAAGTTCATAAGAGTGACTAGATACAAATAGTTTATGATTAAGCAATATCAAAGTTATGCATCAATCAACAAGTCTTGGGACAATGCACATAGAACTAAGAATGGCCACTATGCTCTCAAAGTAGGTGCATAAAGATAGAAGGTGGAGACTCAACATAAAAGTAAAAGAAAGGCCTTCATAGAAGGAAGTAGGGATTCAAGTTTCATAAAGAGCTTCCAAAAATTATGGTACTTTTTAGCTTTCTGCTCTCATTGCTGATGACCCACAAGTATAGGAGGTGTATCGCAGTATTTTCGATAAGTAAGAGTGTCGAACCCAACAAGGAGCAGAAGGTGCTGGCTAGTGGTATGGATCAAAAATTCTCTGCAAATACTTAGCAAACGGATTTTTAGGGGTTTTCGATAAAGCAAGTAAACAAAGTACGAGTAAACAAAAGACAGTAGGAATAAATGCAGCAAGTGGCCCAATCCTTTATGCAGCAAAGGACAAGCCGGTTGTATTTCTATAGATGACCAAACGTTCTCGAGGACACATGGGATCAAGTGCTTTCGCTTCATATAGTTGATTAATCTTTTTTAGCTTGCTAAGTGTTGTGTGGGTGAACCTGTGCTAATGTACCGCCCCATCCAAGACAAATACATACTTGTGATTATACCCCTTGCAAACATCCGTAAGTACAAGAAAGTAATTAACGTAGAAACCTAACCACAGCTTTAAACTCTAAGACGCTTACGTCCCTTGTGCAATGGTTTCCTAACGGGGTCTCAGGTTTCTGTCACTCCAGCAACCCCTACGATTAGTAGCCAAATACACAATGCATTCCCCTAGGCCCATATAGGTGAAGTGTCATGTAGTCGACGTTCACATGACACCACTAGAATAAGTACACCACAACTTAAATAACAATCTATTGAATCTTTCTCAACATAACTCCACTACTAACAACAAGACTTCTCCCATGTCCTCAAGAACAAAACGAACTACTCACAAGACATCATATGGATCATGATCAGAGATGGAATATTGATGTATAACAATCTGTACATAAACAATAATTCAATGGTTCACTCAATAGCATCAACTACAAAGAGTAATCAACACCGGGAAAGTTTCCCCTATGAACTATGCAAGATTCAACCAATTGTTACAACAATATGGAGATGGTGATGAGGGTGCTGATGGTGATGATGATGGTGATGATGGTGGTGATGATGATGATGATCCCGATGAAGTCCAACTTGATGGTGGTGTTGATGGCGACGATCTCCCCTCTCTGGGAAGGAATTCCCCCGGCAGAAATCTGTCTGCCGGAGAGATCTTTCTCTCTCGGTGTTTTCCGCCCCGCAGAGGCGGCGTAATCTTTATGTGGTCACTTCCTGAGTCTTAGGGTTTCAGGAGGTTGATATACGCCAGAGGGGAGAGGCTGGAGTGGGCCAGGGCGGCCACACCACCTCCAGGCGCGGCCTAAGCCTGCCTGCGCCATGGGGTGGTGTGGGCCCCCTATGGCCCACCTCCACTCCATCTTCTGGCATTCTTAGTCTTCTGGAAAAATAGGATTTTCCATATATTTTCCCAGATTTTCTGATCTTCGCGAATTTTGCCTCCAAATAGCACATTTTCCATCAGAATCCTGACTACAGCGGTCCATGCTCCAAAAGTCATCAACCATGCAAAAATAGATGAAATAACATAAGTATCACCTCTCAATACGAAATATATCAATGAATAATAGTGAATTAAGACATAGAATAGTGATGCAAAATGGACGTATCAACTCCCCCCAAGCTTAGACTTCGCTTGTCCCCAAGCGAAACTGAGCTCAATAAACATGACCTCAGGTTTATGGAGTGAAGAGTCGATAAAAGAATACGGACAAGAAGCATCACATTCATCAAATACATAGATCATAATAGAAGACAACTCACTATTATATAACTCAACTTGCAATGAGTAAAGGAAACACAATAAAGATACATAAGGTGAATCATAATTGGTAATGGCAAACCTAGCTCTTGGTCGAAGAATAGTTGATAAATTTGTTGGAGTTCACAAATAACGGGTTTTTCAATGAAAGCTTTCAAATTAGTAAACATCAAGATAAGAGCAATGTGCAAAACAAGGAACATAAGGAACATGATTGAATAAATCATCATATGAATGAATGAAACACAACAACTCAAAATACTTGCTGAGATAGAAGGGAATAGGTTTACTTACTCAACTAAAAAGTAAAAGAAAGGCCCTTCGCAGAGGGAAGCAGGGATTGCAAGTCTCGTAAAGAGCTCCCAAAAATTATGATACTTACTAGATTTTAGCTCTCATTGCCCCTATCATAGGCACCTTTAGGTGATTAAGGTTAAAGTGATCAAACATGAGGATATGCATTGACAAGTTGTAAATTGAGAATCTCATGTCCCTTGAATACGAGGGCCGCTCCTCATGATACTCAAGTTTAGTCACCGGTAAGTTCTTGTCATCGTAAGCATATGTGTATCATAGAGAACCGCCAACGGGGTACCCCTTGCCCGATGATATGGAAGAATCCCCATATCAAAATGACAAGGCAAGCAGACAACAAACATCTCAGCAGTCTTCTTATTTACCATGGGAATATGGTGCTTTTTTTCTCTCTTTCCTCTTTTCATAATATCTTTTTTCTTTTTCTCTTTTTTTCTCAATATCGGACTCTTTTTTTTATAAGAAGAATGCTTCATAGATGCTCGTTATGGTTACGCTGCAGGTTTCCACCATGTCAGCATGGATTAGACCAATGACCAAAGTGCTTTCTCTAACACACATGCATAACTCCATGGACTTACAAGCTCCCTTTCATTTCACACCGACGACATCCATAGACAAAAGAACATGATATCAACTTGGTACAAAGTACCGTGCAATGTTGAAAGCGTTCCCCATGACAAAGATGGTTACGCTAATTCACAACTTACAAAGCGCAAGCATATACACAACATAGGTGAGCACAATGGTTCAAGTTTATTAAATGCAAGAAAGTAAAGTGTGCCATCAAGATCGTGAGAGCTTTAATCACTAATTTTCACATAACAAGTTTAATTTGGGAGGTAGATAAAACAAGAATTTACTTGGAATAGTAATAATGCTACTAGGTAGGTATGGTGGACACAAATGGCAAAGGTTTTGGTTTAAAGGTGGTGGATGCACGAGAAGAATACCCTCTCAGTACAGGTTTTTGGCTAGCAAGGCTGGGTAGCAAGTATAAGAGTTGAAGGAAACAAACAAACATACAAGTGATAAAGACAAACATGCAATCTTCCTTGGAAGCACAAAAGATCTTAACTAGAGAATACTAGACTTATGAGCAAATCAAGAAAGAAACATGATGAAATTATTTTTCTTTAGAGTACTTCTATCTTTTTCTTTTCAACTCTCAAAAAGGTGTTGCTACTGACCGAGCCAGGTTTGCCAAAACCAACTAAATTAACTCAATGATCCCAAAGTGATACCAATACTAACAACAAGATTAATCATATAACCACGAATTGAAAAGTAATATAAGCTATGCAAAAGAGTGAATGATAGAAATTCTCATTAATATTCCATAACGGTAACTCACACCAAGGGATACACATCTAACGAGAGAGGGGACACTTCCATAATGCAAACCATACTACATAATAACTCCTCTATTCATGATATGACTCTACTAATAAGGTAAAAAGATAGAAGATAGTGATATGATACCGCGGCACTCCCCCAAGCTTGGAACAAACCAAGGGGATCCCAAACCTGATGACGAGTTACTCCTTCGGTGGTGGTGGTATCCTCTCGATGAGCTCTCTGATCAGTTTCCCCAAGTCCTCAATCTCGAAGGTGAGAGTATGAATCAACTCTGAGTTGTGCTCAATACGGCTCGTGATCATTTCAGTTCGTGGATCCCAGCTCTCGTGATTCTTTTTCCGTTCTTCCCTCTTGGAGTCTTCTTTTCCTGCATGGTTATGGATGAAGGTATGGAAGGGATTCTTGGTGTGTGGAGGAAGTGACCTTGGAGCCAAACTGTGACGGGGAACTTTCCCCCCAGTCTGCATCCGTCTGCGATCCTTGATCTTGGTAGGTTTGACCACTCCAATGCTTGCAATGGTGGTGCCGGTGTGCGGACGTTGGCCTTGCTCCTCTTCACCTTCACTCTTGATCTCCTCCTCCTTCCCGGGGTCTTGGAGGTCTTCCTCCATGGGCTCCTTCCCTTTATCCTTGGCGGACACCATTGTGCTTCTAAGCTCTCAAAGAGTATGTCCTGACAGAAACAGATTGAAACAAAAACACGACAAAAACACAATATACGAACCTCGGGGGATTCGGGGGGGTTATATATTACGAAGTTTCACATCAAAAGGAAGGTACTGGGAGGAAACGAGTCGAAGGCGGAGTCCTGGGTGGCCTCACCACCTGGTGGCGCGGCCAGGGGTGGGCCCGCGCCATGGGGTGGTGTGGGCCACCCCGGCTCCGGTTCCGTCCCTTTTTCGCTTCGAAACTTTCCTTATTGACTGAACACTGCAAAAATATAGTTGGATTGTATTTTCGCGGAACATTTCTTACCAGAACTGTTACCTAGTTGGAAACGGACTCTGCAGGTCTCTGAATTTGGTATCTAGTAGATTCTTACAGAGTCATCTTTTGAATAACATCAATATCTTCATCTTCATACACTTATTACTTGAGTCATAAAACCCTTCTCTTCCTTATTACACCATTGTCTCCACTTCCTGGAAATTTCTTTCACACAAAACTTCACACAGTTCTCATTAGAAACATTAGTATAAGTGAAGTGATAAAACCTTTTGAGTCCAACTTCAGCTGAAAACCATCAAAACAAAATCTACTGAAACAACTCCTTCCGAAAACCCAAAAAGAATTCAAAAAGGAAATCGAATAAAGAAGCAGATGCAAGAGTGGCAAAATCTGCCAAAACAGACCAGTAGGTAAAGATAATTTTTTTCGAAAATCTTATGTTGCTCAAATCAAAAAGTGCAAAACTAACGAAAGTTAAATAACAACCTGGGGCAGAAGCACAAAAAATTACAGATCAATCCGACATACAGAGATCTCTCACGAATTTTTACGGTGAAGCACAAAAAATCTGTTTCGGGACAGCAACTTCCCCAAATATTACTTCTCTCTCATTAGAGGTTGATCTTGACACAAAAACCAAACAAAACGGATAAGGAGCGGTTATTACCAAAGTAATAACTTCCAAAACTCAAAGAAACAAAAACAAACTGAAAGCAAAAACAAATTGGGTTGTCTCCCATAAAGCTCTTTCTTTATAGCCATTAAGATGGGCAAGATAATTTTGAAGAAGCTCTCATAGGGATATGAATTGAAGTAAAAGAGAGCATTAAGAAGCAAAAACACACACACATTTAAGTCTAACCCACTTCCTATGCAAGGGGATTTTGTAAACAAACAAGTTATTGAAACCAAAGGCAACTTGCATAAGAAGGAAAAAGAAGTGCAATATAAAAACTTTTAGCATAAAACGAGGAAACTTTATATTATTGAGATACATAAGAACACTTTTCCCTCTCTCGTAGTAACTTTCAGTATCATGCATAAACTTAACAATATAGCTATCACAAGGACCATCATAGCAATGATCACTTATTCTAACAGAAAACACGGGAATACTAGCTCTCATAACACTATTTTGTGAAACAATATTAGAGGTATCCTTACAAAGGATAGGGTGTCCCTCTTCCTCATACTTAGTGACAAAGTCTTTCACATTTGCTATTATAGGTTCATCAACCATTTGTTTAT
Organism: Avena insularis; assembly: GCA_023614405.1. NCBI lineage: Eukaryota > Viridiplantae > Streptophyta > Magnoliopsida > Poales > Poaceae > Avena > Avena insularis. Next base: position 88,450,945 of record CM042696.1, on the reverse strand, counting down.
CAGGTTCAACAGCTTTATTCATACTTTCATTAACCATGCTAGCTATCATAGAATGCTCCTTTACCTTAACTGGAAAAGGCATTTTCTCAATATAAGGTTTAGGTAAAACATGATTAGCAGTATAAACTTCAGTATTCCTTGCAGGAACACTTTTAGCAACATCTTTATAAGGTTCATGATACTTATTCCACTTCTTTTTAGGCACTTCAATGTAAGAAGAAAAAGCCTTAAAATAAGAAGCAATAGCTTGAGAGTCTAGACCATAAGCATTTTTAATATTTTAAAAGTCATCAGTTCCCATAAAAGATTCAATGCATTCATAATCATAATTTATACCTGACTCTCTACCTTTGTCATTCTCCCAAGCTTCATCATTGTCTTGAATACGGTCTAGAAGGTCCCATTTAGCTTCTTCTTCCATGCGAGTGAATGATCCAGCGCAAGAAGCATCCAATAAATCTTTATCATGTAGAGGGAGCCTTGCATAAAAGTTATTGATAATAATATTGTTGGGGAGCTCATGAATGGGACATTTGAGCATTAGTAACTTCAATCTCCCCCAAGCTTGAGTTATACTCTCTCCATCAAGAGGCCAAAAGTTGTATATTTGATTCCGATCTTTATGAATCTCACTAGGAGGATAAAACTTTGAATAAAAGAGAGGAACTATTTCCTCCCATTCTAGAGCTTGACCATTCTTCAGCAGCTTATACCAGTCCTCAGCTCTTCCTTTCAGTGATAATGAGAATAACTTCTTCTTAACTTGATCTGTAGTAATACCTGCACACTTGAACAACCCGCATAATTCGTGTATAAAGAGTAAATGATCACTGGGATGGACAGTTCCATCCCCAACATAGTAGTTATCCATAACACGATCAATAATTCTTGTAGGTATTTTGAAAACATCTTTCTCAACAGGTGGTGGCTTATCTACTACCTTAGCAGTGGTAGTAGCATTACCAAATAAGAAACTCAGCGAATTATCCATAACAAAAATAAAGCAACTAGCGTATAAACAATACTCAAGAGAAGTTTCCTTTACCGCCCACTCCAATAGCGCTTCACTCCCAAAGAACGGCGCTTGAAAATAGTCTTGATGACCCATAAGTATAGGGGTGTATCAAGATTTTCGATAAGTAAGAGTGTCGAACCCAACGAGGAGCAGAAGGTGCTGGCTAGTGGTATGGATCAGGAATTCTCTGCAAATACTTAGAAAACGGATTTTTAGGGGTTTTCAATAAAGCAAGTAAACAAAGTACAAGTAAACAAAAGACAGTAGGAATAAATGCAGCAAGTGGCCCAATCCTTTATGCAGAAAAGGACAAGCCGGTTGTATTTCTATAGATGACCAAACGTTCTCGAGGACACATGGGAAGACTGAAGTGCTTTCGCTTCATATAGTTGATTAATCTTCTTTAGCTTGCTAAGTGTTGTGTGGGTGAACCTGTGTTAATGTACCGCCCCATCCAAGACTAATACATACTTGTGATTATACCCATTTGTTGGGGGGATACCCCGGGTAGGGTCACGCTGGGGTATAAAGGCCGAGTTAGCCGAGGTTCGGCAAGGCCAAAGCGGATGCTGGCCGGGTCACCTCAAGGTAGGCCGAATCACGGGGTAACCCGGACCAGGGGGCGTTCGCCTAACTAAGACTCAACCGACTTAAGCAGTAAGTCGGAAATGCATGTTTAACTTGTATGCAGGAACAGGTGTGGCCGGATCAACTATGATCCGGGGCACATCTAGCTTCTAGGAGAAGGAAGGAATCTCGCTGGTCAAAAGAAGCCCCGGTACGCACTGCCTAAGCGAAGCAAACAAAGGCAGGACCACCGAGGCGTGGCCGACAAGGGTGACGATACCCATGTCGGCTGACGCGGGCGCCGCAGAGGCTCACGTAGCCTCTGCATGTGTGACGTGAGGGAAAAGTAACCCGCTCGGCTTACTACTTTGGGAGATGGCATATTCTAGGAATATACCTCCACGTATGCCCTAGATGGAGACCGAGCCCCCCCCCTATATAAGGAGGGCTAGGGCTTCTGTAGAAAGGGTTCCGATTTGGCTAGTTTGGCTAGGGTTTTAAGGGTGATCTGTGAGCGAGAGTAAGAGAGCTCCTTCTTCATCCTCTTGCCAATACAAATCTAGGAGCACTTGTAACCTTGGAGACAAAGAAAATATAAACTTCTGTGTGGAGAATCACTTCACTATCCCTCCCTAGATTCCCCTAGCGCGTATTAGTCCCCACCTTTAGCCTATCCATGGCATCTGCCGTGACACCACCACGACACCCTTGCAAACATTCGTAAGTACAAGAAAGTAATTAAGGTAGAAACCTAACCACAACTTTAAACTCTAAGACCCTTATGTCCCTTGTGCCATGGTTTCCTAACGAGGGTTCAGGTTTCTGTCACTCCGGCAACCCCTACGATTAGTAGCCAAATACACAATGCATTCCCCTAGGCCCATATAGGTGAAGTGTCATGTAGTCGACGTTCACATGACACCACTAGAAGAAGTACACCACAACTTAAATAACAATCTATTGAATCTTTCTCAACACAACTCCACTACTAACAACAAGACTTCTCCCATGTCCTCAAGAACAAAACGAACTACTCACAAGACATCATATGGATCATGATTAGAGATGGAATAATGATGTATAACAATCTGAACATAAACAATAATTCAATGGTTCACTCAATAGCATCAACTACAAAGAGTAATCAACACCGGGAAAGTTTCCCCTATGAACTATGCAAGATTCAACCAATTGTTACAAAATATGGAGATGGTGATGAGGGTGCTGATGGTGATGATGATGGTGATGATGATCCCGATGAAGTCCAACTTGATGGTGGTGTTGATGGCGATGGTCTCCCCTCTCCGGGAAGGAATTCCCCTGGCAGAAATATGTCTGCCGGAGAGATCTTTCTCTCTCGGTGTTTTCCGCCCCGTAGAGGCGGCGGAATATTTCTGTGGTCGCTCCCTGAGTCTTAGGGTTTCGGGAGGTTGATATCGCCAGGAGGCTGGAGTGGGCCAGGGCGGCCACACCACCTCCAAGCGCGGCCTAGGCCTGCCCGCGCCATGGGGTGGTGTGGGCCCCCTGTGGCCCACCTCCACTCCATCTTCTGGCAACCTTAGTCTTCTAGAAAAATAGGATTTTCCGTATATTTTCCCGGATTTTCTGATCTTCGCAAATTTTGCCTCCAAACAACACCTTTTCCATCAGAATCCTGACTGCAGCGGTCCATGCTCCAAAAGTCATCAACCATGCAAAAATAGATGAAATAACATAAGTATCACCTCTCAATACAAAATATATCAATGAATAATAGTGAATTAAGACATAGAATAGTGATGCAAAATGGACGTATCAATTACCCCTATCATAAGCATCTTGAAGTGATTAAGGTTAAAGTGGACAAACTATGGAGTATATGCTTGACAAAGTATAAGTTGGAAATATCATGTCCCTTGAATACGAGGGCCGCTCCTCATGCTACTCAAGTTTAGTTACCGGTAAGTTCTTGTCATAGTAAGTACATGTGTATCATAGAGAACCGCCAACGGGGTACCCCTTGCCTGATGATACGGAAGAATCCCCATATCAAAATGATAAGGCAAGCAGGCAACGAGCATCTCACATTCTTCTTATTTACCATGGGAATATGGTGCTTTTTTTATCTCTTTCCTCTTTCCTCATATCTTTTTTTTTCTTTTTCTCTTTTTCTCAATATTTGACTCTTTTTTTATAAGAAGAATGCTTCATAGATAGCTCATTATGGTTACGCTGCAGGTGTCCACCATGATTAGGCATGGATTAGACCAGCGACCTAGGCGTTTCTCTAACACACATACATAACTCCATGGACTTACAAGCTCCCCTTTCATTTCACACCGACGACATCCATAGACAAAAGAGCATGATATCAACTAGGTACAATGTACAAGTGCAATGTTGAAAGCATTCCCCATGACAGCATGGTTCTGCTAATCCCCAACATATAAGTGCAAGCATATACAACATAGATGACACAATGGTTCAAGTTTATTAAGGGCAAGAAAAGTAAAGTGTGTCATCAAGTTCGTGAGAGCTTTAATCACTAGTTTTATCATAACAAGTTTAATTTGGAAGGTAGATAAAAACATGAATATACTTGGAATAGCAAATGTTAATAGGTAGGTATGGTGGACTCCTTGGAATAACTTGGTTTTAGGATTTGGATGCATGAGTGGAACTCATACTTGGTTATGGAGGCTAGCAAAAGACTGGGAGCGACCAACTAAGACAGCAATAATGTCCATAATCATGCAAAGCGACAAAACATCATTAATCAAAGCATAAAGTGATACTACAAGTCAAAAACTAAAGAATCATAAAGGCTATGGTGACTTGGTATAGTCATAACATGGTGTGAGCATGCGCCAAGTCAACCCAAATAAAGCATCAAAGGAGAATACCACAATACTATGCTTTAATATGCTAAAACAACGCATGATTCTTTCAAGGCACATTAAATAATCTCAATTGTTTATAACATGTCATGCTACAGCAAAGATCACTGAGCATAAAGCCAAAACAATAGCAAGCATGGCATGACAAAGCATAGGCCACAGTCAAAAACAAGCTCCTTTTACCACTTAAGCATGAACTTTTCCTACTCTTTTCCAATCCACACCAAACTATTTGAAAACCAATGTATGAAAGAGGAGGTCCAACCAATTTATTCAGAAAACTAAGAAAACCAAGCAAACGAAAACCAAAAACAAAAACGAAGACGCTCCAAGAACAACACAACTATGCATGAAACAATAAAAATGAAGTGTTTGGAAGAAACCTGAGATTTTTATTGATGAAGAAGGGGATGCCTTGGGCATCCCCAAGCTTTGACGCTTGTACCTCTTGAATATTTCTTGGGGTGACACGAGGTGGCATCCCCAAGCTTGAGTTTTAGTCCATTCTTCATCTCATTACATCATTCTCTCCGTACACCTGAAATTTTTTCTTCATACAAAACTTCACATAATCTTTATTAGCAACATTAGTGCACTCAAGATAATAAGTCTTTAGGTTCAGTTTCAACACCAATAAAACTTCCATTAAATCACAAGCTACTGTAGCACTTCCCTCAAAAAGCTCAATTCCCCAAAAGAACTCAAAAAGGAACCAACAAGAAGCAAATGCAAATAATGGCAGAAATCTGTCGAAACAGACCAGCAGGTAAAACCCAATTTTTTAAGACCTTCTGTTGCTAAAATCAAAAAGTGTTGAACTAATGAAAGTTAGATAACAACCTGGGGCAGAAGTACAAAATTTCACGCCTCAAAACGACATATAAAGTTTTTACACGAATTTTTACGGTGAAGCACAAAAATCTGTTTCGGGACAGCAACTTTCCCAATCATTACTTATCTCTCATTAGAGGTTACTCTTGGCACAAAAAGCAAATAAAAAGAATAAGGAGCAGTTATTACTGAGGTAATAACTTCCAAGACTCATCTAAAACAACCTGGGGCAGAAGCACAAAAATTCACGCCTCAAGACCCAACAACAGTGCTAGAAGATAGCTTAGTAGCCAGAGGATGTGAGTACCTTTTAACTTACCTCCCCGGCAACGGCGCCAAAAAATAGCTTAATGTCTACACACTTCTATTCTTGTAGACAGTTGTTGGGGCTCCAAGTGCAGGGGTTTCTAGAACAGCAGCAAGTTTTCCCTTAAGTGGATCACCCAAGGTTTATCGAACTCAGGGAGGAAGTGGTCAAAGGTATCCCTCTCAAGCAACCCTGCAATCAAGATACAAGAAGTCTCTTGTGTCCCCAACACACCCAATACACTTGTTAGGTGTATAGGTGCACTAGTTCGGCGAAGAGATAGTGAAATACAAGTGGTATGGATAATTATAAGTGGTAACAGTGCCAAAATATACTTTGATGGCATGGAAGAGACTAAAGGTAAACTGAAATAAAGATGGAAGCAAGCAAACATGTAGCAGATCTAGTTGCAAATGGTGTTTCAATGCCTAGAAACAAGGCCTAGGGATCATACTTTCACTAGTGAACACTCTCATATAAATATTATCTCTTTATGATACTACTCTGAACTACTCTCCGGTTGGACACTCTAATCCATGGTAGGGCTATAACAACACACCTCAAAGTTCGCTTTTCCCATCTAGATAACCCCACACTATCACCTTGAGCACTAGATTGTTCCAACAAACACCACAATTTCATAAAGACATCCAACTCCAAATATAACTCATAACAAGTATTTGTAATCTCTAGCCGAAGTGCCACCATGGTGTGCACGCTGTCACTTTCACACACATGGGGAGAGCAGAGATATATTAAAGCACTTGAGTAGCAAGGTAGATCTACTTGATTACAAAGCTCATGATCACAATATGATCATGCATAGAGAGAGACATGAACACATAGCTACATGTAGAACCCTTAGCCTCGAGAGAGAACTACTCCCTCCTCATCATGGGAGTCAGCAACGGCTATGGAGATGGTGGTGGAGATCGATGGAGATGGCTCCGGGGGCACTTCCCCATCCCGGCAGGGTGCTGGAACAGAGAATTTCTGTCCCCCGAATATCCCCTTCGGTGGCGGCGGCGCTACGGAACTTTTCGTGGCTAGAGGCTTGACTACTTAGGGTTTCTATATCGGAGGCATCTTATAGGAGAAAGGAGAGGCCGAGGGGGTGTCCGAGGCGGCCAGACCACCCCCTGGCGCGGGTCAGGCTTGGCCGCGCGGCCAGGTGGTGTGGCGGCCCCCTGGCCCCTCTCTGTCTTGTATTCTGGCTCCGTGTCCCTCTCGGTGAAAAACTGACTTTGGCTTTTGTCCCGTCCAATTCCGAGAATATTCATTTTCTGACTTTCCTGGAACCAAAAACAGCAGAAAACAGGCAGCTGGCACTGTGGCTCTTGTTAATAGGTTAGTCTAAGAAAGTGTATAGAAATTACTCCAAAGTGTGGACAAAACATAAGAAAGTAGATAAAACCAAGCATGGAACATCAAAAATTATGGATACGTTTGCAACGTATCATCTGCACAAGAAGATCTAACTTGGACTCTGACTTAGGGAATCACAAGGTATAATGGTACGAGTACTACCTTCTAGCTCCTTGAATTTCTACTTTCAGATCACAGTTATTGCTTCCATTACCATAATTTTATACACTACCTCCATACATATTGCCTCCCAGATGGCACTTCTCCACGTATCCCCAACTTTTTTGGGTAGCATATCACTACATGGTACTTGGCTAACACTTGTCCATCATAGTGACTGTAAACCTTGACGAGAAGTCGAGATTCGCAATCCAAACTATGCAAAAGTTGTCGTAAAAGATGCATCCATTCGCCTCCATGATCATCTAAAGTCCTATACAACACTTGAGCATTCCTACATTTATACTGTGATGCCATTCCTCACTTTGGATAAGTAACTATAACTAGTCCTACCGAGTTGTAACTCATTATTATTTCCCAAAATGTATCATAATAAAGAATTATCACACTAGGAACATGACAATGTAATTCTCAATTGAATACTCATCATATTTCTAGAGAACTCTTTATCGTTGCTATTATACTTCCTACAGGTTCTACCCATTTAATAGGTTTCCAACCTAAGGTCAAAGCTTTTGCTCTGATACCATCTGCTGTGAACCAGCATACCACTGCATGTTGTAGTATACTCTAGTCGTGGACATAACACTAACGGAACACCATTCCGCAAATATTACATCCTCAGAGTGGTACAACAGAAACAAAGCGGGTCCACAAGCATACATTATTATTATTACAATCAGAAATTACATGATAACTTTGAGATTCTCCTAGGTCCATAGAGGAATCTCGATGACTCAAAGCTATACTATAATGACTTGCGAAGGAGATAAAGAAGCAAACTACACCTTAAGATTTATACGAGATTAGTAGATAGAGGATAGGGATCTAAACTACTAGGCTTAACTAACTATGTGTTCACAACTGAGGAAACGGATAGGAAAAGCTTGCAGCACCGACATATGGAGGTCAATGCGGTAATGCCAGCGGTGACGAGGTACATGCCTTGGTCGGACCAGGAAATCACCTGGAATATCAAAGATTATCCCAAGCTTATGCCGAGTCCTGGTTCGTATGCGTTAGTGCTGGACCCGACATTCATTGGGCCTAACATCAATGTGAGGTTCTCCAAGGTACTGATTGACAATGGTAGTAGCATTAACATTATGTATGCGGATACAATGCGCAAGTTGGGTATCTCGGAGAACATGCTCCAGGCTACAAGGACAACTTTCCATGGTATTGTACCAGGCATTTCTTGTGAGCCCATAGGCAAAGTCTAGGTCGACGTATTGTTCGGCATGAGAGATAATTGCCGAACTGAGAATCTGGAGTTTGAGGTGGTGAACTTGGAAAGTGCGTATCACGCGTTACTCGGAAGGCCAGCATTGAACAAGTTCATGGCAAGCTGCCACATCAGTTATCTGAAGATGAAGTTGCCCGGGCCAAATGGAGTGATTACCATTGCAGGAGATTTCCGACGTTCCATTGAGTGTGCCTCAGCCGGGTCTAACCTAGCCGAGTCACTCGTGATTGCGCAAGAGAAAATAAAAATCCAAGAGGTGGCGGCATTAGCTCAGTCCGCGCAGTAGTGTATGACGGCGCTGAGCAACCCGCATGGGAGCGTTTCGTTCCAGGCCGCAAAGGATACTAAGAAAGTGTTTGTTGATGATATGTTCCCAGAGCGCACCGTAACAATTGGTGCCGGGTTGAATGATAAATAGGAAAGCGAGCTCGTCAACTTCGAATCGGGATATTTTTGCTTGGTCTACACAGGACTTGCAAGGTGTTCCGAGGGAGTTGGCCGAGCACTCTTTGAACGTGAGACCCGGAGCAAGGCCGGTGAAGCAACCTCTCCGCCGCTTCGCCGAGGATAGGAGAAAAGTCATTGGAGACGAGATAGCTCGGTTGCTAGCAGCAGGATTTATCATGGAAGTATTGTATCCGGATTGGCTCTCTAATCCGATGCTGGTAGAAAAGAAGAAGGATGATCCGAACGTGGCAGTAGTTTGGCGTATGTGTATCGATTACACGAACCTAAACAAGGCGTGTCCAAAAGATCCATTTCCACTGCCGAGGATAGATTAGGTCATAGACTCAACCGCGGGATGTGAACTGTTGTCATTCATTGATGCATATTCTGGTTTCCACCAGATACCTCTGAATCCGGATGATCAAATAAAGACCGCATTTATCACCCCGTACGGGGCTTATTGCTATCGCACTATGCCGTTTGGTTTACATAATGTAGGTGCAACGTACCAAAGATGTATGCAAAAATGCTTACACGACCAAATAGGTCAAAATGTACAAGTATATGTGGATGATGTGGTTATCAAGACCAAGGAAAGCAAAACGCTCCTTGACGACATCAGGCAGACATTCGCGAACTTGAGAAGGTTCCGAATGAAGCTTAACCCGGAAAAATATACCTTCGGTGTCCCGGCTGGAAAATTACTCGGATTTCTCGTCTCCAGCCGAGGTATCGAAGCTAATCCAACTAAGATCCGGGCCATTGAACAAATGGAGCTGCCGAAGTGCCTTAACAATGTCTAGAAGTTCACTGGGTGCCTAGCATCGTTGAGTCGGTTTGTATGTCGGTTGGGAGAAAAGGCATTGCCTCTCTACCAACTCATGAAAAAGTCGGATAAGTTCGTTTGGACGCCACAGGCCGATGAAGCCTTTGCCCACTTAAAAAAGATGTTAGCCACTGCACCAGTGTTAGCCTCTCCACTATCAAAGGAGCCAATGTTGCTCTACATAGCCGCAACCAACCGAGTTGTAAGTGCAGTGATTGTAGTAGAGCGCGATGAAGAGGGTAAGTCGGTGCAGAGGCCAGTGTATTACTTGAGCGAGGTATTATCTGCCTCAAAACAGAACTACCCGCACTTTCAAAAGGTGGCATATGGTGTATATATGGCGGCAAAGAAGTTAAAGCATTACTTTGAGGAGCACCCTATCAAAGTAATATGTGAGGCTCCCATATCCGAGATAATGGGTAACAAGGATGCAAGTGGTCGAATCGCAAAATGGGCAATTGAACTAGCTCCTTATGCGCCACAATATGACAGAAGAGAAGCAATCAAGTCTCAGGCTGTGGCGGACTTTTTTGTAGATTGGGCCGAGGTACAATACGAACCACCGCCACCAGATCCGAACTACTGGAGGATGCACTTTGACGGGTCAAAAACAAAAACCGGGCTAGGCACCGGAGTTGTGCTTACCTCGCCAAAGAAGGACCAGCTGAAATATGTGCTCCAAATCCATTTCACGGCATCGAATAATGTCGCAGAGTATGAAGCACTTGTGCATGGGCTCAAGGTAGCAAAAGAGATTGGGATACGTCGGATCATATGCTTTGGCGACTCAGATTTGGTGGTACAGCAAGTATCAGGACTGTGGGACGCCCTTGATCCAAACATGGCGCTGTACAAATTTCATGTACAGAAGATATCTGGTTACTTTGAGGGGCGTGAATTTCACCATGTGCCCCGGGTGGAAAATGAGGCTGCCGACATGCTACCGAAGCTCGGATCAACCCGACAAGCAGTTCCACCGGGTGTAGCATTGGAACACCTCAAAAAATCATCTATCAGGCCGTCCCCAGGAACCGACTCGATCTATGTCCCGGAAGATACAGAATCCGGAGCTGAGTCCATGGACGTTGACATGGGAGGTAGTGCGTGAAACCCGGGGACTGCCTCAGCGAACCCGGGGACTACCTCGCAGGACCCGGGGACTGCTCAGCGTGATCTGGTTGAAGTTATGCCGGTGGATCAGATGGAAATTGATGAGGATGTGTTCCCTGCACGAGCAATACCAGCTTGGTCATTGCCTATATTTCAATTCCTGAAAGATGAAACGTTACCCACTGAGGAGGTGTTAGCCAGGCAAACTCAGAGGAGAGCAAAATCATACACGATTATCAATTCCGAGCTGTACAAACGGAGTGCAACCAATGTCCTCCAGCGATGCGTTGACCCGGAAGAAGGGCTTGACATCCTCCGAGATATACACCAAGGAGAATGCGGGCATCATGCCTCATCCAGAGCCTTGGTGGCAAAAGCATTCCGGTATGGGTTCTACTGGCCAAGTGCCTTAGAACAAGCAGAAGATCTGGTGAGAAAATGCAATGGTTGTTAGAGGTACGCTACTAAGACACATATGCCAATGTCGGAACTCAAGACCATACCAATTACTTGGCCATTTGTTGTATGGTGCTTGGATATGGTTGGTCCGTTTAAACCAGCAAGGGGAAACATGACTCACATTTTGGTCATGGTGGATAAATTTATGAAGTGGATCGAAGTAAAGCCTATTAGGAAATGTGATGGGGCTATGGCCGTAACGTTTCTCAAAGATATAATCTTGAGGTACAGTTACCCACACAGTATCATAACTGATAATGGAACAAATTTTGCGGAAGGAGCATTTGTGCGTTTCTGCCGGGACAAGAAGATCCGACTCGACGTAGCCTCGGTAGCCCACCCCGCATCGAACGGACAAGTGGAAAGATCCAACGGATTAGTACTATCCGGGATAAAACCCCGGCTCATTGAGCCGCAAAGATCGGGGTGCTGGATAGAAGAACTACCGGTAGCTTGTGGAGTTAAGAACAACTCCGAATCGATCAACAGGTTATACGCCGTTTTTTCTAGTATATGGGGCAGAAGCTGTATTACCAGCCGACATAGAGCATGATTCGCCTAGGGTCACCCAATACACAGAAGCCGAAGTGCAAGAAGCCCGACAAAATGATGTTGATCTGATGGAAGAAGCGAGAGAACTGGCATTGTCCAGATCTGCCATATATCAGCAAAATCTCCGACGCTACCATAGTCGGAAAGTAAGCCCCCGAGTCTTTCGAGAAGGCGATCTGGTGCTCCGGTTGGTACAACATACTGCCGGCATGCATAAATTATCCCCCCATGGGAAGGGTCGTTCATCGTGAGCAAAGCATTGCACAATGACTCTTATTATCTTATAGATGCAAAGCCACAGGAAAAGAACAAGGCGGACAGGTCCGGCGAAGAATCTAAGCGCCCATGGAATGTAGCTCTATCAGTCCTTTCTACACTTAGCAGAGAAGTGTATGTATCCGAGTCTTCTCATATGTCGGTATGTATGCCGGCAATGAGCTTATGAATGAAATGTTGGCACCTCGAGCAGTAACTCGGGGGCTGCCTTAATAATATTTGTTGTTTTTTATTATTTTTACGTTAGCTGGAGTAAGTTGTTCTACTTAACTCGGATCAGTAATGTGTGAGCACCAAAACCCCAACTCTTCGACTTGCTGCTGTCCAACAAGAATTGGCTTCATGGCAAGCAAGAGAACAAGTTTGGAATTGCGTAGCACATGAAAAACGACTAAGGAAAAAGAACTTAATCGAGCCAACGTTTGTTTTTCGGACTAATCTTGTATTTACTTTCAAACTATTATGCTAAATTATTTTGAGCTAAGCCTAAAAGTTTCTAAGTATTCTTAAAACAATTTTTGAAGCTCGGATTCGTAAGTCGTAAAACAGAATCAAGGTAGACACGAACCGAGCCAGAAGATTGGACGAACAAGAAAACAAAACTCGGGGACTACGCCCAAGTTAATCCGGCATACAAACTTAGTAGCAAAATATTACATAAGTACGGGATACATTTCCACCCGGCATACCGGGGATCTGAAGAGTTTTCGAGTGTTTTTAATTAAGGAGCAGCAGGAGGAGGAAGTTCGGCGTCCTCTTCGTCTTCTTCGATATCCGAGGCATCGTCCTCTCCATCCTCGTCCAAACTATCTTCGACATTCTCGACCCCTTCGTCGCCAACGGCTTCTAGGAAGCTCGGACCCTCAGTCCATTCGTGAATGGGAGAATATTCAACAAGGCTATGGGCGCAAGCCTGGTGCCGAGCTACCCATTCCGGGTCATCGGTCCACTTGGATCCGGTGCGCACACGCGTCAGGAGGTTGAGATCGATCTTCTCATACCACGTGACTATGTGGTGAAGAACGGTCTCACCGCAAAGACGTCCAGCGACTCTCCAAAGGTCGAGCTGAGTCTCGATATCCGGCAATTTTTCAGCAAGAAGTGAAACTCTTCGAGCGCTCTCACCGGCCAAACGTGTTGAAGACTGGACTGAAACGCCGAGGAGATCCCTGCTGTAGTTCTTGATGATTTCCACGAGATGACAGTGACCAATAGGTCCTCCATGTCAAGGGAATGCTCTCCTGCCGAAGTACGGAGTACCCTCTCTCGGCGGAAGTTGGCAACAAAGTCGCAATAGGAGTACCCTGAAAGTGGCCTAAAACAAGGCAAAGGAAGAAGCTGAAGAAAAGACATATGAAGTAACCGAGAAGTATGTCGATAAGGGAAAGGAACTTACGTGAAATGTGGCCGGATCCGGTCAATTCATTGATGCAATTATCACGCCTTTGACGGAGCTGCAGTTCAGCGTTCACGACTCAAGTTTGACGTCGGCCTCCTAGAAGATCGGTCCTTGGCAATTTGGAGGTTGAGGCGCCACGTTCTTGGTGAAGTCCCGGCCAGCCTTTTCAAGCTCGATTTGGTGCTACGCCTTCATCTTCTTCATTTCGCCTTTAGCTTGGCAATCTCGTTTTGGTTCGGAGAAGGGCAAGCTCATCGCCTTTCTTTTTGAGCTACCGATGTCGCCTCGCTTGTTCGAGAAAATGCAGCATCATATCGCACGGGCACACTATCTTCAAGAGATGCTGAAATAGCGTTGACTTGGCAGCTAAGGTATGAATGTTTGCCGAGCCAAGAGGAAAAGAAGATGGAAAGCAAAAGGTGGTCGGACAAAAGAACTTACCCTTGATCCGCTCCTGTGTTCTTTCGCAGATAATCTTGTTCTCAGCCTCCACCTCGGCCATGGAAACCAAATAATGAGATTAGTTCGAGAGGGGTTGAAGGAAAACGGAGAAGCGCCAAGGAGAAACTTACCCTTTTCTCATGCTCACGAGATGTGCATTGTGCTTTATGAGAAGCATCTTGTGAGTATCCGTAAGACGCTGAACTCAAAGCACTCGGTTGGTTGTCACCTGAAAAGAATACAAAAATTTAGCTTAAGCCTTGCGCATATTCAGTGTACAAGATCCGGCCAAGTGGAACTTAACCCGCTCTAGGTGTGTGCATATTCAAGTGTACAAGATTCGGGCCAAGTGGAACTTAACCTGGCTCTAGGTGTGTGCATATTCGAGTGTACAAGATCCGTGCCAAGTGGAACTTAACCCGGCTCTAGGTGTGTGCATATTCGAGTGTACAAGATCCGCCAAGTGGAACCTAACCCGGCTCTAGGTGTGTGCATATTCGAGTGTACAAGATCCGCCAAGTGGAACCTAACCCGGCTCTAGGTGTGTGCATATTCAAGGTATAAGATCCGGCCAAGTGGAACTTAACCCGACTCTAGGTGTGTGCATATTCGAGTGTACAAGATCCGGCCAAGTGGAACTTAACCCGGCTCTAGGTGTGTGCATATTCGAAGTACAAGATCCGGCCAAGTGGAACTTAACCCGCTCTAGGTGTCTGCATATTGAAATTATGAAGGAGCTACGTTAGTTCTTCTATGAGCATCCGCCGAGTAACAAGTTACTCCCGAGGCTCGGGACTAATGATTATATTGCTAGTGCATGATAAGGAAAAGGTGAAGTAACGCATCTCCATCATCCGCCCATGAGGTTAATCGCCTTAGAGGTTGTGTTCATCCGAGCAATTCAAGGGACCGAATCTCTCCGAGAGATCGTCATTATAGATTTAAACTCCGCCTTTGTTCCAGCTTGTTCATGAACTCGATCAAGGTCGAGGATATCGCCACCTGAGCATGTGGGCACCACCAAGCCCTTCGATGTGCCTCTCTCTCCTCTCAACTCGAGCAAGGGCCGGACTAGTGTGCGTAATGTTGTTGCGCACTAGTTGGCTCGGCAGGGGCGTCCTTAGGTGATGGAGCCTTCTGGACAAGCATGGACGCGAGGGTGCGCTGTCGCACCGGTGGACGCCGCCTGGTGACGCTGGGGTTTCTTGCCTTTGGCTTGCTAAGAGGAGGAAGTCGTACTTCCTCGCCGAGACTGAGAAGACTCGGACGAGGCGGAGGAGCTTGGCGCTGGTGCTCTTGTTGCTGGAGCTGGTGCTGGTGCTGATTTTCTTGCTGCCGGAGTTGGTGCTGGTACGGAGGTAGTCTTGGTAGTTGCTGGTTGCGATGGAGCCGAAGTGGTGGATGTCGCTGCCTCGGCTGGATCCGTCTCCCCCGCTCTAGGGTCCCCCCTCTTGGCGAGGTGGGCTGGAACCCGGAGCAGCCGCAGAACCCTCTGGAATAGGGCTCAGCGGGCGTGACTCGTCGTCACGAGGGGGAGAGGAGCTAGGATGGAGCGACGAAGAGATGCTAGATCCACTCTGAGGGACCTCCACCGCAGCCCTGTCAAATCAAATAATGTCAGAAGAGAAATTACGACAATGCAAGAAAGGACAAGTTGCAGGAGAAAAAGAGACTTACGCGTCCGAGGTTTGGGGCTCCTTGGGTTTCCGAGCCCTTCGTGCCGGGGCCTTGCCTGCAGGCTTCGAAGCAGTTTTGTCTCCAGACTTCTTTCGCCTTTTGGAGGGCTGAGAAGGTCCGGAGGAGGAACTTGATGCAGCTCCACGCTTCTTCTTCGGCGCTGCCGGAACAGGTTCCCCCGTAGCAAGGGGAGGGTCCTCGTGGATCTGCCCACCGGGGTTAGCTGATGCCGGAAAAGCATAAGAAAGGGGGACGGCATCAACAGGTTCAATCACCTCGATATCCGAGTCATCTTCGGGCCAATCTCTAATACAAGAGGGTTCACCGGTGGGTCGCTTCGTAGCGTCGGTCATCGGGAGGAACATCTCTTGGTACTAAGGGTCGGATTGGTGCCGTCCTCGAGGGTCGGCTGAAGGAATAGCTGAGGAAAAGAATGAGCAACGGAGTCAAAAATGGAACAATGACCGACATATAATTAACCCGGAGTAAAATTTGCGCCACGAAGCTTACCGAGGGAGGGAGCCTATCCCGGCAGAAATGCTCAATTCCCCACGTCCATTCAGTGGAGAAGTCCTTGTGGGTCGTGAAGAGAGCCTTAACCCGACGATAGATCTCCGAGTTGCTCAACTCGAAGGACGAGGTCCGGTTGGGGTCGTGGCCGAAGCTCATATGGCACACCTTGTGGGTGCGCCTCTGGAGGGGGGAGATTCGCCAAGCAACTAACGTGATCATAGCATCCTCGCTGCGCAACCCGAGCTTCTTCAGCTCCATAAACCTCTTGTTGACCTGGTTGGCCAAGGTTGTGGGCTTCTTGGGGATAACGCCCCACGCTTCCGGTTAGGTGGACCCGAGCATAGGGAAGCAGCCGGATCAAGTCTTCAGTGCCCTCATTCCGGACATAAAAGAAAGTCCGGGCCCATCCTTTGCAGGACTCCAGCCCGGTGACTCGAGGGAAAACGGAAACCCTCCGGGGTGAGATGGATGCAGCTCTGAATTGAGTGATCTGCTTGTCCTCCGGATCAAGTTGAATATTCGGAATGACATTACGACGAAGGCCGAAAAACCGGATCCATAGCTCCTTCAGGCCACAATGCGTAGCCCTCGATCGAGAGAGGCAAAAGCGGAAAGAGAGGTGATTGCGCTAAGGTGAAGGTGGTGCGGCCGAGTTGGTACGTGCTCAACTAGTCATGGAAGAAATCACGACAAGAAACCGAACCTCACTGGAAGTGCGATAAGAACATAAACGATTTCACCCGGATTGGCGGAGGCAAGGCGTGCGATGACACCGGCGGGGATGCGTCTGGTCCGGTAGAGCCAGTCCAAGTCATCTTGGTAGACCCATGACCCAGCCCACGCACCACGGTCCGCGGCGGCGGAGTCCTCCTCCATTTCTTGCTCAGCAACGACGAGCTCCTCCTCAAATTCGATAATCACGGCGCTTAGCGGCGCTAAGCGGGGGCAGAGGCCTAGATTGGCAGCCAGGTGGAGGAGACGCAGCGGCGACGACGAGAAACTGGGGAAATGCGTGGCGGCTGCTGCTTGGGGAGCATCGTGGCGCGGTCGCGAGGAAGACGAAGAAGAAGAGCAAAGGGCAGAGGGGCGCGGTGAGGGGAAAAATCCTAAGTGATGCGCCCCTCCCCTATTTAACCTCTCCCACGAGGAGAAAGTGGGATCGCATCTTGCGGGCAAGCCACACGCAATGGCCGTGTACCACCCACATCAACCAATCAACAAGGAGCCACACCGAAGGCCACAAAGTGGAGTTGGTCCCGTGACGTGACACGATGATGCGGTAAACGAGGAGGCAGGCGTGACATGATCCGCGCACAGTGATGACTGACAATTACTGCGGCGGTTACTATGCTGGCCCTTAAAATGAGACAACATAATGATTAGCCTCCATGTGGGATGGCGTACGAGAGAAGGAAGCAAGACCCGGATAGGACCGTGGTAACCCGACCAGCAAGTGAAAACTTGGAATGTGCAGAGGGAAAGTAAAGCCATGAGGTCCGAGTTGAAGCGGTAACCCGGCCAGCAAGTGAAAACTTGGAACGTGCAAGGGGAACGAACCAGATAACCCGAGACAAGGAGGTAATTCGGAAATAACATCCAAAGGTCAAACATAATTGAACCTGATGTGGCCTTAGCGGCCGAGGCAGCTAAGACCGCACCAGCTTCGGGGACTAATGTTGGGGGGATACCCCCGGGTAGGGCCACGTCGGGGTATAAAGGCCGAGTTAGCCGAGGTTCAGCAAGGCCAAAGCGGATGCTGGCCGGGTCACCTCAAGGCAGGACGAATCACGATTAACCCGGACCAGGGGGCGTTCGCCTAACTAAGTCTCAACCGACTTAAGCAGTAAGTCGGAAATGCATGTTTAACTTGTATGCAGGAACAGGTGTGGCCGGATCAACTATGATCCGGGGCACATCTAGCTTCTAGGAGAAGGAAGGAATCTCGCTGGTCAAAAGAAGCCCCGGTACACACTGCCTCGAAAGGCATAAAGGCAGACCACGAGGCGTGGCCGACAAGGGTGACGATACCATGTCGGCCGACGGGCGCCTGAGGCTCACATAGCCTCTGCATGTGTGACGCGAGGGAAAAGTAACCCGGTCGGCTTACTACTTTGGGAGATGGCATATTCTAGGAATATACCTCCACGTATTCCCTAGATGGAGACCGAGCCCCCCCCCCCTATATAAGGAGGGCTAGGGCTTCTATAGAAAGGGTTCCAATTTGGCTAGTTTGGCTAGGGTTTTAAGGATGATCTGTGAGCGAGAGTAATAGAGCTCCTTCTTCCTCCTCTCGCCAATACAGCTCTAGGAGCACTTGTAACCTTGGAGACAAAGAAAATATAAACTTCTGTGTGGAGAATCACTTCACTATCCCTCCCTGGATTCCCCTAGCGTGTATTAGTCCCCACCTTTAGCCTATCCATGGCATCTGCCGTGACACCACCACGACACCCTTGCAAACATCCGTAAGTACAAGAAAGTAATTAAGGTAGAAACCTAACCATAGCTTTAAACTCTAAGACCCTTACGTCCCTTGTGCCATGGTTTCCTAACGGGGGTTCAGGTTTCACATCCCAAGCAACCCCTACGATTAGTAGCCAAATGCACAATGCATTCCCCTAGGCCCATATAGGTGAAGTGTCATGTAGTCGACGTTCACATGACACCACTAGAAGAAGTACACCACAACTTAAATAACAATCTATTGAATCTTTCTCAACACAACTCCACTACTAACAACAAGACTTCTCCCATGTCCTCAAGACCAAAACGAACTACTCACAAGACATCATATGGATCATGTCAGAGATGGAATAATGATGTATAACAATCTGAACATAAACAATAATTCAATGGTTCACTCAATAGCATCAACTACAAAGAGTAATCAACACCGGGAAAGTTTCCCCTATGAACTATGCAAGATTCAACCAATTGTTACAACAATATGGAGATGGTGATGAGGGTGCTGATGGTGATGATGATGGTGATGATGATCCCGATGAAGTCCAACTTGATGATGGTGTTGATGGCAACGATCTCCCCTCTCTGGGAAGGAATTCCCCTGGCAGAAATCTGTCTGCCGGAGAGATCTTTCTCTCTCGGTGTTTTCCGCCCCGTAGAGGCGGCGGAATATTTCTGTGGTCGCTCCCTGAGTCTTAGGGTTTCGGGAGGTTGATATACGCCAGAGGGGAGAGGCTGGAGTGGGCCAGGGCGGCCACACCACCTCCAGGCGCGGCCTAGGCCTGCCCGCGCCATGGGGTGGTGTGGGCCCCCTGTGGCCCACCTCCACTCCATCTTCTGGCAACCTTAGTCTTCTGGAAAAATAGGATTTTCCATATATTTTCCCGGATTTTCTGATCTTCACAAATTTTGCCTCCAAACAACACCTTTTCCATGAGAATCCTGACTGCAGCGGTCCATGCTCCAAAAGTCATCAACCATGCAAAAATAGATGAAATAACATAAGTATCACCTCTTAATACGAAACATATCAATGAATAATAGTGAATTAAGACATAGAATAGTGATGCAAAATGGACGTATCAATTGCCCCTATCATAAGCATCTTGAAGTGATTAAGGTTAAAGTGGACAAACTATGGAGTATATGCTTGACAAAGTATAAGTTGGAAATATCATGTCCCTTGAATACGAGGGCCGCTCCTCATGCTACTCAAGTTTAGTTACCGGTAAGTTCTTGTCATATTAAGTACATGTGTATCATAGAGAACCGCCAACGGGGTACCCCTTGCCTGATGATACGGAAGAATCCCCATATCAAAATGATAAGGCAAGCAGGCAATGAGCATCTCAGCATTCTTCTTATTTACCATGGGAATATGGTGCTTTTTTATCTCTTTCCTATTTCCTCATATCTTTTTTTTTCTTTTTCTCTTTTTCTCAATATTTGACTCTTTTTTATAAGAAGAATGCTTCATAGATAGCTCATTATGGTTACGCTGCAGGTATCCACCATGATTAGGCATGGATTAGACCTGTGGCCTAGGCGTTTCTCTAACACACATACATAACTCCATGGACTTACAAGCTCCCCTTTCATTTCACACCGACGATGTCGTGGTGGTGTCACGGCAGATGCCATGGATAGGCTGAAGGTGGGGACTAATATGCGCTAGGGGAATCCAGGGAGGGATAGTAGAGTGATTCTCTACACAAAAGCTTCGTATTGATGTTCTCTCTCCCAGATTACAAGTGCTCCTTGAGCTGTATTGACAAGAGGAGGAAGAAGAAACTCTCTTACTCTTGCCTACCAACTAGCTCCAAGAACCCTAGATCCACTAATGCTCAACCCCCTTACCAGAACCCCAACCCCCCCTTATATAGGGGTGGTTCGGTCCTGGCCTAGGGCATACGCGGAGGCATATTCCTAAGAATATGCCTCCTCCCAAATTAGTAACCCGACAGGGGTGCTTTTCCCCCACGTCACTCTTGCTTTAGCGACGTTGCCTCTGCGGCGCCTGCGTTAGCCGACGTGAGCGTCGTCACCCTTGTCGGCCACGATCCGGTGGTCCAGCCCTTGCTTTATTCGGCCATCCAAGACGCCGGCCTTCTTTTGACTGTAGATATTCCTTCCTTCTCCTAGAAGCCAAACAAGGATCCGGATCACAGCTTGATCCGCCACACCTGCTCCTCATATAAGCTAGACAAGTGTCTCCGACTTATTCCTTGAGTCGGACGAGACAATGTTAAGCGACCCCCGGTCCGGGTTACTCCGTGATCCAGCTCCTTTGAGGTGACTCGCCAAGATCCGCTTGACCTTGCCGAACCTCGCTAACTCGCCCTTTTTACCCCGGAGTGACCCTACCCGGTTATCCCCAACATTAGTCCTCGCTGGTGCGGCCTTAGCGCCTTGGTCGCTAAGGCCACATCAGCATTCAGATCCAAGCTTCGGACGCTTATTTCGGGTTAACTTTTGTCTCGGATTATATGGATTTACGTTCCTTCGCACACTCCAAGTTTTCACTTGCCGTCGGGTCACCACTTTGGCTCGGATCGCTTGGTTTTACTTTCCTCCGCACGGTTCAAGTTTTCACTTGTCGCCGGGTTACCACCATGGCTCGGATCCGGCCTTGCTTCCTTCTCTCAGACGCCAACCCACGAACGGTTAATCATTACGTTGCCTTATTTTAAGGGCTCGCGCAGAACCGCCGCAGAAATGTCGATGATTATTGTGCGGGGTTACGCCACGCCTGTCTCCTCGCTTACCGCAATCGCACGTCGTGTCATTGATCACATTTACTCGCGGCCCGGTGTGGCTCCTCTCCGATTGGTCGATGTCGGTGATACACGGCCACATCGTGTGGTTTTCTGCAAAGACGATCCCACTTGATGACTGGGGCGGTTAAATAGGGAGGGCACGCCTTAGAACTTTTCCATCTCCGCCTCGCCTGCTCCTCTTCTTCTTCCTCACAACGCTGGCCGCCGTGCCGCAGCAGCCCGCCGCACCTTCTCCGTTCTCCGCAAGCACCGCATCGCCTCTGTTTAGCCACGGGTCCTCATCGCCTAAACCACAGAGCCCCGCCGCCGCTAGCTCTAGCGAGGACAGCGGAATCGAGATGACGGAGGAGGAGCTCATCATCGTTGAGCAGGAGATGGAGGAGGCCGCGCCTTGGCGCCGCTGGCGTGGGCCCTCTGGGTCTCTGCGAGGACGACATCGCCTGGCTCTACTGACCGGCGCATTCACTACGTCGCCGCTTGCCTCCCTCCTGAGTTGGCCCCTCACCCAATCCGTGAGTTCGCTTTTCTATCCTATTTCCAACGGGATTTGGGCTTCCAGTGAGTGATTTCTTCCAGATCGGATTCGACCTATCACCGCAACCACATCATCTCTCGTGAACGCCATCACCTCTCTGTCCGCTGCTTTCTTCGATCGAGGCTACACCGGCTATGGCCTACGAAGGAGCTAGATCCGCTTCTTCGCCTCCCGCAACGTCGTCCCCAACATCCACGTCGAGTCGGAGGACAAGCAGCTAACTCAGTTCGGAGCTGCCTCGATCTCGCCCCGGAGGTATTCAATCTTTCCCCGGGTCACCGGGCTTGACTCCTGCAAAGGATGGGCCCGGACCTTCTTCTACGTCCGGAACAAAGGCACGGAAGATTTGATCCGATTGCTACCCTATGCTCCGGGTCCCCCTAACACGGATTTTTGGGAGGAGGTTGCCAAGAAACCTACGGCTCTGGCCAACCAAGTGAACAAAAGGTTTGCAGAGCTGAAGAAGCTCGGATTGCGCAACGAGGATGCCATGATCACATTCGTGCGCAACCGAATCTCTCCCCTTCAGCGGCGCACTCACAAGTTGTGCCATATGAGCTTCAGTCGCGACCCCAACCGAACCTCCTCGTTCGAGTTGAGCAATACGGAGATCTTCCGCCGGGTCAAGGCTCTTTTCACCACCCATAAGGACTTCTCCGCCGAATGGATGTGGGGAATCGAGCATTTCTGCCGTGATGTGCTCCTCCCGCGTAAGCTTCATGGGTAAACTTATTTCGGATCAATTTCATGTCGGTTCTTATCATATTTCTGACTTTGCTCCTTGTGCTTTTTTCTCAGCTATTTCTCCAGCAAACCCTCGAGGATGGCCCGGATCCGACCCTTAAATGGGCCTCAGACCGAGAAATTCCGTATGAGGAGGAGCCGGACCAGGAGATGTTCCTCCCCACACCCGATGCCACCAAACGACCCAGCGGTAAATTCTCTTCTCTTAGAGATTGGCCCGACGATGAGGATGACTCGGATATCGATGTGATTGAACCCGTTGAGGTTGTCCCTCTTTCTTTTGCCTTCCCGACATCAGCTAACTCCGGTGGGCACATCCACGAGGATTCTCCACTTGCCACGGGCGAGCCTGTTCCGGTGGCGTCAAAGAAGAAGCGCGGATCCGCGTCGAGTTCTTCTTCCAAACCTTCTCAGCCTTCCAAAAGGCAAAAGAAGGCCGGAGACAAGACTTCCTCCAAACGGGCAGGCAAAGCCCCGGCACGGAGGGCCCGAAAACCTAAGGAGGCCGAGACCTCGGATGCGTAAGTTCTTTTTTCACTGCGCAACACACTTCTCCCTGCTTCGGGGTAATTTCACTCCTGACATTATGTTCTCTTGTAGGGCTCCTGTGGAGGTCCCTCAGAGCGGATCGAGCATCTCCTCTCCTCTTCGGTTCAGTCCTTCCCCTCCCCGTGACGACGAGTCACTCCCGCTGAGCCCTATTTCGGAGGGCTCTGCGGCCGCTCCGGGTTCCGCAGTACCTCCTTCAGAGGGACGCGAGCTCGGATCAAGAGGGGTCGGATCGGCCGAGGCAACGGCGTCCGGCACTTCGGCATTGCCGCAACCAGCAACTACCAAGTCTACGAACTCCAAAGACCAAAGAAGCAGCTCCAAAGACCAGCCACCGAATTAATCAGCCCCGGCCCGTTCAAGAAACCAATAGCAGCTCTAGCGCCAGCCACCAAAGCTCCTGTGCCAAGTTCATCTGCCTCGTCCGAGTCATCTCAAGCTCGGCGAGGACCCACTCCAGCGGCTTCCAAGGGAAAATCCACTGTGGTCACTTCCTCCCAGCAGGCCAAAGGCAAGTCCACCTCCGTCGAGGCTGGGCAGCGAACCTTGTCATCGATGCTTCCAAAGAAGTCATCAGCAGCGACGGATCCTCCCGCCGAGCCAGTTGATTCGCAGCAGATGGTTCTTCACACTAGCCCGGCTCTTGCCCTGATTGAAAGGAAAGAAGCTCACGCCAAGGGCTTGGTGGCACCTCACATGCCCACTGGCGAACGGTACCCTCCGAGCCTCATCGAGTTTGTCATGAACTGGAATAAGGCGGAGTTCGTCTACAACGACGATCTCCCGGAAAAGTTCGGCCCAGCTGAATTTTCCGCTCAGATGAATACCGCCACCAAGGCCATTAACCTTGCTGGGCGTATGATGGAGGTACGTTGTTTCTTCTTTACATGCTGTAGATAATAACCATTAGTCCCCGAGCCTCCGGCGGAGTAACTTGTTATTCGGCCGGATGCTCCTTAGAAGATCAACGTAGCTGCATGTAAACTTCAAATATGCACACACCTAGAGTCAGGTTAAGTTCCGCTTGGCCCGGATCTCATATACTTTGAATATGCACATACCAAGAGCCGGGTTAAGTTCCGCTTGGCCCGGATCTTGTACACTTCGAATATGCACACACCTAGAGCCGGGTTAAGTTCCGTTTGGCCCGGATCTTGTATACTTCGAATATGCACACACCTAGAGCCGGGTTAAGTTCCGCTTGGCCCGGATCTTGTACACTTCGAATGTGCGCACACCTAGAGCCGGGTTAAGTTCCGCTTGGCCCGGATCTTGTATACTTCGAATATGCACACACCTAGAGCCGGGTTAAGTTCCGCTTGGCCCAGATCTTGTACAATCGAATATGCACCGAACTAACATTTACACGCCTGCGTTTTGTCGTAACCACTAACCGTCGAGCGCCGAAGTTTCAGCCGCTTGATACCCATAAGGTCTTAGCATAAAACACGTTGCACTTGGCGCGGAGCATGAAAAGAGAGGTAATTTCCTCCCTTAACACCTCACCATTTCGTTTGCTTCTGCCGGACTAACCTCCTTATTCGGTTTTTTGCAGCTAGGGTGGAGGCTGAAAACAAGATTATGCGGAAAAACTTGGAGGAAATCCGAGGTATGTCCCCTTTCGGCCAACGTCGCTGTGTTTTCCATTCTTTCTTTTTCTTGGCTCTAAGAAACATTCACTCCTCGGCTTTGCCGGGTCAACACACTATTTCAGCATCGCTGAGGATAGTGTGCCCGTTCGATATGATGCTGCATTTTCTCGAACAAGGTGACAAAGATCAAGCCGAGCTAAAGAAGAAGGACGATGAGCTTGCCTCCTCCCACCAAGGACGGCGAGATAGCCAAACTCAAGGCCGAGATGGAGAAGATGAAGGCCCAACACAAAACCGAGCTCCGTAAAGTTGGCGAACTTCACCAAGAGCATGAGCGCTTTACCTTCAGATCCAAGGACCAGATCTGCTCAAGGAATCCGAAGTCCGGCTTGGCGCTTGCCGAGCTTGAACAACTTCGGCAGAGACGCGATAGTTGTATCAAGGAGTTGACCCGGATCCATCGCCATATCTCACGTAAGTTTCTTCGCCTTGCCCGACCTAGTTTTCCGGGTTAGCTCATATGCCTTTGCTTCAGCATCCTCCCTTTCCTTATTTTCGAGATAACTTTCCGGAGGGTACCGCCATCGCCAGGCTCGTTGCCAAATTCCGCCAAGAGAGGGGTACTCCATCGCCCCGATGGTGAGAGCATCCCTTGGACATGGAGGACTTGTTGGTTAGCGTGTCACCGGTGGAAACTATCAAGAACTATGGAAAGATCTCCTCGACGCGGTCCGGATCTCTAACACATTCCGCCAAGCGAGGACGCTCGAAAGGATCACGCCCTTGCGGAAAAACTGATGGAGATTGAGACTCAACTTGACCTCTGGAGGGAATCACATGCGGCCGCGTGCATACCCTTCTCCATCATATCCTTTCATGGTACGAGAAAATCGATCTGAGCCTCCTCACCCGTCGGCGCACCGGATCCAAATGGACCGATGATCCGGAGTGGGTGGCTCGGCGCCAGGCTTGCGCCTACAGCCTCATCGAATATTCTCTAGTCCATGACTGGGTTGAGGGGCCAAGCTTTCTGAACTCCGGCGAGGAGGAGCAGATGGAGAACATGGAGGATGGGTCGGGCGATGATGGAGAAGATGCTGCTTCAGATATTGAAGACAGTGATGATGATGTCGAACTTCCTCCTCCTGCCGCTCCTTAGTTGAAAAAACTTGAAAATTTATCGATCCCAGATGCCGGGTGCAATTGTATGCTGAATACCTAATATTTTGCTACTATGCTTGTATGCTGGATTAACTTGGGCGTAGTCCCCGAGTTTCATTTTCTTGTTCGTCCAATTCTCCGGCTCGATCCGTGTCTACCTTGATTCGGTTTTACGACTTACGAACCCGAGCTTCAAGAATCATTTTAACAATACTGAGAAACTTTGAGGCTTGGCTCAAAATAATTCAACATAATAGCTTGAAAGTAAATATGGGGTTAGTCGAAAAAAACGAACGTTAGCTAGAATAGGATCGTTTCCTTAGTAGTTTTTCATGTGCTACGCAATTCCAAACTTGTTCCCTTGCTCGCCATGAAGCCAATTCTTGTTGGACAGCAATAGTCAAGGGTTGGGTTTTTGGTGCTCACACATTACTAATCCAGGTTAAGCGAAACGAGTCATTCCAGCTAACGCATAAAAAGTAACAACAATCATTTATTAAGGCAGTCCTCGAGTTACTGCTCGAGGCTCCGCTATTTCATTGATAGGCTCATTGCCGACATACATACCGACATATGAGGATGACTCGGGTACATACACTCTTTAGCTAAGTGTAGAAGGGATGAAGTAGTGCTACATTCCACGGTCGCTTGGATTCCTCTCCGGACCTGTCCGCCTTGTTCTTTTCCTGTGGCTTTGCATCTATGAGATAGTAAGAGTCATTGTGCAATGCTTTGCTCACAATAAATGGTCCTTCCCATGGGGGGATAATTTATGCATGCCGCTGGTACTGCACCAACCGGAGCACCAGATCGCCTTCCTAAGACTGGGGCACACTTTTCGCTATGATAGCGTCGGAGATTTTGCTGATATATGGCAGATCCGGACAAGGCTGCTTCTCTCGCTTCTTCCAGCAGATCAACATCATTTTGCTTGCACTTCGCTTCGTGGTATTGGGTGACTCTAGGCGAATCATGCTCTATGTCGGCTGGTAATACAGCTTCTGCCCCATATACCAGAAAGAACGGCGTGTAGCCTGTTGATCGATTCGGAGTGGTTCTTAAACTCCACAATACCACTAGTAGCTCTTCTATCCAGCACCCCGCTGATCTTTGCAGCGGCTCGATGAGCCGGGGTTTTGTCCCGGATAGCACTAATCCGTTGGATCTTTCCACTTGTCCGTTCGATGCGGGGTGGGCTACCGAGGCTATGTCGAGTCGGATTTTCTTATCTCGGCAGAATCGTGCAAATGCTCCTTTAGCAAAATTGGTGCCGTTATCGGTTATGATGCTATGAGGATAACCGTATCTCAGGATGATATCTTTGAGAAATGTCACAGCCGTAGCCCCATCACATTTTCTTATAGGCTTCACTTCGATCCATTTTGTAAACTTGTCCACCATAACCATAATGTGCGTCATGTTCCCTTTTGCTGGTTTGAACGGGCCAACCATATCCAAGCACCACACAGCAAATGGCCACGTAATTGGTATGGTTTTGAGTTTGGACATAGGCATATGTGTCTTGGTGGCGTATCTTTGGCAACCATTGCATTTTCTCACCAGATCTTCGGCCTGCTCCAAGGCGCTTGGCCAGTAAAATCCATGTCGGAATGCCTTTGCCACTAAGGCCCGGGATGAGGCGTGATGCCCGCATTCTCCTTGGTGTATATCTCGAAGGATGTCAAGTCCTTCTTCCGGACCAACACACCGCTGGAGGACACTGGTTACACTCCGCTTGTACAGCTCGGAATTGATGATTGTGTAAGCTTTGGCCCTTCTCTGAGTTTGCCTGGCTAGCACTTCCTCAGTGGGTAACATTCCATCTTTCAAGAACTTGTATATAGGCAGTGACCAAGCTGGTACTGCTCGTGCAGGGAACATCTCATCAATTTCCATCCGATCCACCGGCATAACTTCAACCGGGTCTTGTTGAATAGTCCTCGGGTCTAGCGAGGTAGTCCCCGAGTTTGCCGAGGTAGTCCCCGAGTTTGCCAAGGTAGTCCTCGGGTTTGCCGAGGCAATCCCCGGGTTCGGCGCACTAGCTTCCATGTCAATGTCCATGGGTTCAGCTCCGGATTCCACGTTTTCCGGAACATAAATTGAGTCGGTTCCTGGGGACGGCCTGATAGACGGCTTTCTGAGGTGCTCCAATGCAATGCCCAGTGGAATTGCATGTCGGGTCGAACCGAGCTTCGACAGCATGTCGGCAGCTTCGTTTTCCACGCGAGGTACATAAGGAAATTCACATCCCTCAAAGTAACCCGAGATTTTCTGCACATGAAATCTGTATAGTGCCATGTTTGGATCCAGGGCATCCCACACTCCGGACACTTGTTGTATTACTAGATCCGAGTCGCCAAAGCAGATTATCCGTCTCATGCCAATTTCCTTTGCCTCTTTGAGACCATGCACAAGAGCCTCGTATTCAGCGACATTGTTCGATGCCGCGAAATGGATCTGCAATACGTACTTGAGCTGATCCTTTTTTAGCGAGGTAGGCACAACCCCGGCGCCTAATCCGGTTTTGGTCTTCGATCCGTCAAAATGCATCCTCCAATACTTTGGATCCGGTGGCGGTGGTTCGTATTGTACCTCGGCCCAATCCACGAAAAAGTCCGCTATAGCCTGGGACTTGATCGCTTCTCTTCCGTCAGATCATGCCAGCGTATGGTGCTAGCTCAATTGCCCATTTCGCAATTCTACCGTTCGCATCTTTGTTACCCATTATCTCGGATATGGGGGCTTCGCATATCACTTTGATGGGATGCTCCTCAATGTAGTGCTTTAACTTCTTTGCTTCCATATAAACTCCGTATGCCACCTTTTGAAAATGCGGGTAGTTCTGTTTTGAGTGCATAACATACCTCGCTCAAGGAATACACCGGTCTCGCACCGACTTACCCTTCTTCATCTCGCTCCACTACAATCACTACACTTACAACTCGTTGGTTGCGCTATGTAGAGCAACATTGGATCCTTCGACAAGGAGAAGCTAACACCGTGCAAAGGCCAACATCTTTTAAGTGGGCAAAGCTTCATCGACTGCGGCCCAAACGAATTTATACGATTTTTTCATGAGTTGGTAGAGAGGCAGTGCCTTTTCCCCTAGCCGACATACAAACCGACTCAATGACGCCAGGCATCCAGTGAACTTCTGGACGTCATTGAGACACTTTGGCAGCTCCATTCGTTCGATGGCTCGGATCTTAGTTGGATTGACCTCGATACCTCGGCTGGAGACGAGAAATCCTAGTAATTTCCCAGCCGGGACACCGAAGGTACATTTCTCCGTTAAGCTTCATTCGAATCTCCTCAGTTCGCGAATGTTTGCCTTTATGTCGCTGGCGAGCGCTATGCTTTCCTTGGTCTTGATAACCACATCGTCCACGTAAACTTGCACATTTTGACCTATTTGATCATGCAAACATTTTTGCATACACCTTTGGTACGTTGCTCCTGCGTTTCGTAAACCAAACGGCATAGTGCGATAGCAATAAGCCCCGTACGGGGTAATAAAGGCAGTTTTTATTTGATCATACGTGTTCAGGTGTATCTTGTGGAAACCAGAATAAGCGTCAATAAATTACAACATTTCACATCCCGCAGTATAGTCTATGACCTGATCTATCCTCGCAGCGGAAATGGATCTTCGACATGCCTTGTTCAGTTCGTAATCGATACACATACGCCAAACCACCGCCACGCTCGGATCATCCTTCTTCTTTTCTACCAAGATCGGATTAGAGAGCCAATCCGGATACAAAGACTTCCATGATGAATCCTGCTGCTAGCAACCGAGCTATCTCATCACCAATGACCTTTCTCCTATCCTCGGCGAAGCGTCGGAGAGGCTGCTTCACCGGCCTTGCTCCGGGTCTTACATTCAGAGAGTGCTCGGCCAACTCCCTTGGAACACCTTGCAAGTCATGTGTGAACCAAGCAAAAATATCCCGATTCTCACGGAGGAAGTTGACGAGCTGCTTTCCTATTTGTCAGTTAACCCGGCCCCAATTGTCACGGTACGCTCCGGAAACACGTTATCCACCGGGATCTTCTTGGTGTCGTTCGCGGCTTGAAATGAAACGCTTCCATGCGGGTTACTTAACGCCGGCATATATCGCTGCTGGACTGAGCTAATGCCGTCACTTCTTGGATTTTTCTTTTCTCTTGGGCAATTACGAGTGACTCGGCTAGGTTAGACCCGGCTGAAGCGCACTCAATAGAACGTCGGAAATCCCCAACGATAGTAATTGCACCATTTGGCCCGGGCAACTTCATCTTCAGATAACTAACGTGGCAACTTGCCATGAATTTGCTCAGTGCCGGTCTCCCGAGTAATGCATGATACGCGTTGTCCAAGTTTACCACCTCAAACTCTAGATTTTCGGTTCGGCAGTTATCCCTCGTACCGAATAGCACGTCGACCCGGACTTTGCCTATGGGTTCGCAGGATATGCCAGGCACGATACCGTGAAAAGTTGTTCTTGTAGCCTGGAGCATGTTCTCCGAGATGCCCAACTTGCGCATCCGAGATACATGATGTTAATGCTCGCCATTGTCGATCAGTACCTTGGAGAACCTCACATTAATGTTTGGTCCAATGAACGTCGGATCTAACACTAGTGCATACGAGCCCGGACTTGGCATAAGCTTGGGATGATCTTTGACGCTCCAGGTAATTTCCTGGTCCGACCAAGACATGTACCTCGTCACCGCAGTATAACCGTGTTAACCTCCATATGTCGGCGCCGCAAGCTCTTCCTATCTGCTTTCTTCCGCTAGAACACACAATAGCTCTGGTGATGTTCCTCGTACTCATTTCTTCCTCGCTTCGGAGTACCTCCGATCCGGTTGTTGCTGGTTTTCTATCCGATGCAATCGCATCCCTTCTCTCACTGTTGTCATACCTCGGCGAGGGGAGGCAACATCGATTCTTGCGTGTTTTCTCCGGAGAGCAATTGCCGGGTAACTCCTGCCGAGGTTGATCATTCCGAGGTGTCCGAGCATTCCCGAACCACCTTGTTCTATCTTGCGCATCCACTCACATTGTCTCGCCGTGACCCGCCGGGCTGCTCGGATTTGGCGTGTGAAACTTGCACGGCTGGTCCAACATTGACTCGTAGGTATACCTTGACGATCTTTCTTTTCTTGCCATTGCTTCTTCCGCCCGGAGTCCATGTTTTCTTGCCATCGCTTCGAGGAGTCCATTGCCCTCCCGTTCTCGGCGTTGGTTGCTCCTCGCCGGGCTGATCTTGATTCACGGCCGCCACTTGTTGCGAGCCATATCGATGGTCCCGTCTATCGCCTCCTTTTTCCCTGTAATCGTTCCTCCGGATGACCGGATCCGTCCCTCGATAGTACTCCTCATTTGACTCGCTCGACGCGATCCTAGGTTGAGTTGGATCACCCAAAGCATAAGAATCCGCGATCCGGATCATCTCGCCAATGTGGACTGCATTTTCCTTTGCAATTTCATCCACAACTCGCCATATCTACATCCTTGTGCGAACCATGCTATAGCTCGTGACTCTATGACTCCCTCACACGAAGTTTCTCACGGTACACCACCGGTCAAGAATTCACGGTCCGCTTCGTTAGATCTCGCTTGCACATTGCCGTGGATCTGCGGTCTATTCGGTCTCGATACGCATTTGAGAAGTTGCTGATGAACATTTCTTCAAAATCTATCCAGCAATTGATGCTTCCGGTGGCAAATTATTCAGCCAAACCCTAGCTGGACCTTCCAACATTTGGGGTACATATCGCATACCCACCTCAAGTTGCCAGTTGCAATTTTCACAGTTGTTGCGTAGTTTATTAGCCAATCCTCCGCTTTGTACGCCGCCATACACGCCTTCGTGCCCCGGGTAATTGGAAATTGGGTACTGGGCGGTTCCTTCATGATCCGGGGTCCGGCACGCTGGACCCGGAGGACCTTGACATTCGACCGTTCGACCTATACAGCGATCCAGCTTTTAGCCTAGCCATCCCAAGATCAAATCTCGCTTCCCAATCTCGACCCTATCACATGATAGTCCGGTCTTGCGATCCCGCATTCATCATCTCCGAGTCTCCATCATTGTATCGGTCTTGCTCTTGTTGTGCTCCTTCGTTGCATACCACGGCCGCACTTTGCTCTTGCCTTGGCGCATTCCGCTGCGGTTGACCCGCCTCGCCGAAGTTTTGTCTGTCCGCATTGCTTGGCAAGCATTCCTTGACCGGCATTGCCTTGGTCGTGGTTACCTCGGCACACTTCGCCGATCGTCGTTTTTCCAGATTCTTTTTCCTTTCCCGCACGCGTTGGGTCGTACGGAACGATCTGCTTGTTCCGTCTGGCCGAGGTTACTACCTCTTATCTTCTAGGGCCACCATGAGGCGATGATGCAGCTCCAGCGGATTTCTCCGGGTTACCCATCACTGAATGGACGATTTTAGAAGCTCCAACTCTCTCCGGGTTACCTCTCAACAACTCCTTATTCTGCCTGTTCACGATCCGAACCAGCTCGTTAACCCGGTCTTACTGTCTTTGGCGGTCTTCACCCGTCAGACCCTCTAGCTCGGACGCCGCGGCATCTACTGCTCTGAGGTTCTTCGCCGGGGTACTATACTTCGGCAACCCCACAGACAAATAGTTTTCCCAATTCTTCCGTCCATCATCACCTTCTCTGTTCATCTCGCTTATGAGGTTTCTCCCTTTTACCCTCACTGCATCAACCTTGTTCGCTTTCGCGTACTCAAATGTACGGATCATTGAATTTGCTATCAAATGTACGGATCATTTAATTTGCTATTGCATTGCAATAATATTTTTCGAAATTACTAATATCTTTATGTCTTTCGTGTGTTACAAGTGACAGAGTTTGACTAACATTATTGAGAGGCCCAAGAACGCTAATCACGCATAATATTTGTTTAATATTTAAAATTTAGCATAAATATTATAGATATATATCTTTAAGGTGTTTCCCCTATCAGGAATTCCAGCAGCTCAACTAGCGAGTTGGGGAGATCGACCACACTCTTTAGGAAGTGAATGAAGATGTGAGTGCTTTGACTGACAACTTCAGTCACTTCATGACCCACTTCCCTGACTACTACCAGCAGTATCCACACCAGCCGCCAAATAACGGCAACAACTGAGCCTGGCAATAGCCTAAGCTTGGGGGAGGTTTGAAAACCTCCAAACTTTGCATTCATGTTTTAATTTCTTCTTTTAATTTATTTTATTTTTTGAAATTTTCATGTTTATTTTCAGTTTTGCATCCTAAATCAAAAATACAAAAAAATAGTTATAACTTTATTTGCAAGTTCGTTTCTTTGTTTCTCTGGGAGATTGCTTAACTTCAGGTGACTTGGCAATATGGAAATACAAAAGGGATTCGACTCAAATACGAGAACGAAGCAAGCAAGAGGAGGTATCACATTCCTTTCATCACCCTCTTTGCAATCTTAAAGTGATCCTACAAATTATTTACTCGCTTGCACTGGAGTCACTCCCCACTTAGCTTGTTATCCTACAAATTCTATTCCTTTGCTAGTATCTCCTTTTTAGCTTTGAAACAATGAGCAATGAACTTGGTTAAAAATACTTCCTACATTTTTACAACAAGAAAAAGCATCTGAAAGATGACTTGAGTCCATGTTCAGCTCAAAGAATTTGATTTTAGAACTACTCCATCTCATTTGGGCTTAATACAAATAGACTCGATAGTACCTTTGAATGGAATTGTTTGATAAAATGGATGCTTCGAAGTAGTAGAGATTATGCCACTACTTTTTCTAATAATTACCGTAAGATATTGCTTTACGCATGTCATTACATCTCTACCGTGCTCCATGTGGAACTATTAACTCCGCTAGCCAACGAACGATCTAAATGTGAAAAACCACTTGATTTTGGCTATTGAGTTATGTAAACGTCTGTAGCAACAATGCTATGACAGGTAAATTTTTTAGTCTCCTCGTGATTTCACGTTCCAAGTAAAGTTGTAGTACTCCTCTGACCCATTATTGCTCAAATAATTATTTATTGGCATGGTCATGAGTGCACAACACAACCTCAATTAACATGTTAAAAATAGTGGCATGATTTCTCTATGAAAGAGCTGGAGTTTTTGAAAGACAAAAGAAAGAAAAAGGTGCTTTGAGAGTCTTGAAATTTTGACATGGGATTAGATGAGTTGTTCTTAAATTAAATGTTTTGGTGCCAACTTGAGTACTCTTAATTAATTAAATAAACAAGAACAAAAAGTTTTCATCTCTCGATGAAGAGAGACACCAAAAGAATTTGTCTCACTTTCCTAGCTAAACTTTTGACACTTGCTTGGGCATATGATTTATTTGCTAAACAAGATATACGTGGTTAGGAAGTGGACCCAGCGCAATCTTGTGAATACTTGTATGATCATATTTAAGATTACAGGGATTATGAAGAAAAGAATTTGACACCAATTCAAACTTGTATGTTCTTTTATTTTAGTCTCGAATCTCTGCTATTCTTCCTTATTTCCTTGTCACTCGAGGGCGAGCAATATCTAAGCTTGGGGGAGTTGATAGCTATGAGATTTGACACATTTTTGTTGGCTTCTATTGATGGTTTTCTACCGGATTTGATTGTTTTCTAGCTTTACCTAACACTAATACTTCAGTAGCAAAGAAAACTTGGTTTTTAATGTGTGTTTTAGATTCTGAATGTCAACAGAAGGTTTTAACTAGAGAAACACAATATTATAGACAAAACAAGCAAGTCTCTCTTTGGAAGCACTCTAGGGGAGCATACATAAGCTTTAACGAGCAACTATACAGCGGAAATATTTTTCCGGCCGTATAGTTGCCGCCGCCTCTGTCTTGTTAAAAGGGACAACTTCCGTGAAGGGACCGAGGACGAAAACACAACACAACAGCCGCCATATCATCCAGAAGGGAGAAAGAAGAGATCCAGAGAAGAAGGGGAAGACGTTCTTCATCTCGCTCCACGATCTTCGACCTCCTAGCCAATACACCCCCATAGCCACTACTTGTATTTGAGAGAGAGAGGGATCTCCACCTTGCAAGACTAGGGTTTGAGATTATTTCTTCCCATCTTGAATTGTGTTGGATATTTTCCTATTATTATTGTGGATCTCTACGGTAATATAAAAACGAATTCCCTTTTATTTGATTATATTGATGATCCGTTCTTCTCTCATGTGTGAGTAATTCCTTTGGACGTGGGAGATGTAGGGGATTGGTGAGATGTGATGTGCCTTCATATATTTTTCATTAGTTTATGATTGATTCTAATTACTATATTATGTGTGCTTGACTATCTATGGGATGCCTAATGCTTGTTGTCTAATTAAAGGCCCAAACAACATAATGCTTTGTTCTACATAGATAAGATCTTGTTCGCTAGTGGACCGGCGACCTCCGGGTGACACGGGGATATCAATGGAAAACTAATAGACTCGAGGATAACGAGGAACCACTGTGCTTATTGCATTAGTCCGATCCAAGGAGCTTAATTGCTAAGCGACCTGAAGGGTCTTAATCGTCTAGCGTCTAACCATAGTTTTGGTAACATGCTAGTAGGATTATTGAAGTTGGGATGAAATCTATCAAAAGGAGTTCCGTCTAATTATGAGTTGCTCGTCTACACATATATTTATAAGGTTATAATTGTTACATTTATCATTCGTCCACCTGGCATAGTCACTATCACCATGAACTGAATCTCCCCGCGCCTTCTTTTGCCATCTGCAGGAAACAACAAACAACCAAGTCATTCTTTACTTTTATGCTTTATATTTCTGAAGTTTACATTTTAGTTCTATTTAAATACATCTCATTTAATCAAAACCCCATTCTTATTTCAACACTTGCAGTCAATTCACTTGAAGACCTGTGACAACTTCGGGTGTGACAGAGACTTCACCCATAAACACTTACCTTTGGGCTCCCTGTGGGATCGATATCTATACTTCGAAACTAGCTACAAACGATCTGTGCACTTGCAGACATCACTACCCGGCGCCGCCAGACTTCCGGTGCCTGCCAACATGGAAGCTCAGCGCGGGCGGCGTGCCTGTGCCGGAGGGCACCAAACTCGTCGAGGATATCCAGGCGGCCATCGCCGCCATGGAGGATCCGGAGCTCGCCAAGTGGCAATCTCATGTACTAGGAGAACCACTTTGCCAAGCACCGGAACCAAGAACTGACGGCGCACGAGGGGGGGGGGAGGCCCGCCGCTGAATCGGCACAACACCGCTGGACAACGTCGGTGGTGGAGTGCACCAGGGCGAACGCTGAAGGCCGTGCTCGAGCACATCACCGCCGACGACAGCCGTAAGCTGCGCTACCCTCCGTGCTCGCCACCGTCGGCCGCCCGACGCTGTACGACGTCCAATTGGTTGCCGAGGAGGATGGACGACATCTCGTCGTCGTCCTCGGCCTCGGCGTCGCGTTCATCGGGCTCGGTGCCAGCCCTGTCGCCGCATCCCACGGTGCTCCGCCCGGTGAAGCGGGAGGCGGAGTCGCCCATGCTTTCACCGCCGCGGACGAGGTCACGCGGCATCATCATCAACGAGCCGTGTGCGCCATCGCCGCCAATCGGCCACCTTCGGCTCTCGAGGCCGAGGCAGCGCGCGCCGAAGACGGAGCCAGCGGACTGGGCCATCCCCGTCAACGAGGACGAGTTCGTCCTCAGAATGGCGATGGAACGTTCGCTGAACGACGTTCCGCCGATGCCGGCCCCCGACGCGTGTGCTTGGTCCAGGGCAGACTAGGCACAGGAGGAGGCCGACCGTGTTCGTCTGCGCAAGAAGCGGTAAGCGCGCCATGGCGCTCGCGGCAACCGACCTACCAGGGCGCGCCACTCATCGTTTTCAACGACGACGATGACGAGGTCGAACCCTCGGTAGCGATCGTGGCCTTGGCAGACGCCGACCGTGGAAGCTCCGGCCACCGCAGCGGCGGCCGACGGCGACGACGGACCCGATATGTCGGCGCATAGGTCTACCGTCACTTTGGCATGTGAACGGCGTCGGGCATCGACATCGGCGACGGCATCAACATTGATATTAGTATTACTTTATCTCTATGTTTTTTAAGTTTTTCTTAGCCTGCAGCCAAAATTCGGGTATATGTCCGAATTTGACATAATATGTACGAACTCACTTATATTTTAATGAAATCGTCTATATTTGTTTAAATTTTGCGGTATTTGTTTGAATTTAAGCCATACACGGGAACTCGGCCTAGGAACGTGAGTGAGAAACTGGACGTTTCCAGACCGAATGTTACATCCATCCGGCGCTGTAATTGGACTTGGAAACGCCGAACGAGTGGAGATGCTCTTGATTGTCTTAGTTGAATTTAAAGTTTGCTCTCCGAGGACTTTTCGGTTTGCCATGGATCGAAGAGGATTAACATGGATTAAATTACATCAAGATCAAAATCCCTTCAACTCCACTCGTCTCCACTCCAAACCAACTATGGAGTGGATTTGTTTTTTTTTGACTTGGAACTATGGAGTGGATTAACCGAACATGCCTTGAGCTGGAGCAATGTTTTTCCTTTCCCCTTTCCTTGGGCTGGGCTTTGGGCCGACGCCAGTTGTGTTCCCAGAGCGTTCGGGCGAACCAGAAAGCAGAGGAACTCGTTCCCATCCAACGCCCGTGATAACTCGGGAATCCATCACCAGTATCCAAAACCCTAGCTCCCAAACCAGCGCCTCCGCCGCCTCTCGCCGTCCAGCGCATCCTCGCCGCGGTCGCCGCTTTCCCTGCGGGCGTCTCCCACCCTCACTCTCGCGGAGGCTCTACGGTGCACATAAGTGAAGATGGCGCTGGCAATCTCGATGGAGGCCATCGACGCGCGCGCGCGGGAGCTGGGGATCGACCTCGACTCCGTCGATATTGACTCCATCACCCTCCCGCCCGGCGAGGACTTCGACATCGTCAGGTAGCCACTCGCACGTCCTCTCCCTGCTCCCAGATCCGTCCAGCTCTAGCTTGTGCGGTTGATGGCACTCCCTGTCATATTATTTTAATGTAATTTTGTTTCGTCGGGATGCAAGCCCCTGCTCTAGGATTGTTAGATTTTTTGCAACATCGATTTTCTCGTGCGCTGGATTCTGGCTGTGGGTGAACAGAATGCTTGCTTTGAGTAGTTTTACCCTCTGCGTTCATGATGCGTTTTCTCTCTCGATGTATTAATATGTGCCGCAGTACAATCTACCTACCGTAGATTGTATAATCCCAGAACAGCTTATTTAAATTGTCTAACTAGGTTCTGTCTTAGTTTGCTACTGGTGTTATTTAGTTGTGCAATGTTGCGGTTTTGGTAATGCAGTTGTTTTCCTGGTCATATTGTTAGCTAGGCTAGCTACATCAATGGTTAAGCATGTTTGACTGTTGTTATTCCATTACGATTTGCAGTGACGACGAGGATTTGCTTCAAAATGAAGACATTCCAGAACTTGAAATGGGTTTTGCAAACATTATTGTCGTGGACAATCTTCCTGTTGTTCCTCCAGAGAAGTACGAGAAGCTGGAAAATGTTATACGCAAGATCTATAGTCAAATTGGTGTGATCAAAGAAGGTGGTCTTTGGATGCCTACGCACCCAGAGACGAATAAGACATATGGCTACTGCTTCATTGAGTATAATACCCCACAGGTATTTTGTTTGTCAGTTGTGTTCATTTTCTTAGCTGCATGATATGGTTGATGCAATTGTTTTATTCCGTTACTTTTTCAAATCCTATATGTTCCTTCAATAAAAAAAGCTTATCCTTACTCCATTGGAACTCTACCCTGATTAATGTCTGTATGTGCTAATGAGTTTGTTGAAACAAATAATTGACACTTCTCTGCTGTAACGTCGCCATGCACTCCTGCTCATATATTCTTGGATTATATATGTTCTGTGAAGTCTTGTGCTGCAATCTATTTATTTGTTAGCTATGCTTGCTGATGTTGTTGGCTTTCTAAGCCCAAATTCTGATAATACTTTAGAATGCGACACTTCGCTGTAGGCTTTACTGGTGTGTAATAATATTTGATCTGGTAAGAGTCACTTCGATTGCTTAGCGCTGATTGCTAATGATTGGGTTTTTCCTGTAAAGATGCTTCAGTACTTGGCCTTACTGGATTATTAGTACGTTGCATCTTACTGTTGTGACATGATTTAATTGAATGCCAATCTGAATTGAACTCCTCACAAATCAACATGTACTCCCTCCATTCCAAATTAATTATCGCTGATTTAGTACAAATATTTGAGTAAAAACAGGAGGATCAATACTACTTCCTGTACTACAAGGGAGATTTTGTGATAATTAAAGTCATGTTTTTTTCTGTGCCACTGGATCACTCCAGCTGTGTCTGTTATCTTTCATTAATCGTTGTTTTGTGTCTTTTGTCAAAGTATTTGTACATCCCTTGTGGACAATCGAAAGAGGATAATTTTACAATGTGCCAGCAAGCTGTAGTTGCTAAGGAAAAAATAAATGGGTACAAACTGGACAAGTCTCACCTATTTGCTGTTAATATGTTTGATGACTTCGAGAAAGTCATTGATGCTTCAGTACTTTTAGTCTTACTGAATTATTATCAGTTATTATGTCCTACTGCCATGACCTGATTTAGTTGAACAAACTCTTCACAAATCGACAACCTTTAGGATTTAGAGAAGAATTTGAGTAGAAACGGGGGGAACAATGCTACTTTCCTGTACTACAAGGGAGATATTATGATAACTAGTCATGTTTTTTGTGCCCCTGGACCACTCTATCAATGTCTATTAGCTCCTATTAATTGTTTTTCTGTTCTGTCAAATTATTTGTATATCCCTCTTGGATAATCAAAAAGGATATTTTTGACAATGTGCCAGGAAGCCGAAGTTGCCAGGGAAAAAACAAATGGGTACAAACTGGACAAGGCTCACATATTTGCTGTCAATATGTTTGATGACTTTGAGAAGTACATGAAAGTCCCCGATGAATGGGCACCTGCTGAAATCAAGCCTTACACTCCCGGAGTACGTTTTTTATCCTATCGATCCCCACCCTCAATTGTTTGGTTCTTTTCAGCAGCAACATTTTTTGACATAATGGAGTCTCATGCAATGACTGTTACTTCTGTGTGTACCATAGGAAAATTTGCTGAAGTGGCTAACTGATGATAAGGCCAGAGATCAATTTGTGATCCGTGCTGGTACGTTCACGGAAGTGTACTGGAATGATGCCAGGCGGGCGATGCCTGAGCTTGTGTACCAAAAACAGGTAGTTCATGTTGCTTTAGTTTGTCTACTTGTAGGTTTGTAAATTAAATTTACTGATATTCATTCATTCTCTCGTTTGCCAGTACTGGACGGATAGTTACATTCAGTGGTCCCCTCTTGGAACAAACTTGGCCACAGTTCATAGGCAGGGCGCACAGGTGTGGGGTGGTGATGATAAGTTTGTTCGTCTAATGCGCTTTGCTCATCCACAGGTACTGGTTTGTGTAACCCTAAATTCAATGCAAAATCTGATGGCGTGTTGGCTAACAGTTGCATGTGGCAGGTGAAACTGATTGATTTCTCTCCCGGTGAGAAATATTTGATCACGTATAGCAGCCAAGAGCCCAGCAACCCTCGTGACACACATGTAAGAGAATGCAATAGGTATATTTTTCTGTTCATATATTGTCTCCTATCTCACCTCCATTGTTGTACTTGTAGAGGGTTGTGCTGAACATATTTGATGTGAGGACTGGAAAAGTAATGCGTGACTTCAAGGGAAGTGCTGATGAGTTCACTACTGGTGGAAGTATGGGTGTTTCTGGTGTTTCATGGCCTGTCTTCAGGTGAAAACACTATTGTTCCACTTTTAAATGAATGCACACTTATTAGGTTACCATAGTTGGATGCTTACTATAGTTTTATGTGTTCTGAAGGTGGGGTGGCGGAAAAGATGATAAATATTTTGCTAGACTTGGGAAGAATGTTATATCTGTCTATGAGACCGAGACATTCTCTCTTCTGGATAAGAAATCCTTGAAGGTAGAAAATGTGGTGGACTTCAGTTGGTCGCCCACTGATCCTATCATATCACTATTTGTGCCTGAATTGGGTGGTGGAAACCAGCCTGCCAGGGTAAGTAATGCTGCAGATATTTCATTCAAGATATTTATTCTGCTAGTATTGAATGCTAAAATATGTGCATTGTGTTTAAAGGTGAGTCTTTTTCAAATCCCTGGCAAAGAGGAGATACGGCAGAAAAACCTTTTCAGTGTTAGCGATTGTAAGATGTATTGGCAGAACAATGGAGAATATCTGGCTGTCCAGGTAGATAGGTACACAAAAACAAAGAAGAGCATTTACACTGGGTTCGAGCTGTTCAGAATCAAGGAACGAGACATCCCAATTGAGGTGTTTGAATTGGAGAACAAGAATGATAAGATAATTGCCTTCGCATGGGAGCCCAAAGGTCACCGTTTTGCTGTTATTCATGGGGATGGACCGAAGCCAGACATAAGTTTCTACGCCATGCGTGCAGACAAGAACAACGTGAGCGTTAGCCGTGTTGTCAAGCTCACCACACTCAAGGGCAAGCAGGCCAATGCATTGTTCTGGTCTCCTGCTGGGCGTTTCATTGTTCTTGCAGGGCTGAAGGGTTTCAATGGCCAGCTGGAGTTCTTCAACGTTGATGATCTCGAGACCATGGCTACAGGGGAGCATTTCATGGCGACTGACATCATGTGGGATCCTACTGGAAGGTGAGCTTATCACTTCATTTAGAATTTGTTGACGTCACTGTTCGGGTGAAGCTTACAAAATCAAGTGTTGAACAATAATACACCATATACTGAATAGTTTACATTTATAGGAATTATACTTAAGTACGAATTATATGTTAAAACAAAAGAAAGTTCTATTTACCATTTATTGATTTCTTCTAATTTAGTAGAACTAAAATGGTTTTGGAATTTGCTTGTACAGATTTCTTGCAACTGCAGTTACCTCGGTCCATGAGATGGAAAATGGTTTTGTAATCTGGTCCTTCAATGGCAAGCAAATTTACAAGATTTCAAAGGATCACTTCTATCAGGTAGAGCTTCCATCCTTTATTCTTTAAATCCATGCTTAATCCTCTTTCTGTTGTAATGTGTTGCCATTTACATGATGGTACAGTTCCAATGGCGCCCAAGGCCACCATCACTTCTTACCCCTGAGAAGGAGGAGGATATCGCAAAGAACCTCAAGAAGTACAGCAAGAAGTATGAACAAGAGGACCAGGATGTGTACAACCAGGTGGACGAGGAGGAGCGAAAGAGACGGACACGGCTCCAAGAGGAATGGGAATCATGGGTCGCGAAGTGGAAGCAGATGCATGAGGAGGAGCGATCATACAGGATGGAACTTAGGGGTGGGGAGGACAGCGACAAGGAAGAAGAGACGGAATTTAAGGAGATTGAGGCAGAGGAGTTGGTGGATGTCACAGAAGAAACTGTTGCCTTTGACCTGGACCAGGATTGAAGCACGCACTCATAATAGTCTCTGCTTAGTGTTCATTTCTGCCTGTTGTGTAAAATTGTTGTCGTTTTTGCATCATAGGCTCCATAGGTCGAGCCCATAATATGTTGATCTTTCTACTAGTTTATTGTACACTTCTCTTAAATCTACCGAAGATAAAATTTTGTGGTTTGGATACTAATCATCATTGTCAGTTTATGTGAAAATGTGGGTGTCCCCCTGTTTTGTAGTCTGCTGGGCTGTGACTGTTAAGATTAGGGGCAAATATTGCGTACCTGCTGTACTGAATTGTCATCCGTTTTAAGTTTTAACTGAGTATTCCATATTCATCTTCGTTTTATTTTTTTCCCGATTAACCTTGCCGTGTCTGCATGGTGGTGCAAACTATTCCTGTTTTCTCCTTGACAATATATATCAATATTTACAGACAAATGTAGATATGCCATAGGTACATATATAAAAAAAGTGATCATCAAATTCAACAAAATGGAACTATATTTCCATTCGAAATAAGGAATTTCATACATAGTTAGAGGATGCTCCCAAGTGAAAAACTATGTCCCCGGAAGGTAATAAGTATTCTCACAAGAATTACACATGTAAATGTCCAAATCTCTTATACATGTGTAAATTCTCACAGTGCTCTAAAAATGCTTTTGAGAACTGAATTCTTTTTGGAAGATGTGAACAATTATATTTTCCTATGAAAATTATACATCGAGGACTCAAATATGTACATGTGTAAACTACTTCGGAAATACATTCTTTTGTATCTTTTCTGAACTTGCTGTCCATCTAGGGAGCAGATGCTCCGGGGAGTCACTTTGCAGTACCCGGGGATATATGGATTTTCTTGCAGTAATCTATAATAATACCAAGGAAACCCTTAAAAGATATACCAAATAATGTTG
The DNA here is from genome assembly GCA_023614405.1 of Avena insularis. Classification (NCBI taxonomy): domain Eukaryota; kingdom Viridiplantae; phylum Streptophyta; class Magnoliopsida; order Poales; family Poaceae; genus Avena; species Avena insularis. Next base: position 88,407,629 of record CM042696.1, on the reverse strand, counting down.
TTGAAATATTAGATAGATACTTGATCCTACGATGCTTACCTTATTACAGATCAATGAAGATTCGCAGGCCATCGTGCGCTAGTTGTACTGGTATTCCTTCTCTATCATCATAGGAGTTAAAAATCAGACCAGAAGAAAATAAATACTCCTATATGATCTACTAGATGCTTAAGCAGTAGCAGACCTGTCCGACCATTCTGCCAGAATGTGGTTTTCTCTGTGGTGTTCGAACTCATGGTTCATTCCAATCAGCAGAGCTTTCTTAGGGCATATCCTCCTGATAGTATCAAGACTCTGCAAAAGCTAAATGGCATTAACATTGGACGCTAATAGTAATCAGATCTATGACTCTGATTATGACATGTTGACATGCAAGGATGTAACTGCTGGTTCAAGCTATATAGGTCCATATATCATATAGCGTTGCTTCAGGAACATGCTCTAGACTGATCTCACTGAGAGTAGGATGGCTTAAACACCACAGGGTATGCCAAAGAATTTGAAGCTTCAGTGTTCAGAGGTATTAAATACATTCCAAATTATAACCTCTGTAAAGGTAAGATGGCAACTGCGAGCATGTCCCTGTTCAAATGCCACAAAAGACAGTATTAGCAGATTCGACGACATATCAGTTTACTTGTGTGACCCTTTTCATTTTTTTACTAGGTAGGTATACAATTTTTTCAAATGACAAACATGTGCAACAGGCTTACCACCCCATGTAATCGGTTTGTTTCTAGTATAAGTAGGTCAAGTTGCCCAGCACCAGACTTGGAAATTTCTGCATCAGGAATGCACTTCAATAAGAAAAAATAGAGAAAATCGATCAGGATCCATGAGGTGTAAAAAAAGAACATTTAGCAACATGATACCACAACCCTGGTAAAAAATTATTTCGGAGGGCCACTATTCTTGCAGCACGTTTAAATAACTGAAATCCAAGAAATAAATTCTCAAAAAAATTCCAAGAAATGTATGACTTATCCTCCTTTTCCAAAAAAGGTTTCATTTTAGTGGAAACTGGTGGGCCTCAGGCTCTCTGTTGATCTAGAACAAATCCTGAAAAAGTACAAAGTTGTGTTCCCCGCAACTTGTTATGCATCCATGATTTGTTTCAGATTGCTTTCAGAAGTGTATCCACTTTTGTTCTTCAGCAAGCATGTTTTCTTAACCCATTAATTTGTATAAACTACCATGCACACAAGAAAGGAACTCAAATTAGTTGGATAAAGAATGAGGGGGACATAATAATGATACCATGCTCAGTTCTAGGGAGAATTCTCGAGACATCAGATAAATATGCAACTCTTGCTTTCCTTCCAAATAGGAAGCCTAAACAAACATAACCCTCTCCATGCATGACCTGGATGGAGAAGAAGCTAGCGACATCAGCATGCAAATATATCAAGATTAAGCAAGCCTTTCACAACAGAAGCTATATGTTCATCATACTGGCAAGGGCACAAACTCTAGCCCCGACGAGACAAATGGTTTGTCAACATCAGACTCAATTATGGTCCAGTCGAGTTGAGCGACTCTGGTCTCTTCATTCCCTTCCCCCATCTTCTGTTTCACCAAGTATGGGAATCTTGCTCCAACACTGTAAAGTTAAACAACTGATGTTACCTGATGCGCGATATGATGACTAATATGACATGGTAGTTCGTTCGGAAACCTAAGGTGACCTACCTGTCCATTGTGAATTGTGTGAGGAAAACCGGAACATGACCAATCTCGTTTTTATGGTTGCTTGGGTGTACCAGCCAAGCATCATCAAGACCTAAGATGGCATCCGCATGCTCATGAGTCAGAATAATCTGCATGCAAATGACCACTTAGTATTGCCATCTTTATGCACTGATCGTTGGAAACTTAAATTTACAGGATGCAAACCATGAAGATCTCACCGAGTCAACGGAAGGAACTTTGTGGTGAACAAACCACCGGAGAACTTGTTCTCTGAAGGTCTTGCCCACATCAATCAGAATGTACTTATGTATGCCGTCGTTTTCACAATAGTCTATCAAGAGGGATGTGTTGCATCTGAAAAAGCACGAACTATGTTACAATGAACCGTTGCAGTTTTGAGGAATCAAGATATCACATTAGCACTATTGTCGCATCATACTTGGTAAGTAAAGTATAGTAGCCTTTAAAAACAATTTTATTTTGCTTATTTTGTTTGGTATAAAAACCAGTAGAAACAATTATTTGTAGAATCATAACATAATCGGAAATAGTTTTACCTTAACTTTGTGCATTTCATATCGCCGCACATACATAACATCAATGGAAAATTGATTCTATGAAAGGTCACTGAGCCTGCTACAGTACCCATAAAAGACTCAAAGTATTTGATACTGTAGAAGTGTACAGTCAAAAAAAAAAAACTGTAGAAGTGTCCATCAGTCCATGGTTATCTTTGGCCTGATGCTGCATGCCAATTATTAATTTACCAATCATATGCATAACTAAGCAATCACCACCAGGGCTAATTCGCAGGCTAGAAAAGTCAAAACGAAATTGGAATGTACTATGTTTCAAATAGAAATAATTTGGTCTTTAGTAGTACGCACTATAAATGATTTTGTGAGAGGGCCTGACAGGACCCAGGAGTCTCATGACGCCACGGCGGCAGATCCTAAAGTGTGAGGGAGCGCACCTGTAGTTGGAGTTCCGCTCCGGCGGGAGGGTGAGGGCCTGAGAGCAGACGGCACACGGCGGCGTGGACGGCTGGATGAGGCACCGCACGTGGGGGAGCGCGCCGGAGCAGCCCGTTCCTAGGAAGATGAGCGACGACGCCGGGGCCGCCACTTCGACGGCGTTTCCGGTCGGAGCCGTGGCTGCCGCCTGCATCGGTCGCTGGGCTGACCCTCGCGCGAGGCTCGTCGTCTCCATGGGAAGAGAGAGGTTTTAGTTCCGGTGGGTGCGGTGGCCTTTCCTGGTGGTCGTTTGGTTCTTCCGGTGGGCGCGATGTTTCCTAATCACTTTCTCTAGTGTGCGCTTCCCATTTTGAAATCCTTAGCTCTTCTACTAACTTCTTTTTGCTGAGAAAACTGCATCCCATCCTTGTCATTGTGAGCTTGACGTTTACTAAAATATTGTTCATAAGCTCATAGCTGCCGATGGCTTGTGAAGAAATCTCATCTTCACAGGTTGGACGAAGCTAGACATCCTATAGGGTCAGCTCTAGAGCAACGGGGGCCATCTTAATTCTTAACAAATACTCCTTCCGTTTCAAAATATAAAATGTTTTAGATTTGTTTAAAGAGTGTATCTAAACCTCTTTTAGTATGTAGATTCACTCTAAATCTAGATGAACCTATATACTAAAAGTGGTCTAGATACATTTCTTTCATAAAACTAAAACATCTTATATTTTAAAACGGAGGGAGTAACACTTTTGCTTAGGTGTCCCCCTCCAATTCAGCTCTCGTTCATAAGCTCTAGGACAAAAACCGTTGAATTCGGAGGAAAAAAAGCCCCCACGTCGCCCGACCTAGGCGGCAGGAGGGGGGGGGGAGCCGTGCCGCCGGCTTAGGGCCCCTCCCCCTCGTCTCCCCCTCCCGCCGCTGCTAGGGGTCCCGTCGGGCGAAGCCCAGGCAGGGACGATGGCGGCGGGGCTCTCTCCGCGTGCAGCAGCGACGATCGGCTCTGGCGGCGGTGGAGCTGGACCGACATCCTCGCGACGGTGGTGCCCTTGCTGGTGCGGGCATGAGCTAGGAACTCGCTCGGGCCCAGATGGGCTTGGGCGGGCCTGTGGCTCTGCTCTTGGCAGCAGGCGTGCGCGGTGGCGGTGGCTGCTGGGCTCCGTGGCGGTGCTGGCAGCCGGCTAGGCGGCGGTGGTCTGGGTCCCCTCCGTCCAGGCCCCGTTCTTCTGGTGATCGAGGTGGGACGGTATGTTGGAGATATGCCCAAGAGGCAATAATAAAGCGGTTATTATTATATCTTTATGTTTATGATAAATGTTTACATCCCATGCTATAATTGTATTAACCGAAAATATTAATACTTTTGTGTTTTGTAAACATAAAAGAGTCCCTAGTAAGACTCTTGTTAAACTAGCTTGTTGATTAATGGATGATCATGGTTTCCTGATCATGGGCATTGGATGTCGTTAATAACAAGATCATATCATTAGGAGAATGATGTGATGGACACACACCCATAGTAAGCGTAGCATAAGATCAAGTCATTAAGTTCGTATTGCTGTAAGCTTTCAAATGCATAGTAACCTAATCCTTCGACCATGAGGTTATGTTAATCACCATCACCAGATGGATACTTTGATGACATCAAACACCGCTCAGAATCGGGTGGTTATAAAGGTGTCATTGGGTATTCTGAAAGTATGTGTTGAAGCGCATGGACCAAGATTGGGATTTGTCCATCCATATGACGGATAGATATGCTCTGGGCCCTCTCGGTGGAATGTCATCTAGTTAGCTTGCAAGCATGTGACTAGGTCACAAGGGATGACATAACATGGAACGAGTAAAGAGTACTTATCAGTAACAAGGAAGAACTAGGTATGGAGATACCGACGATCAAACCTCGGATAAGTAGAATATCGCGTGACAAAGGGAATTGGTTTCGTATGTTAATGGTTCTATCGATCACGAAGTCATCGTTGAGTATGTGGGAGCCATTATGGATCTCCAGATCCCGCTGATGGTTATTGATCGGAGAGGTGTCTCCATCATGTTTGCATATTCACGAACCGTAGGGTGACACACTTAAGGTTCGAAGTTGTTTTAAGTAGATATGGAATATGCGTTGGAGACCGAATGTTGTTCGGAGTCTCGGATTGGATCCGGGACATCACGAGGAGATCCGGAATTGTCCGGAGAATAAGATTCATATATTGGGGATCATTTTCTAAGTTAGGAAATGTTCCGGAGTGTTTGTATGGAGATTCTAGAAGGTTTCAGAATGTTTTGGAAGGTTCTAGAAGATTTCTTGGAGTTTGCTTGAAAACCAAGAAAGGATCAAGGAGTCTTTGTGGGGCAAGACACGGATTCGTGAGGAGGATTCTCCTCCCAATCCGCCGGCCAGGAGGAGGGAGTCCTACTAGGACTCCTCCCATGGCGCCTCCTCCTTTAAATAGAGGGAGGGCCACCCCTAGACCTCTCCCATAACAAACCCTAGCCGCCTCTCTCCTCCTCCTTCGCTCTCCGCTTAGGCGAAGCCCTGCAGAAATCTCTACTCCACCACCACCACCACACCATCGTCGCTGAGATTCCGTGGAAGATCTACTACCTCTGCTCATTGGAACAGGAGAGGAAGGTCACTGACTCCAAGACGTGTGACCGATCGGAAGCGGCTAACGAACGCTTGGAAGGATCGTCCACACGATCTTGAGATCGGCAAGTGATCGACTACATCAACCCCGAGATCTAATCTCGTAACGCTTTCGGATCTATGAGGGTTAGTACAGATCTATCTCGTTGCACATGTCTAATAGATTAGATCTTGGCTTTTATCTAGATTAGATCTGGGTGTTGTTCGTTCTTGCGGTAGAATTTTTTTTGTTTTCCATGCTACGAACCCATCAGTGGTATCAGAGCCTTGTCTATGCATAGATCTGTTGCACGAGTAGAACACAATGGTTTTGTGGGCGTTGGTGCTCGTGCCGTCTTTTGCTTGGTGTACTTTGCATCTTGCGGTATGGTAGGATGAAGTGGCCCGGGCTAACCTTACATGTCATCGCACATGAGACTGGCTCCACAGTTGACGTGCAACTCGTATTGCACAAGTGGCTTTGCGGGTGTCTGTCTCTCCCATCATAGTATAGATCCAATCTACACTTTGCACTTGATAGCACTTGTATCAACGTTGTGGTTCAGTTTCGTAGGTAAGATCCGTTCTTATTCGAAAGCCCCAAACCACGTAAAACATGCAAAGAAAATTAGAGGCGTCTAACTTGTTTTTGCAGGGGTTTTGTGATGTGATATGGCCATCATGTGATTGTGATTATATTTGATGTATGCAATGATCCTTGTTGTAATATGGCAACCGGCAGGAGCCTAATGGTTGTATTTAATTCTGTTAAGACCTGCGTGTCTATTCATCTTGTAATAGCTTTATTCCAAGTAGTTGTAATAGTTGCTAGTGATGATGGACAACCATGAAGCGGCGCCACTGACCTTGACGCAATGCTGGTGATGATGGAGATCATGTCCGTGCTTTGGAGATGGAGATCAAAGGCGTAAGAAGAAATGGCCATATCATATCACACTAATTATGAATTTCCTGTGATGTTAATCCTTTATGCATCTTGTATTGCTTAGATCGCGACGGTAGCATTATAAGATGATCCCTCTCACTAAATATCAAGTAATAAAGTGTTCATCCTTAGTAGGCACCGTTGCTAAGACTCGTCGTTTCGAAGCATCTCGTGATGATCGGGTGTGATAGATTCTACGTGTGCATACGACGGGTGCAAGCCAGATTTGCACATGCGGATACTAAGGTTAACCTTGATGAGCCTAGCATGTACAGACATGGTCTTGGAACACGGAATACCGAAAGGTAAAGCATGAGTCATATGGATGATATGATGAACATGTTGATTGTTCGCCTTTAAAGCTACATCATCTCACGTGATGATCGGACTTGGTGTAGTGGATTTGGTTCGTGTAATCACTAAAACAACTCGAGGGATGTTGTTTTGAGTGGGAGTTCATTTGTAATTTGGATTAGTCAAACTCAATTTATCATAAACACAATCAAAGTGAATTTGCATAGTTTGTTGTAGTCATTGGCATCCGTTCATCACATTACGCTTAGTTATAGTTGAGATAGTGAAACTATAGAAATTCTGGATATTTGCTTTACAAACTGGTATCGTATTGTTTTGAGTGTCAATCTAAAGTTTAAAAGTCCAGTTGCAAACCTTCAGCAAACTCCATTTACTCTGTGAAGTTTAATAAACAGTATTAAATCAAGAGTAACAATTCCAGTGTTAGTATCTAATGTATCATGTTTGCCTTCATGATTCTTGATACTCAAAAGATTGTTTTTAATATCAAGTTTATCTAAGAGCTGAAAGCAATATTTCAGAAACCATCATATGTGAAAGGTATTGCGATATCTAAAACAATATGTTGGTTACAACATGATAGAGTATATGTCCTCATATTTGATGAGAATTTGTGAAGGTTGGAGACGCTAGTCGTCCTAATCCTCCAAAAAGGTTTTGGAAAAGAAACATTATACTCGCAATTCACCTTTATAAGCTATAGCAGCTTGATCATGAAAGTTGTCATGATAAGGATGAATAGAAGATGTAAGTAAAATGTTTACTACACTAAAAGATTACTAAAAAATGGAATTTTGAAAGAATGCCAAACATTTGATGAAGGTGATCCACTTCAAAGTGCAAGTCCAAAGGTATTAGTATTTGACTATACACACTTTGTACTATGTGTCATGTGAATGACACCACTATTGATGTTGATAGATTCTTTTAAAAGAAAAAGAATTGTTGAAAGAGAATCTATAAAATATTTGGCAGAAAAGAAAAGATTGGAGATATCCAACTTAGGTATATAGAATATACATGTTATGACTGTATTCCTTGGTTGTTAAACAATGTGGTTCTGCGGTATTGGATACCGAATTGGTTGGTATGAAGTGTCATACAGGACAACACAATTCATGAACTGCAATGGCCTAAGTAACTAGCAAGAGAATATGTGATGATGTTCATCGAAAACAAACAAAGGGTTGTTGTGTTGCTCGTTAACATCAAAGCTTGCCTTCAAGATTTGTTTCAATAATTGTTATTTTGATCAGGTATTATGACAACAAAAGGTTGTTCAAATAATTACCGTATTCCATAATAGATGGATGATATACAAGTCTGGTTGGAGAAATAACGACCATAAAACTAATGCTAAAATGTCGCAAGACAAATGATTGAAAGATCACTTGTAGTGACATCGCCGTTTAAATTATATTGAAAGGGATACATGAAGAAACTCCATGTTGATGGATTTTTGGAGTCTTTGATTTTGATCAAATGACGCTTGTGATACTTTCCTGGAGATAATTAAAACTCCGTTCGTAGGCCAAAAGAGGAACGGACGACTAACTGATTGGAATTTGTACATATTGATGTATATAGTCCATTATGTGTAGTCGTGGGCGATGGATTTCAACTTCATATGCTTTCTCCGAAGATTTGAGTGAGTATATGTATATACTTACTCAATAAGGAAGAAGTATGAAACATTTGAAAATGTTCAAAGACTTTCAAGATGAAGTGAAAAATCATTGTAACAAGAAAATAAAAAGTTTATGATTGGATCATAAAGAAAGATGTTTGAGTTACAAGTTTAGCAAAACACCTAAGATTTGAGGAATCGTTCCATGGATTTGCATTTCCCAAAACACCATAGGAGTATGGAGTGTTCAAGATATGTAATGAAACCTTGTTTGACATGGTAAGATCAAAGGTGTCATTTATAAAACTGCCATTATATTTTTAAAGATTAAAGCTTTAGTGACTACCGCTTTTACACTGAAAAAAGCTCCATCGTGATCCGTTGAAATGACACCATATAAGTCATGGTTTGGGATAAAACCCAGGTTGTCCTTTCTTAAATTTTTTGGTATGCTAGGAATAAGTAAAATGTTTACAACCAAAGTCGGATGAGCATGTCTTTGTAGGTTATTTCGAATAACCATTGAGTATTCCTCCATAACACCGAAGACAAAAGTGTTTGTCACTTAGAATGTCGAGTTTCTTGAGAAGGAATTTTTGGTGAAAAGTCAAGTGGGAGGACAATAGTGTTGGAGATATGCCCTAGAGGTAATAATAAATGTAGTTATTATTATATATCTTTGTGTTTATGATAAATGTTTACATTCATGCTATAATAGTATTAACGAGGAAACCATTAATACTTGTGTGATTTGTAAACTTAATTTGAAGTCCCTAGTATGGCCTCTATACTTCACTAGCTTGTTGGTTGATTGATGATGTGGTTTCTTTGTCATGAACATTGAGATGTTATCAACAACAAGATCATATCGTTAGGAGAATGATATGGTGGACATACTCCTATAGACAAGCGTAGCATAAAGATCAAGTCATTTCAATAGTTCAATTGCTATATGCTTTCTGATACATAGTAACCTAATTCCTTCGACCATGAGATCATGCATATTGCCTTTACTGGATGGATGCTTTGATGTCATCAAACACCACACCGTAATAGGGTGGCTATAAAAGTGGCATTGGGTGTTCGGAAAGTATTGGTTGAAACACATGGATCAAGAGTGGGATTTGTCCATCCACATGACGGATAGATATTCTCTGGGCCCTCTCGGTGAAATGTCATCCAATTAGCTTGCAAGCATGTGACTTGGTCACAAGGGATCACATATCAGGAACGAGAAAAGAGTACTTATCGATGTGAGGTTGAACTAGGTATGCAGAGATACCGACGATCATGACCTCGGATAAGTAACATATCGTGAGACAAAGGGAAATTGGTATCGTATGTAAGTGGTTCATTCGATCGCAAAGTAATCGTAGAAATATGTGGGAGCCATATGAATTTCCAGATTCCTCTATTGGTTATTGTTCGGAGAAGTGTCTCGATCATGTCCGCATAATTCACGAACCGTGGAGACACACTTAAGGATTGACGTTGTTTGAGTAGTTATGGTATTATGAGAAAGAGACCGAATGTTGTTCGGTCTCGGATGGGATCCGGGATATCACGAGGTGATCCGGAATGGTCGGAGAATAAGATTCATATAAGGAAAGTCCCATTTGGAGTTGGGGAATGGTTCCGGTGTTTTCATCGGGAACATTCTAGAAGGTCCCGGAATGTCCGGCACTCCGGGGGGGAAGGGGTACATGAATGTGTCATTGCAAGATGGAATGATTGCATCATGTACTAAGTGTTCTCGCTGTCCAAAATAAAGGGTTTATTTAATTCCTAAATTGGAAAAGTCAAACTGCCGATTTGATTCAACCGCCGCTTTGGAAAGAGGAGAAGTTGAAACCGACTTGGGGAGGAGTCCTCCTCCCAAGCGGCCAGCCAGCCTAGGCCGAGTTGGGAGGGACTCCTCCCTCCTGGCCGCCAGCCCTCCCACCTATAAAGGGAGGCAGGGCCTCCCCTAGAGACACAAGTTCCTATCCTCTAAACTAGAAACTAGACCTAGACCCGGTTTAGAGCTGTTTGGTTTAGAGCCTTCTAATGGTTTAGAGCCCTCTAATTGGTGTGTCTAATTATTATACCACTAATATCCTCTCTCATAAGCTCCACCATACTACTTGGCTTAAGGCGAAGCCTCGGGATCTCCCTCTACCTCCGGTACCACGCCGTTGTCTCTAGGAATCGCGAGAGAGTGCTACAACCTCCGCCTGCTGGAACAAGGAGAGGAAGGTCTTCGTCAGTACGAACGTGTGACCGATCAAGGAGCGCTATGAGGAAGCGGCGCCCGGAAGGATCGTCTCACGCGATCTTGAGATCGGAAGAAATACGACTACATCACCCACGAGAATCTGCTCTCGTTAAACACTTTGGAATCTTCGAGGTGAGTTATTCCATCGACTCGTTGCTACAATCTAGTAGATAGATCTTGGCTTGTTTGTTTGTATGCGATAGAAAATTTTTGTTTTCCATGCTACGAACCCCACAAGGGTATCGAGCCGTGTCTATATGTAGATCTGTTGACGAGTAGAACACAATGGTCATTGTGGGCGTTGATGCTTTTATTGTAGATTGCTTTTGTGTACTTTGCATCTTGCGGTATGTTGGGATGAAGCGGCCGGGCTAACCTTACATGACATCGTTCATGAGACTTGCTCCAACTTAACATGCAACTTGTATTGCATAAGTGGCTTTATGGTGCTGTTTCTCCTAGCATAGTAAAGATCCAATTTACAACGGGTGATCAACAATGCTAGTATCAATGTTGTGGTTCTTGTTCGTAAGTTAGAACGACACTTATGGAAAGCCCCAAACCACGTAAAATATGCAAAGAAAGTAGAAGCGTCTAACTTTGTTTTGCAGGTGTAAAGTGATGTGATATGGCCATGATTGTGATTATATTTGATGTATGCAATGTTCCTTATTGTAAGTTGGCAACGGCAGAATATATGGTTGTCTTTAATTTCGTTAAGACCTGCGTGTCTATTCAAAATAGTTGTAATAGTTGAAGCTGGTGGGCGACAACCATGAAGAAGCGCCATTGACCTTGATGCTATGCGGAGATGATGGAGATCATGTTCGTGCTTGAAGATGGAGATCGGAAGCACAAAGAAGAAAGGCCATATCATATCACATATTATGAATTGCATGTGATGTTAATCCTTTATGCATCTTGTATTGCTTAGTAGACGGTAGCATTATAAGATGATCCCTCATGCACATAAATTTCAAGTTCTAAAGTGTTCACCCTTAGTATGCACCGTTGCCAAAGCTTGCTGCTTCGAAGCACCACGTGATGATCGGGTGTCTTTGATTCATGGTGACTACAACGTAAGCAAGCCAGATTTGCTTATGCGGAAGCTAAGGTTTGTCTTGACGAGCCTAGCATGTACAGACATGGCCTCAGGAACACGGATCGCCGAAAGGCAAAGCATGAATCATATAGTAGATATGATGAACATGATGATTGTTCGCCATTGAAACTATATCAACTCTCGTGATGATCGGTGTTGATGTAGTGGATTTGGTTCGTGTGATCACTAAAACAATGTGGGATGTTGTTTTGAGTGGGAGTTCACCTAGTTTAATTTCATTAATTAATTTGAACTCAATTTGTCATAAACTTAGTCTAAACTATTGCAAATATGTTGTAGATCAATGGCAGCCCCTACCATCAATTTTAATGCGTTCCTAGAGAAAGAAAAGTTGAAAAACAATGGAAGCAACTTCGCGGATTGGTTCCGCAATTTGAGGATTGTCCTCACAGCTGGTAATTTGACCTATGTGCTGGATGCACCGCTAGGTGACCCACCTGCAGCTGATGCTACCGATGAAGTAAAGAATGTTTACCTCGGAAGAATCGGTACTCCATAGTTCAAGGTGCTATCTTGTATGGTTTAGAATCGGAGCTTCAGAAAAGGTTTGAAGAGTCAGACCCATATGATATTGTCGAGGATCTCAAATTAATCTTTGAGACTCATGCGGCAATTGAAAGTTATGAAGCTTCTGAAAAGTTCTTTAACTGCAAGATGGAAGAGGGTAGCTCCGTCAGTGAGCATGTGCTTAAGATGTCTGTGCACGCAAATAAACTTCAAAGTTTGGGTATAGTGATTCCTAATACTTTGGGGTTTTACCGCATCCTCCAATCACTACCACCAAGTTACAAGAACTTTGTGATGAACTACAACATGCAGAACATGAACAAAGAGTTGCCAGAACTATTTGCTATGTTAAAATCTGCAGAAGTGGAGATCAAGAAAGAGCACCAAGTGTTGATGGTCAATAAGACCACCAAATTCAAGAAAGGCAAGTCTAAGCAGAAGGGACACTTCAAGAAGGGTGGTAAGAAAGTTACCATACCGAAGAGGACCAAGGCTGGACCCAAGCCTGGCCGAGTGCTTTTCTTGCAAGGGAGAAGGTCCTTTGAGCGGAATTGCCCAAAGTACTTGGCAGATTTGAAGAAGCAACATCAAGAAGAAAGGTATATCGATATACATGTTATTGATGTGTATCTCACTAGTATTCGTAGTAGTGCCTGGGTATTTGATACTGGTTCGGTTGCTCATATTTGTAACTCGAAACAGGAGCTACAGAATAAACGGAAGCTAGTAAAGAACGAGGTGACGATGGCGCGTGGGAAACGGATCAAAGGTTGATGTGATCGCGGTCGGCACACTACCTCTTCATCTACCATCGGGTTTAGTTTTATACTTCTATATTTGTTCTTTGGTGGCTGCGTTGTGGATGATCATTATATCGGGATCTTGTTTATTGCGAGACAGTTACTTGTTTAAATCCGAGAATAATGGTTGTTCGATTTATATGAGTAATGTGTTTTATGCACATGCACCTTTGATAGATGGTCTATTCATATTGAATCTCGATAGTAGAAATACACATATTAATAACATTGAGGCTAAACGTTTGAAATCAAGCGATAATTTGACCTATATGTGGCACTGTCGTCTTGGTCACATTGAGTGAAGCGTATGAAGAAACTCCATTCGATGGACTTCTTGAATCACTTGATTTTGAATCACTTGAAAGATCTGAAGCATGTCGATGGGTAAAATGACTAAGACTCCATTTACGGTATGATGGAGCGAGCTACAGACTTATTGGAAATCATACATACCGATGTGTGTGGTCCAATGAGTGTAGCATCATGTGATGGTTATCGTTATGTTCTTACCTTCACGGATGACTTGAGTAGATATGGGTATATCTATTTCATGAAACATAAGTCCGAAACTTTCGAGAAGTTTAAGGAGTTTCAAAGTGAGGTAGAGAATCAACGTAACAAGAAGATTAAATTTCTACGTTACGATCGTGGAGGTGAATATCTAAGTTACGAGTTTGGCGAGCATTTGAAGAAATGTGGAATACTTTCGCGATTGACACCGGGGAACACCAGTAACAGTAATGGTGTGTACGAACGTCGTAATCGAACTCTCTTAGATATGGTTCGCTCTATGATGTCACTTACAGATTTGCCACTATCATTTTGGGGTTATGCATTAGAAACAGCGCATTCACTTTAAATAGGGCACCGTCTAAATCCGTTGAAACGACACCGTATGAATTATGGTTTGGGAAGAAACCTAAATTGTCGTTCCTTAAAGTTTGGGGATCTGAAGCCTATGTAAAGAAGTTACAGCCGGACAAGCTTGAACCAAAGCGGAAAAATGCGTCTTCATAGGATACAGAAGGAAACTATTGGGTATACCTTCTATCATAGATCCGAAGGCAAAATCTTTGTTGCCAAGAATGGATCCTTTCTAGAGAAGAATTTCTCTCGAAAGAAGTATTTGGAAGGAAAGTAGAACTTCGAGGTTGTCGAACCTTCTCTCGAAATTGCAGTAGCGCAAAGCACGGAAGAAGTTCTGTGGTGCTGCACCAATAAGAGAGGAAGCTAGTGATGGTGATCATGAAACTTCGGTTGAAGTTGCTCAGAGCCTCGGAGGTCAACGAGAAATCGTACCACTCCAGTTGGTATGATTCCGTTATGAATGTCATGTTGGTGGACAACACCGATGACCCCGAGACATATGAGGAAGCAATGATGAGCCCAGATTCCAATAAATGGCAAGAAGCCATGAAATCCGAGATTGGATCCATGTACGAAAACCAAGTATGGACTTTGGTGGACTTACGGATGGCGGAAGGTCGAGAACAAATGGATTTTCAAGAAGAAAAGATCTTGATGGTAATGTTATCTATAAAGCTCGACTTGTCGCAAAGGGTTTCGACAAATTCAAGGAGTTGACTACGATGAGACTTTCTCACGGTAGCGAAGCTAAAGTCTGTGAGGATTATGTTAGCAATCGCTGCATGTTATGATTATGAGATATGGCAGATGGATGTCAAAACAGCATTCCTCAATGGAGACATTGATGAAGAGTTGTATATGATGCAACCCAAAGGTTTTGTCGATCCTAAAGATGCTAACAAGGTATGCAAACTTCAACGGTCCATCTATGGATTGAAGCAAGCATCGAAGTTGGAATCAACGTTTTGATAAGGTAATCAAAAGTTTTGGTTTTATACAAACTTATGGAGAAGCTTGTATTTACAAGAAAGTGAGTGGGAGCTGTAGCATTCTTAATCTGTATGTGGATGACATATTGTTGATTGGGAATGATGTAGACCTTCTTAATAGTGTCAAAGAGTATTTGAATAATAGTTTTTCAATGAAGGATCTTGGCGAAGCTTACATATTAGGTATAAAGATTTATAGAGATAGATCGAACGCCAAATATCATTGTCACAAAGTACATATTTGGACAAAGTTCTAAAGAGGTTTGGAATGGAAGATAGCAAGAAAGGGTTCTTGCCCATGTTGCCCAATCTGACGTTGAGTAAAACTCAAAGTCCGACATCGGAAGATAGAGAAAAGATGAGTAAGACTCCTATGCCTCAGCCATAGGATCTCTTATGTATGCCATGCTATGTACTAGACCCGACATCGCATATCTGTTAGTCTAACTAGCAGATATCAAAGTGATCCGAGTGGATCATTGGACATGATCAAAAACATCCTTAAGTACTTGAGAAGAACTAAGGATATGGTTCTTTCTTATGGAGGTGATGAACATTTCGTTGTTAATGGTTACACCGATGCTAGTTGGAACACCGATCCGGATGATTCTAAATCACAACTGGATACGTATTTATTTTGAATGGTGCAGTGATTAGCTGGAGGAGTGCAAAGCAAAGTGTTGTGGCGAGATCTTCAACTGAATCGGAATACATGGCTGCTTGGAGGCTTCACAAGAAGCGATATGGATGAAAGAGTTCATTACAGAGCTGGGTGTGGTTCCTAGTCTGGACCCAATGTCTATCTCTTGTGATAACATGGGCCATAGCCAATGCGCAAGAACCAAGGTCACACAAGAAGTGAAGCATATCAAGCTGCGTTTTCACGCTATTCGAGAACATATCCAGGATGGGGATATAAAGATTTGCAAAGTACACACAGATCTGAATGTGGCGGATCCGTTGACTAAACCTCTCCCAAGGGCAAAACATGACCAACACCAAACTGCCATGGGTGTTGGTATATTACCATGTAATCTAGATTAGATGACTCTAGTGCAAGTGGGAGACTGTTGGAGATATGCCTAGAGGTAATAATAAATGTAGTTATTATTATATATCTTTGTGTTTATGATAAATGTTTACATTCATGCTATAATAGTATTAACGAGGAAACCATTAATACTTGTGTGATTTGTAAACTTAATTTGAAGTCCCTAGTATGGCCTCTATACTTCACTAGCTTGTTGGTTGATTGATGATGTGGTTTCTTTGTCATGAACATTGAGATGTTATCAACAACAAGATCATATCGTTAGGAGAATGATATGGTGGACATACTCCTATAGACAAGCGTAGCATAAAGATCAAGTCATTTCAATAGTTCAATTGCTATATGCTTTACGATACATAGTAACCTAATTCCTTCGACCATGAGATCATGCATATTGCCTTTCTT
Organism: Avena insularis; assembly: GCA_023614405.1. Classification (NCBI taxonomy): domain Eukaryota; kingdom Viridiplantae; phylum Streptophyta; class Magnoliopsida; order Poales; family Poaceae; genus Avena; species Avena insularis. The sequence goes on along the minus strand of CM042696.1, from coordinate 88,391,465 downwards.
GGATGGATGCTTTGATGTCATCAAACACCACACCGTAATAGGGTGGCTATAAAAGTGGCATTGGGTGTTCGGAAAGTATTGGTTGAAACACATGGATCAAGAGTGGGATTTGTCCATCCACATGACGGATAGATATTCTCTGGGCCCTCTCGGTGAAATGTCATCCAATTAGCTTGCAAGCATGTGACTTGGTCACAAGGGATCACATATCAGGAACGAGAAAGAGTACTTATCGATGTGAGGTTGAACTAGGTATGCGAGATACCGACGATCATGACCTCGGATAAGTAACATATCGTGAGACAAAGGGAAATTGGTATCGTATGTAAGTGGTTCATTCGATCAAAGTAATCGTAGAAATATGTGGGAGCCATATGAATTTCAGATTCCTCTATTGGTTATTGTTCGAGAAGTGTCTCGATCATGTCGCATAATTCACGAACCGTAGGGAGACACATAAGGATTGACGTTGTTTGAGTAGTTATGGTATTATGAGAAAGAGACCGAATGTTGTTGAGTCTCGGATGGGATCCGGGATATCACGAGGTGATCCGGAATGGTCCGGAGAATAAGATTCATATAAGGAAAGTCCCATTTGGAGTTGGGGAATGGTTCGGTGTTTTCATCGGGAACATTCTAGAAGGTCCCGGAATGTCCGGCACTCGGGGAAGGGTACATGAATGTGTCATTGCAAGATGGAATGATTGCATCATGTACTAAGTGTTCTCGCTGTCCAAAATAAAGGGTTTATTTAATTCCTAAATTGGAAAAGTCAACCGCCGATTTTGGTCAAACCGCCATTTTGGAAGAGGAGAAGTTGAAACCGACTTGGGGAGAGTCCTCCTCCCCAAGCCGGACCAGCCCTAGGCGAGTTGGGGAGGACTCCTCCCTCCCTGCGCCAGCCCTCCCACCTATAAAGGGAGGCGGGGCCTCCCTCTAGAGACACACAAGTTCCTATCCTCTAAACTAGAAACTAGACCTAGACCCGGTTTAGAGCTGTTTCGGTTTAGAGCCTTCTAATTGGTTTAGAGCCCTCTAATTGGTGTGTCTAATTACTAGACCACTAATAGCCTCTCTCATAAGCTCCACCATACTGCACCGGCTTAAGCGAAGCCTGCAGGATCTCCCTCTACCTCGGTACCACGCGTTGTCTTGCCGGAATCGCGAGAGTGCTACAACCTCCGCTTTCTTGGAACAAGGAGAGGAAGGTCTTCGTCAGTACCGAGCGTGTGACCATGCGGAGCGCTTGAACGCGGCGCCGGAAGGATCGTCTACGCGATCTTGAGATCGGAAAGAGTACGACTACATCACCCACGAGAATCTGCTCTCGTTAAACACTTTGGAATCTTCGAGGGTGAGTTATTCCATCGACTCGTTGCTACAATCTAGTAGATAGATCTTGGCTTGTTTGTTTGTATGCGATAGAAAATTTTTGTTTTCCATGCTACGAACCCCTACAAATAGAACTTTGACAAGGTTGTTAAACCTTGGCTAATATGTGCTGAGTTGCGCAGCATCGGTAAAGTGTCCCGGAGGCAGCAACAATGCTCATGGCTCACGTGCCTCAATGGATGTGGTCACGGGGATCTAAGTTTCTATTGAACCAAGTAGGCCGGGTAAGTAATCAAATGCTAAGATTTGAGAGTTAAATCATTGTTGTTTGACAATGATGAACCGACTACATGCAAATAATCAATGATGGGCCCTGACTTTGTTAAGTGGCTTGAAGCCATAAAATCCGTGATAATTCCATACATGAGAAATCAAGTTTTGAATTTGAAAGACCCTCTGGAAAGGTGCAAGACCTTACAGTCGTATATGGATCTATAAAGAAATAGACATGGATGTTTCACATCTATGAAATAGTCGACATGTCAGAAAGAGTTTACGACAATGTTCAAGGAATTGACTATGATAAGATTTGATCTTTCATAGCGATATTTAGTCTGGACGGATTAATGTAGCAACCACTACATATATTTTGGTATATGGTAGTTGAACAAACAAAACAAGTTCTTCTAATAGAATGGTTACCTAGGATGTATCCATGACACGATCCAAAGGGTTTTGTTAATTCAAAGGATGCTAAAAGAGTATGCAAAGCTTCAATGGTTGAAGTGAGCATCGCGGAGTTGGAATCTTCATCGTGATGAAACCGTTAAAAGGTTTAATTTCATCAGAGACGATGAAGATGTTTGCATTTTGCAAGAAATTAAGTGGGAGAGCTAAGACATATTTCTAATACATTATGTGAAAGACATATTGTTGATTAGAAATGATGTATCTTTTATTGACACAGGTTAAGAATTTCATTTCGATGAAAGACTTAGGCATAACCCAAGAATTAGGCATCAATGTCTATATGGATAGATTGAGGCGCTAATATGGTTTTGCCAAATGTACATAGATAAGATGTTGAATGAGTCCAATATGGAAACAACAAGAAAGGTTCTTGACGCACGGAAAGGACTGAATCAAGATTCAAGTGTGTTGACACGATATTCAAGTGTTTTGACACTTGGTGAAATCACAAGAATATTTTGATCAATCATTCTTTGAGATGTACACATCCAGATATGTCCTATGCTCTAAATGTTATGAGAATATATCAGAATGACTCATAAGATGATCATTGGACAATAGTAGGGATATTCCTATGATCTTTGGAAGAACTAAGAATATATTATTTATATAGTGATGAAAAATAGTTCATTGTAAATTGTTGCATTGATACTAGTTTTGTCACAAATTAAGTTTATCTCAATTTAAACTATGGGTGGCACAATGTAATGGAAAGGAAGTTCCATAACGGATTTGGTTGAGTACCAAAGTTAAAACATTATGACAGATAGTACAACAAAAGGCTAAGTATATGACTGCTATTGTAGCAGCAAATGAGGGCATTTGCGTCAAGTAGTTTGTTATCAAACTAGGTGTGGTTCATAGCGGGATAATACTATGAAGATACATTGTATGACAATTGTATCAACATGATTTAATCCCAAGGAACTAAAGGTCTCACCAAAGGACCAAATTTATACAATGCCATCTCATTGGAGAATGAGTAATGCGTAGAGACGCAAGGACATGCAAATACACACGGACCTGGAAGTGTCAGATCCGAAGATTATGTTTACCACTAGCAATAGTGTCTATACAACACCAGAAAGCCATAGGTGTTGAATGCACAAGTTTTTAACTAGATTATTGACTCTAGTGCAAGTGGGAGACTGTTGGAGATATGCCCAAGAGGCAATAATAAAGCGGTTATTATTATATCTTTATGTTTATGATAAATGTTTACATCCCATGCTATAATTGTATTAACCGGAAACATTAATACTTGTGTGTTTTGTAAACATAAAAGAGTCCCTAGTAAGACTCTTGTTAAACTAGCTTGTTGATTAATGGATGATCATGGTTTCCTGATCATGGGCATTGGATGTCGTTAATAACAAGATCATATCATTAGGAGAATGATGTGATGGACACACACCCATAGTAAGCGTAGCATAAGATCAAGTCATTAAGTTTCTATTGCTGTAAGCTTTCAAATGCATAGTAACCTAATCCTTCAACCATGGGGTTATGTTAATCACCATCACCGGATGGGTACTTTGATGACATCAAACACCGCTTCGTAACTGGGTGGTTATAAAGGTGTCATTGGGTATTCTGAAAGTATGTGTTGAAGTGCATGGACCAAGATTGGGATTTGTCTATCCATATGACGGATAGATATGCTCTGGCCCTCTCGGTGGAATGTCATCTAGTTAGCTTGCAAGCATGTGACTAGGTCACAAGGGATGACATAACATGGAACGAGTAAAGAGTACTTATCGATGTGACGAACTAGGTATGGAGATACCGACGATCAAACCTCGGATAAGTAGAATATCGCGTGACAAAGGGAATTGGTTTCGTATGTTAATGGTTCTATCAATCACGAAGTCATCGTTGAGTATGTGGGAGCCGTTATGGATCTCCAGATCCCGCTGATGGTTATTGATCGGAGAGGTGTCTCCATCATGTCTGCATATTCACGAACCGTAGGGTGACACACTTAAGGTTCGAAGTTGTTTTAAGTAGATATGGAATATGTGTTGGAGACCGAATGTTGTTCGGAGTCTCGGATTGGATCCGGGACATCACGAGGAGATCCGGAATTGTTTGGAGAATAAGATTCATATATTGGGGATCATTTTATAAGTTAGGAAATGTTCCGGAGTGTTTGTATGGAGATTCTAGAAGGTTTCAGAATGTTCTGGAAGGTTCTAGAAGATTTCTTGGAGTTTGCTTGAAAACCAAGAAAGGATCAAGGAGTCTTTGTGGGACAAGACACGGATTCGTGGGGGAGGAGGATTCCTCCCCCCTCCCAATCCGCCGGCCAAGGAGGGAGGGGAGTCCTACTAGGACTCCCCCTCCCATGGCGCCTCCCTCCTTTAAATAGAGGGGAGGGGGCGCCACCCCCTAGACCTCTCACATAACAAACCCTAGCCGCCGCCTCTCTCCTCCTCCTTCGCTCTGCTCCAGCTTAGGCGAAGCCCTGCAGAAATCTCTACTCCACCACCACCACCACACCGTCGTGCTGCTGGGATTCCGTGGAGAAGATCTACTACCTCCGCTGCTTGCTGGAACAGGGAGAGGAAGGTCTTCTTCGACTCCGCACGTGTGACCGACTTCGAAAGCGCTGCCGGAACGCGGCGCCGGAAGGATCGTCCACACGATCTTGAGATCGGCAAGTGATCGACTACATCAACCCCGAGATCTAATATCGTAACGCTTTCGGATCTACGAGGGTTAGTACAGATCTATCTCGTTGCACATGTCTAATAGATTAGATCTTGGCTTTTATCTAGATTAGATCTGAGTTTTGTTCGTTCTTGCGGTAGAATTTTTTTGTTTTCCATGCTACGAACCCATCACGGTGGTTAACACCTCCAGTTTCGCTAGTGGCAGGTCCGACTCTTCTCTCGTTGGCGGTGGTGCCAAAAGGCGGCTCCTTGCAGCGCAATTCCGATGGGCGATGGGGTCGATGGAAGGACCGGGAGAAATCCTTGCGTGAAGCTGACGACGGCGATGCCCGCGGACGCCGTCACCTTCTTGGAGGCGTCGTCATGGTTTTGTCCGGGCTTCCCCACCTCGATCATCGAGCGAAACCTTGATCTGTACTATGGATCGGGCGACGGCGGCGCGGCTGTGTCGTCCCCTCGTTGGAGGCGTCGCCTAGGTGATTCGAGGAGTCTTCAGTGTGCCAATTGGAGTCGTTGATGGTCGCCGCTCAGTGCATGGGCTTCCGGGGCGCTATGTACACCGTCGTTGGCGCTTCTTGGGCGACACCTCCTCCGGTCTGGTGCGCCCCCTCCGTTCACTTGCCGACTCAGCGTCTATGGGTGGGCGGTGGGTCGGCTTTGGCTATGTTGGAGTTGGAGTTGGTCTCTTGGAGTTCCGTTCTTCGGTCGTGACGCGACCCAGTAGCTCGGTGTATCGACCCTCTCCTTTCTTGGCTAGAGATGATGCAAGACGAGTCCTTGTCGACCAGTGTGGCTAGGTTGTGGTTTTTACCGTGTGTGTTGTGTTTGTATCTTGCCTTTTGGCGTTGTATCGGCCGTCTTGGTTTCTTCTTCTTATAAAAGCTGATACACCTTTCCAGGGTGTATTCTCGAAAAAAAACTTTTACAAATAGAAACTCGATACTAATTTGTTTCAACGACAGTACGAATCCACCCGAGGCGCGTATACTCACGGTACACGTATACTCACGTGCCTCTGCGAGACAGAAATCGGGAGGTATATAGCAGAAGCAACAAAATATCGAAACGTGGCATACAAAGACGTAGGTCGCAGTAAGGGGAGGTGGATCAGCCGGTGGGTAAGTGGAGTATACCTAGCTCGACTGAGTACACCTAAGTAGAGTTATACAACGTCTGGATATGAGTTTCGACGGGTCAAAACAAAAACGGCCCATACAAATTTAAGTTTAGGAGGGAAGCCGAAGCACACCTCAATAAATAAACAATAATTAGTACTCCCCCGTTTCATATTTAATATTCTCAACTTTGTCTAGATTCGTTTGTATCTAGTTAAACATTTAGACTATATGCAGCCATATCTAGATAAAGTTGAGAACACTAATAATATGGCAATTTTTACGGTAACTTTTACTACTTTCAAAATATGACTAGTATAATCCGATCTAACTCAAAAAGTTCTAGCATGTAGCTCCGTCCTGAAAATGTTTCGCATTGCCAATCACTTGCCAGATCCAGCAAGCCGACATACTCCCAAAAAATTAAGCAGGGAAACTTTGGCATTTTATTAGCCAGTCTACCAAAAAATTGCATGATGTGCATTCTGTATCATTCCAATTCGATATTTAGTTGTAAATGATCACAGGGGCCACTTCTCAAGCACAATGAGGAACATTAGAAGAGAATCACAAGGCTGCTGGGGTTCCCGGTAATTGCTGTATCCAACTACTATATGCTGAGGGTACGAGTGCCCTATGCATATAGACAGTCTTTCACAAACATCAAGCCCTATCACGGTCTAAATCTTTATCAGTTGCTTGCATTTTTTATGGTTTGGCTAAGATAATTTTCCCTGATGCCCTCCATGCTCAAAGTTGATTACCGTTTGCTTGACAGCTAGCCCATTTGCGCTCATCAACAAATATATGAGACTCATCATCTCTCCTTGCAGTGATATGTTCGAGAAAAGAACTCCTGTATGTTGAGATTACGATAATAGTGGAAAGAGCATGGACTTCAAACCGAATAAGTAGCTTAGGCAGGCGAGAGCACAAGATATGTATATATGAGCTGGATTGGCTTAGTTAGCATGGTCCAGAAGGTGGGTAGAGTAGGTGAGCCACACAACGTGCACTCCCATGTTCTCAGACCGAGAGAGCAACTGCAATGAAAGCATGCAAATATATCTCGTCATATGTCCTTGTATACCGGTCTATGTCAAAATGCAGGATATTTTATGCAAACAGTTTTTCGGGCATACTATACGGGAAATGATAGGGATCCTCCGGGGATCGCTAGCGGGGCATGCTACGCGTCCCCTTCCATCCCCCGGGTCCCCTGCCGTCCGATCTTGCTAGATCAACGGTCAGATCTGCTTTTCGCCCGTCATCCCATTTTTGTTACAAAATGTCTTACTTTTGCTACAATTAGTCTCGCTTTTGCTACATGTAGCAGAAAACGGTTCGGTCCAGAAAAAGAAGAGACAAATTAGACCTCACCGGAGTGTTCGCCGGAGACCTCGCCGAAGACTTTGTAATTTTTTTTTACCAATATAGCAAAACCAACTTCGCCGGAAAATATCGCCGGAGACTCACCGGAAAAAACCTAGTCAGAAACCTCATAGCAAAATGTTTACGCTATTGTAGCAAACACATTGCGCTAATGTAGCAAAAAAATTATAAATGTAGCAAAACCAGCATCGCACTCGCCGGAGACTCCACCAGAATACCTCGCCGGAGACCGTGTAGCAAAAACTTTACGCTATTGTAGCAAAACCATAAAACTTATGTAGCAAAAAGAAATAGCAACTGTAGCAAAAACCGACTTCGTCGGAGACATCATCGGTGACTTAGTAGCAAAAAAAGTTAGGCTACCGTAGCAAGATCGACTTTGTCGGGGACTTTCGTCGAAAATGTCGTAGCAAATACTTAGTGTTATTGTAGCAAACACATAGAATAAAAATAGCAAAAAACAACTACTATTGTAGCATCGCCCTGTAGCAAAATCTCAAAAACACATTGATGTCTACGCACTTCTATTCTTGTAGACACTTATTGGGCCTCCAAGTGCAGAGGTTTGTAGAACAACAGCAAGTTTTCCCTTAAGTGGATCACCCAAGGTTTATCGAACTCAGGGAGGAAGTGGTCAAAAGTATCCCCTCTCAAGCAACCCTGCAATCAAGATACAAGAAGTCTCTTGTGTCCCTAACACACCCAATACACTTGTCAGGTGTATAGATGCACTAGTTCGGCGAAGAGATAGTGAAATAGAAGTGGTATGGATATAAGACAACGGTGCTAGAAAATAACTTGATGGTGTGGAAGAGGCAAACTGAAATAAAGATGGAAGCAAGCAAACATGTAACAGATCTAGTTGCAAACGGTGTTTCAATGCTTTAGAAACAAGGCCTAAGGATCATACCTTCACTAGTGAACACTCTCATATAAATATATTCTCTTTATGATACTACTCTTAACTACTCTCCGGTTGGACACTCTAATCGATGGTAGGGCTATAACATTACACCTCAAAGTAAGCCTTTCCCATCTAGAAAACCCCACATTGTCATCTTGAGCACTAGATGGTTCCAACAAACACCACAATTTCATAAAGACATCCAACTCCAAATATAACTCATAACAAGTATTTGTAATCTCTAGCCTAAGTGCCACCATGGTGTGCACGCTGTCACTTTCACACACATGGGGTGAGCAGAGATCTATTAAAGCACTTGAGTAGCAAGGTAGATCTATAGATTACAAGCTCATGATCTCAATAAGATCATGCATAGAGAGAGATGAACACATAGCTATCGGTAGAACCCTTAGCCTCGAGAGAACTACTCCTCATCATGGGAATCAGCAATGGTAATGGAGATGGCGGTGGAGATCGATGGAGATGGCTCGGGCACTTCCCGTCCGAGGTCTTGAACACAGACTTTCTGTCCCTCGAATCTCCCCTTCGGTGGCGGCGGCGCTGCGGAACTTTTCGTGGATTTCTGATTGATTCTCTAGGGTTTTGGTATCGGGAGGCTCTTATAGGCGAAGGAGGCAAGGTCGATGGCCGGCCAGGGGGCCCACACCATGCCCTGGCGCGGCCTAGATGGACCCGCGCCATGGGGTGGTGTGGCCACCCTGTGGCCCCTCTCCGACTCTCCTTCTGGCTCCGTGAGTCTTCCGGAAAAATAGTAACTTTGGCTTTTGTCCTGTCCAATTCCGAGAATATTCATTTTCTGACTTCCTAGAACCAAAAACGGCAGAAAACAGGCAACTGGCACTGTGGCATCTTGTTAATAGGTTAGTCCAAGAAATCATATGAAAAGTACTCCAAAGTTGGAACAAAACATAAGAAAGTAGATAAAACCAAGCATGGAACATCAAAAATTATAGATACATTTGCAATGTATCACACATCCATTTGTCGGTAGCATCACGACCTTTCATTTGTAGCAACGACGATCACTTCTTGTAGCATCGTTGTCCTGTGCATGTGTAGCACCGTTTCGTGGCTCCACTGCAAACGCCATCGACCACGCCGGAGAGGAAGGGAGCAAGGTGGAGGTTCGGGGTGACGCCAGGACACAGAGGGAGGCACCGCTCGCGGAAGGAGAGGTCGGTGGCGACTCAGGGCGAGGGAAGCGAGCTCGCTCCGGCGAGGTGCAGCGGCGACGCAGGCAGTAGCGGCGAGGCGGCGCGACGGAGAGGGGCATCAACGTGGGGTTGCTGAGGCGAGGTGGCACAGCGGAGAGGCGGCGCGAGGACGTGAGATCTGGTGGCCCGGTCCGACAACGAAGGTTTCTCGCTCCGGCGGGCGTGGTCCGACGGAGGCGGCTGGCTGCTCCGGTGGTGGCAGCCGGTGAGTTTCTGCAGGCGAGAGCAGTTGAGGAAAAAGGAGGGGCCACGCGCGGGATGGAGCGACACGGAAGGAGCTAACCCGGGGGATCAAATCGTTCGATCCCCCAGGAGAACAGTATCATTTCCCAGCTTTCATCCCCCAGATCACACTGAAACGGCCTCGCGAGCGCAGTGGGTGGGCCAGGCCTTATCCTCTCCTTCCTCTACCTTCTTCCTTCAGTTCCCAACCGCACGTTTTTTCAGCTGCCGTGCGCTGCCCTGCCCTGGACATCCACAGCCACAGCCACCGGAGCGTGCCGCGTCGCTCCTTGCCCCCACATCACCGCCCACGCCCGCCAGCTCGCTCGCCGCCGCCGTTTCTCGCCCGCGCCGCCGCGCGTCACGTCCGCGCTGCCGCACCCATGGCTGTGCTGCGCCCGCGCCGCCGCTGCTCGCCCGCGCTGCCGCACCCATGGCTGCGCTGCGCCCGAGCCGCCGCTGCTCGCCGGCGCTGCCTCACCCATCCCCAGCCGCGCCCTCACGCCACCGCGCCCCTCCTCGCCTAGGCTCCCTGCACCGTCCTCCCCCACCCTCATCGGAGTAGCCTCCCTGCACCGTGGCCCTCCCCCACCCTCGCCGGAGTCACCGGATTCCACAGCCATGGGCTGCGGCGACATCTAGACAACTTAAGGCGTACGAGCTTGCTACAACTGTCATCTAGTTTTGCTATTTATGTTGACCGGTCTTGCTACATATGTTGTCTGTCGGAGCCATGAGCATTTGCTATCTTAACATAATATTTATGCTACATATTCATTTTTGTTTTGCTATTTTCGCACATCTTTTTTGCTACAACCGCTCTATGATTTTGCTATGAGGTATTTGGCGAGAGATCTCCGTCGAGGTCTCTGGCGAGGTTGTTTTTTTGCTACATTAGCATATTCTTTTTGCTACCACCGTTTTGCGGTTTTGCTATAATAGCGTAAAATTTTTGCTACACGGTCTCCGATGAGGTCTACCGGCGAAAGCCTCCGGCGAGGTCGGATATGCTACATTAGCATAACTTTTTTGCTACACGGTCTCCGGCGAAATCTCCGGCGAGGTCGAGACTGTTTTTCTATTTTCTGGACCAAACCGTTTTTTGCTACACGTAGCAAAAGCGGGACACTTTGTAGCAAAATCGGGTCGATTGTAGCAAAAACGGGATTTATAGTTATTTTAGGGGACACGTGTCATGCAGGGGACCCGGGGGATCGGGGGAATTATCTCCCGGGGGACGCGTAGCACTCCCCATACTATATTGGCACGCGTGACGGAATTCTTTTTTATTTTTTCAATTTGCATTAGAGTATTTTGCCTCGCCCCTTCTGAATGCTTCTCCGATCCTGAAGTTCTCGCGAAGAGAATAAGATGCAGCTCCCCCTCCCTCTGTCTTTTTCCGCTTTGCTAATCTTCCCCTCTCACGTGGGCCTTTCAACACTTTGAGTTGGTCTGCCATAATATCCAGGAAATGTTGGGAGCTGTGTGAGAAATAGAACATTGTTGAATTGGAAATGCTATTAAAGCATCTGCCTCATTCCATTTGGAAAGTGCATTCCTATAACCCCAATAAGAAAAGGGAAATACCACCTCTCAAAGGGTTCTCAAATAAAACAAAAAAGTAAAAACGTGCATTTCATGAAGGTTTCATTTTATGTAATCATTTAGGTGTTAATGTCTTGGTTTATTTCAGTTTCTTTGAACAGTGCATGTTTGCTGCTATACAAAATATTTGGTTCTAATTCTTTAACTAATACCACTACTACCGTTTTGTAAATAATAATAAAGACACGTTTATGTGCAAAGTTTAACTAAAGATGAAACCATGTTGCCGCTGTACTAAAATGAACCAAATTATTTGGATGGAAAATGATGGAGACCTAAAAATAATAATGTGCTCAATTCTAGGGAGAATTCTCGAGACAACTGATAAATATGCAACTCTTTCTTTTCTCCCAATTAGGAAGCCTAAACAAACATAATCCTCAATGTGCATGATCTGAATAGGGAACAATAAACTGATCACATCAAAATGCAAATATAGCAATTATCAAAGAGGAGCCGCCTTTCATAGAAGAAGATATATGTGCTTCATATTGGCAATGCATAGAATCTAGACCTAGCAGGCGGAAGCTAGGTGGAGGAACCACCTCCTTGGAGAGCAGAGAGACATGAACCAGATGAAAACCTTGATGATCGTGCTCCCCGTCTTGCTCATCACCGTCATTGCGGTTGTACTCTACTCAGTCCTTTAGTAGTTTATGACTTGGCTAATGATGATGATCAACTTGTTGTAATGTGTAATATATGAGAAGATGAGATCAACTTGTTCTAGACTTGTATAATATTCGGGCACTTGTCACTATGTCGGGTTCTAATTGATGTGATGATGTATAATTCTATTTGTACTATTACCTCTGTTTCTATACTGTTGTGTACTTGTCTAAATGCCTGTATAAATACCTGTATATGTATCTGTATAAATACATATATATGTACCTATATAAATATCTGAGAGCCCTGTATTATGTATACCTGTACGAAACATCAGTGACGCATCTTTTATTCAGCCAGTGACACATCTAATATCAGTGGCGTATTTGGATATATGCTCCACTGGTAAAATATCAATGACGCATATTAAAGATGCGCCACCAGTTGTCCCACTATCAATGGCGCATATTGAATATGCACCATTGATAAATAATTACTAATGGCGCAACACTAGTGACGCATCCCATCTGCGCCATTGGTAGCAAAAAATATACTCCAGTGATAAGCAATTCTCTACTAGTGTTAGTTTAATTTCCAAGTTAATTGTTGTTTAAATTTGATGTACCGGTTCCCAACAACTATCAATGCACATTCTTTCAATGACTATTCGGGCCGCGAGAGAACACGCACGGACCCGCGAGGCGCCCCCCAACACAAACACATCGGAAGCCCGACCCAAACTTGGGTCGCGGATGCGTAGAAACGGAGCGATCCGCCGGTCCGGCTCCGTTTGCGGGCCACCATTGGACCGTGGCTTCGGTCCAATTCGGACCACCCCGGTCCCTTTGCGGAGGGTCGTTGGAGTTGCCCTGAGAGCTCGTGTCAAAAAAAATACATTGTGATGGTTTTGTGCTACACAGAAATAAAAAAATGTTTAGTGTTTAAACCATCACAAAACCTAACCGGCCATCACGAGCATAACTACATGGAAACCTTGCTACTTCACTTCACCATCGATCCTTCCCCCTTTGACGGCCAAAGTCCAAGTCCCTGATGAGCCGGCGGCAATAATGCAAAGTAAATGGATGGTGCGAGGGAGAAGAGTGACAGAGGAGCTGAGGACATCTCCAGCGGGCCAACACAAAGTGATGACCCAAACCGTACGTTTTGGTCCAGATGGGTTGGGCCACGGAGAGAATTTGGGTTGCGGTCTGGCCTGTCTGGCCAGGGCACCCAGCGGTGCGACCCATACCGTCCATGTTGGCCATTCCCACCATCAGTTCCCACCGATCCTGGTCACTTACCGCGTATTCTGGAAATCTCCTACCGCTTATTGCGAGTTTTCACCACCGACTATGACACCCACCATGCCTGGCCACCGCATTACCACCACCTGCGCACGCAACCCCGTCGTAGGAGTTCCGGCGAATAGTCTCCATGCCCGTGCTGCCGCCCAAGGAGAGGAGTTGGACGACCTCTCCGACTTCGACCAGCCGAGGGAGGCACCAATCGAGTAACGCAAGAGCTCCTAGAGGCCCGAGGCTGGTCCCTCCTTCTGGCGGACGGCGGTCAACCACACGACCAGCCAACCCTTGAGTTGTGATGTTATCAATGACGTCATGTTTTCGCAGCACCCTCAACGACAAGAACTCGAGTTGGCATACATGGAGATTCTCGAGGTTGTGCATGCTCGCCCCGGTGTCGAGGCGTTGCATGTCCGCCTCGACATAGCAAAAGAGGAGCTAGACACACAGAGGGCGATCTACCGCTCTATGGATGTCGTTGACCCGCCGCATGATACCTTTGATCCGGCTTACGTATGTAGTATAGCTTTTTTCCCCTAGTAGACCTAGGTTATCGAATCCTCGGGAAGTAGAAAGCGTAGCGAAGTTACTTTAACGGACCTTCAAGAGTTTTAGAATTCTTTTTGTGTTTTACCGGACCAAGATTTTGCTGTCTTTTGTTGTTGTTGATGATGGAGAGGGAGGGCTAGGGCTTTCGGTTTCACCTGTAGCTGTGCAAAATATCTGATGGGAATAAAAGTTAATAATAAAGTATGCATGTAATTGTTAGAGCAAGGTAATTATATGTGGGCAGTGCATCTATAATTGCTATTGCCTTTGCAACCGCTTATAGCAATAACCTACTAGTCTCATCCATAGAAGAAAGAGAACTAATGATATGCATAGTGATATCACCGTTAATCCCAAGTAAATCCCTCACATACAGCCATACTACCCCTTCTGTCACTAGGGTTCCCAACCTACAGATTAGTCATTACTCATACTCCCTATACCTGACTCAATCCTCAGGATCTTGGGTACCTGCCAAGTCCTTTGATTGAGGCAAGAGAGGATACAATAATCATCATGTCATACAAACTAATACATGATCCCATCTATGATAAATAACATGCACAAAAGCTACATGGCTAGGCTGAAGCCCTCAGCCCAAGGAGAATTACTCACGCATAGAGATGAAATCAATAATCATAAACATTGCAATGGAAATCATGAGATTGATATCGAATAGTCTTACAATGTCACCAATCAAGGATGAGATCTACCATTACAAGTGGTGGAATATGGCTATGGTGGTGGAGAAGGGTCTGGAGATTAGATCTAAGTTTATTTCTCTAGCGGCTCTTCGATATGGTGGATGCAGGTTTCTGGGGGCTACTGGTGATCTGCCGTGGCTCTGTTTCTCGTCGCATGAGGCCTCTTTATATAGGGGTCCCTTCACGGAAGTTGTTCTGTTTGACCTAGCGGTGTCGATGGCAACTATACGGCCAGGATTTTATTCACGCCGTATAGTTGGTCATTAAAGCGTCTGTCTCCACTTCATGTCTCCTGGTTTCTTCAGGTTGTTGGAAATCTCGTATCTTTGACTTTAATGTTATGATTCCCATCATCAAGCGTCATTATCTGCGCAGGGAAAAATAAAAAGAAAGGATTGCATACCCCTTTGATCATTAGGCATTGGTGGCAGGAATTAGAGAGACATTTTATCAAAAATATGAATAATATCCAGTTTAAATATGGATGTAGATGGCTATATTTCACAGCCATCACCGCGCCCGGGCCACGTCAAAGCGTTCATGCGGCGTCATGGCATGTGAGAATTGTTGCCGCCATCGCTGCACCATGCATGTAGTTTATCTAGTTGTTTCCGTTCAAACTTTTGTAAAGAATGGAAATTTTTATCTAGTTGTTTCGTGGTGAACCACACATTGCATTCGTGTTGGATGACTGCTAATGGGGCACCAGTGGGATGGGATGCCACCAGAGCGCCCATCCGATGCGACTGTGTAACATCCCATCGTTTAGGAACCAATGAAGGGTAGAAGTAGAAATTTGTGCACTTGCATGCATTCATCTATAAAATTGGGTAAATTTTTCATCAAACAAAACCCTGGGGAGATCAGAGTTTCTTTCACTACTTTGAGTTAGGGTTTAGCTCTAAGGAGTGTTTGCTATGAATTCTCACATGATCCTTAGGATTTTTTATGAATTTGGGTGAATAATTTGAATTCATATTTAAAATTTGAATCATTTGGTTGAGATTAGAAAATTAGAAGTAATTAGTGTTTATTTGTTTCCAAAAAAGATTTAGTTAATCTTGTTTGAATATATAACAATTATAAAACAATAAAAGAATTTGAGAACAATACACAAAGTATAGCCCAAATAGTTACTTCTTAATTATTTCCTTTATTCAACAATTAATAAATAAATACAAAGGTATAAGAAGTAAAAATATATCACACGGACAATTCTCAAAGAAATAAAAGCTTTATTAAATAATGTATATATATTACATTGTTCTTACAAAGGAGAAAAAGAAAAGATTACAATTGAAGAAATAAAAGACTAGTCCTAAACTAATCCTAAACTAATCTTCTTATTCTTCACTTGGTCTTGCACCTGTAAATAAGATAGGAAAAGAAATAAACAAAGAGGGGGTTAGGGTTAGTTTTGCTCTCAGTCTTTAACAGTGTAATGCACTGTTTTCCAATACATCATTGAGCCAATTTTTTTAAAGAAGGGAGAAAATCCATCAAGTGTAGAATCTATACTTTTCAAAATTTAAAGTCTTAGGACAACATCACAGACAGAAGGGGCAAGTTTCACCAGGACAGAAAACATAAAGCATGCAAGACCTAAGCATCCTAAATTCGACTACGCGGCTGCCAGAAGGACTGGTCGAATAAGTGGTGCGCGATCATCAGCAAATGGCTGCACCGAGTAGCCATAATATCCCTCTGATCTTGGGGCATAGGCATGCCCATAGTTGCACCCAATGAGCCACCATATATGGATAACCTGTAAAAAATTAAAAGATTTTGATTTGTTAAAGATAATGTCATTTCTGCATAATTGCATCTCCAGATAGACCAACATAAGGCAGAAACAGCAATGCGAATTCTTGCCTTTGAAGATTCATGAACCCGTTCAACTAATTTCCAAACATATTTGTCACACTAGTTGGGGAGGTAGATCGTAGGCACATAGCTAGATTCTGAATTTTCTTATTTCATGTATTATTCGTGAAATTCATTTAAAAAAGCGTATTATTAAAAAAAACTAGCCTTATAGTTGGACGTGATTTCTGTAAACCCAAGCACATGTCTATATCCCAACGATCAACTTGGAAATATTTTCATAATTTGTATCTGATCGCGGCAGACCATGGACAAGATAGTAAGAAGGTGAAGCTAATAAGCCCAAAAATCTACTGCTCTACTAAGATTGATTAGAGCGACTAATACATGACCAGCTTGGTTGAAAATCAGCAATTAATATGTTGTACTCGATCACGGTTACCGGCCCTAGCTTCCAAAAATAAACAGTTTCGTTTTTTTATGGGGCATGCTACGCGTCCCCTGGGATCAAAACTTCCGATCCCCCGGATCCTCCTGCTGACACGTGTATCGCCTAATTCCCGCTTTTGCTACACTGCGTTCCGCTTTTGCTACATAAATGCCCCGTTTTTACTATATGTACAAAAAACGGTTCGGTCCAGAAAATACAAAAATAGACTGGACCTCGCCGGAGATCTCGCAGGAGACCTCGTCGGCGACCGCGTAGCAAAAAAATTGTACTAATGTAGCAAAACCCGACCTCGCCGGAGAATCGTCGGAAACCTCGCCGACGACCGTGTAGCGAAATTTTCACCGAAGAAATCGTAGCAGAAATTTTAACCTGTTGTAGCAGAACCACGATACAGTTGTAGCAAAAAAGTTCAGCAAATGTAGCAAAAACCGGACCTCGCCGGAGACTTTCGTCGGAGACCTCGCCGGAGACATTGTAGTAGAAACTTTGCGTATTGTAGCGAAACTAGAAAAGAGATGTAGCACAATAAGTGTCCTATTATAGCAAATCCAACTTTGCTGAAGACCTCGCCGGAGATCTCGTAGCAATAATATTTACTACTAAGGTAGCATCATCGTCGACCGCATGTAGCAAAACACGACGCCACTTGTAGCATCTCCGTCGTCCACACATATCACAGTTGACGACCCGATATAGCAAAACTCAACGACGTACGTAGCGGCATTGGTGGTATTTGGTAGCAACGCCCGTGCCCTTGGGGTAGCAAAGCATGTATCCTTGGGTAGCAACACTGGCGCGTGCAGTGCGTGGAGGTGCGCAGGCGTGGCGGTTCGTAGCAGCGCGATGGCGGCCCCCGACGGTGCGGCGGCACGGTGGGCCAGCTGGCGTGGCGGCGTGCAGCAGTATACCGGTGGTCCCCCGACGGCGCGGCAGCGCGGCAGAGCATAGCGGCGTGGCGATGGCCTGCGGCGACGCGGCGGCGGCCCGGTGACGCGGTCGTGCGGTGGCGTGGGGCTGCAGGCGTGGCGGCGCGCAGCAGCGCGGCGATGGCCTCCGGCGACGCGGTGGCGGCCCGGCGGTGGCCCGGCATGTCAGCGCGGCCGTGCGGTGTGCGGGGGCGTCGCGCGCGTGAGCTGACCCGGGGGATCGAACGATTCGATCCCCGAGGAAATAGTATCATTTCCCTTTTTTTATTACTCCTACGAAGATATTTAACCATTTGGGAGCCAGCTTTCTTAACCCAGCTGTCGTTATTTTTCCTTCTCTCCCGTTCCTTTTTTTTTGTTATACTAGGAAACATGCCCGTGCGTTGCAACGGGGCATAAATATTTCACTAATCGTGCAAAACATGTATTATGCACATCAGGAATCATTGTCAAGACAAAAACATGTATTATGCATATGAGGAATCATTGTCAAGACATAAATATTTCACTAATGGTGTCAAACATGTATTGTGCACATCAAGCATCATTGTCAAGACATAACTCTAATTTCTACAAGATACGCATCAAGGAAATAATCTATGCTATGATTAAGCCGCTACCCTTACATGGACAACAACACTATGATAAGATCTTCATAGTGTGAAGCTAGAAAATCCCAACTGAAGTTAATATGCATGTCCATCCGCACTGACAGTGTCCACTTAAGCAAAATTATTCAACATCTTCCATGCATACACCCAAAACTCGGTCTTATACTTAATATGTTCTCGCACACCTGCAGTTCTTCTCTTTTGAGTCATCAGAAAAATTCAGTTTGGAAGCAACATATTGAAAAAGCACAATATTCCCAAGAACTGGTTGTGTGGTGCTGCCTTTGCAAATCAAATAGCAACAATGTTATGTAACAAAATTATGCAAGCAGCTGCATCAAGGACACAAGAGCAGTTTACAATGCACACATAATTCAGGGTATCTAACAAATCCATCCATTGAATGACATATTAAAAAATAGTACCACTAATTTTGTGGAGGAATATTTGGTTCAACTACCAAAGGCCTCAATATAGCAATATGTCTACCACTTTGAATATAAAATACATAATCTCCATCCATAACCAGCTAGAAATGGGTTGGTTCGTCCAAAATGGTCCTTCGATCAACCTATAGTGCATACTTACAATGTGGCACCAGCCGCTCATATTTAGGGTGTTGCTACCGAATGGCCCAGTACTGCATAGTGCACGCCACCAGCTAGGAGATGTTAGGAATTTCATTAAGTCGAACTTCCAAATAAAATAATCCTCCATTAACTCCTTGACACACTTGTTCTGGCCCATGTCTTCAAACTCATCTGTTACATACTTAACTTCAAACAGATTATCATATATGATCAAACAGCCTAAGAGAAATTTAAAAATGTCGAACAAAAAATATTAGGAGGGGAGTAGTAGCAGTACCATTCATCGCAAGCAGGACATGAGCACCTACAGGATGGCCATTCAATTACTTGGTCACATCATAAATGTGCAATGCATCCAGTAACATGGCATAAGCTCGCCCAGCAATAGAAAAAAGAAAAAGGCCTAGCAATAGGCATCTATCGAAAACAACTTGGCACCCTGACCATCCCCAAGCGACGCCATAGAGGCCTATGTAACCTTAGAAAAAGGGCAAAGGAAAATCAGGTGTTCACCGATTTAGGCTCATCACAAAACCTGCAACCTACCCGCTCGCTCCACCTTTTCTTTTGAAGTTCTTCGACCACCTGAATGCACCCAAACACACGTCCAAGTGAACTGTTTTTCAGTAGCATTTGGGTTTTCCATAAGTCTAACATACACTGATATCTCCTATCCGGATACAACATCATATTATAGTGCGACTTAGTAGATATTTTCCTTAGTTGGTTTAAAAGACCCAAACACATTTATCTTGCGCATCCGAATCCTGTTGAGAACATTAATTAAGAAGTATATCAAACTACCCTAAAATGCCTAAAAAGGCTAATGTGGCAAAGGATTGGATGACGCACTTATGCGTTATATCGCCTCTACATTATTTGTCTTTTAAAGATACTTTATGGATTCTTCTTTAAAGTTGCACATGTACACAAACTGATGAACGTAAAGTACCCGAGGGCCGAAAGGGATTCAAAGCCCTGTTTACTGAGACAGCCATGGAGATACGACCACTCAATCCGGTCACGCAGTGACAACATGCAACTTGAATTATTGATACCCTCTCGTCAAAGCTAGCTTGTGTAAAACGGCAGGCACTAATCCTTTATTGTCCTTCTTGTTTAAGTTAAAACCTGCACAATTATAAGGCACTTGTGCTTAAAGACATTCTAGCAATACAAGGAACAATATACTAATTGTTGAATAAAATTTACCAATCCAAAATTTTGACAGTTAGTAGCAAAAATTGTTATTTTATTACCAGGTAACTATCTGACAAAGCCATGTCAAATTCTGGATGCAAATTAAGCTCAACTGAACCTGCAGGCTCCATAGGCTTACCTTCATGTGCCGGCTATGGTACTCTTTCCCTTCCAGTTCCTGCGAGGTGGGTACTCTGGCGCGGTTGTGCCGTAGTAACCACTTTGCCGACCAGATACTCCAGCAACCGATGCTGCCCATAGCGCTCTATCGGGGAAAACCACATGTACATCGATGTTGCCTACAGATGAGAGGGAGTTACTGATATAGAGAGGGGAACATACAGTCAGTCTCCTTCCATGATACTATGCTCCAAGTTCCTGGGATGGCATGGTAATATCGTGACATTGACTTTGTGTATATATATATATATATGTGCAGAGACCATGAGATTTACTATCCTCTAATCAAATAAAATGAACATAAACACATAATATGAACACAAAACTCAAGCAACAGTAACATCCAAAGAGTTACTGAATTTGTGCATATTGCATCCATGCATCGAGACTCCAAAAAAGATTTTACTGGGAGAAAGGGAACACATCATTATTTTTTTCTTCACTCTGCCAAATGATTCCTTGGCCTCTCAAGATCACGTGCTTGCTAGCCTATACAAGGAAAAATATAGATAGGCACGTATTATATACTAACACTTTGAGTTGTAAATGAATGGTAAAGGCTCTTCAACCACAACTTAAGCTTATTGTGATGTTCTAATCTTTACCAAAAAAGGTTAGAGGAAATATAATATATCTTCTTAGTTCCACATGCCATTACCACGATGAAGTGAGAGATGCAAAATATACTTACCCTAGACAGCTCGAAGTATCCAAGAAGATGCAGTCTACAACACAAATAATCTCTGAACCATCAAATGCTACCAGACAGCTATAAACTGATCATGTAACCTTCCTGGCATGAATAACTTTGTCTAACCAGCACATGAAGAGCAAACGACTGAGCTTTGCTCTTAGTAAAATAGGAAGGGCCTTGCCCAACAAATATCACCATGGATGGCATAGCCATATTGAATGGCTCAATTAGACAACTCCTTAGACGTGATTTGTGATTCATTAATCATTGGCTCAATTAGATGCCTTTCAATTTCTTCATAGTCAGACGACATCGTGACAATGTCTGATGCTTAGCATCAATAAAGAGGATTAACCAACTTCTCCATAGATTGGAATCGCTTGGATGTTGTGATATGGTTTCGTGCCTGGCTAATGATGCGGTACTCTCTTTTTGTCAGATGGATACAAAATCGCTAAAACCTCATTCAATGGCCACTGATATTTATTCTAAAGAGAACCTCAAGATCAAGGAGTAAGGGTAATATAATTATATATATGAGCAGATCAAGAGAATGAAACTGCAGGTAATACAACTTATAATTGGTGTTGCCAGTTCAAAATTTAGTAACCCCTGATGCATTGGAGTGGAAGCTGATGGATTCGAACCAAATAAAGACCAGGAAAAAGAGGCAGGATTAGTGTATTAGTAGGCATGGATAATGTGCGGGCAACCCCTTTTGCAATGAGACAAACATACGCTGGTGCATTACCGAAAATTTTGGGCTTCTAGACATGCAGAAACTCACCAGATGGTCTGGACTCATGTAGCTATCAGAGAACTTCTACGGAAGAAAATTCTCTAGGAACAGGCTGCAGCGTCCTCCTCCTGGCACCCCTCCTTAGATGCGGACACCTCACCATCATCTCACATCTTAAAGCAGCTTCTAATCTCCCTATCACTTGCTAATCAAATCCTGCCTGTACAAAGGAACGTACGAGCGAAATCAATAGCAAATCCGGCCAGAAATTCAAGCATGTGGCCAGCATACAGTTGCAAGAATCCGGGAGCCACATCTCCATGCTGGTGAAGGCGAGTCAAGAAGTCGTAGCTGCACGCTCGCCATCCTCGTGGAAGCGGCAACGACAGGCCACGCCGACGGCTCCACCCACGAGTCCTCTTGGGTAGCCATCCCTCACGGAAGCTGAGGTCAGGTTCACTACATCAAAATCCCAATCTTGTTAAATCTTGCAGTAGTTGTGAAACTTGACAAATGTTGGGGATGCAGTTGTAACTGAAGGTGTTAACATGGAACCAGTAGAGGTCGATACATGGAACTTCCTGGACGTCAAAGTACAGACAACTAACGCTAGCATCGTTTTGTCACCGGCCATGGGAAAAGAGGTGGCAATATCGTTAGACTGAGTCGACTGAAAATGAAGGAACCGTTTGTGAGTATATTAATCATCACGGGTAGGCAGGTGCGCCCCCGACAGCGGAATTGGCGGTTGCTGGACGTCCGAGGTCTTGACACGATTAATCACCTTATCCCCGCCGCCGACCTTACCTGCATCTGAGGACCTGGATGTTGAGGCTACCACCGCCGACCGCCTTGCCGAAGGAATGCGAGGGGGAGGATGCGGTGATGACGGCTTTCCTGCGAGGGGTAATGGTCTCGATTTCGGCCGGCAGCTGCAGTGGGGGGTTTGCAATTATAAACGTAAAATCGAGCGATGAGAGATGAGCGGAAAAGAAACGGATTGGATTCGAGCTTAATCAAACCGATCGATCGTACCTCGATCAAGGGGAGTAATGCGCAGGGACGGATCTTGGATGGTGCTGACCACGACGGCGTCGGCGAGCGGCGGGCGGCAGGCAGAGGAAAAGATTGAGCCGGCGGCGCATCTCATCCGGACCGTACCCCTGCTATACCAAGAGCAAGAACAATGGGATTGGGCCGGCAGCGCATCGGCTGGGTGCGGCGAGCTTGGAGGAGGAGGGCACGCGGCACTCGTGGGATGTTGCCAGGTTCCCGCATGTCGTAGAGTAGGCCGGGGGCGGCAACGCCTATGCGGTGGAGGCCTGCAGGGGCATGGGCGCTTAGTGTGGTTGACCGGGGAGGCGGTCGGGAGAGAGAGGGAGAAGATTGGATGGCGATGCGAGGGAGCACATTTGATATGGATTTGATTAGAGGCGTGATCTGTGGCATGCAAGGATCACGGTGTACCTTAATGTGCGGCAGAGCAGACCGATGGCGAGCGACCAAGGAGGTGGAAGGACGGACGAACGGAGCGACACAGCCTTCGTTCCTTTTAGATAGTAGAGATAGAGATACTCCTAGTCCAAAAACAGAAGAAAGAAACTGTGGTACAGCGACGAGACGAAATAAACGGAGAGAGTATGCCAGGCTGCGCAGCTGGTCTCTTCAAACGCGCAAGGAATCAGCTCATTCACGGGAAGAGAAAAGGAAAGAAAAAACGAAAAGCAAGCAAGCAAAATCATCCATTCCCCGTGGTCACCGGCCACCTACAGGCTACGGCACACCACACCATTCCACCACTAGCTAGACTAGATTGATTCACGCAAGTTTTGACCATTCTATATCTAGTTTGCTTGTAGTTTCCGTCAATGATTGACGGACTTTCTCAAAAGTCTAGGCAGATCGTAAAATTATGTACACTAGTGAAATGTCATCCTTAGAGAAGCCCTCCCGACGTCTTACATTCCTATAAATCTTGCTTCATAATTGAACTTTCGATTCTTTTTACTACTGCTGGGCCACAACTGCGCACCTTTCTCTACTCCACTACAACGTCTGTAGACTCTTGTTCTTTTAGTTAGTATTCATATACCTTACAAGTTATCGTCATATATATGCGCAAGCGCATAGAAGTTTGGAATCAAGGAAAGAAGAAGGTAGAGAGCCGAGTATATAACTACAGGCTGAGTGTGAGATGTCACTTATACCCAGGTTGGTGATCCGGAATAATGGGGTTTTCGGGGCCCTTTGGCGAAGTCGACAAAAGGGCCTCTAATAACAATATATATATATATATATATATATATATATATATATATATAGACGTACGTATAACTAGATATAACTAGTTATACACGTACGTATAACTAGATATAGACGATATATATGCCAATTTCACTTGTAAAATATTTAAAAGCATATAGCCACATGTTCATAGTCAAGATGTCTATAAATAATTGTCAAGCACTAAAGCATTATGATATTTAGATAGAAAAAATAAAAATAGTAGAAAAACATAACAAATATTCCATGCTAGCGAATACCTCAAAAAAAACCAGCCTCCAATGAGTTCATCGACAATTTACATCAAATTATAATCTTAAAAATTATAACCCTAATTGAGGGATTAATTATAAGTATTAAACTTACAGAGGGTAGGGCATGTCCAATGTTGTTGATGGTGAGCAGAAGAGCCTGGAGCTGGAGAGCAGATGATTGAGAGGGCTGGGCGTCTTGGCGTTGGCGAGCTTCGAGACGGTCAGACGAGCGGCGAGAGAGATTAGAGATGGGATACAGAGAGTCAGACAAGGGCGAGCGTTGCGACTCGCGAGTCACCGCCACCGCGACGTGTGGAATTCGCGAATCACGATCGAGGATCGATCGATCTCCTCGACAGGCGCCAGGCGGTTAGGGGCCTCGCGACCAACCACCAACGGACCAAGGCACTAGGCGTCCAGCGGTCCAGGCCTTGCTGCTCGCGAGTCCGCGACCACTGACCAGGCCCTGCTCGTGACTAGCTGCCGCTCAGCGGATAAAACTTTTTGGGCCCCTCTGGGCCTGGGCCTAGGCCGTCGCACAACCTTGCCATGGGCTAGAGCCGGGCCTGATAGGGCTGGAGCAGGATGTTATGGTGGTAGGACAACCGAGCAGGTCCGTGGGTGGTGAACTTGTGGAAGGTGTCATTACAATAACCTAATAGGATTTATATATTATCTAATTGCTTAATCTTGAGCAAAAGGAAGGCTTTTCAGGGCACTTGCGGGTGCGAGGCGGTACCTGGTGTCACTGGATGTGGGCCTGGGGACGCGTTTCGTCGATGTGCTCTCTCGCTGGCGTGGAGGTGGGCTTCGACAAGCGTTTCTTCCCGTTCCTTCTCTGGTCAAAGCCGTGAGGCCTTATCCCAGCCCCCACATCGGCATCCCCAGCTGATCTGCCTACACCGGCCTCCCCTGCCCTAGCCGCCAGTTCCCCCTGCCCAGCGGCCGTGCCTGGGTCGGCTCCTCCCTTCTGTTGCGGATGTCGCCCAGGCGCTCTACTAGCCTGGACGGAGGCCACCGAACCTGGACGGCGGCGATGGCCACCGAATTCAGCGCCTGCTCCAATTTATTGTCTCTTTTGATTTCTTTGCGTTACGCTCATGCTGTTTTCTTAGTTGATGCTATTTTAATCATTTTTTCCCTGTAGATCGTGGGTGGGATTTGTCACGCTGCGCCTCCCTCTTGCTGCCTCCGTGCTCGCATCGGTGGTCTGCGTGAGGCCGCCGCCATCCGACCACAGCTCCGCTCCGCCGGCTGCCTCCCCGGTGCCCCCGGCGCTCGTCCCTGCTGGCGGCTGCCTTTCCGGAGCCCCTACCCCGCTATGTTCTCTGCTCTCCATGCGCACCGCCATCAGCCTCCCCATGCTCCAGCGCAGCCATGCCACGGGACCGCTCGATCGCTCTGCCCTCAATGGAGGTCCGGGTGTGGGCGAGAGGGCTGACTGCACGAGGTCGTTGGCGGGCGCTCCAGCGGTCCAGCTTAATCTGCACGCTTGCAAGGGGTCCACGGCGCGGTACAGACGACCGTATGCATATGGGGCAGTCTTTTCCTCATGCTAAATCTGGTGAGTGTTGTTGATATTCAGATTTAAGTGATTTGCTTGGTTTTATTTAAGTTTTTGAATGGATGTGGCATCTTAGTTGTATATGTTATTTTCTAGATCAACCATGCCACTACAAGAAGAAGCTAATATGATTACTTGGGAATTGTGATAATTGCAACTATAACTTCCTTTTCAAACAAATCCCACAAATCACATGTATCCATTATGTCTGGTCGCTACCATAGCTTTCTTTTGTAACAAATCTCACATATCCATTAGGTTTGGTGAAGAAAGGATTCAGAGATTCAGAGCATATGATTCGTTCTGTTTCCTGGCAGTTGGACATGAAAATCTTCATTCTCCTTCCTGGATATTGCTTCCCATAAAAAGTCCATGTTTTGTTCCTCTCTAGAAGTGCCATGGTTTTCCTTCTAAAATACGCTTGTGCTGTAGAAGAGGTCAGATTTTGTTTTAACTGAATTTATGTTCTATTTGTGGCGGCGGGTGCCATGCTAGCAGGTTTACTCTTCCTACTTATGTGCGCCTTCTTGTCTGCCGGTGGTATTTCTTCTTCGTCTGAATTTCGTTCAGGAACTCCTGGCCCATCTAGCGTTTCTACTGATGGCATGCGTGCTGGGCTGTCTGGCGAGCGTGCTGCTGGTTTTCTCTCCGAAGAACAGGCCGCACAGGCTGCACGGAGACACAATTAGGTTGGGAAAATGTCCTCTACATGGTATAACTGGTACGATTCCTGATCATACCGTTCTCGACAACCTCTGAATGATATAACTGGTACTGCTCAGCGTCCCTCTGTATTGCATCGTGTTTGGTGTTGCTGTCCTTTGTTTTCTACTGTTTGATTTATGACACCTCCTTGCTCCTTTGCAGGTGATATTCGTCCGGCTTCGAGTGGCCGGGCTTGGAGTGGCTGGTCATTAACATCGTCCAGGCTGCTTTATTCGCTGCAAGCTCTTCTACTCATGATCTTCTAATCTTTCTGGTTTTGCCCATTCTTTTATGCAGCAGATTCATCGGATCAACAATGCAAGTTAGATCAGTGAAAGATTTGTCTGGCTACGGATATGTATCGGGAATTATTCACCGGATTACCCATGTTTGGGAGAACAAGAACCGAGGGCAAGAGGTGTACGAGGTGGGACTGGTGTTTTTCGATCAGCATGTATATTTCTGATATATACTCACCTAATTTTGTTTCTCAGATGTTGAGTATTTTTTTTACTTCATATTGTCAACCTATTTACATTGTCTGCTTTCTGTACACGTCCAACATATGATCCAACCCCTATGATCCAAATATTAATTTAAGTGCCCTAATCACTAACGGTAAATTTTATTACTGCTACTTGCAAGTGTCTTATTTCGTTTTACTTATTGGTGAATCGCAAAATTTATTCTTCTATGTTATATTACTACTTGGATGTTCATTTTACATTCATCTTTATGGAATGCACATTTACATCCAATTCATTCTCCAGGGAAATATGATAGAAGGCTTTGTAGCACAGGACAATATGATGTTTACATCTTTGCTTCTCCTTCAATGTAGATTATTCTAGCTCTAAATATTATTAGATAATGATCAGTACAGCTATTGATTTAAAAATGCTTCCATCTTTCTGAACCACATGTTGTTTAGAGATGACGTCATTAACCGTCTACAATTTAGAGCCTATCCAGTAAATGATCTATATCACAAGTATCAGCTCATCAATATTTACGGTCACTTGAATGCTGATCTTTATAATTATAGCTTTGCCGAATGTTTTAGATTACCTTTTTATTTTTTTTCTATGCATATCCTTGCAGCTTTCAAGAATATTGCCGAGGAGGTTCACAATGCAGAGAAAGGTGGGTTAGTAGGCAGCAAAATAGGCCACTTATTTTTTGGTTTCCATTTCATTATATTTGACTTACCAGAGCTTTGGTTGTCGAGGTGAGATTTCTCGGCGGCTACTTTCAGCCATACTAATGTCCCTTCCAGTTTTGTATGAGTATTTTTGACATGTTATCTCTGTTAGTTTCTGGTTCTGATTGTTTACTTCGTCTATGTGGTTAGTTTTCTTAGAGATGGAAGTTGCAATATTTTTGTTGTTATTTTCTTATACAACGATTGCAAAGGAGCATATGTATGCATGCTAGGTAAAGAAATTTCTAATTTTGGAAGATGTGATGCTGCTCTGGTTGAAGTTTCTTTAATGAAAGGTAGGCAACTATTAGTGTCCAATTTTGTTAGTCAAATGTATTGTCATGTTAGTTTTGTTGATTGTACTTTCATCTGATCTTAGGTCTCCACCTGCTTATAGTGCTCATCCATAAGGTACTACTCTTACCTATGAGCATCATTACACTACTAACGGTAAAAGAGAAAATATTCTTTGTACGTGAGGAATAACAGAGGCAGTTCGTCTCCATAGGACCATATCCATGTTTTTTCTTGCATATGTTTCTCATTTTATGTAGATTGTTTCTCTTGAAGTGGGAATAAGCTCTGCATTACATTCTTTTGGCTATGTCGAAGTTAGTTTATTTCACTACGCCCGTTAGGCTCACTCTGACTCTAAAACTGTTTCTGAATCTTTATTGCTTTCATGTAGTACTCCCTCTGTTTCAAATTACTCCGCGCGCACGCTTACCTAGATGGCCTATTATTCTCTCATTTTTTATTAAAAAATTCCTACGATTTTTGGTATACGTAATATACATTTCATACTATCTATTTCAAAAATTCTAGGATTTTTTGAATGAAAAATAACGAAGTATTAGCCCACCTACATAAGCGCGCCGGCGGAGTAATTTGAAACAGAGGGAGTATCATGGTGCCGCTAGGGTTGGAGGCAAAAAGCAGTCAGTACTAAGACCCTTACTGTCAATTAATGCAGATTTGTTAATTTTTTGCTGTCAACCGTTGCTGCAATAAAGAAGGGAAAAGACTCCGATAGCTGAAGCAATGCATACTGTTTTGGCATTAGGTTCATATATTGTAATGTACTATGGCTTGGTACACATTGAGCTCCACTCCTACAAACAAATGCTTTGTGTTTTTTTCTTGGACCAGGCACTATCTTGTTTCCAGTCAGGTTTTGTTCGAGAGAAACATACTATCCCTTTGGATAGCTATCTTGTCTCCATTCGTATGATCGCTGGAATTTTGGATAGCTATTAGTTTCGGTTACTTAGAACAATATCCCTTTGTTTGCTGACACAATTGTTCTGGAATTGATGCAAAACTGTCCTTATGTGCCCTTTCCCAACATGCCCTACCATGTCATATTTCTCTGCTTCGCTTCCCAACTCGCTGAAACCTGCCACCTTGATTCCCCGCCCACGTCTTTGATCACGTTATCGATGTTCAGTTGAATGTCATTTCCTTTGTCTCCATATCTCTTTGTATCGAATCCACTGCTTCCCTTCCCAGTCCCTCCACACCGACCATCAAGTTTGACTGCGCCGTGCAGGCGGCACGGCGAAGCGAAGCGCGTTTGTCCGTCTAGTAGTTAATTAGTTATGAGGCAAATCAATAGTGTAGAGTAAAAAATAACTTTTTATACCTTATATAATAAAAAGGAAGGAGTGTATGTCGATTCATCCGTACGGAATCGACCATTTTACCACTAGACTTGATGGAAATTACCCACATGTGCCACTCCTAGGTCAGAAAAACGGTTCGACGGAAAAAGAGCGTCAACAAAGGAAAACGGCCGGCTTCTCCCCTCGCGCACGGGAACAGCAGAGGTGGCTTCTCCTCTCACGCACGGAACCAAAGTTCATATCGAACTCAATTCCTACCGAATCAAACCTAGATTTCTTGCCCTTCTACATAAAAACCTGCTCATATAGTGCCTCTCCTTGCACAAAAATCCTAGAAAAATCCAACGAAATCAAGCACCACCGGAAAGGCCTCCGGCAACGACCCCCTCCCCCGCCGCCGCCACCCCTCCAATTCGTGCTGCCTGACTATGATCCTCCTAGCACTACCTGGAATACCCGGATATGTGTCTGTATGTGTGCTGGCCAGAGGCGGATGTCATGGGGGCGTCAAAGTCACGGATGGCCCACTACCTGTCAAGCTTCCCGGAATCTCCAGATTTGTGACTGGCGTCGGCCAAAGGCGGAGGTCATGGGGGGCGTGAGAGTCACGGGCGGAGGCGACGTTGGCCGAAATGCTGGCTCGGGTAGCAACAGCCAACATGAGTCATCCCGTACAACAAGCGTTCTGGCGACCTGCTCGGTGCCCATCTGCCTTCTCCCTCCGGTATCCTTCTTGATGGTGTAGATACACGCACCTTTCCTGCTAGCAAAAAACCCTCCCCCCCGTAACCCTCCCGTGGCGACCCCCGGGCACCTCCGGAGGGCCCCCAGATTCAGCCGCCGCCGACCTCCCTCCTCTAGATCACATCCCTCCGCCGCTGCTGCCGGCGACGGCCACGATGGCGCGGCCCCCTAGTACCTAAGGTGCTAAGGGTAGAGGCTGCGGCGGGGCCGATGGAGCGGATCGGGGGTGGCGGTTGGGGCGGTGACCTCGGCCAGGCGGCGGCGGGTGCTCCTGCAGCTGCTTCAGGCAGAGGCATCACGATATGGGCCTAGGGCGTCTGCCTAGGCCCATCGTCTTCCAGGCGGCACGGATCGAGGGCTTGGGGAGGAGGAGGTGTCTTGCTGGCAGCATTGGAGGAAATCTTGCGAGGACTTCCTCAGTGGCGTTTGCATCGGGTTTGCCGAGATCCAATCTGGACCTCTGGCTGCGGAGGCAGTTGCACGCTGGGTTCTGGCGAGCCGCTTCGGTGGCATGTTGTAATGTCGTCTCCTCTACCTCCGGCTGGTGGCGAGGGGGCTGCTGGCTCAGATTGAATAAAGGGGGTGGTCCTGTGGTTCATCTCACGCCAAGACAAAGACCCGCTTGATGTTTGTCTCCATTGATCTAGTTGCAGTGTCGTGTTTCGCAAGGCTCCGCCGTCGAACTCCATAGTGCGCATATGCCGAGAGATCGCTAGATTGGGTGGGATTCGGTTGTGTGCACCCATGTTTTTAATCTGGCCATTTGGGTTCAGAGGGAGCACTTCGAAGCTCTGTTGGCTATTAATATCATGGGGCATGTTCACGTTCCATGGTGCCGATGAAGAATATCATGAAGACCGAGATCTGAGGACTGACAATAGTAGTTCGAGTCCGGGTGGTGATGAGGAATTGGCTTGGTGACTCGTGACTTGGTGTAGTGGGATTAATTAGAAGCATCACTAGTAGAAACCAGGCCATTAGCTCTGGTTCGTGAGGACCTTTAGTCCCGGATTGCAAAGTGGGACTGCCAAAGTGGGACTAAAGGTCCAGCCTTTAGTTCTGGTTCTATTACGAACCGGGACTAGAGGTCCACCACGTGGCCCCGCGAGCCGTGCTAGGCTAGAGGACATTTAGTCCCGGTTCGTAACATGAACCAGGACTAAAGGTTCCCTGCCGCGGCAGCGTTTTGGGTCATTTGGCTGCCGCGACAGGAGATGGGGTTTTAGGGTTTTGTGTTTTTCTTTTCATTTTGTGTTTTATGTTCAATTATTTTTCATTCTGTGTTTTCATTACAAACAAGTTTTCGTATATATACAGAACGCTACTACACAGTACTTGTACACATTGATGCCTATATAACATAATTTCTCTTACAAGCATACATGCATGGAGGTCGATCATTACATGGAGTCCCAACCGGGTCTAGAGCATGTCTATTTGATTACATGGAGATCATTACATGGGTGCTTTAGGGTCTATCTATAGAGTATTCTCCGTATGGGTCTATGACCTCGTCGACAAGAAATCCAGCCAATTTCTCTTGGATTGCTAGTAGGCGGTCCTGTGGTAGGAGCTTGTCCCGCATCGCGTCCAACTATAAAGAAGGAGATCATATGAATTAGACTCAACACAACTTTTTGTAATAAAAATAAAGGGTGAATATATTGTTTATTTACTCGAACAGTTTCCAAGGGCTTCTCAGTAGTGATGCGAATGAACTCGCACACGTAGAATCCACATAGATTAGTCCCCCGTGGCTGCCTCGCGCACTTTACAAGAATAGAATTCAATCAAATAATAACTCTAGCGTGATAAATATACATAAACTAGAATTAAATAGATGCACGGACCTAGCTCGTACTACTTACCGAGACCGATTTAAAAAATAGCTCCTCACGCCATTGACCGCAGACCTTATTCTTAAACCGTGTCCAAACACTACCCGACAAACAAAATAAATGTATGAGTTAATAACTACTTGATATCCCAGAAAATGAACGAAAGAAACCGATATAGTGCGATAATGGTTGAAATTACCTCTGGAGCATATCGATAATGCTATGGTACTCTTTCATGTCTTTGTCTAGTGAGTTCATGATGTGAACTCTTCCCAAGTCAACTGAAATGCTTAGAAGAATCCAGTGGTAGCTACGCAAGGTTTACATATGTCAGTAACTCATCATTTACACTGAATATCGAGTAAGCAAAAGCTAATGTGTACAATAACACACTCACCCGAAGTGGTAAGGAAATAGTATTTTATTACAGAAATGCTGGTTCGTGAGAAACCGGAGCAAGTTTTGCTCGGTCTCCATTGGCTTATCCTTTAGCATAGCTCCATTAACTCGATATGGGTCAATGAACCCAAATCCGTCGATAGCCTTTCTTTTACATTCGAGAATCTTCAATCTGCATCATTATATATAGCGTACAAAAGAATATAGTGAGTATACTTACCGACAATGAATTGAACAAGCTAAGCTAGATACTTAATTATATAAATAAATTAATCACTTACAGACAATAGGAACTGAGGATAGATTTGTCGAGTTCCTTTAGATTGAATAACTGAAAGAATTATGTAAATTCAATAGGGACCTCGTCTTCTATGAAGTAATGCTCTTTTCGAACTTTCACTATGAGCCAATATCGCTCTTCTTTTGATACTTTCATGTACCATTCATGCAATCGTCACATTTTTGTTGGCATATCCCGGAGCCTCTCAGAACTGACCATAGGCTCCCCGTGAACAAATTTGGGTGCTACCTCAGCCTTGGGCATATGAGAACCATGAATAATGTCATGAATAGACATATTACATTGCTCTACCAATATCTTAGCCGTTTCCATATGCAAAGGTTCTCCCTCATATAGTTGAGGTTCGGGTATATACACCTGGAGCGTGGGGAGCGATTGATTTGCTTGTTTCCCCAACTGGGGAACGTCTCTTTTGGTTCTTCGGCTATCACTCGATTGTTTTGCTTGTTTTCCCAGCTGGGGAACGTCCGTTCCGATGCTTCCGCTACCACTCGATTGTTTTGCTTTTTCCCCTGCTGGGGAACGTCTTTTGTGATGCTTCCTCTACCACTTGATCTCTTCTATTTCAGTGTCTTCTGAAGACATCGTGTATAGTCATCTGGCGCATTTAACTGAGCTTGGGATGGCTGCGTCAGTAATTTCCTAAAGTGCTCCTTGGTTTCCGGTTTTATTTGGACCTCTGGCTCAGGTTGTTTCTTTTTAAAATGAGCATCCACTTCGGCATGTACGACCGCATCGGTCTCCTCATCGTTCAGGTCGTAAGCCCTCTTGGGAGGAACCGGCGGTACTCTTGGGAGGGGCGACAACTGTCACTTTGGGCGTCGTTTATCGCTCGACGGAGCGGTGCTATTCTTCCGCTTTTGGCCCTTAGTGGGTGGAGGCGGCTGCGTAGATTGAGATGGACACGTGTTGAGGTCATGGATTATACCTGGAGGTGGTGGAGTTTTACTGGGAGGAGACGGTGTCCTTGGAGGTGATGGATTGTTTCTCGGTGGAGAAGGTGGCCTTGGTGCCGAGCCTGGAAACTTGATGTATTCATTTTTCCAAAGAATGAAGCCACTCGTGACTTCTCCTAGTGTCGTCTCCCCTTCACCCCCAGGGAAGTCAAGCAGTAGTGACTGACACAACGGTTGAACTTCATCCACACCGACACGAGCATAGCCATCTGGAATCAGATTGCAATGGTAGGTCGCTCCCGGTGCAAAAGGTAAATCAAAGCCGGCCGCCACCTTCATGGATATGTTCTTTAGTTCAACATGTAGCTCATAACTAGTCTTCTCCTTAATTGCATCCACGGGGTACACATCCATCGTTGCATCATTACCGTGACCCTCCGTGGAAGCCACGCTGCTTTTCCATTGCGATGGGCCGACCATACTGTCTGGTGCAGGATCTTGCTGTCGGAGTCCTTTAAGTTCATTAAGCTCCTGTCGATGCTCCTGCAGCATGGCTTCAAACCTCGCGAACCGCTCCGCATCCTCCTCTTTTGCCGCTTTGTTTTTCTCGATAGGCTTCTGTACGTGTCAAGGTCCTCGGGAAACCCGATAGCCCATGGACAAGAAGGTACGAACCCTCTTGTTCGTCCAGCCTTTTCAGGATTCTCGAGGGCCTTTGTCAGCTCATCGTTCTCTCTGTCGGGAACAAACTTTCCCTCTTCAACCTCTTTTATCACTTTAATAAGTTCATCCTTGGGTGTAGCAACTTCTTTGGCTGCAACAATCTCGCTTGTTTCTGGGTCATACGATGCCCCATGCCCGAGTAACCAATTTCTTAACCTCAAGGGCCAACCAGACATAGCTGGAGTGACCCCTTTAGCCGCCAGGTCGGCCTCGGCTTTATCCCACTTTGGCATGGCAGTCTTGTAGCCACCTGTGCCCATATGATGGTGATATTTTTTTATTGTTGCATTTATCTTATTCTTTTCTGACATTGCCACAGCTGCTGCCGAGGTCTTGTATTCGCAAATGCGGCCCAGTTATCCTGCTGTATCTCTAGTGCGCCAGTGAATGGAGAAGTTTTTTTCTTCAATACATAGTTATGGTACAATCTTTTCTTCCACTCCTTGAATAGTTCGCCCATCTTCTTAAGAGCCCACTCCTTGACTTTCCTCATCATTTGCTGTGTGAGCTCATCAGTCTCCAAGACTGGTAGGGTGAAATGTGTCATGAGAGAATTCCACATCGCATCTCTCGCTCTGTCATCTACAAAACTAGCCCTAGCTGGATCCCTTTTCTTTCCTGGCTTATTCCACTCTCGCGTGGTGATCGGGACTGTGTCTCTAACAATCACTCCACATTGATGTACAAATGCATTCACAGATTGTTTGGGCTCCAACGGTTGACCCAACGCAGAGACTAAGTCAATGCTGAAACGGACATCAGCGGGCAAATTTTGTGCCGGGCCTCTTTTCCTTGTAGAAGATTGGCCCGATGCGGAGGTCTAAGAGAAGAAACATTCGTCAGTACATATATACGAATCAATTAGTGCATCTATACTAGTGATCGATCGGTAGAGGCTTTATATACCTCGCCGGACTTTGTTATTAAGGTGTCTTCACCATGGTCTCCACCATGGTCAGCACCATCGTCTCCACTATCGTCTCCACCCTTGTCTCCTCTAGACAAATTAAGATACTGGGAGCCATCATCGTAATAAGAACCCCCAGTACCCTCATCTATCATGTTGAAAATCTCCTCTTCATCCCGTCTACCGTCCATAGCTTAAATAATACATAAAAAGATAAAACAATTTTGCATTAAGTAAAAGAATATTACAATTGCGACAACTCGGATATATAAAAAAGATTATATACTAATAATGAAACAATTTTGCATTAAGATAAAGTACAATAATATAAGATAACGGACATTATTAATACATCTTGCTCATAAGATAAAGTACAATAATAATCAAACTAGCGAACTCGGCTACCGCGTTCTGTGCCACGGCAGCTCTGCACCCAGAGAACAGGAAACATCACCGGAGAATAACTCGGGTGAGATCCGTGAACCTGCCAGATATTGGAGAACCTGGTCTCCAAAAGATACATATATCATCGTATGTGCTCGTCCTCCTCCCTGATATGACGACGTACCACCTCCTCGGGGGCCGGCTTCCTCTGCACCGCTCCTGGACCTTGTGGATGCCACCAAATAAGCTCCGGGCCGACGATGATATCCGGATTCCTCACCAAGGTACGAGTCCCGACAGGTAGCACCTTCCAATGCCAACCCGGCGGAACCTAGGCTCGGACATCCCGGAACCGACGGAGTCTAGTAGGCTCGGACGAGGAGGACGCGGCATAACTAATAATTGCAATAAACAATCATAAAACATAAACAGTAACTAAATCACTAAGTATTACCCTAATAACACTAACCCTAAACCTAACACTAACTAAACTAAACCTAATTAACTAAGTATTCTAACTAACCATAATCCCTAATAAACTAACTAATTAACCTAACTAATCCCTAATCCCTAATTAACTAATTGACCTAACTAATCCCTAATCCCTAATAATAAACTAAAATCCCTAACTAAAATCCTAATAATAAACTAACTAAAATCCCGAACTAAAATCCCTAACTAAAATCACTAACTAAAATCGCTAACTAAAATCCCTCACTAAAATCCCTAACTAAAATCACTAACTAAAATCCCTAACTAAAATCCCTAATAATAATAAACTAACTAAAATCTCTAATACTACACCTCACCTACAGGCGCTACAAGGGACGACAGACGGCCATGGTGGCGGGGACGTGCAAGCGGCCATGATCATCCTCGACCGATGGGACGACGCCACAAGTGAGCGCAGGCGGGACAGGCGTGGTGGGGCAAGGGCCTCGAGCGGAGGGACGACGGCGACACGAGCGCGGAGGGACGACGTCGAGCTCTACAGTGGCGTCGGGAAGGATTGGGCTGCTCTGGGTCGTGGCTAGACCCGGGGTGGAGGTGGGGGTATTTATACACCCCACCTTTAGTCCCGGTTTGTAACCCTTTAATCCCGGTTTGTACCGGGGCTAAAGGTGTTTTCGGCCCGCCGCTATTCCCGCGCGGCATACGCTTTTAGCCCCGGTTTGTAATACAAACCGGGACTAAAGGTCCCCCTTTAGTCCCGGTTTGTATTACAAACCGGGGCTAAAGGGGGTTTTGGCGCCAAAAAGAAAAATGGTTTATAGTTTTCAAAAAAATATGTATTATATATCAAAATTTTTAGAAAAAGAAGATCTATAATTTAAATCTGTTATCATACTCTATTATACAACTTAAATGAAATTATCTATTGTTTAACAAGTATTATATTTAGTACAAATGTTGGCAAAATATAGTTTATTATTTAAAAACAGAAAATACATATAATATACCAAAATATTCACAAAAAATAATATACTCATTAGAAATATAATATTTAATAATAAAACTAGTAACTAGGACTAAAACATATTTCGGGGGCCTTTAGTCCCGGTTGGAGCTATTAACTGGGACTAGATATTTCCCGCCATTTCCCCCGCTTCCCACCTTGTTTTCTCGCCATTTCCCCCGCTTCTCGCCATGTTTTCCCGCCATTCCCCCTCTTGCCGCCATGTTTTCCCGCAATTTTCCTCTATACCTAGGCCGACCGCCATGTCCATCCACACATCCACGCCTTCTCTCTCACAACAATGGACACCGCTTACTAGACCTTTCTGACGCTCGAGGAGACCGAGGTGCTGTCGCCTCTAGCTACCCATGCCCGTTGGAGTACCGGCTGCTCGCCGGCTGGATGCTGAGCGATGGAGGGGTTCTTGTTCCTCATGTGCCTCAAGGTTCGGCCCGCCAGGCGGCCATCACGAACCACTTCTACCTCGACCTCACGCTGGAGCAGCGGATGGATCCCTATTGGGATCCCGACAACCTCGACACCTGTAATAACTTCCAAGACTCATCTAAAACTTTTGGGTTATCTCCCAATAAGTACTTTTCTTTAACATCTTTAAGTTAGGCATGATAGTTTGAGAAGATGCTCACATAAGAAATATGAATTGAAGTAAAAGAGAGCATCAAGAAGCAAATTCAAAGCACATTTAAGTCTAACCCACTTCCTATGCATAAGAATCTTGTAAAGAAACAAGTAATGAAAGCACAAAGAAACAAGCATAGTAAAGCAAAACAAGTGCAACTTCAAGACTTTCAACATAAAGAGGGGAAACTTAATATTGTTGAGACACATAATACCATGTTTCCCTCTCTCATAATAACTTTCAGTAGCATCATGAATAAAAGTAACAATATAACTATCACAAGAAACATTCTTATCATGAGCCACATGCATAAAAGAATTAATACTCTCCACATAAATATAGTCATTCTTATTAATTGTAGTGGGAGCAAATTCAACAAAATAGCTATCATTATTATTCTCATCACCATAATCATCAAATATAGGAGGCATATTGTAGTCATAATTAATTTCCTCCTTAATAGTAGGTGGACTAAAAATATCATATTCATCATTGTAATCATCATATATTGGAGGTATAGTATCATCAAAGTAAATTTTCTCCTCCATGCTTGGGGGACTAAAAAGATCATTTTCATCAAAACTAGCTTCCCCAAGCTTAGACTTTTCCATAGCATTAGCAATAATGGTGTCCAAAGAATTCATACTAACAACATTGCTATTAACATGCAAATAAAATTCCATAGGTTTTTTAATTTTCTATTCAAACACTTCATGTCCTAACTCAAGATAAATACTATAAAGCTCTCTAATTTTGTTGTTGTTTTCCATTAAGCCTAACTAGTGAAAACAAGAAACAAAAAGACAAAATTGCAGAATCTAAAGGAAATAACTTCGAGCACTCACAACGGAGGATGTGAGTACCTTTTACCTTACCTCCCCGGCAACGGCGCCAGAAAATAGCTTGATGTCTACGTACTTCTATTCTTGTAGACAGTTGTTGGGCCTCCAAGTGTAGAGGTTTGTAGAATAGCAGCAAGTTTTCCCTTAAGTGGATCACCCAAGGTTTATTGAACTCAGGGAGTAAGTGGTCAAAGGTATCTCCTCTCAAGCAACCCTGCAATCAAGATACAAGAAGTCTCTTGTGTCGCCAACACACCCAATACACTTGTCAGGTGTATAGGTGCACTAGTTCAGCGAAGAGATAGTGAAATACAAATGGTATGGATAATTATAAGTGGTAACGGTGCCAGAAAATAGCTTGCTGGCGTGTGGTTGACGTGGGAAAAGACTAAAGGCAAACTGAAATAAAGAAGGAAGCAAGCAAACATGTAACAGATCTAATAGCAAACGGTGTATCAATGCTTAGAAACAAAGCCTAGGGATCATACTTTCACTAGTGAACACTCTCATATAAATATCTTCTCTTTATGATACTACTCTGAACTACTCTCTAGTTGGACACTCTAATCGTTGGTAGGGCTATAACAGCACACCTCAAAGTTCATCTTTCCCATCTAGATAACCCCACACTGTCACCTTGAGTACTAGATGAGTCCAACAAACACCACAATTTCATAAAGACATCCAACTCCAAATATAACTCATAACAAGTATTTGTAATCTCCAGCCTAAGTGCCACCATGGTGTGCACACTGTCAACTTCACACACATGGGGAGAGCAGAGATCTATTGAAGCACTTGAGTAGCAAGGTAGATCTATAGATTACAAGGTCATGATCTCAATAAGATCATGCATAGAGAGAGAGATGAACACATAGCTACCGGTAGAACCCTTAGCCTCGAGAGAGAACTACTCCCTCCTTATCATGGGAACCAGCAATGGTGATGGAGATGGTGGTGGAGATTGTTGGGTCCGCAGCATAGAAAACAAAAATTTTCCTACGGTGTGAACTACACGCCAAGATCTATCTACTAGGTACAAAGCAAACGGGTGGACATACATCCATAGAGAACTTACCCTCAAAGACAACGAGCTTTGTTAATGAGTAGGAACTCGTGGTTGATGTAGTCGTACACTTGCCGATCTCAAGATCGTGAGGAAGTCCGAGCGCCGCAACTTAGCAGCGCATCCGCACTCGCACACATGTTCAAGCCACCGGACAACCTCCACCTCCTTGCTCCAGCGATCCAGCGGAATAAGCAACTCCTTCCAGACGAAATGCCACCGGGAACATGTATCTCGCTGATCCGAGACCATGAGGGAATAATTCTAGAGGGGGAGATAGATCCTTCACAAGGAGGTGTGAGGATGAAGGAGGGAATGGGTGGCCTTTTATAGGAGGAGGGGGGTGCCCCCTCTCTCCATGGCCGGCGCATGGGGGGGTGACCCCTCACCTCCCCCATTCATGTGGTGGTAACTCCTCCACATTAAAATGCCTCTTCACATTCCCTTTTAAAGTCTCCACTTTAAATGCATTAAGTTTCTCCAAATTTAATGCTCTCTCATTTAATAAAACTCTTTTATTAAATTTATTCAGAATTTTTGTTAATTACTTTAATTAACAAACATTCACATATAGCCCCTTGCAATATTTCAATATCACATGCAGAACCACCTTCTGCAATTTCACCCGAAACAATTTCCGGTTTCTATTGAAACAATTCCTGCGCTTTGCAATTCTTTCGTCTGAAACATATGTGCTCCAAAATGGTGTCCGGTAACTCTTAAGTGTGCCACCCTACAGTTCGCGAATAATGCAGACATGATCGAGACCCTTCTCCGATCAATAATCAGCGTGGACACGGAGATCCGTCGACTCCTACACATTCAACGATGACTCTGTGATCGTGAGATCCTTTTACGCTTGTAAGTAAATCCCTTTGTCTCTCGATATATTACATGTCCGAGATTCGATCATCGGTATCTCCATACCTAGTTTGATCTCGTTATCGACATGCACTCTTTTCTCGTTCCTGTGATATAACATTCTAGTGATCACATCACTTGCTTGCAAGCTATCCTAATGTGATATCACCAAGAGGTCCCAGTATATCTATCCGTCATCCGGATTGACAAATTCCACTCTTGATCCATGAGCCTCAACATAACACCTTCGTAATCGAACCCATCTTTATAGTCACCATTACGGTGTGACGTTTGATGTTATCACGATACTCTTCCGGTGTTAGCAATTAACATGATCTCATGGTCTAAGGATAAAGATTACTTCGTATGATGTTATAGCAATATAAACACAATGAGTTGATCGTAATGCTATACTTGGATGAATGTTCATCACATCATTCCACCAATGGTGTGACCTTGTTATTAACAACATCCAATGTCCATGATCGAGAAACCTTGATCATGCTGTTAATCAACAAGCTAGTCTATAAGAGAGGCATGACTAGGAACCCTTTTTGTTTATTAAACACACATGTATTGATGTTTCCTATCAATACAATTATAGCATGCAAAATAAACATCTATCATATACAAGGAATACATAATAACAACTTTATTATTGCCTCTCGGGCATATTTCCTTGATCTCCTACTTGCACTAGAGACAATAATCTAGTTCACATAGTGATAAATCTAACACCCATGGAGTTCGGGTGTTGATCATGTTTTGCCCTAGGGAGTACTTTAGTCAACGGATCTGCTACATTCAGGTCCGTGTGCACTTTACAAATCTTTATATCTCCATCCTTAACATGCTCGCGGATGGAGTGAAACCGGCGCTTAATATGCTTGGAATTCTTGTGAGACCTTGGTTCCTTGGCGTTGGCTATGGCTCCATTGTTGTCACAATAGATCACCATCGGGTCCAACATGGAACCACACCCAGTTCCGTTATGAACTCCTTCATCCAAACGCTTCTGCGCTTACAAGCAACAACATATTCCGCCTCCGTTGTTGATCCAGCCACCACAGGTTGTTTGGAGCTCCTCCAACTAACTGCTGCTCCGTTCAAGAGAAATACGTATCTGGATTGAGACTTAGAGTCATCCGGATCAGTGTCAAAGCTAGCATCGACATAACACTTAGCGACTAGCTCTTCTTCACCTCCGTATATAAGAAACATATCCTTAGTTCTTCTCAAGTACTTAAGGATATTCTTGACCGCTATCCAGTGTTCCGAACCTGGATCAGATTGGTACCTACTAGTCAAACTAATAGCATGTGCCATATCCGGTCTTGTACATAGCATGGCATACATTATAGAGCCTATGGCTGAGGCATAGGGGATCCTAGCCATTATCTCTCTTTCTTCCGCCGTAGCCGGACTTTGAGTCTTACTCAATATCTTGCCTTGCAACATAGGTAAGAACCCTTTCTTACTTCCGTCCATATTAAACTTCTTTAATATCTTATCAAGGTATGTACTCTGCGATAGCCCAATTAGGCGTCTTGATCTATCTCTATAGATTTTAGTGCCTAATATATATGAAGTTTCACCAAGGTCCTTCATCGAAAATTTGCTGCTTAGATAACTTTTAACACTGTTTAAAAGATCTAAATCATTTCCAATCAATAATATGTCATCCACATATAATATCAGAAATGCCACATTGCTCCCACTCACTTTCTTGTAAATACAAGCCTCTCCATAAGTTTGGACAAATCCAAACTCTTTGATCACCTCATCAAAGCGGAGATTCCAACTTCGTGATGCTTGCTTCAGTCCATAGATGGATCGCTGAAGTTTGCACACCTTATTAGCATCCTTAGGATCGACAAAACCCTTAGGTTGTATCATATACAACTCTTCTTCAATCTTACCATTGAGGAACGCAGTTTTGACATCCATCTGCCATATTTCATAATCGAAATATGCAGCAATTGCTAACATAATCCTAATCGACTTAAGCATCGCTACGGGAGAGAATGTCTCATCGTAGTCAACTCCTTGAATTTGTCGAAACCCCTTTGCGACAAGTCGAGCCTTATAGATGGTCACATTACCATCAGCATCAGTTTTCCTTTTGAAAATCCATTTATTCTCAACAGCCTTTCGGTTGTGAGGTAAGTCCACCAAGGTCCAAACCTGGTTTTCGTACATGGATTTCATCTCGTATTTCATGGCTTCTAGCCATTTGTTGGAATCAGGGCTCATCATCGCTTCTTCATACGTCGGAGGGTCATCTATTTCATCAATCATGAAATTCATAATAGGATTGCCGTACAGTTCGAGGCCGTGTCCTGCTTGACCTGCGAGGTTCGGTAGTGTCCTCTTTCAGAGTTTCATGATCTATATCATTAGCTCTCTCTTCATTAGGTGAAGTCAACTCCGAAACAACTTCCGGTGCTGCGCCACTCGCCATTCCATGAAGAGAAGGTTCAATAACCTCTTCGAGTTCTACCTTCCGACTACTCACACCTTTCGCGAGAAACTCCTTCTCAAGAAAGGATCCATTCTTGGCAACAAAAACCTTGCCCTCGGATCTGTGATAGAAGGTATACCCAATCATTTCCTTAGGGTATCCTATGAAGACGCATTTTTCCGCTTTGGGTTCGAGTTTATCCGGTTGAAGTTTCTTCACATAAACATCGCATCCCCAAACCTTAAGAAATGACAACTTAGGTTTGTTTCCAAACCATAATTCATACGGTGTCGTTTCAACGGATTTAGATGGTGCCCGATTTAAAGTGAATGTAGCTGTTTCCAGTGCATAACCCCAAAATGACAGTGGCAAGTCAGTCAAAGACATCATAGATCAAACCATATCCAATAAAGTACGATTACGATGTTCTGACACACCATTACGTTGTG
The DNA here is from genome assembly GCA_023614405.1 of Avena insularis. Lineage (NCBI taxonomy): Eukaryota > Viridiplantae > Streptophyta > Magnoliopsida > Poales > Poaceae > Avena > Avena insularis. Next base: position 88,348,261 of record CM042696.1, on the reverse strand, counting down.
GTGTTCCGGCAGACGTGAGTTGTGAAACTATTTCACAGTCTTTCATATGTGTGCTAAACTCGTAACTAAGATACTCTCCTCCACGGTCGGACCGCAGAAATTTGATCTTTCTGTTACGATAATTTTCCACTTCATTTGAAATTCCTTGAACTTTTCAAAAGTTTCAGACTTGTGTTTCATCAAATAGATATACCCGTATCTACTCAAATCATCCGTGAAAGTAACAAAATAACGATATCCACCTCGCGCCGACACACTCATTGGTCCACACACATCAGTATGTATGATTTCCAATAGATCATCGCTGCTCCATTGAACCGGAAAACGGCGTTCTAGTCATCTTGCCCATAAGGCATGGCTCACATGTATCAAATGATTCAAAATCAAGTGATTCCAAAAGCCCATCAGAATGGAGTTTCTTCATGCGTTTAACGCCAATATGACCTAGACGGCAGTGCCACATATATGTAGATATATCATTATCAAGTTTAATCCTTTTAGCATCAACATTATGAATATGCGTAATACTACAATCGAGATCCAACAGAAATAAACCATTCAACATAGGTGCATGACCATAAAAGATATTATTCATATAAATCGAACAACCATTATTTTCAGACTTAAATAAATTACCACTTTGCATCAAACACGATCCGGATACAATGTTCATGCTCAGTGCAGGCACCAAATAACAATTATTTAGGTTTATAACTAATCCCGATGGCATATGGAGAGGCAGCGTTCCGACGGCGATCACATCAACTCTTGATCCATTGCCGACCCGCATCGTGACCTCATCCCTTGCTAGTTGTCGCTTGTTCCGCAGCCCCGAACGAGTTACATATATTAACGATCCCGTATCAAATACCCAGGTGCTCTGCGAGTACTAGTCAAGTACACATCAATAACATGTATATCACATATACCTTTGTTTGCCTTGCGGACTTCTTGTCCGCCAAATACTTGGGCGATTCTTCAATGGCGATCCCTTGCAATAGCAGCACTCGGTGTCAGACTTAGGGCCAGCTTGGGGTTTCTTTTCAAGCGTGGCAACAGACTTGCCACCCTTCTTTCCCTTGTGCTTGCCTTTCTTGTCCTTTTTGAAACCGGTGGTCCTATTGATCATCAACACTTGAAGTTCTTTCCTAATCTCCACTTCTGCAGTCTTAAGCATTGACAGAAGCTCGGGAAGAGACTTCTTCATGCCCTGCATATTATAGTTCATCACGAAGCTCTTGTAGCTAGGTGGCAGAGATTGAAGAACATGATGTATGCCTAAGTCAATGGGAATTGTCATTCCCAAGGACACAAGCTTATCGGCGTACCCAGACATTTTGAGTACGTGCTCACTAACGGAGCTGTTTTCCTCCATCATGCAGCTAAAGAACTTTTCTGTAGCATTATAACTCTCTACGGCAGCATGGGTATCGAAAATCATTTTCAATTTTCCCATGGTATCAAAGGCATTGCCATTTTCGAAACGCTTTCGAAGTTCTGGCTCTAGCCCATACAGTATGCCACAATGAACTAAGTTGTGGTCCTCCTGACGAGTTATATAGACGTTCTTTTCCTCGTCAGGGGCATCAGGAGCTGGTGGGGGGCCTAGCGGCGCATCTAGCACATATTGCTTTTGTGCAGCAGCGAGGAGAATCCTCAAAATCATAGCCCAGTTGGTGAAGTTGCTACCATTCGCAGCAAGTTTCTCTTTCTCCATGAACACATTGAAATTAAAAGCAGGTGGTGCCATCTACAACAGAATTTTGTAAAGTATATTTAGACTAAGTTTATGATAGATTGAGTTCAACTAATCCAAATTACTAATGAACTCCCACTCAAAAACGACATCCCTCGTGTCCTTTTGGTGATTCCATGAAACAAATCCACTACACCAAGTCCGATCATCACGTGAGTCTATGTAGCTTCAAAGGCGAGCATCTATATGGGCATCATATCAACTATATGACTCATGATTAACCTTTTGGTCCGTGTTCCGAGGCCATGTCTGTACATGCTAGGCTCGTCAAGTAAGAACCTTAGTATTTGCGTGTGTAAAACTGTCTTACACCCGTTGTATGAAAGCGTAGAGTTGAGAACACCCGATCATCACGTGATGCCTCAAAACACGATCCACAAAATGGTGCATACTTAAGGAAGAACACATTTTATCTTGATATCTAAATGAGGGATCATCTTATAATGCTACCAAACGCGCCAAACTAGCAGTATAATATGCTAACATCTAATGTGTGAAGTGAGGTGATATGGTCCATGCATTTGATCTCTATCATTTGCATCGTGGTATGATCTCTATCATTCCTTTGTGTGTAAGGCCAAGGTCTATGGAACTTACACGTTAAGTGAGTTGTAAGAGTATCTATCATACATCTACTTACAACAATACCATATTAAGACACTAGCCCAACAATGATCTAAACTAGACGCCTCTAATTTATCAATTGCAAGTTTTACGTGGCTTAGGGCTTTCGGAGATAGAACCGGTCTAACCTACGAACATGAACCACAACGAGGATAACCACGTTATTAGCAACTCGTTGTAAATCAGATATTGACTATAGTAGGAGAGGCAGACACCCGCCAGCCACTTATGCAAAACAAGTTGCATGTCAGTCGTGGAACCAGTCTCATGTACGATGACATGTAAGGTTGGTCCGGGCCGCTTCATCCCACTATGCCACCAATATCCAAAGTACATAGAAGATGCAATAAGATGATCATCATCGCCCACATATAAACATATGTGTACTACCCGTGCAAAGCACCTACGCATAGATCAGGCTCTGATACCACAGTTGGGTCCGCAGCATAGAAAACAAAAATTTTCCTACGGTGTGAACTACACGCCAAGATCTATCTACTAGGTACAAAGCAAACGGGTGGACATACATCCATAGAGAACTTACCCTCGAAGACAACGAGCTTTGTTAACGAGTAGGAACTCGTGCATGATGTAGTCGTACACTTGCCGATCTCAAGATCGTGAGGAAGTCCGAGCGCCGCAACTCAGCAGCGCATCCGCTTTGCACACGCTCAAGCCACGGACAACCTCCACCTCCTCGCTCTAGCGATCCAAATGGAGCAGCAACTCCTTCCGCATTTAAATGCCACGGGAACATGTATCTCGCTAATCCGAGACCATGGGGAATAATTCTAGAGGGAGAGAGATCCTTCACAAGGAGGTGTGAGGATGAAGGAGGAATGGGTGGCCTTTTATAGGAGGAGGGGTGCCCCTCTCTCCATGGCAAGCATGGGGGTGACCCTCACCTCCCCATTCATGTGGTGGTAACTCCTCCACATTAAAATGCCTCTTCACATTCCCTTTTAAAGTCTCCACTTTAAATGCATTAAGTTTCTCCAAATTTAATGCTCTCTCATTTAATAAAACTCTTTTATTAAATTTATTCAGAATTTTTGTTAATTACTTTAATTAACAAACATTCACATATAGCCCCTTGCAATATTTCAATATCACATGCAGAACCACCTTCTGCAATTTCACCCGAAACAATTTCTGGTTTCTATTGAAACAATTCCTGCGCTTTGCAATTCTTTCGTCTAAAACATATGTGCTCCAAAATGGTGTCCGATAACTTTTAAGTGTGCCACCCTACTGTTCGCGAATAATGCAGACATGATCGAGACCCTTCTCCGATCAATAATCAGCAGCGGGACCTGGAGATCCGTACTGACTCCTACACATTCAACGATGACTCCTGTGATCGTGAGAACCTTTAATGCTTGTAACTAAATCCTTTGTCTCGATATATTACATGTCCGAGATTCGATCATCGGTATCTCCATACCTAGTTTGATCTCGTATCGACATGCACTCTTTTCGCTCCCGTGATATAACATTCTAGTGATCACATCACTTGCTTGCAAGCTATCCTAATGTGATATCACCGAGAGGGCCCAGAGTATATCTATCCGTCATCTGGATTGACAAATTCCACTCTTGATCCATGAGCCTCAACATAACACCTTCAGAAAGTAATCGAACCCATCTTTATAGTCACCACATTACGGTGTGACGTTTGATGTTATCAAGATACTCTTCCGGTGTTAGCAATTAACATGATCTCATGGTCTAAGGATAAAGATTACTTCGTATGATGTTATAGCAATATAAACACAATGACTTGATCGTAATGCTATACTTCGGATGAATGTTCATCACATCATTCCACCAATGGTGTGACCTTGTTATTAACAACATCCAATGTCCATGATCAGCAAACCTTGATCATCCTGTTAATCAACAAGCTAGTCTATAAGAGAGGCATGACTAGGAACCCTTTTTGTTTATTAAACACACATGTATTGATGTTTCCTATCAATACAATTATAGCATGCAAAATAAACATCTATCATATACAAGGAATACATAATAACAACTTTATGATTGCCTCTCAGGGCATATTTCCTTCAGAGATCGATGGAGATGGCTCCGGGGGCACTTCCCCGTCCCGGCAGGGTGCCGAAACAGAGACTTTCTATCCCCCGAATCTCCCCTTTGGTGGCGGCAGCGCTGCGGAACTTTTCGCGGATTTCTGATTGACGATTTAGGGTTTTTGCCTCGAGGGAGATATATAGGCGAAAGAGGCAAGGTCGGTGGCCAGCCAGGGGGCCCACACCATGCCCTGGCGCGACCTGGGTGGACCCGCGCCTAGGGGTGCTTTGGCCACCCTGTGGCCCCTCTCCGACTCTCCTTCTAGCCCTGTGAGTCTTCCGGGAAAATAACAACTTTGGCTTTTGTCCGGTCCAATTCCAAGAATATTTATTTTCCGACTTTCCGGGAACCAAAAACAGCAGAAAACAGGCAACTGGCACTGTGGCATATTGTTAATAGGTTAGTCCAAGAAATCATATGAAAAGTACTCCAAAGTGTGGACAAAACATAAGAAAGTAGATAAAACCAATCATGAAACATCAAAAATTATAGATACATTTGCAATGTATCATTCATCTCTAATCCAGGAGCCAGGCTTCCCCGGTTTGTTGGAGTGTACACTATTCTTGTGTTCCTCGATATACGGAGCCACCATGGTGGAACTTTGCAGAACTGTGTAGTGTGCTTTAGTGAGAGAATGTCCGTCCATACATATCCTTGTTTTCTTTCCTAGTGTGCCTTTTCCACTCAGTCTACCCTCATGCCGTGATTCAGGAACACCGATGGGCTTAAGGTCAGGAATAAAGTCAACACAAAACTCAACGACCTCCTCTATTCCATATCCCTTTGAGATGCTTCCTTCTGGCCTAGCACGGTTATGAACATATTTCTTTAAGACTCCCATGAACCTCTCAAAGGGGAACATATTGTGTAGAAATATAGGACCGAGAATATTAATCTCTTCGACTAGGTGAACTAGGAGGTGTGTCATAATATTGAAGAAGGATGGTGGGAACACCAACTCGAAGCTGACAAGACATTGGACCACATCTTTCTGTAACCTTGGTAGACTATCTAGACTGATTACCTTGTAAGAAATTTCATTGAGAAACGCACATAGCTTCACAATGGGTACTCGAACATTTTCCGACAGGAGCCCCCTCAATGCAATCGGAAGCAGCTGTATCATAAGCACGTGGCAGTCATGAGACATTAGGTTTTGAAATTTTTTCTCTGCCATATTTATTATTCCCTTTATGTTCGACGAGAAACCAGACGGGAACTTGATACTGTAAAGGACTTCAAAAAAGATTTCCTTATCTTCTTTGGTAAGAGCGTAGCTGGCAGTACCTTCAAACAACTCTGGATGCCTGCCATCTCGGTCTTTCATACGTTGTTGGTCCTGCCGTGCTCCTGGTGTATCTTTATTCTTCCCATACACGCCCAAGAAGCCTAGCAGCGTCACGCAAAGATTCTTCGTCAGGTGCATCACGTCAATTGCAGAGCGGACCTCTAGGACTTTCCAATAGGGTATCTCCCAAAATATAGATTTATTTTTCCACATGGGTGCGTGTCTGACATCGTCCTTCGGAACAGATTGTCTACTAGGACCTTTTCCAAAGATTATTTTTAAATTCTTCACCATATCAAATACATTATCACCAGTACGGCGGATAGGCTTACACCGACTGTCTGCCTCACCATTGAAATGCTTACCTTTCTTTCTTAGGATGTGCGTGGGCGGAAGAAAATGACGATTCCCTGCTTACACATTCTTCTTACATTTATCCAAATATATACTTTCAGTCTCATTTAAACATTGTGTGTATGTATTGTATCCCTTGTTTTTCTATCTTGAAATGTTACTAAGAGCAGGCCAATCATTGATTGTTATGAACAACAATGCTCGTAGGTTAAATTCCTCCTACTTGTTCTCATCCCACACACGTACACCTTGTCCGTGCCACAACTGTAAGAGTTCTTCAACTAATGGCCTTAGGTACACATCAATATCGTTGCCGGGTTGCTTCGGGCCTTTGATGAGCACTGACATCATAATGAACTTCCGCTTCATGCACAACCAAGGAGGAAGGTTATAGATACACAGAGTCATAGGCCAGGTGCTATGACTGCAGCTCTGCTCCCCAAAAAGATTCATGCCATCTGTACTTAGACCAAACCATAAGTTCCTCGTGTCACCTACAAAGTCTGGGAACTCTCTCTCGAATTTTCTCCACTACGACCCATCAGCGGGGTGTCTCAACATCTCGTCTTTCTTACGGTATTCCATGTGCCATCGCAACAACTTGGCATGCTCTTTGTTCCTGAACAAACGTTTCAACCGTGGTATTATAGGAGCATACCACATCACCTTGGCAGGAACCCTCTTCATGCGACGCTCGCCCTCAACATCACCAGGGTCATCTCGTCTTATCTTATACCGCAATGCAGTGCATACTGGGCATGCATCCAAATTCTCGTACTTCTCGTCATGGTAGAGAATGTAGTCATTAATGCATGCATGTAACTTCTGCACCTCTAATCCTAGAGGTAAGACAACCTTCTTTGCTTCGTAGGTACTGGCGGCAGTTCGTTATCCTTTGGAAGCAACTTCTTCATTATTTTCAGCAACTTTTCAAATCCTTTGTCAGTCACACTGTTCTCTGCTTTCCATTGCAGCAATTCCAGTGTGCTACCCAGTTTTTTGTGCCCATCTTCACAATTTGGGTACAATAATTTGTTGTGATCCTCTAACATCTGCTTGAACTTCAACCTCTCCCTTTCAGTTACGCATTCTTCCTGGGCATCAGCAATGGCCCGACTAAGATCATCATCGGGCAGATCTGATGCATGTTCTTGATATTCTTCTTCATCATTGTCTTCCATTGTAGTACCATCGTATTTAGGGGACATACTAGGGTAGTCGTTATCATTCTCTTCTTCTTTGTTGTATGCCATCATAACCCCTTTTTCTCCGTTCTTGGTCCAACAATTATAGCCGGTCATGAAACCGGACCGAAACAGGTGGTTGTGAAGGACTCTTGAGGAAGAGTATTCCTTATGATTCTGACAGACACCACATGGACAAGACATAAAACCATTCCGCTTGTTTGCCTCGGCCACACGGAGAAAAGAATGCATGCCTTTAATGAACTTGCTAGAGAGTCGTTCAGCGTACATCCATTGCCGGCTCATCTGCATTATATAATTAAGTACATCGAACAGAATCATGATGATAAAATTAGTACTGGTCTAAAAAACAAAATTAAAGCCAACAACCGGGACTAAAAAACCAGAATCATGATGTCTTAGGATCCCGTCCTTAGACATCTTCAAGGAGCTTGCGATAGAGGCACTCCCTAATATGTGAATTGTTTTACTTACCGACGTATTAATCTATAGCTAGAGAAGTTATTAACTCTAAGATGGTGCAAGAGGGACACCACTACGGCGGAGCTTCTCGAAGATGTCTTAGGATCCTATCCTCGGACATCTTCGAGGAGCTCGCCATAGAGGAGCTTCTCGAAGATGTACTATGATGTCTTCTTATCAAGCTTTTATGAATTAACCCTATCTTTGTTACAATTTTTTCAGTTTGCTGAAGGCAGGTAGAAGACGAAGAAGGGTATTTTGCCCATCTAGTTAGAATGATGAACTCACGCATGTGTGTGCTTCTAAAATCAAATTTCGAGACTATGTGCCAAAACAAGATATATAGATAGAATCCACATATTGTGATATTTATCTTGAAGTTACTTACATTAATACAAGATAGATAGAATCTAAACATCGATCTCATGTTATCATTGCAAAAATTACTACCAAACTAAATCCACAAATCCATCTACAAGATAGAGCATGAAATGAGCTAATATAGCAATGAGAGTTCAAAGGATGAAGTTGCTCACCTTTTAGAACCTTTGGATAGATGGGGCACCACAAAATATAGACAAATCTTGAGAGAAAATTGGGCATGAACTCGAGCTTGTTGAAGCAAGAAAGAGAGAGGAGCCACCAGCTTGAATTGGTGGCTCGGGCTGGTTGGGAAGAAGATATAGCCAGGCCTTTAGTCCTGGTTTGTTTCTAGAACCGGGACTAAAGGTCCACCTTTAGTCCCGGTTCGTGTAACAAACCGGGACTAAAGGGTCTGGCGCTGGACCTAGCCTGCCTGATGCCCTTTAGTGCCGTTTTGTTACACGAACCGGGACTAAAGGGTCCATTCGAACCGGGACTAGTGTCTGCCACCCCCTGCAGCTAGATAGAGCCGTTGGGACCGGGGCATTAGTCCCGGTTTGTAGCAGAACCGGGACTAATGCCCCTGGACCAAAGGTCCGTTTTCTACTAGTGTATTAAACTTATAGAGGGCAGGGCATGTACAATTTTGTTGATGGTGAGCAGCAGGGCCTGGAGCTAGAGAGCAGATGATTGAGAGGGTTGGGCGTCTTGGTGTTGGCGAGCTTCGAGACGGTCAGACGAGCAGCGAGAGAGATCAGAGATGAGATACAGAGAGTCAGACGAGCGCGAGCGTTGAGACTTGCGAGTCACCGCCACCGCGACGTCTGGAATTCGTGAATCACAATCGAGGATCGATCGATCTCCTCGACAGGCGCCGGGCGGTTAGGGGCCTCGCTACCAACCACCAGGCTACCAGCGGTCTAGGCCTTGCTGCTCGCGAGTCCGCGACCACTGACCAGGCCATGCTCGCGACTAGCTGCCGCTCAGCGGATAAAACTTTTTGGGCCCCCCTCGGCCTGGGCCCTAGGCCGTCGCACAACCTTGCCATGGGCTAGAGCCAGGCCTGATGGGGCCGGAGCAGGATGTTATGGTGGTAGGACAACTGAGCAGGTCTGTGGGTGGTGAACTTGTGGAAGGTGTCATTACAATAATCTAATAGGATTTATATATAGTTAATTAGTTATGAGGCAAATCAATCGGTGTAGAGTAAAAAATAACTTTTTATACCTTATATAATAAAAAGGAAGGAGTGTTTATGTCGTTCGTCCATACAGAATCGACCATTTTACCACTAGACTTGATGGAAATTACCCACATGTGCCACTCCTAGGTCGGAAAAACGGTTCGACGGAAAAAGATCGTCAAACAAGGAAGACGGGCGGCTTCTCCCCTCGCGCACGAGAACAAGCAGAGGTGGCTTCTCCTCTCACGCATAGAACTAGAGTTCATATCGAACTCAATTCCTACCGAATCAAACCTAGATTTCTTGCCCTTCTACATAAAAACCTGCTCATATAGTGCCTCTCCTTGCACAGAAATCCTAGAAAAATCCAACGAAATCAAGCAACACCGAAAAGGCCTCCAGCAACGACCCCCCTCCCCCGCCGCCGTCATCCCTCCAATTCGCGCTGCCTGACTAGGATCCTCCTAGCACTGCCTAGAATCCCCGGATATGTGTCTATATGTGTGCTAGCCAGAGGCGGATGTCATGGGGGCCTCAAAGTCACGGATGGCCCATTGCCTTTCAAGCTTCCCAGAATCTCCAGATTTGTGACTGGCGTCGGCAAGAGGAGGAGGTCATGGGGGGCGTGAGAGTCACGGATGGAGGCGACGTTGGCCGAAACGCTGGCTCGGGTAGCAACAGCCAACAGGAGTCGTCCCGTACAACAAGCGTTCCGGCGACCTACTCGGTGCCCATCGGCCTTCTCCCTCCGGTATCCTTCTTGCTAGTGTAGATACACACACCTTTCCTGCTAGCAAAAAACCCTCCCTCCCGTAACCCTCCCGTGGCAACCCCCAGGCATCGCCGGAGGGCCCCCAGATTCAGCCGGCGCCAACCTTCCTCCCCTAGATCCCATCCCTCTGCCGCTGCCACCAGCGGCAACCGCGATGGCACGGCCCCCTAGTACCTAAGGTGCTAAGGGTGGTAGCTGTGGCGGGGCCGATGGAGCCGATCGGGGGTGGCGGTTGGGGAGGTGACCTCGGCCTGGCGGTGGTGGGTGCTCCTGCAGCTGCTTCAGGCGGAGGCATCACGCCGTGGGCCTAGGGCGTCCGCCTAGGCCCGTCGTCTTCCGGGCGGTGCAGATCGAGGGCTTGGGGAGGAGGAGGTGTCTTGCTGGCAGCATTAGAGGAAATCTTGCAAGGACTTCCTCAGCGGTGTTTGCATCGGGTTTGCCAAGATCCAATCGGGACCTCTGGATGCGGAGGCAGTTGCACGCTGGGTTCTGGCGAGCCGCTTCGGTGGCATGCTGTAATGTCTTCTCCTCTACCTCCGACTGGTGGCGAGGGGGCTGCTGGCTCAGATTGAATAAAGGGGGTGGTCCTATGGTTCATCTCACACCAATACGAAGACCCGCTTGATGTTTGTCTCCATTGATCTAGTTGCAGTGTCGTGTTCCGAAAGGCTCCGCCATTGAACTCCATAGTGCGCATATGCCGAGAGATCGCTAGATCGGGTGGGATTCGGTCGTGTGCACCCATGTTTTTAATCTGGCCGTTTGGGTTCAGAGGGAGCACTTCGAAGATCTGTTGGCTATTAATATCATGGGGCATGTTCTCGTTCCATGGTGCCGATGGAGAATGTCATGAAGACCGAGATCTGAGGACTGACAATGGTAGTTCGCGTCCGGGTGGTGATGAGGAATTGGCTTGGTGACTCGTGACTTGGTGAAGTGGTATGCAAGCGGGGGTGGCAGTATAGGTGAAGATCATGGTCATATATTTCAGGGTGAAAACCCAGAGTCTGGCCTTAATTGCCTGTGCCTGGCAATGACCTTGTTGAAGGTATTGTTTTGAGAGCATGAACTTTCTTCAGGGTGAAAACCTAAATCTTTGATCGGGCGATGACGGTGTTTGTGCACTGTTTCCTTCTTGGAGGCGTCGTTTTTGGAGAAGATGGACTTCTGGTGCTGTCTTGGTGGTGATAGTATTGTTATTTCAATGAATGAGGAACTGTAGCGGGACTTCTATTTTTTGTAGTTCTCCTTTCTTTTTTGGTTGTGTACATCCGTATGGCCGGTAGGGCAATGCGTTGTTGCAGATGCTGGGTGTAATTGGTATTCTCTAATATTAATATATGCTCCTTTCCAAAAAAAAATCCTTCTCGCCACCACAACCGGGACAACTCCAATCTAGCGCAGGGGCAGGGGACGGGCCCGAGCTGCCGCGGGCCATGCGGTTGGCACAGGTGGTGGCAGGCTTTAGCACACATGCCACCACAACCGTCACGAGATCCGGCGTCATCTCCTTCAAGCTTCGACCGCTGCACGTCTCCCCCATCCTGATATTTTTTAGACGAAAGCCTCGAGCAGAGCCCAAATTTAAATTAATAAAACCAACATCGGCCACCGGAATATGAAGAACAGTACAACCAAACACAGAACTCACTGCAACGACAACAAGTCTACGAGAGCACAAAACGCTCACTCAAGAACAACAAACATAGAGCAATAATCCCCAAACTCTCTAGCCTAGAAAAGAAAGAAAGACCAGAGCACATCGAAGCTCTACTCTAATCCCTGATGGTGGCGTGCAGAGTTCTTTTTTTTGAAAAACACAGTACAATCGTAGACGCTCACAACACGTACATGCACCCACCCCTATGAACGTACACACGCACACCCTACCCCTATAAGCACGTCCGATAGACTGAGCCGACAGGGCGGGTCTTGAGATTGACGAAGTCACCACGGGCGCCTCGCTGTCGACGGAAACGTCGCCTCCCACTGAAAGAATATTCCGCCTTTATGCAACACACAGTATCAAACCTGGAGTTTAAACTCTGGTGGGCTAGGGATACAACCACCCTCTCAACCACAGGTTGGTTTGCGTGGCGTGCAGAGTTCTAATCTTCTGAATCACCATCATATCTCAATCTTCTCTATGAAGATGAAAGACATTAGGATAAATTCTTTCAGATAGGAAGGCTAACCTTATTGTAACTAACGAGCGTTCCGAAACAGCTACAAATTTGTAGATGGTCTTTCTTATTACGATAAGAATCAAGATAATATAACACCATCCACAAGTGAGATGTCGATAAGTATCTAGTGATAGTAAAAAAGAGTGAATCGATGTGTTATGTCTCAAAGTTTGAGAATTAACACCATCCACATGGCTTATTATTTTACCTTACACTAACAGTCCAAAGGATTAAATCCTTATTACTTTTCTCCATCACATGGATGATGTGATCCTCGACAACCCTCTAGCCCTTCATACCTTTTCTTGCTAACAAATATACTTCCCATCCGAATCACTAGGATTTTGACGTTCGCTTATGCTCCCTCCATCTAGAAATATAAGACGTTTTAGGTTTGTGAAACAAATGTACCTAAACAACTTTTGTGTATAGATTCGGGATGAATCTATACACTAAAAGGTATGTAAATACATTCATTTCACAAAGCTAAAATGTCTTATATTTCTGAACAAAGGGAGTATCTCATAATTTTCATCTGGCTTGTGAGATAGCGAATGTTCTTCAACACACTGCACTATGAGAAGGTACTTTCTACCGTTTGCTTGTCAGATCCGACAATGTGCGTGTGTTCTTACTGTGGTAGGATCGGAGAGAACTTAACCAAAGTTTCAAACAGACTGCACAATGTTCAATTTGTTATTATGTCGTTCCAGTCGGCCAGGATGGTGCCCCTCGGCTCATGGCTGCTGGTGTCCTTGACGTCCAAGACGCGGGGATTTATTTTAATCCAGATGCACCTTCGAACAAGCACGACGAGCAAGTTGGCAGACTTGCTATCTGCTGGCCGCAGCCGTTGGACGGCATCCGGCCACCAATAGGAGAGCAAGCTGTGCGCCGTGGGAGCAGTCATGCCCAGCTGCTGCAGAACACCAGGAAGATTCCCACACAAGTTGAAGTTGATATATTGTTAAAATTTGGTGAGTTTTTGACTGTTGGCTCATTAGACAAATTTTGAAATTCTCTTTCCCCATTTGTGCATGGCAGCATATGGCTGTGCAAGCGGTGTCAAAGTTTAGTCCCACATTGCTAGTTGAGTGAGAGTTACACCTCCTTATATACTAGGCTGTTCCACCACTCACTAAGGTGTGAGAAGAAGAGCAGCTCTCGCGCACTCCTCCTCCGACGCCGCCCGCCACGCCACAACTTTATTTTTGCTAGTCAGGAAAATTAATCATGGATTAATTACGAGTTATTAACCGACGTGTGCTGTTACCGACTCGGAAGTGGGCTGAGTCCTAAGGTCTTCCTGACTTGCTCTATATAAACGCCTGCGCTAAACCTAATCGGCATCGCTTACCGCAAGCGTCTCCTTTCAGTCTATTGCGCTGCCGCCTTCGTCTTCCCCATCCCAACTTGCGACGTGCACCGCAGATTGGGACAGTAGGCCTCCGGAACCCCGTATCTTGTGAACCTGTACGGGCGAGGGGCGATCAGGTTTTTAGGGAGCGCTTCTACGCGACTACTGGCTTCCACAACGTCTTCCGACGACGAGTTCCCGGACGGCGACTTCTTTCCGGACGTCACCGACCTCTTCGACAACCTCAACATGAGCGATGACGCTACCACCGCTGCTGCTGCTACCGCCGCGGCCGCTGCTGCCGCTGCTCTACCGTAGGTAACACTGAACTTCTTATGTCAGATTCTGCTAGAGTTCCTTATTCTAGTGTTCGGTGTAGATGTGATAGGTTTATCTTATTTAGATGTAATCTGTTTATCTACTTTGTTGATCTACATGATTAGTTTCGGTACTGTCTGTATGATCATGTTTTATCAGTTTATTATTCGGATTAAGTCATATCGATTATTGCTTATATTTTCAACAATCCAAAAACCTAATTATAGGCAACTGAATTCCACTGGTGTAGCCACGACTACTAGGCCTCCTTCGTTTGATGGTATGCACTATAAGAGATGGCGCGCGAGAGCAATTCTATGGTTTAAAAACCTAAACTGCTATAGCGCCACTCTTGGCAAACCTGAAGGAGATCTTTCTACTGAGCAGAAAGCGGGCTTTAAGAAAGCCGATAACATGTTTATGGCGGCTCTGTTCAGTATTCTTGGGGACAACATTGTTGACCCATATATGTCATTTGATAATGGCAAAGACGCGTGGGATGCGCTCGAGGCCAAGTTTGGGATCTCGAACGCTGGCACTGAGTTATATGTCATGGAGCAATGCTATGACTACAAGATGGTTGATGAGCTCTCCATCGTTGAGCAAGCTCACGAGATACAATCACTTGCCAAAAAACTCGAGCAGTTCAAGTGTACCTTACCGGACAAGTTTGTGGCCGGAGGCATTATTGCCAAGCTTCCTCCCATGTGGAGGAACTTTGCTACTTCTCTAAAACATAAGAGACAAGAGTTTTCCGTTACGGATCTCATTGGGTCTCTTCATGTCGAAGAGAAGGCGAGAGCAAAGGACACACGTGCTCGAGTACTTGAGGGAGCTTCTAGTGTCAATTTGGTACAGAAGGAAAACTTCCAATCCCACAAGTTCAAGAATAAGAACAAGTCTGATGGCAAAGGGAAGTTTGATGGGAAGAACAAGGCCACTCACTCCACCAACTTTAAGAGGAAGAATGATAAGAAGAAAGGCTCTTGCCACGTGTGTGGTGATCCTGATCATTGGGCTCCTAGCTGTCCTAATCGCTTTGACAAGCGGCAACATGGGAACAACGGCAAGACCGCTAATGTTGTTATTAGCGATACTGAGATGAAGGACGTTGGGTATGGTATTTTATCTACTATCCTTTCAGTATGTCATTCTCCTGATTGGTGGATTGACACGGATGCTAATACACATGTATGTTCTGATATATCCATGTTCTGTTCTTATCAGGTCACAAGGACTTCCTCCGTGCTGATGGGAAACGGCTCACGTGCTTCTGTTCATGGTGTTGGTACGGTAAATCTAAAGTTTACTTTGGAGAAGACCGTACAACTGAAGAATGTGCAACACGTTCCCTCCATCAATAAGAATCTTGTCAACGGATCGCTTCTATGTCGAGATGGCTTTAAGTTGGTTTTTGAGTCCAATAAAGTTGTAATTTCTAAGTATGTACAATTTGTTGGAAAGGGTTATGAGTGCGGAGGTCTGTTCCGCTTATCTTTGTCAGACTCATGTACTAAAGTTATTAATCATGTTTGCAATTATAATGAGTCCAATATTTGGCATTCACGACTTTGTCATATTAACTTTGGTTGCATAACGCGGCTAGCCAATATGAGTTTAATTCCGAAATTTACCACTGTTAAAGGTTTTAAGTGCCAATTTTGTGTGCAAGCAAAGCAACCCCGCAAGTCTCATACGGCCGCGGAACCGAGAAACTTAGCACCTCTAGAACTTATACATTCAGATCTTTGTGAGATGAATGGTGTGTTAACACGAGATGGAAAAAGATACTTTATGACGTTGATTGATGACTCCACTAGATACTGCTATGTTTATCTTCTGAAATCTAAAGATGAGGCTTTGAGTTACTTCAAAAACTATAAAGCTGAAGCAGAAAACCAACTTGATCTTAAAATTAAGCGGTTAAGGTCGGATCGTGGTGGAGAGTACTTTTCAAATGAATTTGATATATTCTGTACGGAACATGGTATTATTCATGAGAGGACGCCTCCCTACTCACCTCAGTCAAATGGGGTGGCCGAAAGAAAGAACCGCACTCTAACTGATTTGGTTAACGCCATGTTAGATACATCGGGTCTTTCCAAGGAATGGTGGGGGGAGGCGCTAATGACTGCGTGTCATGTCCTAAACCGTGTTCCCGTAAAGGATAAAATCATGACTCCATTTGAGGAATGGGAGAAGAAAATGCTTAAACTCTCTTACTTACGAACTTGGGGATGTTTGGCGAAAGTCAATATTCCAATATCCAAGAAGCGAAAGCTTGGACCAAAAACCGTGGATTGTATTTTTCTGGGATAAGCTTTTCGTAGCATTGGCTATAGATTTTTGATAGTAAAATATGAGGTATCCGACATGCATGTTGGTAGGATTATGGAGTCGAATGATGCGACTTTCTTTGAGGACATCTTTCCCATGAAAGGTATGTCAAGCTCATCAACTCAGGAGATGACTAGTTCATCTAGTCAGGAATTTGTTATAATTCCTGAACCCACTATGCCGATAGAACACTATGATGATCCTGTGGAGGACGATAATGAAGCTCCTAAAAGGAGCAAGAGACAAAGGATTGCAAAGTCTTTTAGTGATGATTTCATTGTGTAACTTGTGGATAATACTCCCACCTCTATTTTAGAAGCTTACGCATCTCAAGATGCTGACTACTGGAAAGAAGCTGTCCGTAGTGAGATGGATTCCATCTTAGCTAATGGAACTTGAGAGGTCACTGATCGTCCTTATGGGTGTAAACCTGTAGGATGTAAGTGGGTGTTCAAGAAAAAGCTTAGACCTGATGGTACTATTGAAAAGTATAAGGCACGTCTTGTTGCCAAGGGTTATACCCAGAAAGAAGGTGAAGATTTCTTTGATACCTACTCACCTGTTGCCAGATTGACCACTATTCGAGTACTACTATCCTTGGCTGCCTCACATGGTCTTCTCGTTCATCAAATGGACATTAAGACAACTTTTCTAAATGGAGAGCTAGATGAGGAAATTTATATGGAGCAGCCTGATGGATTTGTAGTAGATGGTCAAGAAGGAAAGGTGTGTAAGTTAGTGAAGTCTTTATATGGTCTTAAGCAAGCTACTAAGCAGTGGCATGAGAAGTTTGAAAGAACTTTAACCGCTGAAGGCTTTGTTGTAAACGAAGCTGATAAGTGTGTGTACTATCGCCATGGTGGGGGCGAGGGAGTGGCTGATGTAATCTTAAACATAAAGCTACTGAAGGATGACAATGGTGGGATTACACTGCTTCAGTCCCACTATGTGGAAAAGATATTGAGTCGCTTTGGGTATAGCGACTGCAAGTCTTCTCCAACGCCTTATGATCCGAGTGTGCTACTTCGAAAGAATCGAAGGAATGCTAAAGATCAATTGAGATATTCTCAAATCATTGGCTCGCTCATGTATTTAGCCAGCGCTACGAGGCCTGACATCTCCTTTGCTGTAAGCAAGCTGAGTCGATTTGTGTCAAATCCTGGAGATGATCATTGGCATGCTCTTGAGAGAGTTTTGCGCTATTTGAAAGGTACTGCGAGTTATGGTATTCACTATACTGGGTATCCTCGAGTACTTGAGGGGTATAGTGATTCAAATTAGATATCTGATGCTGATGAGATTAAGGCCACAAGTGGTTATTTGTTTACACTTGGTGGTGGAGCTGTTTCCTGAAAGTCTTGCAAGCATACCATCTTAACGAGATCAACTATGGAAGCGGAACTCACAGCATTAGACACATCCACTATTGAAGTAGAGTGGCTTCGTGAGCTTTTGATGGACTTAGCTGTGGTTGAAAAACCTATACCCACCATCCCGATGAACTATGATAATCAAACTGTGATCGTCAAAGTAAACAGTTCTAAGGATAATATGAAGTCATCAAGGCATGTGAAAAGGAGATTGAAATCTGTCAGAAAACTGAGAAACTCCGGAGTTATTGCGTTGGATTATATCCAAACATCTAAGAACTTGGCAGATCCTTTCACAAAGGGTTTATCACGTAATGTGATAGATAATGCATCGAGGGAGATGGGTTTGAGACCCACACAATGAGTTGTTCGCAGTGGCAACCCACTCTATGTGATCGGAGATCCCGTGAATTAGAGCTGAAAGACAAGCTGTTGATCAACTGAGAGGAGAGTATGCCCATATTATATTTACATCTCCATAAAGATGCAATATTCTCTTATTCTGCATGGTAGGTTGATATTTATCTTAATGTGTTCCAAGTGGCTTTTCTAAGCAGAGATGTTGTCCTACAGAACATCTATTGAGGAACATACCTATATGAGTCTGACTGTTAACCGTCGCAGTTCGTGAGAGTTGGGTGCTCTCTAATAAACTCATGAAAGGCCCTGGAGTATGACGCATAAGCTCCAAACCGCGGGGAAGCCCTGCAGCAGCCCTGTGCCGGTCTAGATTTTGTGTGAAACTAGTTTGCAGAAAACTTGTAGTTCAAGACATAGTCCACTATTCAAGTTGCAAGCTAGTGTATGATACGTCCATAACGTATCTATAATTTTTGATGATTTTATGCTAATAATATGCTCTTGACAATCCTTTTTGTATAAAGTTTATGATTTATTTGGACTAACCTACTAATAGTTGCAAAAGTGCATAATGTTCTTGTTTTACACTTTGATGTGTAGGAATTACCAAGAATACAAGTGGAAACTTTGTTGGAGTCAAATTGGGATTTTTCCAGAAATCTGTCTCAGAACTCCTTTTGAAGATGGTCACGTTTAGGGTCGAAGACGGTGTCAAACGAAAAACTCTTCAACTACAAAGTTGTTAGAAATTTCGCGACAAACATTCTGGATATAAAATTTAGCTGATTCCGAGTGTGGACGGGACTTTTAGGCCCGATTTACTGCAGCCCGGGGTGACGGGAATCCGAGAAGCTATATAAAGGGAGGAAACCTAATTCGCCCAGGGCATCTCCACCCACGAATTTGCAGCCACCAAAGCCACGTTTTTGCCTCCCCCATGGATCCCATCTCCATGGGGGAGGGCTCCCAAGAAGCCATGAAGGAAGGGGGCTAAGGGGCGGTGCTCCCCCATGATACCGGCGGCAGGGAAGGAGTCCCCCCGCCGCCGCTGGCGCCGCCGCCCTCTTCACCATCTTCATCGTCATCTCCATCACCTAATCCTCCTAGTATGCAGTGGTTCATCCTCCGACACACCTCTGTATCGTCCTATGTAAACATGGTGTTTGATGCTATAAGTTATAATCGTATGATCTATGTCATGTTTGCGTAGTTTCTTTATTCTTAGATTGAATGGTTGAACGTCTTTGGTTCATTAGAGTTGTATGTTGATATGATACAGTTCTTTGGTGTCCATTATATTTGTGCACGTATGGATTAAACATCATAGAGTTTGTAGTATGTGTAAGAGGAAGGGGGGAAGTTCTGCCGGAGTGACAGAAACCTGAGGACGTGAACCGGAATGTTGCACGTATGGGGAGTAAGAGGACCATTAAACTTAAAGCTATGGTTGGAGAAACCTTAATGCATTGATTAGTACTTACGGATGTTTGCTAACAATCCAATCATATAGTACATGTAATTCCAAGTAGTGAAACGCATGTATATTTAGCCTCTCCCACATAGAAAACTGCATCAAAGACAATAAACCCGATCTATTTGCTATTTAAACTTGGACAAAATCACCACAATTACCACCACTATTCCACACTCATGGTTCTATTAGTTTAGTGTATTTTATTGCTGCAACAACTAGCTTTACTTTCTTGTTATTTATTATCATGCAAAACTATCTCTATTACTCGTATTGTTGCTCTAGTTTTATTTCCTAAATAATGCAAATGTTTAGTGTGCGTAGAGTTGTATCAGTGGTTGATAAAACTTGAGAGAATATTTGTCCTACCTTTAGCTCCTCGCTGGATTCGACACTCTTACTTATCAAAAAGGCTACACACAATTCCCTATAGTTGTGGGTTATCAGTGTAGCATGAAGTTTAACGTGAAAGTTCAACTTAACAGTCTCCACTGCACACCGGTATATAAAACAATATTCTAGAATGAAAATGAGGTGATGTGCCAATGAGACTTTGTGGGGGATTATTGGAATTTGGTGAGTTTTGGGCTGTTGGCCCATTAGACAAATTCTGAAATTCTCTTTGGCCCATTTGTGCATGGCAACATATCGCTGTGCAAGTGGTGTCAAAGTTTAGTCACACATTGCTAGTTGAGTGACAGTTACACCTCCTTATATACTAGGCTGATCCACCACTCACTAAGGTGTGAGAAGAAGAGCAGTTCTCACGCACTCCTCCGACGCCGCCCGCCTCGCCACGCCTCGCCTCGTCACGACGCGCGCGGGCGCGCCGCGGGTTGCGGGAATCTCGCCGAGCCGAGCTTTATTTTTGCTAGTCAGGAAAATTAATCATGGATTAATTACGAGTTATTAACGGACGCATTAATGAGTCAGCCGTTTCCAATCTTAATGGGACGTGGGCTGTTACCGACTCGGACGTGGGCTGAGTCCCAAGGTCTCCCTGACTTGCTCTATATAAACGCCTGCGCTAAACCTAATCGGCATCGCTTACCACAAGCGTCTCCTTCCAGTCTATTGCGCCGCCGCCTTCGTCTTCTCCATCCCGGCTTGCAGCGTGCACCGCAGATTGAGATAGTAGGCCTCCAAAACTCCGCCTCTTGTGAACCTGTACGGGTGAGGGCGATCAGGTTTTTGGGGAGCGCTTCAGCGCGACTACTGGCTTCCACAACGTCTTCCGACGATGAGTTCCCGGACGGCGACTCTTCCCGGACGTCACCGACCTCTTCGACAACCTCAACATGAACGACGACGCTGCCACCGCGGCCGCTGCTGCCGCTGCTCTACCGTACGTAACACTGAACTTCTTATGTCAGATTCTACTAGAGTTCCTTATTCTAGTGTTCGGTGTAGATGTGATAGGTTTATCTTATTTAGATGTAATCTGTTCATCTACTTTGTTGATCTGCATGATTAGTTTTGGTACTGTCTGTATGACCATGTTTTATCAGTTTATTATTCGGATTAAATCATATGGATTATTGCTTATATTTTCAACATATATCTATGCATCCTAGAAATAAGGAACAACACCATCAGTGCTCGTGCCGTATTAGTGCACCAGCAACAACCAAGCACCCGTCCGACTATTGCTGCAGTAATAGGAAGCTATATTTTATTAAGTATTGTCAGCATTACAAGGAGGCATATTCACAGCCCCTTGTCAGTGATGGTTCTGAAAAATTGTCATGTTTCTTGTATAGCTGATGTCCACCACTGTTCATTTTCTAGAATCGCTGGGCAACAAGACATCTGCGATCATTTTTTGTTACAAAATGATCCGAGAAAGTTTAATTCTTAAAACCATCACAAAACATGGACGGCCTATCATGTGCAGTAGTCATGACTACACAAAAATCTTGGCTCCACGCCACTTTACCCCTAGCACTGGGCCCTCCCACAACTAAGTCCTACAAGGATGGATTGAGGAATAGAAGCGCCTGTGTTGGTAATTGCCTAGCACCTTGACGAGATGGTGACAACTGTGGCAGCGGCAGTTAGTGCCACAGTCGTCCACTCAATATTGATACGGAGGCCGGGGTTTCACTCCCCTAGTCACGGACGGCCATGCACACGAAATGTCGAACAAGTTGACGCAAACTTCCTAGCCCGAGGATCCGTGGACACGAACATATAGACTTGTCTTCTGGACTCCACAACGCTAGACTAGAAGAGAGATCAAACATATCTATTGACCATTCTATCTAGTTTGCTTGATGTTTCTTGCAAACTGACAAACTTTGTCAAAAGTCTAGTCAGCTCGTGAAATTATGTACACTAGCAAAATGATATCTTTAGAGAAGCCCTCCTGACGTCTTACATTCCGATAAATCTTGCTTCATAATTGAACTTTCATTTTTTTTACTACTGCTGGGCCACAGCTGCGCACCTTTCTTGACTCAACTACTACGTCTATAGACTCTTGTGATTTTAGTTAGTATTCAGACCTTACAAGTTATCGTCATATGCGCAAGCGCATAGAAGTTTGGAATCAAGGAAAGAAGAAGGTAGAGAGCGGAGTATATAGCTACAGGCTGAATGTGAGATGTCACTTATACCCAGGTTGGTGATCCGGATTAGTGGGGCCGGAGCAGGATGTTATGGTGGTGGGAACAACCTAGAGCAAGTCTGTGGGTGGTGAACTTGTGATACCTGACTGGAGGAGAGGAAGGTGTCAGTACAGTCTTATGGGATTTATAGTTTTTGGAAATGGATGGGATTTATAGTTATCAAGGCAAATCAACGATGTAGAGTTAAACATATCATTACTTATATATAAATAAAAAGCATAGTAGTCTATTTACCCAATAAAAGCCCACAAAAAGGAGAAAAGGAGAACACTCGGCCCTGAAAACTCAGTAGTCACTGGCCCTTGCGTCCAATGCACCCTTCATCGCAAGGGGCTTCGAGATGGGCCGATAGCCGTAAGAACCGCCTCAGACCACAAATATAATGCTCGGGCATTGCCCAGGTGCGTGTGCACTTGTGGCAGTGGTGTACTCGTCCAGCATATGTCATCATCAGCTCCTTGTGATTCACCATCGGGGTAGTAGGGCAAGCTTGGATGAGTAATTTAGGCTGTTGGCTACTTGTGCTTACTGCTTAGCTTTAGGTTAAACGACTAATTTGAGATCACTTTTTTGATTTTGTTGAGCTCTGATAGTTGTTCATTCGTCCAAATTAGCACTACTTTCGTCTTTAAATATAACATGTTTTGCTTAGTTAAATTGACTTGCGAAAACGTCTTATACGTTTACCATTCTTATGGATAGTCAAAAAGAAAAAAATGAAACTCCTGTAGACCTGACTGAAACTCATATCTCAACAGAATATGATTTGGACCCTAGTTCAAACATAATCAATCAAACCTGGCAGCCATCCCAACAAGTTTCGATAGAAGCTTGGGTTGTTGGGGTTTTGCTCGAGTGACAGCAGTAGCAGACTAGCTGTAGTTCTGAATCACTGACGGACGACAAGATTGTTTTGTTTTGTTGAGATATGATGTCAGATTTGTCCACAAAACGGGACGGATCGGGTGCCGCTTTGCGACCCTGCCGCCAAAGCTGGGGTACACGCTACTGGACTCCAGGATCAGGTGCAGAGGCGGAAGGCGTATACAACGTTTCTTTTGTGGCCGGCTCCCCAGAGCATGATGGGCATCGGCGGGTTGTTAGCTCGCAGTGCATACTGCGTCACTAGAACAAGAAACAACGTCAGGAAGTTCCTGTAGGCGCCGATGTCTTCACCTCTTGCTGGAGATCCAAGAAGTTAGGGCGGGGAATCATGTATCGCTCCGTAGCTACCGTGTCATTGGTAGCAATACTGCGCTTCCTTGCACTTGCTCTCAGCCAGCACATCATCTTGAACCTCCAATCGTAACCAATATAATAATGTCGGTTGTGTTCCTGGTTCCTTCTATTCCTAAAACTCTCTGGCCAATCAACAAGGAGAAGTTTTGAGCAATTTCATTCGAAGAGTACAATATAGAGAAAAAAGGCAACAAGGAAAAGGCATATATAAGAGGTGTTTTATGGTACCCCCAAGTAAATTATAACCTTTTATTTTCGTCCATCCAATGAACTACAACAAATTATACCTATGTCAAATATGGGACAAGTATTAATCGTACTACGTCTATTTTTGCCACAAAACCCCCCAAAAGGCCGTAGATGAGCCCAGCAGAGTCCAACAAGAGTGCCGCACGGGGTGTGGTCCGAAAAAAAAAACAGTTAACCCTCGTCTCCTTTTAGCCAGTCGAACGGAGCCTCTGACGGGTGGTGGTTAGGTAAGTTAATAATATATTGATTCTAGTTTTGATCTAATTTGCCAGTTTTCTTTTTGATATCATCTTAGATCTCATGAACATATTTTGGGTTTTGCCCTAGGATGACGTAGTGTGCCGCGCTACATCTTTGATCCATCCTGGAATGGTGTCCCTATATGATATCGCTACAAGAAAAGATGTTTGTGTGACAGATTGCCATGCAGACTTGTCTCTTTCCATGGCAAGCACACCGGCCGCAGGTTTCTCGGCTGACACTTTGAAACGCCAAGTACCCGTACTTGTTATGGAAGGATCGACCGCACTCGAAGAAACTACAACATGCGTTGGTCAAAATCTGGAAGGAAACCAGGGAAGGAGATTTGAGCGATAGCTCCGAGGCAGAGGAGTTCGAGAAGGAAGCGAGGGTGCTAGTCAAAGAAGAAATTGCGCTTTCACTAAGGAAGATGCATGATATTTGTCTGAATCTTTCTAGATCTCTAGAGCCTGCTAGGATTGCACTAGATGACCTATCTCTAGGTATTTATGATGATTAAGGATGTTAATATGTTATGAAAACCATGTTCATATGTTCTGCTGAAACGTAAATTGGACGCACTATTATGGGCTTATTATGCACATGCGGCCCATTTGTTGAAGAGCCCATTAATCAAATCTTAATCAACCCTCACTGCTCCTCCTTCTCTAATATAAGCAACTCTTGCTCCTCCTTCCAACTACCACGATGTCGTCGCACTCCCCATTCCCTATATCGGACTCAAACCCTAGATCTCACTAGTTGCACCGCGTGTGGACCAAGCTCATATGTGCGTGGTCGTCGAGGTGGGTGAAGAAGATCGTCATGTGGCTGGGCGAAGCAGATCGTCTGCGCGTGGTCGTTGCGCCAGCGGTGGGCGATGCAGATTATCGTGTGGTCATTAGTGTTAGGATTTTATTTATTAATTCGTAGAATAGAAGAATATAGAGGCTCTCAAGAATTAGATTTAGTGTTTAGGAAATCTTCTGCTTTTGTTTTTAATTTTTAAAGCAATTTATGTAACGTGTGAAAAATATTAATATTAAAATAAATATTGTGTTAAAATGGGTTCATAATAAATATTGCTAATATATTTATATAAATAAACTAAAATTATCGAATCGTATTGTGATTAGTAATGTAATTAACTTTCAGTGATGCTGGATGGTGTAACACGGCAAATAATGCGCCGTTATGCAGCACTAAATTTCCACCGTCTTCTGTAATGTAATGTGATGCTTGCTATCCGCACCGCGGAAGCGTTATTTAGGTGGATCAGGTTGTGTCGCGCAAAAAAAATCCGTTGCCGTTTCAGAATCCCCGACGCAGTTATCCCTGGTGGATTTTTTTGCCGCGCGAGCGGGATGACTAAGGTTGTGCCTCGACGTTTATAAGCGCCAACGCCCAATATTCGTGTTGTAGCATAGATAGATTTTGGCATAGATGATGTGCTAGCTAGGAATTTTTTATTTTCTGCCACGAACCCCTTCAAAAGCCTCTAGCTAATAAATAATAGATGATAATCTAGACTTGTCTTTCTTCAGGTTACGCAACATATGATTATCCATCCACCAAGGTATTTGCGTGTCACACATATTTTACTATTCCACCTTTGGATCAGGGTTCATCCAGACATGGGTCTTTCCCACATCATTTTTTCCTTACCATGAAATCCCTCAATATGTAACCATCCAAGTTCAAATTTGGAACGATGTGTACATTGTGGTCTAGGCAATCCAGTGGGTAATAGTACGGGTGCATGGTCCGACAAGTTCTCGATACCTTCAAGAACGTATACAGAAACCATAGAAAATTCAGATTTCCAATCTATATCCATCAGTACATGGTCAAAGTTTTCATATACCGGTTCTGGAAGGTTGTTTATCCAAGTACAGACGTCTAGTCAATAAAACTTCTCTTAAAATCTAAGCTGTCAATGACGGCACTGAATAAGAAATACCAATGATTTTCAATCGGGGCATTACTTCTCTCTTGTTGAAATCTTAGCAAATTGAAATCCTATCTATAAGAATAGGATATGGGCTATCCTTTGCCAGATTAACCAATTCATAAAGAAATTTAGCTTTATATTATTCCTGAGCATCATTATACATAGCACTAGACTCCTTTAAAGTTATCAGCCTTATTGTGGATATGGAGTTTAATATGATACTTGTCATACGAATTAGCTAATACATCTATATGTCCCCGGATCTGCCATGTGGCGGACAAGAAAACCAAGCAATAAACGTCCTGAAATGTGGTTAAGAACACTCTGTAAAAATTCTCGATGGTTTAAACCCTTGTTCGTAGGCTACCTCAGCCGATCATGTACTAAGACAATGTACTACCCCCTCTTTCTACTTTAATGAAAGTTCGGCCTATAGGCCCTTCGAGCTCGAAGACTCTGTGAAATATCCTTTCTACCATTAAGACCTCTGCTACTCAAGAATATGCCATTTATTAGAAAACATTCGGAGATTTGGACGAATATTATCCCTTAAACAATCAGCGATGTGTAGATGTTTAGCCAAATCATTAAGACCTCTGCTACTCAAGAATAAGCAATTTATTAGAAAACATTTAGAGATTTGGACGAATATTTGTAGATGTTTAGCCAAATCAGCGATGTGTTCTGTTGGCCGGACACATCGATACATAAAGGTTTTGGCGGGGTGTACATCGATCAGAGAAGTTGACTAACATGCAACGGACGAAGCCAGAAGAAATATTCGGGGCGGACCTATCATGGACCAGGGACCGACTAACTGCAATAGTAGAGATATTGATACGTAAATAAAAGTTTTACCTTCATGGCTGACACTGTCTCGAAGCCATGAAGGCCAGCCGTAACCAATTTATGCTATCGTTAAAGGGTGTTGACTTATTGTTTCTGTGACGAAGATAGCAAGGTATCTACACAGTCATCTGACGGAGAGAGTTCATCTGCAAGCAACTCGTAAATGTGGCTTTTCATCTGGAGTCGTGGCTTTTCATCTGGAGTCGAGAGCGCAAGACTGCAAGAGAATCTATCCGTCTCCGTCTCTTTACTTCTATTCGTGCGCCTCAATTGTTTGGCCCCGTTGGCTAGAGTTTGACGCAATGAACACTAATAAGTTACTTCTCTTAGAGAAGCCCTCCCAGTCCCTTCCATTCCCTAAACTCTTGCTTCTTAATTTTGTTTTCGCAATCCTTTCGCTATTGTTTGGCAATAATTTATGCACCGTTCCTCTCCTCAACTTCTAGGTATGGTTCTTGCTTCTTAATCAGTACGCGATAACAAACAAGTTGGTGCCATGTGAGAAAATCGATCCATACATGTTTGGAATCACGAGGAAAGGAATGGAAGAGAGTAGTAGAGTATATATGTGGCGACAGATGTGATCTACTGAGGTTGGGGAGTATATATGTGGCGAGAGATGTTAATTATGTCTGGGAGTACTCCCCCATGAGTTAAATGTGCGGTGGTGTTGTCTCACTAGAATAATGGTGGATATGTGAGTCAAAGTACAATGCCAGTTTATGTATAGGTCCATGTCTCACTTTACTCCTTGGCATAGCCTTGCCCACTTTTGAGTCCATGTTCCTCTCGATGAGGCAAC
Source organism: Avena insularis (assembly GCA_023614405.1). Classification (NCBI taxonomy): domain Eukaryota; kingdom Viridiplantae; phylum Streptophyta; class Magnoliopsida; order Poales; family Poaceae; genus Avena; species Avena insularis. The sequence continues at coordinate 88,320,804 of CM042696.1, read as the reverse complement.
ACAATGGAACTACTGCCAAGTTGTTGACATATACTCCCTCCGTTTTCAAAATATATGATGTTTTCAGCTTTGTGAATGGATTGTATCTAGACCTCTTTTAGTGTGTATGTTTATCTAGATATGGAATAAATATATACATTAAAAGTGGTCTAGATACACTCCTTTCACAAAGCTAAAACATCTTATATTTTGAAACGGCGGAAGTAAATAGAAGCTTATACGTTAAGAAATGTCATTCAGCTATGAGGATGGAAGACATCACGTAAAATTCTTTCAGATAGGAGAGCTAACCGAGTAACCATGAGCGTTCCAAAACATCAGCAAATCTCTAGATGATTTTGAGATGCTAGCTGCAATCAATGTTATCAAGATGAGAGCATAGTTCTATGCCAAAACGAAGCATGTAGCATTTGGTTCCATGGCCGCAAAATAGAGGGTACAAAGGTGGACAAGCGTCAGGACTCTGTAAAAGAGTGGTGTTCTGCCAAAAAAAACTGGCAAGGAGAAAAGAGAAAACACCACAGGATACAGAAAAGAATACACTCGCGACCACGAGCATGTCACCGTGCCCGTGCAGTAAGTGAACCAGAGCCTAACAGGTCATCATCCATGTAACTGTTTTCTCGATCCTCCTGGACTATTTCTTGTTTCCTGCACATACTCTAAGTATGCATCCTGAATTGCGTACGAAAACAATACGATGCAATCATTGTGCTGGCGTAGTGCACAACAATGACCTTGCACGCATCCTACTAACCAGAAAAGTCGACACAATAATAATTAGGGGCATGATGAGCATCTCCAGAAGATCAGAAGCCCGGTCCCCATGGTCGAGAAAGTGACATGTGTCCCCAAGGACCACTAAATATACACGAAAATAGTCGTAGCCCCAATTTGAATGAGTCCCGCATCGACCATCTCTCCGGCTGCAACACCTCTTCTCGGAACGCTGCTCCTCCGCATGGTTGGTCCTCGACCACCGCAGGATAGTGTCGCCGACCACCACCCACAACACCACCACCAACACCAACGTCAGCCGCATCCCTGTCCATGGCTATTAGAACCTCTTACGTTTGTATCAGCGCCCACCAAGGTTTGCAGCAACACCATCCGCCCAAGGTAGCAACTCCGGCCACCCAAAACAGCAACGCCCACAGCTGCTGGTAGCAATGTAGAACTTTTCGCAGCTCCGGTGACCATGACCGGAATGACCCCCGTAGATAGCAATGGCGGGCACCTATGGTATCATAGATTGGCACTACAGCTAGCAGCGGAGCCACTCGTAACAATGGTGGCTGCTGCAGGTAGCAGCCTGCGGCTGCCTATGGTAGCAACGATGGGCGCCTCATGTTGCAAACGGAGGCTCCACGGGTAGCAACATCGCCACTGGTAATAATGGTGGGTGCCTATGATGGGCTGGAACCTGTGGTAGAAAAATGAGCGTGACATGTAGCAAATGACAACCTAGTAGGTAGCAAAGGCGGGCACCATTAGCAGCAGCGCCGGATGGTTCTTGCAACAATATGTGGAAGTGGGCCAGTATGTGGGGACGTGTGGCTCCATTCGTGCCTACCCAGAAGATCGATCCTCTAGGGAAAATGTTTCATTCCCCTAATAATTATCATATTTTAGAAAGCTATGCTTCGTCAAGTATAGCGAGCATTACACGGAGGCACATACAAAGCGCCTTCTAAGTGAGGATTCTGAAAACCTGTCATAGCTGACATTTGTGGCAGTTTATTTTCTAATTGCAACTCGTGCATCTATTTTATACACCATTGCTATCCTAATTGGTTCGTTCGCGATGACCTGTGGATAGGCTAGAGGCTCATGTTGTCCTAGGACAGGATACTACACCCAACGACATCCCTATTTGTCCAGGGGTGGGGAGGGATCTTTAAGAAAATAGTCCCATAACTCTTGGTCTAGGCACAAACCAAGAAGAGGCGGGGCTCTCTCCAATCATTCCGAAGAGCTAAGATCACATAAAGAAAAAATTATCTAGCTCAGCAGGTTTCGACCCAGGTGAATCAGATCAATGAAAGAAGAGAGCCTAAACTTAAGGCTTTTCCAAGCCTTGCCGATAGGAGCCTCATGGCTTGCTCAGTTTGCTCGCAAAGTTCTTAGGTCAGTATATGTGGACAAAGTCTCGTTCATTAAGCAAGAGTAGCACACTAGCACAACTCGCTTTGCTTTTTAACACGGAGCTCGCTGCTGTCAAAGCCTACTTCAAAAGTACAGCGCGTGCGTTAGCACTACGAGCACTACGGCTTTTCAGCCTCCCGTTGCTGGTTCTGAACTATCAATGATCCTAGAGATCAACCTTCAAACCTTTGTCTTTCAATCTCAGCGAGGCTTTCTTTTTAGCCATCTTTCATTTTGCACATTACAGACATAAATAATACTAATAAATGACATATCTCATAATGAAATGAAAAGTTAGCTTGATCGCCAAGGAGGTGGACAAGCGTCATGGCTCTGTAAAAGAGTGGGTTTCTGCCAAAAACAGCTGGCAAAGAGAAAATAGAAATCACCACAGGATACAGAAAAGAATACACTCGCGACCACGAGCATGTCACCGTGCACGTGCAGTAAGTGAACCAGAGCCTAACATGTCATCATCCATGTAACCTTTTTCTCGATCCTCCTGGACTATTGAGCAGTGCTATACGTACGATAGAATTTGTCCGATGGTTTTGTACGATTAGACTCATATTAGCACGAGTCAGTATGTGGGCCAGATCATATGGAGTCCCTAGCGAGTCTAGTCGTACGTGAATAGTACATATTCTGTCGTACGCAAGACATTTCCGTGGACTATTTCTTGTTTCCTGCACATACTCTAAGTATGCATCCTGAATTGCGTACGAAAACAATACGATGCAATCATTGTGCTGGCGTAGTGCACAACAATGACCTTGCACGCATCCTACTAACCAGAAAAGTCGACACAATAATAATTAGGGGCATGATGAGCATCTCCAGAAGATCAGAAGCCCGGTCCCCATGGTCGAGAAAGTGACATGTGTCCCCAAGGACCACTAAATATACACGAAAATAGTCGTAGCCCCAATTTGAATGAGTCCCGCATCGACCATCTCTCCGGCTGCAACACCTCTTCTCGGAACGCTGCTCCTCCGCATGGTTGGTCCTCGACCACCGCAGGATAGTGTCTCCGACCACCACCCACAACACCACCAACAACACCAACGTCAGCCGCATCCCTGTCCATGGCTATTAGAACCTCTTACGTTTGTATCAGCGCCCACCAAGGTTTGCAGCAACACCATCCGCCCAAGGTAGCAACTCCGGCCACCCAAAACAGCAACGCCCACAGCTTCTGGTAGCAATGTAGAACTTTTCGCAGCTCCGGTGACCATGACCGGAATGACCCCCGTAGATAGCAATGGCGGGCACCTATGGTATCATAGATTGGCACTACAGCTAGCAATGTTCGGCGCTACAGCTAGCAGCGGAGCCACTCGTAACAATGGTGGCTGCTGCAGGTAGCAACCTGCGGCTGCCTATGGTAGCAACGATGGGCGCCTCATGTTGCAAACGGAGGCTCCACGAGTAGCAACATCGCCACTGGTAATAATGGTGGGTGCCTATGATGGGCTGGAACCTGTGGTAGAAAAATGAGCGTGACATGTAGCAAATGACAACGTAGTAGGTAGCAAAGGCGGGCACCATTAGCAGCATCGCCGGATGGTTCTTGCAACAATATGTGGAAGTGGGCCAGTATGTGGGGACGTGTGGCTCCATTCGTGCCTACCCAGAAGATCGATCCTCCAGGGGAAATGTTTCATTCCCCTAATAATTATCATATTTTAGAAAGCTATGTTTCGTCAAGTATAGCGATCATTACACGGAGGCACATACAAAGTGCCTTCTAAGTGAGGATTCTGAAAACCTGTCATAGCTGACATTTGTGGCAGTTTATTTTCTAATTGCAACTCGTGCGTCCATTTTATACACCATTGCTATCCTAATTGGTTCGTTCGCGATGACCTGCGGATAGGCTAGAGGCTCATGTTGTCCTAGGACAGGATACTACACCCAACGACATCCCTATTTGTCCAGGGGTGGAGAGGGCTCTTTAAGAAAGTAGTCCCATAACTCTCGGTCTAGGCACAAACCAAGATGAGGCGGGGCTCTTCGAATCATTCCGAAGAGCTGAGATCACATAAAGGAAAAATTATCTAGCTCAGCAGGTTTGGACCCAGGTGAATCAGATCAATAAAAGAAGAGAGCCTAAACTTAAGGCTTTTCCAAGCCTTGCCGATAGGAGCCTCATGGCTCGCTCAATTTGCTCGCAAAGTTCTTAGGTCAGTACGCGGAGCTCGCTGCTGTCGAAGCCTACTTCAAAAGTACAGCGCGTGCGTTAGCACTATGGCTTTTTAGCCTCCCATTGCTGGTTCTGAACTATCAATGATCCTAGAGATCAACCTTCAAACCTTTCTCTTTCAATCTCAGCAAGGCTTTCTTTTTAGCCATCTTTCATTTTGCACATTACAGACATAAATAATACTAATAAATGACATATCTCATAATGAAATGAAAAGTTAGCTTGATCGCCTCAGAGTGTCCAACATCATCTGTGAGAACCTGTAGACCCTTCATGATGATAATCGGTTGTGAGCACAAAATAGTTATGGGTTCCTCGGAACAATAACAGGTTCATTATAGATAAATAGGAGGGACCTCTAGCCACCTTCCATTCATCATTTGAGGCGGTCTTCCCTTGGTGTCCACCCGTTGACCCATCACTAATGAGGGCTTATGGTTTTGACTTGGTTCATTTGAACCTAAGAAGCATTCTCCGACTGAATATCTTCTGATTGGTTATGTGAGACGGTGCTTGTCGAGACACCGAGACTCTCTAAAGTGTTGGGCGAGCCATAGTGAGCAAGCTATTTATGCTAAACTTTACTACTTGTCTGTAATTATATTCTCTTGGCATATAATCTAAACAATTACGATTTTATTTCATAATTAAAAAAATAGCAATCTAGGAATTCATATTTATTATGTAAATTAACTTCCAGCATGAAAAATGCGGTTATATTACATTTGATGCATTATATTGCAATGAAAACAACTTTCTTTTATTCCTTATTGCGCAAAATATTTGGTTAAACCCAATTTTTTAATAAAGAATTAAACAACAATGCATGTTGTCATAGAGAAACATGTGTGTCAGATGAATTGCAATTATTTTTATGTTTTTCATATCTATTTTAGCTTTCCTTAAATATCATGATATAGAGCTCTATGGCTCATAGAGGTATCTAGACTGCATAATTGTGTATTTGTTTTTTTTTTTGAAAAATGACTCTTTGTTCCTCACAACCAGACGGTGCCAAGCTGGATCATATATCCACTTCGACACTTTGTCACGCTGAGAAAACCGCAAAGAGAATTTTGTGAGCTCGAAGACCGAAAATGCGATACATACAATAAACAGAGAAATCGATCATACAAATCCTCTCCTGGTCTTAGTCATCATCTTTGTGTCGCCACCGGTAGGGTCCTTGAAAATCTAGGCCGCTGCCACTGCTGCCCCGGGCACTAGCCTATGTAGCTTCGTTATGGGAGGTTTTGGGACATGTGAGTACTACTATGGATCAAGTGCGGTTGCGCGAGATGGGGTGCACAAAATATAAAGAATAATGCTCAGCGGTGGTGGGCAACACCAGTCAGCGGCACATGCATGAGCATCCTCCATGGTGAGACATACTTTAAACGTCGAATCAAATCCACAACGCGGTAAAATATGCCTCTGTTTAGATTACCCTGTGAATCCCCTCTTGATAGTATGGGAAACTACTACAAACTGAAACAAAAGACATGTCGGCTTCCTGCTCTTTTCTCTTCCTAATGTTATTATCAAACACCAAAACATATTTTCAAGGGAAATGCTCTTTCAGTTATCCATACCCCATATTCGGTAAGAAGCTTGTACAACCACTTATCAAGGATGGCAATAATTTTAAACTCATGAATAGCGAGCCCACCTTCATCTTACCCTAAAAAAAAGCCCACCTTCATCTTCGGATGACAAACCACACTCCGTTTACGCGATCAATACTTTTTTTCACATTGTCTTCTTGCCAAAGGAATCTTTCTCAGAAATAGTCCAACATTTTTAAGACTACTTGATGAGAACTAATCTTTCGCATACGGATAGCAATTTTTCTTTCCAGCTACTTAAACTTTTTAAGTCTTATCTCAATGTGTTTCCATTCAGCATTAGTAAGTCTTCGACAATGTATCGGAATATCTAATAGACAACTCACATTAATTATTAGTATGTCTCCTATCATGTGCGAGAGAGAGAGAGTTTTGATTTATGATTATTATGTCACATGTCGAGAGAGTACACGTTTCGCGTAACATAGACGGTTAAGAGTGTACAACGTGTGTTATGTGAGATCCTAACAAGTAGAAGTTCTTTTTTTTTTGTGAATATCCCACCGATTTATCAATAATCATCAACGGTACTACAAAAACACCAAAAATAATAAAAATTACAAATAAGTTTTTATACAACCTAGCGAGAACTACATGCGCTACCTTTATGGTTTGACACTGTCTAGAAGCCATGACGTCCAGCTGTAACCACTCATGGTCCCATACTCTGCTAACTCTATCGTCAAAGGGTGTTGACTTCTCGTTTCTGCAAAGAGGATAGCTAGGCATCTACACAGTCATCAGGAAGAGAGAGAATGCATTTGCAGCCATGTCGTGTATGTTGGCTTTTCTTCTGGAGTTGAGAGTGCAATACTGAAAGAGTGTTTATCCTTCTCTTTAGTTTTTTTCGTGCTGCTCGATTGTTTAGACTTGCTGGCTAGAGTTTGACGCTTCCTTCCTTAAACTGTTGCTTCTTAATTTTGTTTTCACAATCCTTTCACTATTGTTTGGCAACAATTTCTGCACCGTTCGTCTCCTCAACTTCTAAGTATGGCTCTTGCTTCTTAATCAGTACGGATAACAAACAAGTTGCCATTTGAGAAAATCGACGCATACATGTTTGGAATAACGAGGAAAGGAATGCAAGAGAGTAGTAGAGCATATATGTACATGTCTTTGCAGCCGGGTGAGAGATGTGATCTACCGAGGTTGGGAGGATTAATGGGACGGTATGTTACTAAGGTCAGCGAGTACTTCACCACGAGTTCAATGTGTGGTGGTGTTCAGTGACTAGAATAATGGTGGATGTGAGTCAAAGTACAATGCCAGTTTATATAAAAGTCTCTACTATACTCCTTGGCATAGCCTTGCCTATTTCTGAGTCCATGTTCCTCTCAATGAGGCAACACAATGGAACTATTGCTAAGTCGTTAACATATGAACACAAGCTTATACCTTAAGAAATGTCATTCAGCAATGAGGATGGAAGACATCAGGTTAAATTCTTTCAGACAGTAGGGCAAAGCTTGTAACCATGAGCGCTCCGAAACACCTAAAAATTTGTAGATGATCTTCAGATGCTGACTGCAATTAACATTATCTAGATGAGAGCGTAGTTCCACGCAAAGACTAAGCATGTAGCATTTGGTTCCATCGAAGAAAAATAGAGGGTGCACATGTTGACAAGCGCCAGGGCTCTGCCAAGAACATATGGAAAAGAGAAAGGAGAAAACACCACATGATACAGAGAAACCAGCAGCAACAGTCACCACAGAGAAACCAGCAGCAGTCACCACAGAGGCAAAACGCTCAAACCAGGCACGAGGGGCCTATTTCAGGCCATAAAGGGAACGTCGAAGACGACAAACCATCCCATCGGGAACAGAATACCCAGGAGGAGGCTGCATATAAACCTCCTCACTCAACTCGCCATTAAGAAAAGCATTCTGAACATCAAGCTGGGACACAGACCAGCGTCGAACAGAAGCAACAGCAAGAAGAGTACGCACAGTGGTCATATGGGCCACAGGGGCAAAAGTCTCATCATAGTCACGGCCGTGTTCCTGCTGAAAACCACGAGCCACAAGATGCGCTTTATAGCGCTCAAGAGATCCATCAGAGTGGGTCTTAATTTTATAGACCCACTTACACGTGATAGGACGAACACCAGAAGGGGGAGAAACAAGATCCCAGGTGCCAGTGCGCTCAAGCGCAGCGATCTCCTCAGCCATGGCAAGCTGCCATTCAGGATGACACGCAGCATCCCGATAAGAAGTCGGCTCGGAGACGACAGAGAGACCATACTGACTAGGAGAGTAACGGTCTGGAGCACGACGCTGACGAACAGGCCGTGAAGAAGGAAGCTCATCCGCGGAAGATGACTCATTAGAAGAGGAGGAAGAAGGAACATCAGAGGAAGGGTCCGAAGCCGGAGAACGGGGAGAACTAGGGGAACTAGACGGAGGAGAGGATGACGCCGAAAACAAAGGAGGCGCATCAGAAGGAGGAGGTGGAGGAGAAGGCACAGCGAAAGGTGTATCAGGAAAAAGAAGAAAAGAGAGATCATCCGTTGGGTAAGTACTAGAGGTGGGTTGAGGATAGAAAGGACGCGTCTCATCGAACGTGACATCACGAGAGATGCGCATCCGACGACCAACGGGGTCCCAACAGCGATAGCCCTTATGCTCATCACTGTAGCCGAGAAAAACACACTCAACAGACTGAGCGGTCAGTTTGGTGCGTTCGCGAGGAGGGAGAAGGACATAGCAAACGCAACCAAATAAACGAAGAGTCGAGTAGTCTGGACAGGTACCAGAGAGACGCTCGAGAGGAATGCCACCCTGAAGAGCAGCGGAAGGCTGGATGTTAATGAGGTAAGTCGACGTAGCGACAGCCTCAACCCAGAAATGCGGCGGAAGAGAGGAAGCAATCATCATAGCACGGGTAGTCTCAAGAATATGATGATGCTTACGCTCGGCGACACCATTTTGAGCATGGGCGCCGGGACACGAGAACTGAGCAAGGGTGCCCTGCTCAACAAGAATGACACGCAGGTGCTGGGAGATATACTCTCCTGCAGAATCAGCATGAAACACACGAATAGGAGTAGAATACTGCGTACGAACCATGGCCACAAAGCGCTGATAAATAGCAAGCACCTTACTGAGAGAGCGCATAAAAAACAACCAAGTGTACCGTGAAAAATCATCAATAAACAAAATATAGTATCGATGGCCCCCTTTTGAAGCAAAGGGAGCTGGACCCCAAACATCTGAATGAACTAAATCAAAAGGTCGCTGAGATACAGACACACTAGTAGGATAGGGAAGCTGAATCTGTTTGCCTAACCTACAACCCTGACACGAATGTAAAGACACATCTTCTGAGACAGGCCCCAGAAGACCACGACGAACTAAACGGGAGCCACAAAGATGACCCAACCGATGATGCCACTGCTGAAACGAGCCAGTGATAGAAGCAGCAAGCGCAGGAGAACTGGCACAGGAAGTGTCAGCGGAAGGAACGCGAAGCCAGTCTAACTCCCATAGCCCCGGAGACTCAATGCTGCGAGGGCCAGCTCCAACCAGAGCCTGTGTACGACGGTCCTGAACAACACAAGAATCAGCGTCAAGAATGACACGACAACCAGAATCAGTAAGCTGACTAGCAGAGAAAAGGTTCATCTTAAGACTGGGAACATGAGAAACATCAGGAACAGAGAAAGAGGAAGTAGAGAGGGTGCCTCGACTGGAAACAGGAAGAGAGGTACCATCAGCCGTGATAACACGAACAGGAGAAATAAGAGAGCGAAGAGCAGAAAGAATAGAAGACGCAGAAGTCATATGAAAAGAAGCTCCAGAATCCAGATACCACGGGGATGACGTACCTCCACCTTCCCGGCGACCAGCCCTCCTCCCCACCTCCTCCCCTCTGCCACCGCTGGCGCGGGCCGCCGGGCAAAGCCCCTGCGGCACCGACGGCGATGGACCTTCCCTTCGCCGCTCGCGAGGCGAGGAGATCGGGCCCTCCTCGACCTGGCATCGGTGAACCATGGTGGCACTGGAGCTCGGCGGCGAGGCCTGGTCCTGGCAGTGACGAGCGGAGGTGCGGCGCGACGGCGCCTGCTTCCCTCTCGGTGGTAGGGACGGCCCAGGCGCGGGTTCTAGGCGAGCTCGACCAGAGATCTGGCGGCGCTAACGGAGCTCTGATGATGTAGCGGCGGCGGGGTACTCGGGGTGCAGGGGACCGACGGTGGCGGCGGTTTGGTTGCAGCAGCACGCGGCGGAGCGAAGGGCCCCCGATTTGGGCTTGATCCGGGCGGGCCAGGCCTGATCTAGGCCTGTTCCAGCCCTATCTAGTACTGTGGCTGTGTCCGGATGGCTCTCACCGTGAGTGATGGAGGGAAGTTACCCTCCCCCAAGGCGCCAGCGCCTCGATGCCTACACGTCCGTGCGCCCTTCCCGGCCTTCTCGTCGGCGGCGCGCTGTGGCTCTGGTCGGTGCTTTGGCTAGAGCTCGTGTATGCCGGGGCAGCCACCCCGGAAGGTGGACTGCATAGGCGTCTCTTCCGCGAGCGTCGTGGCAGTGGTGGTGGTTCCTCCCCTTGGTCATGTGGATGGCGACGAGAGGGCGATGTGAGGCTTTGGTGTTGGTGGCGCTTCGGCTTCGACAACTCCCAGATCGCGTGTCGGCAACCTATCTTGGGGACAACGAGCGTGGCGGATACCGAGGAGCGGCCGAAGGTTTTTCCGGGTGAAAGCTCAGTGCCTCGGCACCATCGGCGGCGATGCATGTGGGTATCGTTACCTTCTTGGGGCGTCGATGCGGCTACCTTCCACGCGACAGGGCTCCGGGTGAAAACCCTTGACTTTTGGTCTCGGCGGCGGCGGCGCGGTGTGTCATGACCCTCTTGGGGGCGTCGTCGTGGAGCCCCGGGTCACCCCGGTATCGACTCGTTGTCCTCGGTGGCAAGTTTAGGCTTCCGTGTTTTTCTTGTTTATTTTGATCTGCCTTGTATAAGGGGTCTCCCTCCATCTTGTATCTGTTGGGCTGTTGTGGCTTTATTTATAAAGCGGGGCAAAAGCCTAGTTCGAGATACTGCACGGGGAGAGATTTGACTTGGGCCAACTTTTGCCTCTTCATTGGTAGCCTGTTTTCTCGTTCTCCCCCAAAAGGCTTTGGCGTTTGATTCGCCTGTGTAGCAAGAGGCAATGGGTGGTTATGCATTTAACTAACATACTTGATCTTAATCTCATCTAATCTACCTAACTATGACTCTATTTGAGATAATGTCTAGATAAAAGATACTCCTCGAATGTTATGAATCCATTTCTGCAAACGATTTGTAATTTCGTTGAGTGTTTGAAACTCTACGCCGTGTTACTATTTAAAGCTTTTTTGAATGAATTTGTCGATCATTTGAAATTTCCTTTGAGAGGAAGCTTCAGTTCATCATTCCACACAATTTTCATGTTGTAAGTTTACTGATTTGATATTCCTATAAGAGTAGATCTAGATCAATGTACAGTATATTAGAATAGTTTAAATCTACTCATTTACAAATGTTAAAATGAAAAACTTACAATACGAAAGTTGTGTGAAAAGGTGAGGAGGAGCTACAACTCAAAGGAAATTTCAACTCGGTTGCCCCTGGATGATGAATTTGGCAAAATTTGTTCACAAAACGTATACATATGAACGTGAAATAGACCACTAAAAGGTGAACGAAAGTAGAAACTATTTGTGGGAATGGAAACACAACATCGATGTGCATCTTTTTTTATGTATAACTTATTTTGAATCGGTGCATGGTTATGTAGATCAGAGGGGATTAAGTTAACCATGTTAAGTAAATAAAGTTATGTATCCTGGCTGCACCCAGCTAGCCAAAGTTTCCATGCCCAGGTCCTGACTTCGTGAAAACACTCAAAAATCGGTGTTCCTAGCAGGTCAATTTCCGGGCTGCTTTAAAACTAGTGCCATGCAAAAAATGATTCGACTCAACACAACAAACGGGAGAGTGAGCTAGCAAACACGCCCCTAGTGCACAACAACCACCTTGTGCGCATTTTGCTAGCCAGAAAAGTCGTTGTGGGAATAATTAGAATCTTTTACTACCTCCATTCCGAAATGTTAGGGTTTTTAGAAAGCTAGAACGGAGATAGTAGGAAGTTAGAGTTTGTAAAGTATAGCCGGTTCTACGCAAAATCACATCCAATACAAAGCGCCTTATACGTGAGGATTCTGAGGGCAACTCCAAGGATCCACCACAAAACAGACCGATTTGCGGTCCGTTTGCGGGCCAGGGAGGATCGCAAGGGCAAGGACGGACCGTTTGCAGGTGGTTGTGCACCCAATCGCCCCCATAAGTGGGCCCTGTAGGCCGCGGGATCTCTTGATAGCGGCTCAAGCTGTCATTAATGGCGATGGCTACATGTCGGCGTCCCATCGACGATTAGCACCAGCAGCAATTTTCCCACATGCGGCCTCAGTTGTTTCTCGCACGGGACGCAACATTTCCTACCGACCTCGCCGTTTCCCGCCGCGGCCATACTCTTTCCTGCCACTGCCTCGCCATTTCCCGCCGACGGGCACCAGACGGTCTATAAAAAAGGCCTGCGGGCGGGGATGGAGAGGCACATCTACCACGCCATTCCCACGACTCCACCATGATTAGGCACCTCCCTACCACCTGGCTCAACTCGGTGAGTCCGCATGGCTTCGGCACCAACCGTCCCTAGCTTTGGCACGACAGAGAGGAGGACGCCGTGCTCAACACGGCGCTGGCAGACTGGGACCGAGAGGAGCAGGACAACGACATCGATTGGGCCAGATGGGACGGAGCTGGCGAGGGAGGCCATCCTCGCCTCCATCGATACAGCGCGTGGCGAGGTGGCACATGACGCCATCGAACACCACGTCATTGCGCTGTTACGGGCATCGGCGAGGCCGTTTGCAGGCCACCGTTGGACCGTGGCTTCCGTCCGATTCGGACTGGCCCGGTACGTTTGCCGGGGGTCGTTGGAGTTGTCCTGAGAGCGCAAAATACATTTGTGATGGTTTTGTGCTACACGGAAATAAAAAATGTTTAGTTTTTAAACCATCACAAAACCTAACCGGCCATCACGAGCATAACTACATGGAAACCTTGCTACTCCACTTCACCATCGGCCCTGCCCCCTTTGACGGCAAAGTCCTAGTCCCTGACGAGCCGGTGACAACAATGCAAAGTACATGGATGGCGTCGGGGACATGAGTGATAGAGGAGCTGAGGGCATCTCCAGCCGGCCGACACAAAGTGATGACCCAAACCGTACGTTCTTGATCCGGATGGGTCGGGCCACAGAGAGAATTTTGGTTGTGGTCCGGCCTGTCTAGCAAGGGCACCCAGCGGCGTAGGAGTTCCGGCGAATACTTGTCGCGCCCGTGCTTCCACCCAAGGGGAAGAGTTGGACGACCTCTCCGGCTTCGTCCAGCCGAGGGAAGCGCCAATCAAGCAACACGGGAGCTCCCAGAAGCCCGAGGCCGGTTCCTCCTTCTGGAGGACGGAGGTCAACCGCACGACCGGCCAACCCTTGAGTTGTGATGTTCTCAACAACGTCATGTTGCCGCAGCACCTTCGACAAAAAGAACTCGAGTTGGTGTACGCGGAGATGCTCGAGGTTGTACGCGCTCGCCCTGGTGTCGAGGCGTTGTGCGTCTGCCTTGGCATAACAAACGAGGAGCTAGACACACAAAGGGTGATCTACCGCTCTCTCGTAGAGGAGCAGGGTGTTGTTGACCCACCGCACCCGGGCCACATCGAAGCCTTCATGCGGTGTGATGGCATGTGAGGATTTTTGCCGCCGTCGCACCGTGCATGTAGTTTAGCTAGTTGTTCCCGTTCAAACTTTTGTAAAACATCTAAATTTGAATGGAATATTTTATCTAGTTGTTTGGTGGTGAACCGCACATTGCGTTCGTGTTGGATGGCTGCTAATGGGACACCGGTGGGATGGGAATGCTGCCGGAGCGCCCACCCGATGCGGCTGGTGTACATGTAGGTGGGAGCTTTGGCTAGAGAAGGAAGATGTCCATGGACAATGCTAAAATGACAAACATATGGCCAACACGTGGGCGGGAAAAAGCCAGAAGTGGCAGGAAAAGGGCGGGGTAGGCGCGGAAACTGTCTCAAGCGACATCGACGCATGCAGCGAAGCGGTGTTGCTAGCGGTCGAACTTTTTGTGTCGCTTACATACTAGTCCCACTGCCTGATGTCCGGACACTCGGTCTGACAACGTCCACGCAGACGCATCGGCCACCCAAATTTGGTATGCCGATGGGTCACCCCAGACGAGTCGGTCCGGATGGGTGGTGTCACTGGAGAGGATGCGTCCGCCGCTCGGATCCGGTCTGACCGATTCGGACACAGCAGGACCATTTGGATCGTGTCGTTGGAGACTCCCTCGTTGGACATGCCCTCGTGACAAGAATGCCAAGTGGTGTAGGCAACCCACTCAATGTCATCTAGCTACTCTGACGGCCATGCACAAAGGCACACGTCACTTCCACACTATCACCGCATGCCTCCTAAACGAGAAAGAGGTGAAACAACATGTGGGCTTGTCTTCTGGAGTCAACAACACATGACTAGAGGAGACACCAATTTTATCTTTCAGCCCATTTATCTAGTTTCAGACAAACCCATCAACTCTCTGAAATTTCTACAGTTAGACGAGCGACACTTATTATGGATCGGAGGGAGTAGAAAAAATAGAAAGATTTGTACACTAGCACAATGCTTTTCTTAGGGAAGCGCTCCTGGTGCCTTGCATTGCGATAACTCTTGCTTGTTTATCCTTTTTCGCAGTTTTTACTACCGCTAGGCCACAACCATGCACCATCCTCTATTCAACTTCCGGATATGTGATTCATGTGTTTTGAATTAGTACAAATACCTTATGAGTTACCGCCTTATATGCATAAATCCATACTGGTTTGGAATCATGGGAAAGAACAATGAAGTGAGTGGAGTATATGTTTATAACTACACTGGGTGTGAGATGTAACTTATAATGGGGTTGGTGTTCAGAAATAGTGGGGCATGATATTATGAAGGTAGCGACTTCGTAGGGAAAGTGTGTGGGGTTGGTGATCCCTGACTGGAGGAGATGGAGATGAGTTTAGTATTATGGGTTTACTTATTCAAATTGATCTTGTTACCAATTAAAAACATTATTTTTTACTTGATATTGTTAATAACCATAATATGATCTTATTGGTTGAAACTTCGTGTGTGATTTCGGTTGGACAGTTCCATATTATTTACGGCGCTCAGGAGCTGTAGCATAGCAGCTCGACAGTTGACTCATTTAGATAATGGAAAGTTGTATCGTTTTTTCCTTCTCGACTTCTCGTGGGAGAAATAGTGTACATGTTGCATTACATGTAGACACCCAAAGGCCCTTATCTGAGATGTCTCTAATAGATTTTCATAGTTCTTGTATAGATGACATGTAGACACATCATTCCAAAGCTCCCTATCTGGGGACATGTATGAGGGTCTTGTGCAATAAAAAATGATTTTTCTCGAAAATCCATTTCTCATTGAGAAGTTACTCCAATTTGAATCAGAGTTGCAGAAGTAAAAAATTGTCGCCTTCAACTCGCCTAATCTGAAAGGATCGTTCAGGTGCAATAAATCTTAGGCGCAGCATAACCAGTCTCAGCTCAGCTGGGGCTAGGGGATCTATGTTGGGCTGTTTACCGCAAGGAGTGAAAATGGTTGTGTCACACTGCATGCTCCTCCTCGCTAGAGACTGCAAAGTGCGAAGTCGTCACCCACGCAAAGCTCCTGGCTGAATGAAGTTCTTATGACACTGGTCCTTTGCAAGGAGATGGATGAGAAGCGACACGAGTCGACGACAACATGCCGACTGCTGAGAGCGTCACACATTGGTGGAGCCGAATCATGATCTAAGTGTTAAAATTTGTTTGGTCACATATTCTTAGGTTATATAATTAGTGTACGAGCAGTTACTGGCATTGATCATATCGGATTTATATTACTAGTTTTATCATCAAAGCTATGTTTTTCAATACATATCATGTTGTTTAAACAATAAGTTACTTTCTAATATTATGGTCAAAGTATTACTATGAAGACCACATGAATGGCTAAAAGTATTTATATTGTGAATCACAAGAGATAATTCGTAATTAACTTTTTGGTTTTTGGGTGGTCGGAGGGATAGTTGTACCCCCAACTTGACAGAGGTTGATGTTTCATCTATAACGAGGCACTTGTGGTGACATCTTCAATTTTTTGTGCTCCATGACTCCAATATTCTATAGACGTTGTATACTTGTCTCAAATGTCAGTTACTTACAAAAGGATAAGTAGAAATTTTTTGTTGCACCTTTTTATGTGTGCAATTTTTCGTGGCAGTAATATAATTTCAACACCAGTACACCACAAACTAAATTTAGTAACCCGTATCAAAATATTTACGGGAGTATCAAGCAATGGTGCGATCTAAGAATGCACATACCAGAAACGGAAAATGAATAAATTCTACTATGGGCACATACAAAGAAAACATTCATGGGCCGTGTCTTCATTGGAGGTAGATATTTCGATCTGCATGGCGGAGGCGGCTAAAAATGGAGCGCCGAGGCTCCTTAGGAGACGTTTGATCCCGGTCAATCTTTTTCAGCGGCTAATGCTTCTGGATCGGAGGACTAAGATGGTAGTTCAGGGTTATCTAATCCGTAGAAGGAAGTTAGAAGACCGATTTGAGGGCCTCAATCTATGTGGTGAAGATGGGACCGGTTTAGATATTTCAAAGCGGATTGATGATCTAATGGTTAAGTACGTTGGCTGGATCCTTTTAGGATAATACTCCCAAGGCCTTCAGCCATGTGGCTATGTTTAAAAAGATGAGAACTGCGTGTGCGGCAGGCTGGCAGCAAAGGATGTTACTTTAAAACCATGGGATCAAACTTATTCATAGTTGAGTTCTAGTGTTTGAGTGATTGGAACCGCGTGATGGAAGGAGGGTCTTGGTTGTTTCATTGAGCGGTTATAATTCTTGCTGAATATGATGGTTTCTCCAATGTCCATGACTATAGACTTGATAAACTTCCGGTCTGGGAAAGGGTGCAAGGTATACCTAGGGGGTTGATGAAGTAAAACAACTACTCCCTCCGACCCAAATTAATTGACTTCGATTTGTCTACATTCGAATGTATTTAGCTGTCTAGATACATCCGAATATAGACAAATCGAAGTCAATTAATTTGGGTCGGAGGGAGTAGCAGAAAGGGTTGCGAATAAGGTCGGTAAGCCTCCGTTTACAGTGATAGTAAACTAGGGGAGGATTAACCCCTTGAGATATCTACGACCAAGAGTTTGTCCAGGTGTGAGTAAACTACTGGTTCAATTTGTTCCGATAAAGTTGAAGGAGACGAAGAAATATCCAGCTCAATATGAAAATTTGCCATACTTTTGTAATTTTTGTGGTCGTGTATATTGTACATGAGGTCACAGAGTGTGGGGATGAGGTACATGAAGAAGACGCGTCTCAGTTGGGAAATTGCTTGCAAGTGAATTTTGAACACTCGTTTTCCACAGGGGCGGGCATAGGTAGTGAAGCCTGTGGGGGTTTTGTTGGTAGTGTTAGAGTATATTATTATTAAGAGACAGTAAAACTTACCTAGCTAGAAGTCTCTACAGCGATTTGAATCCTGAGCCGTCCGATCTGCCCATCTCACGGTCTGCATCTACCGATTATCCCTGAATCGTCAGTTACTACGATTTTTACTTCGTTCGATGTTTTCAAACAGTCCAGGTTCGTACCGGGCTGCTACTCCACAAGTGAAGTTAGATCACACCTGGTTTGTCAGCCTGCAAAACGAGCATATGGGCCTAGCGGTTGGCTAACGGCCCTCCTTATTCCCTTTCCTTTCTTCTCTTCGTTCGTCGACCCCTGCTTTACTAGCCCAAAGTCCAAGCGTCATCTCCTATTTTCGTTCTGCAGGAGCACGTCCCGTACAGTCCAATCTGAAACCCGTCGGTACAGATATAATTGATCATCCATGGTGTTTTTTTTAAAAACACAGTACAGTCGTAGACGCTCACAACACATACATGCATCCATCCCTATGAACGCATACACACACATCCTACCCCTATGAGCACCTCCGAGAGTTTGAGCCGACGGATTGGGTCTTGAGATTGACGAAGTCACCACGGACGCCTCGCTGTCGATAGAAAAGTCGCCTCCCACTGAAAGAATATTCCATCTTTTATGCAACACAGTGTTAAACCTGGGGTTTGAACTCTAGTGGGATGGGGGTACAACCACCCTCCTAGGCACCCAACCACAGGTTGGTTTGCCATTCATGGTGATTTTTTCTGAGATCTTTCATCATTTATGGTGATAAGCTCTAACTGTCTTCCTCCCGAAATAATGGTGATTAAGCTCGGCCTGCACTGCTTTGATAACCGTTTTCCTTATATTTTCTCGTGATTGGATGGGAGGTGGCGGATACATTCCGAAATTACCTACTCCCTCCGACCCATATTAGTTGACATGAATTTGTCTAGATTCGGATGTATCTAGACATGTTTTAATACTAGATACATCCGAATCTAGATAAATCCAAGTCAACTAATATGGGTCAGAGGGAGTATGTGAATGATCTGGTAAACTCTGTGGATGGAAACTGGGATGAGGAGCTAATTAATGAGCGTTTTTGGTCAGTTGATGCGCATTGAATCCTTCAAGTTCCTTTAAAACCGGCAAGAGAGGAATTAGTAGCTTGGCATTATACACAACTAGGTACTTTCACAGTCAGATCCGCATAACATTGTCAATGGAAATACATGTTTGAAAGGCATGAAAGAAATTGAGATAGTACAGAAGGGGCAGAAAACCCAGTGTGGGAACACTTTTGCTTCGGTGTCCCCCCTTCTATTCAAACTTTGACAAACCAAACTTGATACCGATTCGTTTTGAACACCATACGAACCCACCCGAAACGCGTATGGTCCACTTAGACGTATACTCACCGTACATGTATACTCACGTGCATGCGGGAGACCGAAATCGGGAGGTATATAGTAGCAGCAACAAAAATTCAGAACATGGCATGCAAAGACGTAGATCGCGATAAAGGGAGGTGGGATCAGCCGATGGGTCGTGGAGTATACCTAGTTCGACCTAGTACACCTATACGGAGGTGTACATGGCTTGGATATGAGTTTTGACTGGCTCAAAAGAAAACTAGCCCATGCAAACTTAAGTTTAGGGGGGGACAACGAAGCACACCTCGGGTGGAAAAGGCTATGGAAGCTGGATCTCCCTAGCAAAATAAAAAATATTGGGTGGCGATGATTCCTTTCCCTCATATACTTGCGAACACACACATAGACAATGAAGGTGGATGCCCGATCTATAATGCTGGTTGTGAATATATACATATGCTCTTCACTTGTGCAAGGGCAAAGTAGGTATGGAGGTATTTGTGTATTTTGAATAATATAGAAGGGATCACCGTTATTGATAGATTCATGCTATGTTATCATAGAGGATATCATAAGGATAAACAAACGAGTAGCTCTTCTGGGCCTTTGCTGAATTGATCCCCACAGTAGGGTGGTATACCTAGTGTGGGAGAGGAGACAAATAGTTCGTAGGGGGGGAGTGCAGGTGCTTTATCGATCGACAATGTCAACTGTGGCACTTGTAAGGAACTATATGGGTGCAAAAACAAACCTCAGGCGAAACAATGGAAGGGTTGGAAGAAACTACCTGCCAGAATATTAATGATTAATGTGGATGCAACTTCTAATTTGGATACTGGTAGAGGAGCAACATGGGCAGTCGTTCGTGATTACACGAGGCATTGCATTGCAGCTTTACAGAAAATTACCTCACAAGTTGTTGAGGACCCATAGCTGAAGCATATGCTTTCCAAGATGGTTTGATCCTTGCTCAACAGGTCGGAAGAAATAATTTAATTCTTCAAACTGATTGTATACAGGTGGTCGAAACTATGCAGAATGGGGGTTTTCTTGGCAACTTCCTCGGCTGCGATTTATGATGACTGCAACATTCTTTGGAGTGGTTTCGATTATGTGTCTTTATGACATTGTAATAGAGAAGCCAATCAAGTAGCACATGAACTTGATAGAGATGCTTATATGACTGGAAATTCTTGATATGACCGGAACTTGATAGAGATGCTTACATGAACTTGATAGAGATGCTTATATGGGGGTCCATAGTTGTGAATGCTAGCCAGATGATTTTGTTATACATGATATTTTGGTGAGTAAATAAGCATGACATAATGTATGGATTGTATGCTGACCTGGTGAGAAATCGCCAATTGGTTTAAATAAATCAAACATACGATATTTACATGGGAAGTACTTCGAGAATAAAGAGTTAGCCATAATGTTTTGCTGGAAAGTACTAATGACTGATGGCAAATTAATTTAAGATAAAATTCCCATAAGCTGTACTATTTTCCTTGTAATGTTCAAATTTTCTGACTAAAATATTCAGTGACAAGTTAATGATGCTGAATTATCTAATGTAAGATGGGTTTTTGCGCAGGAACTTTGAAGCACAAGCAGCATCTGGCATAAAGTATGGTTGGCAATGGCTAGTATTTCACAGATGTGTACTACGGGTGCCCTGGTGTTTTACAAATCTGTACTATTTCCGAAGAATTACTTGTACTCCTCTGCTTGTTGCTCCTCTCCCATGTGTTCTGGAAATGTTAATATCCTACAAATATGCCCGTTGCTCCTCTGTACTAACTTTGGTAAGTGCAAATTGTACTTTTCAGTTAACTGACATTTACCTAGATCAATAGAGGCATAAGAAAAATTCAGTCAATTTAAACATAACAAAACAGATTACTTCAATCATGGTGGGTGAAATCATGTCCTGTGTTCACTAAATTAAAGAGGTGGCTGTGCTTTACAAACATGAACAAAAACCATCAGAAAATAAGATACTTGGTCTGCCACGAATCTCCCTGTCTTTGAGGCCAGCTCAGGCACTAAAACAAGGGACAACTGCAGGACCCGAGCTTGTTTTTCACTTTGTCTACAATTGTTCGGAGATACCCGATGTCTGGATGAGTCATGTAGCTAGCAATTAGGATGATGTGACCCGCAGCAATACTACTCCTTGTATCACCTACTCAGATCTACTAAGTTTCCATGATCTTCTACTCATGTCTCATGACGTCGGGACGCGCCTGCTACTGATTCCTTTCATTCCTAACACTATTTTGAACGTTTATCATCTACAGTGTGCTCATCTTCCCAAGCAGAGCTCAGGCAACTTCGTCCAAAGAGTGCACCTATAAAGAAAAGGGCAACAATGATGTATATATAAAGGTGAAATTTAATGAGGACCGGGATCAGTTGGTAAAGTAGCTTGATGCTTTCTTTTATATTGGAATATGCACAGTCAATTATATCACATATTGGGATGTTTTTCTTGAAACACTAGTACGTCTGCCCAGTATGGAGGCACTCTATTTAATGTGATTTGTTTGTTGAACTTCCCAGCAAGAAACAAGAGAAAATGTAAAAGCACCTCCGGGTATGACACCGGTATGACACCGCGCTCGCTAAAATACCGGATCACTAGCTCCCAGGCGAGTAGCGCCGGCCACCGCCACCAGCCCACGCTGCGTTCACCTCCCTCCTCCCCTCCCTCCCGGGTCGTCTCGTGTCGGGCGACTCCGGAGGTCCCTCTCCCACCCTAGCGATCCCCTGCTTGATCTACTCCCCACGGCCTTCGTCGGTGGTGGCGGCCACACCCAGCCTGTCAAAGATGGGGGGTGAGGGCGGACAAACTCCGATGGTCTCCTATGGGTGAGGCGGGCCATCATCGGGGAGGCGCATGTGGAACGTGGGTGGTGACAGAGGTCTTCCATGGTGGTGCGTTGACCGGCGGCGGGGGCTCCTTCTCGCTACGCGGTTTGGCCGGATCTGGCGGAAGATCATCCCTGTACTATCGTCTTTTTCCTCGATGCTAGCCTAGCCGGTGAGGTTCGAAGCGGCTTCCAACATGACCGAATCGGAAAACAAAACAAAATGAGTTTGTCTATGTAAAATCTTAACCGATTCAGGAAAAAGAATTTTGTTTTACTAAAAAGTATAACTTACACTTTTTATCTAGTGAACTTTAGTGCAAGTTGTACTTTTCGGTAAACTGACACGTATCTGAATTAATGGGCACCTAAGAAAATTATAGTCGATTGACACCTAGAAAGATCGATAACTTCAACCATGGTGGGTGAAGTTATGCCCCATGTACACCAAATTAAGAGGTTGTTGTGTTTTCAGAGGGTGAATACAAACCATCAGAAAATGAGAAATTGGTCTGCCCTGAGCCACCAGTCTTTCGGGGCCGCGCTAGCACTAGAACAAGCTAACATCTGCAATACATGTGCCTGGTTCTCTGGTTGCAACTTCCTCTATAAATGGTCGGAGATCCATATAATGTCGGGGCGGTAAAACAGGCAGCTTGACATTTCCATAATGTGGCCTACAGTAATCGCGCTCGTTTAATAATCTGGCCACTCGCAACTGATCAGATCATTGAATGTCTGCTTATAATTCCTTCCGTTCGTTACACTCTTTGTATTCTCATGAAGATCATGTTGATCATCTCCCCAACAAGAGCTCAGATAATTTGGTCCAAAAAGTATACCTATAAAGAAAAGGGCAAGAAGGGAAGATGTATTTTTTTTCGAAACGGATGTGATACTCCGGCCTCTGCATCAAAATGATGCACACAGTCTTCTTTATTTATTATTCAACATAGCTTTAAAAAGAAAATACATAGATCAACTGAAGCCACCTCACTATTGACCAATGTCGCAACACCTACAACCTTGATAAATGGGTGGTCATGTCAACATCAGCGCTCTGACATCACCCCTACACACATCGCCGCAAAACAGGAGCCACGCTAAACCGCCCAATGGCAAGCCAGGAGCACAAAACGTTCCGGAAGACCTGAACACGCATTATCGCATGCTCTCCAGAAAATTCCGCCGCCGTCTTCCGCCAACCCATCTTTAGGATAGGGACCCATGCATTGACCGTGCTAGGCCTGCCACCGCTCTGCACGCGTCCATCGAGACGTGCCTGTCATCGAGGCCCCGCTGCACCGGTGGTCGAGACTCATCATCGTCGACGCGGTAGATAAACACCGCACCACCACCAGACCCTTTTACGCATCTCGTGCTCCAAAATGATGCTCTCAAGAGGGAGAACAACACTTCTAGTGCCGCCATCCTCCGATCCGAGAGACCAAATCTAGGGTTTCCAACAAAATCTCTAGGTATGAGGCAGGAGATTCGCGACAATGGCATCCTCAACAAGGTAATGACGCCCGAGGACGCCGCCATCATTGGCCCTGTTCTTTTTTAAAGCTCACTTGTCGTCGAGCGTCTACCTTGCCTTCAATCCATGTATTACAGCTCGAAGGGCCGACTGGCAGGAGGGGATATCGTCTCCACGCCATTTGCCATTGATCTTCCTACGCATGGGCTTCAACATAGGCCGCCGCGCCAGAACGACGACCATGCACATCCCAACCTGAAGGATTTGCCTTAGGACATCATCATCGGATGGGGAGGCAAGGGCCACACGCACCGGCGGCGGCCAGGCTTTGCCTAGCCGCACTTGGCAACTGCGGGAGAGGAAGGGGACGGGTAAAGTGGGCTGGCAGCGGTGGTGATGTTAGTGTCCCCCCCCATCGTCACGGGAGTGATCAGAGAGAAGAGAAGGGAATATGTATATATAAAGGAGTATTTTTTAAACATTCAATTTTTTGATGGTTGCGAACTGGTACGTGCGCTACTCACAGGATGCGAGAGGCAGCGGATGAAAAAACCATCTAGGGTTCCTTTCGTCCGCCGGTGATGCCGTCGGTCTGTTCCGCCTCCGATGGCCTTAGGGCCTTGGGGGTGTGGCGGACCACAGCCTCTCGTCGGCGGGAGATTTTTGTTTTTCGCTTAGGCTGTTTTTCATGTCTTTTTCGGGATGTTAAGGCGACGGCTACATCCTGAAGTCAGAATAAAGTCCTCTCCGTTTTATCCTCGCTCCGGTGGTGCATGTAGCGCTGATGGAGGACACCTGGATTCGTGTGTCTGCTTGATCTCCTAGGATCTAGTCATTTGTCGTGTTAATTTCAGGTCAGTCTCTTCCAATCTACGGATGTCATCATCGGTGATGGTTACTGCCTTAGTGCGCTAGTTCTTTGGAACCTTAGCATGACAACTTCTCGTCTGTCTATTACAATAAGCTCTACTACGACAAGTTTTGCCCGCCTCCAGTGATGGAGGGGCAAGGAAGATGGCACGCCTTCGGCTCATGCTAGTGTTTGTAGTCTTCGCTAGGTGATCCATCGACTTATTTGTAATTTTATTACTTTTAGGTCTTTTTGTACTACTGTTAATGATTATTAATAAATCGGTGGAATTTTTGCCAAAAAAAGGTGTATTTATTTTTTAATGATAAATGCAGTCGTACACGTGAGAGAAAAATAGGATCATGATCGGTTTCGTAAGTAGCCTGATTTTTTTTTCACATGGAAAACGAAGTGTACCATATTCTTCCTGAGTAGGCACACGTGCGGTGACATCACGTATTGGGATGTTTTGGTTGAAACGCTAGTAATTTACTAGCAGTAGCAGTAAGTCTGGTAACAAGATACTACTCAATTTCATGTGATTCTGTTAATTTAACTTTAGAGCAAGAAACAAGAGCAAAGGTTAACACACCCTTATTGATTAGTTTGCTTATTTTCTGGCAGTTGTGCCAAGTTGTAGGATCAGCCTGACAGGAAAATTATATTGCGTGTCACTATAATAAGGATCACTGAAGATCGATACAATAAAGTTCAAAGCGAGAATAGTAATCTTGCTTAGACAATTCCTGAACTAGATTGCGTTGTCCTCACTGCACCCGGCCATGCTTCATGGTAGGACTAAGAACGACAAGTTCACAACTTCTACAAATGGTCGGAGATCTAGGTAGTGGTAAATTATGGTGTAGCTTGTCATTATCAAGATGCACCTTATAGCAATAGTGCTCGATTCCTCGGTCTCGCGCAGCGCTAGTCCTCGGAGCTACTGAACTTACATCCTGATTCCTTTCATTCCTAACACTCTTTTGGGCGTTTCTTATCAACATTGTGCTTGTATCCCCCAAATTATCGTGTAGTTTCATCTGAAGAATACAGCTATAAAGAAAATGTAACAAGGGAAGATGCTTATATAAAGGCAAAATTGAATGGTACATGTCAGAGAAAAATAGGATCGGGATTGGCAAGTAGCTGTTTTTTTTTTCACATGGAAAATGAAGGGGCCAGTGCTAGTACAATGAGCAAGGTTAAATTCCATCTACGCATGTCCGAGTAGAGACGAGGCACGCATAAATATTGGGTTGTTTTGGTTGTAACACTAGTACTGTCTGGTAATTAGATATTCCATTTCATCCAATTTGCTAAATAAACTTTAGAGCAAGAAGCAAGAACAAAGGTTAAAAACTTCTATTGATTTTGTTTGCTTATTTCCTGAGTGTTGTGCGTAAATATAGGAAGTTCTTTTGACCTGGCCAAAGGGGGGAACTGCAAACAGGTAATACTAGCTCCAACTCTGCATGATAGCGTGACAGGAAAATCATATTGTGTTTATAACATCGTGATAATGAAGATCAATACTATATATAGATTCATAGAAAGAACAATAATGCTCCTTAGGACAATTTCTGAGCTAGAGTTCATCGCTGTCACGACACCGCACCATTGCCTTTTGAAACAGGCTTCCGTTCCTCTTTTTATAAATAAAGCACAAATGTCCAAACTGATATAAAGCAAATAAAAACCTCTTACAAAGCAAGTCAAAAGAAAAATGGCATCCGCGATGGCAATACTAGCCACCAACTCCAAGTCGAGCAAGAGAACGAGAGAGCCGTATCTAACGCTAGGCAACATAGACTACTAAGCAAGAAATAAACCACACCTCTTGAAGAAATCATCAGACACCACTACACCTTGCTTGATGTCGGGACTACGATTATTTTAGACTATCCGGTTGGGGACAAGCACCATTTTGACCAGGTTCCCAAGATTTTTCAAAATCGTCAGCGCATTTCATCAGGAAATATGCATCTCTTTGCTCACTTCCTCGTTTCTAAGCATGAAGCTAGTAGAAGCAGAAACAAACATCATCACAAGTAAGGAGAATGGCAGATATATCGAAGGATAGATTTTAGGGAAAATGTACTCAATTTATTTGCAACCAGTGTAACAGTTGCATAGTTTCCAAAGAGAAAGCGCAAAAAGGTGTAAAATATCGCAATGAGTTGGGCGCCAAGAGAACTCCGCGTTCAAAATTTGGGTACCCCATCTCTGTTCTGGTATCATAGTTACCCTTACAAATCCTAGCCACATCTATCGTAGACTAGTGTTTTTGTCTCTGATTCTTGCCTCTTGAACTACTTCTGCATTGCAAGACCAGTAGCTTAAAGAATCATACCCAGCTTCTCCTTGGCGTTGTAACACTATAATAATAGTACCATGTAGTTGATAGGACCCAATGCATTTAGTACCTTTAAGGAATTTCTCCAACCCATGGATGTCTACAAAATCAACTTTAAGATGCCTAGGAACAAAAGAACAAAAACCATGAGTTGCATTATTGTCATTGTTGAAGTATGATCCATATTTATTAAGGAGGCTAACTTCTAACGAGCGGAGAGAGGCCCGTCGCCAAGTAGGCTTGGGCCCGTCGCCGGGTACAGGTCATTGAAGACCTAGCTTTCCATCATTATATATACCTCTTCTAAGTCGTCGGCTGAAATAAGTTGTATCTGTGAAATCCTCATCCTTGTGTAAACACTCTCGTTATAATGAAGTTTCATTGGCTGATGACCGTGGTTTTTCCCTCCCTTTATTGGTGATGTTTTCCACGTTAAATCCGATGTTCCCTACTGTGATTTTTGTTATATGTTGATCCAAATTCTACAAAGTATAGGCCAACTTCTGACAAGTGGAGCGAGGCCCGTCGCCGGGAGGCTTGGGCCGAGTGTACGGATCGTTAAAGACCTAGGTTTCCACCGATATATAAACCCCTTGTAAGCCGCCGGTTGGGATAAGTTGCATCTGTGAAATCCCCGGCGTTTGTAAACACTCCTCGATATAGTGAAGTTTTGCTGGCTGGCGCCCGTGGTTTTTTCCTCTCTTTGTTGGAGAGGTTTTTTCACGTTAAATCTGTGTCCCCTTGTTGTGTTTTTCGTTTTCGTTCTTCGTTATCTTCTTGTCGCAATTGTAACAAGTGGTATCAGAGCCCCAGGTTCTAATCTAGGGTTTGCGACATGTCGTCATTGAAGTTCGATCTACCATAGCTGGACTACACCACAAGATTCTCCTTGTGGCAGGTGAAGATGCGGGCGATTCTCGCCCAAACTTCTGATCTGGATGAAGCGCTGGATGGATTCGGTGAAAAGGATGCTAAGACCTGGTCCGCCGAAGAGAAGCGGAAGGACCGTAAGGCTTTGTCTTTGATTCAACTTCATCTGTCCAATAATATTTTGCAGGAAGTACTGGAGATGAAATCTGCTGCTGCCCTATGAAAAAAAACTAGAAACGATCTGTGTGTCAAAGGATCTAACCAGTAAGATAAACGTGAAGATGAAGTTGTTCTCGCACAGGCTGCAAGAAGGTGGATCGGTAATGAATCACATATCTGTTTTTAAAGAGATTGTTTCAGACTTGCAGTCTATGGAGGTAAAATATGATGATGAGGATTTAGCTCTTCTACTCTTATGCTCGTTGCCTAGTTCCTATACACATTTTCGTGATACAATATTGCTGAGCCATGATGAACTAACCCTTGTCGAAGTACATGACGCCCTCAAACAGAGGGAAAAGATGAAACTATGGTAGGGTCAGATGGGACGTCATCCAAGACTGAGGCTCTGCAGGTTCGTGGCAGGACCGAGCAGAGATACAACAACTATGGCAATAGAGATAAGAGCAAGGACGGTAAAAGTCGTTCAAAATCCAAGGGAAAGGATAAATTCTGCAGGTATTGTAAGAAATCTAATCATG
This sequence comes from Avena insularis, assembly GCA_023614405.1. Lineage (NCBI taxonomy): Eukaryota > Viridiplantae > Streptophyta > Magnoliopsida > Poales > Poaceae > Avena > Avena insularis. Next base: position 88,292,758 of record CM042696.1, on the reverse strand, counting down.
TTATTGATGATTGTTGGAAGTTGCAGAATAAGGAGAAAAGAAACGGAACTTACCAACCGAAAGATAGGTCTGAAGGTTCGGGTAAGGCTGTTGTTTCTGATAGTTCTGATGGTGAATGCTTAGCTGTTTTTGCTGCTTGTGCTTCTCGTGATGATGAATGGATACTTGATTCTGCATGTTCGTTTCATATTTGCTGTAACAAAGATTGGTTCAGTTCATATGAGTCTGCGATTTGGAGATTTTGTGCGTGTGGGGAATGACAACCCATGCCATATTGTTGGTGTTGGATCTGTTAAGATCAGGACACATGATGGCGTGACACGCACGTTGAGTGAGGTGAAGCACATACCAAGCATGGCCAGAAATTTGATCTCCCTGAGTACCATGGACGTTGATGGATACAAGTATGCCGGTGGGCATCGAGTTCTGAAGGTATCAAAAGGTTCTCTTATTCACATGATAGGTGATATGAATTCTGCAAAATTATATGTTCTTAGAGGTAGCACTTTGCCTGGTATTGCTGCTGCTGTTACTTCTAATGATTCTGATGATTGTGGTAAAACACATCTGTGGCATATGCGTCTTGGGCATATGAGCGAACAAGGCATGGCAGAGTTGGTCAAGAGAGAGATGATTGATGGTTGCAACATGAGTAAGTTTGAGTTCTGTGAGCACTGCATCTTTGGTAAGCATAAAAGAGTTAAATTCAATGCTTCCGTTCATACCACCAAAGGCATATTAGATTATGTGCATGCTGATGTATGGGGTCCGTCCCGTAAGACTTCTATTGGTGGTGCTAATTATATGCTTACTCAAGAAAAGTGTGGTCTTATGTTCTGAAGCATAAATCTGATGTTTTTGATGCTTTTAAGAAGTGGAAAGTTATGGTTGAAAAGCAAACTGAGAAGAAGGTAAAGGTACTATGTACTGATAATGGTATGGAATTCTGTTCTAATGAGTTTGAGGGGTTTGCGAACGATGGTATGATCGGCATCACACCATCCCATATACTCCCAGAATGGCGTGGCGAGCGCATGAACAGAACCATCATCTCGAGGGCTCGTTGTATGTTGTCTAATGCAGGTATGCATAGGCGTTTCTGGGCTGAAGCAGCCAACACAGCGTGTTACCTCATCAACAGGTCACCTTCTATTCCACTTGAGAAGAAAACTCCCATTGAGGTATGGTCAGGTTCGTCTGCTGATTATTTACAGTTGAGAGTTTTTGGCTGCACTGCATATGCTCATGTTGATAATGGAAAGTTAGAGCCTAGGGCTGTTAAGTGCATATTCCTTGGTTATGGTTCAGGAGTTAAAGCATATAAACTATGGAATCCTGAAACTAAAAAGATTTTGCTAAGTAGAAACGTTGTTTTCAATGAGTCCGTTATGTATCATGATAGCTTGCCATCAGATACCTCTCCTGTTGCTGTTGGAGAGGAGAGAGTTAATGTGCAGGTGGAGAACCTACAGAAAACTGTTGATAATGATGCTATCGTTGAAGATACACATGAGGAAAACATTGATGATATTGTTGTTCAGCACTCACCTACTGAGCAGCCACATGAGTCCATTGCTGCTGATAGACCGAGGAGTAATTGTGGTCCTCGTCCTCGTTTAATTGAAGAGTGTAATCTTGTACATTATGCTTTGAGTTGTGCTGAACAGGTGGAGAACGATTCTGAACCTACTGCATATAATGAAGCCATTGCATCCGTTGACCGCGAGAAGTGGGTTTCTGCTATGCAAGAAGAGATGCAATCGCTTGAGAAAAATGGCACATGGGATGTTGTGCGCTTGCCTAAACAAAAGAAGGCGGTCCGCTGCAAATGGATCTTCAAGAAAAAGGAAGGTATGTCTCCCAAAGAGCCTTCAAGGTACAAGGCAAGGTTAGTAGCAAAGGGTTCACAGATTCAGGCATTGATTATAATGATGTGTTCTCTCCAGTTGTGAAGCATAGTTCCATTCATACTTTCTTTAGTATTGTGGCTATGCATGATCTTGAGCTTGAGCAGTTAGATGTCAAGACTGCTTTTCTGCATGGAGAGCTTGATGAGGAAATATACATGGACCAACCAGAAGGGTTCATAGTGCCTGGTAAAGAGGATTTTGTGTGCAAATTAAAGAAGTCTCTTTATGGCTTAAAGCAATCTCCAAGACAGTGGTATAAAAGGTTTGATTCATTTATGATCTCACATGGTTTTGAGAGATCTAAATATGATAGTTGTGTTTATATCAAGTTTGTTGATGGGTCACCTATATACTTGCTGCTATATGTTGATGATATGTTAATTGCTGCCAAGGGCATGAAAGAAATCACTACTTTGAAGGCACACCTAAGTAGTGAGTTTGAGATGAAGGATCTTGGTGCTGCTAAGAAGATCTTAGGTATGGAGATTACCCGAGATAGAAAATCTGGTTTGTTATTTCTTAGTCAGCAAAGTTACATTAAGAAAGTTCTTCATCGTTTTAATATGGATGGTGCCAAGTCAGTTAGTACTCCTATTGCTCCTCATTTTAAATTGTCAGTTTCTCAATGTCCTACTACTGATGAAGAGTTTGAGTACATGTCAAAGGTGCCATATTCTAGTGCTGTTGGTTCTTTAATGTATGCCATGGTTTGTTCTCGTCCTGATTTATCATATGCTATGAGTTTGATAAGTAGATACATGGCTAATCCTGGTAAAGAATATTGGAAAGTTGTTCAGTGGGTTTTCAGGTACCTTCTTGGCACTTCCAATGCTTGTTTCAAGTTTGGCAGGACCGGTGAGGGACTCGTTGGTTATGTGGATTCAGATTTTGCTGCCGATTTGGATAAGAGAAGATCCCTCACAGGTTATGTGTTTAATGTTGGTTGTTAGCTGGAAGGCTACATTGCAGGCTGTTGTTGCACAATCTACTACTGAAGCTGAATACATGGCTATTGCTGAAGCTTGCAAAGAATCTGTTTGGTTGAAAGGTTTGTTTGCTGAGCTTTGTGGAGATGATTCTTGCATTACTTTGTTTTGTGACAGTCAAAGTGCCATATACCTTACAAAAGATCAGATGTTCCATGAGAGAACTAAGCACATTGATGTCAAGTACCATTTTGTTAGAGACATTGCTCAAGGTAAATTAAAGGTATGCAAGATCAGCACTCATGATAATCCTGCTGATATGATGACTAAACCTGTTCCTGTTGCTAAGTTTGAGCTTTGCTCGAATTTAGTTGGTTTAACTGATTAGCCCAAGTGGCTATTGGCGTCAATGTTTGTTCAGGGAGATGGTTGCTGCTGATGCTACAAGGAGGAATTTGTCTCAAGGTGGAGTTTGTTATATGTTGATCCAAATTCTACAAAGTATAGGCCAACTTCTGACGAGTGGAGCGAGGTACGGTACGGATCGTCAAAGACCTAGGTTTCCACCGATATATAAACCCCTTGTAAGCCGCCGGTTGGGATAAGTTGCATCTGTGAAATCCCCGGCGTTTGTAAACACTTCTCGATATAGTGAAGTTTTGCTGGCTGGCGCCCGTGATTTTTTCCTCTCTTTGTTGGAGAGGTTTTTCCACGTTAAATCTGTGTCCCCTTGTTGTGTTTTTCGTTTTCGTTCTTCGTTATCTTCTTGTCGCAATTGTAACAATTTTTTTGCGTTCTCAGTTATTCATTTGTCGCGTTTATAACAGTCACAGCTCATACATGTGTCACTCAAAGTACGACAATGGACAGAGGGAGGAGCTCATATAGATGTCACTCAAACTCAGAAAATACATCTACGATGCGCCAATATATGTGCTCATGTGTTCCTTAACTAGGCTAGTTAATTGCATGTACTCCGGTGACACACTGATCACCAGGGTGCGAGATTGATTCCGCTCTATCTGCCAATTGCAATGGGTAGAGACGGATCACTTCTATCTTGTTTCCATTTATTACTATGTACTCCCGGCTATATTTTCCATTCCAATTTCTTAATCATATTTTGGGTCGGCTCTAACCAGTTTTTTAATTCATCTAGCTGCTAATCTCCCATATACAGATAGACGCCTACATCTCTGCCTGGTTTCTGTGTTCTACTAATTGCACGGAACATACTTCTGTCATGTTGATCTTCGTTGCAAGATCAATTCGAATTTACAGTGTGTGGTGAAACATCAGGGCGCAATTATGCTTCTAATTTGAGCCTTATCAGTAAGAACAGGCAACAGCTTCACCACATAGTCTAGAATTGGTAGGGACATCCATGATGCCGACATCAAAAAATGTGTATCTTGTCATAACCCCGAGGCGACCTGCAGCAATAGTACTTGTTATTGCACCTCCTCGGAGCTACGGGGTGTTCAAGAGTATCTAGTCGGGACAGATCAAGTCGTAGCGCTGTTGCTTCTGATTCCTCTCATACCTAACACTCTTTTGGACAGTTCTTATCGACATTGTGTTAATTTCCCCAAGAAGAGCTCGGTAATTTCGTTTCCAAGAGTATAACCATAAAAGAAAAGGCAGCAAGGGAAGACATATATATAAAGGAGAAACTGACCGGTACATGTTAGGAAATAATTGGAGCACGATAAGTTCGTAAGTAACCATGTGTTGTTCTTTTATTCAAAATGAAGGGCCCGATGTTACTACTCCTTCCGACCCAAATTACTTGACTCAAATTTGTCAAGATACGGATGAATCTAATACTAAATCGTGTCTATATACAATCAAATCTAGACAAATCAAAGTCAAGTAATTTGTGTCAGAGGAAGTACAATAAGCAAGGTTGAATTCCATCCACGCATGTGTGTTGGTCAGTATGCAGGCAGTTCTATCACATATTGTGGTGTTTTGGGAAACGCTAAAAAGTATATTAAAGCTAGTAAAAAGTTTCTTTAAAAAAATTGTTTCACGCTGTTTCGAACTTTGTTCATTACAGTTTGAAAATACTTGGTAGTTGTCACTAGTGGAAAACGGGCCTCCAGTCCCGGCCCGTAAGGGGCCTTAGTCCCGGTCCTGATAACCGGGACTAGAGGGGCGGAACTAAAGGCCCACCCATTAGTCCCGGCCCTCTTACCAGCCGGGACCAATGGGCATCCACGTGGCTGTCTCTGCGGGCGCTGGGTGCCCCCCATTAGTCCCGGTTCGTATTGCCGCGACAGAGAATTCAATTTGTATCTTTTTTTTTCATTTCAAAATAGTTTTCTACGCTACCACATACCGTACATGTTCGTGCATAAATAAGATAACTTCTCTTAAGATCGAGCATACAAATATATACATGATAGTTACACATGGAGATCACAATTATCGGGACTAGAGCCGGCTATTCAATTACACGGCCGGGGATCATCGGCGCCTATTCACACTAAATTCTCCGGCGTCATCTATCATCTCGTTCATCAAGAATCCTGCCAGTTCTTCAGCAATTGCTACTACCCGTTGTTGTGGTAGGAGCTGATCCCGCATTTTCTCGAACTATATAAGAAAAGGAGATCAATATGAATATCAATCATAATAACAAAAAGTGACGGTAATAAAAATAATGTTATGAATGTATTGCTTACATCGACTCTATAATCATTCAGCTCACTGGTAAACGTGCGAATAAACTCGCAGACGTAGAATCCACATAGATTCGTCTTGAATGACTGCCTCGCGCACTTTACAAGAATAGAATTCAATCAAAATAATAATCCAGCATCATAATTGTATTGAAACTAGAAGTAAAGAGATACGCGTACTACTTACCGAGACCAGCTTAAACGTCAGCTTCTCACTAAAGTCACCCGTAACCGCACTCTTAAACTGGTTCCAAACCCTACCCGGTAAAGAAAATGAATGAGTTATTTATTACGTGATATCTCAGGAAATCAACGAAAGAGACCGATGTAGCGCGAAAATTACCTCTGGAGCATGTCCTGCATGTCCCTAAACATTTCTAGGGGTCTCTTTAATGGGTCCATGACTTCAACTCTTCCCTTATCAAGTTGAATGTCCATGAGAATCCAGTGGAAACTCTACACGTTTATATATACATAAGTAACTCATCAATTACATTTAACATCGAGTAAGCAAAAGAGAATATGTACAATAGAGTAAGACCCTCACGCGAAATTGTAAGGAAACAGTATGTGGTCATAGAAATTTTGCTCCGTTAGAAACCTTAGAAGGTTTTCCTGTGTGTCCTCGGGTTTATCCTTTAGCGTCTGACGATGTATTTTATCTGGGTCAATGAACCCAACACTGAAGATTGACCTTCTTTTACATTCCATGATCTTCATTCTGCATAATAATAGAGTACAAAAGGATATAATTAGGATAATTACATGCAATGAACTAAACAACTGAAAAAATGAACAACTTATATATAGACAATGAATTCAACAACTTACAGACAATAGCAACTCATGAGTCTTTTGTCGAGGGCGTCGAAAATGTATAACTGGAAGAGTTCTGGAAACTCAACATGGACCTCTTCTTCTCGGAAGTAGTAGTCAGGTGGGACTTTCGCCACGATCATTATTCTCTCCTCCTTTACGGCTTTCAAATACCATTTATGTAAACTCCACATTTGTGTTGGCAGTTGTTGGAACTGCTCAAAGCTGACCAGAGGCTTCCCTGGGACATATGTAGGGACTACCTGAGCCTTGGGTAACTTGTCTTCCTAGGAACCTAGCAATTCCTCAACAGTCACATTCATAGAGGCCGCAAGCTTCGCAACTTCTTCTATATTCTGCTGGGGAATGTCATGGGATACCAGCTTGAGGGGTGGGGTCGATTTTTTGGCCTGTTCCCCGAGCTGGGGGATGTCCTTTCTTTTCCCGGTTGCACTTTGACTTGATGATTTGCTCCCGCTTGCACTTCTACTTGATTTGCTCTTCTTCACTTCCTTCTGAAGTGTGCGTCGATAGTCATCTGGCTTATGGTGCAAGTCATATTGCGATTTTATGTTTAGAAAAGAAAGTGCATACGCTTTTTGCTTCTCGGTGTATACCGGGGCGGGCTCGGGTTTCTTCTTTTGAAGCTGCGCAACACATTCAGCCTTTACGATCATGTCGGTTTCCTCGTCAGTACGATCCTAAAGTCTGATAGGAAGATTCTTATGAGGTACTCTTGGGAGGGGCGACATTTGTTGTTTTGGGCTCCTGCGTTGTTTAGTACTAATCGGAGGTTGCGGCGGAGATCGAGATGAACTCGGGCTGTGATGGTCGTAGTCATGGGGTGGGCTTCTTGGAGGTGATGGAGGTGAAGGTGACATGCGACCACTCGGAGGCGGTGTTGGCTTTAGCGTCCAGCCTGGAAGCTTGATGTTGTTCTTGTCCCATAGAATGATACCACCCAGTACTTCTCCGAGTGTCCTCTCACCTTCAGGTCCAGGGATGTCAAGCTCCATTGAGTCCCACCCCATTGCGATTTCATCCACACCAACTTTAGCATAGCCAGCTGGAATCTCACGGCCATGCCAGCGTGCGCCAGGTGGACAAGGTAAAGCACATCAGACTGCCACCTTGATGGATAGGTTCTTCACCTTCTGATGGAGCTCACAAGATGCCTGCTCCTTGATTCCATCCACGGGGTAGCCGGGACCGCCATCTACCATACGTGCATCGTCAGAGGGGACCTCCGATTCAGCAACGCTGCTTTTCCGCTGAGATTGGACGACGGTAATATCGAGTACATGATCTTGCAGGCGCGCTGCTCCTCGAAGTTCGTCAATCTGTTGCTGATGCATTCGAAGTGTTCCTAGCAACTCGGTGAACCTGTCTCCCTCCTCCTCCTATCGTCGCCTCTTTGCTCTCTCTCGGCTCCTATAAGTATCTCTGTCTTTGGGAAACCCCATCTCCCACGTATAACTAGGGCCAAGGCCTCGTACACGTCCTCCGCGTTCGTCATTCCCGAGGACCTTTGTCAGCAAGTCTTTCTCTCTATCGGGACGGAACTTTGTTGTCCCCGCTTTAATCTCCTTCACCACTTTCTGCCATGTATCCCGGGGTATCCTAATCCCGCCATCGCAAATAAGGTCCTCAGATTTCGTCATACTCACTGCCATGCCCAAGGAACCAATTCCTTGCCCTCAGATCCCATTCTTCGCGTATTGGTTCTGGAGTGATCCCTTTAGCAAGCAGCTCATTCTCTTTAGCATCCCACTTTGGCATGGCAGCCGCGTAGCCCCCTGGCCCTAGGTGATGGTGATATTTCTTCATCGCGGCATTTTTCTTGTTTCTTTCCGACATTTCCATAGCATGTTGTGACTCCTTGTACTTCACAAATGCATCCCAGTTAGCCTGCTGCTTCGTTAGATAACATTCAAATTTAGGAGCCTTCTTCGTCTTCTGATACTTTTGCCATAATGCTTTCTTCCAGTTCTTGAATAGTTCGGCCATCTTCGTAAGAATCCAATGCTTGACTTTCTTCCTCAATGCAGCTATGTCGGCATCATCCTCACATTCTGGCAGGCTGAAATGCGTCATGAGGTCATTCCAAAGACCCTCTTTGCACCTGTCGGAGACATACTCACCCTCTTTCGCCCCTTTGGTCTTATTCCACTCTCGAACGGTGATCGGGATGCGATCCCTAACCATAACTCCTCATTGTTGTTTAAATACAGTTTTAGCCTTTTCGGGTTCCACCGGTTCACCCTGTGGTGATACCCGCGTAATTGTATAACGCGTAGATGCGTCCAACTTTTTGGCCGGGCCTCGTTTGGAATATTTTTTGCTCGATGTGGAGGCCTAAGAGAAGAAACATTCGTCAATATATATATATATACAACTCAGTTAATGCATCTAATGATCACCAGACTTCATATATATACCTCGCCGTCGGCTTCTCCACCACCGGAGCCGTCGGCTTCTCCTTGATCATTTCGGTCGACCTCCTCTCCCTCACCGGAGGGGTTCAGATAAATCGACGGAGATTCGGGTGGATCAACATGGGGGGTGTTGTTGATCATATCCTCGAGAATTTCTTCCTGTGCTAGGTCTCTCTGGATTGGATCCATAGTTTTCTACAAAATGCACACAATAACATTTTTCATTCAATATTGCTGCATAAAATAATACTAAACAATAATATGAACACGCAATTTGCTACAATAATACTAAACAATAGCAAAATTCTAGTGATGCCCTAACCCTAACCCTAAGTCCGGGGCCTGAGCACTACCACATTAACCCTAAGTCCGGGCCCGCGAGAACTACCACCTAACCCTAAGTCCGGGTACTCATGAGCACCACCACCCTAACCCTAAGTCCCACGGTCATGAGCACTACCACCTAACCCTAAGTCCAAGGCCCACGAGCACCACCACCCTAACCCTAAGTCCGGCTGCCCATGAGCACTACCACCCCTAACCTAAGTCCGGGGCCCATGAGCACCACCACCCTAACCCTAAGTCCGCCCATGAGCACTACCACCCTAACCCTAAGTCCGGTGGCCATGAAAGCACCACCACCTAACCCTAAGTCCGCTACACCATGAGCACTACCACCCTTACCTAAGTCCGGTGGCCCATGAGCACTACCACTAACCCTAAGTCCGGTGGCCATGAGCACCACCACCTAACCCTAAGTCCGCCGGTCATGAGCACTACCACCCTAACCCTAAGTCCGGTGGCCCGCGAGCACCACCACCCTAACCCTAAGTCCGGCTGCCCGCGAGCACTTCCACCCTAACCCTAAGTCCGGGGGCCCGCGAGCACTACCACCCTAATTCCTATATACAGATATTTCCTATATACAAATAATTCCTATATACAAATATTTTCTATATACAAATATTTCCTAAATACAAATATTTCCTATATACACTACTAATACTACACTACTAATATACACTACTAATAATATTACAATTCTAATATACACTACTAATAATAATTCCTATATACACTACTAATACTACACTACTAATATACACTACTACTAATATACACTACTAATAATAATTCCTATATTACACTACTAATAATTCCTATATTACACTACTAATAATTCCTAATATACACTACTACTAATATACACTACTAATAATAATTCCTATATACACTACTAATATACACTACTACTAATATACACTACTACTAATATACACTACTAATAATAATTCCTATATTACACTACTAATAATATTAAAATTCTACAAAAACAGTAGCGTCGCTGTCGCCGCTTGAGGCCTCCCATCTTCTGCCCATGTCACAAGACCAATCTACTACGCTCGTCGGTATTACCTTGCCGACGGGGATGACGGCAATGGAGGCGGTGGTGCGGCGTTGTCACGAGGGCGGCGCGGACGGGCAGCCTGCCGGCGTCGTTTCGTCGTCTTAGCTCGCGCGCGTTTTCCCCTGCAGTGAGTAGTGGAGATGGTGGGGGAGTGAAGGGACGCGTGTAATAAGGAGAACGCCTTTAGTCCCGGTCCGTGTAACGCACCGGGACTAAAGGGTTTTCGGCACCATCCAGCGCGCACGCGCCAACGCCACACCTTTAGTCCCGGTGTGTAGCACGCCCCGGGACTAAAGGTCCTTTTTTCAAAATTTTCACCCCAGAGGCGCGCCTGTTTAAAAAAAATTCAATTAGCATATTTTTTAAACATTTGAATTTTACAGTTTTTGTATACTTATGAATTTGAGAAAAATTTCAACATGAAAAGTTCTTGAATTTAAATAAGTAATCCAAATCTAGTTTTTGTTTTATAAAATAATTATTCTAACTAATGAAACTAATAACCATTTTGCCATTTTCAATTTAAAAAGGCATTAACTATTATATTTTGCATATTTTTGAATAAGTGATTCAAATCAATTTTCTGTTTTATAAAATAATTATTCTAACTAGTCAAACTATTAACCATTTTGATATTTTCATGTGATTCCGACGCTCTGGTGGTCTTCCTCCGGCGAAACCCTAGACAGGGGGCCTCGGATCGTCTACCCCGCCTTATTTTTGCCCGCCCGTTCTCTTCCGGATCGTAGCCCCTTTAGGGTTTAGGGTTTAGGGTTTTTGGTTTAGGGTTTAGGGTTTAGGGTTTAGGGTTTAGGGTTCCCTCCTCTGACTTCCCGACATTTCTCACTATATATATGTAGGCTTGGTCGTTGCCATAACACATCTAGACTCATATCTGCTGCCTCTCTCCACTCTATCCCATGGCTTCCACCATACCTCTAACCCCAGGGAGGTAGAGATGGAGTCTTTCAGAGGCTAGCAGGAAAATATTTTCCGAGGCGGAACTTCCAAAGATGCCATAGGGCGTGTGCACCAAGGGCATCTTCGAGAAGTTCTGCCACGGGAGATTTCCCAACCCTTTCCTCCATCCATGGGGATGAAACTCTCCATCCATGTTGGCTTGCTCGTTTCCATAGCACATCTAGACTCATATCTGACGCCTCTCTCCACTCTATCCCATGGCTTCCACCATACCTCTAACCCCAGGGAGGCGGAGATGGGGTCTTTCACGGGCTAGCAGGAAAATATTTTCCGAGGCGGAACTTCCGAAGATGCCATAGGGCGTGTGCACCAAGGGCATCTTCGAGAAGTTCCGCCACGGGAGATTTCCCAACCCTTTCCTCCATCCATGGGGATGAAACTCTCCATCCATGTTGGCTTGTTGAGTTGCTTGCCATGGCGTATCGATGCTCCTTTTATAGGCACGGCGCCGCTTCTACTTTGTCTTCTTCCTCCGACAGGGGCGTCGTGCGCTACATGCTTTATCTCATCGAGCAGTGCGTCCACCCACACGTCCTTATCCTACCGACAGCTTTAGTCCCGGTTTGTGCCCCCACCCGGTACTAAAGGTTACCCACGCGTTCTTATCCCACCGATAGTTTTGTTAGATGACACAAAAACCACCTTTAGTCCCGGTTGCACCCACCAGCCGGTACTAAAGGTTAGCCCCCAGATAAGGCCCTCCCAGATAAGCCTCCCCCAGATAAGGCCCCCCATCTTTTGTCCCGGTTTGAGCCCCCACCCGGGATGAAAGTTTCCCGCGCCACTGTGTTCCCGCGCTTTCCACCGGTTCCCACCTCTGTCTTCCCGCCATTTTTTCAGTATATATATGTACGCTTGGCCTCCATTTACATATCACATCTAGACTCATCATTCTCTTCCCATGGCTTCCATCGTATCTCTAACCACCCGGGAGGCGGAGGCGCTTTGCGCCTCGAACTACCCCTGCCCATCGGGCTACCGCGTCCCCACCGGCTGCATGTTGAGCGTCGGAGGCGTGCCGGTCCCTCCTGTCCCTCTAGGTGTGGAGCGCCGGATGGCCATCACGAACCACTACTACCTCGAGCTCACGCCAGAGCAGTGGAGGAATCCCGACTTGGGAAGCCTTCTTCATCAATCACGTGAGAGGGCGCTCGCTAGGCACGAGGAGGACGGCCCACCTCCTTCGAACTTCAACGAGGCCGGCCGTCAGCTGTGGTGGCACGCCCGGACTCTCCAGAGTGTCATGGCCTACAACACGACCGACAATAACCCCCACCTGCGGTACCCTCAAATCCAGCCCACGCGTGCCCAACCTTCAAGGTTCGACTACGGCGACAAGCGGCATTTACGTGGCGGCGATCACGCATTTACAAAGGGCGTGTATTACAGGGCTAGGCAGGAGCATGACTGAATCACTCCAACCATTAGGCATGTTTCTTAATTTTTAGTTGTGCTATGTATCTTAATTTTCAGTTGTGTTATGTATCCTTAGTGTTTGTGGGTTCCTTCTCTTTGTGTGATCACCTCCCGCGGCTCAGAACCCGGTCGTCAACGTCTAGTTTGATTGAGCAAGATGTATTACATGAAAGGGGACCTTTATGTCTCAAATAAAAGGTTTAATACATTACATAGATTTATGTCTCAAATAAAAGGTTTAATACATTATTACACATCACCAACATCTAGTGTTGTGGTTTTCTTCTGCACCGTAGCCATGGAGAATCTTCATCATTTAACAGGATGCTTGGGTCAGGTTTCACTTTGAAGGGCGGAATTTCATGAAACTTATTGTAATCTCCTGACATGTCTGTCTTGTCATCCACTCCCACGATGTTTCTTTTTTCTGAAAGAACTATGTGGCGCTTTGGCTCATCGTATTCTATACTCTTTTGCTTATCTTTCCTTTTTCTCGGTTTGGTAGACATGTCCTTCACATAGAAAACCTGAGCCACATCGTTGGCTAGGACGAATGGTTCATCCATGTACGCAAGATTGTTGAGATCCACTGTTGTCATGCCGTACTTTTGGTCTACATGTACCCCGCCTCCTGTCAGCTTGACCCATTTGCACCGAAACAAAGGGACCTTAAAAGTAGGTCCATAGTCAAGTTCCCATATCTCCTCTATGTACCCATAATATGTGTCCTTCTGCCCATTGTCATCTGTTGCATCAAAGCGGACACCACTATTTTGGTTGGTGCTCTTTTTATGTTGGGCGGTCGTGTAAAATGTATTCCTATTTATCTCGTACCCTTGGAAAGTACATATAGTCGAAGATGGTAACCTGGCCAACGAGCAAAACTCATCTCCAACAGTGGTGTTATTCATGAGATGTGTCTGCAACCAATTGCCAAAATTCTTCTCGTGTTCCCCTTTAATCAAGGTTTCAGGCTTCCCCGGGTTTTCGGAGCGTAGAATATTCTTGTGTTTCTCGATATACGGAGCCACCACGGTGGAATTGTGTAGAACTGTGTAGTGTGCTTGAGTGAAAGAATGCTCGTCCCTACATACCATTGAATTCCTTCCTAGTGTGCCTTTTTCAGTCATCCTCCCCTCATACCGAGATTCAGGAACACCAATCGGCTTAAGGCCAGGAAGAAAGTCAACACAAAACTCAATGACCTCCTCTGTTCCATAGCCCTTGGAGATGCTTCCTAGCCTAGCACGGTTATGAAAATATTTCTTTAAGACTCCCATGAACCTCTCGAAGGGGAACATATTGTGTAGAAACACAGGACCGAGAATTCTAATCTCTTCGACTAGGTGAACTAGGAGGTGCGTCATAATATTGAAGAAGGATGGCGGGAACAACAACTCGAAGCTGACCAGACATTCGACCACATCAATCTGTAACCCTGATAGACTTTCTCGATCGATTACCTTCTGAGAAATTGCATTGAGGAATGCACATACCTTCACAATGGCTAGTCGAACATTTTTTGGTAGAATTCCCCTCAATGCAACTGGAAGCAATTGCGTCATAAGCACATGGCAGTCATGAGACTTTAGGTTTTGAAATTTTTTCTCCTTCATATTTACTATTCCCTTTATATTCGACGAGAAGCCAGACGGGACCTTGATACTGAAAAGGACATCAAAAAAGATTTCCTTCTCTTCTTTGGTAAGAGCATAGCTGGCAAGCCCTTGAAACTGCCCTGGATGCTTGTTGTCTCGTCCTTTATGATGTTGCTGGTCCTCCCGTGCTGCCGGGGTATCTTTTGACTTCCCATACAAGCCCAGGAAGCCTAGAATATTCACGCAAATATTCTTTGTCAGGTGCATCACGTCGATTGCAGAGCGGACCTCATGCACTTTCCAATAGGGTAGCTCCCAAAATATAGATTTCTTCTTCCACATGGGTGCGTGACCGGTAATGGGGACTTTCGGAACAGGTTGTCCTCCAGGACCCTTTCCAAAGATTACATCCAAATCCTTGACCATACCAAATACATCAGCACCACTACGGGGGACAGGGTTCGTCCGGGTTTCTGCCTTGCCATTGAAATGCTTGCCTTTCTTCTTTAAGGGATGACTGGGCGGAAGAAAACGACGATTGTATGGATACACATTCTTTCTACATTTATCCAGATATATATACTTTCAGTCTCATCTAAACAGTGCGTGCATGTATTGTATCCATTGTTCGTCTGTCCTGAAATGTTACTAAGAGCAGACCAATCATTGATGGTTACGAACAGCAACGCTTGTAGGTCAAATTCCTGTTGTTTATGCTCATCCTACACACGTACACCTGGTTTGGCCCACAACTGTAGAAGTTTATCAACTAATGGCCTTAGATACACATCAATGCTGTTGCCGGGTTGCTTCGGGCCTTGGATGAGCATCGGTATCATAATGAACTTCCGCTTCATGCACAACCAAGAAGGAAGGTTGTAGATACATAGAGTCACGGGCCAGGTGCTGTGACTGCAGTTCTGCTCCCCAAAAGAATTCATGCCATCGGTACTTAGACCAAACCATAAGTTCCTTGCGTCACCAGCAAAGTCCCGGAAGTATCTCTCGATTTTTCTCCACTGCCGACCATCAGCAGGATGCCTCAACATCCCGTCTTTCTTACGGTCTTCCATGTGCCATCGCAACAACTTGGCATGCTCTTTATTTCTGAACAAACGTTTCAACCGTGGTATTATAGGAGCATACCACATCACCTTGGCAGGAACCCTCTTCCTGGGTTGCTCGCCCTCAACATCACCAGGGTCATCTTTTCTGATCTTATACCGCAATGCAGTGCATACCGGGCATTTATCCATATTCTCGTACTTCTCACCGCGGTAGAGGATGCAGTCATTAGAGCATGCATGTATCTTCTGCGCGTCTAATCCTAGAGGGCAGACAAGTTTCTTTGCTTCGTACGTACTGGAGGACAATTGGTTATTTCTTGGAAGCAACTTCTTCATTATTACCAGCAACTTTTCAAATCCCGAGTCAGTCATACCAGTCTCTGCCTTCCACTTCAACAATTCCAGTGTGCTACCCAGCTTCTTCTGGTCATCTTCACAAGTTGGATATAGCAATGTGTTGTGGTCCTGTAACATCTGCTCGAACTGCAACCTCTCCTTTTCTGTGTCGCAGTCTCGCCTTGCATCACTAATGCCCCGACCAAAATCATCAACGGGCTCATCTGGTTCCCGTTCTTCACCCCCTTCTTCTTCATTATCTTCAACTGCGGTATCATCGTATTCAGGGAACATAGATCGGTAGTTGTCATTATCGTTCTCTTCTTCATCACCGTCTTCCATCATAACCCCTCTTTCTCCGTGCTTGGTCCAAACATTATAGCCGGACATGAAACCGGACCGAAGCAGGTGGCTCTGAATGACTCTTGAGGAAGTGTGAGCCTGCTCATTCCGACATTCAACACATGGACAACATATAAAACCATCCCGCTGCTTGTTCGCCTCAGCCACAAGGCGAAAAGAACGCACGCCTTCTCTGTAAGCGTCAGAGCGTCGGTCACCGTACATCCATGGGTCGCTCATCTGCATCATACAACCATGCATATATATCAAACGCAATCACGATGCTTAAATTAGTACCACGCAGTCAAAATAAGAAAATAGTTGCTAACCTTTTAGGACAGTTCAAAACAAAGAGGAGAAACCTTAAGTGTCGCTCTGGCACCTCATATCATATTTTGTCTTGTGTGAACTCAAGTGGCATCGCTCTAACAGGCATTTCACCGAACACCTCTAGTGCATATGAAGAAAAAAAGTTAGCACAAAGTTATACCCACCTCTCACATAGGAAAAAATAGGAGAGAGTGGAGGGCTGGGTGCATATATATAGGGTCAGGCCATTAGTCCTGGTTTGAGATACAAACCGAGACTAAAGATTCTGCCAGGAGCACGCGCGCCGGCCCAGACCCATTTGTCCCAGTTTGTATCTCAAACCGGGACTAATGGTTCCTTACGGACCGGGACAAAGTGCCTCGGCCTGGTTCGGACCATTAGTCCCGGCCCTAGCCACGGCCGAGACTAGTGGCCCGAACGAAAGGCCCATTTTCTACTAGTGTGTCTTAGAGTTAATTCTATAGACATAATATTTTGTAATTAGGTATCAAGTTTTATTGTGTATAATCATGTTTGAATGTGTTTCAAAATACAATTTTTGAATTTTGTCGAAACAAATATTTTTCAAACTTGTTCAGAATATATTATTTAAAGAAATACATAGATTCAAAGCGATTGTTAATCAGATATATATTATGATAAATATAGCTCTTACAAATCAAATAGTAATATTAAATCTATGTACTAATGAATGGATGAGAAAGTACTGGTATGAGCCAGGTTGCATGTAACAAAAGGAGGGCAATTTCATGCATTACAAATCTCAAAGGAAATTTCAAAAACTCAACGGTCCGCGGTATATCACGTGCATGCTAGATTCGCTGCTCTCAATATTGCAGTGAAAATCATGTAGCCTACTAGTAAGAGATGCAACCCGCAGTGGTAGCGCGCTAGATCACACCTACTCAGAATTAATGAATAATGGTCAAATAACACTCATGAATTAACATATCGAGACGCCCTTGCTTCAAATCCCTTTCATTCCTAACACTCTTTTGGACGTTTCTTACCAACACTGCTAATACCCCAAAAAAATCGTGCCATTTCGTTTGAAGGATACAGTTGTGGCCGCGTCACGGCCGATGGAGCCCTCCTGCAGGTGCCACCTTGGCGCCCGCTCGAGCATGCATTCGGTGCGATGATGTCCTTCCGTGTCCGCCTCTGCCTGGAAGGTGTACCAGCCTACGGCAACACGCCGTATGTGGCTGAGCGCATCATTTGCACGCAGGTGCTCATTCGACAGCCTCGACGACTCATCGGTGCTCATATCCAATGTGCGCACCTTGGATTGCTGGGCATGGACGGCGAATCCTAGCAACATTCGAGGTTTTCTTCGGTGCCCCCCCTCCCCATACTTTGAAGGCGTAATATGGTCTTTTACTATTAATTATTGATTATTAGTTACTAAACCATACATGCATAGACACACGCATAGACACGATTTGGGATTGGTAGAGGTGCTTATCAAAGTCCATCCAAAATCATCACCTTGCTAGTCTAGTATATTGTATTACCTATATGTGCACGTCTGCCGGAGTGGACACGACCACGTGGCTACTGGCCCCTGCAGTTCAGCGACCACGCACACTATGACGGCAACCGGCATAGTTCACGACAAGGACATCTGCTTGCCCGCTTCACGCAATGAGGTTTTTATGACGATCACTGACTCAGGTCGTGTGATAGCTTGTCGCCATTGTGCTGGCTAACCCGTCAAAAGGACGATGAGTATTTTTCGGGCAGACGGTTTTAGTTGGTACACGTAATTTTTTTTTGAAAAAGAGTATATATTAATATCGCCGAGATACCAATTACACCCAGCCTCTTCAACGACGCATGCCCTAGGATGCACACAGCCCAGAAAAAGAAGAAGAATTATAAAAAGGAAAAGTCCCGCAACATTGAACGATGCCTCGAAGAAACGACACTAACACCACCAGAACAACACCAGTAGTTCCACCACTCTAATAGCAACACCTTTAAGAAGAAAACAGTACACAAGCACCGTCGTTGCCCGATCAAAGATCATAGGTTTTCACCCTGGAGAAAGTCTTCGCTCGCAAAACAATACTTTTAACAAGATTATTGCCAGACACAACCACCTACAAGGTAAGACTGGGAACTCCTCCTGTTTTGTCGCCCCCACAAACAGTCACTGCCGCAAGTCACAGATCACGCAGTCAGTTCATCATCGTCTCAAAGACTCAAATCACCATTGCTGCCCTCATGTTTCAGCTTTCCTGACATTCTCCGTATCTGACTTCACCATGGATTGTCGAAGACATGAAACATGATGGTAACAAACAGCAGAGCTTCGCAACGCTCCCGTTGAAACCAAATGGGCAGAAAAACATGGGCACACACGACCCAATACCTTCCGATTCAGCAATCTCCAGGCATGATGCGCTCATGGGAGTTCGCCGGCGGAGCCTTCCGGAACCCGCCTCTCCAGGACAGATCAACAAGTGCAAGAAACACGCAGATCTTTGTCTTCGTGCTGAAGGAACCCTAGGACCGACCGCCACTATTGGACGGAACAACAGGCCCCACGCCACCGCCCGCCCCCTCCGGCGAAAGAGGGGACAAGCCTGCAATAACCACGCGCCCCCGCCGGTCCGTTGGCCCGAGCAAGAAACATCGTGCCGCTTCCCCACGCACCTTCAGGCAACCAAAAGGCCGCGCCGATGGCAGATCTAGGCGGAAGCCTAGACCTACGACCACAATCGCCACACCTTGCACCGATACCCGATGGGTAAGCCGCCGCCACAACACGATCCGGGCACCGGCCCAGCCGCCGCAAGCAGCCGACCTCCACGATCAGATCTCACGTCCGGGGAGTAGCCACCGCCGCCACACGACCATGGGTGCCGTCCTGGCCGCCGTGCGCAGCCGAAGCACCAACGCCAACCCCAGCCGCCACCAGCGAACTGCCGCCACGATCTTCTCTCCCCGGCCCCTTCGGCGCCTGGGCCGCCGCCACCGCGGCCGACGCCGGCGGCAGCGGCGGAGGCGTGATATATCAGGGAGGGGGTGGTTGGCGGCGGGATAGGGAGCCCTCGACGGCGCCCTGGGGTGAGGGGTCGGGAGGGGGGACACCGAAGCAAAAGTGACCGTATAAAATCTCATTGTTGGCTTTGGGTGATTTCAACGAAATCTTACTGAACAGTAAGAAGGAAGGTGGTAACCCTACGCGAGTTAGATACATGGAAGCATTTCAAGATTGCCTTGATGATTGTGTTCTAATGGATATGGATTATATAGGGGACAAATTCACCTGGAGGAGAGGAAAAATAACGGAGCGTTGGACATATCAGTAAATGTGGAATGGAATAATTTGTTTCTTTTCGTAGCGTTAATCAACAAAGGGATGACATATCCGACCGCATACCGATTGTGGTGGACACTGAATATCACAAAAGTCCTGCTGTTTCAAATCGAAATATGCCAAAATTATTTGAACCTCGTTGGCTGGAAGAACCAGCGGTTGATGAGGTGGTTAATGGTTTCTGGGAAAAGGCTAAACTGTCGGGAAGAGCTCATATGAAAACCCTAGAAGAGGTACATGTTGATCTACATTCTTGGGACACAAATATTCTCAGAAGTCATAAGAAACATACTGATAACCCGAAAAGGAGTTGGAAGATTTATGGAGGGGCAATGGCATATCTATATCTATATTTATATCTATACCTAATAATAAAGTATGAATTGTTTCTTACGAATTCCGCTTTTTTTAGACGGTTTTATCTCTGTCAGTTCTAGGATATTACCCACCATGCTATCCACGAGTCACCTAATTTTTTTATTTATAAATATACGCCGGGGGATGTGTTACTTTACTTGGTCCGACGCACATGAACCAACGATAGAAAACCGCTCTACCCTTCGCGGCCACACAAGCGACTCCGATCCGGGAAATCAAAAAGAGTTCGGTCACGTCATGTCCACGAGTTGATTCGCTCGCGATGAACCAGTTTTAAATACGAGGGCAACACGAGCAGAACAAAACTGATTCCGTGACCAAGACGCAGCGCTACCTTCTTCCTGCCACCCAATATAGAAAGGGAACGGACGACCACCTCGTCCTAATCAAATCAAATCAAATCGTATCTATTCAGAAACCCCAACATATAGCAACCGACACTGGCGAGTAGAGTCGACAAGGAGGCCTCATGGCCGCCTCCAATCCTGGCAACCATTCCACGGAACCAGTACCTCGCTCGGATGAGAGTCGCGTTGGTCGCTGGAAGCAGTTGCCGGTATTTTTCTCGAATCAGTACGTCTTCCTGGTCAGTTGCGTTTTCTGATCTCTGGTATTTTTGCGATGATAGCTGGTTTTTTTAGGCACCTCTTCCCCTTTACGTACTATGATAATCGATTTTTTTTCTCGAACCAGCACAGGCGTGCTAGCTATCTGATGCATGCATGCTGGACGCGAGAACATTGTTGGTATCTTACGCGAGCGGATTGATGCATGCATGTGCGCTCCCGTCCCAACGAGAGCCGCCACCGTCCGTGGAGGTGTGGACTCGATGAACTGGTTGCGTCGTCGCTGAATCGGATAGATCGGCTCCAATCTGGTATGGGTCAGCCTTCCTCGCCCCCTTCTCCGTGTCCGTGCTTCATGCACCTTGCCCACACCTATTTTCCAATGTCGCTGAGTAGGGATGAATGGAACCACTTGAAAGAATTAACAGCTATGACATATACTCCCTCTATTTTAAAATATAAGATGTTTTAGCTTTGAAAAATAAGTGTATCTAGACTTCTTTAGTGTATAGGTTCACACCAAAACTACGTGAACCTACAAACTAAAAGGAGCTAAATACACCTTTTTTTTACAAAACTAAAACATCTTATATTTTAAAACGGAGGGGGTACATCTGGAAAAAATTAAAGCCACCGGCAGACCGGTGCGACACCAGAACCTCCGGGTCTGTCGGTAGGCTCACGATGCGGCCCGGGTAGAACCGGACAAGGCGCAAGGCTGCCGTTGTTGAAGCCAAACTGAAAGCTCTCCACGGTCATCTCCTTTAACTGGAGCCCGACGAGCGGCGACCCGTAGTGGTATGGGCCTGATGTCCCTCCGGACCAACCCTTGTGGCTAGCCGACCATGAAGTCCTTCTTTGGCGTGTGCACCAGCATGGCGCAGTGCCGCTTTACAAATGGTCATGGCCAGTGGCGTTGCTCCCTTGGGGCCGAACCGGCCTTCGGCCCGCCCAGGTTTGCCCCAAACACGGAAGAGGAAAGGAAAAATTGGCCCACAAAAGAACAAAAACTGGTCTTTTCTTTGGGCTGGCCCGCCCAACAATTTGGCCTGAGCTCCGCCAGTGGTCATGGCTCGCCGTGGGCGGCACTTGGCATGGCTTCCGACGGTGAGGAGCGATAGCTTCAGGTCAGACAAACCACATTGCTCCGCACTAACGATATATGTACGTACCTTCCTTGACCTAATTGCCTTATTATTCTTAATGCACACATAGATACTACTAGGAGAGAACTGGGGTAGGAGAGAGAAAAGAGAGATAGAAACAAAACTAATAGTTGATCTAGAAAACTAAAATTAAAAAAACTTGTTAATACGTAGAAAAGATGTTTTCTTGTGTACTTTTTCTTGGTTATCTAATAAGTTATTATTAATATTCTATTTTGTTGTTCCATATGGTAGTTACGAGAAAGAAACAGTTTTAATAGTAAAATTTGTTGTGATCGAAAATCAAAATAATATAGGTGAGAAGGATATATAAGTGAGATTTGCAGCTTCCATTAAACCGTCAGTGCAAATCAAAATGGCAATTTTCTTAAGTAAAACATTTTTCTCACGCACGGGCAATTTTCCTAGTGAGACTCTTAATAGGCAGCACGATATATTATTAACTCTAGAAAATATTTTTAAGCAGGGAGAGATTGTTTGGGTATAGAGAGGTCATGCAAATTGGCTTAGGCCGGGGATTGGAGTAAAAGCTTTTCTCATCATTGTGCCACGGCTAGGATGAAGAAAAACAGAATAAAGGGTTTAGTGGATGATAAAGGCAATTTTCTGGAAGGGGAAGACAACATGAGCCCTTTGATTCTGGATTAGTTTGAGAATTTGTTTACCTTAGAAGTGCATGACCTAGACATGAATGTGACGAACAAAGTGACTGTTCGAGTGAAGGATGCAATGAATACGATGCTTCATGCTCCCTATACACCTGAAGAGGTCAAAAACGCACTAGGGGAAATTGGTGATCTAAAGGCCCCAGAGCCCGACGACATGCTATTTTTTATAAATGGTTATGGATGATGTTAGAGGATGAAGTGATAGAAGAAGTGCTTAACGCGCACTAGTGGAAAACGGCCTCCAGTCCCGGCCCGTAAGGGGCTTTAGTCCCGGTCCTGATAACCGGGACTAGAGGGGCGGGACTAAAGGCCCGCCCATTAGTCCCGGCCCTCTTACCAGCCGGGACCAATGGGCATCCACGCATATCTCTGCGGTATGGGTGCCCCATTAGTCCCGGTTACATTAATCTGGGACAAATGGTTCTCTGCCAGCAACATTTTAGGCACTTTCTGCCATGGCGAAGAATTTAATTTGTATTCTTTTTTTTCATTTCAAAATAGTTTTCTACGCTACCACATACCGTACATGTTCGTGCATACATAAGATAACTTCTCTTAAGATCGAGCATACAAATATATACATGATAGTTACACATGGAGATTACAATTATCGGGACTAGAGCCCGTCTATTCAATTACACGGTCGGGGATCATCGGCGCCTATTCACACTAAATTCTCCGGCGTCGTCTATCATCTCGTTCATCAAGAATCCTGCCAGTTCTTCAGCAATTGCTACTACGCGTTGTTGTGGTAGGAGCTGATCCCGCATTTTCTCGAACTATATAAGAAAAGGAGATCAATATGAATATCAATCATGATAACAAAAAGTAACGGTAATAAAAATAATGTTATGAATGTATTGCTTACATCGACTCTATAATCATTCAGCTCACTGGTAAACGTGCGAATGAACTCGCAAACGTAGAATCCACATAGATTCGTCCCCTGTGGCTGCCTCGCGCACTTTACGAGAATAGAATTCAATCAAATAATAATCATGCATCATAATTGTATTGAAACTAGAAGTAAAGAGATGCGCCTACTACTTACCGAGACCGGCTTAAACGACAGCTTCTCAGTAAAGTCACCCGTAACCGTACTCTTGAACTGGTTCCAAACCCTACACGGTAAAGAAAATGAATGAGTTATTTATTACGTGACATCTCAGGAAATCAACGAAAGAGACCGCTGTAGCGTAAAAATTACCTCTGGAGCATGTCCTGCATGTCACTAAACTGTTCCAGGGGTCTCTTTAATAGGTCCATGACTTCAACTCTTCCCTTATCAAGTTGAATGTCCATGAGAATCCAGTGGAAACTATACACGTTTATATATACATCAGTAACTCATCAATTACACTTAACATCGAGTAAGCAAAAGAGAATGTGTATAATAGAGTAAGACGCTCACGCGAAATTGTAAGGAAATAGTATATGGTCACAGAAATTTTGCTCCGTTAGAAACCTTAGAAGGTTTTCCTGTGTTTTCTCGGGTTTTCCTTTAGCGTCCGACAATGTATTTTATCTGGGTCAATGAATCCAACACTGAAGATTGACCTTCTTTTACATTCCATGATCTTCATTCTGCATAATAATAGAGTACGAAAGGATATAATTAGGATAATTACATGCAATGAACTGAACAACTGAAAAAAATGAACAGCTTATATATAGACAATGAATTCAACAACTTACAGACAATAGCAACTCATGAGACTTTTGTCGATGGCGTCGAAAGTGTATAACTGGAAGAGTTCTGGAAACTCAACATGGACCTCTTCTTCTCGGAAGTAGTAGTCATGTGGGACTTTCGCCACGATCATTATTCTCTCGTCCTTTACGACATTCAAGTACCATTTATGTAAACTCCGCATTTGTGTTGGCAGTTGTTGGAACTTCTCAAAGCTGACCAGAGGCTTCCCTGGGACATATGTAGGGACTACCCGAGCCTTGGGTAACTTGTCGTCCTGGGAACCTAGTAATTCCTCAACAGTCACATTCATAGCGGCCACAAGATTCTTAGCTTCTTCCATATCCTGCTGGGGAGTGTCATAGGATACCACCTTGAGGGGTGGGGTCGATTTTTTGGCCTGTTCCCCGAGCTGGGGGACGTCCTTTCTTTTCCCGGTTGCACTTTGACTTGATGATTTGCTCCCGCTTGCACTTCTACTTGATTTTCTCTTCTTCACTTCCTTCTGAAGTGTGCGTCTATAGTCATCTGGCTTATGGTGCAAGATTGCGATTTTGTGTTCAGAAAAGAAAGTGCATACGCTTTTTGCTTCTCGGTGTATACCGGGGCGGGCTCGGGTTTCTTCTTTTGAAGCTGCACAACACATTCGGCCTTTACGATCATGTCGGTTTCCTCGTCAATACGATCGTAAGGACTGATAGAAAGATTCTTATGAGGTACTCTTGGGAGGGGCGACATTTGTCGTTTTGGGCTCCTGCGTCGTTTAGTACTAATTGGAGGCTGCGGCGGAGATCGAGATGGACTCGGGTTGTGGTGGTCGTAGTCATGGGGTGGGCTGCTTGGAGGTGATGGAGGTGAAGGTGACATGCGACCACTCGGAGGCGGTGTTGGCTTTGGCATCCAGCCTGGAAGCTTGATGTTGTTCTTGTCCCATAGAATGATACCACCCAGTACTTCTCCGAGTGTCCTCTCACCTTCAGGTCCAGGGATGTCAAGCTCCGTTGAGTCCCACCCCATTGCGATTTCATCCACACCAACTTTAGCATAGCTAGCTGGAATCTCACGGCCATGCCAGCGTGCGCCAGGTGGACAAGGTAAAGCACATCCGACCGCCATCTTGATGGATAGGTTCTTCACCTTCTGATGGAGCTCACAAGATGCCTGCTCCTTGATTCCATCCACGGGGTAGCCGGGACCGCCATCTACCATACGTGCATCGTCAGAAGAGACCTCCGATTCAGCCACGCTGCTTTTCCGCTGAGATGGGATGGCGGTAATATTGAGTACAGGATCTTGCAGTAGCCGCTCCTCGAAGTTCGTCAATCTGTTGCTGATGCATTCGAAGTGTTCCTATCAACTCGGTGAACTTGTCTCCCTCCTCCTCCCGTCTTCGCCTCTTTGCTCTCTCTCGGCTCCTATAAGTATCTCTGTCTTTGGGAAACCCCGTCTCCCACGTATAACTAGGGCCAAGGCCTCGTACACGTCCTCCGCGTTCGTCATTCCCGAGGACCTTTGTCAGCAAGTCTTTCTCTCTATCGGGACGGAACTTTGTTGTCCCCGCTTTAATCTCCTTCACCACTTTCTGCCATGTATCCCGGGGTATCCTAATCCCGTCACTACAAATAAGGTCCCCTGTACTTTCGTCATACTCACTCCCATGCCCAAGGAACCAATTCCTTGCCCTCAGATCCCATTCTTCGCGTATTGGTTCTGGAGTGATCCCTTTAGCAAGCAGCTCATTCTCTTTAGCATCCCACTTTGGCATGGCAGCCGCAGAGCCCCAGCCCTAGGTGATGGTGATATTTCTTCATCGCGGCATTTTTCTTGTTTCTTTCCGACATTTCCATAGCATGTTGTGACTCCTTGTACTTCACAAATGCATCCCAGTTAGCCTGCTGCTTCGTTAGATAACATTCAAATTTAGGAGCCTTCTTCGTCTTCTGATACTTTTGCCATAATGCTTTCTTCCAGTTCTTGAATAGTTCGGCCATCTTCGTAAGAATCCAATGCTTGACTTTCTTCCTCAATGCAGCTATGTCGGCATCATCCTCACATTCTGGCAGGCTGAAATGCGTCATGAGGTCATTCCAAAGACCCTCTTTGCACCTGTCGGAGACATACTCACCCTCTTTCGCCCCTTTGGTCTTATTCCACTCTCGAACGGTGATCGGGATGCGATCCCTAACCATAACTCCTCATTGTTGTTTAAATACAGTTTTAGCCTTTTCGGGTTCCACCGGTTCACCCTGTGGTGATACCCGCGTAATTGTATAACGCGTAGATGCGTCCAACTTTTTGGCCGGGCCTCGTTTGGAATATTTTTTGCTCGATGTGGAGGCCTAAGAGAAGAAACATTCGTCAATTTATATATATATACAACTCAGTTAATGCATCTACTGATCACCAGACTTCATATATATACCTCGTTGTCGGCTTCTCCACCACCGGAGCCGTCGACTTCTCCACCACCGGAGCCGTCGGCTTCTCCACCACCGGAGCCATCGGCTTCTCCTTGATCATTTTGGTCGACCTCCTCTCCCTCACCGGAGGGGTTCAGGTAAATCGACGGAGATTCGGGTGGATCAACATGGGGGGTGTCGTTGATCATATCCTCGAGAATTTCTTCCTGTGCTAGGTCTCTCTGGATTGGATCCATAGTTTTCTACAAAATGCACAGAATAACATTTTTCATTCAATATTGCTGCATAAATAACACTAAACAATAATATGAACACGCAATTTGCTACAATAATACTAAACAATAGCAAAATTCTAGTGATGCCCTAACCCTAACCCTAAGTCCGGGCGGCCCGCAAGCACCACCACCCTAACCCTATCTTCGGGTGGCCCGCGAGCACTACCACCCTAACCCTAAGTCTGGGCGGCCCGCGAGCACCACCACCCTAACCCTAAGTCCGGGGCCCGCGAGCACTACCACATTAACCCTAAGTCCGGGTGCCCGCGAGCACTACCATCCTAACCCTAAGTCCTGGCGACCCGCGAGCACCACCACCCTAACCCAAAGTTCGGGGGCCCGCGAGCACTACCACATTAACCCCAAATATTTATATATACAAATAATTCCTATATACAAATATTTTCTATATAAAAATAATTCCTATATACAAATAATTCCTATATACAAAAAATTTCTATATACAAATATTTCCTATATACAAATATTTCTATATACAAAAAATTTCTATATACAAATATTTCCTATATACAAATAATTCCCTATATACAAATATTTCTATATACAAAATATTTCCTATATATAAATAATTCCTATATACAAATATTTCTATATACAAAAAAATTCTATATACAAATATTTCCTATATACAAATATTTTCTATATACAAATATTTCTAAATACAAAAAAATTCATATATACAAATATTTCTATATACAAAAAATTTCATATATACAAATAATTCCTATATACAAATATTTCTATATACAAAAAAATTCTATATACAAATATTTCCTATACACAAAATATTTTTATATACACAAAATATTTCCTATACACTTCTATACCAGCGGTGGCGGTGGCGAGCGAGGGGCGAGGCTGGATATGGTGAGCTGGGTTGGCGTGGGGGAGTGGCAGGCGGTATGGGAGGCGCGACACGGGAGGAGGCGTGAGGAGCTGTGGCGGCGAGGCGCGAGGACCAGGGGGCGCCAGAGATTTGGCAGCCTGGCGGCGTAACTGCGCTCCTCGCGAGTGCTTCCTTCGGTCGATGGATTCGACCGGGGAAAAAGCGGCGCATTAAGTACCCACCCACCCTTTAGTCCCGGTGCGTGGCTAGAACCGGGACTAAAGGGGGGGTCTTTAGTCCCGGTTCCAGCCATGCACCGGGACTAAAGGTTTTGGGTGCCTTTTCGCATGCAGAGCCTTTAGTCCCGGATGGTGTTCTGGGCCGGGACTAAAGGCCCATATTTGCGCGCGCTGGGCCTAAGTTGGCGCCTGTTTTTTCAAATATCACAATTTGTAGCTATTAGATTTTTTAAACATTTGAATTATACAGTTTTTGCATAATTATGAATTTGAGAAAATTATACAGTTTTGAATTTGAATAAGTAATCCAAATCTATTTTCTGTTTTAAAATAATTATTCTAACTAGTGAAACTAATAACTATTTTGCCATTTCCAATTTAAAAATGCATTAACTATTATATTTTGCATATTTTTAACATAAAAAGTATTTGAATTTGAATCAGAGATTCAAATCCATTTTCTGTTTTATAAAATAATTATTCTAACTAGTGAAACTAATAACCATTTTGCCATTTCCAATTTAAAAATGCATTAACTATTATATTTTGCATATTTTTAACATAAAAAGTATTTGAATTTGAATCAGAGATTCAAATCCATTTTCTGTTTTATAAAATAATTATTCTAACTAGTGAAACTAATAACCATTTTGCCATTTCCAATTTAAAAATGCATTAACTATTATATTTTGCATATTTTTAACATAAAAAGTATTTGAATTTGAATAAGTAATCTAAATCTATTTTCTGTTTTATAAAATAATTATTCTAACTAGTGAAACTAATAACCATTTTGCCATTTCCAATTTAAAAATGCATTAACTATTATAGATTGCATATTTTTAACATAAAAAGTATTAGAATTTGAATAAGTAATCCAAATCTATTTTCTGTTTTATAAAATAATTATTCTAACTAGTGAAACTAATAACCATTTTGCCATTTCCAATTTAAAAATACATTAACTATTATATTTTGCATATTTTTAACATAAAAAGTATTTGAATTTGAATCAGAGATTCAAATCCATTTTCTGTTTTATAAAATAATTATTCTAACTAGTCAAAATATTAACCATTTTGCCATTTTCATGTGATTCTGACGCTCCGGTGGTCTTCCTCCGGCGAAACCCTAGACCGGGGGCCTCGGAACTTCTGAAGATGCCATAGGGCGTGTGCACCAAGGGCATCTTCGAGAAATTCCGCCACGGGAGATTTCCAACCCCTTTCCTCCATCCATGGGGATGAAACTCTCCATCCATGTTGGCTTGGTCGTTGCCATAGCACATCTACACTCATATCTGCCGCCTCTCTCCACTCTATCCCATGGCTTCCACCATACCTCTAACCCCAGGGAGTCGGAGATGTAGTCTTTCACGGGCTAGCAGGAAATTATTTTCCGAGGCGGAACTTCCGAAGATGCCATAGGGCGTGTGCACCAAGGGCATCTTCGAGAAGTTCCGCCACGGGAGATTTTCCAACCCTTTCCTCCATCCATGGGGATGAAACTCTCCATCCATGTTGGCTTGTTGAGTTGCTTGCCATGACGTATCGATGCTCCTTTTATAGGCACGGCGCCGCTTCTACTTTGTCTTCTTCCTCTGACAGGGCGTCGTGCGCTACATCGAGCAGTGCAATCCACCCACGCGTCCTTATCCTACCGACAGCTTTAGTCCCGGTTTGAGCCCCCACCCGGTACTAAAAGTTACCCACGCGTCCTTATCCCACCGACAGTTTTGTTAGATGACACAAAAACCACCTTTAGTCCCAGTTGCACCCACCAGCCGGTACTAAAGGTTAGCCACCCCCAGATAAGTCCCTCCTAGATAAGCCTCCCCAGATAAGGCCCCCCATCTTTTGTCCCGGTTTGAGCCCCACCCGGATGAAAGTTTCCGCCATCGCTGCTCCCGCTTTCCACCGGTTCCTACCTCTGTCTTCCCGCCATTTTTTCAGTATATATATGTACGCTTGGCCTCCATTTACATATCACATCTAGACTCATCATTCTCTTCCCATGGCTTCCATCGTATCTCTAACCACCCGGGAGGTGGAGGCGCTTTGCGCCTCGAACTACCCCTGCTATCTATCCTTAGTGTTTGTGGGTTCCTTCTCTTGTGATGGTTCCTTCTCTTTGTGTGATCACCTCACTGCTCGTAACGCCTAGTTTGATTGAGCAAGATGTATTACATGAAAGGGGACCTTTATGTCTCAAATAAAAGGTTTAATACATTACATAGATTTATGTCTCAAATAAAAGGTTTAATTACATAGATTTATGTCTCAAATAAAAGGTTTAATACATTATTACACATCACCAATATCTAGTGTTGTGGTTTTCTTCTGCACCGTAGCCATGGAGAATCTTCATCATTTAACAGGATGCTTGGGTCAGTTTTTACTTTGAAGGGCGGAATTTCATGAAACTTATTGTAATCTTATGACATGTCTGCCTTATCATCCACTCCCACGATGTTTCTTTTCCCTGAAAGAACTATGTGGCGCTTTGGCTCATCGTATTCTGTACTCTTTTGCTTATCTTTCCTTTTTCTCGGTTTGGTAAACATGTCCTTCACATAGAAAACCTGAGCCACATCATTGGCTAGGACAGATGGTTCATCCATGTATGCAAGATTGTTGAGATCCACTGTTGTCATGTCGTACTTTTCGTCTACATGTACCCCGCCTCCTGTCAGTTTGACCCATTTGTACCGAAACAAAGGGACCTTAAAAGTAGGTCCATAGTCAAGTTCCCATATCTCCTCTATGTACCCATAATATGTGTCAATCTGCCCATTGTCATCTGTTGCATCAAAGTGGACACCACTGTTTTGGTTGGTGCTCTTTTTATCTTGGGAGATCTTGTAAAATGTATTCCCATTTATCTCGTACCCTTGGAAAGTACATATAGTCGAAGATGGTAACCTGGCCAACGAGTACAACTCATCTCCAACAGTGGTGTTATTCATGAGATGTGTCTGCAACCAATTGCCAAAATTCTTCTCGTGTTCCCCTCTAATCAAGGTTTCAGGCTTCCCCGGGTTTTCGGAGTGTAGAATATTCTTGTGTTTCTCGATATATGGAGCCACCACGGTGGAATTGTGTGTAGTGTGCTTGAGTGAAAGAATGCCCGTCCCTACATACCATTGATTTCCTTCTTAGTGTGCCTTTTCCAGTCATCCTCCCCTCATACCGAGATTCAGGAACACCAATCGGCTTAAGGTCAGGAAGAAAGTCAACACGAGACTCAATGACCTCCTCTGTTCCATAGCCCTTGGAGATGCTTCCTTCTGGCCTAGCACGGTTATGAACATATTTCTTTAAGACTCCCATGAACCTCTCGAAGGGGAACATATTGTGTAGAAACACAGGACCGAGAATTCTAATCTCTTCGACTAGGTGAACTAGGAGGTGCGTCATAATATTGAAGAAGGATGGCGGGAACAACAACTCGGTCGACGGACATTGGACCACATCAATCAGAACCACGATAGACTTTCTCGATCGATTACCTTCTGAGAAATTGCATTGAGGAATGCATATACCTTCACAATGGCTAGTCGAACATTTTTTGGTAGAATTCCCCTCAATGCAACCGGAAGCAATTGCGTCATAAGCACACGACAGTCATGAGACTTTAGGTTTTGAATTTTTTTCTCTTTCATATTTACTATTCCCTTTATATTCGACGAGAAGCCAGATGGGACCTTGCTACTGAAAAGGACTTCAAAAAAGATTTCCTTCTCTTCTTTGGTAAGAGCGTAGCTGGCAAGCCCTTGAATTTCCCTGGATGCTTGCCGTATCGTAATTTTTAATGTTGCTGGTCCTCCCGTGCTGCCTGGGTATCTTTTGACTTCCCATACAAGCCCAGGAAGCCTAGAATATTCACGCAAAGATTCTTCGTCAGGTGCATCACGTCGATTGCAGAGCGGACCTCATGCACTTTCCAATACGGTAGCTCCTAAAATATAGATTTCTTCTTCCACATGGGTGCGTGTCCGGTAATGGGGTCTTTCGGAACAGGTTGTCCTCCAGGACCCTTTCCAAAGATTACATCCAAATCCTTGACCATACCAAATACATCAGCACCACTACGGGGGACAGGCTTCGTCCGGGTTTCTGCCTTGCCATTGAAATGCTTGCCTTTCTTCTTTAAGGGATGACTGGGCGGAAGAAAACGACGAT
This sequence comes from Avena insularis, assembly GCA_023614405.1. Taxonomy (NCBI): domain Eukaryota; kingdom Viridiplantae; phylum Streptophyta; class Magnoliopsida; order Poales; family Poaceae; genus Avena; species Avena insularis. The sequence goes on along the minus strand of CM042696.1, from coordinate 88,260,754 downwards.
TGTACGGGTACACATTCTTTCTACATTTATCCAGATATATACTTTCAGTCTCATCTAAATAGTGTGTGCATGCATTGTATCCTTTGTTCGTCTGTCCTGAAATGTTACTAAGAGCAGGCCAATCATTGATGGTTACGAACAACAACGCTTGTAGGTCAAATTCCTGCTGTTTGTGCTCATCCCACACACATACACCTGGTTTGGCCCACAACTGTAGAAGTTCATCAACTAATGGCCTTAGGTACACATCAATGTCGTTGCCAGGTTGCTTCGGGCCTTGGATGAGCACTGGTATCATAATGAACTTCCGCTTCATGCACAGCCAAGGAGAAAGGTTGTAGATACATAGAGTCACGGGCCAGGTGCTGTGACTGCAGTTCTGCTCCCCAAAAGGATTCATGCCATCGGTACTTAGACCAAACCATAAGTTCCTTGCATCACCAGCAAAGTCCTGGAAGTCTCTCTCGATTTTTCTCCACTGCCGACCATCAGCAGGGTGCCTCAACATCCTGTCTTTCTTACGGTATTCCATGTGCCATCGCAACAACTTGACATGCTCTTTATTTCTGAACAAAAGTTTCAACCGTGGTATTATAGGAGCATACCACATCACCTTGGCAGGAACCCTCTTCTTGGGTTGCTCGCCCTCAACATCACCAGGGTCATCTTTTCTGATCTTATACCGCAATGTAGTACATACCGGACATTTATCCATATTCTCGTACTTCTCACCGCGGTAAAGGATGCAGTCATTAGTGCATGCATGTATCTTCTGCACGTCTAATCCTAGAGGGTAGACAAGTTTCTTTGCTTCGTACGTACTGGAGGGCAATTGGTTATTTCTTGGACGCAGCTTCTTCATTATTACCAGCAACTTTTCAAATCCCGAGTCAGTCATACCGGTCTCTGCCTTCCACTTCAACAATTCCAGTGTGCTAACCAGCTTCTTCTAGCCATCTTCACAAGTTGGATACAGCAATGTGTTGTGGTCCTGTAACATCTGCTCGAACTGCAGCCTTTCCTTTTCTGTGTCGCAGTCTCGCCTTGCATCACTAATGACCCGACCAAAATCATCAACGGGCTCATCTGGTTCCCGTTCTTCACCCCCTTATTTTTCATTATCTTCAACTGCGGTATCATCGTATTCAGGAAACATAGATCGGTAGTTGTCATCATCATTCTCTTCTTCATCGCCGTCTTCCATCATAACCCCTCTTTCTCCGTGTTTGGTCCAAACATTATAGCCGGACATGAAACCGGACCGAAGCAGGTGGCTCTGAATGACTCTTGAGGAAGTGTGAGCCTGCTCATTTTGACATTCAATACATGGACAACACATAAAACCATCCCGCCGCTTGTTCGCCTCGGCCACAAGGCGAAAAGAACGCACGCCTTCTCTGTAAGCGTCAGAGCGTCGGTCACCGTACATCCATGGGTGGCTCATTTGCATCATACAATCATGCATATATATCAAACGCAATCATGATGCTTAAATTAGTACCGCGCAGTCAAAACGAGAAAATAGTTGCTAACCTTTTAGGACACTTCAAAACAAAGAGGAGAAACCTTAAGTGTCGCTCTGGCAGCTCATATCATATTTTGTCTTGTGTGAACTCAAGTGGTATCGCTCTAATAGGCATTTCACCGAACACCTCTAGTGCATATGAAGAAAAAAAGTTAGCACAAAGTTATACCCACCTCTCACATAGGAAAAAAACAGGAGAGAGTGGAAGGCTGGGTGCATATATATAGGGCCAGGCCATTAGTCCCGGTTTGAGATACAAACCGGGACTAAATGTTCTGCGTGCCGGCCCAGACCTATTTGTCCCGGTTTGTATCTCAAACCGGGACTAATGGCTTCTTACGGACCGGGACATAGTGCCTCGGCCTCCTCGGGCCGTCTGGTTCGGACCATTAGTCCTGGCCCCAGCCACGGCCGGGACTAATGGCCCGAACCAAAGGCCCATTTTCTACTAGTGGCGGTGAATTCAGGTGTCATACCTGATGGACAGAATAATACCTCTATTGTGTTAATTCCAAAAGTGTATAATCCAGAAAAGGTAACTCAATTCCTCCCATTCAGTCTGTGTAATTTCGTTTACAAAATTATTAGCAAGATGTTGGCTAACCGCTTGAAGAGAATATTACCAAAAATAATTGGGGAAACATAGATTTCATTCGTGCTTGGAAGGTTCATAACTGACAATGTGTTTTTGGCTTACGAAAGTATGCATGAAATCAATAATAAATCAAGAAAAAGGTGGTCTATGTACGGTGAAACTTGATATGCATAAATCTTACGATAGGGTTGAATGGTTTTTTGGAAGGAATAATGTTGAAGATGGGTTTTGATACCGGCTGGTTCAACTTGATCATGGCATGTTCCAATCAGTAAGATATATACTTGATCCGTTTTAATTCCAAGGAGACTACTATGTTTGAACCAACAAGAGGATTATGTCAAGTCGATCCTCTAATCCCATATCTATTCTTTTTTGGGGGCGGAAGGTTTATCAGGGATGCTCCTTGATGCAGAAAGGAATGGTCAAATTGAAGGTGTAAAAGTTTATAAGGTTGCCCAGCGGTTTCTCATTTATTCTTCACAGATGATTCTTTAATTCTTATTAGGGCAAATGGGTAGGATGCATGCTGCCCAAAAAAGATCTTGGATGATTATTGCAAGGCATCTGGAGAAACAGTGAGCGGAGGTAAATGCAGTATTTATTTTAGCAAAATGATGTGATACTCCCGGTCTCTGCGTCAAAATGGTACACAAAGACTTCTAAAATTATTATTGAACATAGTTTTACAAAAAAAAACTCCCTCCAATACAAATTAATTGACTCAAATTTGTTAGATTAAGTTGTATCTAGACATGTTTTATATTAGTCCCAGATACATCCAAATCTAAACAAATATGAGTTCATTAATTTGGATCATAGGAGGTACATAGATCAAAGTGTAGCAGACCTCACTAGAACTGTCACATTAGGGACAACCTTGATGAATGGGGTGATCATGTCAGAGTCAGCACCATGACCTCACACCTACGCACATTATTAAAAAACTGGAGGCCGTACCAAACCGCCCAATGGCAAATCGGGAGCACAAATCGGTCCAGCGGACCCTCAATGTTTACCATCGCACGAGCTTGATAAGTCGCCTCCCCTTCGGCTAAACCATCTTCAGGATAAGGACACATGCATTGACATTACCAGGTTTGCCACCACGGTGACAGACAGTGCCACTGCTCTGCGCGGGATCCATCAACACTATTAGGAAAACAACTATAGGTGGGTTGCATACACGTGGAGTACAAACATATGTGTGCGCCATAGGTATATAGCCGTGGAGCAACATAAACAGGTGTGTCACGGGTAGGAACTTATCCGTGGCATACCATGAAAAGTGGTGCGCCACGAGTATAATTGGGTCGAGCTGACAGGGTTGGTGCCTCTTTCCCGTGGCGCATGGCGCACCAGTACGGGGTGCTGTCACGGGTATGTGTGGTCACACTCCTCCCCGGGTGGATTGACTTTTCATTTTTGGAAAATAAAAAAAATCATAAAAAATTTAATTCTAAAATCTTTTGAGATTTAGTCATGTTACTTGATCTAGTTGCTATGACAAATAACAAAAATGAATTTAGACATATTTTGGAAAAAAACATTATATTCTGGTAAAATGGCTCTAACTTGTCAATACGACATTGGATAGAAAAAATTTATATGACAAACCATCTACAAGAAAAGTTACATCAGAATTCAATTGTCTTCGACTGTTATCGATTTTTTAGAATCATAAAATTCTAAAGGGAAAATAGATTTTCTAGGTTATATATTCCGCTGCAATAAATATATCGAAAGGGCCTCCCTAAATCTGCGGCGCACGGCATATTGGTGCGCCATGGGTAGCAAAATACCCGTGATGCAAGAATAAGGGGTGCGCCACGAGTAAGGAGAGGGGCCTTGATGAAAATGGGTGATCCCACCTTATCTCTCTCCTAATCTTATCCCTTCACTCCATCTACTCTAGCCATACATGCCTCTCCCTCATATTGCGCCTCTCTCCTCCATCTGTTTCGACTAGAGACCCCGAGATCCACCTCGCTGCCGCTTGCGATGCACATCATCGCCGCGGGGGGACTATCCTTGACCTGATGGAGCTCCACCGCCTGAGGCTCTACAACAAGCCGCCGCCGCCGGCCGCCGCCCTCCTCCGACCTCGTCCCCAACAACGGCACTCCCCTTCCGTGTGTAGGCGCTCTTCCCCGCTCCTTCCGCCTCCTTGACTACGTCCCGGAGCTCCTCTCCAACACCTCGAGCCCGACCACCGCATCCCGTGTGCTTTGAGCCACCGTCGTCGAAGCCACGGAGGTCTTGTGCAGGCATGACATCCACGGCGAGGCGACGCTACGCGAGCAACGGAGGGACTCGATTTCTTTTATTTTTATTTTTAGGGTGTTCTCTATAAATTCGCGTTGTAATTTTTTTCCAAAAAACTTAGACGTGGTGCACTATAAACCTTACCTATGGCACACCTCATAGTGCGCCAATAGTACATGCACTACCCGTGGCGCAAACATGTGGTGCGCCACGTGTGAAATACCAATGGCATGATACCTGTGGCGTACGGGTGGTGTGCCATGGTAGCCTTTTTTTGGTGCATTACGGGTAGCCTTTTTCCTATTAGTGCAAGACGCGCCCATCATCGATACCCCGTTGCAACATGCCGCCAAGAGCCCGAGACTCGCCATCGTCAATGCGGTAGATAAACACCGCTCCACCATCAAACCCTTACATGCATCTCATGCTCCAAACGATGCATGCAAGAGGGAGAACGACACTGCTAGTGCCGTCATCGTACGATCCGAGGGTCCTAGATCTAGGCTTCCCCTGGAATTTCTAGGCATGATGCAGGAATTTCGCAAAAACGACACCTTCAACAAGGTAACGACACTAGAGAACACCGCCATCATTGGCCCCAACCTTGTCAGAGCCCACCTCACGCAGCCGCCTGCCTTGCCTCCAACTCGTGCATTGCAGCCCGAAGGGCCGACCGTCAGGAGGGGGAGACCATCTCCACGTCCCGCACCATTGATTTGCTTGGACATGGGGTTCAACACCGACCGCCGCGCCAGTGCGATGTCGTGACGCCGGTGACCACGCCACATCTTGACCTAAAGGATCTGCCATGGGATGTCACCGTTGGGTGAGGAGGTGAGAAGGGCCTCGCCACCACCGGCGCCATCTAGGCTTTACCCGGCCGCACTTGGCGATGACGGGGGAGGAGGAGAGGGATGGAGGGGGCTGGCGGCGTCGGTGATGTTAGGGTTCCACCCTCGTCCCACAGGAGCGAACAGAGGGAAGAAAAGGGAAGATGTAATATAAAGGTGTATTTTTTAGATGATAAATGCAAATCTTAATGGTGCACGTTAGAGAAAAATAGTAGCATGATCAATTGGTAAGTAGCCTGGTGGTTTTTTTCACATGGAAAACAAAGTGGCCCATATTCCTGAGTAGGCACACGCGGTGACATTACATATTAGGATGTTTTGGTTGAAACGCTAGTAACTTACCATTTTAAGTCTGGTAAGAAGATACTACTCAATTTCATGTGATTTTGTTAATTTAACTTTAGAGCAAGAAACAAGAGCAAAGGTTAAAACACCCTTATTGATTAGTTTGCTTATTTCTGGCAGCTGTGCCAAGTTTTTTTTTTTTTAAAAGATCCAGCAATTGCTAGGTTTCGATTAATAGTAGGAGGAAAACTGTACAAGAGTCATCTGGAGCGTAACTACGCACCAGGTAGACGAGGAAAGATACAGAGAAATAGTAAAGAAATAGAGAAGGAAACTTTGTGAGACGGCTAGGTCCTCAGGGCTCAAGGAGGTTCAAACATGAGAGCTCGGAGCGCCTTGGCGCCAGCGAAAGCCCATTCACGAGCCTCATCTCGGATCCAGCTAATCAGGATTGGCATCGGCGTGAATTTGTCGTTGAAGACACGTGCATTGCGTTCTCGCCAGATTCCCGCCTGTGATGATCTGGACCGGGACCTCTTCAACTCTGCATCCAGAGTAACTGTCAGAAATGGCGAGCGTCCGCGTACAGGCTGGTGCGTAGCTTTGCTTCGCGCAGGGGGAGTGGCGAGAGGGCACCGATCTCGGTGGCCTTCTCCAGCAGGCGGTGCAGGGGGTCGATGGCGATGATGAATAGGAGAGGGGACAGGGGGTGCCCCTGCCGCAGCCCGCGCCGATGCACGATCGTTAGGCCTACCGAGCCAATCTAGTTAAGAAACTGTCTAAGCAAAATTACTATTCTCGCTATGAACTTTACTGTATCGATCTTCGGTTATTATTATTATTATAGTGTCACGCAATATAATTTCCCTGTGACGCCGATCCTAGAACTTGGCACAGTACCCGACCATGCTTCATGGTAGGACTAAGAACGACAAGTTCACAACTTCTACAAATGATCAGAGATCTAGGGAGTGGCAAATGATGTTGTAGGTTGTCATTATCACGACGCACCCTACAGCAATAGTGTTCTATTCCTCGGCGTCGCACCGCGCCGGTCCTCAGAGCTAGTGAACCTTTATCTGCTTCCGCTTTTGGCTGGTCACATCGTTGCGACTCTGCTCCTGATTCCTTTCATTCCCAACACTCTTTTAGACATCTCTCATCAATGTTGCTCATTTCCCCCAAGAAGATCCCGGCTACGTACTCTCGATCATATGGGTATAAAGAAAAACACAACAAAGGGAAGATGTATATATGAAGGGGAAACTTTTTTTTTTTTGAGAAAATATGAAGGGGAAACTGACCGGTACTTGTGGGAGAAAAATAGTATGCGGATCAGTTGTTATTTTTTTTTCACATGGGCTTATAAGGCTTCCATGTGCCCATGAATTCTGCACTCGTGGTTTCCAAAAGACGAGTAAAACAACAGACAAGGTGAATATGAACTTATAAGGCTTCCACACATAGTTTTAAAAACCAGACCAGTCATTGAACCGGTGACGCGACTGGTTCACTGGTTTGCTAGTCGGACCACTGGTTCATACGGTTCGATGGTGATAAAAAAACATTCTTTTTTATCAAAATTTAAGCAAATTTTAGAACAAAATAATCATAAAATATATATAAAGTATATTTCAATATGTAATCACAAAAACATGGCATGTCCAATTGGTACTGGGCTTTACATGATGCTATTTATGCCTAGCATAAGGTTCATTCCTCTAGTAAACATCTTTTTTTTCTGGTTTTTTGCTGTTTGGACCGGTGCCTTTTAAAAAACCGGTGACAGTCTATCGGTTCAGGTTTTTCTGGTTAAACCACCGAACCGGTATGGTTTTTAAAACTATGCTTCCACATCATTGCCTAGCAGGGAATTTTTGGTACTGATCGATTCCCACCCTGGGAGGGCTGGGCTGGCCTGTGGAGGAAACTCAACATCATGCATATGCACCATTTTTTTCCTTGTTGGAGTGATGAACTACTAGCCGTAGGCCGTACCTGCATGCATGCAACAACGGGAGCCTGAGAGGTTTGCGGGAGATCTGAGTAGCTTGACTAGGTTCGTTGTAAAGCACGGTAATTAGTGGAAATCTCAATGAAATAAACATATATTAGTCTAGCATGAGCCTTTACGCAATCCATTCAGAAACAGAATTAATTTACTACAAGTACAATTTACACGTTTTTATTTAGTTGCACACTTGTCTAAATCAATGGATCCAAAATTGAGTTGATTGAGACCAAGGGAAAAAGATACATCAACCATTGTGGGTGAAATTACACCCCGTTTTCACCAAATTTAGAGGATGTCATGCTTTAGAAGGATGAGTGGAAACGATACGCAAATGAAACTTTGTTCTATCGTGCATCTACAATCTTTCAAGAGAAGAGTTGGCACTAGAACAGATGATACTACCAAGACATGTGCTTGGCTACAGCTTCTTTTTACAATTGTTAGGGAATCCAGCATATTGCAGTGGCAAACCATGTAGCCTAATGTTGAGATGATCCTACCTGTAGCAGCAGTGCTCGAGATCGCATCTACTTAGAGGTCAGAGCTACTTGGTCACGCTCAGATTCCACTCATGAATCAACACATCGAGACACCTCTGCTTCTGATTCCTTTCATTCCTAACACTCTTTTAAGCATTTCTTATCAACATTGTGCTCATATCCCCCAAAATATCGTGTAATTTCATCTGAAGAATACAGCCATAAAGGAAAGGTAACAAGGGAAGATGCTTATATAAAGGCAAAACTGAATGGTACATGTCAGAGAAAAATAGGATCAATATTGGCAAGTAGCCTTCTTTTTTTGCATGGAAAATGAAGGGGCCAGTGTTAGTACAATGAGAAAGGTTATATTCCATCTACGTGTTAGAGTATACCACAGTTTTGTATTGCAGTAGATCAAGGATTATTATATTTGGTACTTTAAGATTCTATCTCTACTAGGCTTCTTAGTCCCCAAGTCTTCTAGTACTATATAAACAACCCAAATTAAGGCTCTCTCAATATAATCACCTCTTGCAATATCAATACAATTGATATTCCGCAATCTTTCACTATGCATGTCTGAGCATAGATGAGGCGCGCATATATATTGGGTTGTTTTGGTTGTAACACTAGTAATGTCTGGTAATTAGTACTCCATTTCATCTAGTTTGCTAATTAAACTTCTACTGATTTGGTTTGCTTATTTACTAGGAGTTGTGTGTAAATATGAAGTTCTTGTGACCTGGCCAAGGTGGCAAATTGCAAATGGGTAATACTAGCTCCACTATTACATGATCAGCATGATAGGAAAATCATATTGTGTTTATAACCTCAGAATTACTGAAGAACAATACTATATAAAGATTTATAGAAAGAACATTAATGCTCCTTAGGAAAATTTCCGATCTAGAATTCAATGTCGTCACCACACCATTGCTTTTTGAAACAGCCTTCAATCCCGCTTTTTATAAATAAAGTACAAATGGCTAAACCGATATAAACTGAATAAAAAACCTCTTACAAAAAAATTCAAAAGAGAAACGACATCCGAGATGGTAATGAAAGCCACCAATTCAAAGTCGAGAAAGAGAATAGGAGAAGCCATACCTAACACTAGGCAACCTAGACTACCGAGCAAGAAAGAAACTACGCATCTTGAAGAAATTATTGGACGGACCTACCCCTTGCTTGGTGCCGGCACTACGATTTTTTTAGCCTATCCGGTTGGGGACAAGGTCCATTTTGACCAAGCAGGCAAAGCATAGTCCCAAGACTTTTCAGCATAGTCATCGCATTTCAGCATGAATTATACATCTCGTTGATCATTGCCTCTTTTCTAAGCATGACAGTAGTAGAATTATAAACAAACATCATCACAAATAACAAGAATGACAGATAGATCGACAAACATATTTTAGGTCAAATGTACTCAATTTATTTGCAACTAGTGCAACAACACATTTTCCAAATAGAAAACGCAAAAATGTGTGATAAACCGCGGTGAGGTAGGCACCGTGAGAACTCCACGTTCGTTATTCTTCGAGATGTTGCCCCTAAAATTTGGGTATTCCATTTTTGTTAGGATATCACAGTCATCCTTACAAATCCTGGCCACATCTATCGCGGACCGGTGTTTTTGCCTTTGATTCTTGCCTCTTTATCTGCTTCTGGATCTGTTGCAAGACCAATAACTTAAAGATTCGTAGCCAACTTCTCCTTGGATCGGTTAAACATAAAACCACATTTTCGGTCTCCGTTCTCTCTACAAAATAGTGTTATCAACACTAATAAGTAATAACAGTAGCATGTAGACAGAACCCAGTGTATTTAGTACATTTAAAGATTTTCTCCAACCCACCGATGTTTACAAAATCAACCTTAAGATGGCCAGGAACAAAAGGACCAAAACCACGAGTTACATCATTGTCGCAGCTATAGAGATGGCAACCAAAGTCCGACCATGGATAGAGTCAAAGAGGGAGCACTTTAGAGAGTTTTTTTTTCCAAAATAGGGGTAAAACTCCCTGGCCTCTGCATCAATTGATGTATACAGCCTTTTATTAAGCCAAAGTGATAAGTAAGAATTTACCAATTCAAGATACAGCTAGAGTAACAGCGTAGATCAACCAACAAAAAATAGTATTTAGAAAAGGACTAAGCATCATGAATACGACTAGTATGGTGCCAGGTAGCCCGACTGAAGAATTCCTGAGTGACCGTCAATAGCCGTCCGCATCCGAAAGACATGGCATCTCGGTGTTCCGGCGGTAAAAGGTATGCCCACAACTGCACCTAGTGCTCCATCATGTCAATAACCTGCAAGAAATTGAAAGATCTCCTTTTGTTAAATATTATATCATTTCTACATCTCCATATGGAACAACACAAAGCCAATACACTAGTGCGAATCATAGTTTTCGTCTTACTATCCATACCTACCAACCATGTACCAAACATATGGTCCACGCAAGTTGGAGATAAAAGATCAAAAGTAACAACAACAGTATGCCATATAAGTCGTGCAAAAGGGCAAGAGATAAACATGTGATCAATGGTCTCCGGCGAACCACAAAAACAACACTTTGTGCACCCAACCCACTTATGATTAACCAAATTATCCTTAGTAAGTAAAATCTTTTTATGCAGGAACCACATAAATATTTTAATCTTCAACAGTATCTTTAATTTCCAAAGATATTTGCTAAGAAAAGGCGTTTGACCATTCATAAGATCTTCATACATAGATTTAACTGTAAAAGAACCTAAGGCATTTAATCCCCACACAAATTTATCGGACTCCTCTAATAAATGCACCATCATTAACCGTTGGCATAAATGTAACCATTGTATCCATTTATTGCCAATTAGTGATCTTCGGAATGCAATATTCAGCGGTACGTTAACTGGAACATCCGCAACCAAAACATTCTTTTGTTGCACAATGTTATATAAGGATGGATATTGTTGTGAAAAAGATAACTCTCCCAACTATTTATCTTCCCAAAATCTTATAGTTAATCCATCCCCAACTTTAAAATGAACTCTTCTAAAAACTCCATCTTTAACCCCCATGAGTCCCTTCTAGAAAGGTGAATCAGTGGGATTTACTTTAACCTCGGATAAAGTTTTATGCTTGAGGTATTTGGTTTGTTGCATTTCCTGCCACAATCCATCCTCATTAAGAAGTTTGAAAATACATTTACTCAACGAACATCTATTTTTTAACTCAAGAACTTCAATTCCAAGACCAACCTTGATCTTTCGGTCTACAGATGATATTCCACCTAGTTAGCCTATATTTTGCTTTGTTCTTATCATTTTGCCAAAAAAACGAGAACGATAATAATCTAGTCGTTTCCTTACCCTCTTTGGGATCTCTAGAACTGATAACATGAACATAGGTAAACTAGTTAGAACTGAATTAATAAGGACAAGTCGGTCAACATAAGACAAGAGCTTTCCTTTCCAACAACGAAGTTTTCCTTCTAAATGGGTTTCCACCGGATACCAATCTGAATTTCTCAATTTTATGTAATGGACAGGTATTCCTAGATACCAAAATGGCAAAGACCCAGATTCACAACCAAAGATCTCTTTGTATTGTTGTTCTTCATCTTTTGCCATCCCAAAACAAAAAATTCACTTTTGTTGAAAGATACTTCACAGAGTAAAACTGAAAAAAATCATCTAAGATGCGCCAATATATGTGCTCATGTGTTCCTTAACTAGGCTAGTTAATTGAATGCATCTTTTGTGACACATAGATATCTAGGGTGCGAGATTGATTCTGCTCTTTCTGATGCAAAGAACACAGACATATCACTTCTATCTTCTTGTCATCTAGTGTTATTCTAGTACTAATCATGCTTATATTTCCCATTCCAATCACCTAATCATTTTTTGTGTCAACTTTGATCAGTTTTTTAATTCATCTAGCTGCTAATCTCCCATATACACATACTTGCCTACATCTCTGCCTAGTTTCTATGAACTACTGATTTCACAAACATACTTCCGTCCTCTTGATCAATCTTCACTGCAATATAAACTCGGATACATTGTGTGTGATGAAAGATCAGGGCGCAATTCTACTTAAACTTTGAGCATTATCTCTAAGAACATGCAACAGCTTTGTGACCTTCTCTAGAATTGGTAGGAGATCCTCGATGTCAACTCTTGTAGGTTGCCATAACCCGGAGGCGACCTAGAGCAATATCACTTGTCATTGGACCTCCTCAGTTCTACAGGATGTCTCAAAGCCTCTAGTAAGGATATATCAAGCTGTAGTGCCGCTACTTCCGATTCCTCTCATTCCTAACACTCTTTTGGTCATTTCTTATCAATTTTGTGATTATTTCCCAAGGAGAGCTTGGGTAATTTCGTTCCCGTGAGTACATCTATGAAAGAAAAAGCAATAGGGGAAGACGAATATATAAAGGAGAAACTAACCAGTACATGTCATAAAATAGTAGGAGCATGAGAATTTCAAGTAAGTAACCATGTGTTGTTCTTTTATTTTGCACAAAAAATGAAGTAGCCCGATGCTAGTACGAATGAGCAAGGTTGAATTCCATCCACGCATGTGTGTTGGTCAGTAGGCGCAGACATTTCTATCACATATTGTGGTGATTCATAAATAGGTACTCTATTTCATGTGATGTTTTAATCAAACTTTAGAGCAAGAAGCAACTAAGGTAAAAAATAACTTCAACTAATTATTTTTCTTATTATCTAGTGATTGTTCTCAAATGCTGGAAGTGCAGTTGACATGGCCAAAGGTGGAAAAATGCAATATGGTAATAATGGCGCCACAACTACATGATCAACGTGTCTGGAAAATTATACTGTGTTTGTACCATAGTGGTAACTAAAGATCAATATACAAAGAATCATAGCAAGAATATTAATGTTGCTTGGACAATGTCTGAGCTAAATTTCAATGCTCTAACATCACCCTTGCCTTTTATATGGAGGATTAAGAATGTAGCAAGCATAATCCCTATATCTTTCAGCATCATCATTTAATTTCAGCATGAAATATGCATCTATATTTGTCTAACTATATTACACAATAGCTAAGTTATATTGTCTCTACTTTACACTTCTAGAACAAGTTTTAAAACATGAAACCTTTGTACCATTTAAACTAGAAGTTTGATTTGTGAACGGTTTGAATATTTGAGTTCCTAGTGAATAAAGCTTTAAAATAAGACCAATATGTAATATATTTTGACAATTTTTGAAAATTGTCTTTTGAAACTTGGTGAAACATTAAAAAAGTATATTAAACCTAGTAAAAAGTTTCTTTGAAACAATTTCGTGCACTCTATTTTGAACTTTGTTCATTAGAGTTTGAAAATATTTGAAGTTGTCTTAGAGTTAATTTTAGAAACATCATATTGTGTACCTAGTTTTATAAATTGGTATTTTGTGTACTCATGTTTGAACATGTTTTAGAATATGATTTTAGATTTTTTTCGAAATAAATATTTTTAGACTTGTTCAGAAGATATTATCAAAATAAATACATATATTCAAACAAATTCATAATCTGATATCTATTATGATAAATATGGATCTTACAAATCAAATAGTAAAAATAAATCCATATACTAATGAATGGGTGATAAAGTACTAGTGTGGGCCAGGTTGCATGCAAGAAAAGTAGAACAATTCCATGCATTACAAATCTCAAAAAAAGTATTAAAAAACTCACTGATGCGTGATGCTAGATTTGCTACTCTCAATATTGAAGTGGAACATCATGTAGCTTACTACTAAGATGATGTGTCCTGTAGTGGTAGGCGCTCTATCACGCCTTCTTAGAGTTAATGAATCATGGTCAACTTCCACTCATGAATCAACATGTCAAGACACCCCTTCTTCTGATTCCTTTCATTACTAACACTCTTTTTGGTGTTTCTTATCAACATTTCTTATTTCCCCAAAAATCATGTAACTTCATATGAAGGATACAACTACAATGAAAAAGATAACAAGAAAATACCAATATATAAAGGCAAAACTGATTGGTGCATGTGAGAGAAAAATAGGATCAACAAGTAGCATGGTGTAATGTTTCACATGAAAATCAAAGGGGCCAATGTTAGTTGATGGATACTGATACATTGCAAATGTATCTATAATTTTTGATGTTCCATGCTTGGTTTTATCCACTTTCTTGTGTTTTGTTCCAACTTTGGAGTGCTTTTCATATTATTTCTTGGACTAACCTATTAACAAGAGCCACATTGCCAGCTGTCTGTTTTCTGCTGTTTTTGGTTCCAGGAAAGTCAGAAAATGAATATTCTCGGAATTGGACGGGACAAAAGCCAAAGTGCCTAATTTTCCGGAAGTCATCAGATGCCAGAATACGGGACGTAGAAGGGCTGGGGGCTGGCCACACCACCTAGCCGCGCGGCTAGGCCTGGCCCGCACCAGGGGGTGGTCTGGCTCACCCCAGCACCCCCTCGGCCTCTCTTCCGCCTATATATTGCCCCCGGGACGAAAATCCTAAGTACCCGATCAAAAATCCATGAAAGAGTCTGTAGCCGCCGTCATCTCCATCCCTAGATCAGGAGGGATCTGAAGCTCTTCCCGACACCCTGCCGGAGAGGGGAATTCACCCTGGAGGCCTTCTTCATCACCATGCAAGCCTCCGGTGTGATGCGTGAGTAGTTCATCTTTGGACTACGGATCCATGTAGTAGCTAGATGGCTGATTCTCTCCTTTGTGCTTTCATGTTTAGATCTTGTGAGCTCCGTTCATGATCAAGATCATCTATTTGTAATTATGCATGTTGTGTTTGCAGGGATCCGATGGATATTGAGATGCTATTTCAGATTGATTATTGATTCTATCATGTCTTTGTTATTTGTGATCTTGCATGCTTTCTGTTGTTAGTAGCTATCTTGGCCAAGTAGATGCTAGCAACTCCAAGAGTTAGTATTTATGCTCGATAGTGGGTTCATGCCTCTGGTAATCTGGGGAAGTGATAGAAATCTCTAAGATACTAGATGTGGTGTTGCTACTAGGGAGAAAACAACAATCCTTTATTCATAGAACAATCGTATTGTTTACATTACATGCAATTCATAAAACAATAATCTGTTGCTTGCAACTTAATACTGGAGGGTGTTCGGATGATAACCTGAAGGTGGATTATTAGTCATAGATGCAGTTGGATGGCGGTCTATGTATAATGTTGTAATGCCCAATCAAGTTCCAAAGGAGTCAAGATGATTAGTATATGCATGTATTGCTTTCTCGATGTTTGTCAATTGCCCCACTGTAATTTGTTCACCCAGTATGTTATATATCTAAGGAGAGCCACCTCTAGTGAACTATGGATCCCGGTCCTTTCTTTTACATATTATCTACAAACTATTTACTGCTTTGGGTTTACTTTCTACAAACTATTACTTCCTTCCATTAGATACGTTTAATCCTTTGTTTTCAGCAAAACCGGTGAGATTGACAACCTCATCGCAAGTTGGGGACAGAGTTCTATGGTTGTATTGTGAAGGTCTCCACATTGCTACTAGTACCGGTAGTGCGGCCTGCCAAGGCTCAGCTAGCAACACCTTTGGGGTGTTTCCTTGCTCCTACTGGTTCGATTAAACCTTGGTTTCATAACTGAGGGAAACTTGCTGCTGTGCTCATCATACCTTCCTCTTGGGATTCCCCAACGAGCTCTACATCAACACTGAGCCATCAGATACGCCCAACATCCACATCTAATACGACACAATGGAGTCCCCCGAGTGGAACAATGGCTCTCCATGATAAGGTGAATTCTCTCATAGCGTCTTGTGACTTTGATACTACCTTGGATAGATTGCTACTTCTTTTGAATAAATTGTGTGCGATCATGTACACTCTCCCAGACAACATTTATGAAGGGTCAAGCCACAAAGAACATGAGGATCAAGTCACGAAAGGGAGATCGTGTAGCCCCAGGAGCTACAATATCGCCACCATGAGCGCCACTGTCGCTCCTACTTCTGCTCATTGCCAAAAGTGCTCTTGTCCACCAAGTGGCACTGGCCCGGCCCTCCTATGGCATTGCCTCTATAAAGATCGAGAGCGTCCAGGAGCGACACTGTCGCATTCCAAGAACGACACTATCGCATGAGCGGCACTGGCGATGACCACCATGACACTACATCCCAAGATGCAACATGTGAGCTAGAATGGGCCCATGAGCCCTATAATCTTACAACCCAACTTACACTCTTCATCCTGGTGTTATAAATGGACCCCTCCTAGCTCAGATCTAGTGTTAGAATTGAATTGAATTATTTTGGCTTAGCCTCCACTTTTCCAATGAGGAACCTCTCCATAGATTGCATCTATGAGTTGTACAAGACCCCACCTTGTGATTTTGATCTTTATTATTGTGCACTCTATTGTATTTGATCTCTTCCTGTGGGTCTCTATCAATTGCAATCTCTATACAATAGGATTCTACCCAATTGCTTGACAATCTTTTCATCGTGGATCTCTACCTAGCGGTCTCTTCCAAGTGCATTATACCGAATTGGTGATTTGGACCAATATGAGAAACATAACGTGTTCGTGTGCGTGAGTTTGTATCTTACTTTTCATTCTTCGTGTTCATCGAGTTGGTCATGTTTATCACCGTCCCCCTCGTTCCCCCCTCCAAATTCGTGAAGATCAGGCCACCCCGAGGTTGACCCTCATCATTAGTACAATGAGGAAGGTTAAATTCCATCGACAAATATCCGAGCAGAGATGATGCGCCCACATATACTGTGGGATGTTTTTGGTTGATAGGTACTTCATTTCATCCAATTTGCTATTACCTTTGACCCAAATTACTTGTCACATGTTCATTGAATCTAGACAACATTTCCCTAAATCCGTTAAAAGTAATTTTGGTCGGAGTGAGTAATTAACTTTAGAGCAAGAAACAAAGACCAAAGGTTAAAACACTTCTATTGATTAGTTTGCTTATTTCTACACAACCGGTTGCGCGTAAATGTAGGAAGTTCTTTAACCTGGCCAAAGGTGGCAAAATGCAAACCGGCAATACTAGCTCCACTATTGCATGATCAGATTGATAGAAAAATCATGGTGTGTTTATATATCAGAATAAATGAAGATCAATGCTATAGAAAGATTTATAGAAAGAACGTGTACTAATGTTTTTGGAACAATTTCTAAGATAGAGTTCAATGCCCTCGCCGCAGCTTTGCTTCATGCCAGGACTATGGTTTTTTTAGCCTGTCCGGTTGGGGACAAGCACCATTTTGACTAAGCAGGCAGAGCATAATCATAAGTTTTTTCAGTATCGTCATCTTATTTCGGCATAAAATATACTTTCATATTTGAGTAAAATGCACCGGAGGTCCTATAAGTTTGGACGATACCTTATGCTAGTCCTAATTCTTTCAACTTGTGTAGCGGTAGTCCTAATTCTCAATAAATTGTGCAGAGCAGGTCCTAATCAGGTCTGACCACTCGTTGACCGGTGCCACGTAGGCAAACTTTTACAAAGGCCCTTTCGAAAATCATACTTTCCAAACTAGATCTTCACCTGTATCTATATTTTTGTCTTACGAGTAGCAGGGTCACGCCGCCTCTGTTGTGAGCATGGCGGCAAGGCACGGGCTACACGGGAGCGACCAGGGAGTGCCACTATATGGGCGCGTGGTAAGCTGATGAATCTGGGACTGATGAGGAGCGATGTGGGATTCCATGGTGGCCTAGGGATGCTGCCATAGATTATGTTGTCGGACGATGGGGCACGCAGATGGTGAAAGGTTTCTCAGGGATGCGAGACCGCTTGGGGAGGGCTTCAACGACTCTAGGAGAACTCACAGATGTCGAGGAGGCGGGCGGAGATGACTAGTGTGTTGTGGCAGAGTAGATCGATGGCACGGAGGATCCGGCCAGAAGTGGGGAAGACGATGATAGGGGAAACGACACAGAGATTCTCTTGTTGATTCCTTCGGCAGAAACAATCCATAAGACGAGGCAAAGCTAGATGACATGGTGGAAGGGAAAGGTGAGGCTCATGGCGACAAGGATTATGACGTTGTTAGCAGCGGCGCGCTCTGAACGCCAAGGGTGTTCTCCATCTACATTGTACAGTATGGGCTTATTATTGGTCCGGGGGAGAGCTAAGTGACGTGAGACTAATGCATCAAACAAGATCTGCCAAGAACGACCATGTCGACGGGGATTTGGAAAACGCTTGACGGTCGAGATTGGTTCCAGTGTCGATTTTGTTGCCTCTCGAGCATGAATCGCTGCGCGGCTTGGGAAGGCGTTGGGTGGGGATATGAGGCACGACCGAGCCGCGGCCGATAAGAAGGACAACACTCGCGTGTTTGTGATTGCCGAGCAGGATCCCAGCGAGATGAGGAGGCCGATCGAGATAGTTAGGGACCAGGGATTAGAATACATAATTATCGAGAGGGTTTTCTTTTAAAAATACCTACGTGGCACTGGTCAACTAGTGGTCAGACCTAATTACGACCTGCTCTACACAACTTATTGAGAATTAGGACTACCGCTACACAAGTTGAAAGAACTAGGACAATCATAAGGTATCGTCCAAACTTATAGGACCTCCGGTGCATTTTACTCTTCATATTTTCATAACTTACATACCAAGTAGGCCGAGCATGACGGTAGTAGAAGCAGAAACAAACATCATCAGAAATAAGAGAATGACAGATAGACAGACAACAGATTTTAGGGCAAATGTACTCAATTTATTTGCAACTAGTATAGTCATTGCACATATTCCAAATAGAGAACGCAAAAAGGCGTGATATACCACAGTGAGTTAGGCACCATGACAACTCAGCCTTTGTTACTCTAGGATGCTGCCCTAAATTGTCGGACCCCATTTCTGCTCGGATTATATTTTTTGACCAGGGCTACGGGCCTACGGCAGGCTTACGCTATCCTGGACACTTTCATATAATCAAACAGACACTAGTACAAGGGTTTCAATACAAAATTTTAGAAGACTGAGAAGGAAGACAGAGACTAGGGATCAGGGTGGATCTATTACTGGTTTGTACAGCGGTAACGCCCAAAGCCTCACATCCTCAATACACCTATTACGAATTAGAGGGAGGGGTTCGTCAACGTTACTGAAAACAAGGCGTGTCTACTCAGATATCACAGTCAGCCCTATACAAATCCGGGCCATATTATCTATCACAGACTGATGCTTTTGTTCTTGATCTGCTTCTACGGGAGGCAACGGCTCTCGCGTGGGGAGAAAATAAACTTCCGTGGTACAGTCAATACAATAAGAATACCATGTTACATTAAAGCTTAAGTATTACTTATTCGCAAAAAAAGAGCTTAAGTATTACTACTAATTAGCTAATTAGGTACACCCATTAGAGCATATGTATACGCATACTAATAGAGGAAGTTGTACTTCTATGAGGAGAGAGGGAGGGGGGGTGTCTGACCCCTGCTACTGCTAGCACCCTTGCCTCTGCTCATGTCCATGTAGCAGACGCGTATTTAGTACTTTCTTTGTTCAGTAATGTAAGATATTTGTTATATGTTGATCCAAATTCTACAAAGTAAAGGCCAACTTCTGACGGAGCGGAGCGAGGCCTGTCGCCGGAGGCTTGGGCCGATGCGGCTCGTTGATGACCTAGGTTACCACCGTTATATATATCTCTTGTAAGCCGCCGGCTGGGATAAGTTGCATCTATGAAATCCCCGGCGTTGTGTAAACACTCCCCATTATAGTGAAGATTCGCTGGCTGGCGCCTGTGGTTTTTTCCCTCTCTTTGTTTGAGAGGGTTTTCCACATTAAATCTGTGTCCCCCTTGCTGCGATTTTATTTTCGTTCTTCGTTATTTACTTGTCGCAAAGCTAACAAGTGGTATCAGAGCCTCAGGTTCTAATCTAGGGTTTGCGACATGTCATCATTGAAGTTCGATCTACCACAGCTGGACTACTCCACAAGATTCTGCTTGTGGCAGGTGAAGATGCGGGCGATTCTCGCCCAAACTTCAGATCTGGATGAAGCGCTGGATGGATTCGGGGAAAAGGATGCTAAGAGCTGGTCTGACGAAGAGAAGCGGAAGGACCGTAAGGCTTTATCTATGATTGAACTTCATCTGTCCAATAATATTTTACAGGAAGTTTTGACAGAGAAATTTGTTGCTGCCCTTTGGGGAAAACTGGAATCGATCTGCATGTCAAAGGATCTAACCAGTAAGATGCACGTGAAGATGAAGTTATTCTCGCATAGATTGCAGGAAGGTGGATCGATAATGAATCACTTATCTCTTTTCAGAGAGATTATTTCTGATTTGCAATCTATGAAAGTAAAATATGATGATGATGATCTAGCTCTATTACTCTTATGCTCGTTGCCTAGTTCTTATACACACTTTTGTGATACTATGTTATTGAGCCGTGATAAAATAACCCTTGATGAAGTACAAGATGCCCTCAAACTGAGGGAAAACATGAAATCTATGGTGCAGGCAGACGGGACGTCATCAAAGGCTGAAGCTCTAGAGGTTCATGGCAGGACCGAGCAGAGATCTAACAACTATGGCAACCGAGATAAGAGCAAAGACGGCAGAAGTCGTTCGAAGTCCAAGGGAAAAGACAAGTTCTGCAGGTATTGTAAGAAATCTAATCATGTTATTGATGATTGTTGGAAGCTGCAGAATAAGGAGAAAAGGAATGGTACTTACCAACCGAAAGATAAGGATCAAGGTACTGGTAAGGCTGCTGTTGTTTCTGGTGATAGTTCTGACGGTGAATGTTTAGCCGTTTTTGCTGCTTGTGCTTCTCATGATGATGAATGGATACTTGATACTGCATGTTCGTTTCATATTTGTTGTAACAAATATTGGTTCAGTTCATATGAGTCTGTGCAGACTGGAGATTTTGTACGTGTGGGGAACGACAACCCATGCCATATTATCGGAGTTGGATCTGTTAAGATCAAGACACATCATGGCGTGACGCGTACGTTGGATAAGATGAAACACATACCAAGCATGGCCAGAAATTTGGTCTCCCTGAGTACCATGGACGTTGATGCATACAAGTACGCCGGTGGGCGTAGGTTATTGAAGGTATCAAAAGGTTCTCTTATTCACATGATAGGTGATATGAATTCTGTTAAGTTATATGTTCTTACAGGTAGCACTTTGCCTGGTATTGCTGCTCCTGTTACTTCTAATGATTCTGATGAATATGGTAAAACAAATCTGTGGTATATGCGTCTTGGGCATATGAGCGAACATGGCATGGGAGAGTTGGTTAAGAGAGAACTGATTGATGGTTGCAACTTGGGTAAGTTTGAGTTCTGTGAGCACTGCGTTTTTGGTAAGTATAAGAGAGTTAAATTCAATGCTTCCATTCATACCACCAAAGGCATTTTAGATTATGTGCATGCTGATGTATGGGGGCCTTCCCGTAATACATCTATTGGTGGTGCTAATTATATGCTTACTATTATTGATGACTACTCAAGAAAAGTGTGGCCATATTTTCTGAAAGAAAATTTTGATGTTTTTGATGCTTTTAAGTGGAAAATTATGGTAGAAAAGAAAACTGAAAAGAAGGTAAAGGTACTACGTACTGACAACGGTATGGAATTCTGTTCAAATGAGTTTGAGGAGTTTTGCAGTAATGATGGTATGATCAGGCACCATATCATCCCTTACACTCCCCAGCAGAATGGTGTGGCTGAGCGCATGAACAGAACCATCATCTCGATGGCTCGTTGTATGTTGTCCAATGCAGGTATGTATAGACGTTTCTGGGCTGAAGCAGCCAACACAGCGTGTTATCTCATCAACTGGTCACCTTCTATTCCACTCGAGAAGAAAACTCCTATTGAGGTATGCTCAGGTTCGCCTGCTGATTATTCACAGTTGAGAGTTTTTGGTTGCACTGCTTATGCTCATGTTGATAATAGAAAGTTAGAGCCTAGAGCTGTCAAGTGCATATTCCTTGGTTATGGTTCAGGAGTTAAGGTATATAAACTCTGGAATCCTGAAACTAAAAAGATTTTGTTGAGTAGGAATGTTGTTTTCAATGAATCCGTTATGTATCATGACAGCTTGCCATCAGATCCCTCTCCTGTTGCCATTGGAGAGGAGGGAGTTCGTGTGCAGGTGGAGCACCAGCAGAAAACTGTTGATAATAATGCTGTTGTTGATGATACTCATGAGAAAAATATTGATGATAATGTTGTTCAGCACTCACCTACTGTTTTGCAGCAGCCACATGAATCTATTGCTACTGATAGATCGAGGCGTAACATAGTTCCACCTCGTCGTTTAATTGAAGAATGTAATCTTGCTCATTATACTTTGAGTTGTGCTGAACAGGTGGAGCATGATACTGAACCTGCTACATACAATGAGGCTGTTGCATCCGTTGACCACGAGAAGTGGGTTTCTGCTATGCAAGAAGAGATGCAATCCCTTGATAAGAATGGCACATAGGAAATTGTGTGCTTTCCTAAATAGAAGAAGGCCGTCCGCTGTAAGTGGATATACAAGAGAAAGGAAGGTTTGTCTCCTAATGAGCCTCCAAGGTTTAAGGCAAGGTTAGTAGCAAAAGGTTTTAGCCAGATTCCAAGTATTGACTATAATGATGTTTTCTCTCCAGTTGTGAAGCATAGCTCTATTCGTACTTTCTTTGGCATTGTTGCTATGCATGATCTTGAGCTTGAGCAGCTAGATGTAAAGACTGCTTTTCTGCATGGTGAACTGGTGGAGGAGATTTACATGGACCAACCTGAAGGGTTCATAGTTCCTGGAAAAGAGGAT
The DNA here is from genome assembly GCA_023614405.1 of Avena insularis. NCBI lineage: Eukaryota > Viridiplantae > Streptophyta > Magnoliopsida > Poales > Poaceae > Avena > Avena insularis. Next base: position 88,237,933 of record CM042696.1, on the reverse strand, counting down.
TTTGTGTGCAAATTGAAGAGGTCGCTTTATGGTTTGAAGCAATCTCCAAGACAGTGGTACAAAAGGTTTGATTCATTTATGATCTCCCAAGGTTTTAAGAGGTCTCAGTTTGATAGCTGTGTTTATATAAAGTTTGTTAATGGATCACCTATTTACTTGCTGTTATATGTTGATGATATGTTAATTGCTGCCAAGAGCATGCAAGAAATCACTACTTTGAAGGCACACCTAAGTAGTGAATTTGAGATGAAAGACCTTGGTGCTGCTAAGAAAATCGTAGGTATGGAAATTAAACGGGACAGAAAATCTAGGTTGTTGTTTCTTAGTCAGCAAAGTTACATTGAGAAAGTTCTTCAACATTTTAATATGCATGATGCAAAGTCAGTTAGTACTCCTGTTGCTCGTCACTTTAAATTGTCAGCATTGCAATGTCCTAGTTCTGATGAAGATATTGAGTACATGTCTCGAGTTCCTTATTCTAGTGTTGTTGGTTCCTTGATGTATGTCATGGTTTGTTCTCGCCCTGATTTATCATATGCTATGAGTTTGGTGAGTCATTACACGGCTAATCCTGGTAAAGAATATTGGAAAGTTGTTCAGTGGATTTTCAGGTACCTCCGTGGCACATCGAATGCTTGCTTGAAGTTTGACAAGACTGGTGAGGGACTCGCGGGCTATATGGATTCAGATTTTGCTACCGACTTGGATAAGAGGAGGTCCCTCACAGGTTATGTGTTCACGATAAGTGGATGTGCCATGAGTTGAAAGGCAACGGTGCAACCAGTTGTTGATTTATCTACAACCGAAGCAGAATATATGGCTGTTGCTGAAGCTTGCAAAGAGTCTGTTTGGTTGAAAGGTTTGTATGCTGAGCTTTGTCAGGATGATTCTTGCATTAACCTATTCTGTGACAGTCAAAGTGCTATTTATCTTACTAAGGATCAGATGTTCCATGAGAGAACAAAGCACATTGATATCAAGTACCATTATGTCTATGATGTTGTTGCACAAGGTACGCTGAAGGTATGCAAGATAAGCACTCATGATAATCCTGCTGATATGATGACAAAGCATGTTCCTGTTGCTAAGTTTGAGCTATGCTCAAGCTTAGTTGGTATAACTGCTTAGCCCAAGTGGTTGTTGGCGCCGAAAGTATTTTCTTTGTTTGTTCAGGGAGATGGTTACTGTTGATGCTACAAGAAGGAATTTATCTCAAGGTGGAGTTTGTTATATGTTGATCCAAATTCTACAAAGTAAAGGCCAACTTCTGACGGAGCGGAGCGAGGCCCGTCGTCGGAGACTTGGGCCGATGCGGATCGTTGATGACCTAGGTTACCACCGTTATATATACCTCTTGTAAGCCGCCGGCTGGGATAGGTTGCATCTGTGAAATCCCCGGCGTTGTGTAAACACTCCCCGTTATAGTGAAGATTCGCTGGCTGGCGCCCGTGGTTTTTTCCCTCTCTTTGTTTGAGAGGGTTTTTCACGTTAAATCTGTGCCCCCCTTGCTGCGATTTTATTTTCGTTCTTCGTTATTTACTTGTCGCAAAGCTAACAATATTCTAGCATTTATAAAACAATACATGTATATAGAAGTGTTTTAGTGTATAGATTCACCCATTTAGAGTGTAACTAGTCCACTTTGAAATATCTAAAATGTCTTAAATTAGTGAACGGAGAGAGTATCTTTGAAGATTTTCTCCAATCCATCACTGTCTACAAAATCAACTTTAAGCTGATGAGCACGAGTTGCATCATTATCACAGCTCATAGAGATGGCACCCAAAGTCCCACCATGGACAGAAGTAGTTCAGAGAGAAATACTCAGTACGATGCGCCAATACATGTGCTCATGTGTTCCCTAACTAGGCTAGTTAATTGCATGTACTCCGGCACAGTACTGATCATCAGGGTGCGAGATTGATTCTGCTCTTGCTGCTAATTGCTTCTATCTCCAGTTCCAAATAAAATAAAAAGTCCTTCTATCTACTCCCGGGCCCCGGCTATATTTCCGATTCATATCTCCTAATTACTTTTTCTATCGGCTCCGATCAGTTCAACAATTCATCCAGCGCTGCTAACCACCGAATGCGCGCCAACCGATTCCACGTTTGTCTACGCCAAGCACATCACCGAATGCGCGCCTACCACCAATCGAGCTACGGGATGCCGTTGTGTCGCCCCGTCGGGCCGCAGCACCGCCGCCCTTGGTCCACGCTAGCGGCTTCCAACGCGCTTTCCTTGGCGTGTATGTCGTTGGTGGTCTCCCAGCCGCTGCACCGACTTGCGCCCTACAGCTATGCCGTGCCCTCGGGTCGTAGCGTGGCTGCACGCAATCTACTTCGCCATCCTCGTGCATCGACGGCCTCGGCTTTCACCGTGCCATCTCCTACGACGCGGATCGCCGCCATCTGCACATGGTCTTCGTCACGTCGCCGGGTCTTCCTCGCCTACTTCGAGCACCGCCGCCGCGCTTCACAAGGTAACCTGCAGGGCGCCCTCTCGCCGTCGCAAGTCCCGCCGACTACCCCATCGCCACTCCAGGCATCCAGCATGACTATCCTAGGTCGCCGCTATTTTCGTCGCCTTCTACGTCTTTGTCAACTACAACTTCGCCACCAGCGTCTTCGCCTCATCCCCGACTACACCACCTGCTACTCTACTCCGACAACCGTGGACAGCGTCGACATCTCCCCCTTTGCCGCTCTGCGCATCGCAACCGCTCTGGAGGCTTCCTTTGCTAGCCTTTCTGACATGGCGACAAGTTCATGATGGTCCCTGTCCCCACACGCCTGGTACTGGCTACACCGGGAGTGCCTTCGTCCCCGACGCGTTCCCGAGTTTGGCAAACTCGGATCGGCGCCTCGTCCTCATCGGCTTCGATAACGTCTTCTTAGGCATCGACCCCTCTACAACTGCCTCGGCCGCATCACCGAGAAGTTCTTCTTTGCATAATCGGTTCTAGCAAAACTGGAGTATGCGTTCGTCCCCGACGTGCGCCTAGTTCTAGCAAAACTATGGCCGTACCTTGTCCTCGACGGCTCGGACTGCATCGACTTTGGCATCGACACCCTCAATGACTGCCTCGATGGGTCTCCGTCATCCTCCTCGCGCACTATGCGCATGCGGCTTCACGTGCGGCTACCTCGACACCGGTATCCCTGACCACGACATCGACCACGGCGACCCATCGCATGGCTACGTCGACCATGGCATCGCCTCACGCTCTCGGTTCCCTCGACATCGGCACAAGGGCTACCACATCGCTTGAGCATCATCAGCTTCCTCTACAGTCTAAGCTACCGCGTTGCGACACCGTCCACGACGTTCCTGCTCGGACTGCGGGGGGATGTCAGCCTACTGGATGCTACTTTGGTTTATCTCCAGTCTGACCGTCCGCGATATTCCAGTTGTTCACGACGCTACCGCTGCGACTGCGGGGGATGTTAGAGTATACGTGTACGGTTAGGTAATCTAGGATAGAGTATACATGTATTCGTTCTGAAAAAATAGTGATGAACTCGGGCTCGGGGAGAAAATAGAGGAGCAAGCAGCTTGAATAGAGTATGACTCAGGAAACAAGATGATATAGGAAGGACTTTAGTCCCAGTTGGTGTCTCCAACTGGGACTAAAAGGGGCTCACGCCGGCCGTAGGCTACCACAATCCCTATCTCCAACCGGGACTAAAGGTCCCGTTTGACCCGGAACTAAATGTGGTCGTTCCCGTGCGGCGTCCTAGCCGTTGGAACCAGGACTAAAGCTCACATTAGTCTCGGGCCCAAACACGGTCAAGACTAAAGCTCCAGACGGAAGGCCCATTTTCGATTAGTGTATGCACACTATAGCGTGCTATATTTTGAAACATCATTTTGAAAATAATACAAGATATAGCCTAAAATAAAAGATTTTTTGCAAAAATAAAAGATATATTGCAAAAAATGTCAGAACAGTACATACATAAGCACATACAAAAATAGTTTTCTAATCCTATAGAAGCCTAACATCAATATCCATGAGTAAACAACATATCATTGATGTCTATAAGCATAACATCAACATTTCAACGAGCTAGAAAAATTAGCACGCTAATTTTTGTTAACGATAAGACATTTTAGCGCGATATAGCATGCTATTTCGCAAAGAGCACCACAACGAGCAAAATTACGAAAATTTAGCGTGACCTCTCCAGATATGCTATAGCGCGCTATTAGCGCTGAAATAGCGCACATTTTCCCCATGGGTGCAAGGCAGTACTATCACATATTGGGGTGTTTTAGTAAATTGTACTCCATTTCATGTGATCTTTAATCAAAATTTAGATCAAGAAAAAATAACTAGGCTCTACTGTAAAAACCGATTCACGGAAGCTCTCGTGACTCAAAGGCGATCTAGGTCTAGAGGCCACCACTTCGGCGGCGGGCGTCATCGTAGCTATTTACTCCATATCCCTCCTTGCTGCAGCAGGTGTGGCCTCATCAATCCAGTCGTCTTGTTTTGTCAGGGTGTTCTGTTCTAGTTCTGAATGCTCCATGACTTCAAGGTCTGGCCGGTATGTCGTCGTTTTCTCCAATCGATTTGCTTCCCAGTGGCTGTTCCGTGTTTTAGTCCATGGATTATCATCTTAAAATAGATAGCATGTTTATTTCACACATATGTCACTTACTGATACGTCGTAAACGTATCTATAATTTCTGATGTTCCATGCTTGTTTTATATCTACTTTCTTATGTTTTGTTCACACTTTGAGGTATTTCTATACATTTTCTGGAACTAACCTACTAACAAGATACCACAGTGCCAGTTGCCTGTTTTTTGCTAGTTTTGGTTTCAGAAAATCTAGTAAGGAAATATTCTCGGAATTGGACGGGACAAAAGCCAAAGTCAATATTTTACCTGAAGCAACACGGAGTCCGAAGGAGAGACGAAGTGGCACACCAGGGCAGCCACACCTGGTGGTGGTGCAGCCTAGGGGCGCGCCACTAAGGTGTGTGGGCCCCATGGTGCTCCATGGACCTTGCCCCTTCGCCTATAAAAACCTCCCGGGACGAAAACCCTAACGACCCGATCAAAAATCCACAAAAGAGTCTGTAGCCGTCGCCATCTCCATTCCTAGATCGGGAGGATCCGAAGCTCTTCCCGACACCTTGTCGGAGGGGAGAAATCACCCTAGAGGCCTTCTTCATCACCATGCAAGCCTACGGAGTGATGCGAGAGTAGTTCACCCTTGGACTATGGGTCCATGTAGTAGCTAGATGGTTGGTTATCCTCCTTTGTGCTATCATGTTTAGATCTTGTGAGCTCCGTTCATGATCAAGATCATCTATTTGTAATCTTACATGTTGTATTTGCGGGGATCCGATGGATATTGAGATGCTATTTCAGATTGATTATTGATTCTATCATGTCTATGTTATTTGTGATCTTGCATGCTCTCCATCGTTAGTAGCTATCTTGGCCAAGTAGATGCTAGCAACTCCAAGAGGGAGTATTTATGCTCGATAGTGGGTTCATGCCTCTAGTAATCTGGGGAAGTGATAGAAATCTCTAAGGATGTAGATGTGCTGTTGCTACTAGGGAGAAAACACCAACCTTTGTCCATGGGGCAATCGTATTGTTTACTTTACACACTTTGCTTAATGAAATTATCTGTTGCTTGTAACTTAATACTGGATGGGGTTCGGATGATAACCTGAAGGTGGATTATTAGTCACAGATGCAGTTGGATTACGATCTATGTATAATGTTGTAATGCCCAATCAAATCTCACAGGAGTCAAGATGTCTAGTATATGCATTGTTATGCTTTCTCAAATCTGTCAAGTGCCCCGATGTAATTTGTTCATCCAACATGCTATCTATCTTAAGGAGAAACACCTCTAGTGAACTATGGATCCCGGTCCATGCTTTTACCATTGACATACCATCTACTATTTACCGTTTACGGTTTACTTTTTGCAAGCAATTACTATCTTCCACACTATACGTTTAATCCTTTGTTTTCAGCAAAACCGGTGAGATTGACAACCTCACTGTAAGTTGGGGCAAAGTTCTATGGTTGTGTTGTGCATGATTCCAAGTTGCTAGCAACACCTTGGAGTTGTTTCCTTGCTCCTACTGGTTTGATAACCTTGGTTTCATAACTGAGGGAAAACTTGCTGTTGTGCTCATCATACCTTCCTCTTGGGGTTCCCAACGAGCTCGGTATGTTTTGAGCCATTATGCCTTTTTTCTGGCGCTGTTGCCGGGGAGAAGCTTCACAAGGGGAGTCTCTCACAACCAATCTCTTTACTTTTTTTGTTTTGCTTAGTTTATTTCTGCTTTGTTTGCTTGTTTCTTTTTATCAAAAACACACAAAAAATAGTTGTACTGGTTTTCTTCCGTTTATCAAAAACACAAAAAATGACTACTCTTGAAAACACTAAGTTGTGTGACTTCACTAGCACAAACAACAATGATTTCGTGTGTACACCCATTGCTCCACCAGTTCCTAAAGCTACTTTCTTTGAAATTGAACCGGCTTTGCTCAACCTTGTTATGAAAGAACAATTCTCTGGTGCGGGTACTAATGATGCTGCTACTCACCTTAATAACGTTGTTGATCTTTGTGAGATGCAAAAATATAGGGATATAGATGGAGATATTATTAAGCTTAAATTGTTTCCTTTCTCTTTGAGAGGAAAAGCTAAAGAATGGTTTCTATCCCTACCTAAAAATAGTATTGATTCTTGGATTAAATGCAAAGATGCTTTTATTGGAAAATACTATCCTCCTGCTAAGATTATATCTATGAGAAGTGAAATAATGAAATTTAAACAATTTGATAATGAACATGAATGAAATCTTTGGTAAAGAATTGCCCCACTCATGGACTGACTGCTTGGAGGATTATCCAAACCTTTTATGCAGGACTGAATTATTCTTCAAGAAATCTGTTGGATTCTACTGCTGGAGGCACCTTTATGACCATTACTTTGGGTGCAGCAACAAAGCTCCTTGATAATATGATGGTTAACTATTCTGAATGGCACACTAAGAGAGCTCCACAAGGTAAGAAGGTAAATTCTGTTGAAGAAACCTCCTCCTTGAGTGATAAAATTGATGTTATTATGTCTATGCTTGTTAATGGAAAAGCTCATATTGATCCAAATTGTGGGGTCCCCGGATTAATCCTCCGAGAATCCCTGTTATGCATACAACCACGATCCCATAATCAGTTAGTCGTGGCACATCACCGACAAGTATCAAAGTAAACATCCAATACATAGCGAATACATGTCATACCTTATTTGCCAGTATGGCTACATCGATCAACATTAGCAGAACTTCATTAAACGTAGAGCCCGAGCCATGCCTTAACCTATAGGCAACTGACTGCGAGAACGTCCTAGCTCGCTTAGCCGTCAACTTCCTCCTCTTCTTGATATATGACCAAGTTAATAGCCAGGGACAATGCCAGTGAGTACTTTGAATATACTCGCAAACCACCTTAAGTTAACAATAATAACAAGAGGATATGCATTATGGCTGTGGTAGTAGGAGGGCATCAAGAGAGGTTCTTTTCTCAAATAGTTTCTCTTGTAGATATAGCATCTACATGACTATGGAGTTAGTGTGACATGCAGGGTACCACTGATACCTTTCAGTACAAAGTGGTTTTGTTCAAATTGGAATTGTAGAACTCACAGAAGGATTTTATTAGTAGAAATGGTACACCTGAGTAGTAAATTTAGTAGAATTAATATGGGCAAAATTGGAGGAAACCAAGAATATTGCATGTTAGAGGAAACGTACATGCACCTAGGAAAAATTAGATCTATGCAATTGTTGTTGTTTTCCATTTTCAAAATGATTTATTTCTAAGTGCAAGATTTAGATCTGAGAAAAAATGAATAAAAGCTGAGTAGGTGACGGGCTGGGATCCGGGACTAAGTGGGCCGCAGAGGAAGGATTCAGCCCAGCTGGGCTCACAGGCACGGGCGGGAGGCAGGTTCAAATCCCTCCTGGCGGGGCCCGCGGGTTAGCGGGAGGGGGAGACGAAGGGGTATGGAGGGGCTGTCGTCCGTCGGATCAAGTGAGGATCAACTGACGGCGTTCGTCGTCCACCTCAGACCAGGCGGCGGTGCGAGTAACCCTAGCTGGCGGCAGGGGGCGTGGGGAGCTTACCAGAGGGCTCAGGAGGTGTCGGCGATGGCATAGGGCAAAGCGATGCATGGCAGCGGTTCCAGCGATGGGCGACGAGGTGGGGTTCGGCGTCTGGAGATGGATCGCTCGAAAACGTCTGCGGCGGATGCTGCGGGAGCTTGCTCAGGGGCGCCTGCAGGTCGGGCTAGATGGTGCAGGGAGGGAGCAGAGGTCGCGGCGAAGCGGTCGATGGGCGTAGCAGGTGCCCTGGACGGCTGGAATGGGCTCGCGTTGAGGTTCCCGAGAAGAGCTCGGTGGAGCTCGACGACGGCGACGATAGGGGTGGTCTCTGGCCACAAGAAAAGAAGTATTAGATAGAGGGGAAAGAGGGGATCATCCTACTATGACATGCAGAGGGAGATGAACAAGGAAGAGGAGGTCTTGCCTATCTTTTTGTCAATGGCCGAGAGGCCATTTTTTCTTCTCCCACGAGCAGGGCAGAGCCAGAGAGAGGAGGGGGTCTTGGGTGGGGGTGAGTGGGAGTGATTGGGGGCTAATGAGAGGTAGAGGGGAGAGCTGGGTGGCCTAGGGGTATTTATCCCGAGAGGAGAGGTCCATGGTGGCACAAGTCCATGGGAGGACAAGGGGAGGGAGCTGGCCATCCATTGGGCATGTAGGGCAGTGGAGAGGACACTGTGGTCGTGCAGGAGACAGAGAGAAGGTAGGGTGGGGTGCTGCAAGAAGTAAAGACAAGATGTGACCAATGTGTGCATCTCTCCTTCCTCTAAGCACTAAAGACAAGGGGAAGAGGGTTTGCTACAGTGATGCTACAGTGCATTTCGACCAGAGGGTTAAGAGGGGTGTTGTGCAAGTTTGTTTGACCAAATGGTATAGGTTTGGTGGGTTTTTGATTTGAGGATTTGCCTTCTTGGCAATCAAATAGGTGGTTATGAATAAAGTCCGGAATCTTGCATTGGACAAGATGAGGAAATGGTACTGGGAGATAGATGAGGTTAAGGGGCCTCTCTAGGAATGATTTGTGATTTTTCTAAGGATTTTAAGTCCACTTAAAATCATTTATCCAAAAAGTACATAAGTAGTTTCTAGAAGATCATTTGATAACTTTACATTGGACATGGTTAGTCCTAAATAGGAATCCATGCCTTGAGGAATTTTCCCATGATTTATTGGGGATTAAAAGTATTTAAAACAATTATTATTCCATTTCTACCATTTAAGAAAAAGGGCAAAAATAAATAATAAAGCTCTTCAAAAATATTTATTTTTGAAGTTGGAAGATAGGGTAGGATAGGTAGGCATCAAAAGTGACCTAACTTAGAGAAGTGTTTTGGCAAAAACTAAACTTTCCTTTATGGAGGAGGTTTTGGAGGTTTTGCCTATTAAAGGAATTAAATAGTTTTGGTCCATAATAATTATGGAGAATTATTTATAAATCTTGATGATTAAGGTAGATGATGTAGACAAGGTGTAGCAAGCATTTGCAAACTTGGGAATTGGAAATCCAACTTGAATTAGATGGAAAACAAGGAGTTGTGGATCTGGGGCGATGTTATTTTTATACCACCAAAACCTTGTTGGATCTTGGAGCTCAGAGCTCACCTTGATGCAAGGGATAGATGTATAGTTAGACCAAGTCATATATATGATCATTGCAGAAGGAGTTTGGATTGGTTACATTTGAGGTGGTCTGGAAGTGATGGCAAACTTTGTGGAAAATAAGGCTGCCATACCAGATGAGTCATGATGCCTTATAAACCATGTGGGTTTAGGAGGCACAAAGATCCACTTGGAGCAACTGAAGTATACGTTGATAGACCTATATGAGTAGAACACAACCATGCAAAGAGTTGGTCCATATAAGGTTGAATGATGGTGTGAGCTTCTGTCAAAGTAGGCATGTTGACTAGATTTGCAGGAATAGTTATTTTCTTGCCTGCAAAACCATCCAGAACAAGTAGGTTGGAGGATGATCTAACCAAGGGAAAGAGTTGGCCTTGGTAGTCGTTAGGATGGTTAACAAGGTGGTTCATATGCATTTTCAAAAATGCACAAGGGTTGAGAAAGGGAGGCATTCAAAGAGGTGATGTTGGAAATAGTTTTCTAGACACCCAAATTTGGCAGATTTAGGGTTTTTGACTAGAGCATGAGAGGGGATGTTTGTGATGGGTTGCAAGGTACACAAGCATCATCAAGTGGATGATTTTGAAGTGTATATTGAGTAGAAAGGATCCATGCTTGATATTGGTCTTCATTGACTTGGAAGCTCCTAGGAGGGATCACTTCGGAAGGGGTCTGGTTAGAGGTGTTAGTTGATCACCTAGTAGCTAGAGATCATACCCAGATTGGTATTCTTTCTTAGGGTGTGATGATTTGGAAACACATTGATCCTAGTGATGAGCTCCTAGAGTAGCTCATACTACTTCTAAGCAATCAAGTCAAACAGCAGATCAAAGCAACTCATCTTACAAACAAATCAACTACTACTAGGGTTACCACCAAGCTTAGCTTGAGGTAAGGATGGGCAATTTTGAAAGGTTGGAGTTTGAGTAAGGTAAGAGTCCTTGGTATCTCTACCAAGAGTAGAATTCAAAAGCTTTAGAAGGAGGTTTTGGAAAACCTAGAGATAAGAATAGTTGAAGGTCCTATCTATAAAACATAAGGAGATTATATTATATATCTCTCCATAGTTTTGTCAATAGAAGCTACTAAAATGGTTTTGGTTACATAAGCATCTTGGCTCAGGTTTTGAATTTCCAGAACATTTGAGAATATGGAAATTAAGCCAAGACTGTTTTGAGAAGTAGCTTTGGTCAACTGGTGTTAAGGTAATGAGTATATCATCTAATACACATTCATATGCATAAGCATATCCAAACAACAAGCAAGAACTTCAGCATTATACAAGAAAAAGTTTTTGTTCCCCCTGATTTTTGCATTCTGGACAACTAACCAGGGTTGCTGAAATTGGGATGTTATACAAATCATGTTCCCTTAGCCTCTTAGGTTACTCAAGAAGAGCAAGTAGATGTGAACTTCATTAGAAGTAATAATTTTAGCAACAATGCCTATAGGAACAATTTTGGTAGTAATAATTATAGGCCATATCCTCCCATTAATGGTAATGCTTACGGAAATTCCTATAACAACAATAGAAGTGCACCCTTTGAACTTGAAGTCATGCTTAAGGATTTTATTAATAAACAAACTGCTTTCAATAAAACTGTTGAGGAAAAACTTTTGAATGCTGAAAAAAAATATATCATCTTTGTCTGAAGCACAATCCTCTTTGATTAACAAAATGGCTGCTAAACCTGAAACTATGGAAAACCCCTTTGATACTACTAATGCCATACAATAGAATTGATGAAAATGTTAGACTATTAGCTAAATTGCATGCTAAGTGGGAAAGACAAGATGAAATTGCTAGAAATAGTAGTATTTGTACTATTACCACTACCAATGTTGATGCTAGAAAACCACATGAAGTCCCCATTAATATGGGACATAATAGTTATAGTACCTTGGATGGTAATGTTGATTTTGATCTTGATGGTTGCAATATTTCTGAAGTAATTATGTTCCTACAAAAGCTTGCTAAAAGTCCTAATGCTAGTGCTATGAATATGGCCTTTACAAAACACATTACAGATGCTCTCATAAAAATTAAAGAAGAAAATTAAAACATAAAGCTTCTATTCCTAGGAAATTAGAAGATGGATGGGAACCCATCATTAATATGAAAGTGAATGATTTTGATCTCAAAGCTTTATGTGATCTTGGTACTAGTGTCTCTATTATGCCTAGAAAGATTTATGAAATGCTTGATTTGCCACCTTTGGAAGATTGTTATGTAGATGTCCAACTTGATGATAATGCTAAAAAGAAACTCATGGGGAGTATTAATGATGTTATTATTATGGTTAACAATACCTATGTCCCTGTTGATTTCTATGTTTTGGATGTTGAATGCAATGCTTCTTGTCCTATTATTTTGGGAAGACCTTTTCTTAGAACTGTTGGTGCCATTATTGATATGAAGGAAGGTACCATTAAATATCAATTCCCATTCAAGAAAGGTATAGAACACTTCCCTAAGAAGATAAAAAAGATACATTTTTCCTTTCCCATTAAAACAAAATTTGATCTTAATGCTTCTTCATTTGAGAATACTTGAATCTTGCTTCCTATGCCTAGCTCAAAGGCGTTAAAGAAAAGCACTATTGGGAGATAACCCAAATTTTTATTTAGTAAAGTTTTTCTTTTGTTGAGTCTTGGAAGTTATTGCTTCAGTAATAACCTCTTCTTATACTTTTTGTGTGGATTTTGTGCCAAGAATAACCTCTAATGAGAGAGAAGTAAGACTTGGGAAAGTTGCTGTCCCGAAACAGATTTTTCTGCTTCACTCTAAAAAATCGCGAAAAATCCCTGTACGTCCGATTGAGCTGTAATTTTTTGTGCTTATGCCCCAGGTTTTTATCTAAATTTCGTTAGTTTATAATTTTTCTATTTGAGCAACAAAAGGTCTTCGAAAAATCGGTTTTTACCTACTGGTCTGTTTTGGCAGATTTCTGCCATTATTTGCATTTGCCTCTTAATCTCTTTCTTTTTGAGTTCTCTTTGATCATTTGAGATTTTAGAAGGAATTTCTACAGTAGCTTGTGTTTTAATGGAAGTTTTATTTGTGTTGAAACTAAACCCAAAGACTTATTATCTTGAATACACTAATGTTGCTAATGAAGATTGTGTGAAGTTTTGTATGAAGGGAATTTTAAAGTGTAGAGAAGAACAATGTGATGAGATGAAGTATGGACAAAAGCTCAAGCTTGGGGATGCCACCCGTGTCACCCCAAGAAATATTCAAGAAGTACAAGCATCAAATCTTGGGGATGCCCAAGGCATCCCCTTCTTCATCAATAAAAATCTTAGGCTTTCTTCCAAACACTTTATTTTTATTGTTTCATACATGATTGTGTTGTTCTTGGAGCATCTTTGTTTTTATTTTTATTTTGTTTGGTTTGATTAAATAAATTGGTTGGACCCCCGCATTCATATGTGGTTTCAAATAAGTTGATTGGGGATTGGAAAAGAGTAGGAAGTTTCATGCTTATAAGTGGTACAAAAGGAGCTTGTTTAGACTATGGTCTAGACTTTATCATGTCATGTTTGATATTGCTTTGGCTTTATGCTTAGTGATTATTGCTGTAGCATGATTTGTTCCAAACAATTGAGATTGCTTAATGTGCCTTGAAAGAATCATGCGTTGTTTTAGCATTCAAAAGTATAATATTGTGGTATTCTCCTTTGATCCTTTATTTGGGTTGACTTGGCACATGCTTACACCATGTTAAGACTATGAACCAGTCACCTTAGCCTCTATGATCATTTAGTTTATGACTTGTAATATCACTTTATGCTTTAATTAATAATGTTTTGTCGCTTTGCATGATTATGGCCATTATTGCTCTCTTAGTTGGTCGCTCCCAGTCTTTTGCTAGCCTCCACCTGTACCAAGTATGAGTTCTACTCATGCATCCAACCCCCAATAAAACCAAGTTATTCCAAAGAGTCCACTATAAATTCCTATGCATGGTGTGTTACATCATTCCAGTTATATTCATGCTTTTATCTACCTTCCAAATTAAACTTGTTATGTGAAAATTAGTGATTAAAGCTCTCACAAACTTGATGGCACACTTTACTTTCTTGCACTTAATAAACTTGAACCATTGTGTCCATCTATGTTGCGTATATGCTTGTGTTTTATAAGTTGTGAATTAGCAGAACCATGCTGTCATGGGGAACGCTTTCAACATTGCACTTATTATTCAGTTGATATCATGATCTTTTGCTTATGGTATAGGGGTTCCGCATATGAAAACAATAAATTTTTACCCTACGCCCCTGAACCCCTGATGTTGCCAGGACCTATCTATTAGTAATACAGTAACAGGAGGGGATTTTCGCAAACTTACTATAACATCCCAAAACTTTAATCAAAGTTAATCAAGTTCAAATCACCCAATTTGGGGTTAACAAAAACTTCTTAGCTTTAAAATAATTAAGAGTGCATATGTGTGTGGCATTAATATAGAATTGTTTATAAATGCCATGTTTGTTTGTTCTAATGGTTGTAAAATGATTCAAAGGTGAATGCCACATCATCTAGATCATTCCAAAACCAAATCCAAAGAAAAAGAAATCAAATGGAATTAATAAATGCAAATGGTCACTTTTGCCATTTTAATCCACTAGGTCACTTTAGGTGTTCCTAGAAGTCAAATTCAAACAAAAACATTCTTAACTCTTTTCACCCCTTGCTAGTACAAGTAAAGATCTACCAAGGCCCACCTTGAAATCTTACAAAAACATATAAACACTAATTTTAAATGGCATTTGAAAATGGAATCCATTTCATATGCATAGATCCCACTTTTTCAAAAACCACTCAAATGAATTCCACTTAGCAATCCCAAGCAAACACATACTACCAAGCATGAGATCAAGTCACCCACCAAAAATCATTTCAAAATTCAAATAAAACTTTCTTGCGGCCATTCTGTCAAACACATGGCAGGCACAGATCAAACACTAGAGTAGCTTCACTATTTCTACAGTGATCATCGACCAATTTGGTCTCCATCTTAACCCCATGTACCCCTAGCACCTACCCCAACCTAGACAACATCCCCTTTCGCCGCTAGCAGCAGTGGCGCGCCGCCCAAATATGGTCATTGTCAGCCAAACATGGACAACACGCCAGAGACAATGTTGAGCCTAACCAGCACACCCTAGCTCCACCGCACCCTACCGCGACCCCCTGTCCACCCCACGGACACAGCCGAGCACTGGACCACCGAGGCACGCCCGCGCTCTCCAACTCTGCACCATGCATGGCCCATGCCAGAGTGCCAGCCCCGACAGCCTCGCATAGGCCACGCCTTGCCCTCATCTCGCGTGTGTCGCTTCACCTTAACACCAGCACACCCCTAGACAACCCCTCTCCCTGCCGCTTGACCTGCAGCCACCGCATGCCGCGTCAAACACCGTCGGACCCGCTCAGAGCGTCAGCCTCGCCCGACCAAAATCCACTGCCCCTAGCTGCACCATTGCGCCGTAGATGACCGCGAGGAGGCAGCACACCATCCGCCTACCCTGCCCATGCCTTTAGCACCCTGTACCACCGTCACCGACGAGCTCACCGTCGCACCCCTCGGTCCCCTCGTTGGGCTATATAAGGAGCCCTCCCCAGCACCATTTCTCCACACTCCAACACCCCCCACCTCTCACTGAGTCCCTCACACCATCCCCAGAGCCACTCGAGCCACCGTTCGCTGGAATTTCCATCGGAGCCGCTGCAGCAGAGGAGGAAGGGGGCAGTCGATTGCGACCACCCCAGGAGCCGCCGCGACCACGCCTGAGCCCGCCGTCATCCACCAGTACGATCGCCCCCATCGCCATGTTAGCTGGATCCATGGTAAGCCCCCAATCGACCCCCACTGAGCCGCTAGGGTTCAGTCTCACCGGCGACCTGTTCGTCATCGATGATGAACGACGACCGTTGATCCACCGTCTAATCGCACGGCCCACATCGCCATGTACCGCTTCGCGTTAGAGTCAGCCACTAACGTGTGGACCCCCCTGTCAGCTGCCCTCTGCGCCGTGGAGCGTCACTGGGCCGGCCCATTTAGTTTCCCACCTTAGCCCGCAGATTCACATAAAGATTTTTCTATTTAGACTTAAACTCAATTCTATCCACTAGTTTAAAAATAAATTTAGAGAGTTCTACTAAACCAAATTGAATAATTCAAATTTTGTTAGAAAGATAATTCAAATATCTATCCAAGCCCGTTGGATTTAAATCAATTAGAGGTATAGAACACATATAGAAAAAATAACAAGACAGAGACTTTTCTACATTCAAACATTTTTCAAAAATCAACCATAATAGCTTTTGAGTTGATTCCAACTCTCAAAAATCACATTTGATAATACCTATCTGAATATGTAATAATATTTAGGTTTGCATGCATTGACTTTGGACTAGTACCAAAATAATGCTATATATGCATTTCTAGTCACTTTAAATCATTTAAATATGAATCCTAAACTTTAGAAAATGGGATCCAACATTTAAATCACATTCCACATGATCCCATATTTTAACTGGAGAATATTAAATCTTAATTAATTTCAATGAGTAGAAATTACTTTTCTCAAATAAAATAAATGAAACTAGTTCTTTAAATCTTGTGATGATTGTGATGATACTAGATCATAAAATATGTGCCTTAGTGTGCTAAATAGACTAGTTAAGTATTGTTGGTGATTGTGTATCCCGTATGTATTTATAGACGATAGTACCGACCAAGTCTACGAGGAGGAGGAGTTTTACCCCGAAGAAGACGGGGAGAATTTCAACCACTGCACCAACCAAGGCAAGCCATCATTAACAATGCAAGCTAATCCTTGCAAGCAAGATAACCTAATCAAGATGCATTAGGCATGATTTGGTTATACCTTTTGATTTATACCCATCCCAAGTTTTACCCTTTTGCTTTACCAAAGTTTCTTTACTTCTAGTAATGCGTTGTGAGATTTTAGAAAGTAGTTTAGATAGCATAAAGAGTATAAAACTTGGCCTATACTAGATGTCATTCTATGGCATGAGATTGAGATTAGCATCCCACCTTAGTGAACACTCTTAACTTAGTAGTTGGAGCTAAACCAAAAACTTGATCACTCTAGATGGGAATACTTGGTGAAAATGCTTATGAAAACCTTGGAATGATGAGTCATTCTATTGAGATGTTTTGACATGTGTTGAGAAACACAAATGGTTTATGATGATGAAAATGTTGATGCATGAGCCTTAGCCCTTTATAAAAACTGATGGTTGGGTTCGGATGCGATACCATTCTAATTTTACCGTATAACCACAATACCTGAATTGGGTAAGGCTTAGCCGGAAGTTTATATGCATTAGTATGAGTTCCCTCGCGGGAGAGGTTTGAGATGAGGCTACCTCTTGATGTTGTCCACCTATGCAGTGACCAGGATGGCAAATGGCCATGGCTAGGAGGCCAAGCTCATAGGAGAGGTGCTTATACTAGAGTGTGTAAAGGAAAGGTTATGATTGATTATCCGCATACTAAGTATAATGATGCTGGGTTATCCCTGATGGATGTATCGAATTTTGTGGTGAAAGTGTACCACCTCTGCAGAGTGTCAAACTATCCAAATAGCCGCGTCCGTGGTTATGGATAGTTGGAGTGGCCATACTGTTCCGTCATCAGATGTTTTAAAAATGACTTATGAAATGAATTGTGACATGACTTGACCACAACAGGGTTGTGAATATGAAAACTAAGTTCCTACTTAGGTGATTTAGAACTTTATTTTATCTTTCTTTGTTTCTTAACTCAGCGTAGGTTTCAAACTTAACTTTGCAAGTAAACTTAGAACTTTGCATTCCTACTAGAACTACCTTACTTGTTAATGATAGTTTGTGAGTACTTAAAGAGTACTCATGGCTTTGTCCCTGGCTATTCCTGTGGCCAGACTATGAGGAGGACTACCCGAAAGGAGGACAGCAGGACGGCTATGACAACTAGGATCATCTCCCATTGTCGGCATTGCCTGTGACACTAAAGATGGAGCCCACCGCTACGCTTATTATTCCGCTACTTGTTTGTACTAAGACTGGATCATGAGATCCTTTATTTGTGTAAGACCTTATTATAGTTTGTAATGGATGATGTACTGTGATATCCAATCTGTTATGTCTCGCAAAAATGGTAATCCCGGGATTGCGATGTATGGCATAACAGGCATCTGGGATTAAAAATCCGGGTGTTGACAAGTTGGTATCAGAGCCATCCTGACCATAGGAGACCCTAGTTAGAATGGACATCTGAACCCAAAAAAATAGTTTCAAAAACCAAAGTGAGTATTTATGAAAACCTATTTCCCCTCTTGGGACCACGGTCACAAGAGAGAGAGAGAGAATATCAATTGGAGGTCCTCCCAAAAGTGAGAAGACCTTTATTGAATATTGTGTGTATTTATCTGGCCAAATACCCCCACTATATATAGGGGAAAAGGAGGTACTACCTCCCTCAAAGTCCCGTGGTGGGACTAAAGGAGAGGAGGGGGAGGGGCAGCCGCCGACTGGCCCTAGTGGGCCCCGTGTGGGGGGGGGGGGGAGGGAGGGGGGGTGGGGGGGCTAGGCCCAGACGGCCACCCCCTTTGTCCCTTCTCCCTCTCTCCTTTCCCTAATGGGCCTTCTTCCCTTCAGGAATTGGCCCATTAAGCCTTTTGACCTTTTAAATTGATTTTCTCTTTATTAAATAATTATGAATAAATGATTATAAATAATTATGAATCAATATTTAACATTCATTCTCATATTATTCAACCTCTATGGTTATGGAACACTTCCACCTCCACTCCGGATATGTTCCGGACTTACCGAAACCCTTCCGATTTTCTCTCTACAATTCTTCGGTGATTGTTCCGATCCTATAAACACTCTCTAAGCATCATCAAGCCCTTAAGCGTGATAACCCACAGTTCGGGAACACTCCAAACATGGTCGGGACACTCCTGCACCAATGATCGACAAAGGGACCTGGATGGCCATGTGACCCATGTGCGTTCCACGAAGATCTTTTGTCGTTTGAATTAGGATAGTCGTGTCTTATTCCCTTTGTCTCTCGATACTTGCATTTCCCGAGATCTGATCAATGACATCACCATGTCGTGTTCAATCTCGTTACCTAACAATGCTACTTGACTTGTTCCGACAAGTGATATCCCTATGATCAAATCACACGCTGCGCAGCTATTGGATATAACCTCTCCGAGTGGGCCTGATGGCTCAGTGTTGACGACGCCAGAAAAATGCTGGTGTGGTGTTGATGTAGAGCTTGTTGCGAACCCCAAGAGGAAGGTATGATGAGCACAGTAGCAGGTTTCCCTCAGTTATGAAACCAAGGTTTAATCGAACCAGTAGGAGCAAGGAAACACCCCAAAGGTGTTGCTAAATTTGAGCCTTGCGAGGTATCTACCGGTGCTAGTAGCAACATGGAGACTTGCACAACACAACCACGGAACTCTGTCCCCAACTTGCGATGAGGTTGTCAATCTCACCGTGTTTTGCTGAAAACAAAGGATTAAACTTATTGAATGGAAGGAAATAATAGTTTGCAGAAAGTAAACACAAAGCAGTAAACAGTTTGTAGATTATATGTAAAGAAAAAGGACCGGGATCCATAGTTCACTAGAGGTGGCTCTCCTTAGATAGCTAACATGTTGGGTGAACAAATTACAGCGGGGCAATTGACAAACATCGAGAAAGCAATACATGTATATACTAATCATCTTGACTCCTTTGGAACTTGATTGGGCATTACAACAATATACATAGATCGCCATCCAACTGCATCTATGACTAATAATCCACCTTCAGGTTATCATCCGAACCCCCTCCAGTATTAAGTTGCAAGCAACATATTATTGCTTTACGAATTGCGTGTAAAGTAAACAATACGATTGTTCTATGAACAAAGGATTGTTGTTTTCTCCCTAGTAGCAACAACACATCTAGTACCTTAGAGATTTCTATCACTTCCCAAGATTACCAGAGGCATGAACCCACTATCGAGCATAAATACTAACTCTTGGAGTTGCTAGCATCTACTTGGCCAAGATAGCTACTAACAACGGAAAGCATGCAAGATCACAAATAACAAAGACATGATAGAATCAATAATCAATCTGAAATAGCATCTCAATATCCATCGGATCCCCGCAAACACAACATGCAGAATTACAAATAGATGATCTTGATCATGAACGGAGCTCACAAGATCTAGACATGAAAGCACAAAGGAGGAGAACCAGCCATCTAGCTACTACATGGATCCGTAGTCCAAGGATGAACTACTCACGCATCACACCGGAGGCTTGCATGGTGATGAATAAGGCCTCCAGGGTGAATTCCCCTCTCTGGCAGGGTGCCGGGAAGAGCTTCAGATCCCTCCCGATCTAGGGATGTAGATGACGGCGGCTACAGATTCTTTCGTGGATTTTTGATCGGGTACTTAGGGTTTTCGTCCCGAGGGCATCTTATAGGTGGAAGGGGAGGACGAGGGGGTGCCTGGGCTAGCCACACCACCCCCTGGCACGGGCCAGGCTGGGCCGCACGGCCAGGTGGTGTGGTGGCCCCCTGACCCCTCTCCGTCTCGTATTCTGGCATCTGATGACTTCCGGAAAAATAGGCACTTTGGCATTTGTCCCGTCCAATTCCGAGAATATTCATTTTCTGACTTTCCTGGAACCAAAAACAGCAGAAAACAGGCAGCTGGCACTGTGGCTCTTGTTAATAGGTTAGTCCAAGAAATCATATGAAAAGTACTCCAAAGTGTGGACAAAACACAAGAAAGTGGATAAAACCAAGCATGGAACATCAAAAATTATAGATACATTTGCAATGTATCAGGGCCCTTGAGTATCTTTCCGTCACATGGACGGACAAATCCCGCTCTTGACATATGTTGCCTCTACGGTTTCCTCCGAGTACCTGAACACACCTTTATAACCATTGTATTACAAGTGGCGCTTGATGATATCTAAGCACTCTCGGGAGACAGTGATTGATATAGCCTCACGGTCTAAGGAATAGTCTACGAGGATCCATTTCTAATCATCGTAACTTGAACTTCATGACATGATCGGGTCACCATGTTTAGGTTGGGTATTGGTTCATCATCTCATTCTCAGAATGAGTTGACTCCATTTCCAACTGGCATAAATGCCACATGATCAGGAAACTTGATCATCTGTTGACCAATGAACCAGTGACTAGAGTTTCACTAGGAACCCCTGATTGTTTATATATCACACGTGTATTGATGTTTCCACTCAATACTGTTATAGCATGATATAAAACTTAATCATAAACTATATGAAATATGATAATAGTCCTTACTACTATTTGTCTCTAGGGCATGTTTCCAACATATGGATCCCGGTGGTGTGAAATAAAAGTGGAGCTTGTAAGCTCATGGAGTTTGTATGTGTGTTAGAGAAATGTCTGGGCGGCTAGCCTAAGCCAAGCCTAATCATGGTGGAAACTTGCAGCATAACCATAGTGAGAATTCTATAAGCATCCTCAATAAAAACCTATTGAAATAGCAAATAAAAAGATCGCTGAGATGCTCATTGTCTGTTGCCTTGTCATTTTGATATGGGATAGCTCCTGTATCACGGGTAAAAGGGTACCCCGTTGGCGGTTCTCTATGATACACATGTACTTACAATGACAAGAACTTACTCGTGACTAAAGTTTAGTAGCATGAGTTTTGGTACTCGTAAGCACGGGGCATGAGATTTTCAACTTATAATTTGTCAAGGATATCTTCATATTTGTGTCACTTTAACCTTGATCACTTAAAGATGCTTATGATAGGGGCAATGAGAGCTGAAAGCTAATAAGTACCATAATTTTTGGAAGCTCTTTATGAAACTTGAATCTCTACTTCCCTTTGTGCAGGGCCTTTCTTTTTACTTATATGTTGAGTATCCATCTTCTAACTTTATGCACCTATTGAGAGAGCATAGTGGTCATTCTTAGTTTAATGTGCATTGTCCCAAAACTTGTTAATTGATTCATAACTTTGATATTTCTTGCTCTTAAATTATTTGTATCTAGTCACCCTTATGAACTTTGAAGGTGTCCTTTGCATTTATGTTTTTCTATACCGTGAGGGACAAGCTGAATACCACTTTTATTTTTTTTTCTATATGTGAAACAAACAAACTTCTTTCAATGCATTGTTACTCATGATCTTTTGTTTGTACCTTTTCATGTTACAACATAGTTGTTATGTCTTATTGTTAGAACTCTATCGTTCATGCTTATGTTTAGAGTACTATGATCCTAGCTATTAATGCTTTACAAATATCTTGATCAAGATTGTGATGGTGCATGTCACCTCAAAAATTATTCTTTTTATCACTTACCTACTCGAGGATGAGAAGGAGTTAAGCTTGGGGATGTTGATACATCGTAAACGTATCTATAATTTTTGATGTTCCATGCTTGTTTTATATCTACTTTCTTATGTTTTGTTCACACTTTGAGGTATTTCTATACATTTTCTGGAACTAACCTATTAACAAGATGCCACATTATGGGTTATGCATTTTACATTGTTTTTGGTTTCATAAAAGCTAGTAAGGAAATATTCTCGGAATTGGATGGGACAAAAGCCAAAGTCAATATTTTACCCGAAACAACACGGAGTCCGAAGGAGAGACGAAGTGCGCACCAGGGCGGCCACACTTGGTGGCGGCGCGGCCTGGAGGGCGCGCCACCAGGGGGTGTGGTTCCCCTAGTGCTCCACCGACCTTGCCCCTTCGCCTATCAAAACCTCCCAGGACGAAAACCTTAAGGACCCGATCAAAAATCCATGAAAGAGTATGTAGCCGCCGCCATCTCCATCCCTAGATCGGGGGGATCCGAAGCTCTTGTTGGCACCCTGCCGGAGGGGAGAGATCACCCTGCAGGCCTTCTTCATCACCATGCAAGCCTCCGGAGTGATGCGTGAGTAGTTCACCCTTGTACTATGGGTCTATGTAGTAGCTAGATGGTTGGTTCTCCTCCTTTGTGCTATCATGTTTAGATCTTGTGAGCTCCATTCATGATTAAGATCATATATTTGTAATGTTACATGTTGTGTTTGCGGGGATCCGATAGATATTGAGATGCTATTTCAGGTTGATTATTGATTCTATCATGTCTATGTTATTTGTGATCTTGCATGCTCTCTGTCGTTAGTAGCTATATTGGCCAAGTAGATGCTAGCAACTCCAAGAGGGAGTATTTATGCTCGATAGTGAGTTCATGCCTCTAGTAATCTGGGGAAGTGACAGAAATCTCTAAGGTTGTAGATGTGTTGTTGCTACTAGGGAGAAAACAACAATCCTTTGTCCATGGGGCAATCATATTGTTTACTTTACACACTTTGCTTAATGCAATTATCTGTTGCTTGCAACTTAATACTGGAAGGGGTTCGGATGATAATCTGAATGTGGATTATTAGTCATAGATGTCATTGGATTACGGTATATGTATAATGTTGTAATGCCCAATCAAATCTCACAGGAGTCAAGATGTCTAGTATATGCATTGTTATGCTTTCTCAAATCTGTCAATTCCCCCGCTGTAATTTGTTTAGCCAACATGCTATCTATCTTATGGAGAAACACCTCTAGTGAACTATGGACCCCGGTCCATGCTTTTACCATTGATATACCATCTACTGTTTACTGTTTACCATTTATTGTTTACTTTCTGAAAGCAATTACTATCTTTCACACTATACGTTTAATCCTTTGGTTTCAGCAACACCGGTGAGATTGACAACCTCACTGTAAGTTGGGGCAAAGTTCTGTGGTTGTGTTGTGCAGCATTCCAGGTTGCTAGCAACATCTTGGAGTTGTTTCCTTGCTCCTACAGGTTCGATAACCTTGGTTTCATAACTGAGAGAAAACTTGTTGTTGTGCTCATCATACTTTTCTCTTAGGATTCCCAACGAGCTCGATATATTTTGACCCATCACTTACTAACTGGCTTCATGTTGGGATTTCTACACAAGTACAATATCTTGGTTGATCGCCGGTCGCAATGAAACTCACAGGATGGAACTACTAGGGTGCGAAAGTGCCCAAGGTAGTTCGAGCACTTCAGTATGTGCTAAAGCAATCAAAATCAGATGTTTTTTTGTATGAAACACATCTGTAGAAAGCAAAGGCATAAAATCTTGTGAAGTGGTGTGGATATGGAGAGCGTCGATATGGCACTTGGGCTCCCTGGAGCCTTTTTTTTGAAAACTTCAAATTTAAGGTTTCAGAAAAAATCAAAAAATATAGGGACATAGATAATGATTTATAATATGCGAATACGAATAATGATGTGCAAATATTTTGTATTCTATCCTCGGTAAAAAAATCGAATGGGCCTCTGTTTTTCCAAAAAAAATCATATTTGTTTTTTTTGTACTCAAAATACAATGTATTTTTGTTGTAAAAAATCATACATATATTTCGTGTTAGTGGCTACACGTAGGTATTTTTTTGAAAATATTGATGATTTTTGAAAAATGCAAAACTGGGATCCAATGAGCCCGTCCTCTAAAGCGATTTTCCATGTGGATATGATCATATCGATGAAAGGTTTTCTATTTTCGTGCCCTCGGTTCATTAGTTATACTCAGTTTTTCCCAGTCGCTTAGTTTTTCCTCACTTTCCCCTTCCTCTTTTCCGAAACCCTCATAGGCGCTCGGATGGGGGATGCCATCAGGTCGAAGGCTTGACCATTACATGCTGACCGGTGGAACCACATTGGTACGGGTCCTGCATACGTTACGTCTCCCTAACCGTTACATGCTGACAGGTGTGGCCAGGATACACAGCAGACTAGCCATCCATCTCTTGTTGATTATGGGGGACGTGGTATGGGACCATGTGGGGCGCGTTTGGTGGTTACGTGCGCTATGTCGCCTAAATTGGAAATTTTCCTTTTTGTTATTTTTATGATTGGCCTTTTTAAGAGCGTCTTTTCCCCTCTCTCTCGCTAACAGTTGTGTTCTTTTTTCCCAAAAAGTTGCGAATCTAGAGCAGATTCTCTCTTCATTCATTGTTCCTTTTGACTCTCGTTTTTCCCCAATCTGGTAGCAAATCTAGAGGAGCAAATCTAACCAGCACCATAAATAAATTCAGTAAACAGAGCAGATGTAGATAAAGCAGCTAATATAGGTTATATAGTACGATACTTAACGAGGTTCGATAATTAGGCTGCTCAGCAGCAGCAGCGGACAAGTTCAACACAGACAAGACAAACGAAGCTGCTTTATAGCATCAGCAGTACAAGATCAGTGGCCCATCATGGCCTCCGCTTCCTCTCTCTGGCGCCTCCTCCACTTCTTTCAACCTAGTCCCTTAACCTTGGGTGCCTTGGGCTTGATTGGGGGCATGCAACCCTCCTGGATAGCCACCTTCTGGAGGTTACAGAGGTGAAGGATGAGCTTCTGGTGCTTGGCTCTGAAGCCGTGGACGTTCACGGACTCGCCGCAGGTCCTCACGTTCTCGGCATGCTTCACGAGGGAGTTGAAATATGCGGCGTGGAGCCTCCTGGTGGGGCAGAAGGGGCACCTATAGACGCCACCGGTGAAGAAGTTGTTGTACTGGCCGGACTTCAGCCTCCTCATCACATGAAGAGTCTTGGTTTCCTTGGACTCATCGTCGCTGCAGACATCGCTGCTATCCTCCTATTGGATAAAACAGTAGAGTGCAATAAGGACATGATTGAGATACTTTGATTATCGGGATTGATTATTTGCATAAATTAACCGATTGAGATCCCCTGATTATTCCCCAAATCTCAAACCAAATCAAATACTAATCCCAACTACAAACAGAGGGGTTCAAATACGAACAAGGGGATTTATCTAAATACGAGATCTAACACAAGAGGATTAGCTACTGTAAAAATACGAACAACCGAACCCTAATAACTTACGGTCTAGCATCCAACGAGGGGAACGGGGGAAGAACAAAGGAAGGGGTGAAAACCCTCGTTACCTCCAACCATGGGTCGGCGTTGCTGGTGTCGTAGGGGTTCTCCGAACTTATATAATCAACCTCCTCGTAGGGGTCCCAGCCGAGCGGGATCTGCCCGAGACCGGCGGGGGCCTCCTCGTCGGTGGCTACGACGGATGTGGGGACATGGATGGCGGCTGCCTTCAATGCCTAGACGGGGGCATGTACGGGGATGGGGGCCTCCTCGCTGGCGGCCTTGGAGGCGCCGATGGCCACTGCACCGTTCTTCTCCATCACCGGTGTGGTTGGGATTTTCTCGGAGGTTTGCAGAAGGTGATGGGACAGTGGAGACGGTTGAGTGAGTGAGTGAGTGATGAGTGAGAGTAAGGAGGCCTCTATTAAAGGAGAAGGGAAGCGACATTTCGTTGCACCACCGTGCACCGTGTAATCGCGTACGCTACTGCACCGTGCACGGCCACACGTGTCTGCTATCGCCCGGTGCACCGCACACGCGTACCATGAGTCACGTTTTTCCCTTGTGTCTAACCCTAGCGACTCAGTTGTGCTCAGTTTTGCCCTCGAGTGTAATACTGGCAGTTTGGTTGTACTCAGTTTTTCCCTCCAGTATTAACACTGCCATGTGCAATATACTCAGTTTTACCCTCCGGTGGGTATTCAACAGAGATTCAACGAATAGGTTTTAGCTAGCTAATTGAGTCATTTTATGCACAACAAATTCAAAAAGATCAAAACATAGTGGCATCTACCTAGGGAGTCTTATTATGTGACCTGCCACCATAAGAAATGTATATGAATCAAGTTTCAACCTAAATCACCATTTCTCAAACCACCTACTATGTATGAAGGTTCATGGCTTTCTACTCAAGCCTCTTCCCAAAAACATCCCTCCCCAAAACATAGTTTGTCTGAATGAGGCAATAATTGCCAAACTGGTGTATATTTGAATTGCAAATAGTTTGATGTATGCCAAGATGTATTTTATTGTATAAAAGATGCATTTTCCATTTTTTAAATCTTTTTCTATTTTATATTTGAATCCTTTTTTCAGTCCTGCCCTTGGTTTTTAAGTTCTACTCGGTTTTTCCCTTGGCTTTTAAGTTCTACTCAGTTTTCCCCTCTCTTAGTATCAATCTCTCGTACCTCTGCTCATCTTCGCTGCTACGCTCTGATTGGTTGAGACAGTTGTCACGCGGATCATGCCCACCAACCATTGATCCTCTATGATCTAGCGGACAGGATAACCTTTATATCTGTCGGAGGCACCCCTCTATCCATACAAAATAACGAGTTTGCCACCAGTACTTTAACTTCATAAACAAATGAACTTAAATATAATTTGAAGGGAACGTGTTCAAAGGTGTATAATTTGTGCATTACATTCCACTCTATGAAAAAATGATAATCTCTCAAGGTTTTCTTAGCATAATATTACCACGTATTATGTGCGATTTCAAAGAGTTCAAATGTGTATAATTTTCGTATATGCAAGTTTATACATTACATTCCACTTTATGAAAATGGGGGAAGAAAATGATAATCTCTCAAAATTTTGCTAGCACATCATTATCTCGTTATTAAGTGCGATTTCATAGTGTTCAAAGGTTTAAAATTTTCGTATACGCAAGTTTATGCATTTATATTATACTCCATGGAAATGATAAATGATCAGGATTTTATTAGCACAACATTATCATGTATTAGTGCAATTT
Source organism: Avena insularis (assembly GCA_023614405.1). NCBI lineage: Eukaryota > Viridiplantae > Streptophyta > Magnoliopsida > Poales > Poaceae > Avena > Avena insularis. The sequence continues at coordinate 88,210,460 of CM042696.1, read as the reverse complement.
CAAAGAGTTCAAATGTGTATAATTTTCGTATATGCAAATTTATGCATTACATTCCACTATATAAAAATGATAATCTCTCAAGATTTTCTTAGCACAATATTATCACGTATTAAGTGCGATTTCAAAGAGTTCAAAGGTGTATAATTTTCGTATATGCAAATTTATGCATTATATTCCACTCTATGAAAATAATAATGTCTTAAGATTTTTTTAGCACAACATTATCACGTATTAAGTACGATTTCAAAGAGTTCAAAGGTGTATAATTTTCGTATATGCCTTACATTTCACTATATGAAAATGAAGCTAGACAAAGGGCGCGGGCGCGGGGCTGGCTCGGGGTCCCATCTTGCAATACCAACCTGGGTAAGCTGTGGGTCCGGCGCTCACGTGGATAAGCTGTGGGTCCGACGCTCACGTGGATAAGCTGTGGTCCGATACTGATCTGGATACGTTAAGAGAGGTGTCCACTACGGGAACCGACTGAACGCGGCCCCACTTGTCAGCATGTAACGGCAAGGATATACTACGGGACCCGACAGAACGCGACCCTACTCGTCAGCACGTAACAACGAGGGTCCACCACGGAACCCGACTGAACGCGACTCCACTTGTCAGCATATAACGGCAAAGCCGAAGGACGGCGAGTTTAGACCATGTGAGAGTTTTGTACAAGAAGATAGGCAGAAATGATAAAAAAACTAAGTGACTGAAGAAAACTGAGTATAACTAACGAATCAGGGACACGAAAATAGAATTCACATTCATAAAATAGTTGGAAGGACTGATGGACTCATTATGAATTATGATGTGGCACAACAATGTCAACGTCATAGAGTTGGGTACTACTCCATCCATTTCAAAATATAAGATGTTTAGCTTTTGTGAAACTAACGTATCTAGACGTTTTTTAGTGCGCAGGTTATCCTAAAAGACATCTTAAATACATTAGTTTCACAAAAGCTGAAACATCTTATATTTTGAAATGGAGGGAATAGTAAAAATTATATTGCATGATAGTATAAGAATAACTGAAGATTGTAAAGATTCATAGAAAGAATAGTAATCTTGCTTAGACAATTTCTTAACTAAAATGCAAAGCCCTCATGCACCCGGCCATGCTTCATGGTAGGACTAAGAACGACAACTTCACAATCTACAAATGGTCAGAGATTAGAGAGTTGCAAATGATGTTGTAGCTTGTTATTATCACGACGCACCCTACAGCAATAGTGCTCAATGCCTCGGTCTCGCACCGCGCCAGTCCCTCAGAGCTACTGATCTTACATCTGCTTCCACTTGTCACTAATCAAGTCCTTGCGATCCTGCTCCTGATTCCTTTCATTCCTAACACATTTTTGGGCATCTCTCATCAATGTTGCTCATTTACCCAAGAAGATCCCGGCTACGTACTCTCAATCATGTGGGTATAAAGAAAAACACAACAAAGGGAAGATGTATATATGAAGGGGAAACTGACAGGTACTTGTGGGAGAAAAATAGTATGCGGATCAGTTGTTATTTATTTTTTCACATGGGCTTATAATGCTTCCATGTGCCCATGAATTCTGCACTCAGGGTTACCAAAAGACGAGTAAAACAACAAACAAGGTGAATCTGAGCTTATAAGAGCATCTCTAGCAGATCCCCCATCCGACCCCATCCGCATAATAACCGTCGATTTTTTGTTCGAAGGGCAAAAAAGGCACCGTTCAGATCCCGCATCGGATCCCCATTTCCAAAAAAAATCTGGGCTGCCCCGATTCGCGTCGCGCGACCCCCAAGTTCCCGGGTCGGAGGGGTTGTGCGAGGCCGGCCTCCATCCATTTCCGCCCCTTGGCGCGAAGGAAGTTTCAGCTCTCCCGTTCTTCTCTTCCTCCCGCCAACCGCCGCCGTCGCCGCGCGCGGCCGCAGATCCCGGCCTCCCCCGCCCTTTCCCTCCGATTCCGACCGGTAGAAGCACGCGCGCGGGCCCGCCGCGTCCGCTCTGCACGCCGGCGCGCGCGAATCGGGCACCAATCGGCCGGAATCGACGCTGCCGCGCACGCCTCGCCGCTGCCGGTAAGTTTCTTCCCAAGCTCGTCCCAGTCGCGGATCTGCCGCCGTAGCTCTGATGGTTTGCCGCGGTTGTTGCGTCTTTGCAGATGGACTCGTGCGCGCTGTTTTTGTTGGAGGATTCGTCCTCCTCCGACGACTCGGACTTGGAGGAGCTGCTCGATGACGAGCTGGAGCAGACGGCGGTGATACTCGCGACGGCGGCGGTCACGGACCACTGGTGGAAAAAGGGCCTCTAGTCCCGGTTCATAAGGGCCATTGGTCCCGGTTCCACAACCGGGACCAATCACTCGGGACTAATGCTAGTCCCGGTTCGCGCATGAACCGGGACCAATGGGTCTCCACGTGGGCGGGCGAGCTACAAGGGGGGGGTGGATCATTGGTCCCGGTTCGTGGGAAAAACTAGGGCCAGTGGTTCCCCACGTGGCAGCACCAGAGACGGGCGCGGGGGTGGATCATTGGTCCCGGTTCTAGGCACGAACCGGGATCGTTGGTCTCTGTGCCGCGGCAGGATTTTCGGGCTATTTTTCTGCCGCGGCAGGATTTCGGGCTATTTTTCTGCCACGGCAGGATTTTTTTTATAAATTTAATGGTACTACATATATACAGCAATAATGAAACCACGATATATATATTACACATCATGCATGATCACAAATATATACACCGTCTCATCCGTCTTCTTGGTCGAAACATATTATAATTACAAACGATACTCTCACACGAATTTGATCTAATTTACACTTCTTTTATACACTTCACCCTTCCAAATGAAGTGGGTAATAATATTCTCCTTTCGGATCTATGACTTGTTCTAACAAGAATCCGGTAATTTCCTCTTGAATTGCTTGCACACGTTCTTGTGATAGAAGACCGTTCCGCATCCGTTCGATCTAATATAAAGAAGAGGATCAATATATATGAATAAAACTAAACACAATTGGTGGTAATAAAATAAAGTTGTGATTATTGTTTATCGTACTTCAATGTTTTTGATGTTCCGGTCTGCCCCCTTCTCTTTGGTCGTCTGGCGAATGAACTCGCAGACATAGTATCCACATAAGTTATTCCCGGCTTCCTGCCTCAAGCACTTTACGAGAACGGAGTTCAATCAAAATAATAATCAAGCATGATAATGGTGGTATTGAAACTAGAATCAAAGAGATGCATGGATCTAGCAAGTAGTACTTACAGTCAATGGTTGAAATGTAAGCTCTGGCTTCCAAACACCCCTAGTTTTGGCGGTGAACCATTTCCAAGCCCTCCAGAGGCATTCCTGCATGTCCGCCCACTTTTCTAATGGTGTGCTTTTCGAGTCCAGGACTTTTACTACTCCGGTGTCAACAGAAATGATTAAGAGAATATAGTGGAAGCTTGACACACTAACAAAATATAACACGAGTCAATTATACGCTTAACATCGAGTAATCGAAAATAGAATGTGTACAAGACAGTAACACTCACGCAGCGTTGTAAGGAAATAGTATTTCCCTTCTGTTGCTGAAATACTTCAACGCTTTGAATAAGTTATCCTCTGTCTCTTTGGGATTTGTTTTTAGAGTAACTTCATGAACGAAATTACAGTCAACAAACCCAAGGTCAAAGATTTGTCCTTTGTTGCATTCTTGAATCTTCATTCTGCATATATAATTACTATAGTGATTAGTAAGATTATACAAGCAACGAATGAGAAGAGCTAGAAAGACTTAATTACAGAAATTAATAATACTTACAAACAATAGGCACTGACGATAGCTTTGTCGAGGGCGTCTTGTTGGTAAAACTGAAATAATTCTGGAAATTCAATCAGTATGAAGCCATCTTCATGACCGTAATGGTGGTGTTTATATGTAGCATAGATCCAGTTTTTAGAATCAGCACAGGCTTGGATGTACCATTTATGCAATCTTCGCATTTTTGTTGGTAGATCTTTGACTAACTCGGGTTTGACGAGAGGAGCCCCGTACTGGTACACATATGCTGTTTCTTGGTACCCCTCGAACTCATGCATACGGCTCATGTACTCAGTAATTGACAGTCCATATAATTAGGCTTTTTCTCCGTATAGTCGAACAAACTCCGGATCAATGTTCGGATCATGCCGCTCCTGGATCATCCACTCATTGGTATCATACACTTTGAGAAGTTCGATCGATTGATTTTTCTGTTGTCCGAGCTGGGCAACTTCTTTCCCGACTCTCCGCTCTTTTGCCTCATCCGACTTGGTAATAGAGCAATTATAGTCTGATGTGAGCGCTATGGGTTGGTGAAGCTGAATCTTAAGCGCGGTTACTTTGGCTTTATCTTCTGCGGTGACCGGGAAAAATGCCTCTATCGGCTTTTTCTTGTTAGCCATGTCAATCTTCCACTTTTCATAATGGGCAGCTGCGGCCGCATCAGTTTCCTCATCTGTCTTCTCGCAAGGTAGGTTTTTCATATTCTGATGAGGTACTTTTGGGAGGGGCGATAGCTTACATTTCGGTGATCGGAACATGCTCTTGGTGCTGCTAGTGGTGTTGCCCCCCTTAGTATACTTCCTCTTTTGTCTCTGAGGCTCAGGGGATGGAGAAGGCTGAGGCGGCGGCGGCGACGGCTGAGGCGGCGATGGAGAGCAGTTCTTGTTGGGTGAGGCGGTGAAAGCGATGTTCTTATTTGGAGAATGGTGAGGTGGCGGCGAAGGTGGATTGCTGCTCTGAGGAGTGGGTGGCCTTGGCGGCACATAATTTGGAAGCATGATGCACTCCTTTAGCCATAGAATAGTCCTCCCTTTGGCTTCTCCTAGTTGAGTCAGCTCCATATCTTCCCCTGCAGGGTGGTCTAGCTTCAGCTCCTCAAAATCTTCCTTCACCTCATCCACCATGACGATAGCGTACCCTTTTGGAACCGGTCTGCAATGCCAAGTTGGGTTAGGCCCAATTGGTACCGCCATGCCGATCTCCGCCGTCACCCTTAAGTTCATAACCTGCACCTTTAGCTCACAAGCTGTTGTCTCCGTGATATCATCCACTGGGTAGCGTTTAGGAGGAGATGTCGTCGGTGCATCATCATCAACATCATGGAGCTGCGTGGGCGATGCTTTTCTTATTCGATGGGGCGCCGGTACCCTCGAATGCAGCTTCTACCACGTGCCGCTGAGATTGGCCGCTAGTACCTTGCTGGCTAAGTATGTCGAGTTGATCCTGGTGCCGCTTTAATAGTTCTTCTACATTAAACAGCCGGTCTATAGTGGCCGCTTTCTCAGCTGCCTCCCTTTCCTTTCTCCTCTGAGGGCTTTTATTGGGATATCTCTTCATTTCTAGGGGGAAGGCAACCTTCCACGACTTGGAGCCTCGTGTGCCTCGTGTTCGTCCGTCGTGTTCAGGATTTTTAAGGGCCCGTGTGAGCTCGTCGTTCTCTCTATCGGGAACGAACCGTCCCACTGCAACATCATCTGCTGCATTTCTAATATCGTCGATGGGCAGTAGGGGATCATCTTTGTGTTTCTGATTATATATTGCCCTCCCTTCTTTGTCCAACGTGCCCCCATGGCTGTAAAACCAGTTTCTCGCCTATGGTGTCCATGTTGCGGGCTTTGGTCTGATCTCGGCAGCTATGTAATTGACCTCAAGTGCATCCCACTTAGGCATGCAACCGGCGTAGCCAGCAGGCCCCATGTTATGATGGTATAGTTTCTTAGCAGCGTTCTCCGTATTTATCCTAGACCTTTCCTTAGCTTTCTCTGATGTCTTGTAGTTCACAAAATCCTCCCACTGGTGTCTTAACTTAGCATAGCCGGCTTCATCGAAATTTGGAGTCTTCTCTACCTTGACAAAGTTATGGTACAGTTTCTTCTTCCAGTTCTTGAATGCATCGGCCATCTTGCTGAGAGCAAACTTCTTGACTCTTTGCACAAGCTCCCTTCTTGCTCTCTCCTCCTCATCTGGAGTCACATCTGGTTCCGGCAGGAGGAAATTAGTCATGAGCTTGTCAAAAAGCTTATCTTTGGCATTGTCGCCGACATACGGGATTCCGTCGCTGCTTGGCCGATTCCATTCTTGAACGGTGATCGGGATGTAGTCCCTCACAAGAACTCTGCATTGCTTGACAAATTTTCTTGCGACATCGACGGGAGCTTGCGGTTCGCCATCTACACCGACCACGTCGATCCTATACCTCACAGTGTCATCCAACTTTTTTGTTGGGCCTCGTTTCGTTCTTACGGAAGAAGTTCTCGATCCGGATGGCTAAAAGAAGAAAGAGTGTTAATATATGCATGTATATATAGACAGCAGCATTTTAATTACAAAAATACATATATAGACCTCGCTGGTGTTTGCGAGATTTAAGGTTCCACCGGAGCCGTCGCCTTCTTCCTTATCAGCTTCTCCCCTGTCCCAGGCTTCGGCTTCTACCTCACCGGAGCCGTCTCCTCGGTTGAGAGACTCACCTCCCTGACCGGAATCGTTCAAAAACTCACTCGTGACATCGATATCGATATCGATATCGATATCGATATCTTCATTTTCGCAGATCATCCCTTGGAGGATGTTTTCCTGATGTGTTGGATCCATACTATCTGCAAGTTAAACAATCAACACATGGCATCGATAATGATATGACAAGTTAAACATAGTTGAAATTTAACCCTAAGGCATGCTTGGCAATTTAAGTGGGATCCGAATGGTCCAAACCCTAGTACAAGAGAGACCCCGAAATCACCTACGAGGAGTTGATTTCAATATCTTATTAAACTTGTAATTAAAGTTGTTGAACAATGCATGATTATGAGTCTATTGTGTAGATCTCATTTTTCTGAACATTTTGATATATTATACATATTTTTCTGACTTAGAAATAATTAGTTATTGAATTTATAAGATTAAACTCTTTTCTAAAATTATTTAAACAAATATTAAACTTTTATTGCATCAGCATAGGTAAAGGCTGACGTCACCTAAGGCCGGGAACCTTTTCTCACAGATGCACTGCCTACCCATAGTGACTGACTAGTGGGGCCAGGGCCACGTCGGGCTGCCACGCTGGCAGAGCTTACTCGACGCCCACGTCAGGGCGCCACATGAGCGCCACCTTGGCGCCACGTGGGCTCGCCGGAGGGCACGTCGGCCGGCGGTGGTTAGCAGCACTAGAGTGCTTGCTGGAACACGCAGAAGGTCGGGTTCGAACGAGCGCGTCGCGAGGAAGCTAACGATGGTCGCGCCGCCCCTTATTGGCCATCGGAGCATCGTCTGTGACGGCGGCCGACGGCGGCGGACAGTGGCGCTCGGCGACAGACGGTGGTGGAGCGAGAGAGAGAGAAAGGAGAGGTCCTGGAGGACCAGCGGCTCACCACGAAGACGATGGATGGCTCGACAAGGCCGGAGGAGCTCGGAAGCAGCGGCAACCGCGACGGCCGGAGTCGGAGCAGACGGTGACCTGGCGTTGATTTCCAGCGTGCGCGGTCGATTCCTCAGACGATGGTGGCGTGGCGGCAGTGGGCGTCGACGGCGTGAAGCGACCGCTCTGGATTTGGGCAGCCTGCCGGCGTGATTTTGCTCCGCCACAAATTTTCCTTAGTCGCGCATCGATGTGCTCTATGAATTGGGGGGAGTTGGGGAGGAGGAAGGCCGAGGCTGTTAACTATATAGACCATTGGTCCCGGGTCATCCCAATAACCGGGACCAAAGGACCAACGGTCCCGGTTCGTGCCACCAACCGGGACCAAAGGTCTGGGGCACGAGCGTTGATGTGCTGCCACGTGCACGGGCTTTGGTCCCGGTTAGTCCTACCACCCGGGACCAAAGGATCAACGGTCCCGGTTCGTGCCAACAACCGGGAACAAAGGCGTGTTAATGGCAGCGCGCGCATCCAGGGATCATCGGTCCCGGTTCGTGGGACGAACCGGGATCGTTGACCCGTTTTTTCAGATTTTGGCAAACCTTTTGGTCTTCCCGCCATTTTCAATTTTGTTTCTTCTTTAATTAATAAGATGTTTCAATTTAAGATGATTATTTATTTGGAATTTTAAAAAAGTTTTAACAGGAAAAGTGCTTCAATTTAAATAACTAATCAAAAACCATTTTCTGTTTTCAAATATTTTTATTTGAACTATTCAATTCTACTATTTACAATTAAAATTGCATTAAAAAATATTTATTGCATAATTTGGAATTTTAAAAAACTTTTAACAGGAAAAGTGCTTCAATTTAAATAACTAATCAAAAACCATTTTCTGTTTTCAAATATTTTTCTTTAAACTATACAATTGTACTATTTACAATTAAAATTGCATTAACAAAATATTTATTGCATAATTAGGAATTTAAAAAAACTTTTAACAGGAAAAGTGCTTCAATTTAAATAACTAATCAAAAACCATTTTCTATTTTCAAATATTTTTATTTGAACTATACAATTGTACTATTTACAATTAAAATTGCATTAACAAAATATTTATTGCATAATTTGGAATTTTAAAAAACTTTTAACAGGAAAAGTGCTTCAATTTAAATAACTAATCAAAAACCATTTTCTGTTTTCAAATATTTTTATTTGAACTATACAATTGTACTATTTACAATTAAAATTGCATTAACAAAATATTTATTGCATAATTTGGAATATTAAAAAACTTTTCAAGATTTGAACTACAAGTACATGATATAATGCTTGTGAATTTTTTAAAAAATCATTTATAGGTTCACAACATGCTATTTCATCAGAGATCCACTTCAAGTTCAGCGAGGCTCAGCCCCAGGCTAAGAAGCTTCATGCCCGCCGTTTTGAATATAGTTTGAAACGGGCATAAGAAATTCAAAAATGATCCAAACAATGTGAAACCTTTGCGTGGTGTCATATTATGTCTCACAGTTGCAAGGAAAAATATTGAACTTGAAAAATTGCAAACATCATAAAGAATCCTTCACAAAATGACCTATCATGTTCGAGGTTTCATGGCATTTAGGTCAAACCACCAATGTTATGGCTAGAATCAGGGCATAGTTTGTGATAATGTGTCCATACTGTGCACACATGTGCATCTTGGGATGGCTTACGATGTTGCAGGAGGAAGTTTTCCCTTTCGACACACGAAAAAGCAAATTTCCATTTTTGAGGTGCCGAAATCGGGGTGTTCTGTGAAGCAACCACCAAATTAAAGTTTGGCATTGGTACCAAACCATTTTTAAAAAAATACTATACCACCTTATATGGACAATTTCCCAACCGGTGTATCAGGAACCTTTCTGTCCATACCTCATGAAAAAGACAAATTCCTGCCGAATCGGAGGAGGTTGCCAAGATTTGAACTAAAAGTACATGATATAATGCTTGTGAATTTTTTTAAAAATCATTTATAGGTTCACAACATGCTATTTCATCAGAGATCCACTTCAGGTTCAGCGAGGCTCAGCCTCGGGCTAAGAAGCTTCATGCCCGCCGTTTTGAATATAGTTTGAAACGGGCATAAGAAATTCGAAAATGATCCAAACAATGTGAAACCTTCGCGTGGTGTCATATTATGTGTCACAGTTGCAAGGAAAAATATTGAACTTGAAAAATTGCAAACATCATAAAAAATCCATCACAAACTGACCTATCATGTTCGAGGTTTCATGGCATTTAGGTCAAACCACCAATGTTATGGCTAGAATCAGGGCATAGTTTGTGATAATGTGCCCATACTGTGCACACATGTGCATCTTGGGATGGATTACGATGTTGTAGGAGGAAGTTTTCCCTTTTGACACACGAAAAAGCCAATTTACATTTTTGAGGTGCCGAAATCGGGGTGTTCTATGAAGCAACCACCAAATTAAAGTTTGGCATTGGTACCAAACCATTTTTCAAAAATATTATACCACCTTATATGGACAATTTCCCAACCGGTGTATCAGGAACCTTTCTGTCCATCCCTCATGAAAAAGACAAATTCCTGCCGAATCGGCAGGAGGTTGCCAAGATTTGAACTACAAGCATATGATATAATGCTTGTGAATTTTTAAAAAAATCATTTATAGGTTCACAACATGCTATTTCATCAGAGATCCACTTTAAGTTCAGCGAGGCTCAGCCCCGGGCTAAGAAGCTTCATGCCCGCCGTTTTGAATATAGTTTGAAACGGGTCAAACCTTTAGTCCCGGCTGGTGGGTGCAACCGAGACTAAAGCTGCCGGTGGGATAAGGACGCGTGGGTAACCTTTAGTCCCGGCTGGTGGGTGAAACCGAGACTAAAGATGCCGGTGGGATAAGGACGCGTGGGTAACCTTTAGTCCCGGCTGGTGGGTGCAACCGAGACTAAAGATGCTGGTGGGATAAGGACGCGTGGGTAACCTTTAGTCCCGGCTGGTGGGTGCAACCGAGACTAAAGATGCCGATGGGATAAGGACGCGTGGGTAACCTTTAGTCCCGGCTGGTGGGTGCAACCGAGACTAAAGCTGTCGGCGGGATAAGGACGTGTGGGTGGACGCACTGCTCGATGAGATAAAGCATGTAGCGCACGACGCCCTGTCGGAGGAACAAGACAAATTAGAAGCAGCGCCACGCTTATAAAAATTTCCCTTCAAGCCCGTGAAAGACTCCATCTCCTCTAACAGTGTTGGGGAAAGGGTTGGGAAATCTCCCGTGGCGGAGCTTCTCGAAGATGTCGTTGGTGCACACGCCATACGACATCTTCGGAAGCTTTGCCTCGGAAAAATTTCCCTGCAAGCCCGTGAAAGACTCCATCTCCTCTAACAGTGTTGGGGAAAGCGTTGGGAAATCTCCCGTGTCGGAGCTTCTCGAAGATGTCGTTGGTGCACACGCCCTACGGCATGTTCGGAAGCTCCGCCTCGGAAAAATTTCCCTGCAAGCCCGTGAAAGACTCCATTACATAAAGTTTCGATACATCACATAAAGTTTCCATACATCACATAAAGTTTCCATACATTACATAGATTTACATAGGGTTTAGGGTTTAGGATATGAATCCTTCGTTGTGTATGTCAATCCCTTGCCTATGATCGCTTCTTAGGCCGTAACCATGGAGCATCTTCTTTGCTTAACGGGATGCTTGGGTCAGTTTTCACGGTGAAGGGCGGAATTTCATCAAACTTATCATAATCTGCTGACATGTCTGTCTTGTCCTCGACTCCCACGATGTTTATTTTCCCTGAAAGAACTAAGTGGCACCAGGGCTCATCGTCTGATGTATTCGTTTCCTTATTTTTTTATTTTTGCGGTCTAGAGGACATGTCCTTCACATAAAAAACCTGAGCCACATCATTGGCTAGGACGAATGGTTCGTCTCTGTAACCAAGATTCTTGAGATCCACTGTTGTCATTCCGTACAGCTGGTCTACCTTTACCCCTTCTACATTCATGTTGACCCAACTGCACCGAAACAATGGGACCTTAAAAGTAGGTCCATAGTCAAGTTCCCATATCTCCTCTAGGTAACCATAGTATGTGTCCTTTTTCCCATTCTCGCATGTTGCATCAAAGCGGACACCACTGTTTTGGTTGGTGCTCTTTTTATCTTGGGCAATCGTGTAAAATGTATTCCCATTTATCTCGTACCCTTGGAAAGTCAATACAGTCGCAGATGGTGTCGTGGCCAACAAGTAGAGCTGATCTCCAATAGTGGTGTCATTCATGATATGTAATTGCAACCAAGTGCCGAAAGTCTCCATGTGATTTTTTTTAATCCAGTAGTCATCCTTCCCTGGGAACTTGGAGCGTACAACATTCATGTGTTCCTCGATATACAGAGCCACGAAGGTAGAACTTTGGACAACTATGTAGTGTGCTTGATTCAAAGAATGTCCGTCCCTAAGTATCATTGCTTCCTTTCCTAGCGTGCCTTTTCCACTCAGTCTCCCCTCATACCGTGATTCAGGAACACCAATCGGCTTAAGGTCAAGAAGAAAGTCTACACAGAACCCAATAAACTCCTCTGTTCCATAGCCCTTGGAGATGCTTCCTTCTGGCCTAGCACGGTTATGAACATATTTCTTTAAGACTCCTATGAACCTCTCGAAGGGGAACATATTGTGTAGAAATACAGGACCGAGAATGTAAATCTCATCGACTAGGTGAACTAAGAGATGCGTCATAATATTGAAGAAGGACGGGGGGAACACCAACTCAAAACTGACAAGACATTGGACCACATCCTTCTGTAGCCTTTCCATACTTTCTCGATCGATTACCTTCTGAGATATTGCATTGAGGAATGCACATAGCTTCACAATGGCTAATCGAACATTTTTCGGTAGAAGCCCTCTCAATGCAACCGGAAGCAACTGTGTCATAATCACGTGGCAATCATGAGACTTTAGGTTCTGAAATTTTTTCTCTGCCATATTTATTATTCCCTTTATATTTGACGAGAAGCCAGCCAGGACCTTGATACTGTAAAGGACTTCAAAAAAGATTTCCTTCTCTGCTTTGGTAAGAGCGTAGCTACTTAAGTATTTACGTCCTTTATCAGTATGCTTGTTGTGTGGGTCTTTGATACGTTGCTGGTCCTCCCGTGCTTCTGGTGTATCTTTTATCTACCCATACACGCCCAGGAAGCCTAGCAGGTTCACACAAAGATTCTTCGTCACGTGCATCACAACTGCAACTGCAAAAGTTCATCGACTAATGGCCTTAGGTACACATCAATGTCGTTGCCGGGTTGCTTCGGTCCTTGGATGAGCACTGGCATCATAATGAACTTCCGCTTCATGCACAACCAAGGAGGAAGGTTGTAGATACATAGAGTCACTGGCCAGGTGCTGTGACTATAGCTCTGCTCCCCAAAAGGATTCATGCCGTCTGTACTTAGACCAAACCATAAGTTCCTCGCGTCACCTACAAAGTTCGAGTACTTTCTCTCGATGTTTCTCCACTACTACCCATCGACAGGGTGTCTCAGTTTCCCGTCTTTCTTACGCTCTTCTTTGTGCCATCGCAACAACCTAGCATGCTCTTTATTTCTGAACAAACGTTTCAACCGTGGTATTATAGGAGCATACCACATAACCTTAGCAGGAACCCTCTTTCTGGAGGGCTCTTCATCGCCCTCAACATCACCAGGGTCATCTTGTATGATCTTGTATCAACAAGCATTGCATACCGGGCATTTATCCATATTCTCGTACTTCTCACCGCGGTACAGGATGCAGTCATTAATGCATGCATGTATCTTCTCCACATCTAATCCTAGAGGGCAGATAGTCTTCTTTGCTTCGTACGTTGTCTCGGGCAGCTCGTTATCCTTTGGAAGCTTCGGCTTCATTATTTTCAGTAACTTCTCAAATCCCTTGTCAGATAAGCCAGTCTCTGCCTTCCATTTCAGCAGTTCAAGTGTGGTACCGAGCTTTGTTCTGCCATCTTCGCAATTTGGGTACAACAACTTTTTGTGATCCTTTTGCATGGCCTCCAACTTAAGCTTCTCCCTTTCTGTATCACATTGTTGCTTTGCATCAGAAATGACCCGACCAAGACCATCAGTGGGCTCATCTGATGCCCGTTGTTCTTCTTCATTGCCGCCTCCCTCTTCTTCATTGTCTTCCATTGTAGTATCACCGTATTCTTCAGGGGACATAGGATAGCTGTCATCATCCTCCTCTTCATTTTCTTCCAGCCTAACCCGTCTTTCTCCGTGCATGGCCCAACAATAATATCCGGGCATGAAACCTCTCCGAAGCAGATGGCTTTGAAGGATTCTCGGGGCAGAGTGCTCCGCCATGTTCCGACATGATTTAGGACAAGGCATAAAATTATCCACTTTGTTTGCCTTAGCCAAATCGATAAATTTATGGAGGCCTGTAATAAAATCGGAATGGCGTCGGTCGCCATACATCATTCACATCCGTGCATCGATCTGCGTCATAATAATTAACCATTACAATAACATCGTGAATAGTAAAATGACCACCCTACATGGACAGATGCAATATTTTTGTATCAGTTACAGATAAAGAAGATAAGGTTGCTAAACTCAGCCGAGGATACCATGTTGTGCGAACTAAAGTGTGGCTCGGACATTTCGTCGAACACCTTGTGTGCAATCAAAGAAAAAAAACTAGCACCCACTCCTCACACACAATCCAGCAAAATTTGGTGGGCAAAGGGCTGGGCTTATATATAGCCAGGGGAGGGTTTTTGGTCCCGGTTATTTCCATGACCCGGGACCAAAGCCCCTCCGTCTGCGACATGTGGTCCAAGCATCACTCCTCTACCTAGGTCATTGGTCCCGGTTGATGGCACGACCGGGACCAATGACTTCGATGAAGCGGCGCCGCTTCAGCCACGTGTCGCGTGGGAGGGGCTTTGGTCCCGGGTCGTGGCAATAACCGGGACCAATGCCTTCGTCGCTTCGTCGTCCCCATGCATAAATATGAGGCCACATCGCTCGTGTTCTCCATCGCCTCTGCCTCTCTGCAGTCCCTCTCCACCCCACCACTTTGCCTCTCCACCACGCCGTCGTTTCGCCTCCCCTCCCTCTCCAATCTCCACCGTGCCGTCATGGAGGTGCCCACGCTCAACCACTACGAGGCGGCGCAGTTTGCGATCTACGGCATCCTCGCGCCGCCGCGCACGACCCTTCCCGCGGGATTTCGCATCAGCGAGGGGGGTGTGCTGGTGGCTCCGCTCCTCAACCCCCGCGGATACGAGATGGAGTACGTCATCGTGGAGCATCGCTGCCAACTGCCCGCGTGTATTAGGGCGTTTCCCGGCACGCTGGTATTGGCCCCGGCTGTTCAAGAAGGAGCGGAAGGCCAAGCTTGGCAACCGTTTCCTGGACGGGCGCCTGGTGCATCCAGATCGCCGCAACCAAGAAGGGCAGGAGTTGTTCTGGTCCGTCCCTGGACGGACCATCTACACCGCCATCGACGCTGCTATGCGCGCAGACGAGCTCCGTCTCCCGAACAACGCCGAAATCGTGGAGATTTCGTCCGACGACGACGAGGAAGCCGGTGGCACGGAGGACAACGGCTCCGAGGACAGCGGCAGCGGAAGTGTTGTCGACTAGAAATTTATAAAGTCGCATCTTTATTTGTATGGAAAATTTTGTGGTCGAATAATAAAATGTCTCAATTTAGACCTTTGTCTCGATTAATTCGTGAAAGATTTGTTCAAAAATAGTGATTAATTCAATTTCTACCTCGAATTAATTTCTGCGCCGAATTAATTTACATTAATTCCTTACCCGCAAAAAAAATTTACATTAAATCCTGGATCACGACCGTCATGGGGTTTTGGTCCCGGTTCTTGGCATGAACCGGGACCAATGCCTCGCAGAGAGCCACGTGTGCGTCGCGGGGTCATTGGTCCCGGTTCGTGCCACAAACCGGGACAAATGCTTACAGATGAACCGGGACCAATGCCCTGGCAGCATGAACCGGGACCGGTACCTGGCATTGGTCCCGATTATGGAAACGAACCGGACCAAAGGCCCTCTTTCTACTAGTGGACGTGCGGCCGAAGAAACGGAAGGGCTCGACCATGGGGCGGTTGTGCATCCCGCGGAACCGCGCCCTCGGCCACACCTTGCTCATCCCGAATATGCTGTTATGCGGGCCGCGTTTAGTGCGTCTAGACTGCGTGGCTGTTTTTCGACCTCCAAAACGCGTTTGGGGTGGCCTGGATAGCCGGATATGGGGTTTGCGGTTTGGGGGATCTGCTATAGATGCTCTAAGGCTTCCACGTCATTTCCTAGCGGGAAATTGTTGGTACTAATCGATTCCCTTGTTGGTACTAATCGATTCCCAGCTCTGGGAGGGCTGGGCTGGCCTGTGAAGGAAACTAAATATCATGCATATCACCATTTCCCCCTGTTGGAGTGATGAACTACTGGTCGTGACTGCATGCATCCAACGACGGTCCCGTGAGGATGAACGTGGAACGTCCTGACACTACAGGATTTCTCTTCTTTGCCATGTTCCTGGAATGCACGGCAAAGGACCTTCTACTCTCGGCAACACCTTTGCCGTGTGCAGCCGCACGACAAAGAAGTGACGACAATGTGTGCGACGGCAAAGCCGCTTTGTCATGAGCTCTCTAGCACACGCACAACAACGTCCTTTGCCGTGGGTCTTCCTCACACACGGCAAATAAAAGGGGATAGCGAGAGGATGAGGGCGGGGACGGTGTTAGTACGCCTTTGTTGTGGGCTCGTCTTTTCCGTGCGGTGGCCCTATGCCGTGCGCCTGGCGCTTTGCCGTGTGTCACCCTTCGCCGTGAGCATCCCATTGCCGTGTGCCATGCACTGCCGTGTGTTACCCTATGTCGCGAGCCACCCTTCGCCGTGCGCATATACCAACAGACTCATGGCAAAACGCCTAGAGCTGCCCCTCTCCCCATTCCAGATTTTGACGGCAGTCTTTGTCGTGTGCATACACACGGCAAAGACCCTTGCATTTTCTATTTTTTCTCTGTTTTTTTTATTACCTGCATTTAAATACACAATATATAGGAATCATAACACAAGATCATCACACATATAAACAAGATCAATTGTATGATACCAAACATGATCACAAGATCGTCACACACATAAACATGATCAAAACAAGTTCACAAGATCATCATCAACATATAACCACCGCAAAAATTACAAATTTGAGCTACAAGTGCTCTAGATGATCACCAGTACATGACCATCACATGATCATCACCATCAAGTTATCCTCAAGCTCAAGTGCTACACATCCATGAATGCATCCTCGATGAGATCCTACAAGTTCAAAAGCAAAACTAAATGAAAATGACAAGTAAAATTTGACAAGTACATGAATATGACAAGTTAATTTTCACAATGGCATGGAATTAGACAAGTACATGAATTTGACAAGTAAATTTCGACGAGTACATGAATTTCACAAGTGACATGGCTAAGTTTTCTCTATGGCGAAGTTTGGCTAAGTGACATGGCATGGCTATATTTTGAACAACTGACAAATTTAGGAGAACTAACCTTGATGGTAGCTAAACATGTCTTTCTCCATATCCTCCGTGTCTTCCATCTCCTTTGTGTCCTTCTCCGTCTCCTCCGTGTCCTTCTCCTATACACGGTCAAAAGAAAAATCATGAGATTGCTACATTTTCTACAAGTGGCATGGCTACAATTTTGCATTTTCAAGTTGAAATTCTACAAGTGACATGTTTTTAGGAGAACTCACCTGGAAACTGCGTCAGGCTCTGGATGATATTCAGATTAGCGAGGGTATGAGGATTCATCGGGCTCTTACTGGGCTATTCCTAGAAGGGCGGCACGTTCGATCCACTCGTCGGCCCACCTGGTAAGTACCCGGGCAACTACAACATGGGGTATATTGTGACCATTAAACAATGAGACAAGATAACATAAGATGGAGATATTAAGTTAACCACTTACCCACGAGAAGGCGAAAGGAGGAGTAGGAATACTCCCTGGTGCAGCAGTTAGAAGCTGCTGGTTCACAAACCAGCTCATCATCTATTGCTACTGCTACATCTGAGCCTACTGCTGCTGGTGCT
The DNA here is from genome assembly GCA_023614405.1 of Avena insularis. Taxonomy (NCBI): domain Eukaryota; kingdom Viridiplantae; phylum Streptophyta; class Magnoliopsida; order Poales; family Poaceae; genus Avena; species Avena insularis. The sequence continues at coordinate 88,192,944 of CM042696.1, read as the reverse complement.
CCTTAAGCTGTTGCTCCAGATGTGCTTGCCGCTGTTGGGACACCTCTTGGATTCTCTGTTCCCATGCTTCCATCTTCGCCTACATTGTGTCGTCGTGATGTCATTAACATTGCAATGGCAAACATGTAATTAAGTGTAGAGGACTGAGGAAGAACATACCCGTAAGCGGTCGATAGCTATATCTGAAGCCTGTGGGCGGGTCTTTACCTGAGGCCCGCCACTCTTACAACTACTATAGGCCTGGCGTAGAGATGGAATGGTCATTGGGTCAACGAACCCGTCACCAATCCATAGGCGGCCATGCTTCAGGCCTTCTCCCGCCAGCACCGCAACCTCGGGGTCAAACTCCTCGGTGAGTGGATCAGAGTTCTCGCCGTGCTTATCCTTGTACCACGTGATGTATCTCGCACACTTGACCCCGGATACATCATTGATACACATGGACCCCGTCTTAGGATGCGGCGTCTTCCTGGTCTTCATCTTTTGATAGAGGCCAAATAATCTTGGCTTCACGCTTGTTGCAGTTTCCTGCAAAAGAGAACATGTAATTAAGTGAAGGGGGACACCCTTGCGGAGTAAACAATCACGTGAAAGCAAAGAATGAATGAAACATTTGCTCACCTCTCTTTGGATGTGAAGGGCGAGGGGGATGCTGCCTTGGATATGTGATCCACCTCCCATCTCGTCCCGCCTCTTCTTTGCCTCCTCGTGCTTCTTGTGGTACTGGAGGGACGTCCACCACATTACCATTGCCAGAAAGCAGCATATGTCGCTACCGACATACTGAGGAGGGTTCTACATTCACAAGGTACACCCATTAGTACAACATAAACTACATGGCGGTCAAGAAATTAATAACACAGAAATGCAACTACCTATAGGTACTGCCATGGTACCATGAGCGTTTGCTGAGCCTCGTCCTTAGTCATCCAAATATGGTGGTCGGCGTGCCAGTCGCGGACACACTGAACACGTGCCTCGTAGTGCATGTCGGTCACCCTCCTCTTGCACATCTCGTGTAGGACCGCATCGCACTGCCTTTCACGATCAGCAGCCTTCGTGTAGTATCGCTAAAACCATGCACATAGGTAAACAAGGGACCAAAGCCATTAGTGCAACTAGTGTCAACCTTAGAGTGTTAGAATGCTAAGAAGTTAAAGCTCACATACCCAGAAATGTTCTACAATCGCCCCCTGCATGTTGTCGCAATCGGTGTCTAGATCCGGAGCGTAGTTGTAGTGCTTCCAAATCCAAGCTATGTCGATGCCACCTCTAGGGAGATCGACAAGCCCAGGGAATCTGCTCCTAAGAAGGCCTCCAAGGATGTTCGCGTAGCAACATCCACCCTTTTGATTAGGATCCTCATACGTGAACGAACTGCACAATGAAAAGCCAAAATTAGTATGTATGTGATAAAAAATTCGATAGTGATGAAATTTCGTTAATGAAAAGCCAAAATCAGCATTTACCTCTTTCTAGCAGGCACGAGAACAACATTACTATAGGGCCACGTTTTTATCCTGTGGAGTTTCGTTATCCCACGCTTATACGGCTTCTTGTCACGTGGCTTCAAATTTTCGGAGGGTGGCATGTACTCCTCCTCCGCTGGCGGTTCCCAAACTAGGTTATCGTCATCCTCAAACGGTAGACCCCCAGCCCCTCATCCTTCGAGTGGTCCTCCAAGTTCTCCTCCTGCCCGTACAGAACACCCTCCTCCTCCTGATCCTCATCCTCCTGGTCCTCCTCCTGCTCCTCGTGCTCCTCACGCTCCCGCTCCACCTCAGCGTCATCAGCATCCTCATCATCCTCGGTTGGGGGGCTAGGATCCTTCCTCCCACGCCTCCCACGCCGCTGGGGAGGGCACGGTGGAGGACCATCACGCCGTCTCGAGGCCGATGCTGAAGCTTTTTCGAACCATTGGGATTCGTCACAATGTCCGCCAAGTCCTTGAGCTTTTTTCGAATGCCCTTTCCCTTTCCTCCTGTCATGTTTCAATCACCTACAAACACAATGAAAAGAGTAGTTTATTAGTATGCAATGATGTAAATAGATAAAAATTAGTGAAAGCAGCAATGATGTAAATAGATGAAAATTAGTGAAAGCAACAAAGATGTAAATAGATGAAAATTAGTGAAAGCAACAATGATATAAATAGATGAACATTAGTAAAGAAACAAATAGCATAGAGTTCTGACAAACATAGCACATAGTTCTTACAAATAAACCTGCTCGACAATCACTATTACATAGAGTTATTACAAAAAGGGTAGCCTCACAATTAATACTACATAGATCAAAAGCCTATGTCAACATTAGTAACTGGACCACATGTTTCGTCATCACTATCAGGCTCGTTGCACCAATAATCATCAATGAAACCTAGAGGTGGTCCCTTTGGATCGAGGTCAATGCCTGCTTTGAACGCCTCCTGCAAACTCACGTCTTGCTTGTCACGGACATCCTCATCTTCATCTTCTGCATTATCTTCCTCCATGCCCGCATCTTCATCTTGTTCATCGTCTATGACCATGTCATCATCGGCTTTTCATTGCCGTGAGTTGGTATTTCGCTGTGCCGTGTGTCTATGCTTTGTCGTCGGCCCTTCTGGTCTGCTCACGGCAAAGGATTGTTTGTCATGTGACGGTTCACGGCAAAGTTGCACCACACGGCAGCGCCCATTTTTCATGTAGTGTGAGAGGTTTGCAGGAGATTTGAGTAGCTTGACTAGAGTTCGTTGTAAAGCACGGTAATTACTAGAAATCTTAATGAAATAAACATATCAACTTGGCATGGGTCTTTACACAATGGGGATTGCTAAGCGTCCCCCGAGGGATACTTCTTCGGATCCCCGGCCTAACCCCTGCTGACACGTGTCCCCCAAAAAGCCTTCAAACCCTGCTTTTGCTACAAACGCCCGATTTTGCTATAAATTGACCCGCTTTTGATACATGTAGCAAAAAAGGTGTGGGTTAAAATATAGAATAAAAAGACTGTTTCACCGGAGACTTCGCAACAAAAACATTGCGCTAATGTAGCAAACCCGACCTCGCCAGAGACTTTTGCCGGGAGACCTCGCTAGAGACCTTGTAGCAAATATTTAGCGGTATTGTAACAAACCCACGGAACATGTATAAACCTTGTAGCAAAAAAATTGTGCTATTATAGAAAACCCACAAAACAAATGTAGAAAAAATCGCCTTTGGTAATAACTCCGGTTGGCCTTCGGTAGCACCCCGGGCAGCCGATGTTGGTTTGCAGCAGCCGCCATAGCCGATGCTAGTTTGCAGCAGCCGCCATAGCCGTGTGTAGCAGAGGACGCCACAACATGTAGCATCCAGCATCCTCCGCCGCCGCCTATAGCTAAGCACGCCATCACCTCCTGTAGCAGTGGTCGCAGCCACCGTGTGTAGCAGATGACGCCACCACCGTAGCAGCCGTCGTCTCCGCGTGTAGCAGCCATCGCAGTCGCCGCCTTTGCAGCATGCACGCAGCAGATTGACACCTAGGCCGCGCCACTACCAGCACGAACGGCGCCTCCATGTCACGCGGTTAGCACCGCCGCCGGCATGAGCCGTTCCCTTGTAGACACGGGCGAGGTCAAGGAACCCCATGGCAGGTCCGGGGCTGGACATGCGTGGGTCAGGCGTATGCAGGGCAGGGCAGGGCGGGCGGATGGGGAACAGCGGCGCCCGCCACAATCTGAGCACCGGCCAGAGTCGAAGAGGAAAAATAAAGAACATAAACTAGTAGGATGCAGAGGAAGGAGACTGACTTATCTAGTTTGCGGTCCACAGGGGACGCACGACCCCGGAAGATGGAGAATATCATTTTGCGGCCCGAAAGTTGGGGCGCCCAGGAAACGCGGTACCCAAGTTGATTTTAATCACCGCGATTCAAAAAGTTGGGGCGCCAATTGTTGAGAGGGGTGTTTCGAGTGAATGATGGCCAAACCCAATATTTTCAAATCGCGCCCGTTAAGTCAGGATTTTCCATTACACTAGTTCCTGTTGTGCCCCTTCTTCACTGGTCACTCTTCTTAGCCACCCTACACGTGTCGTAGGGGCAAATCCATTACTGTACTTTACTAACTCTTGACACTGAATCTTGTTGCAGCGGCGGCGGTCCCTTTTCTTCCCTTCCTCGACCCTAAATCTGCCGGCGGTGGAGGACCTTTTTTCTCCCTCCCTCGACACTGAATCCGACGGCGGCGGCCCAGCATATCTTGCAAGGTGAAGGTTGTAGCTACATTGCTGACTGATTTGGGTCTGTCGGGGCCCAAGTCTGGGACTCAACGCAAAGCAGCGGCGAGGTCTTCAGCCCCTGTTAGCAAGGAGACCAGCAAGAATTCTGCTCCCAAGGTACCTACGAGCAGCGGGTTGAAGAGAAAAGCAAGGCTGGCGGCGGATTGTTCGGCTTCGGTGGGCGGATGCGGCACCCAGATCTCAAAGAAAAAAACCCAGGAGAAGAGCGAGAGGTGAATTTTTCTTATCTTTGCCTTATCTTGCAAGTAGATTAGTTATGGCATAATAGAATCGAATGAACTAAAAAGTTCCCCTTTTACTCAAATTAGCCACAGCTTTGATACAAGGGACCTATATGAGTTCACAGTTCATGTTTCCCAGTTCACTTCAAAACCTGATTTTGGTTGCGAGAGGGTTGTGTTCGGGCAAGATGTGCATCTGCTTGTGAATTGCAAAGAGGTTGTGTCTGTTTCATAGCTGGTAGATATGCTTGCCGCTAGAGTTCCCTGGGGTTCTAGACAGAGGACAAAATTGGTGTGATGCAACATGAATGATACCTATCAGCAAATTGAGCACTCCCATGAGCTTCAGATAGTTTGGGAGTGTTGTGCAGCTGATCGTAAGGTGAAAGTTGAAGCGGTGATTGATGATATGTATGCAGATGCTGGAGATCTTGCTGCTAGAGCTTCTGCTCCTAGAGAATACAGACCAATAGATGCTGATCTAGATAAGTTCAGTATACGCATAGAGGTGGATTCATACATGGAAAAAGTTGATGAGGGAGTTAATAAGCCAGTTTCGTCATGTACTGTGGAGATCACTGTCGATTCCAAAAACATAACTCTTGATGAAATGAGAGAGATGATCGGTAAGGAAATTAGTATTGGCCCTAAGCTGATGGCAAAAATCCGGTGGTGGCATCATAAGAAGCAGCAATTCATAGATGTTTTGGATACTGAAGATCTTATGCAGATTATGCGACGAAAGAAGCGAACCAGGAAGGTGTTCTTCCTTGGTACCATTTATGATGTTGTTGAACAGGTTATAGTGGATGTAGATGCCCCTGTAGTGGCTGAACAGAATGAGGTGGTCGACGTTGATGAGATCTGATGAGAGCTTCTACCCTAGGCTTGTCATATGGACCGCGGGGTTCCCCTGCATGTATTTGTAATATTGACTATTGTTGTATTTAGAGTGTGTTTCTGTGATTATGTTTGTTGAGAGATTGCGATATAATGTTGTGCGAGCTGTTGAGATTTTCGGACATGTCACTCACTGAAAACATCGTTGTTGTAATAAGACATAAGTACATTGTAGTTGACATGATTATGTTTCTTAAGATGACGTACCGTACTTATTTCTGTTATTATGTTTGTTGGGACATTGTAATGTAATGTTTTGTCAAACCATGACTGGACAAGTGATGCATAAATACATTGTAGTTGACATGATTATGTTTCTTGAGATGATGTACTGTACTTGTTTCTATTATTTTGTTTGTTGAGAGATTGTAATGTAATTTTTTGTGAAACCATGACAGGACAAGTGATGTGTAAGTACCTTCTGGTCGACATGATTTTGTTTCTTGAGTTGATGTAATATACTTGTTTCTGTGATTATGTTTGTTGAGAGATTGTAATGTGATGTTTTATGAAACCATGATGTGATTATGTTTGTTGAGAGATTGTAATGTAATGTTTTGTGAAACCATGACTAAAGAAGTGATGCATAAGTACCTTGTAGTTGACATGATTTTGTTTCTTTAGATGATGTAATATACTAGTATGTTTTCATTAGGCAATGAAATTGGGATGGAGGGAGTACAAGTTTAATATTTGAAATAAGAATGTATGAAGAGAATCCATATTAGGCAGGAGACAGTAATCCAGGGATAGGGCATGGTATCCATTAAACTATTGTAACATGCCAATTTAGTCATTGTTGCAGCGGTAGAAGGGCTGCTCTCTCTCTCTCTCTCTCTCTCTCTCGCTGACGCCGACACCGACGCTGTCGCCTGCGACGACGCATTTGCCATGCTGTCCTTGAATGGCGAGGATGACTGATACGTCCAAAACGTATCTACTTTCCCGAACACTTTTGCTATTGTTTCTCCTCTAAACTTGTGCGATTTGGATGCAACTAAAACGGACTGACGCTGTTTTCAGCAGAGTTGCCTTGGTGTTTAGTTTTTGAGCAGAAAATCAACTATCAGGAAAAATCCCGAAAACATGCCAAAAATCCTATTTCACCAGAAGACTCTCGGATCCAGAATACGAGACGAAGGGGGGCTGGGCCCAGGCCACACCACCTGGCCGCGCGGGCTAGGCCTGGCCGCGCGAGGGGGTGATCTGGCCGCCCCAGACACCCCCTCAGTCTCCCTCTTCGCCTATAAGATGCCTTCTGACCTAAAAACTCAGGGGGTTCGATGTTTTTCCAGAAGGAGTTCCGCTCTGCCGCCACCACCAGATTCCACGATTCGGAACAAGAAACTCCGCTCTGGCACCCTGCCGGGACAGGGAATTGGAGGAGATCATCGCCATCATCATCACCATCGCTTCTCCATCGACCATCCATGTTTCCCCCATCTATGAGTGAGTAATCCCCCATTGTAGGCTATGGGGATGGTAGGGATTGGATGAGATCGTTCATGTAATGGCATCGGATTGTTAGGGCATGGTGCCTAGTATCTATTATTAGTGCTTTTTGACTTTTTTGCAACTTGTTATGCTTAATGCTTGTCACTATGGCCCGAGTGCCATGATTTCAGATCTGAACATGTTATTGATTCATTATGATAGTATTGTTTATGGTCTTACCTTCAAGTTGTATACACCGGTTGTTGTCCGGAACCAAAGGCCCTGAAGTGACAGAAATCGGGATAACCGGAGGGAATGGCTTTGATGTGAGGATCACATGTGTTCACGGAGTGTTAATGCTTTGCTCGGGTGCTCTATTAAAAGGAGCACCTTAATTGCCAGTAGTTCCCTTGAGGCCCCGTTGCAAACGGGCTGGCAGGACAAAAGATGTTGTGCAAGTTCTCATTGCGAGCACGTATGACTATATATGGGACAGATGCCTAGGATTATTTAGTACTTGGATGCTTTATCTTATTTATCTGCAATTGCCCTATGTTCTGATTGCCATGTGAACTGTCTTGTCCATGCAACGCCCGTCCATCCATCCCTATGCCTACCGCACTCGAATCCTACTATTTACCGCTATTGTTACTACTGTCTTTACTTTACTATTGCTGTTACTTTATTATTGCTACTGCAAAACTGTTGCTACTGATAAACTGTTGTGAGCAAGATTGTTTCCAGGTGCAGCTGAATTGATAACTCAACTGTTAAGGCTTATAAATATTCTTTGGCTCCCCTTGTGTCGAATCAATAAATTGGGTTTCACTTCCCTCGAAAATACTGCGATACACCCCTATACTTGTGGGTCATCAAGACTATTTTCTGGCGCCGTTGCCGGGGAGCATAGCTTTATTTATCAAGTTCACTTGGATTCATTATTGTTCGCTGCCATCCATCCATCATGGGTAATTCTCGTGATGGCAAGGTTACTATTTTACTATCCACTACAAGAAGAGGTATGGTTCTGAACACCTCTGTTGCTCTTGATTCACCATTTGTTATGAGTAAGCTCGTTACACCACCACATACACATGCTACACACACTGCTACTACTACTGAATCTGAAACTTCTGATATTTATGATGCTGCTTCTACTGTGCTTGATAAGAGTGGTTCATTAGATCCTTTGCTAGATGCTACGATTGCTAGAACTATAGCTGGAAATACTAAAACTCCTAATGAAGACACTACTATGCATGTTAGTTCACCTGAGTCTAGTGAGAGTTATGATATTGAAGACGGTTATGTTGAGATGACTCCTTGATAGGAGCGCTGCTAAGAGTCTCCTTGAGAGGCGTACTATTATTCCCAAATTGTCTCCTATTGCTAAATTTGCTACTTCTCCCATAAACATTAAAGATAAAGATTATGATTTCTCTCTTGATCTATCTTGTATAGCTATTGTTCAGAAAGAACCTTTTTGTGGGACTAAGAATGAAAGTGCGGTAGCACATATGACTGTGCTTTCTACCATGAGTGGCCTGTTTCCTGATGATATTAAGATGCGTACTTACATTGTCGATATGATTTTCCCCTTTTCACTAAAAGGAGAAGCTAAAACTTGGTTTAGTAATTTACCTCCTGGATCTATTGATAGCCCTGATTGCTTGATTAGTACTTTCCTGCAAAAATATTTTCCTCCTAGTGCTAGACATGCTATTTTGCAGGAACTTTTTGATTTTAAACAGGGAGAAAAATAGATATTGCCTGAATCTTGGGCAAGGTTTTGTTCTTTGATTCATGCACTGGCTGGAAGTCCATTACCTAAGAATGAGCTTCTTGATATATTTTATAATGGACTAACTGAAGAATCTAGGACATACCTAGATAGTTGTGCTGATTGTGTTTTCACGAATAGGACTCCCAAGGAAGCTGAGGAATTACTGGCTAAAATAAGCAAGAATTATGAAGACTGGACTCCTCCTGAACCAGCTTGTAACACCTCGAATCGTCCCTATGCAAGTTTTAGCCCTTCCCGCCAAACCCGCATAGAAATGATTCAAGGACGCCCACCAGGCACTTTCGTGCGGGTGGAAAACGAAGTAATACCATTACACAACAGTCCTCGATGGGACCCACAGAACAGATATATATATACAACACGACTCCATGAGTCAAGAATACTGATATACTATACAAAGATCCAAATCACCTTGAAAATGATAGAGCGTCTGACTACGGACAAGATGCAAATGGGGCTAAGAGCCCTGAAGAATAACCAATGGCGTCCATAACCCTGCCCAGGCCAAGCCGGAAGGGTAACCCTGCTAACGACGTCGATCTCAAACCTGCTAAAACAAAAGGGGTGCCGACAAAGGGCAAAGGAAAAAGAGGAGTGTCAGTACTAAGGCCAGTACACGGCGAGGCTAGAATTCAGCGGTCCTCGCCTACATAGGTATGATGGACTGAAGTGGCAGCGCAGTAGCACTAAACGACCTATAGAAACTCGATACAACTGTCGGCTATTAGAGAGGGATAAGAGATACCTATTCGGGACCAACCTGATACTAACACCAAAAATACCCATCCTGGTATTTCCCCCTCGAGACCAAACGAGGAGGTCGGACCAAGGAACTGACACAGTTGGCAATTTTACTCATTTCGTTATAGTTGCAGCACTTACTAATAAGCTATGGATAGCATGAGTCATCCTAAGAGCATAAGTAGTGGGCAGTTTTAGTTAACCATTCAGTGGTAGTTGCAGTACTTACTAGTCAGATACAATTAGCATGTGACATCCCAAACCCAGCAGTTGTTGGCACTTTTATTATCCATTCCATTGTAGTGAAGCTGATTACTAGTCACATATTAAGTCAAATTTATAGCACTACTTTAGTTATGCTTGTCTATGATCGAGATACTGTGCTCCAAGTCGTCCATAACCGCGGACACGGCTTTCAGAAAGATTTACCCTGCAGGGGTGCACAAATAGCAACACACACACGATCAACCTCGGAAAAACCAAATCAAAACCCAACGAGGCTTTCACGACAAAGAAATCACAGGATTCATAAAATATTTCGGGGGGCCACCCCACTAAGCTACCCGCAACAAAGTTGGCGCTCTGAACGGACCTGTGGTTTGTGACGACGGTACATGAACGACTGGGAACCCGAAAGTGTGACTGGGCTTGTCGATACCGCGAAAACGTGGCACGATCCAAAACAGTACAAGTGCTCCACGCACAATCTTAAATAAAGCAGTAAAACATGGCATAAGTACAGGATAGTAATAAAGCCCCAAACTAGTTTGTGGCCCCAAGAAATAAGAAATGAATCAAGCTCTGGCTAAGGGGGATTCATAGAGTCTCCCGTATGTGGATAGTGCGAATAGTCAAGGAACAGGTATCAAGTACTCGGGGTCCTACGGGACACAAGTGAGCATGGAAGAACCAAATAACATCTATTGCCCACCGATGCCTCTGCATTAGTTATATCTAGCAATTTAATATCAAGTTGTAATTAAAGCCATGACCAACTCCACCATAAACATCTGCCAGCATTCCAACAACTGTGGTACTTAACAACACGAGATCGCACCTAAGCAAGAAACTACGACTCGCAAGGCCAGCTATCTACCAAACACGGGTAATAGGAGGTGTCCAAGGCAATATAGAGGCTGCACGGGATATAACTGGTGTACGGAAACTAAAGCATCGCGACACGGATAGCAATAGATCAACAGGAGGAAATAAAGACTATAAATGCAAAATAGGTAGAAGGGGGAGATATGCTCGCCTGGGAAACACCGCCGAAGATTCATTATCCGAAGAACTTGTTGATACTCGCATCCACTCATCGGCCTAATCCGCAAAGAAGCAAAGCACTAAAAGAAACACTGGATGCAATATTTAATACTACGGCAGAAGATCCGGCATGATTATGATATGATGAATGACATGGCAAATATGCGATGCAACTAGTCAAAATTAAGCGGAACCGGGGCCCCAACAATTAATTAAATGGTTCAAGTTATTTAGCTACCCCGCAATTTAAATGTTGTCTTAACAAGGCGAAACATGGCATCGGTTTGCTACACAAATTTAAATGGAGTCCAGAATAAGACTAGAATAGCCCGCATATGGACTCCATATTTAATATAGGTGAATCGACTATAACCCAACCCACCAGATGACATGTATGCAAGCATGATGATTTAAGGATGCGACAGGTATATGTCATATTATAAAAATAGAGGCTTAGGGTCACACATTGGAGGTTCGGCTCCGGGGTCTCGAGGTTCGACAGGGATTGGTCTTCGGGATCTTCAGGGCCTTCTCGGCCATCGGGTCCGAGTAGAAGATCTTGGCGTCCGCGGCGGAGATCTACGGGTCACCGAGTCTGTGATGGAGAACTTGGCTTTTTAGGAGGGAGACCTTGTCGATCTTGTCCATCGCCTCTGGGTTCCATGTTTGGGTTCTCGACGATGATTTCTCGAGTGTCCATGGCTTCGGTACGGTCTTTGCTTGGTACCATGGGCAATACTTCTGAGCTCCTGGATCAATGAGAAGATCATGACCTCGCGGTTCTTCCGGGTACCCACAGAGGAAAAACGCACCGAGGCAGGATCTGGCACGACCAACATACAACACGAAGCGCCGGAGGCGAGCGAAGGACTTGGTTATGCGCCTGCGGGCCGAGTTGAAGCGTTTGAAGGCACACAGTTAACACGCATACAGGCAGTGTAACAATCGGGAACAAAGGACAGAGGCTACCCACCGGCTACCTGTATCGAAATAGGCAGTACAAGATGGCCTCGAGCTCACATGTTCAGGCTCCGTGGGCTTGGCGAGGAAGAGGGGCGGCGACCAGGGCGGCGAGGTTGACTGTGGCAGCACAGACGGTGGTGAACGCGAGCGCATCGATCGGAGGTGCTCAGGGGGCCGGGCTCGGCGAGCTAGGGCAGGCGGGCTCGGGTCGCAGGGGAGGGCCCCGGCGGAAGGAGCGGCGGTCGGCGCTGCAGGTCCGAGGCGGCCAGATGCAGGGCACGCAGGCTACAGGGAGGTAGAGGGGCGGCGAGGTCGACATGGCCAGCGCGAAGCCGAACAGCGGAGGGGTCGCAGGCAGGGCCGGCCGGAGGTGTGGTCGGCGCGGCTGACGGTCGGCGACGCGGTGAAGACAACTCCCGGGCCGGCGAGGAGCCGTGTAGAGGGTGGAGGGAGCTGTCTGAGGCGGGCGAGGATGGGAGGACGAGGGCCGGCAGCGGCGTTAGGCACGCGGCGGCAGGGATCTAGAGAGGGAGGCACGGGCGAGCGAGGAGCGGTCCTCGGGGTCGGGGCAGGCGCCACTTGTCTGCGGGCGAAGGCGGTGGGGGCGGGGTACAGGATGCGTCGACGGTTGTCGGGAGGAGGGACCAGGTGGTTAGGTGGGGTGCGGGAGCATGTCGGTCTAGGCCCAGGGTGGGTCGGTCGATCGGTGGAGCAGGTGGGGGCGGGCCCGCCTAGCGGTTGGTGGGGAGTGGGGTGGCGATAGCTGGTGGGGGGGTTGGTGCGTGCTGTGTGGTGTGCGTGTGTCGGGGGGTTGGTGAGGTGGCGAGTTCTGAGTGGTCGGGGTGAGGTGGATGTGTGTGTGCGGTGGAGGGGGAGAGAGGAGTGGCGGTTGGTGGAAGGGTAGGTAGAGAGAGGGAAGGAAAAGGTCTAGGGTAGGATTTGGGCTAAGAAGGTTAGAACTAGGGTTTGATTAAACTAGGTAGTAGGCTGCCGCTGACCGGGCCTTTGGGCCTGGCCGGTGGCGGCCTCCCCAGGTTTTTATAAAAATATGTTTTTATTATATGTTTGTTTTAAAAGCCTTTTTAAATTATTTTTAGGCAAAACAAGATATCTAGAAAACCCTAGTTTTATAATTTGAAGTAAAGACGGGGTATTTAGAAAACAAAACTAGGCTTTCAGAAAATAGTTTTTAAACAAACCGTGCAAGATGATGACGATGCTCAAATGCAATGCGGCATGTTGACATGAGCATGCGGTCATGGTGATGCAATGCACGAAAAACACAACGATTTTCTGGTAGTGGTTTTAGCAGGATGCCACACAGCTATACCTAAAGTAATTATACCTAAACCAACTATTCTTGCGCCTATTCCAACATCAAAGAAGAGGGGAGTTATTGAATTAAATGATGAAGTGATGAAGAAAGCTAGGAAATGTGTTAAGGAGAAGGGAATTAAAGCTACAGATGTCAAGAATTTACCTCCTATAGAAGAATTATGTAAGCCAATTCCCCACTCATCCACTATTGAGGTACACTCTCTCCAACACTTTGATGAAGGTGATATTCCTTACCCTAAACCTCCTGATCAATGCTTAGAAGAATTCGATATTTTCATTGTTAAGCAAGATAATTTTAATGAAAGGGTGCAAAATCATCTAATGGAAAACACTAGAGCTATTGTTGAGTTAAAAGATATTGTGGAAAGAACCTCTAATGATGTTAAAATGATTGTTAAACATTTTCAAATGGTTCAAACTCAAACAGATCAACTTATTAAAGTGCAAAACGACTTGCTAGTTAATGCTGCAAAAGAAAGACATGCCTATGAAATTAGAACTAGAAGTGGTGTTGCTACCCAGGATCCTCTATATCTTGAGGGGCATCCCAAAAGAATTGAGCAGGATTCTCAACAAGCTGAAAATAGTGGTACTACCCGTAAGAAAAGAAAAAAGAAACATAAAACTATTGTAGAACCCTCTGAACCTGCTAAAGATCCTAATAGTATATCTATCTCTGATGCTGAAACTGAAAGTGGTAATGAAGAAAATGATGTTCCTGATAAAGAAAAAGTTGAAGAAGAACCTGAAAAGCACACTAAGAATACTAAATACACTAAAGAAGATTTTATTGCTAAGAATCATGGTAGTGAAAGAGAGCCTTGGGTCCAAAAGCCTATGCCTTTCCCTGATAAGAAACACAAGTCAAAGGAAGATGAACACTATAATAAGTTTTGTGAGTGGATGAAACCTTTATTCTTGCAAATCCCTTTGACTAATGCTATTAAATTTCCTCCTTACTCAAAGTATATGAAGGATATTGTCTCGAATAAAAGGAAGATCCCTAATGAAGAAATTTCTACTTTGCTTGCTAATTATTCCTTTAATGGTAAGGTTCCTAAGAAACTTGGAGACCCAGGGATTCCAACTATCCCTTGCTCTATTAAGAATAGTTATGTTAGAACTGCTTTGTGTCATTTGGGAGCTAGAGTTAGTGTTATTCCTTTCTCTCTCTATAAGAGACTTCAATTGGAAAAATTAGTACCAACTGATATATCTTTGCAAATTGCTGATAAATCTACCACTATTCCTGTTGGTATATGTGAGGATGTACCTGTTCAAGTGGCTCATAATTGCTTGATATTAACTGATTTTGTTGTGCTTGAAATGCCTGAAGATGATAATATGTCTATTATTCTTGGGAGACCTTTTCTTAATACTGCAGGAGCTGTTATTAATTGTAATCAAGGAAAGGTGACCTTCAATGTTAATGACAAAGAACATACTATCTATTTCCCCAAGAAGATTGATAGGACTTATGGTTTGAATTCAATTGAACATGTTGAGGGCATTCAAGTTGGAGAAATATATTGTCCCATACCAAGAGAAAAATTTGACACTATTATGATTGGAACCATTGCTATCAAAGTTGAGGTAACATAATCATTAGTGGAATACAAAGTTTTGTTTCATATAAAATTGTTTTGGTAAGACCTGATCAACCTTGTTAACAAAAGGATTTCATTGAACAAAACAATGTTTTCACCATGATTATCTCTACTTACTTCTATTCTATCCGTTTAGTTTTTGCTTCAGTTTAGTTTTCTTTTCTGTTGTTAGTTGCTTGCATGTTAGAGTGTCTTAGAACTTCTGAAGTTCTAGCCTTGTTTTTGTCTTTGCATCATTCCAAAAATAAAAAAAATCTTTCTGTCAGAAAATCATTCTGTTATGCCTGAAAATTGCCCAAAAATAAAGGTCTCAAAAAATTCCAGAAAATTCATATTAAATTTGTAGGAGAAAAAAGGGGCAGAGGAGTGCCTGGAAGGCACCAGGGGGGCCCACCAGGCATGCACACCACTAATACGTCCAAAACGTATCTACTTTCCCAAACACTTTTGCTATTGTTTCTCCTCTAAACTTGTGTGATTTGGATGCAACTAACACGGACTGACACTGTTGTTAGCAGAATTGCCTTGGTATTTAGTTTTTGTGCAGAAAATCAACTATCAGGAAAAATCCTAGAAAATATGCCAAAAATTCTCTTTCGCCAGAAGACTCCCGGAGCCAGAATACGAGACGGAGGGGATCTGGGCCCAGGCCACACCACCTGGCCACGCGGGCTAGGCCTCGCCATGCCAGGGGGTGGCCTGGCCGCCCCAGACACCCCCTCGGTCTCCCTCTTGGCCTATAAGATGCCCTCTAACCTAAAAACTCAGGGGGGTCGACGTTTTTCCAGAAGGAGTTCCGCTCCGCCGCCACCACCAGATTCCACGAAACAGCACCAGAAACTCCGTTCTGGCACCCTACCGGGACAAGGAATTGGAGGAGATCATCACCATCATCATCACCATCGCTTCTCCATCGACCATCCATGTTTCCCCCATATATGAGTGAGTAATCCCCCTATGTAGGCTATGGGGATGGTAGGGATTGGATGAGATCATTCATGTAATGGCATCAGATTGTTAGGGCATGGTGTCTAGTATCTTCTATTAGTGCTTTATGACTTTATTGCGACTTGTTATGCTTAATGCTTGTCACTAGGGCCCGAGTGCCATGATTTCAGATCTGAACATGTTATTGATTCATTTTATAGTATTGTTTACGGTCTTACCAGCAAGTAGTATACACACGTTGTTGTCCGGAACCAATGGACCTGAAGTGATAGAAATCGGGATAACCAGAGGGAATGGCTTTGATGTGAAGATCACATATGTTCACGGAGTGTTAATGCTTTGCTCCGGTGCTCTATTAAAAGGATCACCTTAATTACCAATAGTTCCCTTGAGGCCCCGCTTCAAACGGGCTGGCAGGACAAAAGATGTTGTGCAAGTTCTTATTGTGAGCACGTATGACTATATATGGGACACATGCCTAGGATGATCTAGTACTTGGATGCTTCATCTTATTTATCTGCATTTGCCCTATGTTCTGATTGCCATGTGAATTGTCTTGTCCATGCAACGCCCGTCCATCCATCCCTATGCCTACCGCACTTGAATCCTACTGTTTACTGCTATTGTTACTACTGTCTTTACTTTACTACTGCTGTTACTTTACTATTCCTATTGCAAAACTGTTGCTACTGATAAACTATTGTGAGCAAGACTGTTTCCAGGTGCAGCTGAATTGACAACTCAGTTGTTAAGGCTTATAAATATTCTTTGGCTCCCCTTGTGTCGAATCAATAAATTGGGTTTCACTTCCCTCGAAAATACTGTGATACACCCCTTATACTTGTGGGTCATCAAGACTTTTTTCTGGCGCCGTTGCTGGGGATTGAAGCGCTATTGGAGAGTGGAATTGGTAAAGGAAACTTCTACTGTGAGTATTGTTTACTTCTGTTAGTTGCTCTATTTTGTTATGGATAATTCACTGAGTTTCTTATTTGGTAATGCTACTACCACTGCTAAGGTAGTAGATGAACCACCACCTGCTGAGAATGATGCTTTTAAAATACCTACAAGAATTATTCATCGTGTTATGGATAACTACTATGTTGGGGATGGAACTGTCCATCCTGGTGATCATTTACTCTTTATACACGAATTATGCGGGTTGTTCAAGTGTGCAGGTATTACTACAGATCAAGTTAAGAAGAAGTTATTCTTATTATCACTGAAAGGAAGAGCTGAGGAATGGTATAAGCTGCTGAAGAATGGTCAAGCTCTAGAATGGGAGGAAATAATACCTCTCTTTTATTCAAAGTTTTATCCTCCTAGTGAGATCATAAAGATCGGAATCAAATATACAACGTTTGGCCTCTTGATGGAGAGAGTACAGCTCAAGCTTGGGGGAGATTGAAGTTACTAATGCTCAAATGTCCCATTCATGAGCTCCCCAACAATATTATTATCAATAACTTTTATGCAAGGCTTTCTCTTCATGATAAATATTTATTGGATGCTTCTTGTGCCGGATCATTCACTCGCATGGAAGAAGAAGCTAAATGGGATCTTCTGGACCGTATTCAAGACAATGCTGAAGCTTGGGAGAATGACAAAGGTAGAAAGTCAGTTATAAATTATGATTATGAATGCATTGAATCTTTTATGGGAACTGATGACTTTCAAAATATTAAAAATGCTTATGGTCTAGACTCTAAAGCTATTGCTTCTTATTTTAAGGCTTTTGCTTCCTATATTGAAGTGCCTAAAAAAAAGTGGAATAAGTATCATGAACCTTATAAATATGTTGCTAAGAGTGTTCCTGCAAGAAATACTGAAGTTTATACTGCTAATCATGTGTTACCCGAACCTTACATTGAGAAAATGCCTTTCCCAGTTAAGATAAAGGAACATTCTATGATAGCTAGTATGGTTAATGAAAGTACAAGCAAAGCTGTTGAACCTGATAAACAAATGGATGATGAACCTATAATAGCAAATGTGAAAGACTTTGTCACTAAGTATGAAGAAGAGGGACACACTATCCTTTGTAAGGATACCTCTAATATTGTTTCACAAAGTAGTGTTATGAGAGCTAGTATTCCTGTGTTTTCTGTTAGAATAAGTGATCATTGTTACAATGGTCCTTGTGATAGTTATATTTTTAAGTTTATGCATGATACTGAACGTTACTATGAGAGAGGTAAAAGTGTTCTTACGTATCTCAATAATATCAAGTTTCCTCGTTTTATGCTGAAAGTTTTTATGTTACACTTCTTCTGCCTTCCTATGCTAATAGCCTCTGGTTTCAACAACTTATTTGTTTACAAAATTCCCTTGCATAGGAAGTGGGTTAGACTTAAATGTGTGTATTTTTGCTTCTTAATGCTCTCTTTCACTTCAATTCATATTCCTATGTGAGCATCTTCAAAATTATCATGCCCATCTTAATGGCTATAAAGAAAGAGCTTTTTGGGAGACAACCCAGTTTATTTTTGCTTTCAGTTTGTTTTTGTTTCTTTGAGTCTTGGAAGTTATTACTTCGGTAATAACCACTCCTTATCCGTTTTGTTTGGTTTTTGTGATAAGATCAACCTCTAATGAGAGAGAAGTAATATTTGGGGAAGTTGCTATCCCGAAACAGATTTTTGTGCTTCACCAAAAAATTCGTGAGAGATCTCTGTATGTCGGATTGAGCTGCAATTTTTTGTGCTTGTGCCCCAGGTTGTTATTTAACTTTCATTAGCTTTGCACTTTTTGATTTGAGAAACAGAAGAGTTTCGAAAAAATTGATCTTTACCTGCTGGTCTGTTTTGATAGATTTTGCCACTCTTTCATTTGCTTCTTTAATCGATTTCCTTTTTGAATTGTTTTTGGGTTTTCGGAAGGATTTGCTACAGTAGCTTATGTTTTGATGGTTTTCAGTTGAATTTGAACTCAAAAGGTTTTATCACTTCACTTATACTAATGTTGCTAATGAGCACCGTGTGAAGTTTTGTGTGAAAGAAATTTCCAGGTAGTGGAGGTAATGGTGTAGTAAGGAAGTGAAAGGTTTCATGACTCAAGCAATAAGTATATGAAGATGAAGATATTGATGTTATTCAAGTGGTGACTCCGGAAGAATCTGCTAAATACCAAATTCAGAGACCTACAGAGTCCTTTTTGAATAGGTAACGGTTCTGGTAAGAAAAGCTCCGCAAAAGATCTGTCCAGTTATATTTTTGCAGTGTTTAGCCAACAAGGAAAGCTACGAAGCAAAAGAGGGACGGAAACAGAGCCAGGGTGGCTCACACCACCCTGTGGCGCGGGCCCACCCCTGGCCGTGCCACCAGGTGGTGTGGCCACCTCGGACTCCACCTTCGACCTGTTTTCTCCCAGTACCTTCCTTTTGTTGTGAAACTTCATAATATATAATCCCCCGAATCCCCCGAGGTTCGTATGTCTTGTTCTCATCGTGTTTTTGTTTTGGTCTGTTTTGTTCAGATGTCGTTCAGGGGTTCATCTTCAAAGGATTACGAGTTGCGACGCCGCCGCGAGCTCCATCACAATCTTGAGCGCGAAGACATGGATCGGAACGACAGGGAGGAAGTAAAGGACATGACAGCAGGCATGAAGGGGCTGATACCTCCAACTCTAGATCTCAGTTCTTTCCCTGGAGTAGTGGAAGCTCTACGAGTCACTGATGAGTTTTGTGACAAGTACCGAGTCTTGAGGAGGAAGGTGGATATGCTTCAAGAGGAGAATAACAGGCTTCGCAAGATGCTAGAAGATTTCCTTGCACCAATCAAGAGAATACCACCACCACCGAAGGAGTAATTTGTCACCAGGTTTGGCATCCCCTTTGGTTTGTTCCAAGCTTGGGGGAGTGCCGCGGTATCACATCACTATCTTCTATATTTTTACCTTTTTAGTAGAGTCATATCATGAATAGAGAAGTTATCATGTAGGATGGTTTGGATTATGGAAGTGTCCCCACTCTCGTTAGATATGTATCCCTTGGTGTGAGTTGCCGTTATGGAATATTAATGAGAAGTTCTATCATTTACTCTTTTGCAAATCTTATATTAGTTTTCAATTCATGGTTATATGATTGATCTTGTTGTTAGTATTGGTATCACTTTGGGATCATTGAGTTAATTTAGTTGGTTTTGGGAAACCTCGCTCGGTCAGTAGCAACACTATTTTTGAGAGTTGATTGAAAAAGATAAAAGTACTCTAAAGAAATATAATTTCATTATCTTTCTTTCTTGATTTGCTCATAAGTCTAGTATTCTCTAGTTAAGATCTTTTGTGCTTCCAAGGAAGTTTGCATGTTTGTCTTTATCACTTGTATGTTTGTTTGTTTCCTTCAACTCTTATACTTGCTACCCAGCCTTGCTAGCCAAAAACCTGTACTGAGAGGGATTACTTCTCGTGCATCCACCTCCTCAAAACCAAAACCTTTGCCATTTGAGTCCACCATACCTACCTATTAGCATTATTGCTATTCCAAGTAAATTCTTGTTTTTATCTACCTTCCAAATTAAACTTGTTATGCAAAAATTAGTGATTAAAGCTCTCATGAACTTGATGGCACACTTTACTTTCTTGTACTTAATAAACTTGAACCATTGGGTCCTTCTTTGTTGCGTATATGCTTGCGCTTTATGAGTTGAAGTTAGCAGAACCATGTATCATGGGGAAAGATTTCAACACTGCCATGGTACTTTGTACCTAGTTGATATCATGATTCTTTTGCCTATGGATCCCGGCGGTGTGAAATAAAACGGGAACTTGTAAGATCATAGAATTTATATGTGTGTTAGAGAAACGCCTGGGCCGCTAGCCTAAGCCATGCCTAATCATGGTGGAAACTTGCAGCATAACTATAGTGAGCATTCTATGAAGTATCCTCAATAAAAACCTATGCAAATAGCAAATAAAAAGATCGCTGAGATGCTCATTGTCTGCTCGCCTTGTCATTTTGATTATGGGATAGCTCCTATATCATGTGCAAGGGGTACCCCATTGGCGGTTCTCAATGATACACATGTATTTACAATGACAAGAGCTTACTCGTGACTGAAGTTGAGTAGCATGAGGTTCGGTACTCGTAAGTAAGGGGAATGAGATTTCAACTTATAACTTGTCAAGCATATCCTCTTAGGTGTGTCACTTTAACCTTAATCACCTAAAGATGCCTATGATAGGGGCAATGAGATATGAAAGCTAATAAGTACCATAATTTTTGGGACCTCTTTTTGAAACTTGAAATCCCTGCTACCCTCTGCGAACGGCCTTTCTTTTACTTTTTAGTTGAGTCGGTAAACCTATTCCCTTCTATCTCAGCAAGTATTTTGAGTTGTTGTGTTTCATTCATTCATATGATGATTTATTCAATCATGTTTCTTGTGTTCCTTGTTTTGCACATTGCTCTTATCTTGGTGATTACTACTTTGAAAGCTATCATTGAAAATCAGTTATTTGTGAACTCCATCAAATTATCAACTATTGTTCGACCAAGAGCTAAGTTTGCCATTACCAATTACGATTCACTTCATGTATCTCTATTGTGTTTCCTTTACTTATTGGAAGTAAGTTATATAATAGTGAGTTGTCTTCTATTATGATCTATGTATTGATGAATGTGATGCTTCTTATCCGTATTATTTTTATCGACTCTTCACTCCATAGACCCGAGGTCATGTTTATTGAGCTCAGTTTCGCTTGGGGACAAGCGAAGTCTAAGCTTGGGGGGAGTTGATACGTCCATTTTGCATCACTATTATATATCATAATTTACTGTTATTCATTGATATATTTCATATTAAGAGATGATACTTATGTTGTTTCATCTGTTTTTGCATGGTTGATGACTTTTGGAGCATGGACCGCTGTAGTCAGGATTCTGATGGAAAAGGTGTTGTTTGGAGGCAAAATTCGCAAAGATCAGAAAATCCGGGAAAATATACGGAAAATCCTATTTTTCTAGAAGACGAAGGAAGCCAGAAGGAGGAGTGGAGATGGGCCACAGGGGGCCCACACCACCCCCTGGCGCGGGCCAGCCTAGGCCACGCCACCAGGTGGTGTGGCTGCCTTGGCCCACCTCTGGCTCTCCCCTCTGGCTATATATTCCTCCTGAAACCCTAAGACTCGGGGAGCAACCACAGAAAGATTCCGCCGCATCTGCAGGGCAAAAAACACCGAGAGAGAAAGATATCTCCAGCAGACAGATTTCTGCCGAGGGAATTCCTTCCCGGAGAGGAGAGATCGTCGACATCAACACCACCATCAAGCTGGACTTGATTGGGATCATCATCACCATCAGCACCCTCATCACCATCTCCATATTGCTGTAACAGTTGGGTTAAATCTTGCATAGTTCTTAGGGGAAACTTTCCTGGTGTTGATTACTATTTGTAGTTGATGCTATTGAGTGAGCCATTGAATTATTATTTATGTTCAGATTGTTATACATCACTATTCCATCTCTGATCATGATCCATATGATGTCTTGTGAGTAGTTCGTTTTGTTCTTGAGGACATGGGAGAAGTCATGTTGTTAGTAGTGGAATTGTGTTGAGAAAGATTCAATAGTTTGATATTTAAGTTGTGGTGTACTTCTTCTAGTGGTGTCATGTGAACGTCGACTACATGACACTTCACCTATATGGGCCTAGGGGAATGCATTGTGTATTTGGCTACTAATCGTAGGGGTTGCCGGAGTGACAGAAACATGAACCCCCGTTAGGAAACCATTGCACAAGGACGTAAGGGTCTTAGAGTTTAAAGCTATGGTTAGGTTTCTACCTTAATTAATTTCTTGTACTTACGGATGTTTGCAAGGGGTATAATCACAAGTATGTATTAGTCCTAGGAAGGTCTGTACATTAGCACAGGTTCACCCACACAACACTTAGCAAGCTAAAGAAGATTAATCAACTATATGAAGCGAAAGCACTTGACAGTCTTCCCATGTGTCCTCGAGAACGTTTGGTCATCTTAAGTAATACAACCGACTTATCCTTTGCTCATAAAGGATTGGGCCACTTGCTGCATTTATTCTTATTGTCTTTTGTTTACTCGTACTTCGTTTACTTGCTTTATCAAAAACCCCTAAAAATCCATTTGCTAAGTATTTGCAGAGAATTCCTGATCCATACCACTAGCCAGCACCTTCTGCTCCTTGTTGGGTTCGACACTCTTACTTATCGAAAATACTGCGATACACCCCTATACTTGTGGGTCATCAACCACCTCATGGCGCGGCCAGCCCTAGGGCGCGCATGTCCATGGTGTGGGCCACCCCTGACCCTCCACTCACTCTCTCACTTGCCACTTTCTTCTCCCTCCCGAGTAAACACCAGTTCATTGCTCGAAATCGCGTTCTTGCTGTGCTTGCCCTCGATTTTTCGATCTCCTTGCTCAGCCCATCTTTGCTGCTGAAATTTGGAGCATTTGTTCTCCGGTATGTGACTCCTCCGCTTGTCCAAGTAGATTTGTGTTTAGTGGTTTATATCTTGAGTATTTTGCTGCTATAGGTGACAGGTTTTGAGAGCTTGTATGCTTGTTTGATGCTTAGGGATATAGTTTTGATGCATGTTTAGGCCTCATACAAGTCCCTATGAGTAGTGCCCTCCATTATATATTCACTTTGCAATCACTTGTTTAATAGATGTTTAAATTTCAGAATAGAAGATGAATGAGCATCAACTAAACCAACATGAACTGAGGGTGCCTGAGGTTATGAAGGTTCATCGAGAAGAGGAAGTTTTTCCTTCCATCTACCCATGCTCCGAATTCATGAGGGCTGCAGGAATTTCCCAGGACTTCCATACTTTGGTTGCTAATGCAGGATTGGAGCACTTTTTGGAAGATGAACCTTGTCAATTTGTTAAACTAACGATGTCTGTAGTGCAGGACTTTCAATTTAGTTACTCTTTGCCTAACCCCATGGTCCACTACAAAATTTACAATATAGTTGTCGACCTTTCTCTCGATGATTTTTGTGCAGCTATTAAGGTACCTCAGTGGGGATCATGTGGAAGGATCAAGGAGCGACCTGCACCACTCATGGACTTGTACGCAGAGATTTGCCAAGGGAGCAACTTCTCGAAGGAGAGCAGGAAAATCCGTAACATTCATCTCCCCTCTATTCGCTACTTTGCTTACTTTATTGCCAAGTGTGTTCTTGCTAGGAAAACTACCAATAAGTTATCTTCGTATGATCTATCATTCATCTCTGCTGCTCTTAAACGAGATAGGACTTATAACTTGGGTGCCTTGATAGCTTTCTGTCTTGCTGCTAACCGCGAGAAAGGTGGAATTTGTGGAGGCCTCATTGCTTCTCGTTTATTAGCATTGCATGGTTTAGTGCCTCATCATCTAGACCTACAGTTTCCCATAGAAAGTCTTGATCTTAATTCCATGATACAACATAAATTTGTTTCTTCATGGGCTAGTTTGAGTGAGTTGTCTTATGAAATAACCTTTCTCAAAGCTGGTTGGAGAAGGATCAAGTCTGAGCGTGTTGTTCTCTTGCCTGCACCTGTTTTGTTTAACCTTGATAACTGGGTAGGATTGTCCCTCACGGAGGAGGAGTTTGATACGTATTTGGGAGAGCTCTCTCAACAGGAGCATGATACTAGAAAGGGAGGTCACAGATGATTCGGTCTAGCCCTCGAATGAGGGGGAATCTTCATATCAGCAGCCTACCTATGATTGGGAGCTTCTTCTTCTTCCCATGGGCCTAACTACGATCATTCATACAATGACCCGCCTGCTTGGAACCCTTACTCGTATTTGGATTGATACCCACTTAGACCAAAAGCCTAAGCTTGGGGGGAGGTACGCCGACATCGCACTCATCTCCATATCATTTCGCGTCGGTACTTTGTATATTCATGTTTCGCTCTCTTTTTAGTTTTTGTTCTTTCTTTGCTTTTGCTTTCTAAAACACAAAAAGACCAAAAATATTTCTGTTGTTTCTCTTTGGTTTGCTTCTTTTTCTTTTTGCCTTGGTTTGCTTTTTCCTTTTTTGCCTTGCTTGTTCTTCCTTTTTGGTTCTTGTTTTAAAAATCGAAAACACCAAAAATATTTGTTGTTCTTCTTTGGTTTTGTGAGTTTGTTGCAGGGTTCAGTAGTTCTCAGTGGAATTTGGTTTCATATTATTATTCAAGCCACACAAGTGAAGGGCAATAATGAGGATTAATGACAACTTGAGGTGTGGTAAGAGGCTGGTAACGAACTCTATTTTCTTTCATTTTTGTACATATACTCATCATTGTGGGCATGCTTAGCCTGTTCGTGTAGGGTGTATGTTATCCATGGATGCTTAGTAGTTCTTGCTTTCATATGATTAGTCCCAGCTTGCTAATAGTTTGCAGCATGTCATATGAATGTTTGATTGCATTACTCTATTCATAACTTGGTATGCCACCGTGGTATCCTCCTCTGAATGTTTCATTTGAATGGACTTGGCACATGCTCACGCATGCATATGACTGAAATAATCAGTTAAGCCTCGATGAATTATTTTGCCTTGAGGGTCTTGAATCACTTTCATTCCATGATTAGTCATGTTTTGTTGCAAGCATGATTATGATAGTTATTGCTCTCTCGTTTGTTGCTCCCTGTCTAATTGCTAGCCTTCACTTACACTGAGTATGCTCTACTCGTGTTTCCAATTCCCTAAAACCAAATATTGCCAAAAGTGTCCACCGTACCTACCTATTAGCATCATTTGCTGTTCCGTGCATATTCAATATGCCTTGTTTTCTTCCGAATAAAATGTTTTCTTGTTATGAGAAAGTTAGTTAGTAAAGCTCTCATGAACTTGATGGCACACTTTATTTTCTTGCACATAATAAACCTGAACCATTGCGTCCTTCTTTGTTGTGTATATGCTTGCGCTTTATAAGTTGAAGTTAGCAGAACCATGTATCATGGGGAACGCTTTCAACATTGCACTGGTACTTAGTACCTCGTTGATATCATGTTCTTTTGCCTATGGATCCCGGCGGTGTGAAATAAAAGTGGAACTTGTAAGATCATGGAGTTTGTATGTGTGTTATAGAAATGCTTGGGTCGCTAGCCTAAGACATGCCTAATCATGGTGGAAACTTGCAGCATAACCATAATGAGCATTCTATGAAGCATCCTCAATAAAAATCTATGCACATAGTAAATAAAAAGATCACTGAGATGCTCATTGTCTTCTTGCCTTGTCATTTTGATTATGGGATAGCTCCTGTATCATGTGCAAGGGGTACCCCATTGGCGGTTCTCTATGATACGTATATACTTACAATGATAAGAGCTTACTTGTGACTGAAGTTGAGTAGCATGAGGATCGGTCTTCGTAAGTAAGGGGCATGAGACTTCGATTTATAACTTGTCAAGCATATCCTCTTAGTTGTGTCACTTTAACCTTAACCACTTAAAGATGCTTATGATAGGGGCAATGAGAGCTCAAAGCTAACGAGTACCATGCTTTCAACATTTGGAAGCTTTTCAAACTTTTCAAAACCTTTTCGATTTCCTTGTTGAGTCTCCACATATTCTATGAGCACTTTCTTGAGAGGATAGTTGTCATTCTTAGTATAATGTGCTTGTCTCAAAACTTTATTATTTGTGTTATGATTTTGATGCTTATATCTTTGATATCTTTACTTGTAGTCTTCACCTGAACTTTAGAGGTGCCTTCGCATTCACAATCAAAGGTAAGCGAGATACCACTCTATCATACCTTGTTATGAGCATTGTAATTTTGCTTATGTTTATGTTTTATGCTACTTATTATTTTTGAGTTGGAATCTATTCATAGCTTGCAATGCCTATTAAGTAAACTTAGTTGCGTACTCCTTATTATGAATTGTCTAAGTAGTTGATCACATGCTGGGAATATATACATCATATGAAGCAAATGTGTTCGTGAAAGTTTCTTTTATCGCACTCAGTTTTCAACTGAACTGCTTGAGGACAAGCAATAAGCTAAGCTTGGGGGAGTTGATATGTCCAAAACGTATCTATTTTCCCGAACACTTTTGCTATTGTTTCTCCTCTAAACTTGTGTGATTTAGATGCAACTAACATGGACTGACGCTGTTTTCAGCAGAATTGCCTTGGTGTTTAGTTTTTGTGCAGAAAATCAACTATCAGGAAAAATCCCGGAAAATATGCCAAAAATTCTATTTCGCAATAAGACTCCCAGAGCCAGAATACGAGACGGAGGGGAGCTGGGCCCAGGCCACACCACCTGACTGCACGGGCTAGGCCTGGCCGCGCCAGGGGGTGGTCTGGCCGCCCCAGACACGCCCTCGGTCTCCCTCTTGGCCTATAAGATGCCCTCTGACCTAAAAACTCAGGGGGGTTCGACGTTTTTCCTGAAGGAGTTCCGCTCCGCCGCCACCACCAGATTCCACGAAACATCACTAGAAACTCCGTTCTGGCACCCTGCCGGGACGGGGAATTGGAGGAGATCAATGCCATCATCATCACCATCGCTTCTCCATCGACCATCCATGTTTCCCCCATCTATGAGTGAGTAATCCCCCGCTGTTGGCTATGGGGATGGTAGGGATTGGATGAGATTGTTCATGTAATGGCATCAGATTGTTAGGGTATGGTGCCTAGTATCTATTATTAGTGCTTTTTGACTTTGTTGCAACTTGTTATGCTTAATTCTTGTCACTAGGGCCCGAGTGCCATGATTTCAGATCTGAACATGTTATTGATTCAATATGATAGTATTGTTTATGGTCTTACCTGCAAGTTGTATACACACGTTGTTGTCCGGAACCAAAGGCCATGAAGTGATAGAAATTGGGATAACCGGAGGGAATGGCTTTGATGTGAGGATCACATGTGTTCATAGAGTGTTAATGCTTTGCTCCAGTGGTCTATTAAAAGGAGCACCTTAATTTCCCATAGTTCCCTTGAGGCCCCGCTGCAAACGGGCTGGCAGGACAAAAGATCTTGTGCAAGTTCTCATTGCGAGCACGTATGACTATATATGGGACACATGCCTAGGATTATTTAGTACTTGGATGCTTTATCTTATTTATCTGCAATTGCCCTATGTTCTGATTGCCATGTGAACTGTCTTGTCCATACAACACACGTCCATCCATCCGTATGCCTACCACACTCGAATCCTACTGTTTACTGCTATTGTTACTACTGTATTTACTTTACTACTGCTGTTACTTTATTATTGCTACTGCAAAACTGTTGCTACTGATAAACTGCTGTGAGCAAGATTGTTTCTAGGTGCAGCTGAATTGACAACTCAGTTGTTAAGGCTTATAAATATTCTTTGGCTCCCCTTGTGTCAAATCAATAAATTAGGTTTCACTTCCCTCGAAAATACTGCGATACACCCCTATACTTGTGGGTCATTAATGACCAGTCGAGCAGCGACATCCTTCTCTCCGGCATCGAGTATTCCTTCCATGATGTGAGTTCCTCTATTTTCTCGGGCTAGGATTAGGCAATGGTAAATCTCTCGATCTGAGCTCCATATGTGCATGCAATCGTGTTCGATTTCAGCTTTGCGTTTACCTATAGGTACCACAGACGATCTACGACTCTGAATGGGAGGGCCTAGATCTCGATGGAGAAGTGCCATGTGACCATGGGCTAAAACTGAGGAGATATGTTGTATTCGAAGGCAGTAACACTGGAAGAAGGTTTTTGGGCTGTACAAATCAGGTTTGTTTAATTATGTGTAACTGTGACATGAAGTAAAATGTATCGTGCATGTTCATAACACTATAGTGTGTGTGTGTTTTTAGGTTGGCCCGGTGTGTAAAGCAGTAGAGTGGGTGGATCTTGAGTGGCCAGATGCACTCAAGAAATGTTTGGCACAGTTATGGGAGATGTATGAGTTCGAAAGGTCGGGGAGATTTACTGATGTAAGTGATGCAGCTGAAAAAAATTACAAGTTGTCGGTACGAAATAAGGAGCTAGAACAAGAAATCAAGAATTTGCAGTCAGAGCTAACTGATGGAATCAATGGGAGCTTGGTTGTTGGAACTGCAAAGAAGCTTCAGGATAGTCACAGGTTGCTGATTCATAATGCAGAAAAGGAGAGGGATCAGCTCAGGGAAGACAAGAAGAAGCTAGAAATCGCATTGCGGATCTGAAGGAAGGCGAAGAAGGCGCGCGAGGGTGAACAAGGACATACTATAGAGGATAAAGGAAATTCGAGATGAATAATTTATGTTGTGCCAATGCCTGAAACTAGTTAACTGTAAGACTTGCAGTTGTGCTTTCTTAACTAAGCCAAACTCAATCCTCGATCAAACTAATTTCAGACGAACACACATATCGTGCATAAAGTTAAGTTCACGCTTACAAAATCACCACTTTAGAGGATAAACCAGGCAGTTCAGTACTAAATAGACATATGTTGTGTTCAAGCGAGCCTGACCCGGAGCTGCTTGTTTTCCTCCCTAATATCGGCCAGCTCCTTCAGTACTTTGTCGTGCTTCAGCCGTAGGTTCTAGCGCTCCGTCACGGATTGGAGAAGTTGGTCTGTAGCCATATGATTTTCCTTCAAAATCCCTTTCATGATCTCCATCTGCTTCCTAGCCGAGGTGTGACCTTCATCGTAGCCGCCCGGGCGTTTAACTCCTTCAGTTTCTGGCACTTGTCAGAAAGGACCGCGAGTTCAGCACGCAGGTGGTCAAAGGCCAGTTTCTGGGAATTCTGCTTCTCCCTTTGGATTGCTATCTTATCATTTAGCTAGGTCACCAGGTCCTGATCGAGCTTTCACCTCCTTCCCTGCAACAAAAATACATAGTATGGTTTGTTCAGTTCACCAGGACAAGTTGGTTAGTTTCCATAATTAACTTAATCGACTAGTGGCACTGTCATAATTTCAAGGAAGAAGCAATCTAGGACTTATCAACATTTTATGAATCGACTAGTGGCACTGTCATAATTTCAATTTCAAAGACAAATAAGAT
Organism: Avena insularis; assembly: GCA_023614405.1. Classification (NCBI taxonomy): domain Eukaryota; kingdom Viridiplantae; phylum Streptophyta; class Magnoliopsida; order Poales; family Poaceae; genus Avena; species Avena insularis. Next base: position 88,163,523 of record CM042696.1, on the reverse strand, counting down.
TTATCTGCAGTTTAGTGTGCTGCGGGTTTTTCCCAATATCACCAAATAGTAGTGGGCTAGTGGCAAACTCATAATGCAGAAACCCATGTCCAGATACATAATGGAAAGAGCACATGGTGTCCATTCATGAACATGAACACCAACACATGTCCAGATAGATAAGGAGTTGCCCTAGGATTCTTATTGCACCCTATAATGGAAGCAGACTTGGGCATTGCTCCCTGAACCCTAAACATTACAAAAGGAGTGGAGGACGAACTGATATTTGTGTCCCCGCTAACGGGGATCAGACTTGGGAATTTCTCCTATACGCCTCCAGACAAGCCCTTAGCTCCTCGTTCTCTTTCCGAACACCCTCGAGTATGGTGATCCCTCTGCTCATGTCCTCCTTCATCTCCTTCACTGCATCCAGGCAATGGTTCCTATCACGGTAAGCTCAGATGGTAGCCTTGGTTTCCTCGACGCGTCCTCTAGCCTTGGTTTCCTCGACGCGTCCTCTGAGTGCCTCGGTGAATTTTTCCCGCAGGATAGTGCACCTTTCCACGAGATTATTCTTCTCCTCCATGAGATCATTGATTATCTTGATGGCCTGTTCTTGCCTGTTCAAGTTACAGTCGAGCACTTTCTGCAGCCTCACGACGTCAGATGCAAAATCTAGCGAGATCTCCTTCTACACAGATAATTGCTTGCGTAGGCTCTCATTATCTTGGGTGAGGGAGCGTGCAAGCTCATGTTGGTTGACAATCTTGGAACTGATCGCGGCCACCTTGTCACGGTACTCGGCCTTCGATCGCTGCATCATTCATGTTAATTGAAATAGGAATTCTATAATTACACTCCAGGTTCTAGGTGAATACTAATACAGATCAAAAAAATCCCCGTTGAATGTATTGACCGCAGTGTTAAAAAATGGACCTAGAGATCTATTCATGACCATGATAAACTAATCCTAATCACAAAAAATCCATAGTGAATCTATGAATAGTGGTATTAAGGAAAGACCAAGAGATCCAGTCATATTCATGAAAACTAATACAACTCGCAAAAGAAGAAGAAAAACCAATGCGGGGCGGACAGGATCTAAGAAATCCCCATCACAACTCGGAGAAATAACAGTGTTGATATTTGCTACCTCACTGAGACGTGGAACGGGGCCGAACGGGTCCTGCAACGCCTCCATCGTGGTGGATTTGGGCTCCACGGCTGACATGTAATACGTAGAAGAGGAAGAGCAATAAGAAGAAGAAAAACAAGAAGAAACTGAATAAGATCATGATGGAGAAGAAGTAGAACAAGAAGACCGTACTGGGAGGAGCCCTCTCCTGCTAGAACATTCGGCGCCATTGTCGGGGGAGATTGGGCCTCGATGAGAGGGTGGGCTTGAGTGGCTGGTAGAGCAAGAAGTGCCTCGCGGCGATTTCTCTACCTTTTCTCCACGAGGATCGTCAACCGGCCTCTCCCCCTCCTCAGGGGAGCCATGGCTTGTAGGGTGAAGGTGGCGGTAGCAGGAGGAAGGAGATAGTGATTAGTGTGGGAGAAGAGTCAAAGAGTACATGCCGTGGTCCAGCAGTACTAGTACTATTATACAAGACCACCGTGTACGGTTTACCTTCTCAAAGAAGACAGGGAGGTAGGGGTAGGGAATCGATGGGAATTTTCTTTATTGCGATGGACACTTCAATGGTCTTCGGCGCCGCCCAAAATCCAGTATATAATCAGCGGAGTGCGAGCCGGGTGGTCACCACGAGCATCGATGCGCACATCCCGCGTGCGTGTGTCATGTGTTGATGGGGCAATGACGCGCGCAACTGCTGCACGATCACATCGGCACGTCAAACTCCGTCGAAGTCCATGTCGACAAGCATGCACGGGATATTTATGAGTCTAGAATACTCTTTGCCACTTTTGTTGTGATCAAATTATGTTTAGTACGCGATATATTACTTCTTTCTTCTTTTTTTGATAATCGACAAATGCATGCGTGGACACGACGCACGAAAACCGCTCCTCATCTTTGATCAGATCGGCACCCCACTCTGTGTACCCGCCATCGACCATTCGGAGCAACTACCTCGAGCACGATGCCCCCTCGCCGTGGCAATGGCAAGTCCAAGCCGTCCACTGACCGTCCTGCGTCCCCGGCTCTTTGTTGTATCGTTCACGCTCGCGAGTCGCCTGCTGAGGCAGCACGTCGTGTCCGACCGCGCCAGGATCCATCAACATCGGCACTTGAGGACACCGCGACGTCGACGCTCGTACCGGCCGCGCAGGAAGAGCGTGGGGTACCTGCAGCGTCGGACAAGCGCAAAGCAGCAGACAGGACGGGGGCGCATGTTGCACTGGCGAGTACGGACAAGAAGAGGAACAAGAAGAAGACCAGGAAGAAGAGAGGATATGGCTATTTGGACGAGTCCGACTCGGCCAAAGAGGAGGCATTCATCGATCAGTTGGAGGCAGAAGCGGAAGAGAGTGACGTGGACCCATGGGACTACAAATAGGCGGAGGAGGACTCCGACGAGGAGATAACACGCTTATTCGAGGAAGGGGTGGTGTCGAGTTGTCAGACGGGGACACCAACAGCCGCGATGGCAGGGACCATGGCATTGATGAAGACGAGGACGAACCGGAAGACGAAGACGATATCTTCTTCGAAACATGATCATTTATTTTATTTATTTTAGTTAGATAGATAGATTTTCACTTGTTTATGGAGGTAAATTATCGGTGGCATGGATAGAGAGGTGGATCCACCAGTGTCATTGCATGTGTGTTCTTTTTACTAACAACAACTAGAGTCATTTCATGACTATTCTTTTCACATACCACATTGATGACCCACAAGTATAGGGGGTGTATCGCAGTATTTTCGATAAGTAAGAGTGTCGAACCCGACGAGGAGCAGAAGGTGCTGGCTAGTGGTATGGATCAGGAATTCTCTGCAAATACTTAGCAAATGGATTTTTAGGGTGTTTTGATAAAGCAAGTAAACAAAATGCAGTAAACAAAAGGCGGTAGGAATAAATGCAGCAAGTGGCCCAATCCTTTATGCAGCAAAGGACAAGCGGTTGTATTACTTAAGATGACCAAACATTCTCGAGGACACATGGGAAGGCATCAAGTGCTTTCGCTTCATATAGTTGATTAATCTTCTTTAGCTTGCTAAGTGTTGTGTGGGTGAACCTGTGCTAATGTACCGACCTTCCTAGGACTAATACATACTTGTGATTATACCCCTTGCAAACATCCATAAGTACAAGAAAGTAATTAAGGTAGAAACCTAACCACAGCTTTAAACTCTAAGACCCTTACGTCCCTTGTGCAATGGTTTCCTAACGGGGGTTCAGGTTTCTGTCACTCCGGCAAGCCCTACGATTAGTAGCCAAATACACAATGCATTCCCCTAGGCCCATATAGGTGAAGTATCATGTAGTCGACATTCACATGACACCACTAGAAGAAGTACACCACAACTTAAATATCAAACTATTGAATCTTTCTCAACACAACTCCACTACTAACAACATGACATCTCCCATGTCCTCAAGAACAAGAAGAACTGCTCACAAGACATCATATGGATCATGATCAGAGATGGAATAATGATGTATAACAATCTGAACATAAACAATAATTCAATGGTTCACTCAATAGCATCAACTACAAAGAGTAATCAACACCAGGAAAGTTTCCCCTATGAACTATGCAAGATTCAACCCAATTGTTACAGCAATATGGAGATGGTGATGAGGGTGCTGATGGTGATGATGGTGGTGATGATGATGATGATGATCCTGATGAAGTCCAGCTTGATGATGGTGTTGATGGCGACGATCTCCCCTCTCCAGGAAGTAATTCCCGGTGAAATCATGCTGCGGAGATCTTCTCTCGGTGTTTTCTGCCCCTTGGAGAGCGGAATCTTTCGTGGTCGCTCCCCAAGTCTTAGGGTTTCGAGAGGATAATATACGCTAGAGGGAGTGCGGTGGGTGGCGGCCACACCACAGGTGGCGTGACCTAGGCTGCGCCCGGTGGTGTGGGCCCCTATGGCCCATCTCCAGCTTCAAGCTTCCTTCGTCTTACGGAAAAATAGGATTTTCCGTATATTTTCTGGATTTTCTGATCTTCGCGAATTTTGCCTCCAAACAGCACCTTTTCCATCAGAATCCTGACTGCAGCGGTCCATGCTCCAAAAGTCATCAACCATGCAAAAACAGATGACATAACATAAGTATCACCTCTCAATACGAAATATATCAATGAATAACAGTGAATTATGACATAGAATAGTGATGCAAAATGGACGTATCAACTCCCCCAAGCTTAGACTTTGCTTGTCCCCAAGCGAAACTGAGCTCAGTAAACATGGCCTCAGGTTTATGGAGTGAAGAGTCGATAAAAGAATACGGACAAGAAGCATCACATTCTTCAAATACATAGATCATAATAGAAGACAACTCACTATTATATAACTCAACTTGTAATGAGTAAAGGAAACACAATAAATATACATAAAGTAAATCATAATTGGTAATGGCAAACTTAGCTCTTGGTCGAAGAATAGTTGATAATTTGCTGGAGTTCACAAATAACTGGTTTTCAATGATAGCTTTTGAAGTAGTACACATCAAGATAAGAGCAATGTGCAAAACAAGGAACATCAGAAACATGATTGAATAAATCATCATATGAATGAATGAAACACAACAACTCAAAATACTTGCTGAGATGGAGGGGAGTAGGTTTACCGACTCAACTAAAAAGTAAAAGAAAGGCCCTTCGCAGAGGGAAGCACGGATTGCAAGTCTCATAAAGAGCTCCCAAAAATTATGATACTTACTAGCTTTCAGCTCTCATTGCCCCTATCATAGGCATCTTTAGGTGATTAAGGTTAAAGTAATCAAATATGAGGATACGCATTGACAAGTTGTAAGTTGAGAATCTCAAGTCCCTTGAATACGAGGCCTGCTCCTCATGCTACTCAAGTTTAGTCACCGGTAAGTTCTTGTCCGATGATACGGAAGAATCCCCATATCAAAATGACAAGGCAAGCATCCCCATATCATAGAGAACCGCCAACGGGGTACCCTTGCCCGATGATACGGAAGAATCCCCATATCAAAATGACAAGGCAAGCAGACAATAAGCATCTCAACAATCTTCTTATTTACCATGGGAATATGGTGCCTTTTCTCTCTTTCCTCTTTTCATAATCTCTTTTTTTTTTCTTTTTCTCTTTTTTCTCAATATAGGACTCTTTTTTATAAGAAGAATGCTTCATAGATGCTCGTTATGGTTATGCTGCAGGTTTCCACCATGTCAGCATGGATTAGACCAATGGCCCAGGCGTTTCTCTAACACACATGCATAACTCCATGGACTTACAAGCTCCCCTTTCATTTCACACCGACGACATCCATAGACAAAAGAACGTGATATCAACTAGGTACAAAGTACCAGTGCAATGTTGAAAGCATTCCCCATGACAGCATGGTTCTGCTAATTCATAACTTACAAAACGCAAGCATATACGCAACATAGGTGAGCACAATGGTTCAAGTTTATTAAGTGCAACAAAGTAGTTTGTGAGAGATTTAATCACTAATTTTCACATAACAAGTTTAATTTGGGAGGTAGATAAAACAAGAATTTACTTGGAATAGCAATAATGCTACTAGGTAGGTATCATGGACACAAATGGCATGGGTTTTGGTTTAAGGGAGGTGGATGCACGAGAAGAATTCCCTCTCAGTACAGGTTTTTGGCTAGCAAGGCTGGCTAGCAAGTATAAGAGTTGAAGGAAACAAACAAACATACAAGTGATAAAGACAAACATGCAATGTTCCTTGGAAGCACAAAAGATCTTAACTAGAGAATACTAAATTTATGAGCAAATCAAGAAAGAAAGATGATGAAATTATTTTTCTTTAGAGTACTTTTATCTTTTCATTCAACTCTCAAAAATAGTGTTGCTACTGACCGAGCCAGGTGTGCCAAAACCAACTAAATTAACTCAATGATCCCAAAGTGTTACCAATACTAACAATAAGATCAATCATATAACCATGAATTGAAAACTAATATAAGCTATGCAAAAGAGTCAATGATAGAACTTCTCATTAATATTCCATAACAGCAACTCATACCAAGGGATACATATCTAACGAGAGAGGGGACACTTCCATAATGTAAACCATCCTATATAATAACTTCTCTATTTGTGATATGACTCTACTAATAAGGTAAAAAAGATAGAAGATAGTGATGTGATACCGCGACACTCCCCCTAGCTTGGAACAAACCAAGGGGATGCCAAACCTGATGACGAATTACTCCTTTGGTGGTGGTGGTAATATCTTCTTAGTTGTCGTGAGGAAATCTTCCAGCATCTTGCGAAGCCTATCATTCTCCCATTGAAGCATGTCTACCTTCCTCCTCAAGTCTCGGTACTTGTCGCAAAACTCCTTAGTGACTCACAGGGCTTCGGTTGATGCAGGGCTAGAGACTAAAGGTACCAACCCCTGCTTGGGGTCTTGGAGATCTTCCTCCATAGGATCCTTCCCTTTATCCTTGGCGGACACCATTGTGCTTCTAAGCTTTCAAGAATAGTTCCTAGCAGAATCAGATCGAAATAAAAACACGATGAAAACACGATATACGAACATCGGGGGATCCGGGGGATTATATATTATGAAGTTTCATAACAAAAGGAAGGTACTAGGAGAAAACGAGTCGGAGGCGGAGTCCGGGGTAGACTCACCACCTGGTGGTGCAGCCAAGGGTGGGCCCGTGCCACAGGGTGGTGTGAGCCACCCTGGCTCCGTTTCTATCCCTCTTTCGCTTCATAACTTTCCATACTAACTAAAAACTGCAAAAATATAGTTGGATAATGTTTTCGTGGAACTTTTCTTACAAGAACTGTTACCTATTTGAAAACAGACTCTGCAGGTCTCTGAATTTGGTATCTAGTAGATTCTTCCAGAGTCACGACTTGAATAACATCAATATCTTCATCTTCATATACTTATTACTTGAGTCATAAAACCATTCACTTCCTTGTTACACCATTATCTCCACTACATGGAAATTTCTTTCACACAAAACTCCACACAGTTATCATTAGCAACATTAGTGTATATGAAGTGATAAAACCTTTTGAGTCCACTTTCAACTGAAAACCATCAAAACATAAGATACTGTAGCAACTCCTTCCGAAAACCCAAAAATAATTCAAAAAGGAAATCGAATAAAGAAGCAAATGCAAGAGTGGCAAAATCTGTAAAAACACACCAGCAGGTAAAGATCAATTTTTTCGAAACTCTTATGTTGTTCAAATCAAAAAGTGCAAAACTAACGAAAGTTAAATAACAACCTGGGGCAGAAGCACAAAAAATTACAGCTCAATCCGACATACATAGAACTCTCACGAATTTTTACGGTGAAACACAGAAATCTGTTTTGGGACAGCAACTTCCCCAAATCTTACTTCTCTCTCATTAGAGCTTGATCTTGACACAAAAACCAAACAAAACGGATAAGGAGCAGTTATTACCGAAGTAATAACTTCCAAGACTCAAAGAAACAAAAACAAACTGAAAGCAAAAACAAATTGGGTTGTCTCCCAAAAAGCTCTTTCTTTATAGCCATTAAGATGGGCATGATGATTTCAAAGATGCTCACACAGGAATATGAATTGAAGTGAAAGAGAGAATTAAGAAGAAAAAATACACACATTTAAGTCTAACCCACTTCCTATGCAAGGGAATTTTGTAAACAACCAAGTTGTTGAAACTAGAGGCTTCTTGCATAAAAAGGCAAAACAAGTGCAACATAGAAACTTTCAGCATAAAACGAGGAAACTTGATATTATTGAGATGCATAAGAACACTTTCCAATCTCTCATAGTAACTTTCAGTATCATGCATAAACTTAACAATATAACTATCACAAGGACCATCGTAGCAATGATCACTTATTCTAATAGAAAACACAGGAATACTAACTCTCATAACACTACTTTGTGAAACAATATTAGAGGTATCCTTACAAAGGATAATGTGTCCCTCTTCTACATATTTAGTAACAAAGTCTTTCACATTTGCTATAATAGGTTCATCAACCATTTGTTTATTAGGTTCAACAACTTTATTTGTACTTTCATTAACCATACTAGCTATCATAGAATGTTCCTTTATCTTAACTGGGAAAGGCATTTTCTCAATGTAAGGTTCAGGTAAAAAATGATTAGCAGTATAAACTTCAGTATTTCTTGCAGGAACACTCTTAGAAACATATTTATAAGGTTCATGATACTTATTCCACTTCTTTTTAGGCACTTCAATATAGGAAGCAAAAGCCTTAAAATAAGAAGCGATAGCTTGAGAGTCTAGACCATAAGCGTTTTTAATATTTTGAAAGTCATCAGTTCCCATAAAAGATTCAATGCATTCATAATCGTAATTTATACCTGACTTTCTACCTTTGTCATTCTCCAAAGCTTCAGCATTGTCTTGAATACGGTCCAGAAGATCCCATTTAGCTTCTTCTTCCATGCGAGTGAATGATCCAGCATAAGAAGCATCCAATAAATCCTTATCATGAAGAGAAAGCCTTGCATAAAAGTTATTGATAATAATATTGTTGGGGAGCTCATGAATGGGACATTTGAGCATTAGTAACTTCAATCTCCCCCAAGCTTGAGTTGTACTCTATCCATCAAGAGGCCAACAGTTGTATATTTGATTCCGATCTTTATGAAGCTCACTAGGAGGATAAAACTTTGAATAAAAGAGAGGCACTATTTCCTCCCATTCAAGAGCTTCACCATTCTTCAACAGCTTATACCATTCCTCAGCTCTTCCTTTCAGCGATAATGAGAATAACTTCTTCTTAACTTGATATGTAGTAATACCTGCACACTTGAATAACCCGCATAATTCGTGTATAAAGAGTAAATTATCACCGGGATGGACAGTTCCATCCCCAACATAGTAGTTATCCATAACACGATCAATAATTCTTGTAGGTATTTTAAAAGCATCATTCTCAGTAGGTGGTGGCTTATCTACTACCTTAGCAGTGGTAGTAGCATTACCAAATAAGAAACTCAGCGAATTATCCATAATGAAAATAAAGCAACTAGCAGAAGTAAACAATACTCATAGTAGAAGTTTCCTTTACCAGTTCCACTCTCCAATAGCATTCACTCCCCGGCAATGGTGCCAGAAAATAGTCTTGATGACCCACAAGTATAGGGGGTGTATCGCAGTATTTTCGATAAGTAAGAGTGTCGAACCCGACGAGGAGCAGAAGGTGCTGGCTAGTGGTATGGATCAGGAATTCTCTGCAAATACTTAGCAAATGGATTTTTAGGGTGTTTTGATAAAGCAAGTAAACAAAGTACGAGTAAACAAAAGACAGTAGGAATAAATGCAGCAAGTGGCCCAATCCTTTATGCAGCAAAGGACAATCCGGTTGTATTACTTAAGATGACCAAACATTCTCGAGGACACATGGGAAGACTTTCAAGTTCTTTCGCTTCATATAGTTGATTAATCTTCTTTAGCTTGCTAAGTGTTATGTGGGTGAACCTGTGCTAATGTACCGACCTTCCTAGTACTAATACATACTTGTGATTATACCCCTTGCAAACATCCGTAAGTACAAGAAAGTAATTAAGGTAGAAACCTAACCACAGCTTTAAACTCTAAGACCCTTACGTCCCTTGTGCAATGGTTTCCTAACAGGGGTTTAGGTTTCTGTCACTCTGGCAACCCCTACGATTAGTAGCCAAATACACAATGCATTCCCCTAGGCCCATATAGGTGAAGTATCATGTAGTCGACGTTCACATGACACCACTAGAAGAAGTACACCACAACTTAAATATCAAACTATTGAATCTTTCTCAACACAACTCCACTACTAACAACATGACTTCTCCCATGTCCTCAAGAACAAGACGAACTACTCAAAAGACATCATATGGATCATGATCAAAGATGGAATAATGATGTATAACAATCTGAACATAAACAATAATTCAATGGTTCACTCAATAGCATCAACTACAAAGAGTAATCAACACCAGGAAAGTTTCCCCTATGAACTATGCAAGATTCAACCCAATTGTTACAGCAATATGGAGATGGTGATGAGGGTGCTGATGGTGATGATGGTGGTGATGATGATGATGATCCCGATGAAGTCCAGCTTGATGATGGTGTTGATGGAGATGATCTCCCCTCTCCGGAAAGGAATTCCCCGGCATGTCATGCGGAGAGATCTTCTCTCGGTGTTTTCTGCCCTTGAGGCGGAATCTTTGTGGTCGCTCCCGAGTCTTAGGGTTTCGGGAGGATAATATCGCCCGGAGAGTGCAGGTGGACCAGGGCAGCCACACCACCTGGTGGCGCGGCCTAGGCTGGCCCGCGCCAGGGGGTGGTGTGGGCCCCCTATGGCCCAACTCAAGCCCTCCTTCTGGCTTCCTTCGTCTTTTGGAAAAATAGGATTTTTCGTATATTTTCCCGGATTTTCTAATCTTCGCGAATTTTGCCTCCAAACAGCACCTTTTCCATCAGAATCCTGACTGCAGTGGTCCATGCTCCAAAAGTCATCAACCATGCAAAAACAGATGAAATAACATAAGTATCACCTCTCAATATGAAATATATCAATGAATAATAGTGAATTATGACATAGAATAGTGATGCAAAATGGACGTATCGCACATATGGATCCACAAGTGTCATTGAAATGTGTGTTCTCTTTAGAGACCACACATGGATCCACAAGTGTCATTGCATGTGTGTTCTTTTTATTAACAACAACCAGAGTCATTGCATGTGTGTTCTTTTCACATACCACCTATGGATCCACCAGTGTCATTAAATGTGTGTTCTCTTCAGAGACCACACATGGATCCACAAGTGTAATTGCATGTGTGCTATTTTTACTAATAGCAACTGGAGTCATTTCATGACTGTTCTGTTCACATACAACATATGAATCCACCAGTGTCATTGAAATGTGTGTTCTCTTCAAAGACCACACATGGATCCACTAGTGTCATTGCATGTGTGTTCTTTTTTACAAACAACAACCAGGGTCATTGCATGTGTGTTATTTTCACAATCCACCTATGGATCCACTGTAGTCATTGCATGTGTGGTCTTCTCATTAACCACAGCTAGAGTCATTGCATGTGTGTTCTCTTCAGAGACTACACATGGATCCACCAGTGTCATTGCATGTGTGTTCTTTTTACTAACAACAACTAGAGTCAATTCATGACTATTCTTTTCACATACCACCTATGGATCCACTACTGTCATTGCATGTGTGTTCTCTTCAGAGACCACACATGGATCCACCAGTGTCATTGCATGTGTGTTCTTTTTACTAACAACAACCAGAGTCATTGCATGTGTGTTCTTTTCACGTACCACCTATGGATCTACCAGTGTCATTGGAATGTGTGTTCTCTTCAGAGACCACACATGGAACCACCAGTGTAATTGCATGTGTGCTCTTTTTACTAACAACAACTAGAGTCATTTCATGACTGTTCTTTTCACATACCACATATGGATCCACCAGTGTCATTGAACTGTGTGTTCTCTTCAGAGACCACACATGGATCCACCAGTGTCATGGCATGTGTGTTCTTTTAACTAACAACAACCAGAGTCATTGCATGTGTGTTCTTTTCACAATCCACCTATGGATCCACCAGTGTCATTGCATGTGTGTTCTTCTCATTAACCACAGCTAGAGTCATTGCATGTGTATTCTCTTCAAAGACCACACATGGATCCACCAGTGTCGTTGCATGTGTGTTCTTTTGACTAACAACAACTGGAGTCATTTCATGACTATTCTTTTCACATACCACATATGGATCCACTAGTGTCATTGAAATATGTGTTCTCTTTAGAGACCACACATGGATCCACCACTATCATTGCATGTGTGTTCTTTTTACTAACAACCAGAGTCATTGCATGTGTGTTATTTTCACAATCCACCTATGGATCCACCGTAGTCATTGCATGTGTGTCCGTATCATTAACCACAGCTAGATTCATTGCATGTGTGTTCTCTTCAGAGACCACACATGGATCCACCAGTGTCATTGCATGTGTGTTCTTTTTACTAATGACAACCAGAGTCATTGCATGTGTGTTCTTTTCACATACCACATATGGATCAACAAGTATCATTGAAATGTGTGTTCTCTTTAGAGACCACACATGGAACCACCATTGTCATTGCTTGTGTGCTCTTTTTGCTAACAACAACCAGAGTCATTGCATGTGTGTTCTTTTCACATACCACCTATGGATCCACCAGTGTCATTGCATGTGTGTTCTCTTCAGAGACCACACATGGATCCACCAGTGTCATTGCATGTGTGTTCTTTTTACTAACAACAACTAGAGTCATTTCATGACTATTCTTTACACATACCACATATGTATCCACCAATGTCATTGAAATGTGTGTTCTCTTCAGAGACCACACATGGATCCACCAATGTCATTACATGTGTGTTCTTTTTACTAACAACAAGCAGAGTCATTGCATGTGTGTTCTTTTCACATACCATCTATGGATCCACCAGTGTCATTGAAATTTGTGTTCTCTTCAGAGACCACACATGGAACCACCAGTGTAATTGCATGTGTGCTCTTTTTACTAACAACAACTAGAGTCATTTCTGACTGTTCTTTTCACATACCACATATGGATCCACCAGTGTGATGGCATGTGTGTTCTTTTAACTAACAACAACTAGAGTCATTGCATGTGTGTTCTTTTCACAATCCACCTGTGGATCCACTAGTGTCATTGCATGTGTGTTCTTCTCATTAACCACAGCTAGAGTCATTGCATGTGTGTTCTCTTCAAAGACTACACATGGATCCACCAGTGTCATTGCATGTGTGTTCTTTTTACTAACAACAACTGGAGTCATTTCATGACTATTCTTTTTCACATACCGCATATGGATCCACTAGTGTCATTGAAATGTGTGTTCTCTTAAGAGACTACACATGGATCCACCAGTGTCATTGCATGTGTGTTCTTTTTACTAACAACAACCAGAGTCATTGCATGTGTGTTATTTTCACAGTCCACCTATGGATCCACCGTAGTCATTTCATGTGTGTTCTTCTCATTAACCACAGCTAGAGTCTCCATGAGTGTCATTGCATGTGTGTTCTTTTTACTAAGAACAACTCGAGCCATTTCATGGCTATTTTTTAACATACCACATATGGACCCACCAGTGTCATTAAAATGTGTGTTCTCTTCAGAGACCACACATGGATCCACCAGTGTCATTGCATGTGTGTTCTTTTTACTAACAACAACCAGATTCATTGCATGTGTGTTCTTTTCACATACCACCTATGGATCCACTAGTGTCATTGCATGTGTGTTCTCTTCCGAGACCACACATGGACCCACCAGTGTCATTGCATGTGTGTTATTTTTACTAACAACAACTGGAGTCATTTCATGACTATTCTTTTCACATACCACATATGGATCCACCAGTGTCATTGAAATGTGTGTTCTCTTCAGAGACCACACATGGATCCACCAGTGTCATTGCTTGTGTGTTCTATTTACTAACAACAACCAGAGTCATTGCATGTGTGTTCTTTTCACGTACCACCTATGGATCCACCAGTGTCATTGGAATGTGTGTTCTCTTCAGAGACCACACATGGAACCACCAGTGTAATAGCATGTGTGCTCTTTTTACTAACAACAACTAGATTCATTTCATGAATGTTCTTTTCACGTACCACATATGGATCCACTAGTGTCATTGAAATGTGTGTTCTCTTCAGAGACCACACATGGATCCACCAGTCTCATGGCATGTGTGTTCTTTTAACTAACAACAACCAGAGTCATTGCATGTGTGTTCTTTTCACAATCCACCTATGGATCCACCAGTGTCATTGCACGTTTGTTCTTCTCATTAACCATAGCTAGAGTCATTGAAATGTGTGTTCTCTTCAGAGACCACACATGGATCCACCAGTGTCATTGCATGTGTGTTCTTTTTACTAACAACAACCAGAGTCATTGCATGTGTGTTCTTTTCACATACCACCTATGGATCCACTAGTGTCATTGCATGTGTGTTCTCTTCAGAGACCACACATGGATCCACCAGTGTCCTTGCATGTGTGTTCTTTTTACTAACAACAACTGGAGTCATTTCATGACTATTCTTTACACATACCACATATGGATCCACCAGTGTCATTGAAATGTGTGTTCTCTTCAGAGACCACACATGGATCCACCAGTGTTATTGCATGTGTGTTCTTTTTACTAACGACAACCAGAGTCATTGGATGTGTGTTCTTTTCACATACCACATAGGGATCAACCTGTGTCATTATAATGTGTGTTCTCTTTAGAGACCACACATGGAACCACCATTGTCATTGCATGTGTGTCCTTTTTACTAACAACAACCAGAGTCATTGCATGTGTGTTCTTTTCACATACCACCTATGGATCCACCAGTGTCATTGCATGTGTGTTCTCTTCAGAGACCACACATGGATCCACCAGTGTCATTGCATGTGTGTTCTTTTTACTAACAACAACTGGAGTCATTTCATGACTATTCTTTACACATACCACATAAGTATCCACCAATGTCATTGAAATGTGTGTTCTCTTCAGAGACCACACATGGATCCACCAGTGTCATTACATGTGTGTTCTTTTTACTAACAACAAGCAGAGTCATTGCATGTGTGTTCTTTTCACATACCAGCTATGGATCCACCAGTGTCATTGAATTTGTGTTCTCTTCAGAGACCACACATGGAACCACCAGTGTAATTGCATGTGTGCTCTTTTTACTAACAACAACTAGAGTCATTTCATGACTGTTCTTTTCACATACCACATATGGATCCACCAGTGTCATTGAAATATGTGTTTTCTTCAGAGACCATACATGGATCCACCAGTGTGATGGCATGTGTGTTCTTTTAACTAACAACAACTAGAGTCATTGCATGTGTGTTCTTTTCAAAATCCACCTGTGGATCCACTAGTGTCATTGCATGTGTGTTCTTCTCATTAACCACAACTAGAGTCATTGCATGTGTGTTCTCTTCAAAGACCACACATGGATCCACCAGTGTCATTCCATGTGTGTTCTTTTTACTAACAACAACTGGAGTCATTTCATGACTATTCTTTTTCACATACCGCATATGGATCCACTAGTGTCATTGAAATGTGTGTTCTCTTCAGAGACTACATATGGATCCACCAGTGTCATTGCATGTGTGTTCTTTTTACTAACAACAACCAGAGTCATTGCATGTGTGTTATTTTCACAATCCACCTATGGATCCACCGTAGTCATTGCATGTGTGTTCTTCTCATTAACCACAGCTAGAGTCTCCACGAGTGTCATTGCATGTGTGTTCTTTTTACTAACAACAACCCGAGTCATTTCATGACTATTCTTTTCACATACCACATATGGACCCACCAGTGTCATTGAAATGTGTGTTCTCTTTAGAGACCACACATGGATCCACCAGTGTCATTGCATGTGTGTTCTTTTTACTAACAACAACCAGATTCATTGCATGTGTGTTGTTTTCACATACCACCTATGGATCCACCAGTGTCATTGCATGTGTGTTCTCTTCAGAGACCACACATGGACCCACCAGTGTCATTGCATGTGTGTTATTTTTACTAACAACAACTAGAGTCATTTCATGACTATTCTTTTCACATACCACATATGGATCCACCAATGTCATTGAAATGTGTGTTCTCTTCAGATACCACACATGGATCCACCAGTGTCATTGCATGTGTGTTCTATTTACTAACAACAACCAGAGTCATTGCATGTGTGTTCTTTTCACGTACCACCTATGGATCCACCAGTGTCATTGGAATGTGTGTTCTCTTCAGAGACCACACATGGAACCACCAGCGTAATAGCATGTGTGCTCTTTTTACTAACAACAACTAGAGTCATTTCATGAATGTTCTTTTCACATACCACATATGGATCCACCAGTGTCATTGAAATGTGTGTTCTCTTCAGAGACCACATATGGATCCACCAGTGTCATGGCATGTGTGTTCTTTTAACTAACAACAACTAGAGTCATTGCATGTGTGTTCTTTTCACAATACACCTACGGATCCACCAGTGTCATTTCATGTTTGTTCTCTTCAGAGACCACACATGGACCCACCAGTGTCATTGCATGTGTGTTATTTTTACTAACAACAACTAGAGTCATTTCATGACTATTCTTTTCACATACCACATATGGATCCACCAGTGTCATTGAAATGTGTGTTCTCTTCAGAGACCACACATGGATCCACCAGTGTCATTGCATGTGTGTTCTATTTACTAACAACAACCAGAGTCATTGCATGTGTGTTGTTTTCACGTACCACCTATGGATCCACCAGTGTCATTGGAATGTGTGTTCTCTTCAGAGACCACACATGGAACCAGCAGTGTAATAGCATGTGTGCTCTTTTTACTAACAACAACTTGAGTCATTTCATGAATGTTCTTTTCACATACCACATATGGATCCACCAGAGTCATTGAAATGTGTGTTCTCTTCAGAGACCACACATGGATCCACCAGTGTCATGGCATGTGTGTTCTTTTAACTAACAACAACCAGAGTCATTGCATGTGTGTTCTTTTCACAATCCACCTACGGATCCACCAGAGTCATTGAAATGTGTGTTCTCTTCAAACACCACACATGGATCCACCAGTGTCATTGCATGTGTGTTCTTTTTACTAACAACAACCAGAGTCACTGCATATGTGTTCTTTTCACATACCACCTATGGATCCACCAGTGTCATTGCATGTGTGTTCTCTTTAGAGACCACACATGGATCCACCAGTGTCCTTGCATGTGTGTTCTTTTTACTAACAATAAGTGGAGTCATTTCATGACTATTCTTTACACATACCACATATGGATCCACCAGTGTCATTGAAATGTGTGTTCTCTTCAGAGACCACACATGGATCCACCAATGTCATTGCATGTGTGTTCTTTTTACTAACGACAACCAGAGTAATTGCATGTGTGTTCTTTTCACATACCACATATGGATCAACCAGTGTCATTGAAATGTGTGTTCTCTTTAGAGACCACACATGGAACCACCATTGTCATTGCATGTGTGTTCTTTTTACTAACAACAACTGGAGTCATTTCATGACTATTGTTTTCACATACCACATATGGATCCCCTAGCGTCATTAAAATGTGTGTTCTCTTCAGAGACCACACATGGATCCACTAGTGTCATTGCATGTGTGTTCTTTTTACTAACAACAACCAGAGTCATTGCATGTGTGTTCTTTTCACATACCACCTATGGATCCACCAGTGTCATTAAAATGTGTGTTACCTTCAGAGAGCTCTCATGGAACCTCGAGTGTATTTGCTTGTGTGCTCTTTTTACTAACTACAACTAGAGTCATTTCATGACTGTTTTTTTACATACCACATATGGATCCACCAGTGTCATTGAAATGTGTGTTCTCTTCAGTGACCACACATGGATCCACCAGTGTCATGGCATGATTGTTCTTTTAACTAACAACAACTAGAGCCATTGCATGTGTGTTCTTTTCACAATCCACCTATGGATCCACTAGTGTCATTGCATGTGTGTTCTTCTCATTAACCACATCTAGAGTCATTGCATGTGTGTTCTCTCCAAAGACCACACATGGATCCACTAGTGTCATTGCATGTGTGTTCTTTTTACTAACAACAACTAGAGTCATTTCATGACTATTCTTTTCACATACCACATATGGATCCACCAGTGTCATTGAACTATGTGTTCTCTTCAAAGACCACACATGGATCCACCAGTGTCATTGCATGTGTGTTGTTTTTACTAACAACAACCAGAGTCATTGCATGTGTGTCATTTTCACAATCCACCTATGGATCCACCATAGTCATTTCATGTGTTTTCTTCTCATTAACCACAGCTAGAGTCTCCACGAGTGTCATTGCATGTGTGTTATTTTTACTAACAACAACCCGAGTCATTTCATGACTATTCTTTTCACATACCACATATGGATCCACCAGTGTCATTGAAATGTGTGTTCTCTTTAGAGACCACACGTGGATCCACTAGTGTCATTGCATGTGTGTTCTTTTTACTAACAACAACTGGAGTCATTTCATGACTATTCTTTACACATACCACATATGGATCCACTAGTGTCATTGAATTGTGTGTTCTCTTTAGAGACCACACATGGATCCACCAGTGTCATTGCATGTGTGTTCTTTTTACTAACAACAACTAGAATCATTGCGTGTGTGTTCTTTTTAAAGACCACACATGGATCCACCAGTGCCATTGCATGTGTGTTCTTTTTACTAACAACAACTGGAGTCATTTCATGACTATTCTTTTCACATACCACATATGGATCCACCAGTGTCATTGAAATGTGTGTTCTCTTCAGAGACCACACATGGATCCACCAGTGTCATTGCATGTGTGTTCTATTTACTAACAACAACCAGAGTCATTGCATGTGTGTTGTTTTCACGTACCACCTATGGATCCACCAGTGTCATTGGAATGTGTGTTCTCTTCAGAGACCACACATGGAACCAGCAGTGTAATAGCATGTGTGCTCTTTTTACTAACAACAACTTGAGTCATTTCATGAATGTTCTTTTCACATACCACATATGGATCCACCAGAGTCATTGAAATGTGTGTTCTCTTCAGAGACCACACATGGATCCACCAGTGTCATGGCATGTGTGTTCTTTTAACTAACAACAACCAGAGTCATTGCATGTGTGTTCTTTTCACAATCCACCTACGGATCCACCAGAGTCATTGAAATGTGTGTTCTCTTCAAACACCACACATGGATCCACCAGTGTCATTGCATGTGTGTTCTTTTTACTAACAACAACCAGAGTCACTGCATATGTGTTCTTTTCACATACCACCTATGGATCCACCAGTGTCATTGCATGTGTGTTCTCTTTAGAGACCACACATGGATCCACCAGTGTCCTTGCATGTGTGTTCTTTTTACTAACAATAAGTGGAGTCATTTCATGACTATTCTTTACACATACCACATATGGATCCACCAGTGTCATTGAAATGTGTGTTCTCTTCAGAGACCACACATGGATCCACCAATGTCATTGCATGTGTGTTCTTTTTACTAACGACAACCAGAGTAATTGCATGTGTGTTCTTTTCACATACCACATATGGATCAACCAGTGTCATTGAAATGTGTGTTCTCTTTAGAGACCACACATGGAACCACCATTGTCATTGCATGTGTGTTCTTTTTACTAACAACAACTGGAGTCATTTCATGACTATTGTTTTCACATACCACATATGGATCCCCTAGCGTCATTAAAATGTGTGTTCTCTTCAGAGACCACACATGGATCCACTAGTGTCATTGCATGTGTGTTCTTTTTACTAACAACAACCAGAGTCATTGCATGTGTGTTCTTTTCACATACCACCTATGGATCCACCAGTGTCATTAAAATGTGTGTTCCCTTCAGAGACCACACATGGAACCACCAGTGTAATTGCATGTGTGCTCTTTTTACTAACTACAACTAGAGTCATTTCATGACTGTTTTTTTACATACCACATATGGATCCACCAGTGTCATTGAAATGTGTGTTCTCTTCAGTGACCACACATGGATCCACCAGTGTCATGGCATGATTGTTCTTTTAACTAACAACAACTAGAGCCATTGCATGTGTGTTCTTTTCACAATCCACCTATGGATCCACTAGTGTCATTGCATGTGTGTTCTTCTCATTAACCACATCTAGAGTCATTGCATGTGTGTTCTCTCCAAAGACCACACATGGATCCACTAGTGTCATTGCATGTGTGTTCTTTTTACTAACAACAACTAGAGTCATTTCATGACTATTCTTTTCACATACCACATATGGATCCACCAGTGTCATTGAACTATGTGTTCTCTTCAAAGACCACACATGGATCCACCAGTGTCATTGCATGTGTGTTGTTTTTACTAACAACAACCAGAGTCATTGCATGTGTGTCATTTTCACAATCCACCTATGGATCCACCATAGTCATTTCATGTGTTTTCTTCTCATTAACCACAGCTAGAGTCTCCACGAGTGTCATTGCATGTGTGTTATTTTTACTAACAACAACCCGAGTCATTTCATGACTATTCTTTTCACATACCACATATGGATCCACCAGTGTCATTGAAATGTGTGTTCTCTTTAGAGACCACACGTGGATCCACTAGTGTCATTGCATGTGTGTTCTTTTTACTAACAACAACTGGAGTCATTTCATGACTATTCTTTACACATACCACATATGGATCCACTAGTGTCATTGAATTGTGTGTTCTCTTTAGAGACCACACATGGATCCACCAGTGTCATTGCATGTGTGTTCTTTTTACTAACAACAACTAGAATCATTGCGTGTGTGTTCTTTTTAAAGACCACACATGGATCCACCAGTGCCATTGCATGTGTGTTCTTTTTACTAACAACAACTGGAGTCATTTCATGACTATTCTTTTCACATACCACATATGGATCCACCAGTGTCATTGAAATGTGTGTTCTCTTCAGAGACCACACATGGATCCACCAGTGTCATTGCATGTGTGTTCTTTTCACAATCCACCTATGGATCCACCATAGTCATTGCATGTGTGTTCTTCTCATTAAATACAGCTAGAGTCTCCACGAGTGTCATTGCATGTGTGTTCTTTTTACTAACAACAACCCAGGTCATTTCATGACTATTCTTTTCACATACCACATATGGATCCACCAGTGTCATTGAAATGTGTGTTCTCTTCAGACACCACACATGGATCCACCAGTGTCATTGCATGTGTGTTCTTTTTACTAATGACAACCAGAGTCATTCTATGTGTGTTCTTTTCACATACCACATACGGATCCACCATTGTCATTGAAATGTGTGTTCTTTTTCCTAACAACAACTAGAGTCATTTCATGACTATTCTTTACACATACCACATATGTATCCACCAGTGTCATTGAAATGTGTGTTCTCTTCAGAGACCACACATGGATCCACCGGTGTCATTGCATGTGTGTTCTTTTTACTAACAATAACCAGAGTCATTGCATGTGTGTTCTTTTCACATACCACCTATGGATCCACTAGTGTCATTGCATGTGTGTTCTCTTCAGAGACCACACATCGATCCACCAGTGTCATTGCATGTGTGTTCTCTTCAGAGACCACAAATGGACCCACCAGTGTCATTGCATGTATGTTATTTTTACTACCAACAACTGGAGTCATTTCATGACTATTCTTTTCACATACCACATATGGATCCACCAGTGTCATTGAAATGTGTGTTCTCTTCAGAGACCACACATGGATCCACCAGTGTCATTGCATGTGTGTTCTTTTTACTAACAACAACTGGAGTCATTTCATGACTATTCTTTACACACACCACATATGTATCCACCAGTGCCATTGAAATGTGTGTTCTTGTAGCATCCCAATTGTCTAACAATTGCAATGCTACTAGCCTAGTCTATATAAATGTTACTTCCTACATATAATTGTTGCATCATAATTATATCATGCTCATGTCATCATGCCACATTGCATTTGAGCATCATATAAAACCCTTTTCATTTGGTTCTTCTCTCATATGCATTATTAATTGTATTTGCCTCTTGATATATTGTATTTGGTTCTTGATAAATGCCTGATTCCCAAGTTGAGTTGGGGGCATATCTTTTATTCAACTCCATCACCTTTTCTTTGTCACCACCTTATAATTCCACCATCCTAATTATCCATGAGCTTTTACATTTTTCTTTGGCATTTAATCTAGCTCATGTGGGAATTGGATGGATCCACTTCTAACTCCACATGCTCCAATATTAGCATCATGTTGTTTTCACATTATTGATATGTGGAGCCACCTTTACATGCATTATGAGTGGATTTCCTCTTTCCAGCTTCCATATGGATTGTATTGGAATTTTGCTCATGTTGGGATATTATTGGGGATATTATGCACCTAGTGGAACACACACACAAGCATGTTCCAAATTATATTCAAATATGATCATCTCCATCTACTCCACATGGGACCTGCTTTTAATTCCTTTTGCTTGACCTTACTCCATATTTTGGAATGCACATGAATAAATGTCATGGGAATTTATTATTGTTTTTACAAGACTAAACATGGAATCTATTATTCATGCATGAGCCATGCAAACCTCACCACCATCCCCTTCTTTTGGTTTTTCTTGTATTTTTGGAAGTCGAGCATGGTTCTTTGAGAATCAATTCTTGTTGGCTCTATTCTTTTTGCTCTTACCCTAAACCCTCACCATCTTGATCTTTCTTCTTGCCATGTGCACCTAAAATTCTAAACACCCCATCTCTATCTCTCTTCTTCTCCACCATCACCATGTGTCCAACAATAACCCTCTCACCACTCATCTCCACCTAGCTTGATCATGTGGGTATGCAAAACCCTAACCCTAACAACCCTACCACCCTACCCCACCTTCACCATCTGCCCCACCACCCTTCTCTCTAGCCAGGCCGAGCCTCCCCTCTCCCTACCCTAACCCTAACCACCCTCTCTAACCATTGTCTAACCCTGACCCGAGCCTCCCCCTCTTGGTACCTGTCTCTCTCCCTGCCAAGAGGCCCCACACCCGAGCCTGCTGCTCCTTGGCCTCACCCTGACCCTACCTGCAGCCACCCCACACCCCTTCCAAGCCGGACGAGCACATGCTCGTGGAGAGAAAGGGAAAAGGTGGCCGAGCCACCTTTTCACCACCGTGCTCCCCATGGCCTCCCCCTTCAACCCCGTCCTTATCTCCAACCACTCGCCCCTCTGTCGTGCCCTAGTGCCTCTCCCCTGGCCTCTGCACCGATCCTCTTCTTCCCCCGCTATCTCCTCTCCACCCCGGCGACCACCGTCGGCCTCCACCTTCATCTCCTCGTTGCTGTGCGGCGAGCGTGGCGTGCTGGTGTCGGGGAAGACCAAGGAAGCCCCTGCATCGCCTCGGTCCACATTGCCAAGGAGGAGAAGCCCCAGACCTACTGCAGATCCACGACGCTGACGAGCAAAACCCTAGCTCTGGTCGTCTGCTTAGACGCCGATCCACTGCCTCTCCGGCCGATTCGCCACCACCGTTCTCTCTGCGGTGAGCCCTTTTCCCTCCCTGACATCCTCTGCCTCGCCGTAACCTTCTGGCCTCGCCGGACGTTGCGCCGAGCACACTTGGTGCAGCGGCAGGCGCTGGCGTCTGCCCGTCTCCGCGCCGCATCACGCCTTACCTAGCCGCGCCACGGCAACCTACCAACAACCCCTCCGAGCCACAGCGGTCGCCGTTATCGTGCGCGCGCACCAGATCGTGGGTTCGATCCCCCGCCACGTGCTGTCGCCGTTCTCTGTCAGTTTCGTCAGAAAACCGCGAGAAGAGAAACAGTAGCCCGTGCGCACTTTGCATTCCTCCCCCACAAAACTTTTTCTCTAAACCCGCGCTCCCTTGGCCCCACCTGTCAACAGCTGTTACCGTTTTACAGAAACGCACCCGGGGTTCCAGGTCCTCACCCGCGGTCCCCTTTCGCTCCGTGTGGCCAGCCCACTCCCTCTCGCTGGCGCGTGGGCCCACGCGAGCGCCAGGTCCACCGAGCAATGGCTGCGGCTAGCTTCTGCTGCGGTGAGAAAAACCCGCATCTATGCAACGTTTTCAGCTGGGCCCAGTTAGCGCCGGCCCCACTCGTCGGTGGCTGGGCTAGCTCGTCCTGTGTATAAAAAGCCTGGGCGTTTTCTGTTTAGATAAAACAATTTCAGAAATGTGTTAATATGATTTAAATCTGTTTTTAATAACTTTTAATTTGTAATTCCAAATAATACAAATGATATATGTTTTGGAATCAGAAAAATGTGACGATTTCAGATATGCCATTCAAAATATCTTTTGAGCTTTTTAAATTTTCGAATTTATATAAATGTAATAAAAAGGCCTTTTCTTAATTAATTAATAACTTTAAATCTACAACTCCAAATTCGACAAATAATATTTCTAAATCGATCAGCATGACGGGCCCGTTCTAACTATGCATTCCATGTTCTGAATTGCAGCATGCATCATATAAATATTAAGTGGACAACAAGTGTTATCGGAGCAAAACATGACTAAAACCTAATAAAATGCTTTATTCTTGTACCCCACACCTCACCCATGCCATGCTACTTTATTGCCATGTAAATTGTGCATCATTCATCATACCATGCTTGTTTGCTTGTCGCATTTTATTTATATGCTTGTGCACTTTATTTATGTTGGCCCTTGTTTGTTTGGTTCTTCTTCGAATAGACGCCAAGCAGGGGAAATACCAGGAATCCCAGGAGTACTACCCAGATCCTTCTCTCGCTTCAACTGAGCTGTCAGGCAAGCACTACCACATGCTTGCATACATATAGTACCTATTTCCTCTATCTTATTCTTGCATCATTGAGTCGCGATTGCATTAAATTGAATCCCAAGTACTGCATAGCCTTTACTTTTAAACCCCACCGAAGCTTGTTCCTCCATCCCATGAGCCATTACTACAGGAGTTGTTTGAGCCATGCGAGTCGTAGAACAACATGTGTAGGGTATGTGAGTGTCTGATGGATAACGAGGTACCTAAACAACTTAACCTGAGTAGTAATGGGATAACTAATGAAAGAGGCACTGATGGGCAATATCTGTTATTTGGTTTTTCATGCTCACTTGTGTCCCGTAGGACCCCGAGTACTTGATTCCTGTTCCTTGACTATTCGCACTATCCACATCCGGGAGGCCGTGGACCCCCCTGAGCCATAGCTTGATTCATATCTATTTCTTGGGGCCACAAACTAGTTTGGGGTTTTATTACTATCCTGTACTTATAACATGCTTTACTGCTTTATTTAAGACTGTGCGTGGAGAACCTGTACTGTTTTGGATCGCGCCACATTTTCGCGGTATCCACAAGCCCAGTCACACTTTCGGGTTCCCAGTCGTTTACAACCGTCGTCGCAAACCCTGGGTCCATCTCGGAGCCGGCCGACTTCGTTGCGTGTAGCTTATTGGGGTGGCCCCCTGAAATATTTCTGAATCCTGTGATCGCTTTGTCGTGAATGCCTCGTTGAGTTTTGATTTGGTTTTTCCGAGGTTGATCGAGTGTGTGTTGCTAATTGTGCACCCCTGCAGGGTAAATCTTTCTGAAAGCCGTGTCCGCGGTTATGGACGACTTGGAGCACAGTTTCTCGATCATAGACAAGTATAACTAAAGTACCGCTTTTAATTTGACTAAGTACTTGTCTAGTAAATAGTGCAATACTCATGGAATGGTTAATAAAACTGCCAACAGATGGGTTGTTCGTCCGCTTTCTCGTTGGTAAGCGAGAAGGAGGATGGATCTGTTAATTATACTGTTATAACTATTGTTACTAATTAACGGACATCCGTCTATCATTGGTTAGGCGGATGGTTAGCGAGTATCTATAGACTTGTTAGTTATTATCTTTTGCTGCAATTGCGTCACCCCAGGTATATGTCCCCTTTAGAGGCATAAAGACTTGCTGAGTACCCCTAGGGTCTCACACGATAAATTGTTTGATTCAGATGAACAGGTGTACTCGCAAGATGGATACTGGGTGGAGGAGACAGATGATGTTGGAAACAATCACGCGGTGTAGAGATTCTGGGGATGGGGATCCGTGAGATTTGTGGGCGAGATGTGTTTATTTATGTGGCATCTTATGCCGATTTGCTTCTTATCCATACTCGGATCTTGTTTTCTGCTTTCGCCTGATACTCTGATGTTTGATGTATGAGGAGCTATCCTAAACTATTATCTCTATCTAGGATATTTGGATCTTGCCGTATGGCGTTGCAATATTTCTATTTATTTTAGATGGAATGGCTCTGAAAACTGTTGTATGGTGGCTTGCATACATACTCACTTGTGTATGTAGTTGATCCCTTCGCCTGCCGATTACGCCGCTCGTTCTTGTCCCGATGTTCTGGAAGTGGTTAGGACGGCCGCAAGGTCTACCTGTGAGTGGCCCCTGGCCCCACCATACTATTTTAACCACTTTCGCTCATCCAGGCATGCAACTTAGAGCGTAATTCACTGAGGTAGTTACAATTGGTATCAGAGCCATCCCGCCCTTCAGGGTCTCAGCCAAATGGTCGTTGTCAGTCTAGCAAATATTTTTGGTAGTTATGTATACTAGGGAAAAACAAAAAAAAACGTGAGAGTAGGACTGCTTCCATTTTTCTTCTTACCCACCCACCCACCCTTTTTCTGGTAAGGAAGTGTAACGTTTTCAATCCTCTTCTAAAATTCAAACTAGGATTCACGTGTTCTGGGTTCCGTAGTACCATAGGTTGTGTGTGTGTAACTCCTTGTCTATCTGTTGCATCCAACATATTATCACTATCTGCCTTTTGGTTATCAACTGTTGGTACATTCCATACCGACAGGCCTTTGTAAACCGACGCGATCTATCCGACTCTTTGTTAACCGGCGCAATCTTGCTAAGGGTGTTCTTCCTTCCTGCATGCTTTCATAGAATGTGGAGTTGCTAATCTCTATCTTATAAGTGGTTTTGCGCATCTATTGGTATTTTAATACCGACAAATGCGGGAAATTTTTCTTTGATACATCTGTGTTTCCACACTCCTCTTCAGTCGTGTGTGAAACATTATCTTTCTTCCTTTTATCGGCATGTTCATGCTAACCCATTCTTTTGTCACCGACGCTTAATCCTGGAGTTTTACTTCATCTTCAAATTCTCTTGGGTTAATTACATAACAAGTGTCGATCTGATGCTGGTGATTGTAAATTGGTTCTCGGCATAGCTATATGACACTTATCATGAGTGGAGTATGGTTAATGTTATCAATTTCATCCTCCAAATGGTGACGGTTATCTCCTATGATTTTGAGTTACACCATGATCATATCTATGCATATTCAAGTATCTTTGCCAATCCGGAGTTTTTCTTAAAAGCCCTACGGTGGTCTATCATCTGTTTATCGTGCTTCACATATTTTGGAACTCCATATCTGCAAAATTCTCGTTGATACGAGGGAATTGC
Source organism: Avena insularis (assembly GCA_023614405.1). Classification (NCBI taxonomy): domain Eukaryota; kingdom Viridiplantae; phylum Streptophyta; class Magnoliopsida; order Poales; family Poaceae; genus Avena; species Avena insularis. The sequence goes on along the minus strand of CM042696.1, from coordinate 88,136,287 downwards.
ATCTTTTCGCCTCTGATAGCTTTTCTTAAGGCATGAGCTATCATCGTTCCTTTATCCAAGATCTCTTTATCTTTGTAACCGGCGATCCAATCGACAATGTGAACCAAGTGGTATTTCTTGTTCTCTTCCGAAGGACCAGATAGTCTATTCTGCCAGTGCATCTCTTTCAACACGAACCCGTGCTCTTAATGTTGATCTTTCAAAGAGCATTGAGCTTAGAAAGTGTTTCGAGCATTTGTTCGTTTCTCCCGCCTCTTGAACTTGATATTCTTGGAATATCTTGTTAATCCATGGTGGTATATGTTGATAATATGCTGGCCTATTCTATATCAATGGAAGGACATGGAAGATCATCTGTGTCTTTTTCTCTCAAGCTTCGTGAACACCACTTGTGTGCAAAGTTCTCAAAGTGTGAATTCTGGCTTCTTGAAGTCACCTATCTCGACCATGTCCTTCTGCTAAATACATCGCTTCAATTCTAGAATCAGCAAGCCCATTGTTAATTCCATCCTCCATCTTCAACCAACCCAGAGTTTTTCCTTGTTGGCAAGTTATCATCGTCGTTCCGCTGAAGATTTCCTCAAGACTGCTAAATCTCTCTCAATCATTTCGAGAAGAACATGAAGTTCTTTTCACCTCTGTCTCGTTCAGTAATCTTTGAAACCATCTCGTTCGATCGTCTATGCTCAATCCACCGGAGGCCATGAAGACTTTTCAGATCTTTTGTATTCCTTCTGTTCAAGTTGGTGCTATCTTTTTCGTTATCTGTGAAACCTTGCAGTTGTCCCCGTGATCTTCCCTCATATCTTTCCGGTGGCTTGTTACTTCTGATATGACGACAACATCACCATCGTTATCTATCTTGGATCCGGCGAATCGTTTGCATCTATCCTTGTTTTCTAACGGAGTTCCAGGAGTTAACCTTGTCAAGATTTCCAATCTGTCGTTGGGAGTTGGGTTGCATGATTTCCTTATTCATGTGCGGAGTAATGCTTTGAGTGCGGGATGGAGTAGCTACCATACCACTACTCTTATCATTCACTCTTGTACATTGAATTGGTGAATTAATGTGATTACACTCATTCCACGGAAGTTGGAAGTGGCCTTATACCTTGATACTTCTACTTCCGTCCTTGTTTTTCCGGAGTGCCCTCTCGGAGAACAAAAGCAATAATCTCTTGTTGGTGATCTCGTCTTTTCTACACGGAGCAAATCTTCAATTATCTGGTGGAAACCCATGCAAAATCTTCTCGGTCTTCTTCTTTATACCGGTGCTCGACATTCCCAAACAAGATGGAGGAAAGTATCTATCTCTTTGTTTCATCAATTCCTTTTATGTGGTAAAGACAATTATGGTGGATGCCATCAGCCGCAAATCTATTGCGTTAGCCTCAAGGTTAAAGAAAGCAATAAGTATCTCTACAATAAACTCCAGATCCTCTATATTCTTTTCTTCTCGGGATCCCACCATAATCTAGCATCACCTCCTTGTCTTGAAGATATATCCGCGCACCTCAACTGCTTGACCCTTTGGTTCTTACCAGTGCAACAAGAATCTAATCCGACAATGTCTAACTAAATCTTTCCGTTGATATCAAGGAACTCTATTGTTTGAAGGCGATATTGTTTCTGAACTTCTCTTCGCAAATCTGAGGGAAGGTACAGTGCTATTTTCATAGTAGTTGATAACTTCTCCAAAGTCGCTCTTTTCGTCTGTCAAGGGCAAGAATCATCATCACTTGCAGCTTCCGATCTTTAATCCTAACGGTGTATCCTTTCTTTATCCATGATACATCATTCGTCCTATTTTCTTTTACAAGTGGTTCTATTCTTTTATTATGTTTCTTGAGAAAACTGGAGCGATGTTCATCCTATCCTTCTTGTCTCACGATAATCCTTCAATTCTTCTAACCCTTTGTGTCTCAAGAAAAACGCAAGACTCGCAACAAGTCTAGCAAGTTTTTGTAAGGTGTAGTGGTCGCACCATTCCGTTGTTCACCAACTTTGTTCCGAACACCCGCCTCTCCTTGTGTGTTTTCTTTTTCCTAGGAATCTCGGGGCGAGATTCTTGTTAAGTGGGGGAGAGTTGTAGCATCCCAATTGTCTAACAATTGCAATGCTACTAGCCTAGTCTATATAAATGCTACTTCCTACATATAATTGTTGCATCATAACTATATCATGCTCATGTCATCATGCCACATTGCATTTGAGCATCATATAAATCCCTTTTCATTTGGTTCTTCTCTCATATGCATTATTAATTGTATTTTCCTCTTGATATATTGTATTTGGTTCTTGATAAATGCTTGATTCCCAAGTTGAGTTGGGGGCATATCTTTTATTCAACTCCATCACCTTTTCTTTGTCACCACCTTATAATTCCACCATCCTAAGTATCCATGAGCTTTTACATTTTCCTTTGGCATTTAATCTAGCTCATGTGGGAACGGGATGGATCCACTTCTAACTCCACATGCTCTCATATTAGCATCATGTTGTTTTCACATTATTGATATGTGGAGCCACCTTTGCATGCATTATGAGTGGCATTCCTCTTTCTAGCTTCCATATGGATTGTATTGGCATTTTGCTCATGTTGGGATATTATTGGGGATATTATGCACCTAGTGGAACACACACACTAGCATGTTCCAAATTATATTCAAATATGATCATCTCCATCTACTCCACATGGGACCTACTTTTAATTCCTTTTGCTTGACCTTACTCCATATTTTGGCATGCACATGAATAAATGTCATGGGAATTTATTACTGTTTTTACAAGACTAAACATGGCATCTATTATTCATGCATGAGCCATGCAAACCTCACCACCATCCCCTTCTTTTGGTTTTTCTTGTATTTTTGGAAGTGGAGCATGGTTCTTTGAGAATCAATTCTTGTTGGCTCTATTCTTTTTGCTCTTACCCTAAACCCTCACCATCTTGATCTTTCTTCTTGCCATGTGCACCTAAAATTCTAAACACCCCATCTCTATCTCTCTTCTTCTCCACCATCACCATGTGTCCAACAAAAACCCTCTCACCATTCATATCCACCTAGCTTGATCATGTGGGTATGCAAAACCCTGACCCTAACAACCCTACCACCCTACCCCACCTTCACCATCTGCCCCACCACCCTTCTCTCTAGCCAGGCCGAGCCTCCCCTCTCCCTACCCTAACCCTAACCACCCTCTCTAACCATTCTCTAACCCTAACCCGAGCTTCCCCTCTCGGTTCCTCTCTCTCCCTGCCAAGAGGCCCCACACCCGAGCCTGCTGCTCCTTGGCCTCACCCTGACCCCACCTGCAGCCACCCCACGCCCCTGCCAAGCCGGACGAGCACATGCTCGTGGAGAGAAAGGGAAAAGGTGGCCGAGCCACCTTTTTCACCACCGTGCTCCCCATGGCCTCCCCCTTCAACCCTGTCCTTATCTCCAACCACTCGCCCCTCTGCCGTGCCCTGGTGCCTCTCCCCTGGCCTCTGCGCCGATCCTCTTCTTCCCCCGCTATCTCCTCTCCACCCCGGCGACCATCGTCGGCCTCCACCTTCATCTCCTTGTTGCTGTGCGGCGGGCGTGGCATGCTGGTGTCGGGGAAGACCAAGGTAGCCCCTGCATCACCCCGATCCACGTCGCCAAGGAGGAGAAGCCCTAGACCTGCCGCAGATCCGCGACGCCGACGAGCGAAACCCTGGCTCTGGTCATCTGCTTCGCCGCTGATCCGCTGCCTCTCCGGCCGATTCGCCACCACTGTTCTCTCCGTGGTGAGCCCTTTTCCCTCCCTGACATCCTCTGCCTCGCCGTAACCTTTTGCCTCACCGGATATTGCGCCGAGCACACTCGGTGTAGCGGCAGGCGCTGGCGTTTGCCCGTCTCCGTGCCGCATCACGCCTTACCTAGCCGCGCCATGGCAACCTACCAACAACCCCACCGAGCCGCATCGGTCGCCGCCGCCGCGCGCGCGCACCAGATCATGGGTTCGATCCCCCGCCGTGCGCTGTCGCCGTTCTCTGGCAGTTTCGTCAGAAAACCACGAGAAGAGAAACAGTAGCCCGTGCGCACTTTGCATTCCCCCCCCCCCACAAACCTTTTTCTCTAAACCCGCGCTCCCCTGGCCCCACCTTTCAATAGCTTTTACCATTTTACAGAAATGCACCCGGGGTTCCAGGTCCTCACCCGCGGTCCCCCTCTACGCCGCGTGGCCAGCCCACTCCCTCTCGCTGGCGTGTGGGCCCGCGCGAGCGCCGGGTCCACTGAGCAGTGGCTGCGGCTAGCTTCTGCTGTGGTGAGAAAAACCCGCATCTGTGCAACGTTTCCAGCTAGGCCCAGTCAGCGCCGGCCCCACTCGTCGGTGGCTGGGGCTAGCTCGTCCTGTGTATAAAAAGCCTGGGTGTTTTCTGTTTAGATAAAACAATTTCAGAAATGTGTTAATATGATTTAAATCTGTTTTTAATAACTTTTAATTTGTAATTCCAAATAATACAAATGATATATGTTTTGGAATCAGAAAAATGTGAGGATTTCAGATATGCCATTCAAAATATCTTTTGAGATTTTTAAATTTTCGAATTTATTTAAATGTAATAAAAAGGCCTTTTCTTAATTAATTAATAACTTTAAATCTACAACTCCAAATTCGACAAATAATATGTCTAAATCGATCAGCGCGACGAGCCTGTTCTAACTATGCATTCCATGTTCTGAATTGCAGCATGCATCATATAAATATTAAGTGGACAGCAAGTGTTATGGGAGCAAAACATGACTAAAACCTAATAAAATGCTTTATTCTTGTACCCCACACCTCACCCATGCCATGCTACTTTATTGCCATGTAAATTGTGCATCATTCATCATGGCATGCTTGTTTGCTTGTCGCATTTTAATTCTTATGCGTGTGCACTTTATTTATGTTGGCCCTTGTTTGTTTGGTTCTTCTTCGAATAGACGCCGAGCAGGGGAAATACCAGGAATCCCAGGAGTACTACCCAGATCCTTCTCTCGCTTCAACTGAGCTGCCAGGCAAGCACTACCACATGCTTGCATACATATAGTACATATTGCCTCTATCTTATTCTTGCATCATTGAGTCGCGATTGCATTAAATTGAATCCCAAGTACTGCATAGCCTTTACTTCTAAACCCCACTGAAGCTTGTTCCTCCATCCCATGAGCCATTACTACATGAGTTGTTTGAGCCATGCGAGTCGTAGAACAGCATGTGTAGGGTATGTGAGTGTCTGATGGATAACGAGGTACCTAAACAACTTAACCTGAGTAGTAATGGGATAACTAATGAAAGAGGCACCGGTGGGCAATATCTGTTATTTGGTTTTTCATGCTCACTTGTGTCCCGTAGGACCCTGAGTACTTGATTCCCGTTCCTTGACTATTCTCACTATCCACATCCGGGAGGCCGTGGACCCCCCTGAGCCAGAGCTTGATTCATATCTATTTCTTGGGGCCACAAACTAGTTTGGGGTTTTATTACTATCCTGTACTTATGCCATGCTTTACTGCTTTATTTAAGATTGTGCGTGGAGCACCTGTACTGTTTTGGATCGCGCCATGTTTTCGCGGTATCCACAAGCCCAGTCACACTTTCGGGTTCCCAGTCGTTTACAATCGTCGTCGCAAACCCTGGGTCCGTCTCGGAGCCGGCCGACTTTGTTGCGGGTAGCTTATTGGGGTGGCCCCCTGAAATATTTCTAAATCCTGTGATCGCTTTGTCGTGAATGCCTCGTTGGGTTTTGATTTGGTTTTTCCGAGGTTGATCGAGTGTGTGTTGCTAATTGTGCACCCCTGCAGGGTAAATCTTTCTGAAAGCCGTGTCCGCGGTTATGGACGACTTGGAGCACAGTTTCTCGATCATAGACAAGTATAACTAAAGTACCGCATTTAATTTGACTAAGTACTTGACTAGTAAATAGTGCAATACTCATGGAATGGTTAATAAAACTGCCAACGGATGGGTTGTTCGTCCGCTTTCTCGTTGGTAAGCGAGAAGGAGGATGGATCTGTTAATTATACTGTTATAACTGTTGTTACTAATTAACAGACATCCGTCTATCATTGGTTAGGCGGATGGTTAGCGAGTATCTATAGACTTGTTAGTTATTATCTTTTGCTGCAATTGCGTCACCCCAGGTATATGTCCCCTTTAGAGGCATAAAGACTTGCTGAGTACCCTAGGGTCTCACGATAAATTGTTTGATTCAGATGAACAGTGTACTGCAAGATGGATCTGTGGAGGAGACAGATGATGTTGGCAACGATCACGCGGTGTAGAGATTCTGGGGATGGGGATCCGTGAGATCTGTGGGCGGGATGTGTTTATTTATGTGGCATCTTATGCCGATTTGCTTCTTATCCATACTCGGATCTTGTTTTCTGCTTCCGCCTGATACTCTGATGTTTGATGTATGAGGAGCTATCCTAAACTATTATCTCTATCTAGGATATTTGGATCTTCTTGGTATGCAATATTTCTATTTCTTTTAGATGGAATGGCTCTGAAAACTGTTGTATGGTGGCTTGCATACTTCCTCACTTGTGTATGTAGTTGATCCCTTCGCCTGCCGATTACGCCGCTCGTTCTTGTCCCGATGTTCTGGAAGTGGTTAGGACGGCCGCAAGGTCTACCTGTGAGTGGCCCCTGGCCCTATCGTACTATTTTAACCACTTTCGCTCATCCAGGCATGCAACTTAGAGCGTAATTCATCGAGGTAGTTACAGTTCTCTTTAGAGACCACACATGGATCCACCAGTGTCATTGCATGTGTGTTCTTTTTACTAACAACAACCAGAGTCATTGCATGTGTGTTCTTTTCACATACCACCTATGGATCCACTACTGTCATTGCATGTGTGTTCTCTTCAGAGACCACACATGGATCCACCAGTGTCATTGCATGTGTGTTCTTTTTACTAACAACAACTAGAGTCATTGCATGTGTGTTATTTTCACAATCCACCTATGGATCCACCATAGTCATTGCATGTGTGTTCTTCTCATTAACCATAGCTAGAGTCTCCACGAGTGTCATTGCATGTGTGTTATTTTTAATAACAACAACCAGAGTCATTGCATGTGTGTTCTTTTCACATACCACCTATGGATCCACCAGTGTCATTGAAATGTGTGTTCTATTCAGAGACCACACATGGAACAACCAGTGTAATTGCATGTGTGCTCTTTTTACTAATAACAACTTGAGTCATTTCATGACTATTCTTTTCACATACCACATATGGATCCACCAGTGTCATTGAAATGTGTGTTCTCTTTAGAGACCACACATGGATCCACCAGTGTCATGGCATGTGTGTTCTTTTAACTAACAAAAACTAGAGTCATTGCATGTGTGTTGTTTTCACAATCCACCTATGGATCCACTAGTGTTATTGCATGTGTGTTCTTCTCATTAACCGCAGCTAGAGTCATTGCATGTGTGTTTTCTTCAAAGACCACACATGGATCCAATAGTGTCATTGCATGTGTGTTCTTTTTACTAACAACAACTGGAGTCATTTCATGACTATTCTTTTCACATACCACATATGGATCCACCAGTGTCATTGAAATGTGTGTTCTCTTCAGAGACCACACATGGATCCACCAGTGTCATTGCCTATGTGTTCTTTTTACTAACAACAACCAGAGTCATTGCATGTGTGTTATTTTCACAATCCACCATAGTCATTGCATGTGTGTTCTTCTCATTAACCACAGCTAGAGTCTCCACGAGTGTCATTGCATGTGTGTTCTTTTTACTAACAACAACCCGAGTCATTTCATGACTATTCTTTTCATGTACCACATATGGATCCACCAGTGTCATTGAAATGTGTGTTCTCTTCAGACACCACACATGGATACACTAGTGTCATTGCATGTGTGTTCTTTTTACTAACAACAACTAGAGTCATTGCATGTGTGTTCTTTTCACATACCACCTATGGATCCACCAATGTCATTGCATGTGTTTTATCTTCAGAGACCACACATGGACCCACCAGTGTCATTGCATGTGTGTTATTTTTACTAACAACAATTGGAGTCATTTCATGACTATTCTTTTCACATACCACATATGGATCCATCAGTGTCATTGAAATGTGAGTTCTCTTCAGAGACCACACATGGATCCACTAGTGTCATTGGATGTGTGTTCTATTTACTAACAACAACCAGAGTCATTGCATGTGTGTTCTTTTCACGTACCACCTATGGATCCACCAGTGTCATTGGAATGTGTGTTCTCTTTAGAGACCACACATGGAACCACCAGTGTAATTGCATGTGTGCTCTTTTTACTAACAACAACTAGAGTCATTTCATGACTATTCTTTTCACATACCACATATAGATCCACCAGTGTCATTGAAATGTGTGTTCTCTTCAAAGACCACACATGGATCCACCAGTGTCATGGCATGTGTGTTCTTTTAACTAATAACAACCAGAGTCATTGCATGTCTGTTCTTTTCACAATCCACCTATGGATCCACCAGTGTCATTGCATATGTGTTCTTCTCATTAACCACAAATAGAGTCATTGCATGTGTGTTCTCTTCAAAGACCACACATGGATCCACCAGTGTCATTGCATGTGTGTTCTTTTTACTAACAACAACTTGTGTCATTTCATGACTATTCTTTTCACATACCACATATGGATCCACTAGTGTCATTGAAATGTGTGTTCTCTCTAGAGACCACACATGGATCCACCAGTGTCATTGCATGTGTGTTCTTTTTACTAACAACAACCAGAGTCATTGTATGTGTGTTATTTTCACAATCCACCTATGGATCCACCGTAGTCATTGCATGTGTGTTCTTCTCATTAACCACATATATAGTCATTGCATGTCTGTTCTCTTCAGAGACCACACATGGATCCACGAGTGTCATTGCATGTGTGTTCTTTTTACTAACAACAACTCGAGTCATTTCATGACTATTCTTTTCACATACCACATATGGATCCACCAGTGTCATTGAAATGTGTGTTCTCTTCAGACACCACACATGGATCCACCAGTGTCATTGCATGTGTGTTCTTTTTACTAACAACAACCAGAGTCATTGCATGTGTGTTCTTTTCACATACCACCTATGGATCCACCAGTGTCATTACAGGTGTGTTCTCTTCAGAGACCACACGTGGATCCACCAGTGTCATTGCATGTGTGTTTATTTACTAACAACAATTGGAGTCATTTCATGACTATTCTTTACACATACCACATATGGATCCACCAGTGTCATTGAAATGTGTGTTCTCTTCAGAGACCACACATGGATCCACCAGTGTCATTGTATGTGTGTTCTTTTTACTAATGACAACCAGAGTCATTCTATGTGTGTTCTTTTCACATACCACATACGGATCCACTAGTGTCATTGAAATGTGTGTTCTCTTTAGAGACCACACATGGATTCAACATTGTCATTGCATGTGTGTTCTTTTTATTAACAACAACTAGAGTCATTTCATGACTATTCTTTACACATACCACATATGTATCCACCAGTGTCATTGAAATGTGTGTTCTGTTCAGAGACCACACATGGATCCACCGGTGTCATTGCATGTGTCTTCTCTTTACTAACAACAACCAGAGTCATTGCATGTGTGTTCTTTTCACATACCACCTATGGATCCACCAGTGTTATTGCATGTGTGTTCTCTTTAGAGACCACACATGGATCCACCAGTTTCATTGCATCTGTGTTCTTTTTACTAACAACAACTCGAGTCATTTCATGACTATTCTTTTCACATACCACATATGGATCCACCAGTGTCATTGAAATGTGTGTTCTCTTCAGACACCACACATGGATCCACCAGTGTCATTGCATGTGTGTTCTTTTTACTAAGAACAACTAGAGTCATTGCATGTGTGTTCTTTTCACATACCACCTATGGATCCACCAGTGTCATTGCAGGTGTGTTCTCTTCAGAGACCACACATGGATCCACCAGTGTCATTGCATGTGTGTTGTTTTTACTAACAACAACTGGAGTCATTTCATGACTATTCTTTACACATACCACATATGGATCCACCAGTGTCATTGAAATGTGTGTTCTCTTTAGAGACCACACATGGATCCACCAGTGTCATTGTATGTGTGTTCTTTTTACTAACGACAACCAGAGTCATTGCATGTGTGTTCTTTTCACATACCACATACGGATCCACTAGTGTCATTGAAATGTGTGTTCTCTTTAGAGACCACACATGGATTCAGCATTGTCATTGCATGTGTGTTCTTTTTATTAACAACAACTAGAGTCATTTCATGACTATTCTTTACACATACCACATATGTATCCACCAGTGTCATTGAAATGTGTGTTCTGTTCAGAGACCACACATGGATCCACCGGTGTCATTGCATGTGTGTTCTTTTTACTAACAACAACCAGAGTCATTGCATGTGTGTTCTTTTCACATACCACCTATGGATCCACCAGTGTTATTGCATGTGTGTTCTCTTCAGAGACCACACATGGATCCACCAGTGTCATTGCATGTGTGTTCTTTTTACTAACAAAAACCCGAGTCATTTCATGACTATTCTTTTCACATACCACATATGGATCCACCAGTGTCATTGAAATGTGTGTTCTCTTCAGACACTACACATGGATCCACCAGTGTCATTGCATGTGTGTTCTTTTTACTAACAACAACCATAGTCATTGCATGTGTGTTATTTTCACAATCCACCTATGGATCCACCAGTGTCATTGCATGTGTGTTCTTTTTACTAACAACAACCAGAGTCATTGCATGTGTGTTCTTTTCACATACCACCTATGGATCCACTAGTGTCATTGCATGTGTGTTCTCTTCAGAGACCACACATGGATCCACCAGTGTCATTGCATGTGTGTTCTTTTTACTAACAACAACCAGAGTCATTGCATGTGTGTTATTTTCACAATCCACCTATGGATCCACCATAGTCATTGCATGTGTGTTCTTCTCATTAACCATAGCTAGAGTCTCCACGAGTGTCATTGCATGTGTGTTATTTTTAATAACAACAACCAGAGTCATTGCATGTCTGTTCTTTTCACATACCACCTATGGATCCACCAGTGTCATTGAAATGTGTGTTCTATTCAGAGACCACACATGGAACAACCAGTGTAATTGCATGTGTGCTCTTTTTACTAATAACAACTAGAGTCATTTCATGACTATTCTTTTCACATACCACATATGGATCCACCAGTGTCATCGAAATGTGTGTTCTCTTCAGAGACAACACATGGATCCACCAGTGTCATTGCCTATGTGTTCTTTTTACTAACAACAACCAGAGTCATTGCATGTGTGTTATTTTCACAATCCACCGTAGTCATTGCATGTGTGTTCTTCTCATTAACCACAGCTAGAGTCTCCACGAGTGTCATTGCATGTGTGTTCTTTTTACTAACAACAACCCGAGTCATTTCATGACTATTATTTTCATATACCACATATGGATCCACCAGTGCCATTGAAATGTTTGTTCTCTTCAGACACCACACATGGATCCACCAGTGTCATTGCATGTGTGTTCTTTTTACTAACAACAACCAGAGTCATTGTATGTGTGTTATTTTCACAATCCACCTATGGATCCACCGTAGTCATTGCATGTGTGTTCTTCTCATTAACCACAGCTATAGTCATTGCATGTCTGTTCTCTTCAGAGACCACACATGGATCCACGAGTGTCATTGCACGTGTGTTCTTTTTACTAACAACAACTCGAGTCATTTCATGACTATTCTTTTCACATACCACATATGGATCCACCAGTGTCATTGAAATGTGTGTTCTCTTCAGACACCACACATGGATCCACCAGTGTCATTGCATGTGAGTTCTTTTTACTAACAACAACCAGAGTCATTGCATGTGTGTTCTTTTCACATACCACCTATGGATCCACCAGTGTCATTGCAGGTGTGTTCTCTTCAGAGACGACACATGGATCCACCAGTGTCATTGCATGTGTGTTCTTTTTATTAACAACAACTAGAGTCATTTCATGACTATTCTTTACACATACCACATATGTATCCACCAGTGTCATTGAAATGTGTGTTCTGTTCAGAGACCACACATGGATCCACCGGTGTCATTGCATGTGTGTTCTCTTTACTAACAACAACCAGAGTCATTGCATGTGTGTTCTTTTCACATACCACCTATGGATCCACCAGTGTTATTGCATGTGTGTTCTCTTCAGAGACCACACATGGATCCACCAGTTTCATTGCATCTGTGTTCTTTTTACTAACAACAACTCGAGTCATTTCATGACTATTCTTTTCACATACCACATATGGATCCACCAGTGTCATTGAAATGTGTGTTCTCTTGAGAGACCACACATGGATCCACAGTGTCATTGCATGTGTGTTCTTTTTACTAACAACAACCAGAGTCGTTGCATGTGTGTTCTTTTCACATACCACCTATGGATCCACCAGTGTCATTGCAGGTGTGTTCTCTTCAGAGACCACACATGGATCCACCAGTGTCATTGCATGTGTGTTGTTTTTACTAACAACAACTGGAGTCATTTCATGACTATTCTTTACACATACCACATATGGATCCACCAGTGTCATTGAAATATGTGTTCTCTTTAGAGACCACACATGGATCCACCAGTGTCATTGTATGTGTGTTCTTTTTACTAACGACAACCAGAGTCATTGCATGTGTGTTCTTTTCACATACCACATACGGATCCACCAGTGTCATTGAAATGTGTGTTCTCTTTAGAGACCACACATGGATTCAGCATTGTCATTGCATGTGTGTTCTTTTTATTAACAACAACTAGAGTCATTTCATGACTATTCTTTACACATACCACATATGTATCCACCAGTGTCATTGAAATGTGTGTTCTGTTCAGAGACCACACATGGATCCACCGGTGTCATTGCATGTGTGTTCTTTTTACTAACAACAACCAGAGTCATTGCATGTGTGTTCTTTTCACATACCACCTATGGATCCACCAGTGTTATTGCATGTGTGTTCTCTCTTGAGACCACACATGGATCCCTGATGTCATTGCATGTGTGTTCTTTTTACTAACAAAAACCCGAGTCATTTCATGACTATTCTTTTCACATACCACATATGTATCCACCAGTGTCATTTAAATGTGTGTTCTGTTCAGAGACCACACATGGATCCACCGGTGTCATTGCATGTGTGTTCTTTTTACTAACAACAACCAGAGTCATTGCATGTGTGTTCTTTTCACATACCACCTATGGATCCACCAGTGTTATTGCATGTGTGTTCTCTTTAGAGACCACACATGGATCCACCAGTGTCATTGCATGTGTGTTCTTTTTACTAACAACAACCCGAGTCATTTCATGACTATTCTTTTCACATACCACATATGGATCCGCAGTGTCATTGAAATGTGTGTTCTCTTCAGACACCACACATGGATCCACCAGTGTCATTGCATGTGTGTTCTTTTTACTAACAACAACCATAGTCATTGCATGTGTGTTATTTTCACAATCCACCTATGGATCCACCAGTGTCATTGCATGTGTGTTATTTTTACTAACAACAACCAGAGTCATTGCATGTGTGTTCTTTCACATACCACCTATGGATCCACCAGTGGCATTGCATGTGTGTTCTCTTCAGAGACCACACATGGACCCACCAGTGTCATTGCATGTGTGTTATTTTTACTAACAACAACTGGAGTCATTTCGTGACTATTCTTTTCACATACCACATATGGATCCACTAGTGTCATTGAAATGTGTGTTCTCTTCAGAGACCACACATGGATCCACCAGTGTCATTGCATGTGTGTTCTATTTACTAACAACAACCAGAGTCATTGCATGTGTGTTCTTTTCACGTACCACCTATGGATTTACCAGTGTCATTGGAATGTGTGTTCTCTTCAGAGACCACACATGGAACCACCATTTTCATTGCATGTGTGTTCTTTTTACTAACAACAACTAGAGTCATTTCATGACTATTCTTTTGACATACCACATATGGATCCACTAGTGTCATTAAAATTGTTGTTCTCTTCAGAGACCATACACAGATCCACTAGTGTCATTGCATTTGTGTTGTTTTTACTAACAACAACCAGAGTCATTGCATGTGTGTTCTTTTCACATACCACCTATGGATCCACCAGTGTCATTGAAATGTGTGTTCCCTTCAGAGACCACACATGGAACCACCTGTGTAATTGCATGTGTGCTCTTTTTACTAACAACAACTAGAGTCATTTCATGACTGTTCTTTTCACATACCACATATGGATCCACCAGTGTCATTGAAATGTGTGTTCTCTTCAGAGACCACACATGGATCCACCAGTGTCATGGCATGTGTGTTCATTTAACTAACAACAACTAGAGCCATTGCATGTGTGTTCTTTTCACAATCCACCTACGTATCCACTAGTGTCATTGCATGTGTGTTCTTCTCATTAACCATATCTAGAGTCATTGCATGTGGGTTCTCTTTAAACACCACACATGGATCCACCAGTGTCATTGCATGTGTGTTCTTTTTACTAACAACAAGTGGAGTCATTTCATGACTATTGTTTTCACATACCACATATGGATCCACAAGTGTCATTGAAATGTGTGTTCTCTTCAAAGACCACACATGGATCCACCAGTGTCATTGTACGTGTGTTCTTTTTACTAACAACAACCAGAGTCATTGCATGTGTGTTATTTTCACAATCCACCTATGGATCCACCAGTGTCATTGCATGTGTGTTATTTTTACTAACAACAACCAGAGTCATTGCATGTGTCTTCTTTTCACATACCACCTATGGATCCACCAGTGTCATTGCATGTGTGTTCTCTTAAGAGACCACACATGGACCCACTAATGTCATTGCATGTGTGTTATTTTTACTAACAACAAGTGGAGTCATTTCATGACTATTCTTTTCACATACCACATATGGATCCACCAGTGTCATTGAAATGTGTGTTCTCTTCAGAGACCACATATGGATCCACAATGCCATTGCATGTGTGTTCTTTTACTAACACAACAGAGTCATTGCATGTGTGTTATTTTCACAATCCACCTATGGATCCACCATAGTCATTGCATGTGTGTTCTTCTCATTAACGCAGCTAGAGTCTCCACGAGTGTCATTCCATGTGTGTTCTTTTACTAACAACAACGGGTCATTTCATGACTATTCTTTTCACATACCACATATGGATCCACCAGTGCCATTGAAATGTGTGTTCTCTTCAGACACCACACATGGATCCACCAATGTCATTGCATGTGTGTTCTTTTACTAACAACAACCAGAGTCATTGCATGTGTGTTCTTTTCACATACCACATATGGATCCACCAGTGTCATTGAAATGTGTGTTCTCTTCAGAGACCACACATGGAACCACCATTCTCATTGCATGTGTGTTCTTTTTACTAACAACAACTA
Source organism: Avena insularis (assembly GCA_023614405.1). NCBI lineage: Eukaryota > Viridiplantae > Streptophyta > Magnoliopsida > Poales > Poaceae > Avena > Avena insularis. The sequence goes on along the minus strand of CM042696.1, from coordinate 88,120,769 downwards.
GAGTCATTTCATGACTATTCATTACACATACCACATATGTATCCACCAGTGTCATTGAAATGTGTGTTCTCTTCAGAGACCACACATTGATCCACCGGTGTCATTGCATGTGTGTTCTATTTACTAACAACAACCAGAGTCATTGGATGTGTGTTCTTTTCACGTACCACCTATGGATCCACCAGTGTCATTGCATGTGTGTTCTCTTTAGAGACCACACATGGAACCACCAGTGTAATTGCATGTGTGCTCTTTTTACTAACAACAACTAGAGTCATTTCATGGTATTCTTTTCACATACCACATATGGATCCACAGTGTCATTGAAATGTGTTCTCTTCAAAGACCACACATGGATCCACCAGTGTCATGGCATGTGTGTTATTTTAACTAACAACAACCAGAGTCATTGCATGTGTGTTCTTTTCACAATCCACCTATGGATCCACCAGTGTCATTGCATTTGTGTTCTTCTCATTAACCACAGCTAGAGTCATTGCATGTGTGTTCTCTTCAAAGACCACACATGGATCCACCAGTGTCATTGCATATGTGTTCTTTTTAGTAACAACAACTTGTGTCATTTCATGACTATTCTTTTCACATACCACATATGGATCCACCAGTGTCATTGAAATGTGTGTTCTCTTTAGACACCACACATGGATCCACCAGTGTCATTGCATGTGTATTCTTTTTACTAACAACAACCAGAGTCATTGCATGTGTGTTATTTTCACAATCCACCTATGGATCCACCATTGTCATTGCATTTGTGTTCTTCTCATTAAATACAGCTAGAGTCTCCACTAGGGTCATTGCATGTGTGTTCTTTTTACTAACAACAACCCGACTCATTTCATGACTATTCTTTTCACATACCACATATGGATCCACCAGTATCATTGAAATGTGTGTTCTCTTCAGACACAACACATGGATCCACCAGTGTCATTGCATGTGTGTTCTTTTTACTAACAACAACTAGAGTCATTGCATGTGTGTTCTTTTCACATACCACCTATGCATCCACCAGTGTCATTGCAGGTGTGTTCTCTTCAGAGACCACACATGGATCCACCAGTGCCATTGCATGTGTGTTGTTTTTACTAACAACAACTGGAGTCATTTCATGACTATTCTTTACACATACCACATATGGATCCACCAGTGTCATTGAAATGTGTGTTCTCTTGAGACCACACATGGATCCTGATGTCATTGTATGTGTGTTCTTTTTACTAATGACAACCAGAGTCATTGCATGTGTGTTCTTTTCACATACCACATATGGATCCACCAGTGTCATTGAAATGTGTGTTCTCTTCAGAGACCACACACGGAACCAGCATTGTCATTGCATGTGTGTTCTTTTTATTAACAACAACTAGAGTCATTTCATGACTATTCTTTACACATACCACACATGTATCCACCAGTGTCATTGAAATGTGTGTTCTCTTCAGAGACCACACATGGATCCACCGGTGTCATTGCATGTGTGTTCTTTTTACTAACAACAACCAGAGTCATTGCATGTGTGTTCTTTTCACATACCACCTATAGATCCACCAGTGTCATTGCATGTGTGTTGTCTTCAGAGACCACACATGGATCCACCAGTGTCATTGCATCTGTGTTCTTTTTACTAACAACAACCCGAGTCATTTCATGACTATTCTTTTCACATACCACATATGGATCCACCAGTGTCATTGAAATGTGTGTTATATTCAGACACCACACATGGATCCACCAGTGTCATTGCATGTGTGTTCTTTTTACTAACAACAACCAGAGTCATTGCGTGTGTGTTATTTTCACAATCCACCTATGGATCCACCAGTGTCATTGCATGTGTGTTATTTTTACCAATAACAACCAGAGTCATTGCATGTGTGTTCTTTTCACATACCACCTATGGATCCACCAGTGTCATTGCATGTGTGTTCTCTTCAGAGACCACACATGGACCCACCAGTGTCATTGGATGTGTGTTATTTTTACTAACAACAAGTGGAGTCATTTCATGACTATTGTTTTCACATACCACATATGGATCCACAAGTGTCATTGAAATGTGTGTTCTCTTCAAAGACCACACATGGATCCACCAGTGTCATTGTACGTGTGTTCTTTTTACTAACAACAACCAGAGTCATTGCATGTGTGTTATTTTCACAATCCACCTATGGATCCACCAGTGTCATTGCATGTGTGTTATTTTTACTAACAACAACCAGAGTCATTGCATGTGTCTTCTTTTCACATACCACCTATGGATCCACCAGTGTCATTGCATGTGTGTTCTCTTAAGAGACCACACATGGACCCACTAATGTCATTGCATGTGTGTTATTTTTACTAACAACAACTGGAGTCATTTCATGACTATTCTTTTCACATACCACATATGGATCCACCAGTGTCATTGAAATGTGTGTTCTCTTCAGAGACCACATATGGATCCACCTGTGCCATTGCATGTGTGTTCTTTTTACTAACACAACCAGAGTCATTGCATGTGTGTTATTTTCACAATCCACCTATGGATCCACCATAGTCATTGCATGTGTGTTCTTCTCATTAACGACAGCTAGAGTCTCCACGAGTGTCATTCCATGTGTGTTCTTTTTACTAACAACAACCCGGGTCATTTCATGACTATTCTTTTCACATACCACATATGGATCCACCAGTGCCATTGAAATGTGTGTTCTCTTCAGACACCACACATGGATCCACCAATGTCATTGCATGTGTGTTCTTTTACTAACAACAACCAGAGTCATTGCATGTGTGTTCTTTTCACATACCACATATGGATCCACCAGTGTCATTGAAATGTGTGTTCTCTTCAGAGACCACACATGGAACCACCATTCTCATTGCATGTGTGTTCTTTTTACTAACAACAACTAGAGTCATTTCATGACTATTCATTACACATACCACATATGTATCCACCAGTGTCATTGAAATGTGTGTTCTCTTCAGAGACCACACATGGATCCACCGGTGTCATTGCATGTGTGTTCTATTTACTAACAACAACCAGAGTCATTGGATGTGTGTTCTTTTCACGTACCACCTATGGATCCACCAGTGTCATTGCATGTGTGTTCTCTTTAGAGACCACACATGGAACCACCAGTGTAATTGCATGTGTGCTCTTTTTACTAACAACAACTAGAGTCATTTCATGACTGTTCTTTTCACATACCACATATGGATCCACCAGTGTCATTGAAATGTGTGTTCTCTTCAAAGACCACACATGGATCCACCAGTGTCATGGCATGTGTGTTCTTTTAACTAACAACAACCAGAGTCATTGCATGTGTGTTCTTTTCACAATCCACCTATGGATCCACCAGTGTCATTGCATTTGTGTTCTTCTCATTAACCACAGCTAGAGTCATTGCATGTGTGTTCTCTTCAAAGACCACACATGGATCCACCAGTGTCATTGCATATGTGTTCTTTTTAGTAACAACAACTTGTGTCATTTCATGACTATTCTTTTCACATACCACATATGGATCCACCAGTGTCATTGAAATGTGTGTTCTCTTTAGACACCACACATGGATCCACCAGTGTCATTGCATGTGTGTTCTTTTTACTAACAACAACCAGAGTCATTGCATGTGTGTTATTTTCACAATCCACCTATGGATCCACCATTGTCATTGCATTTGTGTTCTTCTCATTAAATACAGCTAGAGTCTCCACGAGGGTCATTGCATGTGTGTTCTTTTTACTAACAACAACCCGACTCATTTCATGACTATTCTTTTCACATACCACATATGGATCCACCAGTATCATTGAAATGTGTGTTCTCTTCAGACACAACACATGGATCCACCAGTGTCATTGCATGTGTGTTCTTTTTACTAACAACAACTAGAGTCATTGCATGTGTGTTCTTTTCACATACCACCTATGCATCCACCAGTGTCATTGCAGGTGTGTTCTCTTCAGAGACCACACATGGATCCACCAGTGCCATTGCATGTGTGTTGTTTTTACTAACAACAACTGGAGTCATTTCATGACTATTCTTTACACATACCACATATGGATCCACCAGTGTCATTGAAATGTGTGTTCTCTTCAGAGACCACACATGGATCCACCAGTGTCATTGTATGTGTGTTCTTTTTACTAATGACAACCAGAGTCATTGCATGTGTGTTCTTTTCACATACCACATATGGATCCACCAGTGTCATTGAAATGTGTGTTCTCTTCAGAGACCACACACGGAACCAGCATTGTCATTGCATGTGTGTTCTTTTTATTAACAACAACTAGAGTCATTTCATGACTATTCTTTACACATACCACACATGTATCCACCAGTGTCATTGAAATGTGTGTTCTCTTCAGAGACCACACATGGATCCACCGGTGTCATTGTATGTGTGTTCTTTTTACTAACAACAACCAGAGTCATTGCATGTGTGTTCTTTTCACATACCACCTATAGATCCACCAGTGTCATTGCATGTGTGTTGTCTTCAGAGACCACACATGGATCCACCAGTGTCATTGCATCTGTGTTCTTTTTACTAACAACAACCCGAGTCATTTCATGACTATTCTTTTCACATACCACATATGGATCCACCAGTGTCATTGAAATGTGTGTTATATTCAGACACCACACATGGATCCACCAGTGTCATTGCATGTGTGTTCTTTTTACTAACAACAACCAGAGTCATTGCGTGTGTGTTATTTTCACAATCCACCTATGGATCCACCAGTGTCATTGCATGTGTGTTATTTTTACCAATAACAACCAGAGTCATTGCATGTGTGTTCTTTTCACATACCACCTATGGATCCACCAGTGTCATTGCATGTGTGTTCTCTTCAGAGACAACACATGGACCCACCAGTGTCATTGGATGTGTGTTATTTTTACTAACAACAACTGGAGTCATTTCATGACTATTCTTTTCACATACCACATATGGATCCACTAGTGTCATTGAAATGTGTGTTCTCTTCAGAGACCACACATGGATCCACCAGTGTCATTGCATGTGTGTTCTATTTACTAACAACAACCAGAGTCATTGCATGTGTGTTATTTTCACGTACCACCTATGGATTTACCAGTGTCATTGAAATGTGTGTTCTCTTCAGAGACCACACATGGATCCACCTGTGCCATTGCATGTGTGTTCTTTTTACTAACACAACCAGAGTCATTGCATGTGTGTTATTTTCACAATCCACCTATGGATCCACCATAGTAATTGCATGTGTGTTCTTCTCATTAACCACAGCTAGAGTCTCCACGAGTGTCATTCCATGTGTGTTCTTTTTACTAACAACAACCCGGGTCATTTCATGACTATTCTTTTCACATACCACATATGGATCCACCAGTGCAATTGAAATGTGTGTTCTCTTCAGACACCACACATGGATCCACCAGTGTCATTGCATGTGTGTTCTTTTACTAACAACAACCTGAGTCATTGCATGTGTGTTCTTTTCACATACCACATATGGATCCACCAGTGTCATTGAAATGTGTGTTCTCTTCAGAGACCACACATGGAACCACCATTCTCATTGCATGTGTCTTCTTTTTACTAACAACAACTAGAGTCATTTCATGACTATTCATTACACATACCACATATGTATCCACCAGTGTCATTGAAATGTGTGTTCTCTTCAGAGACCACACATGGATCCACCGGTGTCATTGCATGTGTGTTCTATTTACTAACAACAACCAGAGTCATTGGATGTGTGTTCTTTTCACGTACCACCTATGGATCCACCAGTGTCATTGCATGTGTGTTCTCTTCAGAGACCACACATGGAACCACCAGTGTAATTGCATGTGTGCTCTTTTTACTAACAACAAGTAGAGTCATTTCATGACTGTTCTTTTCACATACCACATATGGATCCACCAGTGTCATTGAAATGTGTGTTCTCTTCAGAGACCACACATGGATCCACCAGTGTCATGGCATGTGTGTTCTTTTAACTAACAATAACCAGAGTCATTGCATGTGTGTTCTTTTCACAATCCACCTATGGATCCACCAGTGTCATTGCATGTGTGTTCTTCTCATTAACCACAGCTAGAGTCATTGCATGTGTGTTCTCTTCAAAGACCACACATGGATCCACCAGTGTCATTGCATATGTGTTCTTTTTAGTAACAACAACTTGTGTCATTTCATGACTATTCTTTTCACATACCACATATGGATCCACCAGTGTCATTGAAATGTGTGTTCTCTTTAGACACCACACATGGATCCACCAGTGTCATTGTATGTGTGTTCTTTTTACTAACAACAACCAGAGTCATTGCATGTGTGTTATTTTCACAATCCACCTATGGATCCACCATTGTCATTGCATTTGTGTTCTTCTCATTAAATACAGCTAGAGTGTCATTGCATATGTGTTATTTTCACAATCCACCTATGGATCCACCAGTGTCATTGCATGTGTGTTATTTTTACTAACAACAACCAGAGGCATTCCATGTGTCTTCTTTTCACATACCACCTATGGATCCACCAGTGTCATTGCATGTGTGTTCTCTTAAGAGACCACACATGGACCCACTAGTGTCATTGCATGTGTGTTATTTTTACTAACAACAACTGGAGTCATTTCATGACTATTCTTTTCACATACCACATATGGATCCACCAGTGCCATTGAAATGTGTGTTCTCTTCAGAGACCACACATGGATCCACCTGTGCCATTGCATGTGTGTTCTTTTTACTAACAACAACCAGAGTCATTGCATGTGTGTTATTTTAACAATCCACCTATGGATCCACCGTAGTCATTGCATGTGTGTTCTTCTCATTAACCACATCTAGAGTCTCCACGAGTGTCATTGCATGTGTGTTCTTTTTACTAACAACAACCCGGGTCATTTCATGACTATTCTTTTCACATACCACATATGGATCCACCAGTGCCATTGAAATGTGTGTTCTCTTCAAACACCACACATGGTTCCACCAGTGTCATTGCATGTGTGTTCTTTTTACTAACAACAACCAGAGTCATTGCATGTGTGTTCTTTTCACATACCACATATGGATCAACCAGTGTCATTGAAATGTGTGTTCTCTTCAGAGACCACACATGGAACCACCATTGTCATTGCATGTGTGTTCTTTTTACTAACAACAACTAGAGTCATTTCATGACTATTCTTTACACATCCCACATATGTATCCACCAGTGTCATTGAAATATGCGTTCTCTTCAGAGACCACACATGGATCCACCGGTGTCATTGCATTTGTGTTCTATTTACTAACAACAACCAGAGTCATTGCATGTGTGTTCTTTTCACGTACCACCTATGGATCCACCAGTGTCATTGCATGTGTGTTCTCTTCAGAGACCACACATGGAACCACCAGTGTAATTGCATGTGTGCTCTTTTTACTAACAACAACTAGAGTCATTTCATGACTGTTCTTTTCACATACCACATATGGATCCACCAGTGTTATTGAAATGTGTGTTCTCTTCAGAGACCACACATGGATCCACCAGTGTCATGGCATGTGTGTTCTTTTAACTAACAACAACCAGAGTCATTGCATGTGTGTTCTTTTCACAATCCACCTATGGATCCACCAGTGTCATTGCATGTGTGTTCTTCTCATTAACCACAGCTAGAGAGATTGCATGTGTGTTCTCTTCAAAGACCACACATGGATCCACCAGTGTCATTGCATATGTGTTCTTTTTAGTAACAACAACTTGTGTCATTTCATGACTATTCTTTTCACATACCACATATGGACAGTGTCATTGAAATGTGTGTTCTCTTCAGACACCACAAATGGATCCACCGGTGTCATTGCATGTGTGTTCTTTTTACTAACAACAACCAGAGTCATTGCATGTGTGTTATTTTCACAATCCACCTATGGATCCACCGTAGTCATTGCATTTGTGTTCTTCTCATTAAATACAGCTAGAGTCTCCACGAGTGTCATTGCATGTGTGTTCTTTTTACTAACAACAACCCGAGTCATTTCATGACTATTCATTTCACATACCACATATGGATCCACCAGTGTCATTGAAATGTGTGTTCTCTTCAGACACCACACATGGATCCACCAGTGTCATTGCATGTGTGTTCTTTTTACTAACAACTACTAGAGTCATTGCATGTGTGTTCTTTTCACATACCACCTATGGATCCACAGTGTCATTTCAAGTGTGTTCTCTTCAGAGACCACACATGGATCCACCAGTGTCATTGCATGTGTGTTGTTTTTACTAACAACAACTGGAGTCATTTCATGACTATTCTTTACACATACCACATATGGATCCACCAGTGTCATTGAAATGTGTGTTCTCTTCAGAGACCACACATGGATCCACCAGTGTGATTGCATGTGTGTTATTTTTACTAACGACAACCAGAGTCATTGCATGTGTGTTCTTTTCACATACCACATATGGATCCACCAGTTTCATTGAAATGTGTGTTCTCTTCAGAGACCACACATGGAACCACCATTGTCATTGCATGTGTGTTCTTTTTACTAACAACTACTAGAGTCATTTCATGACTATTCTTTACACATACCACATATGTATCCACCAGTGTCATTGAAATGTGTGTTCTCTTCAAAGACCACACATGGATCCACCGGTGTCAGTGCATGTGTGTTCTTTTTACTAACAATAACCAGAGTCATTGCATGTGTGTTCTTTTCACATACCACCTATGGATCCACCAGTGTCATTGCATGTGTTTTCTCTTCAGAGACCACACATGGACCCACTAGTGTCATAGCATGTGTGTTATTTTTACTAACAATAACTGGAGTCATGTCATGACTATTCTTTTCACATACCACGTATGGATCCACCAGTGTCATTGAAATGTGTGTTCTCTTCAGAGACCACACATGGATCCACTAGTGTCATTGCATGTGTGTTCTGTTTACTAACAACAACCAGAGTCATTGCATGTGTGTTCTTTTCACGTACCACCTATGGATCCACCGGTGTCATTGGAATGTGTGTTCTCTTCAGAGACCACACATGGAACCACCAATGTAATTGCATGTGTGCTCTTTTTACTAACAACAACTAGAGTCATTTCATGACTGTTCTTTTCAAATACCACATATGGATCCACCAGTGTCATTGAATGTGTGTTCTCTTCAGAGACCACACATGGATCCACCAGTGTCATGGCATGTGTGTTCATTTAACTAACAACAACCAGAGTCATTGCATGTGTTTTCTTTTCACAATCCACCTATGGATCCACTAGTGTCATTGCATGTGTGTTCTTCTCATTAACCACAGATAGAGTCATTGCATGTGTGTTCTCTTCAAAGACCACACATGGATCCACTAGTGTCATTGCATCTGTGTTCTTTTTAGTAACAACAACTTGTGTCATTTTATGACTATTCTTTTCACATACCACATATGGATCCACCAGTGTCATTGAAATGTGTGTTCTCTTCAGACACCACACATGGATCCACCAGTGTCATTGCATGTGTGTTCTTTTTACTAACAACAACCAGAGTCATTGCATGTGTGTTATTTTCACAATCCACCTATGGATCCACCGTAGTCATTGCATGTGTGTTCTTCTCATTACATACAACTAGAGTCTCCACGAGTGTCATTGCATGTGTGTTCTTTTTACTAACAACAACCCGAGTCATTTCATGACTATTCTTTTCACATAACACATATGGATCCACCAGTGTCATTGAAATGTGTGTTCTCTTCAGACACCACACGTGGATCCACCAGTGTCATTGCATGTGTGTTCTTTTTACTAACAACAACCAGAGTCATTGCATGTGTGTTCTTTTCACATACCACCTATGGATCCACAGTGTCATTGCAAGTTAGTTCTCTTCAGAGACCACACATGGATCCACCAGTGTCATTGCATGTGTGTTGTTTTTACTAACAACAACTAGAGTCATTTCATGACTATTCTTTACACATACCACATATGGATCCACCAGTGTCATTGAAATGTGTGTTCTCTTCAGAGACCACACATGGATCCACCAGTGTCATTGCATGTGTGTTCTTTTTACTAACAACAACCAGAGTCATTGCATGTGTGTTCTTTTCACATACCACATATGGATCCACCAGTTTCATTGAAATGTGTGTTCTCTTCAGAGACCACACATGGAACCACCATTGTCATTGCATGTGTGTTCTTTTTACTAACAACTACTAGAGTCATTTCATGACTATTCTTTACTCATACCACATATGTATCCACCAGTGTCATTGAAATGTGTGTTCTCTTCAAAGACCACACATGGATCCACCGGTGTCAGTGCATGTGTGTTCTTTTTACTAACAACAACCAGAGTCATTGCATGTGTGTTCTTTTAACATACCATCTATGGATCCACCAGTGTCATTGCATGTGTTTTCTCTTCAGAGACCACACATGGACCCACTAGTGTCATTGCATTGTGTTATTTTTACTAACAACAACCGGAGTCATGTCATGACTATTCTTTTCACATACCACATATGGATCCACCAGTGTCATTGAAATGTGTGTTCTCTTCAGAGACCACACATGGATCCACTAGTGTCATTGCATGTGTGTTCTGTTTACTAACAACAACCAGAGTCATTGCATGTGTGTTCTTTTCACGTACCACCTATGGATCCACCGGTGTCATTGGAATGTGTGTTCTCTTCAGAGACCACACATGGAACCACCAATGTAATTGCATGTGTGCTCTTTTTACTAACAACAACTAGAGTCATTTCATGACTGTTCTTTTCAAATACCACATATGGATCCACCAGTGTCATTGAATGTGTGTTCTCTTCAGAGACCACACATGGATCCACCAGTGTCATGGCATGTGTGTTCATTTAACTAAGAACAACCAGAGTCATTGCATGTGTTTTCTTTTCACAATCCACCTATGGATCCACCAGTGTCATTGCATGTGTGTTCTTCTCATTAACCACAGATAGAGTCATTGCATGTGTGTTCTTTTCACATACCACATATGGATCCACCAGTGTCATTGAAATGTGTGTTCTCTTCAGAGACCACACATGGAACCACCATTGTCATTGCATGTGTGGTCTTTTTACTAACAACAACTAGAGTCATTTCATGACTATTCTTTACACATACCACATATGTATCCACCAGTGTCATTGAAATGTGTGTTCTCTTCAGAGACCACAAATGGATCCACCGGTGTCATTTTATGTGTGTTCTTTTTACTAACAACAACCAAAGTCATTGCATGTGTGTTCTTTTCACATACCACCTATGGATCCACCAGTGTCATTGCATGTGTGTTCTGTTTACTAACAACAACCAGAGTCATTGCATGTGTGTTCTTTTCACGTACCACCTATGGATCCACCGGTGTCATTGCATGTGTGTTATTTTTACTAACTACAACCAGAGTCATTGCATGTGTGTTCTTTTCACATACCACCTATGGATCCACCAGTGTCATTGCATGTGTGTTCTCTTCAGAGACCACACATGGACCCACCAGTGTCATTGCATGTGTGTTGTTTTTACTAACAAGAACTGGAGTCATTTCATGACTATTCTTTTCACATACCACATATGGATCCACTAGTGTCATTGAAATGTGTGTTCTCTTCAGAGACCACACATGGATCCACCAGTGTCATTGCATGTGTGTTCTTTTTACTAACAACAACCCAGGTCATTTCATGACTATTCTTTTCACATACCACATATGGATCCAGCAGTGTCATTGAAATGTGTGTTCTCTTCAGAGACCACACATGGATCTACCAGTGTCATTACATGTGTGTTCTTTTTACTAACAACAACCAGAGTCATTGCATGTGTGTTCTTTTCACATACCACCTATGGATCCACCAGTGTCATTGAAATGTGTGTTCTCTTCAGAGACCACACATGGAACCACCAGTGTAATTGCATGTGTGCTCTTTTTACTAATAACAACTAGAGTCATTTCATGACTATTCTTTTCACATACCACATATGGATCCACCAGTGTCATTGAAATGTGTGTTCTCTTTAGAGACCACACATGGATCCACCAATGTCATGGCATGTGTGTTCTTTTAACTAACAACAACCAGAGTCATTGAATGTGTGTTCTTTTCACAATCCACCTATGGATCCACTAGTGTCATTGCATGTGTGTTCTCTTCAGAGACCACACATGGAACCACCATTCTTATTGCATGTGTGTTCTTTTTACTAACAAGAACTGGAGTCATTTCTTGACTATTCTTTTCACATACCACATATGGATCCACCAGTGTCATTGAAATGTGTGTTCTCTTCAGAGACCACACATGGATCCACCAGTGTCATTGCATGTGTGTTCTTTTTACTAACAGCAACCAGAGTCACTGCATGTGTGTTATTTTTACTAACAACAACCAGAGTCATTGCATGTGTGTTATTTTCACATACCACCTATGGATCCACCAGTGTCATTGCATGTGTGTTCTTTTTACTAACAACAACTGGAGTCATTTCATGACTATTCTTTTCACATACCACATATGGATCCACCAGTGTCATTGCATGTGTGTTCTTTTTACTAACAACAACTAGAGTCATTGCATGTGTGTTCTTTTCACAATCCACCTATGGATCAACCAGTGTCATTGCATGTGTGTTCTTCTCATTAACCACATCTAGAGTCATTGCATGTGTGTTCTCTTCAGAGACCACACATGGATCCACCAGTGTCATTGCATGTGTGTTCTTTTTACTAACAACAACTGGAGTCATTTCATGACTATTCTTTCCACATACCATATATGGATCCACCAGTGTCATTGAAATGTGTGTTATCTTCAGAGACCACACATGGATCCACCAGTGTCATTGCATGTGTGTTCTTTTTACTAACAACAACTAGACTCATTGCATGTGTGTTCTTTTCACTATCCACCTATGGATCCACCAGTGTCATTGCATGTGTGTTCTCTTTAGAGACCACACATGGATCCACCAGTGTAATTGCATCTGTGCTCTTTTTACTAACTACAACTGGAGTCACTTCATGACTGTTCTTTTCACATACCACATATGGATCCACTAGTGTAAATGAAATGTGTGTTCTCTTCAGAGACCACACATGGATCCACAAGTGTGATTGCATGTGTGCTGTTTTCACATACCACCAGAGTCATTAAAAAGTGTGTTCTCTTCAAAGACCACACATGGATCCACCAGTGTCATTGCATGTGTGTTCTTCTCATTAACCACAGCTAGAGTCATTGCATGTGTGTTCTCTTCAGAGACCACACATGGATCCACCAGTGTAATTGCATGTGTGCTCTTTTTACTAACCACAACTGGAGTCATTTCATGACTGTTCTTTTCTCATACCACATATGGATCCACCAGTGTCATTGAAATGTGTGTTCTCTTCAGAGACCACGCATGGATCCACCATTGTCATTGCATGTGTGTTCTTTTCACATATCACCAGAGTCATTGCATGTGTGTTCTTTTCACATACCACATATGGATCCACCAGTGTAATTGAAATGTGTGTTCTCTTCACAGACCACACATGGATCCACCAGTGTCATTGCATGTGTGTTGTTTTCACATACAACCATAGTCATTAAAAAGTGTGTTCTCTTGAAAGACCACACATGGATCCACCAGTATCATTGCATGTGTGTTCTTCTCATTAACCTCAGCTAGAGTCATTGCATGTGTGTTCCCTTCAGAGACCACACATGGATCCACCAGCGTAATTGCATGTGTGCTCTTTTTACTAACAACAACTAGAGTCATTCATGACTATTCTTTTCGCATACCACATATGGATACACCAGTGTCATTGATATGTGTGTTGTCTTCAGAGACCACACATGGATACACCAGTATCATTGCATGTGTGTTCTTTTTACTAACAACAACCAGAGTCATTGCATGTGTATTCTTTTCACAATCCACCTATGGATCCACCAGTGTCATTGCATGTGTGTTCTTCTCATTAACCACAGCTAGATTCAATGCATGTGTGTTCTCTTCAGAGACCACACATGGATCCACCAGTGTCATTGCATGTGTGTTCTTTTTACTAACAACAACTGGAGTCATTTCATGACTATTCTTTTCACATACCACATATGGATCCACTAGTGTCATTGAAATGTGTGTTCTCTTCAGAGACCACACATGGATCAACCAGAGTTATTGCATGTGTGTTCTTTTTACTAACAACAACTAGAGTCATTGCATGCGTGTTCTTTTCACAATCCACCTATGGATCCACCAGTGTCATTGCATGTGTGTTCTTCTCATTAACCACAGCTAGAGTCATTGCATGTGTGTTCTCTTTAGAGACCAAACATGGATCCACCAGTGTCATTGCAAGTGTGTTCTTTTCACTAACAACAACTGGAGTCATTTCATGACTATTCTTTTAACATACCATATATGGATCCACTAGTGTCATTGAAATGTGTGTTCTCTACAGAGACCACACATGGATCCACCAGTGTGATTGCATGTGTGTTCTTTTTACTAACAACAACTAGAATTATTTCATGTGTGTTCTTTTCACAATCCACCTATGGATCCACCAGTGTCATTGCATGTGTGTTCTCTTCAGAGACCACACATGGATCCACCAGTGTAATTGCATGTGTGCTCTTTTTACTAACCACAACTAGAGTCATTTCATGAATGTTCTTTTCACATACCACATATGGATCCACCGGTGTCATTGAAATGTGTGTTCTCTTCAAAGACCACACATGGATCCACCAGTGTCATTGCATGTGTGTTCTTTTAACATACCACCAGAGTCATTGAAATGTGTGTTCTCTTTAAAGACCACACATGGATCCACCAGTGTCATTGCATGTGTGTTCTTCTCATTAACCACAGCTAGAGTCATTGCATATGTGTTCTCTTCAGAGACCACACATGGATCCACTATCGTCGGATTGATGACAAGTACGCCATGAGAGGGTCCTCGAGGCATGCGGAAGAGAGGGGTGTGAGACGTACGGTGTTCCGGGACGGTGAGCACACAAGTTTACCCAGGTTCGAATCCGTCAGCTTTGGACGGATCCTACTCCTGCTAGCAATCCAGTAATACGGCAGAGCCGGAATATGGGTTACAAGGGTTCGCCTGTGCGAGTTGAGATTGTAGACTATTGAGGGTGAGGATGGCTTATATAGATATCCGGCCTAGAGTTTACAGGAGAGATCTATCCGGCTACGACTAAGAGTCAGTTACAGAGTACATCTTGAACTACAAGTAACACTATGGGCCTAAGTCGGTAAGTCTTCTGGGCCTTCCCATAGCCGAATGGGACTCCGTCTCTTCTCCCTGACTAGGTCGCCCGTGAAGCAAAGCTCTAACCCAAAGTGGGCCACCCTGGTCAGTGAGGAACTGTGAGGATACCCGGAAAGTATATCCCCAACAGCAGCCCTCCGAAGTCTCCAAGATCCAAAGTCGGATTTATCATCGTCTAGCTTGACCTTCGGCTTGCAGAATCTTGAAGGGTTCCTGAAACTTCACAAGAAAAAATACGATCTGGGTCTTAAAAATAAGTCGGACCTATCAACATGTTACTCGGATTTTCCATCTTGATTTCAAACTAAGCCGGAACTTGGTATTTGACATCATCTGACACTCATCATGGTCAAGTCACGTCATCTAACAAACATCCTGTCAGCACGACCGTTGGTGGGTCCGCCGTTCGTGGAACCGAGGTGCCGTTTCAATGCGTACGTGGAGATCGAGGCGACGTAATCATCTCATGGGTCCTTCCCAGTTCCTTCCACGACGCGTGGCGGTTACACAGTGTCATTTGCACGAATCTTGGCGCGGTTAGGTGGATATAAGGGGTGAGGATTCTCCTCCTCCTCTCTTCACCTGTTACCTTTGCCGTTTCTTCTCCTCCAAATCTCCCCCGCGCATAGACCTCCCCTACTTCCCAAACTCCCAGCGCCGCCCATCTAAGGTCACCAGTGCACCGGAAGAATGGCTTCATCTTCATCCTCCGGCCTGGCTGCGGCAGCGGTGACGGCGGCAGAGAAGGAAAGCAACCGCGGGGTTTGGATCCCCTGCTTGCTGGATGACGAGAAGCTCTGTGGCGTGGAGACTGAAGGGCTCCTCCACGACGGCGACTGGCGGAGCGGCTCCGAAGAGACCATCCCCAACCCGCGTGCCGACAAGCGGGTACACTTTGGCACCCACCTCGATAGAGGTTTGTCATTCCCTCCCTCAGAATTCTTTTCCGAGGTGATAGATCACTATAGTGTTCAACCTCACCATCTTCCTCCCAACTCTCTCCTAGAGATGAGCGCCTATGCGGCCTTGTGCGAGGGATTTCTCGGCATTAGGCCGAGTCTTACCTTATTCCGGTACTACTTCCATGTCCGGAGAAATTCTATCACGGCCGGTAATCCTTATATTACCGGTACAATTAGCTTTTCAGTTAGGCGTGAGCGCGCCTATCCTAAGATTCTAGCCAGTGACTCGGTCAAATAATGGCCAACCACTTTCTTTTACCACAAGGATGTTCCGGCTCCCGGCAAAGCCACTGCTTTGCCGGCTTTCATCGACGGAGCTGCCACGCCTCAAGAATCTTGGAGCGAGGCTGCTCCGGCTCTCAGTGATGATCTGCTTCTCGCCAAGAGGCGAATTGAATACTTGATAAAGCACAAAGGACTGAAGGGATCCGACTTGGTCCAATGTTGGGTATCACGCCGGATCCAACCCCTCCAGCACCACGGAGACCGACTGATGCACTCCATCACGTCGTCCAAAAAGGATTCCCTCCGCATCAGCCCTAGAGCCTATACCTCGCAAGGTTATATAAGCCAGATTAAATGGCTGATAAGGGAGCGGATCGAGAGGAGGATCCCGGAGGTTTCTCTGGACATGCACACAGTGGAAAACCCCGTTGTGCCGGTAAGCTTTAGCAATAAACCTTTTTATGTGTTTCATTCTTTAAGTTATATCGCAACACTGATATGTTTTCTTCTTTTCAGCTTGCTGACCTCCCCGAGTCGGAATTTGCTCCACTCGAGGGATATCCTCCGGAGTTTTCTCAGGAGGCAGAATTAGTCCCATTGTTGGACATTGTGCCAAAGAAGCGCAAGGCTCCGACAGTGGCTGTTGGCACAAAGGAGGTGCCAGTCGTGAAGAGGTAACTTTTAACACAACTTTTTGCCTTTGTACCTTACTCGAATTTTCTTTCGAGATGTAACGTTTTCCATTCTATTACATTCTCAGAGCTAAGCAGCTCATCAAGGGCAAGGGGAAGGGAATTTCTTCAAAGCCCTCGGCATGCAGCCTGGCGACCATAGCCTCTCCTGCGCCCCTCTAGTCCCTGCCCCCAATCCTCTACAATGCCGGTGATTACTCCTTCGCCGGTTGTCGCAGAAGATCCGGCTCCTTCAACGGAGCCAGCGATCCTTGAATCGCAAAATAACGTTGCCATGAGTGAGTCAGGTTTAGATAAGGGTGAACCATCTTCAGGTAATGATCCCTCGGTAGAGACCTTTGCTGAAAACCTTCTCAGCAATTCGGGCTTGCCAAGTTTGGCTTGTCCCGGAAATCTGCAGAAGAGATCCAGCGGCTGGCCAGGCAATGCCTGGAGAAAAGAAATCTTTCTACCGAAGAAGAAGCGCAAGAGGCAGAGGACATCAAGCACTTTGACCTTCTGGAAGAAGTGTGTCTTCGCGATGAGAGGATAAGGTCCGGTGAGCTTCCAACTGCTCCAGTGACTCCTCTTACTCTCGCCGAGAAGGTTGTTATTGAAGTGAATGCGAGTTTGGATAAACTTACTTGCGAACAATATGTAAGTCGGGATTCTAACTCCTATTTTTCCTTTATTTCATATCATATCCTCTAGCCCCCAAGCATGAAGTAGGATATATAATCTGAGTTTATGCTTCCTTAGGATGCCAAAGAATGAACTAGTGTAGCCCCCAAGGCTCGTGCTGATATTAGTAAAAATATTAGCCCGAGTCTTTAGTAGACTTCTAACTTTGGGTATTCTGACTTACAGAAAGTATATTCCTATAACTAGGATTTGTTGAGAAATATCTACAACAAGCGGAGATAGATCAGAGCTCTCCGACTTACGAATGCTGAGCTTAAGGTCTCCAAGGTTGAGGCCGAAGGTAAACATTCCGAGGCTCAAACCTTGTCTTCCATGTTTTCATAATCGAATTTTTTTTACTGGACTATTGTTCTTTTTGACTTATAGCGCTGGTGGAGCAGTCCTGCGCTATGATTGAAGAGGCCGAGAACCTCAAAACCTTGGTGGTGGAGAACAAAGAACTTCGCCAAGAGCTGGATAAGCTCAAGGCGGATCATGAGAAGAACATCGCTCAAGTTCTCGAATCCTCCTCCATGGCTACTGACGAGCGTGATCGTAAGATTGCAGCTCAAGATCAGAAAATCTTGGACCTTAATAATGAGCTTTGTAGAGAGAAGGACCTTTCCCGAGGCACTCCGGGCTAAACTCCGGAGTCTTCGGGAAGAGAAGACCAAAGTTGACGATGTCATCTTTGGTATGTTCCATCTGTCTGATTTGTCTATTTTCTTCGACTTCTTTCAATGTTGGATTTTCTTAACTATTTTTGTCTATAGGTCCTCTGAACTTGACGGACTCCACCTCTACCGAGCCTCGCATCCACCAGCTTACCCAAGTCGGTGACCTGCCTCATGACTTCCGCCAAACCCTTGAGGATATTGGCGAAGCTCTCAAGATTCTGGACATGCATAGCATGTTGGATTTTCAGGTGCGGGACAAAGCGAAGGAGATGCCGCAACTTGTCCAAGATTGGAACATGTCCTACGCGCGATCCATAGCGCAAAACTCTCTCACCATGGTCATGAGCCACCATGGAAGCATGGAGATATGGCAAGTGACCAGAGGGTATTCTACAGTGGATGAAGACGATCAGGAGCAAGACATCAAGGCCATCATGGAATCCTGCGCCGGATATGGGTGTCGCGTGGCTGACTTAACCAGCTATGACACTCCCTTCTTCACCCGCGTGGACACACCGCCTCTGCCCCCGGAAGAAGCAGCTGAACTTTCCGACGATGAACAGACCGTATCGGATCTAGACATCTCGGAACGATATCAAGGCGATGTATCCAGCGAGCCGGCAGCTCCTTCCTCTCCTCCTGCATCATAGATTGCCAGAAACAATTGTATTATTCTGAGAAACATGATGGGTCTGTAATATGCAGTACTATAATTTTGCTAGTGCTAAGCTTTTGATCTATTCAGCACTTTTGGCTTTAAATTTTTATGTGCCTGAAATGTTTATATAAGCACTTATACTTTTTCGCCTATACTTATCGTTTATCTGGCTTTCCGCCTCGTTCCTTTCGTGAGCCGGCCAAACTTTCTGCACGGAAAGTTCGTCGAGCAACGGAGCTCAATTGCTAAACCATTTTAAACTCGAAAACAAAGCCGGCTTCTAGTACCAACAATTCACTACTCGGAAAATACCCGCATCCGGCAATCAGACAAATAACCAAAGTATAGACTAGAGACTTTAGAGTTATACCCGAAGGTAGCATTTTTAGAATCGGAAATCTAAACCAGAACAAACATGAGCATAAAGTACTTTCAAGTATTCTGGAATTTTCGACTATGACATGATCATTTGGAAATAAGATGGTAAAACTTCTCAGAAAAAACTTGAGGCAACCAAGACTTTTATTTCTCACAGAGCATGTGTATACGTATGATTACAAAGAAAGATAAACTAAGAATAAAAGGGACATAGCTGAGCAATATTCCATGGTCTGTCTAATTCATCCGGATTTGTACTGCCTCCAGCTCTCTTTCTCTTCTTAGTAGCAGGTCTTTCTTTGACTAGCCTCATGTCAGTTAAGTAGTACGAACCATTGTGCAATACTCGACTAACTAAAAAGGGCCCTTCCCATACTGGGGAAAGTTTGTGTTTTCTTTGTTGCACAAGCCGGAGAACCAAATCACCTTTACTGAAAGATCTGTTTCTGACTCTCTGGCTATGATACTTGCATAACTTCTGCTGATAGGCTGTTGATCTCATTTCAGCAACGCTGTGAACTTCTTCGACTAAGTCGAGATCATTTTGTCGAGAAATCTCGGCATCCTCTTCAATATACGCGGCCACTCTAGGAGAAGTGTGAATCAAATCACTAGGAAGAACTACTTCTGCTCCATAGACCAAGAAGAAAGGTGTGTATCCGGTTAACATGTTTGGAGTTGTTCGTAAACTCCATATTACAGAGGGTAATTCCTCTGCCCAAGCCCCCGTAGCACGTCGTAGTGGTGCTTCGAGTCTCGGTTTTAGGCCTTGTAGGATTAAACCATTTTCTCTTTCGACTTGTCTGTTAGCCTGTGGATGTGCAACTGACGCAATGTCAAGCCGGACATTTTGCTCGTTGCAGAATTCGGCCAATTCTCCCATAGAGAAATTACTCCCGTTGTCCGTGATAATGCTATGCGGATAACCATACCGGATTATAACATCCTCAACAAATCTTTTGGCTGTTGCTCCATCACAAGTAGTGACGGGTTTAGCCTCGATCCATTTTGTGAATTTATCCACCATCACTAAGAGGTGAGTAAACCCACTTAGAGCCCGTTTAAACGGTCCTACCATATCAAGCCCCTAGACCGCAAAAGGCCATGTTATAGGTATTGTTCGCAACTGATCAGCCGGAACATGAGCTTGTTTGGCGTACTTTTGGCAGCCCTTGCACGTCTTGACTAATCATTCGGCATCTGCCTGAGCTGTAAGCCAGAAAAATCCGTGTCTAAAAGCTTTTGCCACTAAAGATTTGGCTGCAACGTGGTGACCACACTCGCCTTTGTGGATTTCTCTTAAGATTTCCACTCCTTCTTCTGGAGATACGCAGCGCTGAAAAACCCTAGAAACACTCCGCTTATAGAGCTCACCTTTAACTATAGTATAGGCTTTCACTCGGGTAATTTGCCATCTACCAGATAATCAAGGTAGGGTTGAGTCCAGCTGGGAATTACAACCAGAACTGCTATTAGAGGTGAGTCGGATTTGGTCGAATATTCCTCATCCACTCCCTTTATTGAGGGAACTTTGAGGTGCTCTAAAAAAGCACCATCCGGGGAACTGCTTTCTTGACCTTTGCTGGTTGAGATCCGAGGAAGGTGACGTAAGTGTCTTTTTTGGTCAGAAAATTTTTCTTACCTTCTAGCTTGGGATTTGAAGCATCTGCTTCCTCCATGTCGGAATCTTCCTTGATCTCTTTATCCTTTTCGGGATTCTTCTTTCCCTTTTTTCGCTTAGCTCTGTAGCCAGCGGTATCATCTCTTTTGATGTCGTCATTGAAACGACACTCTGCGTTGGTGTGGGACGAGCCCCCATTGGCATCCAAGCGGTGTACGCATGGGTTATTGGCAATGTCAGCCCACGTGTAGGTTTTGCCTGGTTGTTGGTCTCCTCTACCTTGAACTCTCGAAGTCCCACGACCACGCCCGCGGCCTCCACCACGTCCTCCTCGTCCTCTAGACCCGAAAGTAGCAGTGACCACTGCCGTTTCCGTGTTGGGTTTTTCTTCCGAGGTATTTTTGGGCTTCTGAGCTTGTTGCTTTGGTTGTTTTGCCGACTGTGGCACAGCCAGGGTATTGACTAGTCCCTCTGTGTCGTCGTCAACGTCTGCATACTTGCTCGTTGTTTCTATCATCTCTCCCAAATCAGTGACCTTGTCGCACTTCAAGCGATGATGCGGTAGACCAATTGGGAGACCTGCAATGAAATCTTCAATCGTAGTTTGATCATTTACTCCTTCACAAGATTTCTTGGTGTCGATCCATCGTCCGAGATAATCCCGGAACGTTTCTCTAGCCTTCTGGGTGCAACGCTGTAGGTCTCCGACCATATAGGGCCTCTGGTATGTGCCTTCGAAATTCTGAAAGAACGCACTTTGCATGTCATACCAGTTGTGAATGGTGTTCTCTGGAAGTTCATTAAGCCATGATTGTGCCGTCTTCCGCAACATGAGTGGGAGATATCGGGTTGCGACCAGGCTATTTCCGCCTTTAGCGATGCAGCAAGCATGGAAGAAATCCTGTAGCCGAGCAATGCTGTCGTAGGCTTGGATATGTCTTGAGATAGCAAATCCTTCCAGGAATCTTGTAGCTCTGATGCATGGTCCGAAGCACTTTGGGCCCATGTAGATATCATCATTTTCGTAGCGTCGTGATGACCCACAAGTATAGGGGGTGTATCGCAGTACTTCCGAGGGAAGTTAAACCCAATTTATTGATTCGACACAAGGGGAGCCAAAGAATATTTATATGCCTTAACAACTGAGTTGTCAATTCAGCTGCACTTGGAAACAATCTTGCTCACAACAGTTTATCAGTAGCAACGGTTTTGTAGTAGGAATAGCAAAGTAGCAGCAGTAGTAAAGTAAAGACAGTAGTAACAATTGCAGTAAACAGTAGGATTCGAGTGCGGTAGGCATAGGGATGGATGGACGGGCATTGCATGGACAAGACAATTCACATAGCAATCAGAAAATATGGCAATTGCAGATAAATAAGATAAAGCATCCAAGTACTAGATAATCCTAGGCATGTGTTCCATATATAGTCATACGTGCTCGCAATGAGAACTTGCACAACATCTTTTGTCCTACCAGCCCGTTTGCAGCGGGGCCTCAAGGAACTATGGCAATTAAGGTGCTCCTTTTAATAGAAACCGAGCAAAGCATTAACACTCCGTGAACACATGTGATCCTCACATCAAAGCCATTCCCTCCGGTTATCCCGATTTACATCGCCGGGGCCATTGGTTCCGGACAACAACGTGTGTATACAACTTGCAGATAAGACCAAAAACAATACTATCATAATGAATCAATAACATGTTCAGATCTAAAATCATGGCACTCGGGCCCTAGTGACAAGCATTAAGCACAACAAGTCGCAACAAAGTCATAAAGCACTAATAAAAGATACTAGGCACCATGCCCTAACAATCTGATGCCATTACATGAACGATCTCATCCAATCCCTACCATCCCCATAGCCTACAGCGGGGGATTACTCACTCATAGATGGGGGAAACATGGATGGTCGATGGAGAAGCGATGGTGATAATGATGGCGATGATCTCCTCCAATTCCCCGTCCCGGCAGGGTGCCAGAACGGAGTTTCTGGTGCTGTTTTGTGGAATCTGGTGGTGGTGGCGGAGCAGAACTCCTTCTGGAAAAACGTCGACCCCCCTGTGTTTTTAGATCAGAAGGCAACTTATAGGCGAAGAGGAGGCGAGGGATAGTGCAGGCGTCGGACCACCTGGCGCGGCACTGGCTTGCAGCGCTGCAGGTGGTGTGGCTGGCCCAGCCCCCTCCGTCTCGTATTCAGCTCAGGAGTCTTACGGTGAAATAGGATTTTTGGCATATTTTCCGGGATTTTTCCAGATAGTTGATTTTTTGCACAAAAAGTAGACACCAATGCAATTCTGGTGAAAACAGCGTCAGTCCACATTAGTTGCATCCAAATCACACAAGTTTAGAGGAGAAACAATAGCAAAAGTGTTTGGGAAAGTAGATACGTTTTGGACGTATCAACTCCCCCAAGCTTAGCTTATTGCTTGTCCTCAAGCAATTCAGTTGAAAACTGAGTGTGATAAAAGAACTTTCACGAACACATTTGCTTCATAAGATGTATATATTCTCAGCATGTGATCAACTACTTAGGCAATTCATAATAAAGAGTATGCTATTGGGTCTACTTAATAGTCATTGCAAGCTAAGAAGAGATTCCAACTCAAAAATAATAAGTAGCATGAAGCATAAACATAAGCAACATTACAATGCTCATAAAAAGGTATGATAGAGTGGTATCTCGCTTGCCTTTGATTATGAATGTCAAGGCACCTCTAAAGTTCAAGTGATGACTATAAGTAAAGATATCAAAGATACAAGCATCAAAGTCATAACACAAATAATCAAGTAATGAGACAAGCACAAAGAATGACAACTATGCTCCCAAGAAGGTGCTCAAGGAATATATGGAGACTCAACAAGTAAAGGAAAAGGTTTTGAATAATTTGAAAGGCTTCCAAATGCTGAAAGTATGGTACTCATTAGCTTTGAGCTCTCATTGCCCCTATCATAAGCATCTTTAATGTGGTTAAGGTGAAAGTGAGGTCCAATCTGAGTTATATGCTTGACAGACTATAAACCAAAAATCCCATGTCCCTTGAGTACGAGGGCCGCTCCTCATGCTACTCAACTTTAGTTATCGGTAAGTTCTTGTCATCGTAAATATGTGCGTATCATAGAGAACTGCCAACGGGGTACCCCTTGCCCGATGATACGGAAGAATCCCCATATCAAAATGACAAGGCAAGCAGAAAATGAGTATCTCAGCAATCTTCTTATTTACCATGGGAAAATGGTGCTTTTTCTCTCTTTCCTCTTTTCATAAATCTCTTTTTTTCTCAATAGCTATCTCTTTTTTTATAAGAAGAATGCTTCATAGATATCATTATGGTTACGCTGCAGGTTTCCACCATGTCAGCATGGATTAGACCAGCGGCCCAGGCGTTTCTCTAACACACATACATAACTCCATGGACTTACAAGCTCCCCTTTTATTTCACACCGACGACATCCGCAAACAAAAGAGCATGGTATCAACTGGGTATATATTTACAAGTGTTGAAAGCATTCCCCGTGATAGCACGGTTCTGCTAATCCCCGGCCTATAATTTGCAAGCATATAACTTTCATGGACAGTCACAATGGTTCAGGTTTATTAAGTGCATAAAATAAAGTGTGCCATCAAGTTCGTGAGAGCTTTACTAACTAACTTTATCATAACAAGCGAACATTTTATTCGGAAGAAAACAAGGCCTATTAAATATGCACGGAAGTAGCAAATGATGCTAATAGGTAGGTATGGTGGACACTTTGGAAATATTTGGTTTAGGGAGTTGGAAACTTGAGTAAAACTCAGTGTAAGTGAAGGCTAGCAATAGTAAGGGAGTGACAAACGAGAGAGCAATAGCTGTCATAATCATGCTTGCAACAAAATAGGACTAATCATGGCATGAAAGTGATTCAAGATCCTCAAGACAAAATAATTCATCGAGGCTTAACTGATTATTACAGTCACATGCATGCATGAGCATGTGCCAAGTCAATTCAAATGAAACATTCAGAGGAGGATACCACGGTGTCATACCAAGTTATGAATAGAATAATGCAAGCAAACATTCATAAGACATGCTACAAACTATTAGCAAGCTGGAACTAATCGCACGAAAGCAAGAACTACTAAGCATCCAAACACAACATACACCCTACACGAACAGACTAAGCATGCCCACAGTGATGAGTATATGTACAAAAAATGAAAACAAATAGAGTTCGTTACCAGCCTCTTACCACACCTCAAGTTGTCATTAATCCTCATTATTGCTCTTCACTTGTGTGGCTTGAATAATAATATGAAACCAATATCCACTGAGGACTGCTGAACCCTGCAACAAACTCACAAAGCCAAAGAAGAAGAACAAATATTTTTGGTGTTTTCGATTTTTCTAAAGCAAGAACCAAAAGGAAAAACAAACAAAGCAAAATCTTTTTGGTTTTTTCAAAAAGTTCAAACAAAGCAAAAAGGGAAAGGCAAACCAAGGCAAAAGAACAAGAAACAAACCAAAGAGAAACAACAGAAATATTTTTGGTCTTTTTGTGTTTGAGAAAGCAAAAACAAAGAAAGAACGAAAACTAAAAAGAGAACAAAACATGAATATACAAAGTACCGACGCAAAATGATATGGAGATGAGTGCGGTGTCGGCGTACCTCCCCCCAAGCTTAGGCTTTTGGCCTAAGTGGGTATCAATCCAGATACGGGTAAGGGTTCCAAGCAGGAGGATCATGATAGGAATGGTCGTAGTTGGGCCCGTGGGAAGAAGAGGAAGCTCACCAATCATAAGAAGGCTGCTGATATGAAGACTCCCCCTCATTCGAGGGCTGGACCGAATCATCCATGACCTCCCTTCTAGTGTCATGCTCTTGTTGGGAGAGCTCCCCCAAGTACGTGTCAAGCACCTCCTCAGTGAGGGACCATCCTTCCCTGTTATCAAGGTTAAACAAAACATGTGCAGGCAAAAGAACAACACGCTCGGACTTGCTCTTTCTCCAACCAGCTTTGAGAAAGGTTATTTCATAAGATAACTCATTCACACTAGCCCACGAGGAAACAAATTTATGCTGTTCCATCGAATTAAGATCAAGCCTTTCTATGGGAAACTGTAGGTCTAGATGATGAGGCACTAAACCATGTAATGCTAGTAAACGAGAAGCAATGAGGGCTCCACAAATTCCACCTTCCTCACGGTTAGCAGCAATACGGAAAGCTATCAAAGCACCTAATTTGTAAGACCTATCTCGCTTAAGAGCGGCAGATATAAATGCTAGATCATATGAAGATAATTTATTGGCAGTTTTCCTAGCAAGAACACATTTGGCAACAAAGTAGGCCAAGTAACGAATGGAGGGGAGATGAATGTTACGGATTTTTCCATTCTCCTTCGAGAAGCTACTCCCTTGGCAAATTTCTGCGTATAAATCCATGAGTGGTTCATGTCGCTCCTTAATCCTTCTACATGATCCCCATTAAGGTACCTTAATAGCTGCACAAAAATCATCAAGAGAAAGGTCGACAGCAATATTGTAAATTTTATAATGGACCATGGGGTTAGGCAAAGAGTGACTAAATTGAAAGTCCTGCACCATAGACATGGTTAGCTTCACAAATTGACAAGTCTCATCTTCCAAAAAGTGCTCCAACCTTGCATTCGAAACCAAAGTGTGGAAATCTTGGAGAATTCCCGCAGCTCTCATGAACTCAGAATAAGGATAAATGGAAGGAAAAACTTCCTCCTCTTGGTGGATCTTCATGATCTCAGACACCCATAGTTCATGTTGGTTTAGGTGGTGCTCACTCATCTTCTATTCTGAAATTTAAACACCTATTAAACAAGCGATTGCAAAGTAAATATAATGAAGGATTCTACTCATAGGGACTTGTAAGAGGCCTAAACATGCATCAAAACTATATCTCTAAGCACCAAACAAGCTTACAAGCTCTCAAAACCTGTCACCTACAGCAACAAAATACGCAATATATAATTCACTAAACACAAATCTACTTGGACAAGGGGAGGAGTCACATACCAAGGAACAAATGCTCCAAATTTTAGCAAGAAAGATGGGCTGAGCAAGGAGATCAAAAAAATCGAGAGCAAGCACAGCAAGAACACGATATTGAGCAATGAACTAGAGCTTTCTCGGGAGAGAGGAGAAAGTGGCAGGTGAGAGAGTTAGTGGGGGGCCAGGGGTGGCCCACACCAGGGCATGGCGCCACCTAGGGCAGGTCGTGACACCAGGTGGTGTGCCTGCCTGGTGGGTCCCCCTGGTACCTCCCAGGCACTCCTCTGCCCCCTTTTTTCATGTAAAAATTTAATATGAATTTTCTGGAATTTTTCGAGACACTTTATTTTTGGACTATTTTCAGGAATAGAAGAATGATTTTCTGACAGACAGATTTTTTTGGAAAATGATGCAAGGACTAAACAAAGCTAGAACTACAGAAGTTCTAAGACACTCTAACATGCAAGCAACTAACAACAAAGAAAATTAAATGAAAACAAAAACTAAAATGGATAGAGTAGAAGTACACGGAGATAATCATAGTGAAAACATTGTTTTCTTCAACGAAATCCTTTTGTTAACAAGGTTGATCAGGTCTTGTTACCAAAACAATTCCATATGAGACAAAACTTTGTATTCCACTACTGATTACGTTACCTCAACCTTGATAGAAATGGTCCCAATCATAATAGTTTCAAATTTTTCTCTTGGTATGGGACAATATATTTCTCCAACTTGAATGCCCTCAACATGTTCAATTGAATTCAAACCATAAGTCCTTTCAATCTTCTTGGGGAAATAGACAGTATGTTCCTTGTCATTCACATTGAAAGTCACCTTTCCTTGATTACAATTAATAACAGCTCCTGCAATATTAAGAAAAGGTCTCCCAAGAATAATAGACATATTATCATCTTCAGGCATTTCAAGCACAACAAAATCAGTTAATATCAAGCAATTATGGGCCACTTGAACATGTACATCCTCACATATACCAACAGTAATAGTGGTAGATTTATCAGCCATTTGCAAAGATATATCAGTTGGTATTAATTTTTCTAGTTGAAGCCTCTTATAGAGAGAGAAAGGCATAACACTAACTCCAGCTCCCAAATCACACAAAGCAGTTCTAACATAACTATTCTGAATAGAGCAAGGGATAGTTGGAATCCCTGGGTCTCCAAGTTTCTTAGGAACCTTACCATTGCAGGAATAATTAGCAAGCAAAGTAGAAATCTCTTCATTAGGGATCTTCCTTTTATTCGAGACAATATCCTTCATATACTTTGAGTAAGGAGGCAATTTAATAGCATCAGTCAAAGGAATTTGCAGGAATAAAGGTTTCATCCACTCACAAAACTTATTATAGTGTTCATCTTCCTTTGACTTGTGTTTCTTATCAGGGAAAGGCATAGGTTTTTAGACCCAAGGTTCTCTTTCACTACCATGTTTCTTAGCAAATAAAATCTTCTTTAGTGTATTTAGTATTCTTAGTGTGGTTTCAGGTTCTTCTTCAACTTTTTCTTCATTAGGAACTTCATTTTCTTCATTACCACCTTCAGTTTCAGCATTAGAGATAGATATACTATTAGGACCTATAGCAGGTTCAGAGGGTTCTACAACAGTTTTATGTTTCTTTTTCCTTTTCTTACGAGTAGAACCACTATTTTCAGCTTGTTGAGAATCCTGCTCAATTCTTTTGGGATGCCCATCAAGATATAGAGGATCCTAGGTAGCAGCTCCACTTCTAGTTCTAATTTCCTAAGCATATTTTTCTTTAGCAGCATTAACTAGCAAGTCTTTTTGCACTTTAATGAGTTGATCTATTTGAGTTTGAACCATTTGAAAGTGTTTAACAATTTTTTTAACATCATTAGAGGTTCTTTCCACAATATCTTTCAACTCAACAATAGCTCTAGTGTTTTCCATTAGATGATTTTGCACCCTTTTATTAAAATTATCTTGCTTAACAATAAAGATATCGAATTCTTCTAAGCATTGATCAGGAGGTTTAGAGTAAGGGATATCACCTTCATCAAAGTGTTGGAGAGAGTGTACCTCAATAGTGGATGAGTAGGGGATAGGCTTACATAATTCTTCTATAGGAGGCAAATTCTTGACATCTACAGCTTTAATTCCCTTCTCCTTAAGACATTTCTTAGCTTCCTTCATTACTTCATCATTCAATTCAATAATTCCCCTCTTCTTAGGTGATGGAATAGGCATAGGTATAATAGGTTCAGGTACAATTACTTGAGGTATAGCTTGTTCAGGAGGAGTCCAACCTTCATAGTTCTTACTTATTTTTGCCATTAATTCCTCAGCTTCCTTAGGAGTCCTATTCCTGAAAACACAATCAGCACAACTATCTAGGTATGTCCTAGATTCCTCGGTTATTCCATTATAAAATATATCAAGAAGCTCATTCTTAGGTAATTGTCGGGGGGATGATCCCCAGATACCCCAACCGGACAAGAAACAGGAGAGTCAGGTCGCGTCTGGCTGGCCAGATGCAGCCGGACAAAGCAAGCCAGGCCGGCTATCACATGGTAGCCGGATCGACAAGAAGCAGCCGGCTACGGTAACATAGCCAGAACCAATCAAGGAGACAGGACGACGTGCGGATGAGTGCGCGGTACGCCCTGTACGATGACAAGACTGGCCACTACTCGGCCATACCGAAGACTTTGCGGGGATGACATAGGAACAGTGGCCCGATGCTGACGACAGGCTCGCACAGTGTCCATTGTGCCTATGACAGCCATACCGCTCATACTCCGATGGGACATGTCGTACCGGATACTGTAGATGACCAGTCGGCTGGGACCCGCCTGTGGGGCCCCTTGATCTGGCCCAGCGATGAGACCGTTGCCTCTCTGCCTATATAAGGAGAGGCAAGGCCTCAGTAGAAAGGGTTGGTCTCAGTGCATTTAAGGCAGTAGCTAGAGAATACAGCTCGAGGAGCACTTGTATTTCGCATATCCCTCATAGTCAGATCCGGCAGGACTAGGAGTTTTACCTCATCACGAGGGCTCCAAACCTGGGTACTTCCTGCGTCCAGTTACGCTTGCTTGTATCCAATCCCGCCTGCGGACACCGTCGATAGCTTCCCTGCTAGTCCCCACACCTCTATCTAACCTTCTTAGGTACTTTTGTTCCCAATACAACGACAGTCGGCGCCCACCGTGGGGCAGATGGCTTCGACCGGAGTCACGTTCCGCACGGGACCCTGCACCTCAGCCGGTGAGTGCGTGGCCTCCGGCCTGGTGCTCACACTCGGCAAGTTCGACTGCGTCATCGACAACGCTTCCTGCTTCGTCGGAACCTCCTTCCTAGCGAACGGCTCCATCCTCCTCTTTGGCGACCTCCCCGTCTACGTCGCCACCATTCCGGAGTGTTTCCCTAGGGAGATTGTCTCTGTCACGGAGCTACCGCATCCGGGCGGTAGCGCCTCCGTCGTTTCCTGTGGCGTGGAGGTCATGATGGCCGGCTCCAGCTCTCACCCCCACCAACCGCGGGAGCGAGGCGCGGACGAGGGTGGAATGTCCGCGCCTCTACAGCCTCGGAATCTGGTGGAGGAGGCCATTGATCGGCTCCTGACGCCGGTTAACCTCGGGGATAACCCGGAGGAAGCGGAAGCCAACTTCGCCATGGAGAGACAGATCCTCCTCCAGGAGGCCATGGAGCTGGTGGCCATCATGACCCGCAAGCAACTCGAGATCACTCGGCGCGAGTACGACCGCATGCACGGCTTCACTCCGGCTACCGCGGAGCCGAGCCAGCACGGCCAGGTGCGGCGCCGGGGCGGCGAGCTAGGTGGAAGGTTGGAAAAGGATGGGGAGTCAGATCCCGCACCCGCCCTTATTCGACCCACCTACAACACGCCTATCAAGAACCTACGCACAGCGCGAGTCGCGGCAGAAGAACTGCCCAATCTGGAGGGCGAGGAGCGAGCCCGCCAGCACGCTCGCGTGCAGGAGCTCCTCCGCATCGCGGATGAGCAGGCTGATGCCAACCAGCAGATGTAGGAGGACCCCAGCTACTCCAGGGGAAGCAAACTGCCTGTCAACAGCAAGGGCGCGCCCCGCAACACCCAACAGGCATCCTCCCCTCAGCCGGCTAAGGTCCACAGCAGGCGTCGCAGCTCTGGCAACAAGGGCTAGCCGCGCCAGGAGCAAACGGTAAACAGAAACCCACCGCCTCCCCCTCCACCAACCGGAGCACCTAGACCCATCGGTTCCCGTCTCTCGGGCCGGGTGGGAGCACCCAACCCGGATCGTCCGGATGCCTGTGACCGCATCGATCTCCTCGCTCAAGCGCGCGTCACAGAGGAAGAAGACTCCAACGGACCGGTTTGTTTTGGACCCCGCATCCGGAACGAGCCATTTTCGGATAAGTTCACCCTGCCTAGGCACACCCCCAAGTACGACAGTAGTATGAAGCCGGAAGACTGGTTGACCGACTATACTACGGCAGTCGGCATCGCCCATGGGAACAAGCACACAGCCGTGCGCTACGTCCCTCTTATGCTAACCGGGTCGGCAAGGACGTGGCTCAACAGCCTTGCGCCCAACAGCATCAATGCCTGGCCGGACTTCGAGAAGGTGTTTGTCCGCAACTTCAATGGCACGTACAAGCGTCCGGGACGCCCACGCGACCTGGCCTTGTGCGTCCAGGGTGACCGCGAGACCGACCGCGAGTACCTCGCCAAGTGGACGGAGCTGCGCAACACTTGCGAGGGCATCCTGGAGAGCCAGGCCATCATCTTCTTCATCGAGGGTTGCCGAGAAGGCACCATGCTTCGCCACTGGCTACTGTGTGACGAGCCGAAAACCATGACGGTTGCGGACCAGTATGCCATGGCGGATGGCGCCATGAAGAAGCCCCTCCGAGTAAATGCTGACGGGCGTCCGACTCCTATGGAGCCGGCTCGCGACCGTCTGAGCAATCCGACCGGGGAAGACGGATCCTCCAGACGCCACGGCAACGACAACCGGTTCCATGGGGACCGCCAAGCCGGACAACAGAAGCTCCGCTACCACGCGCGGCAGGTCAATGCTGTGGAGGGCGCGCCTGACGCGCCATCTAACGATGCAAGGAGGCAGAAGCCACGGCTCACCTTCGACCAGATGTTTGATGGCCCGTGCAAGTGGCACAGCGGTCCCTTTAAACCGGCTACGCATACCACCCAGAATTGCAGCTGGACTCGCCAGCTAAAAGACCAGGGTGGCCAGCCACGTCTCCCCCCGCCTCCTCCTGGTGGACCACCACCACCGTCTAGGGCAGCCGGCAATGATGGTAACGGAGACAACAACAACAACGGCTACCCCCAGCCGCACGCCGCCTACCACATCTTCGAGACGGAGCTGGACGACAAGCACAGCTGCAGGCGACGCTCCAAGGAGGTCAATGACATTGTCTCTCCGGTCCCCCAGTACCTAAACTGATCGGAAACCCCCATCACCTAGAGCCGAGCGGACTAGCCAGAGCAGCTTCCAACTCCCGGGGGCTATGCCATGGTGCTCGACCCCCTCATTGTCTCCAACGCGCGCACCTGCCGTTTCTCACGCGTCCTCATCGACGGAGGCAGAAGCCTCAACCTCCTCTACCAGTCCTCGCTGGAAAAACGGGGCATTCGTGAATACGACCTGCGCCCGACTACCACAACATTCCACGGCGTGCTGCCAGGGCCAGCTTGCGCCCCGCTGGGTAAAATCCAGCTGGATGTCATCTTCGGGACCGAGGAGAACTTCCGCCGCGAACCGATCTGGTTCGAGGTGGTAAACCTGATGAGCTCCTATCATGCTCTCCTCGGGCACCCCGCCCTCGCCAAGTTCATGGCCATCACCCACTACGCTTACCTCAAGACGAAGATGCCGGAACCCAACGGCGTGATCACCGTCGCCGGCTGCTTCAGGCGGTTGATGGAGTGCACTTCAGTCGGTTCCAAACTAGCAGAGGCCCTCATCATAGCCGAGGAGAAGCGCATAATCATGCGTAATGTGGCCATGGCCCAGCAGGACATACCGGCTAGCATCAAACCGGCTGGAGAAGGAGCCTTCTAGCCGGCAAAGGAGACGAAGAGGATCCTGCTCGACCCCTCCGACCCAACCAAGTTCTTCACCATCGGTGCCAACTTGGACAGCAAATAGGAAGGCGCGCTCGTCGACTTCCTCCGTGAGAATCGGGACATCTTCGCATGGTCACCCAAGGACATGCCAGGTGTACCGAGGGAGTTCGCCGAGCACTCACTTCATGTGCGGCCGGATGCCAAGCCGGTTAAGCAACCTCTGCGCCGGTTCGCAGAGGAGAAGAGGAAGATAATCGGTGACGAGATCACCCGGCTCCTTGCATCCGGGTTCATCATGGAAGTGTACCACCCGGACTGGTTAGCGAACCCAGTCCTGGTGCTGAAGATGAACAAGACCTGGGGCATGTGTATCGACTACACCAGCCTGAACAAGGCGTGCCCGAAAGACCCCTTCGCCTTGCCCCATATCGATCAAGTCATCGATTCCACGGCCGGCTGTGATTTGTTGTCCTTTCTAGATTCCTATTCCGGTTACAATCAGATCCGGTTAAACCCGGCTGATCAGATTAAGACATCATTTATCACCCCCTATGGGGCCTTCTGCTATGTAACCATGCCTTTCGGTCTGAAGAATTAAGGGGCTACCTATCAGCGCTGCATGCAGAAGTGCTTGCACTCGCAGATAGGCCCAAACATGCATGCCTACGTGGATGATGTGGTCATCAAGACCAAGGAGAAGCGCACCCTCATCGAAGACCCAGGAGAGACATTTGGCAACCTCCGCCAGTACCAGATGAAGCTGAACCCGGAGAAGTGCATCTTCGGAGTGCCATCCAGTCAGCTACTCGGTTTCCTCGTATCACAACAAGGTATCGAGGCAAATCCGGAGAAGATCGCGGCCATCGAGAGGATGCAGTACCAGAGCCCGCTTGAGTCAAAAGTTCACCGGATGCCTCCCTCGGTTCGTCAGCCGGCTGGGGGAGAAGGCACTCCCATTGTACCAGCTGATGAAGAAGACGGACAAGTTCTCCTGGACTTTACAAGCTGACGCTGCATTTCACGACCTCAAGCGCATGCTATCCACAGCGTCAGTTCTAGCTACGCCGGCTAGCAAGGAGCCGATGTTGGTCTATATAGCAGCCATTAGTCGGGTCGTCAGCACCGTCCTGGTGGTGGAGCGCCCCGAGGAAGGCAAGGCTCAGCCGGTTCAGAGGCCCGTCTACTACCTCAGTGAGGTTCTCTCCCTCTCCAAGCAGAACTACCCCCACTACCAGAAGATGTGCTACGGCGTGTACCTGGCATGCAAGAAGCTCAAGCACTACTTCTAGGAACATCCTATTAAGGTCGTGTACACCGCAGCCCTTTTGGAAATCATGCAATAGGAGACAATTTGGGTCTAATACTACGCCTCTCAAGGAGACTCTTAGCAGCATCCTATAATGGGTGTTTTTATGTTCTTTAATAAATTCATCGGTCATCTCAACATAACCATCTTCAATATCATAGCTTTCACTAGACTCAGGTGAACTAACAGGTGTAGTAGTGTCTTCATTAGGAGTTTCAGTATTTCTAGCTATAGTTCTAGCAATCGTAGCATCTAGGAAAGGACCTAATGAACCACTCTTATCAAGCACAGTAGAAGCAGCATCATAAGCATCAGAAGTTTCAGATTCAGCAGTAGTAGCAGTGTGTGTAGCATGTGTATGTGGTGGTGTAACGAGCTTACTTATAACAGATGGTGAATCAAGAGCAGTAGAGGTGTTCAGAACCGTACCTCCTCTTGTAGTCGATGGTAAAATAGGAAACTTGCCATCACGAGACTTACCCATGATGGATGGATAGCAGCGAAAAATAGAGAATCCACGTGAACTTGATAAATAAAGCTAAGCTCCCCGGCAACGGCGCCAGAAAATAGTCTTGATGACCCACAAGTATAGGGGGTGTATCGCAGTATTTTCGAGGGAAGTGAAACCCAATTTATTGATTCGACACAAGGGGAGCCAAAGAATTTATAAGCCTTAACAACTGAGTGGTAAATTCAGCTGCACCTAGAAACAATCTTGCTCACATCAGTTTATCAGTAGCAACAGTTTTGTAGTAGGAATAGCAAAGTAGCAGCAGTAGTAAAGTAAAGACAGTAGTAACAATTGTAGTAAACAGTAGGATTCGAGTGTGGTAGGCATCGGTATGGATGGACGGGTGTTGCATGGACAAGACAATTCACATGGCAATCAAAACATAGGGAAATTGCAGATAAATAAGATAAAGCATCCAAGTACTAGATAATCCTAGGCATGTGTTCCATATATAGTCATACGTGCTCGCAATGAGAACTTGCACAACATATTTTGTCCTGCCAGCCCGTTTGCAGCGGGGCCTCAAGGGAACTACTAGCAATTAAGGTGCTCCTTTTAATAGAGCACCAGAGCAAAGCATTAACACTCCATGAACACATGTGATCCTCACATCAAAGCCATTCCCTCCGGTTATCCTGATTTCTGTCACTTCGGGGCCATTGGTTCCGGAACACAACGTGTGTATACAACTTGCAGATAAGACCAAAAACAATACTATCATAATGAATCAATAACATGTTCAGATCTGAAATCATGGCACTCGGGCCCTAGTGACAAGCATTAAGCACAACAAGTCGCAACAAAGTCATAAATCACTAATAAAAGATACTAGGCACCATGCCATAACAATCTGATGCCATTACATGAATGATCTCATCCAATCCCTACCATCCCCATAGCCTACAGCGGGAGATTACTCACTCATAGATGGGGGAAACATGGATGGTCGATGGAGAAGCGATGGTGATGATGATGGTGATGATCTCCTCCAATTCCCTGTCCCGGCAGGGTGCTAGAACAAAGTTTCTGGTGCTGTTTCGTGGAATCTAGTGGTGGCGGCGGAGCGGAACTCCTTCTGGAAAAACGTCGAACCCCCCTTGAGTTTTTAGGTCAGAAGGCAACTTATAGGCGAAGAGGGAGACCGAGGGGTGCCTGGGTGGCTGGACCACCTGGCGCTGGCTGGGCTTACTGCTGCGGCTAGGTGGTGTGGCCTGGGCCCAACCCCCCTCCGTCTCGTATTCTGGCTCCGGGAGTCTTCTGGTGAAATAGGATTTTTGGCATATTTTCCGGGATTTTTCCTGATAGTTGATTTTCTGCACAAAAAGTAGACACCAATGCAATTCTTCTGAAAACAGCGTCAGTCCGCGTTAGTTGCATCCAAAGCACACAAGTTTAGAGGAGAAACAATAGCAAAAGTGTTCGGGAAAGTAGATACGTTTTGGACGTATCATGCCGCGCCTCTATGTTGGAGTTGATCATGTGCCTTGTGTCGTTCTGGGATAGAGATCGTCCCGATTGTCGGCTATGGCCGTGGTGCCTTGGAGCCAGACTTCGACTTCTGCCACCACCTCCTCCACCACGACGCCCTCCATTGCCTCACTGGGGGCCGTTGTGATGGCTACTTGGCGGAGAGGGTAGAGCAGCTGGGTTTTTTTCGGCTGATCGCTGGCCTACATCCGGAGCGTCATTATTCCGGTTCCAGGGAGGGTCTTCATTGTGACGAGCCCCCTGCCGGCTTGTCCCAGCATGGTGTCCGTCGTTTCTTCGTCCGTCATACGGACGGCTTTCATGTCTAGGAGGTGGCATTCTTTGTCGGTCTTCCTCCCGACGTTTCTCCTTATCATCATCCCTGCGGTCTTTCGACTCTCGCCGGGGCGGGTTCCTTAGATTCAGTGCAGCAATTGCCTCTTGCTCCACAACTAGGTTAATGTTACGCCAGCCACAGGCAGCTTTGTGGTGCTGTCCTGAAGATCCGGTTCTTGAGTAATTATCTTCCCTGTGATCGGGGCAGTGGTGCTGCTCCGGAACGCGTGGGGGTCTTACGTCAGCCCATGCTGGATCTGTGCGACATTGGTCGGAGTCAGAGACCAGTTTTTGACTTCCGGACATGGCGACCTTTTGCTGCTCCAGTCCCTTGTTGAGTAGTTTGATTCCCAACCGGATCTCCTCCGGGCCTGGATTAGCCGATAGAATTTCTCGGGCCACCACGGTGTTCTGTACTGGGGTTGGATATACCGAATCCCCTTTGCTATCTTTCCGAGGCTTCCCCATCTCTTCTCCGAAAAGGACGGCGTGAATCTGCGGGAATTGGTTGTCATTAGTATGACGCTTCCTGGTCTTCTGGTATTGCCTGGAATTGTACTTCTCCGCAAATGCTATGCGTTTCTTTTCCTCCTCGATGTTTTTGGCTTCATCGAGGAGTATTTGACGACACGCTTCTAGGGCATGTGCCCTCTCGTCTAGTTCTTCAGCAGTAAGTTCTGCAGCTGTAGGAATAGGTGTGCTTAATGCAGCATCGATGAGTTTACGTGCACCTTCAGTGATCACGTGTCCATCCACCGACTCTTCTTTTTTGGGCTCTTCTGGGATGAGTGCTCCATCCGAGTCTTCCTCGTATTCCTCGGCAATCACTTCCTCTGCTAGAGGGTCTTTTGCCGGGGTCTTGTTCTTCTTGTTCTTCTTCTTTGCCTTCTTGGCAGTGCCGGTAGCAAAGACGGCTTTGGGTCCATTTCCCGGAGACAAGCTCTGACCGATACTTTCGGACATCTGGACCTCGGGATTATCTCCGACTTCCATGTCATCATGTGCTTTGGGAGAGTGTTCCCCAGATCCTTCATCCATGGCTTCTCCTTCCTCTGCAGCTTTGGAGTTATACTCCTCTTCATATTCCATGGAGAACTTTCGGAAATCTGCTGACGTCATCGATTCATCCGAGGATGCGGGTACGTCGGCGTTTGTTCCAATTGCCTCCAGCACAGAGTCGGTGTTGTATCCATCATCGGCAGAGCCGGATCTGGATCCTACATATCCGATGAAGTGCGACGCGTGCTTCCTGAGGTACCTGCGGCTCTCGTGATCAGCTTCGTTGAAACTTTTGATGGTTTTGAGAATTGCATCTACGCCTGAGTTTTGCATTATCATACGTTGCAGCGTGTACCTTAGGAAAGGCCTGTCTGTCCCGGTGTCATCAGAGCCAGAATCAGTGTCATTGCTATGCTCCTCCTGGATTTTAACCTCGGCGGGTGGATCGATCTGGGATTCGGCCTCTCCAAGGAGATCCACTCCATATTCGACTTGGGCCACTAGGTCTTCTTCAGGCTCGGATTTCTCCACAATCTCCGCAACTAGTGCGGGCTGGGTAGGATTAGGGTTTTCTGAGATCCGGAACTCTGCCGCCTCCGCAGACAAAGGGGACCCAGAAGATTCTTCTGCCTCTATCATCACCGCTGGGGTGGGTGGGACAGGTTCAGCAAAACCGATGTAAATATCGATCTCACCAAAAGACATGATGGTCTAGGTAGTCACAGCCTCCCTAGCCGGAATCCATGTCTCGTCGAGAACGATGAGAGGGACGTCGCTGGCGTAGAGGATGCGACCGACGGCGATAGTCTCGCCGATTCCGATTCTTGCAGATTCCGCTCGAAACGCAGATCCGAAGCTCACTTGCCCCCACGGTGGGTGCCAACTGTCATCGGATTGATTACAAGTACGCCATGAGAGGGTCCTCGAGGCGTGCGGAAGAGAGGGGTGTGAGACGTATGCTGTTTCGGGACGGTGAGCACACAAGTTTACCTAGGTTCGAATCCGCCGGCTTTGGATGGATCCTACTCCTGCTAGTAATCTAGTAATACGGCAGAGCCGGAATATGGGTTACAAGGGTTCGCCTGTGCGAGTTGAGATTGTAGACTATTGAGGGTGCCATAAAGGCTCTCCCTAGGATGGCTTATATAGATATCCGGCCTAGAGTTTACAGGAGAGATCTATCCGACTACGACTGAGAGTCGGTTACAAAGTACATCTTGAACTACAAGTAACACTATGGGCCTAAGTCGGTAAGACTTCTGGGCCTTCCCGTAGCTAGATGGGACTCTGTCTCTTCTCCCTGACTGGGCCGCCCGTGAAGCAAAGCTCTAACCGAAGTGGGCCACCCTGGTCAGTGAGGAACTGTGAGGATACCCGGAAAGTATATCCCCAACATCCACCGGTGTCATTGCATGTGTGCTCTTTTTACTAACAACAACTAGAGTCATTTCATGACTATTCTTTTCACATACCACATATGGATCCACCAGTGCCATTGAAATGTGTGTTCTCTTCAGAGACCACACATGGATCCACTAGTGTCATTGCATGTGTGTTCTTTTTACTAACAACAACCAGAATCATTGCATGTGTGTTCTTTTCACAATCCACCTATGGATCCACCAGTGTCATTGCATGTGTGTTCTTCTCATTAACCACAGCTAGAGTCATTGCATGGGTGTTCTCTTCAGAGACCACACATGGATCCACCAGTGTCATTGCATGTGTGTTATTTTTACTAACAACAACTGGAGTCATTTCATGACTATTCTTTTCACATACAACATATGGATCCACCAGTGTCATTGAAATGTGTGTTCTCTTCAGAGACCCCACATGGATCCACCAGTGTAATTGGATGTGTGTTTGTTTTACTAACAACAACCAGAGTCATTGCATGTGTGTTATTTTCACAATCCACCTATGGATCCACCGTAGTCATTGCATGTGTGTTCTTCTCATTAACCATAGTTAGAGTCATTGCATGTGTGTTCTCTTCAGAGACCACACATGGATCCACTAGTGTCATTGCATGTGTGTTCTTTTTACTAACAAGAACTAGAGTCATTTCATGACTATTATTTTCACATACCACATATGGATCCACCAGTGTCATTGAAATGTGTGTTCTCTTCAGAGACCACACATGGATCCACTAGTGTCATTGCATGTATGTTCTTTTTACTAACAATAACCAGAGTCATTGCATGTGTGTTCTTTTCACAATTCAGTTATGGATCCACTAGTGTCATGGCATGTGTGTTCTCATCAGAGACCACACATGGATCCACCAGTGTCATTGCATGTGTGTTCTTTTTACTGACAACAACTGGAGTCATTTCATGACTATTCTTTTCACATACCACATATGGATCCACCAATGTCATTGAAATGTGTGTTCTCTTCAGGGACCACACATGGATCCACCAGGGTCATTACATGTGTGTTGTTTTTACTAACAACAACTAGAGTCATTGCATGTGTGTTCTTTTCACATACCACATTTGGATCCACCAGTGTCATTGAAATGTGTGTTCTCTTCAGAGACCACACATGGAACCACCATTGTCATTGCATGTGTGTTTTTTAGTAATAACAACTGGAGTCATTTCATGACTATTCTTTTCACAGAACACATATGGATCCACCAGTGTTATTGAAATGTGTGTTCTCTTCAGAGACCACACATGGATCCACCAGTGTCATTACATGTGTGTTCTTTTTACTAACAACAACCAGAGTCATTGCATGTGTGTTCTTTTCACATACCACCTATGGATCCACTAGTGTCATTGCATGTGTGTTGTCTTCAGAGACCACACATGGATCCACTAATGTCATTGCATGTGTGTTCATTTTACTAACAACAACTGGAGTCATTTCATGACTATTCTTTTCACATACCACATATGGATCCACCTGTGTCATTGAAATGTGTGTTCTCTTCAGAGACCACACATGGATCAACCAGAGTCATTGCATGTGTGTTCTTTTTACTAACAACAACTAGAGCCATTGCATGTGTGTTCTTTTCACAATCCACCTATGGATCCACCAGTGCCATTGCATGTGTGTTCTTCTCATTAACCACAGCTAGAGTCATTGCATGTGTGTTCTCTTCAGAGACCACACATGGATCCACCAGTGTCATTGCATGTGTGTTCTTTTTACTAACAACAACTAGAGTCATTTCATGACTATTCTTTTCACATACCATATATGGATCCACCAATGTCATTGAAATGTGTGTTCTCTTTAGAGACCACACTTGGATCCACCAGTGTCATTGCATGTGTGTTCTTTTTACTAACAACAACTAGAGTCATTGCATGTGTGTTCTTTTCACAATCCACCTATGGATCCACCAGTGTCATTGTTGGAGATATGCCCAAGAGGCAATAATAAAGTGGTTATTATTATATCTTTATGTTTATGATAAATGATTACATCCCATGCTATAATTGTATTAACCAGAAACATTAATACTTGTGTGTTTTGTAAACATAAAAGAGTCCCTAGTAAGCCTATTGTTAAACTAGCTTGCTGATTAATGGATGATCATGGTTTCCTGATCATGGACATTGGATGTCATTGATGACAAGATCATATCATTAGGAGAATGATGTGATGGACACAAACCCATAGTAAGCATAGCATAAGATCAAGTCATTAAGTTCGTTTTGCTACAAGCTTTCAAATGCATAGTAACCTAATCCTTCGACCATGAGGTTATGTAATCACCATCACCGGATGGGTACTTTGATGACATCAAACGCCGCTTCGTAACTGGGTGGTTATAAAGGTGTCATTGGGTATTCTGAAAGTATGTGTTGAAGCGCATGGACCAAGATTGGGATTTGTCCATCCATATGACGGATAGATATGCTCTGGGCCCTCTCGGTGGAATGTCATCTAGTTAGCTTGCAAGCATGTGACTAGGTCACAAGGGATGACATATCATGGAACGAGTAAAGAGTACTTATCAGTAACAAGGTAGAACAAGGTATGGAGATACCGACGATCAAACCTCGGATAAGTAGAGTATCATGTGACAAAGGGAATTGGTTTCGTATGTTAAATGGTTCTATCGATCACAAAGTCATCGTTGAGTGTGTGGGAGCTGTTATGGATCTCCAAATCCCGCTAATGGTTATTGATCGGAGATGTGTCTCCATCATGTCTACATGTTCACGAACCGTAGGGTGACACACTTAAGGTTCGAAGTTGTTTTAAGTAGATATGGAATGTGCGTTGGGGACCGAATGTTGTTCAGAGTCTCGGATTGGATCCGGGACATCACGAGGAGATCCGGAATTGTCCGGAGAATAAGATTCATATATTGGGGATCATTTTCTAAGATAGGAAATGTTCTGGAGTATTTGTATGGGGATTCTAGAAGGTTTTGGAATGTTTCGGAAGGTTCTAGAAGATTTCTTGGAGTTTGCTTGAAAACCAAGAAAGGATCAAGGAATCCTTGTAGGGCAAGACAAGGAGTAGTGGGGGAGGAGGACTCCTCCCCCCTTCCCAATCCGCCGGCCAAGGAGGGAGGGGAGTCCTACTAGGACTCCCCCTCCCATGGAGCCTCCTCTTTTAAATAGAGGGGTAGGGGCGCCACCCCCTTGTCCCCTCTATTCCAAACCCTGGCCGCCGCCTCTATCCCCCTCCTTCCCTCTGCTCAGGCTTAGGTGAAGCCCTGCAGAATTCTCTACTCCACCACCACCACCACACCGTCGTGCTGCTGGGATTCCGTGGAGAAGATCTACTACCTCCGCTGCTCGCTGGAACGGGGAGAGGAAGGTCTGCTTCGACTCCGCACGTGTGACCGACTGCGGAAGCGCTGCCGGAACGCGGTGCCGGAAGGATCGTCCACACGATCTTGAGATCGGCAAGTGATCGACTACATCAACCCCGAGATCTAATCTCGTAACGCTTTCGAATCTACAAGGGTTAGTACAGATCTATCTTGTTGCACATGTCTAATAGATTAGATCTTGGCTTTTATCTAGATTAGATCTGGGTTTTGTTCATTCTTGCGGTAGAATTTTTTTGTTTTCCATGCTACGAACCCATCAGTGGTATCAGATCCGTGTCTATGCATAGATCTGTTGCACGAGTAGAACACAACGGTTTTGTGGGCGTTGGTGCTCGTGCCGTCTTTTGCTTTGTGTACTTTGCATCTTGCGGTATGGTGGGATGAAGCGGCTCGGGCTAACCTTACATGTCATCGCACATGAGACTTTCTCCACGCTTGACGTGTAACTTGCTTTGCACAAGTGGCTTTGTGGGTGTCTGTCTCTCCCATCATAGTATAGATCCAATCTACACTTTGCACTTGATAGCACCTGTATCAACGGTGTGGTTCAGTTTCGTAGGTAAGATCCATTCTTATTCGAAAGCCCCAAACCACGTAAAACATGCAAAGAAAATTAGAGGCGTCTAACTTGTTTTTGCAGGGGTTTTGTGATGTGATATGGCCATCATGTGATTGTGATTATATTTGATGTATGCAATGATCCTTGTTGTAATATGGCAACCGGCAGGAGCCTAATGGTTGTCTTTAATTCTGTTAAGACCTGCGTGTCTATTCATCTTGTAATAGCTTTATTCCAAGTAGTTGTAATAGTTGCTAGTGATGATGGACAACCATGAAGCGGCGCCACTGACCTTGACGCCATGCTGGTGATGATGGAGATCATGTCCGTGCTTTGGAGATGGAGATCAAAGGCATAAGAAGAAAGGGCCATATCATATCACACTAATTATGAATTGCATGTGATGTTAATCCTTTATGCATCTTGTATTGCTTAGATCACGACGGTAGCATTATAAGATGATCCCTCTCACTAAATATCAAGTAATAAAGTGTTCGTCCTTAGTAGGCACCGTTGCTAAGACTCGTCGTTTCGAAGCATCTCGTGATGATCGGGTGTGATAGATTCTACGTGTGCATACGACGGGTGCAAGCCAGATTTGCACATGCGGATACTAAGGTTAATCATTACAAGCCTAGCATGTACAGACATGTTCTCAGAACACGGAATACCGAAAGGTAAAGCATGAGTCATATGGATGATATGATGAACATGTTGATTGTTCACCTTTGAAGCTACATCATCTCACGTGATGATCGGACTTGGTGTAGTGGATTTGGTTCGTGTAATCACTAAAACAACTGGAGGGATGTTGTTTTGAGT
The DNA here is from genome assembly GCA_023614405.1 of Avena insularis. Taxonomy (NCBI): domain Eukaryota; kingdom Viridiplantae; phylum Streptophyta; class Magnoliopsida; order Poales; family Poaceae; genus Avena; species Avena insularis. The sequence continues at coordinate 88,076,659 of CM042696.1, read as the reverse complement.
GGGAGTTCTTTTGTAATTTGGATTAGTCAAACTCAATTTATCATAAACACAATCAAAGTGAATTTGCATAGTTTGTTGTAGTCATTGGCATCCGTTCACCACCTTACGCTTAGTTATAGTTGAGATAGTAAGAACTATAGAAATTCTGGATATTTGCTTTACGAACTGGTATCGTATTGTTTTGAGTGTCAATCTAAAGTTTAAAAGACATATTGCAAACTTTCAGCAAACTCCGTTTACTCTGTGAAGTTTAATAAACAATATTAAATCAAGAGTAACAATTCCAGTGTTAGTATCTAATGTATCATGTTTGCCTCCATGATTCTTGATACTCAAAAGATTGTTTTTAATATCAAGTTTATCTAAGAGCTGAAAGCAATGTTTCAGAAACCATCATATGTGAAAGGTATTGCGATATCTAAAACAATGTGTTGGTTACAACATGATAGAGTATACGTCCTCATATTTGATGAGAATTTGTGAAGATTGGAGACGCCAGTCGTTCTAATCCTCCAAAAGGTTTTGGAAAAGAAACATTATACTCGCAATTCACCTTTATAAGCTATAGCAGCTTGATCATGAAAATTGTCATGATAAGGATGAATAGAAGATGTAAGTAAAATGTTTACTACACTAAAAGATTACTAAAGAATGGAATTTTGAAAGAATGCCAAACATTTGATGAAGGTGATCCACTTCAAAGTGCAAGTTCAAAGGTATTAGTATTTAACTATACACACTTTGTACTATGTGTCATGTGAATGACACCACTATTGATGTTGATAGATTCTTAAAATAAAAGGAATTGTTGAAAGAGAATCTATAAAATATTTGGCAGAAAAGAAAAGATTGGAGATGTCCAACTTAGGTATATAGAAGATACATGTTATGGCGGTACTCCTTGGTTGTTAAACAATGTGGTTCTGTAGTATTGGATACCGAATTGGTTGGTATGAAGTGTCATACAGGACAACACAATTCATGAACTGCAATGGCCTAAGTAACTAGCAAGAGAATATGTGATGATGTTCATCGAAAACAAACAAAGGGTTGTTGTGTTGCTCGTTAACATCAAAGCTTGCCTTCAAGATTTGTTTCAATAATTGTTATTTTGATCAGGTATTATGATGACAAAAGGTTGTTCAAAGAATTACCGTATTCCATAATAGATGGATAATATACAAGTCTGGTTGGAGAAATCACATCCATAAAACTAATGCTAAAATGTCAAAAGACAAATAATTGAAAGATCACTTGCGAAGTGACATCACCATTTAAATTATATTAGGGATACATGAAGAAACTCCATGTTGATGGATTTTTGGAGTATTTTGATTTTGATCAAATGACGCTTGTGATACTTCCCTGGAGATAATTAAAACTCCGTTCGTAGGCCAAAAGAGGAACGGACGACTAACTGATTGGAATTTGTACATATTGATGTATATAGTCCATTATGTGTAGTCGTGGGCGATGTATTTCAACTTCATATGCTTTCTCCGAAGATTTGAGTGAGTATATGTATATACCTACTCAATAAGGAAGAAGTATGAAACATTTGAAAATGTTCAAAGACTTTCAAGATGAAGTGGAAAATTATTGTAACAAGAAAAATAAAAAAAAAGTTTATGATTGGATCATAAAGATGTTTGAGTTACAAGTTTAGCAAAACACCTAGATTTGAGGAATCGTTCCATGGATTTGCATTTCCCAAAACACCATAGGAGTATGGAGTGTTCAAGATATGTAATGAAACCTTGTTTGACATGGTAAGATCAAAGGTGTCATTTATAAAACTACCATTATATTTTAAAGATTAAAGCTTTAGTGACTACCGCTTTTACACTGAAAAGATCTCCATCGTGATCCGTTGAAATGATACCATATAAGTCATGGTTTGGGATAAAACCCAGGTTGTCCTTTCTTAAATTTTTGGTATGCTAGGCATAAGTAAAATGTTTATAACCAAAGTCGGATGAGCATGTCTTTGTAGGTTATTTCGAATAACCATTAGGTATTCCTCCATAACACCAAAGACAAAATTGTTTGTCGCTTAGAGTGTCGAGTTTCTTGAGAAGGAATTTTTGGTGAAAAGTCAAGTGGGAGGACAATAGAACTTTGACAAGGTTGTTGAACCTTGGCTAATATGTGCTGAGTTGCGCAGCATCAGTAAGTGTCCCGGAGGCAGCAACAATGCTCATGGCTCACGTGCCTCAAAGGTTGTGGTCACGGAGATCTAAGTTCCTATTGAACCAAGTAGGTCGGGTAAGTAATCAAATGCCAAGATTTGAGAGTTAAATCATTGTTGTTTGACAATGATGAACCGACTACATGCAAATAATCAATGATGGGCCCTGACTTCGTTAAGTGGCTTGAAGCCATAAAATCCGTGATAATTCCATACACGAGAAATCAAGCTTTGAATCTGAAAGACCCTCTGGAAAGGTGCAAGACCTTACAGTCGTATATGGATTTATAAAGAAATAGACATGGATGTTTCACATCTATGAAATAGTCGACATGTCGGAAAGAGTTTACGACAATGTTCAAGGAATTGACTATGATAAGATTTGATCTTTCATAGCGACATTTAGTCTGGACGGATTAATATAGCAACCACTACATATATTTTGGTATATGGTAGTTGAACAAACAAAACAAGTTCTTCTAATAGAATGGTTACCTAGGACGTGTACATGACACGATCCAAATGGTTTTGTTAATTCAAAGGATGCTAAAAGAGTATGCAAAACTTCAATGGTTGAAGTGAGCATCGCGGAGTTGGAATCTTCACCGTGATGAAACCGTTAAAAGGTTTAATTTCATCGAGAGCGATGAAGATGTTTGCATTTTGCAAGAAATTAAGGAGGCGCTAAGACATATTTCTAATACATTATGTGAAAGACATATTGTTGATTAGAAATGATGTATCTTTTATTGACACAGGTTAAGAATTTCATTTCGATGAAAGACTTAGGCATAACCCAAGAATTAGGCATCAATGTCTATATGGATAGATTGAGGCGCTAATATGGTTTTGCCAAATGTACATAGATAAGATGTTGAATGAGTTCAATATGGAAACAACAAGAAAGGTTCTTGACGCACGGAAAGGACTGAATCAAGATTCAAGTATGTTGACACGAGATTCAACTGTTTTGACACTTGGTGAAATCACAAGAATATTTTGATCAATCTTTGAGATGTACACATCCAGATATGTCCTATGCTCTAAATGTTATGAGCATATACCAGAATGACTCATAAGATGATCATTGGACAATAGTAGGGATATTCCTATGATCTTTGGAAGAACTAAGAATATATTATTTATATAGTGGTGACAAATAGTTCATTGTAAATTGTTGCATTGATACTAGTTTTGTCACAAATTAAGTTTATCTCAATTTAAACTATGGGTGGCACAATGTAATGGAAAGGAAGTTCCATAACGGATTTGGTTGAGTACCAAAGTTAAAACATTGTTACAGATACTACAACAAAAGGCTAAGTATATGAATGCTATTGTAGAAGCAAATGAGGGCATTTGCGTCAAGTAGTTTGTTATCAAACTAGGTGTGGTTCATAGCGGGATAATACTATGAAGATACATTGTACGACAATTGTATCAACATGATTTAATCCCAAGGAACTAAAGGTCTCACCAAAGGACCAAATTTATACAATGCCATCTCATTGGAGAATGAGTAATACGTAGAGACGCAAGGACATGCAAATACACACGGACCTGGAAGTGTCAGATCTGAAGATTATGTTTACCACTATCAATAGTGTCTATACACCAGAAAGCCATAGGTGTTGAATGCACAAGTTTTTAACTAGATTATTGACTCTAGTGCAAGTGGGAGACTGTTGGAGATATGCCCAAGAGGCAATAATAAAGTGGTTATTATTATATATTTATGTTTATGATAAATGTTTACATCCCATGCTATAATTGTATTAACCGGAAACATTAATACTTGTGTGTTTTGTAAACATAAAAGAGTCCCTAGTAAGCCTCTTGTTAAACTAGCTTGTTGATTAATGGATGATCATGGTTTCCTGATCATGGACATTGGATGTCATTGATGACAAGATCATATCATTAGGAGAATGATGTGATGGACACAAACCCATAGTAAGCATAGCATAAGATCAAGTCATTAAGTTTGTTTTGCTACAAGCTTTCAAATGCATAGTAACCTAATCCTTCGACCATGAGGTTATGTTAATCACCATCACCGGATGGGTACTTTGATGACATGAAACGCCGCTTTGTAACTGGGTGGTTATAAAGGTGTCATTGGGTATTCTGAAAGTATGTGTTGAAGCGCATGGACCAAGATTGGGATTTGTCCATCCATATGACGGATAGATATGCTCTAGGCCCTCTCGGTGGAATGTCATCTAGTTAGCTTGCAAGCATGTGACTAGGTCACAAGGGATGACATATCACGGAACGAGTAAAGAGTACTTATCAGTAACGAGGTAGAACAAGGTATGGAGATACCGACGATCAAACCTCGGATAAGTAGAGTATCATGTGACAAAGGGAATTGGTTTCGTAAGTTAAATGGTTCTATCAATCACAAAGTCATCGTTGAGTGTGTGGGAGCTGTTATGGATCTCCAGATCCCGCTAATGGTTATTGATCGGAGATGTGTCTCCATCATGTCTACATGTTCACGAACCATAGGGTGACACACTTAAGGTTCGAAGTTGTTTTAAGTAGATATGGAATGTGCGTTGGAGACCGAATGTTGCTCGAAGTCTCGGATTGGATCCGGGACATCACGAGGAGATCCGGAATTGTCCGAAGAATAAGATTCATATATTGGGGATCATTTTCTAAGTTAGGAAATGTTCTGGAGTATTTGTATGGGGATTCTAGAAGGTTTCGGAATGTTCCGGAAGGTTCTAGAAGATTACTTGGAGTTTGCTTGAAAACCAAGAAAGGATCAAGGAATCCTTGTAGGGCAAGACAAGGAGTAGTGGGGGAGGAGGACTCCTCCCCCCTTCCCAATCCGCCGGCCAAGGAGGGAGGGGAGTCCTACTAGGACTCCCCCTCCCATGGAGCCTCCCTCCTTTAAATAGAGGGGTGGGGGCGCCACCCCCTTGCCCCCTCTATTCCAAACCCTGGCCGCCGCCTCTCTCCCCCTCCTTCCCTCTGCTCAGGCTTAGGCGAAGCCCTGCAGAATTCTCTACTCCACCACCACCACCACACCGTCGTGCTGCTAGGATTCCGTGGAGAAGATCTACTACCTCCGCTGCTCGCTGGAATAGGGAGAGGAAGGTCTGCTTCGACTCCGCACGTGTGACCGACTGCGGAAGCGCTGAACACGGTGCCGGAAGGATCGTCCACACGATCTTGAGATCGGCAAGTGATCGACTACATCAACCCTGAGATCTAATCTCGTAACGCTTTCGGATCTACAAGGGTTAGTACAGATCTATCTCGTTGCACATGTCTAATAGATTAGATCTTGGCTTTTATCTAGATTAGATCTGGGTTTTGTTCGTTCTTGCGGTAGAAATTTTTTGTTTTCCATGCTACGAACCCATCAGTCATTGCATGTGTGTTCTTTTCAGAGACCACACATGGATCCACTAGTGTAATTTCATGTGTGCTCTTTTTACTAACCACAACTGGAGGCATTTCATGACTGTTCTTTTTACTAACAACAACCAGAGTCATTGCATGTGTGTTCTTTTCGCATACCACCTATGGATCCACCAGTGTCATTGCATGTGTGTTCTTCTCATTAACCACAGCTAGAGTCATTGCATGTGTGTTATTTTCACAAACCACTTATGGATCCACCAGTGCCATTGAAATGTGTATTATTTTCAACGACAGCTATTGGCCACAAACAATCGGGATGCGGAGCTAACCAGCAACCGCTCTAGGCTTCTAGAAGACCCAATCCCCGATTGTTAGGCGTCGTTGGATCGGGGTGTGTGTACGATAAGGATGTCCTTCGCGAGGGCGATCCGTGAGAAGTCTGTTCTGCGAACTGATTGGCAGTGGCAACGATGCTGGGCCTAAGTCCTTGCCCTTATCCCCTTAACCTTGGGGCCGAAGCTCAGATCGTGTTCCTTCATCGCCATGGAGAGGGAGAGGCCCAAACTCAGCTTGAGTTTCGATGTTCGCCCACCACCACGACATACTAGTGAGGCTTCGGCCGCTTCGAGCTTAGCTACGCCGGGGTTCCTGTCGTGCCGCTCTTGCGCGACAACGCGTTGGCGAGGCAGATCGAGGAGCACCGCCACTAGCTGTCAGAGTGGAAGAGGGCAATGGCACGGTACTCGCGCACGAGCGCGTACTGGAGAAAGTTGTTCAAGAAGGAGTGGGCTGTGTTGATTGAGCTGTGCGGAACCCACCGGCGGGAGATCCACTTGGATCTGCACAACCCTGAAGGGAGGCAGCGCTCTGGGCTGTGCCTGGGCGTACGACCTCCACCGTTATCGATGCGGCACACCGTGAAGAATCCATGAGGAGGAGGAACGCTGCCGGGAACATCGGCATCGATTCCGACACGGAGGAGGCTGGCAGCGACGCGGACAACGTCATCGATGATGGAGACTGCGGGAGCGTCATAGTAGCTTAGAACCACTTAAGCATAAATTAAATCTATGTGCGGTATCTTAATTCCCTCTTTGGATCTGGGTCACTTGAGTCATGGTCGATTATCGTCATAATCTATATATGTTGGCCATGTTTTAGTTGTCTTTGTCTTTGAAACTAGTCGAAACTCGTCCGATCCTGAAAATAAAGTCCACACGTTCCTGGCATATCTGATGGAACAATACGCTGACTTTGGTCCCAGCACTTGATGGCACAGCCATAATTTGGAGTGCGCCAGGGGAGAAGGGATCGAGCGTGTTGTAATAGTGTACTACTCCTGTCCAGATATAACTGACTTAGTTTTTTTTAGATATTTAATAAATGTGTCTATACCCAAAATATGTCTAGATACATGTTTTAGGTTTCTCTGTCTTTTAAACTAATCAAAAGTCGTAAAATTCTGAACAAACATAGTCATTGCGTTCACATCTGATGGGACAATACGCTGACTCTGCTACTTGATGGCACAGCCATAATTCTGGAGTGCGCCAGAGGAGATGGGAATCCAAGGGAGATGGGAACTAGTAGTTGCGTCCATACATAGGTAAAAAATTAATGTAATAATATTTAAAAAATTGTAATCTGGTCCACATGACCCCATCACAGACACGTTGCACGCGCCAGATATAAATAAAGACGACATGACTAGTTTAGTTTCAATGATATAATTCAACATACGACATTACTGTGCCCATATCTTTCTGCTCCTCTTATTAGTATGCTAGCCCACGCTGCATTAAGCATTAGTTGATGAGGATAAAAAATGATAAAATGGAAAACAAAACAATTTTTAAGTTTACCTTTCATCCGAAGAATCGTACAAAGATGAAATTGGCAGGGATTTATTATTTCTCCTGCAGTTAGCCGAAAGATCCTCCAGAACATCCTCAATCACCCCTGCAACTTCTTCATATTCTAATACACCTCCATTATTTTCCCTTTCCTCCCTGTTCCACTTACTCTTTTGTTTCTTTTCACATCCTTTTTTCGCCGGCACCTCCACTTCTTCATAAATTGGCTGCTTACGTATGTTTTCCTCCGGGTGCTCATCACCGCTTTCCTCCACCTACTGCACTTCCTCAAGTTCTTCGTCTTCGCGCTGCTCTTCCTCTAGTTCTGGCTGAGAAGCCTCATTTTCTGCCACCGGGGTGTGAACAAGGACAATATCATGTGTAACTGGGTTTTTGCACAACCTCTTGATATGGCCGAATCCGCTACAACGTTTGCATTTCCTTTTCCTAGGTCCCAGCCTTGAACCTTTATTGGCGGAGGCTTCGATCCTTAGCTTTCTAGGCCTCCCAGGTGGCCTCCTAAGAACTGGTGGTTGAAGTTTGAACCCTCGACAATCTCCCAATCATTTTCATCGGCCATAGGTGGTACGTTTTTTGCATAACTTGTAGCAAACTTGTCCACGGAGAAATAGTTATCGACATAGTTCTCTATTTCAGCTCCGCTACCTCTAAGCTTTAAGATGATGTAAATTGCATGGTGACATGGCAGACCAGTAATCTGCCACTGCCTGCATGAACAAGTCTTGTTTCCAATGTCTATAGTGTACCCTTGTTCACTTCCATGCTTGTATTCTGCATAAACCTCAGCCAATGTTCTGGAACTTCTGACCATCCTCATCTTTATCGTTCTCATTGCCCTGGTTCTTGCATTCAGTAGTATAACCACCTTTGGAACTATTTTATGGCCTAAAAAATTTCTTGCACAAATTCTTTGCCTTAAATCTATCTTCACCATTATGCACTATCTTATTGCATCCAACAAAATAACAATTCCAAGTGTCTTCATGCCCAAAATCTTATCATTGAAACTCTCTACCAAATTATTGCAAACAAAATCCACCTTGCTTAACTCACCAAACTTGCTTCTGGCCCATAGCTTAGTGTGATGTTCTTCAAGGTATTTTTTTCACCTTTGGCACTACATACATGTTCTGCAAGTAAGTAGCATGCGTGCTTGGGGTGTATGTGTATGCTGATCGCCACAAGTTCTCTTCAAAGATCTTTCCTTTGAACTTCTTCGTGAAGTTAGTAGCGAGGTGCCGCATGCATTCCCTATGCTCAACCCCAGGAAACATAGCATCAACAGCATTCTCAAGATCCTCGCATGCACCGGTGTGTATCACCAAGCCTTTAGGGGGACCAATTACTTCCTGTAGTCTCTGCATGAACCATGTCCAGCTTTCATTTGATTCACCCTCAAGAACAGCATAACCTACGGGTAGAAGCCAATTATGCGCGTCCAAAGCACAAGCAGAAGCAACATGTCCCCTGAACTTCCCTATTAAAGAAGTTGCGCCTATTGCCAAGTATGGCCTGCAACCGTCTAGGAACCCCTTCCAGCATACCTTCAGGCAGACAAAACATCTCCTGAAGCATATCTTATCTTCCTGCTTATACCTGACCCCCTCGAGACCTTTTCTCTTCCTTTCACAACCTCGTAATCGATGTCAACAACACTACCAGGTGATGTTTTCTCTACCTGAGCTTTGGAACTATATAACATATGAAAACTGTCATTCCACTTGCCTTGAATGAAGTCTAGAGCCATCTCCTTCCCATCAAAGACTCTATGATAAGGAATCAGAACGTTAAACTTTTTGCTAATCTTTGCTCTGAGTTCAGCAGGTCCAATGTTATGATCATGCCTCACCCAGCCAAGTATAGTAGCAGCAATCCACTTGGTAGTCACCGGTCTAATTTTATCACTTAAAGAAGTATTAGGGCAGTTGTGTTTCTTCGTGTTTACTTTGATCTGCATTTGATAAGAATCCAAATAATTCAGAGCTAGTTATCAGCAGAATAAATATGAGAAAGACTGAAACTAAATGTATCTATTGCAACCTGAAATGGGTGTCCACCCCGCATTGGAGATGCATGTAATCTCCATTTACACACATTACTTTCCCTAAAGTGCACCCTAAATCTCTTTTGGCCGCTCTTTTCAATGATAAATTCGAACCCAACTCTGATTGCATAGGTTGCAACTACATATCTGCAGTCCTCCACATTCTCAAAGACAGTACCCTCATCAATTGTAGGATTGTCCCTGTCAAAGTGTATCACTGGCATGTCCTCGTCTTCGTCGTCGTATCTACATCCCATTTCCACATCTTCACATTCATCTTCCTCATCAGTCCCATAGTCAGGCTCAAAGTTCGAATCAACCAAATATTCCCTACTCTCCATCCTATCGTGTCGTGACCCATGTCTGGATATGCTTTCTCATCATCATCCGCACCGCCACACATTTCAGTGCCTTCATGCTCGCTTGACAAAGCATCATGCTCAAAGACAAGCTGTACAGACGTCCTGCGATTACCAACACATATCCTTGCCATCACCATGGGACTAGAAATGCTAATTGGGGTATGCAAAAAAGGAATAACAGTTCTTACCCTTCAATGTGGACGCACGGCACCTTCTCCGGGCTCCATACCTCCAAAGCTCTGCACCCCTCTTCCTCTTCCCCTATTTCGTTGTCCTCTGTGCTCTCCAGACTTGAAGGAGGTTCCGTGCTCTCCAGCCGCGTCGAACCCATCTCCGTGTTCTAAAGCCTCGCAGGATCCATCTTTGAGCGGGATCCGGATCACCAGCGTTGTTGGGCCCCTAACCCAACGGCCGACTCTTGGTTTTCGTTTCCAGACGCGCCTGGGCGGTGGACGGCGGCAAGGAGACAGGGCAGGGAGGGGAGGGGAGGGGACATGAGGGGATGGCAGGGAGGGGAGGGCGAGAGGACGACGGTCCAAGGGGCAGCAGGCGGTGCATGATCGAGCAGTGGCGGCGGGAAGCGAGAGGAGGCGAGGCGGAGAGCAGAGCTGGTTGCGACAAAGCATGGAAAATTGCACAATAATGTGTTGGTGGGCGGCACCAGCCCTCGAACCTGAGACGCGCTCCGTAGAAGGTGGAGGAGGCAGGCCCGCCAGTCAGAAAACATGCCACCTATCAGCGCACTATGCACGGTAGCACTTCACGGAACTTTTTAGCAGGTCCCACATGTCAGTCTGTTTGATCAAAACTTGCATGCAGTGCATGGCTGGTTCACACGCTAGTTCCGAAAAAAAGCCCGTTGATCCAAACTTGAAGTGGCAGTTCTGCTTCTTCTCCCTGGTCTCCTCGTCTCCTCGCAGTGGCAGTTCCGCTTCATCTCCCTCGTCTGTTCTCCTCTTCTTCTTCTCCTCGTAGTTGTAGTTCTTCTTTCTTCCTCGATCAAAACATTCCCGCACGTAAGCCATGGCCAATAGCCAGATGAAGAGGAACTGGTTCGATCTCCCGGCCGACCCACTTCGCAAGATCGCCGACTACTTGCTGGAGAAAGAGGAGTACATCGACACATATGCTTCTTGTCGGGAAGTCTGCACCGATTGGCGCCACACTTTAAAGGTTCCTGAATTCCATCTCAACAACTGGATCATGATAGATCACACACTTCCAAACATTGGCGACTTCACCTTCCTCAACCTCGCCACTAGTCGTTGCTTCAGGACAAATCTAATGGACGTCCATCGCAGGTTCACATTCACATCCGATATATATATAACATTCATTTATTGGTATTTTCCATTGTAAACATCTTAGTGCTAATTGATGCCCTCTTCTTCCAAAAGATTCTACTTTGTCGGTGTTTCTCGTGGCGTCATCGTGCTTGCTCAGTGGGTGGAGCCGTACCAGATTCGGCTTCTGAACCCAATCACTCATAAATCTAACACTGAGTTTCAAGCACACATACCATCTGATCTTCTGCAATCTGTCGTCATGATGAAGTCCCCGACGATGGTGTTCGTTTGCACTGATTATCTAGATCATATTGCATGGGCCGATGAGAGCACCCCAATAGGGCAAATCAATGAATCATTTGGAGAAGGATTGTATTCGCCACCTCCTGATATGCTTCTGGACTACATGACGGCATTCCGAGGGGAAGTATATACATTACTTGAGAATGGAGACATCTTGTCGACCAACATCCAGTTAGAGCAGCGCGCGAGCACTGTCACGATGGCCAAAATAATTTCAGCCTCAGACTTTGAACAGGTACGCGAAACTTACAAATTTTACCTTGTGGAGTCAGATGGTGATCTGCTTCTTGTGTTGAACAGGGATTTCGCCAAAGGGAAACCGGTGTTGTACCGGGTGGACACGGAGAACCGCTCTCTCGAGGTCGTCGGTGACATTGGAAGTCATGCCCTCTTTATTGATTACAATCGGTCTATCTCCATTGACACCAGGTTACACCCCATAGTCAAACCCGGTTGCATATCCTACAGGAATTATATCAGACTGTACGATCATGAGGTTCAAGCCTGGTAAGAGGAACCAACAATGGTAATGCATGGCTTAAGTCTAGAACATACACCAAGGCCTTACCCTCTGGATGAGATACTGGCAGCACATTGCAGACGGAGAGAGTTCTCTGAACATGTGTTGCAACACGCGGGAGCCGACGATGATGAAATATATAGGGGAGAATGAATCCTATATTCATCCTAGGTTATTTGCTAGCATTTTCAGGTCTATTTTTCGAAGTAGAAATTTGTACTATATTTATATTATTTCGATCAGCAGTATGCGTATTACCTTTTGGAAAAAATAGTAATGTATTTAATTTTAGTACTTTTAGAATTCAAAGTATTTATTTTTAGTAGCTTCTTTCAGAATTCTCTGTGTTTGATAGCCGGAGCTGGTGGCAGGCATCAGCTCAGCGCCGGAATTCAGGTTCCACATGGAAAATTGCACAATAATGTGTTGGTGGGCGGCACCATCCCTCGAACCTGGGATGCGCGCCGTCGAAGGTGGAGGAGGTGGGCCCGCCAGTCAAAAAACATGCCACGTCGGTATCCCCTGTTTCTGATGCCCTTTTAAAAAAGAAACACGCCACGTCGTCATCCCCTGTTTCTGATGGTGTTGCTACAATCGATGGTACATGGTGGCATAGAAATAATATCGTATAAACATAAGGGCACAGTCGTCAACATTTCTAAAATGAAACCCGGTCTCCTACCTGTCCTGGTACATCGCCTGATGAGGTAGATAGCCACGACCAATCTTTTTAATACGTTCGCACTCTTATGCTGAGAAGGGAAATAAAGATTGAGCGGTTACTGCAACGAGTGTCGAATTATTACCCTCTAAGGAAATGGGAGATGGTTATTTTCATGTGTGCTCGTAGTCCAAACCTACTATTAGTCTTTCACTCCCCTTCTCCGACAAACCATAGTTCACCTTGTGCAGCTCCTCCGCGCCGCACCACCTAGGGTAACATGGCCCCGCCTAAGCAGCCGCCACCGCCGCCACGACAGCCGCCGAAACTAGGGTATTTAGCCCCTCTAAGGCAGGCCATGAAGCTCTAATTCAAGGTCGGTCTCCCATTGCCCTGCTAGGCAGATGATTTCCCCGAATGTGCTGAATCGGCCGCGGCGGCGATGACGGCGTCGTTGGTGCCAGATGCGGCAAGCAGGGCCAAGAGAGTGATGTGGAGAAATCACGCGGCGGCATTACGGCATGCTCTAGGCAGTGGGAACAAGGTATGTCTCAAATCATTCATGAGAGCATGCCGTCGAGGGTACACACCCTCGAACAGGGCAGCAACAAGGTGTAGGAACTCTCGCGTCCATGCTTCGGCGCGGGCTACCTTACCGCAGTGGGGGAGGCTAGGAACACGCCGTCTACGGCAAAGACGCTCCATCCTAAGCACCGTCGGAGGTCGTTCAGTGGCGGAGACCAAGTGTCTATACTCAGCATGCTGGATTGTTCAACAGCCGGAGCCAGCGGCGGGCATCAGCTTAGTGCCGGAATTTAGGTTCGAGTTCACACGGACCTACGATCCCCAAGAGGAGATGCCAAATTTCAGTTTCAAAGAAATCGTTGCAGCGGCGCGGATGGTCCAACTGAACCAGGACTGGCGCATGCAAATCGCTCGTGCATGAATGATGCAGATTTCTTGTAGTTTGGCAGGAAGGCAATAAATCAGTTTGGGTTAAATCATCAAAGAACTTATGTCCTCTCAAGGCAATTGGCCAGCCAACTTTTCTGGTGGAGATCTGTAGTTTCTTCAGTGTAGAATAGTTAAGTTCAGACTGAAGAATGGATTTTGTAGATGAAATGCTGACGAATTGTTCTATAAACTAGTAGGAAGTTTAGCCCACTTTTGTGCAGGTATAAGACCCTTTTGTATGAAAGAACTACTGTTGTAAGCAAATATTATCAAGTATCTATTTCCTTTAATTACTAGTCGTGGTTAAATCCAGTTAACTGGCATTTTTTTGTCCCAGACTACAGATTTTGCGTCTGTTGTCTGTGTTGTAAACCATTTTTCCTGTGTCTTGTGTTGTCTGCAAAATGGTCCTGCAGTTCAACGTGTTACAAATATAGCTACCTTGTACTTGAAGAGGAGATGGACTACATTTTCCTGGCATCCACATAATTGACATTGCTCATTGCTAGAGCACCCTCTTTTCATGAGGTTGTCCTTGGTTATTCACAAAAATTATAAAGCACGGTGTTCAACTACATCGATTCAAACTATTACACACACACTACATCAAATTCATTACCCACACATACTACATCGATTCAAACTATTACACATTTTTAGTCGATGCTAACTTCCTGCTACGCTCTCCATACTACAAATTCATTAGCCACACATACCACGACAATTCACTAGAGCTCTAACTTCACTCGAGGGAAATCAGAACCACCAGCTCGTCCAAGCCTAGTTCCCCCACCGAAACTGTGTGCGCCGTCGCGAAACGGTGGTGGTCCTGTGCCATCGATCCTTCCAGGCCAACACTACATGCGACGAGGACGCTTTCTGGCAGCCTCTTCGGGGCCCCGAATGCCATGTACCGATTCCAGAACCTCCTCCAGGTAGATGATGACCGGGTGCTTCCAACAAAGCGGTCACCCTGTCCTGCTTGGAATCTGCACCTCGTACATCTTAGGAACGGCGTCAGGATCTTTCAGCCACGCCTTTACCTCGATGACCCATCTGTCGCTCGGTGGCATGATTTCCACCAGCTCACCACCAAGGCTACTGACGACCTTCTTGAGGGCCTCCGGCTCCCAAGCATCCAATGGGAGGCCGTCAAAGACGAGTTTAGAGAAGAAACGAAGCTGCCCCAAGTGATCGTCCCACCCACAGGCATGATGCCAACGCATGAAGCTCATTTTCTCCCCGTAGCACTCGAAAGAACGGGAAGAATGTAGAACACGCTCGGTGTCTGAGTTGTGCTCTAACCGGATGAAAAAATCGAATGGCGACGCGCATACCTCAATCTTGACCTCATTTCGTCTGATCCCAAAACGAGACTTGCAAGCCGACAGCAATTGTGCCGGCGACACGGTGGGACGGACGCCCAGCACGGTGGCCATGAGAGCGTGGTCGTCGAACTGCTGTGCTAGGGCTACCATGCCTAGGGTGTGCGGCAGCACGCAACTTCCCGAGGCCGATCACCGGCCTGGATCGCCCGACGGGACGCGCCCCGCCGTGCGAGAAGGACTAGCCAGAGGCGAGATATTAGTCTGGGGACGCGAAGCTCCAATACGGCAGACGATGCGACGGTGACAGCTGCGAGCTTCGATTAGAGGCATGGGAGGATATGGCGGGGACACAAATTAGAGCAAGTGCGAGCTCCAATCTGAGACGAGCAGCTGGAGATGAGAAAATGTTATGGGGAGGGGAGCAGGGGAGAAGACCAGAGAAGAGCAAAGAAATAGATCTGGTCCACTCAGGGATCTGGTCCACGCAGGGGTAAGCTAGTCCACGACCGCAAAAGATAACGGGGAATACTGACACGGTGGGCCAAGAAGAGTTTACCTAATGGCGGTATTTGAGTTCAACCGTTTTTTGTTTGGTTCAAACGACCGTTTAGCCATTAGATTTGTATTCACCCCCATTTGGCCCTTATAAACAATTGGCGATTCTACTATGTCCCCTCTGCCCGATTGATGACAACTCGGGTACCGCGGTGCACACGCCCGGAAAGTTTGGTACCGCAAACGAACATTTCCCGGAAGCTGCGCGTGAGCTAGTGACCCGGGGATCAACTTGTTCCATCCTGGGGTAAGTGTATCATTTCCCTGACACAATGGACGATGTTGAGCGTCCCCCAACTATGTGAGCATGTCCATCGCCATGTTCCCCTAACTGACAAGTCTCCTGTTTATTTTGCCTAAATCACTGCTTTTACTACAAAAGTTCTGTTTTTTGCTAAGTAAATGTCCCACTTTTGCTACATTTTTTGCAATGTAGCAAAAAAAATTTGTCTAAAAATAGAAAAAAAAAGACTGCCTCATCAGAGAATTTGCTGGAGAATTTGTAGCAAAAAGGTTATGCTAATATAGCAAAATAGACCTCGTTGGAGACTCCTCAATGAGACCTCGACGAAGACCCTTAGCAAAAACTTTATGCTATCATAGAAAACCATAAATCGGTTGTAGCAAAAAAGACATGTTACTACCAGAGATCTCGCCAAAGCCCTCACCCGAGATTTTGTAGCAAAAATTTCTACTATTGAAGCATAACATTTTTTAGCAAAAAAATATAGCAAAATCCAACGCCGCACGTAGCATTGCCAGAAGTCTTGTAGCACCATACCGCATTGTAGCAAACCCAATGCTGGCTTGCAACATCGCCACCGACCGAATGTAGCAAGACTCGACGCTGATTGTAGCACTACCGCCGGCCCCATGTAGCGAATCTCAACACCGTACATAGCAGCGCTGCTAGCCATGTGTAGCAAATTTCAAGGCCGAGAGGACCATGGGAGAGCATGAGTGTTGTGTGCACCCACGGGCTCCTGCGGCGGTGGCGGCAGATCCGGGTTAGCAGGCACCAGCGAGCAGTCCTAGACGTAACACCGCGCCGGCAAGCAGGCTAGACGCACCGTCTCTGTCAGCAAGCTCAAGAGAGGAGGGACGAGGCGAACGCCTCTGATACGTCCAAAACGTATCTACTTTCCCCAACACTTTTTCTATTGTTTTTCCTCTAAACTTGTGTGATTTGGATACAACTAACACGGACTGATGCTGTTTTCAGCAGAATTACCTTGGTGTCTAGTTTTTGTGCAGAAAATCAACTATCATGAAAAATCCCGGAAAATATGCCAAAAATCCTATTTCACCAGAAGACTCACGGAGCTAGAAGACGATACGGAGGAGGGCCACGAGGGGCCCACACCACCTGGCCGCGCGGGCCAGGCCAGGCCACGCATGGGGGTGGTGTGGCCGCCTCGGTCACCCTCTCGGCCTCCCTCTTCGCCTATAAGTTGCCTCTTGACCTAAAAACCAAGGGGAGTTCGACGCTTTTTCAGAAAGACTTCCGCTGCGCCGCCACCGCCAGATTCCGTGATTCGGAACCAGAAACTCCGTTCTGGCACCCTGTCGGGACGGGGAATTGGAGGAGATCATCGCCATCATCGTCACCATCAATTCTCCATCGACCAACCATGTTTCCCTCATCTATGAGTGAATAATCCCCCGCTGTAGGTTATGGGGATGGTAGGGATTGGATGAGATCGTTCATGTAATGGCATCAGATTGTTAGGGCATGGTGCCTAGTATCTATTATTAGTGCTTTTTGACTTTGTTGCAACTTGTTATGCTTACTGCTTGTCACTAGGGCCCGAGTGTCATGATTTCAGATCTGAACATGTTATTGATTCATTATGATAGTATTGTTTATGGTCTTACCTGCAAATTGTATACACATATTGTTGTCTGGAACCAAAGGCCCCGAAGTGACAGCAATTGGGATAACCGGGGGGAATGGCTTTGATGTGAGGATCACATGTGTTCACGGAATGTTAATGCTTTGCTCTGGTGCTCTATTAAAAGGAGCACCTTAATTGCGGTAGTTCCCTTGAGGCCGCGCTGCAAACGGGCTGGCAGGACAAAAGATGTTATGCAAGTTCTCATTGCGAGCACGTATGACTATTTATGGAACATGTGCCTATGATTATTTAGTACTTGGATGCTTTATCTTATATATCTGCAAATGCCCTATGTCTTGATTGCCATATGAATTGTCTTGTCCATGCAACACCCGTCTATCCATCCCTATGCCTATCGCGCTTTAATCCTACTGTTTACTGCAATTGTTACTACTGTCTTTACTTTACTACTGATATTGCTTTACTATTGCTATTACAAAATTGTTGCTACTGATAAACTACTGTGAGCAAGATTGTTTCCAGGTGCAGCTGAATTGACAACTCAGTTGTTAAGGCTTATAAATATTCTTTGGCTCCCCTTGTGTCGAATCAATAAATTGGGTTTCACTTCCCTCGAAAATACTGCGGTACACCCCCTATACTTGTGGGTCATCAAGACTATTTTCTGGCAGCGTTGCCGGGGAGCATAACTCTATTTATCAAGTTCACTTGGAATCACTATTTGTAACTACCTCGGTGAATTACGCTCCTAGTTACAAGCCTGGATGAGCAGAAATGGTTGAAATAGTACGGTGGGGCCCAAATGCCACTCACAGGTAGACCTTTCGGCCGTCCCAACCATTTCCAATCATCGGGACAATAACGGGCGGCGTAATCGGCAGGCAAAGGGATCAACTACATACACAAATGAGTATGTATGCAAGACACCATACAATAGTACATCAGAGCCATTCCATCTAAAAAGAAAGGAAATATAGCAACGCCATACGGCAAGATCCAAATATCCTAGATAGATATAATAGTTTAGGATATCTCCTCATACATCAAACATCAGAGTATCAAGCGGAAGCGGAAGACAAAATCCGAGTACGGATAAGAAGCAAATCGGCATAAGATGCCCCATAAATAAGCACATCCCGCCCACAGATCTCACGGATCCCGTTCGAATCTCTACACAGAATGATCGTTGCCCACATCGTCCGTCTCTTCCACCCAGTATCCATCTTGCGAGTGTACCTGTTCATCTGAACCAATAATTTATCGTGTGAGACCCTAGGGGTACTCAGCAAGTCTTTATGCCTCTAAAGGGGACACAACCTGGGGGTGACGCAATTGTAGCAAAAGATAAACCCTAACAATTCTAAAGATACTCGCTAACCATCCGCCTAACCAGAGATAGACGGATGTCCGTGAATTAATAACAACAGTTATAACAGTTATAACGGTAATCTTATCAGATCCATCCTCCTCCTCGCTTACCGACGAGGAAGCGGACGAACAACCCCCCCATCCATTGGCAGTTTTATTATCCATTCCATGAGTGTTGCACTATTTACTAGTCAGGTACCTAGTCTAGTCAAATTAGAAGCGGTGCTTTAGTTATACTTGTCTATGATCGAGAAACTGTGCTCCAAGTCATCCATAACCGCGGACACGGCTTTCAGAAAGTTTTACCCTGCAGGGGTGCACAAATAGCAACACACACTCGATATGCCTCGGAAAAACCAAATCAAAACCCAACGAGCGATCACGACAAAGCAATTACAGGATTCAGAAATATTTCAGGGGCCACCCATTGAGCTACCATAGCGAAGATAGCTGACTCGAGACGGCCTCAAGGTTTGCGCCAATGGTGTGAACGATCGGGAACCGAAAATGTGTGGGCTTGTCGACACGCGAAAACACTCCGCTTTCCTAAACAAAGATGTGCGTTACCTCGCACAATTTAAATAAAGCAGTAAAGCATGGCATAAGTACAGGATAGTAAATAAAACCTCAAACTAGTTTGTGGCCCCCAAGAAATAAGAATGAATCAAGCTCTGTCTCAGGGGGGTCCATAGGCCTCCCGGATGTGGATAGCGCGAATATTCTTGGAACAGGAATCAAGTACTCGGGGTCTTACGGGACACAAGTGAGCCTGAAAAACCAAATAGCGAATATGGCCCACCGATGCCACTTTCATTAGTTATCCCATTACTACTCAGGTTAAGTTGTTTAGGTACCTCGTTGTCCAACAGACACTCACATACCCTACACATGATGTTCTACGACTCGCATGGCTCAAACAACTCCTATAGTAATGGCTCATAGGATGGAGGAACAAGCTTCGGTGGGGCTTAAAAGTAAAGGTTATGCAATACTTGGGATTCAATTTAATGCAATCGCGACTCAATGATGCAAGAATAAGATAGAGGCAATAGGTACTGTATGTATGCAAGCATGTGGTAGTGCTTGCCTGGCAGCTCAGTTGAAGCAAAGGATGGATCTGGGTAGTGCTCCTGGTTCTCTTGATATATCCCCTGCTCAGCGTCTATTCGAAGAAGAACCAAACAAACAAGGGCCAACATAAATAAAGTACACAAGCATAGGAATAAAATGCATCAAGCAAACAATCATGCCATGCTTAATGATGCACAATTTGCATGGCATGAAAGTAGCATGGCAAGGGTGAGGTGTGGGATACAAGATTAAATTATTTTATTGAGTTTTAGACCCATTTTAACCTCATAATAGTTGCTGTACACATTATATTTATATGATGCATGCTTAAAAACAAACCATGGAATGCATAAACAGAAAGGTCTCGTCGAGCTAATCATTTTAGACATATTATTTGTTAAATTTGGACTTATAAAACAAAAGTTATTAATTATTTAAGACAAAAGGGCATTTTATTGTAATTTAACTAAACTTGGAAATTTTAAATGTTCAAAATATATTTTGGATTGCATATTTGAATTCCTCTCATTTTTCTGATTTGAAAACATATATTATTTGTATTATTTGGGTTCATAAAATAAAAGTTATTTAAAACAGAATTAAATTTGAATTCGAATATATTTTGAAAAGATTTGGATTAAAACAGATATCCAGAAAACCTTTTTATACCCAGACAGATTCAGCCACAGCCACTGACGGGTGGGCCTCTCTGCTGACTGGAACACACGCGCGCAGAAGTGTTTTTCTCACCGCGAGCTAGGCTAGACTAAGAGGATGACAGGTGGGGCCAGGGCGACCTCGGGGCCACACGCGGGCGCGCCAGCGGGGGCGTGCCACGTGGGGGAGCCAGGTACTGCGGGTTGAGCGCTCAGATCTGCGGGGTGGTTTTTGTAAAAAGGGTAGCAGACGCTGACTGTGGGGCCTAGAGGGAGCGCGGGTTCAGGGAGTTAAAAAGGTAGGGGGTATTCGCAAAAACGGCGGCGGCTACTGTTTCTCTTCCTCTGAAACCGTCTGACGACAGATCGATGCCGACGCGTGGAGCGCAGCGCACGGGGGAATCGAACTGGGGACTGGCAAGACGCTGTGGCGGCAGCTGGCTAGGTTGGGGTTGGTGTCCGGTAAGCGGGCGAGGTCTAGATAGGGTTCCACGCAGAGCGCGAGCGAGGAGAAAGATCGCGACGCCGGCGCACAGAGGGTGCTCGGCGGTTGGTCTGGCGAATCTAGGGCGGCACGGCGGAGGGGAACATGTCCAGGAGGGTTAGGGGCTCACCGCGAGGGCGTTGGCGTGGTCTGATCGGCTCGAGGCGTTGCGGATCAACGACGATGCAGAGGCCGGCGAAGCTAGGGTTTCGGGGTCGACGCGACGGCGATCTCCGGCTCTGGCGCCTCCCCTCAGCTTCTGCGTTGGGGGACTGGCCTTGGTCTTCTGCCCCTCCCGCGCGGCCAGAGCTGACTCGACTGAGCAGTGGAAGTGGAGGGTGTAGACGACGGTGTAGACGGTGGCGATGGAGCAGAGAGGGGAGAGGGCAGGGCGCCGCTGGGGTGGATCTGGGGTAGCTGGGCGAGGCAGAGAGGGTGGATAGGGACGGAGAGGAAAGGAGGTGCCGTGGGGGGAGTGGTTGGAGATAAAGGTGGCTTCGGCCACCTTTTCCCTCCTTCCTCCTCCTCACGTGCTCGGCAGGGCAGGACCAGGGCAGGGAGCTGGCATGTGGGGACGGCCGAGGCCAAGGGAGGCAGGGCAGGCTCGGGCTGGGGGGCCACAAGGCAGGGAGAGAAGAGAGGGAGAGAGGGTAGGCTCAGGTTGGGTGGTGGTAGCCTCGGGCTAGGGTTGGCATTAGGGTTAGGTTTGGCTCGGTGTAGCTAGGGTTTGGGGTGGGGTGGCAGCTAGGTGGGGCCAAGCTAGGTGAGAGAGAGGGGGAGGCCGAGAGAGAGAGAGGTGGTGGACTTAGGGTTTAGGTTAGATGGGGTAAGATGAGATAGATGAAGTGGTTTTCTAAGGCAAGATCAAGCATGATCACCAAGCTTAAGCAAGCTAAAGCCACAGGAGAGAAAAGAGGAAAGGTGGTGTTGGTATGGATGGGTATGGGGATGGGGTTTAAGCATGATCAAATAAGATCAAGCTAAAAGGAGTGGTAGAGGGAGAGTGAGATGATCCACTCAAAAATCAAATAAAAACCAACTACTAGAAAAGGTGGCACTTGCATGGCCCATGCAAAATATTTAATGCCTTGCTTATTTTGTGAAAACAAGATTATTTACATGGCATTATTATTATGCATTCCAAAATATGGAGTAAGGCCTAAGCAAAAGAATTTAGAAGGAATTCCAAGTGGATTAGATGAAGATGATCACATTGGACTATAATTGGGAATTACTAGTGTGTATATTCCACTAGATGTTTAATAGTCCCAAAATTATTCCCACATGAGCATAAGTCCATATTAATCCATATGGAAGCTAGGGAAAATGGTTCCACTCACAAGGCATGCAAAGGTGGCCAAGTGTCTCTCATATATCAATAATGCGAAAACAACATGATGCTAAGATGAGAGCATGTGGAAATAGAATTGGATCCATCCCAACCCACATGAGCTAGAGGTAAAACCAAATAAAGTGCAAAGCTCATATTTAGTTGGATGGTGGAATTATAAGGTGGTGAAAGAAAAAGGTGGTGGAGTTATTAAAAGATATGCCCCCAACTCAACTTGGGCATTAAACAATATATCAAAAACCAAATACAATATCAAGAGGCAAATACAATTTACAATGCATATGAGAGAAGAACCAAAACAAAAAGGGTTTTATATGATGCTCAAATGCAAGAAGGCATGATGACATGAGCATGATAAAATTATGATGCAACTAATTATATGTAGGAAGTAGCATATCTATAGACTAGGCTAGTAGCATTGCAATTGTTAGACAATTGGGATGCTACAACTCTCCCCCACTAAACAAGAATCTCGCCCCGAGATTCCTAGGAAAAGAAAACAACACAAGGAGAGGCGGGTGTCCGGAACGAAGGTGATCCTTGCGTTCCCAAGATGATGAAGAACTGAATGGTGCGTCCACTACACCTTGCAAAACTTGCTAGACTTGATGCGAGTCTTGCGTTTTGCTTGAGAAACAACGGTTAGAAGAGTTGAAGGATTGTCGTGAGACAAGAAAGATATGATGGACATAGCTCCGGTTTTCTCAAGAAACATGATAAAAGAATAGAACCACTTGAAAGAAAGGACAAGATGATGTATCATGGATAAAGAAAGACACGCCGTTAAGATTAAAGATTTACTGATACGAGAGAGGTTGAATCTTTATCTCGCCGGAAGGAAAAGAGCTAGATTGGAGAGATTTTGAACCACTATGACAATAGCATCGTATCTTCTCTCGGGTTGGAGAATGAAGTTCGGAAACAATATTGCCTTCAAACAATATAGCCCCTTGATATCCACAGAAAGATTTAGTTAGACATCGTCGGATTAGATTCTTGTTGCGCCGGTAAGAACCAAGGATCACGCAATTGAGGTGCGCGGATATAACTTCCAGAGACGGATGTGAAGCTAGATCATGGTGGATTCCCGAGAAGTAAGAATATGGTTGATCTGGATTTTATTGTAGAGATACTTATTGCTTTCTTTAGCCTTGAGGCTAACGCAATAGATCTGCGGCTGATGGCGTCAACCATAACTGGCTTTACCACAGAAAAAGAATTGATGAAACAAAGAGAGAGATAGTTTCCTTTCATCTTGTTTGGGGATGTCAAGCACCGGTAGAATGACGAGGACAGAAAAAGAGTTTGCGTATGTTCCCACCAGATAATTGAAGATTTTGCTCCATCTAGAATAGACAGATCACCAACAAGAGATTATTGATTACTTTCTTCGAGAGAGCACTCCAGAAAAAGAAAGACGGAAGTAAAAGTATCAAGGGATAAAGGCCACTTCTAACTTCCGTGGAATGAGTGAGATCACATTAATTCACCAATTCAATGTACAAGAGCGAATGATAAGAGTAGTGGTATGGTAGCTACTCCATCCCGCACTCAAAGCATTACTCCGCACATGAATAAGAAAACCATGCAACCCACTACCGAAACAGACTGAAGGTATTGACAAGAAGAGCTCATGGAACTCCATTAGAAAACAAGGATAGATGCAAATGATTCGCCGGATTCATAGATAGATAAAGATGATGATGTTGTCGTCATGTCTGAAGTACCAAGCCACCGGAAAGATATGAAGGAAGATTACGGAGAACAACTGCAAGATTCAACAGCTATAGAAAAGATATCTTTCAAGTTGGTGCTATCTTTTCTGGAAGGTCTTCATGGCCTCCGGTGGATTGAGCATAGACGATAGAGCGAGAGGGTTTCAAAAGATTACTTAACGAGATAGAGGTGAAAAGAACTCCATGTTCTTCTTGAAAAGATTGAGAGAGATTTAGCAGCCTTGAGGAAATCTTTAGCGGAACGACGATGATAACTTGCCAACAAGGAACAACTCCGGATTGGTTGAAGATGGGGGATGGAATTAACAATGGAGTTGCTGATTCCAGAATTGAAGCGATTTATTTAGCAGAAGGACATGGCCGAGATAGGTGACTTCAAAAAGTCAGAATTCTCACTTTGAGACTTTGCACACAGGCAGTTCTCACGAAGCTTGAGAGAAAGAGACACAGATGATCTTCCATGTCCTTCCATTGATATCGAATAGGCAAGCATATTATCAACATATACCACCATGGATTAACAAGATATTCCCAGAATATCAAGTTCAAAAGGCGAGAGAAACGAACAAATGCTCGAACACTTCCTGAGATCAACGCTCTTAGAAAGATGAATATTAAGAGCACGTGTTTGTGTTGAAGAAGATGCACTGTAAGAATAGATTATCTGGTCCTTCGGAAGAAAAAGAGATGTCACCTGGTTCACATTGTCGATCGGATCACCAGGTACAAAGATAAAGAGATCTTGGTCAAGAACTGATGATAGCTCATACCTTAAGCAAAGCTAACAGAAGCGAAAAGATGCAATTCCCTCGTATCAAAGAGAATTTTGCAGATATGGGGTTGAAAAAGATGTGCAGCATGATAAACAGATGATAGACCACCATAGTGCCTTGAGAAACTCCAGATTGCCAAAGATGCTTGAATATGCATAGATATGATCACGGTGTACTCAAAATCACAGGAGATAACCGTATCCTCCAGATGGTGACGGTTGATAGCATTTTTTCCATATTCCAATCGACACTTATCATGAGTGGAATATAGCTATGCCGAGAGCCAGATTACAATCATCAGCATCGGATCGACACACGTTATGTAATTAGCCCAAGAGAATTGGAGATGATATGAAACTCTATGATTAAGCGCCGGTGACAAAAGAATGAGTTAGCATGGACATGCTGATAAAAAGGGAGATAGATAATGTTGCACACACGACTGAAAAGGAGTGTGGAAACACAGATGTATCAAAGAAAAATTTTCCGCATTTTTCGGCATTAAAATACCAATAGATGCGCAAAAACACTTATCAGGTAGAGATTAGCAACAGATGCTTGCACAGAATGTGGAGTTGTTAGAAGGAAGGACACCCTTAAGAAGATGGCACCGATTAACAAGGAGTCAGATAGATCGCGCCGGTTTTCAAAAGCCTGTCAGTATGGAATGTACCAACAGTTGATAACCAAAAGGCAGATGAGGATAACAAACTGGATGCAACAGATAGACAAGGAATTACACACACATACACACACACACACACACAGATACACAACCTATGGTACTACGGAAACCCAGAACACGTGAATCCTAGTTTGAATGTTAAGAAGAGGATTGAAAACGTTACACTTCCTTACTAGAAAAAGGTGGTGGTTGGGTAAGAAGAAAAGTGAAAGAAGTCCTACTCTCGCGTTTTGTTTTTCCCTAGTATACATAGCTACCAAAAATATTTGCTAGACAGACAACGACCATTTGGCTGAGACCCTGAAGGTCGGGATGGCTCTGATACCAATTGTAACTACCTCGGTGAATTACGCTCCTAGTTACAAGCCTGGATGAGCAGAAATGGTTGAAATAGTACGGTGGGGCCCAAATGCCACTCACAGGTAGACCTTTCGGCCGTCCCAACCATTTCCAATCATCGGGACAAGAGCAGGCGTAATCGTGTCAGCGGTGAAGGGATCAACTACATACACAAATGAGTATGTATGCAAGCCACCATACAATAGTACATCAGAGCCATTCCATCTAAAAAGAAAGGAAATATAGCAACGCCATACGGCAAGATCCAAATATCCTAGATAGATATAATAGTTTAGGATATCTCCTCATACATCAAACATCAAAGTATCAAGCGGAAGCGGAAGACAAAATCCGAGTACGGATAAGAAGCAAATCGGTATAAGATACCCCATAAATAAGCACATCCATACGGATCTCACGGATCCCGTTCGAATTTCTACACCGAATGATCGTTGCCCACATCGTCTGTCTCTTCCACCCAGTATCCATCTTGCAGTGTACTGTTCATCCGAACCAATAATTTATCGTGTGAGACCCTAGGGTACTCAAGTCTTTATGCCTCTAAAGGGACAAAACACAGGGTGACGCAATTGCAGCAAAAGATAAACCCTAACAATTCTAAAGATACTCGCTAACCATCCGCCTAACCAGAGATAGACGGATGTCCGTGAATTAATAACAATAGTTATAACAGTTATAATGGTAATCTTATCAGATCCATCCTCCTCCTCGCTTACCGACGAGGAAGCGGACGAACAACCCCCCCATCCATTGGCAGTTTTATTATCCATTCCATGAGTGTGGCACTATTTACTAGTCAGGTACCTAGTCTAGTCAAATTAGAAGCGGTGCTTTAGTTATACTTGTCTATGATCGAGAAACTGTGCTCCAAGTCGTCCATAACCGCGGACACGGCTTTGAAAGTTTTACCTGAGGGTGCACAAATAACAACACACTCGATATGCCTCGGAAAAACCAAATCAAAACCCAACGAGCGATCACGACAAAGCAATTACAGGATTCAGAAATATTTCAGGCCACCCCATTGAGCTACCATAGCGAAGATAGCTGACTCGAGACGGCCTCAAGGTTTGCGCCCGTGGTACGTGAACGATTGGGAACCCGAAAAATGTGATGGGCTTGTCGACAAAACGAAAACGCTCCGCTTCCTAAAGCGAAAGCGTGCATAATTACCTCGCACAATTTAAATAAAGCGATAAAGCATGGCATAAGTACAGGATAGTAAATAAAACCTCAAACTAGTTTGTGGCCCCAAGAAATAAGAATGAATCAAGCTCATCTCAGGGGTCCATAGGCCTCCCGGATGTGGATAGCGCGAATATTCTTGGAACAGGAATCAAGTACTCGGGGTCTTACGGGACACAAGTGAGCCTGAAAAACCAAATAGCGAATATGGCCCATCGATGCCACTTTCATTAGTTATCCCATTACTACTCAGGTTAAGTTGTTTAGGTACCTCGTTGTCCAACAGACACTCACATACCCTACACATGCTGTTCTACGACTCGCATGGCTCAAACAACTCCTATAGTAATGGCTCATAGGATGGAGGAACAAGCTTCGGTGGGGCTTAAAAGTAAAGGTTATGCAATACTTGGGATTCAATTTAATGCAATCGCGACTCAATGATGCAAGAATAAGATAGAGGCAATAGGTACTGTATGTATGCAAGCATGTGGTAGTGCTTGCCTGGCAGCTCAGTTGAAGCAAAGGATGGATCTGGGTAGTGCTCCTGGTTCTCTTGATATATCCCCTGCTCAGCGTCTATTCGAAGAAGAACCAAACAAACAAGGGCCAACATAAATAAAGTGCACAAGCATAGGAATAAAATGCATCAAGCAAACAATCATGCCATGATGAATGATGCACAATTTGCATGGCATGAAAGTAGCATGGCAAGGGTGAGGTGTGGGATACAAGTTTAAATTATTTTATTGAGTTTTAGACCCATTTTAACCTCATAATAGTTGCTGTACACATTATATTTATATGATGCATGCTTCAAAACAAACCATGGAATGCATAAACAGAAAGGTCTCGTCGAGCTAATCATTTTAGACATATTATTTGTTAAATTTGGACTTATAAAACAAAAGTTATTAATTATTTAAGACAAAAGGGCATTTTATTGTAATTTAACTAAACTTGGAAATTTTAAATGTTCAAAATATATTTTGGATTGCATATTTGAATTCCTCTCATTTTTCTGATTTGAAAACATATATTATTTGTATTATTTGGGTTCATAAAATAAAAGTTATTTAAAACAGAATTAAATTTGAATTCGAATATATTTTGAAAAGATTTGGATTAAAACAGATATCCAGAAAACCTTTTTATACCCAGACAGATTCAGCCACAGCCACTGACGGGTGGGCCTCTCTGCTGACTAGAACACACGCGCGTAGAAGTGTTTTTCTCACCGCGAGCTAGGCTAGACTAAGAGGATGACAGGTGGGGCCAGGGCAACCTCGGGGCCACACGCGGGCGCGCCAGTGGCGTGCTGCGTGGGGAGCCAGTCTGCGGGTTGGCGCTCAGATCTGCGGGTGGTTTTGTAAAAGGGTGAGCGTATTGTGGGGCCTAGAGGGAGCGCGGGTTCAGGGAGTTAAAAAGGTAGGGGGGTATTCGCAAAAACGGCGGCGGCTACTGTTTCTCTTCCTCTGAAACCGTCTGACGACAGATCGATGCCGACGCGTGGAGCGCAGCGCACGGGGGAATCGAACTGGGGACCTGGCAGCACGCGCGGGGGCGGCAGCCACTAGGCTAGGTTGGGGTTGGTGTCCGGTAAGCGGGCGAGGTCTAGATAGGGTTCCACGCAGAGCGCGAGCGAGGAGAAAGATCGCGACGCCGGCGCACAGAGGGTGCTCGGAGGTTGGTCTGGCGAATCTAGGGCGGCACGGCGGAGGGGAACATGTCCAGGAGGGTTAGGGGCTCACCGCGAGGGCGTTGGCGTGGTCTGATCGGCTCGAGGCGTTGCGGATCAACGATCACGAGGCCGGGCTAGGGTTTGGGTCGACGGCAGCAATCTCGGCTCTGGCGCCTCCCTCGGCTCTGTGTCTGGTCGATCTGGGGACTGCCTTGGTCTTCAGGCCTCCTCGACGGCGCCTTGACGGCTGGATCGGCTGGACGCGGTGGAGGAGGTGCACGGTGCAGACGGTGGCGATGGAGCGAAGAGGGAGAAGGCGGCGCCCGGGGTGGATCTGGGGTAGCTGGGCGAGGCAGAGAGGGTGGATAGGGACGGAGAGGAAAGGAGGTGCCGTGGGGGGAGTGGTTGGAGATAAAGGTGGCTTCGGCCACCTTTTCCCTCCTTCCTCCTCCTCACGTGCTCGGCAGGGCAGGACCAGGGCAGGGAGCTGGCATGTGGGGACGGCCGAGGCCAAGGGAGGCAGGGCAGGCTCGGGCTAGGGGGCCACAAGGCAGGGAGAGAAGAGAGGGAGAGAGGGTAGGCTCGGGTTGGGTGGTGGTAGCCTCGGGCTAGGGTTGGCATTAGGGTTAGGTTTGGCTCGGTGTAGCTAGGGTTTGGGGTGGGGTGGCAGCTAGGTGGGGCCAAGCTAGGTGAGAGAGAGGGGGAGGCCGAGAGAGAGAGAGGTGGTGGACTTAGGGTTTAGGTTAGATGGGATAAGATGAGATAGATGAAGTGGTTTTCTAAGGCAAGATCAAGCATGATCACCAAGCTTAAGCAAGCTAAAGCCACAGGAGAGAAAAGAGGAAAGGTGGTGTTGGTATGGATGGGTATGGGGATGGGGTTTAAGCATGATCAAATAATATCAAGCTAAAAGGAGTGGTAGAGGGAGAGTGAGATGGTCCACTCAAAAATCAAATAAAAACCAACTACTAGAAAAGGTGGCACTTGCATGGCCCATGCAAAATATTTAATGCCTTGCTTATTTTGTGAAAACAAGATTATTTACATGGCATTATTATTATGCATTCCAAAATATGGAGTAAGGCCTAAGCAAAAGAATTTAGAAGGAATTCCAAGTGGATTAGATGAAGATGATCACATTGGACTATAATTGGGAATTACTAGTGTGTATATTCCACTAGATGTTTAATAGTCCCAAAATTATTCCCACATGAGCATAAGTCCATATTAATCCATATGGAAGCTAGGGAAAATGGTTCCACTCACAAGGCATGCAAAGGTGGCCAAGTGTCTCTCATATATCAATAATGCGAAAACAACATGATGCTAAGATGAGAGCATGTGGAAATAGAATTGGATCCATCCCAACCCACATGAGCTAGAGGTAAAACCAAATAAAGTGCAAAGCTCATATTTAGTTGGATGGTGGAATTATAAGGTGGTGAAAGAAAAAGGTGGTGGAGTTATTAAAAGATATGCCCCCAACTCAACTTGGGCATTAAACAATATATCAAAAACCAAATACAATATCAAGAGGCAAATACAATTTACAATGCATATGAGAGAAGAACCAAAACAAAAAGGGTTTTATATGATGCTCAAATGCAAGAAGGCATGATGACATGAGCATGATAAAATTATGATGCAACTAATTATATGTAGGAAGTAGCATATCTATAGACTAGGCTAGTAGCATTGCAATTGTTAGACAATTGGGATGCTACACTATTGTTCGCTGCCATCCATCCATCATGGGTAAGTCTCGTGATGCCAAGGTCCCTATTTTACCATCCACTACAAGGAGAGGTGCGGTTCTAAACACCTCTGTTTCTCTTGATTCACCATCTGTTATGAGTAAGCTCCTTACACCACCACATACACATGCTACACATACTACTACTACTGCTGAATCTGAATCTTCTGATACTTATGATGTTGCTTCTGTTGTGTTTGATAAGAGTGGTTCATTAAGTCTTTTCCTAGATGCTACGATTGCTAGAACTATAGCTGGAAATACTGAAACTCCTAATGAAGACACTACTACACCTGTCAGTTCACCTGAGTCTAGAGAAAGCTATGATATTGAAGACGGTTATATAGAGATGACCGATGAATTTATTAAAGAATGTCAAAACACCCAAAATAGGAGTGATATTAAGAGTCTCCTTGAGAGGCGTACTATAAAACCCAAATTATCTCCTAATGCTAAGTTTGCTGCATCTCCCATAAACATTAAAGGTAAGGATTATGATTTCTCTCTTGATCTATCTTACATAGATATTGTTGAGAAGGAACCTTTTTGTGGGACTAAGAATGAAAGTGCGACAGCATATATGATTGAGCTTTCTACCATGAGTGGACTGTTTTCTGATGATATTAAGATACACACCTACTTTGTTGCTAAAATTTTCCCTTTTTCACTGAAAGGAGAAGCTAAAACTTGGTTTAATAATTTACCTCCTGGATCTATTGATAGCCCTGATTGCTTGATTAGTACCTTCCTTCAGAAATATTTTCCTCCTAGTGCTAGACATGCTATTTTGCAGGAACTTTTTGATTTTAAACAGGGAGAGAAAGAGATATTGCCTAAATCATGGGCAAGGTTTTGTGCTTTGATTCATGCACATGCTAGATGTCCATTACCTAAGAATGAGCTTCTTGATATATTTTATAATGGACTAACTGAAGAATCTAGGACATACCTGGACAGTTGTGCTAATTGTGTTTTCAGGAATAGGACTCCCAAGGAAGCTGAGGAATTAATGGCTAAAATAAGCAAGAATTATGAAGATTGGACTCCTAAACCAGCTATACTGGAGACAATTATACCTGAAACAGCTATTCCTGCGCCTATACCAACATCAAAGAAGAGGGGAGTTATTGAACTAAATGATGAAGCAATGAAGGAAGCTAAGAAATGTCTTAAGGAGAAGGGAATTAAAGCTGCAGATGTGAAGAATTTACCTCCTATCGAAGAATTATGTAAGCCAATCCCCCACTCATCCACTATTGAGGTACACTCTCTCCAACATTTTGATGAAGGTGGTATCCCTTACTCTAAACCTCCTGATCAATGCTTAGAAGAATTTGATGTTTTTATTGTTAAGCAGGATAATTTCAATAAAAGGGTGCAAAATCATTTAATGGAAAACTCTAGAGCTATTGTTGAGTTAAAAGATATTGTGGAAAGAACTTCTAATGATGTTAAAATGTTTGTTAGACATTTTCAAATGGTTCAAACTCAAATTGATCAGCTTATTAAGGTACAAAAAGACTTGTTAGTTAATGCTGCTAAAGAAAAACATGCTTATGAAATTAGAACTAGAAGCGGTGCTACTACCCAGGATCCTCTATATCCTGAGGGGCACCCTAAAAGAATTGAGCACGACTCTCAACAAACTGAAAATAATGGTACTACTCCTAAGAAAAGGAAAAAGAAACATAAAACTATTGTAGAACCTTTTGAACCTGCTAAAGATCCTAATAGTATATCTGTCTCTAATGCTAAAACTGAAAGTGGTAATGAGGAAAATGATGCTCCTGATAAAGAAAAAGTTGAAGAAGAACCTAAAAGGCACACTAAGAATACTAAATACACTAAAGAAGATTTTGTTGCTAAGAAACATGGTATTGAAAGAGAGCCTTGGGTCCAAAAACCTATGCCTTTCCCTGATAAGAAACACAAGTCAAAAGAAGATGAACACTATAACAAGTTTTGTGAGTGGATGAAACATTTATTCTTGCAAATTCCTTTGACTGATGCTATTAAATTGCCTCCTTATTCAAAGTATATGAAGGATGTTGTCTCGAATAAAAGGAAGATCCCTAATGAAGAAATTTCTACTTTGCTTGCTAATTATTCCTTTAATGGTAAAGTTCCAAAGAAACTTGGAGACCCAGGGATTCCAACTATTCCATACTCTATTAAAAATAGTTATGTTAGAACTGCCTTATGTGATTTGGGAGCAGGAGTTAGTGTTATGCCTTTTTCTCTCTATAAGAGACTTCAATTGGAAGAACTAATACCAACTGATATATCTTTGTAAATGGCTGATAAATCTACTACTATTCCTATTGGTATATGTGAGGATGTACCTGTTCAAGTGGCTCATAATTGCTTGATATTAACTGATTTTGTTGTGCTTGAAATGCATGAAGATGATAATATGTCTATTATTCTTGGGAGACCTTTTATTAATACTGCAGGAGCTATTATTAATTGTAATCAAGGAAAGGTGACTTTTAATGTTAATGAAAAGGAGCATATTGTCTATTTCCCCAAGAAGATTGATAGGACTTATGGTTTGAATTCAATTGAACATGTTGAGGGCATTCAAGTTGGAGAAATATATTGTCCCGTACCAAGAGAAAAATATAAAACTATTATAATTGGGACCATTGCTATCAAAGTTGAGGTAACATAATCATTAGTGGAATGCAAAGTTTTGTTTCATATAAAATTGTTTTGGTAACAAGACCTGATCAACCTTGTTAACAAAGGGATTTTAGTGAACAAAACAATGTTTTCACCATGATTATCTCTGCTTACTTTTATTTTATCCATTTTAGTTTTTGCTTTCATTAGTTTACTTTTCTGTTGTTAGTTGCTTGCATATTAGAGTGTCTTAGAACTTCTGAAGTTTTAGCTTTGTTTTGTCATTGCATCATTCCAGAAACTTTTTTCTGTCAGAAAATCATTCATCTATACATGAAAATGGCTCAAAAATAAAGTGTCTCGAAAAATTTCAGAAAATTCATATTAAATTTTTACATGAAAAAAGGGGCGGAGAAGTGCCTGGAGAGTACCAGGGGGGCCACCAGGCAGGCTCACCACCTGGTGGCGCGGCCATTCCAGGGGCGCGCCTGGCCATGGTGTGGGCCACCCCTAGCCCTCCACTCACTCTCTCACTTCCCACTGCTCTCTCTCTCTCCCGAGAAAACACCAGTTCATTGCTTGAAATCGCGTTCTTGCTGTTCTTGTCCATGATTTTTCGATCTCCTTGCTCAGCCCATCTTTGCTGCTGAAATTTGGAGCATTTGTTCTCCGTTATGTGACTCCTCTGCTTGTCCAAGTAGATTTGTGTTTAGTGGTTTATATCTTGAGTATTTTGCTGCTGTAGGTGACAGGTTATGAGAGCTTGTAAGCTTGTTCAATGCTTAGAGATATTGTTTTGATGCATGTTTAGGCCTCTTACAAGTCCCCATGAGTAGTTCCTTTCATTATGTATTCACTTTGCAATCACTTGTATAATGGATGTTTAAATTTCAGAATAGAAGATGAATGAACACCAACTCAACCAACATGAACTGAGGGTGCCTGAGGTTATGAAGGTTCATCGAGCGGAGGAAGTTTTTCCTTCCATCTATCCATGCCCTGAATTCATGAGGGCTGCAGGAATTTCTCAGGATTTCCATACTTTAATTGCTAATGCAGGATTGGAGCATTTTGTGGAAGATGAACCTTATCAATTTGTGAAACTAACTATGTCTATAGTGTAGGACTTTTGATTTAGTTACTCTTTGCCTAACCCCATGGTTCACTATTTACAATATAGCTGTCGACCTTCCTCTTGATGACTTTTGTGCATCTATTAAGGTACCTCAGTGGGGATCGTGTGGAAGGATTAAGGAGCGACCTGCACCACTCATGGACTTGTATGCGGAGATTTGCCAAGGGAGCAGCTTCTCCAAGGAGAGTGGGAAAATTCGTAGCATTCATCTCCCGTCTATTCTCTACTTTGCTTACTTTATTGCCAAGTGTGTTCTCGCTAGGACAACTGCTAATAAGTTATCCTCATATGATCTGGCATTCATCTCAGCTGCTTTAAAACGAGATAGGACTTATAACTTGGGTGCCTTGATAGCTTTCTGTCTTGCTGCTAATAGCGAGAAAGGTGGAATTTGTGGAGGCCTCATTGCCTCTCGTTTATTAGCTTTGCATGGTGTAGTGCCTCATCATCTAGATCTACAGTTTCCCATAGAGAGGCTTGACCTTAATTCCATGATACAACATAAGTTTGTTTCCTCTTGGGCTAATTTAAGTGATTTGTCTTATGAAATAACCTTTCTCAAGGCTGGTTGGAGAAGGAGTAAGTCCGAGCGATTTGTTCTTTTGCCTGCTCCTATTTTGTTTAACCTTGATACCAGGGTAGGATGGTCACTCACCGAGGAAGAACTTGATGCATACCTGGGGGAGCTCTCCCAACAGGAGCGGGATACTGGAAGGGAGGTTACAGATGATTCGGTCCAGCCCTCGGATGAGGGGGAGTCTTCATATCAGCAGCCTACCTAAGATTGGGGAGCTTCTTCTTCTTCCCAAGGGCCTAACCATGATCATTCTTACAATGACCCGCCTGCTTGGAACCCTTACCCGCGTTGGGGTTGATACCCACTTAGGCCAAAATCCTAAGCTTGGGGGGAGGTATACCGACATCACACTCATCTACATATCATGTTTAGTCAGTACTTTGTATATCCATGCTTCATTATCTTTTTTCTAGTTTTCGTTCTTTCTTTACTTTTGCTTTCTAAAACACAAAAAGACCAAAAATATTTCCGTTGTTTTGCTTTGTTTGCTTCTTTTTGTTTTTGCCTTGGTTTGCTTCTTCCTTTTTGCTTTATTTGAACTATTCGAAAAACCCAAAAAGATTTTGCCTTGCTTGTTCTTCCTTTTTGTTCTTGCCTTTAAAAATCAAAAACACCAAAATATTTGTTGTTCTTCTTTGGTTTTGTGAAGTTTGTTGTAGGGTTCAGCAGTCCTCAGTGGAATTTGGTTTCATGTTATTATTCAAGATACACAAGTAAAGGGCAATAATGAGGATTAATGACGACTTGAGGTGTGGTAAGAGGCTGGTAACGAACTCTATTTGTTTTAATTTTGTTACATATACTCATCATTGTGGGCATGCTTAGTCTGTTCATGTAGGGTGTATGTTATTTATGGATGCTTAGTAGTTCTTGCTTTCTTATTATTAGCTCTAGCTTGCTAATAGTTTGTATCATGTCATATGAATGTTTCCTTGCATTTCTCTATTCATAACTTGGTATGACACTGTGGTATCCTCCTCTGAATGTTTCACTTGAATTTACTTGGCACATGCTCATGCATGCATATGACTGAAACAATAATCAGTTAAGCCTTGATGAATTATTTTGCCTCGGGGGTCTTGAATCACATTCATACCATGATTAGTCCTGTTTTGTTGCAAGCATGATTATGACAGTTATTGCTCTCTCGTTTGTCGCTCCCTTACTATTTCTAGCCTTCACTTGCACTGAGTATGAGCTCTACTCATGTTTCCAACTCCCAAAACCAATATTGCCAAAAGTGTCCACCATACCTACCTATTAGCATCATTTGCTAGTCCGTGCATATTCAGTATGCCTTGTTTTCTTCCGAATAAAATGTTTGCTTGTTATGAGAAAGTTAGTTAGTAAAGCTCTCATGAACTTGATGGCACACTTTACTTTCTTGCACTTAATAATCTTGAACCATTGCGACCATCTTTGTTGCGTATATGCTTGCGCTTTATAAGTTGAAGTTAGCAGAACCATGTATCATGGGGAACGCTTTCAACATTGCACTTATTACTCCATTGATATCATGATTCTTTTGCTTATGGATCCCGGTGGTGTGAAATAAAAGGGGAACTTGTAAGATCATGGAGTTTGTGTGTGTGTTAGAGAAACGCCTAGGCCGCTAGCCTAAGCCATGCCTAATCATGGTGGAAACTTGCAGCATAACCATAATGAGCATTCTATGAAGCATCCTTAATAAAAACCTATGTAAATAGCAAATAATAAGATCGCTAAGATGCTCATTGTCTGCTTGCCTTGTCATTTTGATTATGGGATAGCTCCTGTATCATGTGCAAGGGGTACCCCGTTGGCGGTTCTCTATGATACATATGTACTTACAATGACAAGAGCTTACTTGTGACTGAAGTTGAGTAGCATGAGGTTCGGTACTCGTAAGCAAGGGGCATGAGATTTCAACTTATAACTTATCAAGCATATCCTCTTAGTTGCGTCACTTTAACCTTAACCATTTAAAGATGCTTATGATAGGGGCAATGAGAGCTTAAAGCTAATGAGTACCATACTTTCAGCATTTGGAAGCCTTTCAAACTTTTCAAAAACTTTTCATTTCCTTGTTGAGTCTCCACATATTCTATGAGCACTTTCTTGAGAGCATAGTTGTCATTCTTAGTGTAATGTGCTTGTCTCAAACTTGATCAATTATGTCATGATTTTGATGCTCGTATCTCTGATATCTTTACTTCTAGTCTTCACTTGAACTTCAGAGGTGCCTTGGAATTTATATTTGCTCTACAATCAAAGGCAAGAGAGATACCACTCTATCATACATTTTTATGAGCATTGCAATGTTGCTTATGTTTATGTTTCATGCTACTTATTATTTTTGAGTTAGAAGCTCTTCATAGCTTGCAATGACTATTGAGTAACCTTATCTGCATACTCCTTATTATGAATTGACCAAGTACTTGATCATATGCTGAGAATATATACATCTTATGAAGCAAATGTGTTCGTGAAAGTTTCTTTTATCGCACTCAGTTTTCAACTGAATTGCTTGAGGACAAGCAATAAGCTAAGCTTGGGGGGGTTGATACGTCCAAAATGTATCTACTTTCCTGAACATTTTTGCTATTATTTTTCCTCTAAACTTGTGTGGTTTGGATACAACTAAGACAGACTGACGTTGTTCTTAGCAGAATTACCTTGGTGTCTAGTTTTTGTGCAGAAAATCAACTATCAGGAAAAATTCCAGAAAATATGCCAAAAATCCTATTTCACCAGAAGACTCACGGAGCCAGAAGACGAGACGGAGGAGGGCCACGAGGGGCCCAAACCACCTGGTCGCGCGGGTCAGGCCAGGACGCACATGGGGGTGGTGTGGCCGCCTCGGTCACCCCCTCGGCCTCCCTCTTCGCCTATAAGTTGCCTCTTGACCTAAAAACCAAGGGGGGTCGACTTTTTCCAGAAAGAGTTTCGTTGCGCCGCCACCACCAAATTTCGCGATTCAGAACCAGAAACTCCGTTCTGGCACCCTGCCAGGATGGGGAATTGGAGGAGATCATCGTCACCATCGCTTCTTCATCGACCATCCATGTTTCCCTCATCTATGAGTGAGTAATCCCCCGCTGTAGGTTATGGGGATGGTAGGGATTGGATGAGATCGTTTATGTAATGGCATCAGATTGTTAGGGCATGGTGCCTAGTATCTATTATTAGTATTTTTTGACTTTGTTGCAACTTGTTATGCTTAATGCTTGTCACTAGTGCCCGAGTGCCATTATTTCAGATCTGAACATGTTATTGATTCATTATGATAGTATTGTTTATGGTCTTACCTATAAGTTGTATACACATATTGTTGTCCGGAACCAAAGGCTCCGAAGTGACAGCAATCGGGATAACCGGAGGGAATGGCTTTGATGTGAGGATCACATGTGTTCAAGGAATGTTAATGCTTTGCTCCGGTGCTCTATTAAAATGAGCACCTTAATTACCAGTAGTTCCCTTGAGGCCCCGCTGCAAACGGGCTGGCAGGACAAAAGATGTTGTGCAAGTTCTCATTGCAAACACGTATGACTATTTATGGAACATATGTCTATGATTATTTAGTACTTGGATGCTTTATCTTATTTATCTGCAAATGCCCTATGTCTTGATTGCCATATGAATTGTCTTGTTCATGCAACGCCCGTCCATCCATCCTTATGCCTACCGCGCTTTAATCCAACTGTTTACTACAATTGTTACTATTGTCTTTATTTTACTACTGCTATTGCTTTACTATTGCTATTACAAAACTGTTGCTACTGATAAACTGCTGTGAGCAAGATTATTTCCAGGTGCAGCTGAATTGACAACTCAGTTGTTAAGGCTTATAAATATTCTTTGGCTTCTCTTGTGTCGAATCAATAAATTGGGTTTCACTTCCCTTGAAAATACTGCGATACACCCCCTATACTTGTGGGTCATCAGCCTCCGCCATGGCCTGAGAGGTTTGCGGGAGATCTGAGTAGTTTGACTAGAGTCGTCGTAAAGTACCGTAATTAGTGGAAATCTTAATGAAATAAACATATTAACCTGGCGTGGGCCTTTAACAAAATCCATTCAAAAAAGTATTAATTTACCCTAAGTACAACTTACACGTTTTTATTTAGTTGCACACTTGTCTACCAAGACGTGTCTTTGGTTCCATCTTTTTCTACTACAATTGTTCGGGAATCCAGGATATTGCAGTGACAGATCATGTAGCCTACGGTTAATAAGATGATGCGACATGCAGCAGTATCTCTCATGATCGCACCTACTTAGAGCTACTGAGTTTTTATCATCTTCTACTCATGAATTAACACATCCATACGCCCCTGCTTCTAATTCCTTTCATTCCTAACACTCTTTCGAGTGGTTCTTATCAACAATGTGCTCATATCAACAAAAAATAAAGAATACAACTATAAAGAAAAGTAAAAAAGGGAAGATACTTATATAAAGGCAAAACTGAATGGTACATGTCAGAGAAAAATAGGAGCAGGATCAGTTGGCAAGTAGCCTCTTTTTCTCACATGGAAAACGAAGGGGCCAATGTTAGTACAATGAGAAAGGTTAAATTCCATCTACGCATGTCCAAGCAGAGATGAGGCGCCCATATATATTTGGATGTTTTGGTTGAAACACTA
The DNA here is from genome assembly GCA_023614405.1 of Avena insularis. NCBI lineage: Eukaryota > Viridiplantae > Streptophyta > Magnoliopsida > Poales > Poaceae > Avena > Avena insularis. The sequence continues at coordinate 88,037,288 of CM042696.1, read as the reverse complement.
GTGTTGTCTGGTAAATAGGTACTCCATTCATCCAATTTGGTAATTAAACTTTATAGGAAGAATCAAGAAAAAAGGTTAAAGCGCTTCTATTGGTTAGTTTGCTTATTTCACGGCTGTTGCGCGTCAATACAAGAAGTCCTTTTGACCTGGCCATAGGTGGCAAAATGCAAACAGCTAATACGAGCTGCACTGCTGCATGATCAGCATGACAGGAAAACTATAATGTGTTTATAACATCGGTATAACTGAGGATCAATACTATATAAAGATTCATAGAAAGGACATTAGTGTTGCTTAGGATAAGTTTTTAGCTAGAGTTCATTGCCATCACCGCACCATTGCTTTTTGAAACAGGCTTTCGTCCAGCTCTTTATAGATAAAACACAAATGGCTAAACCAATATAAACTGAATAAAAAACCTCTTACAAAGCAAGTCAAAAGAAAATACGACATCCGGGATGGTATTGAAAGCCACTAACTCATAGTCGAGCAAGAGAATAAGAGAAGCCATATACCTAACACTAGGCAACCTAGACTACTGAGCAAGAAAGAAACCACGCCTCTTGAAGAAATTATTGAACACTGTTACACCTTGCTTGATGCCGGGCCTATAAATTTTTTTAGCCTATCCGGTTGGGGACAATCACCATTTTAGGCAAAGAATAATCCCAAGATTTTTCAGCATCGTCATCGCATTTCGGCATGAAATATACATCTCGTTGCTCACTGCCTCTTTTCTGAGCATGACGGTAGTAAAAGAAGAAACAAACATCATCACAAGTAAGGAGAATGGCAGATAGATCGACAGGCAGATTTTAGGGCAAATGTACTCAAATTATTTGCAACCAGTGTAACAACTGCACGGTTTCCAAATAGGAAACGCAAAAGGGTGTGATATACAGCAGTGAGTTAGGCACCATGAGAACTCCACGTTCGTTATTCTGCGACATGCTGCCCCTGAAATTTGGGTACCCCATTACTGTTCGGGTATCATGTATAGCCTCTCATTCATGCAAATCGAGTCATTTAGTGGGAGTATATACATTTTCAGTCCCACAACTTGCACCGCAGGAGTATTTTAGTCCCACATCTTGTAAAGTGAGTAATATTAGTTCCACAACTTGCAACCCGGGAGCATTTTAGTCCAATTCAATTGAATTTCTGCGATTTTGGCCAAATTCGTCCACCTGTATGTCGAAACTCATTCTGCAAAATGATCCACTTGCAAACTTGGGCTGACAAGAGGGCCCTCCCATCCGTGACCAAATAATAAAAAATCTCAAAGTTACAATGGCAGGAGTTGAACTCACGACCTGCGTTCTTAAACTAGTAGAAGCTTTCCACGACAACACACACATAGACTTGATAATTGTAAGAACACTTGTTTTATTATAAGTTAATTTCAGGCTGATACGTCATACAATAAACTACCACACACACGAGTGAAGCGAAGCTTTATTCATTGAGTGTATACACCTAGTCTACATGTAAGCCTTTATTTTGGCATTCAAAAATACGTGTTCCAAAGTTGGAAAGTTTCTAAAAGAAATACAAAATTTCAATCCCAAATAATTTGTGTTCTGGGCTATATAGAAAAGACAAAATTAGAGATCTAGGTTTGTAAACGGTACACCTTCAAATTATGTCAGAATTGTCTTTTTTTAGCCCCAATACAAATCAATCTGGGTTAAATTTTGCATACTGAAGCTTATATCATTTCCCACATGTACGTATTTTAAAGGCGTTTTTATACTTTTAATTTTATTTTTAAATGTTTAAAACAAAGTCCTCCATGTAGCTCGGGTTTCAAAATAAATGCCTGCACAGATGGCGCATAAGATTAGTCTGACAGCGAACGTGAGTATTTTTATGTATGTGTGCGTACATATAGTATAAAATATTTTACACCCTTCTTTGTATTTAGCATCGGTCAGCGTAGTGGCTTCAGCGGGTTAGTTAGCCATTCGAAAGGTTATGAGTTCGAGTACGACCAACGCGAGAGTTAACTTTTTCTGTAAGTGCGCTGACAGGTGGGCATGTCTCTTGGTTTACATGCCATAGAAAAATACATCTGGGTTAGTATTTTGAAAAAAATGTGAGGTCAAGGTTGGAAAAATTTGGTCAAACTTACTGAAATTTATCAAAGTGGACTAAAATGCTCATGGGATGCAAGTTATGGGACTAGTGTTGCTCATTTTACAAGATGTGGGACTAAATTGCTCTTGTCGTGCAAGTTGTGGGACTAAAAATGTATATACCTCTTTAGTGGGCCGGTTTGCAACACAACTATCGTAGTGGATCCCATTTTTGAAATGTTAAAGGGAAAAGTGCATATCACATACTTTTTTTGTTCCCATCCTCTCAAATGTATGTCGGATAAGTAAATGTCATTTTTGGATAAACGTCATTTTTGGAAAACTGAAAGGAATTTGTTTGTTTGCTATTAAGGACTGCCAAAGAAAGGAAGTAAAAATTGTACAACCATGATGGTCCTAATCACACAAGAAAATCAAAAGAGGTAATTAAAGATTTCTAAAATACTCTATTAGAAAAGGTATTAATTGGAAAGAAATTAATACGAAATGTCTAAATAGAAAAGATATAAATAGGAAAGATATAATTGTAGGAGACAATAAATAAAGAGAATATTTCTTTGAAATTATTAATAAAATCACATAAATGTCCTAGATATTCAAAATCCTATATAATATCCCTTCGCCAAAAATGCAAGAGCAGAAAATCCAGTTCCATTTTTCTTAACACAATGGGCATTTTAAGGAAGTCAAGATCGGCGTTTCTTGTGGCCCTTCTTGTCGCATCTATTCTTGTCCAGTCCATCTACTCATCAAAGGAAGATCTACGTGTGTACCGTTTATCGGACCCTAGAATTACTTACTTTGTGTAAACTCTTGACATTGATGATACTTCTGATGTGTGTGGCAATGACATGATGTATGTGCAGGTGCGATGCAGGCTGTGATAGAACCAATGGCCCCCACCAAGTGTGAGAAGTTTGTAGGATGTACCACGCCGTCATGCACGAAGCACTGCTTCGGAGACACCTTGCTGGAGAAGGATTTTGCATCTCTGGAGAGGATAAAAAATTCTATTGTTGTTGTTCTCCTCACACCTTCCTCCGCTAGCATGAGGTGTCAGATTGAAGATAGCAGTTAATCCTTTCAATAATATTTCATGCATCTCACTCCTATGCTAGTGGAGATTAAGCATGTCTATATATTGTCAATAAAGTTGTTACATGAGAGATAATATGTTGACAAACTTCAATATATCGATAAATTATCATGAAGCTATTGTGGCGCTAAAGTAAAATCTGAGATAAGTACAAAACCAGAACAAGGTTCAAAACTAGATTATCATGATTAAGTAATAATAATATTGCATTCAAATAACAATAAAATGAAATTTACCATATTTTTTTGTTTTTCCATTTAATATGGAATAAATCATATCTTTAAATTCGTAAATCGTAATTTGACAAATAATATGCCTCAATTGATCAGAAAAATGTGAGGAACCCAAATATGACATGCATATCATCTTTTTCATCATGCATCATGTCTTTTTAATAGTGTACTGCAAGGTTTTCAACATAAATTCCCTTTCTAATTTAAGGATTCTAAAAAACGGTAATGAGCAACGATAAACCATTGTTTTTTCATGTAAAAAACATTTTGATTCGATGAATTTTTGGCCGTTTTACCGGAACATAACATTTTTTGCAAAATATATCAAAATTCATGTCTGTTAATTTTCATATGAACTAAATCACGTAACTTAACTACATCTCAAAGGATTTTGAAATTTGGAGTTTTTATTATTTTCTTTTATTTTTTCTAAAAATAAAAAAGGAGAAGCTTGCCGCGTGGAGGAAGAAGGCAACATGATATTTTGCAAAAAGTCCCTTCGCAATTTGGAGTTTTTCTAGAAACATTAAAACAAGGCTATTTTCAAACCATTTTGTATAGTTTTCAATTATTGAAGATTCAGAATAACTCCAAACTTTATAGAAATAATTAGTGGCCTTCCTAATCAAGTTAGAAGAACCACAAACCATTGTTTGAAATTTAGAAACATTTGGAGTGAATTTCAAATATAGAAAACAAATAACAAAATATGATTGTTTCAATTTTCCTTTTAAAGAAATTTTCCTAGAGCTTCAAAATAATGCATGCAATGCTCATAATGGATATCTCCACTGGGGTTATGAGGACCTATCCATTATTAGCACGTTTACAAATGTTTGATGGGTCATTTTGTGGTGCTGGTTTGCAACACAGCTATCATAGTGGGGGTCCAAGATTTAAAATGTTAAAGGGAAAAGTTCATATCACATTTCGTGCTCACATTTTGATATATTAAACATTTTTTCGACATCGTATGCAACAGTTACGACCGTTTTATACCGTGTCATATCTTTTTTTGCAAAAAAAAAAGTCAAAATTCTTATTTGTTAATTTTCCTAGAAACTAGACCACATAATCTACCTATATGTGAAAGGATTCTATTTTTAAGTGCTTTTCATTTAATTTAATTTTTTTACAAAACTAAAAAGGCGATCCACGGGAAGGGGGTGGGAGCAGATTTCTGGAAACTTATCTGGGGCGCACCCCTATTTGGTGCGTCACAAACATGTCAGGTCCGTGACGCACACCTATATTCTGCCACATTTTCAAAGGCCCGAGCTCACACCTATCCGTGGCGCACCGAAATAACGTGCGCCATGGATACCGCACTTATGTGTGGCGCACGCCATGGATAGATGGAGGCGATCCCCGGTGCTGGGGCCCACTTAGGCGTGGCGCACCCATTTGACCGTGTGCCAGTGGAGCACCATATCAAGGTGCTCCACGGGTATGCCATCTATGGATAAGCCTTTTCTATTAGTGTCACGGTCACCCTTACAAATCCTTGCCACATCTATCGTAGACTGGTGTTTTTGTCTCTGATTCTAGCCTCTTGATCTACTTCTGCATCTGTTGCAAGACCGGTAACATAAAGATTCATATACAGCTTCTCCTTGGATTAGTTAAAATATAAAACCACATATCTGATCTCCATGCTCTGAACAACTTAGTGTTGTAGCACTAATAAATAATAGCAGTACCGTTAAGATGGCCAGGAACAAAAGGACGAAAACCACGAGTTGCATCATTTTCACAGCTCATAGAGATGGCGTCCAAAGTCCGACCACGGACAGATGGGGCAGTTTAGAGAGAAAAACTAAATTGCATCTACGGTGCGCCAATATATGTCTCATGTGTTCCTTAACTAGGCTAGTTTTTTTAGGGAAAGCCATGTGGCACGCTTTATTGATTAACCAACAAGATTACATCGTTCATTACATGATGCTTAATAAAACTGGATGGATCACCATCCCAACTAATTACATACTTTGACTCATAAGAGTGCTTAGCCAAATGATGAGCCCCTCATTAACTTCTCTAGGACAATGAGTAAAAGAAATAGAACTAAACGAACGCGCGCGCATAGAGCAATCAGCTAAAACTGCAGAGTAGGGGCTCCAAATCTTGGTCTCCGAATTTCATGCTTTTATTAACTCTAGGGAGTCAGATTCAATAGTAGCCTTTGAAACCCCAATTTGCTCAAGAAATTCCAGACCTTTGGCAATCGGCATTGCTTCAGTTGTTGCCGGACTGAGCAGGGAATTTATAGGACAAGAAAAACCAGCCAAAGCTTCACCATGGTTATTTCTCAAAATCATTCCTATAGAACCCGAGCCATCTGCATGATAAGATGCATCATCGTTTAGCTTGTAAGTACCTGGTGGTGCTGGTTTTTTCCAAATATGCTATTTCTCGACATGTCTCGGGGAGGTCACCGATGAGAAGTTCGCCGTGATAGCATTGATAGCAAACACCGTCTGAATAGGCTCAGCAACATCCTTGCCTTTTACAATTTCTCGCCTTTGCCACCATAAATACCAACAAGCTACAACAATTGACTCTTGCAGAATAAGCATACCCAGAACTGGAGATTTATCATTAGGCTTACAAAGATTTTTTTCCAGGACAGAGGAGCCTGACCGTTCCCCATGCAATATTGATTTATGTAAGCATTAAGCCCCAATGCCTTCTAAACCTCTTTAGCTCTAGAGCACTTGAATAGAATGTGTAAGATATCTTCATCTCCACCATGGCAAACCGGACATCTTGCGTTGACTTTCATATGTCTGTATGCCAACACAGCTCTACTGGTATAGCTCCATGCAAAGCTCGCCACACAAAGGTTTGAATTTTCCCAGGTACTTTTAATTTCCATAGTTTATCCCAAACATGATTTTTTGTCACCGAGCCTTGTCCATCTTCATATCTAATGCGATTCCCGAATTGATGCTCCCACTCTGAATGATATGTGGATCAGACTAAAAAGGAAAACGACTTTGTTTTATGCCATGTGACATAATTCTGTCATATGCGCACTCAAAGGGATCCTAAAAATGCTCTCCACATCCTTCTGCCAGAAGTTTTGTCTGATCAAATCTTCATCCCACCCGCCAGTGATCGGGTCAATAAGTTCAGCAACAGTATGGAGGAAACTTTTCCCTTTTCTAGTATAGACCCTCCTCGTAGGGCTTGTTGGGACCCAATGATCCTCCCAGATGTTAATTTTCTCACCTGATCCAACTAGCCATATGTGTCCTCATTTAAATGTTTGGATCCCAGCAAAGATGCTCTGCCAAGTGTGCAACGATCCACTCTTAGGGCCAGCCTACAGTATATTGCCATGAGGATAATATTTTGCCCTTAGAACTTGAGCACACAAGGAATCTGGTCTATTTATTAATCTCGAAACCTGTTTTGATAACATACCTAGATTAAAGCAATGCAAATCATGGCAGCCCATACCTCCCATTTTTTTCGGAATACACATCCTCCACCATGCAAACCAATGGAGTTTCTTCCCTTCTTCTGTATCTCCCCACCAAACGGCTTCCATGGCATCATATTTCGTGCTCGTCGTTTTAATATATTAAACATTTTTTCTACATCGTATGCAATAGTTATGACCGTTTTACTGTGCCATAATTTTTTTCATAAAAAAAAGTCAAAATTCTTATTTGTTAATTTTCCTAGAAACTAGACCATATGATCTACCTATCTGTGAAAGTGAAAGGATTCTATCTTTTAAGTGTTTTCATTTTCTTCCATTTTTTGCAAAACTAAAAAGGCGATCCACGGGGGAGGGGGTGGGAGCAGATTTTTAGAAACTTATCTGGGGTGCAGCCCTATTTGGTGCGCCACAGACATGTCAGGTCCGTGGCGCACACCTATGAGGTGTGCCCCGGATATTCTGCCACCTTTTCAGAGGCCCGGGTTCACACCTATCTGTGCTGCACCGAAATAGCGTGTGCCACGAATACATCACTTATGTGTGGCGCATGCCAATTCCGTGCGCCACGGATAGATGGGGGCGACCCCCGGTGCTAGGGCCCACTTAGGCATGGCGCGCCCATTTGACCGTGCGTCAGTGGAGCATCATTTTGTTGTGTGCCACGGATAATTATCCTGACCACATCTATTGCAGACTGATGTTTTTGTCATCCATGGATAAGCCTTTTCCTACTAGTGTCACAGTCACCCTTACAAATCCTGACCACATCTATTGCAGACTGATGTTTTTGTCTCTGATTCTAGCCTCTTGATCTAGTTCTGCATCTGTTGCAAGACCAGTAACTTAAAGATTCATACACAGCTTCTCCTTGGATCGGTTAAAATATAAAACCGCATATCTGATCTCCATGCTCTGAACAAATTAGTGTTGTAGCACTAATAAATAATAATAGTAGCATGTAGTTGATAGAACCCAATGTATTTAGTACCTTTAAAGATTTTATCCAATCCATCTATGTCTACAAAATCAACGTTAAGATGGCCAGGAACAAAAGGAAGAAAACCACGAGTTGCATCGATGTCATAGCTCATAGAGATGGCGCCCAAAGTCCGACCATGGACAGATGGGGCAGTTTAGAGAGAAAAACTCAGAAATTGCATCTACGATGCGCAAATATATGTGCTCATGTGTTCCTTAACTAGGCTAGTTTTTTTAGGGAAAGCCATATGGCACGCTTTATTGATTAACCAACAAGATTACATCATTCATTACATGATGCTTAATAAAACTGGGTGGATCACCATCCCAACTAAGTACAGACTTTGACTCATAATTGTGCTTAGCCAAATGATGAGCCACTTCATTAACTTCTCTAGGACAATGAGTAAAAGAAATATAACTAAACGCGGTTGGCGGCGTGGCTACCGGCGCGGTGGACTAGCGACCCATATGGGACGGTGGGCTGTGGGTTGCATGGGCGGTGGCATTTGCTCGCCCTGTGCTGTCGATGCTCGCTCATCTAGTCTCCACCTGCATTGCTGCCTCTTCGTCGATATTGCGGTCATGGTGGCCTGGGTCACCGCTGATCTGCCGGCCTAGTTCCGGTGGGTCTGGTGGCCGGTGAAGGCCGGTGGTGTGGGGCTACCGGTCTGTCTTCGAATAAAGGGGGTTGGTCCTAGGATCCCTCTCATGCCAATACAAAGATCTACCTATTGCATGTCTTCATCGACCTGGCTGGAGTGCTGTGTTCCGGAAGGCTCCGCTGGTGAACTCCAATGGATGACATGCTGGAGTTCGCCGGATTGGATGTGTTTCGGTCACACGCATCCATGTTTTTAGCTAACCGTTTGGTTTTAGAGGGAGCATTGCGAAGCTTCGAAGTCTGTTGCCATCAAGGACATAACTTTAGTCCCATGGTGAAGTCAGTCGTGCAGAATGACATGGAAGCCGTGGTCTGGGGACTGGTAATGGTGGTTTGAATCCTTGTGGTGATGAGGTTTTGGCTTGATGATCTGGGTCTTGGAGCAGCGACATAGGAAAGTGGGGCAACAGTACAAGAGGATTCTAGAGTTTAAACTTGCAGGGTAAAAATTCAAGGTCTGATCTTAATTGGTTGTGTCTGGCAATGGCCTTGTTGAAGGTATTGTTTTGTGAACGCGGACTTTCTGCGGGGTGAAAACCCATGATCGTTGATCAGGACGATGGCGACGCTTGCACACTACTCCCTTCTGAGAGGATGGATTCTGGTGTTGTCTCGGTGGTGTTTGATTCTCTGTTGTAAGGTATAGATCGTTGTAGCGGGACTTTTTGTTTTTAATTCTTTCTTTTTTGGCTGTGTGCATCCGTAATGCCAATAAGACATTGCGTTGTTGCAGAGGCTGAGTGTAATTGTTATCTTGCGATATTAACATATACTCCTTTCCAAACAAATGCTAATCTCCAATATACACATAGATGCCTACATCTCTGCCTGGTTTCTGTGTTCTACTAATTGCACCGAACATACTTCCATCCTCTTGATCTTCGTTGCAAGATAAAGTTGGATTTATAGTGCGTGGTAAAACATCAGGGTGCAATTTTGCTTCCAATTTGAGCCTTATCACCTAGAACAAGCAACACCCTCGCAACCTCCTCTAGAATTGGTAGGAGATCCTCGATGTTGACATCACAACTCTTGTAGCTTCCCATAACCCCGAGGCGACCTGGAGCAATAGTACTTGTCATTACACCTCCTCGGAGCTACAAGATGTTCCAAAGCTTCTAGTAAGGACAGATCAAGTCGTAGCGCCGCTGCTTCCAATTCCTCTCATTCCTAACACTCTTTTGGTCATTTCTTATTGACGTTGTGATCGTTTCCCCAGGAAGAGATTGGGTAATTTCGTTCCCATGAGTACAGCCATAAAACAAAAGGCAACAAGGGAAGGCGTATATATAAAAGAGAAACTGACTGGTACGAAATAATAGGAGCAGGATCAGTTCGTAAGTAACCATGTGTTGTTCTTTTATTTTGCAAAATGAAGGGTCCCGAATGTTAGTACAATGAGCAAGGTTGAATTTGATCCATGCATGTGTGTTCCCGGTAGGTGTGCAGGCAGTTCTATCACATATTGGGGTGTTTTTGTAAACATTAAAAAGTATATTAAACCAAATAAAAAGCTTCTTTAAAACACTTTGTTTCACTCCTTTCGAACTTTGTTCATCAGAGTTTGAAAACATCTGGCAGTTGTCTTAGAGTTAATAATAGAGATATAATACTTTGTACCTAGTTTTATCAAGTTCTATTGTGTATAATAATGTTTGAATGTGTTCCAGAATATGATTTTTTAATTTTGTTGAAACGAACCTTTTTTGGACTTGTCTAGAAGATATTATCGAAATTAATACATAGATTCAAATGGATTGTTAATCTGTTATATTCTGATAAATATGACGAATCAAATTGTAGAATTAAATCCATGTACTAATGAATGGGTGAGAAAGTACTAGTGCGGGGCAGGTTGCATGCCAAAAAAAGGAGAACGATTCCATGCATTAGAAATCTCAAAAACTCAACGGTGCGTGGTATATCAAGTACATGCTAGATTCGCTGCTCTCGATATTGCAGTTGAAAATCATGTAGCCTACTAGTAAGATGGTGCGACCTGCAGTAGTAGCACTAGATCACACCTACTTCCACTCATGAATCAACATGTCAATACATCCCTTTTTTTTCCGATAAAGGGCGCTTTTATTAGACTCAAACGGTTTACATCAAGATGATACAATCTATGGAGTCCACAGCCGGTCTTTGTTTCTGATTCCTTTCATTCCTAAAAAATCGTGTAATTTCATCTGAAGGATACATCTATAATGAAAAATGCAATAAGGGAAGATGCATATATAAAGGCAAAACTGAATGGTACATGTCATAGAAAAATAGAATCAGGATCAGTTGGCAAGTAGCCTGCTGTATTTTTTTCACATGGAAATTGAAGGGGCCAATGTTAGTACACTGAGGAAGGTTTAAATCCATCGGCAGATGTCCGAGCAGAGATGATGCGCCCACATATATATTGGAATGTTTTGGTTGATAGGTACTTCATTTCATCCAATTTGCTATTACCTTTGACCTAAATTACTTGTCGCATGTTTATTGAATCTAGACAACATTTTTCCTAAATATGCAACAAGTAATTTGGGTCGGAGAGAATAATAAAACTTTAGAGCAAGAAGCAAGACCAAAGGTTAAAATGCCTCTAATGATTAGTTTGCTTATTCCTGTCAGTTGTGCGTAAATATTGGAAGTTTTTTGACCTGGCCAAAGGTGGCAAAATGCAAACCGACAATACTAGCTCCACTACTGCATGATCAGATAAACAGAAAAATCATAATGTGTTTATAACATCATAATAACATAACATCAATACTATATAAAAATTTATAGAAAGAACATTAATGTTGTTTAGGACAATTTCTGAGCTAGAGTTGAATACCCCTACCACACCCTTGCTTCATTTTTTTTTCTTTTTGGAAATGGGCGCATATATTACTTGAAAGCAATGTTTACACCCGGCCTCTGCATAACTAGGATACACACAGTCGTTCAACCACACACACAATTGGTCCAAAGGTAAAGCCAAATTACAACTCATAGAGATAATAATAAAAAAGCGCCTCCAACTATATACGAAGATCACGCTGCCATCCATGTCGGGACAAAATATCCCTCGTTGTGTCCTCCAATCGCGTACACCCCTCCACAAATAAGTGGCGGAGGTCCATACGCTGGAGAGAAGTCCATGATCGGAGAGTAGCCGTAGCTCGATAGATGACCTGCAAAGAAGAAGACCCAGTGTTATTAAAAATCTTGTCATTCCTACATAGCCATAGCGACCAAATAATGGCAAGCGCTCCCACCCTAAACACAGTCCCATATTTATCATGTATCCCGTGTAACCAGTTGCCAAAAACATTTGCAACCGATCGGGGGGGCGATAAACCCGAGGCCATTTGGATGATTGACCATATAGAGCGAGCGAATTTGCATTGGAAGAATAGATGTTTAATTGTCTCGTCTTGATGACAAAAAACACGTTGGGTACTTCCGTGCCAATTCCTCTTAGCAAGATTATCTCTTGCTTCATGCAAGGACTACGGGTTTTTTCAGCCTATGCGGTTGGAGGTACCATTTCGACCAAGCAGGCAAAGCATAATCCCAAGATTTTTAAGCATCGTCATCTCATTTGGGCATGAAATATACTTTCATATTTTTTAACTACATTACATATATCTCGTTGCTGACTGGCTCGTTTCAGGGCAGATGTACTCCATTTATATTCAACCAGTACTGAACTGCTTTCCAAATAGAAAACACAAGAAGGCGTGGTTCATACCCCAGTTTCTCCCTGGATCCATTAAACCATAAAACCCCATATCCGATCTCCGTTCTCTGAAAAAAATAGTGTTGTCAACACTAGAGATGACACCAAAAATCCGGTCATGGACAGAGGAGGCAGTTCACAGAGAACTCAAAGAATGCATCTACAATTATCCAGTATATGTGCCCATGTGTTCCTTAACTAGGCTAGTTAATTCCATGCACTCCGGCGACACACTGATCACCAGGGTGCGAGATTGATTACGCTCTTTCTGCTAATAAATCTACTATTCTATACTACTGCCGGCTATATTTCCCATTCCAATCTCCTAATCATTTTTTGTACTCCCTCCGATCCATATTATTGTTCTCAACTTTGTCTAGATTCGGATATATCTAATCTAAATACTTAACTAGATATATATATTCGGATCTAGAGAAAGTTGAGAACAATAATATAGACCGGAGGGAGTAGTTTTTTCTTCAATTCATCTAACTTCTAATCTCCCGTATACACGTACGCGCCTACATCTCTGCCTGGTTTCTGTGATCTACTAATTCCACTGAGACATACTCCACGTCAGTTTTAGAATGAACTGAATCTGAAGCTAATTTGTTTGCCAAACACATTTTTGTAGCTTCAGAGCTGAGAGGGTGGAGTGAAGTTGGAAGGCGAAGTGAAGTTGGGTGGAGTGGATCTCTCCCAAACACACCCTATACTGTTTGGTGAAACATCAGGGCACAATTCCGCTTCTACTTTGAGCCTTATCACTAACAATAAGCAACAGCTTTGCGCCCTCCTCTAGAATTGGCAGGAGTTCCAGTACTCGTGTTGAAACATCTTGTAGCTTGCCATAGCCACGAGGCGACCACCAGCAGTAGTACTTGTCATAGCACCTGCTCGGAGCTACGACATGTTTCAAATTTTCTAGTCTGGCCAGATCATGTTGTAGCGCTGGTGCTTCTGATTTCTCTCGTTCCTAACGCTCTTTTGGTCATTTCTTATCGACATTTCCCCAAGAAGTGGCCGGGTAATTTCGTTCCCATGAGTACAAGTATGAAAGAAAAGGCAACAAGGGAAGACATATATATAAAGGAGAAACCGACTGGTACATGTCGGAAAAAATAGGAACAGGATCAGTTTGTAAGTAACCATGTGTTGTCCTTTTATTCTGCAAAAAAGAAGAAAAAATGAAGGGGCCTGATGTTTAGTACCATGAGAAGAGGAGAAGGTTGAATTCCAACCATGTGTGTTCGTCAGTAGGTGAAGGCAGTTCTATCACATATTGGGGTGTTTCAGATGAGACACTGGTACTCTGGTAAACAGGTACTCAATTTCATGCGATTTATTCATTGAACTTTCGAACAAGAAACAAGAACTAGGATGAAACACTTCTATTAATTATTTTGCTTAGTTTCTAGCTACCACCACATTATCAGCGTGTCAAGAAAATCATATTGTGTTCATACCGTAGTAGTAACTGAAAAATCAATATATGAAGAGTGATAGCAAGAATATTAATGTTGATTGGACAATTTCTGAGCTAAATTTTGATGCCCACACATCACCCTTGGCTCATGGCGGGACTACGAGAATTTCAGGATGTCCAGTTGGGGACAAGCACCATTTGAACCAATGTAGCAAGCATAATCCCTAGACCTTTCATTTCAGCATGAAATATACATCTATATTTGTCTATATATTACATATACCTCACTGCTGAGCTGGTAATAGAAGTATAAATAAACACCATTGCAGATATCGAGAATGGCAGATAAATTGACAGGCAGAATTCAGGGGAAATGTACTCCATTTATTTGCAACCAGTGTAACAATCACACATTTTCTGAACAGACAATGCAAGAAGACGTGGTATACTACAGGGAATTAGGAACAATCAGAACTCCATGTTTGTAATTCTGGGGGATGCTGCTCCTATAATTGCGGGTACATTATCTCTGCTCAGTGGCTTACAAATCCCGGCCGCATCTATCACACACTGGTGTTTTTGCTTCCGTTTCTGGCTTCTTCATCTGCTTCTGCATCTGTGGCAAGTCATGCTCAAGCACATCACTGAGTGCTTTTGACGCTTCTGCAAGCTCCTCGGAACTGAAAACCATATGTTTTGGAGATTAGCAAGCAAACATTATATTATCACATAATACAATGTCAGTGCGTGCAAGCTTCTGAATAATAAGATAACGAAACATGACAACACGTGGGCAAAGGGGCCATACCTGATTGAAAGAGGAGGAGCTAATCGAATTATGGTGTCATGCGTAGGCTTTGCTAGAATGCCTCTCTCCTTAAGCTTAATGCAAATATCATATGCTGAAGCAGGGTATAGAGCTTTGTTGTTTAGGTCTACTGCATTAAGCAAACCTCTCCCACGTATTTCCCTGATAATATGAGGAAATTTCTGTTGAACCTTTTGTAACTGGTTTCTGAACTCCTCACCTAAATCCGCAGCTCTGCAGTTCAGTAAATGGTCAGAAAAAGAAAAGATCATAGAGCTGTATCTTGAAATACTAAAAATTTAGCAAGTTACTGGGTTTTCTTGTGATACATTAGTGTACCTTTGAACAAGACCTTCATCTTTGATCACTTTCAGGGATGCGACTGCCACAGCACTTGCCAATGGGTTTCCACCAAATGTACTGCAATTGATCAAGTATAACAGTGTAAAACTATTCAGGAACAAGACATACACAACAAAAGCATTGAACTCATAAAGACATCAGTTTCTAACAGCTGGAAACGGAGTACAACCTTCTGTATGGTGGCGAAAACTAGATGACAGTATGTGGACATTTCTGCTCACTTAAAACAAAATATAATCAACCTACATGTTACTTCGCTCTGCAATGAACCAAACAAAAAGAAAGATGAGTAATGGTTCACACCTTCCATGTTCTCCTGGTTTGATACACAGCATGATATCCTTATCTGCGAGAACTGCACTTACAGGAACTACTCCAGCACCAAGTGCCTTACCTAGAATCTGGAGAATTGATGTACATTGTCAAAAACTCAAAATTTCAGTTGCTACCCAAGAGAAAATGAAAAGCTCACCCACCAGGTAGTCCTGTAGTGAGAAAAGGAGATAAACAGTACCAAAAAGATACTTACCACCATATCAGGTCGTACGTCTTCCCAGTCACATGCCAACATTTTGCCGGTTCGAGCTATGCCTGTTTGGATCTCATCATCAATCATTAAAATGTTGTGCCGAGAACACAAATCTCTAACAGATTTCAAATACCCATCTGGTGGGAGTACTACCTACAGAAATTGCAATAGCATAAAGGATATAGTTATAAAAATACGAGCATCAGGTTATCAAATAACTAGAAGGATACCCTGCGCGTTGCAGCGGGCTTCTTTTAAGAAACTCTACTGCATAAATGAAATGGTATAATACGCATTTAAGATGGAGTTTTCTATAAAAAAATCAAAATTCATTTGATAAAAATAGTCGAGATGCTAAATTTAATTGGCATGAAATTGTTGTATATTAGATGGATATAAATTGGCGACGTGAACAATTAGGTGACATGGATAGCTTGCATGTAAATAAACACTGCTATTAACAGATATTAGTGGGATGACATGGACATTTGATTGGCTAATGCAGTAGATAATGTGGATGGCTTGCATGTAGAGATAGACTAATATTAATTGCAGTTAGTGGGGTTTTGCTTTATAAGAAGTATAGATTGTAATACAAGGTCCGCCAAAAATCATAATAACAGTACAACTTGAATACAGGGCTACAGCCACCATAAATGACACATATTTTTGTAGTAGAACTAGCCATTGTTTGTTTAACGTTTTATTTGGAAAATGGACCAAATACACATTGCCTCTTTGTTTTCTGAATGAAGTTATCAAGTTTCCTGAATACTGCCAGATGATTTAAAATATCAGGATTGCGCAACAATGCTTGAATCTGATCACATGTAATCTGTAACCTGGGACATTGCAATGAAAGGATTCCCCCAATGTTCTATACCTATACCTACCAAAAGTACCCTTGTTCTTTGTTTTCCTTTCTCCATGACTATTATTCTACCGTTGATTAAACTTTACTGCTACCATATCTAGTGCATCTTGATATTTAAACTGGACAACGTGCTCAAGCATATCCACAATTTGTTAGTTGTACCCTCAGATGTACCAAATAAGTGTGTATCATGCAGAGTTAGCAAAGTTCTTCAAAAAAAATTGATGTGAGTTATATATGACTCGGTACCACTATGGAATGCCCCCTAGGGAGGAATAGTTTCTATCTGTACAGGAAATAACTCGCAATGGAGGAGAAGAAGAAATTTTAAAACAAAAGGCAAGTAACTTATAGATTCATACCCCAGCTTCTCCTTGGACTGGTTCAAACAAAAAACCACATATGCGATCCCCATGCTCTGGACCAAATAATATTTGTCAGGATGCTTACACACACTAATAACAGTAGCATATAGTTGACACTTTATAGAGGTCGATGGTTTCAGTACCTTTAAAGATTTTCTCCAACCCATTGATGTCCCCAAAATCAACTTTAAGATGGCCAGGAACTAAAGGACCAAAGCCACGAGTTGCATCATTGTCACAGCTCATAGAAATGACACCTAAAGTCCGACCATGGAAACATCCACAGCAAGAGACAATCAAAGCCTGCAAAACTCCAAACATTTGACAGAATTAGGTACCAATGGACTTCCAGCTTCTCCCAGTGCGCTTACCAATACATAAAATATAATAATTTTCCTTCGGTTGTATCACAGAGCAAACAAGCACTTTGCTCTGCGATACAACTGAAGGATCAAGTAGGAATACAGACTGTGCTTCCGCAGCTTTTTTTCCTGTACGTTTATTCAACGCAAGGATATGATATCTATATCTGTTTTCAAGATATCCAGATAAAATGAGCGAGCCAATATATCTGAGCAACACCATTGTACTAAAGCAAGGTATACCTCTAATCACAACATGATAGGGTTAGGCTGGGATTATGATGCCCTTATTTGAGTAGATGCTGTGAGAAATGAACCTTTTGACTTGTGATGGGTAAATTATTCTGTATGTTAAGTCAGACAGTGAAATTAGTTCATCTCATATGTCATAGAACGAATAATAGATGGTATATATACTTTTGACTAAAAAATAAGCAGACCAAACATCCACGACTGTGCCAGACAGATCCCTAGTATTTGTTTGTTTGTTTATTCATTAACAGGCCACACAGGGGAAAGAATATGCTAGACAGATGCAACCTCATCTAGTCAGGGCTGACCTGAAAACCATGGACTCATACCTAATAGGATCAAATGAAACATGTAATTGTTCATGGGGTCAGTCATACCTCGTTCTTAGGTATATTTTTCTTTTCGTAGCCCCATTTCCTTGCCAATTTAATAGCTGTTTCCACTCCTTCAGCTCCAGTGTTCATTGGCAACATCATATCATACCCAAACATGCTTGTCAAATACTCCGCGAAGACAGGGAACTTATCATTGTAGAAAGCCCTGGAACTAAGTGTAAGCCTTTCTGCTTGTTCGATCAAAGCTCTTAGGACTTTTGGATGGCAATGGCCCTACAAAGAATCGAAAAAACTACTGTCATTTATGTGTGTACAGATAAATCTCCGGAAGAATATACAGCAACTAAACAGTCACGTCATCCGATCTGTGAGAGTCAAATAGTACGCAGTTCAAATGTCTAACTGCAGAGAATATAACCTGATTGACTGCAGAATAGGCAGAGAGAAAATCAATATATTTGTTGCCTTCAGGGTCCAGTATATGCGAACCTTCCCCTTTGGAGAACACCATGGGAATGGGATGGTAGCTGCACATAGTGAAATGTTTAGAGCGCAGCAAGAATTTCAGACAATAAGGTTCTGGATAATGACATCATCAAAACAGAAAGGATGATGTCGCAGGTAAATAATAAAGATCAGAACGTAATTTTTTTGTACAGTACAAATCAAGCGAAGGATGTACTAAGAAATGTGGGCATCCCAACAGAATGCAGTAACAAGCGATCCGAGGCATCAGAGCAAATTTGACCTTATACTAGTTCAAACAACGGCGAAATAGTATCATATACCAGAAATTGAAGTCTATATCCACATCGGGATTCGAGAAACTGAACCCAGAGTGCCGAAGCCCGCTACGCGCGCGATTCGAGAAATGGTCCCCTTCGGCAGACGAAACTTGGCGGGCAGACATTTACGCAAACACAGAGAGCGCGATTCGAGAAATGATCCCCTTCGGCAGACGGAATTTTCCCCGCGGACATTTACGCAATCACAGGGCGCGCGATGGCGGAGGAGAGAGAGGGAGAGGGGTGGAATGGAGAGGAGGCGATCTGGAAGCAATCACCGTACTTGTGCGCGCTGCAGTCCTGCTCCATCCGTATGAGCTCCTCCGAGGACAGCGCCGGCGCCGCGGCGCGCGGCGCCGAGGCGGAGCACATCCCTCTCCGCGCGAGCGCCAGAGACAGCGCCGCGCCCCGCCGCGATATCGCCGCCGCCATCTCCGCTCTTTTTTTCCGCCGTTTGCGTTACGGTGCGGAGGGGTACGTGTATGTGTAGGCCGTGGTTGCTTCGTGCGCCGGGATGTGGAATTAAAGTTGGTCACGGCGTCTCGCGGGAGCGGAGAGAGTTATCCGTCCGCCGTCGATCTATTCTGAGACCCGCAACCCCCGCTCTGTCAGTGCTGCCGTTTTCGTTACGGAAGGAAATGAAGAGTGAGCGTGCGGGACAGTGGGGGGTCCTCGCTCGGGACTGGCACCAACGCTATCCATCGACGGTCGTGTTTGGCAGCCAGCATGGACCATCTTTTTTTTGCCGAATGAGCAGCATGGACCTTTGACTATGTTCCCGCAATTCCTTTGCTCGTCTGTCTCGTACTCACTCAGTCTCAAAATAAACGTTGCATATCTAAATTTAAATGTATACTACTTAGTGTATAGATATATTTAAATTTAGACCGATTTCTGAAATCTATTTTGAGACGGATGAAGTTTTTTTTTTGTTCGAGGAGATATACGTGGCTATTTAACCGCATGTTCTGTAGTTCCTTTAGAAAGCTAAAAACAGATAGCAGTTGTTAGTTGTCTTCAAAACAGCAGTTATTGTAACCTCTTCTCACGAGTGGTGGAATTACTATGTGCTATGCACCACTTCAATAAAAAGGATGATGCTAGCTAATCACTTCAACAAAGCTAATGCACCACGAGCTAAAAAACAGCTCGTGATGCATCGCAAATTTATCATCGCAAGAGTTAATATATACCACCTCCCACAATACTACATACCATGTATCGGTTTTCATCAAGTCCTAGCTAATGTAGGGATATTAGACCACCTCCTAAAATATATATCACCGCATCAACAGATCATGAACACCATCAATAGCAGCAAAGCGGAATCCCTAATTGAAGTGGTTGAGTAGCCAGGTCTTAAGCCAGACCCTTCTCTCACCTGGACCCATGTTAGCATAGACGACTCCTTCTTTATTGTCTGCAAGGAAGTCTATGGCCTTCTCCATAAATTTTGGATCCAGAGTTGTCTACGATATGCATACTTGGGCGTGAATATCGTCTTCATGTGAGCATAGTTATTCTCTATGGGCGTTTGCACCAACTCAAGGAGCTTCGGGCAGGTGTATGATTAAGAAGAGGATGTGCTAGTGTGCATCAATTTGCACTTTATGAACACGTGAAACATAAGGCAGTGCAATGCCATCTTACAATGAGGGTCTTCGGCGTGTCATCATCATCTATCATAAAAGGTCGTGCTTTCGCACACCATCTAACGCACTCTTTCTCTCTAAGCTTGCATATGAGGTTACATTTCATTCTCCACTACTTCCTCATGTGGTTATACAACTGAAGAGTGGTCACTGCGATCCTAGTGAAGTAAGAACATCATTGAGAATCTTCTACATGTGCCTCTCATTGAACCGGTTTACAAAGTTTACTCAGTTGTTCACGAGCTCAACCATCCTATTCAGGACAAACTCTGTTAAAGCAGGTTGCCAAACCATTGCAGGTTTAGGAGCACACTTAACTTGCAGTAAGGTAGGCTCCATCTAGCTTGTGTCAAATTTTTGCAGCGAAGGAGCAAACAAGTTGAGGGAGCTAGTACCCCTAATGTTTTACATGTTGGGTCCGCAGCATAGAAAACAAAAAAAATCCTACGATGAGAACTATACGCCAAGATCTATCTACTAGATACAGAGCAACAGGTGGACATACATCCATGGAGAACTTACCCTCGAAGACAACGAGCTTTGTTAACGAGTAGGAACTCGTGGTTGATGTAGTCGTACACTTGCCGATCTCAAGATCGTGAGGAAGTCCGAGCGCCACAACTCAGCAAGATCCGCACTGCACACACGCTCAAGCCACGGACAACCTCCACCTCCTCGCTCCAGCGATCCAGGAAGCAACAACTCCTTCCGCATTTAAATGCCACCGGGAACATGTATCTCGCTAATCCGAGACCATGGGGGAATAATTCTAGAGGGGGAGAGAGATCCTTCACAAGGAGGTGTGAGGATGAAGGAGGGAATGGGTGGCCTTTTATAGGAGGAGGGGGTGCCCCTCTCCATGGCAGCGCATGGGGGTGACCCTCACCTCCCCATTCATGTGGTGGTAACCCTCAACATTAAAATGCCTCTTCACATTCCCTTTTAAAGTCTCCACTTTAAATGCATTAAATTTCTCCAAATTTAATGCTCTCTCATTTAATAAAAATCTTTTTATTAAATTTATTCAGAATTTTGTTAATTACTCTAATTAACAAACATTCACATATAGCCCCTTGCAATATTTCAATATCACATGCAGAACCACCTTCTGCAATTTCACCCGAAACAATTTCCGGTTTCTATTGAAACAATTCCTGCGCTTTGCAATTCTTTCGTCTGAAACATATGTGCTCCAAAATGGTGTCCGGTAACTCTTAAGTGTGCCACCCTATGGTTCGCGAATAATGCAGACATGATCGAGACCCTTCTCCGATCAATAATCAGCAGCGGGACCTGGAGATCCGTACTAACTCCTACACATTCAACGATGACTTCTGTGATCGTGAGAACCTTTAACGCTTGTAACTAAATCCCTTTGTCTCTCGATATATTACATGTCCGAGATTCGATCATCGGTATCTCCATACCTAGTTTGATCTCGTTACCGACATGCACTCTTTTCTCGTTCCCGTGATATAACATTCTAGTGATCACATCACTTGCTTGCAAGCTATCCTAATGTGATATCACCGAGAGGGCCCAGAGTATATCTATCCGTCATCTGGATTGACAAATTCCACTCTTGATCCATGAGCCTCAACATAACACCTTCGTAGTACTGAACCCATCTTTATAGTCACCCTGTTACGGTGTGACGTTTGATGTTATCAAGATACTCTTCCGGTGTTAGCAATTAACATGATCTCATGGTCTAAGGATAAAGATTACTTCGTATGATGTTATAGCAATATAAACATAATGACTTGATCGTAATGCTATACTTCGGATGAATGTTCATCACATCATTTCACAAATGTTGTGACCTTGTTATTAACAACATCCAATGTCCATGATCAGGAAACCTTGATCATCTTGTTAATCAACAAGCTAGTCTATAAGAGAGGCATAACTAGGAACCCTTTTTGTTTATTAAACACACATGTATTAATGTTTCCTATCAATACAATTATAGCATGCAAAATAAACATCTATCATATACAAGGAATACATAATAACAACTTTATTATTGCCTCTCGGCATATTTCCTTCAGCCTCCCACTTGCACTAGAGACAATAATCTAGTTTATATAGTGATAAATCTAACACCCATGGAGTTACGGTGTTGATCATGTTTTTCCCTAGGGAGTACTTTTAGTCAACGGATCTGCTACATTCAGGTCCGTGTGCACTTTACAAATCTTTATATCTCCATCCTTGACATGCTCGCGGATGGAGTGAAACCGGCGCTTAATATGCTTGGAATTCTTGTGAGACCTTGGTTCCTTGGCGTTGGCTATGGCTCCATTATTGTCACAATAGATCACCATTGTGTCCAACGCACTAGGAACCACACCTAGTTCCGTTATGAACTCCTTCATCCAAACCGCTTCTGCCGCTCACGAAGCGAACATATTCCACCTCCGTCGTTGATCCAGCCACCACAGTTGTTTGGAGCTCCTCCAACTAACTGCTTGTCTGCTCAAGAGAAATACGTATCCGGATTGAAACTTAGAGTCATCCGGATCAGTGTCAAAGCTAGCATCGACATAACACTTAGCGACTAGCTCTTCTTCACCTCCGTATACAAGAAACATATCCTTAGTTCTTCTCAAGCACTTAAGGATATTCCTGACCGCTATCCAGTGTTCCGAACCTAGATCAGATTGGTACCGACTAGTCAAACTAATAGCATGTGCCACATCCGGTCTTGTACATAGCATGGCATAAATTATAGAGCCTATGGCTGAGGCATAGGGGATCTTATCCATTATCTCTCTTTCTTCCGCCATAGCCGGACTTTGAGTCTTACTCAATGTCTTGCCTTGCAACATAGGTAAGTACCCCTTCTTACTTCCGTCCATATTAAACTTCTTTAATATCTTATCAAGGTATGTACTCTGCGATAGCCCAATTAGACGTCTTGATCTATCTCTATAGATTTTAATGCCTAATATATATGAAGCTTCACCAAGGTCCTTCATCGAAAATTTGTTGTTTAGATAACTTTTAACACTGTTTAAAAGATCTAAATCATTTCCAATCAATAATATGTCATCCACATATAATATCAGAAATGCCACATTGCTCCCACTCACTTTCTTGTAAATACAAGCCTCTCTATAAGTTTGGACAAATCCAAACTCTTTGATCACCTCATCAAAGCGGAGATTCCAACTTCGTGATGCTTGCTTCAGTCCATAGATGGATCGCTGAAGTTTGCACACCTTATTAGCATCCTTAGGATCGACAAAACCCTTAGGTTGTATCATATACAACTCTTCTTCAATATTACCATTGAGGAACGCAGTTTTGACATCCATCTGCCATATTTCATAATCGAAATATGCAGCAATTGCTAACATAATCCTAACCGACTTAAGCATCGCTACGGGAGAGAATGTCTCATCGTAGTCAACTCCTTGAATTTGTCGAAACCCCTTTGCGACAAGTCGAGCCTTATAGATGGTTACATTACCATCAACATCGCTTTCTTTTGAAAATCCATTTATTCTCAACGGCCTTTCGATCGTGAGGTAAATCCACCAAGGTCCAAACCTGGTTTTCGTACATGGATTCCATCTCGGATTTCATGGCTTCTAGCCATTTGTTGAAATCAGGGCTCATCATCGCTTCTTCATACGTCGCAGGGTCATCTATTTCATCAATCATGAAATTCATAACAGGATTGCCGTACAGTTCAGGAGCTACACGTGTCCTGCTTGACCTGCGAGGTTCGGTAGTGTCCTCTTTCGGAGTTTCATGATTAATATCATTAGCTCTCTCTTCATTAGGTGAAGTCAACTCAAACAACTGGAGCTGCGCTACTCGCCATTTCATGAAGAGAAGGTTCAATAACCTCTTCGAGTTCTACCTTCCGACTACTCACACCTTTCGCGAGAAACTCCTTCTCAAGAAAGGATCCATTCTTGGCAACAAAGACCTTGCCCTCGGATCTGTGATAGAAGATATACCCAATCGTTTCCTTAGGGTATCCTATGAAGACGCATTTTTCCGCTTTGGGTTCGAGTTTATCCGGTTGAATTTTCTTCACATAAACATCGCATCCCCAAACTTTAAGAAATGACAGCTTAGGTTTGTTTCCAAACCATAATTCATACGGTGTCTTTTCAACGGATTTAGATGGTGCCCTATTTAAAGTGAATGCAGCAGTTTCCAGTGCATAACCCCAAAATGACATTGGCAAGTCGATCGAGACATCATAGATCGAATCATATCCAATAAAGTACGATTATGACGCTCGACACACCATTACTGTGGTGTTCAAGCGGGCGTGAGTTGTGAAACTATTCCACGCCTTTTCATATGTGCTAAACTCAGTAACTAAGATACTCTCCTCCACGGTCGGACCGTAGAAATTTGATCTTTACATACGATGATTTTCCACTTCATTCTGAAATTCTTTGAACTTTTCAGAAGTTTCAGACTTGTGTTTCATCAAATAGATATACCCATATCTACTCAAATCATCCGTGAAAGTAACAAAATAACGATATCCACCTCGCGCCGACACACTCATTGGTCCACACACATCAGTATGTATGATTTCCAATAAATATGTCGCCCGTTCCATTGAACCGGAAAACGGCGTTCTAGTCATCTTGCCCATAAGGCATGGCTCACATGTATCAAATGATTCAAAATCAAGTGATTCCAAAAGTCCATCAGAATGGAGTTTCTTCATGCGTTTAACGCTAATATGACCTAGACGGCAGTGCCACATATATGTAGATATATCATTATCAAGTTTAATCCTTTTAGCATCAACATTATGAATATGCGTAATACTACTATCGAGATCCAACAGAAATAAATCATTCAACACAGGTGCATGACCATAAAAGATATTATCCATATAAATCGAACAACCATTATTTTCAGACTTAAATGAATAACCACTTTGCATCAAACACGATCCGGATACAATGTTCATGCTCAGTGCAGGCACCAAATAACAATTATTCAGGTTTATAACTAATCCCGACGGCATATGGAGAGGCAGCGTTCCGACAGCGATCACATCAACTCTTGATCCATTGCCGACCCGCATCGTGACCTCATCCCTTGCTAGTTGTCGCTTGTTCCGCAGCCCCTGAACCGAGTTACATATATTAGCAACCGATCCCGTATCAAATACCTGGTGCTCTGAGTACTAGTCAAGTACACATCAATAACATGTATATCACATATACCTTTGTTTGCCTTGCCGGCCTTCTTGTCCGCCAAATACTTGGGGCGCTTGCCCAATGGCCATCCCCTTGCAATAGTAGCACTCGGTGTCGACTTAGGGCCAGCTCGGGGTTTCTTTCAGGCGCAACAGATTTGCCGCCTTCTTTCCTTCGCTTGCCTTTCTTGTCCTTCTTGAAACCGGTGGTCTTATTGATCATCAACACTTGATGTTCTTTCCTAATCTCCACTTCGGTCATAAGCATTGATGTAAGCTCGGAAGAGACTTCTTCATGCCCGCATATTATAGTTCATCACGAAGCTCTTGTAGCTAGGTGATGAGATTGAGAACACGATGTATGCCTAAGTCAATGGGAATCGTTATTCCCAAGGACACAAGCTTATCGGCGCATCTGCAGACATTTTGAGTACGTGCTCACTAACGAGCTGTTTTCCTCCATCATGCAGCCAAAGAACTTTTCGTAGCATTATAACTCTCACGGTAGCATGGGTATCGAAAATCATTTTCAATTCTCCCATGGTATCAAAGGCATTGCCATTTTCAAACGTTTCGATGTTCGGCTCTAGCCCATACAAGATGCCGCAATGAACTAAGTTGTGGTCCTCTGACGAGTTATATAGACGTTCTTTTCCTCGTCAGGCATCAGAGCTGGTGGGGGCCTAGCGCGATCTAGCACATATTGCTTTTGTGCAAAGAGGAGAATCCTCAAATTCATAGCCCTTGGTGAAGTTGCTACCATTCGCAGCAAGTTTCTCTTTCTCCATGAACACATTGAAATTAAAAGGTGTGGTGCCATCTACAACAGAATTTGTAAAGTATATTTAGACTAAGTTTATGATAGATTGAGTTCAACTAATCCAAATTACTAATGAACTCCCACTCAAAAACGACATCCCTCGTGTCCTTTTGGTGATTACATGAACCAAATCCACTACACCAAGTCCGATCATCACGTGAGTCGGTGTAGCTTCAAAGGCGAGCATCTATATGGGCATCATATCAACTATATGACTCATGCTTAACCTTTCGGTCCATGTTCCGAGGCCATGTCTATACATGCTAGGCTCGTCAAGTAAGAACCTTAGTATTTGCGTGTGTAAAACTGTCTTACACCCATTGTATGAAAGCGTAGAGTTGAGAACACACGATCATCACGTGATGCCTCAAAACACGATCCACAAAACGGTGCATACTTAAGGAAGAACACATTTTATCTTGATATCCAATTGAGGGATCATCTTTTAATGCTACCAAAAGCGCCAAACTAGCAATATAAGATGCTAACATCTAATGTGTGAAGTGAGGTGATATGGTTCATGCATTTGATCTCTATCATTTGCATCGTGGTATGATCTCTATCATTCCTTTGTGTGTAAGGCCAAGGTCTATGGAACTTACACGTTAAGTGAGTTGTAAGAGTATCTATTATACATCTACTTACAACAATACCATATCAAAACACTAGCCCAGCAATGATCTAAACTAGACGCCTCTAATTTATCAATTGCAAGTTTTACATGGCTTAGGGATTTCGGAGATAGAACCTGTCTAACCTACGAACATGAACCACAACGAGGATAACCAAGTTATTAGCAACTCGTTGTAAATCAGATATTGACTATAGTAGGAGAGACAGACACCCGCTAGCCACTTATACAAAACTAGTTGCATGTCAGTCGTGGAACCGGTCTCATGTACGATGACATGTAAGGTTGGTCCGGGCCGCTTCATCCCACTATGCCACCAATATCCAAAGTACATAGAAGATGCAATAACATGATTATCATCGCCCACATATAAACATATGTGTACTACCCGTGCAAAGCACCTACGCATAGATCAGGCTCTGGTACCATTGTTGGGTCCGCAGCATAGAAAACAAAAAATTTCCTACGATGAGAATTATACGCCAAGATCTATCTACTAGATACAGAGTAACGGGTGGACATATATCCATGGAGAACTTACCCTCGAAGACAACGAGATTTGTTAACGAGTAGGAACTCGTGGTTGATGTAGTCGTACACTTGCCGATCTCAAGATCGTGAGGAAGTCCGAGCGCCGCAACTCAGCAGCGCATCCGCACTCGCACACACGTTCAAGCCACCGGACAACCTCCACCTCCTCGCTCCAGCGATCCAGCTAAAGCAGCAACTCCTTCCAGACGAAATGCCACCGGGAACATGTATCTCGCTAATCCGAGACCATGGGGGAATAATTCTAGAGAGGGAGAGAGATCCTTCACAAGGAGGTGTGAGGATGAAGGAGGGAATGGGTGGCCTTTTATAGGAGGAGGGGGGTGCCCCCTCTCTCCATGGCCGGTGCATGGGGGGTGACCCCTCACCTCTCCCATTCATGTGGTGGTAACCCCTCCACATTAAAATGCCTCTTCACATTCCCTTTTAAAGTCTCCACTTTAAATGCATTAAATTTCTCCAAATTTAATGCTATCTCATTTAATATAACTCTTTTTATTAAATTTATTCAGAATTTTGTTAATTACTTTAATTAACAAACATTCACATATAGCCCCTTGCAATATTTCAATATCACATGCAGAACCACCTTCTGCAATTTCACCCGAAACAATTTCCGGTTTCTATTGAAACAATTCCTGCGCTTTGCAATTCTTTTCGTTCAAACATATGTGCTCCAAAATGGTGTCCGTAACTCTTAAGTGTGCCACCCTACGGTTCGCGAATAATGCAGACATGATCAAGACCCTTCTCCGATTAATAATCAGCAATGGACACGGAGATCCGCACCGACTCCTACACATTCAACGATGACTCGTGGATCGTGAGAACCTTTAACGCTTGTAACTAAATCCCTTTGTCTCGATATATTACATGTCCGAGATTCGATCATCGGTATCTCCATACCTAGTTTGATCTCGTAATCGACATGCACTTTTCTCGTTCCGTGATATAACATTCTAGTGATCACATCACTTGCTTGCAAGCTATCCTAATGTGATATCACCGAGAGGGCCAGTATATCTTTACATCATCTGGATTGACAAATTCCACTCTTGATCCATGAGCCTCAACATAACACCTTCGTAGTACTGAACCCATCTTTATAGTCACCCTGTTACGGTGTGACGTTTGATGTTATCAAGATACTCTTCCGGTGTTAGCAATTAACATGATCTCATGGTCTAAGGATAAAGATTACTTCGTATGATGTTATAGCAATATAAACATAATGACTTGATCGTAATGCTATACTTCGGATGAATGTTCATCACATCATTTCACAAATGTTGTGACCTTGTTATTAACAACATCCAATGTCCATGATCAGGAAACCTTGATCATCTTGTTAATCAACAAGCTAGTCTATAAGAGAGGCATAACTAGGAACCCTTTTTGTTTATTAAACACACATGTATTAATGTTTCCTATCAATACAATTATAGCATGCAAAATAAACATCTATCATATACAAGGAATACATAATAACAACTTTATTATTGCCTCTCAGGGCATATTTCCTTCATTACGATCATTTAAGCATGGTCCAAACGAGAACAATGGTAAGCACATTTCTGAATCCTACACCGCTAGCAAGATAATGCTAATCATAGTACAAAGGCTATCAATTGCAGATGACCAACAGACACATAGTACAACTACAACATGAAGGGTTAGCAGTTTTTATTACAGCCACAAGAGTAGGCTTCACGGAGGTCAGGTAAGTGGGGGAAGCTGGCAGGACAACCTTCACTATGCTCGAGGGGGAAGCCGGTAGGACGACCATCGTCGTACTCTAGGGGTAAGATGGTAGAACAACCACCGTTGTGCGCGAGGGAGATGCTCGAATGACCTAAAGTCCATCATGTCAAATGTCAAATATGGTTACACATCCATACAACTACCCACATCTAGCACATTCTTACATATCTAAGCTAGATCGATGGTTAGATATTCTTATAGGTAGTAGAACAACATCAACCGCGCAGACGGGGAGGAAGGGAAGTCAGCAGGTCATTGATGTCATCCGCCGCCGAGCTTGAGGTCCAAGCTCCCGCCATGTCCATGGAAATCAAAGGAGGTGATGAGTGCATTTTGCAGCATGTTTACCTTATGTTTTTTGCATAAGTAATGATAGGATTTTATTGTTTGATTGCGCTCACCCATAACTTTTATGCTTGTTTTCACCAAGATCCCAAAATCAAAAGTTTTGATGTATAAAACAATTAAACATATGAACATTTGGTATAAATCTGCTAATTGGAGGCCATTAAAGTCTTTTGTACAATTTCCCATGCACCTGGGAGAGAGGGAAAGGGGAATACAATTCATAGGAGACAGTCAGAAGATTTAATGAGCATTTGTACGGGCGAGGCCCGTCTGTACCACATGTTGATGGCTCCGCCTCATCAAATATTTATGTCCCGTGCAGACAGATGTGGATCGGGCATTTAGAGATACCGGAGTTCACAGAAACCTCACCTCCAGAAGGGATCTAGAGGGGGAACTCGTGGAAGGGCTCTGATCCTAAGGTTACGAAGATACTTCGAGGCCTGGGCATCATCCACATCATCAACCATTGCAACTCCACCACCATCATCATCCTCTACATATAGTTTACATTTATCTTGTTGTATTTCCCAAACTTATTGTGGATTTGCACGAGTATTCATCTATGCATATGTTTTCCACCCATTCTCTCATGATGATGTTGATTGCCTCCATGTGTGAGTAGTTTCCCTTGTTATTGGGGATGGAGAAACACTAGCATGATTATGACTTGAAATAAAGATGGTCTATAACCTTATTTATGAGTATATATTAGTTCACTCCCTTGATGTTATGTGAATGTTTGTAATACCCTAGAATTTTAGGGAGTATTTTTGAATTTTAAATCGGAGCCCATGGTTGAGTTAGTTTACACGAGTTGACTGAAAGCAACGACCTAATTGTTTGAATCAAATGTCGGTGGAATTTTGCAAAGACAAGATTAATCTCAGCGGTTGGATTAATTTTTGGAATACATGCTGGAAGAGTCCTAGACACTAATAAAATTCCTTTGGCCTTCCTATCCTCACACAAGTGCCACCCCACCAAAATCCCGCCGCTGCAGCAGCTTAGGTTTCATCTGCCGCCGTCGCCTCCACACCAATCTGCTAGTTCTGTCGCCACCAGTTGCTGGTCGAAGCCTTGCCGGAAAGACGCCGCGGTTCCAGTGCGAATCCGGGCTGTTTACTGGAATCTCACCGGCGTCCCCGCAGCGGTATCCCAAAGGCCACCCCGTGAAAGAGGTTCTGCTCCTAGATCGATTGTTTTATTTCTCTAGCTGGTCCTGTAAATTCTCTTTCGGCAGCTAGCGATCTATTTAGCCTGGACGTGGTTAGCGCTAGACTTGTACAGCCTTGAAATCCCTACTATGGAATAGATCGGAAATCTAGTTGAGATTAATATTTTAATCAAACAAATCCGCTGCATATACTAGATTAGTAGCTCTATTAATTCCTGGTAGTTTTCGGTCTATAAATCTGAGTACCACCGAGTCCCCTATTTCTGTCTCTATTTGAGTCTGATAGTTCTACTCATCATGGTTTCCGACGGGTGTCTCATCCATATTAGCTGAACTTGGGACCATGCATGATCATTAGTAGTACTCCCGGTAAAGAAGTAGTGGTCTGATTTAATTAGTATCATTCCTCATATTTACATTAAGATGAATCGCCTTTATTTTATTTATAGATTCTCGTACCAGCAAAACTGTAATACTGTGGTAGTGCATGCTCAATAAAGCATGTTACTTTAGGTAGATATCTGATGTATTTTCAAAAGTGGCTATAGGCAAAATAACTTGAGCAATGTGTATATGAGTCCTGTGGGTTAACTCGTGGTAGAACGACAAGCGTGTATGATTCTTTAGATGTACTGATGTTATCGTGGTATAGTAAATCTGAGTGTGGTGTCATCCACAGGTGCTAGGATTTCCGGTGTCGATCTTAATTCTTCCGTTGATCATCGATATTAAGGCAAGTGCATGACGAACCCTGTTCTATATGTGTTCATTGTGTGATTGTGTGATTGCTTGTTGTCATTTGATTCAGATTTTTGTACCCAATTTGGTTCAATTCAGACTTGTTTCTGTTGACTTGTTTCGGTTCTATCGCTTCGATTCATCTCTATATGTTCAGAAATATTGTGTTCCTTATTTTCCGAGCTAAATCGGTGAGAAACTATTCCAAGCGGCTACTCCGATAAAGTTCGGTGAGAACTGTTTGCTTGCGGGCTAGTCCGATGACTATTATTTTCATGTTAGTCCGGTGAGAGATTGTTCCGAGCGGCTAGTTCCGAATTAAGTTCGGTGAGTACTGTTAGCTCGTGGGCTAGTCCGGACGACATATTCACATACCTGGTTTCAGCCTTCATGTTGGCAATGAGGTTTTTTAGTATTCTTTCATGGTTAATCGTTCGGATTGTTGTAATGGTTTTAAATGTACTTGCTGAGTATTTCTATACTCACTCTTGCGTTTTAATTTGGTTTTCAGGTACTAAGTAAGCGACATATGCATGGGAGACGGGCCTAGTACACCTACCACATCACATGTTCACATATTATAGACTATGCTTAGAGAACAATCATCTAGTAGTCCTAGTCTATTAGTTTCCTATGAAGTTTGCCTTTGTTTTGTATTTTAGAATTATCTTGGAGTGAGGTTTTGGTCACTCAGATCGTTATCTCTATAACTTCTATATCTTCTAGCGGAGTTGTGAACTATACTGATGATATATGATGAATATCATTAAATTGCATGTCTTGGATGTCCTTATAAACAAAGAAGGTGCTGCCCAAATTACAATTTCCCTATACTTGGTGTTATTTAGATACTGTGGTAGCATCGCCAGGTATGGGTCAAACCTAGGGTGTTACGATGTTGACCACATAACATTTGCCTTCGGGTTAGGAGAGGTAATTACCGTTGGACATGTGGTGATGTTGAAGGTTTAAAGTGACATGTCACATCGAATCATCATTCATGTGGCCAAGGGGAATAAGAGAAGACTCACAAAGCTTTATCCATGACCATGAGGTTAACCCTTAATTGTTGGGAATCAGGGTGGCTAGCGTATGATCACGATTATGGTTATGAGTGGTGAGATATCAGATGGCTAGTCTATGATCATATAATTTTGAGCTTCTCCCATACATGCACATAAAGGAAGACATAGATTTATCCTAATCACTAATAACCCAATTGCTATAAAATAGTGCATCTACACTCTCTAAGAATGCTTTACCCTTACTGTAGTTTCATACTATTTATATCGTGAACCTTTCTCTCTGCTTACTTGCATGACATTAATATTACTTTATTCATACACACATAACCTCTCCCAAGCACTCTTGCCTCAAACCAAAGGCATCTCACAAGCACTCTTTTGGTGAATAGTAACAGGGAGCATTAATACCTCAACTAGTAGCTCTCTGTGATTCGATACTCTTATTCGAAACTAGCTACAAACGAATTTTGCACTTGTAGTCATCAAACTATTTTATGGAGTTGTTGTTGGGGAGCTCAGCGCTTTTGGTCTTTGTTCTTAGTTATTAATTTACTATTGTTGTGCTAAAATTGTTCATTAAGTTTCAGGTGAACCACCATGACCAAGCTTGGGCTTATGAACATGTTCGACGCCACCACCACTTTCGGGCAGTTCAACCTTGCCTATAGGAAAGGAAACCTGAGGAAAAATTATGAATATGAGGTTAACCCTATGATTGCAATCCTGCACGAAAGGAAATTTGCAGGAGATGATGATTCTAAAGATCTACATGCACATCTGAACTTCTTTAAATATATTTGTGGGACATTCAAATTAAGGAATTGTACTGATGAGGAGGTAAATTAAAATTATTTAATCAAACTCTAACCGATATAGATCTTGCTTGGTACAGAACTTGTCCTGCAAAATCAATAGACACATGGGACAAGCTATTAGAATAATTCCTATCTCGCTTCTACCCCCAAAAGAAAATCCTTTGGAGCTAGGCGAATAATTATAAACTTCAAGAATCTCCCAGGAAAAAGCCTTGTCAGGGCGTATATAAGGTTCCGAGGTTTGATTAATAATTGTTCTGGCCATGATTTACCACCTTGGTATGTTTGCAGATTTTCTATAGAGGACTAAGTGAAGGTAAGAGAACTAGAATTGATTTAGCTTCAGGTGAAGATTTTATGGACTATCCTATTTCCAAAGCATGGGAACTATTAGAAAGAATTTGCCGTAATAGAGAATCTTGGCCTTTTGATTTAGACGGTGAAGGAGTCATTGAAATCTCTTATGATCGTATCCATGATTTTCAGAAAACTGGAAAAGTAGATGATTTGGCTAATGATCTCCATATTGACTCTGATATTGTTCTACATGTTCTTAAGTCTTTTATAGAGCATATTTAAGCACCCAAAAAGGGTTGGACACAATATGTACCACCTTCTGTGAACAAAGTCAATGTCATCATTGAAGCATCGATGGAGCTAAGGATGGAAAGACCGTCCTATGTGGAACCCTTCCCCTTTAAAAGAACTTCGCAGACCGTCTGGAGGTAGATAAGAAAGCTCTGGAAGAAACAAAGAAGGAGGAGGAGGAGGACACTATAATAGAACCTATAGAAGAAGCTGGGGAGGAAGAAATAACTAAAGAAGCGGCACTGGCCATGTTTGCACATTGTAATATGGTTGAACTTGGTACTAAAGACTCTATATTTGTCCAAGGAAAGGTAAAATATAAAGATGTGGGTAAACCCATTCTTCCTTGTACTTTTGGAGGATCTTCTCACTATGTCCTATGCGATTTAGGTACTACCGTAAATGTTATACCTCATGAATTTGAT
This sequence comes from Avena insularis, assembly GCA_023614405.1. Taxonomy (NCBI): domain Eukaryota; kingdom Viridiplantae; phylum Streptophyta; class Magnoliopsida; order Poales; family Poaceae; genus Avena; species Avena insularis. Next base: position 88,003,245 of record CM042696.1, on the reverse strand, counting down.
AGAGAAATAAAAGATGAGTTAGAACTAGCTAAGTATGAGGATACAAACATGACAATTATGCTAGATGCTATAAAACTCTTAGAATCCCATTGGGATTTTGTAGAAGTCGACATGCCCACTGATTATTGTTGTCCAATTATTTTTTGGAAAAACCTTTTTAAATATAGCAGAGATAATAATCAATTGCAAGAAATAGACCATATATTATAAAGAGTTTGGGGAAGACGAAATGCAATTCCACTTTTCCAAATTTGGACCTTCTCCCATACATGCACATAAAGGAAAATATAGATTTATCCTAATCATGAATAACCCAATTGCTAGTACTAGATCTACACTCCCTGATGACACTTCACACTTAATGCGATTTCATACTATTTACATCGCAAACATTTCTCTCTGTTTAATTTTCATTAAATTAACATGATTTCTATTTTTGTACCCTTGCTTTCTTAGTTGTACTAAGTTTCCTCAACCGATAAACTTTTTCCTCACTTTTGTCCATGCGCTTCTTTGAAAATCTCACAAAGAGCTCGAACGGCAGCTGCTGTCAGGTTGACCGTTAGGCTGACGTGTGACCGCGTCGTATAGGACCGTCTAGGGCTGGTAGGTCGGGACCGCGTTATGCTGACTGGTGGAGCCGTGTCGTGTGGGACTGTGTGGGGCCGGTAGGTCGGGACCATGTTTGGTAGTGCGCATGAGGGGGTTCTTTCTCTGTCGCCCAAATTGGTAGTTTTCTTATTTTTGTTCGTTAATTGACAGTTTTTATAGCGTCTTTTCCTCTCTCTCTCGCTAACAGTTATGTTTCTTTTTTTCCAAATTGGTAGCAAATCTAGAGCAACTTCTCTCTTCAATCATTAGTTCCTTTTGACCCTTGTTTTTGTCCAATTTGATAGCAAATCTAGATCAACAAATCACACCAGCATCATACATATATTCAGAAAATAAAATAATGTGGATAAGATACTCACATCAGCTAATATATAATATATTAACGATAGATAGTAGGGGATAATAGGGTACTTAACGATATTCAATACATTCGTTGTTCAGCCTCCAACACATAACATATAAAAACAAAATAAGATGCTTTATAGCAGCAACACACACGTTCAGCGCCTCCTAGCCCCCACCTCCTCCCTCAGACTCTTCCTCCACTTCGTGATGCCCTATCCCTTGATCTTGGGAACATTGGGCTTGATCAGAGGCATGCAATCCTCTGTGATGGCCACCTCCTAGATGTTGCGGAGGTGAATGCCGAGCGCCTTGTGCTTAGCGAAAAAGGCGTGGACGTTCATGATCTCGCCAACGTTGGGGGTGCAGGAGCTCACGTCCTTGACATGCATCACAAGGCAGTTGAAGTCGGTAGAGATGAGTCTTCTTTTGTAGAAGGGCACCTTTAGATGTCGCCAGCGAAGTAGGCATCGTACTTGTCAGACTGCAGCCTCCTCAGCACCTGACGAGTCTTGGTGTTCTTGGACTCGACGTCGCTGCACACGTCGCTGCTCTACACTTGTTGGAACAAATAGTAGCATTCATGATAATAAGGACATGATTGAGAACTCTTGGTTATCGGGATTGATTATTTGTAATTAACCGAGTGGGTTAAATTCCCCAATCCTTAAATATCAAATAAAATAAAATATTGATTCTAACTACAGATCGACATTAGTATTAACTAGAGAATCCCTTAACTACAACTTGAAGCACAAATAAAATAGGATTGAAATGCGAACTAGCGGATTCATCGAAACACAAGATTAAACACAAGAGGATTAACTGTTGTAAGAAGATCGACCTAGCATCCAATGATTGAAATGCAAACAGTCGAACCCGAATAACACAAGATCTAGCATGCAACGATGAGAATGGGAGAAGAACAAGGGAAAGGGAGCAAACCCTAGTTACCTCCGACCATGGGTCGACGATGTTGGTGTCGTTGGTTTCTCCGGACAGATGTACTCCTCCCCGTAGTGTTGACATAGGAGATAAAAGAAACACGCAATTAAATTACATAAGCACGGACTTTGCCGCCGCCCTGAACACGATCCACGATGTAGCATCTCGCAACCGTCTTTGCGTTCAACACCTTGAGGATTCTACATCTCGATGTAGCCGTCGGAAGCCGCCTCTACAGTCCCTTTCGTGCGCTAGTGAACGTTGTAGGAAGAGGGTGTGTGGATGTGGATGAGAGTATATACTAGAGAACAGAACAGTTCGGCTGTGGTGGATCACACCAGTCAGTGAGACCAGCCTGACGAGTCAACGTGTGCTGGTTGACCAGTCGGCAACGTGGGACACACTTTGCTGCGGCACTACAATGCACAACGCACTAAAATATGCCCCGTCCATCTACTGCGGCATTACAATGCGCCAACCTACCCGGACAACGACCACGACACCAAAATCCGTCGGTATCCTGTGTGTCCAGACGTATAATTGGCCGTCACAGAAAAATGGTGCCGTGATTGCTCATCCGTCGCGTATCTAACTATTGCATGTACTTTTCGCTTATGCCACCCAAAAATTCGCCGGCTATGGGAATATTTTTATAGTGCTAACGCTATGACGTTTTACGGCATTATAGCATACTATTTCGCAAATAGCGCCATAATGAGGAAAATTATTAAAATTTGGCGTGAACTCTCCAGATATGCTATAGCACGCTACTAGCGCTAAAATAGAGTATTGTTTTTTCATGGATAATACACGCATATAGTAAACTGTGAACTAGTAGGTGAATTATTAACCTGGCACATCAGATATAGATTTTTTTTGACATACATCAGATATAGATGGTACATCTGTAAATGCTACAGTGCGGTCTGCTTCAATAGATGTCTTTCACATACGAAAGGGAAAAGTTTATTTCCTTTTCGAATGGAAATTCCTACAAAACATACTTCATTGTCAAAAGATGGTATTTGTATGGTATTTTTGCATAGTACACTCTCATTATTTAGCAAAATTAAGGTCATTTTCCAGCGGGAGTGAACATCCAAAACCAAAAGATTTTCGGGCCAACAATAACAAATAAACAAATAGAGGGTGACTAATTCTCAGTCACATGATGTGATTGAGTCTCAGTTGCAACTTATGTTGCAAATAATAAATAATGAATCACGAAGCTGTTTAGGGTATTATTCTTAATTGCAATCACACCTACAACTAAAAAAATATCAGTTACAACTCAATTTTCAACTCATAGGTGCACATATTTCAATGCTAATCTAATGGCGTAGGACTGGATTAACTAAGTTAATTCCCAACTAGATCAAGCTGATAATAAGGTTTTGGACGGTAGCGGAATACCTGTAAATAGATTGATATATACGGGCGATATACTTTATTGTAACAAGAGAAATAAAGGATGGCAAGGCCACTAGCCGAATCGAGATTTTGCGATCATGGCCCAAAGAGAAAGCCCACAACACGGATTTCCCACATGTAAGAGGGGCCCCGGCACCATCATAGCCATTAGTTTATTTAAGATTCGTGCAAAGGTCTACTAGTCAAACCTTCAGGTGTTTTTGCATTTTAACCCTTGCAGAAGTGTAAAATATCTATACACTACACTTGGATAAAATAAAAAACCTAGCCTCACACCTAACCTCCCAGTCCCAGCGCCCCTGCCCACCTCCCACCTCCTAGCGCCGCCAGACCCTCTCTCCTCCCACCGCCGCCACGCCTCTCTCCCTCCCACTGCCTCCACGCCCTCTCCCCTCCTGTCGCTGTCGCCGACACCCCGCACACTCCCCTGCCCGAGCCTCGACCTGCACGACCCACCTCGTCGTGCTTCCACCTCGCGCTCCGGCCGTTGAGATTGAGCTCCTGGTGCTCCCTGTTGGAGATATGCCCAAGAGGCAATAATAAAGTAGGTTATTATCATATCTTCACACTTATGATAAATGTTTACATTCATGCTATAATAGTATTAACAAGGAAACCATTAATACTTGTGTGATTTGTAAACTTAATTTGAAGTCCCTAGTATAGCCTCTATACTTCACTAGCTTGTTGGTTGATTGATGATTGAGGTTTCCATATCATGAACATTGAGATGTTATCAACAACAAGATCATATCGTTAGGAGAATGATATGGTGGACATACTCCTATAGATAAGCGTAGCATAAAGATCAAGTCATTTCAATAGTTCAATTGCTATATGCTTTCTGATACATAGTAACCTAATTCCTTCGACCATGAGATCATGCATATTGCCTTTACTGGATGGATGCTTTGATGTCATCAAACACCACACCGTAACAGTGGCTATAAAGGTGGCATTGAGTGTTGGAAAGTATTGGTTGAAACACATGGATCAAGAGTGGGATTTGTCCATCCACATGACGGATAGATATTCTCTGGGCCCTCTCGGTGAAATGTCATCCAATTAGCTTGCAAGCATGTGACTTGGTCACAAGGGATCACATATCACGAAGCGAAAAGAGTACTTATCGATATGAGGTTGAACTAGGTATGCGAGATACCGGCGATCATAACCTCGGATAAGTAACATATCGTGAGACAAAGGAAATTGGTATCATATGTAAGTGGTTCATTCGATCATAAAGTAATCGTAGAAATATGTAGCCATATGAATTTCCAGATTCCTCTATTGGTTATTGTTGAGAAGTGTCTCGATCATGTCCGCATAATTCACGAACCGTAGGGAGACACATAAGGATTGACGTTGTTTGAGTAGTTATGGTATTATGAGAAAGAGACCGAATGTTGTTGAGTCTCGGATGGGATCCGGGATATCACGAGGAGATCCGGAATGGTCCGGAGAATAAGATTCATATAAGGAAAGTCCCATTTGGAGTTGGGGAATGGTTCGGTGTTTTCATCGGGAACATTCTAGAAAGTCCGAATGTCCGGCACTCGGAGGAAGGGTACATGAATGTGTCATTGCAAATTGGAATGATTGCATCATGTACTAAGTGTTCTCGCTGTCCAAAATAAAGGGTTTATTTAAATCCTAAATTGAAAAGTCAAACGGCTAGTTTGAAAGTCAAGCGGCAAGTTTTGGAAAGTGGAAAGAGGAGGAGAAGAGGGAAACCGAGTTGGAGAGGGAGACCTCCTCCAACCGGCCAACTCCAATGCCGAGTTGGGAGGACTCCACTCCCTCCCGGCGCGCCAGCCCCTCCCACCTATATAAGGAGGGCAGGGCTCCCCTCCTATGACACACAAGTTCCTATCCTAAACTAAACCCTAGATCTAAACCCGGTTTAGAGCTATTTGATTTAGAGCTTCTAATTGCTTTAGCCATTGGTTTAGAGCCTTCTAATTGGTGTGTCTAATTACTAGACCACTAATAGCCTCTCTCATAAGCTCCACCATACTGCACGGCTTAAGGCGAAGCCTGCGTGATCTCCCTCTACTTCGGTACCACGCCGTTGTCTGCGAATCGCGAGGAGAGTGCTACAACCTCCACGCCTGCTGGAACAAGGAGAGGAAGGTCTTCGTCGAGTACCGAACGTGTGACCGATCATGGAGCGCTGCCGAACGTGGCGCTGGAAGGATCGTCACGCGATCTTGAGATCGGAAGAAATCGACTACATCATCCACGAGAATCTGCTCGTTAACCGCTTTGGAATCTTCGAGGGTGAGTTCCACTATCGACTCGTTGCTACAATCTAGTAGATAGATCTTGGCTTGTTTGTTTGTATGCGATAGAAAATTTTTGTTTTCCATGCTACGAACCCCTACAGTGGTATCAGAGCCGTGTGTCTATGTAGATCTGTTGCAGTAGTAGAACACAATGGTCATGGTGGGCGTTGATGCTTTATTGTAGATTGCTTTTGTGTACTTTGCATCTTGCGGTATGTTGGGATGAAGCGGCCGGCTAACCTTACATGACATCGTTCATGAGACTTGCTCCACGTTTGACATGCAACTTGTATTGCATAAGTGGCTTTGCGGGTGCCTGTCTCTCCTAGCATAGTAAAGATCCAATTTACAACGGGTAATCAACAATGCTAGTATCAATGTTGTGGTTCTTGTTCGTAAGTTAGAACGACACTTATTGAAAGCCCCAAACCACGTAAAATATGCAAAGAAAGTAGAGGCGTCTAACTTTGTTTTGCAGGTGTCGATGATGTGATATGGCCATGATTGTGATTATATTTGATGTATGCAATGTTCCTTATTGTAAGTTGGCAACGGCGGGAGCCATATGGTTGTCTTTAATTTCTGTTAAGACCTGCGTGTCTATTCAAATTAGTTGTAATAGTTGAAGCTGGTGGACGACAACCATGAAGAAGCGTCATTGACCTTGATGCTATGCCGGTGATGATGGAGATCATGTTCGTGCTTGAAGATGGAGATCGAAAGCACAAAGAAGAAAGGCCATATCATATCACATATTATGAATTGCATGTGATGTTAATCCTTTATGCATCTTGTATTGCTTAGTGACGGTAGCATTATAAGATGATCCTCATGCACATAAATTTCAAGTTCTAAAGTGTTCACCCTTAGTATGCACCGTTGCCAAAGCTTGCGCTTCGAAGCACCACGTGATGATCGGGTGTCTTTGATTCCGCGGGTGAATACAACGTAAGCAAGCCAGATTTGCTTATGCGGTAGCTAAGGTTGATCTTGACGAGCCTAGCATGTCTGGACATGGCCTCAGGAACACGGATTACCGAAAGGTAGAGCATGAGTCATATAGTAGATATGATGAACATGTTGATTGTTCGCCATTGAAGCTATATCAACTCTCGTGATGATCGGTTTTGATGTGGTGGATTTGGTTCGTGTGATCACTAAAACAATGTGAGGGATATTGTTTTGAGTGGGAGTTCACCTAGATTAATTTAATTATTAATTAGAACTCAATTTATCATAAACTAAATCAAAGTGAATTTGCATAGTTGTTGTAGTCATTGGCATCCGTTTACCACCTTGCGCTTAGTTATAATTGAGATGATAGAACTATAGAATTCTGGTTAGTTACTTTACGAACTGGTATCGTATTGTTTTGAAGTGTTAATCTAAAGTTTAAAGTCCTATTGCAAACTTTCAGTAAGTTCCGGTTACTCCATGAAGTTTAATAATTGGTATTAAATCAAGAGTAACAATTCCAAATGTTAGTATATAAGTATCATGTTTGTCTCCATGATTCTTGATATTCAAAGATTGTCTTAATATCAAGGTTATCTAGGATCTGAAAGAGTTGTTTCAGGAACCATGATGTGTGGAAGATATTGTGATATCTGAAACGAAGTTTTGGTTACAACATGATAGAGTATAATATGGCAAAGTCATGTTCTCATGTTTGATGAGAATTTGCAAAAGGTTGGAGACACTAGTTGTCCTAATCTTCCAAAAGGTTTTGGAGAGCAACATTATACTCGCGATTCACCGTTACAAGCTAAAAGTAGCTAGATCATGGATAAATCCATGATGAGGGTGAATATTTGATGTAGGTAAAATGTTTACTACACCAAGAGATTACTAAAGAAAGGAATTTGAAAGAACACCAAATATTTGATAATGGTGATCTACTTCAAAGTGCAAGTTCAAAAGACATTGGTATTTAACTATACACGCTTTGGACTATGTGTCATAAGTATGACTCCACTATTGATGTTGATAGATTCTTTCAAACAGAAAAGGAAATACTGAAAGAGAATCTCATAAGTATATGGCAGAAAAGAAAAGACTAGAAGTGTTCAGTTTAAGTATATAAATGATATACGTGTTATGGCTATATTCTTTGCTTATTAAACAATGTGGTTCTAAAGTATTTGATACTGAATTTGTTAGTGTGAATCGTCATACGAAACAACACAATTCATGAACTACAATGGCCTAAGTAACTAGCAAAAGAATATGTGATGATGTTCATCGAAAACAAATAAAGGGTTATTGTGTTGCTCGTTAAACATCAAAGCTTGCCTTCATGATTTGTTTTATCAGGTATTATGAGAACAAAAAGGTTGTTCAAATAATTTCCGTAATCCATAAAAGATGGATGATTCACAAATCTCGTTGGAGAAATCACATCCATAAAACTAGTGCTAAAATTGTCGAAAGACAAATTGATTGAAAGATCACTTAGGAAGTGACATCGCCGTTTAAAATTATATTGGAAAGAAAACATGAAGAAACTCCATGTGGATGGAATTTTGGAGTCTTTTGATTTTTGATCAAATGACGGTTTGTGAAACTTTCCTAGAGATAATTAAAACTTCGTTCATAGGCCAAAAGGGAACGAAAGACTAGCTTATTGGAACTTGTGCATATTGTTATGAACTCCATTATGTGTAGTCAAGAGCGATGGATTTCAACTTCATATGCTTTCTCCGAAAATTTGAGTGAATATGTGAATATTTACTTAATAAGGATGAAGTGTGAAATATTTGAAAAGTTCGAAAGATTTTCAAGATGAAGTGCAAAATCATTGTAACAAGAATATAAATAGTTTATGATAAGATCATAAAGGAAGATATTTGAGTTACAAGTTTAGCATAATACCTAAGATTTAAGGAATCGTTCTGTGAACTTACATTTCCAAACACCATAAGAGTATGGAGCGTTAGATATGTAATTGAACCTTGTTTGACATTGTAAGATCGAAGGTATAATACATAAAACTGCTATTATATTTTAAAGATTAAAAGCTTTAGAGACTACCGTTTTCCACTAAAAGAGCTCCATCATAATCCGTTGAAATGACACCATATAAGGTTATGGTTTGGGATAAAACCCAAGTAGTCCTTTCTTAAACATTGGTATGCTATGCATAAGAAAGATGTTTGCAACCAAAGTCGGATAAACCTGTCTTTGTTTTGTTAAGTGTTCCTCCATAAACACGGAGACAAAAGTGTTTGTCGCTTAGAACGTCAAGTTTCTTTGAGGAGGAATTTTCGTGAAAAGTTAAGTGGGAGGACAATAGAACTTTGATAAGGTTAAAAGAACCTTAGCTATATGTGAAGTTGCGACACCGAAAAGTGTTAGGAGGCAGCAACAATGCTCATGGCTCACGTGCCTCAAAGGTTGTGGTCACGGAGGTCTAAGTTTCTATTGAAACAAGTAGGTCGGATGAACAATCAAATACCAAGATTTGAGGGTTGAATCATTATTTGAGAATAATGAACCTACTACATGCAAAGAAGCGATGATGGGCCGACTCCGTCAAATGGCTTGAAGCCATATAATCCGTGATAGTTCCATACACGAAATCAAGTTTTGAACTTGAAGGACCCTCGGAAAAGGTGTAAGACCTTGCAGTTGTGTTTGGATCTATAAAGAAGTAGACATGGATGTTTCACATCTATGAAATAGTCGACATGTTGGGAAAGAGTTCACAACAATGTTCAAAGGTTGTATATGACAAGATTTGATCTTTCATAGCGATTTTAGTCTAGACGGATTAATGTAGCAACCACTACATATAATTTGTTATGTGGTAGTAGAATAAACAAAACAAGTTCTTCTAATAGAATTGTTACCTAGGACGTGTGCATGACACGGTCCAAAGGGTTTTGTTAATTCAAAGGATGCTAAAATCATATGCAAACTTCAATGGTTGAAGTAAGCATAGGGGAGTTGGAATCTTCACTATGATGAAACTGTTAAAGAGTTTAATTTCATCGGAGACAATGAAGATGCTTGCATTTGCAAGAAATTAAGTGGGCGCTAAGACATGTTTCTAATACATTATGTGGAAGACATATTGTTGATTGGAAATAATGTATCTTTTATTAACACATATTAAGAATTTCATCCCGATGAAAGACTTAGGCAAAACCAAATATTTGGCATCAATAGATGCTAATATGGTTGTGCCGAAGTACATAGACGAGATATTGAATGAATTCAATATAGAAACTACAAGAAAGGTTCTTGTTGCCGAGAAAGGATTGAAAGAGTTCAATGTTGATGATATATTCAAGTGTATTGGCACTTGGTAAGTGAAACAAAGATTCAAGTATAGATTGATACTTGATGTATGAAATCACAAAGAGTGTTTATATCAATCATCTTGTGGTATGTACAAATCCAGATATGTCCTATGCTCTAAATGTTATGAGCATATACCGAATGATTCGTAAGATGATCATTGGACAATAGTAAGGATATTCTTATGATCTTTTGGAAGAACTAAGAGTATATTATTTGTAGAAGTGACGAATAGATGGTTAGTTCATTGTAAAAGTACTACATTGATACTAGCTTTGTCACAAAGTACAAATTTAGTTTATCTCAATCTAAATTAAGGGTGGCACAATATAATGGAAGGTGAGTTCCATAATGGATTTGGATGAGTTCCAAAGTTAAGACATTGTGATGATACTACAACAAAAGGCTAAGTATATGACTGCTATTATAGCAGCAAAGAGGGCATTTGTGTCAAGTAGTTTGTTATCAAACTAGGTGTAGTTCACAGGATAATACTATGAAGATATATTGTGCGACAATATTATCAACATGTTTTAACCCCAAAGAACTAAAGGTCACACCGAAAGACCAAATTTATACAAAGCCATCTCATTAGAGAATGAGTGATGCGTAGAGACGCAAAGACATGCAATTACACACGGACCTGGAAGTGTCAGATCCGGAGATCAGTTGACCACTAGCAATCGTGTACATACAACACCGGGAAGCCATAGGTGTTGAATACACAAAGGTTTGAAACTAGATTATTGACTCTAGTGCAAGTGGGAGACTGTTGGAGATATGCCCAAGAGGCAATAATAAAGTAGGTTATTATCATATCTTCACACTTATGATAAATGTTTACATTCATGCTATAATAGTATTAACAAGGAAACCATTAATACTTGTGTGATTTGTAAACTTAATTTGAAGTCCCTAGTATAGCCTCTATACTTCACTAGCTTGTTGGTTGATTGATGATTGAGGTTTCCATATCATGAACATTGAGATGTTATCAACAACAAGATCATATCGTTAGGAGAATGATATGGTGGACATACTCCTATAGATAAGCGTAGCATAAAGATCAAGTCATTTCAATAGTTCAATTGCTATATGCTTTACGATACATAGTAACCTAATTCCTTCGACCATGAGATCATGCATATTGCCTTTACCGGATGGATGCTTTGATGTCATCAAACACCACACCGTAACAGGGTGGCTATAAAGGTGGCATTGAGTGTTCGGAAAGTATTGGTTGAAACACATGGATCAAGAGTGGGATTTGTCCATCCACATGACGGATAGATATTCTGGGCCCTCTCGGTGAAATGTCATCCAATTAGCTTGCAAGCATGTGACTTGGTCACAAGGGATCACATATCACGGAGCGAGAAAAGAGTACTTATCGAATGAGGTTGAACTAGGTATGCGAGATACCGATCATAACCTCGGATAAGTAACATATCGTGAGACAAAGGGAAATTGGTATCATATGTAAGTGGTTCATTCGATCGCAAAGTAATCGTAGAAATATGTGGGAGCCATATGAATTTCCAGATTCCTCTATTGGTTATTGTTGAGAAGTGTCTCGATCATGTCCGCATAATTCACGAACCGTAGGGAGACACATAAGGATTGACGTTGTTTGAGTAGTTATGGTATTATGAGAAAGAGACCGAATGTTGTTCGGAGTCTCGGATGGGATCCGGGATATCACGAGGAGATCCGGAATGGTCCGGAGAATAAGATTCATATAAGGAAAGTCCCATTTCGGAGTTGGGGAATGGTTCCGTGTTTTCATCGGAACATTCTAGAAAGTCGGAATGTCCGGCACTCGGAGGAAGGGTACATGAATGTGTCATTGCAAATTGGAATGATTGCATCATGTACTAAGTGTTCTCGCTGTCCAAAATAAAGGGTTTATTTAAATCCTAAATTGAAAAGTCAAACGGCTAGTTTGAAAGTCAAACGGCAAGTTTTGGAAAGTGGAAAGAGGAGGAGAAGAGGGAAACCGAGTTGGAGAGGAGACCTCCTCCAACGGCGGCCAACTCAATGCCGAGTTGGGGAGGACTCCACTCCTCCCCTGGCCAGCCCTCCCACCTATATAAGGAGGGCAGGGCTCCTCCTATGACACACAAGTTCCTATCCTCTAAACTAAACCTAGATCTAAACCCCGGTTTAGAGCTATTTGATTTAGAGCTTCTAATTGCTTTAGCCATTGGTTTAGAGCCTTCTAATTGGTGTGTCTAATTACTAGACCACTAATAGCCTCTCTCATAAGCTCCACCATACTAAGACCGGCTTAAGGCGAAGCTCGTGATCTCCCTCTACTTAGTACCACGCCGTTGTCTTTAGGAATCGCGAGGAGAGTGCTACAACCTCCGCCTGCTGGAACAAGGAGAGGAAGGTCTTCACGAGTACCGAACGTGACCGATCAAGGAGCGCCGCTGAACGTGGCGCTGGAAGGATCGTCCACGCGATCTTGAGATCGGAAGAGTACTACATCATCCACGAGAATCTGCTCTCGTTAACCGCTTTGGAATCTTCGAGGGTGAGTTCCACTATCGACTCGTTGCTACAATCTAGTAGATAGATCTTGGCTTGTTTGTTTGTATGCGATAGAAAATTTTTGTTTTCCATGCTACGAACCCCTACACTCCCTCCTCCCATGACTCGGCTCCCCGACACGACGTCTCCTCCGACGTGGCACCCCCGTCCTAACGGCGCCTCCTCTGACGTGGCTCCCCCTCCCCCGACGTGCCTTCTCTCCGACGCGGCTCCCCCTCCCCCGACGCGGCTCCTCCGATGCGGCACCGCCGTCCCGACACAGCTCCCCATGCCAGATCTGGAGGATTGGAGGCCTCTACTTTTCGTTTCTATGTTTTTGAAGGACGAATTCTTATTTCTTTTTGGACATTCATTTTTGGTTGTGTTGGATCTTGGAATTGTGTTTATTATTGTTTCTTGTTTTTCAGATTGGATAGTGTATGAAACGTGTATGGAGATTGTATGGATTGACAAAGTTTCTATAGATCTCGTATGGTTTCGCTTTCTAGCTTTGAGGAAACATATAGAAAAATTTGGGTTCGATTTTTTTGATTCAGATCCGGTTTCCTGTTGAATCTAGATGGTTGTTTTGATTTTTTGTTGAATCAAGATAAGTTTCTGGGATTGAGGTTTTAATCTTGTGTGAAACACCAATCTTGTGTGAATCTTGTGTGTGTCAAGATTTATTTCTTCTTTTCTAGATCTTGTTCATTAGTTTCTTGCTGCATTATGTATGTTTCCTTGCAGAAACATGTATGAAACACTAATCTTATGTGAATCTTGTGTGGATCATGTATGATTCTCTGCAGAAAATTATATGAATCATGTATGGTTCTCTGAAGAAAGATATGAAGAAATTTATGTAAATTGGATCTGATGTATTAGCTTGATTCAAGCAGAAAAATATGTAGATTAGAATTTGTTCCAAAAAACAATAATCAAATTTGATTGTGGTTAGTGGTTTCAAAAAAAGATCCAGTGCAGATTCATTTCGGTTTCGGTGAGTTCAAGATGGTGCTAATAAGTTTTGGTGAGTTCAACATGTACAGAACTATACGTTCTTACTACTCAAAAAAGTAGATAAGGAAGAAAGTATGTGAAACACCATCATTCTATGTAAAAAATGAAAACATAGGGGACATGCTGCAAAATTCAATGGACTTCAGAACATAGACAATACAGGTGGGAGGGAAATCTGTAAAGTCTGTAGCACGAATCTCCAACAAAATAGACGATGCAGATGGTGCCGGGGGGGCCCTCTTACAGGGGGATTGCATTCCCACCAAGCAGAGGCACATGCAAGTGCACACTAGACCTAAGGACTCGGTACACCTCAATAGCCAGATTCCAGGAATGGATGTACAACTCAAAAATTTAGTTAGAATTTTCAATTTTACATACATAATACATACATACATATGTACAATACAATAAGTTTTTGTATGTAGTAAATTTAGTTCAGGTAATGATTATAAAGGAAAATGCAAGTGTAAGCATGAGAAAATGCACATAACACCAACATTTGGTGATAAAGTTGCATATAACACATAATCAATACATCTTTTGCAACTAACCCCAACTTCTGGGGTGTAGTATGTTGCACCATTTCCAAAAAAAAAAGGTAGTATGTTGCAGCCTGCTCAAATAGATGTATTATTGCCCTTACGTGTACAAAAATATCTTAGCATTTACATAACATCGTGTAAATGATAAGTTGAATGAGTAATTTCTATGTTTCTTCAAAATTGACGTGTAGTTGTAGAGCGCACGATATAATATTTGGCCCCACATGTCAGTTTCGCTGTTAAGGTCCTAAGAAATCTATTTGGGCTAGCTGCAACGTATTACTCCAAACTTTAATTTGGGCCAGCTGCAAAAGATGTCCAGATTCTCTGTTATGTGTAGCTTTGTCACAAATCTTTGGTCTGATGTGCAATTTTCTCTGTAAACATGGTAAACAATCTCAAACCAGTAAATAACAAAACGATATAGTACATCTCTTCATAAAGACTTAAGGTTCATCAATAATGACAGAACCCGCGAAATTAGAAATCGATAACAATGCACTCTCCAAACAAAAAGCACATACGAAAACAGACTCAGACTGAAGAAACACACTACAGCCAGATCAATGAACCGAGCTGCCAATCGACAACGACATGCGCGACACACACGCACGACAATGCGCGTGCAAGTGTAGCTAGCAGGCTAGCTAGCCTTATTGTACTGTAGTAGTACTTGTGTTGTAGCTAGCCGAGCAAAGCTACTCGAGGCCAAAGTGCTTCCTCATCCCACCGACGAACTGGAACACGGCCTCGGGGTCCGGCAGCGACTTGGCGACGCACTCGTTCTCCTCGGCGCACCGCGCAGCCCACGCCGTGAGCACGGGGCACTCCTCGGCGACGCTGAACCCGGCGAGCCGCTCGTACGTGAGGAACCAGGGCGCGAACGTCACCAGCGCGACGTCCACGAACCCGAGCGCCTCCCCGCCGAAGTAGGCCTTGTCGCCCAGCTCCGCCTCCAGCGTCTTGAGCGCGACCAGCATCTCCTTCTTCCCTTCCTCCACCGCCGGCGCGCCCGTTGGTGACTGCCATATCTTCGGGGCGCAGGCCGGGATCTGCACACACGCACGGGCACACGAGTTACTATGACATAATCAGGAATGAGTAGCTCCGCACATGGCACGCGGGAGTGATCGGGTGTTACCTTGGTGTCGACGTAGGCTGCCCAGAAGCGGGCGTGGGCGCGGGCGTAGGCGTCGGCGGGGAGAAGCTGCGCGCCGGTGGTGGCGAAGGCCTCGTCGATGAACTCGAGGATGACGAGGGACTCGCACACGGGCTTGCCGGCGACGAGGAGCACGGGGACCTTGCCGTGGACGGGGTTGGACGAGAGGAGCAGGGCGCTCTTCTGGACCATGTTCTCGGCTGTCACCTCGTGCTCCACGCCCTTCTTCGTCAGCGCGATGCGCACGCGGTTCCCGAACGGGCTCACGAAGCAGTTGAGCAGGACGACGCCCTTGCTTGCCTCCATCTCGCCTCCCTGTTGAAAGCTTGCTTAATCAGCTACGGTCGAACTGCTTAAGGCTATGGCGCGTGTGTTTGCCTTGCCTTTCCTCGGCTGATTTGGGCGCGTATATGTAGGCAATGGCACGAAGGGGCTCCACTAACGATCGACCTCGTGAGAAACGTCTCCTGTCTGCGTTTGTCCCTAGCTTGTTCCAGTGCGTGCCGGCTAGCTAGCTACATACTCCCTAGGAATAATAAACCATCACAAGTGCGTGCAGATCGGTTTCACCGCCTGGCATTGCTAACGTCGTTGAAATCCTTTAGATAATGGAACCTGCAGAAAAACTTGGCTTCTCGGTGTCGATCGAGATGACCTCATTTTGCGCTTGTATGCTTTGGAATTAGCTATGTCGTTTCTGATCTTTCCCCTGCAGCCTGCATTTAGCGGATGGAGGTGACGAATAATCGTTTAGATCCCGATTGCTCTATAGAGGGAGCTAGCTCGATTTTGAACCTAAAAGAACTTCATTTTGAAAATTCAAAAATCTAAGAAAAATATATGAGTACACAAGTTGTCCAGTATGTACATATCAATTTTCATCCAAATGTCTTTTCAGACGTGATCTACAACAGAAAAAAAAATAGGGCAGCAGTATTTTTTTTTTGCTTTGAAGTGAATTTTTTTACGAGAGCAGGAGCTCTGCTTTTGCATTATAGGAGAGGAAAAATGTCCCTTAGAATACAAGAATCACACCAGTGAAAATAAAACTCGTCCAAAGGCTTACAAAGGGTCTACTCGCTGTCTAGAAGGCCATGGCCTCACTTAGAGCATCTCTAGTAGACCTCTTATCCGCCGAACCATATAAAGACGGATAAGGGGCGTGTTTTAGCTAATTTTTGCTCGGACT
Organism: Avena insularis; assembly: GCA_023614405.1. NCBI lineage: Eukaryota > Viridiplantae > Streptophyta > Magnoliopsida > Poales > Poaceae > Avena > Avena insularis. Next base: position 87,986,886 of record CM042696.1, on the reverse strand, counting down.
GGCCGTGGCGCAGAACAGAAACCGCAAACACGGACCATATAAAACAACGAAATTTAAAAAATTTCAAGAGATTTCATAGAGTTCATCGTTCGTACCCACGATCAAACACGGACCGTAAAACAACGAAATTTAAAATTTCCCAGGAGATTTTATAGAGTTCATCGTTCGTATCCATGGTCATACATACAAAATGCATACAATATATACTAGGGGATCTGCCACGGTCGCCGCCCTAACCCTAAACCCAAAATTTGGCTCACCAGAGCCTCTGGGTGTGGCGGCGGTGGGCTCGCTGGCGGGGCTTCACTCGTTGTCGTCGCCGAGGTCGACGAATATGTTCGACTGGGCTGCGCACTCGAGCTCCCACTCCAGCTACTTCTGGCGGAGCTCCCTGTCACTAGCGTGCCCCTGCTCGAGGAAGAGCTCATTGAGCTCCGCGTCCCGCTGTCGCCGCCTGCGCTCATCAGATTCCTCGGTGACGCTCCGTTGCATGATCACCGCTGTGATGCCTCACCGATGACGGCGCCGTACGCCGCTAGGTCATACCCCTTGAGCTCCTCCTGCTCCTCTGGCTGCGGCGACAGCACACGAGCGATTGTGGCTCTGGACGAGATCCCCTCGTCCTGCCCGCGCTTGGCCTCCTCCACTTCACGGCGGCAGAGCTTGCGAGGCACTGGAGCCCCATGGTAGATGTAGTGGAGGGAGGCGCGCGGCGCGGTGCTCCTCCTCCGAGTTTGGGTTGGTCCCGCGTCGGCGGGACAACACGGAGGAACAGACCACCTAGTCGCCCACTCCGATGGAGCTCCCCCTACGGTTCATAGCGGCGACGTGGTGCTGGATCTGTCGACCGGCAAGACTAATTGCTCGTCAGAGCTGCTCGATTTGGTGGGCGGCGCGAGGCGGCGGGCGACGGAAAAGCGGAGGCGCGTACGGAAAAAAGTGAGGGTTCAACACCCGTATTGACGCGTTGAACCCATATATATAAAGGCCAGGGAGGCGAATTTTCGGTGCCCTATAAAAAGTTTATGGGCTAGACATGGTATACGGGCTCTATTCGGGCCAAAAAAAGGCCCGAGCACTTATATCCGCCAGAGTTTTACGGTTCCGGACCATTTGAGGGGTATGGTAGAGATGCTCTTAGCAAGGAGATGCAAATCTAAATCATATCTAACCACAACCCTAGCCAGCATTACTCATTTTGTAAGATCCACCTTCCTCTTTCTTTCCAAACATGCCAGAAACTTTATATCGAGACCGAGATATCTCGCTTTTTATGCTCATGGATTTTCCCGCGAGCCTACTCCCTCCATCAGCACGTTGAAGACACATAAGCTAAATGCACTACCCTAGGATTTGAGCTCTCAAAAAGAGCCCAGGCCTCCTTGGAAAAATGGCAGTGCAACGTCACATGTGTTGTCGTCTCAAAGTACTGATCACAAACTACAGAAATCATTGCGAGGGAGATCTCTGGCACGGAGCCTCTCTGCTGTCCAGTTCCTGTTTGTCAAGCTTCATGCACTAGCTCACGCAACGAAATGTTGGAACTAAGGGAAAGAGCTAGTGCAATTTACTTATAGATTTCAACACCCCGTTTCCGTATGACGGGGAGAAGCCATCACATGTAATCGAAAGAGCGCGATGACGCACGAAACTCATGTATGAATCAAGAGGCTTATACGTGGACACAGAAGGAACAACAATAATAGGATATATTGCGAAAGTTAGGTCTTGAACTTAAGATCTTAAACTCTGATACCAGGTCAAGCTTCGTGTATTAGCCAACGCAACAAAAAATCTGAACTGATGGAAAAAGTTAGTGCAATCCACTTATACACTTTAACACTGTTCTACAACATTAGCAAAATAAATTCACTTTGCCTTAAGAATGAATGGTCCAAGCATGCTCAAGGTGAGGCTGCTGAATTCTGCATAGAACTATACAACATAGTCCGACTCTGGAGAATAGATACGGTCAGCAGTCAACTTCCAGGTAATGGTGTCGCGATCATCGTTGAGATTAATTTGCAGCAGCAAACTCCAAAGGTCCATGAACTAAGCCAAGTGCTTCGGTGTTCATTCACTACAACCTACGCATCCAACATCCATTAACTAATGTGTCCTTTACTGTCAACTTCTTTCTTGTAGCCAAAGAGAAGCACATACGCTAAACTGCTTAGGTGCCTAACTGTTCAGCCAATTGTCGACCCCAAAACTGTTGGGCCATGTCCCGCCACATGGAGGCGTGTTGGCATCCCAACTACAGCCCGTGAAGTCCAATATGTTTCAACCGTTGATCGAGGTTTGCATCCAACGGCCGAGGTGCTCTTTGTGAGAGGAGTAGAAAAGAAAAAACTCTAGCCACCCTTGGTGGATGTGAGTGTGAGCAAGTGAGAGAAGAAGCCAACATGTTTACTGTAGTAATAGGGTGAGAGAACACACAAGAACGCCGCAACCTAGTGAGAAGAGAGGGAGAAAAAAGGAGAGGTGATTTCTGTCCAGATTTCTCAGATCTGACCAGTATGTTTTTAAGCTGGTGTTTGGAGGCTCAAACATGTTTGGATTGGCTCCAAACTTGGTGAGCTTGTTCCTTACTTTGAGTAATTTGATATGGTTAGATGTTTTAAAATTTGGGTCTGTGTAGCATCAGATTTGGAAGCGGTTTATTCAGTTCAGACCGCTGCAGTTTCAACACGGAGCAGTTTTGGTAGACAAACAATTTGGGCAAGCAAACATTGTCCGATTGAGCTGAAATTTGGTGTCTATGTGGGAAATCGCATTGTTGCTTGTCTACCAAGTTTTGTATTGATTGGATCTAGAAGTTTTCTTATTACCAAAGAGGACAAAAACTGTGATATCTCTGCTTTGTTGTAATCTCCCTTTCAAGTGGTTGTTGTTGTTTTTGTTGCCGGTCAGCAACATGCTGAGTGTGTTGTATATATCTAGTTGTTTTAGAGAAGATTCGATACCTAGGTTGCTCATAGTGAAGCTTTCTTGTCTAGTTGGTCCATGACTGTGCTTTTTTCCTCCTTACCTTAGGGAGGTTTTTCCACGTAAATCCTTGTGTCACTTGTGCATGAGCTAGATTGTTTTATTTCCACCGCATATCTACCAATTGAAGCAATTCTTGGAGTTCATTTCAAGTAGCAGGGGTTGTTTATCCTCCCCCAACAAAGTGGTGTCAGATTTGAGGTTTAGTATGCATTTAGTTTCAGAGCAAGGTTTGTTTTTAGGCTGAGCACATTTGCTTGTGGTGAAGGATGGAAGTGGATACCCACGTAATGATATCATTGAATGGTAAAAATTATCAAGCTTGGAAGATCAAGATGAAGGACTTGCTTCATGTAAAGGAATACTGGAAGTCGGTGTTCCCCACTGAGATGCCCAAGGATATGAAGCAATATTAGTGGGAGGTACTTCATCTCCAAGCTTGTGGTTCATCCGGCAATGGGTGGATGATAATGTTTTGAACCATAGCATTGATGAGACACATGCACACACCTTATTGCAGAAATTGGAGGAGTTTTTTGCCCGCAAAGAAGATATCAAAGAGGGCACTCCAATTGCAGATCATGCCCGCAAAGATTTTTATGCCCGCAAAGAAGACACATGCACACACCTTATTGCGGAAATTGGATGATAATGTTTTGAACCATATCATCGATCAAGAAATTGATGTGTTTGAGGTACAAAGAGGGCACTCCAATTGCAGATCATGTGAATGAATTTCACAGAATTATAATCAACTATATTCAATGAGAATCATATTTTAAGATGAAGTGAGAGCCTTACTTCTACTTGGCTCATTACCAGACACTTGGGAATCCTTTAAGGTCAGGTGTGCAATTCAGCACCTAATGGAGTGTCACTTGGAACCTTGTGAAGACCAAGATATTAAATTAAGAGTCTGGAAAAATTGGTGATAAGGATGTTTCTTCCTCACATTATGAAATATTTGTGACCGAGTCGCGAGGGAGAAGCGAGAGTAAGGCTCCAAGTAAGAGAGGTGAAAGAAATAGAAGAAAATCAAGAGAGCAAATACAAGTATACTGGTATTATATGTCATCACTTCCATGAGAATGGCCACATCAACTGGCATTGTGAATAATGGAAGAAAGATATAAAGAAAAAAGTAAAGTTCAGAAACAAACCGTCAATGATAGTGATAGTGAGGGAGGCTGGATCGCTGCGGTTGAGGAGATAATGTTTCTCATGCATGAAGAACATGATGGCAGCACTGTTTCCACCATTGAAGGGAGGATCACAGTAGATTTTGATGATACCATCAGCTTTGCAGATGGTGATGAGATGACTTGAATTTTGGACAATGGTGCTACCATACATGCTACATCTCATAGAGAGCTCTTCACCAACTACACAACATGTGATTTTGGTGATGTGAAGATGGGAAATAATGACAAAACATAAATCATTGGAAGAGGAGATGTGCACTTGGAGACTGAAAATGCTACGACGCTAGTCCTCAAGTCGGTGAGGCATGTTGATGCCCTTCGGCTCAACATTATCTCAGTAGGATTGCTTGATGGAGATAGGTACTTGAGCAGATTTGGAAATGCACAGTACAAGCTCATCAAAGGAAATTTGATTGTTGTAAATGGTAACATGGTTTCAGTTTTGTATCATGTTCATGCTAAGCTTTCTGATGCTTGCGTTAATGCATTGCAGAAAGATGATGCTTGTGATTTGTGGCACAAGAGACTTGGGAATATGAGTAAGGGATGACGATTCTAGTGAAGAAAAAATTGTTGAAAGGTGTTCACACCAAGAAATATTTAGACTGTATAGCAGGGAAGCAACATAGAGTTGCAGTCAAGAGTCAGCTCGTTGTGGCGAAGAATTGTGAGCCGGTCGTGTGGTGGACAACGAAGACGCGAGGAACTGTCTACCATCCACTGAAGACATTCGTTTGACGTAAGTCTCGCACACGTCAGGAGAGTTTCCATAGCGTCATCGACATCGAGTAGGAGCGTGTTGCTCATAAATATTGGGGACACACCGGCTAGGCAAGAAGTTAGATGACAACTTCCATTTGTCGCTCAGTCTAAACGGGCTTAGTCCGATATTTTTTACTCGTATTTTTCTAACGTGACAGGTTGCAAATGTTATTTTTTTCTGTACGCGTGACCTCAATGAGTCTCCTTTGAATTATGTTATCTTTCTATGTTGTTAACGTGGGTTTCGAACATGCCCGCCTATACACATATTTTGTTATTTTCTGTGTGGCCTCAACGCATACCGTTCTTCGAAATCTAGATCCTCGGTCTAGATGTGTTCCCCTCTTCACGTTTTTGTGTCACTTCATCTTCTTACCACAGATATTAGTTTGCTATTTACACTCCATCGTCGGCGTTTAGTTGTTCAGTATTTTGGAATCCAATATGCTAGAGAGATAAGAGCGCAGAACATAGAAGAAAAAAAATATCCCATTTCACATATTTTTTACATTTTCTTGTTCCAACTGTTTTGTGTGTCACGATATTTTTGAAACTCGCAGTTTTTATACGCATTTTGAGTGGCCTCTTTTATCTAGACGTTTTTTTGATCGAGGTATTTTAGTTCCACCGTTTTCGTAGTCATGTTCTGAGTGGCCGCTTTTATCTTTCTTTTATTTAGACGTTTTCTTGATCGAGCTATTTCGTTTTCCACCATTTTCGTAGCCGCATCGGAGGCGTACGATTTTTTTTGGTTTCAACATGCTCGCAATCGACTTATTCGTACTTGTCTTGTAAGCAGAGGATGCAACATCACTAGTAGAAAATGGGCCTTTGGTTCGGGCCATTAGTCCCGGCCGTGGGGCCGGGACTAATGGAACCAGACTACCGAGAGGAGAGAGGCACTATGTCCCGGTCCGTAAGGAACCATTAGTACAAACCGGGACAAATGGGTCTGGGCTGGCGCACGTGCTCCTGGCAGAACCTTTAGTCCCGGTTTGTATCTCAAACCGGGACTAATGGCCTGGCCCTATATATATGCACCCAGCCCTCCACTCTCTTCTGTTTTTTTCCTATGTGAGAGGTGGGTATAACTTTGTGCTAACTTTTTTTCTTCATATGCACTAGAGGTGTTCGGTGAAATGCCTATTAGAACGATGACACTTGAGTTTACACAAGACAAAATATGATATGAGGTGTCAGAGCGACACTTAAGGTTTCTCCTCTTTGTTTTAAAGTGTCCTAAAAGGTTAGCAACTATTTTCTCGTTTTGACTGCGCGGTACTAATTTAAGCATCGTGATTACGTTTGATATATATGCATGGTTGTATGATGCAGATGAGCCACCCATGGATGTCTGGTGACGCCCGACGCTTATAGAGAAGGCGTGCGTTCTTTTCGCCTTGTGGCCGAGGCGAACAAGCGGCGGGATGGTTTTATGTGTTGTCCATGTATTGAATGTCGGAATGAGCAGGCTCACACTTCCTCAAGAGTCATTCAGAGCCACCTGCTTCGGTCCGGTTTCATGTCCGGCTATAATGTTTGGACCAAGCACGGAGAAAGAGGGTTATGATGGAAGACGGCGATGAAGAAGAGAACGATAAGGGCAACTACCGATCTATGTTCCCTGAATACGATGATACCACAGTTGAAGATAATGAAAAAGAAGGGAGTGAAGAACGGGAACCAGATGAGCCCGTTGATGATTTTGGTCGGGTCATTAGTGATGCAAGGCGAGACCGCGACACAGAAAAAGAGAGGTTGCGATTAAAGATGTTACAATTCACAACACATTGCTGTATCCAACTTGTGAAGATGGCGGAAGAAGTGGGTAGCACTCGGAATTGTTGAAGTGGGCGAGAGACCGGTATGATGACCGGGATTTGAAAAGTTGCTGGTAATAATGAAGAAGCTGCTTCCAAGAAATAACCAATTGCCCTCCAGTACGTACGAAGCAAAGAAACTTGTCTGCCCTCTAGGATTAGACGTGCAGAAGATACATGCATGCCCTAATGACTGCATCCTCTACCACAGTGAGAAGTACGAGAATATGGATAAATGCCCGGTATACACTGCATTGCGGTATAAGATCAGAAAAGATGACCCTGGTGATGTTGAGGGCGAGCAACCCAGGAAGAGGGTTCCTGCCAAGGTGATGTGGTATGCTCCTATAATACCACGGTTGAAATGTTTGTTCAGAAATAAAGAGCATGCCAAGTTGTTGCGATGGCACATGGAAGACCGTAAGAAAGACGGGATGTTGAGGCACCCTGCTGATGGTCGGCAGTGGAGAAAAATCGAGAGAGACTTCCCGGACTTTGCTGGTGACGCAAGGAACTTATGGTTTGGTCTAAGTACCGATGGCATGAATCCTTTTGGAGAGCAGAACTGCAGTCACAACACCTGGCCCGTGACTCTATGTATCTACAACCTTCCTCCTTAGTTGTGCATGAAGCGGAAGTTCATTGTGATGCCAGTGCTCATCCAAGGCCCGAAGCAACCCGGCAACAAGATTGATGTGTACCTAAGGCCATTAGTTGATGAACTTCTACAGTTGTGGGCCAAACCAGGTGTACGTGTGTGGGATGAGCACAAACAGCAGGAATTTGACCTACAAGCGTTGCTGTTCGTAACCATCAATGATTGGCCTGCTCTTAGTAACATTTCAGGACAGACGAACAAAGGATACAATGCATGCACGCACTATTTAGATGAGACTGAAAGTATATATCTGGATAAATGTAGAAAGAATGTGTACCCGTACAATCGTCGTTTTCTTCCGCCCAGTCATCCCTTAAAGAAGAAAGGCAAGCATTTCAATGGCAAGACAGAAACCCGGACGAAGCCTGTCCCCCGTAGTGGTGCTGATGTATTTGGTATGGTCAAGGATTTGGATGTAATCTTTGGAAAGGGTCCTGGAGGACAACCTGTTCCGAAAGACCCCATTACCGGACACGCACCCATGTGGAAGAAGAAATCTATATTTTTGGAGCTACCCTATTGGAAAGTGCATGAGGTCCACTCTGCAATCGACGTGATGCACCTGACGAAGAATCTTTGCGTGAATATTCTAGGCTTCCTGGGCTTGTATGGGAAGTCAAAAGATACCCCGGCAGCACGGAAGGACCAGCAACATCATAAAGGACGAGACGGCAAGCATCCAGGGCAGTTTCAAGGGCTTGCCAGCTATGCTCTTACCAAAGAAGAGAAGGAAATCTTTTTTGAAGTCCTTTTTAGTAGAAAGGTCCCGTCTGGCTTCTCGTCGAATATAAAGGGAATAGTAAATATGAAAGAGAAAAAATTTCAAAACCTAAAGTCTCATGACTGCCATGTGCTTATGACGCAATTGCTTCCGGTTGCATTGAGGGGAATTCTTCCAGAAAATGTTCGACTAGCCATTGTGAAGGTATGTGCATTCCTCAATGCAATTTCTCAGAAGGTAATCGATCGAGAAAGTCTATCAGAGTTACAGATTGATGTGGTCCAATGTCCGGTCACTTGAGTTGTTGTTCCTGCCATCCTTCTTCAATATTATGACGCACCTCCTAGTTCACCTAGTCGAAGAGATTAGAATTCTCGGTCCTGTGTTTCTACACAATATGTTCCCCTTCAAGAGGTTCATGGGAGTCTTAAAGAAATATGTTCATAACCGTGCTAGGACAGAAGGAAGCATCTCCAAGGGCTATGGAACAGTGGAGGTCATTGAGTTTTGTGTTGACTTTCTTCCTGACCTTAAGCCGATTGGTGTTCCTGAATCTCGGTATGAGGGGAGGATGACTGGAAAAGGCACACTAGGAAGGAAATCAATGGTATGTAGAGACGGACATTCTTTCACTCAAGCACACTACACAGTTCTACACAATTCCACTATGGTGGCTCCGTATATCGAGAAACACAAGAATATTCTACGCTCTGAAAACCCGGGGAAGCCTGAAACCTTGATTAAAGGGGAACACAAGAAGAATTTTGGCAATTGGTTGCAGACACATCTCATGAATAACACCACTATTGGAGATGAGTTGTACTCGTTGGCCAGGTTACCATCTTCGACTACATGTACTTTCCAAGGGTACGAGATAAATGGGAATACATTTTACACGATCGCCCAAGATAAAAAGAGCACCAACCAAAACAGTGGTGTCCGCTTTGATGCAACAGATGACAATGGGAAGATTGACACATATTATGGGTACATAGAGGAGATATGGGAACTTGACTATGGACCTACTTTTAAGGTCCCTTTGTTTCGGTGCAAATAGGTCAAGCTGACAGGAGGCGGGGTACATGTAGACGAAAAGTACGGCATGACAACAGTGGATCTCAACAATCTTGCGTACATGGATGAACCATTCGTCCTAGCCAACGATGTGGCTCAGGTTTTCTATGTGAAGGACATGTCTACCTAACCGAGAAAAAGGAAAGATAAGCAAAAGAGTACAGAATACGATGAGCCAAAGCGCCACATAGTTCTTTCAGGGAAAAGAAACTTCGTGGGAGTGGATGACAAGACAGACATGTCAGAAGATTACAATAAGTTTCATGAAATTCTGCCCTTCAAAGTGAAAACTGACCCAAGCATCCTGTTAAATGATGAAGATTCTCCATGACGAAGAAAACCACAACACTAGATGTTGGTGATGTGTAATAATGTATTAAACCTTTTATTTGAGACATAAATCTATGTAATTAAACCTTTTATTTGAGACATAAATCTATGTAATGTATTAAACCTTTTATTTGAGACATAAAGGTCCCCTTGCATGTAATACATCTTGCTCAATCAAACTAGACGTTCTGAGCCGCGGTAGGTGATCACACAAAGAGAAGGAACCATCACAAGAGAAGGAACCCACAAACACTAAGGATACATAGCACAACTGAAAATTAAGAAACATGTCTAATGGTTGGAGTGATTCAGTCATGCTCCTGCCTAGCCCTGTAATACGCACTTGTAGTAAATGTGATGCTTGGCGCCGTCGTCGCTGTCGTCGTTGGGGTCGCCGTAGTCGAACCTTGAAGGTTGGGCACGCGTGGGCTGGATTTGAGGGTACCGCAGGCGGGGGTTATTGCCGGTCGTGTTGTAGGCCATGACACTCTGGAGAGTCCAGCCGTGCCACCACAGCCGACGACCGGCCTCGTTGAAGTTCGAAGGAGGTGGGTCGTCCTCCTCATGCCTGGCGAGCGCCCTCTCATGCCGATTGATGAAGAAGGCTTCCCAAGTCGAGAAATAGTCGGGATGCCAGTTGGGATTCCTCCGCTGCTCTGGCGTGAGCTCGAGGTAGTAGTGGTTAGTGATGGCCATCCGGCGCTCCACACCTAGAGGGACAGGAGGGACCGGCACGCCTCCGGCGTTCAACATCCAGCCCGGTGGGACGGTAGCCCGGTGGGCAAGGTAGTTCGAGGCGCAGCGCCTCCCTCCCGGTGGTTAGAGATACGATGGAAGCCATGGGAAGAGAATGATGAGTCTAGATGTGATATGTAAATGGAGGCCAAGCGTACATATATATACTGAAAAAATGGCGGGAAAGGCAGAGGTGGGAACCGTGGAAAGCGTGGGAGCAGTGGCGCGAGAAACTTTCATCCGGGTGGGGCTCAAACCGGGAAAAAAGATGGGGGGCCTTATCTGGGGAGGCTTATCCGGTGGCTAACCTTTAGTACCGCTGGTGGGTTCAACGGGTACTAAAGGTGGTTTTTGTGTCATCTAACAAAACTGTCGGTGGGATAAGGACGCGTGGGTAACCTTTAGTACCGGGTGGGGGCTCAAACCGGGACTAAAGTTGTCGGTAGGATAAGGACGCGTGGGTGGACACACTGCTCGATGAGATAAAGCATGTAGCGCACGACGCCCTAAACCCTAAACCCTAAAGGGGCTATGATCCGAAAGAGAACGGGCGGGAAAAAATAAGGCGGGGTAGACGCTCCGGTCTAGGGTTTCGCCGGAGGAAGACCACCGGAGCGTCGGAATTACATGAAATTGGCAAAATGGTTAATAGTTTGACTAGTTAGAATAATTATTTTATAAAACAGAAAATTGATTTGAATCACTTATTTAAAAATATGCAAAATATAATATTTAATGCATTTTTAAATTGAAAATGGCAAAATGGTTATTAGTTTCACTAGTTAGAATAATTATTTTATAAAACAGAAAATAGATTTGGATTAATTATTCAAATTCAAGAACTTTTCATGTTGAAATTTTTCTCAAATTCATAAGTATGCAAAAACTGTAAAATTCAAATGTTTAAATACTCCCTCCAACCCATATTAATTGACTTGGATTTGACAAAATTTAAATGAATCTAGACACTATTTAGTATATAGGTTCATCCAAAATTTGACAAATCCAAGTCAATTAATATGGGCCGGAGGGAGTAATATGCTAATTGAATTTTTTTTAAACAGGAGCGCACCAGGGTGATTTTTTTAAAAAAGGGACCTTTAGTCCCGGTGCGTGCTACACACCGGGACTAAAGGTGTGGTGTTGGCGCTACTGGCTGGGCCAAAAACCCTTTAGTCCGTGGGTGGCACGACTGGACTAAAGGGGGGACCTTTAGTCCCGGTCCGTATAACGCACCGGGACTAAAGACCCTTTAGTCCCGGTTCGTTATTTGGCGCGCCGCGCGCCTCTTCTTCTCCCCACGCAGAGCACCCCCCACGCGCGAAGGACGACCTGAGACGCCGGCAGGCTGCCCGATTCTCCGGCCGCCACCACCCTAACCGCCGCCGCCACCGCCCCCAACCGCCACCGCCACTCTAGCCGCCCACAAGACCTCACGAGGCCCCTCCTCCCTCCCCCCCCGTCTCCTCTGCTGACAATGACAAGACAGAGGTAGGCGGGCAGAAGCGGCCAGCGCCCTGCCAGCCTTCCCAATGCAGGACACCCAATCAATGACCTTTTGTTTTTTTTTATATTTTTTGTATTACTAGTATTTCTAGTGTTTTTTTAATAGATAGATAGAATTATTAGTAATAGATATATAGAATTATTACTTGTTTTTTTATATTTTTTGTATTACTAGTATTTCTAGTGTATTTTTTTATAATAGATAGATAGAATTATTAGTAATAGATAGATAGAATTATTACTTTTTTTTAATATTTTTTGTATTACTATTATTTCTAGTGTATTTTTTTTTGTAATAGATAGATAGAATTATTAGTAATAGATAGATAGAATTATTACTTGTTTTTTTTTTATTTTTTTGTATTACTAGTATTTCTAGTGTATTTTTTTAGTAATAGATAGATAGAATTATTAGTAATAGATAGATAGAATTATTACTTTTTTTATATTTTTTGTATTACTAGTATTTCTAGTGTATTTTTTTTGTAATAGATAGATAGAATTATTAGTAATAGATAGATAGAATTATTACTTGTTTTTTTATATTTTTTGTATTACTAGTATTTCTAGTGTATTTTTTTAGTAATAGATAGATAGAATTATTAGTAATAGATAGATAGAATTATTACTTTTTTTTATATTTTTTGTATTACTAGTATTTCTAGTGTATTTTTTTTAGTAATAGATAGATAGAATTATTACTTGTATTACTAGTATGTTTTTTGTAATAGATAGATAGAATTATTACTAGTATTTCTTGTATCTTTTATATATTGTAATATTTATTACTAGTATATAAATATAGTATATATATATGTTTGTGTATATATATTAGCAAAATGCTAAATAAAGATTTTAAAGAAAATAAACCCTAAGTCCGTGGTGCTCATGGTAGCCGGACTTAGGGTTAAAGTAGTGCTCATAGGCACCCGGACTTAGGGTTAATGTGGTAGTGCTCGCGGGCCCCCGGACTTAGGGTTAGGGTGGTGGTGCTCGCGGGCCGCCCGGACTTAGGGTTAGGGTGGTAGTGCTCGCGGGCACCCGGACTTAGGGTTAGGGTGGTGGTGCTCGCGGGCCGCCCGGACTTAGGGTTAGGGTGGTAGTGCTCGCGGGCCCCCGGACTTAGGGTTAGAGTGGTGGTGCTCGTGGGCCCCCGGAGATAGGGTTAGGGTGGTGGTGCTTGCGGGCCGCCCGGACTTAGGGTTAGGGTTAGGGCATCACTAGAATTTTGCTATTGTTTAGTATTATTGTAGCAAATTGCGTGTTCATATTATTGTTTAGTGTTATTTTATGCAGCAATATTGAATGCAAAATGTTATTCTGTGCATTTTGTAGAAAAGTATGGATCCAATCCAGAGAGACCTAGCACGGGAAGAAATTCTCGAGGATATGATCAACGACACCCCCCATGTTGATCCACCCGAATCTCCGTCGATTTATCTGAACCCCTCCGGTGAGGGAGAGGAGGTCGACCGAAATGATCAAGGAGAAGCCGACGGCTTCGGCTCTGGTGGTGGAGAAGCCGACGGCGAGGTATATATATGAAGTCTGGTGATCAGTAGATGCATTAACTGAGTTGTACATATATATAAATTGACAAATGTTTCTTCTCTTAGGCCTCCACATCGAACAAAAAATATTCCAAACGAGGCCCGGCCAAAAAGTTGGACGCATCTACGCGTTATACAATTACGCGGGTATCACCACGGGGTGAACCGGTGGAACCCGAAAAGGCTAAAACTGTATTTAAACAACAATGCGGAGTTATGGTTAGGGATCGCATCCCGATCACCGTTCGAGAGTGGAATAAGACCAAAATGGCGAAAGAGGGTGAGTATGTCTCCGACAGGTGCAAAGAGGGTCTTTGGAATGACCTCATGACACATTTCACCCTGCCAGAATGTGAGGATGATGCCGACACAGCTGCATTGAGGAAGAAAGTCAAGCAGTGGACTCTTACGAAGATGGCCGAACTATTCAAGAACTGGAAGAAAGCATTATGGCAAAAGTATCAGAAGACGAAGAAGGCTCCTAAATTTGAATGCTATCTAATGAAGCAGCAGGCTAACTGGGATGCATTTGTGAAGTACAAGGAGTCACAACCTGCTATGGAAATGTCAGAAAAAACAAGAAAAATGCCGCGATGAAGAAATATCACCATCACGGGCGAGGGCTACGGCTGCCATGCCAAAGTGGGATGCTAAAGAGAATGAGCTGCTTGCTAAAGGGATCACTCGAACCAATACGAAGAATGGGATCTGAGGGCAAGGAATTGGTTCCTTGGGCATGGGAGTGAGTATGACGAAAGTCTGAGGACCTTATTTGCGATGTGGGATTAGGATACCCCGGGATACATGGCAGAAAGTGGTGAAGGAGATTAAAGCGGGGACAACAAAGTTCCGTCTCGATAGAGAGAAAGACTTGCTGACAAAGGTCCTCGGGAATGACGAACGCGGAGGACGTGTACGAGGCCTTGGCCCTAGTTATACGTGGGAGATGGGGTTTCCCAAAGATAGAGATACTTATAGGAGCCGAGAGAGAGCAAAGAGGCGACGGCAGGAGGAGGAGGGAGACAAGTTCACCGAGTTGATAGGAACACTTCGAATGCATCTGCAACAGATTGATGAACTTCGAGGAGCAGCGCGCCTGCAAGATCCTGTACTCAATATTACCGTTGTCCCACCTCAGCGGAAAAGCAGCGTGGCTGAATCGGAGGTCCCTTCTGACGATGCACGTATGGTAGATGGCGGTCCCGGCTACCCCGTGGATGGAATCAAGGAGCAGGCATCTTGTGAGCTCCATCAGAAGGTGAAGAACATATCCATCAAGGTGGTGGTCGGATGTGCTTTACCTTGTCCACCTGGCGCACGCTGGCATGGCCGTGAGATTCCAGCTGGCTATGCTAAAGTTGGTGTGGATGAAATCGCAATGGGGTGGGACTCAATGGAGCTTGACATCCCTGGACCTGAAGGTGAGAGGACACTCGGAGAAGTACTGGGTGGTATCTATGGGACAAGAACAACATCAAGCTTCCAGGCTGGACGCCAAAGCCAACACCGCCTCCGAGTGGTCGCATGTCACCTTCACCTCCATCACCTCCAAGAAGCCCACCCCATGACTACGACCACCACAGCCCGAGTCCATCTCGATCTCCGCCGCAGCCTCCGATTAGTACTAAACGACGAGAGCCCAAAACGACAAATGTCGCCTCCCAAGAGTACCTCATAAGAATCTTTCTATCGACCTTACGATCGATCAAGAGGAAACCGACATGATCAGAAGGCTCAATGTGTTGCGCAGGTTCAAAAGAAGAAACCCGAGCCCGCCCCGGTATACACCGAGAAGCAAAAAGCGTATGCACTTTCTTTTCTGAACACAAAATCGCAATATGACTTGCACCATAAGCCAGATGACTATCGATGCACACTTCCGAAGGAAGTGAAGAAGAGCAAATTAAGTAGAAGTGCAAGCGGGAGCAAATCATCAAGTCAAAGTGCAACCGGGAAAAGAAAGGACGTCCCCTTGCTCGGGCAACTGCCAAAAAATCGACCCCACCCCTCAAGGTGGTATCCTATGACACTCCCCAGCAGGATATGGAAGAAGCTAAGAAGCTTGCGGCCGCTATGAATGTGACTGTTGAGGAATTGCTAGGTTCCCAGGATGACAAGTTACCCAAGACTCGGGTAGTCCCTACATATGTCCCAGGAAAGCCTCTGGTCAGCTTTGAGCAGTTCCAACAACTGCGAACACAAATGCGGAGTTTACATAAATGGTACTTGAATGCCATAAAGGAGGAGAGAATAATGATCGTGGCGAAAGTCCCACATGACTACTACTTCCGAGAAGAAGAGGTCCATGTTGAGTTTCTAGAACTCTTCCAGTTATACACTTTCGACGCCATCGACAAAAGTCTCATGAGTTGCTATTGTCTGTAAGTTGTTGAATTCATTGTCTATATATAAGCTGTTCATTTTTTTCAGTTGTTCAGTTCATTGCATGTAATTATCCTAATTATATCGTTTTGTACTCTATTATTATGCAGAATGAAGATCATGGAATGTAAAAGAAGGTCAATCTTCAGTGTTGGGTTCATTGACCCAGATAAAATACATTGTCGGACGCTAAAGGAAAAACCCGAGGAAACACACGAAAACCTTCTAAGGTTTCTAACGGAGCAAAATTTTTGTGACCGCATACTGTTTCCTTACAATTTCGCGTGAGTGTCTTACTCTATTGTACACATTCTCTTTTGCTTACTTGATGTTAAGTGTAATTGATGAGTTACTGATGTATATATAAATGTGTACAGTTTTCACTGGATTCTCATGGACATTCAACTTGATAAGGGAAGAGTTGAAGTCATGGACCCATTAAAGAGACCCCTGGAACAGTTTAGTGACATGCAAGACATGCTCCAGAGGTAATTTTTGCGCTACAGCGGTCTCTTTTGTTGATTTCCTGAGATATCACGTAATAAATAACTCATTTATTTTCTTTACCGGGTAGGGTTTGGAACCAGTTCAAGAGTGCGGTTACGGGTGACTTTCGAGAAGTCGACTTAAACCGGTCTTGGTAAGTAGTAGGCGCATCTCTTTACTTCTAGTTTCAATACAATTATGATGCATGGTTATTATTTTGATTGAATTCTATTCTTGTAAAGTGCGCGAGGCAGCCACAGAGGACGAATCTATGTGGATTCTATGTTTGCGAGTTCATTCGCACGTTTACCAGTGAGCTGAATGATTATAGAGTCGATGTAAGTAATACATTCATAACATTATGTTTATTACCGTCACTTTTTGTTATCATGATTGATATTCATATTGATCTCCTTTTCTTATATAGTTCGAGAAAATGCGGGATCAGCTCCTACCACAGCAACGCGTAGTAGCAATTGCTGAAGAACTGACAGGATTCTTGATGAACGAGATGATAGATGACGCCAGAGATTTTAGTGTGAATAGGCGCCGATGATGCCCGATCGTGTAATTAAATAGACGGGCTCTAGTCCCGATAATTATGATCTCTATGTGTAACTATCATGTATATATTTGTATGCTCGATCTTAAGAGAAGTTATCTTATATGCACGAACATGTAGGTATGTGGTAGCGTAGAAAACTATTTTGAAATGAAAAAAAAGAATACAAATTAAATTCTCTGCCGCGGCAGAGAAAGTGCCTAAAATGCTGTCGCGGCAGAGAACCAATACGAACCGGGACAAATGGTGGGGCACCCAGCGCCCGCAGAGACAGCCATGTGGATGCCCGTCCCGGCTGGTAAGAGGGCCGGGACTAATGGGTGGGCCTTTAGTCCCGCCCCTCCAGTCCCGGTTACCAGGACCGGGACTAAAGCCCCTTACGGGCCGGGACTGGAGGCCCGTTTTCCACTAGTGCATGAAGATCATTCTGAACGATTCTATATAGATGTTTTTTAGTCAAATATTTTCCTTATGTACTGTATTCGCAGCAAATGTTTTATGTTCGCATTCAACGTTTTCGTAGTGAATTTCGCACCCAACATTATCGGAACCATCGTTCTTGCATTCAACATGTAAAACAAAAGATGAAGACGAAGAGCGAAATCAAATGGTGAGACTAAACAGGTCCACAACAAATTTCGCTGTCAACATGCTCACACCCATCTCCTTCGCATTGGACGTGTAAAGAAAAAATATGTAACATGAAGAGCATTCCGAACGACTTCTATCTCGACATTATCACAGTGAACCTTGTGTTCAACATATTCGCAATAAACCTCGAAGTCAATGTTTTCGGAATCGACATTTTCGCATTCAACATATTTGTAATAAACTTCACAGTCAACGTTATCGTAACCATCTCGAGGGCAACTTCTTGGGCTTGCAACTTTCTCGGAGCCAACCTCACATTCCATGTATTCGGATCCGACTTGTTCGTATTCAACGTATTCAATCAACTTGTTCGCATTCAACGTATTCACAATAGATTCCGCAGTCAATGTTTTAGCAAACTTCTCGTTTGCATCGTACGTGTAAAGCAGAAGACAAAAACGAAGAGCAAAAAATATTAAAACCAAAAGCAAGAAAGCAGAGAAAGACCCAAAAAAAATCGAAAACAAACAAAAATAATCCAAAAAAAAGATGTACAAAGGAGGACAATACCTTGCAATCACCACCTTCCGCGATCTAGTGTGAACGAAAGCAGTGAAAGTGAGCTTCGGCCTACAACAGCACAGAAGTGCGGGAGGACGGTGCCAGCTCAGGCTGCTTCGCCTCCTAGACATCGTGTTGTATGTCACCGATGATGTTGAGTCTTTAAGTCATTCAGTCGGAATAGAGAGAGAGGCTATAGTTACAGGGTGTGGAACGCTCGCTTGGTTCCATGGTAACTCCGTTGTTTGTCCCGAGCGTGATCATCAGAGAGGCGCGTGTGGCTAACCGGCGCGTCGTATCCCGGCAAGCGTGCTATTTCAGCTCATGACCGTCGGCGGCCGCATCGCCGGAACCAAGTGTGTTCACCGTCTCGACACATGCGACGACGATGGTAGCAAGCTAAAAAACGACGGCGGTGGAAAGAGGATAGCATCTATCTAATGCATTTCTTAAAACAAATACATAAAGAAGCGTACTATATTCTTTCCGTCACGAGAACCTGCATACGACTAGAATCTACATTGACAACTTTTCTATCGATCGCGAGATAGTTCACGCTACCAAACATGCTCTCCGACACACATGATAACGGTGTCAGATCGACTCTACGTCCGCGAGAACCCGTGTAGTCTATGTTCTATGCTGACATGTGTCATGAGTCTACTTCACCACGCAGGCTCTGAACGCCTCCACATCCGTCAGAAACCACGGACGGCATGGGCTTATCGCGTCACGTCGGCTATGAGTGGGCCCTAGAGACGCAAGAAATTGCTCACGCCTACAGCCTACGTCGCCACGTAGGCCTTGGCCGCTCCCCACATCTTCGTGAATCCACGGCCGATATAGGCTCACAACGTCACGTCGGCTATCGGCGGGGTCCGCGTCTACAAGAAACCGTGGCCGGCATGGGCTTGCAATACCACATCGGCTCTCGGCGGTCCCTGCGACCACGAGGATCCGCGGCTGGTATGGGCTTACCGCGCCACGTCAGCTTTTGGCGGGCTCCGCAACCTGGCGGGTTAGGAGCATTGTCGCACAGGGAACACCTCTCACCACTCGTGTTCCAACCCACGTACGCTGACGACAAGCCCATGTCGCGCACGCGGCCCACCTTCCAACGACGCGTGGTACGCCGGCGCGCGATACACCCGTCCGCAGTATGGAATATTTCGTCCTAGACCGGAGCGGGACCCGCCTCACAGGATAGCAGCGCTTCGTTGCGACATCGTCGCTTGTCCTTCTTGGCGTCCATCCCACAACCGGAAAGAATCGAGACAATATGGATAGTAGTTTGAGCCGAAATAATCTAGCGCTATTATTACTCCAATATCTTATTAAACATTATAACTTGTGACCTGTCATTTATTTTGCACAGGAGTTTATAGAGTTGATGGTTGAATTTAAATAATATGAAGTGGATGAGTTAAATAACTTACATTTTTTTAGGCCATGGGATGCAATGTCCCCATGTGGGTCACTCTTCACTTTGCATGTGGCAATATGGTGTGACTCCGCATAACTATGTTGATCATAACTTCAACAAATTTATCTTCAACTTTCTGAATTGTCCCTATTGCTACCATTGTATTTGTTTTTGGTGTAGTCAATCCCACTTACATCCCAATTTTGATGATAAAATCTTCTTGTTCCTGTTAGTGTTATCCTTCTTGTTTCTTTTATTATTCTCATCTGACTTGTTAACCTTCACTTTGGGTACATCATCTATCTGTTTGCAAAGTAACAATGTATAGAATATCATCTAGGGTTGAATGTTGAGAACCATATGCACAAAATGGACAAATAGGTTATATAGATACATGTTAATATGAATGTTTGGTGGATTCCTTGAGCTTCTTGGTTTTGTAGTTCTTAATCTTCCAAGTAACATGCAATAATTGTATATGTGATTACAAGATAGTAGTATGCGTGTACCAGTAATATGCAGAGATTAACCATCAACAATAATTGTAGTATGCAGAGATTTATCATTAACAATAATTGTAGTATGTGTTTCGTATATGCCAGAAACTTGATATCTTTTCTGTATATTTATTCTTAATAGATGGGAAGCGGAAATGATGATCCTCTCGTCATCTCTGAAAGTGATGATGAGATGATGGAAATCTCTGAAACTAAGGTAGAGGAATCAAAAGAGGAAAAGCTAGTGCTAGTAAGCATGGGTATGTTTCCATTTATTCTATTTACTAGATGAATTGAATTTTGTTTTATGGAAACTAGGACAGTCTGACATAACATGTTCATTCATAATTATCCCATGTAGGACCTTGTAGTGGGGGAGCAGAGTTTGATGGTCATTGCTTGTGGGAAACAACCTACAACTGAATCGGTACCAATGTAGGTATCTGAAAGGTTTGGTCAAGGACTTTCCAGGAAAACCAATGAAGTACTACCAAATCGACTGTCATGGAAAAGAAGGGCAAGATGGTATGTTATTTCACAAACTCTTAAAGAACTGTCAACATTAATGGTTCCTAACAAGTATGCTGAACTGTATCCTAAATGCTCGAATCATACTACTTAAGCAGGAATTTTTAGTAGAGTTCACAAAAAGTACCTCAATAGGTTCCTTGAAGAACTAATGGAGATACATGTAGCATGCATGACATCAAACAAGGCTTACTATGTAAGGATGAAACTTGGAGTGGACGAAGAGAAGGCTATAATGACAAGTGCCCAAAAGCCATTGACAGGTTCAACATAGAAGAAATTACCTCTGCATCTTCTGCTTCACTTATGGTGAGGATAATGGGTTGGAACTTCTCATCTATCCCCTTCTCCCATTTGCTGTTTATGTTGAGGAAATATAGTAAGTATGACTGACAAATGATATGTCAAATCTAGTAAGTATGACTGAAGGTTTGAACTTTCATTTTGGACCGTAAGAGTAGTTTGTATCTAGGACTATTACTATGTCAGATCTAATATTTTGGATCGTAAGTATAACTTAAGGTTTGGACTATGAGTTTAAACTGTTATTATCATGTAATGGTAATATGGACTGGAGTAGTAGTCAGTATGGACTGCTATTTGAAAATGAACTGGTATTGTATGAGTACTGCTAGTTGCTTTGATTACAAAACTAGTGCCTCTAATCCTATAAAAGTACCTCGAAAGGTTAACATTTAAAGGCATTCTCGATAGTGTCTCTAGTTGTTACCCTTTAGATGCACTTTTTGTAGGATTTCCTCAAAATGTTTTTGCCTACATGTTACGAAAGTGACTCGAAAGGTTAATATTTAGAGACATTATCAGTATTGCCTCTAGTTGTTAATCTTTAGAGATACTTTTATAGAATTGTCTCGAAAGGTTTTTGCCTGCAAGTTGTGAAAGTGCGAGAATGTCAATTTGGAGCCCGTCCACCATGGTGGACTTTATTTTCTTTCAAAAAGTTTAAATTTAAAGATTCAAAAAAATCTGAAAAAGTACCAGGGTGTAGATAATGATCAATAATACACGTGTGCAAACGTTTATGTAAAATAACTTATAATTTTTGTCTAAGCAAAAAAGAGAAATGTTTAGATCTAGATGTGAACAACGCAATTTTGAATGGGCTTCCTCCAAAAAAAATCATATTTATCTTATTTGATACGCTTGAAATATAATATATTTTTTGTTGAAAATTTGCAGACTTGTATTTCACAAGTATTTATTTTTTTCGAAAATATTTAGTGCTTTATGAAAAATTCAAAAAGGGCCCCCAATGAGCCTGTCATCCGATTCAGTTTTCCGCTTCAAAGATGGTCTATTAGAGGTACACTTAATTTTTTCCTTCAATAATCTTTTGAGGCATTATGCATAGGAGTGCCTAAAAAAAAGAACACTTTAGGGCAGTTAAAAAAGGTACCACCATCGTAGGCCTTCTATACCCGGACACGAGGTAGCGCGAGCCGAGCTATCAGGAAGAGGAAGGCCCTGAAAATCAGCGGCAAGTCTGCAAATCAAATCAGAAAAGTATATCATTGCAATATTTTCTTCTTTCCTTTTTATAAAACCCTGATTGCTTCTCCAATTGGAAGGCAAACGATCTATTGAGTTTTGATGGGGACCTAGAAGCGGTCGTTCCTTGACTTCGACGTTCCTATCTGACGCAGAACGCAGACCTTCAATCTGGGAACGCGGTGATGCCGTCGTCGAGGTCTCCAGAGCGCCCTTCCGGTTCCACTTCCACGCCGCCGGCTATGACTGCGCGCACGAAGAAGCGCCGCCGCTCCACGGTGGAAACATCGGATGCCGCCAGGGCGGTACGACCCTGCTCCTCCCCATGGGCGTCGTCTCTGCCAGTCTGCCTGGAGATATGGTTCAGCAGATAGCTTGGCGCGTTCTGTCCGACGATTTTCTGGACTACGTCCGCTTCCAGTTGGCGTTCTGACACCGTCTGCCCGCGCGGCCGCGGCGTCACCGATCCGCGCTTCCACCCGCGCCGCTGGATGATGCTGCCGGAAGGCCACGGCCTGTACCCCGGCCACCGCAAGCTGGGCGGGTACGTCCGTTTCTTCAACCTCGACACGGGAACCTTCGTCCGAGTCAATCTCCCGCTGTTCAGGAACCACGTCGCTCTTGAATCGACCGACGGCCTCCTCCTCCTCCATAGAGACGAAGACACCCTCGTCCGCCTCCTCCACCCTTTCACCGGCGACATCACGGATCTCCCGCCGCTGGCCACCCTCCTCACGCAGCTGGACAACGAACGATCTTCCCATTGCACATCCTGATCCCGAGCTGGCAAAATGGTACTACATCAGATACGGCATATGCGACCTCTCGCCTTCGCTACCTCCCAGGACCAGCAATGGACCATGTCAAGCTGGGATGTCCCACTGACTATTGCACCCTTAGCATTCCAAGGCAAACTGTACCTGGTGCAATATTATCCTACCTCTAACGGTACACTGGTTTTCCAGATCGACCCGCCCCTGCAGGCAGGCTCGCCGCCACCGCCGCCGAAGCTGATCGCCACATGTCCGGTAGATAAACTCTACTACGGTTTCCATCTGGTGGAGTGCAACTCACAGATCCTGCTCGTTGGCCATAGCAACATTTCCAAGTCGCACATTGTGATTTACAAGCTTGAG
Source organism: Avena insularis (assembly GCA_023614405.1). Classification (NCBI taxonomy): domain Eukaryota; kingdom Viridiplantae; phylum Streptophyta; class Magnoliopsida; order Poales; family Poaceae; genus Avena; species Avena insularis. The sequence continues at coordinate 87,963,865 of CM042696.1, read as the reverse complement.
GACCTTATCTTGGAAAAGTTTACCCCGGTAAAAAGCATCGGAGACCGTGCTCCCTTCCTCAAGAACAGGTGCCTCAGTGTCTCCTCTAAGGCGCTGCCGACCGTCATGTCTGAGACTGTTGTCTACACCAATCCAACCGATTATTCTCTTGCACAATACCACCTCAACACTGGTGCTTGGTCTCGACCAATCGACAAATGCAGTCTAGATGGCGTTAACCCAGGTCCTCGTAGCCTGATCCAACATGTCTTTACCTGCTGCATTCGCAATGTCTGGTATATATATTACCGCTGCCCCTACTTTGTTTCTCCTAACTGCTCCATATGTTACAATTGTTCCTAGATCTTCTATTTAGCGGGCTTAATATATTCTTCGATCTTCTAACCCTTGTAGGAACAAAGGGCTGCTATGTTCGACAAAGGAATCAAAGAAGGCTGGATTGCTTCGTTGGAAGGTGAAGACAAAGCTTCGCTTTTGGGTAAGTTCACTCACAGATAATCCTTTGTTTCTGTACTAGCAGCATGAAGCGATTAATTAGAATATATTTAATCACCACCCCTGGTTTTATTATCCTAACAAACTAGCAAGGTGGCCCTCGCAAATGCGAGGGCATCTTCTTTCACATATTAAATTTGTTCATCAATTAAATTTATAATGTCATTGATATTTGAAACATGATATCATAAATTTACATATCAAAATATTATGTACCTACACCAATAATTATTTTACCTAAAATACCACTTGTGTGGGAGAATTTTTTTGAAACATATTGATGTGGGGAGAGTAGGTATTATGTCATTTGAAAATATACCGTGCAATTATGTAGGTAGTGCTATTTAGATATATTTTTTTACTCTATTTCTCCTATTCCTCGCGTTTTGATCTTCAAGTTGTACTCTCCAAGGGACTTAGGTTTGTTGTGTCATATAACTATAAGTACATCCACTTGGATGCAACATAGTTTCATGAGATAAGTTGATGCTAAAATTGACTTGGATGTCACATAGTTTTAGCATTTCAATAGGTCACCAATTTATTGCACGCCTCTCAAAAGAAATTCATTTCACTCGAAAATTATTTACACCTGGTTATTAATACTCCTTGTTAGCATCGTCCTACTACCCAATCATTTGGATCAAATATTTAAGTCCCATGATCACAAAACAATGAAAACTAAGCTTGTTGTGCCATACACTTAAATCTTACAAATTTTGAAGTAGATGGGAAATATTGAGCTTCTAATTCATTACCACAGATATTTAGGAAAAATATCTGACCACAAAAGGTTATCCTTCCAAATTTATTCCGGTCACAAATCATTTTGAAATTATTATAATAACTCAAATTCCGTAAGTCTTTCGAGTTGGTACCGAAGGTGGAACCATACATTTGTGGATTCTTCTTGTGGCACTCCACAATATTGGAATTGCTTCTTCTATAATAACCACATTGTTCTATGTAATGACCTGTCGACGAACGACTCCTCTATGCACATAGTGTGCTAGAACTCTCTTTTTTCGTTTGGCACCAACTATGTCAGTAGGTTACTAACATGCCATTGAGCTCATATCCAATTAGCAAATCCATCGGTGCACATGTAATATTGAGGCACATGGAGGACCTACAAAGTCTGTATTTTTACGCAATTGTGTAAAAATGCTACTAACATGCCATTGAGCTCACATCCAATTGGCAAATCCATCGGTGCTCATGTAATCTTGAGGCATAGGGAGGGCCTACAAAGTCTCTATTCTTATGCAATTGTGTAAAAATGCGCTACATTTATTGTCGATTTGCGTCAATAATTCTAGATATCAGTATGAGCTCTGAGGTGCGCAACAACTAAAGGTAAACACTAAACATGATTGTGACATGTTAGAAAAATAAAGATAATACTGAATACAATCAAGTAGTACTCATGAATTGGGAGGTAGTACATATCGACACCTCATAGTTAATAAATATCTCAATAATTATCCGAAAGAATGCTATATGAGAATGTAATTAGGAATTAATTCTTAGATAGTGATTTGCACCCTGCCAACCTCGGAGACCATATAAATATATATAATTATTGGATAATGCTATAGAATAATACAGAGGATACTAAATATGTTTAAATACTAATAAAGTAGTATTAATTTTTGTTTGTGTCTACAGATATCCTGATAACTATCTGAGACACTACTTCCGCTTTCTGGTATCAACTACAACTTTCACATACTTGAGGATATTATTTTCCTAACAAATTTAAAAAATACCATGCATGTGTGACATGCTCGACGTCGCACATGTCATTATGTAGTCACCATGAATGCTCGTGTTAAGGACCATGGTCGGGTACTATCCATGACCAAATTTTCCATCAAAGACTCAACGTTAAATTTTGCGCTCAATATGTATTCACGCTCTATAGCATACTGCAAATTGTCCTTCGCGCATCTTGGCTAGTGGTTGCTCTATACATGTGTGGAAGAAGGAAAAAATACTTTTTCTTTGGCAAGGCGATAAAGCCTTTCTATTATACGACTATTTTTTAGTTTTTTTACATGCCACACATTAAGTGTGCATCGGTGTTCTACTGTTCTATGTCAATCCTTCACAATACTAAGAAAAGGGAATATCAGTCCGGTATAAGGGAAAAATAACGGCCGTTTTTTTTGTTGGGAATGGCAGGTTGAGTACTGGACACGGATCATCATATCTTAGAGGGGTCATGTTGCATTGCTGCTGTTCATCTCATTAATCTCAACCATCAATCATGGATCTGAATATCTAAACACGAATTAGTAATCCTGCCGTGTGCGGGCTGGACCCAACATATATGCCTAGTACGTGCGCACCAGTTGGACCCAATCGGACCGTGTTGTATTAGTTGGTACACATGCATGTGTCGTACTTGTTACATAAATTCGATGGTTGTGATTTAAAGTCTTTGACCAAAAAATTAGATCTAACCATTAAAATAATTTAGGTGACGTGGATCATCCTGGTGCTCGAAAAACACCCTTATATTACTTTTAGTATATAATAGATAAGCAACCAACCATCAATCTAACTTGGTCGGATGCTCAATCCTCATAAATAATATCTGACCAACATCCAACTGACAAAATACTCAACAGTCAGAAATTCAGGATCTTCTTAATCCACTTGCAATCCCCTATACTGATGGAGTATATATTAAACCAACTTTAAGATTTACTAACCTCCTTGTTCTCCTACACAACAAGCCAGCCGCTTATCCACCGCTCTTTGTAGGCAGACATGGTTTTGTATGCAATTTGACTAAAATAATGTGTCATCTTTGGTAACTAGCAGTCATGTGAAGGTTTTTTGTGATCTTTGGTAATTTCCTGTGTTGTCCCAGTTTTGGCACACATATCGCTCATTGGGTCCTTGCAGAAATTGTGCCAAGGATAATGTTTTGTAACTTGTTAAAGACCATGGGGTGTGTTTGGTTTGAGCCTAAGCAAACCTCTCACAATTTGGCTAGCAAATATTTTGGATAGGGTTTTGGTTACCCATGTTTTGGCCAATGTTGCCAAGAAAAATGAACTAGAGGTGACTAGTGAGGATGTGTATGCTAAAATTGTTAGCAACCATCCAAACAAGAGCAAATTTGTTGCCCATGACCAAAAAGTTTGTAAGGTTGGTTTTAGTAAGCACATCCATCAAACATACTGAACAAGCTAAATGATTAACCCAAAGGATTGTGTTAGGGTAAGAAATAAGGAGAGTGATTATGCTAGAAGAAACATGCTAGAGGATTGTGGTAGGGGAAGCAAATAAGGTATAAATAGAAATATTATGCTAGGTTATTACCATTCTAAACTGAAGTTGTTGCAGATTCCGCAGCAGACTGTTTTTTCTAACGTAGATGTTACATGCTTCTTGATACACGTGCTTTTCTTGTTTCACATTTGATCATATTTATGTACATAATTGGTTTGGTTTTATCACGTATCTTACATGTTCTTTTGTACTTGTGCTCTTTTCTCTAGTCATAAATGACCCTTATATCGAGAAGCTGGTTGAAGCTTAGATTTCCTTGCCGCCATGAAGAAGGGAGACTAGCTAGATTGTCATGCGTCGTTGTCCTGTCTTCGTCGCTATAACTAATTCTCATGTTATCAATTGTTAAGTTAATATGGCTTGTAAAATTAAGTGTGCGTACCCCCTGCTTTTCAGCACAGTTAAACTTGTTTCTCAGCAATCATGTAGCTTGGATAGATCAAAATGATGTTTATTTATGTATCCTATTCCTTGCAAGCATTCCTCGAAACAGGCTTTATACTCTTTATAAATAAAGTCACAACTATACAGAATACGGCGACGCCAAGCGTCAAACAGAAAAAACAAAATGAAGTCAGCTGGGGCCACATCACATCATGCCCAAGGAACCAAAAAAGAAAGGAGCTGGTGAGGAGCTCCCTCTAGGACGACGAGAAGGTACTAGCAGGAGCCGTGAAGCGCTGCGCCGACGTTCGGAGCGCCTGCAAGATCAGGGTCCACGATGTCCCTGTCCCTCTGTCTAGAAAGCAGGTACCACTGCTGGAGGTAGGCAAGGAAGGAAAAAACAGAGTCAGAAGCACGGCGAGGAAAGACCCACTCAATCACCATCTTATTGCGAATATTCCAAAGAATCCACGAGATAGCCGCAAACACCAACCAGAAGAGGTGACGCCTCCTTCCGGTACGGTTTGCCTCAGTCTCTAGGAACTCACCGAGGCCCAAGTGCTTCGCCGACAAAGTTCCACAAAAACTGAGCAGTAGGGCATGCGAACATTTTGTGGGAACACATCTCCGGCGTCCCACATAATGGACACAACCCATTGCCTGGGCCATTGCGTTTCGATACTTCTACCCCTAAGGGGAGACAATCCCGCAACAGTTATCACAGAAAAATCTGCAAGCTCAGGGGTAGGGGAGTCTTCCAAAGGTAAGACGTCCAAGATAACTTAGGACCCTGGAACGGGGTCCTATACGCCGAACTAACAGAGAAGGATTCTTAGAGCATCTCCAGCAGCGGCGCTATATGTTGCGCGCCCAAAAAACTGCTCGTTTAGCGCGCGGAGCCTTGTTTTCGGCGCTCCAGCAGCGACTGCAAATTAGCGCACGTGGTAAAAAAATATTCAGCGTGCAGTATATGCGCTATCCCGAGCACCACATCTGGGGCTCCTGGTTCGGCGCGCTGGAAACGCTAGCGTCGCGCGCGAACTCGCAACCGCCAAGGTGAAAGATCCCGCGCGCTCCTCTCCCCGCCCTCGGCGCGCGCGGCGATGGACGGCTACTCCGGTACCCCACCGACGCCGCCATACTCCTCCGCGCCCGCCGGAAGCAGCGCTGGATCGATGCGGCCGCCTCTCCCGCCTTCTTCCGCCGCCGGGAACCCTAGTGGTCCGCTCGCGCGTGGTCTGTTCATGGCGCCAAGGGTCGCCGGCGCGCAGCCCACCGTCGCCACCGGCCCGATCCCTCCGCAGCGCCAGAAGAAGGCGGCCGCCAAGCGCCCCGTCGCCGCTGCCGCCATGACGCAAAAGAAGGGGAGGAAGGGCGGCACGCCGGCCAAAATCCCGCGCGGTCCTCTGCACCCAGTTTGACTTCCCAGCCCCGCAGCCGGCGCACCCCCAAGCGAATTTCGCTGCGCCCGAAGCCACGCCCGAGCTATTCGATGAATTGACGGCAAGGTAAAATTTCATCTTTTTCCTCATTTTTGTGTTCTAGATGAAGTGTATGGGGTGTTTGATGTTATCTATAATCACAATGTAGTGTGGGCAACGAGACATTCATGGACACAATGAATGTATCATCCAACAACTATGAAGAAGAAGAAGAGGAAGAACCATTTGATGATGAGGGAGAGGGGTTGATTGAGCCACCCAAGGGAAGATCGGCGAACTACACCGTCGCCGAGGATGTTTTGCTTTGCAAAACATGGTGCAATGTGAGCATGGATGCGACCATTGGCACGGACCAAAATAGAGATACCTATTGGGCTCGCATGAAGGAGTACTTTGATAGGCGCAACAAAGGTGGCATTGAACGGAGCGATTGTTCTCTTCGATCAAGGTGGTCATCAATTAGCACCGATTGTCAAAAGTGGACAGGATGCGTGGCGACCTATGATGCGTGCGAGGAAAGTGGCGGGAACGATGCAACAAAGGTAAAATTGAGCTCATCCTCTCCTCACATGTATTCTCCTCACATGTATTGTCCTCACATGAAATTGAGCTCATCTCTTCTCTTTGTTGTGTGTAGCTTAGCACCGTGTCTAACATGTATCGAGGAGAAGGGAAGACAACAAAGAGAGGGAATTTGATCAAAGGAAAGCCATTCACCTTGTTCCATTGCTACAAGGTGCTTGAGAATGAGGAGAAGTGGAAGAACCGGGATGTCCTACAAGTGCCAAATCAACCGTACAAGGAAACATATGAGGCTCAAAAGATAGATGAGGACGACGCCACAAGTGGAGACGGCAAGAGAAGCGCTACTTCATGCTCGATTCCCAAGAGCAAGCGCCCCATGGGAAGAAAGCAAGCCAAGGATGCAAAGAAGAAGGCGGGAGGAGAAGATGATTTGGCAAAGGCGGTTGTGGCTATTGCGGATGCAAGAAGGGAAACGGCGGAGGAGCGCAAGAAGGAGAGAACCATGGACATGGCGACCGAGGCGCGCAAGGCGGCGGTTGAGGAGAGGAGACTTGCTTTGGAGGAGAAGAAGGTTGCCATGGAAGAGAATCAACGTCTCATGGAAGAAGAGAAGAAGTTCATGTTCATGGACACTTCCAATCTCGATGCAAGGCAATTGGAGTACATCAACATGTGTCGTGATCAAATCTTGGCTCAAAAGAGGATGTCTATGGAGCCATGGGAGGCATGGGTGGCATGGGAGGTATGGGTGCCATGGGAGCCATGGGTGGCATGGGAGCCATGGGTGGCTTTGGTGGCATGGGAGGCTATGGTGCACCACCGGGAGGCATGGGAGGCTATGGTGGCATGGGAGCACCGACAAGTGGCTATATTCCAACTTCAAGTGAGTATGGAGGCTTTGGTGGCATGAATGTCGCTCCCGGGGGTTTCATGGCAACTATGATGAACATAGGTGGCTATGGTGCACCGGGTGGCATGGGCGTCACGGGAGATGCTCAAGCTCACGTTGATGAACATGCTCAAGGTCAAGTTGATGAAGGCAAAGAGGAGGATGGCGAAGAGAAGGAGATGGATGATGAGGAGGATGAAGCATGAACATCGATGTTTCATATGTTTATGTGAGCTTTTGGTAGCGATGTCTATGTGAACATCGATGAACATGTTTATTTTGCATGCTTTTGAACTTTGTGGTTGCTTGTTTGATGAACTATATGTGATGGATCCTATATCTTTGTGTTTTGATCATATTTGGGTGCATTTTTCTAGCGCTTATCGTCATCGCTGAAAATTTACAGCGCCTGACATTTCACGTTTTTTTGCCGCGCGCGCTATAACCAGTTTTTAGCGCTTCTGTCTTTTGACAACCAGAGTTGCGCACGGCAAACGTGATACAGCGCGAGCCATACCACTTTTACAGCGCCAAGTTTTAGCACCGCTGCTGGAGATGCTCTTAGGGAGACTAGCTCCAAATAATCTTATCCCTCTCCTCTGAGAGGGATACGAGCAAGGAGCCCCGTAGCCTCAGAAACTTAGCAGCCTCAGCGTCATTGAAGGACATCCGGAACGGGATGTTCCATTGGCCTCCTTGAGCAGCCTCAGCCACTAACATCGCGGGGGCTGCGCAGATGGCAAAGAGGGTCGAGAAACCCTGGCAAAGCGGGACGCCCTGTACCCAGGGGTCGAGCCAAAACAGTACTTCCCAGCCATTTCCCACCCTGAAGGAAGAGCCCCGACGGATGAGGTGCTTAATGTCCTGGATGGCCCGCCAGAACTGGGACCCCTCCCGCCGTTCGCACCCCAACAGGGCGCAGCCCCGGAGATACTTGGCTTTGATAAGCTCCAGCCAAAGGCCACCATCGTCCTAGAGGATCCGCCACATCCACTTCAGCAACAGAGCTACATTAAAGCGGCACGAGTCAAAAACTCCTAAACCCCCAAGGATTTGGGGGGTCAAATATCTACCCACTTCACCATATGGTATTTCTGGTGCCCATCTCTAGCTACCCAAAAGAACCTAGACAGCTCCTTCGTGAAGTCTGCGTGAGTTCCTTCAGGAAGCAGATATAGGCCCATCTGATACATGGTGAGATTGGACAGACACGAGTTGATCAAGATAATCTTGCTTCCCTTGGACATGAGGCGTGCACGCCACGATTCGGCCTTAGACCGAACCTTCGCGACCATGGGAGCAAGGTCTCTTATCAACACACGAGAGTCCCTCATAGGCATACCCAGATAAGTGATGGGGAAGTCCGCCAGACGACAGTTTAGGAGGTTTGCGATGCGCTGTCTATCCTCGTCGGAGTAGCCCAGGATCATGACCTCGCTCTTGTTGAAGTTGATCTTGAGGCTCGACATGGATTTAAAACAAAGGAGAAGGAACTCGAGGTATCGTTCGCGTATTGGAGGTGTGAGATCCCACCTCCAGGGATTAGATGCCCTACCACACCTGAAATGTGGCCAGCAGTCTTGGCTTTGTCCAAGACCTCTGCTAGAGCATCCACCACAACGTTAAAAAGCAAGGGAGAGATCGGGTCCCCTTGTCTAACACCACAGGTGGGTAGAAAGTATGGACCCACTTCCCCATTCACATTGATAGCGGTGCTCCCACTCATGACAAACTGCATAATCCAGCAGATCACCCTATCATCTAGTCCTCGGCGCTCGAGGACTTGTCTAAGGAACGCCCAGTCTAATCTATCATAAGCCTTCTGGAAGTTGAGCTTGAGGAACACCCATTTTTGATGTCGCACCTTCACCTCATGAATAATTTCATGAAGGGCGAGTACTCCATCATGAATCAGACGTCCCTTCAGGAAGGCAAACTGTAGAGGGTGGATCAGGCATTCCATGACGGGGCCGAGTCTAATCATGCAGACCTTGGCAAAGATACGTTGAATGACATTGATCACCGTGATCAGTCTAAACTAGTGAATATCCGTGGCCCCCACTAGTTCGGGGATCAGGATAATTACGACGTAGTTAAGCCTAGACATGACAAGAGTCCCACAGTAGAACTCCTAAAACATAGGCATGACCACCGGGCGAAACTGCTCCCCGAAGGTCTGAAAGGAGATAACCGGTAGCCATCTGGACCCGGCGCCGAGTTGGTTTTCATAGACTTAATGGCCCCAGCCACCTCGGTATGAAGAAAGGGTCGAGTTAGATCCCAGTTCTCCTCCGCGGTCATCTTGGTGCCCTCAGCTCAGCGCCACTCTCGATCTTGGGGCGGCCGAGAAAAGCTCCTGGTAGAAGGCATAAATTGTGCGCTGGAGTGGACGACGTCGTTGTGTTTTCGGCCTTCGTCCATCGACTCGAGTACAAGTAAATACAGAATCGATTCATCCCATTCAGTGGATCCGCGTAATCCCAGCAACAATGATCGCTCACTCGATACTAAGCGGACATCACAACTCGAGTACCACCAACAACACGAGAAGGTGGTACACAAAGCCGCCCAAAACCCCGACGACCATGTGATCCCGGCATGCCGTCGCCTGCTCCAGCGCCGACGTCCCGTTGACGCTCCCCGGGCCTACGCATGGCGGCGCCCCGAGGTAGCTCGCCTGCAGCCCCCCATACCTTCCCCTGCCGACGCACAGCTCCTCGTTGCCGCGCACGTCAAGCCGCCTGCCGAGCCGCGCCACGAACTCCCCCGGCAGCGCGATCTCTCCGGCGAGCCGGTTCTGGCTGAGGTTGAGCTGCCCCAGGTGCGGCAGCGCGCCGAGGCTCGCCGGGATGGGCCCGTCCAGCCGGTTCCGGTCCAGCGAGAGCGCCATCAGGCTCCCCAGCGCCGCGAACGCGCCCCGCGGGATCGGGCCTGTGAGGTTGCACCCGGACAGGCCCAGCACCTGCAGCCGCCGCAGCGACCCGATCACCGCCGGCACCGCGGTGCCGATGGGGTTGTCCTGCAGGAGCAGGTACTGCAGCTTCGCCAGACCAGCCAGCGAGGCCGGCAGCGGGCCCGCCAGCCCGTTGTGGCTCAGGTCCAGGAACACCAACTCCTTGAGCGACCCGACCTCCGGCGGCACCGCGCCGGCGAGCCGGTTGTAGCTCAGGTCCGCCTTCTGCAGCATCCGCAGGCTTCCCAGCGCCGCCGGCACACCGCCGTTGATTCTGTTCCAGCTCAGGTCCAGGATGGACAGGCTCGCCATCCCTCCAATCTCCTTGGGTATCTGCCGCGCGCCGAAGCAAACGTACGTGTACGTGTCAGTGTCGCCATCAAGAAACACATGCACATTCGTAGTAGTAGTACGAAGTTTACTGACGCCACGTAATTAAGCAACGTAAGTACGTACGTACGTACCTCGCCGGTGATGTTGTTGTAGCTGAGGTCGAGCTGCTGCAGCGCGGCGAGACCGCCGAGCTCCTGGGGGATCTCGCCGTGGAAGCCGTTCTGGGACAGGCTAAGGACCTGCAGGCTCTTCAGGTTGGCCAAGGTTGCGGGTATCCGGCCGGTGAGGGCGGGGTTGGACTTGAGGACGAGCTGCTCGAGGGAGGAGGCGTTGGTGAAGAGCGCCGGCGGCAGCTCGACGGGGTCAGCGCCGACGAAGCAGCCGAAGAGGGAGAGTGTCCTGAGGTGGGGCAGGCCGAGGATCGCGGGGGCGGCGAGCCTGGCGCCGGGCTTGCATGGCGGGGTGGAGACGTCGGGGCCGAAGTGGAGGCGGGTGGCGCGGAGGCGGCGGCTGTCGTCGGGGGCGAGCTCGCACTGGAGGCCCGGCCAGGGCGTGTCGGTGCACGGCCGCGGGTGGAGCTGCGGCCACGTCGGGTCGCCGAGGAGGTCGGCCATCACCCGGTAGATTGCCGCCAGCTCCGACCTCGGCAGCTCAGCCGGCGCGTCTCCCGCGATGGCCACGGCGACGCCCAGGACGAGGAGGGACATGGCGACCGAGAGGAGGGAAGAAGCCATTTTTACAAGTACGTAGTGGGGTACGTGCAAAGGAGATAGACTGGACTGACTGATAGATAGATAGATAGATGGTCTCCTCCGCATCTGGATGCTCTACTAGCTATAGCTTTATGAGCTTTGAGACTGTGACAGGACACACGCACACTGACACACTTTCAGACACACATGGTGGAAAATAAACCGCAAAAGTTCATTGATTGCTTGCCGAAAATATTGCGAACATAACCTGAAGGGCATGGTCATCAAGAACCATGGTCAGTGTGCTGCACAATAATAATACTACTGGAGTATGTACTGTATCAGTATGGGATGATCTGGAGTATGTACTGTATCAGTATGGGATGATCTCATAGTATTTGTATATTCTGCCCGAATCTTACGAGCTTGATGGGCCCAGGTGAAGCCCAGGTGAAATTAACTCGAAATAATGGCAGTCGAGGCTTGCAGAGAGTGAGGCCCGAAAGATAGTAGGCGACAAGATTGCAACCTGGCAACGCTCTGTGATATAGTGAGGGTTCCTCAGCGAGAGAAAGGTTTTTCTAGCTTGCACAAGCCATGTTTGTTTGCTCCGGCTAGATTTTCACGTTTTCTTATTGATCCAGCGGATGCTGTATGTGGAAAGTTTGATCTCGGATTCGGATGAGCGGTTTATTTGGTTGTTCGTATTTTGGTTTTTCGATCGGCTGATGCAAAGGTGCACATTCAGAAGCCCGCGTTCGTCCGATGTGGTTACCTCGTAAGGCAAATAGTGAGTTTAACAACTACTCATCAGGGTTTAAGATCTTACACATGATCGATCACATGAATCCGAACAATTGGTAGTACACAATACACATGATCAGGCCGACGATGATGAAATCTTTGATCATACTTTCATCCTGTATAGGTGGAACCTATTCATGTGGACGAACTTCATGGGACGCAGGCGGAGGAGTGAAATTGATGTTCATATCTTGTGACGCATGTGGATGCTCTGCTAAGAACTAGTAGGTTATTTGTGCTTGTTCTAGAGTCTTAAACCTCTTATGAAGGTTGTGCTGGTAACCCGTCACTTGTTGGCGCACTCCTCCCATGTCTTGTAGATTCCCGGCTTCTTGCCGTAGTACACCACGTACCATTTGCATTTCTATGAGACATAACACATATATAACATAAGGATCACAACTAAAGCAGGCAAATAAAATTCACAAACACAAGGTAATCAACATAAGCAATGTAAGCATGCATGATCATATGGACAAAAGCATCAACAGTTCATCTACAAGCTAGTGTGATCCTACCGATCGCCACCAACTTCTATGGTGTCATCCTACCACCACATTAAAAGGGGTGAAATCCAACCACCGCAAGTTCTCCATAATGTGAGAGGTTAGTATATACCACCTCACAATAAACAGGCATTCGAATAAGTTTTTATCAAGTCTCTAGCTACTTCAAAATATAGAACCAACAACTATGTACCAGCTAGTAGTGCTTGGCTAGGTAGGTCCTGAGGCAGAGATCCCTGTGGTCCTTCGCCATCTGAACAAAATCGTTGCCCATAGCCACGTTGTCAAAGAGGTGGCTGAGCACTACCATCAGAGCCTCAGGGATGTAGCCTCTGGCGCCCATGCCAGCATGGTAGAGAGTTGGGTGCACATCAGGAGGGGAACCAGTGGTGATGGCGGTCGCCACTGTTTTCACGACATCGGTCATGCACGTGATGGCAAAGACATCCTTCTCTCCCAGCAGCGACCTCTTCTTCTTGGACGGATCGAAGCCAGCAACAACATAGGCATTTGTGCTTGCGCTAGGACCAACGGCTGGAGCAAGAGAACCAACGGAGGCATTGGTCTCGAACTCTTCATCAATTATCACTATCTCAGACTCCTGGGTCTGCATGTATTTAGGGCTTGGTGCGCCAAGTGGCTCACTGGAGACCATGGCAAACCTGTCAGTGGCAAGGCCGAACGAGAAGATGGCCTCCATCTGCCTATAGTTGGCGAATGGCTTGTTCAGATACTCGGTATCCTTGGGGTGATCCTGAAACAAGGAATTGCAAAGAGGTTAGTGGTAGTTAGCGAGATTACAAAATGGAATTGTAGGGATGTTACTGCAAGAACTGAAGTTAGTTAGTACCGAGATGTGTCCCCTGTAGTAGGCGTCCTCCAAGATGATGGTGTAGGTCTCCTCATCCCAGCTAGCTCTGCTAAGGTCTCTGAGCTTGGACACATGGATCCACCTGGTCCTCCATTTACGCAGGTGGTTGTACACCTGCTGTGAGAACACCTCGATGCCACAAAACTCAAACACCTTGTGGGCAACAGTTTTCAGGTGCATCTCCTTGAACCCCTTCTCCGTCCTAACACTGCTCTTGATAATCTCACACATTTGATTGAGCATGAACGCCGAGAGGAACGGTTTCCACTTCATGGTGCCCTTTACCTCCTTTGTAGTGGCATGTGCTGTGGGTTTTTCCATCCTTGATGGCGTTCTTTTTGGCCATGATCTTGGCAACTTTCTCTACAATCTGCTCCACTGTGTACCCGGTCATCGAAGGCATAGACAAGATCTCCGAGCACTGAGGATAGGTGAGCCTCAAAGGCGGGAGATAGGGCTGGGTCTTAGCGACAAAGGTGGTCTCCTGAGAATCCATGAGGGCCTGGTTGAACTCATCAGGGGTCATGTCCTACAGATCTCACGGTCGCACATATCAGGACCTAGACTAGACATGAACATAAGCTTATAGGACGTAGAAAAATTTACCTACCTAGACATGCAATAAGTCCACAAAACACCGACCTATGACTACACCGAGCAGTTCATTGGGTATACTAACATAGATCTTCCGCAAACTACAATCAAATCTAGGAGGTGGTAACGGATCAAAGCTAATGCACCTGGGGTTTGATGAAACTCGATGACATCGGAGGAGCGAAGCGCGTCGCCGCTAAAGATCTTGGAGAAGAACACCTTCACCAACCAATCTTAAAGCACCACCACTACTACCGCCGCTTATAACTACAGGCTGATGAAGAACTTCGCCGACTTGCGAGCTCGAAGAATGGGGAAATGGTGGCGAGGCACTACGTGGTGAGCCAGGTGGTGATATATACTCACTGTTCAAAAAATCATCTGAATCAATGATTAATAGGCCGATTAATCGCTACTAGGGACCTAACTGTGTCAATTACCATTAGTCAGTGTTGTTAATCCTTTAGACCGACTGATAGCTCTGATAGGCCGATTACTAGGTATATTTTGGACTAACTACCACACTCGGTCAAAAAATCTGCAAAATTTTCAACGCATATCGTCCTTCCAACCGCTAGCCGTCCCAATGAAGTAGGATTTGTGATGCTCCCACTCGATTCCCGCCTCTAAGAGCTCGATTCCGACCGTCACCAACTAGTACCTTGGGTAGGTGGTGGGAGAAGAGCAACTTTAGTGGTCAAACAAGGATAAACAGAAGGAGGGTCCATGGTACTAGTGGTGGATCCTGAGTCGCTCGTAACCTTGAAGATAAGGTCGAAGAGGAGAAGTGTGTGTGTTTTAATTGGCTTTTGGGATCTAGATACGTAGGGCCAGGCATATAAAGGCCCATGTACTATTTTTTCTTATATACACGTGTTTCAGGTGCTAATTTGTGTAGGTTGCACCGATTAATAGCCGACCGATTAAATTAGTTAATCATCCGAATTATGATTAGTTGCTACTCCCAAACGGACCGAGTAGTTAATGATTACCGATTTTCTTACCATTGATATACTGCCACGCTTATGCGTGCGGTGACAAAATTTCTCCTGCCAGCTTTTGGGGGAAAGCCGCGGCTCGCGCCTGTCGTCGGATTGATGACAAGTACGCCATGAGGGGGTCCTCGAGGCATGCGGAACAGAGGGGTGTGAGACATATGGTATTCTAGGACGATGAGCACACAAGTTTACCCAGGTTCGAATCCGCCGGCTTTGGACGGATCCTACTCCTGCTAGCAATCCAGTAATACGGCAGAGCCGGAATATGGGTTATAAGGTTTTCGCCTGTGCGAGTTGAGATTGTAGACTATTGAGGGTGCCCTAAAGGCTCTCCCTAGGACGACTTATATAGATATCCGGCCTAGGGTTTATAAGAGAGATCTATGCGGCTACGACTAAGAGTCGGTTATAGAGTACATATTGAACTACAAGTAACACTATGGGCCTAAGTCGGTAAGTCTTCTGGGCCTTCCTGTAGCCGGATTGGACTCCGTCTTCTCTCCCTGACTGGGTCGCCCGTGAAGCAAAGCTCTAACCCGAAGTGGGCCACCCTGGTCAGTGAGGAACTGTGAGGATACCCGGAAAGTATATCCCAAAAGCAGCCCCCGGAGGCCTCCAAGATCCAAAGTCGGATTTATCATCATCTAGCTTAATCTTCGTCTTGCAGAATCTTGAAGGGTTCCTGAAACTTCATAATGAAAAATATGATCCGGGTCTTAAAAATAAGTCGGACCTATCAACAGGTTACTCGGATTTTCCAGCTTGATTTCAAACTAAGCCGGAACTTGGTCTCTAACGCCGCCTGACACAAGTCATGGTCAAGTCACGTCATCTGACAGGAATTCCGTCAGCACGACCGTTGGTGGGTTCGCGGTTCGCGGAACCGAGGCGCCATTTCAATGCATGCGCGGAGATCAAGGCGACGCAATCATCGCGTGGGACCTTCCCAGTTCCTTCCACGACGTGTGGCGGTTACACTGTAGCGTTTGCACGAATCTTAGTGTAGTTAGGTGGATATAATGGGTTAGGATTTTCTCCTTCTCCTTTCACCTGTCCTTTGCCTTTTCCTTTCCTCCCAATCTCTCTACGCGCACAGAGCTCCTCCGTTCCTCCCCCAAAATACTCCCAGCGCCGCCCATCCTAGGTCATCTGCCCACCGGAGAAATGGCCTCTTCTTCCTCTTCCGGACTGGCGGCAGCGGCGGTGACGGCGGCGATGGAAGCAGTGGCGGAGAAGGAGAGCTTTCGCGGGCTCTGGATCCCTTGCGTGCTCGACGACGAGAAGCTCCAGAATGTGGAGAAGGAAGGGCTCCTCCACGCCGGCGACTGGCAGAGCGGCTTCGAGGAAACCGTCCCCAACCCGCGCGCCGACGAGCGGGTCCACTTTGACACCCACCTCGACAGAGGTTTGTCGTTTCCTCCCTCGGAGTTCTTCTCCGAGGTGATTGATAATTACGGAGTTCAACTCCATCATCTTCCTCCCAACTCTCTCTTAGAGATGAGCGCTTACGCTTCTTTGTGTGAGGGCTTTCTCGGCATTAGGCCGAGTTTGACTCTATTCCGGTACTATTTTCATGTCCGGAGAAACTCTATCACCGCCGGTGTTCCTTACATCACCGGTACTATTAGTTTTTATCTTAGACGCGAGCGCGCATATCCCAAAATTCTAGCCAGTGACTCGGTCAAACAATGGCCAGCCACATTCTTTTACCATAAGGATATTCCGGCTCCCGACAAAGCCACTGCTTTGCCGGCTTTCATCGACGGAGCTGCCACGCCCCAACCATCCTGGGACGAGGCTCCTCCGGCTCTTACTGAAGATCTGATCCTTGCTAAGAGGCGGATCGAATACTTGATCAAACACAAGGTACTGAAGGGATCCGACTTGGCCCAATGCTAGGTCACTCGTCGGATCCAGCCCCTTCAGTACCACGGAACCCAACTGATGCACTCCATCACGTCGTCCAAGAAAGACTCCCTCTGTATCAGCCCCAAAGCCTACACCACACGAGGCTATATAAGCCAGATCAAGTGGCTGATTAGGGAGCGGATCGAGAGGAGGATCCCGGAGGTTTCTCTAGATATGCATATGGCGGATAACCCCGTAGTGCCGGTAAGCTTCTATCAGTACACATTTTTATGTGTTTCAATCTTCGAGTTACATTGCAATACTGATATATTTTCTTATTTTTAGCTTGCTGACCTCCCCGAGTCGGAACTTGCTCCACTCGAAGGATATCCTCCAGAGTTCTCTCAGGAGACAGAGGTGGTTCCATTGCTGGACCTTTCGCTCAAGAAGCGCAAAGCTCCGACAGTGGCTGTTGGCACAAAGGAGGTTCCCGTCGTGAAGAGGTAACTTTCCATCACAACTTCCGCCTTTGCACTTTATTCAAATTTCCTTCCGAGATGTAATGTTTCCGACTTTACTACATTCTCAGAGCAAAACCGCTCATCAAGGGTAAGGGGAAGGGAACTTCTTTGAAGCCCTTGCGTCAGACAAAGCTTACCATAGCTTCTCCTGCCGTGGCTCCTCCGACTCCTGCCCCTCAACCTTCCGCAACACTGGTGATCTCTCCGGATGCCGTAGAAGATCCGGCTCCTTCAACAGAGCCTGCGAACCTTGAGTCGCAAACTGACTTCACCATGGGTGGGTCAAATTTAGATAAGGGTGAACCCTCTTTGGGCAATGATCCCTCGGCAGAAACCTTCGCCGAAAACCTTACCAGCAATCCGGGACTTGCCAAGTATGGCCTGTCCCGGAAATCTGCTGAAGAAATCCAGCGGCTCGCCAGGCAATGCCTGGAGAAAAGAAACTTATCTGCCGAAGAAGAAGCACAAGAGGCAGAGGACGTCAAGTTCTCCGACCT
This sequence comes from Avena insularis, assembly GCA_023614405.1. Classification (NCBI taxonomy): domain Eukaryota; kingdom Viridiplantae; phylum Streptophyta; class Magnoliopsida; order Poales; family Poaceae; genus Avena; species Avena insularis. The sequence continues at coordinate 87,946,210 of CM042696.1, read as the reverse complement.
TCTTGCCCAGGTGCGCCTTCACGACGAGAGATAAGGACTGGTGAGCTTCCAACAACACCAGTGATTCCTCTAACTCTCGCTGAGAAGGTGGCTGTTGAAGTGAACGCGAGTTTGGATAAACTCACTCGCGAACAATATGTAAGTCGGAATTCCAACTCCTGTTTTTCATTTATTGTATTTTATATCATATCCTCTATCCCCCAAGCATGAAGTAGGATAAAATTCTGAGTTTATGCTTCATTAGGATGCCAAAGAATGAACTAGTGTAGCCCCCAAGGCTCGTGCTGATATTAACAAAAATATTAGCCCGAGTCTTAAGTAGCTTTCTGACTTTGGGTATTTTGACTTACAGAAAGTATGTTCCTATAACCAGGATTTATTGAAGAATGGATGTGATAAGCGGAGAGAGATCAAGGCTCTCCGACTTAAAAATGCTGAACTTAAAGTATCCAAGGATGAGGCTGAAGGTAAACATTTCGAGACTCAAGCCTTGTATTTCATGTTTTCATAGTCGAACTTTTTCTGAACTGTTGTTCTTTTTGACTTACAGCGCTGGTAAAACAATCATGCGCCATGATTGAAGAGGCCGAGAACCTCAAGACCTTGGTGGTGGAGAACAAGGAGCTTCGCCAAGAGCTGGATAAGCTCAAGGCGGATCATGAAAAGAGCATAGCTCAAGTCCTTGAGTCTTCCTCCATGGCTACTGATGAGCGTGATCACAAGACTGATGCTCAAGATAAAACAATCTCGGACCTCAAAAATGAGCTTGATAGAGAGAAGGATCTTTCCGAGGCGCTCCGGGCTGAACTCCAGAGTCTTCGGGAAGAGAAGACCAAAATCGACGACGTTATTTTTGGTACGTTCCATCTGTCTGACTTTTCCACTTTCTTCGACTTCTATCAATGTCGGACTTTTCTTGACTTTGTTTTGTGTATAGGTCCTCTGAACTTGACGGACTCTTCCTCCACCGAGCCCCGCACCCACCGGCTTACCCAAGTCGGTGACCTGCTTCATGACTTCCGCCAATCCCTTGAGGACATCGGCGAAGCTCTCAAGATTCTGGACATGCACAACATGTCGGATTTTCAAGTGCGGGACAAGGCAAAGGAGATGCCGCAGCTTGTTCAGGATTGGAATATGTCCTATGCGCGGACTGCGGCGCAGAATGCTCTCACCATGGTCATGAGCCATCATGGAAACATGGAAACATGGATATATGGCAAGTGACCAGAGGGTACTGCAAAGTAGATGAAGACATGGAATATGTCCTATGCGCGGATTGCGGCGCAGAATGCTCTCACCATGGTCATGAGCCATCATGGAAACATGGAAACATGGATATATGGCAAGTGACCAGAGGGTACTGCAAAGTAGATGAAGACGGCCAGGAGCAGGACCTTCAAGCCATCATGCACTCCTGCACCGGATATGGGTGTCACGTGGCTGACTTGACCAACTATGAGACCCCTTTCTTCACCTACGTGGCTACTCCGCCTCCTCCTCCAGAAGAATCAGCAGAAGTTTTCGACGATGCACGCACCATCTCGGATGCGGACATCTCGGAACGATACCAAGGCGGCGTATCCAGCGAGCCGGCGGCTCCTTCCTCTCCTGCATCGTAGATTAGCAGAAATACTTGTGTTATTCTGAAAAACATGATGGGCTTGTAAATATGCAGTACTACTATTTTGCTAGTGCTAAGCTTTTGATCTATTCAGCACTTTTGGCTTTAAATTTTTGTGTGCCTGAAATGTTTTCATAAGCACTTGTATTTTTTCGTCTATACTTATTTTTTATCTGGCTTTCCGCCTCGTTCCTTTCGTGAGACGGCTAAACCTTCTGCCGGAAACTTTGCCGAGCAACGAAGCTCAATCGCTAAACCAGTTTAAACTCGGAAACAAAGCCAGCTTCCATTACCAACAATTCACTACTCGGAAAATGCCCACATCCAGCAATCAGACAAATAACCAAAGTAAAGACTAGAAACTTTAGAGTTATACCCGAGGGTAGCAGTTTTAGAATCGGAAATCTAAACCAGAACGAGCATGAGCATAAAGTACTTTCAAGCATTCTGGGATTTTCGACTATGACATGATCATTCGGAAATAAGATGGTAAAAACTTCTCAGAAAAAATTGAGGCAACCAAAACTTTTATTATCCACAGAACATGTACATATATATGATTACAAAGAAAGATAAACTAAGAATAAAAGGGACGTAGCTGAGCAATATTCCACGGTCTGTTTAACTCATCCGGATTTGTACTGCCTCCATCTCTCTTTCTCTTCTTAGTAGCAGGTCTTTTTTTGACTGGCCTCATGTCAGTTAAGTAGTACGATCCATTGTGCAATACTCGACTAACTAAAAAGGGCCCTTCCCATACTAGGGAAAGTTTGTGCTTTCTTTGTTGCACAAGCCGGAGAACCAAACCACCTTTATTAAAAGATCTATTTCGGACTCTCTAGCTATGATATTTGCGTAACTTCTGCTGATAGGATGTAGATCTCATTTCAGCAACGACGCGAACTTCTTCGACTAAGTCGAGATCATTTTGTCGAGAAATCTCGGCATCCTCTTCAATATACGCGGCCACTCTAGGAGAAGTGTGAATCAAATCACTAGGAAGAACTGCTTCTGCACCATAGACCAAGAAGAAAGGTGTGTATCCGATTGACCTGTTTGGAGTCGTTCGTAAACTCCATATTATAGAGGGTAATTCCTCTGCCCAAGCCCCTGCAGCACGTCGTAGTGGTGCTTCGAGACTCGGTTTTAGGCCTTGTAGGATTAAACCATTTGCTCTTTCGACTTGTCCGTTAGCCTATGGATGTGCGACTGACGCAATGTCAAGCCGGATATTTTGCTCGTTGCAGAATTCGGACAATTCTCCCATAGATAAGTTACTCCCGTTGTCCGTGATAATACTATGTGGATAACCATACCGGATTATAACATCCTCAACAAATCTTTTGGTTGTCGCTCCATCACAACTAGTAACAGGTTTAGCCTCAATCCATTTGGTGAATTTATCCACCCTTACTAAGAGGTGAGTAAATCCACTTGGAGCTCGTTTAAAAGGTCCTACCATATCAAGCCCCTAGACCGCAAAAGGCCATGTTATAGGTATTGTTCGCAGCTGATCAGCCGGAACGTGAGCTTGTTTGGCGTACTTTTGGCAGCATTTGCACGTCTTGACTAATCGTTCGGCATCTGCCTGAGCTGTAAGCCAGAAAAATCCGTGTCTAAAAGCTTTTGCCACTAAAGATTTGGCTGCAGCATGGTGACCACACTCGCCTTCGTGGATTTCCCTTAAGATTTCCACTCCTTCTTCCGGAGATACACAGCGCTGAAAAACCCCAGAAACACTCCGCTTATAGAGCTCACCTTTAACAATAGTATAGGCTTTTGCTCGTCGGATAATCTGTCGGCTCAGCACCTCATCTTCGGGTAATTTTCCATCTACCAAATAATCGAGGTAGGGTTGAGTCCATCTAGGAATAACAGCCAGAACTGCTATCAAAGGTGTGTCGGATTTGATCGGATATTCCTCATCTACTCCCTTCATTGAGGGAACTTTGAGGTGCTCTAAAAAGCGCCATCCGGGGCCTCTTTCCGTGCAGAACCTATCCGAGATAATGCGTCTGCTTCCTCATTTTCTGCTCGAGGGATATGTTGAACTTCAAATCCTTCGAACGATTTAGATAGATCATCCACAACATCTTTATATGCTGCCATGTGCTTATTTGCATTACAAATATCCGACACTTGTTGAGCAACAAGATCTGAATCTCCGTAACACATCAAACGTCGGATGCCAATATCCTTAGCAATCAGGATTCCATGCAGCAGTGCTTCATACTCGGCAATATTATTTGTCGCTATGAAGTGGATCTGCAACACGTATAAAAGTTTATCTCATTGGGGTGATTTGAGCACCACGCCAGCCCCCGAGCCCCCGCGAGCCTTAGACCCATCAAAATAGAGGGTCCAATATTCCGACTCAGGGAGGATCATGTTCTCCTTCGTCTCTGTCCAATCAGCGACAAATTCAGCAAGGATATGGGATTTGATTGCTGTCCGAGGTTTATACTCAATATCAAAAGCTGAAAGCTCTATGCCCCATTTGGCGGACGGCGTCTGTGGCGTCCTGTTGATTATATCTCTCATGGGAGCTGTGCTCACCATGGTAATTGGATGCTCCTGAAAGTAGTGTCGCAACTTACGAGATGCTAGAAAAACACCGTAAGACAACTTTTGATAATGCGGATACCGCTGTTTTGACTCTGTTAGGACTTCACTGACAAAGTAAGTCGGACGCTGCACCAGGTGCTTCTGATTTTCCTCCGGTCTCTCCACCACCATGATGATACTAACGACCTTATTTGTCGCAGCAAGATAAAGCAACATCGGTTCTTGAGGTTCCGGCGCTGCAAGGATAGGAGCAGATGAGAGTACTTTCTTCAGGTCTTGTAGTGTAGCTTCAGCTTCATCAGTCCAAACAAAATCTTTGGTCTTTTTCAGGAGTTTGTATAATGGTGCGGCTCGTTCACCAAGCCGGCTTACAAACCGACTGACTGCAGCGATGCAACCAGTTAGTCTTTGTACGTCCTTCAGGCGAGTTGGCCTAGAAATATTGAGTATAGCCTTGATTTTGTCCCGGTTCACCTCTATGCCTCTCTAAGACACGATGAAACCTAACAATTTTCCGGCTGGTATTCCAAAGAAGCACTTCTTCGGGTTAAGCATGATGTTGTATTTTCGTAGGTTGGCAAATGTTTCCTCCAAGTCGGAAATCAGCGTTTCCTTCTTTTTGGACATTACTGCAATATCATCCACGTATGCATGCACATTGCGTCCGAGTTGGTCGTGGAGGCAACGCTACATCGTGCGCTGGTACGTAGCTCCTGCGTTCTTCAGCCCAAAGGGCATCGTAACAAAACAGAAGGTTCCGAAGGGGGTTATGAATGAAGTTTTGACTTTGTCAGATTCCTTCATCCGAATTTGATGATAACCGGAATATGCGCCGAGAAAACAGAGGAGTTCCGAGCCTGCCATAGAATCGATAACTTGATCAATTCTAGGCAGAGCGAACGGATCTTTTGGACAAGCCTTGTTCAAGGCAGTATAATCAACACACATCCTTAAATCAGTGGTGTCCTTTTTAGGGACCATTACAGGATTGGCCGACCACTCAGTGTGGATGACCTCTTCTATGAATCCAGCTAACTCGAGCCATGCTAGTTCCTTAGCTATTGCCTTATGCTTTTCATCGCTGAAACGTCGTAAGGACTGTTTGACAGGTTTAGCGTTCGGGTTTACATTTAAAGAGTGCTCAGCAAGTTCCCTAGGTACTCCGGTCATGTCAGATGGCTGCCATGCGAAGATATCTTGATTTGCTTGGAGGAACTTGACGAGCGCGCTTTCCTATGCGCTACCTAGGCCTACGCCTATCTGGGTCACCTTGGAGGGTTCATCATCCTTCAACGGCGTCTTCTTCGTCTCTTATGATGCCTTGAACTCCGGATTTGGCTTTGTCACCTCCTTATTCGTTGTGGGCATCTCGGACGGATCTATGCTTTTATTGATTTCCTGGTACTCCTGGGCGTGCAGCACGGCTTCGGCAAAGGCGACATTTCCATCCTCGCACTCTCGCGCTTTCTTCGGGTCTCCCTTGATGGTGATCACGCTGTTGGGACCTGGAATTTTCATCATATTGTAAATGTAACACGGACGAGCCATAAAAGCCCAGTAAGCCGGACGTCCGAATATAGCGTGGTACGCGCTCTTGAACGGGACCACTTCGAAGGAAAGTGCCTCCGTCCGATAGTTCTTTGGAGTTCCAAAGGTAACATCCAAAGTGATCTCTCCAGGGAATTGGCTTGTCTTTCTGGGACAACTCCGTGAAAGATCACAGAGCTATGGTTCAGCTGTGTTTCCGAGATCTTCATCCGGCGTAGCGTTTCGACATAGAGAATATTGATACTGCTACCACCGTCCATGAGGGTCTTGGAGAAACCATAACCGTCAATCGGTGGATTGACGATTAAAGCGTATTTTCCTCGCATGTGTAACTTAGGCAGGTGATCATCGCGATCAAATGTGATTGCCACTTCAGACCAGTCCAGATACTGGGGGACAGCCGAAACTATTGCATTGAGCTCGTGTAGAACTGCTTTTTTGACCTTTGCTGGTTGAGATCCGAGGAAAGTGACATAAGTGTCCTTTTTGGTGGGGAAAGTTTTCTTCCCTTCCGGCTTGGGATTTGAAGCATCAGCTTCCTCCATGTCGGAATCTTCCTTGGTCTCTTTTTCTTTTTCGGGATTCTTCTTTCCCTTCTTCCGCTTAGCTTTGTAGCCCGCGGTATCATCTCTTTTGATGTCATCATTGAAACGACATTCGGCGTTGGTATAGGATGAGCCCGCATTGGCGTCTAGGTGATGCACACATGGGTTATTGGCAATGTCGGCCCAAGAGTAGGTTTTTCCTGGTTGCTAGTCTCCTCTACCCTGGACTCTTGAAGTTCCACGCCCACGCCCACGACCTCCGCCGCGTCCTCCTCGTCCTCCAGACCCGAAAGTAGCAGTGACCACTGCTGTTTCCGCGTTGGGTTTTTATTCCGAGGTATTTTTGCGCTTCTGAGCTTGTTGCTTTGGTTGTTTTGCCGACTAAGGCACAGCTAGGGCATTGAGCAATCCCTCTGCATCGTCGTCAGCATCTGCATACTTGCTCGCTGTTTCTATCATCTCTCCCAAATTAGTGACCTTGTCACACTTCAAGCGATGGCGCAGTAGACCAATTGGGAGACCTGCAATGAAAGCTTCAATCGCAGTTTGATCATTTACTCCTTCAAAGGAGTTCTTGGTGTCGATCCATCGTCCGAGGTAATCTCGGCAAGTTTCTCTGGCTTTCTGGGTGCAACACTGTAGGTCTCCCACCGTACAGGGCCTCTGATATGTGCCTTCAAAATTCCGAAAGAACACACTTTGCATGTCATACCAGTTATGGATGGTGTTCTCTAGAAGTTCATTGAGCCATGATCGTGCCATCTTCCGCAACATAAGTGGGAGATATTGGGTTGCGACTAGGCTGTTTCCGCCTTTAGCGATGCAGCAAGCTTGGAAGAAATCCTGTAGCTAGGTATCTAGCCTAGCAATGCCATCGTAGGCTTGGATATGTCTTGAGATAGCAAATCCTTCCGGGAATTTTGTAGCTCTGATGCGTGGTCCGAAGCACTTTGGGCCCACGTAGATATCATCGTTTTCGTAGCGCTGAGCCTCTATGTTGGAGTTGATCCTGTGCCTTGCGTCGTTCGGGGATAAAGATCGTCCCGAATGTCGGCTGTGGCTACGGTGCCTTGGAGCCAGACTTCGGCTTCTGCCACCACCTCCTCCGTCATGTCGTCCTCCTTGCCCTCCTTGGGAGCCGTTGTGATGACTGTGTGGTGGAGAGGGTGGGGCAGTTGGATAGTTTCCGGCTGATCGCCGGCCTACATCCGGAACGTCATTATTTCGGTTCCGAGGAGGGTCTTGACTACCACGAGCCCCCTGCCGGCTTGTCCTGGCATGGTTTTTGTTGTTTCTTCGTCCGTCGTTCCCACCATGGTGAGGCTCAGCCGGATGGCTTGCATGTCTAGGAGGTGGCATTTTTTGACGATCCTCCTCCCGACGTTTCTCTTTATCTTCTCCCCTTCGATCATTGGACTCTCATCGGGGAGGATTCCTCGGATTCAGTGCAGCAATGGCCTCTTTCTCAGCCGCTGGGGCGACGTTGCTCCAGTCACGCGTAGTCCTGTGATGTTGTCCTGACGATCCGGTTCTCGAATAATTGTCCTCCCTTCGTTCGGGGCGATAATGCTGCTCTGGAACACGATGGGGTCTTACGTCAGCCCATGCCAGATCTGTGCGACATTGGTCGGAATCTGAGACCAGTTTTTAACTTCCGGACAGGGCGACCTTTTGCTGCTCCAGTCCTTGTTGAGTAGTTTGATACCCACACGGATCTCCTCTGGTCCTGGATTAGCCGATAGAATTTCCCGGGCCGCCACGGTATTCTGTACTAGGGTTGGATATAACCAATCTCCTTTGCTATCTTTCCGTGGCTTCCCCATCTCATCTCCGAAAAGGACGGCACGGATATGTGGGAATTGGTCGTCATTGGTGTGACGCTTCCGTGTCTTCTGATGCAACCGAGACATATAATCCTTAGTTGCCATGCGTTTCTTCTCCTCCTCGATGTTTTTGGCTTCATCCAGGAGTTGACGACGCGCTTCTAGGGCTTGGGCCCTTTCGTCCAGTTCTTCAGCAGTAAGTTCTACAGCTGTAGGTATAGGTGTGGTTAATGCAGCATCGATGAGTTTACACGCACCTTCAGTGATCACGTGTCCATCCATCGATTCTTCTTTTTTCGGCTCTTCTAGGATGAGTGCTCCATCCGAGTCTTCTTCGTATTCCTCGGCAATCACCTCCTCTGCCAGAGGGTCTTTTGTCGGGGTCTTGTTTTTCTTGTTCTTCTTCTTTGCCTTCTTGGCAGCGCCGGTAGCAAAGACGGCTTTGGGCTCGTTTCCCGGAGTCAAGCTCTGATCAGTACTTTCGGACATCTGGACCTCGGGATTATCTCTGACGTCCATGTCATTCTGCGCTTTGGGAGAGTGTTCCCCGGATCCTTCATCCATGGCTTCTCCTTCTTCTACAGCCTTGGAGTTGTACTCCTCTTCATATTCCGCGGAGAACTTTCGGAAATCTGCTGACGTCATCGATTCATCCGAGGATGCGGGTACGTCGGTGTTTGTTCCGATTGCCTCTAGCACAGAGTCGGTGTTTTCTCCAGCATCGGCAGAGCCGGATCCGGATCCCACGTAACCGACGAAGTGCGACGCGTGCTTCCTGAGGTACCTGCGGCTTTCGCGATCTGCCATGTCGAAACTTTTGATGGTCTCGAGAATTGCATCTGCGCTTGCATCTTGCATTATCATACGTCGTAGTGTGTACCTTATGAAAGGTCTGTCTGTCTCGGCATCATCAGAGCCGGAATCAGTGTCATTGATATGCTCCTCCTGGATTTCGACTTCCGCGGGCGGGTCGATCTGGGATACGGTCTCTCCGAGGAGATCCACTCCATATTTGGCTTGAACCACTAGGTCTTCCTCAGGCTCGGATTTCTCTACTATCTCCGCAGCTGGTGCGGGCTGGGTGGGATTAGGATTTTCTGAGATCCGGGACTCTGCCGCCTCCGCGGACAAAGGGGACCTAGAAGATTCTTCTGCCTCTATCATCACCGCTGGGGTGGGTGGGGCAGGTTCAGCGAAACCGATGTAAACATCGATCTCTCCAAAAGACATGATTGTGTAGGCAGTCACAGCCTCCCTAGCCGAAATCCAAGTCTCGTCGAGAACGATGAGAGGGACGTTGCTGGCGTAGAGGATGCGACCAACGGCGATAGTCTCGCCGATTCTGATTCTTGCAGATTCCGCTCGGAATGCAGATCCGAAGCTCACTTGCCCCACGGTGGGCGCCAACTGTCGTCGGATTGATGACAAGTACGCCATGAGAGGGTCCTCGAGGCGTGCGGAAGAGAGGGGTGTGAGACGTACGGTATTCTGGGACGGTGAGCACACAAGTTTACCTAGGTTCGAATCCGCCGGCTTTGGACGGATCCTACTCCTGCTAGCAATCGATGTCTGGCAGAGCCGGAATATGGGTTACAAGGGTTTCGCCTGTGCGAGTTGAGATTGTAGACTATTGAGGGTGCCCTAAAGGCTCTCCCTAGGACGGCTTATATAGATATCCAGCCTAGGGTTTACAAGAGAGATCTATCTGGCTACAACTAAGAGTCGGTTACAGAGTACATCTTGAACTACAAGTAACACTATGGGCCTAAGTCGGTAAGTCTTCTGGGCCTTCCCGTAGCCGGATTGGACTCCGTCTTCTCTCCCTGACTGGGCCGCCCGTGAAGCAAAGCTCTAACCCGAAGTGGGCCACCCTGGTCAGTGAGGAACTGTGAGGATACCCAGAAAGTATATCCCCAACAGCGTCATCGCCAAGATCACATGGAAGGCATGCGGTTTCCCCTGCTTTTGCACGAACGCAGCCTATCCCCGCGGAAATGATCGATTTGGACGTTCCCAGCGGACCAAGTTTTGGGCAGTTTTAAATCTCGTGCGGTGCAAGAAAACTGTGCGACCCAGGAAAATAAACAGGCTTATTTCTTCGGGTCCGGTGCGAAAAGCGGAAAAATGACCATCAAACACGCCCCTCTGCACGCTTTCATCATTTTTTTGTGCATGTCAACTTCATTCAGATTTTTGAAACTTGATAAATCTGATCGAGACTGATATGGGTATGCTTGTGGATTTACCCTTGAGGTGCCCGATCTTCATGGATTTGAGGCGGGGAGTGAGGAACACACGATGAACATGATGAATGTAACTCTAATGCAAGGTTAATATACAAAGACACACCAAATCACACCCGATTCGATTTGCTCCCGTTGGTTCGAATAACCAATCCAATAGAATCCTTGGCGAGAGACCTTGTAGTAGAATCACCAAAGGAGAGATCGAAAAGCGGATGATAGAATCCAAATCAAGGAGAGACTCGCAACTAAGTAGAATCTCAAAGGGGAGAGACCAAGCACTACTAGAATCCTTGACAAGGAGAGACCAAACACTTGAGGAGGGTCTTGACGACTTGGAGAAGGGCACCGACTCTAAGGCCTTGTACAACTCATAGATCTACTATAGAGTGGGGGTTCCCATCCAGGGTTTGGCACATGCCTCAATTCATCATCATCTCTCCCTAGATCTGAGCGACAAGAGGGCTATTTATAGTGAAGGGGATATGCCCTGGGAGGCAATAATAAAGTTGTTATTATATGTATTCCAAGTATATGATAAATTTTTATTTTGCATGCTATAATTGTATTAATACGGAAACGTTAATACATGTGTGTTTAATAAACAAATAGAAAGTTCCTAGTTATGCCTCTCTTAAACTAGCTCATTGATTAACAAGATGATCAAAGTTTCCTGATCATGGACATTGGATGTTGTTAATAACAAGGTCACAACATTTATGGAATGATGTGATGAACATTCATCTGAAGTATAGCATTACGATCAAAGTCATTGTGTTTATATTGCTATAACATCATACGAAGTAATCCTAGTCCTTAGACCATGATATCATGTTAATCACTAACACTAGAAGAGTGTCTTGATAACATCAAACGTCACACCGTGAAAGGGTGACTATAAAGGTGGGTTCAGTTCTACGAAGATGTTATGTAGAGGCTCATGGATCAAGAGTGGAATTTTTCCATCCCGATGATGGATAGATATACTCTGGGCACTCTCTATGATATCACATTAAGAATAGCTTACAAGCAGGTGATATGATCACTAGAATGTTATATCACGGGAACAAGAAAAGAGTGCATGTCGGTAACAAGATCAAACTAGGTATAGAGATGCCAATGATCGAATCTCGGACATGTAATATATCGCGAGACAAAGGGATTAAGTTACTAGCGTTAAAGGTTCTCACGATCCAGAAGTTACCGTTGAATGTGTGGGAGTCTATGGATCTCCAGGTCCCACTTCTGATTATTGATCTGAGAGGGGTCTCGATCATGTCTGCATTATTCGCGAATTGTAGGGTTACACACTTAAGGGATACCAACACCATTTGGAGCAAATATGTTCTAGACGAAAGATTTGCAAAGCGCTGGAATTATTTCAATAGACACTAGAATTGTTTCGGGTGAAATTGGTTCTGCATGTGATATTGAAATATTGTAGGGGGTTTTATGTGAATGTTTGATAATTAAAGTAATTAAGTAAATTCTGAAAAAATAAATAAAAGACTTTTATTAAATGAGAGTTGTATTAAATTTGGTGGAAATTTAATGCATTTTGAGTGGGATTTTGAGTGGAGAAAATGGAGGGCCAAATTTATGTGAGTGGAACTTGCCCACATGAATGAGGAAGAGGTGGGGGAACCCCTCCCATGGTGCGTCGGCCATGGGGAGGGGCTGCCCCCTCTCCTATAGAATGCCCCCCTCTCACTCCTTCTCACTCACACCTCCTCGTGAAGGATCTCTCTCCCTCTCTAGAATTATTTCCCCATGGTCTCGGATTAGCGAGATACATATTCCCGGTGGCATTTCGTATGGAAGGAGTTGCTTCTTCTGCTGCATCGTTGGAGCGGGAAGGTGTTTGTTCGGTGGCCTGAACGTGTGTGTGATCACACATGTGTTGCTGAGTTGCGGCGCCAGACTTCTTCTCGATCCTGAGATCGACAAGCGCTCGACTACATCATCCACGAGTTCAACCTCGTTACACTTTGTTGGTCTACAAGGGTATGTTCTCTATGGATGTATATCCACCCGTATCTTGTATCTAGTAGATAGATCTTGGTGCTTAGTAGTTACCATCATAGGATTTTTTTTGTTTTCTATGCTGTGAACCCAACATATAGTACTAGGGGCGAAGGGGTAGGTAGGAGGGAATATTCCGAGCATCAAACCCTTCATAGTGCGCAGACTGGCATTTTCGGCGATAAGTTCAGTCACGCCAAAATTGGCGTTGGTATTTCCGGCGGGCACCGGTTTGCTATTCTGTATAGTGTTTTGGTGTTCGCTGGTTTGCTTTGGTGGTGACCAGGAATTCCGGCGGGCGGCCGGTCCTGGCACTGGAAGTTCCAGCATGGATCCCGGTGGCGCCGGGCCTTGCGTCGGAATCCTTCTTCCGTCTTCTTTTCCAGGATTCTTGCTTGGGTGTCTTGGCTCCAGGTTCATCCTTGTCGTCTCCTCTTGGCATCATGGTCATGGACCTAGTCATATCATGGGCGTTTGTCTCAAGTAGGATTCCGTTCACACGATAGCCAATGGATGTTAAGAGATGGAAGGAATTCACTTTGTACGAGTAGTTGGTGTAGCATGATGTGGACCAATGGTAAATGCTGTGTGTTGGGATGCATCATCTCCCCCCGCTTGAAAACGAGTCGACCTCGATGATGTTCTTCCATCATGCAAGGAAGGAGTTGTGCTCTTGGCCTTGTTCTTGGACACGCACGGTGTCAAAGCCATTCTCAAACATGTTGAATAGCTTGTGGTACTTCTTTCCATCATGTTGTGGCTAGAGATCTTATAGCATGATCCTTGAAGGTGGTGGTCTATCTTGGCTACCTTGCAAAACTGACAACAAAGAGAGAGAATTGTATGATGAATTGTTAGTATGGGTCACACTCAAGTCTCTCTTCTCACATTTGGTGGATTGCATCGTGGCACTCATGATTTTTCCACTCATTTGGGGCTTGTGGCACTCACTTTCTTGATGGTGGTTCACTCTCTCACCACTCATCTCACAAGGGTCCTTGGCTTGCTTTATCTTGTGCACGGATGTCATGTTGGATGCGATAACTTGGCTTGGCATCATCGGTTGGAGCACGAATGTCTTGTCGTTCCACTTGAAGGAGTATTGGTTAGTGATGCAATGATGTATGGCTCTTCTATCGTATTGCCATAATCTCCCAAGTAGCATGTGGCACACAGACATTGGCACAACATCACACTCGAAGGTGTCTTCATATGGGCCAATCTTGAAGGAGAAGTTGACCTTTGATGTTATCTTGAGTGCTCCATTATCATCAAGCCATTTGAAATGATAGGGATGAGGGTGTTCTATGCATGGAAACTTGAGTTTCTCACAAAGCTCCATACTTGCGAGGTTATGGAAACTACCTCCATCGATGATCACCTTTATGGATTTGCCGTTAATTTCGACACGAGTTTGGAAGATATTGAGGCGTTGGTCCTCTCTTGGTATGGAGTTTGTTGTCAAGACTTGATCAATGACTAGGGAAGGGCTTGGATCATACTCGCATATGTGGGTGTCATCCACTTCCATCGCGGCTTCCCTTGCAATCGCTCATTGAGTCAACACTTCATATTCCTCTTCACTCACGGAGTAGGTTGCATCATTTTCATCTATAAGCATCACCCTTATGTTGGTGCACTCATATTACTTGTGACCCTTCACTCCGCACTTGAAGCAAGTTACTTAACTATCTGACGTCGTGTTGGAGGAGAATGCTATCGTGGTCTTTGCTTGCTTGGATGAGCTCGGTGCTTGGTTTGTTGGCTTGTTGGAGGCATTTGCATTGACGGACGCAAAGTATGCCTTTGTCTTCTCATAAGCATTCTCTTTTTGCAAGTGATGCTCGGCTTTGGTAGCTTGATGGAGGAGCTCGGTGAGGTTCTTGTATGGTTGAAAGTCAACAATCTTTCTTATTGGGTGGCTCAAACCATTGAGGAACCTTGATATTGTTTGCTCTTCAATCTCTCTCACATCGACTCACATCATAGTATTCTCCATTTCCTTGTAGAACTCTTCAATTGACTTTCTGCCTTGCCTCAAATTTTGTAGCTTGTTGAAGTGATCTTGTCTATAATGCTCGCGGACGAATCTCTTGTACATCACTTCCTTCATCTCCGTCCAAGTTTTAATTGGAGGTTCATCTTGGTTCTCACGGTGTTTTTGGTAGTCTTCCCACCAAACATTTGCATAGTCCTCAAACTCAAGGGATGCCATTGCAACTTTCTTCTCGTCGGAGTAGTTGTGGACTCAGAAGATTTTGTCAACTTTGAGATTCCAATCAATGTATGCATCAGCATCTTCTTCTCCCTTGAACTTGGGCATAATGAACTTGATATTCCCAAACTTGCCATCTTCATGTTCACGGTGGTAGTTGCACCGTTCTTGCCTTATGCTCGCTTCACTTGGTGCGCGTGGTGGAGGAGGAGATTGATTGTCTCGAGAAGGTGATGGGGGAGGAGCTTTATGCACAAAATCTCTTCTACGCCTTTGCTCGGGAGCATTTGCATTCATTAGTTCTTTGTGATGACGGTAGGGTTGAGCATAGCGGTTATTGCATCTAGCGCGGCGTGCATCCTCATCATCATCACTGGTATCCTGTTGCGGTGCTCGATTGACTTGTTGAGGTTGGCGGTGGTCATGGTGTGGGTGTTGGTGCCTATAATTGTGGTGATCTCCACCATGACGTTCTTGTTCTTGTGGGGGTGCGCTTGTACCATTGCTTATTGCGGTGGGCGATGATGACCCACAAGTATAGGGGGTGTATCTCAGTATTTTCGAGGGAAGTGAAACCCAATTTATTGATTTGACACAAGGGGAGCCAAAGAATATTTACAAGCCTTAACAACTGAGTTGTCAATTCAGTTGCACCTGGAAACAATCTTGCTCACAACAGTTTATCAGTAGCAATAGTTTTGTAGTAGGAATAGTAAAGTAACAGCAGTAGTAAAGCAAAGACAGTAGTAACAAAAGCAGTAAACAGTGGGATTCAAGTGCGGTAGGCATAGGGATGGATGGACGGGCGTTGCATGGACAAGAAAATTCACATAGCAATCAGAACATAGGGCAATTGTAGATAAATAAGATAAAGCATCCAAGTACTAGACAATCCTAGGCATGTGTTCCATATATAGTCATACGTGCTCGCAATGAGAACTTGCACAACATCTTTTGTCCTGCCAGCCCGTTTGCAGCGGGGCCTCTAGGGAACTACTGGCAATTAAGGTGCTCCTTTTAATAGAGCACCGGAGCAAAGCATTAACACTCCGTGAACACATGTGATCCTCACATCAAAGCCTTTCCCTTACGGTTATCCCGATTTCTGTCACTTCGGGGCCATAGGTTCCGGACAACAACGTGTGTATACAACTTGCAGATAAGACCAAGAACAATACTATCATAATGAATCAATAATACGTTCAGATCTGAAATCATGGCACTCGGGCCCTAGTGACAAGCATTAAGCACAACAAGTCGCAACAAAGTCATAAAGCACTAATAAAAGATACTAGGCACCATGCCCTAACAATCTGATGCCATTACATGAACGATCTCATCCAATCCCTACCATCCCCATAGCCTACCGCGGGGGATTACTCACTCATAGATGGGGGAAACATGGATGGTCGATGGAGAAGCGATGATGATGATGATGGCGATGATCTCCTCCAATTTCCCGTCCTGGCAGGGTGCCAGAACGGAGTTTCTGGTGCTGTTTCGTGGAATCTGGTGGTGGCGGCGGAGCGGAACTCCTTCTGGAAAAACGTCGAACCCCCCAGAGTTTTTAGGTCAGAAGGCTTCTTATAGGCGAAGAGGGAGACCGAGGGGGTGCCTGGGGCCACCAAACCATGTCCTAGCGCGGCCAGGCCTAGCACGCGCTGGGGGGGTGTGTGTGGCTAGCCCCTGGCCCTCCTCCGTCTCGTATTCTAGCTCCTGGAGTCTTCTGGAAAAATAGGCACTTTGGCTTTTGTCCCGTCCAATTCCGAGAATATTCATTTTCTGACTTTCCTGGAACCAAAAACAGCAGAAAACAGGCAGCTGGCACTGTGGCTCTTATTAATAGGTTAGTCCAAGAAATCATATGAAAAGTACTCCAAAGTGTGGACAAAACACAAGAAAGTGGATAAAACCAAGCATGGAGCATCAAAAATTATAGATACATTTGCAATGTATCAATATCCCCAAGCTTAACTCATGCTCGTCCTCGAGTAGGTAAGTGATAAAAGGAAAGAATAATTTTTGAGGTGACATGCACCATCAAAGACTTGATCAAAATATTTGTAAAACATTCAAAGCTGGGATCATAGTACTTCAATCATAACATGAAAGACAAAGTTCTAGCAATAAGACAAAGAGACTATGATGCAACATGAAAAGGCACAAACAAAAGATTCATGAATAACAATGCTTTGTAAGAGGTTTGTTTGGTTCACATAAAGAAAACATAGCATAGTGGCATTCAGCTTGTCCCTCATAGAGTAGCAAACATAAATGCATAGGACACCTTCAAAGTTCACAAGAGTGACTAGATACAAATAGTTTAAAACAAGCAATATCAAGGTATGCATCAATCAACAAGTCTTGGGACAATGCACATAGAACTAAGAATGGCCACTATGCTCTCAAGAAAGTGCTCAAAGAATGTGTGGAGACTCAACAAGTAAAATAAAAGGTTTTGAATAGTTTGAAAGGCTTCCAAATGCTGAAAGTATGGTACTCATTAGCTTTGAGCTCTCATTGCCCCTGTCATAAGCATCTTTAATGTGGTTAAGGTGAAAGTGAGGTCCAATCTGAGTTATATGCTTGACAGACTATAAACTGAAAATCCCAAGTCCCTTGAGTACGAGGGCCGCTCCTCATGCTACTCAACTTTAGTTACTGGTAAGTTCTTGTCATCGTAAGTATGTGCGTATCATAGAGAACCGCCAACGGGGTACCCCTTGCCCGATGATACGGAAGAATCCCCATATCAAAATGACAAGGCAAGCAGACAATGAGTATCTCAGCAATCTTCTTATTTACCATGGGAAAATGGTGCTTTTTCTCTCTTTCCTCTTTTCATAAAACTCTTTTTTTTCTCTTTTTCTCAATAGCTATCTCTCTCTTTTTTATAAGAAGAATGCTTCATAGATATCATTATGGTTACGCTGCAGGTTTCCACCATGTCAGCATGGATTAGACCAGCGGCCCAGGCGTTTTTCTAACACACATACATAACTCCATGGACTTACAAGCTCCCCTTTTATTTCACACCGACGACATCCGCAAACAAAAGAGCAAGGTATCAACTGGGTATATATTTACAAGTGTTGAAAGCGTTCCCCATGACAGCACGGTTCTGCTAATCCCCAGCCTATAATTAGCAAGCATATAACTTTCATGGAGAGTTCACAATGGTTCAGGTTTATTAAGTGCAGGAAATAAAGTGTGCCATCAAGTTTGTGAGAGCTTTACTAACTAACTTTCTCATAACAAGCAAACATTTTATTCGGAAGAAAACAAGGCATATTGAATATGCACGGAAGTAGCAAATGATGCTAATAGGTAGGTATGGTGGACACTTTGGCAATATTTGGTTTTAGGGAGTTGGAAACATGAGTAAAACATACTCAGTGAAAGTGAAGGCTAGCAATACTAAGGGAGCGACAAACGAGAGAGTAATAACATAATCATGCAGAGCGACAAAACATCATTGATCAAAGCATAAAGTGATACTACAAGTTGAAAACTAAAGGATCATAAAGTCTTATTGTGACTTGAGATAGTCATAACATGGTATGAGCATGTGCCAAGTCAACCCAAATAAAACATCAAAGGAGAATACCACTATACTATGCTTTAATATGCTAAAACAACGCATGATTCATCCAAGGCACATTAAGCAATCTCAATTGTTTATAACAAGTCATGCTACAGCAAAGAATACTAAGCATAAAGCTAAAACAATATTAAGCATGGCATGACAAAGCATAGGCCACAGTCAAAAACAAGCTCTCTTTACCACTTAAGCATGAGCTCTCCTACTCTTTTCCAAACCAAACCAGACCAAACTATTTGAACACCAATGCATGAAAGAGGAGGTCCAACCAATTTATTCAGAAAACTAAGGAAACAAAGCAAACGGAAAACCAAAATGAAAACGAAAAAGAAGACGCTCCAAGAACAACACAACTGCGCATGAAACAATAAAAATGAAGTGTTTGGAAGAAACCTGGGATTTTTATTGATGAAGAAGGGGATGCCTTGGGCATCCCCAAGCTTTGACGCTTGTACTTCTTGGATATTTCTTGGGGTGACACGCTTGGCATCCCCAAGCTTGAGATTTAGTCCATCCTTCATCTCATTACTCATTCCTTCCATACACCTGAAATTTTTCCTTCATACAAAACTTCACACAATCTTTATTAGCAACATTAGTGCACTCAAGATAAAAGGTCTTTAAGGTTCAGTTATAACACCAAATAAACTCCCATTAGAACACTAGTTACTGTATCACTTCCCTCAAAAAGCTCAATTTTTCAAAAGAACTCAAAAAGGAACCAACAAGAAGCAAATGCAGAAAATGGCAGAAATCTGTCAAAACAGACCAGCAGGTAAAGACGAATTTTTTCGAAGACCTTCTGTTGCTCAAATCAAAAAGTGTTGAACTAACGAAAGTTAGATAACAACCTGGGGCAGAAGCACAAAAATTAACGCCTCAAAAAGACATTCAGAGATTTTACACGATTTTTTACGGTGAAGCACAGAAATCTGTTTCGGGACAGCAACTTTCCCAATCATTACTTCTCTCTCATTAGAGGTTACTATTGGCACAAAAAGCAAATAAAAAGGATAAGGAGCGGTTATTACTGAAGTAATAACTTCCAAGACTCAACTAAAACTTTTAGGTTATCTCCCAATAAGTACTTTTCTTTAATGCCTTTAAGTTAGGCATAAGCAAAAACTAAAAATGGATAGAATAGAAGTAAGCGGAGGTAATCATGGTGAAAACATTGTTTTGTTCAATGAAATCCTTTTTTTAACAAGGTTGATCAGGTATTGTTACCAAAACAATTTCATATGAGACAAAACTTTGTATTCCACTAATGATTATGTTACCTCAACCTTGATAGCAATGGTCCCAATCATAATAGTTTCAAATTTTTCTCTTGGTATGGGACAATATATTTCTCCAACTTGAATGCCCTCAACATGTTCAATTGAATTCAAACCATAAGTACTTTCAATCTTTTTGGGGAAATAGATAGTATGTTCCTTGTCATTAACATTGAAGGTCACCTTCCCTTGATTATAATTAATAACAACTCCTGCAGTATTTAAGAAAAGGTCTCCCAAGAATAATAGACATAATATCATCTCCAGGCATAAAAGTCTGAGAGGATGCTCTCATAAGAAATAAGAATTGAAGTAAAAGAGAGCATCAAGAAGCAAATTCAAAACACATTTAAGTCTAACCCACTTCCTATGCATCGGAATCATGTATGCAAATAAATTCACAAACAACAAAGTGACAAGCATAGGAAGATAAAACAAGAGTAACTTCAAAACTTTCAGCACATAGAGAGGTGTTTCAATACCATGAAAACTTCTACAACCATATTTTTCTCTCTCATAATAATTTTCAGTACCCTCATGAATAAACTCAACAATATAACTATCACATAAAGCATGCTCTTCATGATCTACAAGCACTAGAGCTTTATTATAAATATTTTCAAAAGAAACCTCGGGAACATAACATTCATCCTTCTTTAGTAAGCATGGAGGACAATTAAATAATGTAAGGGATAAAGAGTTACTCTCATTAGAATGTAGGCATGGGTAGCTAATCCATTCTTCCTCCTTTTGTTCATCACTCTCCTCCTCTTTTTCATCTAATGAGATTTCAGGTTCATCAATTTCTTCTTCCATAGGAGCCTGCAAGGCATTACTCTCTTCCATTTGTGGAAAGCATCTATTAAAATATTCAAGGATATAGCTATTTTAATCCTTGTAATTATCAAAGCAAAATTTAAGTATACCATAAACCTCATACTTATAAGGTGAATCATCAATATTTTCAAGCAAACTAGCAAGTTCAAAAGCACCCTTTCAAGCAATAAATTCTTCAATTTGTTCCGCATCATAAAAGTCATAAATTCCTTTAGCATAGGAAGATATGGTATCATTATCATTATACTCACATTGAAAAGGGAGGTGTTTATACCTCTTTCTGCAACAAGACTCATCACAGTAATAAGTAACATTATAAGTAGAGCACACGTTTCCAGCAATGGTATACAATCTATCAATTTGTTCCCATAAGTGTTTCCCTTTTTGTGACAAGCGGTGTTCCTTATAATAATATTTTTGATCTTCCATAAACCCACCTTGCCAATAATATTCAGTTTCAAAGAAACCAACCATTGACAACAAGCATGATAAGGCAAGACAATAACGGGCTTGAATAATAGTGAATCCAAGTGAACTTGATAAATAAAGTTATGCTCCCCGGCAACGGCGCCAGAAAATAGTCTTGATGACCCGCAAGTATAGGGGGTGTATCGCAGTATTTTCGAGGGAAGTGAAACCTAATTTATTTATTTGACAGAAGGGGAGCCAAAGAATATTTATAAGCCTTAACAACTGAGTTGTCAATTCAGCTGCACCTGGAAACAATCTTGCTCACAACAGTTTATCAGTAGCAACAGTTTTGTAGTAGGAATAGTAAAGGAACAGCAGTAGTAAAGCAAAGACAGTAGTAACAAAAGCAGTAAACAGTGGGATTCGAGTGCGGTAGCCATAGGGATGGATGGACGGGCGTTGCATGGACAAGACAATTCACATAGGCAATCAGAACATAGGGCAATTGCAGATAAATAAGATAAAGCATCCAAGTACTAGACAATCCTAGGCATGTGTTCCATATATAGTCATACGTGCTCGCAATGAGAACTTGCACAACATCTTTTGTCCTGCCAACCCGTTTGCTGGGGCCTCTAGGAACTATCGGCAATTAAGGTGCTCCTTTTAATAGAGCACCGAGCAAAGCATTAACACTCCGTGAACACATGTGATCGTCACATCAAAGCCTTTCCCTTACGGTTATCCCGATTTACCACGGGGCCATAGGTTCCGGACAACAACGTGTGTATACAACTTGCAGATAAGACCAAGAACAATACTATCATAATGAATCAATAATACGTTCACATCTGAAATCATGGCGCTCGGGCCCTAGTGACAAGCATTAAGCACAACAAGTCGCAACAAAGTCATAAAGCACTAATAAAATATACTAGGCACCATGCCCTAACAATCTGATGCCATTACATGAACGATCTCATCTAATCCCTACCATCCCCATAGCCTACAGCGGGGGATTACTCACTCATAGATGGGGGAAACATGGATGGTCGATGGAGAAGCGATGGTGATGATGATGGCGATGATCTCCTCAATTCCCGTCCGGCAAGGTGCCGAAGCGGAGTTTAAAGTCTTTGTTTCATGGAATCTGGTGGTGGCGGCGGAGCGGAACTCCTTTTGGAAAAACGTCGAACCCCCAGAGTTTTTAGGTTAGAAGGCTTCTTATAGGCGAAGAGGGAGACCGAGGGGGTGCCTGGGGCCACCACACCATGCCCTGGCATGGCCAGGCCCAGCCCGCGCCTGGGGGGTGTGGTCAGCCCCTGGCCCTCCTCCGTCTCGTATTCTGGCTCCTAGAGTCTTCTGGAAGAATAGGCACTTTGGCTTTTGTCCCGTCCAATTCTGAGAATATTCATGTTCTGACTTTCCTAGAACCTAAAATAGCAAAAAACAAGCAGCTGGCATTGTGGCTCTTGTTAATAGGTTAATCCAAGAAATCATATGAAAAGTTCTCCAAAGTGTGGACAAAACACAAGAAAGTGGATAAAACCAAGCATGGAGCATCAAAAATTATAGATACATTTGCAAATCTCTCCGGAAATTATGGCAGTAGAACCGGTTCGCCTAAATGCTCACCGAAATCAGTTCGTGACGAATTCAAAAAGTCAAATATGAGAATTGTTTCGCAAATTTGTTGAGATTAGGCTAGGAAAGGTTCAAGGAAGGTAGATCGCCACCCAAAGCAACGGATCAATGGACCAAAACCACGAAAAACTCACCAGATCAATAGATCGATCCAAAGGCAATATGGGGCAATATTTTTGGTATTTTCAAATTGATGGTGGAAATTGATGAACGAAGTCAAATCTGTGGCAACCAAATGCTTCTGATACCAGTTGATATGGGTCTCCTTGTGTATTTACCCTTGAGGTGGCCTGATCTTCACGGATTTGAGGCGGGGAGTGAGGGAACACGCGATGAACACGGTGAACGCAACTCTAATGCAAGTTAAAGATACAAACACACACCAAATCACATCCAATTCGATTTACTCCCGTTGGTTCGAACAACCAATCCAATAGAATCCTCAGCGAGAGACCTTGCAGTAGAATCACCAAAGGAGAGATCGATAAGCGGATGATATAGAATCTAAATCAAGGAGAGAGTAGCAACTAAATAGAATCCCAAAGGGGAGATACCAAGCACTACTAGAATCCTTGACAAGGAGAGACCAAACACTTCAGGAGGGTCTTGACAACTTGGAGAAGGGCACCGACTCCAAGGCCTTATACAACTCATAGATATACTATAGAGAGGGGGTTCCCATCCAGGGTTTGGCACATGCCTCAATTCATCATCATCTCTACCTAGATCTAAGCCACAAGGGGGCTATTTATAGTACTAGGGGCGAAGGGGTAGCTAGGAGGGAATATTCCGGGCATCAAACCCTTCAAAGTGCGCAGATTGGCATTTCCGGTGATAAGTCCGGTCGCGCCGGAATTGGCACCGGTATTTCCGGTGGGCGTCGGGTTTGCTATTTTGTATAGCATTTCGGCGTTCGCCGATTTTCTTCGGTTGTGACCGGGAATTCCGACGAGGATTCCGGTCGGCCGGTCCTAGCGCCGGAAGTTCCGTCGTGGATTCCGGCGACGTCGGGCCTGGCTCCGAAATCCTTCTTCCGTCTTCTTTTCCAGGATTCTTGCTTGGGTGTCTTGGCTCCAGGTTCATCCTTGTCGTCTCCTCTTGGCATTATGGTCATGGACCTAGTCATGTCATGGGCATTTGTCTCAAGTAGGATTCCGTTCACACGATAGCCAATGGATGGTAAGAGATGGAAGGAATTCAACTTTGTACGAGTGGTTGGTGTAGCATGATGTGTACCAATGATAAATGTTGAGTGTTGGGCATCAGAGACTTGGCAGTACGAATCACAAAACTGAATGCCATTTCTTGCTCCTCGTCAGCTTGCATGGCTCCAAGTGTGTTCCGGTGCAAGGCCTCTTTAAATCCACTTCTAATACTCCCTCCGATCAATAATGATAAGCCTCTGAGGAAAGAGTGACGGAAGAGAACCGCTTGCACATGCGTGGATGCCGACATGAACATCCAAACAAGGGACTAGACCCTTCAGTTTAAGCCGGCCGAGGAAGGCCTTGATGGTGGCATGTGGTTGGTCCTCCGATTGCAGTTCGGCGGTGCGGGGAGGTAGGACATCAGGGCGGCGGCCCTGGATGGTGGGAGCCAGCGGGTTGGCGGGCATGCCCCTGCCTCTGGTGCTGGCCGGTGGCCATGGCCGTGTGGATGGTGTGGTGCCCGGCGAGTGACTCCCCATGGCAGAGGTGTTGTCACCATCTTAGCGGCGTGCTTCGCCCTGTGTAGGAGGAGGAGGTGATAGAAAAAGTAAGTTTATTTTATTGACGAGAGAGCATAAATGATAGCCTAATATTGACTCGCTATAATCTGGCACTCGCTCAGTTCTAAAATATAAGATGTTTTAGCTTTGTGAATGAAGTGTATCTAGACCTCTTTTAGTGTGTAGGTCCATCTAGTTTACTACACACTAAAATGATCTAGATACAGTCCTTTTACAAAGATAAAACATCTTATATTTTAAAACAGAGGGAGTATCATGCAAATCTCAGGGAAAATCTCCAAACCCGAAAGAGCATGTAGTACATAGTATCGAGACAGCAGCACACGTATCGGATGCTCGTATGGGACAAAGACATAGTAGGTGCGTCAGTGCGTGTACTCTGACGCTGGCGCCTATGTATAAATGCATCTCTGGTAGTACGTACTCGTACTTTGGTAGTAGATGACTAGATGCTCATTTAGCGTTTAGTGATCGCAGAACAGTGTCGATCAGACCATGCGAGCAGCACGTACGGGCGCGACGGTCCCATTGCGGTGTTGCACATGAACAGGTCGGGTGCTGCCACACCTGGCCCTTGCTGCATGCAGCCCTGGGGCAGGCCACGTAAACTGCGGCGCTTCAGTAATCACTCGCTCTCTCTCTTTCGTACTAGTCGCATCGGCTATAGTGTGGTCAAAGATCGATCGGTTCGCGTGAAAAGACGGGAGCTAGCCCAGCAGCAACAGTGGCCACAGGAGCCTGCACTGCACTGCGAGTGGGTGGCGAGCAGAGGCAGGCATGCATGCACTGGCCACGGGGGCCGGCCGGGCTCCACGGCGCGGCGTCGTGCACGCTTCGCGACTCGCGAGCAAGTCTGGCGCCGTCGCAGGCGGCCGAACGAACACGAGCGCGCGGGCCACGGGCTGCCAGGGGCGGTCGAGCGGAGCACGGGGAGCCAGCGGCTGCCGCGGCAGCGAAACCGATTGGATCGGCTGCCGCGCTCGCGCGGCGGCAAGACGACACGGGGTGGTGGACTTGGTGGGGCCTTCGCGTGTGTTTCGACTTTCGAGGAGCAACACGACGCGCGCCTCGATCGGCCCGAGCTGCTGGCCTGATGAAAAGGACATGGGTTGTACTCCGCCTGCGCGCTGCCCGCCTGATATGATACGTCGTGGCGGGGCAGGCACGGCGCGGCGCCGGTGTAAAAGGGAAGCGAGCGTGCACGCTACCTGCGCAGGGAACACAGGGCACAGCTGTATACTCTGAGCAAGCACGTTTAAAACCAAAGTAAATGTTATTACATCTGAAACAAAACCAAACTTTAAAACCAAAGTAATCAGCGTTTACTCTACTTGTTAATTAAATAAGATACTGCACTAATTACTATCAGATAAAAGGACTAAAACAGAAATTGAATATCAACATTTCTACGAAAAATGTATAATATGACAACCTTTACAGCATAATTAATTAATAGAGGACTCTGGTAACTCAAGATGGTCGTCTCTAATCTCATATTGTGTATCTCGATGTCTATCAGTTCCATATGATAAATTGCTCACGACATCATCGAGTATAGGTTGAGAGGAGAGACAACACAAATCACGTGTAAATTTAATGGTCTGTTTTTTTCCCATCAGTTATGACTTATGACCCACTTACAACCGAAAAAGGATCGGGTGCAACTCCCCGCAAGCATGAATCACGACTAAATCTGACGGCGGTTCATCAGCCTATCAAACTTAGACTTAAATCTCGGCCGGCCAAGAATTTGTAACTTGTAAGACCGAAATAAAAAGGACAAAATTCGACGAGCTAGTCTATTCTCAAGACATTCAAACATCTCTATGAGTCAATCACTCCAATAGGTGAGATTAACATCACCACGTGCCTATTTGATTTGCAAGATTTATAACAAATTAGAAACGAGAAATGCATTGGTATCACCACAACAAGAACAAAGCGTTCTTAACAAGAGCTTTGAATGGATGAAAAAAACTATCCCTACAAAACTTTCCATACACAATTTCTTCCTACGAATCAAAATCCTAAGGATTATAATCCTTCTATATAAATCATTTGAATTAGAAGTTGTGGCTGAAGATACGCCCCTCGCATGATGGGATATTGACCATAGGCTCGTCCTTTTGCTATCGACGAGAAAGACCGATAAGAGGAAAGAGAAATAATGATGTTTAATTCATGCGTTTTGCTTATTTGATTACATGTTGAATTAATTTTAGATGTTTAACTCATATTCGTATAGCAAGGTACTTATTTTGGTGATAATTTACAAGAATTTCTACTTACCATAGACAACAAGATATAATGATTATTTTTAGCTTATTTTGTTAACATGGGCAAAGACGTAACCAATAATGAGGTGTGCGTGCGACCGTATGTTCTCCTCGCTCTGTCCTCACACCTTGAAGGAGGGAGCTGTCCTCCTGACTGCCTCCTCGCACCGACTTCTTCAAGAATCATTAAAAAATGTTGGCATCTCGATGTACCATTCGTATTTGCTTGAAAGTCAATTAGTAATTTTAACTTGTATTTGATTAGTTTAGCTTTTCTATGTTTACATTCTCATCTATGTGAAAAAATCCTACATAAATTGCAGGATCTATTAGTGAATTAGAGTAATTATATATTTATATACGCATGGAAGGAAATTAAGAGTGGGTTGTAAGGTAGAGGATGTTCGTGGTGCCACGAGGGGCTTAAGTGTCTCCTTTCTATGGAAGCAAGACATGTCCATGCTACTGAAACGAGTAAGTATTTATGCATGAGTCGTATAATTGATATACTCGCTTTTAACATCAAACCAGATCACTTCCTTTATTGATATATAAGCATGACACAATGCAATGCAGGCTATACCTGCTCCAACATGTCAATATTGCGATGTATTGGTGCAATCCATATGATATTGTTTAGTGCATTGTTAATAAGGATGGCAATTTTAGCCATGAATACGGTATGGGCATGGTATATGCATATTTTTGTATCCATGCGGAGTACTCATGCCCTTCTTGTCAAGTCGTGGTTACAACATGGGTACAATCATGTGCCCATGGGTATACTCAAAGCCACCACATCTTGGTCTGACATGCGCCCTCGAGTTCTTGATCCACCGACTCTCCGTATCACAATGTCACCTCAAGGCAAGTAGTCAGCGACACCACGACCGTCTCCATCTTCTATCGCTAGATCCACTCTTTCCATTGTTTCTTTAGCCTTAGCGGGTCGATGACAAGTAGGAGCGTAATAGGCAGACAATGGGCTAGTGGTGACTAGGAAAACACGACGGTGATGTGGTGGTGAACCTGAGGTAGTGAACTAGTATGTACTTGATGGGACCACCTGGCGTGGCTGAACCACTTCTTCGGCATCTTGCTGGTAGGTAGAAGGGTCTGACGGCTGCTAGGACGTTGTGGAGTAGGGATGGGTATGGATAGGGACGGGGAGTGGAGACTATGGTTCTTTTAAAACAAGACTGGGTAGGCAGGAGGCTAAACCATGGGTCAGGGGCGGACACAGGGACCATACGCAACATGTCCGTTTTCTGTTCGTGGGATCACATTCCTAATGAACATTTAGGTCAGGAATGCTCTAGTCATATCGGCCTGCATTTGTATCGTAGATAAGTAAGCATTATATCGGCAAACATGTTCATTGGGCTAGGATAAGAAAATAGTATTTACCGCTGACAATTGGTGTCTCTATGCCCGAAATGATTACATAGAAAACATTGCCTAGTAGGGCCCCTGGCTTCAGATTCGTCCATATTATTACGGATGCGGACACACATTCGTCTTCCTCTCCCTTGCCGCATTAGTCATGGATCTGGGATGTATACCCTTTCACCTGGGTTAACTTTGTTGAAATTTCCCACTGCCCTATATCCCATCATCTCACCAGTCCATATATTGATCACCGACTCCTTAAGAAAATAGGGAGACACAAACGAGATTGCACCCATATCTAACTGCCCGCACCCAGCAAGTACATGGGAGCAAGGCAGGTGTAGCAGCTTTGGTTTGTTGCAGGTGCACTCACACGTTGTCCATTCTTCATTGCCTATCGTCACCTCCTGCGTCTTCACCTCATCTCCAGTTCCGATCCTGTTGGAAGGTAGGCGCACCTCAAACCTTCTTTCTTGATTACCGATGGCAATGACATTTATAGACCGAGCATTTTCCATCTTGGCATTCATGTAATCCATAATCTTTGAACAATACCTCGTGTTTGGGTTGTTGATGACATGCATCTAAGCCATCCGGAGTGTGTCGCTGAAGTACTTCAAAGTTTTGGTGAAAATACACTCCATAATGGCTGTTAATGGCAGAGCCCTGCTTCCTCTCAAGACGAAGTTGTATGTTTTAGCGAGATTTGTAGTCATGACGCCAAACCTAGATCCATGAGTGTCGTGCAGCAGAGACCACCTTTCCACAGGCTCGTGCTCTATTCATTCCTAAAAAAAATTAATCCATCTCTCAGGCCTTCTCCTAGTACTAGGGTGGTCAAATCCTGGCAAGTCACAAAGAGCAACGGGTTCTTCCTCCTGTGGTGCTACTCATGTTGCTATCTGTGCAGCTACCGCATGTGCATGAGCCGCAACAGCTGCTGCTCTCGCTGCTTTCCTCTCCCTAACATATTTTTTAGTGAAGTCATCCACATAGCCGCGACACTTGATATACTTCCACTCCTGGTTCTTCTTGCAAAGCTTCTTGAATAGGTTCATAAGGGCCTTGTTCCTGAACTATGAGTAAAAAGTTGGCCCCTAGATGCCGCATGCACCAACGGCTCTGCATGTCACATTCGGTGTATCCTTCACAATTGCTATCTTCAGCTGCCTGAAAAACCATACCCAACTCTCGGTGTTCTCGCTCTCCATGAAATAAAATGCTAGTGGGACAACTTGATTGTTCCCGTCTTGACCAATGGCGGTCAAGATCTGACCCCTGTACTTGCCAGTAAGAAATGTACCATCCACATAAATGATTGGTCCATAGTGAGTCAAAGCTTCTATGTATATAGCAAATGAGAAGAACACTCGATGCAGTACCCTCAAATTTGGTTCCTAGGGCAACATAAAGTGTTGGATGTCGACGTAGGTACCTGGATTCCTAGCCTACGGTGTCTGGAGAATCCAAACAACACAGTCATATTCGTCTCGAAACGAACCAAATCTGACCTCCAGTGCCCTCTACTTAGTCCTCCAAGCCTTGCCGTAAGATATTTTGTATCAAAATATGCCAGCAAGTTTATTGATGATAGCTTTCACCTCCATGGCTTTGCTCTCCACTATCTCCGTGTACAAAAGTCTAGCTAGGAGGGTAGAAGTCAGGTTATGATGCTCCTGGAGGACTATGGGAAGTTGACATGTGTGCAACACAACATCGCTCACCAGCCAGTTGGTGTCATAAATAGGGCGATAGGCATGCACCCTTGCGGGACATCTTACTTTCTCGCAAACTGACATGGGCATACCCTACAGGTACTCGAGCTTGGTATATACGGCCTAAATACGTAGAGCCCCACGGTGTCGCCAAGGCCCAAATGAGGAACTCGAGTAACCTGCGGACTCTCGATTGCTTGAAGAACAAGAAGAAGCTAAAGATAGAAAGTTCGAAGGGGAAAACCCTAACTTGTAACCGACTCGACTTGCTACCCGAGACCTAACCTATCTATATAAAGGCTAGGAGGGGCGGCGAGGAGGACACACACAACCCTAGTTTCCACAATGCTCGCTAGATTACATCTGCGCACCATTGAAATCCTCGATTCCTTTGATAATTCCACGAGCAGACAAGCAGGAGTAGGGACCTCTACGAGGCCTGAACCTGGGTAAATCTTCGAGTCACATGTGTGCTTGTTTGCTAGCCGATAGATGTCTCCAGCGCTCCCTCCTTCTCCAAAACCCAAGTCCATAACAATGGGCATTGATGAGTTAAACCCTCGTCAATTTGCGCCGTCTGTGGGAATTGGGAGTGCTGATGTTGCGGCTTCTTCGGCCCCATCAACCGCGATCTACAACTCTGCAACAGCAGAGATTCGCCAGCTCTTCGGCGTGTTCGACTTCACCGTCCACACGCCAGCCACTCGCCCTGCTTTCGAATCCGTGGGCGACGGAATCAGCCTGGCGATCGGGAGCTTCCGCTTCCAAGTTGGTCAGATGGGCACGCTTCGCATGCCTGACCAGCCGACGGTACCATCGGTTGCTCCAACATCATGATTCCCTCCGCCGATTCGCACCCTTAGTGAGCCCCATACCTCGACAACAGTCGAGAATACGGTCAGCGACAGCAGTCGCGAATCCGATCTGGGCGATCTGGCCACTGAAGACGGAGCCTACGGTTCCGGATCTGAAAGTTGTGGGAGCAGCAGCTTCCCCAACCACTTCATGTGCGCCGTCATCAATGCAGGCGACACCTCCGCCAATCGCGACAACACGCGCAACGGTGGCCATGAAGTCGACCCGCCAAACGACGGACCAACCAACGGGGGCATACCCAATGGCGGACCACCACCAAACGGCAGCCCTACCAACGGCGCCCCCGTCAACAATGGAGGAGCAGTCGAACCTCCAACCATGATAAATGAGCAAAACGGCGAACGCATCGTGATCAGGCTCAATGATCTCGAGTGGGCCCATTACCGCGAAGCCCTACGAGGCCATCCTCTACCTTTCGGTTCCCCACGAGAACTGCTGATGGGCTACCACTGGCTCCTGAAAGAGGAATACAAGCGCCAGCTACAAACAATCGCGCAACTCGAGGCGCGAAAAAAGGCGGCTAACGAGTCAAGCCTCAGAGGAGCCGGGCTCTCCTCCCACAGAGGATCCTCCTCAAAGGGCAACGAGTACATCGCAAACAAGAGGCGATCTCGGATGGCCCATCTCACCAAGCAAGAACACATAGAAGCTGCAAAGGTCCTCGACTTCAGCTCTATGACAGTCGATACACGGGGCAATGTGGTCCCCAAAACACCGCAGGCTGCGGTGATAGCAGCCACCATGTACCTCCTCAACAACCAGCCGTCGGCTGGAGATCCCCGAGCCGCCATGCACCGATCCACGATCGCGGGCTTGGGAATAATCGAGGCCGCCCTTGACAAGGAGCCAACACCGGAGCCGAAAAAAGGCAAAGCGCTAGCAAAGCGTTACTCCTCGCGCTCATCCAGCGACGACAGTCATGACCTGTCTCGATGCCGCCGCTCACGGTGACACGACCACGACTATGATGCGCGCGATGACCTCACGCAGTGCAAGATCGACAAATCAAGGGCGCGACGTGCTCGGTCGACCGACTCAGAAGACGAAGCATTATCCAAAGGACCACTTCCCGCTACCGCAAATCGACCAGATCATCGACTCCACCGCGGGATGCGAGCGCCTCTGCTTCCTCGACGCCTACTCAGGCTATAACCAGATTCGAATGAAGGAGGAAGATCAAGAAAAAACAGCGTTTACAACGCCTTTTGGTGTGTTCTGCTACAACACAATGCCCTTCGGGCTAAAGAACGCAGGAGCCACCTACCAGCGGTGCATGCAGGCTTGCCTCAAGAATCAACTCGGTCGCAACATTCAAGTCTATGTCGACGACATAGTAATCAAGACCAAAGAGGAAGCCTCACTAATCGATGATTTGCGCGAAACCTTCGCCAATCTTGATCGCTACCGGATCAAGCTGAACCCGGACAAGTGCGCCTTCGGCGTACCATCTGGGCAACTACTCGGTATCTTATCTCCGTGAGAGGGATCGAGGCGAACCCGAAGAAAATAAAAGCCATACTGGCCATGGAGAAGTCGAAAAACATAAGGGGCGTCTAGCAACTGGCTGGGCGAATTGCGGCTCTCAGTCGATTTATCAGTCGGATGGGTGAAAAGGCACTGCCCTTCTACCAACTCCTTCGCAAAGCTGACAAGTTCGAGTGGACCAATGAGGCGCAGGAAGCATTCGACGACCTCAAGCGCCTTCTATCCACCTCGCCGATACTAGTGACCCCACAAGAAAGGGAACCGTTGTTGCTATACATCTCCGCCACCAACCAGGTGGTCAGCACAGTGCTCGTAGTTGAACAAGCCGAAGAAAACAAGGTCCACGTGCGATTGCCGATCTACTACCTCGAGGTACTCACGCCAACAAAGCGGTACCCACTACCGTAACGGCGTACGACGTCTTCATGACGGCTCGGCGACTGCGCCACTACTTCTAGGAACACCCAATCGTGGTAGTCAACGACGCCTCGCTTGGGCACATCCTCAACAATCCCGACGCCACCGGACGAGTCACACTTTGGGGAATCAAACTGTCTCCATGAGACATCACATATGAAAAACGCGACGCAATCAAGTCGCAAGTTCTCCCTGACTTCCTCGTGCACTAGATGGAGAACCAACTCCCCGAAAAACCAGATATGTCCTACCTCTGGACAATGCACTTTGACGGATCCAAGCAGAAGGATGGAGCTAGTGCAGGTGTCATACTGACATCGCCCCAGGGGGACAAGCTGAAATATATCCTGCGAATGCAGTTCACCGCCTCCAACAACGAAGTTGAGTATGAGGCCCTGTTACACGGGATGAGGATGGCAAAAGCCTGCGGCGCCAAAAAGGCTCATAATATATGGAGACTCCAAGCTGGTCGTCAACCATACAATGCACGAGTGCGACGCTGAACGACAACATGATCGCCTACCGCGACCTCTACGACACACTCGAAGGGGAATTCGACGGCTGCGAGCTGCGGCACATAGGTCACGAAAGCAACGAAGAGGCGGATGCACTCGCCAACATAGGCTCTACCCGCGCCCCCATACCACCTAGGGTATTTCTCGAGCGCATCTACGAACGCTCCATCAAGCCAAAGGCCACAGAGAAGAAAACAAGCGCAGCAACGGACTCGGGGGCTACGCCTCCCAATGAGCCAATGGCACTTGGCGAATTGGAGCTGGACATAGGAATCGAAGGACCAATGAGCGTCATGATAATCGAGTAGTCCTGGACCCAACCGTACATCACGTACCTTCTCAGCAAAAGGCTACCGGACGATCCGACTGATGCACGGCACATCGCGCGGCGATCCAAGGCATTCATATGAGTACTCCAACGATGCGTCTCCATGGGCGATGGAAGAGTTGTTCTCCTCGACATCCATGAAGGGACCTGCGGGCACCACGCCGGCAGTCGCGCCCTCATTGCCAAAGCTCTACGAGTTGGATTCTACTGGCCTACGGCCATGCGTGACGCCAAGGATATCGTCCAGAAATGCAACGCGTGCCAGCGATTCGCGGACAAGCCGCACGCACCTGGCGCAGAGCTCCGGCCAATTCCATTGGCCTGGCCCTTCGCGCAATGGGGACTCGACATGGTCGGCAAGATCCCCAGGTCCTCACGAGGAGGCTACGTCTATCTCCTGGTCGCAGTCGACAAATTCACCAAGTGGATAGAGGCCATGCCAGTGACCAATCAATCAGGGCACAGCGTAGTCAAGTTCTTCGAGTCCATCGTCTACCGCTTCGGAGTGCCGCACAACATCATCACCGACAATGGGACGAACTTCACATCCAAAGAGTTCCAAGAATTCTGCGAGAATCTGGGAATCAACATCAGCTACGCCTCGGTAGCACATCCACAGACCAATGGTCAGGTCGAAAAAGCGAATGGGCTCGTCTGCGGCGGCATCAAGAAGCGACTCCTCTGGCCACTCGAACAAGTCGCGGGTTGCTGGCCAGACGAACTACAATCAGTACTCTGGAGCCTACGCATAACTCCAAATAGTGCTACAGGGTACACCCCGTTCTTCATGGTGCACGGGGCTGAAGCGGTGCTACCCACCGAGGTACGATACAAAGCACCGCGCGTGGTCGCCTACAGCGAGAAGGAGTCAACTCTGGCACTAGAAGACTCTGTCGACCTCCTTGACGAGGCAAGGGAAATCGTCGCGGAAAGATCAACGATCTACCAGCAGAACCTGCGCAACTACCATAGTAGGAGGCTATGCCCCAGATCCTTCGCGCGATCAAGCTTGTTGAGCTTGACAAGGGCATCTCAAGCTCGAGTCCCCTTGGGAGGGACCTTACGTGATTACAGAAGTAATCCCAGGTGGCGCCTATCGCCTT
Organism: Avena insularis; assembly: GCA_023614405.1. Lineage (NCBI taxonomy): Eukaryota > Viridiplantae > Streptophyta > Magnoliopsida > Poales > Poaceae > Avena > Avena insularis. Next base: position 87,912,022 of record CM042696.1, on the reverse strand, counting down.
CAAGATTTACAGACAAGAGTCGCATACTCCAATCCCTGGAACGTCACGCACCTGTGATGCTTCTACCCTTAGTCGCTTTTTACTTTTACATTGCAAATAAGTCTACTCAGCCAAGGCTACTTAGCCACACATTGTACTCCGTACTATCCCACGAATAAATAAAGCTAAGTGCCCCAAAACTCTGTGTTTTCCTCTATTTTTTGCAAATTATCCACTCGGGGGCTGCGCCACCTTACACACATCTGTTCTACGAACTAAAACGCGACATCCTGAGTAGTTGGCACACCAATCGAAGCCCTTGACAAACATCAGCCTAGTTGGAACGCACCTGACGGGTTGACAAGGGACTGAGATAAAATACATGGCCAGACTAACGAAAAGGAGCCGCATAGTGCAACGCACTCACAAAACATACATGCTAACAATCTCTTTTATACATCATCAATTATAGACAGCATACATACGAACTTTACAACATTGGTACAATTATGTGCAGGATACAAACTAAACTACCATTGCAACAAGAGAACGTTGGTTTGCTCCTCGAAGAAGCCGACGATCTCCTCTGCTGGGCGATCCACCGCCTGATAGTGCGGCACCATATTCCAAGCAGAACCCGCTGGTGGCGCAGGTGGTCCAGCCGCAATTGCCGCAACGTCTACATCAGGCCTGTCAAGGTCGCTTGGCAATGCTGAGCTGGCACCAGCCACCAACTGATGTCTTACACACTCGCGTACCGCAGTCAAGTCTTGAAATTTGGCAAGAAGGGCCAGCAGGCTCGATGGAACAACATCCAACGGGAACATCGTCCGATAAATGTTCTTCAATCATGATTGCGACCTCTTCAGAAAGTGCAGCACTCGCGACGCACGATCCTGCAGGGTCGCCAGTGCGATCGCACGATCATGATCCACCCAGAAGTACCCACTCGCCTGAAGTTGCTCCTGGGTCAGGTTATTCATGCGAATGGCAATTCGATCTTTCTCATCCTGCGGATGGCGCGCGCTAACAACTATACAAGGCAAAAGAGGAAGCATGAGGACAGCACACCATCACGAGTAACTACAGGAAAAAGATAAGAGTAAGAAAGCTAACATTTAAATTGGTCGCCCAACTGCGTCACCTCCCCCAACAGATATTGTTCTCGGGCGGCGGCCTTCTCTGCCTTTGATTTCCATACATCTGCGTTACCGCGGAGCACGGGCAATTCACGCTCCAACTGCTTCACGCGATCACGGAGTCGTGAGAGCAGAGACAGCTCATCCACCCTTGAGCGTGGCGGTTCCAAAGTGTCATCAAGGGGTGGCGAATCCTGAGGTTCCCTCAGTGGTTCACTCGATGTGACCTATCACAAGCCAAGCAAGAAGCAATAAGAAGACTAAAGCGATGCACAAACAAAAGATTCGAGTGCATTCAAGATTAAGGAAAAGTATCAACAGATACACTCGCCAAAAGGCAGGTTTTCGACAAAAGACATAAGCTATCTAACTATTACAAGGCTACTGAGGAGCAACAGGTTTCTTCGACTTGGACTTTGGCTTTGGGGGCCTCATCGAGTCCATGGCAGTATCAGACGCCATTGACTTTCTGCCGGCCCCTGACGCCGCGGCTTTCACCGCTTTCTTGGCTCGCTGCAGCTCCTCAGAGTACTTTGCAACAGTGTTGATCAGCTGTGGCCCATATTTGCCACAGCCAGTCGCAAAAGGAGCAAAGACTACCTGCTGGTCGTCCGTGCTGACGGGCATCGCCCTTGAGACTGCAGCAGGATCAACTTCGACTCCGTGGGCTTGCACCATCGCGAGTGACATTGACGCCCCAGCCGAACGGAGCGAGTTCTTGAAGCCCGCAGGAATGCCTCCGGCAAGTGACTCCACTAGCTCGTCAAGATTTTCAATCAACTCAGCCTTGGGTGTCATCTCCTCCCGAAGACGGCTGAGCACGCCTTTAGCCTTGGCAAGCGTACCCTGCACAGCAGCGCTGCGGTCTTCGACTGCTGAGACAACACCCACCAATGCGTCATCACGACGGAGCGCCTCTGCATCAAAGCTCAGACCGCTGGCATCTACACAAGAATCAAGCATTGGAACAACGTCAGCAGCAAATAGCAGCATCGAAGGCAATCGAAAGATAGGCAGTTGGTCAAATTGCAGACCAGCAAAATACCTGAGATAGCATTAGCAATCGAAGAAAGCTGTTCTTCGAACATCTTCTCCCTAGCTGCGATGGAGGCCCTTGAGACGCAGAGGCTTCGCCACGCGCGATTGCCTCATCGCGACTCTTCACAGCCGCGGCGAGCGTCTTTTCCATGGTGGCGGCATCGCGAAAAAGGGCATTATGTTCAGCTGCAAAACAAAAAAAAGAGGGATAGACTATCAGTCGACTACATAACAACGATGCAGAAGAAGAAGAAGTAAAAGGCACTTACTTTCCACCACGCGATAGCGCGTATCCAGCATTGCATGCTGGCGACACATCGCAAGCACCTGCTCCACCAGGTGAGCAGCTTCCTTCACAAGGAGCTATCAAAAAGGGAAAACAACAACGGATCAGTAGATGACATAGATAAAAATCGGTCAAGAATATCCTGGATAGCGGTCAAGAATATCCTTAAATACTTGAGAAGAACTAAGGATATGTTTCTTATATACGGAGGTGAAGAAGAGCTAGTCGCTAAGTGTTATGTCGATGCTAGCTTTGACACTGATCCGGATGACTCTAAGTCTCAATCCGGATACGTATTTCTCTTGAACAGAGCAGCAATTAGTTGGAGGAGCTCCAAACAACCTGTGGTGACTGGATCAACAACGGAGGCGGAATATGTTGCTTGAAGCTTGCAGAAGCGGTTTGGATGAAGGCGTTCATAACGGAACGGTGTGGTTCGGTCGTTGGACCCGATGGTGATCTATTGTGACAACAATGGAGCCATAGCCAACTAAAGGAACCAAGGTCTCACAAGAATTCCAAGCATATTAAGCTCGGTTTCACTCCATCCGCGAGCATGTCAAGGATGGAGATATAAAGATTTGTAAAGTGCACGGACCTGAATGTAGCAGATCCGTTGACTAAAGTACTCCCTAGGGCAAAACATGATCAACACGAACTCCATGGGTGTTAGATTTATCACTATGTGAACTAGATTATTGTCTCTAGCGCAAGTGGGAGACTGAAGGAAATATGCCCTGAGAGGCAATAATAAAGTTGTTATTATGTATTCCTTGTATATGATAGATGTTTATTTTACATGCTATAATTGTATTGATAGGAAACATCAATACATGTGTGTTTAATAAACAGAAAGGGTTCCTAGTCATGCCTCTCTTATAGACTAGCTTGTTGATTAACAAGATGATCAAGGTTTCCTGATCATGGACATTGGATGTTGTTAATAACAAGGTCACACCATTGGTGGAATGATGTGATGAACATTCATCCGAAGTATAGCATTACGATCAAGTCATTGTCTTTATATTGCTATAACATCATAAGTAATCTTTATCCTTAGACCATGAGATCATGTTAATTGCTAACACCGGAAGAGTATCTTGATAACATCAAGCGTCACAATAACGGTGACTATAAAGATGGGTTCAGTGCTACGAAGGTGTTATGTTGAGGCTCATGGATCAAGAGTGGAATTTGTCAATCCAGATGACGGATAGATATACTCTGGGCCCTCTCGGTGATATCACATTAGGATAGCTTGCAAGCAAGTGATGTGATCACTAGAATGTTATATCACGGGAACAAGAAAAGAGTGCATGTCGGTAACGAGATCAAACTAGGTATGGAGATACCGATGATCGAATCTCGGACATGTAATATATCGAGAGACAAAGGGATTTAGTTACAAGTGTTAAAGGTTCTCACGATCACAGGAGTCATCGTTGAGTGTGTAGGAGTCGATCACGGATCTCGTGTCCGCTGTTGATTATTGATCAGAGAAGGGTCTCGATCATGTCTGCATTATTCGCGAACCGTAGGGTGGCACACTTAAGAGTTACCTGACACTATTTTGGAGCACATATGTTTCAGACGAAAGAATTGCAAAGTGCAGGAATTGTTTCAATAGAAACCGGAAATTGTTTCGGGTGAAATTGCAGAAAGTGGTTCTGCATGTGATATTGAAATATTGCAAGGGGCTATATGTGAATGTTTGTTAATTAAAGTAATTAACAAAATTCTGAATAAATTTAATAAAAGAGTTTTATTAAATGAGAGAGCATTAAATTTGGAGAAACTTAATGCATTTAAAGTGGAGACTTTAAAAGGGAATGTGAAGAGGCATTTTAATGTGGAGGAGTTACCACCACATGAATGGGGGAGGTGAGGGGTCACCCCCCCATGCGCCGGCCATGGAGAGAGGGGGGCACCCCCCTTCTCCTATAAAGGCCACCCATTCCCTCCTTCATCCTCACACCTCCTTGTGAAGGATCTCTCTCCCCCTCTAGAATTATTCCCCCATGGTCTCGGATTAGCGAGATACATGTTCCCGTGGCATTTAAATGCGGAAGGAGTTCTTGCTGGATCATTGGAGCGAGGAGGTGGAGGTTGTCCAGTGGCTTGAATGTGTGTGCAGTGCGGATGCTGCTTTGAGTTCTGGGCCGGACTTCCTCACGATCTTGAGATCGGCAAGTGTACGACTACATCAACCACGAGTTCCTACTCGTTAACAAAGCTCGTTGTCTTTGAGGGTAAGTTCTCTATGGATGTATGTCCACCCGTTTGCTTTGTACCTAGTAGATAGATCTTGGCGTGTAGTTCACACCATAGGAAATTTTTTGTTTTCTATGCTGCGGACCCAAGTGGTATCGAGCCTGATCTATGCGTAGGTGCTTTGCAGGTAGTACACATATGTTTATATGTGGGCGATGATGATCATGTTATTGCATCTTCTATTTACTTTGGATATTGGTGGCATAGTGGGATGGCGGCGGACCAACCTTACATGTCATCGTACATGAGACCGGTTCCACGACTGACATGCAACTTGTTTTGCATAAGTGGCTGGCGGGTGTCTGTCTCTCCTACTATAGTCAATATCTGATTTACAACGAGTTGCTAATAACTTAGTTATCCTCGTTGTGGTTCATGTTCGTAGGTTAGACAGGTTCTATCTCCGAAAGCCCTAAGCCACGTAAAACTTGCAATTGATAAATTAGAGGCATCTACTTTAGATCGTTGCTGGGCTAGTGTTTTGATATGGTATTGTTGTAAGTAGATGTATAATAGATACTCTTACAACTCACTTAACGTGTAAGTTCCATAGACCTTGGCCTTACACACAAAGGAATGATAAAGATTATACCACGATGCAAATGATAGAGATCAAATGCATGGACCATATCATCTCACTTCACACATTAGATGTTAGCATCTTATATTGCTAGTTTGGCACGTTTGGTAGCATTATAAGATGATCCCTCATTTAGATATCAAGATAAAATGTGTTCTTCCTTAAGTATGCACCGTTTTGTGGATCGGTTTTTGAGGCATCACGTGATGATCGGGTGTTTTCAACTCTACGCTTTCATACAATGGGTGTAAGACAGTTTTACACACGCAAATACTAAGGTTCTTACTTGACGAGCCTAGCATATGCAGACATGGCCTCGGAACACGGACCGAAAGGTTAAGCATGAGTCATATAGTCGATATGATGCCCATATAGATGCTCTCCTTTGAAGCTACACTGACTCACGTGATGATCGGACTTGGTGTAGTGGATTTGGTTCATGTAATCACCAAAAGGACACGAGGGATGTCGTTTTTGAGTGGGAGTTCATTAGTAATTTGGATTAGTCGAACTCAATCTATCATAAACTTAGTCTAAATATACTTTACAAATTCTGTTGTAGATGGCACCACCTGCTTTTAATTTCAATGTGTTCATGGAGAAAGAGAAACTTGCTGCGAATGGTAGCAACTTCACCAACTGGGCTAGGAATTTGAGGATTCTCCTCACTGCTGCACAAAAGCAATATGTGCTAGATGCGCCGCTAGGCCCCGCACCAGCTCCTGATGCCCCTGACGAGGAAAAGAACATCTATATAACTCGTCAGGAGGACCACAACTTAGTTCATTGCGGCATACTGTATGGGCTAGAACCAGAACTTCGAAAATGTTTCGAAAATGACAATGCCTTTGATAGCATGGGAGAATTGAAAATGATTTTCGATACCCATGCTGCCGTAGAGAGTTATAATGCTACAGAAAAGTTCTTTAGCTGCATGATGGAGGAAAACAGCTCCGTTAGTGAGCACGTACTCAAAATGTCTGGGTACGCCGATAAGCTTGTGTCCTTGGGAATAACGATTCCCATTGCCTTAGGCATACATCATGTTCTCCAATCTCTGCCACCTAGCTACAAGAGCTTCGCGATGAACTATAATATGCAGAGCATGAAGAAGTCTCTTCCTGATTCTGTCAATGCTTAAGACTGCAGAAGTGGAGATTAGGAAAGAACATCAAGTGTTGATGATCAATAGGACCACCGGTTTCAAGAAGGACAAGAAAGGCAAGCACAAAGGAAAGAAGGGTGGCAAGTCATTGCCACTGAAAAGAAACCCCGAGCTGGCCTAAGTCCGACAATCGAGTGCTACTATTGTAAGGGGATCGCCATTGGCGCATCGCCCCCAAGTATTTGGCGGACAAGAAGTCCGGCAAGGCAAACAAAGGTATATGTGATATACATGTTATTGATGTGTACTTGACTAGTACTCGCAGTAGCACTTGGGTATTTGATACGGGATCGGTTGCTAATATATGTAACTTCGGTTGAGGCGTGGAACAAGCGACAACTAGCAAGGGATGAGGTCTCGATGCGGGTCGGCAATGGATCAAGAGTTGATGTGATCGCCGTCGGAACGCTGCCTCTCCATATGCCATCGGGATTAGTTATAAACCTAAATAATTGTTATTTGGTGCCTGCACTGAGCATGAACATTGTATCCGGATCGTTTTTGATGCAAAGTGGTTATTCATTTAAGTCTAAAAACAATGGTTGTTCGATTTATATGAATAATATCTTTTATGGTCATGCACCTATGTTGAATGGTTTATTTCTGTTGGATCTCGATAGCAGTATTACGCATATTCATAATGTTGATGCTAAAAGGACTAAACTTGATAATGATATATCTACATATATGTGGCACTGCCGTCTAGGTCATATTAGCGTTAAACGCATGAAGAAACTCCATTCTGATGGACTTTTGGAATCACTTGATTTTGAATCATTTGATACATGTGAGCCATGCCTTATGGGCAAGATGACAAGAACATCGTTTTCTGGTTCAATGGAACGGGCGACAGATCTATTGGAAATCATACATACTGATGTGTGTGGACCAATGAGTGTGTCGACGCGAGGTGGATATCGTTATTTTGTTACTTTCACGGATGATTTGAGTAGATACGGGTATATCTATTTGATGAAACACAAGTCTGAAACTTTTGAAAAGTTCAAAGAATTTCAGAATGAAGTGGAAAATCATCGTAACAGAAAGATCAAATTTCTGCGGTCCAACCGTGGAGGAGAGTATCTTAATTACGAGTTTAGCACACATATGAAAGACTGTGGAATAGTTTCACAACTCACGCCTGCCGGAACACCACAACGTAATGGTGTGTCAGAACGTCGTAATTACGTATTGGATATGGTTCGATCTATGATGTCTCGGTGACTTGCCACTTGTCATTTTGGGGTTATGCACCGAAACCGCTACATTCACTTTAAATAGGGCACCATCTAAATCCGTTGAAAAGACACGTATGAATTATGGTTTGGAAACAAACCTAAGTATCATTCTTAAAGTTTGGGGATGCGATGTTTATGTGAAGAAACTTCAACCGGATAAACTCGAACCCAAAGCGGAAAAATGCGTCTTCATAGGATACCCTAAGGAAACGATTGGGTATACCTTCTATCACAGATCCGAGGGCAAGGTCTTTGTTGCCAAGAATGGATCCTTTCTTGAGAAGGAGTTTCTCGCGAAAGGAGTGAGTAGTCGGAAGGTAGAACTCGAAGAGGTTATTGAACCTTCTCTTCATGAAAATGGTGAGTAGCGCAGCTCCAGAAGTTGTTTTGGAGTTGACTTCACCTAATTAAGAGAGATCTAATGATATTGATCATGAAACTCCAAAAGAGGACACTACCAAACCTCGCAGGTCAAGCAGGACACGTGCAGCTCCTGAGGCGTCGGCAACCCTGTTATGAATTTCATGATTGATGAAATGGATGACCCTGCGACATATGAAGAAGCGATGATGAGCCCGGATTCCAACAAATGGCTAGAAGCCATGAAATCCGAGATGGAATCCATGTACGAAAACCAAGTTTGGAACTTGGTGGACTTACCTCACGACCGAAAGGTCGTTGAGAATAAATGGATTTTCAAAAGAAAAACTGATGCTGATGGTAATGTGACCATCTATAAGGCTCCACTTGTCGCAAAGGGGTTTCGACAAATTCAAGGAGTTGACTACGATGAGACATTCTCTCCTGTAGTGATGCTTAAGTCGGTTAGGATTATGTTAGCAATTGCTGCATATTTCGATTATGAAATATGGCAGATGGATGTCAAAACTGCGTTCCTCAATGGTAAGATTGAAGAAGAGTTGTATATGATACAACCTAAGGGTTTTGTCGATCCTAAGGATGCTAATAAGGTGTGCAAACTTTAGCGATCCATCCATGGGCTGAAGCAAGCATCACAGTTGGAATCTCGCTTTGATGAGGTGATCAAAGAGTTTGGATTTGTCCAAACTTATGGAGAGCTTGTATTTACAAGAAAGTGAGTGGGAGCAATGTGGCATTTTGATATTATATGTGGATGACATATTATTGATTGGAAATGATTTAGATCTTTTAAGCAGTGTTAAAAGTTATCTAAACGACAAATTTTCGATGAAGGACCTTGGTGAAGCTTCATATATATTAGGCATTAAAATCTATAGAGATAGATCAAGGCGGCTAATTGGGCTATCACAGTACATACCTTGATAAGATATTAAAGAAGTTTAATATGGAAAGTAAGAAGGGTTCTTACCTATGTTGCAAGGCAAGACATTGAGTAAGACTCAAAGTCCGCTACGGAAGAAAGAGAGATAATGGATAGGATCCCTATGCCTCAGCCATAGGCTCTATAATGTATGCCATGCTATGTACAAGACGGATGTGGCACATGCTATTAGTTTGACTAGTAGGTACCAATCTGATCCAGGTTGAACCTGGATAGCGGTCAAGAATATCCTTAAATACTTGAGAAGAACTAAGGATATGTTTCTTATAAGCGGAGGTGAAGAAGAGCTAGTCGCTAAGTGTTATGTCGATGCTAGCTTTGACAGCGATCCGGATGACTCTAAGTCTCAATCCGTATCGTATTTCTCTTGAGCAGGCGAAGTTAGTTGGAGGAGCTCCAAACAACCCGTGGTGGCTGGATCAACAACGAGGCGGAATATGTTCTTTGCTTGAAGCGGCAGCGAGCGGTTTGGATGAAGGAGTTCATAACGGGCGGTGTGGTTCCGGTCGTTGGACCCGATGGTGATCTGTTGTGACAACAATGGAGCCATAGCCAACATAAAGGAACCAAGGTCTCTAAGAATTCCAAGCATATTAGCGTCGGTTTCACTCCATCCTTGAGCATGTCAAGGATGGAGATATAAAGATTTGTAAAGTGCACACGGACCTGAATGTAGCAGATCCGTTGACTAAAGTACTCCCTAGGGCAAAACATGATCAACACGAACTCCATGGGTGTTAGATTTATCACTATGTGAACTAGATTATTGTCTCTAGTGCAAGTGGGAGGCTGAAGGAAATATGCCACGAGAGGCAATAATAAAGTTGTTATTATGTATTCCTTGTATATGATAGATGTTTATTTTACATGCTATAATTGTATTGATAGGAAACATCAATACATGTGTGTTTAATAAAAAAAAGGGTTCCTAGTCATGCCTCTCTTATAGACTAGCTTGTTGATTAACAAGATGATCAAGGTTTCCTGATCATGGACATTGGATGTTGTTAATAACAAGGTCACACCATTGGTGGAATGATGTGATGAACATTCATCCGAAGTATAGCATTACGATCAAGTCATTGTCTTTATATTGCTATAACATCATACGAAGTAATCTTTATCCTTAGACCATGAGATCATGTTAATTGCTAACACCGGAAGAGTATCTTGATAACATCAAGCGTCACTGCAATAACGGGGTGACTATAAAGATGGGTTGATGCTACGAAGGTGTTATGTTGAGGCTCATGGATCAAGAGTGGAATTTGTCAATCCGGATGACGGATAGATATACTGGGCCCTCTCGGTGATATCACATTAGGAGAGCTTGCAATCATGTGATGTGATCACTAGAATGTTATATCACGGGAACAAGAAAAGAGTGCATGTCGGTAACGAGATCAAACTAGGTATGGAGATACCGATGATCGAATCTCGGACATGTAATATATCGAGAGACAAAGGGATTTAGTTACAAGTGTTAAAGGTTCTCACGATCACAGGAGTCATCGTTGAATGTGTAGGAGTCGACGGATCTCCGTGTCCATTGTTGATTATTGATCGAGAAGGGTCTCGATCATGTCTGCATTATTCGCGAACCGTAGGGTGGCACATAAGAGTTACGACACTATTTTGGAGCACATATGTTTTAGACGAAAGAATTGCAAAGTGCAGGAATTGTTTCAATAGAAACCGGAAATTGTTTCGGTGAAATTGCGAAAGTGGTTACGCATGTGATATTGAAATATTGCAAGGCTATATGTGAATGTTTGTTAATTAAAGTAATTAACAAAATTCTGAATAAATTTAATAAAAGAGTTTTATTAAATGAGAGAGCATTAAATTTGGAGAAACTTAATGCATTTAAAGTGGAGACTTTAAAAGGGAATGTGAAGAGGCATTTTAATGTGGAGGAGTTACCACCACATGAATGGGGAGGTGAGGTCACCCCCATGCGCCGACCATGGAGAGGGGCACCCCCTCCTCCTATAAAAGGCCACCCATTCCCTCCTTCATCCTCACACCTCCTTGTGAAGGATCTCTCTCCCCTCTAATTATTCCCCATGGTCTCGGATTAGCGAGATACATGTTCCAGTGGCATTTAAATGCGGAAGGAGTTCTTTGCTTCCATTTGGATCGCTGGGCGAGGAGGTGGAGGTTGTCCGTGGCTTGAATGTGTGTGCAGTGCGGATGCGCTGCTGAGTTCTGGCCTTCGGACTTCCTCACGATCTTGAGATCGGCAAGTGTACGACTACATCAACCACGAGTTCCTACTCGTTAACAAAGCTCGTTGTCTTCGAGGGTAAGTGCTCTATGGATGTATGTCCACCCGTTTGCTTTGTACCTAGTAGATAGATCTTGGCGTGTAGTTCACACCGTAGGAATTTTTTTGTTTTCTATGCTGTGGACCCAACAGGAACGACTGGTTCACTGGGGAGCACATCCTTGACGGTGTACTTGGTGACCAGTCACACCCTTTTGTCTACCTCACTCGCGGACATGCCATCGGCAGACACGCGAGTGACATCGTCCGCGCCAGCCTACTGGAACATGGGATGGACTCTGGCCTGCAGGGGCTGGACGCGACGGCACAACCATGTGTGAATGAGGGTGCAACCTCCCTCCTCCTTGCCCATGCGACTCTCGAGGTCGCAGATGCGCTCGTACAACACATATGTCTCCGCGGACTCGCCGGGCATAATCACATTCTTCCAGGAGCGCCTCCTCTTGCACGGCGTCGTGGGGTCGAAGGGTGCGAGTCCGTAGTGGTCTCCGTCGGCCTTCTGGTTGCGAACGTAGAACCACTTGTCCCTCCACCCTTGGACGGACATCATCAGCTTGATGTCGAAGTATGTGGCGGATGGATCGACGTGGATACCGCAGCCGTCTACATCGTAGACTACGGAGCCAGACGCTGATTGACGCTTCAATTTGAAGAGGCGCTTGAAGAGACCAAAGTGCGGCTTGATTCCGAGCCAGCACTCGCAAAGGGTAATGTAGCAAGCTACATGGAGGATGGAATTGGGGGACATTTGATGGAGCTGGAGCCCGTAAAAACAGAGAATGCCCCTGAAGAAAGGATGCAGGGGCAACGAGAGGCCGCGGATGATGAACACTAGGAACATCACCCAAAAGCCGGCAGGAGGAGAGGGGATTACCTCGCTGCCAGGGACACGCGCGTCGGCGACCGCGGACGACAAAACTCCGTCTTGGCAAAGAAGACGAAGCTCTGAGGACTTGATCACAGATGGACGCCACGCGCCATTCGTGACATGAGTGCCCGTGCCCTTCTTCTTTCACGGTGGTGCTAGTGCCGCCCGTGGCGGCGAGCCGCCTTCTTCTTCATCGCGGCTGACAGCAATGGAATCGGCGCGACACCTCCTTTTTCTTCCCCATTCATGGCGGCAATGTGACCGGAGGAAGTAGGCTGGAAATACGAGCTGGTCGGTGCCTTGAAGGAAAAAGAGCGCAAAGAAGCAGAGGAGCAGCGGCAATGGTGATGGAGGCAAAGGATGAAAAGAAGTAGATGTGAATTTTACCGTCGCTGCATCGCTACTTAACCCCCTGGAAGATGCAATCCAATGGCTCAGAGAAACCTTACCAGACGCGTGGCGTTCATCACGCTCGACACGTGGAGGAATGGAAGCGCGAACCGTCCCCCACGACTCCAATTATGTGCGGATATCGAGGAGGCGCAGTTAAAATAAAGATTACGCACGCCTGGTCAAACCAGAGTCAGGAAATGGGACCCACCGCCCGTCACGTCCCGTCAAACTCGCTCACGCGGGCAACTGAGGTCACGGAATCGTCAGCACCGACGTCATCAAAAACTATGCAGCAGAAGACTTCGACTACTTTAGTCCTTGCTCGAGTCTTCGACTCCACCAAGCACTCGGGGGCTACTCCCATAGGGAGCGCTGGTCGCGCACCCTACAATTTTTTTTTCAGGAACATGGATAATCAAAGCAAACCCAATCATTCGAAGCACAATTCGATTATGGACATGGGTTACTCCCATAGGGAGCACCGGAAGTAAATTCGACTCAAACAAGCAAACAAAAGACGACAGCAGTCGCAAAAGTTCTTTAGTCCCTGCCTGAGTCTTCGACTCAACTAGGCACTCAGGGGCTACTCCCATAGGGAGCGCTGGTCGCGCACCCTATGATTATTTGTACAAAGTACTGTGTGTTGATAACATCCACACTCGAAGCTTATGGCGACACCGCCTCATGACTTTTCCCTACAAAGAGACTGTGTCTCCTGGGTCGCCCGAATCTTCTCTGCGATGATAAAATTCAGATGTCGCGCTCACAGCGTAAATATAAGACCTGAATAAGGCCTGGCAACGCATTCGCTGCGCACTACCAGAAATATAACCGTGCCTACAGGCACGATGAACATGCCTTGACGGACGCGTCGAGTGCTCACACCTATACACTGGAATTCGACTCCTGTAAGACCTCCACGGCTTGAGTCGAATTACACCAGAACTTTTCCGGATTCGAGTCCGAGGACTCGAGTTCGAGTAGATGGAGTTGTTTTACCCTAAGGTAGTTAACTGATACCGATACATCGGTTAAATCAGGCATGCACATCAACAATTCCTATGACACAAATAGAACAGCCGAAAAATATACTCAGTCATGCACCCGAAAGGCTTCATAAAGTCTCCAGTCGAATCTGCGATTCCACTAGACACTCGGGGCTACTGACATGGGTATACCCTACAGGTACTCGAGCTTGGTATATACGGCCTGAATACGTAGAGGACCACGGTGTCGCCAAGGCCCAAATGAGGAACTCGAGTAACCTGCGGACTCTCGATTGCTTGAAGAACAAGAAGAAGCTAAAGATAGAAAGTTCGAAGCGGAAAACCCTAACTTGTAACCGACTCGACTTGCTACCCGAGACCTAGCCTATCTATATAAAGGCTAGGAGGGGGCAGCGAGGAGGACACACGCAACCCTAGTTTCCACAACCCTCGCTAGATTGCATCTGCGCACCATTGTAATCCTCGATTCCTTTGATAATTCCATGAGCAGATAAGCAGGAGTAGGTACCTCTACGAGGCCTGAACCTGGGTAAATCTTCGAGTCCCCTGTGTGCTTGTTTGCTAGCCGATAGATGTCTCCAGCGCTCCCTCTTTCTCCAAAACCCAAGTCCATAACAATGGGCATTGATGAGTTAAACCCTCGTCACAAACCATTGTCAAATATTTTTGAGAGGACATTGTGGTTCGAAAGACCCATTGTATGGACAATGCCCACGAAACGACTGCTTCCTGCAGATGTTTCTTGCTAGGATATAATGCACCCTAGAAGATGTTGTTCCCGTGATAGTGATAGGCGGAGTCATGCCCATCGTTCACATTTATTGTTGTTGTGTGGTCATTATTCCAGGATGTCGGAATAGATTGGACGATCTCTTCTTCATTAGACTCAGTAGAATCATGAGTGTTATCACTGTCGTCGTCTAAATCTTCGGCTTCCATCTGATTTTGTAAGAAACCTTCATATATCTCATCCTGATCCGCCTCACCACTAAAAATGTCTTCTCCTATCCCATGACTACCCTCAACCGATTCATAACCACCACCTCCAGAGTGTGCATAACTACTCTGACCAGAATCATAATGGTAGCCACCACCACCTCTATCTTGGCCTTGACTGCTCTGGCCATGATGGTAGCCACCACCTCAATTTTGACCTTGACTGCTCTGACCATAATGGTAGCCACCACCACCTCTTCCATCTTGGTCTTGACTACTCTGGACATGATCATAACCACCCTCTTTAGCCATAGGAAGCACTAAGGTGATGGGGTTAACTCCCCTTGTTTGGCAAGCTTTCAACCATTTGAGGGATTTAGATTCCTCTTCTATCAGTCTCAAATAAAACATAGGGGTAGTTCCTGACTTAGACCATAATGCTTGCACACCGACAATATGGGTCAGAGGGAGCCCTAAAGCGGCAGATATCCAATCCTTCAACTCACTAACGGACCATGTTTCAGGAGTCTGGAGCACTTCATCAATGTAGTCAAACTCGCCCAAATCATCTCTGTGCTATTTTTTCTGACAACACCTTCATCGTAATAAAACCTAATCACTACATTATGTGACATAACTTTCGACCTACAAAAATACTGAAACTAGTTAAAATTGGTACCATGTCACATTATAGTCTACAAATATACTTATAATCCTCTAGCCCAATATTCTTATAGCTAATAGACCACATCCAAGTCTACCCATAAACATACACAATTGACCGTAAATAGCGAGATATTAGGGTTTACCCTTGAAGCGTGCAAAGTCTTGCAGTGTAGCAGCCTCCAGTCACCGGATCGACACCTCCACCATGTAGCTACCTCAAGGTGCAGTCCCAGCCACCACCATAGCCAATGCTCTCCAAGAACACCACCAACTTCCTCCATAAAAACGCCCCAAATCACTTCACCAAACTATCCCATCAGTAGATCAGGCCTTCCCCTAGCTTTCTAATGTATTTCAACCCTAAGTTTTGGTGGAAATCTAGCAGAAATGAGCTCAAAATGGTTGAGAGAAATGGTAGAGGCGAGATGGAAATGAGGAAGGAAGAAGAAGAGAAGAAAGAGAGGAGCAGGGACTGGCCGGCCGGCGCGCGCCTAGGGATAAGAAGGAGCCTCGTCGGTGGTTCAAAAACCGACATCGATTCTCGAGGGCTCTGATATGTTGCTAACGTATCCATAATTTTTGATGTTCCATGCTTGGTTTTATCTACTTTCTTATGTTTTGTTCCAACTTTGGAGTACTTTCTATACACTTTCTTGGACTAACCTATTAACAAGAGCCACAGTGCCATCTTCCTGTTTTTTGCTGTTTTTGGTTCTAGGAAAGTCAGAAAATGAATATTCTCGGAATTGGACGGGACAAAAGCCAAAGTCAGTTTTTCACCGAGGGACACGGATCTGAGGCCGGAGGGCGACCACACTACCTGGCCGCACGGCCAGGCCTGACCCGTGCTAGGGGGTGGTGTGGCCAGCCCAGGCACCCCATCAGCCTCTCCTTCCGCCTATAAGATGCCTCCAATACAGAAACCCTAAGTACCCGATCAAAATTCCACGAAAGAGTCTGTAGCCACCGTCATCTCCATGCCTAGATCGGGAGGGATCTGAAGCTCTTCCCGGCACCCTGCCGGAGAGGGGAATTCACCCTAGAGGCCTTCTTCATCGTCATGCAAGCCTCCGGTGTGATGCACGAGTAGTTCATCTCTGGACTACGGGTCCATGTAGTAGCTAGATGGCTGGTTCTCCTCCTTTGTGCTATCATGTTTAGAACTTGTGAGCTCCGTTCATGATCAAGATCATCTATTTGTAATCATACATGTTGTGTTTGCGGGGATCCGATGGATATTGAGATGCTATTTCAAATTGATTATTGATTCTATCATGTCTTTGTTATTTGTGATCTTGCATGCTTTCCGGTGTTAGTAGCTATCTTGGCCAAGTAGATGCTAGCAACTCCAAGAGTTAGTATTTATGCTCGATAGTGGATTCATGCCTCTAGTAATCTAGGGAAGTGATAGAAATCTCTAAGGTACTAGATGTGTTGTTGATATTAGGGAGAAAACAACAATCCTTTGTCCATAGAACAATCGTATTGTTTACTTTACACGCAATGCGTAATGCAATTATTTGTTGCTTCCAACTTAATACTGGAGGGGTTCGGATGATAACCTGAAGATGGATTATTAGTCATAGATGCAGTTGGATGGCGGTCTATGTATAATGTTGTAATGCCCAATCGGATCTCAAAGGAGTCAAGATGAGTAGTATATGCATGTATTGCTTTCTCGATGTTTGTCAATTGCCCCGCTGTAATTTGTTCACCCAACATGTCATCTATCTTAAGGAGAGCCACCACTAGTGAACTATGGACCCCGGTCCTTTCTTTTACCATCAATCTACAATCAACTGTTTAATGCTTTGAGTTTACTTTCTGCAAACTATTACTTTCTTCCACTCTATACGTTTAATCCTTTGTTTTCAGCAGAACCGGTGAGATTGACAACCTCATCGCAAGTTGGAGGCAGAGTTCTGTGGTTGTGTTGTGCAGGTCTCCACGTTGTTGCTGGCACCGGTAGTGCGCCCTGCCAAAGTTCAGCTAGCAACACCTTTGGGGTGTTTTCTTGCTCCTAGTGGATTGATAACCTTGGTTTCATAACTGAGGGAAAACTTGCTGTTGTGCTCATCATACCTTCCTCTTGGGGTTCCCCAACGAGCTCGATATATTTTGGGCCATCAGGCGCAAACCCCGAAAGCATCCGCTCCTCCCCTGTCGGGAGACATGCCAGTAGGTGGGCCCCGCGTGACGATGCATTCGGTGGGCTGTCAGTGGTTCAAGGCCCGACAAGAACTGGTCGGGGTGTGGGATTCCGGCAGGGTCTGGTCGGTGCACCAGCCCTTGAGGCCGCCCTACTTTTGGAAACTCCTAATTTTGAGTATTATTCGTAAAATTGATTTAAACATTCGTATTATTTTAAAAAAAATAGCCACAAATTGTACATGTCCATTTACGTCGGCCCTTTGGAGTTGCTCTCATATTAGTACCAGCAAGTATAAAATTGAGTAAAATACAACAAAGGTCAGTAAACTCAATCTTTTTCCACCTTCGTCACCATACACATCTATACGTGATCTACGGTCACTCGATACACATTGGACGCTTTTCCACAGTCACTCGTCACGGTATAGCCTTCTATTTTCCCACGTGGCAAGTGGTGGGCCCTATCTGTCAGGTCTCAGCTTGATTTCATTTTGCAAATACCCTCATAAAACTCATTTTTCTTCCCCCACTTAGGTCCCTCCTATATTCTCCCACATAAAAACAAAAAGGAAAAGGGAAATTTCTAGGAAACGCGCCTGGTCACCGCATGTTGCCCCCGCGGCTTCTGCATTCACACTCACTGTCGCTGATGGTGAAGAATCCTCCATGCTCCTATGGTCTTCTGGCAGCACGGGCATGTAATGAGGAGAAGCCCCCTGCCGCTGGCATCTGCATCTTGTGGGGGAGATAGAGGAAGTGAGAGGATGAGCAGGAGGAAGAAGTTGGGTGGGCTCATCGACAATTGTCTCTACGCTTTGATTAGAAAGTAGGATTGGGAGGGCTTTTTTGTAAAAATTCTACGGCTAGAGACTAGTTAAACTAGTGCCATGTCAGCAAATGCGTGGCTCTACGGGCTGCGGTGACCGGTGACCGTGTACGACACACGCTCGTGTGACCACCGAATTTTACCTATAAAATTTCTAGAAAGCCAAACAAAACACCCTACAACCCTCACAGGCCACCGCCATCTGGCGCTCCAATATGTCGGATCCAAAATTAACAGATGGTATATCTCGTCCCTAAATCGAGCAGACGTATGCCGGAGGTCAGCAGACACTCAAAGATGATCTACTCTCCCTGGGTCGAGCACACGTATGCCGGAGGTCAGAGTAATAAAGCAGCACATGAATTGAAGTGGTCACGCTGACGCAGATGATTACATCGGGCAACGCTGGATCAAGTTAATTTTGCCTAGCAGTCCCGCTAGTCGCCGGCATAATCACGAGACCCTCCATCTCCTCCTATCCGGATCATCAAAGCCCAGAAATGGGCACCAACAGGCACGATCGAGGCACGCCGGCAAGCGAATCCACCTACGTGGCGGCCTCACTGCCGAGTGCCGTCGGCACGTACGCGCATGCCATGCCACCTGGGGTCAAGGCAGCTAGCTTGCCTGGACAAATCGACCAGCTTTGCAAGACTTAACTGATTACTTAGGCCAAAGAGGAAATATGCCGATTGCCTTTTCCGGAATAAGAGAGTCAAATCGTGCTTATCGCTTGATGAAGTGCGAGAGAGCTTGGGAACGTGGTTAACTTTGTCACCGTGAAACTCTAGGCACGTACGTCTACTTCTGACGTTCTAGAAGATAATAAAAATAAGGAGGGAAAAGAGACATAGATGTAGTGATTTGAGGTTAAAAACCCATTTATTTCCTTTTTTGCACGTACACCTTCTGTCATTTTCGAATGCTATTAAGTATACTTCAGATTTAAGGTTTGGTAACTAGTGGCGAAATCATCTTTGGTCATCAAGTTTTAACTATTGTTTACACCAGACGTCAAACTTTTAGCATGTCACTGTAAATAGGTGTGCGGTAGTTTTACACCTGTAGTGAGGAGTGTAGCCAGTTGAAACTAACTTTGCCGCAAAGTGTGGGACGGATCAGTATTGGCATGGATGATGGATTAGAAGAAACCCCTTGGTGGAGCTATCTAGTTTAAGTCTCATGCTCCATGACAAGGAGCACCAATTATCCCTAATCTCTTGGATCTTGCCATAGTGTTTTTAAGCTGTGCAAGGCCTTGGAGTCGGTGTTGTCAAGATCTCACCAAGATCTCATCATGCCAGTTAGAGAGAGAGTGTTCTTGCCCGCCACCGATCTTAGGGATTATGTCGGACCGGTAGCCACCGGTGTGAGCTATAGATTGTTTTGTGTATCGTGTGTGTTGTGTTCATCGTATTCTTCGCGTGTGACTTAGCTTGGATTTCATCCTCCTTCTCTCCCCCTCACGATTCCATTGTGATTCCTAGAGATTCGTGAATGATCGGACAACCCTAAAAGATCAACGCTAACAACCACCATACCTGCAACTAACTTTTTCTAGAAATAAACTTATTTGCGGAATGATCACTTGTTACTAGCTTGTCCATGCGTTATATGTTTTTATTTCCTAATGATCACCGACGTAGTTAGTTGCAGGTATGGTGGTTGTTGGAAGAATAATGAGTCGTGTCATGTAACTTTTTATACTGTACGTTTGTTTTCTGTTATTGTGAAGAACTATGGATTAGTACTCCACGTTACTCACGGTAGTATAGCGATCTCCTCCCAGTTATTAGCAATCGCTATCCATCCTCTGTAACAGCCTCATAAAGACTCCTTGATCCTTTCTTGGTTTTCAAGCAAACTTCAAAAAATCTTTTAGAACCTTCTAGAACATTCCGAAACCTTCTAGAATCTCCATACAAACACTCCGGAACATTTCCTAACTTAGAAATTGATCCCCAATATATGAATCTTATTCTCCGGACAATTCCGGATCTCCTCGTGATGTCCTGGATCCAATCCGAGACTCCGAACAACATTCGGTCTCCAACGCATATTCCATATCTATTTAAAACAACTTCGAACCTTAAGTGTGTCATCCTACGGTTCGTGAATATGCAGACATGATGAAGACACCTCTCCAATCAATAACCATCCGGATCCGAGATCCATAATGGCTCCCACATACTCAACGATGACTTCGTGATCGATAGAACCATTAACATACGAAACCAATTCCCTTTGTCACGCGATATTCTACTTATCCGAGGTTTGATCGTCGGTATCTCCATACCTAGTTCTACCTGCATCGATAAGTACTCTTTACTGCTCCATGTTATGTCATCCCTTGTGACCTAGTCACATGCTTGCAAGCTAACTAGATGACATTCCACCGAGAGGGCCCAGAGCATATCTATCCGTCATATGGATGGACAAATCCCAATCTTGGTCCATGCGCTTCAACACATACTTTCAGAATACCCAATGACACCTTTATAACCACCCAGTTACGAAGCGGTGTTTGATGTTATCAAAGTACCCATCCAGTGATGGTGATTAACATAACCTCATGGTCGAAGAATTAGGTTACTATGCATTTGAAAGCTTACAGCAATACGAACTTAATGACTTGATCTTATGCTACGCTTACTATGGGTGTGTGTCCATCATATCATTCTCCTAATGATATAACCTTGTTATCAATGACATCCAATGTCCATGATCAGGAAACCATGATCATCATTTAATCAACAAGCTAGTTCCACAAGAGGCTTACTAGGGACTCTTTTATGTTTACAAAACACACATGTATCAGTGTTTCCTTATAATACAATTATAGCATGGGATGTAAACATTCATCATAAACACAAATATATAATAATAACCACTTTTATTATTGCCTCTTGGGCATATCTCTAACAGTCTCCCACTTGCACTAGAGTCAATAATCTAGATTACATGGTAATATACCTAACACCCATGGCGTTCTGGTGTTGGTCATGCTTTGCTCTAGGGAGAGGTTTAGTCAACGGATCTGCCACATTTAGATCAGTGTGTACTTTGCAAATCTTTATGTCACCATCTCGGACATACTCGTGAATATCATGGAAACGTAGCTTGATGTGCTTCAGCTTGCTATGTGACCTTGGCTCCTGTGCATTAGCTATGGCACCTGTGTTGTCACAGTAGATGGCCATCGGGTCCAACACACTGGGAACCACGCCAAGTTCAGTAATGAACTCCTTCATCCATATGACTTCTTGTTCAGCCTCCGAAGCAGCTATGTATTCCGATTCAGTTGAAGATTTCGCCACAACGCTTTGCTTGGCACTCCTCCAGCTCACTGCAGCACCATTCAAAATAAATACGTATCGGTGTGACTTGAGTCATCCGGATCGGTGTTCCAACTAGCATCGTGTAACTTTACAACAAGCTGTTCATCACATCCATAAGAAAGAACCATATCCTTAGTCCTATTCGTACTTTAGGATATTCTTGACCGCTGTCCGTTGTTCCATTCGGGATCACTTTGATATCGCTAGTCAAACTAACAGCATGTGCTATATCCGGTCTTGTACACAACATGGCATACATGATAGAACCTATGGCCGAGGCATAGGGAATATTATTTATCTTTTCTCTATCTTCTGCCGTAGCCGGACTTTGAGTCTTACTCAAGGTCTTACCTGACAACATGGGCACGAACCTTTTCTTGCTCTCTTCCATTCTAAACTTCTTTAGAACTTTGTCTAAGTATGTACTTTGTGAAAGCGCTATTAGGCGTCTTGATCTATCTCTATAAATCTTGATGCCTAGAATATATGCCGCTTCGCCCAGATCCTTCATTGAAAACTATTATTCAAATAGGTTTTGACGCTATTAAGAAGTTCTATATCATTCCCAATAAACAATATGTCATCTACATATAGTACTAGGAATGCTACAGAGCTCCCACTCACTTTCTTGTAAATACAAGCTTCTCCATAAGTTTGTATAAATCCAAAGTTTTTGATTACTTTATCAAAACGTTGATTCCAACTCCGGGATGCTTGCTTCAGTCCATAAATGGAGCGCTGAAGTTTGCATACCTTGTCAGCATCACTAGGATCTACAAAACCCTTGGGTTGTACCATATACAACTCTTCCTCAATGTCACCATTAAGGAACGCCGTTTTGACATCCATCTGCCAAATTTCATAATCAAAATATGCAGCGATTGCTAACAAAATCCTCACAGACTTTAGTTTCGCTACTGGTGAGAAAGTCTCATCGTAGTCAACTCCTTGAATTTGTCGGAACCCTTTCGCGACAAGTCGAGCTTTATAGACGGTAACATTACCATCAGCATCTATTTTTATTTTGAAAATCCATTTGTTCTCGACAGCCTTACGGCCATCTGGTAAGTCCACCAAAGTCCACACTTGGTTTTCGTACATGGATCCCATCTCGGATTTCATGGCTTCTAGCCATTTCTCGGAATCTGGGCTCACCATAGCTTCTTCATACGTCGCAGGGTCATCAGTGTTGTCCACCAACATGACGTTCAAGGCAGAGTCATACCAATCAGGAGTGGTATGAACCCTCGTTGACCTGCGAGGTTCAGCAGCAACTTCGTTCGAAATTTCATTATCAGCATCATTAGCTTCCTCTCTAGTTGGTGTAGGCGGCACAAAAACATCTTCCGGTGCTGCGCTACTCTCAACTCCAAGAGAAGGTTCAATAACCTCGTCGAGTTCTACTTTCCTTCCAGTCACTTCTTTCGAGAGAAACTCCTTCTCAAGAAAGGATCCATTCTTGGCAACAAAAACTTTGCCTTTGGATCTATGATAGAAGGTATACCCAATTGTTTCTTTAGGGTATCCTATGAAGACGCATTTCTCCGCTTTGGGTTCAAGCTTATCAGGTTGTAACTTCTTTACATACGCCATGAACCCCAAACTTTAAGGAACGACAACTTAGGTTTCTTACCAAACCACAATTCGTACGGTGTCGTTTCAACGGATTTAGATGGTGCCCTATTTAAAGTGAATACGGCTGTCTCTAATGCATAGCCCCAAAACGATAGTGGTAAATCTGTAAGAGACATCATAGACCGAACCATATCTAAGAGAGTTCGATTACGACGTTCGGACACACCATTACGCTGTGGTGTTCCCGGCGGTGTCAACTGCGAAAATATTCCACATTTCTTTAAATGCATGCCAAACTCATAACTCAGATATTCACCTCCGCGATCAGAACGTAGAAACTTAATCTTCTTGTTACGATGATTTTCCACTTCACTTTGAAATTCCTTAAACTTCTCGAAAGTTTCGGACTTATGTTTCATAAAGTAGATATACCCATATCTATTTAAGTCATCCGTGAAAGTGAGAACATAACGATATCCACCACGAGATGCTACACTCATTGGACCGCACACATCGGTATGTATTATTTCCAATAAGTTTGTAGCTCGCTCTATTATCCCAGAGAATGGAGTCTTAGTCATTTTTCCCATTAGACATGCTTCACATCTTTCAAGTGATTCAAAATCAAGTGATTCAAGAAGTCCATCAGAATGGAGTTTCTTCATACGCTTCACTCTAATGTGACCAAGACGACAGTGCCACATGTATGTAGAATTATCATTCAATTTTAATCGTTTAGCATCTATGTTGTGAACATGTGTATCACTACTATCGAGATTCAATAAGAATAAACCATTCATCTCAGGTGCATTACCATAAAAGATATTACTCATATAAATCGAACAACCTTTATTCTCATACTTAAAAGAGTAACCGTCTCACAATAAACAAGATCCAGATATAATGTTCATGCTTAACGCAGGCACCAAATAACAATTATTCAAATTTAAAACTAATCCCGAAGGTAGATGTAGAGGGAGCGTGCCGACGGCGATCACATCAACCTTGGAGCCATTTCCAACACGCATCGTCACCTCGTCTCTTGCCAGTCTTCGTTTATTCCGCAGCTCTGCTTTGAGTTACAAATATGAGCAACCGAACCAAGATCAAATACCCAGCACTACTACGATTACTAGTAAGATACACATCAATAACATGTATATCAAATATACCTTTCTTCTTGATGTTGCCGTTCTTCGATCCGCTTAGGTACTTGGGGCGATTACGCTTCGGTGACCAAAGACCCTTGCAAGAGAAGCATTCAGTTTCAGGGCTTAGGACCAGCCTTGGGCTTCTTAGCAAAGTGACTTTCTTTCTTGCCGCCTTCTTGAAGTTGCCCTTTTCTTAGGCTTGCCCTGTTTCTTGAAACGGTGGTCTTATTGACCATCAACACTTGGTGCTCCTTCTTGATCTCCACTTCAGCTTTTCAGCATGGACGATAGTTCGTGCAACGTCTTGTTCATGCAAAGGCATATTGTAGTTCATCACAAAGTTCTTATAACTCGATGGCAGTGATTAGAGGACACGGTGAATCCCTAAATCATTAGGAATCGTTATCCCCAACTCTTGGAGCTTGTTTGCGTGCCCAGACATGGTGAGCACGTGCTCGCTAACGGAGCTTCCCTCTTCCATCTTGCAGGTAATGAACTTTTCGGAGGCCTCATAGCTCTCCACGGCCGTGTGAGTCTCAAAATGAGCTTGAGCTCCTTAATGATCTCGAACGGTCGTGGTGCTCAAAACGCTTCGAGCTCCGCTTTCTAAACCGTGAGGATGGCACAATGAACTGTGGAGTAATGATTTTCCGAGTGGCGTAAACATTCTTTACGCCATCGGCATCATCTGCAGTGGGTCACCTAGCGGTGCTTCGAGCACATAGGTCATCGACCAGCGAGGACAATCTTGACCACGGAGCCAGTCCGTGAAGTTGCTTCCATTGTTCTTAAGTTTTTCTTTCTCTAGGAACGCATTGAAATTGATGGAGAGATTCGCCATAATCTACAACAAATTTGCAAGTAGTTTAGACTAAGTTTATGATAAATTGAGTTCAATTTTAATTCTTAAATTAACTAGGTGAACTCCCACTCAAAACAACATCCCTCACATTGTCTTAGTGATTACACGAACCAAATCCACTACACCAAGTCCGATCTTCATGAGAGAAGATGTAGTTTCATCGGTGAACAATCTTCATGTTCATCATATCACTTATATGATTCATGCTCTACCTTTCGGTATTCCATGTTTCGAGACCATGTCTGTACATGCTAGGCTCGTCAAGATTAACCTTAGTTTCCGCATGTGAAAATCTGGCTTGCACTCGTTGTATGCACACGTAGAATCTATCGCATCCGATCATCACGAGATGCTTCGAGACGACGAGTCTTAGCAACGGTGCCAACTAAGGACGAACACTTTATTACTTGAAATTTAGTGAGAGGGATCATCTTATAATGCTACCGTTGCGATCTAAGCAATACAAGATGCATAAAGGATTAACATCACAAGCAATTCATAATTAGTGTGATATGATATGGACCTTTCTTCTTATGCCTTTGATCTCCATCTCCAAAGCACGGACATGATCTTCATCATCACCAGCATTGCGTCAAGGTCAGTGGCGCCGCGTCATGGTTGTCCATCATCACCAGCAACTATTACAACTACTTGGAATAAAGCTATTACAAGATGAATAGACACGCAGGTCTTAACAGAATTAAAGACAACCATTAGGCTCCTGCCGGTTGCCAAATTACAACAAGGATCATTGCATACATCAAATATAATCACAATCACATGATGGCCATATCACATCACAAAACCCCTGCAAAAACAAGTTAGACGCCTCTAATTTTCTTTGCATGTTTTACGTGGTTTGGGGCTTTCGAATAAGAACAGATCTTACCTACGAAACTGAACCACAACGTTGATACAAGTGCTATCGAGTGCAAAGTGTAAATTGGATCTATACTATGATGGGAGAGACAGACACCCGCAAAGCCACTTATGCAAAGCAAGTTACACGCCAAGCGTGAAGCAAGTCTCATGTGCGATGACATGTAAGGTTAGCCCGAGCCGCTTCATCCCACCATACCGCAAGATGCAAAGTACACAAAGCAAAAGACGGCACGAGCACCAACGCCCACAAAACCATTGTGTTCTACTCGTGCAACAGATGTATGCATAGACAAGGCTCTGATACCACTGATGGTTTCGTAGCATGGAAAACAAAAAAATTCTACCGCAAGAACGAACAAAACCCAGATCTAATCTAGATAAAAGCCAAGATCTAATTTATTAGACATGTGCAACGAGATAGATCTGTACTAACCCTCGTAGATCCGAAAGCGTTACGAGATTAGATCTCGGGGTTGATGTAGTCGATCACTTGCCGATCTCAAGATCGTGTGGACGATCCTTCCGGCGCCATGTTCCAGCAGCGCTTCCGCAGTCGGTCACACGTGCGGAGTCAAAGCAGACCTTCCTCTCCCTGTTCCAGCGAGCAGCAGAGGTAGTAGATCTTCTCCACGGAATCCCAGCAGCACGACGGTGTGGTGGTGGTGGTGGAGTAGAGAATTATGCAGGGCTTCGCCTAAGCCGGAGCAGAGCGAAGGAGGAGGAGAGAGGCGGAGGCTAGGGTTTGTTATGGGAGAGTGCTT
This sequence comes from Avena insularis, assembly GCA_023614405.1. Lineage (NCBI taxonomy): Eukaryota > Viridiplantae > Streptophyta > Magnoliopsida > Poales > Poaceae > Avena > Avena insularis. The sequence goes on along the minus strand of CM042696.1, from coordinate 87,885,299 downwards.
GGGGTTGGCGCCCCCTCCCCTCTATTTAAAGGAGGGAGGCGCCATGGGAGGGGGAGTCCTAGTAGGACTCCCCTCCCTCCTTGGCCGGCGGATTGGGAGGGGGGGAGGAATCCTCCTCCCCCACGAATCTGTGTCTTGCCCCACAAAGACTCCTTGATCCTTTCTTGGTTTTCAAGCAAACTCCAAGAAATCTTCTAGAACCTTCCGAACATTCAAACCTTCTAGAATCTCCATACAAACACTCCTAACATTTCCTAACTTAGAAAATGATCCCCAATATATGAATCTTATTCTGGACAATTCGGATCTCCTCATGATGTCCCGGATCCAATCCGAGACTCAACAACATTCGGTCTCCAACGCATATTCCATATCTACTTAAAACAACTTGAACCTTATGTGTCACCCTACGGTTCGTGAATATGCGTATATGATGAAGACACCTCTCCGATCAATAACCATCAGCTGGATCCGAGATCCATAATGGCTCCCACATACTCAACGATGACTTCGTGATCGATAGAACCATTAACATACTAAACCAATTCCCTTTGTCACGCGATATTCTACTTATCCGAGGTTTGATCGGTATCTCCATACCTAGTTCTACCTCACATCGATAAGTACTCTTTACTGTTCCATGTTATGTCATCCCTTGTGACCTAGTCACATGCTTGCAAGCTAACTAGATGACATTCCACCGAGAGGGCCCAGAGCATATCTATCCGTCATATGGATGGACAAATCCCAATCTTGGTCCATGCGCTTCAACACATACTTTCAGAATACCTAATGACACCTTTATAACCACCCAGTTACGAAGCGGTGTTTGATGTCATCAAAGTACCCATCTAGTGATGGTGATTAACATAACCTCATGGTCGAAGGATTAGGTTACTATGCATTTGAAAGCTTACAGCAATACGAACTTAATGACTTGATCTTATGCTACGCTTACTATGGGTGTGTGTCCATCACATCATTCTCCTAATGATATAACCTTGTTATCAATGACATCCAATGTCCATGATCAGGAAACCATGATCATCATTTAATCAACAAGCTAGTTCCACAAGAGGCTTACTAGGGACTCTTTTATGTTTACAAAACACACATGTATCAGTGTTTCCTTATAATACAATTATAGCATGGGATGTAAACATTCATCATAAACACAAAGATATAATAATAACCACTTTTATTATTGCCTCTTGGGCATATCTCCAACAAAAACCAATAGCAAACTTCTGCAACATCTTCCGCGCTCTTTGACACCACGGAACTCAAGATCCTCCCGCACCACCAATACCAAGTATATCATCACCAATTAAGATATAACTTGCGTCACCTTGTCAATCCATATTTTCATTTATGTGTACCTATCCCACCGAGAGTGATTCATCTTGTGTTTTCTTTAGCATTGTGCACTTGACTTTGGATAGTGAGAGTGATAGTAAAAGAAGGAGTGGCTTGGTAGCATCAAAGGGAGATCAAATATAAAAAAAGCTCAAAATACCTAGAGGTTACGCCAGAATTTATAACGATCACCTGGATGAGCTAAACATTAACTCATAGAAGTGAAAGAAACCCTAATCCCTCTATTGTTTTAGTTTGCGCAAAAATTCCCTGGATTTTCTTATGCATGAATGCAAATACACACACTCTCTTCTGCAACCCTAAATGCTGGGGCATTACATGAAGTACGATCGTTTTTTGAGCAAAGGAGGAATGTTTCTAGAGAACTTGGGCATAGGATCTATCAAAAGGTCACTGACGCATTGCATATGTTGGCATATGGTATTCCGGTGGATCTTGTAGATGACAACTTGGCTATGGGTGAGAGTCAAGATATCAAGTGTGCCAAGTGCTTTGCTCTTGCAATTGTCCAAGTGTTCAGCTCCACATACTTGAGAGACCCCAATGAAGAAGACACGGCTAGGCTTTTGGAGATCAACAGTGCTCGGGGGTTTCAGGTATGCTTGACTCCATTGATTATATGCATTGGAGTTCGAAGAATTGTCCTGCGGCATGACATGGACAAGTTAAAGGCCACAAAAAGGATTCCACTGTAATCCTTGAAGCCGTGGCTAATCACGAGACTTGGAGTTGGCATGCATTCTTCAAAATACCTGGTTCATGCAATGACATCAATGTTCTTCAACGGTCACCACTCCTGACAAGGCTTTGCGTTGAATGAAGGTCCACCGGTGGAGTTTGAAGCAAACAACCATAAATACCGCTATGGCTACTACCTTGCCGAAGACATCTATCCAAGGTGGCAAACATTTGTGAAGCCGTTTCACAAGCCCAAAGGTAAGAAAAAACTCCAATTCCACAATGCACAAGTGGCGTCTAGGAAAGATGTTGAGAGAGCATTTGGGATTTTGCATGCCCAATTTGCTATTGTGAGAGGACCATCACAATTTTGAGACCATGAGTACCTTTGGTATATTATGAATGCTTGAGTCATCATGCATAAGATGATCACAGAGGATACAGAGGATGATCGCCGCAAAGATATAGATTACTCCAACTTTGAGTTGATAGGGATTCCCGTAGTGGTGAGGAGAGCTGAAAGCGTGGCGCGTTTCATTGCCTCCTACCATTCTATTCAGCGCGAGGAAGTGCATGAATGAGCTTCAATATGATCTCATCGAGGAGTGGTGGAAATGGAATGAACACCAAAACAATTAGTTATATTAATTTGTTCAAAAACAAATTATTATGTTTGCATTGTTCAAAAACAATCCGTCGTATTTGTTGGATTCTTCATGTACTATTTGCTTGTGTTGTAATAACAATTAGACTATTTGCAGTGCCTAGTGAAGGCGCTACTTTCGACGCCCGACACGCGTTGCATTTTAGCGCTTCCGGTGAAGCTACGGCATGCTCCGCGCGCTCCAAACGAGTTTGCCTTGATATCGCGCGGATGTTGGAGTGCTCTTATGCTGCCGTGACATTCACACATCCATCAAGATACACACAAGGAGCTAGCCTTGAGGTTTTGTGGGATTAGTCGCACCGTGTCCAGGTGGCCAGCAATCATAATGCCATAATTACTTTCTCAGTAGGAGTAGTACTAAGCAATATGCCTGCATGCAGTGGCCTCCATGATTCATCATCAGGGTAAAAATGATGTGCCAGGTGCCTGCCCTTAAGCACCATCAGTGTGTCCGATTGATTGGGCCGTACTACAAGCCGGTTTGTGGCTGGTGTTGGTGGTCAGCACTGAACGGCCGCGCGCAATTTCCTCTGAATTAGGGGCAAATCATCAGCACGATCGCGGACGTTCCGTTTAATTGCTGATAGCAGCTGGATGGAGCGTGCGTGGAGGCTAGTCCTCATGAAGCATCACCTACGTTTCATAACACGTTTTAACATGATGCGTGTGTGTGTGTGTGTGTGTGTGTGTGTGTGTGTGTTCTTTTGGGTATTCTAGTCCTAGGATCGACTCATGGTAGGACAGTGCGTGAGATACATCTCGGACTCTCACAACCGTCGATCAGACCACCATCAGACTACGTTACCGTGTGCCACCACGTAGGTGGACCAACTTTGCTCTGCCGCGTCCGGTGTAATGCACGCAAACACACCCGCCGGTAGCTCCACGCGCGCGGGGCTCTTTTTACCCCCAGAAACCGCGCGCCTCGCCGGCCTCTGGGCAGAAACCTCACCACAGCAACATGCGCACTCAAATCTCCAGCTAGCACCACTCTCCAGAGCCCGGGACACGTACGTACGTGACAAATTCGCACAATCATACTGCACGTCAGCTTAGAATTCACACTGCGGTACATACAACCTGCTCCCGAGTCAAAAGAAAATGCTATAAAAAGGGCAGGTGCGCGCAACACAGCAGCGGTCAAAAGCACAACAAGGTTGCACTTGCACGCGATCCTATAGTCATCACCAAACAAGGTCGTAATAGTTAGTTTGACATGGTGACCATGCAGCCGCAGGCCATCACCAAGGTCTCCATCTCGGCGCTGGTCATCTCCCTGCCCATCATCTACGTCTCCCTGCTGCGCGTCCCGCCCTCCGCGCTCGCCAGGGACTCCACCTTCTGGTTCCTCATGTCCAACTCCATCATCGCCATCATCGCCGCCGACTCAGGCATGCTCTTCCTCGGCTCCGCCGACTCCACCCACGACCATGACGACGAAGACGACGACCTCTCGGACGCCGTTACCACTGAACTGCCGGTGGTGGCGACCGTCCACGAGGACTACTACGGTGACGACGCGATGTCGACGGCGCTGATGCCAACCTCCCACGAGCCAACGGCGTCGGTGGATATACCCAGCGTCGTGGTAGGAGGCGGTGAACAGCTGCTGCCAACAGGTGGAGCTACAAGCTTCAAGGCAACAGACACTGCCCGTATGGAGGAGGGCCATGCTCTGGCTTTGATCCAAGGTGAAGGTGCAGCAGCCAAGCCAAGCACCGACATGGTCGTCAACCATGCGTCCGTTCTGCAGAGGTGTGAAGAAGAAACATCAGCAGCACCGGAACTGCTAGAACCAGCTGCCGCCAACAAGACCTGCACCATGATCGTGGAAGCCGATCACAGCACAACATCACCAGCCCGGCCCCTGATAGCAGTAACACCTTCCGATGATGCACCGCAAGACGAGGGCTACGTTGTCGAGAGGGAAGATGTGAAGCCCTTGTGTTCGGTGGCAGAGGAGAGCGAGCCGCCGCGGCAGGAAGAGGAGCAGCGCGAGTACTGGCAGCTGAGCGACGAGGAGCTCAACAGGAAGGTGGAGGAGTTCATCACAAGGTTCAACCGAAACATGATCGAGCAGGAAGCAGCAGCAGCTATCTGATAAGTCTGATCGACTATATAAGGCTTAAGGAAACAGATGCAGAGACTTCGTTACCTTATCTTCTTATAAGGCTCTAGTACTAGCTGGCTAGATATAGCATCAGTCATGTACATGTATGCTGCTTTGTAGTACATATTTTAGTTACTTGTGGTAAGGAGTATATATAACCTATGGCCAGAGAGAATATATTACTACTATGTACTGTATGTCTGTATATATGCAACCTAATTTCTTTGATGAGACGGTTTCAGAGTCCAAACAGTCAGTTAAGAGTTTTGGATGAGGAATCATTCTGCTGATTTAGGTTCGGTTTGGAGGAAAAAAGAAAACAAATGAGACATCAGGCTTGATCTATCCAAGCTACATGACTGCTAAGACAAGTTTTGAAGAGCTCAAAAGCAGGTGGTAAGAATATTTAGCTTTTCTAAGCTAAATAAAGTCAACAAGATAGCATGAGAATAAGTTACATGTCAATATGACTACTTAATCTCCCCTTTTCATGCCACCGAGGAAATCCATCCACACCAGCTTCTGGATGTGAGGGCCATTTACGACTAGCAAAAAAAAAAAAACAAGAAGAACTAAGATAGGTGATTAAACCAATTACAGCGATATGATCAAATGTAAAACCAGAAAAGCACAAGTACAAAAGAAGCATGGAGTATCTACAAAAACAATCAACTGCAAAATGTGCAGCAACTTCAGTTCAGAGGGGTAACTAACTAGCATAATCATTTTTGCTTATTCATTGCAATCTCTGGCATAATACTTTAGCATCTTTTCTAGCATATTCATTTAGCCTATTTTGGTGTAATAGCTAATCACTTACATGATCTTTTACAGGAAAATGACCTTAGCACAAATTCTGAAAGTACCTAGAGACAAGTGATCTGCTACTTCCAATTGAAAATATATATCTTAGTCAATCTGCATACAGAACCATACACATGTGACCGTAATAAGCACTGGATAAAACGGTTGATGGGTTGTGCAGGTAAGGAAAAAAGTAGTGGGTGAATCTCAATGATGTGTATCTATACAGAAAACAAGGGGATTGCAATTGTGAGTAGTCCAAAAAACACCACTTCACAGCTGCTCATGAATTGGGAGCAATCTCACTGTTGTTTTTGTCAGTTGGGTATTGATTGTGGGCACAAATAATTGTGGTTTGTTGGTTATTTATTTAAGAGAATAAAAGCCGGTAGTGGTAACTAAATCTATCCTAGTCGCTTGGTCTCTTGTAGGAAAAAAGACCTTGGCACAAATTCTGAAAGTACCTAGTGACAAGTGATCTGCAAATTCTAATTGCAAATATCTTGGTCAATCTGCATACAGGTATTCTCTGACGAGCGGAGAATGTACGACGGTGGTGGGGTGCTCACTGACTTGCCACCGGACTCTGTGCTGGGAAGGGGTCGGTTTTGGGTCCTCTCGCCGGCGGATAGCGAGTGTGAGGAGTTCGATTCGGGAGAAGAAGATGGTCTGGAGGAAGAGATCTTGGAAGATACATCTTTCAGGTATTCTCTGACGAGGGAGGATGCGGACATCAATCTGGTCGAATCCTCATCTAGGGTGGCCAAGAGAATTGAACGTCGGCGACAACAGCGATTTGCGGCATTGGAGCTGCGGACTTCGCCGGAGCAGGTACGTCTCGAATCTGGCCCGACCGGGATAAGTTCTCTTGATCGATCGAGTCGTAAGAAAAAATGTCGCCAACCAGTGTTGGAGGCATCGATCTTTTCTGAGAATGAGGATGAGAATGGGTCCGAGTGGACACTGGTTTCGCGGCGCCGTGCTTCGCCGGCGATGAGATCTTCGGCAACAACGTTCAGATCCTGTGATCCGAGTTTTACACCGATTTTGAATTCCCCGTCTGGGTCCCGGACGGGTGGGTCTCGTGTTTGGTGTGTACCAAACATGCTGACTGCACCTGCACCTGTTACGTAATACGAGTTGTCTCTGCCTTGCCTCCTGTGGACCGTGGTGGACTTGACTCGGTGCCAAAGGACGCCTCGTTTGGAGTTGGGAGTTCCTGGCGACATCTCTTTGGTCTTACCTGGGCAAAATCCAAAACCCTAGGGCGGCGGCTTGATCAGGTGGAGATGCAAGGCAATGGAGGAGGCGGTTCTCATGGTAGAGGAGGCGGCCAAGGTGGAGGCCGAAGCTTTTTCAACAACTGCGCTGGAAGAGGACGTGGTGGCAGATTCGGTAGTCAACCGAACCAATCCAATGTTGGATTGGGGGGAAACTTCTTTCATGGGGAATCCAGTGGAAACAATGGAGGAGAGATGGTGATCAAAGGTATGAATCGAAATCAGATCGCCTACTCGATAATCAGTTCAATTCGGGTGGAAATTTTGGAACCTTCCACGGAGGATCTGGGTTTCACATTGGTAATGATAATGATACTGGGTACCAGAATAGACGTAGATATGAATTTAGGTCATCAAGAGGGGAGAATTGGAATAGAGGAGGATATAATGGGAGAAGCAATTTTAGCGGAAACAGAAATTTCCGTAACAATAATGCGGAGGGGTCTAATAATTTGAGGAACCCTGTCAATCAGAGCTTGATCAACCAAGTGGTTGAGGCTGTAGCTGCTGCAGCTCAAAACGGGTCACTTGTTTTGCCACAACAGTCCACGGAAAACAGAGGTCTGAACAATACTGGTAGTGTTTCAGCGAGCTTGGGCTCTCGTCAGGTTACTTCTGGAGGAGGTCTTCCAGCAGTGAGCGTCATTCCTTCTTCTGCTGACGTGGTGCAGACCAGGTCTGGTACGGTATCGGTTCCTGCTGGGGCACAAAATTTGGCTACCGCGAGGCCTTGCCAGGCTGCCGAGGCGCCACGGCAGCCTACCGTCTCACTCTTTCAGGCTGCAGCAGGGGACGCTACTGGTTCTGATATGGATACTGCTGAGTTGGATGGACCAACGAAAAAGGCTAAGAAAAATGATAAACTGAGATGTTTTCGCTGTGAGCAACCAGGTCATTTCCATGATGATTGTACTGTGGCCATTTGTGATAATTGTGAATCTCCTCAACACATTACCACTTCGTGTCCGCTTTTGAATGCTCCTAAGCCAACCATGATTGTACATGGATTTGGTAGTGAACAACTCATGTTTTTGGAGCTGCCAATTACTGGGACGTTCAAACCTAGAGTGGAGAATTCTAGAGTTGGAAGGGTGTTTGTCGAGGGTGGAACGCCATCATTTCTCAAGTTATTGATCAACTAAAGAAGTTGGTCCGCTCAGAACTACAACTGGAAGTGGTCAATTTCAACACAATGTGTTCAAAGTGAAGTTTCCTACAAAATCTGAAGTCGTCCGTATGAAAGAATTGAGGCAATATCTGATCCTAGACACCCATATTTTTCTGAAGTTTGATGAGTGAAGATTGGTGGAGGAGCCAATTTTTTCCCTTCCATTGGTGTGGGTTCAAATTGCTGGTGTACCAAAAGATGTGAGAAGAGATTTTTTATCTCTTTGGGGATTGGGGTCTATTTTTGGGAAAACATGTGTCGTAGATATGCCATTTGCTAGGCAACATGGCATTGTCCGAGTGCAAGTACATCGTGGATCCAAGTGATACCTACTCAACTGGACATTTGGATCAAAAGAGGTTTCTTCAGGCTATCGTTCTCGGTTGAGAAACCGAATGAAAATTCTGTTATTTTGAAGAATTTGGATGATCCTAAGCATAAAGGAGATGGAGAAGATGATACTAATAAAAAAGATGATGATCACACTTTCATGGAGGAAGATAGAAGTACTGGAACCACAAATATTAATTCTGAAAATCTGAGTAGGGGGGGGGGGGGGGGAAGTCGGCATCATGTGGTGGAGTCAATCAGGCAGCGTTGCCGCGTACTCCTTTATTTCATGTTGGAGCGTTTGCTCTATACAATGATAAGGTATATTTCCCTCATAGAATTTTAAATACAAAGAAGTATGATAAATGTCTTGAGAATTTTTGTCTGGAGTTTCTAATATTTCACGTCATACTCAGGAGCTGGTTCTACCCCTCTTGGTGCACCCACGCAAGGATGTGTTGGGAACCGAGGAGAGGGCTATTGATTTTCCTGTTGGCAAGGGCGCTGTGATGGAGGTTGGTGAATCAAGTATAAGGATTGACGCAGGTGATATGACGGACCCAGCTTCTGGTAACGAGAAGGCTGCCGAGCGGCTGATGGCGTCTAGCGTGGATGAACATCTACTAAGGACAGAGTTGTCACCGGGGATGATGAGTCCAGCTAATTTGAGTGCTAATACCTGCAGTCTCACATGTGATAAGAAAACACGGGTCGCCTCAATGGTTGAAAATAAGGTGATGGATGCTGAGTGTTTGGTGTCAGCCAATTCTGATGGTCTCGGACTGAAGGAAGGAATGGAAACGGGGTTTGGCAGCCCAGTCAAGGATGTTGGTCAAACTGTCTATGAGAATCCGGTGATTTCAGCTGGGGTAACCAAGGAAGATGGTTTTTTTGCCTCTCCCCTACAGAAATTTGGGGATCCGTGTTGATGCTCGGACCTGTTTCGGAAAAGAGAACTTTTGTAGCGAAGTCACCACCGACCCTAGCGGAGGTAATTGCGTTTGGTGGAATACCTTTATCTAATATAAATGCTATTAGGTCGAGTGATCGGCTGTTGTCTCAACCTAACGCTAATGCTACAGCTTGAGCGGGCAAAGGAGTTGATTTAACGTCGTTTGGGTGAACAAGGTATTTCATCCAATCCGAAATTTTCTATTTTGTCGTTGTCCAATGTTGAAATTTTAGAAAAGGCAAAATCTATTGGGGTCTCTTTAGGGGAAACGACTGAGAATATAAATGCTTCAGCCAATTTAATAAAAGATAATGAATTTTGTAGAACTTTGACAGTTCTAGAGCACAATAATAACAAAAACACTGATGACCTCACACCAGCTAATCTTTTTGTTTCAAAAGTGTCAAACCTATGCGAGGATATTGATGCTGAAGATTCGGAGACCTTTGAGTGTTCGTGATGATACGGTTGACCTTGAGGTTAAGCGTACTCGTAAGAACAAGAAACAGTATGACACTACTTGTGTTAGGAGGGGGACTAGGGTAAGAGTCAAAAAAACTTTTTAAAATGCAAGGTTTGAGAGGTCTACTCTGGAATAGCGATGGTTTTAGAGATCCAGCTAAACATATTTTCACGAGAGAAACAATCTCGGAGCATAAATTAGATTTTATTGCCTTGTTAGAAACCGGGAGATCTAATTTCACTATTTCGTTCCTACAACAACTGACACCTGGAGTGGATTTTGCATGGTTCTGCTTACCGCCTCATGGTCGTTCAGGTGGAATTCTGGTGGGTATAAATACTTCAACTTTACAGGTTAATAAAGTCGTCACAGGGGATTATTGTGTTAAAATGTATTTGAAGTGTCGTAGTGATGGCTTTGAATGGATTTTTGTCCCTGTGTATGGGGCAGCGCAAGATTGTCATAAGCATGAATTCTCATGAACTGGTTCGGCTATGTGAAAATGAGACACTCCCTTTGTTAGTGGGTGGAGATTTTAACATCTTACGGAGAAGAGAGGACAAAAATAATGATAAGTTTAAAGCGCATTGGCCCTTTGTTTTCAATGCTATCATTGAAAATCTAAACTTACGAGAGATTATTCTCTCAGGAAGACAGTACACTTGGGCTAATCGCAGAGAGACACCGACTTATAAGAAGCTAGACCGTATTTTATCCAGTGTTGAATGGGAACAAAAATTCCCGCTTGTTTCTGTGCGCGCTCTCACTCGATCTGGTTCTGACCATACACCTCTCCTGATTGACTCAGGAAATAGAGCTCACCTTGGTAATAACCCGCGTTTTTCGTTTGAACTATCGTGGTTAAGACAAGATGGTTTCTTTGAGATGGTGGGTGCCGAATGGGGGGCGGTATCACATGGAGATACTCCAACTGCGCGGTGGCAAAATAAAATTAGGCATTTAAGACGCTTTCTCCGTGGATGGGCGAAAAACCAAAGTGGTAAATACAGGAAAGAAAGAGATAGACTCGTTGCGATTATCGATAGGCTTGATATTAAGGCTGAGAAAACTGTTTTGTCGGCTGCTGAGAGACACTTACTCCAATTCGCTAATGATCAGGTCTCAAAGCTGAGGCGTGATGAGGAGACTAAGTGGGCTCAACGGGCAAAAGTTAAACATATCCAGGAAGGGGGAAATAATACTAAGTATTTTCACCTAATAGCTAATGGAAAACATCGGAAGAAAAAGATTTTTCAGCTTGAACAAGATGAGGGCATTATTGTGGGAGATGAAAACTTGAAAATATATATTTCCGAATATTATAAGAAACTATTTGACACGACGGACCCAAATAGTTTTTCATTAATGGAGGAGAGGAACGGGACATTCCTCGTATCTACTTTGGAGAATACAATTCTACGTCGGTGTTCTCGAAAAGGAAGTGCTTGACGCAATCTCTTCCATGGAACACAATAAGGCTTCGCCCCGATGGATTCCTCATGAATTTTATCGACTTTTGGGAAGTGATAAAAATGACTTGATGGCTTTATTTGCACAGCTTGCAAACAGCCGAGTTACCTCTTTATAAACTAAATTTTGGGGTTATCACTCTCCGCCTAAGAAAGAAAATGCGGTTCAGATCCAGCAATATAGACCGATCTGCCTTTAAATGTAAGCTTCAAAATTTTTAATAAAGTGGCCATAATCGAATCTCTATGATAGCTCACAAGGTGATTCAACCGACTCAAACAGCATTTATGCCTGGAAGGCATATTCGAGGGCGTAGTTATTTTACATGAAACCATCCATGATCTTCATTCGAAAAAGCTAGATGGAGTGCTTTTCAAAATAGATTTTGAGAAAGCATACGATAAGGTAAAATGGCCCTTTTTACTTCAATCCCTTCGTTTGAAGGGTTTTGATCCTTTATGGTGCAAGTGGATCGAAAATTTCATTCAAGGGGAAGTGTTGGAATTAGAGTGAATGATGACATCGGTCATTTTTTCAAACAAGAAAGGGGTACGACAGGTGATCCTTTATCCCCATGCTATTTAATATTATGGCAGATATGCTGGCCATCCTCATAGCTAGAGCTAAGGAAGATGGACAGGTTGGTGGTTTAATCCCACATCTAGTTGAGGGAGGGATTTCCATCCTTCAATACGCAGATGACACAATTCTTTTCTTGGAACATGATCTTATGAAGGCTGTAAACATGAAGTTGATTCTTTGCATTTTGAGCAACTTCGGGCTTAAAATCAATTTCCACAAAAGTGAGGTCTATTGTTTTGGGAAGGCAAAAGAATATGAACATGAGTATAGAGATATATTCGGTGCGACTCAGTTCTTTGCCTTTCAAGTATCTTGGGATACCTATTCACTATAGAAAGCTTAGGAATTCTGAGGAATCTGCCGAGAATCGCTTTTGAAGGAAAGTTAGGATGTTGGTGGTAAACTTTTGTCATATGGAGATAGATTAGTGCTAATTAACTCAGATTAACAAGTATGCCCATGTTCATGTTATCTTTTCCGAAATACCTAAAGGTGTTAGAAAACGATTAGACTTCTATCGCTCAAGATTTTTTGGCAAAGTGATGAACATAAGAAAAATATAGATTAACTAAGTGGAATATAATTTGTCGCCCCAAGGATCGTGGTGGATTGGGCATTGAGGTGTTAGAAGTTAAAATAAATGTCTTTTGAGCAAATGGTTATATAAATTACTTTCGTAACATGGGGTATGGCAGGAAATTCTTCATAATAAATATCTTAAAAACAAAACTCTAGCACAGTAGAAGCTAAACCGACGGATTCCCTATTTTGGAAAGGACTAATGAAGGTAAAGGATGGATTCTTTACGGAGGGTTCTTCAAAGTTGGGATGGGTAATAACTCGATTTTGGGAAGATGTTTGGTTAGGGAGACGCCTTTCCCAACAGATCCTTCGCTCTACAATATTGTGCATAGGAAAATGTATCTGTTCATGATGTCTTATCTCACAATCCTCTTAACATAGGCTTTAGGAGGAATTTGACTGGGACAAAATGGGATGCATGGTTGCATCTATGTCGTAGATTGATGCAGGTTATTTTGACTAGTGAGCCGATGTGTTTAGGTGGAAGCTATCTACGGATGGGGTTTTCATCAAATCTTTGTATGAGGATATGATGAATGATCATCGAGCCTCCTACAAAATATTTATGGAAGCTTAAACTACCCCTAAAGATTAAGATCTTTATGTGGTTCTTACATAAAAAGGTTTTGTTAACTAAAGATAATTTAGTTAAAAGGAATTGGAAAGGATGCAAAAAATGTTGTTTTTGTGATGGGGAAGAAACAATTGAACACCTTTTTATTGAATGCCCCTGTGCTAAAATTATATGGCGAATTGTTTATTTTACATACAATCTTCCACCTCCGACCAATATTACTAATATGTTTGGGAATTGGTTAAATGGGATGGATAGGGCTAACAAAGCTCGAATACGTATAGGGGTATCGGCTTTATGTTGGTCTATTTGGAAGAGTCGCAATGCTATTATTTTTAACAGGGTGCGAGTTCCTTCTTTTTTGCAGGTTATAATATCAGCGTCCCAATGGATCCAGCTTTGGGCTTTTTTGCTCCCGGAGCAGCACCGAGATTTGATGGTTTCTGGATGCAGCCGTCTGGTGATGGTTGCTCAGGATATCTTCTACCAGGCTACGTGGCGTCCTTCTAGTAGACTGAGACATGTTTAGCTTTTGTATGCTCTGCATCCTCAGACTTTTTTGTCTCTTCGGATGGTTGGTGTTTGTATCAACCATCTTTGATCTTTGATCTGTATTTGGCATTTTAAGACTTTAAGACTTTGAGTAATAAAAGGGCTGTGTGCATCCTAGGATGCAGAGGACGGGGTACATCCCCATTTCGAAAGAAAAAAAAAGAACCATACATAGGTCTGAAACAAGCAGCGGATAAAAAGATTGGTTGGTTATGAAGGTAAGGAAAATAAGTAATGAGTAAATCTAAAAATTGAGTATGTCTATACAGAAAACAGAGAAATTGCAACGCAAGTAGCAAAAAAACATTTCTTCACAACTGCTTGTGAATTAGAGGCATTCCCACTTTTGAGTTTTTGTCAGATGGGTATTGATGGAGGGTAGAAATTATTGTGGTTTGTTGTTTGGTGGTAACTAAATCACTTGGTGTTGTTAGTACAAAAATAAAGGATAAAATTGCCAGTAAGATTTACCCAAACGCGAAGCTTTCTCTTCACCTTCCAAAGAAGCCATCCAGGCTTTTTTGTTTCCTTGATAGAATATACCAGTCCTTTGTTCCTACACAAGTGTCACAAGCAACCCTGGTAAATAAAATGATCCAATGAACAACTGCGACTATAGAGGGAACAGTGTGAGGAAAACCAAAGCAGGGGCCTGGGGCATACCAGACATTGCGGATGCAGCAGCTAATGACATGTTGGATGAGGCTACAAGGGCCAGGATTAGAGCCATCCAAACCGTCTTCGTCGATCGGAAGAGACCAAGCTCCGGTAGTGAGGTCGTATTGTGCAAAATCACGTTTTATTGGATGTGTATAGATAACAGTTTCAGCCATGACTGTGGGCAATGCCTTGGAGGAGACACTCAGGCTCCTGTCTTCAAGGAAGAGTGCTCGGTCTCCGATGCTTGTTACCGGGAGATACCTTTCGAGCATAAGGTCCTCAAGTTTGTAGATCAGAAGCTTGGAATAAGAACTGTCGGTGTGGCCAACGAGCATGATCTGCGAGTCGCATTCTACGAGATGGAAACCGTAGCAGAGTTTCTCCGGCGGGCATCTGGCGATCAACTTTGGCCGCGGCAGCGCCGAACCAGCCTGCACGGGCGGGTCCATCTGAAAAACCAATGTACCAGTGGATCTAGATGGAGGAAATTTCACGAAGTAGAGCTTGCCCCGGAGCGACAATGGTGCGAGATTTACCGGGACATCCCAGCGCGGCATTGTCCATTGCTGGTCCTGGGAGGTCGCAAAGAGCACACGGTTCAGCCGGTTTAAGGCCAGCATGACGGTGATGACTCCATCATCATGACAGGAAACGGAAGCACAGACGCAGTATCTGATAATGGACCACAACCAGTCAGGATCGGTACCCACGCGAGGGATGGAGGCGTCGTTCTCCAGCTGCGGGAGAAGGGTGGAGAAAGGTGGGAGATCAGTGGTGTCGCCGGTGAAAGGGTGGAGGAGGCGGACGACGGTGTCTTCGTCTCTCTGGAGGAGGAGGAGGCCGTCGGGCGAGTCAAGGGCGCAGTGGTTCCTGAAGAGCGGGAGCTTGACGCGGACGAAGGTTCCCGTGTCGAGGTTGAAGAAACGGACGTACCCACGCAGCTTGCCGCTGCCGGGGTAGAGGCCGTGGCCCTCCGGCAGCATCATCCAGCGGCGCGGGTGGAAGCGCGGATCCGTGACGCCGCGGCCACGCGGGCAGACGGCGGCGGACCGCCAGCTGGTGCAAACGGCGCGGAAGCGGACGTAGTCCAGAAAATCGCCGGCCAACACGCGCCAAGATATCTGCTGAACCATATCAACCGGAAGCGATGTCCATGGGGAGGAAGAGGATGGGGGTACCGCCGCCGCGGCACGGCGGCGCTTCCTTGCCCGCGCAATCGTGTCCGGCCCTGCCGCCGAAGGGCATTTCCTAGACCTCGACGGTGACATCCTGAGTTACCTAGATCTGATTCGTCCACTAACAAATACAAATGAGGATCGGAATTGATGACTGTCATCGCCGGAAAGAAGAAAAATTGCATACGCATGCAGTACCTCCGTGGACTTTGGAATTAGAGACGACGAGGGCCGGTGGCGCACGATTGAGGAGAAACAGCGGCGTTGGCGGCGTGACGCCGGCGGCTTGCGCTGCCCTGCGGTCATTAGTTTTCTTTTCTTTTAATTAGGGGGAAATTAGTTAGTTTTTTGTAATTTAGTCACCGTAATGTTTCGTCTTTGGCAGCTTAATTTCCATTTTGGTCCTTTTTTTTTTTCGGGGAAATTAGATAGCTTTATTCATCAATGACCGAACCCGATCGATCAGCCTGAATACTGACCACCAGGAAATCTGGAATACAATCAAGCCAGCTACTCGTACTCGTCAAAGTGCAAGCTAACTTAGCACAAAGATGAGCCGAATGATTTGCTGATCTTGGAACATGCCGAAGAATAAAAAAAGTAAAATTTAAAGCTAGCTCTCCTATATCCTGAATAATAGGTGCCACAGCTGAGCGAGAACCATGACGAGATTTCCAGAGGTCCACAACCTCCATGCAATCTGTCTCCAAAACCACTCTCTGAAACCCTCGCAACTTAGCGAAGATGACACCCTCACGGAGCGCCATTGCTTCAGCTATAAGTGGATCCGAGATTCCATCGATATGCTTACTCCAAGCTCCTAGGTAGGTGGAGTGCGATCTGGCAACACCTCCAGCCCCACCCTGCCGAGCATCCATTGACAGACCACCGTCTGTACACCGTCATCAGGCGGTCGTCACCCATGTCCAGGCAAGGTAAGTGCGTGCTTCTTTGGAATTGCAAGCACAGCCAGGCTTTTCTTTGCCATTTTTACCGACTGAGCTGGATCATAGGTTCCCCGATCATGCAGCCAACTATTCCTCGAGCTCCAAATCGCCCACATAATTGTAATCATCTTGGCTCGATATGAATTCGAGAAACTCATATCACATAGTATATCTCGCGACCAAGTACATGGGTGGAGCTTTGGAAGTGGTCGCTCCAACCAGTATTGGGCTTCTTCCCAAAATTTCCTTGCATGCTCACATTTAACCAGTGCATGCATTAGATCCTCTTCGGTTGAAAGGCAGATTTTGCATCTACCAATCTGTGCAACATGCCTGTGTTTTAAGATGCTTTCCGCCGGCAGGATACCTCGCAGAACCCTCCACCAGAAAACACGAACTTTCGGCATCACATTAAGCTTCCACAACACAGACCACATCTGTTTTTCAGTAGTTGATGTTTCTGTTACCGTCCCTTCGTCTAGAGCAAGAAACTCGTTATGACTCCTCAAAGCACGATAGGCTGATTTCACAGAATAAACGCCTGCATTTTCTAAGGACCAAGCCCAAAAATCCATACCACCATTGCGCCGTAGGGGGATATTCAAAATAGCATCTGCTTCTGGCACAATGAAGTTTCTTCGAACCATATCAATTTTCCAAGACCCAATGTCATGGTCCATCAGATCGGCAACAAGATTTATTACCTCATGTTCTCCATCCGACTCCAACTAAACAGATGGTTTCATTGTCCTCAAACCTGGTATCCAGCTATCTGTCCATGTGGACACTGTCGTTCCATCGCCAATACGCTTAATTAGCCCCAGTTTGAGAGCTTCTTTTCCTGCCACAATTGCTCTCCAAGTACTAGATGAATTCTTGGGAGTTGTTGCTGACATAAAATCAGTCTCTGGATAATATTTTCCTTTGACAACTCGAGCACACAAGGTGTCTGGATTGGTCATCAGTCTCCAGCCGTGCTTGCCAAGCAATACCAGATTGAAAAGTTTTAGCTCTCGAAAACCCATACCTCCTTTGGCTTTTGGTGAAGTTAGGACATCCCATGAGACCCAATGCAATGATTTGCGATCAAGTGAGCTACTCCACCAATATTTGGCTATAAGAGCTCTCAAGCTCTTACATACTTTCTTTGTCAGTCGGAAGACACTCATGCCATAGACAGGTATAGCCTGAATAACAGTTTTTAGAAATACCTCTCTGC
The DNA here is from genome assembly GCA_023614405.1 of Avena insularis. Lineage (NCBI taxonomy): Eukaryota > Viridiplantae > Streptophyta > Magnoliopsida > Poales > Poaceae > Avena > Avena insularis. The sequence goes on along the minus strand of CM042696.1, from coordinate 87,867,709 downwards.
CTGCACATGATAACATCCTCTCACAACCTTGTATTCGACTCCGTATACGCTCAGCTATCTGGTCAAAAGATCCGCTAGTGATACGGCCAACTGCTGTGGGTAACCCGAGGTAGCGCTCGCTAAAGGCCTCGACAGATATACCCAAAGTCTGCTTCAAGCTCTGTCTAACATGATCTGGAGTATTAGGGCTGAAATAGATCGAGCTTTTTTCTCTATTAACACTCTGACCCGAGCAATCTCCATAGATCCGCAGAATTTTGGTCCCTTCTCATTCCCTCGTGCCAACTGCCGAGGTCATACCTGTCAACGTGTACATGTTTCTTCACGATGTGCTCCGTACTGAAATACATGGCAGATATTGTTCAAAGAAAGAAATACATGGCAGATAAATTTAGTTACAAGTCAATGTTTTTAGGTTTAACAAAATATATATTACATAAAATTTTGAAAATTTACAATATCGAATGAAGATCGATGCCATCGCAAGATATATTTTTATTCAATTTTATAGTTGTTGATATCCCCTAATGTATATTTGGTCAAACCTAGCAAGCTTTCAATTTTGGCTAAATTTTTAATCATATATTTTGGGGCTAGATGAGTATAATGCGCCACAATATGCGTTTGGTGGAACAAGCTGGGTATCACTCATGTTTGAGTGACTAGATTTACTATATTTTTGTTAGATTTTTTTTTGGGGGGTTCCATAACTTGCTGGATTCATAGCCTCGGCTAGAACCATAATTTAAATCGTTGAAACGAGGGAATTTTTTTCAACATGTAGATTGTAAAAAGCATGATTGGACTTTGATATAAATAATGAGTAAATATATTGATGCTTTAAGAAAAAGCCCATGTTAAACCTACTCTTGCTATGCAAAACCAGTGTTATTTTAAACGTGCGCTTAAGCGAGCTTAAGCCTTCGTCGTGTGAAAAAGCGGCAGGAAAACGCTCGCTCAGCGCTTTTTTAAACCTTGTGCAAAACATGATTCGTCTAAGAAAACGAATACAATTCTCTGTGGAAAAAACTGAAAATTTATTTGTTTAACTTTACATCCCATGAACAAAATTGATCCGCAGAAGATAGTCTAGAGAAGAAATTATGAATTAATCATTTGATATAGTAGGAGTAGCAAATTTCTTTATTTGAAAATGATAAAAGCTTACCAGCCTTTCCGGCCCTGTGGGCCCCAGGGAAGGAAAAAACAAGAGTCAGCGTTGCGCTGCGCGTGCAAGCCAAACGGCATGTCACTCTCGAGTCTCCACTCCTCCCCAATCTCGCTCTGTCACTCTCTCTCGGACACTCCGCTCCCCCGCCTCCTCCCTTCTCCTCCCCGCCGCCGCCGCCATTCGTCCACCACCGCCGCCGCCGCCATTAACCAAACGTTCTCCTTGCAGACACAGCAGGATGCCTCCACCAGCCTTTGCTTAAGTTCCCATCTCCGTTGCTGCATTTGCTCGTTCTGCTTCTGCAGGGGAAGGTGACCGGACTCGACGAGCGCGGCGGCATCCGACACCCGACAGGTAAGGATGAATGCGCCGCGCGTTCCTGCCGTTCTTACAGATGTTCCTGGTCTGATGCGCAACTGCGCTTGCTAGTTGCTATTGCTACTGCTGGTAATCAATGGCGCTAGTTCAGGGTTCAGACAAAAATCTGCGTGATCCTAGTTTCCAGAGTAACCAAGGAGTCGAATCGACTTAGGATTTGGTTTGATTTCGATTCGTGATGGATTTGATCCACTCCAGTTTATCCGTGTATGCTGGGGATACACACGCCCCAGTTTAGCCTTGTCTAGGAACTTGTGCATTTTCTGTGCGTTGGGGGGCATATTTGTCTCGGATATGTGTTGGGAGTGACTTTGCAAAAATGCAAATTGCAAGTACTCCACTGGCAAGAGAATGTCAAGTCTGCTGCCTTGAGTGCAACAAGGACATGAATTCCTCGCCAACTCTCTCCGTGCACCTAGTCTCCTAGACCAAAGTGTCAAGGCACACATATGGGAGTATATGTAGGAACTAGGAAGCAGGACTGCTAACAGGAAACAGCAATGCCGAAACTTGTAATTTATGTGGTGGCTATGTGTAACACTATGCTTTTTTTTTGAGGGAGATAACACTATGTACTTAGCTAGCTAGTCAGATCTAGTAGTAGAGAACTGCTTGGTTTCAGGCCAATCCAAACACTAACAGGGGAGAAATTGTAACGGATGCTGTTTATTTCTGAACTCTATCTGGGAGAACTTCTTTGTTAACGTTCATATGCAGAACTTGAGTTTTCTCGAGACTAAGGGTAAGATTTTCGTTTTTGTTTGACTGTCAGCCTTGGGTTATTATAAAGCTGATTAGGTGAACTCTTTTTATGAGGAAACAATTTGGTTCTATGAATGATTGGATGCTCTTAATTCATTTTGCCTCATGAGCTCAATGTATACTAGTATTGCGTGTTTTTGCGTTGCAAAGTCACCCGATCATGTTCAGTGTTAGATGTTTGTCACGATTTAAATTTTAGATGAGGCTATCATATCAAACTTGCATCATATAGGGCAACAACTGTTAATAAAACAACTGATCAGGAATGTTTTGTTCTGTTAAAAAATGATAAACCGTGTTATTCATAAATGATGCTCCATTCTGTATGAGCATTGATGAGCAAAATTCTGTAGGATTGTCTATCATTTGGAAGTAACATTTGAGTATCCCCTTATTAGTATTCATTTTTTAAATAAGGGAATTATTCTTTGGATTAATATAGATAATTTTCCGAATCGACTTGAACCATTCGCTACAAAATTTTCATTTAAATATGATGAAGGCTGTCATTACAAGTGTTTCATTTGTATTTAGGTTCAGTGGGATTTGGGGTTCGTTTTGAAGCTCCTCTTCAGCAGAATTGTATGAATGTTTAAACAAGTAGTTAATATTGAGCGAGGAAAATTTATACAAACACACTATAGACCAAACGAAGATATATACATACAGATTCTAATGCTAGGTTAATACACCCCGAATAGCCTCTAGATTGATACGAATTTTTGCCAACTAAGATTAACTGATTCGCTTTGTATAGGAGTGCTGTAGAACAAGCTGTGGATGTGTCCTAAGATACTGAGCATAAACTAGAAACTGGTGATCTGGCAATGTTTTTGTTTCAGTCAAATTTTCCAATGGCTGTTGCATGTTCGTCCTAATCTATGACCCACCTTGAAGATATTTTTTTTGTTAATTCAGATCTTCGTATTTTCCTTCAAACATTTATAATACAGCGGTGGTCTCCTCAGGTTTACCTTTTGTTGCATGTACCTCTACAAGCACTACTCCCTCCGTTTCAAAATATAAGATGTTTTAGCTTTGTGAACGGAGTGTATCTAGATTCCTTTTAATGTGTAGGTTCATGTAGGTTTGGAGTGAACCTACACACTAAAATGAGTCTAGATACACTACTTTCACAAAGCTAAAACATCTTATATTTTGAAACGGAGGGAGTACATTTTAAGCCCCTGCAACCGATTAGACTTGAGGGTTATCCTACATGCACTTAAAAAAGAGGTCCTGGTAACTCTAGTAGAGGTACAGTGATAGTACATATGTAGCTAAGTCAGCTTCCGGGCAGCACTATGTGCTTAAATAACATTGACATGTGTGGTTTACCTAGCTTAGAAAATTCTGCTCTCATTTCCTTCATAGTAATATCATATTATTATCTTTATGGCTGTTTGGCATGATTTAACAGGTTCAGGGGTGCTTTTTTAATATCTTCGTACCATACTCATACCACCATCATCTAATATTAAAATATAGGATCTTTATTATGGTGTTCTGTATGTAAATCTGTAAGAGCTGAGATGCAGAGTAAAAGTTCAGGAGCCCATTTGTGCATTTTGATTTGGTGTAGTACTATCCCCTCATGCCAACTTTGTGTGACGGTGTGCTGTCCTGCTATACTCTCAGTTGTGCTCTTAGTCACTTGTCAACGGCTTATAAGATTGTTCGATACTGAATAGTGACCGATGCCATTTTCATGAAAAGAGAATAGACAAAAAGAAACACTACAAACTGCCACCATTGTTTTAGTGTATCATCGAGAACCAGTGTGGTGTGTCCTATCCTTTGTTACATTAGTAGTTAAATATTCCATTGCATAGCTAACACTATTTCTCTACATGTCATCCCTCCTTGCAAGCCAGCACTACTATCTATCTTAGACCTTAACAGACATAGCTAATTGTCACAGGGTGCCTCGTATGGCTTCCAAGCTTCAGCTCTTGTCCTTCAGTGCCACTGCAGTTGTTGTCGCTTCGCTCTTCCATCCTGGTGCATCAGCTGAGTTCCGCCGCGAGCTCTCCAGCTGGTCCGGTGGCATCGCAACGTGGTATGGTGACGCTAATGGCGCAGGAAGTGAAGGTAATAGATATATCATAATCGACAATGCTGTCTGATGAGTATCTGTCCCCAAACTGGCGTTTGTCTCGAATTTAATGGCTGATGTGTGCATGCCTGAATATGTGTGGTGTAGGTGGTGCATGTGGCTACCAGTATGCTGTTGACCAGCCGCCGTTCTCATCCATGATTGCCGCAGGCAGCCCCTTCATCTACGACTCTGGCGATGGCTGCGGCTCGTGCTACAGGGTATGTGCAGCTCTATGCAACTGACGCCATGAGCATGACTGCGATTGTCTGTCATTTGACATTTGGAATTCTTGGTTCATCAGGTGGTGTGCGGTGGCAATGAAGCTTGCTCTGGCATTCCGGTGACTGTCGTCGTCACGGACCAAGGGCCAGGTGGCCCTTGCCTGAGCGAGCTAGTCGACGGCCAGTGCCAGAACGAGGCAGCCCACTTCGACATGAGCGGGACGGCGTTCGGTGCCATGGCGAAGCCTGGCCAGTCTGACCAACTCCGCGGCGCTGGCCTCCTCCAAATCCAGTACACCCGGTACGCATACATGGATGAACGTAGCTCATAGTTACTCCACATGGCCTCTTGAGCATATATGTGTGCTTTGCTTTTACCGTCGACATTAATCTGTCATGTTAGCAACGTGTGATTGTGCAGCGTGCAGTGTGAGTGGACAGGAGTAGACTTGACCTTCAAGGTGGACACGGGCTCAAACCCGAACTACCTGGCCGTGCTCGTCGAGTACGAGGACAGCGAGAGCGACCTCTCAGCCGTCGACCTCGCGCAGAGCGGGGGTTACGGGGCGGCATCGGCGTGGATCCCAATGCAGCAGTCCTGGGGCGCGGTGTGGAAGCTCAACTCCGGTTCCACCCTCCATGGCCCGTTCTCCATCCGCCTGACGTTCAGGTCCGGCAGGATGCTCGTCGCCAGCAACGCCATTCCTGCCGGGTGGAACCCCGGCGTGGCGTACCGGCCGGGCGGCGTGGCGGTGAGGGCAAGCGGTGGCCGTCGGCGCTACGAGTCTGGGGGCAGATTGGGCGGGCTGCGACGCCTTCTCATATTGTTTGTTGTATTGCTTCACCTGTGATGCATGTGAAATTGGTGGTTCTGTGATTGAGTCAGACTGGTCAGCAATTAACCGGACGAATGGATGGATTTAGCTTTATCTTTTATTGTAGTTGCATCTTGCTAGTGTAGTTTAGCCTGGGCAATCTCTGTAAATATCTCATTAACTTGGCTTTGTTGGTCCAGCAAAACATTTCTGTCCCATTAAGTGATGCTTTCCATAGCACCAGCAAATCTTACTCCTCCCGGTTTATGTTGTCATCATCTTGATCCACAATTCATATGTAGGTAAAAAATGCAGCTTGAATTGATCATCATTAGGAGCTGCAGCACTCCGAAATTAAGTTCAGACCACACAATCTAAGTTCTGACAAAATTATATCATATTGCCCCAGACCCTGGCAGCACAGCTGAGTAATTAAACTATTCACAAAAGGCAAAACTAAGGTAATCGAACACATAAGTATTCAAATCTTGCCCAGGATGTTCAAAGATTTCTTCAAATACACCCAAGTTCAGACCCCTAGCATTCAGCACAATACAGGACAGGACAGGACAGTTATGCAGCTGCAGTACAAACTCAAACGCAAACAAAAAAAATGGATACAGGCCTATACCACAATTAACACCTCGCTCCATGGCAAAACTGACGAATTAAAAAGTTATTCCCAGCCAGGACAGATATAAATTTAACGATACTGAAACAGATGTCCTATTGGCAAATTTGCTCGACAGCAGCAACGATCTGCGCAGGCTGCACGACGGTCGCATCCTCCAAAGGCGCGGCATAAGGTGTGGGCACATCCTGTGAAGACAGGCACATGATAGGGGCGTCCAGGTAGTCCCAGAAGTTGTCGATGATGGCCGACCTCAGACTGGCCCCGATCCCACCAGTGCGCATGCACTCCTCCACAATCAGCACGCGGTGGGTCTTCTTGATGGAGTTACCGATTGTGTGCAGATCAAATGGCTTCAGCGACCTGATGTCAATCACCTCAGGGTCGTACCCTTTGTTCACCAGCGTCTTTGCAGCCTGCATCACATGGTACCTCATGCGCGAGTATGTAAGGATGGTCACATGCTCACCAGGTCGTACCATCTCAGCCTCCTCCAGGCAACACACATACTCCTCATCGGGAATTTTCTCCTTCAGGTTGTACAGAAGGACATGCTCAAACAGTACGACGGGGTTGTCGCTCCTTATGGCAGCTTTCATTAAACCCTTAGCGTTGTAAGGAGTAGAGCAAGCAACCATCTGGAGGCCAGGGATTGACTGGAAGTATGACTCTAGACGTTGTGAATGCTCTGCACCAAGCTGACGACCAACACCACCGGGACCTCTGATCACTAGTGGAATTTTGAACTGGCCACCGGAGGTGTAATGAAGCATGCCACAGTTGTTTGAGATTTGGTTGTAAGCAAGGAGAAGGAAGCCCATGTTCATGCCTTCAACAATAGGCCTCAGCCCCTTCATTCCTGCTCCAACTCCCATGCCAGTGAATGAGTTCTCAGCAATAGGTGTGTCAAGGACTCGAAGGTCTCCATACTTATCAGCCAAACCCTTGGTAACCTTGTAAGAACCCCCATAGTGACCGACATCTTCACCAAAGACACACACCGTAGGATCTGATTCCATCTCTTCCATCAACCCCTCGCGAAGAGCCTCGTACAGCAAGACCTCATGACTAAACAGAAATTAAAACACAATTAGAAACATGCACTCAAGAATGTAAGAAGTCATATTCATACAAATACAAATTACAGTAAAGAAAATAACGTGTACTAAAAACATAATAATAGTCAAAGTGGCATAACTGCATTTAAGGACCAAACCCAGTGTAAAAGCCACATCAGCTGGTTCCACCAAGCCCATTCATATCTTACAGGGGACAACTCAGGTTAACCCAAGAGGCCATCCTACATCCCTCTCAACAGTGAATACTGGAAAAGATCTAGTGTACTACCCCAGGCTTATATATGAGTAATGGCACCAACAGAAGGTCACATGAGCTTCCCAAATACAGGTTTGGGGTGACTTGATACTCTGCCCGCCCCCCAGCGAACAGCTAAAATTAAATGCACTAGACTTTACAAAAAAAGAAAAATTACACGGCAAAGTAAATGGTTTTTTCTTTGTGAAAGCCAAAAGGCAAACAAGGCTTTACTATGCACCAGGTTTACAGAAAAAAATGAAACTATAGTGACAGATTCAAAGTAGAATACAGCATTCCCAATTTTATTAATATGCAGGTTTCTTGAAGCAAGCGAATAAGTACCAAGTCAACATTCATTGCCTTTGTCAAAATATAATTTAGCTCTTATCTGACAATAACAACAACCTAGACCGAAACAATGTTAATTAGCAACGAATTTCAGCTTTGCCTAGGGCCTACTCCCTAGACATACTTCCGTCCGAGCTCCTAGATACTCGGCAACTGCTTACTGGTTTGCTATTATGATAATAATCAGGTAACTGTATGCTTCCTGGCAAAAGAACCAGTGCATCAGAGCTATTAGAAAATTGGTCATGTGATCTTTCACTGATTCCCATCAGTAAAAAGAAACTGAAACCATGCTGCAAAATTTGGTGACTTCTTAGTCCCAACCACTCAAGCCTTCAAACCCAAACATAACTGGATTTCTGTCCTAGAAAAAATTGGGTAGCTTTGGTCCTTCTGTAGATAAACTTGGCAAACAGAAGGCAACAGAGCCACGCATCAAGGGGGCAGCACACAGGGATGAGAAAAACATATATAGTGCCAGTCAAGTCACAATAGTAGACGCAGTAGCCAGTGATAGATAATTAAAATCTCACAGGTCAGTTATAAGTTGTTGAATTTTATTAAAATTTAAAGTTCACTTCGTTGAGCTTATTATCCTAGATACTCATTTTTATTTTATTACTTCAAAAATTAATTTGCATTGATAAATTGTTTCACTGAATAAATAAGTATATTACAATTATCAAATTTAGTATGTATTTCTTATGTTCAAGAATACACGGCATTTGGGACATGGCATGGCCACAACCATGCAGCTTTGACCATTACAATCTATATACAGATATTTTAGCTCAAAGTTATAATTTGTTATACTGTACTAGTCGAAGATATAGACCTATCATCTAACATAGTGTACCCCATGTGCTTCTGAACAGATGGAATACTAATTTTAAACAGCCCGCCACTTCGCCAGGTGATGGATGTTTGCAACTTAGAAGACGACTTTTTCATGACAATGGCATCGAACATGCAAACTTACATAATACATAACAAAATTCATAGTCAGAAACAGAGTGCAAACCCAGTACAACTAACACTGAAAATACCATTAAAATCTAACCAAGTTGCTTGTTCCTGCGAGATGAACAATAAACTGAATCGATGGCTATGCATGAATCATGTTTTCTTTTTTCAGATGGTTTTGCATGGATACTGATTCATCGTAACTACCCAGAATACTGGTGTTTATATCACAGATGTGTGAAAGTATGCTAGAACATTCTTACCCACTAGACTTGGATGCAGCGTCGCTGGCAGGAGCATCGGCCTTGGTCTGCACAAGGAGGCACACAAGAGAAGTTCAGTGCACCAGCAGATGGCAACACACGAAGGATTAAAGCAAATAGTCTTCACTCTTCAGAGCATAGGAACAGAGCACGCACCGCAACGGCCGCACAGGCCACCAGTCTTCGACCGGACCACGCTGCCACGCCCGATCTGACCCCGCGCACGGTCCTCGCCCCTGCAGCAGAGAACACGCACGAAATCAGCGAGGATCCAGCGCAGCGATTAGGCAAACCTCGGGCTCAGCGACAGCACTACCTGAGGCGGATTTGTGGCCCGTAGATCCCACCCGCGGGGTGGCGGCCGGGGCAGCGACGTGGAGCGACGAAGCGGCGGCCATTGCAGATGGGGCTCGAGATCTGGGGTTGGAGCGACGGCGGTGATAGTTGTGTGTATAGGTATGTGTATTTATATTTATAGAGGGGCGGTGGGGAGGGTGGGTCTTGTTGAAATGCAGGTGCGGTGGCGGAGGAACGGAGGGGGGACGGCGGCGGAGAGAACGAGGCGCAGGATGGACAATGGAGACTGGAGAGGAGACACCGAGACAGAGGTGACGATGGGGTCTATGGACTGACGTTGATGGATGGATGGATTCGATCTCGGCCGCTTGATTTCGGTTTAGAATCTTACAAATTAAAACAATACTTAATGTTGTTTTTATCATTGTTTTTTTATGGAGTACTATGGGCAGCTATAAGTTTAACCTGAATTGGGTAGGTTTTTTTTTTTAAAATTCCACCTATCTATAATAATCATCAACAGCAGTACAATTTTTTTTAAATAATTAAAAATTAGATCTTTGAACCACCTAGCTACGACTGCGGACACTAGTACGAGCCGAGGGCGTGCCGTCATCCAGACAAAACTTGTCGTAGTAGACTGATATGAAATTTCGTGCTAATGCCCTAAAAGGCAAGCGCACTAGAGAAGCAGTCATCGTGGAAGACTACACTCTAGATTGAAAGAGGTAGTCCTAAAACTAGATGAACGAATACAAAAAGTAATCGGATCCCAAAAGATACGCCAGAAACATGACTTCACGTGTCCTTCGTCGGTACTAGACACACCACCGGAGTGAGGATAGGACGAAGAGGACCTTATTCTGACTTTAAGATATAGTCACCATCTCACCATCTCGAAGAAGACATTGAAAAATATCTAAGAAAAGAAACAAGAACTATCCACCGATGAAAACCCGTGGTCCGCCACGTCTCCAAAGCCCTAATACCAATAGAGACGAGGCGGACCGTCAACGTCGTCCACGAGGGGACGGAACCCTATATGGGTTTACAGCCTCATGACATGTCTCATGTTTTTATTCCTATCGGTTTGAGACGGAACTTGTACTAAGCTTGCCTTCACATCCCTGAGCTCCGAGGAAACCCTGTCTAGTTTACCACACCATGTGGTGGGGCCGCATGACACGGTTTCCACCTTAGAGGCGATGCATGAGTTGCGTGTGGAGTCTCCATGGTGGAGGATGGAGTTTGTGTTTCACGTTGTTGTTGTTTTTTTTTGAAATTTCACCGATTTATAATAATTATTAACAGTAGTACAAAGAATTCTAAAAGTAATAACCATTACAAATTGGTCCATGGACCACCTAGCGATGACTACAAACAGTAGAACGAGTCGAAGGCACGCCGTCGTCCTCGCCTCTCCATCACCGGAGCCAGGAAAAGCTTGTCATAGTAGAACTTGTTGCCGTAGACAGACGGGAAGTCGCCGTGCTAAGGCTGTTGGGATTGCGCGCCTAAAAATAATAATTTTTCCTACACCAAGAACCCTAATGCCAGGATCTATCTATTAGTGATGCAGTAACGGGAGGGGCTTTTTGAAAACTTACCTTTACGAAAAGCTTTGTCACTCGGGAGAGTGTTGGCGATGTAGTCGTACCGACACCGACCTCGGGGCCGTGTTGAACTCCGACGGCTCAGGCGGCTCCGACAAGACCTTAGCGCTGCAAGTGCAGCGCCTTCGAGGGATTCACACATGTCCGGTGATTGACGATGACTCCCGCTCCTCCGATCCAGTAGAGGTTTGCGGAAGTAGACCTTCTAGATCCGAACCCCGCAGCGCGATGGCGCTCCGCGGTGAAGAACTCCCCTTTCGTGTAGTCCAAACTTAGGACCACATTCACGGGAGAGAGAGAGGGAGAGCGAGGCGGCTAGAGGCATTCCTCAAAGCGAGGAAACTTTTATTTTATTTTCTGATGATTTAATTGCCTCCATATGCCTCATATATATAGGAGGAAGGGGACCCCAAAACTTATTAGCCAAGCCATATGGGACTAAACAAAGGAGAGGAGAGAGGGGGAGCTAGCCGCCGCCGGCCAAGGCTCTTGTGGGCCCCGTGTGAGTGCCCCAAGTCCCAGCCGGCCACCACCTCCCTCTCCTCCCTTTGGCTTTCCCCTCATGGGCCCTTCCCCTTAGGGAATTTGGCCCAATAGGGAATTTTTTCCCATTTTAATTCTTTTTATTTTATTAAATAATTATGAATAAATAATTAAATAAATATTTAACATATATTCACATATTATTTAATTCTCGTGGCTATGAAACTCCTTTCATCCCAATCCGGACCTTCCCGGAACCCTTCTGATTTCTCCCTCTTTTTTTTTCGGTGATTCTGATGATACCAAAATGGTCTCTGAGCTTCGTCAAACCCTTAAGCGTGCTACCCTACAGTTTGGGAACACTCCATACATGGGCAAGACCCCTCTCGGACCAATGGTAATCTACAGGACCTGGATGCCCATAATGACCCCCCCCCCCTCCTCGTGCATTCCACGAAATCTTTGTCGTTGAACCATCAAAGCTATGCCATATTCCTTTTGCCTCTACGATACTTGCATTGTCCGAGATCCGATCAACGACATCACCATACCGAGTTCAATCTCATTACTTACAAATGTTATTTAACTCGTTCCGACAAGTGATATCCCTGTAGGGGTTCACGCATGTAAACAATAAAAATTTACCCTACGCCCCTGAACCCCTTTGTTGCCAGGACCTATCTATTAGTAATGCAGTAACGGGAGGGGCTTTTCGCGAACTTACCCTTGAATACCGAAAAGCGTTGGCAACGCTCGAGAGAGTGTGGTTGATGTAGACGAGTCAAAGCCGACCTCAAGGTCGTGATGAAGTCCTTGCGCTCCTGCGACTCCAACGACTTGTAGTGCCTCAAGTGTGACACCTCGCAGGAAGTTACATGCATCCGGTGCCTGGCGATGACTCCCGCTTCCCCGATCCAGCAGCAGTTGCGGAAGTAAAGCTCCTGGATCTGAATCCTGCAACACGACAGCGCACCGCGGTGAAGATGTCTCTCGTTCGCGTAGTCCGGACTTGGGACCACGGTCACGGGAGAGAGAGAGAGAGAGAGAGGGAGAGAGAGAGAGAGAGAGAGAGAGAATATCAATTGGAGGTCTCCCCAAAAGTGAGAAAACTTTTATTGAATATTGTGTGTATTTTCTGGTTAAAATACCCCCACTATATATAGGGGGAGGGGAAGGTACTACCTCCCTCAAAGTCCCGGGGTGGGACTAAAGAAGGGGAGAGGGGGGCAGCCGCCGGCCGGCCCTGGTGGAACCCATGCGGGGGCTAAGTCCCAGCCGGCCACCCCTTCCTCCTTTCTCCTCTTGCCTTTCCCTCATGGGCCCTTCTCCCTCCGAAATTTGGCCCATTAAGGATTTTGACCTTTTAATTGATTTCTCTTATATTAAATAATTATGAATAAATGATTAAATCAATATTTAACATTCATTCACATATTATTCAATCTCTATGACTATGGAACACCTTCCACCTCCACTCCGTACATCCTCTGGACTTACCAAAACCCTTCTGGTTTTCTCTCTTTCTATTCTTCGGTGATTCTACCGATCCTATAAACACTCTCTAAGCATCACCAAGCCCTTAAGTGTGATACCCCACGGTTCGGGAATACTCCAGACATGGTCGGGATATTCCCGGACCAATGATCAATAGAGGGACCTGGATGGCCATGTGACCCCTGTGCATTACACAAAGATCTTGCGTCGTTTGAACCGTGACTGTCACGTCTTATTCCTTTTGTCTCTCGATACTTACATTGTCCAAGATCTAATCAATGACATCACCATGTCGGGTTCAATCTCGTTACCGAACAATTCTACTTGACTCGTTCCGACAAGTGATATCCCTGTGATCAAATCACACGTTGCGCAGCTATTGGATATAACTTCTCCGAGTGGGCCCTCGAGTATCTTTCCATCACGCGGATGGACAAATCCTGCTCTTGACATATATTGCCTCTACTGTTCCTCCGAATACCTGAACACACCTTTATGATCACTGTACTACCAAGTGACGTTTGATGCTATCTAAGCACTCTCGGGAGATAGTGACTGATATAGCCTCACGGTCTAACGAATAGTTTACTAGGTCTATTATAATCATCGTAACTTGAACTTCGTGACATGATCGGGTCATGATGTTTAGGTTAGCTATTAGTTCATCATCTCATTCTCAGACTCCACTTCCAACTGGCATAAATGCCACATGATCAGGAAACATTGATCATCTGTTGACCAATGAACCAGTGACTAGAGTTTCACCGAGAACCTCTGGTTGTTTATATATCACATGTGTATTGATATTTCCTTTCAATACAATTATAGCATGATATAAAACTTAATCATAAACTATATAAAATATGATAATAATCCTTATTACTATTTGTCTCTAGGGCATATTTCCAACAGTCTCCCATTTGCACTAGAGTACAAATAAACTAGCTGCATTTGTTCTTAATCATTGATACCATATATTCCGGTACCTTGAACATGCTTGCTCATGGAAGAGGTTGAGTCTTGGGCCTATAATTTATAGTCCCAAATCCTTTGCAACTTACTAATGTCACCTTGATTGACATTAATACTTTATCATCACATGATAACATCTTTGTGTATGCATCATCATTATGGTAGCAGAACGAGGCCGGTTTCCAGGAGCCTACAGTGACTTTAGATCAACCTCATGCGCTTTCTCATGGGCACTGTGCCATGGGACACATCATTCTATGTTAAAGACGAATTAGTCCCGTCGTAATAGTATACATCACTTTAGATGGTACCCTTATCTTTTATTATAAATGTAATTGTCGAAACTTTAGTGCACCCTATGCAACTTTCAATATTTTGTTTACCTCGCTTCCTACTTGACTTTAGTCGATATTATTGATACATGAGTTTCCAACATATTCCCTTATAACATAACCCTTTATGCTTAAGATATGTCATCCTTCATGGATTTGGAATGATGTCTACAGTTCTCTATTAGACACTATGGACAAACTTAGCTCAACGTTCTGTGATACAATCTTAATCACTTTTCAAACGTTTCTACTTGGATCTTATATTATGTTAAGTTATCATCATGGTTTTCTAAGACAGAACCTATGTCTCAACATAGTGGATGAAGATCATCCTTTTTCTTTCTTTCAACCATTGATGTTAACTTAATGTTATTCCTAATTTGAGTTGACTAAGGACCAGTCCTTAATTAACTTCAATTCCAAAACTCTTTTCAGAATCCCTCTCAGGAATACTACATAATATCGTAATATACTTATTATCAACTTCTAATTTCTATAAATCTTTATTTATCGGTACTTGCTCTTTCATTCTTAATGTGTCGTATACACACTTAAGAATCAATCCTTAAGCTCCCACTCAAAATATGTTCCCAACATATTTGATTTTGAGTCATTACTCCTACTCAAAATATGTTCCTACATATTTGAGTCTGAGACTTACTTTGCTCCCACTCAAAAATATGTCATTCACATATTGTTTTAGGAAGACTTTCATAGCTCCCACTCAATTTCATGGAAATTGCATATCTACTCACTATTTTTAACAACTTCAAAATCCTTTGATCATTTATGATACTGAGAGATTTATTATGAGACACTAGTACCTTACTAGTTTTAAATCCACTAGACTTTCAACACACTTGAATCAAATTCACTTGAATTTGTCCAATACATTATTTATGACAAATTGTGCCTTTTGACATTCACCCTTTCCTTAATGACTTTGTAGTCATTTGGAAAATTCAAGTAACCTTTTACTTAAGATTCAGCAATGAATTGCTTTCTAATCTTAAGTGAATTTTTCCTTTAGGACTTCTCCTAATTTTAGTTTACCATTATTTCCTTAGTAGTTCGTAGGTATGTCATATTCCGGTAATATCAAATGATTCTCAAATGTATCCATACAAGATGTGGAGTACATTTTGAATCCTACTTTATGTAGTGAAAACACCAGTGGGGAAAACACAATGATCATTATCATTGATTCTTTCCTTTATGAAGAGAATCGTTCAGGAACGCTTTCCGCTGCGCTTCTCATTACTCTGATGCAAGGTTTTTAATCATCATCGTGTTTTTCACTATCTTCCAAAAGCATCACATTCGAGAACATAAACTTTCTCAAAAAAGCACCAAAACTTTAAGCACTACTAATTTTGCCTTTCTTTTGGTTCTAGCTATGGATTTCGTATTCAAAGTTTCCAATGAATACTCTATAAGGACTTATTCGCTATTTGTTTTGGTTATATTGAATAACCCCAAAACATTCATGAATTTATATGGTTTACTATATATTCTAATTGAGTGGTAACTATTTCTAACTAATGGTCTTTACACTTACACTACAATGATTTATTTGGCGCTATCTATTCACCCACTTGATATCTAATATCACATTGTGATGCTTTGCATTTTGACGTTTCAAATGCATTGCATTTCACAATTTTCTTTAGGCCAATCTTATGAAGGCGAATTTCATTACTATTGATCAAAACATAGTAATTAGATTCTCATTTATCTTTAATACCCTTTGTTGATGAAATAATTTGATCATATCAAATAGTTTCATATTCGTGTTTCCTTTAGTAAACTTCTTTACACAATTCAAACAATCATATAATTATAAATACCATTTTGTTAAAACACAATACATCGAATATGTATTCACTTTCAACAATTCATCAAAACACTTTGTATTCATGCAATATACAGAAGTACATGTGGGAGGGTAATAACTAAAAGATCAATGCCCACACGCTAAATCTCGTGTGTTCTACCCGTACTAGCAATACTATGCATAGATCTAGTTGTGATACCACTGTAGGGGTTCGCGTATGAAAACAATAAAATTTTACCCTACGCCCCTGAACCCCTTTGTTGCCAGGACCTATCTATTAGTAATGCAGTAACAGGAGGGGATTTTTGCGAACTTACCCTTGAAGACCGAAAAACATTGTCAACGCTCGGGAGAGCATGGTTGATGTAGACGAGCCGAAGCCGACCTCAAGGTCGTGATGAAGTACTTGTGCTCCTGCGGATCCAACGACTTGTAGTGCCTCGAGTGTGACACCTCGCAGAGAGTTACATGCATCTGGTGCCTGGCGATGACTCCCCCTTCCCTGATCCAACAACAGTTGTGGAAGTATAGCTCCTGGATCCGAATCCCGCAGCGCGATGATGCTCCATGGTGAAGATGTCTCTCGTTCGTGCAGTTCGAACTTGGGACCACGGTCACGGGAGAGCGAGAGAGAGAGAATATCAATTGGAGGTCTCCCCAAAAGTGAGGAAACCTTTATTGAATATTGCGTGTCTTTTCTGGTCAAAATACCCCCACTATATATAGGGGAGGGGAAGGTACTACCTCCCTCAAAGTCCCAGGGTGGGACTAAAGGATGGGAGAGGGGGAAACCGCTGGCCGGCCCTGGTGGGCCCCATACGGGGGGCTAAGGCCCAGCCGGCCACCCCTTCCTCCTTTCTCCTCTTACCTTTCACTCATGGGCCCTTCTCCCTCCGGAATTTGGCCCATTAAGGCTTTTGACCTTTTAATTGATTTCTCTTTTATTAAATAATTATGAATAAATGATTAAATCAATATTTAACATTAATTCACATATTATTCAATCTCCGTGACTATGGAACACCTTCCACCTCCACTCCGGACATCCTCTGGACTTACTGAAACCCTTGGGTTTTCTCCCTTTCTATTCTTCGGTGATTCTACCGATCCTATAAACACTCTCTAAGCATCACCAAGCCCTTAAGCGTGATGCCCCACGGTTTGGGAACACTCTAGACATGGTCGGGACATTCCCGGACCAATGATCAATAGAGGGACCTGGATGGCCATGTGACCCCTGTGCATTCCACGAAGATCTTTTGTCGTTTGAACCATGACTGTCGCGTCTTATTCCTTTTGTTTCTCGATACTTGAATTGTCCGAGATCTAATCAATGACATCACCATGTCGGGTTCAATCTCGTTACCGAATAATGCTACTTGACTCGTTCCGACAAGTTATATCCCTATGATCAAATCACACGCTGCGCAGCTATTGTATATAACTTCTCCGAGTAGACCCTCAAGTATCTTTCCGTCACGTGGATGGACAAATCCTTCTCTTGTCATATATTGCCTTTACTGTTCCTCCGAATACTTGAACACACCTTTATGATCACTGTATTACCAAGTGATGTTTGATTCTATCTAAGCACTCTCGAGAGACAGTGATTGATATAGCCTCACGGTCTAAGGAATAGCCTGCTAGGTCTATTCTAATCATCGTAACTTGAACTTCGTGACATGATCGAGTCACGGTGTTTAGGTTGGGTATTAGTTCATCATCTCATTCTCAGAATGAGATGACTCCATTTCCAACTAGCATAAATGCCACATGATTAGGAAACCTTGATCATCTGTTGACCAATGAACCAGTGACTAGAGTTTCACCAGGAACCTTTGGTTGTTTATATATCACACGTGTATTGATGTTTCCTTTAAATATAGTTATAGCATGATATAAAACTTAATCATAAACTATATGAAATATGATAATAATCCTTATTACTATTTGTCTCTAGGGCATATTTCCAACAATCCTCGTGACCTAGTCATACGTGCGCAGCTATTGGATATAACTTCTCCGAGTGGGCCCTGATGGCTCAAAATATATTCGAGCTCATTGGGGAACCCCAAGAGGAAGGTATGATGAGCACAGTAGCAAGTTTTCCCTCAGTTATGAAACCAAGGTTATCGAACCAGTAGGAGCAAGGAAACACCTCCAAGATGTTGTTTTCAACTTGGAATCCTGCACAACACAACTATAGAACTTTGCCCCCAACTTACAGTGAGGTTGTCAATCTCACCGATTTTACTGAAAACAAAGGATTAAACGTATTGTGTGGAAGATAGTAATTGCTTCCCGAAAGTAAACAGAAAATAGTAAATAGTAGATTGTAGATTGATAGTAAAAAAAGGACCGGGGTCCATAGTTCACTAGTGGTGATTCTCCTTAAGATAGATGACATGTTAGGTGAACAAATTACAGCGGGGCAATTGACAAACATCGAGAAAGCATACATGCATATACTAATCATCTTGACTCCTATGAGATTTGATTGGGCATTACAACATTATACATAGACCGTAATCCAACGGCATCTATGACTAATAATCCACCTTCAGGTTATCATCCGAACCCCCTTTACTATTAAGTTGCAAGCAACAGATAATTGCATTAAGCAAAGTGTGCAAAGTAAACAATACGATTGTTCTATAAATAAAGGATTATTGTTTTCTCCCTAGTAGTAACAACACATCTAGTACCTTAGAGATTTCTGTCACTTCCCCAGATTACTAGAGGCATGAACCCACTATCGAGCATAAATACTCCCTCTTGGAGTTGCTAGCATCTACTCGGCCAAGATAGCTACTAACAACGGAAAGCATGCAAGATCACAAATAACAAAGACATGATAGAATCAATAATCAATCTGAAATAGCATCTCAATATCCATCGGCTCCCCGCAAACACAACATGAATGGTTACAAATAGATGATCTTGATCATGAACGGAGCTCACAAGATCTAAACATGGTAGCACAAAGGAGAATAACCAACCATCTATCTACTACATGGACCCGTAGTCCAAGGATGTGTTGGGGATCGGTGCGGAAAACAAAAAAATTCCTACGTTGGAACCCCAAAACTTGCCTAGGATTTATCTATGTAGTAATGCGGTAACGGCCGATGCATAGAGAATACATACCCTTGTAGACCATACGCGGTTAACGTTCCGCGGGGAACGTGGTTGAAGTAGTCGTACTCGTAGCCGACCTCAAGGTCACGAAGCTCCTTGCAGGTCACCCTTGCTCCTTCGTCATCTTCATCGTGCAACAGCTCCAGCTCACAACATTTAAGCGCCCCAAGTGTTGCGCCTCGTGTCTTCATACACATCCGATGCACAATGAGACCTCCAACTCCCCGATCCTGCCGGGAGTGCGGAAGTAGATATCCGGCTAGGAATCCCTGCAGCGCTACGGCGTACTATAGGTATGCCTTGATCGCACAGCCCAGACTTGGGGCCATGGTCACAAGGTATAGAGAGAGGGAGGGAGAAAGTCAACCAAAGGACTTCTCAAGTTGTGTCTTTAATCCCACCCATGGGCACCCCTTTATATAGGGGGAGGGGGTGTGCCCTCCCCTTTGGGTTTCCCATGTAGGACTATTCAAGGGAGAGGGGGGAGGCGCATGGGCCGATCGGCCAGGGGTGGGCCCCACCCCGCGCACATCCCTAGGCTGGCCGGGTGGCCCCCCTTGAGGCGCCTAGGCCTTGGCCCTTCCCTCCTTCGGTTTTCCCTCATGGGCCCTTTTCCCTAGGAAGTTTGGCCCATTAGTGGAATACCCCTTCAAATTAGATTTTAATATTATATTTAATATTAATTACATTAATTAATATGTAAATACATATTACAAAACCCGTCTTGACCCGAAACACCTTTTGGTTCCCTTTCGATTTCCTCCAAACGACTTCGGATCTTTCCCGGAATGATTCCGGTCCTTTATTCTTTCTCCAAAGAACTTCGGATCTCTCTGCAGAATGATTCCGGCTTTCTCTTTCTCTACTGTGATTCCGTCTTACGAACGATCGCTCTCATCGTACCCTTAAGTGTATCCTCTCACGGCTCGGGAATGCTCTAGACATGATCCGTATCAATGATCAACAGAGGGACCAGGGATATCCATGTGACCCCTATGCATTCCCGATGACAATGTCGTTTGAACCGCTAAATGTAGCATCCTCTTCCTTTTGTTTCTTGATACAACTTGTCCGAGATCCGATCATTGGTATCCTATCCCTTGTTCAATCTCGTTCACAACAAGTTTTGTTTTCTTGTTACCGTGATATTACATCCCCGTGACCGTGTCACATGTTGCAACATTTATGGATGTAATTGAATGGTTTCGCAGCATAGTAAATCAAAATTTTCTACGGAAGCGAACAGAGGGAAAGCCAAGATCTAATCTAGGAGATGCAAACAACGAGAGAGATTTGATTAGATCTTCATACCCTTGAAGATTCGCACAGCGGAACGTTCGTCGGAACGTGGGTGATGTAGTCGTACTCGCTTCTCCTCCTCGCGATCCGATCCGATCTAGCACCACAAGTGGCGGTGCCTCCGTAAGATGCACACGTGCGGCACCTCGACGTCTCCTCCTTCCTCGGACCAGCAAGTATGGTGGAGAGATAGATTGGATCTACAGCACGACGGCGTGGTGTATATGGTGGAGAATTTCTGCCGCAGGGCTTCGCCTACAAACAGTCGGGAGGGAGAGAGGAAGGGCAGCAGGGCAACTGGGTTTGGAGGAAGGTGTAAGGGGAGTATGAGAGGGGGCGCACCAGCCCTATATATATAGAGGGGGGTGCGGCCATCCCTAGCCTCTCCTCCAAGCCTATCTCTAGTTTAAACAATTTAAACTCTCCCTTATCTAGAAATCCTATCTTATCTTATCTCTAGTTTAAACGATTTAAACTCTCTAGGATCGGCTGGGCCCTATGGGGCCTTGTGCCCCTGGCCCAATGCGGCCAGGACACTCCCTCATAGGCCCATGCCCTCCGGAAGGTGGGACCACGTTGGCCCCCTTCGGAAGGTTCTAGAAGCTTAGGTACAATACCGATTAAGGAACTATTCAACTCCAAAAACTGCCTGCGTTATATGAATCTTATTCTCGGACCATTCCGGAACCTCTGATATCCCGGATCCCATCCGAGACTCAACAAAAATTCATAAACCAATTATCCAATCTATCCTAGCGCCGAGACACGTTAAGTGTGTGACCTGGAGTTCGAGAATATGCACATGATCTTCTATCAATAATCAACAGCGGGTCCAGGCACCCATATTGACTCACACATTCATCGATGATCATATCGGATGAACCACGATGCCAGGATTCAATCAATCCCATATATATATTCCCTTCGTCTCGCGATATTTTACTTGCCGAGATTCGATCGTCGGTATCGTCATACCTAGTTCAATCTCGCTCACGTTAGTACTTTACTCGCTCCGTAATCCGATATCACTTTGTGATCAACTCCTTAACCACATGCTTGCAAGCGGTGTTGATATCGACACCGAGTGGGCCCAAGTATATCTCTCCGACTTGGGAGGACAAATCCCATCTCGATACATACAACCCAGATACTTTCCGATCACGAGAGACACCTTTATGATCACCCTCTCATAGGATGATGTTTGATGACCTCAAAGCTTTCTTCCGATACCGGGAGTTGTATTATCTCATGGTCTAAGGAATACAATATTTGACATAAGAAAAACTTCGCAAGACGAACACGATGACACGATCTAATTGCGCTTAGTTTGGGTCTATCCACCACATCATTCTCTAGTGATATGATCTCATTATCAATTGACAACTCATGTCTATGGTTAGGAAACCTTAACCATCATTGATCAATGAGCTAGTCCATAGAGGCGATTAGGGATACGGTGTTGTTCACAAACCACACAAGTATTAAAGTTTCCGCTTAATACAATTCTAGCATGGAATATAAACTTTATCATGAACAAGAATTATAATAATAACATCTTTATTATTGCCTCTAGGGCATAATTCCAATAGTCTCCCACTTGCACTAGAGTCAATAATCTAGTTTACATCCGGCAACAATCTCACACCCATGGCAATCGAGGTGTTGATCATGTTTTACACGTGGAATAGGTTTAGTCAATGGATCTGCGACATTCAGATTTGTATGTACTTTGCTGATCTTCAGATCTCCATCGCTATATAATCTCGGATTATATGAAACTTATGTTGATATGCTTGGTCTTTGGATGATATCTTGGTTCCTTAGCGAGTGCTATGGCGCGGTGTTGTCACACAATATCTCCGATGGGTCCAATGCACTTGGAACCACGCCAAGCTTCGATGATGAAGTTTGATCCAAACTCCTTCACTTGACGCTTCGGCAGCCATGTATTCCGCTTCTCAGTAGATCCCGCGATCACGCTTTGCTTGCACTTCTCCACTCAGCTCCTCCATTCAAAATATACACGTATCCCGCTCGAGATTTAGCATCATCCTTGTCGATTAAAACTAGCACCGACATAACCTTTACTGACGAAATGTTCATCACCCCCATAGACTAAGAACATTTCTTTAGTCCTATTTAGGTACCTTAGGATGTTCTTTACGGTGTCCAAAGTTCCACTCGGATCACTTTGATATCTGCTCGTCAAACTAAGAGCATTGGACACATCCGGTCTAGTACACAAGATGGCATACATGATGGAACCTATGGCCGAGGCATAAGGCACTTTGCTCATAGCTTCCCTATCATTTCGTGAGCTGGACACCGAGCCTTGCTCAATATCTTACTCGACAACATAGGCACTGAACCTTTCAATGCCTTATCCATTCTGAACCTTTTCGAACTTTGTCTAGGTATGTACCGGCTTAAAGCTATCAGCGTCTTTGTCTATCTCTATAGATTTTGATGCCCAATATATAAGCAGCTTCACCTAGGTCTTTCATTGAAAAACACTTGTTCAAATAACTCTTCACATCGTTAAGCATGTTGATGTCATTTCCAATAATCAATATGTCATCCACATATAGTACCGTAAACGCCACCGAGCTCCCACTCACTTTCTTGTAGATGCAAGCTTCAGAGCAATTTGGAACAAATCCAAAGCTCTTGATCACTTGATCAAAACGAAGGTTCCAACTCCGAGATGCTTGCTTGATCCATAAATGGAACGCTGAAGTTTGCATACTTTATCAGCATCCTTAGGATCGACAAAACCTTGGGTTGCATCATATACAACTCTTCATCAATGTTGCCATTGAGGAACGCATCTTGACATCCATCCGCCATATTTCATAATCATGAAACACAACAATTGCTAATAAAATCGAATGGACTTAAACATCGCTACGGAGAGAAAGTCTCATCGTAGTCAACACCTTGAACTTGTCGAAAACCTTCGCAACAAGCCGTGCTTTATAGACGGTAACATTACCATCCGCGTCCGTTTTCTTCTTGAAGATCCATTTGCACTCAACGGCCTTTCGCTAGGAGAGGTCCACCAAAGTCCATACTTGGTTTTCGCTCATGGATCCCAATTGGATTTCATGGCTTCTAGCCATTTCTCGAGTCTGGGCTCATCATCGCTTCCTCATAGTTCGTAGGTTCATTGTCTTCTACTAACAAGACAACAAGACAGGTTGCCGTACGACTCGGGAGGGCACGCGCGACCTTGTCGACTGCGACGTTCAAGAGCAGATCGTCCAAGCTTCATGATCCTTGTCATTAGCTTCCTCTATTGTTGGTGCAGTGATCGAACAATTTCAGGTGCTACGCTACTCTCAATTCAAGAGAAGGTTCAATAACCTCGCTAGCTCTACTTTCCTCCCACTCACTTCTTTCGAGAGAAACTCCTTCTCAAGAAAGGAACCGTTCTTCGCATAAACACTTTGCCTTCAGTTCTGTGATAGAAGGTATACCCAATAGTTTCCTTAGGGTATCCTATGAAGACGCATTCGCTTTGGGTTCGAGCTTGTCGGCATCAACTTCTTGACGTAAGCTTCGCATCCCCAAACTTTAAGAAACGACAACTTAGGTTTAGCACCAAACCACGGTTCATACGGTGTCGTCTCAACGGATTTATATGGAGCCCTATTTAAAGTGAATGCAGCGGTTTCTAATGCATAACCCCAAAATTATAACGGCAAATCAGTAAGAGACATCATCGATCGGACCAAATCTAATAGGGTTCGATTCCGGCGTTCAGACACACCATTGCGCTGTGGTGTTCCGGGTGGCGTGAGTTGTGAAACGATTCCACTTGCCTTGAGATGCGTGAGAAAATCATAACTCAAATATTCGCCACGATCGGATCGTAGAAACTTAATCTTTACATTACGATGGTTCTCCACTTCATTCTGAAATTCTTTGAACTTTTCAAACGTTTCAGATTTATGTTTCATTAAATAGATATACCCATATCTACTTAAGTCATCTGTAAAAGTGAGAAAATAGCGATATCCACCGCGCGTCGAAACACTCATCGGTCCGCATACATCGGTATGTATGATTTCCAACAAGTCCATTGCTCGCTCCATCATCGGAGAACGGGTTTTGATCATCTTGCCCATGAGGCATGGTTCGCATGTGTCAAATGATTCAAAATCAAGAGACTCAAAAGTCCATCGTAATGGAGTTTCTTCATGCGCTTTACACCAATATGACCTAGACGATTACCACAAATAAGTAGTATTATCACTATCTACTTTGCATCTCTTAGCCTCAATGTTATGGATGTGTGTTTCATCCCTTTAGATTTAGAAGAAATAAACCATTCACAAGAGGTGCATGACCATAAAAGATGTTACTCATATAAATATAACAACCATTATTCTCCGATTTAAATGAATAACCGTCTTGCAATAAACACGATCCAGAAATAATGTTCATGCTCAACGCAGGCACATAATAACATTTATTAAGGTTTAAAACTAATCCGAAGGTAAAACTAAGGAGAGCGTGACGGCCATCACATCAACTCTTGATCCGCTGCCAACGCCAAGATCGTCACCTCATCCCTCGCAAGTCCGTTTATTCGTAGCTCTGCTTCGAGTTACAAATATTAGCAGAACCAATATCAAATACCTGGCACTACAACGAGGGCTAGTAAGGAAAACATCAATAACATGTATATCAAATATACCTTTGAAGGTGCCAGCCTTCTTGTCCGCTAAGTACTTGGACGATTCGCTTCGATGACCCTTGTCCTTGCAATAGAAGCACTCGATGTCCGCTTAGGTCCAGACTTGAGCTTCTTCTCGGCGGGCAACGCGCTTGCCGCTTTTCTTGAAGGGCTTCTTTGCACCTTTACCTTTCTTAAAGGAGGGCTTGTTGACCATCAACACATGATTATCCTTCTTGATGTCCACCTCCAGCCTTCACTTTGCGAAGAGCTCGGTGATCGTATCGATGGAACCAATCTGATTATGAGTCACTACAAAACTTTTGTAGGCTGGGAGGAGTGATTGCAGAACCCTGTCAATCTTGAGCTCCTCTGGAATCTTGAAGTCCAGTTGCTCAAGGCGTTGAGTGTAGCCCGACATCTTAATGGCGTGCTCACTAACAGAAATCCCTTACTCCATCTTGCAGTTAAAGAACTTCTCGGAGATCTCATATCTCTCGAGCGGGCTGAGTCTCAAACATGGTTTTCAGCTCCTCGAGAATCTCAAAGGGCCGGATAGTTTTCAAAACGATTTTGAAGTTCGGTTCCATAGCAAACAACATGGTGCTCTTAATCACACCATAATCATCTTTCTTGGATCGATAGACGGCTTTCTCATCAGCCGATTGCAGCAGGGGTTACCTAACGCTTTCTCAAGGACATAGTCCTTTGTCCGCCAGAATAGAATGATTCTTAGATTGCGGAACCGATTGGTGAAGTTAGACCCATTGTTTCTAAGCTTTTCTTTCTCAGCAAAGAAACGTTGAAGTTGAAGTTGGACTTGGCCATGTGATCTACGGTATTTGCAAGTACAATTTAGACTATGTTCATGATAAATAGTTCAACTTAATCAAATTACTAGATGAACTCCACTAAATTCAACATCCTCAAGTTGTTTAGTGAACACGATCCAAATTCACCACACCTAATCCGATCATCACGAGAAGAGATGTGGTTTCAATGGTGGACAACAAAGTGTCGATCATATCATTCATATGACTCATGCTTAACCTTTCGGTTCTTGTGTTCCGAGGCCATGTCCGTACATGCTAGGCTCGTCAAGTTAGACCAAGTATTTCCGCGTGCAAAACTGGCTTGCACCCATTGTATGTGAGCGAGAGTCTATAGCACCCGATCATCACGTGATGCTTGGACACGTTAACTTTCGAACGGTGCATACTTTGGGGAGAACACAGTTTTATCTTGATCTTTAAGTGAGGAATCATCTTATAATGCTACCGTCATGATCTAAGCATAATAAGATACATAAAAGGATAAACATCACATGCATATAACTTTATGTGACATGGTATAGCCAATCTTGGCGCAATGATATCCATCTTGTGCGCTCCTAAGCATGATCTCCATCACTTCACCATGATTGCCTCCACCACGAATAGCAACTACAACTAGTGCTAACTACTTAGCGATAAAGTAAAGCTATTACATGGCGTATAAGAAGTTGACTCGGTCATACACAATTATAAAGACAACCATATGGCTCCTGCGGTTGTGTACTCATCGACATGCAAGTCGTGAAACATTACAAAACATGATCATCATACAATATACACATCACGTCTTGGGCCATACCATATCACGAGAAAACACTCCTGCAAAAACAAGTTAGACGCCTCTACTTTGTTGTTGCATGTTTTACGTGGCTTATGGGAGTAGATGCTAAGAACGATTCTTACCTACGGAAAGCCACAACGGTGATATTATGGTTTCCAAACTCCGTGTTAATCCCATGACAACTATAGTGAGAGACCGACATCCACCACCGCATGTGGTACAAGCCACACGTCAAGTCGGAGCGGTCTCATGACGACGTCGCGTAAGGTTGGCCTGGACCGCTTCAATCTCACTATCGCGCCATAAGAAGAACACAAACAAGAGGCTTGCAGAAAACATCAACGCCCAGAACAACCATGTTGCGTTCTACTCGTGAAACACATCTACGCATAGATCTAGCTCGATACCATTGAAGGGTTTCGCGGCATAGTAAATCAAAATTTTCTCGGAAGCAGAGGAAAGCCAAGATCTAATCTAGGAGATGCAAACAACGAGAGATTTGATTAGATCTTCATACCCTTGAAGATTCGCATGACGAACGTTAAACGTGGGTGATGTAGTCGTACTCGCTTCTCCTCCTCGCGATCCGATCCGATCTAGCACCACAAGTGGCGGTGCCTCCGTGAGATGCACACGGGCGGCACCTCGACGTCTCCTCCTTCCTCGGACCAGCAAGTATGGTGGAGAGATAGATTGGATCTACAGCACGACGGCGTGGTGAATATGGTGGAGAATTTCGCCGCAGGCTTCGCCACAAACAATGGAAGGGAGAGAGGAAGGGCAGGCAACTGGGTTTGGAGGAAGGTGTAAGGAGTATGAGAGGCGCACCAGCCCTCTATATATAGAGGGTGCGGCCATCCTAGCCTCTCCTCCAAGCCTATCTCTAGTTTAAACAATTTAAACTCTCCTTATCTAGAAATCCTATCTTATCTTATCTCTAGTTTAAACGATTTAAACTCTAGGATCGGCTGGGCCCTATGGGGCCTTGTGCCCTGGACCAATGCGCCCAGGACACTCCCTCATAGGCCCATGCCCTCCCGGAAGGTGGGACCACGTTGGCCCCCTTCCGGAAGGTTCTAGAAGCTTCCAGACAATACCGATTAACCCGAACTATTCAACTCCAAAACTGCACCGCCTTATATGAATCTTATTCTCGGACCATTCTAGAACCTCTCGATATCCGGATCCCATCCGAGACTCAACAAAATTCATAAACCAATTATCCAATCTATCCTAGCCGAGACACGTTATGTGTGACCTGGGTTCGAGAATATGCGGACATGATCTTCTATCAATAATCAACAAAGTGCAGGCACCCATATTGACTCCACACATTCATCGATGATCATATCGGATGAACCACGATGCCAGATTCAATCAATCCCATATATATTCCCTTCGTCTCGTGATATTTTACTTGCGAGATTCGATCGTCAGATCGTCATACCTAGTTCAATCTCGTTCACGGCAAGTACTTTACTCGTTCCGTAATCCGATATCACTTTGTGATCAACTCCTTAACCACATGCTTGCAAGCGGTGTTGATATCGATTCGAAAGTGGGCCCAAGTATATCTCTCCGACTTGGGAGGACAAATCCCATCTCGATACATACAACCCAACAGATACTTTCCGATCACGAGAGACACCTTTATGATCACCCTCTCATAGGATGACGTTTGATGACCTCAAAGCTTTCTTCCGATACCAGGGAGTTGTATTATCTCATGGTCTAAGGAATACAATATTTGACATAAGAAAAACTTCGCAAAGACGAACACGATGACACGATCTAATTGCTTCGCTTAGTTTGGGTCTATCCACCACATCATTCTCTAGTGATATGATCTCATTATCAATTGACAACTCATGTCTATGGTTAGGAAACCTTAACCATCATTGATCAATGAGCTAGTCCATAGAGGCGTACTAGGGATACGGTGTTGTTCACAAACCACACAAGTATTAAAGTTTCTGCTTAATACAATTCTAGCATGGAATATAAACTTTATCATGAACAAGAATTATAATAATAACATCTTTATTATTGCCTCTAGGGCATAATTCCAACAGTAATCTCACCAAGCCGGCCGTATGTATCTTTACCCGTCATGTGGGTGAACAAATCCCGCTCTTGACATATATTGCCTCTATAGTTCCTCCGAGTACCTGAACACACCTTTATAACTACTGTATTACCAAGTGGCGCTTGATGCTATCTAAGCACTCTCAGGAGACTGTGATTGATATCATCTCACGGTCTAAGGAGAAGGAGTCTAGGTATAACTGTTGCAACAATGAACTATATGACTTGATCGTGTTGCAATCCTTCAAGGAATGTCCAATCACATCATTCTCCAATGATATGATCTCATTGTCAGTCAGCATGAATGCCCATGATCTTGAAACCCAGATCATCTTCGTGACCAACGAACTAGTATGAATAGAGGCTACTAGGGACTTGTAACATCCCAAAACTTTAATCCAAGCTTATCAAGATTCAAATCATCAAATTTAGGGTTAACAAAAACTTTTTTCAAATTAAAAATGAAAGCATTCATGTGTATGTGCATTTAATTTAGGAATTGATTTGAATTGCCATGGTTCTGTGATCCTTTGGTTGTAAAATGTTTGTAGGGTAAATTAAACATCATCTAAACCTTTCCCAAGCAAATCCCAAAGAAAATCAAATCAAAAACAATTAAAAAGGAGGAATAGTCATTTTGGTCATTTTAATCCACTACACTACTTTGAGTGTTCCTAGCACTCAGTTCTCAACAGAAATAATTCTAGATCTTTACACCCCTTGCTAGTACACATAATGAGGTACCAAGGCCCACTTTTTGATCTGCTAAACACATTCAAATACTTATTTTAAATGGCATGTGAAAATTGAATTCAATGCATATGCCTAGATCACCCTATTTCAAAAACCAGCCAATTGAACTCCATTTTCAAAACCCTTGCAACCAGATACTACCTAGCACTAGTGGAGATCACTCAAAAATTTTGAAACCAAAATTCAAACTTTTGCTTCTTGCGGCCATTTCATCAAACGGGTGGCAGACACAAATCTTGCAAAATCCTAAAACACTATAGTGAGCAGTAGCTTGGCCACCATTTGGGCCTAACCTGGTCCCCTTGTCCCCCCAGCTAAAACCCCGGCCCTAACTCTCTCTCCCTCTCCCTGCTGCTCAGTACCAAGCCGCGCCACGCCATGCCAGTCGACCACGGATACCGCCTCAGCCCGTCTCAAGGCTCTCGCTGGCATTGGCAGACAGGCGCCATCCTACCGCTTCGCCTCGACCAGCCCCCGACCAAAATCGAACGAAGGACAAGCCGCATTTGCTCGCGCCCATGCCTCTGTCCGCCATGCCGATCACCCCGGAGCGTCGCGCCCGCCAGAGCAGCACCGACCTCGCCTAGCCCTAGCCTTGCGTGGCAGCACCCGCAGCAGGCCCAGCAACCGCCTAGACATCGTCGTTCGCCACCTCGTGACCAGCAGCCCGGAGGAACCGCGTCGAACACCGCCGTCCGCATGCAGTTCACCGCACGCTCTCGACGAGTAGGGACTCCGCCTTGCCGCGCCTTTAGGCCCCAGAGGACCGCTCCATCGCGCCTTGCCCATGCCGAGAGCCCCGAGGTGATCATCGCAGTGGGATGACCTCATCGGCGCTCGCTCTGCCTCCTCGTCGACCCTATATAAAGCGGCCACCCCAGCCTCAATTCTCCACACTCACTCACTCCCCACCTCTCTGTGAACCTTACCCACCTCTAGCCGAAGCCGCTCGAGCTCTGTCTCGCCGGAGTTGGAGCCGAAGCCGCTGCAGCAGGAGGAGAAGGGCGTCTGCGATTTAGGGCACCCCAAGCTCCGTCGCAACCGCGCCTCGCCTCGCCGTTGTCTACCAGCCCGTTTGCCCGCCTCACCGACCTTGCTGGAGCCCTGGTATGCCCCCAATCGACCCCCACCGCCGCGTCTAGGTTAGGTTCTCGCCGGAGTAATCTGTCGTCGACGATGACCTCCCACCGTTGGATCCCCTTTAGATCGTGTGGCCCAGGATGCTAGATACCATTTCGGTGATTTTGTGCCGCTGACTGTGGAGTCCGCATGTCAGGCAAAATTAATGCACTTGTATGTAGATGGGCCGCCCGATTAGTTCAGCGTGTTAAAGTTTCAAATTTAGTTTTTTTTCTATTTAGAGTTAATCTAGTTTCTATCCACTAGTTTAAAAATCAATTCTAGGAGTTTGACAAATCCAAATTGCATGAAACCAATTTTGCCTGAAAGGTATTGAAAAGATCTATCCAAGACCGTTGGATTTAATTCAATTAGAGTTATAGATCTCTCCTAGTGAAAATAACAAAACAGAAGCATTTGCATATTGCAACATTTTTATAAAATCAACTAAGATAGGTTTTGAGTTGATTCCAACTCTCGAAAATAACATTTCATCATATCTATCTAAATATGTAATAATATTAAGGTTTACATGTAGTGACTTTGGACTAGTACCAAAATAATGCTATATAGGCATTTCTAGTCACTTTAAATCATTAAATATTGAACTTAAACCAAAGTAATTATGATCCAATCCTTAAATCACATTCCCACATGTTAGAATATATGGTGATGACATGTGTCCACATGATCCCATATTTTAAGTGGTGAATATTAAATCTTAGTTAATTTCTCAATGAGTAGAAATTACTTTTCTAAATTAAAAAGAGTGAAACTATTGAATTAAACTTGTGATGCTTGTGATGATAATAGATCATCAAATGTGTGTCTTAGAATGCTAATTAGGCTAGTTAAGTATTGTTTGGTGATTGTGTACTCCATATGTATTTATAGATGATAGTACCGACCAAGTCTACGAGGAGGAGGAGTTCTACCAAGAAGAAGAAGAAAACTCCAACCACTGCACCAACCAAGGCAAGCCACCATTAACAATACAAGCTAACACTTGCAAGTATAATGCTTAGCAAGCTACGATTAAACTAGATGGTTTAGCAAAGATGCTATAGGCATGCTTGAGTCATATCACTTTGACTATTAGTTACCCCAAGTCTTATTTACAAGCTTTACTTCCTTTACCTAAAGTTCTTTACCTCTTTAGAAGGTAGCATAAAGAGTATAAAACTTGACCTATTTAGAACCTTTTAGATGTCATTCTATGGCATGAGATTGAACCCATCTTGTCCACCTTAGTGAACACTCTTAACTTAGTAGTTTAGAGTAGATCAAAAGCTTGAGTCACTTTAGATGGGAGCACTTGGTGAAAATGAATTATGAAATCCTTGGAATGATGAGTCATTCTATTGAGATGTTTTGACATGTGTTGAGAAACACAAATGACTTATGATGATGAAAATGTTGAGGCATGAGCCTTAACCCTTTTATAAAACTGATGGTTGGATTCGGATGCGATACCATTCCAAATTTACCGTACAACCACACTACCTGAATTGGGTAAGGTTTAGCTGGAAATTTATATGCATTAGTATTAGTTCCCTCGCGGGAGAGGTTTGAGCTAAGGCTACTCTCAATGTTGTCCACCTATGCAGTGCCCAAGATGACTGATGGTCAGGGTTGGGAGGCCATGCTCATAGGACAGGTGCTTATACTAGGGTGTGTAAAGGGAAGGTTATGTTTGATTATCTGCATACTAAGTATGATGATTCAGGTTTATCCCCATGTATGTATCGAATCTTGTGGTGAAAGTGTACCACCTCTGCAGAGTGTCAAACTATTCGAATAGCCGCGTCCGTGGTTATGGATAGTTGGAATGGCCATACTGTTTCGTTGTCAGATGTTTATCAAACAACTTATGAAATGAATGATGAATCTTGACTTGACCACAACAGGGTTGTGTTTATGACATTAACTTCCCAACTTAAGTGATTCTAGAACTTTATTTTATCTTTCTTTGCTTCAGAACAAAGCTTAGGTTTCAAACTTAACTTTATAGTTAAACTTAGATCTAGCACTTTAACCTAGAACTATATTACTTGTTAGAGGTAGTTTGCGAGTACTTAAAGAGTACTCATGGCTTTTGTCTCTGGCTATTCTCATGGCCAGACTATGAAGGAGACTATCAAGATGATGGCCAGCAGGACGGCTATGATAACTAGGACTATCTGCCTTCGTCAGCATTGTCTGTTCCCCTGAAGATGGACCCCACCGCTACGCTTATCTTTTATTTACGTTGCTTGTTGTATTAAGACTGGATCATGAGATCCTTATTTGTGTAAGACCTTATGTATGGTTTGTAATGGATGATGTACTGTGATATCCAATCCGTTATGTCTCGCAAAAATGGTAATCCTGGGATTACGAGGTATGGCATAACGGGCATCTGGGATTAAAAATCCGGGTGTTGACAAGTTGGTATCAGAGCCATCCTGACCATAGGAGACCCTAGTTAGAATGGACGTCCAAACAAAAACTTAGTTTCAAAACCAAAGTGAGTATTTATGAAAAACTATTTCCTCTCTTATCCTGGTGAACTCATTCTTTCTCAAAATTCATGTTCCTCAAAATTCTTACATTAATACTTAAAATTTGACACACTTGATCACTTCACTAATTTCCTCACCCTTAATTCTTGTAGATGGAGACTCAGTTCAACAAGTTTTACCAGTTGGAAAACGGAGGTCAGCTGATCTTCGAGAGGGATCTGGATTTAGTGTCGGAGTTACTGGGACGCCCACATCCGGAGTTTCTTGGAGCTCAACTTCCAGGACCCCTAGGAGGAGACTTACAGTGGCTAGTCACCGCAGATCTTAGAGGAAGCATCGAAGCACCAACTTCTGGGAGAATTCAGTTCTCCGTGAGAGAGAACAACTGGCTAGACAGATTAGCCAGGGCAATGCATGAAGCTCTCGCACGTCTATGTGCCCTCAGCGTCAACAAGATCCAAGGAACCCGTTTTGCCCACTATGCAAGACGTGACTTCATGGGAATGCCGATGGAGATGCCAAGTCACCCAGAGTTGAGGCGTCAAGTGGAGAATCTTGACTTCTTGCTGCATGACAGACAGTAGGAACTGGAACCAGAAGGCCCATTGCCGACCAGAAGGCCCAGACTTTCGCACTGCTCGTCCAGGATCGCCAGTCTCTTTGCCGCCAGCGTGCAAAGAAGGATCGCACCATCGCCCGTCTTAGCAAGACGGTGGCCGACCTCAAGAAGACCGTCAAGGAGCAGGAAGCTCAGCTTGCCGCCAAGGACGAAGAAGATGAGGGTGAAGACATCCAGGGAGACATGGATTCTTACCTCAGCAACGATGATGACTTTCTGGAGGAGGATGCCTTGGACTTCTACACTGATGATGAGCACTCCGACTTCATCGACGATGAGTAGATGCACTAGAGCACTGTCGTAGCATGAGATATATCGTCCCATCGATCTTGTCAGAGCTTGCAGAATGGTTCTTCAAACCATCTGTTTTCCTTTGATTGTTGTGGTGTGCGTTGTATCGTGTGCTTGTTTGCATGAATGAAAATGAAGTTAGTTGAAAAACCTGAGTCTAACTCAAAGTTTTAGAGTTGAAACCCAAAACCCTGAACCTTAGAATTTCCCTCTTACCCCTATATCTATCTCAATCTTCAGATGACTCATGGAAACCAAGGAGGGATTAGCTCGTCGCAAGACCCAATGCTGCAGATCTTGCAGAATCTCATCGCAGACCGTGAAGCAAGCAGGGCAGAGCGCCAAGCCAACTTAGCAACATTGCAGCAGATCGCCCAGATGGCTCTCAACAACCAGGGACATGGAAATCAGGATCACCAGGGATCCAAACTCAAAAAAATTCAGAACACCAATCCCCCAATCTTCAGCCAATCTGAAAACCCGTTAGATGCAGATGACTGGTTAGAGACAATGGAAAACAACTTAGAAGTTGCAAGAGTTGATGAAAATGAGAAAGTTCTCTTCGCCACCCACTATCTGGCAGGAGATGCAAGAGCTTGGTGGAATAGTATCCGCAATATGAACCATGGTCAAGTGATGACATGGGAAGCATTCAAAGTCAAGTTCAGCCGCACCCACGTGCCGCAAGGTCTAGTCAACAGGATGAGAGATGAATTCCGCGAATTGAAATAAGGAAGAATGACTGTGGTGGAGTACCGTGACAGATTCCTGTCACTTGCCAGATATGCACCTATGAGATCAACACGGAGGCCAAGAAGAAGGAGAGATTCCTAAACGGACTGCATGATGAGATGCAGATTGTCCTCGTCAACATCCGTTTCGAGGATCTCGAAGAGCTAGTCGACTCTGCCATTCAGATGGAAGGCAAGATTAACCAGGCAAACGACAATCGCAAGCGTCGCATGATGCAGCAATCTGGATCCAGCAGTCACCATAAGTACCTTCCCAACCCTTCATCGGGATATGCACCAAGGAACAACCGACCCCCAACGTCTCGCCCAAGCTACCCCAACCGTAGCGGAGGCAATGTGAAGTCCGGAGGAAACAATCACAACTCCGGCAATGCCAACAATTTCAACCGTGCACCTCCCAAGAACAACAACAATAGCAACAACAACAACAACACTGCACCCAGAACTGGCAGCAATGTTGTACCTGTCGCAGTTAAGGACAAGTCCCAGATCACTTGTTTCGAGTGTGGAGTGAAGGGTCACTACTCCAATGATTGTCCCAAGAAGACTGCAGCCAATGCCAATGTGAATGCCCCAGCTCAATAGCAGCGTCATGTTCAACCAGGAAGAAGATTTGCCCCAGGGAACCCTCACAACCGCAACGGTCGTCTCTTCCACATGAACACATAAGAAGCCCAGGAAGCGCCAGATGTAGTGTTGGGTATGTTTTCTGTCAACTCAGTTTTAGCAAGAGTTTTGTTTGTTTCGGGAGCATCGCATTCATTTGTCACCGAAGAATTTGCATGCACTAGTAAGATTCACCCAACCAACTTGAAGCATGTCATGATAGTTCAAATCCCCGGTTCAACTACAAAAGCTAGAAAAATTTGCAAAGCTGTGCCTATCAGAATACATGGGATAGATTTTTATGCCAACCTAATTGTACTTGGAACCAAAGGATTGGAAGTAGTACTAGGTATGGACTAGATGTCAAGGCATAAAGGACTGATAGACTGTGCTAAGAAAGCCATCACCATGACCAGTAGTTCTGGAGTAACAGTAGAGCATATCTCTGAAACCTTACCCCGTCAATTCAAGTGCAACAAGAGTGTAGCCCTGCCCACCATAGACCAAGTCAGAGTAGTCTGTGAATACCCTGACGTATTCCCAGATGAATTGCCGGGTATGCCCCCGGATAGAGATATTGAGTTCATTATCGAACTAATCCCCGGAACCGGACCCATAGCCCAGAGACCCTATAGCATGAACCTGATACGTCCAAAACGTATCTACTTTCCCGAACACTTTTGCTATTGTTTCTCCTCTATACTTGTGTGATTTGGATGCAACTAATGCAAACTGACGCTGTTTTCAGCAGAATTGCCTTGGTGTCTACTTTTTGTGCAGAAAATCAACTATCAGGAAAAATCCCGGAAAATATGCCAAAAATCCTATTTCACCCGAAGACTCCATGAGCCAGAATACGAGACGGAGAAGAGCCAGGGGTTGGCCACACCACCTGGTGGCGTGGGCCAGGCCAGGCCGCGCCAGGGGTGGTGTGGGCCCCCCAGGCACCCCCTCGGCCTCTCTCTTCGCCTATAAGGAGCCTTCTGACCTAAAAACTTCGGGGGGTTGACGTTTTTCTAGAAGGAATTCCGCTCCGCCGCCACCATCAGATTCCATGAAACAGCACCAGAAACTCCGTTCTGGCACCCTGCCGGGACGGGAAATTGGAGGAGATCATCGCCATCATGATCACATCGCTTCTCCATCGACCATCCATGTTTCCCCGATCTATGAGTGAGTAATCCCCCGCTGTAGGCTATGGGGATGGTAGGGATTGGATGAGATCATTCATGTAATGGCATCAGATTGTTAGGGCATGGTGCCTAGTATCTTTTATTAGTGCTTTATGACTTTGTTGTGACTTGTTGTGCTTAATGCTTGTCATTAGGGCCCGAGTGCCATGATTTCAGATCTGAACATATTATTGATTCAATATGATAGTATTGTTCTTGGTCTTATCTGCAAGTTGTATACACACGTTGTTGTCCGGAACCTATGGCCCCGAAGTGACAGAAATCGAGATAACCAGAAGGGAAAGGCTTTGGTGTGAGGATCACATGTGTTCGCGAAGTGTTAATGCTTTGCTCCGGTGCTCTATTAAAAGGAGCACCTTAATTGCCAGTAGTTCCCTAGAGGCCCCGCTGCAAATGGGCTGGCAGGACAAAATATGTTGTGCAAGTTCTCATTGTGAGCACGTATGACTATATACGGAACACATGCCTAGGATTGTCTAGTACTTGGATGCTTTATCTTATTTATCTGCAATTGCCCTATGTTCTGATTGCTATGTGAATTGTCTTGTCCATGCAACGCCCGTCCATCCATCCCTATGCCTACCGCACTCAAATCGCTTGTTCTTGCTTTTTGTTACTCATGTCTTTGTTTTACTATCGCCGCTTTACTATTCCTACTACAAAACTGTTACTCTTGATAAATCTGTGAGCAAGATTGTTTCTAGGTGCAATTGAATTGACAACTCAGTTGTTAAGGCTTATAAATATTCTTTGGCTCCCCTTGTGTCGAATCAATAAATTGGGTTTCACTTTCCTCGAAAATACCGCGATACACCCCTATACTTGTGGGTCATCAAGACTATTTTCCGCGCCGCTTGGGGACCATAGCTTTATTTATCAAGTTCACTTGGATTCTCTATTGTTCACGCTATCCATCCATCATGGGTAAGTCTTGTGATGGCAAGTTTCCTATTTTACCATCCACTACAAGAAGAGGTAGTTCAACACCTCTGCTGCTCTTGATTCACCATCTGTTATAAGTAAGCTCGTTACACCACCACATACACATGCTACACACAATCGCTACTACCGCTAAATCTGAAACTTCCGATGCTTATGATGTCGCTTCACTGTGCTTGATAAGAGTGGTTCATTAGGTCCTTTCCTAGATGCTACGATTGCTAGAACTATAGCTAGAAATACCGAAACTCCTAATGAAGACACTACCACACCTGTTAGTTCACCTGAGTCTAGTGAGAGTTATGATATTGAAGAAGATTATGTTGAGATGACCGATGAGATTATTAAAGAATGTAAGAACACCCATGATAGGAGCACTGCTAAGAGTCTCCTTGAGAGGCGTACTATTAGACCCAAATTACATCCTGCTGCTAAGTTTGCTGCTTCTCCCATAAACATTACAGATGAAGATTATGATTTCTCTCTCGATCTATCTTACATAGCTATTGTTGAGAAAGAACCTTTTGGTGGGACTAAGAATGAAAGTGCGGTAGCACATATGAATGAACTTTCTACCATGAGTGGCTTGTTTTCTGATGATATTAAGATGCGTACTTACTTTGTTGCTAAGATTTTCCTTTTTCACTGAAAGGAGAAGCTAAAACTTGGTTTAGTAATTTACCTCCTGGATCTATTGATAGCCCTGAGTGCTTGATTAGTACTTTCCTGCAAAAATATTTTCCTCCCAGTGCTAGACA
Organism: Avena insularis; assembly: GCA_023614405.1. NCBI lineage: Eukaryota > Viridiplantae > Streptophyta > Magnoliopsida > Poales > Poaceae > Avena > Avena insularis. The sequence continues at coordinate 87,829,372 of CM042696.1, read as the reverse complement.
TGCTATTTTGCAGGAACTTTTTGATTTCAAACAGGGAGAAAAAGAGGTATTGCCTGAACCTTGGGCAAGAGCTGGAAGTCCATTACCTAAGAATGAGCTTCTTGATATATTTTATAATTGACTAACCGAGGAATCTAGGACATACCTAGATAGTTGTGCTGATTGTGTTTTTAGGAATAGGACTCCTAAGGAAGCTGAGGAATTAATGGCTAAAATAAGCAAGAATTATGAAGATTGGACTCCTCCTAAACAAGCTACACCTGAAGTAATTGTACCTGAACCATCTATTCCTGTGCCTATTCCAACATCAAAGAAAAGGGGAGTTATTGAATTAAATGATGAAGTGATGAAGGAAGCTAAGAAATGTCTTAAGGAGAAGGGAATTAAAGCTGGAGATGTCAAGAATTTAGCTCCTATAGAAGAATTATGTAAGCCTATTCCCTACTCATCCACTATTGAGGTACACTCTCTCCAACACTTTGATGAAGGTGATATCCCTTACTCTAAACCTCCTGATCAATGCTTAGAAGAATTTGATATCTTTATTGTTAAGCAAGATAACTTTAATAAAAGGGTGCAAAATCATCTAATGGAAAACACTAGAGCTATTGTTGAGTTGAAAGATATTGTGGAAAGAACCTCCAATGATGTTCAAATGATTGTTAAACACTTTCAAATGGTTCAAACTCAAATAGATCAACTCGTTAAAGTGCAAAACGACTTGCTAGTTAATGCTGCTAAAGAAAAACATGCTTATGAAATTAGAACTAGAAGTGGTGCTGCCTCCCAGGATCCTCTATATCCCGAGGGGCATCCCAAAAGAATTGAGCAGGATTCTCAACAAGCTGAAAATAGTGGTTCTACTCGTAAGAAAAGGAAAAAGAAACATAAAACTGTTGTAGAACCCTCTGAACCTGCTATAGATCCTAATAGTATATCTATCTCTGATGCTGACACTGAAAGTGGTAATGAAGAAAATGAAGTTCCTAATGAAGAAAAAGTTGAAGAAGAACCTGAAAACCACACTAAGACTACTAAATACACCAAAGAAGATTTTATTGCTAAGAAACATGGTAGTGAAAGAGAACCTTGGGTCCAAAAACCTATGCCTTTCCCCGATAAGAAACACAAGTCAAAGGAAGATGAACACTATAATAAGTTTTGTGAGTGGATGAAGCCTTTATTCTTGCAAATTCCTTTGACTGATGCTATTAAGTTGCCTCCTTACTCAAAGTATATGAAGGACATTGTTTTGAATAAAAGGAAGATCCCTAATGAAGAAATCTCTACTTTGCTTGCTAATTATTCTTTCAATGGTAAGGTTCCTAAGAAACTTGGAGACCCAGGGATTCCAACTATCCCTTGCTCTATTAAGAACAGTTATGTTAGAACTGCTTTGTGTGTTTTGGGAGCTGGAGTTAGTGTTATGCCTTTCTCTCTATAAGAGGCTTCAGCTTGAAAAATTGATACCAACTGATATATCTTTGCAAATGGCTGATAAATCTACCACTATTCATGTGGGTATATGTGAGGATGTACCTGTTCAGGTGTCCCACAATTGCTTGATATTAACTGATTTTGTTGTGCTTGAAATGCCTGAAGATGATAATATGTCTATTATTCTTGGGAGACCTTTTCTTAATACTGCAAGAGCTGTTATTAATTGTAATCAAGGAAAGGTGACCTTCAATGTTAATGACAAGGAACATACTGTCTATTTCCCCAAGAAGATTGAAAGGACTTATGGTTTAAATTCAATTGAACATGTTGAAGGCATTCAAGTTGGAGAAATATATTGTCCCATACCAAGAGAAAAATTTGAAACTATTATGATTGGGACCATGCTATCAAGGTTAAGGTAACATAATCATTAGTGAAGTACAAAGTTTGTCTCATATGCAATTGTTTTGGTAGCAAGACTTGATCAACCTTGCTAACAAAAGGATTCCATTAAACAAAACAATGTTTTCATTATGATTACCTCCGTTTATTTCTATCCTTTGCATTTTTAGTTTTTGCTTTCGTTTAGTTTTCTTTGTGCTGTTAGTTGCTTGCATGCTAGAACTTCTGTAGTTATAGCCTTGTTTTGTCCTTGCATCATGTTTCCAAAAGAAAAGAAAAATTGTCTGTCAGAAAAATCATTCTTCTATTTTTGAAAAAAGCCCAAAAATAAAGTGTCTCGAAAAATTCCAGAAAATTCATATTAAATTTTTACGTGAAAAAAGGGGCAGAGGAGTACCTAGTAGGTACCAGGGGGGCCCACCAGGCAGGCACACCATGTGGTGGCGCGGCCAGCCCTGGGTGGCGCCATGCCTGGTGTGGGCCACCCCTGGCCCCCTACTACCTCTCTCACTTGCCACTTTCTTCCCTCTCCCGAGTAAGCTCCAGTTCATAGCTCAAAATCGCGTCTTTGCTGTGCTTGCTCTCGATTTATTCGATCTCCTTGCTCAGCCCATCTTTCTTGCTGAAATTTGGAGCATTTGTTCCTTGGTATGTGACTCCTCCCCTTGTCCAAGTAGATTTGTGTTTAGTGGATTATATGTTGAGTATTTTGCTACTATAGGTGACTGGTTATTAGAGCTTGTAAGCTTGTTTGATGCTTAGAGATATAGTTTTGATGCCTGTTTAGGCCTCTTGCAAGTCCCTATGAGTAGAATCCTTCATTATATTTACTTTGCAATCACTTGTTTAATAGGTGTTTAAATTTTAGAATACCAAGCATGAACAACCATACTTTTGGAGAGATATTTGAGAGTGATGCACCTAGGAGGTCGAGGCCCTCAAGAACAGCCTCTCAAGATAGGCCATCATACAATGAAGACCTCATTGCAACACGTATTGGTAGTGAAAGGGATGATGGAGATGCTCACCCATCCTCTTTTCCTTGTTTTACTTTCTTGCAAGCTGCAGGTATTCTTGATGATTTCTTGTTATTGATTGAGAGGGTTGGCTTGACCTCTTATATGAAAGATGAGAGTGCACAATACGCTATGCTTACCAAAACTTTTGTTGAGAGCTTCTCATTTACTAACACACCCTATCAATCTACTGTCTCTTTTAAAATCTATAATATGCCCTTCACCATGCCTTTGGAGAGATTTTGCAGTATTGTAGGTGCATGATGTGCGAGGACCGTGAAGAAAATTCAAGGGCGACCCGCTGATTTGTTGGAGATTTACCGAGGGGTGACCAATGATGATGACCGCGTGGCGCAGCGTGGAAAGATAAGAAATATCCAACTCCCTGCTCTTAGATACTTTGCATACTATCTTTCCACTAGTGTATTAGGTAGGGAGAACACTAGTAATATCTCCAACTATCACTTAGCTTTCCTTGCTGCTGCTCTCAACAATGATACTCGGTACAATCTTGGCTCGCTTATTGCTCGCCGCCTAGCTGCTAGGGGGCCTATCTATGGGGGCATCATTGCCTCGCGTGTAGTCAATGCATTAGGTCTTTCAGTGGATCCCGATGATGCTATGCTAGCACCACAGAGGCTTGACCTTGTTGCCATGAAAACTCATCACTTTATCACTACTACCTCTGATTTGAACAATCTAGTATATAGGATGCTTTTCACTGGCAGGGATGAAAGGGAGATCCTTTTGCCACAACCTGCTTTGTTTAGTGTTGACATGAGACCGTGGTCGCGCTCCAAGGAGGAGGTGGACGAGAAGCTTCGCTTGCTGGGTTTCCATGAGCAGCACCAGGAGGATGTGCCCTCCTATGATTACTCCGCACATTACGGAGGGACGTACGCGAGCTCGCACCAAGACGAGGGGACCTCCTCGTCGTACCACGGTGACACTTCATCTTGGCCAGCTTGGGATTGATACCCACTTAGGCCAAAAGCCTAAGCTTGGGGGGAGGTACGCCGACACTGCACTCATCTCCATATCATGTTGTGTCGGTACTTTGTATATTCATGTTTTCGTTCTCCTTTTAGTTTTCGTTGTTCTTTGCTTTTGCTTTCTAAAAACACAAAAAGACCAAAAATATTTTTGTTGTTTCTCTTTGGTTTGGTTCTTCTTTTTGCCTTGGTTTGCTTTTCCCTTTTTGCTTTGTTTGAACTATTCGAAAAACCCAAAAATATTTTGCTTTGCTTGTTTTTCTCTTTTGGTTCTTGTTTAAAAATAAAAAACACCAAAAATATTTGTTGTTCTTCTTTGGTTTTTGCGAGTTTGCTACAGGGTTCGGCAGTCCTCAGTGGATATTGGTTTCATATTATTATTCAAGCCACACAAGTGAAGAGCAATAATGAGGATCAATGACAGCTTGAGGCGTGGTAAGAGGCTGGTAACAAACTCTATTTGTCTTCATTTTTGTACATATACTCATCATTGTGGGCTTTCTTAGTCCGTTCATGTAGAGTGTATGTTTTCTTTGGATGCTTAGTAGTTCTTGCTTTCTTGTGATTAGCTCCAGCTCGCTAATAGTTTGTAGCATGTTTCATGAATGTTTGCTTGCATTACTCTATTCATAAATTGGTATGACACCGTGGTATCCTCCTCTGAATGTTTCATTTGAATTGACTTGACACATGCTCACACATGCACATGAGTGTAATGATCAGTTGAGCCTCGATGAATTATTTTGCCTTGAGGATCTTGAATCACTTTCATGCCATGAATAGTCCTGTTTTGTTGCAAGCATGATAATGATAGCCATTGCTCTCTCGTTTGTCGCTCCCTTACTATTGCTAGCCTTCACTTCCACTGAGTGTTTTACTCAAGTTTCCAACTTCCTAAACCAAATATTTCCAAAGTGTCCACCATACCTACCTATTAGCATCATTTGCTACTTTCGTGCATATTTAGTATGTCTTGTTTTCTTCCGAATAAATGTTTGCTTGTTATGGGAAAATTAGTTAGTAAAGCTCTCACGAACTTGATGGCACCCTTTATTTCCTGCACTTAATAAACCTGAACCATTGTGAACTCTCCATGGAAGTTATATGCTTGCTAATTATAGGTCAGATTAGCGTAACCGTCTTGTCATCACGGGAACGCTTTCAACACTTGTAAATATATACCCAGTTGATACCTTGCTCTTTTGTTTGGATGTCGGTGGTGTGAAATAAATGTGGAGCTTGTAAGTCCATGGAGTTATGTATGTGTGTTAGAGAAACGCCTGGGCCGCTGGTCTAATCCATGCTGACATGGTGGAAACCTGCAGCGTAACCATAATGATATCTATGAAGCATTCTTCTTATAAAAAAAAGAGAGAGATAGCTATTGAGAAAAGAAAAAAAGAGTTTTATGAAAAGAGGAAAGAGAGAAAAAAAGCACCATTTTCCCATGGTAAATAAGAAGATTGCTGAGATACTCATTGTCTGCTTGCCTTGTCATTTTGATATGGGGATTCTTCTGTATCATCGGGCAAGGGGTACCCCGTTGGCGGTTCTCAATGATACGCACATACTTACGATGACAAGAACTTACCGGTAACTAAAGTTGAGTAGCATGAGGAGCGGCCCTCGTACTCAAGGGACTTGGGATTTTCAGTTTATAGTCTGTCAAGCATATAACTCAGATTGGACCTCACTTTCACCTTAACCATATTAAAGATGCTTATGATAGGGGCAATGAGAGCTCAAAGCTAACGAGTACCATTCTTTTAGCATTTGGAAGCCTTTCAAAACTATTCAAAACCTTTTCTTCTACTTGTTGAGTCTCCACATATTCTTTGAGCACCTTCTTGAGAGCATAGTTGTCATTCTTTGTGCTTGTCTCATTACTTGATTATTTGTGTTATGACTTTGATGCTTGTATCCTTGATATCTTTACTTCTAGTCATCACTTGAACTTCAGAGGTGCCTTGGCATTCATAATCAAAAGCGTTTAGATACCACTCTATCATACCTTTCTATGAGCATTGTAATGTTGCTTATGTTTGTGCTTCGTGCTACTTATTATTCTTGAGTTGGAATCTCTTCATAGCTTGCAATGACTATTAAGTAGACTCAGTTGCATACTCTTTATTATGAATTGTCCAAGTAGTTGATCACATTGCTGAGAATATTTACATCATATGAAGGAAATGTGTTCGTGAAAGTTCATTTATCGCACTCAGTTTTCAACTGAATTGCTTGAGGACAAGCAATAAGCTAAGCTTGGGGGGAGTTGATACGTCCAAAATGTATCTACTTTCCCGAACACTTTTGCTATTGTTTCTCCTCTATACTTGTGTGATTTGGATGCAACTAATGCAAACTGACGCTGTTTTCAGCAGAATTGACTTGGTGTCTACTTTTTGTGCAGAAAATCAACTATCAGAAAAAATCCCGGAAAATATGCCAAAAATCCTATTTCACCCGAGACTCCAGGAGCCAGAATACAAGACGGAGAAGAGCCAGGGGGTGGCCACACCACCTGGTGGCGCGGGCCAGGCCATGTCGCGCCAGGGGGTGGTGTGGGCCCCCCAGGCACCCCCCTCGGCCTCTCTCTTTGCCTATAAGGAGCCTTCTAACCTAAAAACTTCGGGGGGTTCGACTTTTTCTAGAAGGAGTTCCGCTCCACCGCCACCATCAGATTCCATGAAACAACACTAGAAACTCCATTCTGGCACCCTACCGGGAGGGGGAATTGGAGGAGATCATCGCCATCATCATCACCATCGCTTCTCCATCGACCATCCATGTTTCCCCCATCTATGAGTGAGTAATCCCCTGTTGTAGGCTATGGGGATGGTAGGGATTGGATGAGATCGTTCATGTAATGGCATCAGATTGTTAGGGCATGGTGCCTAGTATCTTTTATTAGTGCTTTATGACTTTGTTGTGACTTGTTGTGCTTAATGCTTGTCACTAGGGCCCGAGTGCCATGATTTCAGATCTGAATGTATTATTGATTCAATATGATAGTATTGTTCTTGGTCTTATCTGCAAGTTGTATACACACGTTGTTGTCCAGAACCTATGGCCCCAAAGTGACAGAAATCGGGATAACCGGAAGGGAAATGCTTTGATGTGAGGATCACATGTGTTCACGGAGTGTTAATGCTTTGCTCCGGTGCTCTATTAAAAGGAGCACCTTAATTGCCAGTAGTTCCCTAGAGGCCCCGCTACAAACGGGCTGGCAGGACAAAATATGTTGTGCAAGTTCTCATTGCAAGCACGTATGACTATATATGGAACACATGCCTAGGATTGTCTAGTACTTGGATGCTTTATCTTATTTATCTGCAATTGCCCTATGTTTTGATTGCTATGTGAATTGTCTCGCCCATGCAACGCCCGTCCATCCATCCCTATGCCTACCGCACTCGAATCCTTTGTTCTTGCTTTTGTTACTCAGATTTGCTTTACTCTTTGCTTTACTATTCCTACTACAAAATTGTTGCTACTGATAAACTGCTGTGAGCAAGATTGTTTCCAGGTGCAGCTGAATTGACAACTCAGTTGTTAAGGCTTATAAATATTCTTTGGCTCCCCTTGTGTCGAATCAATAAATTGGGTTTCACTTCCCTTGAAATACTGCGATACACCCCCTATACTTGTGGGTCATCAGAACCCCTCAGAGTTAGTGGAACTGAAGAAGCAGTTGGATGCCATGTTAGAGAAAGGCTTGATTCAACCAAGCGCATCGCAATGGAGATCACCATTGTTATTCGTCGACAAGAAAGATGGAGGCAACCGTCTGTGCACGGATTACAGAAAGTTGAATGACGTCACCATCAAGAACAAGTACCCCTTGCCAAAGATAGAGGATCTATTTGATCAGTTGACTGGAGCCCAGGTATTCTCAAAGATTGATCTTAGGACTGGTTAACACCAACTTAAGATTCGTGCAACGGATATTCCGAAGACCGCCTTTACTACTCGCTATGGTTTATACGAGTATACGGTTATGTCTTTTGGATTAACCAATGCCCCTGCTTATTTCATGAATCTCGTGAATAAGATCTTTATGAATTTCCTAGATAAGTTTGTAGTTGTGTTTATCGACGGCATCCTTATCTACTCCAAGTCAGAAGAAGATCATGAGCAACATCTGAGAGTTATCCTAGAAACCTGAGAGAGCATCAGTTATATGCCAAGTTCAGCAAGTGTGGGTTTTGGCTGAAAGAAGTAGGATTCCTAGGACATATTGTGTCTGCCGGAGGAGTCTCTGTTGATCCCGCCAAGATCAAAGATGTCGAAGAATGGGAAGCTCCAACCACTCAAACCCAAGTCCGTGCATTTCTCGGATTAGCGGGATACTACCGCAAGTTCGTAGAAGGATTCTCAAGCATCACCAGACCCATGACCCAATTGTTGAAGAAGGACAAGAAGTTTGAATGGACTGACAAATGCGAAGCCAGTTTCCAGGAGCTGAAGAAGAAATTGATATCGGTCCCAATTTTGATCATGCCAGACATCAAGAAGCCATTTGATGTATATTGTGACGCATCCAAGATTGGTCTAGGATGTGTATTGATGCAAGAAGGCAAAGTCATCGTGTATCTGTCTCGACAACTGAAACAGCATGAGCAGAACTATCCGACCCATGATCTTGAGCTAGCAGCTGTGGTTCTAGCATTGAAGACATGGCGTCATTATTTGATGGGTAATCGCTGTGAGATTTACTCAGATCACAAGAGCTTGAAGTATATATTCACTCAGAAAGAGATGAATATGAGGCAAAGGAGATGGATAGAGTTAGTCAAGGATTATGATCTTGACATTCACTATCACCCCGGCAAAGCCAATGTGGTAGCGGATGCTCTTAGCAGATTGCCGTGTAGGCTAAATACCATGATCAAGTAGAAGCAACCAAGTTTGTATGAAGAGTTGGAGCAGTTTAGGACTGAATTAGTTAGCAAAGGATTCTTAGCTAGCATTGAACTTCAACCCACTTTGATTAGCCAAATCAAGGAAGCCCAGAAGGGGAATGAAAGTATCGACGGAATCAAACGTCGTATTGGTACAGGAAAGGTACCTGGATTCACTGAAGACGAAGAAGGAGTTCTGTGGTACAAAGGACATATCTGTGTGCCAGCAGATTCGGAGCTGAAGTAAGTTATCATGAAGGAAGCTCATGATACTCTTTATTCTATCCACCCCGGAGGAACCAAGATGTATCCGGATTTGAAAGAGCAATTTTGGTGGCACAAGATGAAGAGAGAAATCGGAAGCTACATCGCCAAATGTGACATCTGTCAAAGAGTCAAAGCAGAGCATCAAAGACCTGCAGGACTGTTGCAACCATTGCAGATTCCGGAATGGAAATGGGATTCCGTCGGAATGGACTTTATCACCGGTTTGCCTACTTCTAGTAGGGGAAATGACTCAATCTGGGTCATAGTTGATAGACTGACCAAGGTAGCTCACTTTATACCTGTCAAGACTACCTACCAGAGTGCGAAGCTAGCAGAACTGTATATTGCTAGGATAGTTAGTCTGCATGGAACCCGCAAGACCATCGTATCAGATCGAGGAACCCAGTTTACCTCAAGATTTTGGCAGAAAGTCCAAGAAGGATTGGGAACCAAGTTGAACTTCAGTACCGCTTATCACCCGCAAACTGATGGACAGACTGAGAGAGTCAACCAGATCCTAGAGGATATGCTTAGAGCTTGTGTGTTGGAATACGGATCAAAATGGGAAGACTGCCTGCCTTTCGCAGAATTCTCATATAACAACAGTTATCAAGCTAGTTTGCAGATGGCACCATTTGAATTCCTATACGGAAGAAAGTGTCGTACCCCTTTGAATTTGTCGCAAGTAGGAGAGAGTCAGATCTTTGGACCCGACATTCTCCGGGAAGCAGAAGAGAAAGTTCACAAAGTCCATGAGCACCTCAAGACTGCCCAATCCAGACAGAAGAGTTATGCTGACAAGAGAAGGAGAGACCTGACTTTCAATGTCGGAGATTTTGTATATCTCAAGGTTTCGCCGTTGAAGGGAACTCAACGCTTTAGTCTGAAAGGAAAGTTAGCCCCCAGATATATCAGACCCTTCAAGGTTCTGAACCGTCAGGGAGAAGTATCGTATCAACTGGAACTGCCTGAAGAGATATCAGCCATCCACAATGTGTTCCATATCTCGTTACTTCGCAAATGCCTGGAAGTGCCGGAGAAGACGGAAGTTTTCAAGAACATTGATCACAGAGCTGTGGAAATCAACAATGACCTGACCTATCGGGAAGTGCCCATACGTATCGTAGAAGAAGCCTACAGAACCACCAGGACCAGGAGTATCAAGTTTCTCAAGATCTAGTGGAGCAACCATACCGAGGAGGAAGCCACTTGGGTGCGTGAAGATTACATTAGGACAGAGTTTCCAGATCTCTTTAGTTCCTAGTTTTCTTTGTAAATCTCGGGACGAGATTTTGTTTAAGGGGGGAAGGTTTGTAACATCCCAAAACTTTAATCCAAGCTTATCAAGATCCAAATCATCAAATTTAGGGTTAACAAAAACTTTTTTCAAATTAAAAATGAAAGCATTCATGTGTATGTGCATTTAATTTAGGAATTGATTTGAATTGCCATGGTTCTGTGATCCTTTGGTTGTAAAATGTTTGTACGGTAAATTAAACATCATCTAAACCTTTCCCAAGAAAATCCCAAAGAAAATCAAATAAAAAACAATTAAAAAGGAGGAATGGTCATTTTGGTCATTTGAATCCACTACACTACTTTGAGTGTTCCTAGCACTCAGTTCTCAATAGAAATAATTCTAGATCTTTACACCCCTTGCTAGTAAACATAATGAGGTACCAAGGCCTACTTTTTGATCTGCTAAAAACATTCAAATACTTATTTTAAATGGCATGTGAAAATTGAATTCAATGCATATGCCTAGATCACCCCTATTTCAAAAACCAGCCAATTGAACTCCATTTTCAAAACCCTTGCAACCAGAGACTACCTAGCACTAGTGGAGATCACTCAAAATTTTTGAAACCAAAATTCAAACTTTTGCTTCTTGCGGCCATTTCATCAAACATGTGGTAGACACAAATCTTGCAAAATCCTGAAACACTATAGTGAGCAGTAGCTTGGCCACCATTTGGGCCTAACCTGGTCCCCTTGTCCCCCTAGCTAAAACCCCGGCCCTAACTCTCTCTCTCCCTCTGCTCGCTCCAAGATTAAGCCGCCCGACGCCATGCGCCAGGTCAACCACAGACAGCTCGCCCCAACCCGTCCCGCGCTCTCCTTCGCTCGCTGGCAGACAGGCGCCATCCTACCGCTTCGCCTCGACCAGCCCCCGACCAAAATCGAGTGGAGGACAAGCCGCATTTGCTCGCGCCCATGCCTCTGTCCGCCATGTCGATCACCCCGGAGCGCCACGCCCGCCAGAGCAGCACCGACCTCGCCTAGCCCTAGCCTTGCGTGGCAGCACCTGCAGCAGGCCCAGCAACCTCCCAGACATCATCGTTCGCCGCCTCGTGACCAGTAGCCCGGAGGAACCGTGTCGAACACCGCCGTCCGCGTGCAGTTCACCGCACGCTCCCGACCAGTAGGGACTCTGCCTTGTCGCGCCTTTAAGCCCCAGAGGACCGCCGGGGAACAGAGTATTCATCTACGCCCTCGCCCATGCCGAGAGAGCCCCGCATCATCGTCACCGATGACCTCACCGGCGCTCGCTCTGCCCCCTCGTCGACCCTATATAAAGTGGCCACCCCAGCCTCAATTCTCCACACTCACTCACTCCCCACCTCTCTCTGAACCTTACCCACCTCTAGCCAAAGCCGCTCGAGCTCTGTCTCGCCGGAATTGGAGCCGAAGCCGCCGCAAGAGGAGGAGAAGGGCGTCTGAAAGACATGATAGAATCAATAATCAATCTGAAATAGCATCTCAATATCCATCAGATCCCCGCAAACACAACATGCAGAATTACAAATAGATGATCTTGATCATGAACGAAGCTCACAAGATCTAGACATGAAAGCACAAAGGAGGAGAACCAGCCATCTAGCTACTGCATGGACCCGTAGTCCAGAGATGAACTACTCATGCATCACACCGGAGGCTTGCATGATGATGAAGAAGGCCTCCATGGTGAATTCCCCTCTCCAACAGGGTACTAGGAAGAGCTTCAGATCCCTCCGGATCTAGGGATGGAGATGATGGCGGCTACAGACTCTTTCATGGATTTTTGATCGGGTACTTAGGGTTTTCGTCCCGAGGGCAATATATAGGCAGAAGGAGAGGCCGAGGGGGGTCAAGGCACCACCACCTTCGGCGCAGTTGTGCCTAGCCATGCTGCCAGGTGGTGTGGCCAGCCCCCAGCCCTTCTCCGTCTCGTATTCTGACATCTGATGTCTTCCAGAAAAATAGGCACTTTGGCTTTTGTCCCGTCCAATTCCGAGAATATTCATTTTCTGACTTTCTGGAACCAAAAACAGCCGAAAACAGGCAGCTAGCACTGTGGCTCTTGTTAATAGGTTAGTCCAAGAAATCATATGAAAAGTACTCCAAAGTGTGGACAAAACACAAGAAAGTAGATAAAACCAAGCATGGAACATCAAAAATTATAGATACATTTGCAGTGTATCAATCCTCAGGTGTGGGTATTAATCTATGAAGTTGGACCCTTTTGCTAAGTTCCAAATTAAGCAATATATTCCCATGGTCGCAAAGGACCCCAATGGGATAGGCTAAGATCTACTAAGATATTTGCAAACAGATAGACTAAGTTTATAATAAGAGATCAATTTATAATTGGTCTCCACTAAAATTGTCATCCCCTGGACGATTTAGTGATCGCATGATCCCTATCCTATGCACCTCCCCCGATCATCACGGCCATCAGTGCATTATCAAAGGTAGACATTCACTAATGCTAATCACATCATCCATGTGACTCATGCTCGATCTTTCGATCTCTTGTGTTCCGAGGCCATGTCTGCACATGCTAGGCTCGCCAAATCTAACTTGTGTGTATTTGCTATGTAACATGGCTTACACCCACTGTATGCGAACGTAGATATGTCTAACACCCAAGCCTGTAACCCTGGATCGCCTCATACCGAAGAACTTTCTTGATGCTGCACACACAAGGGGAACACAGAACATTGGAATTAAATAGGGATTATCTTATTTGCTACCGTTGAGTATCTAAATACTAGCACACAATAAGATGAAAAAACTGGTATCAACTTCATATGTATAATGTGATATGATATGGTCTTTATTGTGCCTTGATCTCCATCAAGCGCTCCGAGATGATCTCCATCTTGCCCTTGGTTTGACGCCAAGTCCACGACGCCTCCACCAGGTCGTTCATCGGAACAATGACTATTACTATACTACTTAGTAACAGAAAAGTAAACTACTTTACCTTCACAATGACCATTGCCATATCATAATAACATGCCCCCTGCAAAATAAAGTTAGACGCCTCTACTTTATCTATTGCAAGTTTTACGTGGTTGTTAGGGCTTTCGCACTAGAACCGTTTCTAAACTACGAACTTTCCAACCACAACATTGATCCGACAGTTGTCTCTACTACACCCCTTAAGGGGCCCTCCATTGTAAATGTTATATCAACTATCGAATGAGAGACAGACACCTGCTAGCCACTTATACGGTACAAGCCGTATGTTAAGCATGGAACCAGTCTCGCGTACGAATACGCGTAAGGTCGGTCCGGGCCGCTTCATCAAACAATACCGCGATATAAACAAGTACATGTTAGAGGGTAACAACTAAGGGATCAATGCCCGCACAAAACTTGTGCGTACTGGCCGTACAACACTCCTACGCATAGATCGGCTCTGATACCACTGTTGGGGATCGGTGCGGAAAAGAAAAAAATTCCTACGTTGGAACCCCAAAACTTGCCTAGGATCTATCTATGTAGTAATGCGGTAACAGCCGATGCATAAAGAATACATACCCTTGTAGACCGTACGCGGTTAACGTTCCGCGGGAAACGTGGTTGAAGTAGTCGTACTCGTAGCCGACCTCAAGGTCGTGAAGCTCCTCGCAGGTCACCCTTGCTCCTTCGTGATCTTCATCGTGCAACAGCTCCGGCTCACGACATTTAAGCGCCCCAAGTGTTGCGCCTCGTGTCTTCGTACACATCCGGTGCACAATGAGACCTCCGGCTCCCCGATCCCGCCAGGAGTGCAGAAGTTGATATCCGGCTAGGAATCCCCGCAGCACAACAGCGTACTGCAGGTGTGCCTTGATCGCACAGCCCAGACTTGGGGCCATGGTCACAAGGTATAGAGAGAGGGAGGGAGAAAGTCAACCAAAGGACTTCTCAAGTTGTGTCTTTAACCCCACCCATGGGCACCCCTTTATATAGGGGAGGGGGTGTGCCCTCCCCTTTGGGTTTCCCATGTAGGACTATTCAAGGGAGAGGGGGAGGCGCATGGGCCGACCGGCCAGGGGTGGGCCCCACCCCGCGCACATCCCTAGGCTGGCGGGTGGCCCCCCTTGAGGCGCCTGGGCCTTGGCCCTTCCCTCCTTCGGTTTTCCCTCATGGGCCCTTTTCCCTAGGAAGTTTGGCCCATTAGTGGAATACCCCTTCAAATTAGATTTTAATATTATATTTAATATTAATTACATTAATTAATATGTAAATACATATTACAAAATCCGTCTTGACCCGAAACACCTTTCGGTTCCCTTTTGATTTCCTCCAAATGACTTCGGATCTTTCCCGGAATGATTCCGGTCCTTTATTCTTTCTCCGAAGAACTTCGGATCTCTCTGCAGAATGATTCCGGCTTTCTCTTTCTCTACTGTGATTCCGTCTTACGAACGATCGCTCTCATCGTACCCTTAAGTGTATCCTCTCACGGCTCGGGAATGCTCTAGACATGATTTGTATCAATGATCAACAGAGGGACCAGGGATATCCATGTGACCCCTATGCATTCCCGATGACAATGTCGTTTGAACCGCTAAATGTAGCATCCTCTTCCTTTTGTTTCTTGATACAACTTGTCCGAGATCCGATCATTGGTATCCTATACCTTGTTCAATCTCGTTCACAACAAGTTCTGTTTTCTTGTTACCGTGATATTACATCCCCGTGACCGAGTCACATGTTGCAACATTTATGGATGTAATCTCACCAAGCCGGCCGTATGTATCTTTACCCGTCATGTGGGTGAACAAATCCCGCTCGACATATATTGCATCTACAGTTCCTCCGAGTACCTGAACACACCTTTATAACCACTGTATTACCAAGTGGCGCTTGATGCTATCTAAGCACTCTCGGGAGACTGTGATTGATATCATCTCACGGTCTAAGGGGAAGGAGTCTAGGTATAGCTGTTGCAACAATGAACTATATGACTTGATCGTGTTGCAATCCTTCGAGGAATGTCCAATCACATCATTCTCCAATGATATGATCTTGTTGTCAGTCGGCATAAATGCCCATGATCTTGAAACCCAGATCATCTTCGTGACCAATGAACTAGTATGAATAGAGGCTACTAGGGACTTGGTTGTTTCATACCACACATGTACCAATGTTTCTACTTGGCACAGTTATAGCACAATATGAAACTATTATAAACTAATTGAGATATGACAATAAAAACCTATTTCTTATTTGCCTCTAGGGCATATCTCCTTCAGGATGAACTACTCACACATCACACTGGAGGCAGACATGGTGATGAAGAAGGCCTCCGGCAGGGTGCCGGGAAGAGTTTCAGATCCCTCCCGTTCTAGGGATGGAGATGGCAGTGGCTACAAACTCTTTCGTGGAATTTTGATCGGGTCCTTAGGGTTTTTGTATCGGAGGCTTCTTATAGGTGAAAGGGCGAGGTCGGTGGAGTACCGGGGGCCCACACCACCCCTAGGTGTGGGCCAGGCCTGGCCGCGCGTCCAGGTGGTGTGGCCAGCCCCTGGCCCCTCTCCGTCTCGTCTTCTGGCTCCGTGTTCCCCTCAGTTAAATATTGACTTTGGCTTTTGTCCCGTCCAATTCCGAGAATATTCATTTTCTAACTTTTCTAGAACCAAAAACAGCAGAAAACATGCAACTAGCACTGTGGCATCTTGTTAATAGGTTAGTCCAAGAAAGTGTATACAAATACTCCAAAGTGTGGACAAAACATAAGACCGAAGGCTTGTGGATGATGTCGAGGAAGACGCCTGCGGGTGGCGTTTGCTGAGCCGACCCGATGCGGGAGAGGGCGTATGCCTCCTTATTCTTTCGCCTGTCGATCCACTCGACTGAGTATCCGTCGAAGTGTCCTCCCAGCTGGTCTACCGCTTGGCGGTATGCTATCATTGTCGGGGAGACGGTGTCGCAGGTCCTGGCGACTTGGCCGGTGACTAGGTCGGAGTCACCATAGCACCATAGGCGGTTGATGTTCATCTCCTTGGTGGTGCCATGAAGGAGGGCCTCGTACTCTGCCATGTTGTTGGTGCAGGGCTTGAAGTTGAGGTGGAGCATGTAGCGGAGCTTGTCTCCCTTGGGGGAGGTTAGTATGACCCCGACCCCAGCGCCATCGGTGTTCTTGGACTCGTCGAAGTGGAGCGACCAGTAGTGGAGGTATGGGAGCTTCTCTAGCTGCTATGCTTCTTCCCAGTCTACGAGGAAATCAGCCAGGGCTTGCGACTTGATCGCTTTGCGGGGCTCGTATTTGATGTTGTGGACGCCGATTTCGACGGCCCACTTGGCGACTCGCCCAGTTGCCTCACGATTGCGTATTATGTCCTGTAGTGGTGCGGAGGAGACGATCGTGATTGGGTGCTCCTGGAAGTAGTGAGGGAGTCGCCGTTGAGCTCGGAATACCGCGTATACCAATTTCTGATACTACGGGTAGCGCTATCTTGAGTCCGTCAGGACTTCGCAGATGTAGTAGACGGGGCGCTGTATGGGGTGCTCCTTGCCCTCCTCTAGCCGTTCTACGACCGTCACGGCGCTGACGACTCGAGTGGAGGCCACCACATAGACGAGCATTGGCTCTTTGTTGATTGGGGCGGCGAGGAGTGGAGCCGTGAGTAACACTTTTTTGAGTGCTTTGAGTGCGTTGTCTGCCTCCGTGTCCCATTGGAACCTGGGGTTCTTGCACATCAGGCGGTAGAGGGGCATTGCCTTCTCACCAAGCCGGGAAATGAAGCGACTGAGAGTCGCGACTCGCCCGACCAACTTCTGGACATCACGCAGGCACTCGGGTTTCCCGAGTCGCGCGATGGAGTCGATCTTGGTGGGGTTGGCCTCGATGCCTCGTTTGGAGACCACGTATCCCAGGAGCTGTCCAGTGGGGACGCTGAAGGTGCATTTGCCTGGGTTGAGCTTGATGTTGTACCTCCACGGGTTTGCAAAGGTTTCGGCCAGGTTGGCGAGCAGGTCATCCTGGCGGGTGGATTTTACCACCACGTCGTCAATGTAGACATGTATGTTGCGGCCAATTTGGCTCACGAGGCACTCCTGCATGCACCTTTGGTAGGTGGCGTCGGCGTTCTTGAGGCCGAACGTCATGGCCGTGTAGTAGAAGGCACTGAATGGCGTGATGAACGCCGTCTTCTCCTCATCCTCGACCGTCATTTTGATCTGGTTGTAGCCAGAATATGGGTCGAGGAAGCACAGCGACTCCGATCCCGCGGTCGAGTCGATGATCTGGTCGATGCGCGGTAGGACGAACTCCTACTTCGGGAAGGTGCTGTTGAGGTTGGTGTAGTCGATACACATTCTCCACGTGTTGTTCTTTTTCAGGACTAGGACTAGGTTTGCCAGCCACTTGGAGTATTTGATTGGCCGAATGAAGCGTGTGGCTAGTAGGCGTTGTACTTCTTCGGCGATTGCTTGGCGGCGCTCTTCTTTGAAGGGCCGCAACGACTGCTTTACTGGTCGCACTTTGGGGTCGGTGTTGAGTTTGTTCTCAGCGAGTTCCCTCGGAACACCGAGCATGTCAGATGGTTTCCATGTGAAGATGTCGCGATTCTCACAGAGGAACTTAATAAGCGTGCTTTCCTATGTGGGGCTCATGTGTGCCCCAATGGTGACCGTCTGGCTGGAGTCGCCCGGGATGAGCTCGACGGTGTGGGTGTGCTTGGTCGCTTCGAACGTGGAGCTCGCGGGTGGTTGGCTTCTTCAGGATGGTGGGATCATCCTTGTTGATGTTGCCCGCGTATTTCGCGAGTTCCTCCGCGTGGTTAGTCTCCGCGGTGATGACGGCGTCCGCGAGCTCAGCGCCTTTGTCTTCGCATTCCACGGCCATACCGGGGTCGTCATGGACGGTGATGATGCCGCTTGGCCCTAGAAGCTTCATCATGTTGTAGGCATAGTGGGGGGTCGCCATGAATTTGGCGAACGTCTGGCGTCCCAGGATGCAGTGGTAGGGGCTGTGGAAGTTCACCATCTCGAACACAATCCGCTCGGTGCGGTAGTTTGCTGGTGTGCCGAAGGTGACTGGCAGAGTTACTTTTCCAATCGGGTACGCCTTCCGACCGGGGACGATGCCGTGGAAAGTTGTCAGGGTCGGCTCGATTGCTGATTCTGGGAGCTAGAACCTCTTGAATGTGTCCAAGTACATGATATTGATGGAGCTCCTGCCGTCCATCAGTGTCTTGGGCAGCCAGTAGTCGGCCACTTTGGGCCTCACCACCAGGGCAACTCACCCTCGGTACTCGATCTTGGGTGCATGGTCCTGGCGACTCCAGGTGATGCTTTGCTCAAACCAGTTGAGGAAGCGGGGGATATCGACCAGTGTCATCGCATTGACGGCGACTACGCGGGCGAGCACCTTCTTCTCGCGCTTGGTGCCGAGGCCGGTGAAGGTGTGGAGCGATCCGATGGTGTTGCCGAAGCCACCGGCGTTTCCGTTGTCCCTTGGCGGGTTGTTGTTGGGGTCGTCCCGTGCCCGCCTTGACTTTTTGATTTCCTTGAGGGAGTGGCAGTCTGTGGTAGTGTGGGTGGAGGGCTTTCCCTCCCTACTATGGTAGACACAGGGTTGGTTGAGCAGGGCGACAGGGTCGAATTTCGGCCTCGCCGCGTTGTTGGCGTGGTAGTTTCCTCCGTTGTGGCGGAAGTTCTTCGGGTCGCGTTGGCCGTAGTCGGCATTGGCGACAAAGTCGACTCGCCCATCACCGCGGCGCTTCCCGGTGATGCGAGTGTTGCTGTAGCGCATGTCGCGCTGTCGCCCGCTGTCGTGGGCGTTGATGCGACGTCTTCCTCCCGACTCGTCGTCAGAGTCCTGGTTGGGGTCCTCTTCCGCGTAGCGCTTGGCGATCTCGAGGAGGTCGGGGATGTTGTCGAGCGTCCGGTAGACCCTCTTGATCTTAGCGACCAGGGGTTCGTACCGGCACGCATTCTTGAAGTAGTGTATCGCCGTGTCCGGGTGGATGCCGGAGGCGTTGATCCATAGTTCCTGCCACCTTTGGATCTAGTGGCGGGTCGACTCGCATTGTCCCTGGATGCATCGTTCCAGGTCCTCGATGGTGGTGGCGCGGGTGTAGGAGCCCTCAAAGTGCCTGACGAAGGCATCCCGCATATCCTCCCACGAGTCGATGCTGTCGGCGGGGAGGGTGTTGATCCATTGCCGAGTCACACCCTCCATCACCAGGGGGAGGTAAAGAGCGGCTAGCAGGTCGGTGTGGCTGGCGATTCCCATCGCCATGAGGTATGTGTCCAGCCACACCGCTGGGTCGTACATTGGCGGGGTACTTCTTGCCTCGGATCATAGGTCCAAAGCACTAGGGACCGACTCGGCTGAGCGAGCCCCTGGGTTCGGGGTCGCCGCAGTTGGTGAGGGTGTGCCTCAATTTCTTGGGCTGGCGCGCCCGCCAAGCCTAGTTGTTGACGATGTGTGTTCGGGCATCGATGGGTTGCCTGTTGGCGGTGACCGTGTTGTTCACCGGTCGCGGCTCGTTGGTGGAGAACACGGGGTTGTCGGCCCGAGGCTGGTGCGCCAGGGGCTGTGACGGTGGGCAGGTTACGACATTGGCGACGGTTGGGTGGCCGCTTGAGGCTGCCCTGCTTGTCGATGAGTAGGAATACATCCGCCCCCATGGGTCGACTCCCACGGCTTGCTGCTCGACGGCACTGGCGAGTAGGGCCTTGGTGTACTGGATTTGTAGCGCGCCTTCTCCCTGGACGTCGAGGTGGGCGACTGCAGCGTCGGCCGTGATGATGTTGTCCATTGGAGTGGAGTATAGTGGGAGTCTGTTGGCTTCACGGTCCTGTGGCGAGATTATGATCTGTGGCTGGTCCGACAGGGGCGTGCGACAAATGGGTGGTGGTGGGGCCCAGTCGCCGGTGCGCCAGGTGGTGGTCGGTTGCTGCCACCTGGTGGCGCGTTCTCGTAGTACTCGCGCTCAGCCGCGCGTGCGGGATCGCTTTCATCGTTGAAGTTCAGGACACGGCCCTGGACGTTGGTGTTCAGGCGGGTCCTGATGTGGCGCTGGTGGTATAGCGACAACTCCTGCGTCGTCGCCCGCTCGAGGCGGAATTTCTCGTGCTCGGTTAACTCCTTGTGATCCGCCTCCTCTAGTCGTAGGCGGTCTTCCTCCACCTCTGTGGCTGTCGCGGTTGGAGGGACCAGTGTAGAGAATGGATCTGGCGGGGCGACCATGCTGCCCGCCATGTAGATCGCGTTGAAGCAATTGGATCTGGCGTTGAAGTCCTCGCGGGACTCCGAGTCGGAGTTAGAATCGAAGATCCCCAGGATGGAGGAATCCTCGAAGTCCTCAGGGTTGGAGACCCGCGTGATGGAGTCCTCCCGTGATGTTGCGGTGATGGATCCATCGATCGAGGCAGGGGTCGCGGAGTCGGCGTCGTCGTGGAGGGCCGTGTCGTCCGCGACGGCGTTGGTCTCGACCGCGTTGCTGGCGGCCGAGTCGTATTCGGTGGCGAGGCGGCTAATGGAGCAGACCTGCTCCTCCGAGAGCAGATCGCGGCGTGGCGGCGATCCACCGACAATCACCGTTGCTGCCAGGTCGACTGCGTCGGTGAAGCCGACGAATAGGTTGATGGTGCCAACCGGCATTATCGCGTTGTGGGTGATCGGGCACGACGCCGGGATGTAGCTGCTGGGCAGGATCTGTAAGATCCTGCCGGTGGCGATCATGCGACCAGTGGCGATTGGCCGATCGATCGGCAAGTAGGGTCTCACCGCAGAACTCAGGCCAGTCCGGCTAGGCCCCATGATGGGTGCCACTGTCGTGGAAATGGCCACGGCAGTCGCTGCCATAGGCAACGATTGATAGAATCGGGGGTGAGAGCTTGCGGCCATCTGCGGTGCGAGATGGGGGCGGATGCACATGGGTTTATCCAGGTTCATCCCCCCGGAGGGTAAAGACCTACTCCTGCTAGATTAGATTAATGGAGAGCGAGTTATAGGGGTGGCGAGCTTGGCGTCTAAGCAGCGAGTCGCTTGAAGGAGTTATAGGGAGGTTTATATAGGAGGCACCTTGCTAGGGTTTACAGTTTACAACCGAACAAGATATGGATTCGGAGGTTTTGACCTAATCCGACTGGGCTTTGAGTATGCTTCTGGGCCTCTAGTCTCCAATCGCCGGGCCTGCTCCTCAGTCACATTCTAGTCGCCATCCTGCAGGCCCACTCGCTGGGATTTTGGCCCGATCAGAACGTCGTGCTTGGCATACCCCATTCGGCATATCCCCATCATTGACTTTGGCTTTTGTCCCGTCCAATTCCGAGAATATTCATTTTCTAACTTTTTTGGAACCAAAAACAGCAGAAAACAGGCAACTGGCATTGTGGCATCTTGTTAATAGGTTAGTCCAAGAAAGTGTATAAAAATACTCCAAAGTGTGGACAAAACATAAGAAAGTAGATATAAAATAAGCATGGAACATCAAAAATTATAGATACATTTGCAACGTATCAGTCCTAGAGTATCTTTTTGTCACACGGATGAAAAAATCCCGCTCTTAACACATACGCCTCTACATGCCCCTTTGATGTACCTGAAACACACATTTACGATCACCATTTCACCGAGTGACTTTTGATGCGAACAAGGCACTCTCAGGTGACAGTGATTAAATATGGTCTTAGGGTCTGAGAAACAAGACGCCATGTTTCCTAATTATCATAACTTGAACTTTGTGACATGATCCTGTTATAATGCTTAGATTGGGTATGCTCATCATGTCACTCTCCAAATGAGGCGACTCCATTATCAACTGGCATAAATGGCACATGATCATAAAACCTTGATCATCTGCTGACCAATGAACCAGTGACTAGAGATTCACCGGGAACTCCTGGTTGTTTATATATCACATGTGCATTGACGTTTCCTTTCAATACAATTATAGCATGATATAAAACCTAATTATGAACTTTATAAAATATGACAATAATCCATATTATTATTTGTCTCTAGGGCATATTTCCAACAAAGGCCCCGAAGGACCAGTGTACTAGAGCAGCAACCATCGCCAATAATGACATATGAGACTAACTTGAAATCACACCAACAACCACGAAAATAGACCAGATCCCAGGAGATTCGCTGGACACACGACTCCACGCGCCCTCTGTCGGTGCAAGATGCACCACCGGAGTGAGGATAGGACGGGAGGACCTTATTCTGACTTCAAGATGTAGCCGCCGCTTCAACATCATGAGAAATACACTGAAAAAATCTAAAAAAAGAATGAGAAACCTCCCGCCGGTGAGAGGCCGTGGTACGCCACACCCGGAGGCCCTAAGGCCACCGGAGGCGGAGCAGACCGGTGGCATCGCTAGCGGGAGTACCGAACCCTAGATTGGTTCTAGGACGCCTCCCAATCGCCTTATCTCCTGGTACTGGTTCGGTACTCATGTACGTTCTTGTGTTTCACTTTGTTGAACGAGCATTTCCCTCTCTGAGTAGTTTTGGTGTAAATGGCAATGAAATTAGTAGAGTAATTGTGTGCATAAGAATTATAGAGTTATTCTTTTTTATGGGGGAAGAATTATAGATTTCTTCAAGGATGACACAAGAATATTTGATGTGCCTCTAAAAGCAAAAGGACAAAGAAGGCGTTCTAGCATTTTCATTTCACTCGAGTCATATGAAAACTTTATTATCAAAAGGGAGTCCATTTCAGAAGGTATGGGTGGAATCAACTCCACAAACACAAACCTAACATGCACCCCAAAATCCTTACTAAAAGTTTAAGGTTTCACCCTCTCTCTAACCTGATCACACCCTTGTCCTAGGCCTGGTAGTACCGACGTGGATGTTGGAAATATGCCCTAGAGATAAATAATAATAAGGATTATTACCATATTTCATAAAGTTTATGATTAATTTTTATATCATGCTATAACTGTATTGAGAGGAAACATCAATACACGTGTGATATATAAACAACCTGGGGTTCCCGGTGAAACTCTAGTCACTAGTTCATTGGTCAATAGATGATCAAGGTTTCCTGATCATGTGGCATTTATGCCAGTTGGAAATGGAGTCAACTCATTCTGAGAATGAGATAATGAACCAATACCCAACCTAAACATCGTGACCCGATCATGTCACGAAGTCCAAGTTATGATGATTAGAATGGATCCTCGTAGACTATTCCTTAGACCGTGAGGCCATATCAATCACTGTCTCCTGAGAATGCTTAGATAGCATCAAACGTCACTAGGTAATATAGTGACAATAAAGGTGTGTTCAGGTATTCGGAGGAACCGTAGAGGCAATATATGCCAAGAGCAGGATTTGTCCGTCCACGTGACGGAAAGATACTCTAGGGCCCACTCGGAGAAGTTATATCCAATAGCTGCTCAGCGTGTGATTTGATCACAGGGATATCACTTGTCGAAATGAGTCAGGTAGCATTGTTCGGTAACGAGATTGAACATGACATGGTGATGTAATTGATCAGATCTCGGGCAATGCAAGTATCGAGAGACAAAGGGAATAAGACACGATTGTCCCTGTTCAAATGACGAAAGATCTTCGTGGAATGCACAGGGGTCGCATGGCCATCCAGGTCCCTCTGTCAATCATTGGTCTGGGAGTGTCCCGACCATGTCTGGAGTGTTCCCAAACTGTGGGGTATCACACTTAAGGGCTTGATGATGCTTAGAGAGTGTTTATAGGATCGGTAGAATCACCAAAGAAGAGAAGAGAGAAAACCGGAAGGGTTTCGGTAAGTCCGGAGGATGTCCGGAGTGGAGGTGGAAGGTGTTCCATAGCCACGAAGATTGAATAATATGTGAATGGATGTTAAATATTGATTTAATCATTTATTCTAATTATTTAATAAAATAAAAAATCAATTAAATGGTCAAAAGGCTTAATGGGCCAATTCTGGAGGGAGAAGGGTCCATGAGGGAAAGGCAAGAGGGGAGAAGGGGCACGGGGGTGGCGAGCTGGGCTAAGCCCCCCGTGCGGGGGACACTAGGGCTGGCCGGCGGCTGCCCCCTCTCCCTCTCCTTTAGTCCCACCCCGGGACTTTGAGGGAGGTAGTACCTCCCCTCCGCTATATATAGTGGGGGTATTTGGCCAGATAAATACACATAATATTCAATAAAAGGTTTCCTCTCTTTTGGGGAGATCTCCAATTGATATTCTCTCTCTCTCTCTCTCTCTCTCTCTCTCTCTCTCTCTCTCTCGTGACCGTGGTCCCAAGTTCGGACTGCGCGAATGAGAGACATCTTCACCGCAGAGCGCCATCACGCTGTGGGATTCGGATCCAGGAGCTCTATTTCCGCAACTGCTGCTGGATCGAGGAAGCGGGAGTCATCGTCAGGCACCGGAAGTGTGTAACTCCCCGCGGGGTGTCACACTTGAGGCACTCAAGTCGTTGGAGCCACAGGAGCGCAAGGAGTTCGTCATGACCTTGAGGTCGGCTTCGGCTCGTCTACATCAACCACGCTCTCCTGAGCATTGACAACGCTTTTTGGTCTTCAAGGGTAAGTTCGTGAAAAGCCCCTCCCGTTACTGGATTACTAATAGATAGGTCCTGGCAACATCAGGGGTTCAGGGGCGTAGGGTAAAAATTTATTGTTTTCATACGCGGAACCCCTATAGTGGACACCGGTAGTACATCTCCCTCCTAGGAACAATATTGCTGCCCCCTACTACCCGGTATCATAGTTCTGTAAACACTTGCGACAATGCTACTCCTTCTGAGGAGCGGCACTACATGAGTTGATTCTAGGCTACTACTAGGGGGAGTATGGCCAGCGCTATATACCATAGCAGAACACGACAGTAAACGACATACCGACTACTATTTTCTTGGAAAGAATAGTCGACACTACCTAAGGTACTCCCGGTCATACCACCCTAGTGTTTTGAGTTGAAAGGTGCAACTGCTACCTCCTAAGCGGTAGTGTTGCATCTCAGGGTTGCATTATCGCCTTTGTGGATCTTATTCTCCAAGGAGACATACCTATTTCATCTTCCTCCTGCACTAATACTCGCCTAGATCTCCCACCATAGCTCTCCAAACTCCTTGGTCTTTTGGGATTTGGTGGAGAAAATTTGGATCCAGGGTTTCACCAAAGCAAAGTTGAATCTCCCTTGCAATACTTTGTGTATCTTGTTACCCTTGGGTGTTTGCGAACCCTAGACAAAGAGATGCCATCCTCGAAGCTCAATCTTGGTGGTGTAAAGATCCATGGGCGCGTGGGAGCCTTCAACTGAGTGTTGTGGATATTTCTCCAGCCTTGTTTGTAAAGGTTCGATCGCCACCTTCAAGGGCACTTCTTAGTGGATCGTGGCACCTTGCCTTGGCGAGGGAATGAGGAGAATAAGGTGAGCCTTTGTGGCACTTGGTGGGTTTTGTGCCGACACACCTCTCCAACGGAGACGTACCTCCCTCCCCCAAAGAAGGAACTCTGAGAATACATCATTGACTCCACACCTTGTGGTTACTTTATCCTTTACATACTTGTTGTATCTATCTTGCATGCTTGTCATATAGGTTGTCCTTGTAGTTGCATATCTAGAAAATTTTCTTTATTTCAAGTTATTCCCCATAAAATTTGAAACAAATAAAAATAGGTAGTACCATATTCACTCCACCCCTCTAGTTGACCATAGCAATCCTTTCAGTTGCTAAGGGCATGGGTCTCCAGGGCACAATGTACGTCGTTTTGTCTCGATGCTTTTTAGATGATGCTTTCCTCGGGTCATGTTCTGACTCAACTCACAAATTTCTTCTAGGCGTATGGTGGGAGTATGTTGACCTAGACCGCCTAGAGTCGTGTCCCTACAATATGTGTCCAAAATGGGACTTGAAGCGGCCTTGATATCTTCTGTCCCGCCTCTTCCTTGTTCATGACTAGAGGTTGGACAAGGTGAGACCATTGGCATTGTAGTCATACTGGTAATAGCCTCGAAAGTCAGAAGACATTGTAATAGTCGTTTGCTCTTCTTCTATGAAAATGATATACCTTACCATAGTGTATTCTATAAAACAAAGAGTGCTACACATGCTTTGACTTAACCGAACATTAAAATGCCATAGGTAGTTCAACCTAACCAGGCCTAATTTTACGGTTTTTTATTAGGCGTGCAAAGCCATATACTCTATTCACTTAAGAATGACAAACTCTTTGGACCTTTTTTAATTTAAGGATCCAAGATGTTCATCCATGGTCGATCACCAATTCAAAGTCTTCTTCGATTCACGAAATGTACACAAAATTGTATAAAATCCACATGAAAAAAATAGTTCTTTTCCCATACGAATCACAGATTTTACTTGGAAACTATAGAAATCCTTAGTGGGACAAATCTCTCTATTTTTATATTGGTTATACACCGAAGAACATAGGAAGTATAGTACACTTAACTAAAAATGATAGCATTGATAGTTTTCTAGAAGATGGATAGCTCCTGATCCAATTTCTGTAGATTTGTAGTTGAAAATGATTGCGAGTCACAAGGGTGAACAAACACTTACGCTTCATGCAGTTGTAACTACCTTTCTGCGAGAAGTAAGGTTTCTCTTAACACTTGATGCAATTGATCTCTTTGGTCCAACTATGGATTACAATTTGCGGATGGAGATACTCCAAATGATATCTTTGCTCGTCAAATCCTTCTGTCGGCTCAAACTCGTGAGTGAAGATCTGGAAGGCTACGGTTGAGATGAACTGCAAGACTCTTCGCGTAGCATCCTTCATGAATGCAAGCGCTAGAAGGCCAAATTGGGAAGTGAATGAAAATTCACAAGGAATACTAAAACTTGTGAGTGATAATCTAGAAGGCCACAATTGAGCCAAAATGAAGGTGCTTTTCTTTTTCTTGCCTCGGATGCAAGCTCTTTAGTTGTCGTTTCCTTCATGAAAGATACAAAGATGTGCTGGCTCAAACTTGGGAGTGAAGGCCACGGTTGAGCCATGATGCAAGCTTTATGAGTAGTGTTTTCTTTGTGAGGAATATATAAGAATGCATGCAAAAACTCGTAAATGAAGGTTTGGAAGGCCACCGTTGAGCCAAAAATGCAAGGTCTATTTTTGTGTCTTGCTTAAAATTATTTTGAGGCTTTGCGAGTCACAAGGGTGAACAAACACTTACGCTTCATGCAATTGTAACTACCTTTTTGCGAGAAGTAAGGTTTCTCTTAACACTCGATGCAATTGATCTCTTTGGTCCAACTATCGATTACAATTTGCGGATGGAGATACTCCAAAGGATATCTTTGCTGGTCAAGTCCTTGTATCAGCTCAAACTCGTGAGTGAAGATCTAGAAGGCTGCAGTTGAGATAAACTGCAAGACTCTTCGCGTAGCATCCTTCATGAATGCAAGCGCTAGAAGGCCAAATTGGGAAGTGAATAAAAATTCACAAGGAATACTAAAACTTGTGAGAAGGCCACAGTTGAGCCAAAATAAAGGTGCTTTTCTTTTTCTTGCATCGGATGCAAGCTCTTTAGTTGTCGTTTCCTTCATGGAAGATACAAAGATGTGCTGGCTCAAACTTGGGAGTGAAGGCCACGGTTGAGCCATGATGCAAGCTCTTTTTCATTTCTTGCTTAAAATGCAAGCTCTTTACTCGTCGTTTCCTTCACGGGAAATACAAAGACTATGCCGGTTCAAACTCGTGGGTGAAGATTTGGAAGGTTGTGATTGAGATGCACTGCAAGACTCTATGAGTAGCGTTTCCTTTGTGAGGGATATATAAGAACGCGTGCTAAAACATGTAAATGAAGGTTTGGAAGGCCACCGTTGAGCCAAAAATGCAAGGTCCATTTGTGTGTCTTGCTTAAAATTATTTTGAGGCTTTGCGAGTCACAAGGGTGAACAAACACTTACGCTTCATGCAATTGTAACTACCTTTTTGCGAGAAGTAAGGTTTCTCTTAACACTCGATGCAGTTGATCTCTTTGGTCCAACTATCGATTACAATTTGCGGATGGAGATACTCCAAAGGATATCTTTGCTTGTCAAGTCCTTGTGTCAGCTCAAACTCGTGAGTGAAGATCTGGAAGGTTGCGGTTGAGATAAACTGCAAGACTCTTCGTGTAGCATCCTTCATGAATGCAAGGGCTAGAAGGCCAAATTGGGAAGTGAATGAAAATTCACAAGGAATACTAAAACTTGTGAGAAGGCCACAGTTGAGCCAAAATGAAGGTGCTTTTCTTTTTCTTGCATCGGATGCAAGCTCTTTAGTTGTCGTTTCCTTCATGGAAGATACAAAGATGTGCTGGCTCAAACTTGGGAGTGAAGGCCACGGTTGAGCCATGATGCAAGCTCTTTTTCATTTCATGCTTAAAATGCAAGCTCTTTACTCGTCATTTCCTTCATGGAAAATACAAAAGACTATGCCAGTTCAAACTCATGGGTGAAGATTTGGAAGGTTGTCATTAAGATGCACTGCAAGACTCTATGAGTAGTGTTTCCTTTGTGAGAAATATATAAGAACGCGTGCTGAAACTCATAAATGACGGTTTGGAAGGCCAACGTTGAGCCAAAAATACAAGGTCCATTTGTGTGTCTTGCTTAAAATGCAACCTCTTTGTTTCCTTCATGAAGAATACATTAAGGTTGTATCGGGCCAGCTCAAACTCGTGGGTGAAGATTTGGGAAGTTGCAACTGGAGTTCAAGACAAATGGTCACCTTGCATAGAAATGAATCTTCCGGAACAATTCGGATATTCTCTACAAGTGTTACTAATCACCGGATTTCCACGTCGCATACCTTTGTTTGGCTAGGGTGATGCTATTTCCAGTTTGGCTTTATGCTTGTAAACAAACATCTTTGTTGCTTTTTGCTTTCATATGAAGCCATGTGAAAATTCGATTGCATGCAGTATTTCAACTACTAGTACTCCCTCCGATCCATATTACTTGTCATTGAAATAGATATATCTAACACTAAAACATGTCTAGATACATCCATTTTAGTGACAAGTATTATGAATCGGAGGGTGACATGCCCTCGATGGGTGAATTGGTTGTTCTATATAACCAAGGGGGCTAAAGAACGTAACTCCCGTGAAAGCAACCAAAGAACTCAACAATCTGGAGAGAACAAACATCATCCATTGAATGCCATTAGAAGTGTTAACTGCACTTCTCATGGAATCACAGTTACCAAAATTAGATTAACCATTTTTCAGTAAACAAAATGGTTAGTCGTGAAAGAGGTTTGACAGCTCACAGCTCAAAACACAAGTACATGTCCACGCATGCTGCACTCGGGAAGTGCAGCAACGGTTGCCAAAAATGCGATCATACTGCAGTAGATCTCTATACCCACAACTGCTCCTTGCGGTACTCTCTCACGATGACAGGTACGCTGGTAGGAGGAAGCTGCAACAGTAAGAAAACATTGCCATCAGTAAAATGGACAAAACAACAGACAATACCTTATACATCACCGATCACTAGACAAAACTAGCACAAGACATGCATATATCTAACTGAAAAAGAAAAAATAAGTTCAGGGTTTTGGAATATACTAGTAACAGATATGCAACTAAACCAATGTGATCTGCAAGGTTCGAAACTATCATAAGATAACAAGACATATGCATATGTGTGTAGAAACCAGTAAAGGAGGCATCAAATTAATGCACTTTTGTTAAGAAAATCCCAAACAGCAAGAACAAATGCAAAGACAGGAAACAAAAGGTGTGCATGTTTGGAGTTGAATCGTGGCTTTTCTAAACACAAACTTTAATCAGATAAGTTGTATGTTACAGAAAGAATACAGTTTGACTTAGTTCAGAGCTCAAAAATCATGATTGGAAAGGAAGCATATATGATCATGTTTCTACTTAGTTTTCAGATGGTTCTATAAGATCTGTGACACAAGTAGATCCAGTTTTCACTTTTCAACACCGACTCTGTTGCTTAGCAGAACAAAGTAACTGTAGACAGCTGTTCACAGCTTAAAATAGTGTTTAATTTATCACTTAACGATACAGTGATCTGCCTCCCTAGGAAACCATCAGCCAGAGAAACAAACTGTATCCATAAACCGAAAAAATTCAGTACGTACTAAAAATGAGCTATTCGCTATATGCCTATATTGCTAATAGCCAAAATTCAGTATTTATATGACTATGTGTGGCAAACAATATTTTTAAATATATACTATGGCATGGACTACTATCAGAAGCAAAATCTTACCATTCCATAATCAGTTATGATCATCGACACATAATCAGAAGGGGTTGCATCGTACCTATCAGAAGTGCAAAATTATTTCCATCAAAGGCAATATAAATGGATCTAAGAAAATAGTAGTTCATCTATGGAATTCAGGAACATACGTGAGATTTAGCAGTTGGAGATTTTCCTTGTCGGTCCAGTTCTTAAGATGGTCCAAATCTGCCCTCCCAGGAACTTTTGAAATGACATCTGGATCACCTGAGTAAAAATAAAAAATGCTACGAGTTCTTATGCATGACCCGGACATATATGTATAGTACATTCATGAAAATATGCGTACCAAGCTCATTAGCACATATAGAATCAAGTTGCACCCTCTCGTGAAATTTGTATGCCTCGCAGCAAACCAGAACAGGAATTCCCAATGCGTGTGCAACCATAGCCACAGATGCTGTCCCCACTCGGGAATAAACTGTTCCATTCGATAATATTGAGGATGCACCTAAAAAGACTCTTGTAACTTCGTGCATGATGTATGAGACTGCGTTTATATGAGTGTATGTGCAGTTGATGCCCTTTGCCACTAATCTGCGAAGTAATCCTTGTCCCTCAAGCTTGGGACGAGAATCCACCACTATAACACGGAACTTCCTGCCCAGCTCATGAGCATGATCCAGAATCATTTCAACAACTGATGACGACCCATATGTCAGCAAGACATCACCGTCTCTGACTTTTGTGATGGCATGACTGACAATAACCTGATCAGCAACAACTATCTTCTCATTAATAAAACGATCAATATCAGACTGAAGACTGGCTTTGGCTTCTGATTCCGACAATGTAAGTGGTAGCTTGGCAATCCTGTTCTTCAAGAACCTAATAGCATTTCCCATACTAATTGAGAGTGGTCTGCACTCGATAAAGAATGACACATAACTACTGATTTTGGCAGTAAGATCTCTGCTGAGAGTTTTGTTTGGCGGCGTAGTGTAATCTTTTATTGCCTCTCTAAATGAAAGAAGCATTGCTATGCAGCGACCATTGCCACCAGATACCTCACCAGATAAGTATTGGAGCCCAACCTGAAATATAGCAAACAACAGATAAGTCAATTTATACTTAACAAAAACTGACAATCTACCTACCTAATTCTTATTTAGCTATGTTAACTTCTCAAATAACAAATTATGGTCCCATGGTATATTAGAGGACCACTTCTCACCCAGTAAGAAATAGCAAACAAATTTACAACACACTAGCTCACGGCATCATATGATTCATGAAGTTGTAGTCGGTGACTGTAAATGCTTTGGCGATCTCAGAAAAAAATCATAGAATTAGACAATATAAAGAAGGTAAACATGAGTTATTCCGTTCATGGCTAAAAATAGCTAATAGTGGCTAATTTCAGCAAATGACTAGATAACTCCAAAATCCTGAGGTTGTTCGTAGAGAGCATGGAACTTCGATGTTTGTAATAACAAAACCAGCAAAGGAACAAATGATTGTTTCACAAACACTACCATCTCATATTCTCTCATATAGTCATATATACATAAATTGAGCAGTGTTCTGAATAAATTAATGGTAACATAACACCAGAAGCATGTAACATAACAAAAAGGACCATATCACAACAAAGCTGCAGCTTATTGCATATATGTTGCAGAACTGCCAATAGTTCTATATGCCTGATAAATGAAATGAACGTCCACATCCTTAGTTTACTACACCTCCATCCGACGCCTAAACATGTGAAGATTTAATGTGGGGTGAAGAACAAATCATCATCAAATGACCATACTTGAGATAAGGGAATGAAAGCTTCTATATATACTGAGACAACAATTCTGGGTAGATTGAACACATAGCAATTACCTTGTACACAGAAGGATGCATTGGTTCAAGTTGAAAGAATTTTGACTCAAGGTCAGGAAGTTGAGTCCCATGCACGTACTGTGGCAGATGCCTAAATAGTTCCACTCTGTTTCGAGCCTCTGATTGGTTGACAATAGCACGTTTTTTCGCTTTCTCCACCCGATGGACATCATCAAATTGCATTCGGGGATGAGGAGCATCTTTCTTTCTATCCCTCTCTGGTTGACGTTCAGTAACCTTCTTCTCCGAAGCAACTGTACTCGCAGCAGGGGGGACATCTTTCTTCTGAGAAGCTTTAGCTGACTTGGCTTGCTTGGGCACTGCAGGATTAGCCCCAGAAGCAGCGCCTGTAGACTTTCCTGATAAACCTACAGTTCAAATGAATGTGACCATCGTACTCGGAAGCTATAGCTACATTATACATGTGCAAGATCATCGTAAATAAGTGTTAATCCATTAGAAGCAGACCTCTACTAACAACTAATTTGATAAACCTATTGGGAAGTCAAAATTTAACTATTAAAGCACCTCATCTGTCCCCAAGCCCCAGAAAAACCACAGCAGTGGAAAGGGGCTAGAGATATTACCTGCCTCCTTAGCAGCAGCTTTAGCAGCACGCTGAGCCTCCTGGATAGCACGCCTCTCAGCTTTAGAAGGTTTTTGCTTTTGTGAAATGATGGCTGGAGCACCTTCGTTCCCTGTATCAGCCAAATCTCCCTTGTTTGCTTCTAAAAGAAATGAATAGCAAATTAAGCGGAATACAAATAAAGTTATCAAAATAATTACTTTAACATAAGTAACACAAAACAAATATATGAAATAAACACATTTTTATGAACATTATATCCAACCTAATTTTCCTTTTAGCAAGAAAATACAGGTTTAAAAAGTGGTGTTGTAAGTTGCTTTTGACTAAGCACTAAGTAACTGGAATGATGAAGAGAGAGAAAAAGTTGTCTATTAAAATCCCTTGTGACACTAGTGGCTAGGTAAATGATAGAAGCAATCTTGAGAAGCAATAATTATTTAAACCACTAAATGCAGCATTAAGAAGTGACAACCTGACACAAGTGTTCAGGAATGAAGTAAACTCAAACTCAACTTTGCTAGTTCTACAAGTGGCTCACAACTGGACACCATTCACAATTGTAACCTGACATCTTAAACCCACAAGGCACGACTACAGAAAGCTAATATCCAACCTCTTAAGCCTACCAGAAAATAAAGGCTTCACAGCTGCACAGCTTGTGGCTATGAAGTATCAGATGATCATGAAAGGTAATAATGCATACGGCCAATGGTTTAATCAAAATAATGAGAACACAAAGTCTGATTACATCCTAATTTCTAT
Organism: Avena insularis; assembly: GCA_023614405.1. NCBI lineage: Eukaryota > Viridiplantae > Streptophyta > Magnoliopsida > Poales > Poaceae > Avena > Avena insularis. The sequence goes on along the minus strand of CM042696.1, from coordinate 87,795,706 downwards.
AAAAACCTCACATGTGAGGTTTTTGTCATATATCCTTCACCCAAATAAAAACCACTATTCACACTGAAACTTGAATCCAAAACATATGCACACTTGGCACAGTAGATAAAGATACATGAAGGTCATGCGATGTGGAATTCCCTTACATGCAAGCTCATTCTAACATACAAGTAATACAGTCCTGCACTTCCATGGTAACAAAATCAGGAGTGGCTAGTTAATACTTTTCACGGAAACATAGAAAACTTTTACATACTTACAACACCTTGGCTGAATGTTAAATCCAGGTAAGAAGTGCTGACCATACAAATACTTTCTATTTCAATTATTAAAAATGTACAATCCGCAGAACTGAATTTAAATGTGTTATAAAACTACAGAAATGAACTACTTAAATGCCATAGCGATATTACAAATGAGTTTGCATAAATGAACACCAGTACGATATTGTCCATAATGTTACCGTCTTAGTGATTATCAAGATTTGAAGTTAAGCGCAGGTAAATAATAGCTGATTGAAAGTTGGTGAAGCCAGGATCATGAAGTAAAACAATACATAATTAGGCCACACACACACACACACAAAACCTTGCAGCTTCCATTTGGCTACGAAAATGTTTCATTGGTTTGTAGGGAACTTATCTAATTTCAGCGTCCCAGCAATGAAGTGCAAATTAAGTTGAGTACTTTTTAAAGCATTTAGAACTAAACTGTTAAGCATTGAAAAACTATGTGAACAAATGGATCAATAGGCAAGATTCCAGTTCTAGCGTAGCTTTCCATGCTATGCGTTTGGAATTTTTAATAAATCCTAGCTGTTAGTGGCAAATAGCAAGGCAGTCTAGTTGGGTAGGGCTAGAACATGATCATCTCAAAAAGACGCAGCGACGCAAAGCGACTAGGCTGAGACAAGTGCAGCTTAGCTAAACTGAGCTGGTTTCCTCATCTAGGCTATTGCTTAGCATAGTTAAAGAACCAGATGTGACATATGCTGCCATGGGAAACTCTCATCCAGAGAAAATTAGAGCATAACAACTACCGATGTGCAATCTCCCAACAGTTACTACCTATACCACCATCCTAATCCAGAAACAAGGTGAGATGGCAGAACCATTCCTTACTTCAGAGCAGTGGCAATTGGACCAACTGACGGGACTGTGGGGTAAAATTACTGCAATCGGAGAGGGGCAGCGTACCTAGCTCCCCAGCGGAAGGGGCCAGGGACCTCGAGTCTTCCTCTCCGAGCTCAGACACGGCGTCGAAGCGCATGGAAGAAGGCTGAGGCGCCGAGGAGGCGAGGATGGCCTCGGACGCCGGGGGGGAGGGGGAGCCGGGGGAGAGGTGGTCAGCGTGGCGCGGGGGAGGGATCATGACGGGGGAGAGGGAACCCGGAGAGAGGTCTGACGCCGGCGGCGATCCGACGGTGGGGCCCGGCTGCAACGCCGCTGCCGCGGCGACAGCGGGCGGCTCGGACGGGCCTGAGACGTCAGGGGTGACGAATCCCACCTGGCGGATCTTGGGCTCTACGCCGCCCGACGTCGAGCGAGACGGACGGCGGAGATCCATGGCCGTCGCCGGAGTGGGTATGCTTCGCGCGAGGGTTTGGGGTTTGGACACGACGCACGAGACGAAAGGGGTAGGAATCTGTCCGGCGCTAGGCAGCGGCGGTGGTGGACCAGGTTGGGAGCCTTGGGCGTTCTGGTGGACGCGGTCTATGAAGGTCAGGGCCATTTTGTATGGGCCTTACGGCGGGGGAAACCGGGCCGAGTACAGCTCGAATATCCATTTTGTTAAGCCTATGCGCAAGGTCCACGAGCTCTCCAAAAAATATGATGATACCCCATATCTAATTTGAAAATATTCACCAAAAAAATCCAATTCTAAAAAACAAAGCTCAATTTTATTATTGAATTTATAATTAAAAGGTTTGATCCGCTCAAAAGTTAAAAGGTTTTCTTCAACTAAAAAATTTAATGATTTTCTCATGCTATAAAAGTTATGGTTTGGCAGCTACCCGACTAGTTTCTTTTTGCGACATGAGTTGACCCTTTTTTATTTCATATTAGATTGCAGTTTTAACATTCATCATAGTTCTAGATATTTTGTATCGGCCAATAATTTTGTCATGCTTCTATTTTCAGACCAAAACAATGGATAGGTATCCAAAACTTTGGACCTTGGGTTGAACATTTATCTTTAAGAATATACGGAGTATAATTGATTCTTTTACTTGTATATTTCATTTTTATTTTTAAAATCAATTAGTTCTTTTGCACTTTTATATCCTGAGTTTTACATAATGTCCAACTGGATTCATCTATTTTTTTTGGTAAAATTGGTTTGCTTCCTTTTAGTTTTCACTTGACTCAGAGGTTTCCAAAATCAAAACAGCTAATCAATAAAATTTCTTCTTTTTGGTTCACATTCGAGTGACAGGGTTCCAAAAATATTGAATAAATGGTTTATTCTCAATATTTTTCCATAAACAGTAGATTGTTTCTCATGAGATTTCAATGGAGCCGCCAAGAGGAGAAAGCCCTATGTACCAAGAAACATTGTTGGTTTTATCATCTCGTGTTGTTAGGTACCTTACTTGTGAAATTTGTGTGTGTCTCTGTGGGCGCAGTACATACATAATGCATTGAAGTTTCGTGACTGGTTGGACATATCCCTAAATCCTGGTATGTTGGTGGTAATCTACTCCATGGGACAGTGGTTATCACGTTTTGTGCTTTCGTGCATTTGGTCTTCCTCCTTGGAAGGAGCGTGGCATGACCTCATGGGTTAGTTGTTTTGGCAAATGCCTTGCGAGGAGTGTGGCATTGGTTCCTGGCCACGCCTCACATGTGTTCGGTGATATTAAGTTTCCACACCTTGAGGTTGATTTTGATTTTGCAAGTTGGCTCTTCTAAAAGTGTCGTGACTGACGACATGGAGACACAGTCGAAATATATGGATATAGAGACGTTTACCTTTCAAGGACTTTGGTTAAAATTTAGGTTTTATCGAGGATCTTAGTATCGGTGCTCTCTCTATACTACTAGTATTTTCTGTAGTGAGCATATACACACTGACCATAACTCTACATGATGCTATATATTGGCATGAATTATTCAGCCGACAAGCTCTGCCTCAATCTATCGGGCATGCAGGGAGGCATGGCGCAGTGCGGTTCGTGGGCGTGTGACTCTGAACAGAGCAGTACGTACGCTCGTGGCCCATGCACACGTGATGACCTGCTAGCTCGATCGCTAGCTAGGCCGACTTTACATGCATTATGCACGTACCCACGCCATGTCGCCATGCACGTTAGCTCCTACGTCTCTTGATTTGGCCCATCCGCGCCATCATGTATCCGCATCTGCCTATTGTCCATGTGGACCAAACTGCAGTTAGGTCTTGCCGGCCGTATAGACATATCCATCATATATTGCTTGGTCCTATATGTCCCTAGTAACTAGAGTGGAGATGTTCAAATGAATTGTGTTTAAACTACCGTGCTACAACATAGCCCACCTCTTCTCTTGTTGCATGTGTATACCTCCGAAAAATATGTGTGCGGCAGATAGTTTCGTCAAAAACGATATCCTTTTCACCTATGTAACAAAGACAAAAAATGTTCCCTAAAAAGATTTTTGCAGCAATGAAAATTTTGTTTTTCGGAGGGAAGTTTCATTTGAATCGGGATGAATATATTTTGAAGGTGTGTCCATATGATTTACTAATCCATCTTTCTTTTTTTTATCTTGCAAGTCTCTCTGTGGGTGGAGTAAATTGCAAATAACCACCACAATTGGGAACGTCGCTTTAAAAAACCACCACTTTACAATTTTTTGGCAAAAAACCACCACTATTCAGTAATCAAGTGGCAAAAAACACTACTCTTGCTATAGACAGGCTCTAACAGCGTTCCTAACAGAGCAAGCCCACACGTTGGACCTGTTCGAAGATGGGAAGGACATAGATGGCGTTAACTCTGCTAGTAGCTTGTTGAACCTCACATGTTCGGCTTTGGCTCATATACCTATATGGCAGCATATACAGCATATAAATTACAGGCAGCATATACATCATATATATGACATATATAGCATATATATGACAGTAGAGAGATGATGTACAACATATACATAGACGGCGCTGGCTAGACGGGCCTTCCTTCCAGACTTGATCTGTCACTGCTTGAGGAGCGCCACCGCCGGGATTGGAGCTGCCGTGGTACTCATCTTGATCGAAAATGGTCTCCTGAGCACCACCTCCACGTATCCCGCCAGCCTCTCCCGCTTCTGCTTGAGGAGCGCCGCTTCTGCTTGAGGAGCGCCGCCGCCGGGATCTAATCCGCCACCGCCGTCTGGAGCCATGGAGACGAGCGGGAGGGAGCGAGGACTGACGAACGGATGCGGTAGAACCAGCTCTGCACGATTAACGCCGTGAAGGCCCTTCCCGTTTTCCACGTGCCACGTAAGCCCGCGTGGGGCCCCGACCTATCGGAAATGTTGTTAGAGCCTGTCAACCGCACGATCAGTGTTTTTTGCCACTAGATTACTGAATAGTGGTGGTTTTTTGCAAAAAAAAATGTAAAGTGGTGGTTTTTTGAAGTGATGTTCTCAATTATGGTGGTTATTTGCAATTTTCTCCTGTGGGTGCATTCGGTTATTTCAAAAAAGTCCGCCGATGGTCGCAGTTTCGATCTCCATAGTTTCATTAGTCTTTTGAGAGTTCTTGCTAATTCCTATTATATCTAATATATCATGTTGCATATGAACAAAATTGTGAACATTGGAATATGTTGTGAACTGTAATTTATTGTGTTCATGTTCCACATTAAAACTAGTATGCAAACAATATTTGCTGTACTTCCTGCGTTCACAACGTGATGTTTCGAGCATCGACGCATTCAAATTCAAATCCCAAAGTCCCAAACAAATTAAGCAACTGGCGCTGATCTGAAGTGGTGCAACGGTGAACGGTCAATTTGTTTAGCTAGACCCTCACCGGCCCATAACCTGTGGTACTACTCCGGTCACAGTAGCTAGCTAGCTAGGGTAGCAACTTGCAAGCACCGAGTTGGACTTTATGTAAAGTGATGACCAACTGCAGACTATGCAGTGCAGACATGGTAGTGACAGACATGTGTGTGTGCGCGGTGTGCCCTTTACATCGTCAGTGTGATCAAATGCGTACACAGATTCAGCAAGTTTGGCGTGTCTCTAGTCCAGTGTTGAACAATGCTGCCGGTTATCCCGACGATTATAGAACGAAATGGGTGGAAGGAAATTTCACGCACCGTTAGACTGTACTCGTGGCAATCCCTAACAGAGGGAGTACTACACACGCTTCGTAATTAAGTACTGATGCCCGCCCGTGCATGTGGATAAAACCGTCGTTAGCATTAGCTAGCTAATGATGCGTGCATGCATACTGCATCCGTATACTTCCTCTATTCCCAAATACTACCTCCGTTGGCTTTCTATTATGAAACGAAGGTAGTATAAAATTCACCCTCTGTTCGGCAATAAGTGACGTACATTTGTCTAAATTTACATGTATCTAAACTATTTTACAGTATAGATATATAAGAATATAAATAAAGCAGAATCACTTATTTTTGGACAAAGGGAGTATGTTTTAGCTTTTTCTGGAGTCCATGTATTTAAATGTCTTTTAGTGTGTAGTTTCAGAGCAAAATGAGTGAACCTACATATTAAAGTTGTCTAGAAACATGTGTTTTATAAAAAAATAAAACATCTTATATTTTAAAACTCAAGAGTACATGAGAAGTAATTAAAAAACATTTGAAGCCATAGACCGACCGGTAGGTATTGGCCGTTGGTAGTTATTTCTGGTGGGGATGATCATGCATGAGAGAGAAAGACTGTGATTTCGGTAGGGCCACATATAATGTATTTTTCTGCACGAGAAGCATTCATGCACTAGTAAAAAACAGACATTTGGTTTAGGGGTATTAGCCCCGGTTTTGCTACAAACCGGGACTAATGCCCAGTCCAACGGCTAGAACTGGCCCCAGGGGGTGGCAGACACTAGCCCCGGTTCGAACGGGACCTTTAGCCCCGGGTCGTGTAATAAACCGGGGCTAAAGGGTTTCAGACAGGTCGGGTTGGGCGTCAGACCCTTTAGCCCCGGTTTGTTACACGACCCGGGGTTAAAGGTGGACCTTTAGCCCCGGTTCTAGACACGAACCGGGGCTAAATGTCTGGCTATATCTTCTTCTTCCCCTGCCCAAGCCACCATTCAAGCTGGTGGCTCTCCTCTCTCTCTCTCTTTCTTGCTTCAAGCTCAAGTTTATGCTCTTTTTTTTCCTCAAGATTTGTCTAGATTTTGTGGTGCCCCATCTATCCAAAGATTCTAAAAGGTGAGCAACTTCATCCTTTAAACTCTCATTGCTACATTAGCTCATTTCATGCTCTATCTTATAGATGGATTTGTGGATTTAGTTTGGTAGTAATTTTTGCAGTGATAGCATGATATCAATGTTTAGATTCTATCTATCTTGTATTAATGTAAGGAACTCTAAGGTAAATATCACAATATGTGGATTATTCTATCAATATATATCTTGTTTTGGCACATAGAGTCTTGAAAATTGATTTTAGAAGCACACACATGCGTGAGTTCATCATTCTAACTAACTAGCTAGCTGGGCAAAATATCCTTCTTCGTCTACCTGCGTTCAACAAACTGAAAAATTTGTAGCAAAGATAGGGTTAATTCATAAAAGCTTGATAAGAAGACATCACAATTCACATATTAGGGAGTGCCTCTATGGCGAATCCTAAGACATCTTCGAGAAGCTCTGCCGTAGTGGTGTCCCTGCTCTCCCACACCATCTTTCGGTTTATATCTTCTCTAGCTAAATCATTATGCTGGTGGAGCTAACTAATTTCACATATTAGAGAGTGCCTCTACGGCGAGCTCCTCGAAGATGTCTGAGGACGAGGTCCTAAGACATCTTCGAGAAGCTCCACCGTAGTGGTGTCCTTGGTCTTACACACCATCTTGCAGTTCTTCACAAGAATGCATACCTATTTATAGATTAAGCATCACAACATAGTGTCGGGCACTGATGACATAATGTCGACACACTCACTCTGGCATAGTGCTGCCACCCCCCCAAAATAGTGTCGGCATTTAATTTACTGACTTAGTGCTGCCCACTGAGGACATAGTGTCGACATGTTGTCTCCACATCCACATCCCGGTTGGTGTCTCCAACCGGGACTAAAGGTTCATCATATCTTTAGTCCCGGTTGCTGGTTTTAGATTAGTACTAATTAATTATGATTATGTTTGATGTACTTAATTAATTATATATTGCAGATGAGCCGGCAATGGATGTACGCTGACCGACTCTCTAACGAGTTCATTAAAAGCGTGCATTCTTTTCTTCTTGTGGCCAAGGCAAACAAGCGGAGTGGTTTTATGTCTTGTCCATGTGGTGTATGTCGGAATCATAAAGAATACTCTTCCTCAAGAGTCCTTCACAGTCACCTGTTTCGGTCCGGTTTCATGACCGGCTATAATTGTTGGACCAAGCACGGAGAAAGAGGGGTTATGATGGAAGACAACGAATAAGAAGAGAATGACAACGACTACCCTAAATACGATGGTACTACAATAGAAGACATTGATGAAGAAAAAGATGAAGAACGGGCATCAGATCTGCCCGATGATGATCTTAGTAGGGCCATTGCTGATGCCCAGGAAGAATGCATAACTGAAAGGGAGAGGTTGAAGTTCAAGAAGATGTTAGAGGATCACAAAAAATTGTTGTACCCAAATTGTGAAGATGGGCACAAAAAACTGGGTAGCACACTGGAATTGCTGCAATGAAAGGCAGAGAACGGTGTGACTGACAAAGGATTTGAAAAGTTGCTGAGAATAATGAAGAAGTTGCTTCCAAAGGATAACGAACTGCCCGCCAGTACCTACGAAGCAAAGAAGGTTATCTGCCCTACGTATAAAAGACCGAGACGGCATGCATCCAGAGCTGTTTGAAGGTACTGCTAGCTATGCTCTTACCAAAGAAGAGAAGGAAATCTTTTTTGAAGTCCTTTACAGTATCAAGGTCCCGTCTGGTTTCTCGTCGAACATAAAGGGAATAATAAATATGGCAGAGAAAAAATTTCAAAACCTAAAGTCTCATGACTGCCACGTGCTTATGACCCAGCTGCTTCCGATTGCATTGAGGGGACTCCTACCGGAAAATGTTGAGTACCCATTGTGAAGCTATGTGCGTTTCTTAATGCAATTTCTCAGAAGGTAATCAGTCTAGATAGTCTACTAAGGTTACATAAAGATGTGGTCCAATGTCTTGTCAGATTCGAGTTGGTGTTCCCACCATCCTTCTTCAATATTATGACTCACCTCCTAGTTCACCTAGTCGATGAGATTAACATTCTTGGTCCTATATTTCTACACAATATGTTCCCCTTTGAGAGGTTCATGGGAGTGTTAAAGAAATATGTTCATAACCGTGCTAGGCCAGAAGGAAGCATCTCAAAGGGATATGGAACAGAGGAGGTCATTGAGTTTTATGTTGACTTTATTCCTGACCTTAAGCCCATCAGTGTTCCTGAATCACGGCATGAGGGTAGAATTAGTGGAAAAGGCACGCTAGGAAAGGAAGCAAAGATATGTATGGACGGACATTCTCTCACTAAAGCACACTACACAGTTCTGTAAAGTTCCACCTTGGTGGCTCCGTATATCGAGAAACACAAGAATATTATACACTCCAACAACCCGAGGAAGCCTGGCTCCTGGATTAGAGATGAACATATGAGGACTTTCGGCGGTTGGTTGCAGTCACATCTCATGAATGACATAAATGTTGGAGAGCAGTTGTACTTGTTGGCCAGGTCACCATCTTCGACTATATGTACTTTCCAAGGGTACGAGATAAATGGGAATACATTTTACACGATCGCCCAAGATAAAAAGAGCACCAATCAAAACAGTGGTGTCCGATTTGATGCAACAGACGAGAATGGGCAAACGGATACATATTATGGTTACATAGAGGAGAAATGGGAACTTGACTATGGACCTTTTTTTAAGGTTCCTTTGTTTCGGTGCAAATGGGTCAAGCTGACAGGAGGCGGGGTTGAGGTAGACAAGAAATACGGAATGACAACAGTGGATCTCAACAACCTTGCGTATAGAGATGAACCATTTGTCCTAGCCAATGATGTGGCTCAGGTTTTTTATGTGAAGGACATGTCTACCAAACCGAGAAAAAGAAAAGATAAGTAAAAGAATACAGCATCCAATGAGCCAAAGCGCCACATAGTTCTTTCAGGAAAAAGAAACATCGTGGGGGTGGAGGATAAGACAGACATGTCAGGCGATTATGATAAGTTTCATGAAATTCCGCCCTTCGCTGTGAAGGATGACCCAAGCATCCCGTTAAATGAGGAAGATGCTCCATGGTTACGGATTAGAAGAAAACCCTAACATGTGTGGATGTTGGTGATGTACAATATTATTAAACCTTTATTTTTAATGATCTTCTTATATGTATATGGATATAAACTTTCTCGATCTCAATAGGTAGTATTGCAACTTGTTGTGGCCAGACATTTATTAATATTAAAACGTAAAAATTAGTCATGATCATATCTAGCCCTGTAGTACACAGCTTCTGGGTCATCTTCGGAATCGTCATCGTCGTCGTCGTCACTCGTAGCACGCGGATGGATCCTCAGCCCTTCCTCGTAGCACGCAGATGGATCCTCCGGCCTAGGATTCATGACGCGCGGGGGAGGGGGCTCCCGGATGACGACCCCAATACGTCCTAGGCTTCACCACCACCACCATTCTTGTGGCTATGCTGCTGGTGAAAGTGCGGGTACCTCAGGCGGGGATGGTCTTCCATGACGATGTAGCGCATTACACCGGCGATAGTTCGGTTTGCCCACCACAGGCGGCGACCAGCCTCGTTGTGGTTCACTGGGGGCGGGCCATCACCCTCATACCTGGCGAGCTCCCTTTCCCGCCGGTTTGCGAAGAAGGCATTCCAGGTGTCGAGGTTGTCAGGATCCCAATGGGGATCCATCCGCTGCTCCGGCGTGAGCTCGAGGTAGAAGTGGTTCGTGATGTCCGCCTGACGGGCCGAACCTTGAGACATAGGAGGAATAGGAACCCCTCGGCTCAGCATCGGTCGTGACAGCCGGTACCAGCTGACCATGGGTAGCTAAGCGCTCAGCGCCTCGGTCTCCTCGGCGTCGAGAAAAGCCCGATGGATGTCCATTGTTGTGAGAGAGAAGGTGTGGATGTGTCGATGGAAATGGCGGTCGGCCTAGATATAGAGGGACATGGCGGGAAGCGGGGGAAATGGCGGGAGAACATTTCTACTATATTTTTGTGAATATTTTGCTATATTATATGTATTTTTCCATTTTTAAATAGTAAACTATATTTTTATTATTTTTTGTGAACATTTATACTAAATATAATACTTGTTAGATAATTGATAATTTCATTTAAGTTGTATAATAAAGTATGATAATAGATTTAAATTATAGATCTTCTTTTTCTGAAAATTTTGATATATAATACATAATTTTCTGAAAACTATAAACCATTTTTGGGTTTGGCGCCAAAAATAACCTTTAGCCCCGGTTCGTATTACCACCCGGGGCTAAATACCACCCCCGCCCCGGGTCGAGCCACGACGCGGAGATCATGATTTCTTCTTCCCAGCGAGACGAGCAGCGCCCACGTCCGTAGCCTTGAGCAACGTCAATCTCTGCCTTGCGCCACTTCCGCGCCCGTCTCCACGCCGTCCTTGTGCGCCGCGCCTTGAAACGCCCTCACCCTGCCGCCGTCTCACTGCCTCGCTCGTTCCAGCCTTTCGCTTCGTAATCGTCGCTCCCATGCTGCCGCCGCGCCGCCCCCTGCAGGTGAGGTATACGTAGGTGTAGTTAATTATAGGGATATTATTAGTGTGATTTTGTTAGTTAATTAGAGATTTTATTTAGTTAGGGATTTAGTTAATTAGTGTGATTTTGTTAGTTAATTAGGGATTTTATTTAGTTAGGGATTTAGTTAATTAGTGTGATTTTGTTAGTTAATTAGGGATTTAGTAGTGATTTAGTTAGGGATTTTAGTTAATTAGGGATTTAGTTAATTAGGAATTTTAGTAGTGATTTAGTTAGGGATTTTAGTTAGGTATTTTAGTAGTGATTTAGTTAGGGATTTTAGTAGTGATTTAGTTAGGGATTTTAGTAGTGATTTAGTTAGGGATTTAAGTTAGTTTATTATTAGGTCTTAGGGTTTTATTAGGGATTAGGGTTTATTAGGTATTAGGTTTAGTTAGAATACTTAGTTAATGAGGTTTAGTTTAGTTAGTGATAGGTTTAGGATTATTGTTATTAGGGCAATATATACTTAGTGATTTAGTTATTGTTTATGTTTTATAATTATTTATTGCTATTATTTAGTTATGCCGCGTCCATCTCGTCCGAGCCTACTGGACTCCGTTGGGGATGTCCGAGTGCAGGCTCATGGGTTAACTGGAGGTGCTACCTGTCGGGACTCGTACCTTGGTGAGGAATTCGGGTATCATCGTCGACCCGGAGCTTCTTTGGTGGCGTCCACGAGGTCCAGGAGCAGTGCAGAGGGAGCCAGCCCCCGAGGAGGTGGTACGTCGTCGTATCAGGGAGAAGGATGAGCATGTACGGCGATACATGTATCTTTTTGATACTAGGTTCTCCAATATCTGGCAGGTTCACGGATCTCACCCGAGCTATTCTCCGGTGATGGTTCCTCTTCTATGGCTGCAGAGCTCCCGTAGCACAGAACGCGGCAGCCGCATTCGCTAGATTATCTTAATAATATACTTTATCTTATATTTTATCCTATAATGCATCCGAACTATTCTCCGGTGATATATTAATAATGTACTTTATCTTATACTTTATCCTATAATGCACCCGAGCTATTCTCCGGTGATGTATTAATAATGTACTTTATCTTATATTATTGTAATTTATCTTAATCACTAAATACTGTATCCGAGTTGTCACAGTTGTAATATTCTTTTACTTAATGCAATATTCTTTTTCTGTATTAGTTAAGCTATGGACGGTAGACAGAATGAAGAGGAGCTCCTCGACATTATAGATGAGGATACTGGAGGGTCTTATTATGATGGCTCCGAATATCTTAATTTGTCTGGAGGAGATGATGGTGGACCAAATAGTGGAGACGATGGTGCTGACCATCGTGGAGACCATGGTGAAGACACCATAATAATGACAAACTCTGTCAAGGTATATAAAGCCTACATCGATGGTTCACTAGTATAGATGCACTAACTGATTCATATATATGTACTGACGAATGTTTATTCTCTTAGACCTCCGCTTCCGGCCAATCTTCTACAAATACAGGAGGCCCGACACACAAGTTGCCCGCTGATGTCCGTTTTAGCATTGACTTAGTCTCTCCACAGGGTCAACCGCTGGAGCCCAAAGAAGCTACGAATGTATTTACAAGTCAATGCGGAGTGATTGTTAGAGACAAAGTCCCGATCACCACGCGAAACTGGAACAAGCCAGGAAAGAAAAAGGATCCAGCTGGGGCTAGTTTTGTAGATGACAGAGCGAAAGATACAATGTGGAATTCTCTCATGACACATTTCACCCTACCTGTCTTGGAGGCTGATGAGCTCACACAGGAAATGACGAGGAAAGTCAAGCACTTTGCTCTTAAGAAGATGGCCGAACTATTCAAGGAATTGAAAAAAAGATTGTACCACAAGTATGTCTTGAAGGAAACAACTTATCCATTCATTGGCCCACTAGAGTTGTAGCAGGATAACTGGGCCGCATTTGTGGAATACAAGACCTCAGCACCAGCTAAGGCAATATCAGCAAAAAATAAGGAAAATGCAGCCAAAAAGAAATATCACCATCATATGGACACAGGTGGCTACAGGAGTGCCATGCCTAAGTGGGAGAAAGCTGAGGCTGACCTAGAGGCTAAAGGGGTCACTCCAGCTACGTCTAGTTGGCCCTTGAGGTCAAGAAATTGGGTATTCGGGCATGGGGCATCATTAGACCCAGAAACAGGTGAGATTGTTGCAGCCGAAGAAATTTCTACACCCAAGAAAGAACTTGTTAAAGTGATGAAAGAGGTTGAAGAGGGAACGTTTGTTTCCGACAGAGAGAACGATGAGCTGACAAAGGCTCTTGGGAATCCTGAAAAGGCTGGACGAACAAGAGGGTTCAGACCTTCTTATCCATGGGTTATCGGGTTTCCCGAGCACCGTGACACGTACAGAAGCCGATCGAGAAGAACAAACCGGCAAAAAGAGGAGGATACGGAGCGGTTCGCGAGGTTTGAAGCCACGCTGCAGGAGTATCGCCAAGAGCTTAATGAACTTAAAGGACTCGACAAAGAAGATCCTACACCGAAGACGCCGGGCCATCGCAACGGAAAAGCAGCGTGGCTTCCACGGAGGGCCACGGTAATGATGCAACGATGGATGTGTACCCCGTGGATGCAATTAAGGAGAAGACTAGTTGTGAGCTGCATGTTGAACTGAAGAATATATCCATAAAGGTGGCGGTCGGCTTTGCTTTACCTTCTGCACCGGGAGCGACCTACCATTGCAATCCGATTCCAGCTGGCTATGCTCGTGTCGGTGTGGATGAAATTCTACCTATGTCGGTCACTACAACTTGACATCCACGGAGGTGAAGGGGAGGCGACCTCGGGAGAAGTCACGAGTGGCTTCATTCTTTGGAAAAAAGAATACATCAAGTTTCCAGGCTTGACACCAAGGCCACCTTCTCCACCAAGGCAACCGTCTCCTCCCAGTGCACCGTCTCCTCCAAGTCCACCTCCAAGTGCACCGTCTCCTCCCAGTAATAGTCCAATCCATGACCCCAACACGAGTCCATCTCAATCTACGCAGCCGCCTCCACCCACTAAGGGGCAAAAGCGGAAGAATACCACCACTCCGTCGAGCGATAACCAACGCCCGAAGCGACAGTTGTCGCTCCTCCCAAGAGTACCGCCAGTTCCTCCCAAGAGGGCTTACGACCTAACCGATGAGGAGACCGATGTGGTCGTACGTGCCGAAGTGGATGCTCATTTTAAAAAGAAACAACCTGAGCCAGAGGTCCAAATAAAACCGGAAAGCAAGGAGCACTTTAGGAAATTGCAGCGATCATCCCAAGCTCGATTAAATGTCATGAGATGACTATACACGATGTCTTCAGAAGACATTGAAACAAAAGAGATCAAGCGGTAGAGGAAGCATCAAAAAAGAGGTTCCCCAACAGGGGGAACAAGCAAAACAATCGAGTGGTAGCGGAAGCATCATAACAGACGTCCCTCAGCTGGGGAAACAAGCAAAACAATCGAGTGGTAGCCGAAGAACCAAAAGAGATGTTCCCCAACTGGGGAAACAAGAAAACCAATCGCTCCCCCCACTCCAGGTGAACATACCCAAACCTCAACTATATGAGGAAGAATCTATGGATCCGGAAACGGCTAGGATATTGGCCGAGCAATGTGGTATGCCTATTCATGAAATTATTCACGGCGATATGTCCAAGACTGAGGTAGCACCCAAATTTGTTAACGGGGAGCCTCTGGTTAGTTCTGAGAGGCTTCGGGATATGCCAACACAAATGCGACGATTCCATGAATGGTACATGAAAGCATCAAAAGAACAGCGAAATTGGCTCATACTGAAAGTTCGAAAATCGCATTACTTCATTGAAGACGAGGTACCTATTGAATTTACAGAATTATTTAAGTTATTCAATCTAAAGGAACTCGACAAAACTATCCTCAGTTCGTATTGTTTGTAAGTGATTACTTTATTTATGTAATTAGGTCTCTATCTCAGCCTTTTCAATTCGTTGCCGGTAAGTATACTCACTATATTCTTTTGTACGCTATATATAATGATGCAGAATGAAGATGCTCGGTTGTAAAAGAAAGGCTATCAACGGATTTGGGTACATTGACCCACATCGAGTTCATGGAGCTATACTAAAGGATAAACCACTAGAGACCGAGCACAACTTGTTGCGGTTTCTCACGAAACAGCATTTCTGTAACGAAATACTATTTTCTTACCACGACGGCAAGTGAGTTTTTGTACACATTAACTTTTGCTTACTCGATGTTCAGTGTAAATGATGAGTTACCGACGTATGTAAACCTTGCGTAGGTACCAGTGAATTCTTCTAAGCATTTCACTTGACATGGGAAGAGTGCACATCATGGACTCACTAAACAAAGACATTGAAAACTACCGCATCATTATCGATGCGCTCCAGAGGTAATTTCAACCATTATCGCACTATATCGGTTTTTTTCGTTCATTTTTTAGGATATCAAGTAGTTATTAACCCATACATTAATTTTCTTTGTCGGGTAGGGTTTGGACACATTTCAAGAAACATGTCCGCGGTCAATGGCGTGAGGAGCTATTTTTTAAATCACTCTCGGTAAGTAGTACGAGCTAAGTCCGTGCATCTATTTAATTCTAGTTTATGTGCATTTATCATGCTAGCGTTATTATTTAATTGAATTCTATTCTTGTAAAGTGCGCGAGGCAGCCACAGGGAACTAATCTATGTGGATTCTACGTGTGCGAGTTCATTCGCATCAGTATTGAGAAGCCCTCGAAAAATGTTCGAGTAAGTAAACAATATATTCACCCTTTATTTTTATTACAAAAAATCGTGTTGAGTCTAATCCATACGATCTCCTTTTTACATAGTTGGACGCGATGCGGGACAAGCTCCTACCAGAGGACCGCCTAATAGCAATCCAAGAGGAATTTGCTGCATTTTTTCTCGACGAGGTCATAGACCCACGCGGAGAATACTGTATAAGTAGACCCTAAAGCATCCATGTAATAATCTCCATGTAATCAAATAGACATGCTCTAGACCTTGTTGGGACTCCATATATGCTGGTAAGAGTAATTATATTATATATTGCGTCAATGTGGCCAAGTACTGTGTAGTACTCCCTCCGTTTAGAAATATAAGATGTTTTAGCTTTGTGAAAGAAGTGTATCTAGACCATTTTAGTGTGTAGGTTAACTCCAAACCTTTATGAACCTATATACTAAAAGACATCTAGATACATTCTATTCACAAAGCTAAAACGTCTTATATTTCCGAACGGAGGGAGTAGCGTTCTGTATGTATACGAAAACTTGTTTCTAATGAAAATACAGGATGAAAAATAATTAAACACAAAACACAAAATGAAAAGAAAAACAGAAAACCCTAAAACCCATCCCCTGCCGTGGCAGCCAAATGACACAAAATGCTGCCGCGGCAGGGAACCTTTAGTCCCGGTTCGTAACACGACCCGAGGCTAAATGTCCTGCCGCCCAGCGCGCCTAGCAGGCCACGTGGTTGGACCTCTAGCCCCGGTTCGTAACTGAACCGGGCTAAAGCTTGGACCTTTAGTCCCGCTTTCGCAGCCCCGGTTCGAAATCCGGGGCTAAATGCCCTTACGAACCGGGACAAATTGCCCGATTTCTACTAGTGATGCATGATTAGAGCAGACCATACATCTTTCTCATTGCGAACATATTACTCAATTATATCGTTTTGTGGCAATTACATTATATGTGGCCCTCGCACGTACCTAGGCGGGCCACCACGGTGCACTGCAAATTGGCAACAAGAGAACATGAGCGAGAGAGCGTAGCTAAAAACCACGCATTAACTCATTGTACCATGCTGTCCGCCCATTTGTGTGTGCACTCACGTTGAGTACCTATATGTTGGACCCGGAAACCACACACTAGCTAACTTGTCGAGAATTTTCCTTTTAGACCAAGCAAGCCAAATATAATGTAAGTAAGATTGATTATTAAGAGTTCTATTAACCATTGCTTAATTTTGTTTGCAGCAGAGTAGTAGTATGTATATGTTGTGGGTCAGATTATTATGTGTGAAATAAAAAAAATACTACAGATTGTTAGAGATGTAATATGTATGTGTATACGATACGGAGTAGTACTCCGATCGTATACCATACAAACTCTGTTATGCCACATAGGGGGGTTTTCCCTATCATATAACACGTACCCGATCTCCCCTAGCCGGGGTCACGATCGTTCCCATCTAAACGAACATGGTATCAGACGCCCTTCTTCTTCTCTCTAGCTGTCGCCGCCGGTGATTCCTAAATTGCCGCCGCCAGACATCTGATCTCTCCAATTCCTACAACCAGGCCGCAGATCTCCTCCTCCCCGACCAATTCCCCTACTCGATCAAGCCTTTCCACAAAATCCCCTGAAAACTCTAGATCCGATCCCACCTCCTACAACAATGGCCACGTCTTCTTCGACACCACCTGTGGCGGCCACCATCGGTGCGCCCCTAGCTACAAAGCTCACTCGTGAAAACTTCCTCTATTGGTAGGCCCAGGTACGCCAACTCTCCGTGGAGCTCGGGTTATGCGCCTCCTTGAAGGCACGGATCCTGCTCCGCCCGAAAACCTCTCTGCCCTGGATGAAGACAAGAAGCCCATCTCGGTGCCCAACCCTGCGTATGATGCTTGGATAATTCGGGATCAACAGGTGGTTAGCTACCTTGTGAACTCCCTCTCTGAGGATGTCCTCCCACATGTTTTTGGTCTTACCCATGCCAGTGCTGTGTGGCGTGCCCTTCATGAGCTCTACTCTTCTCAGTCCAAGTCGCGAGTGTCCACTCTCCGTGGCAGCCTCACCAATACCAAGAAACTAGATATGACGGCACAACAATTTATCTCTAAGATGAAGGGATTTGCATCTGAGCTTGCTGCTGCTGGAAAACCCGTCGATGATGATGAACTTAAGGACTACATACTCAATGGTCTCGATGGCACATACAATGGACTTGTTGCTGCCATCAATGCTATACCCACTACATCCCTCAATGATGCTTGCTCGTAGCTGCTGTCTTATGAAAACCGGGATAATATGCTTGTTGCTTCTGGACAGACACTGGGACCCTTCACCTCGTCTGTTAATGCGGCTCCGCGCCGTCCGGATCCTGCTTATGGGGGTGGGTACCCAAGGCCCGCGTCACCGGCGCCATACATGCCTCCACCATCCTCCACATACACTCCCTACCCACCGGCGCCTCCTCAGTACACGCCCTACTCACCGGTTCCTCCGCACTTCCAACAGCCCATGCCCTATATGCCGCCACCACAATATCCAGCGCCGTTTGCTCCACAACCCTACAAGATGCCATACATGCCTCCTCTGTTGCCACGCCCTAATAGCCCACCCACCCCCCACCCACCGCAACATGGTCCACCTCGCCCTGACCAGACTCGTCGCCCTAAAGGGGGGCGCGACAAGAAGGGGAAACACGGTCGTGTTGCCTCTCCGTGGCAAGATGGAGTCTACTGTCAGATATGCAAAAAGGAAGGACATCCTGCAAATGAATGTTGGTGGCGTTACGGGGATGATGATGATGACACAACACCGGACCATAAAGGTGCCTATGGAGTGGATACAAACTGGTACATAGACTCAGGAGCTTCAAATCATGTTGCTAGACAATTAAACAAGCTCAATATACATGAGAACTATTAGGGACGTGATCAAGTTCACAATGCTAGTAGACAAGGTATGGACATTGCACACATTGGTCATTCTGTTTTGCATACCCCTACTAGTTCTCTTCATCTTCAAAATATTTTACATGTCCCCAATGCTTCCATGAATTTAATTTATTCTCATAAACTCACTCTAGACAACAATGCCTTTATTGAAATTCACCCATTCTATTTCTTGATTAAGGATCAGGCAACGAAGCACGTCATGTTTAGAGATCCATGCCATGGTGGTCTATATCCCCTTGTTCCAGTCTCCACGACTTCCTCCAAGCACGCCCTCGCCACCATCAAGCCATCCTCCTCCACATAGCATCGTCGTATCTGTCATCCATCCTCCTTTATTGTTCGGCAAATTCTTAGGAAGAATAAATTGTCGTACTCTCTAGACACAAATGCTCACATATGTGATCCCTGCCAACAAGCCAAGAGTCCTCAGTTGCCCTATCGTGTATCCACTAGCGTGTCTACAGTTCCTTTGGAACAATTTTTCTCTGATGTATGGGGTCCCGCTCCTCTTTCTGTTGGCAAAGATGTATACTATGTAAGCTTTATTGATGACTTTTGTAAGTTTACTTGGATTTACTTCCTTAAGAAACATTCTGAGGTGTATGAAGTTTTCCTTAATTTCCAACAATTTGTTGAGCGTAAATTTAATAAAAAGATCATTACCATGCAAACTGATTGGGGTGGTGAATATAAAAAACTCAACAATTTCTTTCGAAAAGTGGGCATCACCCATCATGTCTCATGTCCACACGCTCATCAACAAAATGGTTCTGCTGAACGTAAACACCGTCACATTGTAGAGGTTGGTCTTGCTTTGCTTGCTAATGCTTCTATGCCCTTGAAGTTTTGGGACGATGCCTTTCTCACCGCCACCTTTCTCATAAATCTTCTTCCCACCAAAGTTCTCAATTTTGACACTCCTACACAAAAACTTCTCCAAGTTACACCTAATTATAAATCTCTTCGTGTTTTTGGTTGTGCCTGTTGGCCCAACCTTCGCCCCTACAATAAGCACAAACTTTCTTTTCGCTCCAAGCAGTGTGTTTTTATTGGTTGTAGTCCTCTTCATAAAGGTGTCAAATGCCTAGATATTTCTACTGGACGTGTTTATATCTCTCGTGATGTCGTGTTTGATGAGAATATTTTTCCCTTTGCTACACTTCATCCCAATGCTGGTCGTCGTCTTCGTGAAGAAATCCTTCTTCTTCCACGGGACAACCCTCCTTCTGATACTAGTGATAGGGGTATGCATACTAATGATAATTATCTGCAAATTGTGCCTCTTGTTCCTCCTACTCAGGTACCTAGCAATACTCAGCATACATCTGCCAGTAATACAAGCTCCGATTCTGCAGAAAATGATCCAAATAGTACATCCAATAATGCCACAATAGATACAGATGAGACAACACCTGCTAGCACTGATTTTGAGGAAGATTCCAGGCAAAAATCGGCTTCGGATCGCGCTCTGACGCCACCTGGCGCTGCCCCCGAGGCATCCTCGTCGCAGCGTGTCGATTTCCCGCCCACGCTGGAGCCCGTCACCCCGTCGAGTGCGCGCCTACCCCTGCATGAACAGCTCACGCCAGCATCGGTCCCCGTCGTGACTCCTGCTCCAGTCACGTCAACTGCTACAGACAACACCAGGTCGCTGTCTTCGCCGTATACTACCAATGATGCGACTGCTGCTACTCCTCAACACATGGCCTCTGCTATGGATGATATCGACGCAGATATTTCTCTTGGATCGGTTGTGTCCGCTCCTGGTGCTCCCTCTCCTGTGTCATCACCGATACAACAACCCGCTGAACCAAGAACTCGGTTACAAAAAGGCATACGACAACCCAAGATTTATACGGATGGTACAATCAGATATGCACTTCTGACATCTACAGGTGAACCGAAAAATTTGAATGAGGCTCTCAATAATACCAACTGGAAGCTAGCCATGCAGGATGAATATGATACTCTCCTTGGTAACAAAACTTGGCATCTTGTACCTCCAAGTCGTCATCATAATATTATTGATTGCAAATGGGTTTATCGAATCAAGAGACATGCTGATGGCACTATTGATAGGTATAAAGCTCGTCTTGTTGCAAAGGGTTTTAAACAAAGGTATGGCATTGACTATGAGGATACTTTCAGTCCAGTTGTCAAAATTGCTACAATTAGACTTGTCTTGTCTATCTCGGTCTCCAAAGGATGGAGTCTACGACAGCTAGATGTAAAGAATGCGTTTCTACATGGTGTTCTAGAAGAGGAAGTGTACATGAAACAACCACTTGGTTTTCAGTCTTCCGCTACTCCAAACTATGTCTGCAAACTTGATAAAGCACTATATGGACTAAAACAAGCACCTTGAGCGTGGTATTCTCGACTCAGTTCCAAGCTACATATCCTTGGTTTTGTACCATCTAAGGCCGACACCTCCTTGTTTCTCTTTGCTGAGTCAGGTATCACAATGTTTATACTCATTTATGTTGATGATATCATCATGAGTTTGCTCTCAAAGATCTTGGAGATCTTCATTTCTTCTTGGGTCTTGAGGTTCATAAACAACAGAATAATTTAGTCTTGAATCAAGACAAATATGCTTTGGACTTACTCAGACGTGTTGGTATGAAGGATTGTACACCTTGTCCCACACCTCTTTCGGTTAATGATTCACTGTCCTTACATGATGGTTCTCCTCTTGGCCCTAAAGACAGTACTCAGTACAGAAGCATTGTTGGATCACTCCAATATTTGACTCTTACCGGACCCGATATAGCCTTTTCAGTTAATAAGGTATGCCAGTTTCTTTATGCCCCTACAACTGCTCACTGGACAGCAGTAAAAAGGATATTGCGCTATGTTCATGGTACACGCCAACTTGGACTGACTTTTCAGAAGTCGTCCTCTACATTGCTCCGTGCTTTTTCGGATGCAGATTGGGCAGGTGATCTTGATGATCGACGATCTACTGGTGGGTTTGCTATTTTCTTTGGTCCCAACTTGATTTCTTGGAGTGCCAGAAAACAACCTACTGTGTCTAGATCCAGCACTGAAGCAGAATACAAAGCGCTAGCCAATGCTACCGCAGAGCTGATTTGGGTTGAAGCTCTTGCTAGAGAACTTGGTGTCTCACTCCGGGAGAAACCATGTCTATGGTGTGACAATCTTGGTGCTACCTTCTTGTCTGCAAATCCTGTTTTTTATGCTCGCACCAAACACATTGAGATAGATTTTTATTTTGTTAGAGAAAGAGTTGTCAGCAAACAACTAGAAGTCAGGTTTATTTCCAGTAAAGATCAGATAGCTGATGGCTTCACCAAGCCTCTATGTTCTAAAAAACTAGATAAGTTTAAGCGTAATCTAAACCTCTCCCTGATTTAGCTTAAGGGGGTGTTAGAGATGTAATACATATGTGTATATGATACGGAGTAGTACTCCGATCGTATACCATACAAACTCTGTTATGCCACATACGATGCTTTTCCCTATCATATAACACAGTACCCGATCTCCCCTAGCCGGGGTCAGGGTCGGTCCCTCTAAACGAACACAGATTATTGGCACAATTAACAGATAGAGAGATGATGAGGTCGTAGAATATTGGGTTGAAGATCTTGCAAATCTTCCTTGGGACGGCAATGCAGGCGAGGAGGATGTGATGAGGCGGGGGCCGGTCACCACATGTGGCGCCATGTGCCGGCCGGCGACGCCCCCTCCGGAGGTTGATCAGTCGGTTATCTCGGTACCCCGGCGCACGGCCCCCCCGCCGCGTCAGCCGCGAGCATGCATGATGATGCATTAATGTGTATCGCGCATCAATGCGTGTGAGCTCGAGTTGGTGTCCATGCCGGCAAGATATCTCACCTCAGATCGTCAGTTATGTTCGCTGCTTGTTGACTATTTTATCTGGAGTGCTATTTTTCTCTAGCCAGGCTTGAGTTAACGTTGGGCTTCTGCTGCTTCATGCATGCATGTCGTCTCGTACTAGTAGCTCGCAGCTACCACATGGAGAGGTATCATGGATGTCCGGGGTTTAAGAGTAGTTACTAGCTAGCTTAACATGGACGATCCTACCGGCCGGCCAGAATGTGCATGCACGTAGATCAGATACATTGGAACCGGACACAGGCAACAAGTTGATTCTACGACAAAATCAAGTTGATACCGTATAAAGAGATCCATCGGTTCTTGAACAGTACTCTGCGAGCTATTAGTTGCAGCTCCTCATTTACAAATGTGTCCGATCCAACCGTTTGTGTCAGGAGTATCGCACGTTAACACACCTGCTGCACACGTTGTTAATTAGCTAATTAAGCAACTAACTGACTGGGCGGCGCCGCGGCGGTCGAGCGGCTGGCTGTCCGTGTGCGCTCGATCGCCATTAATTGATGACCATGTTGGACCTGACTTAACCACCAAAGATCAGAGATTAATCTAATCGACAGGAGCACCTAGAATATTCTCGCAAGTCAACAACAGCACGAGAAAGCACGCACTCCACCTACTTACTCTGGAGTCTGGATGTGTGACGACCGTGTGACCTACTAGATCAAGGCTCCAGTTACAAGCACTCATGTTCTTCAATCAATTCAACACGACCTACAAGATCAAGGAGTATTCAACCATTAGTATATTTATACTCCTTTTTAATATACTACAACGCTCTCAACTCCAAGTGGGCCATGGCGGACTCGCAGACTCAACGATCATAGTATATACCTGAATCTGGCCTGCATGTCTCCCAGATCCCAATTAATCTTTGTTTAAGCAAGTCTAATCATTAACTCTCATACTTACTTAGAAAACTAATGTAATCATGGCAAGTTGCCCATGTCGTTGGGATTTTGTGCTATTCCATGTGACCTAACCGTCCAAGATTTGGATCGGGCGCCAACTGCCAGGACCGGCCGCGCCGGCCGGACGGGGGCGGCGGCTGGGCGCACGACATGGGCGGCACCATCTTGTCTGACCGCGTGCGTGCAGCGCTACGACTGTACGCGCGCGCTGGGCCAAGCTGTTAAAATTAACCCTGAAAGATCACAACTTGTTGCCCCGCTCGCTCGAGCCCCGTGCTAATACTGTGTGCCAAATAGTAAAGAAACACAGTGTCAGGCGCATAGTAGATCTACTCCGTTAACTACACAACATGAGCGGGGTTTTCCCGACAGCTGAAAACCCTCGGGCTAAACCGGCTAAACCCTCGGCAAAGATGTATACCGACGGTTACCGTCGGCAACAAGCACTCGGCATCTTTTTTGACGGCAACCCTAAGCATGGCTCTCTGCACACAAAGAAAATGATGTGTCATCTACTTGACGCCGATCAAATATATGCCAAGGGCCAGGTCGTCGGCATTCCTCACTCCCCAGTTGTCGCCACATGTCCTATCTATGTCGAGGGCTTTACCGTTGGCAAACACACATGTATACCGAGGGCCAGGCCCTCGGCATCTATAACTTGCAACTCTCTCAGCTGCCGCCACATGTCCCTCTATGTAGTGGGATTTACCGTTGACATACATACAGGTATGCCAAGGGCAAGGCCCTTGGCACCCATCACTCCTAGATCTCCCGGTTGCCGCCACATACACGCAGTCATGCCGACGGTGGCCATCAACATATATGTCAGGTGGAGGCAACTGGTGGGAGCTCCTCGCGTCCTAGAACAGCTATTTGCCGAGGGTAATACCCTCGGGATATAAACTTCCCACTTTTATTGCTTCTTTTGTGGCCATTCCTACATTTAAAATTTACGCGAGTTGCATATATATATATATCGCATAGATAGTCCAAACACAAACATATCATCAAGCCAAGTTCACATATCATCGAGCCAAGTTCACATAGTCCAAACATAAACATGACAAATTCACATAGTTCAAACACAAACATGACGTTCATGTAGTCCAAACAAGAGCACCGGAAGTTCTCATAGTTACATCTAGCACGAGCATGACAAAATGAAACCGTCCGCATATAGCCATGTTTGCCGACAGCTTCCTTTTGACGAAGGTATTTTTCCAGCCATAGTCAAACGGCCGAGGGCCCTGACGGACAAAAAGCCGTCGGCATATAAAAAGCCGTTCCTGTAGTGTCTAGGAACCTGACCAATTTTGTGGTGATGTAAACCTTGTGTTTGTAGGGTGGGTAAGCCTTCGTTCTTTTCTGATCTTGTCACCACCAGCAGGGTGTGACACCAATTTTCCCGTGCACATGCACGGTGATCGTGAGACCCATCATTTTCATTTTATCCTATCTTCGTCTTTCCAGCTGCTAT
Organism: Avena insularis; assembly: GCA_023614405.1. Classification (NCBI taxonomy): domain Eukaryota; kingdom Viridiplantae; phylum Streptophyta; class Magnoliopsida; order Poales; family Poaceae; genus Avena; species Avena insularis. Next base: position 87,770,809 of record CM042696.1, on the reverse strand, counting down.
ATATATATATATATATATATATATATATATATATATATATATATATATATATATATATAAGGCCTAGCTAGCTAGGGTTGATCTGGAAAAGCCCGGACAAAAGTCAGGCCGCATTATTATATCGACAACAGCGAATTTCATGTTTCGTTTCGCCACGTCGCGTTTCCATTTTTTGCCTACTCGGGCTGATCGGTCTGACGGTTGTATATACTCCCTCTGTTTCAAATTACTCCGCGCGCACGCTTACCTAGGTGGTCTAGTATTCTCTCATTTTTCATCAAAAAATTCTTAGAATTTTTGGTATAAGTAGTACATATTTTATACTATCTATTTCAAAAATTCACGGATTTTTTTGAATGAAAAATAAAAGAGTATTAGTTCACCTACATAAGCGCGTCGGCGGAGTAATTTGAAACAGATGGAGTATATATGTGGAGAGAGCAGACACATTATTCCACTTATATGAATGCATGGCTGAGGTCTAGCTAGCTGAACTAGTAGGTGTTCTCTCCTCGATCTCCACATTTAATCAAGTACTAGTACAAGTATGATGTAAGTAGAGTGTTGTAGTCGTACGTATACGTGCCCCTATGTACGACAGGCGTACGTGGTGCACACCACACCACCTAACTAGTGTCGTGATGCATGGCACTGCGCGGACGGGCGGTAGATGTGATAATCATCCCTCTGCTTTCCTGCAACTTGCAAACTACAAGTGCTTGAAATCGAACTTGCCACTTGCTAAGCTAGCTCCATTATGCCGGGGAATTGACAGGACAGGTGCAGTACTACTGCCCGACTGGCTAGAAGTTGTGCCATGCACGTTATTGTCTAATGACCAATAAGTTGGAGCAAGCATACGCTCTCTCTAGTGTCTACTATGCACAACCACACAAGTATCACATTTTTTTTAAACGAACCGGCTGACATGCATGCATACGAGTACCTAGAGGGGCTAGAGTTTAGGCAGCCAAGGATACCTATATCTAACTTGCGGACGGCGGACAAGCATCCATCGCAAGCAAGTGCAGTGTGTGCTTAATCATCTAGCACATTTTGATAGTTCAGGAGCTCTATGGTCCATGCATGTATATGAACGATCAGGTAGAGTACAAGAACACGCATCTCTATATATGATCTATCCCTCCAGACCACCATAACACTATTCCCGGTCAATTCGACGCATCATCATTAGCCCCGTGACCTGACATCCTCCTAGCCACTAAACACAAACGGCCGGTAGGCGAGCTACTACGAACAATAGAGATCGGGCGGGCCCGCGAAATTATTGTTGGAAAGCTCGCTAGAAGCATCTGCATCAGCCAATGGAAATCCGGCGGGTGCCAAAGCGCAACACAGAGAGAGACTGCAAGTATAATAAGGTCCAGTCAGCAGACTATAAGACTTAAAATAGTATATTTGTGCTTAGTTGGATGTGAGAGAAGAGGAGAGATAAGAGGAGTGAATGCTTAGTTAAGAGCCAGCTGCAGCACGTGCTCCTAGGCACTATGTGAGAGTGAAAAGTGGGTCATACATTAATAAAGTAGTATATTTTGACATTTAACTATTGTACACGTTGGCTATTAGATTGACTCTAGATGACATGGACATGGCTTATAGCCAACAGCTGGCTCTACTATTGCCCTTACTCTAACTGAATCGATCAGCAGATCGATTAGAGCAAGGATGACTCGACTATAAGAGTTTAAATACTAATACTATTATTTTGCTTAGTTGGAGGAGAGAAAATAGGAGAGAGAGGGTAAGCTCTTATGCGAAAGGCAGCTCTAGCACGTGCTCCTAGACACTTTGTAAGAGTGAAATGTAGGCCGTACATTGATAAAGTAGTACACTTTTATATCTAATTAGTGTACATGATGATTACTATAAAAAAGCTGTAGATGACTTGACACTTTGCTTACAGCCAGCTGCTGACTCTACTATTGTTCTTGCTCTTATGTTGCCACTACTAGTGTTTGTATATACGGGAAAAGGGGTTCATTTTTATGGCCAAAAGACCTACTACTACTTCGAGTGAGGTAGGCCTGACACGTGTACGGTCTTGGGGATTAATTATGCTGCCCAACTACGGGTCAGCAGGTGTCTGGCTAAGTGGCTATGCATTTTTGTATCGCGGTGTAGTTAAATTTTTTAGGTTCGGAAATCAGTCTAGAGTGTCAGACAGGAAGTTGGGTCTAAAGTCTCGTTACGCACAACGCTGTTGCACTCTTTTATCAATTTATTAGGTTATTATAGAATTATTTAGATGTACGAACAACAAATTTAATTATGTGGTAATTAGTGCCTGTTTCCTAGCGTTTTCGGTTACCTCTCTGGCGATAGGCGATTCCTAGGTTTCAAGGCAAAATCTGGTGCGGCGGAGATCAATCTCGGCTTCACATCTGGGTCTCCGCTCTTCATCGATCACGGGATCTCTCTCGTCCCCCTTAGAACCTCATGTTCCGGATCTCGTACTCTCATTCGGGGTGACTACGGGGCGAATCTTGGTTTTCTACCCACCCTTGGCGGTGTCGGTGTATTGGATCATGACGGTGACTGATGGCGGATGAACGGATTGCGGCGGCGAAGGGCAAATCGGCGGCGGGGATGGGACCCAATCTGGGGGCCCAAACTGCGGCTCCGGTGGCGCCACTGACGGGGAAGAATTCTTGCGCTCCTGATTTAGATTCTAGCGCGAGCGACGGGGTGGCGGCCATGATGGGTCGCCTCAAATTAACCTCAAAGGAGACTAAAACATTTGTTCTTGATGAGGAGACAGAGGCGATGGTGAACTACCTAGAGTGGGCTCTAGTAGGGAAGGTCCTGGCGCCGAATACCCTTCACATTGAAACGATCAAGGCGGTTCTCCGTTCGGCCTGGGGAAACCTTAAAGGTATGATGGTGCGACATATGGGACCTAATTTGTTTTTGGAAGAGTTTGAATCACAGGCAGATATGCGGCGTGTTATGCATGGTTCACCTTGGGTCATTGGAAAGAATGTTGTTCCGCTGAAGGAATTTGATCCCAAGGTACTGCCGTCTAACATCATTTTTGACAGACTACTGTTATGGGTGAGGATCTATGGCCTCCCCTTTACTTTGATGAACTCGGAGCATGGTGGTCCTCTTGCTAGTATGATTGGTAAGGTGGACAAGATGGATGTTGATGAGAAGGGAAGAGCATGGGGGGGATTACCTCCGTGTGAGAATCAATGTGGATGTTTCTGAAACCTTTATGCGGTGTGTGGCAGTGGAGTCGGCAAGCTTGAAACGTACTATTTTCTATGAGGTGAAGTACGAGAGGCTCCCGTTATTCTGCTTCTCTTGTGGTTTACTGGGGCACTCATCAGTGGCCTGCCCTACACCTGCTAGTAGAGATGCAGAAGGTAAACTACCATGGGATGGAGAATGGGTGTGTGTTCCAGACCCTTGGAGAAAGGACCAACGATCATCATCGGGCCTCGGTTCGCAATCTGCGCAGGGGTCTAGTACCCAGCTAACTGGTACACAAGGGAAACCGTAGGAGGTAAACTCTCCGGTTAAGCCTCGGAAGCCCCGAGCGAGGAAACAAAACATGGTTGTGGGAATAGATGGTGTAAATGGGGCTGTTAATGGCAGGACGTCTGGAGTAAAACGCAAGTAGGGTTACAAACCAAAGGCACCGGTCCTGGCTATTACAAATTTTCCCACTAACACGGGAGATGGTGTCCATGGGGACATACAGAGTCACGGTGGCTGTATCAAATTCAGATGCTGGAGGAGAACAGCGGAGCAGCGACTCAAATAAAAAACAGAGGAACAGTGGCATCGAAGCTACTACACGATCGGCGGATCAGGCGGAGGCTGTGGAGCAGCCCTGCCACCCGCAATGAGTATCCTTGTGTGGAACTGTCGAGGGCTTGGGTCTGACTCGACAATAGGTGAGCTACGCTGGCTTGTCAAGAAATACAGACCTATTTTCCTTTTTCTTTCAGAAACGAAGATGAAGGACAAAGTGGCCCGGAGATTAATGTGGTCATTAGGATATTCTAACCGTCTTGGTGTGAGTAGTAATGGCCAGAGTGGTGACCTGATCTTATTCTGGATGCAGCCATACTCTGTTTCACTAAGAGGATCAAATTCATCGATGTGGATGTCACAGCGGAATCAGGCATGTCTTGGCGAGTATCCTTTGTGTACGGAGAGCCTCGGAGAGAAAAACGGCATGAATTCTGGGATTTCATGAGACGAATGTGTACCAACTGGACAGGTCTATGGATCTGTTGTGGAGATTTTAACGAGGATCTTAGTCAAAATGAGCATTATGGCTCTAGCAATCGGTCTGACACTCAAATACAGTTGTTCAAGGAGTGTCTAGCTGATTGTGGTTTGTCCTACATGGGGTACTCTGGCCCTATGTTTACATGGACTAACAAACAGGAGGCAGACTGCAATGTCCGGGTCAGGTTGGATCGTGTGGTGGCAAATGGAGAATTCAAACTTCTTTTTAACGATTATCATGTGGAAAATGTCATCACCACGACCTCTGATCATTATGTTGTCTTCATAGACCTGAAGAAAACCTCTGATGAGTGTCTGATTCAGCCGGTGAAGATGGGCTTCAAATTTGAGGCGGTCTGGTTGAGATCGCCTGATTACAAACCTATGCTAGAACGGGCCTAGGAAGATAACACACATGACTCCATGTCACTGCAGAATACATGGGCTAAATTGAAACGGGTTGGTACCTCCCTAGCCCAGTGGAGCATTGACTCTTTCGGCTCAGTCCGAAAAACGATCCTGAGATTGGAGCGTTGTTTGAAATACCTCCGCTTGGCGCCATGGGGCACCGGATCTGAGGAGATCAAGGACGTCGAACGCAGTCTGTGTGAGATGTTTGAAAGGGAGGAAATAATGGCAAAGCAACGATCTTGAGTTGAGTGGTTGAAGGAAGGTGACCGTAACACATCCTTCTTTCATGCACGTGCATCGGCTCGCCGGAGAACTAATAAAATCAAGTTTTTGTTGCAAGAAGATGGTTCAAGGTGCTCGGAAGTTTCCGAGATAAAGAAAAGAGTGGATAGGTTTTATGAAGACTAATTTAGTACTGGATGCAATAAAGGGTAAGGTCACTGATGAGATGAACATTGAGCTATGTAAACATTACTCGGATGATGAAACCAGAACCGCTCTTTTCTAGATGGGTCCTACTAAAGCACCGGGGATTGATGGTTTCCCGACCCTTTTCTACCAAACCCACTGGGATTTTAAAAGGGACGCTTTCAGTATGTGTATTTAAAATATCACAAGTATCATTAGAATTATCACATATGGGAAATGAAGTATGTAACACCCCAAAAATGATAATCAAGATTATCAAGTTCTAATCATCCAAAATTAGGGTTAACAAAAACTTTTATTACTAATTTGAATGTGAATGCATGTGTGATTTGCATTAGTGTATGATTGAGTGAAATTGCCATGTTTGATTGCTACAAATGATAAGAAATGGTGTAAAGATGAATACTACATCATCTAGGCCAATTATAAACAAAATCCAAAGAAAAAAATCAAATATAAAGTATATGATCAAATGGTCATTTTGACCAAAGTTAACCACTAGGCCACTTTGTGAGTTCCTAGTAAAGAATTTCTAACAGAAACATTTCTATTTCCTTTCACCCCTTGCTAGACCAAGTAAAAGTGAACCCAAACCCACTTTACAAACTCACATAAACTATTTCCAAATATATTTAAAGTACAATTCAAAATTGAATCAAGTTCATATGGTAAGATCACCAATTTGCAAAAACCACTCAAATCAATTCACCTAGACCCACCCAAGAAACCAGAGACTACCAAGCATAAGATTAGATCACTCACCAAATTTCATTCAAAAATTTCAAATTTCAATTCTTGCAGCCATTTAGTCGAACACCTTGCAGACACAATTTAAACCAATGCCTAACTTCACTGCTTTGAGCAGTGATCACTCACCCCTCTGTCCCCTCTTCACTCTCCTGGTCTCCCCCAACACACAGCAGCGCTAGACACGCAACCCCTCTTTGCCGTTGCACCAGTGCAGCGCCGCCCGGAGCTTGCCACACCGGCCGACCATGGACCGCTCGCTAGAGACCACGCCGTCCTCGTCCATGATGTCCAGCAGACAGGCGCCACACCACCGCTACCCCCTGTCCAGCCCTCGATCGCATGCGAGCCATGGACCACCCCAGCATCGTCGCGCACACTTTCTCTACGCCGTGCCGAGGGCGCGCCAGAGCACCGTAGCCGACCAGCTCGCACGCGCCGCGCCTCGCTCGCTCCGCGCGTGCACACACTCGCCATAACACCAGCTAGCTCACAGACATCCCCGTTCACCGCCGCGTGACCCGTAGCCCCATGCGCCGTCTCAAACACTGCCAGTTCCGCGCAGAGCACCACACGTGCCCGACCATCCTCGGCCGCCCCGTGCCACACCATTAAGCCCGTGATGACCGCCAGGAAGCACTGCGTCGCCCCTACCCTCAGCCACGCTGATAGCTCGCTGTACCGCCGTCGCTGGAGAAACCATCCCATCCTTCTCTATCCCCTCACCGGTGTATAAATAGAGGCCCTCTCCGCCTCAATTCACCACACCACCTCACTCCCCACTCCTCACAACACCTCCCACACGCTTTCTCAGAGCAAGGCGAGCGCCGCATCGCCGGAATTTGGTCAGAGTCCGCCGCTGCAGAGGAGAAGAGGAGCTGTCGATTGGAGCCACCCCAGGAGCTACCGTGACCACCGTTCGAACCGCCATCGTCTACAACATTGTTCGCCCCCATCGCCGACCCTAGATGGAGCCCAGGTGAGCCTCACACGACCCCCACTGCCGCATTAGGGTTCAGACCTCGCTGGAGCTGTTCGTCGTCGACGATGAACCTCAGCCGTTAGATCAGGTTCTAATCGTAGGGCCTAGATTAAAAGATACCATTTCGGTTAGATAGAGTCGCTGACTAGTGGGACCCCCTGTCAGTAGCCCTCTGTGCCGCGCTGTGCAGATTGGGCCGGTCCAATTAGTTTCCCGCGCAGAGCCCAAAGATTCAAGTAATTCTTTTCCATTTTAGTTAAAACCAGTTTCTGTCAGTAGATTCAAAAATCAATTCAAAGAGATTCACTGAACCAAATTGCATGATTTTAATTTTGTTAGAAAGATATTTAAATTATCTATCCAAGCCTGTTGGATTCAAACCATTTGAAATTATAGACCATCTATAGTAAAAATAACAAGACAGATACTTTTCCACATTCAAACATTTTTCAAAAATCAACCATAAATGCTTTTGAGTTGATTCCAACTCTCAAAAATCACATTTGACAAGATCTATCTGAATATATAAAAATATTTAGGTTTACATGCAGTGACATTGAACTAGTACCAAAAGTATGCTTGTTAGGCATTTCTAGTTACTTTAATTCTATTAAATGATAATCTTAAACTTTATAAAATATGACCACCACTTTAAATCACATTCCCATGTATTAGAATATGTGGTGATGACATGTGTCAACATGATCCCATATTTTAATTGGAGAATATTAAACCTTAAGTATTTTCAATGAGTAGAAATTACTTTTCTAAAATAAGACAAACAAGATTAAATCTTTATTTCATGTGATGATTGTGATGATGCTAGATCATCAAGTGTGAGCCTTAGTGTGCTAAATAGAAATAGTTAAGTATTGTTTGGTGATTGTGTACCTCGTATTCATTTATAGACGATAGTATCGACCCGGGATACGAGGAGGAGGAGTACTACCAAGAAGAAGAAGAAAACTTCAACCACTGCACTACCCAAGGCAAGCTAACACTTGCAAGTATTATACCTATGCAAGCCTAGCACTACAATTTAACTATGAAAGTTAACCCTTGCCCACTTGATAACTTAAGAAAAATGCATTAGGCATGCTTGGTTATATAACTTTGATTATACCAATCCCAAGGTTTACTTGCAAGCTTTATTCTTTTACTTTACCAAAGTTTTTTACTTTTAGTTAGTGCTTTGTGAGTATTTGGAAGAATAGTATAGATACCATAAAGAGTATAAAAATAGGCCTACTAGTTATACTTAGATGTCATTCCAAGGCATGAGATTAGAGTTGGATAGTTACACTTGATTAGCACTCCTCTTTAGTAAATACCCTCAACTTTAGTGGCTAGTGCTAAGCATAAAAGTTGATCACTTTAGATGGGAATACTTGGTGAAAATGATTATGAAAACCTTGGAATGATGATTCATTCTATTGAAATGTTTGGACATGTGTTGAGAAACACTAAAGGATTTTATGATGAACATGTTGAGGCATGAGCCTTAGCCCTTTATAAAAACTGATGGTTGGGTTCAGATGCGACACCATTCCAATTTTAGCGTACAACCATAATGCCTGAATTGGGTAGGGATTAACTGGAAGTTTATATGCCTTAGTATGGGTTCCCTCGCGGAAGAGGTTGATCCGAGGCTACTTCATGAGTGTGAATGTCCACCTATGCAGTGCCCAGGATGGCAGATGGCCATGGCTGGGAGGCCAAGCTCATAGGCGAGGTGCCTAAACTAGAGTGTGTAATTGAAAGGTTATGATTGATTAACCGCATACTAAGTATGATGATTCGGGATTATCCCTGACGGATGTATCGAATTTTGTGGTGAAAGTGTACCACCTCTACAGAGTGTCAAACTATTCGAATAGCCTTGTCCGTGGTCGTGGACAGTTGGGGTGGCCATACTGTTCCGTCGTAAGATGTTTTCAAAATGACTTGTGAATTGAACTATGACTTTGACTTGACCACAACAGGGTTGTGAACATGAAAACTAGGTTCCCACTTAAGTGATTTAGAACATGAACTTAGTTTTCTTTACTTCTAAACTCAATATGAAATAAACCTGGCTTTTTGCAAATAAACCTAGAGCTTAAGTTTTCTACTAGAACTACCTTACTTACTAGTGATAGTTTGCCAGTACTTAAAGAGTACTCCTGGCTTTGTCCCTGGCTATTCCCGTGGCCAGACTATGAGGAGGACTACCAGGATGATGGACAGCAGGAGGTCTACGACAACTACGATCATCTCCCATCGTCAACATTGCCTGTGACCCTAAATATGGAGCCCTTACTACATTTATTTTCTGCTGCTTGATTTGTATTAAGACTGGATGATGAGATCCTTTATTTGTAAGACCTTATTATGGTTTGTAATGGATGATATACTATGGTACCAATTCTGTTATATCTCGCAAAAATGGTAATCCTAGGATTGCGAGGTATGGCATAACAGGCATCTGGGATTAAAAATTGGAGTGTTGACAAGTTGGTATCAGAGCCATCCTGACCATAGGAGACCCTAGTTAGAATGGACACCCAAACAAAAACTTAGTTTCAAAACAAAAGAAGTGAGTATTTATGAAAACCTATTCCCATTCTTATCCTTGATTCTTTCAAAAAAAGTCATGTTCCTCAACAATTCTTGCATTCCTACATAAAATTTGACACACTTGATCACCTCACTAACTTACTCACCCTAAATTCTTATAGATGGAAGTCCAGTATTGCAAGTTCTACCAGCTGGGCAACGAAGGCCAACTGATCTTTGAGAGGGATCTAGATGCACTGTCAGAGTATCTTGAGCGCCCGCATCCGTAATTCTTTGGAGCCCAACTCAACGATCACATAGGAGGAGATCTATAATGGCTGATAGTTGCAGATCTCAGAGGCAAGATGGAAGCACCCACTTCGGAGAAGATCCAATTCACCTTGCGTGAGAACAACTGGCTAGATGGATTAGCCAGGGCTATGCATGAAGCTCTTGCCCGTCTATGTGGGCAAAACATCAACCTGGTCTAGGGAACTCCCTTTGCTCACTTTTCAAGGCGTGATTCTATGGGAATGCCCTTGGAGATGCCAGGAAACCCAGAGTTGAAGCAGCAGGTGGACAATCTTGACTTCATGTTGTATGATAGGCAGAAGGAGTTGGACAACGCCCATGCCTACGCCAACCACAACCATGCCATTGCAGTCAAGAAGGACCAGACCCTCGTCATTCTCGCCAAGGAGTGCCAATCACTTCTTTGTTAGCGTGACAAGAAGGATCGCACCATCGATCGTCTTCGCAAGAAGGTGGCCGCTCTCGAGAAGACCATCCGTGAACAGGAAGTCCAGCTTGAAGCGAAGGAGGAGGAAGGTGAAGATATCCAGGGAGATCTTTACTCTTACCTCAGTGATGACAACGACTACCTGGAGGATGATGCGATGGAGTTCCACACTAATGATGATGATTCCGACTTCATTGATGATGATTAGATGCACTTGAGCACTACCGTAGGAATGAGTTGTACCGGTCCCACTATATCGTAGTTTCACAGAATGGTTATTAAAACCATCTGTTTTCTATTTGTGTGTGGTGTGTGTTTGTATGGTGTGCTTTGAATAAATGAATGAGAGGAAGTTGTTAGTTTGCAAAACCTGAGTCAAACTCAAAGTTTCAATCTTTTGAAACAAAACCATGAACCCTAGAGATTTCCCCCTTATCTCATTATATATCTCAATCTTCAGATGACTCGTGGAAACCCCAGAGGAGACAGTTCATCTCAAGACCCGATGCTACAGATTCTGCAAATGCTAGTTTCTGACCGTGAAGCTAGTAGATCCGAACACCAAGCCAACCTATCCACTCTTCAACAGATAGCTCAGATGGCCCACAATAACCAAGGTCATGGAAACCAGGATCACCATGGATCCAAGCTTAAGAACTTTCGGAATACCAACCCACCTATCTTTAGTAAGTCTGAGGATCCCTTAGATGCTGATGACTGGCAACAAACCATGGAGAACAACTTGGAGGTCATAGGAGTTGAAGCCAATGAAAAAGTACTGTTTGCCACCCATTATCTGGCAGGAGATGCAAGAGCCTGGTGGAATAGCACCCGTATGATGAGCGAAGGTTAGATGATGACTTGGGAAGCATTCAAGATTAAGTTCAGCCGGACCCATGTGCCCCAAGGTTTGGTCACTGATACATTGCAAATGTATCTATAATTTTTGATGTTCCATGCTTGGTTTTATCCACTTTCTTGTGTTTTGTCCACACTTTGGAGTACTTTTCATATGATTTCTTGGACTAACCTATTAACAAGAGCCACGGTTAAATTGTTTTCTGCTGTTTTTGGTTCCAAAAAGTCAGAAAATGAATATTCTCAGAATTGGATGGGACAAAAGCCAAAGTGCCTATTTTTCCAGAAGACATCAGATGCCAGAATACGAGACGGAGAAGGGCTGGGGGCCGACCACACCACCTGGCCGTGCGGCTAGGCCTGGCTCGCGCCAGGGGGTGGTCTGGCCGACCCCAGCATCCCCTCGGCCTCTCCTTCCACCTATATATTGCCCTTGGGACGAAAACCCTAAGTACCCGATCAAAAATCCACAAAAGAGTGTGTAGCCGCCGTCATCTCCATCCCTAGATCGGGAGGGATCTGAAGCTCTTCTCGGCACCCTGCCAGAGAGGGGAATTCACCCTGGAGGCCTTCTTCATCATCATGCAAGCCTCCGGTGTGATGCGTGAGTAGTTCATCTCTGGACTATGGGTCCATGTAGTAGCTAGATGGCTGGTTCTCCTCCTTTGTGCTTTCATGTCTAGATCTTGTGAGCTCCGTTCATGATCAAGATCATCTATTTGTAATTTTGCATGTTGTGTTTGCGGGGATCCGATGGATATTGAGATGCTATTTCAGATTGATTATTGATTCTATCATGTCTTTGCTATTTGTGATCTTGCATGCTTTCCGTTGTTATTAGCTATCTTGGCCAAGTAGATGCTAGCAACTCCAAGAGTTAGTATTTATGCTCGATAGTGGGTTCATGCCTCTGGTAATCTGGGGAAGTGACAGAAATCTCTAAGGTACTAGATGTGCTGTTGCTACTAGGGAGAAAAAACAATCCTTTGTTCATAGAACAATCGTATTGTTTAATTTACACGCAATTCATAAAGCAATAATCTGTTGCTTGCAACTTAATACTGGAGGGGGTTTGGATGATAACCTGAAGGTGGATTATTAGTCATAGATGCAGTTGGATGGCGGTCTATGTATAATGTTGTAATGCCCAATCAAGTCTCAAGGGAGTCAAGATGATTAGTATATGCATGTATTGCTTTCTCGATGTTTGTCAATTGCCCTGCTGTAATTTGTTCACCCAGCATGTTATCTATCTTAAGGAGAGCCACCTCTAGTGAACTATGGATCCCGGTCCTTTTCTTTAACATACAATCTACAAACTGTTTACTGCTTTGTGTTTACTTTCTGCAAACTATTACTTCCTTCCATTCAATACGTTTAATCCTTTGTTTTCAGCAAAACACGGTGAGATTGACAACCTCATCGCAAGTTGGGGACAAAGTTTTGTGGTTGTGTTGTGCAGGTCTCCACGTTGCTACTAGCACCGGTAGTGCGCCCTGCCAAGGCTCAGCTAGCAACACCTTTGGGGTGTTTCCTTGCTCCTACTGGTTCGATTAAACCTTGGTTTCATAACTGTGGGAAACTTGTTGCTGTGCTCATCATACCTTCCTCTTGGGGTTCCCAACGAGTTGTACATCAACACTAAGCCATCAAGCATTTTTCCGGCGCCGTTGTCGGGGAACGAAGAAGTAGAAACTCCCACGTCAACACCGCACCAGCATTTTTCTGGCGCCGTTGCCGGGGAGTCAAGGACATCTTTACAAGGGGAGTCCCTCATAACCAATCTCTTTACTTTGTTATTTTTGTTTTGCTTAGCTTTCTTTTGCTTAGTTTGCTTTCTTTATCAAAAACACACAAAAAAACCTTTCTTAAGTTGCTACTATGTCTAGCTTTGCTCCAATCACTATGTTACCCGAGGAAATGATTTTCACTTCTAAACAAGGAATTGAGGAAAGTTTTAAGGAAGCTTGGTCTAGAATCTCTGATCTACATGAAAAAACTGAGCCTAAAATGACACAAAGCTTGTTCCTTAGCAGTTTTCACCTTGGAATTGCTCTTTGCTATAGATATGCTTTAGATGCTATTGTGGGAGGAGATTTCCTCCAATGTAATGAGGATGATGCTATAAATGCTATAAAGAAATTGATCCTCACTTACAACTTGCCTAGCCAAACTGATATTTCTTTCACAAGAATATTTGCTACATTGAACACTCTTGAGACTAGAACTACTAGCTTTAAAGATTGATATAATACACTTAGGGAGCATCACAATTATGTCCCAATAAATTCTGAACCATCAAAGTGGCTCCCTATAGTAAAGATTGAGATAAACACTGAAACTTTTCAAGCTCGCTGTGATATCATGTCTGAATTTTGTCTTATGCCCAAAGATATTTATGAATCTTTGAATCTTTGGGGGCTTACTAAAGGAGGAAAAGAAATATCTCTTGCTAATAAGGCTACCATATTACCTATTGTAATAGCTGAAGGAGTGTTTACAAAGATCCTTGGGAAAAAATGATTTCTACTGATTATCTTGTTATTGAATGTGCAGGAAAAGGACAAGTTACACTTGGAAGGTACTTATTAGAACTTCTTGGAGCAATAATAGATGTGGGAAAGGGGACCATGCACCTTTCTTCTCCACCAAACAATCATATTTTCCCCAAGGTTAAGAATAAAAGTAAGAGAGGTAAGGGCAAGAAATTTGGTCTTAATACTAAATCCTTTTTCTTGCTTCTTATGCCTAATTTAAAGGTGTTAAAGAAAAGTACTTATTGGGAGATAACCCAAAAGTTTTAGATGAGTCTTGGAAGTTATTACTTCAGTAATAACCGCTCTTTATCCTTTTTATTTGCTTTTTGTGCCAAGAGTAACCTCTAATGAGAGAGAAGTAATGATTGGGAAAGTTGTTGTCCTGAAACAGATTTCTGTGCTTCACCGTAAAAATTCGTGTAAAATATATGAACGTATTTTTGAGGCGTGAATTTTGGTGATTCTGCCCCAGGTTGTTATCTAACTTTCGTTAGTTCAACACTTTTTGATTTGAGCAACAGAAGGTCTTCGAAAAAATTTATCTTTACCTGCTGGTCTGTTTTGACAGATTTCTGCCATTTTCTGCATTTGCTTCTTGTTGGTTCCTTTTTGAGTTCTTTTGGAGAATTGAGCTTTTTGAGGGAAGTGCTACAGTAGCTAGTGTTCTAATGGAAGTTTATTTGGTGTTAGAACTGAACCTTAAGACTTATTTATCTTGAATGCACTAATGTTGCTAATAAAGACTGTGTGAAGTTTTGGATGAAGGAAAAATTGCAGGTGTATGGAAGGAATGAGTAATGAGATGAAGGATGGACTAAAGCTCAAGCTTGGGGATGCCACGCGTGTCACCCCAAGAAATTTCCAAGAAGTACAAGCGTCAAAGCTTGGGGATGCCCAAGGCATCCCCTTCTTCATCAATAAAAATCTCAGGTTTCTTCCAAACGCTTCACTTTTATTGTTTCATGCACAGTTGTGTTGTTCTTGGAGCGTCTTCTTTTTATTTTTTGTTTTGGTTTTAGTTTTCTTTTGTTTGCTTAGTTTTCTGAATAAATTAGTTGGACCCCCTCTTTCATACATTGGTTTTCAAATAGTTTGGTTTGGTTTGGAAAAGAGTAGGAAAGTTCATACTTATGTGGTAAAAAGAGCTTGTTTTTGACTGTGGCCTATGCTTTGTCATGTCATGCTTGATATTGTTTTGGCTTTATGCTTAGTATTCTTTGCTCTAGCATGAATTGTTATAAACAATTGAGATTGCTTAATGTGCCTTGGATGAATCATGCGTTGTTTGAGCATATTAAAGCATAATATAGTGGTATTCTCCTTTGATGCTTTATTTGGGTTGACTTGGCGCATGCTCACACCATGTTATGACTATATCAAGTCACCATAGCCTTTATGATCCTTTAGTTTTCAACTTGTAGTATCACTTTATGCTTTGATCAATGATGTTTTGTCGCTCTGCATGATTATGGCCATTATTGCTCTCTTAGTTTGTCTCTCCCAGTCTTTTGCTAGCCTCCACCACCAAGTATGAGTTCCACTCATGCATCCAACTCCATAAACCAAGTTATTCCAAAGAGTACACCATACCTACCTACTAGCTTATGCTATTCCAAGTATATTCATGCTTTTGTTTACCTTCCAAATTAAACTTGTTATGAGAAAACTAGTGATTAAAGATCTCACGAACTTGATGGCACACTTTACTTTACTTGCCCTTAATAAACTTGAACCATTGTGTCGTCTATGTTGTATATGCTTGCACTTATTTGCTGGGAATTAGCAGAACCATGCTTTCATGGGGAACGCTTTCAACATTGCACTTGTACTTTGTACCCCGTTGATATCATGTTCTTTTGCTTACAGATCCCGGCGGTGTGAAATAAAAGTGGAACTTGTAAGATCATGGAGTTTGTATGTGTGTTAGAGAAACGCCTGGGCCGCTAGTCTAAGCCATGCCTAATCATGGTGGAAACTTGCAGCATCACCATAATGAGCACTCTATGAAGCATCCTCAATAAAAACCTATGCAAATAGAAAATAAAAAAATCACCGAGATGCTCATTGTCTGCTTGCCTTGTCATTTTGATTATGGGATAGCTCCTGTATCATGTGCAAGGGGTACCCCATTGGAGGTTCTTTATGATACATATGTACTTAAAATGACAAGAGCTTACTTGTGACTAAAGTTGAGTAGCATGAGGTTCGGTCTTCGTAAGTAAGGGGCATGATATTTCGGTTAATAACTTGCCAAGCATATCCTCTTAGTTGTGTCACTTTAACCTTAATCACCTTAAAGATGCTTATGATAGGGGCAATAAGAGCTGAAAGCTATAAGTACCATAATTTTTGGAAGCTCTTTATGAGACTTGAATCCCTACTTCCTTCTATGAAGGCCTTTCTTCCACCATTATATTGAGTCTCCACCTTCTACCTTTATGCACCTACTTTGAGAGCATAGTGGCCATTCTTAGTTCTATGTGCATTGTCCCAAGACTAGTTGATTGATGCATAACTTGATATTGCTTGTTTTAAACTATTTGTATCTAGTCACTCTTATGAACTTTTAAGGTGTCCTATGCATTTATATTTGCTACTCTACGAGGGACAAGCTGAATACTATTATGCTATGTTTTCTTTCTGTGAAACAAATAAACGTCTTGCAAAGCATTGTTATTTATGAATCTTTTGTTTATGCCTTTTCATGTTGCATCATAGTTTCTTTATCTTATTGCTAGAACTTTGTCTTTCATGTTATGATTGAAGTACTATGATCCCCGCTTTGAATGTTTTACAAATACTTTGATCAAGTCTTTGATGGTGCATGTCACCTCAAAAATTATTCTTTCTTTTTATCACTTACCTACTCGAGGACGAGCAGGAGTTAAGCTTAAGGATGTTGATACATTGCAAATGTATCTATAATTTTTGATGTTCCATGCTTGGTTTTATCCACTTTCTTGTGTTTTGTCCACACTTTGGAGTACTTTTTATATGATTTCTTGGACTAACCTATTAACAAGAGCCACAGTGCTAGCTGCCTATTTTCTGCTGTTTTTGGTTCCAGGAAAGTCAGAAGATGAATATTCTCGGAATTGGACGGGACAAAAGTCATAGTGCCTATTTTCCGGAAGTCATCAGATGCCAAAATACGAGACGGAGAAGGGCTGGGGGCCGGCCACACCACCTGGCCACGCGGCCAGGTCATCCCAGCGCTAGGGGTGGTCCGCCGACCCAGACCCCTCGGCCTCTCCTTCCGCCTATAAGATGCCATCAGGACGAAAACCCTAAGTACCCGATCAAAAATCCACGAAAGAGTCTGTAGCCGCCGTCATCTCCATCCTAGACCGAGAGGGATTTGAAGCTCTTCCCGACACCCTGC
This sequence comes from Avena insularis, assembly GCA_023614405.1. Lineage (NCBI taxonomy): Eukaryota > Viridiplantae > Streptophyta > Magnoliopsida > Poales > Poaceae > Avena > Avena insularis. The sequence goes on along the minus strand of CM042696.1, from coordinate 87,753,929 downwards.
CGGAGAGGGGAATTCACCCTGGAGGCCTTCTTCATCACCATGCAAGCCTCCGGTGTGATGCGTGAGTAGTTCATCCTTGGACTACGGATCCATGTAGTAGCTAGATGGCTGGTTCTCCTCCTTTGTGCTTTGATGTCTAGATCTTGTGAGCTTCGTTCATGATCAAGATCATCTATTTGTAATTTTGCATGTTGTGTTTGCGGGGATCCGATGGATATTGAGATGCTATTTCAGATTGATTATTGATTCTATCATGTATTTGTTATTTGTGATCTTGCATGCTTTCCGTTGTTAGTAGCTATCTTGGCCAAGTAGATGCTAGCAACTCCAAGAGTTAGTATTTATGCACGATAGTGGGTTCATGCCTCTGTAACTGGGAATCATAAATCTCTAAGGTACTAGATGTGCTGTTGCTACTAGGGACAAAAAACAATCCTTTGTTCATAGAACAATCGTATTATTTACTTTACACGCAATTCGTAAAGCAATAATCTGTTGGTTGCAACTTAATACTGGAGGGGGTTCAGATGATAACCTGAAGGTGGATTATTAGTCATAGATGCAGTTGGATGGCGGTCTATGTATAATGTTGTAATGCCCAATCAAGTCTCAAAGGAGTCAAGATGATTAGTATATGCATGTATTGCTTTTTCGATGTTTGTCAATTGCCTCGCTGTAATTTTTTCACCCAGCATGTTATCTATCTTAAGGAGAGCCACCTCTAGTGAACTATGGATCCCGGTTCTTTTTTTTACATACAATCTACAAACTGTTTACTGCTTTGTGTTTACTTAAGTGTCGGTAAATGGTGTCGGTATCCCTTAGGTGCGTCACCCTACGGTTCGTGAATAATGCAGACATAATCGAGACCCCTCTCCGATCAATAATCAGCAGCGGGACCTAGAGATCAGCAGTGGGACCCCTCTTGTGATCGTGTGAACCTTTAACGTCGTAACTAAATCCCTTTGTCTCACGATATATTACATGTCCGAGATTCGATCATTGGCATCCAAATACCTAGTTTGATCTCGTTACCGACATGTACTCTTTTCTCGTTCCCGTGATATAACATTCTAGTGATCACATCACTTGCTTGCAAGCTATCTTAATGTGATATCACTGAGAGGGCCTAGAGTATATCTATCCGTCATCGGGATGGACAAATCCCACTCTTGATCCATGAGCCTCAACATAACACCTTTGTAGCACTGAACCCACCTTTATAGTCACCTTGTTACGGTGTGACGTTTGATGTTATCAAGATACTCTTTCGGTGTTAGCAATTAACATGATCTCATGGTCTAAGGACTAAGATTACTGCGTATGATGTTATACCAATATAAACATAATGACTCTTGATCGTAATGCTATAATTCGGATGAATGTTCATCACATCATTCCACCAATGTTGTGACCTTGTTATTAACAACATCCAATGTCCATGATCAGGAAACCTTGATCATCTTGTTAATCAACAAGCTAGTTTATATGAGAGGCAGTACTAGGAACTTTGTATTTTGTTTATTAAACACACATGTATTAACGTTTCCAATTAATACAATTATAGCATGCAAAATAAACATTTATCATAAACATGGAATAAGATAATAACCACTTTATTATTGCCTCTCGGGCATATTCCCTTCACAGGTCTCCACGTTGCTACTAGCACCGGTAGTGCGCCCTGCCAAGGCTCAGCTAGCAACACCTTTGGGGTGTTTCCTTGCTCCTACTGATTCGATTAAACCTTGGTTTCATAACTGAGGGAAACTTGCTGCTGTGCTCATCATAACTTCCTCTTGGGGTTCCCAACGAGCTCTACATCAACACTGAGCCATCAGTCACCAGGATGAGGGATGAGTTCAGGGAACTGAAGCAAGGAAGGATGACGGTAGTTGAGTATTGTGAGAAATTTCTATCCCTATCTAGATATGCCCCTGATGAGATTAACACCAAAGCAAAGAAGAAGGAAAGGTTCCTGAATGGATTACATGATGAGATGCAGACTGTGTTAGTCAACATCCATTTTGTAGATCTAGAAGAGCTAGTAGACTCTGCTATCCAGATGGAAGGGAAGATAAACCAAGCCAATGACAATCGCAAGTGCAGGATGATGCACCAGCCTGGATCCCACCATACCCAGAAGTATCGCCCCAACTCGTCTGTAGGTTATGCCCCAAGAAACAACAGACCCCCTATGTCCCATCCAAACTATCCCAATCGTAGCGAAGGAAACCTGAAGTCTAGAGGAAATCACAACAACAACCCCGACAACTCCAATAACTTCAACCGGGCATCACCCAAGACCAACAACAACAACAATACTGCCCCAAGGACTGGAAGCAATGTTGTGCCCGTTGCAGGAAAAGACAAGTCCCAAATTACTTGCTTTGAATGTGGAGTCAAGGGTCACTAGTCCAATGAGTGCCCCAAGAAGCTTGCAGCAGCCACCAATGTGAATGCACCCGCTCAGCAGCAATGCCGTGTTCATCCTAGAAGGAGATTTGCCCCAAGGAATTCGCTCAACCACAAGGGTCGTCTATTCCACATGAATGCTGAAGAAGCTCAGGAAGAGCCAGATGTCTTGTTGGGTATGTTTTCTGTTAACTCAGTACTTGCAAGAGTGTTGTTTGATTCTGGAGCATCGCACTCGTTTGTTACAGAAGAATTTGCATGCACTAGTAAGATTCAACCAACAAAACTGAAGCATGTTATGATAGTTCAAATACCTGGTTCAACCACCAAAGCTAGAAAATTTGCAAGGCTGTGCCTATCAGAATCCATGGAATAGATTTTTATGTTAATCTAATAGTACTCGGAACCAAAGGTTTGGAAGTAGTACTAGGAATGGATTGTATGTTGAAACATAAAGGATTGATCGACTGTGCCAAGAAAGCCATAACCATGACCAGTAGCTCTGGAGTATCAGTAGAGCATGTTTCTGAGACCTTGCCCCGTCAATTCAAATGCAACAAGAGTCTACCCCAACCAACCATAGACCAAGTCAGAGTAGTCTGCGAATACCCCTACGTATTCCTAGATGAATTACCTGGTATGCCCCCAGATCGGGATATCGAGTTTATCATTGAAATAATTCCTGGAAATGGACCCATAGCTCAGAGACCTTATAGTATGAACCCATCTGAATTAGTGGAGCTAAAGAAACAACTTGATGCTATGTTGGAGAAAGGTCTGATTCAACCAAGCGCATCACCATGGAGATCGCCTGTTTTGTTTGTGGATAAGAAAGATGGAGGTAACTGTTTGTGCATGGATTACCGGAAGATGAATGATGTCACCATCAAGAACAAGTACCCACTACCAAAGATAGAGGATCTGTTTGACCAGTTGACTGGTGCCAGAGTGTTCTCTAAGATTTATATTAGAACTGGTTATCATGAACTCAAGATTCGTGCAATGGATATTCCAAAGACTTCCTTTACCACCATATATGGATTGTATGAGTATACGATCATGTCTTTTGGATTAACCAATGCCCCCGCTTATTTCATGAATCTCATGAATAAGATTTTTATGAACTTCCTGGATAAGTTTGTCGTTGTTTTTTATCGACGATATTCTGATCTATTCCAAGTCAGAAGAAGACCATGAGCTACACCTGAGGACCATCCTTGAAACCCTTAGAGAGCATTAGTTGTATGCCAAGTTTAGCAAGTGTGAGTTCTGGTTAAAAGAAGTAGGATTCCTAGGACATATTGTGTCCGCAGGAGGAGTCGCTATTGATCCCGCCAAGATCAAAGATGTTGAAGAATGGAAAGCCCCAACCACTCAAACCCAAGTCCGTGCATTTCTCGGATTAGCGGGATACTACCACAAGTTCGTTGAAGGATTTTCGAGCATCGCAAGACCAGTCACCCAATTGTTGAAGAAAGATAAGAAGTTTGAATGGACGGACAAATGTGAAGCAAGTTTTCAAGAGCTCAAGAAGAGATTGATTTCAACCCCAATTCTAATTATGTCGGATATCAAGAAGCCTTTTGATGTGTATTGTGATGCATCCAAGATTGGTCTCGTATGTGTGTTGATGCAAGAAGGCAAAGTAATAGCATATTTGTCCAGACAACTGAAGCAGCATGAGCAAAACTACCCTACCCATGACCTTGAACTAGGAGCCGTAGTTTTAGCCTTGAAGACATGGCATCATTACCTTATGGGTAACCGCTGTGAGATTTATTCGGATCACAAGAGTCTGAAGTATATTTTCACCCAGAAGGAGCTGAATATGAGGCAAAGGAGATGGATAGAGTTAATCAAGGAGTATGACCTTGAAATTCACTATCACCCTGGCAAAGCCAATGTGGTAGCGGATGCTCTTAGCAGATTGCCATGTAGATTAAACACCATGATTAAAGAAGCCCAGCCAAGTTTGCATGAAGAGTTGGAGCAGTTTAGAACGGAGCTAGTTAGCAAAGGATTTTTAGCTAGCATTGAACTTCAACCCACTTTGATCAGTTAGATCAAGGAGGCGCAGAAAGGAAATGCAAGTATCGACGGAATAAAGCGTCATATTGGTACAGGGAAGGTACCCGGATTCACCGAAGATGAAGAAGGAGTTTTGTGGTACAAAGGACGTATCTGTGTTCTAGTACATTCCGAGCTGAAGCAAGTTATCATACAGGAAGCTCATGATACTCTTTATTCTATCCACCCCGGAGGAACGAAGATGTATCAGGATTTGAAGGAGCAATTTTGATGGCACAAGATGAAGAGAGAAATCGGAAGCTACCTAGCTAAGTGTGATATCTGTCAGAGAGTCAAAGCGGAACATCAGAGACCCGCAAGACTTTTGCAACCATTGCAGATTCCAGAATGGAAATGGGATTCTGTCGAAATGGATTTCATTACCGGTTTGCCTACTTCTAGTAAGGGAAATGACTCTATTTGGGTCATAGTTGATAGACTGTCCAAGGTATCCCATTTTATACATGTCAAGACCACCTACCAGAGTTCGAAGCTAGCAGAGCTGTACATTGCTAGAATCGTCAGTTTGCATGGAACCCCTAAGACCATAGTGTCGGATCGAGGAACCCAGTTTACCTCAAGATTTTAGCGGAAAGTCCAAGAAGGATTAGGAACCAAGCTGAACTTCAGCACAACTTATCACCCGCAAACCGATGGACAGACTGAAAGAGTCAACCAAATCTTAGAAGAGATGTTGAGAGCTTATGTGTTAAAATATGGATCAAAATGGGAAGATTGTCTGCCTTTCGCAGAATTCTCATACAACAACAGTTATCAAGCTTGTTTGCAAATGGCCCCTTTGAATTTCTGTATGGAAGGAAGTGCCGTACCACCTTGAATTGGTCACAAGTAGGAGAGAGTCAGATTTTCGGACCTGACATCCTACGAGAAGCCGAAGAGAAGGTTCACAAAGTCCTTGAGCACCTCAATACCGCCCAATCTAGACAGAAGAGTTATGCTGACAAGAGACGTCGAGACCTGACCTTCAATGTCGGAGATTTTGTGTATCTCAAAGTATCACCCTTGAAGGGAATGCAGCGTTTTCAACTGAAAGGGAAGTTAGCCCCTAGATATATTGGACCCTTCAAGATTTTGAATCGCTGAGGAGAAGTATCATATCAACTAGAATTGCCAGAGAAGATGTCAGCCATCCATAATGTGTTCCATATCTCGTTACTTCGCAAATGCTTAGAAGTTCCGGAGAAGACCGAAGTGTTCAAGAACATCAATCACCGAGCCATATATATCAACAAGGATATGACATATCGGGAAGTACCCATCCGTATTTTGGAAGAAGCCCTCAGAACCACCAGGACCCAGAGTATCAAGTTTCTCAAGATCTAGTGGAGCAACCATACTGAAGAAGAAGCTACTTGGGAGCGAGAAGATTACATTAGGATTGAGTTTCCAAATCTCTTTAGTTCCTAGTTTTTCCTAAATCTCGGGACGATATTTTGTTTAAGGAGGGAAGGTTTGTAACACCCCAAAAATGCTAATCAAGATTATCAAGTTCTAATCACCCAAAATTAGGGTTAACAAAAACTTTTATTACTAATTTGAATGTGAATGCATTTGTGATTTGCATTAGTGTATGATTGAGTGAAATTGCCATGTTTGATTGCTACAAATGATAAGAAATGGTGTAAAGATGAATACTACATCATCTAGGCCAATTACAAACAAAATCCAAAGAAAAAGAAATCAAATATAAAGTATATGATCAAATGGTCATTTTGACCAAAGTTAACCACTAGGCCACTTTGTGAGTTCCTAGTAAAGAATTTCTAACAGAAACATTTCTATTTCTTTTCACCCCTTGCTAGACCAAGTAAAAGTGAACTCAAGCCCACTTTACAAACTCACAGAAACTATTTTCAAATATATTTAAAGGACAATTCAAAATTGAAACAAGTTCATATGGTAAGATCACCAATTTGCAAAAACCACTCAAATCAATTCACCTTGACCCACCCAAGTAACCAGAGACTACCAAGCATAAGATTAGATCACTCACAAAATTTCATTCAAAAATTTTAAATTTAAATTCTTGCGGCCATTTAGTTGAACACCTTCCAGACACAATTTAAAACACTGCCTAACTTCACTGTTTTGAGCAGTGATCACTCACCGCTCTGTCCCCTCTTCACTCCCCTGGTCTCCCCCAACACACAGCAGCGCCAGACACGCACCCCCTCTTTGCCGTTGCGCCAGTGTAGTGCCGCCAGGAGCTTGCCACACCGGCTGACCATGGACCGCTCGCCAGAGACCACGTCGTCCTCGTCCATGATGTCCAGCAGACAGGCGCAAAACCACCGCCACCCCCTGTTCAGCCCTCGACCGTAGGAGAGCCTTGGACCACCCCAGCATCGCCGTGTTCACTTTCTCTACGCCGTGCCGAGAGCGTGCCAGAGCGCCGCAGCCGACCAGCTCGCACGTGTCGCGCGTCGCGCCTCGCCCGCTCCGCGCGTGCACACACTCGCCATAACACCAGCTAGCTCCCAGACATCCCCGTTCGCAGCCGCGCGACCCGTAGCCCCTATGCACCGTCTTGAACACCGCCAGTTCCGCGCAGAGTACCGCATGCGCCCGACCATCCTCGACCACCTCGTGCCACGCCATTAAGCCCGTGATGACCGCCAGGAAGCACTGCGTTGCCTCCTACCCTCAGCCATGCCGATAGCTCGCTATACCGCCATCACCGGAGAAGCCAGCCCATCCCGCTCTGTCTCCTCGTCGGTGAACAAATAGAGGCCCTCTCCGCCTCAATTCACCACACCACCTCACTCCCCACTCCTCACAACACCTCCCACACCCTTTCCCGGAGCAAGGCGACCGCCGCATCGCTCAGAATTTGGCCGGGGTCCGCCGCTTCAGAGGAGAAGAGGAGTCGTCGATTGGAGCCGCCCCAGGAGCTGTCGCGACCACCGTTCAAACCGCCGTCGTCTACAACGTCGTTCGCCCCTATCGTCGACCCTAGATGGATCCCAGGTGAGCCTCACATGACCCCCACCACCGCGTTAGGGTTCAGACCTCGTCGGAGTTGTTCGTCGTCGATGATGAACCTCAGCCGTTAGATCAGGTTCTAATCGTAGGGCCTAGATTGAAAGATACCTTTTCGGTTAGATAGAGTCGCTGACTAGTGGGATCCCCTGTCAGTAGCCCTCTGTGCCGCGCTGTGCAGGTTGGGCCGGACCAGTTAGTTTCCCACGCAGAGCCCAGAGATTCAAATAATTCTTTTCCATTTTAGTTAAAACCAGTTTCTATCAGTAGATTCAAAAATCAATTCAAAGAGATTCACTTAACCAAATTGCATGATTCCAATTTTGTTAGAAAGATATTTAAATTATCTATCAAAGACCGTTGGATTCAAACCATTTGAAATTATAGATCATCTATAGTAAAAATAACAAGACAAACACTTTTCCACATTCAAACATTTTTCAAAAATCAACCATAAATGCTTTTGAGTTGATTCCAACTCTCAAAAAGTACATTTGACAAGATCTATCTGAATACATAAAAATATTTAGGTTTGCATGCAGTGACATTGGACTAGTGCCAAAAGTATGCTAGTTAGGCATTTCTAGTCACTTTAATTCTATTAAATGATAATCTTAAACTTTATAAAATATGACCACCACTTTAAATCACATTCCCATGTATTAGAATGTGTGGTGATGACACGTGTCAACATGATCCCATATTTTAATTGGAGAATATTAAATCTTAAGTATTTTCAATGAGTAGAAATTACTTTTCTAAAATAAGACAAATAAGATTAAGTCTTTATTTCATGTGATGATTGTGATGATGCTAGATCATCAAGTGTGAGACTTACTGTGCTAAATAGAAATAGTTAAGTATTGTTTGGTGATTGTGTACCTCGTATTCATTTATAGACGATAGTATCGACCCGGGATACGAGGAGGAGGAGTACTACCCAGAAGAAGAAGAAAACTTCAACCACTGCACTTCCCAACGCAAGCTAACACTTGCAAGTATTATACCTATGCAAGCCTAACACTACAAGTTAACTGTGCAAGTTAACCCTTGCCCACTTGATAACTTAAGAAAAATGCATTAGGCATGCTTGGTTATATAACTTTGATTATAGCAATCCCAAGTTTTACTTGCAAGCTTTATTCTTTTACTTTACCAAAGTTCTTTACTTTTAGTTAGTGCTTTGTGAGTATTTGGAAGAATAGTATAGATACCATAAAGAGTATAAAACTAGGCCTACTAGTTATACTTAGATGTCATTCCAAGGCATGAGATTAGAGTTGGATAGTTACACTTGATTAGCACCCCTCTTTAGTAAATGCCCTCAACTTTTGTGGCTAGTGCTAAGCATAAAAGTTGATCACTTTAGATGGGAATACTTGGTGAAAATGATTATGAAAACCTTGAAATAATGATTCATTCTATTGAAATGTTTTGACATGTGTTGAGAAACACTAAAGGATTTGATGATGAAAATATTGAGGCATGAGCCTTAGCCCTTTATAAAAACTGATGGTTGGGTTCGGATGCGATACCATTCCAATTTTACCGTACAACTACAATACCTGAATTGGGTAGGGCTTAACTGAAAGTTTATATGCCTTAGTATGGGTTCCCTCGCGGATGAGGTTGAGCTGAGTCTACTTCGTGAGTGTGAATGTTCACCTATGCAGTGTCCAGGATGGCAGATGGCCATGGCTGGGAGGCCAAGCTCATAGGGGAGGTGCCTATACTAGAGTGTGTAATTAAAAGGTTATGATTGATTATCCGCATACTAAGTATGATGATTCAGGGTTATCCCTGACGGATGTATCGAATTTTGTGGTAAAAGTGTACCACCTCTACAGAGTGTCAAACTATTTGAATAGCCACGTCCGCGGTCATGGACAGTTGGAGTGGCCATACTGTTCCATCATCAGATGTTTTCAAAATGACTTGTGAATTGAACTATGACTTTGACTTGATCACAACAGGGTTGTGAACATGAAAACTAGGTTGACACTTAAATGATTTAGAACATGAACTTAGTTTTCTTTACTTCTAAACTCTGTATGAAATAAACCTGGCTTTTTGCAAATAAACCTAGAGATTAAGATTTCTACTAGAACTACCTTACTTATTAGTGATAGTTTGCGAGTACGTAAAGAGTACTCCTGGCTTTGTCCCTGGCTATTCCCGTGGCCAGACTATGAGGAGGACTACCAGGATGATGGACAGCAGGAGGTCTACGACAATTATGATCATCTCCCATCGTCAATATTGCCTGTGACCCTAAAGATGGAGCCCTTACTACGTTTATTTTCCGCAGCTTAATTTGTATTAAGACTGGATCATGAGATCCTTTATTTGTTAGACCTTATTATGGTTTGCAATGGATGATGTACTGTGGTATAAATTCTGTTATGTGCCGCAAAAATGGTAATCCTGGGATTGCGAGGTATGGCATAACAGGCATCTGGGATTAAAAATCCGGATGTTGACAAAGTATCATTAGAGCAAATTTTCTCCTCTAAAGCTAGGAAACTACAAAGATCATTTTCATAAAAACTAATTTCTCCAAGTTTAGACGTTTCCATAGCATTAGTAACAAAGGTGTTTAAAAAATTCATACTAATAACATTTCTATTAGCGTGCAAAGAAAGTTCGATGGGTTTTTTAATCTTCTTTTCAAACCATTTATATTCTACCTTAGGAAAAATACTAAAAAACTCTCTATTTTTTTGTTGTTTTCCGTTAAGCCTAACTAGTAAAAATAAAAACAAGAAACAAAAAGATATAATTGTAGAATCTAGGGGAAATATGTACTGCTGTCAGGGTCTTCTTGAATGGGGATGTTATTCCAGAAGGGTTGTGTGATTCAGTTGTGGTCCTCATCCCCAAGGTAACCAATCCAGCAAATCTAATTTTTTTCATCCAATTAGCCTCTGTAATGTGCTCTATAAGATAGGTTCTAAGGTGCTGGCAAATCGTCTAAAGATTTTTCTTCCCGTTATTATCTCGGAAAACCAGAGTGCTTTTGTGCCTGGCAGGTTGATTACCGACAACGCCTTGATTTCTCATGAATGCTTGCACACCATTCGGAAGCAGAAAGTGAAGAAGCCCTTCTTTTCCCTCCAGATCGATATGATGAAGGCGTATGCTAGGGTAGAATGGTGCTATCTTCATGGTTGCCTACTGAAGTTGGGCTTTGTTGTCCCCTGGATTGACTCGGTAATGCGATGTGTTACTAGAGTTCGTTATGCTGTTAAGGTTAATGGTGATTTAACCCAGCATGTTTGCCCTACCAGAGGGATACGACAGGGCGACCCTATTAGCCCTTATCTTTTTCTCCTCTGCACGGAAGGGTTGTCTTGCTTGTTGCACGAGAAGGAGGAGTTGGGGCGGTTACAAGGTATCCGTAATGGTCGACACGGCCCTCCAATCTCTCACTTGTTATTTGCGGATGATAGTATTTTCTTTGCCAGGAGTGATCAACGCAACGTCGAGTCATTGGTCTCAACGCTGAAAACATACTGTGATGGCTCATGACAGAAGATTAATCATGACAAATCAACAATTTTCTTTGGTAACAACTGTGTCGATAATCTGAAGAATAGTGTCATGACTCAGATTGGGGTGTCTAATGAAGCTCTACAAGATTCCTACCTTGTCATGCCTACTGAGGTAGGACGATTCCCAATTGAGTGTTTTCGGTTCCTACCAGATAGAGCTTGGAAGAGGATGAATGCATGCTCTGATCGTCCGATGTCAAGAGCAGGCAAAGAAGTTTTTCTGCAGTCGGTCATTCAAGCAATGTCAACTTTCACTATGAGTTGTTTCCAGATTCCTATTGGCACATGCACATCCCTTCGAAGGTCAATAGCTGATTTCTGGTGGGGTTTTGAAGACGGACATCGGCAAATGCATTAGAGGTCGTGGGAGTGGCTCTCTACACCAAAGTCCATGAGGGGGTATGGGCTTCCGCGACTTGATGTTGTTCAACAAGGCAATGCTAGGGCGTCAATGTTGGCGTCTGCTGACGGAACCTGATTCCTTGTGCGCGCGTGTTTTGAAGGGCCGCTACTACCCCAACTGTGATTTCTAGGATGCCCCGAAGCCTCGATCATCTTCATACACATGGCGCAGTCTGGTAAGGATCTGGTGCATCAAGGAGTACGCTGGGGAATCGGCAATGGACTGAATACTCGTATTCTTGTCGACTACTGGATCCCAGGTGTACCGCCATAGAGAATCAAGACCACTACCCCGCTTCCGTTGGGAGTAAAAGTCAGTTTCTTGCTAGATGCTGACACTGTTACGTGGAACGCTTCTGTAATCAGAAGCCATTTTGACAACACTATGGCGTCCAAGATACTTCAAATTCCCTTGAGTCGTCACGGTGGTGATGATTTCCCATCCTGCCCTCATGCAAAGCATGGAAGTTACACTGTGCGATCAACATATAACATGGCCAGGTCGCTTGAGGTTGTGGAGCGACGCAGTCTCACTTCCCGTGGGCTTCAGTCTGACACGACGGAGGAAGAGAAATTGTGGAAGAAACTATGGAACATCAAGACGCCGGGTAAGATGAAAATTACCTTGTGGAGACTCGCGCGTGATTGTTTACCTAGTGGTTTCCATCTTCGCCTGAGAAAAATCCCAGCAGTGGATACCTGCTTGTTCTGCAACCGGATGGAGAGGGCTGAACACACAGTTCTTTTCTGCCCATATGTTGCTGAGGTGTGGCGTGCCGTCAAGGCGGCTTTCCCTGTTCATCTCCGACAGAAACACTTCGTGAGCCTGAAAAATTGGGTTCTGGATTTCCTCGGAAGATCTAACGATCGTGAAAAAATAACTTTGGCTGTTACAGTGTGGCATCTGTGGGAGGCGCGAAATGGCGTCAGGAATGATGAGAAGAGGAAGCAACCGAACAGCCTGGCTGAGCAGATTAAAGCCTATATTGAGTTGATCATGCTGCATCTAGTCAAACCTGCTACTATCCATAGACGTGAGACCACTTCAGCTCCAACACAGTGGTCTCCGCCACTGGATGGGACAGCAGTGGTTAACGTAGACGCACCGTTGTTCTCATCTTCATCTAGAATGGGGGTAGGTGTCGTGATCAGGGACCACAGCGGTAGATTTCTTGCTGCTTGCAGCAAGCTACTTGATGAGGTCACGGCACCAGAGCTAGCAGAAGCACTCGCCATCAGAAGTGCAATCACCCTCGCTCGGGAAGAAGGCCTGGACAAGTTCATCATGGTATCAGACTATCTCTCGGTTATTCAACGATCCAGTCTCCTTATCGAGATCGATCGCTGGTTGGAGTAGTAGTCGAGGACATCAAAACCCTCGCTGCAGCTGCTCTGGTGACTTTTCATCATGTTAGTCGTATATGCAATAATTCAGCACATGTAATGGCTCAGAGAGCCGAACTTTCTGGTAGTATTTTCTTTCGTGTTTTTGCTCCGGATTGTATCCGTGACAAACTTTATATAGAGTATATTTAATCAACAAAGTGCTGAATTCTCTCTCAAAAAAAATCTAATTACTAATGTCCTACTACTTGCAAATCATGATGAATATACGGTCTAGCAAATCTAGCTAGCTAGTTCGTGCGTGTCCAATCTGGCATCGTAACGTGGGCACGGCTCTGGTCGTCATGCCATTTTCCTCGGCCGCTGAGAGGTTAATCTGGTCAGTTATAGTTGTAGTTAGCGGGGATGACATGGAAAACGACCCGCGCTGGTGTCGTGCTACGCAAAGAACTGAAAAGAATCCGCCGACCAAAACGCCTCTTTTTCCAATAGACAATCGCGTGGTTAATCAGTTGTGTTAGTCGGGACAAAAAGGGCGTTTCAGTAGAGCAGATAATGTACGTGTGACCAGCATGCAGCGAGCAGCGAGAAGAAGGTGAGAATAATTAAACAGAAACTCGTCTTTCAAACGGTCTGAGATCGATCACGGGTCCGAAAAGTGCGGCCGGGAAGAAAGCGTGGGCGGCGGCGTCGCTGTTGCCACTGGCCGCGACCGCCAATGGAGCATGGGCACGTACGCCCGTGCCGATCAAGTCCCGTGGGGTGCAGGTAAGGACCTAGACACTAAAAGATGTTTAGATACACTTCATTCACAAAGCTAAAACATCTTATATTTTAAAACGTAGAAAGTAGTGTACTAGGAACGACTAAACACATACTGATCATCAAATAGTGCACCTATCCATAATCAACTGGGATATCGTGATTAATTACGGGTTGCCATCGCCTGCTTGTTGCAGGCTCGATGAAGGGATGTTAAAGGTGTTGTAAATAAAGTGGGGATCCTCCTGATCCCCTCTGGTCTCCACCTATACTGGCCTAGAATGGTTTGGCGGGATGCAGATATTCTTGCTGTCTCAGCGCCCCTTCTAGATCGGTAAGGGTTTTAGGTTTTCGGGAGTTCGTGTACTAAACGTCAACCTGGTGTTCGTTTGTAGACGGAACTCACATTTTATATGGCGCTGCACGACAGGGGATCTGAACCGTGAGTTGGTTTAGGCACCGCCGATCAGGGCACGGGCGGTAGCATATAGGGAGCCCCCAAACGTTGGTTCGTGGGCCTCCCCTTATCATTTGGTTTTTTGACTTATCCCTTTATCCTCTTATTTGTTAACGTGATACAATATCTGTTAATCCTGACAAATCAAAACAAACTTGACAGACTTTGGTTTTTTTATCTTGTTGGTCGCGGAGTACAGTGTAAGGTTCATCCTTTTCCGGGGAGGGACAGACTTTGGTTTCACGTCACCGGCCAACCGTGCAGTTTGTCCTCATGTACTTGTAGCAGCAGTCCCGTTGATCGATTGACCTAGCAGGCAGTTCATACCCATGCACCTGAACTGAAGCGAGAAGATATTTCTTCTCGCCGGGAAATTGTGCTGTCGACACATGTATCTGACAGAAACCGCTGTGCCCTGGCTAGACCACACCGACGTGCGAGTCCAAGATCATCATGCAAAAAAGGAAAATAAAAAAAGCGAAGCGACAATATATAATCCTAATTCTGGTCCGATAAAGTGGTCCAGAACTGGTCCGGATAAAATAAAACGAAAACATTCCATTTTCTACTGGACCCTGACGCAGAATGTAGCTCCAATTCCAGCAGCAAGTGAGCGGGTCAATGAAAACGACCGCGCGCCCGCGGACGACAGCAGATTTTATACTAGAGTTAACTCCATAGTTAGTCACTGAACTTGTTTAGCAAAGTCAATACGGTCATTGTACATAGGAATACAAGTTTATGATCATCAAAGACACGTCGGAGTGTCACTCGCGGTCACCGTTCGCGTCGTAGTGATGTATTTGATGATGTGGCGAGCTAGAGGCCCATTGTCAGCCTCTAGTTATGTTTCATTTGCAAAAACATCCTAAAATCTACTTTCCTGTCACATGCAAAAGACTAGCGGTATAGGCTGGTGGTTAGACTAGCAGTGGGACCTACTTGTCAGTCTCACCTAGACAATCCTCTCTGCCTCTCCTCTATTCCAAGTCCATGTTCACCCAACCAGCACCTCCTTCCTGGCCTCAGCCGCCGCCCTGCCCTTCCACCTTCCTCCATGGCCAAGCTCCTGCCGTGAGGCGCACGCTGGCGGTGGGAGATGGGGGAGCGCACGGCGGCGTGGGGAGGTGTGGGAGCTCCAACCTTGTCGTCAATGGCCAACGCCCGACCCTGCAACCCGGTGCAGGCAGGCGTGCGCGTACAGGCAAGGAGAGGTGCCGAGGCACGCGAGCTGGATGGATTGATGATGCGAAGCAGCATGCACAACCTATGTGCGTGCGTGGATGGTGCATGCGTGCTGCTTTGCACCCCACCGGGCAAGTCGCTGCAATCACGAACACACACTCGTGAACAGGAGACACGCGAGCAGCAGAGCCAAGTGAAGTGCGCGTCCATGCCAAGCTAGTCCGGGTGCTTTGTGCTGTGAGAACGCGCGCTGGCGTCTAGTTCGTGCCACTGTCGTCGTCGTCGTTTGTTGTTACGCCATTGTAGGCCTTTTCGAGCTCCAAGACCTTGCCCTTTTGCTCCGCCTCATCCTGGTAGTCCTTCCTGCCAAATTAATCGACGCGAGAGGCCCTATGCTGGTGTCGCCGTGTCCTTCTTTCCCGCGTCCGATGTACGCCGCGGATACATCGATCTCCCATGTTGTTCCGTCCCCGACAGCATACTCATCTTGCTCGACTCCGAGGTGTCAAGATAAGCGCGCCGAGGTCCTCCCGAAGCCAGACGTCTCAAAGCCACCCGCGCGTTGGCTTGCCCGTTAACCTCGCGATTGGCCATGTCGTCGCGAGGAAGATGCAGCAGGCCATGGCAATGTCATGGAAGACGAGGGTGAGCCGCTCGTGTTTCCCTCCTCTTCCCACTCTCCCTCGTTCCCCGAGCCATGACATGCCTTATGCCTCCATCGTCGGCAAGCAGTGTTGCAGTTCATGAAAAAGATTCCAAGTGGTCATTGTTGCAGTGGCACGGCGTTGTAGAGAGCCTGGATGTCCCAGCGAGCAGCGTCACCATGGCCATCAAGGCCCATGCCTCCATAGCGTGCACGCCTGGGATAGGCACTACGGCCAGCAGGGAATCATGGTGCGTCTCCATGTACAGCTACTTTGCCCACGGCAGGTCGTTGAGCGCTGAGCACCATTTGCCGGCACAGGAGGCCACTGTCAGCAGCTAGGGCACCGGATCGCGCCACCGTGGGGAGGTGGGGGACCGCTCGCCTGCGTGAGAGGTGGGGGAGCACACGCCGGTGTGTTCCATCGGAGGCGGCGCTGGAACTTTTTTTTGGGGCAGAACATGTCACGGGATGGAGCAGAGACAGAACCATGGAAGGGGCATCTGTTTTGCAAAAAAGCCCTCGTATTGGTGGTTATTCCTTACGAATATATTAAGTTGCCTGACAGCGAGCAGCGTCACCATGGCCATCAAGGCCCATGCCTCCATAGCGTGCACGCCTGGGATAGGCACTACGGCCAGCAGGGAATCATGGTGCGTCTCCATGTACAGCTACTTTGCCCACGGCAGGTCGTTGAGCGTTGAGCACCATTTGCCGGCACAGGAGGCCACTGTCAGCAGCTAGGGCATTGGATCGCGCCACCGTGGGGAGGTGGGGGACCGCTCGCCTGCGTGAGAGGTGGGGGAGCACACGCCGGTGTGTTCCATCGGAGGCGGCGCTGGAACTTTTTTTTGGGGCAGAACATGTCACGGGATGGAGCAGAGACAGAACCATGGAAGGGGCATCTGTTTTGCAAAAAAGCCCTCGTATTGGTGGTTATTCCTTACGAATATATTAAGTTGCCTGACAGCGAGCAGCGTCACCATGGCCATCAAGGCCCATGCCTCCATAGCGTGCACGCCTGGGATAGGCACTACGGCCAGCAGGGAATCATGGTGCATCTCCATGTACAGCTACTTTGCCCACGGCAGGTCGTTGAGCGTTGAGCACCATTTGCCGGCACAGGAGGCCACTGTCAGCAGCTAGGGCATCGGATCGCGCCACCGTGGGGAGGTGGGGGACCGCTCGCCTGCGTGAGAGGTGGGGGAGCACACGCCGGTGTGTTCCATCGGAGGCGGCGCTGGAACTTTTTTTTTTGGGGCAGAACATGTCACGGGATGGAGCAGAGACAGAACCATGGAAGGGGCATCTGTTTTGCAAAAAAGCCCTCGTATTGGTGGTTATTCCTTACGACTATATTAAGTTGCCTGACAGTGGGTCCTCAACTCGCCGCGTCATCAAATACATCTCTACAACGCGAGCAGTGAGCGCGAGTGACACTCCGACACGTCTTCGTTGGCCGTAAACTTGTATTCCTGTTGTACAATGACTGTATTGATTTTACTAAGCAAGTTCAGTGACTGACGATAGATTTAACTCTTTATACTACTAGCGTGGAAAGCACGGCGTGTGACCACACGCGAATCGGCCGGCGACGCGTGTGCCCAGGCGAGCACCGCCGTCACCGTGCCACCTGGAAACGCTATCCAATGAGAGCGCCACACGCGTACCGGCAGCTCTTTTTTGTCCCCACGAAACGAAATAATATTCCCAAGCATAGTCCACCACCGTAACAGTGATGTCGCCGTCGAGTCTGCTATAGCTGCAACAGAGGCGCACGCTGGAAAGACGCCTGGAACGCACGTTACGAGTTGCCGCTGCGTGACGTCCATCTGTGTCTAGTAGTTGCAAGGTTCACGGGAAAAGGTTGTGTCTGTTTCCGTTTGACCGCGCTCGTAAAACACTGTATTTCGGGTTCAAGCCGCCAATCAGCGTGATACGCCTACCCTGTCACGTCGTACTCTCCGGGTCAGAATCATTCCTTTCCGTTCCGATGTCGGCCTTCCTTGCTCAGATTGGTCAATACGGAGGATCTTTATATATGCAAATTAGTAACTAAATGTAGTTTCTTGAATTTATATGTAGATCTTGATGTTACTGAGAACAATATGGAGGATGAAAATTTGCAGTATTCACCTGATACTCGGAATGATGATGAACACAATTATTCTATTTTATCTTTATATGAACATGGGATAATCTTGCCAATAGCAAAAGTGATATTTTAATTGTAAAAGAGTCAGTGAGAGAATTGGTTCTGGAGTTCCCTAAGAATGTCTCTAGTAGACATTTTTCATACTCTAACTACACCAAAAAGTTAGCTAATCGTGAGGTTATTGATATGAAGTGGTTGATTTACTCCAAAAAGGTTGATGAAGTTTATTGTTTTTGCTGCAAGTTATTCAAATCAACTCAGAATAGGTCTTTGCTAGCGTCTGATGGACTAACGGACTGGAGGCGTATCAGTGCAACACTCAAAGAACATGAGATTAGTGTTGAGCACTTTACCAACATGAATACATGGAATGAACTAATGTTGAGATTAATTACAAATCATACAATTGATGATGAGATGCAATAGAAGGTTGCAACGGAAAAAGAGCGTTGGAGACAAGTATTGCTAAGGATAGTTTTAAAGTAAGATCAGCTTTGAAGGCACTAGAGAAGGCTTCTAGTGATGATCAAATTTGAAGGCACTGGAGAAGGCTTCTAGTGATGATCCAGCTACAGTATGTGATGCTTAATCTTTGTTCAAGGCACTTGGGAACTTTGAGACTTTAGTTGGTATGGTTATTTGGCATGATGTACTATTTTCTACAAATATGGTGAGCAAAAAGTTATAAGAAAAAAAGGTGTACATTGATGCTACTCTCAAACACATTGAAGGGGTCATGTCATATTTTCAAAAGTTTTGAGATGTAGGTTTTCATTTAAGTATTGAGAGTTCCAGAGCCATTGCATTGGATATGGACATAGAGCCAAAATTTCGTAGAGAACTTTAAAGTAAAATGAAGAAGCATTTTGATGAATTACAACTGTCAGCTATTGAATCCTTCAGAGTTACTTACTTTCTTGTCATTGTTGATATTGCAAATGCTTCATTACCTAGTCGATTTGAGCAGCTGAAGGCATTTGAAAAGGTGTTTGGTTTCTTATTCAACTCAAATAATCTAAGGGTGTGTTCGGTTGTGGAACCAAGTGGAATGTAATTTCATGGTTCCGTTCCTCTCGAATGGAACGGTTCTATCCCCGCGTTCGGTTCGACCTAGAAAATGGAACGGAACAGTTATGTTCCGTGTTCAGTTGGAAGAATTGAAGAGAAGAATGTATAACCAAAACTGTGCTAAATATTATATTAATTTGAGCACAAACTTGATCTTCTGTGTCAAAATCATAATTAACCGTGACAAATCGCGTTTGTTCGGTCGTCTTGCAAAATCGGAATACATACTATAGGACAAATATGATGGATAGAGACAAATGGGGATGAATAGCTAGCAACAATGTCTGCCAAATCGGAGATGGATAGCTAGCAGCAGCCGCTGCCAAATCGAAATACACGTGCCAAAATCGAAATAAACTAGGCCAAATCGGATGGATAGTTAGCGGCAGCCCGTGCGTGCTTCGGGTCGCGCTGTCGCCGCCGTCCAACTTCGCGCCGCCGCGCCTGCTTTCGCCGGCCTGCTTTGCGCCGCTCGCATCGCGCCACCGCGCCTACTTACCCCGCAGCAGCGCCTGCTTCCGCCATCCTGCCTCGCGCCGCTCGCATCGCGCCGCCACATGCTTTTCCCGCCGCCACGCCGCCATTGTCGCCCAGCTTTATGTAGTGGGAGACGATGGAGAAGGGAGTTAGGCTAATTATTTTTACCGTGGACGACTTGCGCGTGTTAGCAAGCGGTTCCACCACGTTCGGTCGATTTGGTCGAACGGTTGTGTTCCGCATCTGGCCCAAATATTCCTTCTCGGAGAACCACCTGATTCCATTCCTCTTATCTAACCAAACACGAGAACAGGCTCTAGGTGCAGAATGGTTCCATTCTGTTCCACATAATTCCAGAACCGAACACACCCTAAAGTCTTTGGATGATAGTAGTCTACAAAAATCTTGTGTACTACTTTTGCAAAAGATTTTACTCATAAGAAGTCGCCTGATGTTAATCTTGTCGACACCATCATAAGGCGCCTTCAACTACACGTGCCACCTCAAAAAGGGCACCAAGAGCAAGCTCTCCTCCACGCCATCAAGCTTCACGCCAAGATTCTACACTTCAAGATAGAGGAAGCCAAGGACACATTGATACGTCCATTTTGCATCACTATTCTATGTCTTAATTCACTATTATTCATTGATATATTTCGTATTGAGAGGTGATACTTATGTTATTTCATCTGTTTTTGTATGGTTGATGGCTTTTGGAGCATGGACCGCTGCAGTCAGGATTCTGATGGAAAAGATGTTGTTTGGAGGTGATGTCTACGCACTTCTATTCTTGTAGTCAGTTGTTGGGCCTCCAAGTGCAGAGGTTTGTAGAACAGCATCAAGTTTTCCCTTAAGTGGATCACCCAAGGTTTATCGAACTCAGGGAGGAAGTGGTCAAAGGCTCAAGCAACCCTACAATCAAGATACAAGAAGTCTCTTGTGTCCCCAACACACCCAATACACTTGTCAGGTGTATAGGTGCACTAATTCGGCGAAGAGATAGTGAAATACAAGCAGTATAAATAATTATAAGTAGTAACAGTGATAGAAGATAACTTGAAGGCGTGGAAAAGACTAAAGTAAAACTGAAATAAAGATGGAAGCAAGCAAACATGTAACAGATCTAATAGCAAACGGTGTATCAATGCTTAGAAACAAGGCCTAGGGATCATACTTTCAACTAGTGAACACTCTCATATAAATATCTTCTCTTTATGATACTACTCTTAACTACTCTCCGGTTGGACACTCTAATCGATGGTAAGGCTATAACAACACACCTCAAAGTTCATCTTTCCCATCTAGAAAACCCCACACTGTCACCTTGAGTACTAGATGAGTCCAACAAACACCACAATTTCATAAAGACATCCAACTCCAAATATAATTCATAAAAAGTATTTGTAATCTCTAGCCTAAGTGCCACCACGGTGTGCACGTTGTCACTTTCACACACATGGGGAGATCAGAGATCTATTAAAGCACTTGAGTAACAAGGTAGATCTACTTGATTACAAAGCTCATGATCACAATATGATCATGCATAGAGAGAGAGATGAACACATAGCTACCGGTAGAACCCTTAGCCTCGAGAGAGAACTACTCCCTCCTCATCATGGGAATCAGCAACGGCGATGGAGATGGTGGTGGAGATCGATGGAGATGGCTCCGGGGGCACTTCCCCATCCCGACAGGGTGCCGGAACAGAGACTTTCTGTCCCCCGAATCTACCCTTCGGTGGCGGCGGCACTACGGAACTTTTCGTGGATTTCTGATTGACGATCTAGGGTTTTGGTATCAGGAGGCTCTTATAGGCGAAGGAGGCAAGGTCGGTGGCCGGCCAGGGGGCCCACACCATGCCCTGGCGTGGCCTAGGCTTGCCTGTGCCTGGGGGGCTGTGGCCACCCTGTGGCCCCTCTCCGACTCTCCTTCTGGCTCCGTGAGTCTTCCGGGAAAATAGGAACTTTGGATTTTGTCTCGTCCAATTCCGAGAACATTCATTTTCTGACTTTCCTGGGACCAAAAACAGCAGAAAACATGCAACTGGCACTATGGCAACTTGTTAATAGGTTAGTCCAAGAAATTATATGAAAAGTACTCCAAAGTGTGGATAAAACATAAGAAAGTAGATAAAACCAAGCATGGAACATCAAAAATTATAGATACATTTGCAATGTATCAACATCCCCAAGCTTAACTCCTGCTCGTCCTCGAGTAGGTAAGTGATAAAAAGAAAGAATAATTTTTGAGGTGACATGCACCATCAAAGACTTGATCAAAGTATTTGTAAAATATTCAAAGCTGGGATCATAGTACTTCAATCATAACATGAAAGACAAGGTTCTAGCAACAAGACAAAGAAACTATGATGCAACATGAAAAGGCACAAACAAAAGATTCATAAATAACAATGCTTTGCAAGACGTTTGTTTGTTCCACATAAAGAAAACATAGCATACTAGTATTCAGCTTGTCCCTCAATAGAGTAGCAAATATAAATGCATAGGACACCTTCAAAGTTCATAAGAGTGACTAGATACAAATAGTTTAAAACAAGCAATATCAAGATATGCATCAACCAACTAGTCTTGGGACAATGCACATAGAACTAAGAATGGCCACTATGCTCTCAAAGTAGGTGCATAAAGTTAGAAGGTGGAGACTCAATATAGTGGTGGAAGAAAGGCCTTTTTTTAAAAGGAAGTAGGGATTCAAGTCTCATAAAGAGATTCCAAAAATTATGGTACTTATAGCTTTCAGCTCTCATTGCCCCTATCATAAGCATCTTGAAGTGATTAAGGTTAAAGTGAACAAACTATGGTGTACATGCTTGACGAAGTATAAGTTAGAAATCTCATGTCCCTTGTATACGAGGGCCACTCCTCATGCTACTCAAGTTTAGTCACCGGTAAGTTCTTGTCATTGTAAGTACATGTGTATCATAGAGAACCGCCAACGGGGTACCCCTTGCCCGATGATACGGAAGAATCCCCATATCAAAATGACAAGGCAAGCAGACAACGAGCATCTCAGCAATCTTCTTATTTACCATGGGAATATGGTGCTTTTTTCTCTCTTTTCTCTTTTCATAATCTCTTTTATTTTCTATTTTCTCTTTTTTCTCAATATAGGACTCTTTTTTTTATAAGAAGAATGCTTCATAGACAACTCATTATGGTTACGATGCAGGTTTCCACCATGTCAGCATGGATTAGACCTGACGAGCGTTTCTCTAACACATATACATAACTCCATGGACTTTCAAGCTCCCCTTTCATTTCACACCGACGACATCCATATACAGAAGAGCATGATATCAACTAGGTACAAGTACCAAGTGCAATGTTGAAAGCGTTCCCCATGAAAGCATGGTTCTGCTAATTCCCAACAAATAAGTGCAAGCATATACAACATAGACGACACAATGGTTCAAGTTTATTAAGGGCAAGAAAAGTAAAGCGTGCCATCAAGTTCATGAGAGCTTTAATCACTAGTTTTCTCATAACAAGTTTAATTTGAAAGATAAACAAAAGAATGAATATACTTGGAATAGCATAAGCTAATAGGTAGGTATGGTGGACTCTTTGGAATAACTTGGTTTAGGGAGTTGGATGCATGAGTGGAACTCATACTTGGTTATGGAGGCTAGCAAAAAGGCGGGGCGACAAACTAAGAGAGCAATAATGGCCATAATCATGCAGAGCGACAAAACATCATTGATCAAAGCATAAAGTGATACTACAAGTTGAAAACTAAATGATCATAAAGGCTATGGTGACTTGAGATAGTCATAACATGGTGTGAGCATGTGCCAAGTCAACCCAAATAAAGCATCAAAGGAGAATACCACAATACTATGCTTTAATATGCTAAAACAACGCATGATTCATCCAAGGCACATTAAGCAATCTCAATTGTTTATAACAAGTCATGCTACAACAAAGAATACTAAGCATAAAGCCAAAACAATATCAAACATGGCATGACAAAGCATAGGCCACAGTAAAAAATGAGCTCTTTTTACCACATAAGCATGAGCTTCCCTACTCTTTTCCAAACCAAACCAAACTATTTGCAAACCAATGTATGAAAGAGGGGGTCCAACCAATTTATTCATAAAACTAAGAAAACAAAAGCAAACGTAAACCAAAACGAAAAACGAAAAAGAAGACGCTCCAAGAACAACACAACTGTGCATGAAACAATAAAAATGAAGCGTTTGGAAGAAACCTGAGATTTTTATTGATAAAGAAGGGGATGCCTTGGGCATCCCCAAGCTTTGACGCTTGTACTTCTTGGATATTTCTTGGGGTGACACGCGTGGCATACCCAAGCTTGAGCTTTAGTACATCCTTCATCTGATTACTCATTCCTTCCATACACCTGAAATTTTTCCTTCATACAAAACTTCACACAATCTTTATTAGCAACATTAGTACACTCAAGATAAATAAGTCTTAAGGTTCAGTTCTAACACCAAATAAACTTCCATTAGAACACTATCTACTATAGCACTTCCCTCAAAAATCTCAATTCCCCAAAAGAACTCAAAAAGGAACCAACAAGAAGCAAATGCAGAAAATGGCAGAAATCTGTCAAAACCGACCAGCAGGTAAAGACGAATTTTTTCAAAGACCTTCTTTTGCTCAAATCAAAAAAGTGTTGAACTAACAAAAGTTAGATAACAACCTGGGGCAGAAGCACAAAACTTCACGCCTCAAAAAGACAATCAGAGATTTTACACGAATTTTTACGGTGAAGTACGGAAATCTGTTTCGGGACAGCAACTTTCCCAATCATTACTTCTCTCTCATTAGAGGTTACTCTTGGCACAAATAGCAAATAAAAAGTATAAGGAGCGGTTATTACAGAGGTAATAACTTCCAAGACTCATCTAACACTTTTAGGTTATCTCCCAATAAGTACTTTTCTTTAACGCTTTTAAGTTACGCATGATAGTTTGAGAAGATACTCACATAAGAAATAGGAATTGAAGTAAAAGAGAGCATCAAGAAGCAAATTCAAAACACATTTAAGTCTAACCCACTTCCTATGCATATGAATCTTGTAAAGAAACAAGTCATGAAAGCACAAAGCAACAAGCATAGGAAAGCAAAACAAGTGCAACTTCAAAATATTCAACATAAAGAGGGGGTATCTCCACGGTATTAATATATACTCTTTTCCAAAAAAATGCATCTTGAGAAACTTTTTTCCTTTATAGAAAATCGCTTAATTGTCTGGATTATCGAATGAGATAACAACTTAAGAACGCCAAAACATGGCCGGCCTGAATAGGTTGACGGCAATCCTAATGCGTTGTACATTAAAAGTATATTTTTAGGTATTAAATAAATATTCAGATAATGCTCTTCGGTGCAATTTATCTTAATGTTGCATCTAATAGAGTTAAGACTTCATATATCTTGTGAGAGTTAAGCATAAGTTGCACTAGGTTTGATAATAAGAGTTGTATCTAGGTTGTATCCCATTTATCATTAATTATGTTTCCACGTCGTATTTCACCTCATTGGTCCCTAACCTAGGATGAAATTACCCTAACTATAAAGGTAGAATAAGCTAACCAACAATGGTTCAACATTCATGCCTAAAAAATCTACCATTTACTAGCAACCCTAGTGAACCCAACTAGTCGACCTAACCATAACTTGGTCATTGTAACATCCCAGCATTAGAGGTTAGAGATAAACAGAGATCAGGTATGTGCATTGAACTCATCCATAGAAAAATCTAAATAATTTTCGTGCTTTTGGTTAAAACTTGTCAAAATGATTGAAGCTTCTCTTAACTTGATGCAACTGAAGTAGATCATCGAGTTGAGTGTGACAAGTTGCAATATGACCTTTGCTAAAAAAAACTTATTTTGGTTAAAGGTAATTTGATCTATGAGTTAGATCAAATGGAATAAAAATAAAACATCAACACATTACTTAGGAATTAAATACCAGACTTTCCAAAGATCATATCATGATATTTATTACAATAACTCATGGATAAAAAATCAAGTACAAACTTAAGTACAAGAAATCCAGTAACCAAATCATGATCTATAATTTGCATATCAATCACTACCATGAATATCATGGTATTTCTTAAACAATAAATCTTGAACTTATAACTAGTGGAACGGAAATAAAGTAAAGACTTTCCATAATTGACATTATTTTATTTGTCATTACCTCTACTCGACCATGTTCTAGTATTAGGTAGTCATTAGTGTTTGATGATCAACTCTTGACCTTTCATCTCGTAACCTACTATATTATTTATTTCAGAGCATTCAAGGAAATTAGTAAGAAGAGAGAAACCAAAGATGATGGAATGTGTCATCATCTTTAGGAAGAGAGTCTTAGGAGGAATCAACCCATTTGACAGTTGGAGGAGTTAACTCACGCGTGAGTTGACCAGAAGAATTATCTGAAGTTAAGAGTGAGCTGATAACTAGGAGTTGTAAGAAAACTAGTGAGGATAGAGTACCAATGAGTAGTCTTGTTGAGCAGGTAGGTCTAGTCATGTACTAAGCTTCCTTAGTACAATAGAACCTCTAAGAGAATAGTTGAAGTGCTAGTTCAATGCTTAATTGACCATAGATCTTGTGTAGGCAACTAGAAACCTAAGCTATATGTGATCAAGGATGGTGTTAATCATTCTTAAGTCACTAAGAGAATTTGACAAGATGTTATAGAGTTGTCTTGGGTATGAAAAGTTAGATAAACATTGTGTAGTAAACTACCCTAGGTTAGTTATCATGAGTTAAACTAGTATAGATTGAAGTATGGAAGCTGTGTTACATGGAGTAGTTAAATCCATGTTATTTTTGCCAAGCCCATAGAAGATAAATCTTGGATTATAGAAGTAATATCACCCAACTTAGAGTTTGTTGTTTATACCTAGGTTGTAATGTATATTGTGGTCATACAATCCATTGGATATATATTGGTGGTTATAGAATGATAAAGGAGTTGGTAAATGGAGTTAGTGGCAACTCTCATAAAGTGATGGAATCCACCTTAGTAGTTTTAGCTAAGCAAGTATGTTTGGGAGAAGATTATGTAAGGAGGCTTAGTAATAAACTTCTAAGATTCCTAAATGATATTAAATAGTAGATTAGAAAGAAAGAGAGTCAAACATCTAACAATTGTGAAGTTATCAAAGATAATACCAAAACTAAAACCTATCTTTATTAGGAGGATTTGCAGAGCTTTGGCATCAAGCTCCTAAGATTCACAAATTGATTTAGGAAGAGAAATTGTTATGAGAGAATAAGTATCAAGTGAACTCATCATGGTAAGCCATGATGTTTATAATGGAGCAATAGTAAGCTTAGGAAAGGTATGCCATGATTAGAAACTTAACTTATGAAGCAGAGAAGAGAGGAGCCTATCTTAGCTTTGATCAAAGGAGTATGATCCAAGTCATTCCGAAAAATACTAAGAAGGATTACTACAAGAAGGATTACACCAACAAATGCTAAGAAGGATTAATACAAGAAGCTGGAGTTATTCAGTGAAGCCAATGAAGTCAATGTCTACATCAAGCGAAGTGGATACAAAGTTCTAGAATAGAAAGGAGTATAAACTCTAGCTCATAGAACATATTACCGTAGGCCATTGCTGTAGTAGCAATCGCATGCTAGTTAGTGTTAAATATAGACTTATTCATAGTTTAGTTCTCGAGCGCTATTTCTGGTTTTTTCCTTTGTAAGATTCTTCTTCCTCTCTGTACTTAAGAGTTTCTCTGGATCTTTTGTAAGACTTTGAGTTGTAATCTATAGTCATGCATTGGACCGTGATATTTCTGTTGTACCACTCTAAGGGATATAATATTACTAAAACGGTGTTTTATTGATGTTATGTCAACCACTTACATACTACACCATGTAGGGGTAATGCTGGGTCACCGCAAATATTAAGCAGAAAATGTCGTTTCAAGCATCAGCGACAAATATAGCAAAATATGTTCCATTTTTGTAATGAATCGAACAAAAATTGAGACATGTAAACATAAATATGGGGCAAAGTTTCAACACACATCACATTTAAAGTTCCATTCCAAGCTTAAAATATGGGGTCCTTGATGCTTAAATGAACTTCGTTGTGTTCAAGCTCGGGGGAGAGCGAGAGATGTGTCATTGGAAGCACATTACTCTTGTTTTATCCCAGCCAAAACACATTAGCCATAGGTGTAGTATTTGACAGTCGTAGAGAAATCAAACCTACAAACCGTACGCTATTCCGAGATAGCATAAGGTGTAGTTTAATTTGTTAAGCGAAATGTTCGATCTAAGACATGGTTCACCGCAAGAAAAAAAGCATCTTCAACATGGTTTATCTTGTTGTGAAAGGAAAAAAATTATAAGACATAAAATTAGATTCATCTCATGTTAAAAAGAGAGTACCTCTTCAAAAAAATAGGGAAATGATACTATTCCCCCGTGGACTGAACGAAACGACCCCCCGAGTCGCGCTAGCATGCTTTTATTCCGCGTCGCCGCCCCCATGAGCTACAGGGCCGCTGCCGCACTCAGTTGTGCATCCCTGCCCTTGCCAAAGCTGGGCCTCCATGCTGCTCATGTACCTCGCTGGAGCTGGGCCTCCATGATACAACTCCCCCGAGGATCACGCGCTCACATCCCCCGGGTGCGGGGCCGTTGGATGGAATCGACGAGGAACTCCTAATTTTTTTGGCTCCACTAGCCCACCGCCTTAGTGAAGACTCAAAGAGGGGAAGGCTGGCATAATGGAAAAAGAGTCTTCTGAAACTTTTTTCAAATCCAAAAGTCCAGTACCTTCCTACAAATTAGTGAATTAGGAGGGGGGGCTCTTTTGTGTAGCAAAATAAAAAGTCGGGCAATCTTTCAAACTTGCATCCGATCAGATCGAATGACTCTATGAAATTACGTCGATACTTCCACATATTATGGGTAACGTAGGAGACATCCCTATTTTCCCCCGGGGGTCTTAATTACCACTGCTTAGCTTTCAATTTGCCAGGCAACAAAAAGGCTGAAGGAAGTTCTCTTTCCATTCCAACTAAACTAAGTGAAAAAAAGGGGGAGAGCAAAACAGAAACACAGGAACAAAGGAAACTATATCCAAACCAACGATAAAGAATGTATCGGGAGTTGGGAGTTAGCCGTCTCATAGGAGTGATAGCTGGTTAGCAATCAACTACGGAGCTGGCAACTCACAAGCCAGCAAGTCAACCTCTGTCAGATCTTCGGCTTTTTCCTTTCCTGAACTATCACTTCCCGAAGTGCGTTCGAAGCACCCAATCAAGGGTACTTCTCTCTGCTGGAGTCTAAAGTATCTCGGTAAGGGGAAGTAAGAGAGTTGTCAGATCGAGATAAAAGAGTCGTAGTTTAAGAAGACATATCCAACAGAAATCGCATCAACCGCCGTCTGGAATCTTCTCGACTAACCCATTCAGGAGAAGCTTTGGAAATGAACCAGACCATCTGAATGAAGAGTGCTGGATTTTAATAGCAGCTGAAGCAACAACATCAATATCTCCAGCTGCACACTCACAGATGCCAGCAAATGAGCTAGATACTCATGATCATAAGAAGAAATGAAATACTTGCATACGTTCGATAATACGAGAACAAAATAGACACCACAATTCACATTAGTGAATTTAGGCCACAGAGAGGAATGCCGGCGGGAGAACTTACTTTTCCGGCTATCATATGAACAATGCCGTCCGCAAGAGGAAGAGTGAGGGTCGACAGGCAAAGAATGGCTTGAGTGAAAGCTGGAGTTTGAAATACAGATTTCAAGCAAAGGGAATAGCTCTAACTTCTGCTTTCGAGTAACCAGACGAACGCGAACTACCTTCGTACATTCTGTCCAACTGGCAGGCGAGCAATCAATCCTTTTTCCATTCTTGTTCTTAGGTTGTCAACGCCTCCTCTCAGCTCCCCTCGGCGGAACAGAGCAACTGGCAAATCCAAGTCCTTCGCGTTCGGAGGAAGAAAGGCCATCATTAGTGCAAACAATGCAATAGCTTCGGATAGGGTGACTAAGGAGGCCGTAAAAATTAGTAGTGCATTTTTGAAAGATAAGACTAAAAAAAGGCGAGAGCAGCATAATTGTTAGTTAGGGGTAAGAGGGGACGGGCCCGTATAGAAAGTCAATCCTGATTTTTCCGATACATCGGGTAAGCCCCTTATCTCCAGTTCTTTTTGAATATCTTCTTACATCAACATATCATGTTGATTCATATTTTTAGTCAAAAGATCCCCAGGGGAAGGAGAAAAGAATCCTAGGTAAACAACAATGCTTTCCGATCGACGGCGGGAATCGAACCCGTATCTTCTCCTTGGCAAGGAGATGTTTTACCATTGAACTACGCTCGCTACGCTATATATTTTATAGCGTATATCCGCTTGGGTCGACCGTCTATGTCTGGGTCGACCGTTTCATTTCATTTTCTATTCCTTTTTCCTTCCTTTTTACGCCACCTCCTCCCAATCCTTGGAGCGCCTACATCTGTTTCTGAAGAGGACTTGGAAAGGTAAGTAGGTGACTCCGCCGAGACTAGAGAAAGGTACATAGCGGATACCAGATTCTAGAAAACAAAAAGCAGAATATTTGATGGAAGAACAGGAGACCCCTTCGAACAACCTGTTCTAACGAGTAGGATCATTGAAAAGAAAGAAAAGGAATGGTTTCTTCAACTGGCTTGTGCCACAGCTCATAGCTCGAATCAGGATTGGAAAAACGGAAGGACGCCTTACTTTCTCGTTGAAAGACCCTTTATTCCAAGTAGATTGCATCTGCATTTCCTTGGGGAAGAAAGTTCCGTCAGACGGTAGCTTAGCCATTCATCAGATACATGTCGGAGATCCTTCTCTTAGCTTACCTTCTCCGTGGCTTCAAGATTCTGTATGCTATCTCTTTTGCTTTTGTCTATCTAATTGAATCTACATTCACTCGCTTATTCCCAAGTAAAGGAACGAACAAGGAGGGGTGCCCGCATCAGGACCAGAGAATCACCGTCTAGTATCGGATGGGTGTTCAAGTCTTTTGAAAAATGAATTCTAGTTCGCTCCATCCCTGTATGGGCAGAGAACCCGTCGCTGTCTCGGCTGTGATACCGTAGGCTCTAGGGAAGTCGGAGGAGAGAGCACTCATCTTGGGGTGGGCTTACTACTTATATGCTTTCAGCAGTTATCCTGGTCAACAGAAAACTACCTCATCCCTTTGTCGCAATTTCTCGACCACTATTTCTCCCTATCGCTACTTGATTGCTCAAAATATATCGAGCTTGTTGGGATCCCCAAGAGGAAGGTATTATGAGCACAGCAGCAAGTTTTTCCTCAATTATGAAACCAACGTTATCGAACCAGTAGGAGCAAGGAAACACCAATAGGAAGGTATGATTTTTTCGAAGAACTTTTGTTGCTCAAATCGAAAAGTGTTTAACTAACGAAAGTTACATAACAACCTAGGGCAGAAGCACAAACAATTACAGCTCAAACCGACGTATAAAGATTTTTCACGAATTTTTACAGCGAAGCACAAAAATCTGTTTCGGGACATCAACTTTCCCAAGTCTTACTTCTCTCTTATTAGAGGTTACTCTTGGCACAAAAACCACACAAAAATGATAAGAAGAGGTTATTACTGAAGTAATAACTTCCAAGACTCAAAAAAAGATTCCTAACGATATTTGGGTTATCTCCCAATAAGTGCTTTTCTTTAACGCCTTTGAGCTAGGCATAAGAAGTAATAAAAGAATCAAGTATTCTCAAATGAAGAAGCATTAAGAGCAAATTTTGTTTTAATAGGAGAAGAAAAAGGAATCTTCTCTCTCTTCTTAGGTAAGTGTTCTATACCTTTCTTGAGTGGAAATTGATATTTAATGGTGCCTTCTTGTATATCAATAATGGCACCAACAGTTCTAAGAAAAGGTCTTCCCAAAATAATAGGACAAGAAGCATTGCATTCAACATACAAAACATAGAAATCAACAGGGACATAGGCATTGTTAACCATAATAAGAACATCATTAATACTCCCCATGAGTTTTCTTTTTAGCATTATCATCAAGTTGGACATTTAAATAACAATCTTCCAATGGTGGCAAATCAAGCATTTCATAAATCCTTCTAGGCATAATAGAAACACTACTATCAAGATCACATAAAGCTTTGAGATCAAAATCATTCACTTTCATATTAATGATGGGTTCCCAACCATCTTCTAATTTCATAGGAATAGAAGCTTTATGTTTCATCTTTTCTTCTTTAATTTTTGTGAGAGCATCATAATGTGTTTTGTAAAGGCCATATTCATAGCACTAGCATTAGGACTTTTAGCAAGCTTTTGTAGGAACATAATTACTTTAGAGATATTGCAACCATCAAGATCAAAATCATAATTACCATCTAAGGTAGTAGAGCTATTGTTTCCCATATTTCGAAAAATTTCAGCATTTTTATTAGAAAAGGTTCCATTGGTTTTAGGCATTGTTGCAAAAGGAACTTCATGTGGTGTGCTAGCATTAACAATAGTGCTGGTGATAGTATAAATACTAATATTTCTAGCAATTTCATCTTCTCTTTCCCACTTAGCATGCAATTCAGCTAACAGTCTAACATTTTCATCAATTCTAACTTGTATGGCATTAGTAGCAGCAAAGGGATTTTCAATAGTTTCAGGTTTAGCAGCCACTTTACTCAAAGAAGATTGTGCTTCAGACAATGATGCTATATTTCTTTCAGCATTAGAGAGTTTTTCCTCAATAGTTTTATTGAAGGTAGTTTGTTTACTAATAAAATCTTTAAGCATGACTTCAAGTTCAGAGGGTACACTTCTATTGTTGTTGTAGGAATTTCCATAAGCATTACCATTATTGGGAGGATATGGCCTGTAATTATTATTACCAAAATTATTCTTGTAGGCATTGTTGCTAAAATTATTATTTCTAATAAAGTTCACATCAACTTGCTCTTCTTGAGCAACCAAAGAAGCTAAGGGAACATGATTTGGATCAATATTACCTTTCCCAATAACAAGCATAGACATAATAACATCAATTTTATCACTGAAGGAGGAGGTTTCTTCAACAGAATTTACCTTCTTACCTTGTGGAGCCCTCTCAGTGTGCCATTCAGAATAGTTAACCATCATATTATCCAGAAGTTTTGTTGCAGCACCCAGAGTAATGGTCATAAAGGTACCTCCAGCAGTAGAATCCAGTAGATTTCTTGAAGAATAATTCAATCCTGCATAAAAGGTTTGGATAATCATCCAAGCAGTCAGTCCATGAGTGGGACAATTCTTTACCAAAGATTTCATTCTTTCCCAAGCTTGAGCAACATGTTCATTATCAGATTGTTTAAATTTCATTATTTCACTTCTCATAGATATAATCTTAGCAGGAGGATGGTATTTTCCAATGAAAGCATCTTTGCATTTAGTCCAAGAATCAATACTATTTCTAGTTAGGGATAGCAACCATTCTTTAGCTTTTCCTCTCAAAGAGAAAGGAAAAATTTAAGCTTAATAATATCTCCATCTATATCCCTATGTTTTTGCATCTCACAAAGTTCAACAAAGTTATTAAGGTGAGTAGTAGCATCTTCAGTACCAACACCAGAAAATTGTTCTTTCATAACAAGATTGAGCAAAGCAGGTTTAATTTCAAAGAAAGTAGCTTCAAGAACAGGTGGAGCAATAGGTGTGCACATGAAATCATTGTTGTTGGTGCTAGTGAAGTCACACAACTTAGTGTTTTCAAGAGTATTCATTTTTTGTGTTTTTAATAGAAAGAATCAAACTAGTACAACGAATTTTTTTGTGTTTTTGATAAAGAAACAAGCAAACAAAGCATAAATAAACTAAGCAAAACAAAAAAACAAAGTAAAGAGATTGGTTATGAGGGACTCCCCTTGTGAAGATGTCCTTGACTCCCCGGCAATGGCGCCAGAAAAAAGGCTTGATTGCTCGAAATATATCGAGCTTGTTGGGGAATGATGACCCTAAATATATCGAGCTCGTTGGGGAACCCCAAGAGGAAGGTATGATGAGCACAACAGCAAGTTTTCCCTCAGTTATGAAACCAAGGTTATCGAACCAGTAGGAGCAAGGAAACACCTCCAAGGTGTTGTTTCCAACTTGGAATCGTGCACAACACAACCACAGAACTTTGCCCCCAACTTACAGTGAGGTTGTCAATCTCACCGGTTTTGCTGAAAACAAAGGATTAAATGTATTGTATGGAAGATAGTAATACCTTGCAGAAAATAAATAGAAAACAGTAAATAGTAGATTGTAGATTGATGGTAAAAGAAAGGACTGGGGTCCATAGTTCACTAGTGGTGATTCTCCTTAAGATAGATGACATGTTGGGTGAATAAATTACAGCGGGGCAATTGACAAACACCGAGAAAGCATACATGCATATACTAATCATCTTGACTTCTGTGAGATTTGATTGGGCATTACAACATTATACAGACCGTAATCCAACTGCATCTATGACTAACAATCCACCTTCAGGTTATCATCCGAACCCCCTCCAGTATTAAGTTGCAAGCAATAGATAATTGCATTAAGCATTGCGTGTAAAGTAAACAATATGATTATTCTATGAACAAAGGATTGTTGTTTTCTCCCTAGTAGCAACAACACATCTAGTACCTTAGAGATTTCTGTCACTTCCCCAGATTCCTAGAGGCATGAACCCACTACCGAGCATAAATACTCCATCTTGGAGTTGCTAGCATCTACTCGGCCAAGATAGCTACTAACAACGGAGAGCATGCAAGATCACAAAT
This sequence comes from Avena insularis, assembly GCA_023614405.1. Taxonomy (NCBI): domain Eukaryota; kingdom Viridiplantae; phylum Streptophyta; class Magnoliopsida; order Poales; family Poaceae; genus Avena; species Avena insularis. Next base: position 87,719,597 of record CM042696.1, on the reverse strand, counting down.
AACAAATACATGATAGAATCAATAATCAATCTGAAATAGCATCTCAATATCCATCGGATCCCCGCAAACACAACATGTAGGATTACAAATAAATGATCTTGACCATGAACGGAGCTCACAAGATCTAAACATGGTAGCACAAAGAAGAAGAACCAACCATCTAGCTACTACATGGACCCGTAGTCCAAGGATGAACTACTCATGCATCACACCGTAGGCTTGCATGGTGATGAAGAAGGCCTCCAGGGTGAATTCTCCCCTCCGGCAGGGTGCCGGGAAGATCTTCAGATCCATCCCGATCTAGGGATGGAGATGACAGCGGCTATAGACTCTTTTTTGGAATTTTGATCGGGTACTTAGGGTTTCTGTATCGGAGGCATCTTATAGGCGAAAGGGGAGGCCGAGGGTGTCTGGCGCGCCCACCCAGCGCGCGGCCAGGCCTGGACGCGCAGCTAGGTGGTGTGGCCGGCCCCTGGCCCCTCTCCGTCTCGTATTCTGGCTCCATGTCCCCCTCGGTGAAATATTGACTTTGGCTTTTGACCCGTCCAATTTCGATAATATTCATTTTATGACTTTCCTAGAACCAAAAACAGCAGAAAACAGGCAATTGGCACTGTGGCATCTTGTTAATAGGTTAGTCAAGGAAAGTGTATAAAAATACTCCAAAGTGTGGACAAAACATAAGAAAGTAGATATAAAACAAGCATGGAACATCAAAAATTATAGATACGTTAGCAACGTATCAACATCCCCAAGCTTAACTCTTGCTCGTCCTCGAGTAGGTAAGTGATAAAAATAAAGAATAATTTTTGAGGTTACATGCACCATCATAAACTTGATCAAAGTATTTGTAAAACATTGATAGCTGGGATCATAGTACTTCAACATAGCATGAGATATATAGTTCTAACCATAATACATAGCAACTATGTTGTAACATGAAAAGGCACAAACAAAAGATTCATGAATAACAATGCTTTGCAAGACATTTGTTTATTTCACATATAGAAAGCATAATGATAATGGTATTCAGCTTGTCCCTCATAGAGTAGCAAAACATAAATGCATAGGACACCTTCAAAGTTCATAAGGGTGACTAGATACAAATAGTTTTAGAACAAGCAATATCAAAGTTATGCATCAATCAACAAGTCTTGGGATAATGCACATTAAACTAAGAATGGCCACTATGCTCTCTTAATAGGTGCATGAAGATAGAAGGTGGAGACTCAACATAAAAGTAAAAGAAAGGCCTTCATAGAAGGAAGCAGGGATTCAAGTCTCATAAAGAGCTTCCAAAAATTATGGTACTTATTAGCTTCCAACTCTCATTGCCCCTATCATAAGCATCTTTAAGTGATTAAGGTTAAAGTGACACAACTAAGAGGATATGCTTGACAAGTTATAAGTCGAAATCTACTTACGAGTACCGAACCTCATGCTACTCAACTTCAGTCACAAGTAAGCTCTTGTAATTGTAAGTACATATGTATCATAGAGAACCACCAATGGGGTACCCCTTGCACATGATACAGGAGTTATCCCATAATCAAAATGACAAGGCAAGCAGACAATGAGCATCTCAGCGATCTTTTTATTTGCTATTTGCATAGGTTTTTATTGAGGATGCTTCATAGAGTGCTCATTATGGTTATGCTGCAAGTTTCCACCATGATTAGGCATGTCTTAGGCTAGCGGCCCAGGCATTTCTCTAACACACATATAAACTCCATGATCTTACAAGTTCCCCTTTTATTTCACACCACTAAGATCCATAAGCAAAATAACCATGATATCAACGGAATAATAAGTGCAATGTTGAAAGCGTTCCCCATGATACATGGTTCTGCTAACTTCAACTCATAAAGCGCAAGCAAATACGCAACAAAGATGGACACAATGGTTCAAGTTTATTAAGTGCAAGAAAATAAAGTGTGCCATCAAGTTCATGAGAGATTTAATCACTAGTTTTCACATAACAAGTTTAATTCAGAAGGTAGATAAAAGCATGAATATACTTGGAATAGAAAATGCTAATAGGTAGGTATGGTGGACTATTTGGGATAACTTGGTTTTATTTGGAGTTGGATGCATGAGGGGAACTCATACTTGGTTATGGAGGCTAGCAAAAGACTGGGAGCGACCAATTAAGAGAGCAATAATGGCCATAATCATGCAAAGCGACAAAACATTATTTATTAAAGCATAAAGTGATATTACAAGTCTAAAACTAAAGGATCATAAAGGCTATGGTGACTTGGGATAGTCATAACATGGTGTGAGCATGCACCAAGTCAACCCAAATAAAGCATCAAAGGAGAATACCACAATACTATGCTTTAATATGCTAAAACAACGCATGATTCTTTGAAGGCACATTAAGAAATCTCAATTATTTATAACATGTCATGATACAGCAAAAATCACTAAGCATAAACTCAAACAATACCAAGCATGACATGACAAAGCATTGGCCTGATACGTCCATAACGTATCTATAGTTTTTGATGGTTTTATGCTAATAATATGCTTTTGACACTCCTTTTTGTATAAAGTTTATGATTTATTTGGACTAACCTACTAATAGTTGTAAAAGTGCATAATGTTCTTGTTTTACACTTTGATGTGTAGGAATTACCAAGAATACAAGTGGAAACCTTGTTGAGTCAAATTGGAATTTTTCCAGAAATCTGTCTTAGAACTCTTTTTGAAGATGGTCACGTTTTGGGTCGAATACGGCATCAAACTGAAAACTTTTCAACTACCAAGTTGTTAAAAATTTCACGACAAACATTCTGGACATAAAATATAGCTAATTCCGAGTCCTGATGGGCCTTTTAGGCCCGATTTACTGCAGCCCAAGATGGGGTGACGGGAATCCGAAAAGCTATATAAAGGGAGGAAACCTAATTCACCCAAGGCACCTTCACCCACGAATTTGTAGACGCCAAAGCCATGTTTTTGCCTCCCCCATGGATCCCATCTCCATGGGGGAGGGCTCCCAAGAATCCATGAAGGAAGGGGGCTAAGGGGCGGTGCTCCCCCATGATACCGGCGGCGGGGAAGGAGTCCCCCGCGCTGGCGCCGGCGCCGCCGCCACCCTTCACCATCTTCACCGCCATCTCCATCACCTAATCCTCCTAGTATGCAGTGGGTCATCCTCCCACACACCTCTGTACCGTCCTATGTCAAAAGCATATTATTAGCATAAAACCATCAAAAATTATAGATACGTTATGGACGTCTCAGGCCTATGCTTTGTCATGTCATGCTTGATATTGTTTTGGCTTTATGCTTAGTGATTTTTGCTATAGCATGACATGTTATAAACAATTGAGATTGCTTAATGTGACTTGAAAGAATCATGCATTGTTTTAGCATATTAAAGCATAGTATTGTGGTATTCTCCTTTGATGCTTTATTTGGGTTGACTAGGCGCATGCTCACACCATGTTATGACTATCCCAAGTCACCATAGCATTTATGATCCTTTAGTTTTCGACTTGTAATATCACTTTATGCTTTAATTAATGATGTTTTGTCGCTTTGCATGATTACGGCCATTATTGCTCTTTTAATTGATCGCTCCCAGTCTTTTGCTAGCCTCCATAACCAAGTATGAGTTCCACTCATGCAGCCAACTCCAAATAAAACCAAGTTATCCCAAAGAGTCCACCATACCTACCTATTAGCACTTGCCATTCCAAGTAAATTCATGCTTTTATCTACCTTCCAAATTAAACTTGTTATGTGAAAAATAGTGATTAAAGCTCTCACGAACTTGATGGCACACTTTATTTTCTTGCACTTAATAAGCTTGAACCATTGTGTCCATCTTTGTTGCGTATATGCTTGCGCTTTATAAGTTGAAGTTAGCAGAACCATGTATCATGGGGAACGCTTTCAACATTGCACTTATATTCCGTTGATATCATGATTCTTTTGCTTATGGATCCCGGCAGTGTGAAATAAAAGGGGAACTTGTAAGATCATGGAGTTTATATGTGTGTTAGAGAAACGACTGGGCCGCTAGCCTAAGACATGCCTAATCATGGTGGAAACTTGCAGCATAACCATAATGAGCACTCTATGAAGCATCCTCAATAAAAACCTATGCAAATAGAAAATAAAAAGATCGCTGAGATGCTCATTGTCTGTTTGCCTTGTCATTTTGATTATGGGATCGCTCCTGTATCATGTGCAAGGGGTACCCCGTTGGCGGTTCTCTATGATACATATGTACTTACAATGACAAGAGCTTACTTGTGACTGAAGTTGTGTAGCGTGAGGTTCGGTACTCGTAAGTAAGGGGCATGAGATTTCAACTTATAACTTGTCAAGCATATCCTCTTAGTTGTGTCACTTTAACCTTAATCACCTAAATATGTTTATGATAGGGGCAATGAGAGCTGAAAGCTAATAAGTACCATAATTTTTGGAAGCTCTTTATGAGACTTGAATCCCTGCTTTCTTCTAAGAAGGACTTTCTTTTACTTTTATGTTGAGTCTTCATCTTCTATCTTTATGCAACTATTAAGAGAGCATAGTGACCATTCTTAGTTTAATGTGCATTGTCCCAAGACTTGTTGATTGATGCATAACTTTGATATTGCTTGTTCTTAAACTATTTGTATCTAGTCACCCTTATGAACTTTGAAGGTGTCCTATGCATTTATGTTTTGCTACTCTATGAGGGACAAGCTGAATACCATTCTCATTATGCTTTCTTTATGTGAAACAAACAAACGTCTTGCAAAGCATTGTTATTCATGAATCTTTTGTTTGTGCCTTTTCATGTTACAACATAGTTGCTATGTCTTATTGTTAGAACTCTATCTTTCATGATTCATGTTTAGAGTACCTTAATCCCAGCTATTAATGCTTTTACAATAATGATGATCAAGATTGTGTTGTCTGCATGTCTCCTCAAAAATTATATTGTTTTGATCGTTTACCTACTCGAGGACGAGCAGGAACTAAGCTTGGAAATGTTGATACGTCCATAACGTATCTATAATTTTTGATAGTTTTATGCTAATAATATGCTTTTGACACTCCTTTTTGTATAAAGTTTATGATTTATTTGGACTAACCTACTAATAGTTGCAAAATTACAAAATGTTCTTGTTTTACACTTTGATGTGTAGGAATTACCAAGAATACAAGTGGAAACCTTGTTGGAGTCAAATTGGGTTTTTTCTAGAAAGAGAACTCTTTTTGAAGATGGTCACGTTTCGGGTCGAATGCAGCATCAAACGGAAAACTCTTTAACTACAAAGTTGTTGGAAATTTCGCGACAAACGTTCTGGACATAAAATTTAGCTGATTCCGAGTCCGGACGGGCCTTTTAGGCCCGATTTACTACAGTTCAAGATGAGGTGACGGGAATCCGAAAAGCTATATAAAAGGAGGAAACCTAATCCGCCTAGGACACCTTCACCCACGAATTTGCAGCCGCCAAAGCCATGTTTTTGCCTCCTCCATGGATCCCATCTCCATGGGGGAGGGCTCCCAAGAATCCATGAAGGAAGGGGGCTAAGTGGCTGAGGTGACCCAACATACCACTGCATGATGTAGTACACTATAGTCGTTGACATAACAACAATGAAACACCATTCACTACTATTGCATCCCTCAGGGTGGTACAACAGAAACACAACAGGTCTAAGACATGACTATAGATTACAACTCGACTCTTTATAAAACATCCATAGAACACTCTAGGTTAAAGAGAGAGAAAGAACTTCTTACCAAGAAGAACTAGAAATAATAACCTAGAAATATCTAGTAACTAAGACTAGCATCTTAACTAACAGGCTTGCCATTGCTGCTATTGCAATGCCCTACAGAAGTAGGTTTTATGGCTAGATAATCTACTCCTATCTACTTAAGAACTTTTTCTTCACTTCAGTTGATGTATATGTTGACTTCATTGACTCTGTTGAAGATCTTGAGCTGTCGATGCTGGTTTCTTGAGCAGAAGTTGATGTTAACGTCGTCTTCAATGGCTTAGAACCTAGCAAGGGTTAAGAAGGTACGGTTGAGTACGAGCGTACTCAGCAAGTCCACTAAAAAGGAGTGTATGATGCACTATCTCTATAGCCATAGACCATAGGTCGTAGGCAATGCGGGTTTTCGTAAACATTTCTTCAAAGGTTGCTTTTATTCTAAAAACTATGTCCGACAGCCTTCAAAGGTTGACCAGAACTTCATGGAGTTCCTTTCCTGCCGCGTTCGTAGCTCCTTCCCGGAACAGGGAGTAACATGTCACAATTCTTACACTCTGCAGAGGTGCGTCACTTTTCCCATAAGTGACCTTAGCCTTGTTGCACAACCGAGTTGCATTCTCGTCCACACTTCCTTGGTGTGGGGGCCAGTCTAAGATCCAAGCCAGTATTTCCCTCTCCGTGACCCCATATGTCTGCACGATCCTCCGGGGCTGACTACACCTCCGTTAAGCCTCCAACTAGGGCAAGCTATAACCCTGGTGAGTTCCCGAAGACTCTATGAAGTGGTGATGCCCCTGGTAAGCCATAAAAGGCCCGACTATACCTCCGGCAGCCACTCATAAATAATCTAGACACCAAAATCGTTAGGCCTAAGGGTGCCCACCCATATGTTGGATCCATACCAGGAATCCCAACTTCACGATAAGGTCATCTTGCCTCCATATGAAAGGAAGAAGATACATCTGACTTCTCCGTCCCATTCCAAATCTCATGGTTGAGGCGCGATATACGGCGCTAGAATCACTGGCGACATTGGTTGTTAAGTCCTAGATGATACATTACTATACAATAGCGTTCCCATTGCCAGTTATTATAGATTAGCTGATCACCCTGGATCAGTAACCAATATTTTCGGTTAATTGTGAAAATAGTGTTTTTGACCTCTTTAAAATGCAGGTGATGACACAGTTGAGTTACAAGCATAGAAAATAATCAAAGGACATGAGCAAGTTGTGAACTTGCCTTTTGTGATTGCAAGATTATGCACTCACGGTCTTCGGAGTAATAGAAGATCCAAATTCTATAAACAACATCATTGGTCCGGTAAGGACTAATGTTTAAAGAAGCAAGATGCAACAATGCATAAGTAATGTAATGTAATTTGGTAAACGTGAATCCCCGGAATAGTCGTAATTGATCTAGGGTTTGGAGTTTGTGATGAGTTCTTAGGAATGTGTTGCACTTTTATCTCAGTTTCACACTTGTGCTTCTTATTAAGGCTGGTGAGAGTGTGTGTGAAACAGTATGTAAATATCGCAAGTAGCATACAATATTAAAGCACTTAAATGAATCATGGTATCTGAAATATTTCTTAAACAAGATTAAGAATCAATTAAATCTTTTAAAGAAGTGTTCAAGGATTACTCTTAATGTCTCTTAAGAGAATAACTCTTGAGGAAATATATTACATTACAAAGTAATAAGTATTTAAACTTAAGGCTAATACTTTATGGTTTTCTTATTAGCTTAGATTATGAAAGAGGAAAACATTACTACATTAAATAATCATAGTATAGGTAGTGGAAATTTGCATGTATTGAATAAGGCATCACATTGTAGATGGTTTACTTCTTAACATTCCACAAAATTAGAATTTAAATGTTATTACTTGAATGAGGTGGTATTTTATTAAAGTTATAAGTGAATAGGATTCTTGTGATGAAAAACATCACAAGAAAAACATTTGGGTAGCTAGCTGAAGAAAAACATCTTTGTTTGGTTAGCAAAAATAGCTCCCAGGAGCTTGAACCTGAGGTCGTGGATTATGGTGAGGTTTGTTCCGTTATCAGTTGATAGTGGAACCCGAACCCTATGTGATGGGGGTTGTATGGAAAAAAATGATTCTTGTGATGAATAATATCCTATTTTAGTTGATTTTATAATTGGTAAAATCTTTTTAGGAAAATTAAAATACCCTTAATTTGTGATGATAGTTTTAGTAGATATATTTTAAAATGGTTTGACCTATTTTACTTCACTTAAACATTAATTGACTTGTTATTACATTTTTAGATTTTAAACAAACAATATTTAAGAGAATAGTAAAGGTTTATATATTTTTAATGAATTAAAATAAAATAAAAGGGTTTAAAGAAGATTTATTATACCTTTACTTTTTATTTTACTTCAAAAGTATGAGTTTATATTTTTAGTGTGTAGATTTCATTTTTGTGATCATTTTGGTATATTACAAGTATTTTTGTGAATTTTAAATAATAAGATAAGATTTTTATAAGTTTATTCACTTAACAAAATAAATATCAAATATTAGTCAAGTGATATAAAAAATAACTAAAACAAGTTTGTAAATGTAGATTTTGTTTTTATGAGAATTTTGGTATATTATTTATAATTTTCTTATTTACTAATATTAAAATATGAATTTTTAAAGTTTTATTACTTATAAAATCTTTATTAAATAATATTTATTTAAATAATTAACACAATAATATTTGATAATAAGGTTAAATTATAGATTTTATTTTTCTAAGCATTTTGATATATTATATGCATTTTTAAATTATAAAACAAAAGATATTCAACTAATAAGATTTAACCAATTTCTTAATTCCTAAAAAATACTTATTATTGAAGTTATAATGTTTATTCATTTTCTAATCGGATTTTAAACAGAGGAATATTTTTTTATACAGCACCCAACCCCAGCCATAGTCACTAACGAGTGGGCCTGAGGCCATGTCATTAGCCACATTGGCGTGGACCGGTCAAATGGCTTTGCTACTAACTCTGCCTCTACTCAGGTTCAATGACAAGCAGGCCCGGGCCACGTCGGCTTGCCTAGGTGGCAAACTTGACTCGGTTTGACTGAGCACGCTGGCGTCATAGTGTCGTCAGCACGACGTCACTCGCCGGAGAAACGTCAGTCGACGACGATGACGATGATAGGAGGCCCGGGGGACTGTGCAACTAGGCGGGTTCGAACGAGAGGCTCAAGGCGAACCTAGTGGTGGTTGTGCCGCTCGTTTTTGGTCGCCGGATAATAGGGCACGACGGTGTCTGGCGGTGGTGCACGGTGGCGCACGGTGGACGATGGCTACGGAACGAGATAGTAGAAATGGATAGCACTAGCATGTTCAGGAACTCACCAGGAACACAGTGGTGCGATCGGTGAAGCAAGATGCAACCGGAATCGCTGGGGATCACCGGTGACTGGCGGCGGAGCGATGCTTCGATTGGCTCGACTGAGGGCTCTCCGGCTTCCATGACATATCTAGGGAGAACAAGAAGTGTATGGCGAGCATGGGGGTGTCCTCCGTTGGACTTAGGGTGGTCGGAGACAACGAGGATAGCAAGCTCCGACGAGATAGGTTTCGGTCCTCTGTGGAAAGAGAAAGAAAGAGCGCGTGCGAGAGAGAGAGAGAGAGAGTGGATAGGGATGAGGATGAGAGGGGACATTCCGTGGGGTTCTTATCCTCCTCCCAGACGGCGGCGGCCATCGCGACGGTTGATTTCTGCTGACGGCGGCGGATGGCATCACCGGTACGCATGCAGCTGCCTGTGTGCGAGAGGATGACGACAGCGACAGTTTTGCAGAAAACCCCTTGAATGTTTCTTAGACTTAACCCGCAGTCCACCTCTGGTCCCACGCGTCAGTGAGAGAGAGAAGGAGAAGTTGGGCTGCTGTTGGGCCGTGGATGAGTAAGCGATTTGTGCTGCCTGCTGCTCGCGGGCGTGAAATAGGAAGATGGGCCTTGGGCCGGTTGTGCTGTGTTGCCTTCCCTTTTTCTTAAGCCTTTCCTATTTTCTGTTTTCTGGTTTATTTTATAAATTCCTTTCAAATTGGAATTTCTTCAAGGATTTAAATATCCAGAATTCTATAAGACATGGATATTATTATAAAGATTAATTATAACCAATTCCTCTACCTTTCTTGTGGTGTATACAAAATATGTTATTATATGGAAGGTTCTTTTATTCAATAGAGTAAATATAATTTAGGTTTCATGGTCCTCTATATTTGGTGATTTGCCCAATCCAATTCTACTTGGTTTGTAGAGTTTAGAATTACCACAGAACATTTTTAGTTAGGTGATGATGAATCCATATTAATCATTGGTAGAGAGATACTAAGGTTCATTCAAATATAGGTATATGGGTTTTGAGACAATAAAGCTAACCAAAGCTTTCATCTATAAACATTCATCTCATTCTCTAATTACCTTTTGGGAAGTTTCACTTGTTCAAAAGATGTTATCCAATGGTTACCTAGTATAGGAAATGGTTTCCCTACCCATTTGATTCCAGGGTTTTGGATAATGAAGTAGACAGGTGTCTTGTCATGGCTAGATGTACTGTTGGTTAAGGCTTCGAAAGAATCCTTATCTTAATACCTCACTAGGCTGATCTTGAGATAAGGAATTCCTTTCCTAAATATACTCTATAAATCTCTCTTATCTTATTCACAAAGATCTCATCTTCCTGAATAAGACAATCATCTGACTCCACCATATCCCTCATCATATGATGATATGGTCATGCCACTTCAACAATACTCCATTCTTACTCCTAATATATAACTCCTCTTCATCAACTACCATTGATACACCTATCAATGAAGCTACTGCTAACTCCATCTATTAACTTCCTTAAATCCATGTTGCTACTACTTCCAAGGGTTGGAAGACTACAATCCTCACTATACATTCAAAGGATATCAATCCTTTGAAATAGGTATAGTACTACTCCCATAATACCAGTTGTCCTTATATTAACTTGGTTAAGCCACTATGCCTCCAACTACTCCATACAACTCATCAAACACTTCATCATACTCTAGCTTGACTTCTAATGATCAAGCTAGATGATTCAGCTTACTAGGACTTGCCTAACTTGGTATATTCATAACTCTTCTTCAACACCTAATCATCTATTCTTAAGTGACTTGAGAATAATGACCACCATCATTTGATAAAACTAAGCTTAGGCTTCTATTTGTTTGATCAAGATCTATATTCAACTAAGTAGTAAACTTGTACTAGTCTCTCTATAGCCTTATCTTTGTTAAACAAGCTTACTCTAAGTCTATATCCACTTGTCCTGACAAGATTGTTATCTAATGTAGTAATACTACTAGCTTTCTCGTAGATCCTCAATTACTAGCTCAACTCTTGGGTTTAGGTACCACTTCTAGTTAACTAAGGAGTGAGTTAACTCCTCTAACATCAAATGGTTTGATCCCCACTAAGGATCACATTCCATTAATGATGGTACACTCAACCATATCTAGTTCTTCCTTCAGATTAATTTACTTAAAGTATTTGGAAGGTCAACACAATAAGCCAAAGGCTATGAGTCAATAAGTTTTAGGTCAAGAATTGATCACTCAACATTGATGATCACTTGACACTAGGACTTGGTTAAATAGGATTGTCATATATTAACATTACACTAAGGGTATGTGATAGATAATACCTTGGTATCATCTTTAGAACATTAAGTATTCATCCTTGAGTTGTGGTATGGAATACCATGTGATGATCTCTAGAAGATCAAGTACTCCTTATTAAGTAGTGTGTTGTGACTTAGTTTTATTACATTTGATCTACCCTTAGATCAAATTATATTACCCAAATATAAGGTTTTAGCAAAGGTCATATTGAAACGTATCGCAGTCAACTTGATGATCTACTTCAGTTCCACCAAGTTAAGAGAAACTTCAATCACTTTGGCAAGTTTTATTTAAAAGTGCGAAATTTATCCGGATTTTCTATGCATGAATGCAATGCACACACATGTGTTCAGCTTATTTCTAAGCTCTAATGCTGGGACGTTACAGGGGCGGTGCTCCCTCATGATACCAGCGGCGGGGAAGCAGTCCCCCGCACCGGCGCCGGCGCCGCCGCCACCCTTCACCATCTTCACCGCCATCTCCATCACCTAATCCTCCTAGTATTAAGTGGTTCATCCTCCCACACACCTCTATACCGTCTTATGTAAACATGGTGTTTGATGCTATAAGTTATAATCCTATGATCTATGTCATGTTTGTGTAGTTTCTTTGTTCTTAGATTGAATGGTTGAATGTCTTTGGTTCATTAGAGTTATATGTTGATATGGTACAGTCCTTTGGTGTCCATTATATTTGTGCGTGCATGGATTAAATATTATAGGGTTTGTAGTATGTGTAAAGGAGGGGAGTTACGAGTGATGAAACACGAGGGCCTGTTGGAACGTTGCACGTATGGGAGTAAGAGGACCATTAAACTTAAGGCTATGGTTGGGGAAACCTTAATGCATTGATTAGTACTTACAGATGTTTGCTAACAATCCAATCATATAGTACATGTAATTCCAAGTAGTGAAGCGCAAGTATATTTAGCCTCCCCCACATAGAAAACTGCATCGAAGATAATGAACCCGATCTATTCGCTATTTAAACTTGGACAAAGCCAACACAATTACCACCACTATTCCACACTCATGGTTCTGTTAGTTTAGTGTATTTTATTGTTGCAGCAACTAGCTTTACTTTCTTGCTATTTATTATCGTGCAAAGCTATCTCTATTACTTGTATTGTTGCTCTAGTTTTATTTCCTAGATAATGCAAATGTTTAGTGTGCGTAGAGTTGTATCAGTGGTTGATAGAACTAGAGAGTATATTTATCCTACCTTTAGCTCCTCGTTGTGTTCGACACTCTTACTTATCGAAAAGGCTACACACGATCCCCTATAATTGTGGGTTATCAAGGCCACAGTCAAAAACAAGCTCCTTTTACCACTTCAGCATGAATTTGTTTTACTCTTTTCCAATCCAAACCAATCTATTTGAAAACTAATGTATGAAAGAAGGGGTACAACAAATTTATTCAAGCAAACTAAGCAAACCAAGCAAACAAAAACTAAAAACGAAAACAAAGACGCTCCAAGAACAACACAACTATGCATGAATAAATAAAAATGAAGTGTTTGGAAGAAACCTGAGATTTTTATTGATGAAGAAGGGGATGCCTTGGGCATCCACAAGCTTTGACGCTTGTACTTCTTGAATATTTCTTGGGGTGACACGGGTGGCATCCCCAAGCTTGAGCTTTTGTCCATTCTTCATCTCATTACATCATTCTTTCCTTACACCTGAAATTTTTCCTTCATACAAAACTTCACACAATCTTTATTAGCAACATTAGTGTACCCAAGATAATAAGTCTTTGAGTTCAGTTTCAACACCAATAAAACTTCCACTAAAATACAAGATACTGTAGCACTTTCCTCAAAAATCTCAATTCCCAAAGAGAACCCAAAAAGGAATCAACAAGAAGCAAATGCAAATAATGGCAGAAATCTGTCAAAACAGACCAGTAGGTAAAAACCAATTTTTTCGAAGACATTCTGTTGCTCAAATCGAAAAGTGTTGAACTAAAGAAAGTTGGATAACAACCTGGGGCAAAAGCGCAAAACATCGCAGCTCAAACTGACGTACATAGATTTTACACAATTTTTTACAGCGAAGCACAAAAATCTGTCTCGGGACAGCAACTTTCCCAAGCATTACTTCTCTCTCATTAGAGGTTACTGATGACCCACAAGTATAGGGGGTGTATCGCAGTATTTTCGAGGGAAGTGAAACCCAATTTATTGATTCGACACAAGGGGAGCCAAAGAATATTTATCAGCCTTAACAACTGAGTTGTCAATTTAGCTGCACCTGAAAACAATCTTGCTCACGATGGTTTATCAAGAGCAGCTCTGTAGTAGGAATAGTAAAGCAGCGGTAGTAGTAAAGCAAAGACAGTAGTAACAAAAGCAAAGAAATTGGGATTCGAAAAGCGGTAGGCATAGTGATGGATGGACGGGCGTTGCATGGACAAGACAATTCACATAGCAATCAGAACATAGGGCAATTGCAGATAAATAAGATAAAGCATCCAAGTACTAGACAATCCTAGGCATGTGTTCCATATATAGTCATATGTGCTCGCAATGAGAACTTGCACAACATCTTTTGTCCTGCCAGCCCATTTGCAGCGGGGCCTCTAGGGAACTACTGGCAATTAAGGTGCTCCTTTTAATAGAGCACCGGAGCAAAGCATTAACACTCCGTGGACACATGTGATCCTCACATCAAAGCCATTCCCTTCTGGTTATCCCAATTTCTGTCACTTCGGGGCCATAGGTTCCGGACAACAACGTGTGTATACAACTTGTAGATAAGACCAAGAACAATACTATCATAATGAATCAATAACATGTTCAGATCTGAAATCATGGCACTCGGGCCCTAGTGACAAGCATTAAGCACAACAAGTCGCAACAAAGTCATAAAGCACTAATAAAAGATACTAGGCACCATGCCCTAACAATCTGATGCCATTACATGAACGATCTCATCCAATCCCTACCATCCCCATAGCCTACAGTGGGGGATTACTCACTCATAGATGGGGGAAACATGGATGGTCGATGGAGATGATGGTGGAGATCGATGGAGATGGCTCCGGGGGCACTTCCAGGTCTTTGGAATAGAGACTTTCTGTCCCCCGAATCTCCCCTTCGGTGGTGGCGGCGCAGCGGAACTTTTCGTGGAAAAACGTCGAACCCCCCGAAGCTTTTAGGTCAGAAGGCTTCTTATAGGCGAAGAGGGAGACCGAGGGGGTGCCTGGGGCCACCACGCCATGCCCTGGCGCGGCCAGGCCTAGCCCGCGCCTAGGGGTGGTGTGGCCAGCCCTTGGCTCTCCTCCGTCTCATATTCTGGCACAGTGAGTCTTCTGGAAAACTAGGCACTTTGGCTTTTGTCCCGTCCAATTCCGAGAATATTCATTTTCTGACTTTCCTGGAACCAAAAACAGCAGAAAACAGGCAGCTGGCACTGTGGCTCTTGTTAATAGGTTAGTCCAAGAAATCATATGAAAAGTACTCCTAAGTGTGGAAAAAACAAAATAAAGTGGATAAAACCAAGCACAGAGCATCAAAAATTATATCTATAATTGTATGGATTGCAAATGTATCTATAATTTTTGATGTTCTATGCTTGGTTTTATCTGTCTTGTGTACCGCTGGCCAGGCTGGCCCACGTCGGGAGGTGGTGCAGGCTGACCCGACTGACACCAGAGCCTCTCCTTCGCCTATATTGCCTTGGGACCAAAACCCTAAGTGCAGATCAAAATCCACGAAAAAGTCTATAGCCATCATCTCCATCCCTAGATCGAGAGGATCAGGCTCTTCCGGCACCTGCTGGGAGGAGATTCACCACAGGCCTTCTTCATCATCATGCAAGCCTCTGGTGTGATGCGTGAGTATTTCATATCTGGACTACAGGTCCATCTAGCTACTACATGGACCCATAGTCCAAGGATGAACTACTCACGCATCACACCAGAGGCTTGCATGGTGATGAAGAAGGCCTCCAGGGTGAATTCTCCCCTCCGGCAGGGTGCTGGGAAGAGCTTCAAATTCGTCCCTCTCTAGAGATGGAGATGACAGCGGCTACAGACTCTTTTGTGGAATTTTGATCGGGTACTTAGGGTTTATGTACCGGAGGCATCTTATAGGCGAAAGGGGAGGCCGAGGGGGTGCCCTGGGCGGCCGCACCACCCCCTGGTGCGGACCAGGCCTGGCCACATGGCCAGGTGGTGTGGCCGGCCCCTGGCCCCTCTCCGTCTCGTATTCTGGCTCCACGTCCCCCTCGGTGAAATATTGACTTTGGCTTTTGTCCCGTCCAATTTCGAGAATATTCATTTTCTGACTTTCCTAGAACCAAAACAAGAGAAAAGGCAGTGCACTTTGTGGCATCTTGTTAATAGGTTAGTCCAAGAAAGTGTATAAAAATACTCCAAAGTGTGGACAAAACATAAGAAAGTAGATATAAAACAAGCATGGAACATCAAAAATTATAGATATGTTAGCAACGTATCTGGGAACACTAAGAGGAAGGTATGATGAGCACAACAGCAAGTTTTCCCTCAGTTATGAAACCAAGGTTATTGAACAAGTAGGAGCAAGGAAACACCTCCAAGGTGTTGTTTCCAACTTGGAATCCTGCACAACATAACCATAGAACTTTGCCCCCAACTTACAGTGAGGTTGTCAATCTCACCGGTTTTGCTGAAAAAAAAGAATTAAATGTGTTGTGTGAAAGATAGTAATTGCTTGCAGAAAGTAAACAGAGAATAGTAAATAGCTTGTAGATTGATGGTAAAAGAATGGACCGGGGTCCATAGTTCACTAGAGGTGATTCTCCTTAAGATAGATGACATGTGTGGTGAACAAATTACAATGGGCAATTGAGACAGAGAAAGCATACATGCATATACTAATCATCTTGACTCCTACGAGATTTGATTGGGAATTACAACATTATACATAGACCGTAATCCAACTGCATCTATGATAATAATCCACCTTCAGGTTATCATCCGAACCCCCTCTAGTATTAAGTTGCAAGCAATAGATAATTGCATTAAGCAAAGTGTGTAAAGTAAACAATACGATTGTTCTATGAACAAAGGATTGCTGTTTTCTCCCTAGTAGCAACAACACATCCAGTACCTTAGAGATCTCTGTCACTTTCCCAGATTCCTAGAGGCATGCACCCACTATCGAGCATAAATACTCCCTCTTGCAGTTGCTAGCATCTACTCGGCCAAGATAGCTACTAACAACGGAAAGCATGCAAGATCACGAATAACATAGACATGATAGAATCAATAATCAATCTAAAATAGCATCTCAATATCCATCGAATCCCCGCAAACACAACATGTAGGATTACAAATAGATGATCTTGATCATAAACGGAGCTCATAAGATCTAAACATGGTAGCACCAAGGAGAAGAACCTACCATCTAGCTACTACATGGACCCGTAGTCCAGGGATGAACTACTCACGCATCACACCGGAGGCAGTCATGGTGATGAAGAAGGCCTCCAGGGTGATCTCTCCCCTCCGGCAGGGTGCCGGGAAGAGCTTCAGATCCCTCTAGATCTAGGGATGAAGATGGCGGCAGCTACAGACTCTTTCGTGGAATTTTGATTGGGTACTTAGGGTTTTCGTCCTGGAGGCAATATATAGGCGAAGGGGCAAGGTCGATGGAGTACCAGGGGGGCCACACCTGGTGGTGGCGCGGCTAGGGTTGGCCGCGCCACCCTAGGGTGTGGCCACCCTGGCTCCCCTCTTCGTCTCCCCTCGGGACTCCGTATTCCTTCTGGTGAAATATTGACTTAGGCTATTGTCCGGTCCACTTCCGAGAATATTTCCTAACTAGTTTTTCTGAAACCAAAAACAGCATAAAACAGGCAAATGGCATTGTGGCATCTTGTTAATAGGTTAGTTCTAGAAAATGTGTAAAAATACTCCAAAGTGTGGACAAAACATAAGAAAGTAGATATAAAACAAGCATGGAACATCAAAAATTATAGATACGTTTGCCCACAAGTATAGGGGGTGTATCGCAGTATTTTCGAGGGAAGTGAAACCCAATTTATTGATTCAACACAAGGGGAGCCAAAGAATATTTATAAGCCTTAACATCTGAGTTGTCAATTTAGCTGCACCGGGAAACAATCTTGCTCACAGCAGTTTATCAGTAGCAACAGTTTTGTAGTAGCAATAGTAAAGTAAGAACAGCAGTAACAATAGCAGTAAACAGTAGGATTCGAGTGCGGTAGGCATAGGGATGGATGGACGGGCGTTGCATGGACAAGACAATTCACATAGCAATCAAAGCATAGGGCAATTGCAGATAAATAAGATAAAGCATCCAAGTACTAGATAATCCTAGGCATGTGTTCCATATATAGTTATACGTGCTCGCAATGAGAACTTGCACAACATGTTTTGTCCTGCCAGCCCGTTTGCAGCGGGGCCTCAAGGGAACTACTGGCAATTAAAGTGCTCCTTTTAATAGAGCACCGGAGCAAAGCATTAACACTCCGTGAACACATGTAATCCTCACATCACAGCTATTCCCTCTGATTATCCCGATTTCTGTCACTTCGGGGCCATTGGTTCCAGACAACAACGTGTGTATACAACTTGCAGGTAAGACCATAAAAAATACTATCATAATGAATCAATAACATGTTCAGATCTGAAATCATGGCACTCGGTCCCTAGTGACAAGCATTAAGCATAACAAGTCGCAACAAAGTCATAAAACACTAATAGAAGATACTAGGCACCATGCCCTAACAATCTGATGCCATTACATGAACGATCTCATCCAATCCCTACCATCCCCATAGCGCATACACGGGGATTACTCACTCATAGATGGAAACATGGATGGTCGATGGAGAAGCGATGGTGATGATGATGGCGATGATCTCCTCCAATTCCCGTCGTAGGTGCGAACGGTGTTTCGGTCTTTGCGTGGAATCTGGAGGTGGCGGCGGAGCGGAACTCCTTCTTGAAAAACGTCGACCCCCCCTGAGTTTTTAGGTCTGAAGGCGTATTATAGGCGAAGAGGGAGACCGAGGGGGTGTCTGGGGTGGCCAGACCACCCCCTGGCGTGCTGAGCCTAGCATGTGGCCAGTGGTGTGGCCTAGGCCCAGCCCCTATGTCTCAGATTCGCTCGGAGTTTTACGGTGAAATAGGATTTTTGGCATATTTTCCGGGATTTTTCCTGATAGTTAATTTTCTGCACAAAAACTAGACACCAAGGCAATTCTGCTGAAAACAGCGTCAGTCCGTGTTAGTTACATCCAAATCACACAGGTTTAGAGGATAAACAATAGCAAAAGTGTTCGGGAAAGTAGATACGTTTTGGACGTATCAACCGCCGCCGCGTCGCTGCTACTTCGCGTGCCGCCGCGTTGTTGCTCCTCCACGCCACTGCATCGCTATAGCTGCGTCGAGCACCGTGCCGTCCACAACTAGCGCTTGTCGCGCTCCTCCCACATGCTCAACCTGAGCCGCACCCTAACCTATCGCGGGGAGTTCCCCGGGGGAGCACCCGCCACAACCGAGCTATAAGGAGGCCAACAGCGATGTGCTAAAGGGGCCACCTGTGTTGCTCCTGAAGGCGCCCAGCCTTGCTACTGATGGCGCTCGCTGTTTCTCACGACGGTAGCCGACGTTGCTCCCGACGGTAACCGGAGTTGCTCCGCGGCCGCTCCCCATGAGATTTTTGCTACATGCGGACGCCGACGATGCTACTGGAGGCTACCGACGCTGCTACGTACGGCGTGAGGTTTGCTACGTATAGCCGGCGGCGGTGCTACCCGTGGACGGCGGCGGTGCTACAAGCAGAGTCAAGTTTTGCTACATGCGGCTGGCGGTGGTGCTACATGTGGTCTTAGGGTTTGCTACATGCGGCTGGCGCGATGCTACGAGCCCCTACAGCAGTGCTACGCGTGACGTCGGAGTTTTGCTACAACAGCTCTATTGTTTTGCTACACTAGTATAAAGGTTTTGCTACGAGATATCCGACGATGTCTAGGTTTGCTATGGTAGGAGGTGTTTTTTGCTACAACTGTTTTGTGATTGTGCTACAATAGCGTAATTTTTTCTACATAGTCCGACAGGTCTCCGACGAGATCTGTCTTTTTATTTTTTTGTACCGTGAGCGAACCCTTTTTTTCTTCTACACGTAGCAAAAGCGTGACTTTTTTAAACAAAATGGGTATGTTTGTCGGAAAAACGAGATTTGAGATATGTTTAGGACACATGGGAGGCGGGGATCTATCATCTGCATCCGTTATACAAATTTATGACATCCTTTTCAAGAGGGAGTACATGCTTCTGCGGCGAGTATTACTGGCACGTGGGGACATAAACACCACCGACCGTTGTGTTTGAAGGCGCTAGGGAGGAATGTGGACAGCCCTGACCGAAAGTCTTGTACGTGGTCGACTACAATTCGTCAACAAAGTAAGCTAGTACTGCAATCAGTGTGAGTGATGTGCAATTAGACACGTCTAATTAACTCATGCTTCCTAATCAATCAGGTGGACAGTCGCGAAAGGCAAGGAAGGCCGACATCAGATTGGAAGGAATGCCAGTTAATCTGGCCGCGGATAATTCCGACCCGGAGAGTACGACGTGACAGCCCGCCACGTTCCACGATTGACGGCTTGATCGATCGCTCTTAACCCCGAAGCACACAGTTCCACGAGGCCAGTCAGGCCCTGTTTACTTGTCTCGTATTTACTAGTGTATTTACGTGGAACGAAAGGGATTGTTTTAATTCCCGCAAAATCCCCGTAGCCATTTACTCCGGATTTGATTGAAAAAATTCTAGGATATTCCCACAAATTGTTCTTATTTTTGTCTAGATTGAAAACTTTTCTACATTATAGAGTATTTTGAGAGAAAGGTATTTTCGGGGATTGAATAGTATTGAGTGAACACCAAATCCCCCCGTATCCTCAAAACTCTAGTGGATAAAAATACGAGAGAAGTAAATAAAGCCTCAAACAGAAACGGACACAAGCTTTTCCCGTGAACCTTGCTAGGAGTACTACCAGATGGACATCACGCAGCGGCCAAAAACAGCAACTCGTAACGTGCGCTCCAGGGCCTTTCCAGCGTGCGCCTCTGTTGCAGCTATTAGCAGCCTCGACGGCGACGTCACTCTTACGGTGGTGGACTATGCCTCGGAATATTATTTCGAGCGATTTCAGATTCGTGTGAGGAAAAAAAAGCTGCCGGGACGCGTGTGGCGCTGTGATTGGACGGCGCTGCCAGGTGGCGCAGTGACGGCGGTGCCCGTGCACACGCGTCGCCGGTTTATTGGCGCACCCGCGCGCGCGCATGCCGTGCTTTCCATGCTAGTATGAAATCTGCTGTCGCGCGGCGGTCGTTTTCCATGACCCGGTCTCGCTCGCTAGCTGCTGGAATTTTTTGGAGGTACATTCCGCGTCGGGGTGGAGTAGAAAAGGAAACGTTTTCGGTCCTTCTATTTTATCCGTTTTGGACCACTTTATCGAGCCCGACTTGGAGTTAGATTGTCAGTTTTCGCTTTTATTTTTACATGGTGATCTTGGACTCGCACGTCGGTGCCAGCGCGCAGCGGTTTCTATCACAGGTCCATGTGTCGAGGGCGCATTTTCCGGGGTTTCCCCGGCCGCCATGGAATGGAATCCCGGCCGAAATATCTTCTCGCTTCACTTCAGGTGCAAGCGTACGAACTTGCCTGCTCGCGATCGGCCAATCGATCAACTGGACTGCTACTACAAGTACATGAGGACAGGACAAACTGCACGGTTGGCCGGTGACGGGTGACGTGAAACCAAAGTTTTGGACCTCCCCGGAAAAAACTGCGGAAGTTAGAGACGAAACGTGTTCCTTGCAGCAGGTGAGTTTTCTTGTCCCATTTCTGTCGATCTCTCCGCGAGACAGGAAGTAGTGACGCTGCCCGTCCGGCTCTCTCCTCGCCGCAGGTCAACGTCGCGTTGCATGCACACCACGGGACACGATCGGCACGGGCACGTACGTGCCCATGCTCCAGTGGCGGTCGCGGCGAGTGGCAACAGCGACGCCGCCGCCCACGCTTTCCTCCCGGCCCCCCGTCGTAAGCACTTTTCCGACCGGAGGAGGTTCATCCCAGACCGTTTCAACGACGTGTTTTCTGTTTTTGTTTAATCTCGCCGCTCGCTGTTGGTCACACATACGTTATCTGCTCTGATAATCAGGCGCCCTTTTTGTCATGGCTAACGGAACTGATTAACCACACGCGATTCTCCAATGAAAAAAGGCGTTTTGGTCGGCGAATTCTTTTCTCTTCTTTGCGTTGCACGACACCAGCGCGGGTCGTTTTCCATGTCCCCGCTAACTACAACTACCTATAACTGACGACCCGATTATATATTACTAATCAAAAGAAACAATTCTCTCTCAACCCGCGCGCCGGAGAGGAAAACGGCATGGAGACCAGAGGGGTGCATACGTTACGATCGCCGATTGGGCACGCACGAACTTTTTATTTTTGAGTTTTTGGCTTTTTTAATTGTCCTGACAGATGGGACCCAATCTAGCTCAGCAAATTGGCCCTGACAGGTGGGGCCAACTAGTCAGAAACAGTGTCAATCGGTCTCAAATTGAGTTTTAGCGCAAATTGCAAAAAAATCACTGAAAAGTGGTCACATTTTGCATTTTTTTTAAAGTGGTGGTTATTCGAACATTGCGCGGATATGTGGTGGTTTTATGCTAATAACTCGAACACGCGCGAACTAGATAGATTTGCTAGACTGTATATTCATCATGAGTTGAAGCCATTTGTAATTAGATTTGTTGTTCGTACATCTAAATAACTAACTTGTGTTCAATAATACTCCCTCCGTTTTAAAATATAAGATGTTTTAGCTTTGCGAAAGGAATGTATCTAGACCCATTTTAGTGTGTAGGTTCACTCCAAACTTAGATGAACCTACACACTAAAAGAAGTCTAGATACACTTATTTCACAAAGCTAAAACACCTGATATTTTGGAACGGAGGGTGACGAGGGTTTAACTCATCAATTCCCATTGTTATGGACTTGGGTTTTGGAGACGGAGGGAGCGCTGGAGACATCTATCGGCTAGCAAACAAGCACACAGGGGACTCAAAGATTTACCCAGGTTCAGGCCTCGTAGAGGTCCCTACTCCTGCTTGTCTGCTCGTGGAATTATCAAAGTAATCGAGGATTACAATGGTACACAGATGCAATCTGGCAAGGGTTGTGGAAACTAGGGTTGCGTGTGTCCTCCTCGCCGCCCCCTCCTATCCTTTATATAGATAGGCTAGGTCTCGGGTAGCAGGTCGAGTCGGTTACAAGTTAGGATTTTTCCTTTCAAACTTTCTATCTTTAGCTTCTTCTTGTTCTTCAAACAATCGAGAGTCCGTAGGTTACCCGGATCCTTCATTTGGGTCTTGGCGACATCGTGGGCCTTTACATATTTAGGTCGTATATACCAAGCTCGAGTACTTGTAGGATATACCCATATCAGAGGGAGTATAACTTATAGCCCGCTTACATTCTCTCACATCTTCTCTCTCCTCTACCTCACCAAAACTATAATATTTAATCTCTTATTATTATTATAGCCAATTGGTTGTACCCTTTTGTACTTTCTCTAAAAAGTGAGGTGTGAGGGAGTATTATAATAACACCGCATGATAAAAAGTGCAATAATGGGAGCGGGGAAAAAACAACTCAACTCTCTCGCTCCTAAGCGGGCGACAGATACGCGCCAGCGCTATCGCTGCCCCAGCCTCCCCTCCTCCTCTGTCATCACCGGAGAGCGTCACCGGAGAGCGAAGCCCGTGCAGTGATGGCGGCGACATAACCACCTCTACCCGCGTGCAGGGGCGGCCTCGCCGGGCTGCAGTGGCCTATAACAGTGTGGCATTGGCGACGACGACCTCGATAGACGAATGTACGACGATTCCAGGAGGGCACACAGGTTCTTCGGGTGACGCCACATCAGATCTTGGCGGCGGGGTCCTCTAGTGACGCAGCTCTCCCTCGCAGGGCGGCGCGCCATGATGGTACTATTCTGGGCCAGCTATGGGCCTGTGGCGGTCTGGAACGGATCATTTGGCGGCATATACCACTAGAGGTGTAGGCGTCGGTGTGCTGAGCATCGCGGTGCTCCGGGCATCTTTGCGTGGCCAGGTCAGATCTGGGCCACACGGGCCTAGATCAGGCAGCACCCTCACGTCTGGGAGGGGGCTAGACTGTTGATTTGGATACTATTGCTGCGCATGTACAAGGATGCACAAATGGTGAGGTTGCACGAGGTGGCAGATTTGATCGGTGGCGACGTGGTGACGGCAATGGCGTGACCTGTCTCGGGCGTCGTGGCTAGGTGCTCTTATGCAGTGGCGTGCAGTTTCGGTCAGGGGCTGACTTGTGTGGATTGAGGTGGCGACGACGCAGCTCATGGCCACGGTTGGCAGATCATGGTGGCGGGTTTGGTGGGTGGTGATGAGGGATGGTTCGGCATTGGGTGGCAAGTGGACGACGGCGGCTAGAGTGCAGCAGCGCGACGATGAAGCTAATTGGCCTGATCTGGGCCATGCAGGCGATCAACTCGATCTGGACCTAATCGGCCTTGTTGTTGAGTCCGTACAGCGATCACCTCGAGTGGTGGAGGGCAGTTCCCCTCCTAGGTTGTCGTGTGGCCTGATAGCTGTAGTCTATGGTGTTTAGCTACCTAGGCTAATCCAGCGGCTTTGCGGTATGATGTTATTCGAACCATGGGCCCGAGTTCGTGGGTGCCGGGGCGGCGGCCTCGGAAGGTGGACTGCGCGGACGGCTCTACGGCGAACGATGTGGCGGCGGTGGTGGTTTATTTCTTCAGTCATGTGGATGGCGTGGAGCGGACGATGAGGGGTCCTGGTGTTGGCGGTGCTTTGGATTTGGCATCTCCCAGATCATCGTTCGGAGGCCTAACTCAGCGACAATCGGCGGCGGGAGCGGTGCAGGGATTTTTTCGGGCAAAATATCAGCGCCTCGGCCCCAACGGCGGTGATGCATGCGGGTGTTGTAACCCTCTTTGGGGCGTTGTTGTGGTTATCCTCTCCGTACTACGGCTCTGGGTGAAAACCCTTGACCTTCGCGGTCTCGGCGGCGGCAATGCAATGCGTCGTTACCCTCTTGGGTAGGTCGTCGTGGAGCCCCGGTCTCTCTCGGTCTCTTTCAATGCATTTGTTGGCAAGTTTTGGTTTTTCGTGTTTCTCTTTTTTCTTATGTTTGGTATGTTATGTAGGTGGTTCTCCTCACCACTTTGTATCAGATCGGCCGTTGTAGATTTATTTATAAAGCAGGACAAAATCATATTTCGAGGAGAGAGTGCAATAACGCTGTGCACAACGATTTGCATCGAGACTTTAGACCCAACTTCCTGTCTGAGACTTTAGACTTAATTCCTAAACCTAAAAATGTAACTACACCAATACAAAAATGCATAGCCAGCCACCTGCTGACCGGTAGTTGGGCAGCATGATCCCAAAGACCGTACACGTGTCAGGCCTATCTTGCGCGCGAAGTAGTACTAGGTCGTTAGGCCATAAAAATGAAACCCACATTTTAGTGGCAACATAACCACTCTGCTTCTGATCGATTCCGTTAGCAGTCTCTCTCTGTTGCGCGCGCTTTGGCACCCGCCGGGTTTCCATTGGTGGACGCAGATGCTTCTAGCGAGCTTTTGCAACAATAATAGTAATTAGTTTTGTTTATTCAATCATGTCGTCGCGGCCCCGCCTGATCTCTATTCTTCGGAGTAGCTCGCCTACCGTCTCTGTTTAGTGGCTATAGGATGTCAGGTCACGGGGCTAATGATGCCCCACCGCCTGATCATAGATGCGTGTGTTGTTGCTGCACTATCTCCACCTGATCACATACATGCATGCATTCATGTAGTACTACCATATAGAGCTCCTCAAGTCCTGAATGCATTCATGTAGTACTACCATATAGAGCTCCTCAAGTCCTGAACTACCAAAAATGTGTGTAGAAGATTAAGCATGGTGCACTTGCTTGCGATCGATGCTTATCTCCCGGCCGCAAGTTAGATAGGTATCCTTGGCTGCCTAAACTCTAGCTTCTAGGTACTGCATCCACTCGATTCGTATGCATGCATGTCAGCCGGCTCTTTTTTTTTTTTAGAAATGTGATCCTTGTGTGGTTGTGCATAGAGAGAGCGTATACTTGCTCTAACATATTGGTCGTCAGACAGTAACGTGCATGACACAACATCCTCACTAGCCAGTCGGGCAGTAGTACTGCACCTGCCCTGTCAACTCGCCAGCATTATGGAGCTAGCTTAGCAAGTTGCAAGTTCGATCGTGCACTTGCAGGTGCAAGTTGCACGGAAGGAAGCAGTGGGATGGATGGATGATTATCACATCGATCGATCCATCTACCGCCCGTCCGCGCAATGTCATGCATCACGACGCGTAGCTAGCTAGGTGGTGTGGTGTGCACCACATACGCCTGCCTGTCGTAGGGGCACGTATACGTACGACTACAACACTCTACTTACATCATATGTGGACTACTTGATTAAATGTGGAGATCGATCGAGGAGAAAAAACCTACTCCTACTAGTTCAGCTAGCTAGACCTCAGCCATGCAAATGTGTCTGCTCTCTCCACATATATCGCCTAACTGACAATTTGGATGAAATCCGACCGTCAGGTCGATCGGCCCGAGTAGGCAAAAATGGAAACGCGACGTGGCGAATTGAAACATGAAATTCGCTGTTGTCGATATAATAATGCCGCCGGACTTTTGTCCGGGCTTTTCCTGGCAGATCAACCCTAGCTAGCTAGCCGGCTACGGCCTTATATATATAGCAGCAGGAAAAAAGAAGATAGGATAAAGTGAAAACGATGGGTCTCACGATCACCGTGCATGTGCACGGGAAAATTGGTGTCACCCTGCTGGTGGTGACAAGATCAGAAAAGAAGGCTTACCCACCCTACAAACACAAGGTTTACATCACCACAAAATTGGTCAGGTTCCTAGACACTATAGGAACGGCTTTTTATATGCCGACGGCTTTTTCTCCGTCGGGGCCCTCGGCCGTTTGACTATGGCTGGGAAAATACCTTCTTCAAAAGGAAGCCGTCGGCAAACATGGCTATATGCCGACGGTTTACTTTTTTCATGCTCGTGCTAGATGTAACTATGAGAACTTCCGGTGCTCTTGTTTGGACTACGTGAATGTCATGTTTGTGTTTGAACTATGTGAATTTGTCATGTTTATGTTTTAGACTACGTGAACTTGGCTTGATGATATGTTCGTGTTTGGACTATCTATGCGAGATATATATGCAACTCGCGTAAATTTTAAATGCAGAAATGGCCAAAAAAAAGCAAAAAAAAAAGTGCGAAATCTATATCCCAAGGGAATTGCCCTCAGCAAATAGCTGTTCTCGTACGTGAGGAGCTCCCACCCAGTTGCCTCCACCTGACACCTATGTTGATGTCCACCGTCTACATAACTGCGTGTACGTGGCGGCAACTGGGAGATCTACGAGTGATGGATGCCAAGGGTATACCGGTGTGTTTGCCAACGGTAAAGCCCTCGACATAGATAGGACATGTGGCGACAACTGGGAGCAAGTGTGAGTGAGGAATGCCGGCGACCTGGCCCTTGGCATATATTTGATCGGCGTCAAGTAGATGACACATCATTTTTTTGTGCCGATGCACACGCTCAATTGCCGGCCGGCAGTATGCAGAGAGCCATGCTTAGGGCTGCCGTCGAAAAAGATGCCGAGTGCTTGTTGCGAGGGTAACCGTCGGTATACATGTTTACCGAGGGTTTAGCCGGTTTAGCCCGAGGGTTTTCAGCCATCGGGACAACCCTGTTTAGGGATGTAGACGGACGTCTGTGAAGCCACCGAAGCCCGTCCATGAAGCCAACTCCTTCTCTAATCAAGTCACTATTGCTTAACCATTTTGTACTAAACTCTAATTACACGTCTGTCCGTCAACGTCCGCGGGACAGACGGACTACATCCCTAACCCCGCTCATGTTGTGTAGTTAATGGTGTTTCTTTACTATTTGGCACACAGTATTAGCACGGGGCTCGAGCGAGCGAGGCAACAAGTTGTGATCGTTCGCGGTTAATTTTAACAACTTGGCCATGTTGCTCGCACGCGGTCAGACAAAATGGTGCCGCCCATGTCGTGCGCCCAGCCGCCGACCGCGCCGGCCCTGGCAGTTGGTGCCCGATCCAAATCTTGGACGGCTAGTTCACATGGAATAGCACAAAATCCTAGCGATATGGGAATTGGGCAACTTGCCATGATTGCATTATTTGAGTTAACGATTAGACTGGCTTAAAGAAAGATTAATCGGGATTTGGGGGACATGCAGGCCAGATTCAGGTATATATGATCGTTGAGTCTGCGAGTCCGCCATGGCCCACTTGGAGTTGAGAGCGCTGTAGTATGTTAAGGGTTCGTGGTTTTAAAAAGGGAGTACAAATATACTATCGGTTGAATATAGAAAACCGTATATTATACTCCCTCCGTTTTAAAATATAAGACGTTTTAGCTCTAGGAAAAGAGTGTATCTAGATTCCTTTTAATGTATAGATTCACTTTAAACTTAGATGAACCTATACACTAAAATGGATCTAGATACACTCTATTCACAAAGCTAAAACATCTTATATTTTAAAACGGAGGGAGTATTATACACTAAGGCCGGGTTGAATTGATTGAAGAACATGAAAGCTTGCAGTTGGAGCCTTCTTGCACGTAGGTCACACGGTCGTCACGCATCTAAAGTAGGTGGAGTGCATGCTCTCTCGTGCTGTTGTTGACTTGGGAGAATATCCTACGTGCTCCTGTCGATTAGATTAATCTCTGATCTTGGCGGTTAAGTCAGGTCCAACATGGTCATCAATTAATGGCGATCGAGCGCACACAGACAGCCAGCCGCTCGACCGCCGCGGCGCCGCCCAGTCAGTTAGTTGCTTAATTATCTACTGATTAACAACGTGTGCAGGTGTGTTAACGTGGTACTCCTTATGGACACACATATGGGCGGACAGCATGGTACAAGGAGTTAATGCATGGATTGTAGCTAGGCTCTCTCGCTCGGAAGAAAATCATATACGACCTGGGTCGTACGCCCGTGTGGCTGGACCAACTCCACCGGTTGACACCTGGCAATACGAATCTCAAATCAGCCATTAACCTCCCGTCCCGAGTACCAAATCGCTAATCCTGTCAAGGACAAGGCCGGTGGTTCCCGCGGCCGGAGCGACGATGTGCCGATCGATCCGGTGACGAGCATGGCCGTGGACACTGGGGGAGAGCCGCAAGCGCTGGGGGGAGGAGTATTTTTATTTCAAAATAAAAACAACCATACACTACTGCTGGTACTCTGGAGTAGCTTGCTAGTAGAAGTCTGTCACCCTGCCGCACAAAATTAAGCATTGATTAAAACTCTTATTGTAGTAATCAATCATCTTAGCTTGCTTGGTCTAACAGAAACATCATACTTACTTTTTTCTTCTCCTTGAGAGGTTAACTAGCATTGCGAGGGCATCATCTTATAGAGTTCAAAATGTTACATATGTTACCTTCATATCATTTAACTTTAAATGATATTTTCTCGTATTTATCCACATAATATTTTCATATCATTACCCTCCATTCTAAATTATCAAATGTTTTAGCATTTTTTGAAACACATGTATCTAGACGTCTTCTACGTGTAGATTCAGAGTAAAATGAGTTAATCTACACACTAAAAGCCATTTAGATACATGTGTTTTAGAAAAAGACTAAAACTTCTTATATCTTGAAATGGCGGGAGTAATAAATAACACCTATGCATGTAACATTTTGGAAGAAAATATTTTTCTAGGTCAATTTAGCAGCTAGGACCACATCAAACTAACCTGTAATTCTCATGCATGCTAAATAAATTACTATATGCTTGCTACCGTAAAATTTGTATATATATTTCTATTTGACATGGTGTGGGGTGGCTATATATAGTAGTTCGGTGTATTTTCTATTGTTGTCTTTGATGAAAAATACACTTGAGATGAGATTCTTGCTTAAATATACAATTGGATCAATCTCTTTTATACAGAGACAAACAAATTTTAACAATCCAATGATCGACACAACCTCATGTCTGTGTGTTTTAGTGAATCTACCCTCAGATCTTTGTACGTGTTCCACCAATTGCCTACAAAAGCATAAGATGGTAAAAATATTTTTTTTTCTGTTCGCTATGACTTTCTAAAATTATCCAATATTTTTTTTTGGAAAAGAGCATGTATTAATATCAAGAGATACCAATTATACCCAGCCTCCGCAACAACGCAATATCCTATTAAAATTACGGATGCACATATCCAACAGAAGGAAGAAAAATTACAAAAAAGAGTCCCTCAAATTTTTTTACAAAAAAGAGAAGATCTGTCTTACCTGCAAATATCCAACAATGTATCTACAAATTCGCGTATATTAGTATGTCTGTCTTACCCGCAAAACAAAGTATGTCTGTCTTGTGAGGACTAACATGTTTAGACCAGGTGTAACATGTGCTTGTTGTTTATATTCTGACCAATGTTAAATATTCACTTAAAATATTTTTAAGCTAATGCCTTTTGTCTTTTATTATTTATGTTCTTGAAATAAATGTCGTTACAAATTAGCGATATGTTTTATCCTTTTTATAAAATTGTGTAACCTGTTTTATTTATTGACCAATTGCACCTCCTAGTTGAATTGTTTCGGCCATGTCGAGTCGTACATGACAATTATATCCAATTATATACTATGTTTTATTCATTACAGTTTTATTTATTGACCAATTGCGCCTCCTAGTTGAATTGTTTCGGCCATGTCGAGTCGTACATGACAATTATATCCAATTATATACTATGTTTTATTCATTACACCATAGTACGCCATAGCCTAATATAGTTTTTATTTTTTGCCTACGTCGGTGAGAATTGACGGTTGATATTTTATTATTTACAGATTTTTTTTACAGATTTTCCTATGTTTTATTATTTACGGTGAGAATTGCCTATGTTTTATTATTTACAGATTTTTTACAGACTAAAACTGTATGGGCTACTGTTTTACTCCCTCCGTTTTAAAATATAAGATGTTTTAACTTTGTGAAAGGAGTGTATCTAGACCTTTTTAGTGCGTAGGTTCAATAGTGAACCTACGCACTAAAAAGGTCTAGATACACTTCTTTCACAAAGCTAAAACATTTTATATTTTGAAACGGAGGGAGTAGATCTAAGAAGTTAATAGATACTCCATGGGCTACTGTTTACTGCTTGGTAACGTGCATGTCTAGATTACAACTGGAGTATAAGAAGTTTTTTTTTGAAATCGTTAATAGATAAAACTGCATGGGCTACGATTTTTTTTTTGAAACCGTTAATAGATAGATTGACACGGACTGATTTTTTAAAACTGCATGGGCTACTGTTTACTGCTTGGTAACGTGCATGTCTAGATTACAGAATATGGACCATTTTGATAAAGGCCCACAACCAGTGGCGGACCCAAACAAAATCTCAAGCCCGGACACACCTGCTTAAGATAATGATTTGCTGTCTAAATTAGCACAAGTAAGCAAACAGATTAAGCCACGGTCCGACCGGCAAGCCCGGGCAGCTGCCCGGGCAACAGGGACCTTGGGTCCGCCGGTGCCCACAACACAAACGTGACAGCCAGATTACACCATACCAACCAAATACACTGTTACGGAATTAAAACACACCTATATATTGCTTTTAGTATATAATAGATGTGTGGTTTCTGAGCCCAACATATTCAATGTGAGTCCTTATGGACACACATATGGGCGGACAACATGGTACAAGGAGTTAATGCATGGATTCAGGGATGTAAATGGCAGCTAAACGGCGGCCGAGCTGCCCGGGCAACAGGGACCTTGGGTCCGCCGGTGCCCACAACACAAACGTGACAGCCAGATTACACCATACCAACCAAATACACTGTTACGGAATTAAAACACACCTATATATTGCTTTTAGTATATAATAGATGTGTGGTTTCTGAGCCCAACATATTCAATGTGAGTCCTTATGGACACACATATGGGCGGACAACATGGTACAAGGAGTTAATGCATGGATTCAGGGATGTAAATGGCAGCTAAACGGCGGCCGTGAGTCCCGTTTATTCAACTTGTTAGTTCATTTTTTTAGAAAAAGCAAATTTTATTAAACTAGAGTATTGATAAATGGTATTATGCGGGATTAAATGGCGCGCCGCTTACGTCCCTACATGGATTGTAGCTAGGCTCTCTCGCTCGGAAGAAAATCATATAGGACCTGGGTCGTACGCCCGTGTGGCTGGACCAACTCCACCGGTTGACACCTGGCAATACGAATCTCAAATCAGCCATTAACCTCCCGTCCCGAGTACCAAATCGCTAATCATGTCAAGGACGAAGGCCGTGGCGGAAGGCCGGTGGTTCCCGCGGCCGGAGCGACGATGTGCCGATCGATCCGGTGACGAGCATGGCCGTGGACACTGGGGGAGAGCCGCAAGCGCTGATGGATCCGCAGCCGAGCGTGGCCATGGACGCCCATGGGAGCGCATTGAGCGCTGGTGGATCCGCCAAGCGCAGTCGTGGAAGATGTGGGAGAGAAGTAACCCGAGGATGTAGTGATACAGAGAAGAGAGAACTCCGGCGACGTTGAGGAGCGTTCTGGCAGCAGCGTCAATGAGAGGCAACTCGCGTGGCTAGAGAAGGAACAAGGGACGCGATTTGGTAACCGTGAATTGGGGATTATCTGCTCAGTGCTTTGAGATTCGTGTTGCCAGGTGTCGACCAGTGGAGTTGGTCCAGCCACATGGGGCGTACGACCCAGGTCGTATATGATTTTCTTCCCTCTCGCTCATGTGCCCCTGTTGCTAATTTGCGACGCACCGTGGTGGCCGTCGTACGTTCAATTAGTTTGTTATATGGGTCTGCTTCTCTCATGATCTCTCTCATATTAATTGCCAAAATGATATAATTGAGGAGAAATATGATATGATGCTATGCAATGAGAAAGATATATATGGTCTGTCCTAATCATGCATGGATGCTTCTCGCGCACAAAAACAAAAACAAAAACAAAAACATTACATGTGGCCCTACCGAAATCGCAATCCCCGCCTCTTCTCTCATGCATGATCATCACCACCAGAAATAACTACCAACGGCCAATACCTACCGGTCGGTCTATGCCTTCAAGTGTTTTCTAATTACTTCTCATTAAGATGTTTTATTCTTTTTCTAAAACACATGTTTATGGACGATTTTAATTTATAGGTTCACTCATTTTGCTTCGAAATTGTACACTAAAAAATATTTAAATACATGCTCTTAAGAGAAAAGCTAAAAAATACTTCCTCCGTCCAAAAATAAGTGATTCGGTTTTATTTAGATTCATATGTATCTATACACTAAAATATATTTAGATATATGTAAATCTACACAAATATTAGTCACTTATTACCGAATCGAGGGAGTATTTTATATTTTGGAACAAAGGAAGCATATGCATGCACGCATCATTAGCTAGCTAATGCTAACGACGGTGTTATCTTATGTTGGGGAGCCTTTCTTGGAATTGTTCAAGCAAGTGGTGGGTGTGGCTGTCTATGTTGCCAGAGATGGCCATGGCTCTAAGTACTTGAATATAGCCAAGCATCGAGAATACGAGCACGGATACCTTATCTCCGAAGGGCCTTTCGTCACAAACTTTGTCATTCATGGTGGCGAGGATGTGGAACATCATGCCAAAGCATGGAAGGAAGAGGTTCAGCGAGGGATGTGCCTTTTCTCAAAGTGGGAGGGAGAGGGCAGCAGTGCGGAAGTGGTTTCCATTGGCAGTAGTTACTTCTTCAGGAGACTTGTTGAAGTGGGGGAGAGTCTTGGCTCTCTTCTTCGCGGCGAGGAGGCTGAGGCAGTGGGTCTGGGGGTCTTTGGTGTTCACGGTACGAACACCTTGGGTGTCGACGGCGTGGGAATCGGTGTCCAGGTTTGGACGGGGGGCAGGGGGGGGACGGTTGGGGACGTCGGAAGCAGTCGGGGAAGACATGGTGTCTGAAAGGGACTAAAAACTTCGAGGAGGGGGTGGGGAGGGAGGTTCTCGCTTGTGTAAGCGGGAGGGAACTGATTTAAGGATGTGTGTTGATTATACTGCCTTGAACAAGGCTTGTCCAAAAGATCCTTTCGCTCTGCTTAGAATTAATCAAGTTATCGATTCTACGGCAGGCTCGGAACTCCTCTGTTTTCTCGACGCATATTCCGGCTATCACCAAATCCGGATGAAGGAATCTGACAAAGTCAAAACTTCATTCATAACCCCCTTCGGAACCTTCTGTTTTGTTACGATGGCCTTTGGACTGAAGAACGCATGAGCTACGTACCAGCGCACGATGCAGCGTTGCCTCCATGATCAACTCAGACACAATGTACATGCATACGTGGATGATATCGCACTGATGTCCAAAAAGAAGGAAACGCTGATTTCCGACTTGGAGGAAACATTTGCCAATCTACGAAAATACAACATCATGCTTAATCCGAATAAATGTTTCTTTGGAATACCAGCCGGAAAATTATTAGGTTTCATCGTGTCTCAAAGAGGCATAGAGGTGAACCGAGACAAAATTAAGGCTATACTCAATATTTCCAGACCAACTCGCCTGAAGGACGTACAAAGACTAACTGGTTGCATTGTTGTAGTCAGTCGGTTTGTAAGCCGGCTTGGTGAACAAGCCGCACCATTATACAAACTACTGAAAAAGACCAAGGATTTTGTTTGGACTGACGAAGCTGAAGCTACACTACAAGACCTGAAGGAAGTACTCTCATCTGCTCCTATCCTTGTTGCACCGGAACCACAGGAACCGATGTTGCTTTATCTTGCCGCGACAAATAAAGTCGTTAGTATCGTCATGGTAGTGGAGAGACCGGAGGAAAATCAGGAACACCTGGTGCAGCGTCCAACTTACTTTGTCAGTGAGGTCCTGACAGAATCAAAACAGCGATATCCGCACTATTAAAAGTTGGCTTACGGTGTTTTTCTAGCATCTCGTAAGTTACGATATTATTTTCAGGAGCATCCAATTACCGTGGTGAGCACAACTCCCATGAGAGACATAATCAATAACAGTGACGCCACAAGACGCGTCGCCAAATGGGGCATAGAGCTTTCAGCTTTTGATATTGAGTATAAACCTCGGACAACAATAAAATCCCAGATCCTTGCTGACTTTATCGCTGATTGGACAGAGACGAAGGAGAACATGATCCTCCCTGAGTCGAAATATTGGACCCTCTATACTGATGGGTCTAAGGCTCACGGGGGCTCGGGGGCTGGCGTGGTGCTCAAATCACCCCAAGGAGATAAACTTCTATACGTGTTGCAGATCTACTTCACAACGACAAATAATATTGCCGAGTATGAAGCACTGCTACATGGAATCCGGATTGCTAAGTATATTGGCATCCGACGTTTGATGTGTTATGGAGATTCGGATGTTGTTGCTCAACAAGTGTCGGATATTTGTAATGCAAATAAACACATGGCAGCGTACAAAGCTGTCGTGGATGATCTATCTAAATCGTTCGAAAGGTTTGAAGTTCAACACATCCCTCGAGCAGAAAATAAGAAAGCAGACGCACTATCTCGGATAGGTTCTGCGCGGAAAGAGGTCCCGGATGGCGCTTTTTTAGAGCACCTCAAAGTTTCCTCAATAAAGGGAGTAGATGAGGAATATCCGACCAAATACGACTCACCTTTGATAGCAGTTCTGGCTGTAATTCCCAGCTGGACTCAATCCTACCTCGATTATTTGGTAGATGGCAAAATATCCGAAGATGAGGTTCTGAGCCTGCAGATTATCCGACGAGCAAAAGCCTACACTATAGTTAAAGGTGAGCTCTATAAGCGGAGTATCTCTGGGTTTTTCAGCGTTGTGTGTCTCCGTAAGGAGTGGAAATCTTAAGAGAAATCCACGAAAGCGAGTGTGGACACCACGCTGCAGCCAAATCTTTAGTGGCAAAAGCTTTTAGACACAGATTTTTCTAGCTTACAGCTCAAGCAGATGCCGAACGATTAATCAAGACGTGCAAAGGCTGCCAAAAGTACGCCAAACAAGCTCATGTTCGGGCTGATCAGTTGCGAACAATACCTATAACATAGCCCTTTGCGGTATGGGGGCTTGATATGGTAGGACCATTTAAACGAGCTCCAAGTGGATTTACTCATCTCTTAGTGATGGTGGATAAATTCACTAAATGGATTGAGGCTAAACCTGTCACTAGTTATGATGGAGCAACAGCCAAAAGATTTGTCGAGGATGTTATAATCCGGTATGGTTATCTGCATAGCATTATCACGGACAACAGGAGTAACTTCTCTATGGGAGAATTGGCCGAATTCTGCAACGAACAAAATATCTGGCTTGACATTGCGTCAGTCGCACATCCACAGGCTAACGGACAAGTTGAAAGAGCAAATGGTTTAATCCTACAAGGCCTAAAACCGAGACTCGAGGCACCACTATGACGTGCTGCGGGGGCTTGGACAGAGGAATTACCCTCTGTAATATGGAGTTTACGAATGACTCCGAATAGGTCAACCGGATATACACCTTTCTTCTTGGTCTATGGTGGAGAAGCAGTTCTTCCTAGTGATTTAATTCACACTTCTCCTAGAGTGGCCGCATATATTGAAGAGGATGCCGAGATTTCTCAACAAAATGATCTCGACTTAGTCGAAGAAGTTCGCGTCGTTGCTGAAATGAGATCAACAGCCTATCAGCAGAAGTTACGCAAGTATCATAGCCAGAGAGTCAGAAACAGATCTTTCAATAAATGCGATTTGGTTCTCCGGCTTGTGCAACAAAGAAAGCACAAACTTTCCCCAGTATGGGAAGGACCCTTTTTAGTTAGTCGAGTATTGCACAATGGTTCATATTACTTAACTGACATGAGGCCAGTCAAAGAAAGACCTGCTACTAAGAAGAGAAAGAGAGCTGGAGGCAGTACAAATCCGGATGAGTTAGACAGACCGTGGAATATTGCTCACCTACATCCCTTTTATTCTTAGTTTATCCTTCTTTGTAATCATATATATGTACATGTTCTGTCAGAAATAAATGTTTTGGTTGTCTCAAGTTTTTCTGAGAAGTTTTTACCATCTTATTCCCGAATGATCATGTCATAGTCGAAAATCCCAGAATGCTTGAAAGTACTTTATGCTCATGTCCGTTCTGGTTTAGATTTCCGATTCTAAAATTGCTACCCTCGGGTATAATTCTAAAGTTTCTAGTCTTTACTTTGGTTATTTGTCTGATTGCTGAATGCGGGCATTTTCCGAGTAGTGAATTGTTGGTACTAGAAGCCGGCTTTGTTTCTGAGTTTAAACTGGTTTAGCAATTGAGCTCTGTTGCTCGGCAAAGTTTCCGGTAGAAGGTTTAGCCGGCTCACAAAAGGGACGAGGCGGAAAGCTAGATAAACAATGAGTATAGACGAAAAAATTACAAGTGCTTATGTAAACATTTCAGGCACACAAAAATTCAAAGCAAATAGTGCTGAATAGATCAAAATCTTAGCACTAGCAAAATTATAGTACTGCATATTTACAGACCCATCATGTTTTTCAGAATAATACAAATTTTTTCTGGCAATCTATGATGCAGGAGGAGAAGAAGGAGCTGCCGGCTCGCTGGATATGTCGCCTTGATATCGTTCCGAGATGTCCACATCCGATACGGTGTGGTCATCGTCGGAAACTTCTGCTGATTCTTCGGGAGGCGGAGGCAGTGTGTCCAAGCGGGTGAAGAAAGGAGTTTCGTAGCTGCTCAAGTCAGCCACGTGACACCCATATCCGGCACAGGAGTGCATGATGGCTTGAAGGTCCTGCTCCTGGCCGTCTTCATCTACTTTGCAGTACCCTCTCGTCACTTGCCATATTTCCATGTTTCCATGGTCGCTCATGACCATGGTGAGAGCGTTATGCGCTGCAGTCCGCGCGTAGGACATGTTCCAATCCTGGACAAGTTGCGGCATCTCCTTTGCCTTGTCCCGCACCTGAAAATCCGATATGTTGTGCATGTCCGGAATCTTGAGAGCTTCGCCGATGTCCTCAAGGGATTGGCGGAAGTCATGAAGCAGGTCACCGACGTGGGTAAGCCGGTGAGTACGGGGCTCAATGGAGGAAGAGTCTGTCAAGTTCAGAGGACCTATACACAAAACAAGTTAAGAAAATCCGACATTGAGAGAAGTCGAAGAAAGCGGAAAAGTCAGACAGATGGAACATACCGAAAATGATGTCGTCAATTTTGGTCTTCTCTTCCCGAAGACTCTGGAGTTCAGCCCGTAGCGCCTCGGAAAGGTCCCTCTCTCTGCTATGCTCATTATTGAGGTCCGAGATTTTTTTGATCTTGAGCAGCGATCTTGCGATCATGCTCATCAGTAGCCATGGAGGAGGATTCAAGGATTTGAGCGATGCTTTTTTCATGATCCGTCTTGAGCTGATCCAACTCTTGGCGAAGCTCCTTGTTCTCCACCACCAAAGTCTTGAGGTTCTCGGCCTCTTCAATCATGGCACATGATTGTTTCACCAGTGCTATAAGTCAAAAAGAACAACAGTTCAGCGAAAAAATTCGACTATGAAAACACAAAGACAAAGTTTGAGTCTCGGAGTGTTTACCTTCGGCCTCATCCTTGGCAACTTTAAGTTCCGCATTTTTAAGTCAGAGATCTTTGATCTCTCTCCGCTTATCACAGACATTCTTCAACAAATCCTGGTTATAGGAATATACTTTCTGTAAGTCAGAATACCCAAAGTCAGAAAGCTACTAAAGACTCGGGCTAATATTTTTGCTAATATCAGCACGAGCCTTGGGGGCTACACTAGTTCGTTCTTTGGCATCCTAAGGAAGCATAAACCCGGATTATTTATCCGACTTCATGCTTGGGGGCTAGAGGATATGATATGAAATAAAGGAAAAACAGGAGTTAGAGTTCTGACTTACATATTGTTCACGAGTCAGTTTATCCAAATTAGCATTCACTTCAGCAGCAACCTTCTCAACGAAAGTCAGGGGGATCACTGGAGATGTTGGAACCTCACCGGTCCGTATCCTGTCGTTGCAAAGACGCACTTGTTCAAGAAGGTCAGAGTGCTTGATGTCCTCTGCCTCTTGTGCTTCTTCTTCGGCAGATAAGTTTCTTTTCTCCAGGCATTGTCTGGCCAGCCACTGGATCTCTTCAGCAGATTTTCGGGATAGGCCAAACTTGGCAAGTCCCGGATTGCTGAGAAGGTTTTCGGTGAAGGTTTCTGCCGAGGGATCATTCCCCAAAGAGGGTTCACCCTTATCTAAACCTGACTCGCCTATGGTGACGTCAGTTTGTGATTCAAGGATCGCAGGCTCCGTTGAAGGAGCCGGATCTTCTGCGGCATCCGGGGAAGGAATAATCACCGGTGTTGTGGAAGGTTGGGGGGCAGGAGTCTGAGGAGCTACTGTAGGAGAAGCCATGGAAAGCTTCGTCTGCCGGAGGGGCTTCGAAGAATTTCCCTTCCCCTTGCCCTTGATGAGCTGTTTAGCTCTAAGAATGTAATAAAGCCAGAAACATTACGTCTCAGAAGAAAATTCAAGTAAAATGCAAAGGCGGAAGTTGTGATTGAAAGTTACCTCTTCACGACGGGCACCTCCTTTGTGCCAACAGCCACTGTCGGAGCTTTGTGCTTCTTGAGCGTAAGGTCCAGCAATGGTACCACTTCTATCTCCTGAGAAAACTCTGGAGGATATCCTTCGAGCGGAGCAAATTCCGACTCAGGGAGGTCAGCAAGCTGAAAAGAAGAAAACATATCAGTATTGCAATGTAACTCAAAGATTGAAACACATAAAAAGGTGTACTGATAGAAGCTTACCAGCACTACGGGGTTTTCTGCCGTATGCATATCCAGAGAAACCTCCGGGATCCTCCTCTCAATCCGCTCCCTGATTAGCCACTTGATCTGGCTTATATAGCCCTGTGTGGTGTAGGCTTTGGGGCTGATGCGGAGGGAGTCTTTCTTGGACAACGTGATGGAGTGCATCAGTCGATCTCCATGGTATTGAAGGGGCTGGATCCGACGTGACACCCAACATTGGACCAAGTCGGATCCCTTCAGTCCTTTGTGTTTGATCAAGTATTCGATCCACCTCTTAGCGAGGATCAGATCGTCAGTGAGAGCCGGAGGAGCCTCGTCCCAAGACGGTTGGGCCGTGGCAGCTCTGTCGATGAAAGCCGGCAAAGCAGTGGCTTTGCCGGGAGCCGGGATATCCTTATGATAAAAGAATGTGGCTGGCCATTGTTTGACCGAGTCACTAGCTAGGATTTTGGGATATACGCGCTCGCGTCTAAGTGAAAAACTAATAGTACCGGTGATGTAAGGAACACCGACAGTGATAGAGTTTCTCCGGACATGAAAATAGTACCGGAATAAGGTCAAACTCGGCCTAATACCGAGAAAGCCCTCACACAAAGAAGCGTAAGCGCTCATCTCTAGTAGAGAGTTGAGAGGAAGATGGTGGAGTTGGACACCAAAATGGTCAATCACCTCGGAGAAGAACTCTGAGGGAGGGAATGACAAACCTCTGTCGAGGTGGGTGCCGAAGTGGATCTGCTCGCCGGCGCGCGGGTTGGGGACGGTTTCCTCGAAGCCGCTTCGCCAATCACCGGTGCGGAGGAGCCCTTTTGTCTCCATGTTCTGGAGCTTCTCATCGTCAAGTACGAAGGGAATCCAGACCCCACGGAAGCTTTCCTTCTCCGCCGCCGCTTCCGTCGCCGCCGCCGCTGTTGCTGCCGCCAAGCCGGAAGAGGAAGAAGAAGCCATTTCTCCGGCGAGCAGTTCACCTAGGATGGGCGACACTGGGAGTTTTTGGGGGAAAGCAGAGGAGCTCTGTGCGTGCGGGGAGATTTGGAGGAGAGGAAAAGGCAAAGGGCAGGTGAAGAGAAGAGGAGAAGAATCCTCACCCCTTATATCCACCTAACTGCGCCAAGATTCGTGCAAATGCTATAGTGTAATAGCCACGCGTCGTGGAAGGAACTGGGAAGGACCCACATGATGATTACGTCGCCTCGATCTCCACGCACGCATTGAAACGGCGCCTCAGTTCCGCGAACCGCGGACCCACCAACGGTCGTGCTGACAGGATGTGTGTCAGATGACGTGACTTGACCATGACTTGTGTCAAGTGGTGTTAGAGATCAAATTCTGGCTTAGTTTGAAATCAAGCTGGAAAATCCGAGTAACCTGTTGATAGGTCTGACTTATTTTAAAGACCCGGATCATATTTTTTGTTGTGAAGTTTCAGGAACCCTTCGAGATTCTGCAAGCCGAAGATCAAGCTAGACGATGATGAATCCGACTTTAGATCTTGGAGGCCTCCGGGGGCTATTGTTGGGGATATACTTTCCGGGTATCCTCACAGTTCCTCACTGACCAGGGTGGCCCACTTCGGGTTAGAGCTTTGCTTCACGGCATCCTGGGCCAAAGTAGAAGACGGAGTCCAATCCGGCTACGGGAAGGCCCAGAAGACTTACCGACTTAGGCCCATAGTGTTACTTGTAGTTCAAGATGTACTCTGTAACCGACTCTTAGTCGTAGCCGGATAGATCTCTCCTGTAAACCCTAGGCCGGATATCTATATAAGCCGTCCTAGGGAGAGCCTTTAGGGCACACCACAATAGTCTACAATCTCAACTCGCACAGGCGAAACCCTTGTAACCCATATTCCGGCTCTGCCAGACATCGATTGGATTGCTAGCGTGAGTAGGGTCTGTCCCAAAGCCATGGATTCGAACCTGGGTAAACTTGTGTGCTCACCGTCCCGGAACACCGTACGTCTCACACCCCTCTCTTCTGCACGCCCCGAGGACCCCCTCATGGCGTACTTGTCATCAATCCGACGACAGGGGATCTTCACCGGTGCTAAGAATGTAATCTAAGTTATAGAGATTTTCTTCATACTAAATGAATTCCGGGAAGAAAGGGGATACATATTGAATTGCATATTTGGGGATCTTCACCCACTATAAGTCTTTCGCCCTTTGGCCTATTGTGACGCATATTTGGGAGCCACAATTTTTATTCTTAATTTTTGTGTTGGTCGGGATTTGATCCTAGGACCTCCTGCTTTGATATCACATTGAATTGCATGCGCTAGCCAACGCAACCAAAAGTCTGAACTGATGGAAAGGCCTATGCAATTTATTTAAACATTCACCCTACGTCTTTGCTCTTTGGCCTATTGTGACGTTTGTTTGGGGAGCCGCAATATTTGTTTTTAATTCTTGCGTTGGCCAGGATTTGATCCTAGGACCTCCTGCTCTGATACCATATTGAATTGCATGCACTAGCCAACACAACCAAAAGTCCTAACTGATGAAAAGGGCTAGTCAATTTATTTCAACACTTGCGAGTTGCTACCCTAGAAAGGTAGCTACTGTGACCGGAGTAGTACCACAGGTTATCCGCCGGTGAGGGGTCTAGCTAAACAAATTGACCGGTCACTGTTGCACCACTTCAGATCAGCGACAGTTGCTTAATTTGTTTGGGTTTTTTAGATTTGAATTTTAATGCGTCAATGCTCGAAACGTCATGTTGTGAACGTGGGAAGTACATCAAATATTGTTTGCATAATAGTTTTAATGTGGAACATGAACACAGTAAATTACAGTTCACAACATATTCCAATGTTCACAAGTTTGTTCATATGCAACATGCTATATTAGATATTGATAAGGGGTAACCCCGTGGGTGGCCCGATCTTCACAGATCTCGTGGTAAAATCGATGGAAAAGCGAGGGGAAAGGGAGAAGGTAGTGGAAGAGGATGCACACCTCACGAATAACACGATGAACACACGCAAAACTCACACGATACAAGGCGATTGCTCCTGCCGGTGGCCACAGGTCCGATAGAATCCTCGCAAGGAAAGATCGGTCAATGTGCTCCCTCGATCCGAAGCGGAGAGGGAAGAACACCTTGGAGAGGGTCTTGACAACTTGGCAAAGGGACACCGATGCTAAGGCCTTGTACAACGAGGGAGGCGCGATACAAACTTCAACGAGGTGGTGACGATAGACGATCCCCTTTACCAAGGGGATGAGGCAAAACTAGAGATTCCACAAAGGGGTTGTCTTTAGTCTATCATCTATGCCTAGGGATACATGAGAGGGTGGGGGATCATTTTATAGGCCAGCCACTAACATGGGGGTAGTTTGGGATAAACTAGGCAAAACGGTAAGTAAAAGGGAATATTCTAGGGCATCAAACCCAGATCCGTGCGCAGACGACATTTCCGGCAATAAGTCTGGAGGCGCCGGATCTAGCGCCGGTATTACCAGTCAGCACCGAGTATTCCGGTCGGCGTCAGAATGGAGTTCTATAGGCGCTTCAAGTGGGGAGCCGGTTGGTCCGGCGGTCGCCGGTTTTGTCAGTGTGGGGTTCGGTCTGCCGGTTCTGGTGCCGGAAGTTCCGGCGGTGGATCCGACAGTGCCGGAATCTCCACCGGTTTGGCTCTGCCTCTTCCATCTCCTCTTCCAAGACTCCGTCTTGTCAGGCTTGGTTCTCTGGGCTTCGTCCCTTGACTCCGTGCTTGTCGGTGTGAACCTATCATGATAATGGGACGGAGTATGAAGTAGTATACCATTCAAAAGGGTAGGAATTGGGCTC
Organism: Avena insularis; assembly: GCA_023614405.1. Lineage (NCBI taxonomy): Eukaryota > Viridiplantae > Streptophyta > Magnoliopsida > Poales > Poaceae > Avena > Avena insularis. The sequence continues at coordinate 87,676,447 of CM042696.1, read as the reverse complement.
GCATAGAGGAACGGATTCACCTTTGGAGTCCATGATGACTTGGCATAAGTTGGAGACCTTGATCTAGTAACAACCGTAGGTCGGGCTACATCATCTCCCCCTCTTTCAAAAAGAGTCATCCTCGACTCTACACGCTCATCACAAAGTAGAAGATGTCGAGAGACCTTCTTCATCCTAGGGTTCACCATATTGTCATCCTCGAGAAGATTGAATTGATAACACTTCAATGTTCCTTCATCTTCCATGAAGCCTACAAAGCTCGCAACAAAAGCAAAGCAACACTCAAAGCGTAGCCAATTCATGAAGATTATAGCATGAGTCCTCAAGTAGAAGGAAGTCACCTTATAGTGTAGAGATTTTTCGTTGAAGGGAAGCCATAGGTAACTCTCTTCAATTCGTCTTGTCAACTTATGGTCCATAGAGGTTGACGCGTATGCAATTGTACCTTCACACAACAAAGACCAAGCATAATATGTTTGTGTGTGATAGAGGAGCATGTCATTTGTGGCATGTCCATTCTTGTTCACAACACTATTAGCACAACTCAAGTATAGCAAACGGGATGCATATGCAAGGTCAAAGTGCATGGAAATCGTTTGAACATCATCCAAATGTGGGAACTCAAAAACTCCATAAAGCATCTTAGTGTGGCACTCAAAGAAATTGACTAAAGTATTGATCAACATCTTTGATGCAAAGCTAGGAGAATTCGGCAAAAACACATGAGGAAGCATATCCAAAACAACATCATTATGTGTGCAAATCAACCATTGGAAAGACAAATTGTTCGATATGTTGGATGCCGCACAAAAATCATCGAAAGCAAATATCATGGGGATATGAGTATCTCAAGCGGAAGAAAAAACCACATGTTTGCAAACAAACCATATGAAAGAGCAAGTGGTCCTTATGTTTGTTGCAACAACTATACGATGTACTTGGAAGCTTTCATGACAATACATGCTCATAATGGCATTATGGTTGCACACAAAACATCGGAAAGATAAATTGTTCAACATTTTTGTTGCAACACATAAAGCATCAATATCCAATAGCAATGAAACATGATTTTCATAAGGTGAAATAATACAATCTACATGCTTGCATGCAAACTATAGGAAGGAGCAATTTTTCAACATGAAAGATGCAAAGCATGCAAAAGGTATCAGAGCTGGGTTCGATCTTGAACTCACTTGTGGGATGCTCTCTAGAGATCTATTTGTCAACTCGCGCTCAACCGAGGTTGACGTTCTCATGCGGGTACCTACACACATCAAACACAAAAGGAAGAACGTGTGTGCATGGTAGAGAAACACATCATCCATCATGATGTATCTCTTCTTGTGCACATCACCATGAGTGTCAATTAAATATGAAATAGATGCATGGTGAGTATGCAAGTGGGGAACATGCTTATCATGGCATTTACCAAAATCTCCAAAATTTGAGAAAGCTATGGGGGTATCTCAATAGAAAACATATTATCATTATTGTTGCAAGCAAAACAAGTGAAAGAGAGATTATTCAACTTATTGCAAGCAACGGGAGAAATTGTAAAACACTCATGACAAAGCATGGTCCTAGGGGTACCATTGTTATCATCATTGCAAGCAAAACATTGGAAAGAGCAATTGTTCAACAAAGTGCAAGCAATGATGCCATCAACATAACATTTAGAGCATATCATGTCTATGGCGATATCATGACAATAAAAGGATTCCAGATGGTCAACATGATGCATAGAAAAATCAACACATGGGAATAAGGGTGGAACAGAAGTCATGTCACAAGTATCATCCATAGCATGCAAGTCATCACAAGTCATCATGTCCACTAGTGGGATCATGACATCATCAACACCCTTATTTTTACCTTGTTCATATCTCTCATATGAAGTGGGTGTTGTGGTAGCATTGGCCTCCATGTGGGCGACTTCTTCATCCAATATGGGGATGGCATCATCTTCATCCACCATGTACATCTTCTTGGTTGGAGGCATCATCATCTCCAAGCTTGGCGCTTCTTGATCCATGGAACCTAGCACATCATGAGATAACACACTAGAGGTAGAGGGTAAGTCGTTAGAAATCAAAGTGGTCTCACATGACCTATCAACTACCACTCTCAACTCACTCGGTGTATCACTCATGCCCTCCGAGTGGAAGCACTCAATCTCACCTATGGTGGAGTCACTCATCTCACTCTTTCTTTCACTCAAGTGGGATAAGTGGCTCTCATAATCACATGGGATTGGTACCACATCATCACTCAAGCACATAGGGATAGGCTAGGTTCTCTGAACTCCATATGCCTCCTTTGGTGAAGGGAAAGTCCCATGCTCACCATTCTTGACCTTGTCGTCGTCTTGAAGTAGTGGTGGAAGTAGGCTCATGTTGTTGTCGAGAGCGGTGCTCGAATCGACTTCATCACATATGTGTGATGACCCACAAGTATAGGGGGTGTATCGCAGTATTTTCGATAAGTAAGAGTGTCGAACCCAACGAGGAGCAGAAGGTGCTGGCTAGTGGTATGGATCAGGAATTCTCTGCAAATACTTAGCAAGTGGATTTTTAGGGGTTTTTGATAAAGAAAGTAAACAAAGTACGAGTAAATAAAAGACAGTAAGAATAAATGCAGCAAGTGGCCCAATCCTTTATGCAGCAAAGGACAAGCTGGTTGTATTACTTAAGATGACCAAACGTTCTCGAGGACACATGGGAAGACTGTCAAGTGCTTTCGCTTCATATAGTCGATTAATCTTCTCTAGCTTGCTAAGTGTTGTGTGGGTGAACCTGTGCTAATGTACCGCCCCATCCAAGACTAAATACATACTTGTGATTATACTCCTTGCAAACATCCGTAAGTATAAGAAAGTAATTAAGGTAGAAACCTAACCATAACTTTAAACTCTAAGACCCTTACGTCCCTTGTGCAATGGTTTCCTAACGGGGGTTCAGGTTTCTGTCACTCCGGCAACCCCTACGATTAGTAGCCAAATACACAATGCATTCCCCTAGGCCCATATAGGTGAAGTGTCATGTAGTCGACGTTCACATGACACCACTAGAAGAAGTACACCACAACTTAAATAACAATCTATTGAATCTTTTTCAACACAACTCCACTACTAACAACATGACTTCTCCCATGTCCTCAAGAACAAAACGAACTACTCACAAGACATCATATGTATCATGATCAGATATGTAATAATGATGTATAACAATCTGAACATAAACAATAATTCAATGGTTCACTCAATAGCATCAACTACAAAGAGTAATCAACATCGGGAAAGTTTCCCCTATGAACTATGCAAGATTCAACCCAATTGTTATAGCAATATGGAGATGGTGATGAGGGTGCTGATGGTGGTGATGATGATGATGATCCCGATGAAGTCCAGCTTGATGGTGGTGTTGATGGTGACGATCTCCCCTCTCCGGGAAGGAATTCCCTCGGCAGAGATCTGTCTGTCAGAGAGATCTTTCTCTCTCGGTGTTTTCCGCCCCGTAGAGGTGGCGGAATCTTTCTGTGGTCGCTCCCCGAGTCTTAGGTTTCGGGAGGATGATATATGCTAGAGGGGAGAGTGGGCGTGGTGGCCACACCACTGGTGCTTAGGGTCGCCTAGGCCAGGTGGTGTGGGCCCCCTGTGGCCCATCTCCACTCCGTCTTCTGGCATCCTTAGTCTTCTGGAAAAATAGGATTTTCCGTATATTTTCCCGGATTTTCTGATCTTCGCGAATTTTGCCTCCTGATACATTGCAAATGTATCTATAATTTTTAATGTTCCATGCTTGGTTTTATCTAATTTCTTATGTTTTGTCCACACTTTGGAGTACTTTTCATATGATTTCTTGGACTAACCTATTAACAAGATGCCACAGTTCCAGTTGCCTGTTTTCTGCTGTTTTTGGTTCCAAGAAAGTCAGAAAATGAATATTCTCGGAATTGGACGGGACAAAAGCCAAAGTTCCTATTTTCCCGGAAGACTCACGGAGCCAGAAGGAGAGTCAGAGAGGGGCCACAGGGTGGCCACACCCCCCAGGTGCGGGCAGCCCTAGGCCGCGCCAGGGCATGGTGTGGCCCCCCTGGCTGGCCATCGACCTTGCCTCCTTCGCCTATAAGAGCCTTCCGATACCAAAACCCTAGATCGTCAATCAGAAATCCATGAAAAGTTCCGCAGCGCCGCCGCCACCGAAGGGGAGATTCGGTGGATAGAAAGTCTCTGTTCCGGCACCCTGCCGGGATGGGGAAGTGCCCCCGGAGCCATCTCCATCGATCTCCACCACCATCTCCATCGCCGTTGCTGATTCCCATGATGAGGAGGGAGTAGTTCTCTCTCGAGGCTAAGGGTTCTAACGGTAGCTATGTGTTCATCTCTCTCTATGCATGATCATATTGTGATCATGAGCTTTGTAATCAAGTAGATCTACCTTGCTACTCAAGTGCTTTAATAGATCTCTGCTCTCCCCATGTGTGTGAAAGTGACAGCGTGCACACCGTGGTGGCACTTAGGCTAGAGATTACAATACTTGTTATGAGTTATATTTGGAGTTGGATGTATTTACGAACTTGTGGTGTTTGTTGGACTCATCTAGTTTTCAAGGTGACAGTGTGGGGTTTTCTAGATGGGAAAGATGAACTTTGAGGTGTGCTGTTATAGCCCTACCATCGATTAGAGTGTCCAACCGGAGAGTAGTTAAGAGTAGTATCATAAAGAGAAGATATTTATATGAGAGTGTTAACTAGTGAAAGTATGATCCCTAGGCCTTGTTTCTAAGCATTGATACACCGTTTGCTATTAGATCTGTTACATGTTTGCTTTCTTCCATCTTTATTTCAGTTTTACTTTATTCTTTTCCACGCCTTCAAGCTATCTTCTATCACCGTTACTACTTATAATTATCTATTTTGCTTGTATTTCACTATCTCTTCGCCGAACTAGTGCACTTATACACCTGACAAGTGTATTGGATGTGTTGGGGACACAAGAGGCTTCTTGTATCTTGATTGCAGGGTTGCTTGAGAGGAGATACCTTTAACCACTTCCTCCCTGAGTTCGATAAACCTTGGGTGATCTATTTAAGGGAAAACTTGCTGCTGTTCTACAAACCTCTGCACTTGGAGGCCCAACAACTGTCTACAAGAATAGAAGTGCGTAGACATCAAGCTATTTTCAAGCGCCTGTCGGGATGTAAGGTAAAAGGTATTCACACCGGAGGATTAAAGAAGAAGAACCTCCCACGGCAAACGCCTATTTTCTGGCGCCGTTGCTGGGAAGGTAAGGTAAAAGGTACTCACATCCTCAAGTGTGAGTGCTCGAAGTTATTTCCTTTAGATTCTGCAATTTTGTCTTTTTGTTTCTTGTTTTCACTAGTTAGGCTTAATGGAAAACAAAAAAAAATTAGAGAGCTTTATAGTATTTATCTTGAGTTAGGACATGAAGTGTTTGAAGAGAAAATTAAAAAACCTATGGAACTTTATTTGCGTGCTAATAGCAATGTTATTAGTATAAATTCTTTGAACACCATTATTTCTAATGCTATGGAAAAGTCTAAGCTTGGGGAAGCTAGTTTTGATGAGAATGATATTTTTAGTCCCCCAAGCATGGAGGAGAAAATTTACTTTGATGGTATTATACCTCCAATATATGATGATTACAATGATGAATATGATGTTTTCAGTCCACCTACTATTGAGGAGAAAATTAATTATGATTACAATATGCCTCCTATGTTTGATGATTATGGTGATGAAAATAATAATGATAGCTATTTTTTTGAATTTGCTCCCACTACAATTAATAAGAATGACTATGCTTATGTGGAGAGTATTAATTCTTTTATGCATATGGCTCATAATAAGAATGTTTTATGTGATAGTTATATTGTTAATTTTATGCATGATGCTACTGAAAGTTATTATGAGAGAGGGAAACATGGTCTCTGCAACAACGCATGCCCTAGCGGCCTTACGGATGCACACAGACCAGAAAAAGAAGAAAAATTACAAAAAAGAAGAAAAATCCCACTATAGTAATCTACTCCTTGTTACAGCGGACCAACCACCACCAAAACAGCACCAGAAATCCAACTTCTGCGAAAGTGACGCCTCTAAGAAGAAAACAGTCCACAAGCGATGACTATGATCATCGATCGTAGAGGAATGCCAACTTCTGAAGATGCATAGAGGAATGCCAAGATACATTTGAAGGTCATTCTTCTTGTACTAAGTGTAAAGATAGAGCTTCCTGCTCATTGCTCGAAACAATATGGAAAATATACATCAAGCACGTGATAAAAGTTTCGGTAAATTGCTACTGCCACATGACGAGTTTTAAGTTTGTGCTGATGCTCGTAGTAGTACTATACTTTGAGATCTTGTTCCGTTACTGATGAGAGCTAGCCTCGCCGGCGGGTACGTCAATGTCGGGTCCGAGCGCGCCGCGATCCACACGTTGATGCGCATGCCGAGCGCGTCGTCCACCAACCAACCATGTTTCGACAGAGCATTCCGCGTACGTACGTGCTCAGCAGTGTCAACAAAACGATGCAGAAGTCAGCACGTACGCATGCACCTCCCTGGTAGTTTTGCGTTCACTGGGCTGGCACAGATCGCTGGTACTAGTACACACGCTAGTCAAAGACACTGTTCGGAGTTCATTTTCTGCACACGTAAAGATAAGAAAAACAAGAGTCCAGTGTGGTCCACCGTGCATGTCGTCGCCGTGTGTAAATTAAACGGAACCACCGGCTGGTCGGGCTGTACTGTACCGACCAAATCACCAGCCGCTCACTCACCGGTCAGGGTCAAATGCCTGCTGCCCTGCTGAGCTCATGTGAAATGCTGCCGCGGCGCTGGTACTAGGAAGGGAAGAAAGAGGCCCGGCAGCGAGCCGACTGTCCGTCCGTCCGGCCGTGCCAAACGGGGCCATGTGGGGTGTCAAGAGTGGCGGGGGGCATGCATGGCCGCGCCGTGGAATAGGATGGCTGCGGTCCCTCTCATCTCATCCCCGGAACATATACCCGGATGGTGTACGTGGCGCGTGAACGCGCGCGTGGAGCCAAACAAAGGCGGGGGATCTCGTCGCCGGAGGGAAGAAGACGCCGCCGCAGCCTCGCTCGGCCGTGTCCGGCCGTACCCAGGACCACGTGGGACACACGGCACCTGAGCCCACCACCCCGCGCCTTGTCCCCTTCCCGTCCCCCTTGATACTCGGAACCATGCTGCGCGCGTAGCCTCCTCCTCCTCCCGGGGTTAACTAAGTTAACGATCACAAGTTATTACTAACTAAAACGTGTCCCGATCTCGTATTGTAGTACTCCGTTATACTAGTAGCAGGAAAATAAATTGATGCTCCTGTCGAGTCTGCTTTTCCGACGAACAAGCACGATCGATTGACGGGCGTCGTGCCGTGCCGTAAGCCAAAGAGGGCCAGCAGCAAACTAGGGTCTCGGCGGTTTGATTTGTCCAATTGTCCCTGGACGAACGGTACCAGAGACAGGATCATGTTTAATTACCATGTTGTCTCCTAATTAAACAGGATGTTATACAAATGAGGAGAAAGCTTGGCAGTATAGCCAGCACATGGAAGAGTCCAAGGTGCAAGTACCAAGGGATGGGGAAGCGGAGCGACCAAGGCAGAGAAAAGAACAGCCTTCGAATTTTGTGATCGCGGCCAGCCAGAACTCAATTGGTAGTCGTTTTTTTTTTAATTGCATCATCGAGATTAAGCAGAAGAGAATTGCACAGTTAATATACACCAGCTCAGCGATGGAAAAACTTGTGTGCTAAAGTATCATACGAAATACTATGTAAAATAAAACTGAATAGGCAAGCTTGGGTTTCCCGCATTTCAGATTTAACTGGGAGTTTCTTTCTGAAAGATTAATTAAATGGTTTTCTCATGCTAAAAAAAGTAGTAATGGTTTGGAAGCTACCCAACTATTTTTTGGCGGCATGAGTCGACCCTTTTCTATTTTATATTAGATGGCACTTTTAACATTCATCATAGTTCTAGATATTTTGTATCGGACAATAATTTTGCTATGCTTCTAGGACCAGTATCCAAAACTTTGGACCTTGGGTTGTACATTAATATGTAAAAATATTCAGTTGACTTTTTCACTTATATATTTTATTTTTATTTATAGAATCAATTAGTTCTTTGCACATTTAATCATAATGTTTTATAATGTCCAACTGGGTTCATGTAAATTTTGTTTGTACAATATGTTTGCTTCTTTTTAGTTTTCATTTCACACGGAGGTTTCCAAAACCAAATAACTAATCAATAAAATTGCTTCTTTTTGGTTCACATTCGAGTCAGAGGGTTCCAAAAGTATTTAGTAAATGGCTGTTTATCAGTTTTTCTAGAAATAATAGATTGTTTCTCATGAGATTTCAAAGGAGCCTCCAAGAGGTGAGAGCCCTATGTACCAAGAAACTCTGTTGGTTATATCGTCTCGCGTTGTTAGGTACCTTACTTGTGAAATTTGTGCATCTTTGGGGGCGGAGTACATACATAAGAGCATCTCTAGCAGATACCGCATCATGTCCCAGACCGCAAAATAACCGCCAGTTTACGTACAAAGAAGAAAAAGTGGTCAGTCCAGATACCCTAAACCATACCGCATCCGTTTTTTTACAGTTCCTCGCAAATCGTTGCTTCCGAGGGTTGCGGATGCCGCATCCTTACTTTCGCTTGGCGCGACGGACATTTCCGCTCCCGCCACCGCCGCCGCCATTTAACGATCTCGTCGTCCTCGCGCCTATAGTCTTTCCACACCGCATCACCGCCCACCCCCGCCGGCATCACCACTCCCCAGCCTCTGCCCACCGATTCCACCGCAGAATCCGTGCTGGCAACCCCACCCGTCGTGGATGTCGTCGATGTCAGCCTTGCGCTTGCGCCGGTGGCGAAACCGGCGAGGAAGTGACTAGGAGCGCAGCCCCGCGCAGCCGGTGGTTCGACTGGCCTATGGCCCTCTGGCGGTCGGAATAAAATCAGCGGATCCAAGGCGCCCTCCATCCCAAAGTCCAAGAAACCCGTGAGCCAGAAGCCCCTCTCTACGTGCACGCTTGTGATGGCGGCTTCCCCTCGTCCACCCACCCAATTCGCCCATGTTCCTGGAAGGTACGTGATCCCGTGCTGATTACGGTCGAATTCACCCTAGATTTGTTGCACACCTCCCCTAGAATATGATCCCGTGCTGATCTGATTGCGGTCAAATTCTAGTATTCGTAGTGAGGATCTTCCGTCGGTTCCATGTTCGTTCATTGATATGATGAACGACGCGACGGTAAACGTCAACGGAGGTCTGCCCCTACCTGACGAGCCTGCTGATGGTGGTACCCACGAGGGTGAAGGGGAGGGTCCATGCATGCAGCTTGTTGGTTTGCGGCCCGAAAGTTCATGGGCGAGTGCATCGCGGTATCCAAGTTGCCTGTAATTGCCGCGTTTCGTAAAGTCGGGCTGCCAACTACTGAGAGGAGCCATTTCGAGGCAAACTCATCTCACCCCTACCATATTCAAACATTCCGTTAAACTGCCCTGTGAAGGAGACGGTCGGGACCCACATGTTGGTCATCTGTTCATGACGCGAGTGCCAACGCGACAACCTCTTAGGAAAATCGAGGAACTAATTGGCTTGAATGCGTTGACCAATTTCACAAATCCATTCCCTCCTTTCCCCTAGCACCGGCGACGTCGAAATCTGCCCTCTAGGCAGAACGATCCCTTCGGACATTTTACTTCCGACGCCAAGTTGCTGTGCCCATTCGCTGATCCCAAGCTCCAATCGCGCATTGCCGTAGCCGTCGTTACGAGGCTCTAGCCCGCCTCCGCCGCCGACGAGCTGAGCAGCTCGGAGGAAGACAAATCCTACTACCAAGGAAGAAGAAGTTCTGGCTACATGCGGTGAGCTACCTGATACGTCCAAAACGTATCTACTTTCCCGAACACTTTTGCTATTGTTTCTCCTCTATACTTGTGTGATTTGGATGCAACTAATACGAACTGACGCTGTTTTCAGCAGAATTGTCTTGGTGTCTACTTTTTGTGCAGAAAATCAACTATCAGGAAAAATCCCGGAAAATATGCCAAAAATCCTATTTCACCCGAAGACTCCAGGAGCCATAATACGAGACGGAGAAGAGCCCTAGGGTGGCCACACCACCTGGTGGCGCGGGCCAAGCCAGGCCGCGCCAGGGGGTGGTGTGGGCCCTCCGGGCACCCCCTCGGCCTCTCTCTTTGCCTATAAGGAGCCTTCTGACCTAAAAACTTCGGGGGGTTTGACGTTTTTTCAGAAGGAGTTCTGCTCCGCCGCCACCACCAGATTCCACGAAACAGCACCAGAAACTCCGTTCGCATTCACGGACGGGAATTGGAGGAGATCATCGCCATCATCATCACCATCGCTTCTCCATCGACCATCCATGTTTTCCCCATCTATGAGTGAGTAATCCCCCGCTGTAGGCTATGGGGATGGTAGGGATTGGATGAGATCGTTCATGTAATGGCATCAGATTGTTAGGGCATGGTGCCTAGTATCTTTTATTAGTGCTTTATGACTTTGTTGCAACTTTGTTGTGCTTAATGCTTATCACTAGGGCCCGAGTGCCATGATTTCAGATCTAAACTTATTATTGATTCATTATGATAGTATTGTTCGTGGTCTTATCTATAAGTTGTATACACACGTCGTTGTCCGGAACCTATGGCCCCGAAGTGACAGAAATCGGGATAGCCGGAAGGGAAAGGCTTTGATGTGAGGATCACATGTGTTCACGGAGTGTTAATGCTTTGCTCCGGTGCTCTATTAAAAGGAGCACCTTAATTGCCAGTAGTTCCCTAGAGGCCCCGCTGCAAACGGGCTGGCAGGACAAAAGATGTTGTGTAAGTTCTCATTGCGAGAACGTATGACTATATATGGAACACATGCCTAGGATTGGCTAGTACTTGGATGCTTTATCTTATTTATCTGCAATTGCCCTATGTTCTGATTGCTATGTGAATTGTCTTGTCCATGCAACGCCCGTCCATCCATCCCTATGCCTACCTTTTCGAATCCCATTGCATCGCTTTTGTTACTACTGTCTTTGCTTTGGTACTGCTGTTGCTTTACTATTCCTACTACAAAACTGTTGCTACTGATAAACTGCTGTGAGCAAGATTGTTTCTAGGTGCAGATGAATTGACAACTCAGTTGTTAACGCTGATAAATATTCTTTGGCTCCCCTTGTGTCGAATCAATAAATTGGGTTTCACTTACCTCAAAAATACTGTGATACACCCCCTATACTTGTGGGTCATCAAGACTATTTTCTGGCGCCGTTGCCGGGGAGCATAGCTTTATTTATCAAGTTCACTTGGATTCTCTATTGTTCGCTGCTATCCATCCATCATGGGTAAGTCTCGTGATGGAAAGGTTCCTATTTTACCATCCACTACAAGAACAGGTACGGTTCTAAACACCTCTGTTGCTCTTGATTCACCGTCTGTTATAAAGAAGCTCGTTACACCACCACATACACATGCTACACACACTGCTACTACTGCTGAATCTGAAACTTCTGAAGCTTATGATGCTGCTTCTACTATGCTTGATAAGAGTGGTTCATTAGGTCCTTTCCTAGATGCTACGATTGCTAGAACTATAGCTGGAAATACCGAAACTCCTAATGAAGACACTACCACACCTGTTAGCTCACCTGAGTCTAGTGAGAGTTATGATATCGAAGAAGATTATGTTGAGATGACCGATGAGTTTATTAAAGAATGTAAGAACACCCATGATAGGAGCGCTGCTAAGAGTCTCCTTGAGAGGCGTACTATTAGACCCAAATTATCTCCTGCTGCTAAGTTTGCTGCTTCTCCCATAAACATTATAGATGAGGATTATGATTTCTCGCTCGATCTATCTTACATAGCTATTGTCGAGAAAGAACCTTTTTGTGGGACTAAGAATGAAAGTGCGGTAGCACATATGAATGAACTTTCTACCATGAGTGGCTTGTTTTCTGATGATATTAAGATGTGTACTTACTTTGTTGCTAAGATTTTTCCCTTTTCACTGAAAGGAGAAGTTAAAACTTGGTTTAGTAATTTACCTCCTGGATCTATTGATAGCCCTGAGTGCTTGATTAGTACTTTCCTGCAGAAATATTTTCCTCCTAGTGCTAGACATGCTATTTTGCAGGAACTTTTTGATTTTAAACAGGAGAAAAGAGGTATTGCTGAATCTTGGGCAAGGTTTTGTGCTTTGATTCATGCAGTGGAAGTCCATTACCTAAGAATGAGCTTCTTGATATATTTTATAATGGACTAACCGAAGAATCTAGGACATACCTAGATAGTTGTGTTGATTGTGTTTTCAGGAATAGGACTCCTAAGGAAGATGAGGAATTAATGGCTAAAATAAGCAAGAATTATGAAGATTGGACTCCTCCTAAACAAGCTATACCTGAAGTAATTGTACCTAAACCATCTATTCCAGTGCCTATTCGAACATCAAAGAAGAGGGGAGTTATTGAATTAAATGATAAAGTGATGAAGGAAGCTAAAAATGTCTTAAGGAGAAGGGAATTAAAGCTGCAGATGTCAAGAATTTACCTCATATAGAAGAATTATGTAAGCCTATTCCCTACTCATCCACTATTGAGGTACACTCTCTCCAACACTTTGATGAAGGTGATATCCCTTACTTTAAGCCTCCTGATCAATGCTTAGAAGAATTTGATATCTTTATTGTTAAGCAAGATAACTTTAATAAAAGGGTGCAAAATCATCTAATGGAAAACACTAGAGCTATTGTTGAGTTAAAAGATATTGTGGAAAGAACCTCTAATGATGTTAAAATGATTGTTAAACACTTTCAAATGGTTCAAACTCAAATAGATCAACTCGTTAAAGTGCAAAACGACTTGCTAGTTAATGCTTCTAAAGAAAAACATGCTTATGAAATTAGAACTAGAAGTGGAGCTACTACCCAGGATCCTCTATATCCCGAGGGGCATCCCAAAAGAATTGAGCAGGATTCTCAACAAGATGAAAATAGTGGTTCTACTCGTAAGAAAAGGAAAAGGAAACATAAAATTGTTGTAGAACCCTCTGAACCTGCTATAGATCCTAATAGTATATCTATCTCTGATGCTGAAACTGAAAGTGGTAATGAAGAAAATGAAGTGCCTAATGAAGAAAAAGTTGAAGAAGAACCTGAAAATCACACTAAGACTACTAAATACACTAAAGAGTATTTTATTGCTAAGAAACATGGTAGTGAAAGAGAACCTTGGTTCCAAAAACCTATGCCTTTCCCTGATAAGAAACACAAGTCAAAGGAAGATGAACACTATAATAAGTTTTGTGAGTGGATGAAGCCTTTATTCTTGCAAATTCCTTTGACTGATGCTATTAAATTGCCTCCTTACTCAAAGTATATGAAGGACATTGTCTCGAATAAAAGGAAGATCCCTAATGAAGAAATCTCTACTTTGCTTGCTAATTATTCTTTCAATGGTAAGGTTCCTAAGAAACTTGGAGACCCAGGGATTCCAACTATCCCTTGCTCAATTAAGAATAGTTATGTTAGAGCTGCTTTGTGTGATTTGGGAGTTGGAGTTAGTGTTATGCCTTTCTCTCTCTATAAAAGGCGTCAACTTAAAAAATTGATACCAACTGATATATCCTTGCAAATGGATGATAAATCTACCACTATTCCTGTGGGTATATGTGAGGATGTACCTGTTCAGGTGGCTCACAATTGCTTGATATTAACTGATTTTGTTGTGCTTGAAATGCCTGAAGATGATACTATGTCTATTATTCTTGGGAGACCTTTTCTTAATACTGCAGGAGCTGTTATTAATTGTAATCAAGGAAAGGTGACCTTCAATGTTAATGACAAGGAACATATTGTTTATTTCCCCAAGAAGATTGAAAGGACTTATGGCTTGAATTCAATTGAACATATTGAAGGCATTCGAGTTGGAGAAATATATTGTCCCATTCCAAGAGAAAAATTTGAAACTATTATGATTGGGACCATTGCTATCAAGGTTAAGGTAACATAATCATTAGTGGAGTACAAAGTTTTGTCTCATATGCAATTGTTTTGGTAGCAAGACTTGATCAACCTTGCTAACAAAAGGATTCCATTGAACAAAACAATGTTTTCATTATGATTATCTCCGCTTATTTCTATCCTTTGCATTTTAGTTTTTGCTTTCGTTTAGTTTTCTTTGTGTTGTTAGTTGCTTGCATGCTAGAACTTCTGTAGTTCTAGCCTTGTTTTGTCCTTGCATCATGTTTCCAAAAAAAGGAAAAAAATATGTCTGTCAGAAAAATCATTCTTCTATTTCTGAAAAAAAGCCCAAAAATAAAGTGTCTCGAAAAATTCCAGAAAATTCATATTAAATTTTTACGTGAAAAAAGGGGCAGAGGAGTACCTGGTAGGTACCAGGGGGGCCCACCAGGCAGGCACACCATGTGGTGGCACGGCCATCCCTAGGTAGCGCCATGCCCTGGTGTGGGCCACCCCTAGCCCCCCACCAACTCTCTCACCTGCCACTTTCTTCTCTCTCCCGAGTAAGCTCCAGTTCATAGCTCAAAATCGCGTTCTTTCTGTGCTTGCTCTCGATTTCTTCGATCTCCTTGCTCAGCCCATCTTTCTTGCTGAAATTTGGAGCATTTGTTCCTTGGTATGTGACTCCTCCCCTTGTCCAAGTAGATTTGTGTTTAGTGGATTATATGTTGAGTATTTTGGTGCTGTAGGTGACTGGTTATGAGAGCTTGTAAGCTTGTTTGATGCTTAGCGATAAAGTTTTGATGCATGTTTAGGCCTCTTGCAAGTCCCTATGAGTAGAATCTTTATTATATTTACTTTGCAATCACTTGTTTAATAGGTGTTTAAATTTCAGAGTACCAAGCATGAACAACCACACTTTTGGAGAGATATTTGAGAGTTATGCACCTAGGACGACGAGGCCCTCAATAACAGCCTCTCAAGCTAGGCCATCATACAATGAAGACCTCATTGCAACACACATTGGCTGTGAAAGGGATGATGGGGATGCTCACCCATCCTCCTTTCCTTGTTTTACTTTCTTGCAAGCTGCAGGTATTCTTGATGATTTCTTGCTACTGATTGAGAGGGTTGGTTTGACCTCTTATATGCAAGATGAGAGTGCACAATACGCTATGCTCACCAAAACTTTTGTTGAGAGCTCTCATTTACTAACACATCCTATCATTCCACTATCTCCTTTAAAATCTATGATATGCCCTTCACCATGCCTTTGGAGAGATTTTGCAGTATTGTGGGTGTGCGTATGACAGGGACCGTGAAGAAAATTCAAGGGCGACCCGCTGATTTGTTGGAACTTTACCGAGGGGTGACCAATGATGATGACCGCATGGCGCAGCGCGGAAAGATAAGAAATATCCAACTCCCTGCTCTTAGATATGTTGCTTAGTATCTTGCCACTAGTGTATTGGGTAGGAAGAACACTAGTAATATCTCCAACTATCACTTAGCTTTCCTTGCTGCTGCGCTCAACAATGATACTCGGTACAATCTTGGTTCGCTTATTGCTCGCCGCCTAGCTGCTAGGGGGCCTATCTATGGGGGCATCATTGCCTCGCGTGTAGTCGATGCATTAGATCTTTCGGTGGCTCCTGATGATGTTATGCTAGCACCACAGAGGCTCGACCTTGTTGCCATGAAAACTCATCACTTTGTCACTGCTACCTCTGATTTCAACAATCTAGTATATAGGATGCTTTTCACTGACGGGGATGAAAGGGAGATCCTTTTGCCATAGCCTGCTTTGTTTAGTGTTGACAGGAGACCGTGGTCGCGCTCCAAGGAGGAGGTGGACGAGCAGCTTCGCTTGTTGGGTTTCCACGAGCAACACTAGGAGGATGTGCCCTCCTATGATTACTCCGCACATTACGGAGGGGCATACTTGGGCTCGCACCAGGACAAGGGTACTTCCTCGTCGTACCCCGGTGATACTTCATCCTGGCCAGCTTGGGATTGATACCCACTTAGGCCAAAAGCCTAAGCTTGGGGGGAGGTACGCCGACACCGCACTCATCTCCATATCATGTTGCGTCGGTACTTTGTATATTCATGTTTGCGTTCCCTTTTTAGTTTTCGTTCTTCTTTGGTTTTGCTTTCTAAAAACACAAAAAGACCAAAAATATTTTTGTTGTTTCTCTTTGGCTTGCTTCTTCTTTTTGCCTTGGTTTGCTTTTTCCTTTTTGCTTTGTTTGAACTATTCGAAAAAGCCAAAAAGATTTTGCTTTGCTTGTTTTTCCCTTTTGGTTCTTGTTTAAAAATCAAAAACACCAAAAATATTTGTCGTTCTTCTTTGGTTTTTGCGAGTTTGCTTCAGGGTTCGGCAGTCCTCAGTGGATATTGGTTTCATATTATTATTCAAGCCACACAAGTGGAGAGCAATAATGAGGATCAATGACAACTTGAGGCGTGGTAAGAGGCTGGTAACGAACTCTATTTGTTTTCACCTTTGTACATATACTCATCACTGTGGGCATGCTTAGTCCGTTCATGTAGAGTGTATGTTTTCTTTAGATGCTTAGTAGTTCTTGCTTTCTTATGATTAGCTCCAGCTTGCTAATAGTTTGTAGCATGTCTCATGAGTGTTTGCTTGCATTACTCTATTCATAAATTGGTATGACACCGTGGTATCCTCCTCTGAATGTTTCATTTGAATTGACTTGGCACATGCTCACGCATGCACATGACTGTAATAATCAGTTGAGCCTCGCTGAATTATTTTTCCTTGAGGATCTTGAATCACTTTCATGCCATGAGTAGTCATGTTTTGTTGCAAGCATGATAATGACAGCTAGTGCTCTCTCGTTTGTCGCTCCCTTACTATTGCTAGCCTTCACTTCCACTGAGTGTTTTACTCAAGTGTCCACTATACCTACCCATCAGCATCATTTGCTACCTCCGTGCATATTCAATATGCTTTGTTTTCTTCCGAATAAAATGTTTGCTTGTTATGAGAAAGTTAGTTAGTAAAGCTCTCACGAACTTGATGGCACACTTTACTTTATTGCCTCTAAACTTGAACCATTGGGTCCTTCTTTGTTGCGTATATGCTTGCGCTTTAAAAGTTGAAATGAGCAAAACCATGTTTCATGGGGAACGCTTTCAACATTGCACTTGTACTTTGTACCCCGTTGATATCATGTTCTTTTGCTTACGGATCCCGGCGGTGTGAAATAAAAGTGGAACTTGTAAGATCATGGAGTTTGTATGTGTGTTAGAAAGCACTGGTAGCTAGCCTAAGCCATGCCTAATCATGGTGGAAACTTGCAGCATCACCATAATGAGCACTCTATGAAGCATCCTCAATAAAATCCTATGCAAATAGCAAATAAAAAGATTGCTGAGATGCTCATTGTCTGCTTGCCTTGTCATTTTGATTAGGGGAAAGCTCCTGTATCATGTGCAAGGGGTACCCTGTTGGCGGTTCTTAATGATACACATATACTTACAATGACAAGAGCTTACTCGTGACTGAAGTTGAGTAGCATGAGGATCGGTCTTCGTAAGTAAGGGGCATGAGATTTCGGTTTATAACTTGTCAAGCATATCCTCTTAGTTGTGTCACTTTCACCTTAACCACATTAAAGATGCTTATGATAGGGGCAATGAGAGCTCAAAGCTAACGAGTACCATACTTTCAGCATTTGGAAGCCTTTCAAATTATTCAAAACCTTTTCTTCTACTTGTTGAGTCTCCACTTATTCTTTGAGCACCTTCTTGAGAGCATAGTTGTCATCCTTTGTGTTTGTTCCAATACTTAATTATTTGTGTTATGACTTTGATGCTTGTATCTTTGATATCTTTACTTCTAGTCATCACTTGAACTTCAGAGGTGCCTTGGCATTCATAATCAAAGGCAAGCGAGATACCACTCTATCATACCTTTCTATGAGCATTGTAATGTTGCTTATGTTTGTGCTTCATGCTACTTATTATTCTTGAGTTGGAATCTCTTCATAGCTTGCAATGACTATTAAGTAGACTCAGTTGCATACTCTTTATTATGAATTGTCTAGGTAGTTGATCACATTGCTGAGAATATTTACATCATATGAAGCAAATGTGTTTGTGAAAGTTCTTTTATTGCACTCAGTTTTCAACTGAATTACTTGAGGACAAGCAATAAGCTAAGCTTGGGGGAGTTGATAAGTCCAAAACGTATCTACTTTCCCGAACACTTTTACTATTGTTTCTCCTCTATACTTGTGTGATTTGGATGCAACTAATGCGAACTGACGCTGTTTTCAGCAGAATTGCCTTGGTGTCTACTTTTTGTGTAGAAAATCAACTATCACGAAAAATCCCAGAAAATATGCCAAAAATCCTATTTCACCCGAAGACTCCAGGAGCCAGAATATGAGACGGAGAAGAGCCCTGGGGTGGCCACACCACCTGGTGGCGCGGGCCAGGCCAGGCCACGCCAGGGGGTGGTGTGGGCCCCCCAGGCACCCCCACGGCCTCTCTCTTCGCCTATAAGGAGCCTTCTAACCTAAAAACTTCGGGGGGTTCGACGTTTTTCCAGAAGGAGTTCCGCTCCGCCGCCACCACCAGATTCCAAATGACACAGAAACTCCGTTCGGCACCTACGGACGTAATTGGAGGAGATCATCGCCATCATCATCACCATCGCTTCTCCATTGACCATCCATGTTTCCCCCATCTATGAGTGAGTAATCCCCCGCTGTAGGCTATGGGGATGGTAGGGATTGGATGAGATGTTTCATGTAATGGCATCAGATTGTTAGGGCATGGTGCCTAGTATATTTTATTAGTGCTTTATGACTTTGTTGCAACTTTGTTGTGCTTAATGCTTGTCACTAGGGCCTGAGTGCCATGATTTCAGATCTGAACTTATTATTGATTCATTATGATAGTATTGGTCTTGGTCTTATCTACAAGTTGTATACACACGTCGTTGTCCGGAACCTATGGCCCCGAAGTGACAGAAATCGGGATAACCGGAAGGGAAAGGCTTTGATGTGAGGATCACATGTGTTCACGGAGTGTTAATACTTTGCTCCGGTGCTCTATTAAAAGGAGCACCTTAATTGCCAGTAGTTCCCTAGAGGACCCGCTGCAAACGGGCTGGCAGGACAAAAGATATTGTGCAAGTTCTCATTGCGAGAACGTATGACTATATATGGAACACATGCCTAGGATTGGCTAGTACTTGGATGCTTTATCTTATTTATCTGCAATTGCCCTATGTTCTGATTGCTATGTGAATTGTCTTGTCCATGCAACGCCCGTCCATCCATCCCTATGCCTACACTTTTCGAATCCCATTTCTTGCTTTTGTTACTCTTGTCTTTGCTTTGATCGCTTTGTTGCTTTACTATTCCTACTACAAAACTGTTGCTACTGATAAACTGCTGTGAGCAAGATTGTTTCCAGGTGCAGCTGAATTGACAACTCAGTTGTTAACGCTGATAAATATTCTTTGGCTCCCCTTGTGTCGAATCAATAAATTGGGTTTCACTTCCCTCGAAAATACTGCGATACACCCCCTATACTTGTGGGTCATCACTACCCTTCTCTTTCCTATTCGCACTAACTATAACTGCTACCTGGCTACTGAACCTAAAATTGTTTGTTAGCCCAACGCTGACAAACATATTTTTTCCATAGTTTTTTTTCAAGTGGGATCTCCGCGGACCACCCTTACCTGGTTACGGTAGCCCTTTTCAGTTATGACTCTAAATCAGCAAGGGTGAAGGGCAAGTGGTATGGACACCATTGTATCACGATGGAAGAAGCGCCTGCGCAGATCTGCACTATCCCAGGTATGGTTGTTGCTCTGCGTAATCATGTTGAAATATGGCCGAAGCAGACTGCAAAGTTCAGCTTTATGGATGAACGAGACATCATGGTTCCTCTAACGTGTGACAATCAGCTAAATGGGTTGATGAAAATGTATGCTTCGGCTTGCATGTTTGAGCTGAATTGTGATGTACTGGATGTGGAAGCTGCTGCAACTGGGAGCCGCCCTTCTTTTCTTGGATAGGATGGTCGCTCGAACCCAATTAGCTTCTAGTAAGCAAAAGTCTCTTGGGGTTCACATGTTTGTGCTGAATTCTAATTTTTGTTTTACTTACTCCATAGATATTAGGAAGTTATGCAACAGTCCCGTTTCTTTGACAGGAAGCGCCGCAAGGTTAGAAACATGACTGTCGGGTCAGTCATTTTGCTGGCGGAAGAAAATAAAAACGAGTGGAAAGATGATGTTGGACACGATTCTGGTGCTGACTGTCCCAGTGATGCAGAGTACGTGAAGCTAAGAAAATTGGCACCGAGCAAAAGGAAGAAGGCAGAAAATGAAGAAGCCAGTGGACATGAAGGCTTGGCACCCAGGCGGGGGAAGAAGGTTGCTGGCAATGAAGATGCATAATAATGTGTTGAACTTGAACCTATATACATAATTCGGTTAAATTCTGGAGCTGTGTGCGTGGAACTTGTCGGGCGAAACAATCTACCCACGTTCTTGGAGTAAAATGTACCACGTCTTAGGGTTTGGAAACGCCCGAGTCAGTAGTTGAATCCGAAATTATGATTGTGCCACTACTATCTGAAAACACGCGGCATCGGTTCCACGATTGCTGAGGGGCAGGAGGCCTCCAAATTCGATGGAATGTAAGTAGCACATAAATAAATTATTTAAACTGCTACACTCCATGAAACAGCAACTTGTTTCAGCTGATGCACAATGACATGGCAACATAAACAGCAATAGCAACCGATAATGCCCAGATGTTGAGGAAATCGGTACCACTTTCTGGCCTGATCTTGAGCCCGTCTATCTCACCGGCTCCCTGCTCCTGCATCCCCTACATCTGGCGAAGCTCCCGGATCTCCAATAACAGGATGTACGTGCTTCCACTTTATAAATTGTGGTTGTGCCATTTGCATGCCGCACAATCCATGTAGATTACGTTTAAACAAACCACCAATGTCAGAATACCACCATGATCAGACAAAAGGAAGTAATGCAGGATTAAGACAAATTAACGGGCGGCCAATTTTTTTATCCCAGGACTCCGAGACCACTAGTTCAGACCGCTAGGTCAACACGTACTACTATTACAACTTAAAAAAGTACGGAGCTCAAGCTAAATAGAACTAGTTATCACACATCTCCTTGATCTTCCTAATCTTAGCCCGATGCACATCTGCCCGGGAGAGCAAGGATCGAATCGTCTCCTCCTTCCTTTTAGCATCTTCATTGCATAGGTTCAATTGTTCCTCTGCATTTGTCCTCATGCACTTGTCAATACTCGTAGTTGTGAACTGCAGGACTTTGGCCTGGTGAAGTTCATTCCTTGCTTGAGTCAGTTCTTGCTCTGCTTTAGCCTTCAGGGCCAACGCCACATCCCTCTCCTTCTCGACTTTGCTAACCTTGTCTTGCATCCTCCTGAGATCTCGGTTAAGCTTGGTTGTGTCAACTTAGGCAAATAGCTTCATCTCAGCACTGTCAAGAAGTGAGCTGACTATGGATTCTTTCAACTCAACAGTCATATCAAATAGTTTGTCCAGCATTTTCTGCATCAATTTGGGCCACTCTGGATCTACCCATTTGACAACATCGCACCTTCTTCCTTGCATCATTGCACGATGTCCTTGACACCGTAAAAACCTCTTGCCTACGTTTCGTCCTTCGAACGCTACAAATATAGCGGGAACATATCCATGTTTACATAGCGGAGGACTGTCTTCCTCCACTAAACCGTGATAGTCGGAGTAGTACAGCGTCAGGTTGGCCTAACACATCATATGTGCATGAGTAAACAGAGTAGATCTAGCTCAAAATAGATAATTTGCCACACATAATAGAGATGATACGACTCACATCGAAATCACCATCACTGTCATCACGATGTGTTTCCTCACCGTCTCCCCTTTAACCCATGGCGAGAGGGGGTGGGGGACTAGGCTGGAGGCACCGTCAGCTTGCGGCTACGGCGGGATGGGAGAGAAGTGGGGAAAGTGGCTTCGAGGGGAAGGAAGAGAAGTATGGGGAGGAAGAGAAGTAAAGGGGACATGACACTGGCATATGGCCCACGGAACTCGTGACACTCGCAAAAGGGGAGAGCGTGGTGTTGCCAGTTTGTCCAAAGCAAGCGGACAATAAGCATGGCCAATCATGTCGCAGAGCAGCCTACTCGCGGATCGCTCTTACGAAGAACCATCCCAATCATCCAAGCACCCCGATCGAACGGTATGTAGCAATCGTCATGCAGAACAACTGTGTTAGGGCGTGCCATCTAGAAGACTCAGTCTAACGGCCACCACCATTGGGGGCTAAGGTTAGGTCTCTCCTAAGGTTATGATCCATGTGGTTTATGAAAAGAACACATGTTTGAATGACACTGGTGGATCCATGTGGTTAATGAAAATAACACACATGCAATGACACTGGTGGATCCATGTGTGGTTTGTGAAAACACCACACATTCACTGACTCTAGTTGTGGTTCATGAAAAGAACACACATGCAATGACACTTGTGGATCCATATGTGGTTTATGAAAAGAACACACATCCTCATTTGGTTTATGAAAAGAACAAACATCCAATGATTCTAGCTGTGGTTTATTAAAAGAACACACATGCAATGACACTGGTGGATCCATGTGGTTTATGAAAAGAATAGACATGCAATGAATTCTGGTGGATCCATATGTGGTTTGTGAAAATAACACACATGCAATGACACTGGTGGATCCATATGTGGTCTATGAAAATAATAGACATGCAATGGCTCTAGCTGTGGTTAACGAAAAGAACAGACATGCAATGACACTGGTGGATCCATATGTGGTCTATGAAAAGAACAGACATGCAATGACTCTGGTGGATCCATATGTGGTTTGTGAAAAGAACACACATGCAATGACTCTAGTTGTGGTTAATGAAAAGAACACACATCCAGTGACTCTAGCTGTGGTTTATTAAGAGAACACTTATGCAATGACACTGGTGGATCCATATGTGGTCTATAAAAAGAACACATATGCAATGACTCTGGTGGATCCATATGTGGTTTGTGAAAAGAACACACATGCAATGACACTGGTGGATCCATATGTGGTCTATGAAAATAATAGACATGCAATGGCTCTGGTTGATCCATATGTGGTTTGTGAAAAGAACAGACATGCAATGACTCTGGTGGATCCATATGTGGTTTGTGAAAAGAACACACATCCAATGACTCTAGTTGTGGTTTATGAAAAGAACACACATCCAATGACTAGTGGATCCATATGTGGTTTGTGAAAAGAACACACATGCAATGACTCTACTGGATCCATATGTGGTTTGTGAAAAGAACACACATGCAATGACACTGGTGGATCCATACGTGGTCTATGAAAAGAACACACATGCAATGACTCTATATGTGGTTCAGGAAAAGAACACACATGCACTGACACTAGTGGATCCATATGTGGTTTGTGAAAATAACACACATGCAATGCCACTGTTGGATCCATATGTGGTTTGTGAAAAGAACTCTAGTTGTGGTTTATGAAAAGAACACACATCCAATGACTCTAGCTGTATTTTGTTAAAAGAATACACATGCAATGACACTGGTGGATCCATATGTGGTTTATGAAAAGAACAGACATGCAATGACTCTGGTGGATCCCTATGTGGTTAATGAAAAGAACACACATGCAATGACTCTAGTTGTGGTTTATGAAAATAACACACATCCAATGACTCTAGCTGTGGTTTATTAAAAGAACACACATGCAATGACACTGGTGGATCCATACGTGGTTTATGAAAAGAACAGACATGCAATGACACTGGTGGATCCATATGTGGTCTATGAAAAGAACACACATGCAATGACACTGGTGGATCCATATGTGGTTTGTGAAAATAACACACATGCAATGACACTGGTGGATCCATATGTGGTCTATGAAAAGAACACACATGCAATGGCTGTGGTGGATCCATATGTGCTTTATGAAAAGAATAGACATGCAATGACTCTGGTGGATCCATAGGTGGTTTGTGAAAAGAACACACATCCACTAACTCTGGTTGTGGTTTATGAAAAGAACACACATGCAATGACTCTAGTGGATCCATATGTATTTAATGAAAAGAACACACATGCAATGACACTAGTTGATCCATATGTGGTATGTGAAAAGAACACACATTCACTGACTCTAGCTGTGGTTCATGAAAAGAACACATATGCAATTACTCTGGTGGATCCATATGTGTTTTAGGAAAAGAACACACATTCAATGACACTGGTGGATCCATATGTGGTTTGTGAAAAGAATACACATGCTCATGTGGTTTATGAAAAGAACAGACATGCAATGAACTCTGTTGGATCCATATGTGGTTTATGAAAAGAACAGACATGCAATGACTCTGGTGGATCCATATGTGGTTTGTGAAAAGAACAAACATGCAATGACTCTAGCTGTGGTTAATGAAAAGAACACACATGCAATTACACTGGTGGATCCATATGTGGTTTGTGAAAAGAACACACATGCAATGACTCTAGCTGTGGTTTATGAAAAGAACACACATGCAATGACTCTAGCTGTGGTTTATGAAAAGAACACACATGCAATGACACTGGTGGATCCATGTGGTTAATGAAAAGAGCAGACATGCAATGACTGGTGGATCCATATATGGTTTATGAAAAGAACAAACATGCAATGACTCTGGTGGATCCATATGTGGTTTGTGAAAAGAACACACATGCAATGACTCTAGTGGATCCATATGTGGTCTATGAAAAGAACATACATCCAATGAACTCTAGTGGATCCATGCGGTTTATAACAATAACACACATCCAATGAACTCTAGTGGATCCACGTGGTTTATGATAATAACATAGATGCAATGAACTCTAGTGGATCCATGTGGTTTTTTAGAAGAACACACTATTGGAAATATGCCCTAGAGA
Source organism: Avena insularis (assembly GCA_023614405.1). Classification (NCBI taxonomy): domain Eukaryota; kingdom Viridiplantae; phylum Streptophyta; class Magnoliopsida; order Poales; family Poaceae; genus Avena; species Avena insularis. The sequence continues at coordinate 87,651,410 of CM042696.1, read as the reverse complement.
CAAATAGTAGTAAGGACTATTATCATATTTCATATAGTTTATGATTAAGTTTTATATCATGCTATAACTGTATTGAGTGGAAACATCAATACACATGTGATATGCAAACAACCAGAGGTTCCCAGTGAAACTCTAGTCACTGGTTCATTGGTCAACAGATGGTCAAGTTTCCTGATCAAGTGGCATTTATGCCAGTTGGAAATGGAGTCAACTCATTCTGTGAATGAGATGATGAACCAATACCCAACCTAAACATCATGACCCGATCATGTCACGAAGTTCAAGTTATGATGATTAGAAATGGATCCTCGTAGACTATTCCTTAGACCGTGAGGCTATATCAATCACTATCTCCCGAGAGTGCTTTGATAGCATCAAGCGCCACTTGGTAATATAGTGGTTATAAAGGTGTGTTCAGGTACTCGGAGAAAACTGTAGAGGCAATATATGTCAAGAGCGGGATTTGTCCGTCCATGTGACGGGAAGATACTCAAGGGCCCACTCGGAGAGGTTATATCCAATAGCTGCACAGCGCGTGATTTTATCATAGGGATATCGCTTGTCGGAACGAGTCAAGTAGTATTGTTCGGTAACGAGATTGAACATTCCATGGTGATGTCATTGATCAGATCTCGGGCAATGCAAGTATCGAGAGACAAAGGGAATAAGACACGACTGTCCTGGTTCAAACGACGAAAGATCTTCGTGGAACGCACAGGGGTCACATGGCTATCCAGGTCCCTCTGTCGATCGTTGGTGCGGGAGTGTCCCGACCATGTCTGGAATGTTCCCGAACCGTGGGGTATCACTCTTAAGGGCTTGATGATGTTTAGAGAGTGTTCATAGGATCGGTAGAATCGCCAAAGAATAGTAGAGAGAAAACCGGAAGGGTTTTGGTAAGTCCTGAGGATGTCCGGAGTGGAGGTGGAAGTGTTCCATAACCATAGAGGTTGAATAATATGTGAATGAATATTAAATATTGATTTAACCATTTATTCATAATTATTTAATAAAGAGAAAATCAATTTAAAAGGTCAAAAGGCTTAATGGGCCAATTCCTGGAGGGGAGAGGGCCCATTAGGGAAAGAAGAGAGGGAGAAGGGGCAAGGGGGTGGCCGGCTGGGCCAAGCCCCCAGTGAAGCCCACTAGGGCTGGCCGGCAGCCTCCCCTCCCCCTCCTCTCCTTTAGTCCAACCCCGGGACTTTGAGGGAGGTAGTACCTCCCCTCCCCCTATATATAGTGGGGTATTTGGCTAGATAAATATACACAATATTCAATAAAGGTCTTCTCACTTTTGGGAGGACCTCCAGTTGATATGCCTTCTCTCTCTCTTTCTCTCTCTCGTGACCGTGGTCCCAAGTTCGGACTGCGCGAACAAGAGACATCTTCACCACGGAGCACCGTCGCGCTGCGGGATTCGGATCCAGGAGCTCTACTTCTGCAACTGCTGCTGGATCGGAGAAGCGGGAGTCATCGTCAGGCACCGGACGTGTGTAACTCCCCGTGAGGTGTCACACTTGAGGCACTCAAGTCGTTGGACCCACGGGAGTGCAAAGACTTCATCACAACCTTGAGGTCGGCTTCGGCTCGTCTACATCAACCACCCTCTCCTGAGCGTTGACAACGCTTTTCGGTCTTCAAGGGTGTTCACGAAAAGCCCCTCCCATTACTGTATTACTATTAGATAGGTCCTGGCAGCATCAGGGGTTCAGGGGCGTAGGGTAAAAATTTATTGTTTTCATGCGCAGAACCCCTACAGTGGTATCAGAGCTAGATCTATGCGTAGTAATGCTAGTACGGGTAGAACACACGAGATGTAGCGTCTGGGCGTTGATCTTTTAGTTGTTACCCTCCCACGTGTACTTGTGTATACCGTAGTAATGCTTGATGAAGCGGCCCCCAACCGACTTTACGCGTTCATTCGTGGGACTGGTCCATGCTTGACATACGGCTTGTACTGTATAAAGTGGCTTAGGGGGTGTCTGTCTCTCTTGCATTAGTTGGTATGCCATTTGCAATGGAGGGCCCCGAAAGGGGTGTAGTAGACACAACTACTTGATCAGCGTTGTGCTAAAAGTTCGTAGGTAAGAACGGTTCTTGTGCGACCCATTCAGCCATGTAAAACATGCAAAGATAAAGTAGAGGCGTCTAACTTTGTTTTGCAGGGGGAATTGCTTTGTGATATGGTTGTGGCAAAGGTAAAGTGATTACCTTATGTTACGTAGTAGTAGATAGTCACGGAGGTGACGGACTACTGCATCTTGACACCGTCTACGGGTTCACTGACGGAATCCGGTGACGACAGATGGAGATCACGACGTGAAGGACCATATCACATCGCATTTACATTCAATGTTATTGTTTGTATATCTTATTGTGCTCTAGTATTAGATACTCGACGGTAGCCTAATAAGATGATCCCTGTTAAAAATACCAATGATTGTGTTCCCCCTTAGTGTGCACCACCAAGAAAGTTCTTTGGTATGAGGCACGCCGTGATGATCGGGTGTCAGACATATCTACGTTCGCATACAGTGGGTGTAAGCCATGTTGCACAGCGAATACACTAAGGTTGAGTTGGCGATCCTAGCATATACAGACATGGCCTCGGAACACGGATGGTCGAAAGATCGAGCACGAGTCGCATGAATGATGTGACCGATGTTTAGCGTCCACCCTTGAACCCACATTGATGGCCGTGATGATCGGGGGAGATGTGGCTGATAGGGGTCGTGTTATCACTAGGAACCCTTCTGGGGATAGGTGTTTCTGAGTGGAGTTATTATTAACTCATTTAATTATAAACTTAGTCTAAATTCCTTTTTGCAATTGTAAATGTACAAAAGTTCTCCCCGATGCCACCTTTCCTGTGGACAATTGATTGGTTAGAAGGAGAGAAGCTCAGATTAGATGGATCAAACTTCTCTATATGGGTTGCGCGTCTCAACGTTCTCCTTAGCGAGAATGACGTGGTCGACTACATACTCGACATGATGGATTTGGATCAGCCCATTGACTTAGAGACCCCAGAGCAGCGGGAAGACAGCTATCTTCGTCGGGAAATGGCCTCCTTCATTTCAGTTACAATGCATTTTGGAATGGTGGACGAGCTGTGGCCTTTCATGGGTGATGTCAACCCTCGTACGGTAATGCTACAGCTTAGGACACATTTCGTGGAACAAGCACGCATATGGGAGCATGAGCTAATGGGAGACTTCCTATCCATTAAGATGGAGGAGAACTCATCACTTGACGACCACTTGGAGCACATGCATGATGTGTACATGAGGCATGCATACTTCCTGGATAGCTGGATGACGGGCTCTTTTGCAAATGGCGTTGTGCTACGGTCGCTGCCACCAAGCTACCAAGCACAAATCAGGACTTGCATTATGAGAGGCGGCGCGGAATCAATGGAATTCCACCGGTTCGTATCACATCTCAGGAATGTGTTGGTTGAACCAGATGTCGCCCAGGTCATCAATGACAAAGTTATATATTTGATATACAATTTTATAAATGTTATAATCTTGCAAACACATTTGCATTGTTAAGTATATTTGATACTTGTTCTGTTTTGCTGAAAACAGGTCCTTTTGCATGAGAGGTGCTTGCTGGAGAGGAGGTGATGTTGCGTGTTGATGGCGAGCATGATGATGATGGCCAACGACGCTCTCCCTCGACATTTATCACTTAGTTTATGTTTTTGTATAGTTATTGTAATCAAAAGATTGTGAACTTCTTTAGTGTGTCTCACACTTTGTGAGACGGTTATTCATATGAGTTTGTAACAAATAGTTGTTCTACTTTTATGAATGATTTCTATTTGTGTTCATATCTTGTTTGATTATATGTGAATACCTTGTTGTTTGAAACTAATTGATAATGCATGAACATTTGTAAAATATTGAAATGCCTTAAAATACCCAACTTAAATGATATTTCATTACGGAATGAAAACCATTGTTTAAATTCAAAGTTATGTTGATAATATGTGAAACTCATTCGATTTCTTATCATATATAAATCATGCCTATGTTCGGCAAAATAACTTGAACACCGTGTATTACTTGAACACAAAGTGTTTAATGGATTTTTAAAAGTAAATACATATTCGATGTATGTGTTTTAACAAAAATGGTAATTATCATTATATGATTGTTTAAATGTGTAAATAAGTTTACCAAAGGAATCATAAGTATGAAACTATTTGATTTGATCAAAGTGTTTCATCAACAAAGGGTATAAAGATAAAAGAGAATCTAATTACTACGATTTGATCAATAGTAATGAAATTCAACTTTATAAGATTGGCATAAAGAAATTGTGGAATGCAAAGTGTTTTGAAATGTCAAAATGCAAAGCATCACAATGTGATATTAGATATCAAAATGGGTGAATAGATGGCACCAAATAAATCGTTGTAGTGTAGATGTAGAGACCATTAGTTAGAAATACTTAGCACTCAATTATAATATATAGTGAACCATCTGGATTCGTGAAAGCGGCTCCATATATAGTATGGATCATCGTAAAAGTTTTGGGGTTATTCGATATAACCAAAACAATAGCGAATAAGTCCTTGTAGAGTATTCATTGGAAACTTTGAATACGAAATCCATAGCTGAAACCAAAAGAGAAGGAAAACTGGTATTGCTTGGATTTTGGTACATTTTTTAGAAAGTTCGCATTCAGTGATATTTCTCAATTATGAAGCAAATGGAAGATAGTGTGAAACATGATGAGATTCAAAACCCTGCATCAGAGTGTTGAGAAGCGCAACGGAAAACGTTCCTAAACGATTCTCTTCACAAAGGAAAGAATCAATGATAATGATCATTGTGTTTTCCCCACTGGTGTTTTCACTACATGAAGTAGGATTCAAAATGTAATCCATATCTTGGATGGAGACATTTGTGAATCAGTTGTCATGATTCTTGGAATATGACATACCTAGGAACTACTAAGGAAATAATGGTAAACTAGAATTATGAGAAATCCTAGAAGCAAAGTTCACTTGAGATTAGAAAGCAATTCATTGCTGAATCTCACAAGTAAAAGGGGTTACTTGAATTTTCCCAAATGACTACAAAGCCATAGTGGAAAGGGGGTGAATGACAAAAGCACAATTTGTCAAGTATTGGACGAATTCAAATGAATTTGATTCATGTGTGCTTAATATCCAGTGGATTTAAAACTAGTAAAAGTACTAGTATATCATAGTAAATCTCCAAGTTTGATATTTGATCAAAGGATTCTGAAGTTGTTCAAAATAGTGAGTAGATATGCAATTTGCATGAAATTGAGTGGGAGATATGAAAGTCTTCCTAAAACAATATGTGAATGACATATTTTTGAGTGGGATCAATATAAGTCTCAAGTCCAAATATGTAGGAACATAGTTTGAGTAAGAGTACTGACTCATACCCAAATATGTGGGAACATATTTTGAGTGGGAGCTTATAGGAGTGATTCTTAAGTGTGTGAAGAATAAAAGGGCAAGTACCAATAAATAATGATTTATAAGGTGTATAAGTTAATAATAAGTATATTATGATATTATGTAGTATTCCTTAAGGGATTCTGAAAAGGGTTTCAGAATTGAAGTTAATTAAGGAACTGGTCCTTAATAACTCAAATTAGGAATATCATTAAGTTTAACATCAATGGTTTAAAGAAAGAAAAGGATGATCATCATCCACTATGTTGAGACATAGGTTCTATCCTAGAAAACCATGATGATAACTTAACATAATATATGATCCAAGAAGGAACGTTTGAAAGTGATTAAGTTCGAATCACAGAACGTTGAGCTAAGTTTGTCCGGAGTGTCTAATAGAGAACTGCAGACACATTTTCCAAATCCATAAGGGATGACATATCTTAAAACATAAAGGGTTATGTTATAAGGGAATATATTGGAAACTGATACGTTGCTAACGTATCCATAATTTTTGATGTTCCATGCTTGGTTTTATCTACTTTCTTATGTTTTGTCCACAATTTGGAGTACTTTCTATACACTTTCTTGGACTAACCTATTAACAAGAGCCACAGTGCCAGCTGCCTGTTTTCTGCTGTTCTTAGTTCTAGGAAAGTTAGAAAATGAATATTCTCGAAATTAGACGGGACAAAAGCCAAAGTTAGTTTTTCATCGAGGGACACAAGGAGCCAGAGTACGAGACGGAGAGGGGCCAGGGGGGCGCCACACCACCTGGCCACGCGGCCTAGCCTGGCCCGCACTAGGGGATGGTCTGGCCACCTCCGGCACCCCCTCGGCCTTCCCTTTCGCCTATAAGATGCCTCCGATACAGAAACCCTAAGTACCCGATCAAAATTCCACGAAAGAGTCTGTAGCCGCCGTCATCTCCATCCCTAGATCGGGAGGGATCTGAAGCTCTTCCCGGCACCCTGCCGGAGGGGAGAATTCACCCTGGAGGCCTTCTTCATCACCATGCAAGCCTCCGGTGTGATGCGTGAGTAGTTCATCCTTCGACTACGCATCCATGTAGTAGCTAGATGGCTGGTTCTCCTCCTTTGTGCTATCATGTTTAGATCTTGTGAGCTCCGTTCATGATCAAGATCATCTATTTGTAATTCCTATTTGTTGTCTTTGCGGGGATCCGATGGATATTGAGATGCTATTCAGATTGATTATTGATTCTATCATGCCTTTGTTATTTTTGATCTTGCATGCTTTCCGTTGATAGTAGCTATCTTGGCCAAGTAGATGCTAGCAAGTCCAAGAGTTAGTATTTATGCTCGATAGTGGGTTCATGCCTCTAGTAATCTAGGGAAGTGACAGAAATCTCTAAGGTACTAGATGTGCTGTTGCTACTAGGGAGAAAACAACAATCCTTTGTTCATAGAACAATCGTATTATTTACTTTACACGCAATGCGTAATGCAATTATCTGTTGCTTGCAACTTAATACTGGAGGGGGTTCGGATGATAACCTGAAGGTGGATTATTAGTCATAGATGCAGTTGGATTACAGTCTATGTATAATGTTGTAATGCCCAATCAAGTCTCAAAGGAGTCAAGATGATTAGTATATGCATATTGCTTTCTCGATGCTTGTCAATTGCCCCGCTGTAATTTGTTCACCCAACATGTCATCTATCTTAAGGAGAGCCACCACTAGTAAACTATGGACCCCGGTCCTTTCTTTTATCATCAATCTTCAATCAACTTATCGCTTCATTTTACTTTCTGCAAACTATTACTTTCTTCCACACAATACATTTAATCCTTTGTTTTCAGCAAAACCGGTGAGATTGACAACCTCACTATAAGTTGGGGGCAAAGTTCTGTGGTTGTGTTGTGCAGGTTTCCATGTTGCTGCTGGCAACGGTAGTGCGCCCTGCCAAAGTTCAGCTAGCAACACCTTTGAGGTGTTTCTTTGCTCCTACTGGATTGATAACCTTGGTTTCATAACTGAGGGAAAACTTTCTATTGTGCTCATCATACCTTCCTCTTGGGGTTCCCCAACGAGCTCGATATATTTTGGGCCATCAAGCACTTTTTCTAGCGCCATTGTCGGGGACTGAAGAAGAAGAAGCTCCCACGTCAACCACGCACCATCAAACTACTTTTGCTTTGTTTGCGTGTTTCTTTATCAAAAACACACAAAAAATAGTTCCTACTATAGTTATTATTTCTGTTGGTCTGTTATTGTCTTGGTTTATCATGCTTTATATCAATGGTTGGTTTCTTTGAAACTGAATCTAATTAGCAAGGTGGGTTCACGGAAGAACAAAAATATTATTATAAGGAACACCGCTTGTCATAGAAAGGGAAACACTTATGGGAACAAATTGATAAATTGTATACCATAGCTATAAACGTGTGCTCTACTTATAATGTTACTTATTGCTTTGATATATATTGTTGTTGTAAGAGGTATAAACACCTCCCTTTTCAATGTGAGTATAATGATGATGTTACCATATCTTCTTATGCTAAGCGAAATTATGACTTTTATGATGTGGAACAAATTGAAGAATTTATTGCTTGGAAGGGTCATTCGAACTAGCTTATTTGCTTGAAAATACTGATGATGCACCTTATAAATATGAGGTTTATGATATACTTCAATTTTGCTTTGATAATTACAAGGAAGAAAATGGCTATATTCTTGAATATCTTAATAGATGCTCTCCACCAGCGGAAGAGACTAATGCCTTGCAGGAGCCTATGGAAGTAGAAATTATTGAAAATGGAAGCTCATTGGATGAAAAAGAGGAGGAGAGTGATGATCAAGAGGAGGAAGAATGGATCTACCCATTCCTACCTTCTAATGAGAGTAACTCTTTACCCCTTACAATATTTGATTGTACCCCATGCTTATTAAAGGAGGATGAATGTTATGTTCCCGAGGATTCTTTTGAAAATGTTTATAATAAATCTCTATTGTTTGTAGATCATGAAAAGCATGATTTATGTGATAGTTATATTGTTGATTTTATTCATGAGGTTACTGAAATTTATTATGAGAGAGGAAATATGGTTGTAGAAGTTTTCATGGTACTGAAACACCTCTCTATGTGCTGAAAGTTTTGAAGTTGCTCTTGTTTTATCTACCCATTCTTGTTACTATGTGCTTCTTTGATTTATTTTCTTACAAAATTCCTATGCATAGGAAGTGGGTTAGACTTAAATTTGTTTTGAATTTGCTTCGTGATGCTCTCTTTTACTTCAATTCATATTTTTTATGTGAGCATCTTCTCAAACTATCATGCCTAACTTAAAGGCGTAAAGAAAAGTACTTATTGGGAGATAACCCAAAAGTTTTAGATGAGTCTTGGAAGTTATTACTGCAGTAATAACTTCTCCTTATCCTTTCTATTTGCTTTTTGTGCCAAGAGTAATCTCTAATGAGAGAGAAGTAATGATTGGGAAAGTTGCTGTCCCGAAACAGATTTCTGTGCTTCACCGTAAAAAATTCGTGTAAAATCTCTGTACGTCTTTTTGAGGCGTGCATTTTTGTGCTTCTGCCCCAGGTTGTTATATAACTTTCGTTAGTTCAACACTTTTTGATTTGAGCAACATAAGGTATTCAAAAAAATTTGTCTTTACCTGCTGGTCTGTTTTGACAGATTTCTGCTATTATTTGCATTCGCTTCTTGTTGGTTCTTTTTGAATTCTTTTGGGGAATTGAGCTTTTTGAGGGAAGTGCTACAGTAGCTTGTGTTTTAGTGAAAGTTGTATTGGTGTTGGAACTGAACCCAAAGACTTATTATCTTGAGTGCACTAATGTTGCTAATAAAGACTATGTGAAGTTTTTGTATGAAGGAAAAATTTCAGGTGTATGGAAGTAATGAGTAATGAGATGAAGAATGGACTAAAGCTCAAGCTTGGGGATGCCACGTGTGTCACCCCAAGAAATATCCAATAAGTACAAGCGTCAAAGCTTGGGGATGCCCAAGGCATCCCCTTCTTCGTCAATAAAAATCCCAGGTTTCTTCCAAACACTTCATTTTTATTGTTTCATGCACACTTGTGCTGTTCTTGGAGCGTCTTATTTTTCATTTTTGTTTTGTTTTTTGTTTGCTTGGTTTGCTGAATAAATTGGTTGGACCCCCTCTTTCATACATTGGTTTTCAAATAGTTTGGTTTCGATTGGAAAAGAGTAGGAAAATTCATGTTTAAGTGGTAAAGAGAGCTTGTTTTTGACTGTGTCATATACTTTGTCATGCCGTGCTTGATATTGTTTTGGCTTTATGCTTAGTATTCTTTGTTGTAGCATGACATGTTATAAACAATTGAGATTGCTTAATGTGCCTTGAAGAATCATGTGTTGTTTGAGCATATTAAAGCATAGTATTGTGGTATTCTCCTTTGATGCTTTATTTGGGTTGACTTGGCACATGCTCGCACCATGTTATGACTATCCCAAGTCACCATAAGGCTGTATGATCCTTTAGTTTTCAACTTGTAGTATCACTTTATGCTTTGATTAATGATGTTTTGTCGCTCTGCATGATTATGGCCATTATTTCTCTCTTAGTTGGTCGCTCCCAGTCTTTTGCTAGCCTCCGTAACCAAGTATTAGTTCCACTCATGCATCCAACTCCTAAAACCAAGTTATTCGAAAGAGTCCACCATACCTACCTATTAGCATTTGCTATTCCAAGTATATTCATGTTTTTATCTACCTTCTGAATTAAACTTGTTATGAGAAAACTAGTGATTAAAGCTCTCACAAACTTGATGGCACACTTTACTTTCTTGCATTTAATAAACTTGAACCATTGCGTCCTTCTTTGTTGCGTATATGCTTGCGCTTTATAAGTTGAAGTTAGCAGAACCATGTATCATGGAGAACGCTTTCAGCATTGCACTTGTACTTTGTACCCCCGTTGATATCATGTTCTTTTGCCTATGGATCCCAGTGGTGTGAAATAAAAGGGGAACTTGTAAGATCATGGAGTTTGTATTTGTGTTAGAGAAACGCCTGGGCCGCTAGCCTAAGCCATGCCTAATCATGGTGGAAACTTGCAGCATAACTATAATGAGCACTCTATGAAGCATCCTCAATAAAAACATATGCAAATAGCAAATAAAAAGATCGCTGAGATGCTCATTGTCTGCTTGCCTTGTCACTTTTATTATGGGATAGCTCCTGTATCATGTGCAAGGGGTACCCCATTGGAGGTTCTCTATGATACATATGTACTTACAATGACAAGACCTTACTTGTGACTAAAGTTGAGTAGCATGAGGTTCTGTCTTCGTAAGTAAGGGGCATGAGATTTCTGCTTATAACTTGTCAAGCATATCCTCTTAGTTGTGTCACTTTAACCTTAATCACCTAAAGATGCTTATGGTAGGGGCAATGAGAGCTGAAAGCTAATAAGTACTATAATTTTTGGAAGCTCTTTATGAAACTTGAATCTCTACTTCCTTCTATGAAGGCCTTTCTTTTACTTTTATGTTGAGTCTCCACCTTCTATCTTTATGCCCCTACTTTGAGAGCATAGTGGCCATTCTTAGTTCTATGTGCATTGTCCCAAGACTTGTTGATTGATGCATAACTTTGATATTGCTTGTTTAAAACTATTTGTATCTAGTCACTCTTATGAACTTTGAAGGTGTTCTATGCATTTATATTTGCTACTCTATGAGAGACAAGCTAAATGCTACTATGCTATGTTTTCTTTATGTGAAACAAATAAACGTCTTGCAAAGCATTGTTATTCATAAATCTTTTGTTTTGTGCCTTTTCATGTTGCAGCATAGTTGCTTTGTCTTATTGTTAGAACTTTGTCTTCCATGTTATGATTGAAGTACTATGATCCCAGATATCAATGCTTTACAAATACTTTGATCAAGTTTATGATGGTGCATGGCACCTCAAAAATTATTCTTTCTTTTTATCACTTACCTACTCGAGGACGAGCAGGAGTTAAGCTTGGGGATGTCGATATGTTGCTAACGTATCCATAATTTTTGATGTTCCATGCTTGGTTTTATCTACTTTCTTATGTGTTGTCCACACTTTAGAGTACTTTTTATACACTTTCTTGGACTAACCTATTAACAAGAGCCACAGTGCCAGCTGCCTGTTTTCTGCTCTTTTTGGTTCCAGGAAAGTTAGAAAATGAATATTCTCGGAATTGGATGGGACAAAAGCCAAAGTTAGTTTTTCACCGAGGGACACAAGGAGCCAGAGTACGAGACGAAGAGGGGCTGGGGGCCACACCACTGTCGCGACCTAGCAGCCGCCAGGGGGTGGTCTGGCCGCCTCCGGCACCCCCTCAGCCTCCCCTTTCGATTATAAGATGCCTCCGATACAGAAAACCTAAGTACTCGATCAAAATTCCACGATAGAGTCTATAGCCATCGGCATCTCCATCCCTAGATCGGGAGGGATCTGAAGCTCTTCCCGGCACCCTACCGGAGGGGAGAATTCACCCTGGAGGCCTTCTTCATCACCATGCAAGCCTCCGGTGTGATGCGTGAGTAGTTCATCCTTGGACTACGGGTCCATGTAGTAGCTAGATGGCTGGTTCTCCTCCTTTGTGCTATCATGTTTAGATCTTGTTAGCTCCGTTCATGATCAAGATCATCTATTTTTAATTCCTACATGTTGTGTTTGCAGAGATCCGATGGATATTGAGATGTTATTTCAGATTGATTATTGATTCTATCATGTCTTTGTTATTTGTGATCTTGCATGATTTCCGTTGTTAGTAGCTATCTTGGCCAAGTAGATGCTAGCAACTCCAAGAGTTAGTATTTATGCTCGATAATGGGTTCATGCCTCTAGTAATCTGGGGAAGTGACAGAAATATCTAAGGTACTAGATGTGATGTTGCTACTAGGGAGAAAACAACAATCCTTTGTTCATAGAACAATCGTATTGTTTACTTTACACGCAATGCATAATGCAATTATCTGTTGCTTGCAACTTAATACTGGAGGGGGTTCGGATGATAACCTGAAGGTGGATTATTAGTCATAGATGCAGTTGGATTACGGTCTATGTATAATGTTGTAATGCCCAATCAAGTCTCAAAGGAGTCAAGATGATTAGTGTATGCATATTGCTTTCTCGATGTTTGTCAATTGCCCCGCTGTAATTTGTTCACCCAACATGTCATCTATCTTAAGGAGAGCCACCACTAGTGAACTATGGACCCTGGTCCTTTCTTTTATCATCAATCTTCAATCAACTGTTTACTGCTTTGTGTTTACTTTCTACAAACTATTACTTTCTTCCACACAATACGTTTAATCCTCTGTTTTCAGCAAAACCGTGAGATTGACAACCTCACTGTAAGTTGGGGGCAATGTTCTGAGGTTGTGTTGTGCAGGTTTCCACGTTGCTGCTGGCACCGGTAGTGCGCCCTGCCAATGTTCAGCTAGCAACACCTTGGAGGTGTTTCCTTGCTCCTACTAGATTGATAACCTTGGTTTCATAACTGAGGGAAAACTTGTTGTTGTGCTCATCATACCTTCCTCTTGAGGTTCCCCAATGAGCTCGATATATTTTGGGCCATCAGAAACTCCTGTAAATACCGATTAAAGTCAAGTAGGAAGCAAGGTGAACAAAACATCGAAAGTTGCACAGAGTGCACTAGTGTTTTGATGGTTATATTTATAATAATAGATAAGGGTACCATCTAAAGTGATGTATAATGTTATGGCGGGGCTAGTTTGCTTTTAACGTAGAATGATGTGTCCCAGGGCATAGTGCCCATGAGAAAGCCCTCGAGGTTGATCTAAAGTCACTGCAGGCCCCTTGAATCAGGCCTCATTCTGCTGCCATAGCGACGATGCATACACACAGATGTTATCATCTGATGATAAAGTATTAATGTCAATCAAGGTGACATTAGTAAGTTGCAAAGGATTTGGGACTGTAAAGTACAGACCCAAGATTCAACCTCTTCCATGAGCAAGCATGTTCAGGGTACCGGATATATGGTGCCAATGATTAAAGAACAAATGCAGCTACTGTATTTGTACTCTAGTGCAAGTGGGAGACTGTTGGAAATATGCCCTAGAGACAAATAGTAGTAAGGACTATTAGCATATTTCATATAGTTTATGATTAAGTTTTATATCATGCTATAACTGTATTGAGTGGAAACATGAATACACGTGTGATATACAAACAACCAGGGGTTCCTAGTGAAACTCTAGTCACTGGTTCATTGGTCAACAGATGGTCAAGTTTCCTAATCATGTGGCATTTATGATAGTTGGAAATGGAGTCAACTCATTCTGTGAATGAGATAATGAACCAATACCCAACCTAAACATCGTGACCCGATCATGTCACGAAGTTCAAGTTACGATGATTAGAAATGGATCCTCGTAGACTATTCCTTAGACCGTGAGGCTATATCAATCACTGTCTCCTGAGAGTGCTTTGATAGCATCAAGCACCACTTGGTAATACAATGGTTATAAAGGTGTGTTTAGGTACTCGGAGGAAACCGTAGAGGCAATATATGTCAAGAGCGGGATTTTTCCGTCCATGTGACGGGAAGATACTCAAGGGCCCACTCGGAGAGGTTATATCCAATAGCTGCACAGCATGTGATTTGATCACAGGGATATCACTTGTCGGAACGAGTCAAGTAGTATTGTTCTATAACGAGATTGAACATGACATGGTGATGTCATTGATCAGATCTCGGGCAATGCAAGTATCGAGAGACAAAGGGAATAAGACACGACTGTCCCGGTTCAAACGACGAAAGATCTTCGTGGAACGCATAGGGGTCACATGGCCATCTAGGTCCCTTTGTCGATCATTGGTGTGGGAGTGTCCCGACCATGTCTGGAGTGTTCCCAAATCGTAGGGTATCACGTTTAAGGGCTTGATGATGCTTAGAGAGTGTTCATAGGATTGGTAGAATCGTCGAAGAATAGTCGAGAGAAAAACGGAAGGGTTTCGGTAAGTCCGAAGGCTGTCCGGAGTGGAGGTGGAAGTGTTCCATAACCATAGAGGTTGAATAATGTGTGAATGAATGTTAAATATTGATTTAATCATTTATTCATAATTATTTAATAAAGAGAAAATCAATTTAAAAGGTCAAAAGGCTTAATGGGCCAATTCCCGGAGGGGAGAAGGCCTATTAGGGAAAGGAGAGAGGGAGAAGGGTCAAGGGGGTGGCCGGCTGGGCCAAGCCGTCGCCCCCCTCCCCCCCCGCGGGGCCCACTAGGGCTGGCCGGTGGCCTCCCCTCCCCCTCCTCTCCTTTAGTCCCACCCCGGGACTTTGAGGGAGGTAGTACCTCCCCTCCCCCTATATATAGTGGGGGTATTTGACCAGATAAAAATACACAATATTCAATAAAGGTCTTCTCACTTTTGGGAGGACCTGCAGTTGATATTCTCTCTCTCTCTCGTGACCGTGGACCCAAGTTCGGACTGCGGGAACGAAAGACATCTTCACCGCGAAGCGCCATCATGCTGCGGGATTTGGATCTAGGAGCTCTACTTCCGCAACTGCTACTGGATCGGGGAAGCGGGGGTCATCGTCAGGCACCGGACGTGTGTAACTCCCCGCGAGGTGTACTTGAGGCACTCAAGTCGTTGGAGCCACGGGAGCGCAAGGACTTCATCACGACCTTGAGGTCGGCTTCGGCTCGTCTACATCAACCACGCTCTCCTGAGCGTTGACAATGCTTTTTGGTCTTCAAGGGTAAGTTCGCGAAAATCCCCTCCCGTTACTGTATTACTAATAGATAGGTCCTGGCAGCATCAGGGGTTCAGGGGCGTAGGGTAAAAATTCATTGTTTTCATGCACGGAACCCCTACACACACATCCAATGGACTCTAGTGGATCCATCTTGGCATAATTTGATGTATGCCATGATGTATTTCATTGTACAAGACACTAACTTTCCTTTTTTATACTACTCAGTTTTGCCCTTGGGTTTTTGATAATACTCAGTTTTGCCCTCTTTCTCTTTCGTAGAAGCCCAAACCTGTGCTCACTCTGTCTACTACGTCCTGATTGGTTGACACAGTTGTCACGCAGACCATGTGCACCTACCGTTGATCATGTGTGATCCAACGAGGATCATTGCACACGTCGTGCCCTTCACAGTACAGCGTGAGACAGCACGGACGTCTCCCTTAGCGAGACTTCTACAAGAAGGAACACGAAGTCGTCCATGGAAAAAGTCGTCGCGTGGTCATGCCATGTTTAATCAAGTCTAAAAAGCCTACTACTGCTACTACAACACATGCACAGGGCAACCGGGTTATCGAGTGCACGATTGTCCACGCGACGCTGCTATTTATTACCACTTGATTTTAATAAGACATATCCCATTTTTACGCACCGCTCTCAATCTCACTTCCAACTGGGCCCTACCGCAAGTAGACCTAACGTTGCTAGAAATTGGTTCTGCGCCACTTGCATGCAGTGGAATCGAGGTCTGCCATGTGCGTGTTTTCAATGCAGTTCTAAAGTGGAGATCGTGGTTGTTTCAAAAAAAGGGGAACCAAAAAAAGTGGAGATCATGGTAGCCCCATCTCCCCACCCACCACACGTGTCCACTCGAGGACTACGAACGGTCCAGTGTTTATAAACCCGCTCGGCCTTCTTCTTCCATGAGCTCGTACATTTTCCCCAATCTGTCTAGTCCCAAAACCCCAATATGCACCTACCGTGCACGCCGAAGCTCCTTCGCTTGCACCACCTTCTTCCCTAGGTACGCCATGAAGCGTACACGTGGAGACAAGCCGGAGGTGAAGCCAGTTGAAGGCGCAATAACAGATGGCTCGGTCGTCACCAAGCAGGCAGAGGCGTCTTCTCCGGGCATGAACGCCGCTCGTCGCTGCACCGTCGAGGGTTCGAGCTCATCCATCCAGCTAGTAGCCATCGCCGTCGAGCAGCAGGTGGCCGACAACATCGTGGTGCCAGCGGCAGATCTGGATGGGGGCAGGCAGCAGGCGGAGGCAATCCGGTGATCTACATCAACGACTCCATCGCCATCCAAGAAATCTTTGAGGCAATCGCAGAGAATGACGAGTTCGAGGAGGAGGTCCCTGATGAGGAGTCCGAGGTACTACATTGCTAGCTTCTCTAGTCGCAGCCACAGATTTCACTGTTCATACATATGATTTGCTCAATCGTGTATAGATTCGTTTGCTATTGAAGTAGGGTAGTATATATATGGTTCGAACGGTCGATTGATGCATCTGCCATCTAGTCACAAAACCTCAATCCTTCTAGTCAGAAAACCTCAATCTGCGCATCTGCCATCTAGTTGAGTTTGCTAGTTGAGTGTTGATTTCGATACACAACATGCCCATAACATTACATTTCTATTCCTTACTGAGCTCAATGATTCAATTTTGCCCCAAAATAGTGCAAGGGAGACACATCTGATGGTGTCGTTTTCTTAGGGATGGTTAGTGAACCTGAGGCAGCAATGTACATAAACAATATAGGTTGTGCTGTTGGTATTTTGGTTCTCCAACTCCACCTAAAAAAAATAATGAGACCCTTAATTTATTCTCATATGGAACCTATATATATAATCTTTATATTGTTTCTGATCTTTGAATGAGTCGTATGATGCATATGTATATCCCTGAATATTGTTTTGTATGATTACATTTCAATTTATTATTGTGGTCAATGATTCAAATTTGTCCTAAAAGAGAGGCAGCCACATTGGTGTCAGATTTTTTCAGGAATGAGTTAGCGAACCTGGGGCCATATACAAGAACAATATAAGTTGTTCAATTGTTACTTGGTTCGCTTACGCCATCTCTGGAGAAACTTATGAGGCCGTATTCTTTATTCTACATTCATAGAACTATGATATTTGAATTATCTATTCCATGCATTCATTGTATATAAGAATTACATTTCAGTTTGTCACCGAGGCCGATGATTGAAATTTGCCCCAAAAGAGTTCAAGGGGAGACACATATGATAGTGTCGTGTTTTAGGGATGGGTTGGTGAACCCGAGGCAGCAATGCACACAAACAATATAGGTTATGCCGTTGGTACTTTGGTTCTCCAACTCCATCTCTGGAACAAATTATGAGACCCTTGATTTATTTTCATATGGAACTACATATATGATCTTTGAATTGTTTCTAATCTTTGAATGATTCGTATGATGCATATGTATATGAATGATTTTGATCATAAGTATATTTAACATGTGCCTGAAGATTAATTGTTTGGTTTTTATTTATAATTATAATATTAAGGCTTGTTTTTGTACCTGACTATGTATATCCCTGAATATTGTTTTGTACGATTATATTTCAATTTTTTATTGTGGCCAAGGATTCAAATTTGCCCCAAAAGAGAGGCAGACACATTGGTGTCAGATTTTTCAAGGACGAGTTAGCAAATCTGAGACGATGTACAAGAACAATATAGATTGTGCAATTGTTACTTGGTTCACTCACTCCATCCCTGAAGAAACTTATGAGGCCCCTAGATTTATTATACATACACTCTGGTCCAATTAATTGTCATTTTGTTAAGGTGAAATGATATATGAACTGATCAAATTATTGCTGAGATGCTTTCTCTTTGATATCAACTTAATATTATCTTACATATATATTGTCAATTCTTGAGTTATAATACAATTCAATCATATGTATGAGTTCTAAGTTATGTTCTTAAAAATCAACAGGAGGATGATGATGACGTGGACGATAGCAAGGAATCTAGGGACAACAAGAACCTCTACGTGCTGAGGCGGTTCCGTTGTGGGCAAATCCGTTTCTACCGTAGGAGGAGACTGTTTTGCCCATTCTATGACAGAGCAATCAACGTGGACCTCGACAGCATGATCCAGCACGTGGTGGACGTTGGCAAATGCGCAGGCAGAAGGCATAAGGCAATTACCTTGGCGCGGCACGTAGCCTTTCGCAAATTTTTCCGGGAGTATGTCAGGACTGGCCTGTATCCCCGCGACTAGGCTGCCCCTGCCCTGCTAGGCGTCTCCGTGTCCCGGCCTCATGTTGCTGCCCCTACTTTTATTTTGTTTTAGTTAATTATTAGCTATGTGTTGCATGTAAGACAATATATTCGTGGACCGTGGTGTCTATGGTGAACCTTCTATATATATATTAATCTACTACTTTATATGGAGTGCCTTAAAATTTCTAGTGTGTAATTATATTACTGATCTTGCTCATGCACACTACCAAATATTTCTAGTGTTCGATTATATTATAATTGTCATGGAATGCATCAACAAGTTAAATTGGTCGAAATTTCATATTGAAGTAACTAAATGATCTCAAATCGGTGGTGGGTGTTGGCAGAAGCCGAAGCCGAAGCCGAAGACCTTGGCACGGCACGCAGCCTTCGGCAAATTCCTTATAGGTTCAACAACGAGTTGCCACCGCCCAGCTCCGAATTCGCTTACAAGTTCAACATGGCACAACTTGAGCTACTAAGGGTACAACTCCCACAGAGACCTCGGTAGGGGTGGAAGAATTGGCGCGGGTACGACCACGGCGACGGCGAGCTCGGATTCTGGAGGAGGAAAACATGACCGAGCATGGTCGACACGGTGACAGATCTCACCGGGAACCGATTCTCGTCCCCGCGCCGTGCCATGGTGAGGGCGAGATCTGACTCGGGATGAGGATGAGAGCGGGGCCAAGCAGGTTCATCCACGTCTCAGCTCCGCGCCATGGCCGTGACCACAGATTGCCGCTCAGGGAAAGAAGAAGAAGCGTAATGGATGCAGACGCCAACGCTGCAAGCCTACAGGGAGGAGAGTGGGGCCGAGCAGGTTCGTCTATGTCCCAGCTCCGCACCATAGCCGCGACGCCCCACAGATTGCCGCTCTGGGAAAGAAGAAGACGCGTAATGAATGCAGGCGCCAACGCTGTAAGCCTACATGGCAATCACGACGGCAGCGACATAACGACAAAAACTGACATGGGGTCCCCACCTTAACGGGCGTTAGCCTGATATTTTGTATTGAAATGTAAAGTTAAATTCGTGCCGAAAAAGACCCACTGAGTATTTGGCACGCCAACTATGATCATCATGGCTGATTACAGGCAACTTAGGTACCGCGTTGCCTGGGCGCCTCAACTTTCGGGCCGTAAAGTGATATTCTCGTGGCAGTGACAATCTACTCCATGGAACCGTGGTTATCACGTTTTGTGCTTCCGTACTTTTGGTCTTTCCTCCTTGTGAGGAGTGTGCCATGGCCTCATGGGTTAGTTGTTTTGGAAACTGCCTTGCGAGGAGGTGTGTCATAGGTTCCTGGTCATAACCCACATGGTGTTCAGTGATTTGAAGTTTCCACTCCTT
Source organism: Avena insularis (assembly GCA_023614405.1). NCBI lineage: Eukaryota > Viridiplantae > Streptophyta > Magnoliopsida > Poales > Poaceae > Avena > Avena insularis. The sequence goes on along the minus strand of CM042696.1, from coordinate 87,631,636 downwards.
GATGTTAATTCTTTTTTTTAAGTTGGCTTTTCTAAAAACTTTGTGATTGAAGGCACGGGAATACCTCGAAAAATTGTTGAAAATATAAGCAATAATTCATATAATTTAATGTGAATAAATAATTGATAAAACGTGATCGTACAAATAGCAATTAAAAAGATCACGCTAAATAACAAAGTAGATGAATAGATTATATCTAAACAAGACAAACCTATCACATCTACACCAAATGCTAGAACTAGAGTCCAGTGAAGGTTGAGCATCAGCGGTGGTGGCACCAGTAGCCGCAACGTTGTCGCCCATATTGAGGTTGCCGAAAAGGTCGATAACGTCTAGAAAGAAGTTGTCATTCGAGAACTCGACGTCAGATGTGCGCCGCGGGTATGACCCCATGGATAAGCTTTTTCCTACTAGAGGTCGCGGGTATGGAGGAAAATCAGACCCGACGGTGTGTACAGGGCCGGGTCGCGGGGGTGGGGAGCATGGGCGGGTGTGGGTATGGGGGAGTCGGACCCGGCCCTGAACCCGGTGGGTGCCGTATTGGAGGAGTCCTCCAACCGGACTACACCCATGTAACCGAACACGTCGATGGCTTTTGTCCCTCTTGACATATTAATCAACACGCAATCGATGCCAGCTCCACGCATCGTTCAAACCCCCTTTTGACATGGTATCAGAGCTAATGTCTCTTCCTGACCTAGCTGCCTGAAAATCGCCGCCGCCGCAACTCCCCTTGCCGCCGCCGCCAAAGCCACATCGTCGCCGTAGCAGACCTCTGCTGCCGCCGCTCGATACAAGACAAAAATCCAATATCGCCGTTGCATCGGATCCTCCCTTGCTACCGCCACCACAACCCAAAACCAATCTACAAGCCAAAAAAACAAACACAACAAAAAGCCCTAGGAAAATCGGCGCCGCTGTGATTCACGGTCGCGCCATCAACAGTAAAACCCGTCGTTGCCTCGTCTGTGTTGCCACGCCGGAAGATCACCATGACAACTTCCTCGTCGACGTCTGTTGCTGCACTAGCTGCTGCTCTTGGGGCGCCGCCGACTCAGTTGCTGACATGAGAAAACTCTCTTGTGTGGAAAGCTCTCATCATCCCCGCCTTACGTGGTGCCAGGGTTCTGAACTTGGTAAAGGGCCTTGAGCCAGCTCCGCTGGAGGAAATAGAGGTTGACGATACCAATGGGAAGAAGATCAAAATTGAAAGCAATGAGTATGTCGTGTGGATTACTCGTGATCAGCAGGTTCTGAGGTATCTCTTAAATTCCTTGTCGCCAGATATACTATCTCATGTTATTGGTCTTGAAACATCTGCGGCAGTATGGAAAGCTCTCGAGGATCTCACCACATCCTCATCTCGATCTCAGACACAGCAGCTCCGTTCTAAGTTGAACGACACAAAAAAGGGAGACCTCTCTACTGACAATATTTTGCTAAGATAAAAAATATAGCTGCTGAATTTGCTACTGGCGGCAAGGCCCTTGATGATGATGAGATAATATGGTCTGTTCTGCATTGTCTTGGAGAGTCATATAACACGCTGAAAACTGCTGTCAATGCTAATCCAAATACCACTCTTAGTGACCTTTTTAATCAGCTCAAGGCGTTTGATCAACTTCATAAAATCAATGAGAGTGGAGATGTGTTAGTTTCCTCTTCAAACGTAGCACATCAAGGCGGCCCTACACCACCATCACGTGGCTTCCAGGATGATCGGCGCCTAGTGGAGAGGCGCTATGAAGGCCAGGACTAGCGTCGGCAGGATGATTGGAGCCGCCATGACTATGATGATTGATGCCTCAATACACGGCGCCCAGAAAAGTGCTTGGTGCGTGGTATTGATGTAGAGCTCGTTGGGAACCCCAAGAGGAAGGTATGATGAGCACAACAGCAAGTTTCCCTCAGTTAAGAAACCAAGGTTTAATCGAACCAGTAGGAGCAAGGAAACACCTCAAAGGTGTTACTAGCTGAACTTTGGCAGAGCGCACTACCGGTGCTAGTAGCAACGTGGAGACCTACACAACACAACCACAGAACTTTGTCCCCAACTTGCGATGAGGTTGTCAATCTCACCGTGTTTTGTGGAAAACAAATGATTAAACGTATCGAATGGAAAGAAGTAAAAGTTTTGCAGAAAGTAAACACAAAGCAGTAAAAGATTGTAGATTGTATGTAAAGTAAAGGAACGGGATCCATAGTTCACTAGAGGTGGCTCTCCTTAGATAGATAACATGCTGGATGAACAAATTATAGCGGGGCAATTGACAAACACCGAGAAAGCAATACATGCATATACTAATCATCTTGACTCCTTTGAGACTTGATTGGGTAATACAACATAATACATAGACCGCCATCCAACTGCATCTATGACTAATAATCCACCTTCAGGTTATCATCCGAACCCCTCCAAAGATTAAGTTGCAAGCAACATATTATTGCTTTACGAACTGCGTGTAAGGTAAACAATACGATTGTTCTATGAACAAAGGATTGTTGTTTTCTCCCTAGTAGCAACAACACATCTAGTACCTTAGAGATTTCTGTCACTTCCCCAGATTACCAGAGGCATGAACCCACTATCGAGCATAAATACTAACTCTTGGAGTTGCTAGCATCTACTTGGCCAAGATAGCTACTAACAACGGAAAGCATGCAAGATCACAAATAACAAAGACATGATAGAATCAATAATCAATCTGAAATAGCATCTCAATATCCATCGGATCCCCACAAACACAACATGTATGAATTACAAATAGATAATCTTGATCATGAACGGAGCTCACAAGATCTAAACATGAAAGCACAAAGGAGGAGAAACCAGCCATCTAGCTACTACATGGATCCGTAGTCCAAGGATGAACTACTCACGCATCACACCGGAGGCTTGCATGGTGATGAAGAAGGCCTCCAGGGTGAATTCCCCTCTCCGGCAGGGTGCCGGGAAGAGCTTCAGATCCCTCCCGATCTAGGGATGGAGATGACGGCGGCTACAGACTCTTTCGTGTATTTTTGATCGGGTACCTAGGGTTTTCGTCCCGAGGGCAACTTATAGGCGGAAGGAGAGGCCGAGGGGTGCTGGCCGGACCACCCTCGCGCAGTGAGCCTAGCCACGCCAGGTGGTGTGGCTGGCCCCAGCCCTTCTCCGTCTCGATTCGGCACTTGATCCCTTCCGGAAAAATAGGCACTTTGGCTTTGTCCGTCAATTCGAGAATATTCATTTTTGACTTTTGGAACCAAAAACAACGAAAACATGCAGGTAACTGTGGCTCTTGTTAATAGGTTAGTCCAAGAAATCATAATAAAAGTACTCCAAAGTTGGAACAAAACACAAGAAAGTGGATAAACCCAAGCATGGAACATCAAAAATTATAGATACATTTGCAATGTATCAACATCCCCAATCTTAACTCCTGCTCGTCCTCGAGTAGGTAAGTGATAAATAGAATAATTTTTGAGGTGACATGCACCATCAAAAACTTGATCAAAGTATTTGCAAAACTCAAAGCTGGGATCAAAGTACTTCAATCATAGCATGAAAGAAAAAGTTCTAGCAATAAGCAAAGAAACTAAGATGCAACATGAAAAGGCACAAACAAAATATTCATGAATAACATGCTTTGCAAGACGTTTGTTTGTTTCACATAAAGAAAACATAGCATAATAGTATTTAGCTTGTCCGTCAATAGAGTAGCAAATATAAATGCATAGGACACCTTCAAAGTTCATAAGAGTGACTAGATACAATAGTTTCAAACAAGCAATAACAAGTTATGCATCAATCAACTAGTCTTGGGACAATGCACATAGAACTAAGAATGGCCACTATGCTCTCAAAGTAGTGCATAAAGATAGAAGGTGGAGACTCAATATAATGGTGGAAGAAAGACCTTTTGTAAAAGGAAGTAGGGATTCAAGTCTCATAAAGAGCTTCCAAAAATTATGGTACTTATAGCTTTCAGCTCTCATTGCCCCTATCATAAGCATATTGAAGGTGATTAAGGTTAAAGTGACACAACTAAGAGGATATGCTTGACAAGTTATAAACCGAAATCTCATGCCCCTTACTTACGAAGACCGATCCTCATGCTACTCAACTTCAGTCACGAGTAAGATCTTGTCATTGTAAGTATATGTGTATCATTAAGAACCGCCAACGGGGTACCCCTTTCACATGATACGGGAGCTTTCCCATAATCAAAATGACAAGGCAAGCAGACAATGAGTATCTCAGCGATCTTTTTATTTGCTATTTGCATAGATTTTTATTGAGGATGCTTCATAGGGTGCTCATTATGGTGATGCTGCAAGTTTCCACCATGATTAGACATGTCTTAGGCTAGCGGCCCAGGCGTTTCTCTAACACACATACAAACTCCATGATCATACAAGTTCCACATTTATTTCACACCGCCGGGATCCGTAAGCAAAAGAACATGATATCAACGGGGTACAAAGTACAAGTGCAATGTTGAAAGCGTTCCCCATGAAACATGGTTCTGCTAACTTCAACTTATAAAGCGCAAGCATATACGCAACAAAGAAGGACCCAATGGTTCTAGTTTATTAGAGGCAATAAAGTAAAGTGTGCCATCAAGTTCGTGAGAGCTTTAATCACTAGTTTTCTCATAACAAGTGAAAGGTAGACAAAAGCATGAATATACTTGGAATAGCATAAGCTAGTAGGTAGGTATGGTGGACTCTCTGGAAAATTTTGTTTTAGGGAGTTGGATGCATGAGTGGAACTCATACTTGGTTGTGGAGGCTAGCAAAAGACTGGGAGCGATAAACTAAGAGAGCAATAATGGCCATAATCATGCAGAGTGACAAAACATCATTGATAAAAGCATAAAGTGATACTACAAGTTGAAAACTAAAGGATCATAAAGGCTATGGTGACTTGTGACAGTCATAACATGGTGTGAGCATGTGCCAAGTCAACCCAAATAAAGCATCAAAGGAGAACACCACTATACTATGCTTTAATATGCTAAAACAACGCATGATTCATCCAAGGCACATTAAGCAATCTCAATTGTTTATAACAAGTCATGCTACAACAAATAATACTAAGCATAAAGCCAAAACAATATCAAGCATGGCATGACAAAGCATAGCCACAGTCAAAAACGAGCTCTTTTTACCACAAAAGCATGAACTTTCCTACTCTTTTCCAAACCAAACCAAACTATTTACAAACCAATGTATGAAAGAGGGGGTCCAACCAACTTATTCAGAAAAGTAAGCAAACCAAGCAAACTAAAAACCAAAACAAAAATGAAAAAGAATACGCTCCAAGAAAAACACAACTGTGCATGAAACAATAAAAATGAAGCGTTTGGAAGAAACCTGGGATTTTTATTGATGAAGAAGGGGATGCCTTGGGCATCCCCAAGCTTTGACGCTTGTAATTCTTGGATATTTCTTGGGGTGACACGCGTGGCATCCCCAAGCTTGAGCTTTAGTCCATCCTTCATCTCATTGCTCATTCCTTCCATACACCTAAATTTTTTCCTTCATATAAAACTTCACACAATCTCATTAGCAACATTAGTGCACTTAAGATAAATAAGTCTCAAGGTTCAGTTATAACACCAAATAAACTTCCATTAGAACACTAGCTACTGTATCACTTCCCTCAAAAAGCTCAATTCCCCAAAGGAACTCAAGAAGGAACCAACAAGAAGCAAATGCAGAAAATGGCAGAAATCTGTCAAAACAGACCAGCAGGTAAATACGAATTTTTTCGAAGACCTTCTGATGCTCAAATAAAAAAGTGTTGAACTAACGAAAGTTAAATAACAACCTGGGGCAGAATCACAAAAAATTACAGCTCAATCGGACATACAGAACTCTCTCAGGAATTTTTACGGTGAAGCACAAAAATCTGTTTCGGGACAGCAACTTTCCCAATCATTACTTCACTCTCATTAGAGGTTACTCTTGGCACAAAAAGCAAATAAAAAGTATAAGGAGAGGTTGTTACAGAGGTAATAACTTCTGAGACTCAACTAACACTCTAGGGTTATCTCCCAACAAGTACTTTTCTTTAACGCCTTTAAGTTAGGCATAAGAAGCAAAGAAAGAATCAAGTGTTCTCAAATGAAGAAGCAATAAAACCAAATTTTGTTTTCATAGGAGAAGCAAAAGAAATCTTTTATCTCTTTTTAGGGAAGTGTTCTATACCTTTCTTGAGTGGGAGTTGATATTTAATGGTCCCTTTCTTCATATCAATGATGGCACCAACAGTTCTAAGAAAAGGTCTTCCCAAAGTAATAGGACAAGAAGCATTGTATTCAACATCCAAAACATAGAAATCAACAGGGAGATAGGAATCATTAACCATAATAAGAACATCATTAAGACTCCCCATGAGTTTCTTTTTAGCATTAGCATCAAGTGGTATATTCAAATAACAATCTTCGAGAGGAGGCAAATCAAGCATATCATAGATCCTTCTAGGCATTATAGAAACACTACTATCAAGATCACACAAAGCTTTGAAATCAAAGTCATTCACTTTCATATTAATGATGGGTTCCCAACCATCTTCTTGCTTTATAGGAATAGAAGCTTTATGTTTCATCTTTTCTTCTTTAATCTTTATGAGAGCATCGGTAATGTGTTTTGTAAAGGCCATGTTCATAGCACTAGCATTAGGACTTTTAGCAAGCTTTTGTAGAAACTTAATAACTTCAGAGATGTTGCAACCATCAAGATCAAAATCAACTTTATCATCTAAAGTAGTTGAACTATTACTATCCTTAACACTAGTGGTGGTGATAGTAGAAACACTAATGTTTCTAGCAATTTCATCTTCTCTTTCCCACTTAGCATGTAATTCAGCTAATAGTCTAACATTTTCATCAATTCTCACTTGTATGGCATTAGTAGCTGCAAAGGGATTATCATTAGTTTCAGGTTTAGCAGCCATTTTATTAATCAATGAAGATTGAGCTTCAGACAAAGATGATATATTTCTTTCAGCATTAGAGAGTTTCAATTGTAAACTAGGTATTTCCTTATTTAGACTCTCAAGTTGATGGCTAATGTTCTTCAAAATGATAGATTGTTCCTCCATAGTTTTAGTAAATAGCTTATTTTGCTCATATTGCATTTGCATGAAGTTTTTAGTGGCTCTTTCAACTTGTAAAATTCTTCCTTCACTAGGTAATTCAGATTTACCATTATAGCCATAAGTAGTATTAGGAGGATAAGGCTTATAATTGTTGTTACCAAAATTGTTCCTATTAGCATTATTACCATAAGCATTGTTGCCAAAGTTGTTATTTCTTATGAAGTTCACATCCACTTGCTCTTCTTGAGCAACCAAAGAGGCTAAAGGAACATTGTTTGGATCAATATGGGCTTTCCCATTAACAAGCATAGACATAATTATATCAATCTTATCACTCAAGGAGGAGGTTTCCTCAATAGAATTTACCTTCTTACCTTGTGGAGCTCTCTCAGTACGCCATTTAGAATAATTAACCATCATATTATCCAATAGTTTTGTTGTAGCACACAAAGTGATGGTCATAAAGGTACCTCCCGCAGCTGAATCCAATAGGTTCCTTGAAGAATAGTTCAATCCTGCATAATAAGTTTGGATGATCATCCAAGCAGTCAGTCCATGAGTGGGACAATTCTTTACCAAAGATTTCATTCTTTCCCAAGCTTGAGCAACATGCTCATTATCAAGTTGTTTAAACTTCATTATTTCACTTCTCATGGATATAATCTTAGCAGGGGGATAGTATTTTCCAATAAAAGCATCTTTGCACTTAGTCCAAGAATCAATACTATTCCTAGTTAAGGAATTCAACCACTCTTTAGCTTTTCCTCTCAAAGAGAAAGGAAACAATTTCAGTTTAATAATATCACCATCTATATCCCTATGCTTTTGCATCTCACAAAGTTCAACAAAGTTATTTAGATGGGAAGCAGCATCTTCATTACCAATACCAGAAAATTGTTCTCTCATAACAAGATTGAGCAAAGCAGGTTTTATCTCAAAGAAAGTATTTTCAGCCACAGGTGGAGCAATAGGAGTGCTCATAAAATCATTGTTGTTGGTGCTAGTGAAGTCACACAACTTAGTGTTTTCAAGAGTAGTCATTTTTTTGGGTTTTCAAATAAGAAAGCAAACAAGTAAAACTAATTTTTTTGGATTTTTGAAGAACAAAACAAGCAAACAAAGCAAAAAGAAACTAAGCAAAACAAAAACAACAAAGTAAAGAGATTGGTTATGAGGGACTCCCCTTGTGAAGATGTCCTTGACTCCCCGGCAACGGCGCCAGAAAATCGCTTGATGGCTCAATACATGGCGCCCAGAAAACTGCTTGGTGCGTGGTGTTGATGTAGAGCTCGTTGGGAACCCCAAGAGGAAGGTATGATAAGCACAGCAGCAAGTTTCCCTCAGTTATGAAACCAAGGTTTAATCGAACCAGTAGGAGCAAGGAAACACCTCAAATGTGTTACTAGCTGAGCTTTGGCAGGGCGCACTACTGGTGCTAGTAGCAACGTGGAGACCTGCACAACACACCCACAGAACTTTGTCCGCAACTTGCGATGAGGTTGTCAATCTCACTGTGTTTGGCGGAAAACAAAGGATTAAACGTATCGAATGGAAAGAAGTAAAAGTTTGGAGAAAATAAACACAAAGCAGTAAAAGATTGTAGATTGTATGTAAAGTAAAGGACCGGGATCCATAGTTCACTAGAGGTGGCTCTCCTTAGATAGATAACATGCTGGGTGAACAAACTACAGCGGGGTAATTGACAAACACCGAGAAAGCAATACATGCATATACTAATCATCTTGACTCCTTTGAGACTTGATTGGGCAATACAACATAATACATAGACCGCCATCCAACTGCATCTATGACTAATAATCCACCTTCAGGTTATCATCCGAACCCCCTCCAGTATTAAGTTGCAAGCAACAGATTATTGCTTTACGAACTACGTGTAAGGTAAACAATATGATTGTTCTATGAACAAAGGATTGTTGTTTTCTCCCTAGTAGCAACAGCACATCTAGTACCTTAGAGATTTCTTTCACTTCCCCAGATTACCAGAGGCATGAACCCACTATCGATCATAAATACTAACTCTTGGAGTTGCTAGCATCTACTTGGCCAAGATAGCTACTAACAACGGAAAGCATGCAAGATCACAAATAACAAAGACATGATAGAATCAATAATCAATCTGAAATAGCATCTCAATATCCATCAGATCCCCGCAAACACAACATGTATGAATTACAAATAGATGATCTTAATCATGAACGGAGCTCACAAGATCTAAACATGAAAGCACAAAGGAGGAGAAACCAGCCATCTAGCTACTACATGGATCGGTAGTGCAAGGATGAACTACTCACGCATCACACTGGAGGCTTGCATGGTGATGAAGAAGGCCTCCAGGGTGAATTCCCCTCTCCGGCAGGGTGCCGAGAAGAGCTTCAGATCCTTCCCGATCTAGGGATGGAGATGACGGCGGCTATAGACTCTTTCGTGGATTTTTGATCGGGTACCTAGGGTTTTCATCCCGAGGGCAACTTATAGGCGGAAGGAGAGGCCGAGAGGGTGCTGGGGTCGGCCAGACCACCCCTGGCGCGGGACAGGCCTGGCCACGCGGCCAGGTGGTGCGGCCGGCCCCCAGCCCTTCTCCGTCTCGTATTCTGACACTTGATCCCTTCCGGAAAAATAGGCACTTTGGCTTTTGTTCCGTCCAATTCCGAGAATATTCATTTTCTGACTTTTCTGTAACCAAAAACAATGTAAAAAGCAATGCCGACACTGTGGCTCTTGTTAATAGGTTAGTCCAAGAAATCACAATAAAAGTACTCCAAAGTTGGAACAAAACACAAGAAAGTGGATAAAACCAAGCATGGAACATCAAAAATTATAGATACATTTGCAATGTATCAATGATCGGCAAGATGATCGGACCCGTCGTGACTATGATGATCGCCGCAACTATGATGACCGTCGTCGTGGGTATGATGACCGCCGTGATAGGTATGATGACCGTCCTCGCTGTCATGATGATGATGGTGGAAGACGGCGAGATGACAGTGGCCGCCGTGACAGTGATCGTCGTTGTGGCCATGCTCCTACTCCTTATGTCAATGTCACATGCTAGATTTGAAAAATACATGGGCATCCTACCAATGACTGCTGGTGGAGGTTCCAGACCAACCGTGATTGTCGGGATGATGATGGTGATCGTCGTGACCATCGTGATGATGATGGTAACAAGGGTGCCAACTTGGCATCCTACGGTGTTGACACAAATTGGTACCCTGATACTGGCGCCACCCACCATGTCTCCAACCAGCTAAGCAAACTCTCCATGCAGGAAACATACACATGACATGATCAAGTACACACAGCCAATGGTAAAGGTATGCAAATTGCTCATATTGGTCAATCAATGTTGTGCACACCCCATAGCCTCTTTCATCTCAAAGATATTCTTCATGTTCCTGATGCATCCAAAAATCTTCTCTCCGTTCATAAGCTTACTCTAGATAACGATGTGTTCCTTGAATTTCACCCATATTTTTTCTTGATTAAGGATCAGGCCACAAGGAGAACTCTGTTTAAGGGTCCATGTCATGATGGTCTCTACCCGCTAGTACTGTCTCCACTGGGTCCTCTAAGCAAGCATTCATTACAATAAAGCCGTCGTCTTCTACATGGCATCGCTGCCTAGGACATCCTTCCTCCTTTGTTGTTCAACAAATTGTTAGGAAGCATCATATATATCATATACCAGAAATAAATCCATACATTTGTGATTCTTGTTAGCTAGCTAAGAGTCATCAGTTACCATACCCTGTCTCTACTAGTGTTTCCACTGTTCCTTTGGAGAAAGTTTTCTCTGATGTATGAGGGACAACACCTACCTCTGTTGGCAAACATTCATATTATGTAAGCTTTATTGATGATTTTAGTAAGTTTACATGGATTTACTTGTTAAAGAAACGATCTGAAGTGTATCAAGTCTTTCTTAATTTTCAGCAACTTGTTGAAAGGAAATTTGATAGGAAGATTATTACTATGCAAACTGATTGGGGTGGTGAATATGAAAAACTCCATGGTTTCTTGCAAAAGGTGGGCATAACTCATCATGTGTCTTGTCCTCATGCCCACCAACAAAATGGTTCAGCAGAACGCAAGCATCGTCATATTGTTGAAGTTGGTCTAGCCTTGCTTGCTAATGCATCTATGCCCCTCAAGTTTTGGGATGAAGCTTTTCTCACAGCCACTTTTCTCATCAACTTACTGCCTAGTAAGGTTATTAATTTTGATACTCATATTGAACGTCTTCTCCACACCACTCCTAATTATGAATCTCTCCGGGAGTTTGGGTGTGCATGTTGGCCTAATCTTCGCCCATATAACACAAAGAAACTTGCTTTTCGTTCTACTCGATGTGTGTTCTTAGGCTATAGTCCTCGTCATAAAGGAGTCAAGTGTCTAGACACCAAAATAGGCCGTGTGTACATCTCTAGAGACGTGGTGTTTGATGAGAATGTTTTTCCCTTTGCTGAACTACACCCCAATGCTGGTTCACGTCTCAAAAATGATATCCTTTTACTTCCTATAAATAACAGGGAAACACATACTGATGACCATATGAGTATGCATATCATACCTGATGTTACTAATCATAACCAAGTTGTTCTAGAACATGCTGTGACTGCAGATACTAGAGAACCACAACAGTCATCAGAAGATAATTTAAGTCCGAATGATGCAGATACAGGAAATATCAACCATGAGACAGAGCCGATATCTACCTCGGATCCAGAGCTGACTGTGCCAGATTCTCCTGCAGCTGATTCAGATTCTCCTGCAGTTGATTCTCGTACAGCGCGTGAGGATTTTTCCCGCTCTCGGCTGTCCCCAATGACACACAACAGGTCACTTTCGCCGTCCTCCCTGTCCCCGTTGACGCGTCACAGACGCCGGTCGCTGTCACCGCCTGCCCGGTCTGGGTCCCAGCTGACGCCTCGCCGCATGCAGCCCAGGTCGTCCTCGCCCAGCACTCACGTGCGGGAGTCGCACCGGTCCCCTCCATCTGATGACCATGCAACAGATGTGCCGCTCTCTTCTGCTGCAAACGACACGGATGACACGGAACCACACGAGGAAAATGATGCCGACAGGGGTAATGATGAGGGAAACAATGACACAGACACGGTTGGTTCTGGTTCTAGATCCTCTATGAATGCTTATCCAACACCTTCACCTGTGGAACCTCGTACACGGCTTCAGAAAGGTATAAGAAAGCCAAAACAATATACTGATGGTACAATTAGATATGGACTGTTTACTTTCACAGGAGAACCCTCCATATTGTTAGAAGCTCTTTCAGATAATCGTTGGCACAAAGCTATGACAGATGAATATGATGCTCTTTTAGAAAATAAGACTTGGCGGCTTGTTCCTCCCGACTCCACCAAAAATCTTATTGATTGTAAGTGGGTATACCGTGTCAAGAAAAATACAGATGGCACAGTGGATAGGTACAAAGCTCGACTAGTTGCAAAAGGATATAAAAAGATATATGGTATAGATTATGAGGACACTTTTAGTCCTGTTGTCAAGGCAACCACTATCAGACTTGTTTTGTTAGTGGCGGTTTCTCGAGGTTGGAATTTAAGGCGGCTAGATGTCAAGAACGCGTTTCTTCATGGTGTTCTGGAAGAGAAAGTCTATATGAAATAACACCCAGGCTTTGAAGATTCTTATAATCCACATTTTATATACAAGCTTGACAAGGCTCTCTATGGTCTAAAACAAGCTCCCAGAGCATGGTACTCCAGATTAAGTGCAAAACTATAGACACATGGTTTTGTTCCTTCCATAGCTGATACCTCATTGTTTCTTTACAACAAGTCAGGTATTATGATATTTGTTCTAATCTACGTTGATGATATCATTGTTACTAGTTCATCAAATCAAGCCATCTCTGCCTTGGTGCATGATCTTAAGGATGACTTTGCCCTCAAGGACTTGGGAGATCTTCATTTCTTCTTGGGTATTGAGGTAAAAAAGTGAATGATGGTTTGCTTCTCACTCAGAAAAAATATGCTATTGATCTGCTTACAAAAGTTGGTATGAAATACTGCACTCCATGTCCTACACCTTTATCTTCTACTAAAAAGTTGTCTCTTGATGAGGGAACTCCTCTTGGTTCTGATGATATGACCGAATACAGAAGTATTGTGGGTGCTTTACAGTATCTGACTTTGACTCGACCTGATATTTCCTTATCGGTTAATAAAGTTTATCAGTTCTTACATGCTCCAACAACCTCTCATTGGACAGCTGCTAAAAGAATATTGAGATATGTTCAGGGCACTCTGAATACTGGACTTACTTTCCAGAAATCTTCATCTACTCTGCTTAGTGCTTTTTCTGATGCAGACTGGGCAGGTTGTCTTGATGACAGGAGATCTACAGGAGGCTTTGCCATATTTTTTGGACCAAATTTGATTTCGTGGAGTGCCAGAAAACAAGCTACAGTATCGAGGTCAAGCACTGAAGCTGAATACAAAGCACTTGCAAATGCTACAACTGAGTTGATATGGGTTGAAGCTCTACTTGGTGAGCTAGGTGTTATCTTGCAAGAAAAACCATGTCTGTGGTGTGATAACCTGGGAGCTACATATCTGTCTGCTAATCTTGTGTTTCATGCAAGGACCAATCACATTGAAATTAATTTTCATTTCGTCAGAGAAAGGGTTGCAAATAAATTGTTGGATATCAGGTTTATTTTAAACAAAGATCAAGTAGCAGATGGATTCACAAAAGCCTTGCCAGTTAAAGGTCTACATGAATTTAGACGTAATCTCAACCTTTCACAAGGATGAGATAAAGGGGGTTGTCAACATTATTAGATATAATATTGTGTATTTTCTATATTTGTGTTTGTACCGTATTGGAGGAGTCCTCCAACCGGACTACACCCATGTAACCGAACACGTCGATGGTTTTTGTCCCTCTCGACATATTAATCAACACGCAATCGATGCCAGCTCCACGCATCGTTCAAACCCCCTTTTGACAGGTGACATCTGGAATCCATGTAAACGGTGATCTACAATGTTATCGGGCCTCTAAAGGCCCATCAACGACGATCAATCAGGATATCAAATAATTGTTTTAGGTACCGACTAAAAAATATTAACACCACTATATAAGAGCTCGTGTGATTGGACAGGGCATGCTTATTTGGAAACATCCATAATTAATGTACTCCGTCCGATTCAATTAGTTGACTCACATTTGTCTAAATTCGAATGTATCTAGATAAATCTGTACTTTTTTGCGTACACAACACGAAGGTTCGAGCATTGACTCCTATTTCAAATCTCAAAGGCCCAAACAAACAAATTAAGCAACTCCCCCAAAGGAGATATACCGCGTGAACTAGAGCAACTTTAGCAAGACACGCCATGACGCATGAGGTCGAACAGTGCAATACGTGCACAGCACTGTACGTGATTTCAGGTTCTCATGTCAGCCACGGGCCGGGTTAACCAGCGGTGCGTTCGCCCCAGCCCGACACGTCGCTCCTGCGCTTCCGGAAGCGTGCCGGCACCGGTTCGGCAGCCGCAACTCTGCGCCCGTAGATGGCATTCGGATCAACGGCGCGGCACGAGGTTGGCGGCGCGACGCGCGACAGATCGATAAGGAACGACGATATTACCCCATGGATCGCCATCGTTTTCACGTTGGTCGACGTCGCCTCATCCCCTCATCAGCCGATCGATCGATCGACCGACCGATTACCGGCGCGTACGTGCGTGCGCTTTAACTTCCCTGTGCGGCTGTGCGTACGTGTGGGGAGCGGTTGGATTCCCTGGCACTGCGTGCGACCGCGCCGACGACGACGTCGACGTCGACGCTGTTTGACAGAGCAGGAAACAAGTTCGGTCGCCAAGGTCTGACATGACTCCACGGAGCTAGCCGTCTTTCAGGTAAAGTTAGTTAGTTAATCCACACTGCGCTATGCATGACATGCACGCAACCGTTAATAACCCATCCGCGCGTGCCGGATGTGTGTATGCAGCACATAAGAACCGTCCATCCGTCGATGGAGAAGTTCACGGGGGCTGGCCAGGCCAACACCGTGTTTGGTGGGTCGCACGGCCGTTTTCGCACCGGACCAGAAGAAATAAACCCGTTTGGAGACTATCACGTCGGGCATCGCACGAGTCTTAAAGCACCCTAAATCATGGCCCGTTAGGAATGCTAAAATCAGGCTATTTCGAGGACAAGCCCTGGGGAGCCAAAAGCGCGCACGCGGCGGCACGCGGGGAGAAGGGCGGGAGACGGCGCGACGCATCGAGAACGCGCGTCATAAATCCCCTCACCGCTCTCTCGTTCTCCCCCCATTCACAACCGCCTTTCCTCCCTTCTCACCGTGGGCGGTTCCTCTTCGGTCGGAAGATCCAAGGCCACCGCGAAGGTAGTTGACGGACGCAGATCGAGGCGAGTACAACGCTTATCGTGGCTGGAGCGGATCTGCTCTTGCAACTGCGGCTGCTTTTTCTTCTTCATCGGCAAACCCAAAGCACGAATCCTTCAGCAATGGCGGTAAGGCCTCGAACCACGATCTCTGTAAGGTTTTAGCAACTCAGATCTATCTGTTACCGACTCAGTCTCCGAGTATGAGTGACATGCACGGTAGATTTGTACCTATTTGTGCTAGTTTTGGTCATCTTGAAGTGTTATGGTATATTCTTTCCTTGTTGTGCCTAGATTCCGCTTGTTACTGACTAGATTTTGGCAGATGTTGTGATTAGGGTTCGTCCGATTGGAAAAATTGGGGAAAATGAATGGTCAGATTTCATTGTTCATCTTCTTGTTCTAGGTCGATGATTAAAACTGTCACCAAATCACACCGGGGAGTGAATCTATACTACTTGCAATCGTTCATAACAAACTATGTTGTGCATTGTACTAGGTAGTACAGAGTCCTCTCCCCGGTGTATGTGTGCACATCTTATATGAGGCATTGATTATTTTCCACATCACTCTTCATATTCTTCTCGTTTGGCCAATGATAAATTTGCATTCTATGGCCCAGATCCCAATAGGTTGCTTCATAGTATGCCTGTTATGATTGATCTTTAATGCCTAATATGAGGCACAAAAATAGTTGTCCATTCATGCGACTGTCAATGATTAAATACACGCCGCAAGGAAATGGAAGCGATGATCCTTTCGAACCTGGTTCTGTCATCTTTTCAAGGTGATGGAACTTGGTTCGGAATGATCATCGCTTCATGTTGTCAATGCTTTGTACTATGAGACAATTGTTGTTTATTCTGTGAACGCAGCTTGTGATGACACCTAGTACAATGCGTTCATAAAGCTGGTGCTATAGGAACCAGATGGTATGCACAAAGAAGTAGGTTGTGCACGTCCTCTGTTCCCTGTAGCACTAGCTCTACCTTGTTTGTGCTAGTTATTCTGAAGCAGTTCATCAATTTTTGGTCGTCTGTTTCTTCCTTTGGCCGATGATTAGTAATTAGCACAATTACAGGCAAGGTGATCCTCTTCATGAACAAATTTGTGTGCTAACCAAAGTCATTGCTCATTCATGTTGCTCATGAGGATCATCCATTTGCCTGTCATAGCATATGAAGCCATGTGTTATGTTCATTGTTCACGTCTGATCACATGTGTTATGTTCATTCTTCATGTCTGATCACATGTGTCGATTCCTGGTGTAGTGCTCGAAGATGTTGATCGGAGGTGCTCTCCCCAGCAATGAGGGAGCATGCTGCAGAGATGTTGTTGAGGGTAGTGCCTCCAAGAGGGGGAATGATGGTGGTGACAGCAGCGGCAGCAAGAGGCCGAGGGGCAGTCCTCTCAAGATAGGGCACTTCCATGACCAGTTAGGTCTAACCCATTTTGCCGAGGTGATCTTGGCACTTGGGTTAGACCTGCTGCCAATCCCAGATGGCTTCGGGCCTTTCCTCGGCAATGTGCCGAGGACGATTGTGAATATGAACATCAAATGTAGATGGATGGTGAAGCTCTGGTATGACAGCGGCAGGATCTACCTTGACTAGGGGTGGCTAGGCTTCGCCATTGCACACCAGGTCAAGATCGGGTACCTCTTGACCTTCAAGATGCTGAAGGGTGACCTATTCAAGGTCACCAACTTTGACTACACCATGACTGAAGTCATGAAGAAGTTCCCGGAGCATGATCCAGCCCTTGCCATGATCGACCTCTGATCTTTGCTACGTACTTTGTTGTCTGACCTTGATTGTTGTGAACTTATGTCGTGATGTTGCTACAATGTTTATGTACTTTGTGCTGTGAACTTATGATGTGTGCTTATTGTGGTTAAGAGGTTGTGATGTTTGGTAAGCTCACCATCTAGGGAAGATGTTACCAGAGCACACGAGATAGCTGAAACCAAACATGCACATTTCTTTCTTCCAGGCCTAATACAGCCCACCAAACAACATGGCCTCAATTCTGCCAAGTCCTAAATAGTATCAATACGGGGAACCAAATAATGGGAGGGGGAATTTGGCCTAGCCGCGGATCCGTGCGTGCAGACGATGCACGTGCAACTTGCATGCGGGGGGAAATACTCGCACCAGAACCACACATGCCCTAAAAGGCTCACAATATCAGACCATGGCCTGGCCTGGGCTAGCCTTGTTGGTACCGTGTCGAAAATCGATGTCGGCATCTACAATGCTAGGGAAGACATGCTTTTCTTGACTTACCAATTAATGAGAATTGACTATTTTTAGTAAGAAATATATTTGCTAAGGACTTGTACAATGTTATGGAAGACATGCCTTCCCTTGACTCTCCACATCATCTAGAGAAGACAATATACATAAATCATACAATGCATTATATTTTAGTATCATGCCTACAAAATAATGAGAATTGACTATTTTTAGTAAGAAATTGATTTGCTTAGGGAATACATAGGGTACAACCAAGAAAATAGTCTTCTCTTATTTCCAAGAGATCATCTATTAGCTAAGAGAATACAACCTTCTATTTCTTATTCCTCTCTCCTCCAACTAAGCAATAATCCAACGTGCAATTGTAAGGGAAGGCTGACGTCACCCCATTGTACATGCCCTAAGGGAATACATATCCTACAACCAAGAAAATAACCTTCTCTTGCTTCTAATAGATCATCTCTTAGCTAAGGGAAGACAATCATCTCTTAGCTAAGGGAAGACAATCTTCTCTTTCTTATTTATCTCTCCTACAACTAAGCAAAAAATTCAATGTGGCAATCATAAGGAAAGCCTAATGTCACCATATTGTACATGCCAACATTTTAGATCATCTCCACTCGGGGTACCTAAAGGCCCCCTAAAGGCTTATGGGGGGCCGGCGCCCAACATCACGCCCAGCTGCCCCCCAAATGTTTTTTGGCACCGGTGTGGCCTGTTTAGTTATCTGGCGCCCCCAGGCCGAACTCAATACACGCGGGGGGAGGGGAGGGGCAAGTGGGGGCACCGAATGGAGCTGAAAACGATGCGGGCCAGCCTGGCAGTGAGGTAGGTGCATTGTTCCTGCCCTTTCCAACTCTTCCAACCCAGGTTTCTCACTGTTCCCGTTATATCCAGGGTGGCCACCATTGCCATCCACAGATCCACGCCGCTCTTTCTCACCATGAACACCCCACACTGGGCCTATCTCACCCTCGAGGAGACGGAGGCGCGGTGCGCCTCGAGCTATTCATATCCACTGGGCTACCGGCTGCCCCCGACTGGATGCTGAGCACCGGAGGGGTGTCTATCTCTCCTGTGCCTCGCAGTTTCGCCCGTCGGACGGCCATCACGATCCCCTACTACTTCGATCTCATGCCGGAGCATCGGATGGATCCCAATTGGTGCCCCGATAACACTGCGACCTGAACTGCCTTCTTCGCCAATCGATGGGAAAGAGAGCTTGTCAGGTACGAGGGCGACGGACCTCCTCCAGTCAACCACAACGAAGTCGGTCGATGACTGTGTTGGGCGAACCGGACACTCGCCAACGTGATGTGCCACATCGCCGAAGGAGATCAGCCTTGCTTGTGGTACCTGCACTTTCAGCCTCCACGAAGCCCAAGCAAAGGCGGTAGCAGCCGCGGGCGCGGCGGCGTCGCCAGCCGGGGCACCCCACCTCCGGGCGGCCAGCCTGCAAGGCCGGAGTGGCAGGTGCCACCAGAATACGCTATGGATGCGCGCCAACGACCCGGAGGAGTTCCCGGGGTAGCGCGCAGCCATGCGCCCCTCTTTGTACCGCGTCGAGGACGACGCGGTGGGCTGCTGCAGTAGTTGCGGCCACCGGTCTACCTTGATCGACGGTCTATGCTACCCGCATCAAACAACAGAAGGACATAGGTTTAGCCAAGCGCCACCGCCACCGCTGACCCCGAAGCCATGTACTACAGGACTAGTCAGGATTATGATTAGTTTCGGTTTCTGTGTAATAAAATCGCGAATAATAAATTTCACTAATGGATGTAGGACTAGAAGCCGGTATCCCAAATCGTGAACCCTACGGTCCAAAATCGGGTCGCGCGCCAGAGGACCCTGGGGGGTATTTGAACAGAAATAACCCAAAGAAATAACAAATTCACGAAATAAACTCGGGCCACAACAAATTCACGGAACTAACCCTTTCTGCAACGCCGTGAACAACGGCGCGCCAAGACTCCCAATGGCAGTATCGCCATGGTCTCTTGGCCCCCAGTTCCGTAAGTGCGGTGCCACACACTACAGCGCCGCACTTCTATATGCAATGCCACGGAGCATGGCGCCGCACTTTAGGTCTTGTACCAGCGCGTGCGGCAGCCCCAGCTTGACCCTCACTTACCCAGCCTCCCCCATGAACAGAGAAGACAGCAGCGGCGGCGGGATTCGGCTCCTCCCTCAAATCCCTCCCTCCAAGAGGCCAAATTGGAAACTTCTCTCCGTGGATTTTGATCCCCCCAAGTGCCTAGAGGTATTCTTCCCCTTTTTCTTTGTTTTCACCCATTAAATTCTTGGTTTGACCCATATCTTGAAAACCCTAGGTTGTTATGCAAGATGTATGGTAGATTTTGGCATAGGGTATTGTTGAATTGGCATAGGGATGGGTATTGTGTTAATGTTACCAATGAGTATGTATTGACTATGTTGACCATGGTATTATTTTTGTGATTATTTTAGGAATGTCAAGAATTGTTCATGTTCACCATGTAGACAAGGATGCCTTTTTGAGAGGTAATATAGAACCGGACCCGGATGAGCTTGACTTGGTGTTTGAGCATAGTCCCACCTACGTCGAGGTCTTGGAGCAAGTTAGGATTGAATTGAAATGGATGGACCCAAATGATGTTGTTGAGTTGGAGGGAAGGCATAATGTGGCTTTTGGAATGCACACCTGTTGGAACACCATGTGTATCTTCTTCGAGCCCCATTGGGTTGCATACAAGGAGGTGGTGGCGGAGTCGCTAGACAAAGCTCTTGAACTATTTGCCACTAAGAAGTTTGATAATAACCTTCACTTGGATTTGAACCGTACTGCCTCCCCATTGGGTTCTAGGAGTCCTCCACCAATAAACCAAGAGGTATTGATTGAACTTCCATTTACCCAAACATTGAGCCCGATTTCAAAGAACCAAGATCAAGAGTTGGAAGAGCAAAATGATGATTATTGGCACGATGAGAATAAGGTTGAGCTCCACGACAACAATGTTGGAGATTTGGACAAATATATTACGCAAGAGAACATGGACCGTGACATCCCGTATACTCGATGCTATGCATCGGACTTAGATGATGATGGTCCCGAAGAAGAACTTGACGCGAAGGGGTTCACGGCTAGAGAGGCCGAAATCCACGATACCGTATTGGGGCGGGACCATCTAGTATCTTTCTTTCATGATGTTAGTATCGCGGATGAAGCCACGGTTGATGACGGGAAGGGCATAGTGCTTGGACCAAGGTCAAGTTCTTACCGAGATGGTAATCAAGAAAATAATGGCTTTTCTCGTGGATCGAGGTTCAAGACCTTGTTGGAATTTAAGCAATGGATAAAGGACTTCTTGGTTACGCATCATCGCCCTTACACGGTGGTGCACTCGGACGTGAAGAAGCGTTACATAGTTAAATGCGAGGAGGATGGATGCCCTTGGACTGTGCGTGCAAGACCATTTAAGGGAGGTCCAAGTTGGCACATATCTGGTTGTGTATCAACTCACATGTGCCGAGACCCGACGGTGGATGGCAAGGATATGAAGCACGAGCACCGACAACTCACCTCCGAGTTTATTGCTTATAGGCTTTCCAATAACATCAAGTCATTTCCAATAATGACCATCAAGATGGTCCAAGAGCTTGTGAAAGCCCTCTTTCACTACGAGGGTACGGGAAGTCATGGAAGGCGAAGCAAGCTGCATTCAAGATGTTGTATGGTGATTGGGAGTAATCTTATAACCGGATCCCTAGGTTGTTGTTAGCAATGGCCAATACTAACCCAGGCATGATTCATATCATTGAACCTTATAGGAACAAGACAAGGATAGTCAACGGAAGAACCGTTCGAGTATTTGGACGTGCATTTTGGGGTTTCGAGCAATGTGTTCGGGCTTTTGAACATTGTAGGCCTGTTATATCCGTTGATGGCACCTTCTTGACCGGACAATACAAGGGCACTATCTTGATTGCAATAGCTTGCGATGCCAACAACCGGTTGGTTCCTTTGGGTTATGCTTTGGTTGAGGTGGAAAACAATGACAATTAGGAGTGGTTCTTCCATATTTTGAGAACCAAGGCCTTACCCGCTCAAAGGGACTTATGTGTCATCTCGGATCATCATCAAGGAATTCTCAATGCGGTGATGCTTGACATTCCCGGACATGTCCCATTGCACCATCGATGGTGCATGAGACATTTTGTTTCAAACTTCTATAGGGCATGCAAGAGCAAGGACTTGTCCGATGATCTACAAGATTGTTGTCTCGCTTTTACGGAGCGCCGTTTCTCAGACTTGTACAACAAATTGTTCCATAACAAAGAACTCAATGTAGGGGGCAAAGAGTTTCTCATTAGGAACATTGGAGATATGGGAAAGTGGGCACGAGCTTTCGATGATGGTGGTAGAATGCGGTCAAATGACAAGCAATATGGCAGAATGCTTCAACAAGTTGCTCAAAGGTGTCCGCGCATTACCCGTCACGGCAATAGTCCAATACACATTCGACAAGATGAATGAGTATTTTCTAAAGTACTCGGCTGAAACGGATAGGAAGATTCCGGGAGACTACAAGGACAAGCATAAATACAAGTTCCCACCGAAGGTTGATGATTGGATGCAATTCAGTCAAAGAAAGCAGACTCCCAAGTTGTCATGGAATTTGATAATGACGAGCTAACTTACCAAGTTACGGAGCCAGGAGGAACCACGGCTGCTGGTGTCCAACACGGAGGTCGAGCGTTCAAGGTCTCGCTCAAAACTTGTGAATGCACTTGTGGCAGGCCATTGTTGTTGGAGATATGCCCAAGAGGCAATAATAAAGTAGGTTATTATCATATCTTCACACTTATGATAAATGTTTACATTCATGCTATAATAGTATTAACAAGGAAACCATTAATACTTGTGTGATTTGTAAACTTAATTTGAAGTCCCTAGTATAGCCTCTATACTTCACTAGCTTGTTGGTTGATTGATGATTGAGGTTTCCATATCATGAACATTGAGATGTTATCAACAACAAGATCATATCGTTAGGAGAATGATATGGTGGACATACTCCTATAGATAAGCGTAGCATAAAGATCAAGTCATTTCAATAGTTCAATTGCTATATGCTTTCTGATACATAGTAACCTAATTCCTTCGACCATGAGATCATGCATATTGCCTTTACTGGATGGATGCTTTGATGTCATCAAACACCACACCGTAACAGGGTGGCTATAAAGGTGGCATTGAGTGTTCGGAAAGTATTGGTTGAAACACATGGATCAAGAGTGGGATTTGTCCATCCACATGACGGATAGATATTCTCTGGGCCCTCTCGGTGAAATGTCATCCAATTAGCTTGCAAGCATGTGACTTGGTCACAAGGGATCACATATCACGGCGAGAAAAGAGTACTTATCGATGTGAGGTTGAACTAGGTATGCAGAGATACCGGCGATCATAACCTCGGATAAGTAACATATCGTGAGACAAAGGGAAATTGGTATCATATGTAAGTGGTTCATTCGATCTCAAAGTAATCGTAGAAATATGTAGGAGCCATATGAATTTCCAGATTCCTCTATTGGTTATTGTTAGGAGAATTGTCTAGATAATGTCCGAATAATTCACGAACCGTAGGGAGACACATAAGGATTGACGTTGTTTGAGTAGTTATGGTATTATGAGAAAGAGACCGAATGTTGTTCGGAGTCTCGGATGGGATCCGGGATATCACGAGGAGATCCGGAATGGTCCGGAGAATAAGATTCATATAAGGAAAGTCCCGTTTCGGAGTTGGGGAATGGTTCCGGTGTTTTCATCGGGAACATTCTAGAAAGTCCCGGAATGTCCGGCACTCCGGAGGGGGAAGGGGTACATGAATGTGTCATTGCAAATTGGAATGATTGCATCATGTACTAAGTGTTCTCGCTGTCCAAAATAAAGGGTTTATTTAAATCCTAAATTGAAAAGTCAAACGGCTAGTTTGAAAGTCAAACGGCAAGTTTTGGAAAGTGGAAAGAGGAGGAGAAGAGGGAAACCGAGTTGGAGAGGGAGACCTCCTCCAACCGGCGGCCAACTCCAATGCCGAGTTGGGGAGGGACTCCACTCCCTCCCCCTGGCGCGCCAGCCCCCTCCCACCTATATAAGGAGGGGCAGGGCTCCCCTCCTATGACACACAAGTTCCTATCCTCTAAACTAAACCCTAGATCTAAACCCCGGTTTAGAGCTATTTCGGTTTAGAGCTTCTAATTGCTTTAGCCATTGGTTTAGAGCCTTCTAATTGGTGTGTCTAATTACTAGACCACTAATAGCCTCTCTCATAAGCTCCACCATACTCGCACCGGCTTAAGGCGAAGCCCTGCGTGATCTCCCCTCTACTTCCGGTACCACGCCGTTGTGCTGCCGGAATCGCGAGGAGAGTGCTACAACCTCCGCTGCCTGCTGGAACAAGGGAGAGGAAGGTCTTCGTCGAGTACCGAACGTGTGACCGACTGCGGGAGCGCTGCCGGAACGAGGCGCTGGAAGGATCGTCTACGCGATCTTGAGATCGGAAAGAGTACGACTACATCATCCACGAGAATCTGCTCTCGTTAACCGCTTTGGAATCTTCGAGGGTGAGTTCCACTATCGACTCGTTGCTACAATCTAGTAGATAGATCTTGGCTTGTTTGTTTGTATGCGATAGAAAATTTTTGTTTTCCATGCTACGAACCCCTACAGTGGTATCAGAGCCGTGTCTATATGTAGATCTGTTGCACGAGTAGAACACAATGGTCATTGTGGGCGTTGATGCTTTTATTGTAGATTGCTTTTTGTGTACTTTGCATCTTGCGGTATGTTGGGATGAAGCGGCCCGGGCTAACCTTACATGACATCGTTCATGAGACTTGCTCCACGTTTGACATGCAACTTGTATTGCATAAGTGGCTTTGCGGGTGCCTGTTTCTCCTAGCATAGTAAAGATCCAATTTACAACGGGTAATCAACAATGCTAGTATCAATGTTGTGGTTCTTGTTCGTAAGTTAGAACGACACTTATTGAAAGCCCCAAACCACGTAAAATATGCAAAGAAAGTAGAGGCGTCTAACTTTGTTTTGCAGGGGTGTGAGGTGATGTGATATGGCCATGATTGTGATTATATTTGATGTATGCAATGTTCCTTATTGTAAGTTGGCAACCGGCAGGAGTCATATGGTTGTCTTTAATTTACATTAAGACCTGCGTGTCTATTCAAATTAGTTGTAATAGTTGAAGCTGGTGGGCGACAACCATGAAGAAGCGTCATTGACCTTGATGCTATGCGGTGATGATGGAGATCATGTTCGTGCTTGAAGATGGAGATCGAAAGCACAAAGAAGAAAAGGCCATATCATATCACATATTATGAATTGCATGTGATGTTAATCCTTTATGCATCTTGTATTGCTTAGTAGGCAGCGGTAGCATTATAAGATGATCCCTCATGCACATAAATTTCAAGTTCTAAAGTGTTCACCCTTAGTATGCACCGTTGCCAAAGCTTGCGCTTCGAAGCACCACGTGATGATCGGGTGTCTTTGATTCCGCGGGTGAATACAACGTAAGCAAGCCAGATTTGCTTATGCGGTAGCTAAGGTTGATCTTGACGAGCCTAGCATGTACAGACATGGCCTCAGGAACACGGATTACCGAAAGGTAGAGCATGAGTCATATAGTAGATATGATGAACATGTTGATTGTTCGCCATTGAAGCTATATCAACTCTCGTGATGATCGGTTTTGATGTGGTGGATTTGGTTTGTGTGATCACTAAAACAATGTGAGGGATATTGTTTTGAGTGGGAGTTCACCTAGATTAATTTAATTATTAATTAGAACTCAATTTATCATAAACTAAATCAAAGTGAATTTGCATAGTTGTTGTAGTCATTGGCATCCGTTTACCACCTTGCGCTTAGTTATAATTGAGATGATAGAACTATAGAATTCTGGTTAGTTACTTTACGAACTGGTATCGTATTGTTTTGAAGTGTTAATCTAAAGTTTAAAGTCCTATTGCAAACTTTCAGTAAGTTCCGGTTACTCCATGAAGTTTAATAATTGGTATTAAATCAAGAGTAACAATTCCAAATGTTAGTATATAAGTATCATGTTTGTCTCCATGATTCTTGATATTCAAAGATTGTCTTAATATCAAGGTTATCTAGGATCTGAAAGAGTTGTTTCAGAAACCATGATGTGTGGAAGATATTGTGATATCTGAAACGAAGTTTTGGTTACAACATGATAGAGTATAATATGGCAAAGTCATGTTCTCATGTTTGATGAGAATTTGCAAAAGGTTGGAGACACTAGTTGTCCTAATCTTCCAAAAGGTTTTGGAGAGCAACATTATACTCATGATTCACCGTTACAAGCTAAAGTAGCTAGATCATGGATAAATCCATGATGAGGGTGAATATTTGATGTAGGTAAAATGTTTACTACACCAAGAGATTACTAAAGAAAGGAATTTGAAAGAACACCAAATATTTGATAATGGTGATCTACTTCAAAGTGCAAGTTCAAAAGACATTGGTATTTAACTATACACGCTTTGGACTATGTGTCATAAGTATGACTCCACTATTGATGTTGATAGATTCTTTCAAGTAAAAGGAAATACTGAAAGAGAATCTCATAAGTATATGGCAGAAAAGAAAAGACTAGAAGTGTTCAGTTTAAGTATATAAATGATATACGTGTTATGGCTATATTCTTTGCTTATTAAACAATGTGGTTCTAAAGTATTTGATACTGAATTTGTTAGTGTGAATCGTCATACGAAACAACACAATTCATGAACTACAATGGCCTAAGTAACTAGCAAAAGAATATGTGATGATGTTCATCGAAAACAAATAAAGGGTTATTGTGTTGCTCGTTAAACATCAAAGCTTGCCTTCAGGATTTGTTTTATCAGGTATTATGAGAACAAAAAGGTTGTTCAAATAATTTCCGTAATCCATAAAAGATGGATGATTCACAAATCTCGTTGGAGAAATCACATCCATAAAACTAGTGCTAAAATTGTCGAAAGACAAATTGATTGAAAGATCACTTAGGAAGTGACATCGCCGTTTAAAATTATATTGGAAAGAAAACATGAAGAAACTCCATGTGGATGGAATTTTGGAGTCTTTTGATTTTTGATCAAATGACGGTTTGTGAAACTTTCCTAGAGATAATTAAAACTTCGTTCATAGGCCAAAAGGGAACGAAAGACTAGCTTATTGGAACTTGTGCATATTGTTGTACGAACTCCATTATGTGTAGTCAAGAGCGATGGATTTCAACTTCATATGCTTTCTCCGAAAATTTGAGTGAATATGTGAATATTTACTTAATAAGGATGAAGTGTGAAATATTTGAAAAGTTCGAAAGATTTTCAAGATGAAGTGCAAAATCATTGTAACAAGAATATAAATAGTTTATGATAAGATCATAAAGGAAGATATTTGAGTTACAAGTTTAGCATAATACCTAAGATTTAAGGAATCGTTCTGTGAACTTACATTTCCCGAAACACCATAAGAGTATGGAGCGTTCGAGATATGTAATTGAACCTTGTTTGACATGGTAAGATCGAAGGTATAATTCATAAAACTGCTATTATATTTTAAAGATTAAAAGCTTTAGAGACTACCGTTTTCCACTAAAAGAGCTCCATCATAATCCGTTGAAATGACACCATATAAGGTTATGGTTTGGGATAAAACCCAAGTAGTCCTTTCTTAAACATTGGTATGCTATGCATAAGAAAGATGTTTGCAACCAAAGTCGGATAAACCTGTCTTTGTATTACTGTTAAGTGTTCCTCCATAAACACCGGAGACAAAAGTGTTTGTCGCTTAGAACGTCAAGTTTCTTTGAGGAGGAATTTTTCGTGAAAAGTTAAGTGGGAGGACAATAGAACTTTGATAAGGTTAAAAGAACCTTAGCTATATGTGAAAGTTTGCAGCAAAGAAAAAGTGTTCCGGAGGCAGCAACAATGCTCATGGCTCACGTGCCTCAAAGGTTGTGGTCACGGAGGTCTAAGTTTCTATTGAAACAAGTAGGTCGGATGAACAATCAAATACCAAGATTTGAGGGTTGAATCATTATTTGAGAATAATGAACCTACTACATGCAAAGAAGCGATGATGGGCCCTGACTCCGTCAAATGGCTTGAAGCCATATAATCCGTGATAGTTCCATACACGAGAAATCAAGTTTTGAACTTGAAGGACCCTCGGAAAAGGTGTAAGACCTTGCAGTTGTGTTTGGATCTATAAAGAAGTAGACATGGATGTTTCACATCTATGAAATAGTCGACATGTTGGGAAAGAGTTCACAACAATGTTCAAAGGTTGTATATGACAAGATTTGATCTTTCATAGCGATTTTAGTCTAGAAGCGGATTAATGTAGCAACCACTACATATAATTTGTTATGTGGTAGTAGAATAAACAAAACAAGTTCTTCTAATAGAATTGTTACCTAGGACGTGTGCATGACACGGTCCAAAGGGTTTTGTTAATTCAAAGGATGCTAAAATCATATGCAAACTTCAATGGTTGAAGTAAGCATAGGGGAGTTGGAATCTTCACTATGATGAAACTGTTAAAAGAGTTTAATTTCATCGGAGACAATGAAGATGCTTGCATTTGCAAGAAATTAAGTGGGAGCGCTAAGACATGTTTCTAATACATTATGTGGAAGACATATTGTTGATTGGAAATAATGTATCTTTTATTAACACATATTAAGAATTTCATCCCGATGAAAGACTTAGGCAAAACCCAAATATTTGGCATCAATAGATGCTAATATGGTTGTGCCAGAAGTACATAGACGAGATATTGAATGAATTCAATATAGAAACTACAAGAAAGGTTCTTGTTGCACAGAAAGGATTGAAAGAGTTCAATGTTGATGATATATTCAAGTGTATTGGCACTTGGTAAGTGAAACAAAGATTCAAGTATAGATTGATACTTGATGTATGAAATCACAAAGAGTGTTTATATCAATCATCTTGTGGTATGTACAAATCCAGATATGTCCTATGCTCTAAATGTTATGAGCATATACCAGAATGATTCGTAAGATGATCATTGGACAATAGTAAGGATATTCTTATGATCTTTTGGAAGAACTAAGAGTATATTATTTGTAGAAGTGACGAATAGATGGTTAGTTCATTGTAAAAGTACTACATTGATACTAGTTTTGTCACAAAGTACAAATTTAGTTTATCTCAATCTAAATTAAGGGTGGCACAATATAATGGAAGATGAGTTCCATAATGGATTTGGATGAGTTCCAAAGTTAAGACATTGTGACAGATACTACAACAAAAGGCTAAGTATGACTGCTATTATAGCAGCAAAGAGGGCATTTGTGTCAAGTAGTTTGTTATCAAACTAGGTGTAGTTCATGGCGGATAATACTATGAAGATATATTGTGCGACAATATTATCAACATGTTTTAACCCCAAAGAACTAAAGGTCACACCGAAAGACCAAATTTATACAAAGCCATCTCATTAGAGAATGAGTGATGCGTAGAGACGCAAAGACATGCAATTACACACGGACCTGGAAGTGTCAGATCCGGAGATCAGTTGACCACTAGCAATCGTGTACATACAACACCGGGAAGCCATAGGTGTTGAATACACAAAGGTTTGAAACTAGATTATTGACTCTAGTGCAAGTGGGAGACTGTTGGAGATATGCCCAAGAGGCAATAATAAAGTAGGTTATTATCATATCTTCACACTTATGATAAATGTTTACATTCATGCTATAATAGTATTAACAAGGAAACCATTAATACTTGTGTGATTTGTAAACTTAATTTGAAGTCCCTAGTATAGCCTCTATACTTCACTAGCTTGTTGGTTGATTGATGATTGAGGTTTCCATATCATGAACATTGAGATGTTATCAACAACAAGATCATATCGTTAGGAGAATGATATGGTGGACATACTCCTATAGATAAGCGTAGCATAAAGATCAAGTCATTTCAATAGTTCAATTGCTATATGCTTTCTGATACATAGTAACCTAATTCCTTCGACCATGAGATCATGCATATTGCCTTTACTGGATGGATGCTTTGATGTCATCAAACACCACACCGTAATGAGGTGGCTATAAAGGTGGCATTGAGTGTTCGGAAAGTATTGGTTGAAACACATGGATCAAGAGTGGGATTTGTCCATCCACATGACGGATAGATATTCTCTGGGCCCTCGGTGAAATGTCATCCAATTAGCTTGCAAGCATGTGACTTGGTCACAAGGGATCACATATCACGGGAACGAGAAAAGAGTACTTATCAGTAACGAGGTTGAACTAGGTATGCAGAGATACCGACGATCATAACCTCGGATAAGTAACATATCGTGAGACAAAGGGAAATTGGTATCATATGTAAGTGGTTCATTCGATCGCAAAGTAATCATAGAAATATGTGGGAGCCATATGAATTTCCAGATTCCTCTATTGGTTATTGTTCGGAGAAGTGTCTCGATCATGTCCGCATAATTCACGAACCGTAGGGAGACACACTTAAGGATTCGACGTTGTTTGAGTAGTTATGGTATTATGAGAAAGAGACCGAATGTTGTTCGGAGTCTCGGATGGGATCCGGGATATCACGAGGAGATCCGGAATGGTCCGGAGAATAAGATTCATATAAGGAAAGTCCCATTTCGGAGTTGGGGAATGGTTCCGGTGTTTTCATCGGGAACATTCTAGAAAGTCCCGGAATGTCCGGCACTCCGGAGGGGGAAGGGTACATGAATGTGTCATTGCAAATTGGAATGATTGCATCATGTACTAAGTGTTCTCGCTGTCCAAAATAAAGGGTTTATTTAAATCCTAAATTGAAAAGTCAAACGGCTAGTTTGAAAGTCAAACGGCAAGTTTTGGAAAGTGGAAAGAGGAGGAGAAGAGGGAAACCGAGTTGGGGAGGGAGACCTCCTCCAACCGGCGGCCAACTCCAATGCCGAGTTGGGGAGGGACTCCACTTCCTCCCCTGGCGCGCCAGCCCCCTCCCACCTATATAAGGAGGGGCAGGGCTCCCTCCTATGACACACAAGTTCCTATCCTCTAAACTAAACCCTAGATCTAAACCCGGTTTAGAGCTATTTGATTTAGAGCTTCTAATTGCTTTAGCCATTGGTTTAGAGCCTTCTAATTGGTGTGTCTAATTACTAGACCACTAATAGCCTCTCTCATAAGCTCCACCATACTCAAGACCGGCTTAAGGCGAAGCCTCGTGATCTCCCTCTACTTCGGTACCACGCCGTTGTCTGGAATCGCGAGGAGAGTGCTACAACCTCCGCTGCTTTGGAACAAGGAGAGGAAGGTCTTCGTCGAGTACCGAACGTGTGACTGATCGGGAGCGCTGCTTTAACGTGGCGCTGGAAGGATCGTCTCACGCGATCTTGAGATCGGAAAGAGTACTACATCATCCACGAGAATCGCTCGTTAACCGCTTTGGAATCTTCGAGGGTGAGTTCCACTATCGACTCGTTGCTACAATCTAGTAGATAGATCTTGGCTTGTTTGTTTGTATGCGATAGAAAATTTTTGTTTTCCATGCTACGAACCCCTACAATTGTTGCTTCATCTTGGTTGCTCGCACTTGCTAACGGCAGCTCGAAGGCGACATGTTGATTGGAATAATCCTCTCACGGTGAGAGAGTCTAAATTCTCAATCGAGACTACTAAGAAGACATGGGCTCCGAGATTTCACCCATACCTGGACCAATCTTAGTGGCCAGAGTACCATGGAATTCAAGTATGGACCGATCCAGAATGGAAGGTCATTAAACGTGGAAGACGTAAGACAGAGAGCTTTAGGAGTGACATGGACGGATGGGGAAGTGGTGGTGGCCGAGAAACAGGCAACAACCAATTCCAAGAGCCTCATGAGAGAGGGCGGTGTGGAACGTGCAATGCTGAAGGGCATAATGCACGAAAGTGTACCCAAAGGAAGAGAACAAAAGGAAATGAAGCAAGAACAAGCCAATCAAGTGGTAGCCAACCGAGTGGTAGCCAACATGTCCCTAGCCAACCGAGTGGTAGCCAACATGTCCCTAGACGTAGCCAACAAGCACCAACCCCAAGGAGAAATAGCCAACAAGCGCCAAGTTAAAGGAGAAATAGCCAACAAGTCCCTAGCCAACCAAGTGGTAGCCAACAGGTCCCTAGCTAACCAAGTGGTAGCCAACATGTTCGTAGGCAAGAAGCTCCTAGGCAACAAAGAGGTCGATCACTTGGGCTTAGAATAGGCGTGGACCAAATCCGGCTAGTATGATAGGTTACTTGGCAGGACCAAATCCGTATGCTCATAGGTATGGCTAGTATTATAGGTTACTTGGCATTTCGTATATTTCTCCATTATATGCTACTATTGCTTACTTGCTAACTTTTTCTTATAGGTATGGCTACGCAACCCAACAATGGGAAGGGGGTGTGGGGGGAGGCCAATGATGATGAGACTCGTATGTTTCTCCATTATATGCTTACTTGTTATTAATATTGCTTACTTGTTATTACTATTGCTTACTTGCAAATTTTCTTATAGGTATGGCTACGCAACCCAATGATGATGAGACGCATGGAGTGTGGGAGGAGGCTATTAGGAGGTTGAAGGAAAAGGAGAGAGCCGAACGTGAGAAGGAGAGAGAGGCAGAAGAGGCGAAGAGGAAGCACAACTTACACATGAGTCTTGAGTGGGTCGTGATGCAAAGGCGCGAGAGGAGGAAGCTTAAAGAGGACAAAGAGGAACGGCTAAGGATATTTAAGGCCAAATGGATGAAGAACTTTGAATTGGCTACCATAAGGAAAGAGAGGGAAAATAAGCTTCATTTTGAGAGGTTGGAAAATGAGGCTCGTCTCATAAGGGAAGAAAGAGCGCAAGAAGAAGAGAATAAGAAGACATTGGAGAGTAGAGCATACTTTGAGTCGGTGGTTCAATTTGCCCGTGACCTAAGGGAAAAGGAGGAAGCAAAGTAAGAAGAGAGGAAGAGGAAGGCAAAGGGGAAAGGACCTTGTTCGACACAATAGAGGAAGGTCTATCATGGTTGTGAGAAGGAGAAACGAGGTTTCTATGTGTGAACTATGACTATGTGTAAGATTGAGTATGTCGTGAACTATGACTATGTGTAAGATTGAGTATGTCGTGAACTATGACGTTGTGTGAGATTGAGTATGTTGTGAACTATAACTATGTGTAAGATTGAGTATGCCGTGAACTATGACGTTGTGCTGTCCTTATTTGCCAATAAATTTCCCGCGAAACGACATGAAAAATGTATGTTTGAAGTGTCACAGGAATGTGTGGCGCCACCGACGATGACGTCGCACTTTCGGAGAAAAGTAGACAGAAAGTTCTGTCTACTTTTCTCCCAACATGCGGAGCCATTCCAGAAGGCGTTGCACAGGGTGTGGCGCCACCGTCCAGTGCGTTGCACGTGTGGTGCCACCGACCGCGGCGCCGCACTTTTGGAGAAAAGTAGACAGAACCTTCTGTCTACTTTTCTCCCAACGTGCGGCGCCATTCCAGACGGCGTTGCACAGGGTGCGGCGCCAACAGTCCGTGCGTTGCACGTGTGGCACCACTGACTGCGGCGCCGCACTATAGGAGAAAAGTAGACAGAAGGTTCTGTCTATTTTTTCCTAAAGTGCGGCGCCATGGCAGACGGCATTGCACATGTGCGGCGCCACAGTAAAAGGCGCTACACGTGCGGTGCCAGACTCTACCGCGGCGTTGCAACTTCCTGGAGCAGCCCACCCTTCCCTGCGTGCATGTGTGGCGCTAGGACCGACGATATTGCACATGTGCGACGCCTTCCGCCGTGGCGCCGCACATTCCTGGTGCTAAGGGGATCACCAACTCCCAGATGGTCACCTATCCATGTAAGTTGGCACAAATCTAATTCACACGACAAAGCAAGTTCACACAACAAAGCTGCTCCTATGCAAGTTCACAGATCATGTCTAGAGGCTAATTCAAAGCAAGTTGACGACTAGTTCATGACAAGTTCATAAAGTACACGACCACAACTACTTCCCACGGGTCATCCTCTTCCCTCGGCCCCTTCTCGTAGAAAGCTTCCTCGTGACCGGTCCTCGTCATCAGACTCCAACTTGTAGGTCTTCTTGGCCTTCTTTGCCTTTGTTTCCTTGGCCGTGGAAGGGTTGGGTGTGAAAGGCTTCTTGGGTTGCCTTGGCTTGAGCACGTAGTCAGACCGCTCGTGGACCTTGTATCGAGTGTACGTGCCCAACGTCATCTCGTCGTCAACGCTTTCTTCATCCTAGGGTTGTCAACAAAAGAACAAAGGTAAGGACATATAGTAATGCAAGGGTTCGTCGTACTACAATGCTTTGCTACCTCAGGTGTGTCCGCCTCATCCTCGGATGGGGAGTGATAATCGCCAGAAGGGTCAGGGGGCGTGTTGGACCGTGACGTGGACGGTGTTGCCACCTCGGGGTCACGACAACCTAGCAAGTTCGAAAGCCACCTTAACTGTAGGGTCTGCTTCTTAACCAACCCTCTAAACAGACTCTCTCCCTTCTCTTCGCGCGGGTATGTCTCGAAAGCATCCTCGCATGCATCAGCCGACTTTCTTACCTCCGTCCGCTATCATAGACAAGAGTAAACAAGTAAAGCATCCTTGCGAGGTGCGGTAAGGGGCAAGAAGGAAAATAAACATTCAGCAAAAATTACCACGAAGTTGACCAATGGAGCATACTCGGCTTGTCGCCCTTCTCTGACTATCCCGTTGTATTCTTCAGTTGCAAGCTCATCGAATAACAATGGCTCCTCCAAGATTTCTGAGCGGAATGCTCGTGGGTACATCTCCACCCGTGTGTTCTCAAGAAACCAGGTGATGTAGTTGTTGAAAGCATCCTGATTGAACGCCCTTTCCTGTGTTTCTTTTGCTTTCTTAGCCTCAATCACACACCTCTTGAATTTGTCAACGTACTTCCTGTGAAGCTTGTCCCAATCCTTCTCCTTCCTCTGCTTATTCCTATCCAAGCTGCACAACAAGAAGTCATAAAGCGTTATTTCTCGAAAGATATTGCATCACAGGTGAAGGCGGTTGATATCTTACCCATGGAGCCCTATGTATGTGTCCTTCCACTCGGGAGGGTTCACCTGAAATAACCCAAACTAGGTCATGACACACTATGGCTGGTGATGCTCAATCGCCCACATGCATACCATGGGGCAACGCATTAGCCACAGACGGGCTTCTTCCGTGCACTTCGGGTTAAGTACATAGTCGTCTGGGACACCAAAGTCCCCCCTTGGACCGTATGGCTCCCAGGTCACCTGCAACATACCACACTCATGTCAAGTTCAAAGATTACACATTAATAACATAGAATTGACCGCACGCTGGGAAATTACTTGATCCATGGTTATCGTGTCAAACTCGTTGGTGTACCTCCTATACGCCGCCACAGGGTCGGTTGGGGGATCGGAGACCACATCCCACTTGTAAGCCCCTGTGGGGAGCAAGAGGTTATTGCCGTCATCAACATAAGGGTTGTAGCTCAACAATCTCGGCCGTCCAACTGGGAAGCGTTCCCAAGTTGCACTCCTAAGACAGGCATCATCCAGCTACACATGAAGTGATACACCATTTAGTAAAACAGTATTTTTTGAGGTCATGCAAACATAGACAACTTTGTAAACAAGCGATTACCTGACGTTACAACCAAGCCAACACCGCCGAACCCCAGCTGAAATCTGAGTTAAAAACTATGAGCACCTTAAGCCAATGCCACTGAGCAAGATCCCCACTGCTGTTAGCAAAGAGAGTCCCCGTGATGATGTACCACACATACACACGAGCGTACATCATGACCGTGTCCTCGTCAGCATCCTCGGGGCATGTCTTGAAATTCTGTATGATCCAACTGAAAGTGGCCCCTGCAGCGACCCTTAGTGTTTCCCCCTTCGTGTTTATAACCTCGGGTGGATCCTTCCCTATAAGGCTGACCATCTGCTCACGCCACCCCTCTGAATATGTGCTTATGCACACAGGGTTTCCCTCGATTGGGAGTGCTAGGCTCATGCTCATGTCCTGCAAGGTCACCGTAGTCTCACCGGTCCTAAGGTGAAATGTGTGTGTCTCCGGTCTCCACCGGTCGACAAGTGTGGTGATCGCAGCGGGGTTGAACTTCGGTGTCGACCGAGTGACCATGTGGATAAAGGGGAGGAGTCCTAGCTTCTCAATGTACGGAGTGTACCGCTCATCGTAAGTCAAGTTATTGGCCAACGAGACCTCGTGATACCTAAGTCGAAGAGGTACAAGCTCCTGCAAACATACAATGGCCTAGGTTAGATTTACATCTCAACAAACCGGAACAATAGGAACTACCGTGTGAGTTTTTTAGTACCTGTCTCTTCTCCGACAACTTGTAGGAACGGTGTTGAACATCGTAGTGAGGATTGAGAAGAGCTATCCTAATGGCACAATGAAACAATAAGAACAATAGAATCAATAAATATCACATGTCCTACTTGTAAACAATAGAAAAAATAATTTCCACTCTACCTATAATTATTCTCACATGAACAAACATTCCATCTTACTCTACCATTAATTTCCACTCATACCTATAGTTCTAACTTTACAAGTATTCATATTCTACCTATAATTCCATACTAACAAAACTTGATTAACCATCCCATAGAACCTAGGGTTTCACTATCCATCTTACAAGTATTCCTAAACCTAAAAATCAAGTAAACACGACAATGATTCATATTAATTTGATTATCTCATACAATCTAGGGTTTCACCAAAAATTGCAAATAAGGGACAAAAAGTAAGAAATTTGTGGATGGAATTGAGAGGATCACTAGTAGAAAGAGGAACTTTGGTCCAGTGCCCAAATTCCATTGGTCCCGGTTCGTTTCCGTAATCGGGACCAATGCTAGGCACCGGTCCCGGTTCATGCCGCCATGGCATTGGTCCCGGTTCATCTGTAAGCATTGGTCCCGGTTTGTGGCACGAACCGGGATCAATGACCCCGCGACGCACACATGGCTCTCTGCGAGGCATTGGTCCCGGTTCATGCCAAGAACCGGGACCAAAACCCCGACAGTCGTGATCCAGGATTTAATGTAATTTTTTTTGCGGGTAAGGAATTAATGTAAATTAATTCGGCGCAGAAATTAATTCGAGGTAGAAATTGAATTGATCACTATTTTTGAACAAATATTTCATGAATTAATCGAGACAAAGGTCTAATTTGAGACATTTTATTATTCGACCACAAATTTTTCCATACAAATAAAGATGCGACTTTATAAATTTCTAGTCGACAACACTTCTGTTGCCGCTGTCCTCCGAGCCGTTGTCCTCCGTGCCGCCGGCTTCCTCGTCGTCGTCGGACGAAATCTCCATGATTTCAGCGTTGTTCGGGAGACGGAGCTCGTCTGCACGCATAGCGGCGTCGATGGCGGTGTAGATGGTCCGTCCAGGGACGGACCAGAACAACTCCCGCCCTTCTTGGTTGCGGCGATCCGGGTGCTCCAGGTACCCGTCCACGAAACGGTTGCCAAGGTTAGCCTTTCGCTCCTTCTTGAACAGCCGGGGCCAATACTCGCTGCCCGCCGCGTACCGGGGCAACGCCCTAATACACGCGGGCAGTTGGCGGCGACGCTCCGTGATGACGTACTCTATCTCGTATCCGCGGGGGTTGAGGAGCGGAGCCACCGGCACACCCTCCTCGCTGATGCGAAATCCGGCGGGAAAAGTCGCGCGCGGCGGCGCAAGGATGCCATAGATCGCAAACTGCGCCGCCTCGTAGTGGTTGAGCGTGGGAACCTCCATGACGGCGCGGTGGAGATTGGATAGGGAGGGGAGGCGAAACGACGGCGTGGTGGAGAGGCAAAGTGGTGGGGTGGAGAGGGACTGCAGAGAGGCAGAGGCGATGGTGAAAGCGAGCGCTTTGGCCTCATATTTATGCACGGGGACAACGAAGCGACGAAGGCATTAGTCCTGGTTATTGCCACGACCCGGGACCAAAGCCCCTCCCACGCGACACGTGGTGGCCCAGCAGCGCCCCCCCCATCGAAGTCATTGGTCCCGGGTCGTGCCATCAACCGGGACCAATGACCTGGGTGGGGTGCGAGCTGCTGAGCTGCCACGTGTCGCACGGGAGGGACTTTGGTCCCGGGTCGTGGCAATAACCGGGACCAAAAACCCTCCCCTAGCTATATATAAGCCCAGCCCTTTGCCCACCAAATTTTGCTGGATTGTGTGTGAGGAGTGGGTGCTAGCTTTTTTTTCTTTGATTGCACACAAGGTGTTCGACGAAATGTCCGAGCCACACTTTACTTTGCACAACACGGTATCCTCGGTTGAGGTTAACAACCTTATCTTCTTTATCTGTAACTGATACAAAAATATTGCATCTGTCCATGTAGGGTGGTCATTTTACTATTCACGATGTTATTGTAATGGTTAATTATTATGACGCAGATCGATGCACGGATGCGATGGATGTATGGCGACCGACGCCATTCCGATTTTATTGCAGGCCTCCATAAATTTATCGATTTGGCTAAGGCAAACAAAGTGGATAATTTTATGCCTTGTCCCTGTGTCGACTGTCGGAACGTGGCGGAGCACTCTGCCCCGAGAATCCTTCAAAGCCATCTGCTTCGGAGAGGTTTCATGCCCGGATATTATTGTTGGGCTATGCACGGAGAAAGAGGGGTTAGGCTGGAAGAAAATGAAGAAGAGGAGGATGATGACAGCTATCCTATGTCCCCTGAAGAATACGGTGATACTGCAATGGAAGACAATGAAGAAGAGGGAGGCGGCAATGAAGAAGAACAACGGGCATCAGATGAGCCCGTTGATGGTCTTGGTAGGGTCATTTCTGATGAAAAGCAACAATATGATACAGAAAGGGAGAAGCTTAAGTTGGAGGCCATGCAAAAGGATCACAAAAAGTTGTTGTACCCAAATTGCGAAGATGGCAGCACAAAGCTCGGTACCACACTTGAACTGCTGAAATGGAAGGCAAAGACTGGCTTATCTGACAAGGGATTTGAGAAGTTACTGAAAATAATGAAGCCGAAGCTTCCAAAGGATAACGAGCTGCCCGAGACAACGTACGAAGCAAAGAAGACTATCTACCCTCTGGGATTAGATGTGGAGAAGATACATGCATGCATTAATGACTGCATCCTGTACCACGGTGAGAAGTACGAGAATATGGATAAATGCCCGGTATGCAATGCATGTCGATACAAGATCAGACAAGATTACCCTGGTGATGTTGAGGGCGATGACAAGCCCTCCAGGAAGAGGGTTCCTGCTAAGGTTATGTGATATGCTCCTATAATACCACGGTTGAAACGTCTGTTCAGAAATAAAGAGCATGCTAGGTTGTTGCGATGGCACAAAGAAGAGCGTAAGAAAGACGGAAGCTGAGACACCGCCGATGGGGCGCATGGAGAAACATCGAGAGAAAGTACTCGAACTTTGCGGTGTGACGCGAGGAACTTATGGTTTGGTCTAAATACGACGGCATGAATCCTTTTGGGGAGCAGAGTTGTAGTCACAAAGACTGCCGGTGACTCTATGTATCTACAACCTTCCTCCTTGGTTGTGCATGAAGCGAAGTTCATTATGATGCGGTGCTCATCCAAGGACCGAAGCAACCCCAACGACATTGATGTGTACCTAAGGCCATTAGTCGATGAACTTTTTTGCCAGGGCAGAACCAGGTGTAAAGGTGTGGGATGAGCACAAACAGGAGCTATTTGACCTACGGCGTTGTTGTTCAGAACATCAATGATTGGCCCGCTCTTAGTAACATTTCGTGACCAAACAAGGGATACAATGCATGCACTCACTGTTTAGATAATACTAAAGGTACATATTTGGATAAATGTAAGAAGGTTGTGTACCTAGGGTGTCGTAAATTTCTTCCGACCAATCATCAAGTAAGAAAGAAAGGCAAGAATTTCAACGGTGAGGCAGATTACCGGAAGAAGCCTAAGCTCCCTAAAGGTGCTGATGTATTTGGTATGGTGAAGGACCTAGAAGTAATCTTTGGAAAGGTTTAGGGCGGTCAATCTGTTCCGAAAGACCCCATTACCGGACACACGGCCATGTGGAAAAAGAAATCTATATTTTGGGAGCTTGAGTATTGGAAAGACCTAGAGGTCCGTTCTTCAATCGACGTGATGCACGTGACGAAGAATCTTTGTGTGAACCTGCTAGGCTTCCTGGGCGTGTATGGGAAGACAAAAGATACACCAGAAGCACGGGAGGACCAGGAATGTATCAAAGACCCACACAACAAGCATACTGATAAAGGACGTAAATACTTAAGTAGCTACGTTCTTACCAAAGCAGAGAAGGAAATCTTTTTTGAAGTCCTTTACAGTATCAAGGTCCCGGCTGGCTTCTCGTCAAATATAAAGGGAATAATAAATATGGCAGAGAAAAAAATTCAGAACCTGAAGTCTCATGATTGCCACGTGATTATGACACAGTTGCTTCCAGTTGCATTGAGAGGGCTTCTACCAGAAAATGTTCGATTAGCCATTGTGAAGCTATGTGCATTCCTTAATGCAATATCTCAGAAGGTAATCGATCGAGAAAGTCTGGAAAGGCTACAAAAGGATGTGGTCCAATGTCTTGTCAGTTTTGAGTTGGTGTTTCCCCCGTCCTTCTTCCATATTATGACGCATCTCTTAGTTCACATAGTCGATGAGATTTACGTTCTCGGTCCTGTATTTCTGCACAATATGTTCCCCTTCGAGAGGTTCTTGGGAGTCTTAAAGAAATATTTTCGTAACCGTGCTAGGCCAGAAGGAAGCATCTCCAAGGGCTATGGAATAGAGGAGGTCATTGGGTTCTATGTAGACTTTCTTCCTAGCCTTAAGCCGATTGGTGTTCCTGAATAACGGTATGAGGGGAGACTGAGTGGAAAAGGCACGCTAAGAAAGAAAGCAATGATATTTAGGGACGGACATTCTTTGAATCAATCACACTACATAGTTCTCCAAAGTTCTACCTTCGTGGCTCCGTATATCGAGGAACACATGAATGTTGTACGCTCCAAATTCCAGGGGAAGGATGACTACTGGATTAAAACAAATCACATGGAGACTTTCGGCACTTGGTTGCAATTACATCTCATGAATGACACCACTAATGGAGATCAGCTCTACTTGTTGGCTGCGACACCATCTGCGACTGTATTTACTTTCCAAGGGTACGAGATAAATGGGAATACATTTTACACGATTGCCCAAGATAAAAAGAGCACCAACCAAAACAGTGGTGTCCGCTTTGATGCAACATGCGAGAATGGGAAAAAGGACACATACTATGGTTACATAGAGGAGATATGGGAACTTGACTATGGACCTACTTTTAAGGTCCCATTGTTTCGGTGCAGTTGGGTCAACATGAATGGAGAAGGGGTAAAGGTAGACTAGCTGTACGGAATGACAACAGTGGATCTCAAGAATCTTGGTTACAGAGACGAACCATTCGTCCTAGCCAATGATGTGGCTCAGGTTTTTTATGTGAAGGACATGTCCTCTAGACCGCAAAAAAGAAAAAAATAAGGAAACGAATACATCAGACGATGAGCCCCGACATCACATAGTTCTTTCAGGGAAAAGAAACATCATGGGAGTCGAGGACAAGACAGACATGTCAGCAGATTATGATAAGTTTGATGAAATTCCGCCCTTCACCGTGAAAACTGACCCAAGCATCCCGTTAAGCAAATAAGATGCTCCATGGTTACGGCCTAAGAAGCGATCATAGGCAAGGGATCGACATACGCAACGAAGGATTCATATCCTAAACCCTAAACCCTATGTAAATCTATGTAATGTACGAAAACTTTATGTGATGTATGGAAACTTTATGTGATGTATCGAAACTTTATGTAATGGAGTCTTTCACGGGCTTGTAGGGAAATATTTCCAAGGCAGAGCTTCCAAAGATGCCGTAGGGCGTGTGCACCAATGACATCTTCGAGAAGCTCCGCCACGAGAGATTTCTCAACCCTTTCCCCAACACTGTTAGAGGAGATGGAGTCTTTCACGGGCTTGCAGGGAAATTTTTCCGAGGCGGAGCTTCCGAAGATGTCGTAGGGCGTGTGCACCAATGACATCTTCGAGAAGCTCCACCAGGGGAGATTTCCCAACCCTTTCCCCAACATGCTAGAGGAGATGGAGTCTTTCACGGGCTTGCAGGAAATTTTTCGGTAGGAGCTTCGAAGATGCCGTAGGGCGTGTGCACCAACGACATCTTCGAGAAGCTCCGCCATGGGAGATTTCCCAACCCTCCATCCATGGGGATGAAACTCTCTCTACCTATGTTGGCTTGTTGAGCTGCTTGCCATGGCGTATCGATGGTCCTTTTATAGGCACGGTGCCGCTTCTACTTTGTCTTGTTCCTCCGACAGGGCATCGTGCGCTACATGCTTTATCTCATCGAGCCGTGCGTCCACCCACATGTCCTTATCCCGCCGACAGCTTTAGTCTCGGTTGCACCCACCAGCCGGGACTAAAGGTTACCGACACGTCCTTATCCCGCCGACAACTTTAGTCTCGGTTGCACCCACCAGCCGGGACTAAAGGTTACCCATGCATCCTTATCCCACCGGCATCTTTAGTCTCGGTTGCACCCACCAGCCGGGACTAAAGGTTACCCACGCGTCCTTATCCCACCGACAGCTTTAGTCTCGGTTGCACCCACCAGCCGGGACTAAAGGTTACCCACGCGTCCTTATCCCACCGACAGCTTTAGTCTC
Source organism: Avena insularis (assembly GCA_023614405.1). Taxonomy (NCBI): domain Eukaryota; kingdom Viridiplantae; phylum Streptophyta; class Magnoliopsida; order Poales; family Poaceae; genus Avena; species Avena insularis. Next base: position 87,589,046 of record CM042696.1, on the reverse strand, counting down.
GGTTGCACCCACCAGCCGGGACTAAAGGTTACCCACGCGTCCTTATCCCACCGGCATCTTTAGTCTCGGTTGCACCCACCAGCCAGGACTAAAGGTTACCCACGCGTCCTTATCCCACCGACAGCTTTAGTCTCGGTTGCACCCACCAGCCGGGACTAAAGGTTATCCACGCGTCATTATCCCAAATGACACTTTAGTCTCGGTTGCACCCACCAGCCGGGACTAAAGGTTACCCACGTCCTTATCCCACGGCATCTTTAGTCTCGGTTGCACCCACCAGCCAGGACTAAAGGTTACCCACGCGTCCTTATCCCACCGGCATCTTTAGTCTCGGTTGCACCCACCAGCCGGGACTAAAGGTTACCCACGCGTCCTTATCCCACCGGCATCTTTAGCCTCGATGAACTTGAAGTGGATCTCTGATGAAATAGCATGTTGTGAACCTATAAATGATTTTTTTAAAAATTCACAAGCATTATATCATGTACTTGTAGTTCAAATCTTCGCAACCTCCTACCGATTCGGCAGGAATTTGTCTTTTTCATGAGGGATGGACAGAAAGGTTCCAGATACACCGGTTGGGAAATTGTCCATATAAGGTGGTATAGTATTTTTGAAAAATGGTTTGGTACCAATGCAAAACTTTAATTTGGTGGTTGCTTCACAGAACACCCCGATTTCGGCACCTCAAAAATGGAAATTGGCTTTTTCGTGTGTCGAAAGGGAAAACTTCCTCCTGCAACATCATAAGCCATCCCAAGATGCACATGTGTGCACAATATGGGCACATTATCACAAACTATGCCCTGATTCTAGCCATAACATTGGTGGTTTAACCTAAATGCCATGTAACCTCGAACATGATAGGTCATTTTGTGAAGGATTTTTTATGATGTTTGCAATTTTTCAAGTTCAATATTTTTCCTTGCAACTGAGACACATAATATGACACCACGCGAAGGTTTCAAATTGTTTGGATCATTTTTGAATTTCTTATGCCCGTTTCAAACTATATTCAAAACGGAGGGCATGAAGCTTCTTAGCCCGAGGCTGAGCCTCGCTGAACTTGAAGTGGATCTCTGATGAAATAGCATGTTGTGAACCTATAAATGATTTTCTTAAAAATTCACAAGCATTATATCATGTACTTGTAGTTCAAATCTTGGCAACCTCCTACCGATTCGGCAGGAATTTGTCTTTTTCATGAGGGATGGACAGAAAGGTTCCAGATACACCGGTTGGGAAATTGTCCATATAAGGTGGTATAGTATTTTTGAAAAATGGTTTGGTACCAATGCCAAACTTTAATTTGGTGGTTGCTTCACAGAACACCTCGATTTCGGCACCTCAAAAATGGAAATTGGCTTTTTCGTGTGTCGAAAGGGAAAACTTCCTCCTGCAACATCGTAAGCCATCCCAATATGCACATGTGTGCACAATATGGGCACATTATCACAAACTATGCCCTAATTGTAGCCATAACATTGGTGGTTTGACCTAAATGCCATGAAACCTCGAACATGATATGTCATTTTGTGAAGGATTTTTTATGATGTTTGCAATTTTTCAAGTTCAATATTTTTCCTTGCAACTGTGACACATAATATGACACCACGCGAAGGTTTCACATTGTTTGGATCATCTTTGAATTTCTTATGCCCGTTTCAAACTATATTCAAAACGGCGGGCATGAAGCTTCTTAGAAATTTGAGCCTCATGAACTTGAAGTGGATCTCTGATGAAATAGCATGTTGTGAACCTATAAATGATTTTTAAAAAAAATTCACAAGCATTATATCATGTACTTGTAGTTCAAATCTTGGCAACCTCCTACCGATTCGGCAGGAATTTGTCTTTTTCATGAGGGATGGACAGAAAGGTTCCAGATACATCGGTTGGGAAATTATCCATATAAGGTGGTATAGTATTTTTGAAAAATGGTTTGGTAACAATGCCAAACTTTAATTTGGTGGTTGCTTCACAGAACACCCCGATTTTGGCACCTCAAAAATGGAAATTGGCTTTTTCGTGTGTTGAAAGGGAAAACTTCCTACTGCAACATCGTAAGACATCCCAAGATGCACATGTGTGCACAATATGGGCACATTATCACAAACTATGCCCTGATTCTAGCTTCTTGGCAAATTTGAGCCTCATTGAACTTGAAGTGGATCTCTGATGAAATAGCATGTTGTGAACCTATAAATGATTTTAAAAAAAATTCACAAGCATTATATCATGTACTTGTAGTTCAAATCTTGAAAAGTTTTTTAAAATTCGAAATTATGCAATAAATATTTTGTTAATGCAATTTTAATTGTAAATAGTACAATGTATAGTTCAAACAAAAATATTTGAAAACAGAAAATGGTTTTTGATTAGTTATTTAAATTGAAGCACTTTTCCTGTTAAAAGTTTTTTAAAATTCCAAATTATGCAATAAATATTTTGTTAATGCAATTTTAATTGTAAATAGTACAATTGTATAGTTCAAATAAAAATATTTGAAAATAGAAAATGGTTTTTGATTAGTTATTTAAATTGAAGCACTTTTCCTGTTAAAAGTTTTTTAAAAATCCAAATTATGCAATAAATATTTTGTTAATGCAATTTTAATTGTAAATAGTACAATTGTACAGTTCCAATAAATATATTTGAAAACAGAAAATTGTTTTTGATTAGTTATTTAAATTGAAGCACTTTTCCTGTTAAAAGTTTTTTTAAATTCCAAATAAATAATCATCTTAAATTGAAACATCTTATTAATTAAAGAAGAAACAAATTTGAAAATGGCGAGAAGACCAAAAGGTTTGCCAAAATCTAAAAAAACGGGTCAACGATCTCGGTTCGTCCCACGAACCGGGACCAATGATCCCCGGATGCGCGCGCTACCATTAACACGCCTTTGGTCCCGGTTGTTGGCACGAACCGGGACCATTGATCCTTTAGTCCCGGGTGGTAGGACTAACCGGGACCAAAGGCCGTGCACGTGGCAGCACAGCAACGCTCGTGCCCCAGACCTTTGGTCCCGGTTGGTGGCACGAACCGGGACCGTTGGTCCTTTGGTCCCGGTTATTGGTATGACCCGGGACCAATGGTCTGTACAGTTAACAGCCTCGGCCTTCCTCCTCCCAACTCCCCCCAATTCACAGAGCACATCGACGCGCGGCTAAGGAAAATTTGCGGCAGAGCAAAATCATGCCGACAGGCTGCCCAAATCCAGAGCGGCCGCTTCACGCCGTCGACGCCCGCCGCCGCCGCGCCACCACCGTCTGAGGAATCGACCGCGCACGCTGGAAATCGACGCCACGGTCATCGTCTGCTCTGACTCCGGCCGTCGCGGTTGCCGCTGCTTCTGAGCTCCTCCAGCCTCGTCGAGCCGTCCATCGTCTTCATGGTGAGCCGCTGGTCTTCCAGGACCTCTCCTTTCTCTCTCTCTCTCGCTCCACCACCGTCACCGGCGCGCCATCGCCGCTGCCGCCGCCGCAGCATAACGCCCGATGGCCAATAAGGGGCGGCGTGACCACCGTTAGCTTCCTCGCGACGCGCTCGTTCGAACCCGACCTTCTGCGTGTTCCAGCAAGCAATCTAGTGACGCTAACCACCGCCGGCCGATGTGCCCTTCGGCGAGCCCATGTGGCGCCAAGGTGGCGCTCATGTGGCGCCCTGATGTGGGCGTCGAGTAAGCTCTGCCAGCATGGCGACCGACGTATTCAGCCCCACTAGTTAGTCACTGTGGGTAGGCAGTGCATCTGTGAGAAAAGGTTCCCGGCCTTAGGTGACGTCAGCCTTTACCTATGCTGACGCAATAAAAGTTTAATATTTGTTTAAATAATTTCAGAAAAGAGTTTAATCTTATAAATTCAATAACTAATTATTTCTAAGTCAGAAAAATATGTATAATATATCAAAATATTCAGAAAAATGAGATCTACACAATAGACTCATAATCATGCATTGTTCAACAAGTTTAACTACAAGTTTAATAAGAGATTGAAATCAACCCCTCGTAGGTGATTTCGGGGTCTCTCCTGTACTAGGGTTTGGACCGTTCGGATCCCACTTAAATTGCCAAGCATGCCTTAGGGTTAAATTTCAACTATGTTTAACTTGTCATATCATTATCGATGCCATGTGTTGATTGTTTAACTTGCAGATACTATGGATCCAACACATCAGGGAAACATCCTCCAAGGGATGATCTACGAAAATGAAGATATCGATATCGATATCGATGTCGCGAGTGAGTTTCTGAATGATTCCGGTCAGGGAGATGAGTCTCTCAACCAAGGAGACGGCTCCGGTGAGGTAGAAGCCGAAGCCTGGGACAGGGGAGAAGCTGATAAGGAAGAAGGCGGCGGCTCTGGCGGAACCTTAAATCTCGCAAACACCGGCGAGGTGTATATATGTATTTTTGTAATTAAAATGTTGTTGTCTATATATACATGCATATATTAACACTCTTTCTTCTTTTAGCCCTCCGGATCGAGAACTTCTTCCGTAAGAATGAAACGAGGCCCAACAAAAAAGTTGGATGACACTGCGAGGTATAGGATCGACGTGGTCGGTGTAGATGGCGAACCGCAAGCTCCCGTCGATGGCGCAAGAAAATTTGTCAAGCAATGCGGAGTTCTTGTGAGGGACTACATCCCGATCACCGTTCAAGAATGGAATCGGCCAAGCGGCGGTGGAGTCCCGTATGTCGGCGACAACGCCAAAAGATAAGCTTTTTGACAAGCTCATGACTAATTTCCTCTGCGGAACCGGATGTGACTCAGGATGAGGAGGAGAGAGAGAAGGGAGCTTGTGCAAAGAGTCAAGAAGTTCTTGTCGACAAGATGGCCGATGCATTCAAGAACTGGAAGAAGAAACTGTACCATAACTTTGTCAAGGTAGAGAAGACTCCGAATTTCGATAAAGCCGGCTATGCTAAGTTAAGACACCAGTGGGAGGATTTTGTGAACTAAAAGACATCAGAGAAAGCTAAGGAAAGGTCTAGGATAAATACGGAGAACGCTGCTAAGAAACTATACCATCATAACATGGGGCCTGCTGGCTACGCCGGTTGCATGCCTAAGTGGGATGCACTTGAGGTCAATTACATAGCTGCCGGGATCAGACCAGAGCCCGCAACATGGACACCATGGGCGAGAAACTGGTTTTACGGCCATGGGGGCACGTTGGACAAAGAAGGGAGGGCAATATATAATCGAAACACAAAGATGATCCCCTCGCCCATCGACGATATTAGAAATGCAGTAGATGATGTTGCAGCGGGACGGTTCGTTCCCGATAGAGAGAACGACGAGCTCACACGGGCCCTTAAAAATCCTGAACACGACGGACGAGCACGAGGCACACCAGGCTCCAAGTCGTGGAAGGTTGCCTTCCCCCTAGAAATGAAGAGATATCCCGATAAAAGCCATCAGAGGAGAAAGGAAAGGGAGGCAGCTGAGAAAGCGGCCGCTGCAGATCGGCTGCGTAATGTAGAAGAACTATTAAAACGGCACCAGGATCAACTCGACATACTTAGCCAGCAAGGTACTAGCGGCCAATCTCAGCGGCACGTGGTAGAAGGTGCATTCGAGGGTACCGGCGCCCCATCGAATAAGAAAAGCAGCGTCGCTTCCACGCAGCTCCATGATGTTGATGATGATGCACCGACGACATCTCCTCCTAAATGCTACGCAGTGGATGATATCACGGAGACAACAACTTGTGAGCTAAAGGTGCAAGTTATGAACTTAAGGGTTGCGGCGATCGGCATGGCGGTACCAATTGGGCCTAACCCAACTTGGCATTGCAGACCGGTTCCAAAAGGGTACGCTGTTGTCACGGTGGATGAGGTGAAGGAAGATTTTGAGGAGCTGAAGCTAGACCACCCTTCAGGGGAAGATATGGAGCTGACTCAACTAGGAGAAGCCAAAGGGGGGACTATTCTATGGCTAAAGGAGCGCATCATGCTTCCAAATTATGTGCCGCCAAGGCCACCCACTCCTCAGAGCAGCAATCCACCGTCGCCGCCACCTCACCATTCTCCAGCGCAACCGTCGCCTTCACCGCCTCACCGCTCAACGCAACCGTCTCCATCGCCGCCTCAACCATCTCCACCGCCGCCTCAGCCGTCTCCGTCCCCTGATCCTCAGAGACAAAAGCGGAAGTATACTAAGGGGGGCAGCACCAGCAGCAGCAGCAAGAGCACGTTCCGATCACCGAAACATAAGCAATCGCCCCTCCCAAGAGTACCTCATCAGAATATGAAGAAGCTATCTTGCGAGAAGACAAATGAGGAAACTGATGCGGCCGCAGCTGCCCATTATTAAAAGTGGAAGATTGACATGGCTAACAAGAAAAAGCCGATAGAGGCATTTTTCCCGGTCACCACAGAAGATAAAGCCAAAGCAGCCGCGCTTAAGATTCAGCTTCACCAACCCATAGCGCTCACATCAGACTATAATCGCTCTATTACCAAGTCGGCTGAGACAAAAGAGCGGAGAGTCGGGAAAGAAGTTGCCCAACTCGGACAACAGAAAAATCAATCGATCGAACCGCTCAAAGTGTACGATACCAATGAGTGGATGATCCAGGAGAGGCATGATCCGAACATTGATCCGGAGTTTGTTTGACTGTACGGAGAAAAAGCCTAATTATATGGACTGCCTATTACTGAGTACATGAGCCGTATGCATGAGTTCGAGGGGTACCAAGAAACATCATACGTGTACCAGTACGGGGCTCCTCTCGTCAAACCCGACTTAGTCAAAGATCTACCAACAAAAATGCGAAGATTGCATAAATGGTACATCCAAGCCTGTGCTGATTCCAAAAAACTGGATCTATGCTGCATATAAACACCACCATTATGGTCATGGAGATGGCTTCATACTGACTGAATTTCCAGAATTATTTCAGTTTTACCAACAAGACGCCCTCGACAAAGCTATCGTCAGTGCCTATTGTTTGTAAGTATTATTAATTTCTGTAATTAAGTCTTTCTAGCTCATCTCATTCATTGCTTGTATAATCTTACTAATCACTATACTAATTATATATGCAGAATGAAGATTCAAGAATGCAACAAAGGACAAATCTTTGACCTTGGGTTTGTTGACTGTAATTTCGTTCATGAAGTTACTCTAAAAACAAATCCCAAAGAGACAGAGGATAACTTGTTCAAAGCGTTGAAGTATTTCAGCAACAGAAGGGAAATACTATTTCCTTACAACGCTGCTTGAGTATTACTGTCTTGTACACATTCTATTTTCGATTACTCGATGTTAAGCGTATAATTGACTCGTGTTATATTTTGTTAGTGTGTCAAGCTTTCACTATATTCTTTTAATCATTTCTGTTGACATCGGAGTAGTAAAAGTCCTGGACTCGAAAAGCACACCATTAGAAAAGTGGGCGGATATGCAGGAATGCCTCCAGAGGGCTTGGAAACGGTTCACCGCCAAAACTAGAGGTGTTTGGAAGCCAGAGCTTACATTTCAACCATTGCCTGTAAGTACTACTTGCTAGATCCACGCATCTCTTTGATTCTAGTTTCGATACCACCATTATCATGCTTGATTATTATTTTGATTAAACTTCGTTCTCGTAAAGTGCTTGAGGCAGGAAGCCGGGAATTACTTATGTGGATACTATGTCTGCGAATTCATTCGCCAGACGACCAAAGAGAAGGAGGCAGACCAGAACATAAAAAAGATGAAGTACGATAAACAATAATCATAACTTTATTTTATTACCACCAATTGTGTTTAGTTTCATTCATATATATTGATCCCCTTCTTTATATTAGATCGAACGGATGCGGGACGGTCTTCTATCACAAGAACGCGTGCAAGCAATTTAAGAGGAAATTGTCGGATTCTTGTTAGAACAAGTCATAGATCCGAAAGGAGAATACTATTACTCACTTCATTTGGAAGGATGAAGTGTATAAAAGAAGTGTAAATTAGATCAAATTCTTGTGAGAGTATCGTTTGTAATTATAATATGTTTCGACCAAGAAGACGGATGAGACAGTGTATATATTTGTGATCATGCATGATGTGTAATATATATATCGTGGTTTCATTATTGCTGTATATATGTAGTACCATTAAATTTATAAAAAAATCCTGCCGTGGCAGAAAAATAGCCCGAAATCCTACCGCGGCACAAAACCCTGCCGCGGCACAGAGACCAACGATCCCGGTTCGTGTCAAGAACCGGGACCAATGATCCTGCCCGCGTGGGGACCCACTGGTCCCGGTTTTTCCCACGAACCGGGACCAATGATCCACCCCCCCCCCCCCTCGTAGCTCGTCCGCCCACGTGGAGACCCATTGGTCCCGGTTCGTGCGCGAACTGGGACTAGCATTAGTCCCGAGTGATTGGTCTCGGTTCTGGAACCGGGACCAATGGCCCTTATGAACCGGGACTAGAGGTCATTTTTCCACCAGTGGATTTAGAGAGAATACCTGGTGGAGGGGATTGGAAGCACGATTCTTGGAAGAAATCCCTAGATCCGAGGAGGATCAAGTGTGGGGTGGAACCCTAGCCGCCATGAGCCCTTCTTTGTTCGTGGGCTGGGAGAAGAATGAGGTAAGGGTCGGGCTAGGGCTGCCGCGCGCGCTGGTACAAGACCTAAAGTGCGGCGCCACGCTCTGTGGCATTGCATATAGCAGTGCGGCGCCGTAAAGTGTGGCGCCGTACTTACGGAACTGGGGCCCAGGAGACCACGGCGATGCCACGCTGGCAGCCGTGCGGTGCCACCAGTCATGGCGTTGCGCTTCAGAGTGCGGCGCTGTCGTTCCCGACGTTGCAAAAAGGATTAGTTCCATGAATTTGTTGTGGTCCGAGTTTATTTCATAAATTTGTTATTTCTTTGGGTTATTTTTGTGCATTTTTCCCAGTCGAGATGCTCTTATTAGGCCCGGTAAAATCACGAGGTACCGCGTGGGCGCGCGCGCTTGCGGTCGACGTTAATCTGGTCGGCCTGATCTGTTGCCTGTCGATCGTGAGAGAGAAAGCGCACGAGGGGATAACAGATCGCGAGAAGGGCACTAGTAGTACTATTTGTGTTTGTGGTGCCGGCGCACACAGCTCGGATCAGGTGCCGGTCGGTCAGTTTGTTAGTTGGATGTATCTCTTGGATATATATGAGCTGATCACATGAACTTGTGTGTGCTGGTCGTGACGCGTCAGTATTTTGCACTGCTCTTGCTTGCCCAAACGTAATGTGAAAGAAAAACGTAAAAGTTTGAACGAACCCATCCCCCTTTGTAAAGAGACACGGCGCCATCAGCCAGTCTCAAGATCCCTTCTTTGTTTTTGACAATAAGTCTCAAGATCCCTTCTTATAAGAAGAAAAGAACTCTAGTCTGAATATATTTTCTCTTTCGAAAAGGAGTCTGAGTATGTAAACCGCAACAACTCTGCAAGTCTTTCGGTCTAAGCGGTTCTATAAGATTATTATTCTTCGGGGGACGGGGACCCCCTCGATCGCATGTACTGTACCTGTACGTGCCGCGGTGGTTGTGAAACACGATTTCTCTCTGGTTCACACGATTGATAATTGATATAGCGGCAAGAAGCACGACGACGATGGAGGGCCATACGAATATATAGGATGCCGAAAGCTACGGACCGACTATCATCATCATCATCAGCAGTCATCAGAGGACTCAAAAACGTCACATTGTTCACGCCGCCCGTTCCATGCATACCCGCTAATCCTTCCGGTCTCCCCGCCGTGTTTTGACTACGTGTCTCCCACTCATCATCTCGCGTCAAGCCTTTTTAGCTATAGCTAGAAAATCTGTCGGGTTTCCGGTACAGATAATGAGATAACCACATCACTTGTCGTGCATAAGTGCAAGTGCAATGGACGACGCCTTCGCCTCCGATTCACGTCTCCGTCGGGGCGCGACCAATTTGGCTATAAACCACAGCCAGCACTGTTCCTTGCAGCGAAATAATATTTGGAACTTTGTATAAGGAAAGCTCCACAACAGATAATGCACTGACCTTTTTTTCTGATTCTTTTGAAACAAAAGATTTTGTTTGCCTTATCCATTCATTAAGAAGAGGATATATTTTTTTCTGATTCTTTTGAAACAACAGATAATGCACTGACCTAAAATTAGCGAAAAACAAGGCTAAAACCATACAATACCACTAAAACCACGAGGCCACGCCCACACTTGCCACATGGCTAAGCCCAAACAAAACCAAACTCACAGTCGAAACCTCAATCCGTCAACACAAACGGCCATTCACCACCGTCAGAGAGAAGACGCCATGACTGCCATGGGAGGAGCAAACATGTAACACTCTAACGTAGATGAAGGAGCCAACCTTGGTAGGAGCTGCGCCAAAGCGATGCCGACGACCAACATCGAGGGAAACCTCGTGTTTGTACGACACTGGGTCAACGCCCTCAACAATCAAAAAGATTAGGGCCGCCACCCCCAACATCTGTATGCTTCCCCACACCCAGCAGATCGCCAACACTACCTTCCAGTACCGTTGTCCCGACTTGCCACCATTAGCACTCAATTCATGCCACCACGGTACTCAACTACCAGCAGCCCAAGCTACACAGGGCCAGCCGCTTGCAGACCACGACCGCCGCACCAACATCTGGGACGGCAATCCTGGACTAAAAGTCAAACCACCTACGTTGAGACGCGTCGACCGTGGTGAAAAACTCGCCGCCCTAGCTACACAAGGTTGTCACCCAAGCCAAGCCAAGCAACCACCCCACCTCATGAAACTAATGCTCACCATGGTTCCCAAGGTCACTGCCTTGACACACAAGGATCAACTTCTCGGGGCCACTACCGATACATCCACGTACCCAACGACAACAGACATGCAACAACATCCATGACTCTCCAAGGCGACACCCCCAAGAGGGGAGCGACGAAAACGCTGTAGTCACCCAATCTGGACAACCAGACTTTGAGTTTTCACCAGAGAGACCAAGTTGATCATGCGTAGATAGGAGGAAAATTTCTCCGGCAACACCTCCAAGAAAGCAAACAACATCCAAAAAGTGTCGTCGTCATCCGTGTCAACCCAAGATCGAGAATAGGCTTTCGCATCTCTCAACTCCAAACCCATAGGAAAAGCTTGTGCACGAGGCGTTGCACGCCATTGTCGCCAACCACCAGGCACCACCAATGGGAACCCTATGCAACACCACAAGCCCACACGTGTTGGGTACATATCCTGAGCCACCATGACAACCTCAACATTGTTGTCGCTCATAGCCCAGGGCCACCACCCCTCGACTTTGCTGGCCGGATCCACACATCTTTGTTGGACACACCTCTCATCTCTTGCATGCAATTGTGACGAATCAGCCACCGATTGAAAGACGGCACCCTCAAGAGGGAATTACAAATGACGCCCTCAATTATGACGAATCAGCCACCGATTGAATGAAGACGGCCCCAAGAGTGAAGTACAAACGATGATAGACAATTTAACCGAAAAGGTGGACCAAAAACATCTCTCGATTCTTTGGGATTGGAGTAACTCACAACCTATCTGATCAAAGCATGGTGGTGTGTGGGGTGGTGGTGGTGGTGATGAGGAGGTGGAATCAAGTCAGGATGAGTTGGACATACAAATGGAAGGGTAATTGAGTTCCGTCTCCACTAATTACACCTTTAACTCTGACTGAGAAGGTTTTCCTGAGATCAACACCAGCTTCCACAAGTTGCAACATGAGAATTTTGTAAGTCATTTTCGACTCTTTTACTGTTTACATATCATATCCTCTAACCCCCAAGCATGAAGTTGGATAGAACTAGAGATTCGAGTTTATACTTTTATAGGATGTCAAAGAATGAAGTAGTGTAGCCCCCAAGGCTCATGCTGGAATCTCACTTAGTTAAAATAATAGCCCGAGTCTTAGTAGACTTCTGACGCTGGTTACCATTCTGACTTGCAGAAAGTTAATATTTACAACCAGGAATTGATGAAGAACATCTTTGACAAGGAGAGAGAGGTCAAGGCTCTCCGTCTTGAAAATGCTCAACTTAAGCTCGAGAAACATGAAGCTAAAAGTAAGTTTTACCGGCTACCTCTTCTCGGAATTTTAATCAATGCCGAATTTTGAATTCGACTAACTTTATCTTTTCCAATCTAGCCTTGCTGACTCACTCTTGCAAACTCATGGAGGAAGCTGAGAATTTCAAGGTCTTGGAGGCAGAAAATGCTGAATTACGAGAGGAACTTCAAAAGCTGAAGGCTAACCACGAACGTAGTGTTAGCAATATCCTGGAATCCAGCAACTTGGCCACTAAAGAGCGCAACCGCATTATTGCTCGCCGAGAGAAAGAGATTTCAGATTTGAAGGCAAAGATGGACAAGCGGAGGGATACCACTCAAGCTCTACTGGATGACCTCGAGAGTCTACGAGAGGAAAGGACCAAAGTAGATGAATCTATCTTTGGTATGTTTGCTACCATTTCATCTCCTGTTTTGTTTTTTCCGACTGTTTCTATCAGATTTTGTTAACACTGCTCCTTCTGCATGGCCTCTCAACCTCCTGGATTCGGCTTCGTTTGAATCCCGCACCAGCCGACTTGTTGTAGTCGGAGATCTAATCCATGATTTTCACCAGTCTCTTGAAGATATTGGTGATACCATTGATCTCTCCAACTTAGGCAAGTTGTCCGCCTTTTACGTGTGTGATAAATCGAAGGATATTCCCCAACTGGTTGAAGATTGGAAAATATCGTATGCCCGTACAACAACGTACAATGCCCTTACCATGGTAATGAGCCACCATGGCAACATGGAAATTTGGCAAGTTATCAAGGGTTTTTCGGTTGTCAATGAAGACGACAATATTCAAAATGTTGGAAAAATTTGGAATTCTTGTGCCGGATACACTTGTCGTGTGGTCGAGATGACCAACTATGAGAAGCCATTCTTTCAATCCATTGAAGTACCTATGAGCCCCCCAACCGAAGATGATGAAGCATCCGACTAAGACAAGAAGACTGAGTCCTACATCCTCGTTTCGAAGAAAGATCACGGTGACTTGGGTGGTAGCACCAGCGGGCCGACAAATCCTCCATCTTCACCTGCAACATAGAATCCACAAGAAAACTTTGCATTACTCTGAAGCAAGTTGATGTAATAGTTAAACTATTTATTTTGTGGTGCTGTTTTGTAAGAATTTATGCTTTACTCTTAGCACTTTTTATTTATTTTGTGCTTGAATAGTTACTTAAACACCTTTTGTTCATACTTATTGTTTATCTGGCTTTCTGCATCATCCCTTTTGTGAGCGGGCAAACCTTTAGCACGGAACTTTTGTCGAGCAATAGAGCTCAGTTGCTAAACTAGTTTAAACTTGGAAACAAGGTCGACCTCTAGTACCAACAATTCACTACTCGGAAAATACCCACGTCTAAGCAATCAGACAAAGACCAAAGTATAAATAGAAAATGAGACTTACACCCTAAGGTAGCATTATGTTTGATTAGTAAGTGGATTTTGAAATTAGAAGATAGTAATGGTGTTTGGGAAAAGTTGGTTAGAGCTAAATACTTAGGCAGGGTTAATCTTTCTCAGTATGTTGTTAGACCTACTGAATCACATTTATGGCAGGGGTGATATAGGTATCTCCTTTATTTTATAGATGTTGAAGTAAATTAGTTGGTAATGGGGTGAATACTATGTTTTGGGAAGATATTTGGATAGGTAAAATTCCCCTTATGGAAAAATATGCCAACTGTATAATTTTACTTTTAGTGTACACATTTCGGTAGCTAAAGTCTTTGAGGAAGGTTGGTGGTGCATTAGATTTAGAAGGGTGTTGTAGGGGAGACAACTAAGCTTTGGCACGAGCTCAAGGATCTCTTCTCTGGCTTGGTGTTGACTGATGAGAAAGATAGAATGTTTGTGCTTTCAAAGATTTTTGGAAGGTTAGGATACCATTAAGAGTCAAATTTTTACTTTGGCTGGTCTTTAAAAATAGCATTCTGACTAGAGATAATATGGCTAGAAGAAAATGTGTGGGGAATAATAAGTGCAATTTTTGTTGTGAAGTATAAACGTAACTAGCCTATCCCCCATGTAAAGGATTTCTCCATCATGACCATTAACTGTGCAGTAGCTAGAGATATGTCTAGAGTATTGTGACGTGTGTGGTAAATAGAGATAAATCACCTAGAAAAGTAGATGAGGTGTGTGCCTGAGCTAAGAATTTTCTGGGGAAAGATTTGAGTTTTTGCTTCTAGTGTGGAAGTTGTGTTGTGGGGTTGTGGAAAGTTAGAAATAAAGCTTGTTTTCAAAATATTTATCATGTAGATCCTATTGTGGTAATGTTTAGTATTTCACGAATGCTGGAATTTTGGTCTAATCTGCAGAGGAGGGCTCTTTTGGCGGTGTCAAATGAGGTGTTCAATAAGAGCAAGGGTTGGGGCCCGATTATGAAGAGGATGGAGAATAGATACCTCTTTGTGTTTTGGTGATCCGATTTGGAGAGTGCCAAATAGATCTTGTTGGGTGAAAAGCCTTGTATTTGAGATGCCTTGGAGTTGTTTTAAACTTTTGTCTTTCGGTTCTCTGGTAGTTTAAGAGTTTCAGTTTGGTGAATCTGGTGGCTGTTAGTTTCTTAGTAGTAAAGTTTTTTTTTTACTTTTTTGTTGCTTGCTGAGGCGCTGTTTGTTGTTGGACTTGAACACTGCAACTATGTTGACAATTAAATCAACTATATCCGGATTTTCTGGGTCTGAGGTTTCAATAAAATAAAGTTGAGGGCGTGTGCTCCTTTTGTAAAGAAAAAAAAACAAACATCGGTGGGAGCTTCAGTTTTACTCTGCTAACAATTTTGGTATCCACTGATCGCACCCCAACAGAAACGCAGAAGCAGAGAGATGCGTAGAAAAGTGAGTTAACAGAGGACAAAGAAATCACCATCTTATTATTATACTATCAACAAATGTACACACATAAGGCATAGCTTAAGCCAACAAACAACACCTCGGCGGCAGCAGCAGCAGCAGCAGCGACCGGGTGGTGGCAAGCAGAGCAGTAGCACTCGACACCGAACAGTGTGTGACAACAACCGGATGAGCATATCCCTGTGTAGAAAGAAAAAAAATGAAGAGCAATATACCTAGCAGAGGGCACCAGCTGAGCTACGGTCGCTCTGAAGAAGCAAGCACCGGCAGCAGAGCAGCTACGAGCTGGACCCCCTCTCTCACTATCCCTAATCCTCCTCCTGCCACTAGGAGTGGCATCTAAATTTTACTACAACCTTAATTACACTAGTGTGAACTGAAGCAAGTGTGAGCTAAGTATGGACAGAAAGAAACCAACTAGTGCTAACTGTAGGGGAAGGGAAGATACCGGGGATGCCTATGGCTCCTCCCTCTGGTAAACTTCCTCCTCTGCTTCTTGCCGACCTCCGGGAAACGTGGAGGGGCGGGCAAGCGGCGGGGCTCGATCGGCTCAGGCCTGGGATTCGAGCTCGCTGCCGGTGATGAAGGTGCCGTGGAATCCGTACGGCACGCGGGACGGCAGCTGGATGGTTGCCTCCAGTCGCATGTCGGCGGCATTGACGACCAGGAGCTCCGAGGTGCCGGCGGCCTCGTCGTGCACGAAGGTGAGAATGTACCCGTCGTCCTCGCCGCGCGAGGTGGCCGGGTCCATGGGCACGAAGCAGGGCTCGCCGCCGAACCGGCCCTCCCCGTACTCGAACTTGGTGAGCTGGCCCGTGGCGAGGTCCACCTTGGCGAAGCCGGACACCTTGGGCCACGGCTCGGCGACGGCCAGGTAGGCGTAGCGCGTCTTGCGGCCCAGCAGGTTGGAGTTCACCATGCCGACCTCGAGGTTGACCTGGTCGGCGGGCGCCAGGATGGGGCGGCGCGTGGACTGGCCCGTGCGGGTGTTGAGGCGGATCTCCGTGAGCACGCTCTCGAGGCACTCGTCGGAGTCGTTGAAGATGGAGTCGGCAGGGGTCATGCAGGAGCCGATGACCACCACCTCGTCCGTGTCCTGCTCCTCCCACGCGTTCCAGAGGTGGAAGCAGAAGCAGTCCGGCACGTCCACCCACACCATCTCCGACGCGTCCGCCGCGCACTTGGGCAGCACCCCGAAGCGGGACGTCTTCTCCTTGTCGAGCACCACGGGGGACCCGCCGCGGAGCATCTCCTGCAGCTTGAAGACCACCTGGTGGTCGGGGACGACGACGAAGTTCTCGGTGATGGCGAAGTCGTGGATCATGGTGGGCTGGTCGAGCGGGATCTCGACGTCGGCGGACTTGGTGCCGTCGGCGGCGAAGTAGAAGTACTTGAGGTAGGGCTTCTTGATGACGTCGTAGCTGAGCGCGTGGAGCTCCCCGGTGGCCGGGTCGAGCTTGGGGTGCGCGATCATGGGGCACTGCAGCTGCCCGTCGAAGTCGTATCGCCCCACGGTGTGCAGGTCCCCGTCGTCGGTGACGCGGACGTGGTACGGGATGTCGTCCTCGGACATGGCGAGCAGGTGGCCGTTGAAGTAGACGAGCCCCGCGTTGGCGACGCCGGTCCCGCGCGACGGGTCGACGAGCCCGCACGCGGCGCGCGCGTAGAATAGGGCGAGGCGGGCGATGCCGGAGTGGCCGTGCAGCTCGCCGATGGCCTTGGGGAACATGGGGCGTCCGAGCGCGCGCTCCTGCCTTAGGCGCTCGGTGTCGGTGAAGCGGGACGCGTACGTCTCGGCGACGCCGTTGCGGATCCGGAGGGCGTGCACCATGCCGTCGCCGTCGAAGAGGTGGTGCCCGGCGACGGGGTCGAAGTGCGGGTTGGCGCCGTTGCGCGCGTACACGCCGTTGATGAAGGGCGGGATGCGGCCGGTGACCGGCAGCGCCTGCGCGGGAGGGGTCTCGCCGACGGGGGCGAAGTTGCCGGCGATCTGCACCGCCGGGTCGACCGTCCTGGACAGGCCGTGCGGGCGCTCGAGCACGCTGGCCACGAATCCTTCCTCGAAGGCGTCGAGGGCCATGCCCGCCGCGCGCTGGAAGAGGTTGAGCTTCTTCTTCTCGTCCTCCCTCCGTACCACAGCCTTGGGGGCGGCAATGGCGGGCTTGGCCGGCGCGAAGTGGGACGGGACCGGCGCGCGGGCCGCGGCGCCGGAGGGCGCCTGATGAGGCGCGGAGCTGACGGCGCGGGCGGTGACCCGGACCGAATTGCGGGGTCTGGAGGAGCGCCCCCCCGTGGGCCTGTGTATGGAAACAGAGGTGGACGCTGTGAGTGTCTGCATCGTCGCGGCGAGGATGGTTTTGGCAAGAATCTCGTCGGGTTTACGGCGGAATTGGCGTGTGTGGGTTTTGCGAGTGTGCGAGCAGGCAGGGGAGTGCTGTGGTCTGGATGGACCGGTGGATGAGTTGGGAAGGAGGTCGGGTGCGAGCCTATATATAGAGGTTGGAGCAGGAGGCAGGGGAGGGAGGGAAGCGCGATGGAGAGATGATGGGGAGACGCGTCGTCGGGAGTGGGATTGTGGGGGGTGGGTCAGTGAGGTGAGGTGGGGGCATGGACGGTTTGAGTGGGGGAGTCCAAGGAGGACTTATTGACACGCTGGGAGGGCGCCCACGTGGTGCGCTGCGGGGGGCGGCAGCGGGGACGGGCTGACTGGGACGTGCTGCCCCGAGCATCCCCTGCTTACCTGCTGCTCGGCGTCTTGGCTTCTCCACACCTTTTTTTTTAATAAAGGATATTTGTGTGGACGGATTAGATAACACAGTAGGACGAGCAACGACTAGCGATCGAGTTCTCGCCCGCCGCGGTCACACAACTCGGAGGCTGTTCTTTTCTCTGCCTTTGTCCCTCCCCTTCCCCATCCCTTGGTACTTGCACCTTGGACTCTTCCATGTGCTGGCGATTATACTGCCAAGCTTTCTCCTCCTCATTTGTATAACATCCTGTTTAATTAGGAGATCGACAACATGGTACCATTAGCAGCGTAATTAAACAGGATCCCGTCGATGTGGCAATGCTTCGACGCGCGAGCTTGCAAGTCACCCGACCGCCTGCCGTCGATGGACGCTCGCGCTCGCACGGCGCAGATGGCCGTCTGCGACAAGGATGGCCCTCTGGTACCGTTCGTCCGGGGACAGTTGGACAAATGGAACCGCCGAGGCACTAGTTTCTTGCTGCCCCTACCTATTTGGCCCTGCGGCAGGCACGACGCTCGTCAATCGATCGTGCTTGGTCGGCGGAAAAAAAGGCGTAACGGAGACTCGACAGGAGCATCTCCTAACGTCCGTATGCCAGATCGAGACACGTTTTAGTTAGTAATAACTCGTGGTCGTTAGCTTAATTAACCCCGGGAGGAAGAGGAGGAGGCTACGCAGCATGGTTCCAAGTATCAAGGGGGACGGGAAGGGGACAGGGCGCGGGGTGGTGGGCCCAGGTGCTGTGTGTCCCACGTGGTCCCGGAGCGAGGCCGTGGCGGCGTTTTCTTCCCGTCCGGCGACGCGATCCTCCGCCTTGGTTTGGCTCCACCTCCACGCGAGCGTTCACGCGCCACGTACACCATCCGGGATGAGATGAGAGATGGACCGCATGCAGCTAGGGCCATCCCACGGCGCGGCCATGCATGCCCCCCTCCACTCTTGACACCCCACATGGCCCCATTTGGCACGGCCGGACGGCCGGACAGTCGGCTCGCTGCCCGGCCTCTTTCTTCCTAGTACCAGCGCCGCGGCAGCGTTTCACATGAGCTCAGCAGCCATTGACCGGTGAGTGAGCGGCTGGTGATTTGGTCGGTACAGTACAGCCCGACCAGCCGGTGGTTCTGTTTAATTTACACGGCGACGACATGCACGGTGGACCACACTGGACTCTTGTTTTTTTCCTTTGCGTGCGCAGAAAATGAACTCCGAACAGTGTCTTTGACTAGCGCGTGTACTCGGACCAGCGACCAGTGCACCAGTGAACGCAGAACTACTCCTACGGAGGTGCATGCGTACGTACGTGCTGACTTCTGCATCGTTTTGTTGACACTGTTGAGCACGTACGTACGCGGAATGCTCTGTCGAAACATGGTTGGTTGGTGGACGACGCGCTCGGCATGCGCATCAACGTGTGGATCGTGGCATCAAAGTAGTACTACTACGAGCATCGGCACAAACTTAAAACTCGTCATGTGGCAAGTAGCAATTTACCGAAACTTTTATTACGTGCTTGATGTATATTTTCCATATTGTTTTCGAGCAATGAGCAGGAAGCTCTGTCTTTACACTTAGTACAAGACCCTCAAATCTCTATATAGAAATTTCTTCGGTTTCAAATACCTAAGCACATCACAAAAACACTCGAAACATTGATAGTCTCTTACCTAATGTTATCCTCCCTAGAGATATAGATGAACTAATAATATTATTACTACGACACAACGAAGTAAACACCACTACGCCGGCTAACATATTCCTTTTTGAAGCCATTCTCCCTTGCATTAGCCTTGCATCTTGAGAAACTTTTTTCCTTTATAAAAAACCGCTTAATTGGTCTGGGTTATCGAATAAGATGACGGCTTAGGAAAGCCAAAACATGGCCGGCTTGGATAGGTGGAAGACAATCCTAATGCGTTGTATATTAAAAGTACATTTTTAGGCATTAAATATATAATTGAGATGAAGCTCTTCGTTGCAATTTATCTTAATGTTGCATCTAATAGAGTTAAAACTTCATATATTTTTGTGAGATATAAGCATAAGTTGCACTGGCTTTGATAATAAGAGTTGTATCTAGGTTGTACCCCATTTTTTATTAATTATGTTTCCACGCCGTATTTCACCTCATTGGTCCCTAACCTTAGGTGAAATTACCCTAACTACAAAGGTAGAATAAGCTAACCAACAATGGTTCAACATTCATGCCTAAAAAACCTAAAATTTACTACCAACCCTGGTGAACCCAACTAGTCAATTAAACCATAACTTGTTCATTGTATCATCCAAGCATTAGAGCTTAGATATAAGCAGAGATCAGGTGTGTGCATTGAATTTATTCATAGAAAAATCTAGATAATTTTCGCGCTTTTGATTAAACCTTGTCAAAGTGATTAAAGTTTCTCTTAACTTGATGCAATTGAAGTAGATCATCAAGTTAAGTGTGATAAGTTGCAATATGACATTTGCTAAAAACTTCTTTTGGTTAAAGGTAATTTGATCTATGGGTTAGATCAAATGGAATAAAAATGAAACAATAATACATTACTTAAGAATTAAATACCAAACCATCCAAAGATCATATCATGATATTTCTTACAACAACTCATGGATAAAAAATCAAGTACAAACTTAAGTACAAGAAATTCAATGACCAAATCCTGATTTATAATTTGCATACCAATCCCTACCATGAATATCATGGTATTTCTTAAACAATAAATCTTGAAATTATAACTAGTGGAAAGGAAATAAAGTAAAGACTTTCCATAATTGACATTAGTTTATTTGTCATTACCTCTATTGGACCATGTTCTAGTATTAGGTAATCATAAGTGTCTGATGATCAACTCTTGACCTTTCAGCTCTTAACCTACTATATTATTTATTTCGAAGCATTCAAGGAAATTAGTAAGAAGAGAGAAACCAGATATGATAGAATGTGTCATCATCTTTAGGAAGAGAGTCTTAAGAGAAATCAACCCATTTGAGAGTTGGAGGAGTTAACCCACTCATGACTTGACCATAAGAATTATCTGAAGTTAAGAGTGAGCTGATAACTAGGAATCGCAAGAAAACTAGTGAGGATAGAGTACCAAGGAGTAGTCTTGTTGATCCAGGTAGGTATAGTCATGTACTAAGCTTCCTTAGTTAAATAGAACCTCTAAGAGAATAGTTGTAGTGCTAGTTCAATGCTTAATTGACCATAGATCTTGTGTAGGCACGCAACTGGAAACCTAAGATATATGTGATCAAGGATGGTGTTAATCATTCTTAAGTCACTAAGAGAATTTGACAAGATGCTATAGAGTTGTCCTGGTTATGAAAAGTTAGATAAACTTGTATAGTAAACTATCCTAGGTTGGTTATTTCATGAGTTAAGCTAGTATAAAATGAAGTATGGAATCCGAGTTACATGGAGTAGTTAAATCCATGCTGTTTTGGCCATGCCCATAAAAGAGAAATCTTGGATTATAGAAGTAATACCATCCAACTTAGAGTTAGTTATTTATACCTAGGTTGTAATGTAGATTGTGGTCATACAATCCATTGGATGTATATTGGTGGTTATAGAATGATAAAGGAGTTGGTAAATGGAGTTAGTGGCAACTCTCATAAAGTGATGGAATCCAGCCTTAGTAGTTTTAGCTAAGCAAGTATGTTTGGGATAAGGTTATGTAAGGAGGCTTAGTAATAAACTTCTAAGATTCCTAAATGAGATTAAATAGTAGATTAGAAAGAAAGAGAGTCAAACATCTAACAATTGTGAAGTCATCAAAAATAATACCAAAGATAGAAGCTATCTTTATTAGGAGGATTTGTAGAGCTTTGGCGTCAAGCTCCTAAGATTCACAAATTGATTTAGGAAGAGAAATTATGACGAGAGAATAAGTACGAAGTGAACTCGTCATGGTAAGCCATGATGTTTATAATGGAGCAATAGTAAGCTTAGGAAAGGTATGCCACGATTAGAAACTTAACTTATGAAGCAGAGAAGAGATGAGCCTATCTTAGCTTTGATCAAAGGAGTATGATCCAAGTCATTCGAAAAAATGCTAAGAAGGATTACTACAAGAAGGATTACACCAACAAATACTAAGAAGGATTACTACAAGAAGCTGGAGTTATTCAGTGAAGCCAATGAGTCAATGTCTACATCAAGCAAAGTGGAGACAAAGTTCTAGAATAGAGAGGAGTAAAAACTCTAACTCATAGAACCTATTACTGTAGGGCATTGTTGTAGTAGCAATCGCATGGCAGTTAGTGTTAAAGATGGACTTATTCTTAGTTTAGTTCTCGAGCTGCTGCTATTTCTGGTTTTTTCCTTCGTAATATTATTCTTCCTCTCTATACTTAAGAGTTTTTCTAGATCTTTTGTAAAACTTTGAGTTGTAATCTATAGTCATACATTGGACCACGATATTTCTGTTGTAACCCTCTGAGGGATGTAATATTGTTGGAACGGTGTTTTGTTGGTGTTATGTCAACGACTTACATACTACACCATGTAGTGGTATGCCGGGTCATCAGAACCATTAAGCAGAAAATGTCGTTTCCAGCATGAGTGACAAATATAGCAAAATATGTTCCATGTCTGTAATGAATCGAACAAAAAATGAGACATGTAAACATAAATAAGGGGCAACGTTGCAACACATATGACATTTAAAGTTCCATTCCAAGCATAAAATATAGGGTCCCTCGATGCTTAAACGAACTTCAATGTGTTGAAACTCGGGGAGAGCGAGAGATGTGTCATTGGAAGTACATTATTCTTGTTTTATCCGGGGCAAAACACATTGTCCGTCTGTGTAGTATTTGATACTCATAGAGGAGTCAAACCTACAAACCACACGCTATGGCGAGATAGCGTAAGGTGTAGTTTAATTTGTTAAGTGAATTGTTTTATCAACGTATAGTATATAAGACATGGTTCGCGACAAGAAAAATAACATCTTCAACATGGTTTATGTTGTTGTGAAAGGAAAAAATAATTATATGGCATAAAATTAGATTGATCTCATATTAAAAAGTCTCATTAAAAAGAGAGTACTCCTTTAAAAAAAAAACTTGTGATTGTAGATTCTATATGCCAGATACCAATGGATTAATTCTCATTCATTCAAAAAAAAAAAAACTTACCAAATCCAAATACAGAGTATTAGTTGCACGTGGGAACGGAAGCACCACCGACCATTGTTTTTGACGGGGGCCAGGGCGAAATGTGGACACCCCTGACTGAAAGTCTTGTAGTACGTGGAGTCCTACAATTCGTCAACAAAGCAAGCTACTGCAATCAGTGTGAGTGATGTGCAATTAGACACGTCTAATTAACTCATGCTTCCTAATCAATCAGGTGGGCAGTCGCGGAAGGCATCGACTAATCTGAGCAAGGAAGGCCGACATGCCCGTTAATCCGGCCGCGGATGATTCCGACCCGGAGAATACGACGTGACAGCGTACGCGTATCACGCTGATTGGCGGCTTGATCGCTCTTAACCGCGAAACACAGTTCCACGAGCCCGGTCAAACGGAAACGGACACAACCTTGCTACTGCTACCGGACAGATGGACGTCACGCAGCGGCCAAAAACGGCAACTCGTAACGTGCGTTCCAGGGCCTTTCCAGCGTGCGCCTCTGTTGCAGCCTCGACGGCGACGTCACTGTTATTTACGGTGGTGGACTATGGCCGGGAATATTATTTCGGGAGATTTCAGATTCGTGGGAGGAAAAAAAGCTGCCGGGACGCGTGTGATGCTGTCATTGGATGGCGCTGCCAGGTGGCGCCGGTGACGGCGGTGCCCGGGCACACGCGTCGCCGCCCAATTGGCGCGCGCGCGCATGCCGTGCTTTCCATGCTAGTATGAAATCTGCTGTCGCGCGGTCGTTTTCCGTGACCCGCCGCTCGCTAGCTGCTGAAATTTTTTGGAGGTACATTCCGCGTCGGGGTCGAGTAGAAAAAGAAACGTTTCCGTTCCTTCTATTTTATCCGTTTTGGACCACTTTATCGAGCCTGAATTGGAGTTAGATTGTCAGTTCGCTTTTTTTTCTTTTTTTTGCATGGTGATCTTGGACTCGCACGTCGGTGTTGTCTTAGCGGTTTCTATCAGGTCTCCATGTGTCGACAGCGCATTTTACGGGCTTTCCCCGGCCGCCATGGAATGGAATCCCGGCCGAAATATCTTCTCGCTTCAGTTCAGGTGCAAGCGTACGAACTTGCCTGCTCGCGATCGGTCAATCGATCAACGCACTGCTGGGTACATGAGGACAAACTGCACGGTTGGCCGGTGACGTGAAACCACAAGTTTTGGACCTCCCCGGAAAACGATGAAGACCAACAAGAAAAAAAACTCACTACTGTAAGAAGTTAGGGACGAAACGTGTTCCTCGCAGTTGAGTTTTCTTCTCCCATTTTCTGTCGACCTCTCCGCGAGCCAGGCAGTAGTGACGCTGCTCGCTCGTTCCCTTCTCCTCGGGTCAGCGTCGCGTTGCATGCACACCACGGGACTCGATCGTAACGGCTAACGTGCCCATGCTCCAGTGGCGGTCGCGGCGAGTGGCAACAGCGACGCCGCCGCCCACGCTTTGCTCCCGACCCCCCCGCCGTAAGCACTTTTCCGACCGGAGGAGGTTCATCCCCAGACCGTTTCAACGACGAGTTTTCTGTCTTTTGTTTAATCTCGCCTTCTCCTCGCCCGCTCGCCGTTGCTGGTCACACGTTTCGTTATCTGCTCTAATAATCAGGCGCCCTTTTTGTCATGGCTAACGGAACTGATTAACCACACGCGATTCTCTAATGAAAAAAGGCGTTTTGGTCGGCGAATTCTTTTCTCTTCTCTATTTATGTTGCACGACACCAGCGCGGGTCGTTTTCCATGTCCCCGCTAACTACAACTACCTATAACTGACGACCCGATTATATATATTACTAATCAAAGAAACACTTCTCTCTCAACCCGCGCGCCGGAGAGGAAAACGGCATGGAGACCAGAGGCGTGCATACGTTACGATCGCCGATTGGGCACGCACGAACTAGCTAGATTTTTTTTGAAAGAACTTCTCGCATTAAAAGAAACATACCACAGTACAAAGCACACACACAAAAAAATTATAACGAAATCCTCGAGATGCCCTTCGTATTCAACCCCCAGACCGTGTTGACGGCGCGCCGCCGCTGCCACTCCTCCCTGAGCCAGCCTGACGTTCTTGATAGCGGATGGAAAGATCCGTCGTGGAGACGAAGAGAAAGAAGTAACCGCCGAAACTCCTCGACGATCCGAAGATCCCCACAGCCAGAGGAAATCCCCTTAATAGACACACCATTGCCAAGATCTGAAGAGAATCAGCAAATATGACGACGCTAACCCTCACGGGCCCTTCGTTGACTCCAGATCGGACGTCCACGAGGTAGAGAGAGGCCGGAGAGACATTAGTCCAACATGCAATCGTCGCCTCCACCTCACTGATGCCGCTAGGGAGACAAACCAAGAGAAAAAAAATACCTACAAGAAATCAAATGATGAAGACGATGGGTCCCAACTCCTCAATCCGCCGGCGTGGCCGCCAGACGGAGGGGAGGAGGGGGACTAGAAGGTTGGATCTGGGAGAGGGCGGCTGACGGCGTGAGAAGAAAAGAAAACTTCCCTTTCAAACCACCCGTCATCGCCATCGATACGAACTAGCTAGATTGATAGACTGTATATCCATCATGATTTAGAAGTAAGATATTAGTAATTATTAGTTTTATTATTTGTACAGCTAAATAATACTCTCCCGTCTTAAAATAAATGTCAGAAATTTGTCTAAATTTGGATGTATCTGGGGATAAATATACTCCCTTTGTTTTTTATTACTTCGAGTTCTATGATTTTTCAGAGTCAAACTTTATCAACTTTGACCAAAAATATAGAAAAATATATCAACATTCATTATTCCACATACATATATTATGAAACTATACCTTACGAAGGTTCTAATGATACGATAAGTTTTACATCTAGATGCTTTTATTTTTTGTAAGTTTTTGGTCAAACTTCAATTTTTTTTGATTTTAACTAAATCCGAAATACAATCTAACTGTGAACAGAGGGAGTACGGACATGCTAAAACGATATACACAGTAAAACAGAGGGAGTAGTATAATAACTCCGTATGATAAATGTTTTATGTTGATCCAAATTTTACAAAATAAATGTCAACTTCTGACGGAGCGGAGCGAGACCCGTCGCCGGAGGATTGGGCCTATGTGGATCTTGATGACCTAGGTTACCACTGCTATATATAGTTCTTGTAAGTCACCGGCTAGGATAAATTGCATTTGTGAAATCCTCGGCGTTGTGTAAACGCTCCCCGTTATAATAAAGTTTCGCTGGCTGACGTCCGTGGTTTTTCCCCTCTCTTTATTGAGGAGGGTTTTCACGTTAAATTTGTGTCCTGGTTGCTACGATTTTATTTTCGTTTTTTATTATTTACTTGTCGCAAAGCTAAAATAAAGAGTGAAATAACGCTGCGCACAACGATTTTGTGCTGCGACTTTAGACCTAACTTCCTGTCTGAGACTTTAGACTTAATTTCCAAACCTAAAGATGTAACTACACCGACACAAAAATGCATAGCCAGTCACCTGCTGACCAATAGTTGGGCAGCATGATCCCAAAGACCGTACACGTGTCAGGCCTATCTTGCTCGCGAATTGGTAGTAGGTCGTTAGGCCATAAAAATGAACACCCCCATTTTAGTGGCAACATAATCACTCTGCTGATCGATTCCGTTAGCAGTCTCTCTCTGCTGCGCTTTGGTTTGGCATCCGCCGGATTTCCATTGGCGGATGCAGATGCTTCTAGCTAGCTTTTCCGATAATAATTAGTTTTGTTTTAATTATTTCTCGGGCCCGCCTGATCTCTATTGTTCCTAGTAGCTCGCCTACCGCTTCTGTTTAGTGGCTAGAATGTCAGGTCACGGGGGCTAATGATGTCTCGAATTGACCGGGAATAGTGGTGCTACGCAGCCGGCCGGGAGGGATAGATCACAGATGCGTGTTCTTGTGCTCCACCTGATTATATACTACTCCCTCCGTTCCAAAATAAGTGACGTAGGTTGTCTAGATTCGGATGTATCTAGTCTTGTTTTAATATAAGATACATCTAAATCTAGAAAAATGCAAGTCACTTATTTTGGGACGGAGGGAGTATATACTACATGCATGGACCATAGAGCTCGTGAACTGTACCAAAATGTGTGTAGAAGATTAAGCACGCTGCACTGCCGTACGTCCGCAAGTTAGATAGGTATCCTTGTCTGCCTAAACTCTAGCCTCTATAGGTACTGCATCCACTCTGCATGCATGCATGTCAGCAGGCTCATTTTTTAGAAATGTGATCCTTGTGGTTGTGCATAGAGAGAGCGTGTACGTACTTGCTCTAACTTATTGGTGATCAGACAATAACGTGCATGACACAACATCCTCACTTAGTGAGCTAGCCAGTCGGGCAGTAGCTAGTACTGCACCTGTCCTGTTCCTGCTGTCAATTCCCCAGCATTACGGAGCTAGCTTAGCAAGTTGCAAGTTCGATCGAGCACTTGCAGGTTGCAAGTTGCAACGAGGAGGCAGTGGGATGGATGATTATCAGTTTATCACATCGATCTACCGCCCGTCCGCGCAATGCCATGCATCACCACGCTTAGCTAGCTAGGTGGTGTGGTGTGCACCACACACGCCTGCCTGCCGTAGGGTCACGTATACGTACGACTACAACATTCTAGTAGTACAACACACGTGTACAGCATGATTAAATGTGTGGGGCGAAATAAACTGAGAGGAGAAAACGAAGCTTAGCTACAAGCTCAGCCATGCATCCATGTAAGTGGAATGTGGATGCTCCCTCCACATATGCGTATAGCTTAGTTAACTGGCATTTTGTGGCCGGTGGATCTGCTCCTTCCATCAAATTCAACCGTCAGATCGGGTCGGCAAAATTGAGTGGAAAAGCGACGTGGCGAATTGGAACATGACATTCGCTGTTGCGGTCGATCTGCTCCTTCCATCTCATGTTTGTTTGAAAGGCTGCACGCACCCTCCTTGTCCTTTTATTGGTTGCCCTGATGCAAACTAATGTTGTTTGGTTGCCCACATGGGGCTGCATATGGTTACCATGTTTTCAAATATGATGACATTATCATCCCATTGCATATTACATCCGATGATAGAGAGGTCAGAGCAAATCGAGTTTCACAATCACCACAAGGAGGACGACGATGGCGAACTTGATATTACGGCATCTCCAGCGGGCCGACTCATTCGACCACAAGCAGTTCAAATCGGTCTGCGCGGACACCCGGACGGCCAAAACTTGCCCCATCGGTCCGATCCAAATGACCACGCTTGTCCCAGCCGATCCATTCCCCACTTAAAAATGCGCTAGGAATGCATCGCCGCAGACGCCTCGTGTGTCCTCCCTCGTCTTCTCGCGTGCTGCAGGGGCTCGCCTGGCAGCGACCCAACGGCCACTAGTCTCTAACCCAAAAGCCATCAATGGTGTAGACCGACACCTAGGCTGGCCGCTCGACTTCAATGTCGGCATAATGACCTCCATGTCGGCATCCAATGCCCTCGCCTTTTTAAACAGGGCCCGCGACCATCTTATCCACACAACACCACCTCATTCCCCACCCCAGAGGCAACGCTGCAGCCAAGGCAAGCAACATATGATCGAGGAGAGCACGGCTAGGATGACCACCGGGTCCTAGGCATGGGCGAGGTCAGAGAGAACAACGTGGGGGGCTAGGCCAGAACGTTTAGCTAGCGCCTTCCTTGTCGCCACCGGTGTCTCCATCTCCATTACCTTCGCCACCACTTGCACCCATCAACAACCTCGTCGGTTTCGAGTTCGGTGTCACCATCCACCTGAGCATGAACTGGGACAGGATTCGTCTCCCCCAGAGGTTCGTGTCTGTCTTCTATGGGTAGGAGCCCCACCATGTTGTGTTGTAGGTACCTGGCAACTTGACCCGTATCTGGTCCGTGGAGGTGCTGTTCGACCACCTTGGGTAGATGTAGCTCGAGAACATGTGGAGGAAGTTCGCTCATGATCACGACATTGAGGTCACACAACAACATGGAGCACGGTCCCTAGCGCTTAAGACGCTAAAGCGTAGCCTTAGTCACCGCACTCGCGCTACGAAAAAAAAGCCGTCAGGGATAACTGCTTCGAGGATTCTGAAACATACAGCGGATTTTTTGGCGCGGCACAACGTGATCCGTCGATCTAGCGCTTTTGTGGCATGGCAAAGGATGCACCACGTTACATTACAAAAGACGGGGGGAATTTAGTACCGCGTAACCGCCATTATCTGCGGTGTTACACCGTCCAACATCACTGAAAGTTAATTACGTTAACAATAACTGATTTACGTTGTTAATATCATTGCAATTCGAACATTTTAGTTTATTTATATATAAAATATCCATTACATCATATCATATTACACTGGATTTGATCCCCTCTCAATTCAGTAGATGTACCTCTAAAACCTAAAAGTACACCTAATTAGGAGAAAATACCTATCTAATCCTAGACTTCTTGAGCGCCTCTCTATTCCGATCGACATCAACATCATGTCAGCATTGAAGATTCTATACTCGCCAACATCATCAAAACGGATCTGACTTTGAGCACACGTCATATGTTGGTAAGTTCGCTTGGAACTGAAAGAAGAACAAGAAATATGATTAAGAGAAGAAAGAGCAAAACAGTGGACCTGAAAGAGCAAGCCAATGAAGATATGTACGGAAGATAAGGACCAGACCCGTGGATCGGACAAGCCAATGGCGGACCCGCGCAAGATCCGGTGCGGCGGGGCCGAGCAAGATCCGACGCGGATAGGACGTGCAAGATCTGGGACAGTCCACGCTAGATCCTACTCTACCCGGTTGAGATGCTGCATATGGAGTTCTTGAGTTAGAGGTGTCTGTGTGAGACACATACTAATAATGGGATTAGTTTCTAGGGTTCCTCTGTATTATATAGAATGGGGAGTGGGGAGTATAAAGTCTGGGCCATTTGAACAAGTGCGGTCCAGACATCTATATTTTTGGGCCGCATTCGCAAGGGCACATAAAGAAATTGCATAACACTTTCCTTCTCCCTGCAGCCACACATGAGAAGGATTGGAGTAATAATCTAAAAACAAAAAGACGAGAAGATTGGAGGAGGCGAAGGGTCTTGCTTTAATTGAGGGAGCGGATCTCTCAAAAAATAAAAATTACGGGAGTGAAAAAGAAAAACATTCATTCCTGGTCTATGATAAAAATGTAAACAAATAAGTCTAACAGACAACAACTTTTAGTGGTGGATCTCACCACTTAGTGTGATGCGTTTGAACAGTCAGCACGATGCTTACCATCCACGACACAATCGTAACAACCTCCATCGAGCTACCACGACATTCGGTGCCGTTAGGCTTGCCAGTCATGTATCACGGTACCATAATCCACCAGTATCGAGTGTGCCATGACACATAAGTGTCCGTCGCAACAAAATGGTGACGCGACAGCCCATCCGTCACACATCCAACTATTGCAGGTACTTTTCACTTGTGCCGCCCAAAAATCTGTCGGGTATGGGGTGAAGGGGTTCGGGGCAGAAAACACAAAATTTTCCTAAACGAACACACCTAATGCCAAGATCTATCTAGAAGTAATATCGTAACAGCGGAGGTTTCGGATACGTACCCTTATAGTCCGAAAGTGGTTAATATTACGAGAGGAACATGGATGACTTAGTCGTACTCGTAGTCGACCTCAAGGTCTCGAAGCTCCTCGCAGGTCACCCTTTGCTCCATCGTGCAGCAGTCCGGCTCATGATAATTAAGGTGACAACTCATGTTTTCGCACACATACAGTGTACGATAACAACCCTCGATTCTCTAATCCCTACCGAGAGTGTGGAATTAGATCCTCTGGCTGGAATCCCTGCAGCGCAATGGCGTGATGCAGGTGTATTGACTCTTGCGTGTGCAATTCTTCCAGGGACCGCACCATCACAAGAGGAAAATGAGAGAGAGAGTTCCCTGCGGAAATGCCTCAGAGAAATATTGGATTGTTTGTTCCTACCCCTATGCCGCTCCTTATATAGGAGAAGGGAGGGCACTCCCTTCCCTCAAGTCTAGGGGTGGGACTAAAGGAGAGGAGGTGGGAGGAGGCTCTAGGGTGGGGCACCATGGGCTGGCCGACTGGGGTGGGCCCCACCCCGCGCACAACACCATGATGGGCGGTTGGGCCCCTAGGCGGTTGGCCTTACCTAGGGCAATTTCCCCTCTTCTTGGGCCTTGTTCCTTCGGGAACCTGGCCTAGAGAAGTTACCCTTTCAAATTAAATTTTAATAATATATTTAATATTAATTACATTAATTAATCTAAAATACATATTATGAAATCCCATTTGACCCGAATCACTTTTTGGTTCCCTCTGAACGACTTCGAATTCTCCCGGAACATGGTTCTCTCACTGAACACTTCCGTTCTCTGTTCTCTCTCATCCCGTGATTCCGATGCTTCCATAACGATCTCAAAGTGTCATTGTACGCTTAAGCTTGTTACCCTAACTGCTCGAAAGCATCACAGACATGATCGAGACACCTCTCATATCATTGATCATTAGCGGAACCAGGATGCTCATAATGACCCCTGCGCATTCCACAATTTAATGTTGTTTGTAGCATAAATGTCGAGTCCAGTTATGACGAGGGGTAATCTCGAAAATGCCCATGGTTATGGACTTAGGGTTTCGCGGAAAAGAGAGCGATGTGGATTTCGTTGACTGATCAGGCAAATAAGGAAGTCAAAATAGTATGATTGCTATAGAAACTATGATTACAAATTGCTCAAAGCTTCGGTGCCACTCCGTTGGCTCCTCCCAGCCTTTATATAATAGGCTGGGTCCCAAAGCCATATATAGATAGGTTACTAGTTACAATTACAACACTAGTACAATGTCGATTTCTAGTTCTTTATTAACCGCCAAGATAGCTTCTGTCTGTCGGATGCTTTCTGGACATTCCCTTTACTCTTTCCAGACTTCGTGGGCCACATGCCTTTGTATGCTTAGGGTAGTTAACCATGGGGACCCATTTGTCCATGACTTGTCCGAGATCCGATCATCGGTACTATACCTTGTTCTATCTCATTACCGACAAGTTATGTTCTACTAGTTCCCGTGATACTTCATCGCCTGACCTAGTCACAAGTTGCAACACTTATGGATGTAATCTTACCAAGTCGGACGTGTGTATCTTCCTGTCACGCTGGTGAACAAATCCCGATCTTGATACATAGGCCTCAACCATTTCTATGGAATACCTAACATACACCATTATTGTCACCCAGTTATGGTCATGACGGTTGATGCAGTCAAAGCAACCTCGAGAGATAGTGATTAATATGATCTCACGGTCTAAGGAGAAGGATACTACACTTCTAACTATTGCAATGATGAACCATGTGACTTGATCATATCATAGTACTTATCTTGGGTAATGTCCATCACATCATTCATAATGAAGTGACCTCGTTGCCAGTTGATGTTAAAGTAAGTCCATGATCGGGAAATCTCGATCATCAGCTGCCCAACAAACTAGTATAAATAGAGGCTACTAGGGACTTGTTTGTTTCGTACCACACCTGTATCAATGTTTCCATTTGACACAGTTATATCACAATATGAAACCGTTATGAACTAATTGAGATATGCTAATAAAATCCATTTATTATTTGCCTCTAGGACATATCTCCTTCAGTCTCCCACTTGCACTGGAGTACTACAAATAATCTAGCTTGCTTTTGCTACTAATCATAAACCATATCACATATGTGTTTATTGATCATGCTTTCTTATGGAAAATGTCATGTCCTTGATCTGCATTACTAGATCCATATGTCTTTTGCAAATCATTAATGTCTCTAATTTTGACATTTACACCATTATCACATAATGTGTCGAAGTATTCGTTTGGTGACAGAGTGAGACTTTGTTTCTAGTGTTTACAATGACGGTCCATCAATCAGTTGGACTTTCACAATTGTCATGCAAACTCTGAAAACACACTTAGCTGAAGTCGAACTTCATTACCCAAACAACTATACTAGCCATTTTCAGAAGTGGCCATATACTTCTATATCCATGTAGATCCTAATCAATAATGCATAGAATGCAACTATGATGTCTAATCTTGCTCCTTACAATTTAAGACATCTTCTTACAGTTAAGCACTTGTTTCCAACCAGAAACTTGGGTCACATTATGTCGAGTACATAACATGGTTCAATGGAAGAACATATGACTAAGGCATAGGAGATGCAACACATCTATTTTCTTCCTTTTAACCCATGGTTGTAATACTATGCTTAACTTAATACTTCATATAGATAAACAATGGGTTATAATACTATGATTAACTTAATGCTTCATCCAGATATACAAGTAAGAACTACTCTTACCTTGTACCATTCTGAACTATTTTAGAATCTTATCTAGGATATTCTAAACATCTTCAGAATCAAATTCAGAAAACATTTCAACTCTAATGTTATTAAACTATTGATCTATCACGATAGATTTCAATGTTCAATAATTTATTTAACTTCATCCGTGGAATATTTACTAACTAACTATCGTTAATACCAATAACACCATTTATTATATGTCATCACATATTTACGAATGTTGTCATGTTTCCCACTCAAATATGGCAACCATATATGAGCTCGAGGGATTTCACTTAGTTCCCACTCAAAATATGTCATCTCCATATTAAGATTTAGGCAAGCCATTTATCTCCCACTCAAATGCAGGTCTTCTCGATATCTGGTAATTTTCAAAATTCTTTGATCATCCATCAAATCGAGAATTTCTAACTTCGATACTTCAGCATCAATATGGTTTGATAAAACGTGCTTGTTGTACCAATTACAACCCTATCTTCAATCTTCTCATTGAAGAACACACAGTTTTGACAACCTTTTACCACCAATTATCAAATAAGAGTAATTGCTAGTGTAAATCCATTAGACTTAAGCATCGCTACACATCGTAGTCAATCCTTTGAATTTTTCAAAACATACTTTGTGACAAATCGAGGTTTTAAGTCTTTCTTTAAGTTTCATGTCTTCCTTATGACTTTGTAGTCATCTAGAAAGATCAAGTAAACATCTTTACTTAATAAGATCAAGTAACACATTAGTTTTCAATCTTAAATGTAACTTAATATAGGATTTTATGACTCCTAGTCATTTCTTATACTTAGTTCCATCACGCTTCTTTGTAGTTCGTAGGTATGTCTTGTTTTACAACATGACAAGTGAATCGAAAATTTAATTATGTAAACTTGCATAATATATTTTTGAATACCACTTTCTTTAGTAAAAGTATTCGCTGAAACTTCATGATCATAACCATTGGTTTTTCCCCTATTTGTAGAGTTTGGTTTCCGGAACAAATTCCGCTGCACCACTAGAAAATTCGTGGCAAGGTCAAATACCTTGTTTTTGAACTTTCACTTTCTTCCACCATCATCTTCATTGAGAAACTATTTACTAAGAAAACACAATACTTTGGGAAACATTAGGTTTTCCCTTTCCATTTGTGGAAGATGCATTCATAGTTTTATAAAATTACACTACAAATACTTGTATATTCGCCACGATTTTGAATTATCGAAATCTCTAGAAACTCGAACATGTCATAACTCTTATGGTGTTGTTTCCATGGATCTTCTAGATGTTTGTATTTCAAATGAGTGTTTTGCTATTTGATCTCTAACTCTAAATGATAACTATAACCTGGTAAGAGATAATTTTAGACCATATGTATCAAATACAATATGATTATGATGTTTAGACATATCAATACACTTTGAATTGTCCAATCATCGTAATTTGTGAAAATCCTTTCACAAGTCCTTTTATGCCAAAATTTAACTTGAATATTTAGTCATGTCGATCAAAATGTAAAGACTTTTATTCCTATTAATTTAATATCCTTCTTCATTCTAAAAATTATTTGAGCAACTCAAATAGTTTCATAGTTGTGTTTCATTAAGTAAGTACACATATTCATTTAAAATCACGTGTATGAAATAATGATTTCTAGTATTTTTTTGAAATGAAATACATAATTATGTATGATATTCAAAAATTCTTTGCATATAACCGTTTTACCAGAATGCGGAATTTTAGTTTTTTGGCTAACGAGGCATGGTTTTGCATAAGTGTCATTCAAAATGATGTCATTATTAAACTTGGATAACTTTTTAGCATTCTAATCCTTTATAAATATTTAAATTATTGTTATTATTATTATCATAGTGATGAGAATAACTCATTCATAACTGTAATCTGACTATAAAATATATTATTCATAATAGTGGTAAAACTGGATTGTCTCTCACTTATATGAATAATAGTCTCGCGAAATAAAACACACTAACAAAGTCACAAACTCAACGATTACAAAACTTTATTCAAAACGACTAATCCAAATGATAAATATTGAGGTAAGGCGTGATGTCGGCATCAACTATTTTTATTGCCGTTATCATACCACAATGCCTCATTTTTTTCAGCAATTCTCGGGCAGACCATCCTGTTTACATAAAATAGGACAAGTATCAAATACTTGTAAAGTTCCACGAGTTTTGCAAGAATAGCATTTATAATTTGTATATCTAATATATATATTTTTCATCCATGACTCCCACTACAATCAAGCCTACTTTGATAGTTCTCAACTCTGGCACAAACTCATGAAAGGTGACCGATTCATCTTTCATGAATTAGCCCCCGACGACATCTTTGTAGTTGAAAGGAAGCGAGTGCCACAACCCAATCTATTGCAAAGCAGCACGTCTTAAGTAGTTCACAACGTATATGTGGCGTTCCTGACACTCATATGCATGATCGCTAAGTGATTCTCAAAGTGTCTGTTTTCTTCCATCTTGGAAGTGAACTCATCCAATGGCTCATACTCAATGAGTCTGTCTTGCCAAGAGTATCTTTTTCATTGACCATATGTCGGTGTCGTAAAAACACAATTACACCTCATCCTCCATCAAATGGAGTGTGGTCTTATTGGATGGTAATGGAGAAAACACAAGACTTTGTAGGGTCATTGGACTATCTTCTAATGGTTCTTGATCAAGAAGAGAAGATCTTCTATATCGAGGATATCTTCCAGACATGGGTATTAATCTATGAAGTTTGACCCTTCTACACTACTAGGAGAACCATGAGTGATCGATGTCGAGGGTTGTATGCTGATAGTATAGCCCACGACATAGAGGGCCACGTGGCGGCAGCTAGGAGAATTGGGAGTTATGGCCCCATCATACCTGTGTGTCATGTCTATGCCGAGGGCCATCGTAGGAAGGACATTTTGCCGAGGGTATAAAGCCGTCGATTCCTGTATTAGCTAATCATCCACTCACTTACTAGATCTATTCGGATGGCACTGGTGTTCCTTTACTGTTTGGCACACAGTGACACAGTATTAGCACACGGGGCTGGAGCGAGCGATTGAGGCACCAAGTTGTGATGGATCGGTGTTAATTTTTACCAACTTGCATTGGCCGCGCGCGTATAGTAGTGGTGCTGCACGCATGCGGTCAGACGAGATGGTGCCGCCCATGTCGTGCGGCCAGCCGCCGCCCCCGTCGGGCCGGCGCGTCCGGTCCTGGCAGTTGGCGCCCGATCCAAATCTTGGACGGTTAGTTCACATGGAATAGCACAAAATCCTAGCGACATGGGCAACTTGCCATGATTACATTAGTTTTCTTATGAGGGTTAATGATTAGACTGGCTTAAAGAAAGATTAATCGGGATTTGGGGGACATGCAGGCCAGATTCAGGTATATATGATCGTTGAGCCTGCGAGTCCGCCATGGCCCACTTGGAGTTGAGAGCGCTGTAGTATATTAAGGGTTCGTGGTTTTAAAAAGGGAGTACAAATATACTATCGGTTGAATATAGAAAACTGTATATTATTATACACTAAGGCCGGGTTGAATTGATTGAAGAACATGAGGGCTTGCAATTGGAGCCTTGATCTTGTAGTAGGTCACACGGTCGTCACTCATGCATCTAGAGTAAGTAGGTGGAGTGCGTGCTTTCTGCTTGTGCTGTTGTTGACTTGGGAGAATATCCTACGTGCTCCTGTCGATTAGATTAATCTCTGATCTTTGGTGGTTAAGTCAGGTCCAACATGGTCATCAATTAATGGCGAGCGCACACAGACAGCCAGCCGCTCGACCGCCGCGGCGCCGCCCAGTCAGTTAGTTGCTTAATTATCTACTGATTAACAACGTGTGCAGGTGAGTTAACGTGGTACTCCTGACACAAAACGGTTGGAACTGACAGAGAGGGATGATGTGAGCCGTTCCACATTTGTAAATGAGGTACTATAACCGGCCGATCGATCTCTCACGGGTGGTCTCACATTGGTCAGTGGTTTATTTTTCTCGCAGGATCGATATCAATTTGCTGTCTGTCTCCGGTCCCAATGTATCTACGTGCATGCACATTCTGGCCAGCCGGTATATACTGGATCGTCCATGTTAAGCTAGCTGCGAGCTACGAGACGTCCATGATACTTGCATGTGGTAGCTGCGAGCTACGAGACGACATGCATGCATGAAGCAGCAGAACCCCAACGTTAACTCATCGACTGTCTTAAAAAGAAAGAGAAAAAATACTACTACCAGTCAACACACAGCGAACATAACTGACAATCTGAGCCGAGATATCTTGCCGGGCATGGAGACCAACTCGAGCTCACGCACATTGATGCATCTATCTATCCATGCATTGGATACATACACATTAA
Organism: Avena insularis; assembly: GCA_023614405.1. Taxonomy (NCBI): domain Eukaryota; kingdom Viridiplantae; phylum Streptophyta; class Magnoliopsida; order Poales; family Poaceae; genus Avena; species Avena insularis. The sequence continues at coordinate 87,551,513 of CM042696.1, read as the reverse complement.
TGCATCATCATCGATCACCCGCGCGGGGCTGACGCGGCGGGGGCCCGGGCGGCGCCGGGGTACCGAGATAACCGACCGATCATCGTCCGGGGGGGCATCGCCGGCACATGGCGCCACATGTGGTGACCGAGCCACCCATCGCCAGTTCCAATGTCACCTGCATCGCCGTCCCAAGGAAGATTTGCAAGATCTTCAACCCCAATATTCTAGTATGACCTCATCATCTATCTACTGTATTAATTATGCCAATAATATGCATCTTTTATTTCAAAATAAAAATAACCCACACACATATACTACTATGCTGCAAACAAAATTAAGCAATGATTAATAAAGCTCTTAAGTATCAAAATCTTTCTTAGCTTGTTTGGCCTACCGAACCGGTACACGCCGTGTGAGGCAGCTGAGAGAGGCGGTAGCGACTGTAAAACCCATCTACGGTTCGTCCATCTCGCCGGCGACGACGTTCGTTCCGCCTCTGGTGGTCTTGCTGTCTTGGAGGTGTGGCGGACCATGACCCCTCGCCGGCGGAAATGTTCATGTTCTCAGTTTAGACTATTTTCAGTGTCTTATTCGGGATGTTGAGGCAGCGGGTACGTCTTGAAGTCAGAATAAGGTCCTCCCAGCATAACCTCGCTCCGGTGGTGCGCTTAGCGCTGGAGGAGGGTGTGTGGACTAGGACGTGTGGAGTCGTGTGTCCGGTGGATCTCTTGGGATCCCGTTGTTTTTCGTATTTATTGGTGTGGTTTGAGACTTGCCATCTTGGGCAATGGTTGCTGCTCTGGTGCACTGGTTATTTGGGGCCTTATTAGCACGGCGATTTTCCGTCCATGCGGTGATTTCGACGAACACCTTGTGTGCGCCAAGTTGCCTCTCGGCTCGAGGAAGACATTGGCGATGACGAGCTTGAGCGCGGTGCCGCGGTAGCATGCCGCCAACGAATCGAGACTGCGCTGCCGCCAAGCTTCGGGAAATCCGACCGCGCCGCGCGACGACCAGGGCGGTGCGCAGGCCGGCGAGCGGGACGCCGACGAGGGGTTGGTGGTGGCAGCGGCGCCGACGTGGTTGGTGGCGCGGCGCTGAAATGGGTTGTGGGGGGGGGGGGGGGGAAGGAAGAGAGTGCGTGTGCGGGAGGGAATTGTCCGAGCGGTTGCGTGTTCCCGCGCGAGCGAAGCGATAGCGCGCGCCGTAGTTGGAGCTGGAAATATCAGGCGCGAGATAGCGCAAAATGCCGCGCCGCGCTATATTTTTGCAGCGCGCGTGAAAATGGCGCCTCTACTGGAGGAGTATACAACACACGCGGTAAAAAATAGTTATTATAGCGCGACGCTATTTTAGCGCCACTGCTGGAGATGCTCTTAACACGGCGATTTTCCGTCTATCTACGACAACAAACTTTGCGTGGCTCCGGTGATGGAGTGGCGACGACGGTGGCATGCTTCGGCGATCGAGAAGTATTGCTGTTGATACTTATTAATAGGTTGGGAGAATTTTAAAAAAGACATCTCCACACCTTTTTCTTCTTCTCGATCGAGAAGTTAGTTAGTGTGTGGTTTCCGAGTCCAACATATACGTACTCAATGTGAGTCCGATCGTTGTGGACGCACATATGGGCGGACAGCATGGTACAAGGGAGTTAATGCGTGGTTTGTAGCTAGGCTCTCTCGGTCATGTGCCCCTGTTGCCAAATTGCGACGCACCGTGGTGGCCCGCCTAGGTACGTGCGACCCCTCTGCAGTTAGTTTGTTATGGGTTCTCTCTCGTCCTCGCAGCATTAAACTGCTAAAATGATATAATTAATATGTTATGATGCTAGACAATGAGAAAGATATATGGTCTGCCCTAATCATGCATGGATGCATCTCGCGCACCAAAACAAAACATTTTTATGATGTGGCCCTACCGAAATCACAATCTCCCTCTCTCTCTCATGCATGATCATCCCCACCAGAAATAACTACCAACGGCCAATACCTACCGGTCGGTCGGTCGGTCGTCTATGCCTTCAAATGTTCTTTGCTTCTCATCATTAGCTAGCTAGCTAATGCTAACGGTGTTATGTGCATGCACGCATCAGTACTTAATTATACGAAGCGTGTGTAGTAATCCCTCTGTTAGCTAGTAGTAGGGATTACCTTGAGTGCAGACCAACGGTGCGTGAAATTTCCTTCCGCGCACCCATTTCATGCTGAATTGTCCCGGGTAGCCGGCGCCATGTTTTCAACCCTAGACTAGAGACACGCGAAACTTGATGAAATCTGTGTACGCATTTGATCACACTGACCATGTACTGCCGTGAATCGTGATGGGCAGACACACGTTCTCTGTCACTACCCTGTCTGCATAGCCTGCAGTTGGTCATCACTCATCACTCAACAGGACGTTACATAAAGTCCAACTCGGTGCTCGCAAGTTGCACGCAAGTTGCTACCCTAGCTAGCTACCTACTGACCGGAGTACCACACGTTATGGGGTAAGGGTCTAGCTAAACAAATTGACCGTTAGCACTTCAGATCAGCGACAGTTGCTCAATTTGTTTTTGCTCTTTTAAAACAAGCTAAAAGATTTGACATTTTCATTATTAAAGCAGAAGTACAAAGTTGGTCAGTTTATTAGCGAGAAAACCGGCCGAAAACTAACACAAGCATGCTCGACGACCGTCTTGGAGAGGACGGCCGTCACGAGGGACACACTTAGCCACCCTGGCTACCCACATAAGCTACACAAACACAAAGCTCAAGCCGGCCTATGCCAAACAGATGGCTCCTCAAGAAGAAGACGACATCTTCTATTCTAAAGACGAGCTCCGAAGAGGAGATGCGTGATGGCTGTGAAATATAGCCATCTACGTCCACATTTAAACTGAATATTATTTATAAAATATTTTTCTAAACCCTGCCACTAATGCCTAATGATTAAAGGCTTTCTTCCTATTTTTTCCTGCGTAGATCACAACATTAAAGTCAAAGATACGATATTTCCAACAACCCAAAGAAACCAGGGGTCGTGAAGTGGAGACAGACGCTTTAACGACCAACTATACGGCGGGAATAAAATTCTGCCCGTATAGTTCTGATCATATAGTTGCCATCGACACCGCTAGGTCAAACAGAACAACTTTCGTGAAGGGACCCCTATATAAAGAGGCTTCGAGCGACGACAAACAGCATCGCCAGCCGCCCCAGAACTTCAGAAACCTGCATCCACAACACCGAAGCGCCGCTAGAGGAATAGACTTAGATCTAATCTCCAAACTCTTCTCCACCACCATAACCATATTCCACCACTTGTAATAGTAGATCTCATCATCGATTGGCGATATTGTAAGACTATTTGATATCAATCTCATGATTTCCATTGCAATGTTTATGATTGTTGATTTCAACTCTATGCGTGAGTAATTCTCTTTGGACTAAGGGCTTCGGCCTAGCCATGTAACTTTTGTGCATATTATTTATCATAGATGGTATCATGTATTAGTTTGTATGATATGATGATTATTGTATCCTCTCTTGCCTCAATCCAAGGACTTGTCAGGTACCCAAGACACCGAGGATTGAGCCAGGTATAGGGAGTATGAGTAATGACTAATCTGCAGGTTGGGAACCCTAGTGACAGAAGGGGTAGTACGGCTGTATGTGAGGGATTTACTTGGGATTAACGATGATATCACTATGCATATCATTAGTTCTCTTTCTTCTATGGATAAGACTAGTAGGTTATTACTATAAGAGGTTGCGGAGGCAATAGAAATTATGGATGCACTACCCACATATAATTATCTTGCTCTAACAATTACATACATACTTTTTCTCATCAAATGTTTTGCACAGCTATAGGTCAAACCGAAAGCCCTAGGCCCTCTCTCTCCATCATCGACAACAACAAAAGACAACAAACTCTTGGTCTGGTAAAACACAAAAAGAATTCTAAAACTTGATTATAGTAATGCTCCTTCACCAAATTACACCGTTGAAGATCTTGTAAAAAGGATCAATATCAAGATTTCGGTAAGTGAAGGAAATGAGGAAGCTATGTATCAACACTTTGTTAATCAGGTAGGAATAAAGGTACATGAGCTTGAGGAAGAATATAAGAAAATTGCTGAGAAATTACCTGTGAAGCTTAATGATATATTTAAGCCTACTATTAAGATTAAAATTGGGACCAATGAGATAGGTGCACTTTGTGATCTAGGTGCAAGTGTTTCAACAATTCCAAAGAAGTCTTTTTTATAAGTTAAACCTTGGCCCCTTTGAAATCACCGAGTTTTTGCATCTAGCAGATTCTACCTACAAAACAAGCTGTAGGGATTAAAAAAAATACTTTTGTATATATTAAAGAATGTCCTGCACTTACTGATTTTTTTATTGTTGACATGCCTGAAGATGCTACTACTCCTATTATATTAGTCCGTCCATTCTTAAGAACTATTAAGGCTTTGATTAATCTACATGAAGGGAACGTGAAGCTTCGATTGTCTTCGCGGGATCCTTTTGTTATTCATTTTCCCAGGAAGAAGAAATCCAAGCATGATGAAAAGGAGGCTATCACTTTAAAGGCTAACTATTTTGGAGTGGGTGTTCCACTCATCTGGCCTAAGTGAGCAACATTGAGGTCAAGCTATTGACCATAAAAGAACGTTTCATAGGAGACAACCCATGTAAAATAAAGGTTTGAGTAAAGTTTTTAAGTTTTAGTTTTAGTTTTATGTTTAATAAAGAGTGCTAGAAAGCTCCAGTTGAGGAGAAGAAGTTCGGTAGTACTAAAAATCCAGCTTTATACAGGCGGATGTTAGTCGACAATTTTTACTGTCATTTTTCTGTCAAAAATAAGGTGTTTCGCTAAGTTTTAGGATAATAAAGAATTCTTGAAGAAACAGAAATTTTTTAATGACTACAGAAGGTTTAACAACCAACTATACGGCGGGAATAAAAATTCTGGCCGTAAAGTTTGGCCATATAGATATCTTTGCCATCGACAAATTTTCTTTCTTAGGTACTGAAGGTTTAACGAGCAACTATACGGCAGGAATAAAAATTCCGGCCGTATAGTTTCGGCTGTATAGATATCGATGCCTTTATAAAATTTCTTTTCCAGGTACAAAAAGTTTGGTGACCAACTATATGGCAGGGATGAAAAATCTCGGCCGTATAGTTCCGGCCATATAGTTGCGCCGCCAGGTGAAAACCCTAAAATTTTGACATCAGACCAACTATACGGCGGGAACAAATTGTTCCAGCCGTATAGTGCGGCTGTATAGATGCGTCTGACCACAAAATTGCCACGGGAAGGTACCCCAACACCAAAACTTTAATCCATTTTCTCTCTTCTACCTCCAAACTCTCTCAAAACCTTAAGACATCTTCATCTCTACTTAATTTCGTTCGATTTCCTTGCACGCAAGTGATCTACGGTATGTTTCTCCTCCGATCCTCCGATTACTTTTTGCAAATTCATATTCGATCTATTGTCATTATCAATCTAGGGTGAGACCTACTATGAACTAATTGCTATGATTCTCTTGTCTAGATTATTATTTGAGGGGACTCTTTAGTGTGCTATGATGAGGAATATGTTATGCTTATATTGTTGGATCAAAAAGTTTTATTTTTGTCTTTCCTTATTATTTTAGATGATGAACACAAGGAGCCAAACTCGTGCTCGTGCCGCCGCTAGTGCTTCTTGGACTGCCGCTCAAGAACAAATGGGGATATAGTTCAGGGATGAGTTCCAACGTGATCGCTTCAACAAGATCAAGAACCGAGAAGTGAAGGCAACCAAGTGGGCTTGCCCCATTATATTGAAACACCTCGATATTTCTAATGACTTCAATTTAATTTGCAATAGGATTGGCCTACAAAACTTTGTATTCAATGATGTGCCTACTTCTCGCCGGTCAACTCTTGAATTTCTAAGTTGTTTGCGAAGCACCGTTAAATCATGGCATGGAGAGGACATGATTTTTTTCTGAATTATGAACAACAATTATGCTTTATCACTAGATGAATGGTGCGCATGTTTTAATTTTCCAAACAATAATGCTAATGATGTACGTGCATCCTTTACTGGCTTAGACCCTTTTCCAGAACTTTATTATAATGGAATGACTTTCACTTCTAGAGTAAGAAAGGGGAAGAATATTCAACATCCTGCAATTCGCTATTTGTTCTATGTTATTGCTAACACCTTGCAGGCACGAAATGAGTTCACAATACTCAATGAGGAGAAAATCTTAGTCCTTGCAAAAGCTGCTTTCAATAACATCGACTTGTCACTCAACTTTGGCACAATTCTTGTGCGCTACCTGGAGTACCAATCCTCCCAAAGCCAAGGACCAATTACAGATGGAGGCGTCATCACCGTGCTTGCCATTGCCCTAGGCATCGACCTAGGTGAGTTTCAACCGGTACAAGGTGAGCGATGTGTTGGTTTCTCTACTTTAAAAGCTTGTGGAATACTCACTAGGAGAGGTGGTGTTTATTATTTGCATATTGCTAGAGCTGGGCGTCTCTATCCCGCTCCTTTGCCTAATGGTCATTTCTCTATCTAGGAAGGACGTTTGCAATATGACTATAGGTTGAGCAACACCAACCCGAGGAGGAGATTCCGGATGAGGATGAGGACCAAGAAGAGGAGCAAGAAGTTCCTTATCAAGAGGAGTAGCCACCAACCTGGTTCGCTACATACTAAGACTTCCAAGAACTTGGAGGGACTGTGGAGAGGATGCATAACCTCTCCTTGAACCTCCGAGAAACAACTAGTAATTTATCAACTCAATTTGTGAACTGGAGTTACGACTTTTTCCCGCCACCATATTTGGCGTTCATTTTATTTATTTATTTATTTTGAGGTTATGTTTTAATTCGAGTTTATAAGCACTCGTGTTGGTTTCCCCAACACTTTATCTTTAGTTATTTCTATTTGTTTTCGAGACTTTCTAGCCGAGCTTTGCCGCTAATTTCTATTCTTTAAATTCCCTCTTTTAAAAACAACAAAAAGATTTTTTTCCAATTATCTTTATTTTACCTCTTCCTTCCTTTCTATTCTCCTTGTGGCTTTCACATATTTGCAGGAGAGTGATCGACTTCGAGTTTCCAAGAAGCAAATCAAAAGGGAAGAGAGGAGTGAAACCAATCATGAGAGGTATGCCTTAAGACTCCCTGATGACCCACAAGTATAGGGGGTGTATCGCAGTATTTTCGACAAGTAAGAGTGTCGAACCCAACGAGGAGCAGAAGGTGCTGGCGAGTGGCTAGGAGCAGGAATTCTCTATAAATACTTAGCAAACAGATTTTTAGGGGTTTTTGATAATGCAAGTAAATAAAGTACGAGTAAATAAAAGACAATAAGAATAAATTCAGCAAGTGGCCCAATCCTTTCTTTAGCAAAGAACAAGCCGGTTGTATTACTTAAGATGACCAAATGTTCTCGAGGACACATGGGAATATCGTCAAGTGCTTTCGCTTCATATAGTTGACTAATCTTCTTTAGTTTGCTAAGTGTTGTGTGGGTGAACCTATGCTAATGTACCGACCTTCCTAGGACTAATACATACTTGTGATTATACCCCTTGCAAGCATCCGCAAGTACAAGAAAGTAATTAAGGTAGAAACCTAACCACAACTTTAAACTCTAAGACCCTGACGTCCCTTGATACATTGCAAATGTATCTATAATTTTTGATGTTCCATGCTTGGTTTTATCTACTTTCTTGTGTTTTGTTCCAACTTTGGAGTACTTTTCATAGACTTTCTTGGACTAACCTATTAACAAGATGCCACAGTGCCAGTTGCCTGTTTTCTGCTGTTTTTGGTTCCAGGAAAGTCAGAAAATGAATATTCTCGGAATTGGACGGGACAAAAGCCAAAGTTCCTATTTTCCCGGAAGACTCACGGAGCCAGAAGGAGAGTCGGAGAGGGGCCAGGGCCTGGCCACACCCCCTAGGCACGGGCAACCCTAGGCTGCACCAGGGCATGGTGTGGGCCCCCTGGCCGGCCACCGACCTTGCCTCCTTCGCCTATAAGATCCCCCCGAGGCAAAAACCCTAGATAGTCAATCAGAAATCCATGAAAAGTTCCGCAGCACTGCCGCCACCGAAGGGGAGATTCGGGGGACAGAAAGTCCCTATTCCGGCACCCTGCCAGGACGAGGAAGTGCCCCCGGAGCCATCTCCATCGATCTCCACCGCCATCTCCATCACCATTGCTGATTCCCATGATAAGGAGGGAGTAGTTCTCTCTCGAGGCTAAGGGTTCTACCGGTAGCTATGTCTTCATCTCTCTCTATGCATGATCTTATTGAGATGATGAGCTTGTAATCTATAGATCTACCTTGCTAATCAAGTGCTTTAATAGATCTCTGTTCTCCCCATGTGTGTGAAAGTGATAACGTGCACACCATGGTGGCACTTAGGCTAGAGTTATATTTGGAGTTGAATGTCTTTATAAAATTGTGGTGTTTGTTGGACTCATCTAGTACTCAAGGTGACAGTGTGGGGTTTCTAGATGGGAAAGATGAACTTTGAGGTGTGCTGTTATAGCCCTACCATCGATTAGAGTGTCCAACCGGAGAGTAGTTAAGAGTAGTATCATGAAGATAATATATCTATATGAGAGTGTTCACTAGTGAAAGTATGATCCCTAGGCCATGTTTCTAAGCATTGATACACCGTTTGCAATTAGATCTGTTACATGTTTGCTTGCTTCCATCTTTATTTCAGTTTTACTTTAGTCTTTTCCACGCCACCAAGCTATTCTCTATCACTGTTACCACTTATAATTATCCATACCACTTGTATTTCGCAATCTCTTCGCCGAACTAGTGCACCTATACACCTGACAAGTGTATTGGGTGTGTTGGGGACACAAGAGACTTCTTGTATCTTGATTGCAGGGTTGCTTGAGAGGGGATACCTTTGACCACTTCCTCCCTGAGTTCGATAAACCTTGAGTGATCCACTTAAGGGAAAACTTGCTGCTGTTCTACAAACCTCTGCACTTGGAGGCCCAACAGCTGTCTACAAGAATAGAATTGCGTAGACATCAAGCTATTTTCTGGCGCCGTTGCCGGGGAGGTAAGGTAAAAGGTATTCACACCGGAGGATTAAAGAAGAAGAACCTCCCACGGCAAACGCCTATTTTCTGGCGCTGTTGCCGGGGAGGTAAGGTAAAAGGTACTCACATCTTCCGGTGTGAGTGCTCGAAGTTATTTCCTTTAGATTCTACAATTTTGTCTTTTTGTTTCTTGTTTTCACTAGTTAGGCTTAATGGAAAACAACAACAAAAATAGAGAGCTTTATAGTATTTATCTTAAGTTAGGGCATGAAGTGTTTCAAGAGAAAATTAAAAAACCTATGGAACTTTATTTGCATGCTAATAGAAATGTTGTTAGTATGAATTCTTTGTACACCATCATTGCTAGTGCTATGGAAAATTCTAAGCTTGGGGAAGCTAGTTTTTATGAAAATGATCTTTTTAGTTCCCCAGCTTTGGAAGATAGCTATTATATTGCTTATGATGATACAAAACCTCCAATATATGATGATTATAATGATGAGTATGATATTTTCATTCCACCTACTATTGAGGAGAAAATTAATTATGATTACAATATGCCTCCTATATTTGATGACTATGGTGATGAGAATAATAATGATAGCTATTTTGTTGAATTTGCTCCCACTATGATTAATAAGGATGACTATGCTTATGTGGAGAGTAATAATTATTATATGCATGTGGCTCATGATAAGAATGTTTTATGTGATAGTTATATTTTTAATTTATTCATGATGCTACTGAAAGTTATTATGAGAGAGGGAAACATGGTTTTATGCATCTCAATAATATTAGGTTTCCCCTCTTTATGTTGAAAGTCTTGAAGTTGCACTTGTTTTGCTTTCCTATGATTGTTGCTTTGTGCTTTCATGACTTGTTTATTTACAAGATTCCTATGCATAGGAAGTGGGTTAGACTTAAATGTGTTTTGAATTTGCTTCTTGATGCTCTCTTTTACTTCAATTCATATGTCTTATGTGAGCATCTTCTCAAACTATCATGCCTAACTTAAAAGCGTTAAATAAAAGTACTTATTGGGAGATAACCCAAAAGTTTTAGATGAGTCTTGGAAGTTATTACCTTAGTAACAACCACTCCTTATCCTTTTTATTTGCTTTTTGTGCCAAGAGTAACCTCTAACGAGAGAGAAGTAATGATTGGGAAAGTTGTTGTCCCGAAACAGATTTCTGTGCTTCACCGTCAAAATTCTTTTAAAATCTCTGAACGTCTTTTTGAGGCATGAATTTTTGTGATTCTGCCCCAGGTTGTTATCTAACTTTCGTTAGTTCAACAGAAGGTCTTCGAAAAAATTCGTCTTTGCCTGCTGGTCTGTTTTGACAGATTTCTGCCATTTTCTGCATTTGCTTCTTGTTGGTTCCTTTTTGAATTCTTTTGAGGAATTGAGCTTTTTGAGGGAAGTGCTTCAGTAGCTAGTGTTCTAATGGAAGTTTTCTTGGTGTTGGAACTGAACCTTAAGACTTATGATCTTGAGTGCACTAATGTTGCTAATAAAGATTGTGTGAAGTTTTGTATGAAGGAAAATTTTCAGGTGTATGGAAGGAATGAGTAATGAGATGAAGGATGGACTAAATCTCAAGCTTGGGGATGCCACGTGTGTCACCCCAAGAAATATCCAAGAAGTACAAGCGTCAAATCTTGGGGATGCCCAAGGCACCCCCTCTTCATCAATAAAAATCCCAGGTTTCTTCCAAACGCTTCATTTTTATTGTTTCATGCACAATTGTGTTGTTCTTGGACCGTCTTCTTTTTCGTTTTCGTTTTGTTTTTTCGTTTGTTTGGTTTGCTTAGTTTGCTGAATAAATTGGTTGGACCCCCTCTTTCATACATTGGTTTGCAAATAGTTTAGTTTGGTTTGGAAAAGAGTAGGAAAGTTCATGCTTATGTGGTAAAAAGAGCTCGTTTTTTACTATGGCATATGCTTTGTCATGCCATGCTTGATATTGTTTTGGCTTTATGCTTAGTATTCTTTTCTGTAGCATGACTTGTTATAAATAATTGAGATTGCTTAATGTGCCTTGGAAGAATCATGCGTTGTTTTAGCATATTAAACCATAGTATTGTGGTATTCTCCTTTGATGCTTTATTTGGGTTGACTTGGCGCATGCTCACACCATGTTATGACTATCTCAAGTCACCATAGCCTTTATGATCCTTTAGTTTTCAACTTGTAGTATCACTTTATGCTTTGATCAATGATGTTTTGTCGCTCTGCATGATTATGGCCATTATTGCTCTCTTAGTTTGTCGCTCCCAGTCTTTTGCTAGCCTTCACAACCAAGTATGAGTTCCACTCATGCATCCAACTCCCTAAACCAAGTTATTCCAAAGAGTCCACCATACCTACCTACTAGCTTATGCCATTCCAAGTATATTCATGCTTTTGTTTACCTTCCGAATTAAACTTGTTATGAGAAAACTAGTGATTAAAGTTCTCACGAACTTGATGGCACACTTTACTTTTCTTGCCCTTAATAAACTTGAACCATTGTGTCGTCTATGTTGTATATGCTTGCACTTATTTTTTGGAATTAGAAGAACCATGCTTTCATGGGGAACGCTTTTAACATTGCACTTGGTACTTGTACCTAGTTGATATCATGCTCTTTTGTATATGGATGTCGTCGGTGTGAAATGAAAGGGGAGCTTGTAAGTCCATGGAGTTATGTATATGTGTTAGAGAAACGCCTGGGCCGCTGGTCTAATCCATGCCGACATGGTGGAAACCTGCAGCGTAACCATAATGAGCTGTCTATGAAGCATTCTTCTTATAAAAAAAGAGTCCTATATTGAGAAAAAAAGAGATTATGAAAAGAGGAAAGAGAGAAAAAAGCACCATATTCCCATGGTAAATAAGAAGATTGCTAAGATGCTCGTTGTCTGCTTGCCTTGTCATTTTGATATGGGGATTCTTCCGTATCATCGGGCAAGGGGTACCCCGTTGGCGGTTCTCTATGATACACATGTACTTACGATGACAAGAACTTACCTGTGACTAAACTTGAGTAGCATGAGGAGCGGCCCTCGTATACAAGGGACATGTGATTTCTAACTTATACTTCATCAAGCATATACTCCATAGTTTGTTCACTTTAACCTTAATCACTTCAAGATGCTTATGATAGGGGCAATGAGAGCTGAAAGCTAATAAGTACCATAATTTTTGGAAGCTCTTTATGAAACTTGAATCTCTGCTTCCTTCTATGAAGGCCTTTCTTCCACCATTATATTGAGTCTCCACCTTCTATCTTTATGCACCTACTTTGAGAGCATAGTGGCCATTCTTAGTTCTATGTGCATTGTCCCAAGACTAGTTGATTGATGCATACCTTGATATTGCTCGTTTTAAACTATTTGTATCTAGTCACTCTTATGAACTTTGAAGGTGTCCTATGCATTTATACTTGCTACTCTATGAGGGACAAGTTGAATACTATTATGCTATGTTTTCTTCATGTGAAACAAACAAACGTCTTGCAAAGCATTGTTATTCATGAATCTTTTGTTTGCACCTTTTCATGTTGCATCATAGTTTCTTTGTCTTATTGCTAGAACTTTGTCTTTCATGTTATGATTGAAGTACTATGATCCCAGCTTCGAATGTTTTACAAATACTTTGGTCAAGTTTATGATGGTGCATGTCACCTCAAAAATTATTCTTTCTTTTTATCACTTACCTACTCGAGGACGAGCAGGAGTTAAGCTTGGGGATGTTGATACATTGCAAATGTATCTATAATTTTTGATGTTCCATGCTTGGTTTTATCTACTTTCTTGTGTTTTGTTCCAACTTTAGAGTACTTTTCATAGACTTTCTTGGACTAACCTATTAACAAGATGCCATAGTGCCAGTTGCCTGTTTTCTGCTGTTTTTGGTTCCAGGAAAGTCAGAAAATGAATATTCTCGGAATTGGACGGGACAAAAGCCAAAGTTCCTATTTTCCCGGAAGACTCACGGAGCCAGAAGGAGAGTCGAAGAGGGGCCAGGGCCTGGCCACCCCCCCAGGCGCGGGCAACCCTAGGCCGTGCCAAGGAATGGTGTGGGCCCCCTGGTCGGCCATCGACCTTGCCTCCTTCGCCTATAAGAGCCCCCTGAGGCAAAAACCCTAGACAATCAATCAGAAATCCACGAAAAGTTCCGCAGCGCCGCCGCCACCGAAGGGGAGATTCGGGGGACATAAAGTCTCTGTTCCGGCACCCTGACGGGACGGGGAAGTGCCCCCGGAGCTATCTCCATCGATCTCCGCCGCCATCTCCATCACAATTGCTGATTCCCATGAAGAGGAGGGAGTAGTTCTCTCTCGAGGCTAAGGGTTCTACCGGTAGCTATGTGTTCATCTCTCTCTCTATGCATGATCTTATTGAGATCATGAGCTTGCAATCTATAGATCTACCTTGCTACTCAAGTGCTTTAATAGATCTCTGCTCTCCCCATGTGTGTGAAAGTGACAGCATGCACACCATGGTGGCACTTAGGCTAGAGATTACAAATACTTGTTATGAGTTATATTTGGATTTGAATGTCTTTATGAAATTGTGGTGTTTGTTGGACTCATCTAGTACTCAAGGTGACAGTGTGGGGTTTCTAGATGGGAAAGATGAACTTTGAGGTGTGCTGTTATAGCCCTACCATCGATTAGAGTGTCCAACCGGAGAGTAGTTAAAAGTAGTATCATGAAGATAATATATCTATATGAGAGTGTTCACTAGTGAAAGTATGATCCCTAGGCCTTGTTTCTAAGCATTGATACACCGTTTGCAATTAGATCTGTTACATGTTTGCTTGCTTCCATCTTTATTTCAGTTTTACTTTAGTCTTTTCCACGCCACCAAGCTATTCTCTATCACTGTTACCACTTATAATTATCCATACCACTTGTATTTCACTATCTCTTCGCCGAACTAGTGCACCTATACACCTGACAAGTGTATTGGGTGTGTTGGGGACACAAGAGACTTCTTGTATCTTGATTGCAGGGTTGCTTGAGAGGGGATACCTTTGACAACTTCCTCCCTGAGTTCGATAAACCTTGGGTGATCCACTTAAGGGAAAACTTGCTGCTGTTCTACAAACCTCTGCACTTGGAGGCCCAACAACTGTCTACAAGAATAGAAGTGCGTAGACATCATCCCTTAATAGAGTAGCAAATATAAATGCATAGGTGATGACCCACAAGTATAGGGGGTGTATCGCAGTATTTTCGATAAGTAAGAGTGTTGAACCCAACGAGGAGCAGAAGGTGATGGCTAGTGGTATGGATCAGGAATTCTCTGCAAATACTTATCAAACGGATTTTTAGGGGTTTTCGATAAAGCAAGTAAACAAAGTACGAGTAAACAAAAGACAGTAAGAATGAATGCAGCAAGTGGCCCAATCCTTTATGCAGCAAAGGACAAGCCGGTTGTATTTCTATAGATGACCAAACGTTCTCGAGGACACATGGGAAGATCACAAGTGCTTTCGCTTCATATAGTCGATTAATCTTCTCTAGCTTGCTAAGTGTTGTGTGGGTGAACCTGTGCTAATGTACCGTCCCATCCAAAACTTAATACATACTTGTGATTAAACCCCCTTGCAAACATCCGTAAGTACAAGAAAGTAATTACGGTAAAACCTAACCACAGCTTTAAACTCTAAGACCCTTACGTCCCTTGTGCAATGGTTTCCTAACGGGGGTTCAGGTTTACTCACCGCAACCCCTACGATTAGTAGCCAAATACACAATGCATTCCCCTAGGCCCATATAGGTGAAGTGTCATGTAGTCGACATTCACATGGCACCACTAGAAGAAGTACACCACAACTTAAATAACAATCTATTGAATCTTTCTCAACGCAACTCCACTACTAACAACAAGACTTCTCCCATGTCCTCAAGAACAAAACGAACTACTCACAAGACATCATATGGATCATGATCAGAGATGGAATAATCATGTATAACAATCTGAACATAAACAATAATTCAATGGTTCACTCAATAGCATCAACTACAAAGAGTAATCAACACCGGGAAAGTTTCCCCTATGAACTATGCAAGATTCAACGCAATTGTTACAACAATATGGAGATGGTGATGAGGGTGCTGATGGTGATGATGGTGGTGGTGATGATGATGATGATCCCGATGAAGTCCAGCTTGATGGTGGTGTTGATGGCGACGATCTCCCCTCTCCGGGAAGGAATTCCCCCGCAAGAAATCTGTCTGTCGGAGAGATTTTTCTCTATCGGTGTTTTCCGCCCCGCAAAGGCGGCGGAATCTTTCTGTGGTCGCTCCCCGAGTCTTAGGGTTTCGGGAGGAAGATATACGCTGAGGAGAGGTCGGAGTGGGCAGGTGGCCACACCACTCGGCTGGCCTGGGCTTGCTCACGCCATGGGGTGGTGTGGGCCCCTGTGGCCCACCTCCACTCCATCTTTGGCATCTTGAGTCTCGAAAAATAGAATTTTCCGTATATTTTCCCGGATTTTCTGATCTTCGCGAATTTTGCCTCCAAACAGCACCTTTTCCATCAGAATCCTGACTGCAGCGGTCCATGCTCCAAAAGTCATCAACCATGCAAAAAGAGATGAAATAACATAAGTATCACCTCTCAATACGAAATATATCAATGAGTAATAGTGAATTAAGACATAGAATAGTGATGCAAAATGGACGTATCAACTCCCCCCAAGCTTAGACTTCGCTTGTCCCCAAGCGAAACTGAGCTTAATAAACATGACCTCAGGTTTATAGAGTGAAGAGTCGATAAAAGAATACGGATAAGAAGCATCACATTCATCAAATACATAGATCATAATAGAAGACAACTCACTATTATACAACTCAACTTGCAATGAGTAAAGAAAAAACAATAAAGATACATAGAGTAAAACATCATTAGTAATGGCAAACTTAGCTCTTGGTCGAAGAATAGTTGATAATTTGCTGGAGTTCACAAATAACAGGTTTTTCAATGAAAGCTTTCAAAGTAGTAAACTTCAAGATAAGAGCAATGTGCAAAACAAGGAACATAAGAAACATGATTGAATAAATCACCATATGAATGAATGAAACACATCAACTCAAAATACTTGCTGAGATAGAAGGGAATAGGTTTACTGACTTAACTGCAAAGTAAAAGAAAGGCCCTTTAAAGAGGGAAGCAGGGATTACAAGTCTCATAAAGAGCTCCCAAAAATTATGATACTTACTAGCTTTCAGCTCTCATTGCCCCTATCTTAGGCATATTTAGGCGATTAAGGTTAAAGTGAGGTCCAATCTGAGTTATATGCTTGTCAGACTATAATATGAAGATCCCAAGTCCCTTGAGTACGAGGGCCGCTCCTCATGCTACTCAACTTTAGTTACCGGTAAGTTCTTGTCATCGTAAGTATGTGCGTATCATTGAGAACCGCCAACGGGGTACCCCTTGCCCGATGATACGGAAGAATCCCCATATCAAAATGACAAGGCAAGCAGACAACTAGTATCTCAACAATCTTCTTATTTACCATGGGAAAATGGTACTTTTTTCTCTCTTTCCTCTTTTCATAGTATCTCTTTTTTCTTTTCTTTTTCTCAATATCTATCTCTCTCTTTTTTTATAAGAAGAATGCTTCATAGATATCATTATGGTTACGCTGCAGGTTTCCACCATGTCAGCATGGATTAGACTAGCGGCCAGTGCTTTCTAACACACATACATAACTCCATGGACTTACAAGCTCCCCTTTTATTTCACACCGACGACATCCGCAAACAAAAGAGAAAGGTATCAACTGGGTATATATTTACAAGTGTTGAAAGCGTTCCTCGTGACAGCACGGTTCTGCTAATCCCCAGCCTATAATTTGCAAGCATATAACTTTCATGGAGAGTTCACAATGGTTCAGGTTTATTAAGTGCGGAAACTAAAGTGTGCCATCAAGTTTGTGAGAGCTTTAATCACTAATTTTCTCATAACAAGTTTAATTTGGGAGGTAGACAAAACAGGAATTTACTTGGAATAGCAATAATGCTACTAGGTAGGTGGTGGACACAAATGGCAAAGGTTTTGGTTTAAAGGAGGTGGATGCACGAGAAGAATACCCTCTAAGTAAAGGTTTTTGGCTAGCAAGGCTGGGTAGCAAGTACAAGAGTTGAAGGAAACAAACAAACATACAAGTGATAAAGACAAACATGCAATATTCCTTGGAAGCACAAAAGATCTTAACTAGAGAATACTAAACTTATGAGAAAATCAAGGAAGAAAGATGATGAAATTATTTTTCTCTCGAGTACTTCTATCTTTTTCTTTTCAACTCTCAAAAAGGTGTTGCTACTGACCGAGCTAGGTTTGCCAAAACCAAATAAATTAACTCAATGATCCCAAAGTGCTACCAATACTAACAACAAGATCAATCATATAACCATGAATTGAAAAATAATATAAGCTAAGCAACAGAGTGAATGAAAGAACTTCTCATTAATAATCCATAACGGAAACTCACACCAAGGGATACAAATCTAATGAGAGAGGGGACACTTCCATAATGACCATACTACAAAATAACTCCTCTATTCAAGATATGACTCTACTAATAAGGTAAAAAGATAGAAGATAGTGATATGATACCGCGACACTCCCCCAAGCTTGGAACAAACCAAGGGGATGCCAAACCTGATGACGAATTACTCCTTTGGTGGTGGTGGTATCCTCTCGATGAGCTCTCTGATCAGTTTCCCCAAGTCCTTAATCTCGAAGCTAAGAGTACGAATCAACTTCGAGTTGTGCTCAATACGACTCGTAATCATTTCAGTTTGTGGATCCCAGCTCTTGTGATTCTTCTTCCATTCTTCCCACTTGGAGTCTTCTTTTCCTGCATGGTTATGGGTAAAGGTATGGAAGGTACTCTTGGTGTTTGGAGAGGGTGTCCTTGGTGCCAAATAGTGACGCGGGGGCTTCCCTCCAGTTGACATCCGTGCCGTCCTTCTGATCTTGGTAGGTTTCACCACTCCAATGCTTGCAATGGTAGTGCCGGTGTGCAGGTGTTGGCCTTGCTCCTCTTCACCTTCACTCTTGGTCTCCTTCTCCTTCCTGGGGTCGTGGAGGTCTTCCTCCATGGGCTCCTTCCCTTTATCCTTGGCGGACACCATTGTGCTTCTAAGCTCTCAAAGAGTATGTCCTGACAGAAACAGATCGAAACAAAAACATGACGAAAACACGATATACGAACCTCGGGGGATCCGGGGGGTTATATATTACGAAGTTTCGTATCAAAAGGAAGGTACTAGGAGAAAACGGGTCGGAGATGAAGTCCTGGGTGGCCTCACCACCTGGTGGCGCGGCTAGGGGTGGGACCACGCCATGGGGTGGTGTGGGCCACCCCGGCTCCGGTTCCGTCCCTTTTTCGCTTCGAAACTTTCCTTATTATCTGAAAACTGCAAAAATATAGTTGGATTGTACTTTTGCGGAACTTTTCTTACCAGAACTGTTACCTATTTGAATATGGACTCTGCAGGTCTCTGAATTTGGTATCTAGTAGATCCTTCCGGAGTCATCACTTGAATATCATCGATATCTTCATCTTCATATACTTATTTCTTGAGCCATAAAACCTTTCTCTTCCTTATTACACCATTATCTCCACTTTCCTAGAAATTTCTTCCACACAAAACTTCACACAATTCTTATTAGCAACATTAGTATAAGTGAAGTGGTAGAACCTTTTGAGTCCAACTTCAACTGAAAACCATCAAAACATAAGCTACTGTAGCAACTCCTTCCGAAAACCCAAAAAGAATTCAAAAAGGAAATCGAATAAAGAAGCAAATGCAAGAGTGGCTAAATCTGTCAAAACAGACCAGCAGGTAAAGATCAAATTTTTCGAAAATCTTCTGTTGCTCAAATCAAAAAGTGCAAAACTAACGGAAGTTAAATAACAACCTGGGTCATAAGCAAAAAAAATTACAGCTCAATCCGACATACAGAGATCTCTCACGAATTTTTACGGTGAAGCACAAAAAATCTGTTTCAGGACAGCAACTTCCCCAAATATTACTTCTCTCTCATTAGAGGTTGATCTTGACACAAAAACCGAACAAAACGGATAAGGAGCGGTTATCACCGAAGTAATAACTTCCAAGACTCAAAGAAACAAAAACAAACTGAAAGCATAAACAAATTGGGTTGTCCCCCATAAAGCTCTTTCTTTATAGCCATTAAGATGGGCATGATAATTTTGAAGAAGCTCTCATAGGGATATGATTTGAAGTGAAAGAGAGCATTAAGAAGCAAAAACACACACATATTTAAGTCTAACCCACTTCCTATACAAGGGGATTTTGTAAACAAACAAGTTATTGAAACCAAAGGCAACTTGCATAAGAAGGCAAAAGAAGTGCAACCTAAAAACTTTCAGCATAAAACGGGGAAACTTGATATTATTGAGATGCATAAGAACACTTTTCCCTCTCTCATAATAACTTTCAGTATCAGTCATAAACTTAACAATATAGCAAGCACAAGGGCTATCATAGCAATGATCACTTAATCTAACAGAAAAAACAGGAATACTAGCTCTCATAACACTACTATGTGAAACAATATTAGAGGTATCCTTACAAAGGACAGGGTGTCCCTCTTCCTCATACTTAGTGACAAAGTCTTTCACACTTGCTATTATAGGTTCATCAACCATTTGTTTATCAGGTTCAACAGCCTTATTCATACTTTCATTAACCACACTAGCTATCATAGAATCTTCCTTTACCTTAACTGGAAAAGGCATTTTCTCAATATAAGGTTCAGGTAAAACATGATTAGCAGTATAAACTTCAGTATTTCTTGCAGGAACGCTCTTAGAAACATCTTTATAAGGTTCGTGATACTTATTCCACTTCTTTTTAGGCACTTCAATATAAGAAGCAAAAGCCTTAAAATAAGAAGCAATAGCTTGAGAGTCTAGACAATAAGCATTTTTAATATTTTGAAAGTCATCAGTTCCCATAAAAGATTCAATGCATTCATAATCATAATTTGTACCTGACTTTCTACCTTTGTCATTCTCCCAAGCTTCAGCATTGTCTTGAATACGGTCCAGAAGGTCCCATTTAACTTCTTCTTCCATGCGAGTGAATGATCCAGCACCAGAAGCATCTAATACATCCTTGTCATGTAGAGGGAGCCTTGCATAAAAGTTATTGATAATAATATTGTTGGGGAACTCATGAATGGGACATTTGAGCATTAGTAACTTCAGTCTCCCCCAAGCTTGAGCTGTACTCTCTCCATCAAGAGGCCAAAAGTTGTATATTTGATTCCGATCTTTATGAATCTCACTAGGAGGATAAAACTTTGAATAAAAGAGAGGCGCTATTTCCTCCCATTCCAGAGCTTGACCATTCTTCAGCAGCTTATACCATTCCTTAGATCTTCCTTTTAGTGATAATGAGAATAACTTCTTCTTAACTTGATCTGTAGTAATACCCACACACTTGAACAACCCGCATAATTCGTGTATAAAGAGTAAATGATCACCGGGATGGACAGTTCCATCCCCAACATAGTAGTTATCCACAACACGATCAATAATTCTTGTAGGTATTTTGAAAACATCTTTCTCAGCAGGTGGTGGCTTATCTACTACCTTAGCAGTGGTAGTAGCATTACCAAATAAGAAACTTAGCGAATTATCCATAACGAAAATAAAGCAACTAGCAGAAGTAAACAATGCTCACAGTAGAAGTTTCCTTTACCAGTTCCACTCTCCAATAGCACTTCATTCCCTGGCAATGGCGCCAGAAAATAGTCTTGATGACCCACAAGTATTGGGGGTGTATCGCAGTATTTTCGATAAGTAAGAGTGTCAAACCCAACGAGCAGAAGGTGCTGGCTAGTGGTATGGATCAGGAATTCTCTGCAAATACTTAGCAAACGGATTTTTAGGGGTTTTTGATAAAGCAAGTAAACAAAGTACGAGTAAACAAAAGACAGTAAGAATGAATGCAGCAAGTGGCCCAATCCTTTATGCAGCAAAGGACAAGCCGGTTGTATTTCTATAGATGACCAAACATTCTCGAGGACACATGGGAAAGGCATCAAGTGCTTTCGCTTCATATAGTCGATTAATCTTCTCTAGCTTGCTAAGTGTTGTGTGGGTGAACCTGTGCTAATGTACCATCCCATCCAAGACTTAATACATACTTGTGATTAAACCCCCTTGCAAACATCCGTAAGTACAAGAAAGTAATTAAGGTAAAACCTAACCACAGCTTTAAACTCTAAGACCCTTACGTCCCTTGTGCAATGGTTTCCTAACGGGGTTCAGGTTTACATCACGCAACCCCTACGATTAGTAGCCAAATATACAATGCATTCCCCTAGGCCCATATAGGTGAAGTGTCATGTAGTCGACGTTCACATGACACCACTAGAAGAAGTACACCACAACTTAAATAACAATCTATTGAATCTTTCTCAACGCAACTCCACTACTAACAACAAGACTTCTCCCATGTCCTCAAGAACAAAACGAACTACTCACAAGACATCATATGGATCATGATCAGAGATGGAATAATCATGTATAACAATCTGAACATAAACAATAATTCAATGGTTCACTCAATAGCATCAACTACAAAGAGTAATCAACACCGGGAAAGTTTCCCCTATGAACTATGCAAGATTCAACGCAATTGTTACAACAATATGGAGATGGTGATGAGGGTGCTGATGGTGCTGATGGTGGTGATGATGATGATCCCGATGAAGTCCAGCTTGATGGTGGTGTTGATGGCGACGATCTTCCCTCTCCGGGAAGGAATTCCCCCGGCAGAAATCTGTCTGCCGGAGAGATCTTTCTCTCTCGGTGTTTTCCGCCCCGCAGAGGAGGCGGAATCTTTCTATGGTCGCTCCCCGAGTCTTAGGGTTTCGGGAGGAAGATATACGCCAGAGGGGAGAGGCTGGAGTGGGCCAGGGTGGCCACACCACTCCTTGGCGTGGCCTGGGCTTGCCCGCGCCATGGGGTGGTGTGGGCCCCCTGTGGCCCACCTCCACTCCATCTTCTGGCATCTTGAGTCTTCTGGAAAAATAGAATTTTCCGTATATTTTCCCGGATTTTCTGATCTTCGCGAATTTTGCCTCCAAACAACACCTTTTCCATCAGAATCCTGACTACAGCGGTCCATGCTCCAAAATTCATCAACCATGCAAAAACAGATGAAATAACATAAGTATCACCTCTCAATACGAATTATATCAATGAATAATAGTGAATTAAGACATAGAATAGTGATGCAAAATGGACGTATCAATAGGACACCTTCAAAGTTCATAAGAGTGACTAGATACAAATAGTTTAAAACAAGCAATATCAAGTTATGCATCAATCAACTAGTCTTGGGACAATGCACATAGAACTAAGAATGGCCACTATGCTATCAAAGTAGGTGCATAAAGGTAGAAGGTGGAGACTCAATATAATGGTGGAAGAAAGGCCTTCATAGAAGGAAGTAGGGATTCAATTCTCATAAAGCGCTTCCAAAAATTATGGTACTTATAGCTTTCAGCTCTCATTGCCCCTATCATAAGCATCTTGAGGTGATTAAGGTTAAAGTGAACAAACTATGGTGTACATGCTTGACGAAGTATAAGTTAGAAATCTCATGTCCCTTGTATACGAGGGCCGCTCCTCATGCTACTCAAGTTTAGTTACCGGTAAATTCTTGTCATCATAAGTACATGTGTATCATAGAGAACCGCCAACGGGGTACCCCTTGCCCGATGATATGGAAGAATCCCCATATCAAAATGACAAGGCAAGCAGACAACAAGCATCTCAGCAATCTTCTTATTTACCATGGGAATATGGTGCTTTTTTCTCTCTTTCCTCTTTTCATAATCTGTTTTTTTTCTTTTCTCTTTTTTTCTCAATATAGGACTCTTTTTTTATAAGAAGAATGCTTCATAGACAGCTCATTATGGTTACGCTGCAGGTTTCCACCATGTCAGCATGGATTAGACCAGCGGCCCAAGTGTTTCTCTAACACATATACATAACTCCATGGACTTACAAGCTCCCCTTTCATTTCACACCGACGACATCCATATACAAAAGATCATGATATCAACTAGGTACAAGTACCAAGTGCAATGTTGAAAGCGTTCCCCATGAAAGCATGGTTCTTATAATTCCCAAAAATAAGTGCAAGCATATACAACATAGACGACACAATGGTTCAAGTTTATTAAGGGCAAGAAAAGTAAAGTGTGCCATCAAGTTCGTGAGAGCTTTAATCACTAGTTTTCTCATAACAAGTTTAATTCGGAAGGTAAACAAAAGCATGAATATACTTGGAATGGCATAAGCTAGTAGGTAGGTATGGTGGACTCTTTGGAATAACTTGGTTTAGGGAGTTGGATGCATGAGTGGAACTCATACTTGGTTGTGGAGGCTAGCAAAAGACTGGGAGCGACAAACTAAGAGAGCAATAATGGCCATAATCATGCAGAGCGACAAAACATCATTGATCAAAGCATAAAGTGATACTACAAGTTGAAAACTAAAGGATCATAAAGGCTATGGTGACTTGAGATAGTCATAACATGGTGTGAGCATGCGCCAAGTCAACCCAAATAAAGCATCAAAGGAGAATACCACAATACTATGCTTTAATATGCTAAAACAACGCATGATTCTTCCAAGGCACATTAAGCAATATCAATTGTTTATAACAAGTCATGCTACAACAAATAATACTAAGCATAAAGCCAATATCAAGCATGGCATGATATAGCATATGCCACAGTAAAAAACAAGCTCTTTTTACCACATAAGCATGAACTTTCCTACTCTTTTCCAAACCAAACCAAACTATTTGCAAACCAATGTATGAAAGAGGGGGTCCAACCAATTTATTCATAAAACTAAGAAAACAAAAGAAAACATAAACCAAAACGAAAAACAAAAAAGAAGACGCTCCAAGAACAACACAACCGTGTATGAAACAATAAAAATGAAGCGCTTGGAAGAAACCTGGGATTTTTATTGATGAAGAAGGGGATGCCTTGGGCATCCCCAAGCTTTGACGCTTGTACTTCTTGGATATTTCTTGGGGTGACACGCGTGGCATCCCCAAGCTTGAGATTTAGTCCATCCTTCATCTCATTACTCATTCCTTCCATACATCTGAATTTTTTCCTTCATAGAAAACTTCACACAATCTTTATTAGCAACATTAGTGCACTCAAGATAAACAAGTCTTAAGTTTCAGTTCTAACACCAAATAAACTTCCATTAAAACACTAGCTACTGTAGCACTTCCCTCAAAAAGCTCAATTCCCCAAAAGAACTCAAAAAGGAACCAACAAGAAGCAAATGCAGAAAATGGCAGAAATCTGTCAAAACAGACCATCAGGTAAAGATGAATTTTTTAGAAGACCTTCTGTTGCTAAAATCAAAAAGTGTTGAACTAACGAAAGTTGGATAACAACCTGGGGCATAAGCACAAAAATTCACGCCTCAAAAAGACGTACAGAGATTTTACACGTATTTTTACGGTGAAGCACAGAAATCTGTTTGAGGACAACAACTTTCCCAATCATTACTTCTCTCTCATTAGAGGTTAATCTTGGCACAAAAAGCAAATCAAAAGGATAAGGAGCGGAGTAATAACCTCCAAGACTCATCTAAAACTTTTGGTTTATCTCCCAATAAGTACTTTTCTTTAACGCCTTTAAGTTAGGCATAAGAAGCAAGAAAAAGAATCAAGTGTTCTCAAATGAAGAAGCATTAAAACCAAATTTTGTTTTCATAGGAGAAGCAAAAGAAATCTTCTCTCTCTTCTTAGGGAAGTGTTCTATACCTTTCTTGAGTGGGAGTTGATATTTAATGGTGCCTTCTTTCATATCAATAATGGCACCAACAGTTCTAAGAAAAGGTCTTCCCAAAGTAATAGGAAAAGAAGCATTGCATTCAACATCCGAAACATAGAAATCAACGGAGACATAGGCATTGTTAACCATAATAAGAACATCATTAAGACTCCCCATGAGTTTCTTTCTAGCATTATCATCAAGTGGGACATTCAAATAACAATCTTCAAGAGGAGACAAATCAAGCATATCATAAATCCTTCTAGGCATAATAGAAACACTACTATCAAGATCACATAAAGCTTTAAAATCAAAGTCATTCGCTTTCATATTAATGATGGGTTTCCAACCATCTTCTTGTTTTATAGGAATAGAAGCTTTATGTTTCATCTTTTCTTCTTTAATCTTTATGAGAGCATCAGTAATGTGTTTTGTAAAGGCCATGTTCATAGCACTAGCATTAGGACTTTTAGCAAGCTTTTGTAGGAACTTAATAACTTCAGAGATATTACACCCATCAAGATCAAAATCAAATTTATCATCTAGAGTAGTAGAACTATTACTAGCCTCAACACTAGTGGTGGTGATAGTAGAAACACTAATGTTTCTAGCAATTTCATCTTCTCTTTCCCACTTAGCATGTAATTCAGCTAATTATCTAACATTTTCATCAATTCCTACTTGTATAGCATTGGTAGCTGCAAAGGGATTATCATTAGTTTCAGGTTTAGCAGCAATTTTATTCCAAGAAGATTGAGCTTCAACCAAAGATGCTATATTTCTTTCAGCATTAGAGAGTTTTTCCTCAATAGTTTTATTGAAAGCAGTTTGTTTACTAATAAAGTCTTTAAGCATAACTTCAAGTTCAGAGGGTGCACTCCTATTATTGTTGTAAGAATTTCCATAAGCATTACCATTGTTGGGAGGATATGGCTTATAATTGTTGTTACCAAAATTACTCCTATAAGCATTATTACCCAAATTATTATTTCTTATGAAGTTCACATCAACTTGCTCTTCTTGAGCAACCAAAGAAGCCAAAGGAACATTATTTGGATCAATATGGGCTTTCCCATTAACAAGCATAGACATAATAATATCAATCTTATCACTCAAGGAGGAGGTTTCCTCAACAGAATTTACCTTCCTACCTTGTGGAGCTCTCTTAGTATGCCATTCAGAATAATTAACCATCATATTGTCCAAAAGTTTTGTTGCAGCACCCAAAGTAATGGTCATAAAGGTACCTCCAGCAGCAGAATCCAATAGGTTCCTTGAAGAATAGTTCAATCCTGCATAAAAAGTTTGGATGATCATCCAAGCAGTTAGTCCATGAGTGGGATAATTCTTAACCAAAGATTTCATTTGTTTCCAAGCTTGAGCAACATGTTCATTATCAGATTGTTTAAACTTCATTATTTCACTTCTCATAGATATAATCTTAGCAGGTGGATAGTATTTTCCAATGAAAGCATCTTTGCATTTAGTCCAAGAATCAATACTATTCCTAGTTAAGGAATTCAACCATTCTTTAGCTTTTCCTCTCAAAGAGAAAGGAAACAATTTCAGCTTAATAATATCACCATCTACATCCCTATGCTTTTGCATCTCACAAAGTTCAACAAAGTTATTTTGATGGGCAGCAGCATCTTCATTACCAATACCAGAAAATTGTTCTCTCATAACAAGATTGAGCAAAGCAGGTTTTATCTCAAAGAAAGTATCTTCAGGCACAGGTGGAGCAATAGGTGTGCTCATAAAATCATTGTTGTTGGTGCTAGTGAAGTCACACAACTTAGTGTTTTCAAGAGTAGTCATTTTTTGGGGTTTTCAAATAAGAAAGCAAACTAGTAAAACTAATTTTTGTGTGATTTTGATAAAGAAACAAGCAAACAAAACAAAAAGAAACTAAGCAAAACAAAAATAATAAAGTAAAGAGATTGGTTATGAGGAACTCCCCTTGTGAAGATGTCCTTGACTCCCTAGCAACAGCGCCAGAAATATGCTTGATGGCTCGTGGTTGATGTAGAGCTCGTTGGGAACCCCAAGAGGAAGGTATGATGAGCACATCAGCAAGTTTCCCTCAGTTATGAAACCAAGGTTTAATTGAACTAGTAGGAGCAAGGAAACACCCCAAAGGTGTTGCTAGCTGAGCCTTGGCAGGGCGCACTACCGGTGCTAGTAGCAACGTGGAGACCTGCACAACACAACCATAGAACTTTGTCCCCAACTTGCGATGAGGTTGTCAATCTCACCGTGTTTTGCTGAAAACAAAGGATTAAACGTATCAAATGGAAAGAAGTAAAAGTTTGCAGAAAGTAAACACAAAGCAGTAAACAGTTTGTAGATTGTATGTAAAGAAAAGGACCGGGATCCATAGTTCACTAGAGGTGGCTCTCCTTAGATAGATAACATGCTGGGTGAACAAATTACAGCGGGGCAATTGACAAACATCGAGAATGCAATACATTCATATACTAATCATCTTGACTCCTTTGGAACTTGATTGGGCATTACAACATTATACATAGACCGCCATCCAACTGCATCTATGACTAATAATCCACCTTTAGGTTATCATCCGAACCCCCTCCAGTATTAAGTTGCAAGCAACAAATTATTGCTTTACGAATTGCGTGTAAAGTAAACAATACGATTGTTCTATGAACAAAGGATTGTTGTTTTCTCCCTAATAGCAACAGCACATCTAGTACCTTAGAGATTTACATCACTTCCCAGTTACGGAGGATGAACCTTTGTCGAGCATAAATACTAACTCTTGGAGTTGCTAGAATCTACTTGGCCAATATAGCTACTAACAACGGAAAGCATGCAAGATCACAAATAACAAAGACATGATAGAATCAATAATCAATCTGAAATAGCATCTCAATATCCATCGGATCCCTGCAAACACAACATGCAGAATTACAAATAGATGATCTTGATCATGAACGGAGCTCACAAGATCTAGACATGAAAGCACAAAGGAGGAGAACAAGCCATCTAGCTACTACATGGATCCGTAGTCCAAGGATGAACTACTCACGCATCACACCGGAGGCTTGCATGGTGATGAAGAAGGCCTTGATGACCCACAAGTATAGGGGGTGTATCGCGGTATTTTCGATAAGTAAGAGTGTCGAACCCAACGAGGAGCAGAAGGTGATGGCTAGTGGCATGGATCAGGAATTCTCTGCAAATACTTAGCAAACGGATTTTTAGGGGTTTTCGATAAAGCAAGTAAACAAAGTACGAGTAAACAAAAGACAGTAAGTATGAATGCAGCAAGTGGCCCAATCCTTTATGCAGCAAAGGACAAGCCGGTTGTATTTCTATAGATGACCAAACATTCTCGAGGACACATGGGAAGACTGTCAAGTGCTTTCGCTTCATATAGTTGATTAATCTTCTCTAGCTTGCTAAGTGTTGTGTGGGTGAACCTGTGCTAATGTACCGTCCCATCCAAGACTTAATACATACTTGTGATTAAACCCCCTTGCAAACATCCGTAAGTACAAGAAAGTAATTAAGGTAAAACCTAACCACAGCTTTAAACTCTAAGACCCTTACGTCCCTTGTGCAATGGTTTCCTAACGGGGGTTCAGGTTTCCGTCACTCTGGCAACCCCTACGATTAGTAGCCAAATACACAATGCATTCCCCTAGGCCCATATAGGTGAAGTGTCATGACGTTCACATGACACCACTAGAAGAAGTACACCAATACTTAAATAACAATCTATTGAATCTTTCTCAACGCAACTCCACTACTAACAACAAGACTTCTCCCATGTCCTCAAGAACAAAACGAACTACTCACAAGACATCATATGGATCATGATCAGAGATGGAATAATCATGTATAACAATCTGAACATAAACAATAATTCAATGGTTCACTCAATAGCATCAACTACAAAGAGTAATCAACACCGGGAAAGTTTCCCCTATGAACTATGCAAGATTCAACGCAATTGTTACAGCAATATGGAGATGGTGATGAGGGTGCTGATGGTGATGATGGTGGTGATGATGATGATGATCCCGATGAAGTCCAGCTTGATGGTGGTGTTGATGGCAACGATCTCCCCTCTCCGGGAAGGAATTCCCCCGGCAGAAATCTGTCTGCCGGAGAGATCTTTCTCTCTCGGTGTTTTTCGCCCCGCAGAGGCAGCAGAATCTTTCTGTGGTCGCTCCCCGAGTCTTAGGGTTTCGGGAGGAAGATATACGCTAGAGGGGAGAGGCTGGAGTGGGCTAGGGTGGCCACACCACTCCCTGGTGTGGCCTGGGCTTGCCCGCTCCATGGGGTGGTGTGGGCCCCCTGTGGCCCACCTCCACTCCATCTTCTGGCATCTTGAGTCTTCTGGAAAAATAGAATTTTCCGTATATTTTCTCGGATTTTCTGATCTTCGCGAATTTTGCCTCCAAACAGCACCTTTTCCATCAGAATCCTGACTGTAGCGGTCCATGCTCCAAAAGTCATCAACCATGCAAAAATAGATGAAATAACATAAGTATCACCTCTCAATACGAAATATATCAATGAATAATAGTGAATTAAGACATAGAATAGTGATGCAAAATGGACGTATCAGGCCTCCAGGGTGAATTCCCCTCTACGGCAGGGTGCCGGGAAGAGCTTTAGATCCCTCCGGATCTAGGGATGGAGATGACGGCAGCTACAAACTCTTTCGTGGATTTTTGATCGGGTACTTAGGGTTTTCGTCCCGAGGGTATCTTATAGGTGGACGGGGAGGCCGAGGGGGTGCCGGAGGCGGCCAGACCACCCCCTGGCATGGGCCAGGATGGGCCGTGCGGCTAGGTGGTGTGGTGGCCCCTGGCCCCTCTCCATCTCGTACTCTGGCATCTAATGACTTCTGGAAAAATAGGCACTTTGGCTTTTGTCCCATCCAATTCCGAGAATATTCATTTTCTGACTTTCATAGAACCAAAAACAGCAGAAAACAGGCAGCTAGCACTGTGGCTCTTGTTAATACGTTAGTCCAAGAAATCATATGAAAAGTACTCTAAAGTGTCGACAAAACACAAGAAAGTGGATAAAACCAAGCATGGGACATCAAAAATTATAGATACATTTTCAATGTATCAGACACCACTACAAGAAATACACCACAACTTAAATATCAAACCATTGAAACTTTCTCAACACAATTCCACTACTAACAACTTGACTTCTCCCATGTCCTCAAGAACAAAACGAACTACTCACAAGACATCATATGGATCATGATTAGAGATGGAATAATGATGTGTAACAATCTGAACATAAACGATAATTCAATGGTTCACTCAATAGCATCAACTACAAGTAGTAATCAACACCGGGAAAGTTTCCCCTAAGAACTATGCAAGATTCAACCCAATTGTTACATCGGTATGAAGTCGTGATGATGGTGCTAGTGGAGATGATGATGGTGATGATGATGATGATCCTGATGAAGTCCAGCTTGATGGTGGTGTTGATGGCGATGATCTCCCCTCTCCGGGAAGGAATTCCCCCGGCAGAATTATGTCTGCTGGAGAGATCTTTCTCTCTTGGTGTTTACCGCCCCGTAGAGGCGGCGGAATCTTTCTGTGGTCGCTCCCCGAGTCTTAGGGTTTCAGGAGGATAATATACGCCAGAGGGGAGAGGCTGGAGTGGACCAGGGCGGCCACACCACCTGGTGGCGCGACCTGGGGTGGCCCACGCCAGGGGGTGGTGTGGGCCCCCTATGGCCCATCTCCACTTCCCCTTCTAGCTTTTTTCGTCTTCTGGAAAAATAGGATTTTCCATGTATTTTCCCGGATTTTCTGATCTTCGTGAATTTTGCCTCTAAACACCACCTTTTCCATCAGAATCCTGACTGCAGCGGTCCATGCTCCAAAAGTCATCAAACATGCAAAAACCAACATAAGTATCATCTCTTAATATGAAATATATCAATGAATAATAGTAAATTATGATATAGAATAGTGATGCAAAATGGACGTATCAACTCCCCCAAGATTAGACTTCGCTTGTCCCCAAGCGAAACTGAACTCAAAAAACATGACCTCAGGTTTATGGAGTGAAGAGTCGATAAAAGAATACGGACAAGAAGCATCACATTCATCAATACATAAGTCATAATAGAAGACAACTCACTATTATATAACTTAACTTGCAATAAGTAAAGGAAACACAATAAAGATACATAAAGTAAATCACAATTGGGAATGGAAAACTTAGCTCTTGGTCGAAGAATAGTTGACAATTTGCTGGAGTTCACAAATAACTGATTTTCAATGATAGCTTTCAAAGTAGTAGACACTAAGATAAGAGCAATGTGCAAAACAAGGAACATAAGAGACATGATTGAATAAGTCATCATATGAATGAATGAAACACAACAACTCAAAATGCTTGCTGAGGTAGAAGAGAATGGGTTTACTGACTCAACTAAAAAGTAAAGGAAAGGCCCTTTGCAGAGGGAAGCAAGGATTTCAAGTTTCATAAAGAGCTTCCAAAAATTATGGTACTTATTATCTTTCAGCTCTGATTGCCCCTATCATAAGCATCTTTAAGTGATTAAGGTTAAAGTGATCAAATATGAGGATATGCTTGACAAGTTGCAAGTTGAAAATCTCATGTCCCTTGAATACGAGGGCCGCTCCTCATGCTACTCAAGTTTAGTCACCGGTAAGTTCTTGTCATAGTAAGTACATGTGTATCATAGAGAACCGCCAACGGGGTACCCCTTGCCCGATGATACGGAAGAATCCCCATATCAAAATGACAAGGCAAGCAGACAACAAGCATCTCAACAATCTTCTTATTTAACATGGGAATATGGTGCTTTTTCTCTCTTTCCTCTTTTCTCATCTTTTTTTTCTTTTTTCTCTTTTTCTCAATCTCTATCTCTTTTTTTATAAGAAGAATGCTTCATAGATGCTCATTATGGTTACGCTGCAGGTTTCCACCATGATTAGGCATGGATTAGACCAGTGGCCCATGCGTTTCTCTAACACATATACATAACTCCATGGACTTACAAACTCCCCTTTCATTTCACACCGACAACATCCATAGACAAAAGAACATGATATCAACTAGGTACAAAGTACCGATGCAATGTTGAAAGCGTTCCCCATGATAGCATGGTTCTGCTAATTTACAACTTAAAAAGCGCAAGCATATACGCGGCATAGATGGGCACAATGGGTCAAGTTTATTAAGTGTGAGAAAGTAAAGTGTGCCATCAAGTTCGTGAGAGCATTAATCACTAATTTTCACATAACAAGTTTAATTTGGATGGTAGATAAAAACATGAATTTACTTGGAATAGCAATAGTGCTAGTGGGTAGGTGTGGTGGACACAAATGACATAGGTTTTGGTTTAAGGATTGGATGCACGAGAAGCATTCCCTCTCAGTACAGGTTTTTGGCTAGCAAGGCTGGGTAGCAAGCATAAGAGTTGAAACAAACATACAAGTGATAAAAACAAACATGCAATCTTCCTTGGAAGCACAAAAGATCTTAACTAGAGAATACTAAACTTATGAGCAAATCAAGAAAGAAAGATGATGAAATTATATTTTTTTAAGAGTACTTTTATCTTTTCATTCAATTCTCAAAATAGTGCTGCTACTGACCGAGCCAGGTTTGCCAAAACTAACTAAATTAACTCAATGATCCCAAAGTGATACCAATACTAATGACAAGATCAATCATATAACCATGAATTGAAAACTAAAATAAGATATGCAAAAGAGTAAATGATAGAACTTCTCATTAATATTCCATAATGGCACCTCACACCAAGGGATACATATCTAAGGAGAGAGGGGACACTTCCATAATGCAAACCATCCTACATAATAACTTCTCTATTCATGATATGACTCTACTAAAAAGGTAAAAAGATAGAATATAGTGATGTGATACTGCGGCACTCCCCCAAGCTTGGAACAAACCAAGGGGATGCCAAAACCTGATGACGAATTACTCCTTCGGTGGTGGTGGTATTCTCTCGATGAGCTCTTTGATTAGTTTCCCCAAGTCCTCAATCTCGAAGTGAGATTACAAATCAACTGTGAGTTTTGCTCAATACGGCTCATGATCATGTCGGGTTGCGAATTCCAGCTCTTGCGATTCTTTCCCCACACTTCCTCCTTGAAGTCTTCTTTTCCTGCATGGCTAGAACGAGGCAAATCCCAATTGGAGGGTAGTTTCTCCTTGGGCATATTCTGGTATTGATGTTCATGGATAAGGGTATGGAAAGGATTCTTGGTGCGTGGAGGAAGTGACCATGTAGCCAAACAGTGATGCAGAGGTTTCCCTCCAGTTGACATCCGTGCAGTCCTTCTGATCCTGGCAGGTTTTGGCACCACTCCAATGCTTGCAATGGTAGTGCCGGTGTGCGGATGTTGGTGCTTTACCTCCTCTTCATCTTCACTCTTGATCTCCTTCTCTTGCCCGGGGTCTTGGAGATCTTCCTCCATAGGCTCCTTTCCCTTATCCTTGGCGGACACCATTGTGCTTCTAACTTTCAAGGATAGTTCCTAGCAGAAACAGATCGAAACGAAAACACGATGAGAACACGATATATGAACCTCGAGGGATCTGGAGGATTATATATTATGAAGTTTTACAACAAAAGGAAGGTACTGGGAGAAAACGGGTCGGAGACGGAGTCCGAGGTGGCCACACCACCTGCTGGCGCGACCAGGGGGGCCCGCGCCAGGGGATGGTGTGAGCCACCCTGGCTCCGTTTCCATCCCTCTTTCGCTTCGTTACTTTCCTTGTTGGACAAAAACTGCAAAACTATAGTTGGACAAATTTTTCGCGGACTTTTTCTTACCAGAACTGTTACCTATTCGAAAACAGACTCTGCAGGTCTCTGGAGTTGGCATTTAGTAGATCCTTCCAGAGTCACCGCTTGAATAACATCAATATCTTCATCTTCATACTCATATTACTCGAGTCATGAAACCTTTCACTTTCTTATTACATCATTGTCTCCACTAACCTGGAAATTTATTTCACACAAAACTTCACACAATTCTCATTAGCAAGATTAGTGCAAGCGAGGTAATAAACCTTTTGGGTTTAATTTCAACCAAAATCCGTCAAACAATAAGCTACTGTAGCAACTCCTTCCGAAAACCCAAAAAGAATTCAAAAAGGAAACCGACTTAAGAAGAAAATGCAAGAGTGGCAAAAATCTGTCAAAACAGACCAGCAGGTAAAGATTATTTTTTTCGAAAATCTTCTGTTGCTCGAATCAAAAAAGTGCAAAACTAACGAAAGTTAAATAACTACCTAGGGCAGAAGCACAAAAAATTACAGCTCAATCCGACATATAGAGATCTCTCACGAATTTTTACGGTGAAGCACAAAAATATGTTTCGGGACAGCAACTTCCCCAAATCTTACTTCTCTCTCATTAGAGGTTTATCTTGACACAAAAACCAAACAAAAGGATAAGGAGATGTCATTACCGAAGTAATAACTTCCAAGATTCAAAGAAACAAAAACAAACTAAAAGCAAAAATAAATTGGGTTGTCTCCCAAAAAGCTCTTTCTTTATAGCCATTAAGATGGGCATGATAATTTCAAAGATGCTCACATAAGAATATGAATTGAAGTGAAAGAGAGCATTAAGAAGAAAAAAATATACATGTTTAAGTCTAACCCACTTCCTATGCAAGGGAATTTTGTAAACAAACAAATTGTTGAAACCAGAAGCTGCAAGCATAGGAAGGAAAAACAAGTGCAACATAAAAACTTTAAGCATAAAACGAGAAAACTTGATATTATTGAGGTGCATAAGAACAGTCTTCCCTCTCTCATAATAACTTTCAGTATCATGCATAAATTTAATGATATACCTATCAAAAGAACCATGGTAGCAATGATCACTTATCCTAACAGAAAACACAGGAACACTAGCTCTCATAACACTACTTTGTGAAACAATATTAGGGATATCCTTACAGAGAATAGTGTGTCCATCTTCTACATATTTAGCGACAAAATCTTTCACATTTTCCATTATAGGTTCATCATCCATTTGTTTATCAGGTTCAACAGCTTTATTTGTACCTTCATTAACCACACTAGCTATCATAGAATGTTCCTTTATCTTAACTGGGAAAGGCATTTTCTCAATGTAAGGTTCAGGTAAAACACGATTAGCAGTATAAACTTCCGTATTTCTTGCAGGAACACACTTAACAATGTCTTTATAAGGTGCATGATACTTATTCCAGTTCTTTTTAGGCACTTCAATATAGGAAGCAAAAGCCTTGAAATAAGTTGCAATAGCTTGAGAGTCTAGACCATAAGTATTTTTAATATTTTGAAAGTCATCAGTTCCCATAAAAGATTCAATGCATTCATAATCATAATTTATACCTGACTTTCATCCTTTGTCATTCTCCCATGCTTCAGCATTATCTTGAATACGGTCCAGAAGATCCCATTTAGCTTCTTCTTCCATGCGAGTGATGATCCAGCACAAGAGGCATCCAATAAATCCTTATCATGAAGAGAAAGCCTTGCATAAAAGTTATTGATAATAATATTGTTGGGGAGCTCATGAATGGGACATTTGAGCATTAGTAACTTCAATCTCCCCCAAGCTTGAGCTGTACTCTCTCCATGAAGAGGCCAAAAGTTGTATATTTCATTCCGATCTTTATGAATCTCACTAGGAGGATAAAACTTTGAATAAAAGAGAGGTACTATTTCCTCCCATTCAAGAGCTTGACCATTCTTCAGCAGCTTATACCAGTCCTCAGCTCTTCCTTTTAGTGATAATGAGAATAACTTCTTCTTGACTTGATCTGTTGTAATACCTGCACACTTGAACAACCCGCATAATTCGTGTATAAAGAGCAAATGATCACCGGGATGGACAGTTCCATCTCCAACATAATAGTTATCCGTAACACGATCATTAATTCTTGTAGGTATTTTAAAAGTGTCATTCTTAGCAGGTGGTGGTTCGTCTACTACCTTATCAGTGGTAGTAGCATTACGAAATAAGAAACTCAGCGAATTATCCATATTGAAATAAAGCAACTAACAAAAGTAAACAATACTCACAGTAGAAGTTTCCTTTACCAGTTCCATTCTCCAATAGCGCCCCGGCAATGGCGCCAGAAAATAGTCTTGATGACCCACAAGTATAAGGGTTGTATCATAGTATTTTTGATAAGTAAGAGTGTCAAACCCAACGAGGAGCAGAAGGTGCTGACAAGTGGCTAGGAGTAGGAATTCTCTGTAAATACTTAGCAAACGGATTTTTAGGTGTTTTTGATAATGCAAGTAAAATAAAGTACGAGTAAATAAAAGACAATAAGAATAAATGCAGCAAGTGGCCCAATCCTTTCTTTAGCAAAGGACAAGCCGGTTGAATTACTTAAGATGACCAAATGTTCTCGAGGACACATGGGAATATTGTCAAGTGCTTTCGCTTCATATAGTTGATTAATCTTGTTTGGTTTGCTAAGTGTTGTGTGGGTGAACCTATGCTAATGTACCGACCTTCCTAGGAATAATACATACTTGTGAGTATACCCCTTGCAAGCATCCGCAAGTACAAGAAAGTAATTAAGGTAGACACCTAACCACAACTTTAAACTCTAAGACCCCGACGTCCCTTGTGCAAAGGTTTCCTAACGGGGGTTCAGGTTTCTGTCACTCCGGCAGCCCCTACGATTAGTATCCAAATACACAATGCATCCCCCTAGGCCCATATAGGTGAAGTGTCATGTAGCCGACGTTCACATGAAACCACTAGAAGAAATACACCACAACTTAAATATCGAACCATTGAATCTTTCTCAACACAATTCCACTACTAACAACATGACTTCTCCCATGTCCTCAAGAACAAAACGAACTACTCACAAGACATCATATGGATCATGATCAGAGATGAAATAATGATGTGTAACAATCTAAACATAAACGATAATTCAATGGTTCACTCAATAACATCAACTACAAGGAGTAATCAACACCGGGAAAGTTTCCCCTGAGAACTATGCATGATTCAACCCAACTGTTACAGCGGTATGAAGTGGTGATGATGGTGCTGGTGGAGATGATGATGGTGATGATGATGATGATCCTGATGAAGTCCAGCTTGATGGCGATGTTGATGTCGATGATCTCCCCTCTCCGGGAAGGAATTACCCCGACTGAATTTTGTCTACCGGAGAGATCTTTTCTCTCGGTGTTTTCCGCCTCATAGAGGCGGCAAAATCTTTCTATGGTCGCTCCCTGAGTCGTAGGGTTTCGGGAGGATAATGACGCCAGAGGGGAGAGGCTGGAGTGGACTAGGGCGGCCACACCACCTGGTGGCACGACCTAGGGTGGCCCGCGCCAAGGGGTGGTGTGGCCCCCCTGTGGCCCATCTCCACTTCCCCTTCTGGCTTTCTTCGTCTTCTGGAAAAATAGGATTTTCCATGTATTTTCCCGGATTTTCAGATCTTCGCGAATTTTGCCTCCAAATAGCACCTTTTCCATCAGAATCCTGACTGCAGCGGTCCATGCTCCAAAAGTCATCAACTATGCAAAAACAGATGAAATAACATAAGTATCATCTCTTAATATGAAATATATCAATGAATAACAGTAAATTATGATATAGAATAGTGATGCAAAATGGACGTATCACTCCCCACTTTTGAAGTTTGAGAAACCCATGCTAGTGAGTAGTAAATGTTAAGATATTATATTGGTGGATGATTCTTTATATTATAGTAAAATTTTGTTTGCATGGGTATTTAGTTGGGTACGTTTTGTTCCAGCTCTGGTAGTTAACCAAGTCTTGCCTAAAAATTTGCTAAACAATTGTAATAAGAAAATGTCTCACAATTGAAGGCTTGGGTGTTGTAGTGTTTAGTCTTGAAGGCTTATTTCTAGAGACACTCAACACCACAAAAAATAATGATTGACTTGATAGCTCTCTTTAGAAGGATTTGTTCAATTAAATTAATGTTTAGCGGTTTTTGTGAGCATGCCAAAGTTTGACTTGTGATTCATCAGAATGATATAGCTTTATGCATGTCAAACTTCATGGGATGCCAACAACTCCACTAGCCTACGAACGATCTTCATGGAGGAAACACCTAGATTTCGGCTATGAGTTGATTAAACATATGTAGAAGTAATGCTATAATGGGTAAGATTCTTGGAAATCTCGGGTAGCTGTGTTCATGATGGAATCACTCCTCTGGCTGATATAAGTAATCATTGTGCAAAAGGAAAAAAACCTTGGTGATGCCACGAGTGTCCACCATAGCCCGGTAA
The DNA here is from genome assembly GCA_023614405.1 of Avena insularis. Classification (NCBI taxonomy): domain Eukaryota; kingdom Viridiplantae; phylum Streptophyta; class Magnoliopsida; order Poales; family Poaceae; genus Avena; species Avena insularis. The sequence goes on along the minus strand of CM042696.1, from coordinate 87,513,294 downwards.
ACTAATCAAAACTTTTGGCATGCTCTCAATTACTTAAGAACTGAAATTCTTGAACGACAATGAACAGAAAATTAGTGCTTGAAAAGTCTTGACTTATTGATGTGGGAGAATTGAGATACTCTAGTGTATATGTTTTTCATGACAACTCTCACACTCTCAATTTTACATGATTATACTCTATTGTTCAAAGGCAAGCCTATGAGTTGATTACATGAGATGGAATAAGGTTTACTCATTTGAATCATCCATGTTAACAATAATTTTTCTATGCTATAAGGATGCATAAAAACCCATATGATATGTTTGCCATTACTCTATCTATGCTGAAGTTTTTCAGATATATAAAGTGGAGGAAACATGAGACTACCAATCATGAGTAAGATCATCATCTCGTTATTTCAGTTTAAATGCTGAGTTCCTTTTTTATTTTGGTTTTCTTCCTCGACGATGATCAAGTTTAAGCTTGGGGAGGTTGATGGGTGTGAAATATAGCCATCTACGTCCATATTTAAACAGGATATTATTCATATTTTTGTTGAAATATCTCTCTAAACCCTGCCATTAATGCCTAATGATGAAAGTGCTATGCAATCCTTTCTTTCTATTTTTTCCTGCACAGATAATGACGTTTGATGATGGGAATCACAACATTAAAGTCAAATATACGATATTTCCAACAACCTGAAGAAACCAGGGGTCGTGAAGTGGAGACAAACGCTTTAACGACTAACTATATGGCAGGAATAAAATTCCGCTCGTATATTTTCCATCGACACCGCTAGGTCAAACAGAACAACTTTCGTGAAGGGACCCCTATATAAAGAGGCTTCAGGCAACGAGAAACAACATCGCCAGCCGCCCCCAGAACTCCAGAAACCTGCATCCACTACACCGAAGAGCCACTAGAGGAATAGACTTAGATCTAATCTCCAAATACTCCTCCACCACCATAGCCATATTCCACCACTTGTAATAGTGGATCTCATCATCGATTGGCGACATTGTAAGACTATTGATATCAATATCATGATTTCCATTGCAATGTTTATGATTGTTGATTTCATCTCTATGCGTGACTAATTCTCTTTGGGCTAAGGGCTTCAGCCTAGCCATGTAGCTTTTGTGCATGTTATTTATCATAGATGGGATCATGTATTAGTTTGTATGACATGATGATTAATGTATCCTCTCTTGCCTCAATCCAAGGATTTGTCAGGTACCCAAGACCCCGAGGATTGAGCCAGGTATAGGGAGTATGAGTAATGACTAATCTGCAGGTTGGGAACCCAAGTGACAGAAGGGGTAGTACGGTTGTATGTGAGGGATTTACTTGGATTAACGATGACATCACTATGCATATCATTAGTTCTCTTTTTTCTATGGATGAGACTAGTAGGTTATTGATATAAGCGGTTGTGGAGGCAATAGCAATTATGGATGCACTACCCACATATAATTATTTTGCTCTAACAATTACATGCATACTTTATTATTATCTTTCATTTCCATCAGATGTTTTGCACAGCTACAGGCGAAACCAAAAGCCCTAGGTCCTCTCTCTCCATCATCGACAACAACAAAAGACAGCAAATTCTTGGTCCGGTAAAACACAAAAAGAATTCTAAAACTCCCGAATGTCCGTTAAAGTAACTTCACTATGCTTTCTGCTTCCCGAGAATTCGATAACCTAGGTCTACTAGGGAAAAAGAGCTATACTACATCCGTAATCTAGATTGAAGGTATCAAAGCGCGAGACCCGTTCCGAATAAGACCTTCACCGCCAGACCGCATGCATGTAAACATAATTATTTGTTTTTAAATTATCATCGTAAACAACAACCTCAAGCCATGGCTCCCACACCCTAGCTCATGCGACGCGCCCCCTCGGTGCCCGTAGCCACCTCCCCACCACCGGTGTCCTAGCTACCGCCTCAAGCCGACCTTCCCCAGCTGACTCCTTGTCACCGATGTGTCAACTCCCCAAGGTATGCTCTGTCCTTCCCGACCATTCATGGAGATACGGATCTATCGCTTGCCATGGCGGCCAACAACCTCAAATTCGTCTGTCGTACTAGAAACACCACCCCTTTGCACCAGGATCCTCTTCAGCAACATGAGCATGCCTTCAATGGTCATGCTTGCACTACATATTCAATGATGTCTACCCCCTCCGTGGCATCAGGAAAAGTGGGACAATATGGAGATAGGGAGATATACCAAGGCCTCCCTTGGCAAACAATGATACCTCCGTACTGGTGGTGCAATATCTCACAACGCTCTCCTTCCTCTCGATGAGAAACCTGGAAGTCAAGGCCACACAACAACCAATGGCATGGGCCTTCAATGCAACGTCCACGCCTAATGTTGGGGATATGCATAATGGGTATCACCATAGCATATCCTTATTCCAGATAACCCGGGTGGCTCGCAGTGGTAGCATGGCCCATGGCCTATTGGGCGGCCCTGTTAGAGGAATCTAGAACAGAGGCCCATGCCGGATAAACAAGAAGGCTACAGAGCGACATAGACGAAGCTGGAGCCTTGGAGTACAAGACACGAAGACTACTTAGTATTAGTGTAGGACTCTATAACCTATCTAGTATGGACTTTACCCTGTAACCCTAGGTTCTAGTGCCTTTATAAACCAGACCTACGGGAGACTTTAGGGGAATAGATAATTTCGCACAGTGAACCCTATAATCTCTGTAACCTGGCGTATTGCCATTATAGTGAGTGGAAGCAGTAGTAGGACCCCGCCACCATCATGGGATCTGAATCTGGGTAAACTGTGTTACCTCGTACCCACCAACTGAACGCCTTGCCCCACCTCTCTCTCCATGCTTTGTGAGGACCCCTCCATGGAGTACTCATTGGCAATACCACGATAGGTGGCGCCCACCATGGTGAAGGCATATGCTCACCCGTCGCTGCTTTGACTGTATCAACCGTCAAACCATAATAGGGTGATCCTAAAGGTACATGTTGGGTATTCTAGAGGGACACGTTGAGGCGTATACATCAAAGTCGGGATTTGTTCACCCGCGTGACGGGAAGATACACTAGGCCTACTCGGTGAGATTGTATCCAATAAGTTGCAACTAATGACTAGGTCATGGGGATACAATGCCATGGTAACAAGTTAAGTAGACTTGTCGGTAATGAGATTAGGATGATAAAATCTAGGACAAGTAATGTATCAAAGAAACAAAAGGAATTGGACTCGAAGTTTATGGTTCAAATGAAAAAGAATCGTGGAACGTACAGGGGTCATGAAGGGGATCCGTAGCAGAAAACAAAAAATTTCCTACGTTGGAACCCCAAAAGTGCCTAGGATCTATCTATGTAGCAATGCGGTAACGACCAATGCATAGAGAATACATACCCTTGTAGACCGTACGCGGTTAACGTTCCGAGGGGGACGTGGTTGATGTAGTCATACTCGTAGCCGACCTCAAGGTCGCGAAGCTCCTCGCAGGTCACCCCTTGCTCCTTCTTCATCGTGCAGCAGCTCCGGCTCATGACACTTAAGCGCCCCAAGTGTTGCGCCTCGTATCTTCGTACATATCCGGTGCACGATGAGACCTCCGGCTCCCCGATCCCGCCGGGAGTGTGGAAGTTGATATACGACTAGGAATCCCTGCAGCGCAACGACGTACTGCAGGTGTGCCTTGTTATCATAGCCCAAACTTGGGGCCATGGTCACAAGGGCTAGAGAGAGAGGGAAGGAGGAAGTCAACCAAAGGACTTCTCCAAAATTGGTGTGTTGGGTGTCTTTTAATCCCACCCATAGGCACCTCCTTATATAGGCTAAGGGAGATGTACCCTCCCCTTTAGGTGCCCCATGTGGGACTAAATAACAAAGGAATAAACAGGAATTTCGGGCTAACAGCCAAATGGGCCAGCATCTTAGCCCAATAGTCAAATAGCAGCATTAAGTTGCAGCTAGGAGGCTGCATCGGGTGGGCCTTTGGCCGCGGCCCACCTCGTGCCCCACAGCTTCCTGCGGCGGCAGCGACCCAGATGGGCCGGTCTTGCGCGTGCCGGCCCATCGGTCCAGCGCCCTAGCTCCCCACCCCGGGTGAGCCTGGCACCGGCCTGCCCGGACGGGCTGGCGGTCAGCTATGGCCCGCGGTGGCCTGGGTTGTCCGCTCCGGGTGGGCCACCTGCCCCTGTGGCCTGGGTGGGCCTCGAGGACTGGTGCGGCCTAGCCAGCTCGCCCGCCTGCACTCGCCCTTAGTGGGCTGCCTGGCCCACATCGGCAACAACTGTTTTTTTCTTTTTCTTTTCCTTTTTCCAGCAGTTTTATTTCTAGGCCTTTTCCCTCCGGGATTTGGCCTAATATAAAGTTGCCTTTTATAAATCTTAATTTAAATATTATTTAGAATATATTAATTTATAATTAACATATAATAAATGTATATTCAAATTCCCATTTATCCGAAAACACTTTTCCAGTCTTTTCCTTTATTCTTTCTCCGACCAACTTCGGATCTCTCTACGGAACAATTCTGGCTTTCTCTTTCTCCACTGTGATTCCGTCTTACAAATGATCGCTCTCATCATACTCTTAAGTGTATCCTCTCATGGCTCAGGAATGCTCTAAACATGATCTAAATCAATGATCAACAGAGGGACCAGGGATATCCATGTGACCCCTATGCATTCCTGATGACAATGTCGTTTGAACCGCTAAATGTAGCATCCAATTCCTTTTGTTTCTTGATACGACTTGTCCGAGATCCGATCATTGGTATTACATACCTTGTTCAATCTCATTCACAACAAGTTTTGTTTTCTTGTTACCGTGATATTACATTCCCGTGACCGAGTCATATGTTGCAACATTTATGGATGTAATCTCACCAAGCCGGCCGTATGTATCTTTACCCGTCATGTGGGTGAACAAATCCCGGTCTTGCAGTCACATGTCATCTACTATTCCTTTGGAATACCCAACGTACACCTTTATGGCCACCGTATTACCAGATGACAGTTGATGCAGTCTAAGCAGCCTTGGGAAACAGTGAGTAATATGAGCTCACAGTCCAAGGAAAAAGAGTCTAGGTATAGCTGTTGCAACAATGAACTATATGACTTGATCGTGTTGCAATCCTTTGAGGAATGTCCATCACATCATTCTCCAATGATATGACCCTGTTGTCAATTGGTATAAATGCCCATGATCTTGAAACCCAGATCATCCTCAGGACCAACGAACTAGTATGAATAGAGGCTACTAGGGACTTGGTTGTTTCATACCACACCTGCACCAATGTTTCTACTTGGCAAAGTTATAGCACAATATGAAACTATTATTGAAGAGGGTTTAACTCATCAATTCCCATTGTTATGGACTTGGGTTTTGGAGAAGGAGGGAGCGCTGGAGACATCTATCGGCTAGCAAACAAGCACACAGGGGAATCGAAGATTTACCCAGGTTCAGGCCTCGTAGAGGTCCCTACTCCTGCTTGTCTGCTCATGGAATTATCAAAGGAATCGAGGATTACAATGGTGCGTAGATGCAATCTGGCAAAGGTTGTGAAAACTAGGGTTGCGTGTGTAGATCTATTGTGTCGTAGCATTTACTCCTTGTTGGACCCTCCTAGCCTTTATATATGGGGAGGCTAGGTCTTAGGTACCAATACGAGTTGGTTACAAGTTAGATTAGAACTCTAGTCTCGAGCTTCCTTGTCTTGTACGTTTGGGAGTCTGTGTCCACATGGGCTTCATACCACTCGAACCGTCATATGCGTCATGGACCTTGCAATTCATCGAGTGGGCCTTCCGTCGAGCCACACCAGGTAGGCTGTAGTCGAGTGCCTATTGGGCATACCCATGTCAGTAGCCCTCGAGTGTCCATGTGAATCATAGATTCGGATGGAGACTCAGAAGTCTTGAGTCTTGCATTAGGATGTTGGAGTTGACAATTATGTCGAGTGCAAAGCACTTCACCCGGAAGTTCATCAGGTCACTCGAATTTATAGTAGTTCATAGGGATGATGGTAAACATGCCTGGTACGCTCGACGGATCGGGACCAGTTAATTGCTCTAGGGCAAAAACAACGCTACCTACTCAAACTCGAATCCCCGGACTCGAATTCGGAAATTGCTGGCGTAATTCGACTCATGCCGCAGAGGCCTTACAGGAGTCGAATTCCAGTGTATGGATGTGAGCACTCGACGCGTCCGTCAAGGCATATTCATCGTACCTGTAGGTACGGATTATTTCTGGTAGAGCGCAGCAGATGCGTTGCCATGCCTTATCCAGGTCTTATCTTCATGCTGTAAGCGCGGCATCCGAATTTTTTGTCATCGTGGAGATGATTCGGGTGGCCCAGGACACGTAATCTCTTTGTAGGGAAAATATGAGGCGGAGTCGCCATAGCATTCGAGTGTGGATGTTATCGACACACAGTACGATGTACAAGGAAAAATAATCATAGGGTGCGCGACCAGCACTCCCTATGGGAGTAGGCCCCAAGTGCCTGTTGAGTCGAAGACTCAGGCAGGGACTAAATAACTTTTGCGACTCCTGTCATCTTTTGTTGCTTGTTTCAGTCAAATATGCTTTCAGCGCTCCCTATAGGAGTAACCCGAAGCCCACAATCGAATCATAGATTCGAGTGAAGGGTTTTCATAATGCTTGGATATCTTCACAAATTTCTTCGGGTGCACGACCAGCGCTCCCTATGGGAGTAGCCTCCGAGTCCTTAGTCGAATCGTGGATTCAAGTGAGGATTCAGAGCCTGCCACTCAAAGATCTTGTATATGCACATTCAGCGCTCCAGTTTGGAGTAGCCCCCGAGTGTCTGTTGGAGTCATAGACTCGGGCAGAGACTCGAGTCTTGTATCTTGCATTGATAGTCGAAAATCATGTGAGGAGAAACCACTGACCAGGAAGTGCATCGAGTCAGCGTGTCACGCATAAGGAGCTTGAATCGACGATGCAGTTGGAGTCGACACAATCACTTTTGTCAGGTGCGTCGTTAGCACCACGTCTTTGTAGCATCAAGCGATGCAACCATCCGAGGAAGAACTCGACTCGGGTCTTGAGTGTATGGCGTAGCCAGTTGTTTTGTCAACTCCTGTTGGAGGACCCGATAGAATAGCTCGACGCAGTCGACGTCCTTGTAAGCTGTAGAAAATACATAGAATTGTGAAGTACTTGTATCTTGTAAAGGATATTTGCATGTCGGTTTGTAAAGTAAGATTCTGGTGCCAATCGAGTCGACACTTTTGCACCGTATGCTAGGCCTTTTCGTTAGCCTGATTACCCTTAGTCTTAGTACCTTTCCGAGGTACTCGGAGTTCAATGATTCGACGATCAGGCAGAATCAGCTACTCGGGCTGTCGCGTATGAGGTGCTCGAATGCGTGGAGTCGATGAAACGTTAAATTACTCGAAGAGAGGCGCAGACCCCGAGTGTATCGAGTGCGATTAAAGTGAATAGTTAAAAAAGAATGAACTCTAAGTAGAGGATAACTTAGCTTTGTTGGTAGTTGCCATGAATGAAGTCGGTGCAATCGCGGACGTAGTCGACGTGACAGCGGATCGCGTGATGGAGTCGAAGACACAACAGGTCGGCGAAATCGAAGACCACAGCGTGTCGCAGCAGCCGAAGACCGTAACAAGTCGCGTGATGGACTCGCAGACTCAGTAGGTCGACAGAGTCGAAGACTGCAGTGAGTTACCGTAGTCGAAGGCGGCAACGGGCCTCGCGGCGGATTCGGCGGAGCCCCCGAGTGTAGATTCGATGTGGTTGATATAGTCGAAGCGACGTCCGAGAGCCTATGTGGTGGATCGGAGTCAACACGGCAGCGAATTGCGTAGTAAACAAAGTCGACTTGGCAGTGGGTTACGCGGCAGACCGAAGTCGCGTGGTGATGATGAGTTGTCGCATCCGAAGACCGTAACGGGCCATAGCAGTCGAAGAGCGCATCGGGTCGCCTTATCCAAAGACCGTAGAAGGTCGCCGGAATCGAAGGACGCAGCATGTCGCCATAGAGGAGGGAGCCCCTGAGTCGTTGGAGCTGAAGATCGCAGCAGGTCTCCGGAGTGGAAGACCGTAGCGGTCCACTACAGACGAAGACGGTAGCAGGTCTCGTGACGGAGTCGACGGAGCCCCCGAGTCACCAGATCTGATGGCGGCAATGGGTAGCCGTAGTTGAAGACTATAGTGGCTAGAGCCAATGCGACTGGCGGGTCGCGGGAGTTGAAGACCACAGAGGGGTGCCGTAGCCAAAAATTGTAGTGGGTGGCTGCACCCGACGGAGGCAGTGGGTGGCCGCGTCGAAGGATCCACCAGTGTCATTACATGTGTGTTCTTCTCACAAACCATATCATGAACCACACCTAGTGTCATTGCATGTGAGTTCTTCTCACAGACCACACATGGATCCACCAGTGTCATTGCATGTGTGTTCTTCCCATGAACCACACATGGATCCACCAGTGTCATTGCATGTCTGCTCTTCCCACACCACATGTATCCACAGGTGTCATTGCATGTGTGTTCTTCCCATGAACCACACATGGATCCACCAGTGTCATTGCATGTCTGCTCTTTTCATGAACCACAGCTAGAGTCATTGGATGTGTGTTCCTCTCACAGAACACATATCATCAGTGTCATTGCATGTGTGTTCTTTCCAAAGACCACACATGGATCCACCAGTGTCATTGCATGTGTGTTCTTCTCACAAACCACACATGGATCCACCAGTGTCATTGCATGTCTACTCTTCTCATAGAGCACACATGGATCCACCAGTGTCATTGCATGTGTGTTCTTCTCACAGACCATATCATGAACCACACCCAGTGTCATTGCATGTGTGTTCTTCCCTTGAACCACACATGGATCCACCGGTGTCATTGCATGTCAGCTCTTTTCATTAACCACAGCTAGAGTCATTGCATGTGTGTTCTTCTCACAGACCACATATCACCTGTTTCATTGCATGTGTGTTCTTCCCATGAACCACACATGCATCCACCAGTGTCATTGCATGTGTGTTCTTCCCATAGACGACACATGGATCCATCGGTGTCGTTGCATGTGTGTTCTTCCCCTGAACCACACATGGATCCACCGGTGTCATTGTATGTCCGCTCTTCCCATGAACAACTAGAGTCATCGCATGCGTGCTCTTTTCACAAACCACAGCTAGAGTCATTGCATGTGTGTTCTTCTTACAAACCATATCATGAACCACACCCGGTGTCATTGCATGTGTGTTCTTCTCACAAACCACACATGGATCCACCGGTGTCATTGCATGTCTGCTCTTCTCATTAACCACAGCTAGAGTCATTGCATGTGTGTTCTTCTCACAAACCACATATCACGAGAGTCATTGCATGTGTGTTCTTCCCATGAACCACTCATGGATCCACCGGAGTCATTGCATGTGTGTTCTTCTCACAAACCACACATGGATCCACCCAGTGTCATCGCATGTGTGTTCTTCCCATGAACCACACATGGATCCACCAGTGTCATTGCCTGTCTGCTCTTTTCATGAACCACAGCTAAAGTCATTGGATGTGTGTTCTTCTCACAGACCACACATGGATCCAGTGTCATTGCATGTGTGTTCTTCTCACAGACCATATCATGAACCACACCCAGTGTCATTGCATGTGTGTTCTTCCCTTGAACCACATGGATCCACCGGTGTCATTGCATGTTAGCTCTTTTCATTAACCACAGCTAGAGTCATTGCATGTGTGTTCTTCTCACAAACCACATATCACCCGTGTCATTGCATGTGTGTTCTTCCCATGAACCACACATGGATCCACCAGTTTCATTGCATGTGTGTTCTTCCCACAGACCACACATGGATCCACCGGTTCGTTGCATGTGTGTTCTTCCCATGAACCACACATGGATCCACCAGTGTCATTGTATGTCTGATCTTCCCATGAACCACAGCTAGAGTCATCGCATGCATGCTCTTTTCACAAACCACAGATAGAGTCAGTGCATGTGTGTTCTTCTTACAAACCATATCATGAACCACACCCAGTGTCATTGCATGTGTGTTCTTCTCACAAACCACACATGGATCCACCGGTGTCATTGCATGTCTGCTCTTCTCATTTACCACAGCTAGAGTCATTGCATGTCTGTTCTTTTCACAAACCACATATCACCAGAGTCATTGCATGTGTGTTCTTCCCATGAACCACACATGGATCCACCGGTGTCATTGCATGTGTGTTCTTCTCACAAACCACATATCACCAGAGTCATTGCATGTGTGTTCTTCCCATGAACCACACATGGATCCACCAGAGTCATTGCATGTGTGTTCTTCTCACAAACCACACATGGATCCACCCAGTGTCATCGCATGTGTGTTCTTCCCATGAAGGACACATGGATCCACCAGTGTCATTGCATGTCTGCTCTTTTCATGAACCACAGCTAGAGTCATTGGATGTGTGTCCTTCTCACAGACCACATATCACCAGTGTCATTGCATGTGTGTTCTTCCCAAAGACCACACATGGATCCACCAGTGTCATTGCATGTGTGTTCTTTTCACAAACCATATCATGAACCACACCCACTGTCATTGCATATGTGTTCGTCTCACAGACCACACATGGATCCACCAGTGTCATTGCATGTGTGTTCTTCCCATGAACCACACATGGATCCACCAGTGTCATTGCATGGGTGTTCTTCCCATGAACCACACATGGATCCACCAGTGTCATTGCATGTGTGTTCTTCCCATGAACCACACATGGATCCACCAGTGTCATTGCATGTGTGTTCTTCCCATGAACCACACATGGATCCACCAGTGTCATTGCATGTCTGCTCTTTTCATGAACCACAACTAGAGTCATTGGATGTGTGTTCCTCTCACAGGACACATATCATCAGTGACATTGCATGTGTGTTCTTCCCAAAGACCACACATGGATGCACTAGTGTCATTGCATGTGTGTTCTTCTCACAAACCACACATGGATCCACCGGTGTCATTGCATGTCTGCTCTTCTCACAGAGCACACATGGATCCACCAGTGTCATTGCATGTGTGTTCTTCTCACAGACCATATCATGAACCACACCCAGTGTCATTGCATGTGTGTTCTTCCCTTGAACCACACATGGATCCACCGGTGTCATTGCATGTCAGCTATTTTCATTAACCACAGCTAGAGTCATTGCATGTGTGTTCTGCTCACAGACCACATATCACCTGTTTCATTGCATGTGTGTTCTTCCCATGAACCACACATGCATCCACCAGTGTCATTACATGTGTGTTCTTCCCATAGACGACACATGGATCCATCGGTGTCGTTGCATGTGTGTTCTTCCCCTTAACCACACATGGATCCACCGGTGTTATTGTATGTCCGCTCTTCCCATGAACAACTAGAGTCATCGCATGCGTGCTCTTTTCACAAACCACAGCTAGAGTCATTGCATGTGTGTTCTTCTTACAAAGCATATCATGAGCCACACCCGGTGTCATTGCATGTGTGTTCTTCTCACAAACCACACATGGATCCACCGGTGTCATTGCATGTCTGCTCTTCTCATTAACCACAACTAGAGTCATTGCATGTGTGTTCTTCTCACAAACCACATATCACCAGAGTCATTGCATGTGTGTTATTCCCATGAACCACACATGGATCCACCGGAGTCATTGCATGTGTGTTCTTGTCACAGGCCACACATGGATCCACCAGTGTCATTGCATGTGTGTTTTTCTCACAGACCATATCATGAACCACACCCAGTGTCATTGCATGGGTGTTCTTCCCATGAACCACACATGGATCCACCAGTGTCGTTGCATGTGTGTTCTTCCCAAAGACCACACATAGATCCACCAGTGTCATTGCATGTGTGTTCTTCTCACAAACCATATCATGAACCACACCGAGTGTCATTGCATGTGTGTTCTTCTCACAGACCACACATGGATCCACCAGTGTCATTGCATGTGTGTTTTTCTCACAGACCATATCATGAAGCACACCCAGCGTCATTGCATGGGTGTTCTTCCCATGAACGACACATGGATCCACCTGTGTCATTGCATGTCTTCTCTTCTCACATACCACATATGGATCCACCAGTGTCATTGCATGTGTGTTCTTCCCACGATCCACACATGGATCCACCAGTGTCATTGCATGTCTGCTCTTTTCATGAACCACAGCTAGAGTCATTGGATGTGTGTTCTTCTCACAGACCACATATCACCAGTGTCATTGCATGTGTGTTCTTCCCAAAGACCACACATGGATCCACCAGTGTCATTGCATTTGTGTTCTTCTCACAAAACACACATGAATCCACCGGTGTTGTTGCATGTATGCTCTTCTCACAGACCACACATGGATCCACTAGTGTTATTGCATGTGTGTTCTTCTCACAGACCATATCATGAACCACACCCAGTGTCATTGCATGTGTGTTCTTCCCTTGAACCACACATGGATCCACCGGTGTCATTGCATGTTAGCTCTTTTCATTAACCACAGCTAGAGTCATTGCATGTGTGTTCTTCTCACAGACCACATATCACCTGTGCAATGCATGAGTGTTCTTCCCATGAACCACACATGGATCCACCATTGTCATTGCATGTGTGTCTTCCCACAGACCACACATGGATCCACCGGTGTCGTTGCATGTGTGTTCTTTCCATGAACCACACATGGATCCACCAGTGTCATTGTATGTCTGCTCTTCCCATGAACCACAGCTAGAGTCATCGCATGCGTGCTCTTTTCACAAACCACAGAAAGAGTCATTGCGTGTGTGTTCTTCTTACATACCATATCATGAACCACAACCAGTGTCATTGCATGTGTGTTCTTCTCAGAAACCACACATGGATCCACCGTTGTAATTGCATGTCTGCTCTTCTCAATAACCACAGCTAGAGTCATTGCATGTCTGTTCTTTTCGCAAACCACATATGACCAGAGTCATTGCATGTGTGTTCTTCCCATGAACCACACATGGATCCACCGGTGTCATTGCATGTGTGTTCTTCTCACAAACCACATATCACCAGAGTCATTGCATGTGTGTTCTTCCCATGAACCACACATGGATCCACCAGAGTCATTGCATGTGTGTTCTTCTCACAAACCACACATGGATCCACCCAGTGTCATCGCATGTGTGTTCTTCCCATGAAGGACACATGGATCCACCAGTGTCATTGCATGTCTGCTCTTTTCATGAACCACAGCTAGAGTCATTGGATGTGTGTCCTTCTCACAGACCACATATCACCAGTGTCATTGCATGTGTGTTCTTCCCAAAGACCACACATGGATCCACCAGTGTCATTGCATGTGTGTTCTTTTCACAAACTATATCATGAACCACACCCAGTGTCATTGCATGTGTGTTCTTCTCACAAACCACACATGGATCCACCAGTGTCATTGCATGTGTGTTCTTCCCATGAACCACACATGGATCCACCAGTGTCATTGCATGGGTGTTCTTCCCATGAACCACACATGGATCCACCAGTGTCATTGCATGTGTGTTCTTCCCATGAACCACACATGGATCCACCAGTGTCATTGCATGTCTGCTGTTTTCATGAACCACAGCTAGAGTCATTGGATGTGTGTTCCTCTCACAGACCACATATCATCAGTGACATTGCATGTGTGTTCTTCCCAAAGACCACACATGGATGCACTAGTGTCATTGCATGTGTGTTCTTCTCACAAACCACACATGGATCCACCGGTGTCATTGCATGTCTGCTCTTCTCACAGAGCACACATGGATCCACCAGTGTTATTGCATGTGTGTTCTTCTCACAGACCATATCATGAACCACACCCAGTGTCATTGCATGTGTGTTCTTCCCTTGAACCACACATGGATCCACCGGTGTCATTGCATGTCAGCTCTTTTCATTAACCATAGCTAGAGTCATTGCATGTGTGTTCTTCTCACAGACCACATATCACCTGTTTCATTGCATGTGTGTTCTTCCCATGAACCACACATGCATCCACCAGTGTCATTGCATGTGTGTTCTTCCCATAGACGACACATGGATCCATCGGTGTCATTGCATGTGTGTTCTTCCCCTGAACCACACATGGATCCACCGTTGTCATTGTATGTCTGCTCTTCCCATGAACAGCTAGAGTCATCGCATGCGTGCTCTTTTCACAAACCACAGCTAGAGTCATTGCATGTGTGTTCTTCTTACAAACCATATCATGAACCACACCCGGTGTCATTGCATGTGTGTTCTTCTCACAAACCACACATGGATCCACCGGTGTCATTGCATGTCTGCTCTTCTCATTAACCACAACTAGAGTCATTGCATGTGTGTTCTTCTCACAAACCACATATCACCAGAGTCATTGCATGTGTGTTCTTCCCATGAACCACACATGGATCCACCAGAGTCATTGCATGTGTGTTCTTGTCACAGGCCACACATGGATCCACCAGTGTCATTGCATGTGTGTTTTTCTCACAGACCATATCATGAGCCACACCCACTGTCATTGCATGGGTGTTCTTCCCATGAACCACACATGGATCCACCAGTGTCATTGCATGTCTTCTCTTCCCACATACCACACATGGATCCACCAGTGTCATTGCATGTGTGTTCTTCCCATGAACCACACATGGATCCACCAGTGTCATTGCATGTCTGCTCTTTTCATGAACCACAGCTAGAGTCATTGGATGTGTGTTCTTCTCTGCACCACATATCACTAGTGTCATTGCATATGTGTTCTTCCCAAAGACCACACATGGATCCACCAGTGTCATTGCATGTGTGTTCTTCTCACAAAACACACATGGATCCACCGGTGTCGTTGCATGTATGCTCTTCTCACAGACCACACATGGATCCACCAGTGTTATTGCATGTGTGTTCTTCTCACAGACCATATCATGAACCACACCTAGTGTCATTGCATGTGTGTTCTTCCGTTGAACCACACATGGATCCACCGGTGTCATTGCATGTTAGCTCTTTCCATTAACCATAGCTAGAGTCATTGCATGTGTGTTCTTCTCACGGACCACATATCACCTGTGTCATTGCATGTGTGTTCTTCCCACGAACCACACATGGATCCACCAGTGTCATTTCATGTGTGTTCTTCCCACAGACCACACATGGATCCACAGGTGTCGTTGCATGTGTGTTCTTCCCATGAACCACACATGGATCCACCAGTGTCATTGTATGTCTGATCTTCCCATGAACCACAGCTAGAGTCATCGCATGCGTGCTCTTTTCACAAACCACAGATAGAGTCAGTGCATGTGTGTTCTTCTTACAAACCATATCATGAACCACACCCAGTGTCATTGCATGTGTGTTCTTCTCACAAACCACACATGGATCCACCGGTGTCATTGCATGTCTGCTCTTCTCATTAACCACAGCTAGAGTCATTGCATGTTTGTTCTTTTCACAAACCACATATCACCAGAGTCATTTCATGTGTGTTCTTCCCATGAACCACACATGGATCCACCGGTGTCATTGCATGTGTGTTCTTCTCACAAACCACATATCACCAGAGTCATTGCATGTGTGTTCTTCCCATGAGCCACACATGGATCCACCGGAGTCATTGCATGTGTGTTCTTCTCACAAACCACACATGGATCCACCCAGTGTCATCGCATGTGTGTTCTTCCCATGAACCACACATGGATCCACCAGTGTCATTACATGTCTGCTCTTTTCATGAACCACAGCTAGAGTCATTGGATGTGTGTTCTTCTCACAGACCACACATGGATCCAGTGTCATTGCACGTGTGTTCTTCCCAAAGACCACACATAGATCCACCAGTGTCATTGCATGTGTGTTCTTCTCACAAACCATATCATGAACCACACCGAGTGTCATTGCATGTGTGTTCTTCTCACAGACCACACATGGATCCACCAGTGTCATTGCATGTGTGTTTTTCTCACAGACCATATCATGAGCCACACCCACTGTCATTGCATGGGTGTTCTTCCCATGAACCACACATGGATCCACCAGTGTCATTGCATGTCTTCTCTTCCCACATACCACACATGGATCCACTAGTGTCATTGCATGTGTGTTCTTCCCATGAACCACACATGGATCCACCAGTGTCATTGCATGTCTACTCTTTTCATGAACCACAGCTAGAGTCATTGGATGTGTGTTCTTCTCACAGACCACATATCACTAGTGTCATTGCATGTGTGTTCTTCCCAAAGACCACACATGGATCCACCAATGACATTGCATGTGTGTTCTTCTCACAAAACACACATGGATCCACCGGTGTCGTTGCATGTATGCTCTTCTCACAGACCACACATGGATCCACCAGTATTATTGCATGTGTGTTCTTCTCACAGACCATATCATGAACAACACCTAGTGTCATTGCATGTGTGTTCTTCCGTTGAACCACACATGGATCCACCGGTGTCATTGCATGTTAGCTCTTTTCATTAACCATAGCTAGAGTCATTGCATGTGTGTTCTTCTCACGGACCACATATCACCTGTGTCATTGCATGTGTGTTCTTCCCACGAACCACACATGGATCCACCAGTGTCATTGCATGTGTGTTCTTCCCACAGACCGCACATGGATCCACCGGTGTCGTTACATGTGTGTTCTTCCCATGAACCACGCATGGATCCACCAGTGTCATTGTATGTCTGCTCTTCCCATGAACCAAATCTAGAGTCATCACATGCGTGCTCTTTTCACAAACCACAGATAGAGTCATTGCATGTGTGTTCTTCTTACAAACCATATCATGAACCACACCCAGTGTCATTGCATGTGTGTTCTTCTCACAAACCACACATGGATCCACCGGTGTCATTGCATGTCTGCTCTTCTCATTAACCACAGCTAGAGTCATTGCATGTCTGTTCTTTTCACAAACCACATATCACCAGAGTCATTTCATGTGTGTTCTTCCCATGAACCACACATGGATCCACCGGTGTCATTGCATGTGTGTTCTTCTCACAAACCACATATCACCAGAGTCATTGCATGTGTGTTCTTCCCATGAACCACACATGGATCCACCGGAGTCATTGCATGTGTGTTCTTCTCACAAACCACACATGGATCCACCCAGTGTCATCGCATGTGTGTTCTTCCCATGAACCACACATGGATCCACCAGTGTCATTACATGTCTGCTCTTTTCATGAACCACAGCTAGAGTCATTGGATGTGTGTTCTTCTCACAGACCACACATGGATCCAGTGTCATTGCATGTGTGTTCTTCCCAAAGACCACACATAGATCCACCAGTGTCATTGCATGTGTGTTCTTCTCACAAACCATATCATGAACCACACCGAGTGTCATTGCATGTGTGTTCTTCTCACATACCACACATGGATCCACCAGTGTCATTGCATGTGTGTTTTTCTCACAGACCATATCATGAACCACACCCAGTGTCATTGCATGGGTGTTCTTCCCATGAACCACACATGGATCCACCTTTGTCATTGCATGTCTTCTCTTCCCACATACCACACATGGATCCACTAGTGTCATTGCATGTGTGTTCTTCCCACGATCCACACATGGATCCACCAGTGTCATTGCATGTCTGCTCTTTTCATGAACCACAGCTAGAGTCATTGGATGTGTGTTCTTCTCACAGACTACATATCACCAGTGTCATTGCATGTGTGTTCTTCCCAAAGACCACACATGGATCCACCAGTGTTATTGCATTTGTGTTCTTCTCACAAAACACACATGGATCCACCGGTGTCGTTGCATGTATGCTCTTCTCACAGACCACACATGGATCCACCAGTGTTATTGCATGTGTGTTCTTCTCACAGACCATATCATGAACCACACCCAGTGTCATTGCATATGTGTTCTTCCCTTGAACCACACATGGATCCAACGGTGTCATTGCATGTTAGCTCTTTTCATTAACCACAGTTAGAGTCATTGCATGTGTGCTCTTCTCACAGACCACATATCACCTGTGCAATGCATGTGTGTTCTTGCCATGAACCACACATGGATCCACCATTGTCATTGCATGTGTGTCTTCCCACAGACCACACATGGATCCACCGGTGTCGTTGCATGTGTGTTCTTTCCATGAACCACACATGGATCCACCAATATCATTCTATGTCTGCTCTTCCCATGAACCACAGCTAGAGTCATCGCATGCGTGCTCTTTTCACAAACCACAGAAAGAGTCATTGCATGTGTGTTCTTCTTACAAACCATATCATGAACCACACCCAGTGTCATTGCATGTGTGTTCTTCTCACAAACCACACATGGATCCACCGTTGTAATTGCATGTCTGCTCTTCTCAATAACCACAGCTAGAGTCATTGCATGTCTGTTCTTTTCACAAACCACATATGACCAGAGTCATTGCATGTGTGTTCTTCCCATGAACCACACATGGATCCACCGGTGTCATTGCATGTGTGTTCTTCTCACAAACCACATATCACCAGAGTCATTGCATGTGTGTTCTTCCCATGAACCACAATGGATACACCATTGTCATTGCATGTGTGTTCTTCTCACAAACCACACATGGATCCACCCAGTGTCATCGCATGTGTGTTCTTCCCATGAAGGACACATGGATCCACCAGTGTCATTGCATGTCTGCTCTTTTCATGAACCACACCTAGAGTCATTGGATGTGTGTCCTTCTCACAGACCACATATAACCAGTGTCATTGCATGTGTGTTCTTCCCAAAGACCACACATGGATCCACGAGTGTCATTGCTTGTGTGTTCTTTTCACAAACCATATCATGAACCACACCCAGTGTCATTGCATATGTGTTCGTCTCACAGACCACACATGGATCCACCAGTGTCATTGCATGTGTGTTCTTCCCATGAACCACACATGGATCCAACAGTGTCATTGCATGGGTGTTCTTCCCATGAACCACACATGGATCCACCAGTGTCATTGCATGTGTGTTCTTCCCATGAACCACACATGGATCCACCCGTGTCATTGCATGTCTGCTCTTTTCATGAACCACAGCTAGAGTCATTGGATGTGTGTTCTTCTCTGCACCACACACATGGATCCAGTGTCATTGCATGTGTGTTCTTCCCAAAGACCACACATGGATCCACCAATGTCATTGCATGTGTGTTCTTCTCACAAACCATATCATGAACCACACCGAGTGTCATTGCATGTGTGTTCTTCTCACAGACCACACATGGATCCACCAGTGTCATTGCATGTGTGTTTTTCTCACAGACCATATCATGAACCACACCCAGTGTCATTGCATGGGTGTTCTTCCCATGAACCACACATGGATCCACCTTTGTCATTGCATGTCTTCTCTTCCCACATACCACACATGGATCCACCAGTGTCATTGCATGTGTGTTCTTCCCACGATCCACACATGGATCCACCAGTGTCATTGCATGTCTGCTCTTATCATGAACCACAGCTAGAGTCATTGGATGTGTGTTCTTCTCACAGACCACATATCACCAGTGTCATTGCATGTGTGTTCTTCCCAAAGACCACACATGGATCCACCAGTGTCATTGCATTTGTGTTCTTCTCACAAAACACACATGGATCCACCGGTGTCGTTGCATGTATGCTCTTCTCACAGACCACACATGGATCCACCAGTGTTATTGCATGTGTGTTCTTCTCACAGACCATATCATGAACCACACCCAGTGTCATTGCATGTGTGTTCTTCCCTTGAACCACACATGGATCCACCGATGTCATTGCATGTTAGCTCTTTTCAGTAACCACAGCTAGAGTCATTGCATGTGTGCTCTTCTCACAGACCACATATCACATGTGCAATGCATGTGTGTTCTTCCCATGAACCACACATGGATCCACCATTGTCACTGCATGTGTGTCTTCCCACAGACCACACATGGATCCACCGGTGTCGTTGCATGTGTGTTCTTTCCATGAACCACACATGGATCCACCAGTGTCATTGTATGTCTGCTCTTCCCATGAACCACAGCTAGAGTCATCGCATGCGTGCTCTTTTCACAAACCACAGAAAGAGTCATTGCATGTGTGTTCTTCTTACAAACCATATCATGAACCACACCCAGTGTCATTGCATGTGTGTTCTTCTCACAAACCACACATGGATCCACCGTTGTAATTGCATGTCTGCTCTTCTCAATAACCACAGCTAGAGTCATTGCATGTCTGTTCTTTTCGCAAACCACATATGACCAGAGTCATTGCATGTGTGTTCTTCCCATGAACCACACATGGATCCCCCGGTGTCATTGCATGTGTGTTCTTCTCACAAACCACATATCACCAGAGTCATTGCATGTGTGTTCTTCCCATGAACCACAATGGATCCACCAGAGTCATTGCATGTGTGTTCTTCTCACAAACCACACATGGATCCACCCAGTGTCATCGCATGTGTGTTCTTCCCATGAAGGACACATGGATCCACCAGTGTCATTGCATGTCTGCTCTTTTCATGAACCACACCTAGAGTCATTGGATGTGTGTCCTTCTCACAGACCACATATCAGCAGTGTCATTGCATGTGTGTTCTTCCCAAAGACCACACATGGATCCACGAGTGTCATTGCATGTGTGTTCTTTTCACAAACCATATCATGAACCACACCCAGTGTCATTGCATATGTGTTCGTCTCACAGACCACACATGGATCCACCAGTGTCATTGCATGTGTGTTCTTCCCATGAACCACACATGGATCCACCAAAGGTCATTGCATGGGTGTTCTTCCCATGAACCACACATGGATCCACCAAAGATCATTGCATGTGTGTTCTTCCCATGGACCACACATGGATCCACCCGTGTCATTACATGTCTGCTCTTTTCATGAACCACAGCTAGAGTCATTGGATGTGTGTTCCTCTCACAGACCACATATCATTAGTGTCATTGCATGTGTGTTCTTCCCCAAGACCACACATGGATCCACCAATGTCATTTCATGTGTGTTCTTCTCACAAACCACACATGGATCCACGAGTGTCATTGCACGTTTGTTCTTCTCACAGACCACACATGGATCCACCAGTGTCATTGCATGTGTGTTCTTCTCATAGACCATATCCTGAACCACACCTAGTGTCATTGCATATGTGTTCTTCCCTTGAACCACACATGGATCCACCGGTGTGATTGCATGTTAGCTCTTTTCATTAACCACAGCTAGAGTCATTGCATGTGTGTTCTTCTCATGCACTACATATCACATGTTTCATTGCATGTGTGTTCTTCCCATGAACCACACATGGATCCACCATTGTCATTGCATGTGTTCTTCCCATGACCACACATGGATCCACCGGTGTCGTTGCATGTGTGTTCTTCCATGAACCACACATGGATCCACCGTGTCATTGTATGTCCGCTCTTCCCATGAACAGCTAGAGTCATCGCATGCGTGCTCTTTTCACAAACCACGTAAAGAGTCATTGCATGTGTGTTCTTCACAAACCATATCATGAACCACACCGGTGTCATTGCATGTGTGTTCTTCTCACAAACCACACATGGATCCACCGTGTAATTGCATGTCCGCTTCTCTCAATAACCACAACTAGAGTCATTGCATGTGTGTTCTTCTCACAAACCACATATCACCAGTCATTGCATGTGTATTCTTCCCATGAACCACACATGGATCCACCGGAGTCATTGCATGTGTGTTCTTGTCACAAACCACACATGGATCCACCAGTGTCATTGCATGTGTTTTTTTCTCACAGACCATATCATGAACCACACCGTGTCATTGCATGTGTGTTCTTCCCAGGAACCACACATGGATCCACCAGTGACATTGAATGTGTGTTCTTCCCAAAGACCACACATGGATCCACCAAGTTGTCATTGCATGTGTGTTCTTCTCACAGACCATATCATGAACCACACCAGTGTCATTGCATGTGTGTTCTTCTCACACACCACACATGGATCCACCGGTGTCATTGCATGTGTGTTTTTCTCACAGACCATATCATGAAGCACACCCAGCGTCATTGCATGGGTGTTCTTCCCATGAACCACACATGGATCCACCTGTGTCATTGTATGTCTTCTCTTCCCACATACCACACATGGATACACCAAAGGTCATAGCATGTGTGTTCTTCCCATGCTCCACACATGGATCCACAGTGTCATTGCATGTGTGCTCTTTTCATGAACCACACTAGAGTCATTGGATGTGTGTTCTTCTCACAACCACATATCATTAGTGTCATTGCATGTGTGTTCTTCCCAAAGACCACACATGGATCCACTAGTGTCATTGCATTTGTGTTCTTCTCACAAACCACACATGGATCCACCGTGTCATTGCATGTATTCTTCTCATGCACCACACATGGATACACTAGTGTCATTGCATGTGTGTTCTTCTCACAGACCATATCATGAACCACACCCAGTGTCATTGCATGTGTGTTCTTCCCTTGAACCACACATGGATCCACCGGTGTCATTGCATGTTAGCTCTTTTCATTAACCACAGCTAGAGTCATTGCATGTGTGTTCTTCTCACAGACCACATATCACCTGTGCAATGCATGAGTGTTCTTCCCATGAACCACACATGGATCCACCATTGTCATTGCATGTGTGTCTTCCCATAGACCACATGGATCCACCGTGTCGTTGCATGTGTGTTCTTTCCATGAACCACACATGGATCCACCGGTGTCATTGTATGTCCGCTTCTTCCCATGAACCACAGCTAGAGTCATCGCAATGCGTGCTCTTTCACAAACCACGAAAGAGTCATTGCATGTGTGTTCTTCTTACATACCATATCATGAACCACACCGGTGTCATTGCATGTGTGTTCTTCTCACAAACCACACATGGATCCACTTGTAATTGCATGTCCTCTTCTTCAATAACCACAGCTAGAGTCATTGCATGTCTGTTCTTTTCGCAAACCACATATGACCAGAGTCATTGCATGTGTGTTCTTCCCATGAACCACACATGGATCCACCGGTGTCATTGCATGTGTGTTCTTCTCACAAACCACATATCGCCCGAGTCCTTGCATGTTTGTTCTTCCCATGAACCACACATGGATCCACCTGTAGTCATTGCATGTGTTCTTCCACAAACCACACATGGATCCACCAGTGTCATCGCATGTGTGTTCTTCCCATGAAGGACACATGGATCCACCAGTGTCATTGCATGTGTTCTTTTCATGAACCACAGCTAGAGTCATTGGATGTGTCCTAACCACATATCACCAGTGTCATTGCATGTGTGTTCTTCCCAAAGACCACACATGGATCCACCAGTGTCATTGCATGTGTGTTTTTCTCACAGACCATATCATGAACCACACCCAGTGTCATTGCATGGGTGTTCTTCCCATGAACCACACATGGATCCACCTTTGTCATTGCATGTCTTCTCTTCCCACATACCACACATGGATCCACTAGTGTCATTGCATGTGTGTTCTTCCCACGATCCACACATGGATCCACCAGTGTCATTGCATGTCTGCTCTTTTCATGAACCACAGCTAGAGTCATTGGATGTGTGTTCTTCTCACAGACTACATATCACCAGTGTCATTGCATGTGTGTTCTTCCCAAAGACCACACATGGATCCACCAGTGTCATTGCATTTGTGTTCTTCTCACAAAACACACATGGATCCACCGGTGTCGTTGCATGTATGTTCTTAGCAAGAACCACACATGGATCCACTAGTTATTGCATGTGTGTTCTTCTCACAGACCATATCATGAACCACACCCAGTGTCATTGCATATGTGTTCTTCCCTTGAACCACACATGGATCCACCGGTGTCATTGCATGTTAGCTCTTTTCATTAACCACAGTTAGAGTCATTGCATGTGTGCTCTTCTCACAGACCACATATCACCTGTGCAATGCATGTGTGTTCTTGCCATGAACCACACATGGATCCACCATTGTCATTGCATGTGTGTCTTCCCACAGACCACACATGGATCCACCGGTGTCGTTGCATGTGTGTTCTTTCCATGAACCACACATGGATCCACCAATATCATTCTATGTCTGCTCTTCCCATGAACCACAGCTAGAGTCATCGCATGCGTGCTCTTTTCACAAACCACAGAAAGAGTCATTGCATGTGTGTTCTTCTTACAAACCATATCATGAACCACACCCAGTGTCATTGCATGTGTGTTCTTCTCACAAACCACATGGATCCACCGTTGTAATTGCATGTCCGCTTCTTCTCAATAACCACTAGAGTCATTGCATGTCTGTTCTTTTCACAAACCACATATGACCAGAGTCATTGCATGTGTGTTCTTCCCATGAACCACACATGGATCCACCGGTGTCATTGCATGTGTGTTCTTCTCACAAACCACATATCACCAGAGTCATTGCATGTGTGTTCTTCCCATGAACCACAATGGATCCACCAGAGTCATTGCATGTGTGTTCTTCTCACAAACCACACATGGATCCACCCAGTGTCATCGCATGTGTGTTCTTCCCATGAAGGACACATGGATCCACCAGTGTCATTGCATGTCTGCTCTTTTCATGAACCACACCTAGAGTCATTGGATGTGTGTCCTTCTCACAGACCACATATAACCAGTGTCATTGCATGTGTGTTCTTCCCAAAGACCACACATGGATCCACGAGTGTCATTGCATGTGTGTTCTTTTCACAAACCATATCATGAACCACACCCAGTGTCATTGCATATAGTTGCGTCTCACAGACCACATGGATCCAGTCAAAGGTCATTGCATGTGTTCTTCCCATGAACCACACATGGATCCACCAGTGTCATTGCATGGGTGTTCTTCCCATGAACCACACATGGATCCACCAGTGTCATTGCATGTGTGTTCTTCCCATGAACCACACATGGATCCACCCGTGTCATTGCATGTCTGCTCTTTTCATGAACCACAGCTAGAGTCATTGGATGTGTGTTCTTCTCACAGACCACACATGGATCCAGTGTCATTGCATGTGTGTTCTTCCCAAAGACCACACATGGATCCACCAATGTCATTGCATGTGTGTTCTTCTCACAAACCATATCATGAACCACACCGAGTGTCATTGCATGTGTGTTCTTCTCACAGACCACACATGGAGCCACAAGTGTCATTGCAGGTGTGTTGTTCTCATGCACCATATCATGAACCACACCCAGTGTCATTGCATGGGTGTTCTTCCCATGAACCACACATGGATCCACCTTTGTCATTGCATGTCTTCTCTTCCCACATACCACACATGGATCCACCAGTGTCATTGCATGTGTGTTCTTCCCACGATCCACACATGGATCCACCAGTGTCATTGCATGTCTGCTCTTTTCATGAACCACAGCTAGAGTCATTGGATATGTGTTCTTCTCAGACCACATATCACTGTTGTCATTGCATGTGTGTTCTTCCCAAAGACCACACATGGATCCACCAGTGTCATTGCATTTGTGTTCTTCTCACAAAACACACATGGATCCACCGGTGTCGTTGCATGTATGCTCTTCTCACAGACCACACATGGATCCACCAGTGTTATTGCATGTGTGTTCTTCTCACAGACCATATCATGAACCACACCCAGTGTCATTGCATGTGTGTTCTTCCCTTGAACCACACATGGATCCACCGATGTCATTGCATGTTAGCTCTTTTCAGTAACCACAGCTAGAGTCATTGCATGTGTGCTCTTCTCACAGACCACATATCACATGTGCAATGCATGTGTGTTCTTCCCATGAACCACACATGGATCCACCATTGTCACTGCATGTGTGTCTTCCCACAGACCACACATGGATCCACCGGTGTCGTTGCATGTGTGTTCTTTCCATGAACCACACATGGATCCACCAGTGTCATTGTATGTCTGCTCTTCCCATGAACCACAGCTAGAGTCATCGCATGCTCTTTTTTCACAAACCACAGAAAGAGTCATTGCATGTGTGTTCTTCTTACAAACCATATCATGAACCACACCCAGTGTCATTGCATGTGTGTTCTTCTCACAAACCACACATGGATCCACCATTGTAATTGCATGTCTGCTCTTCTCAATAACCACAGCTAGAGTCATTGCATGTCTGTTCTTTTCGCAAACCACATATGACCAGAGTCATTGCATGTGTGTTCTTCCCATGAACCACACATGGATCCCCCGGTGTCATTGCATGTGTGTTCTTCTCACAAACCACATATCACCAGAGTCATTGCATGTGTGTTCTTCCCATGAACCACAATGGATCCACCAGAGTCATTGCATGTGTGTTCTTCTCACAAACCACACATGGATCCACCCAGTGTCATCGCATGTGTGTTATTCCCATGAAGGACACATGGATCCACCAGTGTCATTGCATGTCTGCTCTTTTCATGAACCACAGCTAGAGTCATTGGATGTGTGTCCTTCTCACAGACCACATATCACCAGTGTCATTGCATGTGTGTTCTTCCCAAAGACCACACATGGATCCACGAGTGTCATTGCATGTGTGTTCTTTTCACAAACCATATCATGAACCACACCCAGTGTCATTGCATATGTGTTCGTCTCACAGACCACACATGGATCCACCAGTGTCATTGCATGTGTGTTCTTCCCATGAACCACACATGGATCCACCAGTGTCATTGCATGTGTGTTCTTCCCATGAACCACACATGGATCCACCAGTGTCATTGCATGGGTGTTCTTCCCATGAACCACACATGGATCCACCAGTATCATTGCATGTGTGTTCTTCCCATGGACCACACATGGATCCACCCGTGTCATTACATGTCTGCTCTTTTCATGAACCACAGCTAGAGTCATTGGATGTGTGTTCCTCTCACAGACCACATATCATTAGTGACATTGCATGTGTGTTCTTCCCAAAGACCACACATGGATGCACTAGTGTCATTGCATGTGTGTTCTTCTCACAAACCACACATGGATCCACCGGTGTCATTGCATGTCTTCTCTTCTCACAGAGCACACATGGATCCACCAGTGTCATTGCATGTGTGTTCTTCTCACAGACCATATCATGAACCACACCCAGTGTCATTGCATGTGTGTTCTTCCCTTGAACCACACATGGATCCACTGGTGTCATTGCATGTCAGCTCTTTTCATTAACCACAGCTAGAGTCATTGCATGTGTGTTCTTCTCACAGACCACATATCACCTGTTTCATTGCATGTGTGTTCTTCCCATGAACCACACATGCATCCACCAGTGTCATTGCATGTGTGTTCTTCCCATAGACGACACATGGATCCATCGGTGTCGTTGCATGTGTGTTCTTCCCCTGAACCACACATGGATCCACCGGTGTCATTGTATGTCCGCTCTTCCCATGAACAGCTAGAGTCATCGCATGCGTGCTCTTTTCACAAACCACAGCTAGAGTCATTGCATGTGTGTTCTTCTTACAAACCATATCATGAACCACACCCGGTGTCATTGCATGTGTGTTCTTCTCACAAACCACACATGGATCCACCGGTGTCATTGCATGTCTGCTCTTCTCATTAACCACAACTAGAGTCATTGCATGTGTGTTCTTCTCACAAACCACATATCACCAGAGTCATTGCATGTGTGTTCTTCCCATGAACCACACATGGATCCACCGGAGTCATTGCATGTGTGTTCTTGTCACAGGCCACACATGGATCCACCAGTGTCATTGCATGTGTTTTTTTCTCACAGACCATATCATGAACCACACCCAGTGTCATTGCATGGGTGTTCTTCCCATGAAGCACACATGGATCCACCAGTGTCATTGCATGTGTGTTCTTCCCAAAGACCACACATAGATCCACCAGTGTCGTTGCATGTGTGTTCTTCTCACAAACCATATCATGAACCACACCGAGTGTCATTGCATGTGTGTTCTTCTCACAGACCACACATGGATCCACCAGTGTCATTGCATGTGTGTTTTTCTCACAGACCATATCATGAAGCACACCCAGCGTCATTGCATGGGTGTTCTTCCCATGAACCACACATGGATCCACCTGTGTCATTGTATGTCTTCTCTTCCCACATACCACACATGGATCCACCAGTGTCATTGCATGTGTGTTCTTCCCACGATCCACACATGGATCCACCAGTGTCATTGCATGTCTGCTCTTTTCATGAACCACAGCTAGAGTCATTGGATGTGTGTTCTTCTCACAGACCACATATCACCAGTGTCATTGCATGTGTGTTCTTCCCAAAGACCACACATGGATCCACCAGTGTCATTGCATTTGTGTTCTTCTCACAAAAAACACATGGATCCACCGGTGTCGTTGCATGTATGCTCTTCTCACAGACCACACATGGATCCACTAGTGTTATTGCATGTGTGTTCTTCTCACAGACCATATCATGAACCACACCCAGTGTCATTGCATGTGTGTTCTTCCCTTGAACCACACATGGATCCACCGGTGTCATTGCATGTTAGCTCTTTTCATTAACCACAGCTAGAGTCATTGCATGTGTGTTCTTTTCACAGACCACATATCACCTGTGCAATGCATGAGTGTTCTTCCCATGAACCACACATGGATCCACCATTGTCATTGCATGTGTGTCTTCCCACAGACCACACATGGATCCACCGGTGTCGTTGCATGTGTGTTCTTTCCATGAACCACACATGGATCCACCAGTGTCATTGTATGTCTGCTCTTCCCATGAACCACAGCTAGAGTCATCGCATGCGTGCTCTTTTCACAAACCACAGAAAGAGTCATTGCGTGTGTGTTCTTCTTACATACCATATCATGAACCACACCCAGTGTCATTGCATGTGTGTTCTTCTCACAAACCACACATGGATCCACCGTTGTAATTGCATGTCTGCTCTTCTCAATAACCACAGCTAGAGTCATTGCATGTCTGTTCTTTTCGCAAACCACATATGACCAGAGTCATTGCATGTGTGTTCTTCCCATGAACCACACATGGATCCACCGGTGTCATTGCATGTGTGTTCTTCTCACAAACCACATATCACCAGAGTCATTGCATGTGTGTTCTTCCCATGAACCACACATGGATCCACCAGAGTCATTGCATGTGTGTTCTTCTCACAAACCACACATGGATCCACCTAGTGTCATCGCATGTGTGTTCTTCCCATGAAGGACACATGGATCCACCAGTGTCATTGCATGTCTGCTCTTTTCATGAACCACAGCTAGTCAATGGATGTGTCCTTCTCTGCACCACATATCACCAGTGTCATTGCATGTGTGTTCTTCCCAAAGACCACACATGGATCCACTAGTGTCATTGCATGTGTGTTCTTTTCACAAACCATATCATGAACCACACCCAGTGTCATTGCATGTGTGTTCTTCCCAAAGACCACACATGGATCCACCAGTGTCATTGCATGTGTGTTCTTTTCACAAACCATATCATGAACCACACCTAGTGTCATTGCATGTGTGTTCTTCTCACAGACCACACATGGATCCACCAGTGTCATTGCATGTGTGTTCTTCCCATGAACCACACATGGATCCACCAGTGTCATTGCATGGGTGTTCTTCCCATGAACCACACATGGATCCACCAGTGTCATTGCATGTGTGTTCTTCCCATGAACCACACATGGATCCACCAGTGTCATTGCATGTCTGCTCTTTTCATGAACCACAGCTAGAGTCATTGGATGTGTGTTCCTCTCACAGACCACATATCATCAGTGACATTGCATGTGTGTTCTTCCCAAAGACCACACATGGATGCACTAGTGTCATTGCATGTGTGTTCTTCTCACAAACCACACATGGATCCACCGGTGTCATTGCATGTCTGCTCTTCTCACAGAGCACACATGGATCCACCAGTGTCATTGCATGTGTGTTCTTCTCACAGACCATATCATGAACCACACCCAGTGTCATTGCATGTGTGTTCTTCCCTTGAACCACACATGGCTCCACCGGTGTCATTGCATGTCAGCTCTTTTCATTAACCACAGCTAGAGTCATTGCATGTGTGTTCTTCTCACAGACAACATATCACCTGTTTCATTGCATGTGTGTTCTTCCCATGAACCACACATGCATCCACCAGTGTCATTGCATGTGTGTTCTTCCCATAGACGACACATGGATCCACCGGTGTCATTGTATGTCCGCTCTTCCCATGAACAGCTAGAGTCATCGCATGCGTGCTCTTTTCACAAACCACAGCTAGAGTCATTGCATGTGTGTTCTTCTTACAAACCATATCATGAACCACACCCGGTGTCATTGCATGTGTGTTCTTCTCACAAACCACACATGGATCCACCGGTGACATTGCATGTCTGCTCTTCTCATTAACCACGACTAGAGTTATTGCATGTGTGTTCTTCTCACAAACCACATATCACCAGAGTCATTGCATGTGTGTTCTTCCCATGAACCACACATGGATCCACCGGAGTCATTGCATGTGTGTTCTTGTCACAGGCCACACATGGATCCACCAGTGTCATTGCATGTGTGTTTTTCTCACAGACCATATCATGAACCACACCCAGTGTCATTGCATGGGTGTTCTTCCCATGAACCACACATGGATCCACCAGTGTCATTGCATGTCTTCTCTTCCCACATACCACACATGGATCCACCAGTGTCATTGCATGTGTGTTCTTACCATGAACCACGCATGGATCCACCAGTGTCATTGCATGTCTGCTCTTTTGATGAACCACAGCTAGATTCATTGGATGTGTGTTCTTCTCACAGACCACATATCACCAGTGTCATTGCATATGTGTTCTTCCCAAAGACCACACATGGATCCACCAGTGTCATTGCATGTGTGTTCTTCTCACAAAACACACATGGATCCACCGGTGTCGTTGCATGTATGCTCTTCTCATAGACAACACATGGATCCACTAGTGTTATTGCATGTGTGTTCTTCTCACAGACCATATCATGAACCACACCCAGTGTCATTGCATGTGTGTTCTTCCCTTGAACCACATGGATCCACCGGTGTCATTGCATGTCAGCTCTTTTCATTAACCACAGCTAGAGTCATTGCATGTGTGTTCTTCTCATGCACCACATATCACCAGTGTCATTGCATGTGTGTTCTTCCCATGAACCACACATGGATCCACTAGTGTCATTGCATGTGTGTTCTTCCCACAGACCACACATGGATCCACCGGTGTCGTTGCATGTGTGTTCTTCCCATGAACCACACATGGATCCACCAAAGGTCATTGTATGTCTTCCCATCCCATGAACCACGCTTAGAGTCATCGCATGCTTTTTTCACAAACCACAGATAGAGTCATTGCATGTGTGTTCTTCTTACAAACCATATCATGAACCACACAAGTGTCATTGCATGTGTGTTCTTCTCTCACAAACCACACATGGATCCACGTGTCATTGCATGTCCGCTCTTCTCATTAACCACAGCTAGAGTCATTGCATGTCCTGCTCTTTTCACACACCACTTATCACGTGAGTCCTTGCATGTTTGTTCTTCCCATGAACCACACATGGATCCACCGGTGTCATTGCATGTGTATTCTTCTCACAAACCACATATCACCAGAGTCATTGCATGTGTGTTCTTCCCATGAACCACACATGGATCCACCCAAAGGTCATTGCATGTGTGTTCTTCCCATGAACCACACCGGCTAGAGTCATTGGATGTGTTCTTCTCATGAACCACACTCACCGGAGTCATTGCATGTGTGTTCTTCCCAGACCACACATGGATCCACCAAGTGTCATTGCATGTGTGTTCTTCTCAAACCATATCATGAACCACACCCAGTTTCATTGCATCTGTGTTCTTCTCTGCACCATACATGGATCCACAGTGCCATTGCATGTGTGTTCTTCCCATGAACCATACATGTATCCACCAAAGTGTCATTGCATGTTCTTCTTCCCACAGACCACACATGGATTCACCAAGTGTCATTGCATGTGTGTTCTTCCCATGAACCACACATGGATCCACCAAAGTCATTGCATGTCCGCTCTTTTCATGAACCACAACTAGAGTTATTAGATGTGTGTTCTTCTCAGACTCACATATGATCAAGGACATTGCATGTGTGTTCTTCCCAAATACCACACATGGATGCACTCAGTGTCATTGCATGTATGTTCTTCTCACAAACCACATGGATCCACAGTGTCATTGCATGTCCTCTTCTCTCACAGAGCACACATGGATCCACCAAATGTCATTGCATGTGTGTTCTTCTCACAGACCATATCATGAACCACACCCAGTGTCATTGCATGTGTGTTCTTCTCACGACCATATCATGAACCACACCCAGTGTCATTGCATGTGTGTTCTTCCTTGAACCACACATGGATCCACCGTGTCATTGCATGTCAGCTCTTTTCATTAACCAGCTAGAGTCATTGCATGTGTGTTCTTCTCATGCACTACATATCACGTGTCATTGCATGTGTGTTCTTCCCATAAACCACACATGGATCCACTAGTGTCATTGCATGTGTGTTCTTCCCACAGACCACACATGGATGCACTGTCGTTGCATGTGTGTTCTTCCCATGAACCACACATGGATCCACCTGGTATTGCATGTCTCTTTTCATGAACCACAGCTAGAGTCATTGGATGTGTGTTCTTCTCAGAACCACATATCACTGTGTCATTGCATGTGTGTTCTTCCCAAAGACCACACATGGATCCACCAGTGTCATTGCATGTGTGTTCTTCTCACAAAACACACATGGATCCACCGGTGTCGTTCCATGTATGCTCTTCTCACAAACCACACATGGATCCTCAAGTGTTATTGCATGTGTGTTCTTCTCACAGACCATATCATGAACCACACCCAGTGTCATTGCATGTGTGTTCTTCACTTGAACCACACATGGATCCACCCGTGTCATTTCATGTTATCTCTTTTAATTAACCACAACTAGAGTCATTGCATGTGTGCTATTCTCACAGACCACATATCACCTGTGCAATGCATGTGTGTTCTTCCCATGAACCACACATGGATCCACCATTGTCATTGCATGTGTGTTCTTCCCACAGACCACACATGGATCCACCGGTGTCGTTGCATGTGTGTTCTTCCCATGAACCACACATGGATCCACCAGTGTCATTGTATGTCTGATCTTCCCATGAACCACAGCTAGAGTAATCGTGATGCATGCTCTTTTCACAAACCATGATAGAGTCATGCATGTGTGTTCTTCTACAAACCATATCATGAACCACACCCAGTCATTGCATGTGTGTTCTTCTCACAAACCATATCATGAACCACACCCAGTTTCATTGCATCTGTGTTCTTCTCACAGACCATACATGGATCCACCAGTGCCATTGCATGTGTGTTCTTCCCATGAACCATACATGTATCCACCAGTGTCATTGCATGTCTGCTCTTCCCACAGACCACACATGGATTCACCAGTGTCATTGCATGTGTGTTCTTCCCATGAACCACACATGGATCCACAAGGTCATTGCATGTCTGCTCTTTTCATGAACCACAACTAGAGTTATTAGATGTGTGTTCTTCTCACAGACCACATATGATCAGTGACATTGCATGTGTGTTCTTCCCAAATACCACACATGGATGCACCAGTGTCATTGCATGTATGTTCTTCTCACAAACCACACATGGATCCACCAGTGTCATTGCATGTCTGCTCTTCTCACAGAGCACACATGGATCCACCAAAGTGTCATTGCATGTGTGTTCTTCTCACAGACCATATCATGAACCACACCCAGTGTCATTGCATGTGTGTTCTTCTCACACCATATCATGAACCACACCCAGTGTCATTGCATGTGTGTTCTTCCCTTGAACCACACATGGATCCACCGGTGTCATTGCATGTCAGCTCTTTTCATTAACCACAGCTAGAGTCATTGCATGTGTGTTCTTCTCACAGACCACATATCACGTGTGTCATTGCATGTGTGTTCTTCCCATAAACCACACATGGATCCACCAGTTGTCATTGCATGTGTGTTCTTCCCATGCACACATGGATTCACCGGTGTCGTTGCATGTGTGTTCTTCCCATGAACCACACATGGATCCACCAGTGTCATTGCATGTCTGCTCTTTTCATGAACCACAGCTAGAGTCATTGGATGTGTGTTCTTCTCACAGACCACATATCACCAGTGTCATTGCATGTGTGTTCTTCCCAAAGACCACACATGGATCCACCATTGTCATTGCATGTGTTCTTCTCACAAAACACACATGGATCCACCGGTGTCGTTCCATGTATGCTCTTCTCACAAACCACACATGGATCCTCAAGTGTTATTGCATGTGTGTTCTTCTCACAGACCATATCATGAACCACACCCAGTGTCATTGCATGTGTGTTCTTCCTTGAACCACACATGGATCCACCGTGTCATTGCATGTTAGCTCTTTTCATTAACCACAGCTAGAGTCATTGCATGTGTGCTATTCTCATGCACCACATATCACCAGGTAATGCATGTGTGTTCTTCCCATGAACCACACATGGATCCACCATTGTCATTGCATGTGTGTTCTTCCCATGAGACCACACATGGATCCACCAAAGTGTCATTGCATGTGTGTTCTTCCCATGAACCACACATGGATCCACCAGTGTCATTGCATGTCTGCTCTTTTCATGAACCACAGCTAGAGTCATTAGATGTGTGTTCTTCTCACACCACATATGATCAAAGGACATTGCATGTGTGTTCTTCCCAAATACCACACATGGATGCACCAGTGTCATTGCATGTATGTTCTTCTCACAACCACACATGGATCCACCAAGTGTCATTGCATGTCTGCTCTTCTCACAGAGCACACATGGATCCACCAGTGTCATTGCATGTGTGTTCTTCTCATGCACCATATCATGAACCACACCCAAAGTGTCATTGCATGTGTTCTTCTCACAGACCATATCATGAACCACACCCAGTGTCATTGCATGTGTGTTCTTCCTTGAACCACACATGGATCCACCGTGTCATTGCATGTCGCCTTTTCATTAACCACAGCTAGAGTCATTGCATGTGTGTTCTTCTCACAGACCACATATCACGTGTGTCATTGCATGTGTTCTTCCCATAAACCACACATGGATCCACTCAGTGTCATTGCATGTGTGTTCTTCCCACAGACCACACATGGATGCACTGTCGTTGCATGTGTGTTCTTCCCATGAACCACACATGGATCCACCAGTGGTATTGCATGTCCGCTTCTTTTCATGAACCACAATAGAGTCATTGGATGTGTGTTCTTCTCATGAACCACATATCACCAGTGTCATTGCATGTGTGTTCTTCCCAAAGACCACACATGGATCCACCAGTGTCATTGCATGTGTGTTCTTCTCACAAAACACACATGGATCCACCGGTGTCGTTCCATGTATGCTCTTCTCACAAACCACACATGGATCCTCAAGTGTTATTGCATGTGTGGTCTTCTCAAAGACCATATCATGAACCACAACAAGTGTCATTGCATGTGTGTTCTTCCTTGAACCACACATGGATCCACAGTGTCATTGCATGTTAGCTCTTTTCATTAACCATACTAGAGTCATTGCATGTGTGCTATTCTCACAGACCACATATCACCTGTGCAATGCATGTGTGTTCTTCCCATGAACCACACATGGATCCACCATTGTCATTGCATGTGTGTTCTTCCCACAGACCACACATGGATCCACCGGTGTCTTGCATGTGTGTTCTTCCCATGAACCACACATGCATCAACCAAAGTGTCATTGTATGTCTGATCTTCCCATGAACCACAGCTAGAGTCATCGCATGCATGCTCTTTTCACAAACCACAGATAGAGTCAGTGCATGTGTGTTCTTCTTACAAACCATATCATGAACCACACCCAGTGTCATTGCATGTGTGTTCTTCTCACAAACCACACATGGATCCACCGGTGTCATTGGATGTCTGCTCTTCTCATTTACCACAGCTAGAGTCATTGCATGTCTATTCTTTTCGCAAACCACATATCACCAGAGTCATTGCATGTGTGTTCTTCCCATGAACCACACATGGATCCACCGGTGTCATTGCATGTGTGTTCTTCTCACAAACCACATATCACCAGAGTCATTGCATGTGTGTTCTTCCTATGAACCACACATGGATCCACCGGAGTCATTGCATGTGTGTTCTTCTCACAAACCACACATGGATCCACCCAGTGTCATCGCATCTGTGTTCTTCCCATGAACCACACATGGATCCACCAGTGTCATTGCATGTCTACTCTTTTCATGAACCACAGCTAGAGTCATTGGATGTGTGTTCTTCTCACAGACCACACATGGATCCAGTTTCATTGGATTTGTGTTCTTCTCACAGACCACACATGGATCCAGTGTCATTGCATGTGTGTTCTTCTCACAAACCATATCATGAACCACACCTAGTGTCATTGCATGTGTGTTCTTCTCACGCACCACACATGGATCCAAAGAAGGTCATTGCATGTGTGTTTTTCTCACAGACCATATCATGAACCACACCTAGTGTCATTGCATGTGTGTTCTTCCCATGAACCACACATGGATCCACCGGAGGCATTGCATGTCTGCTCTTCCCACATACCACACATGGATCCACCAGTGTCATTGCATGTGTGTTCTTCCCATGAACAACATATGGATCCACCAGTGTCATTGCATGTGTGTTCTTCCCGCAGACCACACATGGATCCACCGGTGTCGTTGCATGTGTGTTCTTCCCATGAACCACACATGGATCCACCAGTGTCATTGTATGTCTACTCTTCCCATGAACCACGGCTAGAGTCATCGCATGCGTGCTCATTTCACAAACCACAGCTAGAGTCATTGCATGTGTGTTCTTCTAACAAACCATATCATGAACCACACCAAGTGTCATTGCATGTGTGTTCTTCTCACAAACCACACATGGATCCACCGGTGTCATTGCATGTCTGCTCATCTCATTAACCACAGCTAGAGTCATTGCATGTGTGTTCTTCTCACAAACCACATATCACCAGAGTCATTGCATGTGTGTTCTTCCCTTGAACCACACATGGATCCACCGGAGTCATTGCATGTGTGTTCTTATCAAAAACCACACATGGATCCACCCAGTGTCATCCCATGTGTGTTCTTCCCATGAACCACACATGGATCCACCGGAGTCATTGCATGTCTGCTATTTTCATGAACCACAGCTAGAGTCATTGGATGTGTGTTCTTCTCACAGACCACACATGGACCCACCAGTGTCATTGCATGTCTGCTCTTTTCATGAACCACAGCTAGAGTCATTGGATGTGTGTTCTTCTCACATACCACACATGGATCCAGTGTCATTGCATGTGTGTTCTTCCCAAAGACCACACATAGATCCACCAGTGTCATTGCATGTGTGTTCTTCTCACAAACCATATCATGAACCACACCCACTGTCATTGCATGTGTGTTCTTCTCATAGACCACACATGGATCCACCAGTGTCATTGCATGTGTGTTTTCTCATGCACCATATCATGAGCCACACCTAGTGTCATTGCATGGGTGTTCTTCCCATGAACCACACATGGATCCACCAGTGTCATTGCATGTCTTCTTCCCACATACCACACATGGATCCACCAGTGTCATTGCATGTGTTCTTCCCATGAATCACACATGGATCCACCAGTGTCATTGCATGTCTACTCTTTTCATGAACCACAGCTAGAGTCATTGGATGTGTGTTCTTCTCACAGACCACATATCACTAGTGTCATTGCATGTGTGTTCTTCCCAAAGACCACACATGGATCCACCAGTGTCATTGCATGTGTGTTCTTCTCACAAAACACACATGGATCCAACGGTGTCGTTACATGTATGATATTCACACAGACCACACATGGATCCACAAGTGTTGTTGCATGTGTGTTCTTCTCATGCACCATATCATGAACCACACCCAGTGTCATTGCATGTGTGATCTTCCGTTGAACCACACATGGATCCACCGGTGTCATTGCATGTTAGCTCTTTTCATTAACCATAGCTAGAGTCATTGCATGTGTGTTCTTCTCACGGACCACATATCACCTGTGTCATTGCATGTGTGTTCTTCCCATAACCACACATGGATCCACCAGTGTCATTGCATGTGTGTTCTTCCCACAGACCACACATGGATCCACCGGTGTCGTTACATGTGTGTTCTTCCCATGAACCACGCATGGATCCACCAGTGTCATTGTATGTCTCCTCTTCCCATGCACCAAAGCTAGAGTCATCGCATGCGTGCTCTTTTCACAAACCACAGATAGAGTCATTGCATGGGTGTTCTTCTTACAAACCATATCATGAACCACACCCAGTGACATTGCATGTGTGTTCTTCTCACAAACCACACATGGATCCTCCGTGTCATTGCATGTCTGCTCTTCTCATTAACCAGATAGAGTCATTGCATGTCCGTTCTTTTCACAAACCACATATCACTGAGTCATTTCATGTGTGTTCTTCCCATGAACCACACATGGATCCACCGGTGTCATTGCATGTGTGTTCTTCTCACAAACCACATATCACCAAAGTCATTGCATGTGTGTTCTTCCCATGAACCACACATGGATCCACCAGTGTCATTGCATGGGTGTTCTTCCCATGAACCACACATGGATCCACCAGTGTCATTGCATGTGTGTTCTTCCCATGAACCACACATGGATCCACCCGTGTCATTGCATGTCTGCTCTTTTCATGAACCACAGCTAGAGTCATTGGATGTGTGTTCTTCTCACAGACCACACATGGATCCAGTGTCATTGCATGTGTGTTCTTCCCAAAGACCACACATGGATCCACCAATGTCATTGCATGTGTGTTCTTCTCACAAACCATATCATGAACCACACCGAGTGTCATTGCATGTGTGTTCTTCTCACGCACTACACATGGATCCACCATGTCATTGCATGTGTGTTTTTCTCATGCACCATATCATGAACCACACCCAGTGTCATTGCATGGGTGTTCTTCCCATGAACCACACATGGATCCACCTTTGTCATTGCATGTCTTCTCTTCCCACATACCACACATGGATCCACCAGTGTCATTGCATGTGTGTTCTTCCCACGATCCACACATGGATCCACCAGTGTCATTGCATGCGTGCTCATTTCACAAACCACAGCTAGAGTCATTGCATGTGTGTTCTTCTAACAAACCATATCATGAACCACACCAAGTGTCATTGCATGTGTGTTCTTCTCACAAACCACACATGGATCCACCGGTGTCATTGCATGTCTGCTCATCTCATTAACCACAGCTAGAGTCATTGCATGTGTGTTCTTCTCACAAACCACATATCACCAGAGTCATTGCATGTGTGTTCTTCCCTTGAACCACACATGGATCCACCGGAGTCATTGCATGTGTGTTCTTATCAAAAACCACACATGGATCCACCCAGTGTCATCCCATGTGTGTTCTTCCCATGAACCACACATGGATCCACCGGAGTCATTGCATGTCTGCTATTTTCATGAACCACAGCTAGAGTCATTGGATGTGTGTTCTTCTCACAGACCACACATGGACCCACCAGTGTCATTGCATGTCTGCTCTTTTCATGAACCACAGCTAGAGTCATTGGATGTGTGTTCTTCTCACATACCACACATGGATCCAGTGTCATTGCATGTGTGTTCTTCCCAAAGACCACACATAGATCCACCAGTGTCATTGCATGTGTGTTCTTCTCACAAACCATATCATGAACCACACCCACTGTCATTGCATGTGTGTTCTTCTCATAGACCACACATGGATCCACCAGTGTCATTGCATGTGTGTTTTTCTCACAGACCATATCATGAGCCACACCTAGTGTCATTGCATGGGTGTTCTTCCCATGAACCACACATGGATCCACCAGTGTCATTGCATGTCTTCTCTTCCCACATACCACACATGGATCCACCAGTGTCATTGCATGTGTGTTCTTCCCTTGAATCACACATGGATCCACCAGTGTCATTGCATGTCTACTCTTTTCATGAACCACAGCTAGAGTCATTGGATGTGTGTTCTTCTCATGCACACATATCACTAGTGTCATTGCATGTGTGTTCTTCCCAAAGACCACATGGATCCACCATGTCATTGCATGTGTGTTCTTCTCACAAAACACACATGGATCCACCGTGTCGTTGCATGTATGCTCTTCTCACAGACTCACACATGGATCCACCAGTGTTGTTGCATGTGTGTTCTTCTCACAGACCATATCATGAACCACACCCAGTGTCATTGCATGTGTGATCTTCCGTTGAACCACACATGGATCCACCGGTGTCATTGCATGTTAGCTCTTTTCATTAACCATAGCTAGAGTCATTGCATGTGTGTTCTTCTCACGGACCACATATCACCTGTGTCATTGCATGTGTGTTCTTCCCACGAACCACACATGGATCCACCAGTGTCATTGCATGTGTGTTCTTCCCACAGACCACACATGGATCCACCGGTGTCGTTACATGTGTGTTCTTCCCATGAACCACGCATGGATCCACCAGTGTCATTGTATGTCTCCTCTTCCCATGAACCAAAGCTAGAGTCATCGTGACATGCGTGCTCTTTTCACAAACCATGATAGAGAGTCATTGCATGGGTGTTCTTCTTACAAACCATATCATGAACCACACCCAGTGACATTGCATGTGTGTTCTTCTCACAAACCACACATGGATCCACCGGTGTCATTGCATGTCTGCTCTTCTCATTAACCACAGATAGAGTCATTGCATATGTTTCTTTTCACAAACCACATATCACCAGAGTCATTTCATGTGTGTTCTTCCCATGAACCACACATGGATCCACCGGTGTCATTGCATGTGTGTTCTTCTCACAAACCACATATCAACAAAGACATTGCATGCGTGTTCTTCCCAAGAACCACACATGGATCCACCAATGTCATTGCATGGGTGTTCTTCCCATGAACCACACATGGATCCACCAGTGTCATTGCGTGCGTGTTCTTCCCATGAACCACACATGGATCCACCAGTGTCATTGCATGTCCGCTTCTTTTCATGAACCACAGCTAGAGTCATTGGATGTGTGTTCTTCTCACAGACCACACATGGATCCAGTGTCATTGCATGTGTGTTCTTCCCAAAGACCACACATGGATCCACCAATGTCATTGCATGTGTGTTCTTCTCACAAACCATATCATGAACCACACCGAGTGTCATTGCATGTGTGTTCTTCTCACAGACCACACATGGATCCACCAGTGTCATTGCATGTGTGTTTTTCTCACAGACCATATCATGAACCACACCCAGTGTCATTGCATGGGTGTTCTTCCCATGAACCACACATGGATCCACCTTTGTCATTGCATGTCTTCTCTTCCCACATACCACACATGGATCCACCAGTGTCATTGCATGTGTGTTCTTCCCACGATCCACACATGGATCCACCAGTGTCATTGCATGTCTGCTCTTTTCATGAACCACAGCTAGAGTCATTGGATGTGTGTTCTTCTCACAGACCACATATCACCAGTGTCATTGCATGTGTGTTCTTCCCAAAGACCACACATGGATCCACCAGTGTCATTGCATTTGTGTTCTTCTCAAAAAACACACATGGAACCACCGGTTGCGTTGCTTGTATGCTCTTCTCTGCACCACACATTGATCCACCAGTGTTATTGCATGTGTGTTCTTCTCACAGACCATATCATGAACCACACCCAGTGTCATTGCATGTGTGTTCTTCCCTTGAACCACACATGGATCCACCGGTGTCATTGCATGTTAGCTCTTTTCATTAACCACAGCTAGAGTCATTGCATGTGTGCTCTTCTCACAGACCACATATCACCTGTGCAATACATGTGTGTTCTTGCCATGAACCACACATGGATCCACCATTGTCATTGCATGTGTGTCTTCCCACAGACCACACATGGATCCACCGGTGTCGTTGCATGTGTGTTCTTTCCAAGAACCACACATGGATCCACCAGTGTCATTGTATGTCTGCTCTTCCCATGAACCACAGCTAGAGTCATCGCATGCGTGCTCATTTCACAAACCACAGAAAGAGTCATTGCATGTGTGTTCTTCTTACAAACCATATCATGAACCACACCCAGTGTCATTGCATGTGTGTTCTTCTCACAAACCACACATGGATCCACCGTTGTAATTGCATGTCTGCTCTTCTCAATAACCACAGCTAGAGTCATTGCATGTCAGTTCTTTTCGCAAACCACATATGACCAGAGTCATTGCATGTTTGTTCTTCCCATGAACCACACATGGATCCACCGGTGTCATTGCATGTGTGTTCTTCTCACAAACCACATATCACCAGAGTCATTGCATGTGTGTTCTTCCCATGAACCACACATGAATCCACCAGTCATTGCATGTGTGTTCTTCTCACAAACCACACATGGATCCACCCAGTGTCATCGCATGTGTGTTCTTCCCATGAAGGACACATGGATCCACCAGTGTCATTGCATGTCTGCTCTTTTCATGAACCACAGTTAGAGTCATTGGATGTGTGTCCTTCTCACAGACCACATATCACCAGTGTCATTGCATGTGTGTTCTTCCCAAAGACCACACATGGATCCACCAGTGTCATTGCATGTGTGTTCTTTTCACAAACCATATCATGAACCACACCCAGTGTCATTGCATATGTGTTCGTCTCACAGACCACACATGGATCCACCAGTGTCATTGCATGTGTGTTCTTCCCATGAACCACACATGGATCCACCAGTGTCATTGCATGGGTGTTCTTCCCATGAACCACACATGGATCCACTAGTGTCATTGCATGTGTGTTCTTTCCATGAACCACACATGGATCCACCAGTGTCATTGCATGTCTGCTCTTTTCATGAACCACAGCTAGAGTCATTGGATGTGTGTTCCTCTCACAGACCACATATCATCAGTGACATTCATGTGTGTTTTTCCAAAATACCACACATGGATGCACCAGTGTCATTGCATGTGTGTTCTTCTCACAAACCACACATGGATCCACCGGTGTCATTGCATGTCTGCTCTTCTCACAGAGCACACATGGATCCACCAGTGTCATTGCATGTGCTTTCTTCTCACAGACCATATCATGAACCACACCCAGTGTCATTGCATGTGTGTTCTTCCCTTGAACCACACATGGATCCACCGGTGTCATTGCAAGTCAGCTATTTTCATTAACCACAGCTAGAGTCATTGCATGTGTGTTCTTCTCACAGACCACATATCACCTGTTTCATTGCATGTGTGTTCTTCCCATGAACCACACATGCATCCACCAGTGTCATTGCATGTGTGTTCTTCCCATAGACGACACATGGATCCATCGGTGTTGTTGCATGTGTGTTCTTCCCCTGAACCACACATGGATCCACCGGTGTCATTGTATGTCCGCTCTTCCCATGAACAGCTAGAGTCATCGCATGCGTGCTATTTTCACAAACCACAGCTAGAGTCATTGCATGTGTGTTCTTCTTACAAACCATATCATGAACCACACCCGGTGTCATTGCATGTGTGTTCTTCTCACAAACCACACATGGATCCACCGGTGTCATTGCATGTCTGCTC
This sequence comes from Avena insularis, assembly GCA_023614405.1. NCBI lineage: Eukaryota > Viridiplantae > Streptophyta > Magnoliopsida > Poales > Poaceae > Avena > Avena insularis. The sequence goes on along the minus strand of CM042696.1, from coordinate 87,469,536 downwards.
TTCTCATTAACCACAACTAGAGTCATTGCATGTGTGTTCTTCTCACAAACCACATATCACCAGAGTCATTGCATGTGTGTTCTTCCCATGAACCACACATGGATCCACCGGAGTCATTGCATGTGTGTTTTGTCACAGGCCACACATGGATCCACCAGTGTCATTGCATGTGTGTTTTTCTCACAGACCATATCATGAACCACACCCAGTGTCATTGCATGGGTGTTCTTCCCATGAACCACACATGGATCCACCAGTGTCATTGCATGTGTGTTCTTCCCAAAGACCACACATAGATCCACCAGTGTCATTGCATGTGTGTTCTTCTCACAAACCATATCATGAACCACACCGAGTGTCATTGCATGTGTGTTCTTCTCACAGACCACACATGGATCCACCAGTGTCATTGCATGTGTGTTTTTCTCACAGACCATATCATGAAGCACACCCAACATCATTGCATGGGTGTTCTTCCCATGAACCACACATGGATCCACCTGTGTCATTGCATGTCTTCTCTTTCCACATACCACACATGGATCCACCAGTGTCATTGCATGTGTGTTCTTCCCACGATCCACACATGGATCCACCAGTGTCATTGCATGTCTGCTCTTTTCATGAACCACAGCTAGAGTCATTGGATGTGTGTTCTTCTCACAGACCACATATCACCGGTGTCATTGCATGTGTGTTCTTCCCAAAGACCACACATGGATCCACTAGTGTCATTGCATGTGTGTTCTTTTCACAAACCATATCATGAACCACACCCAGTGTCATTGCATATGTGTTCGTCTCACAGACCACACATGGATCCACTAGTGTTATTGCATGTGTGTTCTTCTCACAGACCATATCATGAACCACACCCAGTGTCATTGCATGTGTGTTCTTCCCTTGAACCACACATGGATCCACCGGTGTCATTGCATGTTAGCTCTTTTCATTAACCACAGCTAGAGTCATTGCATGTGTGTTCTTTTCACAGACCACATATCACCTGTGCAATGCATGAGTGTTCTTCCCATGAACCACACATGGATCCACCATTGTCATTGCATGTGTGTCTTCCCACAGACCACACATGGATCCACCGGTGTCGTTGCATGTGTGTTCTTTCCATGAACCACACATGGATCCACACGTGTGATTGTATGTCCGCTTCCCATGAACCACAAATTTAGAGTCATCGCATGCTGCTCTTTTCACAAACCACAGAAAGAGTCATTGCGTGTGTGTTCTTCTTACATACCATATCATGAACCACACCCAGTGTCATTGCATGTGTGTTCTTCTCACAAACCACACATGGATCCACCGTTGTAATTGCATGTCTGCTCTTCTCAATAACCACAGCTAGAGTCATTGCATGTCTGTTCTTTTCGCAAACCACATATGACCAGAGTCATTGCATGTGTGTTCTTCCCATGAACCACACATGGATCCACCGGTGTCATTGCATGTGTGTTCTTCTCACAAACCACATATCACCAGAGTCATTGCATGTGTGTTCTTCCCATGAACCACACATGGATCCACCAGAGTCATTGCATGTGTGTTCTTCTCACAAACCACACATGGATCCACCTAGTGTCATCGCATGTGTGTTCTTCCCATGAAGGACACATGGATCCACCAGTGTCATTGCATGTCTGCTCTTTTCATGAACCACAGCTAGTCATTGGATGTGTGTCCTTCTCACAGACCACATATCACCAGTGTCATTGCATGTGTGTTCTTCCCAAAGACCACACATGGATCCACTAGTGTCATTGCATGTGTGTTCTTTTCACAAACCATATCATAAACCACACCCAGTGTCATTGCATGTGTGTTCTTCCCAAAGACCACACATGGATCCACCAGTGTCATTGCATGTGTGTTCTTCTCACAAACCATATCATGAACCACACCTAGTGTCATTGCATGTGTGTTCTTCTCACAGACCACACATGGATCCACCAGTGTCATTGCATGTGTGTTCTTCCCATGAACCACACATGGATCCACCAGTGTCATTGCATGGGTGTTCTTCCCATGAACCACACATGGATCCACCAGTGTCATTGCATGTGTGTTCTTCCCATGAACCACACATGGATCCACCAGTGTCATTGCATGTCTGCTCTTTTCATGAACCACCTAGAGTCATTGGATGTGTTCCTCTCACAGACCACATATCATCAGTGACATTGCATGTGTGTTCTTCCCAAAGACCACACATGGATGCACTAGTGTCATTGCATGTGTGTTCTTCTCACAAACCACACATGGATCCACCGGTGTCATTGCATGTCTGCTCTTCTCACAGAGCACACATGGATCCACCAGTGTCATTGCATGTGTGTTCTTCTCACAGACCATATCATGAACCACACCCAGTGTCATTGCATGTGTGTTCTTCCCTTGAACCACACATGGCTCCACCGGTGTCATTGCATGTCAGATCTTTTCATTAACCATGCTAGAGTCATTGCATGTGTTCTTCTCACAGACAACATATCACCTGTTTCATTGCATGTGTGTTCTTCCCATGAACCACACATGCATCCACCAGTGTCATTGCATGTGTGTTCTTCCCATAGACGACACATGGATCCACCGGTGTCATTGTATGTCCGCTCTTCCCATGAACAGCTAGAGTCATCGCATGCGTGCTCTTTTCACAAACCACAGCTAGAGTCATTGCATGTGTGTTCTTCTTACAAACCATATCATGAACCACACCCGGTGTCATTGCATGTGTGTTCTTCTCACAAACCACACATGGATCCACCGGTGACATTGCATGTCTGCTCTTCTCATTAACCACGACTAGAGTTATTGCATGTGTGTTCTTCTCACAAACCACATATCACCAGAGTCATTGCATGTGTGTTCTTCCCATGAACCACACATGGATCCACCGGAGTCATTGCATGTGTGTTCTTGTCACAGGCCACACATGGATCCACCAGTGTCATTGCATGTGTGTTTTTCTCACAGACCATATCATGAACCACACCCAGTGTCATTGCATGGGTGTTCTTCCCATGAACCACACATGGATCCACCAGTGTCATTGCATGTCTTCTCTTCCCACATACCACACATGGATCCACCAGTGTCATTGCATGTGTGTTCTTACCATGAACCACGCATGGATCCACCAGTGTCATTGCATGTCTGCTCTTTTGATGAACCACAGCTAGATTCATTGGATGTGTGTTCTTCTCACAGACCACATATCACCAGTGTCATTGCATATGTGTTCTTCCCAAAGACCACACATGGATCCACCAGTGTCATTGCATGTGTGTTCTTCTCACAAAACACACATGGATCCACCGGTGTCGTTGCATGTATGCTCTTCTCATAGACAACACATGGATCCACTAGTGTTATTGCATGTGTGTTCTTCTCACAGACCATATCATGAACCACACCCAGTGTCATTGCATGTGTGTTCTTCCCTTGAACCACATGGATCCACCGGTGTCATTGCATGTCAGCTCTTTTCATTAACCACAGCTAGAGTCATTGCATGTGTGTTCTTCTCACAGACCACATATCACCAGTGTCATTGCATGTGTGTTCTTCCCATGAACCACACATGGATCCACTAGTGTCATTGCATGTGTGTTCTTCCCACAGACCACACATGGATCCACCGGTGTCGTTGCATGTGTGTTCTTCCCATGAACCACACATGGATCCACCAGTGTCATTGTATGTCTGATCTTCCCATGAACCACAGCTAGAGTCATCGCATGCGTGCTCTTTTCACAAACCACAGATAGAGTCATTGCATGTGTGTTCTTCTTACAAACCATATCATGAACCACACAGTGTCATTGCATGTGTGTTCTTCTCACAAACCACACATGGATCCACCGGTGTCATTGCATGTCTGCTCTTCTCATTAACCACAGCTAGAGTCATTGCATGTCTGTTCTTTTCACAAACCACATATCACCAGAGTCATTGCATGTGTGTTCTTCCCATGAACCACACATGGATCCACCGGTGTCATTGCATGTGTATTCTTCTCACAAACCACATATCACCAGAGTCATTGCATGTGTGTTCTTCCCATGAACCACACATGGATCCACCGGAGTCATTGCATGTGTGTTCTTCTCACAAACCACACTTAGATCCACCCAGTGTCATCGCATGTGTGTTCTTCCCATGAATGACACATGGATCCACCAGTGTCATTGCATGTCTGCTCTTTTCATGAACCACAGCTAGAGTCATTGGATGTGTGTTCTTCTCACATACCACATATCACCAGTGTCATTGCATGCGTGTTCTTCCCAGAGACCACACATGGATCCACCAGTGTCATTGCATGTGTGTTCTTCTCACAAACCATATCATGAACCACACCCAGTTTCATTGCATCTGTGTTCTTCTCACAGACCATACATGGATCCACCAGTGCCATTGCATGTGTGTTCTTCCCATGAACCATACATGTATCCACCAGTGTCATTGCATGTCTGCTCTTCCCACAGACCACACATGGATTCACCAGTGTCATTGCATGTGTGTTCTTCCCATGAACCACACATGGATCCACCAGTGTCATTGCATGTCTGCTCTTTTCATGAACCACAACTAGAGTTATTAGATGTGTGTTCTTCTGACAGACCACATATGATCAGTGACATTGCATGTGTGTTCTTCCCAAATACCACACATGGATGCACCAGTGTCATTGCATGTATGTTCTTCTCACAAACCACACATGGATCCACCAGTGTCATTGCATGTCTGCTCTTCTCACAGAGCACACATGGATCCACCAGTGTCATTGCATGTGTGTTCTTCTCACAGACCATATCATGAACCACCAAAGTGTCATTGCATGTGTGTTCTTCTCAGACCATATCATGAACCACACAGTGTCATTGCATGTGTGTTCTTCCCTTGAACCACACATGGATCCACCGTGTCATTGCATGTCACTTTTCATTAACCACAGCTAGAGTCATTGCATGTGTGTTCTTCTCATGCACCACATATCACGTGTGTCATTGCATGTGTGTTCTTCCCATAAACCACACATGGATCCACCAGTGTCATTGCATGTGTGTTCTTCCCACAGACCACACATGGATGCACCGGTGTCGTTGCATGTGTGTTCTTCCCATGAACCACACATGGATCCACCAGTGGTATTGCATGTCTGCTCTTTTCATGAACCACAGCTAGAGTCATTGGATGTGTGTTCTTCTCACAGACCACATATCACAAGAGTCATTGCATCTGTGTTTTTCCCAAATACCACACATGGATCCACCATGTCATTGCATGTGTGTTCTTCTCAAAACACACATGGATCCACCGGTGTCGTTCCATGTATGCTCTTCTCACAAACCACACATGGATCCTCAAGTGTTATTGCATGTGTGTTCTTCTCACAGACCATATCATGAACCACACCCAGTGTCATTGCATGTGTGTTCTTCCCTTGAACCACACATGGATCCACCGGTGTCATTGCATGTTAGCTCTTTTCATTAACCACAGCTAGAGTCATTGCATGTGTGCTATTCTCACAGACCACATATCACCTGTGCAATGCATGTGTGTTCTTCCCATGAACCACACATGGATCCACCATTGTCATTGCATGTGTGTTCTTCCCACAGACCACACATGGATCCACCGGTGTCGTTGCATGTGTGTTCTTCCCATGAACCACACATGGATCCACCAGTGTCATTGTATGTCTGATCTTCCCATGAACCACAGCTAGAGTCATCGCATGCATGCTCTTTTCACAAACCACAGATAGAGTCAGTGCATGTGTGTTCTTCTTACAAACCATATCATGAACCACACCCAGTGTCATTGCATGTGTGTTCTTCTCACAAACCATATCATGAACCACACCCAGTTTCATTGCATCTGTGTTCTTCTCACAGACCATACATGGATCCACCAGTGCCATTGCATGTGTGTTCTTCCCATGAACCATACATGTATCCACCAGTGTCATTGCATGTCTGCTCTTCCCACAGACCACACATGGATTCACCAGTGTCATTGCATGTGTGTTCTTCCCATGAACCACACATGGATCCACCAGTGTCATTGCATGTCTGCTCTTTTCATGAACCACAACTAGAGTTATTAGATGTGTGTTCTTCTCACAGACCACATATGATCAGTGACATTGCATGTGTGTTCTTCCCAAATACCACACATGGATGCACCAGTGTCATTGCATGTATGTTCTTCTCACAAACCACACATGGATCCACCAGTGTCATTGCATGTCTGCTCTTCTCACAGAGCACACATGGATCCACCAGTGTCATTGCATGTGTGTTCTTCTCACAGACCATATCATGAACCACACCCAGTGTCATTGCATGTGTGTTCTTCTCACAGACCATATCATGAACCACACCCAGTGTCATTGCATGTGTGTTCTTCCCTTGAACCACACATGGATCCACCGGTGTCATTGCATGTCAGCTCTTTTCATTAACCACAGCTAGAGTCATTGCATGTGTGTTCTTCTCACAGACCACATATCACGTGTGTCATTGCATGTGTGTTCTTCCCATAAACCACACATGGATCCACCAGTGTCATTGCATGTGTGTTCTTCCCACAGACCACACATGGATGCACCGGTGTCGTTGCATGTGTGTTCTTCCCATGAACCACACATGGATCCACCAGTGTCATTGCATGTCTGCTCTTTTCATGAACCACAGCTAGAGTCATTGGATGTGTGTTCTTCTCACAGACCACATATCACCAGTGTCATTGCATGTGTGTTCTTCCCAAAGACCACACATGGATCCACCAGTGTCATTGCATGTGTGTTCTTCTCACAAAACACACATGGATCCACCGGTGTCGTTCCATGTATGCTCTTCTCACAAACCACACATGGATCCTCAAGTGTTATTGCATGTGTGTTCTTCTCACAGACCATATCATGAACCACACCCAGTGTCATTGCATGTGTGTTCTTCCCTTGAACCACACATGGATCCACCGGTGTCATTGCATGTTAGCTCTTTTCATTAACCACAGCTAGAGTCATTGCATGTGTGCTATTCTCACAGACCACATATCACCTGTGCAATGCATGTGTGTTCTTCCCATGAACCACACATGGATCCACCATTGTCATTGCATGTGTGTTCTTCCCACAGACCACACATGGATCCACCGGTGTCTTGCATGTGTGTTCTTCCCATGAACCACACATGGATCCACCAGTGTCATTGTATGTCTGATCTTCCCATGAACCACAGCTAGAGTCATCGCATGCATGCTCTTTTCACAAACCACAGATAGAGTCAGTGCATGTGTGTTCTTCTTACAACCATATCATGAACCACACCCAGTGTCATTGCATGTGTGTTCTTCTCACAAACCACACATGGATCCACCGGTGTCATTGGATGTCTGCTCTTCTCATTTACCACAGCTAGAGTCATTGCATGTCTATTCTTTTCGCAAACCACATATCACCAGAGTCATTGCATGTGTGTTCTTCCCATGAACCACACATGGATCCACCGGTGTCATTGCATGTGTGTTCTTCTCACAAACCACATATCACCAGAGTCATTGCATGTGTGTTCTTCCTATGAACCACACATGGATCCACCGGAGTCATTGCATGTGTGTTCTTCTCACAAACCACACATGGATCCACCCAGTGTCATCGCATCTGTGTTCTTCCCATGAACCACACATGGATCCACCAGTGTCATTGCATGTCTACTCTTTTCATGAACCACAGCTAGAGTCATTGGATGTGTGTTCTTCTCACAGACCACACATGGATCCAGTTTCATTGGATTTGTGTTCTTCTCACAGACCACACATGGATCCAGTGTCATTGCATGTGTGTTCTTCTCACAAACCATATCATGAACCACACCTAGTGTCATTGCATGTGTGTTCTTCTCACAGACCACACATGGATCCAGCAGTGTCATTGCATGTGTGTTTTTCTCACAGACCATATCATGAACCACACCTAGTGTCATTGCATGTGTGTTCTTCCCATGAACCACACATGGATCCACCGGAGGCATTGCATGTCTGCTCTTCCCACATACCACACATGGATCCACCAGTGTCATTGCATGTGTGTTCTTCCCATGAACAACATATGGATCCACCAGTGTCATTGCATGTGTGTTCTTCCCACAGACCACACATGGATCCACCGGTGTCGTTGCATGTGTGTTCTTCCCATGAACCACACATGGATCCACCAGTGTCATTGTATGTCTACTCTTCCCATGAACCACGGCTAGAGTCATCGCATGCGTGCTCATTTCACAAACCACAGCTAGAGTCATTGCATGTGTGTTCTTCTAACAAACCATATCATGAACCACACCAAGTGTCATTGCATGTGTGTTCTTCTCACAAACCACACATGGATCCACCGTGTCATTGCATGTCCGCTCATCTCATTAACCACAGCTAGTGTCATTGCTTGTGTGTTCTTCCCACAAAACACAAATCACCAGAGTCATTGCATGTGTGTTCTTCCCTTGAACCACACATGGATCCACCGGAGTCATTGCATGTGTGTTCTTATCAAAAACCACACATGGATCCACCCAGTGTCATCCCATGTGTGTTCTTCCCATGAACCACACATGGATCCACCGGAGTCATTGCATGTCTGCTATTTTCATGAACCACAGCTAGAGTCATTGGATGTGTGTTCTTCTCACAGACCACACATGGACCCACCAGTGTCATTGCATGTCTGCTCTTTTCATGAACCACAGCTAGAGTCATTGGATGTGTGTTCTTCTCACATACCACACATGGATCCAGTGTCATTGCATGTGTGTTCTTCCCAAAGACCACACATAGATCCACCAGTGTCATTGCATGTGTGTTCTTCTCACAAACCATATCATGAACCACACCCACTGTCATTGCATGTGTGTTCTTCTCATAGACCACACATGGATCCACCAGTGTCATTGCATGTGTGTTTTTCTCACAGACCATATCATGAGCCACACCTAGTGTCATTGCATGGGTGTTCTTCCCATGAACCACACATGGATCCACCAGTGTCATTGCATGTCTTCTCTTCCCACATACCACACATGGATCCACCAGTGTCATTGCATGTGTGTTCTTCCCATGAATCACACATGGATCCACCAGTGTCATTGCATGTCTACTCTTTTCATGAACCACAGCTAGAGTCATTGGATGTGTGTTCTTCTCACAGACCACATATCACTAGTGTCATTGCATGTGTGTTCTTCCCAAAGACCACACATGGATCCACCAGTGTCATTGCATGTGTGTTCTTCTCACAAAACACACATGGATCCACCGGTGTCGTTGCATGTATGCTCTTCTCACAGACCACACATGGATCCACCAGTGTTGTTGCATGTGTGTTCTTCTCACAGACCATATCATGAACCACACCCAGTGTCATTGCATGTGTGATCTTCCGTTGAACCACACATGGATCCACCGGTGTCATTGCATGTTAGCTCTTTTCATTAACCATAGCTAGAGTCATTGCATGTGTGTTCTTCTCACGGACCACATATCACCTGTGTCATTGCATGTGTGTTCTTCCCACGAACCACACATGGATCCACCAGTGTCATTGCATGTGTGTTCTTCCCACAGACCACACATGGATCCACCGGTGTCGTTACATGTGTGTTCTTCCCATGAACCACGCATGGATCCACCAGTGTCATTGTATGTCTCCTCTTCCCATGCACCAAAGCTAGAGTCATCGCATGCGTGCTCTTTTCACAAACCACAGATAGAGTCATTGCATGGGTGTTCTTCTTACAAACCATATCATGAACCACACCCAGTGACATTGCATGTGTGTTCTTCTCACAAACCACACATGGATCCACCGGTGTCATTGCATGTCTGCTCTTCTCATTAACCACAGATAGAGTCATTGCATGTCTGTTCTTTTCACAAACCACATATCACCAGAGTCATTTCATGTGTGTTCTTCCCATGAACCACACATGGATCCACCGGTGTCATTGCATGTGTGTTCTTCTCACAAACCACATATCACCAAAGTCATTGCATGTGTGTTCTTCCCATGAACCACACATGGATCCACCAGTGTCATTGCATGGGTGTTCTTCCCATGAACCACACATGGATCCACCAGTGTCATTGCATGTGTGTTCTTCCCATGAACCACACATGGATCCACCCGTGTCATTGCATGTCTGCTCTTTTCATGAACCACAGCTAGAGTCATTGGATGTGTGTTCTTCTCACAGACCACACATGGATCCAGTGTCATTGCATGTGTGTTCTTCCCAAAGACCACACATGGATCCACCAATGTCATTGCATGTGTGTTCTTCTCACAAACCATATCATGAACCACACCGAGTGTCATTGCATGTGTGTTCTTCTCACAGACCACACATGGATCCACCAGTGTCATTGCATGTGTGTTTTTCTCACAGACCATATCATGAACCACACCCAGTGTCATTGCATGGGTGTTCTTCCCATGAACCACACATGGATCCACCTTTGTCATTGCATGTCTTCTCTTCCCACATACCACACATGGATCCACCAGTGTCATTGCATGTGTGTTCTTCCCACGATCCACACATGGATCCACCAGTGTCATTGCATGCGTGCTCATTTCACAAACCACAGCTAGAGTCATTGCATGTGTGTTCTTCTAACAAACCATATCATGAACCACACCAAGTGTCATTGCATGTGTGTTCTTCTCACAAACCACACATGGATCCACCGGTGTCATTGCATGTCTGCTCATCTCATTAACCACAGCTAGAGTCATTGCATGTGTGTTCTTCTCACAAACCACATATCACCAGAGTCATTGCATGTGTGTTCTTCCCTTGAACCACACATGGATCCACCGGAGTCATTGCATGTGTGTTCTTATCAAAAACCACACATGGATCCACCCAGTGTCATCCCATGTGTGTTCTTCCCATGAACCACACATGGATCCACCGGAGTCATTGCATGCACTATTTTCATGAACCACAGCTAGAGTCATTGGATGTGTGTTCTTCTCCTGACCACACATGGACCCACAGGTGTCATTGCATGCTCTTTTCATGAACCACAGCTAGAGTCATTGGATGTGTGTTCTTCTCACATACCACACATGGATCCAGTGTCATTGCATGTGTGTTCTTCCCAAAGACCACACATAGATCCACCAGTGTCATTGCATGTGTGTTCTTCTCACAAACCATATCATGAACCACACCCACTGTCATTGCATGTGTGTTCTTCTCATAGACCACACATGGATCCACCAGTGTCATTGCATGTGTGTTTTTCTCACAGACCATATCATGAGCCACACCTAGTGTCATTGCATGGGTGTTCTTCCCATGAACCACACATGGATCCACCAGTGTCATTGCATGTCTTCTCTTCCCACATACCACACATGGATCCACCAGTGTCATTGCATGTGTGTTCTTCCCATGAATCACACATGGATCCACCAGTGTCATTGCATGTCTACTCTTTTCATGAACCACAGCTAGAGTCATTGGATGTGTGTTCTTCTCACAGACCACATATCACTAGTGTCATTGCATGTGTGTTCTTCCCAAAGACCACACATGGATCCACCAGTGTCATTGCATGTGTGTTCTTCTCACAAAACACACATGGATCCACCGGTGTCGTTGCATGTATGCTCTTCTCACAGACCACACATGGATCCACCAGTGTTGTTGCATGTGTGTTCTTCTCACAGACCATATCATGAACCACACCCAGTGTCATTGCATGTGTGATCTTCCGTTGAACCACACATGGATCCACCGGTGTCATTGCATGTTAGCTCTTTTCATTAACCATAGCTAGAGTCATTGCATGTGTGTTCTTCTCACGGACCACATATCACCTGTGTCATTGCATGTGTGTTCTTCCCACGAACCACACATGGATCCACCAGTGTCATTGCATGTGTGTTCTTCCCACAGACCACACATGGATCCACCGGTGTCGTTACATGTGTGTTCTTCCCATGAACCACGCATGGATCCACCAGTGTCATTGTATGTCTCCTCTTCCCATGAACCAAAGCTAGAGTCATCGCATGGGTGCTCTTTTCACAAACCACAGATAGAGTCATTGCATGGGTGTTCTTCTTACAAACCATATCATGAACCACACCCAGTGACATTGCATGTGTGTTCTTCTCACAAACCACACATGGATCCACCAGTGTCATTGCATGTCCGCTCTTCTCATTAACCACAGATAGAGTCATTGCATATACATTCTTTTAACACACCACATATCACCAGAGTCATTTCATGTGTGTTCTTCCCATGAACCACACATGGATCCACCGGTGTCATTGCATGTGTGTTCTTCTCACAAACCACATATCACCAAAGTCATTGCATGTGTGTTCTTCCCATGAACCACACATGGATCCACCAGTGTCATTGCATGGGTGTTCTTCCCATGAACCACACATGGATCCACCAGTGTCATTGCATGTGTGTTCTTCCCATGAACCACACATGGATCCACCCGTGTCATTGCATGTCTGCTCTTTTCATGAACCACAGCTAGAGTCATTGGATATGTGTTCTTCTCCTGCACCACACATGGATCCAGTGTCATTGCATGTGTGTTCTTCCCAAAGACCACACATGGATCCACCAATGTCATTGCATGTGTGTTCTTCTCACAAACCAAATCATGAACCACACCGAGTGTCATTGCCTCTGTGTTCTTCTCATTAACCACACATGGATCCACCATGTCATTGCATGTGTGTTTTTCTCATGCACCATATCATGAACCACACCAGTGTCATTGCATGTGTGTTCTTCCCATGAACCACACATGGATCCACCTTTGTCATTGCATGTCTTCTCTTCCCACATACCACACATGGATCCACCAGTGTCATTGCATGTGTGTTCTTCCCTTGAACCACACATGGATCCACCGGTGTCATTGCATGTCTGCTCTTTTCATGAACCACAGCTAGAGTCATTGGATGTGTGTTCTTCTCACAGACCACATATCACCAGTGTCATTGCATGTGTGTTCTTCCCAAAGACCACACATGGATCCACCAGTGTCATTGCATTTGTGTTCTTCTCACAAAACACACATGGATCCACCGGTGTCGTTGCATGTATGCTCTTCTCACAGACCACACATGGATCCACCAGTGTTATTGCATGTGTGTTCTTCTCACAGACCATATCATGAACCACACCCAGTGTCATTGCATGTGTGTTCTTCCCTTGAACCACACATGGATCCACCGGTGTCATTGCATGTTAGCTCTTTTCATTAACCACAGCTAGAGTCATTGCATGTGTGCTCTTCTCACAGACCACATATCACCTGTGTAATACATGTGTGTTCTTGCCATGAACCACACATGGATCCACCATTGTCATTGCATGTGTGTCTTCCCACAGACCACACATGGATCCACCGGTGTCGTTGCATGTGTGTTCTTTCCAAGAACCACACATGGATCCACCAGTGTCATTGTATGTCTGCTCTTCCCATGAACCACAGCTAGAGTCATCGCATGCGTGCTCATTTCACAAACCACAGAAAGAGTCATTGCATGTGTGTTCTTCTTACAAACCATATCATGAACCACACCCAGTGTCATTGCATGTGTGTTCTTCTCACAAACCACACATGGATCCACCGTTGTAATTGCATGTCTGCTCTTCTCAATAACCACAGCTAGAGTCATTGCATGTCTGTTCTTTTCGCAAACCACATATGACCAGAGTCATTGCATGTTTGTTCTTCCCATGAACCACACATGGATCCACCGGTGTCATTGCATGTGTGTTCTTCTCACAAACCACATATCACCAGAGTCATTGCATGTGTGTTCTTCCCATGAACCACACATGAATCCACCAGTCATTGCATGTGTGTTCTTCTCACAAACCACACATGGATCCACCCAGTGTCATCGCATGTGTGTTCTTCCCATGAAGGACACATGGATCCACCAGTGTCATTGCATGTCTGCTCTTTTCATGAACCACAGTTAGAGTCATTGGATGTGTGTCCTTCTCACAGACCACATATCACCAGTGTCATTGCATGTGTGTTCTTCCCAAAGACCACACATGGATCCACCAGTGTCATTGCATGTGTGTTCTTTTCACAAACCATATCATGAACCACACCCAGTGTCATTGCATATGTGTTCGTCTCACAGACCACACATGGATCCACCAGTGTCATTGCATGTGTGTTCTTCCCATGAACCACACATGGATCCACCAGTGTCATTGCATGGGTGTTCTTCCCATGAACCACACATGGATCCACTAGTGTCATTGCATGTGTGTTCTTTCCATGAACCACACATGGATCCACCAGTGTCATTGCATGTCTGCTCTTTTCATGAACCACAGCTAGAGTCATTGGATGTGTGTTCCTCTCACAGACCACATATCATCAGTGACATTCATGTGTGTTTTTCCAAAATACCACACATGGATGCACCAGTGTCATTGCATGTGTGTTCTTCTCACAAACCACACATGGATCCACCGGTGTCATTGCATGTCTGCTCTTCTCACAGAGCACACATGGATCCACCAGTGTCATTGCATGTGCTTTCTTCTCACAGACCATATCATGAACCACACCCAGTGTCATTGCATGTGTGTTCTTCCCTTGAACCACACATGGATCCACCGGTGTCATTGCAAGTCAGCTATTTTCATTAACCACAGCTAGAGTCATTGCATGTGTGTTCTTCTCACAGACCACATATCACCTGTTTCATTGCATGTGTGTTCTTCCCATGAACCACACATGCATCCACCAGTGTCATTGCATGTGTGTTCTTCCCATAGACGACACATGGATCCATCGTGTCGTTGCATGTGTGTTCTTCCCCTGAACCACACATGGATCCACCGGTGTCATTGTATGTCCGCTCTTCCCATGAACAGCTAGAGTCATCGTGATGCGCTATTTTCACAAACCACGCTAGAGTCATTGCATGTGTGTTCTTCTTACAAACCATATCATGAACCACACCTGTGTCATTGCATGTTCTTCTCTCACAAACCACACATGGATCCACCGGTGTCATTGCATGTCTGCTCTTCTCATTAACCACAACTAGAGTCATTGCATGTGTGTTCTTCTCACAAACCACATATCACCAGAGTCATTGCATGTGTGTTCTTCCCATGAACCACACATGGATCCACCGGAGTTATTGCATGTGTGTTTTGCCACAGGCCACACATGGATCCACCAGTGTCATTGCATGTGTGTTTTTCTCACAGACCATATCATGAACCACACCCAGTGTCATTGCATGGGTGTTCTTCCCATGAACCACACATGGATCCACCAGTGTCATTGCATGTGTGTTCTTCCCAAAGACCACACATAGATCCACCAGTGTCATTGCATGTGTGTTCTTCTCACAAACCATATCATGAACCACACCGAGTGTCATTGCATGTGTGTTCTTCTCACAGACCACACATGGATCCACCAGTGTCATTGCATGTGTGTTTTTCTCACAGACCATATCATGAAGCACACCCAACATCATTGCATGGGTGTTCTTCCCATGAACCACACATGGATCCACCTGTGTCATTGCATGTCTTCTCTTTCCACATACCACACATGGATCCACCAGTGTCATTGCATGTGTGTTCTTCCCACGATCCACACATGGATCCACCAGTGTCATTGCATGTCTGCTCTTTTCATGAACCACAGCTAGAGTCATTGGATGTGTGTTCTTCTCACAGACCACATATCACCGGTGTCATTGCATGTGTGTTCTTCCCAAAGACCACACATGGATCCACTAGTGTCATTGCATGTGTGTTCTTTTCACAAACCATATCATGAACCACACCCAGTGTCATTGCATATGTGTTCGTCTCACAGACCACACATGGATCCACCAGTGTCATTGCATGTGTGTTCTTCCCATGAACCACACATGGATCCACCAGAGTCATTGCATGTGTGTTCTTCTCACAAACCACACATGGATCCACCCAGTGTCATCGCATGTGTGTTCTTCCCATGAAGGACACATGGATCCACCAGTGTCATTGCATGTCTGCTCTTTTCATGAACCACAACTAGAGTCATTGGATGTGTGTCCTTCTCACAGACCACATATCACCAGTGTCATTGCATGTGTGTTCTTCCCAAATACCACACATGGATCCACCAGTGTCATTGCATGTGTGTTCTTTTCACAAACCAGATCATGCACCACACCTAGTGTCATTGCATATGTGTTCGTCTCACAGACCACACATGGATCCACCAGTGTCATTGCATGTGTGTTCTTCCCATGAACCACACATGGATCCACAAGTGTCATTGCATGGGTGTTCTTCCCATGAACCACACATGGAACCACCAGTGTCATTGCATGTGTGTTCTTCCCATGAACCACACATGGATCCACCAGTGTCATTGCATGTCTGCTCTTTTCATGAACCACAGCTAGAGTCATTGGATGTGTGTTCCTCTCACAGACCACATATCATCAGTGACATTGCATGTGTGTTCTTCCCAAATACCACACATGGATGCACTAGTGTCATTGCGTGTGTGTTCTTCTCACAAACCACACATGGATCCACCGGTGTCATTGCATGTCTGCTCTTCTCACAGAGCACACATGGATCCACCAGTGCCATTGCATGTGTTTTCTTCTCACAGACCATATCATGAACCACACCCAGTGTCATTGCATGTGTGTTCTTCCCTTGAACCACACATGGATCCACCGGTGTCATTGCATGTCAGCTATTTTC
Organism: Avena insularis; assembly: GCA_023614405.1. NCBI lineage: Eukaryota > Viridiplantae > Streptophyta > Magnoliopsida > Poales > Poaceae > Avena > Avena insularis. The sequence continues at coordinate 87,452,713 of CM042696.1, read as the reverse complement.
ATTAACCACAGCTAGAGTCATTGCATGTGTGTTCTTCTCACAGACCACATATCACCTGTTTCATTGCATGTGTGTTCTTCCCATGAACCACACATGCATCCACCAGTGTCATTGCATGTGTGTTCTTCCCATAGACGACACATGGATCCATCGGTGTCGTTGCATGTGTGTTCTTCCCCTGAACCACACATGGATCCACCGGTGTCATTGTATGTCCGCTCTTCCCATGAACAGCTAGAGTCATCACATGCGTGCTATTTTCACAAACCACAGCTAGAGTCATTGCATGTGTGTTCTTCTTACAAACCATATCATGAACCACACCCGGTGTCATTGCATGTGTGTTCTTCTCACAAACCACACATGGATCCACCGGTGTAATTGCATGTCCGCTTCTTCTCATTAACCACAACTAGAGTCATTGCATGTGTTCTTCTCACAAACCACATATCACCAGAGTCATTGCATGTGTGTTCTTCCCATGAACCACACATGGATCCACCGGAGTCATTGCATGTGTGTTTTGTCACAGGCCACACATGGATCCACCAGTGTCATTGCATGTGTGTTTTTCTCACAGACCATATCATGAACCACACCCAGTGTCATTGCATGGGTGTTCTTCCCATGAACCACACATGGATCCACCAGTGTCATTGCATGTGTGTTCTTCCCAAAGACCACACATAGATCCACCAGTGTCATTGCATGTGTGTTCTTCTCACAAACCATATCATGAACCACACCGAGTGTCATTGCATGTGTGTTCTTCTCACAGACCACACATGGATCCACCAGTGGCATTGCATGTGTGTTTTTCTCACAGACCATATCATGAAGCACACCCAACGTCATTGCATGGGTGTTCTTCCCATGAACCACACATGGATCCACCTGTGTCATTGCATGTCTTCTCTTCCCACATACCACACATGGATCCACCAGTGTCATTGCATGTGTGTTCTTCCCACGATCCACACATGGATCCACCAGTGTCATTGCATGTCTGCTCTTTTCATGAACCACAGCTAGAGTCATTGGATGTGTGTTCTTCTCTGCACCACATATTACTAGTGTCATTGCATGTGTGTTCTTCCCAAAGACCACACATGGATCCACCAGTGTCATTGCATTTGTGTTCTTCTCACAAAACACACATGGATCCACCGGTGTCGTTGCATGTATGCTCTTCTCACAGACCACACATGGATCCACTAGTGTTATTGCATGTGTGTTCTTGTCACAGACCATATCATGAACCACACCCAGTGTCATTGCATGTGTGTTCTTCCCTTGAACCACACATGGATCCACCGGTGTCATTGCATGTTAGCTCTTTTCATTAACGACAGCTAGAGTCATTGCATGTGTGTTCTTCTCACAGACCACATATCACATGTGCAATGCATGAGTGTTCTTCCCATGAACCACACATGGATCCACCATTGTCATTGCATGTGTGTCTTCCCACAGACCACACATGGATCCACCGGTGTCGTTGCATGTGTGTTCTTTCCATGAACCACACATGGATCCACCAGTGTCATTGTATGTCTGCTCTTCCCATGAACCACAGCTAGAGTCATCGCATGCGTGCTCTTTTCACAAACCACAGAAAGAGTCATTGCATGTGTGTTCTTCTTACATACCATATCATGAACCACACCCAGTGTCATTGCATGTGTGTTCTTCTCACAAACCACACATGGATCCACCGTTGTAATTGCATGTCTGCTCTTCTCAATAACCACTGCTAGAGTCATTGCATGTGTTCATTCTTCGCAAAACCACATATGACCAGAGTCATTGCATGTGTGTTCTTCCCATGAACCACACATGGATCCACCGGTGTCATTGCATGTGTGTTCTTCTCACAAACCACATATCACTAGAGTCATTGCATGTGTGTTCTTCCCATGAACCACACATGGATCCACCGGAGTCATTGCATGTGCGTTCTTCTCACAAACCACACATGGATCCACCCAGTGTCATCGCATGTGTGTTCTTCCCATGAACCACACATGGATCCACCAGTGTCATTGCATGTGTGTTCTTCCCATAGAGCACACATGGATCCACCGGTGTCGTTGCATGTGTGTTCTTCCCATGAACCACACATGGATCCACCAGTGTCATTGTATGTCTGCTCTTCCCATGAAGCACAGCTAGAGTCATCGCATGCGTGCTCTTTTTACAAACCATAGCTAGAGTCATTGCATGTGTGTTCTTCTGACAAACCATATCATGAACCACACCCAGTGTCATTGCATGTGTGTTCCTCTCACAAACGACACATGGATCCACCGGTGTCATTGCATGTCTGCTCTTCTCACAGAGCACACATGGATCCACCAGTGTTATTGCATGTGTGTTCTTTTCACAAACCACATATGACCAGAGTCATTGCATGTGTGTTCTTCCCATGAACCACACATGGATCCACCAGAGTCATTGCATGTGTGTTCTTCTCACAAACCACACATGGATCCACCCAGTGTCATCGCATGTGTGTTCTTCCCATGAAGGACACATGGATCCACCAGTGTCATTGCATGTCTGCTCTTTTCATGAACCACAGCTAGAGTCATTGGATGTGTGTCCTTCTCACAGACCACATATCACCAGTGTCATTGCATGTGTGTTCTTCCCAAAGACCACACATGGATCCACCAGTGTCATTGCATGTGTGTTCTTTTCACAAACCATATCATGAACCACACCCAGTGTCATTGCATGTGTGTTCTTCTCACAGACCACACATGGATCCACCAGTGTCATTGCATGTGTGTTCTTCCCATGAACCACACATGGATCCACCAGTGTCATTGCATGGGTGTTCTTCCCATGAACCACACATGGATCCACCAGTGTCATTGCATGTGTGTTCTTCCCATGAACCACACATGGATCCACCAGTGTCATTGCATGTCTGCTCTTTTCATGAACCACAGCTAGAGTCATTGGATGTGTGTTCCTCTCACAGACCACATACCATCAGTGACATTGCATGTGTGTTCTTCCAAAATACCACACATGGATGCACTAGTGTCATTGCATGTGTGTTCTTCTCACAAACCACATATGGATCCACCGGTGTCATTGCATGTCTTCTCTTCTCACAGAGCACACATGGATCCACCAGTGTCATTGCATGTGTGTTCTTCTCACAGACCATATCATGAACCACACCCAGTGTCATTGCATGTGTGTTCTTCCCTTGAACCACACATGGATCCACTGGTGTCATTGCATGTCAGCTCTTTTCATTAACCACAGCTAGAGTCATTGCATGTGTGTTCTTCTCACAGACCACATATCACCTGTTTCATTGCATGTGTGTTCTTCCCATGACCCACACATGCATCCACCAGTGTCATTGCATGTGTGTTCTTCCCATAGACGACACATGGATCCATCGGTGTCATTGCATGTGTGTTCTTCCCCTGAACCACACATGGATCCACCGGTGTCATTGTATGTCCGCTCTTCCCATGAATAGCTAGAGTCATCGCATGCGTGCTCTTTTCACAAACCACAGCTAGAGTCATTGCATGTGTGTTCTTCTCACAAACCACACATGGATCCACCGGTGTCATTGCATGTCTGCTCTTCTCATTAACCACAACTAGAGTCATTGCATGTGTGTTCTTCTCACAAACCACATATCACCAGAGTCATTGCATGTGTGTTCTTCCCATGAACCACACATGGATCCACCGGAGTCATTGCATGTGTGTTCTTGACAGGCCACACATGGATCCACCAGTGTCATTGCATGTGTGTTTTTCTCACGGACCATATCATGAACCACACCCAGTGTCATTGCATGGGTGTTCTTCCCATGAACCACACATGGATCCACCAGTGTCATTGCATGTCTTCTCTTTCCACATACCACACATGGATCCACAAGTGTCATTGCATGTGTGTTCTTCCCATGAACCACACATGGATCCACCAGTGTCATTGCATGTCTGCTCTTTTCATGAACCACAGCTAGAGTCATGGGATGTGTGTTCTTCTCACAGACCACATATCACCAGTGTCATGGCATATGTGTTCTTCCCAAAGACCACACATGGATCCACCAGTGTCATTGCATGTGTGTTCTTCTCACAAAACACACATGGATCCACCGGTGTCATTGCATGTATGCTCTTCTCACAGACCACACATGGATCCACCAGTGTTATTGCATGTGTGTTCTTCTCACAGACCATATCATGAACCACACCCAGTGTCATTGCATGTGTGTTCTTCCCTTGAACCACATGGATCCACCGGTGTCATTGCATGTCAGCTCTTTTCATTAACCACAGCTAGAGTCATTGCATGTGTGTTCTTCTCACAGACCAGATATCACCTGTGTCATTGCATGTGTGTTCTTCCCATGAACCACACATGGATCCACCAGTGTCATTGCATGTGTGTTCTTCCCACAGACCACACATGGATCCACCGGTGTCGTTGCATGTGTGTTCTTCCCATGAACCACACATGGATCCACCAGTGTCATTGTATGTCTGATCTTCCCATGAACCACAGCTAGAGTCATCGCATGCGTGCTCTTTTCACAAACCACAGATAGAGTCATTGCATGTGTGTTCTTCTTACAAACATATCATGAACCACACAGTGTCATTGCATGTGTGTTCTTGTCACAAACCACACATGGATCCACCGGTGTCATTGCATGTCTGCTCTTCTCATTTACCACAGCTAGAGTCATTGCATGTCTGTTCTTTTCACAAACCTCATATCACCAGAGTCATTGCATGTGTGTTCTTCCCATGAACCACACATGGATCCACCGGTGTCATTGCATGTGTGTTCTTCTCACAAACCACATATCACCAGAGTCATTGCATGTGTGTTCTTCCCATGAACCACACATGGATCCACCGGAGTCATTGCATGTGTGTTCTTCTCACAAACCACACATGGATACACCCAGTGTCATCGCATGTGTGTTCTTCCCATGAACCACACATGGATCCACCAGTGTCATTGCATGTCTACTCTTTTCATGAACCACAGCTAGAGTCATTGGATGTGTGTCCTTCTCACAGACCACACATGGATCCAGTTTCATTGCATGTGTGTTCTTCCCAAAGACCACGCATGGATCCACCAGTGTCATTGCATGTGTGTTCTTCTCACAAACCATATCATGAACCACACCTAGTGTCATTGCATGTGTGTTCTTCTCACAGACCACACATGGATCCAGCAGTGTCATTGTATGTGTGTTTTTCTCACAGACCATATCATGAACCACACCTAGTGTCATTGCATGTGTGTTCTTCCCATGAACCACACATGGATCCACCAGAGTCATTGCATGCCTGCTCTTCCCACATACCACACATGGATCCACCAGTGTCATTGCATGTGTGTTCTTCCCATGAACAACACATGGGTCCACCAGTGTCATTGCATGTGTGTTCTTCCCACAGACCACACATGGATCCACCGGTGTCGTTGCATGTGTGTTCTTCCCATGAACCACACATGGATCCACCAGCGTCATTGTATGTCTGCTCTTCCCATGAACCACGGCTAGAGTCATCGCATGCGTGCTCATTTCACAAACCACAGCTAGAGTCATTGCATGTGTGTTCTTCTCACAAACCACACATGGATCCACCGGTGTCATTGCATGTCTGCTCATCTCATTAACCACAGCTAGAGTCATTGCATGTGTGTTCTTATCACAAACCACATATCACCAGAGTCATTGCATGTGTGTTCTTCCCATGAACCACACATGGATCCATCGGAGTCATTACATGTGTGTTCTTATCAAAAACCACACATGGATCCACCCAGTGTCATCGCATGTGTGTTCTTCCCATGAACCACACATGAATCCACCAGTGTCATTGCATGTCTGCTCTTTTCATGAACCACAGCTAGAGTCATTGGATGTATGTTCTTCTCACAGACCACACATGGACCCACCAGTGTCATTGCATGTCTGCTCTTTTCATGAACCACAGCTAGAGTCATTGGATGTGTGTTCTTCTCACAGACCACACATGGATCCAGTGTCATTGCATGTCTGTTCTTCCCAAAGACCACACATGGATCCATCAGTGTCATTGCATGTGTGTTCTTCTCACAAACCATATCATGAACCACACCCAGAGTCATTGCATGTGTGTTCTTCCCATGAACGACACATGGATCCACCGGAGTCATTGCATGTGTGTTCTTCTCACAAACCACACATGGATCCACCGAGTGTCATCGCATGTGTGTTCTTCCCATGAACCACACATGGATCCACCAGTGTCATTGCATGTCTGCTCTTTTCATGAACCACAGCTAGAGTCATTGGATGTGTGTTCTTCTCACAGACCACACATGGATCCAGTGTCATTGCATGTGTGTTCTTCCCAAAATCACACATGGATCCACCAGTGTCATTGCATGTGTGTTCTTCTCACAAACCATATCATGAACCACACCCAGTGTCATTGCATGTGTGTTCTTATCACAAACCATATCATGAACCACACCAAGTGTCATTGCATGTGTGTTTTTCTCACAGACCATATCATGACCCACACCCAGTGTCATTGCATGTGTGTTCTTCCCATGAACCACACATGGATCCACCGGAGTCATTGCATGTGTGTTCTTCTCACAAACCACACATGGATCCACCCAGTGTCATCGCATGTGTGTTCTTCCCATGAACCACACATGGATCCACCAGTGTCATTGCATGTTTGCTCTTTTCATGATCCACAGCTAGAGTCATTGGATGTGTGTTCTTCTCACAGACCACACATGGATCCAATGTCATTGCATGTGTATTCTTCCCAAAGACCACACATGGATCCACAAGTGTCATTGCATGTGTGTTCTTCTCACAAACCATATCATGAACCACACCTAGTGTCATTGCATGTGTGTTCTTCTCATAGAGCACACATGGATCCACTAGTGTCATTGCATGTGTATTCTTCTCACAAACCATATCATGAACCACACCTAGTGTCATTGCATGTGTGTTCTTCCCATGAACCACACATGGATCCACCGGAGTCATTGCATGTGTGTTCTTCTCACAAACCACACATGGATCCATCCAGTGTCATCGCATGTGTGTTCTTCCCATGAACCACACATGGATCCACCAGTGTCATTGCATGTGTGTTCTTCCCACAGAGCACACATGGATCCACCGGTGTCGTTGCATGTGTGTTATTCCCATGAACCACACATGGATCCACCAGTGTCATTGTATGTCTGCTCTTCCCATGAAGCACAGCTAGAGTCATCGCATGCGTGCTCTTTTTACAAACCATAGCTAGAGTCATTGCATGTGTGTTCTTCTTACAAACCATATCATGAACCACACCTAGTGTCATTGCATGTGTGTTATTCTCACAAACGACACATGGATCCACCGGTGTCATTGCATGTTTGCTCTTCTCATTAACCACAACTAGAGTCATTGCATGTGTGTTCTTCTCACAAACGACATATCAGCAGAGTCATTGCATTTGTGTTCTTCCCATGAACCACACATGGATCCACTGGAGTCATTGCATGCGTGTTCTTCTTACAAACCACACATGGATCCACCCAGTGTCATCGCATGTGTGTTCTTCCCATGAACCACACATGGATCCACCAGTGTCATTGCATGTCTGCTCTTTTCATGAACCACAGCTAGAGTCATTGGATGTGTGTTCTTCTCACAGACCACACATGGATCCACTGTCATTGCATGTGTGTTCTTCCCAAAGACCACACATAGATCCACCAGTGTCATTGCATGTGTGTTCTTCTCACAAACCATATCATGAAACACACCTAGTTTCATTGCATCTGTGTTCTTCTCACAGACCATACATGGATCCACCAGTGCCATTGCATGTGTGTTCTTCCCATGAACCACACATGGATCCACCGGAGTCATTGCATGTGTGTTCTTCTCACAAACCACACATGGATCCACCCAGTGTCATCGCATGTGTGTTCTTCCCATGAACCACACATGGATCCACCAGTGTCATTGCATCTGTGTTCTTCCCACAGAGCACACATGGATCCACCGGTGTCGTTGCATGTGTGTTCTTCCCATGAACCACACATGGATCCACCAGTGTCATTGTATGTCTGCTCTTCCCATGAAGCACAGCTAGAGTCATCGCATGCATGCTCTTTTTACAAACCATAGCTAGAGTCATTGCATGTGTGTTCTTCTTACAAACCATATCATGAACCACACCTAGTGTCATTGCATGTGTGTTCTTCTCACAAACGACACATGGATCCACCGGTGTCATTGCATGTTTGCTCTTCTCATTAACCACAACTAGAGTCATTGCATGTGTGTTCTTCTCACAAACCACATATCAGCAGAGTCATTGCATTTGTGTTCTTCCCATGAACCACACATGGATCCACTGGAGTCATTGCATGTGTGTTCTTCTCACAAACCACACATGGATCCACCCAGTGTCATCGCATGTGTGTTCTTCCCATGAACCACACATGGATCCACCAGTGTCATTGCATGTCTGCTCTTTTCATGAACCACAGCTAGAGTCATTGGATGTGTGTTCCTCTCACAGACCACATACCATCAGTGACATTGCATGTGTGTTCTTCCAAAATACCACACATGGATGCACTAGTGTCATTGCATGTGTGTTCTTCTCACAAACCACATATGGATCCACCGGTGTCATTGCATGTCTTCTCTTCTCACAGACCACACATGGATCCACTGTCATTGCATGTGTGTTCTTCCCAAATACCACACATAGATCCACCCATGTCATTGCATGTGTGTTCTTCTCACAAACCATATCATGAAACACACCCAGAGTCATTGCATGTGTGTTTTTCCCATGAACCACACATGGATCCACCGGTGTCATTGCATGTGTGTTCTTCTCACAAACCATATCATGAACCACACCTAGTGTCATTGCATGTGTGTTCTTCCCATGAACCACACATGGATCTACCGGAGTCATTGCATGTGTGTTCTTCTCACAAACCACACATGGATCCACCCAGTGTCATCGCATGTGTGTTCTTCCCATGAACCACACATGGATCCACCAGTGTCATTGCATGTGTGTTCTTCCCATAGAGCACACATGGATCCACCGGTGTCGTTGCATGTGTGTTCTTCCCATGAACCACACATGGATCCACCAGTGTCATTGTATGTCTGCTCTTCCCATGAAGCACAGCTAGAGTCATCGCATGCGTGCTCTTTTTACAAACCACAGCTAGAGTCATTGCATGTGTGTTCTTCTGACAAACCATATCATGAACCACACCCAGTGTCATTGCATGTTAGTTCCTCTCACAAACGACACATGGATCCACCGGTGTCATTGCATGTCTGCTCTTCTCATTAACCACAGCTAGAGTCATTGCATGTGTGTTCTTCTCACAAACCACATATCAGCAGTCATTGCATTTGTGTTCTTCCCATGAACCACACATGGATCCACTGGAGTCATTGCATGCGTGTTCTTCTCACAAACCACACATGGATACACCCAGTGTCATCGCATGTGTGTTCTTCCCATGAACCACACATGGATCCACCAGTGTCATTGCATGTCTGCTCTTTTCATGAACCACAGCTAGAGTCATTCGATGTGTGTTCTTCTCACAGACCACACATGGATCCACGGTCATTGCATGTGTGTTCTTCCCAAAGACCACACATAGATCCACCAGTGTCATTGCATGTGTGTTCTTCACACAAACCATATCATGAAACACACCTAGTTTCATTGCATCTGTGTTCTTCTCACAGACCATACATGGATCCACCAGTGCCATTGCATGTGTGTTCTTCCCACAAACCACACATAGATCCACCCAGTGTCATCGCATGTGTGTTCTTCCCATGAACCACACATGGATCCACTAGTGTCATTGCATGTCTGCTCTTTTCATGAACCACAGCTAGACTCATTGGATGTGTGTTCTTCTCACAGACCACACATGGATCCAGTGTCATTGCATGTGTATTCTTCCCGAAGACCACACATGGATCCACCAGTGTGATTGCATGTGTGTTCTTCTCACAAACCATATCATGAACCACACCCAGTGTCATTGCATGTGTGTTCTTCTCATAGACCACACATGGATCCACCAGTGTCATTGCATGTGTGTTCTTCTCACAAACCATATCATGAACCACACCTAGTGTCATTGCATGTGTGTTCTTCCCATGAACCACACATGGATCCACCGGAGTCATTGCATGTGCGTTCTTCTCACAAACCACACATGGATCCACCCAGTGTCATCGCATGTGTGTTCTTCCCATGAACCACACATGGATCCACCAGTGTCATTGCATGTGTGTTCTTCCCATAGAGCACACATGGATCCACCGGTGTCGTTGCATGTGTGTTCTTCCCATGAACCACACATGGATCCACCAGTGTCATTGTATGTCTGCTCTTCCCATGAAGCACATCTAGAGTCATCGCATGCGTGCTCTTTTTACAAACCATAGCTAGAGTCATTGCATGTGTGTTCTTCTGACAAACCATATCATGAGCCACACCCAGTGTCATTGCATGTGTGTTCCTCTCACAAACGACACATGGATCCACCGGTGTCATTGCATGTCTGCTCTTCTCATTAACCACAGCTAGAGTCATTGCATGTGTGTTCTTCTCACAAACCACATATCAGCAGAGTCATTGCATTTGTGTTCTTCCCATGAACCACACATGGATCCACCGGAGTCATTGCATGCGTGTTCTTCTCACAAACCACACATGGATCCACCCAGTGTCATCGCATGTGTGTTCTTCCCATGAACCACACATGGATCCACCAGTGTCATTGCATGTCTGCTCTTTTCATGAACCACAGCTAGAGTCATTGGATGTGTGTTCTTCTCACAGACCACACATGGATCCACTATCATTGCATGTGTGTTCTTCCCAAAGACCACACATAGATCCACCAGTGTCATTGCATGTGTGTTCTTCTCACAAACCATATCATGAACCACACCCAGTGTCATTGCATGTGTGTTCTTCCTAAAGACCACACATGGATCCACCAGTGTGATTGCATGTGTGTTCTTCTCACAAACCATATCATGAACCACACACAGAGTCATTGCATGTGTGTTCTTCCCATGAACCACACATGGATCCACCGGAGTCATTGCATGTGTGTTCTTCTCACAAACCACACATGGATCCACCCAGTGTCATCGCATGTGTGTTCTTCCCATGAACCACACATGGATCCACCAGTGTCATTGCATGTCTGCTCTTTTCATGAACCACACCTAGACTCATTGGATGTGTGTTCTTCTCACAGACCACACATGGATCCAGTGTCATTGCATGTGTATTCTTCCCGAAGACCACACATGGATCCACCAGTGTGATTGCATGTGTGTTCTTCTCACAAACCATATCATGAACCACACCCAGTGTCATTGCATGTGTGTTCTTCTCATAGACCACACATGGATCCACCAGTGTCATTGCATGTGTGTTGTTCTCACAAACCATATCATGAACCACACCTAGTGTCATTGCATGTGTGTTCTTCCCATGAACCACACATGGATCCACCGGAGTCATTGCATGTGCGTTCTTCTCACAAACCACACATGGATCCACCCAGTGTCATCGCATGTGTGTTCTTCCCATGAACCACACATGGATACACCAGTGTCATTGCATGTGTGTTCTTCCCATAGAGCACACATGGATCCACCGGTGTCGTTGCATGTGTGTTCTTCCCATGAACCACACATGGATCCACCAGTGTCATTGTATATCTGCTCTTCCCATGAAGCACAGCTAGAGTCATCGCATGCGTGCTCTTTTTACAAACCATAGCTAGAGTCATTGCATGTGTGTTCTTCTGACAAACCATATCATGAACCACACCCAGTGTCATTGCATGTGTGTTCCTCTCACAAACGACACATGGATCCACCGGTGTCATTGCATGTCTGCTCTTCTCATTAACCACAGCTAGAGTCATTGCATGTGTGTTCTTCTCACAAACCACATATCAGCAGAGTCATTGCATTTGTGTTCTTCCCATGAACCACACATGGATCCACCGGAGTCATTGCATGCGTGTTCTTCTCACAAACCACACATGGATCCACCCAGTGTCATCGCATGTGTGTTCTTCCCATGAACCACACATGGATCCACCAGTGTCATTGCATGTCTGCTCTTTTCATGAACCACAGCTAGAGTCATTGGATGTGTTTTCTTCTCACAGACCACACATGGATCCACTGTCATTGCATGTGTGTTCTTCCCAAAGACCACACATAGATCCACCAGTGTCATTGCATGTGTGTTCTTCTCACAAACCATATCATGAACCACACCCAGTGTCATTGCATGTGTGTTCTTCCCAAAGACCACACATGGATCCACCAGTGTGATTGCATGTGTGTTCTTCTCACAAACCATATCATGAACCACACACAGAGTCATTGCATGTGTGTTCTTCCCATGAACCACACATGGATCCACCGGAGTCATTGCATGTGTGTTCTTCTCACAAACCACACATGGATCCACCCAGTGTCATCGCATGTGTGTTCTTCCCACGAACCACACATGGATACACCAATGTCATTGCATGTCTGCTCTTTTCATGAACCATAGCTAGAGCCATTGGATGTGCGTTCTTCTCACAGACCACACATGGATCCAGTGTCATTGCATGTGTGTTCTTCCCAAAGACCACACATGGATCCACAAGTGTCATTGCATGTGTGTTCTTCTCACAAACCATATCATGAACCACACCCAGTGTCATTGCATGTGTGTTCTTCCCAAAGACCACACATGGATCCATCAGTGTGATTGCATGTGTGTTCTTCTCACAAACCATATCATGAACCACACCCAGAGTCATTGCATGTGTGTTCTTCCCATGAACCACACATGGATCCACCGGAGTCATTGCATGTGTGTTCTTCTCACAAACCACACATGGATCCACCCAGTGTCATCGCATGTGTGTTCTTCCCATGAACCACACATGGATCCACCAGTGTTATTGCATGTCTGCTCTTTTCATGAACCACAGCTAGACTCATTGGATGTGTGTTCTTCTCACAGACCACACATGGATCCAGTGTCATTGCATGTGTATTCTTCCCAAAGACCACACATGGATCCACCAGTGTGATTGCATGTGTGTTCTTCTCACAAACCATATCATGAACCACACCCAGTGTCATTGCATGTGTGTTCTTCTCATAGACCACACATGGATCCACCAGTGTCATTGCATGCGTTTTCTTCTCACAAACCATATCATGAACCACACCAAGTGTCATTGCATGTGTGTTCTTCCCATGAACCACACATGGTTCCACCGGTGTCATTGCATGTGTGTTCTTCTCACAAACCATATCATGAACCACACCTAGTGTCATTGCATGTGTGTTCTTCCCATGAACCACACATGGATCCACCGGAGTCATTGCATGTGCGTTCTTCTCACAAACCACACATGGATCCACCCAGTGTCATCGCATGTGTGTTCTTCCCATGAACCACACATGGATCCACCAGTGTCATTGCATGTGTGTTCTTCCCATAGAGCACACATGGATCCACCGGTGTCGTTGCATGTGTGTTCTTCCCATGAACCACACATGGATCCACCAGTGTCATTGTATGTCTGCTCTTCCCATGAAGCACAGCTAGAGTCATCGCATGCGTGCTCTTTTTACAAACCATAGCTAGAGTCATTGCATGTGTGTTCTTCTGACAAACCATATCATGAACCACACCCAGTGTCATTGCATGTGTGTTCCTCTCACAAACGACACATGGATCCACCGGTGTCATTGCATGTCTGCTCTTCTCATTAACCACAGCTAGAGTCACTGCATGTGTGTTCTTCTCACAAACCACATATCAGCAGAGTCATTGCATTTGTGTTCTTCCCATGAACCACACATGGATCCACCGGAGTCATTGCATGCGTGTTCTTCTCACAAACCACACATGGATCCACCCAGTGTCATCGCATGTGTGTTCTTCCCATGAACCACACATGGATCCACCAGTGTCATTGCATGTCTGCTCTTTCATGAACCACAGCTAGAGTCATTGGATGTGTGTTCTTCTCACAGACCACACATGGATCCACTGTCATTGCATGTGTGTTCTTCCCAAAGACCACACATGGATCCACCAGTGTCATTGCATGTGTGTTCTTCTCACAAACCATATCATGAACAACACCCAGTGTCATTGCATGTGTGTTCTTCCCAAAGACCACACATGGATCCACCAGTGTCATTGCATGTGTGTTCTTCTCACAAACCATATCATGAACCACACCCAGAGTCATTGCATGTGTGTTCTTCCCATGAACCACACATGGATCCACCGGAGTCATTGCATGTGTGTTCTTCTCACAAACCACACATGGATCCACCCAGTGTCATCGCATGTGTGTTCTTCCCATGAACCACACATGGATCCACCAGTGTCATTGCATGTCTGCTCTTTTCATGAACCACAGCTAGAGTCATTGGATGTGTGTTCTTCTCACAGACCACACATGGATCCAGTGTCATTGCATGTGTGTTCTTCCCAAATACCACACATGGATCCACCAGTGTCATTGCATGTGTGTTCTTCTCACAAACCATATCATCAACCACACCAGTGTCATTGCATTTGTGTTCTTCTCACAGACCACACATGGATCCACCAGTGTCATTGCATGTGTGTTTTTCTCACAGACCATATCATGAACCACACCAAGTGTCATTGCATGTGTGTTCTTCCCATGAACCACACATGGATCCACCGGAGTCATTGCATGTCTGCTCTTCCCACGTACCACACATGGATCCACCAGTGTCATTGCATGTGTGTTCTTCCCATGAACAACACATGGCTCCACCAGTGTCATTGCATGTGTGTTCTTCCCACAGACCACACATGGATCCACCGGTGTCGTTGCATGTGTGTTCTTCCCATGAACCACACATGGATCCACCAGTGTCATTGTATGTCTGCTCTTCCCATGAACCACAGCTAGAGTCATCGCATGCGTGCTCTTTTCACAAACCACAGCTAGAGTCATTGCATGTGTGTTCTTCTTACAAACCATATCATGAACCACACCAAGTGTCATTGCATGTGTGTTCTTCTCACAAACCACACATGGATCCACCGGTGTCATTGCATGTCTGCTCTTCTCATTAACCACAGCTAGAGTCATTGCATGTGTGTTCTTCCCATGAACCACACATGGATCCACCGGAGTCATTGCATGTGTGCTCTTATCAAAAACCACACATGGATCCACCCAGTGTCATCGCATGTGTGTTCTTCCCATGAACCCCACATGGATCCACCAGTGTCTGTCACATCCCAAGATTTTCCAAATCTTGTAATGTGAAAAATAAATAAACAAAATAAATTTTTGTTGAAAATCAGGGTGAAAAGAAACTTTTGTTTCTAAAAGGAGACTTAAAATTCCATCTTGAACAAACTTTGGCTAAAGCTTGAATTCAACAAAAATCCAAATCAAGGGAAATGCATTCCTCAAATGAATGTATCTGGAAATTTGAACATTTGGAAAGAAACCCAAAACCCTAAACCCTAATGGAAGGAAATCATTTTCCAAAGTATCTCCAAATCCATGGATTTGATCCATACCAAATTTGATCAACAAATAATCACAAAGGATCAAGAAAGACCTTAGAGATTGGTTTCACTTAGTTTGGAACCATGAGCAAAATCTTAGAAGTATAACAAGAGAAGGAAATTGAAATTTCCAAAGCTAATAAAGCCCTTACCAAAAGCCATACCAAATGGTGAACAAATAATCCTAAAGGGATTTATTTGCATAAACATTTATCAAAGGAAAATAAATTGTTTTGGAAACACTGTTTTAGATCTTTTAATAAAAGACTTTGGTTTCAAATGAAAAGATAAGCCAAATTAATTTTGGCCAAACTTTTGAAATAAAATATTTTGTTTTGATAAAATGAGTAAAGGTTTATTTAAATAAAATAAAGGATCTAAATATCCAATTTTATTTAAGTAAAAGCTTTTCCCATTTTAAATGAACACCAAGTATTTTATTACTACTTTGAAATCTTTTATTAAAAGGTTTTGATTTGATTAAAATGAGTAAAAGAATTATTTAAATAAAATAATAAGGATTTAAAATATCCAATTTTATTTAAGTAAAAGGCTTTCCCATTTTAATTAAACACCAAAACTTATTTATTTATTTAAATAAGTTTCCAAGTATTCTTTTATTTTTCAAATTAAACCTTCTGGTTTGGTTTTGAAAATAATTGGAATTCAAATGGAAATATTATTAAATAAATCAAACCCTAATAACTAAAGATCCATTTTATTTAATTATTAAATGGATCCTAAAAATAAATAAAAATAATATTTCATTTTGAGATTTGGATTATGTTGCCAAACAGAACCAAATTCAAATGAAAAGTTTGCTGTTTGAATTGATTGAGTGTTGTTTGAAATTGTTTGAATAATTGTTTGGAAAGAGAAAACAGAAAAAGAATTAGAAAAAGAAAAAGAGTTAGACAGAAAAAAAAATAGGAAAACAGGAGCAGCCCAATAGGCCCAACTCCAGCCCAGCCTTTCACTGCCCGAAGAAACTTTTTCTCACCCAGCTTCTGACCCACACAGTCAATGACAACCGGGACCCACTTCTCCCCCTCTCCTCACTCGCTGACGAGAAGACCCCACCTCTCTCTCCCACATCCCGAACCGTTTTTACTGCTTGAAAGAAACCCACACAGTGAATGACCGGTGGACCTCCTCCTCTCTTCTTTTCCCAGACGTTGGACCCCACCATTATCGCCATCGCCTCTTCAACCTCGCAGCGACCAGTTCTTTCCCCCCTTTCGCCGTTGATTTCTCCGGTAATTCGTCTTAACGCCGAGCCTTTACTCGCCTTGATCACGCAGATGGAACGCCCTCTCATCTATAACTACCCTCTGTCACATCGAGCTGGCACGACCTAGACGCCCTCAATTTCTCTGCGAGCCACCTCTGTCCGTCGATGTTCCGGTGACAATTCCGAGGAGTCCCCACCCTTGCCTCATTGACCACGCACTTACTCCACACGCATCCAGACGCATCTCGTGGTGCTCTCCGTTCATCGCGGGTGCCTGAAAGCTCGACTTGACGGCGACCACCGTCGCCCGTCGCCTCTTTCTCCGACGAGCTCCACGGTAGCTTCCAGCCGCCCTCTACTTTTCGATGATGCACCTAAGACCAGTGACTTCTTCCGCGATTCTAACGCCGTCGTTCTCGTGACCTATTTCGCACCGAAGCGTCGCCTCCGTCGTCGACATGAGCACCGCCGTCTGCCAACCTCTCCGACGATCTCCCACGGTAAAGCCGACCACCCCGCGTCCTCTCGTTCATGCACGTATCATCTCCGTGACCTCCCGTACCTAACCCTGCCCCCGTTTTGACCTAGGGCGATCTGCAGCTTCGTCCACGACGACAAGCCGAGAGCACCGCCGCCCGCAGCAACTCCGGCGAGCAATCGCGACGAACTAGTGCGCCTTGCCCGTCAATCGACGTTGAGCATCACCGCGACCCCGAGCCTGGTGAGCATCCCTCCTTCTCCCTCACCCCTGTAGCATCATACGCCGTCATCGATCGACGACTACCGCCGGTAGCCACCGCAGCGCCGCTCGCAAATGGTCGAGCACGTTAGCACCGTAGGATCTGGATCTGACGGTTACGATAGAATCACTTAACGCGAAGGGGTATGTCCTCTGTGCCGTGCGATCAAACTTGATCCAACGCTCCACGTTGCCGATCCACACCGAACCGGTACCGGCCAATCACAGCGCAACGCGTGGCACGATTGATCCGAATTAGAAATTTGAAAACAGAATTTCTTGCTAACTTCAAACCCATGTATCTTTTGATCCACACGTCCAAATTTTACAAATTTGATGTCGTTGGAATCAGCAAGACAAGCCCTAGCCAACCCTGCCCTTAGTTTAGCAAATAGTATCTGTTAACTTGTTTAACTTTGCAGATTCTTTTGTATGCTTGCTAACATTATAAAAATCATTTAAAAATGATTTTTAGGTTAAAACCTTTGCAAATTAGTTTGTTGTGACCTTGCTGACCTTAGGAACCAACCCATAGTTTGGAAAGTGATTTTGGAAAAGAATAGAATGGATTAATTAGTTTAGTCCATTTCTAGCTAACTAAAACTATACTATTTGTTTTGTTTATGAAAATGCTTTCATAAAGGAAACCTTGAGAAAATGTTTGGACCAAACCTACTGACCAAAAGCACCAAGTTTTTCAATAACAACTCATTTGGTGAACCCTATAGACTAAAACCCTAGTAGACATATTTCTTCACCACATAAAATGACCAAATAGGTGCCTTGTTTTGAAATTGGTTTTTGAGGTGAAACCTTTTGCTAACAACTTTGCCACTTTGGTAAATGACCAATTTGGATCTTACAAAGTTTTAGGAATCTAATAGAAACCCTTTTGCAAATGACTTTGCCATTTGGGTAAATGACCAATTTGGAACTTACAAAGTTTAGAAGCCTAGTGAGGACCATCCCTACATTAGAACCAACCTTTGCATGCCTATGCATGACTTTGCCACTTTACAAAAATGACCATTAGGTGTACCCAAATGTCTATGACCCACTAGGAACCACTTTTGCAAACAAAGCAAAGCTTGGCATGCTTGCATGCATTTCTTTGACTTTGTTATTTTATGTGTTGATTTGCTTGATTGGTAGATTGAGTTTGTGCCTTGCTTGATTGATTGTAGTGACTTGAAGAGTGTGAGTGTTGCAAGGACAAGGAGTGAACTTATATCCTCTACCAAAAAGGCAAGTGATACTTCATATCTTATGTCCCATTATTTTCACTATGCATTAGTGTTTTTGCTAAAGTAAAATCTTGCATGGTTTTTATTTTGCTAAGTATAGACCTTGCTATAGGAAATCTAGTAGATGAATCCTTAGTAGGATTTTCCTAAGTTAAGAATCCTATTACTACCAAGCTTAGCCTAGCTAATAGAAAACTTGGGTGGGATATATATTCACACTATGAAAAATATTCTAAGTCCGAGGACTTGTGTTTTGTTTAATAAAACAACTAAGATTAATGAAACACCTGGGTGGAAATGGAAGGAATGGTTTATGTTGAGTGGTTCACAAGGCCAGGGACTGGCTTGTGTATCTCACTTGTGGATGGCCACCCAGGAAACAAAGAGATTTGAGATGTCAAATGTTGAAGAAGCTTCAAGTGCAACCACTTGGCATTATGGGATCTGCCATGATCTTAGGATGCTGGAACTTAGTCTTTTGGACAGTGGGTGGTAGTGATTGATAGGTTGGAGCGCGTCCATTTGACTAAGGAAAGGCTACTGAAGGATCATTCTTGGGAAACCAAGGCTTGTGGGGAAAGTGCACCACCTCTGCAGAGTGTAAAAAAAACCTAAGTACTTAGCCATGTCCCTGGTAAAGGACAATTTGAGCATCAAGACATGGAAGCAATCAAGAATCTCATCATTCCAATTTCTAAATTAAAACTTGTGGGTGAACAAGGGTTGTGTGAAATTCTTCAATCTTTGATGGAGAGATGGCTTGGTACAAGGATCTCAAAATCTTAGATTGGGAAATTGTTTTTGCCAAGTAAATCTTCAGTCTTTGAATTGATAGATGCCCTGAGTGGATCTTCAGTCTTTGATTGATAGATGCCTTGGAATTTGTTTTTGCCAAACAAAACTTATTTTCAAATGATAGGGAAAAATCTATTTTGAGCAATGCAAAGCCTCAACTCCACTTAGCCAAATGCATATAGATGATAGACTCCACTATACTACCAAAGTATCACTTGCCAATACAATTCAAATGTATTGACCCTTGTGGCTGTAACTTATTATGTTGCAGGTTTGATTGTTTTAGTGAAGATTGATTGATTAGGATTACAAAGTCTACAACCAACATCTGCCTGTGGCACTTTGAAGATGAAGGACCCAATGCTTATAGTTATTCCGCTGCAATGTAATGTAATAGCCTAATGAGCTATGTTTGATGTAATAAAATTATGTTATTCCTGGTTATAAAGTGGTATTATGACCTTTGTTTCTCGATATTACATCTGAACTGTGGATGCTAGCTATTGATCCAGGGACTAGCATTGTAAACACAGGGGACTCAATCTTATTAAAGGTTGGGGACGCTACAGTGTCATTGCATGTCTGCTCTTCTCATTAACCACAACTAGAGTCATTGGATGTGTGTTCTTCTCACACACCACACATGGATCCACCAGTGTCATTGCATGTCTGCTCTTTTCATGAACCACAACTAGAGTCATTGGATGTGTGTTCTTCTCATAGACCACACATGGATCCAGTGTCATTGCATGTGTGTTCTTCCCAAAGACCACACATGGATCCACCAGTGTCATTGCATGTGTGTTCTTCTCACAAACCATATCATGAAACACACCCAGTGTCATTGCATGTGTGTTCTTCCCAAAGACCACACATGGATCCACCAGTGTCATTGCATGTGTGTTCTTCTCACAAACCATATCATGAACCACACCCAGAGTCATTGCATATGTGTTCTTCCCATGAACCACACATGGATCCACCGGAGTCATTGCATGTGTGTTCTTCTCACAAACCACACATGGATCCACCCAGTGTCATCGCATGTGTGTTCTTCCCATGAACCACACATGGATCCACCAAAGTGTCATTGCATGTCTACTCTTTTCATGAACCACAGCTAGAGTCATTGGATGTGTGTTCTTCTCACAGACCACACATGGATCCAGTTTCATTGCATGTGTGTTCTTCCCAAAGACCACACATGGATCCACCAGTGTCATTGCATGTGTGTTCTTCTCAGAAACCATATCATGAACCACACCTAGTGTCATTGCATGTGTGTTCTTCTCATAGACCACACATGGATCCAGCAGTGCCATTGCATGTGTGTTTTTCTCACAGACCATATCATGAACCACACCTAGTGTCATTGCATGTGTGTTCTTCCCATGGACCACACATGGATCCACCGGAGTCATTCCATGTCTGCTCTTCCCACATACCACACATGGATCCACCAGTGTCATTGCATGTGTGTTCTTCCCATGAACAACACATGGATCCACCAGTGTCATTGCATGTGTGTTCTTCCCACAGACCACACATGGATCCACCGGTGTCGTTGCATGTGTGTTCTTCCCATGAACCACACATGGATCCACCAGTGTCATTGTATGTCTGCTCTTCCCATGAACCACGGCTAGAGTCATCGCATGCGTGCTCTTTTCACAAACCACAGCTAGAGTCATTGCATGTGTGTTCTTCTAACAAACCCTATCATGAACCACACCAAGTGTCATTGCATGTGTGTTCTTCTCACAAACCACACATGGATCCACCGGTGTCATTGCATGTCTGCTCATCTCATTAACCACAGCTAGAGTCATTGCATGTGTGTTCTTCTCACAAACCACATATCACCAGAGTCATTGCATGTGTGTTCTTCCCATGAACCACACATGGATCCACCGGAGTCATTGCATGTGTGTTCTTATCAAAAACCACACATGGATCCACCCAGTGTCATCGCATGTGTGTTCTTCCCATGAACCACACATGAATCCACCAGTGTCATTGCATGTCTGCTCTTTTCATGAACCACAGCTAGAGTCATTGGATGTGTGTTCTTCTCATAGACCACACATGGATCCACCAGTGTCATTGCATGTCTGCTCTTTTCATGAACCACAGCTAGAGTCATTGGATGTGTGTTCTTCTCACAGACCACACATGGATCCAGTGTCATTGCATGTCTGTTCTTCTCAAAGACCACACGTGGATCCACCAGTGTCATTGCATGTGTGTTCTTCTCACAAACCATATCATGAACCACACCCAGTGTCATTACATGTGTGTTCTTCCCAAAGACCACACATGGATCCACCAGTGTCATTGCATGTGTGTTCTTCTCACAAACCATATCATGAACCACACCCAGAGTCATTGCATGTGTGTTCTTCCCATGAACCACACATGGATCCACCGGAGTCATTGCATGTGTGTTCTTCTCACAAAGCACACATGGATCGACCCAGTGTCATCGCATGTGTGTTCTTCCCATGATCCACACATGGATCCACCAGTGTCATTGCATGTCTGCTCTTTTCATGAACCACAGCTAGAGTCATTGGATGTGTGTTCTTCTCACATACCACACATGGATCCAGTGTCATTGCATGTGTGTTCTTCCCAAAGACCACACATGGATCCACCAGTGTCATTGCATGTGTGTTCTTCTCACAAACCATATCATCAACCACACCCAGTGTCATTGCATTTGTGTTCTTCTCACAGACCACACATGGATCCACCAGTGTCATTGCATGTGTGTTTTTCTCATAGACCATATCATGAACCACACCCAGTGTCATTGCATGTGTGTTCTTCCCATGAACCACACATGGATCCACCGGAGTCATTGCATGTCTGCTCTTCCCACATACCACACATGGATCCACCAGTGTTATTGCATGTGTGTTCTTCCCACGAACAACACATGGCTCCACCAGTGTCATTGCATGTGTGTTCTTCCCACAGACCACACATGGATCCACCGGTGTCGTTGCATGTGTGTTCTTCCCATGAACCACACATGGATCCACCAGTGTCATTGTATGTCTGCTGTTCCCATAAACCACAGCTAGAGTCATCGCATGAGTTCTCTTTTCACAAACCACAGCTAGAGTCATTGCATGTGTGTTCTTCACACAAACCATACATGGATCCACCGGTGTCGTTGCATGTCTTCTCTTCTCATTAACCATAGCTAGAGCCATTGCATGTATGTTCTTTTCACAAACCACATATCACCAGAGTCATTGCTTGTGTGTTCTTCCCATGAACCACACATGGATCCACCGGTGTCATTGCATGTGTGTTCTTCTCACACACCACACATGGATCCACCCAGTGTCATCGCATGTGTGTTCTTCCCATGAACCACACATGGATCCACCAAAGTGTCATTGCATGTCTGCTCTTTTCATGAACCACAGCTAGAGTCATTGGATGTGTGTTCTTCTCACAGACCACACATGGATCCACCAGTGTCATTGCATGTCTGCTCTTTTCATGAACCGCAGCTAGAGTCATTGGATGTGTGTTCTTCTCAGAGACCACACATGGATCCAGTGTCATTGCATGTCTGTTCTTCCCAAAGACCACACATGGATCCACCAGTGTCATTGCATGTGTGTTCTTCTCACAAACCATATCATGAACCACACCCAGTGTCATTACATGTGTGTTCTTCCCAAAGACCACACATGGATCCAGCAGTGTCATTGCATGTGTGTTCTTCTCACAAATCATATTAAGAACCACACCCAGAGTCATTGCATGTGTGTTCTTCCCATGAACCACACATGGATCCACCGGAGTCATTGCATGTGTGTTCTTCTCACAAACCACACATGGATCCACCCAGTGTCATCGCATGTGTGTTCTTCCCATGAACCACACATGGATCCACCAGTGTCATTGCATGTCTGCTCTTTTCATGAACCACAGCTAGAGTCATTGGATGTGTGTTCTTCTCACAAACCACACATGGATTCAGTGTCATTGCATGTGTGTTCTTCCCAAAGACCACACATGGATCCACCAGTGTCATTGCATGTGTGTTCTTCTCACAAACCATATCATGAACCACACCCGGTGTCATTGCATGTGTGTTCTTATCACAAACCATATCATGAACCACACCAAGTGTCATTGCATGTGTGTTTTTCTCACAGACCATATCATGAACCACACCCAGTGTCATTGCATGTGTGTTCTTCCCATGAACCACACATGGATCCACCGGAGTCATTGCATGTCTGCTCTTCCCACATACCACACATGGATCCACCAGTGTCATTGCATGTGTGTTCTTCCCATGAACCACACATGGATCCACCAGTGTCATTGCATGTGTGTTCTTCCCACAGACCACACATGGATCCACCGGTGTCGTTGCATGTGTGTTCTTCCCATGAACCACACATGGATCCACCAGTGTCATTGTATGTATGCTCTTCCCATGAACCACAGCTAGAGTCATCGCATGCGTGCTCTTTTCACAAACCACAGCTAGAGTCATTGCATGTGTGTTCTTCTCACAAACCACACATGGATCCACCGGTGTCATTGCATGTCTGCTCTTCTCATTAACCACAGCTAGAGTCATTGCATGTGTGTTCTTCTCACAAACCACATATCACCAGAGTCATTGCATGTGTGTTCTTCCCATGAACCACACATGGATCCACCGGAGTCATTGCATGTGTGTTCTTATCAAAAACCACACATGGATCCACCCAGTGTCATCGCATGTGTGTTCTTCCCATGAACCACACATGGATCCACCAAAGTGTCATTGCATGTCTGCTCTTTTCATGAACCACAGCTAGAGTCATTGGATGTGTGTTCTTCTCACAGACCACACATGGATCCACCAGTGTCATTGCATGTCTGCTCTTTTCATGAACCACAGCTAGAGTCATTGGATGTGTGTTCTTCTTAGAGACCACACATGGATCCAGTGTCATTGCATGTCTGTTCTTCCCAAAGACCACACATGGATCCACCAATGTCATTGCATGTGTGTTCTTCTCACAAACCATATCATGAACCACACCCAGTGTCATTACATGTGTGTTCTTCCCAAAGACCACACATGGATCCACCAGTGTCATTGCATGTGTGTTCTTCTCACAAATCATATTAAGAACCACACCCAGAGTCATTGCATGTGTGTTCTTCCCATGAACCACACATGGATCCACCGGAGTCATTGCATGTGTGTTCTTCTCACAAACCACACATGGATCCACCCAGTGTCATCGCATGTGTGTTCTTCCCATGAACCACACATGGATCCACCAGTGTCATTGCATGTCCGCTTTTTCATGAACCATGGCTAGAGTCATTGGATGTGTGTTCTCACAAACCACACATGGATTCAGTGTCATTGCATGTGTGTTCTTCCCAAAGACCACAGATGGATCCACCAGTGTCATTGCATGTGTGTTATTCTCACAAACCATATCATGAACCACACCTAGTGTCATTGCATGTGTGTTCTTATCACAAACCATATCATGAACCACACCAAGTGTCATTGCATGTGTGTTTTTCTCACAGACCATATCATGAACCACACCCAGTGTCATTGCATGTGTGTTCTTCCCATGAACCACACATGGATCCACCGGAGTCATTGCATGTCTGCTCTTCCCACATACCACACATGGATCCACCAGTGTCATTGCATGTCTGTTCTTCCCATGAACAACACATGGATCCACCAGTGTCATTGCATGTGTGTTCTTCCCACAGACCACACATGGATCCACCGGTGTCGTTGCATGTGTGTTCTTCCCATGAACCACACATGGATCCACCAGTGTCATTGTATGTATGCTCTTCCCATGAACCACAGCTAGAGTCATCGCATGCGTGCTCTTTTCACAAACCACAGCTAGAGTCATTGCATGTGTGTTCTTCTCACAAACCACACATGGATCCACCGGTGTGATTGCATGTATGCTCTTCTCATTAACCACAGCTAGAGTCATTGCATGTGTGTTCTTCTCACAAACCACATATCACCAGAGTCATAGCATGTGTGTTCTTCCCATGAACCACACATGGATCCACCGGAGTCATTGCATGTGTGTTCTTATCAAAAACAACACATGGATCCACCCAGTGTCATCGCATGTGTGTTCTTCCCATGAACCACACATGGATCCACCAGTGTCATTGCATGTCTGCTCTTTTCATGAACCACAGCTAGAGTCATTGGATGTGTGTTCTTCTCACAGACCACACATGGATCCACCAGTGTCATTGCATGTCTGCTCTTTTCATGAACCACAGCTAGAGTCATTGGATGTGTGTTCTTCTCAGAGACCACACATGGATCCAGTGTCATTGCATGTCTGTTCTTCCCAAAGACCACACATGGATCCACCAGTGTCATTGCATGTGTGTTCTTCTCACAAACCATATCATGAACCACACCCAGTGTCATTACATGTGTGTTCTTCCCAAATACCACACATGGATCCACCAGTGTCATTGCATGTGTGTTCTTCTCACAAACCATATCATGAACCACACCCAGAGTCATTGCATGTGTGTTCTTCCCATGAACCACACATGGATCCACCGGAGTCATTGCATGTGTGTTCTTCTCACAAACCACACATGGATCCACCCAGTGTCATCGCATGTGTGTTCTTCCCATGAACCACGCATGGATCCACCAGTGTCATTGCATGTCTGTGCTTTTCATGAACCACAGCTAGAGTCATTGGATGTGTGTTCTTCTCACAAACCACACATGGATCCACCAGTGTCATTGCATGTCTGCTCTTTTCATGAACCACAGCTAGAGTCATTGGATGTGTGTTCTTCTCACAGACCACACATGGATCTAGTGTCATTGCATGTGTGTTCTTCCCAAAGACCACACATGGATCCACTAGTGTCATTGCATGTGTGTTCTTCTTACAAACCATATCATGAACCACACCCAGTGTCATTCCATTTGT
This sequence comes from Avena insularis, assembly GCA_023614405.1. Taxonomy (NCBI): domain Eukaryota; kingdom Viridiplantae; phylum Streptophyta; class Magnoliopsida; order Poales; family Poaceae; genus Avena; species Avena insularis. Next base: position 87,426,044 of record CM042696.1, on the reverse strand, counting down.
GTTCTTCTCACAGACCACACATGGATCCACCAGTGTCATTGCATGTGTGTTTTTCTCACAGACCATATCATGAACCACACCCAGTGTCATTGCATGTGTGTTCTTCCCACGAACAACACATGGATCCACCGGAGTCATTGCATGTCTGCTCTTCCCACATACCACACATGGATCCACCAGTGTCATTGCGTGTGTGTTCTTCCCATGAACAACACATGGATCCACCAGTGTCATTGCATGTGTGTTCTTCCCACAGACCACACATGGATCCACCGGTGTCGTTGCATGTGTGTTTGTCCCATGAACCACACATGGATCCACCAGTGTCATTGTATGTGTGCTCTTCCCATGAACCACATCTAGAGTCATCGCATGCGTGCTCTTTTCACAAACCACAGCTATAGTCATTGCATGTGTGTTCTTCTTACAAACCATATCATGAACCACACCAAGTGTCATTGCATGTGTGTTCTTCTCACAAACCACACATGGATCCACCGGTGTCATTGCATGTCTGCTCTTCTAATTAACCACAGCTAGAGTCATTGCATGTGTGTTCTTCTCACAAACCACATATCACCAGAGTCATTGCATGTGTGTTCTTCCCTTGAACCACACATGGATCCACCGGAGTCATTGCATGTGTGTTCTTATCAAAAACCACACATGGATCCACCCAGTGTCATCGCATGTGTGTTCTTCCCATGAACCACACATGGATCCACCAGTGTCATTGCATGTCTTCTCTTTTCATGAACCACAGCTAGAGTCATTGGATGTGTGTTCCTCTCACAGACCACACATGGATCCACCAGTGTCATTGCATGTCTGCTCTTTTCATGAACCACAGCTAGAGTCAGTGGATGTGTGTTCTTCTCACAGACCACACATGGATCCAGTGTCATTGCATGTGTGTTCTTCCAAAAGACCACACATGGATCCACCAGTGTCATTACATGTGTGTTCTTCTCACAAACCATATCATGAACCACACCCAGTGTTATTGCATGTGTGTTCTTCCCAAAGACCACACATGGATCCACCAGTGTCATTGCATGTGTGTTCTTCTCACAAACCATATCATGAACCACACCCAGAGTGATTGCATGTGTGTTCTTCCCATGAACCACACATGGATCCACCGGAGTCATTGCATGTGTGTTCTTCTCACAAACCACACATGGATCCACCCAGTGTCATCGCATGTGTGTTCTTCCCATGAACCACACATGGATCCACCAGTGTCACTGCATGTCTGCTCTTTTCATGAAACAAAGCTAGAGTCATTGGATGTGTGTTCTTCTCACAGACCACACATGGATCCAGTTTCATTGCATGTGTGTTCTTCCCAAAGACCACACATGGATCCACCAGTGTCATTGCATGTGTGTTGTTCTCACAAACCATATCATGAACCACAGCAAGTGTCATTGCATGTGTGTTCTTCTCACAGACCACACATGGATCCACTAGTGTCATTGCATGTGTGTTCTTCTCACAAACCATATCATGAACCACACTAGTGTCATTGCATGTGTGTTCTTCCCATGAACCACACATGGATCCACCAGTGTCATTGGATGTCTACTATTCTCATGAACCACACATGGATCCACCCAGTGTCATCGCATGTGTGTTCTTTCGATGAACCACACATGGATCCACCAGTGTCATTGCATGTCTGCTCTTTTCTTGAACCACAACTAGAGTCATTGGATGTGTGTTCTTCTCACAGACCACATATCACCAGTATCATTGCATGTGTGTTCTTCCCAAACAACCACACATGGATCCACCAGTGTCATTGCATGTGTGTTCATCTCACAAACCATATCATGAACCACACCCAGTGTCATTGCATGTGTGTTCTTCTCACAGACCACACATGGATCCACCAGTGTCATTGCATGTGTGTTCTTCTCATAGACCATATCATGAACCACACCCAGTGTCATTGCATGTGTGTTCTTCCCATGAACCACACATGGATCCACCGGAGTCATTGCATGTGTGTTCTTCTCACAAACCACACATGGATCCACCCAGTGTCATCACATGTGTGTTCTTCCCATGAACCACACATGGATCCACCAGTGTCATTGCATGTCTGCTCTTTTCATGAACCAAATCTAGAGTCATTGGATGTGTGTTCTTCTCACAAACCACACATGGATCCAGTGTCATTGCATGTGTGTTCTTCCCAAAGACCACACATAGATCCACCAGTGTCATTGCATGTGTGTTCTTCTCACAAACCATATCATGAACCACACCTAGTGTCATTGCATGTGTGTTCATCTCACAGACCACACATGGATCCACCAGTGTCATTGCATGTGTGTTTTTCTCACAGACCATATCATGAACCACACCAAGTGTCATTGCATGCGTGTTCTTCCCATGAACCACACATGGATCCACCAGTGTCATTACATGTCTTCTCTTGCCCCATACCACACATGGATCCACCAGTGTCATTGAATGTGCGTTCTTCCCATGAACCACACATGGGTCCACTAGTGTCATTGCATGTCTGCTCTATTCATGAACCACAGCTAGAGTCATTGGATGTGTGTTCTTCTCACAGACCACATATCACCAGTGTCATTGTATGTATGTTCTTCCCAAAGACCACACATGGATCCACCAGTGTCATTGCATGTGTGTTCTTCTCACAAACCACACATGGATCCACCGGTGTCGTTGCATGTCTGCTCCTCTCACAGACCACACATGGATCCACCAGTGTCATTGCATGTCTGCTCTTTTCATGAACCACAGCTAGATTCATTGGATGTTTGTTGTTCTCACAGACCACATATCACCAGTGTCATTGCATGTGTGTTCTTCCCAAAGACCACACATGGATCCACCAGTGTCATTGCATGTGTGTTCTTCTCACAAACCATATCATGAACCACACCCAGTGTCATTGCATGTGTGTTCTTCTCATAGACCACAACTAGAGTCATTGCATGTATGTTCTTTTAACAAACCACATATCACCAGAGTCATTGCATGTGTGTTCTTCCCATGAACCACACATGGATCCACCGGTGTCATTGCATGTCTGCTCTTCTCATGAACCACACATGGATCCACCCAGTGTCATCACATGTGTGTTCTTCCCATGAACCACACATGGATCCACCAGTGTCATTGCATGTATGCTCTTTTCATGAACCACAACTAGAGTCATTGGATGTGTGTTCTTCTCACAGAGCACATATCACCAGTGTCATTGCATGTGTGTTCTTCCCAAAGACCACACATGGATCCACCAGTGTCATTGCATGCGTGTTCTTCTCACAGAACACACATGGATCCACCAGTGTCATTGCATGTGTGTTCATCTCACAAACCACACATGGATCCACAACCAGAGTCATTGGATATGTGTTCTTCCCTTGAACCACACATGGATCCACCTGTGTCATTGCATGTCTGCTCTTTTCATTAACCACAGCTAGAGTCATTGCATGTGTGTTCTTCTCACAGAGCACATATCACCTGTGTCACTGCATGTGTGTTCTTCCCATGAACCAAAAATGGATCCACCAGTGTCATTGCATGTGTGTTCTTCCCACAGACCACACATGGATCCACCGGTGTCGTTGCATGTCTGCTCTTCTCATTAATCACATCTAGAGTCATTGCATGTCTGTTCTTTTCACAAACCACATGACACCAGAGTCATTGCATGTGTGTTCTTTCCATGAACCACACATGGATCCACCGGTGTCATTGCATGTCTGCTCTTCTCATGAACCACACTTGGATCCACCTAGTGTCATCGCATGTGTGTTCTTCCCATGAACCACACATGGATCCACCAGTGTCATTGCATGTCTTTTTTCACAAACCACAGCTAGAGTCATTGGATGTGTGTTCTTCTCACAGACCACATATCACCAGTGTCATTGCATGTGTGTTCTTCCCAAAGACCACACATGGATCCACCAGTGTCATTGCATGTGTGTTCTTATCACAAACCATATCATGAACCACACCCAGTGTCATTGCATGTGTGTTCTTCTCACAGACCACACATGGATCCACCAGTGTCATTGCATGTGTGTTCTTCTCACAAACCATATGATGAACCACACCAGTGTCATTGCATGTGTGTTCTTCCCATGAACCACACATGGATCCACCAGTGTCATTGCATGTCTGCTCTTCTCATGAACCACACATGGATCCACCTAGTGTCATCGCATGTGTGTTCTTCCGATGAACCACACATGGATCCACCAGTGTCATTGCATGTCTGCTCTTTTCATGAACCACAACTAGAGTCATTGGATGTGTGTTCTTCTCACAGACCACATATTACTAGTGTCATTGCATGTGTGTTCTTCCCAAAGACCACACATGGATCCAGCAGTGTCATTGTATGCGTGTTCTTCTGACAAACCATATCATGAACTACACCCAGTGTCATTGCATGTGTGTTCTTCTCACAGACCACATATGGATCCACCAGTGTCATTGCATGTGTGTTCTTCTCACAGACCATATCATGAACCACACCCAGTGTCATTGCATGTGTGTTCTTCCCATGAACCACACATGGATCCACCGGTGTCAGTGCATGTCCGCTCTTTTCATTAACCACAGTTAGAGTCATTGCATGTGTGTTCTTCTCACAAACCACATATCACCAGAGTCATTGCATGTGTGTTCTTCCCACAAACCACATATCACCAGTGTCATTGCATGTCTGCTCTTCTCATTAACCACAGCTAGATCCACTCGTGTCATTGGATGCATGTTCTTTTCAAAAACCGCATATGGATACTAATTAACCTTAGGAGAGCCCTAACCTTAGCGTTAGACTGAGTCTTCTATAAGGCACGCCCTAACACAGTTGTTCTGCTTGTCGATTATTACATACCGTCCGCGAGATCGATCCGCGAGTAGTCTGTTCTGCGGCATGATTGGCCATGCTTGCTCTGGACAAACTGGCAACACTAGGGGCTCCTCTGTTGCGAGTGTCACGACTCACGAGTTGAGCGGGCCATATCCTAGTGTCACGTCCCTATTACTTCTCTTCCTCCTCGTACTTCTCTTCCTTCCCCTCGAAGCCACATTCCCCACTTCACTCCCATCCTGCCGTAGCCGCAAGCCAACGGCGCCGCCATCCCAATCCCCTCTCCGGCAGCCACCCCCCTCTCGCCATGGGTTCAAGGGGAGACGACGAGGAAACGCGTCGTGACGACAGGGACGGTGATTTCGATGTGAGTCGTCTCATCTCTATCTCTATCATCCGTGGCCAGTTATCTATTTTTTGAGACAGATCTACTCCATTTACTCATGCGCGTATGATGTCTTAGGACAACCAGACGATGTATGACGCTGACTATCACAGTTTAGCGGATGAAGACAGTCCTCTGCTATGTAAACATGGATATGTGCCCGCTAAATTTGTAGCGTTCGAAGGACGAAACGCAGGCAGGAGGTTTCTACGGTGTCAAGGACATCGTGCAATGATGCGAGGCGGAAGTTGTGGTGTTGTCAAATGGGTAGATCCAGAGTGGCCCAAATCGATGCAGAAAACATTGGACAAACTATGGGAAATGACTGTTGAGTGGAAAGAATCCGCATTCAGCTCACTTCTTGACAGTGTTGAGATGAAGCTATGGGAACCAGTTGACACGACCAAGCATACGCGAGATCTCATGGGGGTGGAAGACAAGGTTAGCAAAGTCGAGAAGGAGAGGGACGCGGCATTGGCCCTGAAGGCTAAAGCAGAGCAAGAACTGACTCAAGCAAGGAAGGATCTTCACCAGGCCAAAGTCCTGCAGTTCACAACTACGAGTATTGACAAGTGCATGAGGAAAGATGCAGAGAAACAATTGAAGCTGTGCAAGGAAGATGCTAAAAGGAAGGAGCAGACGATTCGATCCTTGCTCTCGCAGGAAGATGCGCATAAGGCTAAGATTAGGAAGATCAAGGAGATGTGTGTTAACTAGTTCTATTTAGCTTAAGCCCCGTGCCTTTTTAAGTTGTAATAGTTGTACTTGTTGACCTAGCGGTCTGAACTATTGGCCCCGAAGTCCTGGGAGTAAAAAATTGGTCGCCCGTTAATCTGTCTTAACGCTGCATTACTTCCTTTTGTCTGACCAATGCCCCTTGGATATTTCGCCCGTCGCTTCATCGTCCTCGTGTACAAATAGGAGGCGCCACAGCTCGTCGCTTCGTTGCCCATCCCCTCGCCCTCTCAAATCTCCACCGCGCCATCCACCCCCTCGCTCCCTCTCCAATCTCCACCGTGCCGCCATGGCGATGCCCTCGCTGAACTTCTACGAGGCGGTGATGTTCTCGCACTTCGAAATCCTCGCGCCACCAGCCGCGACGGTGCCCCACGGATGGCGCATCAGCTATGCGGGGGTGCCGGTGGCTCTGCTCCTCTTCCTCTGCGGAGCCGTGATGGAGAGCGAAATCGCGGCGCGCCGCCTCCAGATGCCCGCATGGAAGAGGGCGTTGTCCCGGTACGCGGCGGCCAGCCCGTACTGGCCGGTGCTGTTCAAGAAGGAGCGGAAGGCCAAGATTGGCAACCGCATCGTTTACGGGCGCGTGGTGCACCGGGATCTCCACAACCGAGAAGGGCGGGAGAGGTTCTGGTCCATCCCTGGACAGACCAAGTTCACCGTCATCGCCGCCGCTCACCATGAAGAGGTGCTCTGTCTCGCGTACAATGCGGAAATCATGGAGGTTCCGTCCGACGAAGACGAGGAAGCCGGTGGCTCGGAGGACAGTGGCAGCGAAAGTGAAATTGTTGACTAGTTGGTTGAATTAATGTGGGATGTGAAATCGCACCTTTGTTTAGAAGAATTTGTGGTTGAATTAATGAAATGCCTCGATTTAGATCTCTGTCTCGATTAATTTGTGGAAGAATTTGTGATTTAGATCAATTTCTGCCTCGATTTAGATCTCTGTCCCCGATTGGGAACGTAACCGTGGACCAAAGACACCTTTTCTACTAGTGTATTCTGACACTAGTGGTTTGTTTAAACGTAATCTACGTGGATTGTGCCGCATGCAAATGGCACAACCATAATTTATAAAGTGGAAGCACGTACACCAGGTTACTCGAGATCCGAGAGCTTCGCCAGATGCAGGGGATGCAGGAGCACAGAGGCGGTGAGATAGACGGGATCAAGATTAGGCCAGAAAGTGGTACCCATTTCCTCCTCATCTGAGCATTATCGGTGAGAACATTGCTGTTTATGTTGCCACGTCGTTGTGCAGCATCTGAAATAAGTTGCTGCTTCGTGGAGTGTGGTAGCTTAAATAATTTATTTATGTGCCACTTACATTCCGTCGTATTTGGAGACCTCCTGCCCCTCAGCAATCGTGGAACCGGTGGATCATTGTTTTCAAATAGTAGTGGCACAATCACAATTTCAGATTCAACTACTGACTCGGGCGTTTCCAAACCCTAAGTCACGGTACATTTTACTCAGAGAACGTGGGCAGATTGTTTCTCCCAGCAACTTGCCACATACAGAGCGATTAGAATTTAACAGAATTACATATATAGGTTCAAGTTCAACACATTACTATGCATCTTCATTGCCAGCAGCCTTCTTCCGCAGCCTGGGTGCCAAGCCTTCACGTCCACTGGCTTCTTCATTTCCTGCCTTCTTCCTCTTCCTCGGTGCTAATTTTCTTAGCTTCACGTACTCTGCATCACCGGGACAATGGGCACTAGAATCGTGTCTAGCATCATCTTTCCACTCGTTTTTATTTCTTCGGGCAGCAAAATCACTGACCCGGCAGTCATGTTTCTAACCTTGCGGCACTTCCTGTCAAAGAAACAAGACTGTTGCATAACTGCCTAATATCTATAGAGTAAATAAAAAAATTACAATTCAGCACAAACATGCGAACCCCAAGCGACCTTTGCTTACCAGGAGCTAATTGGGTTCGAGCAACGACCCTGTCCAAGAATAGAAAGGCGACTCCGGGTGGCAGCAGCTTCCACATCCAGTACATGACATTTCAGGTCAAACATGGCAGCCGAAGCATACCTTTTCATCAACCCAGTTAGCTGACTGTCACACGTTATAGGAACCATGATGCCACGTTCATCCATGAAGCTGAACTTTGTTGTCTGCTTCTGCCATAATTCAACATGATTACGCAGAGCAGAAACCATACTAGATATAGTGCAGATCTGTGCAGGCGCTTCTTCCATCGTGAAGCAATTGCTTCCATACCACTTGCCATTAGAGTCGTACCTGTAGAGGACTACCGTAACCAGGTAAGGGGGGTCCGCGCAGATCCCAATTGACAAACAACTGTGGACAAAATATGTTTGTCAGCGTTGGGCTAACAAACAATTTGAGGTTCAGTAGCCATCTAGCAATTGTAATTAGCGCGAATAGCAAAGAGAAGGGTAGCTCACCCGCTTGTAGACAGAACTTCTTCTTTCTTGATAGTAGGATCTACCATCCTCCGAGCTGCTTGGCTCGTCGGCGGCAGAGGCGGGCTAGAGCCTCGCAACGACGGCTATGGCATGCGCCATTGGAGCTCGGGATCAGCGACTGGGCACAGCAACTGGCCGCAGCAACTTGGCGCCGGAAGTCAAATGCCCGAAGGGATCATCCTGCCTGGAGGGTGGATTCCGATGCCGCCGGTGCTAGGGGAAAGCTGGGAATGGATTTGTGAAATTGGTCAACGCATCCGATCCACTTAATTGCTCGATTTGCCTAAGAGGTTGCCACGTTGGTGCCCGCATCACGGACAGATGACCGACATGTGGGTCCCGACCGTCTACTTCACGGGGCGGTTTAACGGAATATTTGAATTTGGCAGGGGTGAGATGAGTTTGCCTCGAAATGGGCCCTCTCAGTAGTTGGCGGCCCAACTTTTCAAAACGCGGTAATTTCAGGCAGCTTAGGTACCGCCATGCGCTGGCCTGCCAACTTTGGTACTGCAGATGAACAAGCCCCAGCTCCACGGATTTATTCTGACAGCAATTGACAAAGCCTCGACTCTACGTGTTTGGCCACCTTTTTATCAATCTGGATTGCAGCCCCGATTGCACAGGAATATACTCACCGGGTCTCTAGAACTTGCATGCGATAATCGATCTGGGGCCATGCTCCTCCGAGATTTATTCCACGTGTCCGTATAAAAATCCGTCCATGCACTGTGAGAGGCCGCCGATGTGATGCAGATAAACCTGTCTTGACCCAATCCGACCTCAGGAACGCATCTGTATATGCAGGTGGCGATGGCGTTGAGCTCGTGATTACGTAGCACAGTTTTCTTCGCATCTTGAATGAGATTTGAAGTAGACATTGATCTCCTGAGATTGGCGAATCGTAAATCGCCGGGACTGGCTCCATCGTTAATGGAGTCGAAGGCCAGGCGCTTGGCCGGCGAGTGGGTGGTGAAGCCAAAGGCACCGAAGAGGAGGCGAATCTCCGATGTTGTAGAGTTGTAGATCGCAGTTGATGGGGCCAAAGAAGCCGCAACATCAGCACTCCCAATTCCCATAGACGATGCCAATTGAAGAGGGTTTAACTCATCAATGCCCATTGTTATGGACTTGGGTTTTGGAGAAGGAGGGAGCGCTGGAGACATCTATCGGCTAGCAAACAAGCACACAGGGGACTCGAAGATTTACCCAGGTTTAGGCCTCGTAGAGGTCCCTACTCCTGCTTGTCTGCTCGTGGAATTATCAAAGGAATCGAGGATTACAATGGTGCGCAGATGCAATCTGGCAAAGGTTGTGGAAACCAGGGTTACCTGTGTAGATCTATTGTGGCGTAGCGTTTACTCCTCGTTGGACCCTCCTAGCCTTTATATATGGGGAGGCTAGGTCTCAGGTACCAATACGAGTTGGTTACAAGTTAGATTAGAACTCTAGTCTTGAGCTTTTCTTGTCTTGTACGTTTGGGAGTCCGTGTCCATATGGGCTTCATACCACTCGAATTGTCATAGGCGTCATGGACCTTGGCAATTCGTCGAGTGGGCCTTCCGTCGAGCCACACCAGGTAGGCTATAGTCGAGTGCCTATTGGGCATACCCATGTCAATTATAAACTAATTGAGATATGACAATAAAAACCTATTTATTATTTGCCTCTAGGGCATATATCCTTTAGTCTCCCACTTGCACTAGAGTACAAATAATCCAGCTCGCATTTTACTCATATAAACCATATACCATATGCGTTTATAGATCATGCATGCTCATGGGAAATGTCATGTCCATGTTCTGTTTTACCAGATCATTATGTATTTTGCAAATCGTTAATGTCTTCCTAATTTTGACATTCACACCATTATCGTATAATGGGTCGAAGTATTTGTTTGGCAACAAAGTGAGACTTTGTTTCTAGTGTTTATAATGACGGTCGTTTTCACTGTTGTCATCTAAACTTCGAAACACACGTTGCTATCCTTTGTGTATATACTGTAGTCATGGCAGCAGAACGAGGCCGGATTCCAGGAGCTTACAGTGACTTTAAATCAACCTCGAGGGCTTTCTCATGGGCACTGGGCCCTGGGATATATCGTTCTACGTTAAAAGCGAACTAGCCCCGCCATAACATTATACATCACATTAGATGGAGCCTTTATACTTCTATATCTATGTAGATCCTAGTGCATGAAATGCATCTATGCCACTTACATTGCTTCTTGCCATTTAAATACAAACTTAATTCTAGTTCAGTGATCAACTCAGGTATCACTTAAAGACACGTTCTTACAGTTAAGACTTTGTTCTACCAACCAGAACCTCGGGTCACTTTATGTTGAGTATACAACATGGTTATATGGAAGAACCTATGACTGAGGCATAGGAGATGCAACACATCTCTTTCTTTCAACCATAGTTGCAATACTAATTCAATGCTTCATATAGTAAGAACTACTTTCTCACCTTGTTCCATTCTGAGCTTCTTCATAATCTTGCTTAGGACTGATACATTGCAAATGTATCTATAATTTTTGATGCTCCATGCTTGGTTTTATCCACTTTCTTGTGTTTTGTCCACACTTTGGAGTACTTTTCATATGACTTCTTGGACTAACCTATTAATAAGAGCCACAGTGCCAGTTGCCTGTTTTCTGCTGTTTTTGGTTCCAAGAAAGTCAGAAAATGAATATTCTCGGAATTGGACGGGACAAAAGCCAAAGTGCCTATTTTTCCAGAAGACTCAGAGCTGAATACGAGACGGAGGAGGGCCAGGCTGGCCACACCCCCAGTGCGGGCTGGGCCTGGCCACGCCAGCATGGTGTGGTGGCCCAGGCACCTCGGTCTCCTCTTCGCTTATAAGAAGCCTTCGACCTAAAAACTCCGGGGTTCGGCGTTTTCCGAAGGAGTCCCGCTCCGCCACCACCAGATTCCATGAAAACAGCACGAAACTCCATTCGGCACCACGGACGGGGAATTGGAGGAGATCATCGCCATCATCATCACCATCGCTTCTCCATCGACCATCCATGTTTCCCCATCTATGAGTGAGTAATCCCCCGCTGTAGGCTATGGGGATGGTGGGGATTGGATGAGATCGTTCATGTAATGGCATCAGATTGTTAGGGCATGGTGCCTAGTATCTTTTATTAGTGCTTTATGACTTTGTTGCGACTTGTTGGGCTTAATGCTTATCACTAGGGCCTGAGTGCCATGATTTCAGATCTGAACATGTTATTGATTCATTATGATAGTATTGTTTCTGGTCTTATCTGCAAGTTGTATACACACATTGTTGTCCGGAACCTATGGCCCAAGTGTAAATCGGGATAACCGGAAGGGAATGGCTTTGATGTGAGGATCACATGTGTTCACGGAGTGTTAATGCTTTGCTCTGGTGCTCTATTAAAAGGAGCACCATAATTGCCAGTAGTTCTCTAGAGGCCCCGCTGCAAACGGGCTGGCAGGAGAAAAGATGTTGTGCAAGTTCTCATTGCGAGCACGTATGACTATATATGGAACACATGCCTATGATTGTCTAGTACTTGGATGCTTTATCTTATTTATCTGTAATTGCCCTATGTTCTGATTGCTATGTGGATTGTCTTGTCCATGCAACGCCCGTCCATCCATCCCTATGCCTACCGCACTCGAATCCCACTGTTTACTGCTTTTGTTACTACTGTCTTTGCTTTACTACTGCTGTTACTTTACTATTCCTACTACAGAATCACATACCGATAAACTGTTGTGAGCAAGATTGTTTCCAGGTGCAGCTGAATTGACAACTCAGTTGTTAAGGCTTATAAATATTCTTTGGCTCCCCTTGTGTCGAATCAATAAATTGGGTTTCACTTCCCTCGAAAATACTGCGATACACCCCCTATACTTGTGGGTCATCAAGACTATTTTCTGGCGGTGTTGCAGGGTAGCATATCTTTATTTATCAAGTTCACTTGGATTCTCTATTGTTCGCTGCTATCCATCCATCATGGGTAAGTCTCGTGATGGCAAGGTTCCTATTTTACCATCCACTACAAGAAGAGGTACGGTTCTGAACACCTCTATTGCTCTTGATTCACCATCTATTCTGAGTAAGTTCCTTAACCCACCACATACACATGCTACACACACTGCTACTACTGCTGAATCTGAAACTTCTGATGTTTATGATGCTGCTTCTACTGTGCTTGATAAGAGTGGTTCATTAGGTCCTTTACTAGATGCTACGATTGCTAGAACTATAGCTGGAAATACCAAAACTCCTAATGAAGACACTGCCACACCTGTTAGCTCACCTAAGTCTAGTGAGAGTTATGATATTGAAGATGGTTATGTTGGGATAACCGATGAGTTTATTAAAGAATGTAAAAAACCCATGATAGGAGCGCTGCTATGAGTCTCCTTGAGAGGCGTACTATTAGACCCAAATTGTCCCCTGATGCTAAGTTTGCTGCTTCTCCCATAAACATTATAGATGAAGATTATGATTTCTCTCTCGATCTATCTTACATAGCTATTGTCAAGAAAGAACCTTTTTGTGGGACTAAGAATGAAAGTGCGGTAGCACATATGAATGAATTTTCTACCATGAGTGGCTTGTTTTCGGATGATATTAAGATGCGTACTTACTTTGTTGCTAAGATTTTTCCCTTTTCACTGAAAGGAGAAGCTAAAACTTGGTTTAGTAATTTACCTCCTGGATCTATTGATAGACCCGAGTGCTTGATTAGTACTTTCCCGCAGAAATATTTTCCTCCCAGTGCTAGACATGCTATTTTGCAGGAACTTTTTGATTTTAAACAGGGAGAAAAAGAGGTATTGCCCGAATCTTGGGCAAGGTTTTGTGCTTTGATTCATGCAGTGTGGAAGTCCATTACCTAAGAATGAGCTTCTTGATATATTTTATAATGGACTAACCGAAGAATCTAGGACATACCTAGATAGTTGTGCTGATTGTGTTTTCAGGAATAGGACTCCTAAGGAAGCTGAGGAATTAATGGCTAAAATAAGCAAGAATTATGAAGATTGGACTCCTCCTAAACAAGCTATACCTGAAGTAATTGCACCTGAACCAACTATTCTGGTGCCTATTCCAACATCAAAGAAGAGGGGAGTTATTGAATTAAATGATGAAGTAATGAAGGAAGCTAAGAAATGTCTTAAGGAGAAAGGAATTAAAGCTGCAGATGTCAAGAATTTACCTCCTATAGAAGAATTATGTAAGCCTATTCCCTACTCATCCACTATTGAGGTACACTCTCTCCAACACTTTGATGAAGGTGATATCCCTTACTCTAAACCTCCTGATCAATGCTTAGAAGAATTCAATATCTTTATTATTAAGCAAGATAACTTTAATAAAAGGGTGCAAAATCATCTAATGGAAAACACTAGAGCTATTGTTGAGTTGAAAGATATTGTGGAAAGAACCTCTAATGATGTTAAAATGATTGTTAAACACTTTCAAATGGTTCAAACTCAAATAGATCAACTCGTTAAAGTGCAAAACGACTTGCTAGTTAATGCTGCTAAAGAAAAACATGCTTATGAAATTAGAACTAGAAGTGGAGCTGCTACCCAGGATCCTCTATATCCTAAGGGGCATCCCAAAAGAATCGAGCAGGATTCTCAACAAGCTGAAAATAGTGGTTCTACTCGTAAGAAAAGGAAAAAGAAACATAAAACTGTTGTAGAACCCTCTGAACCTACTATAGATCCTACTGTATATCTATCTCTGATGCTGAAACTAAAAGTGGTAATGAAGAAAATGTTGTTCCTAATGAAGAAAAAGTTGAAGAAGAACCTGAAAACCACACTAAGAATACTAAATACACCAAAGAAGATTTTATTGCTAAGAAACATGGTAGTGAAAGAGAACCTTGGGTCCAAAAACCTATGCCTTTCCCTGATAAGAAACACAAGTCAAAGGAAGATCAACACTATAATAAGTTTTGTGAGTGGATGAAGCCTTTATTCTTGCAAATTCCTTTGACTGATGCTATTAAATTGCCTCCTTACTCAAAGTATATGAAGGACATTGTCTCGAATAAAAGAAAGATCCCTAATGAAGAAATTTCTACTTTGCTTGCTAATTATTCCTTCAATGGTAAGGTTCCTAAGAAACTTGGAGACCCAGGGATTCCAACTATACCTTGCTCTATTAAGAACAGTTATGTTAGAACTGCTTTGTGTGATTTGGGAGCTGGAGTTAGCGTTATGCCTTTCTCTCTCTATAAGAGGCTGCAACTTGAAAAATTAATACCAACTGATATATCTTTGCAAATGGCTGATAAATCTACCACTATTCCTGTGGGTATATGTGAGGATGTACCTGTTCAGGTGGCTCACAATTGCTTGATATTAACTGATTTTGTTGTGCTTGAAATGCCAGAAGATGATAATATGTCTATTATTCTTGGGAGACCTTTTCTTAATACTGCAGGAGCTATTATTAATTGTAATCAAGGAAAGGTGACCTTCAATGTTAATGAAAAGGAACATACTGTTTATTTCCCCAAGAAGATTGAAAGGACTTATGGTTTGAATTTAATTGAACATGTTGAAGGCATTCAAGTTGGAGAGATATATTGTCCCATACCAAGAGAAAAATTTGAAATTATTATGACTCGGACCATTGCTATCAAGGTTGAGGTAACATAATCATTAGTGGAATACAAAGTTTTGTCTCATATGAATTTTTTTTTGGTAACAAGACCTGATCAACCTTGTTAACGAAAGGATTTCATTGAACAAAACAATGTTTTCACCATGATTATCTCCGCTTACTTCTATTCTATCCATTTTAGTTTTTCCCTATGCCTAACTTAAAGGCGTTAAAGAAAAGTACTTATTGGGAGATAACCCAAAAGTATTAGATGAGTATTGGAAGTTATTACTTCAGTAATAACCGCTCCTTATCCTTTTATTTGCTTTTTGTGCCAAGAGTAACCTCTAATGAGAGAGAAGTAATGATTGGGAAAGTTGCTGTCCTGAAACAGATTTCTATGCTTCACCGTAAAAATTCGTGTAAAATCTCTGAACGTCTTTTGAGGCGTGAATTTTTTTGCTTCTGACCCAGGTTGTTATCTAACTTTTGTTAGTTCAACACTTTTTGATTTGAGCAACAGAAGTTCTTCGAAAAAATTCTTCTTTACCTGCTGGTCTGTTTTGACAGATTTCTGCCATTTTCTGCATTTGCTTCTTGTTGGTTCCTTTTTGAGTTCTTTTGGGGAATTGAGCTTTTTGAGGGAAGTGCTAAAGTATCTAGTGTTCTAATGGAAGTTTATTTGGTGTTAGAACTGAACCTTAAGACTTATTTATCTTGAGTGCACTAATGTTGCTAATAAAGATTGTGTGAAGTTTTGTATGAAGGAAAAATTTTAGGTGTATGGAAGGAATGAGTAATGAGATGAAGGATGGAATAAAGCTCAAGCTTGGGGATGCCACGCGTGTCACCCCAAGAAATATCCAAGAAGTACAAGCGTCAAAGCTTGGGGATGCCCAAGGCATCCCCCTCTTCATCAATAAAAATCCCCGGTTTCTTCCAAACACTTTATTTTTATTGTTTCATGCATAGTTGTGTTGTTCTTGGAGCGTCTTCTTTTTTGTTTTCGTTTTGGTATTTAGTTTGCGTGGTTTGCTTAGTTTGATGAATAAATTGGTTGGACCTCCTCTTTCATACATTGGTGTTCAAATAGTCTGGTTTGGATTGGAAAAGAGTAGGAAAGCTCATGCTTAAGTGGTAAAGAGAGCTTGTTTTTGACTGTGGACTATGCTTTGTCATGCCATGCTTGATACTATTTTGGCTTTATGCTTAGTATTCTTTGCTGTAGCATGAGTTGTTATAAACAATTGAGATTGCTTAATGTGCCTTGGATGAGTCATGCGTTGTTTTAGCATATTAAAGCATAGTATAGTGGTATTCTCCTTTGATGCTTTATTTGGGTTGACTTGGCGCATGCTCACACCATGTTCTGACTATCTCAAGTCACCATAGCCTTTATGATCCTTTAGTTTTCAAATTTTAGTATCACTTTATGCTTTGATCAATGAAGTTTTGTCGCTCTGCATGATTATGGCCATTATTGCTCTCTTGTTTGTCACTCCCTTACTATTGCTAACCTTCACTTTTACTGAGTATTTTACTCATGTTTCCAACTCCCCTAAACCAAATATTGCCAAAGTGTCCACCATACCTACCTATTAGCATGATTTGCTACTTCCGTGCATATTCATTATGCCTTGTTTTCTTCCGAATAAAATCTTTGCTTGTTATGAGAAAGTTAGTTAGTAAAGCTCTCACGAACTTGATGGCACACTTTATTTTCTTGCACTTAATAAACCTGAACCATTGCGTCCTTCTTTGTTGCATATATGCTTGCGCTTTATAAGTTGAAGTTAGCAGAACCATGTATCATGGGGAACGCTTTCAACATTGTGTTGGTACTTAGTACCTCGTTGATATCCTGTTCTTTTGATTATGGATCCCGGCGGTGTGAAATAAAAGTGGAACTTGTAAGATCATGGAGTTTGTATGTGTGTTAGAGAAACGCCTGGGCCGCTAGCCTAAGCCATGCCTAATCATGGTGGAAACTTGCAGCATAACCATAATGAGCATTCTATGAAGCATCCTCAATAAAAATCTATGCACATAGTAAATAAAAAGATCGCTGAGATGCTCATTGTCTGCTTGCCTTGTCATTTTGATTATGGGATAGCTCCGGTGTCAAGTGCAAGGGGTACCCCGTTGGTGGTTCTCTATGATACGTATATACTTACAATGACAAGAGCTTACTTGTGACGGAAGTTGAGTAGCATGAGGATCGATCGTCGTAAGTAAGGGGCATGAGACTTCGATTTATAACTTGTCAAGCATATCCTCTTAGTTGTGTCACTTTAGCCTTAACCATCTAAATATGCTTATGATAGGGGCAATGAGAGCTCAAAGCTAATGAGTACCATACTTTCAGCATTTGGAAGCCTTTCAAATTTTTCAAAACCTGTTCGTTTCCTTGTTGAGTCTCCACACATTCTATGAGCACTTTCTTGAGAGCATAGTGGCCATTCTTAGTTCTATGTGCATTGTCCCAAGACTTGTTGATTGATGCATACCTTGATATTGCTTGTTTTAAACTATTTGTATCTAGTCACTCTTATAAACTTTGAAGGTGTCCTATGCATTTATATTTTCTACTCTATTTATGTGAAACAAACAAACGTCTTGCAAGGCATTGTTATTCATGAATCTTTTGTTTCTACCTATTCATGTTGCATCATAGTCTCTTTGTCTTATTGCTAGAACTTTGTCTTTCATGTTATGATTGAAGTACTATGATCCCAGCTTTGAATGTTTTACAAATATTTTGATCAAGTCTTTGATGGTGCATGTCACCTCAAAAATTATTCTTTCTTTTTATCACTTACCTACTCGAGGACGAGCTGGAGTTAAGCTTGGGGATGTTCATAAATTGCAAATGTATCTCTAATTTTTGATGCTCCATGCTTGGTTTTATCCACTTTCTTGTGTTTTGTCCACACTTTGTAGTACTTTTCATATGATTTGTTGGACTAACCTATTAACAAGAGCCACAGTGCCAGCTGCCTGTTTTCTGCTTTTTTTGGTTCCAGGAAAGTCAGAAAATGAATATTCTCGGAATTGGACGGGACAAAAGCCAAAGTGCCTATTTTTCTAGAAGACTCAGAGCTGTATGAGACGGAGGTGGGCTGGGCTGGCCACACCCCTGTGGGCGGCTGGTCAGCTGGCCAGGCATGGTGTGGTGGCCCCAGGCACCCCCTCGGTCTCCCTCTTCGCCTATAAGAAGCCTTCTGACCTAAAAACTCCGGGGGGTCGACGTTTTTCCAGAAGGAGTCCCGCTCCGCCGCCACCACCAGATTCCACGAAACAGCACCAGCAACTCCGTTCTGGCACTCTGCCGGGACGGGGAATTTGAGGAGATCATCGCCATCATCATCACCATCGCTTCTCCATCGACCATCCATGTTTCCCCCATCTACGAGTGAGTAATCCCCCGCTGTAGGCTATGGGGATGGTGGGGATTGGATGAGATTGTTCATGTAATGGCATCAGATTATTAGGGCATGGTGCCTAGTATCTTTTATTAGTGCTTTATGACTTTGTTGCGACTTGTTGTGCTTAATGCTTGTCACTAGGGCCTGAGTGCCATGATTTTAGATCTGAACATGTTATTGATTCATTATGATAGTATTGTTTCTGGTCTTATCTGGAAGTTGTATACACACGTTGTTGTGCGGAACCTATGGCCCTGAAGTGACAGAAATCGGGATAACCGGAAGGGAATGGCTTTGGTGTGAGGATCACATGTGTTCACGGAGTGTTAATGCTTTGCTCCGGTGCTCTATTAAAAGGAGCACCTTAATTGCCATTAGTTCTCTAGAACCCCCGCTGCAAACGGGCTGGCAGGACAAAAGATGTTGTGCAAGTTCTCATTGCTAGCACGTATGACTATATATGGAACACATGCCTAGGATTGTCTAGTACTTGGATGCTTTATCTTATTTATCTGCAATTGCCCTATGTTCTGATTGCTATGTGAATTGTCTTGTCCATGCAACGCCCGTCCATCCATCCCTATGCCTACCGCACTCGAATCCCAATCGCTTCGCTACATTACCGTCTTTGCTTTACTACTATCACATTTTACTATTCCTACTACAAAACTCATACTCGATAAACTCTGTGAGCAAGATTGTTTCCAGTGCAATTGAATTGACAACTTAGTTGTTAAGGCTTATAAATATTCTTTGGCTCCCCTTGTGTCGAATCAATAAATTGGGTTTCACTTCCCTCGAAAATACTGCGATACACCCCCTATACTTGTGGGTCATCAAGGACATTCTGAACATCTTTCAGAATCAAGTCCAGGAAGCATTCGACATTCAGTGTTTATTAAACTCACTAATCTATCTCGATAGATCTTATTGTTTAATAACTTCAACTTCATCCTTATTTATCTAACCTAAATATTATTAACACCAATCACATCATTCACATATGTCGTCCACATATCCTAGAATGATTTCACGCTCCCACTCAAATATGACATTCATGTTTGAGATCCAGGGATTTCACTCAGCTCCCACTCAAATCTAGGTCCTCTCGATAATCTTGGACATTCCAAAATTCTTTGATCACCATCAAATCGAGAATTCCACTAACGAGATCTCAATGACCATTCATTTCTCGTACTTAGGTCCATCACGCTTCTTTGCATTTCGTAGGTATGTCTTGTTCAAAACATGACAAGTGAATCAACAATATGATTCTTAAAACTTGTAGAATATATAGTTGAATCCTACTTTCTTTAGTAAAAGTATTCCCTGAAACTTTATGATCATTATCATTGGTTTCTCCTCTATATGTAGAGTTTGGATTCACGAAACAAATTCCGCTGTGCCACACAACAATTCGGAGGTAAGGTCAAATACCTTGTTTTGATCTTTTACTTTCTTCCACCTGTATCTTCATCAAGACACATCAACTTAGGACAAGAGCAGGTTTGCCCCTTGTGGATGATGCATTCCTAGCTTCCTAAGAATGCTCTATAAAGACTTGTTTATTCGCCACGACTTCGACTTATCGAAATCTCTAGAAACACGAACGTGCCATAACACTTATGGTGTTGTTTCCACGAATCTTTAGATGTTCCTTTGTATTTCAAATGAGTGTTTGCTTATTTTGATCTCTAATTCTAAACGATAACTATAACCCCTATAAGATATGATATTATACCATATGTATCTTAATACATAATGATTATGATGTTTAGATATTTCAACACATATTGAAGTCATCCAATTATCATAATTTGTGAAACATCTTTCACAAGTCCCTTTTATGCTAAACTTAACTTGAATACTTTAGTCATGTCGATCAAATCGAAGAGACTTCGTATTCTTGTTAATTTCAGTATCCTCCTTTTGTTGTGAACTCATTTGAACAACTCAAATCATTTCAAACTTATGTTTCATTAAGTAAATACGCTTATTCACTTAAGTCCATAATAAATGATTTGCACTACTTGTTGAAAATACGATACATCACTATGTATAAGATTCAACATTTCTTCGCATATCACCATTTTACTAGAATGCGGAGTTTTAGTCATTCTGCTCAAGAGGCATGGTTTTGCAAAGTGTCTAGATTAAGCATCTAGGACCCTGATCTTCATAAAGAACATGCAGTAACCAAAATGACTTAAACTATAGTGTCATCTCATTATTAAACTTTGGATATCTTTTAGCATTCTAATCCTTTATAAATGTTTAAACTATTATCATTAACATAGTGATGAGAATAACTTGTTTGTAATCGTAATGTGACCATAACGGTATTGTTCATAAGAATAGTACAAACTGGCTTGTAACTTGTTCATATGAATAACCGTCTCGCCAAAAGCAAGACACACAAACAAGGATTACAAATTATATTCAAGTCCACTAATCCAAATGACAAACTTCGAGGAAAGAGATGATGTCGGCCATCAACTGTTTTGCTTGCCGTCATCAAGTCACGCTGCCTAAAAAACAGCAATTCTCAAGCAGATCCTCCTGTTTTCACAAAATGGGACAAGTACCAAATACTTTGCAGACTGCAATGAGTTTTGCAAGAACCACATTTATGATTTGTATATCTTACATATACCTTTTCATCCATAACCTCCATTTGCAATCAAGCCCTTCCAAGAGTTCTCAACTCTAATGCAAGATCGCTAAGTGTTTTTCCAAACAATCTCTTTTCATCCATGATGGAGGAAAACCCATCCAACGGCTCATACTCTATGTGCCTTATTCTGTAGAATACAAAATGTATCCCAATTCTCCATCGAATGGAGGATGGCTTATTGGATGATTATGGAGAAAACACAAATATTCCAGAGTCATCGAATTATCTCCTAATGGTTATTGTATCAAGAAGAGAAGATCACCTTTTACAAGGATATACCTCAGGCGTGGGTATTAATCTATGAAGTTGGACCCTTTTGCTAAGTTCCAAATTAAGCAATATATTCTCATGGTCGCAAAGGACCTCAATGGGATAGGCCATGATCTACTAAGATATTTGCAAACAGACATCTAGACTAAGTTTATAATAAGAGATAAATTTATAATTGGTCTCCACTAAAATTGTTATCCCCTGGACGATTTTAGTGATCACATGATCCCTATCCTCTGCACCTCCCCCGATCGTCACAGCCATCAGTGCAGTATCAAAGGTAGACATTCACTAATGTCAATCACATCATCCATGTGACTCATGCTCGATCTTTCGATCTCTTGTGTTCCGAGGCCATGTTTACACACGCTAGGATCGCCAAATATAACTTGTGTGTATTTGCTATGCAACATGGCTTACACCCACTATATGCGAACATAGATATGTCTGACCCCTACTCACCGCAGGGCGCCTCATAACGAAGAACTTTCTTGGTGGTGCACACACAAGGGGAACACGGAACATTGGAATTCAATAGGGATTATCTTATTTGCTACCGTTGAGTATCTTAATACTAGCACACAATAAGATGTAAAAACAGGTATCAACTGTTGGGTTCGCAGCATAGAAAACAAAAATTTTCCTATGATGGGAACTATACGCCAAGATCTATCTACTAGATACAAGCAACGGGTGGATATACATCCATAGAGAACTTACCCTCAAAGACAACAAAGTTTTTTTAACAAGTTGGAACTCGTGGATGATGTAGTCGTACACTTGCCGATCTCAAGACCGTGATGAAGTCCAGCAGGTCCGGCTCCAGCACGTCCTTCAGATCCAGCTCCAGCAAGTCCAGCACCACCAAGTCCAGCACCGCAAAGCAGCGGTGCATCCGTGATCGCACACACATCTGGAACCCCGACAACCTCCGTCCCTCGCTCCAGCAAAGCAGCGGAAGCTGCAACTCCTTTCCAGATAAAGCCACCGGGAACATGTATCTCGCTAATCCGAGACCATGGGGGAATAATACTAGAGGGGGAGAGAGATCCTTCACGAGGAGGTGTGTGGAAGAAGGGGAGTGAGGGGGGACTTTTATAGGAGGAGGGGGTACCTCCCATGGTCGGGCGCCCATGGGAGGGTGACTCCTCACCTCCCCCATTTATGTGGTGGTAACCCCTCCACATTAAAATGCCCCTTCACATTCTCTTTTAAAGTCTCCACTTTAAATGCATTAAATTTCTCCAAATTTAATGCTCCCTCATTTAATAAAACTCTTTTATTAATTTTATTCAGAATTTTGTTAATTACTTTAATTAACAAACATTCACATAAAACCCCTGCAACATTTCAATATTACATGCAGAACCAATTTCAGCAATTTCAGTTTTGGTGTCTATTGAAATAATTCCAGCGCTTTCTTAAATCTTTATCTGAAACATATTTGCTCCAAATGGTGTCGGTATCCCTTAAGTGTGTCACCATACGGTTTGCGAATAATGCAGACATGATCGAGACCCCTCTCAGATCAATAATCAGAAGCGGGACCTGGAGATCCATACTGACTCCTACACATTCAACGATGACTTCTGTGATCGTGAGAACCTTTAACGCTAATAAATAAATCCCTTTGTCTCGCGATATATTACATGTCCGAGATTCGATCATTGGTATCTCCATACCTAGTTTGATCTCGTTACCGACATGCACTCTTTTCTCGTTCCCGTGATATAACATTCTAGTGATCACATCACTTGTTTGCAAGCTAACCAATGCGATATCACCGAGAGGGCCCAGAGTATATCTACCCGTCATCGGGATGGACAAATACCACTCTTGATCCATGAGCCTCAACATAACACCTTTGTAGTACTGAACCCACCTTTATAGTCACCCCGTTACAGTGTGACGTTTCATGTTATCAAGATACTCTTCCGGTGTTAGCAATTAACATGATCTCATGGTCTAAGGACTAAGATTACTTCGTATGACGTTATAGCAATATAAACATAATGACTTTGATCGTAATGCTATACTTCGAATGAATGTTCATCACATCATTCCACCAATGTTGTGACCTCGTTATTAACAACATCCAATGTCCATGATTAGGAAACCTTGATCATCTTGTTAATCAACGAGCTAGTTTATCCATGATTAGGAAACCTTGATCATCTTGTTAATCAACGAGCTAGTTTATATGAGAGGCATTACTAGGAACTTTGTATTTTGTTTATTAAACACACATGTATTAACGTTTCCAATTAATACAATTATAGCATGCAAAATAAACATTTATCATAAACATGGAATAACATAATAACCACTTTATTATTGCCTCTCGGGCATATTCCCTTCAGTCTCCCACTTGCACTAGAGTCAATAATCTAGTTTGAAGAACTTTGCGTATTGAACACCTATGGCTTTCTGGTGTTGCATATACGCGATTGCTAGTGGTTAACATAATCTCTGGATCTGACAATTTCAGGTCTGTGTGTATTTGCATGTCTTTGCCTCTCTACGCATCACTCATTCTCAAATGAGATGGCATTGTATAAATTCGGTCCCTTGGTGAGACCTTTTAGTTCGTTCAGATTAAAATATGTTGATATTATTGTCATACAATATATCTTCATAGTATTAGCCCACTTTGAACCACACCTAGTTTGATAACAAACTACTTAACGCAAATGTCCTCCTTTGCTGCTACTATAGCAGTCATATACGTAGCCTTTCGTTGTAGTATCCGTCACAATGTCTCAACTTTGGAACTCATCCAAATCCATCATGGAATATCCTTTCCATTACATTGTGCCACCCATAGTCTAAATTGAGATAAATTTTAATTTGTATCTTATGACAAAACTAGTATCAATGTAACACTTTACAATGAACTACCTTTAACTATTTGTCACTTATACATGATATATTCTTAGTTCTTCCAAAGCTCGTAAGAATATCTTTACTATCGTCCAATGATCATCTTATGAATCATTCTGGTATGTGCTCATAACGTTTAGAGCATAGGACATTCTGGATATATACATATCACGGTATAATCGATCAAAATCTTCATGTGATTTTACTCACCAAGTGTTGAAACACTTGAATCTTGATACAATCCTTTCCATGCAGCAAGAACCTTTCTTGTTGTTTTCATATTGAACCCTTTAAATATCTCATATATGTATGTCTGGCACAACCATATTAGCGCCTCAATCTATCCATATAGATATTGATGCCAAATCTTCCGGTTTTGCCCAAGTCTTTCATCGAAATCTTATTTTAATGAAATTCTTAACTTGTGTCAATACAAGATACATCATTTCCAATCAACAATATGTCCTCTACATAATGTATTAGAAATATGTCTCAGCGCTCCCACTTAATTTCTTGCAAATGCAAGCATCTTCATCATCTCCGATGAATTTAAACTCTTTTAACATTTTCATCATGGTGAAGATTCCAACTCCTCTATGCTTACTTCAACTATTAAAGTTTGCATGTCCTTTTAGCACCCTTTGAATTAACAAAAACCCTTCGGACTATGTCTTGTACATGTCCTAGGTAACCATTCTATTAGAAGAACATTGTTTTGTTTGTTCAACTACCATACATCAAATTATATGTAGTGGTTGCTACATTAATCCGTCAAGACTAAATATCGCTATGAAAGATCAAATCTTGTCATAGTCAACTCCTTGAACATTGTCGTAAACTTCTTTCCGACATGTCGACTATTTCATAGATGTTAAACATCCATGTCTATTTCTTTATAGATCCAAACACGACCGATAGGCTTCACGCCTTTCCAGAGGGTCTTCCAAGTTAAGAAACTTGATTTCTCGTGTATGGATACTATCACGGATTCTATGACTTCTAGTCATTTTATGGAGTCAGGGCCCATCATCGCTTCTTTGCATGTAGTCGGTTCATCATTGTCAAAACAATAACAACTTTCTTATCAAATCACACCATTTGATTCTTACCGACCCACACGGTTCAATAGGAACTCTAATCTCCGAGATCACAACCTTTGTAATCACGGGAGCCATGAGCATTGTGGCCGCCACCGGGACACTTTCCGGCGCTGCGCTACATAGCACATATAGCTAGGGTTGAACAACCTTATCCAAGTTCTATTGTCCTCCCACTTAACTTTTCGCGAAAAATTCCTTCAAAAGAAACTTGACGTTCCAAGTAACAAACTCTTTTGTCCTCGGTGTTATAGAGAAATTCCCAACAAATTCTTTGGGATAACATACAAAGACGTGCTTATCCGACTTTGGTTGTAAACATTTTACTTATGCATAGCATACCAAAATTTAAGAAAAGACAATTCGGGTTTTATCCCAAACCATAACCTATATGGTGTCATTTCAACGGATCATGATGGTGCTCTTTTCAGTGTAAAAGCGGTAGTCTCTAAAGCTTTAATCCTTAAAACATAATGGTAGTTTTATCAATGACACCTTTGATCTTACCATGTCAAACATGGTTTGATTTCATCTCTCGAATATGCCATACTCCTATGGTTTATCGGGAAACACAAATCATGGAACAATTCCTCAAATCTTAAGTGTTTTGCTAAACATGTAACTCAAATATCTTCCTTTATGATCGAATCATAAACTCTTTATTTTCTTGTTACAATGATTTTTCACTTCATCTTGAAAGTCTTTGAACAATTTTCAAATGTTTCATACTTCTTCCTTATTAAGTAAATATATAGATATATTCACTCAAATTTCTGGAGAAAGCATATGAAGCAAAAAGATCCATCGCATATGGCTACACATAATGGACTATGCACATCAGCACGCACAATTTCCAATAAGCTAGTCATATGTTCCTCTTTGGCCTATGAACGGAGTTTCAATTATCTCGAGGAAAGTCTCACAAGCGTCAATTGATCAAAATCAAAGACTCCAAAAATCCATCAACATGGATTTTCTTCATGTTTTCTTTCCAATATAATTTAAACAGCGATGTCACTTCATAAGTGATCTTTCAATCATTTGTCTTGCGACATTTTAGCAATAATGTTTATGGATGTGATTTCTCCCACTAGACTTGTAAAAGTTCATCCATCCATTATGGAATACAGTAATTATTTGAGCAACCATTGTTCTCATAATACCAGAACAAAATAACAATTATTTAAACAAATCTTGAAGGCTAGGTTTGATGACAACGAAAAACACAATAACACTTTATTTGTTTTCGATGAACATCATCACTTATTCTCTTGCTAGTTACTTAGGCCATTGCAGTTCATGAATTACGTTGTCCTATATGACACTTCATACCAACCAATTCGGTATCCAATACCGGTATCCAATACCTAAGAACCACATTATTTAACAAGCAAGGAATACAACCATAACATGTATATCTTCTATATACCTAAGCTGGACATTCCCAACCTTTTCTTTTCTGCCAAATAGTTTATAGATTCTCTTTCAACAATTCATTTTCTTTTAAAAGAATCTATAAACATCAATAGTGGTGTCATTCACATGACACATAGTACAAAGTGTATATAGTCAAATACTAATACCTTTGGACTTGCACTTTGAAGTGGATCACCATCATCAAATGTTTGATGTTATTTCAAAAATCCATTCTTTAGTAATCTTTTAGTGTAGTAAACATTTTACTTACATCTTCTATTCATCCTTATAATGCCAACTTTCATGATCAAGCTACCATAGCCTATAAGAAAGAATCGCGGGTATAATGTTAGTTCCCAAAGCGTTTTTGGGAGATCCAGATGCCTAGCATCTCCATCCTTCACAAATTCTCATACAATATGAAAACATGTATTTTGCTAAATTATACTCTATCATAATGCAACCAAAAACATTGTTTTCAGATATCACAATATCTTCCACACATGATGGTTTCTGAAACAATTTTTCAGCTCCTATATAATCATGATATTAAAACAACTTTTGAATATCAATAATCATGGAGGCAAACATGATACTTTAGATACTAACATTGGAATTCTTACTCTTGATTTAATACTACTTATTAAACTTCATGGAGTAAATAGAGTTTTCTTAAAGTTTGCAATAGGACTTATAAACTATAAATTGACATTCAAAACAATATGATACCAGTTCATAAAGTAAATATCCAGAATTCTATAGTTCTATTATCTCAATTAAAACTAAGCATAAGGTAGTGAACAGACGCCAATGACTACAACAAATTATGCAAATTCACTTCGATTTAGTTTATGACAAATTGAGTTCGACTAATCCAAATTAGAAATGAACTCCCACTCAAAAACGACATCCCTCGTGCCTTTTTGTTGATTACATGAACCAAATCCACTACACCAAGTCCGATCATCACGTGAGTCGGTGTAGCTTCAAAGGCGAGCATCAATATGGGCATCATATCAACTATATGACTCATGCTTAACCTTTCGGTCCGTGTTCCGAGGCCATGTCTGTACATGCTAGGCTCGCCAAGTAAGAACCTTAGTACTCGTGTGTGTAAAACTGTCTTACACCCGTTGTATGAAAGCGTAGAGTCGAGTACACCCGATCATCACGTGATGTCTCGAAACACGATCCATAGAATGGTGCATACTTAAGGAAGAACACATTTTTATCTTGATATCTAAATGAGGGATCATCTTAAAATGCTACTAAAATGCCAAACTAGCAATATAAGATGCAAACATCTAATGTGTAAAGTGAGATGATATGGTCCATGCATTTGATCTCTATCATATGCATCATGGTATGATCTCTATCATTCCTTTGTGTGTAAGGCCAAGGTCTATGGAACTTACACGTTAGGTGTGTTGTAAGAGTATCTATCATACATCTACTTACAACATTACCATATCATGACACTAGCCCAGCAACGATCTAAACTAGATGCCTCTACTTTATCCATTGCAAGTTTTACGTGGCTTAGGGCTTTCGGAGATAGAACCGGTCTTACCTACGAACATGAACCACAACGAGGATAACCAAGTTATTAGCAACTCGTTGTAAATCAGATATTGACTATAGTAGGAGAGACAGACACCTGCCAGCCACTTATGCAACACAAGTTGCATGTCAGTCGTGGAACCGGTCTCATGTACGATGACATGTAAGGTTGGTCCGGGCCGCTTCATCCCACTATGCCACCAATATCCAAAATACATAGAAGGTGCAATAACATGATCATCATCGCCCACACATAAACATATGTGTACTACCCGTGCAAAGCACCTACGCATAGATCAGGCTCTGATACCACTATTGGGTCCGCAGCATAGAAAACAAAAAATTTCCTACGATGAGAACTATACGCCAAGATCTATCTACTAGATACAGAGCAACGGGTGGATATACATCAATGGAGAACTTACCCTCGAAGACAATGAGTTTTGTTAACAAGTAGGAACTCGTGGATGATGTAGTCGTACGCTTGCCGATCTCAAGATCGTGATGAAGTCCAGCAGGTCCGGCTCTAGCACGTCCTTCAGATCCAGCTCCAGCAAGTCCAGCACCACCAAGTCCAGCACCGCCAAGCAGCGGTGCATCCATGATCACACACACGTCCGGAACCCCGACAACCTCCGTCCCTCGCTCCAGCAAAGCAGCGGAAGCAGTAACTCCTTTCCAGATAAAGCCACCGGGAACATGTATCTCGCTAATCCGAGACCATGGGGGAATAATACTAGAGGGGGAGAGAGATCCTTCACGACGAGGTGCGAGGAAGAAGGAGTGAGAGGGGGGCCTTTTATAGGAGGAGGGGAGGGTGTCCCTTCACCTCCCCCATTCATGTGGTGGTAACCCCCTCCACATTAAAATGCACCTTCACATTCTCTTTTAAAGTCTCCACTTTAAATGCATTAAATTTCTCCAAATTTAATGCTCCCTCATTTAATAAAACTCTTTTATTAATTTTATTCAGAATTTTGTTAATTACTTTAATTAACAAACATTCACATAAAACCCCCTGCAACATTCAATATTACATGTAGAACCAATTTCAGCAATTTCACCCGAAACAGTTTCGGTGTCTATTGAAATAATTCCAACGCTTTCTTAAATCTTTATCTGAAACATATTTGCTCCAAATGGTGTCGATATCCCTTAAGTGTGTCACCCTACAGTTCGCAAATAATGCAGACATGATCGAGACCCCTCTCAGATCAATAATCAGAAGCGGGACCTGGAGATCCATACTAACTCCTACACATTCAACGATGACTTCTGTGATCGTGAGAACCTTTAACGCTAATAACTAAATCCCTTTGTCTCGCGATATATTACATGTCCGAGATTTGATCATCGGTATCTCCATACCTAGTTTGATCTCGTTACCGACATGCACTCTTTTCTCGTTCCCGTGATATAGCATTCTAGTGATCGCATCACTTGCTTGCAAGCTAACCAATGTGATATCACCGAGAGGGCCCAGAGTATATCTATCAGTCATCGGGATGGACAAATCCCACTCTTGATCCATGAGCCTCAACATAACACCTTTGTAGCACTGAACCCACTTTTATAGTCACCCTGTTACGGTGTGACGTTTCATGTTATCAAGATACTCTTCCGGTGTTAGCAATTAACATGATCTCATGGTCTAAGGACTAAGATTACTTCGTATGACGTTATAGAAATATAAACATAATGACTTTGATCATAATGCTATACTTCGGATGAATGTTCATCACATCATTCCACCAATGTTGTGACCTCGTTATTAACAACATCCAATGTCCATGATCAGGAAACCTTGATCATCTTGTTAATCAACGAGCTAGTTTATATGAGAGGCATTACTAGGAACTTTGTATTTTGTTTATTAAACACACATGTACTAACGTTTCCAATTAATACAATTATAGCATGCAAAATAAACATTTATCATAAACTTGGAATAACATAATAACCACTTTATTATTGCCTCTCGGGCATATTCCCTTCATCAACATCATATGTATATTGTGATATGATATGGTCCTTCTTGCGCCTTGATCTCCATAGAGCGCTCTGGCATGATCTCCATCTTGCCCTTGGTTTGACGCCAAGTCCACGACGCCTCCACCAGGTCGTCCTTCAGAACAATGACTATTACTATACTACTTAGTAACAGAAAAGTAAACTACTTTACCTTCGCAACGACCAATGCCATATCATAATCACATTCCCCTATAAAATAAAGTTAGATGCCTCTACATTATCTATTGCAAGTTTTACGTGGTTATTAGGGCTTTCGCAATAGAACCGGTTCTAATCTGCGAACTTTCCAACCACAACATGGATCCGACAGTTGTCTCTACTACACCCCTTTCAGGGCCCTCCGTTGTAAATGATATGTCAACTATTGAATGAGAGATAGACACCCGCTAGCCACTTATATGGTACAAGCCGTATGTTGAGCGTGGAAACAGTCTCGCGTACGAATACGCATAAGGTCGGTCCGGGCCGCTTCATCAAACAATACCGCGATATAACCAAGTACACGTTAGAGGGTAACAACTAAGGGATCAATGCCCGCACAATACTTGTGCGTACTGGCCGTACAACACTCCTACACATAGATCGGCTCTAATACCACTAAAGGGGATCCGCAGCAGAAAACAAAAATTCCTACGTTGGAACCCCAAAACTTCCTAGGATCTATCTATGTAGTAATGCGGTAACGGCCAATGCATAGAGAATACATACCCTTGTAGACCGCACACGGTTAACGTTCCGAGGGGAACGTGGTTGATGTAGTCGTACTCGTAGCCGACCTCAAGGTCGTGAAGCTCCTTGCAGGTCACCCCTTGCTCCTTCTTCATAGTGCAGCCTCTCCGACTCACGATATTTAAGCGCCCCAAGTGTTGCGCCTTGTGTCTTCGTACACATCCGGTGCATGATGAGACCTCTGGCTCCCTGATCCTGCAGGAAGTGCGGAAGTTGATATTCGGCTAGGAATCCCTGCAGCGCAACGGCGTACTGCAGGTGTGCCTTGTTCGCACAACCCAAACTTGGGGTCATAAGGGCTAGAGAGAGAGGGAAGGAGGAAGTCAACCAAAGGACTTATCCAAAATTGGTGTGTTGGGTGTCTTTTAATCCCACCCATAGGCACCTCCTTATATTGGCTAAGGAAGGTGTACCCTCCCCTTTAGGTGCCCCATGTGGGACTAAATAACAAAGGAATAAACAGGAATTTTGGGCTAACAGCCGGATGGGCCAGCATCTTAGCCCAATAGTCAAACAACAACATTAAGCAGTAGCTAGGAGGCAGCATCGGCTGGGTGGGGCTTTGGCCGTGGCCCACCTCATACCCCACAGCTGCCTATGGCGGTAGCGACCCGGATGGGCTGGTCTTGCGCGTGCCGACCCACTGGTCTAGCACCCCAGCTCCCCACCCCGGGTGGGCCTGACGCCGGCCTGCCCGGGCGGGCTGGCGGTCAGGTGTGGCCCACGGTGGCCTGGCCTATCCGCTCCGGGTGGGCCGCCTGCCCCTATGGCCAGGGTGGGCTTTGAGGCCTGGTGCGTCCCGGCCAGCTCGCCCACCTACGCTCGCCCTTAGTGGGCTGGCTGGCCCACAGCGACAACAGCTGTTTTTTTCTTTTTCTTTTCCTTTTTCCAGCAGTTTTATTTCTAGGCCTTTTCCCTCTAGGATTTGGCCTAATATAAAAGTTGCCTTTTATAAATCTTAATTTAAATATTATTTAGAATATATTAATTTATAATTAACATATAATAAATGTATATTCAAATTCCCATTTATCCGAAAGCACTTTTCCGGTCTTTTCATTTATTCTTTCTCCGAACAACTTCGGATCTCTCTGCGGAACAATTCCGGCTTTCTCTTTCTCTACTTTGATTCTGTCTTACGAATGATCGCTCTCATCGTACCCTTAAGCGTATCCTCTCACGGCTCGGGAATGCTCTAGACATGATCTAAATCAATGATCACCAGAGGGACCAGGGATATCCATGTGACCCCTATGCATTCCTGATGACAATGTTGTTTGAACCGCTAAATTTAGCATCCAATTCCTTTTTTTCTTGATATGACTTGTCCGAGATCCGATCATTGGTATCACATACCTTGTTCAATCTCGTTCACAACAAGTTCTGTTTTCTTATTACCGTGATATTACATCCCCGTGACCGAGTCACATGTTGCAACATTTATGGATGTAATCTCACCAAGCCGGCCATATGTATCTTTACCCGTCATGTGGGTGAACAAATCCCGGTCTTGCAGTCACATGTCATCTACTGTTCCTTTGGAATGCCCAACATACACCTTTATGGCCACCGTATTACCAGATGACGGTTGATGCAGTCTAAGTAGCCTTGGGAAACAGTGAGTAATATGAGCTCACGGTCTAAGGAAAAGGAGTCTAGGTATAGCTGTTGCAACAATGATGTTATGGGGTAACCCCGTGGGTGGCCCGATCTTCATGGATCTCGTGGTCAAATCGATGGGAAAGCGAGGGGAAAGGGAGAAGGTAGCGGAAGTGGACGCACACCTCGCGAAGAACACGATGAACACACGCAAAACTCACATGATACAAGGCCGATTGCTCTCGCTGGTGGCCACCGATCCGATAGAATCCTCGCAAGGAAAGATCGGTCAACATGCTCCCTCGATCCCACACGGAGAGGGAAGAACACCTTGGAGAGGGTCTTGACGTCTTGGCAAAGGGACACTGATGCCAAGGCCTTGTACAACGAGGGAGGCGTGATGCAAACTCCAACGAGGTGGTGACGATAGTCGATCCCCTTTGGTAGAAGGGGATGAGGAAAAACTAGAGATTCGACAAAGGGGGTTTTCTTTAGTCTATCATCTATGCCTAAGGGATACATGAGGGGGGGCTCTATTTATAGGCCAGCCACTTACATAGGGGTAGTTTGGGCATAATACTAGGGTTGCAACATAATAAGGGGGTACATGGGTCATGGCCCATTGTTGTTGTTGAGGCGCCAGTCTTAACGTAGTACCGGTCCTCGGGTTGTACACCGGAGAAGCGGCTTCAGGGAGCGGTAGCTCCGGGCTTCAGCTGTCGTCGAGCTCCAGGTCCAGTAGTACCGGTTGGCCAACCGGTGGTACCGCTTGGGGGCGGTAGTACCACAAGACGATACCGGGGCGTCCAGAGGCGATGGCGTGGGCTTCAGTCATGGCCGGTAGTACCACTGGGGCTGAGAGGTAGTACCAGGACGCGGTAGTACCGCTGTTGGGAGCGGTAGTACCACTCACGTCTGTCTTCTTGGGTGACTTGGGGACGAGCTTGGACTTGGTGTTGTAGATGTAGTAGCATCCGTAGGACGGGCTGCATCAGCTACCCCCCTTTGAAAAGAGTCGTCCTCGACTCTAGACGCTCGTCATGTAGAGGTGGTCGAGAGACATTCTTGATCCTGGGGTTCACCATGTAGTCGTCCTCGAGAAGCGTGATGTGGCAACTCTTCAATGTTCCTTCACTTTCCATGTAGCCTACAAAAGCAAAGCAACACTCAAAGAGTAGCCAATTCATGAAGATTATAGGATGAGTCCTCAAGTAGAAGGAAGTCACCTTATGGTGTAGACATAGCTCGATGAAGGGCATCCATAGGTAACTCTGTATGGTTTGTCTTGTCAACTCTTGGGTGGTAGAGGTTGACGTGTATGCATTCATACCCTCGCACAACAAAGACCAAGCAACATATGTTTGTGTGCGATAGAGGAGCATGTCATTTGTGGCATGTCCATTCTTGTTCACAACACTATTAGCACAACTCAAGTATAGCAAACAAAATGCATATGCAAGGTCAAAGTGCATGGAAGTTAATTGAACATCATCCAAATGTGGGAACTCGAAAACTCCATATAACGTCTTAGTGTGGCACTCAAAGCAATGGACTAAAACATTGGTCAACATCTTTGATGCAAGGATAGGATAATTCGGCAAAAACACATGAGGAAAGATATCCAAAACAACATCATTATGTGTGCAAGCCAACCATTGGAAAGAACAATTGTTCAATATGTTGGATGCCATACACATATCATCAAAATCCAAAATCATGGGGGTATGAGTATTGCAAGCGGAAGAAAAAGCAATGTGTTTGCAAACAAACCATATGAAAGAGCAAGTGGTCCTTATGTTTGTTGCAACAACAATACGAGAGACTTGGAAGCTCTCATGACAATACATGCTCAAAATGGCATTATGGTTGCACACAAAACATCGGATAGAGAAATTGTTCAACATTTTTGTGGCAACACACAAAGCATCAATATTCAATGGCAACGAAACATGATTGTCACAAGGTGAAAGAATACCATCAACATGCTTGCAAGCAAACCATAGTAAAGAGCAATTTTTCAACATGAAAGATGAAAAGCATGCAAAAGGTATCAGAGCTAGGTTCGATCTTGAACTCACTTGGGGGATGCTCTCTAGAGCTCTTTTTGTCAACTCGTGCTCAACCGAGGTTGACATTGTTGTGCGGCTACCTACACACATCATAGATAAAAGGAATAACGTGTGTGCATGGTAGGGAAACACATCATCCATCATGATGTATCTCTTATTGTGCACATCACCATTAGTGTCAAGCAAGTATGAAATAGATGCATGGTGAGTATGAAAGTGGTGGACATGCTTATCCCGGCATTTACCAAAATCTCCAATATTTGAGAAAGCTATGGGGGCCATCTCAATAGAAATCATATGATAAATATTGTTGCGGGCAAAACAAGTGAAAGAGCAATCATCCAACTTATTGCAAGCAACGGGAGAGATTGTAAAACATCCATGACAAAGCATTGTCCAAGGGGTACCATTGGTAACATCATTGTAAGCAAAACATTGGAAAGAGCAATTGTTCAACAAAGTGCAAGCAATGATATCATCAACATAACATGTAGAGCATATCATGTCTATGGAAATATCATGACAATAAAAGGATTCCACATGGTCATCATGATGCTTAGCATAATCAACACATGGGAATAAGATTGGAACATATGTCATGTCACAAGTATCATCCATAGCATGCAAATCATCACAAATCATCATGTCCACTAGTAGGATCATGGCATCATCAACACCTGTATGTTTACCTTGTTCATACCTCTCATATGATGTGGGTGTTGTGGTAGTGTTGGCCTCCATGTGGGCGACTTCTTCCTCATGTATGTGGATGGCATCATCTTCATCCACCATGCTCATCTTCTTGGTCGGAGACATCATCATCTCCAAGCTTGGCGCTTCTTGATCCATGGAACCTATCACAACATGAGGAAACACACTAGAGGTAGAGGGTAAGTCGTTAGAAATCAAAGTGGTCTCACATGACCTATCAACTACCACTCTCAACTCACTCGGTGTATCACTCATGCCCTCCAAGTGGAAGCACTCAATCTCACATATGGTGGAGTCGATCATCTCACTCTTTGTTTCACTCAAGTGGGCTAAGTGGCTCTCATACTCACATGGTATTGGCACCACATCATCACTCAAGCATATGGGGGTAGGCTCAGTTCTCTCAACTCCATGCGCCTCCTTTGGTGAAGGGAAAGTCCCATGCTCACCATTCTCGACCTTGTCGTCGCCATCTTGTGGTAGTGGTGGAAGTAGGCTCATGTTGTTGTCGAGAGCGGTGCTCGGATCGACTTCATCACATATGTGTCCTTGGCTTCCTCCATCTTGAAGTGTAGACTCTTGGCATGAAGCTTGATGGCGTGGAGGAGAGCTTGCTCTTGGTGCCCTTTTGGTTGTGGCACGAGTAGTTGAAGGCGCCTTATGATGGTGTCGATGGAGGTCATTGGCGTGCCTTGCCAAAGGTTGATGTAGATGGCGCACTTGGTCATCCACATGACACTCACGACGATTCTCCTTTTCCTTGGCACTCTTCTTGGTGAGGCATTGTAATGAGCGCAAAGCATCATTAGTCTTTTCCATCATTCTCATGGTTTTGGCGAAGTGTTGTCCATGTCACTCTTGAAGTTGTTGATGGAGCTTTTGAACTTGTCCATGTGATGGTGGACCTTGGCGCTCTCGAGGTGGGGGCTCCCTCTTGGTCGATGTGACTTGAGGAGCTTGTCATTGTCGTTCTTGAAGTCTTCCATGCTTGGGTAGTTATTGTTGTTGTAGAACTCCATATCAGCCAAGCATGTGGAGCCATTGTCGGTGTAGTGCTCCATCATGTCATCCATGCTTGTGGAGGCATATGCACGGTGGATCATCGTAGATTCTTCATAGATATCATCCTCGGCTCAGGAGTCCCTAGACATGATTCAGAAGACCAAGTGGTGTATATGGAAGTGTTAGGGGGGGGTAGGGATGCAACGTCAAACCTTACTTTACCTTGGAAGATAGTATCGTGCAAGTGGCAACACTTGAGAGCAATCAAAACCAAGCAAAGTGAAGTTCACGCGGAACACCAAAACCAACTAACCACTAAAAAACACACACACACAAAGCTTATGGTGTATAGGTATGGAAGGTGGCGTGTCCAAGAACAATCCGAAATCAAGATATTTTAATGGCAAGTAAAGAACCACGATGATCACAAAGCAAACAAGTCAATCCACAAGATAGGAATTATATACAAGGAAATGCACACGGTGGGATAAATGGGACTTGTGCGACGGAGAAAGTGAGCTAAGAACCAAATGATGACCTAGCAAAGACTATAAGCTCGTGTCGCACAAGTGCAAGGAGATACGCTAGTTCGATTGCAATAAATTGGTGGGCTACAAGATATGCACAATAAGTATCACCTATTTGATGTTCATCGAGCTTGCGCTTCCTATTCTATGAGGCACTTGTTTCTTTCTTTCTCTTTTTCTTATTTTTCTTTTTCTATTTTTTTCTCTTTTTTTTCACTTGCCTTTTCCTTGTGCCAACAACTATACAAGATAACTATATGAGATAGCGCTCACAATTTTTTCTCGGAATTCTACAAGGTATCAAATGTGCATAGCCCAAGAAATCATAGGTGGAACTAGTCTTAATATGTGTTTGTTGAACGCAAAGATAGTGTAGCTCACAAAGGAATGCAAGTGGGGAGAAGTGGCGGATTTTTATACATTTCGTCGTTGATCTTCACCCTTTAATGGTGGATTCCGCCTTTCTCACGGAATTTTTATGGATTAGATAGCATGAACCACTTATATGATGATGTAGAGATCCTTCTCCTCTTCGAAACAAGCTAAAGAATACCAAAATCCGAGTTCGTATGCAAAAGTTATGCTCAAAACGGTGAGAGGCTGAAATCTGGGAATTCGGCTATGTTTTTGTTTGTACCGGGCGGTAGTACCGGGTTTTTGAGCGGTAGTACCGGTGTTCCAAAGGCCCGGTAGTACTGTTTAGGTACCGGGGATGTGCGGTAGTACCGGATGTCGCAGAAACACCCAGTTTTGACGCGTTTTCACGATTTTGGGGCGATTTGGGCAGAAAATCTTCAAGAAAAACACCAAATCGGAGAGGTAAATGATGGAATTAGGCCATGGTAACACAGGGGAAGGTAGATCAACAAGTTTAGCAAGTAATCCACTGATCAAAACCTACCAAAACGCACTCAAATCAGAGATCGGTCCAAACCACGAATTGGGGCTATTTTTGGTGGAATTTTCGAATTTATGGGGAAAAGACCAAATCGAGGAGAAATCCGTGGCAACCAAAAGCTGCTGATACCATATGTTATGGGGTAACCCCGTGGGTGGCCCGATCTTCACGGATCTCGTGGTCAAATCGATGGTAAACCGAGGGGAAAGGGAGAAGGTAGCGGAAGCGGACGCACACCTCGCGAAGAACACGATGAACACACACAAAACTCACACGATACAAGGCCGATTGCTCTCGCTGGTGGCCACCGATCCGATAGAATCCTCGCAAGGAAAGATCGGTCAACATGCTCCCTCGATCCCACACGGAGAGGGAAGAACACCTTGGAGAGGGTCTTGACGTCTTGGCAAAGGGACACTGATGCCAAGGAATTGTACAACGAGGGAGGCGCGATGCAAACTCCAACGAGGTGGTGACGATAGTCGATCGCCTTTGGTAGAAGGGAATGAGGCAAAACTAGAGATTCCACAAAGGGGGTTTTCTTTAGTCTATCATCTATGCCTAAGGGATACATGAGGGGTGGGGGCTCTATTTATAGGCCAGCCACTTACATAGGGGTAGTTTGGGCGTAATACTAGGGTTGCAACATAATAAGGGGGTACATGGGCAGTGGCCGAGCTGTTGAGGCGCGTAGGCCCAGTCTTGACCGGTAGTACAGGTCCTCGGGTCCTGTAGTACTGGACCAAAGCGGTAGCGGCTTCAGGGAGCGGTAGCTCCAGGCTTCAGGTATCGTCGAGCTCCAGGTCCAGTAGTACCGATAGTACCGCTTGGGGGCGGTAGTACCGCAAGCCGATACTGGGGCGTCCAGAGGCGATGGCGTGGGATTCAGTCATGGCCGGTAGTACCGCTGAGGCTGAGCGGTAGTACCGGGGTGCGGTAGTACCGCTGTTGGGAGTGGTAGTACCGCTCGCTCTGTCTTCTTGGGTGACTTGGGGATGAGCTTGGACTTGGCGTTCTAGATGTAGTAGCGTCCGTAGGACGGGCTGCATCAAATGAACTATATGACTTGATCGTGTTGCAATCCTTCGAGGAATGTCCATCACATCATTCTCCAATGATATGACCCTGTTGTCAATTGGCATAAATGCCCATGATCTTGAAACCTAGATCATCCTCATGACCAAAGAACTATTATGAATAGTGTTGGGTCCACAGCATAGAAAATAAAAAATTCCTATGATGAGAACTATACGCCAAGATCTATCTACTAGATACAGAGCAACGGGTGGATATACATCCATGGAGAACTTACCCTCGAAGACAACGAGTTTTGTTAACGACTAGGAACTCGTGGATGATGTAGTCGTACGCTTGCCGATCTCAAGATCGTGATGAAGTCCAGCAGGTCCGGCTCCAGCACGTCTATCAGATCCAGCTTCAACAAGTCCAGCACCACCAAGTCCAACACCGCAAAGCAGCGGTGCATCC
Source organism: Avena insularis (assembly GCA_023614405.1). Classification (NCBI taxonomy): domain Eukaryota; kingdom Viridiplantae; phylum Streptophyta; class Magnoliopsida; order Poales; family Poaceae; genus Avena; species Avena insularis. Next base: position 87,386,625 of record CM042696.1, on the reverse strand, counting down.
GTGATCGCACACACGTCCGGTACCCCGACAACCTCCGTCCCTCGCTCCAGCAAAGCAGCGGAAGCAGCAACTCCTTTCCAGATAAAGCCACCGGTAACATGTATCTCGCTAATCCGAGACCATGGGGGAATAATACTAGAGGGGGAGAGAGATCCTTCACGAGGAGGTGTGAGGAAGAAGGAGTGAGAGGGGGGCCTTTTATAGGAGGAGGGGAGGGTGTCCCTTCACCTCCCCCATTCATGTGGTGGTAACCCCCTCCACATTAAAATGCACCTTCACATTCTCTTTTAAAGTCTCCACTTTAAATGCATTAAATTTCTCCAAATTTAATGCTCTCTCATTTAATAAAACTCTTTTATTAATTTTATTCAGAATTTTGTTAATTACTTTAATTAACAAACATTCACATAAAACCCCTGCAACATTTCAATATTACATGAAGAACCAATTTCAGCAATTTCACCCGAAACAGTTTTGGTGTCTATTGAAATAATTCCAGCGCTTTCTTAAATCTTTATCTGAAACATATTTGCTCCAAATGGTGTCGGTATCCCTTAAGTGTGTCACCCTACAGTTTGCAAATAATGCAGACATGATCGAGACCCCTCTCAGATCAATAATCGAAGAAGGACCGAGATCCATCTCTCCTACACATTCAACGATGACTTCTGTCATCGTGAGAACCTTTAACGCTAATAACTAAATCCCTTTGTCTCGCGATATATTACATGTCCGAGATTCGATCATCGGTATCTCCATACCTAGTTTGATCTCGTTGCCGACATGCACTCTTTTCTTGTTCCCGTGATATAACATTCTAGTGATCGCATCACTTGCTTGCAAGCTATCTTAATGTGATATCACTGGGAGGGCCCAGAGTATATCTATCCGTCATCGGGATGGACAAATCCCACTCTTGATCCATGAGCCTCAACATAACACCTTTGTAGCACTGAACCCACCTTTATAGTCACCCTGTTACGGTGTGACATTTGATGTTATCAAGATACTCTTCCGGTGTCAGCAATTAACATGATCTCATGGTCTAAGGACTAAGATTACCTAGTATGATATTATAGCAATATAAACATAATGACTTTGATCGTAACGCTATACTTCGAATGAATTTTCATCACATCATTCCACCAATGTTGTGACCTCGTTATTAACAACATCCAATGTCCATGATCAGGAAACCTTGATCATCTTGTTAATCAACGAGCTAGTTTATATGAGAGGCATTACTAGGAACTTTGTATTTTGTTTATTAAACACACATGTATTAACGTTTCCAATTAATACAATTATAGCATGCAAAAAAAACATTTATCATAAACATGGAATAAGATAATAACCACTTTATTATTGCCTCTCAGGCATATTCCCTTCAGTCTCCCACTTGCACTAGAGTCAATAATCTAGTTTGAAAAACTTTGCGTATCGAACACCTATGGCTTTCTGGTGTTGCATATGCGCGATTGCTAGTGGTTAACATAATCTCTGGATCTGATAGTTTCAGGTCCATGTGTATTTGCATGTCTTTGCGTCTCTACGCATCACTCATTCTCAAATGAGATGGCATTGTATAAATTTGGTCCTTTGGTGAGACCTTTAGTTCGTTCGGGTTAAAATATGTTGATATTATTGTCATACAATATATCTTCATAGTATTAGCACACTTTGAACCACACCTATTTTGATAGCAAACTTCTTAACACAAATGCCCTCCTTTGCTGCTACTATAGCAGTTATATACTTAGCCTTTTGTTGTAGTATCCGTCACAATGTTTCAACTTTGGAACTTATCCAAATCCATCATGGAATATCCTTTCCATTACATTGTGCCACCCATAGTCTAAATTGAGATAAATTTAATTTGTATCTTGTGACAAAACTAGTATCAATGTAACACTTTACAATGAACTACCTTTAACTATTTGTCACTTATACATGATATATTCTTAGTTCTTCCAAAGCTCATAAGAATATCTTTACTATTGTTCAATGATCATCTTATGAATCATTCTGGTATGTGCTCATAACATTTAGAGCATAGGAAATTCACGATATATACATATCACGGTATAATCGATCAAAATCTTCATGTGATTTTACTCACCAAGTGTTGAAACACTTGAATCTTGATACAATCCTTTCCATGCAGCAAGAACCTTTCTTGTTGTTTCCATATTGAACCCTTTCAATATCTCATATATGTATGTCTGGCACATCCATATTAGCGCCTCAATCTATCCATATAGATATTGATGCCAAATATTCCGGTTTTGCCCAAGTCTTTCATCGAAATCTTATTTTAATGAAATTCTTAACTTGTGTCAATACAAGATACATCATTTCCAATCAACAATATGTCCTCTACATAATGTATTAGAAATATGTCTCAGCGCTCCCACTTAATTTCTTGCAAATGCAAGCATCTTCATCATCTCCGATGAATTTAAACTCTTTTAACAGTTTCATCATGGTGAAGATTCCAACTCCGCTATGCTTACTTCAACTATTGAAGTTTGCATGCCCTGTTAGCACCCTTTGAATTAACAAAACCTTTTAGACCGTGTCTTGTACACATCCTAGGTAACCATTCTATTAGAAGAACATTGTTTTGTTTGTTCAACTACCATATATCAAATTATATGTAGTGGTTGCTACATTAATCCGTCAAGACTAAATATCGCTATGAAAGATCAAATCTTGTCATAGTCAACTCCCTGAACATTGTCATAAACTTCTTTCCGACATGTCGACTATTTCATAGATGTTAAACATCCATGTCTATTTCTTTATAGATCCAAACACGCCCGATAGGCTTCATGCCTTTCCCGAGGGTCTTCCAAGTTCAGAAACTTGATTTCTCGTGTATGGATACTATCACGGATTCTATGACTTCTAGTCATTTTATGGAGTCAGGGCCCATCATCACTTCTTTGCATGTAGTCGGTTCATCATTGTCAAAACAATAACGACTTGCTTATCAAATCATACTATTTGATTCTTACCGACCCACACGGTTCAATAGGAACTCTAATCTCCGAGATCACACCCTTTGTAATCACGGGAGCCATGAGCATTGTGGCCGCCACTGGGACACTTTCCAAGCGCCATTTACTTTAGCATATAGCTAAGGTTCAACAACCTTATCAAAGTTCTATTGTCCTCCCACTTCACTTTTCATGAAAAATTCCTTCTCAAGAAACTTGACGTTCCAAGTAACAAACTCTTTTGTCCTTGGTGTTATGGAGAAATTCCCAATAAATTCTTTGGGATAACCTACAAAGACGTGCATATCCGACTTTGGTTGTAAACATTTTAATTATGCTTAGCATACCAAAATTTAAGAAAAGACAATTCGGGTTTTATCCCAAACCATAACTTATATGGTGTTATTTCAATGAATCACAATGGTGCTATTTTTAGTGTAGAAGTGGTAGTCTCTAAAGATTTAATCCTTAAAACATAATGGCAGTTTTATAAGTGACACCTTTGATCCTACCATGTCAAACATGGTTTGATTTCATCTCTCGAATATGCCATACTCCTATGGTTTATCGGGAAACATAAATCATGGAACAATTTCTCAAATCTTAGGTGTTTTGCTAAACTTGTAACTCAAATATATCCTTTATGATCCAATCATAAATTATTTATTTTCTTGTTACAATGATTTTTCACTTCATCCTGAAAGTCTTTGAACAATTTTAAAATGTTTCATACTTCTTCCTTATCAAGTAAATATATAAATATATTCACTTAAATTTCTAGAGAAAGCATATGAAGAAAAAAGATCCATCGCATATGGCTACACATAATTGACTATGCACATCAGCATGTACAATTTCCAATAAGCGAGTCATCCGTTCCTCTTTGGCCTATGAACGGAGTTTCAATTATCTCGAGGAAAGTCTCACAAGCGTCAATTGATCAAAGTCAAAGACTCCAAAAATCCATCAACATGGAGTTTCTTCATGTTTTCTTTCCAATATAATTTAAACAGCAATGTCACTTCATAAGTGATCTTTCAATCATTTGTCTTGCGACATTTTAGCAATAGTGTTTATGGATGTGATTTCTCCAACTAGACTTGTAAAAGTTCATCCATCCTTTATGGAATACGGTAATTATTTGAACAACCATTGTTCTCGTAATACCGGAACAAAATAACAATTATTAAAACAAATCTTGAAGGCTAGGTTTGACGACAATGAAAAAAGACAATAACACTTTATTTGTTTTCGATGAACATCATCACATATTCTTTTGCTAGTTACTTTGGCCATTGTAGTTCATGAATTGCGTTGTTCTGTATGACAATTCACACCAACCAATTCGGTATCCAATAACGGTATCCAATACCTCAGAACCACATTGTTTAACAAGCAAGGAATACATCCATAACATGTATATCTTCTATATACCTAAGTTGGACATCTCCAACCTTTTCTTTTCTGCCAAATATTTTATAGATTCTCTTTCAACAATTCCTTTTCTTTTAAAAGAATCTATCAATATCAATATTGGTGTCATTCACATGACACATAGTACAAAGTGTATATAGTCAAATACTAATACCTTTGGACTTGCACTTTGAAGTGGATCACCATCATAAAATGTTTGGTGTTCTTTCAAAAATCCATTCTTTAGTAATCTATTTGTGTAGTAAACATTTTACTTACATCTTCTATTCATCCTTATCATGACAATTTTAATGATCAAGCTACTATAGCCTATAAGGAAGAATCGCGAGTATAATGTTAGTTCCCAAAACCTTTTTGGGAGATCCGGATGATTAACATCTCCATCCTTCACAAATTCTCATACAATACAAGAACATGTATTTTGCTAAATTATAATCTATCATAATGCAACAAAAAACATTGTTTCAGATATCACAATATCTTCCACACATGATGGTTTCTGAAACAATTTTTCAGCTCCTTGATAATCTTGATATTAAAACAACTTTTGAATATCAAAAATCATGGAGGCAAATATGATACTTTAGATACTAACATTGGAATTCTTACTCTTGATTTAATACTACTTATTAAACTTCATGGAGTAAATACAGTTTGCTGAAAGTTTGCAATAGGACTTCTAAACTTTTAAATTGACATTCAAAACAATACGATACCAGTTCGTAAAGTAAATATCCAGAATTCTATAGTTCTATTATCTCAATTAAAACTAAGCATAAGGTAGTGAACAGACTCTAATGACTACAACAAATTATGAAAATTCACTTCGATTTAGTTTATGACAAATTGAGTTCGACTAATCCAAATTAGAAATGAACTCCCACTCAAAAACGACATCCCTCATGCCTTTTTGGTGATTACATGAACCAAATCCACTACAACAAGTCCGATCATCACGTGAGTCGGTGTAGCTTCAAAGGCGAGCATCAATATGGGAATCATATCAACTATATGACTCATGCTTAACCTTTCGGTCCGTGTTCCAAGGCCATGTCTGTACATGCTAGGCTCGCCAAGTAAGAACCTTAGTATTCACGTGTGTAAAACTGTCTTACACCCGTTATATGAAAGCGTAGAGTCGAGTACACCCGATCATCACGTGATGTCTCGAAACACGATCCACAGAACGGTGCATACTTAAGGAAGAACACATTTTATCTTGATATCTAAATGAGGTATCATCTTACAATGCTACAAAAAGCGCCAAACTAGCAGTATAAGATGCTAACATCTAATGTGTAAAGTGAGATGATATGGTCCATGCATTTGATCTCTATCATTTGCATCGTGGTATGATCTCTATCATTCCTTTGTGTGTAAGGCCAAGGTCTATGGAACTTACACGTTGAGTGTGTTGTAAGAGTATCTATCATACATCTACTTACAACAATACCATATCAAGACACTAGCCCAGCAACGATCTAAACTAGACGCCTCTATTTTATCAATTGCAAATTTTACGTGGCTTAGGGCTTTCGGAGATAGAACCGGTCTTACCTACGAACATGAACCACAACAAGGATACCCAAGTTATTAGCAACTCGTTGTAAATCAGAAATTGACTATAGTAGGAGAGACAGACACCCGCCAGCCACTTATGCAAAACAAGTTGCATGTCAGTTGTGGAACCAGTCTCATGTACGATGACATGTAAGGTTGGTCCGGGCCGCTTCATCCCACTATGCCACCAATATCCAAAATACATAGAAGGTGCAATAACATGATCATCATCACCCACATATAAACATATGTGTACTACCCGTGCAAAGCACCTATGCATAGATCAGGCTCTGATACCACTGTTGGGTCCGCAGCATAGAAAACAAAAAATTTCCTACGATGAGAACTATACGCCAAGATCTATCTACTAGATACAGAGCAACGGGTGGATATACATCCATGGAGAACTTACCCTCGAAGACAATGAGTTTTGTTAACAAGTAGGAACTCGTGGATGATGTAGTCGTACGCTTGCCGATCTCAAGATCATGATGAAGTACAGCACGTCCGGCTCTAGCACGTCCATCAGATCCAGCTCCAACAAGTCCAGCACCGCAAAGCAGCGGTGCATCCGTGATCGCACACACGTCCGGTACCCCGACAACCTCCGTCCCTCGCTTCCAAAGAAAGCGAAGCAAAGAACTCCTTTCCAGATAAAGCCACTGGGAACATGTATCTCGCTAATCCGAGACCATGGGGGAATAATACTAGAGGGGGAGAGAGATCCTTCACGAGGAGGTGCGAGAAAGAAGGAGTGAGAGGGGGGCCTTTTATAGGAGGAGGGGAGGGTGTCCCTTCACCTCCCCCATTCATGTGGTGGTAACCCCCTCCACATTAAAATGCACCTTCACATTCTCTTTTAAAGTCTCCACTTTAAATGCATTAAATTTCTCCAAATTTAATGCTCTCTCATTTAATAAAACTCTTTTATTAATTTTATTCAGAATTTTGTTAACTACTTTAATTAAAAAACATTCACATAAAACCCCCTGCAACATTTCAATATTACATGAAGAACCAATTTCAGCAATTTCACCCGAAACAGTTTCGGTGTCTGTTGAAATAATTCTAGCACTTTCTTAAATCTTTATCTAAAATATATTTGCTCCAAATGGTGTCGGTATCCCTTAAGTGTGTCACCCTACGGTTCGCGAATAATGCAGACATGATCGAGACCCCTCTGAGATTAATAATCAGAAGCGGGACCTGGAGATCCATACTGACTCCGACACATTCAACGATGACTTCTGTGATCGTGAAAACCTTTAACGCTAATAACTAAATCCCTTTGTCTCGCGATATATTACATGTCCGAGATTCGATCATCGGTATCTCCATACCTAGTTTGATCTTGTTGCCGACATGCACTCTTTTCTTGTTCCCGTGATATAACATTCTAGTGATCGCATCACTTGCTTGCAAGCTATCTTAATGTGATATCACTGGGAGGGCCCAGAGTATATCTATCCGTCATCGGGATGGACAAATCCCACTCTTGATCCATGAGCCTCAACATAACACCTTTGTAGCACTGAACCCACCTTTATAGTCACCCTGTTACAGTGTGACATTTGATGTTATCAAGATACTCTTCCGGTGTCAGCAATTAACATGATCTCATGGTCTAAGGACTAAGATTACCTAGTATGATGTTATAGCAATATAAACATAATGACTTTGATCGTAATGCTATACTTGGGATGAATGTTCATCACATCATTCCACCAATGTTGTGACCTTATTATTAACAATATCCAATGTCCATAATCAGGAAACCTTGATCATCTTGTTAATCAACGAGCTAGTTTATATGAGAGGCATTACTAGGAACTTTGTATTTTGTTTATTAAACACACATGTATTAACGTTTCCAATTAATACAATTATAGCATGCAAAATAAACATTTATCATAAACATGGAATAAGATAATAACCACTTTATTATTGCCTCTCGGGCATATTCCCTTCAAATAGAGGCTACTAGGGACTTGGTTGTTTCATACCACATCTGCACCAATGTTTCTACTTGGAACAGTTATAGCATAATATGAACCTATTATAAACTAATTGAGATATAACAATAAAAACCTATTTATTATTTGCCTCTAGGGCATATCTCCTTCAGGTCATTATGGGCATCTCGGTCCCGCTATTGATCATTAATATTAGAGAGATATCAATCATGTCTATGATGTTCCCGGACCATAGGGTAACACACTTAAGGGTCTTATGATGTTCTGAGATCATTATGGAATCGGTGGGACCACCGTTGGAAAGAAGAGAGAAAATCAGAAGTGTTTTGGGTAAAGTCCGCAATCATTCAGAGTGATCAAAAAAGGAGTTTTTGATCATGAGGAAATGTTAAATATGTTTTTGATATTAATTATTGGAATTACTATTAATAAATAATATTTAAAATTCATTTTAATGGGCAACTTCCACTAATGGGCCAAATCCCCAAAGGGAAAAGGCTTAAGAGGGAGGCCACCCATGGGGCAGCCGCCGCCTAGGGCCACCTCCGGCCGGCTTGGGACGTCGGGCGGGGTGAGCAGCTGGGGCCCACCCGGCCGACCCCTCCTTCCCATGGCGCGTGCCTCCCCCTCCCTCCACCTTTATTCCCACATTGCTAGGCTGGCAAGGTGGGTGTCCCTCCTCCTATATATAGATGGGAATATGAGAGAAATAAATACAAAAATTAATTGGGAATTTCCTAAGACATTTTTCCTCTCTCTCCATTGAATCTCACGAGTGCGGTTCCGAGAAGAACTGCACACAAGGGAGACAACACCACCCCGGCACGCCATCGCGTTGCTGGTTCCTAGTTCCAGAAGGTCTACTTCCGCATTCTGGCTAGATCAGGAAGAATGAGAGTCATTGTCGAATACCGTACGTGTGCAAAACCACGGAGGCACTGCCACTTGTGGCGCCGGAGCTATTGTGCAAGTACCAGGAGGTGTCGTGCGAGGAGCAACGCGACCTCGAGGTCGTCTATGTTTACGACGATGTCACCAACGTTCCCACGAACGTAACGCTTTCGGTCTACAAGGGTATGCCACCGAAACCTTCATCCCCGTTACTGCATTAACTCATAGATAGTTCCTAGCATTGATGTTACGATAACTAGGATTTTTTTGTTTTCTGCTACAAACCCCTTCATCAGTGATATCAGAGCCAGTCTATGAGTAGTTATGGTAGTATAGGTAGAACACATGTTGAATATGGGCATTGATTGTCTAGTTTTTACCCTCCTACATGTACATGTTCATATAATTAACGACACTGTGAGATGAAGCGGCTCGGACCAACCTTACACGTAAGCTTACATGAGGATGGTTCCATGCTTGACATACAACGTGTACCGTATAAGTGGCTAGCGGGTGTTTTTCTCTCACACAGTAGTTGATATGACATTTGCAACAAAGGGCCCCGAAAGGGGTGTAGTACATACAACTATTTGATCAATGTTGTGGTTGAAGTTCGTAGGTATAAAACGGTTCTATCTCAGAAGCCCTAGCATCCATGTAAAAATATGCAAGAGATAAAATAGATACATCTAACTTTATTTTGTAGGGACAAGTGATGTGATATGGTCATTTTATATTGTTGTATGAAATGCACTCTCATGTAAAACAACTGGTAGGAGCCACATGGTTGTTCATTCTACTCTTACGACTTGCGTGAAGAGATCATGATGTAAAATAGTTTATTTTCTATTACTAAGAAGTAGTAGTGGATCATAATGGACTACTAACTGGCAGCGTTGTTGTCTTGGCGTCATGTTGGTGGCGCGTGATAGGGATCAAGGCGTGACACATGATGGTGATCAAGACACAGAACATGAAAGACCATATCATATCACACATTATAAACGACAAGCGATGTTAATCCTTTATGCATCTTACTTTGCTTAGTTGTATTAGATACGTGATAACAACAATTATAAGATGATCCTTAATTAATACCAACACTAGTGTTTTCCCTAAAGTGTGCACCACCAAGAAAGTCCATCATTATGAAGCAGGCTATGACGATCGGGTGCTAGACATATCGACGTTCACATATGGTGGGTGCAAGCCATGTATGCACTGCGAATACACTTATATTAAATTGGTGAGCCTAGCATGTACACACATGGCCTTAGAATATAGGAAGATCAAGCACGAGTCATATGAATGATGTGATCGATACAACATTGTCCACCATTGCAACTATATCAAAGGGATGATATAGTGAATTTGCATAATATAATCACTAAAACAATCTTAGGGATGATAGTTTTAGTGGGATCTCATGTAATAATTTGATTATAAAACTTAAACACACATTATGAACTTGTTGTTATGTCTTTGCAAATGTTCTTATAGATCATGGCAAACAAAATTTTGTGCTTCAACCATGGGTCCCTTTTCCATGATGAGACGCTTAAAGTCAAACTTCATAGACTAGTATCAACGTTTAAAAGATGTTCTCATCGCAAATGACACACTCTACACTATACAAGAACCACTAGTGGATACTCCCAATGTTGGTGCAAGTCAAGGGGATTATGATGAGTTCTGCAATCATTGTGGCATGTACATCTGCGCCATAGGTGCCATACAGTTTAGCATAACACCTGAATTGCGTCCGCAGCTTATGCACACTTAATTGTATGAGATAACCGTTCAGCTCAAAGTCATGTTCATAGAACAAGTCGGACTTTTGAAGTTTGAGCTACTTGACAAGTTTCTTTCACAAAATATGGAGGAAAATACATGCTTGGATACTCATGTAGAGATCATGCATGAATTGCACGCATACGTCATGTATGATATGGACTACTGGATGGATAATAAATTTGCGGTAGAATGTATGTTGCATTCGCTTCCTCCCAGCTACAAAGAGGTCATCAATGGAAACATCCTGAGAGAGGAATCATTCACCTTTCATGAGTTTCTGATACAGTTGAGAACTGTCAAATTAGAACCATCATTGGGGAGATCATTAACTAAGTAGTTATATAGGATATATAGTTTATAATGTGTTTCTCAGAAAACACTTATTATATTTTCATCAAGTATAATGATACTTGTTCTTGATTTATGAAAACAGGACCATCTGTGAGAGCGTTGCGTGGAGGAGATGATGATACATGGTGTGTTTATGGCATTCAAGATGTTGGTGGCCGACTACATGTCTCCTGCTACATTTATTGTCTAGATATGTTAGAATTTGAATAGTTTTTGTAATCGATTAAGTGTGTGATTTTATTAGTGTGTCTTGCATCTCGCTAGACGGTTATTCATAATTAGTAGTGTCAGTTATTCTATTATTATGAATGATTTCTATTATGGTCGCATTTTCGATTATGAATATGTTATTCTCTTTATAATCTTGATGATAATAGTTTATGCATTTCTGAAATATTGAAAGCTGAAATATATCCAAACTTAATAATGAAAGGCACTATAGTTTAAGTTATAATCATATTGTATGCATTCATGTTTATGAAAACACGAAGTCCTCAGATGTTCAATCTTTTGAGACATACAGTACTATGCTTCTAAGGCAAAGATGTCTAAAACATAATATGTTCTGGTAAAATAGAATGTATGCTAAATTGTTGATTATTGTACATACCGATGTATTATGATTCATTAATATATTGGATATCATTATGTAATAAATATGATTGCGGATTTAAGTAAATGAAAGGTATTTACCAAATGGAGCATGACTTTGAAGTCGTTTGAAAAGTTCAAATATTTTCATAATAAAAGAAGGATATAAAACTAATAAGAGAATACAAGTTTATATGATTCAATCATGTAACTAGTATCTAAGTTAATAATTTATATCACATAAAATACTCATGGAAACGTTTGAATAAATTACGATGATCAAATATATCAAAGTGTATTGATATATCTTAAGCATCATAATCATAATGTATTAAGATACATATGGTCTAAAAAATATCTAAATGGGTTATCATAGAAAGTGGGAGTTATAAGTCAAAGAAAACACTTATAAATAAAGGGAATTATCCAGATTTGTGGATACAACACCATAAGAGTTAGAGATTTCTATTTCCGTGCCCCTGATTCGTTAGTTGTACTCGCTTTTCCTCAGCCGTTTAACTTTTCCTCACTTTTGCCCATCTCCTCGGAAACTCATCAAAGAGCTCAAACGGCATCTGCCGTCAGGTTGACCGTTGGCTGACGTGTGGGGCCGTGCGGTGTGAGACCATGTGGGGCCGGTTGGTCAGGAACATGTTATGTTGACATGTGGGACCGCGCCATGTGGGACTGTGTGGGGACGGTTTGTTGGGAATGCGTTATGGAGAACGTGGTGTGGGAACATGTGGGGCGCGTTTGGTAGTTACGTGCACCCTATCACCTAAATTGTAAGTTTTGTTTTTTGTTATTTTTATGATTGACCTTTTTAAGAGCGCATTTCCCCCTCTCTCTCACTAACAATTGTGTTTTTTTGCCCAAAAAAGTAGCGAATCTACAGCAGCTTCTCTCTTCATTCATTGTTCTTTTTGACTCTCATTTTTTTCTAATCTGGTAGCAAATCTAGAGCAACAAATCTAACTAGCACCATAAATACATTCAGTAAGCAGAGCATATGTAGATAAAACAGCTAATATAGGATATATATATATAGCAGATGTAGATAAAGCAGCTAATATAGGATATATATAGTATGGTACTTAACGAGGTTCAACAATTAGGCTACTCAGCAGCAGTAGCGGACAAGTTCAACACAGACAACACAAAAGAAGCCGCTTTACAGCAACAACACAAGATCAGTGGCCCCTCATGGCCTCCGCCTCCTCCCTCTAGCGCCTCCTCCACTTATTGCTGCCCGGTCCCTTGACCTTGGGTGCGTTGGGCTTGATCAGGGCATGCGAGCCTCCTCGATGGGCACCTTCTGGAGGTTGCGGAGGTGAAAACTGAGCACCTGGTGCTTGGCTCTGAAGTCGTGGACATCTACGGACTCACCGCAGGTCTTCACATCCTCGACATGCTTCATGAGGGATTTGAAGTCGGTGGCATGGAGCCTCCTAGTGCAGAAGGGGCACCTGTAGACGTAGCCGACGAAGAAGTTCTCGTACTGGCCGGACTTCAGCCTCCTCAGCACCTGACGAGTCTTGGTGTCCTTGGACTCGTCGTCGCTGCAGACATCGCTGCTATCTTCCTATTGGAAAAAACTGTAGAGTGCAACAAGGACATGATTGAGATACCTTGATTATCAGGATTGATTATTTACATAAATTAACTGACTAAGATCTCCTGGTTATTCCCAAATCCCCATATCTCAAACCAAATCGAATACTGATCCCAACTACAGATCGATGCTAGTACTAACTAGGATATCCCTTAACTGCAACTCGGAGGACAAATAAAATAGGATTGAAATACGAATAGGGGGATTCATCAAAATATGGGATCTAACACAAGTGGATTAGCTACTGTAAAAATACCTAGCATCCAACGATTGAAAATACGAATAGCTGAACCCTAATAACATACGATCTAGCATCCAACGATGGGAATCTAGGAAGAACAAGGGAAGGGGAGAAAACCCTTGTTACCTCCGACCATGGGTTGGCAATGCTGGTGTCGTAGGGGTTCTCTGGCCTGATGTAATTCTCCTCCTTGTAGGGGTCCTAGCCAAGCGGGATCTGCCCGAGACCAGCGGGGTCCTCCTTGCCAGCGGCTACGGCGAAAGCGGGGACGGGGGTCTGGACATTGACAGTGGCTGCCTTCAATGTCTCGACGGGGGCCTGTACAGGGATGAGGGCCTCCTCGCCGGTGGCCTTGGAGGCGACGATGGCCACCACGCCATTCTTCTCCACCGCCGGCGTGGTTGGGGTTTTCTTGGGGGTTTGCAGAAGGTGATGGGACAGTGGAGACAGTTGCGTAAGTGAGCGAGTGAGTGATAAGTGAGAGTGAGGAGGCCTCTATAAAGGTGAAGGGAAGGGAAGTTTCGTTGTACCACCGTGCACCGCGTCACCGCGTACGCTACTACACCGTGCATGGCCACACGTGTCCGCTACCGCCCTGTGCACTGCGACACGCATACCGTGCGTCATATTTTTCCCCTCGTGTCTAACCCTGGCGAGTTAGTTGTGATCAGTTATACCCTCGAGTGTAACACTAGCAGTTTGGTTGTACTCAGTTTTGTCCTCTAGTGCTAACACTGTCAGGCGCAATATATTTAGTTTTACCCTCCGGTGGCTGGTCAACAGAGAGTCAACGAATGGGTTTTAGCTAGCTAATTGAGTCGTTTCACGCATAACAAATTCAAAAAGATCAAAACATAGTGACATCTACCCAGGGAGTCTTATTATGTGACCTGCCACCATAATACATGTATACAAATCGAGTTTTAACCTAAATCACCACTTCTCAAATCACCTACTATCTATGAAGGTTCATGGCTTTCTACTCAAGCCTCTTCCCAAAACATAGTTTGTCAGAATGAGGCAATAATTTTCAAATTGATGTATATTTGAATTGCAAATAGTTTGATGTATACCAAGATGTATTTTATTGTATAAAAGACGCATTTTCCATTTTAAATCTCTTTCTATTTTTTATTTGAATCCCTTTGTCAGTTTTGCCATTGGTTTTTATGTTCTACTTAGTCTTGCCCTTGGTTTTTAAGTTCTACTCAGTTTTCTCCTCCCTCTTAGTCACAAACTCTCACACATGTGCTCATCTTGGCTGCTATGCTCTGATTGGTTGAGACAGTTGTCACGCGGATCGTGTCCACCAACCGTTGATCCTCTGTGATCTAGCGAACAGGATAACCTCTATATCTGTCGGGGGCACCCCTCTATCGATGCAAAATAACGAGTTTGCCACCGGTACTTTAACTCCATAAACAAATGATTTTGAATATAATTTGAAGGAAAAGTGTTCATAGGTATAATTTTCGTATATGCAACTTTGTGCATTACATTCCACTCTATGAAAATGATAATCTCTCAAGATTTTCTTAGCACAACATTATCACGTGTTAAGTGCGATTTCAAAGAGTTCAAATGTGTATAATTTTTGTATATGCAAGTTTATGCATTACATTCCACTCTATGAAAATGGGGGAGAAAATGATAATCTCTCAAAATTTTGTTAGCACATCATTATCACGTATTAAGTGTGATTTCATAGTGTTCGAAAGTTTATAATTTTCGTATACACAAGTTTATGCATTATATTTCACTCCATGGAAATGACAAATGATCAGTATTTTATTAGCACAATATTATCATGTCCTAAGTGTGATTTCAAAGAGTTCAAAGGTGTATAATTTTCGTATATGCAAGTTTATGCATTACATTTCACTATATGGAAATGATAATCTCTCAAGATTTTGTTAGCACATCATTATCACGTATTAAGTGCGATTTCACAGTGACCAAAGGTGTATAATTTTCGTATACCCAAGCTTATGCATAATATTTCACTCAATGAAAATGATAAACTCTCAAGATTTTGTTAGCACAACATTATCTTGTCCTAAGTGCGATTTCACAGTGTTCGAAGGTGTATAATTTTTTTATATGCACGAGGCATAAAGATTTTAGTTTAGGAATAACTTTTCATGCTCTAAAATGGTAAACTCTCAAGATTTTCCTAGGACAACATTATCATGTCCAAATTGTAATTTGAAAGTATTCAAGAGTTGTGTCAATTATAAACACTCTTTTACATTAAGAGTTGTATAATTTTTTTAATTTGAAAGTATTCAAGAGTTGTGTCATTCTCTTATTTCTTATAGATCCATCTCCCTAGATCTCAAAGTTTGACTTTCACCTCATAGATTCACTTGATTGCAGCCGAGACATTAACTCGATAAACTAATTAAATCATCATACCAGCTTGCCGCCCGTATTCTTCATAGCAATCATGTGCTCAATTGAGCTCCCGAGTTGCGCCAATTGATTGTCCACAACAAGCGCCCCCGTCTAATTGGAACATTGTGGTGCGAGATCTAACCTTCCCTGTGCACGATTGCCATTGCCACCCTTCATACAGGTCAACGGGACGACACCATACTGCGGCCAGGATGAACGAGAGGCCGAAGTGAAGCTAGACAAAGGGCCGCCGTTGCCGAAGAAGAATAAGAAAAGGGAGGCAATGGCACGGGGGCGGGCGCGGGGCTGGCTCGGGGTCCCATCTTGCAACGCCAACCTAGATAAGCTATGGGTCCAGTGCCATGTGGATAAGCTTTGGATCCCATGTTGATCTGGATAAGTGGAGAGAGGTATCCACTATGGGAACCGACTAAACGCGGCCCCACTTGTCAGCATGTAATGGCAAGGGTCCACTACGGGACCCGATAGAACGCGACCCCACTTATCAGCACATAACGGTGAGGGTCCACTATGGGACCCGACTGAACGTGGTCCCACTTGTCAGCACGTAACGACAAGGCTGACAGACAGCGAGTTTCAGACCGTGTGATGAGTTTCCGAGAAGGAGATGGGAAAAGGTGATGAAAAGTTAAGCGGCTAGGGAAAAGTGAGTATAACTAAGGAACCGAGGGCACGAAAATAGAAATCCCTAAGAGTTATGGCACGTTCAAGTTTCTAGAGAGTTTGATAATGTCGTTAAGAATAAATCTTTGTAGAAGTATTCATAGGCAACTGTGAATGCAGGTGTTCCATAATTAGAAGACAAACTAGTTGTTGTCCAGTGCATCGTTATCAAGAAAAGTATTTCTCGATAATAATGTTGATGGAAGAAAGTAACAGTTTGAAATTAAGATATTCGATCTTATCCCAAATGTTGACTAGCGCAACGGAAAGTGTGTCGTGAAACAAGACTCTACAGGATGAGGTGAAACTAATGATAACGATCATAACGTTTTAATTAAGTACTTCACTAGAGAAAGTAGGATTTAAGAATGCATTTCCCACCTTGTGGAAATACATCATTGATTCACTTATCATGTTAAATGAACAAGACGTACCTACGAACTATGAACAAGCGATGATGGACCTATGTACGAGAAATGACTAAGAGTCATGAAATTCTAAAGAAAGCATTTAAGATAGCAAAGTAATGAGCTACTTGATCCTATCAAGTAACATAACTACTTAAATCATTTCCGAATGACTGCAGAGTTATAAAGAAGAAATGAAACTTTAAAGGAAGGGATAAATCTTGATTTGTCACGAAGAGTGACAAATTGAAACTATTGACTATAATTGGATCTATACTAGGCAATTAATACAATCTGAATTGATAGTATATTAATTGAAGTTACAATTTCTTCGATGTCATAATTGAAGAAGGATTGTATTCAGTAAAATAAGCATATTATATAAAGATGCTAGAGTATCTCGTAGTGGGAAAATTATCGATTTGATAAAAGATCAAACGATTTTGGAATAACCAAAATAGCGAGAGGACCTACACTTGTAAAGTATTTAAGTGGGAGCTAAATAGTTTCATTAAATGTGTAAATGACATATCTGAGTGGGACCTAAGAGGATATCACAGAATGTCTTGTATATGATAGTATATTTGAGTGGGAGCATGACAACTTTCTAATATATGTGTTATCTCGTACTCGCCAACTCACCAGTACCCCACCTCTCTCTCGATGCTCTGCGAGGACCCGTCCATGGCATACTCATCGACAATACCATGACACCTAAGCTCGTCAATGCTTAGCTTCAAAGAAAGAAAAATCTGATCTACTACAACCACCAGGACAAAGGAAACTTCTCTTACCAGTGTGGAGACCCAGTTTGTTGCTCTGTCTACCGTCAGGAAGGTCACCGAGCCCATGGTTTCTTCTTCAGGGTCAAGAAGTCACCGACTGCTGCTGCTCCACCTCCTCCGCCACTGCTGGCTCCATCGAACTCAAGCCATGTAGCTGCCATGGTTTTCCTCGGTGATGCTGAGTCACGACCGCTGGTGACTTGGTTGTGATGGGTGAATTTAGGCTTGTACTTTAAATAAGCCGTAATCCACATTCATGCCCAATAATTTCCAGTATGCACCATGCTTAAATTTTAGCATATATCATGCCAAAATTCAGCCCAGACAACCCTCAACTCCTTTGAATGGCAAAAATGATTACATACTAACGGCTGAGAGATGATGGAGTGGCATAAATAATTGTTGCACTAACAGAACGGTCATATTTATAAGAACAAGATCGGTCATAGTGGTAGAAATGATTAAAATGCTATATTTTTTAGCCATCTCTTTACAAGTGGAGCTTGTGTACAGATTGTTGGTGAATTTATATAAAATCAAACCCCCCCCACCACACACACACCTTCTTCCACATCATCATATTGCCATACGTGATTTTTTTTCAACCAGTGTGTAACGTCTATTGGAGATGCTCTTAGAGCATCTCTAGTAGATCCCTTAAAACTTGAATCTTTAAAACACGGGTAAGGATTGAAAAAATCGCAATTTTATGGTTTGCGTGTGCTAGGGCTGGGCAGACACCATATATGCGAATGACAAAAGAGAATTCTCTTTTTCTAGGGTGCCTGTCCGGCCACAGCACGGCCCGAGCCCTTAAATCCATATGTTTTTTTTTCACAATTTGCACACATTTCTCGGATATCCACATACAAATATGATATCAATATGAACTAAAATTTAAAAATTATTAATGTGAAATACAACAATAATCCAAATTACAATAATTGTAAAAATTAAATAATTAAATAATAATCTTTCGGGTAGTTTTTCCAAGTCCAATGCATACAATCTATGCTTCCTAGCATGTCAGGCCAACCTCTTTTTTTATTCATCGCCATGAACTTATTTTTATCCTCCTCATTCAGTGCTCGAATATACACCTGACCAAATATTTGTATCATCACCTTGACGAATGTACGAACACTTCCTACGGTAGTATCTTCGCCTAGATACTCGTCGGCATAGTCGGCTGGAATTCCATATGCAAGGACTCTCATCACTATGGAGATCTTTTGATACACACTGAACCCAAGTAGGCCCGCAACCTTTCTCCGGCGGGTGAAGTAGCGACAATTGGACTCGTAAGGTTTCACTATCTTGACAAAAAGAGATCGCCGCATTCGATACCGTCTATAAAAAGGTGAGGCGGATAGGTTGGTACCTCGGCAAAATAATCTCGCATGGTCAAGTCATTCCCCAACTTGCGGTTGGAAGGGATGCAAAGGAGGAAGACTTTGGATCCTCGTCGCCTCTTTCTCTTGTTGTCCTCGTGCTCCTTGATGGCGAGAAGGACCACCAACATTTGCTGTTGGTGGCTGTCAAGCAGCGTATCTACATCCGATTCGTCGGATGATGAGGACTCCTTGAACAAAGATTATTCACACGGGCTTAAATCCATCTAAAAATCACACAGAAATTAGATTACATCCGCACAAAAAATCAACCATGAAGATCACGGAATGTAAGATAGGAGAAGAGGAATTTTATCGTAGCGGTGCTTTCGCGGCGAGGATGGGGCCGGGGCCGTGCTTGGTGAATACGAAAAGAGCAGCGTGGCCGGTCCTTGGCGGGCGCAACAACCTGGCACGGCTTCAAGCTGGTGGCCCCGAGCTGTACGCAGGATCCATTGTGACCGCTGTCTTCAGTGTCTCCTCATGTTGCGGGATCTCCGTCGAGGGCGGCGCGTACCAGCCGTGGGTGGGGGAACGGTGGCGGCAGGCTGTGGGCGACTTCTACGCGGGAGGATTCACCAGGGCGTAGCTAGAATCGAGGGTGGCGAGCGGCGACAGGTGGCAGCTCAAGGTGGGGGAAAGAACTCGCGCGACCTGAAATATCCCTCCGGCCGTGGGTTTTCAGGCTATACGGGGCACCATCGGGCCAGCCTATACGGTGTCTGGTTAGTCCACTTTTTCGTCCGAAACTATAAACTAACGGTTATTTTAACATTTCGCACGTGTCAAGGGGTCTACTAGAGATGCTCTTACAAAGTTAATTGCTCTGCTCCAATTTACATTGCGCACTCATATTTGAACGTACAACTTTCACCATCAATTTGACCTACAAAATACAAATTACATGTACACGCCAGAAGAACTATGTCATCGAATTCATATTAAAAAATCAACAGTATGATATTTATAAAACATAACTCATTTATTGTTGGTCAAATCAACCGCCAAAGTTTATTAAGTACATATGAGGGGACACTAGTAGATAATGGGCCTCTAGGACCGGCCGGGAACATGTTCTAGTCCTGGTTTCCCAACCGGACTACGAAATCAGGATTAAAGACTCTGTCTTTTAGTCCCGGTTGGCACAAACCGGAACTAAAGGCTCTCCACATGGGTGCGGTCGAGCGCCAGGATAGAGGACCTTTATACCAACCGGGACTAAAGAACTTCACGTGGCTGCGCTCTAGCACTAGGCGGCATATAAATCAAAAACTCTCACATAATTATTCCCAAACTAAAACCCACAAATCCCTCTACTTTTAGAGCATGAAAAGAGCTAAACTAGCAATGACAGATGAAATGATAAAATTGCTAACCTTTTAGAACCCTTGGCCAGATGCGGCGCCGCCAAATCTTGACAAATCATGGAAAAAAATGGAGATGAACTCGAACGCGGGGAGGAAACAGAGGAGAAGTATGGATATGGTTCGGGCAGGACGATGCATGATTATATAGGAAATACTTTAGTTCCGGTTGGTGTCTCCAACCGGGATTAAAGGTCATCTTTAGTCCCGGTTGGAAGGGGCTCCCGCGGGCCGCAGCCTGTCGCAACACTTTCAGTCCCGGTTGATGTCTTCAACCGGGACTAAATGTGTCTTTTGACCTAGGACTAGAGTTGGCCGTGCCCGTGCGGCGTCCTAGCCGTTGGAACCAGGACTCATATTAGTCCCGGGTCCAAACATGACCAGGACTAAATCTCTGGATGGAGGACCCTTTTTTCTACTAGTGGGACCATGTAAATGCATGCGAAGAGAGTAGGATAAAAATTTGCCAATTAGATGCCCCTTTTTTGCAAAGTACTTGAAAAATACTTTCGAGTCAACTTTCCTATGTTTTATACAAAATCCTCTTATGTTTTATAGACATATCATAAAAAATCTAGTTGATTTCTATTCTCATAACTTCGCTACTATCCAAGACATTTGCACTTTGAAAACTGAAGGGAGTAGATATTACTCTCTTTAGTAACACCTAGACAATATTGTAACTAAAGGTTGTCCTTTAACGTACTCCATGTGTCCCAAAATGTAAGACATCTAAGATTAGTTAAAAAGTTAAATCCTACCAATTTTGATCAAATATTTATCAAAATATATCTATATTTACAAAGCTGAACGGATATATTGAGAAAATATCTTTATGTTGAATATACTAATATTGATTCTGTATTGTAGATGTTCATATTTTTGTGTACAAACTTGGTCAAATTTAGAAAACATTGATTTCTAAATCTTAAAAGTCTTACATTTTGAGATGGAGGGAGTATATCGTATTTTTCATTTAACAAGCTAAAATATTATTTTGCAAGGGCTCCTTTGATTTAGAGGAATTCCAAAGATGGAGGATTTGATCATTTGGTTTTTTTCTATATACGTTGTTTGGTTCATAGGATTGGAATGTTCCGCATTGCACTATGTTTTTGAGGAAAGTTTCCATCCTCCACTGAAACTCTTCTTTTTATCCCGTGATGCCATCATTTAATCTACATTTATTCTGTTCATTTGTTGTGAGGGGGTCCTAAAGCTAGCTAGCCAAGTACTTAAAGTGAGGATTATAAGATAAAAGAAGGGCCATCTCTTTTCCAAAAAAGAAAAGAAAAAAGGGCAGAGATGGACATATGTATCCCCTTTTTGCTCAAGAAGCTCCTGCACCACGGGTAACGTGTGTGGTTCAGGGTCTAGTTAAACCCTGTGATATAACGCATGGAACTACTAAGTGCCACTTAATATTATACTCCACGCGCACGACTTGGTGGGAACGTACGCTCCCTTTAGTTCGGCCACTTCACTTTGCCGATGAATAAAAATGCTGGGATCAGAGGATCACACGACATCACTTCCTCGTCGATCGAGTGATCTCCAAACTAACGAACATGCATATGAAACTTTCGATCGAGCAACATCGTTATCCAAACTAACCACACACGCTTTGTTTAGTTCGCACGGATCGCTTGTGCTAACGTATCTTATCGATCAGCCGACGATGAAATAGGCAGCGCACGAATCTTCGCATCCTTTCGACACTAACCGGCCGTCGGCATAATGCCTACTTAGCTAGCTAGCTTGGCTGGTCCAAGTGAGAAGATTAAAGAAGTGGATCAACTGATGAACAGACGTACGTAGGATTGAGTGTGCAAGCGATCTCCTGAGTAAAAGAGAGGTGAAGCCGCTTAAAATATGCAGCGATCTGTGGTCTACATACAGGCGCGCCGCGCATGCTAGGATTTCCAGCATCTGTCATTATCTCGCAGACGTGACATGATTCGTTTATTTATGTTAATCACACGTGATGGATTAAGCTCCAAACATTTGGTATTGGGATAGATTAGGTTACAATTGTAATTGTGTATCACTAGTACGAATCGGGCCTTGGCACATGGTGCTAATGGCACTTCACATATAGTGAATCGAACAGTCCCTATTCGAGGGTGGGCGATGAGCCTCTACTACGTTGACGGTTCCTATAATCTGCCACACGATACAGAAAAGCATACGAATATTTTGGCTTTCACATATGTTTTTACTATGTCAATCGTAGGTTATTTAGTCAAGGTCCTCATCTGTATAGCGGTGATACATATAGGACATGACCCTTGATGAGTTCAGCCAGGCCCTAATGGGTTCTCCGGAGACCTTTGTCGCTATGACCCAACCACAGCTCCCAACTTTGAGACTCACCTATCCACAACGCTCGGAGATCATATCTCCACCTCTGATGACCGCGTACATGGTGGAGCAGATTGCAGAGCAAGTTGCCGCCATCGTGGCCAAGAAGAAGGCCGTCAAGGCTGGCAAAGCCCACATCACAAGCCATGGTAAGGGGGTGAAGGGAACTATGAAGTGGGAACCCTTCCTCTCCATGTTCACGCTGAACGAGATGTGTGAGATCCTCAAGAAGATGTTTGAGTTTTGTGGCATCGAGGCATCCTCATAGCATGTGTACAACCACCTGCGTATGTGGAAGACCAGGTGGATCCATGTGTCCAACCTAAGAGACCTTAGTAGAGCTAGTTGGGATGAGGAAACCTGCACCATCATCTTGAAGGACACCCACTATAGGGTATGTCGGTACTAACTAATTGATTTATTGCACTACTAACCCCCCCTTTTGTTCGAACTAGCACTAACCTCACTACAATTCCATGTCTCAGGATCACGCCAAGGATGTCGAGTATCTGAACACGCCAATCAGCAATTATGTGCATATGTGATGACCCACAAGTATAGGGGGTGTATCGCAGTATTTTGGAAGGAAGTGAAACCCAATTTATTGATTCGACACAAGGGGAGACAAAGAATATTTATAAGCCTTAACAACTGAGTTGTCAATTCAGCTGCACCTGGAAAACAACCTTGCTCACAGCAGTTTATCAGTAGCAACAGTTTTGTAGTAGGAGTAGCAAAGTAACAACAGTAGTAAAGTAAAGACAGCAGTAACAATAGCAGTAAACAGTAGGATTCGAGTGCGGTAGGCATAGGGATGGATGGACGGGCGTTGCATGGACAAGACAATTCACATAGCAATCAGAACATAGGGCAATTGCAGATAAATAAGATAAAGCATCCAAGTACTAGATAATCCTAGGTATGTGTTCCATATATAGTCATACGTGCTCGCAATGAGAACTTGCACAACATCTTTTGTCCTGCCAGCCCGTTTGCAGCGGGGCCTCAAGGGAACTACTGGCAATTAAGGTGCTCCTTTTAATAGAGCACCGGAGCAAAGCATTAACACTCCGTGAACACATCTGATCCTCACATCAAAGCCATTCCCTCCGGTTATCTCGATTTCTGTCACTTCGGGGCCTTTGGTTCTGGACAACAACGTGTGTATACAACTTGCAGATAAGACCATAAGCAATACTATCATAATGAATCAATAACATGTCCAGATCTGAAATCATGGCACTCGGGCCCTAGTGACAAGCATTAAACACAACAAGTCGCAACAAAGTCATAAAGCACTAATAAAAGATACTAGGCACCATGCCCTAACAATCTGATGCCATTACATGAACGATCTCATCCAATCCCTACCATCCCCATAGCCTACAGCGGGGGATTACTCACTCATAGATGGGAGAAACATGGATGGTCGATGGAGAAGCGATGGTGATGATGATGGCGATGATCTCCTCCAATTCCCCGTCCCGGCAGGGTGCCAGAACGGAGTTTCTAGTGTTGTTTCGTGGAATCTGGTGGTGGCGGCGGAGCAGAACTCCTTCTGGAAAAACGTCGACCCCCCCGAAGTTTTTAGGTCAGATGGCTCCTTATAGGCGAAGAGGGAGACCGAGGTGCTGGGGGCCCACCACCACTGGCGCGGCCTGGCTGGCTCAAGGCCAGCAGTGGTGTGGCCACCCCGGCTCTTCTCCGCCTCGTATTCGCTCTGAGTCTTCGGTGAAATAGGGTTTTTGGCATATTTTCCCGGATTTTTCCTGATAGTTGGTTTTCTGCATAAAAAGTAGACACCAAGGCAATTCTACTGAAAACAGCGTCAGTCCGCGTTAGTTTTATCCAAATCACACAAGTATAGAGGAGAAACAATAGCAAAAGTGTTCGGGAAAGTAGATACGATTTGGACGTATCAACTCCCCCAAGCTTAGCTTATTGCTTGTCCTCAAGCAATTCAGTTGAAAACTGAGTGCGATAAAAGAACTTTCACGAACACATTTGCTTCATATGATGTAAATATTCTCAGCAATATGATCAACTACTCAGATAATTCATAATAAAGAGTATGCAACTAAGTTTACTTAATAGGCATTGCAAGCTATGAAGAGATTCCAACTCAAACATAATAAGTAGCATGAAGCATAAACATAAGCAACATTACGATGCTCATAAAAAGGTATGATAGAGTGGTATCTCGCTTGCCTTTGATTATGAATATCAAGGCACCTCTGAAGTTCAAGTGATGACTAGAAGTAAAGATATCAAGGATACAAGCATCAAAGTCATAACACAAATAATCAAGTAATGAGACAAGCACAACGAATGACATCTATGCTCTCAAGAAGGTGCTCAAAGAATAAATGGAGACTCAACAAGTAAAGGAAAAGGTTTTGAATAATTTGAAAGGCTTACAAATGTTGAAAGTAAGGTACTCATTAGCTTTGAGCTCTCATTGCCCCTATCATAAGCATCTTTAATGTGGTTAAGGTGAAAGTGAGGTCCAATCTGAGTTATATGCTTGACAGACTATAAACTGAAAATCCCATGTCCCTTGAGTACGAGGGCCGCTCCTCATGCTACTCAACTTTAGTTACCGGTAAGTTCTTGTCATCGTAAATATGTGCGTATCATTGAGAACCGCCAACGGGGTACCCCTTGCCCGATGATACGGAAGACTCCCCATATGAAAATGACAAGGCAAGCAGACAATGAGTATCTCAGCAATCTTCTTATTTACCATGGGAAAATGGTGCTTTTTTCTCTCTTTCCTCTTTTCATAAATCTCTTTTTTTTCTTTTTCTCAATAGCTATCTCTCTCTCTTTTTTATAAGAAGAATGCTTCATAGATATCATTATGGTTATGCTGCAGGTTTCCACCATGTCAGCATGGATTAGACCAGCGGCCCAGGCGTTTCTCTAACACACATACATAACTCCATGCACTTACAAGCTCCCCTTTTATTTCACACCGACGACATCCGCAAACAAAAGAGCAAGGTATCAACTGGGTATATATTTACAAGTGTTGAAAGCGTTCCCCATGACAGGACGGTTCTGCTAATCCCCAGCCTATAATTAGCAAGCATATAACTTTCATGGAGAGTTCACAATGGTTTAGGTTTATTAAGTGCAGGAAATAAAGCGTGCCATCAAGTTAGCACTAACTAACTTTCTCATAACAAGCAAACATTTTATTCGGAAGAAAACAAGGCATATTGAATATGCACGGAAGTAGCAAATGATGCTAATAGGTAGGTATGGTGGACACCTTGGCAATATTTGGTTTAAGGGAGTTGGAAACATGAGTAAAACACTCAGTGGAAGTGAAGGCTACCAATAGTAAGGGAGCGACAAACGAGAGAGCAATAGCTGTCATAATCATGCTTGCAACAAAACATGACTAATCATGGCATGAAAGTGATTCAAGATCCTCAATGCAAAATAATTCATCGAGGCTCAACTGATTATTACAGTCATGTGCATGCGTGAGCATGTGCCAAGTCAATTCAAATGAAACATTCAGAGGAGGATACCACGGTGTCATTCCAATTTATGAATAGAGCAATGCAAGCAAACATTCATAAGACATGCTACAAACTATTAGTGAGATGGAGCTGATCATAAGAAAGCAAGAACTACTAAGCATCCAAAGAAAACATACACTCTACATGAACGGACTAAGCATGCCCACAGTGATGAGTATATGTACAAAAATGAAAACAAATAGAGTTTGTTACCAGCCTCTTACCACGCCTCAAGTTGTCATTAATCCTCATTATTGCTCTTCACTTGTGTGGCTTGAATAATAATATGAAACCAATATTCCACTGAGGACTGCTGAACCCTATAGCAAACTCACAAAAACCAAAGAAGAACGAAAATTTGTTTGTTGTTTTTGATTTTTTTTAAACAAGAACCAAAGGAAAAACAAGCAAAGCAAAATCTTTTTGGGTTTTTCAAATAGTTCAAACAAAGCAAAAAGGGAAAAACAAACCAAGACAAAAATAAGAAGCAAACCGAAGAGAAACAACAGAAATATTTTTGGTCTTTTTGTGTTTTAGAAATCAAAAGCAAAGAAGAACGAAAACTAAAAAGAGAATGAAAACATGAATATACAAAGTACCGACGCAACATGATATGAAGATGAGTGCGGTGTCGGCGTACCTCCCCCCAAGCTTAGGCTTTTGGCCTAAGTGGGTATCAATCCCAAGCCGTCCCGGATGATGTGTCACCGTAGTATGATGAGGAGGTCCCCTCGTCCTGGTGCGAGCTCGAGTACGTCCCTCCGTAATGTGCGGAGTAATCATAGGAGGGTACATCCTCCTGGTGCTGCTCGTGGAAACCCAGCAAGCGAAGCTGCTCGTCCACCTCCTCCTTGGAGCGCGACCACGGTCTCCTGTGAACACTAAACAAAGAAGGTTGTGGAAAAAGGATCTCCCTTTCATCCCCGTCAGTGAAAAGCATCCTATATACTAGATTGTCCAAATCAGAAGTAGGAGTGACAAAGTGATGAGTTTTCATAGCAACAAGGTCAAGCCTCTGTGGTGCCAGCATAGTATCATTGGGATCCACTAAAAGACCTAATGCATTGACTATCTGGCGATGATGCCCCATAGATAGGCCCCTAGCAGCTAGGCGGCGAGCAATAAGCGAGCCAAGATTGTACCTAGTATCGTTGTTAGCGCAGCAAGGAATGCTAAATGATAGTTGGAGATATTGCTTGTGTTCTCCTACCCAAAGACACTAGTAGCAAGATAATATGCAAAGTATCTAAGAGCGGGGAGTTGGATATTTCTTATCTTTCCGCGTTGCGCCACGCGGTCATCATCATTGGTCACCCCTCGGTAAAGCTCCAACAAATTAGTGGGTCGCCCTTGAATTTTCTTCACTGTCTCTGTCATGCATACACCTACAATATTGCAAAATCTCTCCAAAGGCATGGTGAAGGGCAGATTATAGATTTTAAAAGAGACAGTCGACTGATAGGGTGTGTTAGTAAACATGAAGTTAGAACCTCGTGGTGTTCTAACCCGCACGATTTCCGAGGCATGCCTCTCTGAGGCCCATCCCACCGGCACTCGCCGGCGCCACTCCGGCGCCGTCGCACACATACTCGTGGGCTCTCGTTCACTGGATTCATCTGGTGGTGGCTGGAAAATCACCTATTCTGGGAGCTCCACCGATGGTAAGTTCCTTGTTGGATCTCTTATTCTCTCGGATAATCGCTGGCTGGTCATTCTCAATGCCAATGGTTCACCACTGGAAGGTAGAAGTTTGGAAAATGGGGAGGTTCTCTTGATTAGTTCTGTGGTGAGGTTCCCCTCTCATCTTGCTAGGATCAATGATATTTTGCCACCAACTACTCATTTTCTTGGGACTTCTCATGTTCATGAGTGCAAGAGTGATGATTTGAAACTTATGTGGCACGTTACTAGCTCTACCTTGCCTTCTGATGTTTTGGACAATGCTCCTAGTTTTCTGGTCCAGTATACTCTTGCTAAGCGGGTTGTGTTACTAAATCGTGACAAGGTGGTTATTGATTCTAGATTCCTTCTTCAAGATGAGAAAGTTTCCTCTGGTGTTATCTTGGATCTTGTCATCAAAAGAGTGGTGGTGGGTGATCAAATCTTCGATGTGCCCACTTCATCAACCAAACACAACAACATTTCTGTGGATTTCTCTAAAGGGCTGAAGTTTGAGGATAATATGTTCAAAAAATTTGGTCACCACATTAATTTCTCAGGAGGATTTCGCAGAAGACCTTTCTTCCTTGTTGGTTCATTTGGTCGTGCAAATTTTAAGATTGATATTCATACTATTGGCATTGTTCTTCAAGCTTGTTTTGGGGGTCATGCATCAAAATTTCAAGTCAAAATCCTCCAAGACAGAACCTTTAGATTCTCGGTTGCATCAAGAGATGTGGGTTTTGAAATATATAATTCTGGTTCTTTCTCTGATGAGTCGTTCATATTGAAGATCAGACTTTGGGGTGATGGAGGCCCAAATTGGAAATTCGAAGAGAAAGAATATTACAAAGAATTGGACAAGGATTGGACAATTGTTTCATACAAAAAGAAAAATAAATCCTCTATTTTTGATCGTATTGGTTCTTCGACGTCACCAGTCCCATGCAATAACGGTCAAAATAAAGGTGACATTACTCGTGTAGTACCGGGTGCATCATTTGCGGAAATTGTGATTAATGGTAAAGGTATTAAAGAGGCGAAATCAACTGCAGTCAACAAATCTTCTACAATTAATTTGCCTGGTCTTTTACCATATTTGAAATTCCCTACTTTCCTTTCTTGTCCCTGGCCCGACAAATCTTACCTGCATTGGTTCAAGGCCCATGTCACGCCGCAAGTTTCGCGGCCCAGGGTGTACGATTGTCTTAAGGATTTTGTTCTTTCCCAAAAAATTAATTCGGCCAAAACCCCCGTCTCCTTAACTCCCTCGCCTGGAGAAACCCCAACTGCCTTGCTCTGCTCGTCACCGGCGACAACCACCGACACAATGGCCAATATTCCACTTGACCCTCATCCATTTATTCCCCATGGCTTCGAGATTATGCAGGTGGTTGGCAGGAATCGGGTCAAAAGGGTGGTGGTTCCTCATCGACCAAGGGCGCATGAACAGTATGCCATTGTGCACATCCATCCCCTTCCTCCTGGTCCAGTCCCTTTTGGTAATATCAGGGATGTGTTGCAAGATTTCTTTATCAATGATGCACATGTAGAAATTCGTGATATTCAAGATTGTCCATTTGGTTCTGCATATGTTCAATTTGCAAATGTCAGTGACCGTGACCGGTTAATTGCTGCGGGTCATATTCCCTTCCAAGATGTTGCTGTTTTTTTTGATAGGCATAATGAAGGAATTAACTAGCATAGGACTTAGTTTAACAATGAATGTTGGGTTATGCTTCTGGGTCCTCCACTTGATCACTGGCATCATGACGACCTGAATGATGTATTCTATGATATTGGTAAAGTTCTGCTCTTGGAGAGGGACCCTGAGCACAAGGGCAGGATCATTGCAAAGCTTAGAGTCACTGACCTCTTAGATGTTCCTAAAAGTGTTAGATTCACCATTGGGGACCTGGTGGAAACTGAATCATGGACCTTTTCTGTGGAAATATTGAACAGCAATCTCCTGGGGGGGGCCCACCTGATGAGGACCCACTACCTGATGATGGTGCTGACCCTCACCCTCTACCTGTGGTGGGACCCATTTTTGGACCCCCTTCTCCACCTCCTCCTCCACAACCTGAAGGGGACATTGGTGGATGGGACCAATGGATTGAACCTGCCCCTCAGAATAATAATGCTGGCTCGGGCAACTGGAATACTGTCCAAGGACCTATATTTGCTGAAGGAGTTGACATGCCCATTGACAACCAGAATTTGCCACCTCGGGGAGGCGGTCTTTATTCTGGATCTATACCTGTTGCAAATGTTTCATCTGACAGTGACAAGGCATCTGTCCATGGAGCTAAGGATATTGAGGTGGAGCAAAATATTGCTAATGCTAATCAGGATGTGGGCATGGGAGAAGGATTGCTTAACATTCTGCAGAATTACCAAGATGAGGAGGAGGACACCATCCAAGCCGATGAGGGTAACATGCAAGATGACTGGATGATGGAGGACACTAACCTCCTCTCTCCAAATGAGGCACACCTTCAAGTTGGAATGGCCATTATTCCTTTTGTCAATACATCTGAGATGCTTTCTGCTAGGAATTCTTTCTCAAAGCAAGGTCTTGAACTATGGGACATATTCTTTGCTCCACACATGAATCCCTCACCTGACAAAGGCAAACTGCAATGTGACATTCCTGTAAGTTGGTTTAATTTTATCACTCTAATGCTCATCACTCCTGAGAAATTCAGTTGGACTAGACATTTTCTCACATCTCCCCTTTGGGAGATTATTAAAGAGCCAATTACTGAAGAAACTACTTTCACCTTCATTATACCTGATGAATGTGTTGGACAGATTCCTCCTCATTGCCTGAATGATTCCCCATCAAGCATGATGGTGCCAAATGCTCCTGCAAAGAGGAGGAGGGGTAAATAACCATTGGTGGAATCTGTGGTGACAAGGAGCCCCAGAATTGTGGAACTTAATGGGGGTTTTAAAAACCATATGAATTGCTCTGATCATAATTGCCTCTTGCAATGCTGCTCCACCTTGTCTCAGTAATAAGGTTGTTAAGAATCTTGTTTATTCATTTTGCAAGGTTAAGGAGGGGGAACTTGAGAAAAGGTTGCTGAAGAAGGGCAGGATCAATGATTTGATCATCAAGCCACCTGGAAAGCCTGGACCTAAGAAGACTGGTCCAGAACCATACCTTCCAAGCAAGAAGAAGGGAGGTGCTACTAAATCTTATGGATAGCAGTCTAAGAATAAAGCACCTAAATAATGTGGTTAATGTTTACAAAAATCTTTCCTTTTGTGACTGGACCAGTTACCTTTCATGTCTGTTATGAGTTGTTGCATACCTATTTGATGTTGGACATGTTTATGAATTTAGTATCCTATGATATGTTCAGTCTTATTTGTGTGACTACAAATTTTGTGTCACCCCAATGCTCACCCAATTGGTTTATAAATGAGTAACAATAGAAACTGGAAGATTCTGAACTGGAACCTCAGAGGAATTAACTCTGAGAAAAAATGGTTAGCACTAAAAAGCAAGATCATGGAATCTGAATGTGACATTATTTCTCTCCAAGAAACCAAGAGAGAAAACTTTGATATCAATTATTTTAAAAAATTTTGTCCAAACAAGTTTGACAGCTTTGATTTCTTACCATCAATTGGCGCTTCTGGAGGAATTATTACCATCTGGAGCAGTACTTTATTTAATGGCACCAGGGCTTTCCAAAATGATTTCTCAACATCTGTCACCTTCACCTCTCAATTATCAAATGATTCCTGGACTCTTACTAATATCTATGGTC
Source organism: Avena insularis (assembly GCA_023614405.1). NCBI lineage: Eukaryota > Viridiplantae > Streptophyta > Magnoliopsida > Poales > Poaceae > Avena > Avena insularis. The sequence continues at coordinate 87,354,822 of CM042696.1, read as the reverse complement.
CATGTCAAAATGATAGAAATATGGATTTCTTAGAATGGTTTTCAAACATCACTATGCCTGATAGTATGGATTGGCTAGTGTTAGGTGATTTTAACCTTATCATAAGTCTCACTGATAGAAATAAAAGTGGGGGAGATGTTAATGAAACTATGCTCTTCAATGATGCTATCTGCAACCTGGGTCTTATTGAGTTGCCACTAAAGGGTAGAAAATTCACATGGAGTAACATGCAAAAAGATCCACTCCTGGAAAGACTGGACTGGTTTTTTACATCTAGTTCTTGGACAACCAAATACCCATACACTATGGTTACTCCACTATCCAAACCTACTTCTGATCATCTTCCCTGTGTCATATCCATTGGAACTAACATCCCCAAGGCTCAAATCTTTAGATTTGAAAATTACTGGCTTCATCATTCTGATTTTAAGATGATTGTACAAAATTCTTGGAATATACCTATGAATTATCAAGACATGGCAAAAATAATTTGTGCCAAGTTGAAAAATGTGAGGAGAGGCATCAAGATTTGGGCAAAACAGTTACCTTGCTTAAAGGACCAGATTGCTAAGGTGATGACACCATTGATCTCCTAGACCTACTTGAAGAATCTAGAACATTAACCATCAATGAGTGGCACCTCAGAGATATCCTGAAATCCCATATTATCTCTCTTCTTCAGAACCAAAACACCTATTGGAAACAAAGAGGGAAAATTAAATGGGTAAAACTTGGGGATGAAAACTCTAAGTTTTTCCATTCCAAAGCTACCATCAGTTACAGACACAACTATATATCAATGATCAAGAATGAAACTGGACAGGAATTTACAAATCACTATGACAAGGCTGATATCATTTGGAATGACTTCAGGGCAAGAATGGGTACATTAGTCAAAACTGAGATGCACTATAACCTTGTAGACTTCTATGGAAATGGAATGACTGATGAGATGAAGGATTCACTTGAAAAACCTTTTCTTGACAAGGAAATTGAGGAGGTTATCACTGATCTACCAAATGACAAGTCACCTGGACCTGATGGTTTTAATAATGAATTTATCAAAAGTTGCTGGTCTATCATTGGATATGATATCAAATTACTGATTCATGATTTCTGCAATGAGAAAGTGTCCCTTGAGAGCATCAACTCTTCTTATATTACACTCATACCTAAAGTCACTTGCCCATCTACATCGGCTGATTTCAGACCAATCTCCTTATTGAACTGTATATTCAAAATAATTACCAAACTTCTTGCAAATAGACTGCAATCTATTATTCTGAAATTGGTACATAAAACCCAATATGGATTTCTCAACAAAAGATCTATTCAAGATTCCATTGGTTGGGCATTTGAATACTTATTCCAATGCCACAAGTCAAAGGAGGAAATTTTAATTCTCAAACTTGATTTTGAGAAGGCATTTGATCTGATGAACCACTCGCCATCATAAATATCCTTAAAGCTAGAGGATTTGGGAGAAAATGGATTAGGTGGATTGAAATGATCTTTGAATCTAGAACTTCTGAAATTCTTCTTAATGGTGTGCCTGGTAAAAAGTTCTACTGCAGGAGAGGTGTTAGACAAGGAGACCCACTTTCACCATTACTTTTTGTCCTTACCGCTGACGTCCTACAATCAGTTCTAAACAAGGCCATGCATATGAATCTTCTAACTCCACCTATTGTGGGACCACCCAACAGTGACTTCCTAGTTATTCAATATGCTCATGACACATTGGTGATACTTAAAGCTGATGCATCTCAATTATTATGCTTGAAAGCACTTCTTCAAACTTTTGCAATTTCCACTAGACTCAAAGTCAACTACCTCAAATCTAGCATGATGCCAATAAACACATGTAATGATAGACTTATGTATTTTGCTATGACAATCAACTGTCAAACTGGATGCCTCCCTTTTACTTACCTTGGGCTTCCATTAAGCATTACAAAGCCATCTATGGAGCACTTTCTTCCCATTGTTCAGAGAGTGGAAAGAAGATTATGTGGAATTGCTGATTTCTTGAATTATGGAGGAAAACTGCAGCTGGTTAAATCTGTTCTCTCCTCACTTCCTCTATTTTATATGAGCTGTTTGGAGGTGCCAATAGCCATCAAGGTTCAAATTATTAAATATATGAGATATTGTCTGTGGAGAAAGAAGACTGAAGATGTGCAAGCAAAAGGACAAGCTCTTGTATCATGGGACAAAATCTGCCGTCCTAAAAATCAAGGGGGTTTAGGGGTACTAAACCTACAGATTCAAAATAATGCCCTCCTTCTGAAAAATTTGGACAAATTCTACAACCACCAGGACATACCTTGGGTTCATCTCATATGGGAGACTTATTACAAAAATGGAAAACTACCTGGAAGAAGCATGGAGGGGTCTTTCTGGTGGAAGTCACATATCAAATTAATTGTTAACTTTAAAGGCATGGCTAAATGCAATCTGAAATCAGGCAGATCTGCTTATTTCTGGACTGACCTTTGGCAAGATGAGTGCTTGATGAATAAATTCCCTCACCTTCTGTCCTATGCTAAGTCCACAAACATCAGTGTTCATGATTTCCTTCATGCTGAATTTCTTGAAGATAACTTCCACTTACCTCTCTCTCATCAAGCTTTCTCTGAGTTTTTAGTCATGGAAGAAAGATGCCAGGAATTCAGGCATGACACTCAGGAGGACACCCATGATAATCGGAACTATATTTGGGGATCAGATAAATTTGAAGTTAAAAAGGCCTACTCAGCCATGATTGGATACTCACCATCACCACCTCACTTTTCCTAGGTTTGGGCAACCTCCTGTCAAAATAAACACAAGTTCTTTTTCTGGCTTATGCTACTAGACAGATTGAATACAAGAAACCTACTGATGACAAAGAATTTCAACCTTCCTGATTACAATTGTGTTACATCCAACTGCATCACAGAAGAATCAACAAATCATCTTTTCTGGGATTGTCCATTTGCAAAAAAATGTTGGGACCATATTTCCAGAAAACGAACTGCAAATCTAATAGGATTAGAAGCTATTTCAAACATCAAAGAAAAGTTACATCTACCATTTGCAATGGAGATCATTATCATGACTTCCTGGGGTATCTGGATATGCAGAAATGAGAAGATTTTTAATGACAAAAGACCCAATTTTGATAGATGGAAAGCAATTTTCTACCAGGAAATGAGATGGATACAATTCAGAATCAAAGAAAAATACAAGGAGAAATTGAAAGCCTGGCTCAATCAGCAAGTAGATCAGGGATAGAATAGATTATCTCAGCATAGATCGATTTAGATGTAACTGTTCATGATCTACCTTAGATCATTTTCTCATTGTAACATACTCATATATAATAAAAAATGCAGTGGGGATTTTTTACCTACTGTTTCACCTCAAAAAAAGTAAACGTGAAGCTCTCAACAAAAGTTTTGGTGAGCATAGCGTATTGCGCACTCTCATCTTGCATATATGAGGTCAAACCAACCCTCTCAATCAGTAGCAAGAAATCATCAAGAATACCTGCAGCTTGTAAGAAAGTAAAACAAGGAAAAGAGGATGAGTGAGCATCCCCATCATCCCTTTCACTACCAATACGAGTTGCAATGAGATCGTCGTTGTATGATGGCCTAGCCTAAGAGGCTGATCTTGAGGGCCTCTACCTCCTAGGTGCATCACTCTCAAAAATCTCTCCAAAAGTATGGTTGTTCATGCTTGGTATTCTGAAATTTAAAAACCAATTAAACAAGTGATTGCAAAGTAAATATAATGAAGGATTCTACTCATAGGGACTTGTAAGAGGCCTAAACATGGATCAAAACTATATCTCTAAGCATTAAAAAAGCTTACAAGTTCTCATAACCAGTCACCTACAGCAGCAAAATACTCAATATATAATCCACTAAACACAAATCTACTTGGACAAGGGGAGGAGTCACATACCAGGGAACAAATGCTCCAAATTTTAGCAAGAAAGATGGGTTGAGGAAGGAGATCGAAAAAATCGAGAGCAAGCACAGCAAGAACGCGATTTTGAGCAATGAACTGGAGCTTACTCGGGAGAGAGAAGAAAGTGGCAGGTGAGAGAGTTAGTGGGGGGGCCAGGCGTGGCCCACACCAGGGCATGGCGCCACCTAGGGCTGGCCGCGCCAACATGTGGTGTGCCTGCCTGGTGGGCCCCCCTGGTACCTCCCAGGTACTCCTCTGCCCCTATTTTCATGTAAAATTTTAATATGAATTTTCTGGAATTTTTCGAGACACTTTATTTTTGGGCATTTTTCAGAAATAGAAGAATGATTTTTCTGATAGACAGATTTTTTTTGGAAACATGATGCAAGGACAAAACAAGGCTAGAACTACAGAAGTTCTAAGACACTCTAACATGCAAGCAACTAACAACAAAAAGAAAGCTAAACGAAAACAAAAACTAAAATGGAAAGAATAGAAATAAACGGAGATAATCATAGTGAAAACATTGTTTTGTTCAATGAAATCCTTTTGTTAACAAGGTTGATCAGGTCTTGCTACCAAAACAATTCCATATGAGACAAAACTTTGTATTCCACTAATGATTATGTTACCTCAACCTTGATAGCAATGGTCCCAATCATAATAGTTTCAAATTTTTCTCTTGGTATGGGACAATATATTTCTCCAACTTGAATGCCTTCAACATGTTCAATTGAATTCAAACCATAAGTACTTTCAATCTTCTTGGGGAAATAGACAGTATGTTCCTTGTCATTAACATTAAAAGTCACCTTTCCTTGATCACAATTAATAACAGCTCCTACAGTATTAAGAAAAGGTCTCCCAAGAATAATAGACATATTATCATCTTCAGGCATTTCAAGCACAACAATATCAGTTAATATCAAGCAATTGTGGGCCACCTGAATAGGTACATCCTCACATATACCCACAAGAATAGTGGTAGATTTATCAGCCATTTGCAAAGATATATCAGTTGGTATTAATTTTTCAAGTTGAAGCCTCTTATAGAGAGAGAAAGGCATAACACTAACTCCAACTCCCAAATCACACAAAGCAGTTCTAACATAACTGTTCTTAATAGAGCAAGGGATAGTTGGAATCCCTAGGCTCCAAGTTTCTTAGGAACCTTACCATTGAAGGCATAATTAGCAAGCACAGTAGAAATTTCTTCATTAGGGATCTTCCTTTTATTCGAGACAATATCCTTCATATACTTTGAGTAAGGAGGCAATTTAATAGCAGGAGTCAAAGGAATTTGCAGGAATAAAGGTTTCATCTACTCACAAAACTTATTATAGTGTTCATCTTCCTTTGACTTGTGTTTCTTATCAGGGAAAGGCATAGGTTTTTGGACCCAAGGCTCTCTTTCACTACCATGTTTCTTAGCAATAAAATCCTCTTTAGTGTATTTGGTATTCTTAGTGTGGTTTTCAGGTTCTTCTTCAACTTTTTCTTCAACTTTAGAGTATTTGGTATTCTTAGTACTAATCAAGCACTAAAGGCTATCAATAGATCTAGGAGGTAAATTACTAAACCAAGTTTTAGCTTCTCCTTTCAGTGAAAAGGGGAAAAGCTTGGCAACAAAGTAAGTACGCATCTTAATATCATCAGAAAACAAGCCACTCATGGTAGAAAGTTCATTCATATGTGCTACCGCACTTTCATTCTTAGTCCCACAAAAAGGTTCTTTCTCGACAATAGCTATGTAAGATAGATCGAGAGAGAAATCATAATCTTCATCTATAATGTTTATGGGAGAAGCAGCAAACTTAGCAGTAGGAGCCAATTTGGATCTAATAGTACGCCTCTCAAGGAGACTCTTAGCAGCGCTCCTATCATGGGTGTTTTTACATTCTTTAATAAATTCATCGGTCATCTCAACATAACCATCTTCATTATCATAACTTTCACTAGACTCAGGTGAACTAACAGGTGTAGTAGTGTCTTCATTAGGAGTTTCAGTATTTCCAGCTATAGTTCTAGCAATCGTAGCATCTAGGAAAGGACCTAATGGACCACTCTTATCAAGCACAGTAGAAGCAACATCATAAGCATCAGAAATTTTAGATTCAGCAGTAGTAGCAGTGTGTGTAGCATGTGTATGTGGTGGTGTAACGAGCTTACTTATAACAGATGGTTAATCAAGAGCAGCAGAGGTGTTCAGAACCGTACCTCTTCTTGTAGTGGATGGTAAAATTGATGGGTTCGTAGCATGGAAAACAAAAAAATTCTACCGCAAGAACGAACAAAACCCAGATCTAATCTAGATAAAAGCCAAGATCTAATCTATTAGTCATGTGCAACGAGATAGATCTGTACTAACCCTTGTAGATCCGAAAGCCTTGTGCAAGATCGGATCTCGTGGTTGATGTAGACGATCACTTGCCGATCTCAAGATCGAGTGGACGAGCCTTTTGGCGCCGCGTTCCGGCAGCGCTTCCGCAATCGGTCACACGTGCGGAGTCGATGCAGACCTTCCTCTCCCCATTCCAGCGAGCAGCGGAGGTAGTAGATCTCTCCACGGAATCCCAGCAGCACGACGGCATGATGGTGGTGGTGGAGTAGAGAATTCTGCAGGGCTTCGCCTAAGCCAGAGCAGAGCGAAGGAGGAGGAGAGAGGCGGCTAGGTCAAGGAGTGGAAGGGGCCAGGGGGCGCCTCCACCCCTCTATTTATAGAGGGAAGGGTGGCGCCTAGGGTTCCCACCCCTAGGGCCACCTCTAGGGCTGGCGCACAAGGGGGGCTTGGGGGGAGTTTCCTTCCCCCCAAGTTTCCCCTTTTCCTTTCTTGGTTTGCAAGTAAATTCCACTGAATTTTCTAGAACCTTCCGGAACATTCCGAAACCTTCTAGAATCCCCATATAAACACTCCGGAACATTTCCGAACCTAGAAAATGATCTCCATTATATGAATCTTATTCTCTGGACAATTCCGGATCTCCTCGTGATGTCCTAGATCCAATCTGAGATTCCGAACAACATTCGGTCTCCAACGCACATTCCATATCTACCTAAACAACATCAAATCTTAAGTGTGTCACCCTACGGTTCGTGAATATGCAGACATGATGAAGACACCTCTCCGATCAATAACCATCAACAGGATCTAGAGATCCATAACGGCTCCCACATACTCAACGATGACTTCGTGATCGATAGAACCATTTACATATGAAAACCAATTCCCTTTGTCACGTGATACTCTACTTATCCGAGGTTTGATCGTCGGTATCTCCATACCTAGTTCTACCTCGTTACTGATAAGTACTCTTTACTCGTTCTTTGATATGACATCCCTTGTGACCTAATCACATGCTTGCAAGCTAACTAGATGACATTCCATCGAGAGGGCCCAGAGCATATCTATCCGTCATATGGATGGACAAATCCTAATCTTGGTCCATGTGCTTCAACACATACTTTCAGAATATCTAATGACACCTTTATAACCACCCAGTTATGAAGCGGTGTTTGATGTCATCAAAGTACCCATCCGGTGATGGTGATTAACATAACCTCATGGTCGAAGGATTAGGTTACTATGCATTTGAAAGCTTGTAGCAATACGAACTTAATGACTTGATCTTATGCTACACTTACTATGGGTGTGTGTCCATCACATCATTCTCCTAATGATATAACCTTGTTATTAATGACATCCAATGTCCATGATCATCTATTAATCAACAAGCTAGTTCAACAAGAGGCTTAATAGGGACTCTTTTACGTTTACAAAACACACAAGTATTAGTGTTTCCTAATAATACAATTATAGAATGGGATGTAAACATTCATCATAAACACAAAGATATAATAATAACCACTTTTATTATTGCCTCTTGGGCATATCTCCAACAGTCTCCCACTTGCACTAGAGTCAATAATCTAGATTACATGGTAATATACCTAACACCCATGGCGTTCTGGTGTTGGTCATGCTTTGCTCTAGGGAGAGGTTTAGTCAACGGATCCGCCATATTCAGATCAGTGTGTACTTTGCAAATCTTTATGCCACCATCTTGGACATACTCGCGAATAGCATGGAAACGTAGCTTGATGTGCTTCAGCTTGCTATGTGACCTTGGCTCCTGTGCATTAGCTATGGCACCTGTGTTGTCACAATAGATGGCCATCGGGTCCAACGCACTAGGAACCACGCCAAGTTCGGTAATGAACTCCTTCATCCATATGGATACTTGTGCAGCCTCCGAAGCAGCTATGTATTCCGATTCAGTTGAAGATTTCACCACAACACTTTGCTTGACACTCCTCCAGCTCACTGCAGCACCATTCAAAATAAATACGTATCCAGACTGTGATTTCGAGTCATCTGGATCGGTGTTCCAACTAGCATCAGTGTAACTATTTACAACAAGCTGTTCATCACCTCCATAAGAAATAACCATATCCTTAGTCCTGTTTAGGTACTTTAGGATATTCTTGACCGATGTCCAGTGCTCCATTCCAGGATCACTTTGATATCTGCTAGTCAAACTAACAGCATGTGCTATATCCGGTCATGTACACAGCATGGCATACATGATAGAACCTATGGCCGAGGCATAGGGAACATTACTCATTTTCTCTCTATCTTCCGCCGTAGCTGGACTTTGAGTCTTACTCAAGGTCTTACCTGGCAACATGGGCAAGAACCCTTTCTTGCTCTCTTCCATTCTAAACCTCTTTAGAACTTTGTCCAAGTATGTACTTTGTGAAAGCGCTATTAGGCGTCTTGATCTATCTCTATAAATCTTGATGCCTAGAATATATGCCGCTTCGCCAAGATCCTTCATTGAAAAACTATTATTCAAATAGGCTTTGACACTATTAAGAAGTTCTATATCATTCCCAATCAACAATATGTCATGTAATTAATACTAGGAATGCTATAGAGCTCCCACTCACTTTCTTGTAAATACAAGCTTCTCCATAAGTTTCAATAAATCCAAAGTTTTTGATTACTTTATCAAAACGTTGATTCCAACTCCAAGATGCTTGCTTCAGTCCATAAATGGAGCGCTGAAGTTTGCATACCTTGTTAGCATCTTTAGGATCGACAAAACCCTTGGGTTGTACCATATACAACTCTTCCTCAATGTCTCCATTAAGGAACACCGTTTTGACATCCATCTGCCAAATCTCATAATCAAAATATGCAGCAATTGCTAACAAAATCCTCACAGACTTTAGCTTCGCTACTGGTGAGAATGTCTCATCGTAGTCAACTCCTTGAATTTGTCAGAACCCTTTCGCGACAAGTCGAGCTTTATAGACGGTAACATTACCATCAGCATTTGTTTTTATTTTGAAAATGCATTTGTTCTCGACAGCCTTACGGCCATCCGGTAAGTCCACCAAAGTCCACACTTGGTTTTCTTACATGGATCCCATTTTGGATTTCATGGCTTCCAGCCATTTGTCAGAATCTGGGCTCACCATAGCTTCTTCATACGTCGCAGGGTCATCAATGTTGTCCACCAACATGATGTTCAAGGCAGGGTCATACCAATCAGGAGTGGTACGAACCCTCGTTGACGTACGAGGTTCAGCAGCAACTTCGTTCGAAGTTTCATGATCACCATCATTAGCTTCCTCTCCAATTGGTGCAGGCGGCACAAAAACATCTTCCGGTGCTGCGCTACTCTCAATTTCGAGAGAAGGTTCAATAACCTCGTCGAGTTCTACTTTCCTTCCAGTCACTTCCTTTGAGAGAAACTCCTTCTCAAGAAAGGATCCATTCTTGGCAACGAAAACTTTGCCTTCGGATCTATGATAGAAAGTATACCTAATTGTTTCTTTAGGGTATCCTATGAAGACGCATTTCTCCGCTTTGGGTTCGAGCTTATCAGGTTGTAAATTCTTTACATACGCTTCACAACCCCAAACTTTAAGGAACGACAACGTAGGTTTCTTTCCAAACCACAATTCGTACGGTGTCGTTTCGACAGATTTAGATGGTGCCCTATTTAAAGTGAATGCGGCTGTCTCTAATGCATAGCCCCAAAATGATAGCGGTAAATCTGTAAGAGACATCATAGACCGAACCATATCTAAGAGAGTTCGATTACGACGTTCGGACACACCATTACGCTGTGGTGTTCCCGGAGGTGTCAATTGCGAAAGTATTCCACATTTCTTTAAATGCATGCCAAACTCATAACTTAGATATTCACCTCCGCGGTTAGAACGCAGAAATTTAATCTTCTTGTTACGATGATTTTCCACTTCACTTTGAAATTCCTTAAACTTCTCAAAAGTTTCGGACTTATGTTTCATAAAGTAGACATACCCATATCTACTTAAGTCATCCGTGAAAGTGAGAACATAACGATATCCACCACGTGATGCTACACTCATTGGGCCGCACACATTGGTATGTATTATTTCCAATAAGTCTGCAGATCGCTCCATTATTCTAGAGAATGGAGTCTTAGTCATTTTTCCCATTAGACATGCTTCGCATCTTTCAAGTGATTCAAAATCAAGTGATTCAAGAAGTCCATTAGAATGGAGTTTCTTCATACGCTTCACTCCAATGTGACCAAGGCAGCGATTGCCACATGTATGTAGAATTATCATTCAATTTTATTCGTTTAGCATCTATGTTGTGAACATGTGTATCACTACTACCGAGATTCAGTAAGAATAAACCATTCATCTCAGGTGCATTACCATAAAAGATATTACTCATATAAATCGAACAACCTTTATTCTCGGACTTAAAAGAGTAACCGTCTCGCAATAAACAAGATCCAGATATAATGTTCATGCTTAACGTAGGCACCAAATAACAATTATTAAATTTAAAACTAATCCCAATGGTAGATGTAGAGGGAGCGTGCCGACGGCGATCACATCAACCTTGGAGCCATTTCCAACGCGCATCGTCACCTCATCTCTCACCACTCTTCGCTTATTCCGCAGTTCCTGTTTCGAGTTACAAATATGAGCAACCGAACCAGTATCAAATACCTAGGCACTACTACAATTACTAGTAAGATACACATCAATAACATGTATATCAAATATACCTTTCTTCTTGATGTTGCCGTTCTTTAGATCTGCCAGGTACTTGGGGCAGTTACGGTTCCAGTGACCAGCACCCTTGCAGTAGAAGCACTCAGTTTCAGGCTTAGGAACAGCCTTGGGCTTCTTAGCAGGCGCGGCAGCTTTCTTGCCATCCTTCTTCAAGTTGCCCTTGTTCTTAGGCTTGCCCTGTTTCTTGAAATTGGTGGTCTTATTGACCATCAACACTTGGTGCTCCTTCTTGATCTCCACTTCAGCAGTTTTCAGCATGGACGATAGTTCATGCAACGTCTTGTTCATGCAGTGCATATTGTAGTTCATCACAAAGTTCTTATAACTCGGTGGCAGTGATTGGAGGACACAGTGAATCCCTAACTCATTAGGAATCGTTATCCCCAACTCTTGGAGCTTGTTTGCATGCCCAGACATGGTGAGCACGTGCTTGCTAACAGAGCTTCCCTCTTCCATCTTACAGTTAAAGAACTTTTCGGAGGCCTCATAGCTCTCCACGGCCGCATGAGTCTCAAAAATCAGCTTGAGATCTTTGATGATATCAAATGGGTCGTGGTGCTCAAAGCGCTTCTGAAGCTCCGTTTCTAAACCGTACAGGATGGCACACTAAACTGTGGAGTAGTGATTTTTCCGAGTGGCGTAAACATTCTTTACGTCATCGGTGGCATCTTCTGCAGGTGGGTCACCTAGCGGTGATTCGAGCACATAGGTCAACTGACCAGCCCTGAGGACAATCTTCAGTCCACGGAGCCAGTTCATGAAGTTGCTTCCATTGTTCTTAAGCTTTTCTTTCTCTAGGAATGCATTGAAATTGATGGAGAGGTTCGCCATAATCTACAACAAATTTGCAAGTAGTTTAGACTAAGTTTATGATAAATTGAGTTCAATATTAATTCTTAAATTAACTAGGTGAACTCCCACTCAAAACAACATCCCTCACGTTGTCTTAGTGGTTACACGAACCAAATCCACTACACCAAGTCCAATCTTCACGAGAGAAGATGTAGTTTCAACGACGAACAATCTTCATGTTCATCATATCATTTATATGACTCATGCTCTACCTTTCGGTATTCCGTGTTCCGAGACCATGTCTGTACATGCTAGGCTCGTCAAGATTAACCTTAGTTTCCGCATGTGCAAAACTGGCTTGCACCCATTGTATGTACACGTAGAATCTATCACATCCGATCATCACGAGATGCTTCGAAACGACGAGTCTTAGCAACGGTGCCAACTAAGGGCGAACACTTTATTACTTGATATTTAGTGAGAGGGATCATTTTATAATGCTACCGTCGTGATCTAAGCAATACAAGATGCATAAAGGATTAACATCACAGGCAATTCATAATTAGTGTGATATGATATGGCCCTTTCTTCTTATGCCTTTGATCTCCATCTCCAAAGCACGAACATGATCTCCACCATCACCAGCATTGCGTCAAGGTCAGTGGCGCCGCTTCATGGTTGTCCATCATCACTAGCAACTATTACAACTACTTGCAATAAAGCTATTACAAGATGAATAGACACGCAGGTCTTAACAGAATTAAAGACAACCATTAGGCTCCTGCCGGTTGCCATATTACAACAAGGATCATTGCATACATCAAATATAATCATAATCACATGATGGCCATATCACATCACAAAACCCCTGCAAAAACAAGTTAGACGCCTCTAATTTTCTTTGCATGTTTTACGTGGTTTGGGGCTTTCGAATAAGAACGGATCTTACCTACGAAACTGAACCACAACGTTGATACAAGTGCTATCAAGTGCAAAATGTAAATTGGATCTATACTATGGTGGGAGAGACAGACACCCGCAAAGCCACATGTGCAAAGCAAGTTACACGTCAAGCGTGGAGCAAGTCTCGTGTGCGATGACATGTAAGGTTAGCCCGAGCCGCTTCATCCCACCATACCGCAAGATGCAAAGTACACAAAGCAAAAGACGGCACGAGCACCAACGCCCACAAAACCATTGTGTTCTACTCGTGCAACAGATCTACGCATAGACACGGCTCTGATACCACTGATGGGTTCGTAGCATGGAAAACAAAAAATTTCTACCGCAAGAACGAACAAAACCCAGATCTAATCTAGATAAAAGCCAAGATCTAATCTATTAGATATGTGCAACGAGATAGATCTGTACTAACCCTTGTAGATCCGAAAGCCTTGTGCGAGATCGGATCTCATGGTTGATGTAGACGATCACTTGCCGATCTCAAGATCGAGTGGATGAGCCTTCCGGCGCCGCGTTCCGGCAGCGCTTCCGCAATCGGTCACACGTGCGGAGTCGATGCAAACCTTCATCTCCCCGTTCCAGCGAGCAACGGAGGTAGTAGATCTCTCCACAGAATCCCAGCAGCACGACGGCATGGTGGTGGTGGTGGGGTAGAGAATTCTGCAGGGCTTCGCCTAAGCGAGAGCATAGCGAAGGAGGAGGAGAGAGGCGGCTAGGGCAAGGAGTGGAAGGGGCCAGGGGGGCGCCTCCACCCCTCTATTTATAGAGGGAGGGGTGGCGCCTAGGGTTCCCACCCCTAGGGCCACCTCTAGGGCCGGCGCACAAGGGGGGCTTGGGGGGAGTTTCCTCCCCCCTCCAAGTTTCCCCTTTTCCTTTCTTGGTTTTCAAGTAAACTCCACAGAATTTTCTAGAACCTTCCGGAACATTCTGAAACCTTCTAGAATCCCCATATAAACACTCCGGAACATTTCCGAACCTAGAAAATGATCCCCATTATATGAATCTTATTCTCCAGACAATTCCGGATCTCCTCGTGATGTCCTAGATCCAATTTCGAGACTCCGAACAACATTCAGTCTCCAACGCACATTCCATATCTACCTAAACAGCATCGAACCTTAAGTGTGTCACCCTACGGTTCGTGAATATGCAGACATGATGAAGAGACCTCTCCGATCAATAACCATCAGCGGGATCTGGAGATCCATAATGGCTCCCATATACTCAACGATGACTTCGTGATCGATAGAACCATTTACATACGAAAACAAATTCCCTTTGTCACGCGATACTCTACTTATCCGAGGTTTGATCGTCGGTATCTCCATACCTAGTTCTACCTCGTTACTGATAAGTACTCTTTACTCGTTCCATGATATGTTATCCCTTGTGACCTAGTCACATGCTTGCAAGCTAACTAGATGAGATTCCACCGAGAGGGCCCAGAGCATATCTATCCATCATATGGATGACATTCCACCGAGAGGGTCCATGCGCTTCAACACATACTTTCAGAATACCTAATAACACCTTTATAACCACCCAGTTATGAAGCGGTGTTTGATGTCATCAAAGTACCCATCCGGTGATGGTGATTAACATAACCTTATGGTCGAAGTATTAGGTTACTATGCATTTGAAAGCTTGTAGCAATACGAACTTAATGACTTGATCTTATGCTACACTTACTATGGGTGTGTGTCTATCACATCATTCTCCTAATGATATAACCTTGTTATTAATGACAGCCAATGTCCATGATCAGGAAACCATGATCATCTATTAATCAACAAGCTAGTTCAACAAGAGGCTTACTAGGGACTCTTTTATGTTTACAAAACACACAAGTATTAGTGTTTCCTAATAATACAATTATAGCATGGGATGTAAACATTCATCATAAACACAAAGATATAATAATAACCACTTTTATTATTGCCTCTTGGGCATATCTCCAACAAAAATAGGAAACTTGCCATCACAAGACTTACCCATGATCGATGGATAACAGCGAACAATAGAGAATCCAAGTGAACTTGATAAATAAAGCTATGCTCCTCGGCAACGGCGCCAAAAAATAATCATGATGACCCACAAGTATAGGGGGTGTATCGCAGTATTTTCGAGGGAAGTGAAACCCAATTTATTGATTCGACACAAGGCGAGACAAAGAATATTTATAAGCCTTAACAACTGAGTTGTCAATTCAGCTGCACCTGGAAAACAACCTTGCTCACAGCAGTTTATCAGTAGCAACAGTTTTGTAGTAGGAGTAGCAAAATGTAAGATAGTAAAGTAAAGACAGCGATAACAATAGCGATGGCAGTAGGATTCGAGTGCGGTAGGCATAGGGATGGATGGACGGGCGTTGCATGGACAAGAAAATTCACATAGCAATCAGAACATAGGGCAATTGCAGATAAATAAGATAAAGCATCCAAGTACTAGATAATCCTAGGCATGTGTTCCATATATAGTCATACGTGCTACTTAATGAGAACTTGCACAACATCTTTTGTCCTGCCAGCCTGTTTGCAGCGGGGCCTCAAGGGAACTACTGGCAATTAAGGTGCTCCTTTAATAGAGCACCGGAGCAAAGCATTAACACTTCGTGAACACATGTGATCCTCACATCAAAGCCATTCCCTCCGGTTATCCCGATTTCTGTCACTTCGGGGCCTTTGGTTCCGGACAACAACGTGTGTATACAACTTGCAGACAAGACCATAAACAATACTATCATAATGAATCAATAACATGTCCAGATCTGAAATCATGGCACTCGGGCCCTAGTGACAAGCATTAAGCACAACAAGTTGCAACAAAGTCATAAAGCACTAATAAAAGATACTAGGCACCATGCCCTAACAATCTGATGCCATTACATGAACGATCTCATCCAATCCCTACCATCCCCATAGCCTACAGCGGGGGATTACTCACTCATAGATGGGGGAAACATGGATCGTCGATGGAGAAGCGATGGTGATGATGATGGCGATGATCTTCTCCAATTCCCGTCCGGTGAGTGCCGGCGGAGTTTGGTGCTGTTTCATGGAATCTGGTGGTGGCGGCGGAGCGGAATTCCTTCTGGAAAACGTCGAACCCCCCGAATTTTTTAGGTTAGAAGGCTCCTTATAGGCAAAGAGGGAGACCGAGGGGGTGCCTAGGGGGCCCACACCACCCCCTGGCGCGGCTTGGCCTAGCCCGCGCCAGCAGGTGGTGTGGCCACCCCCTGGCTGTTCTCCGTCTCCTATTCTAGCTCCTGGAGTCTTCGTTTGAAATAGGGTTTTTGGCATATTTTCCCGGATTTTTCCTGATAGTTGGTTTTCTGCATACGAAGTAGAGACCAAGGCAATTCTGCTGAAAACAATGTCAGTTCGCGTTAGTTGTATCCAAATCACACAAGTATAGAGAAGAAACAATAGCAAAAGTGTTCGGGAAAGTAGATACATTTTGGACGTATCAATATGCAGACCATCTCTCCTTCGGCCTTGCAACTCGCGGGTTTGACATGGGATCTATTGAGCCTCTTAGCACAACAATCCTTGACTACATGCAGACCTAGGAGTCCAAGACAGTGGTTCTTGATGACGAGGGAGAGAACGAAGCCGTTGATAGTTCTGTCGCTCCAGGCAGCAGTCCTGGTGGCAGCACAATTGCCTTCGTTTGTGGTGACTTTGATCCTTCCAAGAAGAGGAAGAGTTCGTTGCTGGGAGAGGAGGACGTCATTTTCATCACATACATGACCAAGGCCATGAAGGAGGTGGCGACCGCCATCACCACTGCTTCCCCTACCGATGTGCACCACCCAACTCTCTACGACACCGTCAATGAGAACCATCGACTTCATCCCTGAGGCTCTAATGGTGGGACTGAGCCACCTCTAGGACAACTGGGCCTAGGGAAACGACTTTGTTCAGGTGGCAGAGGACCACAGGGAGCTCTGGCTTGGGAACTTCCTGACCAAGCACTACAATAATGAAGAACAAGTTGTTGGTTGTATATTTTCAAGTAGCTAGGGACTTGATGAATACTTATTCCAAGACCTGTTTATTGTGAGGTGGTATATACTAACCCCTCACATGATGGAGAATTTGCGGTGGTAGGATTACACCCCTTTTTTATGTGGTGGTAGGTTGACACCAAAGAAGTTGGTGGTGGTCGGTAGGATCACGCTAGATTGGTAGATTGAACTGTTGATGCTTTTGCCCATATAATCATGCATGTTTAAATTTCTTATGTTGATTACCTTGTGTTTTTTATCTTGATTTTCCTGCTTTATTTGTGATCCTTATGTTGCATATGTTATGTCTCATAGAAATACAACTGGTATGTGGTGTACTACAACAAGAAGCCAGGAATCTACAAGACATGGGGAGGAGTGCAACCAACAAGTGACGGGTTACCAATACAACCTTCATAAGGGGTTTAAGACTGTAGAGCAATCACAAATAGCCTACTCTGGGTTCTTAGCAGAGGATCTACAGGAGGGACAGCCACCACAAGTTATGAACAACAATGTCGCTCCACAGCCCGCAACTCAATAGGTTCATCCACAACAACAGCTTGCGCCTATATAAGGTGAAAGTATGATCAAAGACATCCTCATTGTCGGTCTTATCATGTCGATCATGTACTACCAGTTGTTCTGATTCGTGTGATCGATGATGTAAGACCTTGAACCCTTAAAACTCTGATGAGTAGTTGCTAACCCTTATACCCTAGTTGCTGGTAAGCTAACCATTTGTCGTGCGAGGTAACCATATTGGTCCTTATGTGGGCTCCCAAACGTGCAGCTTTGCATCATGGGAAATCAAACAAAGTGGACATATGAACTCCCCCTTGTCCTGAAACCAAAACATGGGTTACCAAATAAAACACACATTTAGACCCGAGCCCATTCTCGCTACATGCAGTATCCGCCGGGCCAACTATCAAAAACAAGAAATTCCGGTCCGGACAAACAAAACCGCGCCCTATATGGTCAAGCTCCGGCTTGGTAGAGCCTAATAAGGCCAGGGCCAGACAATATACGTTTTTCTTTTTCAAAAAAAAAGACAGTCTATGGCTTATAGGGATCTCTTGGGTATGGCTATGCATGGTACTGGATTAGTGTATTTCTCCGCCAGCAATCTTAGTCTCGCCAGAAAAGACAGGGAAAGGAAAGGTAAAAATGAACACACGGCGACACACCAGCTGAAAAGTAGTCTGGCCGCGAGCGTACGTACGTTTAACTAACTTCGTGACTAAACTCTGCAATCATTGATACGTGACGATTACTAGTGGGAGCGGCCGGAGGATTGATCGACCAAATGCTTAAGATCGACCAATTAAGTATGGAAAAAGCGTCTCATGTACGCACGCAGTGATGCAATCAACCAAATTAACAAAGAAACTAAGCTTGCTATAAGACAACACCAAACGTAGACCTATCTTCACATACTATACGTAGAGAAGCTCGAGAGGACATGATTCCCATTTTTTGTTTCTAAAAGATGGGAACTTGGCACGGAAATATATCGACTGACTGAACTCGTTCATTGCATGGCACCAACTCCCTCCGTTTCAAAATATAAAATGTTTTAACTTTGTGAAAGTAGTGTATCTAGCCTCTTTTTAGTATGTAGGTTCACTATAAACCTAGATGAATCTACACACTAATAGAGGTCTAGACAGAATGGGCTAGATACACTACTTTGGTGGAAACGAGGCCTTTGGTTGAGCCTGTAAATGGGCTACGAACCGGTGTTAAAGGGGGGCCTGTACCAGCGTGGCCCGTGCAGCAAAAAGGAGCCCCCCTTTAACACCGGTTCGTGGCACGAACCGGTGTTAAAGGCCCCTGCACTAGTGGCCCGCGCAGCCCCCCCTTTAACACCGGTTCGTGGCTTGAACCGGTGTTAAAGGGGGGGCTATATAAGACACCGTAGCCCACACCCCACTCTTCCATTTTTTCACTATCTCATTTTGGAGCCTAGCAAGAGGGTGTGAAGTGTGCTAGTTTGTGTTTTTTTCGTATGCACAAGAGGTGTTCGGTGAAATGCTCGAGAGCTCAAAATAATTTTTCTCGTTGCTCTTTCCTTCTCGGTCGAGGTCGGCAACTATCCTTTCATGTGTCATTGATGTACTATATATATAAATGGTCATCTCCCTATTATTTTTTGATATATACTATATATTAATGCAGATGAACCGGCAATGGATGTACGGTGACCGCCGCACTTCCGAGTACATTACGGGCCTCCAAAATTTCATCGTTGTGGCTAATGCAAACCGTGGTCACAATAGTTTTATGTGCTGTCCGTGTGTTCACTGTCAGAACAAGAAAGACTGCTCAAATACCAGAACCGTTCACGCCCACCTGCTTCGATCCGGTTTTATGCCCAGCTATAATTGTTGGACCAAGCACGGAGAAAAAGGGGTTGTGATGGAAGACAACGAAGAAGAAGAGGATGATGACAACTATCATAATATGTATCCTGAATATGATGATACTGCAACGGGGGTAGATAATGAAGATCAAGAGGCAGCAGATAGGCCCGCTGATGACGATCTTGGTCGGGCCATTACTGATGCAAAGGAAGAATGTGAAACTGAAAAGGAGAAGGAGAAGCTGGAGCAGATGTTAAAGGATCACAAAACATTGTTGTACCCAACTTGCGAAGATGGCCACAAAAAGCTAGGTACCACACTGGATTTGCTGCAATGGAAGGCAGAGAACGGTGTGAATGAATGAGAATTTTCAAAGTTGTTGGTAAAAATAAAGAATCTTCTTCCAAGAAATAATGAGTTGCCCGACAGTACATACCAAGCAAAGAAGGTTGTCTGCCCTCTAGGATTAGACGTGCAGAAGATACATGCCTGCATTAATGACTGCATCCTCTACCGCGGTGAGAAGTACGAGAATTTGGATGCATGCCCGGTATGCACTGCACTGTGGTATAAGATCAGACGAGACGATCCTGGCGATGTTGAGGGCGAGGCCCCTAGGAAGAAGGTTCCTGCCAAGGTTATGTGGTATGCTCCTATAATACCACGGTTAAAACGTCTCTTCAGAAATAAAGAGCATGCCAAGTTGTTGCGATGGCACATGGAAGACCGTAAGAAAGACGTGATGTTGAGACACCCCGCTGATGGGTCACAGTGGAGAAAAGTCGAGCGAGAGTACCCGGACTTATACGTGATGCAAGGAACTTAAGGTTTGGTCTAAGTACAGATGGCATGAATCCTTTTGGTGAGCAGAGCTGCAGTCACAGCACCTGGCCTGTGACTCTATGTATCTATAACCTTCCTCCTTGGTTGTGTATGAAGAGGAAGTTCATTATGATGCCAGTGCTCATACAAGGTCCGAGGCAACCTGGCAACGACATTGATGTGTACCTAAGGCCATTAGTTGAAGAACTTTTATAGCTGTGGGCCAAACCAGGTGTACGTATGTGGGATGAGCACAAAGGGGAGCCATTTGACCTACGAGCATTGCTTTTCGTAACCATCAATGATTGGCCTGCTCTTAGTAACATTTCAGGGCAGACAAACAAGGGATACAATGCATGCACACACTGTTTAGATGAGACTGAAAGTATATATTTGGATAAATGTAAGAAGGTTGTGTACCTAGGGTATCGTCGATTTCTTCGAACACGCATCCGATGAAAAGAAAGGCAAGCATTTCAAGCGTCTGGCGAGAACCCGGAGGAAGCTTGTCCTCCGTGCGGTGAGGAGGTATTTGGTATGGTCAAGGACCTAGAAGTAATCTTTGGAAAAGGTCTGGCGTCTATCTGCTACGAATGACGATGCGGACGCGCCCATGTGGAAGAAGCAATCTATATTTTGGGACCTACCCTATTGGAAAGTCTTAGAGGTCCGCTCTTCAATCGACGTGATGCACGTGACGAAGAATGTTTGCGTGAACCTGCTAGGCTTCCTAGGAGTGTATGGGAAGACAAAAGATACACCGAAAGCACGGCAGGACCAGCAATGTCGAAAGACCACGAAGAGCCTATGCATCACGAGAGCGAGAAGGGTAAGCGATGCCACTTAACTCCTGCCAGCTATGCTCTTACTAAAGCGAGAAGAAAATCTTTTTGAATGCCCGAGCGATATCAAGGTCCCGTCTGGCTTCTCGTCGAATATAAAGGGAATAATAAATATGGTAGAGAAAAAATTCCAAAACCTGAAGTCTCATGACTGCCACGTGATTATGACACAATTGCTTCCGATTGCATTGAGGGGGCTTCTACCTGAAAATGTTCGAGTACCCATTGTGAAGCTATGTGCATTCCTCAATGCAATATCTCAGAAGGTAATCGATCCAGAAATCCTACCAGGTTACGCAGATGTGGCCCAATGTCTTGTCAGCTTTGAGTTGGTGTTCCCACCATCCTTCTTCAATATTATGACGCATCTCCTGGTTCACCTAGTAGAAGAGATTGCCATTCTCGGTCCTGTATTTCTACACAATATGTTCCCCTTTGAGAGGTACATGGGAGTCTTAAAGAAATATGTTCATAACCGTGCTAGGCTAGAAGGAAGCATCTCCAAGGGCTATGTAACAGAGGAGGTCATTGAGTTCTGTGTTGATTTTATTCCTGACCTTAAGGCGATTGGTGTTCCAGAATCACGACATGAGGGGAGACTGCGTGGAAAAGGCACCCTAGGATGTAAAGCAATGCTATGTAGGGACGGGCATTCTCTCAATCAAGCACACTACACGGTTTTACAAAGATCTATCTTGGTTGCCTCGTATGTCAATGAACACAAGAATTTAATACGCCTCAAACACCCGGGACAGTCTGATGAATGGATTATAAGTGAACACATGGCGAGTTTTGGCGGCTGGCTGCAAAGACTTCTCACGAATAACACCACTGTTGGGGATCAGCTGTACTTGTTGGCCAGGACACCATCTTCGACTGTATGTACTTTCCAAGGGTACGAGATAAATGAGAATACATTTTACACGATAGGCCAAGATAAAATGAACACCAACCAAAATAGTGGTGTCCGCTTCGATGCAGCAGAAGACAATGGGCAAAAGACCACGTATTATGGGTTCATAGAGGAGATATGGGAACTTGACTATGGACCTAATTTTAAGGTCCCCTTGTTTCGATGCAAATGGGTCAAGCTAACAGGAGGGGGGTTGAGGTAGACAAGAAGTACAGAATGACAACGGTGGATCTCAACAATCTTATGAAGGTAGACAAGAACTTAGACGAACCATTCGTCTTAGCCAATGATGTGGCTCAGGTTTTCTATGTGAAGGACATGTCTACCAAACCGGAAAAAAGAAAAAATAAGCAAACAGATACATCACACGATGAGCCAAAGCGTCACATAGTTCTTTCAGGGAAAAGAAACATCATGGGAGTGGAGGACAAGACAGACATGTCAGAAGATTATAATAAGTTTGATGAAATTCCGCCCTTCAGAGTGAAGACTGACCCAACCATCCTGTTAAACGGTGTTGATACTCCATGGTTATGGCCGACGGGATCATAAGATTGACTATATGTATTAATTGAGCCATTTTTGGCACACATATGTATCTCAACATGGAAATCAATGTCATATTTCTTCTGTTAACAGTATATGTATTAAATGAGCCATTTTTCTTCCTTCTATTTCTTCCCTCCATTTTTCTTCCCGCCATTTTTTCCCGCCATTTTTCTTCCCGCCATTTTTCCCACCATTTTTCCCGCCATTTTTCTTCCCGCCATTTTTCTTCCCGCCAGTTCTTCCCTCCAGTTCTTCCCGCCAGTTCTTCAATATATATATATGTAGGATTGGCCTCCATTGTCATTGCACATCTCTAGACTCATATCTGCAACCTCATCACTCTTTCCTATGGCTTCCACCGTAGCACTAACCCCCAGGGAGCCGGAGGCGCTTTGTGCCTCGAACTACCCCCCTTGAGACTCATCGTGTCCCCGTCGGCTGGATGCTGAGCGCCGGAGGCGTGCTGGTTCCTCCTGTCCCTCTAGGTGTGGCGCGCCGGATGTCCATCACGAACCACTACTACTTCGAGCTGACGCCGGAGCAGCGGAGGAATCCCAGATGGCATCCCGACTATTTCCCTACTTGGGAAGCCTTCTTCGTGGATCGGCATGAGAGGGCGCTCGCCAGGCACGAGGAGGACGGCCCACCTCCTCCGAACTTCAACGAGGCCGGCCGTCGGCTATGGTGGCGCGGTCGGACTCTCCAGAGCGTCATGGCCTGTGACACTGCCGCTGACTCTAACCCCCGTCTGCGCTACCCTCAAGTCCAGCCCACGCGTACTCAGCCTTCAAGGTTCAATTATGGCGACCCCGACGACGACAACGATGACGGCGGCGGTGAGTACGACGACTACAATGGCGATTATTACAGGTGTAGGAAGGAGCATGACTGAATCACTCCAACATTCCGAAACAAGTTCGGCCGATTGTTACTTAATCTGGCCATGTATCTTAATTTTCAGTTCTTTTATGTATCTTAATTTTCAGTTGTGCTTTATGTAACTTACTATTAGTTGCATTCTGTATTCTAATTCCATTTCTATCTCCTTCACAAAATGACCTATCTCATTCGAGGTTTCTTGGCTTTCGGGTCAAATGAGCAATGTTATGGCTAGAATCAAGGCATAGTTTGTGATAATATGGCCATATTGTGCATACATGTGCATCATGGCATGGCAAACAATGTTGCAAGAGGAAGTTTTCCTTTTTATCGCACCAAAAAGGCATTTTCCATTTTCTGAGCATAAAAAACGGACAGTTTTGTGAAGCAACCACCAAATGGCTAATTCAAAAAACCACCACCACATTTTGCAAAAATACTAGACCACCTTATATGGACAATGTACCAACAGGGGGATCTGAAACCTTTCCGTCCACCTCTGGTAAAAAGACAAATTCTGCTTAGAATCGGTGAAGTGGGTCAGATATGAACTACAGGTACATGATACGATGCTCATGATTTTTTACAAAAATCATTTTTAGATCCACAATATGCTATTTTATCAAAAATCCAATGCAAGTTGAGCGAGGCTTTGTCAGATTCAAGTGTATACAAAAGATGCGGCATTTAAATATCCAATCAATTCAAAAATGTTAATACAAAATAAAATATGATTTGCTATAATAAAATAGGGTTAGATTCCTTTTTAGATGCTTAATATTTCTTATGTTCAAAGTTTTAGGATTTGACAATTTATGTTTATTTGAATTGAATAATCAAAATTTATATGTAAGTGTTTTAATCATTTTGAAAATTTTCATCTAAAGTAAATATAAAATGTTTTTACATGAATGGATAGATATTATTTTTCTGAAAATTATGATATATTATTCATATTTTTCTGAGTTGAAATGAATAAGATATGAATTTTCTAAATTCATATCCTATTTTTTGAATTATAAATGCCCCCACCCCTTTAATGCATGAAATAAATGCCCCCCCTTTAACACCGGTTCCAGCCACGAACCGTTGTTAAAGGGGATGATTATTCGTTTCACAAGACATCCCCTTTAACACCGGTTCGTGGCTGGAACCGGTGTTAAAGAAATCTTGTGTAACAATCCCTTTAACACGGTTCTAGCCACGAACCGGTGTTAAAGGGAATTCTGCTGTACCACCTTCCTTCTTCCCCAGCCAGATCGATTCTTCCCCAGCCGGTCGTTGCCATCCATGAGCGCTTGCCGATTCTCTCCGGCACCGCCACCACCCCAACCGCCGCCGCCACTCCAGCCGCCTCGCGTGTGCCCCAGCCAGAGGTAGACCCCGCCGCCCCTCCCCTTAGCTACCCCGGCCCGTCTGGCTACACTGTGACTTCACGTGCGTCCCATGCGCTGTGCCCAGTGACCTCGCCCAACCTCGTCTCACCGGCGCCGAGCGACCTCGTTCTCGTCTCCGCTAGAGCTCCTGCGCGCATTGGCCAAGCAGACCAGTTGATTTTTATTTATGTGTATAGGGAGCCGGCCGATTGCTTTTTGTTTGTGTATACAGGGACTTGATTGATTTTTATTTTTGTATATAGAGACTTTATTGCTTTTCATTTGTGTATTCAGGGGATTTTGTTTACACAAGATTATTTTGTAAGCTAATGGGCCTCCTAGCACAAGATTATTAGTAGTAAATTTTTTGTTTACAATATCGGAGGGCAGGCTTCAGCCTGTTTAAGCCTGCTTGCTGGCCTCACCTTTGTCGGCGAGGACACGACGACGGCGTTGCGCGAGCCGAGGTGCAGCGAGAAGACGGGACCGTGGCGCGCGGCGAGGCGGCACAGAGTGGCGTGGAAGGGCTTGTCGAGGAGGTGGAGATGGCCGAAGAAGGGGATGGCCCTCGGGCTCGGCGGGACCCTTATTATTATGTTCTTCTTCTTGCCGGCGACGACGAGGAAGCGGAAGAGGAGAAGGGAGGCGAGGGATTAGTAGTGATTTAGTTAGGGATTTTAGTGTGATTTTGTTAGTTAATTAGTGTGATTTTGTTAGTTAATTAGTGTGATTTTGTTAGTTAATTAGGGATTTAGTAGTGATTTAGTAGTGATTTAGTTAGGGATTTTAGTTAGGGATTTTAGTTAATTAGGGATTTAGTTAATTAGGGATTTTAGTAATGATTTAGTTAGGGATTTTAGTAGTGATTTAGTTAGTGATTTAGTTAGGGATTTTAGTAGTGATTTAGTTAGGGATTTTAGTAGTGATTTAGTTAGGGATTTTAGTTAGTTTATTATTAGGGCTTAGGGTTTTATTAGGGATTGGGGTTTATTAGGGATTAGGTTTAGTTAGAATACTTAGTTAATGAGGTTTAATTTAGTTAGTGATAGGTTTAGGGTTATTGTTATTAGGGCAATATATACTTAGTGATTTAGTTACTATTTATGTTTTATGATTTTTTTATTGCTATTATTTAGTTATGCCGCGTCCATCTCGTCCGAGTCTGGGCTCCGCCGGGTTGGCACTGGGAGGTGCTACCTGTCAGGATTCGTACCTTGGTGAGGAATCTGGGTATCATCGTCGACCCAGAGCTTCTTTGGTGGCGTCCACGAGGTCCAGGAGCGGTGCAGAGGGAGCCAGCCCCCGAGGAGGTGGTACGTCGTCGTATTAGGGAGGAGGACGAGCATGTACGGCGATACATGTATCTTTTAGAGACTAGGTTCTCCAATATCTGGCAGGTTCACGGATCTCACCCGAGCTATTCTCCGGTGATGGTTCCTCTTCTGTGGCTGCAGAGCTCCCGTAGCATAGAACGCGGCAGCCGCGTTCGCTAGTTTATCTTAATAATGTACTTTATCTTATACTTTATCCTATAATGCACCCGAGCTATTCTCCGGTGATGTATTAATAATGTACTTTATATTATACTTTATCCTATAATGCACCCGAGCTATTCTCCGGTGATGTATTAATAATGTACTTTATCTTATACTTTATCCTATAATGCACCCGAGCTATTCTCCGGTGATGTATTAATAATGTACTTTATCTTATGTACTTTATCCTATTTGTGTATTTTTGTATTAATAATATGTATATTTGTGTATGAATCCAAGTCCACTTGAATGTTTACTCTCTTACTCTAGATAATATTATTGTTTTAGAAACTATGCATCCACTTAGTAGAAACCTTGAAGAAGAAATAATGAAGAACATTATCGATGAGGACACCTCACAATATCTAGACTTGGAGGGACATGATGACAACTCAAGTAGTCATGGAGAAGATGAAGACTCCGGTGAACGCAATTTAGTGATTACAAAGTCCGGCGAGGTATATGCATTGATTAAGCCTCTGCTGACTTCTACCAACAATCTTCTTCTACATGTATTAATTAACGCTTCTTTCTTCTTTTAGCCCTCTGGATCGACCAGCCATCAACCATCTTCTTCTACGAAAAAGAGCAAGTGAGGCGCAAGCCATCGGTTAAAAGATCATGCAAAGTTCACGATCGAAGCAGTCCGTGTTGATGGCAGGCCGATGGAGCCCAAGAATGCCGCAGACAAATTTGTACGTCAGGCTGGAGTTCTTGTTAGGGACCAAATCCCAATCATAATTGAATATTGGAATAAGCCAAAGAAGGGCGACGGTACCTTTGTTGATGAAAGATTCAAAGAAACGCTTTGGAATTCGCTGTTGGTAAATTTCACCCTTCCGCCAGAGGAGGATGAAAACAAACCGGTTATAAAGGAAAAGGTCAAAGAGTGGACTCTAAAGAAGATGGCTGACGCTTTCCGCAACTGGAAGACAAAATTGAACAAATTTGTCAAAGCTCGCGAGACTCCAGATTTCGAAGACGCATATTATGCGAAGATAAGACCTCACTGGCGCGAATTTGTGGCATACAAGAAGGTGCTATAGCTACAAAGAGGTCAGAAACCAATACGCTAAATGCCCAAAAGAAGGAATATCACCAGAGGATAGGGTCAGGTGGCTATATATCTCAGAGGCCTAAGTGGGAGAAAGCTGAGAAGGCCCTGCGCGATAGAGGGATCACACCCCAGACACATGGGTGGGACCTACGTGCAAAGACTTGGTTCTATGGAATCGGGGCAAGGTTGGACTCAGAAACAGGATTGTGTATCTTCCCAACCCTCCTTGCCAAACCCGTCACTGAACTCATCACGGCATACGAGGAAACAGCCGCCGGGACCTTCCATCCCGACAGAGAGAATGACTAGCTCACACGCGCCATCGGTAAAAAAGAACACCCTGGACATGCACGAGGCACAGGGGGTATGACGTGGAAGGATGGGTTTGCCGAGTGGAGCGACTCTTGCAGATGGCGCGACAGAAAGAAAAAGAGCGTACAGAGCGGATGACACAGATAGAACATGCACTTGTGGCGCTGAAGGCGCAAGTGAATGCACAACAGAGCTATCAAGCTACCGGCCCATCTCAGCGGCACGAAGAGCCTGCATTGGAAGCTGCCGGCGGCCCAGACTCTGCGCGGAAAAGCAGCGTGGCTTCCACGGAGAACGTGCAGCCCACGCTTGAAATGGCGGGTCCTCGATACCCCGTGGATGAGATCACGGAGAGCGAACACGCTGGCTTCATGTGAGATTAATGGGCTTATCCATTAAGGTGGCTGTCGGCTATGCCTTACCTCCTGTAGCTGGTGGAACTTACCACTGCCGACCGATTCCAGATGGCTATACTATTGTCGGGGTGGATGAGGTTGTGAAAGAATATGAGGAAGCACAGCTTGACCATGCTACAGGTGAAGGGGAAACTCAACTCAAATTTGCAGTGAAAACAACCATTCTTTGGAAGAAGGAACACATCGTGCTTCCAAATTGGAGGCCACTGGCACCCCCGCCGTCTCCGCAGCGTCAGCAGTCTGAGCCGCTTCAGCCATCTCCTGCGCGGCAGCCATCTCCGGCGCTTCAGCCATCTCCGGCGCGGCAGCCATCTCCGGCGCGCCAGCCATCTCCGGCGCTTCAGCCATCCCCTCAGCATAAGCGGAAGAGCACTGCCACGAAGAGCATCACTAGCACTGCCACAAAGAGTTCAAAAAACTACGTCCCGCAGCCTTCCACCAAGCCATTGCCGGTTTTACCGTGGAATCGCAGCGACGAGGAGACCAATAGGATCTCGGAAGGCGCCGTAGGGAGACTAAAAGTAGCAGTCGTGCGGCACCCCAGAAAACAGTTCCCATGCTCGGAGAGCAGGAAAACCAATCATGCGCCCCGCTCCAAGTGTTCGACACACGGGACGCTCCTCCCATAAATGATTATGAGGCAGAGCTACAAAGAAAGGCCAATGAGATGGGGATGACTTACATTGCATAATTGAACATCATGGGAGACAACTTGCCCAAATGCGATGCCGACCCCATACAACCATGGAAGTATGGGAAGAATCTCGTCAAGAAAGAGGAGCTCAAGAATCTACCAACAAAGATGCGAAGATTGCACAAGTGGTACCTTGATTTCTGCAAGACGAGAAAGGAAGAATGGATCACGGCGCATATAAGAGATCAGATTTTCTTGTGCGGAGACGACGAGATCACCTTCAACATTCAAGACTTGTATTTTCTATTCAATCAGAAGGAACTCGACAAAGCTGCCATCAGCCTTTATTGTGTGTAAGTACTATTTCTGTATTTTCTATCTCATCTCATTCACTTCATTTATATATATATGCTCACCATATATGTATAAGTATTATGCAGGAAAAAGATTATGGAATGCATGAAAGGAGGACCTTTTGACATTGGGTTCGTTGACCCAAATAGAGTTCATGAAGAAGTGGTAAGAACCAAACCCGGGCAAACAGAAGATTTATTGCTAAGGTCTTTACTGAGACAACAAACCAAAAGGAAAATACTATCGCCTTACAACTTCTCGTGAGTACTGTTACCCTCTCTTGTACACATTCTGTTTCGGCTTACTCGTTATTAAGTGTAACTGATGATGAATTATGCGTGCGTAGGTTCCGCTTTATTCTGCTAGTCATTCAACCTGACTCAGGAAAAGTCCTTGTCATGGACTCGTTACGAAAATAAAAAGAGCTGTGGGCAGACTTTAGAGAGATGCTCCAGAGGTAATTTCAATCATATTATCGCACTAGATCGGCAACTTTCGTGACAACAAGTAATTAATTACTCCTTTATCCATTTTCTTTGCCGGACAGGGTTTGGAAAAGGTTCATGGACAGGGCCGTGGGTGAGTGGTCAGAAGAACTAAAATTTGTAGACCAAAATATAAGTAATACTAGCTAGCTAGGTCTGCGTATCTCTTTGATTCTGCTTTCAATTCCATTATATCATGCTTTATTGATTATTATTTTGATTGAACTCTCTATTCTCGTAAAGTGCGCGCATCAGGGACACGGCAATAACTTATGTGGGTACTATGTTTGCGAGTTCATTCGCAACACGATATGTGCGACGGGCCAAGCCGCACTAGAACAACTTAGAGTAAGTAAACAAAGTACACAACATTATTTTATTACCATTAATTGTGTTGAGTTTTATTCTTATATATATTGACCCCATTTTTTATATATATTCAGATCGAACGGATGCGGGATCAACTCCTACCATTTGACCGCATACGAGCCATTCAAGAGGAATTGGCGGGGTTCATACTTGATGAGGTCGTCACGCCTGGCGGAGAACTCTTTAGATATCCACCAAAATGAACGTTGTATATATGCTTGAACGTGTTTGTCTTGTACTTGATGCTTCAACGTTTACGGAGAATACCACACAATGACGATGTTGTGTATAATAATAGTTGCTTAATTATTCATGTACTCGTATGTACCGATGACGATGTATGTGTATACCGCTCCCGATCGATTCCCCCTCCCCCCCTCCCCGTCCCCGCCGCGCCGCAGAAATACGCCCAGAACGGGGCAGGGGCAGAACTCTGTCGCGGCAGAGATTTATCTCCTTTTCCTGCCGCAGCACAGAACCTTTAACATCGGTTACGAACCGATGTTAAAGGGGGGCTGAGCCCTGCGGCAGCCCCACGTGCGCCACCCTTTAAGAACCGGTGTTAAAGGGTGGGCCCCTCTAACACCGAACGCTCAACAGCGGTTCTACAACCGTTGTTAGAGGGCCCTCTAAACCGGTGTTAAAGGGGGAGTGTGCACTAGTGTCCTTTCGCAAAGCTAATACATTTTATATTTCAAACGGAGGGAGTAAAATATAATAGTTTCTAGACTTTTTCCAAAACCCATGCATCTAGAAACGGAGTGCGTGCCTTGCATGTGTGGTTGGCGCGCGTGTGCATTGTGGCGCACATGCACGATATACCATAGCCAAGGAATCAGGGAGGGGCTTCGATCGGTCCATGTTTGGCGATCACGTACGAGAACCACTAACTGAGGTTAGGTGGCGATCACGTACAAGATCACATCATTCATTGGTGACGCACCTCGGTTTACCCGACGCACGCATGAATCACGATACGATTCTGGTCTTGTGGCCTGCGTTCCCCCGACAGTCCACAGGACAGGATGTCCCGTGCGTGGAGCGAGCGATCCTGGGCCTCCCGTTCGGGTTCGACCCAACTCCCTTCTCGTTGCTTCGTCTTTGCACGAGCGTCGGTGAATGTTCTCGATAAGGGATGGTTAGTTCGCCAGTACCACCACCAGAATGCAGATCGATCGCCCCGTCAAAAAGGAGCCTGATGATGCTAACACATGCCTACGCCCTGGGCCTATTCAACATACAAAACGCATGTTTATCTTACATTGGTATACTAGCACTAGCACTAGCACGGGATAAAAGTATGGAAAATGATAAGGTCCGCAGGATATCAGGGCATATCCAGCGGGCCGCCGATCCAAACAACCGATCGAAACTGTTCGATTTTGTCCGTTTGAGTCAGGCCACGATCGCTTCGTTTTTGGATAGTGGTCCGGCCTGTCCGGTTGGCCACGCCAGCGGCGCAACCCATTTGTCCGCGCCTGGTGAATAGGATCAGGGCATTTAAAAAAATTCAAACAGAGACAATACGCGCTAAAACTGGCGAATTTCATACATATTTATAAATAATTTACATTCAAATATAAAAACCTAGATTTAAACTTGTCCTAAAACTACAAATCTTGTGCCGATGGCGCTGTCCCGTCCATCTAGGGATCAACGTCGATGTACTCCGGCGGCGTCCAGAGGTGCGCTGGTGGCAGGCCCGGAGCAGGCGCGGGTGCGAGCGAGGGCGGGGGCTGGCCACACATCCGTCTCAGCCGGCGCGGGTGGAGCAGCCCACCTCGGCAGCGGCGGCGGTGGAGGCAGCCCCGTGTTCACCTATGCCACCAGGCCGGTGAGCTGGACGGCCTCCTGGTAGCCGTCCCACATGTCGTGCTCCTCCTTCACTCTGGTCGTGATGGCCTGCTCGAGGAAGGCATCCTCGTCGTAGCCCCATACCAGGAGCTCCTGGTACTCCGGGGGCAGGTGCGCAGCGGCAGATGCGGCCGCCTCCTCCTCCTTGACAACGATGTCGAGGTCATTGTCGCCGAGCTCGGCGTCGGAGTGGTTGAAGGCACCATCGTCGTCGGGATCGAAGGAGGGGAGGGCGCGGGACCCCCACGGCTCGAACTCGCCACGGAAGGTGGGGAGGGCGCCTGACCCCCACGGCTCGAGCCGGATCCACCCGCCTCGTGATCGTTCTTGGCCTTCTTGAACCACCCTAGTTTCTTCATCGCTGCCGGTGGCGGCGGCGACGACGGGAGGTGTTGGGAGGGGTGTACCTGGCGATGGCGAGAGGAGGGAAGTGCGACACCAACAGGCGTGGGGCATGCTTAAGTAGCCCCTGCCCGTGCGACCGCGCGCAGGTTCTCACGCCTTCACCATCAATGCCGGCGCGGGAAATCAGGCGGCGTCCCGTCAGTCATAGGCTGATGCACCCCATCGAAATTGATGCAGCCCGTGCCTCTAAATCGCTGCCACAGTTGCATCTGAATCGGTGCTGCGGTTGCGTCTGAATCGGTGCCCCACATCTGTCGCTGACGGGTGGGCCACTAGCGTGCCTATGTACGGGCCCACGCATCGACCACGCAAATTTGGTGTGCCGATGGGTCGAGCCGGACGCATCGGTCCGGATGGATCGTGCCGCTGGAGAGACCGCGCACGTCTCGCACGTCCGGGAGCGTTCGGACATGCCCGGCAGGTTGGGTCGGCCTAGTGGAGATGCCCTCACGCCTCCATCCTCGTGGTCGAATCCCGCTTCACACACGTTGCTTTCCTGGCGGACCCCCACCTAACCTTATCTTTTTTCCCATAATTCTCTCATACCTGAACACCTCTTCTCGACCACCTCCCCTGACGCGCCGACGCTCGTCCCCATGCGCGCGCCATGCAGCCGCGCCACCCGTAGACTCTCCTTGTCGTTGCAGGGAGAGTTGTACATTGTCTTATCCCTTCCATGCCGAAGCGGGGCTCGATGACGAGTCCGAGGCGCTGGCCCTCGAGGACGCCGACCTCAGCCTCATCCTCTGGCGCTCTATGGAAGCTCCGCACCCTCGCGGGCCTTCTCCTTCGCTGGCGTGCACGCTGGTGATGGTGCTCCCCGTTGCTGCGAGGCGTGTTGCCGGTCGGCTGAACTGCATCGACAACACGACTCCTCTCCTGCACGGCGACCTGATTTTCTCCTCGGCGTGCCTCCTTTTCGGCTGCAAGGTGTGCTACCGATGGATGCTGGAGTTGCTACCGACAGCGGGCGGCGTTTCTACTGATGGTGCCCGACAACGCTACGGATGGTGAGGGTCGTGTTTTGGGGATTTTTGCTGCTATAACAGATTTTTTGCTATAATATTGTAAAAAAATTGCTACAAGATGTCCGGCGAGACATTTTTGTTATAAGGTCTCCGATGATATAGGTTTTTTGCTATGGTTTTTTCCTACACACTTTATCTTGTTTTGCTATAACAGCGTAATTTTTTTGCTACGTGGTCTCCGACGGAAGTCTCTAGCGAGTCTCCGGCGACATCCGATTTGCTAGCTAACAAATATGTTTTGCTACAACCTTTCTCTGATTTTGCTACAATAGCGCCTAGTTCTTGCTACGAGGTTTCCGGGTTCCCGGTGAAAATCTCAGGCGATGTCTCTGATGAAGTTGGTTTTTTGCTACTATTGATTACTGTTTTTGCTATAATAGCACAAAGTTTTTGCTGAGGTATCCGGCGAGGAGTCCTGGTGATATCTCTGGTGAAATTGGTTTTGCTACATTTGCTACATTAACACGCAGTTTTTCTGCAAAATCTCTCATGAGGCTTCAGGCGAGGTCTTCGACAAGATCTATCTTTTTATTTTTTGTCCCGTAGAGGAACCGTGTTTTCTACCTGTAGCAAAATCGTGGCATTTTGTAACAAAAATGGATATGTGTACACCAAAAACTGGAATGAGAGACAATTTAGGGACACGTGCAAACCCAGGGACCCGGGGATAATTGATTTCTATTCCCTTGGACGCTCAGTAGTTCCCAAAAAGTATTCGGCATGCATCCCGAGTCACCACTCGTAAATGTTACGTGATGACGTGTCATTTTGTTGGATTGTTAGTCATAATTTCTAAAAT
This sequence comes from Avena insularis, assembly GCA_023614405.1. Taxonomy (NCBI): domain Eukaryota; kingdom Viridiplantae; phylum Streptophyta; class Magnoliopsida; order Poales; family Poaceae; genus Avena; species Avena insularis. Next base: position 87,321,029 of record CM042696.1, on the reverse strand, counting down.
TAATTAAAATTATGACTATAGAAACTATGATCATGTGAAATTCCAACATATTAGAGGTACTAACCAACACGAACAGTAGCAGTGCAATCTCTACAACAACCATAGTAGAAGAACATATCGGACTGTTATGTACTGATCGTTTGTAGACGGATAATCCGTTGGTGCAGAAGTTGCAGAGACTAGTCGAAGAAGAAGAAGGCGTCGAAGACGATGCGCGCGCGGCCTGGCTTGACAACTGGGAAGACGCGTCGTGATGACAAACTTGAACAGTCATGCGGAGCGCTTTCCAAAAACCTTTTAATTAAACACACTAAAATATCCTCTTGTGAGGGATCCTTTGATTTCATAGGAATTCTTTAGATGGAGGATTTTGATCATGTGGATTCTTTTCTATAAATATTGTGTTTGATTCACATGACTAGAATCCATATGTTTTTTCCTTGTAACTCATTGCACACTATGTTTTGAAGGAACGTTTCTATCAATTCAAACTCCTTTTTACTATTCCCCTTTTCCTATAATTATATCTTTTAATCTACATTTATTCTATTCAGTTGTTGTGCGGACGCTGGAGGCCCGTGTTAGATGTAATTTGTGTTTCCTTTACGTACTAGCTATGGAGTAGTACTCCAACCTAGGTATATTATGATCAACCCATGGGACTTTTCCCTTGTATATTAACACGCACTGATGCACCCCAAAGGGCATGCATCGTTCCCCCACAAACTTACCATAACCAACATGGTATCCAGACCCCCTCTTCTTCCTCTTTAGCCTCGGCGGCCTCTCCTCATTGATCCGCCGCTGGTCCCCTCTTCTTATCCAACGATAAAGCCCCCAAACAAACTCCACAAGCCTCTCTTGATCTTCCTCTACCAATTCCCATCCTCAAAACGCTCTTTTTCTCTACCCTCTCTCCTCAAGGTTTTCTCCAAGGAGACATCTACACCCCCTGAGGCCTCTGCAATTGGCGCCCCGCGTATAAAAATCACACGCAATAACTTCCTCTACTGGCAACCTTAGATCCTCCCCCTTCTACGCGGTGCTCGCGTTATGGGTCTTCTCGAGGGCACTGATGTGGCGCCGCCCGAGTTCTTGGAGGCTGAAGATTCGAAGCAAAAGAATATCTCCATCCCCAACCCCGAGTATGATACTTGGATCTCGAAGGATCAAAAGGTCGTGGGGGTTCCTCGTGAATTCCCTCTCCAAGGATGTGCTCGCCGAGGTTTTTGGTCTTGAACATGTTGTGGATGTTTGGAGTGCACTCAAAAGCCTCTACTCCACCCAATCTAAAGCAAGGATTTTCTCTCTTCGCAGTGCTCTCACTAGCACCATGAAGCTCGACATGCCCTCCCACGAATACCTCACCAAGATGAAGGGTTTTCCTTCTAAACTCACTGTTGTCATGAAGAAAGTGGATGATGATGAACTCAAGGATTATATTATTAATGGGCATTGATGGTACCTTCAATCCTCTTGTTGCAGGTATCAATGCCAATACCACTACCTCGCTTCAGGACATCTGTTCTCCTTCTGTCATATGAGTCCCGAGAGGATATGTTGGCAGCCATGGGGAAGAATGCTGGCACATTCACATCTTCAGTTAATGCCTCTCCTCATCGCCCTCCCTCTCACTATGGTGGCACACCTTCCCAACCGCCGCTACTTCCCTCTCCCATGCCTTAATGCCCTATGCTCCTCCACATCCACCATGCATGCCTGCACTATCATATCAACCCCCTCCATATACCGCCCCTCTGCCACATTACTACCAACCACACCCAAACCACAACCATCACATCACGTAAACCTATACTCCCCAACCATACCCACGACCACATCGTCCAAACCCACCATCACACCTTGTCCCTCCCTACCCGCCCCAACAACCTCTGTAGCCACAAGGGCATCCTGATCAGGGGGCGTCTCCCTATGAGGTGCGGCAAGAACCATGGATGTGTGGCTACTCTAGGGCAAGCGGGTGTTTTCTGTCAAATCTGCAAAAAAGGAGGGTACCCTGCAATTGAGTGTTGGTGGCTCTATGGTGATGATGATGACACGCCCAACGACACCAAAGGTGCCTATGGCATTGACACCAAATGGTACATGGATATAGGCACCACAAGTCATGACACGCCTGAACTCAACAAGCTCCAAGTACACAACAACTATCAAGGGCATGATCAAGTTCGCAATGCTGGTAGACAAGGTATGGACATTGCACACATTAGTCATCAGTTTTGCACGCCCCTCATAGCTCCATACAAGTCCGAGATATTTTACATGTTCCTAGTATGAATTTGCTTTCCACTCATAAAATTGATCTAGACAACAATGCCTTTATTGAATTTCACCCATTCTTTTTCTTGATTAAGGATCAGACAACGCATCAAATCATGTTTAGAAGTTCGTGTCATGTTGGCCTTTACCCCCTTGTTCATGTGTCAACTAGTTCATCAAAGCACGCATTGGTCACCGCTAAGCCTTCCTCCTCCACATGGCATCGTCATCTACGGCATTTGTCTTCTTTTATTGTTCAAAAATCTTTAGAAAAAATAAATTTTCATACACTCTAGAAATAAATTCAAATATATGTGATCCTTGCCAACAGGCTAAGAGTCATCAGCTACCTATCATGTTTCCACTAGTGTGTCTACTGTTCCCTTAGAACAGATTTTTTCTGATGTATGGGGTCTAGCTTCTCTTTCTATAGGCAAACACTCATAATATGTAAGTTTTATTGATGATTTCAACAAGTTTACTTGGATGTATTTGCTTAAAAAGCATCCTGGTGGGTTTCAAGTCTTCCTTAATTTTCAACAATTTGTTGAAAGTAAGTTTGATAGGAAGATAATTGTATGCAAACTGATTGGAGTAGTGAATATGTAAAACTCAACAATTGCTTTCAAAGAGTAGGCATCACACATCATGTCTCGTATCCCCATGCTCACCAAAAAAATAGCTCTGCTGAGCGAAAACATCGTCATATCGTTGAAGTTGGTCTTGCCTTACACGTTAATGCTTTTATTGCTTCGAAATATTGGGATGCTGCTTTTCTTACAGTCACTTTTCTTATAAACTTGCTTCCAAGCAAATTTATTAGTTTTATGGCCCCTACAGAAAAACTCCTTCAAGTCAAACCCAATTATGATTATCTTCGTGTGTTTGGCTATGCTTGTTGGTCAAATCTTTGTCCCCATAACAAACACAAGCTTTCTTATCGTTCAAAACATTGTGTCTTTCTTGCATATAGTCCTCTTCATAAGGGAGTAAAAATGTCTAGATATGACTACTGGACGAGTCTATATTTCACGAGATGTTGTCTTTGATGAGAATGTTTTCCCTTTTGCACCCCTTCATCCAAATGCTAGTTGTCGCCTTCACGAAGAAGATCTTCTTCTACCTCTAGAAACATCCTCTCTGACATCGCATGATATGGGTGTGCATACTAATGATCATTACCTGCAAATTGTGCATGTTGTTGATCCTTCACAGGTTACAGATGACGAGCCCGCTACCAGTTCCCTTGAAGAAACTACACAAAATTCTACAAATAACGCTGAAATAGTACATCCTATAATGAAGTAGAGCAAGATCCTCCTAAAAATTGAGGCTAATTAAGGGACCATATCCGTCCTCGGATCCGGCACAGAATCCACCTGACGTGACATACTCCCGCCCGCACCTACCACCTGGCGTCACATCGACTGATACCTTCTATCCGAATTCACGGATGTAGTATAATAGCTTTTTCCCTAGAAGACCTAGGTTTAACCGAACCTTGGAAAGCAATGCTAAAAGGAAATAAAAAGACATGTCTACAAGACTTTGTTTTTTTGTTTTACCTTTGTTTACCGGACCAATCTGGTTTACTTTTATAGTGGATTGAACAATGGATGGAGATAGGCCAGGGTTGAAGATCCACCTGTAACTGCACATCATATGGGATAAAACATAATAATAAGAACAATCATGTGTAAAGTTTTAATAGGATAATCTCTTGTGGGCAATACATCCTAATATACTAGAGCCCCCGTGATACAGTGGGCATAGCAAAAGTCTTTTAATCCAACCGAGTGCACCACGAAGCAATGGGATACAAACGATTATTAAGTGTAAAACACAGATCAAATCATTAAGTGGTGATGTTGTTGTGATCCCGAATGGGGCGCTAAGCGAAGACCGTACTATCCTTTCTGTCATTGGGGTTCCTATGAGATCGCTGCTAACCAAGTGTCTCACCTCAAGCCTTTATCAATCTATGGGATCTTGGGTACCTACAAGTCCACAGATCGAGACAAGAGACAAAGAAACAAAAGATACAATTCCCTATTTCAAACAATACACAATGCTCCCATAGATTAGATCCGCATAATCACTACAAGGTTTCTCCCCAACCCATAGCCCGTGAGGACTACTCGCTCATAACAATAAGATCAAGGATAGAAAATTGTGCAAAATACTTAGATTGAAATCAAATTTCTTACAATGGTCGCTGAATCACAAGGAGATCTAAAGTACAAAGCAATGGATGTGGCTAATGGAGGGGATGGATGATGGATGATGAACAATGGTGTGGATCTCCTTTGGTGGTGTTGTGATGCAATCTGGGAATGGCAGCCTCTAGCGCGGCAACTGAGACCTCAAAATATATAGGCGTCGTCACGAAATTTGTAGGGTTTGATGAGACGGAGCCGCCACCACATGGTATGGGCGGACGGTATGGGCGGGCCCTACTTGTACGAGTGATCGTTACGGCTGTTGATGCCTAGAATTGACTCGACAATGACATGGTCGTGTGGACTTCCTCAAAAACCTTTAGTATGACTCCTGATTTCGCATTAAAAGGCGTGATTTCTGCACAACACACTTCAAAGCAAGGTTTTGCATATCTCTGTAATTATTAGTCATTAGTGGAAAGGATTGAGAGTTTCTTATCAATTGTTTGACTAAAAATAATGTTTAAACGTGATGGAAGATGGCTATTTTTGGAGCCATCAACCTCCGCAAAGCTCAAACCTTGATCGCCCTCGAGCAAAAAGAAATAAAAGAACTATAAGGAATTCAGTGTTTAAACTTGAAACAACAAGAATAAGAATTCACTTACGGTTGGTAGTCTTATGTGTTCAACACTTCATCCATTTGAAAGGCTTATCAAAGTTAGAGAGATGACAAGAATACTATACAAGCTTCGGTAAGTCAAGACAATCAAAGTAAATTTAATATAAGTATAAATAACTAGAAGTGTAACAATAAATCCAATTATTCTAGTTAACTCACAGCTTGCCAAGGAACACTAGGATGTTTTAATAGAATAATTGAATAAGAGAGTTCACGTTCCAAGTAGCATAATGATGGCTCAATATTGTAGAGCTCGTTGGGAACCCCAAGAGGAAGGTATGATGACCACAGCAGCAAGTTTCCCTCAGTTATGAAACCAAGGTTTAATCGAACCAGTAGGAGGAAGGAAACACCCCAAAGGTGTTGCTAGCTGAGACTTGGCAGGGCGCACTACCGGTGCTAGTAGCAACGTGGAGACCTACACAACACAACCACAGAACTCTGTCCCCAACTTGCGATGAGGTTGTCAATCTCACCGGTTTTGCTGAAAACAAAGGATTAAAGGTATCGAATGGAAGGAAGTAATAGTTTGCAGAAAGTAAACACAAAGCAGTAAACAGTTTGTAGATTGTATGTAAAAGAAAGGACCGGGATCCATAGTTCACTAGAGGTGGCTCTCCTTAAGATAGATAACATGCTGGGTGAACAAATTACAGCGAGGCAATTGACAAACATCGAGAAAGCAATACATGCATATACTAATCATCTTGACTCCTTTGAGACTTGATTGGGCATTACAACATTATACATAGACCGCCATTCAACTGCATCTATGACTAATAATCTACCTTTAGGTTATCATCCGAACCCCCTCCAGTATTAAGTTGCAAGCAACAGATTATTGCTTTACGAATTGCGTGTAAAGTAAACAATACGATTGTTCTATGAACAAAGGATTGTTGTTTTCTCCCTAGTAGCAATAGCACATCTAGTACCTTAGAGATTTCTGTCACTTCCCCAGATTACCAGAGGCATGAACCCACTATCGAGCATAAATACTAACTCTTGGAGTTGCTAGCATCTACTTGACCAAGATAGCTACTAACAACGGAAAGCATGCAAGATCACAAATAACAAAGACATGATAGAATCAATAATCAATCTGAAATAGCATCTCAATATCCATCGGATCCCTGCAAACACAACATGCAGAATTACAAATAGATGATCTTGATCATGAACGGAGCTCACAATATCTAGACATGAAAGCACAAAGGAGGAGAACCAGCCATCTAGCTACTACATGGACCCGTAGTCCAGAGATGAACCACTCACGCATCACATTGGAGGCTTGCATGATGATGAAGAAGGCCTCCAGGGTGAGTTCCCCTCTCCGGCAGGGTGCCGCGAAGAGCTTCAGATCCCTCCCGATCTAGGGACAGAGACGACGGCGGCTACAGACTCTTTCGTGGATTTTTGATAGGGTACTTACGGTTTTGGTCCCGAGGGCAATATATAGGCGGAAGGAGAGGCCGAGGTTCTTTGGGGTCGGCCAGGACCACCTGGCGCTTGGGCCTGGCCACGCGGCTAGGTGGTGTGGCCGGCCCCCAGCTCTTCTCCGTCTCGTATTCTGGCTTTAGATGTCTTCCGGAAAAATAGGCACTTTGGCTTTTGTCCCGTCCAATTCCAAGAATATTCATTTTCTGACTTTCCTGGAACCAAAAACAACAAAAAACAAGCAGCTGGCACTGTGGCTCTTGTTAATAGGTTAGTCCAAGAAATCATATGAAAAGTACTCCAAAGTGTGGACAAAACACAAGAAAGTAGATAAAACCAAGCATGGAACATCAAAAATTATAGATACATTTGCAATGTATCAACATCCCCAAGCTTAACTCCTGCTCGTCCTCGAGTAGGTAAGTGATAAAAAGAAAGAATAATTTTTGAGGTGACATGCACCATCAAAGACTTGATCAAAGTATTTGTAAAACATTCAAATTTGGGATCATAGTACTTCAATCATAACATGGAAGACAAAGTTCTAGCAATAAGAAAAAGAAACTATGATGCAACATGAAAAGGCACAAACAAAAGATTCATGAATAACAATGCTTTGCAAGACGTTTGTTTGTTTCACATAAAGAAAACATAGCATAATAGTATTTAGCTTGTCCCTCATAGAGTAGCAAATATAATTGCATAGGACACCTTCAAAGTTCATAAGAGTGACTAGATACAAATAGTTTAAAACAAGCAATATCAAGTTATGCATCAATCAACTAGTCTTGGGACAATGCACATAGAACTAAGAATGGCCACTATGCTCTCAAAGTAGGTGAATAAAGATAGAAAGTGGAGACTCAATATAATGGTGGAAGAAAGGCCTTCATAGAAGGAAATAGGGATTCAATTCTCATAAAGAGCTTCCAAAAATTATGGTACTTATAGCTTCCAGATCTCATTGCCCCTATCATAAGCATCTTGAAGGTGATTAAGGTTAAAGTGACACAAAAAACCGAAACCTCATGCCCCTTACTTACGAAGACTGAACCTCATGCTACTCAAATTTAGTCACGAGTAAGCTCTTGTCATTGTAAGTACATATGTATCATAAAGAACCGCCAACGGGGTACCCCTTGCACATGACACAGGAGCTATCCCATAATCAAAATGACAAGGCAAGCAGACAATGAGCATCTCGACGATCTTTTTATTTGCTATTTGCATAGGTCTTTATTGAGGATGCTTCATAGAGTGCTCAATATGGTGATGCTGCAAGTTTCCACCATGATTAGGCATGGCTTAGGCTAGCGGCCTAGGCGTTTATCTAACACACGTACAAATTCAATGATCTTACAAGTTCCACTTTTATTTCACACCAACGGGATCCATAAGCAAACGAACATGATATCAAATGGGTACAAAGTACACGTGCAATGTTGAAAGTGTTCCCCATGATACATGTTTCTGCTAATTTCAACTTATAAAGCGCAAGCATATACACAACAAAGAAGGACCCAATGGTTCAAGTTTATTAGATGCAAAAAGGTAAAGTGTGCCATCAAGTTCGTGAGAGCTTTAATCACTAGTTTTCTCATAACAAGTTTAATTTGGAAGATAAACAAAAGCATGAATATACTTGGAATAGCATAAGCTAGTAGGTAGGTATGGTGGACACTTTGGAATAACTTGGTTTAAGGAGTTGGATGCATGAGTGGAACTCATACTTGGTTGTGGAGGCTAGGAAAAGACTGGGAGCGACAAACTAAGAGAGCAATAATGGCCATAATCATGCAGAGCGATAAAACATCATTGATCAAAGCATAAAGTGATACTACAAGTTGAAAACTAAAGGATCATAAAGGCTATGGTGACTTTTGGATAGTCATAACATGGTGTGAGCATGTGCCAAGTCAACCCAAATAAAGCATCAAAGGAGAATACCACTATAATATGCTAAAACAACACATGATTCATCCAAGACACATTAAGCAATCTCAATTGTTTATAAAAAAGTCATGCTACAGCAAAGAATACTAAGCATAAAGCCAAAACAATATCAAGCATGGCATGACAAAGCATAGGCCACGGTCAAAAACAAGCTCTTTTTACCACTTAAGCATGAGCTTTCCTACTCTTTTCCAAACCAAACCAAACTATTTGAAAACCAATGTATGAAAGAGGGGGTCCAACCAATTTATTCAGAAAACTAAGAAAACCAAGCAAACGAAAACCAAAACAAAAACGAAAAAGAAGACGCTCCAACAACACAACTGTGCATGAAGCAATAAAAATGAAGCGTTTGGAAGAAACCTGGGATTTTTATTGATAAAGAGGGGGATGCCTTGGGAATCCCCAAGCTTTGACGGTTGTACTTCTTGGATATTTTCTTGGGATGACACGCGTGGCATCCCCAAGCTTGAGCTTTAGTCCATCCTTCATCTCATTACTCATTCCTTCCATACACCTGAAATTTTTCCTTCATACAAAACTTCACACAATCTTTATTAGCAACATTAGTGCACTCAAGATAATAGGTCTCAAGGTTCAGTTCCAACACCAATAAACTTCCATTAGAACACTAGATACTGAAGCACTTCCCTCAAAAATCTCAATTTCCCAAAAGAACTCAAAAAGGAACCAACAAGAAGCAAACGCAAAAAATGGTAGAAATCTGTCAAAACAGACCAGCATATAAAGACGAATTTTTTTGAAGCCCTTCTGTTGTTCAAATCAAAAAGTGTTAACTAACGAAAGTTACATAACAACCTGGGTCAGAAGCACAAAAATTCACGCCTCAAAAGGACGTTCAGATATTTTACACGAATTTTTACGGTGAAGCACAGAAATCTGTTTCAGGACAGCAACTTTCCCAATCATTACTTCTCTCTCATTAGAGGTTACTCTTGGCACAGAAAGCAAATAAAAACGATAAGGAGCGGTTATTACTGAAGTAATAACTTCCAAGACTCATCTAAAACTTTTGGGTTATCTCCCAATAAGTACTTTTCTTTAACGCCTTTAAGTTGGGCATAAGAAGCAAGAAAGAATCAAGTGTTCTCAAATGAAGAAGCATTAAGACCAAATTTTGTTTTCATAGGAGAGGCAAAAGAAATCTTCTCTCTCTTCTTGGGGAAGTGTTTGTAACTACCTCGATGAATTACGCTCTTAGTTACATGCCTAGATGAGCGAAAGTGGTTAAAATAGTACGGTGGGGCCCAGGGGCCACTCACAGGTAGACCTTTCGGCCGCCCTAACCACTTCCAGAACATCGGGACAAGAACGAGCGGCGTAATCGGCAGGCGAAGGGATCAACTACATACACAAGTGAGTATTTATGTAAGCCACCATACAACTGTTCACAGAGCCATTCCATCTAAAAGAAATAGAAATATTGCAACGCCATACGGCAAGATCCAAATATCCTAGATAGAGATAATATTTTAGGATAGCTTCTCATACATCACACATCAGAGTATCAGGCGGAAGCGGAAAACAAGATCCGAGTACGGATAAGAAGCGAATCGGCATAAGATGCCACATAAATAAACACATCCCGCCCACAGATCTCACGGATCCCCGTTCCCGGAATCTCTACACCGAGTGATCGTTGCCAACATCATCCGTATCCTCCACCCAGTATCCATCTTGCGAAAACACCTGTTCATCTGAATCAAACAATTTATCGTGTGAGACCCTAGGGGTACTCAGCAAGTCTTTATGCCTCTAAAGGGGACATATACCTGGGGTGACGCAATTGCAGCAAAAGATAATAACTAACAAGTCTATAGATACTCGCTAACCATCCGCCTAACCAATGATAGACGGATGTCCGTTAATTAGTAACAACAGTTATAACAGTATAATTAACATATCCATCCTCCTTCTCGCCTACCAATGAGAAAGCGGACGAACAACCCATCCGTTGGCAGTTTTATTAACCATTCCATGAGTATTGCACTATTTACTAGTCAAGTACTTAGTCAATTTAAAAGCGGTACTTTAGTTATACTTGTCTATGATCGAGAAACTGTGCTCCAAGTCGTCCATAACCATGGACACGGATTTCAGAAAGATTTACCCTGCAGGGGTGCACAAATAGCAACACACACTCGATCAACCTCGGAAAAACCAAATCAAAACCCAACGAGGCATTCACGACAAAGCGATCACAGGATTCAGAAACATTTCAGGGGGCCACTCCACTAAGCTACCCACAACGAAGTTGGCCGGCTCTGGAACGGACCTAGGGTTTGTGTGGACGGCAGTAAACGACTGGGAACCCGAAAGTGTGACTGGGCTTGTGACTGGGAACCCGAAAGTGTGACTGGGAACCCGAAAACATGTCAAGATCCAAAACAGTACAGGTGCTCCACGCACAATCTTAAATAAAGCAGTAAAGCATGGCATAAGTACATGATAGTAATAAAGCCCTAAACTACTTTGTGGCCCCAAGAAATAAGAATGAATCAAGCTCTAGCTCAGGGGGGTCCATAAGGCCTCCCGGATGTGGATAGTGCGAATAGTCAAGGAACAGGAATCAAGTACTCGGGGTCCTACGGGACACAAGTGAGCATGAAAAACCAAATAGCAGATATTGCTCACCGATGCCACTTTCATTAGTTATCCCATTACTACTCAGGTTAAGTTGTTTAGGTACTTCGTTATCTATCAGACACTCACATACCCTACACATGCTGTTCTACGACCCGCATGGCTCAAACAACTCCTGTAGTAATGGCTCATGGGATGGAGGAACAAGCTTCGATGGGGTTTAAAAGTAAAGGCTATGCAGTACTTGGGATTCAATGTAATGCAATCGTGACTCAATGATGCAAGAATAAGATAGAGGCAATAGGTACTATATGTATGCAAGCATGTGGTAGTGCTTGCCTGGCAGCTCAGTTGAAGCGAGAGTCGGATCTGGGTAGTGCTCCTGGGATTCCTGATATATCCCCTGCTCGGCGTCTATTCGAAGAAGAACCAAACAAACAAGGGCCAACATAAATGAAGTGCACAAGCATAAGAATTAAAATGTGACAAGCAAACAAACATGCCATGATGAATGATGCACAATTTACATGGCAATAAAGTAGCATGGCATGAGTGAGGTGTGGGGTACAAGAATAAAGCATTTTATTAAGTTTTTAGTCCGGTTTGCTCTCATATAAGTTGTTGTATACTTATTATTTATATGATGCATGCTGCAATTCAGAACAAGGAATGCATAGTTGGCACGGGCTCGTCGCGCTGATCGATTTAGACATATTATTTGTCAAATTTGGAGTTATAGATTTAAGGTTATTAATTATTTAAGAAAATGCATTTTTATTGTATTTAAACAATTTCGAAAATTTAATTTGCCCAAAAGATATTTTGAATGGCATATTTGAAATCCTCACATTTTTCTGATCCAAAAACATATATCATTTGTATTATTTAGATTTATAATTTAAAATTTATTTAAAATAGATTTTTTTTAAATTCCTATTTAAACATTTCTGAAATTGTTTTATTAAAACAGAAAAACAGAAAAGCTTTTTATACTCAGAGGGGGTTAGCTCAACATATGTGTCCGGTGGTTCTTGGCCAGAATGGTGTGGGCTAGCTTGCTGGGTCGGCTTTCTCACAGACCTTTCCTAGCCGCAAACTGACGATGGGGCCAGTTCGCTGCTTGCCGCCCCAAATAGGACGTGACACGTGGGCGGTCCAGGGACTGCGCGGTGGAAACCCAGACGGCGCGGGTATCTTTCTATAAAACAACCCGCGCAGAGGGGTCACCGGGGCGACAAGGATCGCGCTTGAGGTCCGAAATCCTCGGGGCCTCGAGCAAAACGCAGGGACAAACCGATTTAACTGAAACAAAAAAACACGGATAGAAGTCTAACTCGGGCTGATCTTTCGACGAAGATTGTGACAAATCCATTAGGAATTTCACGAAGCCGCAAAACCCAGAAGAGTAGAGGGAACTAAGGCCTACAACTTTCGTCTAAGGGGTTTCGTCGGATGTGGAACGGGTGTGCCGGAATCTGGACAGAAACAGAGGGGATTCCAGCGGTCGCAGACTGACAAGGAAACTGCCGAGAACAACAGTGAAATCGTCCCGACTTTCGTGGATGATTCCCAGAGGTACAAGCAACGGATTGGCGTGTGGTATGCGACACCAGATAGGGGAAAGTACCCTCTACGACGGAGCGGACGAACGGCGGCGGAGGTGCACGAAGGTGACCGGAATCTACTCGTGAACAAGCGGCTGAGCTGATGCTGCACTGCTGCTACTGCGCGTCTGATGGTCGTCTACCCTGCACGACATGGTGAGCGGGCGGCAGCTACGGCGGCGCGGGAAGGACAAGGAGGGGTAAAGGGGAGGTGAGGTGAGGCGGAGCTCACCCAGAGGTCGCGTCGATGGTGGTCGGGCTCGGTGGAGAAGACGCTGCCGGTGGTGACCGCGGCGGCAAGGGCTAGCAGAGACGGCGGTGCTAGGCACTGCTTATAGATGAAGAAAAAGGGGCGTGGCTCTGCTAGGGTTCGAAGGGGGTCCGGGATAAGGGATAAGGAGGTGCAGGAGCTGGCACAGATGATGGGTAACAGCCACTTGCTCCCCTCCGTCGCGCATAGAGAGGGAGGGAGAAGACGGCATGAGACGCCGGGAGGAGAAGAACAGCAAGAGAGGATGAAGGGTTATGGGCTGCAGATAGAAGGAGAAATGGGCCGGGAGAGGGGACTGCGACGTTGGGCTGCTACTCTGGCCCTGCTGCTGGGCTGCTAGGCTGCTAGGTAAGCTGCTCCTGCCTTTTTCTTATTTGTTTTGTTTGTAGTTTTGATTTCAATTCAAACAATAGTTGAACTCTTAACTATTTGAAACTTTGTAGATTGATTTGAAAAGAGGGGTTTTGACAACACAAAGACAAGAGGGAAACAAGACCTGGGAAAAGGGGGTGCCCACAAGTAATTCAATTTGGGCACTTGTACAAGACTAAGAATTGGGTTTTACACTTTGATAAAAATCATTAGGAAAAATATTGGACCCAAGCAAGTGGGTCCCAACTTGTAGAAACCAACATAGAGAGTTTTAAAAGAGAGAGGGAGATGGGGTTTTGGGGTTGACCTCACATGATCCTCCATGGCACATACACATGTGAGGGGATGATTTTGAGGGCACGTGGTAAGGAGAGATCAAACAAGGGGGTAGGGTTTTATGGTAAGAGCAAAAAAATAGAGCCAACACGAATTGATTCTCAAAGAACCATGCTCCACTCAAAATTCCAAGTAAATCCCAAAAGAATAGAATGGTGGTGATTTGCATGGCCCATGCATGGGCATTAAATGCCATGTTTTATTCTTGTGAAAACAATAATAATGTAACATGGCATGATTCCCATGCATTACCAAAATGTGGAGTAAAGGCCAAGCAAAAGAAAATAGAATTGTATCCATCCCAACTCCTATGAGCTAGATTAAATGCCAAAAGAAGTAAAAGCTCATGGGTAATTAGGATGGTGGAATTATAATGTGGTGACAACGAAAAATGATGGAGTTGAATAAAAGATATGCCCCCACCTCAACTTGGGCATCAAGCATTTATCAAGAACCAAATACAATATATCAAGAGCCAAATACAATTACTAATGCATATGAGAGAAGAACCAAATGAAAAGGGTTTTATATGATGCTCAAATGCAAGGTGGCATGATGACATGAGCATGATATAATTATGATGCAACAATTATATGTAGGAAGTAGCCCTTATATTACTAAACCATGTAGCATTACATATGTTAGACAGATGGGATGCTACAACTCTCCCTCACTAAACAGGAATCTCGCCCCGAGATTCTAGGAAGAAGAAGAAGACACGAAGAGGGTAGGATACTTGGCACGGAGCTCATCCTCGTGTTCCCAAGTGGCTTCATCAACTGAATGGTGCGACCACTGCACCTTGCAGAACTTGATGGACTTGTTGCGAGTCCTTCTTTCTGCGACTTCTAGAATTTTTATGGGGTGTTCTTGATAAGACAGGTCTTCTTGGAGATTGATAAGCTCATGGTCCACGGTCCTGCCCGGATCCTTGAAGCAATTCTTGAGCTGAGAGATATGAAGACATCATGAACCTTGAGTTTTTCAGGGAGCTCAAGAGCATAAGCAACTTCTCCTCTTCTTCCATGGATTTTGAATGGACCGATGTATCTAGGAGCTAGCTTTCCTTTGATACCAAAGCAGTGCGTGCCTCTCATGGGAGTGACACGAAGGTAAACGAGATCACCAGGGACATACTCCATGTCCGTGTGCTTTCTGTCATAGTTGCTCTTCTGGCGACTTTGAGCAACCTTCAGATTTTCAAGAATGATGTGAACCTTCTCCTCCGCTTGAGTTACCATGTCAGGGCCAAACAATGTTCTTTCACCTACGCCCGACCAACCAATCGGAGTTCTGCAGTTGCGACCATAGAGAGCCTCAAATGGTGCCATCTTTAGACTTTTCTGGAAGCTGTCGTTGTAAGAGAATTCAGCATAAGGAAGACATTCTTCCCACTTCATGCCGAAAGAGATGACGCAAGCACGAAGCATATCTTTCAGAATCTGATTGATCCTTTCAACTTGTCCTTGTGACTGAGGGTGGTAAGCTGTGCTGAAGTTCAATTTTGTTCCCAAAGCATTTTGGAAACTTCCCCAGAACTTGGAAGTGAAGATGCTTCCACGGTCTGAACTGATCTCAAGAGGAACCCCATATAGAGAGACAATTCTGTTGATATAGAGCTCCGCCAACTGAATTGCAGAAATTGTTTCCTTGACGGGAAAGAAGTGAGCCACTTTAGAGAGCCTATCGATGACAACAAAGATTGCGTTGTTGCCCTTCTGTGACCTTGGAAAACAGTGATGAAGTCCATCTCTACTTTCTCCCATTTCCATTCTGGAGGTTTCAATGGATGTAGAAGACCGGAAGGTTTCTGATGGACAGCTTTAACTCTGCGGCAGACATCACACTCCGAGACATACTTGGCACAATATCGTTTCAAACCAGGCCACCAATACTGTGTTTTCAAGTCCATGTACATCTTAGTGCTGCCAGGGTGGATAGAAAGAACAGAATCATGCGCCTCCTTGAGAACTTGCTCTCTTAAACCTGGGTAGTTCGGAACAAACATCCGGTGTTCAAAGAAAAGAGTGCCTTGGTCCTCGACGTGGAAGGACTCATACTTCGGAAGCTGAATGTTGGAGATGATCTTTTTAGTGTACGGATCACCAAGTTGAATGGAGCGAACTTTTTCTTCCAAGAGTGGGGTTGCCAGAAGGTTCAGAAGATACCCTTGATCCACAATTTCAAGGTTGAGCTGACGGAATTCCTCGCACAAGAGAGGCTGTTGTTCTTCCACCATAAGGTTGTTGACATAAGCTTTTCGGCTGAGAGCATCGGCCATGACATTAGCTTTGCCCGGAGTGTAGTTGATGGTCAAATCGAAATCATTAATTGCTTCAATCCACCTCCTCTGACGAAGATTGAGATCAGGCAGTGTGAAGATATACTTCAGACTCTTGTGATCAGAAAAGATTTCACAACGGTTGCCAAGCAAGTAATGCCACCATACTTTCAACGCAAAGACAACTGCTGCAAGTTCGAGGTCATGTGTAGGATAGTTGATCTCATGCGTCTTCAACTGTCGAGAGGCATAAGCAACAACTTGTTTTTCTTGCATAAGGACCGCACCCAATCCTTGCAAAGAGGCATCACAGAATATCTGGAAAGGCTTTGATGTATCTGGAGGAATCAAGACTGGTGTGGAAGTGAGCTTCTCTTTGAGTGTTTCAAAACTTGCTTGACATGCAGGAGTCCAAAGGTATTTCTTGCCTTTCTTGAGGAGATCGGTAAGAGGTTTCGCAATCTTCGAGAAATTCTGAACGAAGCGACGACAGTAACTAGCCAAACCAAGGAAACTCCGGACTTCTTTGACATTTATGGGAGGAAGCCAGTCAACAATTGTCTTAACAGTTTCTGGGTTGACGGCAATGCCCTTGGCAGATATGACGTGACCAAGATAGATGACTTGAGGCAGCCAGAACTCACACTTGGAGAACTTTGCATACAGGCGGTTCTCACGCAGTTTGTTTAGGACACACCGAAGGTGTTCTTCATGTTCTTCCTTTGACTTAGAATAGACTAGGATGTCATCCAGATAGACCACAACGAACTTATCAAGATACTCCATGAAAACCGAGTTCATAAGCCTCGAGAAGGTGGCAGGTGCGTTGGTGAGACTGAAAGACATGAATGTGTACTCATACAGGCCATAGCGGGTGGTGAAAGCTGTTTTAGGAACATCTTCCTTGCGAATCTTGATTTGATGATATCCACTTCTCAAGTCAAGCTTAGAGAATACCACAGCTCCAGCTAGCTGATCAAAGAGATCATTAATCCGCGGAAGGGGATATTTATTCTTGATGGTTTTAGCATTGAGAGCCCGATAGTCAACACAAAATCTATCAGTCTTGTCTCGCTTCTTCACAAAGATGGTTGGGCTACCCCAACAAGAAGTACTGTGCTGAATGAAACCCAACTTCTCTTGTTCATCAAGCTGACGTTTGAGTTCAGCCAACTCAGCAGGACCCATTTTATAAGGCTGCTTAGAGATAGGGGCGGTGCCAGGTTCAAGCTCAATCACAAACTCAACCTCACGATCCGGAGGCATACCTGGCAACTCTTCAGGAAAAACATCTGGGAACTCATAGACCACCGGAACACTCTGAATAGCTTCCATAGCATCATCATTCAGAGCCGCCAAAGATAAAAGCTGAATTGCAGGAGTCAGACTTGGAGAATAGACTATATGGCCTTCAGGAATTTTCAGAAACCGAAGCTCAAAGACAATCAATCACAGCTGCATTTGCTGTCAACCAATCCATGCCCAAGATAACATCAATGTCAGAATTGCCCAGAATATTTAAGGACACCGAGAACGAAGAGCCACCAATCTCAATTTGATTGCCATGGCTGATATGAGCAGCCCTCATGTTTGACCCAGGAGATTGTACCACCAGACGATGCAATAAGGGAACCATAGCCAGATCATGCTCATGCGTAAACTTATGAGAAACAAAAGAATGCGAAGCACCAGAATCAAACAAAACTCGTGCAGGGACTGAGTTAACAGGAAGCATACCCATCACAACTCCAGGTGCATGCTCAGCTTGAGCGGCGTTGACACAGTTGGCACGAGCAACAGTAGACCCGGGCTTGGTGTTAATGTTGAGAGCCCGAGGTGGAGGTGCACGAACCATAGAAGAGCTTGCCGCAGGTCTTGGAGGTGGTGGAGGAAGAGCTTTATTCTTCATTGGACAATTCTAGTGTTGATGCCCAGTGTTTCCACAAGTGTAACAAGCACCAGGTGGACGTGGAGCAATGTAGCCAGGGACTCCGCCAGGCGCTCCAGGGTAGTTGTGGTTGTAGCCCCTGGGAGCAGCAGTGAAGGAGTTTGGTGGCCTTGCCGCGTAGCTTGAAGGTCTTGGTGGAGCCAGGAGAGACGGTGGGGTGTTAGGAACCCAGACACGACGCTTAGAAGGAGCTGACATAGCTGAAGAGCTTGCTGCATCACGGTTGTGTTTCTTGGACTCCTCGAACACTTGCCACTTGCTTCTTCCTGCAGAGCTGTATGTTGGAGTTCTAGAAAAGACCCCGGCCTTGCATGAGTGATTGCATATTTGATTGATGCATTGAGCCCTTGTCTGAACCTATTTTGCTTCTTCTTGTCATCAGAGATCTCATCGCCACCATATAGAGAAAGGTTCATGAAGTTTCTGATATAGGTATTGACATTGTCATTGCCCTGCTTGAGGTGGAGAAACACTTCCTTCATCCTCTCCATGACAATTTCTGACAGATATTGCTCTTTGAAAGCTCCAGTGAACTGTTCCCAAGTAGGCTAAAACTCAGAGTGGTTTGCCTTCAGGTAATTCTCCCACCACAGAGCTGCATCTCCCTTCAGAAGGTGAGTGGCACATTTTACCCATTCTTGCTCAGGAACATCAGCAGTCACCAGTAACCTTGACATCTCACGCAGCCAATCATCTGCGTCCAGAGGCTGATCAAACACCTCAAAGTGGCGCGGGTTGAACTTTAGAAAACTCTTGATGTCTCCTCGCTTGGGAGGTGGAGGTAGCGGAACAAACTCATTCCTCCTGACACTTTCTTCAAATCGCTGCTGGTTCTGCTGCATTGTTCCCAAGGCATTAGCAATACTTGCCAACGCAGCCCCCAGTTCAGGTGGTATGTCCTCCTCAGAACGGCGTGGTGGTGCCATCCTGCGATTAATATAAAACTCAAGTCAGTACCATAATGGAAAATAATAATAATCCAAAATAGTACCAAAATGGAATAAACCAAGATTAAACGATACATATTACTAAGATGATATTAAAATATCAACAAAGTTCAAAGAACCTAGAAGATATTAAGCATATCGCACACGACTGAACAAGGAGTGTGGTACACAAGCTAACAAAAAAAAATTCCGCAAATTTCGGCATTAAAATACCACTATATGCACAAAACCACTTAACCAATCAAGATTAGTAACTCTACCAATTCAATATACAAGAGCGAATAATAAAAGTAGTGGTATGGTCGCGACTCCATCCTGCACTCATATCATTACTCCGCACATGAATCAGTAAAACACATATCCCAATACCTTCTTTTTAAGATGAACCTAAAGATTAGTAACTACGGAAACGAACACCCCAAACAAGATAACGTCGGATAACAAAGAGTAAGACAGATCGCGTCGGTATACAACGAATCAGATAGATCGCGTCAGTTTACAAAGGTCTGTCGGTATGGAATGTACCAACAGTTGATAACCAAAAGGCAGATAGAGATAACATTTGGATGCAACAGATAGACAAGGAATTCACACACACACAACCTATGGTACTACGGAACCCAGAACACGTGAATCCTAATTTGAATTTTTAGAAGAGGATTGAAAACGTTACACTTCCTTACCAGAAAAGGGTGGGTGGGTGGGTAAGAAGAAAAGTGGAAGCAGTCCTACTCTCACGTTTTTGTTTTTACCTAGTATACATAGCTAACAAAAATATTTACTAGACTGACAATGACCATTTGGCTGAGACCCTGAAGGGCGGGATGGCTCTGATACCAATTGTAACTACCTCGGTGAATTACGCTCTTAGTTACATGCCTGGATGTGCGAAAGTGGTTAAAATAGTACGGTGGGGCCAAAGGGACACTCACAGGTAGACCTTTCGGCCGTCCTAACCACTTCCAGAACATCGGGACAAGAACGAGCGGCGTAATCGGCAGGCGAAGGGATCAACTACATACACAAGTGAGTATGTATGCAAGCCACCATACAACTGTTCACAGAGCCATTCCATCTAAAAGAAATAGAAATATTGCAACGCCATATGGCAAGATCCAAATATCCTAGATAGAGATAATATTTTAGGATAGCTCCTCATACATCACACATCAGAGTATCAGGCGGAAGCAGAAAACAAGATCCGAGTACGGATAAGAAGCGAATCGGCATAAGATGCCACATAAATAAACACATCCCGCCCACAGATCTCACGGATCCCCGTTCCCGGAATCTCTACACCGAGTGATCGTTGCCAACATCATCCGTCTCCTCCACCCAGTATCCATCTTGCGAAAACACCTGTTCATCTGAATCAAACAATTTATCATGTGAGACCCTAGGGGTACTCAGCAAGTCTTTATGCCTCTAAAGGGGACATATACCTGGGGTGACGCAATTGCAGCAAAAGATAATAACTAACAAGTCTATAGATACTCGCTAACCATCCGCCTAACCAATGATAGACGGATGTCCGTTAATTAGTAACAACAGTTATAACAGTATAATTAACAGATCCATCCTCCTTCTCGCCTACCAACGAGAAAGCGGATGAACAACCCATCCGTTGGCAGTTTTATTAACCATTCCATGAGTATTGCACTATTTACTAGTCAGGTACTTAGTCAATTTAAAAGCGGTACTTTAGTTATACTTGTCTATGATCGAGAAACTGTGCTCCAAGTCGTCCATAACCGCGGACATGGCTTTCAGAAAGATTTACCCTGCAGGGGTGCACAAATAGCAACACACACTCGATCAACCTTGGAAAAACCAAATCAAAACCCAACAAGGCATTCACGACAAGGCGATCATAGGATTCAGAAACATTTCAGGGGGCCACCCCACTAAGCTACCTGCAACGAAGTTGGTCGGCTCCGAAACGGACCCAGGGTTTGTGTGGACGATGGTAAACGACTAGGAACCTGAAAGTGTGACTGGGCTTGTCGATACAGCGAAAACATGTCACGATCCAAAACAGTACAGGTGCTCCACGCACAATCTTAAATAAAGCAGTAAAGCATGGCATAAGTACATGATAGTAATAAAGCCCCAAACTATTTTGTGGCCGCAAGAAATAAGAATGAATCAAGCTCTAGCTCAGGGGGGGTCCATAAGGCCTCCCGGATGTGGATAGTGCGAATAGTCAAGAAACAGGAATCAAGTACTCGGGGTCCTACGGGACACAAGTGAGCATGAAAAACCAAATAGCAGATATTGCTCACCGGTGCCACTTTCATTAGTTATCCCATTACTACTCAGGTTAAGTTGTTTAGGTACTTCGTTATCCATCAGACACTCACATACACTACACATGCTGTTCTACGACCCGCATGGCTCAAACAACTCCTGTAGTAATGGCTCATGGGATGGAGGAACACGCTTCGGTGGGGTTTAAAAGTAAAGGCTATGCAGTACTTGGGATTCAATTTAATGCAATCGCGACTCAATGATGCAAGAATAAGATAGAGGCAATAGGTACTATATGTATGCACGCATGTGGTAGTGCTTGCCTGGCAGCTTAGTTGAAGCGAGAGTCGGATCTGGGTAGTGCTCCTAGGATTCCTGATATATCCCCTGCTCGGCGTCTATTCGAAGAAGAACCAAACAAACAAGGGCCAACATAAATAAAGTGCACAAGCATAAGAATTAAAATGCGACAAGCAAACAAACATGCCATGATGAATGATGCACAATTTACATGGCAATAAAGTAGCATGGCATGGGTGAGGTGTGGGGTACAAGAATAAAGCATTTTATTAAGTTTTTAGTCCGGTTTGCTCTCATATAAGTTGTTGTATACTTATTATTTATATGATGCATGCTGCAATTCAGAACAAGGAATGCATAGTTGGCACGGGCTCGTCGCGCTGATCGATTTAGACATATTAGTTGTCAAATTTGGAGTTATAGATTTAAAGTTATTAATTATTTAAGTAAAGGCATCTTTATTGTATTTAAACAATTTCGAAAATTTAATTTGCCCGAAAGATATTTTGAATGGCATATTTGAAATCCTCACATTTTTCTGATCAAAAACATATATCATTTGTATTATTTGGATTTATAATTTAAAAGTTATTTAAAATAGATTTTTTTAATTCCTATTTAAATATTTCTGAAATTGTTTTATTAAAACAGAAAAACAGAAAAGCTTTTTATACTCAGAGGGGGTTAGCTCAAGACGCTGACAGGTGGGGTCCGTGCTGACTCAGCACTGGCGCGGCTACTGGCATGCGTTCTCACCAGGACCTTTCCTAGCCGCAACCGCCGACAGGTGGGGCCGGGTTCAGCAGGGGCCACGCGTTCGCATCGCCCAGCAGGGACATGACATGTGGGCGGTCCAGGGACTGCGCGGTGGAAACCCAGACGGCGCGGGTATCTTTCTATAAAACAACCCGCGCAGAGGGGCTGACCGGTGGGGCGACAAGGACTACGGCTTGAGGTCTGAAATCCTCAGGGGCCTCGGAGAAAAACGTGCAGGGACAAAACTGACGAACTGAAACAAAAAAAACACGGATAGAAGTCTAACTCGGGCTGATCTTTTGACGAAGATTGCGACGAATCCATTAGGAATTTCACGGAGCCGCAAAAACAAAAAGAGTAGAGGGAACTAAGGCCTACAACTTTCATCTAAGGGGTTTCGTCGGATGTGGAACGGGGGTGCCGGAATCTAGACAGAAACAAAGGGGATTCCAGCAGTCGCAGACTGACAGGGAAACTGCCAAGAACAACAGTGAAATCGTCCCGACTTTCGTGGATGATTCCCAAAGGTACAGGCAACGGATTGGCGTGTGGTATGCAGCACCAGATAGGGGAAAGTACCCTCTACGACGGAGCAGACGAACGGCGGCGGAGGTGCACGAAGGTGACCGGAATCTACTCGTGAACAAGCGGCTGAGCTGATCTGCCATCGCTGCTATCGCGTGTCTGACGGTCTACCACCTGCACGACATGGTGAGCGGCCTCGGGAAGGACAAGGAGGGGTAAAGGGGAGGTGAGGTGAGGTGGAGCTCACCCAGAGGTCGCGTCGATGGTGGTCAGGCTCGATGGAGAAGACGCTGCCTGTGGTGACCGCGGCGGCAAGGGCTTGCAGAGGCGGCGGTGCTAGGCACTGCTTGTAGAGGAAGAAAAAGGGGTGTGGCTCTGCTAGGGTTCGAAGGGGGTCCGGGATAAGGGATAAGGAGGTGCAGGAGCTGGCACAGATGACGGGTAACGGCCACCTTCTTCCCTCCGTCGCGCGTAGAGAGGGAGGGAGAAGACAGCGTGAGACGCCGGGAGGAGAAGAACAGCAACAGAGGATGAAGGGGTATGGGCTGCAGATAGAAGGAGAAATGGGCCGGGAGAGGGGATTGCAACGTTGGGCTGCTACTCTGGCCCTGCTGCTGGGCTGCTAGGTAAGCTGCTCCTGCCTTTTTCTTATTTGTTTTGTTTGTAGTTTTGATTTCAATTCAAACAATAGTTGAACTCTTAACTATTTGAAACTTTGTAGATTGATTTGAAAAGAGGGGTTTTGACAACACAAAGACAAGAGGGAAACAAGACCTGGGAAAAGGGGGTGCCCACAAGTAATTCGATTTGGGCACTTGTACAAGACTAAGAATTGGGTTTTACACTTTGATAAAAATCATTAGGAAAAATATTGGACCCAAGCAAGTGGGTCCCAACTTGTAGAAACCAACATAGAGAGTTTTAAAAGAGAGAGGGAGATGGGGTTTTGGGGTTGACCTCACATGATCCTCCATGGCACATACACATGTGAGGGGATGATTTTGAGGGCACGTGGTAAGGAGAGATCAAACAAGGGGGTAGGGTTTTATGGTAAGAGCAAAAAAATAGAGCCAACACGAATTGATTCTCAAAGAACCATGCTCCACTCAAAATTCCAAGTAAATCCCAAAAGAATAGAATGGTGGTGATTTGCATGGCCCATGCATGGGCATTAAATGCCATGTTTTATTCTTGTGAAAACAATAATAAGGTAACATGGCATGATTCCCATGCATTACCAAAATGTGGAGTAAAGGCCAAGCAAAAGAAAATAGAATTGTATCCATCCCAACTCCTATGAGCTAGATTAAATGCCAAAAGAAGTAAAAGCTCATGGGTAATTAGGATGGTGGAATTATATATAAGGTGGTGACAACGAAAAATGATGGAGTTGAATAAAATATATGCCCCCAACTCAACTTGGGCATCAAGCATTTATCAAGAACCAAATACAATATATCAAGAGCCAAATACAATTACTAATGCATATGAGAGAAGAACCAAATGAAAAGGGTTTTATATGATGCTCAAATGCAAGGTGGCATGATGACATGAGCATGATATAATTATGATGCAACAATTATATGTAGGAAGTAGCCCTTATATTACTAAACCATGTAGCATTACATATGTTAGACAGATGGGATGCTACAGTGTTCTATACCTTTCTTGAGTGGGAGTTGATATTTAATGGTGCCTTCTTTCATATCAATAATGGCACCAACAGTTCTAAGAAAAGGTCTTCCCAAAGTAATAGGACAAGAAGCATTGCATTTAACATCCAAAACATAGAAATCAACGGGGACATAGGCATTGTTAACCATAATAAGAACATCATTAAGACTCCTCATGAGTTTCTTTTTAGCATTATCATCAAGTGGGACATTCAAATAACAATCTTCAAGTGGAGGCAAATCAAGCATATCATAAATCCTTCTAGGCATAATAGAAACACTACTATCAAGATCACATAAAGCTTTGAAATCAAAACCATTCACTTTCATATTAATGATGGGTTCCCAACCATCTTCTTGTTTTATAGGAATAGAAGCTTTATGTTTCATCTTTTCTTCTTTAATCTTTATGAGAGCATCAGTAATGTGTTTTGTAAAGGCCATGTTCATAGCACTAGCATTAGGACTCTTAGCAAGCTTTTGTAGGAACTTAATAACTTCAGAGATATTGCAACCATCAAGATCAAAATCAAAATTATCATCTAAAGTAGTAGAACTATTACTAGCCTCAACACTAGTGGTGGTGATAGTAAAAACACTAATGTTTCTAGCAATTTCATCTTCTCTTTCCCACTTAGCATGTAATTCAGCTAATAGTCTAACATTTTCATCAATTCTTACTTGTATGGCATTAGTAGCTGCAAAGGGATTATCATTAGTTTCAGGTTTAGCAGCCATTTTATTGATCAAAGAGGATTGAGCTTCAGACAAAGATGATATATTTCTTTCAGCATTAGAGAGTTTCAATTGTAAACTAGGAATTTCCCTATTTAGACTCTCAAGTTGATGGCTGATGTTCTTCAAAATGGTAGATTGTTCCTCCATAGTTTTAGTGAATAGTTTATTTTGCTCATATTGCATTTGCATGAAGTTTTTAGTGGCTCTTTCAACTTCTAAAATTCTTCCTTCACTAGGTAATCCAGGTTTACCATTATAACCATAAGTATTACTAGGAGGGTAAGGCCTATAATTGTTATTACCATAAGTATTGTTGCCAAAATTGTTATTTCTTATGAAGTTGACATCAACTTGCTCTTCTTGAGCAACCAAAGAAGCTAAAGGAACATTATTTGGATCAATATGGGATCTCTCATTCACAAGCATAGACATAATAATATCAATCTTGTCACTCAAGGAGGAGGTTTCCTCAATAGAATTTACCTTCCTACCTTGTGGAGCTCTCTCGGTATGCCATTCAGAATAGTTAACCATCAGATTATCCAGAAGCTTTGTTGCAGCACCCAAGGTAATGGTCATAAAGGTACCTCCAGCAGCAGAATCCAATAGGTTCCTTGAAGAGTAGTTCAATCCTGCATAAAAAGTTTGGATGATCATCCAAGCAGTCAGTCCATGAGTGGGACAATTCTTTACCAAAGATTTCATTCTTTCCCAAGCTTGAGCAACATGTTCATTATCAGATTGTTTAAACTTCATTATTTCACTTCTCATAGATATAATCTTAGCAGGAGGATAGTATTTTCCAATGAAAGCATCTTTGCATTTAGTCGAAGAATCAATACTATTCCTAGTTAAGGAATTCAACCATTCTTTAGCTTTTCCTCTCAAAGAGAAAGGAAACAATTTCAGCTTAATAATATCACCATCTATATGCCTATGCTTTTGCATCTCACAAAGTTCAACAAAGTTATTTAGATGGGCGTGACATCTTCATTACCAATACCAGAAAATTGTTCTCTCATAACAAGATTGAGTAAAGCAGGTTTTATCTCAAAGAAAGTATCTTCAGGCATAGGTGGAGCAATAGGTGTGCTCATAAAATCATTGTTGTTGGTGCTAGTGAAGTCACACAACTTAGTGTTTTCAAGGGTAGTCATTTTTTGTGTTTTCAAATAAGAAAGCAAACTAGTAAAACTATTTTTTGTGTGTTTTTGATAAAGAAACAAGCAAACAAAACAAAAGAAACTAAGCAAAACAAAAATAACAAAGTAAAGAGATTGGTTATGAGGGACTCCCCTTGTGAAGATGTCCTTGACTCCCTGGCAACGGCGCCAGAAAAGTGCTTGATGGCTCAGTATTGTAGAGCTCGTTGGGAACCCCAAGAGGAAGGTATGATGAGCACAACAACAAGTTTCCCTCAGTTATGAAACCAAGAATTAATCGAACCAATAGGAGCAAGGAAACACCCCAAAGGTGTTGCTAGCTGAGCCTTGGCAGGGCGCACTACCGGTGCTAGTAGCAACGTGGAGACCCGCACAACACAACTACAGAACTCTGTCCCCAACTTGCGATGAGGTTGTCAATCTCACCGGTTTTGCTGAAAACAAAGGATTAAACGTATCGAATGGAAGGAAGTAATAGTTTGCAGAAAGTAAACACAAAGCAGTAAATAGTTTGTAGATTGTATGTAAAAGAAAGGACCGGGATCCATAGTTCATTAGAGGTGGCTCTCCATAAGATAGATAACATGCTGGGTGAACAAATTATAGCAGAGCAATTGAAAAACATCGAGAAAGCAATACATGCATATACTAATCATCTTGACTCCTTTGAGACTTGATTGGGCATTGGAATATTATACATAGACCTCCATCCAACTGCATCTATGACTAATAATCCACCTTCAGGTTATCATCCGAACCCCCTCTAGTATTAAGTTGCAAGCAACAGATTATTGCTTTACGAAGTGCGTGTAATGTAAACAATACGATTGTTCTATGAACAAATGATTGTTGTTTTCTCCCTAGTAGCAACAGCACATCTAGTACCTTAGAGATTTCTGT
Organism: Avena insularis; assembly: GCA_023614405.1. NCBI lineage: Eukaryota > Viridiplantae > Streptophyta > Magnoliopsida > Poales > Poaceae > Avena > Avena insularis. Next base: position 87,293,853 of record CM042696.1, on the reverse strand, counting down.
CACTTCCCCAGATTACCAAAGGCATGAACCCACTATCGAGCATAAATACTAACTCTTGGAGTTGCTAGCATCTACTTGGCCAAGATAGCTACTAACAACGGAAAGCATGCAAGATCACAAATAACAAAGACATGATAGAATCAATAATCAATCTGAAATAGCATCTCAATATCCATCGGATCCCCGCAAACACAACATGCAGAATTACAAATAGATGATCTTGATCATGAACGGAGCTCACAAGATCTAGACATGAAAGCACAAAGGAGGAGAACCAGCCATCTAGCTACTACATGGACCCGTAGTCTAGAGATGAACTACTCACGCATCACACCGGAGGCTTGCATGATGATGAAGAAGGCCTCTAGGGTGAATTCCCCTCTCCGGCAGGGTGCCGGGAAGAGCTTCAGATCCCTCCCAATCTAGGGACAGAGACAACAGTGGCTACAGACTCTTTCGTGGATTTTTGATCGGGTACTTAGGGTTTTGGTCCCGAGGGCAATATATAGACAGAAGGAGAGGCCGAGGGGGTGCTGGGGTCGGCCAGACCACCCCCTGGCACGGGCCAGGCCTGGCCACGCGGCTAGGTGGTGTGGCCGGCCCCCAGCTCTTCTTCATCTTGTATTCTGGCTTTAGATGTCTTCCGGAAAAATAGGCACTTTGGCTTTTGTCCCGTCCAATTCCGAGAATATTCATTTTCTGACTTTCCTAGAACCAAAAACAGTAGAAAACAGGCAGCTGGCACTATGGCTCTTGTTAATAGGTTAGTCCAAGAAATCATATGAAAAGTACTCCAAAGTGTGGACAAAACACAAGAAAGTAGATAAAACCAAGCATGGAACATCAAAAATTATAGATACATTTGCAATGTATCACATAACAATGAAGTGTCTTATTTACATCCACATTAATAAATCAAGGCTATCAAAACACTTCTAATCCAATCATTTTCTTTCAAGAAAATTCATAAAGTAGTAACGAGAAAATGCCAAGGGCTTGTTATGTGGATCTTCATACATATCTTTTTTTCTTCTCCTTTTTCTTCATCTTTCAAGGATCGTTGGCTGTTTCTTTTACAAGTGCTTCACAACCTTTGAGAGTACTGATGACCCACAAGTATAGGGGGTGTATCGCAGTATTTTTGATAAGTAAGAGTGTCGAACCCAACGAGGAGCAGAAGATGCTGGCTAGTGGTATGGATCCAGAATTCTCTGCAAATACTTAGCAAACGGATTTTTAGGGGTTTTTGATCAAGCAAGTAAACAAAGTACGAGTAAATAAAAGACAGTAGGAATAAATGCAGCAAGTGGCCTAATCCTTTATGCAGCAAAGGACAAGCCGGTTGTATTACTTAAGATGACCAAACGTTCTTGAGGACACATGGGAAGACTGTCAAGTGCTTTCGCTTCATGTAGTTGATTAATCTTCTTTACCTTGCTAAGTGTTGTGTGGGTGAACCTGTGCTAATGTACCGCCCCATCCAAGACTAATACATACTTGTGATTATACACCTTGCAAACATCCGTAAGTACAAGAAAGTAATTAAGGTAGAAACCTAACCACAGCTTTAAATTCTAAGACCCTTACGTCCCTTGTGCAATGGTTTCCTAACGGGGGTTCAGGTTTCTGTCACTCCGGCAACCCCTAGGATTAGTAGCAAATACACAATGCATTCCCCTAGGACCATATAGGTGAAGTGTCATGTAGTCGACGTTCACATGACACCACTAGAAGAAGTACACCACAACTTAAATATCAAACTATTGAATCTTTCTCAACACAACTCCACTACTGACAACAAGACTTCTCCCATGTCCTCAAGAACAAGATGAACTACTCACAAGACATCATATGGATCATGATCAGAGATGGAATAATGATGTATAACAATCTGAACATAAACAATAATTCAATGGTTCACTCAATAGCATCAACTACAAAGAGTAATCAACACCGGGAAAGTTTCCCCTATGAACTAATGCAAGATTCAACGCAATTGTTACAGAAATATGGAGATGGTGATGAGGGTGCTGATGGTGATGATGGTGGTGATGATGATGATGATCCCGATGAAGTCCAGCTTTATGGTGGTGTCGATGGCGACGATCTCCCCTTTCCGGGAAGGAATTCCCCTGGCAGAAATCTGTCTGCCAGAGAGATCTTTCTCTCTCGGTGTTTTCCGACCCACAGAGGCTACGGAATATTTATGTGGTCGCTCCCCGAGTCTTAGGGTTTCAGGAGGATGATATACGCCAGAGGGGAGAGGCTGGAGTGGGCCAGGGTGGCCACACCACCTCCAGGCGCGGCCTAGGGCTGCCCGTGCTAGGGGTGGTGTGGGCCCCTTGTGGCCCATCTCCACCCCGTCTTCTGGTATCCTTAGTCTTCTAGAAAAATAGGATTTTCCGTATATTTTCTGATCTTCACGAATTTTGCCTCCAAACAACACCTTTTCTGTCAGAATCCTGACTGCAGCGGTCCATGCTCCAAAAGTCATCAACCATGCAAAAACAGATGAAATAACATAAGTATCACCTCTCAATACAAAATATATCAATGAATAGTAGTGAATTAAGACATAGAATAGTGATGCAAAATGTACGTATCAACTCCCCCCAAGCTTAGACTTCGCTTGTCCCCAAGCGAAACTAAGCTCAATAAACATGGCCTCAGGTTTATGGAGTGAAGAGTCGATAAAAGAATATGGACAAGAAGCATCACATCCATCAAATGCATAGATCATAATAGAAGACAACTCACTATTATATAACTCAACTTGCAATAAGTAAAGGAAACACAATAAAGATACATAAAGTGAATCATAATTGGTAATGGCAAACTTAGCTCTTGGTCGAAGAATAGTTGATAAATTGCTGGAGTTCACAAATAGCTGGTTTTTCAATAATAGCTTTCAAAGTAGTAAACATCAAGATAAGAGCAATGTGCAAAACAAGGAACACAAGAAACATGATTGAATAAATCATCATATGAATGAATGAAACACAACAACTCAAAATACTTGCTGAGATAGAAGGGAATAGGTTTACTGACTCAACTACAAAGTAAAAGAAAGGCCATTCAAAGAGGAAGCAGGGATTGCAAGTCTCATAAAGAGCTCCCAAAAATTATGATACTTACTAGCTTTCATCTCTCATTGCCCCTATCATAGGCATCTTTAGGTGATTAAGGTTAAAGTGATCAAATATGAGGATATGCATTGACAAGTTGTAAGTTGAGAATCTCATGTCCCTTGAATATGAGGGCCACTCCTCATGCTACTCAAGTTTAGTCACCGGTAAGTTCTTGTCATCGTAAGCATATGTGTATCATTGAGAAGCCATAGCAGGGTACCCTTGCCCGATGATGCGGAAGAATCCCCATATCAAAATGACAAGGCAAGAAGACAACAAGTATCTCAGCAATCTTCTTATTTACCATGGGAATATGGTGCTTTTTTCTCTCTTTCCTCTTTTCATAATATCTCTTTTTTTCTTTTTTCTCAATCTCTATCTCTTTTTTGATAAGAAGAATGCTTCATAGATACTCGTTATGGTTACGCTGCAGGTTTCCACCATGTCAGCATGGATTAGACCAATGACCAGGCGTTTCTCTAACACACATGCATAACTCCATGGACTTACAAGCTCCCCTTTCATTTCACACCGACGACATCCATAGACAAAAGAACATGATATCAACTAGGTACAAAGTACCAGTGCAATGTTGAAAGCGTTCCCCATGACAAAGATGGTTACGCTAATTCACAACTTACAAAGCGCAAGCATATACGCAACATAGGTGAGCACAATGGTTCAAGTTTATTAAGTGCAAGAAAGTAAAGTGTGCCATCAAGTTCGTGAGAGCTTTAATCACTAATTTTCACATAACAAGTTTAATTTGGGAGGTAGATAAAACAAGAATTTACTTGGAATAGCAATAATGCTACTAGGTAGGTATGGTGGACACAAATGGCAAAGGTTTTGGTTTAAAGGAGGTGGATGCACAAGAAGAGTACCCTCTCAGTACAGGTTTTTGGCTAGCAAGGCTGGGTAGCAAGTATAAGAGTTGAAGGAAACAAACAAACATACAAGTGATAAAGACAAACATGCAATCTTCCTTGGAAGCACAAAAGATCTTAACTAGAGAATACTAAACTTATGAGCAAATCAAGTAAGAAAGATGATGAAATTATATTTCTTTAAAGGTACTTTTGTATTTTCTTTCAACTCTCAAAAATAGTGTTGCTACTGACCGAGCCAGGTTTGCCAAAACCAACTAAATTAACTCAATGATCCCAAAGTGATACCAATACTAACAACAAGATCAATCATATAACCACGAATTGAAAACTAATATAAGCTATGCAAACGAGTAAATGATAGAACTTCTCATTAATATTTCATATCGGCAACTCACACCAAGGGATACATATCTAACGAGAGAGGGGACACTTCCATAATGCAAACCATCCTACATAATAACTCCTCTATTCATGATATGACTCTACTAATAAGGTAAAAAGATAGAAGATAGTGATGTGATACCGCGGCACTCCCCCAAGCTTGGAACAAGCCAAGGGGATGCCAAACCTGACGATGAATTACTCCTTTGGTGGTGGTATCCTCTTGATGAGCTCTTTGATCAATTTCCCCAAGTTCTCAATCTCGAAGGTGAGATTACGAATCAGCTGTGAGTTTTGCTCAATGCGGCTCATGATCATGTCGTGTTGAGAATTCCAGCTCTTGTGATTCTTTTTCCATTCTTCCCTCTTGGAGTCTTGTTTTCCTGCATGGTTATGGATAAAGGTATGGAAGGGATTCTTGGTGTGTGGAGGAAGTGACCGTGGAGCCAAACTGTGACGGGGAGCTTTCCCCAGTCTACATCCATGCCGTCCTTCTAACCCTGGCAGGTTTTGTCACCACTCCAATGCTTGCAATGGTAGTGCCGGTGTGTGGATGTTGGCCTTGCTCCTCTTCACCTTCACTCTTGATCTCCTTCTCCTTCCCGGTGTCTTAGAGGTCTTCCTCCATGGGCTCCTTCCCTTTATCCTTGGAAGACACCATTGTGCTTCTAAACCTTCAAAGAGTATGTCCTGGCAGAAATAGATCGAAATGAAAACACGACAGAAACACAATATACGAACCTCGGGGATCCGGGGGGTTATATATTACGAAGTTTCACATCAAAAGGAAGGTACTGGGAGAAAATGAGTCAGAGGCGGAGTCCGGGGTGGACTCACCACCTGGTGGCGCGGCCAGGGGTGGGCCCGTGCCACAGGGTGGTGTGAGCCACCCTGGCTCCGTTTCCGTCCCTCTTTCGCTTCGTAGCTTTCCTTATTGACTGGAAACTGCAAAAATATAGTTGGATAGTATTTTCGCGGAACTTTTCTTACCAGAACTGTTACCTATTTGAAAACGGACTCTGCAGGTCTCTGAATTTGGTATCTGGTAGATTCTTTCGGAGTCCCCACTTGAATAACATCAATATCTTCATCTTCATATACTTATTACTTGAGTCATAAAACCCTTCTCTTCCTTATTACACCATTATCTCCACTACCTAGAAATTTCTTTCATACAAAACTTCACACGGTTCTCATTAGCAACATTAGTATAAGTGAAGTGATAAAACCTTTTGAGCTCAATTTCAACTGAAAAACAACAAAACATAATCTACTGTAGCAACTCCTTCCGAAAAGCCAAAAAGAATTCAAAAAAGAAATCGAATAAAGAAGCAAATGCAAGATTTGCTAAATCTGTCAAAACAGACCAGCAGGTAAATATCAATTTTTTCGAAAATCTTCTGTTGCTCAAATCAAAAAGTGCAAAACTAACGAAAGTTAAATAACAACCTGGGACAGAAGCACAAAAAATTACAACTCAATCCGACAGACAGAGATCTGTCACGAATTTTTACGGTGAAGCACAAAAAATCTGTTTCGGGATAGCAACTTCCCCAAATCTTACTTCTCTCTCATTAGAGGTTGATCTTGACACAAAAACCAAACAAAACGGATAAGGAGAGGTTATTACCGAAGTAATAACTTCGAAGACTCAAAGAAACAAAAACAAACTGAAAGCAAAAACAAATTGGGTTGTCTCCCATAAAGCTCTTTCTTTATAGCCATTAAGATGGGCATATGATAATTTTGGAGATGCTCACTCAGGAACATGAATTGAAGTGAAAGAGAGCATTAAGAAGCAAAAACACACACACATTTAAGTCTAACCCACTTCCTATGCAAGGGGATTTTGTAAACAAACAAGTTGCTGAAACCAAAGGCTACTTGCATAAGAAGGCAAAAGAAGTGCAACATAAAAACTTTCAGCATAAAACGACGAAACTTGATATTATTGATATGCATACGAACACTTTTCCCTCTCTCATAGTAACTTTCAGTATCATGCATAAACTTAAAAATATAGCAATCACAAGGACCATCATAGCAATGATCACTTATTCTAACAGAAAACACATGAATACTATCTCTCATAACACTACTATGTGAAACAATATTAGAGGTATCCTTGCAAAGGATAGTGTGTCCCTCTTTTTCATATTTAGTGACAAAGTCTTTGACACTTGCTATTATAGGTTCATCAACCATTTGTTTATCAGGTTCAACAGCTTTATTTGTACTTTCATTAACCATACTACCTATCATAGAATGTTCCTTTACCTTAATTGGAAAATGCATTTTCTCAATATAAGGTTCAGGTAAAACATGATTAGCAGTATAAAATTCAGTATTTCTTGCAGGAACACTCTTAGCAATATATTTATAAGGTTCATGATACTTATTCCACTTCTTTTTAGGCACTTCAATGTAGGAAGCAAAAGCCTTAAAATAAGAAGCAATAGCTTGAGAGTCTAGACCATAAGCATTTTTAATATTTTGAAAGTCATCAGTTCCCATAAAAGATTCAATGCATTCATAATCATAATTTATACCTGATTTTCTACCTTTGTCATTCTCCCAAGCTTCAGCATTGTCTTGAATACGGTCCAGAAGATCCCATTTAGCTTCTTCTTCCATGCGAGTGAATGATCCAGCACAAGAAGCATGCAATAAATCCTTGTCATGAAGACAAAACCTTGCATAAAAGTTATTGATAATAATATTGTTGGGGAGCTCATGAATGGGACATTTGAGCATTAGTAACTTCAATCTCCCCCAAGCTTGAGCTGTACTCTCTCCATCAAGAGGCCAAAAGTTGTATATTTGATTCCGATCTTTATGAATCTCACTAGGAGGATAAAACTTTGAATAAAAGAGAGGCACTATTTCCTCCCATTCCAGAGCTTGACCATTCTTCAGCAGCTTATACCATTCATCAGCTCTTCCTTTTAGTGATAATGAGAATAACTTCTTCTTAACTTGATCTGTAGTAATACCTGCACACTTGAACAACCCGCATAATTCGTGTATAAAGAGCAAATGATCATCGGGATGGACAGTTCCATCTCCAACATAGTAGTTATTCAAAACACGATCAATAATTCTTGTAGGTATTTTGAAAACATCATTCTCAGCAGGTGGTGGCTTATCTACTACCTTAGCAGTGGTAGTAGCATTACCAAATAAGAAACTCAGCGAATTATCCATAAAAAAAATAAAGCAACTAACAGAAGTAAACAATACTCACAATAGAAGTTTCCTTTACCGATTCCACTCTCCAATAGCGCTTCACTCCCCGGCAACAGCGCCAGAAAATAGTCTTGATGACCCACAAGTATAGGGGGTGTATCGCAGTATTTTTGATAAGTAAGAGTGTCGAACCCAACGAGGAGCAGAAGGTGCTGGCTAGTGGTATGGATCCGGAATTCTCTGCAAATACTTAGCAAACGGATTTTTAGGGTTTTTTGATAAAGCAAGTAAACAAAGTACGAGTAAACAAAAGACAGTAGGAATAAATGCAGCAAGTGGCCCAATCCTTTACGTAGCAAAGGACAAGCCGGTTGTATTTCTATAGATGACCAAACGTTCTCGAGGACACATGGGAAGACTATCAAGTGCTTTCGCTTCATATAGTTGATTAATCTTCTTTAGCTTGCTAAGTGTTGTGTGGGTGAACCTGTCCCAATGTACCGTCCCATCCAAGACTAATACATACTTGTGATTATACCCCTTGCAAACATCCGTAAGTACAAGAAAGTAATTAAGTTAGAAACCTAACCACAACTTTAAACTCTAAGACCCTTACGTCCCTTGTGCAATGGTTTCCTAATGGGGGTTCAGGTTTCTGTCACTCCGGCAACCCCTATGATTAGTAGCCAAATACACAATGCATTACCCTAGGCCCATATAGGTGAAGTTTCATGTAGTCGACGTTCATATGACACCACTAGAAGAAGTACACCACAACTTAAATATCAAACTATTGAATCTTTCTCAACACAACTCCACTACTGACAACAAGACTTCTCCCATGTCCTCAAGAACAATATGAACTACTCACAAGACATCATATGGATCATGATCAGAGATGGAATAATGATGTATAACAATCTGAACATAAATAATAATTCAATGGTTCACTCAATAGCATCAACTACAAAGAGTAATCAACACCGGGAAAGTTTCCCCTATGAACTAATGCAAGATTCAACGCAATTGTTACAGCAATATGGAGATGGTGATGAGGGTGCTAATGGTGATGATGGTGGTGATGATGATGATGATCCTGATGAAGTCTAGCTTGATGGTGGTGTGGATGGCGACGATCTCCCCTCTCCGGGAAGGAATTCCCCCGGCAGAAATCTGTCTGCCGGAGAGATCTTTCTCTCTTGGTGTTTTCCGCCCCGCAGAGGCGGCAGAATCTTTCTGTGGTCGCTCCCCGAGTCTTAGGGTTTTGGGAGGATGATATACACCAGAGGGGAGAGGCTGGAGTGGGCCAGGGTGGCCTCACCACCTCCAGGCGCGGCCTAGGGCTGCCCGCGCCAAGGGGTGGTGTGGGCCCCCTGTGGCCCATCTCCACTCTGTCTTCTGGCATCCTTAGTCTTCTGGAAAAATAGGATTTTCCGTATATTTTCCCGGATTTTCTGGTCTTCGTGAATTTTGCCTCCAAACAGCACCTTTTCCATCAGAATCCTGACTACAGCGGTCCATGCTCCAAAAGTCATCAACCATGCAAAAACAGATGAAATAACATAAGTATCACCTCTCAATACGAAATATATCAATGAATAATAGTGAATTAGGACTTAGAATAGTGATGCAAAATGGACGTATCAAGTACCAATACTTTTTCCTATATATTGACATGTATTCCACTCATGTCATAAACTCATAGCCGAAATCTGGGGTTATACCATAGATCGTTTAAAATCTAGCAAAGTTATTGGCATCACAAAGGTGTGCATGAGAAACATAGACCTTTTTCTCTTTTCTCTTTTTTTATGCTAGTACCATTGTTTGATCCACAAGGTTAGCTTTGGCATTCATCACAATTACCACTAGACTTCATTTCAATCAAACAACTCCTTTCAAGAGTGTCGTCAAGACTATCAAAACATCTATGGGGTTAAGTATCTTCAATGGTCTCAAGAAAATCATTCATCAAACAAGTCATAAATTTTAGACTTTTTCTTATTGTACTTGTTTGGCAATATTATTTCCAAGGCAATACTCGGTTAGATAAAAAGAATTAGACCAAAATCTTCCACAACTAATCATCATACAAATAAAAAGCTTTACTCTAGCTATATTAAATTACTCCCACTAGCATGGCATCTTAGCAAATCAACCAACTAAGATAAACAACTCAATCTTCAAAAGTGGGAGAGATAGGACATACCTCTCTTAAGTGACTTCATAATCATGTTCCTTATAGGGATGTGTGATATGTTGCAAACGTATCTATAATTTTTGATGTTCCATGCTTGTTTTATATTTACTTTATTATGTTTTGTCCACACTTTGGAGTATGTTTTGTCCACAGTGCCAGTTGCCTGTTTTCTGCTATTTTTGGTTCCAGAAAAGCCAGAAAATGAATATTCTCGAAATTGGACGGGACAAAAGCCAAAGTCAATATTTCACTGAGGGGAACACGGAGCCAGAAGACGAGATGGAGAGGGGCCAGGGGCTGGCCACACCATGTGGTGGCACAGGTCCCCTTGGCCATGCCGCTAGGTGGTGTGGGCCCCTGGTCCACCCTCTGACATCGCCCTTTCGCCTATAAGAAGCCTCCGATGCAGAAACCCTAAATAATCCAGCCTCTAGCCACGAAAAGTTCCGCAGCGCTGCCGCCACAGAAGGGGAGATTCGGGGGACAGAAAGTCTCTGTTCCGGCACCCTGCCGGGATGGGGAAGTGCCCCTGGAGCCACATCCATCGATCTCCACAACCATCTCCATTGCTGTTGCTGATTCCCATGATGATGAGGGAGTAGTTCTTCCTCGAGGCTAAGGGTTCTACCGGTAGCGATGCGTTCATCTCTCTCTCTATGCATGGTCATATTGTGATCATGAGCTTTGTAATCAAGTAGATCTACCTTACTACTCAAGTGCTTTAATAGATCTCTGGCTCTCCCCACGTGTGTGAAAGTGATAGCGTGCATACCATGGTGGCATTTAGGCTAGAGATTACAAATACTTGTTATGAGTTATATTTGGAGTTGGATGTCTCTATGAAATTGTGGTGTTTGCTGGAACCATCTAGCGCTCAAGGTGACAGTGTGGGGTTATCTAGATGGGGAAAGCGGACTTTGAGGAGTGTTGTTATAGCCCTACCATGGATTAGAGTGTCCAACCGGATAGTAGTTCAGAATAGTATCATGAAGAGAAGATATTTATATAAGAGTGTTCACTAGTGAAAGTATGATCCTTGGGCCTTGTTTCTAAGCATTGAAACACCGTTTGCAACTAGATCTGTTACATGTTTGCTTGCTTCCATCTTTATTTTAGATTGCCTTTAGTCTCTTCCTACCCGTCAAGCTCTTTTCTAGCACCGTTACCACTTATAATTATCCATACCACTTGTATTTCACTATCTCTTCGCCGAACTAGTGCACCTATACACCTGACAAGTGTATTGAGTGTGTTAGGGACACAAGAGACTTCTTGCATCTTGATTGAGGGTTGCTTGAGAGGGATAGCTTTGACCACTTCCTCCCTGAGTTCGATAAACCTTGGGTAATCCACTTAAGGGAAACTTGCTGCTATTCTACAAACCTCTGCACTTGGAGGCCCAACAACTATCTACAAGAATAGAAGTGCATAGACATCAAGCTATTTTCTGGCGCCGTTGCCAGGGAGGTAAGGTAAAAGGTACTCACATCCTATGGCTACTAAGCTATCTTCTAGTACTGTTGCTGGTGTGTGAGTGCTCAAAGTTATTTCCTTTAGATTCTGCAATTATACCTTTTTATTTCTTGTTTTTATTTTCACTAGTTAGGATTAATGGAAAACAACAACAAAATTAGAGAGCTTTATAGTATTTATCTTGAGTTAGGACATGAAGTGTTTGAAGAGAAAATTAAAAAACCTATGGAACTTTATTTGCATGCTAATAGCAATGTTATTAGTATCAATTCTTTGAACACCATTATTGCTAGTGCTATGGAAAAGTCTAAGCTTGGGGAAGCTGGTTTTGATGAGCATGATATTTTAGTCCCCCAAGCATGGAGGAGAAAATTTACTTTGATGATACTATACCTCCAATATATGATGATTACAATGATGAATATGATATTTTCAGTCCACCTACTATTGAGGAGAAAATTAATTATGATTACAATATGCCTCCTATATTTGATGATTATGGTGACGAGAATAATAATGATAGCTATTTTGTTGAATTTGCTCCCACTATAATTAATAAGAATAACTATGCTTATGTGGAGAGTAATAATGATTATATGCATGTGGCTCATGATAAGAATGTTTTATGTGGTAGTTATATCGTTAATTTTATTCATGATGCTACTGAAAGTTATTATGAGAGAGGGAAACATGGTTTTATGTATCTTAACAATATTAAGTTTCCCCTCTTTATGTTGAAAATTTTGAAGTTGCACTTGTTTTGCTTTACTATGCTTGTTGCTTTGTGCTTTCATGACTTGTTTCTTTACAAGATTCATATACATAGGAAGTGGGTTAGACTTAAATGTTCTTTGAATTTGCTTCTTGATGCTCTCTTTTACTTCAATTCATATTTCTTATGTGAGCATCTTCTCAAACTATTATGCCTAACTTAAAGGCATTAAAGAAAAGTACTTCTTGGGAGATAACCCAATAGTTTTCTTGAGTTCTGGAAGTTATTACTTCTGTAATAACCTCTCCTTGTCCTTTTTTATTTGATTTTTGTGCCAAGAATAACCTCTAATGAGAGGGAAGTAAGATTTGGGGAAGTGCTGTCCCGAAACAGATTTTTGTGCTTCACTGTAAAATTTCGTGAAAAATCTCTATATGTCGTATTGAGCTGTAATTTTATAAATAAATCCCCAGGTTGTTATATAACTTTCATTAGTTCAACATGTTCGATTTGAGCAACAGAAGGTCTTCGAAAAAATTGGTTTTCACCTGCTGGTCTGTTTTGACAGATTTCGGCCTTTATTTGCATTTGACTCTTAGTCTCTTTCTCTTTGAGTTCTCTTTGATCATTTGAACTTTTTAAAGGAAGTGCTATAGTAGCTTTTGTTTTAATGGAAGTTTTATTTGTGTTGAAACTAAACCAAAAGACTTATTATCTTGAGTACACTAGTGTTGCTAATGAAGATTGTGTGAAGTTTTGTATGAAGGAAAAATTTCAGGTGTAAGAGAAGAATGATGTAATGAGATGAAGAATGGAAAAAATCTCAAGCTTGGGGATGCCACCCTGTGTCACCCCAAGAAATATCCAAGAAGTACAAGCGTCAAAGCTTGGGGATGCCCAAGGCATCCTCTTCTTCATCAATAAAAATTTCAGGTTTCTTCCAAACACTTCATTTTTATTATTTGATGCACAGTTGTGTTGTTCTTGGAGCGTCTTCATTTTTTTTTGGTTTTCGTTTGCTTAGTTTGCCTAAATAAGTTGGTGGTACCCCCTCATTCATACATTAGTTTTCAAATAAGTTGGTTTGGATTGGAAAAGAGTAGGAAAAGTTCATGCTTAAATGGTAAAAAGAAGCTTGTTTTTGACTATGGCATATGCTTTGTCATGTCATGCTTGATATTATTTTGGCATTATGCTTAGTGATTTTTGCTATATCATGACATGTTATAAACAATTTAGATTGCTTAATGTGCCTTGAAAGGATCATGCATAGTTTTAGCATATTAAAGCATAGTATTGTGGTATTCTCCTTTAATGCTTTTTTTGGGTTGACTTGGCACATGCTAACACCATGTTAAGACTATACCAAGTCACCATGGCCTCTATGATCATTTAGTTTTCGACTTGTAATATCACTTTACGCTTTAATTAATGATGCTTTGTCGCTTTGCATGATTATGGCCATTATTGCTCTCTTAGTTGGTCGCTCTCAGTCTTTTGCTAGCCTCCATAACTAAGTATGAGTTCCACTCATGCATCCACCTCCAAATAAAACCAAGCTATTCCAAAGAGTCCACCATACCTACCTATTAGCATTTTCTATTCCAAGTATATTCATGATATTATCTACCTTCCGAATTAAACTTGTTATGTGAAAATTAGTGATTAAAGCTCTCGCGAACTTGATGGCACACTTCACTTTGTTGCACTTAATAATGTTGAACCATTGTGTCCATCTTTGTTGCGTATATGCTTGCGCTTTATAAGTTAAAGTTAGCAGAACCATGTATCATGGGGAACGCTTTCAACATTGCACTTATTATTCCGTTGATATCATGATTCTTTTGCTTATGGATCCTGGCAGTGTGAAATAAAAAGGGGAACTTGTAAGATCATGAAGTTTGTATGTGTGTTAGATAAACGCCTGGGCCGCTAGCCTAAGCCATGCCTAATCATGGTGGAAACTTGCAGCATAACCATAATAAGCATTCTATGAAGCATCCTCAATAAAAACCTATACAAATAGCAAATAAAAATATCACTGAGATGCTCATTGTCTGTTGCCTTGTCATTTTGATATGGGATAGCTCCTGTGTCATAGGGCAAGGGGTACCCCGTTGGCGGTTCTCTATGATACATATGTACTTGCAATGACAAGAGCTTACTTGTGACTGAAGTTGAGTAGCATGAGGTTCGGTACTCGTAAGCACGGGGCATGAGATTTCAACTTATAACTTTGTCCAGCATATACTCCATAGTTTGTTCACTTTAACCTTAATCACTTCAAGATGCTTATGATAGGGGCAATGAGAGCTGAAAGATAATAAGTACCATAATTTTTGGAAGCTCTTTATGAGACTTGGATCCCTGTTTCCTTCTATTAAGGCCTTTCTTTTACTTTTATGTTGAGTCTCCATCTTCTATCTTTATGCACCTATTGAGAGAGCATAGTGGCCATTCTTAGTTTAATGTGCATTGTCTCAAGACTTGTTGATTGATTCATAACTTCGATATTGCTTGTTCTTAAACTATTTGTATCTAGTCACCCTTATGAACTTTGAAGGTGTCCTATGCATTTATGTTTTGCTACACTATGAGGGACAAGCTGAATACCATTCTTATTATATTTTCTATATGTGAAACAAATAAACGTCTTTCAAAGCATTGTTATTCATGAATCTTTTGTTTGTACCTTTTCATGTTATGACATAGTTTCTATGACTTATTGTTAGAACTATATCTTTCATGCTCATGTTTAGAGTACTTTGATCCCAGCTTTCAATTCTTGCAAATGGTTTGATCTTAATTGTGATGGCGCATGTCACCTAAAAATTATTCTATTTATCACTTACCTACTCGAGGACGAGCAGGAGTTAAGCTTGGGGATGTTGATACGTTGCAAATGTATCTATAATTTTTGATGTTCCATGCTTGTTTTATATTTACTTTCTTATATTTTGTCCACACTTTGGAGTATTTTTACACATTTTCTGGAACTAACCTATTAACAAGATGCCATAGTGCTAGTTGCCTGTTTTCTGCTCTTTTTGGTTCCAGAAAAGCTAGAAAATGAATATTCTTGGAATTGGACGGGACAAAAGCCAAAGTTAATATTTCACCGAGGGGAACACGGAGCCAGAAGACGAGACGGAGAGGGGCCAGGGGCTGGCCACACCATGTGGTGGCGCGGGTCCCCCTGGCTATGCCACCAGGTGGTGTGGGCCCCTGGTCCACCCTCTAACATCGCCCTTTCGCCTATAAGAAGCCTCTGATGCAGAAACCCTAAAGAATCTAGCCTCTAGCCACGAAAAGTTCCACAGCGCCGCCGCCACCGAAGGGGAGATTCAGGGGACAGAAAGTCTCTGTTCCGGCACCCTGCCGGGATGGGGAAGTACCCCTGGAACCATATCCATCGATCTCCACCACCATCTCCATCACCGTTGCTGATTCCCATGATGATGAGGGAGTAGTTCATCCTCGAGGCTAAGGGTTCTACCGTTAGCTATGTGTTCATCTCTCTCTCTATGCAAGGTCATATTGTGATCATGAGCTTTGTAATCAAGTAGATCTACCTTGCTACTCAAGTGCTTTAATAGATCTCTGGCTCTCCCCACGTGTGTGAAAGTGATAGCGTGCATACCATGGTGGCACTTAGGCTAGAGATTATAAATACTTGTTATGAGTTATATTTGGAGTTGGATGTCTCTATGAAATTGTGGTGTTTGTTGGAACCATCTAGCGCTCAAGGTGACAGTGTGGGGTTATCTAGATGGGGAAAGCGGACTTTGAGGAGTGTTGTTATATCCCTACCATGGATTAGAGTGTCCAACCGGAGAGTGGTTCAGAGTAGTATCATAAAGAGAAGATATTTATATGAGAGTGTTCACTAGTGAAAGTATGATCCCTAGGCCTTGTTTCTAATCATTGAAACACCATTTGCAACTAGATCTGTTACATGTTTGCTTGTTTCCATCTTTATTTCAGATTGCCTTTAGTCTCTTCTTACCCGTCAAGCTCTTTTCTGGCACCGTTACCACTTATAATTATTCATGCCACTTGTATTTCACTATCTCTTCACCGAACTAGTGCACCTATACACCTGACAAGTGTATTGGGTGTGTTGGGGACACAAGAGACTTCTTGTATCTTGATTGTAGGATTACTTTAGAGGGATACCTTTGACCACTTCCTCCCCGAGTTTGATAAACCTTGGGTAATCCACTTAAGGGAAACTTGTTGTTGTTCTACAAACCTCTGCACTTGTAGACATCAACGTGTTCCTTCAAAACTCAAGCACGATTACTCCCATAATAATATTAATGCAAAGAGGCAAAGTGCAAATCCACATTTACGAAAAATGGAAAACAAAAAAATCTTTTTGTATTTTGTGAGGATAGGGATTAAAGAATAGAAAAGAACTTGTGACCAAGCAAGGAACTAAGAAAATTAAAACAAGCGAAAAACAAAAGCAAACTAACAATAAAAGCAAATGGAAAAGCAAAGTGTTGGAACAAGCCAACATGAGTGTCTCAAAGCTCCCAAGGAGCTAGAGTACAACCTCATTATTGCACAAATAAAGTTGTTGGGGGAACACATCCCCAAGCTCGGGCTTTTGCAAGCCCTTTTGTTGCTCATTATGGTGGCGGTGGATAATCTCCCATGTTCCATTGGCTGCTCCAATAACGGAACTGGGTGGCGAGGTTCACAGAAGCATCTCGAAGGTTGATGGAGAGGTTGTTCATGTTTTGAATACTTCCTTCGAGTGCATAAATATCTTCATAGGTGGTGTAGTAATTTGGTGGCTGCACATCTTGTTCGGGTCCCTCTTGTTCTACTTCTTCATCTTCTCCTCCTCTCCCACAGGTATTTCTTGATGGGGTAGACCTGCCTCAACCTGAACGCAAACGTCCATCCTCGATAGAGAATAGACCATTAGGCAAAGGAGCTGGGATCAAGTGATCCGCTCTAGGTATATCAAGGAAGTATCTACCATTAATTTTACAAATCATACCACATGATCTTAGAGTAGAAGAACCGAGACGGTTACTTCCTATCAACGGTTGGATGTTACCTAGGTTGATGTGAAGCGCGCGTGTAAGGACGATCACAGCCCCTCCTCCGCATATGGGTCCTCGATATTGTAGAGCTTGATGCTTAATGTAAAACACAAGAAGAACGCCCAAATTTGGCGTGAAGTTACAATTAATAATAGCAACTTTATGAGGACCATCATGTCCTCCTCATTGACTCTAGTAAACTCCCCACGTGCCTGCAAGGTGTTAGCAACAATATAAAACAAACAGAGAATAGCAGGATGGTCAATTTGGCTCCCCTTGGGTGTGTTTCCATGAATTCTTATTAAATTAAAGTACTCTCAAGGTGCAGGATTTAAAACAAAGGTAGTGGAGCGTATATCGGTGGTGTTGTTGGAAAACCGAAAGCATTGAACCCATTGGTCGAGCGTGAAGGAATACTCATAGTTCATAAGACGGAAGTTGCTACCATCAACTCCAGGCATTTGATCCTCGGAATAATAGTGAGAGCACACCGTATGGGTCAAGGTGTTTAGGAACTCAAGCATCAAACGGTGATACGTGGCGACATCCTGGAAGACAAAGTTATACAAACCAATGTTGTTGCAAAGTAAATCATAATCAGCACGAATTCCAAGTTGGTTCAGGATATAGGGACACACCCACTTGGTGGACTTGATTTTTTGTAGCTTGACACGGTCGAAGCGGTTTAGGTGAAATAATTCGGTGAACTCGATACCAAGTGACTCGGGGGTCAACGTATCAATGGGTATTGCGGAAGGTTCCGCAGCCATCACACGTATACGGCTCTTTGTGTTCATCTAATACAAAATAAATAAAGATTGCTAATTAAAAATGCAGTTCAATAGAAACATAGCATATGTGATCCACTACACTAGTTACAAAAGAAACTCCTCTGAAATAATACTAAGCAAGATCAATATCAAAATTAGATCAAGACCAAGACCTAAGTCTAGATTGACAATGATAAAAAATTAGTGAAGCTTTGATACGAATAAATTAGGGGTCAGAGGAGAGTCATACCTTAGATCAATTGGGTGCGAGGAAACAAAGAATGATTGAGAATATTTGAAGATTCAATGGAGGTGGTTTGGAGTTTGGAGAAAGAAGAAAGAGAAAATTTGTGTTTGAGAATTTTTTAGGTTACCTCCTCATGGCTGATATAGCAGCCGAGTATGTGGTATGGGCGAGCGATACGGCCGAAGCCCACCCGTACCGGGTGACATACCTTGGGGGTGACAAATCCCTTACGGCGGTGCACTCGGTACGGGCGCGCGGTACAGTCGCACGCGCCCGTACTACTGGTTATTATGCGTTTGGTACCTTTTCTTGAAATCTGATGTTTTGCTTGAGGGTACGGTATGGGCGCGCAGTACGGGTGCGTCGTGGTCGTTACGACCCCTGTGTTTTGCGGCAAAAAGTTTCTATTTTCGAATGCCCCGAGGTGGTATGGGCGCACGCTATGGTCCCTTCCAGCCGTACCACTGGTCGTTATACGGCTAGCAAGCTGAAAAACTCAAAGAATTTGATTAATAGCTTCGTGTGTCTATACACATCTTATCAAAGAATAAAATAATAGCAGAAGACTTCATAAAAATCAGCAATACTTCTTACGCCATCTGTTAGTAAAAATAAAAGATAAAGGATTACCTTAATTCTTCTCCTCTCTCCAAAGGTCTTCTTGAACACTCTTTATTAAAAACAAAAACGAAACAAACAAAATTAAAACAAGAATAAAAAATTTTATTTTACATGGGTTGCCTCCCAAGAAGTTCTTCTAGTTAAGGTCAATTAGCTTGACCCAGATGGTGATCTTTTATGTTTAATGAGTGGAACACCTACTCTAAAGTAATTGGCTTTCAAAGTAATTATACAATCGTTACTATTAGGCTTGACCTTCTTCTTCCTAGGGAAGTGGACTATAAAATGATCTCTAGACGTAGTCCAATTCTCACATTTCCTTCATGTAAATTGATTAGTGCTTTAATAGTTCTTAGTAAAGGCATGCCTAGTATTATAGGTGCTACGGGATTTTCAGACATGTTCACAATAATAAGATCAATAAGAGCGGGACTACCTTTAATTTCAACAACTATATTTTATTTTATCCCAAACAACTTGTTTATAAGTTGAATCCGCTAGATGGAGTCTTAATTCAGTAGTTGCAAATGGCCCCAAGTTTAATTTGTCAAATAGGCTTTTGGAAATCGTTGAGACACTTGCACCAAGATCGAAAAGTGCAAATATCTCATTGACCCCAACCTTAATTTTAAGAGTGGGCTCAAATATATCATCTAGTTTAGCAGGAAACTTATCATCCAGTCTCTTATACTCCATCTCTAAATCATGAACTTTAGATGCTACTTGTTGAATAAATTGTTGGTACATAGCATCATTACCTTGTTCTATACCGGGATTCTTTATGGTGATCATCTTTAGTAGATCTTCCACGGTATATTTCGGTGTTGGTGCATTGCTATAGTCCAACTCTTCAGGCTTTTCTTCATTTGTTACCGCCCTCATCATCTTGAGGTCTTCTACCGGATTTGGCTCGGGCTTCCTAGAAAATTGATCCTCCACAGTCTTTGTTCTTTCCTATAGAGACTGCACATCATTTCTAATTGCAACGGCTTGGTTAGATAATTTTCCTATACTACTCTCATGGTTCTCCGTGATTTTAGTAAGCATATTATTTTGCTCGGTTTGAGCTTGAATAAAAGTTCTAACAGTTTGCTCAAATGAGAGATTGCCATGATTTGCTCCATTATGATTATCATAATTATTGTAAGGAGCTCCTGCGGGATTAGAATAATGTTTTTGAACATTAAAAGAATTTTTTTGGTTCTTCCATGCAGGATTATAAGGAGTGCGAGCTATAAAATTAATATCATTAAAATTGGGTCTCTTTCTTACCCTTTACTATGTTGAGTAACTCGTCTACCTTAGATGTAAACTCTTCATTGTTTATCTCGGTGATTGAACTCACTCTTTTCGAGGTTCTCTCCAGATGCCATTGGGCATGGTTGTTTTGCATATCATCAAGTAATTTCTTTGCAACACTCACTTGCTTTCCCATGATTGTTCCTCCTGCTACAGTATCTAGCATAGACTTAGACATTGAGTTAAGGCCATTATAAAATAAATGTAATATAAGCCATTCTTTCATCCCATGACTAGGATAGTTCATTATGGCTTCTTTCATCCTTTCCCATGCAAGCGCTAGTGGCTCGCGATCTTCTTGTCTAAAGCTTGTAAGGTTGGATCTTAGTTGCATAGTTTTAGCTGGGGGATTTTTTTAGCAATAAACATATTAGTGCATTCCTCCCAAGATTTATGCCCTTAGGTGGAGCTAGCAACCAATCCTTGATCTTTCCTCTAAGAGAGAAAGGAAACAATCTTAACTTAACAAAAAAATTATCTACATCCTTAATACGCATGATGTCACAAATTTCAGTAAAAGTATTTAAGTGCAAACCTGAATCCTCAGAAGATGGGCCTCCAAATTGGTCTTGTTGAACAGAACTTAAAAGGTTAGGCTTAATTTCATATGCTTCCGCATCAACATCGGGCTAAGTGATAGGTTCACGAATAAAATCATCAGTGGGAGTAGCATACTCTCCAAGTCCCTTTTGAGCCATGGCTCTTATATTTTTGGTATTTTTTAAGTAAAGAAAACAAATAAAAGTAACTAATTTTTTTGGGTTTTCAAATAGATAACTAGAAAGTAAACTAATAACAAGAATAAAACTACAAACAATAATAAAACTAAAAACAAGGTCTCTAGTGACCTCACCAGGATAGCGAAATTGCTTCCCTGGCAACGGTGCCAGAAAAGGGTTGATACATTCGATCCGAATTCATGGATGTAGTATAATAGCTTTTTCCCTAGAAGATCTAGGTTTAATCGAACCTTGGAATGCAATGCTAAAAGGAAATAAAAAGGACATGTTTACAAAACTTTGTTTCATTGTTTTACCTTTGTTTACCGGACCAATCTAGTTACGTTTGTAGTAGGTTGAATCAATGGATGGAGATAGGCCAGGGTTGAAGATCCACCTGCAGCTGCACATCATATGGGATAAAGATAATAATAAGCACAGTAATGTGTAAAGTTTTAATAGGGATGATCTCTTGTGGGCAACACATCCTAATATACTAGAGCCCCCATGTTGCAGAGGGCATAGCAAAAGTCTTTTAATCCAACCGACTGCACCACGAAGCAACATGCTACAAACGATTATTAAGTGTAAAACACGGATCAAAGCATTAAGTGGTGATGTTGTTGTGATCCCAAATGGGGCGCTAAGAGAAGACCATACCACCCTTTCTATCACTGGGGTTCCTATGAGATCACCGCTAGCCAATTATCTCACCTCAAGCCTTTATCAATCTATGGGATCTTGGATACCTACAAGTCCACAGATCAAAACAAGAGATAAAGAAACAAAAGATACAAATCGCTATTTAAAACAATACACAATGCTTCCATGAATTAGATGCACATAATCGATGCGAGGTTTCTCCCCAACCCGCAGCCCGTGAGGAGTACTCACTCATAACAATAAGATCAAGTATAGAAAATTGTGCAAAATACTTAGATTAAAATCAAATATTCTAACAATGGTCGACAAATCACAAGGAGATTTAAAGTACAAAGCAATGACTGTGGCTACTGGAGGGGATGGATGATGGATGGATGAACAATGTCGTGGATCTCCTTTGGTAGTGTTGTGATGCAACCTGGGAATGGCAGCCCCCTGCGCAGTGGTTGGGACCTCAAAATATATAGGCGTCTTCATGAAAGTTGTAGGGTTTGACGAGATGGAGCCGCCGCCACATGGTACGGGCGGAAGTGTTCGTGACGGCTGTTGACGCTTGCAATTGACTCCACAATTACTTGGTCATGTAGACTTCCTAAAAAACCTTCATTATGACTCCTGATTTCGCATTAAAAAGCGTGATTTCCTGCACAACATAATTCAAAGAAAGTTTTTACATATCTTTGCAATTATTAGTCATTAGTGGCAAGGATTGAGAGATTGTTGGCAATTACTTGACTAAAAACAATGTTTAAACATGGTGAAAGATGGCTATTTTTGGATCCATCATCGACCTTGCCCAACCCTTCTTCGCTCGTAAGCGTGTGGGCGTGAAGGGCGTTGCTAGGGATCCATCCGCACGCGGTCTTGCACATGATGACCGGTCCCCATCCCCGCGTCGTGTTGTATCTCCACCAACCGCGCCAGAGGAAAGCACCACACCGCCGACCGCGTCTACAGACAGCCGCAGTGGCGGGACCTGCATGCCAGTCGTTAGTGACAACAGCAGCAAGGTCTGTGCGCCTATAGACAACAACAGCAGCGGGATCGGTGCAGATTCTTCTCAGGTGCCAACATCTTCTATGCCAGGTAAAGCTGCTCTTCTTCCTACTGCTAGACCGTGAACTCGTCTGCAAAAAGGTATTAGTAATCCCAAAATACAAACTCATTGTACTATTAGGTGGGCACTGCTAACATCTATAGGAGAATCAGAAGATTTTCATGAGGCTCTCACTAATCACAATTGGAAGAATGCCATGGAAGATTAATATGATGCCCTTCGTGATAGCAACACATGGCATCTTATACCACCTAGCTCCGATAAGAACAAAATTGGTTTCAAGTGGGTGTATCGCATCAAGAAAAATGTTGATGGTACCATTGACAGGTATAAAGGCCATCTTGTTGCAAAAGACTTCAAACATAGGTATGACATTGACTATAAGGATACATTCAGTAATGTTGTTAAGGCTGCTACTATTAGACTTTTTCTTTCCATATCAATCTCTAAAGCTTATTGTTTAATGTAGCTAGATGTAAATAACACGTTCTTATGTGGTGTTCTAAAAGAGGAGGTTTACATGAGACAACCTCCTGGTTTTCAGTCTTTTGGTACTACAAACTATGGTTCCAAACTTGAAAAAGCTCTTTATGGATTAAAACAGGCTCCTCGAGCATGGTACTCTCGTCTTAGCTTCAAACTTCACAACCTTGGTTGTGTTCCTTCCAAGGTAGATACATGTTTGTTTCTGTTTGACAAGGCATGTGTTCAAATGTTCCTTCTCATATATGTTGATGATATCATTTTCACCAGTTCCTTAGATACAACTATCACATCATTGTTAAAGAATCTAAGTAATGATTTTGCTCTAAAGGATCTTGGAGATCTTTATTATTTTTTGGGTCTTAAAGTTCACAAGCAGTCCAATAGTTTTGTCTTAAATAAGGACAAATATGCTACGGATCTACTTGCATGAGTTAGTATGGGCACTTGTACATCTTGTACCACGATGCTGTCTAGTACGAACATCCTCTCCTTGACTGATTGGTCTCCTCTTGGTCCTGAAGACAACACTCGATACAAAAGCATTGTTGGTGCTCTTCAGTACTTGATGTTGACACTATCTGATTTATCTTCTTCAGTCAATAAGGTATGTCAGTTTTTGCATGCTCCCACTACTGCACACTGGACAACTGTTAAAAGGATACTAGGGTATATTCATGGCACACATACTGTTGGACTCACTTTTCAACCTTCCTCCTCTACACTGCTTAGTGCTTTTTTATATGCAAATTGTCCTGGTGATCTAGATGATCGACGTTCTACAGGTGGATTTGCCATTTTCTTTGGTCCTAATCTTATATCTTGGAGTGCCAGGAAATAACCTACAGTATCACGTTCCAGCACTAAGGACGAGTATAAAGCCCTTACTAATGCTATAGCAGAACTGATTTGGGTCAGGGCTCTCATTCAGGAACTAGGTGTTTCACTTACAGTAAAATCATGTCTTTGGTGTGATAATCTAGCGCCACGTTTCTATCTGCTAATATATTGTTTCATGCTCACACAAAACATATTGAGATTGATTTTTATTTCGTTCGTGAAAGGGTTGTTAGCAAACAACTTGATGTCAGATTTATCTCAAGTAAAGATCATATTTCTGATGGTTTCACCAAGGCGTTGTGCTACAAAAATCTCGATGAATTCAAGCGTAATCTATATCTTTCCAAGCTTTAGATTAGGGGGTGTTAGATGTAATTTGTGTTTCCTTTCCTTTACGTACTAGGTATGGAGTAGTACTCCAACAAAGATATGTTTTCTGTACGAGCCACCTAAGGGTTTTTCCATGGTATATTAACACGCACCGATACACCCCAAAAGGCACGCATTCCTTCCCCGACAAACTCACGATAACCAACAGCCCGTGAGCTAGCTAGCCAAGTAAAGTGAGGATTATAAGATAGAAGAACGGCCATCTCTTTTTCCAAAAAGAAAAGAAAAAAAGACAGAGATGGACATATATGTATTCCCTTTTATCTCAAGAAGCTCCTGCACCACGGGTAACGTGTGTGGTTCAGGGTCTGATTAAGCCGTGTGATATAACGCATGGAAGTACCAGCAAGTGCCACTTAATATTTATATACTACTCCACGCGCACGACGTGGTGGGAACGCACGCTCCCTTTTGTTCGGCCACTTCACTTTGCCGATGAATTTATAAGAAAAAAAATGGGATCAGAGGATCACGCGACATGGCTTCCTCGTCGACTGATCTCCAAACTACGGGCTGGAAACTTTCGAGCAACATCGTTATCCAAATAATTAACCACACATGCATGCTTTGTTTAATTCACACGGATATAGGCTAATGTAGCTTGTGGATCGGTGAGAAAAAGAATGGCAAATTTATAACCTCGCTCTGCATGCCTGGTGGATCGATCAGCCGACGATGACACTGACCGGCCGTCGGCATAATGCACGTCAGTACTACTCCTTTTGTTTCATAATATAAGATTTTTATCTTATATAAAACAAACATATCTAAACATCTTTTAGTAAGTATAGATTTGGAGTAAATTTACACACTAAAATATATCTAGATACATTTGCTTCATAAAAGATAAAAAAGAAGGGAGGGAGTACGTAGTTAGCTAGCTAGCTAGCTTGGCTGGTCCAAGAGGAGAAGATTAAAAGAGTGGATCAACTGATGAACAGACATAGTACGTACGTTACGTAGGGTTGGGTGTGTAGGTAAATCTTCTTGCTAAAGCGAAGCCGGTTAAAATATGCAGGGGATCCGTGGTCGATCTGCATACATGCGCGCCGCTCATGCTAGGATTTCCAGCATATCTGTTATTATCTAGCAGAAGAAGTACGTACATGTGTCGTCATAATTTGTTTAATCACGTGCATGGGATTAAGGCTCCAAACATTTGGTGGTGGGATAGATCAGTGTAATATGGTCAAGCTCCAAAAACTTGGTAGTACTTAGAGCCTAACAATGGCCAGGGCCTCCCTGCAAAAAAAAAAAATGGGCAGGCCACACAACAGCTAGAAAAGTAGTCTGGTCCCGCACGTTTTACTACTAGTAATTTCATGACCAAACCCTGCAATCATTGATCCGTGACGATAACTAGTGGGAGCGGTCGGAGCGATCAACCAAATAAATGCTTAACATCAAATTAAGTACGTATGCAAAAGCGTCCCATGTACGCACGCAGTGATGCAATCGACCAAATTAACAAGGAAACTTGTTGAGACTTGAGACATACAATCTATCACATGTACGTAGAGAAGCTCGAGAGAATTCTAGGACGTGATCCATTTTTCTTCTTCTAAGAGAATGACAACTTGGCAACGGAATATACCGATAGTGGAACCATTGGGCATTGGTCTCTTACACCTACCAGAAAAAACCAATCAGTCGCTAGGTACTAATTAACCCGCGTCTAGGAACAATGGACACCGGACTGTCGTCGGATTGATGACAACTACATCATGAGGGGGTCCTTGAGGCGTGCGGAAGAGAGGTGTATGAGACGTACGGTGTTCCGGGACAGTAAGCACACAAGTTTACTCAGGTTCGAATCCGCCGGCTTTAGACGGATCCTACTCCTGCTAACAATCCAGTAATATGGCAGAGCCGGAATATGGGTTACAAGGGTTCGCCTGTGCGAGTTGAGTTTATAGACTATGAGGGTAGATGCCCTAAAGGCTCTCCCTAGGACGGCTTATGTAGATATCCGTCCTAAGGTTTACAGGAGAGATCAGTCCGGCTACGACTAAGAGTTGGTTACAGAGTACATCTTGAACTACAAGCAACACTATGGGCCTAAGTTGGTAAGTCTTCTGGGCCTTCCCATAGTCGGATTGGACTCCGTCTTTTCTCCCTGACTGGGTCGCCCGTGAAGCAAAGCTCTAACCCGAAGTGGGCCACCCTGGTCAGTGAGGAACTGTGAGGATACCCGAAAAGTATATCCCCAATAGCAGCCCCCGAAAGTCTTCAAGATCCAAAGTCGGATTTATCATCGTCTAGCTTGATCTTCGGCTTGCAGAATCTTGAAGGGTTCCTAAAACTTCACAACAAAAAATACGATCCGGTTCTTAAAAATAAGTCGGACCTATCAACATGTTACTCGGATTTTCCAGCTTGATTTCAAACTAAGCTGGAACTTGGTCTCTGACGTCACCTGACACTCGTCATGGTCAAGTCATGTCATCTGACAAACATCCTATCAGCACGACCGTTGGTGGGTCCGCCGTTCGCGAAACCGAGGCGCCGTTTCAATGCGTACGCGGAGATCGAGGCGACATAATCATCGCGTGGGTCCTTTCCAGTTCCTTCCACGACGCGTGGCGGTTATACAGTACTATTTGCACGAATCTTGGCACGGTTAGGTGGATATAAGAGGTGAGGATTCTCCTTCTCCTCTCTTCACCTGTTCCCTTTGCCGTTTCTTCTCCTCCACATCTCCCTCGCGCACAGAGCTCCCCTGCTTCCCAAACCCCCAGCGCCGCCATCTAAGGTCACCGCGCGCACCGGAAGAATGGCTTCGTCTTCATCGTCCGGCTTGGCTGCGGCAGCGGCGACGGCGGCGGCGGCAGAGAAGGAAAGCAATTGCAGGGTTTCGATCCCCTGCTTGCTGGACGACGAGAAGCTCCGCGGCGTGGAGACTGAAGGGCTCCTCCGTGCCAGCGACTGGCAGAGCGGTTCCGGCGAAACCATCCCCAACCCGCACGCCGACGAGCGGGTGCACTTTGGCACCCACCTCGACAGAGGTCTGTCTTTTCCTCCCTCGGATTTCTTTTCCAAGGTAATAGATCACTATGGTGTTCAGCTTCACCATCTTCTCCCATCTCCATCTTAGAGATGAGCGCCTATGCGGCCTTGTGCGAGGGATATCTCGGCATTAGGCCAAGTATTACTTTATTCCGGTACTATTTCCATGTCCGGAGAAACTCTATCACAGCCTGTATTCCTTATATTACCGGTACAATTAGTTTTTCGGTTAGGCGTGATCACGCCTATCCTAAGATTATAGCCAGTGACTCGGTCAAGCAATGGTCGGCCACTTTCTTTTATCACAAGGATGTTCCTGCTCCCGGCAAAGCCACTGCTTTGCCGGCTTTCATCGACGAAGCTGCCACGCCTCAAGCATCTTGGGACGAGGCTGCTCCGGCTCTTAGTGACGATCTGCTTCTTGCCAAGAGGCGGATTGAATATCTGATAAAACACAAAGGACTGAAGGGATCCGACTTGGTCCAATGTTGGGTATCTCGCTGGATCCAACCCCTCCAGCACCACGGAGACCGACTGATGCACTCCATCACATCGTCCAAAAAGGATTCCCTCCGCATCAGCCCTAGAGCCTATACTTCGCAAGGTTATATAAGCCAGGTTAAATGGCTGATAAGGGAACGGATCAGAAGGAAGATCCCAGAAGTTTCTTTGGACATGCACACAGCGGAAGACCCTGTGGTGCCGGTAAGATTTTAACAATAAACCATTTTATGTGTTTCATCCTTTAAGTTATCTCGCAATACTGATATGTTTTCTTCTTTTCAGCTTGCCGACCTCCCCGAGTCGGAACTTGCTCCACTCGAGGGATATCCTCTAGAGTTTTCTCAGGAGGCGGAACTGGTTCCATTGCCGGACATTGTGCCCAGGAACCGCAAGGCTCCGACAATGGCCGTCGGCACAAAGGAAGTGCCTGTCGTGAAGAGGTAACTTTCAACACAACTTTTGCCTTTGTACCTTACTCGAATTTTCTTCCGAGATGTAATGTTTTCCATTCTATTACATTCTCAGAGCTAAGCAGCTCATCAAGGGCAAGGGGAAGGGAACTTCTTCGAAGCCCCTGCGACAGACGAAGCTTACCATAGGTTCTCCTGCCGTGGCTCCTCCGACTCCTGCCCCTCAACCTTCTGCAACGCCGGTGATCACTCTGTCGCCGGCTGTCGCAGAAGATCCGACTTCTTCAACGGAGCCAGCGATCCTTGAATCGCAGACTGACATCACCATGAGTGAGTCAGGTTTAGATAAGTGTGAACCCTCTTCGGGTAATGATCCCTCGGCAGAGACCTTTGCTGAAAACCTTCTCAGCAATCTGGGGCTTGCCAAGTTTGGATTGTCCCGGAAATCTGCGAAAGAGATCCAGCGGCTGGCCAGGCAATGCCTAGAGAAAAGAAATCTTTCTGCCGAAGAAGAAGCGCAAGAGGCAGAGGACATCAAGCACTCTGACCTTCTTGAACAAGTGCGTCTTTGCGACGAGAGGATAAGGACCGGTGAGCTTCCAACTGCGCCAGTGGTTCCTCTGACTCTCGCCGAGAAGGTTGTTGTTGAAGTGAATGCGAGTTTGGATAAACTTACTCGTGAAAAATATGTAAGTTGGAATTCTAACTCATGTTTTTCCTTTATTTCATTTCATATCCTCTAGCCCCCAATCATGAAGTAGGATATATAATTCGGGTTTATGCTTCCTTAGGATGCCAAAGAATGAACTAGTGTAGCCCCAAGGCTCGTGCTGATATTAGTAAAAATATTAGCCCGAGTCTTTAGTAGACTTCTGACTTTGGGTATTCTGACTTACAGAAAGTATATTCCTATAACCAGGATTTGTTGAAAAATGTATGCAACAAGCGGAGAGAGATCAGAGCTCTCCGACTTAAGAATGCTGAGCTTAAGGTCTCCAAGGATGAGGCCGAAGGTGAACATTCCGAGACTCAAACCTTGTCTTTCATGTTTTCATAGTCGAATATTTCTACTGAACTGTTGTTATTTTTGACTTACAACACTGGTAAAACAGTCCTGCGCTATGATTGAAGAGGCCGAGAACCTCAAAACCTTGGTGGTGGAGAACAAAGAACTTCGCCAAGAGCTGGATAAGCTCAAGGCGGATCATGAGAAGAGCATTGCTCAAGTTCTCGAATCCTCCTCCATGGCTACTGAAGAGCGTGATCGTAAGATTGCTGCTCAAGATCAGAAAATATCAGATCTCATCAACGAGCTTTGCAGAGAGAAGGACCTTTCCGAGGCACTCCGTGCTGAACTCCGGAGTCTTCGAGAAGAGAAGACCAAAGTTGACGACGTCATCTTCGGTATGCTTTCATCTTTCTGACTTGTCTATAGTCTTTGACTCTTTCGATGTCGGATTTTTCTACTGCTTTTTTGTGTATAGGTCCTCTGAACTTGACGGACTCAACCTCTACTGAGCCTCACACACACCGGCTTACTCAAGTCGGTGATCTGCTTCATGACTTCCACCAATCCCTTTAGGATATTGGCGAAGCTCTCAAGATTCCGGACATGCATAGCATGTTGGGCTTTCAGGTGCGAGACAAGGCGAAAGAGATGCCGCAACTTGTCCAGGATTGGAACATGTCCTACGTGCGATCCGCAGCACAGAATGCTCTCACCATGGTCATGAGCCACCATGCAAGCATGGAGATATGGCAAGTGACCATAGGGTATTCTAAAGTGGATAAAGACGGACAGGAGCAAGATGATGACCCACAAGTATAGGGGTGTATCGCAGTATTTTTGATAGGTAAGAGTGTCGAACCCAACGAGGAGCAGAAGGTGCTGGCTAGTGGTATGGATCAGGAATTCTCTGCAAATACTTAGCAAACGGAATTTTAGGGGTTTTTGATGAAGAAAGTAAACAAAGTACGAGTAAATAAAGACAGTAGGAATAAATGCAGCAAGTGGCCCAATCCTTTATGCAGCAAAGGACAAGCCGGTTGTATTACTTAAGATAACCAAACGTTCTCGAGGACACATGGGAAGACTGTCAAGTGCTTTTGCTTCATATAGTTGATTAATCTTCTCTAGCTTGCTAAGTGTTGTGTGGGTGAACCTATGCTAATGTACCGCCCCATCCAAGACTAATACAAACTTGTGATTATACCCCTTGCAAACATCCGTAAGTACAAGAAAGTAATTAAGGTAGAAACCTAACCACAGCTTTAAACTCTAAGACCCTTACGTCCCTTGTGCAATGGTTTCCTAACGGGGGTTCAGGTTTCTGTCACTCCGGCAACCCCTACGATTAGTAGCCAAATACACAATGCATTCCCCTTCGCCCATATAGGTGAAGTGTCATGTAGTCGACGTTCACATGACACCACTAGAAGAAGTACACCACAACTTAAATAACAATCTATTGAATCTCTCTCAACTCAACTCCACTACTAACAACATGACTTCTCCCATGTCCTCAAGAACAAAACGAACTAATCACAAGACATCATATGGATCATGATCAGAGATGGAATAATGATGTATAACAATCTGAACATAAACAATAATTCAATGGTTCACTCAATAGCATCAACTACAAAGAGTAATCAACACCGGGAAAGTTTCCCCTATGAACTAATGCAAGATTCAACCCAATTGTTACAACAATATGGAGATGGTGATGAGGGTGCTGATGGTGATGATGGTGGTGATGATGATGATGATGATGATCCCGATGAAGTCCAGCTTGATGGTGGTGTTGATGGCGACGATCTTCCCTCTCCGGGAAGGAATTCCCCAGGCAGAAATCTGTCTGCCGGAGAGATCTTTCTCTCTCGGTGTTTTCCGCCCCGTAGAGGCGGCAGAATCTTTCTGTAGTCTCTCCCCGAGTCTTAGGGTTTTGGGAGGTTGATATACGCCAGAGGGGAGAGGCTGGAGTAGGCCAGGGTGGCCACACCACCTCCAGGCGCGGCCTAGGGCTGCCCATGCCAGGGGGGGGGGGTGGGCCCCCTGTGGCCCACCTCCACTCCGTCTTCTGGCATCCTTAGTATTCTGGAAAAATAGGATTTTCCGTATATTTTCCCGGATTTTCTGATCTTCACGAATTTTGCCTCCAAACAGCACCTTTTCCATCGAATCATCGACTGCGGTCCATGCTCCAAAAGTCATCAACCATGCAAAAACAGATGAAATAACATAAATATCACCTCTCAATACGAAATATATCAATGAATAATAGTGAATTAAGACATAGAATAGTGATGCAAAATGGACGTATCAACTCCCCCAAGCTTAGACTTCGCTTGTCCCCAAGCGAAACTGGGCTCAATAAATATGGCCTTAGGTTTATGGAGTGAAGAGTCGATAAAAGAATACGGAAAAGAAGCATCACATTCATCAAATACATAGATCATAATAGAAGACAACTCACTATTATATAACTCAACTTGTAATGAGTAAAGGAAACACAATAAATATACATAAAGTGAATCATAATTGGTAATGGCAAACTTAGCTCTTGGTCGAAGAATAGTTGATAATTTGCTGGAGTTCACAAATAGCTGGTTTTTCAATGATATCTTTCAAAGTAGTAAACATCAAGATAAGAGCAATGTGCAAAACAAGGAACATAAGGAATGATTGAATAAATCATCATATGAATGAATGAAACACTGATACATTGCAAATGTATCTATAATTTTTGGTGTTCCATGCTTGGTTTTATCCACTTTCTTGTGTTTTGTTCCAACTTTGGAGTACTTTTCATATAATTTCTTGAACTAACCTATTAACAAGAGCCACAGTGCCAGCTGCCTGTTTTCTGCTGTTTTTGGTTCCAGGAAAGTCAGAAAATGAATATTCTCGGAATTGGACGGGACAAAAGCCAAAGTGCCTATTTTCCCGGAAGGGATCAAGTGCCAGAATACGAGACAGAGAAGGGCCTAGGGGCCACCACACCACCTGGCCGCGCGGCCAGGCCTGGCCCGTGCCAGGGGGTGGTGTGGCCGCTCCCGACACCCCCTCGACCTCTCCTTCCGCCTATATATTGCCCTCGGGACGAAAACCCTAAGTACCCGATCAAAAATCCACGAAAGAGTCTGTAGCCGCCATCATCTCCATCCCTAGATCGGGAGGGATCTGAAGCTCTTCCCGGCACCTGAGAGGGAATTCACCCTGGAGGCCTTCTTCATCACCATGCAAGCCTCCGGTGTGATGCGTGAGTAGTTCATCCTTGGACTATGGATCCATGTAGTAGCTAGATGGCTGGTTCTCCTCCTTTGTGCTTTCATATTTAGATCTTGTGAGCTCCATTCATGATCAAGATCATCTATTTGTAATTCTACATGTTGTGTTTGCGGGGATCCGATGGATATTGAGATGCTATTTCAGATTGATTATTGATTCTATCATGTCTTTGTTATTTGTGATCTTGCATGCTTTACGTTGTTAGTAGCTATCTTGGCCAAGTAGATGCTAGCAACTCCAAGAGTTAGTATTTATGCTCGATAGTGGGTTCATGCCTCTGGTAATCTGGGGAAGTGACAGAAATCTCTAAGGTACTAGATGTGTTGTTACTACTAGGGAGAAAACAACAATCCTTTGTTCATAGAACAATCGTATTGTTTACTTTACACGCAGGTCATAAAGCAATAATCTGTTACTTGCAACTTAATACTGGAGGGGGTTCGGATGATAACCTGAAGGTGGATTATTAGTCATAGATGCAGTTGGATGGTGGTCTATGTATTATGTTGTAATGCCCAATCAAGTCTCAAAGGAGTCAAGATGATTAGTATATGCATGTATTGCTTTCTCGGTGTTTGTCAATTGTCCCGCTGTAATTTGTTCACCCAGCATGTTATATATCTAAGGAGAGCCACCTCTACTGAACTATGGATCCCGTTCCTTTTTCTTTACATACAATCTACAACTGTTTACTTCTTTGTGTTTACTTTCTACAAACTTTTACTTCTTTCCATTCGATATGTTTAATCCTTTGTTTTCCGCAAAACACGGTGAGATTAACAACCTCATCGCAAGTTGGGGACAAAGTTATGTGGTTGTGTTGTGCACGTCTCCACGTTGCTACTAGCACCGGTAGTGCGCCCTGCCAAAGCTCAGCTAGTAACACCTTTGGGGTGTTTCCTTGCTCCTATTGTTTCGATTAAACCTTGGTTTCATAACTGAGGGAAAACTTGCTGCTGTGCTCAGCATACCTTCCTCTTGGGGTTCCCAACGAGCTCTACATCGAACGACGAGCACATCAAACACATCAACTCAAAATACTTGCTGAGATAGAAAGGGAATAGGTTTATTGACTCAACTAAAAAGTAAAAGAAAGGCCCTTCGCAGAGGGAAGCAAGGATTGCAAGTCTCATAAAGAGCTCCCAAAAATTATGATACTTACTAGCTTTCAGCTCTCATTGCCCCTATCATAGGCATCTTTAGGTGATTAAGGTTAGAGTGATCAAATATGAGGATATGCATTGACAAGTTGTAAGTTGAGAATCTCATGTCCCTTGAATACGAGGGCGCTCCTCATACTACTCAAGTTTAGTCACCGGTAAGTTATTGTCATCGTAAGCATATGTGTATCATAGAGAACCGCCAACGGGGTACCCCTTGCCGGATGATACGGAAGAATCCCCATATCAAAATGACAAGGCAAGCAGACAACAAGTATCTCAGCAATCTTCTTATTTACCATGGGAATATGGTGCTTTTTTCTCTCTTTCCTCTTTTCATAATATCTCTTTTTTTCTTTTTTCTTTTTCTCAATCTCTATCTCTTTTTTTATAAGAAGAATGCTTCATAGATACTCGTTATGGTTACGCTGCAGGTTTCCACCATGTCAGCATGGATTAGACCAGCGGCCCAAGGCCTGTTTCTCTAACACATATGCATAACTCCATGGACTTACAAGCTCTCCTTTCATTTCACACCGACGACATCCATTGTAGCATCCCAATTGTCTAACAATTGCAATTCTACTTGCCTAGTCTATATATTGCTACTTCCTACATATAATTAGTTGCATCATCATTATATCATGCTCATGTCACCATGCCATATTTCATTTGAGCATCATATAAAACCCTTTTTATTTGGTTCTTATCCCATATGCATTTTTATATTGTACTACTTGTATTTGCCTCTTGATATATTGTATTTGCTTCTTGATATATTGCTTGATGCCCAAGTTGAGTTATGGGCATATCTCTTTCAACTCCACAACCTTTCTTTGACTTTATCTATCTTCCACCATCTTAATTCCATATGAGCCCATGCATGATATTGGTATTTAAATCTAGCTCATGTGGGTTGGGATGGATCCACTTCTATTTCTACATGCTCCCATAAATGATACATGTTTTGTTTTCACAATATTAACATGTGGAGCCTCATGGCCACCTTTGCATGCCATGTGAGTAGAATAACTTCCTTGTCTTCCATATGGCTTGTATTTGAGTATATGATCATGTTTGGATATATGAGGCTATATGACCATCTAGTGGAACACACACACTAGCATGGCCCATTTATATTCATATATGATTACATTTCATCTATTGCATATGAGAAGCAAGCTTGTCTATTTAGCTTGGACCTTGGTCAAATTGGATGCATGGAAGGACAAATGCCCATGTGTAGTTATGGTTGTTTTCACAATTATAAATGGGGTATTTAAATAACAATGCATGGACCATGCACTCTTGCTCCATCACCCTCTTTTATCTCTATTGGATCTCACGTGGCTTTGTTGAATTCAAACAAACGTAGTCTAAATTTACACCTTCTAGTCGATCATCTACCTCCATCCATCTTTGTATATCTTTTTTTTGTTTTTTTACAAGTTTGGAATCCATTTGATAAGGTTCCATATTTTGTAAATGCTTTTATTCATTTTTGCAAAACCCTAATCCTACTCGGACATGTATATGTGGGCATCCCCTTCTCTCTTGTGCTATTCCCTTTTGTCTGCATTTATGTTTCCAAAACCCTCTTTTCAAATATAGCCTACAACAGTGTAAAAGGATTTTGAAAAGAAACTAAAGCTACATAAAAGAGAAAGGTTTTTAGCTGTTAAAAAAATACTTTGAGGAAACCGCAGCCCAGCAGTCTTCCTAGCCCAACACCATCTCCCTGTTTGTCTTCCTTCTTAAGGCAGAGGAAGCCAAGCACGAGCTTGGCATGCTCCTGTACGAACCTTCCTCCTCCACGTGTTTTACCTCCTCCACATATCCCCTTCCTTCTCCTACATCTGGATCAGATCGAAACCCCACGCAACCCTAGCTACTCCTTCTGCATCCCATTCTCCTTCCTCTTCATCTCCAAACTGCTGCATCACAATTGAACGCGGCCGCTGCGGTATCGCCGCCGCGTCATCGACCTAGGC
Source organism: Avena insularis (assembly GCA_023614405.1). Taxonomy (NCBI): domain Eukaryota; kingdom Viridiplantae; phylum Streptophyta; class Magnoliopsida; order Poales; family Poaceae; genus Avena; species Avena insularis. The sequence continues at coordinate 87,258,375 of CM042696.1, read as the reverse complement.
CCCTCGCGTCAAGAAGAACCCTCCTAGAGTTGTGCAACCTCGTCCTCACCATCAACGCCAAGCAGTGATTCCTGGGATGCCCGGATACAGAAGAAATCGAGGCCTTCGTGCTCGTCAACAAGCACGGCACCCGCTCAAATTCATCACCGTTGGTCGCCCTCGAGCACGACCATCTGCACAAACCCCTCCCGGTGAGATTTCCGTTCTGTTCCCCTATTTGTCCTTCCTAATTTCCTGCATCCTCTCCGCCTAGCCGGCTCGTCCTGTAGGTGCCCGTCAAGGCCAAGCGTTGCAAGATGCAGTGCATGCTGCTGCTACTCTGCTGATCCCTCACGCACGAGCACTCAAACACGCTGCTCAACATGGTCACATTCAGATCAGCTAGCTAGATTTTCTCAATGGTTTTGATCGACCTGCAAGTCTGTGTGCTTAGCTATGCACGGCACCACACACGCATCTTTTGCCCAAAAATTTCAGAACTGAGTGCGTTTCCTGAACCTCTGAAGAAAACTCTTGCATCAGACTTAATCCCGTCCCTTTTCGGTTTTAAAGAAAATTCAAACCTCTTGCTCACAATATCAGATCACTAGTTTAGTGGCAGGAGCCTTGGTGCATCGCTGCTGAAATCCCGAGATCAAATCACGCCTTTGTTGATTTCAATCATCCTCTTTTATTTTTTTTGTTTGCTCTGGTGTAAAAGGTTCAGAGAAGAGTTTCTCTGCAGGTGCAGTTTGTCAGTTAGAACACCGCCCGGTTCAGTTCTTAAGTGGCGAACCTTCAATCCTAACAACAACTCAATCTTACTACAGTGGTTACGTTCTACGTCTGTTTGTCTCTGTGTTTTCAAAAACAAAATTCAGTTTACCTGATGCTTGTGTTTTTGCATAGAACCTTGATTCCAGTTCAAAGCTGCAACCTACCGATTTGAACCTTTCATATCCTCCAGACAGACCCAAGTTCAAAACCAACGGTGTCCATGTAGCCCTTTTTCTTTTGTGTTGTTTTCTGAAATTAAGTTAATTTTAGAATGGTAGAAAATGTGTTATTGAGATAAGTCCTATCTTTAATTGCCTTATCCAAAAATAATAAGTAATATATGTTTCTTGATCAGAAAAATGACAAGAATTCAAATATGCCATCCAAAATAATTTTTGAGCAAGTTAAAATTTCGAAATAATTTAAAATACCATTTAATGCCTTTATCTTAAATAAAGCATAACTTTATTTTCATAATTCCAAATTCGACAAATAATATGTCTAAATCGATCAGTGCGACGAGCCCGTTCTGTTTATGCATTCCATAATTTGAATTGAAGCATGCATCATATACATATTAATTATACAGCAATGTTTATGGGAGCAAAACATGACTAAAAACCTAATAAAATGCTTTATTCTTGTACCCCGCACCTCACCATGCTATGCTATGCCATGTAAATTGTGCATCATTCATCATAGCATGCTGGGTTGCTTGTCGCATTTTATTCATATGCTTGCGCACTCTATTTATGTTGGCCTTGTTTGTTTGGTTCTTCTCGGATAGACGCCGAGCGGGGGAATTATCAGGAATCCCAGGAGTACTACCCACATCCATCTCTCGCTTCAACTGAGCTGCCAGGCAAGCACTACCACATGCTCGCATACATATAGTACCTATTGCTTCTATCTTATTCTTGCATCATGGAGTCGCGAATGCATTAAATTGAATCCCAAGTATTGCATAGCCTTTACTTTTAAACCCCACCGGGCTTGTTCCTCCATCCCATGAACCATTACTACAGGAGTTGTTTGAGCCATGCGAGTCGTAGAACAGCATGTGTAGGGTATGTGAGTGTCTGATGGATAACGAGGTACCTACACAACTTAACCTGAGTAACAATGGGATAATTAATGAAAGAGGCATCGGTGGGCAATATCTGTCATTTGGTTTTTATGTCCACTTGTGTCCCGTAGGACCCCGAGTACTTGATTCCTGTTCCTTGACTATTCGCACTATCCACATCCGGGAGGCCTTATGGACCCTCCTGAACCAGAGTTTGATTCATTTCTATTTCTTGGGGCCACAAACTAGTTTGGAGTTTTATTTACTATCATGTACTTATGCCATGTTACTGTTTATTAAGATTGTGTGTGGAGCACCTGTACTGTTTTGGATGCGGAGTGTTTTCGCGGTATCGACAAGCCCAGTCACATTTTTGGGTTCCCAGTCGTCTACCGCCATTGCCGCAAACCTTGGGTCCGTCTCGGAGTCGGCCAACTTCATTGCGGGTAGCTTCATGGGGTGACCCCCTGAAATATTTTATGAATCCTGTGATCGCTTTGTCGTGAATGCCTCGTTGGGTTTTGAGTTGGTTTTTCCGAGGTTGATCGAGTGTGTGTTGCTATTTGTGCACCCCTGCAGGGTAAATCTTTCTGAAAGCCGTGTCCGCACTTATGGACGACATGGAGCACAGTTTCTCGATCGTAGACAAGCATAACTAAAGTACCGCTTTTAATTTGACTAAATATCTGACTAGTAATTAGTGCAGTACTCATGGAATGGTTAATAAAACTGCCAACGGATGGGTTGTTCGTCCGCTTTCTCGTTGGTAAGCGAGAAGGAGGATTGATCTGTTACTTTTTACTGTTATAACTGTTGTTCCTAATTAACAGACATCCGTCTATCATTGGTTAGGCGGATGGTTAGCGAGTATCTATAGACTTGTTAGTTATTATCTTTTGCTGCAATTGCGTCACCCCAGGTATATGTCTCCTTTAGAGGCATAAAGACTTGCTGAGTACCCCTAGGGTCTCACACGATAAATTGTTTGATTCAGATGAGCAGGTGTATTCGCAAGATGGATACCGGGTGGATGAGACAGATGATGTTGGCAACGATCACTCGGTGTAGAGATTCCGGGGATGGGGATCCGTGAGATCTGTGGGCGGGATGTGCTTATTTATGTGGCATCTTATGCCGATTTGCTTCTTATCCGTACTCGGATCTTGTTTCCCGCTTCCGCTTGATACTCTGTTGATTGATGTATGAGGAGTTATCCTACACTATTATTTATATCTAGGATATTTGGATCTAGCCGTATGGCGTTGCAATATTTCTATTTCTTTTAGATGGTATGGCTCTGAGAACTATTGTAAGTAGCTTGCATACATACTCACTTGTGTATGTAATTGATCTGTTCGCTTGTTGCCTACGCCGCTCGCTCTTGTCTCGATGTTCTTGGAAGTGGTTAGGGCGGCCGACGGGCCTACACGTCGGTGACCCTGGGCCTCCGTTGTAAAACCCTTAATCACTTTTGGTTCATCCAGGCTTGAACTTAGAGCGTAGGGTCCGAGGTTGTTACATCCATAGACAAAATAACATGATATCAACTTGGTACAAAGTACCGGTGCAATGTTGAAAGCGTTCCCCATGACAGCATGGTTCTGGTAATTCATAACTTACAAAGCGCAAGCATATACGCAACATAGGTGAGCACAATGGTTCAAGTTTATTAAGTGCAAGAAAGTAAAGTGTGCCATCAAGTTCGTGAGAGCTTTAATCACTAATTTTCACATAACAAGTTTAATTTGGGAGGTAGATAAAACAAGAATTTACTTGGAATAGCAATAATGCTACTAGGTAGGTACGGTGGAAACAAATGGCAAAGGTTTTGGTTTAAAGGAGGTGGATGCACGAGAAGAGTACCCTCTCAGTACAGGTTTTTGGCTAGCAAGGCTGGATAGCAAGTACAAGAGTTGAAGGAAACAATCAAACATACAAGTGATAAAGAAAAACATGCAATCTTCCTTGGAAGCACAAAAGATCTTAACTAGAGAATACTAAACTTATGAGCAAATCAAGAAAGAAAGATGATGGAATTATGTTTCTTTAAAGGTACTTTTATCTTTTCTTTCAACTCTCAAAAATAGTGTGCTACTGACCGAGCCAGGTTTGCCAAAACCAACTAAATTAACTCAATGATGCCAAAGTGATACTAATACTAACAACAAGATCAATCATATAACCACGAATTGAAAACTAAAATAAGCTATGCAAAAGAGTGAATGATAGAACTTCTCATTAATATTCCATAACGGCAACTCACACCAAGGGATACGTATCTAACGAGAGAGTGGACACTTCCATAATGCAAACCATACTACATAATGACTCCTCTACTCATGATATGACTGTACTAAAAAGGTAAAAAGATAGAAGATAGTGATGTGATACCGCGGCACTCCCCCAAGCTTGGAGCAAACCAAGGGGATGCCAAACCTGATGACGAATTACTCCTTAGGTGGTGGTGGTATCCTCTCATCTCCGTCCATCTTCCAAGGTAAAGGCTTCCCATAAACAAAGGACATCGTGGTTTCCAACATCCTGAAACTTGCAGCAGGACTTATGAGTTTAAATCTAGCCTCATACTCACAGTTTTGATTTTGAACGTCACAGAACTGTGCTTGCAGTTCGTTGGTTGTTTGGCAGAGTGAGAGGACTTCGTATTTGAGTTCAGTAGTCTCTTTTTGGTGCTCGGTGATGAGTTCGGAACAAATCTTATGGATGATATCCACTTCGCGCTCCGCCATCTTCTTGTACCTAAAGACTTCTTGCTCCAATGCTTCTATCCTGTCCTCCAGACTTCCTTCACCTTTAGGGCCTTGAACCTCTTTAATCTGAACCTCCCCACCTTCGAGCAATAACTCCTTGGGATGAATCTTCAATTCTCTCATATATGGGTTGATGATATCTTCCAAGGAATCTCCCTCAACTGATCCAGTGGAAGACATTGAGGCTACAAATCTGGGATTTTACCTGGCAGAAACAGATCGAAACAAAAACACGACGAAAACACAATATACGGACCTTGAGGGATCCGGGGGGTTATATATTATGAAGTTTCATATCAAAAGGAAGGTACTGGGTGAAAACGGGTCGGAGGCGGAGTCTGAGGTGGCCTCACCACCTGGTGGCGTGGCCAGGGGTGGGCCCACGCCACAGGGTGGTGTGGGCTACCCCGGCTCCGGTTCTGTCCCTTTTTCGCTTCGTAACTTTCCTTATCGACTAAAAACTGCAAAAAAATAGAGTTGTATTGTATTTTCACGGAACTTTTCTTACCAGAACTGTTACCTATTTGAAAACAGACTCTGCAGGTCTCTGTATTTGGTCCTCGATGAATTTCTCCAGAGTTATAACTGGAAAGGCATCAACATCTTCATTGTAAGAATCTCCAGCAATATAGTGTTTGAGTCGGTGTCCATTCACTACTTGTGTAGTATTATCTTTTAGAGAAGAAATTTTTATTGCTCCTGAACGGTATACTTCTTCAATGATGAAAGGTCCTTCCCATTTTGATAGTAGCTTACCTGCAAAAAATCTGAGACGAGACCTATACAATAGAACTTTCTCACCAACATGAAATTCTCTCTTAAGTATTCGCTTGTCATGCCATCTTTTAACTTTTTCCTTAAAGAGCCTAGCATTCTCATAGGCTTCACTCCTCCATTCATCTAAAGAACTTAAGTCAAATAATCTTTTCTCACCAGCGAGCTTACAATCTCTATTTAGTTCTTTCACTCCCCAGTAAGCTTTGTGTTCTAATTCTAAGGGTAGGGGACAAGCTTTCCCATAAACCATTTTATAAGGAGACATTCCCATAGGATTTTTGTAAGCAGTTCTATAAGCCCATAAAGCATCATTCAACTTCTTAGCCCAGTTTTTTCTAGACCTATTAACAGTCTTTCGCAAGATAGATTTAATTTCTCTATTTGATAACTCTACTTGCCCGCTAGTTTGGGGGTGATAAGCTAAAGCAATTATATGATTAACATCATATTTAGAAAGGGTCTTTCTAAAACCACTATGAATGAAATGAGAACCCCCATCAGTCATGAGATACCTAGGCACCCCAAACCTAGGAAAGATAACATCCTTAAGCATTTTTAGAGAAGTCTCCCCGTCAACACTCTTTGTAGAAATGGCTTCTACCCACTTAGTAACATAATCAACGGCAACAAGAATATGAGTGTAGCCTTTCGAAGGAGGGAAAGGACCCATAAAGTCGAATCCCCAACAATCAAAAGGTTCAATAACTAGAGAGTAGTTCATAGGCATTTCATTGCGTCTAGAAATATTACCAACACGCTGACATTCATCACAAGATAAAACAAATTTTCTTGCATCTTTAAAAAGGGTAGGCCAGTAGAAACCTGATTGTAGTACCTTTTGTGCAGTTCTATCTCCTGCATGATGTCCTCCATAGGCACTACCATGACATTTACACAATATCTCCTTTTGTTCATATTCTGGAACACATCTTCGCATAATACCATCCACTCATTTGTATAAGTGTGGGTCATTCCAAAAATAATGCCTCAAATCATAGAAGAACTTTCTTCTTTGCTGAGCTGTAAAAGTTGGAGGCAAATACTTGGAGACAATAAAGTTAGCATAATCAGTGTACCAAGGGCTTCCTCGCGAGCTCACCCCTACTACAGCTAACTGTTCATTTGAGAAACTATCATTAATAGGCATAGGGTCAAAAGAGATGTTTTCCAAACGAGATAAATTATCAGCTACAGGGTTTTCAGCACCCTTCCTATCTACTATATGTAGATCAAACTCTTGTAAAAGCAGTACCCATCTAATAAGCCTAGGCTTAGCGTCCTTCTTTGTCATAAGATATTTAATAGCAGCATGATCAGTATGAATGGTTACTTTTGAGTCCACAATATAGGGCCTAAAATTATCACAGGCAAAAACAATAGCTAGAAATTCCTTTTCAGTAGTGGCATAATTCCTTTGAGCAGCGTCTAGAGTCTTACTAGCATAATGGATAACGTTTAACTTTTTATCAATACGTTGCCCAAGGACATCCCCTTGATACGTCCATTTTGCATCACTATTCTATGTCTTAATTCACTATTATTCATTGATATATTTCGTATTGAGAGGTGATACTTATGTTATTTCATCTATTTTTGCATGGTTGATGACTTTGGAGCATGGACCGCTGTAGTCAGGATTCTGATGGAAAAGGTGCTATTTGGAGGCAAAATTCGCGAAGATCAGAAAATCCGGTAAAATATATGGAAAATCCTATTTTTCCAGAAGACTAAGGATGCCAGAAGATGGAGTGGAGGTGGGCCACAGGGGCCCCACACCACCCCATGGCCCAGGCAGGCCTAGGCCGCGCCTGGACGTGGTGTGGCCACCCTAGCCCACTCCAGCCTCTCCCCTCTAGCGTATATCAACCTCCCGAAACCCTAAGACTCGGGGAGCGACCACAGAAAGATTCCACCGCCTCTGCGAGGCGGAAAACACCGAGAGAGAAAGATCTCTCTGACAGACAGATTTCTGCCGGGGGAATTCCTTCCCGGAGAGGGGAGATCATCGCCATCAACACCACCATCAAGCTAGACTTCATCGGGATCATCATCATCATCACCATTAGCACCCTCATCACCATCTCCATATTGTTGTAACAATTGCGTTGAATCTTGCATAGTTCATAGGGGAAACTTTCCCGGTGTTGATTACTCTTTGTAGTTGATGCTATTGAGTGAACCATTGAATTATTATTCATGTTCAGATTGTTATACATCATTATTCCATCTCTGATCATGATCCATATGATGTCTTGTGAGTAGTTCGTTTTGTTCTTGAGGACATGGGAGAAGTCTTGTTGTTAGTAGTGGAGTTGTGTTGAGAAAGATTCAATAGATTGTTATTTAAGTTGTGGTGTACTTCTTCTAGTGGTGTCATGTGAACGTCGACTACATGACACTTCACCTATTGGGCCTAGGGGAATGCATTGTGTATTTGGCTACTAATCATAGGGGGTGCCGGAGTGACAGAAACCTAAACCCCCGTTAGGAAACCATTGCACAAGGGACGTAAGGGTCTTAGAGTTTAAAGCTGTTGTTAGGTTCTACCTTAGTTACTTTCTTGTACTTACGGATGTTTGCAAGGGGTATAATCACAAGTATGTATTAGTCTTGGATGGGGCGGTACATTAGCACAGGTTCACCCACACAACACTTAGCAAGCTAAAGAAGATTAGTCAACTATATGAAGCGAAAGCACTTGATAGTCTTCCCATGTGTCCTCGTGAACGTTTGGTCATCTATAGAAATACAACCGGCTTGCCCTTTGCTGCATAAAGGATTGGGCCACTTGCTGCATTTATTCCTACTACCTTTTATTTACTCATACTTTGTTTACTTGCTTTATCGAAAACCCCTAAAAATCCGTTTGCTAAGTATTTGCAGAGAATTCCTGATCCATACCACTAGCCAACACCTTCTGCTCCTCGTTGGGTTCGACACTCTTACTTATCGAAAATACTACGATACACCCCCTATACTTGTGGGTCATCAAGACTATTTTCTGGCGCCGTTGCCGGGGAGTGAAGCGCTATTGGAGAGTGGAACCGGTAAAGGAAACTTCTACTGTGAGTATTGTTTACTTCTGCTAGTTGCTTTATTTTTGTTATGGATAATTCGCTGAGTTTCTTATTTGGTAATGCTACTACCACTGCTAAGGTAGTAGATAAGCCACCACCTGCTGAGAAAGATGTTTTCAAAATACCTACAAGAATTATTGATCTTGTTATGGATAACTACTATGTTGGGGATGGAACTGTCCATCCCGGTGATCATTTACTCTTTATACACGAATTATGCGGGTTGTTCAAGTGTGCAGGTATTACTACAGATCAAGTTAAGAAGAAGTTATTCTCATTACCACTAAAAGGAAGAGCTGAGGAATGGTATAAGCTGCTGAAGAATGGTCAAGCTCTAGAATGGGAGGAAATAGTGCCTCTCTTTTATTCAAAGTTTTATCCTCCTAGTGAGATTCATAAAGATCGGAATCAAATATACAACTTTTGGCCTCTTGATGGAGAGAGTACAGCTCAAGCTTGGGGGAGATTGAAGTTACTAATGCTCAAATGTCCCATTCATGAGCTCCCCAACAATATTATTATCAATAACTTTTATGCAAGGCTCCCTCTACATGATAAAGATTTATTGGATGCTTCTTGTGCTGGATCATTCACTCGCATGGAAGTTGAAGCTAGATGGGATCTTCTAGACCGTATTCAAGACAATGTTGAAGCTTGGGAGAATGACAAAGGTAGAAAGTTAGGTATAAATTATGATTATGAATGCATTGAATCTTTTATGGGAACTGATGACTTTCAAAATATTAAAAATTCTTATGGTCTAGACTCTCAAGCTATTGCTTCTTATTTTAAGGCTTTTGCTTCCTATATTGAAGTGCCTAAAAAGAAGTGGAATAAGTATCATGAACCTTATAAATATGTTGCTAAGAGTATTCCTGCAAGAAATACTAAAGTTTATACTACTAATCATGTCTTACCTAAACCTTACATTGAGAAAATCACTTTCCCATGTAAGAATCCCTTTCCCATGTAAGATAAAGGAACATTCTATGATAGCTAGTATGGTTGACGAAAGTATGAATGAAGTTGTTGAACCTGATAAACAAATGGTTGATGAACCTATAGTAGCAAATGTGAAAGACTTTGTTGCTAAATATGAAAAAGAGGGACACACTATCTTTTGTAAGGATACCTCTAATATTGTTTCACAAAGTAGTGTTATGAGATCTAGTATTCCCGTGTTTTCTGTTAGAATAAGTGATCATTGCTATAATAGTCCTTGTGATAGCTATATTGTTAAGTTTATGCATGATACTGAAAGTTACTATGAGAGAGGGAAAAGTGTTCTTATGTATCTCAATAATATCAAGTTTCCTCGTTTTTTGCTGAAAGTTTTTATGCTGCACTTCTTTTGCCTTCTTATGCAAGTTGCCTTTGGTTTCAATAACTTGTTTGTTTACAAAATCCCCTTGCAAAGGAAGTGGGTTAGACTTAAATGTGTGTGTGTTTTTGCTTCTTATTGCTCTCTTTCACTTCAATTCATATCCCTATGAGAGCTTCTTCAAAATTATCATGCCCATCTTAATGGCTATAAAGAAAGAGCTTTTTGGGAGACAACCCAATTTGTTTTTGCTTTCAGTTTGTTTTTGTTTATTTGAGTCTTGGAAGTTATTACTTCGGTAATAACCGCTCTTTATCCGTTTTGTTTGGTTTTTGTGTCAAGATCAACCTCTAATGAGAGAGAAGTAATATTTGGGGAAGTTGCTGTCCCGAAACAGATTTTTTGTGCTTCACCGTAAAAATTCGTGAGAGATCTCTGTATGTCGGATTGAGCTGTAATTTTTTGTGCTTATGCCCCAGGTTGTTATTTAACTTTCATTAGTTTTGCACTTTTTGATTTGATCAACAGAAGATTTTAGAAAAAATTGATCTTTACCTGCTGGTCTGTTTTGACAGATTTAGCCACTCTTGCATTTGCTTCTTTATTCGATATCCTTTTTGAATTCTTTTTGGGTTTTCAGAAGGAGTTACTTCAGTAGCTTTTGTTTTGATGGTTTTCAGTTGAAGTTGGACTCAAAAGGTTTTATCACTTCACTTATACTAATGTTGCTAATGAGAACTGTGTGAAGTTTTGTGTGAAAGAAATTTCTAGGAAGTGGAGACAATGGTGTAATAAGGAAGAGAAGGGTTTTATGACTCAAGTAATAAGTGTATGAAGATGAAGATATTGATGTTATTCAAGTGGTGACTCCGAAAGAATCTAATAGATACCAAATTCAGAGACCTGCAGAGTCTGTTTTCAAATAGGTAACAGTTCTAGTAAGAAAAGTTCCGCGAAATTACAATCCAACTATATTTTTGCAGTTTTCAGTCAATAAGGAAAGCTACAAAGTGAAGAAGGGACGAAAACGGAGCCAGGGTGGCTCATACCACCCCATGGCGCGGGCCCACCCCTGGTCGCGCCACCAAGTGGTGAGGCCACCCAGGACTCCGGCTCCCAGTACCTTCCTTTTGATATAAAAACTTCGTAATATATAACCCCCGGATCCCCTGAGGTCCTGATACGTCCAAAACGTATCTACTTTCCCGAACACTTTTTCTATTGTTTCTCCTCTATACTTGTGTGATTTGGATGCAACTAATGCGAACTGATGCTGTTTTCAGTAGAATTGCCTTGGTGTCTACTTTTTGTGCAGAAAATCAACTATGAGGAAAAATCCCAGAAAATATGCCAAAAATCCTATTTCACCTGAAGACTCCAGGAGCCAGAATACGAGACGGAGAAGAGCCCTAGGGTGGCCACACCACCTGCTGGCGCGGGCCAGGCCAGGTCGCGTCAGGGGGTGGTGTGGGCCCCCTAGGCACCCCCTCGGCCTCTATCTTCGCCTATAAGGAGCCTTCTGACCTAAAAACTTCGGGGGGTTCAATGTTTTTCTAGAAGGAGTTCCGCTCCGCCGCCACCACCAGATTCCACGAAACAGCACCAGAAACTCCATTCTGGCACCCTGCCGGGACGGAGAATTGGAGGAGATCATCGCCATCATCATCACCATCGCTTCTCCATCGACCATCCATGTTTCCCCCATCTATGAGTGAGTAATCCCCCGCTGTAGGCTATGGGGATGGTAGGGATTAGATGAGATCGTTCATGTAATGGCATCAGATTGTTAGGGCATGGTGCCTAGTATCTTTTGTTAGTGCTTTATGACTTTGTTGCGACTTGTTGTGCTTAATGCTTGTCACTAGGGCCCGCGTGCCATGATTTCAGATCTGAACTTATTATTGATTCATTATGATAGTATCACACGTTGTTGTCCGGAACCTATGGCCCCGAAGTGACAGAAATCGGGATAACCGGAAGGGAAAGGCTTTGATGTGAGGATCACATGTGTTCACGGAGTGTTAATTCTTTGCTCCGGTGCTCTATTAAAAGGAGCACCTTAATTGCCAGTAGTTCCCTAGAGGCCCCGCTGCAAACGGGCTGGCATGACAAAAGATGTTATGCAAGTTCTCATTGCGAGCACGTATGACTATATATGGAACACATGCCTAGGATTGTCTAGTACTTGGATGCTTTATCTTATTTATCTGCAATTGCCATATGTTCTGATTGCTATGTGAATTGTCTTGTCCATGCAACGCCCGTCCATCCATCCCTATGCCTACCGCACTCAAATCCCATTGTTACTGCTTTTGTTACTACTGTCTTTGCTTTAATACTGCTGTTACTTTACTATTCCTACTACAAAACTGTTGCTACTGATAAACTGTTGTGAGCAAATTGTTTCCAGGTGCAGCTGAATTGACAACTCAGTTGTTAAGGCTTATAAATATTCTTTGGCTCCCCTTGTATCGAATCAATAAATTGGGTTTCACTTCCCTCGAAAATACTGCGATACACCCCCTATACTTGTGGGTCATCAAGACTATTTTCTGGCGCCGTTGCCGGGGAGCATAGCTTTATTTATCAAGTTGACTTGGATTCTCTATTGTTCGCTGCTATCCATCCATCATGGGTAAGTCTCGTGATGGCAAGGTTTCTATTTTACCATCCACTACAAGAAGAGGTACGGTTCTAAACACCTCTGTTGCTCTTGATTCACCATCTGTTATAAGTAAGCTCGTTACACCACCACATACACATGCTACACACACTGCTACTACTGCTGAATCTGAAACTTCTGATGCTTATGATGCTTCTTCTACTGTGCTTGATAAGAGTGGTTCATTAGGTCCTTTCCTAGATGCTACGATTGCTAGAACTATAGCTGGAAATACCGAAACTCCTAATGAAGGCACTACCACACCTGTTAGCTCACCTGGGTCTAGTGAGAGTTATGATATTGAAGAAGATTATGTTGAGATGACCGATGAGTTTATTAAAGAATGTAAGAACACCCATGATAGGAGCGCTGCTAAGAGTCTCCTTGAGAGGCGTACTATTAGAACCAAGTTATCTCCTGCTGCTAAGTTTGCTGCTTCTCCCATAAACATTACAGATGAAGATTATGATTTCCCTCTCGATCTATCTTACATAGCTATTATCGAGAAAGAACCTTTTTGTGGGACTAAGAATGAAAGTGCCGTAGCACATATGAATGAACTTTCTACCATGAGTGGTTTGTTTTCTGATGATATTAAGATGCGTACTTACTTTGTTGCTAAGATTTTTCCCTTTTCACTGAAAGGAGAAGCTAAAACTTGGTTTAGTAATTTACCTCCTGGATCTATTGATAGCCCTGAGTGCTTGATTAGTACTTTCCTGCAGAAATATTTTCCTCCCAGTGCTAGACATGCTATTTTGTAGGAACTTTTTGATTTCAATCAGGGAGAAAGAGAGGTATTGCCTGAATCTTGGGCAAGGTTTTGTGCTTTGATTCATACACAGGCTGGAAGTCCATTACCTAAGAATCAACTTCTTGATATATTTTATAATGGACTAACCAAGGAATCTAGGACATACCTAGATAGTTGTGCTGATTGTGTTTTCAGGAATAGGACTCCTAAGGAAGCTGAGGAATTAATGGCTAAAATAAGCAAGAATTATGAAGATTGGACTCCTCCTAAACAAGCTATACCTGAAGTAATTGTACCTGAACCATCTATTCCTGTGCCTATTCCAACACCAAAGAAGAGGGGAGTTATTGAATTAAATGATGAAGTGATGAAGGAAGCTAAGAAATGTCTTAAGGAGAAGGGAATTAAAGCTGCAGATGTCAAGAATTTACCCCCTATAGAAGAATTATGTAAGCCTATTCCCTACTCACCCACTATTGAGGTACACTCTCTCCAACACTTTGATGAAGGTGATATCCCTTACTTGAAACCTCCTGATCAATGCTTAGAAGAATTTGATATCTTTATTATTAAGCAAGATAACTTTAATAAAAGGGTGCAAAATCATCTAATGGAAAACACTAGAGCTATTGTTGAGTTGAAAGATATTGTGGAAAAACCCTCTAATGATGTTAAAATGATTGTTAAACACTTTCAAATGGTTCAAACTCAAATAGATCAACTCGTTAAAGTGCAAAAAGACTTGCTAGTTAATGCTGCTAAAGAAAAACATGCTTATGAAATTAGAACTAGAAGTGGTGCTGCTACCCAGGATCCTCTATATCCTGAGGGGCATCCCAAAAGAATTGAGCAGGATTCTCAACAAGCTGAAAATAGTGGTTCTACTTGTAAGAAAAGGAAAAAGAAACATAAAACTGTTGTAGAACCCTCTGAACCTGCTATAGATCGTAATAGTATATCTATCTCTGATGCTGAAACTGAAAGTGGTAATGAAGAAAATGAAGTTCCTAATGAATAAAAAGTTGAAGAAGAACCTGAAAACCACACTAAGACTACTAAATACACCAAAGAAGATTTTATTGCTAAGAAACATGGTAGTGAAAGAGAACCTTGGGTCCAAAAACCTATGCCTTTCCCCGATAAGAAACACAAGTCAAAGGAAGATGAACACTATAATAAGTTTTGTGAGTGGATGAAGCCTTTATTCTTGCAAATTCATTTGACTGATGCTATTAAGTTGCCTCCTTACTCAAAGTATATGAAGGACATTGTCTAAAATGAAAGGAAGATCCCTAATGAAGAAATCTCTACTTTGCTTGATAATTATTCTTTCAATGGTAAGGTTCCTAAGAAACTTGGAGACCTAGGGATTCCAACTATCCCTTGCTCTATTAAGAACAGTTATGTTAGAACTGCTTTGTGTGATTTGGGAGCTGGAGATAGTGTTATGCCTTTCTCTCTCTACAAGAGGCTTTAGCTTGAAAAATTGATACCAACTGATATATCTTTACAAATGGCTAATAAATCTACCACTATTCATGTGGGTATATGTGAGGATGTACCTATTCAGGTGGCCCACAATTGCTTGATATTAACTGATTTTGTTGTGCTTGAAATGCCTGAACATGATAATATGTCTATTATTCTTGGGAGACCTTTTGTTAATACTGCGGGAGCTGTTATTAATTGTAATCAAGGAAAGGTGACCTTCAATGTTAATGACAAGGAACATACTGTCTATTTCCCCAAGAAGATTTAAAGGACTTACGGTTTGAATTCAATTGAACATGTTGAAGGCATTCAAGTTGGAGAAATATATTGTCCCATACCAAGAGAAAAATTTGAAACTATTATGATTGGGACCATTGCTATCAAGGTTGAGGTAACATAATCATTAGTGGAGTACAAAGTTTTGTCTCATATGCAATTGTTTTGGTAGCAAGACTTGATCAACCTTGTTAACAAAAGGATTCCATTGAACAAAACAATGTTTTCATTATGATTATCCCCATTTATTTCTATCCTTTGCATTTTAGTTTTTGCTTTCGTTTAGTTTTCTTTTTGTTGTTAGTGGCTTGCATGTTAGAACTTCTGTAGTTCTAGCCTTGTTTTTTCCTTGCATCATGTTTCCAAAAGAAAAAAATATGTCTGTCAGAAAAATCATTCTTCTATTTCTGAAAAAAGCCCAAAAATAAAGTGTCTCGAAAAATTCCAGAAAATTCATATTAAATTTTTACGTGAAAAAAGGGGCAGAGGAGTACCTGGAAGGTACCAGGGGGCCCCACCAGGCAGGCACACCATGTGGTGGCGCGGCCAGCCCTAGGTGGCGCCATGCCCTGGTGTGGGCCACCCCTGGCCTCCCACTTACTCTCTCACCTGCCACTTTCTTCTCTCTCCCGAGTAAGCTCTAGTTCATAGCTCAAAATCGCGTTCTTTATGTGCTTGCTCTCGATTTCTTCGATCTCCTTGCTCAGCTCATCTTTCTTGCTAAAATTTGGAGCATTTGTTCCTTGGTATGTGACTCCTCCCCTTGTCCAAGTAGATTTGTGTTTAGTGGATTATATGTTGAGTATTTTGCTGCTGTAGGTGACTGGTTATGAGAGCTTGTAAGCTTGTTTGATGCTTAGAGATATAGTTTTGATGCATGTTTAGGCCTCTTGCAAGTCCCTATGAGTAGAATCCTTCCTTATATTTACTTTGCAATCACTCGTTTAAAAGGTGTTTAAATTTCAGAATAGAAGATGAGTGAACACCACCTAAACCAACATGAGCTTTGGGTGCCTGAGGTCATGAAGGTCCACCGGTAGGAGGAAGTTTTTCCCTCCATTTATCCATGTCCTGAGTTCATGAGAGCTGCAGGAATTCTACAAGATTTCCACACTTTGGTTTCTAATGCAGGGTTAGAGCACTTTTTGGAAGATGAACCTTGTCAATTTGTGAAGCTAACCATGTCTGTGGTGCAGGATTTCCAATTTAGTCACTCTTTGCCTAACCCCATGGTCCATTACAAAATTTACAATATTGCTATCAACATTTCTCTTGATGATTTTTGTGTAGCTATTAAGGTACCTCAATGGGGATCATCTAGGAAGATTAAAGAGAGATCGGAACCACTCATGGATTTATATGAAGAAATTTGTCAAGGGAGTAGCTTCTCGAAGGAGAGTGGAAAAATCCGTAACATTCATCTTCCCTCCATTCGCTACTTTGCCTACTTTATTGCTAAGTGTGTTCTTGCTAGGAAAACTGCCAATAAGTTATCTTCGTTTGATTTAGCTTTTATCTCTGATGCTCTTAGACGAGATAGGTCTTACAACTTGGGTGCTTTGATAGCTTTCCGTCTTGCTGCTAACCGTGAGAAAGGTGGAATTTGTGGAGGTCTCATTGCTTTTCGTTTGCTAGCATTGCATGGTTTAGTGCCTCATCATCTAGACCTACAGTTTCCCATAGAGAGGCTTGATTTTAATTCCATGATACAGCATAAATTTATTTCCTCGTGGGCTAGTTTGAGTGAGTTATCTTATGAAATAACCTTTCTCAAAGCTGGTTGGAGAAAGAGCAAGTCCGAGCGTGTTGTTCTTTTGCCTGCACCTGTTTTGTTTAACCTTGATAACAGGGAAGGATGGTCCCTCACTGAGAAGGAGCTGGACACGTACTTGGGAGAGCTCTCCCAACAGGAGCAGGACACTAGAAGGGAGGTCACGGACGATTCGGTCCAGCCCTCGAATGAGGGAGAGTCTTCATATCAGCAGCCCGCTTATGATTGGGGAGCTTCCTCTTCTTCTCATGGGCCCAGCTACGGCCATTCTTACCAAGATCTGCCCGCTTGGAACCCCTATTCGTACATGGATTGATACCCACTTAGGCCAAAAGCCTAAGCTTGGGGGGAGGTACGCCGACACCGCACTCATCTCCATATCATGTTGCGTCGGTACTTTGTATATTCATGTTTTCATTCTCTTTTTAGTTTTCGTTCTTCTTTGCTTTTGCTTTCTAAAAACACAAAAAGACCAAAAATATTTTTGTTGTTTCTCTTTGGTTTGCTTCTTCTTTTTGCCTTGGTTTGCTTTTTTCCTTTTCGCTTTGTTTGAACTATTCGAAAAACCCAAAAAGATTTTGCTTTGCTTGTTTTTCTCTTTTGGTTCTTATTTAAAATTCGAAAACACCAAAAATATTTGTCGTTCTTCTTTGGTTTTTGCAAGTTTGCCACAGGGTTCGGCGGTTCTCAGTGGATTATTGGTTTCATATTATTATGTAAGCCACACAAGTGAAGAGCAATAATGAGGATCAATGACAACTTGAGGCGTGGTAAGAGGCTGGTAACGAACTCTATTTGTTTTCATTTTTTGTGCATATACTCATCACTGTGGGCGTGCTTAGTCTGTTCATGTAGAGTGTATGTTTTCTTTGGATGCTTAGTAGTTCTTGCTTTCTTATGATTAGCTCCAGCTCACTAATAGTTTGTAGCATGTTTCATGAATGTTTGCTTGCATTACTCTATTCATAAATTGGTATGACACCATGGTATCCTCCTCTGAATGTTTCATTTGATTGACTTGGCACATGCTCACGCATGCACATGACTGTAATAATCAGTTAAGCCTCGATGAATTATTTTGCCTTGAGGATCTTGAATCATTTTCATGCCATGAGTAGTCTTGTTTTGTTGCAAGCATGATAATGACAGCTATTGCTCTCTCGTTTGTCGCTCCCTTACTATTGCTAGCCTTCACTTCCACTGAGTGTTTTACTCATGTTTCCAACTCCCTAAACCAAATATTTCCAAAGTGTACCATACCTACCTATTAGCATCACTTGCTACTCCCGTGCATATTCATTATGCCTTGTTTTCTTCCGAATAAAATGTTTGCTTGTTATGGGAAAATTAGTTAGTAAAGCTCTCACGAACTTGATGGCACACTTTATTTCCTGCACTAAATAAACCTGAACCATTGTGAACTCTCCATGAAAGTTATATGCTTGCTAATTATAGGCTGGGGATTAGCAAAACCGTGCTATCACGGGGAACGCTTTCAACACTTGTAAATATATACCCAGTTGATACCTTGCTCTTTTGTTTGTGGATGTCATCCGTGTGAAATAAAAGGGGAGCTTGTAAGTCCATGGAGTTATGTATGTGTGTTAGAGAAATGCCTGGGCCGCTGGTCTAATCAATGCTGACATGGTGGAAACCTGCAGCATAACCATAATGATATCTATGAAGCATTCTTCTTATAAAAAAAGAGAGAGAGAGAGCTATTGAGAAAAAGAAAAAAAAGAGTTCTATGAAAAGAGGAAAGAGAGAAAAAAGCACCATTTTCCCATGGTAAATAAGAAGATTGCTGAGATACTCATTGTCTGCTTGCCTTGTCATTTTGATATGGGGATTCTTCCGTATCATCGGCCCGTTGGCGGTTCTCAATGATACGCACATACTTACGATGACAAGAACTTACCGGTAACTAAAGTTGAGTAGCATGAGGAGCGGCCCTCGTACTCAAGGGACTTGGGATTTTCAGTTTATAGTCTGTCAAGAATATAACTCAGATTGGACCTCACTTTCACGTTAACCACATTAAAGATGCTTATGATAGGGGCAATGAGAGCTCAAAGCTAATGAGTACCATACTTTCGGCATTTGGAAGCCTTTCAAAATTATTCAAAACCTTTTCCTTTACTTGTTGAGTCTCCACTTATTCTCTGAGCACCTTCTTGAGAGCATAGCTGTCATTCTTTGCGTTTGTTCCAATACTTGATTATTTGTGTTATGACTTTGATGCTTGTATCCTTGATATTTTTACTTCTAGTCATCACTTGAACTTCAGAGGTGCCTTGGCATTCATAATCAAAGGCAAGCGAGATACCACTCTATCATACCTTTCTATGAGCACTGTAATGTTGCTTATGTTCGTACTTTATGCTACTTATTATTCTTGAGTTGGAATCTCTTCATAGCTTGCAATGACTATTAGGTAGACTCAGTTGCATACTCTTTATTATGAATTGTCCAAGTAGTTGATCACATTGCTGAGAATATTTACATCATATCAAGCAAATGTGTTTGTGAAAGTTCTTTTATCGCACTCAGTTTTCAACTGAATTGCTTGAGGACAAGCAATAAGCTAAGCTTGGGGGAGTTGATACGTCCAAAACGTATCTACTTTCCCGAACACTTTTGCTATTGTTTCTCCTCTATACTTGTGTGCTTTGGATGCAACTAATGCGAACTGATGCTGTTTTCACCAGAATTGCCTTGCTGTCTACTTTTTGTGCAGAAAATCAACTATCAGGAAAAATCCCGGAAAATATGCCAAAAATCCTATTTCACCCGAAGACTCCAGGAGCCAGAATACGAGACAGAGAAGAGCCCTGGGGTGGCCACACCACTTTTGGCCTTGGGCCAGGCCAGGCCACACGAGGGGGTGGTGTGGGCCCCCCAGGCACCCCCTCGGCCTCTCTCTTCGCCTATAAGGAGCCTTCTAACCTAAAAACTTCGGGGGGTTCGACGTTTTTCTAGAAGGAGTTCTGCTCCGCCGCCACCACCAGATTCCACGAAACAACACCAGAAACTCTGTTCTGGCACCTCACGGACGGGAATTGAGGAGATCATCGCCATCATCATCACCATCGCTTCTCCATCGACCATCCATGTTTCCCCCATC
The DNA here is from genome assembly GCA_023614405.1 of Avena insularis. Lineage (NCBI taxonomy): Eukaryota > Viridiplantae > Streptophyta > Magnoliopsida > Poales > Poaceae > Avena > Avena insularis. The sequence continues at coordinate 87,238,532 of CM042696.1, read as the reverse complement.
TATGAGTGAGTAATCCCCCGCTGTAGGCTATGTGGATGGTAGGGATTGGATGAGATCGTTCATGTAATGGCATCAGATTGTTAGGACATGGTGCCTAGTATCTTTTATTAGTGCTTTATGACTTTGTTGCGACTTGTTGTGCTTAATGCTTGTCACTAGGGCCCGAGTGCCATGATTTCAGATCTGAACTTATTATTGATTCATTATGATAGTATTGTTTTTGGTCTTATCTGCAGGTTGTATACACACGTTGTTGTCCGGAACCTATGGCCCCGTGTAATAATCGGGATAACGGAAGGAAAAGGATTTGATGTGAGGATCACATGTGTTCACCGAAAGTGTTAATGTTTTGCTCGGTGCTCTATTAAAAGGAGCACCTTAATTGCCGATAGTTCCTAGAGGCCCCGCTGCAAACGGGGGCAGGACAAAAGATGTTGTGCAAGTTCTCATTGCGAGCACGTATGACTATATATGGAACACATGCCTAGGATTGTCTAGTACTTGGATGCTTTATCTTATTTATCTGCAATTGCCCTATTTTCTGATTGCTATGTGAATTGTCTTGTCCATGCAATGCCCGTCCATCCATCCCTATGCCTACCGCACTCGAATCCCATCATTCTTGCTTTTGTTACTCATCTTTGCTTTACTATACATTGCTTTACTATTCCTACTACAAAACTGTTGCTACTGATAAACTGTTGTGAGCAAGATTGTTTCCAGGTGCAGCTGAATTGACAACTCAGTTGTTAAGGCTTATAAATATTCTTTGGCTCCCCTTGTGTCGAATCAATAAATTGGGTTTCACTTCCCTCGAAAATACTGCGATACACCCCCTATACTTGTGGGTCATCAGGTCCGTATATCGTGTTTTCATCGTGTTTTTGTTTCAATTTGTTTCTGCCAGGACATACTCTTTGAAAGCTTAGAAGCACAATGGTGTCCGCCAAGGATAAAGGGAAGGAGCCTATGGAGGAACACCTCCAAGACCCCGGGAAGGAGAAGGAGATCAAGAGCGAAGGTGAAGAGGAGCAAGGCCAACACCCGCACACCGGCACTACCATTGCAAGCATTGGAGTGGTGGAAAATCCAGCCATTGGAGGGAAGCCTCCTCATCACCGTTCAGATCCCTGGTCACTTCCTCCATGCACCAAGAATCCTTTCCATACCCTTATCCATGAGCATCAATACCAGAATATGCCCAAGGGGAAATTACCCTCCAATTGGGATTTGCCTCGTTCTAGCCATGCAGGAAAAGAAGACTTTAAGGAGGAAGAATGGGGAAAGAATAGCAAGAGCTGGAATTCTCAACATGACGCGATCATGAGCCGCATTGAGCAAAACTCACAACTGATTCGTAATCTCACCTTCGAGATTGAGGACTTGGGGAAATTGATCAAGACGCTCATCGAGAGGATACCACCACCACCAAAGGAGTAACTCGTCATCAGGTTTGGCATCCCCTTGGTTTGTTCCAATCTTGGGGGAGTGTCGCGGTATCATATCACTATCTTCTATCTTTTTACCTTATTAGTAGAGTCATATCATGAATAGAGGAGTTATTTTGTAGTATAGTTTGCATTATGGAAGTGTCCCCTCTCTCGTTAGATATGTATCCCTTGGTGTAAGTTTCCGTTATGGAATATTAATGAGAAGTTCTATCATTCACTCTTTTGCCTAGCTTATATTAGTTCTCAATTCGTGGTTATATGATTGATCTTGTTGTTAGTATTGGTATCACTTTGGGATCATTGAGTTAATTTAGTTGGTTTTGGCAAACCTGGCTCGGTCAGTAGCAACACCTTTTTGAGACTTGAATGAAAAAGACAAAAGTACCTTTAAAGAAATATAATTTCATCATCTTTATTTCTTGCTTTGCTCATAAGTCTAGTATTCTCTAGTTAAGATCTTTTGTGCTTCCGAGGAAGATTGCCTGTTTGTCTTTATCGCTTGTTTGTTTGTTTGTTTCCTTCAACTCTTGTACTTGCTACCTAGCCTTGCTAGCCAAAAACCTGTACTGAGAGTGTATTCTTCTCGTGCATCCACCTCCTTTAAACCAAAACCTTTGCCATTTGTGTCCACCATACCTACCTAGTAGCATTATTGCTATTCCAAGTAAATTCTTGTTTTATCTACCTCCCAAATTAAAATTGTTATGTGAAAAATAGTGATTAAAGCTCTCACGAACTTGATGGCACACTTTACTTTCTTGCAATTAATAAACTTGAACCATTGTGCTCACCTATGTTGCGTATATGCTTGCGCTTTGTAAGTTGTGAATTAGCAGAACCATGCTGTCATGAGGAACGCTTTCAACATTGCACTAGTACTTAGTACCAAGTTGATATCATGTTCTTTTGTCTATGGATGCCGTCGGTGTGAAATGAAAGGGGAGCTTGTAAGTCCATGGAGTTATGCATATGTGTTAGAGAAACGCCTGGGTCGTTGGTCTAATCCATGCTGACATGGTGGAAACCTGCAGCGTAACCATAACGAGTATCTATGAAGCATTCTTCTTATCAAAAAAGAGATAGAGATTGAGAAAAAAGAAAAAAAGAGATATTATGAAAAGAGGAAAGAGAGAAAAAGCACCATATTCCCATGGTAAATAAGAAGATTGCTGAGATACTTGTTGTCTGCTTGCCTTGTCATTTTGATATGGGGATTCTTCCGTATCATCGGGCAAGGGGTACACATGAGGAGCATATGCTTATGATGACAAGAACTTACCGGTGACTCAATTTTCAACTTGTCAATGCATATCCTCATTTTTGATCACTTTAACCTTAATCACCTAAAGATGCCTATGATAGGGGCAATGAGAGCTGAAAGCTAGTAAGTATCATAATTTTTGGGAACTCTTTATGAGACTTGCAATCCCTGCTTCCCTATTTGAAGGGCCCTTTCTTTTACTTTGTAGTTGAGTCAGTAAACCTATTCCCTTCTATCTCAGCAAGTATTTTGAGTTGATGTGTTTCATTCATTCATATGATGATTTATTCAATCATGATTCTTATGTTCCTTGCTTTGCACATTGCTCTTATCTTGATGTTTACTACTTTTAAAGCTTTCTTTGAAAACCAGCTATTTGTGAACTCCAGCAAATTATCAACTATTCTTCGACCAAGAGCTCAGTTTGCCATTACCATTTATGATTCACTTTATGTATCTTTATTGTGTTTCCTTTACTTATTGCAAGTTGAGTTATATAATAGTGAATTGTCTTCTATTATGATCTATGTATTTGATGAATGTGATGCTTCTTGTCCGTACTCTTTTATCGACTCTTCACTCCATAAACCCGAGGTCATGTTTATTGAGCTCGGTTTAAACAGGGACAAGCGAAGTCTAAGCTTGGGGGGAGTTGATACGTCCATTTTGCATCACTATTCTATGTCTTAATTCACTATTATTCATTGATATATTTCGTATTGAGAGGTGATACTTATGTTATTTCATCTATTTTTGCATGGTTGATGACTTTTGGAGCATGGATCATTGTAGTCGATTACGATGGAAAAGTCTTGTTTGGAGGCAAAATTGAGATCAGAAAATCCGGGAAAATATATGGAAAATCCTATTTTTCCAGAAGACTAAGGATGCCAGAAGATGGAGTGGAGGTGGGCCACAGGGGGCCCACACCACCCCATGGCGCGGGCAGGCCTAGGCCGCGCCTGGAGGTGGTGTGGCCACCCTAGCCCACTCCAGCCTCTCCCCTCTAGCGTATATCAACCTCCCGAAACCCTAAGACTTGGGGAGCAACCACAGAAAGATTCCGCCGCCTCTGTGGGGCAGAAAACACCGAGAGAGAAAGATCTCTCTGACAGACAGATTTCTGCCGGGGGAATTCCTTCCTGGAGAGGGGAGATCGTCGCCATCAACACCACCATCAAGCTGGACTTCATCAGGATCATCATCATCATCACCATCAACACCCTCATCACCATCTCCATATTGCTGTAACAATTGCGTTAAATCTTACATAGTTCATAGGGGAAACTTTCCCAGTGTTGATTACTCTTTGTAGTTGATGCTATTGAGTGAACCATTGAATTATTGTTTATGTTCAGATTGTTATACATCATTATTCCATCTCTGATCATGATCCATATGATATCTTGTGAGTAGTTCGTTTTGTTCTTGAGGACATGGGAGAAGTCTTGTTGTTAGTAGTGGAGTTGTGTTGAGAAAGATTCAATAGATTGTTATTTAAGTTGTGGTGCACTTCTTCTAGAGGTGTCATGTGAACGTCGACTACATGACACTTCACCTATATGGGCCTAGGGGAATGCATTGTGTATTTGCCTACTAATCGTAGGGGTTGCCGGAGTGACAGAAACCTGAACCCTCGTTAGGAAACCATTGCACAAGGGATGTAAGGGTCTTAGAGTTTAAAGATGTGGTTAGGTTTCTACCTTAATTACTTTCTTGTACTTACGGATGTTTGCAAGGGGTATAATCACAAGTATGTATTAGTCTTGGATGGGGCGGTACATTAGCACAGGTTCACCCACACAACACTTAGCAAGCTAAAGAAGATTAATCAACTATATGAAGCGAAAGCACTTGACAGTCTTCCCATGTGTCCTCGAGAACGTTTGGTCATCTATAGAAATACAACCGGCTTGTCCTTTGCTGCATAAAGGATTGGGCCAGTTGCTGCATTTATTCCTACTGCCTTTTATTTACTCATACTTTGTTTACTTGCTTTATCGAAAACCCCTAAAAATCTGTTTGCTAAGTATTTGCAGAGAATTCCTGATCCATACCACTAGCCAGCACCTTCTGCTCCTCGTTGGGTTCGACACTCTTACTTATCGAAAATACTGCGATACACCCCCTATACTTGTGGGTCATAACCCCTACAGCAAAATCACTAGCATCACACATTATTTCAAAGGGTAAACTCCAATCAGGTGGTTGAACAATAGGGTAAGCCTTCTTAAGAGTTTCAAAAGATTCCCTACAATCATGATCAAAATCGAAGGGTACATCTTTTTGAAGAAGATTAGTGAGAGGTTTTCATATCCTAGAAAAGTCTTTAATAAACCTCCTATAGAAACCAGCATGACCAAGGATACTACGAATACCTTTGATGTCTCTTGGACATGGCATCTTCTCAATTGCCTCAACCTTAGCTCTATCAACTTCTATGCCTCTTTCCGAAACTTTATGCCCAAGAACAATCCCTTCATTAACCATGAAGTGGCATTTATCCCAATTAAGAACAAGATTAGTTTCTTGACATCTGTGCAAAACTTTATCAAGGTTGTGCAGACAATTATCAAAACATGTTCCATAGACAGAAAAGTCATCCATGAACACTTCTACAATTTCCTCACAAAAACCATGAAAGATAGCAGACATGCACCTTTGGAAAGTAGCAGGAGCATTACATAAACCAAAAGGCATACGTCTATAAGCATAAGTTCCATAAGGGCAAGTAAAAGTAGTTTTTTCTTGATCTTGTTGTTTAACAGCAATTTGAGAGAAACCAGAATAACCATCAAGAAAACAAAAATGGGTCTTTTTAGACAACCTTTCCAACATTTGATCAATAAAAGGAAGCGGGTAGTGATCTTTCTTAGTAACTTTATTGACTTTCCTAAAATCAATGGACATCCTATAGCCTACCACTATTCTTTGAGGAATAAGCTCATCATTATCATTAGGGACAACGGTAATACCTCCCTTTTTAGGAACACAATGAACAAGACTAACCCATTCACTATCAGCAATAGGGTAAATAATACCAGCATCAAGGAGTTTCAATACCTCATTCCTTACCACTTCCTTCATCCTAGGATTTAAACGTCATTGGTGCTCCACTGCTTCACCATCTGGTTCTATGTTGATAGAATGCTGACATATAGTAGGTGAAATCCCTTTTAAATCATCCAGAGTATAGCCCATAGCTCCTCGGTGTTTCCTCAAAACCTCCAATAACCTTTCTTCTTCCTTCCCTGAAAGTTTAGCGCTAACAATAACAGGATATATCTTTTTATCATCAATATAAGCATATTTAAGATCATCAGGGAGAGGTTTTAGATTGAAAACCGGATCCTTTTTAGGTGGCATCCTGGTACCCAAGTCTTCTACAGGCAAGTCGTGCTTAAGCATCATAGGTTGATCATGGAGAATCATGTCAATCTCATTCCTTTCTTCCATGAAGATTTCACTTTCATGATCTTCCATAAATTGCTGCAAAGCATTGTTAGGAGCAAGAGAAATAGAAGCAAGTTGTTCAACCCTAAAATCCTCATTATGGGTTTCCTCTTCGCAAGGTTCTTTAGCAAATTTCGAAAAATTAAACTCATAAGATTCACCATCAAACTTAGTCAAGATTTTCTCCCTCTTGTAATCAATAATAGCTCCACAACTACTCAAGAAAGGTCTACCAAAAATGATAGAGTAGGTTTTACTAGCAACTGAACCAAGTACTAGAAAATCAGCAGGGTACTTAATCTTACCACAAAGAACTTCCACATCTCGTACAATACCAATTGGAGAGATGGTCTCTCTATTAGCAAGGTGAATAACCACATCAATCTCTTCCAACTCGCAAGGACTGATTTCATGCATAATTTCGCTGTAAAGCTCATAAGGAATAGCACTGGAACTTGGACCAATATCACATAAACCATAATAGCAATGATCACCAATTCTAACAGAACGCACATGAACACTAGCCTTTTTAGTTCTATTGGGATGTGAAACAATATTAGAAGCATCCTCACAAAAGACTATGTGCCCATCTTCTACGCTTTTAGTGACAAGGTCTTTCACAATTGCTACCACAGGTTCAATGTTTATTTGTTCATCAGGTTTTACAGTTCTTTTTTCACTTTTGGTGATTACATTAGTTATCATAGGATGGTCCTTGATGGCTCGTGGTTGATGTAGAGCTCGTTGGGAACCCCAAGAGGAAGGTATGATGAGCACAGCAACAAGTTTCCCTCAGTTATGAAACCAAGGTTTAATCGAACCAGTAGGAGCAAGGAAACACCCCAAAGGTGTTACTAGCTGAGCTTTGGCAGGGCGCACTACCGGTGCTAGTAGCAACGTGGAGACCTGCACAACACAACCACAGAACTTTGTCCCCAACTTGCGATGAGGTTGTCAATCTCACCGTGTTTTGCGGAAAAGAAAGGATTAAACGTATCGAATGGAAAGAAGTAAAAGTTTGCAGAAAGTAAACACAAAGCAGTAAAAGTTTGTAGATTGTATGTAAAGAAAAAGAGGACCGGGATCCATAGTTCACTAGAGGTGGCTCTCCTTAAGATAGATAACATGCTGGGTGAACAAATTACAGCGGGGCAATTGACAAACACCGAGAAAGCAATACATGCATATACTAATCATCTTGACTCCTTTGAGACTTGATTGGGCATTACAACATAATACATAGACCGCCATCCAACTGCATCTATGACTAATAATCCACCTTTAGGTTATCATCCGAAACCCCTCCAGTATTAAGTTGCAAGCAACAGATTATTGCTTTACGAACTGCGTGTAAAGTAAACAATACGATTGTTCTATGAACAAAGGATTGTTGTTTTCTCCCTAGTAGCAACAGCACATCTAGTACCTTAGAGATTTCTATCACTTCCCCAGATTACCAGAGGCATGAACCCACTATCGAGCATAAATACTAACTCTTGGAGTTGCTAGCATCTACTTGGCCAAGATAGCTACTAACAACGGAAAGCATGCAAGATCACAAATAACAAAGACATGATAGAATCAATAATCAATCTGAAATAGCATCTCAATATCCATCGGATCCCCGCAAGCACAACATGTAAGAATTACAAATAGATGATCTTGATCATGAACAGAGCTCACAAGATCTAAACATGAAAGCACAAAGGAGGAGAACCAGCCATCTAGCTACTACATGGATCTGTAGTCCAAGGATGAACTACTCACGCATCACACTGGAGGCTTGCATGGTGATGAAGAAGGCCTCCAGGGTGAATTCCCCTCTCCGGCAGGGTGCCGGGAAGAGCTTCAGATCCCTCCCGATCTAGGGATGGAGATGACGGCGGCTACAGACTCTTTCGTGGATTTTTGATCAGGTATTGAGGGTTTTCGTCCCGAGAGCAATATATAGGCGGAAGGAGAGGCCGAGGGGGTGCCTGGGCTAGCCACACCACCCCCTGGTGTGGGCCAAGCCTGGCCGCGCGGCTAGGTGGTGTGGCCGCCCTCTGGCCCTTCTCCGTCTCGTATTCTGACACTTGATCCCTTCCGGAAAAATAGGCACTTTGGCTTTTGTCCCGTCCAATTCCAAGAATATTCATTTTCTGACTTTCCTGGAGCCAAAAATAGCTGAAAACAGGCAGCTGGCACTGTGGCTCTTGTTAATAGGTTAGTCCAAGAAATCATATGAAAAGTACTCCAAAGTTGGAACAAAACACGAGAAAGTGGATAAAACTAAGCATGGAACATCAAAAATTATAGATACATTTGCAATGTATCAACATCCCCAAGCTTAACTCCTGCTCGTCCTCGAATAGGTAAGCGATAAAAAGAAAGAATAATTTTTGAGGTGAATGCACCATCAAAGACTTGATCAAAGTATTTGTAAAACATTCAAAGCTGGGATCATAGTACTTCAATCATAACATGAAAGACAAAGTTCTAGCAATAAGCAAAGAAACTATGATGCAACATAAAAAGGCACAAACAAAAGATTCATGAATAAAATGCTTTGCAAGACGTTTGTTTGTTTCACATAAAGAAAACATGGCATAATAGTATTCAGCTTGTCCCTCAATAGAGTAAGAAATATAAATGCATAGGACACCTTCAAAGTTCATAAGAGTGACTAGATACAATAGTTTAAAACAAGAAATATCAAAGTATGCATCAATCAACTAGTCTTGGGACAATGCACATAGAACTAAGAATGGCCACTATGCACTCAAAGTAAGTGCATAAAGATAGAAGGTGGAGACTCAATATAATGGTGGAAGAAAGGCCTTTTGTAAAAGGAAGTAGGGATTCAAGTCTCATAAAGAGCTTCCAAAAATTATGGTACTTATAGCTTTCAGCTCTCATTGCCCCTATCATAAGCATCTTGAAGTGATTAAGGTTAAAGTGAACAAACTATGGTGTACATGCTTGACGAAGTATAAGTTAGAAATCTCATGTCCCTTGTATACGAGGGTCGCTCCTCATGCTACTCAAGTTTAGTCACCGGTAAGTTCTTGTCATTGTAAGTACATGTGTATCATTGAGAACCGCATGGGTACCTTGCCCGATGATGGAAGAATCCCATATCAAAATGACAAGGCAAGGCATAACGAGCATCACATTCTTCTTATTTACCATGGGAATATGGTGCTTTTTTTCTCTATTTCCTCTTTTCATAGTATCTCTTTTTTTTCTCTTTTTTTTCTCTTTTTTTTCTCAATATAGGACTCCTTTTTATAAGAAGAATGCTTCATAGACAGCTCATTATGGTTATGCTGCAGGTTTCCACCATGTCAGCATGGATTAGACCAGTGGCCCAGGCGTTTCTCTAACACATATACATAACTCCATGGACTTAAAAGATCCCCTTTCATTTCACACCGACGACATACATATACAAAAGAGCATGATATCAACTAGGTACAAGTACCAAGTGCAATGTTGAAAGCGTTCCCCATGAAAGCATGGTTCTGCTAATTCCCAACAAATAAGTGCAAGCATATACAACATAGACGACACAATGGTTCAAGTTTGTTAAGGGCAAGTAAAGTAAAGTGTGCCATCAAGTTCGTGAGAGCTTTAATCACTAGTTTTCTCATAACAAGTTTAATTTGGAAGGTAAACAAAAGCATGAATATACTTGGAATAGCATAAGCTAGTAGGTAGGTATGGTGGACTCTTTGGAATAACTTGGTTTAGGAGTTGGATGCATGAGTGGAACTCATACTTGGTTGTGGAGGCTAGCAAAAGACTGGGAGCGACAAACTAAAACAGCAATAAATGGCCATAATCATGCAGAGCGACAAAACTTCATTGATCAAAGAATAAAGTGATACTACAAGTTGAAAACTACAGGATCATAAAGGCTATGGTGACTTGAGATAGTCATAACATGGTGTGAGCATGCACCAAGTCAACCCAAATAAAGCATCAAAGGAGAATACCACTATACTATGCTTTAATATGCTAAAACAACGCATGATTCATCCAAGGCACATTAAGCAATCTCAATTGTTTATAACAAGTCATGATACAACAAAGAATACTAAGCATAAAGCCAAAACAATATCAAGCATGGCATGACAAAGCATAGGCCACAGTCAAAAACGAGCTCATTTTACCACATAAGTATGAACTTTCCTACTCTTTTCCAAACCAAACCAAACTATTTGCAAACCAATGTATGAAAGAGGGGGTCCAACCAATTTATTCAGAAAACTAAGAAAACCAAGCAAACTAAAAACCAAAATGAAAACAAAAAAGAAGACGCTCCAAGAACAACACAACTGTGCATGAAACAATAAAAATGAAGCGTTTGGAAGAAATCTGGGATTTTTATTGATGAAGAAGGGGATGCCTTGGGCATCCCCAAGCTTTGACGCTTGTACTTCTTGGATATTTTTTGGGGTGACACGCGTGGCATCCCCAATCTTGAGCTTTAGTCCATCCTTCATCTCATTACTCATTCCTTCCATACACCTGAAAATTTTCCTTCATACAAAACTTCACACAATCTTTATTAGCAACATTAGTGCACTTAAGATAAATAAGTCTTAAGGTTCAGTTATAACACCAAATAAACTTCCATTAGAACACTAGCTACTGTAACTCTTCCTTCAAAAAGCTTAATTCCCCAAAAGAACTCAAAAAGGAACCCACAAGAAGCAAATGCAGAAAATGGCAGAAATCTGTCAAAACAGACCAGCAGGTAAAGACGGATTTTTTCTAAGACCTTCTGTTACTCAAATAAAAAAGTGTTGAACTAATGAAAGTTAGATAACAACCTGGGGCAGAAGCACAAAAAATTACAGCTCAATCCGACATACAGAGCTCTCTGACGAATTTTTACGGTGAAGCGCAAAAATCTGTTTTGGGACAGCAACTTTCCCAATCATTACTTCCCTCTCATTAGAGGTTACTCTTGGCACAAAAAAGCAAATAAAAAGGATAAGGAGAGAATATTGCTTAGGTAATAACTTCCAAGACTCATCTAAAACTTTTGGGTTATCTCCCAATAAGTACTTTTCTTTAACGCCTTTAAGTTAGGCATAAGAAGCAAAGAAAGAATCAAGTGTTCTCAAATGAAGAAGCATTAAGACCAAATTTTGTTTTCATAGGAGAAGCAAAAGAAATCTTTTCTCTATTTTTAGAGAAGTGTTCTATACCTTTCTTGAGTGGGAGTTGATATTTAATGGTGCTTTCTTTCATATCAATGATGGCACCAACAGTTCTAAGAAAAGGTCTTCCCAAAGTAATAGGACAAGAAGCATTGTATTCAACATCCAAAACATAGAAATCAACGGGAACATAGGAATCGTTAACCATAATAAGAACATCATTAAGACTCCCCATGAGTTTCATTTTAGCATTATCATCAAGTGGGACATTCAAATAGCAATCTTCAAGAGGAGGCAAATCAAGCATATCATAAATCCTTCTAGGCATAATAGAAACACTACTATCAAGATCCCATAAAGCTTTGAAATCAAAGTCATTCACTTTCATATTAATGATGGGTTCCCAACCATCCTCTTGTTTTATAGGAATAGAAGCTTTATGTTTCATCTTTTCTTCCTTAATCTTTATGAGAGCATCGGTAATGTGTCTTGTAAAGGCCATGTTCATAGCACTAGCATTAGGACTTTTAGCAAGCTTTTGTAGGAACTTAATAACTTCAGAGATATTGCAATCATCAAGATCAAAATCAACTTTATCATCTAAAGTAGTAGAACTATTACTAGCCTCAACACTAGTGGTGGTGATAGTAGAAACACTAATGTTTCTAGCAATTTCATCTTCTCTTTCCCACTTAGCATGTAATTCAGCTAATAGTCTAACATTTTCATCAATTCTTACTTGTATGGCATTAGTAGCTGCAAAGGGATTATCATTAGTTTCAGGTTTAGCAGCCATTTTATTAATCAATGAAGATTGAGCTTCAGACAAAGATGATATATTTCTTTCAGCATTAGAGAGTTTCAATTGTAAACTAGGTATTTCCCTATTTAGACTCTCAAGTTGGTGGCTAATATTTTTCAAAATGGTAGATTGTTCCTCCATAGTTTTAGTGAATAGCTTATTTTGCTCATATTGCATTTGCATGAATTTTTTAGTGGCTCTTTCAACTTCTAAAATTCTTTCTTCACTAGGTAATCCAGATTTACCATTATAGCCATAAGTATTACTAGGAGGGTAGGGCCTATAATTGTTGTTACCATAAGCATTGTTGCCAAAATTATTATTTCTTATGAAGTTCACATCAACTTGCTCTTCTTGAGCAACTAAAGAAGCTAAAGGAACATTATTTGGATCAATATGGGCTTTCCCATTAACAAGCATAGACATAATAATATCAATTTTATCACTCAAGGAGGAGGTTTCCTCAACAGAATTTACCTTCCTACCTTGTGGATCTCTCTCAGTATGCCATTCAGAATAATTAACCATCATATTGTGCAGAAGTTTTGTTGCAACACCCAAGGTGATGGTCATAAAGGTACCTCCAGCAGCAGAATCCAATAGGTTCCTTGAAGAATAGTTCAATCCTGCATAAAAAGTTTGGATGATCATCCAAGCAGTCAGTCCATGAGTGGGACAATTCTTTACCAAAGATTTCATTCTTTCCCAAGCTTGAGCAACATTCTCATTATCAAGTTGTTTAAACTTCATTATTTCACTTCTCGTAGATATAATCTTAGCAGTAGGATAGTATTTTCCAATAAAAGCATCTTTGCACTTAGTCCAAGAATCAATATTATTCCTAGTTAAGGAATTCAACCACTCTTTAGCTTTTCCTCTCAAAGAGAAAGGAAACAATTTCAGCTTAATAATATCACCATCTATATCCCTATGCTTTTGCATCGCACAAAGTTCAACAAAGTTATTTAGATGGGAAGCAGCATCTTCATTACCAATACCAGAAAGTTGTTCTCTCATAAGAAGATTGAGCAAAGCAGGTTTTATCTCAAACAAAGTATTTTCAGCCATAGGTGGAGCAATAGGTGTGCTCATAAAATCATTGTTGTTGGTGCTAGTGAAGTCACACAACTTAGTGTTTTCAAGAGTAGTCATTTTTTTTGGGTTTTCAAATAAGAAAGCAAACTAGTAAAACTAATTTTTTGTGTGTTTTTTGAAGAACAAAACAGGCAAACAAAGCAAAAAGAAACTAAGCAAACAAAAACAACAAAGTAAAGAGATTGGTTATGAGGTACTCCCCTTGTGAAGATGTCCTTGACTCCCCGGCGCGGCGCTTTTAAAAGTGCTTGATGGCTCGTGGTTGATGTAGAGCCTGGGAACCCCAAGAGGAAGGTATGATGAGCACAAAGCAAGTTTCCTCAGTTATGAAACCAAGGTTTAATCGAACCAAGAGGGAGCAAGGAAACACCCCAAAGGTGTTACTAGCTGAGCTTTGGTAGGCGCATCACGGTGCTAGTAGCAACGTGGAGACCTGCACAACACAACCACAGAACTTTGTCCCCAACTTGCGATGAGGTTGTCAATCTCACCGTGTTTTGCGGATAAGAAAGGATTAAACGTATCGAATGGAAAAAAGTAAAAGTTTGCAGAAAGTAAACACAAAGCAGTAAAAGTTTGTAGATTGTATGTAAAGAAAAAGAGGACCGGGATCCATAGTTCACTAGAGGTGGCTCTCCTTAAGATAGATAACATGCTGGGTGAACAAATTACAGCGGGGCAATTGACAAACACCGAGAAAGCAATACATGCATATACTAATCATCTTGACTCCTTTGAGACTTGATTGGGCATTACAACATAATACATAGACCGCCATCCAACTGCATCTATGACTAATAATCCACCTTCAGGTTATCATCCGAACCCCCTCCAGTATTAAGTTGCAAGCAACAGATTATTGCTTTACGAACTGTGTGTAAAGTAAACAATATGATTGTTCTATGAACAAAGGATTGTTGTTTTCTCCCTAGTAGCAACAGCACATCTAGTACCTTAGAGATTTCTGTCACTTCCCCAGATTAACAGAGGCATGAACCCACTATCGAGCATAAATACTAACTCTTGGAGTTGCTAGCATCTACTTGGCCAAGATAGCTACTAACAACGGAAAGCATGCAAGATCACAAATAACAAAGACATGATAGAATCAATAATCAATCTGATATAGCATCTCAATATCCATCGGATCCCCACAAACACAACAATTAAGAATTACAAATAGATGATCTTGATCATGAACGGAGCTCACAAGGTGTGAACATGAAAGCACAAAGGAGGAGAACTAGCCATCTAGCTACTACATGGATCCGTAGTCCAAGGATGAACTACTCACGTATCACACCGGAGGCTTGCATGGTGATGAAGAAGGCCTCCAGAGTGAATTCCCCTCTCCGGCAGGGTGCCGGGAAGAGCTTCAAATCCCTCCCGATCTAGGGATGGAGATGACAGTGCTTACAGACTCTTTCGTGGATTTTTGATCGGGTACTTAGGGTTTTCATCCCGAGGGCAATATATAGGCGGAAGGAGAGGCCGAGGGGGTGCCTGGGCTAGCCACACCACCCCCTGGCACGGGCCAGGCCTGGCCACGCGGCCAGGTGGTGTGGCCGCCCTCTGGCCCTTCTCCGTCTCATATTCTGGCACTTGATACCTTCCGGAAAAATAGGCACTTTGGCTTTTATCCCGTCCAATTCTGAGAATATTCATTTTCTGACTTTGCTGGAACCAAAAACAGCAGAAAACAGGCAGCTGGCACTGTGGCTCTTGTTAATAGGTTAGTCCAAGAAATCATATGAAAAGTACTCCAAAGTTGGAACAAAACACAAGAAAGTGGATAAAACCAAGCATGGAACATCAAAAATTATAGATACATTTGCAATGTATCAGTCCTTTACCTTTTCGGGGAAGGGAATCTTCTCGATATAAGGTCCGGGTAAGATGGGATCAATAATGCAATACTCAGCACTTCCAATAGGAGCATAGTCAACAATATCTTTGTAAGGTGCATGGTATTTGTTCCATCCCCTTTTTGGAATTTCGATATAGGAAGCAAAAGCTCTAAAGCAATTTGTAATAACTTGCAAATCAAGACCATAAATATTACTAATATTTTGAAAGTCATCAGTTCCCATAAAAGATTCAATGCATTCATAATCATAATTTATACCTGACTTTCTACCTTTGTCATTCTCCCAAGCTTCAGCATTGTCTTGAATACGGTCCAGAAGATCCCATTTAGCTTCTTATTTCATGCGAGTGAATAATCCAGCACAAGAAGCATCCAATAAATCCTTATCATGTAGAGGGAGCCTTGCATAGAAGTTATTGATAATAATATTGTTGGGGAGCTCATGAATGGGACATTTGAGCATTAGTAACTTCAGTCTCCCCCAAGCTTGAGCTGTACTCTCTCCATCAAGAGGCGAAAAGTTGTATATTTGATTCCGATCTTTATGAATCTCACTAGGAGGATAAAATTTTGAATAAAAGAGAGGCACTATTTCCTCCCATTCCAGAGCTTGACCATTCTTCAGCAGCTTATACCATTCCTTAGCTCTTCCTTTTAGTGATAATGAGAATAACTTCTTCTTGACTTGATCTATAGTAATACCTGCACACTTGAATAACCCACATAATTCGTGTATAAAGAGCAAATGATCACCGGGATGGACAGTTCCATCCCCAACATAGTAGTTATCCATAACACGATCAATAATTCTTGTAGGTATTTTGAAAACATCATCCTCAGCAGGTGGTGGCTAATCTACTACCTTAGCAGTGGTAGTAGCATTACCAAATAAGAAACTCAGCGAATTATCCATAACAAAAATAAAGCAACTAACAGAAATAAACAATACTCACTAATAGAGACAAGGCAAAAGAGATGCCGCAACTTGTCCAGGATTGGAACATGTCCTACGCGCGATCCGCAGCGCAAAACGCTCTCACCATGGTCATGAGCCACCATGCAAGCATGGAGATATGGCAAGTGACTAGAGGGTATTCTATAGTGTATAAAGACAGACAGGACCAAGATGATGACCCACAAGTATAGGGGGTGTATCGCAGTATTTTCGATAAGTAAGAGTGTCGAACCCAACAAGGAGCAGAAGGTGCTGGCTAGTGGTATGGATCAGGAATTCTCTGCAAATACTTAGCAAACGGATTTTTAGGGGTTTTTGATAAAGCAAGTAAACAAAGTACGAGTAAATAAAGATAGTAGGAATAAATGCAGCAAGTGGCCCAATCCTTTAGGCAACAAAGGACAAGCCGGTTGTATTACTTAAGATAACCAAATGTTCTCGAGGACACATGGGAAGACTGTCAAGTGCTTTCGCTTCATATAATTGATTAATCTTCTCTAGCTTGCTAAGTGTTGTGTGGGTGAACCTGTGCTAATGTACCGCCCCATCCAAGACTAATACATACTTGTGATTATACCCCTTGCAAACATCCGTAAGTACAAGAAAGTAATTAAGGTAGAAACCTAACCACAACTTTAAACTCTAAGACCCTGCGTCCCTTGTGCAATGGTTTCCTAATGGGGGTTCAGGTATCTGTCACTCCGGCAACCCCTACGATTAGTAGATAAATACACAATGCATTCCCCTAGGCCCATATAGGTGAAGTGTCATGTAGTCGACGTTCACATGACACCACTAGAAGAAGTACACCACAACTTAAATAACAATCTATTGAATCTCTCTCAACTCAACTCCACTACTAACAACATGACTTCTCCCATGTCCTCAAGAACAAAACGAACTACTCACAAGACATCATATGGATCATGATCAGAGATGGAATAATGATGTATAACAATCTGAATATAAACAATAATTCAATGGTTCACTCAATAGCATCAACTACAAAGAGTAATCAACACCGGGAAAGTTTCCTCTATGAACTAATGCAAGATTCAACCCAATTGTTACAGAAACATGGAGATGGTGATGAGGGTGCTGATGGTGATGATGGTGGTGATGATGATGATGATCCCGATGAAGTCCAGCTTGATGGTGGTGTTGATGGCGATGATCTTCCCTCTCCGGGAAGGAATTCCCTCGACAGAAATCTGTCTGCCGGAGAGATCTTTCTCTCTCGGTGTTTTCTGCCCCGCAGAGGCGGCGGAATCTTTCTATGGTCGCTCCTCGAGTCTTAGGGTTTCGGGAGGTTGATATACGCCAGAGGGGAGAGGATGGAGTGGGCCAGGGTGGCCACACCACCTCCAGGCGTGGCCTAGGGCTGCCCGCGCCAGGGGTGGTGTGGGCCCCTGTGGCCCACCTCCACTCCATCTTCTGGCATCCTTAGTCTTCTTGAAAAATAGGATTTTCCGTATATTTTCCCGGATATTCTGATCTTCACGAATTTTGCCTCTAAACAACACCTTTTCCATCAGAATCCTAACTGCAGCGGTCCATGCTCCAAAAGTCATCAACGATGCAAAAACAGATGAAATAACATAAGTATGACCTCTCAATACGAAATATATCAATGAATAATAGTGAATTAAGACATAGAATAGTGATGCAAAATGGACGTATCACAAGACATCAAGGCCATTATGGACTCCTGCGCCGTATATGGATGTCATGTAGCTGACTTGACCAGCTACGACAATCCCTTCTTCACCCGCGTGGACACTCCGCCTCCTCCTCCCGAAGAAGTAGCCGAAGTTTCCGACGATGACCACACCATTTCGGATGTGGACATCTCAGAATGATATCAAGGCGATGTATCCAGCAAGCCGGGAGCTCCTTCCTCTCCTCCTGCATCATAGATTACCAGAAACAAATGTATTATTATGAGAAACATGATGGGTCTGTAAATATCCAGTACTATAATTTTTCTAGTGCTAAGCTTTTGATCTATTTAGCACTTTTGGCTTTAAATTTTTGGTGTGCCTGAAATGTTTACATAAGCACTTATACGTTTTCTTCTACACTTATCGTTTTTCTGGCTTTCCGCCTCATCCCTTTCGTGAGTTGGGTAAACCTTCTGCACGGAAACTTCGCCGAGCAATGGAGCTCAATTGCTAAACCAGCTTAAACTCGGAAACAAAGCCGGCTTCCAGTACCAACAATTCACTACTCGAAAAATACCTACATCCGGCAAATAGACAAATAACCAAAGTATAGACTAGAAACTTTAGAGTTATACCCGAAGGTAGCATTTTTAGAATCGGAAATCTAAATCAGAACAAACATGAGCATAAAGTACTTTCAAGTATTCTGGGATTTTTGACTATGACATGATCATTTGAAAATAAGATGGTAAAAAACTTCTCAGAAAAAACTTGAGGCAACCAAGACTTTTATTTCTCACAAAACATGTACATATATATGATTACAAAGAAGGATAAACTAAGAATAAAAGGGACGTAGCTGAGCAATATTCCATAGTCTGTCTAACTCATCCGGATTTATACTGCCTCTAGCTCTCTTTCTCTTCTTAGTAGCAGGTCTTTCTTTGGCTGGCCTCATGTCAGTTAAGTAGTACGAACCATTATGCAATACTCGACTAACCAAGAAGGGTCCTTCACATACTGGGGAAAATTTATGCTTTATTTGTTGCACAAGCCAGAGAACCAAATCACCTTTACTAAAAGATCTGTTTCTGACTCTCTGGCTATGATACTTGCATAACTTCTGCTGATAGGTTGTTGATCTCATTTCAGCAATGACGCGAACTTCTTCGACTAAGTCGAGATCATTTTGTCGAGAAATCTCGGCATCTTCTTCGATATACGCAGCCACTCTAGGAGAAGTATGAATTAAATCACTAGGAAGAATTGCTTCTGCGCCATAGACCAAGACGAAAGGTGTGTATCCGGTTAACCTGTTTTTCGTTCGTAAACTCCATATTACAGAGGGTAATTCCTCTGCCCAAGCCCCCGCAGCACGTCGTAGTGGTGCCTCGAGTCTCGGTTTTAGGCCTTGTAGGATTAAACCATTTGCTCTTTCGACTTGTCCGTTACCCTGTGAATGTGCGACTGACATAATGTCAAGCCGGATATTTTGTTCGTTGCAGAATTTGGCCAATTTTCCCATAGAAAAATTACTGTCGTTGACCGTGATAATGCTATGCGGATAACCATATCGGATTATAACATCCTCGACAAATCCTTTGGTTGTTCCTCCATCACAACTAGTGACAGGTTTAGCCTCAATCCATTTGGTGAATTTATCCACCATCACTAAGAGGTGAGTAAATCCACTCGGAGCCCGTTTAAATGGTCCTACCATATCAAGCCCCCAGACCGCAAAAGGCCATGTTATAGGTATTGTTCGCAACTGATTAGCCGGAACATGAGCTTGTTTGGCGTACTTTTGGCAGCCCTTGCACGTCTTGACTAATCGTTCGGCATCTGCCTGAGCTGTAAGCCAGAAAAATCCGTGTCTAAAAGCTTTTTCAACTAAAGATTTAGCTGCAGCTTGCTGACCACACTCGCCTTCGTGGATTTATCTTAAGATCTCCACTCCTTCTTCTGGAGATATGCAGCGCTGAAAAACCCCAGAAACACTCCGCTCATAGAGCTCACCTTTAACTATAGTATAGGCTTTCGCTCGTCGGATAATCTGCGGCTCGTAACCTCGCTCTTGGGTAATTTGCCATCTACCAGATAATCAAGGTAGGGTTGAGTCCAGCTGGGAATTACAGCCAGAACTGCTATTAGAGGTGAGTCGGATTTGGTCGGATATTGTGAGATCCAGGCACATGGCTTAATAGGATTGATAGGATACCCATATCAAGAGGTTGCAACTTCTTTTCCGGAAGCTCATTCGAAAAGAACTCTAAGGTTAAGCGTGCTTGGCCTAGAGAAATTCTAGGATGGGTGACCGACCGGGAAGTGGGTAACCGGGTGCGCACGAGTGAGGACAAAGTGCGCAGAAAAGACTAGTGTTGGTCTGTGGGGCCAGTCTAGATATCCTATTGCTGCCAGAGTGACACCCCTGTGCCCGTGGAGTGACGGGTGTTACAAGTGGTATCGAGCCGAACCTGTGTGGACACTGTGGGTTAGTGGCGGGACATGTGGAGCATGGCGCGTGTGGCCCGGAGTGGACACGGCATGGCACATGTGCCGGCACTAGACGCACAGACGCGTGCCAAGAGGGAACGTTCCTGGGGTGTGCTTGATCGATGAGGGCATCGATCTTCTAAAGGGTGGGTGTATGTGAGATCCAGGCACATGGCTTAATAGGATTGATAGGATACCCATATCAACAAGTTGCAACTTCTTTTCCGGAAGCTCATTCGAAAAGAACTCTAAGGTTAAGCGTGCTTGGCCTAGAGCAATTCTAGGATGGGTGACCGACCAAGAAGTGGGTAACCGGGTGCGTACGAGTGAGGACAAAGTGCGTAGAAAATACTAGTGTTGGTCTGTGGGGCCAGTCTAGATGTCCTATTAAGCTGCCAGGAGTGACACCCCCTGGCCCAGGAGTGGACGGAGTGTTACAGATATTCCTCATCCACTCCCTTTATTGAGGGAACTTTGAGGTTCTCTAAAAAAGCGTCATCCGGGACCTCTTTCCGTGTAGAGCCTATCCGAGATAATGCATCTGCTTCCTCGTTTTCTGCTCGAGGGATGTGTTGAACCTCAAACCCTTCGAACGATTCAGATAAATCATCCACGACAGCTTTATACGCTGCCATGTGCTTATTTTCATTACAAATATACGAAACTTGCTGAGCAACAAGATCCGAATCTCCATAACACATCAAATGTCGGATGCCGATATCCTTAGCAATCCGGATTCCATGTAGCAATGCTTCATACTCGGCAATATTGTTTGTCGCTGTGAAGTGGATTTGCAACACGTATAGAAGTTTACCACCTTGGGGTGATTTGAGCACCACGCCAGCCCCCTCGAGCCTTAGACCCATCAAAGTAGAGGGTCCAATATTCCGACTCAGGGGGGGTCATATTCTCCTTCATCTCTATCCAATCAGCGACAAAGTCGGTAAGGATTTGGGATTTGATTGCTTTCCGGGGTTTATACTCAATATCAAAAGCTGAAAGCTCTATGCCCCATTTGGCGCCGCGTCCTGTGGCGTCACTATTGTTGATTATATCCCTCATGGGAGTTGTGCTCACCATGGTAATTGGATGCTCCTGGAAATAGTGTTGTAGCTTACGAGATGCTAGAAAAACACCGTAAGCCAGCTTTTGATAATGCGGATACCGCTGTTTTGATTCTGTTAGAACCTCACTGACAAAGTACGTCGAACGTTGCACCGGGTGCTCCTGATTTTCCTCCGGTCTCTCCACCACCATGACGATACTAACAACTTTGTTTGTCACAGCAAGGTAAAGCAACATCAGTTCCTGTGGTTCCAGCGCAGAAAGGATAGGAGCAGATGAGATTACTTTCTTCAGGTCTTGTAGTGCAGCTTCAGCTTCGTCGGTCCACACAAAATCCTTGGTCCTTTTCAGGAGTTTGTATAATGGTGCGGCTCTTTCACCAAGCCGGCTTACAAATCAACTGACTACAGCAATGCAACCAGTTAGTCTTTGCACGTCCTTCAGGCGAGTTGGCCTGGAAATATTGAGTATAGCCTTGATTTTGTCCTGGTTCACCTCCCTGCCTCTTTGAGACACGATGAAACCTAACAATTTTCTGGCTGGTATTCCAAAGAAGCATTTCTTTGGATTAAGCATGATGTTGTATTTTCGTAGATTGGCGAACGTTTCCTCCAAGTCGGAAATCAGTGTTCCCTTCTTTTTGGACATCACCGCAATATCATCCACATATGCATGTACATTGCGTCCGAGTTGATCGTGGAGGCAACGCTGCATAATGAGCTAGTAGGTAGCTCCTGTGTTTTTTAGCCCAAAAGGCATCATAACAAAATAGAAGGTTCCAAAAGGGGGTTATGAATGAAGTTTTGACTTTGTCAGATTCCTTCATCTGGATTTGGTGATAACCGGAATATGCGTCGAGAAAACAGAGGAGTTCCGAGCCTGCCGTAGAATCGATAACTTGATCAATCATAGGCAGAGCAAACGGATCTTTTGGACAAGCCTTGTTCAAGGCAGTATAATCAACACACATCCTTAAATCAGTGGTGCCCTTTTTAGGGACCATTACAGGATTGGCCGACCACTCAGTGTAGATGACCTCTTCTATGAATCTAGCTAACTCGAGCCACGCTAGTTCCTTAGCTACTGCCTTATGCTTTTCATCATCGAAACATCATAAGGACTGTTTGACGGGTTTAGCGTTCGGGTTTACATTTAAAGAGTGCTCGGCAAGTTCCCTAGGTACTCCGGTCATGTCAGATGGCTGCCATGCAAAAATATCTTGATTTCCTTTGAGGAACTTGACGAGCGCACTTTCCTATGCGCTATCTAGGCCTAGGCCTATCTGGGTCACCTTGGAGGGGCCATCATCCTTCAACGGCATCTTCTTCGTCTCTTTTGATGCCTTGAACTCCGGATTTGGCTTTGTCACCTCCTTCTTCATTGCGGGCATCTCGGACGGATCTATGCTCTTCTTGATCTCCTGGTACTCCTGGGCGTGCAGCACGGCTTGAGAAAAGGCGGCATTTCCATCCTCGTACTCTCGCGCTTTCTTCGGGTCTCCCCTGATGGTGATTACGCTGTTGGGACCTGGAATTTTCATCATGTTGTAAATGTAACACGGACGAGCCATAAAAGCCCAGTAAGCCGGACGTCTGAATATAGCATGGTACGCGCTCTTGAACGGGACTACTTCGAAGAAAAGTGCCTCCGTCCGATAATTCTTTGGAGTCCCAAAGGTAACATCCAAAGTGATTTCTCCCAGGTAATTAGCTTGTCTTCCTGGGACAACTCCGTGAAAGATCACAGAGCTATGGTTCAGCTGGGCCTCCGAGATCTTCATCCGGCGTAGCGTTTCGACATAGAGAATATTGATACTACTGCCATCGTCCATGAGGGTCTTGGAGAAACCATAACCGTCAATAAGTGGATTGACGATTAAGGCGTATTTTCCTCGCCTGTGTAGCTTAGGCGGATGATCAGCGCAGTCAAATGTGATTGCCACTTCCGACCAGCCCAGGAATTGGGGGACAGCCGGAACTATTGCGTTGAGCTCATGTAGAACTGCTTTCTTGACCTTTGCTAGTTGGGATCCGAGGAAGGTGACATAAGTGTCTTTTTGGTCGGAAAAATTTTCTTCCCTTCCGGCTTGGGATTTGAAGCATCGGCTTCCTCCATGTCAGAATCTTCCTTGGTCTCTTTATCCTTTTCGGGATTCTTCTTTCCCTTTTTCCGCTTAGCTCTGTAGCCAGCGGTATCATCTCTTTTGATGTCGTCATTGAAACGACACTCTGCGTTGGTGTGGGACGAGCCCCCATTGGCATCTAAGTGATGTACACATGGGTTATTGGTGATGTTGGCCCAAGTGTAGGTTTTGCCTGGTTGCTGGTCTCCTCTACCTTGAACTCTCGAAGTCCCACAGCCACGCCCGTGGCCTCCTCCGCATCCTCCTCGTCCTCCAGACCCGAAAGTAGTAGTAACCATTGTCGTTTCCGCGCTTGGTTTCTCTTCCGAGGTATTTTTGCGCTTCTGAGCTTGTTGTTTTGGTTGTTTTGCCGACTGTGGCACAACTAGGGCATTGAGTAATTCCTCTGCGTCATTGTCAGCGTCTGCATACTTGCTTGCTGTTTCTATCATCTCTCCCAAGTCAGTAACTTTGTCACACTTCAAGCGATGACGTAGTAAACCAATTGGGAGACATGCAATGAAAGCTTCAATCGCAGTTTGATCGTTTACTCCCTCACAGGAGTTCTTGGTGTCGATCCATCATCCGAGGTAATCCCGGCAAGTTTCTCCGGCCTTTTGGGTGCAATGCTGTAGGTCTCCGACCGTACAGGGCCTTCGGTATGTGCCTTCGAAATTCCGAAAGAACGCACTTTGCATGTCATACTAGTTGTGGATGGTGTTCTCCAGAAGTTCATTAAGCCATGATTGTGCCGTCTTCCACAACATAAGTGGGAGATATCGGGTTGCGACCAGGTTGTTTCCGCCTTTGGCGATGCAACAAGCTTAGAAGAAATCCTGTAGCCAGGTATCTGGCCGAGCAATGTCGTTGTAGGCTTGGATATGTCTTGAGATAGCAAATCCTTCCGGGAATCTTGTAGCTCTGATGCGTGGTCCGAAGCACTTTGGGCCCACGTAGATATCATCATTTTCGTAGCGCCGCGCCTCTATGTTGGAGTTCATCCTGTGCCTTGCGTCATTCGGGGATAGAGATCGTCCCGAGTGTCGGTTGTGGCTGCGGTGCCTTGGAGCCGGACTTCGGCTTCTGCCACCACCTCCTCCACCATGACGCCCTCCATTGCCTCCCTGGGGGCCGTTGTGATGGCTACTTGGCGGAGAGGGTGGAGCAGCTGGGTTTTTTCCGGTTGATCGCCGGCCTTCGTCCGGAGCGTCGTTATTCCGGTTCCGGGGAGGGTCTTCATCGTGACGAGCCCCCTGCCGGCTTGTCCCAGCATGGTGTCTATCGTTCCTTCGTCCGTCATCCGGACGGCTTTCATGTCTAGGAGGTGGCATTCTTTGTCGGTCCTCCTCCTAACGTTTCTCCTTATCATCATCCATGCGGTCTTTCGACTCTCGCCGGGGCGGGTTCCTCAGATTCAGTGTAGCAATTGCCTCTTGCTCTGCAACTGGGTTAACGTTACGCTAGCCACGGGCAGCTTTGTGGTGCTGTCCTGAAGATCCGGTTCTCGAGTAATTGTCTTCCCGGCAATCGGGGCGATGGTGCTGCTCCGGAACGTGTTGGGGTCTTACGTCAGCCCACGCCGGATCTGTGCGACATGGGTCGGAATCAGAGACCAGTTTTTGACTTCCGGACATGGCAACCTTTTGCTGCTCCAGTCCCTTGTTGAGTAGTTTGATTCCCAACTGGATCTCCTCCGGGCCTGGATTAGCCGATAGAATTTTCGGGCCGCCACGGTATTCTGTACTAGGGTTGGATATACCCAATCCTCTTTGATATCTTTTCGAGGCTTCCCCATCTCTTCTCCGAAAAGGACGGCATGGATCTGCGGGAATTGGTTGTCATTAGTATGACGCTTCCTGGTCTTCTGGTATTGCCTGGAGTTGTACTTCTCTGCAGATGCTATGCGTTTCTTTTCCTCCTCAATGTTTTTGGCTTCATCGAGGAGTACTTGACGACGCGCTTCTAGGGCTTGTCCCCTCTCGTCCAGTTCTTCAGCAGTAAGTTCTGCAGCTGTAGGAATAGGTGTGGTTAATGTAGCATCGATGAGTTTACGTGCACCTTCAGTGATCACGTGTCCATCCATCAATTCTTCTTTTTTGGGCTCTTCTAGGATAAGTGCTCCGTCCGAGTCTTCCTCGTATTTCTCGGTAATCACCTCCTCTGCCAGAGGGTCTTTTGCCGGGGTCTTGTTCTTCTTTTTCTTCTTCTTTGCCTTCTTGGGAGCGCCGATAGCAAAGACGGCTTTGGGTCCGTTTCCCGGAGTCAAGCTTTGATCGGTACTTTCGGACATCTGGACTTCGGGATTATCTCTGACTTCCATGTCATCCTGCGCTTTGGGAGAGTGTTCCCCGGATCCTTCATCCATGGCTTGTCCTTCCTCTGCAGCTTTGGAGTTATATTCCTCTTCATATTCCGCGGAGAACTATCAGAAATCTGCTGACGCCATCGATTCATCCGAGGATGTGGGTACATCGGCGTTTGTTCCAATTACCTCCAGCATAGAGTCGGTGTTGTCTCCAGCATCGGCAGAGCCGGATCCGGATCCCACATATCCGACGAAGTGCGACGCGTGCTTCCTGAGGTACCTGCGGCTCTCGCGATCAGCTTCGTCGAAACTTTTGATTGTCTCGAGAATTGCGTCCATGCCTGAGTTTTGCATTATCATACGTCGCAGCGTGTACCTTAGGAAAGGTATGTCCGTCCCGGCGTCATCAGAGCCGGAATCAGTGTCGTTGATATGCTCCTCCTGGATTTCGACTTTAGCGGGTGGGTCGATCTGGGATTCGGCCTCTCCAAGGAGATCCACTCCAGATTCGACTTGGGCCGCTAGGTCTTCTTCAGGCTCGGATTTCTCCACTATCTCCGCAACTGGTGCGGGCTGGGTGGGATTAGGGTTTTCTGAGATCCGGAACTTTGCCGCCTCCGCGGACAAAGGGACCCAAAAGATTCTTCTGCCTCTATCATCACCGCTGGGGTGGGTGGGACAGGTTCAGCAAAACCGATGTAAACATCGATCTCGACAAAAGACATGATGGTGCAGGCAGTCATAGCCTCCCTAGTCGGAATCCAGGTCTCATCGAGAACGATGAGAGGGACGTCGCTGACGTAGAGGATGCGACCGACAGCGAGAGTCCGATTCCAATTCTTGCAGATTCCGCTTGAAACGCAGATCCGAAGCTCACTTGCCCCACGGTGGGCGCCAACTGTCGTCGGATTGATGACAAGTACGCCATGAGGGGGTCCTCGAGGCGTGCGGAAGAGAGGGGTGAGACGTACGGTGTTCCGGGACGGTGAGTACACAAGTTTACCCAGGTTCGAATCCGCCGGCTTTGGACGGATCCTACTCCTGCTAACAATCCAGTAATACGGCAGAGCCGGAATATGGGTTACAAGGGTTCGCCTGTGCAAGTTGAGTTTGTAGACTATGAGGGTAGGTGCCCTAAAGGCTCTCCCTAGTACGGCTTATATAGATATCCGGCCTAGGGTTTACAGGAGAGGTCAGTCCGGCTACGACTAAGAGTTGGTTACAGAGTACATCTTGAATTACAAGCAACACTATGGGTCTAAGTCGGTAAGTCTTTTGGTACTTCCCGTAGCCGGATTGGACTCCGACTTTTCTCCCTGACTGGGCTGCCCGTGAAGCAAAGCTATAACCCGAAGTGGGTCACCCTGATCGGTGAGGAACTATGAGGATATCCGGAAAGTATATCCCAACACAGACGAATTTTCACCAAATTTACAGAATGCGTGCGTTGCGTGCGTGGTTGGCGCGTGTGTGCATTGAGAATTTGAGATTTAAGGCGCACATGGATGATACCATAGCCAAGGAACTAGGGAGGGGCTTCGGTCGATGTTTGGCGATCACGTACGAGAGCCACTAACTGAGGTTGGCTGTCGATCGAGATATATGCAACTTTCTAGTAGTTCCAAAGATCACATCACTCGTTGGTGACGCGCGCGCATCGTCTCACCTGACGCACGCACGATACGATTAATCCCGGTCTTGTGGCCTGCGTTCCCCCGACAGTCCACAGGACAGGATGTCCCGTGCGTGGAGCGAGCGATCCTGGGCCTCCCGTTCGGGTTCGACCCAACTCCCTTCTCGTTGCTTCGTCTTTGCATGCCTACCTCGCATGCTCTCGATAGGGATGGTTGGTTGGTTCGCCAGTACCACCACCACCACCTGATGAATCAAAAAGGAGCCTGATGATGCTAACGCATGCCTACGTACGTCTCAGCATCTGAGGGGCGCGCTGGAATAACCCTGCCAAACACGGGCAGTTGCAACATCGGCATGTATCACCATCGTCAGGGCCTAATCCACATACAAAACACATGTGTATCTTACATTGGTACTAGCACGGGATAAAAAGTATCTGCCATGCATGTCACGTTTCTGGTTCTGGTGGCATGCCTCTCGACGATATATCTCCACTCGTAAATGTTATTGGTGACGTACCACTTATATGTGCATGTCACCCGTGACATCAGAAATACCGGTGGCATGTACACTCCACTAATATTTGTTTCAAAAATTAAAAAGCTAGTACTGTTTTTATAGAATTTGGCAGCAATATTATATAACAGAACAATAATTCATATAACAGAACAATAATTTATGTACATAACGGTATGACATGATATAACTTTTTTTTCCAACTGCCACTAATGATTTTTTTTGGGGGGAGTAGCAAATTATTGATTCAACTAACATATTAACTAGCTCGAGTTAGTCCTCTTGATAGGAGGATACCAATCGGAGTATGTCCACGAAGCGGAATCGCCAGCTAGAGCGAGCCGACTAAAGCCAATCCCACTGCGGGTCGATTCGCCGAATGCGACGACTGGCGTACTTTGAACCCAGGTGACTCGCCGACTAGAGGCCCAAGACGGCGATTCCAATAAAAAGCCCATTAGCACTTGTAAACCCAAACTCGCTACATATATAAAGCCACCAGGGGCACAATCTTTGGGGGGCTCCCACGTTATATTAGATGTAGTCTCCTCCACCGTCTCCGACGACTCCATTGTAAACCAATCTATGATCATATACTGGATTGACAGCAGGACGTAGAGATCCTCCATCGAGGGGACGTGAACCTGGGTATATCGTGCGCTAATCTCGCTTCCGGATTCTCCTACGTTGCCCTGTCCTTTCCTCTACGTAAGCTACCCTGTAGCATCTGCCGTGGTCAATACCACGACAGTTGGCGCTCACCGTGGGGCAAGCGGTGCTTGGAGGTGATAATCCAGGCGAGATCTCTCATCGTCAATGGTGACCTGATCGCCTCCGGTCGATTCGCCCGCTTCATCATCAACAAATCCTCCGTAACTTATCGTGTTTTCAAACGGGAAGCGTGCGGCCAACTCGCCGTGAGACATGTGTTCTGCACGGCCAGTCAGTCCGTAAACCGCCAAAAGAAATCAAGCACGTTTTCACGAAGGTAAGCCAGATCGATTCCTGTGCCATAGAATTAATCGCCACATATCACCTACACCGGTGACATGACCCAATGGTCCACATACTAGCGACAAAAGGGTCAAAATCCCATGCCATGGATCAAGGCTTGAAATCTATGAGGTCTCTGTGTTGAAGTTCCCACGTGACCTTGTCCCTTGCAATCGAGAAAGGCCACATCGGTTTTTTCTCTTCAATCTAATTTTTCTCATGCGTTGATTACTAAGTAAATAGATTATTTTGTTTAGATCTAATTTTTACTCGTTTGTTCTGAATACATGTGCCGCATGACGTCAATTGGTGAGCCGCCTTCGCCTTAGAATCATCCGTCTGTGGCCACCAGCTCAACACTCGAGGACTCAGCCCGCCGCGGACTTGTCATCGCGGATTCGCCGTGCTCGGGCACTCGCCCGCCACGAATTTGCCACGGTCGCGGAATCGCCACGTTCGGCAATTAGCCCATCGCCGACTCGCCATGCTACCGGCTAAACGCCGCTCGGCTCCACCAAAGCGCGGTCTTCGTCCGCCACGTATGCTTCGCCATAGAGTGACCTCCCTCTGTCCGCCGCATCGACTTCGCCATAGCTAGCGCGACCTCTGTCCGCAGCGTAGACCCCGTGTCCGTCGCGTCGACTTCGCCATAGCGCGACCTCTATCCGCCGCGTAGACCTTGTGTCCGCCGCGTCGACTTCGCCATAGCGCGACCTCCATCCGCCGTGCCGACCCCGTGTCCGCCGTGTCGACTTCGCCATAGCGCGACCTCCATCCGCCGTGCTGACCCCGTGTCCGCCGTGTCGACTTCGCCATAGCGCGACCTCCATCCGCCGCGTCGACCCGGTGTCCGCCGCGTCAACTTCGCCATAGCGCGACCTCCGTCCGCCGCGTCGACTCCGCCAAAGTGCGTCTATACTTCCGCTACGTCGAATGCGTACGCCGCGCCTTCTAAGGCCCCCCATCATACGAGTCGCCAGAGAGGGTCGCATGCCACGCTGCATGGACTCACCACTAGGCGTCGCTTCCAGCTGGGAAAAATCAATTCACCTTTGTCAACCTTTAAAAGAGCAACTCACAATGGTCAAGTAGTGCAGACGAGGACTCGCAAACCGAGTCTCGGATCATCCACGAAAAACGCTAACCGAGAGCCATAATTAGAGTCACCTTGCTCGACTGCCCTTCCGGGCCAAGACGAATGGCAGTGCTACACAAACAGCACCATGTCCTCCTCAACCTTAGATAATGCGACTCGCACGGCCAAGTACTGCGGACGAGGACTCGCAAACCGAGCCTCGGATCGTCCAGGAAGAACGCCCAGCCGAGAGCCATCTTTGGAGTCGCCATGCGACTGGCCTCCCGGGCCAACGAGAGACTCGCTAATAAAAATAGCACAATCAACGTCATCGCGGACTCGCAATCATCGCAGACTCTCCACAGTCGGGGACTCTCCCCTCGCGGACTCGCTCACCGCAAACTCTCCCCACGCGGACTCGTCATGATCGGCAACAACCACTACTATTTTCAGAATACGCATCTCTAAAGAGCCTCAAGTCGTCTCTACAAGCCAACTCGAGCCTCTGGGACTACTCCTAGGCATACTGTGTGTGCGCGTGGTTCCACGACCGCGGCTCGTCACACTCGAGGACTCGCCAACGCGGACTCGCCCTCGCGTACTCAACACGCTCGGGGACTCGCCAACGCGGACTCGCGCTCGCGTACTCAACACGCTCCGGGACTCCCTACCGCGGACTCGCCGGTACTCAACACGCCGGGACGCGCCATCAGGACTCGTCGCGACTGAACACGCCGGGACTCACTCACAGACTCAACACGCTCGGGGACTCGCCACCGCGGACTCGCCCTCGTGTACTCAACACGCTCGGGGACACGACTCGCACTGTGGACTCGCCCTCGCGTACTCAACATGCTCGGGGACTCGCCACCGTGGACTCGCCCTCGCGTACTCGACACGCTCGGGGACTCGCCACCACGGACTTGCCCTCGCGTACTAAACACGCTCGGGGACTCGCCCCTCGCGGACTCGTCTCGCGTATTCCCCTGCACCGACTTGGCGACTTCACCATCAATGATCTGGTGGCCTTCACGTCCTCTACGACTGCAAGTTGACAAGGCGCCGGCCAAACTTCTCCAAGGGGCGACTCCGTCCAATGATGACTCGCCCGACGCGTCGACTCGTCTTGGCGATTGGGCTACTTCATGAGATATTTCTCTGTTTCAAGAGCTCGTCAACGACTCACCATCGACTCCACCCTAGAATCACCTGCGTCGATTCGGCGGCTTGAAGTCATCGCCGAGTCCCTGACGCGCTCGGGGACTACTGATGAGGGAATACCAATCGGGGTATGCCCACAAAGCGGAGTCGCTAGCTGGAGCGAGCCGACTGAAGCCAATCCCACAGCGGGTCGATTCGCCGAATGCGGCGACTAGCGTATTTTGGACCCAGACGACTCGCCGACTGGAGGCCCAAGACGGCGACTCCAACAAAAAGCCCATTAGCACTTGTAAACCCTAACCAGTTGCATATATAAAGCCACCAGGGGCACTCCTTTGGAGGCCTCCCACGTCATATTAGATCTAGTCTCCTCCACCGCCTCTGGCGACTCTATTGTAAACCAATCTATGATCATATACTGGATTGACAGCAGGACGTAGCGATCCTCCATCGAGGGGGATGTGAACCTGGGTATATCGTGTGCCAATCTCGCTTCCGGATTCTCCTACGTCGCCTTGCCCTTTTTCTATGTAAGCTACCCTGTAGCATCTGCCGTGGTCAATACCACGACACATCTCCGTTATACTCATTGTGATGCACAACAATGTTGTCATCATCTCTGCAGTCTTGGCCCTCGTCTCAAGTAAACTCATAATAGTATATGTCAGGATCTTGTAGAACACGCCGATGTCATCATCATCATGGTCGAGATAGGGCAAACACCCCATCCTAGCTTCAATTTTGTAGGCATTTGCAACGGCACTCCAACCAGGGCACTCGGTGTGTCTCGTTGCCCACTACAACACTGAAATCCTAAGGCTTGCTGAACTGGACAAGGGTTACCTCAAATATTCCCCGGTGATGAATGTATTTGTTGACATGGAGCAGGAATTCATGTCTTGCGCTACAGATGAGGGTTTAAGCAAAATTACACGTATATATAGTTTAAAACAAGGTACTCCCTCCGACCCATATTAGTTGACTTGGATTTGTCTAGAAACATTATACATCTGTTTCTAGACAAATCCAAGTCAACTAATATGGGTCGGAGGAAGTACATAGTTTAGGAGACATGTTGTTCTAGTTTTTAAGTTCTCGGGAAAACACTATAACGAACTTCTTATCCTTGCACCTAGCATAACCATAATTGGCACACAATGGATCCATATGTTGCATGATCATGTTAAAAGTTTAAACAAACAAACATGAAGTAGTTCTAAAACTCTAGTATGAATAGTTGCATATTAAGCCCATAGAACATTCTAAACTTAAACTGTAGTACGATAGGTTGTGTATTAAACATAAAACATTCAAAAGTCTAGCAAGATCAGTTGTATATTAAACGTATTAAACATGTCTAGATAACTCTAATACTTCCACCGGTTAAAGTTGTTGCTATCGCTATAGCACTACCACTGCTAATCGAGGAGTCACTATCACTAAATAACTCGTCTGCCCGCTCCTTCTGCTACCCTCGTGCTAGAGGGGTCGACCTCCTGGTCGTGATGCTGGTGCGCCGAAGGACCCGAACACCTGGCAGTTGTATGCCATTACATCAAGATCCTCATGGTAACGCTTCACTAAGGGGTCTTCCAGCTCCAACTCAACCAAGTGTTGCTCTTTATCCTTGGTCTTGGTGGCTATCCTCATACCCTCAGGCGTGAGGAAATGTGTGGTGCGCCGTTATTCGAGGAAGTTGAGCTGCGCCATCTCCTCGAATGTCTAGATTGCCATCCAGTCATAGACATGTGCCGCCTGCTCCGGGTTCTTCGTAGTGATCGCGACACCCACGTGGGAGACTCTGTCTGCTTCTTGTGCACACCATGTAACTTCGGCTCCGACATGGTGCCAACAACAACAACAAAAACCAAATACACAAGTCAACACTACACATGTTTACACTAGCAAAAAATTGATCTACAATTCATCTAAATATTAATCATGTACAAAATCTAAATCAATTAATGAAATCCACACATTACACAAATAAAATCAACTAACTAAATCTACTAAATCATCTACACCACACATATTATACTAACAACACATATAAATTAACTACGAAAATCAACTAAATCACTTAATATAAATACACTACATGTATAACTATTTGATCTAACAATTTTAACTTATTGTTTTTCATTTACAAAATTTGTCTAACTATTTCGTACTAAAATATCTAGTATATCACTAAATCAACTACACTATATCACATAAAAAAGTGATGAGGCTAGCCTCTAGGGTTGACCCTGTCTTCATGGATTCGTGGTGGACATCGTGGGAAGTGGGAGAGGTAGTGAAAGCGAACATACACCACGTAAAGAATACGATGAACTCTGCATAAACACAACACGATACATACCCGATTTCTCTCGTGGGTGGCCACCAATCTAATAAAATCCTTCGCAAAGGAGATATTGGGCAAGAAGTTCCATGATCCCAATCAGAGAGGGATGAACACCTTGGAGAGATCCTTGATAACTTAGTTCACGATCACGCAAAAAAGGGCAATCTATAGAGATCTTGTTGATAAGCCTCCCTTGGAAGGGACATGAGACTAGTGGCGGAGCTAAGGGGGGACCAGCAAGTAGGGGTGAGTATAAACAACCGAAATCAAACACACCGAAACCGAATTACAAAATCCGGTGCCTGAATGTGATAAACCGAATTTATTAATTTAAATTCGGTTTTGACGCCGAAGTAACCGAAATAACCATACAAACCGAGATACAACTGACAGGGACGTAAACCCGCTCGTCAAAAGCTTGTGTGTTGTTCGTTTGATTGTTTGTACTATAGCTTGACACTTGACAGCCCATCAGGCAAAATCCCAATAGTCCTGGCAGCCCCATCACTAATGCACGTATAAGCTGTAAATTGTAATGCACGTCTCGTTCAATTCCATTCCTAATTAATATTCAGTACCCTCAAAAAAAAAAAATCAGAAGTTCCGACGTATTTCCATGTCTTGCTATTTGCATCTATACCACTGCAGCCGCCCACCCGCATCGTGGGAACCTCAGCTGTCTTCAATCTTTATCACCACCACCGTCTCTATCGACATTCTGACCATGATCTCCAGAACCAAGAGCATGAGGTTGCGCAAGTAGAACATAGAAACTAGTCCTCGTAAACCTGGATGTAGCTACCGGCCACGGCGACTTGGCCTGAGTCCGGTGTTTATTGCCTATCGTTCGGACTAGGGGTGGGCGTTCAACCGAAAATTCGATCTTTGTATTTCGGTCTATTTTAAAATCTTTAAAAAATAAATACCAAAATTTACTTATTATATTTACTACCCGATAAATTCGGGTGCCCTATAATTCGGGTTTGGGTTCGGTCATGACCGAATTGTGTGGTAGATATTATCAAATATAAAAGTTGGATAATATTTCGTAAAAAAGATACAATTTCAGTTGTAATTTGAAAATATAATGCACTTTGCCGATTCATATCAAGTGGCGGGAATTAATAGTCAACAATATCATATTTGGCTCAGTCGAGGAAGATGAATCTATAGTGATGGGCAACTTAGGATTTGGGACTAGGCCTCTCTCATGTAACTTTCGGTCAGTTCGGTCCATTCGGGTAGCGGGAACTAATGACCGAATTAACCAAGCTACATTCGGTCTTTAAAATTTGCTATCCAATTTTCTGATCGGTCTTTTTAGTCTCGGTCTATTCAGTTATGGTTTCGCTCTTTTTCGGGTTCGGTTTTCGGTTATTGGTTTTTCTGCCCACCCCTAGTTCGGACATATTGGTTAACCGAACACCGAACCGAATATTTGGTTAACTAGAAAACCGATTAAATTTTTGTGTCTATTTCTTAAAACTCAAATTATAGAAATACCCAAAAAACCGAACGCACGCCCCTACCAGCAAGGGCCATGGCCCCCCTATGCCATGGTACAACACTTATTTTTTTTATACTTAAGACTAGATTAGTGAGGAATTTTAGTGCAAAATTACATGTTTGGCCCCCCTAATCAAGGATTAACATGGCTGGCCCCCTCTAAACTTGAATCCCGCCTCCACCACTACATGAGACACAATAAGAATTCAAATTATGATTCTTATATTATGTTCTATGTCTAAAGAAATAATGATGACCCATAGGGGTATTTATATTGCAAGGTGAGAATTGGCTAGTAGGAGAAAGTAAAAGGAATATTTCAGGGCATCAAATCCAAATATGCACACATGCTTTGAAGGTGGAACCGGGCTAGGGACCGGGCGCATCGGTGGCGACCGGCCTGGTGATCGGGCGTTTCTTGGCAACTGGCCTGGTGACTGGGCCTTACTGATTTGGCACTATTACTTGACGTCCGTAAGCATCAGTCGAATCCATCGTAGCATGAGGATACAAAGTGCTTTGATATGAAGTAGCAATCCAACCAAGGGGTATCCAAGTCACACATAGATAAGAGCGAGTTCACCTTACCATGGCGGGCTTCGGCTCGGACACAAGTCATGCGTCCACTTGGAGGACTTGGCGGTGTTGAAGTAGAGTCGTCCGTAGGGTGAGTTGTATCAAAGAGGGAGAGGCGCTCGCCGACGACGGCACGAATGGGGTGGGGCGACGAGGCAAACGGGGGGTGTGGCGACGAGGCGATGCAGACGGGACATAGTGACGAGGCGAGCCTGGACGAACGGGTGGGTCGTGCAGTGGAGATCGAAGGGGTACGTTGGGAGGAAGGACTTATGGCGGGGGAGTACCTTTTTCTAGTGCGCCAGTGGTTAATACCAGTGACATGATACCGTAGTGACGCACCACGAATGAAACATGGCTTATAAGAGTTTGCCTACTAGTGGGACAGAACCTTCCGCGGTAGAGGACCTAAGGAACCTGTCTGTCGGGATCTCGGCATCAGGCGTTGGTGGCCGGTGCAAAGTTCGTGCTCCTCCCAGAGTTGGAGGCGAGGCAGTGGCACATGGTGGTACGTACTATGGTCATAGTACAAACACTTGGCACCAAACTCCCGGCGGTTGGGTGCCTGGTCACATGGCCGTGTCCAAGCATCTATCAGGTGCGCCGATGGGACAATCCATGTTATGTGTCACTTCACTTGATGGTCTTCACTACCCAACCGAGAAGGATAAGAAAACGACCGGTACAAGCAAACAGAGAGATCTCATCATCTCAGCGGGTCCTCGTCCTCCCACAGATTATTTTCAGTGATGCTGTGCTGCTCACTGCATCGGATTGGCCATCTTCTGGGCGATGGTGTTTTCTTCTGCGGCAGCTGCTATGCAAGAACAGAAACGAATATCGTCAGTTCAAAAGAATCCCTCGAAATAAAAATTCAGAAGACGCAGCCGTCAATAATCCTGACCGCGCGGCATTGATGTTACTGAACAACGCCATAATCTGTACTACTACTGTGCAGTGTTATAATTTCCCCACAGTTCGACCCATCCAAGATAGTCAGCCGCGTGTGGACAGACCTAGAGCAAATCAGGAGGTTCCCTTGTGAAAGCTGAACAAGACCTTTGAAGACCTGAAGACCAATGTACAATGATATTGCCAAATCAACAGACTAGGAAAAGGAAGAAGCAAGGTTCAGTAGATCAACGTGTGCTCAGTCATATAAGATTGCGGGTCAAGACACCAGGACAGAATAAAGCCAAAAGGCAACACAGTGTGCAACTTACACCAACCAAATCTTCATATTCAAGGACAGCACGCAGGAGGGGAACCTTTTGAATGCTTTTCCTGGGCATGCAAGTCAGCATTTGAAGCCAGTGACTGAAACTTTTAGCACACAAGATAGCATAAAGGCGAGTGAACGGCACCCAGCAGTTCACATGGTGTTTTGGGGGGAATGATGCTGCGGCCATCCTCACTGTCTTCTCACCGGACTATCAGTGACATCTCAAATCGGCATCGTATCTTTATTTGGTTGTAGCAGGCTTATTAGCGACTAACCATTCAAATGGTGTGTTTCTTTTTCCCTTTTGCTTGTCCCATCAGGGTGTGTGTTACTTGGCATGGAAATCACATGACGAGATTCGTACGAGAGCTTATATCATTACCAAAGGCAACACACAATCAACAGTGATAAAGCAGATTCATACGATAGCTTATATCATTACAAAAATTGTACTAAATCGGCGACACTTGCTATGGATCAGAGGGAGTAGCATATTTCAGTTAGCAATCCTTTTATAAGTACTGCATACTACATAGAACTAATTAGGCTACATTTCAAATCAATGTGACTTGCCTCTATATTGATTTCATGTCCAACACCTCCTAGAGGTGTTAAACTGTAGACACCACAAGTCAGCCAATTCATTAGTTGGTATTTCTCGAAGATGATTTTTGGTCGAACAACCCAAGCAGGGTGAACCCATTTCATCCTTCCCTGTATAGAAAAGCACGGTGAACCTCTGCTGAATGCAATTATAGAACGATATTTTCTCAGTATTGAAATATAAACTTACTGATTTGTGCATTTGCCGCAAGATAAATGACATTTTTTTGGGGTAAATTACTAAATTATCTGACGTTCTCTCAAACAACACTCCACATCGCTGCAAATGTTTGTATTTTACCGTGTATATTGGCATTTTGCAGGTTAAAAAATGAATCTAAAGTACTCCCTCCGTCCCAAAATAAGTGACTTGAGTTTGTCTAGATTCGCATGTACCTATATACTAAAACGTGTCTAGATACATAAACCCACGTCACTTAATTTGGGACGGAGGGAGTATATTTTATGCCAACAGTATTTCTAGTTCAGATGTCGGTGTCAGAGTCTAGCAGCTTCCAGCCCATCAGGACAACATATGGGCTACAGAGCCAGACCAAAGTGTTTCCCCTCCTAGTCCTACCGAGGCTTATAGCAGAAAAATGAAGGAACATTTTGTCCACACCATTGATTGT
Organism: Avena insularis; assembly: GCA_023614405.1. Lineage (NCBI taxonomy): Eukaryota > Viridiplantae > Streptophyta > Magnoliopsida > Poales > Poaceae > Avena > Avena insularis. The sequence goes on along the minus strand of CM042696.1, from coordinate 87,200,586 downwards.
GTTGTAGTTTTGGAAAAGGACGATGCTTTAGCGTAACCACACGTCCTTAAAATCAGCATATCAAAAACTTCTTTGGATTTTATAATGCTGATAAGACAAAAAGGGTGTGAATTATAGGAAAGAAAACCAATTTACCTTTCAGATTAGCAGCATTTTCATGAATAGCCTTGCAACTTGTTTCAGAACTGTCTTAGGTAGTACCTTAGTTTCTTACTCCCTCTGTTCCATAATATAAGCCTTTTTAGAAAGCTAAAACAGCTTGCAAAAATGCTTACATTGTGGAACAGAGGTAGTACTGTGCTGCCACCTTGAGCAAGCATGACAGATGATCAAGCGAACGGTTTGACGAGGCTGAACTTTTTTGACAGCAAGGTAGAAGCACCAGACATGCAGCAACTGCTTAGGCAGGCCAGGAAATGGCTCACCGGAAAGCAATTCTGTGCAGAAGAAATAATAGGACAATAGATCACACATTACAGCAGTGACATGGTCATGAGGAAGAACAGATTAAGCAGATCGATCTTCAAACCTCTGTAGTTTGCAAATACAAGGATGGAAGGAAGCGGTTTTCTCACGCGAACCCAAATAACAGACCATTTTGATAAATAATGTATATATATATGAGAACTTTGAAAGAAAACTCCATTTTAGTGTGATCAGGTGAAACTTCTTCAAGTCATTTTGATTGTGCGGCAAAAACACCGTAAAGTTTAGCTTCTGTCATGGACAAACACTCTCGGGAGGACAACCCAACTTTCTTTTCGTGAACTGACCATCGCTGACTGAAGGTGAGCGCACTGCAAAATGCAGCCCCTGCAGGAGAAAGTATGTAAATTTGATTCATAACACACTTTTCTCTCTGCGCTCTGATAATTTGCCCCATCCTCTGTCACTTACACGTGGGGTCCAGGCTAATTATTTTTCTTAGAGCTGCCTATTCTATTAGAAGAGAGAAAACCTGAACACGATACAGAGAGCATGTTTAGATTACGGTGGAAACATGCGAAAACCACTGAGACCGAAACCACACACGCGTCCAGTTATAAGGAAAACCAGACGAAAAAACCACCACGGCCTGTTTTTCAGGAGAAACAGGCGAAAACTGCTAAAGTGCAAAAATGTAGAAAATAGTAATATTTCTGATAAGGTAAACCACCTGGCTGACAGGCTGAGACGTAGAGTATACCAATTACTCCCTCCGTTCTAAAATATAAGATGTTTTAAGCTTTTTGAAAGGAGTGTATCTAGACCAATTTTATTGTCTATGTTCATCTAGATTTAGAGTGAATCTACACACTAAAAAGATTCAAGATACACTCCTTTCACAAAGCTAAAACATCTTATATTATGAAACAAAGGGAGTAGGTATTAATGAAAATAAGGAAGCATTAACACACAAGACAATAAAATGGCAAGAAATTATTGGTGGAGATTAGGGTACACCTCGGTATAAACCAGCATTAATATACTAGGAAACTATAGAAGGCAAGAATTAATCGACTCACTCAAAAAATTACTTGCGCATTAATCTCCAAGATTTGCTTCCCCCCTACATAAACACCAGCACGCATCCAAAGAACATGACTTTGGTGGTGAAATCGACCAACGACAGTAGAGGAGAAAGAATAGGTAACTACCTCTCATGGCACATATCAGGAACTACACACATGCCCTGTGCTTACTAGCTCTTGTGGCCATGGCTACCACTTTCTTGTCATGCCATGCAGCAGGGCCAGGGAGGGACATAGGTATGCCTATCTACATTCTATCTTTCTTTCTTTCATGATATCTGCACTCACATTTGGATGGCCAAACAAATCTTCGCCTGCTGAGTTATCTGTGCTGTTTGTGCTTTGTGCATAGGTACAACAAGCGGGTTTTCAAAATTGTGTGTAGCTGCGGAAGGTTGTGCGCCCCCAGTACAACTGAGCGGCAACATTGTGTGCAAGGCTTACTGCGTTCAACGAGGTTATGACAAGGATACAAGCTCCTGCGCACCAGATGGTAGTGGCACCTGCTGCTGTGATAAGAAGTGAGAAATGCCAATGTGCTAGAAAGATATTTGCGCGTGATGGTGGATAGTTGTTTATGCACACATCGATTTAGCTTATACAAAAACGACCAATAAAGTATATTTGTTGATTTATATGTTCTCCCTGATGCTTCCCTGGAAAAATCTTTCGATCTCCTTATCGGAATAAACCATGACTATCGCTGAGAACAATATATCAATAGGAAGATTGGAAATCTCTCACTTCTATGGAACGGGCAATAGTAGACCCTTGGTCATAGTTGGTTACCGTGAAATCGATAGCTATAAACACTATCGGAGTCCTGCGATCAGATAACTAAGATAACTAATTCTTGGTCGGTTTGGTCAGTTCACAACTATGACTGATGGAATAACCCCTTCATTCTAACCTGTTCTAGCCTGTGAAATGACTCAAACTTTTCATGTCGGTTTATATTATTAGTCTATTAAACCTCATGAGTCGTGGCGCACGGGAACAAGTCATGAATATCCGTGGGAGCAATTAATACAAATCGACAGAAAACTTGAAAAACTGGATAAGTGCTCAGAAACAATTCACATGAAAAGCTAAATAAGGCAGAAGATTTCTTACATGTGTTTGCAGTATAAACAAGTAAGGCATGCCAACAAATAAACCGCAGTCAGAAATTACGAGCCTGCCTAAGGTTATGACAGTCAAAACCTCTGAACTAGGAAGAAAGGAAAAGTACTACCGAAAACCTCTCTATGGTCTGCTGGCTGGATTATAGTGCCTGCTAAGCTGGGTTTATTCAAATATCTAATAGCTAAGTCAGTAAAATATGTAGATGAAACTGAAATAAAGGCTAAACAGAACAATTATCCTTTAATTCTTCCTTGGCACAACAACTTTAATAAATTAGTATCTAAGCAAATCAATTAGCGCAGAGAAAGGAACCCTAAATAGCACATGGGAGCAGATGAAAGAAAGGAAACAGGGTTTTCTAGACAAAAGAGAGAATATCAGGAAAAGTAATGTTGGATTATTAGGCATAATTTTCACAATTAATTTTAATATATATATCATGACTATACCAGCTACGAACATGTAAAATTCTAACATACTAGATGTATTAATCAACATGAACATATCAGTGCATATGCAAGATCAGCCATACAATAGTCACATATCGGATCACGGTATACATACCAATCGGTTGCAGATGAAGTGGCCGTGGTTGCAGCGACCTGTTGGTGAAGACGGCGTTGATGTCATCGAACATACTGAGCCCGAAGTCCCGCGGATCGGCCAGGAACGTGAGCTGTGATGACGTGCTTGAGCAGTCGCGCGGAGGGCTTCCAAAAACCTTATTCACCCTCTCCGGTACAAGATCGCAAAGATGAGTGGTTCCGGAGACCTGCTCTCCCATTCGCCGGTGCACGCCGGCGCTCGGGATGGAGTAGATTACGGCAACGGCGCAAGCAGAGAGGTTGGTAAAACCCTAGATTGGTTCGGTGTACTATGACGGTAGCCGCGTAGGACTTTATATAGAGCGGTTCAGGAAACCCTAACGGAGGCGAATGTGGGCCGAGTCCACGTTGTGCACGCTCGGGTCGGTTACAGTAGCCCATGATCTGGGAGCGACCTGAATAGGTTGTCTGTTGACATGTCTGTCAAAACCTCATAATTTTCCTGAGCATCTTAAAGCTCGGCTCGGCGAGATTCCTGCAACCCGCGGCGCGCACGCATCATGATGGGCGGTGTGTGTGCGTGCGAGTGGCAGCTTCGGCGGAGGAGGAGCGAACGTGTAGCTTTCATCTTCTCACTTACTTTACTAGGTGGTGAAATACTCCACCTTATAAGGTGGTGCAACTCTCCTCCCACTTTCCATGTGGGACTAAACTTTAGCTCTCACTCCACTCCCATGTGAGTTGCCTTAAACATGGGCTCAAACACATGTGAACTACCACAACCATAGGCTTTGAGATTTAGGGAAAATCTGAAATCTACATGGGCATATTTAGTTTAGCCCATTATTCCTAACAAGTAAAACTAATAGTGGAACATATGTTGCCAAAATGGAAGTGTATGGAGCGTTTTTATTTTGGTCATACATGTTCACATTACAGATGTATAATACTTCCTACAACTATAGTAATTATTATTAGAATATGTATATTAGTTGTATATGTGTAGCTTAGGACCATTCTACAAACTTTATTTTCCTTTTGTGTTCTACAAACTTTATTTTCCTTTTTTTCTTCTTTTGAAAACCCTGGCAAAGATTCATTTCATGATGTAGTTTTTTAGCTTTAATTCTACATGTAACATGACATGTTTGAGTTTGTCATTTTACTTATGTTGAGAACACTAGCCTACCAACAATTCCTAACCTCCGGGTGAAACTGAGTCATAATAATTTCCTAGTACAATGTATATAAAAAAATGTAATGATGTCTTTTACCTTACTAGTATAAATACTTATTCACATTAAATTTTCATATAACTTTGAGACCACATGGCCCCATCATGAATAAAATTATCAATATATGCCAATATTGGAGATAATGAAACATTTGGAATTTGCAAATCATGCAAGTTGAATGATGTTAGTTCTGAATTTTCCCCCACTATTTCTTCTTAAACCATATTTGCTCACTCATGATATTTTACCACTAAACTGTGGAGCATAAACTACGATGGAAGGGAGAAAAGTGTCAAGATTCAGACATGAGAACAAGAACACTATCTTAGAAATTGTGCTTAGTGCAATAAACAACTACAAGTGCAAGTGAAACAAGTCAATTGTGTAACTGAACTTCTCCGCGTGTCTCCGAAAATGAACTGAAGAAGAAAATAATATAACACAATCAGAGGATCTAAAAAATTCACCAAAATTGACAGGTTCATGCCCAATCAGCACATAAGATTTAGACATATCAAATAGAAAATAATAAACATGCAGAGAACAGAAGAAGAATACCATATCTCATTTAAACTATGTCTAGAGCATCATGTCGGTTTAATTCCCTTGTATAGCCATAGCATTGGTTGAACCAAAGAGGAATGTCATGACTCATGATCAAACACTTAAAAAAGAATAGAACTAGAAAGATAAAGATTGATTTTGGCTAGACATACAATGGGATGATACAAAGTGTAACATCTATGCTGCATTTTCGAATACATAAAAACACAAGTGATGCTTGCATTATCACTACAAAATAGACACTTACTACTACCTTCCAATTCCCTCTTCTATGTTCACTATTAGAGGAAAACTTCAATTTTCAGAGGAACTTTAGTAGACCATAATTTCTCCTGGCTTCTCCCATGAAGGAGGACCTCCCTACTGGGGCGGGGGGACAGTGGAAAGGGGTGAACGGGTTTTGTGGCAGAAAACAAAAAAATTACTACGCGGGAACACACCTAGCCAGGATCTATCTAGAAAGTAATGAAGTAACGGAGGGATACATTGGTAACATACCCTTATATACTGTAAGCATGTAACGCTCATGCAGGAATATGAATGATGTAGTCGTACCCGTCTGACCTCAAGGTCGCGAAGCTTCTCGCACGTCACCCCTTGTCCAGGTCCTTGTATGACGGTCTGGTGCCACTAATAGCAGCACCCCCTAGGTATTCGCACATGTATGGTGCAAAACGATGACTCACTGATACATTGCAAATGTATCTATATTTTTGATGTTCCATGCTTGGTTTTATCTACTTTCTTGTGTTTTGTTCCAACTTTGGAGTACTTTTCATATGATTTCTTGGACTAACCTATTAACAAGATGCCACAGTGCTAGTTTGAAAGAACATTTCATGTTTTCCTATGTTTTGCGTGTTAGATAACAATACTATGGAGACTTTTCATGTGTGCTAAGTATGCCCAGAAAGTTTTGAGGGGGGCCGGATAATCCGCCCTTCCAAGGGCCGGATAATTCGGCCTACCTCATCTCTCAAGGAAGCCAAGGCGCGCCGCTCTGTGTCCAGTCGGATTTTCTCCCGGAAAATCCAAACTGGGGCGATTTTTCCTTCCCAGGCCGGATAATCCGGGTTTCGCAAGGGCCGGATAATCCGGCCCCAGTTTTCGAGCAAAAGGAGCCAAGGCGTGTCGCTCGGTATCCGGTCGGATTTTCTACCGGAAAATCCAAACTGGGGCGGTTTCTCTTCCCCAGGCCAGATAATCCGGCCTTCGCATAGGGCCGGATAATCCGGCCCCCAGAAGTTGATCAAGGGCAAGCTCGGCGCGACGCTCTGTGAGGGGGCGGATTATCTACCGGATATTCCGAGTCTGGGGCGGTGTTTTCCCTAGGCCGGATAATCTGGCCCCCAAAGTGTGCATCGGATGGTTTTTGGAAGGGGGTATAAGTACCCCTTCTTCCCCAACGTCCATAACTCTTGATTCATTTGAATTCGACCAGACCCTGTGCAAGAGCTCTAAATCTCGATCTCCCACTTCAACCACCCTAAGGTCTTGATCTTTGGTGGAATTGAAGGAGGAGAAGTTCATCATCAACATCAAGAATCAAGCGCTTCAACTCCTCTCCATTCACTTGGAGAAATCCCTGATCTAGTATTCTCGTTAATACCTAGATCGTGTTATTGTATTTGACAACTTTGTTCTTGTGGCAGCTTGTTGTCATTTCGGGAGCCTCCAAGTTGTTGTGGAGTTGTTGCCCCGCTAGTTGTGTAAAGGCGTCTGTGCCCGCCTCGAAGGGTACCTATAGTGGAAGGTGGATCAGGCCTGTTGTGGCGAGATCCATCGGAGAACAGGGTGAGGCCTTTTGTGGCGTGGTGGTCTTAGTACCGCCCACCCCTCCAACGCAGACGTACTTCCCTTAACAAGGAAGGAACTGCGGTCAAACAAATCATGTGTCTCCGCGTGCTTCACTTCGGTTCACTCGTTCCTCTTCCACTCGCTCCTTACTCGCTAGTAGATAGCTTTGCATATAGGGAAATTCCACACATTAGTTTATCTAGAGAATTTACCTTTCTGCTAAGCCTAAAATTGAAAAAGAATTAAAAATTGGTGTAGCACCTATTCACCCCCCCCCCTCTAGGTGCCCATACGATCCATTTCAATTGGTATCAGAGCCCCGGCTCTTAATTCGGTCTTAACCGCCTAAGAGTAGTATGGGTACAAGGGATGATGGAAATGAGGCTATGGAAAAGGTCACAATGGATGATCTCAAGTCGTTGGAAACAACCTTGTTGAAATCCTTTGAGGCCAAGATGGAGGAGATGAATCAAATGATTGCTCGCCTTACATCATCCATAGCCCCATCTCCATCCTCCTCTGAGGCTCCCTCACCATCATCTAAGGAAAAGGGTAACACCGGATCTAAGGATGGTGATGTGGAAGGTGAAAAACTAAATGGTTCCACCTCCAAAAAGGGAAGTGGTAAGGAGGAATATAGTGAGGTTCGCCATGTATATTCCCCCGACCCACCTATCCCTCATCCTCATATAAACAATAGGGGTGATCCACCCAAGCTCACTGCATCTTCTTTTAACCAATGGCAATTTCTAATCAAATCTCATGTTTGCAACTCCTCTATTGAATTGTGGAGGATCATTGAAGAAGGTCTTCATGTTGGAGATCAAACCAATCTAACAAGAAGGGAAGTTGTGGATAGCCAGGTGAATGCCACTGCTCTCCACATGATACAGCTGGGTGTGGGTCCCAAGGACATGCCACACATTGAACATTTCAACACGGCTAAAGAGGCGTGGGATGCTCTTACGGACCTTTTTGTTGGAAATGAAAGCATGAGAAGAAACCGGTATTATGCCCTTAGTAACGAAGCTGAGGGATTCTACATGTTGGATGGTGAAAACCATGAGGACATGTATAGAAGACTCAAGGGCATCGCAACAACATTTCGGAAGCATGGGGCCACTCACATTGATGATGCATGGATAAAAAGGAAGTATGTGAGTGCCTTAATGCCTTTCGAACCGACGGATTTGAAGAGCTTGAAAGGTAGAAACAACTATCATCAAATGACATCCAATGAAGTCATGCAAGAAATGGCTTCATTCAAAGTGGCGGCAAAGAATGCTGAAGATGCCCGTGCTCGGGCTATTGGAATGCAAAAGGGTGTCAATATGGCTCTCAAAGCCAATGTTGCTGAGCAAGAGGATGATGAAGGAGCATTTGAGAGGATATCCATGGACTGCCCCGATGAGTTCAAACGTGCTCATGGTGAGTACATGGCATTCTATGCAAGGAACTTTTGGAAGGACCCTGCCAAAGCCAAGTCTGAACTTGAGCGCAAGAACGGGTCAAATGGAAGAAGAGAAAGTGGCCCAAGATTGAGAACTTGCTTCAACTGTGGAGATAGACTGCACTTTGTAGCCGAGTGTCCTTATGAAAATAGAGAAGACAATGGTGGCAGGCTCATTCTCAAAGAGAAATCCAAAGTTCCTAAGAAGAAGCCATCTGCTAAGAAGAATGGTCCTTTCAAGAAGCAACCCAAGATGGTCCTTGTAGCTCAAGAGGAATACTCCTCCGCAAGTGAAGATGAAGAGGATGATGATAGTTCCCGTGAAGTGGCTGCTATAGCCACCACATCGACTCCCTCCTCTCTCTTTGAATCGCCGAACGAGAACGCCATCAACAACAACGCCACTTGCCTAATGGCAAGAGGATCCGAGGTATTGACTTCTAACTCCTCATTTTCTAAGGCTAACATAATTTTGGATATGGATGATCATGACAGTCTTGAAATGAAAGAAGAAGTTATTGCCTTGGATATTTTTTTTCACTAACCTACAAGGTGAGCACAAACTCCATTTTGATACTCTTATGAGTCAACTTGCTCGAGCCGAAGATCTCCTTGAAGAAAAGGGCAGAATTGAAAGAGAAGATGCTTTGGAGATAGCCTCTTTGAAGAATGCCTTGGAAGAGGAAGAGGAAACTTGAGTTTCTTTGGAAGAAAGACTCGAATCCCTAGAGGAGTCACAAGAAGAAGCTATAGCTCAGCTCATTAAAGAACGTGACCATGCCCTTGCCAAGGTAAAGAAACTAAAGAAAGAAAAGATTGATTTTGGGGCTGTTCATGCTAGACTTTTGGAGAAGTTTGATGATCTTGAAAGTGCTCACAAGGCATTGAAGAGTGATCATTCTACTCTAAATGAGTCTCATGACCAGCTCCAAACTCAATTGAAACGGTATAATGTACCAAGTACCTCATCTTCATCCTTTGGAAAAGAAGATCTTGCAAGGAGTTCTCAACACAAAGGTAAAGGGGTTATTGATGAGATACTGAGCATGCAAAGGTCAAACAACAGTAAAGAAGGTCTTGGTTACATATCCAAGATAAAGAGCAAGAAAAACAAGAAGAACAAGAAGAACAAGACTGCTCAATCGAAGACTAGCAACATTACCAATGACAAGACTAATTATGATGGTTTTGCAGGATCAACAATCCTAACCCGAACTATATTGTGATTCTTATGGTGATGTTTATGCTAGTTATGTAGGGCCTTATGATTGTTACATTCCTTGGTCTATTTGGGTTCCCAAGACCCTTGTTACTAACATGAGAGGACCCATTGAAAAATGGGTACCTAAAACCAAGAAGTAATTTTCTTGCAGGGCTATGCTTCCGGTGGTTCTAAATGGGTACTCGATAGCGGTTGTACGAGTCATATGACCGGAAGCAAGGAGATCATCACAGAGATGCGGCCAAACCTTGATCACATTACCGTCTCCTATGGTGACAAGTCAAAATCTGAGGTATTGGGTCTCGACAAAGTTGTGGTGGCTCACGATATCTCTCTCGTGGACGTCATGCTTGTTGAGACCCTGCATAACTTACTTTCTGCTCGTGCCCTTGGTAAGATGGGCTTTGTAGTTTACATTGATGCTGATTTGGTGGTACTCTTGTGGAGCAAGTCTCTAAAAGTCGCTTCGTGGATATGTCGAAACGACCAGACACGTGGTAGACTTTTCGGAGAAAACCACTACAGGTCCGATGTGTCTTTTCGGAAAGGTCGACGCTGGTTGGTCGTGGCATCACGACTAGCCCACGTCAATATGAGAACTTTGCAAAGTCTCCACAAGGGTGGCCACATTCTTGGACTAAAAGAAAATGTCTCTTTTGCCAAAGATCGTGTTTGCAGGGCGTGTGTTGAAGGGAAAATGCATGATTCACCTCATCGAAGGAAAACCATTATCTCTTCAAAAAGGATCTTGGAGCTCCTTCATGTGGACCTCTTCGGACCTCCATCTCATGCAAGCCTCGGTGGGAAGAAGTATTGTCTAGTGATTGTTGATGATTACTCAAGATACACTTGGGTTTATTTCTTCAAGTTGAAGAGTGAAACTCAACAAATTATCATCGACTTCGCCAACGAGGTTCAACGTCAACACAACGTCCCCATTCTGGCTATAAGGAGTGATAACGTCTCGGAGTTCAAGAACTACACCTTAAATGAGTTCCTAAGTGAAGAGGGGATAAGACATCAATATTCCGCTGCGTACACCCCTCAACAAAATGGTGTAGTCGAGAGGAAGAATCGAACTATAATGGACATGGCAAGATCAATGTTGGCCGAATTCAAATCTCCATATAACTTCTGGGCTGAAGCAATCTCTACTTCTTGTCATTCATCCAATCGCTTATACCTCCGCAAGATTTTGGACAAGACTCCGTATGAAATACTTACCGGTAACAAGCCAAACATCTCATACTTTCGGGTATTCGGGTGTAAGTGTTTCTTTCTTATTAAAGGAGTTCGTTTATCTAAGTTTGAATCTAAGGCTCTAGAAGGTATTTTTGTTGGTTATGGTGTCGAATCTCACACATATAGAGTCTACAATAAGCTCTCTGGAACTGTTGTAGAATCTTGTAGTGTGGTGTTCGAGGAAAATGACGGTTCCCGTGCGGAGCAAGTTGGTGTTTGTGATGCAGATGTTGAAATACCCCAAGATGCCATAAGAAGAATGGGCATGGGATTCTTCCGCCCCATTGAGGAACCCCTTGTGGCGGACCGGGAAGGACAATGCTCTACTCATATAGAGCCCTCATCTACACATATGCAACATGCTCCAACCACGAGGGCAACTTCTACACCATCTCCATCAACTGCTGAAGGTCAAGATGCTCTAGAAAGCTCCAGGCCGGATTTTCCGGTGGATACCGGATTATCCGGCCACCCTGCTCCAGCTGTCCATGCAGCTCCTGGTGGTGAAGATATCAACACATGCTCCAGGCCAGATTTTCCGGCTGACCCCGGATTATCTGGCTCCTCGCTAGGTCAAGCAAGTCCTAGGCTTCCTGATGATGCTGCTGCAAGCCCTCCCAGGCCGGATTATCCGGCCACTTCTTTGGCCGGATTATCCAGCCCTGACTCTCCAGTTCTGCAGCCTCCTGTTATGGCTACGGACTCACCTCAAGGGCATGCATCTCCACCACCTGCTACTGATGTTCCAGCTACTGATCAAGGCGGAGAAAATGCCTCCAATGAAGACTCAAGTGATGAATCTCCTCCACCAAGAGACAACAAACTTATTGAACTTTGTCGCAAGGCTCGGGCTGATCGTAACCTTGAGTTGAGAGGTCACACTCTCGACAAGGTTGTTGGTGATCTTCGACGAAGGGTGTCTACTAGAAGAGAATTGGCCAGTTTTGGTGAGCATCAAGCTCATATCTCCATGGTGGAACCTAAGAAGGTCTTTGAAGCTCTTGTAGACCCAGACTGGGTTATTGCTATGCATGAAGAATTGAACAATTTCGAGCGCAACAAAGTCTGGAAACTAGTGGAGAAACCCAAAGAGTGCCACAATGTTATCGGCACCAAGTGGATTTTCAAGAACAAGTAGGATGAGAATGGCATTGTTGTGAGGAACAAGGCAATACTTGTGGCACAAGGTTACTCACAAGTTGAGGGCATCGACTTCGGCGAGACTTATGCTCCTGTGGCTCGCCTTGAGTCCATCTGTATCCTACTTGCTTATGCTGCTCATAACAATTTTAAGTTGCAGCAAATGGACGTCAAGAGTGCCTTCCTTAACGGTCCTCTACATGAGTTGGTATACGTAAAGCAACCCCCGGGGTTTGAGGATCCTAACTTCCCGAACCATGTCTACAAACTCGATAAGGCACTCTATGGCCTTAAACAAGCCCCACGTGCGTGGTATGAGCACCTTAAAGAGCTTTTGTTAGATCATGGCTTCGAAGTTGGGCAAATCGACCCCACTCTTTTTACTAAGAAGGATAAGGGGGAGCTCTTTGTATGCCAACTATATGTAGACTATATCATTTTTGGTTCTACTAACAAAGCTTTTAACGATGAATTTTCAAAGCTTATGACTGACAGGTTTGAGATGTCTATGATGGGGGAATTACGGTTCTTTCTTGGATTCGAGATCAAGCAACTAAGAGAAGGAACCTTTATTAATCAAGCAAAGTACATCCAAGACATGCTCAAGAGATTCAAGATGACGGATCTAAATGGTGTCGCTACTCCGACAAACAAAGTGTCATCTCGAACTCAACCCTCATGGTAAAGATGTGGACCAAAAGGTATACCGGTCCATGATCGGCTCTCTTCTTTACCTCTGCGCATCTAGACCCGATATTGTGTTGAGTGTGGGAGTGTGTGCAAGGTATCAAGCAGCTCCTAAAGAAAGCCACTTAGTGGCGGTCAAGAGGATCTTTCAATATTTAGTTCATTCCCCCAACTTTGGTCTTTGGTATCCCAAGGGCTCCAATTTCTCTTTATGTGGTTATACTGACTCAGATTGGGCTGGTGATAACGATGATCGGAAGTCAACTTCTGGAACTTGTCAATTCTTGGGAAGATCTCTTGTATGTTGGTCCTCCAAAAAGCAGAATTGTATATCTCTCTCCACCGCCGAAGCTGAATATGTTGCTGCTGCCAGCGCTTGTACTCAATTATTGTGGATGAGGCAAACTTTAAAGGAATACGGTGTCAATTGTGACAAAGTGCCTCTTTTATGTGATAATGAAAGTGCTAGCGCATAATCCAGTTCCTCTTTTATGTGATAATGTGATAATGAAATTGCGTACAATCCAGTTCAGCACACAAGGACGAAGCATATTGAGATTCATAACCATTTCATTCGTGACCATGTTGCTCGAGGCGATATCGATCTATCTTTTGTGAGCACGAAGAACCAACTGGCGGATATCTTTACAAAGCCACTTGATGAAGCAAGATTCTGCTATTTGAGGAATGAGCTAAATATCATTGATTCTGGGAGTTTGTCTTGATTACCCATGCACCCACTCGTACATTTCTCAATCCTTGTTTGGTCTAGGTGTGGGCATGGATATAGGGGGAGTGTGGTCCTAACTTATTGGGCTAACCCTCCCCCCATAATGCCAATAGCAAGTTATATCATTTCTCTTAATATCATGTTGTGATATGTGAGCTTATTGATGAGTATTGGTCGTGAACCCAAGATATATCTTCACGGTGTCACACCATACACTCCAACAAGGTGGCTTCGGCCACCGCCCTCTCCTTTGTGGAGAAGTGGATCTTTTTGGATGTTATTTGCTCTCTCATGTTCTTATGGGAATCACACTCAATCTTGGCTTTTATTTGATTTGGATCTTGCAATTTTGAGTGTCTAGTACCATCTCCGTTTGGCATTCTCAATCCTAAGCCTTCCCTACCCCTAAGACATCTATTCTTGCACACAAGTCCCTTGTACACCTTGTGGGGGTGTTGTTTGGGGATGCGCGGGCCTGGTTCTGTGTATAACAGAATCCTAGATTTTAGGCTGGATAATCCGGCCCAAGTGTTGGCCGGATAATCCGGCCCTGGCAGATTCGATCTTAAAGGGCAGGGCTCGGGGAGAAGGGCTCATAACAAGCAGCACTTCTCCCCCAGCCCTCTCCTTCTCCCCTGCCGCCGCCTGCCGCCCCTCACCCTCCCCGGAGCCTCTCCGGCCACCGGATTTTCCGGGCCTTCCCGGATCTTCTTCTCCGCGCCTCCGGGTACCTTCTCCTCCGTGTTCTTCCTCCAATAAGTGAGGGTAACTCCCTCTCTCCCCATCGTTGGCTAGATGTGTATCTTGTTGGATGGAACGTTGTCTAGAAGGATGTGTTTTCGCATAGAACTCGTAGTCTTACAGTTTCTAGGCCCGATCTACTTTTGTGCATGCATTCTTGGTGAAATCGAAAATTTCTGCCAGGGCCGGATTATCCGCCCCTGTCCAGGCCGGATAATCCGGCCTGACGGATTCAAGTCTGCTTCAGTTTCACTATGGTGTATGTATTGAGTAGTTTTGACCTATAAACTTTTTGCCTACTTGTTCCATGCTCTCTCCTGGACTTGTGTGTATGCTTATCCCCTTGCTAGCGCCCTTATTCTCCTCACAGGTGGTTCCGGTGTTCCCAAGACCTACAAGCACAGTCCTCGCTCAAGATACTTTCGGGACGACGGACAAGGTAACCTAGTGGACGAAGTTGAATTGAGGAGAAGGAAGAACGAAGAGAGGCGCATGGCTGAACAATCAAAGAGGACTAGGAAGGGGGTGTCCAAGAGGAAGGGCAAGGATCCCAAGATCAACTACAGGGCTCTGGATGCGGTCTCCTTCTCTGCCATACGTCGTCGTGACTTGTTCGCTGAGCTGCCTCGTGATGATGAGCTGGGGGATACCCGGTTTTGGTGTGCCGAACAGAAAGGGATTTATGAAGACATCTATGCCAGGCTGAACATTAGGCCTATGCACCCTCTGGTACTTGCTGATGCTTTGGAGAAGGCGCATCTTGTGGATGCGATGTATGTGGCTGAGAGGATGGGGTTGCACCATCTCTTGTCCCTCTAGTGCTCCTTTGACTCTGAGGTGGTGAAGCAATTCTTCTCCACTCTGGTGATTTGTGGTGATGAGCGTCGCACTATGAAGTGGATGACTCATGACAGGCCCATGACTGCTGATTTTCACGTGTTTGCTGAGGTTTTGGGGTACTCCTTCCGCAGCAGGGATAGAGCCTGTGGCCACCGCATCATCACTCAGTTGAAGCCCAACAAGGATGCTGCTCTCTCCGCAGTAATCGTGGACAATGGAATTATCGGTACTGTGGCTGGTCTTGCTCCCATCTATGCTGCATTGGTGGGTCTCTTCCGTGACTCTATTACACCGAGTGGGGGCAACAATGATAGCATCCGTGGTCACCTTGTTCAGCTACTTCAATTTTCTCATGAGGTTGCCTCCTGCGAGGAAGAGTCAGTGCAGTACAGGCTGGATGTCATGGATTTCATTTACCATGAGTTGTGTGATGCTATGTTCAACCGTCTATCCATTCCCTATGCACCCTACATTATGTTGCTCATCCGCCACCTGCTTCCTGCCGAGGAGTTCCACATTGACTCGGTGCACAAGGCCAAGAAGATTTACAACAAGGTTCGGAAGATTGCTCACCCCTCCTCTGCTCCTGAGGGTCTCATGAGGGATGCTCGTAGGCCCCCAGTGCCTCCCGTGGCCCGCGAGATCAAGCAGCTGAACTGGTTCCAGCGTCACATCCTCTGCATGGGCGTGGACACACGCAAGGGTCAGTATGAGGCCTACAGGCAGCGCCATGAGTTGGCTCACTCCCAGCAGCTCATTCTCCACCATGTGTCTGGCGCTTCGGGTGCTCCTCCGGCTCCTACACCTCCCACTCCATATGCTCGGTGGAACTCTTCCTCCGGGCTGAACTATGGTGAGCTGGAGCGTCACTTGTTCCCCTCTGCGCCTGCTGCTGATGCTGATGATGAGGAAGGTGACACTGAGGAGCTTGAAGATGAGGATGAGGAAGAGCATGAGGACGAGGACGAGGACTATTATGAGTGATCCCCTGGGGCGCTAGCATCGCTCTTCTCCCTTTTTGGTGTCTCGATGCCAAAGGGGGAGAAGTAGTTCTATTAGGTTGTCCGTGGATTTGCATGGGTCAGGCATAAGCACTTGCACTTTTTATTCATTATTTCTTGCTTATGCCCATTTAGCATTGAATTTTTATATTCGTGGTTTGTGATTTGTGGTTGAGACTTTATGTGGTTGTCTGGATGATACCTATGGACTTCATATCATGGATTATGCTCATGGTTATATCTATTCATGTCCTATTGCAGGTGGTTTATCACGGAAGGCACGCGCTCATAATGGTTATCCAATAATAATTGTGATTTATGTCAAGGATGCCTATTCCCTACTTCGGTGGTATGTGGTTTTGCCCTTTTTTCTATGGAATAGATTCACCTATGTGTGTGCATTTGTATTCCAATACAAAACTCTATTATGCACACATTGAGGGGGAGTCCCTTCCATAGTTATCTCTGTTTGTCTTGTGTCTTTCTCCTGCAAATCCTGGTATTGTCATCTAACACCAAAAAGGGGGAGATTGAAAGAACATTTCATGTTTTCCTATGTTTTGCGTGTTAGATAACAATACTATGGAGACTTTTCATGTGTGCTAAGTGTGCAGGAAGTTTTGAGGGGGGCAGATAATCCGCCCCTCCAAGGGCCGGATAATCCGGCCTACCTCATCTCTCAAGGAAGCCAAGGCGCGTCGCTCTGTGTCCAGTCGGATTTTCTCACGAAAAATCCAAACTGGGGCAGGTTTTCCTCCCCAGGCCGGATAATCCGGGTTTGGCAAGGGCCGGATAATCCGGCCCCAGTTTTCGAGCAAAAGGAGCCAAGGCGCGTCGCTCGGTATCCGGTCGGATTTTCTACCGAAAAATCCGAACTGGGGCGGTTTGTCTTCCCCAGGACGAATAATCCGGCCTTCGCATAGGGCCGGATAATCCGGCACCCAGAAGTTGATCAAGGGCAAGCTCGGCGCGACGCTCTGTGAGAGGGCGGATTATCTGCCGGATATTCCGAGTCTAGGGCGGTGTTTTCCCCAGGCCGGATAATCCGGCCCTCACTTGGGCCGGATAATCCGGCCCCCAAAGTGTGTAACGGCTGGTTTTTGGATGGGGGTATAAGTACCCCTTCTTCCCCAACGTCCAGAACTCTTGATTCATTTGAATTCGACCAGACCCTATGCAAGAGCTCTAAATCTCGATCTCCCACTTCAACCACCCTATGGTCTTGATCTTTGGTGGAATTGAAGGAGGAGAAGTTCATCATCAACATCAAGAATCAAGCGCTTCAACTCCTCTCCATTCACTTGGAGAAATCCCTGATCTAGTATTCTCGTTAATACCTAGATTGTGTTATTGTATTTGACAACTTTGTTCTTGTGGCAGCTTGTTGTCATTTCGGGAGCCTCCAAGTTGTTGTGGAGTTGTTGCCCCGCTAGTTGTGTAAAGGCGCAGGTGCCCGCCTCGAAGGGTACCTATAGTGGAAGGTGGATCAGGCCTGTTGTGGCGAGATCCATCGGAGAACAGGGTAAGGCCTTTTGTGGCGTGGTGGTCTTAGTACCGCCCACCCCTCCAACGTAGACGTACTTCCCTTAACAAGGAAGGAACTGCGGTCAAACAAATCATGTGTATCCGTGTGCTTCACTTCGGTTCACTCGTTCCTCTTCCACTCGCTCCTTACTCGCTAGTAGATAGGTTTGCATATAGGGAAATTCCACACATTAGTTTATCTAGAGAATTTACCTTTGTGCTAAGCCTAAAATTGAAAAAGAATTAAAAATTGGTGTAGCACCTATTCACCCCCCCCCCCCTCTAGGTGCCCATACGATCCATTTCACAGTTGTCTGGTTTCTGCTGTTTTTGGTTCCAGGAAGTCAGAAAATGAATATTCTCGGAATTGGACGGGACAAAAGCCAAAGTTACTATTTTCCCGGAAGATTCATGGAGCCAGAAGGAGAGCCGGAGAGGGGCCACAGGGTGGCCACACCACCCCATGGTGCGGGTCCACCTAGGTCGCGCCAGGGCATGGTGTGGGCCCCCTGGCTGGCCACCGACCTTGCCTCTCCGCCTATAAGATGCCTCCCGATGTAAAAACCCTAAATAGTCAATCAGAAATCCACGAAAAGTTCTGCAGCGCCGCCGCCACCGAAGGGGAGATTCGGGGGACAGAAAGTCTCATTCGGCACCTGCGGAGAAGTGCCCCCGGAGCCATCTCCATCGATCTCCACCACCATCTCCATCGCCATTGCTGATTCCCATGATGAGGAGGGAGTAGTTCTCTCTCGAGGCTAAGAGTTCTACCGGTAGCTATGTGTTCATCTCTCTCTCTATGCATGGTCATATTGTGATCATGAGCTTGTAATCTATAGATCTACCTTGCTACTCAAGTGCTTTAATAGATCTCTGCTCTCCCCATGTGTGTGAAAGTGACAGCGTGCACACCATGGTGGAACTTAGGCTAGAGATTACAAATACTTGTTATGAGTTATATTTGGAGTTGGATGTCTCTATAAAATTGTGGTGTTTGTTGGAACCATCTAGTGCTCAAGGTGACAGTGTAGGGTTTTCTAGATGGGAAAGATGAACTTTGAGGTGTGCTGTTATAGCCCTACTATCGATTAGAGTGTTCAACCGGAGAGTAGTTAAGAGTAGTATCATAAAGAAGAATATATTTATATGAGAGTGTTCAGTAGTGAAAGTATGATCCCTAGGCCTTGTTTCTAAGCACTGAAACACCATTTGCTATTAGATCTATTACATGTTTGCTTGCTGCCATCTTTATTTCAGTTTGCCTTTAGTCTTTTCCACGCCATCAAGCTATTTTCTATCACTGTTACCACTTATAATTATCTATACCACTTGTATTTCACTAACTCTTTGCCAAACTAGTGCACCTATACACCTGACAAGTGTATTGGGTGTGTTGGGGACACAAGAGACTTCTTGTATCTTGATTGCATGATTGCTTGAGAGGGAATACCTTTGACCACTTCCTCCCTGAGTTCGATAAACCTTGGGTGATCCACTTAAGGGAAAACTTGTTGCTGTTCTACAAACCTCTGCACTTGGAGGCCCAACAATTGTCTACAAGAATAGAAATGCGTAGACATCACTCACGGTCTCTGATTCCTTCCGAGATTGCGGAAGTAGATCTCCTGGCCGGAATCACTGCAACACAATGGCATGCCGCGGTGGTTGTCCTTGCGTGTATAGTCCTTTCAGGGACTGTACCACCGCAAATACAACGAGAGAGAGAGAGAGGTTATCCTCTAAGGAAAATTGCCTTACAGAATTATTGGTGTGTTTATTTCCACCAATGGGCACCCCTTTATATAGGCGAAAAGGGTGTACTCTTCTCAAGAGCTCTCTCATGTGGGACTAAATAATAGGCAAAGGAAAATAGGGGAGAGGGGGAAGCCGGCTAGGCCAGCTGGGGTGGCTGGGTGGGCCAACTCGTGCCCAGCCTAGCAGGAGCCAGCGACAGCAGCAGCTCGGGTGGGCCGCCACCCACCAGCGCAGCCAGCAGCAGCGACTGACGCAACAGTGGCCGGGTGGGCTTTGGCACGGTCCACCACGAGCTAGCGCACGCCCGCACGCCCATCTTGGGCCGAGCGACCACAGCCCGCAAGCGATGGCTGGCTTCTTGCCGCCCGCGTGGCGCCCAGCACCCGCATGGTTGCTTGCATGGCCGCCTAGCCCACTTGCTGCCCGGCTTGAGCTGTCCTCCAGGTGGCTTCCTCTGGGCCGATTCCCTCCACGGTTTTGGTCCTGTCGATATTTATTTAAAATATTTATTTAATATATATTAGTTCACAATTAACATATATAAATGCATATTATAAATTTTCATTTATCCAAAACACCTTTCAGTCTTTTCCTTCTTCTTCCTCCGAACAACTTCGGATTCTCTTCGGAACGATTCCGGTTTTCTCATGCGGAACACTTCCGGTTTCTCTCCCTTCTGTGATTCCATCTTACAGAACAATCTCGAGGCGTCGTAGTGTCTTTAAGTGGGTTACCCTATGGTTCGGAAATGACACCGACATGATCGATACGATCTCCGATCAATGATAAATATTGGGACCGGGATGCCCATAATGACCCCCATGCATTCCACGAAACACCTCTGTGTCGAACCATAAACGCTGAATCCAATTCCCTTTGTTACTTTGATACTGACTTGTCCGATATCTGATCATTGGTATCGTGATACCTCGTTCAATCTAATTTCCATCAAGTACTTTTCTACTCGTTCCCATGAAATTCCATCCCCATGACCTATTCATACGTTGCGCAGCTTATGGATGTAATTCACCGAGTGGGCCCTAGTGTATCTTCCCATCACATAGGAGAACAAATCCCGATCTTGATACATAGGCCACAACATGGCCCTCTGGAATACCCAACGTACATCTTTATAGTCACCCTGTTACGGTCATTACGGTTGATGTTGTCAAAGCAATCTCGGGTGACAGTGGTTAATATGATCTCATGGTCTAAGGATTAGGACACTTCATTTTGACAATTGCAACTGTGAACTTTGTGATATGATCGTGTTATAACAATCATCTGTGGGTAATGTCCATCATATCATATATGACTTCATTGTCAGTTGGCATAAAAGCACCATGATCAGGAAACCTTGATCATCAGCTTCCCAATGAACTAGTTGAATAGAGGCTACTAGGGACCTTTGGTTTGTTTATATACCACACTATATCAATGTTTTTGCTTGATAGAGTTATAGCACAATATAAAACTATTATAAACTAATGAGATATAATAATAAACTCCTTTATAATTTTCCTCTAGGGCATATCTCCTTCATGGGGCATCTCCACCATCTCCCACGTGGCAACATACTGAAAGGCCACAAATATCATCAAAAAGGTAAAAAATGAGGTTGTGGTAGGAGGACCATGCATGAAAACTTACAGCAACAATATTGTCCCGCTTTGCCGCGGGAAGGTATCACAAGGATGCCGGAACTTCTCTCCTCCACGTGAGGTCGACGAACATCTCCCTTAGCCGATGCTCTAGTTCACCACCAAGAAAGGGCTCTAAGAAGGACAGAAAAATATGTCAGGATAAGAAGGAGTAGGGACGAATATTGAAGAAGTACAAGCAACAGGGATATAGTGAGAACTTACCACGATGCTCCTGCAGCGGATCACTCCCAGGAGCATGCGCCCACACTGGCCCCTCATTCTTCAAGGGACTTAGCTGACGGGATATGAAGTCTTCCGCGATGTGACCCATCATCAAGCCCTTGTCTCGCAAGTCCTGGATGGCATCACGAAAGTGGATGAAGAGTGGGAGCTCCTCTGGCTCCTCCGTTCAGTCCTCGGTCTCAACTACTAGACAGTCTTCAAAGCAAGGGACATCTTGCAAGCTACCTACAATCACCCAGATGGTGGATGGGATGGACAACCCATTGGTCTGAGGTATGGGAAGATATTCCTCCTCCCTATGCAGTCTGAGAAGGAAGCTGCAGGTTGAGATGATCTGGGAGGGACTTACTCTAGAACATAAAAGGTAGAACAAAAAGGATAGGAGTCCGTGTGAAGGGCGAATCCTGACATACGCCTCGAGAATATGGGTGAATGCATCAGTTGGATTCCTAAGAACCCTAACACATCACATGTGAAGGAAGAGAGGGAAAGCTAAGCCTGCACTTGAAGTGATTGATCATAACAACAGTATGCTCGACGGGAACCTTAGGGGTTCCAGCTCCCTCAACCAGGAAGATGATGAAGGATGAGGGGATGATCCTCGCAACACACATCCCTAATATGTCCCCGTCGGGGATCGTCGAGGCTAGCCAGATGTCCTCCCGATCTACATGCTCTGCCCCTCATCAGGGTCGAGCGGGAAGTCTACTGCGATGGCTACTAGCAACCATGACATCTGTCTTTCTGGTATTTTTGGCCGAAGAAAGGAGAAGACTAGATGAATGACGCGACTCTCCCTCTCAAGGACAGCTGGGTTTTTCTAAGAGGAATGACTGGCGACCTCTCGGCTCCTCGTAGATAAATCGTGATCCTTCAGATTAGATTCAGCGGAGAAATGGAAAAACCGCCACGTAGGTCATGCGCGGAAAACCAGCGTAGGATCGGCCATGAACGGAAAAATCCTTGAACAAGCGCAGCGGCACTTCAGTCTACATCATGAGCAGAAATCTCATTATGTTCACCACCTTCAATTTCTCCGAACAGAATAGATTACCACACAATAGAAAGAGCTCTAAGAAGCAACAGTTATTGGAAAGACCAGTCCAACAGGTTCAAATTCGGGTCCTCATAGCGGCAAAAAAGAACCTCTCAGTAGACCTCCTTAGGTCATAGGAGAAGTTAAACAAGTTGTTAGCATCATTGATTACGTCATCATGGACTAGAGCTAAACCCTGCTACGACCTCACTATGTCAGATGGGTCCACAGGCAAGATTCCAACATGATAAGAGCTGAATTTGCGGATACCTTCTCGATCTCTCAGTTCAGTACTCCACGTCATATAAGGGACCTCTTCCTCAAACATCCTCTGGTATCCGCACCTCTACACAGAAGGATCGTTTTCTTCCCTTCTGTTATTAACCCTTTTGTAGGACCTCGTCGTAAGCCCATTACCCTAGGACATCTGAGATGGGAAGGCTCATCAGACCGGCTTTGAGGATGAGCACACGGAAAGGTCTACGCAATTGAGATGTTAGCACATGCGGGAAACCATACACTAAGACCTCGAGCATTTACCAAGACCTCGTGCCTCAAGACCAAGAAGAAGTCATTGAGCTCACCAGGCGGAGGTTGGGCACGAGCTAAAGGAACTTTGTTAGAAGGAAGGCCGTCTTATTAAAGGTACTGACCGGGGGCTTGTCGGTGATGGGTGGATTTAGGCTTGTACCTTACATGGGCCTTAATCCACGATATCCTGTCCACGCTTACCTCTACGATCAAGAACCTTAAGGCTTTCATCTAGAAGCTCTCAAATTACCATACCTCAACGGACTTGACATGTGGGCATGCAAGACGACTCTCCGGAGATCCTGAAGACTAGAGTACATCCAGGGGAGATCGGAGATCAAGATTACGTGCAAACAAGATGAATACCTAACGTGACTAAGGAAGACTCCACCACCATCAACACCTATAAGTACTGAAGAACATTCACCTAAAAAGGACACGACGTAATGGCCTGAGTCTTT
This sequence comes from Avena insularis, assembly GCA_023614405.1. NCBI lineage: Eukaryota > Viridiplantae > Streptophyta > Magnoliopsida > Poales > Poaceae > Avena > Avena insularis. The sequence continues at coordinate 87,177,563 of CM042696.1, read as the reverse complement.
ACCATTAGCCTTAGTCATAGTTCTAGATTCATCTCTTGTCGGTGTCATTATAAACCCACCGAGACCTCCTATAGACACATTGTACAATCTCTCGATCACCTTATGAATAAAGTCTGAGGGAATCATCCCCATTGACCTTCATCTTTATCTTTGAGAGATCCAAACCTGGTGGCCCGAGCCGATGGCCAAACAAATAAACTCTCTTTTATTTCTCGGAAGTGAGACCGTGGGGGGATCGTTAAAACTATCCTTCTTCAAACGCCATTAATATTTGGCCTAGAAGTGGTGGCCTGCGTTTATTTTTGAACGCTAATAGGTAAATGACTGCTATAAGGCCTTTCCTACTAGTGGTTGGGGCTTTAGGAACCGTATTTGGGCCCGGCTGAGCTCGTCTGGGCCTGGTATGCCTATGTTGCCGTGTCCGGTCGACTACCGCGACAGCGGTGGATGCAGTTCCCTCATGCGCGGCTGCGGCACTACTACCCCTATTACCTGCTTTTTTCCATTTCCGTCCTCTAGGACCTACATCTGTTCATAGAGAGACGACGGTGGTGGTGTCAAGACCCTGGTGATGCGTATTGGTGGGCGGCATTGATGGGTGTAATACTACAAACCATTCAGGGTAATGATTTGGGGGGGGGGTCACTATCGGTCTTCCGACACCGACGAGGTGACACATGCAGGTGTCGCCATTCCTTCCCTAAGGTTATCGGTTGTACCCCATTCCCACTGACCTCCGCGTACGGGAAACCCTAGGACCCGTCCGAACAGTAGTGTCGTCATCATCACATTACTTTCTTAAGGTGTTGCTTGGTATGTGGGGTTTTGAAGTTCTATGAGCGCAGTGGGACATTTTCCGAGGGCGCAGCGGTTGCGAACCTTCTTCGTTCCGTTGAAATGTCATTGCTGGGACTGTTTTCGTTTTTCTTTCTCTCCCTTTTCGTTTGGCTTTGATTGTGCTGAGCTCCCAACAGTTGTATCGGGTGGTTGCTATAATATAGCGGTGAAAGCCTGTTTTGAGGAACATTCTAATAGAGTGAATAGTGGACATTCTCTGTCGTATGACACTACACATGTGTGCCTTCTTCATTGTACACGGAGGGTCATGTTTGTTGCTATCTAACAATAAATGAGACCAGCAAAATAGATAAATGTAAGAATGCACATGGTCATACGTATATTGTTGTTTGCGTATACTATAAACTAATATCATAGTAAAATGATATTTCAGATAACCATAGATCTTTTTGAATTGATTTTTGTTAATATCCAATTGGAATACTCCTTCCTTCATAGTAGAAATATACTCATTGATGGGGGTTCAATTGTAAACACAGAGATTCAACTCTTACCGGGTCAGATCACTTCACAAAACATGATGCTAAGACGGAGATATCTGTATATTGCGACACAATATATAGATGCTAATTTCGAGATGTACATAGGATTAACGAGGTATCAATCCATTTTATCTTGATACTTTTGTTCATACTACTCCCTCCATCCCAAATAAGTTTTCTCAATTTTGTCTAGATAGATGTGTATCTAGACACGTCTATGTGTGCATATACATGCGTATCTAGAAAAAGTTAAGACAATTAATGTTGAGCTAGGGGAATATTAGAGATGAGCTATTAACACTAACATGTCTCTCGCAAAAAAAAACATTAACATGTCATTTTTTATTTTCTGCAGACTAATGTGTATTCAGGTGTAAATGTCTAGCTCATTGATCAAATACAGCAGCAAGTTTCATCCACATGATTCAGTATGTATATATTGGTACAATTAATATTGAGTTAAACAAGACTGGCATATATCTATTTATTCCATTCAACCAACGCCTTCATTCTGATAATCGAGATGAGTTTGTTAAACTAACAGTTCTGAGGGAACTTTCCCATGAGACAAGGTGTGTAGACAAAAGATGCATCTATGTATGGTTTCTCGGTCGTATCTTCATAACATGGTGGGCTTTGTCCCCTAACTCCTGTGTTGTGAGGTCATTCAAGTTGTAGGCTACTCCTCTTCTATATCTTGCGCCAAGGAATATAACCTCTTCATATGGATGGAATCCCAGAAGAGTAGTGTAATCACGGCAGTGTTTTTCAGCCCTATCTTTGAAATTGAGAGGAGTGCCACTATCGGCGTCTCGATCAATGTTTTCATTACAACCCCATTCAACGATGTGATCTTCATAAGAGTTTGCATGCTGTAAGGTCCAGGATCCATTGCCATCGTTCTTCAGAGGTGGCAGCACACAAGGAAGGCCAGCTCGTTCCAAATCATACTTTAGAGGTGGCAGCACAGATTGCAGGTCACTCGTATGCTTCAACACCCACTCCATTTGACCGCCGTGTGACTGAGTAAGCAACCAAACCCGAAGGATTTTATGCTTAACAAATGCAGAGTACACCCCATGCTCTGATCTTCCAAGATAAATATTTGGATATTTACTCTTCTTTATATGTTGAACTGGATTAATCACGCGGCACTTGCCATTTGACAGTGATATTCTAGCTAGTACAATACTAGCTAGTACAATCATGCAAGCAGCAAAATAATACTAGTGCTAACATCATGAAGTTATTATTAAGGACAAATGGTAGTAATAAAGTAAAGTGATGGTGCTCGATCGAGCAGTAAGACGTACCTCATGACAAAATTATTTTCGCAATGTACATAAAGTGCATCTTTCCAGTAGACGGCGTAGCGCTTTCTTGGTCGTGAGTCCGCTCGCATGGCTGCAACAGTCCCCGCAGCCTCCCCTTCCCGATCGAAGGACTTCTCCCCCCATTGCCCTGTCTGAGAAGAGAAGACATGGAAGGTGCATCGCGATGGCGGCCATTCCAAATTATCTTTCGCTGGTTCTCTGGGCTTGATATAACTAGCACGGTAGTAGACACGAGGGATCGCGAACACCTGGTAGTATGGCGACACCATGGGATCGAACACGAGGTATTTGTTGGTGTACAAGGAATAACCTCTTCCCATGGGCTCAAATGGACATTTGGGCAGGCGAGCAAACTGTCCTGTGGCGGGGTTAAGCACGCAGTCATGGATTAGAAGCAGCCCGTTGCAGTGGTCGCTGACGTAGACGGACGGATCGCGGAGGTGCTCGAGCTTGCCGGAGACCGTGCGGTCCAGGTCGGCTGAGGTCGTGGGGCTCCTGGATCTGGATGGACGGGAGAGGAACCGCGACGACTTGAGCCCGTACAGGTTGAGGATGACGCTGTCCACCGAGTGCGGGAGGTCTAGCCGTAGCAGGCCGTGCCCGTCGACGATGTCACGCCACGTCTTGCAGACGCAGCGGGACGCGGCGAGGCGGCGCGGCGGAAGCCGGCGGAGGACGTCCGCGAGCAGGTCTTGAGGCAGCAGCAGCAGCAGCGCCGCCGCTGCCAGGTCTTCATGTTGTTCCATTTTTTTTTTCCTGTGGAATCACTTCTTTGCTCGCGACTTGATTCTTCGATTGATCGAGGCGCAAACGCTATGATGTGCTGCACTGCTCTTTGACTCGTTCCTCCCTCTGGCGATGGTGGACGCTTCTTATGGATGGAAACCCTAGCTTAATTCGTTTCGGTTTGCCACTAGTACTCCAGGCGAATCGGTTCCAGTGGGATCCCGTTCCCGAGTCGGCATCGGAAAGTGCAGCTGCAGACCCCCGGACGCCCGGACGCGGCTTTCCTGCCAATCCCTGACTGTACTTATACCGTTGTACGGGTGCTCAGCCGGGTTAGTTGTTCCATTAGGGCAACTCCAGCGGGCCGACGCAAAACCGGCTGTTTCTATCCGGATGGCCGGTCCACGGACAGAATTTGGCCCGCTGTCCTTTAAGGCCAAGCGTCCAACAGTCTCACACATTTTGACTGCCCCCACCTATTGTCAACGCTTGACGATCTCTCTAATGGTGACGGGATGTTAATGACAACGGGACATCGACAATCACCGGCGGCGACTTCCCGTGTGACCGGTGTTTCCTGCTCTCGCTGGCTAATGTTTCTCATGCGCGCCTTCCCATCAATCGCCGGAAATATCCCGCGCTCAGCTAGCCGTTTCCCGCCATGGCCACCTCGCTGAGTGCCGTCGCAGCATCGTTGTCGAACAACGCTAGCAGCACGGCCGACGGAGGCCACGACAATGGTGACGAGTAGCCGTAGGGATGACTAGTAGTATAGGCCTTTTTAATTTTGTTACCTGGCCTTTTTGTAACAGGGGGTGTCAAATCTAACGAAAAACTAGGATTACTGTTAATGTTTCACTTACGGAGAGGGCGCTCCCACCGCATGGGTCCGATCGAACCGGTTCGGACGGGACAGGACTGTTTCGATCGTGTCGGTGGAGATGCCCTTACTAGAAAACGATTCAATGCCTCCGGAGGATCGCGCAGCTCGCATCCTCCGGCCTTCGCGCGCGCCACCCGCCCCATTTTGTGTTGATCAATCGGACATGTTGGTGATGGGTGGGACCTCATCTAGCCTTATCTATTTCACTCATTCTTTTTCCTAGTTCTCTTTTCTCTCGATCCCATCTCTCTCATGAGAGCAGCGATTCTACCGGCGCCGGTATGTGCCGGCGTCGCATCATCCACACACCGGTGCTTTAAGATTCGGACTGTCCTTTTGCTGGTAGGTTGCCGTTTATGGTTTCCGTTTCCTTTCCGTCCGTGGACCCCACCCACATGCGCTTTTCCCTTCATGACTCTCCATGCGTTTACTTTTTATTCTGATGGCAGCGGGACGTGTGCATTCACTTTTCCTTCCAAATAGTGACCCTATTAACTTATGATATTTATATCTTAATAACTTTCTCAATGTGTGAGTAGTACTGGTACATGGGACGCATGCAGATGTAAATGGCCAGTAGCAGCGCCGCAATTAATAGCCCTCTCTTAATTTTCCCCCTAATCTCCAGGCGTGCGCCTATGAAGGCCAATGACGCCGCTGCAATTAGCAACTTCACTAGTACCGATAATTCAGATAGATTAAATGACTAGGAGCGGTAGTTTTGGAAAGAAACAGGCAAACCACACCCAGTGACTTATGTTGTGAGGAAATTTTGAAAAAAAATATACGCCCTATTCTATGGGACGGAGCCCGTACTAATTAAACCAAATTGACAGTAGTACTGTTTTTGAAATTAATATTATTTTATGAAACCAGATTGCAACTAGTGGTACTTGTGAAACCTGACCAGAAGTATAAATTTATGAAACAAGATAAATTTATGAAACATGACTGAAATTTAGGAAACGTATCTAAAAATGGAACCAGATTGAAATTATCATGATACAATCTGGTACCATAAAAATTCTTACTAGTTTCAATTATTTTTAGTCGTACTCCACAAAATGTTGAAATAGTTTCAAAAAAATTCAATCGTATTTCACATGATTGTGTTCCCATTTGGTTTCACAATTGCCAATGTTTCATAAAAAAGGCCTACTAGCTTCAATTAATTTTCAATCATGTTCCACAAAATGTTGAAATGGTTTCAGAAATTTTCAGTCGTGTTTCACTTGACCGTGTTTCGATTTGGTTTCATTATTGTTGATGTTTCATAAAAATGCCTACTAGTTTCAATTATTTTTCAATCGTGTTCCACAAAATATTGAAATGGTTCCAGAAATTTCCAGTAGTGTTTCAGATGACCGTGTTTTGGTTTGGTTTCACAACTGCTGATGTTTCATAAAAATGCCTACTAGTTTTAATTATTTTTCAGTCGTGTTTCACAAAATAGTAAAATGGTTTTGGTCGTGTTTCACATGACCATGTTCCGGTTTGGTTTCGTAATTGTTGTTGTTTCATAAAAATGTCTACTAGTTTTAATTATTTTCTAGTCGTGCTCCATAAAATGTTTAAATAGTTTCAGAAATTCCCATTTGGATCACAATTCCTGATGTTTCATAAAAATGCCTACTAGTTTTAATTATTTTTCAATCGTGTTCCACAAAATGATGAAATGGTTTCAGGAATTTCCAGTCGTGTTTCACATGATCATGTTTCGATTTGGTTTAACAATTGTTGATGTTTCATAAAAATGCCTACTAGTTTTAATTATTTTTCAGTTCCACAAAATGTTGAAATGGTTTTAGAAATTTTTAGTTCTGTTTCACATGACCGTGTATCGGTTTGGTTTCACAACTGCTGATGTTTCATAAACATGCCTACTAGTTTCAATTTTATTTTTCAGTCATGTTCCACAAAATGTTGAAATGGTTTCGGTAGTGTTTCACATGACCGTGTTCTAGTTTGGTTTCATAATTATTGTTGTTTCATAAAAATGTCTACTAGTTTTGTTGTTTCAATACATTTGAAACATGCTTTTATGGTTTCAATTAAATGAAACTTGGTCTTGTAGTTCCGGTTCTTCTTATATGGTGGTTTAATTTTTCCAAACATGTATTAATGGTTTCAAATGTTTTAAACATGTTTTAGTGGTTTCAAATGTTTGGAGTGGTGGTTTTAATTGTTTCAAACATGTTTTTGTGATTTCAATTAAATGAAACTTGGTATTATGGTTCTAGTTCTTCTTATATGGTGGTTTCAATTGTTTCAAATATTTATCAGTGGTTTCAAATATTTGAAACATGTTTTTGTGGTTTCAAAATTTGGAGTGGTGGTTTTAATTGTTTCAAACATGGTTTTGTGGTTTCAATTGAATGAAACTTGGTCCTCTGGTTCCGGTTCTTCTTATGTGATGGTTTCAATTTTTTCAAACATGTATTAGTGGTTTCAAATGTTTCAAACATGTTTTAGTGATTTCAAATGTTTGGAGTGGTGGTTTCAATTGTTTCAAATATGGTTTTGTGGTTTCAATTAAATTAAACTTGGTCTTATGGTTCCGGTTCTTCTTATGTGGTGGTTTCAATTGTTTCAAACATGTATTACTGGTTTCAAATATTTGAAACATGTTTTTGTGGTTTCAAAAGTTTGGAATGGTGGTTTCAACTGTTTCAAACATTATTTTGTGGTTTCAATTGAATGAAACTTGGTCTTCTAGTTTTGGTTCTTCTTGTGTGGTGGTACCAATTGTTTCAAATATGTAATAGTGGTTTCAAATGTTTGAAACATGTTTTAGTGGTTTCAAATGTTTGAAGTGGTGGTTTCTATTGTTTCAAACATGATTTTGTGGTTTCAATTAAATGAAACTTGGTCTTGTGGTTCCGGTTCTTTCTATGTGGTGGATTCCATTGTTTGAAACATGTATTAGTGGTTTCAAATATTTAAAACATGTTTTGGTGGTTTCAAAAGTTCAAGGTGGTGGTTTCAATTGTTTCAAACATGGTTTGGTTGTTTTAATTAAATAAAACTTGGACTTCTAGTTCCGTTTCTTGTTATGTGATGGTTTCAATTGTTTCAAACTTGTATTAGTGGTTTGAAATGTTTCAAACATGTTTTAGTGGTTTTAAAGGTTTGCAGTGGTGGTTGCAGCCATTGTTAGTGGTGGTTTTAATTGTTTTAAATATGTTTTAGTGGTTTGGACTGTATGAAGTGGTGGTTTCAATTGTTTCAAACATGATTTTGTGGTTTCAATTCAATAAAACTTGGTCTTGTGGTTCCGGTTTTTGTTATGTGGTGGCTTCAATTGTTTTCAAACATGTATTAGTGGTTTCAATTATTTCAAAAATGGTTTTGTGGTTTCAATTAAATGAAACTTGGTCTTGCGGTTCCGATTCTTTTTATGTGGTGGTTTCAATTTTTTCAAACATATATTAGTGGTTTCAAATGTTTCAAAAATGTTTTAGCGGTTTGAAATATTTGGAGTGGTGGTTTCAATTATTTCAAAGATGGTTTGGTGGTTTCAATTAAATCATAGTTAGTCTTCTGCTACCGGTTCTTCATATGTTGTGGTTTTAAGTGTTTCAAACATGTATTAGTGGTTTCAAATGTTTTAGTGGTTTTAAATGTTTAGAGTGGTGGTTTCAATTTTTTTAAAGATGGTTGTGTGGTTTCAATTAAATCAAAGTTGTTCTTGTGGTTCCGGTTCTTTTATGTGGTGGTTTCAATTGTTTTAAACATGTATTAGTGGTTTCAAATGTTTTAAACATGTTTTAATTGTTTTAAATGTTTGGAGTGGTGGTTTTAATTGTTTCAAACATAGTTTTGTGATTTCAACTAAATGAAACTAGGTCTTATGGTTACGGCTCTTCTTATGTGGTGGTTTTAATTGTTTTAAACTTGTATTAGTGGTTTCAAATATTTTGATTATGTTTTTATGGTTTCAAATGTTTGGAGTGATGGTTTCAATTGTATGTAACATGGTTTTGTGGTTTCAATTAAATAAATTTGGTCTCGTGGTTCTGGTTTTATTACGTAGTGGTACCAATTGTTTTAAACATGTATCAGTGGTTTCAAATGTTTGAAATATGTTTTAGTGGTTTCAAATTTTTCAAATAGTGGTTCCAGTTGTTTTAAGGATGGTTTTTTGGTTTCAATTAAATAAAACTTGGTATGGTGATTCTGGTTCTTACTATGTGGTGGTTTCAATTGTTTGAAAAATATTTTAATGGTTTCAAATGTTTCAAACAAGTTTTGTTGTTTCAATTATTTTAAAAAGGTGATAGTGGTTTTAATTAAGTCAAACATTTTTTCGTGATTTAAATAGTTTCAAACATGTTTTTGTGGTTTCAATTTAATGAAACATGGGTATGTGGTTTCATTTGTTTGTTGTATCCATTGTTTAAAAAAAGTCTTGTGAGGCTTCACTTTGGCAGAATAGGTTTCAGCATGGTTCGATGAGGTTTCAACCGCGTTGTTCCGACGTCGGTCGCGCTCGGGTAGCCGGTCGGGCTCGGGCCACCACCAACTTGCTGCTTGCGCCACCCGCGCTTCGGCCACCACCCTCGCCAAAAGCGTAGTCTACGCTCACGCTCTTTCGATCTGGCCGCTGCTCCCAGGCACCGCCCGTGCTGGCCGCTGCAAGCGCCGTCCGCACCTCCACCATCGTGGGGATGCGCCAGTGAGGTCCGACGCAAAATTATACTGGCCCGTGTTGGCCGCGGGTCTCGCGCACAGCCCGTGCTAGCGCTATCCGCACCTCCACCATCGGGGGGCGCACCAGTGAGGTCTCACGCGAAATTATATCCGGAATACAAAATTCTAAAACATTAATTTTCTAACTTACTGAAACAACCACGACACTATTCAAAATTATTGAAACTACTACAAAATGTAGTGAAATTTATTGAAACCAGACTTAGATAAATTTATTGAAATAATACAAATCTATCCAGTTTCACTTACAGTTCAAAATATTTTTGCACAAATTCGAGAAAATTTAATAATGTTCCCAAATTTCAGATCTGGTTCACATGTATTAGCTACAAATCCATTTTACAACAGGTGAATCCAACAAAAGTTCTAAGAAAACTAAGAAAAAAAAGGACAAAGGCACAACACAGAATCGGGAGGTCCCTATGTAGCTAGCTCAAATCGGGCTCTGCCTCCGCTCGTACGCCAACGCGCTCGGCGTCTCGCGCGCTGCCTCGGCGACCGACTCCTCGTGCTCGCCGCCGAGCGCGACCAGGTCGGCGCCGGCAGCAGCAGCGACATCAGCCGAAGAAGCTCGCCCACGCGCGAGCCCGCCGCGTCGCCCTTCGCGGACGCCGCTCGCCGCCGAGCGCGATGGGTCGGCGCCGGCTGCAGCAACAGCAACAACAGCCGAGGAAGCTCGACCACACGCGGGCCCGCAGCGTCGCCCTTCGCGGCCACCGCTCGCCGCCCAGCGCGACCGGGTCGACGCCGGCTGCAGCAGCAGCGACGGTAGCCGAGGAAGGTCGACCACGCGAGGGCCCGCCGCGTTGCCCTTCGCGGCCGCCGCTCACCCGCCGCTCCTCGCTGCTCGATGCTCCAGCAGCCACCTCCTCTCGCACGCTCGCGGTGGCTCGGGGCCAGGCTTCCTCTTGCGCTCACGCTGTCCGCGCATCCGCGCCGATAGCGCTCCAGCCGCAACCGCGTCGTCCGGCGAAGCTCCCTCTCTTGCACACCCGAGATCGTCGCTGCCATGGTTTCTCTGGATCCGCGAGCGAGATGGAAAGGGGGAAGATAATGGCGACTCTCTCACGCGTTTGTCAGGGGATATTTCTAGCTCTGCGGGGTCCACTCGTGGGGTATACTCAGATAGCGACAGGGACGGAAGAAAACGGACCGCACGAATCTCTAACAGTTGTGTGGTGGATACGACGCTGGCATGTACCGGCGCCGGTAGAAAATAGTTTTCGTCTCTCTCATGCGTTAACCGTCTATGGTTGTATTCCAGCCGCGCCTTCGCTGCATGATGATTCTGCTGGAGCTGCAAGCCCATGCAGAAGATGATGCGGCGCAGAGTCATTGTTGTTGTGTCGGAAGGCGACTGGAGCTGCAAGCCCTACAAACGATGTCGCCGAAGCTGGCCGAAGATGTTGTGAGAACAGGCAGAGGCAGGGGTGCTATGGTTGGACGGCGCGCCGCTAGAGCTGCCCAGAGATGCTGTGAGCACTGGCAGGTGTTGCTACGAGTGGCCGGCTCGGTTGCAGCAAGCAGCGGACACAAGCCGGAGATAATCGGAGATGCTGCGACTTTGCGAGCACGGAAAAGGGCTTCTACGTGCGGCCGATGCGGTTGCTACGAGCGCCGCTGCCGGATCTGACCGGAGATGGTGCGAGCACTAGCAGGGGATGCTACAAGCGGCCGACGTGGTTGCTACAAGTAGCGGACATGGCTGCTACGAGCGCTGCCGGAGCTGACCGAAGATGTTATGAGCATGGGAAGGGGATGCTACGGGCGAAACTTGCAATTTCTACTAGTGGCCGACGTGGTTGCTACGAGCAGCGGACGGTCGCTACGAGCACAATGTCGCCAGAGCTGACCGGAGATGCCATGAGCACGAGAAAGGGTTGTTACGAGCAGCGGACGCGGTTGCTATGAGCGTCGAGCACTGCCATCGGAGCTGACCACAGATGATGTGAGCACACACAAGGGGAGGAAGGTGCGGTTGCTACGAGCGGGGCCACGGGAGCTATAAGCAAGCCATCTGAGGTGCTTCCCACCAACGCTAGTGCCGCTTGGAGCAGCAAGTGGTGGTGCTGCCAGCTCCAGGAAGTGGTGTCGTGAGACGACATACAGTTTTGCTACCGGCCGTGGTTGCGGCAGCTGCAAGAGGGAGACGACAGTGCTGCAAGCTCGAGGCGTTGATGCATCGACGACCATTTTCAATTTTCCATGTAACATGAGTGTTTTTTCTGTAACAAAAATAATATGTCTTGGAATGCCAGAATCCTTATTTTCACAGAGAGTGGTGTTAGAGTATGATATGTACACGGTTATTGTGGTAGTTTCACCAGTAGAAAACGGACCTTTGGTCCAGGGGTATTAGTCCCGATTCTGCTACAAACCGGGACTAATGCCCCGGTCCCAACGGCTCTATCTGGCCGCAGGGGGTGGCAGACACTAGTCCCGGTTCGAACGGACCCTTTAGTCCCGGTTCGTGTAACAAACCAGGACTAAAGGGTTTCAGGCAGGCTGGGTCCGGCGCCAGACCCTTTAGTCCTGGTTTGTTATACGAACCGGGACTCAAGGTGGACCTTTAGTTCCAGTTCTAGAAACAAACCGGGACTAAAGGCCTGGCTATATCTTCTTTCCCAACCTGCTCGAGCCACCATTTCAAGCTGGTGGCTCCTCTCTCTTTCTTGCTTCAACAAGCTCGAGTTCATGCCCAATTTTTTCTCAAGATTTGTCTATATTTTGTGGTGCCCCATCTATCCAAAGGTTCTAAAAGGTGATCAACTTCATCCTTTGAACTCTCATTGATATATTAGCTCATTTCATGCTCTATCTTGTAGATGGATTTGTGGATTTAGTTTGGTAGTAATTTTTGCAATGATAACATGAGATCGATGTTTAGATAATATCTATCTTGTATTAATGTAAGGAACTTCAAGGCAAATATCACAATATGTGGATTCTATCTATATATCTTGTTTTGGCACATAGTCTCGAAATTTGATTTTAGAAGCACACACATGCATGAGTTTATTATTCTAACTAGCTAGGCAAAATACCCTTCTTCGTCTTCTACCTGCCTTCCGCAAACTAAAAAAATGGTAACAAAGATAGGGTTAATTCATAAAAGCTTGATAAGAAGACATCACAATACATCTTCGAGAAGCTCCTCTATGGCGAGCTCCTCGGATCCTCAGACATCTTCGAGAAGCTCCGCCATAGTGGTGTCCCTGGTCTTGCACACATCTTGCAGTTCTTCACAAGAATGCATACCTATTTATAGATTAAGCAACACAACATAGTATCGGGCACTAAAGACATAATGTCGACACACTCACCCCTGGCATAGTGCTGCCACCCACCCAAAATAGTGTCGTCGTTTACTGGCTTAGTGCTGCCCACTGAGGACATAGTGTCAACATGTTGTCGCCACATCTACATTTAGTCCCGGTTAGTGCCTCCAATTGAGACTAAAGGTTCATCATATCTTTAGTCCCGGATGTTGGCTTTAATTTTGGTTTTTAGACCAGTACTAATTTTATCATCATGATTCTGTTTGATGTACTTAATTATATAATGCAGATGAGCCAGCAATGTATGTACGCTGACTGACTCTCTAGTGAGTTCATTAAAGGCATGCATTCTTTTCTCCTTGTGGCCGAGGCAAACAAGCGGAATGGTTTTATGTCTTGTCCATGTGGTGTCTGTCGGAATCATAAGGAATACTTTTCCTCAAAAGTCCTTCACAGCCACTTGTTTCGGTCTGGTTTCATGACCGGCTATAATTGTTGGACCAAGCATAGAGAAAGAGGGGTTATGATGGAAGACAACGAAGAAGAAGAGAATGATAACGACTATCCTACTATGTCCCCTGAATACGATAGTACTACAATGGAAGACAATGATGAAGAAGAAGATGAAGAACGGGCATCAGATCTGCTCGATGATGATCTTAGTCGGGCCATTGCTGATGCCCAGGAAGAATGCGTAACTAAAAGGGAGAGGTTGAAGTTCAAGCAGATGTTAGAGGATCACAACAAATTGTTGTACCCAAATTGTGAAGATGGGCACAAAAAACTGGGTAGCACACTGGAATTGCTGCAATGGAAGGCAGAGAACGGTGTGACTAACAAAGGATTTGAAAAGTTGCTAAAAATAATGAAGAAGTTGCTTCCAAAGGATAACGAATCGCCACTTGATTCCTATGAAGCAAAGAAGGTTGTCTGCCCTCTAGGATTAGAGGTGCAGAAGATACATGCATGCATTAATGACTGCATCCTCTACCGCGGCAAGGAGTACGAGAATTTGGATACATGCCAAGTATGCACTGCATTGTGGTATAAGATAAGACGAGATGACCCTGGTGATGTTGAGGGCAAGCACCGCATGAAGAGGGTTCCTGCCAAGGTGATGTGGTATGCTCCTATAATACCATAGTTGAAACGTTTGTTCAGGAACAAAAAGCATGCCAAGTTGTTGCGATGGCACATGGAAGACCGTAAGAAAGACGAGATGTTGAGACACCCCGCTGATGGGTCGTAGTGGAGAAAAATCGAGAGAGAGTTCCCGGACTTTGCAGGTGACGCGTGGAACTTATGGTTTGGTCTAAGTACAGATGGCATGAATCCTTTTTGGGGAGCAGAGCTGCAGTAATAGCACCTGGCATGTGACTCTCTGTATCTATAACCTTCCTCCTTGGTTGTGTATGGAGCGGAAGTTCATTATGATGCCAGTGCTCACCCAAGGCCCGAAGCAACCCGGCAACGACATTGATGTGTACCTAAGGCCATTAGTTGAAGAACTCTTACAGTTGTGGCACGGACAAGGTGTACGTGTGTGGGATGAGAACAAGCAGGAGGAATTTGACCTACGAGCGTTGTTGTTCATAACAATCAATGATTGGCCTGCTCTTAGTAACATTTCAGGACAGACAAATAAGGGATACAATGCATGCACACACTGTTTAAATGAGACTGAAAGTATATATTTGGCTAAATGTAAGAAGAATGTGTACCCATGGAATCATCGTTTTCTTCCACCCACGCACACCCTAAGAAAGAAAGGTAAGCATTTCAATGGTGAGGCAGATAGCCAGTGTAAGTCTATCCGCGGTACTAGTGATGATGTATTTGATATGGTGAAGGATTTAAAAGTAATCTTTGAAAAGGATCCTGGTAGACAATTCGTTCCGAAGGACGATGTCGGACACGCACCCATGTGGAAAAAGAAATCTATATTTTGGGAGCTACCCTATTGGAAAGTCCTAGAGGTCCGCTCTGCAATTGACGTGATGCACCTGACGAAGAATCTTTGCGTGACGCTGCTAGGCTTCTTGGGCGTGTATGGAAAGAATAAAGATACAACGGAAGCACGGCAGGACCAACAACGTATGAAAGACCAAGACGGCATGAATCCAGAGTTGTTTGAAGGTACTGCCAGCTATGCTCTTACCAAAGAAGAGAAGGAAATCTTTTTTGAAGTCCTTTACAGTATCAAGGCCCTGTCTGGTTTCTCGTCAAACATAAAGGGAATAATAAATATGACAGAGAAAAAATTTCAAAACCTAAAGTCTCATGACTACCACGTGCTTATGACACAGCTGCTTCCGATTGCATTGAGGGCACTCCTGCTGAAAAATGTTCGAGTACCCATTGTGAAGCTATGTGCATTTCTCAATGCAATTTATTAGAAGGTAATTAGTATAGATAGTCTACCAATGTTACAGAAAGATGTGGTCCAATGTCTTGTCAGCTTCGAGTTGGTGTTCCCACCATCCTTCTTCAATATTATGACACACATCCTAGTTCACCTAGTCGAAGAGATAAACATTCTCGGTCCTGTATTTCTACACAATGTGTTCCCCTTTGAGAGGTTCATGGGAGTATTAAATAAATATGTTCATAACCGTGCTAGGCCAGAAGGAAGCATCTCAAAGGGATATGGAACAGAGGAGGTCATTGAGTTTTGTGTTGACTTTATTCCTGACCTTAAGCCCAACGGTGTTCCTGAATCACGGCATGAGGGTAGACTGAGTGGAAAAGGCATGCTAGGAAAGAAAGAAAGGATATGTATGGACGGACATTCTCTCACTAAAGCAAACTACACAGTTCTGCAAAGTTCCACCTTGGTGGCTCCGTATATCGAGGAAGACAAGAATATTGTACACTCCAACAACCCGAGGAAGCCTGGCTCCTGGATTAGAGATGAACACATGAGGACTTTTGGCGGTTGGTTGCAGACACATCTCATGAATGACATCAATGTTGGAGAGCAGTTGTACTTGTTGGTCAGGTCACCATCTTCGACTATATTGACTTTCCAAGGGTACGAGATAAATGGGAATACATTTTACACGATCGCCCAAGATAAAAAGAGCATCAACCAAAACAGTGGTGTCTGATTTGATGCAACAGATCACGAGAATGGGAAAAAGGATACATATTATGGTTACATAGAGAAGATATGAGAACTTGACTATGGACATTATTTTAAGGTCCCTTTGTTTCGGTGCAAATGGGTCAAGATGACAGGAGGCGGGGTTGAGGTAGACAAGAAATACGAAATGACAATAGTGGATCTCAACAACCGTGCGTATAGAAATGAACCATTTGTCCTAGCCAATGATGTGGCTTAGGTTTTTTATGTGAAGGACATGTCTACCAAACCGAGAAAAAGGAAAGATAAGCAAAATAATACATCATATGATGAGCCAAAGCGCCACATAGTTCTTTTAGGAAAAAGAAACATCGTGGGGGTGGAGGATAAGACAGACATGTCAGAATATTATGATAAGTTTCATGAAATTCTGCCCTTCGCTGTGAAGGATGACCCAAGCATCCCGTTAAGTAAGGAAGATGCTCCATGGTTACGGATTAGAAGAAAACCCTAACAATAGAGATGTGTGGATGTTGGTGATGTACAATATTATTAAATCTTTATTTTTAATGATGTGCTTATATATATATGGATATAAACTGTCTCGATCTCAATAGTTAGTATTGCAACTTGTTGTGGCCAACAACAAAGACATTTATTAATATTAAAACATAAAAATTAGTCATAATCATATCTAGCCCTTGATAAGTTGCAAACGTATCTATAATTTTTTATGTTACATGCTTGTTTAGTATCTACGTTGCTTTGCTTTGTCAACACTTTGAGGTATTTTTATATGTTTTCTGGGACTAACCTATTAACAAGATGCCACAGTGCCAGTTGCCTATTTTCTTCTGTTTTTGGTTCCAGAAAAGGCAGAAAATCAATATTCACGGAATTGGATGGGACAAAAGTCAATATGCCTATTTTTCCCGCAGCAACACGGAAACACGAAGCAGATACGGAGTAACTAACTTGTTCTTAAACTAATTGTATCTAGTCACCCTTATAAACTTTGAAGGTGTCCTATGCATTTATGTTTGCTACTCTATGAGGGACAAGTTGAATGCCACTATGCTATGTTTTCTTTATGTGAAACAAACAAACGTCTTGCAAAGCATTGTTATTTATGAATCTTTTGTTTGTGCCTTTTCATGTTGCAACATAATTGCTATGTCTTATTGCTAGAACTTTATCCTTCATGCTATGTTGAAGTACTATGATCCAAGCTATCCATGTTTTACAAACACTTTGATCAAGTTTATGATGGTGCATGTCACCTCAAAAATTATTCTTTCTTTTTATCACTTACCTACTCGAGGATGAGCAGGAGTTAAGCTTGGGGATGTTGATACGTTGCAAACGTATCTATAGTTTTTGATGTTCCATGCTTGTTTAGTATCTACTTTGCTTTGCTTTGTCAACACATTGAGGTATTTTTATATGTTTTCTGGGATTAACCTATTAACAAGATGTCACAGTGCCAGTTGCCTATGTTTTTCTATTTTTGGTTCCAGAAAAGGCAGAAAATCATTATTCTTGGAATTGGACGGGGCAAAAGCCAATATGCCTATTTTTCCTGGAGCAACACGGAAACACAAAGCAGAGACGGAGTAGGGCACCAGGGTGGGCACACCATATGGTAGCGTGGGCTAGCCCTGGCCGCGCCACCAGGTGGTGTGGGCCTCCTAGCCGCCCACCGACCTTGCCTCTTCGCCTATAAGATGCCTCCCGATGCAAAAACCCTAAATCGAGCAGCCTCCAGCCACGAAAAGTTCCACAGCACCGCCGCCACCAAAGGGGAGATTTGGGGGACAGATAGTCTCTGTTCCGGCACCTTGCCGGGACGGGGGAGTGCCCCCGGAGCCATCTCCATCAATCTCCACCACCATCTCCATCATTGTTGCTGATTCCCATGATGATGAGGGAGTAGTTCTTCCTCAAAGCTAAGGGTTCTACCGGTAGCTATGTGTTCATCTCTCTCTATGCGTGATCATATTGTGATCATGAGCTTTGTAATCAAGTAGATTTACCTTGCTACTCAAGTGCTTTATTAGATCTCTGCTCTCCCCATGTGTGTGAAAGTGACAGCGTGCACACCATGGTGGCACTTAGGCTAGAGATTGCAAATACTTGTTATGAGTTATATTTGGAGTTGGATGCCTTTATGAAATTGTGGTGTTTGTTGTAACCATCTAGTGCTCAAGGTGATAGTGTGGGGTTATCTAGATGGGAAAGGCTTACTTTGAGGTGTGCTGTTATAGCCCTACCATGTATTAGAGTGTACAACCGGAGAGTAGTTCAGAGTAGTATCATAAAGATATGATATTTATATGAGAGTGTTCACTAGTAAAAGTATGATCCCTAGGCCTTGTTTCTAAGCATTGAAACACCATTTGCAACTAGATCTATTACATGTTTGCTTCCATCTATATTTCAGTTTGCCTTTAGTCTCTTCCATGCCATCAAGCTATTTTCTGGTACCGTTACTACTTATAATTATCTATACCACTTGTATTTCACCATCTCTTTGCCGAACTAGTGCACCTATACACCTAACGAGTGTATTGGGTGTTTTGGGGACACAAGAGACTTCTTGTATCCTGATTGCAGGATTGCTTGAGAGGGGATACCTTTGACCACTTCCTCCCTGAGTTCGATAAACCTTGGGTGATCCACTTAAGGGAAAACTTGATGCTGTTCTACAAACCTCTGCACTTGGAGGCCCAACAACTGTCTACAAGAATAGAAGTGCGTAGACATCAGCCCTGTAGTACCCAGCTTCAGGGTCGTCTTTGGAATCGTCATCGTCATCATCCTCGCTCGTAGCACGCGGCTGGATCCTCAGCCCTTCCCCAGCTTGTGCACGGGGGAACGAGGGAGGAGGCACCTGCCACTCCAGCCTCGGATTCACGACACGCGGGGGAAGGAGCTCCCGGATGACGACCTCTCGGCCTTCACCACCACCACCACCACCATTCTTGTGGCTATGCGGCTAGTGAAAATGCGGGTACTTTATTTTAATGTAATTAAGTCTCTAGCTCAGCTTGTTCAATTCATTGCCGGTAAGTATACTCACTATATTCTTTTGTACACTATATATAATAATGCAGATTGAAGATTCTCGAATGTAAAAGAAAGGATATCAACGAATTTGGGTTCATTGACCCACGTCGAGTTAATGGAGTTGTGCTAAAGGATAAGCCACTAGAGACCGAGCAAAACATGCTCCGGTTTCTCATGAACCATTATTTATGTAATGAAATACTATTTCCTTACCACTCCGGCAAGTGAGTTCTTGTACACATTAACTTTTGATTACTTGATGTTCAGTGTAAATGATGAGTTACTGACGTATGTAAACCTTGCGTAGCTACCACTGGATTCTTCTAAGCATTTTAGTTGACTTGGGAAGAGTTCACATCATGGACTCATTAAACAAAGACATGGAAGAGTACCGCAGCATTATCGATATGCTCCAGAGGTAATTTCAACCATTATCGTACTATATCAGTTTCTTTCGTTCATTTTTTGGGATATCAAGTAGTTATTAACTCATACATTCATTTTCTTTGTCTGGTAGTGTTTAGACACGGTTCAAGAACAAGGTTTGCGGTCAATGGCGTGAGGAGATATTTTTTAAATTGGTCTCGGTAAGTAGTACGAGCTAGGTCCACGCATCTATTTAATTCTAGTTTATGTATATTTATCATGCTAGAGTTATTATTTGATTGAATTCTATTCTTGTAAAGTGCACGAGGCAGCCACGGGGGACTAATCTATGTGGATTCTACGTGTGCGAGTTCATTCACATCACTACTGAGAAGCCCATGGAAACTGTTCGAGTAAGTAAATAATATATTCACTCTTTATTTTTATTACAAAAAGTTGTGTTGAGTCTAATTCATATGATCTCCTTCTTTATAGTTGGACACGATGCGGGACAAGCTCTTACCACATGACCGCCTACTAGCAATCCAAGAGGAATTGGCTAGATTTTTTGTCGACGAGGTTATAGACCCATACGGAGAATACTCTCTAGATAGACCATAAAGCATCCATGTAATGATCTCCATGTAATCAAATAGACAGGCTCTGAACCCGGTTGGGACTCCATGTAATGACCTCCATGCATGTATGCTTGTAAGAGAAATTATATTATATATACATCAACGTGTACAAGTACTGTGTAGTAGCGTTGTGTATGTATACGAAAACTTGTTTGTAATGAAAACACATAATGAAAAATAATTGAACACAAAACACAAAATGAAAAAAAATACACAAAACCCTAAAACCCCATCTCCTGCAGCGGCAGCCAAATGGCCCAAAACGCTGTCGCGGCAGCCACCCTTTAGTCCCGGTTCGTGTTACGAACCAGGACTAAATGTCCTCTAGTTCTATGTGCATTGTACCAAGGAACAACCTCCAGCAAGGAAAATTTTTAGGTGTATGGACGGAATGATGTAATGAAATGAAGAATGGACTAAAGCTCAAGCTTGGGGATGCCACGCGTGTTACCCCAAGAAATATCCGAGAAGTACAAGCATCAAAGCTTGGGGATGCCCAAGGCATCCCCTTCTTCATCAATAAAAATGCTAGGTTTCTTCCAAACACTTCATTTTTATTGTTTCATGCACAGTTGTGTTGTTCTTGGCGCATCTTCTTTTTCTTTTTCGTTTGCTTGGTTTTCTTAGTTTGCTGAATAAATTGGTTGGACCCCCTCTTTCATACGTTAGTTATCAAATAAGGTTGGTTTGGATTGGAAAAGAGTAGGAAAGTGCATGCTTAAGTGGTAAAAGGAGTTAGTTTTTGACTGTGGCCTATGCTTTGTCATGCCATGCTTGATATTGTTTTGGCTTTATGCTTAGTTATCTTTGCTGTAGCATGACTTATTATAAACAATTGAGATTGCTTAATGTGCCTTGGAAGAATCATGCGTTGTTTTAGCATATTAAAGCATAGTATTGTGGTATTCTCCTTTGATGCTTTATTTGGGTTGACTTGGCACATGCTCACACCATGTTATGACTATCCAAAGTCACCATAGCCTTTATGATCCTTTAGTTTTCGACTTGTAATCTCGCTTTATGCTTTAATCAATGATATTTTGTCGCTTTGCATGATTATGGCCATTATTGCTTTCTTAGTTGGCCGCTCCCAGTCTTTTGCTAGCCTCTGTAACCAAGTACGAGTTCCACTCATGCATCCAACTCCAAATAAAACCAAGTTATTCCAAAGAGTCCACCATACCTACCTATTAGCATTTGCTATTCCAAATATATTTATGTTTTTATCTATCTTCCGAATTAAACTTGTTATGAGAAAACTAGTGATTAAAGCTCTCACGAACTTGATGGCACACTTTACTTTTCTTGCCCTTAATAAACTTGAACCATTGTGTTGTCTATGTTGTATATGCTTGCACTTATATGTTGGGGATTAGCAGAACCATGTTGTCATGGGGAACGCTTTCAACATTGCACTTGTACTTTGTACCTAGTTGATATCATGCTCTTTTTTCTATGGATGTCGTCAGTGTGAAATGAAAGGAGAGCTTGTAAGTCCATGGAGTTATGTATATGTGTTAGAGAAACGCCTGGGCCGCCGGTCTAATCCATGTTATCATGGTGGAAACATGCAGCGTAACCATAATGAGCTGTCTATGAAGCATTCTTCTTATTAATAAAAGAGATAGAGATTGAGAAAAAGAAAAAATAGATATGAGAAAAGAGGAAAGAGAGAAAAAATCACCATTTTCCCATGGTAAATAAGAAGATTGCTGAGATGCTTGTTGTCTGCTTTCCTTGTCATTTTGATATGGGGATTCTTCTGTATCATCGGGCAAGGGGTGCCCCGTTGGCGGTTCTCTATGATACACATGTACTTACTATGGCAAGAACTTATCGGTAACTAAACTTGAGTAGCATGAGGAGCGGCCCTCGTATTCTAGGGACATGAGATTTCCAACTTATACTTTGTCAAGCATATACTCCATAGTTTGTTCACTTTAACCTTAATCACTTCAAGATGCTTATGATTGGGGCAATGAGAGCTGAAAGCTAATAAGTACCATAATTTTTGGAAGCTCTTTATGAAACTTGAATCCCTGCTTCCTTCTATGAAGGC
Organism: Avena insularis; assembly: GCA_023614405.1. NCBI lineage: Eukaryota > Viridiplantae > Streptophyta > Magnoliopsida > Poales > Poaceae > Avena > Avena insularis. Next base: position 87,156,081 of record CM042696.1, on the reverse strand, counting down.
CTTTCTTCCACTTTTATATTGAGTCTCCACCTTCTATCTTTATGCACCTATTGAGAGAGCATAGTGGCCATTCTTAGTTCTATGTGCATTGTCCCAAGACTTGTTGATTGATGCATAACTTTGATATTTCTTGTTCTTAAACTAATTGTATCTAGTCACCCTTATAAACTTTGAAGGTGTCCTATGCATTTATGTTTGCTACTCTATGAGGGACAAGTTGAATGCCACTATGCTATGTTTTCTTTATGTGAAACAAACAAACGTCTTGCAAAGCATTGTTATTTATGAATCTTTTGTTTGTGCCTTTTCATGTTGCAACATAGTTGCTATGTCTTATTGCTAGAACTTTATCCTTCATGTTATGTTGAAGTACTATGATCCAAGCTATCCATGTTTTACAAACACTTTGATCAAGTTTATGATGGTGCATGTCACCTCAAAAATTATTCTTTCTTGTTATCACTTACCTACTCAAGGATGAGCAGGAGTTAAGCTTGGGGATGTTGATACGTTGCAAACGTATCTATAATTTTTGATGTTCCATGCTTGTTTAGTATCTACTTTGCTTTGCTTTGTCAACACTTTGAGGTGTTTTTATATGTTTTCTGGGACTAACCTATTAACAAGATGCCATCGTGTCAGTTGCCTGTTTTCTTCTGTTTTTGGTTCCAGAAAAGGCAGAAAATCATTATTCTTGGAATTGGACGGGACAAAAGCCAATATGCCTATTTTCCTGGAGCAACACGAAAACACAAAGCACAGACGGAGTAGGGCACCAGGGTGGGCACACCATATGGTGGCGCGGGCAAGCCCTGGCCGTGCCACCAGGTGGTGTGGGCCTCCTGGCCGCCCACCGACCTTGCCTCTTCGCCTATAAGATGCCTCCCGGTGCAAAAACCCTAAATCGAGCAGCCTCCAGCCACGAAAAGTTCCACAGCGCCGCCGCCACCAAAGGGGAGATTCGGGGGACAGAAAGTCTCTGTTTCGGCACCCTGCCAAGACGGGGAAGTGCCCCCGGAGCCATCTTCATCGATCTCCACCACCATCTCCATTGTCGTTGCTGATTCCCATGATGATGAGGGAGTAGTTCTTCCTCGAGGCTAAGGGTTCTACCGGTAGCTATGTGTTCATCTCTCTCTATGCGTGATCATATTGTGATCATGAGCTTTGAAATCAAGTAGATCTACCTTGCTACTCAAGTGCTTTATTAGATCTTTGCTCTCCCCATGTGTGTGAAAGTGACAGCGTGCACACCATGGTGGCACTTAGGCTAGAGATTACAAATACTTGTTATGAGTTATATTTGGAGTTGGATGCCTTTATGAAATTGTGGTGTTTGTTGTAACCATCTAGTGCTCAAGGTGACAGTGTGGGGTTATCTAGATGGGAAAGGCTTACTTTGAGGTGTGTTGTTATAGCCCTACCATGGATTAGAGTGTACAACCGGAGAGTAGTTCAGAGTAGTATCATAAAGAGATGATATTTTTATGAGAGTGTTCACTAGTGAAAGTATGATCCCTAGGCCTTGTTTCTAAGCATTGAAACACCATTTGCAACTAGATCTATTACATGTTTGCTTCCATCTATATTTCAGTTTGCCTTTAGTCTCTTCCACGCCATCAAGATATTTTCTGGCACCGTTACTACTTATAATTATCTATACCACTTGTATTTCACTATCTCTTCGCCGAACTAGTGCACCTATACACCTGACGAGTGTATTGGGTGTTTTGGGGACACAAGAAACTTCTAGTATCTTGATTGCAGGATTGCTTGAGAGGGGATACCTTTGACCACTTCCTCCCTGAGTTCGATAAACCTTGGGTGATCCACTTAAGGGAAAGCTTGCTGCTGTTCTACAAACCTCTATACTTGGAGGCCCAACAACTGTCTACAAGAATAGAAGTGCGTAGACATCAGCCCTGTAGTACACAGCTTCAAGGTCGTGTTTGGAATCATCATCGTCATCATCGTCGCTCGTAGCACGCGGATGGATCCTCAGCCCTTCACCGGCTTGTGCACGGGGGAACGGGGGAGGGGGCACCTGCCACTCCGGCCTCGGATTCACGACACGCAGGGGAAGGGGATCCCGGATGACGACCCCTCGGCCTTCACCACCACCACCACCATTCTTGTGGCTATGCGGCTAGTGAAAATGCGGGTACTTTATTTTAATGTAATTAAGTCTCTAGCTCAGCTTGTTCAATTCATTGCCGGTAAGTATACTCACTATATTCTTTTGTACACTATATATAATAATGCAGATTGAAGATTCTCGAATGTAAAAGAAAGGATATCAACAAATTTGGGTTCATTGACCCACGTCGAGTTAATGGAGCTGTGCTAAAGGATAACCCACTGGAGACCGAGCAAAACTGGCTCCGGTTTCTCATGAACCATTATTTCTGTAATGAAATACTATTTCCTTACCACTCTGGCAAGTGAGTTCTTATACACTTTAACTTTTGATTACTCGTTGTTCATTGTAAATGATGAGTTACTGACGTATGTAAACCTTGCATATCTACCACTGGATTCTTCTAAGCATTTCAGTTGACTTGGGAAGAGTTCACATCATGGACTCATTAAACAAAGACATGGAAGAGTACCGCGGCATTATTGATATGCTCCAGAGATAATTTCAACCATTATCACACTATATCAGTTTCTTTCGTTCATTTTCTGGGATATCAAGTAGTTATTAACTCATACATTCATTTTCTTTGCCGGGTAGTGTTTAGACACGGTTCAAGAACAAGGTTTGCGGTCAATGGCGTGAGGAGATATTTTTTAAATTGGTCTCGGTAAGTAGTACGAGCTAGGTCCACGCATCTATTTAATTCTAGTTTATGTATATTTATCATGCTAGAGTTATTATTTGATTGAATTCTATTCTTATAGAGTGCGTGAGGCAGCCACGGGGGACTAATCTATGTGGATTCTACGTGTGCGAGTTCATTCACATCACTACTGAGAAGCCCTTGGAAACTGTTCGAGTAAGTAAAAAATATATTCACTCTTTATTTTTATTACAAAAAGTTGTGTTGAGTCTAATTCATATGATCTCCTTCTTTATAGTTGGACACGATGCGGGACAAGCTCTTACGACATGACCGCCTACTAGCAATCCAAGAGGAATTGGCTAGATTTTTTGTCGACGAGGTTATAGACCCATACGGAGAATACTCTCTAGATAGACCATAAAGCATCCATGTAATGATCTCCATGTAATCAAATAGACAGGCTCTGAACCCGGTTGGGACTCCATGTAATGACCTCCATGCATGTATGCTTGTAAGAGAAATTATATTATATATACATCAACGTGTACAAGTACTGTGTAGTAGCGTTGTGTATGTATACGAAAACTTGTTTGTAATGAAAACACATAATGAAAAATAATTGAACACAAAACACAAAATGAAAAGAAATACACAAAATCCTAAAACCCCATCTCCTGTAGCGGCAGCCAAATGGCCCAAAACACTGTCGCGGTAGCCACCCTTTAGTCCCAGTTCGTGTTACGAACCGGGACTAAATATCCTCTAGCCTAGCGCGGCTCACGGGGCCACGTGGTGGATCTCTAGTCCCGGTTCGTAACAGAACTAGAACTAAAGGCCGAACCTTTAGTCTCGATTTGGCAGTCCCGATTTGCAATCCGGGACTAAAGGTCCTTACAAACCGGGACTAAAGGGCTCGTTTCTACTAGTGTTTAGGATAGTTAAGATTCTAGCCTAACTCGTCTTGTACTCCAAGTTGATCCCTGTACACCTATATATACTCGCCCATGAGGCTCAATAAAATATTCATCGAATTCCGCCAAACTCGTACTCTTTCATGGTATCAGCCTAAATCGATCTCAAACCCTAGCGTCCGCCGTGCTGCCCCCGGGGAGGTCGATCTCCATGATCTCCGCTGGGGGCTGCGCAACCCGTATGCAGGGTTCGTCCGCCGATCCGTGATCGGCTGTCCTGTAAGTCTTTTTCTACCGATCTTAGATCGGATTGAGTCGCCTACCGCCATCGCCATCGAATCCGATCTACGCGTCGTCCACGCCATGGCGCATACGGTACACCGTCGGTCTGATCAACTGATCCCGCGTCTGTCTACGCCAAGCACGTCCCCGAGCACGCGCCTACCACCGATCGAGCTACGGGTTGCTGCTGTGTCGCCCCGTCGGGACGCAGCGCCGCCACCTTTGGTCCATGCTACCGGCTTCCAACGCGCCTTCCTTGGCGTGTACGTCATTGGTGGTCTCCCAGCCACTACACCGACTTGCGCCCTGCAGCTATGTCGCCCCCTCGGGTCGTAGCGTGGCTGCACACAATCTACTTCACCGTCCTCGTGCATCGACAGCCTCGACTTTCACCGCGCCATCTCCTACGGCGTGGATCGCCGCCGTCTGCACATGGTCTTCGTCACGTCGCCGGGTCTTCCTCGCCTACTTAGAGCACCACCGCCGTGCTTCACAAGGTAACCTGCAGGGCGCCCTCTCGCCATCGCAGGTCCTGCCGACTAACCCATCACCACTCTAGGCATCCAGCATGACTAACCCAGGTCGTCGCTGGTTTCGCCGCCTTCTACGTCTTTGTCCACTACAACTTTGCCGCCAGCGTCATCGCCTCATCCCCGACTACACCACCTGCTACTCTACTCTGACAACCGCGGACAGCGCCGGCATCTCTCCTTTAGCCGCTCTGCGTGTCGCAACCGCTCTGGAGGCTTCCTGACGAGGGTTTAACTCATCAATGCCCATTGTTATGGACTTAGGTTCGAGGAATTGAGTAGCACTGGAAATCTCGGTACGGCTAGCAAACAAGCACAGAGGGACGCAAGGTTTACCCAGGTTCAGGCCTCGTAGAGGACCCTACTCCTGCTTGTCTGCTCTTGATTGATGATGATCCGAAGGATTACAATATCGCCGATGGCGGTGGATGCGCAGATTGGATGCGTATGTCTAGATCTATTGTGTTCTATCTATTGTGGCGATTGTAGATCTGTCTATTGGGATATTGTGCGAGTCGCGATGTCTAGATCTATTATGGCGTAGGGTGTCCTCCTCGTTGGACCCTCCTAGCCTTTATATATGGGGAGGCTAGGTCTCAGGTACCAATACGAGTTAGTTACAAGTTGTATTCAAACTCTAGTATCGAGACTTCCTTGTCTTGTGCGTTTGAGAGTCCGTGTCCATATCGGCTTCATACCACTCGAACTGTCATAGACGTCATGGACCTTGGCAATTCGTCGAGTGGGCCTTCCGTCGAGCCGCACCAGGTAGGCTGTAGTTGAGTGCGTATTGGGCATACCCATGTCAGTAGCCCCCGAGTGTCCATGCGAATCATAGATTTGGGTGGAGACTTAGAAATCTTGAGTCTTGCATTAGGATGTCGGAGTCGACAATTGTGTCGAGTGCGAAGCACTTCACCCGAAAGTTCATCGGGTCAGTCGAATTTGTAGTAGCTCATAGGGATGATGGTAAACGTGCCTGGTGCGCTCGACGGATCGGGACCAGTTAATTGCTCTAGGGCAAAAACAACGTCACCTACTCAAACTCGAGTCCCCGGACTCGAATTCGGAAATTGCTGGCGTAATTCGACTCATGCCGCGGAGGTCTTATAGAGTTCGAATCCCAGTGTATAAGTGTGAGCACTTGACGCGTCCGTCAAGGCTTATCCATCATACCTGTAGGTACGGATTATTTCTGGTAGAGCGTAGTAGATGCGTTGCCAGGCCTTATTCAGGTCTTATCTTCACGTTGTAAGCGCGGCATCCGAATTTTTTGTCATCGCAGAGATGATTCGGGTGGCCCCGGAGACGTAATCTCTTTGTAGGGAAAATATGAGGCGGAGTAGCCATAGCATTCGAGTGTGGATGTTATCGACACAAGTACGATGTACAAAGAAAAATAATCATAGGGTGCGCGACCAACGCTCCCTATGGGAGTAGCCCCCGAGTGCCTGGTTGAGTCGAAGACTCAGGCAGGGACTAAATAACTTTTGCGACTGCTGTCGTCTTTTGTTGCTTGTTTCAGTCGAATATGCTTTCAGCGCTCCCTATGGGAGTAACCCGAAGCCCACAATCGAATCGTAGATTTGAGTGAAGGGTTTTCATAATACTGGGATATCTTCATAAATTTCTTCGGGTGCGCGGCCAGCGCTCCCTATGGGAGTAGCCCCCGAGTCCTTAGTCGAATCGTGGATTCGAGTGAGGATTCAAAGCGTGTCACTCAAGAATCTTGTATATGCGCGACCAGTGCTCCAGCTTGGAGTAGCCCCCGAGTGTCTGGCGGAGTTGTAGACTCGGGCAGAGACTCGAGTCTTGTATCTTGTAGATGTAGTCGAAAATCATGAGAGGAGAAACCACTGACCCGGAAGCGCATCGGGTCAACGTCTCACGCATAAGAATCTCGAATTGATGATGAAGTCGGGGTTAATATAGCGGAGTAATATGGCGTTTAGCTAGGTGAGTCAATGATGCGGATGGAGTCGACGCAGTCACTTCTGTCGGGTGCGCGGCCAATGTCGCATGTGTGTAGAATCAAGCGATGCAACCATCCGAGGAGGGACTCGACTCGGGTCTTGACTGTATCTCATAGCCAGTTGTTTTGTCGACTCCTACTGGAGGACCCGATAAAATAGCTCGACAAAGTCGACATCCTTGTAAGCTACATAAAATATTAAGAATTGTGAAGTATATGTATCTTGTAAAGAATAGTTGCATGTTGGATTGTAAAGTAAAATTCTTGTGCCATTCGAGTCGACACTTTTGCACTGTATGCTAGGCCTTTTCGTTAGCATGATTACCCTTAGTCTCAGTATCTTGCCGAGGTACTCGGAGTTCAAGGATTCGACGATCAGGCAGAATCAGCTACTCGGGCTATCGCGTATGAGGTGCTCGAGTGCGTGGAGTCGATGGCACATTAGGTTACTCGAAGAGGGCGCAACCCCCGAGTATTTCGAGTGCGAGTTAAAAATAAATCAGCCCTGAGTAGAGAGAAAACTTAGCTTTATTGAATAGTTGCCGTGATGAACGAGTCGCGAGATCTAATGCGATCGGCGGGTCGCGGGAGTCGAAGATTGTAGCGGCTCGTGGTCGCAGGAGTCGAGTGAGCCCCCGAGTCACCCGATATGAAGACCGTAGACGGTCGTTGAAGTTAAAGACCGTGGCGGCTCGCCGAAGCGGAGGGAGCCCCTGAGCCCCTGAGTCATTGGAGCCAAAGATCGTAGTGAACTGCTGGAGTCGAAGACTACAGCAGATCGCGATATTGAAATCGGATGAATAGTCAACATGGCAGTTGAGAGTTGTGCAGTGGTCATGTAGTTGACGTAGCAACGGATCACGCGGCGGACATAGTCGACGCAGCGGATCGAAATCGCGTGGTGATGACGAGTTGCCGCATCTGAAGACTGTAAGGGGACACATCAGTCGAATACCGCCTCGGGTCACCGCACCCGAAGACCGCAGAAAGGTCGCCGGAGTCGAAGGACGCGGCGGGTCGCCGTGGAGGAGGGAGCCCCTGAGTCGCTGGAGCTGAAGATCGCAGCGAGTCTCCAGAGTCGAAGACCGCATCGCATCGCCGATGCCGAGGGAGCCCCCGAGTCACAGAATCAAAGTCCGGAGCGGGTCGTACGGCAGAGTCGAAAGAGCCCCGAGTGTAGCATCGAGGTGGTTGATGGAGTCGAGACGGTGTTCGTGATCCGATGCGGCGGGCCGGTGTTAAGGCGGCAGCGGGTCACCGAAGCCGCTGCCGGTAGCATGTTGTCGCAACCGAAGATTATAGTGGATCGCCGCAACCTATCGATGCAGCGGGTCGCCTGAGCCAAAAGAGTGCCCGAGTCGCCGGAGCCGAAGGCTACTGCAGGTCGCACGATGGATTCGAAGGAGTCCCTCGCTGCTGCAGGCCGTCGAGGTGCACACGTATATGAGCTAGCTGATTTTTTTTTATTGATAGCTAGCTGATTTTGAGTCCGCGTGTACCTTCTTGATCATGGAAAACAAATTCTTACTCGTGTTGGTTTTCAATCTGACTCCCTTACGTATACTCAAGTCCATCTATCTCCACATACACTTATAGTAGCTAATTAAATCAGCTTTGTCATCGGTACTTGATCCAACGAAATTTCTGCTGTTATGCCAGTCACGTGTCAAAGTATCTTGGCATGACGCAGTTGTTTTGCTTTTTCCTTGGAACTAATCCGGATGAAGCAGGTAGCTGCAATGGGTCACTTGATCTGGTCGTTTGATTAAGATAAAATTTTCATGAGGCCACGTACTGTTTCTCCTGGCCACCGACGCAGCGATCTTTCGTCCCGCTGATTAACGTGTGTGAGCCAAGCTATCCCATGGCTCTCCTGCCATTGCGCAAAGCGATGCGTTCGATGATGCACGTGAAGCTGAAGTTTTGATGAAGTCTCGATCTCCAGTGTAGATGACTTGTCGGGATCTGCGTCCACAAGTCACCGAACACTATATCCATCCCAACGCCAGGGCACGTGGTCGGCGAGTGGATGGTGAAGCTAAGGGAGCCGAAGCAGAGGAGGTTCTCTACCGCGGAGGAGTTATACATTGCTGGTGATGGGGCCGTCAAGATCGCAACATCAGCGCTCCTAGTTCCCACGGACGGCGCCAATTGATGAGGGTTTAACTCATCAATGCCCATTGTTATGGACTTAGGTTCGAGGAATTGAGTAGCGTTGGAAATCTCGGTACGGCTAGCAAACAAGCACACAGAGACGCAAGGTTTACCCAGGTGCAGGCCTCGTAGAGGACCCTACTCCTGCTTGTCTGCTCTTGATTGATGATGATCCGAAGGATTACAATGTCGCCGATGGTGGTGGATGCGCAGATTGGATGCGTATGTCTAGATCTATTGTGTTCTATCTATTGTGGCGATCGTAGATCTGTCTATTGGGATATTGTGGGAGTCGCGATGTCTAGATCTATTATGGCGTAGCGTGTCCTCCTCGTTGTACCCTCCTAGCCTTTATATATGGGGAGGCTAGGTCTCAGGTACCAATACGAGTTGGTTACAAGTTGTATTCAAACTCTAGTATTGAGACTTCCTTGTCTTGTACGTTTGAGAGTCCGTGTCCATATCGGCTTCATACCACTCGAATCGTCATAGACGTCATGGACCTTGGCAATTCGTCGAGTGGGCCTTCCGTCGAGCCGCACCAGGTAGGCTGTAGTTGAGTGCGTATTGGGCATACCCATGTCACTTCCTCTGCTAGTCTTTTTGATATGGCGACAAGTTTATGATGGTCCCTGCCCCCGCACGCCTGATACTGGCAACACCGAGAGTGCCTTCGTCCCCGACACGTTCCCGAGTCTGGCAAACTCGGATCGGCGCCTCGTCTTCATTGGCTTCGATAATGTCTTCTTCGGCATCGACCCCTCTACGACTGCCTCGACCGCGTCACCGATGAGTTCTTCTTTGCATACTCGATTCTGGCAAAATCGGAGTGTGTGTTTGTCCCTGACATGCGCCTAGTTCTGGCAAAACTATGGCCGCACCTCGTCCTCGATGGCTCGGACTGCATCGACACCCTCAACGACTGCCTCGACGCATCTCCGTCATCCTCCTCACGCACTATGCGCATGTGGCTTCACATGCGGCTACCGCGACACGGGCATCCCCGACCACGACATCGACCATGGTGACCCATCGCACGGCTACCTCGACCATGGCACTGCCTCACACTCTCGGCTCCCTCGACACGGCACAAGGGCTACCACCTCGCTTGAGCATCACCAGCTTCCTCTATAGTTCAAGCTACTGCGATGCGACACCGTCCAAGACATTTCCGCTACGAATGCGGGGGGATGTCAGCCTACTGGATGCTACTTCAGTTTATATCTAGTCTGACTGTCTGTGATATTCCGGTTGTTCACGACGCTACCGCTACGACTGCGGGAGATGTTAGAGTATGATACGTACACGGTTATTGTGGTAGTTTAGGATAGTTAGGATTCTATCCTAACTCGTCTTGTACTCCAAATTGATCCATGTACGCCTATATATACTCGCCCATGAGGCTCAATAAAATATCCATCATATTCCGCCAAACTCATACTCTTTCAAGTGGGCCATGCTTTAGTTACGATTCACAAGTTCTGTGAGTTTTCAAGGTTCCTAACTAACTTTGCCCACTTAAATGACTTTATATCGATTTGTTAAAATTAGGTAAAATTTGAACTATAAGTAAGTGTTGGATTTCTCTTAAAATTTTCCAAATATCTTTTGAATGTACCCAACATGTAGTCAATATATCAAAAAACCCTGAGAGTTTTGAAGGACTCAACTTCTTTCCAAGAATTTGCATTGTATAAAAATTTAATCTTGTTTTGAAATAAATCAAATCAAGAAAATCTAAAAAACAAAATACTTTCGCACGTTGTCCTCTTATGTGTACTACTTGCCACTAAAAAATAAGCATGAGCTTTGAAAACTTTTGAAAAAAAATGCTTCACAATATGGCCTACCATGTATGAATATTCTTAGATTTCAAGCCAAACGATCAAGGTCATGCCCATATGTACATCATACATTATCATATATTATGTTAATGTTGCCATATTTAGAGAGTAGATGGGTGCATGAGTTCATCTTGCCACGATAAACAATGTTGCTAATAGGAGTTCCAACTTATAAGAAGAAAACAATTTTTAATTTTTGATCCGACAATTTTTTGGTAAAGCAAGTACAAAGAATATGGCTTAGAATGCCACCATCCCCTTTTTCAGAAAAACTGGATCATGTTTTACTTACTTTTCTCAAGTTTTATGTTTCAACCTTCCTAGCAAACTTCACCCACTTACAAAAAATCTGTTGAATGTATCCACTAGGTAGTCAATATATCGAGAATGATCAAGAGTTTTGAAAGGTTCAACTTCTTGCTAAAAATTTGCATGCCGACAAATTCAACCGCGTTTTAAAATTATGAAAAAGACTATGAGCGGAGAGAGAAAAAAGGGGGCAGTCCGATAGTAGCGAAGAGGAGTTGAAGGTGGTGTGTTGTCAGAGAAAACTATGATAAGTTTCTGAGACGAGGTACTCTGTAAAGGGTATACTCTACTGGCAGTAAAATTCAGGACCTATATATGCATGCAAAACAAATTGTTTTTCTTTCTCATTCCCTGCCTCTCACCATCCATCCTCCCTCTCTCCTCCGCAACACCACACCAGTCGGTTGATCTCTCCCTCGTCCTCAACACGGTGTTGTGCACATGCGTCGACCTGACTTGTCGACCTGACTTGTGTCGGCAGTTCCATGTATGTCTATGTTTTCGTCAGCTCCAAGCATGCCTACGTTCATCACAGAAAAGAGAGAGAGAGAGGAATCACACACATAGTAAGCTGGTCAAAAATTGAGGAGCGCCCTATTTTTTTGTGAAGCAAGTACTCCCTCCTTCTCAAAATAGGATGCACATAGTTTTCTGTCAAAGTCAAACTTTTAAGTTTGACCAACTATATTAAAAAGAACATGAATATCTACAACACCAAACATACACAAAATAAAAATATACTCCATGGTGATCCTAACAATATCAATTTCTGATTATAAATAGTCACAATATTTCTATATAGTTGGTCAAACTTTAGAAATTTTACTTTGATAGAAAACTATGTGCATCTTATTCTGGGAAGGAGGGGGTATGAAGAGTACGGCTAAACTGCTCGTTGGAGAAGGAGCCTGACTGACTGCTTTTTCTTGCTTAATTTTAGGATCCTTTGTCATAAAGGTATGTAGATGGATGTAATTTTCTCTTTTTCTAAGGTTCTTGATCTAACTAGTACTTCTACTGACCATGTTAACTGAAGCACCCAGGTCTTTCTGGACCTACCCAACTAAAAATACAATGCCACCATCCCAATTTTCAGTGTTTTATTACAATTCCTAAGTTTTAGGATTTGTCAAGCTTCCTAGCTAACTATGCCCACTTAAATGAATTTTTGTGATTTAACTATATTAGGTCAAATATGAACTACAAGTAAGCGTGATATGTTGCTCTTAAAATTTTACAAATATCTTTTGAAAGTATCCAGATAGTCAATATAGCCAAAACCAATGATTATTTTGAAAAATGCAACTCCTTGCTAAGAATTCTCATGTCAACAAAATTTGACCTTGTTTTGAAAAACTTCAAATAAAATAAGTAGATAACAAAAAAGAATCTTGTGTGGCGTCCTCTTACATGTGTTAATTGCCATGAAAATTGACAAACATGTGTTTTAATAACTTTTGAAGAACAAAAAAGGTTTGGCTGCTTCAAAATATCGTCCTACCATGTTTGAACATTCTTGGGTTTCAACCCGACAACCAAGGTCATGCTAGGTCGATATCATAGTTTATGATATAGTTCCCGCATTTGGTAGACAGGTGCATCTTGACATAAAACAATATTGCCTCGGTGAGAGTTACCAAATGTTAGGAATGAAACATTCTCAATTTTCCATGTGACATGAGTATTTTTCTATAAGGAAAGTACGAAGGATATGCATGGCTTAGAATGCCACAACCCTAGTTTTTTGATAGAGTGGACCACTTTTTTACTTACAATTCTCAAATTCTATGAGTTTTAAGCTTGCTAGCTAACTTCACCCAACTAAATGACTTTAATGTCAACTTCTCCATATTATGTCAAATTCGAACTACAAGTAAGAGCTAGATTTCTTTTAAAGTTTTACAAATAGATTCTGGATGTACCCACCAGGCCGTTAATATATCAAAAACCATCAAGAGTTTTTGGAATATTCAACTTCTTGCTAAGAATTTGCAAGCATGTAATTCTGACTATGCTTTTGGTAAATTGAAGAAAATACATAAAAATCTACAAAATGAAAGCCTTTCATAAGGTGTCCTCTTACATGCACTACTTGCCTAAAAATGACAATCATGAGTTTTCATAACTTTTAAGAAAAATACTACTTCACAATATTGCCTACCATGTATGAACATTCTTAGGTTTCAAGCCGAACGACCAAGGTCATGCCAATATATATGTACATTATACTCTTTGGAAATGTTCCCATATTTGGTAGATGGGTGCATGTTGGCATGATAAACAATGTTTCTAACAGGTGGTTATCACTTATACGAACAACAAACCATTTTCCAATTTCGAAGTGACATGATTTTTTCCATGTAAAGAAGGTACAAGGTGGACCATGTATGTTTTACTTACAGTTTATAATACAAGCTTTATGATTTTTCAAGATTCCTAGCAAACTTCGTCCACTTAAATAACTTTATGTCGATTTGTGAAAATTAGGTCAATTTTGAAATACAAGTAAGCATGATAGATTAGTCTTACAGTTTTCCAAATTTATTTTGGAGGTATCCAAGCAAGCAATATATCAAGAACCGGTGAGAGTTTTGAAAAATGCAAGGTCTTGCTAAGAATTTGCATGCTGACAAATTTGACCATGTTTTGAAAACATAAATAAAAACAAAAAAGTGGTGTCGTCTTACATGCATTAATTTCCATGAAAATTGAGAAACATGTGTTTTTACAACTTTAAAATAACTGTTAGGTTGCTTCATAGCATTGGCCTACCATGTATATATGAACATTATTCTTGGTTTCAACTTGAACAACTAATGTCATGACATGTCAACATCATAGTTTGCGATATTGTTCCCACATTTGGTAGATGGGTGCACATTGGGATACTAAACAATGTTGTTAGTAGGAGTTTTCAACTATTAGGAAAGAAACATTTTCAATTTTTCCATTGATATGGGTGTTTTTTCTATAACAAAAGTAATATGAATCGGAATTCCACAATCCTAGTTTTCACACAGAGTGGGTCATGCTTTACTTACCATTCACAAGTTCTGTTAGTTTTCAAACTTCCTACCTAACTTCGCCCACTTAAATGACTTTATGTTGATTTGTCAAAATTAGGTCAAATTTAAACTACAAGTAAGTGTTGGATTTCCCTTAAAGTTTTACAAATATCTTTTGAAGGTACCCAACAAATAGTCAATATATAGAAAACTATCGAGTGTTTTGAAGGACTAAACTTCTTTCCAAGAATTTGCATTGTAGACCAATTTGACCTTGTTTTGAAAACAATCAAATCAAATAATTTTAGGGTCCTTTTGTGATATGTACTTCCATCGACCCTGTTAAATGAAGCATCTATGTCCTTCAGGATCTAACCCATCTAAAAACAAAATGCCATCATCCCGATTTTCATAAATAGTGGATAATGTTTTATTACAATTCTCAAGTTTTAGGATTTTTCAAGCTTTCTAGCTAATTTTGCCCACTTAAATGACTTTATGTGATTTAATGATATTAGGTCAAATTTCGAAGTGACATGATTTTTTTCTTCAAAAGCATGTATAAAGATATGGCTAGGAATACCACCACCCCATTTATCAAGCAAAATAGACCATGCATGTGTTACTTATAGTTCCTAATACAAGCTTTATGATTTTTCATGCTTCCTAGCGAACTTCATCCATTTAAATGTCTTCATGTTGATTTGTAAAAATTAGGTCAATTTTGAACTACAAGTAAGCATGATAGATTGCTTTTAAAGTTTTCTAAATATCTTTTGAAGGTATCCAAGCAGTCAGTATATCAAGAACCAGCAAGAGTTCTGAAAAATGCAACTTCTTGTTAAGAATTTGCATGCCGATAAAGTTGACCATATTTTAAAAACATTTGTATAAAATAAATAAAAACAAAGAAAATATTTTTGTGTGGCATCCTATTACGTGTATTAATTGTCATGAAAATTGAGAAACATGTGTTTTGACAACTTTTGATAAAAACTGTTTGGCTGCTTCACAGCATTGGTCCACCATGTATATATGAACATTATTCTTGTGTTTCAACGGAACAACCAAGGTCATAACATGTAGACATCATAATTTATGATACCATTTCCATATTTGGTAGATGGTTGCACCTTCGCGTATTAAACAATATTGCCAGTTGGATTTTTCAACTATTAGGAAAGAAACATTTTGAATTTTCCATGTGACATGAGTGTTTTTCTGTAATGAAAGTATTATGTCTCGGGATGCCACAATTTTCACATAGAGTGGGACAAGATTTACTTATGATTCAAAAGTTCTGTGAGTTTTCAACCTTCCTACCTAACTTCACCCACATAAATGACTTTATGTCAATTTTTCAAAACTATGCCAAAATTTAACTACAGTTAAGTGTTGGATTGCTCTTAAATTCTGCACAAAATCTTTTTAGGGTACCAAGGAGACATATATCAAAAACCACATAGTTTTTAAATGTTCATCTTCTTGCTTCCAAATTAATAGTTATGCCAACAAATTTGACCCGTTTTGGAAAAAATGTGAAAAAATATTGCGGGGCGTCCTCTTATGTGTAGTAGTTGCCATGAAAGATGGTAAACATGAGTTCCGACAACTTCTAAAAAAATCTTCTTAGAAATATGTCCTACCATTTACTCCTAGGAATATTTTTCTGTTTTCAAGCCGAATTACCAAGTCATGGCTATATCTACATTATGGTTCTAACATAAATGTTTTTTATGAAGCAAGTACGAAGAATATGGCTCTAATGCGACCACCCCAATTTTCTCTCTTCTAAAAGGTGGTACTGTGTATGTGTGTATATTTAGTCCAAAACCCATGCATCACATTTCTACAGTTCTGGTATAGTATTGGTGTAATACCAATGCAACCTGGATGAGTGAGTACATTAGCAACTAGCTCTTGTTGTGGAGCCAATTAAACATGTTGCTTGTTGGTGCATCTTTCTCCATGGCTGGATGCAACATTAGTATATATTATATAATTTTTGTGTGAATAACGTTTGTATTAATCAGCACCATCGTACGAGGTAGAAATCTAATAAGTTCTTCTCGATTAGTGTTAGTGGCCTTGTATAATGGTAAAATGTATTTTTGATAGTAAAGACTGTCTTTGGAATATACACACACAATACGATAAAAGCCTTTTTAATAGATCTGACAACCGCACGGGGAGAGAATTACGTGTCCCTCTTCATGTTCCTCTACCGCTCCGCTTACTACCATCATAGCCCCTCTCCATCTCCACAGAAAAGTAGAATCTGCCAACCCATCCCCATTAATCTTTCGTAGTACAATAGGGCAATGAAGCGTAAGATATCTGAGGGCTACAACTAGGCAATGTGATGGGGCTACCTCCACTATGGACTGGTGAGAAATGTCACTAACCATATCAATCTCCTGAGAACTAGTCGCCTCGCCGCGACATAGTTGGCATGTGTTGAGGGATTGGGAAAGATCTCGATCTCCCATTTAGTTTGAATGCCCACCCTACTACACTCTAACCCCAAGACATGGCCATTCGACCGCGACGAGAAGGTAAAAGCAATTTCTACAAGATTTTGTAGGATTCATGTCCTTATATTCTTTCATGCGGATTGCGTTTGGGTCAAAGGAATGGTTCTACCCAAATTCTTATGAACTGGATAGGATTGCTATGCCTAGATCCGAGGAATTGCAATATCCACTTGAACCTCATTTTAGACTCTCAAGTGCGTAGGATAAAGGCATTTTTCCCGTGCTTCATCCAAACAACCATTCATGTAGTTTTCTGCACGGGCAAAACGGTCACATTCGCGTGTTACTTCAATTCTTGTGTTTTCAATCCTGCGATACAAACACTTTTGCTTCGGTCAACCAGGATTGGTCGATACCCCTAATCGAAGGGGTATCAACCAATCTTGGTCATCCCTGGATTTTAAGTTCCATGTGTTTGGAGGGGAGGGGGACACTGAACAACACCCCAAGGAATTCATGTGAAAAAGAGAGGACCCATAAACACATGAATTATATAAAACTTGGTTGTTTGGTTTACAAGAATAGGAAAAACGTAGGATTCCTAATAAACATGGTCAAATAAAAGTCAACCCACATGGTATAGTATAATTAGGATGTTATTGTGTCTCTTGTGACCTCGTTCTCGTTCTTCACGCCTAGGAATTTGAAAAGGAGGTCCAAATTGGATAGGCAAAATTGCATAGGAATTTTGGAGGATTCTAACCTATAGTAATTTTCCTATGGAACCCATGTTTGTTTGCTTGATTTATTCATCATGTATCTGCATCTATTCGAATAAGTAGTTTTTCACAAATCTAGCTAGTCACTTTTACTTTTGTGGAACACCTTGCATTCCCGGAGATATTTGAAGAAAATCTATTACATGCATTGACGCGTTGCTGATGCTACTAGAAAATCCAACAGTGGAAGCATTTGGACCAATTGATGATGACAAACCTAGAACTTGGGATGATGAAAGATTTGAAAACAAGGATCACTGGGTGGGTGCTAACGGGGAGTGGATTGCGATTACAAAACACACAGGGTGCTGGTACCTCCAAAACATCTACATGATGGTGTAGATCGAGTTGCCACATATGCAGCATGTTGATATTTATCCATCGGGGGACCAATGGCATCCCTACCTCCATTCGCTTACTACTACAATGACGTGTATAACAAATTTATTGCTATCATAGATATTCCTATTGACAGGGACTGGAATATCCTTCAGAACGACTATTTTGCACCAGCAGAGTATGTTGATGTCATTTACATCAGTCTATTATCTGATTTTATGGATCGCATATACGTGGTGACAGAACCGCGAGGAGATGTTCTGGTCTGGGAACCAAAAAAGTGGAGTGGGTCTAGTTATTTAAAAGTAAATTTAGAATTTAGTTGCAACTCCATTGTTTGTGATATTTTTTCTAAGCAAAATGCACAAACAGGTATACTTGCAGGTCCGTGTCCATACATGCTCTAGTAATTGAAGATCCAGCAAACGTCCAATCTAGTGGTGATGTCGAGGCTAGAGATTTTGCATTAGGTAGATGGTACTTGGCACCGCTAGGCTGGAATGTCATGTGGATTCATACCAGGGTTGCATGAACTAGTAGCAATGGTGATCCAGTATCATACATAGGTAGAGAGCTGCTCTCTTATCCCTCGCTTCGTTGCCATATGTCGTGGTGTGGAACACGGTGGTACCATTAGGGGTGGCTTAAGAGGGAGCAATCAAAGACAAAGGATAGTTTCCACAGACGGGATTGGGAACATGCACTGGTGAACACATCGATGTACTCAGGTTCAGGACCCTCATGGTGAGGTAATACCCCTCCTTCAAATCTCACTATATGGTGATGATGAACAAATACTAGGGCTCCTTGAGCTATATATGGGAGTGACATGTGGGAGAATGGGAGACTAGAGAGATCAACCTTGCACTGGAGGCCATCACACCCCTTATATATAGGCTAGGGTGCGGGTTACAAAGCAACGGCCGGCTGGTGGAGCCTAGCCACTAGGACCCGAGCACAGCGTCATCTACAATGTAGCATCGGACGGTTAACATGGGCGCAGTCCCGTGCCGTACGGGGGTCAAGTACGCAATGCAGAGTCTTTGGCACTGTGGGTAACAGGGTGCCAATGTCTCTGGAATGGGCATCCATCTTCTGCCTTGTCGATACGGCCGGGGTGGCGGGACACTGTAGCACACATCACACCTCCGGCTAGGCTTCTGCTTCCCTAGGGCAACCGGCTGGTCGGGGAAGCCGGACGAGTCTTGGCGGTGACCAGCTGGGCAGGGCAGCCGGATAGGTCTTGGCGATGATCGGCTGGGTGGGCCAGCTGGCCAGGTCTTAATGCTTGGTGCTAACTAGATGTCCATGCCTAGTCCAGCCGGCCGATGTACATGAGGGCCAGCCGGCAGAAAGGCTAGTATTAGGGATCCAACAGCCAGACCATACACCCATATCGAGAAACGTTACCAATGTAAAAACGTCATCACGGTCGAAATAAAAAGTCCATCATGCGCATGTTTCTTTGAACGGAGAGGTTGATATCGGGGACTCAGTATACTGAGCCTACAAGGATTCTGCATCGAGCAATATTACCAAGTTCTAAATAGGAAGACGTGAGCGAAAATAAAAAGTTCACCATGCACACGTTTCTTCTAATGAGAGGCTAACCTCTGGAACATAACAGCCAGATCGCTAGACGGTAAATTTGCACATACCAGAAATAAGCAAAGAAATCAGACCGGAAGATAAAAATCAAATAAATCAGACCTGTCTCTTTGGACTGTTGTCATCCTCCCCTGTCGGTTTCTTGTCCTCCGCCTCCAACACCGCCGCGCCCATCTGATGATAGCAAGAGAGTCGAGATGGAGCAGGCGAAGATGGGAGGCACTGAGACAAACAGGGTGGATGGAGATGGCGACAATGAGCTGGGCGTAGGTGGCGGCGACGAACGGGACACCGGCCCTACGGTGGCTAGCAGCGTGGCCACGCGCCCTACCGACTGGAGGCACTCCATTTCTTTGCTTCGACCTACCTTGTTTCCTCGGTAGTCTGGCCAAATGTCACTTCGTAAACTGACCGCACGTGTTTGTTCGCTTCCGATCGAACAGTGGTAAGGCCCAATGGGCAGTTACAAATGAAAAATTTGGGTTGGATTTGCATTTCAGTGGTTAGCGTCTGCCCCCATGCCTCGGTTCCTTTTGTCTGATTCAGGCTCATCAGTATAGTGACCAAAATAGTTTTCATTCATAATTAAAAAATATTACAGTCGATAGTAAAATAAATCTACATGCTAGCTAGCTCCACTCTCATCACCATCCATCTTAGCCTTCCACTCTGGCATCGCTTTCTTGGCCCGTCGGTGTCTCTCCACCGCTGCAGAGAGCCATTGTAGCCTAGTGAGGCACATGCGCGCTCTGTCCCTCACGGTGTCTGAGCCTCCATGTGTTTTTGCCACAATTGTCGATGCCTCCCAGTCCCACTGTGTGGCTTCCGCAGCCTCCGCCACCATAGATGCCGCTACCTCATGTTCCCGGTCTCGCGCAGCCTCCGCCTCTTGGTACCGAACCACCTCCGCCTCCCAGTGCATCTTTTCCCTTGTCATCGCTTGCATCACCTCCCTCTCGACCTCCATCTTATGTGTCACGTCCATGCGCAACCACTAGGTTGCCTTCAGCACGACAAAGCACGCATCCAGCTCCGCTATCTACCATGGATCGCCGCTCAGCGGCCATGAGTTGGCGGTCATTCTCATCGTGGGTCAAAGTCTCTTGGGAGAGATCCATGTTGTGGGCCTCGAGGTACGTGTTCATTTCCTCGAGGTAGGATGCTCGTTGTCGCTCCTCACGGGACATCTCGAAGGAGGCGAGGAGTACCTCCTGCTCCAGGTCAGAGGGCAGTGGTCCGTCCTCCATCTCCCCCTGCTCCTCCTCCTCCTCATCGACCTTGTCCCAGTCCTCCTATATCTATGCCTCCTCGTTGCTGCTGCACGGCGGGGTGGGTGGGTACTGGTCCCGCGTGACCATGCTCAGCTGCTCCCAAGTGGTGGGAACCTGCCGAGGCTAGGGATGGCACCCACCGGGTTTGGGGCCTGGTCCAGTCCCCCATACCCATTTAATTTGTCGGGTCACATTTTTTACCAGACCCGCGACCTGGCCGGGTTCAGGGCCTCGACAGGTACCCGCCAGCGCGTGAGACGGGAGTGACGTCGGCGCATGCGGGAAGAAAACGATGGGATATTGGGACGGGGTTGGTGGAAATGGACGCGTGCGTGCGTGTGTTGTCTTCAGGACTCCATATTCCATCTTGTGCATGTGATGTGTGTTGTGTGCATGCGTGGCAGCGTGGGACGTGTGGATAATCATAGGATTATTATGGATATGATTAAGTCTTAGTGCGGATCTACGGGTCTGTGGGTACGGGTTTACTACCCCCAGACCCGCTCTGTTAGACTTGGCGGGTCTAAATTTTTACCAAACCCTCCCCGTTTAAGGCGGGTACCCGTTGGGTTTGCAGGTTTCGGGTGAGGTGCGAGAGAGTGGGTGTTGGCATTTCCCCTGCAGCTCGATCCATCTTATAGTCGGCTAGTCGCCTAGGCGGGAAACATAGACCATCTTATAGTCGGCTAGTCGCCTAGGCGGGAAACATAGACGGGAGAGGCGGGAAACATAGACGAGAGAGGCGGAAAACCGCATGGGTGTGTGCAACCTACTCGAATGTACCAAATTCAACCAGTGTGCGAAGGTGGACACATCCAGCTAAGACTACTCACGATGAGAGTATCATAAGTGATATCATACATCACATGCATGCAAAAACGCTGACGTGTCACTACAAATAATGGTGAGAGAGAGTATGGTGGTATCATAGATAGAGACCATATCATAGCATATAAAAATAGAAAAATTAATGTCAAATAAATGTAGAACACAAATTTGAATCCTACAGTTTAATAAATATGATAAGATTATAATATTATTGGATGATATCATACATTGTAGAGGTAGTATCATACACTAATATCATATGCATGATACTACTGTACGATGCTACCCATTGTGACCAGTCTAAGACCCACAGGCATGGGGTCGTGTTGAACTGGTTAGTGATGATTAGATAAACAAGATTCAAAGTTGGATTAGTTGATGCGTGATTGTGAAGCTTGTCGGTACTCGGTAGGGTAAGTTGTCGTTAAAAAGAAAATCAAACACACGTTACAGCTAGCTTGAAAAGAAGACTTAGGACGTGTTTGGTTGGTCGGGCCCAAATTTCTCGTTTCCCCTACTTGGCCCGCTGGTGCTGTATGAGGGGAGATTGATATTGGGCTAACTTGGGTATTTTGTTTAGCTTCCTGCATTCAGGTTTTCTACAAATTGGCCCAATTGTTTGTTTGCATAGATTCAAGACTTTTTCCCTACTGAATTCAGAGATGTTTGGTGTGGTGCTTTGTACATGATCACATGGGTGATGATCACCCATTTTAAATTGGGTGATCTTACCATCACAGTACACACACAACACATGATCACAATAACAAGCATATGCACACACAACATTACGAGATATACCATATATATACTACCATGCAGATAGCAATTAGGGGTTCTAAATTACATCCCAGATCAAAAGAACCATCAGTAGGGGCATTGTGTGCCCCTCAACCACCAGGGGTTTAACCCCTGATGAAACGAACCATCAATAGGGGCATCGCATGCCCCTAAACCACCAGGGGTTTTAACCCCTGATCAAAAGAGATCATCCTAGTTCACCATCACGAGTTGTCCATCAGCAACTACTACTACTTACAAACTTACAAACTATGACATGAAGGTCGTCAGCGTCTAGCCGTGTTCAGGGAAGGTGTACTGCCTGGCGCTGGAAGAGCTCGTCTTGTAGATCGTCATCTTGACGATGAAGGCCTTGAGCTTGAACTCCACGATGTCGTCGCGCTCTAGGTCATACTTGTACACCAGCTCTGGCCAGTTCTTCCTGAACGCGACCTGGCCAGCGAACCAGCCCTAATCCAGTTCCTCAGCCCAAGAAGGAACATTGGTGGGATCACCAGCATGTGGATGTCAACAGCGTCTAGCTGGATGATGAACCGATAAGGGACCTCGTCGATTTGGTGGTGGCCAAGCTTTGGTTGTCGGCCCTTCTTGCTTTGCGGTTGCGAAGCCGCCCCCACCCTACCGATGACCACGTGCTTCATTGCCCAATTGGGCCTCCACCCTCCCCATAGTTTTACACTCAAACTTAACCACCTTGGCATGAAGCAAAATGAGATCAGCACAAAAGTACAATCGGACAATGGACATGATAGAAACATGGGCAAAGTACACAAGGACTATAACTACTAGCATTGCCCAATTGGGTAATGGACATGATAGAAACATGGACAAACTAACAAGGACTAGAACTACTAGCATTGCCCAATCGGTCAATGCACATTATAGCAAATTGGATATGTATCCCCAATCGGGCTAAGTACCAGGACAACAACCAATTTGAGGATTTCGCTAAATTGAATCCCCAAATTTGATACCACATTATGAAATCTGTAACTACGTAGTGCCAAAAAACCCCAAATCGCTCATTCATATCTCTAACTACCTAGATCGAGTCCTAATTGTCGTCGCTTTAGTACCAAACCCTAACCGCCACCTAGATCGGGAACTTACCCTGGTCGGCGGTGGCGTCATCGATGAAGATGGAGCAGTAGCAGGTGCCGCCGGAGCGAAAGAAGACGTGCCAGGCGCAGGGGGATGGGGCCGCCTGAACGGGCGAAAAAACCTATTCAACTCGTCGAGGGTAGCCCCGACACTAGCGGGGGCTTTTCCGACCGTCTTCTTCGTAGATGCGGCTTCGTCCGCAGATGTAGAAGACGTCATCGCCACGCGACGCCGCCGTTGTCGCCCGAGTTCGCTGCAGAAGGGTGGAGCCTGAGCGCCGCCAAGGTTGCCTCGCACATTTGGCGAACTTCTCCAATTGGACGACCGCCCACTGCCCATGCGCACTCACCTCACTGATGTTGGGCCGCGGAACATGGGGAGGAGGAGCGGTGGCCATGGTTGTGAACCGGGGTGAGGGACAGAGGGAGTGAAGTGGACGGTGAGCGGAGTGGCCTAGAAGTTAAACCGAAAATGTCTCATCTCCCGCGCTTCCCCACGTGTGCAAGCGGTCAGCACGCGACGCTCTTTGGGACCTGGGTGCATGGAAACGGCCGATTTCAACGTTCCCGACGGGCCAACTTTTGGCATACTTTAAAACTCATGCGGACAAATAACCAAACGGGCTTATTTCTTCTCACCGAATGCAAGAAACAAAAATCCAGCCTACCAAACACGCCCTTATATCGTGAAACAACATCATTTCTTTCTATTCTACACCGTGGGTATTCACAGCGATGTTGAGTTTTCTTATTGTTTGGGCAGGAATAGGGTAAATCTCCGGACAGAAGGTCAGGGTTCGCTGCGAGAGAGGAAATAACACTTCCTCCGTCTCGAACATCTCCAGACAGAAGTTCAGGGTTCGACGGGAGAGAAAGGTTTGTCTAGATTTGCATGTATCTAGACATGTTTTACTGCATAGATAGATGTGAATTTAGACATATCCCCGATATCTATTTCGAGACAGATGGAATAATCAGCATTCTTGGCGTCTGTCCTTCAATACATAGGTACACCGAGATGCAACTGTACAAAATAGACAGATCCTAGACAAACATTGCCATTACAACTAGAATTATATCAAATCCAGCTGTCTGAATTTGTATTGGAAAGAAAAGAAAAAAACAGAGGCATATTTGGAACACGGGTATTTTTCTTGTTCCTGTGAGAAATGAACTGTGCCATTCCAAGCAGAACCTGAAATGGTTTATTCGTGCAAGACTATATACAGAGACTACAAGGGAGCTGGACTATCAAAATCCAGAAACACATCTATGCTACGTTTTCTAGCTCATGTTGGCGGAGCAGAGTTTGTCTTTACACCAGATGCCCAGATTTGCTGTCACAAATCTTAGAGGGACGGCTGCAAAACCAGTGCCTTTTCGGCCTATCAACCTAAACAGCATAGGGAGTGAGTGAGTTCCGCAGCTGGGAGTACTTGCATCAGCATGGCAGAGCTGCCATTGCCGGATGTTGTTGGAACAAGTGTCAGCATCTTGTTTTCAACAAGACAGAGATGCAGCTCTATATCTCATCGTAGATTGTGAGGTTCTCTGGGCAACTTGGGTGCAGCATCTACAAAGCACGCTCCAAGACACCTGCTATTTTAGTCGATCAGAAGTAGAGGAGTTGCCGGCTGGATTTGAACATACCTGCATGACTTAGCCAACCATCTGCTTGGCTTCTGGAAGTGAGTTTTGGATAAATGCAGTGATAAATGAATACAGTACAGCTCAGCATCACAAGCACTCCTGTTGTTTGTGCGACCTCTACACTGTAAATTGTCATCAACAAACTGGAGTGGGCGCGATGGTAGCTCAGCTCTGTATAGCTGCACATGGTACTCTTGCTGGGCAGCATTTCACAACCAACGTAAGATTCATCCTGTGGATAAATAAATAAATAAATAGGATAATCAGAATTCGCCCTGAGATACCACAATCACAAGCAATAGCATTTTGCAGAACAGTCCAGGACCGCGCAGTATTTGATGTCCATGATCACAATTCTATACTCCAGCTGTAACCTGCATATTCAACCTGACCAACATATGTGCTCCTTATAGCAAAATAAAATTCAGACAGGATGAAACCTTAAGCTGCTCATCTGATGTTTCGTGTGGACTACTGGATGGCTCAGATACAGAACCGCCATTTATGATATGGCCCCCAGCTCTCTTTCGAAGTAAGCTCTGAATGTTTTCAGTATCCACTTTGTGGGTTGCATTATTTGAGAGGGAGTTCCTCTTCTTGAGATCTTCAGGCAGACTATCCAACCAGTTTACAGGCATACAATCAGTGTCCCAAAAAAACAAGTTCATTATGAATTTTTAGATATAACAACATATCATTAAGTCAAATAATCATCTTGATATTCTCGAATTACACATGCTTTCCATGATATGAATAACCACTAGGAATGCAACACATGAACGCCCAGCTAAAGTGCGCAAATGATTGCAGACCATATTCCAGAAAAACAATTTCCTGTGTATTAAACCGCTACTGAAGGCTGTCGCTAAACTAGTAATTTTCAATGGAAACTGTTTTAGTCAAGGACCAAAGCTTGAAACCACATTTCACAGGATAAACTCAGGATAAAAATCCAATTGCAGGGCAACTTAAATAGACTAGGATGCTTATTCTTATACTCCCTCCGGTCCATATTATTGTTCTCAACTTTGTCTAGATTCGGATGCATCTAGTCTAAATACTTTGTCTAGATTCGGATGCATCTAGTCTAAATACTACTATTTAGACTAGATGCATCCGAATCTAGACATAGTTGAGAACAATAATATGGACCGGAGGGAGTAGTGAAAAACTAACAGCTAGCCACTTCTGCCACATAGATGGAATGCTTAATTTCTAATGCCTCATTGCCTCAAATTTGGAACAAGCACACTGACAATTCTTGAAAGATAGCAAAATACTACCTCTGCTCCAAAATGTAAGCCTTTTTAGCAGTTCAAATTAAATTACTAAAAAGGCTTATATTTCGGAACGGAGGGAGTAGCAAATACATGCCTTTACCATAACAACACCTAGATCAGGCCTATCAAACTGGACCTTGTAACAAACCCGTCCCATTGTTACGACTTCACCGTCACAAAGTTCACTGGTACTCTGGTGACTAACAATTTTTTTTTTTTTTGAGAAAACGCAAAGGACCTTTGCGTTTCATTTCATTGAAAAGGTAGAGTTGCAGTACATCCTCCTAGGAGGCCCGCCAAACAACAAGACTCATCAGTGCACATCCCAAGTGGATGGCAGGACTACTCGTAGCCCTTTCGCTCCTGCCCTGGCCGGCTGGCCCATAGCTTGACCTCTTCTTTGATATTTGCAGCGAGGCGTGACGTCGAGGGCTGGGCGCCGTTAAAGACAGTCATTGCGGTGTTTCCACACCATCCACGGGATCGCGAGGGCCGTAGAAGCGAGCGCATCCTGCAGCTGCTTCAGCGTGCGTCGTCTAGCTTTTTGCCACCATTCCATGAGTGTGCTCTCGTTATCAGGCACCGGGGTGGTCATGCGCAGCTACGCCAGGATCTCGTGCCAGATCTGCCTTGTGACAGGGCAGGTCATCATCAGGTGCTGGATTGACTCCGGTTCTTGGTCGCATAGGAGACATTTTGGGTGGTGTTGTAGTCCGTGGCGGGCAAGCCTCTTGGCAGTCCAACATCTATCTTGCAGCGCAAGCCACAGGAAGAATTTTACCCTCGGGGGCGCCCAGGACTTCCAAACTAGCCTTCAGGAGTTGCTCGCAGTGGAACCATGGAAGGTCACGAGGTAGCCTGAGCTGGCGGCGTAAACGCCGTCAGCTGTCCACTTCCACCACAGCGAGTCCGGCTCATCGGTGAGGATGACGTCCTGAATCTGGCTCCAGATCAGCAGATATTGGCCGATCTCATGTATGTCCCGAGCCCAGTTGTTCTCGTGTAAGGCATCGGCCACCGTCCTCTGCCTTCTCCGTCTCTTAGGCACGCAGTTGTATAGCAGAGGGGCGATCTCGCATATGGCTCGGCCCTCTAGCCATCTGTCCTCCCAAAATAGGGCTTTTTGCCCGTTGCCAAGCGTCATGGAGGTCGAGGTGAAGAACAGTTGGCGTTCCTCCGGCGAGAAGTGTAGGTCCAGGCCGCTCCAAGCTCTGTTCTCGTCGGTCTTGGCGAGCCACATCCATCTTAACCTCAGGGATAGGCCTGTGCGCTCAAGATCGCGGATCCCCAAGCCGCCGAGCTCGAGCGGGCGACAAACCCTCTGCCAGTTGACATGGCAGTGGCCTCCACTCGCCTCAGCGCGGCCCGCCCAGACGAAGCCACGCTCAATCTTCTCGATTTGCCTGAAGGTTTTCTTGGACGGTGCGATGACTAATAGCTGATGTATGGGTATAGCGCTCAGCACCGCCTTGACCATGGCTAACCTCCCGGTCTTGGTCATCAACCACGACATCCACGACGGTAGCCTTCCAGCGATCTTGTCTACCAGCGGCTACAGCTGCGCGGCGGTGGGCTTTCGGATGGTGAGGGGGATGCCCAAGTAGGTGATGGGCAGGGCCACAATGGGGCATCCGAGCGTCTGGATGGTCGGGGTGACCTCCTCCTCATTGCAGCGCAACAGTGTTGACGTGCTCTTAGTGTAGTTCACCCTTAAGCCCGAGGCATCCCCGAACAGCCGCAAGATCTCTATCACCGCCGCGATGTCGCTCGGCTGTGGGTGGCAGAAAAGCACGACGTCGTCAGCGTACAGCGAGATGGATGGGATCGTGCGTCTCGGGTGCAGCTGCTGCATCACTCCGACGTCAATGGCTCGCCGGATCAATCTCCCCAGCACATCCACTGCAAGCACGAATAGTTGCGGGGAGAGAGGGTCGCCTTGTCGAAGGCCTCTGTGGTGCCATATGGGTGGTCCAGGCTCACCGTTAAGGAGGATACGAGTGCTCGCGGAGGACAGAAGGATGACCAGCCACTCGATGAATCTCTGTCCGAATCCATACTGTCTCAGCACCTCGAAAAGGAATGGCCAGGCGATCGAGTCGAAGGCTTTCAACAGGTCCAACTTGAGAAGCATGCGCGGGGCTCCCAGACGGTGGAGGAGTTTGGCCGATTGTCTCACCAAGACAAAGTTATCATGAAGGCTCCGACCGGCGATGAACGCGTTTTGGTTGTTGCTGACCAGGCCATTCAGCTTGGGCGCCAGGCGCAGGGATAGCGTTTTGGCAAACAGCTTCGCCACCAGGTGAATCAGGCTGATGGGGCGGTAATCTCCCAATGCGCTCGCGTCAGCTTTCTTCGGAAGCAAGGTAAGCAGGGCTTGGTTAAGCTTGCTGAAGCCCCTGCCTCTCAACTCGAAAGCTTCTGGAACACCTCGGTGAGGTCATGCTTAACAATGGTCCAGCACGCTCGGAGGAATTCCACCGTAAAACCGTCGGGCCCAGGCGCCTTGTGCGCGGGCAAGCTAACAATGACATGCTGACCAACTGAAAACGGTCGAGCTAGGTCTGCTGGTAGAGAATCCGCAAACCATCAATTAGTTCAGCATAATATTTCCTGCATTTTCACGATAACCCTCAAGTTTTTCCTTTTTTACTTCCAGAAAATGCTCAGAAAAGTGGCGGGGCTTGCAGAGAGAACTGCAGGTAAAAGATCCTTTAATGTATATGCAAACAGATAAAGCATGTGCAAAACAGGGACAAAGAATCAATGCAATACCTTCGTATTGTGCTCAACTCACCAGATCGAGTGAGCATTGACAAATGGCTCAATTTTGCAAAGTTTAAATATTTCACAAATTCATTATTAATAAACCATGAATAATCAACTGCACTCTAGAACCACTCGTATGTACACAATTTACAAAGTGATTAAGATCACAAGCAATTAAGCAATTTCGTTGCCTGAAAGTAGGGAAGAGTTACTACTTAGAGACATGAATCTGAATCTGCAGTATCGATTAATTATGATGTACCTGTAAATTATCTCCACCTTCATTGCAAAACACGTGCTTTATTCTGCATTGTATTTTGGACTTTCTTTTGCTCTTCCTTGACATATTTATTTGACGGTCAATTTCCGTCGGTGCACTAGGGGATACTTCAGCAGAAATATTTGCAGTTGATTCAGGTACATCTATTGCTCTTTTTTCAAAATCAGGATTCAAGGAGGGCCGCTTGGTGGTATCAACCTGAAGTAGTACCAGAATTGCTTTTGTTCTTCAGCCAGCACCTGTGGAAGAAATATGACAAAAAGGAACTGCTATCAGACTAACTGGAGTAATACTGCAGAACACATCAATGTTGACAGTTTTATGAGGTGCGCTTCAAAGGAATAAGCATAAGGAAATAATAGTGGGAAAATATTGATAACAATGTATGCCCAATTGGAAACAAATAAGGGAATGGCTTCCCATGAATGAACATAATGTGATACAAACTGAAATAGCAAGAACAGTAAGCAAGTATGTAAGCATTGGTACAACTTTACAAGTGTAAATGCCAAAAGCATGAGCACAAGTACAACTACTAGAAGCTGCCACGGAAAACAGCTAGCTCAAATTAGAAAACACAAATCAGTGAACGTTATTAAGTCTGTGTTCTATATCAGCCCAAAAGGCACCTCTAATATTTGGATTCGGACAACATAGTTCACTATTCACAATATCTTACATCTTCCTCTAATAACTTTTTTCTCCTATTCTTCCTTGCTTGGGAGCATTGGATTCACTAACTTGCTTTGTTTGTTTAGATTGATCAAATGGAGAAAGCCCTTCGTCCTGTCTATGAGATAATGCGGAAGTTCTTTTTACAAGTGTACCTGGATCATTAGATGAAAAACAGGGAAGCATCAGTCACGCGCAACATTCCTAAGATAACGTATATGAGAAGACAAACTAAATATCGCTAACCTGAAGGAATATTAATGTCTGGCTGTGGTGTTTTACTGGGCAGTCATAAGACTCTGCAGTACATCTAAGACCATCATCTCATCTGCAAAAAACAGGAACCAGAATTTTAAATGCTGATAAATATTAGTGCTAACTACTAAGTATTACTAAAGAGGGTTAATCAAATATGACAAGGAAGCTCAATGGAACAGAAATTACGTAGAAGCACAAATTGTGATGAATAGTCAATCAAACATTATGGATATGTTTCTCATTTAGGCTGCATTTCCTTTGCCACCTCAAGGCTGTGTGATGATTTCGATAATAATTTTCTCATGAACTATATACTCCATGATTTCTAATTCCAGAAAGAGGCACTCTGTCTGTTGCCAATGATAAGGGAAATCAACCAACCGTTTCAAAAAAATACCTGGAGAAAATAACTGACTGAGTTTATGATAATCAGCTAGTTATTCCCCTTCTTCAAACCACCATCGTGGTTCCAAGCTCAAACTCACTGGTCTGGCCTTCATCCATGCTTTGCTGAATTCTTCTCTTTTTCGAGTGTTGTTGGGTGTGAGATATCTCAGTGTCTCCAATACTCTAACTGTATCACTGTCTAGAACTTAGCAAACAACCAAAGGCAACTGTGTGTGTATATGTTCTTAAAAACAAAAGGGGCCAAAATCCAAAAAGGCAAGTGAATATATGTCCTTAGTGAAAAGAGGAGCATCCTACTTATCTCCACTTTCGTAATTAATCATCGTCAAGCAGCAACAGTTGATGATCACACGGTGCAGCAGTCATAATCATATAGTTCATATTATTATTCTAACATCAAGCAGAAAAACTAAACAAACATTATCACTGTCCGAAGCCACTATTTTTTCCTCTCATTTTGAAGATTCAAGTGTGAATTTCAAAATCAAATCACCATTGTCCAAACCCAGCATGGATTGCGAAAGGAAATTGAGACAGAGGATGCGAAGGAGAGATATCACCCGTGCAATGTCCATATCAACCCTCGGATCCAAGCACCACTGAGCATCAAACTGAGGTGGCAACTACTTTAGCACGGATACATATTACCAATATAGATTATGTCCACAGAGGATTATGAGAGAATGTATATAAAACGGCTCAAAACAACAACAAAGACGGTAGTTTTTGAGTTTAAAATCAATGTAAACCTTGCCATAAGGACATACAAAAAAATTATATCATAGGTCCTGTTTTGCACAGCACATGTAAAATAAAGTAGATGTAGAAAGATGCATGATTGCATAATCGCAACAAGTTCATATCTAGAGCTAGGTTGCAGTACATCATCTTTAGGCAGTACCTTTTTTACCTCATCTGTAGGTTTTCACAAGTAAATCGATAAATCTGCAATATCTGTACATTTGAAAAGCTGTGCATTAACAAATATGAGAATGCAAGAGAACACACTGACATTCATTGTGTGGCTAGTTGGCACATACAAGTTCTTATTTTGTTTTAAGCATCAACTGATTTGCCATGGAAACAAAACAATTCTTGTCAGAACAGCTAATGATAAATTTACAAGTATATATAGGTCTTTAAAATTGCAAGTACAGAGCTAAAAATAATAATTGTGATGTACATTGAGCAGTCTTTCCTTAACAAGAGATTAACACATTAGAGAAGGAAAATGAGCTATCGGATATACCCGAAAATCTAAGGTATATTAATAACTCAGTCGAAGGCACCAAGGTACAACAAGAATGATTTTACTTAATGATCACCAGCTACTACACAATCCAGCTAAACAAAAATAAGCTCCATCTTCTAGTGGGTTTTATACCTGTTATAGAAATCGATTATACATTCTGTTGTCCTGCATATTCATGTAATTCAAAAGCACAGGGACACTGCCATTAGAAGAACAGCTATGATGCAGGCTCTAGTTTCAGTTTGCAGCTTGCATTCTTCCTGATGTCTCCGACTGTGGTTCTCCAGTTTATCCCTCTGCAGAATCACGAACGTTCGCTGTATCCTCATCATCACTCTCCTCGTCCTCTGAGGCAACTCCGGCTTCTATGTCACCCCCCTCCTCTTCCTCATCCTCTTCATCATCATACTCCTCCTCTTCACCATTCTCCCCATCTGCACCATATTCGTCTCCTATCATTTGCTCGCCGCGCACTGTCTTCCTTTCCTTGCCCTTGGCTTTCCCAGCCTCCTCCATCCCCATATGCATCAAATGCAGGTACTGATATCTTATACCCATCATCGGGTGTTTGACCACCAACATATGCCTCCGGTAGGCTTCCCGGAGCACCACCGTTTGAGTCCTCAGCTTATGCGCCAAGTAGAAAATCCCTGGGTGCTTTGCAAGCACCTTCCTGAACCCCGGCGGTAGCCGTAGAGCCTCCCCAAGCTTGACCAAAACCTCCTTCTCCATCTTCTTCCCTACGGTGAGGCTGAGCACCTCATGGAGCACTGCCACGGTCCTCTTCTCAGTGATGTCACTCCTCGGAGCCAAGTGTGAACCGTCTTCGTACGGGGAGATGTATGGAAGCTTCTGCCACTCGTCCAGCCACTTGCGGACGTTCTTGTGGAGCTCAAACCCGCGGGGAAACGAGAGCTGGAATGCAATCGGGTCGCCGACCTTGTACCCACCGGTTCGCTGGGCGTACGACTGCACATCGGAGACAGCGAGGTCCTTCCGGTAGCAGACGAGCTCGAGGAGGCGGCCGTCGGCG
This sequence comes from Avena insularis, assembly GCA_023614405.1. NCBI lineage: Eukaryota > Viridiplantae > Streptophyta > Magnoliopsida > Poales > Poaceae > Avena > Avena insularis. The sequence continues at coordinate 87,123,492 of CM042696.1, read as the reverse complement.
GAGAGCGCGAAGTAGTCCGGGTAGTGCGGGAGGAGCGAGCGGGGGAAATCGGAGGGGAGGCCGAGGTCGAGGCGGATGCGGGCGACGAGGTGGAGCGGGAGCGCGCGGGTAGGGGAGAGCATGAGGAGGCGAAGCAGGCGGTCGGCGGCGTCAGCGCGGGTGGCGTCGACGACCTGCGCCTCGTCGAGGTGGAGCGCGCTGAGCCTCTGCGTGGGGGAGACGGTGACCGGGTGCTCCGAGAGCGCGAAGGCGGAGCCGTAGAGGCGGAGGAAGCGGAGCGGGCGGAACGGGAAGGGGATCGTGGAGGGCAGCGCGTGGAGCGGCACGGCGTGCGGCGGCGGCGCGGCCGTGAGGAGCGCGTCCTTGGTGAGGAGGAACGGCACGAGGTGGCGCTCCCGCTCCACGACGTGGTCCAGGGCTCGGTCCCTGCCCCACGGCACGCGGGCCTCGAGGAGGCCCCTCACCGGCACGTACAGGGCCGCCACCGGCCGCCTCGGCAGAAGAGGCATTTTTCTCCAAGGCGGTTTTAGGAGGGTTCGGAAATGCGGCGGCGTGAACGAGGGACGAGATGCGCCGTCGCAGCCGGAAAGTATCAGCCGGCGGTCGCCGGAAAGCAGCCAAAGCAGGAGGCGGCGCACGGGGAGGCGGCTAGGTTTTTTTTGTTTTTTGAGATGGGAGGCGGCTAGGATTAGGGATGCGCGTTGGATCGGGAAAAACACCGTCGTATCAGCCTCTTGCGTCCGCTGTCCAGCGGTCCAGCCGACGCCTCCGCGCCCTGGTCATTGTTGGGCCAGCCCAAATGAGGTTATTTTCTTATTGAACTTGCAAACCATTTCTGATCCGCTCAAAAAAAATGCAAACCATTTCTGAACTGTACGAACATTTTGTTTTGTCATATAAAGACTTTTTTTTAGAAAACCTCGTGGAAAATTATTTTAAACTCTATGAATATTTTTTGAACCTCATAAACAATTAAATGACGTATAAGGATAAAAAAAATATGAGTATGGAAATTAATTGCATGTACTGTATATGCACATTAATTTGGAAGCATTTAAACATTGTTTTTTACATATATGGATATTAGTTTATACATGAATATTCTATTCATTACATGCGATCAACTTTGTAAACAAGTGAACAAAAATAAGAAACAATTGTTTTTCCTTAATATGCAAATACAGAAAAATATTTTGATATATATTTTTTTACCAATAATCCTCTAAGAGAGGTTTCAAAAGACTAAGCTTCCATATGTCTAATGTTAAGAGGTGGTATATTTTAAATTTTTAATAATATAAGGTTATACTATAGGTCCACATGAGCTTTGAAACACTCGCGCATTACTTGTTCCACCATTTTGCTTTTTCGTTTGCTTTTTATTTTCGCTTTTTTGAGCTTGAAGTTTCAGTCTTGCTTTGTCATTCGTTTTCTACCTTTTTCCAATCTTCAAAAAATAAAAAGATCATTTATCCTTACTCTTCGAGTGGTGTTTCCATTTGTATCTATTGCTAAATATCTTATGGAAAAGTGATCTACACGGAATTTTGAAGGAACATGTCATATGAAAGATATGAGTTAAGTCGTTGACGAGAGATATGTCTTACGACTCCTACTTTTAAAGTTTGAAACACCCATGCTAGCTAGTAGTAGTGTTAACATATTGTTCTTAGTTAGTTAAGTAACTTTTACTTTGTTTCTCTAACTTAACCAAATAGTGCCTTAAAATAATTATGCAACTAATCTAGAACAAGACAAAGTCATTTCTTTCCCTTGACCATTGCATTTGTTCTTTTTTCTCTTCTTCTGCTTATTCTTATTCTTACTATTATTATTATTATTATTATTATTGGGCTTGGAGACATATCCAAGTTCTTTATTGTCTACTTTCCCTCTTCTAAGTTGGGCCTTAAACTTGTTCTCCTCAATAATATTCACATACTTGCAATAAGGGTTAGAAGAACTAGACCCATCAACATCATTCCTAGCGGAAGACTTTGATTGCTCATTAGTTAATCGAGTTTGAAGTTGATCATGAGACTCAAATAGGTTTCAGAATTTACTCTCCAAGGCTTTATGTTCCTTTTTGAGTTCCTCAAAATCCCCTCGACTCCTAACATGACCAGCACCAAACTCAACCTTTCCATTTTTAAGCACTTTGGCAAAAGCAATAGCATGATTCTCCTCTAACTTAGAAATACTATCTTCAAGAGTGATCCTCAAGCTTTTCTCATCCTCAAGAGATTGAGAAACAGAGGCAATCTCATCAGCAGCCTCCCTCTCATTCTTACCTAGCAAGTCGATGAGTTCTTATTTCTCCTCTAGGAGTTCCTTAGCATGATCTAGTTGTCTCATGAGAGCCTCGAAACAAGTTTTGGTCTTACCATCAGATATGATAAATAAAATCAAGCATGCTTACCATATCCTTATTAACCTTGAGACCCTCAACATCATACATAGAAGGTGCATTGGAGATGGTCTTAGATATGGATGTTAACTCGGTGGCTTTTGCCATGAGACACTTTTGGATGGGGTTGGTGATGTTCTCGTTTGGAGAGTCGAAGAGGGACAAAGGTCGAGTAGAGATGGTGGTGATGGCGGCCACTCCCACTACCTCGCCATCTTGATCATCATCGTCAGCATCCTCACCGGAGAAGTACTCTTCATGTAGCATCATTGCCTTTATCTTGTTGTTGGAGGTCTTGTTGGCGTAGTTCTTGTTCTTAGAATGAGGAGGTGTGGACTTGTCCTTGCAGATGAGACGACCACCATTGTATTCTCTATTCTCGAATGGGCACTAGGCAATATAGTGGCTATTGTCATTGCAATTGTAGCATGATCCCACTTTAGGACCATTTAACCTTGAGTTGTCCCTTGGCCTTGACTTCAAACTAGACTTGTTCCAAAATGCTCTTTTAGCAAGTGCCACATGCTCATTCAAAGCATACTTGATGTCCTCAGAATACCAATCACTCCCATATTCTTCTTCGTCAAGTTCCGCAACCTTGGCCTTCAAAGCTAAATTCACCTTTTGAGCTCCATAGGCACGAGCGCAGGTGGAGTCCAGATTCTTCTTGGCAATAGTCATGGTAATCACTTCATGCATGACTTCTTGAGATGCCATAAAGTGAGAGTTGGTTCTTAACTTGATGGGGCTCAACATTTGTTCTTTATAGGGTAGGAGGGCTTGAACGAACTTTCTCTTCATGAACTTGTCATCAACATACGTGGCACAAAGATCCACCATGTTCACACATAGAGCCTTGATGGCTCAGTGTACGGCGCCAGAAAAATGTTGGAGCGGTGTTGATGTAGAGCTCGTTGGGAACCCCAAGAGGAAGGTATGATGAGCACAGCAGCAAGTTTCCCTCAGTTATGAAACCAAGGTTTAATCGAACCAGTAGGAGCAAGGAAACACCCCAAAAGTGTTGCTAGCTGAGCCTTGACAGGGCGCACTACCGGTGCTAGTAGCAACGTGGAGACCTGCACAACACAACCACAGAACTTTGTCCCCAACTTGCAATGAGGTTGTCAATCTCACCGCGTTTTGCTGAAAACAAAGGATTAAACGTATCGAATGTAAAGAAATGATAGTTTGCAGAAAGTAAACACAAAGCAGTAAACAGTTTGTAGATTGTATGTAAAGAAAATGACCGGGATCCATAGTTCACTAGAGGTGGCTCTCCTTAAGATAGATAACATGTTGGGTGAACAAATTACAGCGGGGCAATTGGCAAACATCGAGAAAGCAATACATGCATATACTAATCATCTTGACTCCTTTGAGACTTGATTGGGAATTACAACATTATACATAGACCGCCATCCAACTGCATCTATGACTAATAATCCACCTTCAGGTTATCATCCGACCCCCCTCCAGTATTAAGTTGCAAGCAACAGATTATTGCTTTACGAACTGCGTGTAAAGTAAACAATACGATTGTTCTATGAACAAAGGATTGTTGTTTTCTCCCTAGTAGCAACAACACATCTAGTACCTTAGAGATTTCTGTCACTTCTGTAACAACGGAAATCATGCAAGATCACAAATAACAAAGACATGATAGAATCAATAATCAATCTAAAATAGCATCTCAATATCCATCGGATCCCCGCAAACACAACATGTATGGATTAGAAAAAGATGATCTTGATCATGAACGGAGCTCACAAGATCTAAACATGAAAGCACAAAGGAGGAGAAACCCGCCATCTAGCTACTACATGGATCCGTAGTCCAAGGATGAACTACTCACGCATCACACCGGAGGCTTGCATGGTGATGAAGAAGGCCTCCAGGGTGAATTCCCCTCTCCAGGTGCCGAAGAGCTTCAGATCCCTCCCGATCTAGGGATGGAGATGATGGCTACTCTGACTCTTCGTGGATTTTGATCGGGTACTTAGGGTTTTCGTCCCGAGGGCAACTTATAGGGAATGAGAGGCCGAGGGGTGCGGAGCCACCACACCACCTGGCGTGGGCGGACCAGGCCAGCGGCCAGTGGTGTGGGCGACCCGGCCCTTCTCCGTCTCGTGATTCGGCACTTGATCCCTTCCGGAAAAATAGGCACTTTGGCTTTTGTCCGTCCAATTCGAGAATATTCATTTTCGACTTTCCTGGAACCAAAAACAGCGGAAAAGCAGGCAATGACACTATGGCTCTTGTTAATAGGTTAGTCCAAGAAATCATATGAAAAGTACTCCAAAGTTGGAACAAAACACAAGAAAGTGGATAAAACCAAGCATGGAACATCAAAAATTATAGATACATTTGCAATGTATCAACATCCCCAAGCTTAACTCCTGCTCGTCCTCGAGGAGGTAAGTGATAAAAATAAATAATTTTTGAGGTGACATGCACCATCAAAGACTTGATCAAAGTATTTGCAAAACATTTAACTACTACATGGATCCGTAGTCCAAGGATGAACTACTCACGCATCACACCGGAGGCTTGCATGGTGATGAAGAAGGCCTTGAGGTGAATTCCCTCTCCGCTGTGGTGCCGAGAAGAGCTTCATATCCCTCCCGATCTAGGGATGGAGATGACGCGCTCTGAGACTCTTCGTGGATTTTTGATCGGGCACTTAGGGTCTTCGTCCGAGGGCATCTTATAGGCGGAAGGAGAGGCCGAGGGTGCCTGGGCGGCTAAACCACCTCAAGGCTGGGCCAAGCTGGCCGCGGCCGTGGTGTGGTGGCCCCGCCCCTCTCTCGCCTACTCGGCATCTGATGACTTCCGGAAAAATAGGCACTTTTGCTTTTGTCCCGTCCAATTCCGAGAATATTCATTTTCTGACTTTCATTGAACCAAAAACAGCAGAAAAAATGCAGCTGGCACTGTGGCTCTTGTTAATAGGTTAGTCCAAGAAATCATATGAAAAGTACTCCAAAGTGTGGACAAAACACAAGAAAGTGGATAAAACCAAGCATGGAACATCAAAAATTATAGATACATTTGCAATGTATCAACATCCCCAAGCTTAACTCCTGCTCGTCCTCGAGTAGGTAAGTGATAAAAAGAAAGAATAATTTTTGAGGTGACATGCACCATCAAAGACTTGATCAAAGTATTTGTAAAACATTCAAAGCTGGGATCATAGTACTTCAATCATAACATGAAAGACAAAGTTCTAGCAATAAGACAAAGAAACTATGATGCAACATGAAAAGGCACAAACAAAAGATTCATGAATAACAATGCTTTGCAAGACGTTTGTTTGTTTCACATAAAGAAAACATAGCATAATAGTATTCAGCTTGTCCCTCATAGAGTAGCAAATATAAATGCATAGGACACCTTCAAAGTTCATAAGAGTGACTAGATACAAATAGTTTAAAACAAGCAATATCAAGTATGCATCAATCAACTAGTCTTGGGACAATGCACATAGAACTAAGAATGGCCACTATGCTCTCAAAGTAGGTGCATAAAGGTAGAAGGTGGAGACTCAATATAATGGTGGAAGAAAGGTCTTCATAAAAGGAAGTAGGGATTCAAGTCTCGTAAAGAACTTCCAAAAATTATGGTACTTATAGTTTTCAACTCTCATTGCCCCTATCATAAGCATCTTGAAGTGATTAAGGTTAAAGTGAACAAACTATGGTGTACATGCTTGACGAAGTATAAGTTAGAAATCGCATGTCCCTTGTATACGAGGGCCGCTCCTCATGTACTCAAGTTTAGTCACCGGTAAGTTCTTGTCATCGTAAGTACATGTGTATCATAGAGAACGGCCAACAGGGTACCCCTTGCCCGATGATACGGAAGAATCCCCATATCAAAATGACAAGGCAAGCAGACAACGAGCATCTCGGCATTCTTCTTATTTACCATGGGAATATGGTGTTTTTTTCTCTCTTTCCTCTTTTCATAATATCTTTTTTTTTCTTTTTCTCTTTTTATCAATATAGGACTCTTTTTTTTATAAAAAGAATGCTTCATAGACAGCTCATTATGGTTACGCTGCAGGTTTCCACCATGTCAGCATGGATTAGACCAGCGGCCCAGGCGTTTCTCTAACACATATACATAACTCCATGGACTTACAAGCTCCTCTTTCATTTCACACCGACGACATCCATATACAAAAGAGCATGATATCAACTAGGTATAAGTACTGAGTGCAATGTTGAAAGCGTTCCCCATGAAAGCATGGTTCTGCTAATTCCCAACAAATAAGTGCAAGTATATACAACATAGACGACACAATGGTTAAAGTTTATTAAGGGCAAGAAAAGTAAAGTGTGCCATCAAGTTCGCGAGAGCTTTAATCACTAGTTTTCTCATAACAAGTTTAATTCGGAAGGTAAACAAAAGCATGAATATACTTGGAATAGCATAAGCTAGTAGGTAGGTATGGTGGACTCTTTGGAATAACTTGGTTTAGGGAGTTGGATGCATGAGTGGAACTCATACTTTGTTGTGGAGGCTAGCAAAAGACTGGGAGCGACAAACTAAGAGAGCAATAATGGCCATAATCATGCAGAGCGACAAAACATCATTGATCAAAGCATAAAGTGATACTACAAGTTGAAAACTAAAGGATCATAAAGGCTATGGTGACTTGAGATAGTCATAACATGGTGTGAGCATGCGCCAAGTCAACCCAAATAAAGCATCAAAGGAGAATACCACTATACTATGCTTTAATATGCTAAAACAACGCATGATTCATCCAAGGCACATTAAGCAATCTCAATTGTTTATAACAAGTCATGCTACAGCAAAGAATACTAAGCATAAAGCCAAAACAATATCAAGCATGGCATGACAAAGCATAGGCCACAGTCAAAAACGAGCTCTTTTTACCACATAAGCATGAACTTTTCTACTCTTTTCCAAACCAAACCAAACTATTTGCAAACCAATGTATGAAAGAGGGGGTTTAACCAATTTATTCAGTAAACTAAGCAAACAACCTAGGGTAGAAGCACAAAAATTCACGCCTCAAAAAGACGTCCAGAGATTTTACACGAATTTTACGGTGAAGCACAGAAATCTGTTTTGGGGCAGCAACTTTCCCAATCATTCCTTGGCACCAAAATCAAATAAAAAGGATAAGGAGCGGTTATTACTGACTCATCTAAAAACTTTTGGGTTATCTCCCAATAAGTACTTTTCTTTAACGCCTTTAAGTTAGGCATAAGAAGCAAGAAAGAATCAAGTGTTCTCAAATGAAGAAGCATTAAAACCAAATTTCTTGCCCTTACCTCTCTTACTTTTATTCTTAACCTTGGGGAAAATATGATTGTTTGGTGGAGAAGACAGGTGCATGGTCCCCTTTCCCACATCTATTATTGCTCCAAGGAGTTCTAATAGGAACCTTCCAAGTGTAATTTGTCCTTTTCCTGCACATTCAATAACAAGATAATCAGTAGAAATCATTTTCCCAAGGATCTTTGTAAACACTCCTTCAGCTATTCCAATAGGTAATATGGTAGCATTATTAGCAAGAGATATTTATTTTCCTCCTTCAGTAAGCCCCCAAAGATTCAAAGATTCATAAATATCTTTGGGCATAAGGCAAAATTCAGACATGATATCACAGCGAGCTTGAAAAGTTTCAGTGTTTATCTCAATCTTTATTGTAGGGAGCCATTTTGATGGTTCAGAATTTATTGGGACATAATTGTGATGCTCCCTAAGCGTATTATAGCAATCTTTTAAGCTAGTAGTGCTAGTCTCAAGAGTGTTCAATCTAGCAAATATTCTTGCGAAAGAAATATCACTTTGGCTAGGAAAGTTGTAAGTGAGGATCAATTTCTTTATAGCATTAATAGCATCATCCTCATTACATTGGAGGAAAGTTCCTCCCACAACAGCATCTAAGGCATATCTATAGCAAAGAGCAATCCCAAGGTAAAAACTGCTAAGGAACAAGCTTTGAGTCATTTTAGGCTCAGTTTTTTCATGTAGATCAGAGATTCTAGACCAAGCTTCCTTGAAGCTTTCCTCAATTCCTTGTTTAAAAGTGAAAATCATTTCCTCGGGTGACATAGTGACTGGAGCAAGGCTAGACATAGTGGCAAATTAAGAAAGGAACTAATTTTTTGTGTTTTTGAAATAAGAAAGCAAACTAGTAAAACTATTTTTTTGTGTTTTTGATAAAGAAACAAGCAAACAAAGCAGAAAGAAACTAAGCAAAACAAAAATAACAAAGTAAAGAGATTGGTTATGAAGGACTCCCCTTGTGAAGATGTCCTTGACTCCCCGGCAACGGCGCCAGAAAAATGCTTGATGGCTCGATTATGCGCTTGAAAAAAATTTGGAGCGGTGTTGATGTAGAGCTTGTTGGGAACCCCAAGAGGAAGGTATGATGAGCACAGCAGCAAGTTTCCCTCAGTTATGAAACCAAGGTTTAATCGAACCAGTAGGAGCAAGGAAACACCCCAAAGGTGTTGCTAGCTGAGCCTTGGCAGGGCGCACTACCGGTGCTAGTAGCAATGTCGAGACCTACACAACACAACCACAGAACTTTGTCCCCAACTTGCGATGAGGTTGTCAATCTCACCGTGTTTTGCTGAAAACAAAGGATTAAACGTATCGAATGGAAAGAAGTAATAGTTTGCAGAAAGTAAACACAAAGCAGTAAAAGATTGTAGATTGTATGTAAAGAAAAGGACCGAGATCCATAGTTCACTAAAGGTGGCTCTCCTTAAGATAGATAACATGCTGGGTGAACAAACTACAGCGGGGAAATTGACAAACATCGAGAAAGCAATACATGCATATACTAATCATCTTGACTCCTTTGAGACTTGATTGGGCATTACAACATTATACATAGATCGCCATCCAACTACATCTATGACTAATAATCCACCTTCAGGTTATCATCCGAACCCCTCCGTATTAAGTTGCAAGCAGCAGTTATTGCTTCTGACTGCGTGTAAGGTAAACAATACGATTGTTCTATGAACAAAGGATTGTTGTTTTCTCCCTAGTAGCAACAACACATCTAGTACCTTAGAGATTTCTGTCACTTCCCAGTTACGGAGGCATTAACCCACTATCGAGCATAAATACTAACTCTTGGAGTTGCTAGCATCTACTTGGCCAAGATAGCTACTAACAACGGAAATCATGCAAGATCACAAATAACAAAGACATGATAGAATCAATAATCAATCTGAAATAGCATCTCAATATCCATCGGATCCCCGCAAACACAACATGTATGGATTAGAAAAAGATGATCTTGATCATGAACGGAGCTCACAAGATCTAAACATGAAAGCACAAAGGAGGAGAAACCAGCCATCTAGCTACTACATGGATCCGTAGTCCAAGGATGAACTACTCACGCATCACACGGAGGCTTGCATGGTGATGAAGAAGGCCTCGGTGAATTCCCTCTCGGAGGTGCGGGAAGAGCTTCAGATCCCTCCCGATCTAGGGATGGAGATGATGGCGGATACAGACTCTTTCGTGGATTTTTGATCGGGTACTTAGGGTTTTCGTCCTGAGGGCAACTTATAGGCGGAAGGAGGCCGAGGGGTGTGAGCCACCACACCACCCTGGCATGGGCTGACCGGGCCGCTGGCCAGTGGTGTGGGCCCCTGGCCCTTCTCGTCTAAATCTCGGCACTTGATCCCTTAGGAAAAATAGGCACTTTGGCTTTTGTCCGTCCAATTCGAGAATATTCATTTTCGACTTTCCTGGAACCAAAACAGCAATGAAAAGCAGTGGCAATCTGTGGCTCTTGTTAATAGGTTAGTCCAAGAAATCATATGAAAAGTACTCCAAAGTTGGAACAAAACACAAGAAAGTGGATAAAACCAAGCATGGAACATCAAAAATTATTGATACATTTGCAATGTATCAACATCCCCAAGCTTAACTCCTGCTCATCCTCGAGGAGGTAAGTGATAAAAAGAAATAATTTTTGAGGTGACATGCACCATCAAAGACTTGATCAAAGTATTTGCAAAACATTTAACTACTACATGGATCCGTAGTCCAAGGATGAACTACTCACGCATCACACCGGAGGCTTGCATGGTGATGAAGAAGGCCTTCAGGGTGAATTCCCCTCTCTGGCAGGGTGCCGAGAAGAGCTTCATATCCCTCCCGATCTAGGGATGGAGATGACGGCGGCTACAGACTCTTTCGTGGATTTTTTGATCGGGCACTTTGGGTTTTCGTCCCGAGGGCATCTTATAGGCGGAAGGAGAGACCGAGGGGGTGCTTGGGGCGGCCAGACCACCTGGCGCTGGGCCTCGGTCGCGCAGGTGGTGTGTGGTGGCCCCGCCCTCTCTCATCTCGTGCACTGCATCGATGACTTCCGGAAAATAGGCACTTTGGCTTTTGTCCCGTCCAATTCGAGAATATTTATTTTCGACTTTCCTAGAATCAAAACAGCAGAAAAGCGCAATGTGGCACTGTGGCTCTTGTTAATAGGTTAGTCCAAGAAATCATATGAAAAGTACTCCAAAGTGTGGACAAACACAAGAAAGTGGATAAAACCAAGCATGGAACATCAAAAATTATAGATACATTTGCAATGTATCAACATCCCCAAGCTTAACTCCTGCTCGTCCTCGAGTAGGTAAGTGATAAAAAGAAAGAATAATTTTTGAGGTGACATGCACCATCAAAGACTTGATCAAAGTATTTGTAAAACATTCAAAGCTGGGATCATAGTACTTCAATCATAACATGAAAGACAAAGTTCTAGCAATAAGACAAAGAAACTATGATGCAACATGAAAAGGCACAAACAAAAGATTCATGAATAACAATGCTTTGCAAGACGTTTGTTTGTTTCACATAAAGAAAACATAGCATAATAGTATTCAGCTTGTCCCTCATAGAGTAGCAAATATAAATGCATAGGACACCTTCAAAGTTCATAAGAGTGACTAGATACAAATAGTTTAAAACAAGCAATATCAAGTATGCATCAATCAACTAGTCTTGGGACAATGCACATAGAACTAAGAATGGCCACTATGCTCTCAAAGTAGGTGCATAAAGGTAGAAGGTGGAGACTCAATATAATGGTGGAAGAAAGGTCTTCATAAAAGGAAGTAGGGGTTCAAGTCTCCTAAAGAACTTCCAAAAATTATGGTACTTATAGCTTTCAACTCTCATTGCCCCTATCATAAGCATCTTGAAGTGATTAAGGTTAAAGTGAACAAACTATGGTGTACATGCTTGACGAAGTATAAGTTAGAAATCGCATGTCCCTTGTATACGAGGGCCGCTCCTCATGTACTCAAGTTTAGTCACCGGTAAGTTCTTGTCATCATAAGTACATGTGTATCATAGAGAACGGCCAACAGGGTACCCCTTGCCCGATGATACGGAAGAATCCCCATATCAAAATGACAAGGCAAGCAGACAACGAGCATCTCGGCATTCTTCTTATTTACCATGGGAATATGGTGCTTTTTTCTCTCTTTCCTCTTTTCATAATATCTTTTTTTTCTTTTTCTCTTTTTATCAATATAGGACTCTTTTTTTATAAGAACAATGCTTCATAGACAGCTCATTATGGTTACGCTGCAGGTTTCCACCATGTCAGCATGGATTAGACCAGCGGCCCAGGCGTTTCTCTAACACATATACATAACTCCATGGACTTACAAGCTCCTCTTTCATTTCACACCGACGACATCCATATACAAAAGTGAAGGAAATATGCCCTGAGAGGCAATAATAAAGTTGTTATTATGTATTCCTTGTATATGTAGATGTTTATTTTGCATGCTATAATTGTATTGATAGGAAACATCAATACATGTGTGTTTAATAAACAAAAAGGGTTCCTAGTCATGCCTCTCTTATAGACTAGCTTGTTGATTAACAGGATGATCAAGGTTTCCTGATCATGGACATTGGATGTTGTTAATAACAAGGTCACACCATTGGTGGAATGATGTGATGAACATTTATCCGAAGTATAGCATTACGATCAAGTCATTGTGTTTATATTGCTATAACATCATACGAAGTAATCTTTATCCTTAGACCATGAGATCATGTTAATTGCTAACACCGGAAAAGTATCTTGATAACATCAAACGTCACACCGTAACAGGGTGACTATAAAGATGAGTTCAGTGCTACGAAGGTGTTATGTTGAGGCTCATGGATCAATAGTGGAATTTGTCAATCCAGATGACGGATAGATATAATCTAGGCCCTCTCGGTGATATCACATTAGGATAGCTTGCAAGCAAGTGATGTGATCACTAGAATGTTATATCACGGGAACGAGAAAAGAGTGCATGTCGGTAACGAGATCAAACTAGGTATGGAGATACTGATGATCGAATCTCGGACATGTAATATATCGAGAGACAAAAGGATTTAGTTACAAGTGTTAAAGGTTCTCACGATCACAGGAGTCATCGTTGAATATGTAGGAGTCAGTACGGATCTCCAGATCCCGCTGCTGATTATTGATCGGAGAAGGGTCTCGATCATGTCTGCATTATTCGCGAACCATAGGATGGCACACTTAAGAGTTACCGGACACCATTTTGGAGCACATATGTTTCAGACGAAAGAATTGCAAAGCGCAGGAATTGTTTCAATAGAAACCGGAAATTGTTTCGGGTGAAATTGCAGAAGGTGGTTCTGCATGTGATATTGAAATATTGCAAGGTGCTATATGTGAATGTTTGTTAATTAAAGTAATTAACAAAATTCTGAATAAATTTAATAAAAGAGTTTTCTTAAATGAGAGAGCATTAAATTTGGAGAAACTTAATGCATTTAAAGTGGAGACTTTAAAAGGAATGTGAAGAGGCATTTTAATGTGGAGGAGTTACCACCACATGAATGGGGGAGGTGAGGGGTCACCCCCATGCATGACCATGGAGAGAGGGGGCACCCCCCTCCTCCTATAAAAGGCCACCCATTCCCTCCTTCATCCTAACACCTCCTTGTGAAGGATCTCTCTCCCCCTCTAGAATTATTCCCCCATGGTCTCGGATTAGTGAGATACATGTTCCCGGTGGCATTTAAATGCGGAAGGAGTTGTTGCTTCCACTTGGATCGCTGGGCGAGGAGGTGGAGGTTGTCCGTGGCTTGAGCGTGTGTGCGAGGTGCGGATCTGCTGAGTTGCGGCTCGGACTTCCTCACGATCTTGAGATCGGCAAGTGTACGACTACATCAACCACGAGTTCCTACCGTTAACAAAGTTCGTTGTCTTGAGGTAAGTTCTCTATGGATGTATGTCCACCCGCTTGCTTTGTACCTAGTAGATAGATCTTGGCGTGTAGTTCACACCGTAGGAAAATTTTTGTTTTCTATGCTACGGACCCAACAGTGGTATCAGAGCCTGATCTATGCGTAGGTGCTTTGCACGGGTAGTACACATATGTTTATATGTGGGCGATGATGATCATGTTATTGCATCTTCTATGTACTTTGGATATTGGTGGCATAGTGGGATGAAGCGGCCCGGACCAACCTTACATGTCATCGTACATGAGACCGGTTCCACGACATGCAACTTGTTTTGCATAAGTGGCTGGCGGGTGTCTGTCTCTCCTACTATAGTCAATATCTGATTTACAACGAGTTGCTAATAAATTGGTTATCCTCGTTGTGGTTCATGTTCATAGGTTAGACAGGTTCTATCTCCGAAAACCCTAAGCCACGTAAAACTTGCAATTGATAAATTAGAGGCGTCTAGTTTAGATCGTTGCTGGGCTAGTGTTTTGATATGGTATTGTTGTAAGTAGATGTATGATAGATACTCTTACAACTCACGTAACGTGTAAGTTCCATAGACCTTGGCCTTACACACAAAGGAATGATAGAGATCATACCACGATGCAAATGATAGAGATCAAATGCATGGACCATATCACCTCACTTCACACATTAGATGTTAGCATCTTATACTGCTAGTTTGGCGCGTTTGGTAGCATTATAAGGTGATCCCTCATTTAGATATCAAGATAAAATGTGTTCTTCCTTAAGTATGCACCGTTTTGTGGATTGTGTTTTGAGGCATCACGTGATGATCGGGTGTTTTCAACTCTACACTTTCATACAACGGGTGTAAGACAGTTTTACACACGCAAATACTAAGGTTCTTACTTGACGAGCCTAGCATGTACAGACATGGCCTCGGAACACGGACCGAAAGATTAAGCATGAGTCATATAGTTGATATGATGCCCATATACATGCTCGCCTTTGAAGCTACACCGACTCACGTGATGATCCGACTTGGTGTAGTGGATTTGGTTCATGTAATCACCAAAAGGACACGAGGGATGTCGTTTTTGAGTGGGAGTTTATTAGTAATTTGGATTAGTTGAACTCAATCTATCATAAACTTAGTCTAAATATACTTTACAAATTCTGTTGTAGATGGCACCACCTGCTTTTAATTTCAATGTGTTCATGGAGAAAGAGAAACTTGCTACGAATGGTAGCAACTTGACCAACTGGGCTATGAATTTGAGGATTCTCCTCACTGCTTCACAAAAGCAATATGTGCTAGATGCGCCGCTAGGCCCCCCCAGCTCGATGCCTGACGAGGAAAAGAACGTCTATATAACTCGTCAGGAGGACCACAACTTAGTTCATTGCGGCATACTGTATGGGCTAGAGCCAGAACTTCGAAAACATTTCGAAAATGGCAATGCCTTTGATACCATGGGAGAATTGAAAATGATTTTCGATATCCATGCTGCCGTAGAGAGTTATAATGCTACATAAAAGTTCTTTAGCTGCATGATGGAGGAAAACAGCTCCATTAGTGAGCACGTACTCAAAATGTGCGATGCCGATAAGCTGTGTCCTTGGGAATAACGATTCCCATTGACTTGCATACATCGTGTTCTCCAATCTACGCCACCTAGCTACAAGAGCTTCGTGATGAACTATAATATGCAGGGCATGAAGAAGTCTCTTCGAGCTTCATCGATGCTTAAGGCCGTAGAAGTGGAGATTAGGAAAGAACATAAAGTGTTGATGATCAATAGGACCACGGTTTCAAGAAGGACAAGAAAGGCAAGCACAAGGGAAAGAAGGGTGGCAAGTCTATTGCCACGCTTTGAAAAAAACCGAGCTGGCCCTAAGTCGACAGAGTGCTACTATTGCAAGGGCTGGCCATTAGGCATAAGCGCCCCAAGTATTTGGCGGACAAGAAGTCCGCAAGGCAAACAAAGGTATATGTGATATACATGTTATTGATGTGTACTTGACTAGTACTCATGAGCTTTTGGGTATTTGATACGGGATTGGTTGCTAATATATGTAACTTCGGTTCGGGGCTGCGGAACAAGCGACAACTAGCAAGGGATGAGGTCTCGATCTTGTCGGCAATGGATCAAGAGTTGATGTGATCGCCGTCGACGCCTCTCCATATGCCATCGGGATTAGTTATAAACCTAAATAATTGTTATTTGGTGCTGCTTTGAGCATGAACATTGTATCCGGATCGTGTTTGATGCAAAGTGGTTATTCATTTAAGTCTGAAAACAATGGTTGTTCGATTTATATGAATAATATCTTTTATGGTCATGCACCTATGTTGAATGGTTTGTTTCTGTTGGATCTCGATAGTAGTATTACGCATATTCATAATGTTGATGCTAAAAAGTTAAACTTGAAAATGATATATCTACATATATGTAATACTGCCGTCTAGGTCATATTGGCGTTAAGCATGAAGAAACTCCATTCGATGGACTTTTGGAATCACTTGATTTTGAATCATTTGATACATGTGAGCCATGCCTTATGGGCAAGATGACTAGAACGCCGTTTTCGGTTCAATGGAGCAGGCGAGATCTATTGGAAATCATACATACTGATGTGTGTGGACCAATGAGTGTGTCGGCGCGAGGTGGATATCGTTATTTTGTTACTTTCACGGATGATTTGAGTAGATATAGGTATATCTATTTGATGAAACACAAGTCTGAAACTTTTGAAAAGTTCAAAGAATTTCAGAATGAAGTGGAAAATCATCGTAACAGAAAGATCAAATTTCTACGGTCCGACCGTGGAGGAGAGTATCTTAGTTATGAGTTTAGCACACATATGAAAGACTGTGGAATAGTTTCACAACTCACGCTGGGAACACCACAACGTAATGGTGTGTCGAATGTCGTAATCGTACTTTATTGGATATGGTTCGATCTATGATGTCTCTGACTGACTTGCCACTGTCATTTTGGGTTTATGCAATGGAAACAGCTACATTCACTTTAAATCGGGCACCATCTAAATCCGTTGAAACGACACCGTATGAATTATGGTTTGGAAACAAACCTAAGCTGTCATTTCTTAAGGTTTGGGGATGCGATGTTTATGTGAAGAAACTTCAACCGAATAAACTCGAACCCAAAGCGGAAAAATACGTCTTCATAGGATACCCTAAGGAAACGATTGGGTATACCTTCTATCACAGATCCGAGGGCAAGGTTTTTGTTGCCAAGAATGGATCCTTTCTTGAGAAGGAGTTTCTCGCGAAAGGTGTGAGTAGTCGGAAGGTAGAACTCGAAGAGGTTATTGAACCTTTTCTTCATGAAATGGCGAGTAGCGCAGCTCCAGAAGTTGTTTCGGAGTTGACTTCACCTAATGAAGAGAGAGCTAATGATATTGATCATGAAACTCCGAAGAGGACACTCTAGAACCTCGCGGTCAAG
This sequence comes from Avena insularis, assembly GCA_023614405.1. Classification (NCBI taxonomy): domain Eukaryota; kingdom Viridiplantae; phylum Streptophyta; class Magnoliopsida; order Poales; family Poaceae; genus Avena; species Avena insularis. The sequence continues at coordinate 87,106,371 of CM042696.1, read as the reverse complement.
CGGGACACGTGCGGCTCACTGCATACGGCAATCCTGCTGTGAATTTCATGGTTGATGAAATGGATGACCCTGCGTATGAAGAAGCGATGATGAGCCCGGATTCCAACAAATGGCTAGAAGCCATGAAATCCGAGATGGAATCCATGTACGAAAACCAGGTTTGGACCTTGGTGGACTTACCTCACGACTGAAAGGCCGTTGAGAATAAATGGATTTTCAAAAGGAAAACTGATGCTGATGGTAATGTGACCATCTATAAGGCTCGACTTGTCGCAAAGGGGTTTCGACAAATTCAAGGAGTTGACTACGATGAGACATTCTCTCTCGTAGCGATGCTTAAGTTGGTTAGGATTATGTTAGCAATTGCTGCATATTTCGATTATGAAATATGGCAGATGGATGTCAAAAATGCGTTCCTCAATGGTAAGATTGAAGAAGAGTTGTATATGATACAACCTAAGGGTTTTGTCGATCCTAAGGATGCTAATAAGGTGTGCAAACTTCAGCGATCCATCTATGGACTGAAGCAAGCATCACGAAGTTGGAATCTCCACTTTGATGATGTGATCAAAGAGTTTGGATTTGTCCAAACTTATGGAGAGGCTTGTATTTACAAGAAAGTGAGTGGGAGCAATGTGGCATTTCTGATATTATATGTGGATGACATATTATTGATTGGAAATGATTTAGATCTTTTAAACAGTGTTAAAAGTTATCTAAACAGCAAATTTTCGATGAAGGACCTTGGTGAAGCTTCATATATATTAGGCATTAAAATCTATAGAGATAGATCAAGACGCCTAATTGGGCTATCATGAGTACATACCTTGATAAGATATTAAAGAAGTTTAATATGGACGGAAGTAAGAAGGGGTTCTTACCTATGTTACAAGGCAAGACATTGAGTAAGACTCAAAGTCCGGCTACGGCGGAAGAAAGAGAGATAATGGATAAGGTCCCCTATGTCTCAGCCATAGGCTCTATAGTGTATGCCATGCTATGTACAAGACCGGATGTGGCACATGCTATTAGTTTGACTAGTAGGTACCAATCTGATCCAGGTTGAACCTTTGGATAGCGGTCAAGAATATCCTTAAGTACTTGAGAAGAACTAAGGATATGTTTCTTATATCTGAGGTGAAGAAGAGCTAGTCGCTAAGTGTTATGTCGATGCTAGCTTTGACACTGATCCGGATGACTCTAAGTCTCAATCCGGATCGTATTTCTCTTGAATGGAGCGATGTTAGTTGGAGGAGCTCCAAACAACCTGTGGTGGCTGGATCAACAACGGGCGGAATATGTTCTTGCTTGCCGAAGCGAGAAGCGGTTTGGATGAAGGAGTTCATAACGGAACTCGGTGTGGTTTCCAGTCGTTGGACCCGATGGTGATCTATTGTGACAACAATGGAGCCATAATAGCATAAAGGAACCAAGGTCTCACAAGAATTCCAAGCATATTAAGCGCCGGTTTCACTCCATCCGCGAGCATGTCAAGGATGGAGATATACAGATTTGTAAAGTGCACACGGACCTGAATGTATCAGATCCGTTGACTAAAGTACTCCCTAGGGCAAAACATGATCAACACCAGAACTCCATGGGTGTTAGATTTATCACTATGTGAACTAGATTATTGTCTCTAGTGCAAGTGGGAGACTGAAGGAAATATGCCCTGAGAGGCAATAATAAAGTTGTTATTATGTATTCCTTGTATATGATAGATGTTTATTTTGCATGCTATAATTGTATTGATAGGAAACATCAATACATGTGTGTTTAATAAACAAAAAGGGTTCCTAGTCATGCCTCTCTTATAGACTAGCTTGTTGATTAACAGGATGATCAAGGTTTCCTGATCATGGACATTGGATGTTGTTAATAACAAGGTCACACCATTGGTGGAATGATGTGAAACATTCATCCGAAGTATAGCATTACGATCAAGTCATTGTATTTATATTGCTATAACATCATACGAAGTAATCTTTATCCTTAGACCATGAGATCATGTTAATTGCTAACACCGGAAAAGTATCTTGATAACATCAAACGTCACACCGTAACAGGGTGACTATAAAGATGGGTTCAGTGCTACGAAGGTGTTATGTTGAGGCTCATGGATCTATAGTGGAATTTTTCAATCCAGATGACGGATAGATATACTCTGGGCCCTCTCGATGATATCACATTAGGATAGCTTGCAAGCAAGTGATGTGATCACTAGAATGTTATATCACGGGAACGAGAAAAGAGTGCATGTCGGTAACGAGATCAAACTAGGTATGGAGATACCGATGATCAAATCTCAGACATGTAATATATCGAGAGACAAAGGGATTTAGTTACAAGCGTTAAAGGTTCTCACAATCACAGGAGTCACCGTTGAATGTGGAGGAGTCAGTACGGATCTCCAGGTCCCGCTGCTGATTATGGATCGGAGAAGGGTCTCGATCATGTCTGCATTATTCGTGAACCGTAGGGTGGCACACTTAAGAGTTACCTGACACCATTTTGGAGCACACATGTTTCAGACGAAAGAATTGCAAAGCGTAGGAATTGTTTCAATAGAAACCGGAAATTGTTTTGGGTGAAATTGCAGAAGGTGGTTCTGCATGTGATATTGAAATATTGCAAGGGGCTATATGTGAATGTTTGTTAATTAAAGTAATTAACAAAATTCTGAATAAATTTAATAAAAGAGTTTTATTAAATGAGAGAGCCTTAAATTTGGGGTAAGTTAATGCATTTAAAGTGGAGACTTTAAAAGGGAAGGTGAAGAGGCATTGTAATGGGGAGGAGTTACCTCCACATGAATGGGGAGGTGAGGTCACCCCCATGCATGACCATGGAGAGGGGGCACCCCCCTCCTCCTATAAAAGTCCACCCATTCCCTCCTTCATCCTAACACCTCCTTGTGAAGGATCTCTCTCCCCCTCTAGAATTATTCCCCCATGGTCTCAGATTAGCGAGATACATGTTCCCGGTGGCATTTAAATGCGGAAGGAGTTCTTTGCTTCCATTTGGATCGCTGGGCGAGGAGGTGGAGGTTGTCCGGTGGCTTGAGCGTGTGTGCAGTGCGAATCGCTGCTGAGTTCTCGGGCTCGGACTTCCTCACGATCTTGAGATCGACAAGTGTACGACTACATCAACCACGAGTTCCTACTCGTTAACAAAGCTCGTTGTCTTTGAGGGTAAGTTCTCTATGGATGTATGTCCACCCGTTTGCTTTGTACCTAGTAGATAGATCTTGGCGTGTAGTTCACACCGTAGGATTTTTTTTGTTTTCTATGCTGCGGACTCAACAAAAAGTGCATGATATCAACTAGGTACAAGTACCAAGTGCAATGTTGAAAGCGTTCACCATGAAAGCATGGTTCTGCTAATTCCCAACAAATAAGTGCAAGTATATACAACATAGACGACACAATGGTTCAAGTTTATTAAGGGCAAGAAAAGTAAAGTGTGCCATCAAGTTCGCGAGAGCTTTAATCACTAGTTTTCTCATAACAAGTTTAATTCGGAAGGTAAACAAAAGCATGAATATACTTGGAATAGCATAAGCTAGTAGGTAGGTATGGTGGACTCTTTGGAATAACTTGGTTTAGGGAGTTGGATGCATGAGTGGAACTCATACTTTGTTGTGGAGGCTAGCAAAAGACCGGGAGCGACAAACTAAGAGAGCAATAATGGCCATAATCATGCAGAGCGACAAAACATCATTGATCAAAGCATAAAGTGATACTACAAGTTGAAAACTAAAGGATCATAAAGGCTATGGTGACTTGAGATAGTCATAACATGGTGTGAGCATGCGCCAAGTCAACCCAAATAAAGCATCAAAGGAGAATACCACTATACTATGCTTTAATATGCTAAAACAACGCATGATTCATCCAAGGCACATTAAGCAATCTCAATTGTTTATAACAAGTCATGCTACAACAAAGAATACTAAGCATAAAGCCAAAACAATATCAAGCATGGCATGACAAAGCATAGGCCACGATCAAAACAGCTCTTTTACCACATAAGCATGAACTTTCCTACTCTTTTCCAAACCAAACCAAACTATTTGCAAACCAATGTATGAAAGAGGGAGTTCAACCAATTTATTCAGTAAACTAAGCAAACAACCTGGGGTAGAAGCACAAAAATTCACGCCTCAAAAAGACATTCAGAGATTTTACACGAATTTTACGGTGAAGCACAGAAATCTGTTTCGGGACAGCAACTTTCCCAATCATTACTTCTCTCTCATTAGAGGTTACTCTTGGCACAAAAATCAAATAAAAAGGATAAGGAGCGGTTATTACTGAAGTAATAACTTCCAAGACTCATCTAAAAACTTTTGGGTTATCTCCCAATAAGCACTTTTCTTTAACGCCTTTAAGTTAGGCATAAGAAGCAAGAAAGAATCAAGTGTTCTCAAATGAAGAAGCATTAAAACCAAATTTCTTACCCTTACCTCTCTTACTTTTATTCTTAACCTTGGGGAAAATATGATTGTTTGGTGGAGAAGACAGGTGCATGGTCCCCTTTCCCACATCTATTATTGCTCCAAGGAGTTCTAATAGGAACCTTCCAAGTGTAATTTGTCCTTTTCCTGCACATTCAATAACAAGATAATCAGTAGAAATCATTTTCCCAAGGATCTTTGTAAACACTCCTTCAGCTATTCCAATAGGTAATATGGTAGCATTATTAGCAAGAGATATTTCTTTTCCTCCTTCAGTAAGCCCCCAAAGATTCAAAGATTCATAAATATCTTTGGGCATAAGGCAAAATTCAGACATGATATCACAGCGAGCTTGAAAAGTTTCAGTGTTTATCTCAATCTTTATTGTAGGGAGCCACTTTGATGGTTCAGAATTTATTGGGACATAATTGTGATGCTCCCTAAGCGTATTATAGCAATCTTTTAAGATAGTAGTGCTAGTCTCAAGAGTGTTCAATCTAGCAAATATTCTTGCGAAAGAAATATCACTTTGGCTAGGAAAGTTGTAAGTGAGGATCAATTTCTTTATAGCATTAATAGCATCATCCTCATTACATTGGAGGAAAGTTCCTCCCTAGCGACAACAAGATCTAAGGCATATCTATAGCAAAGAGCAATCCCAAGGTAAAACTGAGGAACAAGCTTTGAGTCATTTTAGGCTCAGTTTTTTCATGTAGATCAGAGATTCTAGACCAAGCTTCCTTGAAGCTTTCCTCAATTCCTTGTTTAAAAGTGAAAATCATTTCCTCGGGTGACATAGTGACTGGAGCAAGGCTAGACATAGTGGCAACTTAAGAAAGGAACTAATTTTTTTGTGTTTTTGAAATAAGAAACCAAACTAGTAAAACTAATTTTTGTGTGTTTTTGATAAAGAAACAAGCAAACAAAGCAGAAAGAAACTAAGCAAAACAAAAATAACAAAGTAAAGAGATTGGTTATGAAGGACTCCCCTCGTGAAGATGTCCTTGACTCCCCGGCAACGGCGCCAGAAAAATGCTTCATGGCTCGATTATGGCCGAGGAAAAAATCTGAGCGGTGTTGATGTAGAGCTCGTTGGGAACCCCAAGAGGAAGGTATGATGAGCACAACAACAAGTTTCCCTCAGTTATGAAACCAAGGTTTAATCGAACCAGTAGGAGCAAGGAAATACCCCAAAGGTGTTGCTAGCTGAGCCTTGGCAGGGCGCACTACCGATGCTAGTAGCAACATGGAGACCTGCACAACACAACCACGGAACTTTGTCCCCAACTTGCGATGAGGTTGTCAATCTCACCGTGTTTTGCTGAAAACAAAGGATTAAACGTATCGAATGGAAAGAAGTAATAGTTTGCAGAAAGTAAACACAAAGCAGTAAACAGTTTGTAGATTGTATGTAAAGAAAAGGACCGGGATCCATAGTTCACTAGAGGTGGCTCTCCTTAAGATAGATAACATGCTGGGTGAACAAATTACAGCGGGGAAATTGACAAACATCGAGAAAGCAATACATGCATATACTTATCATCTTGACTCCTTTGAGACTTGATTGGGCATTACAACATTATACATAGACCGCCATCCAACTGCATCTATGAACCCACTATCAAGCATAAATACTAACTCTTGGAGTTGCTAGCATCTACTTGGCCAAGATAGCTACTAACAACGGAAAGCATGCAAGATCACAAATAACAAAGACATGATAGAATCAATAACCAATCTGAAATAGCATCTCAATATCCATGGATCCCATAAACACAACATGTATGATTACAAATAGATGATCTTGATCATGAACGGAGCTCACAAGATCTAAACATGAAAGCACAAAGGAGGAGAACCAGCCATCTAGCTACTACATGGATCCGTAGTCCAATGATGAACTCACGCATCACACCGGAGGCTTGCATGGTGATGAAGAAGGCCTCCAGGGTGAATTCCCCTCGTGAGGTCTTGGGAAGAGCTTCAGATCCTCTCGATCTAGGGATGGAGATGGCTGACTCTGAGACTCTTCGTGGATTTTCATCGGGCACTTAGGGTTTTCGTCCGAGGGCATCTTATAGGCGGAAGGAGGCCGAGGGGTGCTGGGCGGCAGACCACCTGGCTGGGCCAAGCTTGGCAGCGTGGCCGGTGGTGTGGTGGCCCCCCCCTGCCCCTCTAAGCATCGATGACTTCGGAAAAATAGGCACTTTGGCTTTTGTCCCATCCAATTCGAGAATATTCATTTTTGACTTTCCTGGAACCAAAAACAGCGGAAAATGGCATTTGTGGCTCTTGTTAATAGGTTAGTCCAAGAAATCATATGAAAAGTACTCCAAAGTGTGGACAAAACACAAGAAAGTGGATAAAACCAAGCATGGAACATCAAAAATTATAGATACATTTGCAATGTATCAAGCCTTGAGTCTACGATACATGTCTTCGGAGATCTCATCATCTAGTATAGCAAATCCATCAGACTCATTATTGATCTCATCAGACTTGGAGCTTTGTATGCTTGCATTCCCCTATAAAGAGCTCTATGAGGTAGTCCCACGCTTCTTTGGAGATGGAGAGTGGGTGAATGTGAGTGAAGTCCTTGGGAGTCAACGCCTTTTGGATCATGTACAAGGCGGTGACATTGAGGGTATTGTCCATTGTCTTGGATCGAGTCAAGTTATTTACATCATATGGAAAGAAGCCTTCCTCCATAATCCTCATCAACTCGATTGAAGAGCTAGAAAGATGAGACTTCATCAAGAATTTCCAATTAGCGAAATTTAATGCATCTAGCATGGGTGGTGGGCCTTGTGGAATTATATGAGGCATGTGATGAATGGGGGATCCGTAGTGTATTTCAACGGTGGGGGAACTGTTGAGTTATCACCGACTCCATTTCCCCTTTTTGAAGAAGAATCACGGAGGCCCTCCTCGCTTTCACTTGGAGGATTTTCCTTTTGATGGAGGAAACCCAAGAGAGAAGCAGTTTCCATGAGGGGAACATGAGTAGGGTCACTGATGTCTGCAAGTGCACATATCGTTTTTAGCTAGTTTTGAAGTATAGATATAGATCCCACAGGGAGCCCAAAGGTAAGTGTTTATGAGTAAAGTCTCTGTCACACCCAAAGTTGTCATAGGTCTTCAAGTGAATTGACTGCAAGTGTTGAAATAAGAATAGGGTTTTGATTAAACGGAGTGTAAAAACTAAAATGTAAACTTCAGAAATATAAAGCATAAAAGTAAAGAACGACTTGGTTGTTTGTTGTTTTCTGCAAATGGCAAAAGAAGGCGCGGGGAGATTCAGTTCATGGTGATAGTGACTGTGCCAGGTGGACGGATGATAAATGTAACAATTTAATCTTATAAGTATATGTGTAGGCGAGCAACCCATAATTACCCGAAACTCCTCTTGGTAGATTTTATCCCAACTTCAATAATTCTACTAGTCTGTTACCAAAACCATGGTCAGACACTAGACGATTAAGACCCTTCAGGTCGCTTAGCGATTAAGCTCCTTGGATCGGATTAATGCAATAAGCACATTGGTTCCTCGTTATCCTCGAGTCTACTAGTTTTCCATTGATATCCCCGTGTCACTCGGGGGTCATCGGTCTGCTAGCGAACAAGATCCTATCTATGTAGAACAAATCATCATGTTGTCTGGGCCCTTAATTAGACAACAAGCATTAGGCATCCCACAGATAATCAAGCATACATAATATAGTAATTGGAATCAATCACAAACTAATGGAAAATATATGAAGGAACATCACATCTTTTTGGGTTCGTAGCATAGAAAACAATATTTTTCCTACGATGAGAACTATTCTACGCCAAGATCTATCTACTAGATACAAGCAACAGGTGGATATACATCCGAAGAGAACATACCCTCGAAGACCGACAAAGTGTAACGAGACTGAACTCGTGGATGATGTAGACGAACTCTCCACTCACCATGGGAGGTGCCCCCACCTCTTCCTCATTCATGTGGAGGGAGCTCCACTCACATAAATTGCCCCTCCATTTTCTCCACTCAAAAATCCCACTCATATGTATTAAATTTCCACCAACAACTCTCATTTAATAAAACTCTTTTAATTATTTTAGTCCTAATTTTTGTTTATTACTTTAATTAACAAACATTCACATAAAAACCCCTGCAATATTTCAATATCACATGCAGAACCAATTTCAGCAATTTCACCCGAAACAATTCCGGTGTTTATTGAAATAATTCCAGCGCTTTGTAATTCTTTCGTCTAGAACATATTTGCTCCAAATGGTGTTGGAAACCCTTAAGTGTGTCACCCTAAGGTTTGTGAATAATGTCGACATGATCGAGACCCCTCTCAGATCAATAATCAGAAGCGGGACCTGGAGATCCATATTAACTCCCACACATTCAACAATGACTATGTGATCGTGAGAAACTTTAACGATAGCAACTAAATCCCTTTGTCTCGCGATATATTACATGCTGAGATTCGATCATCATTATCTCAATACCTAGTTTGATCTCGTTACCGACATGCACTCTTTTCTCGTTCCCGTGATATAACATTCTAGTGATCACATCACTTGCTTGCAAGCTATCTTAATGTGATATCACCGAGAGGGCCCAGAGTATATCTATCCGTCATCGGGATTGACAAATTCTACTCTTGATCCATGAGCCTCAACATAACACCTTCGGAGTATCTGAACCCACATTTATATTCACCCTTTTACGGTGTGACGTTTGATGTTATCAAGTCACTCTTTCGATGTTAGCAATTAACATGATCTCATGGTCTAAGGACTAAGATTACTTCGTATGATGTTATAGCAATATAAACATAATGACTTTGATCATAATGCTATACTTCCGATGAATGTTCATCGTATCATTTCACAAATGTTGTGACCTCGTTATTAACAACATCCAATGTCCATGATCAGGAAACCTTGATCATCTTGTTAATCAACGAGCTAGTCTATAGGAGAGGCATAACTAGGAACCTTTTATTTGTTTATTAAACACACATGTATTGATGTTTCCAATTAATACAATTATAGCATGCAAAATAAACATCTATCATATACAAGGAATATATACTAACAACTTTATTATTGCCTCTCAGGGCATATTTCCTTCACATCTTACCAATCCCCTACATCTCCCACGCCCAAGGAACTTACTCACACATGAGAGAAGAACGAATCATCGATATAATTAAATAAAGGGAACTCTTCTTGATATTACCGTGGAAATCCACAATAAGAATAGAAAAGTATCCAACACAATTCAAGATAGGAAGAAACAATCTCAAACCCTAGTCTTGCAAGGTGAAGATCCCTCTCTCTCTCAAGTACAAGTAGTGGCTATGGGGGTGTATTGGCTAGGATGTTGAAGATCGTGGAGAAAGATGAAGAACGTCTTCCCCTTCTTCTCCGGATCTCTTCTTTCTCTCTTCTGGATGGGATGGCGGTTGTTGTGTTGTGCTTTCGCGTATGGCCTCTTCACGGAAGTTTTCCCTTTTGACAAGACATAGGCGGTGGTAGCTATACAGCGGGAGCTATACGGCCAAAAAAATTGCTCCCGCCGTATAGTTGCTCGTTAAAGCCTCTGTACACTTCCCTCGATTGCTTCCAAAGAGAGACTTGCTTGTTTTCGCCTGAATATTGTGTTTCTCTAGTTAAATCCTTCTGTTGATGTTCAGAACCTGAAACACACATTAAAAACCAAGTTTTCTTTGCTACCGAAGTATTAGCGTTAGGTAAAGCTAGAAAGCGATCAAATCCGGGAGAAAACCATCAATAAAAACCATCAAAAATGTGTTGAATGTCACAGCCATCAGTCGCCGATTTGGGAAATGGGATTAGGTTTGTTGACATTTCTAATAAGATCTGTCATTTCGTAAAACTTGGACATCATGGATGACTCCACTTGTTTAAGGTCATCCGTAGTGGCCAAATTCTTTGTGGCAGTGTCACTATCCACACTCTCTTGGCCGGCCATATTAACTTAGGTGGTTAGACCTGAATTAAGATCCTAGGCTTCGATATCAATTGAAAGGCCCGAGTAGGTCTACTAGAGGTGGGGGTTGAATATGCGACTAACACTTTTTAGTTCCTTTTCAAATTTAGGCTTGACAAGAGAAGTAGATTGTATGGATATGAAACTAGGTAATAATCCTATATGAGAGAGCACAACCAAGATATGAAACACAAGATAATTGAAAGTAGTAAAGGGAAGAGAATGAAGTAACCGAAGAGTAGACATAGATATGTAATTCTCGTAGTTCCTTCATTTTGATGGGAAGTATGTCTACGTTGGAGGGGTCTGGCATCACAAAGTCCACCAATGCCACAAAGCACTCACCCTATTCTCCCAAGAGCGCACCACAAAGGTAGGCTCAAATTCCGCTATGCGGTGACCTTGAAGGCGGCAACCGAAGCCTTTGCAACAAGGTTGGGGCTATCTCCACAACTCAATTGGGGATCTCAACAACTTCAATAAGCTTCATAACTAATGCCATTGGCTCCAAGAAAGTCCAACTCCGTATAGGGTTCCAAGTACCCAAGAGTAGCAAGATCCACAAAATATAGGTGGGGGAATCAAGTTTCTCTTTGGTGGAAGTGTAGATCTTGGTCATCTCTCCTAATCTTCAAAAGTTCAAGAAGTTTGGGTGGCTGGGGAGAGAGATCTAGTGAAAATGAAGCTCAAGCATTAATGGAGGAGAAAGAGTGTGTGAGAAGATGTGTAGGGACTAGGAAGAATGACTCCTTAAATTGGACCTCTAAAATCCAATCGTTTGAGTCTAGATCGCGCAAACCCGGCACTACCGCCGCATCGGCGGTACTGCTTGCCAGACCTTCAACGGTTCAAAGTGTCCAGAGTGAGGGGTAGTACAACACCGGTACTACTGCCAAGCTAATGGTACTACCGTCAGGTATGGGGTGGTACCAAGTGGAAGTACTACCGCCTCACTACTGGATCTAAAATGGTCCAATACCGTAGGTTGCCATGCTCTCAGCAGTACTGACCCGAAACTAGCCTAGTAGTACCGCTGAGCATCTGGCGGTAGTTCCTCCCAACTTCTGGGTCACTTCCGGGTTAGAAAATGCATCAACTTGAAGGTTGGCACGCCCATGGAGGAAGTGGTTCGTAAGTTGGCTCGATAGTACCGCTGCCAAACTACCGTTGGCGATACTATCGTCAAACTGATAGTACTATCGCCAGGGAGCTAGCAAAGAGGAAAATCCTCTTACTGCAGGCCCAATGAGGGGTGGTGGTACTACCGGCGATTACCTGTACTACCGACGATCACAAACAAGACTAAAAACTCATAATTTAAAGTAGAAGCAGGAATTTAGGATGGTTGTGTGGGTGCATATGTTGGTTTGTGCAAGGTGATTCCCCAAACCTACCATATAGGATCCCCTCTCGATAGTACGGATTCCTTAAACGCACACAAAGCAAAAAATAAAGCTCCGGGAACTCTATATTCAGCCTTCTTCAAGAGAGAACTACTACTTTCATGATCAAAGGCAAAACGAACCTACAAACTTCATGCACACAATCAATCCACACATGCAGTTGTCAGCTACACCAAAACATATGTAGAGATCAAGCCCTTTTCAGGTATAGTCTAACTAAACTTGCTTTGCTATGTGCTTGCACCGTACAATTTTTATCTTAAAGCTTCACTTTTCGGTAGTACTTAGGGAGATTTACCATCTTAGCACTGTCAGCTGTTGCAGCTTCCCGGGCATGCCGAGCCTTGGCTCCATCACTAGCCACGAGATCCTGCCACCCGATCCATTTGGAGATCCGCGGCTAGATCAAAGGTGTGAAGGGACAATAATCCAGGTGATTCTGGCCAATCCAGCCATACCCATTGTTCCCCTACAATCAGCAGCCAGCCACATGTCGCTATTGTGGAGAGGCCAAATGCGGATCAAAGTATACATCAAGTGTCCTCTTGGAGTTTGAACTACATGGATAGGTTGGCGGTGGCCAGATCGAGACAAAACCACTCGGATGGAGGAGAAGGATAGCTTGGGGCTTGGACGGATGAAAACATACCGGCGAAGACGTACCGCGACCGTCCATCGTCAGACGACATCCTCCGACGACAGCAAGGTGATTGGGGTGAATGTAGTGGAGCTTTCCTAGGTCAACTCACATGTGAAGAAAATATCCGCATTCTGTTACAGAAAGTCTGTAATGCGGTGTTGCACTCTATTAGACCAATCAATCCATTGGGTTCGTTTTAGTATTCCAGAACAAAAAATCCGCATGGAAGCACTCGTCTTCTTACTCCTACGGGCGCAGCTCTAGACTAGAGTCGGAGAGTGTCGCCCTGTGTTGGCACGAACTTGATCGGGAACCGGAGTCGGAGAGCGATCCGTCCACGCGTCATTTGGTTGATCCATGCGATCGCGCCACGCTACAAATATGCCCTCGAAAGAGAGAAGGCTCGAAAACAGAAAGATCCGATTGGATCGATCGATGCCGCCGCTTCGACGACACAGCGATCGCGCCCGCTCCGCGGCCACGCCATACCCCAACGGGTGGCTGTCGCGATGCCACCGCCGGAGCAGAAGCAGGCGCCCCCGCGCTGATGGCGATGGCGTCCTACCGGCCGACGTCCTATCCGAGATCTTCGTCCGCGCATCTTCGGCCGCCGCTGACGTCGCTCGCTTCTCGTCCACGTGCCGCAGCTGGGGCCTCGTCGCGGCCACACACGCCGCCGCCATCTGCCGCGCTCTGCCGCCGCCCACTCAATACCACACGCACCTCACCCTCGGCTTCTTCCATCAAGAAAACGAAGACGTCCGCGCATTCCACAGGCGCCGCCGGCCGCGAGACTCCGCACAGCCGAGCTTCGTGCCGACAGCGTCCGCCTCGCGCCTCCTAGGCCCGCTGTCGCTAGGCTCTCATCTCTTGGGCGGTCTTTTCGATCATGCCCGCCCGGTCGCGTCCCGGAACGGGCGCCTCGTCCTAGAGCTCCGGCGCCAGGAGCGCGCCCAAGGCCTCACGCTCAGCGTCTTTAACCCCATGACCGGGGAGGTGTCCGTCCTTCCGGCGCTCTCCGGCGAGGACTGCCCCGGGTACTACGCATGCGCCATACTCACAGGCCACGATCTCGACGCCGGCACTCCGTTGGGTTTCTTCCGCGTGCTCCTCGTCTACAACCGCCCCAGTTTCACGGCGCTGCGGATCTTCTCCTCCGACGTCGATAGATGGGGACCGGAAGGCAGGAAGCCCGGCGCCAAGATGGATGCCGGTAAGCTGCGCCGGCTAGGCCCCGCTGTCGTGGTCGGCGGAGTGGCCTACTGGCCGATGCACCGTGCAGCGTTGGGCGTGTGCCTCGACGGCGCACCCATGGACGCGATCATGGACGTATGCTTCGTGCCCTACATCCAGCACTATTTTCCGCAGTTCCGCTTGATGGGCGTGACACCGGACGGCATCCTGAGCTTCGTCTTCGCGCTATTCGGCAGCGATCTCAGCATCACCGTCGACAGCCTGAAGTCGAGCACGCCTAACAAGTGGGAGTTTCGCGAATTCATGAAATTTCCCGAGGCCCCTGTGAGTCCAACGATACCACCGACCGCATTTAAATTGCGGTGGTTCAACGAGAAGAGCGGCACGGTGTTATTCACCACCACACAAGGCGGAGAAGCCACCGGCGGCGCCTTCATGTTGAACCTCGCTACGAGGTCCCTGAAGAAACTTGCTGGCGGGGTCGAGTGCCATGGATGGAGAAACTTCTGCGGCTATGAGATGGACCGTGCGGCGCTCCTTGCGTCCCTCGCCCGCTTCTGAGTCACTACACTTGACGCTAGCGTCGAGACACACAAATTTATCCCACAATAATCAAGCTAGAATCAAACCTATTCGTCCTGCTGTCGTCTCTGATTGTCGCCATCACGGCTCTTCAGCGAGACTAGACAGTTATCCCAGTTGAGATTGTTGTTTTCCTGGCGTGCCAAACACATCCAAATTTGAGATTGACCGGGATTTGAAAGTTATTTTTTTATAAACCTCATCGGAGTGCGGGGAATCCCCAATTATTACATTATAAAAGAAGAGAATTGGTCTAGTTTATAAGAATCCATAAACCATACATCCTACGATTAATTTAGAGAAACCGGCTAAAAAAATCACACGCTCCTAATCATGGCACATGTCTGTGTCAGATTTGAAAGTTCGGTGTGCTGACTTGGGGATTATAAGTTTGAGGTTCAATTGAGCTAAGTCCTACAAATTCAAGGTTAGAATTGGACTTTTTTCATTATAAAGTTCACCAAGACAAACAAGCGAAAAACAAGGAGATAGAAATGGAGGTAAATTAGGCATGTAAGTACATGTACATACCAGAAGCTATCCATGGTTTCGGTGTGCTACCAGTTTCCCCAGCAATACATGACGTCCCATCTAATTCAATGGGTAGGATCAAACATACATCTAGTTCTGTAGCCCACCATAGCACATTTGCAAAACAATCCCTCTTATCTTTTAGATTGTAGCACACCATACTTCACTTTTTGGCATCTCCCTCTCAACGTTCACTGGAATCAGCTCGCCCCGGTATCGTCAAAGCTTAGAATACAAATTGCAGGGTAGATAAAAATACAAACTTCCATTTACGAGACAAATTGTTTGATCAATCAAGGTTCCTTTTGCTGTATTCGTTCACTGAAAATTGGTGCGATGAATAAAACAAGATGTGAGATCAGCCGACAAACCAAAAAATCAGTAATCTCCAAATCTTAATGAGAAGAATGTAAACAAGAAGATTATACATATACGAAAGTACAATCTGACTCGAGAGTAGAACTAGGGTACAGAATTTTGGCAAAGGAGAAAAAGATGGATCTGTGTGGCCCAGCTGGTGTGGCGGCGCCAGACGACGCTGCTGGCCTCGCAAGCTGCAGTTGGTAAATTTTCATTGGTGTCACGGCTAATGGGGAATAACTCCGTGGCATCTGTGGCGGCAGATCGAGCACAACGGCGGTGTGCTTCCGTAATCTGGACGAGATTTGGGGGGCAGTTGACTGTTTTGAGTTCCTCCCCTGGTCTACTTTGCATTAGAAATACTTAAGGATTACTTTTAATATTTTTTGAAAGAATAACTTTTTGAGAAAAGATTATTTTACAAAGGAAGTATTCAAATTTGAAGTTAATACCTTTTTAGGGTTCCTTAGTAACTATAAGAATTCAATAACAGACTAATTTAGCATTTTTGAATAGTTATTCCACTAGTAAGTGGAGACTTCTATATTTTGAATATGGCATCATATTATGGGTGGTTCACTTCTTAAGGTTTCACAATAAATGGAAATGCAAGTAGTATTACTTTTATGGGGTAGTGCTTTAATAAGGTTATAAGTGAATAGAATCATTTACCTATCTTTTACAATGAATAGTTGGACTTTATAACATGAAAAGGGTCTTATTTTAATTACTTAAAAACTAGGTTTAAATCTTTGAATGGTTTCCCAAACTTATAAAAGAATTGGTAAATATGAACTTGATGATTTTATAAGTGAATAGAATCCTTTTGATAAACAATACACTATTCTTGTTGATTTTATAATTGATAAAATCTTTTTAGGAAAATTAGGATACACTTGGTATTAAATGGTAGTTTTAGTAAATACAACTTAAAATGCTTAGACCTATTTTTGTCTTTACTTAAACATGAGTTGAACGTGTTATTACACTTTTATACTTTAAACCAATAAAGACAAAGGAAATAGCAAAGATTTATGTGTATGTAAGTTCCTAGAGTCTAATCTGGCACATATATTAGTTTATTAGTTGATTGCTAGGTTCCTGTGACTGGACATAAGAAATTTCTCAAGATCCATTTGTAGGTATTCATCCATTAGAACAATTTTTTATTTATCTAGTAATCTGGTTAATCATTTCCTGGATGTTCTTGTAGATAATATGATCTAGAAATAATTTGGCTATATGTATCCACACAAATATCTCTCACATAATGTGTATGTGAGGTGCAACAATGTAGAAGTACATGTTAGAACAATTTATTGGTATCATAGAGGTGTGCTAGATCAATTGCTTGATCAAAAGCATGCAAGTAGATGAAATATTACTACTGTACTTGCTGTCAATTATTCTTGGTTATGTGATTTAATATTCTTGGGGACCATTTGACCATCCCGGGATATGCTCCTGGATCATGTATATGTTTTATTATGCAATTCCTAGTGATTGTTATGTACTTGTGTGATCTAAAGTTAAATTTTTGGATGGATTTAGCTGCTACCCAGAAACTCTATTGTGTTCCACAATACTCCTGTCATATCCTCCCTACAAAAATGGTCAAGAACTATTATGCTTACATCTAGCCCTACCAATGACGATTTCAGATCTGAGGCTTAATACCTTGCTTTCTTTAGATGAGTTCTTCCCTTCCCTTGCTACTCTCCTCTCCTCTTCTCCTAGAATCCTACCTTGGTGGCATATGCAACTTGTTCTTCTGGAAATTTGCTAAAACCTTCTTCTTGTGGCATGCCTGCACCTCCTAGCTGCTTCATCTTGGTCTAAGCTAAAGTTTATATTGGCCCAAATTTGTTGGTATGAATATACCTTAGTGTTATGAGGTCAAATGGCAGCTCTGGGGTCCTATTTACAGGATTGAGCATGCTCTAGTAACATGACACATAAGTGGATGACTCTTGGTTGAGTTTTATGAGTAAATGTGCTTTGTTGTCAAGCTCTCATGCATGGGAACTACTTGGGGTTCAAATCATAGAAGATATTTCTAGTGGATAAGAATGACCACCTGGATGGGATTATCCACATGTATGCTTTCTTTTTGGTTAGCCAAGTGGCATTTGGTACTAGATGAACTTGTGGGCTGTCTCTCTCACATGGCGGCTACATATAGTTTTCGTTTTTAATAATTTGATTGAATGACTAATACAAGTGGCATTGGTATTTAACTGGTGGTGTCCTTAAGTGTTCTTGAGAGAAATTGTTGTTGGTTCTGTGAATTGTGATTATATTCTGATGGGTTTCTGGAATAGAGAAAGAAGCAAGCAAGTTGCCTTACTATGGTTGTGCTCTGGTTTTTATATTGCTGGTTTGAGATGGACAACACACCATGTGTATGTGAGTAAGCTACTTACAGCTAGGCCCCATATGGTGCAAGTTCCTATTCCTTGGAACTTGTGCCCATGGATGATCCTATATGGTGCAAGTTTCCGTTCAATGGAACTTGTGCCCATGGATGAGCCCATATGGTGCAATTTTCCATTCCTTGGAACTTGTGCCCATGGATGAGCCCATATGGTGCAAGTTTCCATTTCTTAGAACTTGTGCCTATGGTTGAGCTCAACTTGATCCATTCTTGGAACTTGTGCCCGTGGATGAGCTCAACTTGATCCATTCTTGGAACTTGTGCCTATGGATGAGCTCAACTTAAAAGATCTTTGCTATGGATGTACTTGGGCTGGTTTGATATTATCTTCGCTTAATCTTTATTTCTAGGCTTCCAAGTGTTTATTTGATGGTGAAACTTTCCCCTGCCTGTGATGTTGTACTGATGCATACAAGCTGATTAGAACAGATTACCAATCTGCCCCTAATTTGATTTAAGCTCTATGATGTGCTAGCAATGCACTTCATTGCCAAACTGAGAGCACAACTAACCCACAACCCCTCTTTTCTTTTCTCTTGTCTTTTTGTCTTTGTTCTTGGAGGGATTGGAGATTAAGATGATACAAAAATGAAGGAATAACTTGGTAGTTAGTTTAGGACTCTTTTCAATTTGTTGTAATCTATTTTTTATTCTTTGTAATTTATTCATTTATTGTAAAGACAATTTAATATTATTTGTTCTAATTAATAAAGTTTAGTTTTTCTCTCTCCTTTTGGAGACTTGTGATTAACTGTACTTGTTCTTTCTTAAATTCACACTAAAGAATGTAATCTTTCATTTGTCTTATTATACCTATAAAAGAGTACCTTTATTCTATTATTGCAATTTCTATTCTAAATACTTCACTAAACTTGTCTTTAGCTAAGGAATTCCTTTCTTAAATATACTCTGTAAATCACCCTTATCTTATTCACAAGGATCACATCTTTCCGAATAAGCCAATCTTCTGGCTCCACCATATCTATCCTGATATGATGACATGGTCATGCCACTTTAACAATACTCCTCCTTCATTCTTCTCTAGTATATCACTTCCATTTCTAAACTACATTTGATGAATCCATCACTATAACTATTACTAACTCCACCCATAAACTCCTTTAAGTCCATATTGCAACTACTTCCAAGGCTTGCAAGATTACAATTATCTCTATATCACAGGTGATATCAATCCTTTGGAAGAGATATGGTACCATTCCCCATAATACAAGATTGTTCTTGTATTCACTTGGTTACATTACTATGACTTCCACTACTCCATACCATTCATGTTATATACTTCATCATACTCTAACTTGACTTCTCATGATCAAGCTAGATGATTCAGCTTACTAAGGGTTTTCCTAACTTGATATTCTCACATCACTTCTTCATCATCCAGTCATCTATTCTCAAGTGACTTGAGAGTAATGACCACCATCATTTAATCATACAAAGCTTAGGCTTCTATTTGTCTGATCAAGATTTATTATCACTAGGTAGTAGACTTGTACTAGTCTCTCTATAGACTTATCTTGTTAAGGAAACTTACTTTAGGTTTGTACCTACTTGGCTTAACTAAATTATCATTTGACTATTTAAGACTACTAGCTTCCTCATAGCTTCATAATCACTATCTTAACTTTTAGGTTTAGATACCTCTTCTAGTTAACTCATGAGTGAGTTAACTCCTCCGACATTAGATGGTTTAATCCGTACTAAGGATCACATTCCATTGATGATGGCACACTCTACCATATCTAGTTCTTTCTTCTTACTAATTTACTTTGGGTCTTTGGAAGGTCAATATAATAGGTCAAAGCTAAGAATCAATAAGTGCTAGGTCAAGAATTGATCAGTCAATATTTAAGATCAATTGATAGTAGGACTTGGTTAAGTAGGAATGTCATCTAGTAATATGGCATCGAAGATATGTGATGGATGATCTTGGCTTGACTTCCTGTTCCACTCTATTTGTGATAAGAGTTAAAGTTTAAGAACTACCATGATACCCATGGTAGGAATAACTTATGGCAAGCAAGTGTATCAAGATTTAGTTATGAGGTTTCTTTACTTGGAGTTATATACTTGATTGAGTATTCAAGAGTTGTTGTAATGAATACCATGATATGATCTCTATAAGATCCTTTATTATTCATTAAATAATGTGTTGTAGGTTTAGCTTGATTCCATTTGATCTACCGATAGATCAAATTATATTACCCAAAGATAAGGTTTTAGCAAAGGTCATATTGAAACTTATCGCAATCAACTTGATGATCTACTTCAAATCCACCAAGTTAAGAGAAGCTTCAATCACTTTGATAAGTTTTATTTAAAAGCGCAAAAATATCCAGATTTTCTATGTATGAATGCAATGCACACACCTTATCTCAGCTTATTTCTAAGCTCTAATGTTGGGATGTTACAACAATGATCACATGAGACAAGTGCATGAAAAATGGAGGCCTATAACGACCCCCTAATTTCTTATTCTTGAAACTATTTCCACCAACATATGAAATTGAAGCTCCATTCAAAGCAACAACAACAGTGTGGTGGATAGATAAAACAACATTTGGAGGGGTGGTTATATTAGCATCAGCAACATCTGGAGGGGTTGTTATAGTATCAACAACACTGTCTGGAGTTAGCACTTTACTATTAACAACTTCTCCAGTCAGCACAACATCAACTAGAGTTATACCAGGACCAACTTATATTGGAGTAAGCAAAACATCAATAGGAGTTGACAATATATAAGTAGAAGGAGTTTGAATTCTTCTAATAGCTATCACGAGACGAGCTAGCACAAAACAACCAACAATTGTACCACTTCTGACACTTGGGAGTGTAATTACAGCAACACAGGGAGGTAACACAGAGCAATGTGCCACTTTAGTAATTCTAAGAGCTATGACATCAGAAAGTGCCACATCTAGGATAGTCTACATAGCTTGAGACATCCTTCGAAGAGGTGATTGCACACTAGCTTCTGGTTTGCTAGTGCTCTGCGCTAGTATGCAATAGATTGGTTAATGGAAATTTCTTTACTATTCAACTTCTTCCACATTGCATTCATTCTTTCCTCCTGGGCATTAAATCTAGCAATAATGACATCATTCGACATCTTAATCTCACAATTCTTCTCTGTTATTTTTGTACACCTTGCATATGTTCTTGCAATCTCAACCTCCTTGCACTCATAAGGTAACAACCCAATCCATGAACTTTTTTTTATATTTTGGAAAGGCACGGTATAAAGGTCACATTCTTCAATATCTAGACTTAAGGTCTGGATCAAGTAGAAGTTCTCTTTGCATATTGTTCTAGAATATTGTTTGTACTAGCATTAGCACTAGCATTAAGCATCACATATGTACATCGTATATTAGAATATAGTGAATAATAATTAAAATATTTCTCCCATCCACTTCATCAATAGGTACATTATCGTTGGTCGTGTGTGTGGCTCTGTATAATTCAGTTCATGAGATTTCTCCTAATCAAAGATGTAAACATTAAGAAAGAGGATATACAGAAGAAAAATCTATGTAAACATTTATAAAATGGATACCAAGTATACATAGACAACTTATATGGTACTCACCCCTATGTATTTCTCTCTAGCAAAACTCCTTAATCAAGAATTATAACGGACATTTATTTGATTGGCATGTTTTTTGCATTCTTTCGAGCTTTTTCCTTGGTGGAATTCAAGCTCCAATACTCACACAATGCTGCCCAATCAGTGTGTGACATTCTATCTCCCCAACCAATTGCAATGTTTTCCTCAACAGTCAAGTCAGGTTTATAATACAACTTCTTCAGCTTGCTTTTGAAATCACGTCATTTCTTCCCAACTGACCTTATCACTCAATCTTTACACAAATGATCAATATCAGAAGATTTTTGCATTTTTAGAAACATGTGTTAGGGTACTAAAAATGATGTAAATTAGTAAGAAGGGTTAACAGGAAAAACTTTGATTACATTCAGTACGTCCCACAAGTTGTTGTGGGAATCTCCTTTTCAATGTATTTCACAAAGCAATCTCCTAGGAATCCATCTTCCATTCTATTTCGAAGCCTTGTTTTCATAAGCTTCATGGCTAAGAATGCGCGTTCAGTGGTTGTGGTTGTGGTTGAGACTGGTAAAGTAAGAACAAGGCGAATCAATCTATTCAATAAAATGAAACAATGGATAAGTATTTTTAGTAATGATTAAATCAACTAGTATAGCAGCAAAGTACATTATATATATCTATCAATAAAGTGATAATCATCATTTTTTCTGGTTGCCGCAAGTGTTGGAATCACAACAGAAAACAAAAAATTTCCTACGATGTAACTGCAAAACTGCCTAGGATCTATCTATGTAGTAATGCAGTAACGGTCGGAGCATGGAGAATACATACCCTTGTAGACCGTACGCAGTTAACGTTCCGAGGGGAACGTGGTTGATGTAGTCATACTCGTAGCCGACCTCAAGGCTGCGAAGCTCCTCGCAGGTCACCCCTTGCTCCTTCTTCATCTTCATCGTGCAACAGCTCCGGCTCATGACATTTAAGCGTCCAAAGTGTTGCGCCTCGTGTCTTCGTACACATCCGGTGCACGATGAGACCTTCGGCTCCCCGATCCTGCCGGGAGTGCGGAAGTTGATATCCGGCTAGGAATACCTGCAGCGCAACAGCGTGCTGCAGGTGTGCCTCGATCGCACAGCCCAGACTTGGGGCCATGGTCACAAGATATAGAGAGAGGGAGGGAGAAAGTTAACCAAAGGACTTCTCAAGTTGTGTATCTAATCCCACCCATGGGCACCCCTTTATATAGGCGGAGGGGGTGTGCCCTCCCCATTAGGTTAGCCATGTGGGACTATTAGTTAAAGGAAAATTACAGGAATTTTCGTCCTGTCCGGATGGGCCAAAAGAACTCAGCCCAATAGCCAAAAAGAAAATAAACAATAAAAAGAAAAAAGGACTAGCGTGGCAGCCAAGGGGTGGCGCCACACCGTGGCCTGGCCATGTGGCGCCCCCCCAGGTGGGCCTTGGCGCCTCGGAGGCCCAGCTTGCGGCGGCGGCTGGCGCCCGAGTGGGCCGGTTGCACCCCCTAGGGTCCAGCTCGCCCCGTGGCCCAGCTCAGCCCCCGGCGGCAGCCTGCGCCCCGCACCACCTGGGTGGGTCGGCTCGCCCCGGCGGCCCAGCTCCCTAGAGCCCACGTGGGCTAGGTCGAGCAGGCCCCGGTGGCGGCTAGCAGCTGTGGTCTGCCCCCGTGTGGCGGTTAATAAAAACCGCCCATGTGGGCTGTTTCTTTTCCTTTTTTTCTATTTATTTTTCTGCAGCTTTTATTCTAGGCCTTTTCCCTCCGGGATTTGGCTTAATATAAAAGTTACCTTTATAAATTTTAACTTAAATATTATTTAGAATATATTAATTCACAATTAACATATAATAAATATATATATTTAAATTCCTATTTATCCAAAAACACTTTTCGGTCTTTTCCTTTATTCTTTCTCCGAACAACTTCGGATCTCTCCGTGGAACGATTCCGGCTTTCTCTTTCTCTACTGGGATTCCATCTTACGAATGATCGCTCTCATCGTACCCTTAAGTGTATCCTCTCATGGCTCGGGAATGCTCTAGATATGATCTATATCAATGATCAACATAGGGACCAGGGATGTCCATGTGACCCCTATGCATTCCTGATCACAATGTCGTTTAAATCGCTAAATGTAGCATCATATTTCTTTTGTTTCTCGATACAACTTGTCCGAGATCCGATCATTGGTATCCCATACCTTGTTCAATCTCGTTCACAACAAGTTCTGTTTTCTTGTTACCGTGATATTACATCCCCGTGACCTAGTCACATGTTGCAACATTTATGGATGTAATCTCACCAAGCCGGCCGTATGTATCTTTACCCGTCATGTGGGTGAACAAATCCCGGTCTTGCAGTCACATGTCATCTCTTTGTTCCTTGAATACCCAACGTACACCTTTATGGCCACCGTATTACCGGATGACGGTTGATGCGATCTAAGCGACCTAGAAACAATGAGTAATATGAGCTCACGGTCTAAGGAGAAGGAGTCTAGGTATAGTTGTTGCAACAATGAACTATATGACTTGATCGTGTTGCAATCCTTCGAGGAATGTCCAATCACATCATTC
Organism: Avena insularis; assembly: GCA_023614405.1. NCBI lineage: Eukaryota > Viridiplantae > Streptophyta > Magnoliopsida > Poales > Poaceae > Avena > Avena insularis. The sequence goes on along the minus strand of CM042696.1, from coordinate 87,082,577 downwards.
TTCAATGATATGATCATGTTGTCAGTCGGCATAAATGCCCATGATCTTGAAACCCAGATCATCTTCGTGACCAACGAACTAGTATGAATAGAGGCTACTAGGGACTTGGTTGTTTCATACCACACCTATACCAATGTTTCTACTTGGCACAGTTATAGCACAATATGAAACTATTATAAACTAATTGAGATATGACAATAAAAACCTATTTATTATTTGCCTCTAGGGCATATCTCTTTCAGCAAGTTGTTGACAAAGCTCTGATATAGTTGTCAAATTCTGAAACTTTGGGTTTGTAGGTATATCATGCTCATAATGTTGCAACTGACATCTTAGATTCCCCATCTTGTGTTCTTCAAAATCAGCAGGATAGAATTTTGAAGCTATAGAGCACACAATATCAATGTCAAATGAATTGAATGAGTTTCTAGGGTCCAACGAAGTGCACACAATGAGAAGCTCTCTTACTTGTTTGTTGAATCTACAACTTAACTCTTGTTATTGTTGATCCACAACAACCATGAAAATATCACACCGATAATGGTGCTCAACCTTACTCTCATCTTCAACACGAGAATTAATGAAATCCACATAAAACTCACCAAAGTCTAGTGTTTTAGCTCCATGTTTCACACAAAATGAAAGCACATCAGCTTTAAGCTTGCTCCAACCATTATCTCTTAGCTTCTGAATCAACACTTGGGTAGTCTTCATGTCATCCATGGCATTCACAATATCTTGAGATATTAGTTGCAGCTTCTTACATAACAAATATGTGATTCCCATAAGTTCTTTCATGACATGTAGAATGAAAATGAAGCCAAAATACATCATCATCTTAACAACATCATTAGCCTTTGCTCGTGCTGAAGGTGAAGTCCCTGAACATTATCTACTTCTTTAGATGTGGCAACATGAGCTAGTTGCAACTGCTGATCAAAGCAATGAATATAATATGCATAAGGACACTCTTCCATGAACTTGGCTTGTCGTCCATTCCACTCTCGACGCATATTACTAGCACCTACATATCCTTGTCCACAAAGTTTGCTAACATCTAATTGATGTTGAGCCAAAACAAAAGATAGTGCATGTTTTAAAGTAGCTGAAGATGTATCCAAAACATGACTAATATGTAGAAAACACTCTCGAGTGAAACCATTTTATCAACAAAGCGAATAACCACTGCCATTGTCTCTCTTCTTGATTCATCCGTTGACTCATCAATAAGCAAGAAAAACTTAGCATCACCAATTTATTTATGAATTTCTCTTTGAACATTGGAAGCAATGATATGAATAATTTATTTTTAAATGGTAGGAGAGGTATACTTACCATTATGTGGAGCATTACCCAATACAACAGTCCCAATTTCATCATCATAATAAGCCACTAGTTTCATTATTTCAAGAAAATTAGCTTGATTTGTTGAGCTAACTTTCATCATGGCCTCGAAAGGAACAAGCTAGGAATGCCAACTGATGGCTCAGTGCACGGCGCCCAGAAAAGTGCTGGTGCGTGGTTGATGTAGATCTCGTTGGGAACCCCAAGAGGAAGGTATGATGAGCACATCAGCAAGTTTCCCTCAGTATGAAACCAAGGTTTAATCGAACCAGTAGGAGCAAGGAAACACCCCAAAGGTGTTACTAGATGAGCTTTGGCAGGGCGCACTACCGGTGCTAGTAGCAACGTGGAGACCTGCACAACACAACCACAGAACTTTGTCCCCAACTTGCGATGAGGTTGTCAATCTCACCATGTTTTGCGGAAAAACAAAGGATTAAACGTATCGAATGGAAAGAAGTAATAGTTTGCAGAAAGTAAACACAAAGCAGTAAAAGATTGTAGATTGTATGTAAAGAAAAGGACCGGGATCCATAGTTCACTAAAGGTGGCTCTCCTTAAGATAGATAACATGCTGGGTGAACAAATTACAGCGGGGCAATTGACAAACACCGAGAAAGCAATACATGCATATACTAATCATCTTGACTCCTTTGAGACTTGATTGGGCATTACAACATTATACATAGACCGCCATCCAACTGCATCTATGACTAATAATCCACCTTCGTTATCATCGAACCCTCCGATTATTAAGTTGCAAGCAATGATTATTGCTTCTTAATCTGCGTAAAGTAAACAATACGATTGTTCTATGAACAAAGGATTGTTGTTTTCTCCTAGTAGAAACAACACATCTAGTACCTTAGAGATTTCTATCACTTCCCCAGATTACGGAGGCATGAACCCGATCGAGCATAAATACTAACTCTTGGAGTTGCTAGCATCTACTTGGCCAAGATAGCTACTAACAACGGAAAGCATGCAAGATCACAAATAACAAAGACATGATAGAATCAATAATCAATCTTAAATAGCATCTCAATATCCATCGGATCCCCGCAAACACAACATGCAGAATTACAAAGAGATGATCTTGATCATGAACGGAGCTCACAAGATCTAGACATGAAAGCACAAAGGAGGAGAACCAGCCATCTAGCTACTACATGGTTCCGTAGTCCAAGGATGAACTACTCACGCATCACACCGGAGGCTTGCATGGTGATGAAGAAGGCCTCCAGGGTGAATTCCCTCTCCGTGAGGTGTCGGAAGAGCTTGAGATCCCTCCCGATCTAGGGATGGAGATGACGGTGGCTCTGCACTTTTCGTGGATTTTGATCGGACACTTAGGGTTTTCGTCCGAGGGCAATATAGGCGGAAGGAGAGAGGGGAGGCGGCCAGCCACCACCCTGGCGCGGGCCAGGCCTGGCCGCGCAGCCAGGTGGTGTGGTGGCCCCCTAGACCCTCTCCGTCTCGTATTCTGGCACTTGATAACATCCGGAAAAATAGGCACTTTGGCTTTTGTCCCGTCCAATTCCGAGAATATTCATTTTCTGACTTTCCTGGAACCAAAAACAGCAGAAAACAGGCAGCTGGCACTATGGCTCTTGTTAATAGGTTAGTCCAAGAAATCATATGAAAAGTACTCCAAAGTTGGAACAAAACACAAGAAAGTGGATAAAACCAAGCATGGAACATCAAAAATTATAGATACATTTGCAATGTATCAACATCCCCAAGCTTAACTCCTGCTCGTCCTCGAGTAGGTAAGTGATAAAAAGAAAGAATAATTTTTGAGGTGACATGCACCATCATAAACTTGATCAAAGTATTTGTAAAACATTCGAAGCTGGGATCATAGTACTTCAATCATAACATGAAAGACAAAGTTCTAGCAATAAGCAAAAGAAACTATGATGCAACATGAGAAGGCACAAACAAAAGATTCATGAATAACAATGCTTTGCAAGACGTTTGTTTGGTTCACATAAAGAAAACATAGCATAATAGTATTCAGCTTGTCCCTCAATAGAGTAGCAAATATAAATGCATAGGACACCTTCAAAGTTCATAAGAGTGACTAGATACAATAGTTTAAAACAAGCAATATCAAGTTATGCATCAATCAACTAGTCTTGGGACAATGCACATAGAACTAAGAATGGCCACTACGCTCTCAAAGTAGGTGCATAAAGATAGAAGGTGGAGACTCAATATAATGGTGGAAAAAAGGCCTTTTGTAAAAGGAAGTAGGGATTCAAGTCTCATAAAGAGCTTCCAAAAATTATGGTACTTATAGCTTTCAGCTATCATTGCCCATATCATAAGCATCTTTAAGGTGATTAAGGTTAAAGTGACACAACTAAGAGGATATGCTTGACAAGTTATAAACCGAAATCTCATGCCCCTTACTTAAGAAGACCGATCCTCATGCTACTCAACTTCAGTCACGAGTAAGCTCTTGTCATTGTAAGTATATGTGTATCATTAAGAACCGCTTAACGGGTACCCTTGCACATGATACGGGAGCTTTCCCATAATCAAAATGACAAGGCAAGCAGACAATGAGCATCTCAGCGATCTTTTTATTTGCTATTTGCATAGGTTTTTATTGAGGATGCTTCATAGAGTGCTCATTATGGTGATGCTGCAAGTTTCCACAATGATTAGGCATGGCTTAGGCTAGCGGCCCAGACGTTTCTCTAACACACATACAAACTCCATGATCTTACAAGTTCCACTTTTATTTCACACCGCTGAGATCCGTAAGCAAAAGAACATGATATCAACGGGGTACAAAGTACAAGTGCAATGTTGAAAGCGTTCCCCATGAAACATGGTTCTGCTAATTTCAACTTATAAAGCGCAAGCATATACGCAACAAAGAAGGACCCAATGGTTCAAGTTTATTAGATGCAAAAAGTAAAGTGTGCCATCAAGTTCGTGAGAGCTTTAATCACTAGTTTTCTCATAACAAGTTTAATTTGGAAGGTAAACAAAAGTATGAATATACTTGGAATAGCATAAGCTAGTAGGTAGGTATGGTGGACTCTTTGGAATAACTTGGTTTAGGGAGTTGGATGCATGAGTGGAACTCATACTTTGTTGGGGAGGCTAGCAAAAGACTGGGAGCGACAAACTAAGAGAGCAATAATGGCCATAATCATGCAGAGCGACAAAACATCATTGATCAAAGCATAAAGTGATACTACAAGTTGAAAACTAAAGGATCATAAAGGCTATGGTGACTTGAGATAGTAATAACATGGTGTGAGCATGCGCCAAGTCAACCCAAATAAATCATCAAAGGAGAATACCACTATACTATGCTTTAATATGCTAAAACAACGCATGATTCATCCAAGGAACATTAAGCAATCTCAATTGTTTATAACAAGTCATGCTACACCAAATAATACTAAGCATAAAGACAAAACAATATCAAGCATGGCATGACAAAGCATAGGCCACAGTAAAAAACGAGCTCTTTTCACCACATAAGCATGAACTTTCCTACTCTTTTCCAAACCAAACCAAACTATTTGCAAACCAATGTATGAAAGAGGGGGTCCAACCAATTTATCAAGTAAACTAAGCAAACAAAAAACCAAAACAAAAATGAAAAGAAGACGCTCCAAGAACAACACAACTGTGCATGAAATAATAAAAATGAAGCGTTTGAAAGAAACCTGGAATTTTTATTGATGAAGAAGGGGATGGCTTGGGCATCCCCAAGCTTTGACGCTTTTACTTCTTGGATATTTCCTGGGGTGACACGCGTGGCATCCCCAAGCTTGAGCTTTAGTCCATACTTCATCTCATTACTCATTCCTTCCATACACCTGAAATTTTTCCTTCATACAAAACTTCACACAATCTTTATTAGCAACATTAGTGCACTCAAGATAAATAAGTCTTAAGGTTCAGTTCTAACACCAAATAAACTTCCATTAGAACACTAGATACTGTAGAACTTCCCTCAAAAAGCTCAATTCCCTAAAAGAACTCAGAAAGGAACCAACAAGAAGCAAATGCAGAAAATGGCAGAAATCTGTCAAAACAGACCAGCAGGTAAAGACGAATTTTTTCGAAGACCTTCTGTTGCTCAAATCAAAAAGTATTGAACTAACGAAAGTTATATAACAACCTGAGGCAAAAGCACAAAAAATTACAGCTCAATCCGACATACAGATCTCTCTCACGAATTTTTACGGTGAAGCACAAAAATCTGTTTCGGGACAACAACTTTCCCAATCATTACTTCTCTCTCATTAGAGGTTACTCTTGGCACAAAAAGCAAATAAAAAAGGATAAGGAGAGGTTATTACAGAGGTAATAACTTCCAAGACTCATCTAAAACTTTTGGGTTATCTCCTAATAAGTACTTTTCTTTAACGCCTTTAAGTTAGGCATAAGAAGCAAAGAAAGAATCAAGTGTTCTCAAATGAAGAAGCATTAAGACCAAATTTTGTTTTCATAGGAGAAGCAAAAGAAATCTTTTCTCTCTTTTTAGTGAAGTGTTCTATACCTTTCTTGAGTGAGAGTTGATATTTAATGGTGCCTTCTTTCATATCAATGATGGCACCAATAGTTCTAAGAAAAGGTCTTCCCAAAGTAATAGGACAAGAAGCATTGTATTCAACATCCAAACATAGAAATCAACAGGGACATAGGAATCATTAACCATAATAAGACTCCCCATGCGTTTCTTTTTAGCATTATCATCAAGTGGGACATTCAAATAACAATCTTCAAGAGGAGTCAAATCAAGCATATCATAAATCCTTCTAGGCATAATAGAAACACTACTATCAAGATCACATAAAGCTTTGAAATCAAAGTCATTCACTTTCATATTAATGATGGGTTCCCAACCATCTTCTTATTTTATAGGAATAGAAGCTTTATGTTTCATATTTTCTTATTTAATCTTTATGAGAGCATCAATAATGTGTTTTGTAAAAGCCATGTCCATAGCACTAGCATTAGGACTTTTAGCAAGCTTTTGTATGAACTTAATAACTTCAGAGATATTGCAACCATCAAGATCAAAACCATACTTATCATCTAAAGTAGTAGAACTATTACTAGCCTCAACACTAGTGGTGGTAATAGTAGAAACACTAATGTTTCTAGCAATTTCATCTTCTCTTTCCCACTTAGCATGTAATTCAGCTAATAGTCTAACATTTTCGTTAATTCTTACTTGTATAGCATTAGTAGCTACAAAGGGATTCTCATTAGTTTCAGGTTTAGCAGCCATTTTATTCAAAAAAGATTGAGCTTCAGCCAAAGATGCTATATTTCTTTCAGCATTAGAGAGTTTTTCCTCAATAGTTTTATTGAAAGCAGTTTGTTTACTAATAAACTCTTTAAGCATAACTTCAAGTTCAGAGGGAGCACTCTTATTATTGTTGTAAGAATTTCCATAAGCATAACCATTGTTGGGAGGGACTGGCTTATAATTGTTGTTACCAAAATTGTTCCTATAAGCATTATTACCATAAACATTGTTGCCAAAATTGTTATTTCTTATGAAGTTCACATCAACTTGCTCTTCTTGAGCAACCAAAGAGGCTAAAGGAACATTATTTGGATCAATATGGGCTTTCCCATTGACAAGCATGGACATAATGATATCAATCTTGTCACTCAAGGAGGAAGTTTCCTCAACATAATTTACCTTCCTACCTTGTGGAGCTCTCTCAGTATGCCATTCAGAATAATTAACCATCATATTGTCCAGAAGTTTTGTTGCGGCACCCAAAGTGATGGTCATAAAGGTACCTCCAGCAGCAGAATCCAATAGGTTCCTTAAAGAATAGTTCAATCATGCATAAAAAGTTTGGATGATCATTGACACGTCCAAAACGTATCTACTTTCCCGAACACTTTTGCTATTGTTTCTTCTCTATACTTGTGTGATTTGGATACAACTAATGCGGACTGACGCTGTTTTCAGCAGAATTGCCTCTGTGTCTACTTTTTGTGCAGAAAACCAACTATCAGGAAAAATCCGGGAAAATATGCCAAAAATCCTATTTCACCCGAAGACTCCAGGAGCCAGAATACGAGACGGAGAAGAGCCAGGGGTGGCCACACCACCTGCTGGCACGGGCCAGGCCAGGCCGCGCCAGGGGGTGGTGTGGGCCCCCCAGGCACCCCCTCGGCCTCTCTCTTTGCCTATAAGGAGCCTTCTGACCTAAAAACTTTGGGGGGTTCTGTAGGGGTTCGTAGCATGGAAAACAAAAATTTTCTATCGCATACAAACAAACAAGCCAAGATCTATCTACTAGATTGTAGCAACGAGTTGATGGAATAACTCACCCTCGAAGATTCCAAAGTGTTTAACGAGAGCAGATTCTCGTGGGTGATGTAGTCGTACTCTTTCCGATCTCAAGATCGCGTGAGCGATCCTTCCCGCAGCGTTCCAAGAGCGCTCCCTTGATCGGTCACACGCGTGATTTTCGACGAAGACCTTCCTCTCCCTTGTTCCAGCAGGCGGAGGTTGTAGCACTCTCCTCGCGATTCCGGCAAAGACAACGGCGTGGTACCGGGAGGTAGAGGGAGATCCCGAGGCTTCGCCTTAAGCCGTGCGAGTATGGTGGAGCTTATGAGAGAGGCTATTAGTGGTCTAGTAATTAGACACACCAATTAGAGGGCTCTAAACCAATTAGAAGGCTCTAAACTGAAACAGCTCTAAACCGGGTCTAGATCTAGTTTCTAGTTTAGAGGATAGGAACTGTGTGTCTCTAGAGGGAGGCCCTGCCCCTCCCTTTATAGGTGGGAGGGCTGGCTGGCCAGGGAGGAGGGAGTCCCTCCCCAACTCGCCTAGGGCTGGCCGCTTGGGGAGGAGGACTCTCCCCAAGTCGGTTTCAACTTCTCCTCTTCCGAAAGCTGCGGTTTGACCAAAGCTGGCAGTTTGACTTTTCCAATTTAGGAATTAAATAAACCCTTTATTTTGGACAGCGAGAACACTTAGTACATGATGCAATCATTCCATCTTGCAATGACACATTCATGTACCCTTCCCCGGAGTGCGGACATTCCGGACCTTCTAGAATGTTCGATGAAAACACGGAACCATTCCCCAACTCCAAAACGGGACTTTCCTTATATGAATCTTATTCTCCGGACCATTCCGGATCTCCTCGTGATATCCCGGATCCCATCCGAGACTCTGAACAACATTCGGTCTCTTTCTCATAATACCATAACTACTCAAACAACGTCGAATCCTTAAGTGTGTCTCCCTACGGTTCGTGAATTATGCGGACATGATCGAGACACTTCAACAATAACCAATAGAGGAATCTGGAAATTCATATGGCTCCCACATATTTCTACGATTACTTTGCGATCGAATGAACCACTTACATACGATACCAATTTCCCTTTGTCTCACGATATGTTACTTATCCGAGGTCATGATCGCGGTATCTACGCATACCTAGTTCAACCTCGTTCTTGATAAGTACTCTTTTCTAGTTCCCGTGATATGTGATCCCTTGTGACCAAGTCACATGCTTGCAAGCTAATTGGATGACATTTCACCGAGAGGGCCCAGAGAATATCTATCCGTCATGTGGATGGACAAATCCCACTCTTGATCCATGTGTTTCAACCAATACTTTCGAACACCCAATGCCACTTTTATAGCCACCTGTTACGGTGTGGTGTTTGATGACATCAAAGCATCCATCCAAGAAAGGCAATATGCATGATCTCATGGTCGAAGGAATTAGGTTACTATGTATCAGAAAGCATATAGCAATTGAACTATTGAAATGACTTGATCTTTATGCTACGCTTGTCTATAGGAGTATGTCCACCATATCATTCTCCTAACGATATGATCTTGTTGTTGATAACATCTCAATGTTCATGACAAAGAAACCACATCATCAATCAACCAACAAGCTAGTGAAGTATAGAGGCCATACTAGGGACTTCAAATTAAGTTTACAAATCACACAAGTATTAATGGTTTCCTTGTTAATACTATTATAGCATGAATGTAAACATTTATCATAAACACAAAGATATATAATAATAACTACATTTATTATTACCTCTAGGGCATATCTCCAACAGTCTCCCACTTGCACTAGAGTCATCTAATCTAGATTACATGGTAATATACCGAACACCCATGGCAGTTTGGTGTTGGTCATGTTTTGCCCTTGAGAGAGGTTTAGTCAACGGATCCGCCACATTCAGATCTGTGTGTACTTTGCAAATCTTTATATCCCCATCACGGATATGTTCTCGAATAGCGTGAAAACGCAGCTTGATATGCTTCAGCTTCTTGTGTGACCTTGGTTCTTGCGCATTGGCTATGGCGCCATGTTATCACAAAGAGATAGACATTGGGTCCAGACTAGGAACCACACCCAGCTCTGTAATGAACTCTTTCATCCATATCGCTTCTTGTGAAGCCTCCGGCGACCATGTATTCCGATTGATTGAAGATCTCGCCACAACGCTTTGCTTTGCACTCCTCCAGCTAATCGCTGCACCATTCAAAATAAATACGTATCCAGATTGTGATTTAGAATCATCCGGATCGGTGTTCCAACTAGCATCGGTGTAACCATTAACAACGAGCTGTTCATCACCTCCATAAGAAAGAACCATATCCTTAGTTCTTCTCAAGTACTTAAGGATGTTTTTGACCATGTCCAATGATCCACTCTGGATCACTTTGATATCTGCTAGTTAGACTAACGATATGCGATGTCGGGTCTAGTACATAGCATGGCATACATTAGAGATCCTATGGCTGAGGCATAGGAGTCTTACTCATCTTTTCTCTATCTTACCTTGGATGTCGGACTTTGAGTTTTACTCAAGGTCATATTAGCAACATGGGCAAGAACCCTTTCTTGCTATCTTCCATTCCAAACCTCTTTAGAACTTTGTCCAAATATGTACTTTGTGACAATGATATTTGGCGTTCGATCTATCTCTATAAATCTTTATGCCTAATATGTAAGCTTCGCCAAGATCCTTCATTGAAAAACTATTATTCAAATACTCTTTGACACTATTAAGAAGGTCTACATCATTCCCAATCAACAATATGTCATCCACATACGTATTAAGAATGCTATGAGCTCCCACTCACTTTCTTGTAAATACAAGCTTCTCCATAAGTTTGTATAAAACCAAAACTTTTGATTACCTTATCAAGCGTTGATTCCAACTTCGGATGCTTGCTTCAATCCATAGATGGACCGTTGAAGTTTGCATACCTTGTTAGCATCTTTAGGATCGACAAAACCTTTGGGTTGCATCATATACAACTCTTCATCAATGTCTCCATTGAGGAATGCTGTTTTGACATCCATCTGCCATATCTCATAATCATAATATGCAGCGATTGCTAACATAATCCTCACAGACTTTAACCGCTACCGGTGAGAAAGTCTCATCGTAGTCAACTCCTTGAATTTGTCGAAACCCTTTTGCGACAAGTCGAGCTTTATAGGCGATAACATTACCATCGCATCTGTTTCTTCTTGAAAATCCATTTGTTCTCGATACCTTCCGGCCATCCGGTAAGTCCACCAAAGTCCATACTTGGTTTTCGTACATGGATCCAATCTCGGATTTCATGGCTTCTTGCCATTTATTGGAATCTGGGCTCATCATTGCTTCCTCATATGTCTCGGGGTCATCGGTGTTGTCCACCAACATGACATTCATAACGGAATCATACCAACTGGAGTGGTACGATTTCGTTGACCTCCGAGGCTCAGTGCAACTTCAACCGAAGTTTCATGATCACCATCACTAGCTTCCTCTCTTATTGGTGCAGCACCACAGGGAACTTCTTCCGGTCTGCGCTACCGCAATTTCGAGAGAAGGTTCGACAACCTCGTCGAGTTCTACTTTCCTTCCGTCCACTTCTTTGAGAGAAATTCCTTCTAGAAAGGATCCATTCTGGCAACAAAGATTTTGCCTTGGATCTATGATAGAAGGTATACCCAATAGTTTCATTCGGGTATCCTATGAAGACGCATTTTCCGCTTTGGGTTCAAGCTTGTCCGCTGTAACTTCTTTACATAGGCTTCCGATCCCCAAACTTTAAGGAGCGACAATTTAGGTTTCTTCCCAAACCATAATTCATACGGTGTCGTTTCAACGGATTTAGACGGTGCCCTATTTAAAGTGAATGCGTTTGTTTCTAATGCATAACCCCAAAATGATAGTGGCAACTGTAAGTGACATCATAGAACGAACCATATCTAAGAGAGTTCGACACGACGTTCGACACACCATTATTACTGTGGTGTTCCCGGCGGTGTCAGCGAAAAGTATTCCACATTTCTTCAAATGCTCGCCAAACTCGTAACTTAGATATTCACCTCCACGATCGAGCGTAGAAATTTAATCTTCTTGTTACGTTGATTCTCTACCTCACTTTGAAACTCCTTAAACTTCTCGAAAGTTTCTGAATTATGTTTCATGAAATAGATATACACATATCTAATCAAGTCGTCCGTGAAGGTAAGAACATAAAGATAACCACAGCGCGATGCTACACTAATTGTACCACTAACATCGGTATTTATGATTTCCAATAAGTCGTAGCTCGCTCCATCATACCGTAAAATGGAGTCTTAGTCATTTTACCCATCGACATGCTTCGCATCTTTCAAGTGATTCAAAATCAAGTGATTCAAGAAGTACATCGGAATGGAGTTTCTTCATATGCTTCTTTCCATTTTGACCAAGACGAGATTGCCACATATATGTCATATTTTCTCTTGATTTCTTACGTTTATCCTCATTTTTATTAATATTTTTATTTATACTATCGAGATTCAATATGAATAGACCATCTATCAAAGGTGCATGTGCATAAAACACATTACTCATATAAATCGAACAACCATTATTCTCGGATTTAAACAAGTAAGCGTCTGCAAATAAACAAGATCCCGATATAATGTTCATGCTCAACGCACCAAATAACAATTATTTAAGTATAAAACTAATCCCGATGGTAGATGAAGAGGTAGTGTAACCGCGATCACATCAACCTTTGATCCGTTTCCCACGCCGCATCGTCACCTCGTTCTTTACTAGCTTCCGTTTATTCGTAGCTCCTGCTTGAGTTACAAATATGAGCAACCGAACCAGTATCAAATACCCGTGCACTACTACGAATACTAGTGAGATACACATCAATAACATGTATATCGATATACCTTTCTTCTTGATGTTGCCGTTCTTCAAATCTGCCAAGTACTTTGGGCAATTCCGCTTCCATGACCTTCTCCCTTGCGTAAAAGCACTCGGTTTCAGGCTTGGTCCAGCCTTGGTCCTCTTCGTCGGTATGGTAACTTTCTTACCACCCTTCTTGAAGTGTCCCTTACGCTTAGACTTGCCTTTCTTGAATTTGGTGGTCTTATTGACCATCAACACTTGGTGCTCTTTCTTGATCTCCACTTCGCAGATTTTAACATAGCAAATAGTTACGCAACTCTTTGTTCATGTTCGCATGTTGTAGTTCATCACAAAGTTCTTGTAACTTGGTGGTAGTGATTGGAGGATGCGTAAACCCCCAAAGTATTAGGAATCACTATACCCAAACTTTGAAGTTTATTTGCGTGCCCGGACATCTTAAGCACATGCTCACCGACGAGCTACCCTCTTCCATCTTGCAGTTAAAGAACTTTTGAAGCTTCATAACTTTCAATTGCCGCATGAGTCTCAAAATTAATTTGAGATCCTCGACAATATCATATGGGTCGACTCTTCAAACCTTTTCTCAAGCTCCGATTCTAAACCATACAAGATAGCACACTGAACTATGGAGTACTGATTCTTCCGAGCGAGGTAAACATTCTTTACTTCATCGGTAGCATCACCGCAGGTGGGTCACCTAGCGGTGCATCCAGCACATAGGTCAAATTACCACCTGTGAGGACAATCCTCAAATTGCGGAACCAATCCATAAGTTGCTTCCATTGTTTTCAACTTTTCTTTCTCTAGAACGCATTAAAATTGATGGTAGGGCTGCCATTGATCTACAACATATTTGCAATAGCTTAGACTAAGTTTATGACAAATTGAGTTCAAATTAATTAATGAAATTAAACTAGGTGAACTCCCACTCAAAACAACATCCCTCACATTGTTTTAGTGATCACGAACCAAATCCACTACATCAACACCGATCATCACGAGAGTTGATATAGTTTCAATGGCGAACAATCATCATGTTCATCATATCTACTATATGATTCATGCTTTGCCTTTCGGCGATCCGTGTTCCCGAGGCCATGTGCATACATGCTAGGCTCGTCAAGACAAACCTTAGCTTCCGCATAAGCAAATCTGGCTTGCTTACGTTGTAGCCACCATGAATCAAAGACACCCGATCATCACGTGGTGCTTGACAGCAAGCTTTGGCAACGGTGCATACTAAGGGTGAACACTTCAGAACTTGAAATTTATGTGCATGAGGGATCATCTTATAATGCTACCGTGTCTACTAAGCAATACAAGATGCATAAAGGATTAACATCACATGCAATTCATAATATGTGATATGATATGGCCTTTCTTCTTTGTGCTTCCGATCTCCATCTTCAAGCACGAACATGATCTCCATCATCTCGGCATAGCATCAAGGTCAATGACGCTTCTTCATGGTTGTCGCCCACCAGCTTCAACTATTACAACTAATTTGAATAGACACGCAGGTCTTAACGAAATTAAAGACAACCATATGGCTCGCCGGTTGCCAACTTACAATAAGGAACATTGCATACATCAAATATAATCACAATCATGGCCATATCACATCATCAGACACCCTGCAAAACAAAGTTAGACGCTTCTACTTTCTTTGCATATTTTACGTGGTTTGGGGCTTTCCATAAGTGTCGTTCTAACTTTTAACAAGAACCACAACATTGATACTAGCATTGTTGATTACCGTTGTAAATTGGATCTTAACTATGCTAGGAGAAACAGCACCAAGAAGCCACTTATGCAATACAAGTTGCATGTTAAGCGTGGAGCAAGTCTCATGAACGATGTCATGTAAGGTTAGCCCGGCCGCTTCATCCCAACATACCGCAAAGATGCAAAGTACACAAAAGCAATCTACAATAAAAGCATCAACGCCCACAATGACCATTGTGTTCTACTCGGCAACAGATCTACATATAGACACGGCTCGATACCCTCGAGGGTTCGTAGCATGGAAAACAAAAATTTTCTATCGCAGACAAACAAACAAGCCAAGATCTATCTACTAGATTGTAGCAACGAGTTGATGGAATAACTCACCCTCGAAGATTCCAAAGTGTTTAACGAGAGCAGATTCTCGTGGGTGATGTAGTCGTACTCTTCCGATCTCAAGATCGCAGAGACGATCCTTCCGGCCAGCGTTCCATAGCGCCCCTGATCGGTCACACGTTCGTACTGACGAAGACCTTCCTCTCCCTTGTTCCAAAGAAAATGGAGGTTGTAGCACTCTCTCGCGATTCCGTGACAACGGCGTGGTACCGAGGTAGAGGGAGATCATGAGGCTTCGCTTAAGCCGGTGCGAGTATGGTGGAGCTTATGAGAGAGGCTATTAGTGGTCTAGTAATTAGACACACCAATTAGAGGGCTCTAAACCATTAGAAGGCTCTAAACTGAAACAGCTCTAAACCGGGGTCTAGATCTAGTTTCTAGTTTAGAGGATAGGAACTTGTGTGTGTCTCTAGAGGGGAGGCCCTGCCTCCCTTTATAGGTGGGAGGGCTGGCCAGGAGGGAGGAGTCCCTCCCAACTCGGCCTAGGGCTGGCCACGGCTTGGGGAGGAGGACTCCTCCCCAAGTCGGTTTCAACTTCTCCTCTTCCTAAAAGCTGGCGGTTTAATCAAAACTGGCAGCTTGACTTTTCCAATTTAGGAATTAAATAAACCCTTTATTTTGGACAGCGAGAACACTTAGTACATGATGCAATCATTCCATCTTGCAATGACACATTCATGTACCCCTTCCCCCCCGGAGTGCCGGACATTCCGGGACCTGCTAGAATGTTCCCGATGAAAACACCGGAACCATTCCCCAACTCCAAAACGGGACTTTCCTTATATGAATCTTATTCTCCGGACCATTCCGGATCACCTCGTGATATCCCGATCCCATCCGAGACTCCGAACAACATTCGGTCTCTTTCTCATAATACCATAACTACTCAAACAACGTCAATCCTTAAGTGTGTCTCCCTACGGTTCGTGAATTATGCGGACATGATCGAGACACTTCTCGAACAATAACCAATAGAGGAATCTGGAAATTCATATGGCTCTACATATTTCTACGACTTTGCGATCGAATGAACCACTTACATACGATACCAATTTCCCTTTGTCTCACGATATGTTACTTATCCGAGGTCATGATCGCGGTATCTCTGCATACCTAGTTCAACCTCGTTCGATAAGTACTCTTTCTCGTTCCGTGATATGTGATCCCTTGTGACCAAGTCACATGCTTGCAAGCTAATTGGATGACATTTCACCGAGAGGGCCCAGAGAATATCTATCCGTCATGTGGATGGACAAATCCCACTCTTGATCCATGTGTTTCAACCAATACTTTCCGAACACCCAATGCCACTTTTATAGCCACCCTGTTACGGTGTGGTGTTTGATGACATCAAAGCATCCATCCAGTAAAGGCAATATGCATGATCTCATGGTCGAAGGAATTAGGTTACTATGTATCAGAAAGCATATAGCAATTGAACTATTGAAATGACTTGATCTTTATGCTACGCTTGTCTATAGGAGTATGTCCACCATATCATTCTCCTAACGATATGATCTTGTTGTTGATAACATCTCAATGTTCATGACAAAGAAACCACATCATCAATCAACCAACAAGCTAGTGAAGTATAGAGGCCATACTAGGGACTTCAAATTAAGTTTACAAATCACACAAGTATTAATGGTTTCCTTGTTAATACTATTATAGCATGAATGTAAACATTTATCATAAACACAAAGATATATAATAATAACTACATTTATTATTACCTCTAGGGCATATCTCCAACAGGTTCGACGTTTTTCCAGAAGGAGTTCTGCTCCGTCGCCACCACCAGATTCCACGAAATAGCACCAGAAACTCCGTTCTAGCACCCTGCCGGGACGGGGAATTGGAGGAGATCATCGCCATCATCATCACCATCGCTTCTCCATCGACCATCCATGTTTCCCCATCTATGAGTGAGTAATCCCCCGCTGTAGGCTATGGGGATGGTAGGGATTGGATGAGATCGTTCATGTAATGGCATCAGATTGTTAGGGCATGGTGCCTAGTATATTTTATTAGTGCTTTATGACTTTGTTGTGACTTGTTGTGCTTAATGCTTGTCACTAGGGCCCGAGTGCCATGATTTCAGATCTGAACATGTTATTGATTCATTATGATAGTATTGTTTTTGGTCGTATCTGCAAGTTGTATACACACGTTGTTGTCCGAAACCTATGGCCCTAAAGTGATAGAAATCGGGATAACCGGAAGGGAATGGCTTTGATGTGAGGATCACATGTGTTCACGGAGTGTTAATGCTTTGCTCCGGTGCTCTATTAAAAGGAGCACCTTAATTGCCAGTAGTTCCCTAGAGGCCCCGATGCAAATGGCTGGCAGGACAAAAGATGTTGTGCAAGTTCTCATTGCGAGCACGTATGACTATATATGGAACACATGCCTAGGATTGTCTAGTACTTGGATGCTTTATCTTATTTATCTGCAATTGCCCTATGTTCTGATTGCTATTTGAATTGTCTTGTCCATGCAACGCCCGTCCATCCATCCCTATGCCTACCGCACTCGAATCCCACTGTTTACTGCTTTTGTTACTACTGTCTTTGCTTTACTACAGCTGTTACTTTACTATTCCTACTACAAAACTGTTTGTACTGATAAACTGCTGTGAGCAAGATTGTTTCCAGGTGCAGCTGAACTGACAACTCAGTTGTTAAGGCTTATAAATATTCTTTGGCTCCCCTTGTGTCGAATCAATAAATTGGGTTTCACTTCCCTCGAAAATACTATGATACACCCCTTATACTTGTGGGTCATCAAGACTATTTTCTGGCGCCGTTGCCGAGGAGCATAGCTTTATTTATCAAGCTCACTTGGATTCTCTATTGTTCGCTGCTATCCATCCATCATGGGTAAGTCTCGTGATGGCAAGGTTCCTATTTTACCATCCACTACAAGAAGAGGTACAGTTCTGAACACCTCGGTTGCTCTTTATTCACCGTCTGTTTTGAGTAAGTTCCTTACACCACCACATACACATGCTACACACACTGCTACTACTGCTGAATCTGAAACTTCTGATGCTTATGATGCTGCTTCTACTGTGCTTGATAAGAGTGGTTCATTAGGTCCTTTCCTAGATGCAACGATTGCTAGAACTATAGCTAGAAATACCGAAACTCCTAATAAAGACACTACCACACCTGTTAGCTCACCTGAGTCTAGTGAGAGTTATGATATTGAAGATGGTTATGTTGAGATGACCGATGAGTAAAGAATGTAAGAACACCCATGATAGGAGCGCTGCTAAGAGTCTCCTTGAGAGGCGTACTATTAGACCCAAATTATCTCCTACTGCTAAGTTTGCTGCTTCTCCCATAAACATTATAGATGAAGATTATGATTTCTCTCTCGATCTATCTTACATAGCTATTCTCGAGAAAGAACCTTTTTGTGGGACTAAGAATGAAAGTGCGGTAGCACATACGAATGAACTTTCTACCATGAGTGGATTGTTTTCTGATGATATTAAGATGCGCACTTACTTTGTTGCTAAGATTTTCCCTTTTTCACTGAAAGGAGAAGCTAAAACTTGCTTTAGTAATTTACCTCCTGGATCTATTGATAGCCCTGAGTGCTTGATTAGTACTTTCCTGTAGAAATATTTTCCTCCTAGTGCTAGACATGCTATTTTGCAGGAACTTTTTGATTTTAAACAGGGAGAAAAAGAGGTATTGCCCGAATCTTGGGCAAGGTTTTGTGCTTTGATTCATGCACAGGCTGGAAGTCCATTACCTAAGAATGAGCTTCTTGATATATTTTATAATGGACTAACAGAGGAATCTAGGACATACCTAGATAGTTGTGCTGATTGTGTTTTCAGGAATAGGACTCCTAAGGAAGCTGAGGAATTAATGGCTAAAATAAGCAAGAATTATGAAGATTGGACTCCTCCTAAACAAGCTATACCTGAAGTAATTGTACCTGAACCATCTATTCCTGTGCCTATTTCAACATCAAAGAAGAGGGGAGTTATTGAATTAAATGATGAAGTGATGAAGGAAGCTAAGAAATGTCTTAAGGAGAAGGGAATTAAAGCTGCAGATGTCAAGAATTTACCTCCTATAGAAGAATTATGTAAGCCTATTCCCTACTCATCCACTATTGAGGTACACTCTCTCCAACACTTTGATGAAGGTGATATCCCTTACTTTAAACCTCCTGATCAATGCTTAGAAGAATTCTATATCTTTATTGTTAAGCAAGATAACTTTAATAAAAGGGTGCAAAATCATCTAATGGAAAACACTAGAGCTATTGTTGAGTTGAAAGATATTGTGGAAAGAACCTCTAATGATGTTAAAATGATTGTTAAACACTTTCAAATGGTTCAAACTCAAATAGATCAACTCGTTAAAGTGCAAAACGATTTACTAGTTAATGCTGCTAAAAAAACATGCTTATGAAATTAGAACTAGAAGTGGTGCTGCTACCCAGGATCCTCTATATCCTGAGGGGCATCCCAAAACAATTGAGGAGGATTCTCAACAAGATGAAAATAGTGGTTCTACTCGTAAGAAAAGGAAAAAGAAACATAAAACTGTTGTAGAACCCTTTGAACCTGCTATAGATCCTAATAGTATATCTATCTCTGATGCTGAAACTGAAAGTGGTAATGAAGAAAATGAAGTTCCTAATGAAGAAAAAGTTGAAGAAGAACCTGAAAACCACACTAATAATACCAAATACACTAAAGAGGATTTTATTGCTAAGAAACATGGTAGTGAAAGAGAACATTGGGTTCAAAAACCTATGCCTTTCCCTGATAAGAAACACAAGTCAAAGGAATATGAACACTATAATAAGTTTCTTGAGTGGATGAAGCCTTTATTCTTGCAAATTCCTTTGACTGATGCTATTAAATTGCTTCCTTACTCAAAGTATATGAAGGACATTGTCTCGAATAAAAGGAAGATCCCTAATGAAGAAATTTCTACTTTGCTTGCTAATTATTCCTTCAATGGTAAGGTTCCTAAGAAACTTGGAGACCCAGGGATTCCAACTATCCCTTACTCTATTAAGAACAGTTATGTTAGAACTGCTTTGTGTGATTTGGAAGCTGGAGTTAGTGTTATGCCTTTCTCTCTATATAAGAGGCTTCAACTTGAAAAATTAATACCAACTGATATATCTTTGCAAATGGCTGATAAATCTACCACTATTCCTGTGGGTATATGTGAGGATGTACCTGTTCAGGTGGCTCACAATTGCTTGATATTAACTGATTTTGTTGTGCTTGAAATGTCCGAAGATGATAATATGTCTATTATTCTTGGGAGACCTTTTCTTAATACTACATGAGTTGTTATTAATTGTAATCAAGGAAAGGTGACCTTCAATGTTAATGACAAGGAACATACTGTCTATTTCCCAAGAAGATTGAAAGGACTTATGGTTTGAATTCAATTGAACATGTTGAAGGCATTCAAGTTGGAGAAATATATTGTCCCATACCAAGAGAAAAATTTGAAACTATTATGATTGGGACCATTGCTATCAAGGTTGAGGTAACATAATCATTAGTGGAGTACAAAGTTTTGTCTCATATGCAATTGTTTTGGTAGCAAGACTTGATCAACCTTGTTAACAAAAGGATTCCATTGAACAAAACAATGTTTTCATTATGATTATCTCCGTTTATTTCTATCCTTTGCATTTTAGTTTTTGCTTTCATTTAGTTTTCTTTTGTTGTTAGTTGGTTGCATGTTAGAACTTCTATAGTTCTAGCCTTGTTTTGTCCTTGCATCATGTTTCCAAAAGAAAAAAAATCTGTCTGTCAGAAAAATCATTCTTCTATTTCTGAAAAATGCCAAAAAATAAAGTGTCTGGAAAAATTCCAGAAAATTCATATTAAATTTTTACGTGAAAAAAGGGCGCAGGAGTACTGAGGGAGGTACCAGGGGGCCCACCAGGCAGGCACACCACATGGTGGCGCGACCAGCCTTGGGTGGCGCCATGCCCTGGTGTGGGCCACCGCTGGCCCCCACTAACTCTCTCGCCTGCCACTTTCTTCTCTCTCCCGAGTAAGTTCCAGTTCATTGCTCAAAATCGCGTTCTTGCTGTGCTTGCTCTCGATTTTTTTCGATCTCCTTGCTCGGCCCATCTTTCTTGCTGAAATTTGGAGCCTTTGTTCCTTGAATACCAAGCATGAACAACCATACCTTTAGAGAGATTTTGCAGTATTGTACGTGTGCGCATGATAGGAGACCGTGGTCGCGCTCCAAGGAGGAGGTGGACGAGCAGCTTCACTTTCTGGGTTTCCACGAGCAGCACCAGGAGCATGTTCCTTCCTATGATTACTCCGCGCATTACGGAGGGACGTACTCGAGTTCGCACCAGGATGAGGGGACCTCTTCGTCGTACCAGGGTGACACTTCATCCTGGCCAGCTTGGGATTGATACCCACTTAGGCCAAAAGCCTAAGCTTGGGGGAGGTACGCCGATACTGCACTCATCTCCATATCATGTTGCGTCGGTACTTTGTATATTCATGTTTTCATTCTCTTTTTAGTTTTTGTTCTTCTTTGCTTTTGCTTTCTAAAAACACAAAAAGACCAAAAATATTTCTGTTGTTTCTCTTTGGTTTGCTTCTTCTTTTTGCCTTGGTTTGCTTTTCCCTTTTTGCTTTGTTTGAACTATTCGAAAAACCCAAAAAGATTTTGCTTTGTTTGTTTTTCCCTTTTGGTTCTTGTTTAAAAAAATCGAAAACACCAAAAATATTTGTCGTTCTTCTTTGGTTTTGTGAGTTTGCTACAGGGTTCAGCAGTCCTCAGTGGATATTGGTTTCATATTATTATTCAAGCCACACAAGTGAAGAGCAATAATGAGGATCAATGACAACTTGAGGCGTGGTAAGAGGCTGGTAACGAACTCTATTTGTTTTCATTTTGTACATATACTCATAATTGTGAGCTTGCTTAGTCCATTCAAGTAGGGTGTATGTTATCTTTGGATGCTTAGTAGTTCTTTCTTTCTTACGATTAGCTCCAGCTCGCTAATAGTTTGTAGCATCTCTTATGAATGTTTGCTTGCATTGCTCTATTCATAAATTGGTATGACACCGCGGTATCCTCCTCTGAATGTTTCATTTGAATTGACTTGGCACATGCTCACGCATGCACATGACTGTGATAATCAGTTAAGCCTTGATGAATTACTTTGCCTTGATCTTGAATCACTTTCATGCCATGAGTAGTCCTGTTTTGTTGCAAGCATGATAATGACAGCTATTGCTCTCTCGTTTGTCGCCCCCTTACTATTGCTAGCCTTCACTTTCACTGAGTATGTTTTACTCAAGTTCCCAACTCCCTAAACCAAATATTTCCAAAGTGTCCACCATACCTACCCATTAGCATCATTTGCTACCTCCGTGCATATTCAATATGCTTTGTTTTCTTTCGAATAAAATGTTTGCTTGTTATGAGAAAGTTAGTTAGTAAAGCTCTCACGAACTTGATGGCACACTTTATTTTCTTGCACTTAATAAACCTTAACCATTGTGTCCTCCTTTGTTGCGCATATGCTTGCGCTTTATGAGTTGAAGTTAGCAGAACCATGTATCATGGGGACCGCTTTCAACGCTTCATAGGTACTTTGTACCTAGTTGATATCATGTTCTTTTGCTTATGGATCCCGGCGGTGTGAAGTAAAAGTGGAACTTGTAAGATCATGGAGTTTGTATGTATGTTAGAGAAACGCCTGGGCCGCTAGCCTAAGCCATGCCTAATCATGGTGGAAACTTGCAGATAACCATAATGAGCATTCTATGAAGCATCCTCAATAAAAATCTATGCACATAGTAAATAAAAAGATCACCGAGATGCTCATTGTCTGCTTGCCTTATTATTTTGATTATGGGATAGCTCCCGTGTCATGTGCAAGGGGTACCCCGTTGGCGGTTCTCTATGATACGTATATACTTACAATGACAAGAGCTTACTTGTGACTGAAGTTGAGTAGCATGAGGATCGGGTAAGTAAGGGGCTTGAGACTTCGATTTATAACTTGTCAAGCATATCCTCTTAGTTGTGTCACTTTCACCTTAACCACATTAAAGATGCTTATGATAGGGGAAATGAGAGCTCAAAGCTAACGAGTACCATACTTTCAGCATTTGGAAACCTTTCAAATTATTTAAAACCTTTTCTTGTTGAGTCTCCATTTATTCTCTGAGCACCTTCTTGAGAGCATAGTTGTCATTCTTTGTGTTTGTTCCATAACTTGATTATTTGTGTTATGACTTTGATGCTTGTATCCTTGATATCTTTATTTCTGGTCATCACTTGAACTTCAGAGGTGCCTTGATATTCATAATCAAAGGCAAGCGAGATACCACTCTATCATACCTTTCTATGAGCATTGTAATGTTGCTTATGTTTGTGCCTCATGCTACTTATTATTCTTGAGTTGGAATCTCTTCATAGCTTGCAATGACTATTAAGTAGACTCAGTTGCATACTCTTTATTATGAACTGTCTAAGTAGTTGATCGCATTGCTGAGAATATTTACATCTTATGAAGCAAATGTGTTCGTGAAAGTTCTTTTATCGCACTCAATTTTCAACTGAATTGCTTGAGGACAAGCAATAAGCTAAGCTTGGGGGGAGTTGATACGTCCAAAACGTATCTACTTTCCCGAACACTTTTGCTATTGTTTCTCCTCTATACTTGTGTGGTTTGGATACAACTAATGCGGACTGACGCTATTTTCAGCAGAATTGCCTTGGTGTCTACTTTTTGTGCAGAAAACCAACTATCAGGAAAATTCCGGGAAAATATGCCAAAAATCCTATTTCACCCGAAGACTCCAGGAGCCAGAATACGAGACGGAGAAGAGCCAGGGGGTGGCCACACCACCTGCTGGCGCGGGCCAGGCCAGGCCGCGCCAGGGGGTGGTGTGGGCCCCCTAGGCACCCCCTCGGCCTCTCTCTTTGCCTATAAGGAGCCTTCTGACCTAAAAACTTCGGGGGGTTCGACGTTTTTCCAGAAGGAGTTCCGCTCCGTCGCCACCCTAGATTCCACGAAACAGCACCAGAAACTTGCTCGGCACCGCCGGACGGGAATTGGAGGAGATCATCGCCATCATCATCACCATCGCTTCTCCATCGACCATCCATGTTTCCCCCATCTATGAGTGAGTAATCCCCCGCTGTAGGCTATGGGGATGGTAGGGATTGGATGAGATCGTTCATGTAATAGCATCAGATTGTTAGGGCATGGTGCCTAATATCTTTTATTAGTTGTCGGGGGGATTATCCCTGGGTACCCCAAAGAAGTACTCAAGACGGATAAAAAAGGCAAAAACAGGCAAATCAGTAAAGAAAAATGGCAACCTGGGCCGACTGAAGCCTCCCAGCCGGCTGCACTGGGCCACCTCCATTCCTTGGCCACCCGGCCAGCCCATCCGGCGCACCCCCCGCCAGATCCACTGCCTCCCGGCTCTCCACCCGGTTAGCCTCGCCCGGCTCTCCTCGCCAGTGGGCCACGCCTCCGCCAGCCCATTTGGCAGTGCCATGACGGGCCTCACGCCGTCACCTCCACTTTGGTGCGTCCCGGCTCACCCCGCCTCATTGGCCTCCGCCTACTGGCGGACATTGTCGCCTCACCGGCTGTGCCTCCCACTGGGCCGGACGAGGGGAGCCTCCCGGCTGTCGCTCCTGGTGCCTCCCCTTGATCGATTTGGGGGTTACCGGTTGATCCTGTGTAGTCGGATCGATCGGATAGCTCCTGGCTCATCCGGCCAACACCACGACCTTCCTGCTGCTGTGTTGATCAAGACCAGTACCAGCCCCAGACCGGCCACGTACGAGAAGATAAGAAGAAGGACAGACAACGAGAAGACAACGGACAAGATTGAGAAGACACAACCCATACTACTTTATCAGATGACATGCCAAATAGTGTACACTATGTATGACATCATGTATACTTTATCAAATGACATAGGCAATAGTAATAGTTAGGCAGCGGGTCCCACCATGTCCCTTGGGCCACCTTTATAAGGCAAGGGAGGGACTCTCTCACACTCATTCACAGAACCACCACATCCATCGATCACTCTCACACACACGCACTAGTATTTTGGTGATCGATCGCTAGCTCACTCAGGTAGCTATCTCTCTCATACAGAGACAGATAGACAGGTTGGTCATACAGCATTTAAGGCAGCAGCTAGCACATACAGCTCGAGGAGCATTTGTAGTTCGTGTACTCTACATAGTCAGATCCGGCAGGAGTAGGGGCTTTACCTCACCACGAGGGCCCTGAACCTGGGTACTTCTTGCGTCTCACGCCGCTGTACCCAATCTCGCCTGCGGACGCCGTCGATAGCTTCCCTGCTAGTCCCCACACCTCTATCTAACCTCCTCAGGTACTGCCGTTCCCAATACAACGACATTAGTGCTTTATGACTTTGTTGCGACTTGTTGTGCTTAATGCTTGTCACTAGGGCCCGAGTGCCATGATTTCAGATCTGAACATGTTATTGATTCATTATGATATTATTGTTTTTGGTCTTATCTGCAAGTTGTATACACACGTTGTTGTCTGGAACCTATGGCCCCGGCGATGTAAATCGGGATAACCGGAAGGGAATGGCTTTGATGTGAGGATCACATGTGTTCACGGAGTGTTAATGCTTTGCTCCGGTGCTCTATTAAAAGGAGCACCTTAATTGCCAGTAGTTCCCTAGAGGCCCCGCTACAAACGAGCTGGCAGGACAAAAGATGTTGTGCAAGTTCTCATTGCGAGCACGTATGACTATATATGGAACACATGCCTAGGATTGTCTAGTACTTGGATGCTTTATCTTATTTATCTGCAAGGCAATTGTCCTATGTTCTGATTGCTATTTGAATTGTCTTGTCCATGCAATGCCCGTCCATCCATCCCTATGCCTACCGCATTCGAATCCCACTGTTTACTGCTTTTGTTACTACTTTCTTTGCTTTACTACTGCTGTTACTTTACTATTCCTACTACAAAACTATTGCTACTGATAAACTGCTGTGAGAAAGATTGTTTCCAGGTGCAGCTGAACTGACAACTCAGTTGTTAAGGCTTATAAATATTCTTTGGCTCCCCTTGTGTCCAATCAATAAATTGGGTTTCACTTCCCTCGAAAATACTGCGATACACCCCTTATACTTGTGGTTCATCAATCATCCAAGCAGTCAGTCCATGAGTGGGACAATTCTTTACCAAAGATTTCATTCTTTCCCAAGCTTGAGCAACATGTTCATTATCAAGTTGTTTAAACTTCATTATTTCACTTCTCATAGATATAATCTTAGCAGGAGGATAGTATTTTCCAATAAAAGCATCTTTGCATTTAGTCCAAGAATCAATACTGTTCCTAGTTAGGGAATTCAACCATTCTTTAGCTTTTCATCTCAAAGAGAAAGGAAACAATTTCAGCTTAATAATATCACCATCTATATCCCTATGCTTTTGCATCTCATAAAGTTCAACAAAGTTATTTAGATGGGAAGCAGCATCTTCATTACCAATACCAGAAAATTGCTTTCTCATAACAAGATTGAGTAAAGCAGGTTTTATCTCAAAGAAAGTATTTTCAGGCATAGGTGGAGCAATAGGTGTGCTCATAAAATCATTGTTGTTGGTGCTAGTGAAGTCACACAACTTAGTGTTTTCAAGAGTAGTCATTTTTTTAGGTTTTCAAATAAGAAAGCAAACTAGTAAAACTATTTTTTGTGTGTTTTTGATAATAAAACAAGCAAACAAAGCAAAAAGAAAATGAAGCAAAACAAAAACAACAAAGTAAAGAGATTGGTTATGAGGGACTCCCCTTGTGAAGATGTCCTTGATCACCAAGAACGGCGCCTTAAAAATGCTTGATGGCTCAAAGGCACGGCACCTTAAAAGTGCAAAGCGTGGTTGATGTAGAGCCTGTTGGGAACCCCAAGAGGAAGGTATGATGAGCACAACAACAAGTTTCCTCAAGATGAAACCAAGGTTTAATCAAACCAGTAGGAGCAAGGAAACACCCCAAAGGTGTTACTAGCTGAGCTTTGGCAGGGCGCACTACCGGTGCTAGTAGCAACGTGGAGACCTGCACAACACAACCATAAAACTTTGTCCCCAACTTGCGATGAGGTTGTCAATCTCACCGTGTTTTGCGGAAAACAAAAGATTAAATGTATCGAATGGAAAGAAGTAATAGTTTGCAGAACGTAAACACAAAGCAGTAAAAGATTGTAGATTGTATGTAAAGAAAAGGACCGGGATCCATAGTTCACTAAAGGTGGCTCTCCTTAAGATAGATAACATGCTGGGTGAACAAATTACAGCGGGGCAATTGACAAACACCGAGAAAGCAATACATGAATATACTAATCATCTTGACTCCTTTGAGACTTGATTGGGCATTACAACATTATACATAGACCGCCATCTAACTGCATCTATGACTAATAATCCACCTTCAAGTTATCATCCAAACCCCCTCCAGTATTAAGTTGCAAGCAACGGATTATTGCTTTACGAAATGCGTGTAAAGTAAACAATACGATTGTTCTATGAACAAAGGATTGTTGTTTTATCCCTAGTAGCAACATCACATCTAGTACCTTAGAGATTTCTGCCACTTTCCCAGATTACCAGAGGCATGAACCCAGTATCGAGCATAAATACTAACTCTTGGAGTTGCTAGCATCTACTTAGCCAAGATAGCTACTAACAACGGAAAGCATGCAAGATCACAAATAACAAAGACATGATAGAATCAATAATCAATCTGAAATAGCATCTCAATATCCATCGGATCCCCACAAACACAACATGCAGAATTACAAATAGATGATCTTGATCATGAACGGAGCTCACAAGATCTAGACATGAAAGCACAAAGGAGGAGAAACCAGCCATCTAGCTACTACATGGATCCGTAGTCCAAGGATGAACTACTCACGCATCACACCGGAGGCTTGCATGGTGATGAAGAAGGCCTCCAAGGTGAATTCCCCTCTCCGGCAGGGTGCCGTGAAGAGCTTCAGATCCCTCCCGATCTAGGGATGGAGATGACGGCGGCTACAAACTCTTTCGTGGATTTTTGATCGGGCACTTAGGGTTTTCGTCCCGAGGGCAATATATAGGCGGAAGGAGATGCCGAGGGGGTGCCGGGAGCGGCCACACCACCCCCTGGCGCGGGCCAGGCCTGGCCGTTTGGCCAGGTGGTGTGGTGGCCCCCTGGCCCCTCTCCGTCTCGTATTCTGGCACTTGATGACATCTAGAAAAATAGGCACTTTGGCTTTTGTCCCGTCCAATTCCGAGAATATTCATTTTCTAACTTTCCTGGAACCAAAAACAGCGGAAAACAGGCAGCTAGCACTGTGACTCTTGTTAATAGGTTAGTCCAAGAAATCATATGAAAAGTACTCCAAAGTTGGAACAAAACACAAGAAAGTGGATAAAACCAAGCATGGAACATCAAAAATTATAGATATATTTGCAATGTATCACCAACCACCATAATACATCAATTGTTACTTTCACCCGCAACCTATTTCTTTTGATGCCCTCCTCTGTTTTCTTCTCCACCAATTTTTCCAAATGATTGCTTATTCTTTAGATTATCATAACATTTGACAACATAGTTATGAGATGATTTACTATTCTTTTCCACATGAGTTAAGAATGCACAATCCTTTCCATTGTTTACTTTCTTTCATTTCTTGAACCCTTCCATTGTAAACTTATCTGACCCTCTCCTTCCAACTGGCTTCCTATAGAATAGAAAGCATGAAAAACAATAGACTGCATCTTGTGTAGGAGAGTACTCTAACCAAGGGAAGCTTTTGAACCAGTGGCACTAAAACTTTGTGTGGATTTTTTGTTGAATCATCAAGAGGATACCCATATTTGTGAAATTGATATGGCCCATGCTTCATATATGCTAGACAAGCCTTTTCTTGAACATTAGAAGGATAATCCTAGATTTGGCAGCACAGACCTGGATCCCTTTCTACTATCGAAACAACAAAATCATCATTGTCTTGCTAAACCGGAGGTGTTGGCGGTGCTTCAAGTGTTGGTGGAACTATGGGGATTTATTCCTCTAAATCTTCTGATTCTTGTTCTTCCAAGATAGGACTAGCAAACAAATTAATTTGTTCTGAACCATCATCAACTCTAGGACCCTGATTATCTCTTCCTTTGCTTCCAAAATAAGAATGCATATTATGCACTGGTACAATCTTTCTTTTATTTTTAGCCATGATTATTCTAGAAATATTGAACAATGAACACCATAATAAGCCAAAACAGACCAAATTGCAAAACGGGAGGGTGAAATAAAATACAATCATACAAAACAAATAATAGACCTAGAGAAATGGAGGCATCAAGAAGTCTACACCTCTCCCTAACTGAACAACCAAGATCAGAGGGGATCGAAGATTTAGAAGAGGGCTGGAGTGTTGCTGATTACGACTTGTTTCTGCCAGCCTTCGATTCAGCTGTCGACCATGGAGAAAAAATGGTGAAAAGAAGAACATGAAGAAGAACTGACAACTGTGGGCCATGGAGAAAAATTAGGAATAAAAGAAAATGAAGAGGAGCTGAGGAAGGAACGACACTTGCGCCTGGTTGCACCGTCGTGTGGGCGTGGTAGTGTCCGCGTGCGTGGTTGCGTGAATTGCGTTGCCTGTGTCCGACTCGCGGACGACAAAAAATCGAACGGGGGTGGACTCCCTGAACTACTGCATCGATGGTACAGCTGAGACGTCGTACATCCACGAAGCGTCGTGGGTATAGCATCGCCGCAGGAAAACAAATGGTCGTGGTCCTCTGTGTATGAATGGCTCATTGATGTTGGGAACCGATACTGTTGATCGACATTACCCTCTGTTTCATATTACTCCGTACGTTGAGAATAGTAAAAGTCAAACTTTATAACATTTGACCAAGTATATATGATAAAAATATTAACTTCAGTGGTAGGGTACGTACCGAACCGGTACCTACAGACGCCAGAGGGAGGAGAGAAAACCCATCTAGGGTACGCACCCCACGTCAGCGACGTCGCTGGTCTGCTCCACCTCCGGTGGCCTAGGGCCTTGGAGTTGTGGTGGACCACGGCCTCTCGCCGGAGGGGGGGTTCGTTCTTTGATTAGCCTGTTTTTAGTGTCTTCTTCGGGATGTTGATGTGATGACTATGTTCTGAAGTCAGAATAAGGTCCTCCCAGTTCTATCCCCACTCGGTGGTGCATCGAGCATCGACAGAGGTCGCGTGGAGTCGTTTGTCCGACGGATCTCCTGGGATTTTGTCCGTTTTCGTCTTCGTTGGATTGTTTACAAGTCGGTCTCTTCCGATCGACGGTTGTCATCATTGGCGATGGTTGCTGCTCTAGTGCTGGTCCTTTGTGGCCTTAGCATGACGACTTCCCGTCTGTCTACTACGACAAACTTTGTCTGACTCCGGTGATAGAGGGGCGAGGATGACGGCGCGCCTTCGGCTCGTGCTACTATTTGTACTCGTCGCTAGGTGGTCCATTGACCTACTTGTAATTTTTATTAATATTGTGTCTCTTTGTACCGTTGTTGATGATTATTAATAGATCGGTGAAATTTCGCAAAAAAATAATATATTTAATATGATAATATATTTTATCTTGTGTCTATTGGTATTGATTTGATATTATAATTGTTAATATATTTATCTATATAATAGTTGTTATTATATTTATCTATAAATTGTTAAATCGTGCACGAGTGGTGACTCCGCAAGTGTAGGACAATTACCGCCAGAAAATTACAGCAGGAAAGTCATACCAAAAATTTAGCATCGAGTAGTTGAAAAATGAGCTCAAAAATACTGCCAAAGACGTAGCTAACTACTGTCGGTAAATTACTGCCTGGAAGGTACGTCAAAAATTTATCATAGGATAACTATTAGCGGAAAGTTAACTCGAATATCTTCTTAAAAAATAGCGAACCGGTACCAAGAGAGAGCTCTCTCAAGAGGCGGCGGCAAAACCCATTTAGGGTTCCTTCCCTCCGCCGGCGACGCCATCGGTCCGTCCCGTCTCCGGTGACCTTAGGACCTTGGAGCTGTGGTGGACTATGGTCTCTCGCCGACAGGAAGTCTGAGTATTTTGTTTAGACTATTTTCAGCATCAGTTTCAGGATATTGAGGCGACGGCTTCCTGAAGTCAGAACTCAGAATAAGACCCATCCCGCCCTATCCTTGCTCTGGTGGTGCGTCTAGCATCCACGGAGGACTTGTGGAGTCGTGTGTCCGACAGATTCCTTGAGATCTGGTCGTTTTTTTGTATTCGTTGGTGTGTGTTGAGGTCAGTCTCTTCCGAGCTACGTTGGTCATCTTCAACGACGGTTACTGCTCTGGTGCGTTGATCTTTTGGGGCCTTAGGACGACGACTTTCCGTCCGTCTACTACAACAAGCTCTACTACGACAAGCTTCATTCTGCTTCGGGGATGGAGCGGCGAGGACCGTGGTGCACCTTTGGCTCGTGCCAGTGTTTGTAGTCGTCGCTAGGTGATCCATTGACCTATTTATAATTTTTATTACTTTCAGAAATTATTATAATACTATTGATGATTATTAATAGATCGGTGAAATTTCACAGAAAAAACTATTAGCGTAAAGTTGCGGCCGGAAATTTGGGTCCGAACCATCGTCGAAAAATTACGGCCGGCAAGACGTGTGGGAAATCATTGTCTAGAAGTGTAAACGGAAAAATGTACTCCCTCCGTTTCAAAATATAAGATGTTTTAGCTTTGTGAAAGAAGTGTATCTAGCCCACTTTTAGTGTGTAGGTTCACTCTAAACCTAGATACACCTATACACTAAAAGAAGTTTAGATACACTCCATTCACAAAACTAAAACATCTTATATTTTAAAACGGAGGGAGTAGTAAAAAAGAAACGTCGTAAACTAATCACGTCAAAAGCTAGAAAAAGGGAAACGATAAATATTTGTTGTACAAAATAATATATAAAAAAAGGAAAACCGAACGTCTACACGGCGCACTGCGATGGGTAGAAAATGTACATTGTGCACGTTGCGCTCACGAGTGGAGAGGCTGAGAATCCATATATTTTTTATATTATATTTAATTAATTTAATAACTTTTATAATAACTACATATAAAAATTAAAATGATGTACTCCATCCATTCAGAAATATAAAATATTTTAGCTTTGTAAAATGAATGTATGTAAATGTTTTTTAGTGTATTTCACCCGAATCTCTACGAACCTACTTACTATGTTTGGAAATATAAAGATTTTAGCTTTGTGAAATGGATGTATATAGACGTATTTTAGTATATAGGTTTGCTCCAGACCTCTATAAACCTATAAACTAAAATATGTTTAGATACATTCTGTTCACAAAGCTAAAACGAGGGTATACACTAAAAGACATCTAGATAGTATATTCCATTCATAAAGCTAAAAAAATATATTATATTTGTGAATGGAGGAATACGTATTATATTCAACATAGTGTTTTCCTGCCTCCGGGCATAGCGGCGCTAATCCTGCCACGAGTGTTTCGCCGCGGACCTGTGTGCCTGCATCCTCAGCCGGTGATTCAGTTTGCCGTTTTTAGCGTAAGTGCGAACGGGAAACCAAAAGTTTCCCTGATGCGTGCAGCGAGTGTTTTGCATTGAGGGGAGGCGATGAACAAGGTTCGATTCTTTCCTCGCAGATCCATGGATTCCAGAGCCTTTTTCTGTTTATATGAAAATTAATTTGGCTTCTTCCGTCGATTGCAGATATCAGTTCTCCGTTTTTAATCTGCGCCGTGTTTGTTTGGGCTTAATTTTCAGCGGCAGAAATCTGTTTGTCGTGCAGGATCGATCGATCGATCGAGAGGAGGGATCGAAAGAATCTGGAACCTTTGGTTCATGGCCACATTATTATTATTATGAATCGGATGAACCACCTTCCGGGAGCAGCAGCAGTAGCTAGCGTATCATGTTCG
This sequence comes from Avena insularis, assembly GCA_023614405.1. Classification (NCBI taxonomy): domain Eukaryota; kingdom Viridiplantae; phylum Streptophyta; class Magnoliopsida; order Poales; family Poaceae; genus Avena; species Avena insularis. The sequence goes on along the minus strand of CM042696.1, from coordinate 87,049,919 downwards.
GCTCCGGCCGCTACAGGACCAAGTACATCGACGGCAGCCAGAAGAAATTCGTAAGGTGCGCCGCATCAGATCGTTCATTCGTGGGAATCAATTTCATGGCGCCGCACCAGCAGTTCCGCATGGTGCTGGGAGGAAATTTGAACGTTCCGTTTTGCCTCGTAGCTTAGGCTTGACGACGACGAGGACGCCGCGAGAAGCAGGATGTCGTCGTACGAGCCGTCCACCATGGGCGGTGGCAGAGTCGGGGAGCGTCGGCGGTCCGCGTTCCACATCGGGTACGGCGGCGTGGTGGGCGCGTCCCGGCGCCGCCTGGGGCAGCCGGAGGCCCTGGCGCGCGGGGTGCTCACGCAGGGTTCGGCGCAGCTCCGCACGCTGGGTCGGTCCATCCGGACCGGCGCGGCCATGGCGGCGGTGTTCCAGGAGGACCTGAAGACCACCTCCCAGCGGATCTTCGACCCGCAGGACCGGCTCCTGGTGCGCCTGAACCGCAGCTTCCTCATCTCGTGCATCCTGTCCATCGCCATCGACCCCATGTTCTTCTACGGGCCCGTGGTGACCCTGGAGGACAACAACAACAACATGTGCATCGGCATCGAGCGGAGCCTGGCCATCTCCACCGCCGTGCTCCGCACCGTGGTGGACCTCTTCTTCCTGGCCCGCATCGTGCTGCAGTTCCGCACCGCCTTCATCGCGCCCTCCTCCAGGGTGTTCGGCCGGGGAGAGCTGGTGATCGACAAGGTGGAGATCGCCAAGCGCTACTTCCGGCGCTTCTTCGTCGCCGACGTCCTCTCCGTGCTGCCGCTGCCGCAGGTGGTCATCTGGAAGTTCCTCATGCACACCAACAAGACCGCCGTGCTGGAGACCAAGGACAACCTGCTCTTCATCATCATCGCGCAGTACGTGCCGCGCCTGGTGCGGATATACCCGCTCTCCACGGAGCTCAAGCGCACCAGCGGCGTCTTCGCCGAGACGGCGCTCGCCGGCGCCGCCTACTACCTGCTCTGGTACATGCTCGCCAGCCATGTACGTCCCCACCGTGTCGATTCAGATCGTGGAACTGGTCCTCGAGTAGATGCCGTTTGAAACTGGTCCTCGCATGCAGATCGTGGGCGCGTTCTGGTACCTGCTGTCGATCGAGCGGGTGAGCGACTGCTGGCGTGCGGCGTGCGACGAGTTCCCCGGGTGCAACAAGATCTACATGTACTGCGGCACCACGGAGGAGAGCAACGACGAGTACAAGGAGTGGACCACCGTGATCAAGCAGGTCATCTACGAGACCTGCGAGCCCGACGGCCAGATCCCCTTCGACTACGGCATCTACTCCTCCGCCGTCACCTCCGAGGTCATCCGGTCCAAAGACATGACCACCAAGCTGCTCTTCTGTCTCTGGTTCGGCCTCGCCAACCTCAGCACGCTCGGCCAAGGGCTCAAGACAACCATCTACACCGGGGAGTCGATCTTCGCCATCACGCTCGCCACCTTCGGCCTCATCCTCATGGCCATGCTCATCGGGAACATTCAGGTAGGTATAACACCCCTGGATCTATCGGATGAATCAACTGTTCGTACTGACGGACCCGTAAAATGCATCGCGTAAAATGCAGACGTACCTCCAGTCCCTGACGGTGCGTCTGGAGGAGATGAGAGTGAAGCGGCGCGACTCGGAGCAGTGGATGCACCACCGCCTGCTGCCGCAGGAGCTGCGGGAGCGCGTCCGGCGCTACGACCAGTACAAGTGGATCAACACCCGGGGCGTGGACGAGGAGGCCCTGGTCCAGAACCTGCCCAAGGACCTTCGCCGCGACATCAAGCGCCACCTCTGCCTGGGCCTGGTCCGGCGGGTGCCGCTCTTCGACAACATGGACGAGCGGCTGCTGGACGCCATCTGCGAGCGGCTCAAGCCGGCGCTCTACACGGAGCGCACCTACATCATCCGGGAGGGGGACCCCGTGGACCAGATGCTCTTCATCATCCGGGGCAGCCTCGAGAGCATCACCACCGACGGCGGCCGCAGCGGCTTCTTCAACCGCAGCCTGCTCCAGGAGGGCGACTTCTGCGGCGAGGAGCTGCTCACCTGGGCGCTCGACCCCAAGTCCGGGGTCAGCCTGCCCTCCTCCACGCGCACCGTCATGGCGCTCTCCGAGGTCGAGGCCTTCGCGCTGCACGCCGAGGAGCTCAAGTTCGTCGCCGGCCAGTTCCGCCGCATGCACAGCAAGCAGGTGCAGCACACCTTCAGGTTCTACTCCCAGCAGTGGCGCACCTGGGCGGCAACCTACGTCCAGGCGGCATGGCGGCGGCACCTCAAGCGGAGGGCCGCCGAGCTGCGGCGGAAGGAGGAGGAAGAGGAGGGCCGATCGTCCAGCTTCAAGACCACGATACTGGTGTCCCGGTTCGCGGCCAAGATGAACAGGCAGCGGTCCAAACGGGACGAGGACGACGTCATGATCCATGTCCCCGTGCCTAAGCCGCGTGAGCCTAACTTCGACGTTGATGACTGATTCACCCGGCTTACCTATACCTCCATCTCCAAGTATACTTCTTCCTAACATAGCTTAGCTTTCATCTGTACCGAGTACGTCAATGATTTGACATCTGAATCGGGTGTGTTAATATGATCTAGACAAACTTTAATCATACTAGTAAAAGTGATTATTATTATATAGTGTTTAGATCATGGATAGTTGATTTTTGTTGAATTTTTTGGAGAATTTGCATGTCGAACCCTCATCGTCCTATCCTTAGAACATCTCCACTCGGGGCCATAAGAGCATCTCCACTCGTCCCCTGGCGTCCGGCGTGGTTCGATTTTGGACCGTATGGGGATGCCGGATTGGTTCGCGATTTGGGGGGCCGCTGGCTCCCAGCCGTCACTAGTAGAAACACTGCCTTTTGTCCCGGTTTGTAACGGGCTTTAGTCCCGGTTGCCCAACCGGGACGGGGCAATCGGGACTAAAGCTCCAACCCTATAGTTTCGGTTGGGCTGCAAACCGAGATAAAAGGGCGGTCCACGTGGCCGCTGGCTGTCGCAAGGGGGAGGGGCATTTGTCCCGGTTCGTAACCGGGATCTATATGTCTCTGCCGCGGCAGAGATTTTTTTGTATATTTTTCATTTATTTTATTTCCCCTTTATCTATTTCCTTTTTGTGTTTTGAGCAGCATTTATTTTGTAATACTTACCCAGCACTATGTTGTGAGGAATGCTCGTGCCTGCCTCCATGCGAATCCACTTTCGGTAACATCAACCTCGCAGCATCTACTATGAGGAAGAACATTCCTCACAACATAGTGCTGGGTAAGTGTCATCTACCTTAAGGGAACCATTATATTACAAAATATCTCCCGATTATATTACACAGCAAGTATCGAATATATTACATTCATGCATATATACAATATAAAATCTTTTATGATCCCTATTATATTATCATAATCTTTCGATAGTATTCTCCTTTTGGATCTAGGACCTCTGCATCTAAGAATCCCGCAATTTTCTCTTGGATTGCTTGTATGCAATCCTTTGGTAGAAGTTGGTCCCACAACCGTTCGATCTAATTTAAAAGAATGAGTCAACATATATGAATAAAACTAAAAACAATTGATGGTAATAAAACAAATTTTTGAATATTGTTTACATACTTAAAATTGTTCTAAGTTTCTGCCCTTCTAACAGGTCGTCTGACGAATGAACTTACAGACATAGTATCCACATAAGTTATTTCCGTCTGCCTGCCTCAGACACTTTACGAGAACAAAGTTCAATCAAAATAATAATAGTTAAACATGATAATGGTATTGAAACTAAAATCAAAGAGATGCTCGGATCTATCTAGTAGTACTTACATTTAGTGGTTTAAATGTAAGCTTCTCTTTCTAGGCAACCTTAGCCTTGTTGGTGAATCGTTTCCAAGCGCTGTCCGACAAAGAAAATAAATAAAATGAGTTATTAATTACTTGATATCAGTAAATGAATGAAAGTTGCCGATATAGTATTATAATGACTGAAATTACCGCTGGAGCATATCCTGCATAGGGGCCCACTTCTCAAGGGGTTTACGTTTAGAGTCCATGACTTGTACTACTCCATTGTCAGGTTGAATGATTAGCAGAATGTAATGGAATCTACGCATGCATAACTCATCAATTATACACTTAACATCGATTAAGCGAAATAGAATGTGTATAAGACAATAACACTCACTCAAAGTTGTAAGGTAATAATATTTCCCTTTTGGTTTCTTGAAACCTTAGAGCCATTACAATTTTATCCTTTGTGTCCTTAGGATTAAGTTTCACAGTAAGTTCATGAACCCAATATGGGTCAATGAACCCAATGCCATAGATCTGTCCTCTTCTATATTCGAGAATCTTCAGTCTGCATAATATAGTGAGTATGATTATACATGCAATATAAACAAAGTGAGCTAACTAGAGACTTAATTATTAGAGAAATAATACTTACAAACAGTAGGCACTGATGATCGATTTGCCGAGGGCATGTTGATTGAAAAACTAATGTAGTTCAGGAAATTCAATCAGTATCTGGGCATCTCCATACCCGTAATGCTCGTTTTGAACTCCGATCACTATCCAATTTGCCCCTTCCCTTGTGGCTTCAATGTACCAATTATGCAATCTTCGCATTTTTGTAGGTAGATACTTGCCGTCCTCAGGTCTGACAAGAGGTTTCTCATACTTGTATTTATATGCTTCCTCAGCCACGGGGAAATCTAACTGGTCTAAGTACTGAGAAATAGTCATACCTTGAGCAGCGACCGCTTCTCCATAGAGTGCAACAATTTCTAGATCATACTGCTCATTCGCACCTTTGCTCGACTCCACCATGGTATCGGAAATCACTTTGAGCGGGGGGCATTTCTTGTTTTTCTGTAAACCGAGCTAGGGAACTAAATTCCCGCTTGCACTAGTGCTCTTCGACCGCACCATTGACTGATGTGACTTGACAATAGAGCGGTCATAGTCTGATGACAGCCTTGGCTCGGGTTGATGAAGGGTCTTCAACATTTTTTGCACTTTGGCTTTTTCTTCTTTAGTGCTGGGGAACTATGGCTCTTTCGGCCGCTTGAGGCTATCAAACCACTGTTGCGTTTGGGCCTTTGCGATCACCGCATTCTCCTCTTTAGTATAGTCGTAAGCTCTCTTGAGAGGAACCTTTGGTACTTTTGGGAGGGGCTCCGGTAGACGCTTTGGTGATCGGTTACTCTTTCGCTTTTGGCTCAGACCCTTTTGTACTTTTGGGAGGGGCTAAGAGGTGGCGAGCGTGGCAGCCGTCTTGGAGATGGTCAGCGGCCGACGGGCAACCGTCTTGGAGGCAGGCTGACACGGTGGCGGAGACGGCGCCTGTCGCGGCGATGGCAAAGACGGCTGATGCGCTGGGGACGGGTGAGGCTGTGACGAAGATGGAGTTGTGCTCTGAGGAGTGGATGGCGTTGGTGTACCATTTGAAAGCACAATGTGTTCCTTTCGCCATAGAATGGTCATGTTTTTTGCTTCTCCCAGCTCAGTCACATTCCCTTCACCTGCAGGGTAGTCAAGCTTGAGCTGTGTGAATCCCTCCATAACTTCATCCACCCCGGCAATAGCGTAGCCCTGTGGAATCGAACAATAATGGTAAGTTGGTACCGGTCCAACTAATGGTAAGGCATAGCCGACCGCCACCTTCATGGTTATGTTGACAACTTTCACATGCAGCTCACAATGTGTCATCTCCATGATATCATCCACTGGGTAGCGAAGAGGATCCATCGCCGGTGCATCATCAACATCATCACCGGGAGCTCCGTGGAAGCCACGCTGCTTTTTGATTAGTGGATGGGCCGGTAGCATCGAAGGCAGCTTTGTCTACCATGTGCCGCTGAGATGGGCCGGTAGCTTGCTGGCTAAGTTTGTCAAGTTGATTCTGATGCTGCTTTAATTGTTGTTCTATTTTGTGCATCCCGTCTTTCTGCTTCATTACTTCAAGTTCCTCCCTTTCCTTTCTCCTTTGACAGCTTCTATCGGGATATTTTTTCCAGATGTTGGGAAACCCAAGGTTCCATGGTTTGGAGCCTTCTGTGCCTCATGTCCGTCCCTCGTGTTCCTTGTTCCCAAGGGCAAGTGCGAGCTCGTCATTCTCTCTATCGGGAATGAACTCCCCATCTTCAACAACCTTTACTACATTTCTAATGACTTCGATGGGTATGGGAGTTTCTTTATGTCTTATGTTATATATGCACTTCCCTTCAGAGTCTAACGTGCCCCCATGCCTGTAAAACCAATTCCTTACCTGTTCGATCCAATTGTATGGCTCTGGGGTGATCCCTTTAGCAATCAGCTCGGACTCACGTTTCTCCCACTTAGGCTTGCTAGCCTTGTAGCCACCTTGCCCATAGTATGGTGATACTGCTTTTTAGCAGCATTTTGCTTATTCGTTTCAGACCTTTTCTTAGCTGGCGGCGATGTCTTGTACGCCACAAAATCAGCCCAGTAGTCTTTTATCTTCTCATACGCTCTAGTAGTGAAATCCGAAGTCTTCTCTTTCACGACAAAGGCAAGGTGCAATCTTTTCTTCCAGTTGTTGAATTGCTAGGTCATCTTCTTAAGAGCCTACTCCTTGACTATTTGCTCCATGTACTTCTGTAGTTCCTCCTGAGTTGGAATCTCCTCATCTGCATCGTAGTCATCTGGATCCACCTCTAACGTCGGTAGGGTGAAATTAACCATGAGCTTTTTTCCAAAGAGTGTATTTGGCTAAGTCACTGACATATAGAGACTTTGGATCCTTTGACGACCTATTCCATTCTCTAATGGTGATCGGGATGTAGTCCCTAACAATAACTCTGCATTGCCTTATAAATTTATTCGTAGCAGCAATGGGAGCCTTTGGTTCACCGTCTAGAGTGACTTCTTTGATCCTGTACCTTTCATGGTTTCCCAACTTTTTGGCTGGGCCTCGTTTATTCTTTGTAGAAGATTTGCTCGATCTGGAGGGCTAAAACAAGAAAGAGCGTTAATATATATGTATATAGACAATAGAGGCTTAATATATATATATATATATATGCACCTCGCTGGCTTCTCCCTCGCCGACTTCTCTCTCGTCGGCTTCTCCCTCACCGGAGCCGTCTGTTCGGTCGAAACCCGGATCTCCCTCATCGGAGTTGTTTAGATATAGCGAGGTGACATCGTTATCGATATGTCCTCCCTCGTTGATCATATCCCGAAGCACCATTTCCTTTTCTTCGTCTCTGGGTTCCATATTTCTGCAAAAGGGGAAAAGCAGATGGTCGAAGCGGCCAAGCGAGGAGGTTAGGTAGGCAAGATTTGATGGGATAGGGATATAAACCGTAATTCGAAGAAACCCTAATATATGGCGTGCGTTGCCGCACCCATCCATCGCCCCTATATGGCGCATGTTGTCACGCTCATCCATCGTCCCTATATGGTGCGTATTGCCGCCCCCGTCCCTAATCTCAAATGCTGGCGGGGTCATGTAACTCTAATGCTCATAAGCAATAACAGGGAGGGTTTGGTAAAAAGTTAGACCCGCCAAGTCTAACGGGGACCCACAAACCCGTAGACCCGCAAACCCGTACCCGCAGACCCGCTTTAAGCCCTAATCATATCCCTAATAATCCTATGCCTAACCACACGTTCCACGCAGGAACGCACGCACACAACACATATCACATGCAGGCGATGGAATATGGAGTCCTAGAGACAACACATGCATGCACGCGTCCATTTTCACCAACTACATCCGCATGCGCTAGCGTCGCTCTCGTCTCAGGCGCTGGTGGGTACCCATTGGGGCCCCGAACCTAGCCGGGTCACGGATCTGGTCAAATATGAGACCCGACTAATTAAACGGGGCGGGTATGGGGGTTGGACCCGGCGGGTGCCATCCCTACTACTACTACTTATTACTACTACTACAAATAATATTACAAATATACTAATACTAATAAACACATAATAATAAAGACAAATACTAAAAATACTAATAAACACATAATAAAGAAACAAAAAAACCGACCTCCTTGCATTTTGGCCCCTCTCACGCTGGCCTCTCGCCCGTCACCGAGCCGCTCTATAGACCGCGCCCTGCTGGTCGCCGCCGCTGGCCCTTCTTCTTCTTTGCTCGCTCCCAATCCCACCTTTCATGCGCAAGGCTCCCTTCATGGTCGCGCAGCTTTGTCGCCACCCACCTTCATGGCGGCCCTGATGCGCACGACGATCGATGTAGAGCTCGTTGGGAACCCCAAGAGGAAGGTATGATGAGCACAGCAGCAAGTTTTCCCTCAGTTATGAAACCAAGGTTTAATCGAACATGTAGGAGCAAGGAAACACCCCAAAGGTGTTACTAGCTTAACGGCACGGCACTACAGTGCTAGTAGCAACATGGAGACCTGCACAACACAACCAGAACTTTGTCCCCAACTTGCGATGAGGTTGTCAATCTCACCGTGTTTATGGAAAACAAAGGATTAAACGTGTCGAATGGAAAGAAGTAAAAGTTTGCAGAAAGTAAACACAAAGCAAAAGGATTGTAGATTGTATGAAGACAAAGGACCGGATCCATAGGTCACTAGCGGGGGCTCTCCTTAGATAGATAACATGCTGGGTGAACAAATTACAGTGGGGCAATTGACAAACACCGAGAAAGCAATACATGCATATACTAATCATCTTGACTCCTTTGAGACTTGATTGGGCAATACAACATAATACATAGACCGCCATCTAACTGCATCTATGACTAATAATCCACCTTCGTTATCATCCCAACCCCTCCAAGATTAAGTTGCAAGCAATAGATTATTGCTTCTTAATCGTGTAAGGTAAACAATACGATTGTTCTATGAACAAAGGATTGTTGTTTTCTCCCTAGTAGCAACAACACATCTAGTACCTTAGAGATTTCTGTCACTTCCCCAGATTACCAGAGGCATTAACCCACTATCGAGCATAAATACTAACTCTTGGAGTTGCTAGCATCTACTTGGCCAAGATAGCTACTAACAACGGAAATCATGCAAGATCACAAATAACAAAGACATGATAGAATCAATAATCAATCTGAAATAGCATCTCAATATCCACCGGATCCCCACAAACACAACATGTATGGATTAGAAAAAGATGATCTTGATCATGAACGGAGCTCACAAGATCTAAACATGAAAGCACAAAGGAGGAGAAACCAGCCATCTAGCTACTACATGGATCCGTAGTCCAAGGATGAACTACTCACGCATCACACTGGAGGCTTGCATGGTGATGAAGAAGGCCTAGAGGGTGAATTCCCCTCTCTGGCAGGGTGCCGGGAAGAGCTTCAGATCCCTCCCGATCTAGGGATGGAGATGCCGTGACTGAGACTCTTTCGTGGATTTTTGATCGGGTACTTAGGGTTTTCGTCCCGAGGGCAACTTATAGGCGGAAGGAGAGGCCGAGGGGGTGTCGGGAGCCACCACACCACCCCCTGGCATGGGCCAGACCGGGCCGCGCGGCCAGGTGGTGTGGACGGCCCCTGGCCCTTCTCCGTCTCGTATTCTGGCACTTGATCCCTTCCGGAAAAATAGGCACTTTGGCTTTTGTCCCGTCCAATTCCGAGAATATTCATTTTCTGACTTGCCTGGAACCAAAAACAGCAGAAAAGCAGGCGGTAATGTGGCTCTTGTTAATAGGTTAGTCCAAAAAATCATATGAAAAGTACTCCAAAGTTGGAACAAAACACAAGAAAGTGGATAAAACCTAGCATGGAACATCAAAAATTATAGATACATTTGCAATGTATCAACATCCCCAAGCTTAGCTCCTGCTCGTCCTCGAGGAGGTAAGTGATAAAAATAAATAATTTTTGAGGTGACATGCACCATCAAAGACTTGATCAAAGTATTTGCAAAACATTCAAGGTTGGGATCATAGTACTTCAATCATAACATGAAAGACAAAGTTCTAGCAATAAGCAAAGAAACTATGATGCAACATGAAAAGGCACAAACAAAAGATTCATGAATAACAATGCTTTGCAACACGTTTGTTTGTTTCAGATAAAGAAAACATAGCATAAAAGTATTCAGCTTGTCCCTCAATATAGTAGCAAATATAAATGCAAAGGACACCTTCAAAGTTCATAAGAGTGACTAGATACAATAGTTTAAAACAAGCAATAACAAGTTATGCATCAATCAACTAGTCTTGGGACAATGCACATAGAACTAAGAATGGCCACTATGCTCTCAAAGTAGTGCATAAAGATAGAAGGTGGAGACTCAATATAATGGTGGAAGAAAGGCCTTTTGTAAAAGGAAGTAGGGATTCAAGTCTCATAAAGAGCTTCCAAAAAATATGGTACTTATAGCTTTCAGCTCTCATTGCCCCTATCATAAGCATCTTGAAGGTGATTAAGGTTAAAGTGACACAACTAAGAGGATATGCTTGGCAAGTTATAAACCGAAATCTCATGCCCCTTACTTACGAAGACCGATCCTCATGCTACTCAACTTCAGTCACGAGTAAGCTCTTGTCATTGTAAGTATATGTGTATCATTAAGAACCGCCAATGGGGTACCCCTTGCACATGATACGGGAGTTTTCCCATAATCAAAATGACAAGGCAAGCAAACAATGAGTATCTCAGTGATCTTTTTATTTGCTATTTGCATAGGTTTTTATTGAGGATGCTTCATAGAGTGCTAATTATGGTGATGCTGCAAGTTTCCACCATGAATAGGCATGGCTTAGGCTAGCGGCCCAGGCGTTTCTCTAACACACATACAAACTCCATGATCTTACAAGTTCCACTTTTATTTCACACCACCGGGATCCGTAAGCAAAAGAACATGATATCAACGGGGTACAAAGTACAAGTGCAATGTTGAAAGCGTTCCCCATGAAACATGGTTCTACTAACTTCAACTTATAATGCGCAAGCATATATACAACAAAGAAGGACCCAATGGTTCAAGTTTATTAGATGCAATAAAGTAAAGTGTGCCATCAAGTTCGTGAGAGCTTTAATCACTAGTTTTCTCATAGCAAGTGAAAGGTAGACAAAAGCATGAATATACTTGGAATAGCATAAGCTAGTAGGTAGGTATGGTGGACTCTTTGGAAAAACTTGGTTTAGGGAGTTGGATGCATGAGTGGAACTCATACTTTGTTGTGGAGGCTAGCAAAAGACTGGGAGCGTCAAACTAAGAGAGCAATAATGGCCATAATCATGTAGAGCGACAAAACATCATTGATCAAAGCATAAAGTGATACTACAAGTTGAAAACTAAAGGATCATAATGGCTATGGTGACTTTGGATAGTCAAAACATGGTGTGAGCATGTGCCAAGTCAACCCAAATAAAGCATCAAAGGAGAATACCACTATACTATGCTTTAATATGCTAAAACAACGCATGATTCATCCAAGGCACATTAAGCAATCTCAATTGTTTATAAAAAGTCATGCTACAGCAAAGAATACTAAGCATAAAGCCAAAACAATATCAAGCATGGCATGACAAAGCATAGCCATAGTCAAAAACGAGCTCTTTTTACCACATAAGCATGAACTTTCCTACTCTTTTCCAAACCAAACCAAACTAATTGCAAACCAACGTACGAAAGAGGGGGTCCAACCAACTTATTCAGAAAACTAAGCAAACCAAGTAAACTAAAACCAAAACGAAAACGAAAAGGAAGACGCTCCAAGAACACCACAACTGTGCATGAAACAATAAAAATGAAGCGTTTGGAAGAAATCTGGGATTTTTATTGATGAAGAAGGGGATGCCTTGGGCATCCCCAAGCTTTGACGCTTGTACTTCTTGGATATTTATTGGGGTGACACGCGTGGCATCCCCAAGTTTGAGCTTTAGTCCATCCTTCATCTCATTACTCATTCCTTCCATACACCTGAAAATTTTCCTTCATACAAAACTTCACACAATCTTTATTAGCAACATTAGTGCACTCAATATAAATAAGTCTTAAGGTTCAGTTCTAACACCAAATAAACTTCTATTAGAACACTAGCTACTGTATCACTTCCCTCAAAAAGCTCAATTCCCCAAAATAACTCAAGAAGGAACCCACAAGAAGCAAATGCAGAAAATGGCAGAAATCTGTCAAAACAGATCAGCAGGTAAAGACGAATTTTTTCGAAGACCTTCTGTTGCTCAAATCAAAAAGTGTTGAACTAACGAAAGTTAGATAACAACCTGGGGCAGAAGCAAAAACAATTACAGCTCAATCCGACGTACAGAGCTCTCTCAGGAAATTTTACGGTGAAGCACAAAAATCTGTTTCGGGACAGCAACTTTCCCAATCATTACTTCACTCTCATTAGAGGTTACTCTTGGCACAAAAAGCAAATAAAAAGGATAAGGAGCGGTTATTACAGAGGTAATAACTTCCAAGACTCATCTAAAACTCTTGGGTTATCTCCCAACAAGTACTTTTCTTTAACGCCTTTAAGTTAGGCATAAGAAGCAAAGAAAGAATCAAGTGTTCTCAAATGAAGAAGCATTAAGACCAAATTTTGTTTTCATAGGAGAAGCAAAAGAAATCTTTTCTCTATTTTTAGGGAAGTGTTCTATACCTTTCTTGAGTGGGAGTTGATATTTAATGGTGCCTTCTTTCATATCAATGATGACACCAACAGTTCTAAGAAAAGGTCTTCCCAAAGTAATAGGACAAGAAGCATTGTATTCAATATCCAAAACATAGAAATCAACGGGGACATAGGAATCGTTAACCATAATAAGAACATCATTAAGACTCCCCATGAGTTTATTTTTAGCATTATCATCAAGTGGGACATTCCAATAACAATCTTCAAGAGGAGGCAAATCAAGCATATCATAAATCCTTCTAGGCATAATAGAAACACTACTATCAAGATCACACAAAGCTTTGAAATCAAAGTCATTCACTTTAATATTAATGATGGGTTCCCAACCATATTATTGCTTAATAGGAATAGAATCTTTATGTTTCATCTTTTCTTCTTTAATTTTTATGAGAGCATTAGTAATGTGTTTTGTAAAAGCCATGTTCATAGCACTAGCATTAGGACTTTTAGCAAGCTTTTGTAGGAACTTAATAACTTCAGAGATGTTTCAACCATCAAGATCAAAATCAACTTTATCATCTAAAGTAGTAGAACTATTAGTAGCCTCAACACTAGTGGTGGTAGTAGTAGAAACACTAATGTTTCTAGCAATTTCATCTTCTCTCTCCCACTTAGCATGTAATTCAGCTAATAGTCTAACATTTTCATCAATTCTTACTTGTATAGCATTAGTAGCTGCAAAGGGATTCTCACTAGTTTCAGGTTTAGCAGCCATTTTATTCAAAGAAGATTGAGCTTCAGCCAAAGATGCTATATTTCTTTCAGCATTAGAGAGTTTTTCCTCAATAGTTTTATTGAAAGCAGTTTGTTTACTAATAAACTCTTTAAGCATAACCTCAAGTTCAGAGGGAGCACTCTTATTATTGTTGTAAGAATTTCCATAAGCATTACCATTGTTGGGAGGATATGGCTTATAATTGTTGTTACCAAAATTGTTCCTATAAGCATTATTACCATAAGCATTGTTGCCAAAATTGTTATTTCTTATGATGTTCACATCAACTTGCTCTTCTTGGGCAACCAAAGAAGCTAAAGGAACATTATTTGGATCAATATGGGCTTTCCCATTAACAAACATAGACATAATAATATCAATCTTATCACTCAAGGAGGAGATTTCCTCAACAGAATTTACCTTCTTACCTTATGGAGCTCTCTCAGTATGCCATTCAAAATAATTAACCATCATATTGTCCAGAAGTTTTGTTGCAGCACCAAAAATGATGGTCATAAAGGTACCTCCAGCAGCTGAATCCAATAGGTTCCTTGAAGAATAGTTCAATCCTGCATAAAAAGTTTGGATGATCATCCAAGCAGTCAGTCCATGAGTGGGACAATTCTTTACCAAAGATTTCATTATTTCCCAAGCTTGAGCAACATGCTCATTATCAAGGTATTTAAACTTCATTATTTCACTTCTCATGGATATAATCTTAGCAGGAGGATAGTATTTTCCAATAAAAGCATCTTTGCACTTAGTCCAAGAATCAATACTATTCCTAGTTAAGGAATTCAACCACTCTTTAGCTTTTCCTCTCAAAGAGAAAGGAAACAATTTCAGCTTAATAATATCGCCATCTATATCCCTATGCTTTTGCATCTCACAAAGTTCAACAAAGTTATTTAGATGGGAAGCAGCATCTTCATTACCAATACCAGAAAATTGTTCTCTCATAACAAGATTGAGCAAAGCAGGTTTTATCTCAAAGAAAGTATTTTCAGCCACAGGTGGAGCAATAGGTGTGCTCATAAACTCATTGTTCTTGGTGCTAGTGAAGTCACACAACTTAGTGTTTTGAAGAGTAGTCATTTTTTTGGGTTTTCAAATAAGAAAGCAAACAAGTAAAACTAATTTTTTTTTGTGTTTTTGAAGAACAAAACAAGCAAACAAAGCAAAAAGAAAACTAAGCAAAACAAAAACAACAAAGTAAAGAGATTGGTTATGAGGGACTCCCCTTGTGAAGATGTCCTTGACTCCCCGGCAACGGCGCCAGAAAACGTCTTGATGCGCTCGACGATCGATGTAGAGCTCGTTGGGAACCCCAAGAGGAAGGTATGATGAGCACAGCAGCAAGTTTTCCCTCAGGTATGAAACCAAGGTTTAATCGAACCAGTAGGAGCAAGGAAACACCCCAAAGGTGTTACTAGCTGAGCTTTAGCACGGCGCACTACCGGTGCTAGTTGCAATGTGGAGACCTGCACAACACAACCACAGAACTTTGTCCCAACTTGCGATGAGGTTGTCAATCTCACCGTGTTTTGCAGAAAACAAAGGATTAAACGTATCGAATGGAAAGAAGTAAAAGTTTGCAGAAAGTAAACACAAAGCAGTAAAGGATTGTAGATTGTATGTAAAGACAAAGGACTGGGATCCATAGTTCTCTAGAGGTGGCTGTCCTTAGATAGATAACATGTTGGGTGAACAAATTACAGCGGGGCAATTGACAAACACCGAGAAAGCAATACATGCATATACTAATCATCTTGACTCCTTTGAGACTTGATTGGGCAATACAACATAATACATAGACCGCCATCCAACTGCATCTATGACTAATAATCCACCTTCAGGTTATCATCCGAACCCCCTCCAGTATTAAGTTGCAAGCAACAGATTATTGCTTTACGAACTGCGTGTAAGGTAAACAATATGATTGTTCTATGAACAAAGGATTGTTGTTTTCTCCCTAGTAGCAACAACACATCTAGTACCTTAGAGATTTCTGTCACTTCCCCAGATTACCAGAGGCACGAACCCACTATCGAGCATAAATACTAACTCTTGGAGTTGCTAGCATCTACTTGGCCAAGATAGCTACTAACAATGGAAAGCATGCAAGATCACAAATAACAAAGACATGATAGAATCAATAATAAATCTGAAATAGCATCTCAATATCCATCGGATCCCCGCAAACACAACATGTATGGATTACAAAAAGATGATCTTGATCATGAACGGAGCTCACAAGATCTAAACATAAAAGCACAAAGGAGGAGAAACCAGCCATCTAGCTACTACATGGATCCGTAGTCCAAGGATGAACTACTCACGCATCACACCGGAGGCTTGCATGGTGATGAAGAAGGCCTCTAGGGTGAATTCCCCTCTCCGGCAGGGTGCCGGGAAGAGCTTCAGATCCCTCCCGATCTAGGGATGGAGACGCCGGCGGCTACAGACTCTTTCATGGATTTTTGATCGGGTACTTAGGGTTTTCGTCCCGAGGGCAACTTATAGGCGGAAGGGGAGGCCGAGGGGGTGCCGGGAGCCACCACACCATCCCCTGGCGCGGGCCAGGCCTGGCCGCGCAGCCAGGTGGTGTGGCTGGCCCCTGGCCCTTCTCCGTCTCGTATTCTAGCACGTGATCCCTTCCAGAAAAATAGGCACTTTGGCTTTTGTCCCGTCCAATTCCGAGAATATTCATTTTCTGACTTTCCTGGAACCAAAAACAGCAGAAAACAGGCAGCTGGCATTATGGCTCTTGTTAATAGGTTAGTCCAAGAAATCATATGAAAAGTACTCCAAAGTTGGAACAAAACACAAGAAAGTGGATAAAACCAAGCATGGAACATCAAAAATTATAGAGACATCTGCAATGTATCAGGCCCCTTCTCACGGTGGCCCCTGCTCGCCAAGCCTCCCTGCGTATGGAGCTCGAGAGGGAGGGAGGGAAAGGGGCCGGGTGATGTCTATGCACGCTCTATTCTTGTAGATAGTGTTGGGCTTCCAAGTACAGAGGTTTGTAGAACAATAGCAAGTTTCCCTTAAGTGGATTACCAAAGGTTTATCGAACCTAGGGAGGAAGTGGTCAAAGGTATCCCTCTTAAGCAATCCTGCAATCAAGATACAAGAAGTCTCTTGTGTCCCCAACACACCCAATACACTTGTCAGGTGTATAGGTGCACTAGTTCAGCGAAGAGATAGTAAAATACAAGTGGTATGGATATAAGACAATGGTGCCAGAAAATACTTTGATGGCATGGAAGAGACTAAAGGCAAACTGAAATAAAGATGGAAGCAAGCAAATATGTAACAAATCTAATTGCAAATGGTGTTTCAATGCTAAGAAAGAAGGCCTAGGGATCATACTTTCGCTAGTGAACACTCTCATATAAATATCTTCTCTTTATGATACTACTCTGAACTACTCTCCGATTGGACACTCTAATCCATGGTAGGGCTATAACAACACTCCTCAAAGTCTGCTTTCCCCATCTAGGTAACCCCACAATGTCACCTTGAGCACTAGATGGTTCCAACAAACACCACAATTTCATAGAGACATCCAACTCCAAATACAACTCATAACAAGTATTTGTAATCTCTAGCCAAAGTGCCACACAGTGTGCACACTATCAACTTCACACACGTGGGGATAAGCAGAGATTCATTAAGGCACTTGAGTAGCAGAATAGATCTATAGATTACAAAGTTACCGGTAGAACCCTTAGCCTCGAGAGAGAACTACTCCCTCATCATTATGGGAATCAGCAATGTCGATGGAGATGGTGGTGGAGATCGATGGAGATGGCTCCGGGGGCACTTCCCCGTCCCGGTAGGGTGCCGGAACAGAGACTTCTGTCCCCCGAATCTCCTCTTCGGTGGCAGCGGCGCTGTGGAACTTTTCATGGATGGAGGCTGGACTCTTTAGGGTTTCTGCATCGAAGGCTTATTGTAGGCGAAAGGGGAGGCCGAGGGGGTGCCGTAGGGGCCCACACCACCCCCTGGCGTGGCCTGGCCTAGCCCGCACCACCAGGTGGTGTGGCCAGCCCCTGGCCCCTCTCTGTCTCGTCTTCTGGCTCCGTGTCCCCCTCGGTGAAATATTGACTTTGGCTTTTGTCCCGTCCAATTCCGAGAATATTTATTTTCTAGCTTTTTTGGAACCAAAAACATCAGAAAATAGGCAACTGGCACTGTGGCATCTTGTTAATAGGTTAGTCCCAGAGAGTGTATAAAAATACTCTAAAGTATGGACAAAAACAGAAGAAAGTAGATAATAAACAAGCATGGAACATCAAAAATTATAGATACGTTAGCAACGTATCAACATCCCCAAGCTTAACTCCTGCTCGTCCTCGGGTAGGTAAGTGATAAAAAAGAAAGAATAATTTTTGAGGTGACATGCACCATCATAAACTTGATCAAAGTGTTTGTAAAACATTGATAGCTGGGATCATAGTACTTCAACATATCATGAAAGATATGAAAAGGCACAAACAAAAGATTCATGAATAACAATGCTTTGCAAGACGTTTGTTTGTTTCATATAAAGAAAACATAGTGAGAATGGTATTCAACCTGTCCCTCATATAGTAGCAAAACACAAATGCATAGGACACCTTCAAAGTTCATAAGGGTGACTAGATACAAATAGTTTAAGAATAAGCAATATCAAAGTTATGAATCAATCAACACGTTTTGGGACAATGCACATTAAACTAAGAGTGACCACTATGCTCTCTTAATAGGTGCATAAAGATAGAATATGGAGACTCAACATAAAAGTAAAAGAAATGCCTTCATGGAAGGAAGCAGGGATTCAAGTCTCATAAAGAGCTTCCAAAAATTATGGTACTTATTAGCTTTCAGCTCTCATTGCCCCTATCATAAGCATCTTCAAGTGATTAAGGTTAAAGTGACACAACTAAGAGGATATGCTTGACAAGTTATAAGTTGAAATCTCATGCCCCTTGCTTACGAGTACCGAACCTCATGCTACTCAACTTCAGTCACAAGTAAGCTCTTGTCATTGTAAGTACATATGTATCAGAGAGAAACGCCAACGGGGTACCCCTTGCCCCATTACACAGGAGCTATCCCATATCAAAATGACAAGGCAACAGACAATGAACATCTCAGCGATCTTTTTATTTGCTATTTGCATAGGTTTTTATTGAGGATGCTTCATAGAATGCTCATTATGGTTATGCCGCAAGTTTCCACCATGATTAGGCATGGCTTAGGCTAGTGGCCCAGGCATTTCTCTAACACACATACAAACTCCATGATATTACAAGTTCCCCTTTTATTTCACACCGCCGGGATCCATAAGCAAAAGAATCATGATATCAACGGAATAATAAGTGCAATGTTGAAAGCGTTCCCCATGATACATGGTTCTGCTAACTTCAACTTATAAAGTGCAAGCATATACGCAACAAATATGGACACAATGGTTCAAGATTATTAAGTGCAAGAAAAGTAAAGTGTGCCATCAAATTCGTGAGAGCTTTAATCACTAGTTTTCACATAACAAGTTTAATTCGGAAGGTAGATAAAACGTGAATATACTTGGAATAGCAAATGCTAATAGGTAGGTATGGTGGACTCTTTAGAATAACTTGGTTTTATTTGGGGTTGGATGCATGAGTGGAACTCATACTTGGTATGGAGGCTAGAAAAAGACTGGGAGCGACCAACTAAGAGAGCAATAATGGCCATAATCATGCAAAGCGACAAAACATCATTAATTAAAGCATAAAGTGATATTACAAGTCGAAAACTAAATGATCATAGAGGCTATGGTGACTTGGTATAGTCTTAACATGGTGTGAGCATGTGCTAAGTCAACCCAAATAAAGCATTAAAGGAGAATACCACAATACTATGCTTTAATATGCTAAAACAACGTATGATTCTTTTAAGGCACATCTAGCACTCTCAATTATTTGTAACAAGTCATGCTACAACAATAATCAAAACAAGCTCCCTTTTGTACCACTAAAGCATGAACTTTCCTACTCTTTTCCAACACCAAACGAAAACTAAAGCTAAACACAGTGCTAGCAAAGGAGAACACTCACAAAACAATAAGAATGAAAACTAGAGTGTTCTAAACAATGTAAGCAGAGTGTGTCTCTCTCCAAAAGAAGTGTTTGGATTCAACCAACTTATTGCATAAACCAAGCAAAATAAAACTAAAAACAAAAACAAAGACGCTCCAAGAACAGCACAACAATGCATGCAACAATAAAAACGAAGTGTCTAGAAAGACCTGAGATTATTGATGAAGAAGGGGATGCCTTCCCCAAGCTTTGACGCTTGTACCTCTTGAATATTTCTTGAGGTGACACGGGGTGGCATCCCCAAGCTTGAGATTTTATCTATTCTTCATCTCATTACATCATTCTTTCCCTACACCTGAAAATTTCATTCATACAAAACTTCACACAATCTTCATTAGCAACATTAGTGCATTTAAAAGATAATAAACCTTTGGGGTTTAGTTTTAAAATAGAAAAACTTTCATTAAAACACAAGCTACTATAGCAATTCCCTCAAAAAGCTCAATTTACCAAAAAGAACCCAAAAAGAAATCGATAAAGAGGCAAATGCAAATAATGGCAGAAATCTGTCAAAACAGACCAGCAGGTGAAAACCGATTTTTTGGAAGACCTTTTGTTGATCAAATAAAAAAGTGTTGAACTAACAAAATTTAGATAATAACCTGGGGGATTTATTCAGAAAATTACAGCTCAATCCGACGTAAAGATATTTTTCACGAAATTTTACAGCGAAGCACAAAAATCTGTTTCGGGACAGCAACTTTCCCAAGTCTTACTTCTCTCTCATTAGAGGTTATTCTTGGCATAAAAATCAAATAAAAAAAATATAAGGAGAGGTTATTACAGAAGTAATAACTTCAAGACTCAAGAAAACTATTGGGTTATCTCCCAAGAAGTACTTTTCTTTAATGTCTTTAAGTTAGGCATGATAGTTTGAGAAGATGCTCACATAAGAAATATGAATTGAAGTAAAAGAGAGCATCAAGAAGCAAATTCAAAGTATATTTAAGTCTAACCCATTTCCTATGAAAAATAATCTTGTAAATAAATAATTCATGAAAGCACAAATCAACAAGCATAGGAAAGAAAAACAAGTGCAACTTCAAAATTTTCAACATAAAGAGGGGAAACTTAATATTATTGAGATACATAAAACCATGTTTTCCTATCTCATAATAACTTTCAGTAGCATCATTAATAAAATTAACAATATAACTATCACATAAAACATTCTTATAATGAGCCACATGCATAAAAGAATTAATACTCTCCTTATAAGCATAGTCATTCTTATCAACTGTAGTGGGAGCAAATTCAACAAAATAGCTATCATTTATTATTCTCATCACCATAATCATCAAATATAGGAGGCATATTTTAGTCATAATTAATTGTCTCCTCAATAGTAGGTGGACTAAAAATATCATATTCATCATTGTAATCATCATATATTGGAGGTTTGGTATCATCATAAGCAATAGAATAGCTATCTTCCAAAGATGGGGAACTAAAAAGATCACTTTCATAAAAACTAGCTTCCCCAAGCTTAGACTTTTCCATAGCATTAGCAATAATGGTGTCCAAAGAATTCATACTAACAACATTGCTATTAGCATGCAAATAAAGTTCCATAGGTTTTTTAATTTTCTTTTCAAACACTTCATGTCCTAACTCTATATAAATACTATAAAGCTCTCTAATTTTGTTGTTGTCTTTATTAAGCCTAACTAGTGAAATAAAAACAAGAAACAAAAAGATATAATTGCAGAATCTAAAAGAAATAACTTCGAGCACTCACACACCAGCAATAATGCTAGAAGATAGCTTAGTATCTAGAGGATGTGAGTACCTTTTACCTTACCTCCCCAGCAACGGCGCCCAAAAATAGCTTGATGTCTACGCACGCTCTATTCTTGTAGCCAGTGTTGGGCCTCTAAGTGCAGAGGTTTGTAGAACAGCAACAAGCTTCCCTTAAGTGGATTACCCATGGTTTATCGAACTCAGGAAGGAAGTGGTCAAAGGTATCCCTCTCAAGCAACCCTGCAATCAAGATATAAGAAGTCTCTTGTGTCCCCAACACACCCAATACACTTGTCAGGTGTATAGGTGCGCTAGTTCGGTGAAGAGATAGTAAAATACAAGTGGTATGGATATAAGACAACGGTGCTAGAAAATACTTTGATGGCGTGGAAGAGACTAAAGGCAAATTGAAATAAAGATGGAAGCAAGGAAACATGTAACAAATCTAGTGGCAAACGGTGTTTCAATGCTAAGAAACAAGGCCTAGGGATCATACTTTCGCTAGTGAACACTCTCATATAAATATCTTCTCTTTATGATACTACTCTGAACTACTCTCCGATTGGACACTCTAATCCATGGTAGGGCTATAACAACACTCCTCAAAGTCCGCTTTCCCCATCTAGATAACCCCACATTGTCACCTTGAGCACTAGATGGTTCCAACAAACACCACAATTTCATAGAGACATCCAACTCCAAATATAACACATAACAAGTATTTGTAATCTCTAGCCAAAGTGCCACACGGTGTGCACACTTTCAACTTCACACACGTGGGGATAAGCAGAGATTCATTAAAGCACTTGAGTAGAAGAATATATCTATAGATTACAAAGCTCATGATCTCAATAAGATCACACATAGAGAGAGATGAACACATAGCTACCAGTAGAACCCTTAGCCTCGAGGAAGAACTACTCCCTCATCATCATGGGAATCAGCAACGACGATGGAGATGGTGGTGGAGATCGATGGAGATGGATCCGGGGGCACTTCCTCGTCCCGGCAAGGTGCCGGAACAGAGACTTCTGTCCCTCGAATCTCCTCTTCGGTGGCGGCAGCGCTGTGGAACTTTTCGTGGCTAGAGGCTAAACTCTTTAGGGTTTCTGCATCAGAGGCTTCTTATAGGCGAAAGGGGAGGCCGAGGGTGCTTGGGGCCCACACCACCCTTGCACTTGCGGCTGGCCTGCGCCACCAGGTGGTGTGGCCAGCCCCTGGCCCCTCTCCATCTCGTCTTCTGGATCCGTCTCCCCCTCGGTTAAATATTGACTTTGGCTTTTGTCCCGTCCAATTATGAGAATATTCATTTTCTGGCTTTTCTAGAACCAAAAATAGCAGAAAACAGGCAACTGGCACTATGACATCTTTTTAATAGGTTAGTCCTAGAAAGTGTATGAAAATACTCCAAAGTATGGACAAAACATAAGAAAGTAGATACTAAACAAGCATGGAACATCAAAAATTATAGATACGTTAGCAACATATCACCGGGCGCGCCTGGGAACCGACGATGGTCGGTGGTGGTGCGGCGTGTACACGACGGTGATGGTGCGTGCTGCAGCTCCTCCTGGCAGCGGCGGCGACCTATAGAGAGTGAAAGAGAGATTGGGGAAGGGAGAGGAACGGCGCGCGGTTATAAAGGGGAGGGCCATACGTCCCGGTTGGAGCCAACGACCCGGATGTAAAGGCCATACGTCCTGGTTGGTGGCTCCAACCGGGACATATGTATGATGGCCACCGTAGGGGCACACGCAGAGGACCTTTAGGCACCAACCGGGACTAAAATTCCTTTTTTCAAAAGTTTTTCAAACTTTTCAGATGTTCCCGCCTATTTCTCATTTCTTATTTAGGTGTTCACATTTGAAATGATTTGAATTTGAAAAAACTTTCTGTCTTATAAAATAATTATTCAAACTATTAAATTTGAAATGGTTTAAATTTGAATTTGAAAACACTTTCAACATGAAAAGTGTTTGAATTTGAATAACTAATGCAGAACCATTTTCTGTTTCCTAAAATATGTTCAAACTATTTTCCATTTAGCCATTTTCAAATAAAAATGCATTACAGAATGAAAATAGTGGATCTCTCGACAATCTTGGGTACACAAACAAACCATTCGTCCTAACCAATGGATTTAGTCATAATCATGTCTAGACCTATAGTACACAGCTTCAGGGTCATCTTCCGAATCATCTTTGTCGTCGTCGCTATGGCATATTCCGGGGATCCTCAACTCTTCCCTGGCTTGTGTAGGGGGGAACCAGGGACCGTGAACCATGACATATTCCAGGGGCACCTGCCACTTCAGCCTCGGATGCACGACGCGGGGAGGAGGGAGGGGCTCCCGGATGACGATGCCGCTACGCCCACGGCCTTCACCACAGCCACCCTTATTGTGGCTTTGCGGCGGGTGCATGTGTGGGTACCACAGGCGAGGATGATCTCCCTCAGCGATGTAGCGCATCACACTGGCGATAGTCCGGTTCTCCCACCAAAGGCGATGACCAGTTTCATTGTGGTTAACCGGGGACTGGTCGTCACCCTTGTACCTAGCGAGCTCCCTTTCTTGCTGGTTAGCGAAGAAGGCATTCCAGGTGTCGTAGTTGTCAGGATGCCAATGGGGATCCATCCGCTGCTCCGGCGTGAGCTCTAGGTAGAAGTGGTTCGTGATGGCCGCCTAGCGCACGGAACCTTGAGGCACAGGAGGGACGGGAACTCCTCCAACACTCAGCATCTAGTCAGTGGGCACCTGGTAGCCCGGCGGGCATGGGTAGCTAGAGGAGCACAGCGCCTCGGTCTCTTCGAGTGTGAGAATGGCCCAGTATGCGGTGTCCATTGTTGAGATATGAAGGTGTCGATGTGTGGATAGCCATGACACGACCGACCTAGATATAGAGGTAAAGGGCGGGAAAACAAAGCGGGAAGCGATGGGAAATGGCGGGAAATATCTTTAGTCCCGGTTAGTGGCTCCAACTGGGACTAAAAGACCCGGTTAGAGGAAAAGGGCGGGAAAGCATACTGGGAAGCGGTGGGAAATGGTGGGAAATATCTTTAGTCTCGGTTAGTGGCTCCAACTGGGACTAAAAGGCCCGGTTAGAGGAAAAGGGCGAGAAAGCATAGAGGGAAGCGGTGGGAAATGGCGGGAAATATCTTTAGTCCCGGTTAGTGCCTCCAACCGGGACTATCGACAAGAGTGTCGACATTATGTCGTGAGTGTCGACACTATGTTGTGCTGCTTAATCTATAAATATGCATCCTTGTGATGTTATTAAACACAAACATGATGTTGTGTGAGAGCAGAGACACCACTACAGCCAGTTTGAGGGAGATGTCGGCAGAGCCCAGTCCTCCGGCATCTCTAACAAACTGGCCATAGAGGCACTCTCTAATATGTGAAATTAGTTAGCTACCTGGCATATTGATCTAGCTAGAGAAGTTATAAACTCCAAGATGGTGTGCGAGAGCAGGGACAATACTATGGCCAGCTTCAGGGAGATGCCAGATCCTCCGGCATCTCCCTAAAGCTGGCCATAGGGGATGGATCTCTGAAGAAACCACGAGCATTAGATCATGTGACGTTTTATCTTTTTCGGTAGACATTTGTATTTTTCTCCAGGGGTGGATGGAAAGGTTTTAAAATACCTAGTTAGGACATTATTCATGTAAGGTGGTCTAGCGTTTTTGAAAAATGGGGTGGTACCATTTTTTTATTTAATGTTTGGTGTTGGTTCACAAAACGCCCCGATTTTGGCACTCGGAAAATAGAAAATGGCTTTTCAATGCAACGAAAAATAAAACCTCCTCCTGCAACATTGTTAGCCATCCCAAGATGCACATGCATGCACAATATGGGCACAGTATCACAAACTATGCCTCGATTATGCACATAACATTGGTCATTTGGACCGAAAGCCATGAAACCTCGAACATGATAGGTCATTTTGTGAAGGTTTTTTTGAGACATAATCAATATACCAAGTTTGGTATTTTTCATTGCAACTATGTCATATAATATGACACCACGTGAAGGATTTCCATTGTTCGGACCGTTTTTGAATTTCTTATGCCCGTTTCAAAATTTACATGTTTCCAAATATGGTCATAACGGCGGTCATGAAGATAGGGGATGAGCCTCGTTAAAACTTGCATTGGATCTTTGAAGAAACATCACATTATGAGTCTAAAAATGATTTTTTTCAAAAAATCACGAGCATTAGATCATGTACGTGTAGGTCAAACCGGACCCACTTCCTACTGATTCGGTAGACATATGTATTTTTCTCCAGGGGTGGACGGAAAGGTTTTAAAATCCCTAGTTAGGACGTTGTTCAAGTAAGGTGGTCTAGTATTTTTGAAAAATGGGGTGTGATGACCCACAAGTATAAGGGGTGTATCACAATATTTTCGATAAGTAAGAGTGTCGAACCCAACAAGGAACAGAAGGTGTTGACGAGTGGCTTGGATCAGGAATTCTCTATAAATACTTAGCAAATGAATTTTTAAGGGTTTTTAATAATGCAGATAAATAAAGTGCGAGTAAATAAAAGACAATAATAATAATTGCAGCAAGTGGTCCAATCCTTTCTTTAGCAAAGGACAAGCCAGTTGTATTACTTAAGATGACCAAACGTTCTCGAGGACACATGGGAATACTATCAAGTGCTTTCGCTTCATGTAGTTGATTAATCTTCTCTAGTTGGATAAGTGTTGTGTGGGTGAACCTGTGCTAATGTACTGACCTTCCTAGGACTAATACATACTTGTGATTATACCCCTTGCAAGCATCCACAACTACAAGAAAGTAATTAAGATAAAAACCTAACCACGACCTTAAACTCTGAGATCCTACAGTCCCTTGTGTAAAGGTTTCCTAACGGGGGTTCGGGTTTCTGTCACTCCGGCAACCCCTATGATTAGTAGCCAAATACACAATGCATTCCCCTATGCCCATAAAGGTGAAGTATCATGTAGTCGACGTTCACATGACACCACTAGAAGAATAACACCATAACTTAATTATCAAACCATTGAATCTCTCTCAACACAATTCCACTACTAACAACATGACTTCTCCCATGTCCTCAAGAACTAAACAAAATACTCATGAGACATCATATGGATCAAGATCAGAGATGAAATAATGATAAGTAACAATCTGAACATGAACAATAATTCAATGGTTCCACTCAATAGCATGAACTACAACAAGTAATCAATACCGGGAAAGTTTCCCCTAAGAACTATGCAAGATTTAACCCAATTGTTACATCGGTATGGAGTGGTGATGATGGTGCTGGTGGAGATGATGATCCCGATGAAGTCCAGCTTGATGATGGTGTTGATGGCGACGGTCTCCCCTCTCCGGGAAGCAATTTCCCTAGCAGATTTCTGCCTGCCAGAGAGCTCTTTCTCTCTCTGCAGTTTTCTGCCCCGCAGAGGTGGCAGAATCTTTCTGTGGTCACTCCCCGAGTCTTAGGGTTTCGAGGGGATTATATGCGTCATAGGGCAATGCTAGAGGTGGGCCAAGGTGGCCGCGCCACCACCGGCCAGGGCTAGCCCGCGCCAGGGGGTGGTGTGGCCCCCCTGTGGCCCATCTCCACTTCCCCTTCTGGCTTCCTTCGTCTTCTAGAAAAATAGGATTTTCTGTATATTTTTCGGGATTTTATGATCTTCCCAAATTTTGCCTCCAAACAATGCCTTTTCCATCAGAATCCTGACTCCGGTGGTTCATCCACCCAAAATCATCAATCGTGCAAAAATAGATGAAATAACATAAGTACCATCTCTTAATATGAAATATATCAATGAATAACAGTGAATTGTGATACAGAATGGTGATGCAAAATGTACGTATCAGGGTGGTACCATTTTTTATTTAACGTTTGGTGTTGCTTCACAAAACTCCCCGATTTTGGCACTCAGAATATAGAAAATGGCTTTTCCATGCGACGAAAAATAAAACTTCCTCCTACAACATTGTAGCCATCCCAAGATGCACATGCATGCACAATATGGGCACGGTATCACAAACTATGCCTTGATTATGCACATAAAATTGGTCATTTGGACCGAAAGCCATGAAACCTCGAACATGATAGGTCATTTTGTGAAGGTTTTTTCAGACATAATCAATATACCAAGTTTGGTATTTTTCATTGCAACTATGTCATATAATATGACACCACACGAAGGATTTACATTGTTCGGACTGTTTTTGAATTTCTTATGCCCGTTTATGGTCGCTTATGGTCGCTTCGGCCGTAACCATGGAGCATCTTCTTTGCTTAACGGGATGTGACGAGGGTTTAACTCATCAATGCCCATTGTTATGGACTTGGGTTTTGGAGAAGGAGGGAGCGCTAGAGACATCTATCGGCTAGCAAACAAGCACACAGGGGACTCAAAGATTTACCCAGGTTCAGGCCTCGTAGAGGTCCCTACTCATGCTTGTCTGCTCGTGGAATTATCGAAGGAATCGAAGATTACAATGGTGCGTAGATGCAATCTGGCGAGGGTTGTGGAAACTAGGGTTGCGTGTGTCCTCCTCACCGCCCCTCCTAGCCTTTATATAGGTAGGCTAGGTCTCGGGTAGCAGGTCCAGTCGGTTACAAGTTAGGGTTTTCCCCTTCAAACTTTCTATCTTTAGCTTCTTCTTGTTCTTCAAGCAATCGAGAGTCCGTAGGTTACTCGAGTCCTTCATTTGGGCCTTGGCGACACCGTGGGCCTTTACGTATTTAGGCCATATATACCAAGCTCGAGTACCTGTAGGGTATACCCATGTCAGTAGCCCGAGTGTCGGTGGAATCGCAGATTCGACTGGGGACTTTTTTGAAGTCTTTCGAGTGCATGAATGAGTATATTTCGACTGCTTTGTTTGTGTCATAGGGATTGTTGATGTGCGTGCCTGATTTAACCGAAGTATCAGTATCAGTTAACCACCTTAGGGTGAAACAACGCAATCTACTCGAACTCGAGTCCCCGGACTCGAATCCGGAAAAGTGCTGGTGTAATTCGACTCAAGCCGCGGAGGTCTTACAGGAGTCGAATTCCAGTTATATGGGTGTGAGCACTCGACGCGTCCGTCAAGGCATGTTCATCGTACCTGTAGGTACGGATACATTTCTGGTAGTGCGCAGCTAATGCGTTGCCAGGCCTTATTCAGGTCTTACCTTCACGCTGTAAGCGCGGCATCCGAATTTTATCATCACGGAGACGATTCGGGTGACCTAGGAGACGCAGTCTCTTTGTAGGGAAAAATTATGAGGCGGTGTCCCCATGAGCTTCGAGTGTGGATGTTATCAACACACAGTTTTTTGTATAAATAATCATAGGGTGCGCGACCAGCGCTCCCTATGGGAGTAGCCCCCGAGTGCCTGGTTGAGTCGAAGACTCAGGCAGGGACTGAAGAATCTTTTTGCGACTGCTGTCGTCTTTTGTTTGCTTGTTTCAGTCGAATTTGTTTCCGGCGCTCCCTATGGGAGTAACCCATGTCCATAGTCAAGCCATGCTTCGAGTGGTTGGGTTTTCTTTGATTATCCATGTTCCTGAAAAAGAAGAAGAAATAAAAATCGTAGGGTGCGCGACCAACGCTCCCTATGGGAGTAGCCCCCGAGTGCTTGGTGGAGTCGAAGACTCGAGCAAGGACTAAAGTAGTCGAAGTATTTTGCTGCGTAGCTTTGATGATGCCAGTGCTGACAATTTCATGACCTCAGTTGTTCGTGTGAGCGAGTTTGACGGGACGTGACGAGCAGTGGGTCCTACTCTCTGACTTTGATTTGACTGGGCGTGCGTAATCTTTATTTTAACTGCGCCTCCTCAATTTTCGCGCGTAATGGGAGCAGTGGAGGGACGGTTCGCGTTTCCACTCCTCTACGTGTCTAGCATGATGTTTGCCACGTGTCCAGTAGGGTTTTTCTGAGCCGTTGGATTGCATCTTCCAGGGGTTAAGTAGTGGTGCTGTGACGGTAATTTCTCATCTTCTCTCATTCATCCTTTGCTTCCATCGCCATTGCCGCTACTCCTCTGCTTTCTTTGCGCTCGTTTCTTCCACGACGCTGGACCAGCTCCGCTCGTTTCTGAGCTACTTCCTTTGGTCGCATCGCCACCGCGCAATGGGGAAGAAGAAAGGAGGTGCTGCGGCCGATACCGCGGATACCGCTGCTGCGGCGAAGAAGAAAGGCGGCTCCGCCGCTGCAGGCACCAGCACTGCCGCCGGCGGGAAGAAGAAGGGCACGGGCACCCGCGTCACGAATGGCACGTGGCGTCCCTCCATCATCAAGTCATCGTATCTCCGCCTTTTTTGCCAAGATAGAGTGCTGTCTGACGCAGTCGCCGATGCGCGCGTCCCCGGCGGTGAGACAATTCCTTCTCCTCCCGCTGGTTTTTGAGTGATGTTTTTGGCATTCATCATTCGCGGTCTCTCCTTGCCCCTTCACCCCTTTTTGAGGGGCCTCCTTTGTTTCTACGGGCTTCAGCTCCATCAGCTGACCCCAAACTCGATCCTCCACATCTCTTGCTTCATCACCCTCTGCGAGTGCTGGCTCGGAATCGAGCCACACTTTGGCCTCTTCAAGCGCCTCTTCAAGTTGAAGCGCCAATCTGCATCTGGCTCTTTAGTCTATGATGTAGGTGGTTGCAGAATTCACGTTGACCCATCCGCCACCTATTTCGACATCAAGCTCACAGCGTCCGTCCAAGGGTGGAGGGACAAGTGGTTCTACGTCCGTGATGAGAAGGTTGGCGACGAGCACTTCGGACTCGCACCGTTCGATCCTGCGACGCCGTGCAAGAGGAGGCGCTCCTGGAAAAATGTAGTCATGCCTGGCGAATCCGCAGATACGAATGTGCTGTTCGAGCGTGTTTTCGACCTCGAGAGTCGCCTCGGCAAAGAGGAGGGAGACTGCGCCCTCATTAAATGCAATATGCGCGCAATCCGTCCAGCCCACAGAGGCGAGTCCACCCATGTTTGATTGGCTGGCGGCGATCCCACTCGGCGTGTTCGCGATGGCATGTCCGCGAGTGAGGTGGACAAAAGGGTTCGACTGGTCACCAAGTACACCGTCAAAGATGTGCTCCCCAGTGAGCCAGTTGTTCCTCCGTTTGATGCTTCTAACCCTCCCCCTGAGGTATAGTTGTGCTACGCAGTAGCTTAGTTTGTCGATTGCTTCTCTGCTGTTTATTTACTTTTTGCTGAATTTGCTGTCTGTATGCAGGATTGGGTGATGTTGCCTTGTATATCCCCTCTTCCTGAGGGGATTATCCCTCGTGAAGCCTTGGAAGAGGACGAGTCGGAGTCGACCGTCCCATCTGATGCGGAGGAGGAAGCCCCCGAGTCCGGTAGTCCGGATACTTGCAAGCGTTCGCGCAACAAGGATTCTGATGTGTCGTCTCCTTTGACTCCGGAAGGTGCGGGTGTAGGTGCAGAGTCGCCGATCCCTGCCATTCCTATGAGCGCCGTGGCACCATCCTCTTGCAAGAAGATGCGATTGCCCAAGGAGTCCTCGTTAGAGTCGGGGGAGCCCACTTTTGACTTTGACAAGTTTGATTGGTAAGTTTTCTAGTTTACTTGTTCTTCTCTGTTTTGCCTGTTGGCTCGTCTCTGGGTTTGCCCTTTCTTGATGTGGATTTTGTCTTGCAGTCAAGAGGCGTCGTCATCTTCTAGCGACGTCCAATTTTTGAAAGAATCAGGAGTCGCGACCTCAAAGGCCAAGAAAGAGGTTGAGCGTGCTCCTTCCCCTCCATTGGCGGCCCACTCCGGACACACCTCTTCCAGTTCTCCTCATGCAGGGGAGCATCGAATGGTTGCCCAGATGACTGCGCACCAAACGACTTCAGAGTCTTTGGAGGATCACGTAAGTGTAGGCTTTTTCTTCTTTTTGATGTTGCAGCCGATGGCTTCTGCTGATCCTTTGTTATGCGATAGCTCCTTGTGAAGGAGGCCGCGCACTTGGCGGAGCAAGTGCTCGTGATGGGCCGCCAGCATGCAATGCTGGAGGCGCGACTGCAGGCGTGGTGCCCGCAGGTCCCCTCATGGATATCGAGGAGAACAGCTCTTCCATCGGCCGTGGAGACGCATCATTGGAGTACTCCTGTGATGCTGCGTTTGTACAGTTCGCCGTTGATAACAGCGAATGCCTTGGATCGCCGTGCATCAGTCGGATCGTCCGGTAGCCTTTTGCTGAGGAGGTAC
Organism: Avena insularis; assembly: GCA_023614405.1. Classification (NCBI taxonomy): domain Eukaryota; kingdom Viridiplantae; phylum Streptophyta; class Magnoliopsida; order Poales; family Poaceae; genus Avena; species Avena insularis. The sequence continues at coordinate 87,018,514 of CM042696.1, read as the reverse complement.
ATGATGTACGGTTGCGTCCAGGATTGCTCAATCATCATGACGCTCATTGGTCCCTCGAGTCCTATGTCTAGCTCCAAGTCATCGAGTGCCATTGACTTATTGGGCGGCGTAGCCCCCGAGTCTGTTGTTGCGCTAGTTTTCTTCTCTGCGGTCTTCGGCTTGATGGAGCATTCACAGATGCGCTCGAGAAATACCCCGGTTGGTATGGGGGCGTAGGTAGATCCTATGTTGGCGAGTGTGTCCACCTCTTCATTGCTTTCGCGACCTACGTGCCGCAGCTCGCAACCGTCGAAGTCTCCTTCGAGTGTGTCGTAGAGGTCGCGGTACGCGATCATGTTGTCATTTAGTGCGTCGCACTCATGCATTGTTTGGTTGACGACCAACTTGGAGTCGCCATATATGATGAGCTTCTTGGCACCGCAGGCTTTTGCCATCCTCATCCCATGCAACAGGGCCTCGTATTCAGCTTCGTTGTTGGAGGCTATGAACTGCATTCGCAGGATATACTTCAACTTGCCCCCTTGAGGTGATGTCAGTATGACACCTGCGCCTGCTCCGTCTTTCCGCTTGGACCCATCGAAGTGCATTGTCCAGAGGTAGGACATATCTGGTTTGTCCGGGAGCTGGTTCTCCATCCAGTGCACGAGGAAGTCAGGGAGAACTTGCGACTTGATTGCGTCGCGCTTTTCGTATGTGATGTCTCGTGGAGACAATTCTATTCCCCAAAGCGCGACTCATCCCGTGGCGTCGGGGTTATTGAGGATGTGCCCCAATGGGGCATCGTTGACCACCACGATTGGGTGTTCCTGGAAGTAATGGCATAGTCGCCGGTCAGTCATGAAGACACCGTACGCCAGCTTCTGGTAGTGCAGGTACCGCTGTTTTGTTGGCGTGAGGACCTCGCCAAGGTAGTATACTGGGCGTTGTACCCCGTGGACTTTGTTTTCCTCGGCTCGCTCGACGACGAGCACTGTGCTGACCACCTGGTTGGTGGCGGAGATATATAGGAACAGTGGCTCCCTTTCCCGTGGGGTCACTAGTACTAGCGAGGTGGATAGAAGGCGCTTGAGGTCTTCGAATGCTTCCTGCGCTTCGTTGGTCCACTCGAATTTTTCAGCTTTGCGGAGGAGTTGGTAGAAGGGCAACGCCTTTTCACCCATCCGACTGATGAATCGAATGAGGGCCGCGATTTTCCCAACCAGCTGCTGGACGCCCCTTATGTTTTTTGGCTTCTCCATGGCCAGTATGGCTTTTATTTTCTTCGGGTTTGCCTCGATTCCCCTCGTGGAGATGAGGTACCCGAGTAGTTGCCCAGATGGTACGTCAAAGGCACATTTGTCCGGATTGAGCTTGATCCGGTAGCGGTCGAGGTTGCCGAAGGTTTCGCGCAGATCGTCGATTAGCGAGGATTCTTCCTTGGTCTTGATTACTATGTCCTCGACATAGACTTGAATATTGCGACCCAGTTGTTCCTTGAGGCAAGCCTGCATGCACCGCTGGTAGGTGGCTCCCGTGTTCTTTAGCCCGAAGGGCATTGTGTTGTAGCAGAACACACCAAAGGGCGTTATGGCGCTGTTTTCTTGGTCTTCCTCCTTCATTCGAATCTGATTATAGCCTGAGTAGGCATCGAGGAAGCAGAGGCGCTCGCATCCCGCGGTGGAGTCGATGATCTGGTCGATGCGCGGCAACAGGAAGTGATCCTTTGGGCAGTGCTTATTCAGAGAGGTAAAGTCCACGCACATCCGCAGGATATCCGTGTCCTTTTTTTGGTACCAACACCGTGTTAGCGAACCAAGTGCTTTCCTTGATCTCGCGTATGAACTTGGTGTCGAGGAGTCTGTTGATTTTCATTCCGACTGCCTGCGCTCGTGGCTTGGACAATCACTGAATTGTTTGCTTTACTGGCCTTGCGCCAGGGTTGACGTTGAGTGCGTGCTCGGCGAATTCCCTGGGAACTCCTGGCATGTCTACATGACACCAGGCGAAAATTTCCTAGTTCTCACGGAGGAATTCAACGAGCGCGAGTTCCTACGCGGGACTCAAGTTGTTGGCGATGAGGGCCGTCTTGGCGGGATCCGATGGGTGGACCTGCACTTTCTTTGTGTGCACCGATGAGTCAAAGGATAGATCGGGCGAGCTTGGCCGGCTCAGGGGGGGCAGTCTGTTGTCCGTTGACTCTTTCAGTCTTGCGAGTTCTCCCTGCATGCCGAAGGACTGGGAAATTCTGTTGAATTCCCTGTCACAGCTATCGGATCTCTCGAAGTTCCCGTTGATCATGATGACGCCATTGGGACCTGGCATTTTCATCTGCAGGTAGGCGTAGTGTGGCACTGCCATGAACCTAGCGAACGCGACACGTCCGAGGATGCAGTGGTATTGTGAGGGCTAGTCGACGACCTCAAAGTCAATGCGTTCGCGCCGGAAGTTCTTCGGCGTGCCGAAGATGACGTCAAGGTTGATTTTGCCCAGGGGATATACGCCTTTCCCTGGGACGATGCCGTGGAATGTTGTGTCTGAGGCCTCCAGGCAAGTTAGAGGGATCCTCATTGCTCGCAAGGTATTCGCGAATATGAGGTTGATGCTGCTTCCGCCATCCATGAAGATGCGGCTCATGTCAAAGCCTCCGATTTGTGCCTCGAGTACGAGGGGACAATGGCCTGGATGAGGTACTTGAGGCGGGTGGTCGCGTTTGTCGAAGGTGATGCATGACTCGCTTCCACTGAGGTACTCAGTGGTAGATGGTGGCGAGTGTGTGGCCAAGTTGACTTGGCGAGTGATGGCCTTCTGCACCCGATTGGAGGGGCGTCCTTTTTGGATCATCATGGTACCCATGGCCCTTGGGTAGGGTTCGCCTCCCTGGTGCTGGTCCGGTGCAGCTGCGTTTGGGGGCATTCCAGGTGGTGGTGGCGGAGCGCCATGTGCCACGGCGCCTGGGGTGGCTCCGTAGCCTCTTTCGACTGCATTGCGGTTCATCCGAGCTAATCCCTCGTGTAGTTTGAGGAACTCGCGGTAGTCCTTGAGGAGGTGGCTGGACTTCCTATTCCCGTCATGCTTGTCGATGTAGAAGTGCACCGTACATGGCCCGGACAGTTTGTCTTCAATGGATGTTGCGGGTGCTTCCTCACGATCGCGGCGTTGCCACACTTGCGTGGTCTTCCCAGAGTCGCGGTATCCACCGTTACGATATTCGCTGTTGCGGTTGTCGTCGCGTCTGTCGGCGTAGCCAGCTGCAACCATGTTGACGTCGTCGCGGTCATCGTAGATGCACATACGGCGTTTGCCTCGGCGGTCACGTCTGCGCTCGAGTTCTGCCTCCTCGTCGGAGTGAACACGATTTTTCACCGAATCTTCTCCATCAGCCCACCGATTCGCGATTTCCATCAAGTGATCAATGGTCTTGGGCTTCGAGCGGCCCAGCTCCTCCTTGAGCTCTATGCGGCGGACGCCGCCGTTGAATGCATCAATCGCGCGATCCTCCGAGATGTTCTCTGCGGAGTTCTTGATGATGGACCACCTTTGGATGTAGGAGCGTAGCGATTCGCCCGATCGTTGCTGGCAGCATCTTAGCTCTTCGATTGATGTAGGCCGCTTGTACGTGCCCTTGAAATTGCGCACGAAGCTGTAAACCAGCTCATCCCAGCTGCGAATGGAACCGCGTGGGAGGTTGTTGAGCCATGCTCGGGCGGCGCCCTGCAGCTGTAGCTGCAAGCATTGCATGGCCGTGCTTCGACTGCCTCCGTGGAGCCTGACGGAGGAGATGTGGTCCTCCAGCCGGATTTTTGGGTCCTATAGGCCGTCGAACTTCGGGTTCTCCGACGGGAGTTTAAACCCCTTAGGCATTCGCTTCTGCCTAATGGATCTGCTGAAGCATCTGGCGCCGCAGAGCTCCACATCTTCCTCTTCTGAGTCAGTCGACCGAGCGCATCGTGCCCTTGATTTGTCAATCTTGCGCTGCGTGAGGTCGTCGCGCGCATCATATTCGCGGTCGTGTCGCCGTGAGCGGCGGCTTCGAGACAGACCATGACTATCATCGCTAGATGAGGGCAAGGAGTAGCGCTTTGCTAGCGCTTTGCCCTTTTTCGGCTCTGGTGTTGGCTCCTTGTCGAGGGCAGCCTTGATTAATCCCAAGCCCGCGATCGTAGATCGGTGCATGGCGGCTCGGGGATCTCCAGCTGGCGGCTGGTTGTTAAGGAGGTACATGGTGGCCGCTGTCACCGCAGCCTGCGGCGTCTTGGGGACCACATTGCCCCATGTGTCGACTGTCATAGAGCTAAAGTCGAGGACCTTTGCAGCTTCTATGCGTTCTTGCTCGGTGAGATGGGCCATCCGAGATTGCCTCTTTTTGGCAATGTACTCATTGCCTCTTGAGGAGGATCCTCCGTAGGAGGAGAGCCCTGCACGACGAAGGCTCGACTCGTCTGCTGCTTTTTGCGCGCCTCGAGTTGCGCGATTGTTTGCACTTGGCGCTTGAATTCTTCCTTCAGGAGCCAATGGTAGCCCATTAGCAGTTCTTGCGGAGATCCGAAGGGTAGAGGAGTGCCTCGTAGGGCCTCGCGGCAGCGAGCCCATTCTTTCTCGTTGAGCTTGATCACGACGCGTTCGCCGGTTTGCTCGTTTATTATGGTTGGAGGTTTGACTGCTCCTCCATTGTTGGCATTGGTGCGATCGCCACCGTTACCGCCGTTAGGTCTGTTGCCACCGTTGCCGCCGTTTGGCGGGTCGGTTCCATTACCGTGATTGCCCATGTTGCGCGGTTGGCGGAGGTGTCCCCTGCGTTGATGACGGCACACATGAAGTGATTGGGGAAGCTGCTGCTCCCACAACTCTCAGATCCAGAACCATAGGTTACATCTTGATGGGTCGCCAGATCGAGTCGTGGCGCCGCCATCCGTATGTTTTCATCGCTGTCGGGGCGTTGAGCTCACTGAGTGTGCCGATCGATGGAGGGAACCATGATGCTGGAGAAATCGACGGCGCCGTCGGCTGATCAGGCATGCGAAGCATGCCCATCTGACCAACTTGAAAATGGAAGCTCCCTATTGCCAGGCTGATCCCGTCGCCTACGGACTCGAAAGCCGGGCGAGTGGCTAGCATATGGATGGTGAAGTCGAACACGCCGAAGAGCTGGCGAATCTCCGTTGTTGCAGAGTTGTAGATCACGGTTGATGGGGCCGAAGAAGCCGCAACATCAGCACTCCCAATTTCCACATACGGAGCCAATTGACGAGGGTTTAACTCATCAATGCCCATTGTTATGGACTTGGGTTTTGGAGAAGGAGGGAGCGCTGGAGACATCTATCGGCTAGCAAACAAGCACACAGGAGACTCAAAGATTTACCCAGGTTCAGGCCTCGTAGAGGTCCCTACTCCTGCTTGTCTGCTCGTGGAATTATCAAAGGAATCGAAGATTACAATGGTGCACAGATGCAATCTGGCGAGGGTTGTGGAAACTAGGGTTGCGTGTGTCCTCCTCGCCGCCCCCTCCTAGCCTTTATATAGGTAGGCTAGGTCTCGGGTAGCAGGTCGAGTCGGTTACAAGTTAGGGTTTTCCCTTCAAACTTTCTATCTTTAGCTTCTTCTTGTTCTTCAAGCAATCGAGAGTCCGTAGGTTACTCGAGTCCTTCATTTGGGCCTTGGTGACACCGTGGGCCTTTATGTATTTAGGCCGTATATACCAAGCTCGAGTACCTGTAGGGTATACCCATGTCAGGATGCTTGGGTCAGTTTTCACTGTGAAGGGCAGAATTTCATCAAACTTATTATAATCTTCTGACATGTCTGTCTTGTCCTCGACTCCCCCGATGTTTCTTTTCCCTAAAAGAACTATGTGACGCTTTGGCTCATCGTGTGATGTATTTGTTTGCTTATTTTTTTCTTTTTTTGGGTATGGAGGACATGTCCTTCACATAGAAAACCTCTGCCACATCATTGGCTAGGACAAATGGTTCGTCTCTGTAACCAAGATTGTTGAGATCTACTGTTGTGATTCCATACAACTGGTCTACCTTTACCCCTTCTCCATTCAGGTTGATCCATTTGCACAGAAACAAAGGGACCTTAAAAGAAACTCCATAGTCAAGTTCCCATATCTCCTCTATGTAACCATAGTATGTGTCCTTTTTTCCATTCTCGTCGGTTGCATCAAAGCGGACACCACTATTCTGGTTGGTGCTCTTTTTATCTTGGGCGATCGTGTAAAATGTATTCCCATTTATCTTGTGCCCTTGGTAATTCAATATAGTAGAAGATGGTGACCCAACCAACAAGTAGAGCTAATCTCCAACAGTGGTGTCATTCATTAGATGTGTTCGCAACCAACTGTCGAAAGTCTTCATGTGTTCATATCTAATCCAAGAGTCTGGCTTTCCCGGGTTATTGGAGCGTACAATATTCTTGTGATCCTCGATATATGGAGCTGCCAAGGTGGAATTCTGTAGAATCGTGTAGTGTGCTTGAGTGAAAGATTTTCCATCCCTACATATCATTGCTTTCTTTCCCAGCGTGCCTTTTCCACTCAGTCTCCCCTCTTGTCGTGATTCAGGAACACCCGTCGGCCTAAGGTTAGGAATAAAGTCAACACAGAACTCAATGACCTCCTCTGTTCCATAGCCCTTGGAGATGCTTCCTTATGGCCTAGCATGGTTATGAACATATTTATTTAACACTCCCATGAACCTCTCAAAGGGGAACATATTATGTAGAAATACAGGACCGAGAATGGAAATCTCTTTGACTAGGTCAACCAGGAGATGCGTCATAATATTGAAGAACGATGGTGTGAACACCAACTCAAAACTAACAAGACATTGGACCACATCCTTCTGTAACCTTGTCAGAATATCTTGATTGATCACCTTCTGAGATATTGCATTGAAGAATGCACATAGCTTCACAATGGGTACTCGAACATTTTCCGGTAGAAGGCCCCTCAATGCAATCGGAAGCAACTGTGTCATAATCACGTGACAGTCATGAGACTTCAAGTTTTGGAATTTTTTCTCTGCCATATTTATTATCCCCTTTATGTTGAGCGAGAATCCATTGACACCTTGATCTTTGTAAAGGACTTCATAAAAGATTTCCTTCTCTGCTTTTGTAAGAGCGTAGCTGGCAGGACTTAAGTGACGCCCTTTATCTGTCTTGTTTTGTGGATGCATGTTTTGTGGGTCTTTCATACGTTGTTGGTCCTCCCATACTTCTGGTGTATCTTTTGTCTTCTCATACACGCCCAGAAAGCCTAGCAGGTTCACACATAGATTCTTCGTCACATGCATCACGTTGATTGAAGAGCGGACACATAGGACTTTCCAATAGGTAGCTCCCAAAATATAGATTTCTTCTTCCACATGGGCGCGTGTCCGGTAGCAACATCGTTTGGAATAGGTTGACCGCCAGGACCCTTTCCAAAGATTACTTCTGTGTCCTTGACCATACCAAATACATCATCACCTGTAGGAATGCCAGGCTTCTTACGGTAATCTGCCTCACCTTTGAAATGCTTGCCTTTCTTTCTTACTTGATGATTGATCGGAAGAAATCGACTATTCCCCAGGTACACAACCTTCTTACATTTATGCAAATATGTAGCTTCAGTATCATCTAAACAGTGTGTGCATGCCTTGTATCCCTTGTTTGTCTGTCCTGAAAGGTTACTAAGAGTAGGACAATCATTGATGGTTACGAAAAGCAACGCTCGTAGGTCAAATGGCTCTGTTTGTGCTCATCCCACACAGGTACACCTGGTTTTCCCCACAACTGTAAGAGTTCTTCAACTAATGGCCTTAGGTATACATCAATGTCGTTGCCGAGTTGCTTCGGGTCTTGGATAAGCACTGGCATCATAATAAACTTACGCTTCATGCACAGGCAAGGAGGAAGGTTGTAGATACATAGAGTCACAGGCCAGGTGTTGTGACTGCAGCTCCGCTCCCCAAAAGGATTCATGCCATCTGTACTTAGACCAAACCATAAGTTTCTCGTGTCACCTGCAAAGTCCGGGAGCTCTCTCTCAATTTTTATCCACTGCGACCCATCAGCGGGGTGTCTCAACTTCCCGTCTTTCTTACGGTGTTCATTTTGCCATCGCAACAACCTGGCATGCTCTTTGTTTCTAAATAGACGTTTCAACCTTGGTATTATAGGAGCATACCACATAACCTTAGCATGAACCCTCTTCCTGGGGGGGGGGGGGGGGCTCGTCATCGCCATCAACATCACCAGGGTCATCTCGTCTGATCTTATACCGCAGTGTAGTGCATACCGGACATTTATCTAAATTCTCGTACCCCTCACCGCGGTAGAGGATGCAGTCATTTATGCATGCATGTATCTTCTGCACATCTAATCCTAGAGGGAAGAGAATCTTATTTGCTTCAGAAGTACTCTCGGACAATTTGTTATCCTTTGGAAGCTTCGGCTTCATTATTTTTAGTAACTTTTCAAATCCCTTGTCAGATAAACCAGTCTCTGCCTTCCATTTCAGCAGTTCCAGTGTGGTACCGAGCTTTGTGCTGCCATCTTTGCAATTTGGGTACAACAATTTTTTGTGATCCTCTAACATGCCCTCCAACTTCAACTTCTCCTTCTCTATTTCACAGTCTCACTTTGCATCAGAAATGACCCGACCACGATCATCAACAGGCTCATCTGATGCCCGTTCTTCACCTCCTTCTTCTTCATTCTCTTCCATTGCAGTATCATCGTATTCAGGGAACATATGACAATAGTTGTCATCATCCTCTTATTCTTCTTCATTGTCTTCCATCATAATCCCTCTTTCTCCATGCTTGGTCCAGCAATTATAGCTGGGCATGAAACCTCTCTGAACCAGGTGGCCGCAAATGATTTTGGAGGAAGAGTACTCCTTGATGTTCTGACATTGAACACATGGACAACACATAAATCCATTCTCTTTGTTTGCCTTAGCCACATCGATAAATTTATCCATGCCTTGAATGTACACGGATTCACGTTGGTCACCGTATCCCGCCGGTTCATCTGCATCATTACAGAACATCATGAATAGTGAGATGACCACTTTAGGTCGACGCATGCATTATTATATCAATGACAGATGAAGGATAAGGTTGCTAACCTCGATCAAGAAGAAAAGAAAGAGAAGAACGACTTAAGTGTGGCTCGGGCACCTCATATCATTTTTATTTTGTGTGAAATCAAGCGTATCATTCTCTTAGACATTTCATCGAACACCTAATATGCATAGGAAAAAAACTAGCACACCACACCTCACTCCTTCAACCAAGAGAAAAAACAGAGGAAGGGCGTTGGCTGGGGCGGCGAATTTATAGGCAGGCTATTCGTCCTGATTCATATTACGAACCGGGACTAAAGGTGGGCGGAAGGCCACGTGTCTGGGGCCGGACCTTTAGTCCCGGTTCGTATTACAAACAAGGACGAATAGCCCCTTAAGAACCAGGACGTATACCCCTGGCTCCCGTATATCGCTCGGTCCCCTCGAACCGGGACAAATGCTTGCATTAGTCCCGGTTCGAGGAGGAACCGGGACAAAATCTCTAGGAGACTGCGAACCAAAGGCAGTTTTTCTACTAGTGCGTGCCCCCTACAAAAATTAACAAGTTTTTTATATCAAATCAACAAGTAATTTAAACAAGTTTAATATAGCAAATAAATAATTGAACATTCAGATTTATTACAAGTTCATGAAATTAAACTAACAATTCAAAATGTTCATTATAGCAAACAAAGGGAAACAAATAAACAAACTTTCCGGCTCCTTTGAGCCTCCACAAATGCTCCACCAGATTATCATGCAGTTGGCTATGAGTATTTGTGTCTCGAACTTCCTGGCGCCTAGCAAGAAAAGTAGCATCTGGTGGTCAATATCTGCAAGAGGACCTTGGCGAAAATACGGTTCAGTGTCAAACACTGGAGTCTCTCGCTCACTCTCGATGATCATGTTGTGCAAGATCACACATACAGTCATGACCTCCCACATCTGATCTTTCGACCAGGCCTACCTCCGTCTCGAAGTATACTTCCTAACATAGCTTAGCTTTCATCTGTACCGAGAAAGTCAATGATTTGACATCCGGTGTGTTAATATGATCTAGACAAACTTTAAGTATACTAGAAAAAGTGATTATTATTAAATAGTTTTTAGATCATGTATAGTTGATTTTTGTTGAATTTTTTTGTTCACGGAGAATTTGCACGTTGAACCCCGTCGTCCTATCCTTAGAACATCTCCACTCGGGGGTCTAAAGCCCCCATATAAGACTATCAGGGGGTGTCGGTGCTCAAAATCACTCCTACCCAGCTCCTCCCATCTTTTCTTTCATGTCGGCGCGTTCCGTTTTGTTATCCAACGCCCCTAGGCCGAACTCAACCCAACACGCGCGGGGGGCGCCGGATGGAGATGAAAATGACGCAGACCAGCCCTGACAGTGAGATAGACGGCTCATATCCTGAGCGTCGACCCGTCGCCAGCCACCTGGCGGCGAAATTGCTCGCCAGCGCGTTCTCCCGCCATGCCCTTCCCGCTTTTCACCGCTTCTCGCCCGTGCTATTAAAACGGCCTTGTCAGCGCTGTCCTTCACGCAACCCGTCCACAATTGTTACATTTGAAACCGTAGCTGAAGCCCAGCCACCGATGAAGAATTTTCTAGAGGATGGGTCCACCATCAACGGCTTTGGGCGACGGTGCCTATACGTCCAAGAGGCGCAGGTGCTTTGGGACACCCAGTACCCAGTCTCTCCGGACTCTCGATTGCCGATGGGATGGGTGCTCAGCGCTGGCGGTCTACCGGTGCCGGCCGACGCGACCCTACCTGTGGCCATCTTCGTCCACTTCGGGTCCAGCCTCATGCCAGAGGAGAAGGACAACCCGTAGTGGCATCCCGACAACCGCACAACCCCTAGTGGCATCCCGAGAACCACACACGGGTGGACGATCTTCTTCGAACAGCAGCACCGAGCGGCATCATCGCCTACGATGACGCTGGCCCGCTGTCGGGGAACAACAATCTCAACGGTCAGCGGCGATGGCGCACCAGGGCACACAGTTGACTGGGTGCTCGACTACATCGCCGTTGGGAACCACCCGCGTCTAGCGATGCCACTACCACTGCCACTGCCACAACCGAATTAAAAGTCTCTAGGCTTGGGTTCGGCGCCGGAATCGACCTCCTCGCCCATCTAGCCGTGGCTGCTAGTAGTTTCGTCTTTTATCTCTTGTTTGTTCAAATTATGTGTAAACTTGTTTGAACTGCCTATGAAATCGTTCTTAACTTCGTATTTGTCAATTATTTTGAATGTTTGAAGTTTTTCTATGGAGAGCGCGGCTGGGAACTAGCGTCCTCGCAAATCTGTGATCTATCTGGCGCCACCCCTCCCCCCATACGTGGAAAAAAAATGGCCGCGCCGGACGCCGTATCAGGGGGCAAATGGAGATGCTCTTAGGGCCCTATTGGGTCGGTTAGCCGACTTGGGTGGCACTGGCGTGTGGGACACTCTTGAGGCAACGTGCCACACCCACGGAGACGCCGAGAAGGAATTCCACGAGGCAAGACGTTGCCCTCAACTTCAAGGAAAGTATACAGTCGGGATTTTGCATCGGAGTAGTAGTTTGTCACATAAATTTTGAATTATCCAAATTAGTTGTAGAAGTTTAGTCATCTGGGCACTGATAAATAAACCTTCATACTACAATACCCAAATATAGTTAGTCTTTTGAAAAGGTCCCACTAATTACAACCGCGATCAAATTTCTCTTGCTTTAGCATATGTATTAATAGTTTTATTAAATCACATGATGCCAACCCATAGACATAGCAAATAGAGTGACAACCCCATGCTATGAGATTAGGATGGAACCACATACTAAATTATATTAGTAGCCACTATTATCTATTACAGATAAGACACCATTGATATTTTTGTGAAAATCAACCAATCTATTAATAACCATCAACAACGGTACAAAGAGGACTAAACGTAATAAACATTACAAATAGATCCTTGGACCACCTAGCGACGACTATAAACACTAGCACGAGAGCCAAAGGCGCGCCGCCGTCCTCGCCCCTCCATCACTGTAGCTGGGAAATTCTTGTCGTAGTAGAGCTTAAACTGACGGAAAGTCGTCATGCTAATACCCCTAAAGGACTAACGCACTAGAGCAACAACCATCACCAATGATAGCAACCGTAGATCGGAAGAGATTGATTTGAAATCACAACAACGAACGCGAAAACTGAATGGATCCCATGAGACCCGCGGAAACAACGACTTCACGCGCCCTCCGCCAACACTAGATGCACCACTAAAGCGAGGATAAGACACCATTGTTGAATCTTAGAAAATAAATGAAATCCACATTTTGTAGGAGAAGGTCCACACCACGGACCGTATACCACGTAGGAACAAATCTATTTGATCGGGAACGATTTTAGTTGGTTGACATATTGAAAACTATGCTAGTTAGATTTTTTATGTCTCAGAAACTACACTACATGATTTTGGTTGATATATTACGAGTTTTTCCGGACACACCATAAAACATAGTGGATCTATGACGTTCTGGTACGTTTCATCACCCCCGTGCTGGCATGCCCTCCAGCCCGGATATCGTCGATGTTCCTTTTTTTATTAAGAAAAAATTGTCGCGGATTTCTCTGGCCCTGAAGCCTAGGTTGCCATTTCGTATCCATATGAAATCGTTACAGATTTCGTCATGGGTTCATGTTTGACTCTTTTTTCCAATGACCGCACCGCCATCCGTGACTATCCCCCACATATCAAAGATTTGCATGGTACTATCTCACGTTTGTTTCTCACAGTTTTTGGTCGGGCCCAGCTATCAGTTTATTTGATAGAAATTAAATCGCAGAAAAACAAAGTGTCATGACCAGGACTCCAGGGTTCGACCAGGACTTTTTCGTGCTATCCTAGTCGCTAGACCAGGCCACTACTTCTTCACATTTCTTATACACATGTTCTCGATTAGCTATCGGTCCATTTTTATACCGCAGCAAAATAGAGTGCATGATCAAGATTCGAATGCGCTACTAGGATCTTTTCACACACAGCTCCAACAGCTGGGCGAGCCCACTATGTTTCCATGCATAATACTACTTCATATTTTGTATACACATATTCTTAATCACATGAAGAAAAGAAATGGAAAATATAGAAAATTAAAGCAACAATCAGGACAACATATCAACATAGAGATAGGACACACCATATCAACGAAGAGATAGAACACAACATATCAACAAAATAATGGAAAAATACAAGCAACAACATGCACATAATCTTACAAATATAGACATTGAACATAGAGAACATGGTTCTCATATAGTTCCAAACCATACATAGACCAACTAGACCACCTGGTTCACATAGAGTTCCAAACCAACTACGAGTTTAGTGATAACACCCAACCAACATAACCACGTACTTTTTCCCTCAGTTCAGGAAAACGAGATGACCCCTGAAGCCATCTAGCACCTCAGTAAAGAAGGCGAAGACACACAAATCTCCCTTTTGATTCTAGTGGCATAAACAACCTTCGACCAGTTGCGGGGAAACATCATTTTTCCCTTGGATGAACTGAGGATGCTCATGACCTACATGACCTGCGCATATGATAGGAAGATCCAAAGGCAAATACCGGTTGAGATGGACCTACATGATGCTATAATGTTGGTTTCACTACTATATATATTAGTGGTAACATCAACAATTCTAGAACCTGCTCATGTATGTCGCTAGCTGACATGGGTATACCCTACAGGTACTCGAGTTTTGTATATACGGCCTAGATACAGCGGAAGCCCACGGTGTTGCCAAGGCCCCAAATGGAGAACTCGAGTGGCCCGCGGACTCTCGGTTGCTTGCGGGACAAGAAGAAGCTAAAGATAGAAAGTTTAAAGGGAAAACCCTAACCTGTAACCGACTCGACCTGCTACCCGAGACCTAGCCTATCTATATAAAGGCTAGGAGGGGGCGAGAGGACACCTAACCCTAGTTTCCACAACTCTTGCCAGATTGCATCTGCGCGCCCCTGTAATCTTCGATTCCTTTGTTAATTCCAAGAGCAGACAAGTAGGAGTAGGGACCTCTACGAGGCCTGAACCTGGGTAAACCTTGCGTCCCTGTGTGCTTGTTTGCTAGCCGACTGATGCCTCCGGCGCTCCCTCCTTCTCCAAAACCCAAGTCCATAACAATGGGCATTGATGAGTTAAACCCTCATCAATTGGCGATGTCTGTGGGAACTGGGAGTGCTGATGACGCAGCTTCTTCGTCCCCATCAACCGCGATCTACAACTCTGCAACAGCAGAGATTCGCCAGCTCTTCGGCGCGTTCGACTTCACCGTCCACACGCCGGCCACTCGCCCGGCTTTCGAGTCCGTGGGCGATGGAATCAGCCTGGCGATCGGGAGCTTCCGCTTCCAGGTTGGTCAGATGGGCACGCTTCGCATGCCTGACCAGCCAATGGCATCCGCGATTGCTCCAGCATCGTGGTTCCCGCCACCAATCGGCGCCCTCAGCGAGCTTAACACCTCAGCAGCAGCTGAGAGCACGGACATCGACAGCAGTCACGGATCCAATCTGGGCGACCTAGAAACAGAAGATGGAGTCTATGGCTCCGGATCCAAAAGTTGTGGAAGCAACAGCTTCCCCAACCACTTCATGTGTGTCGTCATCAACACTGGCAACACCGCTGCCAATCGCGAAAATGGTGGCAACGGATCTGATCCGCCCAACGGTGGCATAGCTAATGGCGGACCACCCAACGGTGGCCCCACCAGCGGTGGTAATGGCGCACCCATCAACAATGGAGGGGCAGTCGAACCACCAACCATGGTGAACGAACACACTGGCGAACGTGTCGTGATTAAACTCAACGACAACGAGTGGGCTCGTTGCCGAGAAGCTCTACGAGGCAATCCTCTGCCCCCCGTTACGCCGCAGGACATGCTGATGGGCTACCATTGGCTACTAAAGGAGGAGTACAGACGCCAGCTACACGCAATCGCGCAACTCGAGGTGCGTAAAAAGGCGGCGGGCGAGTCGAGTCTTCGACGAGCCGGGCTATCCTCCCCCGGCGGATCCTCCTCCAAAGGCAACGAATACGTGGCCAACAAGAGGCGATCTTGGATGGCTCATCTCACCGAGATAGAACGCATAGAAGCTGCAAAAGTCCTCGACTTCAGCTCTATGATAGTCGACACGCGGGGCAACATGGTCCCAAAGACACCACAAGCTGCAGTGACAGGGGCCACCATGTACCTCCTCAACAACCGGCCGCCAGCTGGAGATCCCTGAGCTGCCAAGCACCGATCTATGATCGCGGGCTTGGGGTTAATCGAGGCCTCTCTCGACAAAGAGCCAATGTCAGAGCCGAAGAAAGGCAAGGCTCTAGCAAAACACTATTCCTCACCCTCGTCAAGCGACGATAGTCACGATCTGTCTCGGCGTCGCCGCTCATGGCGACACGACCACGACTACGATGCGCGCGATGACCTCACGCAGTGAAAATCGACAAATCAAGGGCAAGACGCGCTCGCTCGACTGATTCAGAAGAGGAGGAGACTGGACTCTACGGCGCCAGATGCTTCAGCAGAGCCATTAGGCAAAAGCGAATGCCCAAAGGGTTCAAACTCCCATCGGAGAACCCAACATTAGACGACCTACAAGACCCAAAGATCTGGTTGGAGGACCACATCTCCTCCGTTAGGCTACTGATACATTGCAAATGTATCTATAATTTTTGATGTTCCATGCTTGGTTTTATCCACTTTCTTGTGTTTTGTCCATACTTTGGAGTACTTTTCATATGATTTCTTGGACTAACCTATTAACAAGAGTCACAGTGCCAGCTGCCTGTTTTTTGCTGTTTTTGGTTCCATGAAAGTCAGAAAATGAATATTCTTAGAATTGGACGGGACAAAAGCCAAAGTGCCTATTTTTTCAGAAGTCATCAGATGCTAGAATATGAGACGAAGAAGGGCTGGGGGCCGGCCACACCACCTGGCAGGGCCAGGCTCGCCCGTGCCGAGGGGTGGTCAGCCGACCCAGCACCCCTTGGCCTCTCCTTCCGCCTATAAGATGCCCTCGGGATGAAAACCCTAAGTAACCGATCAAAAAATCCACGAAAGAGTCTGTAGCCGCCGTCATCTCCATCCCTAGATCAGGAGGGATCTAAAGCTCTTCTCGGCACCCTGCCGGAGAGGGGAATTCACCTTAGAGGCCTTCTTCATCATCATGCAAGCCTCCGGTGTGATGCATGACTAGTTCATCCTTGGACTACGGATCCATGTAGTAGCCAGATGGCTGGTTCTCCTCCTATGTGCTTTCATGTCTAGATCTTGTCAGCTCCGTTCATGATCAAGATCATTTATTTGTAATTCTGCATGTTGTGTTTGTGGGGATCCGATGGATATTGAGATGCTATTTCAGATTGATTATTGATTCTATCATGTATTTGTTATTTGTGATCTTGCATGCTTTCCGTTGTTAGTAGCTATCTTGGCCAAGTAGATGCTAGCAACTCCAAGAGTTAGTATTTATGCTCGATAGTGGGTTCATGCCTCTGGTAATCTGGGGAAGTGACAGAAATCTCTAAGGTACTAGATGTGCTCTTGCTACTAGGGAGAAAACAACAATCGATTGT
Source organism: Avena insularis (assembly GCA_023614405.1). NCBI lineage: Eukaryota > Viridiplantae > Streptophyta > Magnoliopsida > Poales > Poaceae > Avena > Avena insularis. The sequence goes on along the minus strand of CM042696.1, from coordinate 87,001,853 downwards.
TCATAGAACAATCATATTGTTTACATTACACGCAATTCGTAAAGCAATAATCTGTTGCTTGCAACTTAATACTGGAGGGCGTTCGGATGATAACCTAAAGGTGGATTATTAGTCATAGATGCAGTTGGATGGCGGTCTATTTATAATGTTGTAATGCCCAATCAAGTTCCAAAGGAGTCAAGATGATTAGTATATGCATGCATTGCTTTCTCGATGTTTGTCAATTGCCCCGCTGTAATTTGTTCACCCAGCATGTTATCTATCTTAAGGAGAGCCACCTCTAGTGAACTATGGATCCTGGTCCTTTCTTTTACATACAATATACAAACTGTTTACTGCTTTGTGTTTACTTTCTGCAAACTATTACTTCCTTCCATTTGATACATTTAATCCTTTGTTTTCAGCAAAACCGGTGAGATTGACAACCTCATCGCAAGTTGGGGACAAAGTTCCGTGGTTGTGTTGTGCAGGTCTCCACGTTGCTACTAGCACCGGTAGTGCGCCCTGCCAAGGCTCAGCTAGCAACACCTTTGGGGTGTTTCCTTGCTCCTACTGGTTCGATTAAACCTTGGTTTCATAACTGAGGGAAACTTGCTGCTGTGCTCATCATACCATCCTCTTGGGGTTCCCAACGAGCTCTACATTAATATCGAGCCATCAAGCATTTTTTTTGGCGCTGTTGCCGGGGAGTCAAGGACATCTTCACAAGGGGAGTCCCTCATAACCAATCTCTTTACTTTGTTATTTTTGTTTTGCTTAGTTTCCTTTTGCTTGGTTTGCTTGTTTCTTTATCAAAAAAACAAAAAAATTAGTTTTACGAGTTTGCTTTCTTTATCAAAAACACAAAAAAATGACTACTCTTGAAAATACTAAGTTGTGTGACTTCACTAGCACCAACAACAATGATTTTATGAACACACCTATTGCTCCACCTGTGCCTAAAGATACTTTCTTTGAGATAAAACATGCTTTGCTCAATCTTGTTATGAGAGAACAATTTTCTGGTATTGGTAATGAAGATGCTGCTGCCCATCTAAATAACTTTGTTGAACTTTGTGAGATGCAGAAGCATAGGGATGTAGATGGTGATATTATTAAGCTGAAACCGTTTCCTTTCTCTTTGAGAGGAAAAGCTAAAGAATGGTTGAATTCCTTAACTAAAAATACTATCCTCCTGCTAAGATTATATCTATGAGAAGTTAAATAATGAAGTTTAAATAATCTGATAATGAGCATGTTGCTCAAGCTTGGGAAATAATGAAATCTTTGGTAAAGAATTGTCCCACTCATGGACTGACTGCTTGGATGATCATCCAAACTTTTTATGCAGGATTGAACTATTCTTCAAGGAACCTATTGGACTCTGCTGCTAGAGGTACCTTTATGACCATTACTTTGGGTGCTGCAACGAAACTTCTGGACAATATGATGGTTAATTATTCTGAATGGCATACTGAGAGAGCTCCACAAGGTAGGAAGGTAAATTCTATTGAGGAAACCTCCTCCTTGAGTGATAAAATTGATATTATTATGTCTATGCTTGTTAATGGGAAAGCCCATATTGATCCGAATAATGTTCCTTTAGCCTCTTTGGTTGCTCAAGAAGAGCAAGTTGATGTGAACTTCATAAGAAATAACAATTTTGGCAATAATGCTTATAGGAATAATTTTGGTAACACCAATTATAAGCCATATCCTCCCAACAATGGTAATGCTTATGGAAATTCCTACAACAATAATATGAGTGTTCCCTCTGAACTTGAAGTTATGCTTAAAGACTTTATTAGTAAGCAAACTGCTTTCAATAAAACTATTGAGGAAAAACTCTCTAATGCTGAAAGAAATATAGCATCTTTGGCTGAAGCTCAATCTTCTTTGAATAAAATGGCTGCTAAACCTGAAACTAATGATAATCCCTTTGCAGCTACTAATTCCATACAAGTAAGAATTGATGAAAATGTTAGACTATTAGCTGAATTACATGCTAAGTGGGAAAGAGAAGATGAATTACATGATAGTAGAAACATTAGTGTTTCTACTATCACCACCACTAGTGTTGAGGCTAGTAATAGCTCTACTACTCTAGATGATAAATTTGATTTTGATCTTGATGGGTGTAATATCTCTGAAGTTATTAAGTTCCTAGAAAAGCTTGCTAAAAGTCCTAATGCTAGTGCTATGAACATGGCCTTTACAAAACACATTACTGATGCTCTCATAAAGATTAAAGAAGAAAAGATGAAATATAAAGCTTCTATTCCTATAAAACAATAAGATGGTTGGGAACCCATCATTAATATGAAAGTGAATGACTTTTATTTCAAAGCTTTATGTGATCTTGCTAGTAGTGTTTCTATTATGCCTAGAAGGATTTATGATATGCTTGATTTGCCTCCACTTGAAGATTGTTATTTGAATGTCCCACTTGATGATAATGCTAAAAAGAAACTCATGGGGAGTATTAATGATGTTCTTATTATGGTTAACAATTCCTATGTCCCCGTTGATTCCTATGTTTTGGATGTTGAATACAATGCTTCTTGTCCTATTACTTTGGGAAGACCTTTTCTTAGAACTGTTGGTGCCATTATTGATATGAAAGAAGGCACCATTAAATATCAACTCCCACTCAAGAAAGGTATAGAACACTTCCCTAAGAAGAGAGAGAAGATTTCTTTTGCTTCTCCTATGAAAACAAAATTTGGTCTTAATGCTTCTTCATTTGCGAACACTTGATTCTTTTTTGCTTCTTATGCCTAACTTAAAGGCGTTAAAGAAAAGTACTTATTGGGAGATAACCCAAAAGTTTTAGATGAGTCTTGGAAGTTATTACTTCAGTAATAGCTGCTCCTTATCCTTTTTATTTGCGTTTTGTGCCAAGAGTAACCTCTAATGAGAGAGAAGTAATGATTGGGAAAGTTGCTGTCCTGAAACAGATTTCTGTGCTTCACCGTGAAAATTCGTGTAAAATCTCTGAACGTCTTTTTGAGGCGTGCATTTTTGTGCTTCTGCCCCAGGTTTTTATCTAACTTCCGTTAGTTCAACACTTTTTGATTTGAGGAACAGAAGGTCTTCGAAAAAATTCGTCTTTACCTACTGGTCTGTTTTGACAGATTTCTGCCATTTTCTGCATTTGCTTCTTGTTGGTTCCTTTTTGAGTTCTTTTGGGGAACTGAGCTTTTTGAGGGAAGTGCTTCAGTAGCTAGTGTTCTAATGGAAGTTTTATTGGTGTTATAACTGAACCTTAAGACTTATTTATCTTGAGTGCACTAATGTTGCTAATAAAGGTTGTGTGAAGTTTTGTATGAAGAAAAATTGCAGGTGTATGGAAGGAATGAGTAATGAGATGAAGGATGGACTAAAGCTCAAGCTTGGGGATGCCACACGTGTCACCCCAAGAAATATCCAAGAAGTAAAAGCGTCAAAGTTTGGGGATGCCCAAGGCATCCCCTTCTTCATCAATAAAAATCCCAGGTTTCTTCCAAACGCTTCATTTTTATTGTTTCATGCACAGTTGTGTTATTCTTGGAGCGTCTTCTTTTTCGTTTTCATTTTGGTTTTTCATTTGCTTGGTTTTCTTAGTTTTATGAATAAATTTGTTGGATCCACTCTTTCATACATTGGTTTGCAAATAGTTTGGTTTGGTTTGGAAAAGAGTAGGAAAGTTCATACTTATGTGGTAAAAAGAGCTCGTTTTTGACTGTTGCGTATGCTTTGTCATGCCATGCTTGGTATTGTTTTGGCTTTATGCTTAGTATTCTTTGCTGTAGCATGACTTTTTATAAACAATTGAGATTGCTTAATGTGCCTTGGATGAATCATGCGTTGTTTTAGCATATTAAAGCATAGTATAGTGGTATTCTCCTTTGATGCTTTATTTGGGTTGACTTGGCACATGCTCACGCCATGTTATGACTATCTCAAGTCACCATAGCCTTTATGATCCTTTATTTTTCAACTTGTAGTATCACTTTATGTTTTGATCAATGATGTTTTGTCGCTCTGCATGATTATGGCCATTACTGCTCTCTTAGTTTGTCGCTTCCAGTCTTTTGCTAGCCTCCACAACCAAGTATGAGTTCCACTAATGCGTCCAACTCCCTAAACCAAGTTATTCCAAAGAGTCCACCATACCTACCTACTAACATATGCTATTCCAAGTATATTCATGCTTTTGTTTACCTTCCGAATTAAACTTGTTATGAGAAAACTAGTGATTAAAGCTCTCACAAACTTGATGGCACACTTTACTTTTCTTGCCCTTAATAAACTTGAACCATTGTGTCGTCTATGTTGTATATGCTTGCACTTATTTGTTGGGAATTAGCAGAACCATGCTGTCATGGGGAACGTTTTCAACATTGCACTTGGTACTTGTACCTAGTTGATATCATGCTCTTTTGTATATGGATGTCATCGGTGTCAAATGAAAGGGGAGCTTGTAAGTCCATGGAGTTATGTATATGTGTTAGAGAAACGCCTAGGCCACTGGTCTAATCCATGCTGACATGGTGGAAACCTGCAGCGTAACCATAATGAGCTGTCTATGAAGCATTCTTCTTATAAAAAAAGAGTCCTATATTGAGAAAAAAGAGAAAAAGAAAAAAAAGAGATATTATGAAAAGAGGAAAGAGAGAAAAAGCACCATATTCCCATGGTAAATAAGAAGATTGCTGAGATGCTCGTTGTCTGCTTGCCTTGTCATTTTGATATGGGGATTCTTCCGCATCATCGGGCAAGGGGTACCCCGTTGGCGGTTCTCTATGATACACATGTATTTATGATGACAAGAACTTATCGGTGACTAAACTTGAGTAGCATGAGGAGCAGCCCTCGTATACAAGGGACATGAGATTTCTAACTTATACTTCGTCAAGCATGTACACCATAGTTTGTTCACTTTAACCTTAATAACTTCAAGATGCTTATGATAGGGGCAATGAGAGCTGAAAGCTATAAGTACCATAATTTTTGGAAGCTCTTTATGAGACTTGAATCCCTACTTCCTTTTATAAGGCCTTTCTTCCACCATTATATTGAGTCTCCACCTTCTACCTTTATGCACCTACTTTGAGAGCATAGTGGCCATTCTTAGTTCTATGTGCATTGTCCCAAGACTAGTTGATTGATGCATATCTTGATATTGCTTACTTTAAACTATTTGTATCTAGTCACTCTTATGAACTTTGAAGGTGTCCTATGCATTTATATTTGCTACTCTATGAGGGACAAGCTGAATACTATTATGCTATGTTTTCTTTATGTGAAACAAACAAACGTCTTGCAAAGCATTGTTATTCATGAATCTTTTGTTTGTGCCTTTTCATGTTGCATCATAGTTTCTTTGCCTTATTGCTAGAACTTTGTCTTTCATGTTATGATTGAAGTACTATGATCCCAGCTTTGAATGTTTTGCAAATACTTTGATCAAGTCTTTGATGGTGCATGTCACCTAAAAAATTATTCTTTCTTTTTATCACTTACCTACTTGAGGACGAGCAGGAGTTAAGCTTGGGGATGTTGATACATTGCAAATGTATCTATAATTTTTTATATTACATGCTTGGTTTTATCCACTTTCTTGTGTTTTGTCCACACTTTGGAGTACTTTTCATATGATTTCCTGCACTAACCTATTAACAAGAGCCACGGTGACAGCCGCCTGTTTTATGCTGTTTTTGGTTCCAGGAAAGTCAGAAAATGAATATTCTCGGAATTGGACGGGACAAAAGCCAAAGTGCCTATTTTTCCGAAAGTCATCAGATGCCAGAATACGAGATGGAGAAGGGCTGGCCACACCACTGGCAGCAGCGGCCTGTCTCGTGCCGGGGTGGTCCGCCGACCCCAAGACCCCTCGGCCTCTCCTTCCGCCTATAAGATACCCTCGGGACGGAAACCCTAGGTACCCAATCAAAAAAAATCCATGAAAGAGTCTGTAGCCACCGTCATCTCCATCCCTAGATCGGGAGGGATCTGAAGCTCTTCCCGGCACCCTCCTGGAGAGGGGAATTCACCCTGGTGGCCTTCTTCATCATCAAGCAAGCCTCCGGTGTGATGCGTGAGTAGTTCATCCTTGGACTACAGATCAATGTAGTAGCTAGATGGCTGGTTCTCCTCCTTTGTGCTTTCATGTCTAGATCTTGTGAGCTCAATTCATGATCAAGATCATCTATTTGTAATTCTGCATGTTGTGTTTGCGTGGATCCGATGGATATTGAGATGCTATTTCAGATTGATTATTGATTCTATCATGTCTTTGTTATTTGTGATCTTGCATGCTTTCCGTTGTTAGTAGCTATCTTGGCCAAGTAGATGCTAGCAACTCCAAGAGTTAGTATTTATGCTCGATAGTGGGTTCATGCCTCTGGTAATCTGGGGAAGTGACAGAAATCTCTAAGGTACTAGATGTGCTATTGCTACTAGGGAGAAAACAACAATCCTTTGTTCATAGAACAATCGTATTGTTTACATTACACGCAATTCGTAAATCAATAATCTGTTGCTTGAAACTTAATATTGGAGGGGGTTCTGAGGATAACCTGAAGGTGGATTATTAATCATAGATGCAGTTGGATGGCGGTCTATGTATAATGTTGTAATGCCCAATCAAGTTCCAAAGGAGTCAAGATGATTAGTATATGCATGTATTGCTTTCTCGATGTTTGTCAATTGCCCTTCTGTAATTTGTTCACCCAGCATGTTATCTATCTTAAGGAGAGCCACTTCTAGTGAACTATGGATCCCGGTCCTTTCTTTTACATACAATCTACAAACTGTTTACTGCTTTGTGTTTACTTTCTGCAAACTATTACTTCCTTCCATTCGATATGTTTAATCCTTTGTTTTTAGCAAAACCGGTGAGATTGGCAACCTCATCGCAAGTTGGGGACAAAGTTCTGTGGTTGTGTTGTGCAGGTCTCCATGTTGCTACTAACTAGTGATGCATGCCAAGGCTCAGCTAGCAACAACTTTGGGGTGTTTCCTTGCTCCTACTGGTTCGATTAAACCTTGGTTTCATAACTGAGGGAAACTTGCTGATGTGCTCATCATACCTTCCTCTTAGGGTTCCCAACGAGCTCTACATTAATACTGAGCCATCAGCTACATGGCAGGAGTCGAAGCACGGCCATGCAATGCCTGCAGCTATAGCTGCAGGGCGTCGCCCGCGCATGGCTCAATAATCTCCCGCGCGGATCCATTCGCTGCTGGGAAGAGCTGATCTACAGCTTTGTATGCAACTTCAAGGGGACTTACAAAAGGCATGCATCAATCGAAGAGCTGAGGAGCTGCCAGCAAAGGTCGGGTGAATCGCTACGCTCGTACATCCAGAGGTGGTCCATCATCAAGAACTCCACAGAAAACATCTCGGAGGATCGCGCAATCGACGCACTCAACGGCGGTGTTTGCCGCATAGAGCTCAGGGAGGATCTGGGCCGCTCGAAGCCCAAAACAATCGACCACCTGATGGAAATTGCGAATCGGTGGGCCGACGGAGGATTCGGTAAAAAACCGCACCTACTCCGACGATGACGACGACCTCAGGCGCAGACGCGACCGTCGAGGCAAGCGGCGAATGCACGTCTACGATGACCGCGATGACATCAACATGGTCGCAGCCGGCTACGCCGACAAACGTGACGACAACTGCAACAACGGCTATCACAGCGATGGATACCGCAATTCCGGAAAACCACGCAGGTGTGGCAGCGCCGCACTCGCGAGGAGGCACCCATAACAACCATCGAGGACAAACTGTCCGGGCCATGCAACGTGCATTTCTACATCGACAAGCATGATGGCAATAAAAAATCCAGCCACCTTCTCAAGGACTGTCGCGAGTTTCTCAAGCTCCACGAGGGTTTGGCTCGGATGAATCATGACGCTTGATCAGCGAGGCTCTGGTCGCCGTGGCACATGGAGCTCCTCCACCACCACCCGGAATACCACCACCCGCGGCCGCACCGGTCTAGAATCACGGCGGCGAACCATACCCACGACCCGTGGGCAACATGGGAATGATCCAAAGGGGCGTCCCTCAAATCGAGTGCAGAAGGCCATCACTCGCCAACTCAACTTGGCGATCAACTCCCCACCTTCCACCACTGAGTACCTCAGTGGAAGTGACTCCTGCATCACCTTCGATAGGCGTGACCACCCGCGACAAGTCCCTCGTCCAGGCCACTGTCCCCTCGTACTCGAGGCGTAGATTGGGGGCTTCGACATGAGCCACGTCTTGATGGATGGCGGCAGCGGCATTAACCTAATGTTTGCAAGTACCTTGCATGCAATGAGGATCCCTCTGACGTGTCTGGAAGTTTCAGACACGACATTCCACGGCATCGTCCTAGGAAAAGGTGTATATCCCCTGGGCAAAATCAACCTCAACGTCATCTTCAGCACGCCACAAAACTTTTGGCGAGAGCGCATCGACTTCGAGGTTGTCGACTGGCCTTCACAATATCACTGCATCCTCAGACGTGTCGCGTTTGCAAGGTTCATGGCAGTGCCACACTACGCCTACCTGCAGATGAAGATGCCAGGTCCAAACGACATAATCACAATCAACGACAACTTCGAGAGGTCCGATAGCTGCGACAGGGAATTCAACAGAATCTCTCAGTCCTTCGGCATGCATGAGGAACTCGCAAGATTGAAGGAGTCGATAGACAACAGTCTGCCTCCCCTGAGCCGGCCAAGTTCAACCGACCTGTCCTTCGACTCGTCGGTGCACACGAAGAAAGTCCAGGTCCACCTAACGGACACGACCAAGACGACCCTCATCACCATTAATTTGAGTTCTGCATAGGAACTCGCGCTCGTCGAATTCCTCCGTGAGCACTGGGAAATCTTCGTCTGGTGTCCAGTGGGCATGCCAGGGGTTCCCAGGGAATTCGCCGAGCACGCACTCAATGTTAACCCGCATTAAGGTCAATGCAACAATCGGTTTACGAACCAAGGTCAAAGGTGGTCGGAATGGAGATCAACAGACTCCTCAATGCCAATTTCATACGTGAGATCAAGGAAAGCACCTGACTTGCTAATACAGTGCTGGTGCCCAAAAAAGACACGGATATCCTACGGATGTGCGTGGACTTCACCTCCCTGAATAAGCACTGCCCAAAGGACCACTTTCCGCTGCCACGAATCGGCCAAATCATCGACTCCACCATCGGATGCGAGCGCCTCTGCTTCCTTGACGCCTACTCAGGCTATAATCAGATTCGAATGAAGGAGTAAGATCAAGAAAAAACAGCGTTTACAACGCCTTTCGGTGTGTTCTGCTACAACACAATGCCCTTCGGGCTCAAAAACGCAGGAGCCACCTACCAGCGGTGCATGCAGGCTTGCCTCAAGAATCAACTTGGCCGCAACATCCAAGTCTATATTGACGACATCATCATCAAAACCAAAGAGGAAGCCTCGCTAATCGACGATTTACGCGAGACCTTCACTAACCTTGACCGCTACCGGATCAAGCTCAATCCGGACAAATGTGCCTTCGGCATACCATCTAGGCAACTACTCAGGTATCTCATCTCCGCGAGAGGGATTGAGGTGAACCCGAAGAAAATAAAAGCCATACTGGCCATGGAGAAGCCGAAGAACGTAAGAGGCATCCAGCAGCTAGCCGGGCGAATTGCAGCGCTCAGTCGATTCATCAGTCACATGGGCGAAAATGCACTGCCTTTCTACCAGCTCCTCCGCAAAACTGACAAGTTCGAGTGGACCGACGAGGTGCATGAATCATTCGAAGACCTCAAGCGTCTACTATACACCTCGCCAGTACTGGTGACTCCACGCAAAAAAGAACCATTGTTGCTATACATCTCCGCCACCAACCAGGTGGTCAGCACGGTGCTCGTGGTGGAACGAGCCGAAGAAAACAAGGTCCACGGAGTGCAGCGCCCTGTCTACTACCTTAGCGAGGTGCTCACGCCAACAAAGCAACGATACCCGCACTACCAGAAGCTGGCATATGGCGTCTTCATGACAGCCAGGCGACTGCGCCATTACTTCCAGGAGCACCCAATCGTGATGGTCAACGACGCCCCACTCGGGCATATACTCAACAACCCCGATGCCATCGGATGAGTCGCGCTTTGGGGAATCGAGCTATCTCCACGAGACATCACATACGAAAAGCGCGATGCGATCAAGTCGCAAGTCCTCCCTGATTTCCTCGTGCACTAGATGGAGAATCAGCTCCCTAAAATGCCAGATATGTCTTACCTCTAGACAACGCACTTAGATGGATCCAAACGAAAGGACAGGGCTGGCACAGGTGTCATACTGACATCGACCCAGGGAGACAAGCTGAAATACATTCTGTGAATGTAGTTCACTGCCTCCAACAACGAAGCTGAATACGAGGCCCTGTTGCACGAGATGCGGATGGCGAAATCCTGCGGCGCCAAGAGGCTCATCATCTATGTTGACTCCAAACTGGTCGTCAACTAAACAATGCACGAGTGCAACGCGCTGAACGACAACATGATCGCCTACCGCGACCTCTACGATACACTCCAAGGGGACTTCGACGGTTGTGAGCTGTGGCATGTAGGCCACGAAAGCAATGAAGAGGCGGACGCACTCGCCAACATTGGCTCCACCTGCGCCCCCATACCACCTGGGGTATTTCTTGAGCGTATCTGCGAACACTCCATAAAGCCAAAGGCCACAGAGAAGAAAGTAAGCACAACGGACTCGGGGGCTACGCCACCCAATGAGACAATGGCACTCGATGACCTGGAGCTTGACACAGGACTCGAAGGACCAATGGGTCTCATGATGATCGAGCCATCTTGGACTCAACCCTACATCACATATCTTCTTAGCAAGAGGCTGCCGGACGACCCGATTGACGTGCGACACATTGCACGGTGATCCAAGGCATTCACCATCATCAACGGTGAACTATACAAGCGCAGCATCACAGGAGTACTCTAGCGGTGCGTCTCCATTGCAGACGGAAGGGCCGTCCTCCTCGACATCCATGAAGGGACTTGCGGGCATCACGCCGGCAGTCGCGCCCTCAGCGCCAAAGCTCTACAAGCTAAATTCTACTAGCCCACGGCCATGCGTGACGCTAAGGACATCGTCTAGCGATGCAACACCTGTCAGCGATTCGCGGACAAACCGCACGCACCTGGCGCAGAACTCCAGCCAATACCATTGGCTTGGCCCTTTGCGCAATGGGGACTCAACATGGTGGGCAAGCTCCCAAAGTCCTCGCGAGGGGGCTACGTCTACCTCGTGGTCGCAGTCGACAAATTCACCAAGTGGATAGAGGCCATGCCGGTGACAAACCAGTCAGGAGCCAGCGCCGTCAAGTTCTTCGAGTCCATCGTCTATCGCTTCGGAGTGCCACACAGCATCATCACGAACAATGGAACAAACTTCACCTCCAAGGAGTTCCAGGGTTTCTGCAAAAACCTGGGGATCAACATAAGCTATGCCTCCGTAGCTCATCCACAGACCAATGGTCAAATCGAAAAGGCCAACGGCCTCGTCTACGGTGGAATCAAGAAGCGACTCCTCCGGCCACTCGAACAAGCCGCCGGATGTTGGCCAGACGAGCTGCAGTCCGTACTTTGGAGCCCGCGCACAACCCCAAATAGCGCAACAGGATATACCTCGTTCTTCATGGTGCACGGTGCCGAAGCAGTACTACCCGCAGAAGTACACTTTAAAGCCCCACGGGTAGTCGCGTACAGTGAGCAGGAGTCGACACTCGCACTCGAAGACTCTGTCGATCTCCTGACGAGGCATGAGACATCGTAGCAGAAAGATCGATGATCTACCAGCAGAACCTGCTCAACTACCACAGCAGAAGGCTACACCCCAGATCCTTCGTCAAAGGAGACCTGGTCCTGCGACTGAAGTAGCAAGGGAACCTCAAGCTCGAGTCCCCTTGGGAGGGACCATACGTGATTACAGAAGTAATCCCAGGTGGCTCCTATCGCCTTAAATATTTCGAGACAGGAGTCGCATACTCCAACCCTTGGAACGGCGCGTAGCTGCGGCGGTTCTACCCCTAGTCGTTTTTTTCTTACATTACAAATAAGGCTATTTAGCCAGGCTACTTAGCCACACATTGTACCTCGTACTGATCTACGAATAAATAAAGCTAACTGCCCCGAAACTCTGTGTTCTTCCTTATTTTTCTGGCAATATTATCACTCGGGCGCTATGCCACCCTTTACATATTCGTTCTATGAACAAGTCGCAGTATCCCGAGTAGCTGACACAGTATCAATCGAACCCTTTGATAAAACATCAACCCAGTTGCAACGCACCTAACAGGTTGACAAGGTGCTGAGATAAAATAAGTCAGGCTAACCAAAAGGAACTGCAAAGTACAAATACACTCGCAAAACATATAAGCTAGCAAGCTCTTTACATATCAATATAAATTAATTACATCCAATATATCCATACAAACTTTTACAACACTGGTATACTTATGTGCAGGATACAAGTAAAACTACTGCTGCAGCAGAAGAATGTTTGTCTGTTCCTCAAATAAGTCGACAATTTCTTCTGCTCGACAATCCACCGCCTGGTAATGTGGAACCATGTCCCAGGTCGAACCTGCCGGCGGAGTCGGCGGCCCAGCAGCAACAGCTGCAACGTCTATGTCAGGCCTATGCAGTCGCACCAGTGACAAAGCAGCCTTGGCACCAGCCACTAACTGCTGCCGCACGCACTCGCGAACCGCACTTAAATCCTGAAACTTAGCTAGGAGAGCCAACAGGCTCGAAGGGACGGCGTCTAGCGAAAACATCATCTGGTAGATATTCCTCAGGCACGACTGCGTTTTCTTCAGAAAGTGGAGTACTCGAGAAGCACGATCCTGCAGGGTCGCAAGTGCGATCGCACGATCATGGTCCATCCAAAAGTACCCACTTGCCTGCAGCTGTTCCTGGGTCAGGTCGTTCATTCAAATGACGATCCTGTCTTTCTCATCCTGCGGATGACGAGCACTGACAACTACACCAGGAAAAAAAGGCATAATATGAAGACAAGGAACTACCGCGATTGACTACAAGAAAAGATAAGAGGGCAAGAAGCTAACACTTGAACTGATCGCCCAACTGCGTCACCTCCTCCAATAGATACTGCTCTCGGGCAGTAGCCTTCTCCGCCCTCGACTTCCATACATCCGCGTTACCGCGGAGGATGGGCAACTCATGTTCCAGCTGCTTAACGCGATTGCGCAGTCGCGAAAGTAGGGACAACTCATCCACCCTTGAATGCGACTGCACCAAGGTCTCATCAGCGGGTGGCGGATCCCGAGGATCACTTGAAGGACCACTCGAGACACCCTATCACGAACCAAACAAAGCAAAATAAGAGGCTGAAGATACACTAACGAAAGGCTTTGATACATTCAAAAATAACAAAGTCTTGACTGGGGCACCCCCATAAAAGCATTGTCTCACGGACATAAAAAGGTAAAGAACTAGAGCTATTACATATAAACTAAGGAGCGACATGTTTCTTCTACTTCGACTTCGGCCTCGGGGGCTTCATCGCATCCGTGGAAATTTCCGACGCCACGGACTTTCCGGTGGCAGCCCCAGATGCCACCGCCTTCGCAGCTTTCGCTTGACGCCGCTCCTAGGAGTACTTGGCGAGTTTCTCGATAAGCTGGGGACCATAATTTTTGCATTTACCAGCAAAGGGAGCAAACACTACCCGCTGGCCTCCAGCGTCGACAGGCATCGCCTCAGAGATAGCAGCAGGATCCATCTCCACACCATGGGTTTACACCGTTGCGAGTGCCATGGTGGCGCCGACAGAGCGCTGTGAGTTCTTGAAGTCAGCAGGGATTCCTCCAGCCAGAGACTCCACCAAGTCGTCGAGATTGTCGATCATCCCGGCCTTGGGAGTTAAGTCCTCAAGGATGCGACTAAGCACATCCTTCGCCTTCCCAAGCGTCTCCTGGAGGGATACGCTGCGATCCTCGACTGCGGCGATGGCACCAGCCAAAGCATCCGCGCAGTGCAGAGATTGGGCATCAAAACTCAAGCCGCCGGCATCTACATACATAAAAGCATTAGTATAACAATCATACGTTAAAGTACAGAAGAGCAAAGCATATCCAGATGAACAAGAAATACCTGAGAGGGACTTGGCAATCGAGAGAAGCTGCTCCTCGAACAACTTCTCCCTCTCAGAAGTGGAGGTAAGGAGATCATACTCTCGCTTCCACGACTCCTCCAAAGCTGCGACTGCCTCGTCACGATTCTTCATCGCCGCGGCCAATGTCTTCTCCAATGCAGCACCATGGCGAAGTAATTCATTATGCTTAGCTGCAACATACGAGGAGTGTTACCAAATTGAATCAATAATATCCGCAACAGACAAAGACGAAGTCAAGACTTACTTTCGACAATGCGATGGCGATTGTCCAATCGCGCATGCTGTCGACCCATGTTAAGGACCTGCTCTGCCAGGAGGGCGTCTTCCTTCACGATGAGCTGCATTAGAGACATTTAAAGTTCAAGTAAACCACGTCAAGAACAAATTCGTCTGCCAACTACAAGATACTTACATGATCCTCCACAGACTCCGAAGAAGGCTGTTGCACAGTCATTCGGGTAACCATCTTATGCTCCCGGCATGCGGGGAACTCGATGAATTATGCCCGGAGTGGGCCGCCAATGGAGGAGAAGGAGACCGCAAAGCCACCTTCTTGGACTTGGAGTCGACGACTCCGGACTCCTTCAAAATTTGGACGTCATTAGAAGACGACGTCGCCGCTTGACTGAAACACAAATCAAGCAAAAATTTCAAGACAGATGGCAACTCAAAGACGAAACCAAAACAAAGTCGCGAATACAGGACTCACCAGTCAAATCTATCAAGATCGAAGGACTGCTCCTCCGACTCCGACGATTCCTTTGGCAGTCGAAGCTTCTTCCGGGAAGGAGGAGCCATAGAGCGCATGGGAACAGCGGGAATCAGCTCCTCTGCACCAATAGATGGGCCTTCTTGAGTCGAAGGAGATGAAGCATCCGAATCCTTGCTACGAGAACGCTTGCGAGTGTCCAGGTCGCTGGACTCGGGGGCCCCCTCCTCCTCTTCAAGTGGAACGGTCGATTCCGACTCGTCCTCTTCATCCACTTCGTGAGGAATAACCCCCTCAGGAAGAGGGGGCAAACTGGGAGACACCTTCCAATCCTGCATATAGAAAACAATTCATTATACGTCAAGAAATTAGAAGAAATCGACAAATAAAGCTGCTTCGTAGCACAATTCTACCTCAGGAGGAGGGTTACAGGCGTCGAAGGGAGGCACGACTGACTCGCCTGGGAGAACCTCCTTGGTGGTGTACTTTGTCACCAGTCACAACCTCTTATCTACTTCACCTGCGGAAATGCCATCGGCAGATATGCGAGTGGCATCATCCGCACCAGCCCATCGGAACATGGGGTGGACTTTGGCCTGCAGGGGATGGATGCGACAGCACAGCCATGTGCGAATGAGGGTGGCGCCTCCCTCTTCTTTACCCATGCGGCTCTCGAGGTCGCAGACGCGCTTGTACAACACTTCCATCTCCTCGGACTCGACAGGCATAACTACATTCTTCCAAGAACGCCTCCTCTTGCACGGTGTCACGAGATCGAAGGGCGCGAGTCCGTAGTGCTCTCCGTCGGCCTTCTGGTCGCGGATGTAGAACCACTTGTCTCTCCACCCTTGGACGATCACCATGAGTTTGATATCAAAATATGTGGCGGAGGAGTCAACTGGATTCCGCAGCCTCCTACGTTGTTGATACATTGCAAATGTATCTATAATTTTTGATGTTCCATGCTTGGTTTTATCCACTTTCTTGTGTTTTGTTCCAACTTTGGAGTACTTTTCATATGATTTCTTGGACTAACCTATTAACAAGAGCCATAGTGCCAGCTGCCTATTTTCTGCTGTTTTTGGTTCCAGGAAAGTCAGAAAATGAATATTCTTGGAATTGGACAGGACAAAAGCCAAAGTGCCTATTTTTCCGAAGGGATCAAGTGCCAGAATACGAGACGGAGAGGGGCCAGGGGCCGGCCACACCACCTGGACGCGCGGCCAGGCCTGGCCCGCGCCAGGGGGTGGTGTGGTGGCTCCCGGCACCCCCTCGGCCTCTCCTTCCGCATATAAGTTGCCCTTGGGACGAAAACTCTAAGTACCCGATCAAAAATCCACGAAAGAGTCTGTAGCCACCGTCATCTCCATCCCTAGATCAGGAGGGATCTGAAGCTCTTCCCGGCACCATGCCGGAGAGGGGAATTCACCCTGGAGGCCTTCTTCATCACCATGCAAGCCTCCGGTGTGATGCGTGAGTAGTTCATCCTTGTACTATGGATCCATGTAGTAGCGAGATGGCTGATTTCTCCTCCTTTGTGCTTTCATGTTTAGATCTTGTGAGCTCCGTTCATGATCGAGATCATCTATTTGTAATCCATACATGCTGTGTTTGCGGGGATCCGATGGATATTGAGATGCTATTTCAGATTGATTATTGATTCTATCATGTCTTTGTTATTTGAGATCTTGCATGCTTTCCGTTGTTAGTAGCTATCTTGGCCAAGTAGATGCTAGCAACTCCAAGAGTTAGTATTTATGCTCGATAGTGGGTTCATGCCTCTGGTAATCTGGGGAAGTGACAAAAATCTCTAAGGTACTAGATGTGTTGTTGCTACTAGGGAGAAAACAACGATCCTTTGTTCATAGAACAATTGTATTGTTTACTTTACACGCAGTTCGTAAAGCAATAATCTGTTGCTTGCAACTTAATACTGGAGGGGGTTCGGATGATAACCTGAAGGTGGATTATTAGTCATAGATGAAGTTGGATGGCGGTCTATGTATTATGTTGTAATGCCCAATCAAGTCTCAAAGGAGTCAAGATGATTAGTATATGCATGTATTGCTTTCTCGGTGTTTGTCAATTGCCCCGCTGTAATTTGTTCACCCAACATGTTATCTATCTAAGGAGAGCCACCTGTAGTGAACTATGGATCCCGGTCCTTTAGTTTACATACAATCTACAATCTTTTACTGCTTTGTGTTTACTTTCTGCAAACTTTTACTTCTTTCCATTCGATACGTTCAATCCTTTGTTTTCCGCAAAACACGGTGAGATTGACAACCACATCGCAAGTTGGGGACAAAGTTCTGTTGTTGTGTTGTGCAGGTCTCCATGTTTCTACTAGCACCGGTAGTGCGCCCTGCCAAAGCTCAGCTAGTAACACCTTTGGGGTGTTTCCTTGCTCCTACTGGTTTGATTAAACCTTGGTTTCATAACCGAGGGAAACTTGTTGATGTGCTCATCATACCTTCCTCTTGGGGTTCCCATCAATCTCTACATCAACCACGAGCCATCAACACTTTTCTAGGCGCCGTGCATTGGGCCATCAAGCATTTTTCTGGCGCCGTTGCCGGGGAGTCAAGGACATCTTCACAAGGGGAGTCCCTCACAATCAATCTCTTTACTTTGTTGTTTTTGTTTTGCTTAGTTTCTTTTTGCTTTGTTTGCTTGTTTTGTTCTTCAAAAAACACAAAAAAATTAGTTTTACTAGTTTGCTTTCTTATTTGAAAACCCAAAAAAATGACTACTCTTGAGAACACTAAGTTGTGTGACTTCACTAGCACCAACAACAATGATTTTATGAGCACACCTATTGCTCCACCTGTGGCTAAAAATACTTTCTTTGAGATAAAACCTGCTTTTCTCAATCTTGTTATGAGAGAACAATTTTCTGGTATTGGTAATGAAGATGCTGCTTCCCATCTAAATAACTTTGTTGAACTTTGTGAGATGCAAAAGCATAGGGATATAGATGGTGATATTATTAAGCTGAAATTGTTTCCTTTCTCTTTGAGAGGAAAAGCTAAAGAATGGTTGAATTCCTTAACTAGGAATAGTATTGATTATTGGACTAAGTGCAAGGATGCTTTTATTGGAAAATACTATCCTCCTGCTAAGATTATATCCATGAGAAGTGAAATAATGAAGTTTAAACAACTTGATAATGAGCATGTTGCTCAAGCTTGGGAAAGAATGAAATCTTTGGTAAAGAATTGTCCCACTCATGGACTGACTGCTTGGATGATCATCCAAACTTTTTATGTAGGATTGAACTATTTTTCAAGGAACCTATTGGATTCAGCTGCTGGAGGTACCTTTATGACCATCACTTTGGGTGCTGCAACAAAACTATTGGATAATATGATGGTTAATTATTCTGAATGGCATACTGAGAGAGCTCCACAAGATAAGAAGGTAAATTCTGTTGAAGAAACCTCCTCCTTGAGTGATAAGATTGATATTATTATGTCCATGCTTGTTAATGGGAAAGCCCATATTGATCCAAATAATGTTCCTTTAGCCTCTTTGGTTGCTCAAGAAGAGCAAGTTGATGTGAACTTCATAAGAAATAACAATTTTGGCAACAATGCTTATGGAAATTCTTACAACAATAATAAGAGTGCTCCCTCTGAACTTGAAGTTATGCTTGAAGAGTTTATTAGTAAACAAACTACTTTCAATAAAACTCTCGAGGAAAAACTCTCTAATGCTGAAAGAAATATAGCATCTTTGGCTGAAGCTCAATCTTCTTTGAATAAAATGGCTGCTAAACCTGAAACTAATGACAATCCCTTTGCACCTACTAATGCCATACAAGTAAGATTTGATGAAAATGTTAGACTATTAGCTGAATTACATGCTAAGTGGGAAAGAGAAGATGAAATTGCTAGAAACATTAGTGTTTCTACTATCACCACCACTAGTGTTGAGGCTAGTAATAGTTCTACTACTTTAGATGATAAAGTTGATTTTGATCTTGATGGTTGCAACATCTCTGAAGTTATTAAGTTCCTACAAAAGCTTGCTAAAAGTCCTAATGCTAGTGCTATGAACATGGCTTTTACAAAACACATTACTGATGCTCTCATAAAGATTAAAGAAGAAAAGATGAAACATAAAGCTTCTATTCCTATAAAGCAAGAAGATGGTTGGGAACCCATCATTAATATGAAAGTGAATAACTTTGATTTCAAAGCTTTGTGTGATCTTGATAGTAGTGTTTCTATTATGCCTAGAAGGATTTATGATATGCTTGATTTGCCTCCTCTTGAAGATTGCTATTTGAATGCCCCACTTGATGCTAATGATAAAAAGAAACTCATGGGGAGTCTTAATGATGTTCTTATTATGGTTAATGATTCCTATGTCTCCGTTGATTTCTATGTTTTGGATGTTGAATACAATGCTTCTTGTCCTATTACTTTGGGAAGACCTTTTCTTATAACTATTGGTGCCATCATTGATATGAAAGAAGGCACAATTAAATATCAACTCCCACTCAAGAAAGGTATAGAACACTTCCTTAAAAAGAGAAAAGATTTCTTTTGCTTCTCCTATGAAAACAAAATTTGGTCTTAATGCTTCTTCATTTGAGAACACTTGATTCTTTCTTTGCTTCTTATGCCTAACTTAAAGGCGTTAAAGAAAAGTACTTGTTGTGAGATAACCCAAGAGTTTTAGATGAGTCTTGGAAGTTATTACCTCTGTAATAACCTCTCCTTATCCTTTTTATTTGCTTTTTGTGCTAGGAGTAACCTCTAATGAGAGTGAAGTAATGATTGGGAAAGTTGCTGTCCCGAAACAGATTTCTGTGCTTCACCGTAAAAATTCCTGAGAGAGCTCTGTACGTCGGATTGAGCTGTAATGTTTTGTTCTTCTGCCCCAGGTTGTTATATAACTTTCGTTAGTTCAACACTTTTTGATTTGAGCAACAGAAGGTCTTCGAAAAAATTCGTCTTTACCTGCTGGTCTGTTTTGACAGATTTCTGCCATTTTCTGCATTTGCTTCTTGTTGGTTCCTTCTTGAGTTCTTTTGGGGAATTGAGATTTTTGAGGGAAGTGCTACATTAGCTAGTGTTCTAATGGAAGTTTATTTGGTGTTAGAACTGAACCTTGAGACTTATTTATCTTAAGTGCACTAATGTTGCTAATGAGATTGTGTGAAGTTTTGTATGAAGGAAAAATTTCACGTGTATGGAAGGAATGAGTAATGAGATGAAGGATGGACTAAAGCTCAAGCTTGGGGATGCCACGCGTGTCACCCCAAGAAATATCCAAGAAGTACAAGCGTCAAAGCTTGGGGATGCCCAAGGCATTCCCCTTCTTCATCAATAAAAATTCCAGGTTTCTTCCAAACGCTTCATTTTTATTGTTTCATGCACAGTTGTGTTTTTCTTGGAGCGTCTTCTTTTTCGTTTTTGTTTTGGTTTTTAGTTTGCTTGGTTTGCTCAGTTTTCTGAATAAGTTGGTTGGACCCCCTCTTTCACACTTTGTTTTGCGAATAGTTTGGTTTGGTTTGGAAAAGAGTAGGAAAGTTCATGCTTATGTGGTAAAAAGAGCTCGTTTTTGACTGTGGCCTATGCTTTGTCATGCCATGCTTGATATTGTTTTGGCTTTATGCTTAGTATTCTTTGCTGTAGCATGACTTGTTATAAACAATTGAGATTGCTTAATGTGCCTTGGATGAATCATGCGTTGTTTTAGCATATTAAAGCATAGTATAGTGGTATTCTCCTTTGATGCTTTATTTGGGTTGACTTGGCACATGCTCACACCATGTTATGACTATCACAAGTCACCATAATCCTTTATGATACTTTAGTTTTCAACTTGTAGTATCACTTTATGCTTTGATCAATGATGTTTTGTCGCTCTGCATGATTATGGCCATTATTGCTCTCTTAGTTTGTCGCTCCTAGTCTTTTGCTAGCCTCCACCACCAAGTATGAGTTCCACTCATGCATCCAACTCCCTAAACCAAGTTATTCCAAAGAGTCCACCATACCTACCTACTAGCTTATGCTATTCCAAGTATATTCATGCTTTTGTTTACCTTCCACTTGTTATGAGAAAACTAGTGATTAAAGCTCTCACGAACTTGATGGCACACTTTACTTTACTTTCCCTTAATAAACTTGAACCATTGTGTCTTCTATGTTGTATATGCTTGCACTTATTTGTTGGGAATTAGCAGAACCATGCTTTCATGGGGAACGCTTTCAACATTGCACTTGGTACTTGTACCTAGTTGATATCATGCTCTTTTGTATATGGATGTGGTCGGTGTGAAATGAAATGGGAGCTTGTAAGTCCATGGAGTTATGTATATGTGTTAGAGAAACGCCTGGGCCGCTAGTCTAATCCATGCTGACATGGTGGAAACCTACATCGTAACCATAATGAGCTGTCTATGAAGCATTCTTCTTATAAAAAAAAGAGTCCTATATTGAGAAAAGAGAAAAAGAAAAAAAAGATACTATGAAAAGAGGAAAGAGAGAAAAAAGCACCATATTCCCATGGTAAATAAGAAGAATGTTGAGATGCTTGTTGTCTGCTTGCCTTGCCATTTTGATATGGGGATTCTTCCGTATCATCGGGCAAGGGGTACCCCGTTGGCGGTTCTCAATGATACACATGTACTTACAATGACAAGAACTTACCGGTGACTAAACTTGAGTAGCATGAGGAGCGGCCCTCGTATACAAGGGACATGAGATTTCTGACTTATACTTCGTCAAGCATGTACACCATAGTTTGTTCACTTTAACCTTAATCACTTCAAGATGCTTATGAAAGGGGCAATGAGAGCTGAAAGCTTTAAGTATCATAATTTTTGGAAGCTCTTTATGAGACTTGAATCCCTACTTCCTTTTACAAAGGCCTTTCTTCCACCATTATATTCAGTCTCCACCTTCTATCTTTATGCACCTACTTTGAGAGCATAGTGGCCATTCTTAGTTCTATGTGCATTGTCCCAAGACTAGTTGATTGATGCATAACTTGTTATTTCTTGTTTGAAACTATTGTATCTAGTCACTCTTATGAACTTTGAAGGTGTCCTATGCATTTATATTTGCTACTCTATTGAGGGACAAGCTGAATACTTTTATGCTATGTTTTCTTTATGTGAAACAAACAATCATCTTGCAAAGCATTGTTATTCATGAATCTTTCGTTTGTGCCTTTTCATGTTGCATCATAGTTTCTTTGCTTATTGCTAGAACTTTGTCTTTCATGTTTTGATTGAAGTACTATGATCCCAGCCTTGAATTTTTTGCAAATACTTTGATCAAGTCTTTGATGGTGCATGTCACCTCAAAAATTATTTCTTTTTATCACTTACCTACTCGAGGATGAGCAGGAGTTAAGCTTGGGGATGTTGATACATTGCAAATGTATCTATAATTTTTGATGTTCCATGCTTGGTTTTATCCACTTTCTTGTGTTTTGTTCCAACTTTGGAGTACTTTTCATATGATTTCTTGGACTAACCTATTAACAAGAGCCACAGTGCCAGCTGCCTATTTTCTGCTGTTTTTGGTTCCAGGAAAGTCAGAAAATGAATATTCTCGGAATTGGACGGGACAAAAGCCAAAGTGCCTAGTTTTCCGGAAGGGATCAAGTGCCAGAATACGAGACGGAGAGGGGCCAGGGGCCGGCCACACCACCTGGCCACGCGGCTAGGCCTGGCCCGTGCCAGGGGGTGGTGTGGTGACTCCCGGCACCCCCTCGGCCTCTCCTTCCGCCTATAAGTTTCCCTCGGGGCGAAAACCCTAAGTACCCGATCAAAAATCCATGAAAGAGTCTGTAGCCGCCGTCATCTCCATCCCTAGATAGGGAGGGATCTGAAGCTCTTCCCGACACCCTGCCGGAGAGGGGAATTCACCCTGGAGGCCTTCTTCATCACCATGCAAGCCTCCGGTGTGATGCGTGAGTAGTTCATCCTTGGACTACGGATCCATGTAGTAGCTAGATGGCTGGTTTCTCCACCTTTGTGCTTTCATGTTTAGATCTTGTGAGCTCCGTTCATGATCGAGATCATCTATTTGTAATCCATACATGCTGTGTTTGCGGGGATCCGATGGATATTGAGATGCTATTTCAGATTGATTATTGATTCTATCATGTCTTTGTTATTTGAGATCTTGCATGCTTTCCGTTGTTAGTAGCTATCTTGGCCAAGTAGATGCTAGCAACTCCAAGAGTTAGTATTTATGCTCGATAGTGGGTTCATGCCTTTGGTAATCTGGGGAAGTGACAGAAATCTCTAAGGTACTATATGTGCTATTGCTACTAGGGAGAAAACAACAATCCTTTGTTCATAGAACAATTGTATTGTTTACTTTACACAGATTAAATAAAGCAATAATCTGTTGCTTGCAACTTAATACTGGAGGGGGTTCGGATGATAACCTGAATGTGGATTATTAGTCATAGATGCAGTTGGATGGCGGTCTATGTATTATGTTGTAATGCCCAATCAAGTCTCAAAGGAGTCAAGATGATTACTATATGCATGTATTGCTTTCTCGGTGTTTGTTAATTGCCCCGCTGTAATTTGTTCACCCAGCATGTTATCTATCTAAGAAGAGCCACCTCTAGTGAACTATGGATCCCGGTCCTTTACTTTACATACAATCTACAATCTTTTACTGCTTTGTGTTTACTTTGTGCAAACTTTTACTTCTTTCCATTCGATACGTTTAATCCTTTGTTTTCTGCAAAACACGATGAGATTGACAACCTCATCGCAAGTTGGGGACAAAGTTCTATGGTTGTGTTGTGCAGGTCTCCACGTTGCTACTAGCACCGGTAGTGCGCCCTGCCAAAGCTCAGCTAGTAACACCTTTGGGGTGTTTCCTTGCTCCTACTAGTTCGATTAAACCTTGGTTTCATAACTGAGGGAAACTTGCTGTTGTGCTCATCATACCTTCCTCTTGGGGTTCCCAACGAGCTCTACATCAACCACGAGCCGTCAACACTTTTCTAGGCGCCGTGCATTGAGCCATCAGTCGTAGACTACAGAACCAGATGTTGACTGGTATTTCAGCTTGAAAATCCTCTTAAAGAGGCCAAAGTGTGGCTCGACTCCGAGCCAGCACTCGCAAAGAGTAATATAGCAGGCGATGTGGAGAATAGAGTTTGGGGACAGCTGATGCAGCTGGAGCCCATAGAAGCAAAGGAGGCCCCTGAAGAAAGGATGCAGGGGCAGAGAAAGACCACGGATGATGAACGCAAGGAACATCACCCGAAAACCAGCAGGAGGACAAGGAATTACCTCGCCACCTGGCACTCGCGAATCATCCTCCATGGATGATAGAACTCCATCTTGGCGCAGGAGACGGAGCTCAGAGGATTTGATGATGGATGCGCGCCACGCACCATTGGTGACGCGGGTACCCGTGCCCTTCTTCTTCCCGGCGCAGGCGGCACTGGTGCCCACAGTGGCGGAGCCGCTCTTCTTCTTGGCAGCAACAATGGCGGCGGCGGACTCAGCGGTGGCGCCTCCCTTATTTTTCCCCATCTTGCGATGGCGGTGCGAGCGAAGGAAGTAGCTCGGGAAGGTGCGGAGTTGGTCTAGCGCCATGAAGAGGACAAGCGCTAGGAAGCAGAGAGCAGTGGCAATGGCAATGGAAGCACAAGCAGAGAAAGGGGAGATGGGAAAAAGTACCTACGCAGCTGCGCTGCTACTTAACCCCCTTGCGGATGCCATCCAACGGCCAGCAGAAACCCTATTGGACGCGTGGCACACATCGCTGTCGACACATGGAGAGGCCAAAACACAAAACGTCCCCCACTATCTCCATTACGCGCGGAAATTGAGGAGACGCAGTTAAAATGGAAGATTACGCACGCCCGGTCAAATCGAAGTCAGAAAGTGGGACCCACCGCTCGTCACGTCCCGTCAAAGCCGCTCACGTGGGCAACTGAGGTCATCACATCATCAGCACTAATGTCATCAAGATGAGCATTAGAAGACTTCGACTACTTTAGTCCTTGCTCGAGTCTTCGACTCCACCAAGCACTCGGGGGCTACTCCCATAGAGAGCGTCGGTCGTGCACCCAACGATTCTTTTTTATGCAGGAATATGAACATTCAAAGCATACCCAACCACTCGAATCTACGATTCGATTATGGATCATGGGTTACTCCCATAGGGAGCGCCAGAAGCAAATTCGACTGAAACAAGCAACAAAAGATGACGATAGTCGCAAAAAGTTCTTTAGTCCCTGCCTGAGTCTTCGACTCAACCAGGCACTCGGGGGCTACTCCCATAGGGAGCGCTGGTCGCGCACCCTATGATTATTTGTACACCGTACTGTGTGTTGATAACATCCACACTCGAATGCTATGGCAACTCCGCCTCATACTTTCCCTACAAAGAGACTGTGTCTCCTGGGCCACCCAAATCATCTCCGTGATGACAAATATTCGGATGCCGCGCTTATAGTGTGAAGATAAGACCTGAAGAAGGCCTGGCAACACATCTGCTGCGCACTACCAGAAACATATCCGTACCTGCAGGTATGATGAATATGCCTTGACGGACACGTCGAGTGCTCACACTTATACACTGGAATTCAACTCCTGTAAGACCTCCGCAGCTTGAGTCGAATTATGCCAACACTTTTCCGAATTCGAGTCCGGGGACTCGAGTTTGAGTAGATTACGTTGTTTTGCCCTAAGGCAGTTAACTGATACTGATGCATCGGCTAAATCAGGCACGCATATCAACAATCCCTATGACATGAACTAAACAGTCGAAAAAAATACTCAATCATGCATTCGAATGGCTTCATAAAGTCCCCAGTCGAATCTACGATTCCACTGGACACTCGGGGGGCTACTGACATGGGTATACCCTACATGTACTCGAGTTTTGTATATACGGCCTGGATACAGCGGAAGCCCACGGCATTGCCAAGGCCCCAAATGGAGAACTCGAGTGGCCCGCGGACTCTCGGTTGCTTGCGGGACAAGAAGAAGCTAAAGATAGAAAGTTTAAAAGGAAAACCCTAACTTGTAACCGGCTCGACCTACTACCTGAGACCTAGCCTATCTATATAAAGGCTAGGAGGGGGCGGCGAGGAGGACACACGCAACCCTAGTTTCCATAACTCTCGCTAGATTGCATCTGCATGCCCCTGTAATCTTCGATTCCTTCGTTAATTCCAAGAGCAGACAAGCAGGAGTAGGGACCTCTACGAGGCCTGAACCTGGGTAAACCTTACGTTCCTGTGTGCTTGTTTGCTAGCCGACTAATGCCTCCAGCGCTTCCTCCTTCTCCAAAACCCAAGTCCATAACAATGGGCATTGATGAGTTAAACCCTCGTCACTAGCCTTCATGTTGCAGAACCTGCGATCCTCGCAGTTCATTCTACCTGCCCTGGATAGTGAAATTACAAGTATTTAATTTAGTGACTAAAACAAACATTAAGTGACTAAAAAAGCATCTAAATACAAAAATCAATTTCTATCTACATGAATCAAATTCTAATTACCGGAATACAAGAATCAAAATACAAGCATTTAATTTGGTAACTAGTAGTGTACTACAAGCGCATCATCGAGTGACTAAAACAAGCATCTAGTGAATACAAGCATCAATGGTACAAAACTACCGCAGCCATCGTTGGAGCACTTGATATACACTGTCGCACTGATGTTGTGCATGATGACTTCCAAACTTGTGGCATCCAGAACCGTGTAATCCATCTGAAGTTCATTAAGAAATTCAAGAATTACTACAAGCGTTTAGCAGGGACCTAGACCTAGATCTAGAGTTTACCGGGGACCTAGACCCCATCACCGGTGACCTAAAGCTACAAAACATCACTGACGCAGTGACCTAGATCAAGCACAGACATGATGCCGTAGAAGGAGGAGCACTTACCCGTGAGCGTGCAGCCGCCGCTGCCACCAACATCATTGGGGAGGGGAGTGGATTTGGTGGTCGCCAGGGAGGGGGTCGGATTTGGGTTGGATTTGGGTATAGTGGTGGGGATCAGGGAGGGTTAGCGAGGAGCATCATGATGAGTCGGTCCCACACGGGATTAGATTTGGGTCTCATGGGCACCTTCTATGAAGCTGACGAGTGGGTCCCGTGGGCGCCGTTTGTGAAGCTGACGAATGGGTCAATATACGGAGTAAAATCACACTTTGTTTTGGTATGTGAAAAACTAGATAAATATAAATTACAATTGGACGCTATTTATAGTCTATTCGTTGCACATAAAGCGTTACTTAATCGCGGCAACAACTAATTTTTTGTTATTATCTTATCCAACTGCACACAACGACTATTAGTTATCCAGTTCAGGAAGATATGACCATTGCTTGTCATATCAGTCTTTCGCATAGTTCAAGAAGAGATAACGAGTCGAAGGGAGGAAGGTGATCCTTCTAGGACCCACCACCCAATTTGAGGTTAGAATTCGTGTACTTTTTTTTATCAAGCTCAAATCTTATGAAATATATTTTATGTAACTCAATTTATTTTGAAGTCTTCCCGCCTCATATGTGGTGAAAATGACCATGACATGGATTTATGTGAGATGCAGGATGAACTGAGACCTATTATCCGCACAGTTGGACAATCTCGTCAAGAACTTCTATTTTCCATGGCACAACATTCAGAGGATGAATGAGAAGTCAAGGAAATGCCAGTTGTTGGGTTGATCGAGGTTATTAGTGGCAGTCTAGAAGCGACATTACTTTAGGGTGGACTGATGCAGAATTTTAATTGGCAAAGGGCACATAAGATAGTAGCTAGTGGAAAGGACTTCCCATTGACATTTCCATCCCAACAACAGCTATAGATGGTTATTTGCTATGGTGAATTCAACCTGCCAGAAATATGAACAAAAATGATGGTTCGGAATGCTTTCACTGTCATACAACCCAAGGGAAGGTTGCATACAGTATGGGTAGAAGCTGAAGGTGTCCATGATAGTATGAAGCACTATGAGTGTATATGTGAAATTGGCTCTCTGATTGGATCTGTGGAGAAGGTCGATCTATAGATTCTTGATTTCGATATTGTTCCATTCAAGGTTACCGTTAAAAGCATCTGTAGTTTCCCAATCGTAAAAGAGTTTTATGTTAAACCTTTCTTGTATAATGTTGTGTTTAATCTAGATTGTGTTGAGTAGTCTGGCACATTATAAAATGAAGAAGTTGAGACAAATGGCGGGACAAAAGAGTTGGTAGAACTAAAATATTATGGGTGGCACCATAACATTTTCGGACAGGTAGAACATCATAGATCTATCTATCACACGATATAAATGACGTTTTTTCGTCACCAAATTTGGCATAGATGGCCATCCATGACGTTCTTCCCCTGATCCACGTCATGTATTGATCTGAATGTTGTAGTTCTGGTTGTACCATTTGTATACATTGGATGATAATAAGTGAACTCCATACAAACATATAAAATAATTAAATTGTATGTTTGCAAAGATAGTAGAGTGCACATCATTTGATTTTAATTGGTTATTACTATAAGCAATTCTATTTCATTACCAAGTATAGTTCATGCACATGTTGTCGGCTTATTATTGAACCCATTGTAACTTATCGGGAATAAATTCATGCCATCCGTTAATTTTAATCTAAGAGTTCAAATAAATATGGTTACCTTGTCATATACTAGACTTCTATTAAGATTTGTTAGTCATACACTCTAGATATATTTACCATAAATATGTACACGCTATATAGTTTATACACTTGTAAAAGTTAGTTCAAGAAGAAAATTTTGCTAGAAACTACAACTTAATTTTAGCGAGAAAGCAAGTTTATCTAAATATATACATAATAAATATATAATTAATAACATTTACAATTAACATGTGGCAAAACTTATATATATATATGGTTCACTATGGCAAATAAATAACACAAAGTATAAAAGTTTAGTATAAATTATAATTGTGTTAGTTTGTCTTGGTTCTAAATTTCGCTTGACAAGAATTGCTAAAGTGGGGACATGTGACAACTGAAACATTTATCACTACACATTCACCAATTGAAGTGAATGTAATCAACTTACATAAATAAGATTCTATTCTCAACTTCTCAAGTTTTATAGTAGTAAAAGTGTGAGATCAGAAAAGTATAAATTGTCTATAAGAATTATATCAACCAATTGAAGCAACACGATTTTATATATAAAGATGGAATGTATTACTTTGTAGCGTTGCTTGAGACTTGTGACATGCTGATCTTGTAGAGTCAATCTTTCAATTTTTGACTTCACGTTAAAATTATTACTTTATTTATTTTTGAACTTGAGGAGCTATGTGAGCGCGTCATCCACTAGAGTCGGTAACATTTAGATCAACACATGCGGCATCGAGGAGGAGACCCTCGTCCAGAACCTCCGTCTCGATATGAAACACCACCTCTAACTGGGCCTCGCACGGAGGGTCTCGTTCTTCCACTACATGGATGATTGGCTGCTAGACACTGTCTATGAGCGGATAAAGCAGGCATTGTACATGGAAGACACGTACATCATCCAGGAGGGGGGCCCATTGAATAGATGTTGTTCATTATCCGGAGTAGTCTTAAGAGAATCACCATTAATGGTAGCCGGAGTGGCTTCTACAACTGGTCCGGAGACGGTTCAAAAAAAACAGCTCATAATGGTGAGACCTGGACGGGTTTACACATTCTAAGAGAACAATGACCAATGTGCTAATCTCGGATAAGTTCAGTGAACAAGAGCGCTTTTCCCTATTATATTGTGTAAGTTCACCAAATTTCGTGTACACTGAACTCTCTATACCCTCGTAACATCATGGTTACTCAATATGACTTTAATCTATCGTGCACGATCTGTCGGATCCGAATACAAGTTTTTCTTGTTGCCGAAGTGATTCTTTGCGATAACCAATCAGAGTTTGATCTTCTTGCAGCGCCTACAATGTTGGCTCGCCTCCTACGTCTTGGAGATGGGCTTCCTCGTGACGATCTTCTCTAGTTACGAGCATTTCCTACTAATCATGGAGCATGCTATGTCGAGGGGTTCCTACCATGTCTAAGGAGAGTGTCAATATTTAACACAACTTACTTCTCTAATATTCCGCAAGTGACTCACCCCATCACCATAATTAGAGCGGTCCATCCATATAGGGTACCGCACTTCATACTGCTTGAGAACCCTAATGGTGACTTGATCATTGTCCTAAAGATGGGTTGGTGGAAGACGGTATCGGCGACTTCTGCAGGGTGCGCCGAGGGTCTGCTCGACCAGTTGTGCTCATGGCTTGCTGATGGATGATGGCCCAAGATATCTCGAGCCCGTTGGGGAACCCCAAGAGGAAGGTATGATGAGCACAGCAACAAGTTTTCCTCAGTTATGAAACCAAGGTTTAATCGAACCAGTAGGAGCAAGGAAACACCCCAAAGATGTTGCTAGCTAGACTTTGGCAGGACGCACTACCGGCGTCAGCAGCAACGTGGAGACCTGCACAACACAACCACAGAACTCTGTCCCCAACTTACAGTGAGGTTGTCAATCTCACCGGTTTTGCTGAAAACAAAGGATTAAACGTATCGAGTGGAAGAAAGTAATAGTTTGCAAGAAAGTTAACATAAAGCAGTAAACAGTTGATTGTAGATTAATGGTAAAAGAAAGGACCGGGGTCCATAGTTCACTAGTGGTGGCTCTCCTTAAGATAGATGACATGTTGGGTAAACAAATTACAGCGGGGCAATTAACAAACATCGAGAAAGCAATATGCATATACTACTCATCTTGACTCCTTTGAGATTCGGTTGGGCATTACAACATTATACATAGACCATAATCCAATTGCATCTATGACTAATAATCCACCTTCAGGTTATCATCAGAACCCCCTCCAGTATTAAGTTGCAAGCAACGGATAATTGCATTACGCATTGCATGTAAAGTAAACAATACGATTGTTCTATGAACAAAGGATTGTTGTTTTCTCCCTAGTAGGAACAGCACATCTAGTACCTTAGAGATTTCTGTCACTTCCTCGGATTACTAGAGGCATGAACCCACTATCGAGCATAAATACTAACTCTTGGAGTTGCTAGCATCTACTTGGCCAATATAGCTACTAACAACGGAAAGGATGCAAGATCACAAATAACAAAGACATCATAGAATCAATAATCAATCTAAAATAGCATCTCAATATCCATTGGATCCCCACAATCACAACATGTATAATTACAAATAGATGATCTTGATCATGAACGGAGCTCACAAGATCTAAACATGATAGCACAAAGGAGGAGATCCAGCCATCTAGCTACTACATGGACCCGTAGTCCAGAGATGAACTACTCACGCATCACACCGGAGGCTTGCATGATGATGAAGAATGTCTCCATGGTGAATTCCCCTCTCCAGCAGGGTGCCGGGAAGAGCTTCAGATCCCTCCTGATTTAGGGATGGAGATGACGGCGGCTACAGACTCTTTCTTGGAATTTTGATTGGGTACTTAGGGATTCTGAATCGGAGGCATCTTATAGGAAAAAGGGGAGGCTGAGGGGGTGCCTAGGGCGGCCAGACCACCCCCTGGCGCGGGCCAGGCTGGGCAACGCGGCCAGGTGGTGTGGCGCCCCCCTGACCCCTCTCCGTCTCGTATTATGACTCCTTGTGTCCCTCGGTGAAAAACTGACTTTGGCTTTTGTCTCGTCCAATTTCGAGAATATTCATTTTCTGACTTTCCTGGAACCAAAAACAGCAGAAAAACAGGCAGCTGGCACCGTGGCTCTTGTTAATAGGTTAGTCCAAGAAAGTGTATAGAAAGTACTCCAAAGTTGGAATAAAACATAAGAAAGTAGATAAAACCAAGCATGGAACATCAAAAATTATGGATACGTTAGCAACGTATCAACATCCCCAAGCTTAACTCCTGCTCGTCCTCGAGTAGGTAAGTGATAAAAATAAAGAATAATTTTTGAGGTGACATGCACCATCATAAACTTGATCAAAGTATTTGTAAAACATTGATAGCTGGGATTATAGTATTTCAATCATAACATGAAAGATAAAGTTCTAACTATAAGACAAAGCAACTATGTTGCAACATGAAAAGGCACAAACAAAAGATTCATGAATAACAATGCTTTGCAAGACGTTTGTTTGTTTCACATAAAGAAAACATAGCATAGTATTCAGCTTGTCCCTCATAGAGTAGCAAACATAAATGCATAGGACACCTTCAAAGTTCATAAGAGTGTCTAGATATAAATAGTTTAAAACAAGCAATATCAAAGCTATGCATCAATCAACAAGTCTTGGGACAATGCACATAGAACTAAGAATGGCCACTATGCTCTCAAAGTAGGTGCATAAAGATAGAAGGTGGAGACTCAACATAAAAGTAAAAGAAAGGCCTTCATAGAAGGAAGTAGGGATTCAAGTCTCAAAAAGAGCTTCCAAAAATTATGGTACTTATTAGCTTTCAGCTCTCGTTTCCCCTATCATAAGCATCTTGAAGTGATTAAGGTTAAAGTGAACAGACTATGGTGTATATGCTTGACGAAGTATAAGTTGGAAATCTCATGTCCCTTGAATACGAGGGCCACTCCTCATGCTACTCAAGTTTAGTCACCGGTAAGTTCTTGTCATAGTAAGTACATGTGTATCATAGAGAACCGCAAACAGGGTACCCTTGCCCGATGATACAGAAGAATCCCCATATCAAAATGACAAGGCAAGTAGACAACGAGCATCTTAGCAATCTTCTTATTTACAATGGGAATATGGTGCTTTTTTATCTCTTTCCTCTTTTCTCATATCTCTTTTTTTTCTCAATATCGGACTCTTTTTTTATAAGAAGAATGCTTCATAGAAAGCTCATTATGGTTACGCTGCAGGTTTCCACCATGACGACATGGATTAGACCAGCAGCCCAGGCGTTTATCTAACACACATACATAACTCCAGGGACTTACAAGCTCCCCTTTTATTTCACACCGACGACATCCATAGACAAAAGAGCATGATATCAACTAGGTACAAAGTACAAGTGCAATGTTGAAAGTGTTCCCCATGACAGCATGGTTCTGCTAATCCCCAACATATAAGTGCAAGCATATACAACATAGACGACACAATGGTTCAAGTTTATTAAGGGCAAGAAAAGTAAAGTGTGCCATCAAGTTCATGAGAGCTTTAATCACTAGTTTTCTCATAACAAGTTTAATTCGGAAGGTAAACAAAAGCATGAATATACTTGGAATAGCATATGATAATAGGTAGGTATGGTGGACTCTTTGGAATAACTTGGTTTTAGGAGTTGGATGCATGAGTGGAACTCATACTTGGCTTTGGAGGCTAGCAAAAGACTGGGAGCGACCAACTAAGAGAGCAATAATGGTCATAATCATGCAGAGCGACAAAACATCATTAATCAAAGCATAAAGTGATACTACAAGTTGAAAACTAAAGGATCATAAAGGCTATGGTGACTTGGGATAGTCATAACATGGTGTGAGCATGTGCCAAGTCAACCCAAATAAAGCATCAAAGGAGAATACCACAATACTATGCTTTAATATGCTAAAACAACGCATGATTCTTCAAAGGCACATTAAGAAATCTCAATTGTTTATAACATATCATGCTACAGCAAAGAATACTAAGCATAAAGCCAAAACAATATCAAGCATGCCATGACAAAGCATAGGCCACAGTAAAAAACAAGCTCTCTTTACCACTTAAGCATGAGCTTTCCTACTCTTTTCCAATCCAAATGAAACTATTTGAAAACCAATGCATGAAAGAGGAGGTCCAAGCAATTTATTCAGCAAACTAAGAAAACCAAGCAAACAAAAAATCAAAACGAAAACGAAAAAGAAGACGCTCCAAGAACAACACAACTGTGCATGAAAAAATAAAAATGAAGTGTTTGGAAGAAACCTGGAATTTTTATTGATGAAGAAGGGGATGCCTTGGGCATCCCCAAGCTTTGACGCTTTTACTTCTTGGATATTTCTTGGGGTGACACGCGTGGCATCCCCAAGCTTGAGCTTTAGTCCATCCTTCATCTCATTACTCACTCCTTCCATACACCTGAAATTTTTCCTTCATACAAAACTTTACACAATCTTTATTAGCAACATTAGTGCACTCAAGATAATAAGTATTTGGGTTCAGTTCCAACACCAATAAAACTTCCATTAAAACACAAGCTACTGTAGCACTTCCCTCAAAAATCTCAATTCCCCAAAAGAACTCAAAAAGGAACCAACAAGAAGCAAATGCAAATAATGGCAGGAATCTGTCAAAACAGACCAGCAGGTAATGACAATTTTTTTCGAAGACCTTCTGTTGGTCAAATCAAAAAGTGTTGAACTAACGAAAGTTAGATAACAACCTGGGGCAGAATAATAAAAATTCACGCCTCAAAAGGACATACAGAGATTTGACACGAATTTTCATGGTGAAGCACAGCAATCTGTTTCGGGACAGCAACTTTCCCAATCATTACTTTTCTCTCATTAGAGGTTACTCTTGGCACAAAAAGCAAATAAAAAGGATAAGGAGCGGTTATTACAGAAGTAATAACTTCCAAGACTCATCTAAAACTTTTGGGTTATCTCCCAATAAGTACTTTTCTTTAACGCCTTTAAGTTAGGCATAAAAAGCAAGAAAAATAATCAAGTGTTCTCAAATGAAAAAGCATTAAGAGCAAATTTTGTTTTCATAGGAGAGGCAAAAGAAATCTTCTCTCTCTTCTTAGGGAAGTGTTCTATACCTTTCTTGAGTAGAAGTTGATATTTAATGGTGCCTTCTTTCATATCAATAATGGCACCAACAGTTCTAAAAAAGGTCTTCCCAAAGTAATAGGACAAGAAGCATTGCATTCAACATCACATAGAAATCAACGGGGACATAGGCATTGTTAACCATAATAAGAACATCATTAATACTCCCCATGAGTTTCTTTATAGCATTATCATCAAGTGGGACATTCAAATAGTAATCTTCCAGTGGTGGCAAATCAAGCATATCATAGATCCTTCTAGGCATAATAGAAACACTATTATCAAGATCACATAAAGCTTTGAAATCAAAATCATTCACTTTCATATTAATGATGGGTTCCCAACCATCTTCTTGTTTTATAGGAATAGAAGCTTTATGTTTCATCTTTTCTTCTTTAATCTTTATGAGAGCTTCAGTAATGTGTTTTGTAAAGGCCTTATTCATAGCACTAGCATTAGGACTTTTAGCAAGATTTTGTAGGAACTTAATAACTTCAGAGATATTGCAACCATCAAGATCAAAATCATAATTATCATCTAAAGTAGTAGAGCTATTACTAGCCTTAACACTAGTGGTAGTGATAGTAGAAACACTAATGTTTCTAGCAATTTCATCTTCTCTTTCCCACTTAGCATGCAATTTAGCTAATAGTCTAACATTTTCATCAATTCTAACTTGTATGGCATTAGTAGCTGCAAAGGGATTCTCATTAGTTTCAGGTTTAGCAGTCATTTTATTCAAAAAAGATTGAGCTTCAGCCAATGATGCTATATTTCTTTCAGCATTAGAGAGTTTCTCCTCAATAGTTTTATTGATAGCAGTTTGTTTACTAATAAAATCTTTAAGCATAACTTCAAGTTTAGAGGGTGCACTCATATTATTGTTGTAGGAATTTCCATAAGCATTACCATTGTTGGGAGGATAAGGCCTATAATTGTTGTTACAAAAATTATTCCTATAGGCATTGTTGCTAAAATTGTTTTTTTATAAAGTTCACATCAACTTGCTCTTCTTGAGCAACCAAAGAGGCTAAGGGAACATTATTTGGATCAATATGAGCTTTCCCATTAACAAGCATAGACATAATAACATCAATTTTATCACTCAAGGAAGAGGTTTCCTTAATAGAATTTACCTTCTTACCTTGTGGAGCTCTTTCAGTATGCCATTCAGAATAGTTAACCATCATATTATCCAGAAGCTTTGTTGCAGCATCCAAAGTAATGGTCATAAAGGTACCTCCAGCAGCAGAATCCAATAGATTTCTTGAAGAATAGTTCAATCCTGCATAAAAAGTTTGGATAATCATCCAAGCAGTAAGTCCATGAGTGGGACAATTATTTACCAAAGATTTCATTCTTTCCCAAACTTGAGCAACATGTTCATTATCAGATTGTTTAAACTTCACTATTTCACTTCTCATAGATATAATTTTAGCAGGAGGATAGTATTTTCCAATGAAAGCATCCTTGCATTTAGTCCAAGAATCAATACTATTCCTAGTTAAGGAATTCAACCATTCTTTAGCTTTACCTCTCAAAGAGAAAAGAAACAATTTAAGCTTAATAATATCTCCATCTATATCCCTATGCTTTTGCATCTCACAAAGTTCAACAAAGTTATTTAGATGAGCAGCAGCATCTTCATTACCAATACCAGAAAATTGTTCTTTCATGACAAGATTGAGTAAAGCAGGTTTATTTCAAAGAAAGTAGCTTCAGCAACAGGTGGAGCAATAAATGTGCTCATAAAATCATTGTTGTTGGTGCTAGTGAAGTCACACAACTTAGTATTTTCCAGAGTAGTCATTTTTTGTGTGTTTTCAATAAAGAAAGCAAACTAGTAAAACTATTTTTTTGTGTTTTTGATAAAGAAACAAGCAAACAAAGCAAAAAGTAAACTAAGCAAAACAAAAATAACAAAGTAAAGATTTTTGTTATGAGGGACTCCCCTTGTGAAGATGTCCT
Source organism: Avena insularis (assembly GCA_023614405.1). Classification (NCBI taxonomy): domain Eukaryota; kingdom Viridiplantae; phylum Streptophyta; class Magnoliopsida; order Poales; family Poaceae; genus Avena; species Avena insularis. The sequence continues at coordinate 86,965,260 of CM042696.1, read as the reverse complement.
TGACTCCCTGGCAACGGCGCCAGAAAAAGCTTTGATGGCCCAAGATATCTCGAGCCCATTGGGGAACCCCAAGAGGAAGGTATGATGAGCACAGCAGCAAGTTTCCCTCAGTTATGAAACCAAGGTTTAATCGAACCAGTAGGAGCAAGGAAACACCCCAAAGGTGTTGCTAGTTGGACTTTGGCAGGGCGCACTACCGGCGTCAGCAACAATGTGGAGACCTGCACAACACAACCACAGAACTCTGTCTCCAACTTACAGTGAGGTTGTCAATCTCACCAGTTTTGCTGAAAATAAAGGATTAAACGTATCGAGTGGAAGAAAGTAATATTTTGCAAGAAAGTAAACACAAAGCAGTAAATAGTTGATTGTAGATTAATGGTAAAAGAAAGGACCGGGGTCCATAGTTCAGTAGTGGTGGCTCTCCTTAAGATAGATGACATGTTGGGTAAACAAATTGTAGCGGGGCAATTGACAAACATCGAGAAAGCAATATACATATACTACTCATCTTGACTCCTTTGAGATTCTATTGGGCATTACAACATTATACATAGACCGTAATCCAATTACATCTATGACTAATAATCCACCTTTAGGTTATCATCAGAACCCCCTCCAGTATTAAGTTGCAAGCAACGGATAATTGCATTACACATTGCGTGTAAAGTAAACAATACGATTGTTCTATGAACAAAGGATTGTTGTTTTCTCCCTAGTAGCAACAACACATCTAGTGCCTTAGAGATTTCTGTCACTTCCCCGGATTACTAGATGCATGAACCCACTATTGAGCATAAATACTAACTCTTGGAGTTGCTAGCATCTACTTGGCCAAGATAGCTACTAACAACAGAAAGCATGTAAGATCACAAATAACAAAGACATGATAGAATCAATAATCATTCTGAAATAGCATCTCAATATCCATCGGATCCCCGCAAACACAACATGTAGAATTACAAATAGATGATCTTTATCTTGAACGGAGCTCACAAGATCTAAACATGATAGCACAAAGGAGGAGAACCAGCCATCTAGCTACTACATGGACCCGTAGTCCAGAGATGAACTACTCACGCATCACACCAGAGGCTTGCATGATGATGATGAAGGCCTCCATGGTAAATTCCCCTCTCCGGCAGGGTGCCGGGAAGAGCTTCAGATCCCTCCTGGTCTAGGGATGGAGATGACGGTGGCTACAGACTCTTTTGTGGAATTTTGATCGGGTACTTAGGGTTTCTGTATCGGAGGCATCTTATAGGCGAAAGGGGAGGCCGATGGGGTGCCTAGGACGGCCAGACCACCCCCTGGCGTGGGCCAGGCTGGGCCGTGCAGCCAGGTGGTGTGGCTGGCCCCCGGCCCCTCTCCGTCTCGTATTCTGGCTCCTTGTGTCCCTCGGTGAAAAACTGACTTTGGCTTTTGTCCCGTCCAATTCCGAGAATATTTATTTTTTGACTTTCCTGAAACCAAAAACAGCAGAAAACAGGCAGCTGGCACTGTGGCTCTTGTTAATAGGTTAGTCGAAGAAAGTGTATAGAAAGTACTCCAAAGTTGGAACAAAACATAAGAAAGTAGATAAAACCAAGCATGGAACATAAAAATTATGGATACGTTAGCAACGTATCAATGGACGGCTTGGTTAGGCCTTAGGCTTTTAGAAGATATATTTAGGTGATATCAGGGCACATGGCCCCGACATGGACACCCCCTTCATCTATCTTGTAGGTGCACTAGTAGGAAAATGCTTATAGCAGTCATTTTTCTAGTGGCGTCTTAAACAAAATGGGCGCCACTACTGCAAGGAAAACTAGTCGCGGCGTTCGTAAAAGGATGAACGCAGCCACTATAACTTAGTCCTGGCGTTCGGGAGACAGTTAATGCCGGCACTAAGTGGGGACCACGGTGCAAGCTGGGACCAATGTAACCTAGGCACTCAGAAAAAATTAAACACCGCAACTATGTTATAGTGGTGGCATCCGAAGAGTGGCTTAACTCCAAAATTTCGCTCACACTTAACAAGTGCTGCCCGTGCCCTTCCGTCTCTCTTATTCCAACTCTCGTGCGCTTGTTCCTCATCCCAAAATCGCCTCGCGCCATCCCGCCCCACCCCGACCTCGCGCCGCCTCGACCCTACCTCATGCCGCCCTACCCCAATCTGTCCTCGTGTCGCCCGGCCCCGACCTTGCGCCTCTCCTACCCGTGCCTCCCCCGACGACCCTCCATCGCGCATCCACCGACCTTGCACCGCCACGCCTCCCCCGGCCTCTCCGACTTCACGCCGCCACGCCTCCCTCCCCGCAGGTAGACTCCCCTACCCTCTCTTAATTACTATAATTAGTTTAGTGTAGAAAATCTAGATGATTTTAGGGATTTTTGTTTAGTGTAGAAAATGTACATGATTTTATGGGTAGATGTAGCAAATGTACATGATTTTAGGGGTAGAAAATTAAGTAGGGGTACAAAAACTAGATGATTCTTGTGTAATGTAGAAAATAGGTAATTTCAGGCCGATGATCACAATGTGAGGATGCAATGTCGGGGGTGGTGTGAGTGAGCCTTGTGATATGCACAAATAAATAATTTGTGCATCCTACTTGGCTCACTAACACCATCCCTCTAATTATTTTGCGTCCAAAATGCAAATATGAGGCTCTATTTTTAGGTTGATTTTGGTTTGGTACTTCCATATGGCTAATGATTACAATGTGACGATGCAATGTTGGGGGTGGTGTGAGTGAGCCTTGTGATATGCACAAATAAATAATTTATGCATCCTACTTGGCTCGCTAACACCATCCATGTATTTATTTTGCGTCCAATGCAAATATGAGGTCCTACTTTTAGGTTGATTTTGGTTTGGTACTTCCATATGGCGGATGATTACAATATGATTAATTAACGAGTGCTTTATATTAGATATGGCGATGTGTGAGACATGCATGTATAAAATAACTACATTTTCATTGTAGAGGACATGGCACTGTCTCAAGTTTATTTCACGGACTGTAGCGATGATATTAAGACAGGCTCACTATTCAATGTTCGTCTCATACGGGGTCGATTTGAGAATTCATTGGTATGTATAATTTTTCCTTAAATTCATTGAATTTTATTTCCATACTATTATCATTTATTTACTTAGTTTTTTCATGTTTAGACTATTTTATGCAATTTAAGGAGAGACTTCAATAGAATAACATGACAAAGCGTAGAGTTTAAAGCTCTTGGGCGAACATATGTTGTTGACGTGTGTAAAGAGCGAGCAATGACTCGTCTTGCCGGTTCTTGATGGAGAAGGTTTATTTCTGAAAATCGAATCTGCTCTGGTGTGTACCTGTTTTTTTAGAATGGGAGCTCCTGGTCCAAGAATCATTGTTGCATATATGAACGACGAGGAGGATGAGGAGGATGAGGATATGGGCGATGAGGATGATGGCGATGACGAGGAGCAGGACGAGGATGAGAGCAATGAGGAGCAAGCAGGACCATTGGATTATACAATTATCGCTCAGAGATGCAAGCTTACCCAGAATGAAGAGTGCTATCTTGTCCACAATATTCCTTCAAAAAATTCCTACATTGGCTTAGCACTTGTCACTTGCTTGACAAGACGCATATTCTGATATGGTATATTTTCACTTATCATTCTTTTTTTAGTTCCTATTATATTTGTATTGTATGATACTTATAAGATTTCTAACTTCTGCATCTTAATTATAAACTACCATCGAGAATGGTTTCATCTCTTCAAATTTTAGAAAAAGCTTGGCTGAAATACGCCTTGGAGCAATAGGTGTCGTAAGCGCCATTTCGTACAAGACAGTGAGTGGTGGCCGCATGATCTTCAACATCCAGGAGTGGAAGAACTTTGTTGAAGCTCATGATGATCTACAAGTCGGGCAAGCCATTCTCCTCACCGGCAGGACCACTTCACGCCGTAACATTCAGATAATGTTCATCATTAACATCATCGTTCGTAGTGACTAGCTTGTTCCTTGTGATGGTTTGTTAGTGTAGATGCAACTTGATGTGATGTTTTGAACCGCTTGTGATGTTTGAACCGCTTGTGATGTTTGAAATGCTTGTTAATAATTTGTGGTGAACCAAATTGTTATTTTCCTGCTTATGTGAATATGCATTTCATGATGTTACATTGCAGCCTTTAATCAACAACATGGGACACTGTTTTTTAAAATTGTCGAAAATATACTTGCGACGCTTGAATTTTTTAAACGCCACAAGCAATATGTATAATACTGGCATTTGCCGCAAACGCCACCACTGTGTCCCTAGTCGTGGCGTTCACAGTACGAGTGGTAATGGTGGCGTGCACATAGGACGCCACCACTAGGACCTACCAGTGGCGCGACGTTAGTGGCGTGCGGTTTAAATACCACTAACCCTCTTTTTCGGATGCTGTCACTAGGCCTTTTCCTACTAGTAGTGTAGCAATAGTTGTTGCTAGGATGGAGGCTTCAGATTGATCTTTCTATTCATCTTATAATATTTTGTTGAACAATCTAATAAAAGATGTTGTAATAAAAGAGGTTGTGTGCATCATATTGACGCGGAGGATGGGAGTTTCAACCTCCATTTCAAGAAAAAAAAAGGAACACCACCCACTGGTGCCGTCGCCCCGACATCCCTTGCTTGTACTCAAGCCACAACACTGGACAAACTATAGCCCTAGCCACGCAGAGACGTACGCTCGTAGACCTCGGTCGCCACACCATATCCTGGGTCGCCACCCGGACGTACAACAAACAAAATCCACAATTTGTTTACATATCAGGTTGTACATGTCAGTATTTTATAGTCAATCAACGTACACAAATAGTCTTATGTGTCTTACAGGCTTTACAGACAATTCCCACCAAATCCATTGCTTCACGCGGTTGTTCTCGTCAGGGGTTCTCATCATTATTCTTTCTAGAGGTGATAGTTTAATTTCTATTTTGTGATATCAAGAATGTTGAGTAAAATATTTCATTGAAATGTCATTTTACATTGAACCAAGAATTAAAGTTTCCAGTAGGGAAAGTTCTCAACCATTCATCCGCTTTTCCACGTAAAGAGTAGGGCAACAACCTGAATTTAATTATGTCACTACCAACATCTGTATAGTTTTGCACGTCACATATCTCACAAATTTCTTTAAGTGCATATGACCATCCTCATAGGCATCACCACTCAAAGAGGAAATTGCGCAAACCATCACCTATTGTTGTCGTAGTTGCGCAAAACACCATTTTTATCTGTTTTTTGCACAGATCACTAACTATTGGTGTGATTTGTTGCACGTAGGTCCAAATCACAGATTATGTTGATTAATTGCAAATATCACGACCGGGGTCAACGAGATAGTGATAATGTGGCATCAACGTGTCTTTACTCAATGTGGCGTTTTCAAAAATTTAAAATAAATAAAAAACTTACAGTAACTAAACAATATAAACTACCCTATAAACTAACTAATCAAGAAATGTTTGAAAGAATTTTGTTTTAATAGTTGATTTTTTTTATATTTTTGTATAAAGTTTGAAAAAACACACTACATGCATGCCACATCCTCACATCGTGGAGCGCGGTCATCAGAAGTTAATCCACTTAATATGAGATTTGGACTTGTGTGCAACCCGTTACACCATAGTTGATGGTTTGTGCAAAAAACAGGTAAAATTGGTGTTTTGTGCAACTATGATAGAAATAGATGGTGGTTTGTGCAATTTGCTCCCACTCAAGTGATCCTTACGTATTAAATTTTGTAAACCAGAACTAGCTTCAAAAGATTTAGCTCTAATCCTGTTGGAGGTAATAGTTGGCAATAAATTGGGTATTTGACACATTGGTGAATTCTCATAACTTGTGGTATCAGGGTCACCCATAAGGGATCAATAGTGATGCCTTGTTCCTAGTGTGAATAAAAACACACTAGTAGAAAACAGACCTTTGGTCCAGGAGTATTAGCCTCGGTTTTGCTACAAACCGGGACTAATGCCCCGGTCCAACGGCTAGAACTGGCCCCAGGGGGTGGCAGACACTAGCCCCGGTTCGAACGGGACTTTTAGCCCCGGGTCGTGTAATAAACCGGGGCTAAAGGGTTTCAGGCAGGCCGGGTCGGGCGTCAGACCCTTTAGCCCCGGTTTGTTACACGACCCGGGGCTAAAGGTGGACCTTTAGGGGCTAAAGGTCTGGCTATATCTTCTTCCCCTGCCCGAGCCACCATTCAAGCTGGTGGCTCTCCTCTCTCTCTCTCTTTCTTGCTTCAAGCTCGAGTTCATGCCCTTTTTTTCCTCAAGATTTGTCTAGATTTTGTGGTGCCCCATCTATCAAAAGGTTTTAAAAGGTGAGCAACTTCATCCTTTGAACTCTCATTGCTATATTAGCTCATTTCATACTCTATCTTATAGATGGATTTGTGGATTTAGTTTGGTAGTAATTTTTGCAGTGATAGCATGATATCGATGTTTAGATTCTATCTATCTTGTATTAATGTAAGGAACTCTAAGGTAAATATCACAATATGTGGATTATTCTATCAATATATATCTTGTTTTGGCACATAGAATCTCGAAAATTGATTTTAGAAGCACACACATGCGTGAGTTCATCATTCTAACTAACTAGCTGGGCAAAATATCCTTCTTCGTCTACCTGCGTTCAACAAACTGAAAAATTTGTAACAAAGATAGGGTTAATTCATAAAAGCTTGATAAGAAGACATCACAATTCACATATTAGGGAGTGCCTCTATGGCGAGCTCCTCGAAGATGTCTGAGGACGGGATCCTAAGACATCTTCGAGAAGCTCTGCCGTAGTGGTGTCCCTGCTCTCCCACACCATCTTTCGGTTTATATCTTCTCTAGCTAAATCAGTATGCTGGTGGAGCTAACTAATTTCACATATTAGAGAGTGCCTCTACGGCGAGCTCCTCGAAGATGTCTGAGGACGAGGTCCTCCTCAGACATCTTCGAGAAGCTCCGCCGTAGTGGTGTCCCTAGTCTCATACACCATCTTGCAGTTCTTCATAAGAATGCATACCTATTTATAGATTAAGCAGCACAACATAGTGTCGGGAACTGATGACATAATGTCGACACACTCATGCTGGCATAGTGTTGCCACCCACCCAAAATAGTGTCGGCATTTAATTTACTGGCTTAGTGCTGCCCACTGAGGACATAGTGTCGACACGTTGTCTCCACATCCACATTTAGTCCCGGTTGGTGCCTCCAACCGGGACTAAAGGTTCATCATATCTTTAGTCCCGGTTGCTGGTTTTAGATTAGTACTAATTAATTATGATTATGTTTGATGTACTTAATTAATTATATATTGTAGATGAGCCGGCAATGGATGTACGCTGACCGACTCTCTAACGAGTTCATTAAAGGCGTGCATTCTTTTCTTCTTGTGGCCGAGGAAAACAAGCGGAGTGGTTTTATGTCTTGTCCATGTGGTGTCTGTCGGAACCATAAAGAATACTCTTCCTCAAGAGTCCTTCACAGCCACTTGTTTTGGTCCGGTTTCATGACCGGCTATAATTGTTGGACCAAGCACGGAGAAAGAGGGGTTATGATGGAAGACAACGAAGAAGAAGAGCATGACAACGACTACCCTGAATACGATGGTACTACAATGGAAGACATTGATGAAGAAACAGATGAAGAACGGGCATCAGATCTGCCCGATGATGATCTTAGTCGGGCCATTGTTGATGCCCAGGAAGAATGCGTAACTGAAAGAGAGAGGTTGAAGTTCAAGAAGATGTTAGAGGATCACAAAAAAATTTTGTACCCAAATTGTGAAGATGGGCCACAAAAAAATGGGTAGCACACTGGAATTGCTGCAATGGAAGGCAGAGAACGGTGTGACTGACAAAGGATTTGAAAAGTTGCTGAGAATAATGAAGAAGTTGCTTCCAAAGGATAACGAACTGCCCGCAAGTACCAACGAAGCAAAGAAGGTTGTCTGCCCTCTAGGATTAGAGGTGCAGAAGATACATGCATGCATTAATGACTGCATCCTCTACCGCGGCGAGTACGAGAATTTGGATGCATGCCCAAGATGCCTTTGCATTGCGGTATAAGATAAGACGAGATGACCCTGGTGATGTTGAGGGCGAGCGCCGCATGAAGAGGGTTTCTGCCAAGGTGATGTGGTATGCTCCTATAATACCACGGTTGAAACGTTTATTCAGGAACAAAGAGCATGCCAAGTTGTTGCGATGGCACATGGAAGACCGTAAGAAAGACGAGATGTTGAGACACCCCGTTGATGGCTCGCAGTGGAGAAAAATCGAGAGAGAGTTTCCGGACTTTGCAGGTGATGCGAGGAACTTATGGTTTGGTCTAAGTACAGATGGCATGAATCCTTTTGGGGAGCAGAGCTGCAGTCATAGCACCTGGCCTGTGACTCTGTGTATTTATAACCTTCCTCCTTGGTTGTGCATGAAGCGGAAGTTTATTATGATGCCAGTGCTCATCCAAGGCCCGAGCAACCCGGCAACGACATTGATGTGTACCTAAGGCCATTAGTTGAAGAACTCTTACAGTTGTGACACGGACAAGGTGTACGTGTGTGGGATGAGAACAAGCAGGAGGAATTTGACCTACGAGCGTTGTTGTTCATAACAATCAATGATTGGCCTGCTCTTAGTAACATTTCAAGACAAACAAATAAGGGATACAATGCATGCACACACTGTTTAAACGATACTGAAAGTATATATTTGGATAACTGTAAGAAGAATGTGTACCCGGGGAATCATCGTTTTCTTCCGCCCTCGCACATCCTAAGAAAGAAAGGTAAGCATTTCAATGGTGAGGCAGACAGCCGGTGTAAGCCTATTCGCCGTACTGGTGATGATGTATTTGACATGGTGAAGGATTTAAAAGTAATCTTTGGAAAGGGTCCTGGTAGACAATCTGTTCCGAAGGACGATGTCGGACATGCACCCATGTGGAAAAAGAAATCTATATTTTGGGAGCTACCCTATTGGAAAGTCCTAAAGATCCGCTCTGCAATTGACGTGATGCACCTGACGAAGAATCTTTGTGTGACGCTGCTAGGCTTCTTGGGCGTGTATGGGAAGAGCAAAGATACACCTGAAGCACGGCAGGACCAACAACGTATAAAAGACCGAGACAACATGCATCCAGAGCTGTTTGAAGGTACTACTAGCTACGCTCTTACCAAAGAAGAGAAGGAAATCTTTTTTGAAGTCCTTTACAGTATCAAGGTCATGTCTGGTTTCTCGTCGAACATAAAGGGAATAATAAATATGGCAGAGAAAAAATTTCAAAACCTAAAGTCTCATGACTGCCACGTGCTTATGACCCAGCTGCTTCCGATTGCATTGAGGGGACTCTAGGAAAAAATGTTCGAGTACCCATTGTGAAGCTATGTGCGTTTCTCAATGCAATTTCTTAGAAGGTAATCAGTCTAGATAGTCTACTAAGGTTACAGAAAGATGTGGTCCAATGTCTTGTCAGCTTCGAGTTGGTGTTCCCACCATCCTTCTTCAACATTATGACTCACCTCCTAGTTCACCTAGTCGATGAGATTAACATTCTTGGTCCTGTATTTCTACACAATATGTTCCCCTTTGAGAGGTTCATGCGAGTGTTAAAGAAATATGTTCATAACCGTGCTAGGCCAGAAGGAAGCATCTCAAAGTGATATGGAACAGAGGAGGTCATTGAGTTTTGTGTTGACTTTATTCTGACCTTAAGCCCATCGGTGTTCCTGAATCACGGCATGAGGGTAGAATTAGTGGAAAAGGCACGCTAGGAAAGAAACCAAGGATATGTATGGACGGACATTCTCTCACTAAAGCACACTACACAGTTCTGCAAAGTTCCACCTTGGTGGCTCCGTATATCCAGGAACACAAGAATATTGTACACTCCAACAACCCGGGGAAGCCTGGCTCCTGGATTAGAGATGAACATATGAGGACTTTTGGCGGTTGGTTGCAGTCACATCTCATGAATGACATAAATGTTGGAGAGCAGTTGTACTTGTTGGCCAGGACACCATCTTCGACTATATTGACTTTCCAAGGGTACGAGATAATTGGGAATACATTTTACACGATCGCCCAAGATAAAAAGAGCACCAATCAAAACAGTGGTGTCCGATTTGATGCAACAGACGAGAATGGGCAAAAGGATACATATTATGGTTACATAGAGGAGATATGGGAACTTGACTATGGACCTTTTTTTAAGGTTCCTTTGTTTCGGTGCAAATGGGTCAAGCTGACAGGAGGCGGGGTTGAGGTAGACAAGAAATACGAAATGACAACAGTGGATCTCAACAACCTTGCGTATAGAGATGAACCATTTGTCCTAGCCAATGATGTGGCTCAGGTTTTTCATGTGAAGGACATGTCTACCAAACCGAGAAAAAGGAAAGATAAGCAAAAGAATACAGCATCCGATGAGCCAAAGCGCCACATAGTTCTTTTAGGAAAAAGAAACATCGTGGGGGTGGAGGATAAGACAGACATGTCAGACGATTATGATAAGTTTCATAAAATTCCGCCCTTCGCTGTGAAGGATGACCCAAGCATCCCGTTAAATAAGAAAGATGCTCCATGGTTACGGATTAGAAGAAAACCCTAACATGTGTGGATGTTGGTGATGTACAATATTATTAAACCTTTATTTTTAATGATCTTCTTATATGTATATGGATATGAACTTTCTCGATCTCAATAGGTAGTATTGCGACTTGTTGTGGCCAGACATTTATTAATACTAAAACGTAAAAATTAGTCATAATCATAGCTAGCCCTGTAGTACACAGCTTCTGGGTCGTCTTCGGAATCATCATCGTCGTCGTCATCGCTCGTAGCACGCGGATGGATCCTCAGCCCTTCCTCGTAGCACGCGGATGGATCCTCCGGCCTCGGATTCACGATGCGCGGAGGAGAGGGCTCCCGGATGACGACCCCAGTACGCCCTAGGCCTTCACCACCACCACCATTCTTGTGGCTATGCTGCTGGTAAAAGTGCGGGTACCTCAGGCGAGGATGGTCTCCCATGGCGATGTAGCGCATCACACCGGCGATAGTCCGGTTCGCCCACCACAGGCGGCGACCAGCCTCGTTGTGGTTCACTAGGGGCGGGCCGTCACCCTCGTACCTGGCGAGCTCCCTTTCCCGCCAGTTTGCGAAGAAGGCATTCCAGGTGTCGAGGTTGTCAGGATCCCAATGGGGATCCATCCGCTGCTCCGGCGTGAGCTCGAGGTAGAAGTGGTTCGTGATGGCCGCCTGGCGGGCCGAACCTTGAGACATAGGAGGAACAGGAACCCCTCCAACGCTCAGCATCTAGCCAGCGGGCAGCCGGTACCCGGCGGGCATGGGTAGCTGGAGGCGCATAGCGCCTCGGTCTCCTCGAGCGTCAGAAAAGCCCAGTAAGCGGTGTCCATTGTTGTGAGAGAGAAGGTGTGGATGTGTCGATGGAAATGGCGATCAGCCTAGATATAGAGGGACATGGCGGGAGAACATGGCGAGAAGCAGGGGAAATGGCGGGAGAAACAAGGCGGGAAGCGGGGGAAATGGCGGGAGAACATAACGGGAAGCGGGTGAAATGGCGGGAGAACATGGCGGGAAGCGGGAGAAATGGCGGGAGAACATTTCTACTAAATATAATACTTGTTAGATCATAGATAATTTCATTTAAATTGTATAATAAAGTATGATAATAGATTTAAATTATAGATCTTCTTTTTCTGAAAATTTTGATATATAATACATAATTTTCTGAAAACTATAAACCATTTTTGAGATTGGCGCCAAAAATAACCTTTAGCCCCGGTTTGTATTACAAACCGGGGCTAAAATTTCAGCTGCTTGAAGGGTCGAAAACACCTTTTAGCCCCGGTTGTAATACAAACCCGGTGGTTACCACCGCCTCAGGTCGAGCCACGACCGGAGATCGCTGCTTTCCTCGCCCACGCCGCCCGCCGCCGTCGCGCCGCTGGCAGAAGAAGCCCCGCGCAGCCGTCGTGCCGCCGCCCGTGCCTGTCTCCGCCCTGCGCCGCGTCTCCACGCCGCCCCGTCTCGCGCCAAGCGCCTCGCTGCCCCGCCCCGAGAGCCGCCGCCTCGCCGTCGTACGTCTCCGCCTCCTCGCCACCACCTCGCCGTCGTCTCCGCCTCAGGTACGGTTAGTACGTACTATGAGTGTTAATTTTGGTTAGTTAGGGTTAATTAGCTAGCTAGGGTTATTAGTTAGGGTAGTGTGTTAGGATTTTGGTTAGGATTTTGGTTAATAGTATTAGGATTTTGGATTAGGATTATTAGTTAGAAGTATTAGTATTTTGGATGATTAATAGTTAGAAGTATTAGCTAGGGTTATTAGTTAGAGTAGTATTAGGATTAGGATTAGGATTTTGGTTAGTAGTATTAGGATTTTGGTTAGTAGTAGTATTAGGATTAGGATTTTGGTTAGTGTTAGTTAGAAGTATTAGTATTTTAATTAGTTAGTGTTAGTGTTAGTGTTAATAGTATTACTATTTTGGTTAGTTAGTGTTATTAGTTAATTTTGGTTAGTGGTAGTGTTAGTGTTTGTAAATAAGTAGTATTAGTATTTTGGTTAGTGTTAGTTAGTAGTATTAGTATTTTAGTTAGTGTGTTAGTGTTAGTGTTATTAGAAGTATTAGTATTAGTGTTTTAGTTAGTGTGTTAGTGTCAGTGTTATTAGTATTTATCTAGGGTTAGTTAGGGTTAGTTAGAATACTTAGTTAATTAGGTTTAGTTTAGTTAGTGATAAGTTTAGGGTTATTGTTATTAGGGAAATATATACTTAGTGATTTAGTTACTCTTTATGTTTTATGATTGTTTATTGCTATTATTTAGTTATGGCGTCCACCTCGTCCGAGCCTACTGGACTCCGTCGGGAATGTCCGAGTCTGGGCTCCGCCGGGTTGGCACTGGGAGGTGCTACCTGTCGGGACTCGTACCTTGGTGAGGAATCCGGGTATCATCGTCGACCCGGAGCTTCTTTGGTGGCGTCCACGAGGTCTAGGAGCGGTGCAGAGGGAGCCAGCCCCCAAGGAGGTGGTACGTCGTCGTATCAGGGAGGAGGACGAGCATGTACAGCGATACATGTATATTTTGGAGACTAGGTTCTCCAATATCTGGCAGGTTCACGGATCTCACCCGAACTATTCTCCGGTGATGGTTCCTCTTCTGTGGCTGCAGAGCTCCCGTAGGACAGAACGCGGTAGCCGCGTTCGCTAGTTTATCTTAATAATGTACTTTATCTTATACTTTATCCTATAATGCACCCGAGCTATTCTCCGGTGATGTATTAATAATGTACTTTATCTTATACTTTATCCTATAATGCACCCGAGCTATTCTCCGGTGATGTATTAATCACATACTTTATCTTATATTATTGTACTTTATCTTAATCACTAAGTACTGTATCCGAGTTGTCGCAGTTGTAATATTCTTTTACTTAATGCAATATTCTTTTTCTGTATTAGTTAAGCTATGGACGGTAGACAGAATGAAGAGGAGCTTCTCAACATGATAGATGAAGGTACTGGGGGGTCTTATTATGATGGCTCCGAATATCTTAATTTGTCTGGAGGAGACTATGGTGGAGAAAATAGTGGAGACGATGGTGCTGACCATGGTGGAGACCATGGTGAAGACACCATAATAATGACAAACTCCGTCAAGGTATATAAAGCCTCTATCGATCGTTCACTAGTATAGATGCACTAATTGATTCATATATATGTACTGACGAATCCTTCTTCTCTTAGACCTCCGCTTCTGGCCAATCTTCTACAAATACAAGAGGCCCGACACACAAGTTGCCCGCTGATGTCCATTTCAGCATTGACTTAGTCTCTCCGCAGGGTCAACCGCTGGAGCCCAAAGAAGCTGCGAATGCATTTACAAGTCAATGCGGAGTGATTGTTAGAGACAAAGTCCTGATCACCACACGAAACTGGAACAAGCCAGGAAAGAAAAAGGATCCAGCTGGGGCTAGTTTTGTAGATGACAGAGCGAAAGATACAATGTGGAATTCTCTCATGACACATTTCACCCTACCAGTCTTGGAGATTGATGAGCTCACACAGCAAATGACGAGGAAAGTCAAGCACTTTGCTCTTAAGAAGATGGCCGAACTATTCAAGGAATGGAAAAAAAGATTGTACCACAAGTATGTCTTGAAGGAAACAACTCCTCCATTCGTTGGCCCACTAGAGTTGCAGCAGGATAACTGGGCCGCATTTGTGGAATACAAGACCTCAGCATCAGCTAAGGCAATATCAGCAAAAAATAAGGAAAATGCAGCCAAAAATAAATATCACCATCATATGGGCACATGTGGCTACAGGAGTGCCATGCCTAAGTGGGATAAAGCTGAGGCTGACCTAGAGGCTAAAGGGGTCACTCCAGCTATGTCTAGTTGGCCCTTGAGGTCAAGAAATTGGGTATTCATGCATGGGGCATCATTAGACCCAGAAACAGGCGAGATTGTTGCAGCCGAAGAAATTTCTACACCCAAGAAAGAACTTGTTAAAGTGATGAAAGAGGTTGAAGAGGGAACGTTTGTTCCCGACAGAGAGAACGATGAGCTGACAAAGGCTCTTGGGAATCCTAAAAAGGCTAGACGAACAAGAGGGTTCAGACCTTCTTATCCATGAGTTATCGGGTTTCCCGAGCACCGTGACACGTACAGAAGCCGATCGAGAAGAACAAACCGGCAAAAAGAGGAGGATACGGAGCGGTTCGCGAGGTTTGAAGCCACGCTGTAGGAGTATCGCCAAGAGCTTAATGAACTTAAAGGACTCTGACAGCAAGATCCTACACCGGACAGTACGGTCGGTCCATCGCAACGGAAAAGCAGCGTGGCTTCCACGGAGGGCCACAGTAATGATGCAACGATGGATGTGTACCCCGTGGATGCAATTAAGGAGAAGACTAGTTGTGAGCTGCATGTTGAACTGAAGAATATATCCATGAAGGTGGCGGTCGTCTTTGCTTTACCTTCTGCACCGGGAGCGACCTACCATTGCAATCCGATTCCAGCTGGCTATGCTCGTGTCGGTGTGGATGAAATTCTACCTATGTGTCACTCACTACAGCTTGACATCCCTGGAAGTGAAGGGGAGACGACACTGGGAGAAGTCATGAGTGGCTTCATTCTTTGGAAAAAAGAATACATCAAGTTTCTAGGCTCGACACCAAGGCCACCTTCTCCACGAAGGCAACCGTCTCCTCCCAGTGCACCGTCTCCTCCAAGTCCACCTCCAAGTGCACCGTCTCCTCCCAGTAATAGTTCAATCCATGACCCCAACACGAGTCCATCTCAATCTACGCAGCCGCCTCCACCCACTAAGGGGCAAAAGCGGAAGAATACCACCCGCTCCGTCAAGCGATAACCAACGCCCGAAGCGACAGTTGTCGCCCCTCCCAAGAGTACCGCCGGTTCCTCCCAAGAGGTCTTACGACCTGACCGATGAGGAGACCGATGCGGTCGTACGTGCCAAAGTGGATGCTCATTTTAAAAAGAAACAACCTGAGCCAGAGGTCCAAATAAAATCAGAAACCAAGGAGCACTTTAGGAAATTACTGACACAGCCATCCCAAGCTCAGTTCAATGCGCTAGATGACTATACACGATGTCTTCAGAAGACATTGAATCAGAAGAGATCAAGCGGTAGAGGAAGCATCAAAAAAGAGGTTCCCCAGCAGGGGGAACAAGCAAAACAATCGAGTGGTAGCGGAAGCATCAGAACAGACGTCCCTCAGCTGGGGAAACAAGCAAAACAATCGAGTGGTAGCCGAAGAACCAAAAGAGATGTTCCCCAGCTGGGGAAACAAGCAAACCAATCACTCCCCCCACTCCAGGTGAACATACCCAAACCTCAACTATATGAGGAAGAACCTATGGATCCGAAAACGGCTAGGATATTGACCGAGCAATGTGGTATGCCTATTCATGAAATTATTCACGGCGATATGCCCAAGGCTGAGGTAGCACCCAAATTTGTTAACGGGGAGCCTCTGGTCAGTTCTGAGAGGCTTCGGGATATGCCAACACAAATGCGACGATTCCATGAATGGTACATAAAAGCATCAAAAGAACAGCGAAATTGGCTCATACTGAAAGTTTGAAAATCGCATTACTTCATTGAAGACGAGGTCCCTATTGAATTTACAGAATTATTTCAGTTATTAAATCTAAAAGAACTCGACAAAACTATCCTCAGTTCGTATTGTCTGTAAGTGATTACTTTATTTATGTAATTAGGTCTCTATCTCAGCTTTTTCAATTCATTGCCGGTAAGTATACTCACTATATTCTTTTGTACGCTATATATAATGATGCAGAATGAAGATGTTCGATTATAAAAGAAAGGCTATCAACGGATTTGGGTACATTGACCCACATCGAGTTCATGGAGCTATACTAAAGGATAAACCACTGGAGACCGAGCACAACTTGTTGCGGTTTCTCACGAAACAGCATTTCTGTAATGAAATACTATTTCCTTACCACGACGGCAAGTGAGTTTTTGTACACATTAACTTTTGCTTACTCGATGTTCAGTGTAAATGATGAGTTACTGACTTATGTAAACCTTGCGTAGGTACCACTGGATTTTTCTAAGCATTTCACTTGACATGGGAAGAGTTCACATCATGGACACACTAAACAAAGACATTGAAAACTACCGCATCATTATCGATGCGCTCCAAAGGTAATTTCAACCATTATCGCACTATATCGGTTTCTTTCGTTCATTTTCTAGGATATCAAGTAGTTATTAACTCATACATTAATTTTCTTTGTCGGGTAGGGTTTGGACACAGTTCAAGAAACATGTCCGCGGTCAATGGCGTGAGTAGCTATATTTTAAATCACTCTCGGTAAGTAGTACGAGCTAAGTTCGCGCATCTATTTAATTCTAGTTTATGTGCATTTATCATGCTAGCGTTATTATTTGATTGAATTCTATTCTTGTAAAGTGCGCGAGGCAGCCACAGGGAACTAATCTATGTGCATTCTACGTGTGCGAGTTCATTCGCATCAGTATTGAGAAGCCCTCGAAAAATGTTCGAGTAAGTAAACAATATATTCACCCTTTATTTTTATTACAAAAAGTCGTGTTGAGTCTAATCCATACGATCTCCTTTTTACATAGTTGGACGTGATGCGGGACAAGCTCCTACCAGAGGACCGCCTAATAGCAATCCAAGAGGAATTTGCTGCATTTTTTCTCGACAAGGTCATAGACCCACACGGAGAATACTGTATAAGTAGACCCTAAAGTATCCATGTAATGATCTCCATGTAATCAAATAGACATGCTCTGAACCTTGTTGGGACTCCATATATATATGCTTGTAAGAGTAATTATATTATATATTGCGTCAATGTGTACAAGTACTGTGTAGTAGCGTTCTGTATGTATACGAAAACTTGTTTCTAATGAAAACACAGAATGAAAAATAATTAAATACAAAACACAAAATGAAAAGAAAAACATAAAACCCTAAAACCCCATCCCCTGCCGCGGCAGCCAAATGACACAAAATGCTGCCGCGGCAGGGAACCTTTAGTCCCGGTTCGTAACACGACCCGGGGCTAAATGTCCTGCTGCCCAGCGCGCCTAGCAGGCCACGTGGTTGGACCTCTCGCCCCGGTTCGTAACTGAACCGAGGCTTAGACCTTTAGTCCCGCTTTCGCAGCCCCGGTTCGAAATCCGGGGCTAAAGGCTCTTACGAACCGGGACAAATTGCCCGGTTTCTACTAGTGACATGTGATTCCCTAATTCTGACATGTGCCTCCGGAAATCCTTATCGGTGTGCGTTACCTCTGTCATGCCCTCAGCATATAGTGATTACCGAGTCATTCTGATAATACGCTACGATAGGCATGAAGCAAGTCACAGCAGGGGTTTAAGCACCCCTCAACGACATTGTGTTATGTACTAGTGAGAGAGATCAAGTGAACTTGTGCACTCAGGTCCATTTTCCTTCATAAGAAACACATTTTACTTCGCTAGTACATTTAACATTTATCTAATTATTAAATATTATTGTTTTAACCACAATTACTTCGGTACTATTGGGGGATAACAAGCAATCTTTTAGATTTATTTTAGACGAAGTAGATAGTTCACTACCTTCCCACCTTGTTCGATTTAAATCCCGAGTCACTAATCGACGTAAAATTTGTTGCATACTAGTACATCTCTCCGTTCTCTGGTTCCTGCCTAGCGTACGAATAGTAACATGCGGCCTGGCCAGGTAACTATAAATTGCGACTCATCTATATCCCTTCCCCTCACATCACCGGGTACTAGTTTCAAAACCTACCGATCTTCTCTTCCACAACACCTCGAGCTTGTGCTAGCCTATTGTCCAAACCCACTGTTCATTCAACAGCACAATGCCAACCGTTAGCCCCCCGAACGGGTGGAACCATCTCCTGGCGTACTGGCCACGGCGCAGCGCAGACCAAAGCTCCATCCCATTCTGGTGGACCTACACTGTCGTCTTCACGGTGATGCCGTCGCACTGGTCGTGCTGGTGGTGAAGGTGGAGATAAGGCCGGAGCTACCACGGATCGGCGTCCACTCGGCACACCTGGACGTGCTCGACTACGACGCCAACCGAGGCTGGCTACGTGATGTGAAGCTCACCGTCGGCTCCGTCGCGGAGAACCCTAACACCCGGACGAACCTCGCTCCGACATCATCTTCAATCTCTCCTTCGCCGACACACTGTAGTTGAGAGGCTGGCCTCCCATCCCTTCCACGTGTCGAGGAAGAGCTCGTACACGATGAACTACACATCCCATGCTACCAAGCGCTGAAGACAGGACTGGTGCCTTTCACCCTCGCCGGAGAGGCGAACAGGGCCGGTCCATAGATTTTGAGAATCCTAGGGCAACACGACACCAAAGACTCCTCGTTTAAAGTGGAAAATTTCCACTAAGTCAACGGGAGGGGGCAATGGCCCCCCTACTATAGAAAATTGCTTAAATATATATACTTAAAGTTTAAGTATAATTAGCGTTCATAGGCCTCAAACAATTATATAATCCATCTAAAGAAATAAACGAAGGGAACTCCACGGCCTCCTACAAAATTCAGTGATTCTCGGTCGTCTGATTGTGCTAGTCAGTGGATCCTATCTATTCGTTTTGTGTGTACTGTTCACATGGACCATCTGTAAGGGACAACGGAGGGTACAAACTCTGGTTACCTCATGCAAGGCCGCGCGTGGGAGCCGGGTCAAAACACTAGCCTAAACGAATCGACATGTACGTCCCGACCTAATCCCCTCACGATTCGTGCTTCTTCCTCCACCCAATCCCTAATCATTCTTTCCAACTCAATCCCCTTCTCTCCTGCTGCCGCCACCACCATCGCTCCTCCACGTTCAGCTCTCCCCTGCGGGACGTCAAGCTGCTGATCCGCCCTCTCCCCTGCCCCTTCTTCTCCTTGCTACCGACCTCGCGTCAGCGAGCATTGGCTAACGCCTTGCAGCATGAGGTGGGGAGGGGCTAGTGGAAGTGGCGGCTGCCACGGTTGACGGCGAGGATCCATGGATGTAGACGGTCGCGTGGGAGGAGAAGGTGTAGGGAGTCAGTAGTAAGAACGGGGGACGAGGAGAAAGAGTGGGATTGCAGGTATGCATCGACGGGGGCCTCCGTGAGCTTGCCTCGGATCTGCAAGTTTCAACATAGGTATGTTCTTTCTATTGGCTTTCTCTTTATTTAGATGTGATCTTGTTTTGTGATTTTTCCAGCAAATTGTTCCTGATTCTGCCGGACGAGAGATACCGGATAGAGATGCCTACTGAATTTGTGATCTGTCCAACATGTGTATACCACCACATTAAATCTTGCTCAGGTATATCAGCATTATCTTATGAATTTCTTTGGTTTGTTTGCAAAAATCATTTTGTGCATGATGTATTTTATACGGATACTTTTGCTTTGATTACCTCTAGTTTTTTAATTGAGGCTTTTTTGTCCTCCTGATGATGGAGGCAATCAAATTTCAACCCCAGTTTAATTGTGCTAATTGTAGAGCCTATACGGACACCTTAAGAAATGCATGCATGGTTTCAGCCCAAAACTGTGCTCTACACGAGTCGTGTGTTCCATGCTTATAGTGCTATTCCATATATATATGCACGGATATAGGGCAAGGGTGTGTAAGAAGCTATTGTATAATCTGTAGCAGTGCGATATTATTATCACACTCTCTAGAAGAAGCTTAGTTGGTTTCTGTTACGGTTCTACATGCTTCGGGTGAGATTCTGCTCTCCTTAATTTGTCCATCTCCAGGTGTTAATTCAATTTTTGTGTCTTCAGTTTGTTCTTGCCCAGTTCCTTGATATTCTATAAAAAAATATATGCCCCCAATCTGTATTATTCATACCTGATTTAATTTACTCTTCACCCGATGTTTTACCCCTTTTTTCTTCTTGCATGTACCACGCAGAGGTATGAATATCTTTCAATCTTTCTTCCTATTAAAACATATTTGTTTGCTTCTGCTTTTTGGTGTCCAATTGCAGGTTACTATTTTCCTACTTCTTTTGCTACCAAGAATTCACCGTATATGGCATGACCTTTGATACAGAACAAAAGATTTGGAACTTCTACTCAGGACAACATCTTGGTTTGTGGTGGTTTGCTGAAATTAATCCCCAAAACTTCTCTTTTTTTGTGCAATTTTTTTGGAAGTACATGTATGTTTAGCTCGGCGGACGGTATATCCCTTTTGTAAACACTTGAATTTATTTCTTCTACTATCTATCTTGCATTTCTTTATAATAAATTAGGAGAAAATCAACTTTGATTTCCTCTGATATGGATAGGAGTGCATTTACTATTTTCAGCCACAAATTGTGTTATATTTAGTTTGTGCATTTCTTTTTTAAGTGGTTTCATATCACTGTTTGCTTTAACTGATATATTACATATGTATATAATGTAGACATGGATTTAAACTATCTTTGGTCTGGTACCTTATGCAGGATACTCGATGATGGGTATGGAGCTGAACATGAAAGATGATCTTCAGGTTTCTTGCTTCTTCTCCCCTGGAGCAGGAACTCGAAGACGATCAAAAGTGGCGTATTGGATCAGATTACGGAGTATGGATGTCTTCGTTGGTTTTTTGTTTATAATTTTGACAAACATGATATATGCAGATTGTAGAGAAAGACGTATGCCAAGTGTTCTTTGTTAATTTTCTACTTAATAAATGAAAGTTATCTTAAGCATTTTGAGTAGGTTGTTGGCAAGATCACACGCTCAGTTTCCCAGATATTATTTCTTGGTTTTGTATTTAATATAACTATTTTATTAGGGGAATATTTAGTGAGTGTATTGCTCTGTTCATTTATGAACTAATTTTTTCACCATTTCTACTGGGTGGAGCATGTTTTAGCTGAAAGAAACTTGCGGGCTGAAGTCTTGGCATTGGGTCTATTCATAAACGTAATAACATCCACTCGTTATATGCTTCTGAATCTGATTTGAATATGTTTCATTTTGTTTGATGTATTTATTAACTTCTTTTTTGGTTTTATTATCCCTGGTCACATGTAGTTATTCGATTTGAAATTGTTAACCATGAATAAAGATGAACCTATTCCTTGAGGATCGAATGGTTTAAACTTCAACATTTTTCTGATTTAAATGTCGAGCTATTTTGCAGAGGCCGGGGCATTATCCCCTTTTCGGAAAAAAATGACTTACCTATGATTAATTGTCTTCTCTGTGTGACATTATATTTTTAACAAATCTTCCCCATTGATTTATATATGTGAATCCTTCTACCTACTATAATATTTGTGACCGTTGTGCATATCATGGTGAGTTTGTATACATGCTTGCCATATTTCACAACTTATTTTTTAGCACTAAATAGGTGCGAAAACCATGGGATGGTGCACCAGATCTGAGCGGAGCGCTCCTGGCCAGCTGAACCTCAGCATCCTCCGGCGCACCATTCTACGCAGATCTGCGAGCCGCTCAGTGTGCATTCATGAATTCATGAACATCACCAATGTATCTAGGATGCTTCATGTATCTAGGACGCTTCATAACAAGAATGGTAGCTTTGATGTATTGATTACTCCCTCTTTTCAGAAGAATGCATATAGTTATAATTCAGCTACCAAAACAAGGTACATGCATGTTTATATGCTAAGAATTTTAATTGGTCATATGCTTGGGCAGCTAGAAATTTCCTATCTGCTATGTAATTAAAATCGTCACAACCAAGTCATGTAAGTTGTTCCAAGGTCACCTTTCAAGAATTTGTATGTTTTTTCTTGGAAACGCTTATTGCAGTCTGCATGGATGATTGTGTGCAAGGTTATCTTAGGGTTGCTCTGTGTTTTATTTTGTACAGATCAAGTGTAAGCTACGGTATTTTTATTGTGCCTAGATTTGTAGTATAAGATTACTGTCATTCGATATTCAACTTATATGTGCCCTGCTACATTTACTTGAGTTTCTTTGAAACCTTAGATATACTCTCATGTTTTCGGCACCATAATTAGTGCACTATACAAAATGAAATTTGGTTCAAACTCAACGGGGTCGTGCGCCAAGGCGCACCCTTAAATCTAGTATATTTTATACATCCATGATCTTTGGCATCTCGGTCAAGACATTCGATACTACTCATTTCTATTGATCGAACAATCTATTTATCATAATACTTATTCCTATCAATTGCTCCTTGTGTACACATGTAAATACATATGTATCTCTAGATTAATCATAGAACACAATTATGGAAGTAATAGATTCATATGTTTGTGCAAAAAATGAGTAGAGTAGACATACTAGACACTGAATTAATAAGATGATGAAGTAATCTCTACACAATGGATGATGGGGACAAGTACTACCTTTGGGAAACAAAGAAGAGCTGTTTGAGGAATAATATAGTTATGTGATTGTGTTGTTAGTCTCCACTAATGAATATTCAGAACTTTGTAGAGGCACATGAGGGCCAGTATTGTCCTGCATATTTGGAGAGGTCATAGAAATGGTGGCATTGAGAAAAATATTTAGAAATACTGGAGTATTTGCTGGAGCAATGTTGATGTTGTTCCCCGCGATTGAAATTGGATGATGTATCGCTGTGGGTTTTTTAAACAGAACCCGCGCTTCACTCTTTTTTATATAAACTAGCACGGCGGCCCTCACAAATGCGAGGGCACCATCTTTATTTTTTAATAGAAGAGCATCATCTTTAGTGCGTCAAAATTGTTCTAAAAATACCTTCATAAATTCATAACATTATATAACTCAAATTAATATATTATGCAGCCACCATTTTGTATATATATAAAAAAAATAGATAGCACATGGGTAGAAGAGATCTTTAATCTTATTTAGTTTCTGGGTGAAAGACTGTTAGGATGTTTCAACAAACTAATGGACATATATGAAATTTGTGCATAAGATTAACTGGGCATAAATCATGAGATAGCTTGTAGTTTTTATGTGATCTTAGAGTAGTATGCAGGGCTAACATGCACGTTCTTAAATAATTAGGGTTTACTTGATAAATGATCTGATGATGTTTAGACAATTTTGAAGGAAGACAAAATATATTTTGTTAATAAGGCTAATAAATTTTTGTTCCTTCTTTTTCATAAAAAGAGTTTATCCTCATTTAATATAGGTGGACTAAATATTAATTTTTTAATTCTACCTTTATCTATTCTTTTACCTCTCGTCCCTTCATTTGCTGTAAAATACACGACATTCTCATGCTGATTTGACATACATGCAGTCTTAAAATGGGGAGTCTAAAGTATACATCTGGACCATTAGTTATGTTATTATAGAAATAAGGACATATTTTTATATCAAATTAATTGACATGACTTTACTTTTAAGGTTTTAACAAATATTTTGCATACAATAACAATAGTGTATGTGTTACTTTACAGTGGACCCAATATTATGGCGGCAGAGTGGTTGAACCATCTATTTTATTGCCAGAATTCTGTCTTGTTGCAAGAATTGTGTCTCTGGAATCACCGTGAGTCCGATGATTTAATTAGGTCCTACTCTCTGAAGTCACACGCATTTTTAGAACATGCAAGGTTAACAAAACTCCTACAAATTATGCTGTAAATTTATTTGTATCCGTCGAAACATGTATGTATGTATGTATGTATAAATCATTTTAATCTTAGAGCCTCTGATTTTTTTATTGTCAGGCTGTCAATAAAAATCCTACTATGTCGTAGGCAATATCTGATCCTATCAAACGGTTTTGTAGTTTTCATTTTCCTCTGCCATTATTTTTTAAAAAATATCGTGTTGTATCGGTCTGCTTTGTAGTTTTTTTTTATCTCCCATCGATTTTGTAGTTAGCTTTTTACACATATTACCTCTTTTCCTAAATATAGTATGCCTTTTTTTGCGAGAAAAAGACATAGTATGCTTTGATACTAAGCTAGTTGACCGATTCTGGGGTGGTGCTAAGCTAGCTGATCCACCAAGCTAGCTAACTGCTCGATCAATTGTTTTTGTAGCAGCATCCTTTTTCCTTTCTAGTTCTGCTCGTAGCTAGTATACCAAGCTAGCAAGCCAATGTACGTAGTAAGTCAGCTGATGGATGTGGTTACCAAGATAGCTAGCTAGCTAGTTTAAGATGGAATAGATCGATTCTTTTGTTAGCAGAAGCCTTTGTTTTTTCTAAATGATAATGATAACTTTGCCCCTTTTTTTTTGAAAAAAATTGATAACTTTGCCCTTTTGTTATACGCTGATTGGATGGATACGGATCGACCTGTGCCTCTGCGTGAAGTTTTTTTTCCTGAGTACGGCACTTTATTAATTTCACACGGACTTGACGCTACACGGCCGGTGTCCGTTCTGTCACGTCTAATCTGTTACGTCTGATTTAAGATGGAATAGATCGATTCTTTTGTTAGTAGAAGCCTTTGTTTTTTTAAATGATAATGATAACTTTGCCTTTTTTTTTTGAAAAAAATGATAACTTTGCCCTTTTGTTATACGCTGATTGGATGGATACGGATCGACCTGTGCCTCTGCGTGAAGTTTTTTTTTTCCTGAGTAGCACTTTATTAACTTCACACGGACTTGACGCTACACGGCCGGTGTCTGTTCTGTCACGTCTAATCTTTTTTTTTTAAAAAAAGATCCGAATCTATTTCATGAGTTCATAAGAAGTACAAAGTATCCTAAACATAATAAAAATTACATCGAGGTCTTTGAACCACCTAACAAATACTACTGCCGCCAGAGCGAGCCGCCGACGCGCCGCTGTCGCCGCTCCATTACCGGAGCCGGCATGCCATTGTTGATGACAGTCGGGAAGTCTTCGTGCACGTGCCCCTAAGGACCAGCCCCCCAGAGATGAAGTTGTCGTCATTAAACCCTTGAATTGATCCGAAACTTGTAACACCAAACCTAAAACACACGTAGACTGGACGAGATCCAGAACACACGTAGACTGGACGAGATCCACCACTCCATGGAAGCGGCGACCAGACGAATCTCCACCCTCCTCAACGCCAGCAGCAGGATCGTCGCCGACGAGGTGGAAGAGGAGGCGGGTATACCTTATTCTTGTCCCGCACAACGCCCCATAGCCACCATAACGACGATGCCGGATGGCCAAACTCTAACTTTAGGGACCCTTCTACACCGTCGAGCGCATGTCCGAGGTCCCCACCTCCTTCCGCCGCTGGAGCCACCATATTCTGTCACGTCTAATCTGTTACGCACGTCTGATTAAATCATAGCCACTAATTATATATCTAACAGTTTAAATAATTCAGGTGATGTGGATCAACGTGGTGTCTCGAAAAACACCCTTATATTGCTTTTAGTATATAATAGATTTTGCGAATATTTTTTCGAAAAAGAGAAGTCAGAGTAGAGACATAATAGGCTGCAGCTTGGGTCATCTGTATTTTTTAGAATTATTTCACCATGTTAGGTCTCAAATAGTAGAAGGCAAATATAGCATACAAGTCTTAGGCCGAATCCCTACCTCCTTAAGGCCGGTGGAGACTGTCTCTCTGCCCTGCCCTATGGACCGTCCCTGGAGCCGAGGACGTACTGGAAGAAGGGCACGGCGGTGGCCTTCAGACCTGGACGCACCTCTTCGCAACCTCACCTTCTACAGTCCCAGCGGTACGACGGAGGACATCAGCAAAAGTTCTTACCGAAATCAAGAAAGAAAGATTTGACAGTTACTATCGAGATCGCCTTAACGAGGGAAGAAAAATCCTAAACAAAAAAGACTTCAAACACAAATAAGTATGTGCCTTACACGACGGCGTCAAAGCACAACACATGTTTACATGGTCTGTGGTTTCTAGCCCAACTCATGATGAAGCCTCGGCCTTATCTGCAGCGTCCCATGGTCATGAGAATAAAAAAAACTATGTATGTGCAGTGCAGCTCTTTTAAAATAAAACAAATCCATTTTTGTGCATGTCAACCTTTTAAAGCGAAAGAAGGTAGACACGGTGTGTATGTTGACATGCCGTATTTGAAGATGCAGAATTGCAGACCCAAAGAGCTAGAGATTGATTTAAGAGTTAAAAGATCAGTTTTTTATTTTATTTTTGCGGGTGAGTTAAAAGATCAGTTGACCCATGCCAAATGTGCAGATTTGCGGCTAGATGTCTATAAGCCACAGGTACGTCATGTATCTGATCCCATACAACAATTGAGAGTCGAGATCAATCGAGTTTGGCTTTGAGAATCCGTCATAATAAGGTTCAATTCCCACAGCAAGATTCCTAAAGTTCTATGGACCTAATCACGAAGACAAAAAGAATTGGAGGATGTACAAATTGCTCTCAATAGCTCTAAATTTCAGATCGTGTGCTAGACCCCATGCTGAATGCATATTGGCGAAGAACTAGCTTTGGCTTCCCCAGCTCATCCGTCATCCTTGCCAGCTCCTCCTCTCGTACCTTTTCCCTAAACTAGAAGCCTTGTCCGACATGGCTTCCAAAACTCAAGATCGGTTTACATTAACTCCCTTATCCCAAAAAAATTGTCCTGTGCCGAGGCCGGGAAGCAAGACTCGCATGCCCCTATATCAGCCTTAACACGAGCAAAAATTCTCACCCGAATCTTGAGTGTTCTTGAAAAACTTGGTCACCAAAGACACAGAAGTAGCTCAAAGCACAGCACATATACATACTGTGGGTTCAAGCCCAACTACTCGGGCTTATCGGCATCGTCCCATGGTCGAGAGAATCTACGTATGTGAGGTTTCTAAAAAATAAATATGTATGTGAGTAGTGCAGCTCTTTCAAAATAAAATAAATCTAGATTTGTGCATGTCAGCTTTTTAAAGCGAGAGAAGGTAGACGTGGAACTGGGGATCAATTTTTAAGGATTAATCCAGCATTTCCCTACCTCGTGGGTGTCTATTCAAAGTCAACAAAGGGCCCGTGAGATTTAGAGTCGCCGAATATGTTGATTCTATAGGGATCTTGGCGATTGGTGTGTCTATCAAGGGGACTTGTTCTGATTGTGAGGATCTACGGAGTTTCATCGACGATTACATCTTTCTCTTCATCTCTGGGATGAATGTGATCTTCTAAACTCGTTCGACGACTTTCCGTCCACAATCAAGAACATCAGGCCTGCTCAGGGAAGAGCGGCAGCGGCATCGGTCTCGAGGTTGAAAAGGAAGTGCATCTCAAGGATTGCGTTATAATTTTGATTTTTCTTGTGGTGCTTTATGCTATCGTATGTTTCTTTTAATGTTATGGCCCTTTCGAAAAAATAATCTATCTACCCATACCAGATGTGCAGATCGTGTGTTTGCTCCATTAGCTAGCTTTAATCCTTTTTTTTGGCCGGAAGCTTTAATCCCTTTTAACGATGCACGGATCATACAATGCTGGCCTAGCCTCCCGCAAGAGCGGTCGTGCTAGCTAGCAAATTCTTTCTGCTCCTACTAGTTACGTATACACATTGTCGGATTCCATTTGGTTCGATCGAAGCGTACGGATCTAAATTAATTAGGACGTACATGCCGTAATACTTACAAACGAAGAAACAATGTTTCCCGTTTACACTTATATTCTACTATACCCATGTGTAACTGTAAGCACCCAATCTATTTGAGCATGTTTATTTTTCGTGCATGTGCAGCGTACCACTGATTTGTTTAAAGTTAATTTCTTCTAACCTTGATGACATCTGCTAGCTCGCCCCTGTATTATATATGGACGCTTGTCTATTTTCCTTAGTGAAGAAGCAATAACGATACGAGTTAATTAAGCTAAGCTAGCATGGGCATGGGCAGGCAAGAGCTCACAAAGCACACACGATCACTTTTTGACGTGCATGCATGGATCGATGTGACGCATGTGCGCGCTGCATGGCATGCATGCATGCAACGTGCATTTCTTCATGTAGAAAAGTTATCCTAGTCTGAAATATCAGTGTGAAGGTTTATGTTTAAAGGCTGCTACGTACTGTGCTCGTCGTAGGTCCGTCTTAACTAAGACATGGCATGGGCAGATCTTGAATAATCAACGTACCAATCAAATTACCCACCATTTTTTTTGAAAAGGAATTACACACCAAATGAACACCAACTTCAACTAATGAACCTGTCTCAGCTTCTTAATTCGAGCCTTTGAGGTTTCCTTTGGGGCTTCCGCTTTTCTCTTCCCTTTCTCTATCGCCTTATCTTCATAAGAAAATGAAAAGGGGCGTTATCTTTATTTCTTGTGGGGTGGCTTTTATAAGGAGCACACTCTCTGCAATGGCATTAGGTGAGGGGCGTCCAAAACTTTTGCAACTCTACAAACCTTTGAGACGATGTACTTACACAATTACCTGCAAGGAGTACATTAAGACACACATGTAGAATCACGTCACTGGCTCACTATATATGAAAAAACAAATTTTAACACAAACGTACTACTGTTTATACTAGTCTCTCTCTGATCCATAGTAAGTATCGGTGCTTTAGTTCAAATTTAGAGTAAATTGAATTATTAAACCCCGACACTTATTGTGGGTTGGAGGGAGTACTAGTTATTAGTCTAGATAGCAACATGCGGACAAACATTAGCGACAGTGAACGTACATCAAAGATAAAATAGTTATCAAGGCTCCGTTTGTAGTTGCTGAAGTGCATTGCACTAAACAACTTATTGTATACTCTAAAGTGAAAAGAAACACATAAGCAAAAGTAATTGTTAAAGAACGATAGATCTAGGCAAAATGGTATGGATCCCTGCCTGTTAACCATTGTTCAAGACACATTGCGCCAAGCACTTTTGCTTCTGTGTCCCCCCTCCTTTTTAAATTTGGACAACACAAACTCTATACCGATTTGTTTCGAAGATCGTATGAACCCACCTGAAAGTATGATCCTCTTAGACATATACTCACCGTACACGTATACTCACGTGCGTGCGGGAGGCGAAAATCGGAAGATATATAGTACCAGCAATAAAATTCCAAAACATGGCATGCAAACACTTAGATCGGGATCACGGGAGGTGGGATCAGCTAGTAAGAACATGGAGTATATCCAGTTCGACCGAGTACACCTATACAGAGGTATATATAGCCTAAATATAGGTCTCGACCGGTCAAAATAAAACTGGCCCATGCAAGGGGGACACCGAAGCACACCTCTGCGCCAAGAGGCTTCTATATACCTGGTTCTTGACATGTTCGGGCCCAACGACACATGTCAGCACATGCTTATAAGAGAACTTGGACTCTCTGGTTTCCCTCAAAGAAAACTTGGACTCTCTGGTCCTAAACGACTAGCTTGATACGAGGGGTCATCCTTACCCTTATAAGTCGCTCTCTTTCCTCACCATTGAGATTTGTATCAATTAATCTGGCCTGGTTCTTATGAAGACCCAACTGTCAGAATCCATTGCGAACGAAAGTTGTTAGCATAAAACCACTATTTTAGCGCATAAATTTTAAAAAACCACCACTTTACGTTCTCGTAGCAAAATGTGACCATTATTCATCAATTTTTTTTACAATGTACACTAAAACCAAAATTTACATAGATTGATACCAAAACTGATGCTAGGACCCACTCTCCTGGCTGACGTGACTGAGGTCCCACCTGCCAAAGCAATTAAAAAACATCTAAAAATCTAGAAGGGGGGGGGGGGAGGTGCCACTGTCAACTCTGGCGTCGGGCCACCACCGCGGGCCATGCAGCTCGTGCCTCCTCTTCTTGTGGTGCCGCAGGAGGCCGTTCTGGGCAGCGGCACACATGTAGGTGGGTCGCTGGCATCGTGCTCTCGGCCATCGTTTTCTCCAACTCTGGCATTGGGAGTTTGGCTCCCATGTGGCTGGAATCACCCTGAGCCTCTCCACGGCAAGTGTGTGTGGAGGAGGGGGAGAGGGGGGGGGGGATGCGCGGCTGCGCTAGCCCGCGATCAGGGGGCAGGTCGCAGCGAGCAGGGGACATGAGTACAACGGTAGTGGTTGTGCCGTGGAGATCAACCTAGAGTTCTTTTTTTAGATTTCTATTTTTTTCTTCACATATTTTGATTTTCTTAAGTGGGGCTGACAATTGGGTTCCATCCACATCAACAAATAGGGTCTGAAATGGGACTCACATGTCAGAAATGCTGTCAATTCGTCATCAATTTTGTTTGTGTACATTGCAAAAAAATCGTAAAATAATGGTCACATTTTACTAGAAGAACGTAAAGTGATGTTTTTTCGAAATATAAACAGCATAGTGGTGGCTTTATGCTAACTAAATTCAAATGTATAGCCAACCACAGGTAACTAGCAGTCCCTTAACTAAAAAGGTAGCCTTCCTAATAGTAAAGTTCGTGCATTACTGAATCTCTGCCTTTGTCCGTAAGATCGAGTAAAATACTGGTTGGTTGGTCACTTTACTTGTAAGGAGTAAGGATGGTGTGTAGGATGCGTGTTCATACTTGGATGTCTTAGCTGCTAGCTTAGGTGCTCTAGGGCATGCATATCATACTCGGCAAGCTGGCTAGCTATATATACATGCACCTAGCTAGCTAAGCTTGACAACATCGACCAAAGCAAAGCTTAGGTTGAGAGCTCCATAAACCAAACACCAGATCACTCAGATCCAGAGCTCCATCCATCGATCGACATGGCGCCTAGCAGCAAGCTGCCGGATTATGCCAGCGGCAACGGCAACGCTGCCACCAACAAGGACTACCGCGACCCTCCTCCGGCGCCGCTGCTGGACGCCGGCGAGCTGGGCAAGTGGTCCCTCTACCGCGCCGTCATTGCTGAATTCACCGCCACGCTCTTCTTCGTCTACGTCACCGTCGCCACCGTCATCGGGCACAAGCGCCAGTCCGAGAACGTGGCCTGCGGCGGCGCGGGCATCCTCGGCATCGCCTGGTCTTTTGGGGGCATGATCTTCGTCCTCGTCTACTGCACCGCCGGCATCTCCGGCGGCCATATCAACCCCGCCGTCACCTTCGGCCTCCTGCTCGCGCGCAAGCTCTCGCTGCCACGCGCCCTGCTCTACATGGTGGCACAGTGCCTCGGCGCCATGTGCGGCGCCGGCCTGGTCAAGTCCGTGCACGGTCCGCAGTACGCCCGCTACGGCGGTGGCGCCAACGAGCTCGCGCCGGGGTACACCTGGGGCGCCGGGCTCGCCGCGGAGATCCTCGGCACCTTCGTGCTGGTGTACACCGTGTTCTCCGCGACCGACCCGAAGCGCAAGGCCAGGGACTCGTACGTGCCGATACTGGCGCCGCTACCCATCGGGTTCGCCGTGCTCATGGTGCACCTCGCCACCATCCCCATCACCGGCACCGGCATTAACCCGGCCAGGAGCCTCGGGCCCGCCGTCGTGTACAACAGCAAGAAGGCCTGGGATGACCAGTGGATCTTCTGGGTAGGGCCCTTCACCGGCGCCGCCATAGCCATGATTTACCACCAGTATATCATCCGGGGCGGCGCCGGCAAGGCACTCGCCTCCTTCCGCTCCAACTACACCGCCACCGCCTAGCCACATTGTTTCCACTATTTCAGATATACATATATGCATGGCATGCATTTCCCATCTTGTGATTTACATTAAAATAATAATTGTTAAGTTTGTGTGTGATCATAAGTATGTTTGGTATTGTAAATTATATAATCAAATTCCTTCACAAAGTGTGGGGAATTTCTTACTCCCTCCGGTTCATATTAGTGTTCTCAACTTTATCTAGATTCGGATTTATCTAGTTAAGTATTTAGACTAGATTCATTCGTATCTAGACAAAGTTGAGAACTTTAATATGGACCGGAGGGAGTAATTGGTTCAACGTCGATTCACTGCTTATCTTTTTGTGAGCACCAAATTTCGAGAAACTAGAGACATTTTGGCATGAAATTTTAAGTACAGTATTCACCACGCTACTCCTATGACAAATTAAACTTAATCTGTTTCATAATGTATAGTTTGACAAAACGTTCTAAATATGGAAATGATGAGGACTAACCTCTAGGGTTGGCCTGATCTCTATGAATCTCGGTATAAAAATCGTGGGAAAATGGGGACAGGTGGCGTACTGGTCCAATTGCTCTCGCTGGCTGTCAGCGTTCCAATAGAATTCTCGCAAAAAAATATTAGGCTAAGTAGTTTACTTAATCCTAATCTAAGAGGGATGAACATCTTGGAGAGGGCCTTTAACAACGAACTCACTAGCTCAAGAAGCGGCCAAAGTTAAACAAGTGATCAAAAAATTGCAACCAGCACGAGTCAGCTTATAAATCCTACAAAGTGCTCTATTTTCTTCGGGGGCTCATGTGCCGAAGAAAAAAGGAAAGATGTGAAGGAAGTACTGTTTGGCTTGGTATATCAAGAAGCTTTCGGGGAAAAATACCTAAGGTTGCCCACCCCACATGGACGTATGGACAAAGAGAAATTTTGAAGTCTACGATCAAGTCCAGCCGAAAGCCAAATGGAGTGGGGTGATAACCACCTATCAGAAGCAACAAATGAAGATTTTATCAAGTCTATTGCCCAAGGACTACCGATTTACATTATGGGTGTTTTCAAAATTCCTTTTGTGTAGTGTGATGAACAAACCAAGATGATCCACAATTATTGGTGGGGTGAAGAAAATGGGAAACACAAGACACATTGGATGTCTTGGGAGAATATAATGAGAAGCAAAGATTGTGGGGGTATTGGTTTCCGAGACCTCAGGTTGTTTAACCAAGCCCTTTTAGCAAGACATGGCTAGAGAATTATCCAGAACCCCACTTCACTATGTGCACAAATACTAAAAGCTAAATATTACCTTGATGAATCGATACTTGATACCATTTTTAAAAGCAATGCTTCGGCAAAGTGGCTGGCCATTGAGTATGGGTTGGAGATGTTGAAGAAAGGAATTATATGGCGTGTGAGTAATGGTGCAAATATTCGAGCATGACAGGACCCATGGATCCCGAGAACGTATATGTACAAGCCAATATCGAAGTAAGGAAGATGTCAGTTAAGATGGATTGCTGATTTCATCTAGGCCAATAGTCTATGCAATGAACAACTCCTACGATGCTAGTTCTTAAGAATATATGTTGAATCCATAATGCAGATTAAACTCTCAAGGAGAAATACTGACAATTTTGTTGCATGACATCATGACACCGCGACATGTTTTCGATGAGCAGTGCCTATAAACTTTCCCTGAAGGAACATATGGTGGCGCAAGGGGTGGGAGAAACTAGTAGACTAATGGGGTAGATGCCAGCATGGAAGCTCATTTGACAATGCCCGGTTGCCCCTAAGGTACGAAATTTGGATTACCCCTAAGGTAAGAAATTTGGGTTGGAAAATTGCATCCAATGCATTGGCCACACAAGCAAATATGCAGAGAGGAGGGATGGAAACGATGTCGACATGCAAAATAAGTGGTACAGAGATAGAGGATACTCTTCACACTTTCATTAGATGACCACCTGCGAGAGATATGTGGGAGATCATGTGTGTGGTATGGGAGCTTCCTGGTGAAGAAGAAATTGCGAAAACAGGACCAGAGTGGTTGCCCCATCTATTATCTAAGCTGCCAAACATCAAGAGAGAGAAAAATCTTATGATCTTATGAAGAATTTGGCATGTGCACAACGAAATTACACACGAAAAAACCATGCTGCTGATGGAGGGATCTTAGAGGTTTTTGGTGAGCTATTTAGACTCTCTTGTGATCAAACAAGATTCACTTGCAGATCATGTGAAAGGTAATGTGGTGGCGGTGCATTATCGAGGATTTACTTGCAAGACACGACTTGCTGATAGACGGCAAAAGAATGTGATTAAATGGTTACTGTCGGAGGTACATAGTGCTAAACACATGATATTTAAGCTAAAAATTGCTCTTGGCACCCCCTCCGATGTAATCCTACACCCACCATTGGGAGCAGGAGTGACACTTAGGGATCATGAGGGAAAGATTATATTTGCAGTGACATGCCAACTGCATGACTATGCAGGCGTGACGGAAGCTGAGATGGCAGCGATTGAAGGAGTGGCGCTAGCGCTTGTGTGGACTCCGCTGTGGTTCACGGTGGAGACAGATTGCGGTGAAGCGGTATACATGCTAAAGGGAGAATCCCCAAATACTTCCATCTATGCGTCTATAGTCCAGCTTATTCGAGAACTGTTAAGGGAGAGAGAAATCCGAGTGGTCAAGATCAATCCGGAGGCCAATAGTGTTAGTCATGATCTGACCAAGATAGGTAGAGTTCAACACAAAACACAAACCTAGCTGAGGAGTATCACCAAGGAAATTGATTCAAGTCTAGAACTTGATTGTAATTAACTGTTTAATAAATTCTCTTTTTCCTACAGAAAAAGTACATCGAACTCACAATCACGCAAATAGGATCCTTGTACAAATCATAGATTTAACCTACAGACATCTTGGTGATAAAGGCTCTCTTGGAGTATTATCTTCTACTCCCTCCGTTTCAAAATATAAGATGTTTTAATTTTGTGAAAGAGGTGTATCTAGACCCCTTTTAGTGTCTAGATTCATGTAGGTTTGGAGTGAACCTACACACTAAAAGGGTCTAGATTCACTCTTTTCATAAAGCTAAAACATCTTATATTTTAAAACGGAGGGAGTATGTCTAAAGTCTTAGTGCTAAGCCAGAGGAGCTACTTATAATACTAGGGAGAAAAGGATAATCTATCTACTAATTTACGTTATGGTACGTTCGTCACCAGCAGAATTTTCCGTCTGCCGTAAAAAGACGGTTTTGCCCCTGCGAGTTTGGCTATATTGCAAAGCCTGTCACCGCAAAGTTAAACCATGCCGAGATGTGTTTTCCTTCTTGCCTCACTGCTCGAAACCTCCGAGCGCCGCCGCCACGTGCCTCTCCCCTCCCCGTCGCTGTCTCATCGGTAACCGCTCGATGCTCCTTGCCGCCGGGATCCTGCACGGACAACGCTGCCGCAAGTACCCCTGGTATCCTCGTGCCGTCGTTCCCCCGTTCTGCTGCGCCGAGAGCCCGCTACCCCGTTCTCCAGCACCAGTGATCCACGGTTCCTCTGTTCCTGCAACGGACGGAGGTCATCTTGTGCTACCTCTGCGCGTCACCTGACGGACACGGGCCGGCCGCAACCCCGTACCAGGCTGTCTCGATGGTGAGAGGCCATCCCGGCTGCACGTAGCGAGGCCTTCCTCGCCTCTCCACCCCTGCTCCTCCTCTTAGCGGCGGTGACTGACTGGATTGACGGGATCTGGCCGTGTTGGGCAGCGCCGCCGATCTGGATGCCATGGAGAGCTTGGCACCGTTGGCCTCACCCGCTAGCACGTCTCCGCCATGGGACTGATTTTTCTGCAAAAGTGGAGCTGCAGGTGAAGGTACAATGCTGTTAATATTCTCCGCTACTTTCTGATTTGGGTCTTGGTCAAATTTTTTTGGCATGGTGCTGATTATTGAGATGAGGATCAGTATATGGGGTTGAAAGCATCACGGGAATTTCACTTATTGCTCTAAGTAAGGTCAATTGTAGGCTGAATGAGGTCACAGCTACTAAGGATAGTACGCAGTCATTTTATTCTGCACTTGAATCATGTAAGACCGAAAGTACCAAAGTAGCACAGGCGCAAGCGCCACGACATGTTCAGTTTCCTCGGCTCATGAACATTCTGGGTGTGATGAAGGGCATCGACAATACGGATGATTCCATCCTCTCCGACGAGTTGCCGTACGAATGTTCTGTGGCAGCCATGTGTTTTGGATATATCATTGCACACCAATAGTGGTTAGGCCTTTTATGCAGATGGTGGTTCTAGCTGATGCAAAGCTGGTCATCTGCCAATACTGTCAAGACCAAAGACAGCTACAAGCCACTTTGATGCAACAATAATTTATTTTTGTAGCTTTTGTTACTCCCTCCGATCCAAGTTAGTTGACTTAGATTTGTCAAGATTCGATTGTATCTAGACATGATTTAGTATTAGATACATTCGTATTTTGACAAATTTGAGTTAACTAATTTGGGTCGGAGGGAGTAGTAGATGAAACATGGTAAATGTGTACTCTAGCTGAATAATCTCCTAAAGATGTCCTGCTAATCTGGTAAAACTTTCCGAGATAGCAATAACAATCAGATGCACACTTTATCATACAATCTATGGAGAAAAAGTTCATGGGTCTTCTAGACGAGGCAGACTCCCGCCACATATCGGCCTCCCACCGTCATCGCTCCGCCGCCAGTGAAGACGCGGCCACCCCAACCCTTCCTCCCGGTCGGAATCCAGCGAGAAGGGAAACGATGGTGTTTGGTTTGCGACCGTCAAGCGCGAGCTACTACTGGCATCTGGTTTCTGACCGTCAAGCGCGAGCATCTGGTGCTGGAGATGCAGTCGAGAGGTTGTGCCTGGCACCTCTTGTGCTGCAATATTGCTAAATAATCAAACTTCAGTTCTGGCAATCTGACTTACTAAATATATAGAGCTATGTACATATGTTGTTCTCAAGAACAATCATGAATCCTGTTATGGTGTTGCAAGTAATCCGCACAACAGCGCACGTCTTTTGAAGGTATGGTACATGCCGAGAGATTGCAAAATACAGAGCGGATCCCGATACGGCTGTGGAGGCAATGTGGCTTTTCTCTCTAGATGATTTTTGCTTATTGTGGTCGTAATTCATCTGGAAATAGGTGTTTACCAGTAAACTGCTAATTGTTGTCACAACAGTAGTGATTTTTTTTTGCACTTGCCAAAATCCTGAAGTCCGATGTTATAATTCTTTGCGACAATGACTCGCGTCGGACCGTGGCAACGCACGGGCATTCAGCTAGTATTACATAACATAGGGTCAACCATCACACAAAACGGTTCGGTCGGTTGGGGGTCCGGTTAACCGGAGCTAGGTTGGCCGGTTACAATCTTATCAACATAAATCTGTATATTCCAATAGAACATTCAATCAAAACAACATGCGGCTCTTCGTTAATAAAAAATAAACATGCAGGTCTTCCTTAATAGAAAAAGAGACATGCAGGTCAAAAGACCGAAGGAATTTTTATGGAGGCATGATGGGCAGATTGGTTTTGACTAAATAGAGGATCCATTCCCTTTCCATATAGTCTCTCGTCACGCCTAGTAGCATATAATCATCCTCCAAACAGAACCTGCTTACCATATCAGATATGGTAAACAGTACATTCGACAGAAGGGTTTTCCTTAAAAACGCTGTATATTTCCGCCCACTCTCTGTTACTTCCCAATACGTTGGCTGATAAAACAACGGTCATTCTTCTCATCTGAGTTGCGCATCTGAACAGAAGTTTCAAGAAATCAATTTCATGGTCGGTTCCATTGAAACCTTGTATTAGCACTTGTTCAAGAGCCACCAAGGACACGCTTTGACTTCTCCAGTTTGGTGGTTGATCACAAGAACATTCTGGTGGGCACGATTCTTCACCCTGCAAGAAAAATCAAGTAATGTAGATTCTTCATATCCAAAAACATTGTCAAATAAACTAAACAGATTTTAAAAAGTGTATACACATCAAGCGGCTGGGATAAAGAATCAATTACCACATGATGTTCAATGGAAACCTTAAGTCTTCTTATAGTGGAACAACTTTCAAGTATGTTCAACACTGCTGCTCCGAAGACATGTTCTCCGTTTAGTAAATAAAGCTCCAGAGCAGAAAAGGCGGGGAGTGGTCCTATATGTTGACAAAAGTTTCGCTCCGCGGGTGGAATATAATTCTGCAAATATAAAAAATGGCATGCGAAAAGGAAATAATTAACAATATACCATATACCACAAAAGTAGCTTGATCAACAAAGTGCTCACAAGAACATGCATGCATGTGTGATCTATGATACAACTCCTTTTGGTTGTAAGTTTTAGAAGAAGGGCAAATGAAAGTTTTTTTGTCTGAATTGGGAGGAAGTTGCATTTCTAAGAAACATCAAAATGGCAATTGCCGAAGTTTTATTCAGAGATAAACTGAAGTTACCACCAAGGTGACTAAACATCCGCCACTTTTACCGTATATGGATATAAATTTGGAACTTCCTGTGATAAATCCCATGTCTTAACTTTTTTTGTCCACAATGCAATTTAACCATGATAAAATTGATTGGCCGGATCAGAATAACTAACCTTAGCAATAGAAAAAAAACTAAATGCCACTGTTGTTAAGTGCTTGGGGGGATTTCGTTGTAAATTTGTCTAAATGGTTCCTAGTGTGCTGGAGGTAATTTGGGACGATTTGCTATCTTCCATTCGTAGCCAGAACTATGTGATGTTGTGTGATCTGCAATAGCTTATTAGGTGACAATGATAGCTCGCATATTTGATTGTGAGAATGGAAGATGGTGAAGCAGCTCATAGCTAGAATCAAGTCATTGGTACATGTATATAGGTTCAGTAGGTAGCCATACCGTTTGCGGAAGTGTCTTGGCGTCTATGAACAAGCGTAGGGTGCGGGCACTATTCTGTGTCGACAGGTTGAGGCTGCGAACACGCCACCATTGGCCAACCCCGACATTTGGATACGAACTACGGCACTCCCATGATGCATATTCCAGTATTCCACCATGGGCGCCGAGAAGCACGACAAGGTGAAAAAGAACCCGACGCGGATATCCATTGTCAGCCGCTTCAGCACGGGAGCCGTTATGCGAATGCACTGCGTATAGCTGCTCTGCTTCACGACAAGCTCCTCGATCGTTGGCGAATGGACCTTGATCGTGCCTACGGGGCAGTGGAGCACCTCTAGCACGCGCAGGCGAGGGCACCGCGTGACCAGCGCATCCGTGTCGAAGCGGCAGCCGGACATGGACAGCCTCTCCGGCGCAGGAGAAAATTATAAAAAACCACCACATTACAGGCTAGGGTTTCAAAAGACCACCACTTTACGCTAGGGTTTCAAAAAACCACCACTTCAGAGTGAGTTCGTGACAGATAGCACTGATACCGATTTGACCCTGGTCTAATGACAAAACTGACCAGTGGGTCCCACCTGTCAGGATGATGTGGCACAATGAAAACAGTCAAGGGATATGCACGATAGACTGGTTCTACTTCTGGGCTTTTTTGTAAATTTTGGAGAAACCACTTATATAAGATTTTCTTTTTCTCTTTTTCATTTATTTCATAAAAAATAAATATCGGGCTGGAGCACGGCCGTGCCTTTCACCGCCGGCGGCCGATTGCAGCGCCGCCCCTCCCCCCACAAGCGCGAGAACAACACGGGAAGCGCGTGCGAGCTTCGGTAGACGGCGCACAACGAGCTCCGGCCCGTGGCGGCGCGGGCGAGCTCCGGCCACGGGAGGCACCGGCGAGCTCCGACCACGGGAGGCGCGGGTGAGCTTCGGCCGCGGGAGGCACCGACGAGCTCCGGCCATGGCCCCGCGGGAGGCACCGGCGAGCTCCGGCAGGGCCGGCACGCGGCGAGCTCTGGTCGAGCTTCAGCAAGCGGGTGACGCAAGCGGGCGGGCAGGCGGGCGGCCGGCTTAGGAGAGGAGCAGGGCACGTCCGCCGGGGAGGAGCAGGGCGGGCCGGACGCGAAGGAGTTAGATGAGGTTAGCCTGCGTGGAAGGGGGCGAGCTCGCCGGGGTCGGGAGCTGCGGCGGCGCTTGCGCTCTAGTAGGTCATCGGTGATGGGGGTCACCGGACCAGCTCATGGATCTCTCCGTCGATCCCGACCCATCCCTGTCCCCCTCCTCCTCCCCCTCCCGACTGCCTCCGACCAGTGAAGGAAGAGCAGCAGTAGCAAGTCGGCGACCCTCTCACCGTCCCCACTGTACGGTCATGCTCCACTGCCAGAAAAAAATTTTTGGAGAGAAGAGAGGATCTGATTTGATAAGTGGGTCCCTCTGAAATTGACAAAAAGACCCAAAACTGAAATCAATCTAACCTTTGTCACCCTGGACCATTTTCATCGTGCCACATCAGCCTAAGAGTGGGTCCCGCCTGTCAGTTTCATGGTTAGACGAGCATCTCGGACGAATCAGTGCTATCTGTCACGAACACACTCTAAAGTGGTGGTTTTTTGAAACCCTAGCGTAAAATGGTGCCTTTTTGAAACCTAGCCTATAATGTGGTGGTTGTTTGTAATTTTCTCCCAGCGCAGGGAACTCCGCCGGCGGTGTCAGAGTGAGGTTGTACACGGTCAGCTTCATCGAGCTGGCGCGGTCGAAGCGGGGGATCCGGATGGGAACGGAACGATCTTTGTCGTGGCCCCAGACGGTGAGGACGAGACTCGCCGGCGCGAGCCGCGCGGCGGCACGGAGCAGCGTGGAGAGGCGAGCGGGGTCCGTGATCCTGTGCTTTTCGGGCATGTAAATCTCGAGGAGGGACAGGGCGGGGCAGGCGGCCTGACCGAGCGCGGCGTCGAGAGGGTCCGCCGTGATCCCGCGGAAGTGGAGCTCGGGTAGGAGCCTCCACAGGCCTCGCCACCGCCGGGAGAGGAAGCTAGTGCGGGCGGTGTCGCGGGCGCAGCGGAGGCGGCCGAGGACCTGGAGGAGCAAGTCGTCGGGAAGGGCACTGATCCGATCCACGTCGTCGCCGTTCAGTAGAGAGCGACGACGAGCTCCGTGCGGCGATGGCAGACTAAGCCGACGGCCGGACCGCAACTCCATCGCGGGTACAGAGGGCAGGGCAGCCAAGGGCGAGTTGAGTAATGGGGGCGGCGGCGGCCCGGGCAATGGGGAAGTATGACTAGGCCGACGTTCCGCGTTTGGCTCGTGGAAGAAAATCCCTTCAAATCAAATCAAGAATATTCCAAAAATATGAGAAAAATCCATGAAGCTTCTGTTAGCAAAAATCTTGCCTATGATACAGGTAAAGTAGATTAATTAGTTTGTTCTGTGCCCGGTTTGGACATGCAATGTTAGTTGGCATACCTAAATTTGCATATCCTCCCTCCTCCTCAAAAAAAGATGTGTATAGTTTTTGGTCAAAGTCAAACATTTTTTTAATTTGATCACTATATTGAAAAGAATATGAATATTTACAACACTAAGCGTACACAAAATCCAAATATATTTCATAATGGTCCTAACAATACTGATTTCAGATTGTGAATAGTCATTGTTTTTTTCATGTAGTTGGTCAAACTTTAGAAAGTTTTGTTGGATATTAGTGATATGTAGTTTTCTGTGATCAAACTAAGTCAATATAATGGCTTTTAGGGGCTGTTTAATAACAGGCATTGGATGCCCTGATCAGGGGCATCCTGACCATCCATTTTGGGGTGCAGGTTTCCCTAGTGCAAGTGCTATAAATAGGGATCCTAGGGTTTGAGCTGGAGAGACCATATCCATTCGGCTGGGCTCTTCTCTCTCTCACTCTTCCCTTCTCACTGATCAAACCAGCACCTAAAGCACTAGGAAGAACCAACACAAGAAGGCAGAAGTGGAAGAAGCAAGAGGAGGCCATGGCTGGACCTCCAGATCAAGGTACACAACATCTGATCTCCCTTTTTGTGGCTCTAATCTTGAGCTAGATGATCCTATGGGATCTAACAGTGGTATCAGAGAATCTAGCCCCAAGATTGAGCCCTCTTATGTATTAATTATGTTCCTGCAAGCTTGTTCTTCTTGGTTTCTTCATGTTTTAGTTGCTGGAGCCATGTTCTTGTTCAAGTTCTTGCTTCAGAACAGCATAAGGTTGATGTTTTAGCCCTAAAACTTCTAATTTTGAGCCCTAACCGATCAAGAAAAGGTGCTAGGGTTTCTTTTCTGTAACTCTGATGAGGGGATTTCAATTCTTATGCAATTCCTAAGTGTAATCCCCAATTTGACAGAAGAACCCTAACCCTAGTTCATCGAATCGATGAACCCTAACCCTAATTTTCCTAATTACTGATGAACCCTAACCCTAATTCCCAAATCAGATGAACCCTAACCCTAATTTCCTAAATTAGGGAACCCTAACCCTAATTTGATGATCTAAAGGGTGGTTGGAGCTTACCTTATGGGCCTCATCGCCGTCGTCGTTGGCCACGGCGGCGCTGGAGCCAACCTTCTAAGTTGGCAGAACCGCTCGGGCTTGGCCCGTGCGATCTCGCCATCCACCACACCGGGTCGTGGCGGTGCTCCTGCTGGCGCTTGTCATCGTCGGGGGTCTCCATGGTGCTGGACGCGAGGTCGTCGACGCCGACGCAGGGACGCATGCGCGTGCACGTGGTCTCCTCGCAAAGGGCGCCGCCCAGAGCCGCTCGACGGAGGTGCGCGCTAGCCAAAGCCACACGCAGCTCCGGCGAGGAGGGCCGACCGACACTCATGTCACCCCTTCTCCTTTGGCGCTGGCGCTCGTCACCGTCGTCGCTCGCTCTCTCTCGCTCGCTGCGGAGGAAGAAGAGGAAGGGGAGGGGAAATGGGGGCTAGGGTTGGGGCTGGGGCGTCGTCACGCACTAGTTTTGATCCACGCGGGCGCGTCCTCGTCTGTTGGATCGCATCCAACGGCCCGTGGCCTCAGCTGCTTAACGGGCCTAGTGGGCCACTAAAAGTGCTAAGGGGAGACGGGCTGGGCCAGATTCGGCCCAGTCTAGAAGTTTTTTCTTTAAAATTTAAATAATAAAGGGGGTTTTAAAGGTTTTGTGGGCCAAATTTTCTTTTGGGTCAAGATAATGAATGAGATAATATTCAAGGAATAATGTTTATAAGTTAGGGTTTATATGAATGGTTTTTGGGGCTAAATTTTTGGCATATTTTATTATGTCAATTATGGAACACAATTGTGTGACAAATTATTCTTTTGTCATGCAATTTTGTATATCACTTAATTAAGTTGAATGTGTTTCATTATGATAAGTTAATTCTTTCTGATGTGTTTATTATATTTAGTTGTTTCTTTTGAGTTGTTTTTCAAATAAATTGTGGTAATAATGTTTTGCTGCAAAATAAAGTTTGAAATCCTCAAATTAAGCATGGCTTATGTCTATCATTCTGGCCAAAGCTGATTGATGGACATTTTGACCATGAAATTTTTTATTAGTCTGGTTCACTTCTGGCCAAAGCTGATGTGTTCTAGACTGATGAAAAGAATTCTATGTGTGAGAGGATTTGATTAAGTGAGGCTTATATCTGACATTCTGGCCAAAGCTGATTGACAGGTATTTTGACCGCATAATTTTATTGATCATGTCTATTTCTGGCCAAAGCTGATGTGGACTAGGTTAATAAAAGAAGTTCAAAATGGTTATGCTTATTCAAAGCATTTGTTTTCTTTTGCAGCATCTAATGCCTCTCAAATTGCTGGAATTATTAATGGCATAGAACAGTTGACTGGTAGCAATTTTGGTACATGGAAGGAAAAGCTTGAGATCACTTTAGCTTTGCTGAATATTGATTATGCCCTCCTTAAAGATCCTCCTACTACGCCTACTGAAGGTGATGAAAATTATGATGCCCTGAAAAGGGTTTATGATGATGAGAAAACTAAGTGGGAGGATTCAAATCGTAAGTGCCTCATGATTATTAAGGGCTCCATCACTCAGAGTATGAG
Organism: Avena insularis; assembly: GCA_023614405.1. Classification (NCBI taxonomy): domain Eukaryota; kingdom Viridiplantae; phylum Streptophyta; class Magnoliopsida; order Poales; family Poaceae; genus Avena; species Avena insularis. The sequence continues at coordinate 86,921,257 of CM042696.1, read as the reverse complement.
GGGAGCTATTCTAGACTCTCAGACTGCCAAGGGTTACCTTGGAAAGATTGAGGACCAGTTTAAGGGATCATCCAAAATTTATGCAACAAGCCTCATTAGAAGGCTTATTGATGAAAGGTATGATCCAACTGGGAGTCCGAGAGAACATATCATGAGGAAAATCAACATGGCCACTAAACTTAAGACAATGAAAATGGAAATCTCTGAAGGTTTCCTTGTCCATTTTATTATGTCATCCTTGCCCACAGAGTTCTCTCTGTTTACCATCAATTACAATGCAATGGATTCTAAATGGGGCATGGATGAAATGATGGCTAGATATGTACAAGAAGAGGAAAGGCTTAAAGGTGGACGAGTTGATCATGTCAACCAGTTCAAGCACTCACAGAAGAAGAAAAATCAAAAGTTTATGAAGCCTAAGCCTACTTAGTTTAAGGATAAAGGGAAATCTTCTAAGTTCTTTCAGCAAAAGAATCCTAACAAAGCTCCTAATGTAGATGCACACCCTAATGCTGATGGTAAAGATCCTAATGGATGTCGCTTTTGTGGAAAAAGTGGACATGTCCAGAGGTATTGTATTGGGTTCATGAAATGGCTCAATAAGAAAGGTACTAATGTTATAACCTTTGTTGACGAATCCCTTTATGTTAATTATTTCACCAATACATGGTGGGTTGACTTAGGTGCAACAATTCATGTTGCAAACTCCTTACAGGGATTCGATCCTAAGAGGACCCTAAGAAGAGGGGAAAGAACCATTAGAGTTGCTAATGGTGTTGAGGCTGAGGCTGAGGCTATTGGAGAGTTTACAGTTACGCTCCATAGCGGCTTTACTCTTCATTTTTGTAATATTCTTTATGTACCCTCTATGAGACAAAACCTTGTGTCCGTCTCATGCTTAGATGATGATGGTTTTCACTGTGGCTTTGGGAACAAGAGATGTATAATTATGTTTGACAATAATAATGTTGGTCTTGCCTTCCGACTTGACAAACTTTATCTTGCTTCCTTAAGTGATTCCCTAAATGAAGTTGATGCCTCTTCTAATGTGAATCTTAGTACCAAGCGTAAGCGAGATGATGATGAGACTTCTTCGAAACTATGGCACTATCATTTGGGCCATATTTCGAAGAGGGGGAATTGAGCGTCTCATTAAGGAACAAGTACTTCATCCTTTGGTTTTCTCGGATGTGGATCTGGATCATTCTATTGATTGCATCAAAGGGAAATATACTAAGAGAATCAAGAAAGGTGTAAATCGAAGCACGGGATTTTTAGAAATCGTTCACACAGATATTTGTGGTTCGTTCAATGTGAGATTAGTGGATGGTTTTGATTCCTTCATAACATTCAGTGATGACTTCTGCCGCTTTGGATACATCTATCCTATCAAAGAAAGATCTGAGGCATTAGAAAAGTTCAAGATATTTAAAGCTGAAGTTGAGAATCAAGTTGGTCAAAAGATCAAAGTTGTAAGGTTTGATTGTGGTGGTGAGTACTATGGTAGACACACTTATTATGGCCAAATTCCTAGACCTTTTGCTAAGTTCCTACAGGAAAATGGTATTGTTGCCCAGTATTCAGCACTAGGCGAACCTTAGCAAAATGGAGTCGTTGAAAGGCGGAATCGTACTCTTATGGATATGGTAAGAAGTATGTTAAGTCACTCCACTTTGCTGCTTGTTTTATGGATAGAAGCTCTAACGACAGCTGCACATATTCTCAATAAGGTCCCCAATAAATCGGTGCTGAAAACGCCGTATGAATTATGGACTGGGAGAAAACCTACCCTGAGTTATTTGCATGTGTGGGGCTGCCCTACTGAGGCAAGAGTTTTCAATCCAATTATGGGAAAGTTAGACCACAAGATAGTCAGCTGCCATTTCATTGGTTATCCTAACAAACCTAAGGCATATCGTTTCTATTGTCCAAAGCAATTTACTAAGTTTGTTGAAACAAGGCACGCTGTGTTCTTGGAAAGTGATATGATGAGGGGGAGTATGACTCCCAAGGAAATAATCTTGGAGGAGAAATGGGATTATGTTACGATCCCTGTGATCCAAGAGCTAGTGTTTCCTATTCATGATGAGGTTATACCTCCAGTTGAAAGGACTGCTAATCCTACCCCTGCTGAGATACCGGTGACTCCGCCAGAGACCATACCTAATGATACTTCTACGAAAGATGCTCAGTAGCCTGAAGTTGTTGTTGAGGTACCAAATAATGTACCGCTCAGAAGGTCTAAGAGGGCTAGAAAGTCCACCATTTCTGGTGATTATGTCACTTATATGAGTGAGGATTTGAATGAGTCGATGTTGGATGATGATCCTGCATCGTTTAAGGAAGCCATACAAAGTGATCATTCGTCAGAATGGCTTGATGCTATGAAAGATGAAATGAAGTCCATGAGCATTAATGATGTATGGGACTTAGTAGAAATCCCTAAAGGAGCCAAAACTGTGGGCAGTAGATGGGTCTATAAGACCAAACGTGACTCCAAAGGTGATATCGAAAGGTTCAAAGCAAGGCTTGTGGCTAAGGGCTTCACTCAATGAGACTTTTTCACCTGTCTCTTCTAAGGACTCATTCAGAATTATTATGGCACTTGTGGCTCATTATGATCTAGAGTTGCATCACATGGATGTCAAAACGGCATTTCTGAATGTTTACATGGCTCAACCGGAAGGTTTTGTTATGGAAGGGAAGGAACACTTAGGATGTCATCTTAAGAAATCCATTTATGGATTAAAGCAAGCTTCAAGGAAATGGTACTTCAAGTTTGATCAAGTGATAAAGAATTTTGGTTTCAAAGAGAATGAAGTGGACAATTGCATTTATGTGAAGTTCAGGGGGAGCATTTTTGTCTTCCTGATATTGTATATCGATGACATACTCTTAGCTAGTAACAATAAGAATATGATGCTGGAAACTAAAAGGTTTCTCTCCTCAAAGTTTGATATGAAGGATCTCGGTGAAGCCGCTTATGTCTTAGGCATTCAAATTCACTAAGATAGATCCGGAGGAATCTTGGGGCTATCACAAAGAGCGTACATTGAGAATGTACTCAAAAAGTTCAATATGCATAAGTGCTCAGCCTCGCCTTCTCCTATTGTCAAGGGTGATAAGTTTGGGACTTTCCAGTGCCCAAGTAATGATTATGAATCTGCGCAAATGAAGTCAGTTCCTTATGCTTCAATTATTGGAAGTATGATGTATGCACAAGTGTGCACTCGCCCTGACTTAGCTTTTATAACCGGGATGCTTGGCAGATATCAGTCTAATCCAGGGTTGGATCACTGGAAGGTTGCTAAGAAAGCTTTGCGCTATTTACAAGGCACTAAAGGTCTCATGCTGACATATAAGAGAATTGATAACCTCGAGGTGGTGGGTTATTCAGAAGTTGATTTTGCGGGGTGTGTTGACACTAAGAAATCCACATCAGGTTATATTTTCACCCTAGCAGAAGGAGCTATTTCTTGGAAAATCACCAAGCAAAGTGTTACTGCATCATCAACAATGTAGGCAGAGTTTGTGGCATGTTATGAGGCAACCGGGCAGGCAGTATGGCTGAAGAATTTCATTCCGGGTTTCAGGGTGATTGACAGTATATCTGAGCCACTCACTCTTTTCTGCGATAATCAACCCACCGTGATCTATTCGAGTAACAACAAGTCAAGTGGTGCTGCCAAACACATTGACATCAAGTATCATGTTGTGAAAGTGATACGTTGCAAACGTATCCATAATTTTTGATGTTCCATGCTTGGTTTTATCTACTTTCTTATGTTTTGTCCACACTTTGGAGTACTTTTCATATGATTTCTTGGACTAACCTATTAACAAGAGCCACAGTGCCAGCTGCCTGTTTTGTGCTGTTTTTGGTTCCAGAAAGTCAGAAAATGAATATTCTCGGAATTGGACCGGACAAAAGCCAAAGTCGTTATTTTCCTAGAAGATTCATGGAGCCAGCAGGAGAGACGAAGGGGGCCCACAGGGTGGCCAAACCACCCCTAGGCGCGGGTCCCCTAGGTCACGTCAGGGCATGGTTTGGCCCCTCTGGCTGGCCACAGACCTCGCCCCTTCGCCTATATATTCCTCCCGATACAGAAACCCTAAATCGTTAATCAGAAATTCACGAAAAGTTCCACAGCGCCGCCGCCACCGAAGGGGAGATTCGGGGGATAGAAAGTCTCTCTTCCGGCACCCTGCCAGGACGGGGAAGTGCCCCCGGAGCCATCTCCATCAATCTCCACGACCATCTCCACCACCATCTCCATCACCATTGCTGATTCCCATGATGAGGAGGGAGTAGTTCTCTCTCGAGGCTAAGGGTTCTACCGGTAGCTATGTGTTCATCTCTCTCTATGCACGATCTTATTGAGATCATAAGCTTGTAATCTATAGATCTACCTTGCTACTCAAGTGCTTTAATAGATCTCTGCTCTCCCCATGTGTGTGAAGTTGACAGTGTGCACACCATGGTGGAACTTAGGCAAGAGATTACACATACTTGCTATGAGTTATATTTGGAGTTGGTTGTCTTTATGAAATTGTGGTGTTTGTTTGAACCATCTAGTACTCAAGGTGACAGTGTGGGGTTATCTAGATGCGGAAAGCGAACTTTGAGGAGTGCTGTTATGGCCCTACCAATGATTAGAGTGTCCAACCAGAGAGTAGTTAAGAGTAGTATCATAAAGAGAAGATATTTATATGAGAGTGTTCACTAGTGAAAGTATGATCCCTATGCCTTGTTTCTAAGCATTGATACACCATTTGCAACTAGATCTGTTACATGTTTGCTTGCTTCCATCTTTATTTCAGTTTGCCTTTAGTCTTTTCCACGCCATCAAGCTATTTTTTGGCACCGTTGTCTTTTATCCATACCACTTGTATTTCACTATCTCTTCGCTGAACTAGTGCACCTATACACCTGAAAAGTGTATTGGGTGTGTTGGGGACACAAGAGACTTCTTGTATATTGATTGCAGGGTTGCTTGAGAGGGAATACCTTTGACCAATTCGTTCCTAAGTTCGATAAACCTTGGGTGATACACTTAAGGGAAAACTTGCTGCTGTTATACAAACCTCTGCACTTGGAGGCCCAACAACTGTCTACAAGAATAGAAGTGCGTAGACATCAAGCTATTTTCTGGCGCCATTGCCGAGGAGGTGAGGTAAAAGGTACTCACATCCTCCGGTGTGAGTGCTCAAAGTTATTTCCTTTAGATTCTGCAACTTTTGTCTTTTTGTTTCTTGTTTTCACTAGTTAGGCTTAATGGAAAACAACAACAAAATTAGAGAGCTTTTTAGTATTTTTCCTAAGTTAGAACTTGAATTGTCTGAAAAGAAAATTAAAAAACCCATGGAACTTTCTTTGCATGCTAATAGCAATGTTATTAGTATGAATCTTTTGAACACCTTTGTTACTAATGCTATGGAAACATCTAAGCTTGGGGAAGTTGGTTTTTATGAAAATGATCTTTTTAGTTCCCTAGATTTAAAGAAGAAAGTTTGCTATGATGATACTTTATCTCCCATATGTGGTAATTCTAATGATACTTGTGATATTTTAAATCCACATACTGAAAGCATCCCTTTTAAAATACCTATAAAAATTGTTGAACATGTTATGAATAACTGCTATTTTGGAGATGGAACTGTCCATCCTGGTGATCATTTACTCTTTATACATGAATTATGCGAGTTGTTCAAGTGTGCAGGTATTTCAATGAACCAAGTTAAGAGGAAGCTATTCCCTTTTTCACTTAAGGGCAAAGCAAGGGAGTGGTATGAGCTACTAGATGATCCTCATCATTTGGAGTGGAAGGAACTTGAATCTCTCTTTTACTCTAAATTTTATCCTCCTCATGAAATTCATAAAGATATGAATTACATTTATAATTTTCATCCACATGATGGAGAAAGTATTGCCCAAGCATGGGGGAGATTGAAGTCACTAATGCTCAAATGTCCCATTCATGAGCTCCCCAGTAATATTGTTATTAATAACTTCTATGCAAGGCTTTCAGGACATTACAAGGACTATCTAGATACTTGTTTAGAGGGATCCTTCACAAGTAAGGAGGTGAAAGCTAAGTGGGATCTTCTTGAAACAATTCAAAGCAATACCGAAGATTGGGATAACAACAAAGGTAAAGAACCAGGTATAAACTATGAGTATGATTGCATTAAGTATTTCACTGAAACTGCTGATTTTCAAGATCTTAGTGCTAAATATGGTCTTGGTCCTCAAATTATTGTTGGTTTTTATAGAACCTTTGCTTCTCATATTAATGCTCCTAAAGAAAAATGGGACATGTATCATGAGCCTTTTAAAGACACTTGCATGGAAAATGAAATTATTATTAATGATAGTAATAAACATGGTCAAACCTCTGAAAGTACTATTTCTTATAAGCATATTAATTTTTGTGGAATACATAGACCTTGTGAGAATAATCAAATTGAAGAATAATATTGTATCACCCACAATAATGAAAAAACTAGAATGTGGTATAGGGCTTTAAATGATCTTGGTAAAAAAGTTTGTGCCCTTTATCCTTTCATTTGTGAACTTTGCTTCGAAGTGGGTCATTTCAATTTTCAATGCTCAGGCCATAATAATGGCCCTTCTAATCCAATGAGTACTGCAAGTTTGTATTGTGATGACATGATCACTCCTAATCAGCATGATGAACTTACATTATTTTTGGGGTGTGAAGAGTTATCAAGAAAAACCTCTTTGGTAGATATGGGTGCTTTTGACATGAATAGTGTCCTGCATGGTTGTCATCTTTATTGTGTTGATAATTGCCACACAAATACTTACATACAAAATATTATAGAAGATGAGATTTTACCAAAATATGATAGGACTAATATGTGTTTTGATCTTATTAATGAAAAGAAGGAATCCTCCAAAGTTTCTTCTATTGTCTCTAACAATGAACCAGGGTATATGGAGAAGCTTCCTTTCAAGCCTCTCCCCCTAAAGAGAAGAAGAGAAAGAAGAAGAGGAGGAGTAAAAGGAGAGAGGAAACAGTATTTTCCCCTAAGCATGTTGCTCCTATTATAGTTTTTGATGAGTCTAAACTTGATGATGTTCCTATGCCTATTACCTATAGTAGTGATCATGATTGGGAAAAGCACACTACTTTTGATATTGAAAATCTCTTCGGTACCAATTTTGAAAATGATGATAATTGTTGTACTATTAGTGCTACCCATGTTCCTTCCAATGATGATATGTTTACAAATGAACACACTTTGGAAGATAACTATTCTATTGCTTATGATGATACTATACCCCCAATATATGATGATTGCAATGATGAATATGATATTTTTAGTCCACCTACTATTAAGGAGAAAATTAATTATGATTACAATATGCCTCCTATATTTGATGATTATGGTGATGAGAATAATAATGATAGCTATTTTGTTGAATTTGCTCCCATTACAATTAATAAGAATGACTATGTTTATGTGGGGAGTATTAATTCTTTTATGCATGTGGCTCATGATAAGAATGTTTCATGTGATTGTTATATTGTTAATTTTATTCATGATTCTACTGAAAGTTATTATGAGAGAGGGAAACATGGTTTTATGTATCTCAACAATATTAAGTTTCCCCTCTTTATATTGAAAATCTTGAAGTTGCACTTGTTTTGCTTTCCTATGCTTGTTGCTTTGTGCATTCATGACTTGTTTATTTACAAGATTCCTATGCATAGGAAGTGGGTTAGACTTAAATGTGTTTTGAATTGCTTCTTGATGCTCTCTTTTACTTCAATTCATATTTCTTATGTGAGCATCTTCTCAAACTATCAAGCTTAACTTAAAGGCGTTAAAGAAAAGTATTTATTGGGAGATAACCCAAAAGTTTTAGTTGAGTTTTGGAAGTTATTACCTCTGTAATAACCGCTCCTTATCATTTTTGTGTGGCTTTTGTGCCAAGAGTAACCTCTAATGAGAGAGAAGTAATGCTTGGGAAAGTTGCTGTCCCGAAACAGATTTCTGTGCTTCACCGTAAAAATTCATGTAAAATCTCTGTATGTCCTTTTGAGGCGTCAATGTTTTCGCTTCTGCCCCAGGTTGTTATCTAATTTTTGTTAGTTCAACACTTTTCGATTTGAGAAACATAAGGTCTTCGAAAAAATTCGTCTTTACCGCTGGTCTGTTTTAACAGATTTCTGCCATTATTTGCTTTTGCTTCTTGTTGATTCCTTTTTGAGTTCTTTTTGGGGAATTGAGATTTTTGAGGGAAGCGCTACAGTAGCTTGTGTTTTAATGGAAGTTTTATTGGTGTTGAAACTGAACCCAAAGACTTATTATCTTGAGTGCACTAATGTTGCTAATAAAGATTGTGTGAAGTTTTGTATGAAGGAAAAATTTCAGGTGTATGAAAGGAATGAGTAATGAGATGAAGGATGGACTAAAGCTCAAGATTGGGATGCCACGTGTGTCACCCCAAGAAATATCCAAGAAGTACAAGCGTCAAAGCTTGGGGATGCCCAAGGCATCCCCCTCTTCATTAATAAAACTCCCAGGTTTCTTCCAAACACTTCATTTTTATTGTTTCATGCACAGTTGTGTTGTTATTGGAGCGTCTTCTTTTTCGTTTTTGTTTTGGTTTTTTGTTTGCTTGGTTTTCTTAGTTTGCTGAATAAATTGGTTGGACCCCCTCTTTCATGCATTGGTTTTCAAATAGTTTGGTTTGGATTGGAAAAGAGTAGGAAAGTTCATGCTTAAGTGGTAAAGAGAGCTTGTTTTTGACTGTGGCCTATGCTTTGTCATGTCATACTTGATATTGTTTTGGCTTTATGCTTAGTGATTTTTTCTGTAGCATGACATGTTATAAACAATTGAGATTGCTTAATGTGCCTTGAAAGAATCATGCGTTGTTTTAGCATATTAAAGCATAGTATCGTGGTATTCTCCTTTGATGCTTTATTTGGGTTGACTTGGCGCATGCTCACACCATGTTATGACTATCCCAAGTCACCATAGCCTTTATGATCCTTTAGTTTTCAACTTGTAGTATCACTTTATGCTTTGATCAATGATGTTTTGTTGCTCTGCATGATTATGGCCATTATTGCTCTCTTAGTTTGTCGCTCCTAGTCTTTTGCTAGCCTCCACAACCAAGTATGAGTTCCACTCATGCATACAACTCCTAAAACCAAGTTATTCAAAAAGAGTCCACCATACCTATCTACTAGCATATGCTATTCCAAGTATATTCATGTTTTTATCTACCTTCCAAATTAAACTTGTTATGAGAAAACTAGTGATTAAAGCTCTCACTAACTTGATGGCACACTTTACTTTTCTTGCCCTTAATAAACTTGAACCATTGTGTCGTCTATGTTGTATATGCTTGCACTTATTTGTTGGGGATTAGCAGAACCATCTTTGTCATGGAACGCTTTCAACATTGCACTTGTACTTTGTACCTAGTTGATATCATGCTCTTTTGTCTATGGATGTCGTCGGTGTGAAATGAAAGGGGAGCTTGTAAGTCCATGGAGTTATGTATATGTGTTAGAGAAACAATTGGGCCGCTGGTATAATCCATGCTGTCATGGTGGAAACCTGCAGCGTAACCATAATGAGCTGTCTATGAAGCATTCTTCTTATAAAAAAAGTCAGATTGAGAAAAAAGAGAAAAAAAGAGATATGAGAAAAGAGGAAAGAGAGAAAAAAGCACCATATTCCCATGGTAAATAAGAAGATTGCTGAGATGCTCGTTGTCTGCTTGCCTTGTCATTTTGATATGGGGATTCTTCCGTATCATCGGGCAAGGGGTACCCCGTTGGCGGTTATCTATGATACCCATGTACTTACGATGACAAGAACTTACCGGTGACTAAACTTGAGTAGCATGAGGAGCGGCCCTCGTATTCAAGGGACATGAGATTTCCAACTTATACTTCATCAAGCATATACTCCATAGTTTGTTCACTTTAACCTTAATCACTTCAAGATGCTTATGATAGGGGAAATGAGAGCTGAAAGCTAATAAGTACCATAATTTTTGGAAGCTCTTTATGAAACTTGAATCTCTGCTTCCTTCTATGAAGGCCTTTCTTTTACTTTTATGTTGAGTCTCCATCTTCTATCTTTATGCACCTATTGAGAGAGCATAGTGGCCATTCTTAGTTCTATGTGCATTGTCCCAAGGCTTGTTGATTGATGCATAACTTGATAATGCTTGTTCTTAAACTATTTGTATCTAGTCACTCTTATGAACTTTGAAGGTGTCCTATGCATCTATGTTTGTTACTCTATGAGGGACAAGCTGAATGCCACTATGCTATGTTTTCTTTATGTGAAACAAACAAACGTCTTGCAAAGCATTGTTATTCATTAATCTTTTGTTTGTGCCTTTTCATGTTGCAACATAGTTTCTTTGTCTTAATGATAGAACTTTGTCTTTCATGTTATGATTGAAGTACTATGATCCCAGCTTCGAATGTTTTACAAATACTTTGATCAACTTTATGATGGTGCATGTCACCTAAAAAATTATTCTTTCTTTTTATCACTTACCTACTCAAGGACGAGCAGGAGTTAAGCTTGGGGATGTTGATACGTTGCAAATGGATCCATAATTTTTGATGTTCCATGCTTGGTGTCAACACCCGGATTTTTAATCCCAGATGCCCATTATGCCATACCTCGCAATCCCAGGATTACCATTTTTGCGAGACATAACGGATTGGATATTACAGTACATCATCCATTACAAACCATACATAAGGTCTTACACAAATAAGGATCTCATGATCCAGTCGTAATACAACAAGCAGCGGAATAAAAGATAAGCGTAGCGGTGGGGTCCATCTTTAGGGGCACAGGCAATGCTGACGAAGGCAGATAGTCCTAGTTATCATAGCCGTCCTGCTGGCCATCATCTTGGTAGTCTCCTTCATAGTCTGGCCATGAGAATAGCCAGGGACAAAAGCCATGAGTACTCTTTAAGTACTCGCAAAATACCACTAACAAGTAGTATAGTGCTAAGTTAAAGTGCTAAATCTAAGTTTAACTATAAAGTTAAGTTTGAAACCTAAGCTGAGTTCTGAAGCAAAGAAAGATAAATAAAGTTCTAGAATCACTTAAGTTGGGAAGCTATTGTCATAAACACAACCCTGTTGTGGTCAAGTCAAGATTCATCATTCATTTCATAAGTTGTTTTGAGAAGATCTGACAACGAAACAGTATGGCCATTCCAACTGTCCATAACCACGGACGCGGCTATTCGAATAGTTTGACACTCTGCAGAGGTGGTACACTTTCACCACAAGATTCAATACATCTGTCAGGGATAACCCTGAATCATCATACTTAGTATGCAGATAATCAAACATAACCTTTCCTTTACACACCCTAGTATAAGCACCTCTCCTATGAGCATGGCCTCCCAACCATGACCATCAGTCATCTTGGGCACTACATAGGTGGACAACATTGAGAGGTAGCCTCATCTCAAACCTCTCCCGCGAGGGAACTAATACTAATGCATATAAACTTCTGGCTAAGCCTTACCTAATTCAGGTAATGTGGTTGTACGGTAAATTTGGAATGGTATCGCATCCGAATCCAACCATCAGTTTTATAAAAGGGTTAAGGCTCATGCCTCAACATTTTCATCATCATAAACCATTTGTGTTTCTCAACACATGTCAAAACATCTCAATAGAATGAATCATCATTCCAAGGTTTTCACAATTCATTTTCACCAATTGTTCCCATCTAAAGTGACTCAAGTTTTTATCTACTCTAAACTACTAAGTTAAGAGTGTTCACTAAAGTGGAATTGATGGGTTCAATCTCATGCCATAGAATGACATCTAAAGGTTTCTAAATAGGTCAAGTTTTATACTCTTTATGCTACCTTCAAAAATAAGTAAAGAACTTTGGGTAAAGTAAAGGAAGTAAAGCTTGAAAATAAGACTTGGGGTAAATAGTAGTCAAAGGGGTATAGTCAAAGCATGCCTAAAGCATCTTTGTTAAACCATCTAGTTCAATCCTAGCTTACTAATAGTCGCTTGCCTTGGTTGGTGCAGTGGTTGAAGTTTTCTTCTTCTTCTTCTTGGTAGAACTCCTCCTCCTCGTAGACTTGGTCGGTACCACCTGTGCAGAGTGTCAAACTATTCGAATAGCCGCATCCACGGTTATGGACAGTTGGAATGGCCATACTGTTTCGTTGTCAGATGTTTTCAAAACAACTTACGAAATGAATGATGAATCTTGACTTGACCACAACAGGGTTGTGTTTATGAAAATAGCTTCCCAACTTAAGTGATTCTAGAACTTTATTTTATCTTTCTTTGCTTCAGAACTCAGCTTAGGTTTCAAACTTAACTTTATAGTTAAACTTAGATTTAGCACTTTAACTTAGCACTATACTACTTGTTAGTGGTAGTCCGCGATTTAAAGAGTACTCATGGCTTTTGTCCCTGGCTATTCTCATGGCCAGACTATGAAGGAGACTACCAAGATGATGGCCAGCAGGACGGCTATGATAACTAGGACTATCTGCCTTCGTCAGCATTGCCTGTGCCCCTGAAGATGGACCCCATCGCTACACTTATCTTTTATTCCGCTGCTTGTTGTATTAAGACTGGATCATGAGATCCTTATTTGTGTAAGACCTTATGTATGGTTTGTAATGGATGATGTACTGTGATATCCAATCCGTTATGTCTCGCAAACATGGTAATCCTAGGATGGCGAGGTATGGCATAACGGGCATCTGGGATTAAAAATCCGGGTGTTGACAAGTTTTTTGTTAACCCTAATTTTGATGATTTGGATCTTAATAATCTTGGATTAGAGTTTTGGGATGTTACACTTGGTTTTATCTACTTTCTTATGTTTTGTCCACACTTTGGAGTACTTTTCATATGATTTCTTGGACTAACCTATTAACAAGAGCCACGATGCGGTTGCACATTTTCTGCTGTTTTTGGTTCTAGAAAGTCAGAAAATGAATATTCTCGGAATTGGACCGGACAAAAGCCAAAGTCGTTATTTTCCCGAAAGATTCACGGAGCCAGAAGGAGAGACGAAGGGGGGCCACAGGGTGGCCAAACCACCCCTAGGCGCGGGTCCCCCCAGGCCGCGCCAGGGCATGGTGTGGGCCCCCTGGCTGGCCACCGACCTCGCCCCTTCGCCTATATATTCCTCCTGATACAGAAACCCTAAATCGTCAATCAGAAATCCACAAAAAGTTCCGCAGCGCTGCCGCCACCGAAGGGGAGATTCTGGGGACAAAAAGTCTCTGTTTCGGCACCCTGCCGGGACGGGGAAGTGCCCCCGGAGCCATCTCCATCGATCTCCACCACCATCTCCACCACCATGTCCATCACCATTGCTGATTCCCATGATAAGGAGGGAGTAGTTCTCTCTCGAGGCTAAGGGTTCTACCGATACCTATGTGTTCATCTATCTCTCTATGCAAGATCTTATTGAGATTATGAGCTTGTAATCTATAGATCTACCTTGTTACTCAAGTGCTTTAATAGATCTCTGCTCTCCCCATGTGTGTGAAGTTGACAGTGTGCACACCATGGTGGCACTTAGGCAAGAGATTACAAATACTTGTTATGAGTTATATTTGGAGTTGGTTGTCTTTATGAAATTGTGGTGTTTGTTTGAACCATCTAGTACTCAAGGTGACAGTGTGGGGTTATCTAGATGCGGAAAGCGAACTTTGAGGAGTGTTGTTATAGCCCTACCAATGATTAGAGTGTCCAACCAGAGAGTAGTTAAGAGTAATATCATAAAGAGAAGATATTTATATGAGAGTGTTCACTAGTGAAAGTATGATCCCTAGGCCTTGTTTCTAAGCATTGATACATCGTTTGCAACTAGATCTGTTACATGTTTCCTTGCTTCCATCTTTATTTCAGTTTGCCTTTAGTCTTTTCCACGCCATCAAGCTATTTTCTGGCACCGTTGTCTTTTATCCATACCACTTGTATTTCATTATCTCTTCGCCGAACTAGTGCACCTATACACCTGACAAGTGTATTGGGTGTGTTGGGGACACAAGAGACTTCTTGTATATTGATTGCAGGGTTGCTTGAGAGGGAATACCTTTGACCACTTCCTTCCTTAGTTCGATAAACCTCGGTGATCCACTTAAGGGAAAACTTGCTGCTGTTCTACAAACCTCTGCACTTGGAGGCCCAACAACTGTCTACAAGAATAGAAGTGCGTAGACATCAGAAAGATAGAATCCAGGATCAGACACCAATAAGTATTAAGCATATAAGAACTAACGCAATGTTAGCGGATCCAATCACAAAAGGCTTGCCACCTAGTGTGTTCAAAGAACATTTTGCTAGCATGGGATTGGCAGAAGGCTTTTGATCCTGGAATTGGGACCGTTTTGACACCATCTCCCTGATGACCCACAAGTGTAGGGGGTGTATCACAGTATTTTCGAGGGAAGTGAAATCCAATTTATTGATTCGACACAAGGGGATCCAAAGAATATTTATAAGTCTTAACAACTGAGTTGTCAATTCAGCTGCACCTGGAAACAATCTTGCTCACAACAGTTTATCAGAAGCAACAGTTTTGTAGTAGCAATAGTAAAGTAATAGAAGTAGTAAAAGTAAAGATAGTAGTAACAATTGTAGTAAATAGTAGGATTAAAGCACGGTAGGCATAGGGATGGATGGACGGGCGTTGCATGGACAAGACAATTCATATAGCAATCAGAACATAGGGCACTTGCAGATAAATAAGATAAAGCATCCAAGTACTAAATAATCATAGGCATGTGTTCCATATATAGTCATACGTGCTCGCAATGAGAACTTGCACAACATCTTTTGTCCTGCCAGCCCGTTTGCAGCAGGGACTCAAGGGAATTACTAGCAATTAAAGTGCTCCTTTTAATAGAGCACCGGAGCAAAGCATTAACACTCCATGAACACATGTGATCCTCACATCAAAGTCATTCCCTCCGGTTATCTCGATTGTTGTCACTTCAGGGCCTTTGGTTCCGGAAAACAATATGTGTATACAACTTGCAGGTAAGACCATAAACAATACTATCATAATGAATCAACAACATGTTCAGATCTGAAATCATGGCACTCGGGCCCTAGTGACAAGCATTAAGCATAACAAGTTGCAACAAAGTCAAAAGGCACTAATAGTAGATACTAGGAACCATGCCCTTACAATCCAATGCCATTACATGAACGATCTCATCCAATCCCTACCATCCCCCTAGCCTACAGCGTGGGATTACTCACTCATAGATGGGGGAAACATAGATGGTTGATGGGGATATGCCAAAGGGGGTATGCCCAGCAGGACGTTCCGATTGGGCCGAAAGGCCTGTGAGTGTGCCTGGAGGATGGCGACTGGACCACAACGGAAGGAGAGGCCCGACGACTGGCGACTGGAAGCCCAGGAGTGTAACAGAAGCCCAGTAGGATTAGGTCAAAACCTCCGAATCCTTATCTTATTCGGTTGTAACTTGTAAACCCTAGCGAGGTGCCTCATATATAAACCTCCCTAGGGTATCCTAGAGACTCACGTTCCATCATACACCCCCTCAAGCGACTCGCCGCATAGCCGCCGAGCTCGCCACCCCTGTAACTCGCTCTCCAATAATCTAATCTAGCAGGAGTAGGTATTTACCCTCCGGGGGGCTGAACCTGGGTAAACCCATGTGCATCCGCCCCTATCTCGCACCGCAGATGGCCGCCAACTCTTCCTCACGAAACACTCAATCGCTGCCAGTGGCAGCGACTGCCGTGGCCTTTTCCACGACAGTGGCGCCCACCGTGGGGCATAGCGGGACTGGCCTGAGTTCTGCAGCGAGACCCTACTCGCCGATCGATCAGCCGCTTGCCACCGGTCGCATGATCGCCATCGGCGGGATCTTACAGATCCTGCCCAGCAGCTACGTCTCGGCGTCACACCCGATTACTCACGGCGCGGTGATGCCGGTCGGCTCCATCAACCTCTTCGTCGTCTTCACCGGCGCGGTCGACCCAGCTGCAACGGTGATCGTCGGCGGATCATCGCCACACCGCGATCTGCTTTCGGAGGAGCAGGTCCGCTCCATCAGGAGCCTCGTCTCCGAGTACGACTCGGCCACAGCGATGCGGTCGAGACTAACGCCGCCCTAAACAACAACGCCGACTCCGTGACCCCTGCCTCGGTCGACGGATCCATCACCGCTGCATCACGGGAGGACTCCATCACGCGAGTCTCCAACCCCGAGGACTTCGAGGACTCCTCCATCCTGGGGATCTTCGACTCCGATTCGGGCTCGGAGTCCCTCGAGGATTTTTGCGCTAGATCCAATCGCTTCAACGCGATCTACATGGCGGGCAGCACGGCTGTCCCACCAGATCTGTTCGCCACGCCGATCCCGGCGACTGTGACGGCCACGAAGGTGGAGCAAGCCCGCCTGCGGCTCGCAGAGGCGCAACACAACGAACTCGCCGAGCGCGAGAAATACCGCCTCGAACGAGAGATGGCACGGGAGTTGTCGCTCTATCACCAGCGCCGCATCAGGACCAGCCTGAACTCCAACATCTAGGGCCGTGTCCTGAACTTCAACGACGAGAGCGGCCCCGCACGCGCCGCCGAGGGCGAATACTGCGAGAACGCGCCTCCAGGCGGAAGCAACCCCACGAGACCACCACCTGGTGCACCGGCAACTAGAGCCCCTCCACCACCCATGGGCTGCGCGCCCCCGTCGGACCAACCGCGGATCATCATCTCACCTCAAGCCCGCGACGCCAACAGGCTACCACTATACTCCACCCTGATGGACAACGTCGTCGCGGCCGACGCCGCGATCGCCAACCTCGACGTCCAAGGCGACGGCATGCTACAGATCCAGTACGCCAAGGCCCTACTCGTCAGGGCCGTCGAGCAACAAGCCGCGGGGAGGATGTACTCCCGCTCATCAGCAAGCAGGGCGGCATCAAGCGGCCACCCCACCGTGGCCAACCCATTAATTTGCCCACCACTGCAGCCCCTGGCGAACCAACCACGGGCCGCCAATCCCGCGCTGTCAACCAACGAGCCGCGACCGGCGAATAACACGGTCGCCGCCAATGGGCAGCCCCTCGATGCCCGCACGAACATCATCAACAACCAGGCGTGGCGGTCGCGCTAGCCCAACGATCTGAGGCACACCCTCACCAACCGCGGCGACCCGGAACCAAGAGGCTCGCTTAGTCGAGTCAGGCCGCAATGCTTCGGGCCCATGATTCGCAGGGAAAAATACCCTGCCAACTTCAAGGCCTCCAAGGAGATCGAGAAGTATGACCCGACGTACGATCCCGCCGTCTGGCTGGACACATACCTCATGGCAATGGGAATCACAGGCCACACCGACCTGCTTGCCGCTTGCTACCTCCCCCTGATGATGGAGGGTGCGACCCGACAATAGATCAACACGCTCCCAGCGACGCATCGATTCACGGGAAGAAATGCGAGGGCGCCGTCAGCACGAGGGCTCCTACACCCGCGCCACCACCATAGAGGACCTGGGGCAATGCATCCAGGGACAACGTGAGTCGACTCGCCGCTGGATCCAAAGATGGCAAGAACTATGGATAAACGCCTCCGGCATCCACCTAGACACGGCAATACACTGTTTCAAGAACGCGTGCCGGTACGAACCCCTGGTCGCCAAGATCAAGAGGGTCTACCGGACGCTCGACAACATCCCTGACCTCCTCGAGATCTCCAAGCACTATGTGGAGGAGGACCCCAACCAAGACTCCGACGACGAGTCGGGAGGAAGACGCCGCACCAGCATCCACGACAGTGGGTGCCTACTCGACATGCGCTATAGCAACACCCGCATCACCGGCAAGCGTCGCACGGACGGGCGAGTCGACTTCGTCGCCAACGCTGGCTACGGCCAGCGCGACTCCAAGAACTATCACCGTGACAGAGGAAACTACCGCGACAGCGGGAACTACCGCGCCAACAACACGACGAGGCCGAATTTCGACCCCGCCGCCCTGCTCAATCAGCCCTGCATCTACCATAGCAGGGAGGGAAAACCCGCCACCCACACCACTGCCGATTGCCACTCCCTCAAAGAGATTGAGAAGGTGAGGCGAGCAAGGGAGGACCCCAATAATAACCCACCTCGGGACAACAGGAACGACGGCGGCTTCGGCACCACCGTCGGCTCGCTACACACCTTCACCGGCCTCGGCACCAAACGTGAGAAGAAGGTGCTCGCCCGCGCGGTCGCTGTCAACGCGGTGACACAAGTCGACATCCCTCGCTTCCTCAACTGGTCCAAGCAGAGTATCACCTGGAGCCGCCAGAACCACGCGCCAAGGATCGAATACCATGGGCGAGTCGCCCTGGTAGTCAGGCCCAAGGTGGCCGACTACTGGCTGCCCAAGACACTAATGGATGGTGGGAGTTCCATTAACATCCTGTACCTGGACACGATCAAGAGGCTACAGCTCCCAGAAGCAGCCATTGAGCCAACACTAACGATCTTCCACGGCATCATCCCCGGTCGAAAGGCGTACCCGATCGGGAAAGTGACGCTGCCAGTCACCTTCGGCACTCTGGCAAACTACCACACGGAGAGGATCGTGTTCGAGCTGGTGAACTTTCGCAGCCCCTACCACTGCGTCCTGGGCCGCCAGGCATTCGCAAAGTTCATGGCGACCCTGCACTACGCCTACAACATGATGAAGGTCCCTGGGCCAAGCGGCATCATCACCGTCCACGGCGACCCCGACATGGCCGTGGAATGCGAAGACAAAGGCGCCGAGCTCGCCGACGCCATCATCGCCGCGGAAACCGACCACACAGAGGAGCTCGTGAAATACCCGGGCAACATTAACAAGGACGACCCCACCATCCTGAAGAAACTAACCGTCGTGAACTCCACGTTCGAGGCGACCACGCACACCTGCATCGTCGAGCTCGTCCCAGGCGACTCTAGCCAGACGGTCACCATTGGGGCGCACATGAGCCCCGCATAGGAAAGCGCGCTCATCAGGTTCCTCCGTGAGAACCGCGACATATTCGCATGGAAGCCATTTGACATGCCAGGTGTCCCGAGGGAACTCGCTGAGCACAAACTCAATGCCGACCCCAAAGTGCGACCAGTAAAGCAGTCGCTACGGCCCTTCAATGAAGAGCGTCGTCGAGCAATCGCCGAAGAAGTTTAGCGCCTGCTAGCCGCAGGCTTCATCCGACCAATCAAATACTCCAAGTGGCTGGCAAACCCAGTCCTAGTTCTAAAAAAGAACAACACATGGAGAATGTGCATCGACTACACCAACCTCAACAGCGTCTGCCCGAAGGAGGAGTTCGTCCTACCGCGCATCGATCAGATCATCGACTCGACCGCGGGATCAGAGTCGCTATGCTTCCTTGACGCTTACTCTGGTTATAACAAGATCAAGATGGCAGTCGAGGACGAGGAGAAGACGGCGTTCATTACGCCATTCGGCGCCTTCTGCTACACGGCCATGATGTTCGGCCTCAAGAACGCAGGCGCCACATACCAGAGGTGCATGCAGGAGTGTCTAGCAAGCCAAATTGGCTGCAACATTCACGTCTACATAGACGACGTGGTGGTAAAATCCACCCGCCAGGACGACCTGCTCGCCGACCTAGCCGAAACCTTTGCAAACCTACGGAGGTACAACATCAAGCTGAACCCCGGAAAATGCACCTTCGGCATCCCCACCGGACAACTCCTGGGATATGTAGTCTCCAAGCGAGGCATCGAAGCCAACCCCACCAAGATCGACACCATCGCGCGACTCGGGAAACCCGAGTGCCTGCACGACGTCCAGAAGTTGGCAGGGCGAGTCGCGGCCCTCAGTCGCTTCACCCCCCGACTAGGCGGGAAGGCAATGCCCCTCTACCGCCTAATGCGCAAGAAGCCCATGCTCCAATGGGACGCGGAGGCGGACGATGCACTCAAAGAGCTCAAAGAAGTGCTACTCGCGGCCCCACTACTCGCTGCTCCACTCGACAAAGAGCCAATGGTCGTTTACGTCGCGGCCTCTACTCGAGTCGTTAGCGCCGTGATGGTCGTCGAACGACCAGAAGAGGGCAAGGAGCGCCCCATACAGCGCCTCGTCTACTACATCAGCAAAGTCCTAACGGACTCACGATAGCGCTACCCGCAATACCAAAAACTGGTGTACGCGGTATTCCGAGCACAGCGGCGACTCCCACACTACTTCCAGGAGCACCCAATCACGGTGGTCTCCTCCGCACCCCTACAAGACATCATACGCAATCGCGAGGCGACCGGGCGAGTCGCCAAGTGGTCCGTCGAAATCGGCGTCCACAACATCAAATACGAGCCCCCCAAAGCGATCAAATCACAAGCCCTGGCTGATTTCCTTGCAGACTGGGAAGAAGCACAGCAGCCAGAGAAGCTCCCGTACCTCCACTACTAGTCGCTCCATTTTGACAACACCAAGAACGCCGATGGCGCAGGGGATGGGGTCATACTGACCTCTCCCAAAGGAGACAAGCTCCGCTACGTTCTCCACCTCAACTTCAAGCCCTGCACCAACAACATGGCAGAATATGAGGCCCTCCTTCACGGCATGAGGGCCGCTAAGGAGATGAACATCAACCGCCTACGATGCTATGGCGACTCCGACCTAGTCGCCGGCCAAGTCGCCGGGACGTGCAATGTCGTCTCCCCAACAATGATCGAGTACCGCCAAGCTGTCGACTAGTTGGGAGGACACTTCGACGGCTACTCCATCGAGTCGATCGACAGGCACAAAAACGAGGAGGCAGACGCCCTCTCCTGCATCGGATCGACCCGACAAGCGCCACCAGTAGGCGTCTTCCTCGACATCATCCACAAACCTTCGGTCAGCCTACCAAAAGAGATCCATGTCGGGATCCCACTACAACCAGAACCGGCCTTAGTTGCCATGGTTGTGGAACCCAACGACTGGACAACACCATATGTTGCCTTCTTGGAACACAAAATCCTACCAAGCAATGAGACAGAGGCGCGAATGATCGTGCGCCGCTGCAAATCCTTCGTCGTCATCAACGGCGAGCTCCACAGACGCAGCGTGACCTGCGTGTTCCAGCGCTGCGTATAGCCAGAAGAAGGCCGCAAGATCCTCTAGGACATTCACGCTGGTGACTGCGGCCATCACGCTGGCGCCAAGTCGCTAGTCGCCAAGGCCATGTGGCACGGTTTCTACTAGCTTACCACACACACCGACGCCACCAACATCGTCCAACGATGCGTCGAGTGCCAGAAGTACGCCCACCAGACGCACCTCCCTGGCTCGGCACTCAAGGCCATCCCCATCACGTGGCCATTCGCCATATGGGGCATGGACATGGTAGGCCCATTCAAGAAGGCCCCGTCTGGCTTCACTCACCTCCTGGTCGCAGTCGACAAGTTCACCAAATAGGTCGAGGCCAAGCCAATAAAAAAGTGCGACGGCAAGACGGCCACCAAGTTCCTACGCGAGCTCATCTACCGGTACGGCTACCCGCACAGCATCATAACAGACAATGGCACCAACTTCGCCAAGGGGGCCATGGCGGAATTCTGTGAAGAACATGGCATACGACTCGACCTCGCATCAGTCGCCCATCTGGAGTCAAATGGCCAAGCAGAACGCGCCAACCAGAGCGTCCTCCATGGGCTCAAGACGCGACTCCAGGTGCCCCTCGAGCGCACCCAGGATGCTGGGTCGATGAGCTCCCCTCCGTGATATGGGGGATCCGCACCTCCGTCAATCGCTCCACCGGGTTCACGCCCTTCTTCATGGTGTATGGCGCCGAGGCCGTAATGCCAACTGCCTAGACCACGACTCACCTCGTGTCGCCAACTACGTTGAGGCGGCCAAAAAGGTCGCCCGCCAAGACAACATCGATCAACTCGACGAGGCACGCGACTTGTCTCGCTCCCGCACCACCATATACCAGCAAGGACTCTGCCGCTACCATAGCCGCCGAGTGCGAACTCGCACCTTCCAGGAAGGCAACCTGGTCCTACGACTGGCCCAAGACAAGAAGGGCATGCACAAACTCTCCCCCCATGGGAGGGGCCGTTCGCCATAGGCCGAGTCCTTGGCAATGACGCCTACTACCTCATCGACATACGGGGTGACGGCCAACTAGAGGTCGGGAGGCCATGGAATGTAAACCTCCTCATAAAGTTCTATACTTAGAACCTCACATTGTACTCCGCTGGCATATATAATGAAATTCATCCGGATCGCACAAATTGTGTCCACTCGCCATATTCTTGTGCCACTCGCACTCGTACATATTAGCAATACGCTACTTACGGAAGTCAGCCTCTGGCCGAGCTACCGGCATGGCTAAGTAGTGCGACACAAGGGCACCGGAACTATTCGGGCCTTGGGTCGTCCATGAAAACGCCAACCTGGAGCCGCCATTGGAGTCGCCTAGCCCGACTGGCCCACCGAGCCAAGACAACCGATACATGCTTCTCATAGCGACATGTCCCTCCCATCCTCGTGCAAAGCGACTCGAACGGTTAAGTACCACGCACGGGGACTCCGCAAAACGGAAACCACCACGCGGCTCGGGAACACACCAAGTAAGAGAGCTGCCTAGGACTCGCCAAGCGACTGGCTCTCCGGGCCAGGGGAGGAGACGCGTTACAAACAACGCATTCACAACCTGCAATAGGAACACGACCAATGTGGTCGGGCACCACACTCGGGGACTCGCTTGCAAATCAGTCCTACTCACGCTCGGGGACTCGCCACTCAGAAGACGCGAGAAATAAAAACAGTGCCTAACCAAAACAATACACAAAAGTATACAATCGAGTTATACCCCATTAAAGGGCGGACGCGCTCAAGGACTCGCTCAACCAAAAACAAACACAACACACAGTCCTAGTCGCAGTACAAGTCGATTGACTCCCCTCGGCATATATTGCAAAATATTTTACATCACTCGCCACTTGGCATACATCACAAATTGGACAATTACATTGTTTATTACACAGGCCCTGATGAAGAAGCAGCGCCGCCCCCCTTGACACGAACAAAAGGCTGCCACAGGTTCACCGGGTACGTCGTCAGCGACTCCGACAACGACGACCGGAAGGGCTGCTCCGATTTCATGTCGCGATGCTCTGGCTCGGGGTCGCCAGGCGCCAACACCGTCTCCTGGTACGGCAGCAGATGCCCCATCGCCAAGACCCGATTGGCATAAGGGGAGGCCTTTGCGGTCAGCTTTAGCACCTCTGACATCTCCACTATGCCGGTCGCCGATGGATAGCCACTCGTCACGTCGTCAAGGTCGAAGTCGTTGGGGAAGTGGGCGAGACCTAAGCTCAACGCTGTGGTGGCCTCGCGCCTGAACGCTAAGCGCGCCATCCACTCCACGACAGCAGGCACCTCCTCCAGATAGCGCCACGCCTTCGTAAGCCCCCCAGGAATAACTTCGGTAGGGGACATGCCCTAAAGAGCCGCTTGGACGCACAACACCGAGGCCCTAGCCGCGGTCACCACGGCAGTCACGCACTGCGAGGCATTGTAGGTCTGCACCAACGGATTGCTTTGGCCTACCACAGTTGCAAAGTCAGGTGTCAGTGAAACTATGAAACCCCCAAATCAGGGACTCAACAAACGGGTCAGGCAAAGACGGAGACTCACCAAGGAGTTTGCGGCAGTTCTCCGTGACGTGCTTCTCCAAGGCGGTTTGCTCGTTGTGTAGACCAACGATGATGGAGTCCGTGGCTTTGCGTTCTTCCTCAACCGCAGCAACGGCAACATTCGCTCGCTCCTCCGAAGAAACTGAGGCCGCTTTCGCCTCCTCCAAGTCCTGGACCAGGGAGGCTATTCGTCCACTCGCCGCGTCCAGCTCGGTGACTGGAACATACCCCTCACGGGCCTTGGAAATCACAGCCGGGAAACCATCTGCAAGAGAAACCATCAGCATACTATACAGCAATAGTCCACACCCGATAGAGGAAAAGAAAGATAAACAGATACTCACCAATAGTTTCCTGAAGCCGCTGGTTCGCCTCTTCGCGCAAGTCACGCTCTCTCGCGGCCTGCCGATCGGTGGACTCCCTTTGCAATCCCTGCAAACAAGCAACAAACCTCAGCATTTGACAAAACAAAAACCCATTTTCCAGCCGCTGAAATTCAGCGACCAGGAACTCGGGGACTAGAGAAGGAGAAAGAAACTCAATTCCTAGCCACCGAAATTCAGCGACTAGGAATTCGGGGACTGGAGAAGGAGAAAGAAACTCAATTCCTAACCGCCGAAATTCAGCGACTAGGAATTCGGGGACTGAAGAGGAGCAAGAAGTTCAGTTCCCATCCGCTAAAATTCAGCGACTAGGAACTCGGGGACTAGACATACCTGAATAGCAGCGCCGAGCATCCTGTGAAGTTCTCCGGCGTCAGTTGACGGGATCGTGAAGGAAGTGTGCCCGCGACGGGACCCAATATCCGCATCCACAATCTCTGGACTCTGCGGAGACTGGGTGTCCGCCACACCTGGAAACCCCCTCGCCATGAAGCGCGGGAACGTCGCCGACGCTCTGGCGGGGGCACTGGTTATCGGGGCCGGTGCTTCCGGCACGGGCGCAGCCAAGACCGGTTCCGATCGTGCCGCCACCACCTCTTCGGCGACTGACGCAGCATCTGGCTCCGCGGCGCTGCCCTTGGCTGCGGCGTCGTCGGCACCCCCTTCTGCTTCTTCGCGACTGCCGCGGTTGCCACATCTCCGGCGGCCTTTCTCTTCTTGGGGAGGTCGCCCTCTCCCGTGGGGGCGGACGGTGGAATCTTAGCCACCGAGGGACGGCCAATCTTCTTGGCCCTCGACCTGCACGAGTTCCCATAATCAATATAATGACAATACAAAAAGAGCGAGGCGAATCGGGATTGCGGAGCAGTACTCACTTAGCGACCGGGAGGATGCGAAGCCCAGTGCTGATGTGGGCAGGCGTGTCCAACTCAGGACCCAACTTGCGGGTGAGCCCCCTCTCGAAGACGTCTGAAGCCCACGAAACCGCGGGCTTCCTCGATGATGAAGCCGCAGTCGCCGGGATCTCCGGCTCTGACGCGGCCACCCTTGACGGCTGCGGCGACTTGGATGTCATCGCCTCAGCCGCTTCTTGGCTTGGAACCCTCGAGGTCGTCGGCGCAATCGCCGCCAGGGGAACCTCTACCACTACCTCCGTGTCCTCGCCCTCCAACCCCTTTGTGAGGGTTGCATCCTTTGGGGCCTTGTGCGAGACTTCGGGGGAACCTTCATCATCGGAGTCGTCATCCGACTCGAACACCACCACCGATTTGGACGGTGACGTGGGTCTCTTTGCTAGCGACTTGGGCTTGCGTGCGGGCTTTGATGGCGTAGCAGTACGCCGGGACATGTGCTCCTGCGCGACCTCGTCGCCTCCGTCGTGTTCGTCCAGGCTACGGCTCGCCTCGAACTCACGTTGTTTCTGCATCCGGGTCTTGCAAGCCACAGGCGCTGGGGAAGGAATCTCTTCCTCCTCCCCGTCGCTGTCAGAAGAGTCTCCCTCGGAGTCTTCCTCCAGTTCATGGGGAACCTCTTCATCAAGCGGAGGTAGCCATCCCTCCAACACCTGAAAAAGCTGAAAACCACCACGAGTAAAACACCAAACGCGGAGACTGGGAACTGAGGTACGGACATAGCGACTCGGGAAGAGAACTTACTATGGGGGCTTCATTCTTCACGGGAGTGTACAGGGCGAGCCGACCGCCACGCTGGTGAACTCTACATCGGCGATCTTCTTCACGGCGGCCTTGTAGTCTTCGGCCTCCCATGATTCCTTGCTGGTTCGGGGGGGGTCATGCTTCCCACTGTATTCATACATCCAGTGCGGCCGAGCCGCCAGCGGAACCAGACGCCGCCCGAGCCAGCAGTTGTAGAGGTTGATCGATCAACCCCTGGTCCTTCAGCTTCTGGATCTGGTCCATCATTTCCGCGACGGCCATCCGCTGGTCTTTGGGAAGCTTCTTCGGCGCCAACCGGCAAGGCTCGCTCCTCTCAGCGACGAACTCGGGAAGGGCCACCTCGCCGGAGGGAGTAGCTTCTTTGACATAGAACCAGCTCTTCTTCCACTCGTTGGCGGCCTTCTTCGGCAGGAGGAGCTTGACGAAATTGGCCTTCGGCTTCAATTGGAATGTGACACCACCTGCGGCCAACAGCAAACCACCGGACGCCTCACGCCCAATGCAGCCGTGGAAGAGTTCCAACCACAGCGGGAAGTATGGCCTGCAGCCAAGATAGCATTCGCAGAAGGCGACGAAGATCGCCAGCTGCTCGATGCTGTGCGGACCGAGATCCGATGGCTTGATCGCGTAATACGCGCAGAAGCAGCGGAAAAAAGAGTGAAGTGGGTAATCCTAGACCCCTCTCGAGATGGCTGGGGAAGCAGATGAACTCGTTGGGTCGCGGCTTCGGCTCAGTCTCAAAGGAGGGGGAACCCGCCAGTTCCCCTTGCGGAGGACTCCGGCGTCCTTGAAGGATTTGAGCTGGGCTGTGGTACACCTGGATTTTCCCCATGAGCCTTTGGGAGGCGCCATCGGGTAGGATGTGGAATCGCGCGATGCGGAAAAGACAAGTCGGAAGGATGTAGGTAGGGAGATTGGGGACAGGAAGAACGAATAAGGAAGAATGAAGAATGCGGAGAAAGTATGCAGAGCTGAACCATCACTCCCCTTATATGGGAACGCCACCCGCCCAAATCGGGATAGCCGTTATTCACGGTAATTGCGCCGAAGTTACCATTGGAAATTCCAATGGATAGTTTGACCGGATTTGACGGTCCAACTCCTTTATTTCACCCGCTACCTGCCAGGCTTTTCCACTCGCCGGAACGACAACTTGGCAGCGGTAACATTCATTGGGATAGTGAATGGAAACATGGGGAAATTCTCCTTGCTTCTGATGGAGTCCATCGTCGACTCGACTGGACGCCCAAATTGGGCTCGCCTACTCCGAACGCCAAAGGGACGCATGCGCCTGCATCAACGATGGCCTCGGGGACTACTGATGGGGATATGCCAAAGGGGGTATGCCCAGTAGGACGTTCCGATTGGGCCAAAAGGCCTATGAGTGCGCCTGGAGGATGGCGACTAGACCACAACGGAAGGAGAGGCCCGGCGACTAGCGACTGGAAGCCTAGGAGCGTAACAGAAGCCTAGTCGGATTAGGTCAAAACCTCCGAATCCTTATCTTATTCGGTTGTAACTTGTAAACCCTAGCGAGGTGCCTCATATATAAACCTCCCTAGGGTATCCTAGAGAATCACGTTCCATCATACACCCCCTCAGGCGACTCGCCGCATAGCCGCCAAGCTCGCCACCCCTATAACTCGCTCTCCAATAATCTAATCTAGCAGGAGTAGGTCTTTACCCTCCGGGGGGCCGAACCTGAGTAAACCCATGTGCATCCGCCTCCATCTCGCACCGCAGATGGCCGCCAATTCTTCCTCACGAAACACTCAATCGCTGCCAGTGGCAGCGACTGCCGTGGCCATTTCCACGACAATGGTCGATGGAGAAGCGATGATGGTGATGATGTCCTCCAATTCCCTGTCCTGGCAAGATGCCAGAATGGAGTTTCTGGTTCCAAATCGCGGAATCTGGTGGTGACGGTGCAGTGGAACTCTTTCTGGAAAAACGTTGACCCCCCGGGGTTTTTAGGTCAAGAGGCGACTTATAGGCGAAGAGGGAGGCCGAGGGGGGAGCCGAGGTGGCCACACCACCCCTTGCCGCGGCCAGGCCTGGCCCGCGTGGCCAGGTGGTGTGGGCCCCTCGTGGCCCTCCTCCGTCTCATATTCTGGCTCCATGAATCTTCTAGTGAAATAGGATTTTTGGCATATTTTCCGGGATTTTTCCTAATAGTTGATTTTCTGCACAAAAACTAGACACCAAGGTAATTCTGCTGAAAACAACGTCAGTCCGTGTTAGTTGTATCCAAATCACACAAGTTTAGAGGAAAAACAATAGCAAAAGTGTTCGGGAAAGTAGATACGTTTTGGACATATCAACTCCCCTCAAGCTTAGCTTATTGCTTGTCCTCAAGCAATTCAGTTGAAAACTGAGTGCGATAAAAGAAACTTTCACGAACACATTTGGTTCATAAGATGTATATATTCTCAGCATATGATCAACTACTCAGGCAATTCATAATAAGGAGTATACAACTAAGTTTACTTAATAGTCAATGCAAGCTATGAAGAGATCCCAACTCAAAAATAATAAGTAGCATGAAACAAAAACATAAGCAACATTGTACTACTCATAAAAAGGTATGATAGAGTGGTATCTCGCTTGCCTTTGATTGTAGAGAAAACATAAATGCCAATGCACCTCTGAAGTTCAAGTGAAGACTAGAAGTAAAGATATCAAAGATACAAGCATCAAAATCATAACACAATTAATCAAGTTTTGAGACAAGCACATTATACTAAGAATGACAACTATGCTCTCAAGAAAGTGCTCATAGAATGGGTGGTGACTCAACAAGGAAATGAAAATGTTTTGAAGAGTTTGAAAGGCTTCCAAATGCTGAAAGTATGGTACTCGTTAGCTTTGAGCTCTCATTGCCCCTATCATAAGCATCTTTAAATGGTTAAGGTTAAAGTGACACAACTAAGAGGATATGCTTGACAAGTTATAAGCTGAAATCTCATGCCCCTTACTTACGAAGACCGAACCTCATGCTACTCAACTTTAGTCACAAGTAAGCTCTTGTCATTGTAAGTACATATGTATCATAGAGAACCGCCAACGGGGTACCCCTTGCACATGATACAGGAGCTATCCCATAATCAAAATGACAAGGCAAGCAGACAATGAGCATCTTAGCGATCTTTTTATTTGCTATTTGCATAGTCTTTTATTGAGGATGCTTCATAGAATGCTCATTATGGTTATGATGCAAGTTTCCACCATGATTAGGCATGGCTTAGGCTAGAGGCCCAGGCATTTCTCTAACACATATACAAACTCCATGATCTTACAAGTTCCCCTTTTATTTCACACCACCGGGATCCATAAGCAAAAGAATCATGATATCAACGAGGTACAAAGTACCCGTGCAATGTTGAAAGCTCTCCCCATGATACATGGTTCTGCTAACTTTAACTTATAAAGCGCAAGAGTGCAAGAAAGTAAAGTGTGCCATCAAGTTCGTGGGAGCTTTACTAACTAACTTTCTCAAAACAAGCAAACATTTTATTCGAAAGAAAACAAGGCATACTAAGCATGCGTGGAATAGCAAATGATGCTAATAGGTAGGTATGGTGAACACTTTTGGCAATATTTGGTTTTAGGGAGTTGGAAACACGAGTAAAGCTTATACTCAGTGCAGGTGCAGGCTAGCGATAGTAAGGGAGCGACAAACGAGAGAGCGGTAACTGTCATAATCATGCTTGCAACAAAACAGGACTAAACATGGCATGAAAGTGATTCAAGACCCCTGATGCAAAATAATTCATCGAGGCTTAACTGATTATGTTTCAGTCATATGCATGCATGAGCATGTGCCAAGTCAATTCAAGTGAAACACTCAGAGGAGGGTACCACAATATCATACCAAGTTATGAATAGAGCAATGCAAGCGAACATTCATATGACATGCTACAAATTATTAGCGATCTATAACTAATCATAAGAAAGCAAGAACTACTAAGCATCCATAAATAACATACACCCTACATGAACAGACTAAGCATGCCCACAATGATGAGTATATGTAATGAAAACAAATAGAGTTCGTTACCAGCCTCTTACCACACCCCAAGTTGTCATTAATCCTCATTATTGCCCTTCACTTGTGTAGCTCGAATAATAACATGAAACCAAATTCCACTGAGGACCGCTGAACCCTGCAATAAACTCAAAGAACCAAAGAAGAACAACAAATATTTTTGGTGTTTTTGATTTTTAAAGGCAATAACAAAAGGGAAAAACAAGCAAAGCAAAATCTTTTTGGGTTTTTTGAATAGTTCAAACAAAGCAAAAAGGAAAAGGCAAACCAAGGCAAAAAGAAGAAGAAGCAAACAAATAGAAACAACGGAAATATTTTTGATCTTTTTGTGTTTTAGAAAACGGAAGCAAAGGAAGAATGAAAACTAAAAAGAGAACGAAGCATGGATATACAAAGTACCGACTAAACATGATATGGAGATGAGTGTGATGTCGGCGTACCTCCCCCCAAGCTTAAGTGGGTATCAATCCCAAGCTGGCCAAGATGGAGCGCCTCCGTAGTACGGTGAGGAGGTACCCTCGTCCTGGTGCGAGCTCGAGGACGCCCCACCGTAGTTCACAGAGTAATCGTAGGAGGGCACATCCTTCTGGTGCTGCCTATGGAAACCGAGCAAGCGGAGCTGCTCGCCGACCTCCTCCTTGGCGCACGACCACGACCTCCTGTGAACACTAAATAAAGTAGATTGCGGCAAAGGAATCTCCCTTTCATCCCCGTCAGTGAACAACATCCTGTATACTAAACTGTCCATATCAGAGTCAGCAGTGACGAAGTGATGTGTTTTCATGGCAGCAAGATCAAGCCTTTGTGGTGCCAATATAGTATCGTTAGGATCCACAGAAAGTTCTAACGCGGTAACCATACGTGAAGCAATGATGCCCCCATAAATAGGTCCCCTAGCATCCAGGCGGCGAGCAATGAGAGAGCCAAGATTGTACCGAGTATCATTATTAAGCGCACCAGCGAGGAAGGCTAAATGATAGTTATAGATATTACTCGTATTCTCCCTACCAAGAATGCTAGTAGCAAGATAATAAGCAAAGTATCTAAGAGCTGGGAGTTGGATGTTTCTTATCTTCCCGCGCTGAGCTACGCGGTTATCATCATTGGTCACACCTCGAAAGAGCTCCAACAAATTAGCGGGTCGCCCTTGAATCTTCTTCATGGTCCCTGTCATGCCTATACCTATAATGCTGCAAAATCTTTCCAGTGGCATGGTAAAAGGTAGATTATAAATTCTGAAAGAAACAGTTGATTGATAGGGGGTGTTAGTCAAAACGAAACTCTCAACGAAAGTTTTGGTGAGCATGGCATATTGCTCACTCTCATCTTCCATGTATGAGTTCAAACCAACCCTCTGAACCAATAATAGGAAATCTTCGAGGATCCCTGCAGCTTGCAAGAAGGTATAACAAGGAAAAGTAGATGGGTGAGCTTCCCCCTCATCCCATTCATTGCCAAACCGTGGTGCAATGAGATCTTCATTGTATGAAGGCCTAAACTGAGAGGCTAATCTTGAAGGCCCTGACCTTCTAGGTGTATCCCTCTCAAATATTTCTCCAAAGGTGTGGTTGTTCATCTTTGATATTCTGAAAATTAAACATCTATTACACAAGTGATTGCAAAGTGAATATATAATGAAGAGCACTACTCATAGGGACTTGTAAGAGGCCTAAACATGCATCAGAATAATATCTCTAAGCATTGAACAAGATTACAAGCTCTCATAACCTGTCACCTACAGCAGCAAAATACTCAAGATATAATCCACTAAACACAAATCTACTTGGACAAGCGAAGGAGTCACATACCAGCGAAAAAATGCTCCAAATTTCAGAAGCAAAGATGGACTGAGCAAGGAGATCGAAAAATCATGGGCAAGAACAGCAAGAACATGATTTCGAGCAAAGAACTGATGTTTTCTCGGGAGAGAGAAGAAAGTGGGAAGTGAGAGAGTGAGTGGAGGGCCAGGGGTTGCCCACACCATGGCCAGGTGCGCCCCTAGGCTGGTCGCGCCACCAGGTGGTGTGCCTTCCTGGTGGGCCCCCTGGTACTATCCAGGCACTCCTCTGGCCCTTTTTTTCTCGTAAAAATTTAATATGAATTTTCTAGAATTTTTAGAGACACTTTATTTTTGAGCAATTTTCAGGCATAGATGAATGATTTTCTGACAGAAAGAGGTTTATGGAATGAATGCAATGACAAAACAAAGCTAGAACTTCAGAAGTTCTAAGACACTCTAACATGCAAGAAACTAACAACAGAAAAGTAAACTAAACGAAAGCAAAAACTAAAATGGATAGAATAGAAGTAAGCAGAGATAATCATGGTGGAAACATTGTTTTGTTCAATGAAATCCTTTTGTTAACAAGGTTGATTAGGTCCTGTTACCAAAACAATTTTATATGAAACAAAACTTTGTATTCCACTAATTATTATGTTACCTCAACCATGATAGCAATGGTCCCAATCATAATAGTTTCATATTTTTCTCGTGGTATGGGACAATATATTTCTCCAACTTGAATACCCTCAACATGTTCAATTGAATTCAAACCATAAGTCATATCAATCTTCTTGGGGAAATAGACAGTATGTTCCTTGTCATTAACATTGAAAGTCACCTTTCCTTGATTACAATTAATAACAGCTCCTGCCGTATTAAGAAAAGGTCTCCCAAGAATAATAGACATATTATCATCTTCAGGCATTTCAAGCACAACAAAATCAGTTAATATCAAACAATTATGAGCCACTTGAATAGGTACATCCTCACATATACCAACAGGAATAGTAGTAGATTTATCAGCCATTTGCAAAGATATATCAGTTGGTAATAGTTTTTCCAGTTGAAGTCTCTTGTAGAGAGAAAAAGGCATAACACTAACTCCTGCTCCCAAATCACACAAAGCAGTTCTAACATAACTATTTTTTATAAAGCACGGGATAGTTGGAATCCCTAGGTCTCCAAGTTTCTTAAGTACTTTACCATTAAAGGAATAATTAGCAAGCAAAGTAGAGATTTCTTCATTAGGGATCTTACTTTTATTCGAGACAATATCCTTCATATACTTTGAATAAGGAGGCAATTTAATAGCATCAGTCAAAGGAATTTGCAAGAATAAAGGTTTCATCCACTCACAAAACTTATTATAGTGTTCATCTTCCTTTAACTTGTGTTTCTTATCAGGGAAAGGCATAGGTTTTTGGACCCAAGGCTATCTTTCACTACCATGTTTCTTAGCAACAAAATCTTCTTTAGTGTATTTAGTATTCTTAGTGTGCTTTTCAGGTTCTTCTTCAACTTTTTCTTTATCAGGAACATCATTTTCTTCATTACCACTTTCAGTTTCAGCGTCAAAGACAGATATACTATTAGGATCTTTAGCAGGTTTAGAGGGTTCTACAATAGTTTTATGTTTCTTCTTTGTTTTCTTTGGAGTAGTACCACTATTTTCAACTCGTTGAGAATCCTGCTCAATTCTTTTAGGGTGCCCCTCAGGATATAGAGGATCATGGGTAGCAGCACCACTTCTAGTTCTAATTTCATAAGCATGGTTTTCTTTAGCAGCATTAACTAGCAAGTCTTTTTGTACTTTAATAAGCTGATCAAAATTTGAGTTTGAACCATTTGAAAATGTTTAACAAGCATTTTAACATCATTAGAGGTTCTTTCCACAATATCCTTCAACTCAATAATAGCTCTAGTGTTTTCCATCAAATGATTTTGCACCCTTTTATTGAAATTATCTTGCTTAACAATAAAAATATCGAATTCTTCTAAGCATTGATCAGGAGGTTTAGAGTAAGGGATATCACCTTCATCAAAATGTTGGAGAGAGTGTACCTCAATAGTGGATGAGTGGGGAATTGGCTTACATAATTCTTCTATAGGAGGTAGATTCTTGACATCAGCAGCTTTAATTCCCTTTTCCTTAAGATATTTCTTAGCTTCCTTCATCACTTCATCATTTAGTTCAATAACTCCCCTCTTCTTCGATGTTGGTATAGGCGCAGGTATAGCTGGTTCAGGAGGAGACTAGTCTTCATAATACTTGCTTATTTTAGCCATTAATTCCTCAGCTTCCTTAGGAGTCCTATTCCTGAAAACACAATCAGCACAACTGTCCAGGTATGTCCTAGATTCTTTAGTTAGTCTATTATAAAATATATCAAGAAGTGCATTCTTAGGTAATGGACATCCAGCCTATGCATGAATCAAAGCACAAAACCTTGCCCATGATTCAGGCAATATCTCTTTTCTCCCTGTTTAAAATCAAAAGTTCCTGCAAAATAACATGTCTAGCACTAGGAGGAAAATATTTCTGCAAGAAAGTACTAATCAAGCAATCAGGGCTATCAATAGATCCAGGAGGTAAATTATTAAACCAAGTTTTAGCTTCTCCTTTCAGTGAAAAGGGGAAAATTTTAGCAACAAAGTAGGTGCGCATCTTAATATCATCAGAAAATAGGCCACTCATGGTAGAAAGCTCAGTCATATGTGCTACCTCACTTTCATTCTTAGTCCCACAAAAAGGTTCTTTCTCAACAATAGCTATGTAAGATAAATCGAGTGAGAAATCATAATCCTTATCTTTAATGTTTATGGGAGATGCAGCAAACTTAGCATTAGGAGACAATTTGGGTTTATAGTACGCCTCTCAGGGAGACTCTTAATAGCGCTCCTATCATGGGTGTTTGGACATTCTTTAATAAATTCATCGGTCATCTCAATATAACCGTCTGCAATATCATAACTCTCTCTAGACTCAGGTGAATTAATAGGTGTAGTAGTATCTTCATTAGGAGTTTCAGTATTTCCAGCTATAGTTCTAGCAATCGTAGCATCTAGGAAAGGACCTAATGAACCACTCTTATCAAGCACAGTAGAAGCAGCATCATAAGTATCAGAAGTTTTAGATTCAGCAGTAGTAGCAGTGTGTGTAGCATGTGTATGTGGTGGTGTGAGGAGCTTACTCATAACAGATGGTGAATCAAGAGCAACAGAGGTGTTCAGAACCGTACCTCTTCTTGTAGTGGATGGTAAAATAGGGACCTTGCCATCACGAGACTTACCCATGATGGATGGATGGCAGCGAACAATAGTGATTCTAAGTGAACTTGATAAATAGAGCTATGCTCCCCAGCAACGGCGCCAGAAAATAGTCTTGATAACCCACAAGTATAGGGGGTGTATCGCAGTATTTTCGAGGGAAGTGAAACCCAATTTATTGATTCGACACAAGGGGAGCCAAAGAATATTTATAAGTCTTAACAACTGAGTTGTCAATTCAGCTACACCTAGAAACAATCTTGCTCACAGTAGTTTATCAGTAGCAACAGTTTTGTAGTAGCAATAGTAAAGTAATAGCAGTAGTAAAAGTAAAGACAGTAGTAACAATTGCAGTAAACAGTAGGATTAAAGCGCGGTAGGCATAGGGATGGATGGACGGGCGTTGCATGGACAAGACAATTTATATAGCAATCAGAACATAGGGCACTTGCAGATAAATAAGATAAAGCATCCAAGTACTAAATAATCATAGGCATGTGTTCCGTATATAGTCATACGTGCTCGCAATGATAACTTGCACAACATCTTTTGTCCTGCCAGCCTGTTTGCAGCGGGGACTCAAGGGAATTACTAGCAATTAAA
This sequence comes from Avena insularis, assembly GCA_023614405.1. Lineage (NCBI taxonomy): Eukaryota > Viridiplantae > Streptophyta > Magnoliopsida > Poales > Poaceae > Avena > Avena insularis. The sequence goes on along the minus strand of CM042696.1, from coordinate 86,885,832 downwards.
GTGCTCATTTTAATAGAGCACCGGAGCAAAGCATTAACACTCCGTGAACACATGTGATCCTCATATCAAATCCATTCCCTCCGGTTATCCCGATTGCTGTTACTTCGGGGCCTTTGGTTCCGGACAACAATATGTGTATACAACTTGTAGGTAAGACCATAAACAATACTATCATAATGAATCAACAACATGTTCAGATCTGAAATCATGGCACTCGGGCCCTAGTGACAAGCATTAAGCATAACAAGTTCCAACAAAGTCAAAAAGCACTAATAGTAGATACTAGGCACCATGCCCTAACAATCCAATGCCATTACATGAATGATCTCATCCAATCCCTACGATCCCCATAGCCTACAACGGGGGATTACTCACTCATAAATGGGGGAAACATGGATGGTCGATGGAGAAGCGATGGTGATGATGGTGGCGATGAGCCAGAATGGAGTTTCTGGTTCCGAATCGCGGAATCTGGTGGTGACGGCGCAGCGGAACTCTTTCTGGAAAAACGTCGACCCCCCCTGGGTTTTTAGGTCAAGAGGCGACTTATAGGCGAAGAGGGAGGCCGAGGGGCAGCTGAGGCGGCCACACCACCCCTTGGTGCGACCAGGCCTGGCCCGTGCGGCCAGGTGGTGTGGGCCCCTCGTGGCCCTCCTCCGTCTCGTCTTTTGGCTCCGTGAATCTTCTCGTGAAATAGGATTTTTGGCATATTTTCCGGGATTTTTCCTGATAGTTGATTTTCTGCACAAAAACTAGATACCAAGGTAATTCTGCTGAAAACAGCGTCAATCCGTGTTAGTTGTATCCAAATCACACAAGTTTAGAGGAAAAACAATAGCAAAAGTGTTCGGGAAAGTAGATACGATTTGGACGTATCACTCCCTATAAGTCTAAGAAGGGTTCTTCTCTTCGATGGAACGTTGTACTGTAGTCAATTAGTTCAATGGTTCTTAACTGACCATTGCAATTTATTGTCTCTATATAAGTTTCAACAAAGAGTTGAGCTCATAAGTTTGTAATAAGTATAAGTTTATGGAGCTCTTCAGTTAAAGGAGTTTTGTTTTGAAATAAAGTGGTATATTGTAGTAACTGGGTTCTGCGGCACTTTGTGACCGTTGTAATTCTGTTGTCTCGTATGCTGTTTTGTTGAGAAATGGGCTTATAAGTTTATCCTTACGATCAAGGGGGAGAATGTTGGATATTAGTGATCTGCAGTTTTCTATGATCAAACTAAGTCAATATAATGGCTTTTAGGAGATGTTTAATAATAGCCATTGGATGCCCTGATCAGGGGCATCCTGACCATCCATTTTGGGGTGCATGTTCCCCTAGTGCAAGTGCTATAAATAGGGATCCTAGGGTTTGAGCTGGAGAGACCCTATCCATTCGGCTGGGCTCTTCTCTCTCTCAGTCTCCCCTGCTCACTAATCAAGCAGCACCTAAAGCTAGGAAGAACCAGCACAAGAAGGCAGAAGTGGAAGAAGCAAGAGGAGGCCATGGCTGGACCTCCAGATCAAGGTACACAACATTTGATCTCCCTTTTTGTGGCTCTAATCTTGAGCTAGATGATCCTATGGGATCTAACAAGTTTGACTTTGATCAAAAACTATATACATCATATTTTCGGAAGGAGGGAGTATATACATCATCAAGCTATGCTCTGCACACGTGCACACATGCCCCTGGCCAAGAGTTTTTGTATGGGTGTGCTTGACTAGTTCCATGCGATCTACTCCCTCCGTTTCAAAATATAAGATTGCTTTAGCTTTGTGAAAGGAGTGTATACAAAACCCAGCAGCTTCTTACACATAATGTTAAGTAAATTCCATTCAAAGTTTCAAACCTAGTCATTATAAGAGTTATTTTGTTGATGAAAATTCCACCAACTTTGTCGGGCACTTAAGGGCACAAGTAACCAATGGATGGTAGATTGTACTTCTGCATTTGTATTTACCGTCCTTTGTAGTACTACTTTGATAGACGTTTGCCTATTATATATTTCATCGGCCGCAACATGACATGTATTTTGCCAGCTTACCAAAGAAAACAAGATGATATGATCCATTAGAAGTGGATTGTAGAGGTTGTAGGAGACCTGCAATAGTCCCTACCTCTCAATTTGATTCATTGCCATTTAGCTGTTATATCTATTTGATTGAAGAAATGGCTTTCTAGCGCTCTTATACAATTTTCGCATATGATAGAGACGGGTATGAAAGCGTGTGTGTGTGTATATATGAATGGGAGACATCAAGATATCTGAATTCTTTAGAACGACGAGCCGTGGCGGCAAGTTTACGCATGGCTACACCAGAACGTTTTAGTAGCCATGGTGATTATGGTTTCCAAGACATGATGGTCTGAACCATGATCACATGAAATGCAATTGGAAGACAGTGGGCAAGCCAATGCAGCAAAGATCGAACCACACCTTGGAAGCCTTACGTCGACTCGTTAACTGCACATGAATGAGGAGCTGAAGCCATGCTCCGATGTCACCTTACTAAGACATCACAGGTCCTAGGGACTAACATGTAGCGAGTGCGTGGGGAAAGTTTGGCTAGAATATAGAAAAGAAACAGGATACTCTGAAACCTTCTCAATTATCTACAATTTCATATACTACCGATATACATGGGCCAGGCAGGATATGCATTGGGCAATGACGAAGGACGAAAATAATATGAGGTAGGACAAACTCTAACAAAAATGATGCAAATACCAAAACAGAGTCCTAAGAATATAGTGTGTTATATATGATCCTGACACAATCACTTAGCACAATAGAAATTGAAATATTTAAATCTAATTAGAATCTAAAAACATAACAATAATGAAGCTTTACTAGCTTATCTATGTCCTAGACATTGTTAAAGCTCTACATTTTAAAAATTCTTCGGTAATTTTATCGATTTGGTCTTTTGAATATCCCTTGTCCGATGTAGCACATCATCAAGTCATCAAGAAGCACGCCATCCACATCTTGTTGTGAAACTCAGTTTTAATGATTTGTCGGCAAGCAAGCCCTTTCAACTGTTGTCATCTCCACCAGTAAAAGCAATGCCATCTCAATGTGGTGATAAATTGTAGAAAACATGGTTTCGCTCTCAAAATATCAACATAATCTCTCAAGTATTCAATTCTCCTTGTGTGAATAATAGATAGTTCAAGGTTATCTTGTATGTGTGCATGGTTATAATAAGATCAATGATAAATCTATGTAAGACAAGCGATTATTCACATTCAACCTAGAACATGAGTATATTGAGTCGAGCCTAAAGAAGTATTGAAACAACTCTGAAGATGGCTCCTTAAAGAGACGGTCAAAATCGGTGGTAATAGACTCTATAGCAACATCTAACGTGTCCACACTTAAAAATAATCAGTAGTGACCTGGTGTTTTCCTCCATTTCTTGGTTTCCCCCATTTTGTCATCATTTCATACATACATAGGATTGTTATTGGAGTTACAATCCAATACGAAAAATAAACTCTTTCGAATAAAAAAGGTATATCTTGGACTACCAAGAGCCCTCAACTCCATCCAAAATGAATATTATAATAACGAGAATAGGAAAGAGTGTTTTAAATTTGCAAGCAAAGGTACACTCAAAGGGGAAGAATGTTATGTGTCACTTCGCCTAGAACTTAATCCTAAAGTGCATTGCTCGTGTAAGCTAGAACGGCCGAGATATGCGTTCCCTATCTAGAACGAGGGAGAAAATACATGGATCGTTCTCCGCTTGACTACAATATCTGGAAGAATGTGTGAGCTTTGTTGGACTAGGAATTAGTCGAGCACTTGATTTCAAATGACCAAAGTGATGCTCGGTTGTGGCCTATATGGCTTCAGGAAACAAATGGAGATGAAGAGTTTCTCAAGGTGCACTAGTTGTGTTATGGTCAAAGTGGTGGGCAAGGAGGCAAGTGATCCATGAAAGGTTTATCGAAGTCCATTATCAACTACGATTTTCCTCGCGAACTCCCTCATATATTTAGAGAAGATATATTACTGTGAAATCAAGCCGTGTGTGCAAATGGTGTCATCAGGGAAGGCCGATAGCGCCAAGCCGAGGAGTGGTCAAGATCAATGTCGACGTTTATTGAGCATGATCAAGCTAGTAACAATTATGTGGTAGGTGTGGTGTCATACTGGTATTTACAAGCGGTGCGGTACTATTTGATAAATGAGAGTCTATATATTATATATTTCATTGGCTACAAACTGATGAGACATACCTCATCGGAGAGAAAAGATATTATGATCCCACTGGCTTTCTTGTGCGCATGTACAATTTGATGAGACACAAGCATGAGATCCATGTATCAACCCATGTTATAAGTATGCATATGAACGTGAGGCATTGGGATATCTTAGTTCTACAGAATAATAATAATCAGTGCCTCAAGATCCTAAAGCTCGAGTAGCTCAAACACAACGTGAAGAAAGAGTGGCCGGTATTGGAGTCTAGCAAAGATTAAATCACTCCGAGATTTTGTCGAGCCACCGTTGTTGTTCGATATGCACTAGTGAAGAAAGGGCCTTCAGTCCCGGCCCGTAAGGGGCTTTAGTCTCGGTCCTGGTAACCGGGACTGGAGGGGCGGGACTAAAGGCCACCCCCACTAGTCCCGGACCGCTTACCATCCGGGACCAATGGGTATCCACGTGGCCGTCATGCTGGGTGCCACTCATTAGTTCCGGTTCAGACATTACTAACCGGGACAATGGTTCTTCGCCGCGGCAGATTTTAGTCACTTTCTTCGCCGCTGACGAAGAATTCAATTTGTATCTTTTTTTTTCATTTCAAAATAGTTTTCTACGCTACCACATACCGTACATGTCCGTGCATACATAAGATAACTTCTCTTAAGATCGAGCATACAAATATATACATGATAGTTATACATGGAGATCACAATTATCGGGACTAGAGCCCGTCTATTCAATTACACGGTCGGGGATCATCGGCGCCTATTCACACTAAATTCTCCGGCGTCATTTATCATCTCGTTCATCAAGAATCCTGCCAGTTCTTCAGCAATTGCTACTACGCGTTGCTCTGGTAGGAGCTGATCCTGCATTTTCTCGAACTATATAAGAAAAGGAGATCAATATGAATATCAATCATGATAACAAAAAGTGACGGTAATAAAATAATGTTATGAATGTATTGCTTACATCGACTCTATAATCATTTAGCTCACTGGTAAACGTGCGAATGAACTCGTAAACGTAGAATCCACATAGATTCGTCTTCGGTGGCTGCCTCGCGCACTTTACGAGAACAGAATTCAATCAAAATAATAATCCAGCATCATAATTGTATTGAAACTAGAAGTAAAGAGATGTGCGTACTACTTACCGAGACCGGCTTAAACGTCAGCTTCTCACTAAAGTCACCCGTAACCGCACTCTTAAACTGGTTCCAAACCCTACCTGGTAAAGAAAATGAATGCGTTATTTATTACGTGATATCTCAGGAAATCAACGAAAGAGACCGATGTAGCACGAAAATTACCTCTGGAGCATGTCCTGCATGTCCCTAAACATTTCCAGAGGTCTCTTTAATGGGTCCATGACTTCAACTCTTCCCTTATCAAGTTGAATGTCTAGCAGAATCCAGTGGAAACTGTACATGTTTATATATACATCAGTAACTCATCAATTACACTTAACATCGAGTAAGCAAAAGAGAATGTGTACAATAGAGTAAGACCCTCACACGAAATTGTAAGGAAACAGTATGTGGTCACAGAAATTTTGCTCCGTTAGAAACCTTAGAAGGTTTTCCTGCGTCTCCTCGGGTTTTGTTGTTAGCGTCTTTACATGTATTTTTATCTGGGTCAATGAATCCAACACTAAAGATTGACCTTCTTTTACATTCCATGATCTTCATTCTGCATAATAATAGAGTACAAAAGGATATAATTAGGATAATTACATGCAATGAACTGAACAACTGAAAAAATGAACAACTTATATATAGACAATGAATTCAACAACTTACAGACAATAGCAACTCATGAGACTTTTGTCGAGGGCATCGAAAATGTATAACTAGAAGAGTTCTAGAAACTCAACATGGACCTCTTCTTCTTGGAAGTAGTAGTCATGTGGGACTTTCGCCACGATCATTATTCTCTCCTGCTTTACGACTTTCAAGTACCAGTTAAGTAAACTCCGCATTTGTGTTGGCAGTTGTTGGAACTGCTCAAAGCTGACCAGAGGCTTCCCTGGGACATATGTAGGGACTACCTGAGCCTTGGGTAACTTGTCGTCCTGGGCACCTAGCAATTACTCAACATTCGCATTCATAGCGGCCGCAAGCTTCTTAGCTTCTTCCATATCCTGCTGGGGAGTGTCATAGGATAACACCTGGAGGGGTGGGATCGATGTTTTGGCCTGTTTCCCGAGCTGGGGGACGTCCATTCTTTTCTCGGTTGCACTTTGACCTGATGATTTGCTCACGCTTGCACTTCTACTTGATTTGCTCTTCTTCACTACCTTCTGAAGTGTGCGTCGATAGTCATCTGGCTTATGGTGTAATTCATATTGCGATTTTGTGTTCAGAAAGAAAGTGCATACGCTTTTTGCTTCTCGGTGTATACCGGGGCGGGCTCGGGTTTCTTCTTTTGAAGTTGCGCAACACATTCGGCCTTTACGATCATGTCGGTTTCCTCGTCAGTACGATGGTAAGGTCTGATGAGAAGATTCTTATGAGATACTCTTGGGAGGGGCGACATTTGTCGTTTTGGGCTGCTGTGTCGTTTAGTACTAATCGGAGGCTGCGGCGGAGATCGAGATGGACTCAGGCTGTGGTGGTCGTAGTCATGGGGTGGGCTTCTTGGAGGTGATGGAGGTGAAGGTGACATGCGACGACTCGGAGGCGGTGTTGGCTTTGGCGTCCAGCCTGGAAGCTTGATGTTGTTCTTGTCCCATAGAATGATACCACCCAGTACTTCTCCGAGTGTCCTCTCACCTTCAGGTCCAGGGATGTCAAGCTCCATTGAGTCCCACCCCATTGCGATTTCATCCACAGCAACTTTAGCATAGCCAGCTGGAATCTCACGGCCATGCCAGCGTGCGCCAGGTGGACAAGGTAAAGCACATCCGACCGCCACCTTGATGGATAGGTTCTTCACCTTCTGATGGAGCTCACAAGATGCCTGCTCCTTGATTCCATCCACGGGGTAGCCGGGACCGCCATCTACCATACGTGCATCGTCAGAAGGGACCTCCGATTCAGCCATGCTGCTTCTCCGCTGAGATGGGACGGCGGTAATATCGAGTACAGGATCTTGCAGGCGCGCTGCTCCTCGAAGTTCGTCAATCTGTTGCTGATGCATTCGAAGTGTTCCTAGCAACTCGGTGAACCTGTCTCCCTCCTCCTCCTGTCGTCGCCTCTTTGCTCTCTCTCGGCTCCTATAAGTATCTCTGTCTTTGGGAAACCCCATCTCCCACGTATAACTAGGGCCAAGGCCTCGTACACGTCCTCCGCGTTCGTCATTCCCGAGGACCTTTGTCAGCAAGTCTTTCTCTCTATCGGGACGGAACTTTGTTGTCCCCGCTTTAATCTCCTTCACCACTTTCTGCCATGTATCCCGGGGTATCCTAATCCCGTCACTGCAAATAAGGTGTACTTTCGGCATACTCACTCCCATGCCCAAGGAACCAATTCCTTGCCCTCAGATCCCATTCTTCGCGTATTGGTTCTGGAGTGATCCCTTTAGCAAGCAGCTCATTCTCTTTAGCATCCCACTTTGGCATGGCAGCCAGAGCCCCCTCGCCCTGTGTGATGGTGATATTTCGTCATCGCGACATTTTTCTTGTTTTTTCTGACATTTCCATAGCAGGTTGTGACTCCTTGTACTTCACAAATGCATCCCAGTTAGCCTTCTGCTTCGTTAGATAGCATTCAAATTTAGGAGGAGTCTTCGTCTTCTGATACTTTTGCCATAATGCTTTCTTCCAGTTCTTGAATAGTTCGGCCATCTTCATAAGAGTCCACTGCTTGACTTTCTTCCTCAATGCAGCTGTGTCGGCATCATCCTCACATTCTGGCAGGGTGAAATGTGTCACGAGGTCATTCCAAAGACTCTCTTTGCACCTGTCGGCGACATACTCACCCTCTTTCGCCCCTTTGGTCTTATTCCACTCTCGAACGGTGATCGGGATGCGATCCCTAACCATAACTCCGCATTGTTGTTTAAATACAGTTTTAGCCTTTTCGGGTTCCAACGGTTCACCCCGTGGTGATACCCGCGTAATTGTATAACGAGTAGATGCGTCCAACTTTTTGGCCGGGCCTCGTTTGGAATATTTTTTGCTCGATGTGGAGGCCTAAGAGAAGAAACATTCGTCAATTTATATATATACAACTCAGTTAATGCATCTACTGATCACCAGACTTCATATATATACCTCGCCGTCGGCTTCTCCACCACCAGAGCCGTCGGCTTCTCCTTGATCATTTCGGTCGACCTCCTCTCCCTCAACATAGGGGTTCAGATAAATCGACGGAGATTCGGGTGGATCAACATGGGGGGTGTCGTTGATCATATCCTCGAGAATTTCTTCATGTGCTAGGTCTCTCTGGATTGGATCCATAGTTTTCTACAAAATGCAACAATAACATTTTTCATTCAATATTGCTGCATAAAATAATAGTAAACAATAATATGAACACGCAATTTGCTACAATAATACTAAACAATAGCAAAATTCTAAGTCCGGGGGCCCGCGAGCACCACCACCCTAACCCTAAGTCCGGGGGCCCGCGAGCACTACCACATTAACCCTAAGTCCGGGTGCCCGCGATCACTACCACCCTAACCCTAAGTCCGGGGGCCGCGAGCACTACCACATTAACCCTAAGTCCGGGTGCCTGCGAGCACTACCACCCTAACCCTAAGTCCGGGGGCCCGCGAGCACTACCACATTAACCCTAAGTCCGGGTGCCCGCGAGCACTACCACCCTAACCCTAAGTAAAGGGGCCGGCGAGCACTACCACATTAACCCTAAGTCCGGGTGCCCGCGAGCACTACCACCCTAACCCTAAGTCCGGGGGCCCGCGAGCACTACCACATTAACCCTAAGTCCGGGGGCCCGAGAGCACCACCACCCTAACCCTAAGTCCGGGGCCCCGCGAGCACTACTACATTAACCCTAAGTCCGGGTGCCTGCGAGCACTACCACCCTAACCCTAAGTCCGGGGGGCCGTGAGCACTACCACATTAACCCTAAGTCCGGGTGCCCGTGAGCACTACCACCCTAACCCTAAGTCCGGGTGCCCGTGAGCACTACCACCCTAACCCTAAGTCCGGGTGCCCGTGAGCACTACCACCCTAACCCTAAGTCCGGGGGCCCGCGAGCACTACCACATTAACCCTAAGTCCGGGGGCCCGCGAGCACAAAATAATTCCTATATACAAAATATTTCCTATATATAAATATTTCATATATAAAAATAATTCCTATATACAAGTATTTTCTATATACAAAAAATTTCTATATACAAATATTTCCTATATACAAATATTTTCTATATACAACTATTTTCTATATAGAAAAAATTTCTATATACAAATATTTCCTATATACAAAATATTTCCTATATACAAATATTTCCTATATATAAAAATATATTTCCTATATACAAATAATTCCAATATACAAATATTTTCTATATATAAAAAAAATTCTATATACAAATATTTCCTATATAGAAAAACATATTTCCTATATACAAATATTTCCGATATACAAAAAAATTCTATATACAAATATTTCCTATACACAAAATATTTCCTATATACAAATATTTCATATATACAAATATTTCTATATATAAAAATAATTTTCCTATATACAAATATTTCTATATATAAAAATAATTTTCCTATATACAAACCAGCGGTGGCGGTGGCGACCAGCGAGGGGAGGGGCGAGGCCGGGCTATTGGTGGCGTGGGTGGCAGTGAGGGGAGAATGGTGGCCAGGGCGGTCAGCCGGGGAGGCGCGACGCGGGGAAGAGCTCGTGGCGGCGAAGGGAGGCGCGACGCGGGGAGGTCAGCCGGGGAGGCGCGGCCGAGGACAGCGGAGATTTAGCAGCCTGACGGCGTAATGCAGCTCCTCGCGATGTGCTTCCTTCGGTCGATGGATTCGACCGGGGAAGAAGCGGCACATTAAATACCCCCCACCCTTTAGTCCCGGTGCGTGGCATAAACCGGGACTAAAGGGGGGTCTTTAGTCCCGGTTCCAGCCAGGGATGCCTTTTCGCCTGCAGAGCCTTTAGTCCCGGATGGTGTTCTGGGCCGGGACTAAAGGCCCAAATTTACGCGGGTTGGGCCTAAGTTGGCGCCTGTTTTTTCAAATATTACAATTTGTAGCTAATAGATTTTTTAAACATTTGAATTATACAGTTTTTGCATACTTATGAATTTGAGAAAATTTTCAACATGAAAAGTTTTTGAATTTGAATAAGTAATCCAAATCTATTTTCTGTTTTATAAAATAATTATTCTAACTAGTGAAACTAATAACCATTTTGCATATTTTTGAATCTCACTAAATTTTTAACATAAAAAGTGCTTGAATTTGAATAAGAGATTCAAATCCATTTTGTGTTTTATAAAATAATTATTCTAACTAGTCAAACTATTAACCATTTTGCCATTTTCATGTGCTTCCGACGCTCCGGTGGTCTTCCTCCGGTGAAACCCTAGACCGGGGGCCCCGGATCGTCTACCCCTATAGCTTTCTCCGTACGAGGGTAGCCCCTTTAGGCCTTGTTTTGTGCCGGTGTTTTCTAGCGGATCAGTTGGGTTAATCCCCTAGGGATTGGGTGTAACAATGCCCCTCACCCAATCCCTGGAGGAGTTTTCAAAAGTTTAGTTTACAGGCCTAATCAAGTGTTTTGGCAGGGATATTTGGGGCTGAGCCCGTCCAAAACCAGACTACAAAACAGCCTAGCTAGGATTTTCAGGGTTGTCCGGGTAGCCCGGCAAATACTCTGGAATACACTACAAAACTAGGCTACAAAACAAGGCCTTAGGGTTTAGGGTTTAGGATTTAGTGTTTAGTGTTTAGGGTTTAGGGTTTAGGCTTCCCTCCTCTGACTTCCCGCCATTTCTCACTATATATATATGTAGGCTTGGTCGTTGCCATAGCACATCTAGACTCATATCTGCCGCCTCTCTCTACTCTATCCCATAGCTTCCACCATACCTCTAACCCCAGGGAGGCGGAGATGGAGTCTTTCACGGGCTAGCAGGAAAATATTTTCTGAGGCGGAACTTCCAAAGATGCCATAGGGCGTGTGCACCAAGGGCATCTTCGAGAAGTTCCGCCACGGGAGATTTCCCAACCCTTTCCTCCATCCATGGGGATGAAACTCTCCATCCATGTTGGCTTGTTGAGTTGCTTGCCATGGCGTATCGATGCTCCTTTTATAGGCACAGCGCCGCTTCTACTTTGTCTTCTTCCTCTGACATAGCGTCGTGCGCTACATGCTTTATCTCATCGAGCAGTGCGTCCACCCACGCGTCCTTATCCTACCGACAGCTTTAGTCCCGGTTGCACCCACCAGCCGGTACTAAAGGTTACCCACGTGTCCTTATCCCACCGACAGTTTTGTTAGATGACACAAAAACCACCTTTAGTCTCGGTTGCACCCACCAGCCGGTACTAAAGGTTAGCCCCCCCCTCCCCCCCCCCCAAATAAGGCCCTCCCTTATAAGCCTCCCCCAGATAAGGCCCCCCATCTTTTGTCCCGGTTTGAGCCCCCAACCGGGATGAAAGTTTCCTGCGCCACTGCGTTCCCGTGCTTTCCACCGGTTCCCATCTTTGTCTTCCCACCATTTTTTCAGTATATATATGTACGCTTGGCCTCCTTTTACATATCACATCTAGACTCATCATTCTCTTCCCATGGCTTCCATCGTATCTCTAACCACCCAGGAGGCGGAGGCGCTTTGCGCCTCGAACTACCCCTGCCCACCGGGCTACCGCGTCCCCATCGGCTGGATGCTGAGCGTCGGAGGCATGCCGGTCCCTTCTGTCCCTCTAGGTGTGGAGCACCGGATGGCCATCACGAACCACTACTACCTCGAGCTCACGCTAGAGCAGCAGAGGAATCCTAACTGGCATCCCGACTATTTCCCGACTTGGGAAGCCTTCTTCATCAATCGGTGTGAGAGGGCGCTCGCCAGGCACGAGGAGGACGGCCCACCTCCTTCGAACTTCAACGAGGCCGGCCGTCAGCTGTGGTGGTGCGGCCGGACTCTCCAGAGTGTCATGGCCTACAACACGACCGGTAATAACCCCCGCCTGCGGTACCCTCAAATCCAGCCCATGCGTGCCCAACCTTCAAGGTTCGACCACGGACCAATTTACGGCAAAGGACGACGGCGCCGGCAACTATGACGACTACAGTGGCGTGTATTACAGGGCTAGGCAGGAGCATGACTGAATCACTCCAACATTAGGCATGTTTCTTAATTTTTAGTTGTGCAATGTATCTTAATTTTCAGTTGTGCTATGTATCCTTAGTGTTTGTGGGTTCCTTCTCTTTGGGTGATCACCTCCCGCGACTCAGAACCCGGTCGTCAACGTCTAGTTTGATTGAGCAAGATGTATTACATGAAAGGGGACCTTTATGTCTCAAATAAAAGGTTTAATACATTACATAGATTTATGTCTCAAATAAAAGGTTTAATACATTATTACACATCACCAACATCTAGTGTTGTGGTTTTCTTCTGCACCGTAGCCATGGAGAATCTTCATCATTTAACAGGATGCTTGGGTCAGTTTTCACTTTGAAGGGCGGAATTTCATGAAACTTATTGTAATCTTCTGACATGTATGTCTTGTCATCCACTCCCACGATTATTCTTTTCCCTAAAAGAACTATGTGGCGCTTTGGCTCATCGTATTATGTACTCTTTTGCTTATCTTTCATTTTTCTCAGTTTGGTAGACATGTCCTTCACATAGAAAACCTGAGCCACATCGTTGGCTAGGACGAATGGTTCATCCATGTACGCAAGATTGTTGAGATCCACTGTTGTCATGCCGTACTTTTGGTCTACATGTACCCCGCCTCCTGTCAGCTTGACCCATTTGCACCGAAACAAAGGGACCTTAAAAGTAGGTCCATAGTCAAGTTCCCATATCTCCTCTATGTACCCATAATATCTGTCCTTCTGCCCATTGTCATCTGTTGCATCAAAGCGGACACCACTGTTTTGGTTGGTGCTCTTTTTATCTTGGGCGATCGTGTAAAATGTATTCCCATTTATCTCGTACCCTTGGAAAGTACATATAGTCGAAGATGGTAACCTGGCCAACGAGTACAAATCATCTCCAACAGTGGTGTTATTCATGAGATGTGTCTGCAACCAATTGCCAAAATTCTTCTCGTGTTCCCCTTTAATCAAGGTTTCAGGCTTCCCCGGGTTTTCGTAGCATAGAATATTCTTGTGTTTCTCGATATACGGAGCCACCACGGTGGAATTGTGTAGAACTGTGTAGTGTGCTTGAGTGAAAGAATGCCCATCCCTATACCATTGATTTCCTTCCTAGTGTGCCTTTTCCAGTCATCCTCCCCTCATACCGAGATTCAGGAACACCAATCGGCTTAAGGTCAGGAAGGAAGTCAACACAAAACTCAATGACCTCCTCTGTTCCATAGCCCTTGGAGATGCTTCCTTCTGGCCTAGCACGGTTATGAACATATTTCTTTAAGACTCCCATGAACCTCTCGAAGGGGAACATATTGTGTAGAAACACAGGACCGAGAATTCTAATCTCTTCGACTAGGTGAACTAGGAGGTGCGTCATAATATTGAAGAAGGATGGCGGAACAACAACTTGAAGCTGACGGACATTGGACCACATCAATCAGAACTCGATAGACTTTCTCGATCGATTACCTTCCGAGAAATTGCATTGAGGAATGCATACCTTCACAATGGCTAGTAACATTTTCCGTAGAATTCCCTCAATGCAACCGGAAGCAATTGCGTCATAAGCACATGGCAGTCATGAGACTTTAGGTTTTGAAATTTTTTCTCTTTCATATTTACTATTCCCTTTATATTCGATGAGAAGCCAGACGGGACCTTGATACTGAAAAGGACTTCAAAAAAGATTTCCTTCTCTTCTTTGGTAAGAGCATAGCTGGCAAGCCCTTGAAACTGCCCTGGATGCTTGCCGTCTCGTCCTTTATGATGTTGCTGGTCTCCCGTGCTGCCAGGGTATCTTTTGACTTCCCATACAAGCCCAAGAAGCCTAGAATATTCACGCAAAGATTCTTCGTCAGGTCCATCACGTCGATTGCAGAGCGGACCTCATGCACTTTCCAATAGGGTAGCTCCCAAAATATAGATTTATTCTTCCACATGGGTGCGTGTCCGGTAATGGGGTCTTTCGGAACAGGTTGTCCTCCAGGACCCTTTCCAAAGATTACATCCAAATCCTTGACCATACCAAATACATCAGCACCACTACGGGGGACAGGCTTCGTCCGGGTTTCTGCCTTGCCATTGAAATGCTTGCCTTTCTTCTTTAAGGGATGACTGGGCGGAAGAAAACGACGATTGTATGGGTACACATTATTTCTACATTTATCCAGATATTTACTGTCAGTCTCATCTAAACAGTGCGTGCATGCATTGTATCCTTTGTTCGTCTGTCCTGAAAGGTTACTAAGAGCAGGCCAATCATTGATGGTTACGAAGAGCAATGCTTGTAGGTCAAATTCCTGCTGTTTGTGCTCATATCACACACGTACACCTGGTTTGGCCCACAACTATAGAAGTTCATCAACTAATGGCCTTAGGTACACATCAATGTTGTTGCCGGGTTGCTTCGGGCCTTCGATGAGCACTGGCATCATAATGAACTTCCGCTTCATGCACAACCAAGGAGGAAGGTTGTAGATACATAGAGTTACGGGCCAGGTGCTGTGACTGCAGTTCTGCTCCCCAAAAGGATTCATGCCATCGATACTTAGACCAAACCATAAGTTTCTTGCGTCACCAGCAAAGTCCGGGAAGTCTCTCTCGATTTTTCTCCACTGCCGACCATCAGCAGGGTGCCTCAACATCCCGTCTTTCTTACGGTCTTCCATGTGCCATCGCAACAACTTGGCATGCTATTTATTTCTGAACAAACGTTTCAACCGTGGTATTATAGGAGCATACCACATCACCTTGGCAGGAACCCTCTTCCTGGGTGACTTGCCCTCAACATCACCAGGGTCATCTTTTCTGATCTTATACCGCAATGCAAAGGTATACCGGCATTTATCCATATTCTCGCATTTCTCACCGCGGTAGAGGATGCAGTCATTAGGGCATGCATGTATCTTCCGCATGTCTAATCCTAGAGGGCGCATAAGTTTCTTTGCTTCAGACGCTTGGAGGGCAATTGGTTATTTCTTGAAGCAGCTTCTTCATTATTACCAGCAACTTTTCAAATCCCGAGTCGGTCATACCGGTCTCGCCTTCCACTTCAACAATTCCAGCAGCTACCCACTTCTTCCGCCATCTTCACAAGTTGGATACAGCAATGTGTTGTGGTCCTGTAACATCTGCTCGAACTGAAACCTCTCCTTTTTTGTGTCGCAGTCTCGCCTTGCATCACTAATGACCCGACCAAAATCATCAACAGGCTCATCTGGTTCCCGTTCTTCACCCCCTTCTTCTTCATTATCTTCAACTGCGGTATCATCGTATTCAGGGAACATAGATCGGTAGTTATCATCATCGTTCTCTTCTTCATCACCGTCTTCCATCATAACCCCTATTTCTCCGTGCTTGGTCCAAACATTATAGCCGGACATGAAACCGGACCAAGTGTGGCTCAATGACTCTTGAGGAAGTGTGAGCCTGCTCATTCCGACATTCAACACATGGACAACACATAAAACCATCCTACGCTTGTTCGCCTCGCCACAAGGCGAAAAGAATGCACGCCTTCTCTCAGAACGCCGAGCCGGTCACCACCAGACATCCATGGGTGGCTCATCTGCATCATACAACCATGCATATATATCAAACGCAATAACGATGCTTAAATTAGTACCGCGCGATCAAAACGAGAAAATAGTTGCTAACCTTTTAGGACACTTCAAAACAAAGAGGAGAAACCTTAAGTGTCGCTCTGGCACCTCATATCATATTTTGTCTTGTGTGAACTCAAGTGGCATCGCTCTAACAGGCATTTCACCAAACACCTCTAGTGCATATGAAGAAAAAAAGTTAGCACAAAGTTATACCCACCTCTCACATAGGAAAAAAAAGAGAGAGTGGAGGGCTGGGTGCATATATATAGGGCACGACTATTAGTCCCGGTTTGAGACACAAACCGGGACTAAAGGTTCTGCCAGGAGCACGCGCACGTGTCCAGACCCATTTGTCCCGGTTTGTATCTCAAACCGGGACTAATGGTTCCTTACGGACCGGGACAAAGTACCTCGGCCTCCTCGGGCCATCTGGTTCGGACCATTAGTCCCGGCCCCAGCCACGGCCGGGACTAGTGGCCCGAACCAAAGGCCCATTTTCTACTAGTGATGGTGGAAATGGAGGCATATGCTCCAATGTCATGGGTTATCTTGGGACTCCCATATAAGAATGTGAGGAAAAGGGGAGACGTCGGATATAAGGGAAGCACAATGATCTCTACCTCTGATCCCGTTTCCCTTGTACCTTGAATATTCTGTCCATCTGAACAACCTGTTTGAGAGTAGTCCCGAAAAAGATATTCTAGGGTATAGCTGTAGCCTCATAGGATCATTACAAGCAGGTATGATCCAGAGTCACCACCCCTGTACAAAGCATGTTCCAGAGGGCACTTGTCAAAACCTAGGGAAGTCATGGTTGCACCAAGCTTTGCATTCCATGCCCGAGGATCTTGACGCAACCCATAAAGTGCCTTCCTCGGTCTGAGAACCTTGTGCTCGTTGCCTTCACTGATGAAACCACTTGGCTGCTGGACATATACTTCCTCAGCCAATTCACCATTCAGAAAAGCACTTTTGACATCCATGTGATGAACTTGCCAACCTGAATGTGCAGCTAATGCAAGGAGCAATCTGACTGTTTCCATCCTGGCTACTGGTGCAAACACTTCTTCAAAATATATGCCTTGGCATTGAGCGCAACCGTTGGCAACTAATCGAGCTTTGTGCTTAACCACATTGCCATTTGGATCTTTCTTGACTTTGAAAACCCATTTCAAACCAATTGCTCGGTGTCCAGTTGGAAGGGATGACATCTCCCAGGTCTGATTGTCAAGAATTGAGTCCATTTCCTCCTTCATTGCTCTCTTCCAGGCTGGATCGTCCAAGGCTTCTTCCACACTTGCAGGTTCTTCAGCTGCAAGCAGGCATAGGCCACTATAATCAAAATCATCATCAGTGTACCTAGGATTTGGCTTGACAATCCTAGCGCGGGAACGCGTCTACATGGGGTGGCGATTTGAATTTTGCTTTGACTCTGAGTCCTGCCCACCATCGCCGCCCTCATCCCCTTGATCCATCACTGGCCCATCCTCTGGATTCTACCAAACATCATTGTTTCTCTCTGAAACTGTTCTGCTTGTTTCTGAACTTGACTGTCGCTCTGCTGCTGGCAACGATGGCGCGGCGCGCTGCTGATCCTCATCGTATTCCACGATAAGCTCCTCATTTTGCAACTCAGGTCCTTGTGCCACCCAATCCCACTGACGGCTTTCTTCAAAGATCACATCCCTCGTGACGTGCAGACGCTCAGTGATGGGGTTAAATACTCGAAACGCCTTCGAGCCAGTCTCATACCCAACAAACACCATGGGCGTTGATCTGTCATCAAGCTTCTTCACGCCGGGGCCGACGATCTTCACATGAGCTACGCACCCAAAGGTACGCAAGTAACTCACATTGGGCTTTCGCTTGTGCCAAGCCTTGTATGGTGTGATGCCCTGCAGTGCTCGTGTCGGCGATCTGTTTAGAACATGCACAGCCGTCTTGACCGCCTCCGCCCAGAACCTTGCTGGCACTAACATGCTCTTTAGCATACATCTTGCCATCTCAACGACAGTCTGGTTCCTGCGCTCGGCCACCCCATTCTGCTGTGGTGAGTACGTGGAGGTCATGTGTCGACGGAGACCATGCTCGTTGCAGAATTTAGAAAACTCCGCGGAGTTGAATTCACCCCCGCGGTTAGTTCTGAAAACTTTCATCTTGATGTCGATCTTGTTCTCAGCCAGTGCCTTGATCTTCTTGAAGTATCTCAGCGCCTCGTCCTTGCTTCTAAGCATCTCAACCCACATGTATCGGCTGGCGTCGTCCACGACGAGGAGGAAGTACTTGTTCCCTGTTGTCGTTGCCGGTGAGATGGGTCCACAGAGGTCCCCATGTGTGAGCTCCAGACACTCCTGAGCACGGTACGCCGTGGCGCGAGGGAACGGCGTCCGGTGCTGCTTCCCTAGAGCGCATCCCTGGCAGAACTTCTCGATGCGATCAATCGACGGCATGCCTTTCACCATGCACTTGGCAGTGAGATTGTGTAGGCCACGGAAGTGGAGGTGGCCGTATCAGGCGTGCCATCGCCATGCCTCATCTCCCGCTTTCGCTAACAGGCACACCGGCTCTGTCAGAGTGAGGTAGATTAGGTACAGACGGTTGGGCAGCCGATTGACACGCGCGATAACCACCCTATGCCTATCGAGGAGGCTCATCACGCCGTCAGCGACGATGGTCTTGACGCCGATCTCATCTAGCTGGCCAATGCTGATGATGCTGCTACGGAGCCGCGGGATGTAATACACGTCCGTGAGCAAACGGTGCTCTCCGTTCTTGCAAACGAGCAGAACAGAGCCGTGTTCCTGAATCTCGACGACAGATCCGTCGCCAAACTTGACGGTGCCCTTCACGCGCTCGTCGAGGTTGGAGAACACAGCGCGCATGCCGGTCATATGATTTCTCGCTCCCGTGTCCAGGTACCAACATTCATCATCGCACGGCACCGGGAGGACGCGTTCTTCGTTCAGGTACATCCGTTGATCAGGAGCGTGCGATGATGACGTGAGCACCATGGTTCCCGCTGCTGCCGCGGGACTATGGTCGATGACGGTGTCCACCGCGGCGAGCAGCAGTGCTGGCGCGTCCTCCTAGCCTTGAGCCAGATTCGCGTGCTCCTCACGCTTGCCCTGGTCACCACGATCGCGTTTGGCCTTGCGGCACTCACGCGCCCAGTGACTGTCGATGCCGCAGTAATTGCACTTGCCATTGCTGCGCGGCGGCTTGCCTCTGATGTCGCCTCTGTGACCACCGCCATCTCCTGGCACGTGGCCTTGAGGTTTCTTGCCTTTGTTAGCATGGCGGACGCCACCCTCTGACGCGCCTTCGCCATGCTCGCGTCCTTGGTGGCGAGCGCGCCACTCCTCCTCGGTCAGGAGCAGCCGCCCTCCAGATTCCTGCTCTGGTTCGCCACGCCCGTCAGACGCAGCCAACCTCCCGCTGAGCTCCTCGATCGACATGTCCTTCAGATCTAGCAATGTCTCAATCGAGCAAGCCATTTGGGCATACCTGGGTGGTACAATGCACAGGAATTTCTGCATGGCGTTGAGCTCTGTTGTGGTGTCGCCCAGTGCCTGTAGTTCACTGACGACGCTTGACAGGCGCAGGGCAAAATCTTCGACCGCCTCGCCGGTCTTGAACGCCAGGTTGTCGAAGTCCCGGCGGAGCTTCTGCCGGCGAGCCTTGCGGACGCGATCCACGCCGATGCGCATGGTTTTGATCGTGTCCCAGGCCGCCTTGGCATTGTCCTTGGTAGCGAGCACCGGCACCATCTCCGGTGGAACTGAACGCAGGATGGCGCTCAACGCCTGCCGCTCCTGCCGCTTCGGCGTCGTGTCCGTCTCGATGGCCTCCCAGAGCCCGGCTTCTTGGAGTTGCACCCTCATAAGGATCACCCACTCCGTGTAGTTGGTCTTCGTGAGAGGCGGGTACGAAACGGATCTGCTGCCGCTGCCTTCCCTCACGATCTCCCGCACCACGACCTCGCCGCCCCCCTTCTCCTTGTTCTGCTCTGGCCGCGGCTCGGTGAGCGCACGCGCGTCGGATGATCACCCCCTGAGGGTGACCTAGATGCAGCAGCTGGCGGCGGAGTCCCAACCATGATTGACAAGGTACGATCTAGGCTCTGATACCACTTGTTGTTGCCAACGAAGGCAAATTCTCTGACGAAATTGTATTTTTAGACAGAGACAGAGTGTATTTTTGGTGTGGTGTTCAACTAGCTCTGGCTCAGCTGCTCCAGCTCGGTAGACACAACCATAGCCAAGTGTGTCTCGCACATACCTCAGAATTTGCTTGACAAGGGCCCAATGTTGCTTAACAGGTTGCTCCATGAATCGGCTCGCAATGCCCACTGCAAATGCGATGTCAGGGCGAGAGTTAACTAGATACCGCAAGTTGCCGATGATGTTGTGGTACTTTGTGGCGTCGACAGCTTCTCCTCCATTCCTCTTCCCAATCTTGCTTCTGGTTTCAGCAGGCGTGTGACACAGGTTACAGCCACTCAGGCATGCTGCCTCGAGGATCTACTCAGCATAACTCCCCTGACACAATGAGAATTTATACATGTCACAAGGGGCGCCTGTGATGGAGGAGTTGCTCGGTCTTGTTCAAGCAAAAGTATCTGATGATAGGAAGGTATTTTTAGACGAGAAATTCACAAACGAGGAAGTGAAATGTGCTTTGTTCCAAATGCACCCGTCTAAGGCGCCAGGTGTGTATGGTTTTACAGCCGGTTTTTACCAGTGCTACTGAGACCTTCTGCGTGAAGATTTAGTGGTATTTTGAATGGAGGGGATTTACATGCATCGCTCAACAATACAATGACTGTCCTTATTCCTAAGATGATAAATCCCCATTCCATATCTCAAATCCGAACGATCTCTTTGTGTACTGTGCTTTACAATATTTGTACAAAGACTATAGCAAATCGCATGAGACCGGCAATGGAGGAGGTCATTAGTGCGTAGCAGAGTGTGTTTGTCCTGGGGCGTTTCTGTTGGATAATTAGGCACAATTTTCGTGATTAATTCCAAAATATTAAACATGACAATACCAGCTACTAGCACATGTAACTCGAACATACTAGATGTGCTAAACAACAAGATGAACGGAAACAGGCAGCAGCTAAACATGTACTCGCAGAACATGATGAATAACCAGACAGAAGACGCGCACGCACTGCCGTTCGATTGCAGTAGTCGCAGTAGTAACCTTGGGGAAGATTGATCGAAGTAGACGGCGGCGAAGACGACGATAGGCAGCACCGCCTGACTTGGATGGAAGACGAGCCGTGATGCAGAACACGAGCAGTCACGCAGAGCGCTTCCCAAAGACCTTATTCGCCCTCTCCCGTACAGGATCACAAAGGCGAGTGGTTCCGGAGACCTGGTCTCCCGTCCGCCGGTGCACGCCGGCAAGCGGGACGGAGTAGACTACGGTGGAGGCGCAAGCAGAGAGGTTGGCAAACCCTAGATCGGTTTTTGGTGTGTGCGTGCGAGATTTCCGCAACCCGCGGCGCGCGCGCGTCGTGACGAGACGAGACGAGCGGGCGAGCGTGCGTGCGTGCGAGCGGCAGCGTCGTCGGAGGAGGAGCGCGCGTGTAGTTCTCCTCTTCTCACTCACTTTATTAAATGGTGAACCACTCCACCTTATAATGTGGTGTAACTCTCCTCCAACTTTCCATGTGGGACTAAACTTTAGCTCTCACTCCACTCATATGTGAGCTGCCACCAAATTGGGTCAAATCACATATGGGCTTCCACACACATGGGTGTGAGATTTAGGAGAAATGTGAAATCTATATGGGCTTATTTATTTAGCCCATTATTTCTAACAATCCTCCACCAGATCTCAAATGTCCATTTAAAGATTTGCCAATTCTCGCTACTTGTTTATATACCAGTGTTTCAGCAGAGACTGTTAAGTTGAACTTCCGCCTAGAACCTTGAGCTACGTCTATCAGCAACTTGAACAATGGACGAACCTTGAATTGTAAGTTTGGTGCTTTTAGATTTCACACAAAGTCATAACTAGTACCTGGCTGCCAGTAGCCTACCCCGCGGGTGAAGCATATGCGTCATACTACTTGCTCTCTTCATGAGTTTAATAGAGATCACCCAAATCTCATAGATTGCGACGTTTAACAATCGGAACTCGTATAGGTGTGTTCTTTCAAGAATGCTCTGTAGGACAGCATCTTTGCTAATCATAGCCAATAGAAACACATTAAGGCATGTTGCCAACCTGCCTTACAGCTTTTGAGAGTTGTACATCTTCACATAGAGAGGATTGTCTAATACTCTCCTTCGTCACACCACTAACTTGTTTTTCCCAGGTCCTAATTCACGGGATCTCCGATCAAAAAGGTTGGGTTACCACTACTGTGTAACATCCATGGGTCTCAAACCCATCTCTCTCGATGCACTTTCTATCACGTTTCGTGATAGTCCCTTTGTAAAGGGATCTGCCAGGTTTTTGTCAGTTTGAATATATGTAACAGTAATTACTCCGGAGTTTCTCAACTTCCTGACAGACTTCAAACGTCTCTTGACGTGTCTTGATGACTTCGCGTTATCCTTAGAATTGTTCACTTTGACAATAACAGTTTGATTGTCACAATTCAAGAGGATGGCCGGTATAGGTTTCTCAACCAGCGTCAAGTCCATCAAGAGTTCACGCAGCCATTCTGACTCTACAGTGGCTATGTCTAAAGCAGCAAGTTCTGCTTCCATAGTCGACCTTGTCAATATGGTTTGTTTGCAATATCTCCATGATACCGCGCCACCTCCAAAGGTAAATACATACCTGCTAGTGGCGTAGAGTTCATCTACATCCGAGATCCAGTTCGCATCACTATATCCTTCGAGCACCGCTGAATGCCCCGAATAGTGTATCCCATAACTCATTGTACCACATAGATAGCGCATGACCCTTTCAAGTGCACACCAATGTTCAGTACCCGGGTTGGACATGAACCTACTCAACTTGCTCAAAGCAAAAGAGATGTCAGGTCTTGTCGCGCTAGCTAAGTACATGAGTGAGCCAACGATTTGAGAGTATCTCAATTGTTCTTTCTGCTCTTTCTTGTTTTTCCGTAATGTCACACTGGGATCATAAGGTGTTGGGGAAGACTTGCCATCAACGAAACCGAAACGGCTCAAGATCTTCTCAACATAGTGTGATTGCGTCAAAGTAATCCCACTCTCGTGCTTAATCAACTTGATATTCAGAATAACATCAGCTTCTCCTAGATCTTTCATATCAAAGCTCTTTGATAGAAAGGACTTAACTTCATTTATCACATTCATGTTTGTACCAAAGATAAGGATATCATCCATGTACAAACATAATATAACACCTTCGCCCCCACCATGGCGATAGTAGACGCACTTGTCAGCCTCATTAATGACAAAGCCAACAGAAGTTAATGTTCTGTCAAACTTCTCATACCATTGCTTAGGTGCTTGCTTCGGGCCATATAAAGATTTTAACAACTTGCACACCTTTCTCTCTTCACCTTTTACCACAAACCCATCAGGCTGATCCATATAGATCTCCTCTTCCAACTCTCCATTGAGGAAAGTTGTCTTAACGTCCATTTGATGAACGATAAGACCATAAGAGGCAGCCAGGGATAGTAGTACTCGAATGGTGGTCAATCTAGCAACAGGTGAATAGGTGTCAAAGTAATCTTCAGCTTCTCTCTGGGTGTAGCCTTTTGCTACAAGCCGAGCCTTGTACTTTTCAATAGTACCATCAGGCCTTAGCTTCTTCTTGAACACCCACTTGCAACCCACAGGCTTATAGCCATGGGGTCGTTCTGATAGTTCCCAAGTTCCATTAGAAAGAATCGAGTCCATCTCATTATGAACAACTTCTTTCCAATCATCTGCATCAGGAGATGCATATGCCTCTGCAATTGAAGTGGGAGTATCATCCACAAGGTGCACAATGAAATCATCTCCAAAGGATTTTGCAACCCTCTGTCTCTTACTCCGTGTAGGAGCTTCATTGTCATCCTTCTCTAGGACTTCTTCCTCACGTGGTTGCTCAAAATTCTCACTAGATGCACTAGTTTCAGGAAGTATTTCAGAAGAAATTCTAGCAGTGCTATGCATATCTTTCATAGGAAACATATTCTCAAAGAATGTTGCATCACGAGATTCCATTATAGTATCAAC
Source organism: Avena insularis (assembly GCA_023614405.1). Lineage (NCBI taxonomy): Eukaryota > Viridiplantae > Streptophyta > Magnoliopsida > Poales > Poaceae > Avena > Avena insularis. The sequence goes on along the minus strand of CM042696.1, from coordinate 86,861,586 downwards.
ATGCATATCAGGAACCTCAGATTTAACTACTTAAAATCTATAGCCTACACTCCGCGTAGCATATCCTAGAAAGATGCAATCCACTGTCTTTGGTCCAAGTTTGTGTTTCTTAGGAATCGGTATGTTGACCTTAGCCAAACACCCCCAAGAGAAAGTGATGGTTTTCTCCCAGCCCACTCCTCATAAGGGGTTTTATCTTTATTCTTGTTAGGAACTCTATTTAGGACATGACACACTGTCAACAAGGCCTCCCCCCACCATGTCTTAGATAAACCAGCAGTGGCTAACATGGAATTCACCAAGTCAGTCAGCGTGCGGTTTTTCCTCTCGGCAACCCCGTTTGATTGAGGCGAGTAGGGAGGCGTCCTTTCATGAATAATGCCATGTTCCTCACAGAATTCATCGAAGATTTTGGGAAAATATTCACCACCACGATCTGACCTAAGACGTTTGATCTTTCTCTCTAGTTGATTTTCAACTTCGGCTTTATAAATTTTAAAGTAGTCTAAAGCTTTATCTTTTGTGCGCAACAAAAAAACATAGCAGTATCTAGTCGCATCATCAATCAAAGTCAAGAAATATCTCTTTTCACCTTTTGTCAACACACCTTTCATCTCACAAAGATCAGAATGTATGAGCTCCAGAGGTGCCAAGTTTCTCTCCTCGGCTGCCTTGTGAGGCTTTCGAGGTTGCTTTGTTTGCACACAACTATGGCACTTGGAACCTTTGGCAATAGTGAAATTCAGAATTAAACTCATATTGGACAACTTGGACATCAAACCAAAATTAATGTGACATAAACGAGAATGCCAAACACTGGTATCATCATTAACACCGCCACAAATATGGTTTACGGACTTATTACAAAAATCTGAAAGTGAAAAGCGGAACAACCCTCCGCACTCATATCCTTTACCAATAAATTGTCTATGTCTCGACACAATGACTTTATTAGACTCAAAAACAACCTTAAACCCATCTCTGCATAGAAGGGAGCCGCTAACGAGATTCTTGTTCATGGAAGGGACATGTTGCACGTTCTTCAGCTGCACGATCTTTCCCGAAGTGAACTTCAGATCCACCGTGCCAACACCATGAACAGAAGCATGTGACCCATTCCCCATTAGGACGGATGAATCCCGAGCGACCTGATAAGAAGTGAACATAGAGATGTCAGCACACACATGAATATTAGCACCCGTATCAATCCACCAACATGGTGATTGAAAAACTGAAAGAACAGTAAATAGATTACCATACCCATCAGCATTGCTAGTAGTCACGACATTGGCCTTCCCTTTTTCTCTTTACGACCGCACGCTCTGGGGTCCTTGAAAAGTGCCCGAGCTCTCCATGTAAAGCAACCTAGCTCGGCCTTGTTCGGCTTCTTCTTCTTCTTGAAGGTTGTAGTCTTTGGCTTGTTGAAGGAGGGCTTATAGTTCCTTTGTTCTTGCCGAAGGTCCTCTTCGCACCATGTTGGCGCTTAGACGACCTCGCCTCCTTTCTCAGCAGTGTCCTTAGCCCGAGCCTTCTCCTCAACATCAAGAGACGCTATCAGGTTTTCAACTGATATCTCTTGTCTCTTATGCTTGAGAGTTGTGGCGAAATTCCTCCATGAAGAAGGCAACTTTGCAATGATGCACCCAGCCACAAACTTGTCGGGTAAGTTACACTTAAGGATTTCAAGCTCCTTGGCAAAGCACTGTATCGCATGAGCTTGTTCGACTACAGAACGATTGATAACCATCCTGTAATCATGAAAGTTCTCCATGATATACAGTTCACTGCCAGCATCTGTTACACCGAACTTAGCGTTCAGTGCCTCCCAGAGCTCTTTGCCATCTTTGAAGTGCATGTACACATCAAACAGCTTGTTGTCAAGAACACTCAGAACGCATCCCACAAAGACAAGATTGGTTTCCTTGAACTTGTTCTGATCTTGTTCAGATATAGTTCCTTTAGGTAAACCCTCACTAGCCTCGAATACTTTCAGATTTTGCAGCCACATAGTGGTCTTATACTGCCACCTCTTAAAATGAACACCGGTAAACTTTTCTGGCTTCATCGCATCAGCCAAGTGTCCCATGTTTATCACGGAAAATTGCCTATAATAAGGTTTTTGGATTGTTGGATAATTAAGCACAATTTCCGTGATTAATTCCAGAATATTAAACATGACAATACCAGCTACTAGCACATGTAACTCGAACATACTAGATGTACTAAACAACAAGATGAACGGAAACAGGCAGCAGCTAAACATGTACTCGCAGAACATGATGAATAACCAGACAGCAGCACGTCGCACGTACCGTTCGATTGCAGTAGTCGCAGCAGTAACCTTGGGGAAGATTGATCGAAGCAGACGGCGGCGAAGACGACAATAGGCAGCACCACCTGACTTGGATGGAAGACGAGCCGTGATGCAGAACTCGAGCAGTCGCGCAAAGCGCTTCCCAAAAACCTTATTCGCCCTCTCCCGTACAGGATCGCAAAGGCGAGGTAATCCCGCATAGGGCACGTCGTGGACCAAGCCCATGTTGCGCATGTTCGGATCGGTTACAGATAGAGCGACCCGAATAGGCTAACTGTTGACACGTCTGTCAAAACCGCACAAGTTTTAATCTCGGCTCGACGAGATTCCCGCATCCCGCATCCCGCAACCCGCGGCGCGCGCGTCATGACGAGACGGACGGGCGGGCGGGCGGGCGTGTGAGCGGCGTCGTCGGAGGAAGAGCGCGCGTGTAGTTCTCCTCTTCTCACTCACTTTACTAAGTGGTGAACCACTCCACCTTATAAGGTGGTGTAACTCTCCTCCAACTTTCTATGTGGGACTAAACTTTAGCTCCCACCCCACTCATATGTGAGCTGCCACCAAATTGGGCCAAATCACACATGGACTTCCACACACATGTGCTTTGAGATTTAGGGAAAATCTGAAATCTATATGGGCTTATTTATTTAGCCCATTATTTCTAACAGTTTCATCACTGATAACACTCTTGTGGCTTTCGAATGCATCCATACAATGAGGAGGAAGAAGAAGGGGAAGAAAGGGTTGTGTGCGGTTAAACTCGATATGATGAAAGCATACGACCGGGTAGAGTGGCCTTTCCTTCAAGCGATTATGCAAAAGCTCGGCGGGATGATCAAGCTTATTATGCAGGGTGTTATGTCGGTATAGTTCTCAGTAAAGGTCAATGGTAATCTGCTGCAATCTTTCCAACCATCACGAGGCTTGCGCCAAGGTGACCCAATGTCATCGTATTTATTCCTCTTATGTGGAAAGGGACTTTCGGCATTGCTGAATTTTATAATCCAGGATATATTGACAAAGATATGAGGGTGTGCAAGGGCCCCTTGGATCACACATCTACTCCTCGCCGATGATAGTTTGATATTTATCAACGCATGTGAGGCCAGTGCGGTGAGGTTGAATCAAATTCTGCATATTTATAACCACGCTTCAGGCCAGCAAGTCAATAGGAGCAAGAGCTCCATTTACTTCAGCCCATGTACGCAAAGGGAAAAGGTAAAACAATTATTGAATATTTCAATTGAATCTTTTTGCGAGCACTATTTGGGTCTCCCTACTGCGGTTGGGAGGATTACTGATGAAGCCTTCGAGTATATTACCGATAGTGTCAGAGGACAGATGAACAAATGGGCTGAGAAATTCCTAGCCTATCCAGGGAAGGAGATACTACTGAAGTCGGTTATTCAGGCTAAGGCGAATCATCGCATGAGTTGTTTTGTGCACTCCAAAGGACGGTGCCACAAATTGGTGTCGTTGATGGCAAGATTCTAGTGGAGTGGTAATCTTAACAAGCAGTCGCTACATTAGACCGCCTGGGACAAGCTTGCGGTGCCAAAGGAGAAGGGGGCATGGGCTTCCGGGACATGCATGCTTAACCTGGCGCTCCTAGGCAAGCAAGGTTGGCGCTTATTAACCTGTCTGAACTCCCTATGTGCTCAGGTACTCGAGGGCAGGTATTACCCAGACCGAGATTTTATGGAGGCGACAACTCCAAGAGCCACGTCGCGAACTTGGAGAGCAATTCTGGCTGGTCGAGCAGCTCTCCAGTTGGGGCTCATTTAGCGGATAGGAGCGGGAGATACAGTGTCCATCTGGCAAGATAATTGGATCCCAAAGGTGCGCACTTTGAGGTCGATGGGACGACTAATTGACACGGATGTTTTGACAGTGGACGAGCTTATCACTACTGATCCCCAGTGGGATGTGGTGAAGCTTCAGTCCATATTTTTGGCACCCGATGCGGAAGCAATTCTACAGATTCCTTTGAGAATGCGTGTAGGAGAGGATCGACTTGCATGGGCCAAGGAAAAATCGGGTGAGTACACTGTTCGTTCAGCATATAGAGCTTTGGTTCTAAAGGACGAAGAGGAAGTGGCTCATAGCTCGAGTACGTCGTGCTTGTCAGTGGGCGAGGCTGACATGTGGAAGAAACTATGGAAGATCAGAGTAGGTCCCAAGGTGCGTACCTTTTGGTGGAGAGTTATCAAAGTTTTTGTGCCTGACTATATGACTCTTTCCCGACGCCATATCGAAGACGACAACACTTATGGGATATGCAAAACTACTACTGAGAATCTCATGCATGCACTCATGAGTGCTCTCATGCCTAGATGTTTTGGCATGCGGCGAAGGAGATCTTGAACTTGAATTTCCTGCACCTCCATCCACATACTTGGGCGAAGGATATTATTTGTGAAGCACGGATCACAGAAGAGGATAGGCTCGGGATTATTACCATTATGTACTCGTTATGGCTATCTCGAAATAGATGGACACATGGGGAAGTGGGTTTCAATCCAACGTCGGCCATGGAATATGTGAGGGACACGCTGATGTCCCTAGAGTTGCTGTCGGCCTTGCAAAAGGCCGCTCCGTCTCGCCCTGAATGTAAATGGCAGCACCCACCAGCCGGGGTTGTCAAAATAAACTCTGATGGTGCTCTTGCAGCAGAGGAAGGATTAGCAGGAGGAGGGGTTGTTGCTCGTGATAGCAATGGCTTCCTGGGGGCATGGTGTAAGGTGTATCAAGGTCTACTGGATCCCTTGACGATTGAAGCTTCTACACTCCGGTCTCCCCTAGATGATATTCGTGAGTTAAGTTTGAATTTTGAACTTTTCAGTTTAAGTACGTTTTGCGTGCTGTTCAGCTACCTGTGCTCACAATTGTGCCAAGTATGCTTGCACAAATGGGATGTCACACAGCTGGCTAACGTTTTGCCCGCCTTTTTTTTAGCTCGCAGCATTGCTGTTGATTGTAACTCTATGATTATTGAGTAATAAAGCTCACGATTTACACAAAAAAAAGACCAGCTTGGCCCGACTTGGATCCGTGTCATGGCGAGGTTTTTTACATTTTACACCATTTTGTTGGGGCATCTTTTTCACAAAACCACAACCGTGACTATTTGTTTTGCAGAACCGCAACATTTGCCGGAATGTTGCACCGAACACAAATTATGTGATTAGCGGTTCGAACAGGCTCGTTGGGTCCACAATCAGGCAAAAATCTAAGACCTTCCCCGTCTCCCATGGTCAGCTTCGTCAATCTTGAACGTCGGGCAGACGTATCACATCGGCAGGACGCCGAGGAGCCGGCCGAGACAAGGTCCTACACGAGCACGGACATGGCGCGCACCTGCATCTCAAGCATGGTGATGTAGACGCCTAGACGGACACCGACGACAGGAGCGCGCATTGCGCCCGCGGAAGTCGAGTCGGGGAGGCTGCTTCCATTGATCGGGGTCGTGGCAGCGCCGGTGGAGGGTACGAGACGAGTACGGACCTTGCTTAGGAGGTGTTTGTTTGGGCTTTTTAAAACTTTCCTGTAAAAAAAACAGCCAAATCTAAACAAACGGAACAGCTGCGCGGTGTGCTTCGGCAAAGACAATGCACGGACTAGGCAAATTTGGGAAAGCACATGCGAAGGTGCTTTGCCCGGCTTCCCACAGGTTTTCCACTTGAACGCGAAGCGTTATAGGCATTTGTCCTTGTTGTTCAGTTTATTTACAAGCATTTGCCATCAAGACCAGCCGCACGCGTTATTCCAGCTGGCAGCCCCGTCACGGATCGCTGCTTCACCTCGTGTGCGTAACAAAAAATCGGATCGATCAGCATGCGTCACCTAGGCTACAAGTCTACAACCGTACCAAACATCTGTACGTACTTTTTCCATTTCGTGTGTCCGGCCGGGGCCTAATACAATTATTGCTCTAGTAATTAGTACTCATGATGGTTAATTACCTGATGGTAAAATATAAGGAATGAATGGAGTTTGGATCCATCAAGCGAGAGGCAAGCGACAGCCAGCCACAGCCCAAACAACAGGCCCTTAGATCCATCAAGCGAGAGGCCGAGAGCGAGCTAGCTAGTAGCGTTTCTGTCAAAAAGGACAGCAAGCCTGCAGTCGGCCGCGTCGCGCACAAGAGACAGCCATGGCCAGGGAGAAGGCCTGAACGATGGACTCTGTCGAGGCGCAGTGGCTGGATGGGATCGCCGGAGCCGGCTAGCAGCCTGCCGTCGTCTACCATTTTGGTGAAACTCTAGGGAAGGGGTTCAGAGAAGAAAAGCGTCAGAGAGAAAGGATACTGTCAGGTGGGCCTAATCTGTCTATCAACGCTTCAACACAACGTTATTTGTGTTATATCTGCAACAATCACGGCAAACATTGTGGTTCTGTACGTGCAAAAAAATTATCTAGGTTGTGGTTTTGTGAAAAAGAAGCCCCAACAAGCGGTGTGTTGTGCAAAAACCTCCGTCGTGGCGTTAGAATCGGTCAGGACGGTTGGAGTCGTGAGCACTCTGAATAAATAAAAGAGAGAAGCAGAGAAGAGTATGCATTCAGCTAGCGCGCGTGGCCAAAGCCACGAGTGTCCACTGTACGTGTTCGCCTGTCCAGTGTGTGTGTGTGTTGATTCAGGGGCGGGGGCTGCTGCTCTATCAAATAAATATTAGCTGCGGCATGCCGGCTCCATCCAGAAAAAGATGAAGGCCAAGTGCGAGAACACACACTGAAGTTGGCACGAGTCACAACTGACTGAAGTTGCCACGATTTCTAACGTGTTCAGTTGCAGCCTCTACATCCCAAGGCCAAATTACTACAAACTCTAACGTGTTCAGTTGCATCCTTATTTAGGCTGAAAGATAAAAACAGTCAACAAGTGATGACCAGAGGAAACAATTCTCAATCAGCACACACCAACCTGTCATCACGAGTGGCGAAGAGCTCCCCGACTATACCTTCGAGATAGTGACATTGATGCCGCTGTAACAAGAAAGACCCGGCACAACCAGTGAGTAGCTGCCATCCTCCGTTGGTAAGCCGTCCGACAGATCGGTGCTTATTGTACGGAAATCCGAACGCCAACTAGCGGTGCTGCAGTTGGAGCGAACCAGGCACCTGAACTTGCGATCCCGCGCCACGGCATGAGGATCAACGCAGAAGATGGAGGCTGCATTGCCGAAAGGCGGCACGGGCGTGAATTTTACCAAGAACAGGCGGCCACCTTCCCTTGTGTGGAGAACGTGCATTCCTTCCTGGACCTGCAGGTCGAAACGCCGTCCGTACTCAAACTCAGTTGCCGGCCAGTTGTCCGTGTGGGCGAGATGGTCGAGCAGCTCCGCGGTTGAGCCGGTGAAGTCACGGTCTGGTTCCGGGCAGAAGCACGGCGCACATGGGCACGACTTGCCGTGATCCGCTCCCTCGAGCTTGAGGTATGGTGTCTTGACGGTGCACCCGTGCATGGTGTTGGAGCAAGGGGTCTGGATGGACTCCAGGATTTTCTCGAGCGCGATGCAGCGTCGGTAGCCGCCGGTGATGGAGCAGACGTAGCACTTGGCCTTGTTCCGGAGCTTGCGATGGCAGGACCCACAAATCACATGCCCAGTGGCGCACTGTATGAAACAAAATTACAGGAAAAATGTTACAATGCCTGCGAGAAAGATGCAGCCTCTTCATACTGATTTTATAGATGTTAAAAGGAACGAGACTGGTTGCCATCATAAACTCCTTCAGAAAGCTAAAGCATTCCATTCAACACTGTTACCGAGCAACTGTTTGACAAAAGGAAATCTCTATCTGAACTTAAATCAAGACACGGAACAACACTTTGCTGCCATGGCAAGATATGTGTGCGTAGGGGTGATTTATAATGTGCCTTCATTTGATTTTAGCTGAGCCCCATGCCTATAATCTCTATCTGAACTTATACTGTTCTTTTTTTTAATCCCAAACTGGAAACAAAATTAGAAAGAACCATTTCCAGCAGCAGGGCATATATATCGGCATCCACAAGATCCCAATGCAATGGAAGATCTAGACTAGGGCAGAGGAAGAGGGTGAGGACCTGCAAGATCGGTGGCCTGAGGGGGTTGTTGCAGACGGTGCAGTCCAGCGCTTCCAGAGCGATGATGCCGCAGTTGCTGCCGACGGAAACCATCTGCTCGTCCCTGTCGTCGCCGCCGCAGCTCTCGCCTTCTCTCCTCTTCTTGCCGCTCGGCCCGCTCTCCCTCTCGATCCTCAATCCACCCCCCATGGTTTTCCCTACGAAGAACTCACTCCACAACCCGATACTGGTGGGATGGGTGGGCGGTGGTCAATGCTGCGATTGGACGTGGCAAGACAGAGAGGTTGGGTACTGGCCTACTGGGCAGTAGTGGCCTGGTGAGTGAATTTATGGCCGCTTGACTCTGGTCGTTAGCACTTTTCCCACGTCTGGATTTCAAACTTGTGGCACACAATGAATACTGCTTGGCTTAAAACATCTTCAGCAGGGTCCCAAATACGGCCTGTTTCCGTATTCTAACATTATTCGAATGCAAACATTTTTCAAATCCAAACATTTTAAATTCGAACAACTTTCAAATTTGAACAATCTTAAAATCTAAACATGTTTTTATGTAGGAGTATATTGTAATGTGTAGTGACCATTTTATCATGTTTTTCGCCAGCAGATGGATCCCCTATTTTCTAAGTTAAATCAGCGATAATTATTATGGATCAGAGGGAGTACTACTAATATACTAATAGTATTAACCGAATAGCAAGAGACAAGTAGCCAAAACCAATCGAAGCAAAAACGAGCAAAAACATGTCTCATCTCCCTAACACATAGACAAGGTAGGTATCCTCCCCGTTGGTCAACATCCTGTATTATCATGTTTGAGAAAAATATTATTAATACACTAATTTTGGGATATTTGTTCCATTCAATATATTGACGTGTACATAAAGGAATAGATGTAACGACTTTCGATCGCTCCTCAAAACAGCTTTCATCCCACTATATTAATATAGCAACCATCCGATATAAAGACGATATAACTGCCGAGGAAACATCACAAGGCACGCCCAAAATGAAACGAGAAAGAGAAAAGAAGAGAAAAACAATGTCGATATTGGTGGCTCGACGAAAACGAAGATGACTCACTACAGTTGTGCCCTCTGAAGTATTTCCACCACGCTCCTAGCACTCTGAAACGTCGTGCACCAAGCAACACCTACAAGAAGGGAAGCAAAAACGATGTTGCTGTTGTCCGGACTGGTTCTAGGGTTTTCCACCGTACACTATAGGAGGCGGGGAAGAGGTAACCCGACACCCTTTAGGAAGGACGGCGACATCCGCATGCGCCACCGCGTCAGTGCCACGATGGCAGGGATTTTTGCTGACCCCCAAAAAACCACACTCCCGGGCGATCCATAGCGCTCCACCAATCTTGCAACCCACCAGCACACGCCACCACAGTCTTGCAATCATCACTGTCATCTCCCCATGACCCATGTTGCGAGCCCGGTAGGACCAAGAAGAAGGAACACTAATGATGGTTGGCAGTATAATAAAACACGGGAGGGGACGACCTCTACCGCCATCGGTGATAGCGAACCGGATGCAGTAGCAGGGACGCATCAAGCCCTTACCGGCCCAGCCGAGCCCAAATTGGGCCCTCCGCACTGTAGTAGGCACACTACCGTTTCTGTGACCCCGACACTAGTCCTCGCTCCTCCTTCCACCAGGGGCACGGCCACCACATTGAGGATGCCCGCCCAGGACCAGATGGGTCCCAAAGGGCCCATATCTGGTGTGATGACACGAAGAATAGGAGTGTTTAGAGGACTTAATTGTGATGAGTGTTTTTGCATAGCATGCATTTGCAGAAGTATGAAATTTTTTGCAGGTGATTGAAATTAAACTCTAGTGTTTAAGTTTGACTTAGGTCAACACTAGGATTTGATTCAAAATTGAAAGTGAACTTGTAATTTCCAATGTTTAGGAATTTAAAGGACTTTGCACCATACATTGAGTTAAGCACTCAAAACCACACATGCGCATAGATCATGTTCACTTAAGATATAATTGTGACTATTGAGTTCAAATTGGAGGTTTGGATAATTCAAAATTGCATTCATATATTCACAAGTAAATTAAAATAATTCACAATAATACAAAGTAAATGAGACAATGTTATGAAAGGAATCTTTATTAATATCAATATTGAGAAGGTCTTTACAAAAGAAATTACAAAGAGAAGTGGAACCTATTACAAACTACAAAATAAAAATAAAAGGGAAAAACCTAAGCTAAAACCCTAAACTACACTTATTATCTACTTCTTGATCTTCTTGCTTTTCTAGCACATCTTGACCTACAAAACAAACACAATAACAAACCATGTTTGGTTTAAAATGTTGGATCCACCAAGTGGTGAATCCATTTGATGTAGAATCCATGAGCAAGGTCCAGGAACTTGTCTTAAAACTCACAAGTTTGAGGTTTAACAAAAGAAATATAACAACAATAGATCATTATCCAGTAGTACCGGAAAAGAATAATATAGAAATAGATACAACATGAGCAATAGTTAACGGTAGCTAAGACAAACCACACAAACCAGTAGCTAGCCAGCAAGGCAGCAACCAAATTATCCCTGAGTTGAACCCAGTACAAGCCCTCGGCATATTAAGTAGTGAAGCCAAGGAACAATAATAAGAACAAATGGACATAATAAAAATCACAACCAGTAAGAAATACATGTCAACTTAGTATTATTTTTAAAGAATCAAATGACAGGTAATGAACACTTGTAGTTCATCAAGCTACATAAGTAAAAACTTGTTAGAAGCTCATCTAAGCAACAAATTCAAGATCACTGTTAGTACCAAGAATAATAACAAAATTCTCAACTAAAATAGAAACGATTTGCCAAATTGTCAAAGAAAAAATTACCAAAATGCCCTTAACCGACGTGGCACATTTAGCATATGACATAAACTAATACGAACACTAGAAGATAAGATAGAGAGGAAGTATAAGCAGCTTACCAACTGCATGCAAGCAATGAGGTGTCAACACTAGGTGAATCCATAATACTATAAATAGCATCCTAGACCCAACCCCAAAGCTCACAATCCTCAGAGCACAACTCATAAGAAACACTCCGAGATCAAAGGTTGAGAGAGAGGAAAAATGGCTTTCCACACTCATTAGAAAGAGAGATCTAGAGAGGACAAATGAGCAAGAACAAGAGAAAGGAGAGGGGAGAACTGCATTAGATCTTCCTCAATCTCACTTTTGAATCTTCAAAGGTTTATAGATAATCTTTATCATAGGATTAAGGAGGGAGAGAGAGCGAGTGAATTAGTATGGTAGCACCTAGACTAGCTAGATCTATTTGTGCATCTCCATTGTTGGAGAACACCACAATGTCATGCCACTAAACTAGTTTGGCACAACCTAGTAAGTATTAGGAAACCATTTCAGAACTTAAACCTTACATCCACATTTACTTTCCTAGTAAGATCACATGACCACCTATGGGAGAAAAGGTAGAGGCACATAAGAAACTCTAAATATATTAAACCTACATAAAGAAGTAAACCACATATAATCAACATACTTATAGTAACACTGAACCAAAGATTTAGAAGCAACAAGTAAACAACATAAGTATTCCCTAATGAAAACACAACTAAGGATACAAGCTATGCTTATTGTAACAACCTTAGACACTATAAGTAACCAACTAGCAAATGTTATTAAGGAAACCCAGCTTAACCTAAAGAAACTACTTGAGTTGTGGATTTTGACCACTTCAGTAACCAAAACACAATTACATGTTTAATACATACCAGGCAACACTGACAACAACATCAGAAGTGCCAGGGTAGTAGCTAACGAACTGTAAATAGACAAGTATATGTAGTATTGAACATACACATGTATGTATGAGTACCTGATGGCTCAATGCACGACGCCCAGAAAAGTGCTGGTGCGTGGTTGATGTAGAGCTCGTTGGGAACCCCAAGAGGAAGGTATGATGAGCATAGCAGCAAGTTTCCCTCAGTATGAAACCAAGGTTTAATCGAACCAGTAGGAGCAAGGAAAACACCCCAAAGGTGTTACTAGCTGAGCTTTGGAAGGGCGCACTACCGGTGCTAGTAGCAACGTGGAGACCTGCACAACACAATCACAGAACTTTGTCCCCAACTTGCGATGAGGTTGTCAATCTCAATGTGTTTTGCGGAAAACAAAGGATTAAACGTATCGAATGGAAGGAAGTAATAGTTTGCAGAAAGTAAACACAAAGCAGTAAAAGATTATAGATTGTATGTAAAGTAAAGGACCGGGATCCATAGTTCACTAGAGGTGGCTCTCCTTAAGATAGATAACATGCTGGGTGAACAAATTACAGTAGGGCAATTGACAAACACCGAGAAAGCAATACATGCATATACTAATCATCTTGACTCCTCTGAGACTTGATTGGGCATTACAACATAATACATAGACCGCCATCCAACTGCATCTATGACTAATAATCCACCTTCAGGTTATCATCCACCCCCTCCAAAGATTAAGTTGCAAGCAACAGATTATTGCTTTACGAACTGCGTGTAAAGTAAACAATATGATTGTTCTATGAACAAAGGATTGTTGTTTTCTCCCTAGTAGCAATAGCACATCTAGTACCTTAGAGATTTCTATCACTTCCCCAGATTACCAGAGGCATGAACCCACTATCGAGCATAAATACTAACTCTTGGAGTTGCTAGCATCTACTTGGCCAAGATAGCTACTAACAATGGAAAGCATGCAACATCTCAAATAACAAAGACATGATAGAATCAATAATGAATCTGAAATAGCATCTCAATATCCATCGGATCCCCGCAAACACAACATGTATGAATTACAAATAGATGATCTTGATCATGAACGGAGCTCACAAGATCTAAACATGTAAGCACAAAGGAGGAGAAACTAGCCATCTAGCTACTACATGGATCCGTAGTCCAAGGATGAACTACTCACGCATCACACCAGAGGCTTGCATGGTGATGAAGAAGGCCTCCAGGGTGAATTCCCCTCTCCGGTAGGGTGACGGGAAGAGCTTCAGATCCCTCCCATCTAGGGATGGAGATGACGGCGGCTACAGACTCTTTCATGGATTTTTGATCGGGTACTTAGGGTTTTCGTCCCGAGGGCAACTTATAGGCGGAAGGAGAGGCCGAGGGGGTGCCGGGAGCGGCCACACCACCCCCTAGCATGGGCCAGGCCTGGCCGCACGGCCAGGTGGTGTGGTGGCTCCCTGGCCCTTCTCCGTCTCGTATTCTGGCACTTGATCCCTTCCGGAAAAATAGGCACTTTGGCTTTTGTCCCGTCCAATTCCGAGAATATTCATTTTTTGACTTTCCCGAACCAAAACAGCAGAAAATGCAGCACTGCAATCGTGGCTCTTGTTAATAGGTTAGTCCAAGAAATCATATGAAAAGTACTCCAAAGTTGGAACAAAACACAAGAAAGTGGATAAAACCAAGCATGGAACACCAAAAATTATAGATACATTTGCAATGTATCAACATCCCCAAGCTTAACTCCTGCTCGTCCTCGAGTTGGTAAGTGATAAAAAGAAAGAATAATTTTTGAGGTGACATGCACCATCATAAACTTGATCAAAGTATTTGTAAAACATTCAAATATGGGATCATAGTACTTCAATCATAACATGAAAGAAAAAGTTCTAGCAATAAGCAAAAGAAACTATGATGCAACATGAAAAGGCACAAACAAAAGATTCATGAATAACAATGCTTTGCAAGACGTTTGTTTGTTTCACATAAAGAAAACATAGCATAGTAGTATTCAGCTTGTCCCTCAATAGAGTAACAAATATAAATGCATAGGACACCTTCAAAGTTCATAAGAGTGACTAGATACAATAGTTTAAAACAAGCAATATCAAGTTATGCATCAATCAACTAGTCTTGGGACAATGCACATAGAACTAAGAATGTCCACTATGCTCTCAAAGTAGGTGCATAAGATAGAAGGTGGAGACTCATATAATGGTGGAAGAAAGGCCTTTTGTAAAAGGAAGTAGGGATTCAAGTCTCATAAAGAGCTTCCAAAAATTATGGTACTTATAGCTTTCAGCTCTCATTGCCTATATCATAAGCATCTTTAAGGTGATTAAGGTTAAAGTGACACAACTAAGAGGATATGCTTGACAAGTTATAAACCGAAATCTCATGCCCCTTACTTAAGAAGACCGATCCTCATGCTACTCAACTTCAGTCACGAGTAAGATCTTGTCATTGTAAGTATATGTGTATCATTAAGAACCGCCAACGGGGTACCCCTTGCACATGATACGGGAGCTTTCCCATAATCAAAATGACAAGGCAAGCAGACAATGAGCATCTCAGTGATCTTTTTATTTGCTATTTGCATAGGTTTTTATTGAGAATGCTTCATAGAGTGCTCATTATGGTGATGCTGCAAGTTTCCACCATGATTAGGCATGGCTTAGGCTAGCGGCCCAGGCGTTTCTCTAACACACATACAAACTCCATGATCTTACAAGTTCCACTTTTATTTCACACCGTCGGGATCCGTAAGCAAAAGGACATGATATCAACGGGGTACAAAGTACAAGTGCAATGTTGAAAGCGTTCCCCATGAAACATGGTTCTGCTAATTTCAACTTATAAAGCGCAAGCATATACGCAATAAAGAAGGACCCAATGGTTCAAGTTTATTAGATGCAAAAAGTAAAGTGTGCCATCAAGTTCGTGAGAGCTTTAATCACTAGTTTTCTCATAACAAGTTTAATTTGGAAGGTAAATAAAAGCATGAATATACTTGGAATAGCATAAGCTAGTAGGTAGGTATGGTGGACTCTTTGTAATAACTTGGTTTAGGGAGTTAGATGCATGAGTGGAACTCATACTTTGTTGTGGAGGCTAGTAAATGACTGGGAGCGACAAACTAAGAGAGCAATAATGGCCATAATCATGCAGAGCAACAAAACATCATTGATCAAAGCATAAAGTGATACTACAAGTTGAAAACTAAAGGATCATAAAGGCTTATGGTGACTTGAGATAGTAATAACATGGTGTGAGCATGCGCCAAGTCAACCCAAATAAAGCATCAAAGGAGAATACCACTATGCTATGCTTTAATATGCTAAAACAACGCATGATTCATCCAAGGCACATTAAGCAATCTCAATTGTTTATAACAAGTCATGCTACAGCAAAGAATACTAAGCATAAAGCCAAAAAAATATCAAGCATGGCATGATAAAGCATAGGCCACTGTCAAAAACAAGCTCTTTTTACCACATAAGTATGAACTTTCCTACTCTTTTCCAAACCAAACCAAACTATCTGCAAACCAATGTATGAAATAGGGGGTCCAACCAATTTATTCAGAAAACGAAGAAAACCAAGAAAACGAAAAACCAAAACAAAAACGAAAAAGAAGACGCTCCAAGAACAACACAACTGTGCATGAAACAATAAAAATGAAGCGTTTGGAAGAAACCTGGGATTTTTATTGATGAAGAAGGGGACAAGGCATCCCCAAGCTTTGATACTTGTACTTCTTGGATATTTCTTGGGGTGACACGCGTGGCATCCCCAAGCTTGAGCTTTAGTCCATCCTTCATCTCATTACTCATTCCTTCCATATACCTGAAATTTTTCCTTCATACAAAACTTCACACAATCTTTATTAGCAATATTAGTGCACTCAAGATAATAGGTCTTTAAGGTTCAGTTCTAACACCAATAAACTTCCATTAGAACACTAGCTACTGTATCACTTCCCTCAAAAATCTCAATTCCCCAAAAGAACTCAAAACGGAACCCACAAGAAGCAAATGCAGAAAATGGCAGAAATCTGTCAAAACAGACTAGCAGGTAAAGACGAATTTTTTCGAAGATCTTCTGTTGCTCAAATAAACAAGTGTTGAACTAACGAAAGTTAGATAACAACCTGGGTAAGAATCACAAAAAATTACAGCTCAATCCGACATACAGAGCTCTCTCACGAAGTTTTACGGTGAAGCACAGAAATCTGTTTCGGGACAGCAACTCTCCCAATCATTACTTCTCTCTCATTAGAGGTTACTCTTGGCACAAAAAGCAAATAAAAAGGATAAAGAGAGGTTATTACAGAGGTAATAACTTCCAAGACTCAACTAAAACTCTTGGGTTATCTCCCAACAAGTACTTTTCTTTAACGCCTTTAAGTTAGGCACAAGCAAAAACTAAAATGGATAGAATAGAAGTAAGCGGATATAATCATGGTGAAAACATTGTTTTGTTCAATGAAATCCTTTTGTTAACAAGGTTGATCAGGTCTTGTTACCAAAACAATTCCATATGAGACAAAACTTTGTATCCCACTAATGATTATGTTACCTCAACCTTGATAGCAATGGTCCCAATCATAATAGTTTCAAATTTTTCTCTTGGTATGGGACAATATATTTCTCCAACTTGAATGCCTTCAACATGTTCAATTGAATTCAAAACATAAGTCCTTTCAATCTTCTTGAGGAAATAGACAATGTGTTCATTGAAGGTCACCTTCCCTTGATTACAATTAATAACAGCTCCTGCAGTTTTTAAGAAAAGGTCTCCTAAGAATAATAGACATATTATCATCTTCAGGCATAAAAGTTTGAGAGGATGCTCTCATAAGAAATATGAGTTGAAGTAAAAGAGAGCATCAAGAAGCAAATCCAAAACACATTTAAGTCTAACCCACTTCCTATGCATAGGAATCGTGTAAGCAAATAACAAAGTGACAGGCATAGGAAGATAAAACAAGAGTAACTTCAAAACTTTCAGCACATAGAGAGGTGTTTCAATATCATGAAAACTTCTACAACCATATTTTCCTCTCTCATAATAATTTTCAGTAGCCTCATGAATAAACTCAACAATATAACTATCACATAAAGCATGATCTTCATGATCTACAAGCACTAGAGCTTTATCATAAACATCTTCAAAAGAATCCTCAGGAACATAACAATCATCCTTCTTTAGTAAGCATGGGGGATAATCAAATAATGTAAGGGATAAAGAGTTACTCTCATTAGAAGGTAGGCATGGGTAGCTAATCCATTCTTCCTCCTTTTGTTCATCACCTCCTCCTCTTTTTCATCTAATGAGATTTCAGGTTCATCAATTTCTTCTTTCATAGGATCCTGCAAGGCATTAGTCTCTTCCATTTGTGGAAAGCATCTATTAGTATATTCAAGAATATAGCCATTTTCTTCCTTGTAATTCTCAAATCAAAATTGAAGTATACCATAAACCTCATACCTATAAGGTGAATCATCAATATTTTCAAGCAAACTAGCAAGTTCAAATGCACCCTTCCAAGCAATAAATTCCTCAATTTGTTCCACATCATAAAGGCCATAATTTCCCTTAACATAGGAAGATATGGTAACATTATCATTATACTCACATTGAAAAGGGAGGTGTTTGTACCTCCTACAGCAACAAGATTTATCAAAGCAATAAGTAACATTATAAGTAGAGCACACATTTCTAGCAATGGTATACAATCTATCAATTTGTCCCCATAAGTGTTTCCCTTTTTGTGACAAGCGGTGTTCCTTATAATAATATTTTTCATCTTCCGTGAACCCACCTTGCAAATAAGATTCAGTTTCAAAGAAACCAACCATTGACAACAAGCATGATAAGGCAAGACAATAACAGACCAACGAAAATAACAACTAGAGTAGGAACTACTTTTTTTTTGTATTTTCAATAAAGAAAGAAGAAACAAGGAAGAAATAAACTTAGCTTGAACAATAGTGATTCCCAGTGGACTTGATAAATAAAGCTATGGTCCCCGGCAACGGCGCCATAAAATAGTCTTGATGACCCACAAGTATAGGGGGTGTATCGCAGTATTTTCGAGGGAAGTGAAACCCAATTTATTGATTCGACACAAGGGGTGCCAAAGAATACTTATCAGCCTTAACAACTGAGTTGTCAATTCAGCACACTGAAACAATCTTGCTCACATCAGTTTATCAAGAGTAACAGTTTTGTAGTGGGAATAGTAAAGTAACAAGTAGCAAAGCAAAGACAGAGTAACAAAAGCAAGAACAAAGGATTCGAAAGTGTAGGCATAGAGATGGATGGACGGGTGTTGCATGGATAAGACAATTCACATAGCAATCAGAACATAGAGAAATTGTAGATAAATAAGATAAAGCATCCAAGTACTAGACAATCCTAGGCATGTGTTCCATATATAGTCATACGTGCTCGCAATGAGAACTTGCACAACATCTTTTGTCCTGCCAATTGCTTTGCAGCGGGCCTCTAGGGAACTACTGGCAATTAAGGTGCTCCTTTTAATAAAGCACCGGAGCAAAGCATTAACACTCCATGAACACATGTGATCCTCACATCAAAGCCTTTCCCTTCCGGCTACCCCGATTTCTGTCACTTCGGGACCATAGGTTCCGGACAACGACGTGTGTATACAACTTGTAGGTAAGACCAAGAACAATACTATCATAATGAATCAATAACAAGTTTAGATCTGAAATCATGGCACTCGGGCCCTAGTGACAAGCATTAAGCACAACAAGTCGCAACAAAGTCATAAAGCACTAATAAAAGATACTAGGCACCATGCCCTAACAATCTGATGCCATTACATGAACGATCTCATCCAATCCCTACCATCCCCATAGCCTACAGCGGGGGATTACTCACTCATAGATGGAGGAAACATGGATGGTCGAAGGAGATGATGGTGATGATGATGGAGATCGATGGAGATGGCTTCGGGGGCACTTCCCCGTCCCGACAGGGTGCCGGAACAGAGACTTTCTGTCCCCCGAATCTCCCCTTCGGTGGTGGTGGCGCAGCGGAACTTTTCTTGGAAAAACGTCAAACCCCCCCTCCCCCCGAAGTTTTTAGGTCAGAAGGCTTCTTATAGGCGAAGAGGGAGACCGAGGGGGTGCCTGGGGCCACCACACCATGCCCTGGCGTAGCCAGGCCTAGCCCGCGCCTAGGGGTGGTGTGGCCAGCCCCTGGCTCTCCTCCGTCTCGTATTTTGGCTCCTGGAGTCTTCTGAAAAATAGGCACTTTGGCTTTTGTCCCGTCCAATTCCGAAAATATTCATTTTCTAACTTTCCTGGAACCAAAAACAGCAGAAAACATGCAACTAGCACTGTGGCTCTTGTTAATAGGTTAGTCCAAGAAGTCATATGAAAAGTACTCCAAAGTGTGGACAAAACACAAGAACATGGATAAAACCAAGCATGGAGCATCAAAAATTATAGATACATTTGCAATGTATCAGTATGCCATTCAGAATAATTAACGATCATATTGTCCAGAAGTTTTGTTGTAGCACCCAAAGTGATGGTCATAAAGGTACCTCCATGTAACTACCTCGGTGAATTACGCTCTTAGTTACAAGCCTGGATGAGCGGAAATGGTTAAAATAGTATGGTGGGGCCAAATGCCACTCACAGGTAGACCTTTCGGCCGTCCTAACCATTTCCAAACATCGGGACAAGAACGAGCAGCGTAATCGGCAGGCGAAGGGATCAACTACATACACAAATGAGTATGTATGCAAACCACATACAACAGTCCTCAAAGCCATTCCATCTAAAAGAAATAGAAATATTGCAACGCCATACGGCAAGATCCAAATATCCTAGATAGATATAATAGTTTAGGATATCTCCTCATACATCAAACATCAGAGTATCAGGCGGAAGCGGAAAACAAGATCCGAGTACGGATAAGAAGCAAATCGGCATAAGATGCCCCATAAATAAACACATCCCGCCACAGATCTCATGGATCCCCGTTCCCGGAATCTCTACACCGAGTGATCATTGCCAACATCGTCCGTCTCCTCCACCCAGTATCCATCTTGCGAGTATACCTGTTCATCTGAATCAAACAATTTATCGTGTGAGACCCTAGGGGTACTCAGCAAGTCTTTATGCCTCTAAAGGGGACACAACCTGGGGTGACGCAATTGCAGCAAAAGATAATACCTAACAATTCTATAGATACTCGCTAACCATCCGTCTAACCAAAGATAGACGGATGTCCGTGAATTAATAACAACAGTTATAACAGTAATATTAACAGATCCATCCTCCTCCTCGCTTACCAACGAGGAAGCGGACGAACAGCCCCCATCCGTTGGCAGTTTTATTATCTATTCCATGAGTGTTGCACTATTTACTAGTCAGGTACTTAGTCAAATTAAAAGTGGTGCTTTAGTTATACTTGTCTATGATCGAGAAACTATGCTCCAAGTCGTCCATAACCGCGGACACGGCTTTCAGAAAGGTTTACCCTGCAGGGGTGCACAAATAGCAACACACACTCGATCAACCTCGGAAAAACCAAATCAAAACCCAACGAGGCATTCACGACAAAGCGATCATAGGATTCAGAAATGTTTCAGGGGGCCACCCCACTAAGCTACCCGCAACGAAGTTGGCCAGCTCCAGAACGGACCCAGGGTTTGTGTGGACGGCGGTAAACGACTGGGAACCCGAAAATGTGACTGGGCTTGTCGATACAACGAAAACGTGTCACAGTCCTAAACAATACAGGTGCTCCACGCACAATCTTAAATAAAGAAGTAAAGTATGACATAAGTACAGGATAGTAATAAAGCCCCAAACTACTTTATGGCCCCAAGAAATAAGAATGAATCAAGCTCTGGCTCAGGGGGTCCATAAGGCCTCCCGGATGTGGATAGTGCGAATAGTCAAGGAACAGGAATCAAGTACTCGGGGTCCTACGGGACACAGGTGAGCATGAAGAACCAAATAGCAGATATTTCTCACCGGTGCCACTTTCATTAGTTGTCCCATTACTACTCAGGTTAAGTTGTTTAGGTACCTCGTTATCCATCAGACACTCACATACCCTAAACATGCTGTTCTACGACCCGCATGGCTCAAACAACTCCTGTAGTAATGGCTCATGGGATGGAGGAACAAGCTTCGGTGGAGTTTAAAAGTAAAGGCTATGCAGTACTTGGGATTCAATTTAATGCAATCGCGACTCGATGATGCAAGAATAAGATAGAGGCAATAGGTACTATATGTATGCAAGCATGTGGTAGTGCTTGCTGGCAGCTCGATTGAAGCGAGGGACGGATCTGGTAGTGCTCTGGTTTCTGATATATCCTCGCTTCGGCGTCTATTCGAAGAAGAACCAAACAAACAAGGGCCAACATAAATAGAGTGCACAAGCATATGAATTAAAATGCGACAAGCAAACAATCATGCCATGATGAATGATGCACAATTGCATGGCAATAATGTAGCATGGCATGGGTGAGGTGTGGAGTACAAGAATAAAGCATTTTATGGCGTTTTAGTCACCTTTTATCCTCAATTAAGTTGCTGTATACTTTATATTTGTATGATACATGCTGCAATTCAAAACATGGAATGCATAGATAGAACGGGCTCGTCGCGCTGATCGATTTAGACATATTATTTGTCAAATTTGGAGTTATAAAACAAAAGTTATTAATTAATTAAGGAAAAGGGTATTTATTAGTAATTTTAATCAACTCGAAAATTTAAAGTATTCAAACAATATTTTGAATAGCATATTTGAATTCCTCACATTTTTCTAATTCAAAAACATATATTATAAGTTGGAATTGGGATTATATTTCACAAGTTATTTAAAACAGATTCAATTGGAATTTAAAACAATTTCTGAAAATTTAAATCAAAATAGAAAAAAAACAGAAAACCTTTTGTCACTCAGCCCAGGCCTAGCCACAGACAGTGACAAGTGGGGCCAGGGATGACTGGGCGACACAGCGCGCATAACAGGTTTTTCTCACCGCGCCTTTACCTAGCCTGTGTCACGACCGATGGGTCCGCTGGGCCAGCCCACATGACAAATGAGAGGAGCGCCGCCACGCGGCTCGGTGAGGGAGTGCGGGTTACGGCCCGAGGAATCTGGGGGTTTTCTTGCAAGATTGCCAGGGCGGCTGACTAGTGGGCCACGAGGTACCGTGGTTGGGAGCGAAAAAAGGGGGGGGGCTTTCGCAAAACTACCACAGGCCCACACTGTACATCTGTTTCCTCTGAACGCGGACAGGTCGGTGATCGACCGCGCGGAGCGCGGCGCGCGGGGTTCGAACCCGGGTCGCGGGCGTGCGCGCTGCGGTGGTAGCCAGTGCGGCGGGGCTAGGGGAGTTGACAGGAGGGGGTTTGGGGCCTAGCTAAGGCTCGATGCGGCGCGGGAAGCTTGCAGACACCGGCGACCTCTGGCGCACAGAGGGTGCTCGCCGAAACGAACGGCGGCGCTAGGGCTCTACGGCGGGGCGGATGTTGTCTAGGAGGTGGAGTGGCTTACCGCGAGGAGGTTGCCGGCGTCAGATCGAGGCGAGGCGCGGCGGATCGTCGGGGTTGCAGGCGTCCTGGCGGGTTAGGGTTTCGACGGGACGACGCGGTACTGGCGCTCCTGGGGGCTTCTCCTCCTCGTCGGCGTGTACAGGGCGGGGTAGAGGGACGTCCTCGATCTTCTGGAACACCTCCACGTCGGCTGGCCGGCTGGAACGAGGGGGCGACGCGGTAGACGGTGGCGACTGGCGGCAGAGCTGGGCGTCGTCGGGAGAGGAAGGAGAGGAAGGCAGTGACCTGGGGTGGATCTGGGCGAACCAGGAGACGGGCGAGAGGAGGAAAAGTGAGGAAGAGGGAGGCGGGTTGCCGTGTGGGAGCGGCTCAGGGTAAAGTGGCTTCGGCCCTTTCCTTTTTCTCCTCGAGCACGTGGTCGAGCTGGGGCTCGACCTGGGTAGCCAGGCAGGGCAGGGAGAGGGCTGCAGGTGGGGTAGCAGCTGGGTGGGGCCGGCACGGCGGTAGAGAGAAGAGAGAGAGGAGAGGGGGTAGCTCGGGCTAGGGTAGATGGGTAGACTCGGTTAGGGTTTTGGTTAGGGGTAGGGCTTCGGCCTAGGGTAGGTTAGGGCTGGTGTAGGGAGTGGAGAGAGGAGGTGGTGGCCCCTTGCTGGCCGAGAGAGGAAGGGAGGGTGGATTAGGGTTTTGATGAGGAAAGAGGAGAGAGATATATGGGTGTGATCCACATGAGCGTGAGCAAGCATGAAGGTTAGGGAGATGATCATGGGGATGATCTTACAAGATCATGCATGGCACTACACAAGTGAGGTGGATGAGGTTTGATGGCACAAGGCAAGAAAACAAAGCAAGGTAGAAAGGATTGAGAGAAAGAGAGCGATGAGAAGATGATCCACTCAAAAAATCAAATAAAACCAAAGGAGAACACATGGTGGTGATGGTTGCATGGTCCATGCAAGTATTTAATGCCATGTGTTAATCTTGTGAAAACAAAATAAAATAAAATAACATGGCATTAAAATGTGGAGTAAAGGCCAAGCAAAGGAATTAAATGGAAGCTCCATGTGGAGTAGAAGTGGATCCATCCCAACCCATATGAGCTAGAGATGAAAACAAAATAAGATGCAAAGCTCACATGTAGTCGGATGGTGGAACTATGGGGTGGTGACAAGAAAGGTGGTGGAGTTAATAAAAGATATGCCCCCAACTCAACTTGGGCATTAAACAATATATCAAGAACTAACTACAATATATCAAGAGGCAAATACAATTAATAATGCATATGAGAGAAGAACCAATGGAAAGGTTTTATATGATGCTCAAATGCAAGGTGGCATGATGACATGAGCATGATATAATTATGATGCAACAATTATATATAGGAAGTAGCCATTATATTACTAAACCATGTAGCATTACATATGTTAGACAGATGGGATGCTACAACTCTCCCCCACTAAACAGGAATCTCGCCCCGAGATTCTAGGAAGAAGAAGAAGACACGAAGAGGGTAGGATACTTGGCACGGAGCTCATCTTCATGTTCCCAAGTGGCTTCATCAACTGAATGGTGCGACCACTGCACCTTGCAGAACTTGTTGCGATTCCTTCTTTCTGCGACTTCAAGGATTTTTGTGGGGTGTTCTTGATAAGACAGGTCTTCCTGGAGATTGATAAGCTCATGGTCCACGGTCCTGCCGGGATCCTTGAAGCACTTCTTGAGTTGAGAGATGTGGAAAACATCATGGACCTTGAGTTTTTCAGGAAGCTCAAGAGCATAAGCAACTTCTCCTCTTCTTCCACGAATTTTGAATGGACCGATGTATCTAGGAGCCAGCTTTCCTTTGATACCAAAACGGTGCGTGCCTCTCATGGGAGTGACATGAAGGTAAACGAGATCACCAGGGACATACTCCATGTCCGTGTGCTTTCTGTCATAATTGCTCTTCTGGCGACTTTGAGCAATCTTCAGATTTTCAAGAATGATGTGAACCTTCTCCACTGCTTGAGTTACAATGTCGGGGCCAAACAATGTTCTTTCTCCTACGCCCGACCAACCAATCGGAGTTCTGCATTTGCAACCATAGAGAGCCTCAAATGGTGCCATCTTTAGACTTTTCTGGAAGCTGTTGTTGTAAGAGAATTCAACATAAGGAAGACATTCTTCCCACTTCATGCCGAAAGAGATGACGCAAGCACAGAGCATATCTTCCAGAATCTGATTGATCCTTTCAACTTGTCCTTGCGACTGAGGATGGTAAGTTGTGCTGAAGTTCAATTTTGTTCCCAAAGCATTTTGGAAACTTCCCCAGAACTTGGAAGTGAAGATGCTTCCACGGTCTGAACTGATCTCAAGAGGAACCCCATACAGAGAGACAATTCTGTTGATATATAGCTCAGCCAACTGAATTGCAGAAATTGTTTCCTTGACTGGAAAGAAGTGAGCCACTTTAGAAAGCCTGTCAATGACAACAAAGATTGCATTGTTGCCCTTCTGCGACCTTGGAAAACCAGTGATGAAGTCCATCTCTACTTTCTCCCATTTCCATTCCAGGGGTTTCAATGGTTGTAGAAGACCGGAAGGTTTCTGATGGACAGCTTTAACTCTGCGGCAGACATCACACTCCGAGACATACTTGGCACAATATCATTTCAATCCAGGCCACCAATATTGTGTTTTCAAGTCCATGTACATCTTTGTGCTGCCAGGGTGGATAGAAAGAACAGAATCATGCGCCTCCTTGAGAACTTGCTCTCTCAAACCCGGGTAGTTCAGAACAAACATCCGGTGTTCAAAGAAAAGCATGCCTTGGTCATCGACGTGGAAGGACTCATACTTCGGAAGCTGAATGTTGGAGATGATCTTTTTGGTGTACGGATCACCAAGTTGAATGGAGCGAACCTTTTCTTCCAAGAGAGGAGTTGCCAGAAGGTTCAGAAGATACCCTTGATCCACAATTTCAAGGTTGAGCTGACGGAATTCCTCGCACAAGAGAGGCTGTTGTTCTTCCACCATGAGGTTGCTAACATAATCTTTGCGGCTGAGAGCATCGGCCATGACATTAGCTTTGCCCGGAGTGTAGTTGATGGTCAAATCGAAATCATTGATTGCTTCAATCCACCTCCTCTGACGAAGGTTGAGATCAGGCTGTGTGAAGATATACTTCAGACTCTTGTGATCAAAAGATTTCACAACGGTTGCCAAGCAAGTAGTGCCTCCATACTTTCAAAGCAAAAACAACTGTTGCGAGCTCGAGGTCATGTGTAGGATAGTTGATCTCATGCGTCTTCAACTGTCGAGAGGCATAAGCAACAACTTGTTTTTCTTGCATAAGGACCGCACCCAATCCTTGCAAAGAGGCGTCACAGAATATCTGGAAAGGCTTTGATGTATCTGGAGGAATCAAGACTGGTGTGGAAGTGAGCTTCTCTTTGAGTGTTTCGAAGCTTGCTTGACATGCAGGAGTCCAAAGGTATTTCTTGCCTTTCTTGAGGAGATCGGTAAGAGGCTTCGCAATCTTCAAGAAGTTCTGCATGAAGCGACGGCAATAACTAGCCCAACCAAGGATACTCCGGACTTCTTTGACATTTACAGGAGGAAGCCAGTCAACAATTGTCTTTACAGTTTCTGGGTTGATGGCAATGCCCTTGGCAGAGATGAGGTGACCAAGATAGGTGACTTGCGGGAGCCAAAACTCACATTTAGAGAACTGTGCATACAGGCGGTTCTCACGAAGCTTGTTTAGGACACACCGAAGGTGTTCTTGATGTTCTTCCTTTGACTTAGAATAGACTAGGATGTCATCCAGATAGACCACAACAAACTTATCAAGATACTCCATGAAAACCGAGTTCATAAGCCTCGAGAAGGTGGCAGGTGCGTTGGTGAGACCGAAAGACATGACTGTGTACTCATACAGGCCATAGCGGGTGGTGAAAGCTGTTTTAGGAACATCTTCCTTGCGAATCTTGATTTGATGATAACCACTTCTCAAGTCAAGCTTAGAGAAAACCACAGCTCCAGCTAGCTGATCGAAGAGATCATTAATCCGCGGAAGGGGATATTTATTCTTGATGGTTTTAGCATTGAGAGCCCGATAGTCAACACAAAGTCTATCAGTCTTGTCTCGCTTTTTCACAAAGATGGTTGGGCTACCCCAAGAAGAAGTACTATGCTGAATGAAACCCAACTTCTCTTGTTCATCAAGCTGACATTTGAGTTCAGCCAACTCAGCAGGACCCATTTTATAAGGCCGCTTGGAGATAGGAGTTGTTCCAGGTTCAAGCTCAATTACAAACTCAACCTCACGATCCGGAGGCATACCTGGCAACTCTTCAGGAAAGACATCTGGGAACTCACAGACCACCGGAACACTCTGAATAGCTTCCATAGCATCAGGATTCAGAGCCGCCAAAGAGAAAAGCTGAATAGCAGGAGTCAGACTTGGAGAATAGACTATATGGCCTTCGGGAATTTTCAGAGAAACCGAGCATTCAGCACAATCAATCACAGCTGCATTTGTTGTCAACCAATCCATGCCCAAGATAACATCAATGTCAGAATTGCCCAGAATAATCAAGGAAGCCGGGAACAAAGAGCCACCAGTCTCAATTTGATTGTCATGGCTGATATGAGCAGCCCTCATGTTTGAGCCAGGAGATTGTACCACCAGACGATGCAATAAGGGAACCATATCCAGATCATGCTCATGAGCAAACTTATGAGAAACAAAATAATGCGAAGCACCAGAATCAAACAAAACTCGTGCAGGGA
Organism: Avena insularis; assembly: GCA_023614405.1. NCBI lineage: Eukaryota > Viridiplantae > Streptophyta > Magnoliopsida > Poales > Poaceae > Avena > Avena insularis. The sequence continues at coordinate 86,834,100 of CM042696.1, read as the reverse complement.
CTGAGTTAATGGGAAGCATACCCATCACAACTCCAGGTGCATGCTCAGCTTGAGCGGCGTTGATGAAGTTGGCACGAGCAACAGTAGACCCGGGCTTGGTGTTGATGTTGAGAGCCCGAGGTGGTGGTGCACGAACCATAGGAGAGCTTGCCGCAGATCTTGGAGGTGGTGGAGGAAGAGCTTTGTTGTTCATTGGACAGTTCCATTGTTGATGCCCAGTGTTTCCATAAGTGTAACAAGCACCAAGTGGACGTGGAGCAACGTAGCCAGGGACTCTGCCAGGCGCTCCATGGTAGTTGTGGTTGTAGCCCCTGGGAGCAGCAGTGAGGAAGTTTGGTGGCCTTGCCGCGTAGCTTGAAGGTCTTGGTGGAGCCGGGAGCGACGGTGGGGTGTTAGGAACCCAGACACGACGCTTAGAAGGAGTTGACATAGCTGAAGAGCTTGCTACATCACGGTTGTGTTTCTTTGACTCCTCAAACACTTGCCTACTTGCTTCTTCCTGCAGAGCTGTATGTTGGAGTTCCAGAAAAGACGTCGGCCTTCCATGTGTGATTGCATATTTAATCGATGCATTGAGCCCTTTTCTGAACCTCTTTTGCTTCTTCTTGTCATCAGAGATCTCATCGCCACCATAACGAGAAAGGTTCATGAAGTTTCTGATGTAGGTATTGACATTGTCATTGCCCTGCTTGAGGTTGAGAAACACTTCCTTCATCCTCTCCATGACAATTTCTGACAGATATTGCTCTTTGAAAGCTCCAGTGAACTGTTCCCAAGTAGGCTGAAAACCAGTGTAGTTTGCCTTGAGGTAATTCTCCCACCACAGAGTTGCATCTCCCTTCAGAAGGTGCGTGGCACATTTTACCCATTCTTGCTCAGGAACATCAGTAGTCGCCAGTAACCTTGACATCTCCCGCAACCAATCATCAGCATCAAGTGGTTCATCAGACACATCAAATTGGCATGGGTTGAATTTCAGAAAGCTTTTGATGTCTCCTCGCTTGGGAGGTGGAGGTAGCGGAACAAACTCATTCCTCCTGACACTTTCTTCAAATCGCTGCTGGTTCTGCTGCATTGCGGCCAAGGCATTGGCGATGCTTGACAACACAGCCCCCAGTTCAGGTTGTATGTCCTCCTCAGAACGGCGTGGTGGTGCCATCCTGCGATTGATATAAAACACAAGTTAGTACCATAATGGAGAATAATAATAATCCAAAATAGTAGCAAAATGGAATTAACCAAGATTTAAAGGATACAATTTACTAAGATGATATTAAAATATCAATAAAGTTCAAAGCACCTAGAAGATATTAAGCATATCGCACACGACTGAACAAGGAGTGTGGTACACAACTAACAAAGAAAAAATTTCCGCAAATTTCGGCATTAAAATACCACTATATGCGCAAAACCACTTAACGAATCAAGATTAGTAACTCTACCAATTCAATATACAAGAGCGAATGAGAAAAGTAGTGGTATGGTCGCGACTCCATCCCGCACTTAAATCATTACTCCACACATGAATAAGCAAACACATATCCCAATACCTTCATGTTAAGATGAACCTAAAGATTAGTAACTACAAAAACGAACACCCCAAACAAGATAACGTCGGATAACAAAGAGTAAGACAGATCGCGTCGGTATACAACGAATCAGATAGATCGCGTCGGTTTGCAAAAGCCTGTCGGTATGGAATGTACCAACAGTTGATAACCAAAAGGCAGATAAAGATAACATGTTGGATGCAACAGATAGACAAGGAATTCACACACACGCACGCACGCACACACACACACACACAGCCTATGGTACTACGGAACCCAGAACACGTGAATCCCAGTTTGAATTTTAGAAGAGGATTGAAAACGTTACACTTCCTTACCAAAAAAGGGTGGGTGAGTGGGTAAGAAGAAAAGTGGAAGCAGTCCTACTCTCACGTTTTGTTTTTCCTCGTATACATAACTACCAAAAATATTTGCTAGACTGACAACGACCATTTTGCTGAGACCCTGAAGGGCGGGATGGCTCTGATACCAATTGTAACTACCTCGGTGAATTACGCTCTTAGTTACAAGCCTGGATGAGCGGAAATGGTTAAAATAGTATGGTGGGGCCAAATGCCACTCACAGGTAGACCTTTCGGCCGTCCTAACCATTTCCAAACATCGGGACAAGAACGAGCAGCGTAATCGGCAGGCGAAGGGATCAACTACATACACAAATGAGTATGTATGCAAGCCACATACAACAGTCCTCAAAGCCATTCCATCTAAAAGAAATAGAAATATTGCAACGCCATACGGCAAGATCCAAATATCCTAGATAGATATAATAGTTTAGGATATCTCCTCATACATTAAACATCAGTATCGGTGAGCGGAAAACAAGATCCGAGTACGGATAAGAAGCAAATCGGCATAAGATGCCCCATAAATAAACACATCCCGCCACAGATCTCACGGATCCCCGTTCCCGGAATCTCTACACCGAGTGATCGTTGCCAACATCGTCCGTCTCCTCCACCCAGTATCCATCTTGCGAGTATACCTGTTCATCTGAATCAAACAATTTATCGTGTGAGACCCTAGGGGTACTCAGCAAGTCTTTATACCTCTAAAGGGTACACAACCTGGGGTGACGCAATTACAGCAAAAGATAATACCTAACAATTCTATAGATACTCGCTAACCATCCGCCTAACCAAAGATAGACGGATGTCCGTGAATTAATAGCAACAGTTATAACAGTAATATTAACAGATCCATCCTCCTCCTCGCTCACCAACGAGGAAGCGGACGAACAGCCCCCATCCGTTGGCAGTTTTATTATCCATTCCATGAGTGTTGCACTATTTACTAGTCAAGTACTTAGTCAAATTAAAAGCGGTGCTTTAGTTATACTTGTCTATGATTGAGAAACTGTGCTCCAAGTCATCCATAACCGCGGACACGGCTTTCAGAAAGATTTACCCTGCAGGGGTGGACAAATAGCAACACACACTCGATCAACCTCGGAAAAACCAAATCAAAACCCAACGAGGCATTCACGACAAAGCGATCATAGGATTCAGAAATGTTTCAGGGGGCCACCCCACTAAACTACCCGCAACGAAGTTGGCCGGCTCCGGAACGGACCCAGGGTTTGTGTGGAATGCCGTAAACGACTGGGAACCCGAAAATGTGACTGGGCTTGTCGATACAGTGAAAACGTGTCACGGTCCTAAACAGTACAGGTGCTCCACGCACAATCTTAAATAAAGAAGTAAAGCATGGGATAAGTACAGGATAGTAATAAAGCCCCAAACTACTTTATGGCCCCAAGAAATAAGAATGAATCAAGCTCTGGCTCAGGGGGTCCATAAGGCCTCCCGGATGTGGATAGTGCGAATAGTCAAGGAACAGGAATCAAGTACTCAGGGTCCTACGGGACACAGGTGAGCATGAAGAACCAAATAGCAGATATTGCTCACCGGTGCCACTTTCATTAGTTGTCCCATTACTACTCAGGTTAAGTTGTTTAGGTACCTCGTTATCCATCAGACACTCACATACCCTACACATGCTGTTCTACGACCCGCTTGGCTCAAACCAATCCTGTAGTAATGGCTCTTTGGTTGGAGGAACAAGCTTCGGTGGAGTTTAAAAGTAAAGGCTATGCAGTACTTGGGATTCAATTTAATGCAATCGCGACTCGATGATGCAAGAATAAGATAGAGGCAATAGGTACTATATGTATGCAAGCATGTGGTAGTGCTTGCCTGGCAGCTTAGTTGAAGCGAGGGACGGATCTGGGTAGTGCTCCTGGGTTTCCTGATATATCCCCTGCTCGGCGTCTATTCGAAGAAGAACCAAACAAACAAGGGCCAACATAAATAGAGTGCACAAGCATATGAATTAAAATGCGACAAGCAAACAATCATGCCATGATGAATGATGCACAATTGCATGGCAATAATGTAGCATGGCATGGGTGAGGTGTGGAGTACAAGAATAAAGCATTTTATGGCGTTTTAGTCACCTTTTATCCTCAATTAAGTTACTGTATACTTTATATTTGTATGATGCATGCTGCAATTCAGAACATGGAATGCATAGATAGAACGGGCTCGTCGTGCTGATCGATTTAGACATATTATTTGTCAAATTTGGAGTTATAAAACAAAAGTTATTAATTAATTAAGGAAAAGGGTATTTATTAGTAATCAACTCGAAAATTTAAAGTGTTCAAACAATGTTTTGAATAGCATATTTGAATTCCTCACAATTTATAAGTCAAAAACATATATTATAAGTTGGAATTGGGATTATATTTCACAAGTTATTTAAAACAGATTCAATTGGAATTTAAAACAATTTCTGAAAATTTAAATCAAAACAGAAAAAAAACAGAAAACCTTTTGTCACACAGTCCAGACCTAGCCACAGACAGTGACAAGTGGGGCCAGGGCTGACTGGGCGACACAGCGCGCAGAACATGTTTTTCTCACCGCGCCTTTACCTAGCCCAGGTCGCTGACTGGTGGGTCCGTCGGTGGGGCCGGGCCCACATGACAACGAGAGGGGAGGGTCGACCACGCAGCTCGGTGAGGGAGTGCGGGTTATGGCCCGAGGAATCTGGGGGTTTTCCTGCAAGATTGCCAGGGCGTCTGACTAGTGGGCCACGAGGTGCCGCGGTTGAGAGCAAAAAAAAGGGGGGAGGGCTTTCGCAAAACTACCACAGGCCCACACTGTACATCCGTTTCCTCTGAACGCGGACAGGTCGGTGATCGACCATGGGCGCTGCTGGGTTCGAACCTGGTCGCGGCGTCTGCGGTGGTAGCCAGTGCGACGGGGCTAGGGGAGTTGACACGAGGGGGTTTGGGGCCTAGCTAAGGCTCGATGCGGCGCGGGAAGCTTGCAGACACCGGCGACCTCTGGCGCATAGAGGGTGCTCGCCGAAACGAACAGCGGCGCTAGGGGTCTACGGAGAGGCAGATGTTGTCTAGGAGGTGGAGTGGCTTACCGCGAGGAGGTTGCCGGCGTCAGATCGAGGCGAGGCGCGGCGGATCGTCGGGGTTGCAGGCGTCCTGGCGGGTTAGAGTTTCGACAGGACGCTGCATCGGCTCTAGGGCTTCTCCTCCTCGTCGGCGTGTCTGGGCGGTAGAGGCGTCCTCGATCTTCGAACACCTCCACGTCGGCTGGCTGGAACGAAGCAGTGAGCAGTGGCAGAGCTGGGCGTCGTCGGGAGAGGAAGGAGAGGAAGGCAGTGACCTGGGGTGGATTTGGGCGAACCAGGAGACGGGCGAGAGGAGGAAAAGTGAGGAAGAGGAAGGCGGGTTGCCGTGTGGGAGCGGCTCAGGGTAAAGTGGCTTCGGCCCTTTCCTTTTTCTCCTCGAGCACGTGGTCGAGCTGGGGCTCGACCTGGGTAGCCAGGTAGGGCAGGGAGAGGGCTGCAGGTGGGGTAGCAGCTGGGTGGGGCCGGCACGGCGGTAGAGAGAAGAGAGAGAGGAGAGGGGGTAGCTCGGGCTAGGGTAGATGGGTAGACTCGGTTAGGGTTTTGGTTAGGGGTAGGGCTTCGGCCTAGGGTAGGTTAGGGCTGGTGTAGGGAGTGGAGAGAGGAGGTGGTGGCCCATTGCTGGCCAAGAGAGGAAGGAAGGGTGGATTAGGGTTTTGATGAGGAAAGAGGAGAGAGATATATGGGTGTGATCCACATGAGCGTGAGCAAGCATGAAGGTTAGGGAGATGATCATGGGGATGATCTTACAAGATCATGCATGGCACTACACAAGTGAGGTGGATGAGGTTTGATGGCACAAGGCAAGAAAACAAAGCAAGGTAGAAAGGATTGAGAGAAAGAGAGCGATAAGAAGATGATCCACTCAAAAAATCAAATAAAACCAAAGGAGAACACATGGTGGTGATGGTTGCATGGTCCATGCAAGTATTTAATGCCATGTGTTAATCTTGTGAAAACAAAATAAAATAAAATAACATGGCATTAAAATGTGGAGTAAAGGCCAAGCAAAGGAATTAAAGGGAAGCTCCATGTGGAGTAGAAGTGGATCCATCCCAACCCATATGAGCTAGAGATGAAAACAAAATAAGACGCAAAGCTCACATGTAGTCGAATGGTGGAACTATGGGGTGGTGACAAGAAAGGTGGTGGAGTTAATAAAAGATATGCCCCCAACTCAACTTAGGCATTAAACAATATATCAAGAACCAACTACAATATATCAAGAGGCAAATACAATTAATAATGCATATGAGAGAAGAACCAATGGAAAGGTTTTATATGATGCTCAAATGCAAGGTGGCATGATGACATGAGCATGATATAATTATGATGCAACAATTATATATAGGAAGTAGCCATTATATTACTAAACCATGTAGCATTACATATGATAGACAGATGGGATGCTACACTCCAGCAGCAGAATCCAATAGGTTCCTTGAAAAATAGTTCAATCCTGCATAAAAAGTTTGGATGATCATCCAAGCAGTCAGTCCATGAGTGGGACAATTCTTTACCAAAGATTTCATTCTTTCCCAAGCTTGAGCAACATGTTCATTATCAAGTTTTTTAAACTTCAGTATTTCACTTCTCATAGATATAATCTTAGCAGGAGGATAGTATTTTCCAATAAAAGCATCTTTGCATTTAGTCCAAGAATCAATACTATTCCTTGTTAAGGAATTCAACCATTCTTTAGCTTTTCCTCTCAAAGAGAAAGGAAACAATTTCAGCTTAATAATATCACCATCTAAATCCCTACGCTTTTGCATCTCACAAAGTTCAACAAATTTATTTAGATGGGAAGCAGCATCTTCATTACCAATACCAAAAAATTGTTCTCTCATAACAAGATTGAGTAAAGCAGGTTTTATCTCAAAGAAAGTATTTTTAGGCATAGGTGGAGCAATAGGTGTGCTCATAAAATCATTGTTGTTGGTGCTAGTGAAGTCACACAACTTAGTGTTTTCAAGAGTAGTCATTTTTTGGGTTTTCAAATAAGAAAGCAAACTAGTAAAACTAATTTTTGTGTGTTTTTGATAACAAAACAAGCAAACAAAGCAAAAAGAAAACTAAGCAAAACAAAAACAACAAAGTAAAGAGATTGGTTATGAGGGACTCCCCTTGTGAAGATGTCCTTGACTCCCCGGCAACGGCGCCAGAAAAATGGCGCGTGGTTGACGTGGGAGTTTCTTCTTCTACGGATCCCCGGCAACGGCGCCAGAAAAATGCTTGATGGCACAATGCATGGCGCCTAGAAAAGTGTTGGTGCGTGGCTGCTGCAGAGCTCATTGGGAACCCCAAGAGGAAGGTATGATGAGCACATCAGCAAGTTTCCCTCAGTATGAAACCAAGGTTTAATCGAACCAGTAGGTGCAAGGAAAACACCCCAAAGATGTTACTAGCTGAGCTTTGGCAGGGCGCACTACCGGTGCTAGTAGCAACGTGGAGACCTGCATAACACAACCATAGAACTTTGTCCCCAACTTGCGATGAGGTTGTCAATCTCACTGTATTTTGCGGAAAACAAAGGATTAAACGTATCGAATGGAAGGAAGTAATAGTTTGCAGAAAGTAAACACAAAGCAGTAAAAGATTGTAGATTGTATGTAAAGTAAAGTACCGAGATCCATAGTTCACTAGAGGTGGCCCTCCTTAAGATAGATAACATGTTGGGTGAACAAATTACAATGGGGTAATTGACAAACACCGAGAAAGCAATACATGCATATACTAATCATCTTGACTCCTCTGAGACTTGATTGGGCATTACAACATAATACATAGACCGCCATCCAACTGCATCTATGACTAATAATCCACCTTCAGGCTATCATCCGAACCCCTCCAAGATTAAGTTGCAAGCAATGATTATTGCTTTATTTAATCATGTAAAGTAAACAATACGATTGTTCTATGAACAAAGGATTGTTGTTTTCTCCCTAGTAGCAACAACACATCTAGTACCTTAGAGATTTCTATCACTTCCCCAGATTACCACAGGCATGAACCCACTATCGAGCATAAATACTAACTCTTGGAGTTGCTAGCATCTACTTGGCCAAGATATCTACTAACAACGGAAATAATGCAAGAGCACAAATAACAAAGACATGATAGAATCAATAATCAATTTGAAATAGCATCTCAATATCCATCGGATCCCTTCTAACACAACATGCAAAATTACAAATAGATGATCTTGATCATGAACGGAGCTCACAAGATCTAAACATGAAAGCACAAAGGAGGAGAACCAGCCATCTAGCTACTACATGGATCCGTAGTCCAAGGATGAACTACTCACGCATCACACCGGAGGCTTGCATGGTGATGAAGAAGGCCACCGGGGTGAATTCCCCTCTCCGGCAGGGTGCCGGGAAGAGCTTTAGATCCCTCCCGATCTAGGGATGGAGATGACGGCAGCTACAGACTCTTCCGTGGATTTTTGATTGGGCACTTAGGGTTTTCGTCCCGAGGGTAATATATAGGCGGAAGGAGAGGCCGAGGGGGTGCCGGGAGCGGCCACACCACCCCCTGGTGCGGGTCAGGCCTGGCCGTGCGGCCAGGTGGTGTGGTGGCCCCCTGGCCCCTCTCCGTCTCGTATTCTGGCACTTGATGACATCCAGAAAAATAGGTACTTTGGCTATTGTCCCGTCCAATTCCGAGAATATTCATTTTCTGACTTTCCTAGAACCAAAAACAACAGAAAACGGGCACCTGGCACTATGACTCTTGTTAATAGGTTAGTCCAAGAAATCATATGAAAAGTACTCCAAAGTTGGAACAAAACACAAGGAAGTGGATAAAACCAAGCATTGAACATCAAAAATTATAGATACATTTGCAATGTATCAGTACCTAAGTAAACTTAGAAGGAACCTAACAGCATACTAAACCTAAAACAATTCAAGATCATCACTACTGAACCTAAAAAACAGTTAACTGGAGGAGTGTTAACTATAACTAAAGAAAGTGTCACATGCATAGAAATTTAGTAAAGTAAAAAGAACAACTACATAGCAATAGTAACCATGTCGAGCAGTAGGAACATAATTAACTACCTAGAACACCCTAGAATGATCTAGAGCCTTATTGAAGACCTATAACTACCCATGACTGGGAGTAGACAGAGTAGAAACCCTAGAATAGGTAAAGCAACAACAGAGATAGTTATAGGAAGGGAGGAGGAGGAGTAGAGAGATGAAGGGGATAATAACACCTACCATAGTCGCATGGGAGCTTAGCTCACCAGAACCGGAGAGGAAGAAGACGAACCCAGGTAGCACAGGGAGCACCCAGTGGGAGGGTAACTCGACCTGTGCCATCCTAATCGCATGAGGGAGAACACCGTGGAGGCGTCCAACACCGTTTCCACGGAGAAGGAGCACCAGAGAACGGCGATGCCATGAAGCTGATACCCTAGGGTTAGGGTTGCACGAGGTCGCAAGAAGTAGAGGTAGGAAAATCTAAGTTGCAGGAAGATGGAGCAGAGAGCGTTCGTTCGACTACGAGCCATGGCGGAAGCGGAGGCGGTCGAGAGCGGTCAGAATCTACCGGCTAGACGAGGGCGGTGTGGGATCGCCATAGCTGGGGCGAGAGAACGGGGAAGAGAGAGCGCGTGAGAGAGAGGGGAGAGATCACGTGAGAAATAGGGCCCGTTCGGTTTGATCGAACCAGGTCAGCTAGTTTTGACCATTTGGTCTAACTAGTGAGCCTAGGGGTGAAATGATCATTTCATATTTATTTAAAAGGCCAATTAACCAAAATGTACCCTAGGCATTTTGTATAATAAATTAAAAATATTTTAAAAGAGGGGAAAAACAAGGATTCTAGATCCTATTTTCTGGAATTACTAAAAATATTTTTGATAGGATAAAGATTCCAAGTGAGTTATTTGGCTTGAATAAATGCTTAATAATAGGTAAAAATGCTCAAAAGGTCCTATAAGAATAAATAATATTCTTAAACATATGGGATATTATTTATGCAAAACCTCACATAATTGAATATGAAGAATTATATATACTTCACATATATGAAAATTGTAAACTGAAATTCAAATAAAAACCTAAAAAGGGAAATTCACAACAATTCAAATCAAAGGAATTGAAAGTAATTAAGAAGACATTGCATAGGATATAGTTCCATTAAAGCATATATTGGTTTTCGAAATATTGTATTATCGTATAATGATTGTTTTTTATAGAACCGAGGTCAAGGGTAAAATTGAACCTTCGAATTGCATTATCTCGCAGTTACTAGGTGATGGGTGTGAAAATAACCATCTTTATTCATGTTTAAATCTTATATTAAGTAAATCAATTGATAAAATATTTCTCTATCTTTGCCACTAATGACTAATTGCGGTGACCCAGCATACCACTGCATGTGTAGTACACTATAGTCGTTGACATGACATTCACAGAACATCGTTCCGTAAATATCACATCCCTCAGAGTGGTACAACAGAAACATTGCGGGTCCATATTACAAACATACACACTTCATTATTACAAACCAAGAGTTCCCAAACTTCAAGCATTATAAAATACAAACCAAACTTAAGTAGTTTCAGTGGAAGATATAAAATCCAAACTCATATTCCAAATTGAGCTCAACAACTTATTCTATAAAGGTTATGCTGCTCGGCTCAATTGTTTTACCAATAACTAAAGAAACTACTCGACCTTGTTGCCCTGCACTCTGTAGCGTATCTCGTAGTCCACCCCTTCAACTCCTCAGGACATGTCTGGCTCTTCATAGTAGACATCCTCTTGTCCTTCAGTTACGTACATTGAAGGATCTTCTGGATTCTCAGAGTCTAAGCAGGGGTTCAAAGAAAAGAGTGAGTAACAGCGTTACCCAGCAGGTTCATTATATGCAAAGTAGGAAGTTTGATGCTCTATCTACCACCTTGGACTATAAGTCCTTAGCGATATGCAGTTTTTGTAAACATTTCTTCAAAGATTGATTTTATTATCAAAACTATGCCCATCATCCTTCACAGGTTAACCAAAGCTTCATGGAGTTCCTTTCCTGCCGCGTTCGTAGCTCTTTCCCGGAACAGGGAGTAACAAGTTATAGTTCTTACACTCTGTAGAGGTGCGTTGCTTTACCCATGAGAGATCAACTCCTTGTTGCACAATAGGGCGTACTTTCCCGTCCACAATTCCGTGATGTGGGGCCCATTAGGTGATCCAAGCCAATCGCTGCCCTCTCCGTGATCCCATATGTCTGCACGATCCTCCGGGCCGAGCTCCATCTCCGTTAAACCCCCAATTTAGGGCAAGCTATAACCCTGATGAGTTCCTGAAGACTCTATGAGCTGGTGATGCCCCTGGCAAGCTCCATAAAGGTCTGACTATACCTCCGGCAGCCACTCATAGATAATCTAGACACTAAAATCGTGGGGCCTAAGGGTGCCCACCCATATGTTGGATCCACACCGGGAATCCCAACGTGATGATAAGGTCATGTTGCCTCCATATGAAAGGAAGAACATACAGCTGACTTCTCCGTCCCATTCCAAATCTCATGGTTAACGCGTAATATACGGCGCTAGAATCACTGATGTCATGGGTTGTTAAACCTATGAGGCTTATGCAATTGGAACCCTAAGTTTCATTGCCAATCTTTATCAACACATAGGATGATAACTACATCTTATTTATTAGCGAAGATAACATTTTCTTTTTCCAGATCATAGATGATAACACACAATTTGCAATATCTTTGATAAAGACTCTTCAAAGGACATGAGGAAGTTATGAACTTGCCTTGTGACTGCAAGGTAGTGAAGTCGGATGCTTCCACCTGACCTTGAGCTCCGGTTTCTACAAAGAACCATTATTGCCCGGTAAGGACAATATTTAAAGAAGCAATATGAAATGCATAGTAATGTCATGCAATGATTTATTATTTGCTTCTTTGCATGATTTACCCTTTTAGTAAAAGTTTACTATTTTATTTAATTAATAAAAGACAAATATCATTCTATGAATTTATTTTATTACCCTTTTAAATATTTTCTGTAATTCTTTTAAGCAAATAAGATTTATTTTTATCACACCAAATTTACATTTCAAAAATACAAATTAGTATTTTTCTAAAACAATATATTCATTTAGGATCTTAAAAGTGGATTTTATTCAATTTAAAGTGTTTCATATTTTTTATAAAATTCAAAAGTAACTGGCACAATAATAAAAATAAACCTAAATTTTCATTCCTAAAAATTCTACTAATTATTTTTACTCATTAGAGAGTTTTTTGTGAGTTCATAGATATATTATTTATATTTTTAAGATTTTTATTTATTTTTCTAAAGCTGTTTTTGTTTTAGGGGCATATTTGTAAAAAAAATAAACAACCCTATAAACATACGGGCCTAGCCCATTGGGCTGGCCCGGCCCATCTTAACCCAGCCCACTTGGCCTGGTTAAGTCTACCCGGGTAGTATTGGGCTGCCGACAGGCCCAGTACCCCAACGCACGCACACTCCTCTCCTCTCTCTCTCTCGCTCACGCGGTCACCTCCTCCGCTCGCTGCCGCCGCCACGCACGAATCCGGCCAGGTTTGGCCGTTGTTGCCATGGTGTATGGTGAGGTAGACGATGTCGCTTCACCGTTTGGTCCTGTTCGATTTGCCTCTAGACTCTTCTCTCGGTCAGGCTAGCTCCACCTCGAACGCTAGGGTTAGGTGATTGTCGGCGATGTACTGCTCCTCTGCTCCTGTGGTGAAGTGATGTGCTACTGATGGTGTTGTGGTGCTGTTCGACCACTGGTGTGGTGGTAGCCGCCGCCATGGCCTGGCGCGGGTTGCAGCACCTTTCGGGTGCTCCCCGTGCCGCCGTGCGTTCGTCGGCCCCTCTGCCTCCTCTTCTAATCTACAGCGAGGACCGAGGGTAAGTGCTCTCCTTCTCCCCTCTTGCCCTCTATCCTCTGCCTTGCTCGATAGCCTCTGTGTGCTTCTTGTGATCAATCCCTAACTGGGGTTCATGGTTTGATTAGGGTTCATCCCTCTGGTTTGATTATGATGACTTTATTAGGACTGATTGTAGCGGTTATACTGTCCTGGATGTTTACCCACTTATTATAGTGATGTGGATTTCACTATTGTTTCCTAATCTTAGTACTGACAATGGTACTGTCAGTAATTGTTCACTTGATCTTTCTACACTAGTTCATGTTGATCTTTCAGATTGGAGTTAATATGATACTCCTATGATTCTTTGATTGTGTATATGCAACCATGATTATGATTCCTGAGTGTCCATTCTAGGAAAATGATTAGTTAGCTAACTACAAGTTTATTGATGAAAGCTAAGTATAACATTTGCTTGGTTTAGAAGTTATACTTGTGACACCTTCTTTAGAATGGTACACAAGTGTCCACACTTCTATTGGCTAAATTCTACCCGTGTCCAAGTATGGCTGGGCTAAATGAATGGAAATCTTTTGCTGGCTTTATTATCCTAAGATGCTACAAATCTATTAGCCTATGATGCTGGTCTGAGGCACAGCTAAGTAAAATTAAGTTTGTTACTAGTTGTCCCTCATAGATGTGCTCTGATGCATGTATCAGCTAATGATTCTTAAATTCTTTAAGAAAATGATTAGCATCCTCACTGTTAAATATAGATCCTTAAGATCATTAGATTTCAGAGGTGTTACTCTTTAAGAGATGTGCCCTGAAATCTTGTTCTAAGGTTGCTGTTATATAGGAGTGTGGAGATTTAAGTTTATATCTAAGATCTATGATGCATAGGCTGAGATCTTGGCTTTGTTTGTAAAGATTGGTCATTTACTTTCATCTAAATACTTCTGGGATGGATACACCCCACTTGGGTGATTTCTGAGAAGTTAAGTACATGACTTCTGAGATAATTAGATCATGTGAAAGTTTTATATCACTCACCACAACAGTTGAGTTGTTGGTGTTGTTGCTGGTTGAGCTTGATGGCTTGATCACTCCTTGGAGCTTGTTTTGCATCCCCTGATATTGATCCTGCTCCTCCTAGCTCCTGTGATCTGTTACAGACCTTGCTATCTTCCTACACCACCCCCACCCTATGTCACCATCCTGAGGATGATCTGGTGGTTTATTGTGTATATTGGCTGGTGGTTTTGTTGGGGATTTGGCAAGATCAGTGGTGTTCTTGGCTGTGTGCTTGAACGTGTGGTGATGGAATGAGATAACCAGCAACTGTGCTACAATAGAGTTTCCCTTTTGACTGCTTGGACTGCTGATGATGTGTCGACAACACATAATATGTAGTTAGCAGAGTAAGCTGCTTTACTGTTTGGCCTATTTGGATCAGATCAAGTGAACTGATTTTTACTTCTTAACCTTTTACTAGTTACCAGCATGGTGAAACTTGCCCCTTTTCATATACTCAATGATGAGTTTGGCATATCACTTGTATGCACAATCTGAGAGTAATCTAACTCCAAAATTAACCCTTTATTTTATCATATGTTTGTCTATTTCTTTTATTTTGGTGTTACAGGAATTAAAGTGAAGAAGAAGAGATCAACGATATAAAAGATGTAGATAGGAATTTTAGTCTAGACTTTTTCTTTATACCTTTGTAATCTTTCTTTGCTATTTGAGGCAATTGTAATACTTGTATAACTTATTTAATAAAGTTTGTTGCTGTAATATTCAGTGTTTTTGGTGTATATAACACTATTTGTGTTATTATAATTTAATCAGAAAATAGGATTCCCTTTCTGATTTCATTTTCCTTGTCTTAAATCCTTATTAATATCTATTATCTAAAATTTAACTGAATAATATAAATAAGGAATTTTGGAAATCAAACCAATAAACTTGGATTCCTAATTCTACCCTTCGTCCGATCCTAATGCTGGGTGTTACACTAATTATTGCAAAGATGTGCAAATCCTTATTTTAAATTGTGATGTGCATGAAAGCACTCTTTTATGAAGAAATTTGGAGCAATTATGGGAGAAGCACACGTTCTCATCTCAACCAAGTCAACTGGAGTCGAAAGTCAACGTCCAGGAGTGTTAACGAGCACTTGTACGGGTGGAGCTTGCCCATACCACACATCGGCGGCTTTCCCATGTCAAACGGAGCAACTTTCGTGAAGGGCTCTATATATTTGGAGACTCCCAGCCACGGCAAAGAGAGCCACCATTCTCAAATTGCATCTGAAGCACACCGAGAAAGATGCACCGCTTCCCCACCACCATAGTTCATCATCTCCATCTCCGTCTCATAGCTATAGCCATAACTTGTATTCAAGATCTTCTCGTGGTTGTTGACTTTGTAGGATATTTGGTATTGATGTAAGTAAATCTATAATATTTTCTATCCTTGATCTTACTATGAGTGAGTAGTCCTCACGGGCTGCGGGTTGGGGAATAACCTCGCAACGATTATGTACATATAATTACATGAGAATATTATGTGATGACTGTATAGCAGATTTATATTTGTATCATTGTCGTTTACCTCAATCCTAGAATATTTTTTTGAGAGGCTCAATCCTAAAACTTGTCAGCTACCCAAGACCCCGAGGGTACGAAGGATCTATAGTTTAATATCTCCCCTAAGGTGATCCACATAATTATGTAAGTATATGGGTACAATTAATATTGAGTAAAACTCGGCTGCAATATCATAGAAGTACATATTTTCTTAACGTTGCAGCATGTATTTCACAGCTACTAATGGTGATCTGATGTAGTTCTCATCAAATGGACAAAGGAAGGGTGCTCGATCATAGAATTCTGGCAAGTCCAGCTCATCGTTCCTTCTAAAGAAAATCTGCAAATTGTAGTTGTTGCACACTCGCAATCTACTTGTCTGGACTTGCCGGCTTAGCAGCTAAAGACTGAGACTGTAGAGAACTCTCACGAGTACTCAGTTCTGTAAACTTTGACGCCATGGAATAATTGCTTTCTTCCGTTTCAGTGGCCCGTGAAGATGTAACCACTAAATTATGCCCATGACAACATGCACATTCATGTCACTCATATCGAAGAGTGCATTTCAGATCTTTTCTTTTTGTTAAAAACTCACGGTGAATTGTTAGTGAGACATTTTATATAGATTTATCTCCTTCTTAACCGCATGATTGTATTATCTAATTTCATGCAACCTTGGTAATTCTACCAGCCTTATATGTCATGCATGTACCCTGTACATAATGGAAATCACGCCGTGACCATTTTTTGATTTTTCTTGTCCTCTCTTTTCACAAGAATGCCGTCTGTCACACTTAGCAGGCAGGTCTCTCGAGGACAATCCATTTTAAAGTGCACGGGAGCCTTAAGGCAGATATAAAATTTAGTTGGAAGTGTGTAGACAGATGGTAGGTGAACCGCAGAACTTTCCTCCATACCGAGGAGAGCATACCGTGAATGTACTTTTGGATAGCCCGAGCTATAAATTCCTTGGTGCACCGCATGTATTTTGCCTTTTCATATTATTATATCAAGCAAGTAGATTTTTTGTGACTCGATAGCTCGTCATCCATTGCTTCACAAGCACACTAGATCAGATATGTGGTAGGCATTTAGGCAAAAAATGCTGGAATGGGAACATTCTAATGTAGTGTGCCCATTGAGAATGGGAGACGTCAGGACCCTTGAATTAAGTGTGTTGCCCTTTGTATGCAGCCCAACGTCATTTTTTAGTGTGCTGCACGCCCAACAGTACAATCTGGCCCAGCAGCCAGCACATAGGTCTATATGGACGGTGAGGCGGCACCACGGGGCTGGAAGAGATCTTCTGGAGGTGGCCGCGGAAGAGGAGGCGGTCCTATGGCAGCATGGCTGGTGGTGGGTCGCAGGGCAGCGCACGACGACATGCTAGGTTTTTGCGTGGTGCAAGGAAATGTGGTGTTGGGGTCTGAGTGAAAATTTCCTACGTGGTGAGACGCTCTATGGCTGCTCAATATTTGGCTGTTTGAACACTTCTGCTTCACTGCTCCTCCCATATCCAAACTTAAACACAACAACGGCTAAGATTGCTTCGTACTCTTCATAATTAAGGGTATGATTGTCATTAGTTAATATTTTGTTAAGTCTAATTCTATTAAAACCTACTGTATAAATGTCCATGGGTTCTATACGGTTGTATCCATTTTAGAAAAAAAATATGGTTGTATCTGTACGCTCACGGTGGCCCGTCCTCATCGGCCCTGCTCAGGCGGTCGCTTTGTCCCTCGTTGACGGCGACCGACACAAGCCGTGGTGCGCGCCCTCAACTCCAGTGGCAGGCACCATGGATTGCACGCACTCTGTCGGCGTGATTGGTTTCCGACCAATTGTAGCATTGGGTAGCATTTTGTGGTTTTTCGTGTCCTCTATTTTCACAAGAATATTGTACGCCACACTTAGCAGGCAGGTCTTTCAAGGACAATCCATTTTAAAGTGCATGGGAGCCTTAAGGCAGATATAAAATTTAGTTGAAAGTGTGTAAACAGATGGTAGGTGAACTGCTGAACTTTCCTCCATACTGAGCAGAGCATACCGTGAATGTACTTTTGGATAGCCCGAGCTATAAATTCCTCGGTGCACCGCATGTATTTTGCCTTTTCATGCTATTATCAAGCAAGTAGATTTTATGTGACTCCATAGCTCGTCATCCATTGCTTCACAAGCACACTAGATCAGATATGTGGTAGGCATTTAGACAAAGAATGCTGGAATGGGAACATTCTGCTGTAGTGTGCCCATTGAGAATGGGAGATGTCGGGACCCTTGAATTAAGTGTGCGGCTCTTCGGAAGTAGCTTCATATCATCCGTTCGTGTGTTGCGCGCCAAGCAGTACGGTCTGGCCCAGCGGGCGGAACTTAGAGATGTGGACGGTGAGGCGACACCACGGGGCTGGAAGGGATATTCAGGATGCTCATGTGGGATAGGAGGCGGTCGTATGGTTGAAGATGGGTCATGGAGCGGCGATGGCAGGCTAGGTGTTCGCGTGCCTTGAGAAAGAGGTGGTATTGGGGGACTCGGTGAAAATTTTGGGTTCCTACGTGCTGCATGCCGCTCTCTTGCTGCTCAATATTTGTTTTTTCGAGTGTGGCGTGACCAAAACTTTTGTGACCATGTAAGAAACGCCCACATTTTGTCCACCGATAAACGCCAACACATAAATTAATGTTGCCATTTTGGTGGGATCCCTATGTACTCCGAGTACTTCAGGACTCGCTATGAACAACGAACGTATAAATCTCGTGCGCTTTTGTGACGTACATGTATGAACAAATTCTTCGAATTTTCAAACTTGGTAATTTGAAAAGATCATGCGGTGATAGTCAAACTAACTTCCTTTCCCAATCCACGGTAATGTTCCTTCCGATTAATAAAGCATGAATAGTACTGCATCTCAAATCTATCAAACTGTTACTTTTTCAGGGAAGCTAAATTGCGAAAAGATACCATAAAGTTAATCCAAAATGCTTGTAATTTTTAGTATACATACTACACCTTTAGCTAAATAAATCACCAGGGAGAAAGGCTTGACAGTATCTATCTAGTATGTAGTACACACTATTGAATTGCAGTTCCTTGTCAAAAGTTTATCTTCGATGGTTTCTTGTCAAAAGTACATCTGATATGTTCCGCAAAAAATTCTAGCAAGTATTAGATATTGGAGACTAGCAATCTTGTACTGTTTTTCTTGAACTGTCTTGTCGGTGGAATTGCCGGCTAATTGGCAGCTAAATATTGTGGATGTAGACAATTCTCCTAAGTACTCAGTTTTGCAAACTGGGATTATGCGGAACAGTTACTTTCTCTAGTTTTAGTG
This sequence comes from Avena insularis, assembly GCA_023614405.1. Classification (NCBI taxonomy): domain Eukaryota; kingdom Viridiplantae; phylum Streptophyta; class Magnoliopsida; order Poales; family Poaceae; genus Avena; species Avena insularis. Next base: position 86,815,311 of record CM042696.1, on the reverse strand, counting down.
ATTCAGTAGGTGGCCTGTGTATTGAAAAGATGTTACTACTAAATTACGGCCATGGAGACATGAAAAATCATGGCACACTTAGTAAAGGTGTATTTTGAGATCTTTTTTATGCAAACCAGCAGTGTGTATGCTCGCATGTAAAAAAGGATAATATATAGGGCATCTCCACCGGGCCGGTCCATTCGACCACTTGTGGTCCGAATAGGTCCATCCTGACAAAACACCATCCCCAACAGGACGATCCATTCGATCACTTCTCCGTTTTTTCGGCCGGACATACTCATTTCCTGATCAAACTCGGTCTCGTTTTAGGTCGAGCCGGACAGGTCTGGCTCTATGGCATGTCCTCCCTTGTCCGGCATGCACATGGACTAGTCCATCTGGCAGCCACCCACCCATCCCTTTTATAGGTCTCCACCGCTGGGAAATTCCCTGGCCCAAACGGACCGGGCCGATTTTTTGTCCTTGTGGAGACCCATTCGACCATAAAACAGATAAATTTTGTGTCCAAATAGATTGGACCGGCAGAGATGCCCTTAAGTACGATTACCTTTCAACTTTATATGCCTGCGCTTGCCTATACGCTTGTGCTTAATGGATGGTGGGTGAACTGATCGATGGACTTCTTCCTAGGCTGAGCAGACTACTTCTATACTCTTGGAGAACTAGGGAACTGGCTATAAAAGAGCCCGCACATTGCCCGTCTGCATGCGCTAGCATGTATTTCCTTCTATAGTATTCTGTAGATAGTTTCCATTAAACTTTCTTTCAAGAGCTAGTAACTGTTCTTCATTTTTTTGTAAAAAATAAATGTATCGTTCTTCAGTTTTTCAATTGTTGCTTCACGAACACGGTGGATCTGATGATCTGGTTGGTGCTTAATGACACATAATGCTAAAACGGGAGGATTCTATAAGGGTGTTTACCCATTGAGAATAAGAGGCATCCGGACCTTTGAATTATCTGATCGATAATTCTTATAAGACCTCTCTATAAGTGTATAATAGTGATGAGTCAGCTGTCTGCATCAGGAAGTAATAGATGAGTTTGATGATGTGGAGATGAGAGAGAGTAAGGCTGACTGTAAAGTTCTAGACAGTCTATAGGAATCTTACGAACATCTTACAGATGATAATTTTGTTGTTGTATGAGTGATGTCTATAATTTTCACTTACACATAACTATGGCTAAAAATAGATATTCTATTATTGTACAAGTTGTCTATAATATTATCAATAAGTTGTATTACAGATACCACCTGTCTAAACCAATCGTGTATGCCCTAAGGTGTGGAGCTAATGAATATTGTCACGATCGTGCTGACCTCATCCGCTTTAAGAACCCTATCCAGAAATTTAAAATAAATTATCTCTTAAACCATTAATCCAATTAACGATTCATTTTCGCCATTGAGTTTTTCTCGACGAGGACTTTGAAACGAGATCCCATCTTAATATGTTTTATCGAAATATTTTTTACGTCATCAGTTGTCGGGTTATTATACTATAGATACCAGATTACTCGTAAACAATTACATCGAAATAATACATGATCACCAGATAATTTTCACATGTTTTTATATCATAGCAATGATCTATGCGTTCAGAAATTGAGTATTTGATCCATTATAAAGACGTAAAATATAAAAAAAATCATGCAATGCTTACACTGATGAAGAATAAAGTTTTAAAAATCCGGTAACCATTTAAGTTTAACCTGTTAACCACCTTCACTCTACATGGTGACTAAGTGAATATAATCTGGTAACTTATATCGAAAAAAATATTATCAAAACATATCAACATGAGATATAGTTTTGAAGATTTCGCCGCGACGGAGCCAACCATGAAAATGGATCTTAATTTCGACTTACGGTTTGAATGAGAAAACATTTTAAATTTTAAAACAGGAAATTTAGATGGCTACATGCATGCAAAGAAACAGCCGTGGGGTGAGTTGGGATATATTAAACCGTGCCCACGGTCAAACTTCTCTCTTATGTTGCACGCCCATCAGTACGGCATAAAGTTGGTCACTCAATGGACGCTTGTGTAGTAGATAACGGTGTGCGTGTCGGGAGATCGGGTCTTTCAACATCTACTTGATGGTCGAGTTCTGAATGTTGTTACAGTATATTTATTCGTTCGAGTCTTTTGTTGTGTTGGATAGTGCGTAAAGTTTCACATGGTATCGAAGCATATGGTCTTGGGTTCAAGTCTTGACCTTCGCATTAATTGGAAATTGCTGGTGTCTTCTTTGTGTTCACGTATAGACCTCTTGAGTCATACATTACGATGTTCTATTCACATATTGACTCTCCCAAGTCATACTTGAGAGGGTGTTGTTTGTACTAGGATTATTCCCTAGTCATTTTCATTAACTAGAAAATTCCCCGCGCATTGCTGCGGGAATGTTTGACGAAAAAGTTGATTTAAGAGATGTTGAAAGAAAGTAGGTGTATATGCAATTTTGACTACAACTTGTATAAAAATCTTTATAAGAGTAGACGAATCGTACCTAACTCACTCACGAACATTCGACATGCATATTTTTTTGGAAGAAAATGATAGGATTTCCTTTCGATTTGTTAACCTTGCCGTTGTTACATATTCTATCCACAAAGGCAAATAGCCGATTGCATGTGTACAATGCATGTCCTTTGAAAGTTGTGAACTTACATGTCCACTACACTTCCAAACCAAATGCTCTAAAGTAAACTGGCATTATGTATGTTATGAGTTGAAGGTAATATTTGCAGTGAGACAATGACATGAATAAATAATAGGATTCTGCATAAATAAGAGTCGATGTTTATTTTTTAGTTCCATGAAATTATTATTGCATAATGAATGAACGAGAAGTGAATTCTTATACTCCCTCCGACCCATATTAGTTGACTCAAATTTTTCTAGATTCGGATGTATCTAGCACTAAAACATGTCTAAATACATCCGAATCTAGACAAATCCAAATCAACTAATATGGGTCGGAGGGAGTAGCTAATTCTAGTAAAATTAATTGACCATTAGTGTAAGAACCAATACGTCGCAATCCTGAACCTTCAAGCTGCAACAAACCCTACATAGAGTAGTTTTTATTTTCAGATCCATGGAATTTACATTTCACAAGGAATGAATGGTGAGAGAATTCGTACATAGGCTGCTAGCAAAATTAATCGACCTTTAACTGATACCCCACAATCTTGAATCATCAACCTGCAAAGATACCTTGCACAAATAAGAGTTGATGTTTATTTTTCAGATCCATGAAAATAATTATTGCAAGATGAATGAATCGGAAGTGAATTCTTATAGCCAATTCTAGTAAAATTAATTGACCATTAGTCTAAGAACCAATACGTCGCAATCCTGAACCTTCAAGCTGCAACAAACCCTACATAGAGTAGTTTTTATTTTCAGATCCATGGAATTTACATTTCACAAGGAATGAATGGTGAGAGAATTCGTACATAGGCTGCTAGCAAAATTAATCGACCTTTAACTGATACCCCACAATCTTGAATCATCAACCTGCAAAGATATCTTGCACAAATAAGAGTTGATGTTTATTTTTCAGATCCATGAAAATAATTATTGCAAGATGAATGAATCGGAAGTGAATTATTATAGCCAATTCTAGTAAAATTAATTGACCATTAGTCTAAGAACCAATACGTCGCAATCCTGAACCTTCAAGCTGCAACAAACCCTACATAGAGTAGTTTTTATTTTCAGATCCATGGAATTTACATTTCACAAGGAATGAATGGTGAGAGAATTCGTACATAGGCTGCTAGCAAAATTAATCGACCTTTAACTGATACCCCACAATCTTGAATCATCAACCTGCAAAGATATCTTGCACAAATAAGAGTTGATGTTTATTTTTCAGATCCATGAAAATAATTATTGCAAGATGAATGAATCGGAAGTGAATTCTTATAGCCAATTCTAGTAAAATTAATTGACCATTAGTGTAAGAACCAATACGTCGCAATCCTGAACCTTCAAGCTGCAACAAACCCTACATAGAGTAGTTTTTATTTTCAGATCCATGGAATTTATATTTCACAAGGAATGAATGGTGAGAGAATTCGTACATAGGCTGCTAGCAAAATTAATCGACCTTTAACTGATACCCCACAATCTTGAATCATCAACCTGCAAAGATACCTTGCACAAATAAGAGTTGATGTTTATTTTTCAGATCCATGAAAATAATTATTGCAAGATGAATGAATCGGAAGTGAATTCTTATAGCCAATTCTAGTAAAATTAATTGACCATTAGTCTAAGAACCAGTACCTCACAATCTTGAAACCTCAAGCTGCAAGAAACCCATCACAAATGAGAGTTATTGATGTTTATTTTTAGATCCATGAAATTAATATTGCATAACCGCTGCTAGTAAAGTTAATTGACAATTAGTCTAAGAACCAATACCTCACAATCTTGAATCTTCAAGATGCAAGAAACGGACTGACCAAGACCTATTGCCTTCTCACAATATGTTAGTGTTCACCACAATATAAAATCTGTAGCATTACTCTTTGAGCTTTCTTAGACCTGAAGATGAATAACAGGTCGTTGGCAAACTGATAAACATAGTGAATGTGCATCTAGTAAGCTCTATCTATTAGCTAATATTTTCAAGCTTTCCACCAGATCTGCCACAACAATAATACTGTTTATAGTTCTATACCATGACGTTTTTTTTGGAAAAGGCTAATGGTAGACAAAACAAAAATGAGGAAGATCTAGAAACGAAGAATTAAGGCCAAGGTGACACTTACAGGCAATTGACTTGTGCACAGCTCTGTCTCCCTGCTCAGGAAGGGAGGGTATGGGACATTAGCTTTAGAATCTGATTTAGAAATTTTAACCTTGATCTAGCACGTTCTAGGGAGAGGAGGTGGCGTTGACGACAAAGATGAGTACGAACCATGACCATGATAATCACAAAGGTGTGTATTAGTTGAACTGAAGCTGACCAACGGCTACACATCCTGCAATCTAACCAACGCGAACCATCAATTTCAAACAATCAAAGCATAAGAAAATAGATGAATCCGATACAGTTTTAACCAAAAGAGGCGGCTATGAGCTCACTCTGTACACGGGGTATTGGTTTGGAACTCCTCCCGTGGGTGCTTCAGGAAATCTAGACGGGTACAGGGGACTAAGGCCTTCACTCAAATCAGTTGTCGCTTGGTGGGGCACTACTCGACTGAGGAATCGATCAGTCAGGATGGTAGAGAAAGATTTGTAGTACTTGCCTACGGCGTGCAGCACAACTCGCGATGGCGGCAGCGCTTCGATGACTGTGTGTGCACAACTGTGCATTGCGATTCGGTGACGGATGTGGTTAAAGTCAAGGGCGCCGGAGGGCCGTGAAGAAAGACGGAGGCATGAATGGGGAAGATGGCGATCGAATACACAGTGAAGCTGACGAACAGATGCCAGAATCAGTTTACCGCACGGAAGAAATAGACTTGCGGCGAGTTGGGAGCATTGACTCTATCATCAGTTACAAAGAGAGGGAGGCGAAGAAGTCACGGTCGGAAGGGAGATTGTGGAGCAGTTGCTAGTCGGTCGTTCCAGATTCTCGGTGGAGAAGAGAAACAATATCAGGTTGCTTGCTATTATTGCACATGGGCCGAAGAATGGGCTCCTTTTACATATCGCACGAACCAACCAACAGAACCGGATTTCTCAAAAAAGAAAAAAAAGGAAAAATAAGAAAAAAAAAGGGACAGAAGTTGTTGACGTGGCATGTAGCTGAGGTGGATAGGCTGCATGTGAAGAGAAATAGGTAGTAGGGATGAACTATTTAGTTATTATAGATTATAGATTTAGACTGTTGGTTCGTTGGCTAGTTCATGAACCTTGACATGGTATCAGAGCTTGAGGTCATGGGTTTAAGTCTCGCTATTCGTCATTCTATTGATTGTTACTTGGACCGCCTTTTGTCTATGTATAGACTCTTGAGTCATACATGAGATTCTTCTATTCACGTGTGGGTTTTTCCGTGTCACACGTGAGTGAGCGTGTTACAATGCAGGATTTTCTAGCGCATCCATTCAGATTGTGATTGTGTTGGCTAATGCATGAATCTTTAAAATCTTTAAAGAACAAATTGAAGAGCTTCTCGTTGTCATCAATAGGTCTCAACTGACATCCAAAACAAGAAAAGCATAAGCCAGCGACAATAGAAAAAAAGAAACAATTTGTGTAGAGTATGAACATTGCCACCGGCCCTAACCCAACCTCCGTCCTCCTCTTAGGGGACATAGGGGAATACAACCTTCTCACCACCACTGGTCCCTTCCTCTAGCTCTTCGGCATTGTGCACGGTTGTGCGCACACAAAGCTCAAGTCGGCATGGCAACTCTTCGCGCTCAAACTCCTGGCGTGGAGAAACCAGCCACCATAATGGGGATCGACAAGCTCACCCTCAACATGATGACATGAATGTTTCCCAAGTTCAACAAGCTCTTCAAGAAAGACCTCCAAGGCGACATGCTCATGATGATCACCATCATCAAGAAGTCCAAAGATCGGCATCATCCACGTGAAGAGCTTGAACCTCCTAGTTTTCAAGTCGACCGAGTCGATCCTTTGCATTTTAGAGAGGATTTTAACAATCTCCTGATGGGTACATATTAATCTAGCTTTTTAGCTTATAAAAAATGATATTCTAAGTTTTGTTTTTAAAAATCATAATCACTACAACAAAATCAACCGTCACTTGGACGGGTGCTAAGTGCCTCTTCCACACAGAGAGAAAAACATCACTGCGACCTGTTATTTTCACTGGCCGGTCTCTCAAGCCTCAGTTAGTAAGTTCCATTTTAAAGTACATGTGAGCTTGTACGAGATTGGGCACTTCAGAAATAAAATTTCGTTGGCACTGTGTGAAAGCATGGTAGGTGAAGTGCTGGAATTTCCCCCATTCTGAACATATTGCGACGGTACTCATGGATAATCAGATCACTGGCTATAAAGAGCATGGGCAGCAATGTATCATTTCTCTTCGTATTATTAACAAGCAAGTGAGCTTCTCCTTACTGGGTAGCTCGCCAGTCGTTGGCATTTCGGCAGAGAATGCTAAGATGTGAGCATTCCGGTAGCTGGTTGTTTGCCCGTTGAGAATGCGAGGTGTCAGGAACCTTGAATTATGCCACAAGTTCACCGTAAGCAGCTACTCGCCAATTTTCTTCACCGTGGGGCAAGCTCAGCAGTGCGGCAAGGTCCGTACACCAACTTGCTTCAGCAATTCAGCCGAACAGGGCTTCCAAAAATTAGTGCCCCGAATAATTTTATGTAGTAGTACTAATTAGAAGGACGCTCACACCAACGAGATCGTTAAAACTAGGTAAATTAGATTGAGAATAGGAGAAAAAGGCTGCCTACATTGTGGTTCCGCATGGTAACAAAGGAAAAACTACCGGGTACTACTGTTCAACATAATACAGAACGACCGTCAGTATGGCAGTATCCACATCCCGAACAATTCCGATAGGATCGATCTCACGGCAAAGAAACGATCGCCCCTTTATCTCCTACCGAAGCAACCAATACCGATTTTTTCCGTGAGTGATTGCAAATTTGCAACTCCCTAGTAGTGTTGGCCTTGATCATTTTTTTCTTCCTTGGCGATCCGCCGAGTGCTGACCTCACCGTCCAGCTGCAAATCCAAGCCATATTTCCATACCCCCGAAGAGTGTATTTTTCTTGCAGTTCTTCTTCCGTGACTCTAAAATTCCAATCAAGGTTCAATCACGCTATCATCACAACCGTTTTTGTTTTCCTTATTCGCTAAGCCTAAAACTAATTTACCATTGTTTGGACAAATAATTTAGTAGTTTTGTTCATTTTGTGAAACATGAAGGTTTTTGTTTCCTCATTCATCATCTCACTACATCTAGAATTAGGAAGTGTGCCTCTGGTCATGAGAAGTTCAAGAGACAAAAGAGTCAAAGCAGCAGCTAAGGCTTAAACGAGTGCTCACATTTTACTTACGAAAATCAAATACATGATAGTGTTGATGAGGGTCATGGTAATGATGCTAATAGTGTTGAGGCTCAAATTGCAGAAAATGATCCGTAACCAAGTAATCCTAAGCTATTGTTGATGAAGGTATACCTTTTTTACTTGTTTTTATTAATGTTGAATAATTATTGTTGTAAATAAGTCACATATCAAGGTATACAATAATTAAATTAGTATTTTGTTCTTGGTATTTTTTTTATAGGACCTCATTCTGCATTCGGGCCCAAATTTCCTGGTATTGCCTTGAGTGCGGCGCAAAGTGGATTGCTCAATTGGATAATATAATCAACTAAGATAAATGATAATGCGACTGGTGTAGATGTTATTGGTGTGCACGCTAAGTGATCTTGTCTTTCATGGGACATGTCTACATATAGATTTTCAGGGTAAAAATTTAAGGTCTGGCCTTCGTTGGTTGTATCTAGCAATAGCCTTGCTGAAGGCAATGTTTTTAAATTTTAGACTTTCTCCAGGGTGAAAACCCAAGATCTACGATCGGGCAATGGCAACGCTTGTGCAGTGTTTCCTTCTTGGAGGTGTTGCTTTTGGAAAATCTCGTTTCTAGTCCGGGTGTTGTCTTCGGAGGTGGTTAGAGTGCTACTATTGCGGGTGGTTCACCACCGCGACGCGGTATTTGTTTTCTTTTTCTCTCTTTTTTATTTTTTCTTGGTTGTGTGCATTCGTGATGTTGTTGGACATCTTGTTAGTGTAGAGGCTGAGTGTAATTGGTATCTTCGCGATATTAATATTTTTCTTTATCAAAAACATGATCTTGTCTTCCAATCAAGATTTTGGTTCCCGGAAAAGAAAATTTCCCGAGGGGGCTCGGGATTCTCGGTTACCGCGGTTACCGAGAAATCCCGAGTGGTTACCGGACAAATTTAAAAATCAAATTTTGAATTCAAATTTTTGTCAAATCTGTTTATAGGTTTTAAACTTTACTACAACACATCAGCCGATATGTCTCAGTGGTCTATCCTTACTTCAACCATGCACCAGCTAAACGTCGCGTGTTCGACTCCATTGGACCATCTTTTTATTGGTTTACGTATAATAATTTCAAATTAGATCTTGTATAATCTTCAAGAACAACAAAAATGACAAAAAGGAGAGTCGAACCTGGGACCTTGCAATGCTAAAGACGCTGCGCTGCATTTCAACCACTGCGCCAAACCTGGTTACGATAAATCTTTGCGGGATATTGTCTATTTATCCATATTACGGAATTTAAATTCAAAAAATTCAAAAAATCTCGAAATTTTTTGGTCGGTTACTCGGTTTCCCGAGGATGCTCGGGATATCCGGTTACCGGACGGTAACCAGATTTACCGACCGGTAACCAAATCCTTGCTTCCAATTCCAATTTCATGGAGGCGGTAAAGTAGCAAACTCTTTAAAAGTATAATCAGACATGTGCATATTCACGTTTTGACGTGATGTGTAGTCGATGAGAGTATATTTGTACCCAATTAAAAGTGTATATGCATTATCCGATAGGATGAGCTAGTTCAAAGTCATTGTCAGCAAGACTATACGGACACCACAAATACCTAGCAAAAACACCAGCAAGACTGCTCCTCCACCTATATGGAAGATTGTGTGGGCTTTGTTGGGTGAGGTATTAGTCGACCACCTGGTTTCAAATGACCAAAGTGAGGCTCGGTTGTGGCCTATCTCGCTTCAGGAAACAATGGGAGAGGAAGAGTTTGCCAAGGTAAGTTTGTTGTGTTAAACATTGCACTTTTTAATGAAAGGCTGCGTGCATCGATTGACTTAGAAGCCAGGGTCTTAATCCTCATTTCAAAAAAAGGTGCGCTTGTTGTGTTATTCTCAGTGTTGCGCGCAAGGGGGAAAGTGATCAGCGGATAAGCATATCGGAGGCCACCATCAACTGTGATTTTCATCCCGACTTCCTCGCTGATTTAGAGAAGATATATTACTGTGAAATCGAGTTGTGTATGCAAATGGTGTCATCAAGAAGTAGTGCCAAGCCGAGAAGTGGTGAAGATCAATGTCAATGTTTTCTGAGCATGACAAAGCTAGTACTTCCCTCCGATCCATAATAAGTGTCGTCGATTTAGTTGGATTGGAGGGAGTAACAATTATGTGGTAGGTGTCGTGTCTTACCTGTATTTACAATCGTTGTAGTACTATGTGATAAATGATGGCCCATTATATATTTCATTGGCTACAACATCTTGCCGAGTGACCGGACAGAAAAGATCTTACCATCCTAATGGCTTTGCCGCACACACATGCGTCCTCCGTCTCGAAATAGATGTCGTAGATTTGTCTAAATTTTTTATAACATATTGACGAGTGATCGGAAAAAATATCTTACGATCCTAACGGCTTTGCCGCACGCACATTTAGACAAATCTACGATGCCTATTTTGAGATGGAGGGATTACATTTTTATGAGAACAAGCATGAGATTCGTGTATCATTGCATGTTATACATATGCATATGAATGGGAGGCATTGAGATATCTGAATTCTGCAGCAAGAGACTGGCCCGTGCAGGTTTTGCATCTCAAACATAACGGGTAGGAAGAGCAACCTAGCAAGGAGTGCATAGAAGGTCTAATCGCCCCAAGATTCCGTCAAGCCATTCGTTGTTGTCCGGTATGGTGGATTTGAAGGCACGCTCAGATGGCATTGGTTATCTTGGGACCCATTGTCACGGCACATGACCTTCCGCAGGCACTAGCCGTTATAAGGTGGGTTGAAATAAGACATGAGATCCTGGAGGCCCATGGTCCATGATCACCAGAAACAGGTGTGGCGGCACAAGAAGCACATTACCTGGCTGTCGCACGAAAGGGGAAGGAATCCAGATCTATTCGATCTGTAATCTGAACTCGAGTTGTTTCTCCTTTGCTTCCTACTTTTGTGAACTAATGAGTTCATACGGGTTCCATCCTCCCGACATGACATTGGGGTTTGTAATTGGTTGAACTTGAGTGTGTGAACTCTATCGAGTGATTGTGTGTGTGACATTTGATACCAAATATATAGATCTCTCGAATTTTGGTCTCCAAATTTCCTAAAATTTTCTCCACCAAAATAAGAGAGTTTAGAACACGAATCGAAGCTCAGACGTGATTTCAGTGGTATTTCTAGGGCGGAGAGCTAGTGATTAGCGTATCATGTAAAATCCACTTTATGTTCTCAACTCGCGGCGGGGGAGCAGTTGTGGGCTCATGGACCATCCATGATGGATGGAAACTGATGTGGCATGTAGCGGCAGTAGAATGTTCATGTGCAGATTCATAGCACGAAGCTACTGCTTAGAATCCTTTCGTGGGTGGTAAAATTCTGGCTTGGTGGAGGATATGTGTACCATCGATGGAAATTGACCTTGGCATCGGGAGAGGAGGCATGGAACAAAGCAGACGAGGTCCAAACGTACAAGGAACTCGCGGAACTAGAGGCTCAAGGGGCTCTCGTGACCGCATCAATCAAAGATATGACCAATACATTGCGCGGCATAGGGACATATGGATGCCTCAATTTGATTCCTCCATCACCACCATCTTGATCTCCATTGAGGCCTTGTTCGGTTTGCCGATAATTGGATGGGATTGACTCGTATTGAGGGGGATTAAATCCCATCTAAGCCAAATTCCCCCTAATCCTCTTCATTCCACTCCAATCCACTAGTGAAGAGGATTAACCGAACAAAGCCTGGCGCAGTAGCACACTGTGTCTCAGCGCTGGATGCGGCATGGTTTGCTATTGACAACTAGATGCATCGGCCCAATGGGCACCATCTGTGAAACATTCACTAGGGTCTTGATTCGGATGCTCTTCCGAGCACGGGCTCACACCTTGTTCAGGGGTAAGCATGCCCTTCCTCACAACCCAGTTCATTTTGGAACAATCTCAGAAAAAACCATGAGTATGATGATAATGGATATACACATGGCTTTGCATCTAGAGATAGAAAGCACTCACACATTCGTAAAGTTGATCTCCCCGGGTTTGATGGAGAAAACACAAAGTGGTGGAAAACCATATGTGAAAAATATTTTACTACATATGATGTCCATAGGGATTCTTGGGCTAGCTTCGCCACTTCACTAGCAATGTTTCCTCTATGGTTAACGAACTATGAAGCGGTGAATGAAATTAAAATATGGAAAGAGTTATCTGTATCTGTTCATTCCAAATTGGGAAGAGCAAACACCTGAAACACATAAAATCTTTAGAGAGAAGAAAACGTACCGTAGTAGAGTATTACAAAGAGTTTGAATCTCTAAGGCGTAAATTGTTAGTTCATAATAAGCATATGATGAGACATTTTTGTAACTAAGTTTGTGGTGGGTATAAAGCCTAAAAATCAAATTTCAAATAATGGGTAACTTAAAAGAATAATAGCTATTATCTCACGAATCGTCGAGATTGGGAAAGTCTATAAAATTTAGGAACATTAGAGTCTTCGGGAAATCAGGCTTCATTACCCAGAAGTGTTGATGCTTCTCTGTCCCTCGCTGGAACACATCAGAACATGTTGGAAGAGGCACACCAGATTTATGGTTCTCGTTACAGGAATGAATACTCCGAACCAAATTTTAGATCTGGGTACAATAGCAGAGGTTTATTACAACAACAACAACCAGGGGTGGAGAAGACTAGGGTTGAGGATGTACCAACTTCGGCAGAACAATCAGTTCCCCTTGAGATACAACGTAGAGCTTGGTGGGAATGTTTCAAATGCGGGGACAAGTACTAACCTTGCTGAAAATGTGCCAAGACAATACCTTTGAATGTACTGGAAGAAATATGGGAATTGCTCCAACTTCTGTCAAATTCAGAGCAATGTGCTCTCTTTGATAGTGCGGGTGTTTGATCCTGCAAGGGTACGATGTAATTCTTGGCATGGACTGGCTAGAAGCATGTGGTGACATGGGAATATTATTTTCATATTACTGTTGGAGTATTATCAAGTAAATTTTTCGTGACTCCATAGCTCGCCAACTGTTGCTTCACAAGCACAGTAGATCGGATATGTGGTTGGCATTTAAGAAAAGAATGCTAAAATGGGATAATCTGCTGTAGTGCTTTCCCATTGAGAATGGGAGACATCGGGACCCTTGATAAGTGAGTGAACCTTTGCAAGCAGCTGCACGTCATTCTTCAGGCTGTGTTTGGTTGAGATTTTTTGGGCTGATTCATGTTCCCGCAGCTAGAATCTAAACCAAACGATGTTTTCTAAACACCTAGATTCAGAAACGCACCTGATTCTCAATGCCCAAAACAAAAGCCGGCGTACCCCCAGATTTCACTGCGTTGCGTCTCGGGCAGTCAAGGAAATTACCCGCCAATGCCATCCACAAGTAAAAAATGGACGGTTCGTTCTATTTTTCCTCCAATCGGAACCGCTGCTCCTCCCTCCTTTCTTCACCACGATGCTTCAGGTAGAGGATCTCTCCGTTGAAGGTTCCGTTGTGCCGGCCAGCTACGACGGCCTATGGCGGCGCACTGGACGTCAGTTCCCCTTCCTGCATTCACCTCCTCCCTCCTCCTTCCCGTTCCTTGTCCACGCTCGAGACGCCCCATGCCTACACGCCCAGCCCGCCGCCGTCTCCATCTCTTAGCCCGTCACGCCGCCTCCTCCGCAAACGACCTGCTGTGCCGGCCGGAGAAAAACCTGCGCCGTCTGGAAGTGCCCCCTCTCTCTATCCCCTCCTCTCCCTCCTTGCCATTCGCGAATGACCTGCTGTGCCGGCCGGAGAAAATTTGCATGAGAGCTGCTTGTGAAAATGCTTGCATGGTGTTTGCTAAAGTGCTTGTTAGAAGAAGAATGCCCGTCATAGACGATAAAATTGTGAGGAGTTCGATGGCAAATTGATGGCGGGCATCATGTTGTGAACCTATTTCTATTAGCTTATGTCTTTTGAAAGAAATCGATATGTTTTTTTGAAGTTATATGACATCACATATTTCTATGAGAGAATTCCTTATTTGTTACTATCTAAAAATTTGATTCCCTATTTGACACTCAAAATTATTTTCTTCCCTATTTGACTCTTGGTGTAATATTTTTTCCTTATATGACATTGCAGTTTGGTCCGTTAGAATTTTCCGTTAGCTAGGACTAAAGTACCCTTGGAATCGTTGTTCCCTAATGGTTTTGTCTGGGGTCATCATTGTTAGTTTTGAGCACCACTGGACGGATACGGCCAGCAGCAACAGAATGCATGCTTTGATGTGCAAAGCTAGTTGTGCATGTGCCAGCTAGCAAGCTGCATATCTGCATGTTGAATTTGGCCTACGGTGAAAATCTAGCTCATTTAGAATCATCTAACTAGCTCTCGCTTGATCGGAACACACGGAAAAAAGCTCACGTGAATCTAGCGACCAAGAAAAAACAGAAAAGGATGTGTAAATGCCACACGCAGCAGCCCTGCCGGTTCTTATGTACCGTACGGAAGGATTAGAGACTTAGACTAGGACTATAAATCATAGTTCTGCTAGGACAGAGGTGCTTGTATACACGTACAGGTACGTGATTATTGGGCCATTTACTGTATGCAAGGAGTCGAGTCTGTGTGATCGAGTGTGGCCTTACGTGCCGCCGCGCGTGGGAATCTACTCTGACGTCCACGCGCACTAGACCACTAGCTTGCCCATGAGGGAGTATATATACTTAAAGTTCTGAACTACTAAGAAATTAAGACATAAGAGCTCAAAAAAACTATACGTCACGTGTACATTCGCTACTTCTCTTGAACTTGAATATGCACACGTTCTTGCATATACCATGAGGAACCAACAAACCATGACCAAGTACATCACAATACAACCACCTTTATGTTGACAAACAATTTTGTGGTCACATTATGCACTAGGGGTAGAAGCGTCTTTTTATGTCCCCAACTAACACCGTTAGATCTCAAAATGAACTAGAGTGTCATATAAGGCAAAAAAATTTACACCAAATGTCATATAAGGAAGAAAAAAGAATTCAGGGTCAAATAAGGAATCATATTTGGAGTTAGTGTCAAATAAGGAATTCTCTCTATTTCTATTCTTTACTAAAAATCGCCTACTCCCTCCGACCCATATTAGTTGATTCAAATTTATCTAAATACAGATGTATCTAATACTAAAACTTGACTAGATATATTTATATTTAGATAAATCTAAGTCAAGTAATATAGGTCGGAGGGAGTATTTTATTAGATGCATAAATAAAACATGAAGAGATGAAAAGTTTTTTCCCAAAATTGTCATCCATTAGTGTACAAATTGTTGTTCTATGATCAATTATAAAATATAAATAATTTTATCGAATCTACAGTTGACAGCTGTTTCAACCAAACAACTTTCAGCTTTCCTACAGTTGTCAGCTCACAGCAGATTTTTCACAGCAGATTTTCCGCAGCTGATTTTTAGAAATCTGCAGCTGAACCAAACACACCCTCAGTGTGTTGCACGCTCAACAGTACAGTCTGGCCCAGGAGGCGCATCTAGGGTATGCACGGTGAGGCGGCACCACGGGGCTAGAAGAGAGCTTCGGGAGGCGCCTATGCCTATGGGAGAGGATGCGGTCATATGGTTGGAGGTGGGTCATGGAGCAGCGCATGGTGGCTGGCTTGGTTTTCGTATGGTGCAATAAAAAGGTGGTATTGGGGAGCTTAGTGAAAAAATTGGGTTCCTAGATGGTGCTTGTGTCGCTCTCTTGTTGCTCAATATTTAGCTGTTTGAGTATCTTGCTGCTCAATATTTGGCGGTTTGGGTCTCCCCTTAGATCGAGAGCTTTTGTGGCCACGTAAGAAACATGCAGACATTTTGTACGCTTTTAAGAATCAACAATGCGTGAACTAACGCCGACATTTTGGTGGGATCACTATGTGTACGCCTAGTACTTCAGATCTCAATATGAACACCAGACCTATAAATCTCGTGTGCTTTTGTGAACGTACATGCGCATAAAGGGAATTCTACGGGTTTTCGAACTTGTTAATTTCAAAAGATTGCACGCGGTGATAGTCACACTAAGACTTCTTTCCAAATCCACAATAATTTTCCTTCCGATCAATAAAGCATGAATAGCAGTGCATCTCGACCTCTTGGTTTTGTGTGTGCGGACTTTCTGTAGAGTGAAAACCTATGATCTTTGATCAGGACGATGACGACGCTCGAGTTCATCCTATTTTTTTCATCCCCATTCATATTAATCTCCTTCTTTATAGTTGGATGCGATGCGGGATAAGCTCATACCACAGGACCGCCTACTAGCAATTCAAGAGTAATTGACGGGATTTTTGCTTGATGAGGCCGTATGTCCAAATGAAGAATACAGTATAGATAGAGTGTAAAGCATCCATGTAATCAAATAGACGGGCTCTAGTACCAAATTATATATACATATGCTCGTAAGATAAATTATATTATATATGCATCAAATTATACAGTATGTAGTAGCCTAGAATATGCATACGAAAAATTGTTTCAAATGCATACGCCAAACCTCTCCCTCCTCTACAGATCCACCTGTCGCAGCAGAAATCTGCCCCAAAATGTTGCCGCGGCAAAACCTGCTACCACACTGCCATCTGCTGCCGCGGCAGAGCTTCCCTCCGTCCCCTGCTCCAGAGAGCGTCCACGTGGAGGGACTTTAGTCCCCGTTTGTGAGGAAACCGGGACTAAAGGGGGTCTTTAGTCCCGATTCGATAGTCCTGGTTAGGAAACCAGAACTAGAGGACCTCCCGAACAGGGACTAAAGGCCCGTTTTCCACCAGTGACAACCGAAACCCATCTAGGTTCTGTCCCTTACGGAGACGAAAGCCGCCAGTCCTTCTCGCCGTAGGTGGCATTGGGGCTTTGGGTGGTGGACCACGGCCTCACACCAACGGGAGATTTTTCGTTCTTTGTTTAGTCTGTTTTTCAGTGTCTTCTTCGGGATGTTGACGTGACAGCTACTTCCTGAAATCAGAATAAGGTTATCTCTGCTCTATCCTTATTCCGGTGGTGCTAGCACCGACGAGAGCGTGTGGTGATGTGTGTCCGGCGGATCTCCTAAATCCAATCGGTTTTTGTGTTTGTTGGTGTGATTACGGGCCAGTTTCTTGCAATCTATAGTTTTCATCAATGGGAACGGTTGCTTCTCTGGTGCGTTGGTCCTTTGTAGCTTTAGCTTGACGACTTCCCATCTACAACAAGCTCTACCACGATAACGTATGCCCGGTTTGGTGATAAAGGGGCGAGGACGACGGCGCGCCTTCGGCTCACGCTAGTGATTGTAGTCATCTCTAGGTGGTCCAGTGATCTATTTATGTTTTTTTATTTTTTAGCCTATTTATACTGTTGTTGATGATTTTTAATAGATTGGTGGAATTTTAAAAAAAAAAGGTTGGTCGCTCAATGGAACAAGCTGGCTTGTGTAGTAGATAATGGTGTCCGTGTCAGGTGAACGTGTCTTTCAACATCTTTGTGGTGGTCAAGTCCCTCCATTCTGAAATAAGTGAATTGGATTTGCTAAATTCGAGTGTATCTAGATGTATTTTTAGTGTAGATACATGCGAATCTAGACAAATTCAAGTCACTTATTTTAAGATGGAGGGACTAGTTCAGATTTTTGGTTGTGTTCACTAGTGCATGAAGTTTGACGTTGTATCAGAGCATATTATCTTGTGTTCAAGTCTCGGCTTTTGCATTAATTGAGGATTGTTGTTGTCCCCCTCTCTATTCATGTATAGACCTCTTGAGAGGGTGTTGTTTGCACGTGGATTCTCTAATCATTTCCATCAATTTAGACTGTTGTAGTTCATGAAGATTGACATGGTATCAAAGCATGAGTTCATGAGTTTAAGTCTTTGCCTTTCATCATTCTACTGGTTGTTACTTTGGCGGTTTTTTGTCTATGTATAGGGCTCTTGAATACTTGATCTTCTATTCATGTGTGGACTTTTTTGTATCACATCCAGTATATGTGGATTTTCTAGCTTTTTCATCCATTCGAACTTCAATTGTGTTGGCAAATGCACGAAACTTTAAAAACTTTATTCGAAGACCAAACCGAAGAGCATCTTATTATTGTCATCAGTAGGTCTCAACTGCCATCTAAAACAAGGAAAACACGTGGCAGAGACAATAGAAAATAAGAAAGAGTTTGTGTAGAGTATGAACATTGCCAGCGGCCCTAGCCAACTGCCCACGTGTCGTCGTCCTCCTCGGCAACACAGGGGAACCCAACCTTATCACCGCCGCTGGCCCCTTCCTTCCCTACCCCCATTACCGCTGGAGGAGGCCTTCTGAAGACAAATGCCGACATCGCGAGGGGGGGGGGGGGGGGTCCTCCATTTTTCATTGTTTCCCCTCCCCTAGCAGATTTTTCTATCCCCACATCCATTCTAGATATGATTGTGGCACCGAACCCAGCTAGGAGCGTAATGTTCGACCACAGTTTGGTGAGGCGCACGTCACTCTAGCCACGGTCATCCATAGACAAAGGCAGGGGGGGGGGGGCATGATGCCAGCTGCGGCCATTCGCATATGTACCATGTATGCTACCGTCGTGAGGCCCTTCCTCGAGCTCTTCGGTGTTGTGCACGGTTGTGCACACACAAAGCTCAACTCAGCATGGCAACTCTTCGCGCTCAAACTCCCGGCATGGAGAACCCCACCGCCACAACTGGGATCGGCAAGCTCACCCTCAACATGATGACATGAATGTTTCCCAAGTTCACCAACCTCTTCAAGAAAGACCACCAATACGACATGCTCGCGATGATCACCCTCATCAAGAAGTCCAAGATCGACATCATTTACGTGAAGAGCATGAATCTCCTAGTTTTCAAGTCAAACGAGTCGATCCTTTTGCATTTTAGAGAGGATTTTCACAATTTCATGGGTACATATTAATCTAGCTTTTTTGGCTTATAAAAATGATGGTTTAAGTTTTGATTTTAAAATCATATAATCACTACGACAAAATCAACCATGATCGACGGGTGCCAAGTGCCTCATCCACATAGAAATAAATCAGTGCGACAGGTTATTTTCATCTGCCTTCTATGTCGCGCATGTACCCCATACAAAAACATACCCTGCGGTGGTTATTCCCGTTCACTCCGTTGGCAAGAATATGGTCGGTAAGACTTATTAGTAGGCCGGTTTCTCAAGTCTCAGTTAGTAAGTTCCATTTTAAAGTGCATGTGAGCTTGTACGATTGGGCACTTTAGAAATAAAATTTTGTTGGCACTGTGTGATCGGATGGTAGGTGAACTGCTGGAACTTCCTCCATTCTGAACATATTGCGAATGTACTCATGGATAATCAGATCACTGGCTATAAAGAGCATGGACACTTCGGCAGCATGTATTATGTATTTTTTGTATTACTAACAAGCAAGTGAACTTTTCCTTTACTCTCGGTAGCTCGCCAGTCGTTGGCATTTCGGCAGAGAATGCTAAGATGTGAGCATTCCGGTAGCTGGTTGTTTGCCCGTTGAGAATGAGAGGTGTCAGGAACCTTGAATTATGCCACAAGTTCACCGTAAGCAGCTACTCGCCAATTTTCTTCACCGTGGGGCAAGCTCAGCAGTGCGGCAAGGTCCGTACACCAACTTGCTTAGGGCCGCTTCTTTTGAGCTCCTGCTTATAGAGAAGCCAGCTTATTCATTCCGTTGGGAAGAAACTCTGGTAGGGAGAAGCTCTTACAAACTATTCTTACGTTTTATAGTTTAAAAAACCGGACCGGCGATCGAACCGGTGACATCCTCGGTTTGCGGTTCACTGCTCTGACCGCCGGTTCAAAGCGGTTCAGTGCTGATTTATTAAGGAAAAAATATGGAGGGAAAACTACTAATCTTTTAGAAAAGAGGAACATATTTAGATATACGTGATGTAGTTTGACACAAATACTGGTCGGCCCAATTGGCTAGCCCATCGAAGCCTCTATTGGCGCGAGCTGGGATATCTCGGGATTGAATCCCGACCTCGGTACGATATTTTCTTTTGTGGACTGACAATAATTTTATGTACAATAGTACTCATATCCATTCTCTTTAAAATATAAGATGTTTTAGCTCTTTTTTCTAAAACATGTGTACTAGACATCTTTAGTGTATAGATTTACTTATTTTAATCCAAACCTAAGTACTAAAAGATGTTTAGATACACGTGTTTTAGAAAATGCTAAAACATTATAACCAAAATAGCCAGCTACACACAGGCATAGCTGCGCATAGCCTATCCACTATTGATTGTCTCCCCTTTTGATATAGAGAGCACACCATACCCAAAACAGTGGATCCTCATATGAGGCTATTAACACCGTTAGTTGATGGAGAAGTGAAATCCTAGTTGACTAGCTGGCCATTTTCAATGTAAAATCTAATATCGTACATACCATGGCATATGCACAAAACCCTAGTCAACTAAGCTTCTCAGATTATATTCCTTTGAATGCGTGCAAACCCTAATGTACTATATGCACAAAATCCTAACCGAGCTAAGCCTTATTCCTTTTGTAACGCAAAACCCAATATACCATAGACAAAGACATGCAAAAACCCTAATCAAACTAAGCTTCTCAGATTATGCTATGTGTTTTCGCTGCTATAGTAGCAAAAACCCTAAACGAGGGCACTAGCTATTGCATGTAGACCACACCTTCTTTTCATTTTATCTCTTGTTTTACGAGCTGCTGGCCATAGCCTCACTTATTCATTCTTTCATCAAATTTCCTTGCTCATTGGATAAACAAGGTGGAATCAACGATTGCTTTCTTTGTTCTACTTCATCCGTCGTCGTGCATGCCGCTGTCGTTGGCAAACTTTTTTTGGTACGTACCATTGTTTTTCCTAATCACAAGCAATTTTTTATGCCTTTCTTACTCACTGCACACCAACTTATGCATTTTTGTTTGACTTGGTTTCATTGCATGTATAGCGAGTATGAGCAGCGACAACGGCTCATGGGTCGGTCGCAAGAGCATCGAGACATTCGTGTCGGCGTATCATCTCCGCGTCTAGCTGTGAATCCATCAGCACATGCCAGTTCACACTTGCTTTTTGAGTTGAACGATGTTGTAAGCAAGTTCACCGAGAAGCAGAGACAACTTGCTGAATCGATAGGATTCCGCACATTTTCGAAGCCAATACATGCCATGAAGTCTGACCGGCAGTTCACATCATGGTTGATGACCAAAGTAGACACCATGTGCAGGTCTATAGGTGTAGGTGTCAGGAAGAGGATTATGATGTTCAAAGAGGACGACTAGCTAGTTTTACTGTTTTTTAGTATTTTCATTCTAACATTCGACGGCGTTAAACAAGGAGGTCGACTGACTGTTGTGAGCATTACACGCCATTCTTTGGATGTCTACCATCTCCCATAATATGATTGTCAATATGAAAAGTAATTACTAATCGCATTTTCTTTTTTTAAATGCTTACTTTCAGCCATCTAAGGATTGCCCAACATCGGCGGACTTGCTATTCGACATGCTACACCTTAAGAACAATTCAAGAAGCCTCCCGCCACAATTTGTTGAAGAATTGGACGACTAGTTTTACTGTTTTTCAGTATTTTCATTCCAACATGTAAAATTTAAAGTTTTGAATTAGCACCGAATTGTTGGAAAAACTATATGTTGTAATCGAAGTTTTGCATTTTTCGGTACTCTATTATCCACTTACGTGAAAACCTCGTTCCATCATAATTTGCTGCCGTTGTTCGGTTTTTTTTATTATCTCAACAGATCAAAAAATGAAATTGTACCAAAAAAAGACCGCATATTTATTTCACTATACCTATTCCGAATGAGCAAACCAAAAACAGACAAATCTCAAAAATTTTGTTTAAAGAACAATCCCCTTTCTAATATTCATGCTACAATTTCCAGCTACTTTGTTAGAATGTTCAGACATAACAAATCGGCGTTACACCCGTGCACAAAATCTTGTGGCCATACATGGAGTGCAGCCACCCAAATCAAAACAACGGTTGTTTGTCTTTCGCATCTAGTGTCCCCCGAAACCCTAAGGAAAACAACTATTGTTTTTGATGCCCGAATTAATTCTCTCTCGCCAAAAAATAAGACACTACACTCTCCCGCTGGAAAGTTAGGGTTTGCATACTAGCACAAGCACTTAGTATGAAGCATTTGCATGCAAAACTCTTATAAGCCTTGTTCTCACTACCTTCCCATTTTAGATGCTAAAAATTTCTTAGTCAAACAGCGCGCTAAAAAGTTAGGGTTTGTCCAAAACCGTAGCCATTGCATGCATGCAAAAAACGGAATAATATACACACCGTTAAACACCGTTATCCCTTTCCAAGAGCCAGCCACTAGCATCTAAAGGATCATTGCATGTGATCTCTATATCCAACGGACCTAAGCCTATGCACAGTTATGCATGTGTGTAACAAATCCGCGTCACATCTTATAATTCAAAATGGAGAAAATAGTATAGGTCATCATCTGAAGAAGGACACTCACACCAATAACACTATTAAAATTAGGTAAATTAGATTGAGAATAGGAGAAAAAGGCAGCATACTTGGCGGTAGCGCAACGTTAATAAAGAAAAATGGAAGGGTGCTAGTATACTGTTTAACAGATATAGAGGGATTGTCGGTAACTCAGCATGACAATATCCACATCCCTAACAATTACGATCGGACTGATCTTACAGGAGTCACGACAATGAGATGATCATTTTTTTTTCCGAATAAATCAACACCGAATTTTCCCGTGAGTGATTGCAAGTTTGCAACTTCCTAGTTGTGTTGGTCTTGATCATTTTTTCTTCTCTGGTGTGGTGAACTACCGAGTGCTGACCTAGTGATGAAGGAAGAATAAAATTCGAGGTAGGCTGAAGTTTACGAAATTGACGCAAAGCTGAAAATATCCCGAAACATTAATACTATATATGATTTCACATAATCACATAGTAATAGAAGTATATCCTAAAAAATACCCTTCATGAAATTTTAATGTGGTATATTGCTCATAGGAAATGGCAAATCTTTACATTTTTTAAAAAGAGTCCTCCATAATTTTATCGATCAACACTTCTAGATATCCCTCGCTCGATGTAGTACATCATCAAGTCCTCAAAAGGCATTGTGCAACTCAGCCTTGATGCATGATTTTTTGTCACTGAAAAACCTTTTCAACTATTGTCATCACCATCATAAATCAATGCCAAATCAATGAGAGGATAAACCGTAGAAAACACAATGAGTATTTCAATATCAAGAAAACCTCTAAAGTCATCATTTCTCAGCTTATGAATAATTCATAGCTTCGTCATGCTTATAATAAGAGAAATATACATGATATAATTATGTAAGACGAGCAATCCTATTCAAAGTGAACCGAAAAAATAAGTTTCTTGAGTTAAGACAAGAAAAATTCGAAAACAGTTCTGAAGATAGCTCATTAAAGCAATGGTCGAAATCGATGGTAATAGAGTGTATGGAAACGTAGGAAGTGTCCACGTCGTAAATATAATCAATAGCGATATGTTATCTTCCCCCTCTTTTTGATTTCCCTATTTTGTATCATTTTATCCGTACTTAGGATCGTGATGTCATTTTGTGCGCAAATTGACATCTTTCAAGTGGGGATCTTAACTATCAATTCTCCAATTGAGCAAGCATGTACTCACATCCCTAGATTAAACTAAAGCAGGGCCTTAAAATATAACCCATCACATACCTAGATTTGGTTCGGCCACACCCCTTATCCTAGAAAAAATACAATCAGGTCCTCTTTGAATACCTACATTTGGTTTGGTTTTGTTAAATTGAGAATTAAATATTGCAAATAGAAAATTTGGTTTTTTATGAGGCTAGATCAAGTCCTTATTTTCATATTCGATTGTGCGCGGTTTTCACTATAATAAATGTAACTTTCTCATACGGAGTTTGTTTTTGATATATGTGAAGGAGATATGCCCTAGAGGCAAATAATAAATAGGTTTTTATTGTCATATCTCAATTAATTTATAATAGTTTCATATTGTGCTATAACTGTGCCAAGTAGAAACATTGGTACATGTGTGGTATGAAACAACAAAGTCCCTAGTAGCCTCTATTCATACTAGTTTGTTGGTCACGAAGATGATCTGGGTTTCAAGATCATGGGCATTTATGCCGACTGACAACAGGATCATATTATTAGAGAATGATGTGATTGGACATTCCTCGAAGGATTGCAACACGATCAAGTCATATAGTTCATTGTTGCAATAGCTATACCTAGACTCCTTCTCCTTAGACCGTGAGCTCGTATTACTCACTGTTTCCCGAGGCTGCTTTGACTACATCAACCGTCATCTGGTAATACGGTGGCCATAAAGGTGTATGTTGGGTATTCCAAAGGAACAATTGATGACATGTGACTGCAAGACCGGGATTTGTTCACTCACATGACGGGTAAAGATACATACGGCCAGCTTGGTGAGATTACATCTATAAATGTTGCAACATGTGACTAGGTCACGGGGATGTAATATCACGGTAACAAGAAAACAGAACTTGTTGTGAACAAGATTGAACAAGTTATGGGATACCAATGATCGGATCTCGGATAAGTTGTATCGAGAAACAAAAGGAAGAGGATGCTACATTTAGACGGTTCAAACGACATTATCATCAGGAATGCATAGGGGTCACATGGACATCCCTGGTCCCTCTGTTGATCATTGATATAGATCATGTCTAGAGCATTCCTGAGCCGTGAGAGGATACACTTAAGGGTACGATGAGAGCGATCATTCGTAAGACGGAATCGCAGTAGAGAAAGAGAGAAAGCCGGAATCGTTCCGCGGAGAGATCCAAAGTTGTTCGGAGAAAGAATAAAGAAAAAGACCCCGAAAAGTGTTTTCAGATAAAAGGGAATTTAAATATATATTTATTATATGTTAATTATGAATTAATATATTCTAAATAATATTTAAGTTAAGATTTATAAAGGCAACTTTTATATTAGGCCAAACCCCGAAGGGAAAAGGCCTAGAATAAAAGCTACAGAAAAATAAATGGAAAAAGGAAAAAACAGCCAGCCCTGTGGGCGGCGGATGATGACCCACAAGTATAGGGGGTGTATCGCAGTATTTTCGAGAGAAGTGAAACCCAATTTATTGATTTGACACAAGGGGAGCCAAATAATATTTATAAGCCTTAACAACTGAGTTATCAATTCAGCTGCACCTGGAAACAATCTTGCTCATAGCAGTTTATCAGTAGCAACAGTTTTGTATTAGAAATAGTAAAGTAACAGCAGTAGTAAAGCAAAGACAATAGTAACAAAAGCAGTAAACAGTGGGATTCGAGTGCCGTAGGCATAAGGATGGATGGACGGGCGTTGCATGGACAAGACAATTCAAATAGCAATCAGAACATAGGGCAATTGCAGATAAATAAGATAAAGCATCCAAGTACTAGACAATCCTAGGCATGTGTTCCATATATAGTCATACGTGCTCGCAATGAGAACTTGCACAACATCTTTTGTCCTACCAGCCCGTTTGCGGGGGCCTCTAGGAACTACGGCAATTAAGGTGCTCCTTTTAATAGAGCACCGGAGCAAAGCATTAACACTCCGTGAACACATGTGATCCTCACATCAAAGCCATTCCCTTCCGGTTATCCCGATTTCTGTCACTTCGGGGCCATAGGTTCCGGACAATAACGTGTGTATACAACTTGTAGATAAGACCAAGAACAATACTATCATAATGAATCAATAACATGTTCAGATCTGAAATCATAGCACTCGGGCCCTAGTGACAAGCATTAAGCATAAAAAGTCGCAACAAAGTCATAAAGCACTAATAAAAGATACTAGGCACCATGCCCTAACAATTTTATGCCATTACATGAACGATCTCATCCAATCCCTACCATCCCCATAGCCTACAACAGGGGATTACTCACTCATAGATGGGGGAAACATGGATGGTCGATGGAGAAGCGATGGTGATGATGATGGCGATGATCTCCTCCAATTCCCCATCTCGGTAGGGTGCCAGAACGGAGTTTCTGGTGCTATTTCGTGGAATCTGGTGGTGGCGGCGGAGCGGAACTCCTTCTAAAAAACGTCAAACCCCCCTGAGTTTTTAGGTCAGAAGGCTTCTTATAGGCGAAGAGGGAGACTGAGGGGGTGCCTGGGCCACCACACCATGCCCTGGCGTGGCCAGGCCCAGCCCGCGCCTGGGGGGGGTGCCCAGCCCCTGGCTCTCCTCGGTGTCGTATTCTGGCTCCTGGAGTCTTCTGGAAAAATAGGCACTTTGGCTTTTGTCCCGTCCAATTCCGAGAATATTCATTTTCTGACTTTCCTGGAACCAAAAACAGCAGAAAAGCAGACGGTACTGTGGCTCTTGTTAATAGGTTAGTCCAAGAAATCATATGAAAAGTACTCCAAAGTGTGGAAAAAACACAAGAAAGTGGATAAAACCAAGCATGGAGCATCAAAAATTATAGATACATTTGCAATGTATCAACATCCCCAAGCTTAACTCCTGCTCGTCCTCGAGTAGGTAAGTGGTAAAAAGAAAGAATAATTTTTGAGGTGACATACACCATCAAAGACTTGATCAAAGTATTTGTAAAACATTCAAAGCTGGGATCATAGTACTTCAATCATAACATGAAAGACAAAGTTCTAGCAATAAGACATAGCAACTATGTTGCAACATGAAAAGGCACAAACAAAAGATTCATGAATAACAATGCTTTGCAAGACGTTTGTTTGTTTCACATAAAGAAAACATAGCATAGTGGCAATCAGCTTGTCCCTCATAGAGTAGCAAACATAAATGCATAGGACACCTTCAAAGTTTACAAGAGCGACTAGATACAAATAGTTTAAATCAAGCAATATCAAGGTATGCATCAATCAACAAGTCTTGGGACAATGCACATAGAACTAAGAATGGCCACTATGCTCTCAAGAAAGTGCTCATAGAATGCGTGGAGACTCAACAAGGAAATGAACAGGTTTTGAAAAGTTTGAAAGGCTTCCAAATGCTGAAAGTATGGTACTCATTAGCTTTGACCTCTCATTGCCCCTGTCATAAGCATCTTTAATGTGGTTAAGGTGAAAGTGACACAACTAAGAGGATATGCTTGACAAGTTATAAATTGAAGTCTCATGCCCCTTACTTACGAAGACCGATCCTCATGCTACTCAACTTCAGTCACAAGTAAGCTCTTGTCATTGTAAGTATATATGTATCATAGAGAACCGCCAACGGGGTACCCCTTGCACATGACACGGGAGCTATCCCATAATCAAAATACAAGGCAAGCAGATAATGAGCATCTTGGCGATCTTTTTATTTACTATGTGCATAGATTTTTATTGAGGATGCTTCATAGAATGCTCATTACGGTTATGCTGCAAGTTTCCACCATGATTAGGCTTGGCTTAGGCTAGCGGCCCAGGCGTTTCTCTAACATACATACAAACTCCATGATCTTACAAGTTCCACTTTTATTTCACACCGCCGGGATCCATAAGTAAAAGAACATGATGTCAACGAGGTACTAAGTACCAATGAAATGTCGAAAACGTTCCCCATGATACATGGTTCTGCTAACTTCAACTTATAAAGCGCAAGCATATACGCAACAAAGAAGGACGCAATGGTTCAGGTTTATTAAGTGTAAGAAAATAAAGTGTGCCATCAAGTTCGTGAGAGCTTTACTAACTAACTTTCTCATAACAAGCAAACATTTTATTAGGAAGAAAATAAGGCATATTGAATATGCACGAGAATAGCAAATGATGCTAATAGGTAGGTATGGTGGACACTTTGGAAATATTTGGTTTAGGGAGTTGGAAACTTGAGTAAAGCATACTCAGTGAAAGTGAAGGCTAGCAATAGTAAGGGAGCGACAAACGAGAGAGCAATAATGGCCATAATCGTGTAGAGCGACAAAACATCATTGTTCAAAGCATAAAGTGATACTACAAGCTGAAAACTAAAGGATCATAAAGGCTATGGTGACTTGAGATAGTCATAACATGGTGTGAGCATGTGCCAAGTCAACCCAAATAAAGCATCAAAGGAGAATACCACTATACTATGCTTTAATATGCTAAAACAACGCATGATTCATCCAAGGCACATTAAGCAATCTCAATTGTTTATAACAAGTCATGGTACCACAAAGAATACTAAGCATAAAGCCAAAACAATATCAAGCATGGCATGACAAAGCATATGCCACAGTCAAAAACAAGCTCTCTTTACCACTTAAGCATGAGCTTTCCTACTCTTTTCCAAACCAAACCAAACTATTTGAACACCAATATATGAAAGAGGAGGTCCAACTAATTTATTCAGACAACTAAGCAAACAAAGCAAACAAAAAACCAAAACGAAAACGAAAAAGAAGACGCTCCAAGAACAACACGATTGTGCATGAAACAATAAAAATGAAGCGTTTGGAAGAAACCTGGGATTTTTATTGATGAAGAAGGGGATGCCTTGGGCATCCCCAAGCTTTGACGCTTGTACTTCTTGGATATTTCTTGGGGTGACACGCGTGGCATCCCCAATCTTGAGCTTTAGTCCATCCTTCATCTTATTACTCATTCCTTCCATACACCTGAAATTTTTCATTCATACAAAACTTCACACAATCTTTATTAGCAACATTAGTGCACTCAAGATAAATAAGTCTTAAGGTTCAGTTATAACATCAAATAAACTTCCATTAAAACACAAGCTACTGTAGCACTTCCCTCAAAAAGCTCAATTCCCCAAAAGAACTCAAAAAGGAACCAACAAGAAGCAAATGCAGAAAATGGCAGAAATCTGTCAAAACAGACCAGCAAGTAAAGACGATTTTTTTTGAAGACCTTCTGTTGCTCAAATCAAAAAGTGTTGATCTAACAAAAGTTATATAACAACCTAGGTCAGAAGCACAAAAATTCACGCCTCAAAAAGACTTTGAGATATTTTACACGAATTTTTACGGTGAAGCACAGAAATCTGTTTCGGGACAGCAACTTTCCCAATCATTACTTCTCTCTCATTAGATGTTACTCTTGGCACAAAAAGCAAATAAAAAGGATAAAGAGCGGTTATTACAGAGGTAATAAATTCCAAGACTCATCTAAAACTTTTGGGTTATCTCCCAATAAGTACTTTTCTTTAACGCCTTTAAGTTAGGCATAAGCAAAAACTAAAATGGATAGAATCACTAATGAAATTTTCCGTTTCACAGCTATCATTTGACCCAAATCATATTTCATTAATTTTTCTCTTTCCTCACTTAAACATTAGACAAAATTTTCATTCTTAGTCCCACAAAATATCTTACATAGCTATTGTCGAGAAAGAACCTTTTGTGGGACTAAGAATGAAATTATGTAGCACATATGAATGAACTTCCTACCATGAGTATCTTGTTTTCTGATGATATTAAGATGCGTACTTACTTTGTTGCTAAGTTTTTCCCTTTTCACTGCAAGGAGAAGCTAAAACTTGGTTTAGTAATTTACCTCCTGGATCTATTGATAGCCCTGAGTGCTTGATTAGTACTTTCCTGCAGAAATATTTTCCTCCCAGTGCTAGACATGCTATATTGCAGGAACTTTTTGATTTCAAACAGGGAGAAAAAGAGGTATTGCCCGAATCTTGGGCAAGGTTTTGTTCTTTGATTCATGCACAGGCTGGAAGTCCTTTACCTAAGAATGAGATTCTTGACATATTTTATAATGGACTAACCGAAGAATCTAGGACATACCTATATAGTTGTGCTGATTGTGTTTTCAGGAATAGGACTCCCAAGGAAGCTGAGGAATTAATGGCTACAATAAGCAAGAATTATGAAGATTGGTCTCCTCCTAAACAAGCTATACCTGAAGTAATTGTACCTGAACCATCTATTCCTGTGCCTATTCCAACATCAAAGAAGAGGGGAGTTATTGAATTAAATGATGAAGTGATGAAGGAAGCTAAGAAATGTCTTAAGGAGAAGGGAATTAAAGCTGCAGATGTCAAGAATTTACCTCCTATAGAAGAATTATGTGTTTCATTCCCTACTCATCCACTATTGAGGTACACTCTCCAACACTTTGATGAAGGTGATATCCCTTACTCTAAACCTCCTGATCAATGCTTAGAAGAATTTGATATCTTTATTGTTAAGCAAGATAACTTTAATAAAAGGGTGCAAAATCATCTAATGGAAAACATTAGAGCTATTGTTGAGTTGAAAGATATTGTGGAAAGAACCTCTAATGATGTTAAAATGATTGTTAAACACTTTCAAATGGTTCAAACTCAAATAGATCAACTCGTTAAAGTGCAAAACGACTTGCTAGTTAATGCTGCTAAAGAAAAACATGCTTATGAAATTAGAACTAGAAGTGGTGCTGCTACCCAGGATCCTCTATATCCTGAGGGGCATCCCAAAAGAATTGAGCAGGATTCTCAACAAGCTAAAAATAGTGGTTCTACTCGTAAGAAAAGGAAAAGGAAACATAAAATTGTTGTAGAACCCTCTGAACCTGCTATAGATCCTAATAGTATATCTATCTCTGATGCTGAAACTAGAAGTGGTAATGAAGAAAATGTTATTCCTAATGAAGAAAAAGTTGAAGAAGAACCTGAAAACCACACTAAGAATACTAAATACACCAAAGAAGATTTTATTGCTAAGAAACATGGTAGTGAAAGAGAACCTTGGGTCCAAAAACCTATGCCTTTCCCTGATAAGAAACACAAGTCAAAGGAAGATGAACACTATAATAAGTTTTGTGAGTGGATGAAGCCTTTATTCTTGCAAATTCCTTTGACTGATGCTATTAAATTGCCTCCTTACTCAAAGTATATGAAGGACATTGTCTCGAATAAAAGGAAGATCCCTAATGAAGAAATTTCTACTTTGCTTGCTAATTATTCCTTCAATGGTAAGGTTCCTAAGAAACTTAGAGACTCAGGGATTCCAACTATCCCTTGCTCTATTAAGAACAGTTATGTTAGAAGTGCTTTGTGTGATTTGGGAGCTGGAGTTAGTGTTATGCCTTTCTCTCTCTATAAGAGGCTTCAACTTGAAAAATTAATACCAACTGATATATCTTTGCAAATGGCTGATAAATCTACCACTATTCCTGTGGGTATATGTGAGGATGTACCTGTTCAGGTGGCTCACAATTGCTTGATATTAACTGATTTTGTTGTGCTTGAAATTCCCGAAGATGATAAAATATCTATTATTCTTGGGAGACCTTTTCTTAATACTGCAGGAGCTGTTATTAATTGTAATCAAGGAAAGGTGACCTTCAATGTTAATGACAAGGAACATACTGTCTATTTCCCCAAGAAGATTGAAAGGACTTATGGTTTGAATTCAATTGAACATGTTGAAGGCATTCAAGTTGGAGAAATATATTGTCCCATACCAAGAGAAAAATTTGAAACTATTATGATTGGGACCATTGATATCAAGGTTGAGGTAACATAATCATTAGTGGAGTACAAAGTTTTGTCTCATATGCAATTGTTTTGGTAGCAAGACTTGATCAACCTTGTTAACAAAAGGATTCCATTGAACAAAACAATGTTTTCATTATGATTATCTCCGTTTATTTCTATCCTTTGCATTTTAGTTTTTGCTTTCGATTAGTTTTCTTTTTGTTGTTAGTTGCTTGCACGTTAGAACTACTGTAGTTCTAGCCTTGTTTTGTCCTTGCATCATGTTTCCAAAAGAAAAAAATCTGTCTGTCAGAAAAATCATTCTTCTATTTCTGAAAAATGCCCAAGAATTAAAGTGTCTCGAAATATTCCAGAAAATTCATATTAAATTTTTACATGAAAAAAGGGGTAGAGGAGTACCTGGGAGGCACCAGGGGGTCCCACCAGGCAGGCACACCACATGGTGGCACGGCCAGCCTTGGGTGGCGCCATGCCCTGGTGTGGGCCACCCCTGGCTCCCCACTAACTCTCTCACCTGCCACTTTCTTCTCTCTCCCGAGTAAGCTCCAGTTCATAGCTCAAAATCGTGTTCTTGCTGTGCTTGCTCTCGATTTTTTCGATCTCCTTGCTCAGCCCATCTTTCTTGCTGAAATTTGGAGCATTTGTTCCCTGGTATGTGACTCCTCCCCTTGTCCAAGTAGATTTGTGTTTAGTGGATTATATATTGAGTATTTTGCTGCTGTAGGTGACTGGTTATGAGAGCTTGTAAGCTTGTTTGATGCTTAGAGATATAGTTTTGATGCATGTTTAGGCCTCTTGCAAGTCTCTATGAGTAGAATCCTTCATTATATTTACTTTGCAATCACTTGTTTAATAGGTGTTTAAATTTCAGAATAGAAGATGAGTGAACACCACCTAAACCAACATGAGCTTTGGGTTCCTGAGGTCATGAAGGTCCACCGGGAGGAGGAAGTTTTTTCCTCCATTTATCCATGCTCTGAGTTCATGAGAGCTGCAAGAATTCTACAAGATTTCCACACTTTGGTTTCTAATGCAGGGTTAGAGCACTTTTTGGAATATGAACCTTGTCAATTTGTGAAGCTAACCAGTTCTGTGGTGCAGGACTTCCAATTTAGTCACTCTTTGCCTAATCCCATGGTCCATTACAAAATTTACAATATAGCTATCGACCTTTCTCTTGATGATTTTTGTGCAGCTATTAAGGTACCTCAATGGGGATCATGTAGAAAGATTAAGGAGAGACCTGAACCACTCATGGATTTATACGCAGAAATTTGCCAAGGGAGTAGCTTCTCGAAGGAGAGTGGAAAAATCCGTAACATTCATTTTCCCTCCATTCGCTACTTTGCCTACTTTATTGCCAAGTGTGTTCTTGCTAGGAAAACTACCAATAAGTTATCTTCATTTGATCTAGCATTTATCTCTGCTGCTCTTAAACGAGATAGGTCTTACAACTTAGGTGCTTTGATAGCTTTCCGTCTTGCTGCTAACCGTGAGAAAGGTGGAATTTGTGGAGGCCTCATTGCTTCTCGTTTACTAGCATTGCATGGTTTAGTGCCTCATCATCTAGACCTACAGTTTCCCATAGAAAGGCTTGATCTTAATTCCATGATACAACATAAATTTGTTTCCTCGTGGGCTAGTATGAGTGAGTTATCTTATGAAATAACCTTTCTCAAATCTGGTTGGAGAAAGAGCAAGTCCGAGCGTGTTGTTCTTTTGCCTGCACCTATTTTGTTTAACCTTGATAACAGGGAAGGATGGTCCCTCACTGAGGAGGAGCTTGACACGTACTTTGGAGAGCTCTCCCAACAGGAGAAGGACACAAGAAGGAAGGTTACGGATGATTTGGTCCAGCCCTCGAATGAGGGAGAGTCTTCATATCAGCAGCTCGCTTATGATTGGGGAGCTTCTTCTTCTTCTCATGGGCCCAGCTACGACCATTCTTACCAAGATCCGCCCGCTTGGAACCCCTATCCGTAGATGGATTGATACCCACTTAGGCCAAAAGCCTAAGCTTGGGGGGAGGTACGCCGACACCGCACTCATCTCCATATCATGTTGCGTCGGTACTTTGTATATTCATGTTTTCGTTCTCTTTTTAGTTTTTGTTCTTATTTGCTTTTGCTTTCTAAAAACACAAAAAGACCAAAAATATTTCTGTTGTTTCTCTTTGGTTTGCTTCTTCTTTTTGCTTTGCTTGTTTTTCCCTTTTGGCTCTTGTTTAAAAATCGAAAACACCAAAAATATTTGTCGTTCTTCTTTGGTTTTGTGAGTTTGCTACAGGGTTCAGCAGTCCTCAGTGGATATTGGTTTCATATTATTATTCAAGCCACACAAGTGAAGAGCAATAATGAGGATCAATGACAACTTGAGGCGTGGTAAGAGACTGGTAACGGACTCTATTTGTTTTCATTTTGTACATATACTCATCATTGTGAGCTTGCTTAGTCCGTTCAAGTAGGGTGTATGTTATCTTTGGATGCTTAGTAGTTCTGCTTTCTTATGATTAGCTCCAGCTCGCTAATAGTTTGTAGCATGTCTTATGAATGTTTGCTTGCATTGCTCTATTCATAAATTGGTATGACACCGCGGTATCCTCCTCTGAATGTTTCATTTGAATTGACTTGGCACATGCTCACGCATGCACATGACTGTGATAATCAGTTAAGCCTTGATGAATTATTTTGCCTTGAGGATCTTGAATCACTTTCATGCCTTGAGTAGTCATGTTTTGTTGCAAGCATGATAATGACAGCTATTGCTCTCTCGTTTGTCGCTCCCTTACTATTGCCAGCCTTCACTTTCATTGAGTATGTTTTACTCAAGTTCCCAACTCCCTAAACCAAATATTTCCAAAGTGTCCACCATACCTACCCATTAGCATCATTTGCTACCCGCATATATTCAATATGCCTTGTTTTCTTCCTAATAAAATGTTTGCTTGTTATGAGAAAGTTAGTTAGTAAAGCTCTCACAACTTGATGGCACACTTTATTTTCTTGCACTTAATAAACCTGAACCATCGCTATTCTTCTTTGTTGCGCATATGCTTGCGCTTTATGAGTTGAAGTTAGCGTAACCATGTATCATGGGGACCGCTTAACGCTTCATAGGTACTTTGTACCTAGTTGATATCATGTTCTTTTGCTTATGGATCCCATGTGTGAAATAAAAGTGGAACTTGTAAGATCATGGAGGTTGTATGTATGTTAGAGAAACGCCTGGGCCGCTAGCCTAAGCCATGCCTAATCATGGTGGAAACTTGCAGCATAACCATAATGAGCATTCTATGAAGCATCCTCAATAAAAATCTATGCACATAGTAAATAAAAAGATCGCCGAGATGCTCATTGTCTGCTTGCCTTGTTATTTTGATTATGGGACAGCTCCCATGTCATGTGCAAGGGGTACCTGCCATGGTTCTCTATGATACGTGATATACTTACAATGACAAGAGCTTACTCGTGATCAAGTTGAGTAGCATGAGGATCGGTCTTCGTAAGTAAGGGGCATGAGACTTAGATTTATAACTTGTCAAGCATATCCTCTTAGTTGTGTCACTTTAACCTTAACCATTTAAAGATGCTTATGATAGGGGCAATGAGAGCTCAAAGCTAATGAGTACCATACTTTCAACATTTGGAAGCTTTTCAAAATTATTCAAAACCTTTTTCTTTACTTGTTGAGTCTCCATTTATTCTTTGAGCACCTTCTTGAGAGCATAGTTGTCATTCTTTGTGTTTGTTCCATTACTTGATTATTTGTGTTATGACTTTGATGCTTCTATCCTTGATATGTTTACTTCTAGTCATTACTTGAACTTCAGAGGTGCCTTGATATTCATAATCAAAGGCAAGCGAGATACCACTCTATCATACCTTTCTATGAGCATTATAATGTTGCTTATGTTTGTGCCTCATGCTACTTATTATTCTTGAGTTGGAATCTCTTCATAGCTTGCAATGACTATTAAGTAGACTCAGTTGCATACTTTTATTATGATTGTTTAAGTAGTTGATCGCATTGCTGAGAATATTTACATCTTATGAAGCAAATGTGTTCGTGAAAGTTCTTTTATCGCACTCGGTTTTCAACTAAATTGCTTAAGGACAAGCAATAAGCTAAGCTTGGGGGGAGTTGCTACGTCCAAAACGTATCTACTTTCCCGAACACTTTTGCTATCGTTTCTCCTCTATACTTGTGTGATTTGGATACAACTAACGCGGACTGACGCTATTTTCAACAGAATTGCCTTGGTGTCTACTTTTTGTGCAGAAAATCAACTATCAGGAAAGATCCCGGAAAATATGCCAAAAATCCTATTTCACCTGAAGACTCCAAGAGCCAGAATACGAGACGGAGAAGAGCCAGGGGGTGGCCACACCACCGCGTGGCACAAGCCAGCCGCCGCCAGGGGTGGTGTAGGCCCCAGCACCCTCCTCTCTCTTCGCTTATAAGGAGCCTTTCTGACCTAAAAACTTGGGGTTTCACGCTTTTTCCAGAAGGAGTTCATTCGCCGCCACCACCGATTCCACGAACAAAGACCGTAAACTCCGTTTCTAGCACCTCACGGACGGGAATTGGAGGAGATCATCGCCATCATCATCACGATCGCTTCTCCATCGACCATCCATGTTTCTCCCATCTATGAGTGAGTAATCCCCCGCTGTAGGCTATAGGGATGGTAGGTATTGGATGAGATCGTTCATGTAATGGCATCAGATTGTTAGGGCATGGTGCCTAGTATCTTTTATTAGTGCTTTATGACTTTGTTGCGACTTGTTGTGCTTAATGCTTGTCACTAGGGCCCGAGTGCCATGATTTCAGATCTGAACATGTTATTGATTCATTATGATAGTATTGTTTTTGGTCTTATCTACAAGTTGTATACACACGTTGTTGTTCGCAACCTATGGCCCCGGCGATGTAAATCGGGATAACCTAAGGGAATGGCTTTGATGTGAGGATCACATGTGTTTACGAGTGTTAATGCTTTGCTCGGTGCTCTATTAAAAGGAGCACCTTAATTGGAAGTAGTTCCTAGAGGCCCCGCTGCAAGAACGGGTCAGGGACAAAAGATGTTGTGCAAGTTCTCATTGCGAGCACGTATGACTATACACGGAACACATGCCTAGGATTGTCTAGTACTTGGATGCTTTATCTTATTTATCTGCAATTGCCCTATGTTCTGATTGCTATGTGAATTGTCTTGTCCATGCAACGCCCGTCCATCCATCCCTATGCCTACCGCACTCGAATCCCACTATTTACTGCTTTTGTTACTACTGTCTTTGCTTTACTACTGCTGTTACTTTACTATTCTTACTACAAAACTCATTACATCGATAAACTGCTGTGAGCAAGATTGTTTCCAGGTGCAGCTGAATTGACAACTCAGTTGTTAAGGCTTATAAATATTCTTTGGCTCCCCTTGTGTCGAATCAATAAATTGGGTTTCACTTCCCTCAAAAATACTGCGATACACCCCCTATACTTGTGGGTCATCAATAAGATATACAAAATTGTAAATGTGGTTCTTGCAAAACTCATTGCACTTTGCAAAGTATTTGATACTTCTCTCGTTTTGTGAAAACAGGATGATCTTCTTGAGAATTGCTGGTTTTGAGGCAACGTGACTTGATGACGGCAAGAAAAATAGTTGATGGCCAACATCACCTCTTCCCTCAAAGCTTATCATTTGGATTAGTGGACTTGAATATAATTTGTGATCCTTATATGTGTGTCTTGCTTTTGGCAAGACGATTATTCATATGAACAAGTTACAAGCCAATTTGTACTATTCTTATGAACAATACCGTTATGGTCACATTACGATTACAAGCAAGTTATTCTCATCACTATGTTAATGATAATAGTTTAAACGTTTATAAAAGGATTAGAATGCTAAAATATATCCAAAGCTTAATAATGAAAAGACACTATAGTTTAAGTCATTTTGGTTATTGCAGGTTCTTTATGAAAGATCGGGGTTCTAGATGCTTAATCTATTGACTTTGCAAAACCATGCCTCTTGGGCGGAATGATTAAAACTCCGCATTCTGGTTAAACGGTGATATGCGAAGAAATGTTGAATCTTATACATAGTGATGTATCATATTTCCAACAAGTAGTGGAAATCATTAGTTAATTGTGGACTTAAGTGAATAAGCGTATTTCCTTAATGAAACATAAGTTTGAAATGATTTGAATTGTTCAAATGAGTTCAACAACAAAAGGAGGATATTGAAATTAACAGGAATATGAAGTCTCTTTGATTTGATCGACACGACTAAGGTATTCAAGTTAAATTTAGTATAAAAGGGACTTGTGAAAGATGTTTCACAAATTATAATAATTGGATGAATTCAAACCATGTTGAAATATCTAAACATCATAATCATTATGTATTGGATACATATGGTATAATATTATCTCTTATCGAGGTTATGGTTGTCATTTAGAGTTAGATATCAAAATAAGCAAACACTCATTTGAAATACAAAGGAACATCTAAAGATTCGTGAAAACAACACCATAAGAGTTATGGTAAGTTCGAGTTTCTAGAGATTTCGATTAGTCAAAATTGTGGCGAATAAACTAGTCTTTGTAGAGCATTCTTAGGAAGCTATGAATGCATCTTCCACAAAGGGGCAAACTTGTGGTTGTCCAAAGTTGACGTGTCTTGATGAAGATACAGGTGGAAGAAAGTAAAAGATCAAAACAAGGTATTTGACCTTACCTCTGGATTGTTGAGTGGCGCAGCGGAATTCGTTTCGTGATCCAAACTCTGCAAATAGAGAAGAAACTATTGATAATAATCATAAAGTTTCAGTGAATACTTTTACTAAGGAAAGTAGGATTCAACTATATATTCTATAAGTTTGTGGAATTATAGTTGATTCACTTGTCGTGCTTTGAACAAGACATACCTACGAATTACAAAGAAGTGTGATGGACCTAATTACGAGAAATCAATGGTCATTGAAAACTCGTTAGTGGAATTCTCGATTTGATGATGATCAAAGAATTTTGGAATGTCCAAGATTATTGAGAGGACCTAGATTTGAGTGGGAGCAAATCAGCTTGGCTAATTCATAATATGTAGCTGACATATTTTGAGTGGGAGCTAAGTGAAATCCCTGGTTCTCAAACATGAATGTCATATTTGAGTGGGAGCGTGAAATCATTCTGGGATATGTGGACGACATATGTGAATGATGTGATCGGTGTTAATAATATTTAAGTTAGGTTAAAGTTGAAGTTATTAAACAATAAAATCTATCGAGATAGATTGGTGAGTTTGATTAACACTAAATGTTGAATGCTTCCTGGACTTGATTCTGAAAGATGTTCAGAATGTCCTAAGCAAGATTCTGAAGTAACTCAGAATGGGACAAGGTAAGAAAGAAGTTCTTACTATATGAAGCATTGAGTTAGTATTGCAACTATGGTTGAAAGAAAGAGATGCATTGCATCTCCTATGCCTCGGTCATAGGTTCTTCCACATAACCATGTTGTATACTCGACATAATGTGACCCGAAGTTCTGGTTGATAGGACAAAGTCTTAACTGTAAGAGCATGTCTTTAAGTGATTCCTGAGTTGATCACTGAACCAGAATTAAGTTTGTACATAAATGGCAAGAAGCAATGTAAGTGGCATAGATGCATTTCATGCACTAGGATCTACATAGATATAGAAGTATAAAGGCTACATCTGATATGATGTATAATGTTATGGTGGGGCTAGTTCGCTTTTAACGTAGAATGATGTGTCCCAGGGCCCAGTGTCCATGAGGAAGCCCTCGAGGTTGATCTAACGTCACTGTAAGCTCCTAAAATCCGGCCTCGTTCTGCTGCCATGATTATAGTATATACACAAAGGATAGCAAAGTGTGTTTCGAAGTTTAGATGACAACGGTGAAAACGACCGTCATCATAAACACTAGAAACAAAAGTCTCGCTTTGTTGCCAAGCAAACACTTCGACCCATTATACGATAATGGTGTGAATGTCAGATTAGGAAGACATTAACGATTTGCAAAAGACATAATGATCTGGTAAAACAGAACATAGACATGACGTTTCCCATGAGAATGCATGATCTGTAAACGCATATGGCATATAGTTTATATGAGTAAAATGCGAGCTAGTTTATTTGTACTCTAGTGCAAGTGGGAGACTGAAGGAGATATGCCCTAGAGGCAAATAATAAATAGGTTTTTATTATCATATCTCAATTAGTTTATAATAGTTTCATATTGTGCTATAACTGTGCCAAGTAGAAACATTGGTACAGGTGTGGTATGAAACAACAAAGTCCCTAGTAGCCTCTATTCATACTAGTTCGTTGGTCACGAAGATGATCTGGATTTCAAGATCATGGGCATTTATGCCGACTAACAACAGGATCATATCATTGGAGAATGATGTGATTGGACATTCCTCGAAGGATTGCAACACGATCAAGTCATATAGTTCATTGTTGCAACAGTATACCTAGACTCCTTCTCCTTAGAACATGAGCTCATATTACTCACTGTTTCCCGAGACTGCTTTGACTACATCAACCGTCATCTGGTAATACGGTGGCCATAAATGTGTATGTTGGGTATTCCAAAGGAACAGTTGATGACATGTGACTGCAAGACCAGGATTTGTTCACCCACATGAAGGGTAAAGATACATATGGCCGGCTTGGTGAGATTACATCTATAAATGTTGCAACATGTGACTAGGTCACGGGGATGTAATATCACGGTAACAAGAAAATAGAACTTGTTGTGAACGAGATTGAACAAGGTATGGGATACCAATGATCGAATCTCGGATAAGTTGTATCGAGAAACAAAAGGAAGATGATGCTACATTTAGACGATTCAAACGACATTGTCATCAGGAATGCATTGGGGTCATATGGACATCCCTGGTCCCTCTGTTGATCATTGATATAGATCATGTCTAGAGCATTCCCGAGCCGTGAGAGGATACACTTAAGGGTACGATGAGAGCGATCATTCGTAAGACGGAATCGCAGTAGAGAAAGAGAGAAAGCCGGAATCGTTCCGCGGAGAGATCCGAAGTTGTTCGGAGAAAGAATAAAGGAAAAGACCCCGAAAAGTGTTTTCGGATAAATAGGAATTTAAATATATAATTATTATATGTTAATTATGAATTAATATATTCTAAAAAATATTTAAGTTAAGATTTATAAAGGCAACTTTTATATTAGGCCAAATCCCGGAGGGAAAATGCCTAGAATAAAAGCTGCAGAAAAATAAATGGAAAAAGGCAAAAACAGCCAGCCCTGTGAGCGGCGGATAATCGCCACCGCACAGGGCGACATGTAACTGGGCATCGACTGGCACCGGGTCGAGTCGAGCTAGGCCGCTGCCGCAGAATCGCCCACCTGCGCCTCGCCAAGCCACCGCAGGCGCCAGGAGGCGAAGCCACCGGGCGAGCCACCCGCCACGGAGCCAATGGTCATGGAGGTGGCCACCCACCAGCCTTTGCAGCTACCGCCGCTGGGCCAAGAGGCTGGCCCGCTGCTGCCCCTCTCCCCGCCGGCTGGGTCATTGGGCGCCATTGCCCACTGTAC
Source organism: Avena insularis (assembly GCA_023614405.1). NCBI lineage: Eukaryota > Viridiplantae > Streptophyta > Magnoliopsida > Poales > Poaceae > Avena > Avena insularis. The sequence goes on along the minus strand of CM042696.1, from coordinate 86,774,245 downwards.
CGGGCAAGATCGGTCTTCCGCTGTTGTTGGCCGCCCAGCCAGCCGGGAGCTCTTTTCCCCTTTTCCTTTGACATGGCTAACCCAATGGGGAAGGTACACCCCTCCGCCTATATAAAGGGGTGCCCATGGGTGGGATTGAACACACCATCAATTGGAGAAATCCTTTGGTTGACTTCCTCCTTTTCTCTCTCTCTAGCCGTTGTGACCATGGCTCCAAGTTTGGGCTATGCGATCGAGGCACACCTACAGCACGCCGTTGCGCTGCAGGGATTCCTAGCCGGATATCAACTTCCGCACTCCCGGCGGGATCGGGGAGCCGGAGGTCTCATTGTGCACTGGATGTGTACGAAGACACGAGACGCAACACTTGGGGCGCTTAAGTGTCGTGAGCCGGAGCTGTTGCACGACTAAGATGACGAAGGAGCAAGGGGTGACCTGCGAGGAGCTTCGCGACCTTGAGGTCGGCTACGAGTATGACTACTTCAACCACGTTCCCCGCGGAACGTTAACCGCGTACGGTCTACAAGGATATGTATTCTCTACGTATTGGCCGTTACCGCATTACTACATAGATAGATCCTAGGCAGTTCTGGGGTTACATCGTAGGAAAAATTTTGTTTTCCGCACCGATCCCCAACAATATGACCACCCAAAATATTCAGAAAAACATGTACATATGAAATGTTTTTCCAAAAATCAAGGTAGGGCGGCTGTCATACCTTGCCCTACTGGGAGCTTTGCCATGTGCTGACCTAATCGTCTAGTCACAAATCAAAGCCATTTTTCCATACCCCAAAGATTTTTTTGTCTTGCAGTTCTTCCCCCATGACTCCTAAAATTTCAATCAAGGTTCAATCACATTATCATCACAATCAGCTTTGGTTTTCTTTCTTCTTCGCTAAGCCTAAAAGTAATTTACCATTGTTTACATAAATAATTCAGTAGTAGTTTTTTTTTTCATTTTATGAATCAGGGAAGTTTTTTGTTTCCTCAATCATCATCATCACTACTTCCAAAATTAGAAAGTATGACTCTGGTCATGAAAAATTGCAAGATTACAAAAGAGTCGAAGCAGCAACTAAGGCTCGAATGAGTGCTCACCTTTTACTTATGAAAATCAAATACTCCCTTTGTTCTATAATATAAGATGTTTTAGTCTTTTTTCTGAAATACATGTATCTAAACATAATTTTTGATAGGTTCACTCATTTTGCTCCGATCCTATACACTAAAAGATATCTAAATACATAAGTTTCAGAAAAAACTAAAACATCTTATAATTTGAAACGAAGAGAGTACATGGTAATGTTGATAAGGGTTATTGTAATTATGCTAACAATGTTGAGACTCAAATTGCAGAAATTGATCCTACCTTGTTTACTTCTTTTTTTATTAGTGTCGAATACTTCTTTTTATCAGTGTTGAATACTTATTATTGTAAATAAATCACATACCAGGTTATACATTAATTAAATTAATATTTGGTTCTTGGTATTTCTTATAGGACCGTATTCTGCATTTCGCATTTGGACCCAAATTTGCACAAAGTTGATTACTCAATGGGATACATAGCCATCTAAGATAAATGATAATACGGCTTCTGTAGATATTATTGGTGTGCATGTTGAGTGATCTTGTCTTCCAATTCCAATTTCATGGAGGGGTCAAAGTTGCGAACTCTTTAAAAGAATAATCAAGCATGCGCAGATGCATGTTTTGACGTGATATTAGTGGATGAGAGTTTATTTGCACCCAAATTCAAAAAGTATATCCATTATCCGATAGTATAAGCTAACTCAATTTCATTTTCAACAAGACTATATAAACACCGCAATCCTAACAAATACACCCGCAAGAGCAAGAGGCAAGAGTAGACTGCTTCTCCACCGTAATCATGCATGCTACTTTTACGTCTAGCTACAAGTAGTTGCAACAAGTTTTTTAAGTCAGCGGTACAACTTCCCATGTTCCAATTTTTCAAAAGCTAAGATGGATACGAATTCTGCTTGTCGCACATTTGAACAATCGTGTGTGAAGCAATTCTGTTTTCTCTAAGTTAGCAATGCAACCCCGCCTGCATGTCCAAATTTTCATAAAGTCATAGTATTATGCACGTCACGCGTTGGAATTTGGAAGAGCTTCCAACACCTCTCACTACCATGCCACCACGACTCAGGGGTGGAGAGCAAGAACAATAGTAGAGCTAACCACATGCTATGTAAAACAGCCATGTCATCAATAGCTAGCTCTATAATCACTCATACAATAGAGTTGGTTATAAGGTCGGCTATTAAACTAAATACTTTTTTCTCATTTCCTCTCTTTCTCTTTCTTCTTATTAAATGATTTTGTCTAGGAGCACACATAGAGATTGACTCTTGCATGAGAGCCCACTCTTTATTTTCCCCCTTCTATCTCCTGAAAAAATGCTAATGTCAGCAAGCTTATAGCCCATTATTGTACTTGCTCTTACCTTGCACGTCCACGACGTCCTCTTGGACCGGTTAGGATTCACTAACTTTGAGAACCATGGAGATCAGCAACGTTCCATCACGTTGATAAAAGCAAATACTCTCTTCATCTAGAAATAAGTGACGTGAATCTGTCAAGATTCATATGTATCTAGATGCATTCTAATGTGTAGATACATGTGAATTTAGATAAATTTAAATCACTTATTTGCGGACGGAGGGAGTTAGCTCATACCAGATCCTCTTATCGTTTGCTCTTGACTATATCTTGTCTTGATGGAATTTTGTAAAAATAAAAATAAAACATTACGAACCATCAAAACTTAACTTAACTTGACCAATGGAGGAAATATGAGACATATTAATTAAAAATGTGCTAATACCATGAAAGATGATGAAACAATCATCTTAAAATATAAGAGACTCGTCATGCAACCAAATGAAATTCCATGCCTATTTATTACACATTTCTAAATATGATTAGTCCACAAATAGTCTTCCAGATAACTAAATTCCTCAATGGTAAAAATTAAATCCATTGTGTATTTATTAAAGGATGGTAGAAATTACAACAAATGTTCATAAACTACTGTAAATCGGTTCCTGTCCCAAAATCAACTAGTAGTAAAAAAAATCTCAAACATGTGGTGAAGTTTGAATCGAAAACTTGTGAAAAACTTGTACAACTTCTATGAACGAATAACACAAAATAATACGGATCTCAACCGGACTAGGATCGCAACACCCTTCTCTCAACTCTGAAGACGGCACGTGAGTGTGGCACGTGAGGGTGACACATATATGTCGAAGAAAAACGGAAAAGAACAGGGAGTAGGAAAAGAAAAGAAAAACTCCATGGCAGCCGAGGGTTCCAGCGGCAGCAGTGGTGGCGGCGGCGGCCGGAAAACGCCGTCACCTCGTAAGGCGAGAGAGCGCGTAGCGGCGAAATTCCTCGCCGGCTTGCCATCCCGCGGCAACTTCTCCTCCAGCTCCATCTCTTCCAGCCTGGTATGGACGCGCCCCCGCTATTAGCTAGACGTTCGATTCTCGTGGTGAGAGGCTTCTGAATCCACCTTTGTGCTGTGACCTGCGCAGGGAGGCCTTAGGGTTTACGTCTGCGAGCACGACACAGATCCTCCAGGTCAGTCAGGCCCTGCGATTATCCATTTTGATTGCCTGATTAGGTTAAATTTTATTCATTTATGATGGCGAAAGTATGGGGGGAAATTTGATGTAATAGGTTCTGTATGTTGGGTTCAGCAAGATATGTGAAATTAGAATTCGTGGGTCTCTTATCTAGTTTCAGATGAGACTTTTAGGTTAGGTTTAGTTTAGTATTCTCGGTGCCTGAAACGTGAGAGTAGTGTATACTGCTAATGTGAGAAAGTTGCATTGATAGAGAAGGTTTCCTATGTATCCACTGTTCTTGGATTACTGGTCAATTTATATCAGTGCTTTACTGTAATGTAAGAGCCTAAGAGGTAATAGAAAATAAACCTAATCCTGATATCTAGCAGAGATTTAATGCGGAAAATCGGGATGTAATTTTGCATCCACTCTTGGACTTTGGGGGTTGAGAAAAATCCTCTTAAAGGCTGTATGCTTGATAGGATGTTAGAGTTATGAACTTATAATATGCTATTGGACACTGGGCATTTATTGATTACTCTAGTTCTATGTTGTGTGTGATGAGCATTTGCTCTAGAGACTGTTTTAGCCTGTAGGTACAACTCAGATAATAGGACACTGGGAAGTTAGTTAAGGTATTCAGTCCCAATGAAAATGGTCTAGCATTTCTAGAATTGTTGGTATTGCTGGGGCACACATAGTGATTTAAGGTCTGGCTATTTTATTTATTTTCCCCTCATAAGGTTATTTCTCAATTCTGATGTTCGGAAAATTTGCTGGTTTGGAACATAATTTTAAAACCCTGGAACCAGAGCCTCCGTCGGTTCTTTAAGCGCACTGGACCGTCTGCGCTAGCGAGCCGGGATAAACCGGGCAAACTGGGGTCTGACCGCCGGTTTTACCTCTAAACCTGCGATCCGGTCCGACCGGCTCAATTAGTGCGTTTGAGCTGGAGAAACTTTATTGCGGTGAGTGGAGGTTGAACGCCGCACCTCATGCGTTTGCCCGCGGTAGAGACGAGCGTCCGGCCAGCCGAGCTATGACCGATTTATGCAAAAAAGAAGAGACACATTCCTTTTGTATATTACCTAAGCGGTAGCACTCTAAATTCAAGCAACAGTATAGACGCACCCGGACCAGGCTGAGCTTTGCGCTGCATGCAAATGCAGACCTGTGTGTTAGGACTTGTCTGTCGCTGGCAAACCTGCTCTGCGGCTGGGCCCTGGGAGGCTAGGAGTATACATCGTAAGTTATTAACTCACATAATGACACAACAGAGTGTTTTTTATGGATTGTTGACTCAAAAAAAAATTGGAAGTCTCAAATATTTTTGCATACATAGTTTTTATTTTGCAACATTTATAAGTAAAACGTATTTTTATATCTTAAAAAACCGGACAGTGAACCGATGAACCAGTAGTCCGACCCGTAAAAACCTGAACCGATAGCCTCACTGGTTTGATCACCGGTCCGGTTTTTTAAACTATGTTTGGAACTCTTTCTCAGCCCACATGGACAATTTAACTTCAATATTATGTGCCATTTGGAAGTAAATAGTTTACATATAAACATGGTAATGTAGTCGCCAAAGATAAACCTACGAAGATTTGCAGTGTTGCCAGGTATAGGTACATGTGCATGGTGGCTCCCAAGTCCCATGAATTTGTGGCACTAAAGTAAATTAAATATAATATATAGCATGTATGCTTTTAAAATCAATTGAAGTGTACTATATCAGTAGATTTATGAATGATGCTCAGACATGGATGCATCAACGCAATACACAAATCATCATCACAGCTGTTTGTAATTTTCCAAAAAATGTTGATAACGTGATATATGGTATGCTTGGTTTGATACCAAAATTTGGATTACTAATGTTTCGGCAAGCAAAGAAATTGGCTACTAACTGTTTGGCTACCAAATTGTCTAGCCTAACTCTAAAGCATTGTCAATTTTGTGCAAGTTTTGACATTGCCAAAACATTTTCTAGCCAAGTTTTGGTTGCAAACCAAGCACACACATATAATATGAAAAGAATGTTCTTGCCCCTTCTCTGTATACATTGTGTGCCCTATCTTGTAAATGTGTTTGGGACGTTGGAGCATTTTCTCCAACTTCTGGTCACAGAGGAGGCAGGGGACGAAGGCAGTGACGTGCAAGAGAGTTGGCAGTCCAACATCGATCTTGGCATAGCCAAGTGAAGAAGCCCATATGATCGGGAACCCAATCTTCCAGATGAGCCTCAACGAACAGGATCTCGCAGCACACAGGAAGAAGGCTTCATAGCCAAGCGCGTCCATGTTGTTACCAAGCTGGAACTACTGCATCACACGCCAGAGTCTCACGTATTGGACCCAACATATGGCGCTAAGAGCTCTAGCGATGCCCACAAAACCGTGGTCTACCGATCAGATCCTCCTCCATATTGCGCCGCTGGTGGCTCTTTGCATAGCGGTCGTGGATAACTTTAGCAATCTCAAATATGTCCGGCCCACTGATCCTCCCCAAACAAGGCAGTCTTCCCATACCTGACAATCATGGATTTCGAGATGAAGAAGATATCCCTCTCAATCGTTAACGAATTGCATGGTTTTGATTCTTCTGTGCAGAGCTGCCATGTCCGTGACAGTATCAACAGCCACCCAGTGCGTGTAAAGCTGCACACATCCAGTCCTAGCCTGACAGGTCGGCATACCATATCCTAAATTGACGTGGCAGTGAGCCCCTGTGCACACTGCTGCGATGAGGCAATAATTTTTTGCTTACCGTCTAGCTGAACTGTTATCTTGTTGATTGGGGACTTGCGTCCAGCCTATCTTGAGCTGGTTGGTATATTTCTAATCTATGATTGATGTGGAGGTTTGCATGGTCCTATTTTTGCAGTTCGCTGGTCACATTGATTACCTGAATATATGTTATTTACGCCTTTCCCTCTGTAAATTTGACTAGTTGATATTTGTGCTATTTTATTTAGAGGGACAAGTAATCGAGACAGATACCACAAATATCTTAATCAGACATCTCCAGCTGAAGAAAAAGGAGAGTGAGGCCAAAGACACAGGTTCTCGGACTACAGGGGAAAGCAGCAAGGGAAAAAGGTAAGACTGCTTCGCATGTAAAACATGTGCTCTATGTTGTGCTATTCGGGCATTTCTTTTGTTAGTAAATCTCTTCTTCCATTGTATAAAACTATGGATCCCTGTATGAGATGGATCAACCTTGTGGCATTTCCTGTTGCATTTAGCAGTTCGTTTGGCGTCTATATGGTTATTATGCAGTGATTTTCTTGTCACAATCTCCGGATCAAGCTTATTCAAATCCATGAGCTCTGAATTTCTTGTGCCGAGTTACTCATGTCTGTTAGTACGTCAAAACCTTTTTCTGCCTGTTTGTGATTCCATGTTTGATGTTCCTAAGGGAATCTTCAATTCGATCCAGAGATGAGGTCATAGGTTAATTTAAATTCCAATTTCTCATGAATTGAGAAAACTTTCTAAATTCATATGAGTTATTCCTTTTTTTATTTCCAATTGGATTTACATCAATTTTTTATTTACTCAATGAGAACATGTGTTATGTCTTGCAAGATTCAGTTGATGATAGGAGGGGTTGAGTATAGGATACCTACCTAGCTTTGGCTTGGGTCACTCTATAGTGGATTCAGTATAGGCACAATTCAATCATACTTCACTTCTGTCTGCAGTAAAAATATCTAATTTATGATTCAACAGAGCTGTTGTTACTCTGAGTACATTGCTCCTGTGAGTGGATTTTTTAGTATTTCTGGATGTATTATTTCACATAGTTATTCAGTTCAGATGCAATGTTCATGAATAGCTTTTCCATTGACAAAGGTCATCAGTATTTATCGAATGCTTAAAATTGATCTGGCTATTGTGAACTTGCAGCCAGGGCCTCAACGATTAGGCACAAAGTTGATTGCCTCACTATGTTCTGAAGTTCAATTGTAGCATGTACGATTTTATTGAAACATATGTTTGCAACTGATGGCGTTCATTCCTTAAAATGCCAGTTAGGTTATTGTAAAACTTGGACATCTGGGTTTGGAAGAACCGTTATTTTTAGAACTTGAAAGTCTAGGCTTAGAAGAACCGTTGAAGTGTACCATTCGTGTTGCAGGCTCTTGACGTAAACCCCGCCACCACAGTTGATTTGTCTAGGCTATTGTATTTGTTTCCTAATAAAGCCTTTTTGTATATAGGCTCTTGATGTAAACCCCGCCACCACAGTTAGCAGGTGTCGTTCATGAATTTCTGTAGCTTTGCAATTAGAAAAAGATAGAAGTGATATGGAACTAAGGACCTAAGAAATGAATGTTAAGGGAGTAACTACAGTAGCAATCTGGTATGATCTTGTGCATGAAGTTTGTGCAGTTACTACAGAATGTGGATATTCTGTTAAAAATCATTTAATGCTCTCGATGCTGCAACTTTAGTTGCTTTCACATTTTTTGTATGTCTGATCATGACTGATCTTTGAGTGTTATTACTACTCGAGGTATACCGACCTACTTCTCAAGACTTGTATAAACTTTATATTCCATTCAAAAAGGCTTTTATTTATCTTCACCCTCTTATCAGTGACTTCACGAAACTTAAATATCGAAGTAACTGTATTTCTATTTCTCCAGATCGGCTGCCAGAAGTTTGGATGTGCAAAATTCATCAAAAAGGCCCAACTTGGGTAATTCTTCTGGACTGCCTTCCTCTGGTAAGTGCCTTAATAATGTTCTTCACCTCTGAGTCTTCTACTTCATCCATCTGTGAGTAAACGGGATGGATGTTGTGATAGTGCATAAGGTGTGAATCTTAGAGGCAGATAGAGCAAGGGATATCTGTCATACAGTGTTCAGCAGAACCAATTTTGTCTAATTTGATTGAAGTGGATATCATGATTTTTGAGTCGCCGAGTCAAGTCAAGTCGCCATGGCTGCGACTAGTGACTTGCTGGTTTGAGTCAACGACTTGGCTTGATTAGTCGCCCCAAGTCGCCCCAGCAGTAGAAAGAGCACACCTGCACATGATTCTCTCCTGGCATAGCCCATTAATGCCATATATGAGTAAAATTTATCGCAGCCAGGCTGGCCAGGCCCAGCACGGCCCAACTAAACCACTCCCAGACTAGCCCAATCGCTAAACCTAAGCACCCCGTGTCCCCATCACGTGAAACCTCCAACCGCCGCCAGGCACTCCCACACGCAGCCTTTCTCCTCGAACCCTCTCCTTCCTCTGCGTCGCCGGCGAGGAGTGGCGGTGGCTCGAACCCCTCCCCTCCAACCATCTCCTTCTGCGCCGCCGGTGAGGAGCGGCGGCGGCTCGAGCCTCTCCTCCCTCTGTGCCGCCGGCGAGGAGTGGCGGCGGCTCGAACCCCTCCCATCCAACCATCTCCTTCTGCGCCACCGGTGAGGAGCGGCGGCGGCTCGAGCCTCTCCTCCTGAGCTCTACCCTTTCTCTCCATTCCATCCTTTTCTCTCTGAAATCCAGCGAGACAGACCGGCGCAAGGACTTGGCGACTCTCTGAAATCCATGTATAGTCGCTGGCGAGCCAGAAAGTCGCGCGACTTGCTCCGTGAGTCAAGTCGCCTGCGCGATTCAGCCACGCCGCAACGACTTGGCGACTATACGGCGACTATACGGCGACTATACAGCGACTATACGGCGACTCAAAAATCATGGTGGATATTAGTTATTAGCTTCCATCCAACTTCTTACGAAAAATTCCGTTTTGACTTATAAGTGAATCAAGTCTATCCATAGCTTTTCTATGTTATCGAGCCCTACTTCTAGATTTAATAGTAATCACATATCTTCTCATATACTTGAGATTTATTAGTAGTATATTTCTTTATCATGCATGCTTTAGCATTTTAACATGTCAAATATACGCACTCTTGTCTATTTTCCAAAACCCAATAGTTTGTTGTTTCACCGATCTGATGGATAGTTTAACCTTGCAGAAGAAGCAATATCTGGCTTTTCACAGCATACACTACAATCCTTCACTGTAGAGAGGCTGCGTGCACTTCTCCGACAAAGAGGTTTCACAACCAAAGGGAAAAAGGTAATGTTCCATATGCTTGAATTTCTTATTCTTAATTTATATCCATTTGAATTCTTGGGTTAAAACTGTAGACTTTATTGAAGATAACTTCATTGAAGATCAAGTGTATGTTATACATTTAAAATCTTGGATAATTCTGATATGCTCCACAACACTTAAAAATACTTTTAATTGTGTCTATTATAGAATATTCAAGTGTTCTGAGAAACCTACCTATGGTATACCAGGCTAGTAAGTTTTACAATGACTTAGCCTTAAAGGTAAAATTCATTTGAGAGCAAAATCCAAACATCTGCGATGCCAGTCATTGTGTTTGTTGAAATATGGTAAAGATGAAATAGTACAAAATTTCGGAAAAGAAAAGCAAACCTGTCTTCTTGAGGCGCCAGTGATGCTGTATGGATTATTGTTTTTCATATGATGCAATTCGTGGTTTTGTGCTTATTCACCTTAGTCTATGTCATTATCTGTGTTAGAAAAGATGGGTATTATTGTAAAATGATGCTGAGGTAGTGTTTATTCTTGTTGTCGCATGCATCACCCAGTTTGGGATCACCCATCTTATGGAAAAAATACTAACATTATGGTGGCCTTATGTAGGACGAACTGATCACTCGCTTAAGAGAATCGCAGAGTTGATATCAATCTCAAAGTTTCTGCTCTTTGCGTGGTTGAACTTGCAATGTAAAACGTTGGTGTGAACTATCAGGTGTACCTGTTGACTGTTTGTTGTTTTATGAATTCAGGTGATGTAGTGATTTACTCATGTTCTGATGTTCAGCATTGAGAGCTTATGATGAGTTGGATGTGTTGTAGTGAACTTTCACTAGTTTATGCCTCTCAGAGTACTTGACGCCTTCTTGAATTCCTTTCTTGATACTATGATTTTGGTATTCCCTCCGATTCAAATTAATGTTCTTAAATTTATCGAATGTATCTAGCATTAAAACATGTCTATATACATCTGAATCTAAACAATCTGAGAACATTAATTTGGATCGGAGGGAGTATAGGAACTTCATGTATCTAGACAAATTTAAGAATATTAATTTGGATCGGAGTGAGTATATAAACTTAATCGTTACTCCGTCTTTCCTAAGTGCAAATATCACAACGAATGTGCTACTTGCTAGTACAATGGGAATCCACTTGTTGCAAACAAAAGATTTCATTTTTGACATAAATTGCAAAAATTGTAAAAACATATAATTCAACTAGTGATGTCTTAACAGTAACTATATGGGTCCCATTATACTATAATAGAGCCACACCACTACAGCCGCACTCACGGGCAGAAAAAGAACAAGCAGACAATACATAAACAGAGCAAGCAGACATGTCAATAGCATCCAAACTCGACCCAGACATGTCAATAGCATCCAAACTTGACCTGAGCGACGCCTAGACACGGATCTAAGGCGAGCACGACGCATGGACGTTCCTGGGCGCTCTGACGCTTGGGCGACGACTTTAAAATCATGTCCTTGCCCTCTCCTCGTCTTCAAATAAGCAGCGCTCGATTTCCCTGTACCAAATCGATCGAGGTTTCAGATCGAAATCAAGCGTTCAAATCAATCTAGGCTTACGAAGTTTGAGCTATCCATGCCTCGAGAGATGAAGCGATAAAACAAGAACCATGCCGGTGAGAAGCCGGTCTCCAAGAACAAGGCCGGGCATGCTGTGTTTAGGAGGTTCCTATGGAGTTCGGGCACGCATCGCCTTCACTTCACCTGCATGACGCACATCACGTGCCTCGCCAACGACCGCCTCCCACAATCCCGACCTGTTCAGCGTGATTGCTCTCAAGCTAGAGGACGCCCGTGATTGCTTTCATTTGGTAAGAGAAATCAATACAGTAATGGAGCAAAGATGGTACTAGTATTTTGAATGGAAACAACAATATTTTGAATGGGGGTCAATCCATTTGGTTGCAACTGGTTATTATATTCTGCCAAAAACAAAGAAGCTAACTACTAATGTGAATTGATGCTGGAGATTTCCTTAAGGTTACAAACATCGTAACCTTACTAATGGCGATCTGGTTCAGTGACAGGCAGGTAGAGAGAAGAGCGCTCGATTATAGAATTCTCTGGCAAGTGTCCAGCTCATGGTTCTTCAAAAATTAAAATTCTATAGAGGGTTGTTACAGTTGCAGACTTTTTCTTTTTACTTGTCTGTGGGAATAGCTGGCTTATTACTACATACTAGTAAAAGGTACGTGCTATGCACAAATATGGATAATAGTATTACGTCTGTTTTACAGTTATGAACAATTGAAGATTAATAACACAAGCAAAAATGTTTTACGGAACTATTTTCAGGCACTATTTGACACATTGCCGGTGCCATTTTGACCGTTTCTTGCTAAAGATCTACTCCCTCTGATCCAATTTAATTGTCGCAAGTTTAGACAATAAATCGCATTAGAGAGAATGCAATATTTTGCTCTTGAATTGGCCGGATTTTCAAAGTTGGCTGTGAGACGCGCACACTTCCCCCTCCCCTAGCCCAGTTGCTTTGAAAGTCGTGCACAGGTGGCCGGGTCTCTCCCGAGCCCTCTCGGCGGAATAGCCAGGGGGAGGTGGCGGCGGAGGGACACCGGAGTAGTTTTAGGTGGTAGATGTTGTAGTTTCTTTGGCCTTGTGCCGGTAGTGGGCCTCGTGCCTGTAGTTTGGAGCAAGCGTTCAGATTTCGATCAGATTTGGAGGCGTGGGCTTCGTCGGCGTCTTCTTCCTCCTCTAGTTCGAGGGGAAGACGAAGGAGTGCGGCTCAGCTCCCTCAAATAAGATCAAGTTGGGTCGAGCTTTCCTATGGAGGAGTGTTGGTGGAGATGGGCATCTTCTGGCCTGCGGTGGTGGCAAGGAGAGGACGCAGGCCATCTCCTCTTACTCTGGCGTAGGTGCTTGGCGGGGCGACCCTCCGCAACAGTGGAGTCTTGCTGCTTTTCTCCCTCTAGCCAGTCATGGCGGCAAGGAGAGGAAGAGTGGCAACCTGCCTCTCTGCGGTTGGGGAGGTCGGAGGTGTGGAGGCGCTGGTGTTGCACCTTGTTGGAGCAATATCTTAACGGCGGGGTCGTCGTCGACTCAATCAGCTAAAGGGCAACCGCTCCATCTTCCGGGCATCTCTTCTTCGACGACGCATCGACGGCAAGATTCTGTCCAGTCGCAGAACTCATCGGCTGTAGGGCAGCCGCTCCCCCTGTTCGTCGTGCTGCTGGCACATGGTTGTTTTCCTTCATGCCATGGTGCCGACTGAGAGGTCTTCCGGCTCCGAGAAGGTGTGCTCCCGTTGCTCCACTCCAAGTGGCAAAGTCCCCGGTGGTGGTGCAGTTGACAGTGCTCGGCAGCGATCTGGATACGGCGGAGAAGGAGCAAGAAGAAGTCCAGGACCCGATCACGTTTCGGCAGTTAGTTTTAGGGTGTTCTTTGCAATTTCATAGGGCCATGTTGTATTTTCTTTTTCTTCTGAGGCCCTTATTGTAATTGTTTTTCCACCGACGATATTTTATGGCAGCATCAGGTCTTTCTAGACCCCTTCTCCGTTATAAAAAATCAAAGTTGGTTGTGCAGGCATGTGAAACTAATACAACTACATGGACTGATTTGGTAGTAAAACTTCATTCTAGATTATTTTTCATATCTTCTCTTTTTTTTTTGAACGGATTTTGCATCTCTTCTAGTTGAGTATTTAGGCATGCAAGTATGCAACAGACACGGGATATTTTATGGCTAAAGTTTCACACCAGTCAAAAGCGAGGGAGCAGTGAACCGGGAGAATTCTAGAACATCCTACCAGGATTGCTTTTGGCGCATGTCCGTACGGGAGCGAATCCCTGAAGTTTCAGCCGTTGGATCACTTGGGTTGGGTAATGATGGACGACAGATGATCACCCAATGGAACAGATCAACGGCTAATATTTGGTTATGCATCATCGTGATGGCTAATCCAAATTCAAAACTCGTGTACTATAGTAGTAGATATGAAAGTGGAGGGTTTCATCTATCCATTAGAGAGCCAAATCAGCATTTGGTACCGTAGATGTGCATCTATAGTAACCAACAGCTACAGTGTCCCGATTCTCTACATTTTCTGTGTGACGTTTTATCTAAAAGCTGTCCGCGATCTCCACGATGGATCGACTGGCGTCTAGGGCCGTCTCCTCTTCTCCCCCTCTAGCCGCTGTCTCTCTCTCGAGACGGCTCAGGGATCTCTTTTCCTTCCCGAGGCAGGTGGCGGCGCGGTGGAGGACCTCGACGCCGTCCTCCTCCTCGTGTTTCCCCACCGCTTTGACTGGCCCAGTTAGAAGCATCCCGCAGTCTCCCTATCTATCGGCAGCTTCCAGGATCTCCATGCGCCTCCAGGCGGCGGCGGGCCGTCGCTCCTCCAGCCGGTTGCCGCCACCAACTCTTTTGTTTCCCCCATCCCCTCTACGTTGGTCGTGCCGCCCCGTGTCCCCGCCTATGGTCGCAGTGATGAATTGGGGCTAGGTCATTGCGGAGGTCAGGCTAGCCCCGAAGGGGAACGGGGGAAGAGACGCCACGCACGGCAGCAGAGCTCCTCGATGTCGCTCTTGATGTCCTCAGTGGAGAGTGCGCCCTTCCAGGCCACGGGACGGCAACGTTGATGCTGACGGTGGAGTGGATGTTTTCCGGCACCCTCCGGCAGGGAAGAAGCCCAAGCGCCCATTCCCATCCTCGAGCTTCCCCTACCCCAAGGCTCGAGCGCTATGGCACCGACTTTGCGCTAGGGACAGACGCTGTTCCACGTTGCGTGGTAGGCGACCAGGTGAGTTCAAGGCCTCAAGCATCCCCTACCGTGTTCTTATCGGTTCCCCTCACAACCATATTTCTCCCTCTCAAGATTGAGGCAGCTCCACGGAAGACGGTGCTACCGGCTGCTTTACCGATGAGCCCTAGTGAGCGCACGTGGTGCATCAGGAGGACCCTCGCTACGCGTCGGCTGCGTCCGCATGGCCGCGAACAGGGGAACGTCTGTCGGACCTACAGGTGCCTACATAGTAAAGGTCCGGTTTCACCGTGTGCTCGATGAATGCCTCTGCGATGACGCCAACATCAACCTTCAAACCTGCTACAACGAGGTGGGTCCTCAGTCCAGAGCTCTTCTCCTCGTATCTCTACACCAAGTTGACATATTTGTTCAGATTTATCTTCATTGTGGTTTGTGCACACAACCTGTTTGGATGATCTAGAGAAGATGGTGACCAAGCAATCTACGTAGGTAGCTAGCTTTATCTGCTTCTCGATTCTGGTAACTATGTATTAATTTGAAAAACTCTGAACTGAAAGGTCATGTGTTCCCCCTGCTTTAGTTTAGCGATGAAGGTGCTTTCAGAGAATCCCTGATTTAGTTTGTGCAGCAGTTCTTGACTGACACAAAGAATTTTCCTCATTTGGTTTTTGCAGTAGTTCTTGACTAACACTGAAAGTTGCCCAAGCAGCCAAAATGCCATGCTCTTCTGCCTTCTCCGCAGTACTGACACAGTCGGGTGTGCTGCACGGAGACAGCTGCGCGCGCGGTTTTGACGGTGCAAGATCTTTGCGAACCAAACATCATGTTGTTCAGGTATGGAGGTAACATGGTGCTTCAAGCTGAGGTTTTCTTGCAGAATGGGTGTCTAAAGGAGTACAATAAAACACATTATCTATGCATAACTGATGGTGCAAGGGTGCCAAGCTCTGCACTCCCAGAATGTAAGGCAATACATTGAGCCAACTGTTTCATGTGGAATTAGTGCAAACTTACATATGAATTTCCTTTGTTCCAAACGACCCTGGACAACTTGATTATTCATGATGTCTATTTTTCATCTCAGATACAATTGTGGCAGGTGGTAAGCGGCTTGCAGCTGCAGCTGCCAGCAAGAAAAGGAAAAAAAGGAAAATAGATGGTTTACGCAATTTCTGCATAGAGGTTGAGATAATTGATTCCTCACTTACTAATCCCGACTATGATAGCATCTTACTGTGTTTTTGCACGCCTGATCGAGGGTAATTATTGATTTGCCTACTCCATGTTGTATATATATGCAATGTTTTCACCATCAAAAGGGAAAATACCTTTGCTCAACTGAAGAACTATGCAAATAGCAAGTATGTAACCATGTGCTGGTCCAGAGGTTCTTTGCTGAACCAACAATGTGGTGGAACCATACACGTCAGAGAGCTGAACTAGGAGTTAGTAACATGCTTTTATTTCAATGCCCGCAACTATTTTGGGATGTATGGTTAACTGGATAACTAAACCAGAGTTCCTACTGTTCTGGTTTATCATGTTACAATAGTAAAATTTATTCTTTTCTTGGGCTCATGCCACTACTCTACTTGGAATCTTACTGATGAAGCTGTCAACCAGATAGTATTAATCCACAACGTTATCTATAATTTTTTTGCAAGCATCAATATCATCTCACGGGCGCGGCGTGTCGCCGTGCCAAGTTTCCTAGTTAGTAGGTAAAGGTTGTGGCTATTCGCTCCATGAAGCCATGTCATTTGCAATACATGACATTCAGGAATCGGGTATTCTAATTTATCATTATTTTGACAAGCACGCGCCATTTATGTGCACTCGGGACATCATCGGTAAAACTTAACATGCCTCTTTCAATGATATTAGTTAGTACAGTGTGAATGGATGGTAGGTGAAATTATGCTCATTTCCCCGTTTCCGGAGCAAAGCAAGTTGTACTCTTGGATATCCGGACCACTGTCTATAAAAGAGCATGCACACTAAAAAGTATGTGTTTTCGTATTAGCAATCAAGTATATCCGGCAATTGTTGCTTTAAGCAATGTTGCCCCTTCCTGGTACGATAGCGTGCTACGAAATTTCCCTTGAAGAGTAGAATATCCGGCAATTGTTGATTCAAGGGAATGTTTCATTTAATGATCGTTGGTGTTTAATCAGAGATGCTGAAAATCAGAGATGCTCCTTTGGAATGGGAGGCATCAGGACCCATGATTGGACTAATTGATCCTTCCTAAAAACGAGTTTGCATGCATAGAGCAAGTTTCTAAAACCACAAAACACTTATTTTAGAACGGAGGGAGTACTTTATTTCCACAACAGCCAGCAGCTAGTGAGCGTCACTGTCGTGCGCCATCTAGCACAGTGAGGTGCTAGTAGAATTCCCGGCACCACCAGTCAAACGCTATCAATCTATGGGAATTCTGGTCCTTTGTATTTCCTCTAAAAACAAAGAGGATAACTAATGTGAACTCATGCTAGCTGGCGATTTTCTTAGTTTACAACATAATGCATCATAACCTTACTAATGGCGATCTGGTGCAATGGTGGGCAGATACACGACCCGTTTCCTTTTTCTGTTTTTTATTCTTTTATTAGTATATATTTGTCTTTTTTAATTGGGCTGATAGGTGGGACCTGGTCGAACTCAGCAAATCGATCCCTGGCAAGTGGGTCCCACTAGTTAGAAATGGTGTCAATTCGTTGTCAATTCTGTTTTAGTGCGAATGTCAATTCTGTTTTAGTGCGAATTGCAAAATCTGCAGTAAAATGGTCACATTTTGCGAAATTAACGGAGGGTGGTGGTTTTCCGAACATTTGACAGGAAGTGGTGGTTTTATGCTAAAGCTCTATATACGCGGGACATCATTGGAGTTTCTCGGGTAAAACTAACAAGGCCTCTCCCAATAATAGTAGTTGGCATAGTGTGAATAGATGGTCCCATCCTGAGCAAACCAACTTGTACTCTTGGATACCCGGATCACTGGCTATAAAAGAGCATGCACAATAAAATGTATGCATTTTCGTATTGACAGGCAAGTATATTCGAAAATTGTTGCTTTAAGAAATGTTTTCCTGTCCTGACATGAAAGCGTTCTATGAAGAAATCGACCCCTCAAATAGTAGAATACCTGGAAAATTGTTGCTTTAAGCAATCATTCATATGATGATCAATCTGGTTGGTGTTCAATCAGAGAGAGAGAGAGCGCGGAGATGGGATAATGCGTACCTCGAGTACCTGCTCGTTTGGAACAAGAGGCATCGGGACCAAGGGATGGACTAAGTGTTTTTTCTTAAGGACGAGTCTGTAGTGGCGAACTTTCTTCATTGTACCGCGCACCTAGTTGTATGACACAAAGTTGGTCGCTTGATAGCAATATGTCGCTACTACCACGGGGAAAGCGTAGAAAGCAGATGGCAGAGGCAATGAGCGGGACAAGCATATCATGAACTTGCACTAGGAAGGTCCGAAGGCCAATTCGAAGTAGCGGATGTGCACTCAAGTCAATGGGCCGCAGTGGTCTCAGTGGAAGTGTGATCTTTTTCTTTTGACCTTAAAATCCACAATTCATTCATGAATACATCTCTGACAAAGAGAGGCACAAGAAACTCGGATGGTTAAGCACGTGCCATTAATATGTAGTTGCGACATCAATATATCATCGGTAAGGCTTAGCATGTTGGTACGGTGTGAATAGATGGTAGGTGAAACGATGCACATTTCCCTACACCCTGAGCAAACAAAGGTTGTACTCTTGGATTTCTGGATCACAGCTATAGAAGAGCATGCAAACTAAAATGTAAGTGTTTTCGTATAAAAAAATCCCTTGAAATGTTGGATATTCTACTCTGTAGGCCTCGTTCGGCACGCGTGGATAAACAGAGTAGAATATCGACAATTTTTGTTTTGAGCAATGTTGCATATTATGACCGATCTGGTTGGTGTTTAAATAGAGAGAGTGTATAGAAAGAGTAGCACATGTAATTGTAGTACTTGCTCGTTGGGAACGAGAGGCACCAGGGCCCTTGAATAGTGGTTGTTCCGTCCTAAGAACAAGTTTCTCCACACGAAGTTTCTTTAGTGTGACACACTGTATGCCACACAGTTTTTTTACCAGTGGAAAACGGGCCTATAGTCCTGGTTCGTAGAGGCCTTTAGTCCCGGTTGTCCATCCGAAACTACGAAATCAAAACTAAAGCCCCTCATTTAGTCCCGATCACCGAGACTAAAAGCCCTCACGGGGCTGCAGTCGATCACGGGACAACATGGCTAAGTGATCCTACTCATATTGGACCCCGTGCTCAGGTAGTTTGGCCTATAGTAGAGCAAGAAATATTGAATGGTGATGTAGGCGGGGGTTTCCGAGCAATCCAAATAACCTCTGGCTTTTTTCAGCTTTGGCGAGCATCTGGAATAACTAGTGAATTACAACTCTATTGTACTGTATACACGGATACATGATCTGCTATACCCGCTTGTGAAAATTTTGAAATAAAGACTAAACCCCCTCTCCTCACCCCCATATCCAAATAAAAAAAAACGGTAAGTAAAAATAAGTTTTAATTAAAGAGAAGAATCAATGGATTCATGATTAAACCTCTCCTACTTCTTGTATTTTTTTTACAATTTTGGTTAAGTGAGGAATCAAATATGTTTTTTTTAATTATTATTTTCAATTTTTGCTTAAACTTTTGAATTGTTTGACTCGTTAGTCTCTCACTTGAAATATTTTTAACACTAACTATACTTAATCTTAGGTAAAATTACACTTATGATCAAACTTTCCGGTCGGTCACCCATCCTGGCACTACTTCACCCCCATCACACTTAACTTCTCCATTCCATTAGGATGTCCTTCCGTGAAGGACATTGTACCTTGTTGTCAAGACTACTATATCAATCCTATTAACTCATATCAATATATCACACGTATTTATTTTTCAAAATTACAAACAACTATTTAAGTAAATAAAAATAAATAAGTAATAATAATATTTTATTCCAATGAAAATAAAAAACTAATTAAAATAATATTTTATTCATTTTTGCCATTTATTCATTTAATACATAAATAATATCTTTAAATCTGTAATCCAAATTCGACAAATAATATATCCATTATTATCAGAAAAATGTGAGGAATCCAACTATGACATAAAAAATGTACTAAAAAAATTTAATTTTTGAAATAACTTTTTTCCTTTTCGAATTTTAAAAATCTAAAAGAATCTAAAAATATTTTTTGCATGTTTTGATAGGTTGTACATTCTTTCTGACATCATATGCAAAAGTTGTGGTCATTTGAAGTTTTCATGACATTTTTTGCAAATTATGTCGAAATTCATGTTTGTTAATTTTTAATAACAACTAAATCACTTAATATAACTACAGTTCGAATGGTTTTATTTTTAGAATTTTTATATTTTTTGGCATGTTTTTGAAACTAGAAAAGGCGATCTCCTCTCGGGGGTGGGGTGGGGGGTGGGGGTGGGTGGATAGCTGTTCTCCTGCTACGGCAGGATTTTTGCCCGTTTTCCTACCGCGGCAGAACCCGTGATTTTTTTGCCCGTTGGTAATAGTCCTGGTTGGTATTACGAACCGGGACTAGTGATTGACCTCTAGTCCCGGGCCATGATACCAATCGGGACTACATGCTCCCGCACATGGGACTGGCTAGCGCGAGCCCTCTAGTCCCGGGCCGTATCACGCCCCGCGACTAGAGGTTCGGAACGGCCCGGGACTAGAGCTGCCCCGGCTTCCTAGCCGTTGGAGTCAGGACGAATCGGGATTAGAGCTCACACTAGTCCCGGCCCATAACCCATCCGAGGCTAGAGCCAGAAGTCGCTCCAAACCGAAGCCCTTGTTTCTACTAGTGACGGCTGATCCTTCTTCATATTAGTACACATCCATCCATTACTTTGGTGGACATTTTATTTCACTACACCATGTAGATAGTCTATGAGACCCAGATTCCAACTTTATCAATGCCACATATAGATTATCTAGCTGGGGAGATCCAAGCGTATTTTATTTTTAGTGATTAATACCATGTGCTAATGACCATACATCTGCGCATATGTATGTTGGGAAAAGCCATTTTTTAGGGAGTTGCGGAAAAGCCTTTTGACAAAACAATCATTAGCCACAAATTTATGTTCATATCTTATGATATTATATTTATCATAATATAGACAATGGCTAATTGAAGTGTTAATGTTAGATCTAGTAGCATGAATAAATATGAACCCATAAATTTAATTGAAGAACTTTCAAGCCTGTAAAGACGATGCCCTCGCATTTGTGACGGTCACTATTGTAGTTATATACAACACTAGAAACTAATGATTTATGGCATATGCGCCCATAAATTGCACACTTCAGTGGATGGTAGATGAAGTGTTGAATTATTAGTAACCTGGATTGTACTTCATTCATCTTAAAATAGATGTCGCGGGTTTGTCAAAATTTGGATGAATCTATATACTAAATAGTGCCTAGATTCATTCAAATTTTAATAAATCTGCGATATTTATTTTGAGACGGAGGAAGTACTATTCATAGATATATGTATCTACTATACTGTTTATATATAAAATACCTTCAATGCATCTCAATCGCGCACAAAGGAAGAAAAATGGTGTTAGGAAAGAACATAGGATAGTACTTATGAGCCTAGTGAATCTTGATCAAGTGATATTTTGCTTAAGGTCTATCATTGTCAGGAAACCATCAGTAATCTTAGGCATAGAAGAGCAGTAATTTGGAACATGCAATGCACACTTTATGATTATGCATTTATGCATTATGTAATTTTCAGTACACATGAAAGTGAACTGGCATCGTTCATTGTCATGGGCATTTGTAGGTGGCAAGGAAGTTGGTGTGGAGAGAGAGAAGACGGAACATGGAGTTAATTAACTCACTCTCACATCAAAGCTTATGTTTTACACTACTTAGTACATATAGATGATGGATAAAGGTCGCACTTGTCCTATGCATCTTGGTACTACTCCGTACTCCTACTTGATAGAAGATGGTCTCATATATATATTTCACCGACTATCCCAACATACATCTCAACTATTCATTAGAGAGAACAAGATGCTATGATCCACGAGAAGGGACAACCAAGGGTATAAGTGTAAGATTGCAGCACTTGCGTGTTTTAGAACAGCAAACATGTGATCCGAGTATCATCACATGTCATGTTCGTTTGTATATGAATGGGAGGTGTCGAGACATCTGAATCCTGAAAAGTTGGAAAAGCTTGCTCCATTGTGCATGAGAATGGTGGAGGTAGGTGCTTTCCATATGACCTTGAAAAATATGTTGTTTCTCTTCTAATGAGCAGATGCCAGCTAGTTCATTCGTGCCTTGATCATCATGTGTGTGCCGGTGGCCAAACCAACTATCTGAGGAGTCGAAGGAGTTCACATTGGGTGTCCCACGAGAAGACAACTCAACAATAGAGAAAAATGAATCCTTACGCCAGTCATTTATTCAGGGTAGTTCTCCTGCTGTTATTCAAAATATATTCATGGTAGTTTCTACAATAAGTTTATCTCTTTATGAAGTGTTGTTCCTCTTGTTTGTGTGGCTTATAATACTCGTGCTGTTGCAAAGAACTCTGTATGAAACTTATAGTTCCATGTTCATATTGAGCCAAATTGCATAACAATAGCTCCATGCTTGTTTTTACAGTTTCAAGATCTTAGTCGGACTAATGATCACTTGTTGCAAAAACACAAAAAGGAATGAGAATATCAAACCAAAGTAGGCTCGAGTGAGAGCCCAAACCCATTAAATTTCCAAATTGGATGTCATAGTTCTATTTTTGTAGGAAAAAATCTATACTTTTTTGAACATTAAGATATATAACATTAACTCGCATAGTGCATTGAGGCTCTGAAGAACAGAGCAAGATACAAGCGAGAAAAGTGGCACAACCCGAATACAAATGTGATAACTCTATGACGCCGACACCGAAGACTTCAAAAGGAACCAAAGGACGATCACTCATCCATCGACAACTCGGATCCGAAAGTGCTGCATCTGTAGTCTTCAAAAGCCTCTATGCTCCATAATAGTTGGTGCCCTACGGTTGGCTCTCCCAACAGTCTATATGGTGTATGCATCTGAGGTAGAGTAATAATGAGTTATAGATACTGAATGTCCTTCACCGAGCTCAAACTCAGGTGTCCCCGCAGTTGAATCTAAGGAACCACAACGAAAGTGTTGTCATCCACTTCTAGAGGATCAACATGAACTATGGGAAGTCAACACCATGCTAATCATCGTACCAACATAACCGTGTATAGCTGAACTTGAAAGGAAAATCTTGCTTGATTTAGTATATAGCATTGCCATCGATATGCTTCAGGGTCATAAATAACTTATTCTTATATGACTGCGATTCAACAATAGGGACCTCCTCAATATTGGTGACAGTGGAACCACTAGTCTTGCCCTTAATTGACAATACATGTGTGAATCATGTAGATATTACGTTAACTCGATAGGTTCACACAAAGTTGTTGATTCTAATTAAAATAGTCCAAGTTCTAGGCATCATGCTGAATTGACCCTAAAGTAGACTCCGCAATCTCTAACTCATAAAAAGAAGCAAAGACCGCGTACGCAAAATTGGAGACCGGAGCGCGACCAGGGCTCGCCCAAGCTAGTCCACCACATACACCACCACAACCCCCCAATCCTTCTCTCCCTCACCACCGTGGCCTACCGAGAGGAGAATCAGAGCACTAAGGTCGCCATGACAGAACCGGCAACGCGAGTTGAAGAGGATGCCCGCCACGTGCTCCTTATTCTCGTTCTCCCTCCTTGGGAACAGTTCAAAGAAGTCGCCCACAGACCACCTGGTGTCGCGCCACTGCATCAGCAGCCGAATGTGGGCCACCGAGATTGCTCTCCATCTTCCCTGGGACCTAAATCTCGCCGGTATCCCCAACTGCCCACCACCACGATGGCGATCAAAGAAAATGCCAAGCAGATCTTGGTCCCCACCAGAGCCAACGAGCTTATTTAGGCCGCCCCTTCCAGATCTGCCACAAGCTAGTATTGTCCACCATGGACACAAGCAGACCAGCAACATGAAGGCTCCCCAAACCGTTGCTCGAAGACAATGGAGAACAAGGAGGCGACGCCATTCATCTAGATTCCATGGAAGGACAACACACAACCCTAGACTACAACTGTACAGGGAGGGTACCCTCATCATGCTAGACGCCGATGACCACCGGAGAAGGGAGGGGAGGGGCCAGTCAGACCCAGATATGTAGGAAGGAGGAGAAGAGTTTTTTTTATATGAGGAGGAGAAGAGTTGGGAGTGGCGAAGAGACGAGAGGATGGTCTGGTACTCTGTAGGAAAATATATAAGTTGTTTGAACTTATAGAAGGGCCGCTACTTAAATTTTCTTCCCACACAATACTCCATTGTTGACAAGAGGGCCTAACTTTATGTGAGACATCTGATTATTTGATCATACGGATGGTTTTTTTGAAACGGAGGCAAAAGCTTTGCCTCATCTCATTTAATTGAGAAGGAGGTTATAACAAAGTTCGGTTACAAGCGAGCAACAACAAGTGCCTGCAAAAATAAAAGCCTACTCTCCCGGCATGATAGATCCCAAATGTTTTGCCCCGGCCAAGACCCAAAGCCTCGCCTCCTCCTTGATTTTTTGGAGTATCAAAGTTGGCAAAGTAGATATTTTGCGGAAGACCCTCGCATTCCGTTCGTTCCAAACCTCCCACGAGACTAGCATGAGGAGAGACGCCATAGATTTCCTCCTAGTGTCATTTGTGAACAAGACTAAATTCCACCAATCTTCAACGGAGTCACATAAGGCCGAACTTGTAGTGTCGATATGGTGGATCCCAAGCCAAAGAACCACGGAGTTCCAGATCCGGATGGTGTAGCGGCACTTGAAAAGAAGATGTGCCGCGGATTCGTCCTCCCTCTTACAGAGTTGGCAAACGCCACGGTTTGGGCATCCTCGCCTTTGAAGTCGCTCGGCTGTCCAAACCCGGTCTTGTAGGATCAACCATGCGAAAATCTTGCACTTGGGAGGAGCCCAATTTTTCCAAACTAACTCCGGCATCGGAGAGCGTACGAGGCCTTCAAATTGTGCTTTGTAAGCAGAGTTTGCTGTGTAGATCCCCGAGCTAGTAAATTTCCAACAAATGTCATCCGCCACCCCTTCCTGAAGATGCATCTCTCTTGCCATAGTCCAAAGTTCCACAAACTCGGAGATGTGTTGAGTAGTGAGACCTTCAGTTGTATTTATGTTGTTTATCCAATAATCATCGACGAAGCCCTTTTTGACGGTAAACTTCTTGCGAGTTGATAGCTCAAAGATGGAGGGTGCAATGTCCTTTGGTTTCCTCCCATGGAGCCATGGCTCATGCCAAAAGCTCGCAATGGTCCCATCCCCAATGGTAATAGTGGTCGCCGCATAAAAGAACTCCATGTCCGCCTTATCACAAGGGTGGTCACAACCAATCTAAGCCTTATTTGGATCCTTCCATTTGATCCAAGGCCACCTCAAACGAAGAGCTCTAGCAAATTTATCTAGATCCATGATACCAAGGTCTCCCTTATCCTTTGGCCTACAAACAATTTTCCAATTCACTTTGCATTTTCCACTGGATACCTTATCCGCCGCCACCCAAAGGAAAGCCCGTTCCAACTTATTAATAGAATGTAGGATGCCGGGAGGGATCGCAAGAGGGGTGATGTGATGGATGGCTTGAGAGGTGATCACCGATTTGATGAGGGTGCCTCTACCAGCTGCCGCGATGTGCCTCCCATGCCACAGAACAAGCTTGGCGGCCACCTTGTCAACAAGCGGTTGCACATCAATAGCTTTGAGGTGCCTAGTGGAGAGTGGTAGCCCCAAATATTTCATGGGGAAGCACACTCTATTGACCTGGAAGGCTTGCATGGCATCATCGAGATTTAACATGTCGCACCGAATGGGAGCCGCTTGGCTTTTGAGGACATTGGTAACAAGCCCCGTGACTTGTCCGAAACCTTCAAGAATGGTTTCTAAGCTTTGAAAGTCCTCCTTTATTGGAGCCACAAAAATGGCGGCATCGTCGGCATAGAGGGAGGTACGCATAATAGGGCCGCGCCCCTAAGTTGATGGAGGTCCCCTCTATCCGTGGCAAGATCCAAAAGTTGTTGCAAAGGGTATATGGCAAGATCAAAAAGCAGAGGAGAGAGTGGATCCCCTTGGCAAAGACCACGCCCATGGTGAATTGGTCTTCCCGGAATCCCATTTAAGATGACCCAGGACGACGCCGAAGAAAGGAGAGCCGCCACCCAATTTCTATACCTCGTGGGGAAACCACGCCTTTGCATGAGGTCCAACAAAAACTCCCAACTCACAGAATCAAACGCCTTCTTGATGTCAAGCTTAAGCAGGATGGTAGGCGTGTTGGTGCGATGCATACGTCTCGCATAGTTACGCACACAAAAGAAATTGTCATGAATACTCCAGGACTTGATGAAAGCACTTTGCCTCTTTGAAATGAGCGTATTCATATGGGGAGCAAGCCGCAAGGACATCATTTTTGCGATGATCTTAGCGACGGCATGGATGAGTCTAATGGGGCGGAAGTCGGAGATTGACTCAACACCGTCCTTCTTTGGCAATAGGGCGACGTTCATGGTGTTGAGCCAATGGAAATCGCCGGCCTGAAGAGTGGAGTAGCGGTGGATGACTCCCATAAGGTCGGCTTTGATAGTAGGCCAACAAGCTTTGAAGAAAGCCCCAGTAAAACCATCAGGACCGGGGGCTTTGTCGCTAGGCATGGACTTGATGGCCGCATAGACCTCCTCTTCCGAAAAAACATCACCAAGGTTGTCAAGCTCACAACATGGGAAAACCATGGCCTCCCAAGAGAAATCGCGAGTGCGAGGAGGCCCACGGGTCATCATCGTGGAGAAATGGTCATGGATAAGAGCCTCTTTGCCCTCATGGTCGGTGACCCAACCATTGCCGTTTGCGAGTTTGTGAATGTAGTTTTTTCTCCTCCTTGCAATTACTTTCTTATGGAAGTATTTAGTGTTTGCATCACTGTCTTTCAAGTTTTTAATGCGGGCGCATTGCTTATTTCTTGATCTCTCAAGCACCGCAAGACTAATGACCCTTCTCTTGAGGCGCTTGCACAAGTCCCCCTCTTCATTGGATATCACCCTAAAATCTTGGGCTTCATCAAGGCGTAGGATGATCTCCAAAGCCATATGTAGATGCAACTTTGCCTGAGAGGTGAAAGATCGGCTCCATTTTCTCAACCGGAAGCCCAACTTCTTAAGCTTGTGGAATAGCACATGGCAAGGTTTGTAGTGTGGCGTAGGGACGTGCCAAGCTTCATTCACCAAGTCTTGGAACCCCGGCATCTTGATCCAAAAAAATTCAAACTTGAAAGCACGCGGTCGCCTTGGACCAACTTCCCCGGCCAAGAGAAGGGGACAATGATCCGAGAGGGAGGACGAAAGAGCATGTAGAATGTGGTTTCAGAAAAAAATATCCCAAACATCATTGCAAAAAATATAGTCAAGCTTGCACAAGGTTGGATTCGCCCTCTCATTGCTCCAAGTAAACCTCCGGTTTTGAAGATGAATTTCATGAAGTTCACAAAGTTGAAGGATTTCTCTAAAGCGGTTTATGCGCCTCCGGTTTGAAGACCGCTTATTTTTGTCCCTTGCCCGGTATATTTGGTTGAAATCACCGTTTGCGAGCCAATGCGTACCATTTGTCGGCTTTTGTGCTAAAAGCTCCAAAAAGAAATCCTCTTTATGGTTGTTTTTTGTTGGCCTGTAGACGGAGGTTAGCCTGAAGGACGAGTCATCCAGAATATGGGTGAACGTCATAGAAATGCAAAAGGTGCCAACATAAATATCCGAGGCCCTGAGCACAACATCATCGAAGAGAACTAAAATGCCACCCCTGGTTCCATCTGCCGGTTTGTAAGCGAAACCTTTTAATCTATTGCCTCCGATAAAAGCTGCGGTGCTAGCGTCGATGTTGGAGAGCTTAGTCTCCTGAAGGCAAGCAATGACACAGGAGGACGATGCAAGAGTCTCATTGACAGTAAGCTTCCTGTCTGGATCATTCAAACCTCCTGCGTTCCAGACCAAGAAAGAAATGTCCTGGTGACTCATCTAATAACCAAAGGAAAGGCTCCAGGTTTCCAATTGACACACCACGTACCATGCAGAGTAGACCAAGTTTGATAGCAAGCACATACTAAAGTCCCCAAATAGTCTTGCCCACAGGCACACAACGACACAATAACACGACTCAAAGTCTGACAAATAACACTCCAGGCCTTGGAGCAGATAACACGGCCTAACTCAAAGAGAAGCATAATCTGAACCGGAATAACCGCAAACTGATGATGCATGTAGCAAACAGCAGCGAGGCTCTAGCTTAGGCGGCGCGGTGTAAGGCACTCAAACATCGCCAATGAGCTCCAGGTCGAGGGCAGCCTGCCCTCCGTGGTTCAGCAGCGCCGTCTCGACAGCATCAGCATGAGCGCAATCAAGCCTAAAAAGGGAGCGCAGCGCATCGATCTTCTCAGATGGTACCTGGGTCTTGAAAGTGAGGATGAACTCCTGAATGGCTTGCTCAGTTGCGTCCTCGTGCTCCTCAATGATGCCCATGCGACGCAGAAGGTTCAGCTCGGCCATCTTGGCAATGGGCGTGCCACGGTGGGCGGCTTTGATGCGAATGCTGCTCGTGCGCACCGTGAAGCCACCAGCCAGAGTCTCCCGGCGATTAGCAGGAGGTGCTGGCCTTGGAGATTGCTGAGCCATAGGAGTTGGAAGTAGATCCGGCTTCGGAGAGGAGAATAGGAAGCTGCACGGGCCTGCGGAAGACTGGGCGGAGGAGGTGCTCGATGGCGTCATGGTGAGCGGCGTGGGCGACAACGTAGGGGAGTAGAGCCTAGAGTGCAGGACCGGCGGGGTGGATGATGAGGCGAACATGGCGGTGAAGAAACCTGGCGGATGAAGTGGCGAGCATAGGCCTATGGGCGCGACAAGCATGTCGGCTTCAGCGGAAACGGTGCGGAGACAGGGCGGGGCAGATGTCACCTTGGGCGAGAGGGAGGAGCGCGGCAACACCGAAGCTGGGGACGACGGGGATGGCGGAGTGGACGGCGGAGTGCGGGATGCAACCGAGCGGCACCGAGATGCTGCTGGGGTGCTGCTCCTCACCAGGCTCCGACCGCGAGCTCCATCCCAAGTCGGAGCCTGCCCGCCTGCCGCGGAGATGGACAAACTGGGCATGCCGAGCTGCTCCTGCAGAGAGGCCGCGCCAAGCATAGCAGCGTTGTGCACCTCAAAGGGATGCCCAGTGCCCACCACGCCCGCCTCCTCCAAAACAGGCCCAATGTCCAACGGGGCATGGCCACCACCAACAGCAACAGAAGCCTCCAGCACCGGCGCGATGCCCACAGCTAACGCCACCACCTCCGGAACCAGCGCAGCTTCCATGGTGCCCTGGCTTGCACCCTCAGCAGCCAACTCCAAGCCAGCCTGGTGGCGGCGGCCATCGCGGCGGGCACCACGATCATCACAGTCGTCGCTCCTGTTGTCGCCGCGATGGTGAGCCGCCCTTGAAAGGCTACGGATGCGCTCCCGCCAGCCGGTGCCGTTGCGATCTCCCTGTCGGCCACGGCCATTGCCGTTGTCGTCGTCACGGTCGCCATCGCGCCTGCGGCCACCCCTTTGGGAGAGACGCTCCCGCCTGTCGCGGGCGTGCGTGTCGCCGTCAATGATGCCGTGCCTGAAGGGAAGCTCCGTGGATACCACCGTGTCGCCAGTGTGGTCTTCGGATGGTTTAGATCATTTGGTGGTGGCTTCTGGATACCACCGTGCCCACCACGCCCGCCTCCTCCCTGAAATACGCATACTTTTTTTTATATTGTTTTGTTTAGGTTGCTCACCACACATGTAATGTGGTTTAGATAAGTAATAGATAGGTGGTACACCAAGTTTCACACTTGCCTTTACCATGATTGTACTATATATTTCAGATGGCCTAGTAGAGTAGTATATATGCTGCCCCAAACATATATCTCGCCAGCTTATTCGAGAGAGAAGATAGTGTGATCCACAGGGAGAGACAACGGTGGTCATGGGTAATTTGTGCTAGTTAATTCTACCGTACTAATGCGTCTCTGAGAACACACAAGAGAGATGCGTGTATCATTGCCTATCATGTGTGTGTATGGATGGGAGGTGTCGAGACATCTGACTTCCGAGGAGTTTGAAATGCTCGTGCCATTATGCATGAGGACGATATATAGAGTGACTTTCTTAAGATGCGATGTTGCAAACATACGTTGTCTCTCTGGCGATGTGGACAAGCGTTGCTCGATTCGTGTCTGAATCATCATTGATGTTCCGCGTTCCGGTGTCCAAACCAGCTCTCACAGGACTACTGTCTATTCAGCTCGAGTTCAGGTGAAGAGACAGCACAGTGGATAAAAAAACGAACCCTGAAATCTGTCATATTCAGTGTAATATCTTGTAATTCCGTCGTAAGAAGTTTATGTCTGTGAAGCGTTGTCCCTCTCTCCTGTGTGTGGCTCGAAACATTCGTACCCAATCATCAAGTGAGACAGAGAGTTGCAGTATTCGTGGTGTTGTGTAGTGCAGAGAACTCTGTATGGAACTTCTAGTTCCATGTTCATACTGAACTGAAATGCGTATATAACAGAAGTGCATTGAACATGGTTGATGAAAATCTATTCTTGTAATGTACTATTTACAATGTTAAGGTCTTAGCCCGACTAAAGATCACTTGCATCAAAAAACAACGCTCGCCTCACTTGCCCATGAAGAGAAATGAGACAAGATGACTTGGGGAGACCAGAAGTACAGGAGGATGGGACTTAAGGGAGGAGTCTAAAAATCAATGGTTGTGCTTTATTTATAAACCGGGACCAAAGCCTATTTCGAGAAGTCTAAAAATCAATTTCTTCTTGTCCTTAGTACCATAAAGATGTTTCGTAGTTTTTGAGTCATCTTGAGTAGACGTCCTTAGCACTTTTACAGAGGATTTTTAGAATGTGGGTGCGTATGAACCTAACTGTGATACTATTACAAGAATATATCTGCAGAAATAATCATGATTTTTATGAAAATGTACAACGATATGTTTGAATACATTCAGCACGTGTATCATTCTTTTTATCATTTCTCAAAAGTTTAAAGCACGGTGTTTGCTAAGTTTTATTAAATGGTTCATGTGTGACTATATTCTAAATAACATTTTCATTATTCTTTAGAAAAAACGAAATTTTCGGGGTAAGTGAGAAACTGAGAATACAGTTATATTACCAACAAAAATTAGGGTTTTAGGTACTAAAAAAAATACCCATGCGGCTTGCTATAGAAAGGAAAACAAATATATCAGCATAAGTTACTATGACAGCGGGAAGAAAACAAGAAGTGAGATGAATCACGGTCACCAAAAAAGACAAACAACAACATCAAAATAGGGTCAACACAACAAGAAAAAAACGATCTAGGACCGCCACATGTTCCCTCGCCTCCGGGCGCCTTCCCATGCTAGGAGGTGGGGAACCCTAGTTTGGGGGTGCCCATGTAGTTTTGGTCGCCCTAGCTTTGGTTAAGGCTCATTTTAGGTGTCAAGTTGGCAGTGGCAAAGTGATGGCATCGTCCATGATGTGTAAGTCTCCCCCGTCATGTCCTTGTTCCGGCAATGCGCTTTGGCGCTGCCATAGGGTGTGTAGAGCCTTGGTCATGGCCCGATTTAGGGTGTCGTATATGTCTTCGTTTCATGTTGGTGGTCTCAACAACGTCGTATGACATAGTGGACAATGATGGTTTTTGTTTTGGTCTTCTGACTTCTTCTCTTTGGCGAATCATGACTATTGACTCGTGAAACAAGGCCTTTCTAGTTCTGTCTGGCCGGATCTAGAGTGGTTGTCCAACCCTCTTTGTCACCTTTTTCTTTAGGAAGATGGTATAATCCTCTGATCGGTGCCGCCGGCGTCTTCTGGCTCCAACCGATGACTGTTGGAGATATGCCCAAGAGGCAATAATAAAGTGGTTATTATCATATCTTCACACTTATGATAAATGTTTACATACCATGCTATAATTGTATTAACCGGAAACATTAATACTTGTGTGATTTGTAAACTTAATTTGAAGTCCCTAGTATAGCCTCTATACTTCACTAGCTTGTTGGTTAATAGATGATTGTGGTTTCCCTATCATGAACATTGAGATGTTATTAACAACAAGATCATATCATTAGGAGAATGATATGGTGGACATACTCCTATAGACAAGCGTAGCATAAAGATCAAGTCATTTCAATAGTTCAATTGCTATATGCTTTCTGATACATAGTAACCTAATTCCTTCGACCATGAGATCATGCATATCACCTTTACCGGATGGATGCTTTGATGTCATCAAACACCACACCGTAACAGGGTGGCTATAAAGGTGGCATTGAGTGTTCGGAAAGTGTTGGTTGAAACACATGGATCAAGAGTGGGATTTGTCCATCCACATGACGGATAGATATACTGGCCCTCTCGGTGGAATGTCATCCAATTAGCTTGCAAGCATGTGACTGACTCACAAGGGATCACATACCACGGAACAAGAAAAGAGTACTTATCGAACGAGGTTGAACTAGGTATGCAGATACCGACGATCATAACCTCGGATAAGTAACATATCGTGAGACAAAGGGAAATTGGTATCGTATGTAAGTGGTTCATTCGATCGCAAAGTAATCGTAGAAATATGTGGGAGCCATATGAATTTCCAGATTCCTCTATTGGTTATTGTTCGGAGAAGTGTCTCGATCATGTCCGCATAATTCACGAACCGTAGGGAGACACACTTAAGGATTCGACGTTGTTTGAGTAGTTATGGTATTATGAGAAAGAGACCGAATGTTGTTCGAGTCTCGATGGGATCCGGATATCATGAGGTGATCCGGAATGGTCCGGAGAATAAGATTCATATAAGGAAAGTCCCGTTTGGAGTTGCGGAATGGTTCCGTGTTTTCATCGGAACATTCTAGAAGGTCCGGAATGTCCGCACTCGGAGGGTAGGGTACATGAATGTGTCATTGTAAGTTGGAATGATTGCATCATGTACTAGGTGTCTTCGCTGTCCAAAATAAAGGATTTATTTAAATCCTAAATTGAAAAGTCAAACGGCTAGTTTGAAAGTCAAACGGCAATTTTGGGAAGTGAGAAGAGAGGAGGATTGGTGGAGGCCGAATTGGAGGAGGGTTCTCCCTTGGCCGGGCGCCCACCAAGCCGACTTGGGAGGGACTCTCCCTTGGCCAGCCAGCCCTCCCACCTATATAAGGAGGGCAGGGCTCCTCCTAGCACACACAAGTTTCCACCTCTAATCTCGTTTAGAGCCGCTTTTGGTTTAGAGCTTCTAATTGCTTTAGCCAGGTTTAGAACCTTCTAATTGGTTTAGAGCCTTCTAATTGGTGTGTCTAATTACTAGACCACTAATAGCCTCTCTCATAAACTCCACCATACTGCACCGCTTAAGCCTGCGGGATCTCCCTCTACTTCGGTACCACGCCGTTGTGCCGGAATCGCGAGAGTGCTACAACCTCCGCTGCCTGCTGGAACAAGGGAGAGGAAGGTCTTCGTCGAGTACCGAACGTGTGACCGACTGCGGGAGCGCTGCCGGAACGCGGCGCCAGAAGGATCGTCTACGCGATCTTGAGATCGGAAAGAGTACGACTACATCACCCACGAATCGCTCTCGTTAACCGCTGGAATCTTCGAGGGTGAGTTCCTCTATCGACTCGCTGCTACAATCTAGTAGATAGATCTTGGCTTGTTTGTTTGTATGCGATAGAAATGTTTTGTTTTCCATGCTACGAACCCCTACAGTGGTATCAGAGCCGTGTCTATATGTAGATCTGTTGCACGAGTAGAACACAATGGTCATTGTGGGCATTGATGCTTTTATTGTAGATTGCCTTTTGTGTACTTTGCATCTTGCGGTATGTTGGGATGAAGCGGCCCGGGCTAACCTTACATGACATCGTTCATGAGACTTGCTCCACGCTTGACATGCAACTCGTATTGCATAAGTGGCTTTATGGGTGCCTGCTTTCTCCTAGCATAGTAAAGATCCAATTTACAACGGGTGATCAACAATGCTAGTATCAATGTTGTGGTTCTTGTTCGTAAGTTAGAACGACACTTATTGAAAGCCCCAAACCACGTAAAATATGCAAAGAAAGTAGAGGCGTCTAACTTTGTTTTGCAGGGGTGTGAGGTGATGTGATATGGCCATGATTGTGATTATATTTGATGTATGCAATGTTCCTTATTGTAAGTTGGCAACGGCGGAGCCATATGGTTGTCTTTAATTTTGTTAAGACCTGCGTGTCTATTCAAAGTAGTTGTAATAGTTGAAGCTGGTGGACGACAACCATGAAGAAGCGCCATTGACCTTGATGCTATGCCGGTGATGATGGAGATCATGTTCGCTTTGAAGATGGAGATCGGAAGCACAAAGAAGAAAGGCCATATCATATCACATATTATGAATTGCATGTGATGTTAATCCTTTATGCATCTTGTATTGCTTAGTAGGCACGGTAGCATTATAAGATGATCCCTCATGCACATAAATTTCAAGTTCTAAAGTGTTCACCCTTAGTATGCACTGCTACAAAGCTTGTCGCTCAAGCACCACGTGATGATCGGGTGTCTTTGATTCCGCTGGTGAATACAACGTAAGCAAGCCAGATTTGCTTATGCGGTAGCTAAGGTTTGATCTTGACGAGCCTAGCATGTATGACATGGTCTCGTGAACACGGATCACCGAAAGGTAAAGCATGAGTCATATAGTAGATATGATGAACATGTTGATTGTTCGCCATTGAAGCTACATCAACTCTCGTGATGATCGGTTTTGATGTGGTGGATTTGGTTCGTGATCACTAAAACAATGTGAGGGATGTTGTTTTGAGTGGAGTTCACCTAGATTAATTTAATTATTAATTAGAACTCAATTTATCATAAACTAAATCAAAGTGAATTTGCATAGTTATTGTAGTCATTGGCTTCCGCTTACCACCTTGGCGCTTAGTTATAATTGAGATGATAGAACTATAGAATTCTGGTTAGTTACTTTACTTAACCGGTATCGTATTGTATTGAAGTGTTAATCTAAAGTTTAAAAGTCCTATTGCAAACTTTCAAGAAGTTCCGTCACTCCATGAAGTTTAATAATTAGTATTAAATCAAGAGTAACAATTCCAAATGTTAGTATATAAGTATCATGTTTATCTCCATGATTCTTGATATTCAAAGGATTGTCTTAATATCAAGGTAATCTAGGATCTGAAAGAGTTGTTTGAAACCATGATGTGTGGAAGATATTGTGATATCTAAAACGAAGTTTTGGTTACAACATGATAGAGTATAATATGGCAAAGTTCATGTTCTCATATTTTGATGAGAATTTGCAAAAGGTTGGAGACACTTGTTGTCCTAATCCTCCAAAAGGTTTTGGAAAGCAACATTATACTCATAATTCATCGTTATAAGCTAAAGTAGCTTGATCATGGACGATTCCATGATAAGGTGAATATTTGATGTAGGTAAAATGTTTACTACACCAAGAGATTACTAAAGAAAGGAATTTGGAAGAACACCAAACATTTGATGATGGTGATCTACTTCAAAGTGCAAATCCAAAGACATTTGTATTTAATTATACACGCTTTGGATTATGTGTCATATGTATGACTCCACTATTGATGTTGATAGATTCTTTCAAACAGAAATACTGAAAGAGAATCTCATAAATATGTGGCAGAAAAGAAAAGACCAGAATTGTTCAGCTTAAAGTATATAGATGATATACATGTTATGGCTATATTCTTTGCTTATTAAACAAAGTGGTTCTTAAGCATTTGATACTGAATATGTTGGTATGAATCGTCATAAAAAACAATGTAATTCATGAACTACAATGGCCTAAGTAAATAGCAAAAGAATATGTGATGATGTTCATCAAGAACAAATAAAGGGTTATTATGTTGCTCGTTAAACATCAAAGCTTGCCTTCAAGATTTGTTTTATCAGGTATTATGAGAACAAAAGGGTTGTTCAAATAATTGCCGTAATCCATAAAAGATGGATGATTCGCAAATCTCGTTGGAGACATCACATCCATAAAACTAGTGCTAAAAATGTCGAAAGACAAATTGATTGAAAGATCACTTAGGAAGTGACATCGCCGTTTAAATTATATTGGAAAGAAAACATAAAGAAAATCCATATGGATGGAATTTTGGAGTCTATTTGATTTTGATCAAATGACGTTTGTGAAACTTTCCCAGAGATAATTAAAACTTCGTTCATAGGCCAAAAGGGAACGATGGACTAGCTTATTGGAACTTGTACATATTGTTGTACGAAATCCATTATGAGTAGTCAAGAGCGATGGATTTCAACTTCATATGCTTTCTCCGAAAATTTGAGTGAATATATGAATATTTACTTAATAAGGATAAAGTATGAAACACTTGAAAAGTTCAAAGACTTTCAAGATGAAGTGCAAAATCATTGTAACAAGAATATGAATAGTTTATGATAAGATCATAAAGGAAGATATTTAAGTTACAAGTTTAGCATAATACCTAAGATTTATGGAATAGTTTCGTGGATTTGCATTTCCCGAAACACCATAAGAGTATAGAGCATTCGAGATATGTAATTAAACCTTGTTTGACATGGTAAGATCAAAGGTATAATTCATAAAACTGCCATTATATTTTAAAGATTAAAAGCTTTAGAGATTACCGTTTTTCCACTGAAAAGAGCTTCATCATAATCCGCTGAAATGACACCATATAAAGTTATGGTTTGGGATAAAACCCAAGTAGTCCTTTCTTAAACATTGGTATGCTATGCATAAGAAAGATGTGTGCAACCAAAGTCGGATGAACCTGTCTTTGTATAAATGTTAAGTATTCCTCCATAAAACACCGGAGACAAAAGTGTTTGTCGCTTAGAACGTCAAGTTTCTTTGAGAAGGAAATTTTTCGTGAAAAGTTAAGTGAGAGGACAATAGAACTTTGATAAGGTTAAAAGAACCTTAGCTATATGTGCAGAGTTGCGCAGCACCGAAAAGTGTTCCGGAGGCAGCAACAATGCTCATGGCTCATGTGCCTCAAAGGTTGTGGTCACGGAGGTCTAAGTTTCTATTGAACCAAGTAGGTCAAGTAAACAATCAAATACCAAGATTTGAGGGTTGAATCATTATTTGAGAATAATGAACGGACTACATGCAAAGAAGCAATGATGGGCCCTGACTCCGTCAAATGGCTTGAAGCCATAAAATCCGTGAAAGTTCCATACACAAGAAATCAAGTTTTGAACTTGAAGGATCCTCGAAAAGGGTGTAAGACTTTGCAAGTTGTGTTTGGATCTATAAAGAAGTAGACATGGATGTTTCACATCTATGAAATAGTCGACATGTTGGGAAAGAGTTCACAACAATGTTCAAAGGTTGTATATGACAAGATTTGATCTTTCATAGCGATTTTTAGTCTAGACGGATTAATGTAGCAACCACTACATATAATTTGTTATGTGGTAGTAGAATAAACAAAACAAGTTCTTCTAATAGAATGGTTACCTAGGACGTGTGCATGACACGGTCCAAAGGGTTTTGTTAATTCAAGGGATGCTAAAAGCATATGCAAACTTCAATGGTTGAAGTAAGCATAGCGGAGTTGGAATCTTCACTATGATGAAACTGTTAAAAGAGTTTAATTTCATCGGAGACAATGAAGATGCTTGCATCTGCAAGAAATTAAGTGGGAGCGCTAAGACATGTTTCTAATACATTATGTGGAAGACATATTGTTGATTGGAAATAATGTATCTTTTATTAACACATATTAAGAATTTCATCCCGATGAAAGACTTAGGCAAAACCCAAATATTTGGCATCAATGGACGCTAATATGGTTGTGCTGTATACATAGACGAGATATTGAATGAATTCAATATAGAAACTACAAGAAAGGTTCTTGTTGCACGTAAAGGATTGAAAGAGTTCAATGTTGATGATATATTCAAGTGTATTGGCACTTGGTAAGTGAAACAAAGATTCAAGTATAGATTGATACTTGATGTATGAAATCACAAAAAGTATTTATATCAATCATACTGTGATATGTACAAATCCAGATATGTCCTATGCTATAAATATTATGAGCATATACGAATGATTCATAAGATGATCATTGGACGATAGTAAGGATATTCTTATGATCTTTTGGAAGAACTAAGAGTATATTATTTGTAGAAGTGACAAATAGATGATTAGTTCATTGTAAAAGTCCTACATTGATACTAGTTTTGTCACAGAGTACAAATTAAGTTTATCTCAATCTAAACTAAGGGTGGCACAATATAATGGAAAGTGAGTTCCATAATGGATTTGGATGAGTTCCAAAGTTAAGACATTGTGACAGATACTTCAACAAAAGGCTAAGTATATGACTGCTATTATAGCAGCAAAAGAGGGCATTTGTGTCAAGTAGTTTGTTATCAAACTAGGTGTAGTTCACAGAGGGATAATACTATGAAGATATATTGTGCGACAATATTATCAACATGTTTTAACCCCAAAGAACTAAAGGTCACACCGAAAGACCAAATCATACAAAGCCATCTCATTAGAGAATGAGTGATGCGTAGAGACGCAAAGACATGCAATTACACACAGACCTGGAAGTGTCAGATCCGGAGATCAGTTGACCACTAGCAATCGTGTACATACAACACCGGAAAGCCATAGGTGTTGAATACACAAAGGTTTGAAACTAGATTATTGACTCTAGTGCAAGTGGGAGACTGTTGGAGATATGCCCAAGAGGCAATAATAAAGTGGTTATTATCATATCTTCACACTTATGATAAATGTTTACATACCATGCTATAATTGTATTAACCGGAAACATTAATACTTGTGTGATTTGTAAACTTAATTTGAAGTCCCTAGTATAGCCTCTATACTTCACTAGCTTGTTGGTTAATAGATGATTGTGGTTTCCCTATCATGAACATTGAGATGTTATTAACAACAAGATCATATCATTAGGAGAATGATATGGTGGACATACTCCTACAAACAAGCGTAGCATAAAGATCAAGTCATTTCAATAGTTCAATTGCTATATGCTTTCTGATACATAGTAACCTAATTCCTTCGACCATGAGATCATGCATATCACCTTTACCGGATGGATGCTTTGATGTCATCAAACACCACACCGTAACAGGGTGGCTATAAAGGTGGCATTGAGTGTTCGGAAAGTGTTGGTTGAAACACATGGATCAAGAGTGGGATTTGTCCATCCATATGACGGATAGATATACTCTGGGCCCTCTCGGTGGAATGTCATCCAATTAGCTTGCAAGCATGTGACTGACTCACAAGGGATCACATACCACGGGAACGAGAAAAGAGTACTTATCAGTAACGAGGTTGAACTAGGTATGCAGAGATACCGACGATCATAACCTCGGATAAGTAACATATCGTGAGACAAAGGGAAATTGGTATCGTATGTAAGTGGTTCATTCGATCGCAAAGTAATCGTAGAAATATGTGGGAGCCATATGAATTTCCAGATTCCTCTATTGGTTATTGTTCGGAGAAGTGTCTCGATCATGTCCGCATAATTCACGAACCGTAGGGAGACACACTTAAGGATTCGACGTTGTTTGAGTAGTTATGGTATTATGAGAAAGAGACCGAATGTTGTTCGGAGTCTCGGATGGGATCCGGGATATCACGAGGTGATCCGGAATGGTCCGGAGAATAAGATTCATATAAGGAAAGTCCTGCTTGGAGTTGGGGAATGGTTCCGGTGTTGTCCTCGGGAACATTCTCGACGGTCCCGCAATGTCCGGCACTCCGGGGGGGGGGGGTACATGAATGTGTCATTGTAAGTTGGAATGATTGCATCATGTACTAGGTGTCTTCGCTGTCCAAAATAAAGGATTTATTTAAATCCTAAATTGAAAAGTCAAACGCTAGTTTGAAAGTCAAACGCAATTTTGGGAAGTGGGAAGAGAGGAGGATTGGTGGAGGCCGAATTGGAGGAGGGTTCCTCCCTTGGCCGGCGCCCACTGCCGACTTGGGAGGACTCTCCTCCCTTGGCCGGCCAGCCCTCCCACCTATATAAGGAGGGCAGGGCTCCTAGCACACACACAAGTTTCCACCTCTAATCTCCGGTTTAGAGCCGTTTTGGTTTAGAGCTTCTAATTGCTTTAGCCAGCGGTTTAGAACCTTCTAATTGGTTTAGAGCCTTCTAATTGGTGTGTCTAATTACTAGACCACTAATAGCCTCTCTCATAAACTCCACCATACTACCTTGGCTTAAGGCGAAGCCTCTGGGATCTCCCTCTACTTCGGTACCACGCCAGGCCGCTGCCGAATCGCGAGGAGAGTGCTACAACCTCCGCTCGCTGGAACAAGGGAGAGGAAGGTCTTAGTCGAGTACGAACGTGTGACCGATCATGGAGCGCTGCCGGAACGTGGCGCTGGAAGGATCGTCTACGCGATCTTGAGATCGGAAAGAGTACGACTACATCACCCACGAGAATCTGCTCTCGTTAACCGCTTTGGAATCTTCGAGGGTGAGTTCCTCTATCGACTCGTTGCTACAATCTAGTAGATAGATCTTGGCTTGTTTGTTTGTATGCGATAGAAAATTTTTGTTTTCCATGCTACGAACCCCTACAATGACTTCATGACCGCTATATTCCATCTTGGATCAAACGGTACTAAGTATATTTTACAAAAGAATAAATTCCAGTTTTTACCCCCTAGTTTGATAATTGTGACACTATTTACCCCATTTTGTAATTTTTCATCCCAATTACCCCATTTAGCAAAGAGTTACGCCAATTTTTACCCCTTTTAAAATTCTAACAGCATTACCATAGCCGTGTCCCGACCATCGGGTAAAGCTGACGGAGCACATTGTTTTTCTCTTTTTTTGGAGGTGACATATTCATGTAGAAAAATCCATTCGTATTGTTCAGCAAATTTGGCTAACTGTACTAATCCAACGCTCCCAACATAGTGGAGGGACGTTTTGATGTATGCTTGATTCAACGTGTGAGATACAGTATACAAGAAAAGGGCAAAATAATCGACACAAACAAGCAGCGCCTTGCAGCAGCTATCACATTCTGGTGCGTAGTGCTTAAAGCCTTGAATACATTTTTCTTTGCCCCAGAAGTAGCATGAGCGACCGGCCTAAAGAAGAAATCAAGCTAAACTAACCCAACCAACGTTTGAAATAACAGAGCACCAAATCATACATGGGAGGGGTTTCCCTTTTCATACTGGCAGTCACCTCATGGTCAGCCAATTGCCGGAAATCACCTCCGAGACCACCGTTGCTCGACGCCTTACGAGTCGTCCCGCAATATCTGAACAAGCAAAACGATGTCACCGTGAGACGGTTCGAGAGCTGGGCGAGTGATTTGTGAAACCGTGCCACAAAATATAACCAACCTAATCGGTACCCACCTGTCATAATGCTCAGAAAAATAGAGGAGGTAAAAAGTGGCATAATGTTTGCTAAATGGGGTAATTAGGATGAAAAAATATTAAATGGGATAATTACTGTCAAAAATAATAAACTAGGGGGTAAAAACTGAAATTTACTCTTTACAAAAAGTGCAACATCAGCTCGCTGCTTTCATTTGGTAAGAGAAATCAATACAAGAATGGAACAAAGATGGCCGAATATACAAGTTCTATGGCTAAATAGAAAACCACAATATTTTCGGTGGGGGGCAGTCCATTTGGTTTGCAACTGGTTAGCTCAGAAATCACTTCGTCGGCGACTTGGATCGCAGTAGAAGCAAGAGATTGAAGATTCAGATATTACTTCCTTTCCACAGCAGCCAGCTAGCGAGCATCACCGTGCTACACCATCCGATGCAGTGAGGTGTGCCGTAGAATCCTTATCGGCACCAATCAAATGCCAAACGGTATCACACTGAATCAATCTATGTGAATTCCATTCCTTTGTTTTTCCTTGTTGCTCCGCTAAAACAAAGAAGCTAACTAGTGTGAACTTTTTTCCTTAAGGTTATAAACATCGTAACCTTACTAATGGTGATCTAGTGCAGTGACAGGCAGGTAGAGAGAAGAGCGCTCGATTATATAATTCTGGCAAGTGTCCAGTTCATGGTTCTTCAAAAATTAAAATTCTATAGAGGGTTATTACAGTTGCAGACTTTTTCTTTTTTACTTGTCTGTGGGAATAGCTGGCTTATTAGTAGGTAAAGGTTGTGGCTGCTCCTCGTACACAAAGATCGCTAGTTATGGCCATGAAGCCATGCCATTTGAACCGTGTGAATGAATACGGAATGGATGGTAGGTGAAATGATGCACATTTATTTCCCCGTCCTGAGCAAACCACGGTTGCACTCTTGCATAACCAGATCACAGGCTATAAAAGAGCATGCACACTCTAAGATGTATGCGTCCTCACATTAACAAGCAAGCGAAGTTTTGCTATCAAATTCTCCTTTCAAGAGTTGAATTATTTATAGACCGTTGCTTTAAGTAATTAAGTGATGGGAGCATGTGTAACTAGATTACTTGCTTGTTGGGGAGGAGAGGCATCAGGAACCTTGGATAGAGTGGATGTTCCTTCCTAAGAACAAATCTGTACTCACGGTCCACGGAGATTCATCAGTGTGCCACAAGCTTCATGGCATTTGCAGAAGAAATCAGCGCCCTCTGCAACACAAATGCCCCCAAATCCTAACACTATTCAGGGACCAAACATAGTCCTACTATTAGGAGTTAGCAGTACGTCTTTGCTGCCACCACAAGCGTAGAAAGTCATCTAAGTCTCTGCTGCGACCAGAAGCTTAGAAGCCTAACTCAGAGTTACTGCAACGGAACAAGTCCAGTTCATGGTTCCTTCAAAAATTCTTTTAAGGATTGTTGCAGACTTTCCTGACTTTTTTTTATTTTACTTGTTCAGTGGAATAGCCGGCTTGGCTTGTAAAGGTTGTGGCTATGCGCCATGAAGCCATTTCATTTGCAATACATGGCATTCAAGAATCGGGTATTCTAAGTTATCATTATTTTGATAAGCACACGCCATTTATGTGCACCTAGGACATCATTAGATTTTTGTTGATAGCCATGTCATTTGCAATACATGGCATTCAGGAATCGGGTATTCTAAGTTATCATTATTT
The DNA here is from genome assembly GCA_023614405.1 of Avena insularis. Lineage (NCBI taxonomy): Eukaryota > Viridiplantae > Streptophyta > Magnoliopsida > Poales > Poaceae > Avena > Avena insularis. Next base: position 86,731,481 of record CM042696.1, on the reverse strand, counting down.
TAATAAGCACACGCATTTATGTGCACCGGGACATCATCATATTTTCGCTGGTAAAATTTAACATGCCTCTTTAAATAATATTAGTTAGTATATTGTGAATGGATGGTAGGTGAAATTATGCACATTCCCCCTTTCCTAAGCAAATCAAGTTGTACTCTTGGATACCCAGGTCACTGGATATAAAAGAGCATGCACACTAAATGTATGTGTTTTCGTATTAACAATCAAGTATATCCGGCAATTGTTGCTTTGAGCAATGTTGCCCCTTCCTGACACGATAGCATGCTATGAAATTCCCTTTGAAGAGTAGAATATCCGGCAATTGTTTCCTTAAGCAAATGTTTCATTTGATGATTGATCTGGTTGGTGTTTAATCAGAGACTGGAAATGGGAGCATGAGTAACTCTTGTACTTGCTAGTTTGGAACAGGAGACATCAAGACCCATGAATGGACCAATTGTTCCTTCCTAAGAACAAGTTTGAACATAGCAAGTTTCTAAAACCATGACTCTTGTTTTGAAACAGAGGGAGTACTTTCTTTCCACAATAACCAGCTAGTGAGCATCACAGCCATGCACCATCTAACACGGTGAGGAGCTGGTAGAATCCATGACGCCACTGGTCAAACGCTATCAATCTATGGGAATTCCAGTCCTTTGTATTTCCTCTAAAAACAAAGAGGATAACTAATGTGAACTGATGCTGGAGATTTTCTTAAGGTTACAACATACTATACGATACATCATCACCTTACTAATGGCGATCTGGTGCAGTGATGGGAATATACAGAGAAAGAGTGCTCAAGTGTAGAACTCTGGCAAATCCAGTTCATGGTTCCTTAAAAAACTGTATTGAGTATTGTTGCAGACTTGCATCGACTTTTTATTATTACATGTCTACTGTTTTGGCTGGCAAAAGGTTGTGGCGGTTCTGCGTACACAAAGAATAGCCATGCGGTTTGTAATAAATAGCATTCGGGAATTGCGTATTCTAAGTTATCATTGTTTTGATAAGCACGTGCCATTTATATATACTCAGAGATATCATTATAGTTTATTAGGTAAAACTAAAAAGGCCTCTCTCAATAATATTAGTTGGCATGGTCTGAATGGATGGTAGGTGAAATGATGCACATCTCCCCATCCCCAAAAAAACCAGGTTGTACTCTTGGATACCTGGATCACTTGCTATAAAAGAGCATGCACATTAAAATGTATGCGTTTTCGTATTGATAGGCAAGTATATCAACAATTGTTGCTTTAAGAAATGTTTCCCTGACACAGAAGCGTGCTATGAAAAGATCCCTCAAAGAGTATAATATCTAGCAATTGTTGCTTTAAACAATCTTTCATCTAATGATCAATCTGGTTGGTGTTTAATCGGAGAGAGTGCATGGGAGCACGCGTAACTCGAGTACCTTCTTGTTTGGAACGAGAGACATCGGGACCAAGGAATGGACTAAGTGTTTCTTCTTAAGAACAGTTATGTAGGGGCGAACTTTCTTCATTGTGTCAGAGACCCAGTTGTATGACACAAAGTTGGTTGCTTGATTGGACAAGATGTCTTTTGTAGCTATTGTGGCATTTGCAGAAAAAATCAGCGCCCCATCGAGTGAACCTTGACAATGTCTTCAGATTGCTTAGAGGTGAAAAACCCTACCCAGGAGCCAAACCAGATTCTACTATTAGGACTTAGTAGTATTCGCTACTACCACCAAAAGCGTAGAAAGCAGACGGTAGAGGAAATGAAAGGGAAGAAGCATATGATGAACTAGCACTAGGAAGGCCATAAGACCAGTTCGAAGCAGCAGAATATGCACTCGAGTCAATGGGATGCAGTTGTCTCTCTGGAAGTGTGATTTTTTCTTTTGATCTTAAAACCCACAATTCATTTGTGAACTATAGTTAAATCTCTAACAAAGAGACACACAAGGAACTCTGATGGTTAAGCACGTGCCATTAATATGTACTCATGACAACAATATATCATAAGAGTATCTTTAGTAATGCTTAGTTGGCATGGTGTGAATGGATGGTAGGTGAAACGATGCACATTCCCATCCTGAGCAAACTATAGTTGTACTCTTGGTTGCACGGATCATAGGCTATAAAAGAGCATGCAAACTAAAATGTAAGTGTTTAGGAAATTTTCCTGACATGATAGCAATTTGAAGAAGAAAAATCGGTGCTTGTTGCTTATGACATGACTATCTTCAAATTGCTTAAGAGGTGACAGAATTGGATTTGGGAACCAAATCAAGTCTGCTGCTAGGAATTGTCAATACATCTTTGCTTCCATCGGACACGTAAAAAGCAGAAGGAAGAGGCAATAATGTAAGGCAAGATACACCGGATGAACCAACAGTAGGAAGGCCAGAATGCCAATTCGAAAGAAATTGTGGGGCTATCAAGTCTATAGGCCGCAATGTATCCCAACGGGTGTGATTTTTTTGAGAATGAAACCCAAAATTCATTTGTGAATCATAGTCACATCTTTATGTGTGACACAAGAAACTCTGTTAGTTAAACCAAGATCTTGTCGAAGTAAAGTTTTGTACCCATGTGTAAGGTAATGGGTAGAATTTTGTACCAATTAATAATATGGGTATGGGTATGGGTATGGGTATGGTATTGCTCTACCCTGCACATACTCTACCCATTGCAATTCTTAGGACCAATCAAACGGTATCACACTGAATCAATCTATGTGAATTCTATTCCTTTGTTTTTCATTGTTATTCTGCCTAAACAAAGAAGCTAACTAATGTGAATTGATGCTAGAGATTTACTTTAAGGTTACAAACGTCGTAACCGTAGTAATGGCGATCTGGTTCAGTGATGGGCAGATAGAGAGGAGCACCTGATTATAGAATTCTGGTAAATCCAGTTTATGGTTCCTTCAAAAATTCTGGGGGTTTCTATTTCCGTGCCCCTCCTTCCTTAGTTCTGCTTAGTTTTGTCCTGGCTATAAGCTTCTGCGCAGTTTTCCTCTATCTGTTGTCTGAAACTCTCACAGGTGCTCAAATGGCATGTTGTCGTCGGGTCAACAACTTTGACCGTTACTTGTTGACGAGTGGGACTGCGTAGGGACAGGTCCCGTAATGACACGCCAGACTAGCCATATCTCTCTCTCTCGCCCTCAGCATTTGACCTAACTGCTGATGAGTGGGGCATCGATACTGCTGATGACAAATGGGGACATGAAGCGCATACAAGATCTTCAGACTGAGCTCCACAGCGATGGCAAAGACGAGGTGGCCGGCATGGTGCCGAGATGAGAGCGACGTCCACGAAGCACTATATGAAGTAAGACCAGATGCCTTAGATAGATAAAAACTGGATGCGTTCAGCAGTGCCAAGAAGAGGAGAACGGGAGTGCGTGCTGCATCGCTGGTGTTACCCTAAAGGTGGGGTGGCGTGGTCGTGCCCATGGCAGCGTTCGACATTGTCCATGGCGGCATCCGGGGCGTTTCATTGATCGGGGGAGGGAAAGGGAGTGCTGGATGCGTCACCAGCGGTGAGAAAAAGTAGCAGCAATCATAGACAAGTTGGGCACAGTGGTGAGTGTCGTTTTAACCATGCCGATATCGGCATCGGGATTGTTTTATTAGTTTTGGTGCTCGGATCAAGGTGGTATTTATTTTGTGTACGCCAAATATAAATTGAAATAAGATTGCCATTGAAGGTTAGGTAAAATTCAAAAGTTTGTAATTGAACTTTCTAAAAAATTCAGAACTCATAATAGGCTAGGTAAAAAACTCAGAGAAGGTTTTAGTGAGGTTGAATTTGATACACCGCGAGACGGTTCGACGATGGCTCGGTGTCGTTTGACAGTCACAAATAAGGGGCGTGTAGTGGCTACTGTGGCCATGCCCACGCCGGCGTGCACGTTCGTTAGTGGGAGAGAAAGAGGTAACTTCGATCGCCGGTTAGGCCAAAGGAGGCGAGACACGAGAGTGAGGGGTGTGTCACCTGTGGTGACCAAGAAGTGGTGGCATGCTAGGACATGTCAGGCATGGCGGTGAGTGCGTTCTGACCCTGTCGATATCGGCGTCAGGATAGTTTGTAATTGAACTTACAAAATTGAAAGAAGATTATGGTGAGGTTTTGGTGAACTTACACCTTTGAACACTTTCAAATCACACTTAGGACTTGATAATGTTGTGCTAAAAAAATCCTGAGAGTTTATCATTTTCAGAGAGTAAAAAGTAATGCATAAACATGCATATACCAAAATTATACACCTTTGACCACTTTCCCTTCAAATTACACTTAGGACATGATAACGTTGTGCTAACAAAATCTTGTGAGAGCGAAAAGTAATGCAGAAACCAAACTTGTTGAGTAATTTCACATTCAAAATTGTTTCTTTATGGAGTTAAAGCCTCAGTGAAAAACTTGTTATTTCGCATAGATAGAGGGGTGGCCACTAGCCACGATCCACCGACAGAGAGAGAGAGGATGGCAACGTTCAGAGAGAGAGAGGGGTTGTCCTGCCTATTAGATCACAGAGGATCAACGGTTGGTGGACACGATCCGAGTGACAGCTATCTCGACCAATCAGGGCGTAGCAGCCAAAGTGAGCACAAGTTTGGGATTTTGTGAGATTTTGTGACTAAGAGAGAGGGAAAACTAAGTACTATAAAAAACCAAGGACAAAACAGACTAAGGGATTCAAATAGAAAATAGAGACAGATTTTAAAAAATGGAAAATGTGTGTTTTATACAATGAAATACATCTTGACCAACATCAAATTATTTGCAATTCAAAGATACAGGAGTGTGCCAATTATGGCCTCATTCAGACAAACTATGTTTTAGGAAGGATGTTTTGAGAAAGGGTTTGAATAGAAAGCCATGCACCTTGATAGCTAATAGGTGATTTGAGAAGTGGTGGTTTAGGGTAAAACTTCATTTCTCTGTGTTTCTTATGGTTTGTGACAGGTCACATAAGAAGACTCCATGAGTAGGTGTCTATGTTTTGATTTTTTTGAATTAGTTATGTATAAAATGGCTCAATTAGAAACTAAACCCTATTTGTTGACTCTCTACTAACTGAGTATACTGCACGCGTCAGGGTTAGTACCTGAGGGTAAAAATGAGTACAACTAATGCACCATTTTTACTCTAGAGGGGATAACTGAGTATACCTAACGCGCCAGGGTTAGATTGGAGGGTAAAAAAGTGGCGTGACGTACACGTGTCTGTGTGCATGTGTAGTAGCATACTCGTGTTTGCGGTGCACCTCACAGTCTATATAGAGACCCTCTTCCTCTCTGCTTCCCCACTCTCACTCAATCGCTCACTCACGCAACCGCTCTCCTATCCCATCATCTTCTGCAAAGAAAACCCCAACCGCTGGCGATGCAGAAGAAGGACGCGGTTGCCATCTTCGCCTCCAAGGCCACCAGCGAGGAGTCCCCCGTCCCCGCCTAGGCCCCCGTCGAGGCATCAGAGGCAATCACCATCCCCGTCCAGGCCCCCGTCCCCGCTTTGGAGGCAGGCGCATCGAAGGATGTCGGCTGGGACCCGTATGCATTGAAGGAGGAGTACATCCCATAGAATAACCCCTTCGACACCAACATCGTCAACAACGAGCTAGAGGCAACTATGGTTTGGTCCCCTTGTTCTTATCCCATCCCATCGTCTTTTTCTAGATCTACTGTTCTTAGGGTTCGTCTGTGTTCATCTACTGTTCTTAGGGCCTGGCCATATTGTTATCACATACTTAGGGTTTGACATGTTCTCATTTGAATCTGTAGTATCTTTGTGCTTCGAGTGCTTCGAGTTGTAGTTAATGGATACCCTAGTTAATACTAGCATTGATTTGTAGTTAGAATCAGTATTTAATTTTATTTAAGATTTGGGGATTGGGGAATTTGAACCACTCTATTAATTTATGCACGTTACTATTTGTTCTATCATTGTTGCAATTCACTCATAATTTGGTGTTGCTATGTAACAGGTGCAGAGCAGCGACAGCGACGACGAGTCCTTCCACACGAAGGCTCATCACGTCCTCAGGAGGCTACAGTCCTTGGCCAGTACGATGGCCACTTTGCTGGAGGCGTCTACAAGTTCCCTTTCTGCAATAGGCGCCTCGGTGCCACCGACTTCAAATGCCTAATGACGCATGTTGAAGCCCTTGACTCCTCCCGCCCTATTGCGGGAACGACCGCGAACGTGTATTCATTCATGGCTCATCACAGGGTCCTTGGGATTCACCCGTGCAACTTCCAGACAGTGGCCATCTCCGAGGGTCGCATGCCACCTATCAGGGGTTTCCGCTTAGGGTCGCAGAGGCTTGTTCCACTCTCTGTTTGCAGCTACCGCCACTGTAAGCAGCTTAATTCCCTGTAATGCAGCATGTGTGTGTTGGCTGTTATAAGCAGCGTATGTGGTGAATGGGCTGGTGAACTATGTTAAGTATTGTTGGATCTATCTGTAATATATCTATGCTATGTTGGCTGCTGTAAGGAGCTTATCTTTATTTATTTTGTTTTCTGAATATATGTTGCTGGTGTGATATCCTATATTTGCTATCATACTGGGCAAAAACGAGGGATAAAAGGAATGAATGGGGTAAGAAAGATAGGAAGAGAAGCTTCTCTAGATTTGCTACCAATTTGAGCAAAAAGAATGAATGATATGAGCGAGAGAGTAAAAAAGGTTCACCGAAGACAGTCAATTTGGGCGAGAGAGACATAACCCACCCGTGCACACGTCCCGGCCCTACGTGGCCCCACATGGTAGCATAACGGTGAATGCATTGACCTGACGACAACTGCCGTTCGAACTCTTTGTGATAGTTTGAGACAAGCACTTTGGCAATAGTGAGGAAAAATTTAGCCTAAGAGCAAAAGTGAGTACAACTAAGAAACCAAGGGATCAAAAATAAAAATCTCAAAATTTTATTGAGGGTTGTTAGAGACTTGCAGACTTTTTCTTTCTAGTTGTCAGTGGGAATAGCCAGATTAGCAAGTAAAGGTTGTGGCTGCTCCGCGTACACAAAGATTGCTAGTTATGGCCATGAAGCCATGCCATTTGCAGCGTGAATGGATACACAATGTATGTAGGTGAAATGATGCACATGTTCCCGTCCCTTGAAAACCACGGTTGCACTCTTGCATAACCGGATGACAAGCTATAAAAGATCATGCACACTAAAATGTATGCGTCTTCACATTAGCAACTAAACGAAGTTTCCCTTAAACGATAGCATGCTATCAAATTCTCCTTACAAGAGTTGAAATATCCATAGATCATTGCTTTAAGCAATTAAGCGATGGGGGCATGTGTCACTAGATTACTTGCTTGTTGGGAAGGAGAGGCATCAGGAACCTTGAATAGAGTGGTTGTTCCTTCCTAAGAACAAATATGTACTCACGGTCTACGGAGTTTCGTCAGTGTGCGGCATCGTAGTTGGGTGTCCTAAACCTGGTCGATGGATTGGACAAGATGTCTTGTGTAGAGGTCGTGGCATTTGCAGAGGAAATCGGCGCCCTCTGCACCACAAATACCCCAAAGTCCTAACACTATTTGGGGACCATACCTAGTCCTACCGTTAGGACTTAGCAGTACGTCTCTATTACCACCACAAGTGTATAAAGTCGTCTACGGCTCCGCTACGACTAGAAGATTAGAAGCCCAACATAGAGTTACAACAACGGAACAAGTCCAGTTCATGGTTCCTTCAAAAATTCTTTTGAGGATTATTGCAGAGTTTCCTAACTTTTTTATTTTACTTATCAGTGGAATAGCTGTCTTGGCATGTAAAGGTTGGGGCTATTCGCGCCATGAAGCCATGTCATTTGCAATACATGGCATTTAGAAATCGGGTATTCTAGGTTATCATTATTTTGATAAGGACATGCCATTTATGTGGGACATCATTAGAGTTTCATCGGTAAGACTTAACATGCCTTTTTCAATATTATTAGTTAGTATAGTGTGAATAGATGGTAGGTGAAATTATGCACATTTCCCCGTTTCCTGAGCAAATGAAGTTGCACTCTTGGATACCTGGACCACTGGCTATAAAAGAGAATGCACACTAAAATGTAGTAATGTGTTTTCATATTAAGAACCAAGTATATCCGGTAATTGTTGCTTTAAGAAATGCTGCCCCTCCTGACACGATAGTATGCTATCAAATTTCCCTTGAAGAGTAGAATATTCGGCAATTGTTGCTTCAAGGAAATGTTTCATTTGATGATCAATCTGGTTGGTGTTTAATTAGATAGACTAGAAATGGGAGCACGCCTAACTCTAGTACTTGCTCATTTGGAACAGGAGGCATCAGGACCATGAATGGACTAATTGTTCCTTCCTAAGAACAAGTTTGAACAGAGAAGTTTCTAAAACAATGACACTTATTTTGGAATGGAGGGAGTATTTTCTTTCCACTATAGACAGCTAGTGAGCATCACCGTCGCGTGCACCATCTAACACGGTGAGGGGCTGGAGATTTTATTAAGGTTACAACATACTATACATTGTCACCTTACTAATGGTGATCAGGTGCAGTGATGGGCAAACACAGAGGAAGTGCGCTCAATTATAGAATTATGGCAAGTCCGGTTCATGGTTCCTTACAAAATTATATTGAGGATTGTTGCAGACTTGCATTGAATTTTTTATTTTTATTTGTCTACCGTCTTGGCTGGTAAAGGTTGTGGATGTTCCGCGTAAACAAAGAATAGCCATGGTGTTTGTAATAAATGGCACTCAGAAATTGCGTATTCTAAGTTATATTATTTCGATTAGCACACATGATTTATATATACTCAGGACATCATTACAGTTTCTTGGGTAAAAGTAAAAAAGCCTCTCTCAATAATATAGTTGGCATAGTGTGAATGGTTAATAGGTGAAATGATGCACATCTCCCCGTCCCAAAAAACCAAGTTGCACTCTTGGATACCCGGATCACTTGCTATAAAAGAGCATACACATTAAAATGTATGTGTTTTCGTATTGACAGGCAAGTATATCCAGCAATTGTTTCTTTATGAAATGTATCCCTGTCCTGACACGAAAGCGTGCTATGAAAATATCCCTCAAAGAGTAGAATATCTAGCAATTGTTGGTTTAAGCAATCTTTCATCTGATGATCAATCTGGTTGGTGTTTAATCAGGGAGCGCGGAAATGGGAGCACGCATACCTCATGTACCTACTCGTTTGGAACAAGAGGCATCAGGGCCAAGGAATGGAATAAGTGTTCCTTTCTAAGAACTACATTGTAGGAGCAAACTTTCTTCATTCTGCCGAACACCCAGTTGTATGACACAAAGTTGGTAGCTTGATTGGACAAGAATGCTTTTGTAGCTACTGTGGCATTTGTAGAAGGAATCAGCGCGCCGTCGAGTGAACCGTGACAATGTCTTCAGATTGTTTAGAGGTGACGAACCCTACCTAGGAACCAAACCAGGTCCTACTGTTAGGACTTAGCAGTATGTCGCTACTACCACCGAAACCAGAGAAAAATGAATCCTTACGGCCGTCATATATTCAAGGTAGTATCTGCAAGAAATTTATCTATCTCTGATGTGTTGTTCCTCTTGTCTGTGTGGTTTATAATACTTGTGCTCCCAATCATCAAGTGGGATCGAGTGGTTGTAGTATTTGTGTTGTGCATTACAAAGAACTCTGTATGAAACTTGTAGTTCCATGTTCATATTGAGCCAAATTGCATAACAATAGCTCCATGCTTGGTTTTACAATTTCATGATCTTAACCGGACTAATGATCACTTGTTGCAAAAACACAAAAGGAATGAGAAGATCAAACGGAAGTAGGCCCGAGTGAGAGCCCAGACCCCATTAAATTTCCAAATTGTGGAATGCCATAGTTTCAATTTTTATAGTAGGAAAACATATCGTGACAAGGCGAGATAATTAATAGACAAGTGGTACCCCAAGTTCCACACTCGCCTTTACTATGACTGTACTATATATTTCATAAAAGATAACCTAGTAGAGTATGTATGCTACCCCAACATACATCTCACGTTCTTATTAGAGACAACAAGATGATGTGATTCACCGGAAGAGATAGCGGAGGTTGTGGGCAACCTGCTATGATTCCAAACTCCTAACTAGGCTGGTAACTTGTGTTAGTTAATCATACTGTAGTACTCATGCGTTTCTCGAAACACACAAGAAATGTGTGTATCATTGCCTGCCATGTGTGTGTATGAATGGGAGGTGTCGAGACATCTAACTTCTAAAGAGCTGAGAGATGTCGTGCCATTATGCACGAGGTAGAATGGACGATGGAGTGACTTTCTGAAGCAGCGACACTGCAAAATGCGTCGCTTCTGTCCTGATGAGGAGAAGCCTGCTACACTCCTGCCCTAGTTATCATTGATCTTCCGATGGCCAAACCATCTTCCTGAAGAGTACTGGATAATAGTGGCGGATCCAGGAATTAAGGTTAGCAGGGGTGAGAATTTAGTCTAGATTTTTTAGGTACAAATAAAGGAGAATCAACAAAACTAGCTAAATTCTCGTTGGTTGCCACGAAACTCACTCCTCAATCTTATTTCTCTGTGTTCTTGTCTTAAGCGTATAATATTCCGAAACTAACTTCTGTGTAGGAGTGATGTGACCGCATGATGGGTTCATCACTGTACTAGAAACTAATGATTTATGGAGTATGCACCCATAAATCGCACACTTCAGTGGATGGTAGCCTAATTGCTGAATTATGATTAATCTGGATTATACTATTATTCATAGATAAACATGTGTGTGTACTATAATAGTTATAAAAAAATCTTTAATGCATCTCAATCACTCACAAAGGAAGCAAAATGGTGTTAGGAATGAAGATAGGATAGTATGAGCCTGGAGAATCTTGATCACGTGATATTTTGCTCAAGATCTACCCTTGATAGGAACCATTAGTAATCTTAGGCATGGAAGAGCAGTAATTTGAAACATGCAATGCACATTTTATGATTAAGCATTTCTGCATTAAGTAATTTTCAGTACACATCGAACTGGCATCGGTCATTGACATGGGCATTTTTTGGAGGCCAAGGAAGTTGGTGTGGAGAAAGAACACGGAACATGGAGTTAATTAACTCTCACATCAAAGCTTACGTTTTACGGTACTAATTGTTAGACTATATGTATTCTACGGTATATGCATGGTGTAGTACACCACCCTATACCGTACCCCTTCATGTATGCCATGGTAGGGGCTATTCCTACCTCTATATAAACACGTAACATGAGCCCGAGAGGGCATCATTTTCGCCTAGGTTAATACTAATATAAATACAAATAGATGATGGGTAGAGGTCACACTTGTCCTATGCATGTTTGTACTACTCCGTACTCCTACTTGATAGGAGATGGTCTCATATATATCCTACCGGCTACCCTAACATGGATATCACCTATTCGTTAGAGAGAACAAGATGATATGATCCACGAGAAGGGGCAACCAAGAGTATAGGAGCAGTTGTGTGTTTCTTAGAGCAGCAAACATGCGATCCGGGTACGTTACCTATCATGTTCGTTTGTATATGAATGGGAGGTGTCGAGACATCTAAATCCTGAAAAGTTGGAAACGCTTGCTCCATTATATGCATGAGAATGGTGGAGGGAGGTGTTTTCCATGTGACTTTGAAAAATATGGTGTTTCTCTTCTAATGAGCAGATACCAGATGGTTCAGACGTGCCTTGATCATCATGGTAGTGCCGATGGCCAAACCAACTATCCGGGGAGTAGAAGAAATAGAAGAAGAACACACTGTGTGTGTCACAAGAAGACAACCGAGCAATAGAGAAAAACGAATCCTCACACCAGTCATATGTTCATGGTAGTCTTTATCAAAAAATAATAATATTCAGGGTATTATCCATAATTCCCTTGCAATAAGTTTACCTCTGTGAAGTGTTGTTCCTCTTTTCTGCGTGGCTTATAATACTCGTGCTCGGTGCTCCCATTCATCAAGTGAGATCAAGTGGTTGCGGAATTTGTGTTGTGCATTACAGAGAACTCTGTATGAAACTCATAGTTCCGTGTTCATATCAAGCCAAAATGCATAACAATAGTGTATTGGGCATGGTTAATTAAACTCTATATAGGCTTGTTTTCACAGTTTTAGGGCATGTGCATTACAAAGCATTTAAAATACACTTGAAAAGTCAAGCCAGGATTGTGCGCTAGGGCAGAATTTTCCGTGTGTTTTCCAAGCGGCAGACATCTAATTATGCGTCGATGGCAAAGAAATGGCCAGGATTTTTGTGGGAACTGGATTTGGTTCCTAGCGCCTCTGATTAAACACCAGGGTTGTACTTGCCCTCAAGGTCTTAGCCAGACTAATTATCGCTTGAACACAAAAAGGAATAGATCAAACCGAAGTAGGACCCCGGTGAAAGCCCAAACCCCCAGTAAATTTTCAAATTGGAATGCCATAGTTTTATTTTCTTAGGAAAAATATATATAAAAGTTACCAACGGGGGAATAATCTCTCCCGTGGCCATACATTGTTACACAGATAAGACTCTTCTAGCATGTTACCGTTGTGGATAATAACCCGTTTAGTCCGCCTCTCACAACACATTACCGTTGTGGAGGGGATTCGAACCCGGTGGGTTCTTAGGAAAATACTAGCACAAATGCCCATGCGTTGTAAGGGGAAACAAATATGTGCGTCACGGTTAGGCGAATTGTGACGTGCCACCGCTGCATTCTCTGCCCGTCGTTTTAGCCAGGCCACCGGATATACATGCGCTAGCAAAACTATGCGCCGCCATCCAACCTCTCCCCACTTCGCTAAGGCCATCTCCTTCCTCGGGGCACATAAATCATTCGAAGGGGGAGTACAGATGTCTATGTTCTTTACACAACTTCTCATAATAATAGGTATAATGCAATTAACGAACTTTGCACATTCCAATTCTCCCAATATAGTAAGAATGTACTATAAAATTTTCATTATTTTTGGGATGCAAACAAACTTTTTTGGGAATTAAAACCCTTTTAAATACAAAACTTGATTTGAGAGTTGGAGAACAAAAGTTATACTACTAAAAATTGCTGGCAATATTTTAGAATATTGTACCATGTTGTCGCATTGAATGAAGAACCCCAGTGAGAATTTCCACCATTTTAAATTGAATTTTGAACCTACAAACAATTCAGATACATCAGAATGTTGATTTTAAAGAATAAACCTTGAAAATAAAACGAAAGATACCCAACTTTACCTTTTTGGCATGAAAATATAGTAGTCGGCGATCTAAAATCCATGGGGAAAAAAATCCAAGACCCAAGACTAAAATTCTCCCTTCCGCCTTTCTTTTCTCTGAACACATACACTTATTGGTCGACAGTAATTTCAATCTGTCGGTCATGGCTACAGCGAGCATGTTCTGTAAGTTGGTGATGTTAAGGCAGTGATTTACGCTTCCATAAGGGCTAGCTACATGGATCAATCTTTCCAATGTATGTGGACTCAATGCAACACAATATTACAATATTGATAGCGAGTTTCAATATGACCACCGCCATATGTGAACGTCACCAAGCTACCCTCATGGACTGATCTGCCCCTCGTCAAGGCCGGTAGGAAGAGAGTCATGTGTGAAGTGACTTCAGCGACCACCGAAGAGATCCAGGATAAACTGAGGAAGAGCAGCAACTTGATCTGCCGAAGAGACGAGCTACGAGGCCGCGCTAAACCGTGTTAGTCTATGTTCATCCCATGTTGCCGGGAGTAGTAGTAGTCGAGCAGGCAGGCAGCAAGAGCTTCCTTCAGATGAGATCATACACCAGTACCGCCATCCTGCATCCATCCATATGCATAGGATTGTCAACATGAATTAAGCGTACGTGATAGCTCTAGATAAGTGCTTCGATGGATTGGAGCCACAGCGGCAGGAGGGAAGGTCGAAGGGCTTCGGCATCCGGGTCATTGCTGGCGGCTTTGGCTTTGGCTTCAGCTTGTTCTGCGGGCCTACCATCGATCCTGCCATGTGCTATCGATCTTGTGTGTCAAAACCAAAGATGGAACCACAAAGATCACAACTAACCACGTAGAGTTAGTCTAATCGATAGGGAGAAACAGAAGATTTTTACATTGTTGCGATGCGTGAAGGCCACCACCACGGTCGGCCTCAGAACCTAGCAGTGTTGTTCTCTCTAGAACTTCCTCATGAGTAGCGTCATCGATCCTGGGTCTCGGCTCCCGATCTTGTTGATCCCCTCGCCAGAAAGCACATGTCAAAGGCGATCACTAAGCCATAGCTCTCGACCTCATCCACAGAAGATTCAACGAGACTAAGGGTGTGTTTGGTAATGGGGTGAAGTGGAATGGAATGGCATGGTGCAATTCTAGTGTAATGGGACGATTCCATGTTCATGTTTGGTTTGGACAAAAAGGCGGAATGGAAGGGTTCCAGTTTTTGTTTGGTTTGGACCAAAAAGGTGGAATGGAATGGATATAATTTGGCTCAGCTCACCGCTTTCACAATTATGGTGAGCATACCTCCCACATGTACCACCACTCTCCCGTGTGAAATACTACTTTAATAGGTAGGATGATCATACTAATAAAAATTTCAGCACCATTTCACTTGTGTTTTCAACAGTAAGCAATAACAAAATATGCTAATAAGCATAACACATATATGACAACAAACATAACACATATTTCAGTCCATACAGCCATATAGTTCAACGAAATAGTCCAAATTCAATCAAGTTCATGGTATAGTAGCCATCCAAAAGCAATAGTTAGAGTTCATTACCGTCCATCGAACAACGAACAAGTTAACATAGCATCCAAGGCATAATAGTCATATAGAAGCACCATATAGCAACACCTAATTGAATTTCATACCATGACTTCAAATTATAAAGCACTCCAAGGTCTTCTCCACATACCTACTCACCCAAACCAGCTTGTTGGCAAGGCTAAGTGTCATGAATGCATTTGCGGTCTTAGGATTGTCAACAAGATGAGCATAGTAGTGAGATATATGTCCCTCATCAAATCCTTGAATGGCAGCCAAAGCATCCCACAAGCCATCTGATATAGCATCATTGTCCCCACCGGACTTCTTAAGGAGCTCTTTCGAATCTTAACATATTTCTACATGTCACATCACATTGCCAAATTTTGCAGTTGAGATACTTAATTCTCTGCCGATCTCTTTCATGCATTGGTCCATAGCTTAATCGTGCTTTTCTCCTCTTTTTTATAGTGCGAATGTTAATCTCGATCGGATCGATACCTTGGAACATTCAATCGACTCGTGACTCGCCATCCAAAATTCCGCTGATTGTTGTGGTAGATGCATACCTCGATTGAGCGAACGGTCTAATGAGTGTTCATATAGGTAGAATTTGTGTGCGATGCTTTTCTGGAGGAAAATGCTAGACTTTCGGACTAGCTGTTACGGAAACTGTTTACGGAAGGAGGTGGAAGAGTCCGATTGGTTCAAAAAATCTACCTTCCCATGATTTCCACACCATAATTTGTTTTCGGAGACCAGACATCCAAATGTGATACGACACGGAAAGCGATATATGAAATTGACGACTGAACGAACGGACATAAATATATAAAACGGACATGCGTAAAGTGTCGGACGAAGAGAGAAACATTCCTTCCTTTATTATTAGGTATAGATATAATTTTGAAAACATTAATCTTGTCGCATTCACAACATCCCCATGAGCTCATCAAATCTTGTAGTTAGGTTTTAAATATTGTATTACAAAAAGTGCCTAACTGCAATTGCAATACATTGATAACAATGCGGTTTTCTCTTTGCAACTAGTTCCCAACTAGATTTAAATATTTTCTGGTGGAAGAAAAAAAAGGCCACGTCGTAAATAGTTTCATAATATCTTTATATTTGCAAACATATTTAAAACAATTTTCACACTACATAAGATTTAAGAAGGCCTTTTTACTAGCGCCAGAGCGGCAAGCAGAGGGAGAGGGAACCAACGCTATTGCCGGCTGAGATCTAGAGGGAGCCGCATCCTGTTTCGTGAGGGGGGAGAGGCGAGAGCGTTTAAGGGGGGAGCAGCAGCAGTATTAGGTAAGGCTTGGAGAGCTTTTTACCTTATCGATAACTTTTATGTGGCAGGTTTTGTTTATTTATTACTTGAAACTGAACATTTCAAGAGATACTCTATGGGATATCACAAATGGTGAGAAATAAGTTTAAACCTTTTTCACATTTCCAAGAACTAGCTCAACTTTCCACCAAAAAAGGTGATTTGCGTAAGCTATATTATTTGCAGCCTGTTATAGAAAGTTTTTTCCCTAAAAAATTAGGGTTTCTTGTCCTCCGGTGGCGACTGCCACTGAGAGTCTGAACCGCCTCTCACACTTCTCTCCCATGGTTCTTTCTCCCTGCCGTCAGGCGGGTACTCTTAATCTTGGGGGAACGTGGAGAGTCAAGTTCGGTGAGAGGGAAGAAGGATGAGGTGGAGGAACTTCTCAATAGATTGAATCTGCACGAGGAAGATGAAGAGGAGTTCGTTTGGAAAGATGATGTGGCGGGTCCACCGCCAAAGGAAAAGTGGCTTGCAACGGGGAGAGTACATATAACAAGGGGTTTCGGCCCTACTGCTCTATACGTTGACATGCGATTGGCGTGGAGCCAGGCGAAAGAGGTAACCTGGAGAAAGCTTGAGGATAATCTGTTCATGGTTTAGTTTGGCTGTTTAGGAGATTGGAACAAGGCTATGATTATCGGGCCATGGCTGTTTAGGCGTTGATTCTACAGGAGTATGACGGGTTTGAAAGCCCTAGAAATTTTGCCCTAGATAAGCTTATTGTTTGGGCACGGGTGTTCAAACTCCCAGATAATTATCTGCTTAGTTAAAGGCATGTGCATGCCGATGGGTGAAGTCAAGGAAGTGTAGCTTAAACATCCCGCTGGTTTTGTTGGGGAAATCGTTCATATAAGAGTGATGGTTGATGTGGGTAAGAAACTCCATCGCTTTGTTTTCATGACAAAGAAGTGGTATCAAGTTAAGTATGAGAAGCTTCCTACTTTTTGTGGTGCATGAGGATTACTCGGACATTCGTATCAAGAATGTGGTACCGGAGAACATGACGAATCAAAGTTGGAGTGGGCAGACTTCATTCTTGCGGATGGGGGCCGAGGCTGGGGACGTGAACGTGGATTCAGTCGAGGCCCTAGTACTGAAAATAACCCATTCATGGGAAGAGGTAGGGGACGCTTTGGTTTTGGGCCGAGTGATTACAGAGGCTAGTATGGCCACAATGTTTGATAAGAGGGTGGGTCTCTTCCTCCATCAGTGGCTGGTATGGTAACAATGTTTGATAAGGGGGTGGTAGCGAACTCTGTGAGTATGGATGGAGGAACACCGGGCAAGTCCCAACCTCCCAAGCGTTTGAGAACTGATTATGAGTCTGAAAAAACTATGTTATCGGCAATCCCTGAATCGAATGTTGACCAGACGCAATGAAAATCTTGAGTCTAAATGGCCGTGGCCTGCAAAAGGCTATGGCGACCAGGGCACTTGTCAAAATTAAAAATCAGTAGGACCCTGATGTTTTGTTTTTGATGGAGACTCATTTAGATGAGTGGCCTACTGAATGTCTAAAGAGAACTTTGAGGATGGATTACAAAGAAATTGTTACAAGTGATGTTAGGAAGGGTGGTTTTCTAAAGATTTGGAAGAAGGATGTTGTGTTGTGATGGCCTTCAAGTGCACAGGTTCGTCAGAGAATGTTTTCGTGAAAGTATTAATTTCAGTTTTTATATTGATTCCAACAAGGACCCTAGGAAAGCGTTTTTATGCGGTGTTTCTGTCACACCCAAGGTGTCACGGGTCTTGAGTGAATTAACTGCAAAAGTTGACGGTGGAAGTGGTGAGTAAAAGATAGAGGAACTAGCTTAGGAAATAAGTAATTTGCATAAAAGTAAAAATGCGAAAGGTGTATAGAGGTCCTGTAGATGAGAAGTTAGGCGCGGAGAAAAACAGTTCATGGTGATAGTGAAAGTGCCAAATGGAATAAGTGGAATACGTGATAGTGATATTTTTTATTTATAAGTGAGTAGGCAAGCAACCCATATACCGACTAGGAGTCTGATGACTGCAAGTACATAGATCGTTTGTAGCTAGTTTTGAAATAAAAATATCGATCCCATATGGAGCAGGAGTCTGAAATCTAATAACTCTTGAATTAAATATTGCAATAGAAATGCTAAATAAAGTTCTAAGTAACAAGATAAAATGCGAGTATTGTGTAAAAAGGTGTTTTTCGGATTTTGGTATAAGAGAACAATAAGTAAAGTAAAGTAACTAAACACAGAAAGTAACTATCGCGTATATAAAAGAGATTTGGAACTGCAATAGGGAAAAAGCATTATCAGGGAGTAGCGGATACACCACTAGCATTATAAAGAGCTAAAATAAATATTATTATCATGAACATTCTTAACTATGTATATGTGGGAGGAACTCCGTATTTGGACAAATAGGCAGCAACCACTGCTCACATCATCCTCATAACCATAGCAGTCAGCAATCGATATCAGTCGAATTATTGCGCTATTAAGGGACTTAATCCCGTAGGATGTATCTCATGGCATAAATAGTGTTATGTGAGTTTCCCCGGTTTCCAAGTTGATACGTAAGGGGTGCCAACAGCTTTATAGTCACTATAAGTGCTAACACACCTCCGTCTACCAACGAGTAGTTCCGTCCATCAAGTCCCCTTTGAGGCAAATATTGAGAGGTCGAATTTTCTCAACATCAAGATGAAGACAATCTAACATATGGTCACAACGATGAATATCATTATAAACTTTATCTTATTTCAATCTCATACTAGGGTTTCTCCATCTCCCCAAGAACTAATGATCTACTCAGACATGGAGGCAATCAACATCATGGCAATAACAATGGAATCTATCATAGATGAATAGTACGTGTATAAATCCACAACGAGTATGGGAATTACAACAAGATCTAGACAAGATGTAGATGGGATAGATGGAGATGGTGGTGATGCAGCGGTTAACGATGAAGATCGATGCCTTAGACTCCCGGATCTGTGCAGGGCGAAGATGGATCCCCGGTGGACAACTTCCCCCTCCAGATGTGTAGCATCCCAGCATTAGAGCTTAGAAATAAAGCTGAGATAAGGTGTGTGCATTGCATTCATGCATAGAAAATCTAGGGAATTTTCGCGCAAAACTAAAGAAGTCAGTGAGGGATCGGGATCTCTCTTGCTCTGATGGAAACATCCGGGCAAGTGCGATAGATTTCGATATGACCTCCACTGTATCTTTGCTTTTGAGGGGGTAGCTATTCAAATTTGAACATTCAAAAGTTATGTTTGAATTCAAATAGAATTTGAGATGAATTTGGAAAATAAATTTCAATAATAGATATAGTACATTACTCTTTATGATAAAGGTATTTCAAGACAAATTAAAGACTGTATTAATAATTGAGAATATACGAAAATATAAATACAAATAATAACAAGCCTTAAACTCCAAAATGGGGAAAAAATCAAACTTTATTATCTCAAACAAATAATAATACATTGTCTTTACACCTACATAAAAGAATAAATGAATTACAAAAGAATCTAGAATAAAAGATTACAAAGGTAATGAAATAAAAACCCTAGACTAATATCTAACTATTCCTTCATCTGGTGTCTTCATTCCTCACTCTAATCCCTGCAAAACAATACAAGAGATAACAAAACAAAGGTAAAAGAATAAAATAAAGGGAATTGTTTAGATTAATGTTACTCTCAGTCTGGCATAGTGTTGCTATGCTAAGTTCATCATTGAGTATGGATTAAAGGGGCCACATTGGATCTGTTCTTATCAAATTTAGGCTTCAGACTTATGCATCATTAGCATTGAGTTAATATTCCACTTGGCAACTAAAAATAAAGGTCAAGATCAGATAATCCCAAACCAGCCGAGCACATCCTTAGCAAAAATATCTCACAGATGAAACCTGGACAAGGGGAGGTTCCCTGGACCAGCAACACACAAGCATCTTAGTCATTGCATGCTTGTGTGTTGTCAACACAAGACCTCCACAAGGGAGGATAAGAACACAGCCATAGCAGCAGAGTACCACTTTGTTGGTCACTCACCACACTTCATTTCACCACACGGCACCTCAATAGGTTCACAGTCAAACCACAAGAACAACATGTGTTCTTGATGGATCATCATAGATCTGCTTCACACATACCAACCAATATCACATGAATTCCTAGATCAAGATTTAACCCAAGAAGCATCAAGGGGATCAGGACAAGACCATCAGCTAGTCTAAAAGAAGGAGTAGGCCAGCAGATCAGGGAGGAGTAGCTCAAGCAAAGAGAAGATCAAGCATCAGCAACAATCAACTGCCTCAACCATACATTCCTTGCATCCCGGTTGCTCTAAGAGCCATCCAGAAGGTGAGACAAGTGGAGATAGATATCAAGAACCAGTTATATCTGATAGCAAGAAGAATCACAACACAATTGTAGGTAGTTATCTCTCCCAAACCAAACATAGCATCTGTTTTCTTGATCTTTTATTTAAAGAGAGGAGTTTGGAGTGAGAGGGGGCTCTTAGAATGCAAAGATGCTATGCAGTTCATCATAGAGGCTGTAGGGACAAATAATATTTGTTCTTGTTTTAGAAAAGGATTGGCCTCAAACTTGGCATCATTGGCAAGGGGGTCTTGGCATCATTTTTATGGTGAAGAGCATCAAGATCTGCTGCTGATTACAAAAACAAGGTGGGTTTAACTATACAACCAACTACACAGTGATGAATCACTGCTGTGCACCCTCTTATGAGGCACCACACCAGCAAATCATCAAGACAGAGGCTATATGGTTAACCAGATTGTTCAAATCACTTGCCCACAAGTAAAATAAAGCCCACAATTAATCCTTAACTAGATTCATCATAAAAGGAAACCATTTTGAGCCAGCAGTACTCACAAGCACAGACAAGTTATGCTTGCACATCATCTACACATGAAGTAGACCATCTTTTAATTCCAGTATATGGAGGTTACCACTCTGTACCATCCAGCAGGAGGTTTCACAGTGGCATCCCTCCAAACTAGGGTCAATTTTTAAGGCAAACAAGTTAAGTAATCATTTTCTCTTGATACTAGGGGATATCCTTAGGCCTCTGGTTGAGAATCATCTCAACTGTTGTTATCATATTAGCAGAGTAATCTAGCAGCCACCATCTCTGCTTATAAATGTTATACAAACCAATTTCATCATTTTCCTAGTAGTAACTCTAGGAATCAGAGTTATATATTATTCCACTGACAGAAGTTGACAGAAAAATAAATCATCTTCCTAGAAAAGTTAACTAGGAATCATATATTACAGTACACAACTGTTCAGTCAAGTTTCCATGGTCCTAATCGCAGAAGCTATTATTCAAATTAAGGCATCAACCACGCATTTATAATCTGTCTAGCGGTATAGGAAACATTCATAGGCTAGATAATTATATATCCCAATAGCAAAAATTCATCCTCAGACCTGGCAAGTGAGTTTAATTAACCACTCTGTAACAAAATAACCTGTTCAGGGGTAGAACCATAACAAACTATACATTTCTAGGATGAGACAGTCATTCATACCGAGAGAGAGGGGAGTGAGGAACAAAAGGGGAGAAGGGAAAAACTTACTCAATGGCCTCGCCTAGCAAGAAGAGGAAGTAGAACCTGGCCTGGCAAAGGAAGCGGTGGCCACGACACGGCACGCGGTGAGCAAGACCTGGCGAGCCACACTGCGTGAGCACAGCCCCTTAGTCGAAGATGGCAGTTTAGGCAAACAACACTTCCCCAGAGTCACACCACCACATCATCATCTCCACCACCGCAGGGCTGCGAGACGGTGGCGTAGAACGCCAGGGTTGCATCAACTTGTTGCCATCCCGCCAGCATCGGAGAAGGGGACGAAGAGTCCAGGGTTCACCAGCACCAAACCACCACCACGAAGCCACGAGGTAGCCAGCAAGCACCAGAGTCACGGACGACGAAACCCTAGCGCCAAAGAGGTGAAGGGAGTGCGTAGCAGGAGGTGCAGATCTCAAATCGAGCTAGACCAGAAGAACTAGAAGAGTGTGGCGGAGCTTTTAGCTGTGGCGGCGAGGGCTGCAACGACCAGATCACGCTGAGTCGGCCAGGGGAGCAACAGGCGTCGGTGGTACGCAGCACTGCCACGAAGAGGGTGAGAGATTGACCGGACCAATTGGTCGGCCTAAAGGGGATTAGGACAACCTATGGGCTGGGCTGGTTTATGGGCCAAGCCTAGTTATAGAAATAAAGAGATGAAGAAATAAAATAAAATAAAATGGAGATAGGGAAATTACCAAAATACCCCTAAAATTGTTTTAGCCCTAGAAAAATCCTAAAAATACTTATAACATACCGGAATGATCACAAAAATAATATCTACCTAAGAAAAATATAACATGACTTGTTTGAGTTAAATAAAATATAAATCAATATTAATACCATTAGGACCTATACGAAATTTCATAAAATAAAACAAAGACTTAAAATTAAATAAAAATTCATTTTTACATATAAAAATGAGTCTACTATTTTATAAAAATAGTAACTTAATTGTTTACAAATAAAGCTTGAAGCAAATATTTAAAGATATAAAATCCTTTATGAAATTTTGTAAAAATAAGGATAACACCTAAAATCAAATAAAATTCACTTTTAAGATCTTAAGTAAGTATGTTTCCCAGAAAAATACTAATTGTGTTATTCCAACACACTTTAAGGTTATTAAGAAATAAATTCTTATTTCTTATTTAGTTGATAAATTCTTTAAGAACATTCTTAAATAAGAAATAATCACAATTTTATGTAAAACCCTAAATATGGTACATTGAAATACTACTTCCAAAAACCATAACTTAAGTCTATAATAATACTTAAAAGTAAAACTATTAACATTTAGAAATCTCACTTAAACTAAAAATGAATGATCCTATACCGTCAACATGCTTGTTATAAGATTTAAAGCTTATTAACACTTTTAAACACATCACACCCTAAATGTAATTATGTTTTATAGTTAACTTTTGTATGTTCCAAATTAAGTCATAAGGCATCTCAAATCCAAACCTATCGAACAAACGCAAATGACATCGATCACATTCTACTAACCATAAAGATTGGTTAAACCTTATCAAAGAAACCTTCTCTTCAAAAGTTATTCGTTTTGCCACTTCAAACAACAATCTCATTATAAGTTCTTCAACTCTTATCAACCTAAAACATGTACTTCCATAATAGATACATAATATCCAATAACTCTAAGCATGTGGTGTTATATTCACTTTATATCATACATATTAGTCTTAAGTTCCTTGTATATGTGTATTGGTTTGTAAAGTAAACTTATAGACAAACTAAATCTTAAAGAAATCACTTAAGTTTAACTCATTCACCATACTGAGGTATTACTTTGGGGTTTTCTAAACTGCATTACATTACTTATGCATAACTGCATCTTGCTTCTTTAAACATTAGTCCTTACCGGACCAATGATGCTATTTATAGAATTTGGATCTTCTATTGTCTTGAAGATCGTGAGTGCATAATCTTGCAATCACCAAAGGCAAGTTCACAACTTGCTCATGTCCTTTGATTATTTTCTATGCTTGTAACTCAACTGTGTCATCACCTGCATTTGAAAAAGGTCAGAAAACAATATTTTCATAATAATATGATTATGTATTATTTACCAGATGGTAATAATCTACTGATACAGTTCTAGTGGTAAAGGAACGTAATATCTAGGACTTAACAACCAATGTCGCCAGTGATTCTAGCGCCGTATATTACGCGTTAACCATAAGACTTGGAATGGGATGGGAAAGTCAGTTGTATCTTCTCCCTTTCATATGGAGGCAAGATGACCTTATCGCGACGTTGGGATTCCTGGTGTGGATCCAACATATGGGTGGGCACCCTTAGGCCCCACGATTTTGGTGTCTAGATTATTTATGAGTGGCTGCCGGAGGTATGAATCTCCAGGGGCATCATTGCTGGCTCGTGTTGATGTCGAGCTCGTTGGGGAACCCCAAGAGGAAGGTATGAAACCAAGGTTATCGAACCAGTAGGAGCAAGGAAACACCCCAAAGGTGTTGCTAGCTGAGCCTTGGCAGGGCGCACTACCGGTGCTAGTAGCAACATGGAGACCTGCACAACACAACCATAGAACTCTGTCCCCAACTTGCGATGAGGTTGTCAATCTCACCGGTTTTGCTGAAAACAAAGGATTAAACGTATCGAATGGAAGGAAGTAATAGTTTGCAGAAAGTAAACACAAAGCAGTAAACAGTTTATAGAGTGTATGTAAAAGAAATGACCGGGGTCCATAGTTCACTAGAGGTGGCTCTCCTTAAGATAGATAACATGCTGGGTGAACAAATTACAACGGGGCAATTGACAAACATCGAGAAAGCATACAAGCATATACTAATCATCTTGAATCCTTTGAGACTTGATTGGGCATTACAAACATTATACATAGACCGCCATCCAACTGCATCTATGACTAATAATCCACCTTCAGGTTATCATCCAAACCCCCTCCAGTATTAAGTTGCAAGCAACATATTATTGCTTTATGAATTGCGTGTAAAGTAAAAAATACGATTGTTCTATGGATAAAGGATTGTTGTTTTCTCCCTAGTAGCAACAACACATCTAGTACCTTAGAGATTTCTGTCACTTCCGCAGATTATCAGAGGCATGAACCCACTATCGAGCATAAATACTAACTCTTGGAGTTGCTAGCATCTACTTGGCCAAGATAGCTACTAACAACGGAAAGCATGCAAGATCACAAATAACAAAGACATGATAGAATCAATAATCAATCTGAAATAGCATCTCAATATCCATCGGATCCCCGCAAACACAACATGTAGAATTACAAATAGATGATCTTGATCATGAATGGAGCTCACAAGATCTAAACATGAAAGCACAAAGGAGGAGAACTAGCCATCTAGCTACTACATGGATCTGTAGTCCAAGGATGAACTACTCACGCATCACACCGGAGGCTTGCATGGTGATGAAGAAGGCCTCTAGGGTGAATTCCCTCCCAGGTGCCGGGAAGAGCTCAGATCCCTCCCGATCTAGGGATGGAGATGACGCTGACTCTGCACTTTTCGTGGATTTTGATCGGGTACTTAGGGTTTTCGTCCGAGGGCAATATATAGGCGGAAGGAGAGGTCGAGGGGTGCGGAGGCCACACCACCTGGCGCGCTGGGCCAGTCCTAGCCATGCCATTGGTGGTGGCCCCGTGCCCTTCTCCGTCTCGTATTCGGCACTTGATCCCTTCGGAAAAATAGGCACTTTGGCTTTTGTCCTCCCAATTCGAGAATATTCATTTTCGACTTTCCGAACCAAAACAGCAGAAAACAGCATACCGGCACTGTGGCTCTTGTTAATAGGTTAGTCCAAGAAATCATATGAAAAGTACTCCAAAGTGTGGACAAAACACAAGAAAGTAGATAAAACCAAGCATGGAACATCAAAAATTATGGATACATTTGCAATGTATCAACATCCCCAAGCTTAACTCCTGCTCGTCCTCGAGTAGGTAAGTGATAAAAAGAAACAATAATTTTTGAGGTGACATGCACCATCATAAACTTGATCAAAGTATTTGTAAAACATTCAAAGCTGGGATCATAGTACTTCAATCATAACATGAAAGACAAAGTTCTAGCAATAAGACAAAGAAACTATGATGCAACATGAAAAGGCATAAACAAAAGATTCATGAATAACAATGCTTTGCAAGACGTTTGTTTGTTTCACGTAAAGAAAACATAGCATTCAGCTTGTCCCTCATAGAGTAGCAAATATAAATGCAGAGGACACCTTCAAAGTTCATAAGAGTGACTAGATACAAATAGTTTAAAACAAGCAATATCAAGTTATGCATCAATCAACTAGTCTTGGGACAATGCACATAGATCTAAGAATGGCCACTATGCTCTCAAAGTAGGTGCACAAAGGTAGAAGGTGGAGACTCAATATAATGGTGGAAGAAAGGCCTTCAAAGAAGGAAGCAGGGATTCAAGTCTCATAAAGAGCTTCCAAAAATTATGGTACTTATAGCTTTCATCTCTCATTGCCCCTATCATAAGCATCTTGAAGTGATTAAGGTTAAAGTGAAAAAACTATGGTGTACATGCTTGACGAAGTATAAGTTAGAAATCTCATGTCCCTTGAATACGAGGGCCGCTCCTTGATGACCCACAAGTATAGGGGGTGTATCTCAGTATTTTCGATAAGTAAGAGTGTCGAACCCAACGAGGAGCAGAAGGTGCTGACTAGTGGTATGGATCAGGAATTCTCTGCAAATACTTAGCAAACGGATTTTTAGGGGTTTTTGATAAAGCAAGTAAACAAAGTACGAGTAAATAAAAGACAGTAGGAATGAATGCAACAAGTGGGCCAGTCCTTTATGCAGCAAAGGACAAGCCGGTTGTATTACTTAAGATGACCAAACGTTCTCGAGGACACATGGGAAGACTATCAAGTGATTTTGCTTCATATAGTTGATTAATCTTCTCTAGCTTGCTAAGTGTTGTGTGAGTGAACCTGTGCTAATGTACCGCACCATCCAAGACTAATACATACTTGTGATTATACTTCTTGCAAACATCCGTATGTACAAGAAAGTAATTAAGGTAGAAACCTAACCACAACTTTAAACTCTAAGACCCTTACGTCCCTTGTGCAATGGTTTCCTAACGGGGTTCAGGTTTCACATCCGCAACCCCTACGATTAGTAGCCAAATACACAATGCATTCCCCTAGGCCCATATAGGTGAAGTGTCATGTAGTCGACATTCACATGACACCACTAGAAGAAGTACACCACAACTTAAATATCAAACTATTGAATCTTTCTCAACACAACTCCACTACTAACAACATGACTTCTCCCATGTCCTCAAGAACAAAACGAACTACTCACAAGACATCATATGGACCATGATCAGAGATGGAATAATGATGTATAACAATCTGAACATAAACAATATTTCGATAGTTCACTCAATAGCATCAATTACAAAGAGTAATCAACACCGGGAAAGTTTCCCCTATGAACTGATGCAAGATTCAACTCAATTGTTACAGCAATATGGAGATGGTGATAAGGGTGTTGATGGTGGTGATGGTGATGATGATGATCCCGATGAAGTCCAGCTTGATGGTGGTGTTGATGGCGATGATCTCCCCTCTCCGGGAAGGAATTCCCCCGGCAAAAATCTGTCTGCAGGAGAGATCTTTCTCTCTCGGTGTTTTCCGCCCCACAGAGGTAGCGAAATCTTTCTGTGGTCGCTCCCCGAGTCTTAGGGTTTCGGGACGATGATATACGCTAGAGGGGAGAGGCTAGAGTGGGCCAGGGTGGCCACACCACCTCCAGGCGCGACCTAGGGCTGCCCGCGCCAGGGGGTGATGTGGGCCCCCTGTGGCCCATCTCCACTCCATCTTCTGGCATCCTTAGTCTTCTGGAAAAATAGGATTTTCCGTATATTTTCCCGGATTTTCTGATCTTCGTGAATTTTGCCTCCAAACAGCACTTTTTCCATCAGAATCCTGACTGCGGCGGTCCATGCTCCAAAAGTCATCAACCATGCAAACATAGATGAAATAAAATGAGTATCACCTCTCAATACGAAATATATCAATGAATAATAGTGAATTAAGACATATAATAGTGATGCGAAATGGACGTATCAACTCCTCCAAGCTTAGACTTCGCTTGTCCCCAAGCGAAACTGAGCTCAATAAACATGGCCTCAGGTTTATGGAGTGAAGAGTCGATAAATGGATACGGACAAGAAGCATCACATTCATCAAATACATAGATCATAATAGAAGGCAACGGATGACCCACAAGTATAGGGGGTGTATCGCAGTATTTTCGATAAGTAAGAGTGTCGAACCCAATGAGGAGCAGAAGGTGCTGGCTAGTGGTATGGATCAGGAATTCTCTGCAAATACTTAGCAAACAGATTTTTAGGGGTTTTCGATAAAGCAAGTAAATAAAGTACGAGTAAATAAAAGACAGTAGGAATAAATGCAGCAAGTGGCCCAATCCTTTATGCAGCAAAGGACAAGCCGGTTGTATTTCTATAGATGACCAAACGTTCTCGAGGACGCATGGGAAGACTGTCAAGTGCTTTTGCTTCATATAGATGATTAATCTTCTCTAGCTTGCTAAGTGTTGTGTGGGTGAACCTGTGCTAATGTACCGCCCCATCCAAGACTAATACATACTTGTGATTAAACCCCTTGCAAACATCCGTAAGTACAAGAAAGTAATTAAGGTAGAAACCTAACCACAGCTTTAAACTCTAAGACCCTTACGTCCCTTGTGCAATGGTTTCCTAACGGGGGTTCAGGTTTCTATCACTAAGAACCCCTACGATTAGTAGCCAAATACACAATGCATTCCCCTAGGCCCATATAGGTGAAGTGTCATGTAGTCGACGTTCACATGACACCACTAGAAGAAGTACACCACAACTTAAATAACAATCTATTAAATCTTTCTCAACACAACTCCACTACTAACAACAAGACTTCTCCCATGTCCTCAATAACAAAACGAACTACTCACAAGACATCATATGGATCATGATCAGAGATGGAATAATGATGTATAACAATCTGAACATAAACAATAATTCAACGGTTCACTCAATAGCATCAACTACAAAGAGTAATCAACACCGGGAAAGTTTCCCCTATGAACTATGCAAAATTCAACGCAATTGTTACAGCAATATGGAGATGATGATGTGGGTGCTGATGGTGATGATGGTGGTGATGATGATGATGATCCAGATGAAGTCCAGCTTGATGGTGGTGTTGATGGCGACGATCTCCCCTCTCCGGGAAGGAATTCCCCCGGCAGAAATCATGCGCCGAGAGATCTTTCTCGGTGTTTTCCGCCCCGCAGAGGCGGCGGAATCTTTCTGTGGTTGCTCCCCGAGTCTTAGGGTTTCGGGAGGAAGATATACGCCAGAGGGGAGAGGCTGGAGTGGGTCAGGGTGGCCACACCACTCCCTGGCGCGGCTTAGGCCTTCCCGCGCCATGGGGTGGTGTGGGCCCCCTGTGGCCCACCTCCACTCCATCTTCTGGCATCTCGAGTCTTCTGGAAAAATAGATTTTTCTGTATATTTTCCCGGATTTTCTGATCTTCGCGAATTTTGCCTCCAAACAGCATCTTTTCCATCAGAATCCTGACTGCAGCGGTCCATGCTCCAAAAGTCATCAACCATGCAAAATTAGATGAAATAACATAAGTATCACCTTTCAATACGAAATATATCAATGAATAATAGTGAATTAAGACATAGAATAGTTATGCAAAATGGACGTATCAGCAACTCACTATTATATAACTCAACTTGCAATATGTAAAGGAAACACAATAAAGATACATAAAGTGAATCATAATTGGTAGTGGCAAACTTAGCTCTTGGTTGAAGAATAGTTGATAATTTGCTGGAGTTCACAAATAGCTGGTTTTCAATGATAGCTTTCAAAGTAGTAAACATCAAGATAAGAGCAATGTGCAAGGCAAGGAACATAAGACATGCTTGAATAAATCATCATATGAATGAATGAAACACATCAACTCAAAATACTCGCTGAGGTAGAAGGGAGTAGGTTTACTGACTCAACTACAAGGTAAAAGAAAGGCCCTTCAAAGAGGGAAGCAGGGATTGCAAGTCTCATAAAGAGCTCCCAAAAATTATGATACTTACTAGCTTTCAGCTCTCATTGCCCCTATCATAGGCATCTTTAGGTGATTAAGGTTAAAGTGATCAAATATGAGGATATGCATTGACAAGTTGTAAGTTGAGAATCTCATGTCCCTTGAATACGAGGGCCGCTCCTCATGCTACTTAAGTTTAGTCACCGGTAAGTTCTTGTCATCGTAAGCATATGTGTATCATTGAGAACCGCCAACGGGGTACCCCTTGCCCGATGATACGGAAGAATCCCCATATCAAAATTACTCCTTTGGTGGTGGTGGTATACTCTCATCTTTGTCCGACTTCCAGGGTAAGGGCTTCCCATCAACAAAGGACATCGTGGTTTCCAACATCCTGAAACTTGGAGCAGCACTTATGCGTTTAAACCTAGCCTCATACTCACAGTTTTGATTTTGAACGTCATAGAACTATTCTTGCAGTTCGTTGGTTGTTTGGCGGAGTGAGAGGACTTCGTCTTTGAGCTCAGCAGTCTCCTTTTGGTGCTCCGTGATGAGTTCGGAACAAATCTTATGGATGATATCCACTTCGCGCTCCGCCATCTTCTTGTACCTAAATACTTCTTGCTCTAGTGCTCCCATCCTGTCCTCCAGACTTCCTTCACCTTTAGGGCCTTGAACTTCTTTAATCCGGACCTCCCCATCTTCGAGCAACAACTCCTTGGGATGAATCTTCAACTCTCTCTTGTATGGATTGATGATATATTCTAAGGAGTCTCCCCCGGCTGATCCAGTGGAAGACGTTGTGGCTCCAAATCTGGGATTCTACCTGGCAGAAACAGATCGAAACAAAAAACCCGACGAAAACACGATATACGAACCTCGGAAGATCCGGGGGTGTTATATATTACGAAGTTTCATAACAAGAGGAAGATACTGGGTGAAAACGGGTCGGAGGTGGAGTCAGGGGTGGCCTCACCACCTGGTGGCGTGGCCAGGGGTGGGCCCGCGCTACAGGGTGGTGTAGGCCACCCTGACTCCGGTTCCGTCCCTTTTTCGCTTCGTAACTTTCCTTATTGACTGAAAAATTCAAAAATATAGTTGGATAGTATTTTCGCAGAACTTTTCTTACCAGAACCGTACCCTATTTGAAAAAAGACTCTGCAGGTCTCTGAATTTGGTCCTCGATGAATTTCTCCGGAGTTATAACTTGAAAGGCATCAACATCTTCATTGTAAGAATCTCTAGCAATATAGTGTTTGAGTCGATGTCCATTCACTACTTGTGTAGTATTATCTTTTAAAGAAGAAATTTTTGTTGGTCCTGAACGGTATACTTCTTCTATAATGAAAGGTCCTTCCCATTTTGACAGTAGCTTTCCTGCAAAAAATCTGAGACGAGACCTATACAAAAGAACTTTCTCACCAACATGAAATTCTCTCTGAAGTATTCGCTTGTCATGCCATCTTTTAACTTTTTCCTTAAAGAGCCTAGCATTTTCATAGGCTTCACTCCTCCATTCATCTAAAGAACTTAAGTCAAATAATCTTTTGTCACCAGCGAGCTTACAATCTCTATTTAGTTCTTTAACTGCCTAGTAAGCTTTGTGTTCTAATTCTAAGGGTAGGTGACAAGCTTTCCCATAAACCATTTTATAAGGAGACATCCCCATAGGATTTGTGTAAGCAGTTCTATAAGCCCATAAAGCATCATTTAACTTTTTAGCCTAGTTTTTTCTAAATCTATTAACAGTCTTTTGCAAGATGGATTTAATTTCTCTATTTGATAACTCTACTTGCCCGCTAGTTTGAGGGTGATAAGCTGAAGCAATTATACGATTAACATCATATTTAGCAAGGGTCTTTCTAAAACCACCATGAATGAAATGAGAACCTCCATCAGTCATGAGATACCTAGGCACTCCAAACCTAGGAAAGATAACATCCTTAAGCATTTTTAGAGAGGTTTCCCCGTCAGCACTGTTCGTAGTAATGGCTTCTACCCACTTAGTAACATAATCAACGACAACAAGAATATGAGTATAACCTTTTGAGGGAGGGAAAGGACCCGTAAAGTCAAATCCCCAGCAATCAAAAGGTTCAATAACTAGAGAGTAGTTCATAGGCATTTCATTGCGTCTAGAAATATTAGCAACACGCTAACATTCATCACAAGATAAAACAAATTTTCTTGCATCTTTATAAAGGGTAGGCCAGTAGAAACCTGATTGTAGCACCTTTTGTGCAGTTCTATCTCCTGCATGATGTCCTCCATAAGCACTACCATGACATTTACGCGATATCTCATTTTGTTCATATTCTGGAACACATCTTCGCATAATACCATCCACTCCTTCTTTGTATAAGTGTGGGTCATCCCAAATATAATGCCTCAAATCATAGAAGAACTTCCTTCTTTGCTAAGCTATAAAAGTTGGAGGCAAATACTTGGAGACAATAAAGTTAGCATAATCAGCGTACCAAGGGCTCCCTCACGAGCTTACCCCTACTGCAGCTAACTGTTCATTTGGGAAACTATCATTAACGGGCATAGGGTCAAAAGAGATGTTTTCCGATCAAGATAAATTATGAGCTACAGGGTTTTCAGCGTCCTTCCTATCTACTATATGTAGATCAAACTCTTGTAAAAGCAGCACCCATCTAATAAGCCTAGGCTTAGCATCCTTCTTCATCATAAGATATTTAATAGCAGCATGATCAATATGAATGGTGACTTTTGAGTCTACAATGTAGGGCCTAAACTTATCACAAGCAAAAACAACAGCTAGAAATTCCTTTTCAGTAGTGGCATAATTCCTTTGAGCAGCGTCTAGAGTCTTACTAGCATAATGGATAACGTTTAACTTTTTATCGATACGTTGCCCAAGGACAGCACCTATAGCAAAATCACTAGCATCACACATTATTTCAAAGGGTAAACTCCAATCAGGTGGTTGAACAATAGGGGCTGTAGTTAAAGCCTTCTTAAGGGTTTCAAAAGCTTCCTTACAGTCATCATAAAAAACGAAGGGTACATCTTTTTGAAGAAGATTAGTAAGGGGTTTTGATATCCTAGAAAAGTCTTTAATAAACCTTCTATAGAAACCAGCATGACCAAGGATACTACGAATACCTTTGATGTCTCTTGGGCATGGCATCTTCGCAATTGCCTCAACCTTAGCTCTATCAACTTCTATGCCTCTTTCAGAAACTCTATGCCCAAGAACAATCCCTTCATTAACCATGAAGTGGCATTTTTCCCAATTAAGAACAAGATTAGTTTCTTCACATCTCTGCAAAACTTTATCAAGGTTGTGCAGACAATTATCAAAAAAAGTTCCATAGACAGAAAAGTCATCCATGAACACTTCTACAATTTCCTCACAAAAACCATGAAAGATAGCAGACATGCACCTTCGAAAAGTAGCAGGAGCATTACATAAACCAAAAGGCATACGTCTATAAGCATAAGTTCCATAAGGGAAAGTAAAAGTAGTTTTTTCTTGATCTTGTTGTTTAACAGCAATTTGAGAGAAACCAGAATAACCATCAAGAAAACAAAAATGGGTCTTTTTAGACAACTTTTCCAACATTTTATCAA
Organism: Avena insularis; assembly: GCA_023614405.1. NCBI lineage: Eukaryota > Viridiplantae > Streptophyta > Magnoliopsida > Poales > Poaceae > Avena > Avena insularis. The sequence continues at coordinate 86,698,102 of CM042696.1, read as the reverse complement.
TAAAAGGAAGCGGGTAATGATCTTTCTTAGTAACTTTATTGACTTTTCTAAAATCAATGCACATCCTATAGCCTACTACTATTCTTTTAGGAATAAGCTCATCATTATCATTAGGAACAACGGTAATACCTCCTTTTTTAGGAACACAATGAACAGGACTAGCCCATTCACTGTCAGCAATAGGGTAAATAATACCAGCATCAAGGAGTTTCAATACCTCATTCCTTACCACTTCCTTCATCCTAGGATTTAAACATCGTTGGTGCTCTACTACTGGCTTTGCATATGGTTCTATGTTGATAGAATGCTGACATATAGTAGGTGAAATCCCTTTTAAATCATCCAAAGTATATCCCATAGCTCCTTGGTGTTTCCTCAAAACCTCCAATAACCTTTCTTCTTCCTTCCTTGAAAGTTTAGCGCTAATAATAACAAGATATATATTTTTATCATCAATATAAGCATATTTAAGATCATCAGGGAGAGGTTTTAGATCGAAAACCAGATCCTTTTTAGGTGGCATCATGGTACCCAAGTCTTCTATAGGCAAGTTATGCTTAAGCATATTAGGTTGATCACGGAGAATCCTATCAATCTCATTCCTTTCTTCCATGAAAATTTCACTTTCATGATCTTCCATAAATTGCTGCAAAGCATTGTTAGGAGCAAGAGAGATAGAAGCAAGTTGTTCAACTCTAAAATCCTCATTATGAGTTTCCTCTTCGCAAGGTTCTTTAGCAAATTTCGAAAAATTAAACTCATAAGACTCCCCATCAAACTTAGTCAATATTTTCTCCCTCTTGCAATTAATAATAGCACCACAAGTACTCAAGAAAGGTCTACCAAAAATGATAGGATAAGTTTTACTAGCAGCTGAACCAAGTACTAGAAAATCAACAGGATACTTAATCTTACCACAAAGAACTTCCACGTCTCGTACAATACCAATTGGAGAGATGGTCTCTCTATTAGCAAGGTGAATAACCACATCAATCTCTTCCAATTCGCAGGGACTGATTTCATGCATAATTTTTCTGTAAAGCTCATAAGGAATAACACTGGAACTTGCACCAATATCACATAAACCATAATAGCAATGATCACCAATTCTAACAGAAAGCACAGGAACACTAGCTTTTTTTAGTTCTATTAGGATGTGAAACAATATTAGAAGCATCCTCACAAAATACTATGTGTCCATCTTCTATGCTTTTAGTGACAAGGTCTTTCACAATTGCTACCACAGGTTCAACGTTTATTTGTTCATCAGGTTTTACAGTTCTCTTTTCACTTTTGGTGATTACATTAGTTATCATAGGATGGTCCTTTACCTTTTCTCGGAAGGGAATCTTCTCGATATAAGGTTCGGGTAAGATGGGATCAATAATGCAATACTCAACACTCCCAATAGGAACATAGTCAACAATATCTTTGTAAGGTGCATGGTATTTATTCCATCCCCTTTTTGGAATTTCGATATGGGAAGCAAAATCTCTAAAGCAATTCGTAATAACTTGCAAATCAAGACCATAAACATTACTAATATTTTGAAAGTCATCAGTTCCCATAAAAGATTCAATGCATTCATAATCATAATTTATACCTGACTTTCTACCTTTGTCTTTCTCCCAAGCTTCAGCATTATCTTGAATACGGTCCAGAAGATCCCATTTAGCTTCTTCCATGCGAGTGAATGATCCATCACAAGAAGCATCCAATAAATCTTTATCATGTATAGGGAGCATTGCATAAAAGTTATTGATAATAATATTGTTGGGGAGCTCATGAATGGGACATTTGAGCATTAGTAACTTCAATCTCCCCCAAGCTTTAGCTGTACTCTCTCCATCAAGAGGCCAAAAGTTGTATATTTGATTCCGATCTTTATGAATCTCACTAGGAGGATAAAACTTTGAATAAAAGAGAGGGACTATTTCCTCCCATTCCAAATCTTGACCATTCTTCAGCAGCTTATACCATTCCTCAGCTCTTCCTTTTAGTGATAATAAGAATAACTTCTTCTTAACTTGATTTGTAGTAATACCTACACACTTGAATAACCCGCATAATTCGTGTATAAAGAGCAAATGATCACCGGGATGGACAGTTCCATCCCCAACATAGTAGTTATCCATAACACGATCAATAATTCTTGTAGGTATTTTGAAAACATCATTCTCAGCAGGTGGTGGTTTATCTACTACCTTAGCAGTGGTAGTAGCATTACCAAATAAGAAACTCAACGAATTATCCATAACAAAAATAAAGCAACTAACAGAAGTAAGCAATACTCATAGTAGAAGTTTCCTTTACCAGTTCCACTCTCCAATAGCGCTTCACTCCCTGGCAACGGTGCCAGAAAATAGTCTTGATGACCCACAAGTATAGGGGGTGTATCGCAGTATTTTCGATAAGTAAGAGTGTCGAACCCAACGAGGAGCAGAAGGTGCTGGCTAGTGGTATGGACCAGGAATTCTCTGCAAATACTTAGCAAACGGATTTTTAGGGTTTTTGATAAAGCAAGTAAACAAAGTACGAGTAAATAAAAGACAGTAGGAATGAATGCAGCAAGTGGCCCAATCCTTTATGCAGCAAAGGACAAGCCGGTTGTATTACTTAAGATGACCAAACGTTCTCGAGGACACATGGGAAGATTGTCAAGTGCTTTCGCTTCATATAGTTGATTAATCTTCTCTAGCTTGCTAAGTGTTGTGTGGGTGAACCTGTGCTAATATACCGCCCCATCCAAGACTAATACATACTTGTGATTATACCCCTTGCAAACATCCGTAAGTACAAGAAAGTAATTAAGGTAGAAACCTAACCACAGCTTTAAACTCTAAGACCCTTACGTCCCTTGTGCAATGGTTTCCTAACGGGGGTTCAGGTTTCACACCGCAACCCCTACGATTAGTAGCCAAATACACAATGCATTCCCTAGGCCCATATAGGTGAAGTGTCATGTAGACGCTCACATGACACCACTAGAAGAAGTACACCACAACTTAAATATCAAACTATTGAATCTTTCTCAACACAACTCCACTACTAACAACATGACTTCTCCCATGTCCTCAAGAACAAAATGAACTACTCACAAGACATCATATGGATCATGATCAGAGATGGAATAATGATGTATAACAATCTAAACATAAACAATAATTCGATGGTTCACTCAATAGCATCAACTACAAAGAGTAATCAACACCGGGAAAGTTTCCCCTATGAACTAATGCAAGATTCAACTCAATTGTTACAGCAATATGGAGATGGTGATAAGGGTGCTGATGGTGATGATGGTGGTGGTGATGATGATCCCGATGAAGTCCAGCTTGATGGTGGTGTTGATGGCGACAATCTCCCCTCTCCGGGAAGGAATTCCCCCGGCAGAAATCTGTCTGCCGGAGAGATATTTCTCTCTTGGTGTTTTCCGCCCCGCAGAGGCGGCGAAATCTTTCTGTGGTTGCTCCCCGAGTCTTAGGGTTTCGGGAGGATGATATACGCCAGAGGGGAGAGGCTGGAGTGGGCCAGGGTGGCCACACCACCTCCAGGCGCGGCCTAGGGCTGCCCGTGCTAGGGGTTGGTGTGGGCCCCCTGTGGCCCATCTCCACTCCATCTTCTGGCATCCTTAGTCTTCTGGAAAAATACGATTTTCCGTATATTTTCCTGGATTTTCTGATCTTCGCGAATTTTGCCTCCAAACAGCACCTTTTCCATCAGAATCCTGAATACAGCGGTCCATGCTCCTAAAGTCATCAACCATGCAAAAACAGATGAAATAACATGAGTATCACCTCTCAATACGAAATATATCAATGAATAATAGTGAATTAAGACATAGAATAGTGATGCAAAATGGACGTATCACTCCTCATGCTACTCAAGTTTAGTTACCGGTAAGTTCTTGTCATCGTAAGTACATGTGTATCATGGAGAACCGCCAACGGGGTACCCCTTGCCCGATGATACGGAAGAATCCCCATATCAAAATGACAAGGCAAGCAGACAACAAGCATCTCAGCAATCTTCTTATTTACCATGGGAATATGGTGCTTTTTTCTCTCTTTCCTCTTTTCATAATCTCTTTTTTTTCTTTTTCTCTTTTTTTCAATATGACTCTTTTTTTATAAGAAGAATGCTTCATAGACAGCTCATTATGGTTATGCTGCAGGTTTCCACCATGTCAGCATGGACTAGACCAGCGGCCCAGGCATTTCTCTAACACATATACATAACTCCATGGACTTACAAGCTCCCCTTTCATTTCACACCGACGACATCCATAGACAAAAGAGCATGATATCAACTAGGTACAAAGTACCAAGTGCAATGTTGAAATCGTTCCCCATGACAGCATGGTTCTGCTAATTCCCAACAAATAAGTTTATTAAGGGCAAGAAAAGTAAAGTGTTCCATCAAGTTCGTGAGAGCTTTAATCACTAGTTTTCTCATAACAAGTTTAATTCGGAAGGTAAACAAAAGCATGAATATACTTGGAATAGCATAAGCTAGTAGTTAGGTATGGTGGACTGTTTTGAATAACTTGGTTTAGGGATTTGGATGCATGAGTGGAACTCATACTTGGTTTTGGAGGCTAGCAAAAGACTGGGAGCGACAAACTAAGAGAGCAATAATGGCCATAATCATGCAGAGCGACAAAACATCATTGATCAAAGCATAAAGTGATACTAAAAGTTGAAAACTAAAGGATCATAAAGGCTATGGTGACTTTGGATAGTCATAACATGGTGTGAGCATGCGCCAAGTCAACCCAAATAACACATCAAAGGAGAATACCACTATACTATGCTTTAATATGCTAAAACAACGCATGATTCATCCAAGGCACATTAAGCAATCTCAATTTTTTATAACAAGTCATGCTACAGAAAAGAATACTAAGCATAAAGCCAAAACAATATCAATCATGGCATGACAAAGCATAGGCCACAGTCAAAAACAAGCTCTCTTTACCACATAAGCATGAACTTTCCTACTCTTTTCCAAACCAAACCAAACTATTTGAAAACCAATGTATGAAAGAGGGGGTCCAACCAATTTATTCAGCAAACTAAGAAAACCAACCAAACGAAAAACCAAAACAAAAACGAAAAAGAAGACGCTCCAAGAACAACACAACTGTGCATGAAACAATAAAAATGAAGCGTTTGGAAGAAACCTGGGATTTTTATTGATGAAGAAGGGGATGCCTTGGGCATCCCCAAGCTTTGACGCTTGTACTTCTTGGATATTTCTTGGGTCGACACGCATGGCATCCCCAAGCTTGAGCTTTAGTCCATCCTTCATCTCATTACTCATTCCTTCCATACACCTGAAATTTTTCCTTCATACAAAACTTCACACAATCTTTATTAGCAACATTAGTGCACTCAAGATAATAAGTCTTAAGGTTCAGTTCTAACACCAAATAAACTTCCATTAGAACATAGATACTAAAGTACTTCCCTCAAAAAGCTCAATTCCCCAAAAGAACTCAAAAAGGAACCAACAAGAAGCAAATGCAGAAAATGGCAGAAATCTGTCAAAACAGACCAGCAGGTAAAGACGAATTTTTTCGAAGACCTTCTGTTGCTCAAATCACAAAGTGTTGAACTAACAAAAGTTAGATAACAACCTGGGTCATAAGCACAAACATTCACGCCTCAAAAGGACGTTCAGAGATTTTACACGAATTTTTACGGTGAAGCACCAAAATCTGTTTTGGGACAGCAACTTTCCCAATCATTACTTCTCTCTCATTAGAGGTTACTTTTGGCACAAAAAGCAAATAAAAAGGATAAGGAGCGGTTATTACTAAAGTAATAACTTCCAAGACTCAACTAAAACTTTTGGGTTATCTCCCAATAAGTACTTTTCTTTTATGCCTTTAAGTTAGGCATAAGAAGCAAGAAAAAGAATCAAGTGTTCTCAAATGAAGAAGCATTAAAACCAAATTTTGTTTTCATAGGAGAGGCAAAAGAAATCTTATCTCTCTTATTAGGGAAGTGTTCTATACCTTTCTTGAGTGGGAGTTGATATTTAATGGTGCCTTCTTTCATATCAATAACGGCACCAACAGTTCTAAGAAAAGGTCTTCCCAAAGTAATAGTACAAGAAGCATTGCATTCAACATCCAAAACATAGAAAAAAGGGACATAAGCATTATTAACCATAATAAGAACATCATTAAGACCCCCCATGAGTTTCTTTTTAGCATTATCATCAAGTGGGACATTCAAATAACAATCTTCAAGTGGTGGCAAATCAAGCATATCATAAATCCTTCTAGGCATAATAGAAATACTACTATCAAGATCACATAAAGCTTTGAAATCAAAGTCATTCACTTTCATATTAATGATGAGTTCCCAACCATCTTCTTGTTTTATAGGAAGAGAAGCTTTATGTTTCATCTTTTCTTCTTTAATCTTTATGAGAGCATTAGTAATGTGTTTTGCAAAGGCCATGTTCATAGCACTAGAATTAGGACTTTTAGCAAGCTTTTGTAGGAACATAATAAATTTAGAGATATTGCAACCATCAAGATCAAAATCAAATTTATCATCTAAAGTAGTAGAACTATTACTAGCCTCAACACTAGTGGTAGTGATAGTAGAAACACTAATGTTTCTAGCAATTTCATCTTCTCTTTCCCACTTAGCATGTAATTCAGCTAATAGTCTAACATTTTCATCAATTCTTACTTGTATAGCATTAGTAGATGCAAAGGGATTATCATTAGTTTCGAGTTTAGCAGCCATTTCATTAATCAATGAAGATTGAGCTTCAGACAAAGATGATATATTCCTTTCAGCATTAGAGAGTTTCAATTGTAAACTAGAAATTTCCCTATTTAGATTCTCAAGTTGATGGCTAATGTTCTTCAAAATGGTAGATTGTTCCTCCATAGTTTAAGTAAATAGTTTATTTTGCTCATATTGCATTTGCATGAAGTTTTTAGTGGCTCTTTCAACTTCTACAATTCTTCCTTCACTAGGTAATCCAGGTTTACCATTATAACCATAAGTATTATTCGGAGGGTGGGGCCTATAATTGTTATTACCATAAGCATTGTTGCCAAAATTATTATTCCTTATGAAGTTCACATCAACTTGCTCTTCTCGAGCAACCAATGAAGCTAAAGGAACATTATTTGGATCAATATGGGCTTTCCCATTAACAAGAATAGACATAATAACCATCATATTATCTAGAAGCTTTGTTGCAGCACCCAAAGTAATGGTCATAAAGGTACCTCCAGCAGCAGAATCCAATAGGTTCCTTGAAGAGTAGTTTAATCCTGCATAAAAAGTTTGGATGATCATCCAAGCAGTCAGTCCATGAGTGGGACAATTCTTTACCAAATATTTCATTCTTTCCCAAGCTTGAGCAACATGTTCATTATCAGATTGTTTAAACTTCATTATTTCACTTCTCATAGATATAATCTTAGCAGGAGGATAGTATTTTCCAATGAAAGCATCTTTGCATTTAGTCCAAGAATCAATACTATTCCTAGTTAAGGAATTCAACCATTCTTTAGCTTTTCCTCTCAAAGAGAAAGGAAACAATTTCAGCTTAATAGTATCACCATCTATATCCCTATGCTTTTGCATGTCACAAAGTTCAACAAAGTTATTTAGATGGGCAGCAACATCTTCATTACTAATACCAGAAAACTGTTCTCTCATAACAAGATTGAGTAAAGGAGGTTTTATCTCAAAGAAAGTAGCTTCAGGCACAGATGGAGCAATAGGTGTGCTCATAAAATCATTGTTGTTGGTGCTAGTGAAGTCACACAACTTAGTGTTTTCAAGAGTAGTCATTTTTTTTGTGTTTTTGATAAAGAAAGCAAACTTGTAAAACTATTTTTTGTGTGTTTTGATAAAGAAACAATCAAACAAAGCAAAAGGAAACTAAGCAAAACAAAAATAACAAAGTAAAGAGATTGGTTATGAGGGACTCCTATTGTGAAGATGTCCTTGACTCCCCAGCAACGGCGCCAGAAAAATACTTGCTGGCTCGTGTTGATGTCAAGCTCGTTGGGGAACCCCAAGAGGAAGGTATCATGAGCACAGGAGTAAGTTTCCCTCAGTTATGAAACCAAGGTTATCGAACCAGTAGGAGCAAGGAAACACCCCAAAGGTGTTGCTAGTAGCAACGTGGAGACCTGCACAACACAACCACAGAACTCTATCCCCAACTTGCGATGAGGTTGTCAATCTCACCGGTTTTGCTGAAAACAAAGGATTAAACGTATCGAATGGAAGGAAGTAATAGTTTGCAGAAAGTAAACACAAAGCAGTAAACATTTTATAGATTGTATGTAAAAGAAAGGACCGGGGTCCATAGTTCACTAGAGGTGGCTCTCCTTAAGATAGATAACATGCTGGGTGAACAAATTACAGCGGGGCAATTGACAAACATCGACAAAGCATACAAGCATATACTAATCATCTTGACTCCTTTGAGACTTGATTGGGCATTACAACATTATACATAGGCCGCCATCCAACTGCATCTATGACTAATAATCCACCTTCAGGTTATCATCCAAACCCCTCCGATTAAGTTGCAAGCAACATATTATTGCTTTACTTAATTACGTGTAAAGTAAACAATACGATTGTTCTATGAACAAAGGATTGTTGTTTTCTCCTAGTAGCAACAACACATCTAGTACCTTAGAGATTTGTCGTTACTTCCTGATTACCAGAGGCATGAACCCACTATCGAGCATAAATACTAACTCTTGGAGTTGCTAGCATCTACTTGGTCAAGATAGCTACTAACAACGGAAAGCATGCAAGATCACAAATAACAAAGGCATGATAGAATCAATAATAAATCTGAAATAGCATCTCAATATCCATCAGATCCCCGCAAACACAACATGCAGAATTACAAATAGATGATCTTGATCATGAACGGAGCTCACAAGATCTAGACATGAAAGCACAAAGGAGGAGAACTAGCCATCTAGCTACTACATGGACCCGTAGTCCAGAGATGAACTACTCACGCATCACACCGGAGGCTTGCATGATGATGAAGAAGGCCTCCAGGGTGAATTCCCCTCTCTGGCAGGGTGCCGGGAAGAGCGTCAGATCCCTCCTGATCTAGGGATGGAGATGATGGCGGCTACAGACTCTTTCATGGATTTTCGATTTGGTACTTAGGGTTTTGGTCCCGAGGGCAATATATAGGCAGAAGGAGAGGCCGAGGGGGTGCTAGGGTCGGCCAAACCACCCCCTGGCGCGGGCCAGGCCTGGCCATGCGGCCAGGTGGTGTGGCCGGCCCCAGCCCTTCTCCGTCTCGTATTCTGGCTCCAGATGTCTTCTGAAAAAATAGGCACTTTGGCTTTTGTCCCTTCCAATTCCGAGAATATTCATTTTCTGACTTTCCTGGAACCAAAAACAGCAGAAAACAGGCAGCTGGCACTGTGGCTCTTGTTAATAGGTTAGTCTAAGAAATTATATGAAAAGTACTCCAAAGTGTGGACAAACCACAAGAAAGTAGATAAAACCAAGCATGGAACATCAAAAATTATAGATACATTTGCAATGTATCAATCACCAGCTCATAGAGTCTTCGGGAACTCCCATGGTTATAGCTTGCCTTAGTTGGCAGCTTAATGGATATGTAGTCAGCCCTGGAGGATCGTGTAGACATATGGGATCGCGGAGAGGGCAATACTGGTTTGGATCTTAGACTGGGCCCCATACCAAGGAAGTGTGGACAAGCTCGCATCTTCTTTGTGCAACAAGGCTAAGGTCTCTTATGGGAAAAGTGACGTACCTCTGCAGAGTGTAAGAATTGTGACATGTTACTCCCTGTTCCGGGAAGGAGCTACAAATGTGGCAGGAAAGGAACTCCATGAAGTTCTGGTCAACCTGTGAAGGCTGCCGGACATAGTTTTCAAAATAAAATCAATCTTTGAAGAAATGTTTACGAAAACCTGCATTGCCTATGACCTATGGTCTGTGGCTGTAGCGATAGTGCATCATACACTCCTTTTTAGTGAACTTGCTGAGTACGCTCGTACTCAACCGTACCTTCTTAACCCTTGCTAGGTTCTAAGCTATTGAAGATGACGTCAACATCAATGTCTGCTCAAGAAACCATCATGGACAACTAAAGTTCTTCAATAAAGTCAATGAAGTCCACATAGACGTCAACCGAAGCGAAGACTAAGTTCTTTAATAGATAGAAGTAGATTCTCTAGCCATAAAACCTACTTCTGTAGAACATTGCAATAGCAGCAATGGCAAGCCAAATAGTTTATATTCTAGTCGTAGTTACTAAATAGTTTTGAGTTATTACTTCTAGTTCTTCTTGTAAGAAGTTCTTTCTCTCTTTTTAACCTAGAGTGTTCTCTAGATCTTTTGTAAAGAGTCGAGTTGTAATCTATAGTCATGTCTTGGACCTGCTATGTTTCTGTTGTACCACTCTGAGGGATGTAATACTAGTGAACAGTGTTTCATTGGTGTTATGTCAACGACTATAGTGTACTACATCATGAAGTGGTATGCTGGGTCACCGCAACTGGTATCAGAGCATATGCTTTGACCTTAGGATTAAAACCCTTTTAGGAAGATCTGTAGGTTGGACAGTGACTATAGTAGCCATCTTATCTAAACCAAGACTTGTGATGGATATCCACTTGAGGATAAACCTTGTCACACTTAAGTTGGATGTTCTTATCATCTTTCTTAAGGATTAGTTGTATGTCTTCTCTAGAGAATTGCCATTTTAGTATAAATGTAAATAGGTATAACACCACTAAGATAGTTTACGTAAATTGAAATATCAAAGTACATTAGGACTAAGATTAGTATATCATGTGGAGTAGTATTAGTGATGGAGTTTATATTTAGAATCCATGTGAAGTAGCAGAATCATACCATTAGTTGATACCACTATACCCCTTAAGGTAGACCATTAGAGTATGTATAGATACAATTAGAAATAAATCATGTGGCAGTCACTTGAGAATTCCATGTGATGGAGTAGAATTGTGAAGAATCATTAATAGTAAGCTAAGAAGAGTCGTCATGGTGAGGTTAACTCTTTAATCATGATGACTAGGTAAATCTAGACAAGTTCGTGGTGAGAATATCTCCGAGACCATAATAAGTCTGAAATTAGGACAAGTACTTAGTAAATAATCTTGTAATAACAGTAAGTAAAGAATAGTGTAGGTCTATGATAGGAGTCATAGATGTTATGATATTACGATAATTGTTGGATTAATGTAGTAACTACAATTTTGTTAGTTGCTTTGAGAGATCATGTGAGGATAGTTTACGATAGAATGGAAATTTGGTAATCTTTAGTAGTCCTAGAAGAAAGGTAAGAGGTTAGTTAGAACCAAAGTGAGACCACTTTGCTCAAAATTATCCTGTTGCACCTAAGCAATTTGGGTAAATAATGAGACAAAGAGTAGTTTAACCCTTAAGTGCTAAGTATCACGGTGTAAACCTATAACAGGAGGTGTCATATACTACACAGCTAAGCCTAAATTCTAGAGGTATTATACTCAACTACTATATTCCATGCTTAGAATGATGTGTGTTATATGTACCACATTTGGATTTCTGGTGTTTCTTTGGATCTTCTTGATTGACTAGGTCGATGCATGAAGTGGAACTTTATGGGCATATGCATGCTGTTTCATGGAGTTCTTACTTGATGTACAGGTCTAGTGGGGAAATGGGTTCGCGTGAGGGAGAGGAGAATTATCACTCCGATGAAGGGAAGGTGAAAGCTTATGAGATGATACTGACACAACAAAAGGAGGTTAGAGATCCAATTCCAAAGGAAGTAGAAGTTCAAATGCCACATCTAATTCCCAACGAAGGTGTTCTTCAGTATATGAAGGGTATGGAAGACGGGAGAAATGCTAAAATAGAGAGGCAAGTTCAATTCTAGCAGGAGACTTTAATTAAAATGCAAGAGAAGCAACCTGAGGAATTATATCCAAGGGTTAAACTAGTGAAGTTCTTACAAACCAAGCCTTGGAGTTTTTCCATGGTAGAAGAACCTTTGGAGGCGAAAAATTGGTTAATGGATACATCTCGGAAACTTAAAAGTGTGGGATGTAAGGATGAAGAAAAGGTGCGATATGCAACTTATCTATTGACCAGAACTACATCCACATGTTGGGAGAAGTCAAGGTTCACAACATTGGGAGAAGGTGTTAGTACCTGGGCTGAGTTCAAAAAGAAGTTTCGTGAAGAATTTGTTCACCGGAACACTGGGAAAAGGAAGGAGGATGAAACCTTAGAAATGAAGAATATTCCAGTTCTGAAACATGTACGGGAGTTTAATCGTTTGTCCAAGTACATTAGTGCTAAAATAAACATGGAGGAGAAATGACAAAGAAAGTTTATGAAGGGACTACAAGCAGTTATGAGGATGCAACTTAGGATTGTGCGTACAAAGGAGTTTCAGGAATTATTGGATAGTGCACATATATCAGAAGATGATGAGATGGTTGTACCTGAAGAAAAGAGGAAGAAAGTGCAAAAACAAACCACAACATGTCCGGATCCACCTATGATGTACAACACAAAGAAGAGATGTCACAACTGTGGAATCAGGGGCCACGTTAAGATATTATGTTACCAATGTGGAGAACCTGGACACATGATGATGAACTTCCTAAACCGACCGTTAACTCAGGGGTTGTCAACATGAGGAATAAGACCAATAATGGGGCTACCATCTAGTACAAACATTCATTCTACTCCATCAAAAAGAAATGCAAGAGCATTTTTAGGAAAGTGTAACAAGTGTGGAATTATTGGACACAAGAAATCATGTTGTCCAGAACATGGGGAGAAATATGGAACATCTGTAGGAGGAAATTTAACATCCCCTAGATCATCTTCAAAGGAGGGTGTTATTGAAGAAGCTACATCTTCAGGAAAACGAAAGTTTGAGACCATGACTCAAGTCAATCTTGATGAAGCAAGTGGTAAGTCAATACATTATTAGTTGTATAAGATGCTTCGTACATGCATTTAAGGAATCAGGGAATTCGTGTAAGGGAGTGACGAGTTCCGAAGACCAAGTTGAAGACTTGCACGAAGAAGGAAGCGGAATATAAGTAGTATTAACACTATTTTGAAGGATGGATCAATCCCAACTCACTATGAGCTGTCAATAAAAAGGAATAGTAGTGTTGAAAAAAGGTGTGGAGCAACATAAAGGAATGAACTTAGGTTCACTCAAAATAGGCGATGTTGCTAAGAAGCTAATGAAGTAGTTGTACCTAAGTTCATGGAAGTATAATGAATAAGTGCAAAGAAGAAGTCTTGGAATAAAGGTGGGATTCAAGCTTTGACAACTCGAAAAGAATGCCAATAGTAAGTCAAGAACCTATCGGGTAATCCATATACCTAGGAGGATCTGCAGCTAGTATCCGTAGCCGGTATCCTAGAGGTTTAGCTAATGAGGTTATTTTGGTGTAATCTAAAGAGTATAAATCTTGGCCTAAGTTAAGTTAGACCTAAGGAAGTATAAAATTAAAGATCGTCTTTCGAGACGCTTTGCGAAATCGGGCTTACCAAAGCAAAGATGTCCAAAAGGTTAAAAGTAAGACAAATAGTATCGGAAGATTCATTATGGAGATCCACTATTATGTGGGTGTACCGTAGATTCTTTTGTGAGACATTATATGGGTAAGCTTTAAGCTAGACAGAGACCAATACCTGAGCTAATGGGTATTACACTTGAAGTTTAAAGATCATTAAGGAAACCCTAAGGGGGAGAGTAGACAATAAACACTGAAGTGTTGTTGCCTAACTTTCTAACTAAAGGTTGGAGAAGAAGTACAAATTTGTGGTTAGATCAAGCCTCATTCTCATAAGGTTATAAGAAGTCATCTGTATAAGAGTACTCTCTAGAGTATGTCCGGATGAAAGACCAAAGGAGATATAACTACTTAACTCTAGTGGACTAGTTTAGAAGAAATGAATCGTAGGTTGTCCTTAAGAAGAAGGAGAGCCTACTAAAATAGTCCAGTGTAAAATAGAAGGAAAACTGGATTGGAATGGACAAAATGTGTCCACAACTAATCCTAAGTAAAAATTTAAAGACATAACTCAGGGGATTGTAGTAGAAGGAGTTAAGCTACATACTGAAAGAGACAATTGGAGTTGCTCAGTATGAAAGAAAAAGATCTAGATAAAGGATACCATAACTATTCCCAATTGTGATCACAATGGAATTTGAGAAATGGAGTGATCAATACAAGTCAACTCCTTATTCCTAAACGCAAGAGAGTACGAACTTTGAGGACGGAGTTTATTTTAAGGGGGAGAGTCTGTAACATCCCAGCATTAGAGCTTAGAAATAAAGCTGAGATAAGGTGCATGCATTGCATTCATGCATAGAAAATCTAGGGAATTTTCGCGCAAAACTAAAGAAGTTAGTGAGGGATCGGGATCTCTCTTGCTCTGATGGAAACATCCAAGCAAGGCGATAGATTTTGACATGACCTCCACTTTATATTTGCTTTTGAGGGGGTAGCTATTCAAATTTGAACATTCAAAAGTTATGTTTGAATTCAAATAGAATTTGAGATGAATTTGGAAAATAAATTTCAATAATAGATATAGTACATTACTCTTTATGATAAAGGTATCTCAAGACAAATTAAAGACTATATTAATAAATGAGAATACACGAAAATATAAATACAAATAATAACAAGCCTTAAACTCCAAAATGGGGAAAAAATCAAACTTTATTATCTCAAACAAATAATAATACATTGTCTTTACACCTACATAAAAGAATAAATGAATTACAAAAGAATCTAGAATAAAAGATTACAAAGGTAATGAAATAAAAACCCTAGACTAATATCTAACTATTCCTTCATCTGGTGTCTTCATTCCTCACTCTAATCCCTGCAAAACAATACAAGAGATAACAAAACAAAGGTAAAAGAATAAAATAAAGGGAATTGTTTAGATTAATGTTACTCTCAGTCTGGCATAGTGTTGCTATGCTAAGTTCATCATTGAGTATGGATTAAAGGGGCCACATTGGATCTGTTCTTATCAAATTTAGGCTTCAGACTTATGCATCATTAGCATTGAGTTAATATTCCACTTGGCAACTAAAAATAAAGGTCAAGATCAGATAATCCCAAACCAGCCGAGCACATCCTTAGCAAAAATATCTCACAGATGAAACCTGGACAAGGGGAGGTTCCCTGGACCAGCAGCACACAAGCATCTTAGTCATTGCATGCTTGTGTGCTGTCAACACAAGACCTCCACAAGGGAGGATAAGAACACAGCCATAGCAGCAGAGTACCACTTTGTTGGTCACTCACCACACTTCATTTCACCACACGGCACCTCAACAGGTTCACAGTCAAACCACAAGAACAACATGTGTTCTTGATGGATCATCATAGATCTGCTTCACACATACCAACCAATATCACATGAATTCCTAGATCAAGATTTAACCCAAGAAGCATCAAGGGGATCAGGACAAGACCATCAGCTAGTCTAAAAGAAGGAGTAGGCCAGCAGATCAGGAAGGAGTAGCTCAAGCAAAGAGAAGATCAAGAATCAGCAATAATCAACTGCCTCAACCATACATTCCTTGCATCCCGGTTGCTCTAAGAGCCATCCAGGAGGTGAGACAAGTGGAGCTGGATATCAAGAACCAGTTATATCTGATAGCAAGAAGAATCACAACACAATTGCAGGTAGTTATCTCTCCCAAACCAAACATAGCATCTGTTTTCTTGATCTTTTATTTAAAGAGAGGAGTTTGGAGTGAGAGTGGGCTCTCAAAATGCAAAGATGCTATGCAGTTCATCATAGAGGCTGTAGGGACAAATAATATATGTTCTTGTTTTAGAAAAGGATTGGCCTCAGACTTGGCATCATTGGCAAGGGGGTCTTGGCATCATTTTTATGGTGTAGAGCATCAAGATCTGCTACTGATTACAAAAACAAGGTGGGTTTAACTATACAACCAACTACACAGTGATGAATCACTTCTGTGCACCCTCTTATGAGGCACCACAGCAGCAAATCATCAAGACAGAGGCTATATGGTTAACCAGATTGTTCAAATCACTTGCCCACAAGTAAAATAAAGCCCACAATTGATCCTTAACTGGATTCATCATAAAAGGAAACCATTTTGAGCCAGAAGTACTCGCAAGCACAAACAAGTTATGCTTGCACATCATCTACACATGAAGTAGACCATCTTTTAATTCCAGTATATGGAGGTTACCACTCTGTACCATCCAGCAGGAGGTTTCACAGTGGCATCCCTCCAAACTAGGGTCAATTTTTAAGGCAAACAAGTTAAGCAATCATTTTCTCTTGATACTAGGGGATATCCTTAGGCCTCTGGTTGAGAATCATCTCAACTGTTGTTATCATATTAGCAGAGTAATCATAGCAGCCACCATCTCTGCTTATAAATGTTATACAAACCAATTTCATCATTTTCCTAGTAGTAACTCTAGGAATCAGAGTTATATATTGTTCCACTGAAAGAAGTTGACAGAAAAATAAATCATCTTCCTAGAAAAGTTAACTAGGAATCATATATTACAGTACACAACTGTTCAGTCAAGTTTCCATGGTCCTAATCGTAGAAGCTATTATTCAAATTAAGGCATCAACCACGCATTTATAATCTGTCCAGCAGTATAGGAAACATTCATAGGCTAGATAATTATATATCCCAATAGCAAAAATTCATCCTCAGACCTGGCAAGTGAGTTTAATTAACCACTCCGTAACAAAATAACTTGTTCAGGGGTAGAACCATAGCAGACTATACATTTCTAGGATGAGAGATTCATTCATACCGAGAGAGAGGGGAGTGAGGAACAAAAGGGGAGAAGGGAAAAACTTACTCAATGGCCTCGCCCAGCAAGAAGAGGAAGTAGAACCTGGCCTGGCAAAGGAAGCGGTGGCCACGACACGGAGACACGGTGACCAGCACCACGCCGAGCCGCACCTGTGGCAGCAGCAGCTCTGCCTAGTCAAAGATGGCAGTTTAGGCAAACAACACTTCACCCGGAGTCACACCACCACATCATCATCTCCACCACCGCAGGGCCGCGAGACGGTGGCGTAGGACGACAGGGTTGCATCAACTTGTTGCCATCCCGCCAGCATCGGAGAAGGGGACGAAGAGTCTAGGGTTCACCAGCACCAAACCACCACCACGAAGCCACGAGGTAGCCAACAAGCACCGGAGTCACGGGCGACGAAACCCTAGCACCATAGAGGTGAAGGGAGTGCGTAGGAGGAGGTGGGGGATCTCAAATAGAGCTGGACTAGAAGAACTAGAAGAGTGTGGTGGAGCTTTTAGCTACGGTGGCGAGGACCGCAACGACCAGCATCGCCAGAGTCGGGCCAGCGGGAGCAGCGGGCGTTGGTGGCAGCGCTGTTCGCGTCACACGCGAACGCAGAGAGGGGTGAGAGTTTGATCGGACCAATTGATCGGCCTAAAGGGGATTAGGACAACCTATGGGCTGGGCTGACTTATGGGCCAAGCCCAGTTACAGAAATAAAGAGATGAAGAAATAAAATAAAATGGAGATAGGGAAATTACCAAAATACCCCTAAAATATTTTTAGCCCTGGAAAAATATAGAAAAATCCTAAAAATACTTATAACATATTGGAATGATCACAAAAATAATATCTACCTAAGAAAAATATAACATGACTTGTTTGAGTTAAATAAAATATAAATCAATATTAATACCATTAGGACCTAAACTAAATTTCATAAAATAAAACAAAGACTTAAAATTAAATAAAAAATCATTTTTACATATAAATGAGTCTACTATTTTATAAAAATACTAACTTAATTGTTTACACATAAATCTTGAAGAAAATATTTAAAGATATAAAATCCTTTATGAAATTTTGTAAAAATAAGGATAACACCTAAAATCAAATAAAATTCACTTTTAAGATCTTAAGTAAGTATGTTTCCCAGAAAAATACTAATTGTGTTATTCCAACACACTTTAAGGTTATTAAGAAATAAATTCTCAGTTCTTATTTAGTTAATAAATTCTTTAAGAACATTCTTAAATAACAAATAATCACAATTTTATGTAAAGCCCTAAATCTGGTACATTGAAATACTACTTCCAAAAACCATAACTTAAGTCTATAATAATACTTAAAAGTAAAACTATTAACATTTAGAAATATCACTTAAACTAAAAATGAATGATCCTATACCTTCAGCATGCTTGTTATAATATTTAAAGCTTATTAACACTTTTAAACACATCACACCCTAAATCTAATTATGTTTTATGCTTAACTTTTGTCTGTTCCAAATTAAGTCATAAGGCATCTCAAATCCAAACTTATCGAACAAACGCAAATGACATCGATCACATTCTACTAACCATAAAGATTGGTTAAACCTTATCAAAGAAACCTTCTCTTCAAAATTTATTCGTTTTTCCACTTCAAACAACAATCTGATTATAAGTTCTTCAACTCTTATCAACCTAAAACATGTACTTCTATAATAGATACATAATATCCAATAAATCTAAGCATGTGGTGTTATATTCACTTTATATCATACATATTAGTCTTAAGTTCCTTGTATATGTATATTGGTTTGTAAAGTAAACTTATAGACAAACTAAATCTTAAAGAAATCACTTAAGTTTAAATCATTCACCATACTAGGGTATTACTTCGGGGTTTTCTAGACTGCATTACATTACTTATGCATAGCTGCATCTTGCTTCTTTAAACATTAGTCCTTACTGGACCAATGATGCTATTTACAGAATTTGGATCTTCTATTGTCTTGAAGACCGTGAGTGCATAATCTTGCAATCACCAAAGGCAAGTTCACAACTTCCTCATCTCCTTTGATTATTTTCTATGCTTATAACTCAATTGTGTCATCACCTGCATTTGAAAAAGGTCAGAAAACAATATTTTCATAATAATATGATTATGGATTATTTACCAGATGGTAATAATCTACTGATACAATTCTAGTGGTAAAGGAACATAATATCTAGGACTTACAACCAATGTCGCCAGTGATTCTAGCACCGTATATTACGCGTCAACCATAAGACTTGGAATGGGACGGGAAAGTCAGCTGCATCTTCTCCCTTTCATATGGAGGCAAGATGACCTTATCGTGACGTTGGGATTCCCGGTGTGGATCCAACATATGGGTGGGCACCCTTAGGCCCCACAATTTTGGTGTCTAGATTATTTATGAGTGGCTACTGGAGGTATGAATCTCCAGGGGCATCACCAGCTCATAGAGTCTTCGGGAACTCCCATGGTTATAGCTTGCCCTAGTTGGCGGCTTAACGGATGTGTAGTCAGCCCCGGAGGATCGTGCAGACATATGGGATCACGGAGAGGGTAGTACTAGTTTGGATCTTAGACTGGGCCCCATACCAGGGAAGTGTGGACAAGCTCGCGTCTTGGTTGTACAACAAGGCTAAGGTCTCTTATGGGAAAAGTGACGCACCTCTACAGAGTGCAAGAATTGTGACATGTTACTCCCTATTCGGAGAAGGAGCTACGAATGCGGCAGGAATGGAACTCCATGAAGTTCTGGTCAACCTGTGAAGGCTGTCGGACATAGTTTTCAGAATAAAATCAATCTTTGAAGAAATGTTTATGAAAACCTGCATTGCCTACGACCTATGGTCTGTGGCTGTAGTGATAGTGCATCATACACTCCTTTTTAGTGAACTTGCTGAGTACGCTCATACTCAACCGTACCTTCTTAACCCTTCCTAGGTTCTAAGCTATTGAAGACGACGTCAACATCAATGTCTGCTCAAGAAACCATCATGGACAACTAAAGTTCTTCAATAAAGTCAATGAAGTCCACATAGACATCAACCGACGCGAAGACTAAGTTCTTTAATAGATAGAAGTAGATTCTCTAGCCATAAAACCTACTTCTGTAGAACATTGCAATAGCAGCAATGGCAAGCCAAATAGTTTATATTCTAGTCGTAGTTACTAAATAGTTCTGAGCTATTACTTCTGGTTCTGCTTGTAAGAAGTTCTTTCTCTCTCTTTAACCTAGTGTGTTCTCTGGATCTTTTGTAAAGAGTCGAGTTGTAATCTATAGTCATGTCTTGGACCTTCTATGTTTCTATTGTACCACTCTGAGGGATGTAATACTAGTGAACGGTGTTTCATTGGTGTTATGTCAACGACTATAGTGTACTACATCATAAAGTGGTATGCTGGGTCACCGCAAGATGCCTTCCGGAGATGAGGTTTCGGCAATTTCTGGTTGTTCTGTATGTCGTCTCCTCGATCCAGTTGCATGGGGTGAAACTATTTGAGGAGGTGGTGGCGGCGCCAACTATACGGCGGGAACTATACGACCGGAAAATTTATTCCCGCCATATAGTTGGTTGTTAAACCGTCTGTATACTTTGATTGCTTTGGGTTTCCTTCTAGTGTTATTGATATTTCCCAAATAAGCGATTTACGTTGTTTTTTACTCCTTTTCTCCCCAATACAACTACTCCAAGAATTGTGTCCATTGTATCCATCATCTGTCCTGATCCTGTTGAAAATAGACATAAAATATGCACACGAACACCATACAATACCAAGATCCTATATCTACAATGCAAAATAATAATATAAAACATGACGCAAATATGCACTCATCAACTTCCCCAAGCTTAGACTCTTGCTCGTCCCGAGCAAGTTTAGCTTAATGGATGTGATCCTCATATTCATGAAGGTGACTCGATAAAATAAATGAGCCAGTTGCAGCATATGTTTATCATATATGATACATGGGAATAAGTTCATGAATAGTACCTTACTCGAACCATCTGAATAATATTAGCAGGCTTCCACACCTTAGTGATCAATAGTTCACAAAAGATGAATCTCAACATGATGTAAAATTATCCGGTTCAACCAAATGAGTTAGCGAGGAGTCCCACGTGTCTTTGGATTAACATATTCACTTGGGATTGAAAATCTCAAACGCTTCTTTGTCATACTACAATATAGTGGTGTATGCCTATTTGCTCTTTGTACATTCGCTCTTTTCCTTCTTTCTTTTCTTTTGTATATATGCTCACACTTTTGTTTAAGTGTTGTGCAAAGGAGCTAGCCATACATTCTACTTCATGTAGGAATTCAAAGTTTAACGATCTCAATTATCAAATTCCAACTGTATATGAAGTACTTTTATGACTTGAATATTCTACCTCGACTTGTGCTCACTCTTATTTTGATATAACTTTTTATTTTCTTTTGTTCAAAGTTTCTTTTTTCAACTTAATTGATTAGATAAAAAATCTTGTAAATCGAACCGTAGACTTGCAACATATTGACCAAATTATCTTTGTATGTTCCATTAATACCAATGGTGTGGAAGACTCCTATTGCTATCATCAAGTGTAAGTAAAATTATACTCAAGCCATTCATATATCCAATAAGACAAGCACAAACTCAATATTGCTCCATATATGATAATAAACTCGGAATTTCATAAAAGGGATCGACTATTCCTAAAGGGAATTCTAATGATGCAAACTTTATTTCTAATTTGAACTAATGCAAAACTAAAATAGTAATGTAAAAATTATAAGATAGATTTCAAGGTCTTAAAGATCTCCCCAAGCTTGGAATCAAGCCAGGCGCGATCAACTAATCCCTTGAGATTATTTGATACCGTGATTATTGTAGATCATTGTGGTGCCATGGCATGTAACACCGCGGTGCGTAGCTTCTTGTTGGTATCCTCCAGGGCAGTGATGCGGCTGTAGCACCTGTGCAAATCAAATTGCAGAGTGTCCACTTTATCTACGAGCTTAGTCACCAATGGGAAGAGATCATCCTTCTTCTCTATCTCCTTGAGACGGTGGTGGACTTCAACGCGATATAGTAGCTCATGCTTCCGATATATCTCTAGTGCTCGCACACGATCCTTGGTCCTGGGAACAGCTTCTTCTTCCTCATCCATAATTGATGGATCAGGGAAGTGGAAACCGTTCCTCCACTCTTCTTGAGGCTTCACCCTCAAACGAGCACCAATGGTAGGCTTCAAGAGTGGTGCCTTCGCTCCCTTGCTAGCACCTTCACCAATATTATGCTTGTGCAGCCTGGGGTCCGTGGCAATGAACTTGACCGTCTCCATGCACCCTTTTCCATACGGCTTGTGACCTTCTCTCTCTTCTTGAGCTCTCTTCATTGCCGCCCAGTTGATCTCCGGGGGATCATAGACATCACGGAGGATGTAGATGTCACTCACATCTTCATCGGAATCGTTGTTGTAGAAGCTTGTCTCGACGTACTCCTTGTACCCCGGCCTAAACCTCTCCACCTCTTCGTTGTCGTCCTCCATGGACGGGCTGCTAGAGTGGTCCCTGGAAGGAGCAATGAGACCCAGGGGTTTCCCACGGCCTGGGATGGGATAATGCATGACTAGATTGTTTCCCGGTGATTATGATTAGAGAGAGAGACAATGGCCGTATATAAGGGGGGTCAGGGGTCGGTAAACCTCGCGAGAAACACCAAATTATCATCCAAGAAAATAATCTTAACAAAACAAGAAAAGAAATCACGGATTTGGAGGAGCCCTGCCACGTAACGACCAACTATATGGGCGCGACCCGTATAGCTCCGGCCGTATAGTTGGTTCTGGGCAGATATTTCCAAATATCTCGAGTCCATGTCGATTAAGTTATGACTTGGAATCGACAATACCATTTTTCTTTATAGATGAATCGGGGGAAAAACAAAAAGAAAACAAAAATGTCTGAGAGTTCAACGACCAACTATATGGCCGGAATTTTATCTCTGGTCATATAGTTGCGACCTTATAGATACAAACATCAAAAATAATTTCACGGAGAAGATACAGAGGGTTTAATGACCAACTATACGACGGGAGATTTTTCTCCCGTCGTATAGTTGCACCCGTTGATGACTACAAGAGTACAGATCATTTGTAGCTAGTTTTGAAATAAAGATATCGATCCCACAAGGAGCAGGAGTCTGAAGTCTAATAACTCTTGGAATAAATATTACAATGGAAATGCTAGATAAAGTTCTAAGTAACAAGATAAAATGTGAGTATTGTGTAAAAAGGTGTTTTGGGGTTTTGGGTATATGAGTAATAGTAAAGTAAAGCAAAGTAACTTAATATAGAAAGTAAGTATGACGTATGTTAGAGAGATTAGTACTGCAATAGGGAAAAGCATTCTCAGGGAGTAGCGGATACCACTAGTATTGTAAAGATCTAAGATAAAGATTATTATCATGAACATTCTCAACTATGTATGTGTGGGAGAAACTCCGTATATAGATGATTTACCAGCAACCGCTGCGCACGTCATCCTCATAACCACAGCAGACAGCAATCGACATCAATCGAATTACTGCGCCATTAAGGGACATAATCCCGTAGGACGTATCCCATGGCATGGATAGTGTTCCATGACTTTCCTCGGCTTCCCAAGTTGATACGTAAGAATTGCTAACAACTTTATAGTCACTGTAAGCGCTAGCATGCCTTTGTCTACCAACAAGTAGTTCCCTCCATCAAGTCCCCATGAGAGGCAAATATTGAGAGGTCAAATTCTCTCAACATCAAGATGTAGAGAATCTAACACATGGTCACAGCAAGAATATCATAATAGAATTTATCTATTTCAATCTCATACTGGGTTTCTCCATATCCCCAAGAACTAATGATTTACTCAGACATGGAGGCAATCAACATCATGGCAATGGTAATGGAAACAATCATAGATGAATAGTACTTGTATAAATCTATAACGAGTATAGGAATTACAACAAGATCTAGACAAGAGGTAGATAAGATGGATGTAGATGGTGGTGATGCAGCGATGGATGATGAAGATCGATGCCTTAGCCTCATGGATCTGCGCAGGGCGAAGATGGACCCCCGGTGGATGAGTTCCCCCTCCATATGCCTTCCAGAGGTGAGGTTTCTGCGATTTCTGGTGTTCTGTATGTCGTCTCCTGGAACCAATTGCACGGGGTGAAACTATTTGACCAGGCAGAGGCGGCGCTAGCTATACGGCCAGAGCTATACATCGGGAATATTTCCTCTGCCAGTATAGTTGGTCATTATGCTCTCTGTCTCCTCTGTTCGCTTCGGGTTTTCTTCTGGTATTATTAATATTTCCCAAATAAGCGATTTACATTGTTTTTGACTCCTTTTCTCCTGAGTAAAACTACTTCAATAATTGTATCCATTGGATCCATCATCTGTCCTGATCCTGGTGAAAACAAACATAAAATGTGCGTGCGAACGCCGTAAAATACCAAGATCCTACATCTATAATGCAAAATAATAACATAAAACATGATGCAAATATGCACTCATCAACTTCCCCAAGCTTAGACTCTTGCTCGTCCCGAGCAAGTTCTAGCTTAATGGATGTGATCCTCATATTCATGAAGCTGAGTCTATAAAATAAATGAGACAATTGCAGTATGTATTTATCATGTACGATACATAGGAATAAGTTCATGAATAATACCTTACTCGAACCATCAGAATAATATTAGAAGGCTTCCACACCTTAGTGATCAATAGTTCATAAAATATGAATCTCAACATAATGTAACACTACCAGGGAAAACCCTACCCGAGGCGCACCAAAAACCCTATCCGATGCGCATATGATATGCGCCACACATATGATATGCGCCACTAGCGTCGCGCCTCTAGTATTTGTTATGCGAGGCGCATATCCTATATAATAGATATGTGAGGCGCATGTTGATCATATGCGCCTCCCATACTTAGAATATGCGAGGCGCATATTGATCTAAATGCGCCTCCTATATTCTGCATATGCGAGGCGCATATTGATCCGAATGCGCCTCGGATATTATTTTTGAATTTAAAAAAAAAATAGCGGCCAGATCTAGATCTGGCCAGAATTTCGTCGGAGCTCGTCGGAGGCTGTGCCCATGGCCACAACCTACCACCAGAGGCAAGTGCGGGAGGCCATGGTCATGGAGGTCGCCGGAGATGGTGGAGGAGGATGAGGCCACCGGAGGTGGAGGAGGAGGAGGTTGTTGTGGAGGCCATGGCCGAAGTGATCGCCAGAGGAGGAGGAGGTGGCCGGAGGAAGAGGAGGAGAAGGAGGAGGATAAGGTCATCGGAGGAGGATGCCACCGGAGGTGGAGGAGGAGGAGGAGGAGGAGAAGGGGAGAAGGAGGAGAGGTGGAGGAGAAGGAGGAGAGGTGGAGGAGAAGGAGAAGGAGGAGAGGTGGTAGGTGTGGTAGTGGATGTTTCGAATTTAAATCCGGCTCTACCTATGCGAGGCACATATCATATGATATGCGTCTCAAATAGTTTTTTAATTTTTTTGCAGGAAAAAATCTTCTTTCGGCCATAACTTTTTACTCTTTTCGAATTTGGGGATTCTGTAAAATCCAGAACGACCATAGGTGCTTGAATTCGAATAGGAAATTTCGAGACGATTGTTTTGATAGGTTAAAGATTTTTTTCGACATCGTATGCAAAAGTTATAGCCGTTTTACCGTGCCATGACCTATTTTTGCAAAATACATCGAAATTCATATTTTTCAATTTTGTCTAGATCTATACCCTAAAATCTAACTACAACTCAAAGGAATTATTTTTTTGAAGTTTCTATCATTTTTGTTTATTTTTACAAAACTTAAAAGGCGTTCCCGGGGGGGGGAGGGGTGGTGGGTGGGATCTGCCAGGTTATAGGAGGCGCATATGGTAATATGTTCCTCGCATATTATCAAGTATAAGAGGCGTATATTGCCATAAGCGCCTCGCATATTCGACCACAGATATCCTCCTGGGCCGATGCAGCTTACGCGAGGCGCATTCTTTCCATATGCGCCTCGCCTATCTAATATATTGGAGGTGTGATACGTCCAAAACGTATCTACTTTCCCGAATATTTTTGCTATTGTTTCTCCTCTAAACTTGTGTGATTTGGATGCAACTAATGTGGACTGACGCTGTTTTCAGCAGAATTGCCTTGGTGTCTACTTTTTGTGCAGAAAACCAACTATCAGGAAAAATCCCGGAAAATATGCCAAAAATCCTATTTCACCCGAAGACTCCAGGAGCCAGAATACGAGACGGAGAAGAGCCACGGAGAAGAGCCAGGGGGTGGTGTGGGCCCCCCAGGCACCCCCTCGGCCTCTCTCTTCACCTATAAGGAGCCTCCTGACCTAAAAACTTCGGGGGGTTCGACGTTTTTCCAGAAGGAGTTCCGCTCCGCCGCCACCACTAGATTCCACGAAACAGCACCAGAAACTCCGTTCTGGCACCCTGCCGGGATGGGGAATTGGAGGAGATCATCGCCATCATCATCACCATCTCTTTTCCATCGACCATCCATGTTTCCCCCATCTATGAGTGAGTAATGCCCCGCTGTAGGCTATGGGGATGGTAGGGATTGGATGAGATCGTTCATGTAATGGCATCAGATTGTTAGGGCATGGTGCCTAGTATCTTTTATTAGTGCTTTATGACTTTGTTGTGACTTGTTGTGCTTAATTATTGTCACTAGGGCCCGAGTGCCATGATTTCAGATCTGAACATGTTATTGATTCATTATGATAGTATTGTTTATGGTCTTATCTACAAGTTGTATACACACGTTGTTGTCTGGAACCAATGGCGGAAGTATGTAAATCGGGATAACCGGAGGGAATGGCTTTGATGTGAGGATCACATGTGTTCACGGAGTGTTAATGCTTTGCTCCGGTGCTCTATTAAAAGGAGCACCTTAATTGCATGTAGTTCCCTTGAGGCCCCGCTGCAAACGGGCTGGTAGAACAAAAGATATTGTGCAAGTTCTCATTGCGAGCACATATGACTATATATGGAACACATGCCTAGGATTATCTAGTACTTGTATGCTTTATCTTATTTATATGCAATTGCCCTATGTTCTGATAGCTATGAGAATTGTCTTGTCCATGCAACGCCCATCCATGCATCCCTATGCCTACCGCACTCGAATCCCACTGTTTACTGCTTTTGTTACTACTGTCTTTGCTTTACTACTGCTGCTATTTTACTATTCCTACTACAAAACTGTTGTTACTGATAAACTATTGTGAGCAAGATTGTTTCCAGGTGTAGCTGAATTGACAACTCAGTTGTTAAGGCTTATAAGTATTCTTTGGCTCCCCTTGTGTCGAATCAATAAATTGGGGTTCACTTCCCTCGAAAATACTGCGATACACCCCCTATACTTGTGGGTCATCAAGACAATTTTCTGGCGCTGTTATCGGGGAGCATAGCTTTATTTATCAAGTTCACTTGGATTCTCTATTGTTCGCTGTTATCCATCCATCATGGGTAAGTCTCGTGATGGCATGTTCCTATTTTACCATCCACTACAAGAAGAGGTACGGTTCTAAACACCTCTGCTGCTCTTGATTCACCGTCTGTTATGAGTAAGTTCCTTACACCACCACATACACATGCTACACACACTGCTACTACTGCTGAATCTAAAACTTCTGATGCTTATGATGCTGCTTCTACTGTGCTTGATAAGTGTGGTTCATTAGGTCCTTTCCTAGATGCTACGATTGCTAGAACTATAGCTGGAAATACCGAAACTCCTAATGAAGACACTGTAGGGGTTCGTAGCATGGAAAACAAAAATTTTCTATCGCATACAAACAAACAAGCCAAGATCTATCTACTAGATTGTAGCAACGAGTCGATAGAGGAACTCACCCTCGAAGATTCCAAAGCGGTTAACGAGAGCAGATTCTCGTGGGTGATGTAGTCGTACTCTTTCCGATCTCAAGATCGCGTAGACGATCCTTCCGGCAGCGTTCATGCAGCACTCCCTTGATCGGTCACCGTTATTTCGATGAAGACCTTCCTCTCCCTTGTTCCAGCAGGCGGAGGTTGTAGCACTCTCCTCGCGATTCCGGCGACTGTGGCGTGGTAGGAAGTAGAGGAAATCATGAGGCTTCGCCTTAAGCCGGTGTAGTATGGTGGAGCTTATGAGTGAGGCTATTAGTGGTCTATTAATTCGACACACCAATTAGACGGCTCTAAACCAATTAGAAGGATCTAACCCGCTGGCTAAAGCAATTATAAGCTCAAAACAAAAACGGCTCTAAACCGGAGATTAGAGGTGGAAACTTGTGTGTGCTAGGAGGAGCCCTGCCCTCCTTATATAGGTGGGAGGGCTGGCCAAGGGAGGAGAGTCCCTCCCAAGTCGGCTTGGTGGGGCGCCGGCCAAGGGAGGAACCCTCCTCCAACTCGGCCTCCACCAATCCTCCTCTCTTCCCACTTCCCAAAATTGCCGTTTGACTTTCAAACTAGCCGTTTGACTTTTCAATTTAGGATTTAAATAAATCCTTTATTTTGGACAGCGAAGATACCTAGTACATGATGCAATCATTCCAACTTACAATGACACATTCATGTACCCTTCCCCCTCGAGTGCGGACATTCGGACCTTCTAGAATGTTCCCGATGAAAACACGGAACCATTCCCCAACTCGAAAGGACTTTCCTTATATGAATCTTATTCTCCGGACCATTCCGGATCACCTCGTGATATCCCGGATCCCATCCGAGACTCCGAACAACATTCGGTCTCTTTCTCATAATACCATAACTACTCAAACAACGTCGAATCCTTAAGTGTGTCTCCCTACGGTTCGTGAATTATGCGGACATGATCGAGACACTTCTCCGAACAATAACCAATAGAGGAATCTGGAAATTCATATGGCTCCCACATATTTCTACGATTACTTTGCGATCGAATGAACCACTTACATACGATACCAATTTCCCTTTGTCTCACGATATGTTACTTATCCGAGGTTATGATCGTCGGTATCTCTGCATACCTAGTTCAACCTCGTTACTGATAAGTACTCTTTTCTCGTTCCCGTGATATGTGATCCCTTGTGAGCCAGTCACATGCTTGCAAGCTAATTGGATGACATTTCACCGAGAGGGCCCAGAGTATATCTATCCGTCATATGGATGGACAAATCCCACTCTTGATCCATGTGTTTCAACCAACACTTTCCGAACACTCAATGCCACCTTTATAGCCACCCTGTTACGGTGTGGTGTTTGATGACATCAAAGCATCCATCCAGTAAAGGTGATATGCATGATCTCATGGTCGAAGGAATTAGGTTACTATGTATCAGAAAGCATATAGCAATTGAACTATTGAAATGACTTGATCTTTATGCTACGCTTGTCTATAGGAGTATGTCCACCATATCATTCTCCTAACGATATGATCTTGTTGCTGATAACATCTCAATGTTCATGATATGGAAACCACAATCATCAATCAACCAACAAGCTAGTGAAGTATAGAGGCTATACTAGGGACTTCAAATTAAGTTTACAAATCACACAAGTATTAATGGTTTCCTTGTTAATACTATTATAGCATGAATGTAAACATTTATCATAAGTATGAAGATATGATAATAACCACTTTATTATTGCCTCTTGGGCATATCTCCAACAGTCTCCCACTTGCACTAGAGTCAATAATCTAGTTTCAAACCTTTGTGTTTTCAACACCTATGGCTTTCTGGTGTTGTATGTACACGATTGCTAGTGGTCAACTGATCTCCGGATCTGACACTTCCAGGTCCGTGTGTAATTGCATGTGTTTGCGTCTCTACGCATCACTCATTCTCCAATGAGATGGCTTTGTATAATTTTGGTCCTTTGGTGAGACCTTTAGTTCTTTGGAGTTAAAACATGTTGATAATATTTTCGTACAATATATCTTCATAGTATTATCCCGCTGTGAACTACACCAAGTTTGATAACAAACTACTTGACACAAATGCCCTCTTTAGCTGCTATTATAGCATTCATACACTTAGCCTTTTGTTGTAGTATCTGTCACAATGTCTTAACTTTGGAACTCATCCAAATCTATTATGGAACTCACTTTCCATTATATTGTGCCACCCTTAGTTTAGATTGAGATAAACTAAATTTGTACTTTGTGACAAAGCTAGTATCAATGTAGTACTTTTACAATGAACTAACCATCTAATTGTCACTTTCTACAAATAATATACTCTTAGTTCTTCCAAAAGATCATAAGAATATCCTTACTATTGTCCAATGATCATCTTACAAATCATTCTGGTATATGCTCACAACATTTAGAGCATAGGACATATCTGGATTTGTACATATCACAGTATGATTGATATAAATACTCTTTGTGATTTCATACATCAAGTATCAATCTATACTTGAATCTTTGTTTCACTTACCAAATGTCAATACACTTGAATATATCATCAATATTGAATTTATTCAATCCTTTCTGTGCGACAAGAACCTTTTCTTGTAGTTTCTATATTGAACTCATTCAATATCTCGTCTATGTACTTCTGGCACAACCATATTAGCGTCTATTGATGCCAAATATTTGGGTTTTGCCTAAGTCTTTCATCGGGATGAAATTTTTAATATGTGTTAATAAAAGATACATCATTTCCAATCAACAATATGTCCTCCACATAATGTATTAGAAATATGTTTTAGCGCTCCCACTTAATTTCTTGCAAATGCAAGCATCTTCATTGTCTCCGATGAAATTAAACTCTTTTAACAGTTTCATCATAGTGAAGATTCCAACTCCGCTATGCTTACTTCAACCATTGAAGTTTGCATATGCTTTTAGCATCCTTTGAATTAACAAAACCCTTTGGACCGTGTCATGCACACGTCCTAGGTAACCATTCTATTAGAAGAACTTGTTTTGTGTATTCTACTACAAAATTATATGTAGTGGTTGCTACATTAATCCGTCTAGACTAAATATCGCTATGAAAGATCAGATCTTGTCATAGTCAACTTTGAACACTGTTGTGAATTCTTTCCCAACATGTCGACTATTTCATAGATGTGAAACATCCATGTCTACTTCTTTATAGATCCAAACACAACTGTAAGGTCTTACACCTTTCTTGAGGGTCCTTCAAGTTCAAAACTTGATTTCTCGTGTATGGAACTATCACGGATTTTATGGCTTCAAGCCATTTGACGGAGTCAAGGCTCATCATCGCTTCTTTGCATGTAGACTGTTCATTATTCTCAAATAATGATTCAACCCTCAAATCTTGGTATTTGATTGTTTACTCGACCTACTTGGTTCAATAGAAACTTAGACCTCCGTGACCACAACCTTTGAGGCACGTGAGCCATGAGCATTGTTGCTGCCTCCGGAACACTTTTCGGTGCTGCGCCACTCTGCACATATAGCTAAGGTTCCTTTAACCTTATCAAAGTTCTATCGTCCTCCCACTTAACTTTTCACGAAAAATTCCTTCTCAAAGAAACTTGACGTTCTAAGCGACAAACACTTTTGTCTCCGGTGTTTATGGAGGAATACTTAACATTTATACAAAGACAGGTTCATCTGACTTTGGTTGCACACATCTTTCTTATGCATAGCATACCAATGTTTAAGAAAGGACTACTTGGGTTTTATCCCAAACCATAACTTTATATGGTGTCATTTCAGCGGATTATGATGAAGCTCTTTTCAGTGGAAAAACGGTAATCTCTAAAGCTTTTAATCTTTAAAATATAATGGCAGTTTTATGAATTATACCTTTGATCTTACCATGTCAAACAAGGTTTAATTACATATCTCGAATACTCCATACTCTTATGGTGTTTGGAAATGCAAATCCGGAACTATTCCATAAATCTTAGGTATTATGCTAAACTTGTAACTTAAATATCTTCCTTTATGATCTTATCATAAACTATTCATATTCTTGTTACAATGATTTTGCACTTCATCTTGAAAGTCTTTGAACTTTTCAAGTGTTTCATACTTTATCCTTATTAAGTAAATATTCATATATTCACTCAAATTTTCGGAGAAAGCATATGAAGTTGAAATTCATCGCTCTTGACTACACATAATGGACTTTGTACAACAATATGTACAAGTTCAAATAAGCTAGTCATTCGTTCCATTTTGGCCTATGAACGAAGTTTTAATTATCTCTAGGAAAGTTTCACAAACGTCATTTGATCAAAATCAAAAGACTCCAAAATTCCATCCACATGGAGTTTCTTCATGTTTTCTTTCAATATAATTTAAGCGATGTCACTTCCTAAGTGATCTTTCAATCAATTTGTCTTTCGACAATTTTAGCACTAGTTTTATGGATGTGATTTCTCCACGAGATTTGTGAATCATCCATCTTTTATGGATTACGGCAATTATTTGAACAACCCTTTTGTTCTCATAATACCTGATAAAACAAATCTTGAAGGCAAGCTTTGATGTTTAACGAGCAACATAATAACCCTTTATTTGTTCTCGATGAACATCATCACATATTCTTTTGCTATTTACTTAGGCCATTGTAGTTCATGAATTCTGTTGTTTTCGTATGATTCATACCAACATATTCAGTATCAAATGCTTAAGAACCACTTTGTTTAATAAGCAAAGAATATAGCCATAACATGTATATCATCTATATACTTTAAGCTGAACAATTCTAGTCTTTTCTTTTACGCCACATATTTATGAGATTCTCTTCGTATTTACATTTGAAAGAATCTATCAACATCAATAGTGGAGTCATACATATGACACATAGTCCAAAGCGTGTATAGTTAAATACCAATGTCTTTGAACTTGCACTTTGAAGTAGATCACCATTATCAAATATTTGGTGTTCTTTCAAATTCCTTTCTTTAGTAATCTCTTGGTGTAGTAAACATTTTACCTACATCAAATATTCACCCTCATCATGGACTTATCCATGATCTAGCTACTTTTAGCTTGTAACGGTGAATCATGAGTATAATGTTGCTCCAAAACCTTTTGGAAGATTAGGACAACTAGTGTCTCCAACCTTTTGCAAATTCTCATCAAATATGAGAACATGACTTTTGCCATATTATACTCTATCATGTTGTAACCAAAACTTCATTTCAAATATCACAATATCTTCCACATCATGGTTTCAAACAACTCTTTCAGATCCTAGATAACCTTGATATTAAGACAATCCTTTGAATATCAAGAATCATGGAGACAAACATGATACTCAAACACTAACACTTGGAATTGTCACTCTTGTTTTAATACTAATTATTAAACTTTATGGAGTAACGGAAATTACTGAAAGTTTGCAATAGGACTTTTAAACTTTAGATTAACACTTCAAAACAATACGATACCAGTTAAGTAAAGTAACTAACCAGAATTCTATAGTTCTATCATCTCAATTATAACTAAGCGCAAGGTGGTAAGCGGATGCCAATGACTACAACAACTATGCAAATACACTTTGATTTAATTTATGATAAATTGAGTTCTAATTAATAATTAAATTAATCCGGTGAACTCCCACTCAAAACAACATCCCTCACATTGTTTTAGTGATCACGAACCAAATCCACCACATCAAAACCGATCATCACGAGAGTTGATGTAGCTTCAATGGCGAACAATCAACATGTTCATCATATCTACTATATGACTCATGCTTTACCTTTCGGTGATCCGTGTTCACGAGACCATGCATACATGCTAGGCTCGTCAAGATCAAACCTTAGCTACCGCATAAGCAAATCTGACTTGCTTACGTTGTATTCACCAGCGGAATCAAAGACACCCGATCATCACGTGGTGCTTGAGCAACAAGCTTTGGCAACGGTGCATACTAAGGGTGAACACTTTAGAACTTGAAATTTATGTGCATGAGGATCATCTTATAATGCTACCGCTGCCTACTAAGCAATACAAGATGCATAAAGGATTAACATCACATGCAATTCATAATATGTGATATGATATGGCCTTTCTTCTTTGTGCTTCCGATCTCCATCTTCAAGCACGAACATGATCTCCATCATCACCGCATAGCATCAAGGTCAATGACGCTTCTTCATGGTTGTCGCCCACCAGCTTCAACTATTACAACTACTTTGAATAGACACGCAGGTCTTAACAAAATTAAAGACAACCATATATTCGCCGTTGCCAACTTACAATAAGGAACATTGCATACATCAAATATAATCACAATCATGGCCATATCACATCATCAGACACCCCCGCAAAACAAAGTTAGACGCCTACTTTCTTTGCATATTTTACGTGGTTTGGGGCTTTCTATAAGTGTCGTTCTAACTTACGAACAAGAACCACAACATTGATACTAGCATTGTTGATCACCCGTTGTAAATTGGATCTTTACTATGCTAGGAGAAACAGGCACCCGCAAAGCCACTTATGCAATACAAGTTGCATGTCAAGCGTGGAGCAAGTCTCATGAACGATGTCATGTAAGGTTAGCCCGGGCCGCTTCATCCCAACATACCGCAAGATGCAAAGTACACAAAAAGCAATCTACAATAAAGCATCAATGCCCACAATGACCATTGTGTTCTACTCGTGCAACAGATCTACATATAGACACGGCTCGATACCATCAGTAGGGGTTCGTAGCATGGAAAACAAAAATTTTCTATCGCATACAAACAAACAAGCCAAGATCTATCTACTCGATTGTAGCAACGAGTCGATAGAGGAACTCACCCTCGAAGATTCCAAAGCGGTTAACGAGAGCAGATTCTCGTGGGTGATGTAGTCGATTCTTTTCCGATCTCAAGATCGCGTGAAGCGATCCTTCCGGCAGCGTTCACATAGCGCTCCTTGATCGGTCACGTGATTTTCGATGAAGACCTTCCTCTCCTTGTTCCAGCAGTGGAGGTTGTAGCACTTCTCGCGATTCGCAAAGACAACGGCGTGGTACCTAAGTAGAGGGAATCATGCAGGCTTCGCCTTAAGCCTGCAGTATGGTGGAGCTTATGAGAGAGGCTATTAGTGGTCTAGTAATTAGACACACCAATTAGAAGGCTCTAAACCAATTAGAAGGCTCTAAACCGCTGGCTAAAGCAATTAGAAGCTCTAAACCAAAACGGCTCTAAACCGGAGATTAGAGGTGGAAACTTGTGTGTGCTAGGAGGGAGCCCTGCCTCCTTATATAGGTGGGAGGGCTGGCGCCAAGGGAGGAGAGTCCTCCCAAGTCGGCTTGGTGGGCGCCGCCAAGGGAGGAACCCTCCTCCAACTCGGCCTCCACCAATCCTCCTCTTCCCACTTCCCAAAATTGCCGTTTGACTTTCAAACTAGCCGGTTGAACTTTCAATTTAGGATTTAAATAAACCCTTTATTTTTGACTCAAATAAAACCTAGTACATGATGCAATCATTCCAACTTACAATGACACATTCATGTACCCTTCCCCCCCCCCCCCCGGAGTGCCGGACATTCCGGAACCTTCTAGAATGTTCCCGATGAAAACACCGGAACCATTCCCCAACTCCGAAACGGGACTTTCCTTATATGAATCTTATTCTCCGGACCATTCCGGATCACCTCGTGATATCCCGGATCCCATCCGAGACTCCGAACAACATTCGGTCTCTTTCTCATAATACCATAACTACTCAAACAACGTCGAATCCTTAAGTGTGTCTCCCTACGGTTCGTGAATTATGCGGACATGATCGAGACACTTCTCCAAAAATAACCAATAGAGGAATCTGAAATTCATATGGCTCTACATATTTCTACGATTACTTTGCGATCGAATGAACCACTTACATACGATACCAATTTCCCTTTGTCTCACGATATGTTACTTATCCGAGGTTATGATCGTCGGTATCTCTACATACCTAGTTCAACCTCGTTACTGATAAGTACTCTTTTCTCGTTCCCTTGATATGTGATCCCTTGTGAGCCAGTCACATGCTTGCAAGCTAATTGGATGACATTTCACCGAGAGGGCCCAGAGTATATCTATCCGTCATATGGATGGACAAATCCCACTCTTGATCCATGTGTTTCAACCAACACTTTCCGAACACTCAATGCCACCTTTATAGCCACCCTGTTACGGTGTGGTGTTTGATGACATCAAAGCATCCATCCAGTAAAGGTGATATGCATGATCTCATGGTCGAAGGAATTAGGTTACTATGTATCAGAAAGCATATAGCAATTGAACTATTGAAATGACTTGATCTTTATGCTACGCTTGTCTATAGGAGTATGTCCACCATATCATTCTCCTAACGATATGATCTTGTTGCTGATAACATCTCAATGTTCATGATATGGAAACCACAATCATCAATCAACCAACAAGCTAGTGAAGTATAGAGGCTATACTAGGGACTTCAAATTAAGTTTACAAATCACACAAGTATTAATGGTTTCCTTGTTAATACTATTATAGCATGAATGTAAACATTTATCATAAGTATGAAGATATGATAATAACCACTTTATTATTGCCTCTTGGGCATATCTCCAACAGACACTACCACACCTGTTAGCTCACCTGAGTCTAGTGAGAGTTATGATATTGAAGATGGTTATGTCGAGATGACAGATGAATTTATTAAAGAATATAAGAACACCCATGATAGGAGCGCTGCTAAGAGTCTCCTTGAGAGGCATACTATTAGACCCAAATTGTCTCCTATTGCTAGTTTTGCTGCTTCTCCCATAAACATTATAGATGAAGATTACAATTTCTCTCTCGATCTATCTTACATAGCCATTGTCGAGAAAGAACCTTTTTGTGGGACTAAGAATGAAAGTGTGGTAGCACATACGAATAAACTTTCTACCATGAGTGGCCTGTTTTCTGATGATGTTAAGATGCGTACTTACTTTGTTGCTAAGATTTTCCCCTTTTCACTGAAAGGAGAAGCTAAAACTTGGTTTAGTAATTTACCTCCTAGATCTATTGATAGCCCTGAGTGCTTGGTTGGTACTTTCCTGCAGAAATATTTTCCTCCAAGTGGTAGACATGCTATTTTGCAGGAACTTTTTGATTTTAAACAGGGAGAAAAAGAGGTATTGCCCGAATCTTGGGCAAGGTTTTGTGCTTTGATTCATGCACAAGCTAGAAGTCCATTACCTAAGAATGAGCTTCTTGACATATTTTATAATGGACTAACTGAGGAATCTAGGACATACCTAGATAGTTGTGCTGATTGTGTTTTCAGGAATAGGACTCCCAAGGAAGCTGAGGAATTAATGGCTAAAATAAGTAAGAACTATGAAGATTGGACTCCTCCTAAACAAGCTATACCTAAAGTAATTGTACCTGAACCATCTATTCCGGTGCCTATTCCAACATCAAAGAACAGAGGGGTTATTGAATTAAATGATGAAGTGATGAAGGAAGCTAAGAAATGTCTTAAGGAGAAGGGAATTAAAGTTGCAGATGTCAAGAATTTACCTCCTATAGAAGAATTATGTAAGCCTTTTCCCTACTCATCCACTATTGAGGTACACTCTCTCCAACACTTTGATGAAGGTGATATCCCTTACTCTAAACCTCCTGATCAATGCTTAGAAGAATTTGATATCTTTATTGCTAAGCAAGATAAATTTAATAAAAAGGTGCAAAATTATCTAATGGAAAACACTAGAGCTATTGTTGAGTTGAAAGATATTGTGGAAAGAACCTCTAATGATGTTAAAATGATTGTTAAACACTTTCAAATGGTTCAAACTCAAATAGATCAACTTGTTAAAGTGCAAAACGACTTGCTAGTTAATGCTGCTAAAGAAAAACATGCTTATGAAATTAGAACTAGAAGTGGAGCTGCTAGCCAGGATCCTCTATATCCCGAGGGGCATCCCAAAAGAATTGAGCAGGATTCTCAACAAACTAAAAATAGTGGTTTTACTCGTAAGAAAAGGAAAAAGAAGCATAAAACTATTGTAGAACCCTCTAAACCTGCTATAGATCCTAATAGTATATCTATCTCTGATGCTGAAACTGAAAGTGGTAATGAAGAAAATGAAGTTCCTAAAGAAGAAAAAGTTGAAGAAGAACCTGAAAACCACACTGAGAATACTAAATACACTAAAGAGGATTTTATTGCTAAGAAACATGGTAGTGAAAGAGAACCTTAGGTCCAAAAACCTATGCCTTTCCCTGATAAGAAACACAAGTCAAAGGAAGATGAACACTATAATAAGTTTTGTGAGTGGATGAAACCTTTATTCTTGCAAATTCCTTTGACTGATGCTATTAAATTGCCTCCTTACTCAAAATATATGAAGGATATTGTTTCGAATAAAAGGAAGATCCCTAATGAAGAAATTTCTACTTTGCTTGCTAATTATTCCTTCAATGGTAAGGTTCCTAAGAAACTTGGAGACCCAGGGATTCCAACTATCCCTTGCTCTATTAAGAACAGTTATGTTAGAACTGCTTTGTGTGATTTGGGAGCTAGAGTTAGTGTTATGCCTTTCTCTCTCTATAAGAGGCTTCAACTTGAAAAATTAATACCAACTGATATATCTTTGCAAATGGCTGATAAATCTACCACTATCCCTGTGGGTATATGTGAGGATGTACCTGTTCAAGTGGCTCATAATTGCTTGATATTAACTGATTTTGTTGTGCTTGAAATGCCTAAAGATGATAATATGTCTATTATTCTTGGGAGACCTTTTCTTAATACTGCAGGAGCTTTTATTAATTGTAATCAAGGAAAGGTGACTTTCAATGTTAATGACAAGGAACATACTGTCTATTTTCCCAAGAAGATTGAAAGGACTTACGGTTTGAATTCAATTGAACATGTTGAAGGCATTCAAGTTGGAGAAGTATATTGTCCCATACCAAGAGAAAAATTTGAAACTATTATGATTGGGACCATTGCTATCAAGGTTGAGGTAACATAATCATTAGTGGAATACAAAGTTTTGTCTCATATGGAATTGTTTTGCTAGCAAGACTTGATCAACCTTGTTAACAATAGAATTTCATTGAACAAAACAATGTTTTCATTATGATTATCTCCATTTATTTCTATCCTTTGCATTTTAGTTTTTGCTTTCGTTTAGCTTTCTTTTCGTTGTTAGTTGCTTGCATGTTAGAGTGTCTTAGAACTTCTATAGTTCTAGTTTTGTTTTGTCCTTGCATTGTTTCCAAAAGAAAAAATATGTCTGTCAGAAAAATCATTCTTCTGTTTCTGAAAAATGCCCAAAAATAAAGTGTCTCAAAAAATTCCAGAAAAATCATATTAAATTTTTACGTGAAAAAGGGGTGAGGAGTACCTGGGAGGTACCAGGGGGCCCACCAGGCAGGCACACCACATGGTGGCGCGGCCAGCCCTGGGTGGCGCCATGCCTTGGTGTGTGCCACCCCTGGCCCCCCACTAGCCCTCTCACCTGCCACTTTCTTCTCTCTCCCGAGTAAGCTCCAGTTCATTGCTCAAAATCGCGTTCTTGCTGTGCTTGCTCTCATTTTTTTCGATCTCCTTGCTCAGCCCATCTTTCTTGCTGAAATTTGGAGCATTTGTTCCCTGGTATGTGACTCCTCTCCTTGTCCAAGTAGATTTGTGTTTAGTGGATTATATATGGAGTATTTTGCTGCTGTAGGTGACTGGTTATGAGAGCTTGTAAGCTTGTTTAATGCTTAGAGATATAGTTTTGATGCATGTTTAGGCCTCTTACAAGTCCCTATGGGTAGAATCCTTCATTATATTTACTTTGCAATCACTTGTTTAATAGGTGTTTAAATTTCAGAATAGAAGATGAGTGAACACCACCTAAACCAACATGAGCTTTGGGTACCTGAGGTCATGAAGGTCCACCGGGAGGAGGAAGTTTTTCCCTCCATTTATCCATGCTCTGAGTTCATGAGAGCTGTAGGAATTCTACAAGATTTCCACACTTTGGTTTCTAATGCAGGGTTAGAGCACTTTTTGGAAGATGAACCTTGTCAATTTGTGAAGCTAACCATGTCTGTGGTGCAGGACTTCAAATTTAGTCACTCTTTGCCTAACCCCATGGTCCATTACAAAATTTACAATATTGATGTCGACCTTTCTCTTGATGATTTTTGTGTAGCTATTAAGGTACCTCAATGGGGATCATGTACAAAGATTAAGGAGAGACCTGAACCACTCATGGATTTATACGCAGAAATTTGCCAAGGGAGTAGCTTCTCGAAGGAGAGTGGAAAAATCCGTAACATTCATCTTCCCTCCATTCGCTACTTTGCCTACTTTATTGCCAAGTGTGTTCTTGCTAGGAAAACTGCCAATAAGTTATCTTCGTTTGATCTAGCATTTATCTCTGCTCTTAGGCAGATAGGTCTTACAACTTGGGTGATTTGATAGCTTTCCGTCTTGCTGCTAACCGTGAGAAAGGTGGAATTTGTGGAGGCCTCATTGCTTCTCGTTTACTAGCATTGCATGGTTTAGTGCCTCATCATCTAGACCTACAGTTTCCTATAGAAAGGCTTGATCTTAATTCCATGATACATCATAAATTTTTTTCCTCGTGGGCTAGTATGAGTGAGTTATCTTATGAAATAACCTTTCTCAAAGCTGGTTGGAGAAAGAGCAAGTCCGAGCGTGTTGTTCTTTTGCTTGCACCTGTTTTGTTTAACCTTGATAACAGGGAAGGATGGTCCCTCACTGAGGAGGAGCTTGACACATACTTGGGAGAGCTCCCCCAACAGGAGCAGGACACTAGAAGGGAGGTCACGGATGATTCGGTCCAGCCCTCGAATGAGGGAGAATTTGCATATCAGCAGCCCGCTTATGATTGGGGAGCTTCTTCTTCTCATGGGCCCAGCTACGACCATTCTTACCAAGATCCGCCCGCTTGGAACCCCTATTCGTACATGGATTGATACCCACTTAGGCCAAAAGCCTAAGCTTGGGGGGAGGTACGCCGACACTACACTCATCTCCTTATCATGTTGCGTCGGTACTTTGTATATTCATGTTTTCGTTCTCTTTTTAGTTTTCGTTCTTCTTTTGCTTTTGCTTTCTAAAACACAAAAAGACCAAAAATATTTCTGCTGTTTCTCTTTTGTTTGCTTCTTCTTTTTGCCTTGGTTTGTTTTTCCCTTTTTTCTTTGTTTGAACTATTCAAAAAACCCAAAAAGATTTTGCTTTGCTTGTTTTTCCCTTTTAGTTCTTGTTTAAAAATCGAAAACACCAAAAATATTTGTCGTTCTTCTTTGGTTCTGTGAATTTGCTACAGGGTTCGGCAGTCCTCAGTGGAATATTGGTTTCATATTATTATTCAAGCCACACAAGTGAAGAGCAACAATGAGGATTAATGACAACTTAAGGCGTGGTAAGAGGTTGGTAACGAACTCTATTTGTTTTCATTTTTGTACATGTACTCATCACTGTGAGCATGCTTAGTCTGTTCATGTAGAGTGTATGTTATCTTTGGATGCTTAGTAGTTCTTGCTTTCTTATGATTAGCTCCAGCTTGCTAATAGTTTGTAGCATGTCTTATGAATGTTTGCTTGCATTGCTCAATTCATAAATTGGTATGACACCGTGGTATCCTCCTCTGAATGTTTCATTTGAATTGACTTGGCACATGCTCACGCATGCACATGACTGTAATAATCAGTTAAGCCTTGATGAATTATTTTGCCTTGAGGATCTTGAATCACTTTCATGCCATGATTAGTCCTGTTTTGTTGCAAGCATGATAATGACATCTATTGCTCTCTCGTTTTTCGCTCCCTTACTATTGCTAGCCTTCACTTTCACTGAGTGTTTTACTCAAGTTTCCAACTCCCTAAACCAAATATTTCCGAAGTGTCCACCATACCTACCTATTAGCATCATTTGCTACTTCCGTGCATATTCAATATGCTTTGTTTTCTTCCGAATAAAATGTTTGGTTGCTATGAGAAAGTTAGTTAGTAAAGCTCTCACGAACTTGATGGCACACTTTATTTTCCGCACTTAATAAACCTGAACCATTGTGACTGTCCATGAAAGTTATGTGCTTGCAAATTATAGGCTAGGGATTAGCAGAACCGTGCTATCACGGGGAACGCTTTCAACACTTGTAAATATATACCCAGTTGATACCTTGCTCTTTTGTTTGCGGATGTCGTCGATGTGAAATAAAAGGGGAGCTTGTAAGTCCATGGAGTTATGTATGTGTGTTAGAGAAACACCTGGGCCGCTGGTCTAATCCATGCTGACATGGTGGAAACCTACAGCGTAACCATAATGATATCTATGAAGCATTCTTCTTATAAAAAAAGGAGAGATAGCTATTGAGAAAAAGAAAAAAAAGAGATTTATGAAAAGAGGAAAGAGAGAAAAAAGCACCATTTTCCCATGGTAAATAAGAAGATTGCTGAGATACATTGTCTGCTTGCCTTGTCATTTTGATATGGGGATTCTTCCGTATCATCGGGCAAGGGGTACCCCGTTGGTGGTTCTCTATGATACGGACATATTTACGATGACAAGAACTTACCGGTAACTAAAGTTGAGTAGCATGAGGAGCGGCCCTCGTACTCAAGGGACTTGGGATTTTCAGTTTATAGTCTGTCAAGCATATAACTCAGATTGGACCTCACTTTCACCTTAACCACATTAAAGATGCTTATGATAGGGGCAATGAGAGCTCAAAGCTAATGAGTACCATACTTTCAGCATTTGGAAGCCTTTCAAATTATTCAAAACCTTTTTCTTGTACTTGTTGAGTCTCCACTTATTCTTTGAGCACCTTCTTGACAGCATTGTTGTCATTCTTTGTGTTTGTTCCATTACTTGATTATTTGTGCTATGACTTTGATGCTTGTATCCTTGATATCTGTACTTCTAGTCATCACTTGAACTTCAGAGGTGCCTTGACATTTATAATCAAAGGCAAGCGAGATACCACTCTATCATACCTTTCTATGAGCATTGTAATGTTGCTTATGTTTATGCTTCATGCTACTTATTATTTTTGAGTTGGAATCTCTTCATAGCTTGCAATGCCTATTAAGTAAACTTAGTTGCATACTCTTTATTATGAACTGTCTAAGTAGTTGATCACATTGCTGAGAATATTTACATCATATGAAGCAAATGTGTTCGTGAAAGTTCTTTTATCGCACTCAGTTTTCAACTGAATTGCTTGAGGACAAGCAATAAGCTAAGGTTGGGGGGAGTTGATACGTCCAAAACGTATCTA
This sequence comes from Avena insularis, assembly GCA_023614405.1. Taxonomy (NCBI): domain Eukaryota; kingdom Viridiplantae; phylum Streptophyta; class Magnoliopsida; order Poales; family Poaceae; genus Avena; species Avena insularis. The sequence continues at coordinate 86,655,024 of CM042696.1, read as the reverse complement.
CTTTCCCGAACACTCTTGCTATTGTTTTCCTCTAAACTTGTGTGATTTAGATACAACTAATGCAGACTTACGCTATTTTCAACAGAATTGCCTTGGTGTCTACTTTTTGTGCAGAAAACCAACTATCAGGAAAAATCCCGGAAAATATGCCAAAAATCCTATTTCACCCGAAAACTCCAGGAGCCATAATACGAGACGGAGAAGACCCAGGGGGTGGCCACACCACTCGGCCTTGAGCAGGCCGTGCCAGGTGGTGTGGGCCCCAGTGCACCTCGGCCTCTCTTCGCCTATAAGGAGCCTCCTGACCTAAAAACTTCGGGGGGTTCGACGTTTTTCCAGAAGGAGTTCTGCTCCGCTACCACCACCAGATTCCACGAAACAGCACCAGAAACTCCGTTCTGGCACCCTGCCGGGACGGGGAATTGGAGGAGATCATCGCCATCATCATCACCATCGCTTCTCCATCGACCATCCATGTTTCCCCCATCTATGAGTGAGTAATCCCCCGCTGTAGGCTATGGGGATGGTAGGGATTGGATGAGATCATTATGTAATGGTATCAGATTGTTAGGGCATGGTGCCTAGTATCTTTTATTAGTGCTTTATGAATTTGTTGCGACTTGTTGTGCTTAATGCTTGTCACTAGGGCCCGAGTGCCATGATTTTAGATCTGAACATGTTATTGATTCATTATGATAGTATTGTTTATGGTCTTATCTACAAGTTGTATACACACGTTGTTGTACGGAACCAATGGCCCCGAAGTGACAGAAATCAGGATAACCGGAAGGAATGGCTTTGATGTGAGGATCACATGTGTTCACGGAGTGTTAATTCTTTGCTCCGGTGCTCTATTAAAAGGAGCACCTTAATTGCCAGTAGTTCCCTTGAGGCCCCGCTGCAAATGGGCTGGCAGGACAAAAGATGTTGTGCAAGTTCTCATTGCGAGCAGGTATGACTATATATGGAACACATGCCTAGGATTATCTAGTACTTGGATGCTTTGTCTTATTTATCTGCAATTGCCCTATGTTTTGATAGCTATGAGAATTTTCTTGTCCATGCAACGCCCGTCCATCCATCCCTATGCCTACCGCACTCGAATCCCACTGTTTACTGCTTTTGTTACTACTGTCTTTGCTTTACTACTTCTGCTATTTTACTATTCCTACTACAAAGCTGTTGCTACTGATAAACTGGTGTGAGCAAGATTGTTTTCAGGTGCAGCTGAATTGACAACTCAGTTGTTAAAGCTTATAAGTATTCTTTGGTTCCCCTTGTGTCGAATCAATAAATTGGGTTTCACTTCCCTCAAAAATACTGCGATACACCCCCTATACTTGTGGGTAATCAAGGCGCATATTATCAAAATGCGCCTCGCATAATATGGGGGTGCCAGATTTTGTCCGTATAGAGACTAGAGGAGGCGCATCCTACAAATATGCGGCTCGCCTATTTTAATACTAGAGACGCATGTCTGGCTGGTGCGCCTCGCTTATTTTTATCAGAGGCGCATATAGTATAAATGCGCCTCTCATGTGCATGTCTCCTATAGCCTTTTCTTTAGTAGTGTAAAAGAATCCGGTTCAACCGAATGAGTAAACGAGGTAGTCCCATGTGTTTTAGGATCAGCGTATTAACTTGGGATTTAGAATCTCAAAGGTATTTCTTTGTCATACTACAATACAGTGGTATATGCCTACTTGCTCTTTGCACATTCTCTCTTTTTATTCTTCTTTTCCTTTTCTTTTGTATATACATATGCTCACACTTTTGTTTAAGTGTTGTGCAAAGAAGCTAGCCATATATTCCACTTCATGTAGGAATTCAAAGTTTAACGATCTCAATTACCAAATTCCAACTGTATATGAAGCATTCTTATGACTTGAAGATTCTACCTCGACTTGTTCCCACTCTATTTTGATAGCACTTTATTTCCTTCTGTTCAAGGTTTCTTCTTCAACTTAATTGTGTAGATATTTTTTCTTTTGTAAATCAAACCATAGACTTACAACATATTGACTAAATTATCTTTAGATGTTCTATTAATACCAATAGTGTGGAAGACTCCTATTGCTATCATCAAGTGCAAGTAAAATTATACTCAAGCCATTCATATATCAATAAAGCAAACACAAACTCAATATTGCTCCATCTATAATAATAAACTCGGAATTTCATAAAAGGGATCGACTATTCCTGAAGGGAATTCTAATGATGCAAACTTTATTTATAGTTTGAACTAATGCAAGAATAATAAAACTTATAAGATAGATTACAAGGTCTTAAAGATCTCCCCAAGCTTAGAATCAAGCCAGGCGGATCAAATAATCCCTTGCAATTATTTGATACCGTGATTGTTGTAGACCACTATGGCACCATGGCACGTGGGATCTTCTCCTAACGGGCCAGCCTGAGGCGGAGGGATTGATTGACAGCTTCTAATTCTTTAACACACAGCTTGTAGAAAAGATTGTTCCTCTCCAGCGCCTTCACTTGTTCCTTAATAAAGTCAGTGTTATCCTGAAGTGTTTGTAGCGCCTTAAGACTCATAGAAAAACCTGCTTCGGTTGTCTTCTTGATATCTTCATCAAGTTTATCAAGATAAAGTCGTAGCAATCGAAGGTGTTTAGGCGTTCCCGGCTTCTCCTTGTCCAACTCCTCGATCCTCAGCTCCAGAGCCTTCAAATCCCTCTTTCGGCATCCATGGTCGGTGTCAAGGAACTCTATAGGGATGGCCTTAATATCCTTCCCTTGCTCGCTATTGCTCCTGGTCTCCATGGGAGCTTTTCTTCTTGACTTTTATCCCTTGCTTGAGAGTCCTTTCGTGCTATTTCTGGAGATTATGATTATAGAGAGAGACAATAGTAGTATATAAGGGGGGTCAGAGGTCGGTAAAAATCGCGAGAAACATCAAATTATCGTCCAAGAAAAGAATCCAAATGGAACAGAAAAATAAATCACGGATTTGCAACTAACCTGCCGCGTAACGACCAACTATACGGGCGCAGCCCGTATAGGTCCGGCCGTATAGTTGGTTCCGGGAAGATATTTCCAAATATCTCGAGTCCAAGTCGATTAAATCACGGTTCAAAACCGACGATTTTTCTTAGATGAATAAACGAAAGATCGAACGAAAAGTGTCTAAGAGTTTAACGACCAACTATATGGCTGGAATTTTTGCTCCGGTTGTATAGTTGCAACCGTATAGATACAGCCACGAAAATCAAAAGTGTCTGGGAGTTTAACGATCAACTATACGGCCGGAATTTTTGCTCGGGTCGTATAGTTGCGACTATATAGATACAAACACCAAAAAGCAAAACTATGTAAGAGTTTAACGTCCAACTATACGGCCGGAATTTTTGCTCCGGTCATATAGTTGCGACCGTATAGGCTCAAATATCGAAAATAATTTCGCGAAGATGATACAGAGAGTTTAACAACCAACTATATGGCAGGAGCTTCCTCACCGTTCGTATAGCTCCACCCATATAGTTGGGAAAACCTCTCTAAAACTCCAGAAAATGCAAGGAATTTAAGGGAGAATTTTTAAGAGTAAAAACTGTGAAAATAAATCACTTATTTGGGTAAGAACACTTACCTTGTACTTACCGTTGTTTATTCTAGGGTGGAGGATTCCTCCTATAACAAAGACTTCTTCTCTTTTGGAGGAATTGACCTTAGTTCATTCAATAATTCTCATAAACGAAAATCACCGGGACTAAAGTTCCTCTCAATAAGATTAGTGTCTTGCCGGGAAATCATGGACACTACATCTAGTATTTTTATTTCCTGCCTCTGCATAATCAGCCTTGGCTTATATTCTTTCCTTTCGAGGAGTTCTTTTAATCCATCACAATCTGTGTGAACTCTTACCTTTGCATCAACTATATAGGAACGAAATTTATCACAGGAGAAAAACACAGCAAATAGTTCCTTTTCTTCCTTAGGGTAGTTCTTTTGAGCACCATTGAGAGTTCTACTAGCATGATGTATAATATTAAATCTACGACCAATATGTTGTCCTAGGGTTACTCCTACAACATCATCACTATCTTCGCATATTAAATCAAAGGTTGTATCCCAGATAGGTGGTTTAATAATAGGAGCGCGAGATAAAGCATTTTTGAGTTTATCAAAGGCTTCAAGACACTTATCATCAAAATTAAATCTAATTCCCTTTTGCAAGAGGTGTGTCAAAAGTTTAGATATTTCAGAGAAATTTCTAATGAACCTTCTATAAAATCCCACATGACCAAGAAAACGTCTTATACCTTTAATATCCCTTGGTGGTGGCATTCTCTCTATTGCTTCAACCTTAGCTCTATCAACTTCAATTCCCTTACCTGATACCTGGTGTCCAAGGACTATACCTTATTTGACCATAAAATGGCACTTCTCCCAGTTTAGGACGAGATTAGTTTCTTCACAATGCTGCAGAACTCATTTGAGATTATCTAAACAACTAGTAAACGAAGTTCCATAGACAGAAAAGTCATCCATAAATACTTTCATTATAAGTTCTATAAAATCAGCAAAAATAGCAGTCATGCATCTTTGAAAAGTAGCTGGAGCATTACATGAACCAAAGGGCATACGTCGGTAAGCATGTAAACCGTAAGGACTTATGAAAGTTGTTTTAAGTTGGTCATCCGGATGAACAGCTATTTGAGAGAAACTAGAGTATTCGTCCAAGTAACAAAAATGAGTATGGTTTGCTAACTTTTCTAAAGTTTGATCTATGAACGGTAATGGATAGTGATCTTTCCTAGTTTCTTTATTTAATTTCCAGAAGTCTATGCACATCATATGCCCAACAATAGTTCTAGTAGGTATTAGTTCATTGTTTTCATTAGGGACAACAGTAAAACCGCTCTTCTTAGGAACACAACGAACAGGACTTACCCATTCACTTTCTTTAACAGGATAAATTATACCTGCATCCAGTAGGCCTACAATTTCTTTTCTTACCACTTCTTTCATTTTAGGCTTTAGTCTTCTATTAAATTCCGTAACTGGTTTTGCACCTTCTTCCATGAATATCCGATGGACAGCTATCATGGGACTAATGCCCTTCAAGTCATCCATTGAGTACCCAAAGGCTCGACGATGCTCCTTAAGTGTACTCATGAGTTCTTCTTCTTCTCCTGAAAGTTTAGCACTAATAATAACACGGAATTTATTGGTATCATCTAAAAACCTGTATTTAAGATTATCTGGTAGAGTCTTCAGTTCTACGGGTGGTAATTCCTTATCCCCTCTCTCCCCTGTCTCTTCAAAAGCCTCATCAGTTGGAGGTCCCAAAACGGGTAGTGAGTCGAATTCATTTTCTAGTTCTCCCAGGGACTTGTCCTCCATAATTATTTCTTCGTAATTTGGATCTTTATCTATTTCTTCTAATTGATTACCTAAGAAAAGAGCCGCCATTTCCTCAATAGTTCTCTCTTCCTCTTGTATTGGTGGAGGCCTGTCTTTAAATTTGGAGAAATGGAATTTATTTTCCATTCCCTCAAGCTTAAGCGTCACAATCTCCTTCTTGAAATTGACATAGGCACCTATATCACCCAAAAAACTTCTTCCAAATATAATAGGGCAAAGAGTGTCAGCTGGCATATCAACAACTACAAAGTCGATAGGAAATTTTTTGTTGCCGATTATGACAGTTGCATTATCAACTACTCCCATTGGAATTCTAAGGTTCTTATTGGTTAACATAATTGTCATATCAGTATTTTCAATTGTAGCCGGTTCTATTTCTTCTTTTATTTCTAGGTAGAAATCATAAGATATAACATTAACTTTGGTGTCAAGATCACATAAACCGTAATGAGAGGTTTCTTTATGAACTCCTCTTGTATGAACTCCGCATGCGCTAGCCGTTTTTATTTTCGTGTTCGCCCGTTAAATCTTGTATGAACTCCTTGTAAATATGTACGAATTTCGCTATGTTTCGCCGCTGGACCACCATCCCACCCTCCATGTGCCGAAATTCTATCTGCGTCGCCACAGAAGGCACATATTTGCGCCGACAAATCGTCTGAGTGGCCGGAGATGCTCTAAATACCATGATGTCGTGCGACAACTACTCCCTCCGATCCAAATTAATATTCTCATATTTGACTAAATTCGAATGTATTTAGCACTAAAATATGACTCGATACATCTAAATCTAGACAAATATAAGAATATTAATTTGGATCGGAGCGAGTATCAAAAATTTAATTCTCTCGCTGTCAGTATCTTATGCTAGGAGCAGTCTGAGGCGTCCGACGAAATGGTTTTTTATTGAGATCGAGATCGGTTGGTTTTGATGGGAGAGAGTACAGGAGACGAGGAACGAAGCTGAGCGAACGCAACAAGCTGATGTTCTCATTATGGACTGTAGTCACTGTTTAGCGGGGGCTGACGGATACCACGGCTACTAAGCACAACTTAAGGGAACAAAATCGTAACCCCGTCTAATTAGACGGCCACAGGCGGCGAGCCCACGGACAGCCGTGGGCATGTCTACTTACAGGCTGAGTCGCACTTGATAGAAGATGGTCTCATATATATTCCACCGGCTATCCCAACATGCATCTCAACTAGTTCTCCGTTTAGAAATATAAGACATTTTAGTTTTATGAAATGAGTGTATCTAGGCGTATTTTAGTATATAGTTTAATTCCTAATCTCTATGAATCTATACACTAAAAGATATATAGATGCATTCGATTCACAAAACTAAAATATATTATATTTCCGAACGGATGGAGTATTCATTAGAGAGAACAAAATGCTATGATCCACGAGAAGGAACAACCAAGGGTATAGGTGTAAGATTGCAGTAGTTGCGTGTTTTAGAACAGCAAACATGCGATCCGAGTATCATTGTCTGTCATGTTTGTGTGTATATGAATGGGAGGTGTCGAGACATTTGAATCCTAAGAAGTTGGAAAAGCTTGCTCCATTATGCGTGAGAATGGTGGGGGGAGGTGCTTTCCATGTGACCTTGAAAAATATGGCGTTTCTCTTCTAATGAGCAGATGCCAGCTTTCCATGTGACCTTGAAAAATATGGCGTTTCTCTTCTAATGGCCAAACCAACTATCGGAGGAGTAGAAGGAGACAACTCAGCAATAGAGAAAAACGAATCTTTACGACAGGCATATATTCAGGGCAGTATTTGCAAAAAAGTTCATCCCTATGAGGTGCTGTTCCTCTTGTCTGCGTGGGTTATAATACCGTACCCGTGCTCCCAATCATCAAATATGAGATCGAGTGGTTGCAGTATTTGTGGTGTGCATTACTTCCTCCATTTTAAAATATAAGATGTTTTAGCTTTGTGAAAAAAGTATATCTAGACCCTTTTAGTTTGTAGGTTCATCTAGTTTTGAAATGAACCTACACACTAAAAGAAGTGTAGATACATTTCTTTTATAAAACTAAAACATCTTATATTTTAAAACAGAGGGAGTACATAGAACTCTGTATGAAACTTGCAGTTCCATGTTCATATTGAGCCAAACTGCGTAACAATAATTCCATGCTTGTTTTTACAGTTTCAAGCTCTTAGCCGGACTAATGATCACTTGTTGCAAACACAAAAAGGAATGAGAAGATCAAACCGAAGTAGGCCCGAGTGAGGGCCCAAACTCCATTAAATTTCCAAATTGGAATGCTATAGTTTTTTTGTAGGAAAATATATAAGTTGTTTGAATTTATAGAAGGGACACTACTTAAATTTTCTTCGGACTCGATACGCCAATGTTGACAAGAGGGCCTAACTTTATCTGAGCCATACGATTTGATTATACAGATGGTTTAGATTATCATTTGGATCCCAACAAATACATATACCCTTTATCAAACTCCTAACTAGGCTAGTAATTTGTGTTAGTTAATCCTACTGTGGTATTCATGCGTTTCTGAGAACATGCAAGAAATGCGTATATCATTGCATGTCATGTGTGTGTGTGAATGGGAGGTGTCGAGACATCTGACTTCTAAGTAGGTGGAAAAGCTTGTGACATTGTGCACGCGGACGATGGAGGGAGTTTCTGAAGGAGCAATGCTGTTGAATACGGTGTTTCTCTCGCTATGACGGAAGCCTGCTTCATTCGTGCCCCGGTCGTCATTGATGTTCCGGTGTCCAAACCAGCTCTCTGAGGACTACTGTATATTCAGCTCGAGTTTGCATGAAGAGACAGCACAGTGGATAAAAAAAGGATCCCTGAAATCTGTCATATCCAGTGTAATATCTTGTAATTCCGTTGTAAGAAGTTTATGTCTGTGAAGCGTTGTCCCTCCCTTCCGTGTGTGGCTTGAAACATTTGCACCCGATCATCATGTGAGATCAAGAGTTTACTCGTGTTGTTTGCGCAGTGCAGAGAACTCTGTATGGAACTTCTAGTTCCATGTTCATACTGAACCGAACTGCATATATAGCAGAAGTGCATTAAAAACTAAAAAGGGCAACGCTCACCTCACTTGCCCATGAAGAGAAACGAGACAAGGTGACTTAGCGAGACCGGAAGTATAGGAGGCTGGGACTTAAGGGAGGAGTCTAAAAATCAATGGTTGTGCTTTAAAAGCGGAACGAAAGCTTATTTCAAGGAGTCTAAAAATCTATTTCTTCTTGTCCTTAGCACCATAAAGATGCTTCGTAGTTTTCGAGTCATCTTGAGTCGACGTCCTTAGCATTTTAAGAGAGGATTTTTAGAATGTGGGTGTGTATGAACCTAACTGTGATACTATTACAAGAATATATCTGCAGAAATAATCATGATTTTTATGAAAATGTACAACGATATGTTTGAATGCATTCAGCACGTGTATAATTCTTTTTGTCATTTCTCAAAAGTTTAAAGTATAAATGGTTCATGTGTGACTAGATTCTAAATAACATTTTTTTATTCTTTAGAAAAAACAAAAATGCCAGGGTAAGTGAGAATACAGTATATATTACCAACAAAAATTAGGGTTTTACGTACTCCCTCCGATCCATATTAGTCGACTCGAATTTGTCTAGATTCGGATGTATCTAGACATGTTTTAGTACTAAATACATCCGAATCTAGAAAAATCCAAGTCAACTAATACGGGTCGGAGGGAGTACTAAATAAATACCCATGCGGCTTGATATGGAAAGGAAAACAAATATATCAGCATAAGTTACTATGACAGCGGGAAGAAAACAAGAAGTGAGATGAATCACGGTCACCAAAAAAGACAAACAACAACATCAAAATAGGGTCAACACAACAAGAAAAAAAGATCTAGGACCGCCACATGTTCCCTCGCCTCCGGGCGCCTTCCCATGCTAGGAGGTGGGGAACCCTAGTTTGGGGGTGCCCATGTAGTTTTGGTCGCCCTAGCTTTGGTTAAGGCTCATTTTAGGTGTCTAGTTGGCAGTGGAAAAGTGATGGCATCGTCCATGATGTGTAAGTCTCCCCGTCATTGTCCTCGTTCTGGCAATGCGCTTTGGCGCTGCCATAGGGTGTGTAGAGCCTTGGTCATGGCCCGATCTAGGGTGTCGTATATGTCTTCGTTTCATGTTGGTGGTCTCAACAACGTCGTATGACATAGTGGACGATGATGGTTTTTGTTTTGGTCTTCTGACTTTTTTTCTTCGGCGAATCATGACTATTGACTAGTGAAACAAGGCCTTCCTAGTTTTGTCTGGCCGAATCTAGGGTGGCTGTCCAACCTTCTTTGTCACTTTTTTCTTTGGGAAGATGGTCTAATCCTCTTACCGGTATCGCCGGCATCTTCTGGCTCCAACCGATGACTTATGACCTCTATATTCCATCTTGGATCAAACGGTACTAAGTATATTTTACAAAAAGTGCAACATCAGCTCTCTTCTTTCATTTGGTAAGAGAAATCAATACAAGAATGGAACAAAGATGGCCGAATATACAAGTTCTATGGCTAAAGAGAAAACAACAATATTTTCGGTGGGGGCCCAGTCCATTTGGTTTGCAACTGGTTAGCTCGGAAATCACTTCGTCGGCAACTTGGATCGATCGCAGTAGAAGCAAGAGATTGAAGATTCAGATATTACTCCCTCCGTTTAGAAATATAAGATGTTTTAGATTTGTGAAGCAAATGTATCTTGACACCTTTTAGTGTGTAGATTCATTTAAACCTAGACACTAAAACGTGCCTAGATACATTAGCTTCATAAACCTAAAACATCTTATATTTCTGAACGGAGGGAGTACTTCCTTTCCACAGCAGCCAGCTAGCGAGCATCACCGTGCTACACCATCCGATGCAATGAGGTGTGCCGTAGAATCCTTATCGGCACCAATCAAATGCCAAACGGTATCACACTGAATCAATCTATGTGAATTCCATTCCTTTGTTTTTCCTTGTTTTTCTGCTAAAACAAAGAAGTTAACACTAGTAGAAAACAGGGCTTTCGTCCAGAGCCCCATACCCCATTAGCGCCGGTTTAAGCAAAAACCGGGACCAGTGCCCGGCATGGGTCCCGCTTCGACCTGAGAAAACGTCATGAAGCATTAGCCCCGGTTCGGCTGGGGGCAATACCCCGGTTCAGGGCATGAACCGGGACTAATGCTCCCGTGCCTGACACGTGTCGGGCCGCGGAGAATTAGTCCCGGTTCATGCCCTGAAGCGGGACTATTGCCCCTCCCCTGCCTATAAATAAACTCTCACAGTTCAGTTTTTTTTTCTGGTTGGATGTGTGAGAGGGGTGGGTGCTAGGATTTTTTCCCATTGCTATGCACAGGATGTGTTCGGTGAAATGCCCGAGCCACACTTAAGTTGAAACAAAATGGTATCCTCCGAGGTTAGCAACCTTATTCTTTTCATCTATAATTGATACAAAAATATTGCATGTGTCCATGCACGATGGTCATTGACTATTATGTATGATGCAGATCGATGCACGGAAGCGATGGGTGTACGGCGACCGTCACAGTTCTAAATTCATTGTAGGCCTGCATAAATTTATCGATGTGGCTGAGGATAACAAGGTGGATAATTTTATGCCTTGTCCATGTGTTGACTATCGGAACGTCAAGGAGTACACCAACTCGAGAACCATTCAAGGCCACGTGCTTCGGCAAGGTTTCATGCCCGGATATTATTGTTGGTCCTTGCACGGAGAAAGAGGGGTTACGATGGAAGAGAATGAAGAAGAAGTGGATGATGACAACTATCGTATGTTCCATGAAGAAAACGAGGATACTGCAATGGAAGACAATGAAGAATAAGGAGGTGACAGTGAAGAAGGAGGAGGCAATGCAGAAGAACAACGCGCATCAGATGAGCTCGCTGATGGTCTTGGTCGGGTCATTTCTGATGCAAAGCGAGAATGCTTTACAGAAAAGGAGAAGCTGAAGTTGGAGGCCATGCTAAAGGATCACAAAAATTTGTTATACCCAAATTGCAAAGATGGCAGCACAAAGCTCGGTAACCACACTGGAACTGTTGAAATGAAAGGCTGAGGCTGGTTTATCTGACAAGGAATTTAAAAATTTACTGAAAATAATAAAGCCGAAGCTTCCAAAGGATAACGAACTGCCCGAGACAACATACGAAGTAAAGAAGGTTATCTGCCCTCTAGGATTAGATATGCAGAAGATACATGCATGCATTAATGACTGCATCCTGTACCGCGGTGATAAGTACGAGAATATGGATAAATGTCCAGTATGCACTGCATGTCGGTACAAGATCGGACAAGATGACCCTGGTGATGTTAAGCGCGATGACGAGCCCCCCAGGAAGAGGGTTCCTGCTAAGGTCATGTGGTATGCTCCTATAATACCACGGTTGAAACATCTGTTCAGAAACAAAGAGCATGCCAGGTTGTTATGATGGCACAAAGAAGAGCGTAACAAAGACGGGTCGAAGATGAGACACCCCGCTCATGGGTCGCAGTGGAGAAACATTGAGAGAAAGTACGGGGACTTTGCACGTGATGTGAGGAACTTATGGTTTGGTCTAAATACAGACGACATGAATCCTTTTGGGGAGCAGAGCTGCAGTCACAGCACCTGGCCCATGACTCTATGTATCTACAACCTTCCTCCTTGGTTGTGCATGAAGAGGAAGTTCATTATAATGTCAGTGCTCATCCAAGGACCAAAGCAACCTGGCAATGACATTGATGTATACCTAAGGCCATTAGTTGATGAACTTCTGCAGCTGTGGGCGAAACCAGGTGTACGTGTGTGTGATGAGCACAAACAGGAGCCATTTGACCTACGAGTGTTGCTTTTCGTGACCATCAATGACTGGCCTGCTCTTAGTAACATTTCAGGACAGTCAAACAAGGGATACAATAGATGCACACACTGCTTAGATAAGACTAAAGGTACATATTTGGATAAATGTAAGAAGGTTGTGTACCTGGGGTGTCGTCAATTTCTTCCGGCCAATCATCAAGTAAGAAAGAAAGAAAAGCATTTCAACGGTGAGGCGGGTTACCGGAAGAAGCCTCAGCTCCCTACTGGTGCTGATGTATTTGGTATGGTGAGGGACCTAGAAGTAATCTTTGGAAAGGGTCCTGGCGGTCAATCTGTTCCGAAAGACAACGTTACCGGACACGCGGCCATGTGGAAGAAGAAATCTATATTTTGGGAGCTACCCTATTGGGAATTCCTAGAGGTCCGGTCTTTAATCGACGTGATGCACATGACGAAGAATCTTTGCATGAACCTGCTAGGCTTCCTAGGAATGTATGGGAAGTCAAAAGATACACCACAAGTACGGGAGGACCAGCAACGTATGAAAGACCCATACAACAAGCATACTGATGAAGGGCGTCAATACTTAAGAAGCTACGCTCTTACCAAAGCAGAGAAGGAAATCTTTTTTGAATGCCTGAGCAGTATCAAGGTCTCGGATGGCTTCTCGTCAAATATAAAGGGAATAATAAATATGCCAGAGAAAAAATTCCAGAACCTGAAGTCTCATGATTGCCACGTGATTATGACGCAGTTGCTTCCGGTTGCATTGAGGGGGCTTCTACCAGAAAATGTTCGAGTACCCATTGTGAAGCTATGTGCATTCCTCAATGCAATATCTCAGAAGGTAATCGATCGAGAAAGTCTGGAAAGGCTACAGAGGGATGTGGTCCAATGTCTTGTCAGTTTTGAGTTGGTGTCCCTCCCTTCTTCAATATTATGACCCATCTCCTGCTTCACCTAGTTGACGAGATTTCCATTCTCGGTCCTATATTTCTACACAATATGTTCCCCTTCGAGAGGTTCATGGGAGTCTTAAAGAAATATGTTCATAACCATGCTAGGCCAGAAGGAAGCATCTCCAAGGGCTATGGAATAGAGGAGGTCATTGGATTCTATGTTGACTTTCTTCCTGACCTTAAGCCGATTGGTGTTCCTGAATCGCGACATGAGGGGAGGCTGAGTGGAAAAGGCACGCTAAGAAAGAAAGCAGTGATATGTAGGGACATGAATTCTTTCACTCAAGCACACTACATAGTTCTACAAAGTTCCACCTTCGTGGCTCCGTATATCGAGGAACACAGGAATGTTGTACGCTCCGAGTTCCCGGGGAATGCTGACTCCTGGATCGAGAAAAAACACATGGAGACTTTCGGAAGTTGGTTGCGAGTACGTCTCATGAATAACAACACCGTTAGAGATCAGCTCTACTTGTTGGCCGCATCACCATCTTCGACTGTATTGACTTTCCAAGAATACGAAATTAGGGATATTAAAACTAAGACAAGAGGGAGCTCTCTCATGACTTGGAGACTTTCGGCCATCCGATCTGCCTAAATGGACATTTTTGACCGTCGGATTTAATTTAGTTTCCGAGCTGGGCGAATTATCCCGGGGACGCTACTCTCCGCGTCAAATTAGCAAACTGACGTGAGTTTGGCCAAAAACCCGCGCTAAAGCCCACCTAATCGAGGTTTAGCTGAACTGTCCATTTCTGATCGAGGCATCGAGCGAACAGTCCGAGAGATTCCAGACCTTCACTGCCTGACCATGATCAACTTCTCCCGATGTCAATCATCGTGCTCCTCCCGACCTCTGGGCGAACTCTAGGTCTCGCCGCCATGCCCATATTCGATTACTTGTGGTAGAGGTTCATCCATGGAACCTTGGTGAGTTGGTGGATCGAACTGGATATTAAATCGATGGAATCATTTGCAGGGTAGATGGAAGGGTCAGTCGATCGGCGTGGTAGCAGGCAGGGATTTCTTCGCATACCCGTCAGCCGCCCAAGCCCTTGATTTGGTCGGGATACCCGTCCGGTGAACGTGAAGATTCCGACCACAACTCTTGCGTGAAGGGATGGAGACAACCGGCGGCACGGATGTGTGTCTCTCATCCCTCGTTCCTTCTCCAGTCCATGGTGCACAACCCCTTTCCACACCCTGATTGGTCACTTGCAAATTTGATTGTCTAATTTATCTGTACTGTACTAATCGACTGCTGGAAACACATTACAAAGTTAATGGGTTAAATAGCATAGCACGTTCATGTTGCATTCGTGGATGTACATGACTTTTATACCATGGATGGTGATAACACATGATTTCTGGCTTCTGCGGATGGCCTGTGTCAGTCTGTCAGAGATGCTAGAGCACAACAATATCATCTGCCACCAACACTTCCTCCACAACAACCACCTCAAGAACACAATGTATAGTTATTTATTTGGATGTATTCAACTGCAGATTTGATGACTTGGGGCAACAGATCAATATACCTAGCTGCATTATACTGCTGTCTTTGCAAAAAATATGTTTGCTGATTTCTTCTCCATGTGTTTTGTCGTACAATGTGACAGGCTGCATTGTCGTAAGGTCTTTGCTGGCTTATGGAAATAAGTACAAAGAATGATTTTTGTAACATTGTATGGAAAAGAGATGCCTATGCTGAAGGATATTGAAAATGTTATGTGTGCTGGTACTGCATATACAAAAATGTTGGAAAACATTTATTGGGTGGTGTGGTCTAATGTGAGTACACTCATGCTATTTGAAAAAATTTAAGTATGATGATCGAGAAGTGGATGCTGCATTCGTAGTGAGTCATTACAGTACAACTGGGCGTTTGACATTTTAGTTTCTCTCAGTAGAGTTTAGGATTAACATTTCTATTAGTTCGGGCTTAATATTTTTTAGTCATACTTATTTATGTTCCTCCATACAGGACCATCATCCATGCCTTTTGAATATGTTCCCTTTATTTCGAAGTACGCTATGCACAATATTCCCTTATCGAATCATGTTTAATTTCCTTTCACGTGTGACTTGTTCAGTATTGTGTGTTAAGTTGTATCTATCTCTACATATGAGGGACGCCTGATTACAAATAGAATAAAAAGCTCTTGTATAAAGTGGTTTATTCGTATGGCTTGGATAAGGTTCAAGGTTAGAGAAGTAACTAACCAAACTTTGATTCTGTATATCAAAAGCATATGGGTGTGATAACCCAATAATGGGTGACGAGAACTCTAGATTTTGTGTGGGAACATGTCATATTTTAAGTTTTGTTCTTGTTTCCTGATTTAATTTGTGTCAACTTCAGTCTATTGGAACATATCATATGTTTTCTTTTGTGCTGGTTCGCTGATCTAATTAACTTTGTAGTTCAGTTCAGTATATATCACTATCCAACTCCTAGAATAACTTCATGTACTGATTTTTTTTCCATTCTGCATGTGAGTACACACATTGAGAAGTGCAAGGAGTATACATCTTTTCGATTAAGCAAAGGTAAAATTTCAATGATGAAATTTTGTTCATAATTTTTTAATATATGAACACGTAACCTGATTTGTTCATTTGATATACGTACACGAGGTGTCAAGTAGATGGTATGCAATTTTATTTTAAGTTATGCACTAATCCAAGAAACACCACATAACTTCTTCGCCTCTTAGAAACATATATACCATAAAGCAATCATTATAGCATCTGTCAAACATTGTTGTTCCTTCTAAGATTTACATAGATATCGGTCCTAGGTTGGAATAGATAGAATTAGAAACATGAGCATATTCATAAAACAGTCTACCACTAGCCCCACATGGTACACTGAGTTTGGAGTGGAAATTAGATTCCTTATTAGTCAGTATAACCTGTATTTTCTAAATGTGACATTGATATGCATCAGCATGCTTTCAGTTGTTCCTTTTTTAAAAAAATTGGGTTATAATCGAAGATTGAAGGGCAACGCCACGATGAACTAAGTCTGCCCTTAGATGTATTATTTTACACTAGAAAATGGCAACATGTATTAACTAAGAATAAAAAGGTTTAATATTTTATGATAGGCAAATCCCTGCCTTTGAGTTATCCATAATTTACCGCAAATCACTCTAAAAAAGATGCACTGACATATTTTCGTACAAGTTGCTATTTTTATGAGAAAAATAAATTAAAGATGCCATACTATCAATAGTTAGCTTTCCTTTGAAAGCATATCCACGTGTGTTACCTTTCACTTTTATGACTATAGTTAAGTGTGTTTCTATTGCTTTCTTAATTAGCAAACTATCACAAGGAAAAACCTTGCAGCGTTCTTCCCTTGCACCAACACTCTTATTTCTATATATTTCCGTAAATTAGGTATGAACTTGTTTGCGAGATATTTTAGAGCGGACAACATAGATGGATGTGTTGTGGTCATTTCTGCTTGTGTTAGCGCCGATGCATAATTTAAGTGGTGTAGCCGAGTGAAAAACGATGGAGAGCTACTTGGAGGTGGATATTCGAGCAGAGTGCTTGACTTGGGGAGCTTATAGTGTTACTTAAACTCTTTTTAATTTTGTGATATTATTTTTCTAAAGCTTGTATCAGATAATGATGGTGTGATGTGTAACAACATGGCATGCATATGTGGTGACTAAACAAAACAATGTCAAAAAATGATAGTGCTCTGTGGAAATGTATTCCTTCACGTTCAATAGTTTCCGAAGATCCAGTCCGTTCAACTTGATACAACATCCTAGCATGCCCACCATTTGAATACATAAAGACTTGCCTTGAGCAATTGAGTTATTTCAACGTTAATATTTGTGTTATAAATGTTTTTGTAAATAACTTTTTTATTCATTCAGAATTGAAAGTTTGCACTTAAACTTCATATACTTAAATTTCTATCTTTCCATCATAAAAATAGACGGGCGCGGCAACGCGCGCCATCATGATCTAGTAAATGAGAATATATTTTACACGATCGGCCAAGATAAAAAGAGCACCAACCAAAACAGTGGTGTCCGCTTTGATGCAACAGGCGAGAATGGGAAAAAGGACACATACTATGGTTACATAGAGGAGATATGGGAACTTGACTATGGACCTACTTTTAAGGTCTCTCTATTTCGGTGTAGTTGGGTCAACGTGAATGGAGAAGGGGTAAAGGTAGACCAACTGTACGGAATAACAACAGTGGATCTCAAGAATCTTGGTTACAGAGACGAGCCATTCGTCCTAGCCAATGATGTGGCTCAGGTTTTCTATGTGAAAGACATGTCCTCCAGACCGAAAAAAGAAAAAATAAGCAAACGAATACATCAGACGATGAGCCCAGGCGTCACATAGTTCTTTTAGGGAAAAGAAACATCATGGGAATCAAGGACAAGACAGACACGTCAGAAGATTATAATAAGTTTGATGAAATTCCGCCCTTCACAGTGAAAACTGACACAAGCATCCCGTTAAGCAAAGAAGATGCTCCATGGTTATGGCTGAAGCGACCATAAGTGACCATAAACGGGTATAAGAAATTCATGACTTTTATGGAAATCTATGTAATGTATTAAAACTTATGTGTTGTCAACACCCAGATTTTTAATCCCAGATGCCTGTTATGCCATACATCGCAATCCCAGGATTACCATTTTTGCGAGATATCACAGTATATCATCCATTACAAACCATAATAAGGTCTTACACAAATAAATGATCTCATGATCCAGTCTTAATACAAACAAGCAGCGGAATAATAAGCATAGTAGTGGGCTCCATCTTCAGAGTCACAGGCAATGCTGACAATGGGAGATGATCCTAGTTGTCGTAGACGTCCTGCTGTCCATCATCCTGATAGTCATCCTCATAGTCTGGCCACGGGAATAGCCAGGGACAAAGCCATGAGTACTCTTTAAGTACTCGCAAACTATCACTAACAAGTAAGGTAGTTCTAGTAGGAAATTTTAAGCTCTAGGTTTATTTGCAAACTGCCAGGTTTATCTAAACTGAGTTTAGAAGTAAAGAAAACTAAGTAAATGTTCTAAATCACTTAAGTGGGAACCTAGTTTTCATATTCATAACCCTGTTGTGGTCAAGTCAAAGTCATAGTTCACTTCACAAGTCATTTTGAAAACATCTAACGACGAAACAGTATGGCCACTCCAACTGTCCATGACCACGGACGCGGCTATTCGAATAGTTTGACACTCTTCGGAGGTGGTACACTTTCACCACAAAATTCGATACATCCGTCAAGGATAACCCTAAATCATCATACTTAGTATGAGGATAATCAATCATAACCTTTGAATTACACACTCTAGTATAGGCACCTCCCCTATGAGCTTGGCCTCCCAGCCATGGCCATCTGCCATCCTGGGCACTACATAGGTGGACAATTTACACTCACGAGGTAGCCTTAGCTCAAACCTCTTCCGCGAGGGAACCCATACTAATGCATATAAATTTCCGACTAAGCCTTACCCAATTCAGGTATTATGGTTGTACGGTAAAATTGGAATGGTATCGCATCTGAACCCAACCATCAGTTTTTATAAAGGACTAAGGCTCATGCCTCAACATTTTCATCATCAAATCCATTTGTGTTTCTCAACACATGTCAAAAACATTTCAATAAAATGAAGCATCATTCCAAGGTTTTCATAATCATTTTCACTAAGTATTCCCATCTAAAGTGATCAAGTTTTATGCTTAGCACTAGCCACTAAGTTAAGAGTGTTCACTAATGAGGGGAGATAATCTTCAATCTCATTCCACAGAATGACATCTAGTATAGGCCTAGTTTTATACTCTTTATGCTATCTATACTATCTTTCCAAATACTCACAAAGCACTAGTTATAAGTAAAGAACTTTGGTAAAGTAAAAGAGTAAAGCTTGCAAGTAAAACTTTGGATGGGTATAAATCAAGGGTATATAACCAAAGCATGCCTAATGCATTTTGCTTAAGTTATCAAGTGGGCAAGTGTTAACTTGCATAATTCTAGCTTGCCTTGATTGGTGCAGTGGTTGAAGTTTTCCTCCTCTTCTTCTAGGTAGAACTCCTTGATACATTGCAAATGTATCTATAATTTTTGATGTTCCATGCTTGGTTTTATCCACTTTCTTGTGTTTTGTCCACACTTTGGAGTACTTTTCATATGATTTCTTGGACTAACCTATTAATAAGAGCCATAGTGCCAGCTGCCTATTTTCTGCTATTTTTGGTTCCAGGAAAGTCAGAAAATGAATATTCTCGGAATTGGACGGGACAAAAGCCAAAGTGCCTATTTTTCGAGAAGTCATCTGATGCCAGAATACGAGACGGAGAAGGGATGGGGGCGGCCACACCACCTGGCCGCGCGGCCAGGCCTATGTAGGGGTTCGTAGCATGGAAAACAAAAATTTTCTATCGCATACAAACAAACAAGCCAAGATCTATCTACTAGATTGTAGCAACGAGTCGATGGAATAACTCACCCTCGAAGATTCCAAAGCGGTTAACGAGAGCAGATTCTCATGGGTGATGTAGTCGTACTCTTTCCGATCTCAAGATCGTGAGCGATCCTTCGGCGCCTGCTCCCGCAGCGCTCCCAATGGTCACACGTTCGGTACTGACGAAGACCTTCCTCTCCTTGTTCCAGCAGTGGCGGAGGTTGTAGCACTCTCCTCGCGATTCCGGCGACAACGGGCGTGGTACCGGAGGTAGAGGGAAATCCGCAGGCTTCGCCTTAAGCCGGTAGTATGGTGGAGCTTATGAGAGAGGCTATTAGTGGTCTAGTAATTAGACACACCAATTAGAAGGCTCTAAACCAATTAGAAGGCTCTAAACGAAATAGCTCTAAACCGGGTCTAGATCTAGGGTTTAGTTTAGAGGATAGAAACTTGTGTGTGTAAGGAGGGAGCCTGCCCTCCTTATATAGGTGGGAGAGCTGGCGCCAAGGGAGGAGTTCCTCCCAACTCGGCCTTGGGAGGTGCGCTGCCAAGGGAGGAACCTCCTCCAACTCGGCCTCCACCAATCCTCCTCTTTTCCCACTTCCCAAAATTGACGTTTGACTTTCAAACTAGCCGTTTGACTTTTCAATTTAGGATTTAAATAAACCCTTTATTTTGGACAGCAAGAACACCTAGTACATGATGCAATCATTCCAATATGTAATGACACATTCATGTACCCTTCACCCTCCGGAGTGCGGACATTCAGGGACTTTCTAGAATGTTCGATGAAAACACGGAACCATTCCCCAACTCAAACAGGACTTTCCTTATATGAATCTTATTCTCCGGACCATTCCGGATCTCCTCGTGATATCCCGAATCCCATCCGAGACTCCGAACAACATTCGGTCTCTTTCTCATAATACCATAACTACTCAAACAACGTCGAATCCTTAAGTGTGTCTCCCGGTTCGTGAATTATGCGACATGATCGAGACACTTCTCCGAACAATAACCAATAGAGGAATCTGGAAATTCATATGGCTCCCACATATTTCTACGATTACTTTGCGATCGAATGAACCACTTACATACGATACCAATTTACCTTTGTCTCACGATATGTTACTTATCCGAGGTTATGATCATCGGTATCTCTGCATACCTAGTTCAACCTTGTTACTGATAAGTACTCTTTTCTCGTTCCCGTGATATGTGATCCCTTGTGACCCAGTCACATGCTTGCAAGCTAATTGGATGACATTTCACCGAGAGGGCCCAGAGAATATCTATCCGTCATGTGGATGGACAAATCCCACTCTTGATCCATGTGTTTCAACCAATACTTTCCGAACACTCAATGCCACCTTTATAGCCACCACTACGGTGTGGTGTTTGATGACATCAAAGCATCCATCCAAAGAAAGGTGATATGCATGATCTCATGGTCGAAGGAATTAGGTTACTATGTATCAGAAAGCATATAGCAATTGAACTATTGAAATGACTTGATCTTTATGCTACGCTTATCTATAGGAGTATGTCCACCATATCATTCTCCTAACGATATGATCTTGTTGTTGATAACATCTCAATGTTCATGATAGGGAAACCACAATCATCAATCAACCAACAAGCTAGTGAAGTATAGAGGCTATACTAGGGACTTCAAATTAAGTTTACAATTCACACAAGTATTAATGTTTCCTTGTTAATACTATTATAGCATGAATATAAACATTTATCATAAACACAAAGATATAATAATAACTATATTTATTATTGCCTCTAGGGCATATCTCCAACAGCCTCCCACTTGCACTAGAGTCATCTAATCTAGATTACATGGTAATATACCGAACACCCATGGCAGTTTGGTGTTGGTCATGTTTTGCCCTCGGGAGAGGTTTAGTCAACGGATCCGCCACATTCAGATCTGTGTGTACTTTGCAAATCTTTATATCCCCATCTTGGATATGTTCTCGAATAGCGTGAAAACACAACTTGATATGCTTCAGCTTCTTGTGTGACCTTGGTTCTTGCGCATTGGCTATGGCGCCCATGTTATCACAGTGGATAGACATTGGGTCCAGCGCACTAGGAACCACACCCAGCTCTGTAATGAACTCTTTCATCCATATCGCTTCTTGTGAAGCCTTCGAAGCAGCCATGTATTCCGATTCAGTTGAAGATCTCGCCACAACGCTTTGCTTTGCACTCCTCCAGCTAACTGCTGCACCATTCAAAATAAATACGTATCCAGATTGTGATTTAGAATCATCCGGATCGGTGTTCCAACTAGCATCGGTGTAACCATTAACAACGAGCTGTTCATCACCTCCATAAGAAAGAACCATATCCTTAGTTCTTCTCAAGTACTTAAGGATGTTTTTGACCGCTGTCCAATGATCCACTCCTGGATCACTTTGATATCTGCTAGTTAGACTAACAGCATATGCGATGTCGGGTCTAGTACATAGCATGGCATACATTAGAGATCCTATGGCTGAGGCATAGGAGTCTTACTCATCTTTTCTCTATCTTACGCCAATGTCGGACTTTGAGTTTTACTCAAGGTCGTATGAGCAAATATGGGCAAGAACCCTTTCTTGCTATCTTCCATTCCAAACCTCTTTAGAACTTTGTCCAAATATGTACTTTGTGACAATGATATTTGGCGTTTTGATCTATCTCTATAAATCTTTATGCCTAATATGTAAGCTGCTTCGCCAAGATCCTTCATTGAAAAACTATTATTCAAATACTCTTTGACACTATTAAGAAGGTCTACATTATTCCCAATCAACAATATGTCATCCACATACAGTATTAAGAATGCTACAGAGCTCCCACTCACTTTCTTGTAAATACAAGCTTCTCCATAAGTTTGTATAAAACCAAAACTTTTGATTACCTTATCAAAACGTTGATTCCAACTTCGGGATGCTTGCTTCAATCCATAGATGGACCGTTGAAGTTTGCATACCTTGTTAGCATCTTTAGGATCGACAAAACCTTTGGGTTGCATCATATACAACTCTTCATCAATGTCTCCATTGAGGAATGCTGTTTTGACATCCATCTGCCATATCTCATAATCATAATATGCAGCGATTGCTAACATAATCCTCACAGACTTTAGCTTCGCTACCGGTGAGAAAGTCTCATCGTAGTCAACTCCTTGAATTTGTCGAACCCTTTGCGACAAGTCGAGCTTTATAGACGTAACATTACCATCAAGATCTGTTTTCTTCTTGAAAATCCATTTGTTCTCGACCTTCCGCCATCCGTAAGTCCACCAAAGTCCATACTTGGTTTTCGTACATGGATCCAATCTCGGATTTCATGGCTTCTTGCCATTTATTGGAATCTGGGCTCATCATCGCTTCCTCATATGTCTCGGGGTCATCGGTGTTGTCCACCAACATGACATTCATAACAGAATCATACCAATCTGGAGTGGTACGATTTCTCGTTGACCTCCGAGGCTCTGTAGCAACTTCAACCGAAGTTTCATGATCACCATCATTAGCTTCCTCTCTTATTGGTGCAGGCACCACAGGAACTTCTTCCGGTGCTGTGCTACTTGCAATTTCGAGAGAAGGTTCGACAACCTCGTCGAGTTCTACTTTCCTTCCAGTCACTTCTTTCGAGAGAAATTCCTTCTCTAGAAAGGATCCATTCTTGGCAACGAAGATTTTGCCTTCGGATCTATGATAGAAGGTATACCCAATAGTTTCCTTCGGGTATCCTATGAAGACGCATTTTTCCGCTTTGGGTTCAAGCTTGTCCGGCTGTAACTTCTTTACATAGGCTTCGCATCCCCAAATTTTAAGGAACGACAATTTAGGTTTCTTCCCAAACCATAATTCATACGGTGTCGTTTCAACGGATTTAGACGGTGCCCTATTTAAAGTGAATGCGGCTGTTTCTAATGCATAACCCCAAAATGATAGCGGTAAATATGTAAGTGACATCATAGAACGAACCATATCTAAGAGAGTTCGATTACGACGTTCAGACACACCATTACGCTGTGGTGTTCCCGGCGGTGTCAACTGCGAAAGTATTCCACATTTCTTCAAATGCTCGCCAAACTCGTAACTTAGATATTCACCTCCACGATCAGAACGTAGAAATTTAATCTTCTTGTTACGTTGATTCTCTACCTCACTCTGAAACTCCTTAAACTTCTTGAAAGTTTCGGACTTATGTTTCATGAAATAGATATACCCATATCTACTCAAATCATCCGTGAAGGTAAGAACATAACGATAACCATCACATGATGCTACACTCATTGGACCACACACATCGGTATGTATGATTTCCAATAAGTGCAGAGCTCGCTCCATCATACCAGAAAATGGAGTCTTAGTCATTTTACCCATCAGACATGCTTCGCATCTTTCAAGTGATTCAAAATCAAGTGATTCAAGAAGTCCATCGGAATGGAGTTTCTTCATACGCTTCACTCCAATGTGACCAAGACGACAAAGGCCACATATAGGTCTAATTATCGCTGATTTCAAACGTTGAGCCTCAATGTTGTTGATATGTGTATTTCCACTATCGAGATTCAATATGAATAGACCATCTATCAAAGGTGCATGTGCATAAAACATATTACTCATATAAATCGAACAACCATTATTCTCGGATTTAAACAAGTAACCGTCTCGCAATAAACAAGATCCTGATATAATGTTCATGCTTAACGCAGGCACTAAATAACAATTATTTAAGTATAAAACTAATCCCGATGGTAGATGAAGAGGTAGCGTGCAACGCGATCACATCAACCTTTGATCCGTTTCCACGCCGCATCGTCACCTCGTTCTTCACTAGCTTCCGTTTATTCGCAGCTCTGTTTGAGTTACAAATATGAGCAACCGAACCAAGATCAAATACCCAGCACTACTACGAATACTAGTGAGATACACATCAATAACATGTATATCGATATACCTTTCTTCTTGATGTTGCCGTTCTTCAAATCCGCCAAGTACTTTGGGCAATTCCGCCCAAAGGACCTACTCCCTTGCGGTAAAGCACTCAGTATCAGGCTTGAGTCTAGCCTTGGTCCTCTTCGTCGGCGTGGTAGCTTTCTTACCACCCTTCTTGAAGTGTCCCTTTTGCTTAGACTTGCCTTCCTTGAATTTGGTGGTCTTATTGACCATCAACACTTGGTGCTCTTTCTTGATCTCCGCTTCTGCAGATTTTAACATAGCAAATAGTTCTGGCAACTCTTTGTTCATGTTCTGCATGTTGTAGTTCATCACAAAGTTCTTGTAACTTGGTGGTAGTGATTGGAGGATGCGGTAAACCCCCAAAGTATTAGGAATCACTATACCCAAACTTTGAGTTTATTTGTGTGCCTGCACATCTTAAGCACATGCTCACCGACGAGCTACCCTCTTCCATCTTGCAGTTAAAGAACTTTTCAGAAGCTTCATAACTTTCAATTGCCGCATGAGTCTCAAAGATTAATTTGAGATCCTCAACAATATCATATGGATCTGACTCTTCAAACCTATTCTGAAGCTCCGATTCTAAACCATACAAGATAGCACACTGAACTATGGAGTACTGATTCTTCCGAGCGAGGTAAACATTCTTTACTTCATCGGGAGCATCAGCTGCAGGTGGGTCACCCAGCGGTGCATCCAGCACATAGGTCAAATTACCAGCTGTGAGGACAATCCTCAAATTGCAGAACCAATCCGCGAAGTTGCTTCCATTGTTTTTCAACTTTTCTTTCTCTAGGAATGCATTAAAATTGATGGTAGGGGCTGCCATTGATCTACAACATATTTGCAATAGTTTAGACTAAGTTTATGACAAATTGAGTTCAAATTAATTAATGAAATTAAACTAGGTGAACTCCCACTCAAAACAACATCCCTCACATTGTTTTAGTGATCACACGAACCAAATCCACTACATCAACACCGATCATCACGAGAGTTGATATAGTTTCAATGGCGAACAATCATCATGTTCATCATATCTACTATACGATTCATGCTTTACCTTTCGCATCCGTGTTCCCGAGGCCATGTCCGTATACATGCTAGGCTCCAAGATCAAACCTTAGCTACCGCATAAGCAAATCTGGCTTGCTTACGTTGTATTCACCGGAATCAAAGACACCCGATCATCACGTGGTGCTTCAAGCAAAGCTTTGGCAACGGTGCATACTAAGGGTGAACACTTTAGAACTTGAAATTTATGTGCATGAGGGATCATCTTATAATGCTACCGTGCCTACTAAGCAATACAAGATGCATAATGGATTAACATCACATGCAATTCATAATATGTGATATGATATGGCCTTTCTTCTTTGTGCTTCCGATCTCCATCTTCAAGCTAACATGATCTCCATCATCACCGCATAGCATCAAGGTCAATGATGCTTCTTCATGGTTGTGTCCCACCAGCTTCAACTATTACAACTATTTTGAATAGACACGGGTCTTAACAGAAATTAAAGACAACCATATGGCTCACGCCGGTTGCCAACTTACAATAAGGAACATTGCATACATCAAATATAATCACAATCATGGCCATATCACATCATCGACACCCCTGCAAAACAAAGTTAGACGCTTCTACTTTCTTTGCATATTTTACGTGGTTTGGGGCTTTCAATAAGTGTCGTTCTAACTTACGAACAAGAACCACAACATTGATACTAGCATTGTTGATCACCCGTTGTAAATTGGATCTTTACTATGCTAGGAAACAGGCACCATAAAGCCACTTATGCAATACAAGTTGCATGTTAAGCGTGGAGCAAGTCTCATGAACGATGTCATGTAAGGTTAGCCCGGCCGCTTCATCCCAACATACCGCAAGATGCAAAGTACACAAAAGCAATCTACAATAAAGCATCAACGCCCACAATGACCATTGTGTTCTACTCAGGCAACAGATCTACATATAGACACGGCTCGATACCCTTCAGAGGGGTTCGTAGCATGGAAAACAAAAATTTCTATCGCATACAAACAAACAAGCCAAGATCTATCTACTAGATTGTAGCAACGAGTCGATGGAATAACTCACCCTCGAAGATTCCAAAGCGTTAACGAGAGCAGATTCTCATGGGTGATGTAGTCGTTCTTTCCGATCTCAAGATCGCGTAGAGCGATCCTTCCGCAGCGCCTTCCGCAGCATTGGTCACACGCTCGGTACTCGACGAAGACCTTCCTCTCCCTTGTTCCAGCAGCGGAGGTTGTAGCACTCTCCTCGCGATTCGGCAAAGACAACGTGGCGTGGTACCGGGAGGTAGAGGGAAATCCAGAAGGCTTCGCCTTAAGCCGTGCAGTATGGTGGAGCTTATGAGAGAGGCTATTAGTGGTCTAGTAATTAGACACACCAATTAGAAGGCTCTAAACCAATTAGAAGGCTCTAAACCAATTAGAAGGCTCTAAACCAAATAGCTCTAAACCGGGTCTAGATCTAGGGTTTAGTTTAGAGGATAGGAAACTTGTGTGTAAGGAGGGAGCCCTGCCTCCTTATATAGGTGGAGAGCTGGCCGCCAAGGGAGGAGTTCCTCCCAACTCGGCCTTGGGAGGTGCGCTGGCCAAGGGGAGGAACCCTCCTCCAACTCGGCCTCCACCAATCCTCCTCTTTTCCTACTTCCCAAAATTGCCGTTTGACTTTCAAACTAGCCGTTTGACTTTTCAATTTAGGATTTAAATAAACCCTTTATTTTGGACAGCAAGAACACCTAGTACATGATGCAATCATTCCAATATGTAATGACACATTCATGTACCCTTCCCCCTCCGGAGTGCCGACATTCCGACTTTCTAGAATGTTCCGATGAAAACACGAACCATTCCCCAACTCAAACGGACTTTCCTTATATGAATCTTATTCTCCGACCATTCCGGATCTCCTCGTGATATCTCGAATCCCATCCGAGACTCAACAACATTCGGTCTCTTTCATAATACCATAACTACTCAAACAACGTCGAATCCTTAAGTGTGTCTCCCCACGGTTCGTGAATTATGCGGACATGATCGAGACACTTCTCCGAACAATAACCAATAGAGGAATCTGGAAATTCATATGGCTCTACATATTTCTACGATTACTTATGATCGAATGAACCACTTACATACGATACCAATTTCCCTTTGTCTCCCGATATGTTACTTATCCGAGGTTATGATCATCGGTATCTCTGCATACCTAGTTCAACCTTGTTACTGATAAGTACTCTTTTCTCGTTCCCGTGATATGTGATCCCTTGTGACCCAGTCACATGCTTGCAAGCTAATTGGATGACATTTCACTGAGAGGGCCCAGAGAATATCTATCCGTCATGTGGATGGACAAATCCCACTCTTGATCCATGTGTTTCAACCAATACTTTCCGAACACTCAATGCCACCTTTATAGCCACCCTGTTACGGTGTGGTGTTTGATGACATCAAAGCATCCATCCAGTAAAGGTGATATGCATGATCTCATGGTCGAAGGAATTAGGTTACTATGTATCAGAAAGCATATAGCAATTGAACTATTGAAATGACTTGATCTTTATGCTACGCTTATCTATAGGAGTATGTCCACCATATCATTCTCCTAACGATATGATCTTGTTGTTGATAACATCTCAATGTTCATGATAGGGAAACCACAATCATCAATCAACCAACAAGCTAGTGAAGTATAGAGGCTATACTAGGGACTTCAAATTAAGTTTACAATTCACACAAGTATTAATGTTTCCTTGTTAATACTATTATAGCATGAATATAAACATTTATCATAAACACAAATATATAATAATAACTATATTTATTATTGCCTCTAGGGCATATCTCCAACAGCCTAACCCACGCCAGGGGGTGGTCTGGCCGACCCCAGCACCCTCCCGGCCTCTCCTTCCGCCTATATATTGCCCTCGGGACGAAAACCCTAAGTACCTGATCAAAAATCCACGAAAGAGTCTGTAGCCGCCGTCATATCCATCCCTAGATCGCGAGGGATCTGAAGCTCTTCCCGGCACCCTGCCGGAGAAGGGAATTCACCCTGGAGGCCTTCTTCATCACCATGCAAGCCTCCGGTGTGATGCGTGAGTAGTTCATCCTTGGACTACGGATCAATGTAGTAGCTAGATGGCTGGTTCTCCTCCTTTGTGCTTTCATGTTTAGATCTTGTGAGCTCCGTTCATGATCAAGATCATCTATTTGTAATTCTGCATGTTGTGTTTGCGAAGATCCGATGGATATTGATATGCTATTTCAGATTGATTATTGATTCTATCATGTCTTTGTTATTTGTGATCTTGCATGCTTTTTGTTGTTAGTAGCTATCTTGGCCAAGTAGATGCTAGCAACTCCAAGAGTTAGTATTTATGCTCGATAGTGGGTTCATGCCTCTGGTAATCTGGGGAAGTCATAGAAATATCTAAGGTACTAGATGTGCTGTTGCTACTAGGGAGAAAACAACAATCCTTTGTTCATAGAACAATAGTATTGTTTACATTACATGCAATTTGTAAAGCAATAATCTGTTGCTTTCAACTTAATACTAGAGGAGATTCGGACGATAACCTGAAGGTGGATTATTAGTCATAGATGCAGTTGGATGGCGGTCTATGTATAATGTTGTAATGCCCAATCAAGTTCCAAAGGAGTCAATATGATTAGTATATGCATGTATTGCTTTCTCGATGTTTGTCAATTGCCCCGCTGTAATTTGTTCACCCAGCATATTATCTATCTTAAGGAGAGCCACCTCTAGTGAACTATGGATCCCGATCTTTTCTTTTACATACAATCTACAAACTGTTTACTGCTTTGTGTTTACTTTCTGCAAACTATTACTTCCTTCCATTCGATACGTTTAATCCTTTGTTTTTAGCAAAACACGGTGAGATTGACAACCTCATTGCAAGTTGGGGACAAAGTTCTGTGGTTGTGTTGTGCAGGTCTCCATGTTGCTACTAGCACTGGTAGTGCGCCCTGCCAAGGCTCAGCTAGCAACACCTTTGGGGTGTTTCCTTGCTCCTACTGGTTCTATTAAACCTTGGCTTCATAACTGAGGGAAACTTGCTGCTGTGCTCATCATACCTTCCTCTTGGGGTTCCCCAACGAGCTCTACATCAACACCGAGCCATCAAGCATTTTTCTGGCGCCGCTGCCGGGGAGTCAAGAACATCTTCACAAGGGGAGTCCCTCATAACCAATCTCTTTACTTTGTTATTTTTGTTTTGCTTAGTTTCTTTTGTTTTGTTTGCTTGTTTTTTTATCAAAAACACAAAAAAAATAGTTTTACAAGTTTGCTTTCTTATTTGAAAACACACACAAAATTAGTTCCTATCTTGAGTTGCTATTATGTCTAGCATTGCTCCAATCACTATGTCACCTGAAGAAATGATTTTCATTTTTAAACAAGGAATTGAGGAAAGTTTTAAGGAAGCTTGGTCTAGAATCTCTGATCTACATGAAAAAACTAAGCCTAAAATGACTCAGAGCTTGTTCCTTAGCAGTTTTTACCTTGGAATTGCTCTTTGCTATAGATATGCGTTAGATGTTATTGTGGGAGGAGATTTCCTCCAATGTAATGAGGATGATGCTATAAATTCTATAAAGAAATTGATCCTCACTTACAACTTGCCTAGCCAAACTGATATTTCTTTCGCAAGAATATTTGCTAGATTGAACAGTCTTGAGACTAGCACTACTAGCTTAAAAGATTGCTATAATACGCTTAGGGAGCATCACAATTATGTCCCAATAAATTCTGAACCATCAAAGTGGCTCCCTACAGTAAAGATTGAGATAAACACTGAAACTTTTCAAGCTCGCTGTGATATCATGTCTGAATTTTGTCTTATGCCCAAAGATATTTATGAATCTTTGAATCTTTGGGCCTTACTGAAGGAGGAAAAGAAATATCTCTTGCTCATAATGCTACCATATTACCTATTGGAATAGCTGAAGGAGTGTTTACAAAGATCGTTGGGAAAATGATTTCTACTGATTATCTTGTTATTGAATGTGCAGGAAAAGAACAAATTACACTTGGAAGGTCCCTATTAGAACTTCTTGGAGCAATAATAGATGTGGGAAAAGGGACCATGCACCTTTCTTCTCCACCAAACAATCATATTTTCCCCAAGGTTAAGAATAAAAGTAAGAGAGGTAATGGGAAGAAATTTGGTCTTAATGCTTCTTCATCTGAGAACACTTGATTCTTTCTTGCTTCTTATGCCTAACTTAAAGACGTTAAAGAAAAGTACTTATTGGGAGATAACCCAAAAGTTTTAGATGAGTCTTGGAAGTTATTACTTCAGTAATAACCGCTCCTTATCTTTTTTATTTCCTTTTTGTGCGAAGAGTAACCTCTAATGAGAGAGAAGTAATGATTGGGAAAGTTGCTGTCCTGAAACAGATTTCTGTGCTTCACCGTAAAAATTCGTGTAAAATCTCTGAACGTCTTTTTGAGGCGTGCATTGTTGTGCTTCTGCCCCAGGTTGTTATCTAACTTTCGTTAGTTCAACACTTTTTGATTTGAGCAACAGAAGGACTTGAAAATATTCGTCTTTACCTGCTGGTCTGTTTTGACAGATTTATGCCATTTTCTGCATTTGCTTCTTGTTGGTTCCTTTTTGAGTTCTTTTGGGGAATTGAGATTTTTGAGGGAAGGGCTACAGTAGCTAGTGTTCTAATGGAAGTTTATTTGGTGTTAGAACTAAACCTTAAGACTTATTTATCTTGAGTGCACTAATGTTGCTAATAAAGATTGTGTGAAGTTTTGTATGAAGGAAAAATTTCAGGTATATGGAAGGAATGAGTAATGAGATGAAGGATGGACTAAAGCTCAAGCTTGGGGATGCCACGCGTGTCACCCCGAGAAATATCCAAGAAGTACAAGCATCAAAGCTTGGGGATGCCCAAGGCATCCCCTTCTTCATCAATAAAATTCCAGGTTTCTTCCAAACGCTTCATTTTTATTGTTTCATGCACAGTTGTGTTGCTTGGAGCGTCTTCTTTTTTATTTTCGGTTTGGTTTTTCGTTTGCTTGGTTTTCTTAGTTTTCTGAATAAATTGGTTGGACCCCCTCTTTCATACATTGGTTTTCAAATAGTTTGGTTTGGTTTGGAAAAGGACATGCTTATGTGGTAAAAAGAGCTCGTTTTTGACTCTGGCCTATGCTTTGTCATGCCATGCTTGATATTGTTTTGGCTTTATGCTTAGTATTCTTTGCTGTAGCATGACTTGTTATAAACAATTGAGATTTCTTAATGTGCCTTGGAAGAATCATGTGTTGTTTTAGCATATTAAAGCGTAGTATTGTGGTATTCTCCTTTGATGCTTTATTTAGGTTGACTTGGCGCATGCTCACACTATGTTATGACTATCTCAAGTCACCATAAGCCTTTATGATCCTTTAGTTTTCAACTTGTAGTATCACTTTATGATTTGATCAATAATGTTTTGTTGCTCTACATGATTATGGCCATTATTGCTCTCTTAGTTTGTCGCTCCCAGTCTTTTGCTAGCCTCCACAACCAAGTATGAGTTCCACTCATGCATCCAACTCCCTAAACCAAGTTATTCCAAAGAGTCCACCATACCTACCTACTAGCTTATGCTATTCCAAGTTTATTCATGCTTTTGTTTACCTTTCGAATTAAACTTGTTATGAGAAAACTAGTGATTAAAGCCCTCACGAACTTGATGGCACACTTTACTTTTTTTGCCCTTAATAAACTTGAACCATTGTGTCGTCTATGTTGTATATGCTTGCACTTATTTGTTGGTGATTAACAGAACCATGCTGTCATGGGGAACGCTTTCAACATTGCACGGATACTTTGTACCTAGTTGATATCATGCTCTTTTGTCTATGGATGTTGTCGGTGTGAAATGAAAGGGGAGCTTGTAAGTCCATGGAGTTATGTATATGTGTTAGAGAAACGCCTGGGCCGCTGGTCTAATCCATGCTGACATGGTGGAAACCTGCAGCGTAACCATAATGAGCTGTCTATGAAGCATTCTTCTTATAAAAAAAAGAGTCCTATATTGAGAAAAAAGAGAAAAAGAAAAAAAGATATTATAAAAAGAGGAAAGAGAGAAAAAGCACCATATTCCCATGGTAAATAAGAAGATTGTTGAGATGCTCATTGTCTGCTTGCCTTGTCATTTTGATATGGGGATTCTTCCATATCATCGGGCAAAGGGTACCCCGTTGGCGGTTCTCTATGATACACATGTACTTACGATGACAAAAACTTACCGGTGACTAAACTTGAGTAGCATGAGGAGCGACCCTCGTATTCAAGGGACATGAGATTTCTAACTTATACTTCGTCAAGCATGTACACCATAGTTTGTTCACTTTAACCTTAATCACTTCAAGATGCTTATGATAGGGGCAATGAGAGATGAAAGCTATTAAGTACCATAATTTTTGTAAGCTCTTTATGAAACTTGAATCTCTGCTTCCTTCTATGAAGGCCTTTCTTCCACCATTATATTGAGTCTCCACCTTCTACCTTTATGCATCTACTTTGAGAGCATAGTGGCCATTCTTAGTTCTATGTGCATTGTCCCAACACTAGTTGATTGATGCATATCTTGATATTGCTTGTTTTAAACTATTTGTATCTAGTCACTCTTATGAACTTTGAAGGTGTCCTATGCATTTATATTTGCTACTCTATTAGGGACAAGCTGAATACTATTATGCTATGTTTTCTTTATGTGAAACAAACAAACGTCTTGCAAAGCAGTGTTATTCATGAATCTTTTGTTTGTGCCTTTTCATGTTGCATCATAGTTTCTTTGTCTTATTGCTAGAACTTTGTCTTTATGTTATGATTGAAGTACTATGATCCTAGCTTTGAATGTTTTACAAATACTTTGATCAAGTCTTTAATGGTGCATGTCACCTCAAAAATTATTCTTTCTTTTAATCACTTACCTACTCGAGGACGAGCAGGAGTTAAGATTGGGGATGTTGATACATTGCAAATGTATCTATAATTTTTTATGTTCCATGCTTGGTTTTATCCACTTTCTTGTGTTTTGTCCACACTTTGGAGTACTTTTCATATGATTTCTTGGACTAACCTATTAACAAGAGCCACGATGCTAGCCTGTTTTCTCTTTGTTTTGGTTCGGAAAGTTAGAAAATGAATATTCTCGAATTGGGCGGGACAAAAGCCAAAGTGCCTATTTTTCGGAAGTCATCGGATGCGAGAATCTGAGGCGGAGAAGGGGCTGGGGCAGCCACACCACCTGGCCATGCGGCCAGGCTGCCCAAGGCCAAGGTGGTCCCCCCACCCCCTCGGCCTCTCCTTCCGCCTATATATTTCCCTCGGGACGAAAACCCTAAGTACCCGATCAAAAATCCACGAAAGAGTCTGTAGCCGCCGTCATCTCCATCCCTAGATAGGGAGGGATCTAAAGCTCTTCTCGGCACCTTGCTGGAGAGGGGAATTCACCCTGGAGGCCTCCTTCATCACCATGCAATCCTCCGGTGTGATGCGTGAGTAGTTCATCCTTGGACTACGGATCCATGTAGTAGCTAGATGGCTGGTTCTACTCCTTTGTGCTTTCATGTTTAGATCTTGTGAGCTCTGTTCATGATCAAGATCATCTATTTGTAATTCTGCATGTTGTGTTTGCGGGGATCCGATGGATATTGAGATGCTATTTCAGATTGATTATTGATTCTATCATGTCTTTGTAATTTGTGATCTTGCATGCTTTCCGTTGTTAGTAGCTATCTTGGACAAGTAGATGTTAGCAACTCCAAGAGTTAGTATTTATGCTCGATAGTGGGTTCATGCCTCTGGTAATCTGGGGAAGTGACAAAAATCTCTAAGGTACTAGATGTGTTGTTGCTACTAGGGAGAAAACAACAATCCTTTGTTCATAGAGCAATCGTATTGTTTACATTACACGCAATTAATAAAGCAATAATCTGTTGCTTGCAACTTAATACTGGAGGGGGTTCGGATGATAACCTGAAGGTGGATTATTAGTCATAGATGCAGTTGGATGGTGGTCTATGTATAATGTTGTAATTCCCAATCAAGTTCCAAAGGAGTCAAGATGATTAGTATATGCATGTATTGCTTTCTCGATGTTTGTCAATTGCCACGCTATAATTTGTTCACCCAACATGTTATCTATCTTAAGGAGAGCCACCTCTAGTGAACTATGGATCCCGGTCTTTTCTTTTACATACAATCTACAAACTGTTTACTGTTTTGTGTTTACTTTCTGCAAACTATTACTTCCTTCCATTCGATACGTTTAATCCTTTGTTTTCAGCAAAACACGGTGAGATTGACAACCTCATCGCAAGTTGGGGACAGAGTTTTGTGGTTGTATTGTGTAGGTCTCCATGTTGCTACTAGAACCGGTAGTGCGCCCTGCCAAGGCTCAGCTAGCAACACCTTTGGGATGTTTCCTTGCTCCTACTGGTTCGATTAAACCTTGGTTTCATAACTGAGGGAAACTTGCTGTTGTGTTAATCATACCTTCCTCTTGGGGTTCCCCAACGAGTTCTACATCAACACCGAGCCATCACTCCTCCTCCTCGTAGCTTGGGTCGGTACTATCGTCTATAAATAAATACGGGGTACACAATCACCAAAAAATACTTAACTAGCTCTAATTAGCACACTACGGCTCACACTTGATGATCTAGCATCATCACAATCATCACATGAAATAAAGAACTAGTTTTATTTATCTTATTTGAGAAAAGTAA
This sequence comes from Avena insularis, assembly GCA_023614405.1. Lineage (NCBI taxonomy): Eukaryota > Viridiplantae > Streptophyta > Magnoliopsida > Poales > Poaceae > Avena > Avena insularis. The sequence goes on along the minus strand of CM042696.1, from coordinate 86,619,640 downwards.
TTTCTACTCATTGAAATTAATTAAGATTTAATATTCTCCAATTAAAATATGGGATCACGTTGACACTTGTCATCACCACATATTCTAATACATGGGAATGTGATTTAAAGGGGTTGGTCACATTTTATAAAGTTTAAGATTATTATTTAATAGATTTAAAGTGACTAAAAATGCCCTAATAGCATTCTTTTGGTACTAGTCCAAGGTCACTGCATGCAAACCTAAATATTTTTGAATATTCAGATAGATCTTATCAAATGTGATTTTGAGAGTTGGAATCAACTCAAAAGCTATTATGGTTGATTTTTGAAAAATGTTTGAAGTTGCAAAAGTCTCTGTCTTAGTATTTTTACTAAAGATTATCTCTAACTCCAAATGATTTAAATCCAATGGGCTTGGATAGATAATTTAATTACCTTTCTAGCAAAATTTAAATCATGCAATTTGGTTCAGTGAAACTCTCTGAATTGATTTTTGAATCTGTGGACAGAATAGGGTTTAAACTAAAATGGAAAATCAATATTTGAATTTCCAGGCCAGCGCGGGAAGTTAAACGGGCCAGCACAACTGCAGTGCACAACGCGGCGGGCTACTGACAGATGGGGTCCACTCGTCAGCGACTGCATCTAAGCGAAACGGTATCTACACATCTGAGTCGTGCGATCTAATTCTAATCCAAAGGCTATGCGTCGTCGTCAACGACGAACTACTCCGGCGAGGAACTAAACCTAACGCGGTGATGGGGGTCTGGCTAGGCTCACCTGGGCTCCCGCTAGGGTCGGCGACGGGGGCGATCGACGTGGTAGATGACGGCAGGTTGAGGCGCGGTCACGGGAGGTCTTGGGGTGATCGAAATCAACGGCCCCCTTCTCCTCCAGCAGCGGCAGGCTCCGGCCAAATTCTGGCAAAGGAGAGCTCGCCTTGCTCTGGGAAGAAGTGGGGGAGGATCAGTGAGGAGCGGTGAGTGCTGGGGTGTGGAGAAATGAGGCAGGGGAGGCCTCCTTTTATCTTTGGCGAGGACCGAGCAGTGCGAAGCTTCGTCGGTGACGATGCTACAGGCTGCTATCGGTGTGGCGGAGGCTAGTGGACGGTGCATGGTTCCCTGGCGGTTCTCACGGGCGTAATGGGGAGGCGTGGGGCGGTGTGGTTTGGTCGGGAGCTACGCCTGAGCCTTGAAGGTGTTTTGGCGTCTGCGGCAGCTGCGAGTCCTGTGGCGAACGGGGTTGTCTGCGGGGTTGGGATGATCATGGCGAGCTAGTGCACGCGAGGCGGGGGTGAGGCGCGGTTTGTGCGAGGCGGTCGGGCGCGGCGAGCTGGCGCGCTCTAGGCATTGTGCAGAGACAGTTGGCACCGCGTAGCTAGGGTGGTCCAGGGCTTGGCTGGGGTCGAGGCTTGGACAGGGGGTGCGGTGGACCGAGGCGTGTCTGGTGCGTGTCATGGGCGAGGGCGGCGAGGCTCCTGGCGTGCTGCCCACTGTCGGCCGTCGATGACCAAAAACGGGTGGCGCTCCACTGTGCACACGGCAAAGAGGGGCTTGGTCTGGGTGCTGCTCGACACTAGAGGGGACAATGGAGTTAAGGGTAAACCAAATGGTTGAGAATTACTGTGGAAATGGTGAAGTTAGGCTAGAGTTAGTTTAGTGCGGGCCAGGTATTTGTGGAAATGGCCGAACGAATTTTACTTTGGAATTTTTGAATGAAAGTTTTTGAGTGATCTTAACTTAAGCTTGAGTATCTATGTTTGCTTGGAGAGGTCAAGTGGAAGTGGTTTGATAGGTTTTTGAAAAAGTGGGATCTTAACATATGAACTAGATTCAATTTTCAACTATCCATTAAATTGATTTGGAAAATGGTTTTCTAAGTTTGTAAAGTGGGCCTTGATACACTTTTACTTGGTCTAGCAAGGGGTGAAAAGATGTAGAATTGTTTCTGTTAGAAATCCTCTTCTAGGAACACCTAAAGTGACCTAGTGGTTATCTTTTGTCAAAATAACCATTTGCTCATTTTATTCATATTTGATTTCTTTTTCTTTTGATTTTGTTTGTAATTGGCCTAGATGATGTAGCATTCATCTTTAAACCATTTCACATCATTTTTAGCAATCAAGCATGGCATTTTCAAACAATCACACATTAATGCAAAGCTAACATGCATTCATATTCATTTTATTAATAAAAGTTTTTGTTAACCCTAAATTGGGTGATTAGTATTTGATAATCTTGATTAAAAGTTTTTGGGTGTTACATGTGTGCACAATATGCCCTGATTCTGGTGAAATAGCATATTGTGAACCTAGAAATGATTTTAGAAAAAATTCATAAGCATTATACCATGTACTTGTAGTTCAAATATGTGCACCCTCCAGCCGATTTGGCAGGAATTTGTATTTTTCATGAGGGGTGGATGGAAAGATTCTAGATACACCGGTTGGGAAATTATCCATGTAAGGTGGTCTAGTATTTTTGAAAAATTGGTTAGTACCAATGGCAAACTTTAATTTGGTGGTTGCTTCACAGAACACCCCAATTTCGGCACCTCAAAAATGGAAATTGGCTTTTTCGTGCAATAAAAAAGATAAATTCCTACTCCAACACCGTAAGCCATTCCAAGATGCACATGTGTGCACAATATGGGCATATTATCACAAACTAAGCCCTGATTCTAATTATAACATTGGTGGTTTGACCTAAATCCCATGAAACCTCGAACATGATAGGTTATTTTGTGAAGGATTTGTTGTGATGTTTGCAATTTTCCAAGTTCAATATTTTTCCTTGCAACTTTGACAAATAATATGACACCACGCGAAGGTTTCACATCGTTTGGATCATTTTTGAATTTTTTATGCCTGTTAATGCATTTGTAATTGAAAATGGTAAAATTGTTAGTTAAAATAATTATTTTAGAAAAGATAAAATGGATTTGGATTATTTATTCAATTTTAAACACTTTTCATGTTGAAAGTTTTTTCAAATTCAAAATAAATTACAAATTGAAACATTTGAAATTCATTTGTAATGCACCTACATTTAGAATAAAAAGAAGACGGAAACAACCAGAAAGTTCAAAAATAATTTGAAAAAAGCTTATTAGCCCCGGTTCGGCCCAAGAACCAGGACTAATAGCCCACGGCACGCGCCAGATTGAACTGGCATTTATTGCGGGCTCAATAGCCCCGGGTCGTGCTCCGACCCATGGCTAAAGAGGCAATAGCCCTGGTTCGGGGGAGGAACCGGGGATAAAGCCCTATACTTAACTATGTGGCCTCTCTTCTTCCTCCCCATTCGCGCGAGGAGAAGAAGGACGCCGTCAGGCTACCCAAGCCCTGACCTGCCACCGGCCCTCCGCGTGCCGCACCTCGCACCGCCACGCCGGTAGGCCCTCGCCCCTCCCCCTTCCCCTAATTTTTCTGCTATAGTGAGAACCCTAGCCGCCGCCGCTGTGTGTACGTGAATCCTAGCCGCCGCCGCTGGTATGGCGCGGTGGGGATGCGTTCTGGCACGGGCAGAGGAGGCGGTCAGAGGCGGAGGCGGAGAAGGGATGCGGCGGAGGAGGCGGAGGCGGAGGAGGGATGCGGGGCAGGGAGGAGGGGATACGACAGAAGAGGCGGCACGGGGCAGGGAGGAGGGATGCGGCGGGAGGCCGGCACCGCCGCACGTCGCCGCCGCATGCCGCCGCCTTTCACCAGCTCCCGCCCCGCGCGCGAGGCCGGCGTAGCGTAGCAGGCGGGCATAGCGAGGAGGGCACGACGCAGCTCGGGTAGCGCGGGCACGCGAGGAGAGTGTGGCACGGCCCGGACGATGCGCGGGCAGTGGGCATGCTCCTCTCCAGCTTCAACACAGGCACGCGAGCGGCGGTCGTGCTCCTCTAGCGGGCTCCGGCAGAGTTCGGGATGGCTCCGGCAAGATGCGGGGATGGCGCTGTTGGGGGCACCTACAAAATTGTGCCGGACATGTGTTCGTTTTTTTGTCCACCCACCCCGCAAATGGACCGAATCAGACAAATTCGGTGTCCGATTTCGGGGGTGCCGTTGGAGTTGGTCTTAGAGCACCTCCACTTGTTTCAGCTTTCGCAGGCCGAATGGCCGAATTGTCGCTCAGTGTTCCCATGGTTTATTTTAGGTTTTTGGGCTAGGCAAAAATTGTGTAGATATATATTGACATATGGAACAAGTTACTCAACTAAAGTTTTGTGCATTGTTCTTAATTTGCAAATACTATGGATCCATTACACGACACAAACGAACATCAAGAAAACTTCCTCCATGGAATGATCCGTGAAAATGAACACCCCGATGTCGCCAAGCAGTTTCTGAACGACTTCGGAGAGGGAGATGAGTCTCTCATCCAAGGAGGTAGATGCTCTGGTGAGGTAGACGCTGACGCCTCAGGCAAGGGAGAAGACGACGAGCAAGAAGCCGAAGAGAGAGAAGTCGACGGCTCTAGCGAGGTGTATATCTATATGTGATGTGCACTAATGTATTAAACAAGTGACCATATGAAATACATATATTAACGCGCTAGCTCTTTCTTCTTTTAGCCCTCCGGATCGAGCAAATCGAGAGTACGGACTAGATGAGGCCCAACCAATAAGATGGATGATGGTGTCTGCTACAGAATCGAAAAGGTCAATGAAGTCTGGAAACCAATTGATCCCATAGATGTTGCAAATAAATTTGTGAAGGCATGCGGAGTTGTCGTTAGGGACCACATCCCTATCACCATTCGAGAGTGGCATAAGACAAAGGAGGAAAGCTCATATGTCAGCCCAGTAGCCAAAGCAAACCTTTGGACAAAGCTCATGATTAATTTCACCCTGTCGGCGCCAGAGGTGGATCCAGATGAAGAGGTGCCAAATGAGGAGGAAATGAGCAGGTGAAAAGAGGCCCTAGAGAAAAAATTCAAGGCATGGGCTCTATCGAAGATGGCCGATCTATTCAGCAGTTGGAAGAAAAGATTGTACCAGGACTTTATCTTGCTCAATAAGACTCCGGATTTCGATAAGGGCTATGAGAAGATAAGAGACTACTGGACCAAATTTTTGGAGTACAAGACGAAGAATCCAGACGCATTGGAAAAGTCTGCAATAAATAAGGCGAATGCTGCTAAGAAGGTGTACCACCATACTATGGGGCCTGCTGGCTACGCCGGTAGCAAGCATAAGTGGGAGGCACTTGAGGCACCATTTCTAGCCAAGGGGGTCATCCCGGAGCCCTTAACATGGATCGAACGGGCAAGAAATTGGTTTTACGGGCATGGGGGCACGTTGAACAAAGAAGGGAACGAAGGCAGTGTATAATCAAAGACACAAAGATAATCCCCTGCTACCCATCGACGACATTAGAAGTGCGGTATAAGATGTTGAAGCGGGATGGTTCGTTCCCGATAGAGAGAAGGACGAGCTCACACGCGCCCTTAAAAATGATGAACACAAAGGACGATCACGGGGCACCGAAGGCTCCAAGCCGTGGACAATTGCGTTTCCCGAGGAAAGGAAGAGATTTCCTGATAGAAGCCATCAGAGGAGGAAGGAAAGGGAGGCAGCTGAGAAAGCGGCTGCTGAGGCTGAGAAAGCTGCTTCTGCAGACCGGCTGTGTAATGTAGAAGAAGCAGTAAAGCGGGTGCAGGGACAAATCGACATACTTAGCCAGCAAGGTAGCAGCCAATCTCAGTGGTACCTGATAGAACCTGCATTCGATGCTAGCGGCGCCCCATCGAATAAGAAAAGCAGCATCGCTTCCACGCAACTCCAGGATGATGGTGATGATGATGCACTGACGGCTCTGGAACATCGTTACCTAGTGGATGATATCACACAGAGCACACCTTGTGAGCTAAAGGTGAGAGTTGCTAAGGTTGACGGTGGCGCTCGGCATGGCCCTACCAATTAGACCTAAACCAACTTGGCATTGCAAACCGGTTCCAAAAGAGTACGTTGTCGTCATGGTGGATCAAGTCATGACAGATTATGAGGAGCTGCAGCTGGACTACCCCGCAGGTGAAGATGGGAAGCTGACTGAAGTAGGAGAAGTCAAAGGAGGGACTGCTGTTTGGCCAAAGGAGCACATCCATCTTCCAAATTATGTGCCGCCAAGGCCACCCACTCCTCAGATCAGCAACAATCCACCTTCGCCACCACATGACCATTCTCCAGCACAATCGTTGCCTTCGTCGCCTCACTAGTCTCCAGCGTAGCCGTCTCCATCGCCGCCGCTGCCGTCTCCACCGTCGCCATATCCCAAGCGAAAAAGGGGTCGTACCACTACGAGGGGCAGCAGCAGCATCAAGAGGTTCATATCACCGAAACGTAAGCCATCGCCCCTGCCAAAAGTACCCCATGTCCGTACGGATTTCAGTAACCGACCTGGGGAGATGATTCCAGAGGAACTTGATGCGGCCGCAAAAGCCCATTATGAAAAGTGGAAGGTTGACTGTGCTAACAAGAAGAAGCCGCCACCCCGGACTTCCCAAACACCCCATAAGAAATAGAAGCGGCCGTGAAAATGGTGAATGTCATGGGTATGGTCCCGCCAAAGCTACCAGAAGACTATGACCGCTCTATTCGCAAGTCGGCTGAGGCAAAACAATAGTGGTTGAGTATCAGCTCCAGCGGAAAATCAAGCAGGAAATCAAGCGGGAAATCAGTTGCCCAGCTCGGAGAACAGAAAAAATCAATCATGCCCCCGCTACAAGTGTATTATGATGTCGAGGTGTGGTCGAGGAGAGCTGCGGCGGAGGAGAGGTATGATCCGGAAACTGATCCGGAGTTAGCAAGGTTGTACGGAGAAGCGGTAGCGGCTCAAGGCATGTCTATTTTTAGGTACTTAAACCATATAAATGAGTTCTCTACGTAGCATACAAGTACCGGCATGGGTATCCTCTCATCAAACCTGAGTTAGTCAACGAGCTACCAACAAAAATACGAAGATTGCATAACTGGTACATGCGAGAATCTGCTGCTGACGAAAATTGGGTCTACGTTGCATATAAAACCGAGCATTATGGGCATGGAGATGGCATGGTAATGATTGAATTCTATGAATTATGTCAGTTATACCAACAAGACACCCTCGACAAATCTATCATGAGTGTCTATTGTTTATAAGTATTATTAATTTATGTAATTAAGTCTTTCTGGCTCAGCTATCGTTCGTTGCATGTATAATCTTACTCGTGACTATATTTATTTTGCAGAATGAAGATTCTCTAATGCAAAAGAGGACAACTCTATGACATTGGGTTCATTGACCCAAATATCATTTATGAAAAAATTCTCCACATGAAGCTCGACGTGACAGAGAATAACTTGGTACAAGCGTTAAGGTTTAACGAGACCAAAAGGGAAATACTATTTTCTTACCACTTCGAGTGAGTGTTACTGTCTTGTACACATTATATTTTGCTTACTCGATATTAAGTGTATAATTAACTCGTTATGCGTGCACAACTTCACTATATCATGCTAATCACTATACCCGACGATGGAATCAAGTATATCCGGCAATTGTTGCTTTAAGAAATGCTTTTAAGAAATGCTGCCCCTTCCTGACACGATAGCATGATATGAAATTTTCCTTGAAGAGTAGAATATTCGGCAATTGTTGCTTCAAGTAAATGTTTCATTTGATGACAAATCTGTTGGTGTTTAATTAGAGAGACTAGAAATGGGAGCACGCGTAACTCTAGTACTTGCTCATTTGGAACAGGAGTTGCACAAACCACAAGCTATTGCGGTTGACGTTACGCAAAACACCAAATTTTCATGTTTTTTGCACAAACCATCAACTATTGGTGTAATAAGTTGCACACAGATCTAAATCTCATATTAATTAGATTAGCTGCAATTACGACCTGGCCCATGACATAAGGATCTGATGTCCATGTGTAATTATCTAGTTTTTTTATCTTTTTGAAAAAAATCCAACTACTGAAAAAATATATTTTTAAAATTTTCTGGAGTTTAGGGTTGTTTATATTATTTCAATTACCGAAAGTTTTTTATTTTTCTGAAAAAGTTTGAAAATAACTCACTGGATAATGACATGTTGACACCACATCATCACTGTCTTGTGGATTCTCATCGTCAGATTATAATTAAACAACCTAATCTAGGATTTGGATCTATGTGCAACGTATTATACAAATAGTTGGTGATCCGTGCAAAAAAACAGGTAAAGTTGGTGTTTTGCACAACGATGACAGCAATGTGTGGTGGTTTGTGCAATTTGGTCCAGAAGGCATCAGGACCATGAATGGACTAATTGTTCCTTCCTAAGAACAAGTTTGAACAGAGAAGTTTCTAAAACAATGACACTTATTTTGGAACGGATGGAGTATTTTCTTTCCACGATATCCAGCTAGTGAGCATCACCGCCATGCACCATCTAACACGGTGAGGGGCTGGAGATTTTCTTAAGGTTACAACATACTATACATTGTCACCTTACTAATGGTGATCAGGTGGAGTGATGGGCAAATACAGAGGAAGTGTGCTCAATTATAGAATTCTCGCAAGTCCAGTTCATGGTTCCTTACAAAAATTATATTGAGGATTGTTGCAGACTTACATTGAATTTTTTATTTTTACTTGTCTACCGTCTTGGCTGGTAAAGGTTGTGGATGTTCCGCGTACACAAAGAATAGCCATGGTGTTTGTAAAAAATGGCACTCAGGAATTGCGTATTCTAAGTTATATTTTTTCGATTAGCACACATGATTTATATATACTCAGGACATCATTACAGTTTCTTGGGTAAAAGTAAAAAAGCCTCTCACAATAATATAGTTGGCATAGTGTGAATGGTTGGTAGGTGAAATGATGCACAGCTCCCCGTCCCAAGAAAACAAGTTGTACTCTTGGATACCCGGATCACTTGCTATAAAAGAGCATACACATTAAAATGTATGCGTTTTCGTATTGACAGGCAAGTATATCCAGCAATTGTTTCTTTATGAAATGTATCCCTGTCCTGACACGAAAGCGTGCTATGAAAATATCCCTCAAAGAGTAGAATATCTAGCAATTGTTGGTTTAAGAAATCTTTCATCTGATGATCAATCTGGTTGGTGTTTAATCAGGGAGTGCGGAAATGGGAGCACACATACCTCGTGTACCTACTCGTTTGGAACGAGAGGCATCAGGACTAAGGAATGGAATAAGTGTTCCTTTCTAAGAACTACATTGTAGGAGCAAACTCTCTTCATTCTGCCGAACACCCAGTTGTATGACACAAAGTTGGTCGCTTGATTGGACAAGAATGCTTTTGTAGCTACTGTGGCATTTGTAGAAGGAATCGGCGCGTTGTCGAGTGAACCGTGACAATGTCTTCAGATTGTTTAGAGGTGACGAACCCTACCTAGGAACCAAACCAGATCCTACCGTTAGGACTTAGAAGTATGTCACTACTACCACCGAAACCAGAGAAAAATGAATCCTTACGCCCGTCATATATTCAAGGTAGTATCTGCAAGAAATTTATCTATCTCTGAAGTGTTGTTCCTCTTGTCTGTGTGGTTTATAATACTTGTGCTTCCTATCATCAAGTGAGATCGAGTGGTTGAAGTATTTATGTTGTGCATTACATAGAACTCCGTATGAAACTTGTAGTTCCATGTTCATATTGAGCCAAATTGCATAACAATAGCTCCATGCTTGTTTTTATAATTTCATGATCTTAACCGGACTAATGATCACTTGTTGCAAAAACACAAAAGGAATGAGAAAATCAAACCGAAGTAGGACCGAGTGAGAGCCCAAACCCCATTAAATTTCCAAATTGGAATGCCATAGTTTCAATTTTTGTAGTAGGAAAATATATCGTGACAAGTAGAGATAATTAATAGACAGGTGGTACACCAAGTTCCACGCTCGCCTTTACTATGACTGTACTATATATTTCACAAAAGATGGCCTAGTAGAGTATGTATGCTACCCCAACATACATCTCACCTGCTTATTAGAGACAAGATGATGTGATTCACCAGAAGATATATCGGAGGTTGTGGGAAACCTGCTATGATTCCAAACTCCTAACTAGGCTGGTAACTTGTGTTAGTTGATCATACCGTAGTACTCATGTGTTTCTCAGAACACACGAGAAATGCGTGTATCATTGCCTGTCATATGTGTGTATGAATGGGAGGTGTCGGAGACATCTAAGTTCTAAGGAGCTGAGAGAGGTGGTGCCATTATGCACGAGGTAGAATGTACGATGGAGTGACTTTCTGAAGCAGCGACGCTACAAGATGCGTTGTTTCTGTCCTGATGAGGAGAAGCCTGCTACGCTCCTGCCCGAGTCATCTTTGATGTTCCGATGGCCAAACCATCTTCCTGAAGAGTACTGGATAACAGTGACGGATCCAGGAATTAAGGTTAGCAGGGGTGATAATTTAGTCTAGATTCTTTTTAGGTACAAATAAAGGAGAATCAACAAAACTAGCTAAATTCTCGTGCGTTCCCACGGAATTCACTCCTCAATCTTATTTCTCTGTGTTCTTGTGTTAAGTGTATAATATTTTGAAACTAAATTTTGTGTAGGAGTGATGTGACCGCATGATCGGTTCATCACTGTACTAGAAACTAATGATTTATGGAGTATGCACCCATAAATCACACACTTCAGTGGATGGTAGCTGAAGTGTTGAATTATGATTAATCTAGATTGTACTATTATTCATAGATAAACATATGTGTGTACTATAATAGTTATAAAAAAATCTTTAATGCATCTCAATCACTCACAAAGGAAGCAAAATGGTGGTAGGAAATAAGATAGGATAGTATGAGCCTGGAGAATCTTGATTCAAGTGATATTTTGCTTAAGATCTACCCTTGACAAGAACCATTAGTAATCTTAGGCATGGAAGAGCAGTAATTTGATAAGGGGGTGGGTCTCTTCCTCCATCAGTGGCTGGTATGGTAACAATGTTTGATAAGGGGGTGGTAGCAAACTCGATGAGTATGGATGGAGGAACATCGGGCAAGTCCCAACCGCCCAAGCGTTCGAGAACTGATGATGAGTCTGAAAAAACTATGTTATCGGCAACCTCTGAATCGGAGGTTGACCGGACGCAATGAAAATCTTGAGTTTAAACGGTCGTGGCCTGCAAAAGGATACGGCGACCAGGCACTTGTCAAAATTAAAAATCAGTAGGACCCTGATGTTTTGTTTTTGATGGAGACTCATTTAGATGAGTGGCCTGCTGAATGTCTAAAGAGAACTTTGAGGATGGATTACAAAGAAATTGTTATAAGTGATGTGAGGAAGGGTGGTTTACTAAAGCTTTGGAAGAAGGACGTTGTGATGTCGTTGAGATATAAAACGGAGAATTATATTGACATCTTCATTTGCAGTGGACAGGAAAATATTTGGCGCTTTACGGGTTTTTATGGAGAGCCAAGGTTGACGGATAAATAACTATCCTAGTAAGGTATTAGAGAGTTGCATGAGGTATGTAACATGATGTGGTTAATATTGGGGGACTTAAACGAGATCATGTATCCGTTTGAGAAAGAAAGTGGGCGTGCTCGTCCAGATCGGTTCATGCAATCTTTTCGTGATGTGTTGGTTGACTGTGAACTCTGACGTTGGCTATGACGGTGACAAGTTCACCTAGCACAGAGAGGGGATTAGAGAATGACTAGATCGCAACTTGGCTAACGAGGCATGGCAGAACAAATTCGGAGAGTCCATTTTACAACATCTCGATTATAGCAGATCAGATCGTCGGACCATTATGTTGAGCTTTTGTGAGGAGAGGAGTGTGGAGACTACGGCCCATCCGTTCTTTGCTTTGAAACCCGCTGGCTGAAAGAAGCTAATTTTAGTGAGATCGTCGAAGGATCCTGGGAAGCATCTGGTCATCAAGCTCACGTAAATGATCTGGCGGAAAGGCTAGCGATGGTGCATCTAGACTTCATCGATGGGATAGATCGGTGTTGAAGGGACGGAAGCGTACGCTCAAGACGATGCAAAAAAGAATTCGAGAAAATCACCGGGGGGAATTGACTGAGAAGAATATTGCAAAGGAAACGGAACTCGCTCTGGAGATAGAAAAATGCTTGAGAAAGAGGAGTTACACTGGACTCAACGTAGTCGTGTAAACTGGTTGCAGTTTGGTGATAGAAACACGGGTTTATTTCAAAGGTTTGCAATGGCGCGGAGGGAGCGAAATAAAATTAAAAGACTGGGAGATGACCAAGACAATTGGCTAGAGGATACAAAAGTTTTAAATCTAATGATCTCTAGCTGATTTTTAATAACATTGTGTCTTCTTCTTTGCAGGTTATCTATCGAGCTACATCTATTCTCCGATCATGGACTATCCTCCAGCGTATGGAGCTTCGTCACTTATTTGTGGAGGGGTGTACGCGATTGGAGGACACGGCGAGGGATATTTTCTCCCGACATGGATGGCAGCGTGATCTCCGTATAGATCAACATTAGCTCGAGGTGCTTTATTTTATTATGATTTATAATTTTCATATTTTAGCGTTAGACCTTTGGTGTGTGGTTGAACGGCTGTGTGCATCTTAGTTATGCAGAGGCCGGGTGTAAACATTGCTTTAAGTAATATATGCGCCCATTTCAAAAACAAATGATCTCTAGCTATTTTGCAGGACAGTTTAGTACGGAGGTGGATGAACCGGATCGAGATTTATTGCAAAAGGTGGTCCCTCGGGTCAGTAACGAGATGAATGAATCTTTAATGAAGCCTTTCTATGCAGACGACGTGAAGAAGGTGCTGTTTTCAATTGGTGATATGAAAGCACATGGCGCTGATGGCTTGCATGCTATATTCTTTAAAAAATGTTGGCAAGATGCTTTGACAAGGAAGTACTAGCGGAAATTAATAATAAAAAGATCCCGAAGGGTGGAATGATACGGTAATTGTTCTTATACCAAAGGTTGGTACTCCTGAAAAGATTACACAGTACATGCCCTTAAGTCTGTGTAATGTGCTTTATAAGGTGATATCTAAAATGATTGCTGCTAGATTGAAAGTTATTCTTGATGAGGTCATTTCTCAGGTCCAGTGTGCCTTTATTCTCGGAGAATGATAATATTCTATTGTCCTATGAGAGTATGCATACAATCAAGAATAAGAAAAGGGGAAGGAATGTTATTGTGCTGTCAAGCTAGACATGCACAAGGTGTATGACAGGGTGGAATGGATCTTCTTGGAAATGATGTTAATGAGGCTTGGATTTCAGAGGGGTTTTGTGGACTTGTTGATGGCATGTGTGTGCTCGATACAATACAAAGTCTGATATAATGACCAAGAAACAAATGGCTTTACCCCCACACGCTAAACGAGATCCCTTGTCACCTTATTTGTTTTTGATTTATGCAGAAGTCTTATCTAGCGCTTTGGCTCATAAAGAGGAGGTTCGTGGCATTGAAGGTGTCAGGATGTGCAGGAATGCACCATCAGTATCTCATTTACTCTTTACTGACGATTCCCTAATACTTATGAAGGCAAATGTGATGAATGCAACCTCATTGAGACAAGTGTTATTGCATTATTGTCCAAGTTTAGGTCAGATCTAAATGTAACATCTACTTTAGTCCTAATCTTGATGTTGAGGTAAAAGCTCAAATTTGCTCGGAGTTGAACATAATGGCAGAAGCTATTTCAGACAAATATCTTCGTCTACCAACAATGGTTGGGCTAGATAGAACTGAAAGCTTTATATACCTATTGGAGAGGGTGATTGAAAGGCTAAAAGGTTTTAAGGAAAGGTTTTTATCAATTGGAGGGAAAGAAATTTTGTTGAAAGCTACTATACAGTCTATTCCAGTTTTTGTATGGGTGTGTTTAAGATACCAAAGCAATTGTGTAAGCAAATTAATGATGCAATGGCCGAATTCTGATGGGGGATTGGAAGAACAAAAGAGGATGCATTGGTTTGCATGGTCGCGTATGTATATTCCAAAGAAGCAAGGAGGTATGGGTTTTAGAGATTTGTATGCTTTCAATCTTGCAATGCTTGCAAAGCAGAGTTGGAGATTGCTATCTAACCCAGAATCCTTGTGTGCTCGGGTTTTTCGAGGAAAGTATTGTCCGGACGGTTGTCTTTTGAAGGCAGGTCCGAAGAAGGGATCATCTTTCGCCTGAGTTTGGTGACTGGCTTACAAACTTTTAAGCAAGGACACATCTGGAGGATTGGCACGGGGGAGAAAGTGAATATTTGGGAAGATCATTGGCTCCCAAATAGTCCGACTAGGAAGGTGGTGACACGTCGTGGACATTGTATGCTGAAGTTTGTGCATGAGTTGATTTATCCATATAAGGGTTGGTGGGACGAAGCTTTGATTCGAGAAAATTTACTCCAAATAGATGTCGAACAAATTATTCGGATTCCTTTAAGTTTGCTCCTCTCAGAAGATTTTATTGCTTGGCACGGCACGGAGAATTATTCATTTTCAGTCAGGTGGGCTTACCATGTTGAGTGGAATCATCAGTTTGGTGATCCAATCCAAAGGATAAATGGAGAAGGGGCCATAAGGATAACTTGTGTGGGAAAAACTATGGAACTTCCAAATTCCAAGTAAAGTCAAAAAAAATTGTTTGGAAGGCTTTGCATGGGATAATTGCAGGGAGAATAATTCTAGCTGATCGGCACTTCCCAGTATCACCATAATGTCCTGTTTTTCAATAGGGACCTGAGGATATTGGACATCTTCTCTTTACCGGTAGTCGTGCCAAGTATGGATTGAGCTAGGATTAATAGAGGTGATAGACCAAGCACTATGGGTTAATCGATCTGGCTTAGTTGTATTGGAGGATATTCTTTGCAGACCGGAGACTCAATCAACCTTGATCGGTACGTTGGGTTTGCAAGAATCAATTGCAATAGGCTATTGGTACTTTTGGTGACAGCGTCGTGAGATTGTCAAAGGAGCAAATGTTCTGGACCCTACGAGATCTGATTTTGCGATAAATGCTTTAACAGCAAACTTTGGAGCAGCTAGGGGGCGATCAAAAAGGAGATTTCCTGGATTAAACCTTTGGGTGAGATGCTTAATATGAATACAAATGCATCACATTTTCAGGATGGTACGGGTGCGGCTGGAGCGGTACTTCGAAACTCGGAAAGTGAGCCTGTTGCTGGTTGTTTTATACCCTTAGAGAATGTCCTATCAGCTGGTACTACAGAAGCTTTGGCCTTGTTGAAAGTCTTGGATTTTTTGACCCAGCTGGGGTGTTCAGAGGTGATCATTGAAAATGACTCCTTGGAGTTGGTTCAAACTTGCAATGGCACCAATGGAATCTAGAATCCTTATACAACTATTCTAGTGGAGTGTTTCTCAAAAGCAAGCAATTTTGAGTTAATTTATTTCCAACATTCTCCAATGGAGGCGAATCAAATGGTGCATTAGTTCGCAAAATTAGCTTATAATTCAAATGAATCTCATGTTTGGGATGGAGATCCCCCGCAGTTTATTGTATCCTTAGTTCTAAATGATGTAACCCTATTATCATCTAAATAAAGCACCTGAGGCTTTCCCTTAAAAAAAAGGTATAGATATAATTTTTTGAATTTATAGAAGGGTGGCTACTTAATTTTCTTCGGACTCGATATGCCATTGTTGACAAGAGGGCCTAACTTTATCTGAGCCATCCGCTTTGATTATACGGATGGTTTAAATCATTTGGATCCCCACAAATACTCGTACCATTTATGGTGACAAGTATAGGTAAGTAATAGACAGGTGGTACACCAAGTTACACACTTGCTCTTAGAGCAACTCTACCAGATACCGCATATCGGCCGGCCCACAAAATTCTGCGCCGATATGCTGTACCACAGCCAAAAAAATGGCCATTCTAGATACCGCATCGGGCCAAAGCCCGCAAAAAATGCAATATCCCGCATTTGGGTCCATCCGTGCGCCATATATTCGGTTCGCTGGGGGGCAAAATACGGCACCCCGTATCCTATTTCCCCTTTATCTGAAGGGAATACACCCGAGAGGCAATAATAAAGTAGTTGTTATCTTATTTCCTTTTTATGACAGATGTTTATTTTACATACTATAATTGTATTAATTGGAAATATTAATACATGTGTGTTTAATAAACAAACAAATAGTTCCTAGTTATGCCTCTCATATAAACTAGCTCATTGATTAACAAGATGATCAAGGTTTCCTGATCATGGACATTGGATGTTGTTAATGACGAGGTCACAACATTGCTGAAATGGTGTGATGAACATTCATCTGCAAGTATAGTAATACGATCAAATTTATTATGTTTACATTTCTATAACATTATGCAAAGTGACTTTAGTTGCTAGACCATGAGATCATGTCAATCACTAACATTATAAGAGTAACTTGATAACATCAAATGTCACACCGTAACAGGGTGACAATAAAGATGGGTTCAGATACTTCAAAAGTGTTATGTATAGCCTCATGGATCAAGAGTCGGATTTGTCCATTCCGAGGATAGAGAGATATACTTTGATCCCTCTCGGTGATATCACACTGATATAACTTGCAAGCAAGTGATAAGATCACTAGAATGTTATATCACGGGAACAAGAAAAAAGTACTTGTCGGTAACGAGATCAAACTAGGTATGGGGATATCGATGATCGAATCTCGGACATGTAATATATCGCGAGACAAAAGGATTTAGTTATAGCGTTGAAGGTTCACACGATCACTAGAGTCATCGTTGAATGTGTGGGAGTCAGTACGGATCTCCAAGTCCCACTGTTGATTATTGATCGGGGAGAGGTCTCGATCATGTATGCATTATTCGCGAACCGTAGGGTAACATACTTAAGGGATACCGACACCATTTAGGAGCAAATACGTTTTAGATAAAGATTATGAAAGCGTTGGAATCATTTCAATGGAAACCAAAATTGTTTGGATGAAATTGCTGAAATTGGTTCTGCATATGATATCAAAATGTTGTAGGGGGTTTTATGTGAATGTTTGTTAATTAAATTAATTAACAAAATTCTGAATAAAATAAATAAAATAGTTTTATTTAATGTGAGTGTGCATTAAATTTGGTGGAAAATTAATGCAAAGTAAGTGGAGTTGGTTTTAATGGGAGTGGGCTTAGTGGAAGCTCCACTCACCATTATGGAGGGAGAGGTGGGGGCACCACCATGCCATGCGCACGGAGCCTTGGCGGTTTCCCCTCTTCCTATAAAAGGATCCCCCTCCTCCTCCACTCTCACACCTCCTCGTGAAGGATCTCTCTCCTCCTCTTGCTTATTCCCCCATGGTCTCAGATTAGCGAGATACGTGTTCCCGGTGGCTTTGTCTGAAAGGAGTTACCGCTTCCGCTGCATTGCTGGAGCGAGGACTCGGAGGTTGTTAGGGTACTGGACGTATGTGCGATCACGGATTTACCACTGCTTTACGGTGCTGGACTTGCTAGTGCTGGACCTGCTGGACTTGCTGGACTTCATCGTGATCTTGAGATCGGCAAGTAAACGACTACATCATCCACAAAATTAGATTTTGTTAACAAAGCTTTTAGGTCTTCAAGGTTAATATCTCTATGGATATATATCCATCCGTTGATTGTATCTAGGTAGATAGATCTTGGTGCTTAGTTGTTCATATCGTAAGAATTTTTTGTCTTCTATGCTATGAACCCAACAGTGGGACGAAGCTTTGATTCGAGAAAATTTACTCCAAATAGATGTCGAACAAATTATTCGGATTCCTTTAAGTTTGCTCCTCTCAGAAGATTTTATTGCTTGGCACGGCACGGAGAATTATTCATTTTCAGTCAGGTGGGCTTACCATGTTGAGTGGAATCATCAGTTTGGTGATCCAATCCAAAGGATAAATGGAGAAGGGGCCATAAGGATAACTTGTGTGGGAAAAACTATGGAACTTCCAAATTCCAAGTAAAGTCAAAAAAATTGTTTGGAAGGCTTTGCATGGGATAATTGCAGGGAGAATAATTCTAGCTGATCGGCACTTCCCAGTATCACCATAATGTCCTGTTTTTCAATAGGGACCTGAGGATATTGGACATCTTCTCTTTACCGGTAGTCGTGCCAAGTATGGATTGAGCTAGGATTAATAGAGGTGATAGACCAAGCACTATGGGTTAATCGATCTGGCTTAGTTGTATTGGAGGATATTCTTTGCAGACCGGAGACTCAATCAACCTTGATCGGTACGTTGGGTTTGCAAGAATCAATTGCAATAGGCTATTGGTACTTTTGGTGACAGCGTCGTGAGATTGTCAAAGGAGCAAATGTTCTGGACCCTACGAGATCTGCTTTTGCGATAAATGCTTTAACAGCAAACTTTGGAGCAGCTAGGGGGCGATCAAAAAGGAGATTTCCTGGATTAAACCTTTGGGTGAGATGCTTAATATGAATACAAATGCATCACATTTTCAGGATGGTACGGGTGCGGCTGGAGCGGTACTTCGAAACTCGGAAAGTGAGCCTGTTGCTGGTTGTTTTATACCCTTAGAGAATGTCCTATCAGCTGGTACTACAGAAGCTTTGGCCTTGTTGAAAGTCTTGGATTTTTTGACCCAGCTGGGGTGTTCAGAGGTGATCATTGAAAATGACTCCTTGGAGTTGGTTCAAACTTGCAATGGCACCAATGGAATCTAGAATCCTTATACAACTATTCTAGTGGAGTGTTTCTCAAAAGCAAGCAATTTTGAGTTAATTTATTTCCAACATTCTCCAATGGAGGCGAATCAAATGGTGCATTAGTTCGCAAAATTAGCTTATAATTCAAATGAATCTCATGTTTGGGATGGAGATCCCCCGCAGTTTATTGTATCCTTAGTTCTAAATGATGTAACCCTATTATCATCTAAATAAAGCACCTGAGGCTTTCCCTTAAAAAAAAGGTATAGATATAATTTTTGAATTTATAGAAGGGTGGCTACTTAATTTTCTTCGGACTCGATATGCCATTGTTGACAAGAGGGCCTAACTTTATCTGAGCCATCCGCTTTGATTATACGGATGGTTTAAATCATTTGGATCCCCACAAATACTCGTACCATTTATGGTGACAAGTATAGGTAAGTAATAGACAGGTGGTACACCAAGTTACACACTTGCTCTTAGAGCAACTCTACGAATAGCATATCGGCGGCCCACAAAATTTTGCGCGATATGTACCTGAACCAAAAAATGGCCATTCTAGATACCGCATCGGGCCAAAGCCCGCAAAAAATGCAATATCCCGCATTTGGGTCCATCCGTGCGCCATATATTCGGTTCGCTGGGGGGCAAAATACGGCACCCCGTATCCTATTTCCCCTTTATCTGAAGGGAATACGCCCGAGAGGCAATAATAAAGTAGTTGTTATCTTATTTCCTTTTTATGACAGATGTTTATTTTACATACTATAATTGTATTAATTGGAAATATTAATACATGTGTTTAATAAACAAACAAATAGTTCCTAGTTATGCCTCTCATATAAACTAGCTCATTGATTAACAAGATGATCAAGGTTTCCTGATCATGGACATTGGATGTTGTTAATGACGAGGTCACAACATTGCTGAAATGGTGTGATGAACATTCATCTGCAAGTATAGTAATACGATCAAATTCATTATGTTTACATTTCTATAACATTATGCAAAGTGACTTTAGTTGCTAGACCATGAGATCATGTCAATCACTAACATTATAAGAGTAACTTGATAACATCAAATGTCACACCGTAACAGGGTGACAATAAAGATGGGTTCAGATACTTCAAAAGTGTTATGTATAGCCTCATGGATCAAGAGTCGGATTTGTCCATTCCGAGGATAGAGAGATATACTTTGATCCCTCTCGGTGATATCACACTGATATAACTTGCAAGCAAGTGATAAGATCACTAGAATGTTATATCACGGGAACAAGAAAAAAGTACTTGTCGGTAACGAGATCAAACTAGGTATGGGGATATCGATGATCGAATCTCGGACATGTAATATATCGCGAGACAAAAGGATTTAGTTATAGCGTTGAAGGTTCACACGATCACTAGAGTCATCGTTGAATGTGTGGGAGTCAGTACGGATCTCCAAGTCCCACTGTTGATTATTGATCGGGGAGAGGTCTCGATCATGTATGCATTATTCGCGAACCGTAGGGTAACATACTTAAGGGATACCGACACCATTTAGGAGCAAATACGTTTTAGATAAAGATTATGAAAGCGTTGGAATCATTTCAATGGAAACCAAAATTGTTTGGATGAAATTGCTGAAATTGGTTCTGCATATGATATCAAAATGTTGTAGGGGGTTTTATGTGAATGTTTGTTAATTAAATTAATTAACAAAATTCTGAATAAAATAAATAAAATAGTTTTATTTAATGTGAGTGTGCATTAAATTTGGTGGAAAATTAATGCAAAGTAAGTGGAGTTGGTTTTAATGGGAGTGGGCTTAGTGGAAGCTCCACTCACCATTATGGAGGGAGAG
The DNA here is from genome assembly GCA_023614405.1 of Avena insularis. Classification (NCBI taxonomy): domain Eukaryota; kingdom Viridiplantae; phylum Streptophyta; class Magnoliopsida; order Poales; family Poaceae; genus Avena; species Avena insularis. Next base: position 86,599,199 of record CM042696.1, on the reverse strand, counting down.
GTGGGGGCACCACCATGCCATGCGCACGGAGCCTTGGCGGTTTCCCCTCTTCCTATAAAAGGATCCCCCTCCTCCTCCACTCTCACACCTCCTCGTGAAGGATCTCTCTCCTCCTCTTGCTTATTCCCCCATGGTCTCAGATTAGCGAGATACGTGTTCCCGGTGGCTTTGTCTGAAAGGAGTTACCGCTTCCGCTGCATTGCTGGAGCGAGGACTCGGAGGTTGTTAGGGTACTGGACGTATGTGCGATCACGGATTTACCACTGCTTTACGGTGCTGGACTTGCTAGTGCTGGACCTGCTGGACTTCATCGTGATCTTGAGATCGGCAAGTAAACGACTACATCATCCACAAAATTAGATTTTGTTAACAAAGCTTTTAGGTCTTCAAGGTTAATATCTCTATGGATATATATCCATCCGTTGATTGTATCTAGGTAGATAGATCTTGGTGCTTAGTTGTTCATATCGTAAGAATTTTTTGTCTTCTATGCTATGAACCCAACAGTGGTATCAGAGCCTGATCTTTGCGTAGATGCTTTGCACGAGTAGAACACATATGAGTATGTGGGCATTGATGATCATGTTATTGCATCTTCTATGTATTTTGGTTATTGGTGGCATAGTGGGATGAAGCGACCCAGACTAACTTTACATGTCCTCGCACATGAGACCTGTTCCACGCTTGACATGCAACTAATTTTGCATAAGTGGCTAGCCGGTGTCTATCTCTCCTACTATAGTCAACATCTGATTTACAACGAGTTGGGAATAATTTGATTATCATCGTTGTGGTTCCATGTTCGTAGGTATAAACAGTTCTATCTTCGAAAGCCCTAATCCACATAAAAATATGCAATTGATAAATTAGAGGCGTCTAGTTTAGTTGTTGTTGGGCAAGTGTCATGATATGATAATGTTATAATTTGTAGTATGGATCGATAGTCTTGGAAATTATAACATATAAAAGTGTAAGTTCCATAGACCTTGGTCTTACACATATAGGAATGATTAAGATCATACCACGATGCACAAGATAGTGATCAAGTGCAAGAACCATATCATATCAGTTTTGCATATGATGTTTGTTTGCATCTTATATTGTTTGTATGGAGCTTTAGTAGCATTATAAGATCATCCCTCATTTAAATATCAAGATAAGAATGTGTTCTTCCTTAAGTATGCACTGTTAAGAAAGTTCATCATTTCAAGACACAACGTGATGATCGAGTGTGATAGACTCTACGTTCGCATACAACAGGTGTAAGACAGTTTTACACACACGAGTACTAAGGTTCTTACTTGGAGAGCCTAGCATGTACAGACATGGCCTCAGAACACGAACCTAAAGGTAAAGCATGAGTCATATGGTTGATATGATGACCATATAGATGCTCGTCTTTGAAGCTACACCAACTCACGTGATGATTGGTCTTGGTGTAGTGGATCTGGTCCATGTAATCACCAAAACAACTCGGGAGATGTTGGTTTTGAGTGGGAGTTCATTTGTAATTTGGATTAGTCAAACTCAATTTATCATAAACTAAAATGGAAGTGAATTTGCATATTTTGTTGTAGTCAATAGGATTCGTGTACTACCTTATGCTTAGTTATAATTGAGATAACAGAACTATAGAATTCTGGATATTTACTTTACGAACTGGTATCGTATTGTTTTGAGTGTTGATCTAAAGTTTAGAAGTCCTATTAAAAACTTTCAGCAAACTCTATTTACTCCATGAATTTTAATAATCTGTATTAAATCAAGAGTAACAATTCCAATGTTAGTATCTAAAGTATCACTTGCCTCCATGATTCTTGATATTCAAAAATTGTTTTAATATCAAGGTTATCTAGGAGCTAAAATAATTGTTTCAGAAACCATCATTTGTAGAAGATATTGTGATATATGAAACAATGTTTTGGTTACAATATGATAGAGTATAATTTAGCAAAATACATGTTCTCATATTGTATGAGAAGTTGCACGGGTTGGAGAAGCTAGGTGTCCTAATCTCCCAAAATGATTTTGGGAACTGACATTATACTCGCAATTCACCCTTATAGGCTACAGTAGATTGATCATGAAAGTTGTCATGATAAGGATGAATAGAAGATGTAGGTAAAATGTTTACTACACTAAAAGATTACTAAAGAATGGATTTTGAAAGAATGCTAAACAATTGATGATGGTGATCCACTTCAAAGTGCAAGTCCAAATGTATTAGTATTTGACTATACACGCTTTGGACTATGTTTCATGTGTATGGCGCCCCTATTGATGTTGATAGATTATTTTAAAGGAAAGCAAAGGCTGAAAGAGAATCTATAAATATTTGGCAAAAAAAGTGAAAGACTGGAAATGTATAGCTTAGGTATATAGATGATATACATGTTATGGTTGTATTCTTTGCTTGTTAAACAATATGGTCTTGGATATTGGATACCGAACTGGTTGGTGTGAAGTGTCATACAGAACAACACAATTTATGAACTACAATGGCCTAAGTAACTAGCAAGAGAATATGTGATGATGTTCATCAAAAACAAATAAAGTGTTATTATGTTTCTCATTGACATCAAAGCTTGCCATCAAGATTTGTTTTAATAATTGTTATTTTATTCCAGTATTATGAGAACAATGGTTGTTCAAATAATTACCGTATTCCATAGAAGATGGATGGACTTTTAAAAGTCTAGTTGGAGAAATCACGTCCATAAAAACTAATGCTAAAATGTCGCAAGACAAATAATTGAAAGATCACTTACGAAGTGACATCGCCGTTTAAATTATATTGGAAAGAAAACATGAAGAAACTACATGTTGATGGATTTTTGGAGTCTTTGATCTTGATCAATTAATGCTTGTGAGACTTTCCTCGAGATAATTGAAACTCTGTTCATAGGCCAAAAAGGAACGAATGACTAACTTATTGGAAATTGTGCATGTTGATGCATACAGTCCATTATGTGTAGCCATGTGCAGTGGATCTTTCAACTTCATATGCTTTCTTCGGAAATTTGAGTGGATATATGTGTATATTTACTCAATAGGGAAGAAGTATGAAACATTTAAAAAATGTTCAAAGGATTTCATGATGAAGTAGAAAATTATTGTAACAAGAAAATAAATAATTTATGATTGGATCATAAAGGAAGATATTTGAGTTACAGGTTTAGCAAAACACCTAAGATTTGAGGAATTGTTTCAGGGATTTGTGTTTCCCCATAAACCATAAGAGTATGGAGTGTTCGAGAGATGAAACCAAACCTTGTTTGACATGGTAAGATCAAAGGTGTCATTTTTAAAATTGTCATTATATTTTAAGGATTAAAGATTTAGATACTACCACTTTTACACTAAAAAGAGCACCATTGTAATCCGTTGAAATGACACCATATGTGACATAGGTATGATTACTCGGATGCTTATGATTCGCTATCCTATATTGGGTAAAAGGCTTACGGCCCATGAAGTTTCTAGTTGACAGCCCAAGGAAGCAACTGACAAAGGATTTGATTGTATTAGGAAAGAGACTATAAACTGACATTATGTTGGTATTCTAATCACGCGAGTATGAAGCCTATCTGCATATATCTTTGAGACCCGACCTATTATATATAGGACGGGAGAAGCCCAATCGAGGGTACCGAAATCTAGAAGACAACTTGTAATAGTGCGATTACTCAATATTCAGGCGACTTTGACTCCATTGTTTTCCTGATATCCAACGAAATCCCTAGCGTTCTATTTTCTGTGAAACCCTAAGTCCATCATCATGGGAATTGCCGAGGTTACCCCTCGTAAATTGGAGCCGTCTGTGGGAAACCTGGATGCTGGAACCACAGATTCGACGGAACGCTCTCCACCAAGCATCAACTCGACGAAAGCAGATCCACGCCCGCCTACCCAAGCAGACAACCCGCAAGAATCACACCCTTCAGCCCTGATCGCATCAGAACCGTCGGTGGGAAAAGCTATGCCTACGGAGGTACCAGCATCTTCCGTCGGATCCTCAATGGAAGTCGAAGCACAGGTCGAAGCAGGCGACGAAAGCGAGCAAATCGAGATGAATCTGGGGGATCTTGATGGTCTTTATGACAATCTCTCCTTCGGATCAGACCCATAGTTAACCCCACCACGAGAAGCAAGCCCAGAAAATTCGGAACCCGAAGAAAGCAGCGAAAGCATCGACTTTGGAATTTGGATGGCGGAAATCTATCCGGAACAAAAACTGATGGACTTCACTGGCTCATTCGATAGTGTCTCCATCGGTGCAAACGATGACGTTACCAGTCCATATGTCACCCAGCACCAAGTATGCGTGATCATAGGATACGCCACGACCCAACAAGACTCCAAGGGTAACCCAATTCTTAATCCCGATGATATTCTTTCAAGCCATAATGCAGGAAGTGACGACAACGAAGGAAGTCAAGGAAATGGGGGAGACCCAACAGTCAACCGTGTAAATCGGGAAGAAGAACAACCACGCGAGGGTGAGAGGCAAACCCTTAGCTTACCAGCCAGTGCATGGGAAAAGGCGAGAGCAGCAATTTCGGGTGCAGTCCCAATGACAACGGATGCTACCCACGAAGATCTATTGGCATACCAATATCTACTCCATCGCAAAAAGAGAGACCTCCTCAGGATGCAGAGGCAACTCAACGAAAGGAAGAGGGTAGCCGATGAATCTAGCCTATGGCGAGCGCAGTTAAGCTCCACCCGAGGATCAAGGAGCATAATAGGAGGAACATCACCAAGGAGAGGAACGTCTAGATTATGAGATATCCCCGAAGAAGAGAGGAGCGGACTAATCCGAGACCTTGATCTGTCATTTATGTCGATAGACCAAGATGGAAATACCAAGGAAAAAATAGCTCAGGCAGCCATTGTGGCCGCACAAACATACCTAATCACAACACAGCCCGCACCCGACGATCCTCACGCGGCCCTTCACCGCTCTGCCCTGATGAATCTCGGCATGGTAGGAGAATCTCTCGTGCAAGCAACTAAAGGAACCATGTGACAACCCGACAAATCCCCGCGCCATCCCAGCAGCCCTTGGTAAGGAGGTCACACCCAACGATCACGATCGCCACATCGGGTCCACTTTTCAGAATCAGAACCGCGAAATGACACGAGAAACAACATCACCCAGCGAAGGATCAATCGACCCAGAGAAGAACGCAGCACCCAAAGATACCATGACGGCGAGAGCAAGAATTATGCGGAGCCAGCTGCTTTACCCGACGGGTTCGCAAAACTCTGGTGCCAAAAGATTTTAAGTTACCCCAAGATTGCCAAAAGTACGATGGCCTCCAAGAACCTGAAGCTTGGCTGACAAACTATCTCGCAACTATCAGATTACAAGGCGGATCCAAAGCTACAACAATGCAAAGCTTGCAACTCCACCTAACTGGTGCGGCATGCTCCTGGCTAAAGCATCTACTCAAAGATTCTATTAGCAGTTGGAACGATCTTGAGGACAAATTTATCAGAAACTTCCAGTCTACATTCAAGCGACCCGCGTCTTTGGAGCAATTGCGGGTCTGCAAACAAAAGCCAGGAGAATCAAATGAGCCTTCATCCAATGATGGAACATTACAAAAAAATCGGCTGAAGCAATATCTGACGAGAGAGCAATCAACGCCTTCAATGATGGACTTCGTCGAGAGGAGTTTATTGAAGAACTAGGACGAACCAAGCCAAGAAATATTTCACAGCTGATGGAAATAGCCAATCGTTGGGCTGATGGAGAGGACGCAGTACACAACAAAAGGGCCCGTTCACCTGACGACAACAGAGATAGGCGCAACAACGACCGAAGACGACAAACCAATGATGGATACCATACACCTAGTTGCGTTGCAGCAAATTTCTCTCGAGGGGACAACCGCCAAAGTGATGATTACAATAGCGGATACCGTGGTAATAGGGACCGCATCGGTGGAAGCCAGTCGCAACAACGATACCAGTCGACGAATCGAGACCCACCTATGTCAGCAGGACAAATGTTGGAAGGACCCTGCAATATGCACTACTACGTCGACTCAATAGGGAAAAGGCGATCAAATGATCTCCTAAAGGACTGCCGTACATTCTTGAAAATGCAAGAACTATGCAATGCAAGGGCAGCCGAAGCAGCAAACCGAGGCTACGCTACTACACCTGGCACTTTGGCCATCGGCGCGCCACCTCCACCACAGGGGCATCCGCCAGCAGGGAAGCCGCAAAGTACAATACACCAAGACAACGAATATCCCAGGTCAAAGGGAGTAATGTCAATGATCCAAAAGGGGCCACCCTCTAACAGAACACAAAAATTGATCACTAGACAAGTAAACTTGGTAGTAACAAAGCCACCTCCTACACCGGAGTACCTCCATTGGTCAGAACAAGAAATTACTTTCAGCAGAGTTGATCATCCATTACGGGTCCCTTAACCAGGCCAGTCAGCACTAATAGTGGAAGTGCAAATCGGCGGGTTCGACATGAGCAAAGTGTTCTTGGATGCAGGAAGCAACATCAACCTGATTTATGCCAAAACTCTGCGGGCCATGAACTGGTCCATAACAAACCTAGCACCTACAGACACAACTTTCCACGGGATAGTTCCAGGAAAAGCCGAAATTCCATTGGGCAAAGTTCATCTCGACATAGTCTTGGGATCAACGACTAACTTCAGGCGTGAAAAGCTAGAATTTGAAGTCGTGGACTGGCCATCTCAGTACCATGCGATCCTAGGACGACCAGCTTTCGCTAGGTTCATGGCAGTACCTCACTACGCATACCTGGTGCTAAAAATGCCAGCCCCCAACAAGGTCATAACAGTCAAAGGAAGCTTCAGTCACGCAGACAGCTGCGATCGAGAATTCAGCAAAATCTCGGAATCTTTCGGGATGGAGGTCGAACTCGGACAGCTGAAGTTAGCGAATGAGTAGTCGACACACGAAGGGCACACCTGCAAAAAGAAAATATCGGAAGAGCAAGCACACAACGGTCTCGCAAAAGCAACCTATGCGGCTGATACGTTGCTAACGTATCCATAATTTTTGATGTTTCATGCTTAGTTTTATCTACTTTCTTGTGTTTTGTTCCAACTTTGGAGTATGTTTCATATGATTTCTTGGACTAACCTATTAACAAGATGCCAGTGCGGTTGCCTGTTTTACGCTGTTTTGGTTCGGGAAAGTCGAAAATCAATATTCTCGAATTGGACGGGACAAAAGGCAAAGTTGATATTTTACGGGAAGACACTTGGAGCGAATACGAGGCGGAGAAGGGCGGTGGCCACACACCACAGGTGGCGGGCGAGCCAGGCCATGCCAGGGGGTGTTGTGGGCCCCTTCGGCACCCCCTCGGTCTCCTCTCTCGCCTATAAGAGCCTCCCGATGCATAAACCCTAAATAGTCCACCCTCCAGCCATGAAAAGTTCCATGGCCTTGCGCCACGAAGGGGAGATTCGGGACAGAAGTCTCTGTTCGGCACCCCGGGGCAGGGGAAGTGCCCCCGGAGCCATCTCCACTGATCTCCACCACCATCTCCATCGCCATTGCTGATTCCCATGATGAGGAGGGAGTAGTTCTCTCTCGAGGCTAAGGGTTCTACCGGTAGCTATGTGTACATCTCTCTCTATGCATGATCATATTGTGATCAAGTAGATCTACCTTGCTACTCAAGTGCTTTAATAGATCTCTGCTCTCCCCATGTGTGTGAAAGTGACAGCGTGCACACCATGGTGGCACTTAGGCTAGAGATCTCAAATACTTATTATGAGTTATATTTGGAGTTGGATGTCTTTATGAAATTGTGGTGTTTGTTGGAACCATCTAGTGCTCAAGGTGACAGTGTGGGGTTATCTAGATGAGAAAGGCTTACTTTGAGGTGTGTTTTTATAGCCCTACCATGGATTAGAGTGTGCAACCGGAGAGTAGTTCAGAGTAGTATCATAAAGAGATGATATTTATATGAAAGTGTTTACTAGTGAAAGTATGATCCCTAGGCCTTGTTTCTAAGCATTGAAACACCGTTTGCAATTAGATCTGTTACATGTTTGCTTGCTTCCCTCTTTATTTCAGTTTGCCTTTAGTCTTTTTCCACATCAACCACACGCCAGCAAGCTATTTTCTAGCACCGTTACCACTTATAATTATCTATACCACTTGTATTTCACTATCTCTTCGCTGAACTAGTGCACCTATACACCTGACAAGTGTATTGGGTGTGTTGGGGACACAAGAGACTTCTTGTATCTTGATTGCAGGGTTTCTTGAGAGGGGATACCTTTGACCACTTCCTCCCTGAGTTCGATAAACCTTGGGTGATCCACTTAAGGGAAAACCTGCTGCTGTTCTACAAACCTCTGCACTTGGAGGCCCAACAACTGTCTACAAGAATAGAAGTGCGTAGACATCAGCGGCCTCCAATATAGGTCTCGCATAGGAAAATCCACTAATCAACAAGACGAGAGCACCATGACAAGGAGCATGACGAAGAACCCCAACAATAGAAGCCGAAGTTCCTTCAAAAAATCTTCACTTAGACGTATTTTATATTCAATAAAGGCCAACGGCCAGGCGATCACGCCCTCGCAATGTAATTCTATCCATGATTGTCAATAAATAAGGAAAGTATTCCACGACATACAAACTTCTATGGCACACGAACATTAGTTCGTCGGGTCCTCAAATCAAAAGAATACAGCATGCAATCAAGATCTCGTATAAAACATACGACCTTTTTGATAAATGTCTATACAATATTTCGACTATGCAGTGCAAGGCTGCACAAACAGGCAGTCAGATCTCAAAGTTAACAAAAAATTCTCCGTCTGCTTCTAAGCATCTACGCACAATCCTAATGGTGGGTATACGAGCGGCAGCAGCGTAATGAGGCGCCATATAAACAAGGCCGTCATCGGGAGGAGGAGGCAGACCTGAAGATATAACATCTAGATCTAACGTCGGATGATGTGCATGCACCCACGAAAGTGCAAGCTTGGCACGCGCCACTGATACATTGCAAATGTATCTATAATTTTTGATGTTCCATGCTTGGTTTTATCTACTTTCTTGTGTTTTGTCCACAGTTTGGAGTACTTTTCATATGATTTCTTGGACTAACCTATTAACAAGAGCCATAGTGCCAGTTTGCATTTTTGCTGTTTTGGTTCAGGAAGTCGAAAAAGAATATTCTCGAATTGGACGGGACAAAATCCAAACTTGCTATTTTACGGAAGACATACGGAGCAGAATCTGAGGCGGATAAGTGGGGGCCACACCATCTGGCCTGGCCAGGCTGGCAGCCCAGGTGGTGCAGCCAACCCGCACCCTCGGCCTCTCCTTCCGCCTATATATTGCCTTCGGGACCAATACCCTAGGTACCGGATCAAAAATCCATGAAAGAGTCTATAGCCTCCGTCATCTCCATCCCTAGATCGGGAGGGATCTGAAGCTCTTCCCGGCACCCTATCGGAGAGGGGAATTCACCCTGGAGGCCTTCTTCATCATCATGCAAGCCTCCGGTGTGATGCGTGAGTAGTTCATCTCTGGACTAAGTCTATGTAGTAGCTAGATGGCTGGTTCTCCTCCTTTGTGCTTTCATGTCTAGATCTTGTGAGCTCCGTTCATGATCAAGATCATTTATTTGTAATTCTGCATGTTGTGTTTGCGGGGATCTGATGGATATTGAGATGCTATTTCAGATTGATTATTGATTCTATCATGTATTTGTTATTTGTGATCTTGCATGCTTTCCGTTGTTAGTAGCTATCTTGGCCAAGTAGATGCTAGCAACTCCAAGAGTTAGTATTTATGCTCGATAGTGGGTTCATGCCTCTGGTAATCTGGGGAAGTGACAGAAATCTCTAAGGTACTAGATGTGTTGTTGCTACTAGGGAGAAAACAACAATCCTTTATTCATAGAACAATCGTATTGTTTACATTACACGCAATTCGTAAAGCAATAATCTGTTGCTTGCAACTTAATACTGGAGGGGGTTCAGATGATAACCTGAAGGTGGATTATTAGTCATAGATGCAGTTGGATGGCGGTCTATGTATAATGTTGTAATGCCCAATCAAGTCTCAAAAGAGTCAAGATGATTAGTATATGCTCGTATGCTTTCTCGATGTTTGTCAATTGCCCCGCTGTAATTTGTTCACCCAGCATGTTATCTACCTTAAGGAGAGCCACCTCTAGTGAACTATGGATCCCGGTCCTTTCTTTTACATACAATCTACAAACTATTTACTGCTTTGTGTTTACTTTCTGCAAGCTATTACTTCCTTCCACTTGATATGTTTAATCCTTTGTTTTCAGCAAAACCGGTGAGATTGACAACCTCATCGTAAGTTGGGGACAAAGTTCTGTGGTTGTGTTGTGCAGGTCTCCACGTTGCTACTAGCACCGGTATGCGCCCTGCCAAGCTCAGCTAGCAACACCTTTGGGGTGTTTCCTTGCTCCTACTGGTTCGATAACCTTGGTTTCATAACTGAGGGAAACTTACTTCTGTGCTCATCATACCTTCCTCTTGGGGTTCCCCAACGAGCTCATCAATCACGAGCCATCAAAGTATTTTTCTGGCGCCGTTGCCGGGGAGTCAAGGACATCTTCACAAGGGGAGTCCCTCATAACCAATCTCTTTACTTTGTTATTTTTGTTTTTCTTATTTTACTTTTGCTTTGTTTGCTTGTTTTGTTATCAAAAACAGGAAAAAAAATAGTTTTACAAGTTTGCTTTCTTTATCAAAAACACACAAAAATGACAACTCTTGAAAACACTAAGTTGTGTGACTTCACTAGCACCAACAACAATGATTTTATGAGCACACCTATTGCTCCACCTGTGGCTGAAGCTACTTTCTTTGAGATAAAACCTGCTTTACTCAATCTTGTTATGAGAGAACAATTTTCTGGTATTGGTAATGAAGATGCTGCTGGCCATCTAAATAACTTTGTTGAACTTTGTGAGATGCAAAAGCATAGGGATATAGATGGTGATATTACTAAGCTGAAATTGTTACCTTTCTCTTTGAGTGGAAAAGCTAAAGAATGGTTGAATTCCTTAACTAGGAATAGTATTGATTTCTAGACTAAGTGCAAAGATGCTTTCATTGGAAAATACTATCCTCCTGCTAAGATTATATCTATGAGAAGTGAAATAATGATGTTTAAACAATCTGATAATGAACATGTTTCTCAAGCTTGGGAAAGAATGAAATATTTGGTAAAGAATTGTCCCACTCATGGACTGACTGCTTGGATGATCATCCAAACCTTTTATGCAGGATTGAACTATTCTTCAAGGAACCTATTGGACTTTATAAAACACATTACTGATGCTCTCATAAAGATTAAAGAAGAAAAGATGAAACATAAAGCTTCTATTCCTATAAAACAAGAAGATGGTTGGGAACCCATCGTTAATATGAAAATGAATGACTTTCATTTTAAAGCTTTATGTGATCTTGATAGTAGTGTTTCTATTATGCCTAGAAGGATTTATGATATGCTTGATTTGCCTCCACTTGAAGATTGTTATTTGAATGTCCCACTTGATAATAATGCTAAAAAGAAACTCATGGGGACTCTTAATGATGTTCTTATTATGGTTAACAATGCCTATGTCCCCGTTGATTTCTATGTTTTTGATGTTGAATACAATGCTTCTTGTCCTATTACTTTGGGAAGACCTTTTCTTAGAACTGTTGGTGCCATTATTGATATGAAAGAAGGCACCATTAAATATCAACTCCCACTCAATAAAGGTATAGAACACTTCCCTAAGAAGAGAGAGAAGATTTCTTTTGCCTCTCATATGAAAACAAAATTTGCTCTTAATGCTTCTTCATTTGAGAACACTTGATTCTTTCTTGCTTCTTATGCCTAACTTAAAGGCGTTAAAGAAAAGTACTTATTGGGAGATAACCCAAAAGTTTTAGATGATTCTTGGAAGTTATTACTTCAGTAATAACCGCTCCTATTCCTGTTTATTTGCTTTTTGTGCCAAGAGTAACCTCTAATGAGAGAGAAGTAATGATTAGAAAAGTTGCTCTCCTGAAACAGATTTCTGTGCTTCACCGTAAAAATTCGTGTAAAATCTCTGAACGTACTTTTGAGGCGTTAATTTTTGTGCTTCTGCCCCAGGTTGTTATCTAACTTTCTTTAGTTCAACACTTTTTGATTTGAGAAATAGAAGGTCTTCGAAAAAATTTGTCTTTACCTGCTGGTCTGTTTTGCTGGATTTCTGCCATTTTCTGCATTTGCTTCTTGTTGGTTCCTTTTTTAGTTCTTTTGGGGAATTGAGCTTTTTGAGGGAAATACTACAGTAGCTAGTGTTTTAATGGAAGTTTATTGGTGTTAGAACTGAACCTAAAAGACTTATTATCTTGAGTGCACTAATGTTGCTAATAAAGATTGTGTGAAGTTTTGTATGAAGGAAAAATTTCAGGTGTATGGAAGGAATGAGTAATAAGATGAAGGATGGACTAAAGCTCAAGCTTGGGGATGCCACGCGTGTCACCGCAAGAAATATCCAAGAAGTACAAGCATCAAAGCTTGGGGATGCCCAAGGCATCCCCCTCTTCATCAATAAAAATCCCAAGTTTCTTCCAAACACTTTATTTTTATTGTTTCATGCACAGTTGTGTTGTTCTTGGAGCGTCTTATTTTTTGTTTTCGTTTTGGTTTTTTGTTTGCTTGGTTTGCTTAGTTTGCTGAATAAATTGGTTGGACCACTCTCTTTCATACATTGGTTTTCAAATAGTTTGGTTTAGTTTGGAAAAGAGTAGGAAAGTTCATGCTTAACTGGTAAAGAGAGATCGTTTTTGACTGTGGCCTATGCTTTGTCATGCCATGCTTGATATTATTTTGGCTTTATGCTTAGTATTCTTTGTTGTAGCATGACTTGTTATAAACAATTGAGATTTCTTAATGTGCCTTGGATGAATCATGCGTTGTTTTAGCATATTAAAGCATAGTATAGTGGTATTCTCCTTTGATGCTTTATTTGGGTTGACTTGGCGCATGCTCACACCATGTTATGACTATCTCAAGTCACCATAGCCTTTATGATCCTTTAGTTTTCAACTTGTAGTATCACTTTATGCTTTGATCAATGATGTTTTGTCGCTCTGCATGATTATGGCCATTATTGCTCTCTTAGTTTGTCGCTCCCAGTCTTTTGCTAGCCTCCGCAACCAAGTATGAGTTCCACTCATGCATCCAACTCCCTAAACCAAGTTATTCCAAAGATTCCACCATACCTACCTACTATCTTATGCTATTCCAAGTATATTCATGTTTCTGTTTACCTTCCAAATTAAACTTGTTATGAGAAAACTAGTGATTAAAGCTCTCACGAACTTGATGGCACACTTTACTTTTTTTGCCCTTAATAAACTTGAACCATTGTGTCATCTATGTTGTATATGCTTGCACTTATTTGTTGGGGATTAGCAGAACCATGCTGTCATGGGGAACGCTTTCAACATTGCACGGGTACTTTATACCTAGTTGATATCATGCTCTTTTGTCTATGGATGTCGTCGGTGTGAAATGAAAGGGGAGCTTGTAAGTCCATGGAGTTATGTATATGTGTTAGAGAAGCGCTGGGTATTGGTCTAATCCATCTTGACATGGTGGAAACCTGCAGCGTAACCATAATGAGCTGTCTATGAAGCATTCTTCTTATAAAAAAGAGTCCTATATTGAGAAAAAAGAGAAAAAGAAAAAAAAGATTATGAAAAGAGGAAAGAGAGAAAAAGCACCATATTCCCATGGTAAATAAGAAGATTGCTGAGATGCTCGTTGTCTGCTTTCCTTGTCATTTTGATATGGGGATTCTTCCATATCATCGGGCAAAGGGTACCCCGTTGGCGGTTCTCTATGATACACATGTACTTACGATGACAAGAACTTACCGGTGACTAAACTTGAGTAGCATGAGGAGCGGCCCTCGTATTCAAGGGACATGAGATTTCTAACTTATACTTCGTCAAGCATGTACACCATAGTTTGTTCTTTAACCTTAATCACTTCAAGATGCTTATGATAGGGGCAATGAGAGCTGAAAGCTATTAAGTACCATAATTTTTGGAAGCTCTTTATGAGACTTGAATCCCTACTTCCTTTTATGAAGGCCTTTCTTCCACCATTATATTGAGTCTCCACCTTCTACCTTTATGCACCTACTTTGAGGGCATAGTGGCCATTCTTAGTTTTATGTGCATTGTCCCAAGACTAGTTGATTGATGCATAACTTGATATTTCTTGTTTTAAACTATTTGTATCTAGTCACTCTTATGAACTTTGAAGGTGTCCTATGCATTTATACTTGCTACTCTATGAGGGACAAGCTAAATACTATTATGCTATGTTTTCTTTATGTGAAACAAACAAACGTCTTGCAAAGCATTGTTATTCATGAATCTTTTGTTTGTGCCTTTTCATGTTGCAACATAGTTTCTTTGTCTTATTTCTAGAACTTTTTCTTTCATGTTATGATTGAAGTACTATGATCCCAGCTTTGAATGTTTTACAAGTACTTTGATCAAGTTTTTGAAGGTGCATGTCACCTCGAAAATTATTCTTTCTTTTTATCACTTACCTACTCGAGGACGAGCAGGAGTTAAGCTTGGGGATGTTGATACATTGCAAATGTATCTATAATTTTTGATGTTCCATGCTTGGTTTTATCTAACTTCTTGTGTTTTGTCCACACTTTGGAGTACTTTTCATATGATTTCTTGGACTAACCTATTAACAAGAGCCACAGTGCCAGCTACATGTTTTCTGTTTTTTGGTTCCAGGAAAGTTAGAAAATGAATATTCTCGGAATTGGACAGGACAAAAGCCAAAGTTGCTATTTTATCGGAAGACATATAGAGCCAGAATACGAGACGGAGAAGGGCCAGGGAGCCACCACACCACCTGGCCGTGCGGCCAGGCCCAGCGCCCGAGGTGTGGTGTGGCGCTCCCGCCTCCCTCGGCCTCTCCCTCCACCTATATATTGCCCTCGAGGCGAAACCTAAGTACAGATCAAAAATCACGAAGAGTCTATAGCCGTCATCTCCATTCCTAGATCGGGAGGGATCAAGCTCTTCCGGCACCTGGAGAGGGAGTCACCACAGAGGCCTTCTTGATCATCATGCAAGCCTCCGGTGTGATGTGTGAGTAGTTCATCTCTGGACTACGGGTCCATGTAGTAGCTAGATGGCTGGTTCTCCTCCTTTGTGCTTTCATATCTAGATCTTGTGAGCTCCGTTCATGATCAAGATCATTTATTTGTAATTCTGCATGTTGTGTTTGCGGGGATCCGATGGATATTGAGATGCTATTTCAGATTAATTATTGATTCTATCATGTCTTTGTTATTTGTGATCTTGCATGCTTTCTGTTGTTAGTAGCTATCTTGGCCAAGTAGATGCTAGCAACTCCAAGAGTTAGTATTTATGCTCGTAGTGGGTTCATGCCTCTGGTAACCTATGGAAGTGATAGAAATCTCTAAGGTACTAGATGTGTTGTTGCTACTAGGGAGAAAACAACAATCCTTTGTTCATAGAACAATCGTATTGTTTACATTACACGCAATTCGTAAAGTAATAATTTGTTGCTTGCAACTTAATCTTTGGAGGGTTGATGATAACTTTGAAGGTGGATTATTAGTCATAGATGCAGGTTGGATGGCGGTCTATGTATAATGTTGTAATGCCAATCAAGTCTCAAAGGAATCAAGATGATTAGTATATGCTTGTATGCTTTCTCGATGTTTGTCAATTGCCCGCTATAATTTGTTCTGACATGTTATCTATCTTAAGAGAGCCACCTCTAGTGAACTATGGATCTGGTCCTTTCTTCATACAATCTATCTACAAACTATTTACTGCTTTGTGTTTACTTTACGCAAGCTATTACTTCCTTCCACTCGTCGTTTAATCCTTTGTTTTAGCAAAACCGTGAGATTGACAACCCAACCCGTAAGTTGGGGACAAAGTTCTATGGTTGTGTTGTGCAGGTCTCCACGTTGCTACTAGCACCGGTAGTGCGCCCTGCCAAGGCTCAGCTAGCAACACCTTTGGGGTGTTTCCTTGCTCCTACTGGTTCGATAACCTTGGTTTCATAACTGAGGGAAACTTACTTCTGTGCTCATCATACCTTCCTCTTGGGGTTCCCCAACGAGCTCATCAATCACGAGCCATCAGCCACAAGTTGTAGCTTCACGTAATGGTGAATCCTTTCACCTTGTCAAAACTTTGCAACCAACTCTGCCAAGGTCTGAGGTTGAGGATCCTAAGGAAACATGGCATTGTAAATAATGGCTAGAGATCTGCGGCAGCACTCGATGAACTGATCCAACTTCGATAGGCGATCCTAAAGCAACGCCACAATATAGGCGTGATGATGATCAGTCCAGAAGTTTGTGTCAGAATTTCGGGAGGCAAACACAAGGGCGTGCATTCGGTTGCTCAGACATTGGCTCTCCGCCCTCTCGCACAATAAATGCCTACAAAGACGAAAAGACAATGTCAATTTCCTGCAAATAAGAAAAAGCAACCGAGGAAAGAGGAAAAACACTCACATAATAGCTTTTCGCTCGCCCTGGAAACTACTTCCAAGAGAAAAGCCTCGCGGTTGAGGGATTGGCGTGATTTGGATTGGGTAACTGCTGACTCTTGTATTAACGAGCTCGTTGGGGAACCCCAAGAGGAAGGTATGATGAGCACAGCAGTAAGTTTCCCTCAGTTATGAAACCAAGGTTATCAATCCAGTAGGAGCAAGGAAACACCCCAAAGGTGTAGCTAGCTGAATGTTGGCAGGGCGCACTACCGGTGCCAGCAGCAACGTGGAGACCTTCACAACACAACCACGGAACTCTGTCCCCAACTTGCGATGAGGTTGTCAATCTCATCGGTTTTGCTAAAAACAAAGGATTAAACGTATCGAATGGAAGGAAGTAATAGTTTGGAGAAAGTAAACACAAAGCAGTAAACAGTTTGTAGATTCTATGTAAAAGAAAGGACCGAGGTCCATAGTTCACAAGAGGTGGCTCTCCTTAAGATGAATGACATGTTGGGTGAACAAATTACAGCGGGAAATTGACAAACATCGAGAAAGCATACAAGCATATAGTAATCATCTTGACTCCTTTGAGACTTGATTGGGCATTACAACATTATACATAGACAGTCATCCAACTGCATCTATGACTAATAATCCACCTTCAGGTTATCATCCGAACCCCCTCCAGTATTAAGTTGCAAGCAAAAGATTATTGCTTTACGAATTGCGTGTAAAGTAAACAATACGATTGTTCTATGAACAAAGGATTGTTGTTTTCTCCCTACTAGCAACAACACATCTAGTACCTTAGAGATTTATGTCACTTCTCCAGATTACCAGAGGCATGAACCCACTATCGAGCATAAATACTAACTCTTGGAGTTGCTAGCATCTACTTGGCCAAGATAGATACTAACAACGGAAAGCATGCAAGATCACAAATAACAAAGACATGATAGAATCAATAATCAATCTGAAATAGCATCTCAATATCCATCGGATCCCCACAAACACAACATGCAGAATTACAAATAGATGATCTTGATCATGAATGGAGCTCACAACATCTAAACATGAAAGCACAAAGGAGGAGAACCAGCCATCTAGCTACTACATGGACCCGTAGTCTAGAGATGAACTACTCACGCATCACACCGGAGGCTTGCATGATGATGAAGAAGGCCTCTAGGTCTCCGGCAGTGAGTCTTGGAAAAACTCGAATCCCCTCCGTTCTCTCCTCTCAGGGTGCCGGAAGAGTCAGATCCTCTCGATCTAGGGATGGAGATGACATGACTATAGACTCTTCGTGGATTTTGATCTGCACTTAGGGTTTTCGTATTGGAGGCAATATATAGGCGGAAGGAGAGGCCGAGGGGGGCTGGACCACCTGAGCTGAGCCTGGCCGCCTGGGGTGTGGCCAGCCTGGACCTTCTCCGCCTCAGATGTCTTCCAAAGAAATAGCAACTTTGGATTTTGTTCCGTCAATTCCGAGAATATTCATTTGAACCAAAAACAGAAAACAGTGGCATTGTGGCTCTTGTTAATAGGTTAGTCCAAGAAATCATATGAAAAGTACTCCAAAGTGTGGAAAAAACACAAGAAGTTAGATAAAACCAAGCATGGAACATCAAAAATTATAGATACATTTGCAATGTATCAACATCCCCAAGCTTAACTCTTGCTCGTCCTCGAGTAGGTAAGTGATAAAAAGAAAGAATATTTTTTTAGGTGACATCCACCATCATAAACTTGATCAAAGTATTTGTAAAACATTCAAAGCTGGGATCATAGTACTTCAATCATAACATGAAAGACAAAGTTCTAGCAATAAGACAAAGAAACTATGATGCAACATGAAAAGGCACAAAGAAAAGATTCATGAATAACAATGCTTTGCAAGACGTTTGTTTGTTTCACATAAAGAAAACATAGCATAATAGTATTCAGCCTGTCCCTCATAGAGTAGCAAATATAAATGCATAGGACACCTTCAAAGTTCATAAGAGTGACTAGATACAAATAGTTTAAAACAAGCAATATCAAGTTATGCATCAATCAACTAGTCTTGGGACAATGCACATAGAACTAAGAATGGCCACTATGCTCTCAAAGTAGGTGCATAAAGGTAGAAGGTGGAGACTCAATATAATGGTGGAAGAAAGGCCTTAATAAAAGGAAGTAGGGATTCAAGTCTCATAAAGAGCTTCCAAAAATTATGGTAATTTTTAGCTTTCTGCTCTCATTGCCCCTATCATAAGCATCTTGAAGTGATTAAGGTTAAAGTGAACAAACTATGGTGTATATGCTTGACGAAGTATAAGTTAGGAATCTCATGTCCCTTGAATGTATTTATAGACGCTAGTACCGACCCAGACTACAACGAGGAAGAGTACTTCGAGGAGGAAGAGGAAAACTTCAACGACTGCAACCAACAAGGCAAGCTATCAGTGCAAGCTAGAACTAGGCATGCTATATATGCAAGCCCCTATACCAGATGCACTAGGCATGGTGGGTTATGTCACTTTACTTATACCATTCCCAGTTTTACTCCAAGCTTTACTTTCCCCTTTACTATAGTTTCTTACTTAGTAATGAATTGTGATTAGTGGAAATTAGATTGGATCCTATCAAGATCATAGGACTAGTCTTGGATACTTATACTTTATTAGCACCCCCAATAGTGATACCCTCAATATTAGTGGCTAGTGCTAAGCTAAAACTTGATTACTTTACATGGGAATACTTGGTGAAAATGATTATGAAAACCTTGGAATGAAGATTCATTCTATTGAAATGTTTTGACATGTGTTGTGAAACACAATGGTTGGATGATGAAAATGATGAGGCATGAGCCTTGACTTTAATAAAAAACTGATGGTTGGGTTCGAATGCGATACCATTCGAATTTTACCGTACAACCACAATACCTGAGTTGGGTAGGGCTTGACTGGAAGTTTATATGTCTTTGTATGGGTTCCCTTGTGGAAGAGGTTGAGCTGAGGCTACCTCGTGATGAATGTCCACCTATGCAGTACCCAGGATGGCAGATGGCCATGGCTGGGAGGCCAAACTCATAGGGGGGTGCCTATACTAGGGTGTGTAATTGAAAGGTTAAGATTCCTGACGAATGTATCGAATTTTGTGGTGAAAGTGTACCACCTATGTAGAGTGTCAAACTATTCAAATAGCCGCGTCCGTGGTTATGGACAGTTGGATTGGCCATACTGTTCCGTTGTCAGATGTTTTCAAAATGAATTGTGACTTGAAAGATGACTTTGACTTGACCACAACTGAGTTGTGGACATGAGATCTAAGTTCCCACTTAAGTAAGGTAGAGAACTAAACTTAGGTCTTTACTCTCGAAGCTTTATGAAATTTTTTTAACCCGGCTTTTGCAAACAAACCTAGAGCTTATGACTCCTACTAGTTTTACCTTACTTATGCTAGTGTAGTTTGCGAGTACTTAAAGAGTACTCATGGCTTTGTCCCTGGCTATTCCCATGGCCAGACTATGAGGAGGATTACCCGGAAGATGGACAGCAGCAGGTCTATGACAACTAGGATCATCTCCCATCGTCAGCATTGCCTGTGACCCTGAAGATGAAGCCCCACTACGTTTACTTTCCGCTGCTTTGATTGTATTAAGACTGGATCATGAGATCCTTTATTTGTAAGACCTTTAATATGGTTTGTAATGGATGATGTACTGTGGTACCACTTCTGTTATGTCTCGCAAAAATGGTAATCCTGGGATTGCGATGTACGGCACAACAAGCATCTGGACTTAAAAATCCAGGTGTTGACAAGTTGGTATTAGAGCCATCCTGACCATAGGAGACCCTAGTTAGAATGGACGCCTGAAAAACCTAGTTTCAACCCAAAGAAAGTAAGTATTTACAAAAACTATTCTCCTTCTTATCCTTAAAGATTTCTTTCCAAAAGAGATCACTTGTCACTCAAAATTCTTGCAATTCTACCTAAAATTTGACACACTTGATCACTCCACTAATTTACTCATCTTAATTGCGTATAGATGGAGGTCAACTATAGCAAGTTTTACCAGTTGGTCAATGGAGGACATCTTATCTTTGAGAGGGATCTGGATCAGCTTTCATAGTATCTTGAGCGCCCGCACCCAGAGTTCTTCGGAGCACAGTTCAAGACGTTTGTTTGTTTCACATAAATAAAACATAGCATAATAGTATTCAGCTTGTCCCTCAATAGAGTAGCAAATATAAATGCATAGGATACCTTCAAAGTTCATAAGAGTGACTAGATACAATAGTTAAAAACAAGCAATAACAAGTGATGCATCAATCAACAATTCTTGGGACAATGCACATAGAACTAAGAATGGCCACTATGCTCTCAAAGTAAGTGCATAAAGATAGAAGGTGGAGACTCAATATAATGGTGGAAGAAAGGCCTTTTGTAAAAGGAAGTAGGGATTCAAGTCTCATAAAGAGCTTCCAAAAATTATGTTACTTATAGCTTTCAGCTCTCATTGCCCCTATCATAAGCATCTTGAAGTGATTAAGGTTAAAGTGACACAACTAATTAATAGGATATGCTTGACAAGTTATAAACCGAAATCTCATGCCCCTTACTTACGAAGACCAATCCTCATGCTACTCAACTTCAGTCACGAGTAAGATCTTGTCATTGTAAGTACATGTGTATCATTAAGAACCGCCAATGGGGTACCCCTTGCACATGATACGAGAGATTTCACATAATCAAAATGACAAGGCAAGCAGACAATGAGCATCTCAGCGATCTTTTTATTTTCTATTTGCATATGTTTTTATTGAGGATGCTTCATAGAGTGCTCATTATGGTGATGCTGCAAGTTTCCACCATGATTAGGCATGGCTTAGGCTAGCGGCCTAGGCGTTTCTCTAACACACATACAAACTCCATGATCTTACAAGTTCCACTTTTATTTCACACCGCCGGGATTCGTAAGCAAAAGAACATGATATAAACGGGGTACAAAGTACAAGTGCAATGTTGAAAGCGTTCCCCATGGTACATGGTTCTCCTAATTTCAACTTATAAAGTGCAAGCATATACGCAACAAAGAAGGACCCAATGGTTCAAGTTTATTAGAGGCAAAAAGTAAAGTGTGCCATCAAGTTTGTGAGAGCTTTAATCACTAGTTTTCTCATAACAAGTGGAACGTAAACAAAAGCATGAATATACTTGGAATAGCATAAGCTAGTAGGTAGGTATGGTGGACTCTTTGGAATAAATTGGTTTAGGGAGTTGGATGCATGAGTGGAACTCATACCTTGTTGTGGAGGCTAGCAAAAGACTGGGAGTGACAAACTAAGAGAGCAATAATGGCCATAATCATGCAGAGCGACAAAACATCATTGATCAAAGCATAAAGTGATACTACAAGTTGAAAACTAAAGTATCATAAAGGCTATGGTGACTTGAGACAGTCATAACATGGTGTGAGCATGTGCCAAGTCAACCCAAATAAAGCATCAAAGGAGAATACCATTATACTATGCTTTAATATGCTATAACAACGCATGATTCATCCAAGGCACATTAAGAAATCTCAATTGTTTATAACAAGTCATGCTACAGCAAAGAATACTAAGCATAAAGCCAAAACAATATCAAGCAAGGCATGACAAAGCATAGCCACAGTCAAGAACGAGCTCTTTTTACCACAAAAGCATGAACTTTCCTACTCTTTTCCAAACCAAACAAAACTATTTGCAAACCAATGTATGAAAGAGGGGGTCCAACCAACTTATTCAGAAAACTAAGCAAACCAAGCAAACTAAAAACCAAAACAAAAATGAAAAAGAAGACGCTCCAAGAAAAACACAACTGTGCAACAATAAAAATGAAGCGTTTGGAAGAAACCTGGGATTTTTATTGATGAAGAAGGGGATGCCTTGGGCATCCCCAAGCTTTGACGCTTGTACTTCTTGGATATTTCTTGGGGTTACACGTATGTCATCCCCAAGCTTGAGCTTTAGTCCATCCTTCATCTCATTACTCATTCCTTCCATACACCTGAAAGTTTTCCTTCATACAAAACTTCACACAATCTCATTAGCAATATTAGTGCACTTAAGATAAATAAGTCTTAAGGTTCAGTTCTAACACCAAATAAACTTCCATTAGAACACTAGATACTGTAGCACTTCCCTCAAAAAGCTCAATTCCCCAAAAGAACTCAAGAAGGAACCAACAAGAAGCAAATGCAGAAAATGGCAGAAATCTGTCAAAACAGACCAGCAGGTAAATAAGAATTTTTTCGAAGACCTTCTGTTGCTCAAATAAAAAAGTGTTGAACTAACTAAAGTTAGATAACAACCTGGGGAAGAAGCACAAAAAATTACAGCTCAATCCTACGTACAGAGCTCTCTCAGGAATTTTTATGGTGAAGCACAAAAATCTGTTTCGGGACAGCAACTTTCTCAATCATTACTTCACTCCCATTAGAGGTTACTCTTGGCACAATAAGCAAATAAAAATGATAAGGATAGGTTATTACTGAAATAATAACTTCCAAGACTCATCTAAAACTCTTGGGTTATCTCCCAACAAGTACTTTTCTTTAACGCCTTTAAGTTAGGCATAAGAAGCAAAGAAAGAATCAAGTGTTCTCAAATGAAGAAGCATTGAGATCAATACCAGAAATATTTTCAACAAGGCAAGGTATATCATCCAAGTAAGTTCTAGAGGATCCTTTCTCAATGCTCTTGGGTTCACTATTCTCATCAAAAGGGTTTGTAGGAACAATCCAATCAAGATTCTGTTCTACGGCATCATGTATTGCTACTAGTTTAAAGGGTATTGGTATCTTAGGTTCCTCCCCATTAGGTTCGGTTTTGTTCATCTTTTCTCGTGTACCAACAACATCTACACATGAGCCTAGCATACTGAAACATTCAAAAAAAAATCTAGCTTCCTTTGCAACATCATAGAACTCCTTAAACAAAGTTTCTAGAATAAAATCCCTCTTTTTAGGATCCTCAATTTCTTTAAGCTTAAGAAACATTGCTTGCATTAAGGGGTTGAGGTTAACAAACCTAGATTCTAACATGTGAATTAAAGAAGCTGCAGCAATCTCATAATTTGGAGCAAGTTCTACAAGGGATCTATCCTCAGTATCTTCATGTTTGCTAACATGATTAAAGAATTCTTCAATATTATCTTTCCCAATTATAGAACCACTACCAATTGAAAGGTCTTTCAAGGTGAAAGTAGGGGTCAACATGGTGAGCTAAGGAAGAGGTGACAACTAAAGGAGACTTAATTTTTTTGTGTTTTTCGTAAAGAAAGCAAACTTGTAAAACTAATTTTTTGTGTTTTTTGAATAACAAAACAAGCAAACAAAGCAAAAAAGAAAACTAAGAAAAACAAAAAAAACAAAGTAAAGAGATTGGTGATGAGGGACTCCCCTTGTGAAGATGTCCTTGACTCCCCGGCAATGGCGCCAGAAAAATCTTTAATGGCGTGTAGTTGACGTGGGAGTTTCTTCTTCGTTCCCCGGTAACGGCGCCAGAAAAATGCTTGATGGCTCAATGCACGGCGCCCAGAAAAGTGTTGATGGCTCGTGGTTGATGTAGAGCTCATTGGGAACCCCAAGAGGAAGGTATGATGAGCACAGCAACAAGTTTCCCTCAGTATGAAACCAAGGTTTAATCGAACCAGTAGGAGCAAGGAAACACCCCAAAGGTGTTACTAGCTGAGCTTTGGCAGGGCGTACTACCGGTGCTAGTAGCAACATGGAGACCTGCACAACACAACCACAGAACTTTGTCCCCAACTTGCGATGAGGTTGTCAATCTCACCGTGCTTTGCGGAAAACAAAGGATTAAACGTATCGAATGGAAAGAAGTAAAAGTTTGCAGAAAGTAAACACAAAGCATTAAAAGATTGTAGATTGTATGTAAAAGACAAGGACCGGGATCCATAGTTCACTAGAGGTGGATCTCCTTAGATAGATAACATGCTGGGTGAACAAATTACAGTGGGGCAATTGACAAACACCGAGAAAGGAATACATGCATATACTAATCATCTTGACTCCTTTGAGACTTGATTGGGCATTACAACATAATACATAGACCGCCATCCAACTGCATCTATGACTAATAATCCACCTTCAGATTATCATCTGAACCCCCTCTAGTATTAAGTTGTAAGCAACAGATTATTGCTTTACGAACTGCGTGTAAAGTAAACAATATGATTGTTCTATGAACAAAGGATTGTTGTTTTCTCCCTAGTAGCAACAGCACATCTAGTACCTTAGAGATTTCTGTCACTTCCCAGTTACGAGCCATGAACCCACTATCGAGCATAAATACTAACTCTTGGAGTTGCTAGCATCTACTTGGCCAAGATAGCTACTAACAACGGAAAGCATGCAAGATCTCAAATAACAAAGACATGATAGAATCAATAATCAATCCGAAATAGCATCTCAATATCCATCGGATCCCCGCAAATACAACATGTATGGATTACAAAAAGATGATCTTGATCATGAACGGAGCTCACCAGATATAAACATGAAAGCACAAAGGAGGAGAAACCAGCCATCTAGCTACTACATGGATCCGTAGTCCAAGGATGAACTACTCACGCATCACACCAGAGGCTTGCATGGTGATGAAGAAGGCCTCCAGGGTGAATTCCCCTCTCCGTCAGGGTGCCGGGAAGAGCTTTAGATCCCTCCCGATCTAGGGATGGGGACGACGGCGGCTATAGACTCTTTCGTGGATTTTTGATCGGGTACTTAGGGTTTTTGTCCTGAGGGCAATATATAGGCAGAAGGAGAGGCCGAGGTGCAGAGGCCACACACCACCTGGCGGGCAGGCCTGGCCGCGTGGCCAGGTGGTGTGGTGGCTCCCTGGACCTTCTCCGTCTCGTATTCTGGCACTTGATCCCTTCCAGAAAAATAAGCACTTTGGCTTTTGTCCCGTCCAATTCCAAGAATATTCATTTTCTGACTTTCCTGGAACCAAAAACAGCAGAAAACAGGCGGTAGCCTGTGGCTCTTGTTAATAGGTTAGTCCAAGAAATCATATGAAAAGTACTCCAAAGTTGGAACAAAACACAAGAAAGTGGATAAAACCAAGCATGGAACATCAAAAATTATAGATACATTTGCAATGTATCAATTAGTCGCACCTGAGCACTATCGTAGGTGTGAGTTGTACCCGGTCCCACTATATCGTAGCTTCACAGAATGGTTCTTAAAACCATCTGTTTCCTTGTTGTGGTGTGTGTTTGTATTGTGTGTTATGAATGCATGAAAAGAAAGTTGTTAGTTTGCAAAACCTGAGTCAAACTTAAAGTTTAAAGCTTTTGACAAACCCATGAACCTTAGAAATTTTCCTCTTGTATCACTATCTATCTCAATCTCCAAATGACTCGTGGAAACCCCGGAGGAAGCAATTCATCTCAAGACCCAATGCTGCAAATTCTGCAAATGTTAGTTTCTGACCATGAAGTTGGAAGAGCTGAACATCAGGACAACTTAGCCACTCTTCAACAGATAGCTCAGATGGCCCACAATAATCAAAGTCATGGAAACCAAGATCACCATGGATCCAAACTTAAGAATTTCCAGAATACCAACCCACCCATGTTTAGTAAGTTCGAGGAGCCTATAGATGCTGATGATTGGCTACAAACCATGGAGAACAATCTGGAAGTTGCAGGAGTTGATGCTAATGAGAAGGTGTTGTTTGCCACCCACTATCTGTCCGGCTATGCAAGATCTTGGTGGAATAGTACTCGTACGATGAACGGAGGTCAGATGATGACTTGGGAGGAGTTCAAACTCAAGTTCAGCAGGACCCATGTGCCCCCGGGTCTAATCAAGAGGATGAGAGATGAATTCAGAGATCTGAAGCAAGGAAGGATGACTGTGGTTGAGTACCATGATAGATTTCTGTCACTAGCTAGATATGCCCCAGATGAGATTGACACAGAAGCAAAGAAGAAAGAGAGATTCCTGAACGGACTACATGATGAGATGCATATAGTGCTAGTCAACATTGCATTTGATGACCTTGAAGCCTTAGTGGATTCTGTAATTCAGATGGAAGGCAAGATCAACCAGGCCAGTGAGAACTGCAAGCGCAGGATGATGCATCAACCAGGACCCCACCATACCCCGAAGTATCGCCCCAGCCCGTCTGCATGATATGCACCTAGAAACAACAGACCCCCAATGAACCGTCCGAACTGTCCCAACCGTGGAGGAGGAAACTCAAGGCCTGCAGGAAACCACAACAACAACCCCGGGAACTCCAACAATTTCAACCGTGCACCGCCCAAGTCCAACAACAACAACAATACTTCCCCAAGGACTGGAAGCAATGTTGTGTCTGTCGTAGGGAAAGACAAGTCAATGATAACTTGTTTTGAATGTAGAGTCACGGGTCACTACTCCAACAGGTGTCCCAAGAAGCTTGCCGCAACAACCAATGTGACTGTACATGTCCAACAGCAACGTCGTGTCTAGCCTCGAAAGAGATTCGCCCCAGGAAACCCGCACAACCGTAATGGCCATATGTTCCACATGAATGCTGAAGAAGCCCAAGAAGCGCCAGATGTCGTGCTGGGTATGTTTTCTATTAACTCAGTTCTAGCAAGAGTGTTGTTTGATTCTAGAGCATCGCACTCGTTTGTTACAGAAGAATTTGCATGCACTAGTAAGATCCAACCAACCAATCTGAAGCATGTTATGATAGTTCAAATCCCTGGTTCAACCACCAAAGCTAGAAAAGTTTGCAAAGCAGTACCTATCAGAATACATGGGATAGATTTTTATGCCAATCTAATAGTACTTGGAACCAAAGGTTTGGAAGTAGTGCTAGGGATGGATTGGATGTCAAAACATCAAGGATTAATTGACTTTGCTAAGAAAGCCATAACCATGACTAGTAGCACCGGAGTATCAGTAGAACATGTATCTGAGACTTTGCCCCATCAATTCAAGTGCAACAAGAGTCTAGACAAAACCACCCTTGACCATGTCAGAGTAGTCTGTGAATACCCCGACGTGTTCCTAGATGAATTGCCCGGTATGCCCCCAGATCGGGATATTGAGTTTATCATTGAATTAGTCCCTAGAACCAGACCCATAGCTTAGAGACCCTATAGTATGAACCCATCTGAACTAGTGGAGCTGAAGAAGCAACTCGATGATATGCTGGGAAAAGGACTGATTCAACCAAGTGCATCGCCATGGAGATCACCTGTTCTGTTTGTTGATAAGAAGGATGGTGCCAACCGTCTTTGTACGGATTATCGGAAATGAATGACATCACCATCAAGAACAAGTACCCTTTGCTGAAGATAGAAGATTTGTTTGATCAACTGACTGGTGCCAGAGTGTTTTCTAAGATTGATCTTAGAACTGGTTATCATCAATTGAAAATCCATGCAACGGATATCCCAAAGAATACCTTCACCACCAGATATGGATTGTATGAGTACAATGTCATGTGTTTTGGATTAACCAATGCCCCCGCTTATTTCATAAACCTCATGAGTAAGATTTTTATGAATTTTCTGGATATGTTTTTCGTGGTGTTTATCGACGACATTCTGATCTACTCCAAATCAGAAGAGGACCATGAGCAACATCTAAGAACCATCCTTGAAACCCTTAGGGAGCATTAGTTGTATGCCAAGTTCAGCAAGTGTGAATTCTGGTTAAAAGAAGTAGGATTCCTAGGCCATATCTTGTCGGCAGGAGGAGTCGGTATCGATCTTGCCAAGATCAAAGATGTTGAGGAATGGAAAGCCCCGACCACCCAAACCGAAGTCCGCGCATTTCTTGGATTAGTCGGACACTACCACAAGTTCGTTGAAGGACTTTCAAGCATCGCAAGACCAATGACCTAGTTTCTGAAGAAAGATAAGAAGTTTGAATGGACTGACAAATGTGAAGCAAGTTTTCAAGACCTCAAGAAGAGATTGATTTTAGCCCCAATTTTGATCATGTCGAATATCAAGAAGCCTTTTGATGTGTATTGTGACGCATCCAAGATTGGTCTCGGATGTGTACTGATGCAAGAAGGCAAATTCATATCCTATTTGTCCAAATAATTGAAGCAACATGAGCAGAACTACCCTACCCATGACCTAGAACTGGCAGCCGTAGTTTTAGCTTTGAAGACATGGCGTCATTACCTTATGGGTAACCGCTATGAGATTTATTCAGATCACAAGAGTCTGAAGTATATTTTCACCCAGAAGGAGCTGAATATGAGGCAAAGGAGATAAATTGAGTTAATCAAGGATTATGACCTTGACATTCACTATCACCCCGGCAAAGCCAATGTGGTAGTGGATGCTCTTAGCAGATTGCCGTGTAGATTAAATACCATGATAAAGGCAGCCCATCCAACTCTACATGAGGAGATGGAGAATTTCAGAGTGGAGCTAGTTAGCGAAGGATTCTTAGCTAGCATAGAACTCCAACCAACTTTGATTAGTCAGATAAAAGAGCCCTAGAAAGGAAACGCAAGTATCGATGGAATCAAGCATCGTATCGGAACAGGAGGTACCTAGATTTACCGAAGATGAAGAAGGAGTTATGTGGTACAAAGGACGTATCTGTGTGTGATGACCCACAAGTATAGGGGGTGTATCGCAGTATTTTCGAGGGAAGTGAAACCCAATTTATTGATTCGACACAAGGGGAGCCAAAGAATATTTATAAGCTTTAACAATTGAGTTGTCAATTCAGCTGCACCTGGAAACAATCTTGCTCACAGCAGTTTATCAGTAGCAACAGTTTTGTAGTAGGAATAGTAAAGTAACAGCAGCAGTAAAGTAAAGATAGCAGTAACAATAGCAGTAAACAATAGGATTCGAGTGTGGTAGGCATAGGGATGGATGGATGGTCGTTGCATGGACAAGACAATTCACATAGCAATCAGAACATAGGGTAATTGCAGATAAATAAGATAAAGCATCCAAGTACTAGATTATCGTAGGCATGTATTCCATATATAGTCATATGTGCTCGCAATGAGAACCTACACAACATCTTTTCTCCTGCCAGCCCGTTTGCAGCGGGGCCTCAAGGGAACTACTGGCAATTAAGGTGCTCCTTTTAATAGAGCACCGGAGCAAAGCATTAACACTTCGTGAACACATGTGATCCTCACATCAAAGCCATTCCCTCCGGTTATCCCGATTTCTGTCACTTCGGGGCCATTGGTTCCGGACAACAACGTGTGTATATAACTTGCAAATAAGACATAAACAATACTATCATAATGAATCAATAACATGTTCAGATCTAAAAGCATGGCACTCAGGCCCTAGTGACAAGCATTAAGCATAACAAGTCGCAACAAAGTCATAAAGCACTAATAGAAGATACTAGGCACCATGCCCTAATAATCTGAAGCCATTACATGAATGATCTCATCCAATCCCTACCATCCCCATAGCCTACAGCGGGGGATTACTCACTCATAGATGGGGGAAACATGGATGGTCGATGGAGA
The DNA here is from genome assembly GCA_023614405.1 of Avena insularis. Lineage (NCBI taxonomy): Eukaryota > Viridiplantae > Streptophyta > Magnoliopsida > Poales > Poaceae > Avena > Avena insularis. Next base: position 86,569,123 of record CM042696.1, on the reverse strand, counting down.
AGCGATGGTGACGATGATGGCGATGATCTCCTCCAATTCCCGTCTGGCGGGTTGCGGTAACGGAGTTCTAATCTTGTTTCGTGGAATCTGGTGGTGGCGGCGGAGCGGAACTCCTTCTGGAAAAACGTCGAACCCCCCTGAGTTTTTGGTCAGAAGGCAACTTATAAGCGAATAGGGAGACCGAGGGGGAGTCTAGGGCGGCCAGACCACCCCCTGGCGTGGTCTGGGCTTGCCCGCGTGGCCAGGTGGTGTGGCCTGGGCCCAGCCCCCCTCCGTCTCGTATTCTGGCTCCGGGAGTCTTCGGGTGAAATAGGATTTTTTGGCATATTTTCGGGGATTTTTCCTGATAGTTGATTTTATGCACAAAAAGTAGACACCAATGCAATTCTGCTGAAAACAGCGTCATTCCGTGTTAGTTGCATCCAAATCACACAAGTTTAGAGGAGAAACAATAGCAAAAGTGTTTGGGAAAGTAGATACGTTTTGGACGTATCAACTCCCCCTAAGCTTAGCTTATTGCTTGTCCTCAAGCAATTCAGTTGAAAACTGAGTGCGATAAAAGAACTTTCATGAACACATTTGCTTCATATGATGTATATATTCTCAGCATGTGATCAACTACTTAGACAATTCATAATAAGGAGTATGCAACTAAGTTTACTTAATAGGCAATGCAAACTATGAAGAGATTCCAACTCAAAAATAATAAGTAGCATGAAGCATAAACATAAGCAACATTACAATGCTCATAACAAGGTATGATAGAGTGGTATCTCGCTTGCCTTTGATTACGAATGCCAAGGCACCTCTGAAGTTCAAGTGATGACTAGAAGTAAAGATATCAAAGACACAAGCATCAAAGTCATAACACAAATAATCAAGGAATGAGACAAGCACAAAGAATGACAACTAAGCTCTCAACAAGGTGCTCGAAGAATATGTGGAGACTCAACAAGTACAAGAAAAGGTTTTGAATAATTTTAAAGGCTTCCAAATGCTGAAAGTATGGTACTTGTTAGATTTGAGCTCTCATTTCCCCTATCATAAGCATCTTTAATGTGGTTAAGGTGAAAGTGACACAACTAAGAGGATATGCTTGACAAGTTATAAATCGAAGCCTCATGCCCCTTACTTACGAAGACCAATCCTCATGCTACTCAACTTCAGTCACAAGTAAGCTCTTGTCATTGTAAGTATATACGTATCATAGAGAACCGCCAACGGGGTACCCCTTGCACATGACACAGGAGCTATCCCATAGTCAAAATGACAAGGCAAGCAGACAATGAGCATCTCAGCGATCTTTTTATTTACTATGTGCATAGATTTTTATTGAGGATGCTTCATAGAATGCTCATTATGGTTATGCTGCAAGTTTCCACCATGATTATGAAGAGAATATGCCCGAGAGGCAATAATAAAGTGGTTATTATCTTATTCCATGTTTATGATAAATGTTTATTTTGCATGCTATAATTGTATTGATCGGAAACATCAATACATGTGTGTTTAATAAACAAAAGAGGGTTCCTAGTTATGCCTCTCTTATAGACTAGCTTGTTGATTAACAATATGATCAAGGTTTCCTGATCATAGACATTGGATGTTGTTAATAACAAGGTCACACCATTGGTGGAATGATGTGATGAACATTCATCCGAAGTATAGCATTACGATCAAGTCATTATGTTTATATTGCTATAACATCATACGAAGTAATCTTAGTCCTTAGACCATGAGATCATGTTAATTGCTAACACCGGAAGAGTATCTTGATAACATCAAACGTCACACTGTAACAGAGTGACTATAAAGGTGGGTTCAGTGCTACGAAGGTGTTATGTTGAGGCTCATGGATCAAGAGTGGGATTTATCCATCTCGATGACGGATAGATATACTCTGGGCCCTCTCGGTGATATCACATTGAAATAGCTTGCAAGCAAGTGATGTGATCACTAGAATGTTATATCACGGGAACGAGAAAAGAGTGCATGTCGGTAACAAGATCAAACTAGGTATGGAGATACCGATGATCGAATCTCGGACATGTAATATATTGCGAGACAAAAGGATTTAGTTACTAGCGTTAAAGGTTCTCACGATCACAGAAGTCATCGTTGAATGTGTAGGAGTCAGTATGGATCTCCAGGTCCCGCTTCTGATTATTGATTTGAGAGGGGTCTCGATCATGTCTGCATTATTCGCGAACCGTAGGGTGACATACTTAAGGGATACCGACACCATTTGGAGCAAATATATTTCAGATAAAGATTTAAGAAAGCGCTGGAATTATTTCAATAGACACTGAAACTGTTTCGGGTGAAATTGCTGAAATTGGTTCTGCATGTAATATTGAAATGTTGCAGGAGGTTTTATGTGAATGTTTGTTAATTAAAGTAATTAACAAAATTCTGACTAAAAATAATAAAAGAGTTTTATTAAATGAGAGAGCATTAAATTTGGAGAAATTTAATGCATTTAAAGTGGAGACTTTAAAAGAGAATGTGAAGGGGCAAATTTATGTGGAGGGAGGAGGTGAAGAGTCACCTCCTCCATGCGCCGGCCATGAAGGAGGGGCACCCCCCTCCTCCTATAAAATGCCACCCTCTCCTCACTTCTCACACACACCTCCTTGTGAAGGATCTCTCTCCCCCTCTAGTATTATTCCCCCATGGTCTCGGATTAGCGAGATACATGTTCCCGGTGGCTTTATCTGGAAAGGAGTTGCTGCTTCCGCTGCTTTGCTGGAGCGAGGGACGGAGGTTGTCGGGGTACCGGACATGTGTGTGATCACGGATGCACCGCTGCTTTGCGGTGCTGGACTTGGTGATGCTGGAGCTGGATCTGATGGACGTGCTGGGGCCGGACCTGCTGGACTTCATCACGATCTTGAGATCGGCAAGTGTACGATTACATAAACCACGAGTTCCTAGTCGTTAACAAATCTCGTTGTCTACGAGGGTAAGTTCTCGTTGGATGTATGTCCACCCGTTGCTTTGTACCTAGTAGATAGATCTTGGCGTGTAGTTCACACCGTAGGAAATTTTTGGTTTTCTATGCTGCGGACCCAACAGTGGTATCAGAGCCTGATCTATGCTTAGGTGCTTAGCACGGGTAGTACACATATGTTGATATGTGGGCGATGATGATCATGTTATTGCATCTTCTATGTATTTTGTCATAGTGGGATGAAGCGGCTCGGACCAACCTTACATGTCATCGTACATGAGACCGGTTCCATGACTGACATGCAACTTGTTTTGCATAAGTGGTTGGCGGGTGTCTGTCTCTCCTACTATAGTCAATATCTGATTTACAACGAGTTGCTAATAACTTAGTTATCCTCGTTGTGGTTCATGTTCGTAGGTAAGAACGGTTCTATCTCCGAAAGCCCTAAGCCACGTAAAACTTGCAATTGATAAATTAGAGGCGTCTAGTTTAGATCGTTGTTGGGCTAGTGTCTTGATATGGTATTGTTGTAAGTAGATGTATGATAGATACTTTTACAACACATTCAACGTGTAAATTCCATAGACCTTGGCCTTACACACAAAGGAATGATAGAGATCATACCACGATGCAAATGATAGAGATCAAATGCATGGACCATATCATCTCACTTTACACATTAGATGTTTGCATCTTATACTGCTAGTTTGGCGCTTTCTGTAGCATTGTAAGATGATCCCTCTTTTAGATATCAAGATAAAAATGTGTTCTTCCTTAAGTATGCACCGTTTTGTGGATCATATTTCAAGACATCACATGATGATCGGGTGTACTCGACTCTACGCTTTCATACGAACGGGTGTAAGACAGTTTTACACATGCGAGTACTAAGGTTCTTACTTGGCGAGCCTAGCATGTACATACATGGCCTCGGAACACGGACCGAAAGGTTAAGCATGAGTCATATAGTTGATATGATGCCCATATAGATGCTCGCCTTTGAAGCTACATCAACTCACGTGATGATCGGACTTGGTGTAGTGGATTTGGTTCATGTAATCACCAAAAAGGCACGAGGGATGTCGTTTTTGAGTGGGAGTTCATTTCTAATTTGGATTAGTTGAACCAAATTTGTCATAAATTAAATCAAAGTGAATTTGCATAGTTTGTTGTAGTCATTGGCATTCGTTTTCTACCTTATGCTTAGTTTTTATTTGAGATATAAGAACTATAGAATTCTGGATATTTACTTTACGAACTGGTATCGTATTGTTTTGAATGTCAATTTAAAGTTTATATGTCCTATTGCAAACTTTCAGCAAACTCTATTTACTCCATGAAGTTTAATAAGTAGTATTGAATCAAGAGTAAGAATTCCAATGTTAGTATCTAAAGTATCATGTTTGCCTCCATGATTATTGATATTCAAAAAGTTGTTTTAATATCAAGATTATATTGGAGCTGGAAATTGTTTCAGAAACCATCATGTGTGAAAGATATTGTGATATCTGAAACAATGTTTTTGGTTGCATTATGATAGAGTATAATTTAGCAAAATACATGTTCTCATATTGTATGAGAATTTGTGAAGGATGGAGATGTTAGGCATCCGAATCTACCAAAAAGGTTTTGGGAACTGATATTATACTCGCGATTCTTCCTTATAGGCTATAGTAGCTTGATTATGAAAGTTGTCATGATAAGGATGAATAGAAGATGTAAGTAAAATGTTTACTACACTAATAGATTACTAAAGAATGGATTTTTGAAAGAACACCAAACATTTGATGATGGTGATCCACTTCAAAGTGCAAGTCCAAAGGCATTAGTATTTGACTATATACGCTTTGTACCATGTGTTATGTTGATGACACCACTATTGATGTTGATAGATTCATTTAAAAGAAAAAGGAATTGCTGAAAGAGAATCTATAAAATATTTGGCAGAAAATATAAGGTTGGAGATGTCCAACTTAGGTATATAGAAGATATACATGTTATGGATATATTCCTTGCTTGTTAAACAATGTGTTCTTAGGTATTGGATACCGGTATTGGATACCGAATTGGTTGGTATGAAGTGTCATACAGGACAACGAAATTCATGAACTACAATAGCCTAAGTAACCAGCAAAAGAATGAGTGATGATGTTCATCGAAAACAAATAAAGTGTTATTGTGTTTTTCGTTGTCATCAAACCAAGCCTTCAAGATTTGTTTAAATAATTGTTATTTTGTTCCGGTATCATGAGAATAATGGCTGTTCAAATAATTACCGTATTCCATAAAGGATGGATGAACTTTTACAAGTCTAGTTGGAGAAATCACATCCATAAACACTATTGCTAAAATGTCGCAAGACAAATGATTGAAAGATCACTTATGAAGTGACATCGCTGTTTGAATTATATTTGAAAGAAAACATGAAGAAACTCCATGTTGATGGAATTTTGGAGTCCTTGATTTTGATCAATTGACGCATGTGAGACTTTCCTCGAGATAATTGAAACTTCGTTCATAGGCCAAAGAGGAACGGATGACTGGCTTATTGGAAATTGTGCATGCTGATGTGCATTAGTCCATTATGTGTAGCCATATGCGATGGGTCTTTTTGCTTCATATGATTTCTTCAAGAATTTGAGTGAATATATCTGTATATTTACTTAATAAGGAAGAAGTATGAAACATTTGAAAGTTGTTCAAAGACTTTCAAGATGAAGTGAAAAATCATTGTAACAAGAAAATAAAGAGTTTATGATTCGATCATAAAGGAAGATATTTGAGTTACATGTTTAGCAAAAACACCTAAGACTTGAGGAATTGTTCCATGATTTGTGTTTCCCGATAAACCATAGGAGTATGGCATATTCGAGAGATAAAATCAAACCATGTTTGACATGGTAAGATCAAGGGTGTCATTTATAAAATTGCCATTATGTTTTAAGGATTGAAGCTTTAGAGACTACCGCTTTTACACTGAAAAGATCACCATTGTGATCCATTGAAATGACACCATATGAGTTATGGTTTGGGATAAAACCCGAATTTTCTTTTCTTAAATTTTGGTATGCTATGCATAAGTAAAATGTTTACAACCAAAGTCGGATAAGCACGTCTTTGTAGGTTATCCCAAAGAATTTGTTGGGAATTTCTCCATAACACCAAGGACAAAAGAGTTTGTTACTTGGAACGTCAAGTTTCTTGAGAAGGAATTTTTCGTGAAAAGTTAATTGGGAGGACAATAGAACTTTGATAAGGTTGTTGAACCTTAGCTATATGTGCTAAGTAGCACAGCGCCGGAAAGTGTCCCGGTGGAGGCCACAATGCTCATGGCTCTCGTGATTACAAAAGGTGTGATCTCGAAGATTAGAGTTCCTATAGAACCGTGCAGGGTTCAGAAGAATCAAATAGTAAGATTTGATAAGCAAGTCATTATTGTTTTGACAATGATGAACCAACTACATGCAAAGAAGCAATGATGGGCCCTGACTCCATAAAATGACTAGAAGTCATAGAATCCGTGATAGTATCCATACACAAGAAAACAAGTTTCTGAACTTGGAAGACCCTCCGAAAAGGCGTGAAGCCTATCGGCCGTGTTTGGATCTATAAAGAAATAAGACATGGATGTTTAACATCTATGAAATATTCGACATGTCGGAAAGAAGTTTATGACAATGTTCAAGGAGTTGACTATGACAAGATTTGATCTTTCATAGCGATATATAGTCTTGACGGATTAATGTAGCAACCACTACATATAATATGGTATATGGTAGTTGAATAAACAAAACAAGGTTCTTCTAATAGAACGGTAACCTAGGACATGTACATGACATCGTCCGAAGGGTTTTGTTAATTCAAAGGGTATTAAAAGGGCATGTAAACTTCAATAGTTGAAGTAAGCATAGCGGAGTTGGAATCTTCACCATGATGAAACTGTTAAAAGAGTTTAAATTCATCGGAGATGATGAAGATGCTTGCATTTGCAAGAAATTAAGTGGGAGCGCTGAGACATATTTCTAATACATTATGTAGAGGACATATTGTTGATTGGAAATGATGTATCTTGAATTGACACAAGTTAAGGATTTCATTAAAATAAAATTTCGATGAAAGACTTGGGCAAACCCGGAATATTAGGCATCAATATCTATATGGATAGATTAAGGCGCTAATATGGTTGTGCCAGACATACATATATGAGATATTGAAAGGGTTCAATATGGAAACAACAAGAAAGATTCTTGCTGCATGGAAAGGATTGTATCAAAATTCAAGTGTTTCAACACTTGGTGAGTAAAATCACATGAGGATTTTGATCGATTATACCATGATATGTATATATCCAGAATGTTCTATGCTCTAAATGTTATGAGCATATACCAGAATGATTCATAAGATGATCATTGGACAATAGTAAAGATATTCCTATGAGATTTGGAAGAACTAAGAATATATAATGTATAAGTGACAAATAGTTAAAGGTAGTTCATTGTAAAGTGTTACATTGATACTAGTTTTGTCACAAGATACAAATTAAATTTATCTCAATTTAGACTATGGGTGGCACAATGTAATGGAAAGGATGTTCCATGATAGATTTGGATGAGTTCCAAAGTTGAGACATTGTGACCGATACTACAACAAAAGGCTAAGTATATGACTGCTATAGTAGCAGCAAAGGAGGGCATTTATGTTAAGTAGTTTGTTATCAAACTAGGTGTGGTTCAAAATAGGCTAATACTATGAAGATATATTGTGTGACAATAATATCAACATATTTTGAGCCGAACGAACTAAAGGTCTCACCAAAGGACCAAATCTATACAATGCCATCTCATTTGAGAATGAGTGATGCGTAGAGACGTAGAGACATGCAAATACACACGGACCTGAAACTGTCAGATCCAGAGATTATGTTAACCACTAGAAATAGCGTATATACAACACCAGAAAGCCATAGGTGTTCAGTACGCAAAGTTTTTCAAACTTGATTATTGACTCTAGTGCAAGTGGGAGACTGAAGGGAATATGCCCGAGAGGCAATAATAAAGTGGTTATTATCTTATTCCATGTTTATGATAAATGTTTATTTTGCATGCTATAATTGTATTGATCGGAAACATCAATACATGTGTGTTTAATAAACAAAAAAGGGTTCCTAGTTATGCCTCTCTTATAGACTAGCCTGTTGATTAACAAGATGATCAAGGTTTCCTGATCATAGACATTGGATGTTGTTAATAACAAGGTCACACCATTGGTGGAATGATGTGATGAACATTCATCCGAAGTATAGCATTACGATCAAGTCATTATGTTTATATTGCTATAACATCATACAAAGTAATCTTAGTCTTTAGACCATGAGATCATGTTAATTGCTAACACCGGAAGAGTATCTTGATAACATCAAACGTCACACCGTAACAGGGTGACTATAAAGGTGGGTTCGATTACTCTGAAGGTGTTATGTTGAGGCTCATGTATCAAGAGTGGGATTTGTCCATCCCGATGACGGATAGATATACTCTGGGCCCTCTCGGTGATATCACATTGAAATAGCTTGCAAGCAAGTGATGTGATCACTAGAATGTTATATCACGGGAACGAGAAAAGAGTGCATGTCGGTAACGAGATCAAACTAGGTATGGAGATACCGATGATCGAATCTCGGACATGTAATATATTGCGAGACAAAAGGATTTAGTTACTAGCGTTAAAGGTTCTCACGATCACAGAAGTCATCGTTGAATGTGTAGGAGTCAATATGGATCTCCGGGTCCCGCTTCTGATTATTGATCTGAGAGGGGTCTCGATCATGTCTGCATTATTCACAAACCATAGGGTGACACACTTAAGGTATACTGACACCATTTAGGAGCAAATATGTTTCAGATAAAGATTTAAGAAAGCGCTAGAATTATTTCAATAGACACCAAAACTGTTTTGGGTGAAATTGCTAAAATTGGTTCTGCATGTAATATTGAAATGTTGCAGGGGGTTTTATGTGAATGTTTGTTAATTAAAGTAATTAACAATATTTTGAATAAAATTAATAAAAGAGTTTTATTAAATAAGAGAGCATTAAATTTGGAGAAATTTAATGCATTTAAAGTGGAGACTTTAAAAGAGAATGTGAAGGGGCAAATTTATGTGGAGGGAGTTACCACCACATGAATGGAGGAGGTGAAGAGTCACCTCCTCCATGCGCCGGCCATGAAGGAGGGGCACCCCCCCTCCTCCTATAAAAGGCCACCCTCTCCTCACTTCTCACACACACCTCCTTGTGAAGGATCTCTCTCCCCCTCTAGTATTATTCCCCCATGGTCTCGGATTAGCGAGATACATGTTCCTGATGGCTTTATCTGGAAAGGAGTTACTGCTTCCGCTGCTTTGCTGGAGCGAGGGATGGAGGTTCGGACGGCGGTGCTAGACTTGGTGATCTTTGAGCTGGATCGATGGGCGTCTTTGGGCTGGACTTCATCACGATCTTGAGATCGGCAAGTGTACGACTACATCAACCACGAATTCCTACTCCTTAACAAAGCTTGTTGTCTACGAGGGTAAGTTCTCGTTGGATATATGTCCACCCGTTGCTTCGTACCTAGTAGATAGATCTTGGCGTGTAGTTCACACCGTAGGAAATTTTTTGTTTTCTATGCTGTGGACCCAGCAGATTAGGCATTGCTTAGGCTAGCGGCCCAGGCGTTTCTCTAACATACATACAAACTCGATGATCTTACAAGTTCCACTTTTATTTCACACCGCCGGGATCCATAAGCAAAAGAACATGATATCAACGAGGTACTAAGTACCAATGAAATGTTGAAAGCGTTCCCCATTAAACATGGTTCTGCTAACTTCAACTTATAAAGTGCAAGCATATACGCAACAAATAAGGACGCAATGGTTCAGGTTTATTAAATGCAAGAAGATAAAGTGTGCCATCAAGTTTGTGAGAGCTTTACTAACTAATTTTCTCATAACAAGCAAACATTTTATTCGGAAGAAAACAAGGCATATTGAATATGCGCGGAAGTAGCAAATGATGCTAATAGGTAGGTATGGTGGACACTTTGGAAATAATTGGTTTAGGGAGTTGGAAACTTGAGTAAAACATACTCAGTGTAAGTGAAGGGTAGCAATAGTAAGGGAGCGACAAACAAGAGAGCAATAGCTATCATTATCATGCTTGCAACAAAACAGGACTAATCATGGCATGAAAGTGATTCAAGATCCTCAAGGCAAAATAATTCATCAAGGCTTAACTAATTATTACAGTCATGTGCATGCGTGAGCATGTGCCAAGTCAATTCAAATGAAACATTTAGAGGAGGATACCACGGTGTCATACCAATTTATGAATAGAGCAATGCAAGCAAACATTCATAAGACATGCTACAAACTATTAGCGAGCTGGAGCTAATCATACAAAAGCAAGAACTACTAAGCATCCAAAGATAACATACACCCTACATGAACAGACTAAGCATGCCCACTATGATGAGTGTATGTACAAAAATGAAAACAAATAGCGTTCGTTACCAGCCTCTTACCACGCCTCAAGTTGTCATTAATCCTCATTATTGCTCTTCACTTGTGTGGCTTGAATAATAATATGAAACCAATATCCACTGAGGACTGCTGAACCCTGTAGCAAACTTACAAAACCAAAGAAGAATGACAAATATTTTTGGTGTTTTCGATTTTTAAAAGAAGAACCAAAGAGGAAAAACAAGCAAAGCAAAAATCTTTTTAGGTTTTTTGAATAGTTTAAACAAAGCAAAAGGGAAAAGCAAACCAAGGCAAAAAGAACAAGCAAACCAAAGAGAAACAACAGAAATATTTTTGGTCTTTTTGTGTTTTAGAAAGCAAAAGCAAAAGAAAAAACAAAAACAAAAAAGAGAACGAAACATGAATATACAAAGTATCGACGCAACATGATAAGGAGATGAGTGCGATGTCGGTGTACCTCCCCCCAAGCTTAGGCTTTTGGCCTAAGTGTGTATCAATCCCAAGCCGGCCAAGATGATGTGTCACCGTAGTATGACGAGGAGATCCCCTCGTCCTGGTGCGAGCTCGAGTACGTCCCTCCGTAGTGTGCGGAGTAATCATAGGAGGGTACATCCTCCTGGTGCTGCTCGTGGAAACCCAGCAAGCGAAGCTGCTCGTCCACCTCCTCCTTGGAGCGCGACCACAGTCTCCTGTGAACACTAAACAAAGAAGGCTGTGGCAAAGGGATCTCCCTTTCATCCCCGTCAGTGAAAAGCATCCTATATACTAGACTGTTCAAATCAGAAGTAGCAGTGACAAAGTGATGAGTTTTCATAGCAACAAGGTCAAGCCTCTGTGGTGCCAGTACAGTATCATTGGGGTCCACTAAAAGACCTAATGCATTGACCATACCTGAGGCAATGATGCCCCCATAGATAGGCCCCTAGCAGCTAGGCGGCGAGCAATAAGCGAGCCAAGGTTGTACCGAGTATCATTGTTAAGCGCAGCAGCAAGGAAGGCTATATGATAGTTGGAGATATTACTTGTGTTCTCCCTACCTAGTACGCTAGTAGCAAGATAATATGCAAAGTATCTAAGAGAAGGGAGTTGGATATTTCTTATCTTTCCGCGCTGCGCCACGCGATCATCATCATTGGTCACTCATCGGTAAAGCTCCAGCAAATCAGCGGGTCACCCTTGAATTTTCTTCACGGTCCCTATCATGCTTACACCTACAATACTACAAAATCTCTCCAAAGTCATGGTGAAGGGCAGATTATAAATTTTGAAAGAGATAGTCAACGTGAAGCTCTCAACAAAGGTTTTGGTGAGCATAGCGTATTGCTTACTCTCATCTTGCATATATGAGGTCAAACCAACCCTCTTAATCAGTAGCAATAAATCATCAAGAATACCTGCAGCTTGTAAGAAAGTAAAACAAGGAAAAGTGGATGGGTGAGCATCCCCATCATCCCTTTCATTACCAATACGAGTTGCAATGAGATCTTCGTTGTATGATGGCCTAAACTGCGAGGCTGATCTTGAGGGCCTCGACCTCCTAGGTGCATCACTCTCAAATATCTCTTCAAAGGTATGGTTGTTCATGCTTGGTATTCTGAGATTTAAACACCTATTAAACAAGTGATTGCAAAGTAAATATAATGAAGGATTCTACTCATAGGGACTTGTAAGAGGCCTAAACATGCATCAAAACTATATCTCTAAGCATCAAACAAGCTTTGAAGCTCTCATAACATGTCACCTACAGCAGCAAAATACTCAAGATATAATCCACTAAACACAAATCTACATGGACAAGGGGAGGAGTCACATACCAGGGAACAAGTGCTCCAAATTTCAGCAACAAAGAAGGGTCGGGAGAGAGAAGAAAGTGGCAGGTGAGAGAGTTAGTGGAGGGCCAGGGGTGGCCCACACCATGGCATGGCGCCACCTGTGCCACTGTGTGGTGAGCCTGCCTGGTGGGTCCCCTGGCACCTCCCAGGTACTCCTCTGCCCCTTTTTTCACGTAAAAATTTAATATGAATTTTCTGGAATTTTTCGAGACACTTTATTTTTGGGCAATTTTCAGGCATAGATGAATGATTTTCTCACAGACAGATTTTTTTTTTGAAATCATGCAATGACAAAACAAGGCTAGAACTATAGGAGTTCTAAGACACTCTAACATGCAAGCAACTAACAACAAGGAAGACTAAACGAAAACAAAAACTAAAATGGATAGAATAGAAGTAAACGGAGATAATCACGGTGAAAATATTGTTTTGTTCCATGAAATCCTTTTGTTAACAAGGTTGATCAGGTCTTGTTACCAAAACAATTTCATATGAGACAAAACTTTGTATTCCACTAATGATTATGTTACCTCAACCTTGATAGCAATTGTCCCAATCATAATAGTTTCAAATTTTTCTCTTGGTATGGGACAATATATTTCTCCAACTTGAATGCCCTCAACATGTTCAATTGAATTCAAACCATAAGTCCTTTTAATCTTCTTGGGGAAATAGACAGTATGTTCCTTGTCATTAACATTGAAAGTCACCTTTCCTAGATTACAATTAATAACAGCTCCTGCAGTATTAAGAAAAGGTCTCCCAAGAATAATAGACATATTATCATCTTCAGGCATTTCAAGCACAACAAAATCAGTTAATATCAAGCAATTATGAGCCACTTGAACAGGTACATCATCACATATACCAACAGGAATACCGGTAGATTTATCAGCCATTTGCAAAGATATATCAGTTGGTATCGGTTTTTCAAGTTGAAGTCTTTTATAGAGAGAAAGGCATAACACTAACTCCAGCTCCCAAATCACACAAAGCAGTTTGATGGGCAGTGTACGGCGCCAAAAAAGTGTGGTGCGGTGTTGATGTAGAGCTCGTTGGGAACCCCAAGAGGAGGGTATGATGAGCACAGCAGCAAGTTTCCCTCAGTTATGAAACCAAGGTTTAATCGAACCAGTAGGAGCAAGCAAACACCCCAAAGGTGTTGCTAGCTGAGCCTTGGCAGGGCGCACTACCGGTGCTAGTAGCAACGTGGAGACCTGCACAACACAACCACAGATCTTTGTCCCCAACTTGCGATGAGGTTGTCAATCTCACCGTGTTTTGCGGAAAACAAAGGATTAAACGTATCGAATGGAAGGAAGTAATAGTTTGTAGAAAGTAAACACAAAATAGTAACAGTTTGTAGATTGTATGTAAAGAAAAAGGACTGGGATCCATAGTTCACTAGAGGTGGCTCTCCTTAAGATAGATAACATGCTGGGTGAACAAATTATAGCGGGGCAATTGACAAGCATCGAGAAAGCAATACATGCATATACTAATCATCTTGACTCCTTTGAGATTCGATTGGGCATTACAACATTATAGATAGACCGCCATCCAACTGCATCTATGACTAATAATCCACCTTCAGGTTATCATCCGAACCCTCCAAAGATTAAGTTGCAAGCAACAGATTATTGCTTTTACTTAATCTGCGTAAAAGTAAACAATACGATTGTTCTATGAACAAAGGATTATTGTTTTCTCCCTAGTAGGAACAACACATCTAGTACCTTAGAGATTTCTGTCACTTCCCCAGATTACCAGAGGCATGAACCCACTATCGAGCATAAATACTAACTCTTGGAGTTGCTAGCATCTACTTGGCCAAGATAGCTACTAACAACGGAAAGCATGCAAGATCACAAATAACAAAGACATGATAGAATCAATAATCAATCTGAAATAGCATCTCAATATCCATCGGATCCCCGCAAACACAACATGCAGAATTACAAATAGATGATCTTGATCATGAACGGAGCTCACAAGATCTAGACATGAAAGCACAAAGGAGGAGAACCAGCCATCTAGCTACTACATGAATCCGTAGTCCAAGGATGAACTACTCACGCATCACAACGGAGGCTTGCATGGTGATGAAGAAGGCCTCCAGGGTGAATTCCCCTCTCCGGCAGGGTGCCGGGAAGAGCTTCAGATCCCTCCCGATCTAGGGATGGAGATGATGGCGGCTATAGACTCTTTCGTGGATTTTTTTTGATCGGGCACTTAGGGTTTTCGTCCCGAGGGCATCTTATAGGCGGAAGGAGAGGCCGATGGGGTGCTGGGGTCGGCCAGACCACCCCCTGGCGTGGGCTAGGCCTGGCCGCGTGGCCAGGTGGTGTGGCCGGCCCCTAGCCCTTCTCTGTCAGATTCGCATCGATGACTTCCGGAAAAATAGGCACTTTGGCTTTTGTCCCGTCCAATTCCGAGAATATTCATTTTCTGACTTTCCTGGAACCAAAAATAGCAGAAAACAGGCAGCTGGCACTTTGGCTCTTGTTAATAGGTTAGTCCAAGAAATCATATGAAAAGTACTCCAAAGTGTGGACAAAACACAAGAAAGTGGATAAAACCAAGCATGGAACATCAAAAATTATAGATACATTTGCAATGTATCAACATCCCCAAGCTTAGGTAAGTGATAAAAAGAAAGAATAATTTTTGAGGTGACATGCACCATCAAAGACTTGATCAAAGTATTTGTAAAACATTCAAAGCTGGGATCATAGTACTTCAATCATAACATGAAAGACAAAGTTCTAGCAATAATACAAAGAAACTATGATGCAACATGAAAAGGCAGAAACAAAAGATTCATGAATAACAATGCTTTGCAAGACGTTTGTTTGTTTCACATAAAGAAAACATAGCATAATAGCATTCAGCTTGTCCCTCATAGAGTAGCAAATAAAATTGCATAGGACACCTTCAAAGTTCATAAGAGTGACTAGATACAAATAGTTTAAAACAAGCAATATCAAGATATGCATCAATCAACTAGTCTTGGGACAATGCACATAGAACTAAGAATGGCCACTATGCTCTCAAAATAGGTGCATAAAGATAAAAGGTGGAGACTCAATATAATGGTGGAAGAAAGGCCTTCATAGAAGGAAGTAGGGATTCAAGTCTCATAAAGAGCTTCCAAAAATTATGGTACTTATAGCTTTCAGCTCTCATTGCCCCTATCATAAGCATCTTGAAGTGATTAAGGTTAAAGTGAACAAACTATGGTATACATGCTTGACGAAGTATAAGTCAGAAATCTCATATCCCTTGTATACGAGGGCCGCTCCTCATGCTACTCAAATTTAGTCACCGGTAAGTTCTTGTCATCGTAAGTACATGTGTATCATAGAGAACCGCCAACGGGGTACCCCTTGCCCGATGATATGGAAGAATCCCCATATCAAAATGACAAGGCAAGCAGACAACAAGCATCTCAGCAATCTTCTTATTTACCATGGGAATATGGTGCTTTTTTTCTCTCTTTCCTCTTTTCATAATCTCTTTTTTTTCTTTTTCTCTTTTTTCTCAATATAGGACTCTTTTTTTATAAGAAGAATGCTTCATAGACATCTCATTATGGTTATGCTGCAGGTTTCCACCATGTCAGCATGGATTAGACCAGCGGCCCAGGCGTTTCTCTAACACATATACATAACTCCATGGACTTACAAGCTCCTCTTTCATTTCACACCGACGACATCCATATACAAAAGAGCATGATATCATCTAGGTATAAGTACCAAGTGCAATGTTGAAAGTGTTCCCCATGAAAGCATGGTTCTGCTAATCCCCAACAAATAAGGGCAAGCATATACAACATAGACGACACAATGGTTCAAGTTTATTAAGGGCAAGAAAAGTAAAGTGTGCCATCAAGTTTGTGAGAGCTTTAATCACTAGTTTTCTCATAACAAGTTTAATTTGGAAGGTAAACAAAAGCATGAATATACTTGGAATAGCATAAGCTAGTAGGTAGGTATGGTGGACTCTTTGGAATAACTTGGTTTAGGGAGTTGAATGCATGAGTGGAACTCATACTTGGTTATGGAGGCTAGCAAAAGACTGCGAGCGACAAACTAAGAGAGCAATAATGGCCATAATCATGCAGAGCGACAAAACATCATTGATTAAAGCATAAAGTGATACTACAAGTTGAAAACTAAAGGATCATAAAGGCTTATGGTGACTTTATATAGTCATAACATGGTGTGAGCATGTGCCAAGTCAACCCAAATAAAGCATCAAAGGAGAATACCACTATACTATGCTTTAATATGCTAAAACAACACATGATTCATCCAAGTCACATTAAGCAATCTCAATTGTTTAAAACAAGTCATGCTACAGCAAAGAATACTAAGCATAAATCCAAAACAATATTAAGCATGGCATGACAAAGCATAGGCCACAGTCAAAAACGAGCTCTTTTTACCACATAAGCATGAACTTTCCTACTCTTTTCCAAACCAAACCAAACTATTTGCAAACCAATGTATGAAAGAGGGTGTCCAACCAATTTATTCATAAAACTAAGCAAACAAAAGCAAACGAAAAAACAAAATGAAAACGAAAAAGAAGACGCTCCAAGAATAACACAATTGTGCATGAAACAATAAAAATGAAGCGTTTGGAAGAAACCTGGGATTTTTATTCATGAAGAGGGGATGCCTTGGGCATACCCAAGCTTTGACGCTTGTACTTCTTGGATATTTCTTGGGGTGACACGCATGGCATCCCCAAGCTTGAGATTTAGTCCATCCTTCATCTCATTACTCATTCCTTCCATACACCTGAAATTTTTCCTTCATACAAAACATCACATAATCTTTATTAGCAACATTAGTGCACTCAAGATAAATAAGTTTTAAGGTTCAGTTCTAACTCCAAATAAACTTCCATTAGAACACTAGCTACTGTAGCACTTCCCTCAAAAAGCTCAATTCCCCAAAAGAACTCAAAAAGGAACCAACAAGAAGCAAATGCAGAAAATGGCAGAAATCTATCAAAACAGACCAGCAGGTAAAGATGAATTTTTTCGAAGTCCTTCTATTGCTCAAATCAAAAAGTGTTGAACTAAATAAAGTTAGATAACAACCTAGGGCAGAAGCACAAAAATTCAAGCCTCAAAAAGACGTTCGGAGATTTTACAAGAATTTTTACGATAAAGCACAGAAATCTGTTTCGGGACAGCAACTTTCCCAATCATTACTTCTCTCTCATTAGAGGTTACTCTTGGCACAAAAAGCAAATAAAAAGGGTAAGGAGAGGTTATTACTAAAGTAATAACTTCAAAGACTCATCTAAAACTTTTGGGTTATCTCCTAATAAGTACTTTTCTTTAACGCCTTTAAGTTAGGCATAAGAAGCAAAAAGAAGAATCAAGTGTTCTCAAATGAAGAAGCATTAAACCAAATTTTGTTTTCATAGGAGAGGCAACAAAACCTTCTCTCTCTTCTTAGGGAATTGTTCTATACCTTTCTTGAGTGGGAGTTTATATTTAATGGTTCCTTCTTTCATATCAATAATAGCACCTACAGTTCTAAGAAAAGGTCTTCCCAAAGTAATAGGACAAGAAGCATTGCATTCAACATCCAAAACATAGAAATCAACGGGGACATAGGCATTGTTAACCATAATAAGAACATCATTAAGACTCCCCATGAGTTTCTTTTTAGCATTATCATCAAGTGGGACATTTAAATAACAATCTTCAAGTGGAGGCAAATCAAGCATATCATAAATCCTTCTAGGCATAATAGAAACACTACTATAAAGATCACATAAAGCTTTGAAATCAAAGTCATTCACTTTCATATTAATGATGGGTTCCCAACCATCTTCTTGTTTTATAGGAATAGAAGCTTTATGTTTCATCTTTTCTTCTTTAATCTTTATGAGAGCATCAGCAATGTGTTTTGTAAAGGCCATGTTCATAGCACTAGCATTAGGACTTTTAGCAAGCTTTTGTAGGAACTTAATAACTTCAGAGATATTGCAACCATCAAGATCAAAATCAAATTTATCATCTAAAGTAGTAGAACTATTACTAGCCTCAACACTAGTGGTGATGATAGTAGAAACACTAATGTTTCTAGCAATTTCATCTTCTCTTTCCCACTTAGCATGTAATTCAGCTAATAGTCTAACATTTTCATCAATTCTTACTTGTATGGCATTAGTAGCTGCAAAGGGATTATCATTTGTTTCAAGTTTAGCAGCCATTTTACTCAAAGAAGATTGATCTTCAGCCAAAGATGCTATATTTCTTTCGGCATTAGAGAGTTTTTCCTCAATAGTTTTATTGAAAGCAGTTTGCTTACTAATAAAGTCCTTGAGCGTAGCTTCAAGTTCAGAGGGTGCACTCCTATTGTTGTTGTAAGAATTTTCATAAGCATTACCATTGTTGGGAGGATATGGCTTATAATTTTTGTTACCAAAATTACTCCTATAAGCATTATTGCCAAAGTTGTTATTTCTTATGAAGTTCACATCAACTTGCTCTTCTTGATCAACCAAAGAGGCTAAAGGAACATTATTTGGACCAATATGGGCTTTCCCATTAACAAGCATAGACATAATAATATCAATCTTATCACTCAAGGAGGAGGTTTCCTCAACAGAATTTACCTTCCTACCTTGTGGAGCTCTCTCAGTATGCCATTCAGAATAATTAACCATCATATTGTCCAGAAGTTTTGTTGCAGCACCCAAAGTGATGGTCATAAAGGTACCTCCAGCAGCAGAGTCCAATAGGTTCCTTGAAGAATAGTTCAATCCTGCATAAAAAGTTTGGATGATCATCCAAGTAGTCAGTCCATGAGTGGGACAATTCTTAACCAAAGATTTCATTCTTTCCCAAGCTTGAGCAACATGTTCATTATCAAGTTGTTTAAACTTCATTATTTCACTTCTCATAGATATAATCTTAGCTAGAGGATAGTATTTTCCAATGAAAGCATCTTTGCATTTAGTCCAAGAATCAATACTATTCTTAGTTAAGGAATTCAACCATTCTTTAGCTTTTCCTCTCAAAGAGAAAGGAAACAATTTTAGCTTAAAAATATCACCATCTATATCCCTATGCTTTTGCATCTCACAAAGTTCAACAAAGTTATTTAGATGGGAAGCAGCATCTTCATTACCAATACCAGAAAATTGTTCTCTCATAACAAGATTGAGTAAAGAAGGTTTTATCTCAAAGACAGTATCTTCAGGCATAGGTGGAGCAATAGGTGTGCTCATAAAATCATTGTTGTTGGTGCTAGTGAAGTCACACAACTTAGTGTTTTCAAGAGTAGTCATTTTTTTGTGTTTTCAAATAAGAAAGCAAACTTGTAAAACTAATTTTTTGTGTGTTTTTGATAAAGAAACAAGCAAACAAAACAAAAAGAAACTAAGCAAAACAAAAATAACAAAGTAAAGAGATTGGTTATGAGGGACTCCCCTTGTGAAGATGTCCTTGACTCCCCGGCAACGGCACCAAAAAAATGCTTGATGGCTTAGTGTACGGCGCCAGAAAAGTGCTGGTGTGGTGTTGATGTAGACCTCCTTGGGAACCCCAAGAGGAAGGTATGATGAGCACAACAGCAAGTTTCCCTCAGTTATGAAACCAAGGTTTAATCGAACCAGTAGGAGCAAGGAAACACCCCAAAGGTGTTGCTAGCTGAGCCTTGGCAGGGCACACTACCGGTGCTAGTAGCAACGTGGAGACCTACATAACACAACCACAGAACTTTGTCCCCAACTTGCGATGAGGTTGTCAATCTCACCGTGTTTTGCGGAAAACAAAGGATTAAACATATCGAATGGAAGGAAGTAATAGTTTGCAGAAAGTAAACACAAAACAGTAACAGTTTGTAGATTGTATGTAAAGAAAAAAGATCGGGTTCCTAGTCATGCCTCTCTTATAGACTAGCTTGTTGATTAACAAGATGATCAAGGTTTCCTGATCATGGACATTGGATGTTGTTAATAACAAGGTCACGCCATTGGTGGAATGATGTGACTAACATTCATCCGAAGTATAGCATTACGATCAAGTCATTATGTTTATATTGCTATAACATCATACGAAGTAATCTTTATCCTTAGACCATGAGATCATGTTAATTGCTAACACCGGAAGAGTATCTTGATAACATCAAACGTCACACCATAACAGGGTGACTATAAAGATGGGTTCAGTACTACGAAGGTGTTATGTTGAGGCTCATGGATCAAGAGTGGAATTTGTCAATCCAGATGACGGATAGATATTCTCTGGGCCCTCTCGGTGATATCACATTGAAATAGCTTGCAAGCAAGTGATGTGCTCCCTAGAATGTTATATCACGGGAACAAGAAAAGAGTACATGTCGGTAACGAGATCAAACTAGGTATGGAGATACCGATGATCGAATCTCGGACATGTAATATATCGTGGGACAAAGGGATTCAGTTACTAGCGTTAAAGGTTCTCACGATCACAGAAGTCATCGTTGAATATGTAGGAGTCAGTATGGATCTCCAGGTCCCGCTTCTGATTATTGATCTGAGAGGGGTCTCGATCATGTCTGCATTATTCGCGAACCGTAGGGTGACATACTTAAGGGATACCGACACCATTTGGAGCAAATATGTTTCAGATAAAGATTTAAGAAAGTGCTGGAATTATTTCAATAGACACCGAAATTGTTTTGGGTGAAATTGCTGAAATTGGTTTTGTATGTAATATTGAAATGTTCCAGGGGGTTTTATGTGAATGTTTGTTAATTAAAGTAATTAACAAAATTCTGAATAAAATTAATAAAAGGGTTTTATTAAATGAGAGAGCATTAAATTTGGAGAAATTTAATGCATTTAAAGTGGAGACTTTAAAAGAGAATGTGAAGGGGCAAATTTATGTGGAGGGAGTTACCACCACATGAATGGAGGAGGTGAAGGGTCACCTCCTCCATGCGCCGGCCATGAAGGAGGGGCACCCCCTTCCATCTATAAAAGGCCACCCCCTCCTCACTTCTCAAACACACCTCCTTGTGAAGGATCTCTCTCCCCCTCTAGTATTATTCCCCCATGGTCTCGGATTAGCGAGATACATGTTCCCGGTGGATTTATCTGGAAAGGAGTTCTTTGCTTGCTGCTTTGCTAGAGCGAGGGACGGAGGTTGCAAAGTCTTGGGCGGTGTGCGATCACGGATGTACCGCTTATGCGGTGCTGGACTTGGTCTTGTTGGAGCTGGATCGATGGACGTCTTTGGAGCCGACTGCTTTGGACTTCCTCGCGATCTTGAGATCGGCAAGTGTACGACTACATCAACCACGAGTTCCTACTCGTTAACAAAGCTCGTTGTCTACGAGGGTAAGCTCTCGTTGGATGTATGTCCACCCGTTGCTTTGTACCTAGTACATTGATCTTGGCGTGTAGTTCACACCGTAGGAAAATTTTTGTTTTCTATGCTGCAGACCCAACAGAATCAATAATCAATCTGAAATAACATCTCAATATCCATCCGATCCCCGCAAACACAACATGCAGAATTACAAATAGATGATCTTGATCATGAACGGAGCTCACAAGATCTAGACATGAAAGCACAAAGGAGGAGAATCAACCATCTAGCTACTACATGGATCCGTAGTCCAAGGATGAACTACTCACGCATCACACCAGAGGCTTGCATGGTGATGAAGAAGGCCTCCAGGGTGAATTCCCCTCTCCGGCAGGGTGCCGGGAAGAGCTTCAGATCCCTCCCGATCTAGGGATGGAGATGATGGCGGCTCTGAGACTTTTCGTGGATTTTTGATCGGTACTTTTTTTGTCCCAAGGGCAATATATAGGAAGGAGAGGCCGAGGGGCGGAGCGGGCCACACCACCCCAGTGCGGGCCAGGCCTGGCCGCGTGCCCAGGTGGTGTGGTGGCTCCCTGGCCCTTCTCCGTCTCGTATTCTGGCACTTGATCTCTTCCAGAAAAATAAGCACTTTGGCTTTTGTCCCGTCCAATTCCGAGAATATTCATTTTCTGACTTTCCTGGAACCAAAAATAGCAGAAAACAGGCAGCTGGCACTGTGGCTCTTGTTAATATGTTAGTCCAAGAAATCATATGAAAAGTACTCCAAAGTGTGGACAAAACACAAGAAAGTGGATAAACCCAAGCATGGAACATCAAAAATTATAGATACATTTGCAATGTATCACAGTTCTAACATAACTATTCTTAATAGAGCAAGGGATAGTTGGAATCCCATGGTCTCCAAGTTTCTTAGGAACCTTACCATTAAAGGAATAATTAGCAAGCAAAGTAGAAATTTCTTCATTAGGGATCTTCCTTTTATTCGAGACAATATCCTTCATATACTTTGAGTAAGGAGGCAATTTAATAGCATCAGTCAAAGGAATTTGCAAGAATAAAGGTTTCATCCACTCACAAAACTTATTATAGTGTTCATCTTCCTTTAACTTGTGTTTCTTATCAGGGAAAGGCATAGGTTTTTGGACCCAAGGTTCTCTTTCACTACCATGTTTCTTAGCAATAAAATCTTCTTTAGTGTATTTAGTATTCTTAGTGTGGTTTACAGATTCTTCTTCACTTTTTCCTCATTAGGATCTTCATTTTCTTCATTACCACTTTCAGTTTCAGCATCAGAGATAGATATACTATGAGGATCTATAGCAGGTTCAGAGGGTTCTACAACAGTTTTATGTTTCTTTTTCCTTTTCTTATGAGTAGAACCACTATTTTCATCTTGTTGAGAATCCTGCTCAATTCTTTTGGGATGCCCCTCAGGATATAGAGGATCCTGGGTAGCAGCACCACTTCTAGTTCTAATTTCATAAGCATGTTTTTCTTTAGCAGCATTAACTAGCAAGTCTTTTTGCACTTTAACGAGTTGATCTATTTGAGTTTGAACCATTTGAAAGTGTTTAACAATCATTTTAACATCATTAGAGGTTCTTTCCACAATATCTTTCAACTTAATAATAACTCTAGTGTTTTCCATTAGATGATTTTGCACCCTTTTATTAAAATTATCTTGCTTAACAATAAAGATATCAAATTCTTCTAAGCATTGATCAGGAGGTTTAGAGTAAGGGATATCACCTTCATCAAAGTATTGGAGAGAGTGTACCTCAATAGTGGATGAGTAGGGAATAGGCTTACATAATTCTTCTATAGGAGCTAAATTCTTGACATCTGCAGCTTTAGTTCCCTTCTCCTTAAGACATTTCTTAGCTTCCTTCATCACTTCAACATTTAATTCAATAACTCCCCTCTTCTTTAATGTTGGAATAGGCACCGGAATAGTAGGTTCAGGTACAATTACTTCAGGTATAGCTTGTTTAGGAGGAGTCCAATCTTCATAGTTCTTACTTATTTTAGCCATTAATTCCTCAGCTTCCTTAGGAGTCCTATTCCTGAAAACACAATCAGCACAACTATCTAGGTATGTCCTAGATTCTTCGGTCAGTCCATTATAAAATATATCAAGAAGCTCATTCTTAGGTAATGGACTTCCAGCCTATGCATGAATCAAAGCACAAAACCTTGCCCAAGATTTGGGCAATACCTCTTTTTCTCCCTGTTTAAAATCAAAAAGTTCCTGCAAAATAGCATGTCTAGCACTAGGAGGAAAATATTTCTGCAGGAAAGTACTAATCAAGCAATCAGGGCTATCAATAGATCCAGGAGGTAAATTACTAAACCAAGTTTTAGCTTCTCCTTTCAGTGAAAAGGGGAAAATCTTAGCAACAAAGTAAGTACGCATCTTAATATCATTAGAAAACAAGCCACTCATGGTAGAAAGTTCATTCATATGTGCTACCGCACTTTCATTCTTAGTCCCACAAAAAGGTTCTTTCTCAACAATAGCTATGTAAGATAGATCGAGAGAGAAATCATAATCTTCATCTATAATGTTTATGGGAGAAGCAGCAAACTTAGCAATAGGAGACAATTTGGGTCTAATAGTATGCCTCTCAAGGAGACTCTTAGCAGCGCTCCTATCATGGGTGTTTTTACATTCTTTAATAAATTCATCGATCATCTCAACATAACCATCTTCAATATCATAACTTTCACTAGACTCAGGTGAACTAACAGGTGTAGTAGTGTCTTCATTAGGAGTTTCAGTATTTCCAGCTATAGTTCTAGCAATCGTAGCATCTAGAAAAGGACCTAATGAACCACTCTTATCAAGCACAGTAGAAGCAGCATCATAAGCATCAGAAGTTTCAGATTCAGCAGTAGTAGCAGTGTGTGTAGCATGTGTATGTGGTGGTGTAACGAGCTTACTCATAACAGACGGTGAATCAAGAGCAGGAGAGGTGTTCAGAACCGTACCTCTTCTTGTAGTGGATGGTAAAATAGGAACTTTGCCATCACGAGACTTAGGATGGATAGTATCAAACAATAGAGAATCCAAGTGAACTTGATAAATAAAGCTATGCTCCCCGGCAACAGCGCCAGAAAATAGTCTTGATGACCCACAAGTATAGGGGGTGTATCACAGTATTTTCGAGGGAAGTGAAACCCAATTTATTGATTCAACACAAGGGGAGCCAAAGAATATTTAAAAGCCTTAACAACTGAGTTATTGTAGGGGTTCGTAGCATGGAAAACAAAAAAATTCTATCGCATACAAACAAACAAGCCAAGATCTATCTACTAGATTGTAGCAACGAGTCGATAGAGGAACTCACCCTCGAAGATTCCAAAGCGGTTAACGAGAGCAGATTCTCGTGGGTGATGTAGTCGTACTCTTTCCGATCTCAAGATCGCGTAGACGATCCTTCCAGTATACGTTCAAGAAGCGCCCCTTGATCGGTCACACGTTCGGTACTCGAAGACCTTCCTCTCCCTTGTTCCAAAGAAAGCGGAGGTTGTAGCACTCTCCTCGCGATTCCAAGACAACGGCGTGGTACCGGAAGTAGAGGGAGATCCCAGGCTTCGCCTTAAGCAGTAGTATGGTGGAGCTTATGAGAGAGGCTATTAGTGGTCTAGTAATTAGACACACCAATTAGAAGGCTCTAAACCAATTAGAAGGCTCTAAACCGCTGGCTAAAGCAATTAGAAGCTCTAAACCAAAACGGCTCTAAACCGGAGGTAGAAGATAGGAAACTTGTGTGTCTAGGAGGGGAGGCCCTGCCCCTCCCTTTATAGGTGGGAGGGCCGGCGGCCAAGGGGAGGGAGTGGAGTCCCTCCCCAACTCGGCCTTGAGGTGGGCCCGGCTTGGGGAGGAGGAATCCTCCCAACTCGGTTTCCACTTCTCCTCCTCTTTCCACTTTCCAAAACTTGCCGTTTGACTTTCAAACTAGCCGTTTGACTTTTCAATTTAGGATTTAAATAAACCCTTTATTTTGGACAGCGAGAACACCTAGTACATGATGCAATCATTCCAACTTACAATGACACATTCATGTACCCTTCCCCCTCCGGAGTGCCGGACATTCCGGGACCTTCTAGAATGTTCTGATGAAAACATCAGAACCATTCCCCAACTCCGAAACGGGACTTTCCTTATATGAATCTTATTCTCCGGACCATTCCGGATCTCCTCGTGATATCCCGGATCCCATCCGAGACTCCGAACAACATTCGGTCTCTTTCTCATAATACCATAACTACTCAAACAACGTCGAATCCTTAAGTGTGTCTCCCTACGGTTCGTGAATTATGCGGACATGATCGAGACACTTCTCCGATCAATAACCAATAGAGGAATCTGGAAATTCATATGGCTCCCACATATTTCTACGATTACTTTGCGATCGAATGAACCACTTACATACGATACCAATTTCCCTTTGTCTCACGATATGTTACTTATCCGAGGTTATGATCGTCGGTATCTACGCATACCTAGTTCAACCTCACATCGATAAGTACTCTTTTCTCGTTCCGTGATATGTGATCCCTTGTGACCAAGTCACATGCTTGCAAGCTAATTGGATGACATTTCACCGAGAGGGCCCAGAATATCTATCCGTCATGTGGATGGACAAATCCACTCTTGATCCATGTGTTTCAACCAATACTTTCGAACACTCAATGCCACCTTTATAGCCACCACGTTACGGTGTGGTGTTTGATGACATCAAAGCATCCATCCAAAAGGTGATATGCATGATCTCATGGTCGAAGGAATTAGGTTACTATGTATCGTAAAGCATATAGCAATTGAACTATTGAAATGACTTGATCTTTATGCTACGCTTGTCTATAGGAGTATGTCCACCATATCATTCTCCTAACGATATGATCTTGTTGTTAATAACATCTCAATGTTCATGATAGGAAACCACAATCATCTATTAACCAACAAGCTAGTGAAGTATAGAGGCTATACTAGGGACTTCAAATTAAGTTTACAAATCACACAAGTATTAATGTTTCCGTTAATACAATTATAGCATGGTATGTAAACATTTATCATAAGTGTGAAGATATGATAATAACTACTTTATTATTGCCTCTTGGGCATATCTCCAACAGTCTCCCACTTGCACTAGAGTCAATAATCTAGTTTCAAACCTTTGTGTTTTCAACACCTCTGGCTTTACGGTGTTGTATGTACACGATTGCTAGTGGTTAATCGGTCTCCGGATCGACACTTCCAGTCCGTGTGTAATTGCATGTCTTTGCCTCTACGCATCACTCATTCTCTAATGAGATGGCTTTGTATGATTTGGTCTTTCGGTGTGACCTTTAGTTCTTTGGGGTTAAAACATGTTGATAATATTGTCGCACAATATATCTTCATAGTATTATCCT
Source organism: Avena insularis (assembly GCA_023614405.1). Taxonomy (NCBI): domain Eukaryota; kingdom Viridiplantae; phylum Streptophyta; class Magnoliopsida; order Poales; family Poaceae; genus Avena; species Avena insularis. The sequence goes on along the minus strand of CM042696.1, from coordinate 86,542,059 downwards.
TGTGAACTACACCTAGTTTGATAACAAACTACTTGACACAAATGCCCTCTTTGCTGCTATAATAGCAGTCATATACTTAGCCTTTTGTTGAAGTATCTCACAATGTCTTAACTTTGGAACTCATCCAAATCCATTATGGAACTCACTTTCCATTATATTGTGCCACCCTTAGTTTAGATTGAGATAAACTTTAATTTGTACTGTGACAAAACTAGTATCAATGTAGTACTTTTACAATGAACTAATCATCTATTTGTCACTTCTACAAATAATATACTCTTAGTTCTTCCAAAAGATCATAAGAATATCCTTACTATCGTCCAATGATCATCTTATGAATCATTCTGGTATATGCTCATAATATTTATAGCATAGGACATATCTGGATTTGTACATATCACAGTATGATTGATATAAATACTCTTTGTGATTTCATATATCAAGTATCAATCTATACTTGAATCTTTGTTTCACTTACCAAGTGCCAATACACTTGAATATATCATCAACATTGAACTCTTTCAATCCTTTCTGTGCAACAAGAACCTTTCTTGTAGTTTCTATATTGAATTCATTCAATATCTCGTCTATGTACTTCGCACAACCATATTAGCGTCCATTGATGCCAAATATTTGGTTTTGCCTAAGTCTTTCATCGGGATGAAATTCTTAATATGTGTTAATAAAAGATACATTATTTCCAATCAACAATATGTCTTCCACATAATGTATTAGAAACATGTCTTAGCGCTCCCACTTAATTTCTTGCAAATGCAAGCATCTTCATTGTTTCCGATGAAATTAAACTCTTTTAACAGTTTCATCATAGTGAAGATTCCAACTCCGCTATGCTTACTTCAACCATTGAAGTTTGCATATGCTTTTAGCATCCTTTGAATTAACAAAACCCTTTGGACCGTGTCATGCACACGTCCTAGGTAACCATTCTATTAGAAGAACTTGTTTTGTTTATTCTACTACCACATAACAAATTATATGTAGTGGTTGCTACATTAATCCGTCTAGACTAAAAATCGCTATGAAAGATCAAATCTTGTCATATACAACCTTTGAACATTGTTGTGAACTCTTTCCCAACATGTCGACTATTTCATAGATGTGAAACATCCATGTCTACTTCTTTATAGATCCAAACACAACTGCAAGGTCTTACACCTTTTTTGAGGGTCCTTCAAGTTCAAACTTGATTTCTTGTGTATGGAACTTTCACGGATTTTATGGCTTCAAGCCATTTGACGGAGTCAGGGCCCATCATCGCTTCTTTGCATGTAGTAGGTTCATTATTCTCAAATAATGATTCAACCCTCAAATCTTGGTATTTGATTGTTTACTTGACCTACTTGGTTCAATAGAAACTTAGACCTCCGTGACCACAACCTTTGAGGCACGTGAGCCATGAGCATTGTTCTGCCTCTAACACTTTTTCAGGTCTTAACTTTGCACATATAGCTAAGGTTCTTTTAACCTTATCAAAGTTCTATTGTCCTCCCACTTAACTTTTCACGAAAAATTCCTTCTCAAAGAAACTTGACGTTCTAAGCGACAAACACTTTTGTCTCCGGTGTTTTATGGAGGAATACTTAACATTTATACAAAGACAGGTTCATCCGACTTTGGTTGCACACATCTTTCTTATGCATAGCATACCAATGTTTAAGAAAGGACTACTTGGGTTTTATCCCAAACCATAACTTTATATGGTGTCATTTCAGCGGATTATGATGAAGCTCTTTTCAGTGGAAAAACGGTAATCTCTAAAGCTTTTAATCTTTAAAATATAATGGCAGTTTTATGAATTATACCTTTGATCTTACCATGTCAAACAAGGTTTAATTACATATCTCGAATGCTCCATACTCTTATGGTGTTTCGGGAAATGCAAATCCACGGAACTATTCCATAAATCTTAGGTATTATGCTAAACTTGTAACTTAAATATCTTCCTTTATGATCTTATCATAAACTATTCATATTCTTGTTACAATGATTTTGCACTTCATCTTGAAAGTCTTTGAACTTTTCAAGTGTTTCATACTTTATCCTTATTAAGTAAATATTCATATATTCACTCAAATTTTCGGAGAAAGCATATGAAGTTGAAATCCATCGCTCTTGACTACACATAATGGATTTCGTACAACAATATGCACAAGTTCCAATAAGCTAGTCCATCGTTCCCTTTTGGCCTATGAACGAAGTTTTAATTATCTCTAGGAAAGTTTCACAAACGTCATTTGATCAAAATCAAATAGACTCCAAAATTCCATCCATATGGATTTTCTTCATGTTTTCTTTCCAATATAATTTAAACGGCGATGTCACTTCCTAAGTGATCTTTCAATCAATTTGTCTTTCGACATTTTTAGCACTAGTTTTATGGATGTGATGTCTCCAACGAGATTTGCGAATCATCCATCTTTTATGGATTACGGCAATTATTTGAACAACCCTTTTGTTCTCATAATACCTGATAAAACAAATCTTGAAGGCAAGCTTTGATGTTTAACGAGCAACATAATAACCCTTTATTTGTTCTTGATGAACATCATCACATATTCTTTTGCTATTTACTTAGGCCATTTGTAGTTCATGAATTCTGTTGTTTTCGTATGACGATTCATACCAACATATTCAGTATCAAATGCTTAAGAACCACTTTGTTTAATAAGCAAAGAATACAGCCATAACATGTATATCATCTATATACTTTAAGCTGAACAATTCTAGTCTTTTCTTTTCTGCCACATATTTATGAGATTCTCTTTCAGTATTTCTGTTTGAAAGAATCTATCAACATCAATAGTGGAGTCATACATATGACACATAATCCAAAGCGTGTATAATTAAATACAAATGTCTTTGGACTTGCACTTTGAAGTAGATCACCATCATCAAATGTTTGGTGTTCTTCCAAATTCCTTTCTTTAGTAATCTCTTGGTGTAGTAAACATTTTACCTACATCAAATATTCACCTTATCATGGAATCGTCCATGATCAAGCTACTTTTAGCTTATAACGATGAATTATGAGTATAATGTTGCTTTCCAAAACCTTTTGGAGGATTAGGACAACAAGTGTCTCCAACCTTTTGCAAATTCTCATCAAAATATGAGAACATGAACTTTGCCATATTATACTCTATCATGTTGTAACCAAAACTTCGTTTTAGATATCACAATATCTTCCACACATCATGGTTTCTGAAACAACTCTTTCAGATCCTAGATTACCTTGATATTAAGACAATCCTTTGAATATCAAGAATCATGGAGATAAACATGATACTTATATACTAACATTTGGAATTGTTACTCTTGATTTAATACTAATTAATAAACTTCAAGGAGTAACCGGAACTTAATGAAACTATGCAATAAGACTTTTAAAATATAGATTAACACATAAATACAAAACGATACCAGTTCCTAAAGTAACTAACCAGAATTCTATAGTTCTATCATCTCAATTATAACTAAGCGCAAGGTGGTAAACGGATGCCAATGACTACAACAACTATGCAAATTCACTTTGATTTAGTTTATGATAAATTGAGTTCTAATTAATAATTAAATTAATCTAGGTGAACTCCCACTCAAAACAATATCCCTCACATTGTTTTAGTGATTACACGAACCAAATCCACCACATCAAAACCGATCATCACGAGAGTTGATATAGCTTCAATGGCGAACAATCAACATGTTCATCATATCTACTATATGACTCATGCTCTACCTTTCGGTAATCCGTGTTCACGAGGCCATGTGCGTACATGCTAGGCTCGTCAAGATCAAACCTTAGCTTTCGCATAAGCAAATCTGGCTTGCTTACGTTGTATTCACCCGCGGAATCAAAGACACCCGATCATCACGTGGTGCTTCGAAGCAGCAAGCTTTGGCAACGGTGCATACTAAGGGTGAACATTTTAGAACTTGAAATTTATGTGCATGAGGGATCATCTTATAATGCTACCGTCGTCTACTAAGCAATACAAGATGCATAAATGATTAACATCTCATGCATTTCATAATATGTGATATGATATGGACTTTCTCTTTGTGCTTCAGATCTCCATCTTCAATCACGAACATGATCTCCATCATCACCGCATAGCATCAAGGTCAATGACGCTTCTTCATGGTTGTCGTCCACCAGCTTCAACTATTACAACTATTTTGAATAGACACGCAGGTCTTAACAGAAATTAAAAACAACCATATGGCTCCTGCCGGTTGCCAACTTACAATAAGGAACATTGCATACATCAAATATAAACACAATCATGGCCATATCACATCACTGCACACCCCTGCAAAACAAAGTTAGACGCTTCTACTTTCTTTGCATATTTTACGTGGTTTGGGGCTTTCAATAAGTGTCGCTCTAACTTACGAACAAGAACCACAACATTGATACTAGCATTGTTGATTACCCGTTGTAAATTGGATCTTTACTATGCTAGGAGAAACAGGCACCAAGAAGCCACTTATGCAATACAAGTTGCATGTCAAGCGTGGAGCAAGTCTCATGAACGATGTCATGTAAGGTTAGCCCGGGCCGCTTCATCCCAACATACCGCAAGATGCAAAGTACACAAGAAGTAATCGACAATAAAAGCATCAACGCCCACAATGACCATTGTGTTCTACTCGGCAACAGATCTACATATAGACACGGCTCGATACCCTTCAGAGGGGTTCGTAGCATGGAAAACAAAAATTTTCTATCGCATACAAACAAACAAGCCAAGATCTATCTACTAGATTGTAGCAACGAGTCGATAGAGGAACTCACCCTCAAGATTCCAAAGCGGTTAACGAGAGCAGATTCTCGTGGGTGATGTAGTCGATTTCTTCCGATCTCAAGATCGCAGAGACGATCCTTCCAGCGCCACGCTCGGCAGCGCCCCGCAGTCGGTCACACGCTCGTACTCGACGAAGACCTTCCTCTCCTTGTTCCAGAAAAGCGGAGGTTGTAGCACTCTCCTCGCGATTCGGCAAAGACAACGGGCGTGGTACCTAAGTAGAGGGAGATCTGGCTTCGCCTTAAGTAGTATGGTGGAGCTTATGAGAGAGGCTATTAGTGGTCTAGTAATTAGACACACCAATTAGAAGGCTCTAAACCAATTAGAAGGCTCTAAACCGCTGGCTAAAGCAATTAGAAGCTCTAAACCAAAACGGCTCTAAACCGGAGGTAGAAGATAGGAAACTTGTGTGTCTAGGAGGGGAGGCCCTGCCCCTCCCTTTATAGGTGGGAGGGCCGGCGGCCAAGGGGAGGGAGTGGAGTCCCTCCCCAACTCGGCCTTGAGGTGGGGCGCCGGCTTGGGGAGGAGGGAATCCCTCCCCAACTCGGTTTCCACTTCTCCTCCTCTTTCCACTTTCCAAAACTTGTCGTTTGACTTTCAAACTAGCCGTTTGACTTTTCAATTTAGGATTTAAATAAACCCTTTATTTTGGACAGCGAGAACACCTAGTACATGATGCAATCATTCCAACTTACAATGACACATTCATGTACCCTTCCCCCTCCCGGAGTGCCGGACATTCCGGGACCTTCTAGAATGTTCCCGATGAAAACACCGGAACCATTCCCCAACTCCGAAACGGGACTTTCCTTATATGAATCTTATTCTCCGGACCATTCCGGATCTCCTCGTGATATCCCGGATCCCATCCGAGACTCCGAACAACATTCGGTCTCTTTCTCATAATACCATAACTACTCAAACAACGTCGAATCCTTAAGTGTGTCTCCCTACGGTTCGTGAATTATGCGGACATGATCGAGACACTTCCGATCAATAACCAATAGAGGAATCTTGAAATTCATATGGCTACCACATATTTCTACGATTTCTTTGCGATCGAATTAACAACTTACATACGATACCAAGTTCCCTTTGTCTCACGATATGTTTCTTATCCGAGGTTATGATCGGTATCTACGCATACCTAGTTCAACCTCACATCGATAAGTACTCTTTTCTCGTTCCGTGATATGTGATCCCTTGTGACCAAGTCACATGCTTGCAAGCTAATTGGATGACATTTCACCGAGAGGGCCCAGAGAATATCTATCCGTCATGTGGATGGACAAATCCCACTCTTGATCCATGTGTTTCAACCAATACTTTCCGAACACTCAATGCCACCTTTATAGCCACCCTGTTACGGTGTGGTGTTTGATGACATCAAAGCATCCATCCAGTAAAGGTGATATGCATGATCTCATGGTCGAAGGAATTAGGTTACTATGTATCAGAAAGCATATAGCAATTGAACTATTGAAATGACTTGATCTTTATGCTACGCTTGTCTATAGGAGTATGTCCACCATATCATTCTCCTAACGATATGATCTTGTTGTTAATAACATCTCAATGTTCATGATAGGGAAACCACAATCATCTATTAACCAACAAGCTAGTGAAGTATAGAGGCTATACTAGGGACTTCAAATTAAGTTTACAAATCACACAAGTATTAATGTTTCCGGTTAATACAATTATAGCATGGTATGTAAACATTTATCATAAGTGTGAAGATATGATAATAACCACTTTATTATTGCCTCTTGGGCATATCTCCAACAGTTATCCATTCAGCTGCACCTGGAAACAATCTTGCTCACAACAGTTTATCAGTAGCAACAGTTTTGTAGTAGGAATAGTAAAGTAACAGCAGCAGTAAAGTAAAGACAGCAGTAACAATAGCAGTAAACAATAGGATTCGAGTGCGGTAGGCATAGGGATGGATGAACGGGCGTTGCATGGACAAGACAATTCACATAGCAATCAGAACATAGGGCAATTGCAGATAAATAAGATAAAGCATCCAAGTACTAGATTATCCTAGGCATGTGTTCCATATATAGTCATATGTGCTCGCAATGAGAACACAACATCTTTTGTCCTGCCAGCCTGTTTGCAGCGGGGCCTCAAGGTAACTACTGGCAATTAAGGTGATCCTTTTAATAGAGCACCGGAGCAAAGCATTAACACTCCATGAACACATGTGATCCTCACATCAAAGCCATTCCCTCTGGTTATCCCGATTTCTATCACTTCGGGGCCATTGGTTCCGGACAACAACGTGTGTATACAACTTGCAGATAAGACCATAAACAATACTATCATAATGAATTAATAACATGTTCAGATCTGAAATCATGGCACTCGGGCCCTAGTGACAAGCATTAAGCATAACAAGTCGCAACAAAGTCATAAAGCACTAATAGAAGATACTAGGCACCATGCCCTAACAATCTGATGCCATTACATGAACGATCTCATCCAATCCCTACCATCCCCATAGCCTACAGCGGGGGATTACTCACTCATAGATGGGGGAAACATGGATGGTCGATGGAGAAGCGATGGTGACGATGATGGCGATGATCTCCTCCAATTCCCCGTCCCGGCAGGGTGCCAGAATGGAGTTTATGGTGCTGTTCCGTGGAATCTGCTGGTGGTGGCGGAGCGGAACTCCGTCTGGAAAAACGTCGAACCCCCCTGAGTTTTTAGGTCAGAAGGCAACTTATAGGCGAAGAGGGAGACTGAGAGGGAGTCTGGGGCGGCCAGACCACCCCCTGGAGCGGCCTGGGCTTGCCCGCGCGGCCAGGTGGTGTGGCCAGGGCCCAGCCCCCCTCCGTCTCGTATTCTGGCTCCGGGAGTCTTCGGGTGAAATAGGATTTTTGGCATGTTTCCTAGGATTTTTCCTGATAGTTGATTTTCTGCACAAAAAGTAGACACCAATGCAATTCTACTGAAAACAGCGTCAGTCCGTGTTAGTTACATCCAAATCACACAAGTTTAGAGGAGAAACAATAGGAAAAGTGTTCGGGAAAGTAGATACGTTTTGGACGTATCAGTGTGCCAGCAGATTCGTAGTTGAAGCAAGTCATTATGCAAAAACTCATGATACCCTTTATTCTATCCACCCGGGAGGAACGAAGATGTATCAAGATCTGAAGGATCAATTTTGGTGGCACAAAATGAAGAGAGAAGTCGGAAGCTACATAGCCAAGTGTGATATCTGTCAGAGAGTCAAAGCGGAACATCAGAGACTCGCAGGACTTTTGCAACCATTACAAATTCCAAAATGGAAATGGGATTCTGTCGGAATGGACTTTATCACAGGTTTGCCTACATCTAGTAGGGGGAATGACTCTATTTGGGTCATAGTGGATAGACTGTCCAAAGTAGCCCATTTCATACCCGTCAAGACAACCTACCAAAGTTCGAAGTTAGCAGAGTTGTATATCGCTAGGATAGTCAGTTTACATGGAACCCCCAAGACCATTGTTTCGGATCGAGGAACCTCATACATTGCAAATGTATCTATAATTTCTGATGTTCCATGCTTGGTTTTATCCACTTTCTTGTGTTTTGTCCACACTTTGGAGTACTTTTCATATGATTTCTTGGACTAACCTATTAACAAGAGCCACAGTGCCAGCTGCCTGTTTTCTGCTGTTTTTGGTTCCAGGAAAGTCAGAAAATGAATATTCTCGGAATTGGACGGGACAAAAGCCAAAGTGCCTATTTTTCTAGAAGTCATCAGATGCTAGAATACGAGACGGAGAGGGGCCAGGGGGCCACCACACCACCTGGTCGCGCAGCCCAGCCTGGCCCGCGCCAGGGGGTGGTGTGGCCGCCTCCGGCATCCCCTCGGCCTCCCCTTCCGCCTATAAGATGCCCTCAGGACGAAAACCCTAAGGGCCGGATCAAAAATCCACGAAAGAGTTTGTAGCCACTGTCATCTCCATCCCTAGATCGGGAGGGATCTGAAGCTCTTCCCGGCACCCTGCCGGAGAGGGGAATTCACCCTGGAGGCCTTCTTCATCACCATGCAAGCCTCCGATGTGATGCGTGAGTAGTTCATCCTTGGACTACGGATCCATGTAGTAGCTAGATGGCTAGTTCTCCTCCTTTGTGCTTTCATGTTTAGATCTTGTGAGCTCCGTTCATGATCAAGATCATCTATTTGTAATTCTGCATGTTGTGTTTGCGGGGATCTAATGGATATTGAGATGCTATTTCAGATTGATTATTGATTCTATCATGTCTTTGTTATTTGTGATCTTGCATGCGTTCCATTGTTAGTAGCTATCTTGGCCAAGTAGATGCTAGCAACTCCAAGAGTTAGTATTTATGCTCGATAGTGGGTTCATGCCTCGTAACTGGGAAATGATGAAATCTCTAAGGTACTAGATGTGTTGTTGCTACTAGGGAGAAAACAACAATCTTTTGTTCATAGAACAATCGTATAGTTTACTTTACATGCAGTTCGTAAAGCAATAACCTGTTGCTTGCAACTTAATACTGGAGGGGGTTCGAATGATAACCTCAAGGTGGATTATTAGTCATAGATGCAGTTGGATGGCGGTCTATGTATAATGTTGTAATGCCCAATCAAGTCTCAAAGGAGTCAAGATGATTAGTATATGCATGTATTGCTTTCTCGATGTTTGTCAATTGCCCCGCTGTAATTTGTTCACCCAGCATGTTATCTATCTTAAGGAGAGCCACCTCTAGTGAACTATGGATCCCGGTCCTTTTTCTTTACATACAATCTACAAACTGTTTACCGCTTTGTGTTTACTTTCTGCAGACTATTACTTCTTTCCATTTGATACGTTTAATCCTTTGTTTTCAGCAAAACACGGTGAGATTGACAACCTCATCGCAAGTTGGGGACAGAGTTCTGTGGTTGTGTTGTGCAGGTCTCCACGTTGCTACTAGCACTGGTAGTGCGCCCTGCCAAGGCTCAGCTAGCAACACCTTTGGGGTGTTTCCTTGCTCCTACTGGTTCGATTAAACCTTGGTGTCATACTAAGGGAAACTTGCTGTTGTGCTCATCATACCTTCCTCTTGGGGTTCCCAACGAGCTCTACATCAACACCGCACCAGCACTTTTCTGGCGCCGTACACTAAGCCATCAAGCATTTTTCTGGCGCCGTTGCCGGGGAGTCAAGGACATCTTCACAAGGGGAGTCCCTCATAACCAATCCCTTTACTTTGTTATTTTTGTTTTGCTTAGTTTCTGTTTGCTTTGTTTGCTTGTTTCTTTATCAAAAACACACAAAAAATAGTTTTACTAGTTTGCTTTCTTATTTGAAAACACAAAAAAATGACTACTCTTGAAAACACTAAGTTGTGTGACTTCACTAGCACCAACAACAATGATTTTATGAGCACACCTATTGCTCCACATGTGCCTGAAGATACTTTCTTTGAGATAAAACCTGCTTTACTCAATCTTGTTATGAGAGAACAATTTTCTGGTATTGGTAATGAAGATGCTGCTACCCATCTAAATAACTTTGTTGAACTTTGTGAGATGCAAAAGCATAGGGATGTAGATGGTGATATTATTAAGCTGAAATTGTTTCCTTTCTCTTTGAGAGGAAAAGCTAAAGAATGGTTGAATTCCTTAACTAGGAATAGCATTGATTCTTGGACTAAATGCAAAGATGCTTTCATTGGAAAATACTATCCACCTGCTAAGATTATATCTATGAGAAGTGAAATAATGAAGTTTAAACAATCTGATAATGAACATGTTGCTCAAGCTTGGGAAAGAATGAAATCTTTGGTAAAGAATTGTCCCACTCATGGACTGACTGCTTGGATGATCATCCAAACTTTTTATGCAGGATTGAACTATTCTTCAAGGAACCTATTGGATTCTGCTGCTGAAGGTACCTTTATGACCATTACTTTGGGTGCTGCAACAAAACTTCTGGACAATATGATGGTTGATTATTCTGAATGGCATACTGAGAGAGCTCCACAAGGTAGGAAGGTAAATTCTGTTGAGGAAACCTCCTCCTTGAGTGATAAGATTGATATTATTATGTCTATGCTTGTGAATGGGAAAGCTCATATTGATCCAAATAATGTCCCTTTAGCTTCTTTGGTTGCTCAAGAAGAGCAAGTTGATGTGAACTTCATAAGAAATAACAATGTTGGCAACAATGTTTATGGTAATAACAATTATAGGCCCTACCCTCCTAATAATACTTATGGCTATAATGGTAAACCTGGATTACCTAGTGAAGGAAGAATTTTAGAAGTTGAAAGATCCACTAAAAACTTCATGCAAATGCAATATGAGCAAAATAAACTATTCACTAAAACTATGGAGGAACAATCTACCATTTTGAAGAACATTATCCATCAACTTGAGAGTCTAAATAGGGAAATTCCTAGTTTACAATTGAAACTCTCTAATGCTGAAAGAAATATATCATCTTTGTCTGAAGCTCAATCTTCGTTGATTAATAAAATGGCTGCTAAACCTGAAAATAATGATAATCCATTTGCAGCTACTAATGCTATACAAGTAAGAATTGATGAAAATGTTAGACTATTAGCTGAATTACATGCTAAGTGGGAAAGAGAAGATGAAATTGCTAGAAACATTAGTGTTTCTACTATCACCACCACTAGTGTTGAGGCTAGTAATAGTTCTACTACTTTAGATGATAAATTTGATTTTGATCTTGATGGTGGCAATATCTTTGAAGTTATTAAGTTCCTATAAAAGCTTGCTAAAAGTCCTAATTCTAGTGCTATGAACATGGCCTTTACAAAACACATTACTGATGCTCTCATAAAGATTAAAGAAGAAAAGATGAAACATAAAGCTTCTATTCCTATTAAACAAGAAGATGGTTGGGAACCCATCATTAATATGAAAGTGAATGACTTTGATTTCAAAGCTTTATGTGATCTTGATAGTAGTGTTTCTATTATGCCTAGAAGGATTTATGATATGCTTGAGTTGCCTCCACTTGAAGATTGTTATTTGAATGTCCCACTTGATGATAATGCTAAAAAAAACTCATGGGGAGTCTTAATGATGTTCTTATTATGGTTAACAATGCCTATGTCCCCGTTGATTTCTATGTTTTGGATGTTGAATGCAATGCTTCTTGTCCTATTACTTTGGGAAACCTTTTCTTAGAACTGTTGGTGCCATTATTGATATGAAAGAAGGCACCATTAAATATCAACTCCCACTCAAGAAAGGTATAGAACACTTCCCTAAGAAGAGAGAGAAGATTTCTTTTGCTTCTCCTATGAAAAAAAATTTGGTCTTAATGCTTCTTCATTTGAGAATACTTCAATAATAACCGCTCCTTATCCTTTTTATTTGCTTTTTGTGCCAAGAGTAACCTCTAATGAGAGAGAAGTAATGATTGGGAAACTTGCTGTCCCGAAACAGATTTCTATGCTTCACCGTAAAAATTCGTGAAAATCTCTGAATGTCTTTTTGAGGCGTGATTTTTTGTGCTTCTGCCCCAGGTTGTTATCTAACTTTCGTTAGTTCAACACTTTTTTATTTGAGCAACAGAAGGTCTTCGAAAAAATTCGTCTTTACCTGCTGGTCTGTTTTGACAGATTTCTGCCATTTTCTACATTTGCTTCTTGTTGGTTCCTCTTTGAGTTCTTTTGGGGAATTGAGATTTTTGAGGGAAGTGCTACAGTAGCTAGTGTTCTAATAGAAGTTTATTTGGTGTTAGAACTGAACCTTAATATGTATTTATCTTGTGTGCACTAATGTTGCTAATAAAGATTGTGTGAAGTTTTGTATGAAGGAAAAATTTCAGGTGTATGGAAGGAATGAGTAATGAGATGAAGGATGGACTAAAACTCAAGCTTGGGGATGCCACGCGTGTCACCCCAAGAAATATCCAAGAAGTACAAGCGTCAAAGCTTGGGGATGCCCAAGGCATCCCCTTCTTCATCAATAAAAATCCCAGGTTTCTTTCAAACGCTTCATTTTTATTGTTTCATGCACAGTTGTGTTGTTCTTGGAGCGTCTTCTTTTTTGTTTTCATTTTGGTTTTCGTTTGCTTTTGTTTGCTTAGTTTTCTGAATAAATTGGTTGGACCCCCTCTTTCATACATTGGTTTGCAAATAGTTTGGTTTCGTTTGGAAAAGAGTAGGAAAGTTCATACTTATGTGTTAAAAAGAACTCGTTTTTTACTGTGGCCTATGCTTTGTCATGCCATGCTTGATATTGTTTTGGCTTTATGCTTAGTATTATTTGTTGTAGCATGACTTGTTATAAACAATTGATATTGCTTAATGTGCCTTGGATGAATCATGCGTTGTTTTAGCATATTAAAGCATAGTATAGTGGTATTCTCCTTTGATGCTTTATTTGGGTTGACTTGGCGCATGCTCACACCATGTTATGACTATCTCAAGTCACCATAGCCTTTATGATCCTTTAGTTTTCAACTTGTAGTATCACTTTATGCTTTGATCAATGATGTTTTGTCGCTCTGCATGATTATGGCCATTATTGCTCTCTTAGTTTGTCGCTCCCAGTCTTTTGCTAGCCTCCACAACCAAGTATGAGTTCCACTCATGCATACAACTCCCTAAACCAAGTTATTCCAAAGAGTCCACCATACCTACCTACTAGCTTATTCTATTCCAAGTATATTCATGCTTTTGTTTACCTTCCAAATTAAACTTATTATGAGAAAACTAGTGATTAAAGCTCTCACGAACTTGATGGCACACTTTACTTTTTTGTATCTAATAAACTTGAACCATTGGGTCCTTCTTTGTTGCGTATATGCTTGCGCTTTATAAGTTGAAATTAGCAGAACCATGTTTCATGGAGAACGCTTTCAACATTGCACTTGTACTTTGTACCCCCATTGATATCATGTTCTTTTGCTTACGGATCCCGGCGGTGTGAAATAAAACTGGAACTTGTAAGATCATGGAGTTTGGATGTGTGTTAGAGAAACGCCTGGGCCGCTAGCCTAAGTCATGCCAAATCATGGTGTAAACTTGCAGTATCACCATAATGAGCACTCTATGAAGCATCCTCAATAAAAACCTATGCAAATAGCAAATAAAAAGATCGCTGAGATGCTCATTGTCTGCTTGCCTTGTCATTTTGATTATGGGAAAGCTCTCGTATCATGTGCAAGGGGTACCCCGTTGGCGGTTCTTTATGATACATAGGTACTTACAATAATAAGAGCTTACTTGTGACTAAAGTTGAGTAGCATGAGGATCGGTCTTCGTAAGTAAGGGGCATGAGATTTTGGTTTATAACTTGTCAAGCATATCCTCTTAGTTGTGTCACTTTAACCTTAATCACCTTCAAGATGCTTATGACAGGGGCAATGAGAGCTGAAAGCTATAAGTACCATAATTTTTGGAAGCTCTTTATGAAACTTGAATCTCTGCTTCTTTTTATGAAGGCCTTTCTTCCACCATTATATTGAGTCTCCACCTTCTACCTTTATGCACCTACTTTGAGAGCATAGTGGTAATTCTTAGTTCTATATGCATTGTCCCAAGACTAGTTGATTGATGCATATCTTGATATTGCTTGTTTTAAACTATTTGTATCTAGTCACTCTTATGAACTTTGAAGGTGTCCTATACATTTATATTTGCTATTCTATGAGGGACAAGCTAAATATTATTATGCTATGTTTTCTTTATGTGAAACAAACAAACGTCTTGCAAAGCATTGTTATTCATGAATCTTTTGTTTGTGCTTTTTCATGTTTATTCTGGCACTTGATGACTTCCGGACTTTGGCTTTTGTCCCGTCCAATTCCGATAATATTTATTTTCTGACTTTTCTGGAACCAAAAACAGCAGAAAACAGGTAGCTGGCACTGTGGCTCTTGTTAATAGGTTAGTCCAAGAAATCATATGAAAAGTACTTTAAAGTTGGAACAAAATACAAAAAAGTGGATAAAACCAAGCATGAAACATAAAAAATTATAGATACATTTGCAATGTATCACGACGGCAGCTTCCATTTCTCCCGCCTGCTTCCTAAGAAGAAAGCGCCTAGGAAGATCCTCTGCCGGCTCAAGTACGGCTGCCTCGGCGTCGACCCGAGCGAGGCGAGCTAGACGACGACCTTCCCGATGTACTCTAGCATGACCATTAGATCTGCCGGTGAAGCCTTCGTGGTCGTCTCATCGGAGCAGAGGTGTACGATATGGCGTGCTCAAGCAGGTCGAAATTGCTAAAGTGCCAGTTGCGCCCACAGCACACACACCCGCCTGGAGGCATTGATTAGCTCCACCTGATATACGTTTGCATCTTTCAAGGAGCCACTATCCATAAGTGAAGTTCCTGGGAGAATTTAAGCGAGCCACAAACTCCATGACCCGCCTAGCGCCAAGCCATGGTATGTATGTTGTATTCCATACCCTACAAACTCTAATTGCATGTACTACGTGTAGAATTAGGACACTGTCATGACATACATATTCCATTGGGATTCCTTAGTGTGGAAGAGTGTGTACGTTCGGGTCATGCGAGAAGCTCTTCTAAGCTAGCTGATCGGTTCACATACGAAGTTATTCTGGCGTACGATTAGATAAGAAGTTCCGCTGGCTTACGAAAAAAATGTGACTAAGGAAATCTTGCGCGACGGACGGACCTAAACACACGGACCTAGCGGTTCGACTTACGAAGGTGCACAGATGGTTGGACGAAAGTGCATTGTGATGGACGAAGAGAGAAACATTCTGTACTTTATTATTAGGTATAGATAAGGATTGGTTTTAAAATGAATACGACATCATCTAGAACATTTCCAAGCAGAATCAAATAAAAATAAAAATAAATATAGATCATAAGATCAAATAGTCATTTTGGCCAAACTTATCCACTAGACCACTTTGAGTGTTCCTAGTAAAAGATTTCCAACAGAAACTTTTCCAATTCTTTTCACCCTTTGCTAGACCAAGTAAAAGTGAATCCAAGCAAACTTTACAAAGTGGTCGAAACTATTTTTAAAACTATTTAAGAGGCATTGCAAAATTGAATCAAGTTCATATGCCTAGATTATCACTTCTCAAAAACCATACAAATCAATTCACCTTGACAATTCCCAGCAACCACAGACTACTAAGCAAGCAACAAGATCACTCACCAAAATTCATTCAAAATTTTGAAAGTTGAATTCATGCGGCCATTTGGTCAAACACCTGGCAGACACAGTACAACCTCACCAACTATTCACTATTTGGAGCTATCAATTGCTCAGCTCTTGTACTGCAATCAACACATTCAATTGCCCTAGATCATCCATGGTACTTGGCTGTGCAAAGGAGAGGCATCACTGGCCACATTGACCAGTGCCACGCCCGTACCGAGCCGGCCATGCCGGTCGAGCACGAACAACTCGCAGCACGCAGCACCGCCCTCGCCCATGATGTTCAGCAAGTCGCTGTGACCTCACCGCCACCCCCTGTCCACCCCTTGACCCAAGGCGAGAAGTGGAGACGCTGAAAGCCGCGTGCCCATTTAAGCCGTGGTCATGCCGAGCGCACGACGGAGCACCGCAGCTGCCTCGCACGCACACTCCGCGCCTCGCTCTCTCCGCCCGTACCCACGATCGTCGTAGCCCCAGTGAGCACCCAGACATGACTGTTCACCGCCGCGCGCCCCGTGACCACCGTACTGCGCGACGAACACCCGCGTACTGACATAGAGCACTGATGCCGCCCGACCAATGGAGACCGCTCCTTGACGTGCCGTCACTCGCGTGACGATTGCCATAGTCCACTGCACCAACCCATGCCCTCCGCCATGACGAATGCGACCTGTAGCAATGTCACTGGAGAAGCTAGCCCATGCTGCACTGCCTCCACCCCTGGGGTATAAATAGAGGTCACACCAGCCCTCAATCTCCACACCATTCCACCCCTCTCTCTCTCAGCAACACCCTAGACCTTTCCCCGGAGCAAGGCCAGCACCAGCCCGCTGGAATTTAACCGGAGTCCACCACAGCAGTCGAGGAAGGAAGTCGTTGATTGCGGCCACCCCAGGAGCCACCGTGACCGCCAATCGATCCGTCGTTGATGACCATCCTATTCGCCCCCATCGCCGACCATAGTTGGAGCCCCGGTAAGTCCCCAGCGACCCCCACCACCGCGTTAGGGTTCGAGTCTCGCCGGAGCTGTTCATCAAAGACGATGAACCTCAGTTGTAGATCGTTCTTCTAATCGTAGGGCTAGGATTGCTAGATACCATTTCAGCTTAGTTAAGTCATTGACGCGTGGGACCATGTTGTCAGCAGCCCGCTGCGCCAACGCAGTGCAGTTGGGCCGGCCCATGTCGTTTCCCGCGCAGAGCCCGTTAGTTCAAATAAGATTTTTCCATTTTAGTTAAAACTAGATTCTGCCAGTAGATTCAAAATTCAATTCAAAGAGATTCACTGAACCAAATTGCATGATTCCAATTTTGTTCGAAAGGTATTAAAATTATCTAATCACTCCTGTTGGATTTAAACTATTTTGATCACCTATACCAAAAATAACAAGACAAAGTCTTTTGACACTTCAAACATTTTTCTAAAATAAACTATAAATGTTTTTAAGATGATTCCACCTCTCAAAAATCACATTTGCCATGCTCTATATGAATATCTAAAAAGATTTGGTTTTACAAATATGAAACATGGCTTAGTATTAAAAGAGTGTTGTATAGGCATTTCTAGTCACCATAATCTTATTATTTAGTAATATTAAATCTTGTAATATATGATCACCATTTTAAATCCCATTCCCAAGTATTGGAATAGATGGTGATGACATGTATAAACATGATCCACTATTTTAATTGGAGAATATTAAATCTTAAGGATTTAAAATGAGTAGAAATTACTGTTCTAAAATAAGAAGAATAAGAAAATGTTAATGTGCCACATGATGATTGAGATGATACTAGATCATCTAGTATGAGCTCTTGTGTGCTAAATAGAAGTAGTGAAGTGTTCTTTGGTGATTGTGTACATTGAATGTATTTATAGACGCTAGTACCGATCCGGACTACAATGAGGAAGAGTACTTCGAGGAGGAATAGGAAAACTTCAACGACTGCAACCAACAAGGCAAGCTATCAGTGCAAGCTAGAACTAGGCATGCTATATATGCAAGCCCCTATACCAGATGCACTAGTCATGTTGGGTTAGATCTTTACTCTCGAAGCTTTATGAAATAAACTTGGCTTTTGCAAACAAACCTAGAGCTTATGACTCCTACTAGTTTTACCTTACTTATGCTAGTGTAGTTTGTGAGTACTTAAAGAGTACTCATGGCTTTGTCCTTTGCTATTCTCATGGCCAGACTATAAGGAGGATTACCCAGAAGATGGACAGCAGGAGGTCTATGACAACTAGGATCATCTCCCATCGTCAGTATTGCCTGTGACCCTGAAGATGAAGCCCCACTACGTTTACTTTCCGCTGCTTTGATTGTATTAAGACTGGATCATGAGATCTTTTATTTGTAAGACCTTTAATATGGTTTGTAATGGATGATGTACTGTGGTATCACTTCTGTTATGTCTCGCAAAAATGGTAATCCTGGGATTGCGATGTACGGCATAACAGGCATCTGGACTTAAAAATCCGGGTGTTGATAGAAACCTATCCGCTTTGAGACCTGGCCTATTATATATAGGACGGTAGAAGCCCAAGCGAGGGTACCGAAATCTAGAAGACAACTTGTAATACTGCGATTACTCAATATTCAGGCGACTTTGACTCCATTGTTTTCCTGATGTCCAACGAAATCCCTGACGTTCTCTTTTCCGCGAAACCCTAAGTCCATCATCATGGGCATTGCCGAGGTTATCCCTCGTCAATATGAGTTATGGTTCGGGATAAAACCCGAGTTGTATTTTCTTAAATTTTGGTATGTTAGGCATAAGTAAAATGTTTACAACCAAAGTCAGATAAGCACGTATTTGTAGGTTATCCCAAAATAATAGTTGGGTATTCCTCCATAACACTAAAGGCAAAAGAGTTTGTCGCTTAGAACATCAAGTTTCTTAAGAATGGATTTTTCGCAAAAGTTAAGTGGGAGGGTAATAGAACTTTGATGAGGTTGATGAACCTAAGCAACATGTGCTAAGTAGCACAGCGTCGGAAAGTGTCCCAGAGGTGGCTAAAATGCTCATATCTCACGTGACTGCAAAGGTTGTGATCTCGGAGATTAGAGTTCCTATTAAACCGTATGGATCGGGTAAGAATCAAATATTGAGATTCGATAAACAAGTCGTTATTTTTTTGACAATGATGACCCGACTACATGCAAAAAAGCGATGATGGGCCCTGACTCCATAAAATGACTAGAAGCCATAAAATCCGTGACAGTTTTCATACACGAGAAATCAAGTTTTTGAACTTGGAAAACCCTCCGAAAAGGCATAAAGCCTATTGGATGTATTTGGATCTATAAAGAAATAGATATGGATGTTTCACATCTATAAAATAGTCAACATGTTGGAAAGGAGTTTGCGACAATGTTTAAGGAGTTGACTATGATAAGATTTGATCTTTTGTAGTGATATTTAGGCTTGATGGATTAATGTAGCAACCACTACATATAATTTGGTATATGGTAGTTGAACAAACAAAAAAAAATTCTTCTAATAGAATGGTTACCTAGGACGTGTACATGACACGGTCCGAATGGTTTTGTTGATTCAAAGGATGCTAAAACAGCATGCAAACTTCAATGGTTGAAGTGAGCATAGCAGAGTTGAAACCTTCACCATGATAAAAATGTTAAAAGAGTTTAATTTCATCGGAGACGATGAAGATGCTTGTTGTTGCAAGAAATTAAGTGGGAGCGCTAAGACATATTTCTAATACATTATGTAGAAAACATGGTGTTGATTAGAAATGATGTATCTTTCATTGACACAAGTTAAGGATTTCATTTAAATTGGATTTCAATGAAAAACTTGGGCGAAACCAGAATATTAGACATCAACGTCTATATGGATAGATTGAGACGCTAATATGGTTGTGTCAGACGTACATATATGATATATTGAATAAGTTCAATATGGAAAAGACAAGAAAGGTTCTTAACGTATGGAAAGGATTGAATCAAGATTCAAGTCTATCGACAATTGGTAAGTGAAATGAGATTCAACTGTTTTGACACTTGATGAGTGAAATCACATGGATATTTTGATCAATAATGTATACCGTTATATGTACATATACATATATGTCCTATACTCTAAATGTTATGAGCATATACTAGGATGACTCGTAAGATGATCATTGGACGATAGTAAGGACATTCTTATGATCTTTGCAAGAACTAAAATATGTTATGTATAGGTGACAAAAAGTTAAAAGTAGTTCATTGTAAAGTGTTACATTGATACTAGTTTTGTCATAATACAAGTTAAGTTTATCTCAATTTAAACTATGGGTGACACAATGTAATGAAAAGGAGGTTCCATGATAGATTTGGATGAGTTTCAAAGTTAAGACATTGTGAAGGATACTACAACAAAAAGGCTAAATATATAACTGTTATAGTAGAAGCAAAGGAGAGCATTTGTGTTAAGTATTTTGTTATCAAATTAGGTGTGGTTCACAGTGGGCTAGTACCATGAAGATATATTGTGCGACAATTATATCAACATATTTTAATCAAAAAGAACTAAAGGTCTCACCAAAGGACTAAATTTATACAATACCATCTCATTAGAGATTGAGTGATGCATAGAGACACAAACACATGCAAATACACATAGGCCTGAAAGTGTCAGATCTAGAGATTATGTTCACCACTAGCAAACACGTATATACAACACCAGAAAGCCATAGGTGTTGAATGCGCAAGTTTACAAACTAGATTATTGACTCTAGTGCAAGTGGAAGAATGAAGGGAATATGCCCGAGAGTCAATAATAAGTGGTTATTATCTTATTTCCTGTTTAAGATAAATGTTTATTTTGTATGTTATAATTGTATTAATTGGAAACGTTAATACATGTGTGCTTAATAAACAAATAAAGAGTTCCTAGTTATGCCTCTCATATAAATTAGCTCGTTGATTAACAAGATAATCAAGGTTTCCTGATCATGGACATTGGATGTTGTTAATAACAAGGTAACAATTTTGGTGGAATGGTGTGATGAACATTCATCTGAAGTATAGTAATACGATCAAAGTCATTATGTTTACATTGTTATAACATCATGCGAAGTAACTTTAGTCCTTAGACCATGAGATCATGTCAATCACTAACACTAGAAGAGTAACTTGATAACATCAAACGTCACACCGTAAGAGGGTGACAATAAAGATGGGTTCAGATACTCCAAAAGTGTTATAGAGGCTCATGGATCAAGAGTGGAATTTGTCCATCTCGATGACGGAGAGATATACTCTAGACCCTCTCGGTGATATCACATTGATGTAGCTTGCAAGCAAGTGATAAGATCACTAAAATGTTATATCACGGGAACGAGAAAAGAATACCTGGTAACGAGATCAAACTAGGCATGAGGATATCGATGATCGAATCTCAGACATATAATATATCGCGAGACAAAAGGATTTAGTTACAACATTGAAGGTTCACACGATCACTAGTCATCGTTGAATGTGTCAGAGTCAGTATGGATCTCTAGGTCCTATTGCTGATTATTGATTCGAGAGGGGTCTCGATCATGTCTGTATTTTTCACGAACCGTAGGGTGACACACTTAAGGGATACCAATACCATTTAGGAGCAAATATGTTTCAAATAAAGATTATGAAAGCGCTAAAATCATTTTGATAGAAACCAAAATTGTTTCTGGTGAAATTGCTAAAACTGGTTCTGCATGTGATATCAAAATGTTGCAGGGGTTTGATGTGAATATTTGTTAACTAAAGTAATTAACAAAATTCTGAATAAAATAAATAAAATAGTTTTATTTAATGAGAGTTTGTATTAAATTTGGTGGAAAATTAATGCAAAGTGAGTGGAGTTGGTTTTAATGGGAGTGGACTTAGTGGAAGCTCCACTCACCATTATGGAGGGAGAGGTGGGGGCACCACCATGCCATGCGTATGGAGCCCTGGGGGTTGCCCCCTCCTCCTATAAAAGGAGCTCTCTTCCTCCTCCACTCTCACACCTCCTCGTGAAGGATCTCACCCCCTAGTTTATTCCTCCATGGTCTCGAATTAGCGAGATACATGTTCCTGGTGGTCTCGAAATCATTAACAATAAAATCTACACTAAATCATCTAAAATCATCTATACTAAATCATCTACAAAAAATATATACTAAAATCATCAATACTAAAATCTACACTAAATCATCTAAAATCATCCACATTAAATCATCTACACTAAATCATCTACTATAAACAAATAGAAAAATGGGGAGAGATGGGCTCACCGGCGGTGGCTCGAGGCGGCTGCGAGGGGCGGCAGACACGGGAGGTCGCGGGTGTGGGTTCAAGGCGGCGATGGGGACAAGGCGACGACAGGGAGGATGAGGCGGTGGCGGGGACAAGGTGGCGGTAGGAGGAGCGAATGGGGTGGACGTGGGAGGTGGCGGATGCGGTGGACACGGGGACGGCGGCGACCTATGCAGTTGGGGAAGGGGAGGAAGGAGGTTGGGGAAGAGGAAGAGATGAGGTGGGAGATGCAGGTGTGGCGCGTGGAAAAAGTCCACGTAATGTACATAGTGGTGCCTTTTTTCTCGAACGCCACCACTAAGTTTGCCCCAGTTCCACTAGTGGGTCCACCTTAGTGGTGCGTCCTGAATACACCGAATGCTACAGTTAAGCTCTAGTAGTGACATTCGGTATATATGGCACGCCACTAGAATATTGGCACGACGTGTGTTTTTTAGGACACACCACTGGCAAAATAACTGCTATAGGTATTTTCCTCTAGTGAGCAATGCTACTAAATATATTGTTTCTCTCACAATACCAAGAAGCCTGCTCCGTTTGTACCCCGGTCATCATTGATTTCCGGTATCCAAACCAGCTCTCCGAGAAGTAATACAAATTCAGATCCAATTTCCACGTGGAGACAACATCGCGGATAAAGATGACGAACCCTGAAATCTATCATATTCAGTGTAGTATCTCTAATTCCCTTGTAATGAGTTTATTTTTATTAAGCGTTGTCCCTCTCTTCTGTCGTGTGGCTTCAAACGTATTCGCACCCAATCATCAAGTGATATCGGGAGTTGCAGTATTCAAGTTGTGAAGTTGCTGAGAACTCTGTATAAAATTTCTAGTAGTTTCATGGTCATATTGAACTGATCTGCATAATAGAAGTACATTGAACACTTTTTTAGGAACACGCAAAAGCTTTGTGTGTCGATTTCATTAGAAGAAGAAGAACATAGTTCAACTTACAACGATTCCGACATCAAAGTGATGCGGGTACACACCCGTGGTTAGAAAAAGTAAGTACACTGAACATGGTTGATGAAAATCTATGGTTGTACTTACAACATCAAGGTATTAGTCGGACTAAAGATCACTTGCTGGAAAAACTAAACAAGGTCAGTGCTTACCTGACTTGCTCATGAAGAGAAATGAGATGAATTCTGAAAGGCTCTACCGGCGAACTTTCATGGACGTATCATGCTTGGAGATTGCTGGATGGGAAGATATTCAGTCATGCGTACCTATGCTTTTTTCTGATCGTTTGGTTTTAGAGAGAGTGCTGCGAATCTCTGCTATCTGTTACCATCATGTGTCATGTCTTAGACGATCCATGGTGAAATCAGATGCGGCGAATCTCATGAAAGCAGGATCATGAGGGCTAGCGATGGTGATTCGAGTCTTTGAAACAATGAGGAACTGACTGCTTGATCTGTGACTCCCAGCAACGATTGTTTGTGAGAGCGATAACATAGGAGGAGTCCATGGTCCTATCTTGTAGGGTGAAATTCTAAGGTCCGATCTTAATTGGTTGTGTCTAAAAATAGCCTTTTAAAAGGCTTTGTTTTGTGAGCAAGGACTTTCTCTAGAGTGAAAAACTATGATCTTTGATCGAACAACAACGACGCGTGTGTACTGTTTCCTTCTTGAAGGCGTCGCTATTGAAGTGTTTGGACTACTAATGTTGTTCTGGTGGTGTTAGTATCATTTCTACAAGGAATTGTTTGTTGCAGTGGGATTTTTTTAATTATTTTTTATTTTTCTGAGTTGTGTGCATCTGTAAGGCCGCTAGACATGCGTTGTTGCAGAGGCTGGGTATAATGGGTATCTCCACGATATTAATATATAGTCTTTGTCAAAAAAATGAAGAGAAATGGGATGAGATGACTTGGGGAGACCAGGAGTCTAGGAGGGTGAGACTTACCCGAGGAGTCTGACAAATCAAAATTTTCTTGTCCTTATCACTTTAAGGTGTTTTCTGGCTTGCAAGTCATCGAGTAGACATAGTATTTTTGGAGAGGATTTTTAGACTATGGGTGCGTATAAATCTAACTTCCAAAAGTTTTGCAAGAATATGTTTTCTAAGTTATGTTTTATATTAATCGCGAACAAATGAAGAACGGCTAGAGATTTATGCCGCAGTTTTAGTAAAATATTGATCATTGATGTTCTGTGTTATAAATCACCTCCCCTACCATTTTGGCGCACACACAATCACGATTCTATGAAAATGTACAATTATATGATTGAATGCATTCTCTATGTGTATGATTTTATTTTTTGTAAATTTTTCAATATTTTAAAGTATGGTGTTTGCTAAGTTTTAGAAAACGGGTTCATGGATGACTAGATTCATTTTCTGTATTCTTCAAAAAGCATAACTGAGAACTAACGTGTGGTTAAATGCTCTATCCCCACAAGGAACAAACTTCAGATTTGACTTTTTAGTGTTTTATAAAGGCATAATTTTCTTTCAAAGGGAGACGACGTTCCCGTTGACAACAAGATGCATATGGTGATTTCGTTGATTTCAAGACCGTACGGCTCTGTCTTTCGGAGTTGCTCATAGTGATAAGATGTGCATGCATGCGTTCTGCTTGTGAGCGCCTGCATCCGTGTTTCTAAAAAAAGCATAATTACATTTTTATTGGGGTAAGTGGAAATACCTTCTTAAGGACCGAGTATATATTGCCAACTAATATTAGTATTTTTGGTAGTAGATAAATACCCATGTGTTTTCTAGGGAAATCATAACAAAAATATTAGCATATTGAAGGAAATATGCCCTGAGAGGCAATAATAAAGTTGTTATTATGTATTTCATATCTATGATAGATGTTTATTTTACATGCTAGAATTGTATTGATCGAAAACATCAATACATGTGTGTTTAATAAACAAAAAGGGTTCCTAGTTATGCATCTCTTATAGACTAGCTTGTTGATTAACAAGATGATCAAGGTTTCCTGATCATGGACATTGGATGTTGTTAATAACAAGGTCACACCATTGGTGGAATGATGTGATGAACATTTATCCGAAGTATAGCATTACGATCAAGTCATTATGTTTATATTGCTATAACATCATACGAAGTAATCTTTATCCTTAGACCATGAGATCATGTTAATTGCTAACACCGGAAGAGTATCTTGATAACATCAAACGTCACACCATAACAGGGTGACTATAAAGATGGATTCAGTACTACGAAGGTGTTATGTTGAGGCTCATGGATCAAGAGTGGAATTTGTCAATCCCGATGACGGATAGATATACTCTGGGCCCTCTCGGTGATATCACATTGAGATAGCTTGCAAGCAAGTGATGTGATCACTAGAATGTTATATCACAGGAATGAGAAAAGAGTGCATGTCGGTAACGAGATCAAACTAGGTATGGAGATACCGATGATCAAATCTCGGACATGTAATATATCACGAGACAAAGGGATTTAGTTACAAGCGTTAAAGGTTCTCACGATCATAGAAGTCATCGTTGAATGTGTAGGAGTCAATACGGATCTCTAGGTCCCGCTGCTGATTATTGATCGGAGAAGGGTCTCGATCATGTCTGCATTATTCGTGAACCGTAGGGTGACACACTTAAGAGTTACCGGACACCATTTTGGAGCACATATGTTTCAGACGAAAGAATTGCAAAGCGCAGAAATTGTTTTAATAGAAACCAGAAATTGTTTCGGGTGAAATTGCAGAAAGTGGATCTGCATGTGATATTGAAATATTGCAAGGGGCTATATGTGAATGTTTGTTAATTAAAGTAATTAACAAAATTCTGAATAAATTTAGTAAAAGAGTTCTATTAAATGAGAGAGCATTAAACTTGGAGAATTTTAATGCATTTAAAGTGGAGACTTTAAAAGGGAATGTGAAGAGGCATTTTAATGTGGAGGGGTTACCACCACATGAATGGGGGAGGTGAGGGGTCACCCCCCCATGCGCCGGCCATGGAGAGGAGGGGCACCCCCTTCCTCCTATAAAAGGCCACCCATTCTCTCCTTCATCCTCACACCTCCTTGTGAAGGATCTCTCCCCCTCTAGTATTATTCCCCCATGGTCTCGGATTAGCGAGATACATGTTGTTGGGGGGGTAACCCCGGGTAGGGTCACTCCGGGGTATAAGGGCCAAGTTAGCCGAGGTTCGGCAAGGTCAAAGCGGATGCTGGCCGAGTCACCTCAAGGCAGACCGGATCACGGAGTAACCCGGACCAGGGGGGTCGCTTAACATTGTCTCGTCCGACTCAAGGAATAAGTCGGAGACACTTGTTTAGCTTATATGCAGGAACAGGTGTGGCCGGATCAACTGTGATCCGGATCCTCATTTGGCTTCTAGGAGAAGGAAGGAATATCTCTGGTCAAAAAGAAGGCCCGGTGCGTACTGGATGAGCGAATAAAGCAAGGGCAGGACCACCGGATCGTGGCCGACAAGGGTGACGACGCTTACGTCGGCTGACGCAGGCGCCACAGAGGCAACGTCGCTAAAGCAAGAGTGACGTGGGGGAAAAGCACCCGTGTCGGGTTACTAATTTGGGAGGGGAATATGCCTCCACGTATGCCCTAGGCCAGGACCGAACCACCCCTATGTAAGGGGGGGTTGGGGTTCTGGTAAGGGGGTTGGGCTTTTTCCGATATAGAGCAAGGAAAATACTTGTGGGTCTAGGGTTCTTGGGCTAGTTAATAGGCAAGAGTAAGAGAGTTTCTTCTTCCTCCTCTTGTCAATACAGCTCGAGAAGCACTTGTAATCTTGGAGACTGAACATCAATACTAAGCTTCTGTGTAGAGAATCACTCTACTATCCCTCCCTGGATTCCCCTAGCGCATATTAGTCCCCACCTTTAGCCTATCCATGGCATCTGCCGTGACACCACCATTTACGCTTGGCGCCACGTGGGTCTAGCGGCGCTAGCAGGGGTGAAGATCCGGACGGGAAATTTCATCGGCACCGGTGAACGCATCGTCTCCGGGCTCGTTCAGCGCTTCGGTGCGCTGGACTACGTCAGCGACAACGTTGGCTGCTTCGGCACGCGCCCCCTTCCGCACAACGGCGTCTTCGTCAAGCTCGGCGCGCACAAGGTCTATGTTGTCGTGGACGTGTCTTGCGTTCATCCGTGTCGCATCGTCGATGCGGGGGAACCACCCCTCACTGTGGCACGCGGGACGCGTATCGCTCGCTCCCCGGACCATGCAGAGGTGATGATGACTGCGCCAGGCGCGGGCGCGAGCAAGGATCCGGCGCCAGACCCGGAGGCAACACCCAAGGCACCAAGGAAAGCTAGGGGTCCTCCGCTAGAGAGGCCCGAGAACGTGCTGAGGGAAGCTATGGATAGCTTGGCTAACCTGGTGGCAACAGTGGTAGATCCGGCTCAGGCACAGGCCGAGCTAGAGGAGACCCGGCGAAAGATACTGGAAGGCGCAAAGAAAATAGCAGCGGCTCAGCAGTCGTTGAACATGACGCTGCGTGAGTACGCGAAAGCGAACAAGGTTGAGGCAGTGAGGGTAAAAGGGAGAAACCTCATAAGCGAGATGAACAGAGAAGGTGATGATGGACCAGAAGGGTCGGAAAACTATCTGTCTGTGGGGTTGCCAAAGTATAGTACCCCGGCGAAGAACCTCAGAGCAGCAGATGCCGCGGCGTCCGAGCTAGAGGGCCTGACGGGTGAAGCCCGCCAAAGACAGCAAGACCGGGTTAACGAGCTGGTTCGGATCGCGAACAGGCAGAATGAGGAGCTGTTGAGAGGTAACCCGAAGAGAGTTGGAGCTTCTAAAATCGTCCATTCGGTGATGGGTAACCCGGAGAAATCCGCTGGAGCCGCATCATCACCTCATGGTGGCCCTAGAAGAGAAGAGGTAGTAACCTCGGCCAGACGGAACAAGCAGATCGTTCCGTATGACCCAACGCGTGCGGGAAAGGAAAAAGAGATACGGAAAAACGACGATCGGCAGAGCATGAGCCGAGGTAACAATGACCAAGGCAATGCCGGTCAAGGGATGCTGTCAACGGCAATGCCGGACAGCGAAACTCGGCAGGAGCGGGTCAACCACAGCAGCGGAATGCACCAAGGCAAGAGCAAAGTGCCGGCCGGGGTATGCAACAGAGAGGAGCACAACGGGAGCAA
Source organism: Avena insularis (assembly GCA_023614405.1). Taxonomy (NCBI): domain Eukaryota; kingdom Viridiplantae; phylum Streptophyta; class Magnoliopsida; order Poales; family Poaceae; genus Avena; species Avena insularis. Next base: position 86,513,689 of record CM042696.1, on the reverse strand, counting down.
GACCGATACAATGATGGAGACTCGGAGATGATGAATGCGGGATACGCAAGACCGGACTATCATGTGATAGGGTCGAGATTGGGAAACAGAGATTTGATGCCGGATGACGCTAGGCTAAAACTGGATCGCCTGTATAGGTCGGAACAGATCGAATGTCAAGGTCCTCCAGGTCCAGCGTGCTTCGGACCCCGGATCATGAAGGAACCGCCAGTACCCAATTTCCAATTACCCAGGGGCACGAAGACGTATGACGGCAGTACAAAGCCGGAGGATTGGCTAATAAACTACGCAACAGCTGTGAAAATTGCAACTGGCAACTTGAGGTGGGCTGTACGATATGTACCCCAAATGTTGGAAGGTCCGGCTAGGGTGTGGCTGAACAATTTGCCACCCGGAAGCATCAATTTCTAGATAGATTTTGAAGAAATGTTTATCAGCAACTTTTCAAGTACATACCAAAGACCGAATAGACCGCAGACCCTTGCGATGTGCAAGCAGAGATCTAACAAAACGGACCGTGAATTCTTGACCCAGTGGTGTACCGTGAGAAACTCATGTGAGGGAGTCATAGAGTCACAGGCTATAGCGTGGTTCGCACAAGGATGTAGATATGGCAGCGAGTTATGGATGAAATTGCAAAGGAAAATGCCAGTCACCTTGGCAGAGATGATCCGGATCGTGGATTCCTATGCTTTGGGAGATCCGACTCAACCCAGGATCGCGTCGAACGAGTCAAATGAGGAGTACTATCCGAGGGACAGATCCGGGTCATCCCGGAGGAACGATTACAGGGGAAAAAGGAGAGATGATAGACCGGACCATAGGTATGGCTCGCAACAAGTTGCGGGCGTGAATCAAGATCAGCCCGGGGCAGGGAGCAACCAACGCCAGAGAACGGGAGGGCAATGGACTCCTCGAAACGATGGCAAGAAAACGTGGACTCCGGAGCAGAAGAAGCAATGGCAAGAAAAGAAAGATCGTCCGAGGTATACCTACGAGTCAATGTTGGACCAGCCGTGCAAGTTTCACACGCCAAATCCGAGCAGCCCGGCGGGTCACACGACGAGACAATGTGAGTGGATGCGCAAGATAGAACAAGGTGGTTCGGGGAATGCTCAGGCACCTCGGAATGATCAACCTCGGCAGGAGTTACCCCGGCAGCAATTGCTCTCGGTGCAAACACAGATCGATGTTGCCTCCCCGCCGAGGTATGACAACGGTGAGAGAAGGGATGCGGCATCGTAGAAAACCAGCAACAACCGGATCAGAGGTATTCCGGAAATGAGGGAAGGAATGAGTATAGGGAACATCACCAGAGCTATTGCATGTTCACAACAGAGGAAACAGATAGGAAAAGCTTGCAGCGCCGACATATGGAGGTTAACGCGGTTATGCCTGCAGTGATGAGGTACATGTCTTGGTCGGACCAGGAAATTACCTGGAGCGTCAAAGATCATCCCAAGCTTATGCCAAGTCCGGGCTCGTATGCACTAGTGTTAGATTCATTTGACCAAACATTAATGTGAGGTTCTCCAAAGTACTGATCGACAATGGCAGTAGTATTAACATCATGTATGCGGATACGATGCGCAAGTTGGGCATCTCGGAGAACATGCTCCAGGCTACGAGAACAACTTTTCACGGTATCGTGCCTGGCATATCCTACGAACCCATAGGCAAGGTCCGGGTCGACGTGCTATTCGGTACGAGGGATAATTGCCGAACCGAAAATCTGGAGTTCGAAGTGGTAAACCTGGAGAGCGCGTATCATGCATTACTCGGGAGACCAGCGCTGGGCAAATTCATGGCAAGTTGCCATGTTGGTTATCTGAAGATGAAGCTGCCCGGGCCAAGTGGGGCAATTACTATCGTTGGGGATTTCCGACGTTCCATTGAGTGCGCCTCAGTCGGGTCTAACCTAGCTGAGTCACTCGTAATTGCCCAAGAGAAAAGAAAAATCCAAGAGGTGGCGACATTAGCTCAGTCCGCGCAGCAGTATATGACGGCGTTAAGCAACCCGCATGGAAGCATTTCATTTCAAGCCGCGAAGGACACCAAGAAGATCCCGGTGGATAACATGTTTCCGGAGCGTACCATGACGATTGGGGCCGGGTTAACTGACAAATAGGAAAGCAAGCTCTTCAACTTCCTCTGTGAGAATCAGGATATTTTTTCTTGGTCCATACAGGACTTGCAAGGTGTTCCGAGGGAGTTGGCCGAGCACTCTCTGAATGTAAGAGGAGCAAGGCCGGTGAAGCAGCCTCTCCGACGCTTCGCCGAGGATAGGAGAAAGGTCATTGGTGACGAGAGAGCTCGGTTGCTAGCAGCAGGATTCATCATGGAAGTGCTGTATCCGGATTGGCTCTCTAATCCGGTGCTGGTAGAAAAGAAAAAGGATGATCCGAACGTGGCGGCGGTTTGGTGTATGTGTATCGATTACACGAACCTGAACAAGGCGTGTCCAAAAGATCCATTTCCACTGCCGAGGATAGATCAGGTCATCGACTCCACCGCGGGATGTGAACTGTTGTCATTTATTGACGCTTATTCCGGTTTCCACCAGATACCTCTGAACCCGGATGATCAAATAAAAACTGCCTTTATTACCCCGTACGTGGCTTATTGCTATCGCACTATGCCGTTTGGTTTACGAAACGCAGGAGCAACGTACCAAAGGTGTATGCAAAAATGTTTGCATGATCAAATAGGTCAAAATATACAAGTTTACGTGGACGATGTGGTTATCAAGACCAAGGAAAGCGCAACGCTCCTTGACGACATAAGGCAAACATTCGCGAACTTGAGGAGATTCCGAATGAAGCTTAACCCGGAGAAATGTACCTTCGGTGTCCCGGCTGGGAAATTACTAGGATTTCTCGTCTCCAGCCGAGGTATCGAGGTCAATCCAACTAAGATCCGAGCCATCGAACAAATGGAGCTGCCGAAGTGTCTCAATGACGTCCAGAAGTTCACTGGATGCCTGGCATCGTTGAGTCGGTTTGTATGTCGGCTAGGGGAAAAGGCACTGCCTCTCTACCAACTCATGAAAAATTCAGATAAATTCATTTGGACGCCGCAGGCTGATGAAGCTTTTGTCCACTTAAAAAAGATGTTGGCCACTGCACCAGTGTTAGCTTCTCCACTGTCGAAGGAGGCAATGTTGCTCTACATAGCCGCAACCAACCGAGTTGTAAGTGCAGTGATTGTAGTGGAACGAGATGAAGAGGGTAAGTCGGTGCAGAGACCCGTGTATTACTTGAGCGAGGTATTGTCTGCCTCAAAACAGAACTACCCACATTTTCAAAAGGTGGCATACGGAGTTTATATGGCGGCGAAGAAGTTAAAGCACTACTTTGAGGAGCATGCCATCAAAGTGATATGCGAAGCCCCCATATCCGAGATAATGGGTAACAAAGATGTGAATGGCAGAATTGCGAAATAGGCAATTGAGCTAGCACCATACGCGCCCCAGTACGATAGAAGAGAAGCGATCAAGTCCCAGGCTATAGCGGACTTTTTCGTGGATTGGGCCGAGGTACAATATGAACCACCGCCACCGGATCCAAAGTATTGGAGGATGCATTTTGACGGATCAAAGACCAAAACCAGATTAGGCGCCGGGGTTGTGCTTACCTCGCCAAAAAAGGATCAGCTCAAGTACGTATTGCAGATCCATTTCGCGGCATCGAACAATGTCGCTGAATACGAGGCTCTTGTGCATGGTCTCAAAGTGGCAAAGGAAATTGGCATACGTCAGATAATCTGCTTTGGCGACTCGGATCTAGTAATACAGCAAGTGTCCGGAGTGTGGGACGCCCTGGATCCAAACATGGCACTATACAGATTTCATGTGCAGAAAATCTCGGGTTACTTTGAGGGATGCGAGTTTCATCATGCACCTTGCGTGGAAAACGAAGCTGCCGACATGCTGTCGAAGCTCGGTTCGACCCGATAGGCAATTCCACCGGGCGTTGCATTGGAGCACCTCAGAAAGCCATCTATCGTGCCGCCCCTGTGAACCGACTCAATTTATGTTCCGGAAAACGCGGAATCCGGAGCTGAACCCATGGACATTGACATGGAAGGTAGTGCGCCGAACCTGGGGACTACCTCGGCAAACCCGGGGACTACCTCGCTAGACCCGGGGACTATTCAACAAGACCCGGTTGAAGTTATGCCGGTGGATCGGAAGGAAATTGATGAGGAGATGTTCCTCAAAGCAAGGCATTTTGGGCACCGCCTATATACAAGTTCTTGAAAGATGGAACGTTATCCATCGAGGAAGTGCTAGCTGTGCAAACTCAGAGAAGGGCCAAAGCTACACAATCATCAATTCCGAGCTGTACAAGCGGAGTGTAACCTGTCCTCCAAATGTGTGTTGGTCCGGAAGAAGGACTTGACATCCTCCGGGATATACACCAAGGAGAATGCGGGCATCACGCCTCATCCCGGGCCTTAGTGGCAAAGGCATTCTGACATGGATTTTACTGGCCAAGCGCCTTGGAGCAAGCGGAGGATCTGGTGAGAAAATGCAATGGTTGCCAAAGATACGCCACCAAGACACATATGCCTATGTCGGAACTCAAAACCATACCAATTACATGGCCATTTGCTGTGTGGTGCTTGGATATGGTTGGCTGCTCAAACCAGCAAAGGGAGCATGACACACATTCGGTCATGGTGGACAAGTTTACAAAATGGATCAAGTGAAGCCTATAAGAAAATGTGATGGAGCTACGGCTGTGACATTTCTCAAAGACATCATCTTGAGATACGGTTATCCTCACAGTATCATAACTGATAACGGCACCAATTTTGCTGAAGGAGCATTTCACGATTCTGCCGAGATAAGAAAATCCGACTCGACATAGCCTCGGTAGCCCACCCCGCATCGAACGGACAAGTGGAAAGATCCAACGGATTAGTGCTATTCGGGATAAAACCCCGGCTCATTGAGCCGCTGCAAAGATCAGCGGGGTGCTGGATAGAAGAACTACCAGCGGTATTGTGGAGTTTAAGAACCACTGAATCGATCAACAAAGTTACACACCGCTCTTTTCCGTATATGGGCGAAGCTATATTACCAATGACATAGAGCATGATTCGCCTAGAGTCACCCAATACATGGTCAAGTGCAAGAAGCCCGCAAAAGGATGTTGATCTGCTTGAAGAAGCGAGAGAACTGCCCGCCAGATCCGCCATATATCAGCAAAATCTCCGACGCTATCATAGCCGGAAAGTGTGCCCCGAGTCTTCCGGGAAGGCGATCTGGTGCTCGGTTGGTACAATGATCATCGCATGCATAAATTATCCCCCCCATGGGAAGGACCATTTATTGTGAGCAAAGCATTGCACAATGACTCTTACTATCTCATAGATGCAAAGCCACACGAAAAGAACAAGGCGGACAGGTCCGGAGAGGAATCCAAGCGACCATGGAATGTAGCACTACTTCGTCCCTTCTACACTTAGCTAAAAAGTGTATGTACCCGAGTCATCCTCTAGTGTCGGTATGTATGTCGGCGATGGGTTTATCAATGAAATAGCAGGGCCTCGAGCAGTAACTCGGGGACTGCCTTAATAAATGATTCTTGTTACTTTTTATATACGTTAGCTGGAATAAGTTGTTCTACTTAACCCGGATTAGTAATGTGTGAGCACCAAAAACCCAACCCTTCGACTCGCTGCTGTCCAACAAGAATTGGCTTCATGGCGAGCAAGGGAACAAGTTTGGAATTGCGTAGCACATGAAAAACTACTAAGGAAACGATCCTATTCCAGCTAACGTTTGTTTTCGACTAACCCCGTATTTACTTTTAAGCTATTATGTTGAATTATTTTGAGCCAAGCCTCAAAGTTTCTCAGTATTGTTAAAACGATTCTTGAAGCTCGGGTTCGTAAGTCGTAAAACCGAATCAAGGTAGACACGGATCGAGCCGGAGAATTGGACGAACAAGAAAATGAAACTCGGGGACTACGCCCAAGTTAATCCAGCATACAAGCATAGTAGCAAAATATTAGGTATTCAACATACAATTGCACCCGACATACCGGGGATCTGATAAACTTTCAAGTTTTTTTCAACTAAGGAGCGGCAGGAGGAGGAAGTTCGGCGTCATCATCACTGTCTTCAATATCCGAAGCAGCATCTTCTCCATCATCACCCGACCCATCCTCCACGTTCTCCATCTGCTCCTCCTCTCCGGAGTCCAGAAAGCTCGGCCCCTCAACCCAGTCATGGACTGGAGAATATTCGATGAGGCTGTAGGCGCAAGCCTGGCGCCGAGCTACCCACTCTGGATCATCGGTCCATTTGGATCCGGTGCCCCGACGGGTGAGGAGGCTCAGATCAATTTTCTCGTACCATGAAAGGATATGATGGAGAAGGATATTCGCTGCAAGATGCCCAGCCGGATTCCTCCAGAGGTCAAGTTGAGTCTCAATCTCCATCGCTTTTTCCGCAAGGAGCGTGATCCTTTCCGAGCGTCCTCGCTGGCCGTAATGTGTTGAAGATCCGGACCGCAACGCCGAGGAGATCTTTCCATAGTTCTTGATAGTTTCCACCCGAATGACACGCTAACCAACAAGTCCTCCATGTCCAAGGGATGCTCACCATCGAGCGGCGGGAGTACCCTCTCTTGGCGGAATTTGGCAACGGCAAAGACTGGCGATGGCGATTCTCCGGAAAGTTATCTGAAAATAAGGAAAGGGAGGATGCTGAAGCAAAGGCATACGAGCTAACCCGGAAAACTAGGTCGGGAAAGGCGAAGAAACTTACGTGAGATATGGCGATGGATCCGGGTCAACTCCTTGATACAACTATCGCGTCTCTACCGAAGTTGTTCAAGCTCGGCAAGCGCCGACCCAAGCCGGACTTCGGATTCCTTGAGCAGATCCTGGTCCTTGGTGATCTGAAGGATAAAGCGCTCACGCTCTTCGGTGAAGTTCTGGCCAACTTTCTGGAGCTCGGTTTTGTGTTGGGCCTTCATCTTCTCCATCTCGGCCTTGAGTTTGGCTATCTCGCCGTCCTTGGTCCGGAGGAGGGCAAGCTCATCGTCCTTCTTCTTCAGCTCGGCTTGATGCTGTCCTGCTTCTTCGAGAAAATGCAGCATCATATCAGGCATAGGCACACTATCCTCAAGCGATGCTGAAATGATGTGTTGACCCGGCAAAGCCGAGGAGTGAATGTTTGCCGAGGCAAGAAAAAGAAAGAATGGAGAGCACAGCGATGTTGGCCGAAAGAGGACATACCTCGAATTTCCTCCAAGTTTTTTCGCATAATCTTGTTTTCAGCCTCCACCCCAGCTACAAAAAACCGAATAAGGAGGTTAATCCGGCAGAAACAAACGAAGCGATGAGATGTTAAGAGAGGAAATTACCCCTCTTTTCATGCTCCGTGCCAAGTGCAACATGTTTCGCGCGCAAGGTCTTATGGGTATCAAGCAGGTGCTGAAACTCGGCGCTCCGACGGTTGGTAGTTACCTGACAAAGGCACAGGCATGTACAGTTAGTTCGGTGCATATTCGAAGTGTACAAGATCCGGGCCAAGCGGAACTTAACCCGGCTCTAGTGTGTGCATATTCGAAGTGTACAAGATCCGGGCCAAGCAGAACTTAACCCGACTCTAGGTGTGTGCATATTCAAAGTGTACAAAATCCGGGCCAAGCGGAACTTAACCCGGCTCTAGGTGTGTGCATATTCAAAGTGTACAAGATCCGGGCCAAGCGGAACTTAACCCGGCTCTAGGTGTGTGCATATTCGAAGTGTACAAGATCCGGGCCAAGCGGAACTTAACCCGGCTCTAGGTGTGTGCATATTCAAAGTTTACATGCAGCTACGTTGATCTTCTAGGAGCATCCGCCGAGTAACAAGTTACTCCGGAGGCTCGGGACTAATGGTTATTATCTACAGCACGTAAAGAAGAAACAACGTACCTCCATCATACGCCCAGCGAGGTTAATGGCCTTGGCGGCAGTATTCATCTGAGCGGAAAATTCAGCTGGGCCGAACTTTTCCAAGAGATCGTCATTGTAGACGAACTCCGCCTTATTCCAGTTCATGACGAACTCGATGAGGCTCGGAGGGTAACGTTCGCCAGTGGGCATGTGAGGCGCCACCAAGCCCTTGGCATGAGCTTCTTTCCTTTCAATCAGGGCAAGAGCCAGGCTAGTGTGAAGAACCATCCGCTGAATCAGCCGGCTCGGCGGGAGGATCCGTCGCCGATGACTTCTTTGGAAGCATCGACGACAAGGTTCGCCGCCAGCCTCGACGGAGGTGGACTTGCCTTTCGCTGGGAGGAAGTGACCAGTGGATTTGCCCTTGAAGCATTGAGTGGGTCCTCGCCGAGCTTGAGATGACTCGGACGAGGCATCAACTTGGCACGGAGCTTTGGTGGTCGCCTGAGCTGCTATTGGTTTCTTCGGAGCCGGACAGCGCTGGTTCGTCTTTGGAGCTCTGCTGGTGCTGGAGTTGCGGTAGACTTGGTAGTTGCTGGTTGCGGCAATGCTGAAGTGCCGAACGCCGCTTCTCGGCCGATCCGATTCTCCCGATCCGAGCTCAAGGCCCTCCTCAAGGAGGTATCATGAACCGAGCGCCGCAGAGCCCTCCGGAATAGGGCTCAGCGGGCGTGACTCATCGTCGCGGGAAGGGGAAGGACTGGACCGAAGAGGAGAGGAGATGCTCGATCCACTTTGAGGGACCTCCACAGGAGCCCTGCAAGAGAAAATAATGTCAGGAGTGAAATTACCCCGAAGCAGGGAGAAGTGTGTTGCACAGTGAAAAAAGAACTTACGCATCCGAGGTCTCTGCCTCCTTAGGTTTCCGGGCCCTCCTTGCCGGGGCTTTGCCTACTTGTTTGGAGGCAGTCTTGTCTGCGGCCTTCTTTTGCCTTTTGGAAGGCTGAGAAGGTTCGGAAGAAGAACTCGACGCGGTTCCACGCTTCTTCTTTGACGCCGCCGGAGCAGGCTCGCCCGTGGCAAGGGGAGGATCCTCGTGGATGTGCCCACCGGGGTTAGCTGATGCCGGGTAAGCAAAAGAAAGAGGGACAGCCTCGACGGGTTCAATCACATCGATATCCGAGTCATCCTCATCGTCGGGCCAATCTCTACGAGAAGAGAATTTACCGTTGGGTCGTCTGGTTGCGTCGGGTGTGGGGAGGAACATCTCCTGGTCCGGCTCCTCCTCGTCCGGAATTTCTCGGTCCGGGGCCCACTTAAGGGTCGGATCCGGGCCATCCTCGAGGGTTTGCTAGAGAAACAGCTGAGAAAAAAGCACAAGGAGCAAGGTCAAGAATGTGATAAGAGCCGACATAAAATTGATCCGAGATAAGTTTACCCCGCGAAGCTTACCGCGGGAGGGAGCCTGTCACGACAGTAATGCTCGATTCCCCACGTCCATTCAGCGGAGAAGTCCTTATGGGTGGTGAAAAGAGCCTTGACCTGGTGGAAGATCTCCGTATTGCTCAACTCGAATGAGGAAGTTCGGTTGGGGTCGCGACTAAAGCTCATATGGCACAACTTGTGAGTGCGCCGCTGAAGGGGAGAGATTCGGTTGCGCACGAATGTGATCATGGCATCCTCGTTGCACAATCCGAGCTTCTTCAGCTCCGCAAACCTTTTGTTCACTTGGTTGGCCAGGGCTGTAGGCTTCCTGGCAACCTCCTCCCAGAAATCCGTGTCCGGGGGACCTGGAGCGTAGGGCAGCAACCGGATCAAGTCTTCGGTGCCTTCGTTCTAGACGTAGAAGAAGGTCCGGGCCCACCCTTTGCAGGAGTCAAGCCCGGTGACCCGGGGAAAGATTGAGTACCTCCGGGGCGAGATCGAGGCAGCTCCGAACTGAGTTAGCTGTTTGTCCTCCGACTCGACGTGGATGTTGGGGACCATGTTGCGGCGGAGGCCAAAGAACCGGATCCACAACTCCTTCGTAGGCCATAGCCCGGTGTAGCCCTCGATCGAAGAAATCACTCACTGGAAGCCCAAATCCACGTTGGAAATGGGATAAGAAAACAACAAATTCGCCCGGATTGGGTGAGGGGGCTAGCTCCGAGGAGGGGAGACGAGCAGCGATGTCATGGAATGCGCCTGGTCCGTAGAGCCAGGCGATGTCGCCCTCGCAGACCAGAGCCGCCCACGCGCCAAGGGTCCGCCGGGCAAGGCCCTCCTCCATATCCTGTTCAACAACGACGAGCTCTTCCTCCATCATCTCTATTCCGGTGTCTTCGCTGGAGCCAGCGGCGGCGGGGCTCTGTGGTCTAGACTGACGAGGACCCGTGGCTAAACAGAGGCGTAGCGGTGATTGCGGTGCGGAGAAACAAAGAAAATGCGGCGGCGGCGCTGCTGCAACGGGCACTGGCGGCGGCACGGTTGCGAGGAAGAAGAAGAGGAACGGGCGAGGGGGCGCGGAGATGGAAAAGTTCTAAGGAGCGTGCGTTCTCCCTATTTAACCGCCCCATCATCAACGAGTGGGATCGTACACGCAGAAAACCACACGATGTGGCCGTATCACCAAAGCATCGACCAATCGAGAGGAGCCACACCGGGGCCGCAGAGTAAATGTGATCCAATGACACAACGTGCGGTAAACGAGAGGAGACAGACGTGCGTCACCCCAACAGTAATCACCGACATTTATCTGCGGTTATCGCGCAGCCCTTAAAATAAGGCAACGTAATGATTAATCGTTACGGGTTGGCGTCACGAGACGGAAGCCAGGACCGGATCCGAGCCACGGTGCTAACCCGCCGCAAGTGAAAACTTGAACCGTGCGGAGGGAAAGTAAAACCAAACGATCCGAGCCAAAGTGGTGACCCGGCCGGCAAGTGAAAACTTGGAGCGTGCGAAGGGAACGTAAATCCATATAATCCGAGACAAAAAGTTAACCCGGAAATAAGCGTCCGAAGCTTGGATACGAATGAACCTGATGTGGCCTTAGCGACCAAGGCCGCTAAGGCCGCACCAGCTTCGGGGGCTAATGTTGGGGGGGGTAACCCCGGGTAGGGTCACTCCGGGGTATAAGGGCCGAGTTAGCCGAGGTTCGGCAAGGTCAAACCGGATGCTGGCCGAGTCACCTCAAGGCAGGCCGGATCACGGAGTAACCCGGACTAGGGGGGTCGCTTAACATTGTCTCGTCCGACTTAAGGAATAAGTCGGAGACACTTGTTTAGCTTATATGCAGGAACAGGTGTGGCCGGATCAACTGTGATCTGGATCCTCGTTTGGCTTCTAGGAGAAGGAAGGAATATCTCTGGTCAAAAAGAAGGCCGGTGCATCGGATGAGCGAATAAAGCAAGGGCAGGACCACCGGATCGTGGCCGATAAGGGTGACGACGCCACGCCGCTAACGCAGCGCCGCAGAGGCAACGCCGCTAAAGCAAGAGTGACGTGGGGAAAAGCACCCTGCCGGGTTACTATTTGGGAGGAGGCATATTCTTAGGAATATGCTCCACGTATGCTCCTAGGCCAGACCAACCACCCCTATATAAGGGGGGGAGTTCGTAAGGGGTTGGGCTTTTTCCGATACAGAGCAAGGAAAATACTTGTGGGTCTAGGGTTCTTGGGCTAGTTAATAGGCAAGAGTAAGAGAGTTTCTTCTTCCTCCTCTTGTCAATACAGCTCGAGAAGCACTTGTAATCTTGGAGACTGAACATCAATACTAAGCTTCTCTGTAGAGAATCACTCTAATATCCCTCCCTGGATTCCCCTAGAGCATATTAGTCCCCACCTTTAGCCTATCCATGGCATCTGTCGTGACACCACCACGACACATGTTCCCAGTGGCATTTCGTCGGGAAGGAGTTGCTGCTTCCGCTGGATCACTGGAGCGAGGAGGTGGAGGTTGTCCGGTGGCTTGAACGTGTATGCGAGTACGGATGCGCTGCTGAGTTGCGGCGCTCGGACTTCCTCACGATCTTGAGATTGGCAAGTGTACGACTACATCAACCACGAGTTCCTACTCGTTAACAAAACTCGTTGTCTTCGAGGGTAAGTTCTCGCTATATGTATGTCCACCCGTTGCTTTGTACCTAGTAGATAGATCTTGGCGTATAGTTCACACCGTAGGAAATTTTTTGTTTTCTATGCTGTGAACCCAACAGTGGTATTAGAGCCTGATCTATGCATAGGTGCTTTGCACGGGTAGTACACATATGTTTATATGTGGGCGATGATGATCGTGTTATTGCATCTTCTATGTATTTTGGATATTGGTGGCATAGTGGGATGAAGCGGCCCGGACCAACTTTACATGTCATCATACATGAGACCGGTTCCATGACTGACATGCAACTTGTTTTGCATAAGTGGTCAAGGGTGTCTGCCTCCTACTAAAGTCAATATCTGATTTACAACGAGTTGCTAATAACTTAGTTATCCTCGCAGGTTCATGTTCGTAGGTAAGAACGGTTCTATCTCCGAAAGCCCTAAGCCACGTAAAACTTGCAATTGATAAATTAGAGGCGTCTAGTTTAGATCGTTGCTGGGCTAGTGTATTGATATGGTATTGTTGTAAGTAGATGTATGATAGATACTCTTACAACACATTCAACGTGTAAGTTCCATAGACCTTGGCCTTACACACAAAGGAATGATAGAGATCATACCACGATGCAAATGATAGAGATCAAATGCATGGACCATATCATCTCACTTTACACATTAGATGTTAGCATCTTATACTGCTAGTTTGGCGCTTTTGGTAGCATTATAAGATGATCCCTCATTTAGATATCAAGATAAAATGTGTTCTTCCTTGAGTATGCACCGTTCTATGGATCGTGTTTCGAGACATCACGTGATGATCGGGTGTACTCGACTCTACGCTTTCATACAACGGGTGTAAGACAGTTTTACACACGCGAGTACTAAGGTTCTTACTTGGCAAGCCTAGCATGTACAGACATGGCCTCGGAACACGGACCGAAAGGTTAAGCATGAGTCATATGGTTGATATGATGCCCATATAGATGCTCGCGTTTGAAACTACACCGACTCACATGAGGATCGGACTTGGTGTAGTGAATTTGGTTCATGTAATCACCAAAAAGGCACGAGGGATGTTGTTTTTGAGTGGGAGTTCATTAGTAATTTGGATTAGTTGAACTCAATCTATCATAAACTTAGTCTAAATAAACTTTACAAATTCTGTTGTAGATGGCACCACCTGCTTTTAATTTCAATGTGTTCATGGAGAAAGAGAAACTTGCTGCGAATGGTAGCAACTTCACCAATTGGGCTATGAATTTGAGGATTCTCCTCACTGTTGCACAAAAGCAATATGTGCTAGATGCGCCTCTAGGCCCCCCACCAGTTCATTTCAGCATATTGTATGGGCTAGAGCCAAAACTTCGAAAGCGTTTCGAAAATGGCAATGCCTTTGATATCATGGGAGAATGGAAAATGATTTTCGATACCCATGCTGCCGTAGAGAGTTATAATGCTACTGAAAATTTCTTTAGCTGCATGATGGAGGAGAACAGCTCCGTTAGTGAGCATGTACTCAAAATGTTTGGGTACACCGATAAGCTTGTGTCCTTGGGAATAACGATTCCCATTGACTTGGGCATACATTGTGCTCTCCAATCTCCGCCACCTAACTACAAGAGCTTCGTGATGAACTATAATATGCAGGGCATGAAGAATACTCTTCCCGAGCTTCTGTCAATGCTTAAGACTGCAGAAGTGGAGATTAGGAAAGAACATCAAGTGTTGATGATCAATAGGACCACCGGTTTCAAGAAGGACAAGAAAGGCAAGCACAAGGGAAAGAAGGGTGGCAACTGCTGTGCCGCGAAAAGAAACCCCGAGCTGGCCCTAAGTCCGATACCGAAAGTGCTACTATTGCAAGGGGATCGCCATTGGAAGCAATAATGCCCTAAGTATTTGGCGGACAAGAAGTCCCAAGGCAAACAAAGGTATATGTGATATACATGTTATTGATGTGTACTTGACTAGTACTCGCAGAGCACCGGGTATTTGATAGGATCGATTGCTAATATATGTAACTCGATTCAGGGTCATGGAACAAGCGACAACTAGCAAGGGATGAGGTCACAATGCGGTCGGCAATGGATCAAGAGTTGATGTGATCGTCGTTTAACGCTCTCCATATGCCATCGGGATTAGTCATAAACCTAAATAATTGTTATTTGGTGCCTGCACTTAGCATGAACATTGTATCCAGATCATGTTTGATGCTAAGTGGTTATTCGTTTAAATCTGAAAACAATAGTTGTTCGATTTATATGGATAATATCTTTTATGGTCATGCACCTATGTTGAATGGTTTATTTCTGATGGATGTCGATAGTAATATTACGCACATTCATAATGTTAATGCTAAAAAGATTAAACTTGATGATGATATATCTGCATATATGTGGCACTACCGTCTAGGTCATATTGGCGTTAAACGCATGAAGAAACTCCATTCTGATGGACTTTTGGAATCACTTGATTTTGAATCATTTGATACATGTGAGCCATGTCTTATGGGCAAGATGACTAGAACGCCGTTTTTCGGTTCAATGGGACGGGCAACAGATCTATTGGAAATCATACATACTGATGTGTGTGGACCAATGAGTGTGTCGGCGTGAGGTGGATATCGTTATTTTGTTACTTTCACGGATGATTTGAGTAGATACGGGTATATCTATTTGATGAAACACAAGTCTGAAACTTTTGAAAAGTTCAAGGAATTTCAGAATGAAGTGGAAAATCATCGTAATAGAAAGATCAAATTTCTACGGTCTGACCGTGGAGGAGAGTATCTAAGTTACGAGTTTAGCACACACATGAAAGAGTGTGGAATAGTTTCACAACTCACGCCTACCAGAACACCACAATGTAATGGTGTGTCGGAACGTCGTAATCGTACCTTATTGGATATGGTTCGATCTATGATGTCTCTGACTGACTTGCCACTGTCATTTTGGGGTTATGCACTGGAAACAGCTGCATTCACTTTAAACCGAGCACCATCTAAATCCGTTGAAACGACATCGTATGAATTATGGTTTGGAAACAAACCTAAGCTGTCATTTCTTAAAGTTTGGGGATGCGATGTTTATATGAAGAAACTTCAACCAGATAAACTCGAACCCAAAGCGGAAAAATGCGTCTTCATAGGATACCCTAAGGAAACGATTGGGTATACCTTCTATCACAGATCCGAGGGCAAGGTCTTTGTTGCCAAGAATGGATCCTTTCTTGAGAAGGAGTTTCTCGCGAAAGGTGTGAGTAGTTGGAAGGTAGAACTCGAAGAGGTTATTGAACCTTCTCTTCATGAAATGGCGAGTGGCGCAGCACCGGAAGTTATTTCGGAGTTGACTTCACCTAATGAAGAGAGAGCTAATGATATTGATCATGAAACTCCGAAAGAGGAAACTACCGAACCTTGCAGGTCAAGCAGGACACGGCAGCCCCGAACTGCAGACGGCAATCCTATTGTGAATTTCATGGTTGATGAAATGGATGACCCTACGACGTATGAAGAAGCGATGATGAGCCTGGATTCCAACAAATGGCTAGAAGCCATGAAATCCGAGATGGAATCCATGTACGAGAACCAAGTTTGGACCCTGGTGGACTTACCTCACGATCGAAAGGCCGTTGAAAATAAATGGATTTTCAAAAGAAAAACTGATGCTGATGGTAATGTGACCATCTATAAGGATCGACTTGTCGCAAAGGGGTTTCGACAAATTCAAGGAGTTGACTACGATGAGATATTCTCTCCCGTAGTGATGCTTAAGTCAGTTAGGATTATGTTAGCAATTGCTGCATATTTCGATTATGAAATATGGCAGATGGATGTCAAAACTGCGTTCCTCAATGGTAATATTGAAGAAGAGTTGTATATGATACAACCTAAGAGTTTTGTCGATCCTAAGGATGCTAATAAGGTATGCAAACTTCAGCGATCCATCTATGGACTGAAGCAAGCATCCCGGAGTTGGAATCTCCGCTTTGATGAGGTGATCAAAGAGTTTGGATTTGTCCAAACTTATGGAGATGCTTGTATTTACAAGAAAGTGAGTGGGAGCAATGTGGCATTTCTGATATTATATGTGGATGACATATTATTGATTGGAAATGATATAGATCTTTTAAACAGTGTTAAAAGTTATCTAAACATCAAATTTTCGATGAAAGACCTTGGTGAAGCGTCATATATATTAGGCATTAAAATCTATAGAGATAGATCAAGGCGCCTAATTGGGCTATCGCAGAGTACATACCTTGATAAGATATTAAAGAAGTTTAATATGGACGAAAGTAAGAAGGGGTTCTTACCTATGTTGCAAGGCAAGACATTGAGTAAGACTCAAAGTCCCGCCACTGGAAGAAAGAGAGATGATGGATAAGATCCTCTATGCCTCGCCATAGGCTCTATTATGTATGCCATGCTATGTACAAGACCGGATGTGGCACATGCTATTAGTTTGACTAGTAGGTACCAATCTGATCCAGTGTTCTAACATCTGGATAGCGGTAAAGAACATACTCAAGTACTTGAGAAGAACTAGGGATATGTTTCTTATATACGGAGGTGAAGAAGAGCTAGTCGCTAAGTGTTATGTCGATGCTAGCTTTGACACCGATCCGGATGACTCTAAGTCTCAATCCGGATACGTATTTCTCTTGAACAGAGCAGTAGTTAGTTGGAGGAGTTCCAAACAACCTGTGGTGGCTGGATCAACGACGGAGGCGGAATATGTTGCTTCTTCAGAAGCAGCGCAGGAAGCGGTTTGGATGAAAGAGTTCATTACGGAACTAGGTGTGGTTCCTAGTGCATTGGACCCAATGGTGATCTATTGTGACAACAATGGAGCCATAGCCAACGCAAAGGAACCAAGGTCTCACAAGAATTCCAAGCATATTAAGCGCCGGTTTCACTCCATCCGCGAGCATGTCAAGGATGGAGATATAAAGATTTGTAAAGTACACACGGACCTAAATGTAGCAGATCCGTTGACTAAAGTTCTCCCTAGGGCAAAACATGATCAACACCAGAACTCTATGGGTGTTAGATTTATCACTATGTGAACTAGATTATTGTCTCTAGTGCAAGTGGGAGACTAAAGGAAATATGCCCTGAGAGGCAATAATAAAGTTGTTATTATGTATTCCTTATATATGATAGATGTTTATTTTACATGCTAGAATTGTATTGATCGGAAACATCAATACATGTGTGTTTAATAAACAAAAAGGGTTCCTAGTTATGCCTCCCTTATAGACTAGCTTGTTGATTAACAAGATGATCAAGGTTTCCTGATCATGGACATTGGATGTTGTTAATAACAAGGTCACACCATTGGTGGAATGATGTGATGAACATTTATCCGAAGTATAGCATTACGATCAAGTCATTATGTTTATATTGCTATAACACCATACGAAGTAATATTTATCCTTAGACCATGAGATCATGTTAATTGCTAACACCGGAAGAGTATCTTGATAACATCAAACGTCACACCGTAACATGGTGACTATAAAGATGGGTTCAGTACTATGAAGGTGTTATGTTGAGGCTCATGGATCAAGAGTGGAATTTGTCAATCCCGATGACGGATAGATATACTCTGGGCCCTCTCGGTGATATCACATTGAGATAGCTTGCAAGCAAGTGATGTGATCACTAGAATGTTATATCACGGGAACGAGAAAAGAGTGCATGTCGGTAACAAGATCAAACTAGGTATGGAGATACCGATGATCGAATCTCGGACATGTAATATATTGCGAGACAAAGGGATTTAGTTACAAGCGTTAAAGGTTCTCATGATCATAGAAGTCATCGTTGAATGTGTAGGAGTCAGTACGGATCTCCAGGTCCCGCTGCTGATTATTGATAGGAGAAGGGTCTCGATCATGTCTGCATTATTCGCAAACCGTAGAGTGACACACTTAAGAGTTACCGGACACCATTTTGGAGCACATATGTTTCAAACGAAAGAATTGCAAAGCGCGGGAATTGTTTCAATAGAAACCGGAAATTATTTCGGGTGAAATTGCAGAAAGTGGTTCTGCATGTGATATTGAAATATTGCAAGGGGCTATATGTGAATGTTTGTTAATTAAAGTAATTAACAAAATTCTGAATAAATTTAATAAAAGAGTTTTATTAAATGAGAGAGCATTAAACTTGGAGAAATTTAATGCATTTAAAGTGGGGACTTTAAAAGAGAATGTGAAGGGGCAAATTTATGTGGAGGGAGTTACCACCACATAAATGAGAAGGTGAGGGGTCACCCCTTGGGGAGCCGGCCATGGGGAGGGGTACCCTCCCCTCCTCCTATAAAAGGCCCCCCTCTCACACTTTCATACACACACCTCCTTGTGAAGGATCTCTCTCCCCCTCTAGTATTATTCCCCCATGGTCTCGTATTAGCGAGATACATGTTCCCGGTGGCTTTATCTGGAAATGGGTTGCTGCTTCCGCTGCTTTGCTGGAGCGAGGGACGAAGGTTGTCGGGGTACCGGACGTGTGTGCAATCACGGATGCACCGCTGCTTTGCAAAGGTCGGACTTGGTGGTGCCGAGCTGGATCCGATGGACGGCCGGAGCCGGACCCGCTTGGACTTCATCACGATCTTGAGATCAGCAAGTGTATGACTACATCAACCACGAGTTCCTACTGCTAACAAAGCTCGTTGTCTATGAGGGTAAGTTCGTTTCCACCCCGCTTTGTACCTAGTAGATAGATCTTGGCGTGTAGTTCACACCGTAGGAATTTTTTGTTTTCTATGTCGCGAACCCCAACAAAGGTGGTATCGAGCTCGATCTATGCGTAGGTGCTTAGCACGGTAGTACACATATGTTGATATGTGGGCGATGATGATCATGTTATTGCATCTTCTATGTATTTTGGATATTGGTGGCATAGTGGGATGAAGCGGGACCAACCTTACATGTCATCGCACATGAGACCGTTCCATTGACATGCAACTAGTTTTGCATAAGTGGCTGGCGGGTGTCTGTCTCTCCTACTATAGTCAATATCTGATTTACAACGAGTTGCTAATAATTTGGTTATCCTCGTTGTGGTTCATGTTCGTAGGTAAGAACGATTCTATCTCCGAAGCCCTAAGCCACGTAAAACTTGCAATTGATAAATTAGAGGCGTCTAGTTTAGATCGTTGCTGGGCTAGTGTATTGATATGGTATTGTTGTAAGTAGATGTATGATAGATACTCTTACAACACACTCAACGTGTAAGTTCCATAGACCTTGGCTTACACACAAAGGAATGATAGAGATCATACCACGATGCAAGTGATAGAGATCAAATGCATGGACCATATCATCTCACTTTACACATTAGATGTTAGCATCTTATACTGCTAGTTTGGCGCTTTCTGTAGTATTGTAAGATGATCCCTCATTTAAATATCAAGATAAAATGTGTTCTTCCTTAAGTATGCACCATTCTATGGATCGTGTTTCGAGACATCACGTGATGATCGAGTGTTCTCAACTCTATGCTTTCATGCAACGGGTGTAAGATAGTTTTACGCACGCGAATACTAAGGTTCTTACTTGGCGAGCCTAGCATGTACAGACATGGCCTCGGAACACGGACCAAAAGGTTAAGCATGAGTCATATAGTTGATGTGATGACCATATTGATGCTCGCCTTTGAAGCTACACTGACTCACGTGATGATCGGACTTGGTGTAGTGGATTTGGTTCATGTAATCACCAAAAAGGCACGAGGGATGTCGTTTTTGAGTGGGAGTTCATTTCTAATTTGGATTAGTCGAACTCAATTTGTCATAAACTAAATCAAAGTGAATTTGCATAATTTGTTGTAGTCATTGGCATTTGTTCACTACCTTATGCTTAGTTTTAATTGAGATAATAGAACTATAGAATTCTGGATATTTACTTTACGAACTGGTATCGTATTGTTTTGAATGTCAATTTAAAGTTTATAAGTCCTATTGCAAACTTTCAGCAAACTCTATTTACTCCATGAAGTTTAATAAGTAGTGTTAAATCAAGAGTAAGAATTCCAATGTTAGTATCTAAAGTATCATGTTTGCCTCCATGATTATTGATATTCAAAAAGTTGTTTTAATATCAAGATTATATTGGAGCTGAAAATTGTTTCAGAAACCATCATGTGTGAAAGATATTGTGATATCTGAAACAATGTTTTTGGTTGCATTATGATAGAGTATAATTTAGCAAAATACATGTTCTCATATTGTATGAGAATTTGTGAAGGATGGAGATGCTAGGCATCCGAATCTACCAAAAGGGTTTTGGGGAACTGATATTATACTCATGATTCTTCCTTATAAGCTATAGTAGCTTGATCATGAAAGTTGTCATGATAAGGATGAATAGAAGATGTAAGTAAAGTGTTTACTACACTAATAGATTACTAAAGAATTGATTTTTGAAAGAATACCAAACATTTGATGATGGTGATCCACTTCAAAGTGCAAGTCTTAAGGTATTAGTATTTGACTATATACGCTTTGTACTATGTGTCATGTGAATGACACCACTATTGATGTTGATAGATTCTTTTAAAAGAAAAAGGAATTGCTGAAAGAAAATCTATAAAATATTTGGCAGAAAAGAAAAGGTTGGAGATGTCCAACTTTGGTATATAGAAGATATACATGTTATGGTTGTATTCCTTGCTTGTTAAAAAATGTGGTTATGAGGTATTGGATACCGAATTGGTTGGTATGAAGTGTCATACAGGACAATGCAATTCATGAACTACAATGGCCTAAGTAACCAGCAAGAGAATGAGTGATGATGTTCATCGAAAACAAATAAAGTGTTATTGTGTTTTTCGTTGTCATCAAACCAAGCCTTCAAGATTTGTTTAAATAATTGTTATTTTTGTTCCGGTATTATGAGAACAATGGCTGTTCAAATAATTACCATATTCCATAAAGGATGGATGAACTTTTACAAGTCTAGTGGGAGAAATCACATCCATAAACACTATTGCTAAAATGTCGCAAGACAAATGATTAAAAGATCACTTATGAAGTGACATCGCTGTTTAAATTATATTGGAAAGAAAACATGAAGAAACTCCATGTTTATGGATTTTTGGAGTCTTTGATTTTGATCAATTGACGCATGTGAGACTTTCCTCGAGATAATTGAAACTCCGTTTATAGGCCAAAGAGGAACATATGACTAGCTTATTGGAAATTGTGCATGCTGATGTGCATAAGTCCATTATGTCTAGCCATATGCGATGGATCTTTTTGCTTCATATGCTTTCTTCAAGAATTTGAGTGAATATATCTGTATATTTACTTAATAAGGAAGAAGTATGAAACATTTGAAAGTTGTTCAAAGACTTTCAAGATGAAGTGAAAAATCATTGTAACAAGAAAATAAAGAGTTTATGATTCGATCATAAAGGAAGATATTTGAGTTACATGTTTAGCAAAAAACACCTAAGACTTGAGGAATTGTTCCATGATTTGTGTTTCCCGATAAACCATAGGAGTATGGCATATTCGAGAGATAAAATCAAACCATGTTTGACATGGTAAGATCAAGGGTGTCATTTATAAAATTGCCATTATGTTTTAAGGATTGAAGCTTTAGAGACTACCGCTTTTACACTGAAAAGAGCACCATCGTGATCCATTGAAATGACACCATATGAGTTATGGTTTGGGATAAAACCCGAATTGTCTTTTCTTAAATTTTGGTATGCTATGCATAAGTAAAATGTTTACAACCAAAGTCGGATAAGCACGTCTTTGTAGGTTATCCCAAAGAATTTGTTGGAAATTTCTACATAACACCGAGGACAAAAGAGTTTGTTACTTGGAACGTCAAGTTTCTTGAGAAGGAATTTTTCGTGAAAAGTTAAGTGGGAGGACAATAGTACTTTGATAAGGTTGTTGAACCTTAGTTATATGTGCTAAGTAGCTTATGGCCGAAAGTGTCCCTATATGGCCACAATGCTCATGGCTCTCGTGATTACAAAATGTGTAATCTGAGATTAGAGTTCCTATAGAACCGCAGGGTGGGTCAGAAGAATCAAATAGTAAGATTTGATAAGCAAGTCGTTATTGTTTTGACAATGATGAACCGATTACATGCAAAGAAGCGATGATGGGCCCTGACTCCATAAAATGACTAGAAGTCATAGAATCCGTGATAGTATCCATACACGAGAAATCAAGTTTCTGAACTTGGAAGACCCTCCGAAAAGGTGTGAAGCCTATCAGTCGTGTTTGGATCTATAAAGAAATAAGACATGGATGTTTAACATCTATGAAATAGTCGACATGTCAGAAAGAAGTTTACGACAATGTTCAAGGAGTTGACTATGACAAGATTTGATCTTTCATAGCGATATATAGTCTTGACGGATTAATATAGCAACCACTATATATAATTTGGTATATGGTAGTTGAATAAACAAAACAAGGTTCTTCTAATAGAATGATAACCTAGGACATGTACATGACATGGTCCGAAGGGTTTTGTTAATTCAAAGGGTGCTAAAAGGGCATGCAAACTTCAATAGTTGAAGTAAGCATAGCGGAGTTGAAATCTTTACCATGATGAAACTGTTAAAAGAGTTTAAATTCATCGGAGATGATAAAGATGCTTACATTTGCAAGAAATTAAGTGGGAGCACTGAGACATATTTCTAATACATTATGTAGAGGACATATTGTTGATTGAAAATGATGTATCTTGAATTGACACGAGTTAAGGATTTCATTAAAATAAGATTTCGATGAAAGACTTGGGCAAACCCATAATATTAGGCATCAATATCTATATGGATAGATTAAGGCGCTAATATGGTTGTGCCAGACATACATATATAAGATATTAAAAGGGTTCAATATGAGATATTGAAAGGGTTCAATATGGAAACAACAAGAAAGGTTCTTGCTGCATGGAAAGGATTGTATCAAAATTCAAGTGTTTCAACACTGGGTGAGTAAAATCACATGAAGATTTTGATCGATTATACCATGATATGTATATATCCAGAATGTCCTATGCTCTAAATGTTATGAGCATATACCAGAATGATTCATAAGATGATCATTGGACAATAGTAAAGATATTCTTATGAGCTTTGGAAGAACTAAGAATATATCATGTATAAGTGACAAATAGTTAAAGGTAGTTCATTGTAAAGTGTTACATTGATACTAGTTTTGTCACAAGATACAAATTAAATTTATCTCAATTTAAACTATGGGTGGCACAATATAATGGAAAGGATGTTCCATGATGGATTTCGATGAGTTCCAAAGTTGAGATATTGTGATGGATACTACAACAAAAGGCTAAGTATATGACTGCTATAGTAGCAGCATAGGAGGGCATTTGTGTTAAGTAGTTTGTTATCAAACTAGGTGTGGTTCAAAGTGGGCTAATACTATGAAGATATATTGTGTGACAATAATATCAACATATTTTGAGCCGAACGAACTAAAGGTCTCACCAAAGGACCAAATCTATACAATGCCATCTCATTTGAGAATGATTGATGCGTAGAGACACAGAGACATGCAAATACACACGGACCTGAAACTGTCAGATCCAGAGATTATGTTAACCACTAGCAATAGCGTATATGCAACACCAGAAAGCCATATGTGTTCAATACGCAAAGTTTTTCAAACTAGATTATTGACTCTAGTGCAAGTGGGAGACTGAAGGGAATATGCCCGAGAGGCAATAATAAAGTGGTTATTATCTTATTCCAAGTTTATGATAAATGTTTATTTTACATGCTAGAATTGTATTGATCGGAAACATCAATACATGTGTGTTTAATAAACAAAAAGGGTTCCTAGTTATGCCTCTCTTATAGACTAGCTTGTTGATTAACAAGATGATCAAGGTTTCCTGATCATGGACATTGGATGTTATTAATAACAAGGTCACACCATTGGTGGAATGATGTGATGAACATTCATCCGAAGTATATCATTACGATCAAAGTCATTATGTTTATATTGCTATAATATCATGCGAAGTAATCTTTATCCTTAGACCATGAGATCATGTTAATTGCTAACACCGGAAGAGTATCTTGATAACATCAAACGTCACACCATAACAGGGTGACTATAAAGGTGGGTTCGCATACTCTGAAGGTGTTATGTTGAGGCTCATGGATCAAGAGTGGGATTTGTCCATCCCGATGACGGATAGATATACTCCGGGCCCTCTCGGTGATATCATATTGAAATAGCTTGCAAGCAAGTGATGTGATCACTAGAATGTTATATCATAGGTATGGAGATACCGATGATCGAATCTCGAACATGTAATATATCGCGGAACAAAGGAATTTAGTTACTAGCGTTAAAGGTTCTCACGATCACAGAAGTCATCGTTGAATGTGTAGGAGTCAGTATGGATCTCCGTGTCCCCTTGATTATTTATCGAGAGGGTCTCGATCATGTCTCGCATTATTCATGAACCGTAGGGTGACACACTTAAGGGATACCGACACCATTTGGAGCAAATATGTTTCAGATAAAGATTTAAGAAATCACCGGAATTATTTCAATAGACACAAATCAAGCTTTCGGTGAAATTGCTGAAATTGGTTTTGCATGTAATATTGAAATGTTGCAGGGGGTTTTATGTGAATGTTTGTTAATTAAAGTAATTAACAAAATTCTGAATAAAAATAATAAAAGAGTTTTATTAAATGAGAGAGCATTAAATTTGGAGAAATTTAATGCATTTAAAGTGGGGACTTTAAAAGAGAATGTGAAGGGGCAAATTTATGTGGAGGGAGTTACCACCACATGAATGAGAAGGTGAGGGTCACCCTTGGGCGCTGCCATGGGAGGGGTACCCTCCTCCTCCTATAAAAGGCCCCCTCTCACACCTTCATACACACCTCCTTGTGAAGGATCTCTCTCCTCTAGTATTATTCCCCATGGTCTCGGATTAGCGAGATACATGTTCCCGTGGCTTTATCCGGAAAGGAGTTGCTACTTCACGCTTTCTTTGGAGCGAGGGATGAGGTTGTCGGGTACGTGTGTGCGATCACGAATGCACCGTTGCTTTGCGGTGCTGGACTTGGTGGTGCTGAAGCTGGATCTGATGAACGTGCTGGAGCCAGACCTGATGGACTTCATCACGATCTTGAGATCGGCAAGTGTACGACTATATCAACCACGAGTTCCTACTCGTTAACAAAGCTCGTTGTCTACGAGGGTAAGTTCTCGTTTCCACCCGTTGCTTTGTACCTAGTAGATAGATCTTGGCGTGTAGTTCACATCGTAGGATTTTTTTTGTTTTCTATGCTGCGAACCCCAACAGCTCGGACTTCCTCACGATCCTAAGATCGGCAAGCGTACGACTACATCAACCACGAGTTTCTACTCGTTAACAAAACTTGTTGTCTTCGAGGGTAAGTTATCGTTGGATGTATGTCCACCCATTACTTTGTACCTAGTAGATAGATCTTGGCGTATAGTTCACACCGTAGGAATTTTTTTGTTTTCTATGCTGCGGACCCAACACATATTACTTTAAAAAAGAGACGTGCAGACACATTCAAGATGTTATACCTTGCAAAACGCACATCAGAGTTTTTTATATGAAAATAAACCTAGTTTCACGCTTTCCGATTTCTTATTTTTATTCCCTCCTCAAACACAAACCAGATCATAACTTTACTTTTTCCTTGCAATCTAAGAGGAAGTTTCCTCCCCTCTCTTTCTTGTACATATTCCGTGGGATATGGGTCCCCCTTTTTTTATGGGGAGATGAGGTAAGTGAGGATGTGAAATGGATGAATGGTACATATTGCATCTAGCGGGGTATAATAAGTTAGTATGACCGTCGGAAGAAAACAAGAAGTTAGATGAATTACCGTCACCAAAGAAGACAAACATCATCTTCAAAATAAGGTCACCACAACAAGAAAACAACGATGTAGCGCCGCCACGGGTTCCCTCGCCTCCGAGTGCCTTCCGTGCCGATGAGGTTGGGGATCCCTGGTCTGGGGTATTCCACTTAGTTTTGGTCACCTAGCTTTGGTTAGGGCCGAGGTAAGTGTCAAGTCAATGGTAGCGAAGCGACGACATTGCCCGTGGTGTTTAATAAGGTCTCCTGGTCTTATCCTCATTTTGATGGTGCCCTTTGATGTCGATAGAGGGCGTGCGGAGTTTTGGTCATGGCCCAAGTCAGGGTCTGTATGTGTCTTTGTTTCACGTGGATAGTCTTCAATGACACCGCTCAACAGAGTGGATGATGATGATGATAGTCTTCAATGGCACCGTTCGGCAAAGCATGGCCATTTCGGCTTCATTAGGAAGCTAATGAAGCTAGGCCTCCCTAGTTTTGTCTGGCTGGATTTGGGGTGGTTGTTCAGTCCTTCCTGTTACCTTTCTTCTCAGGAAGTTGATCTGGTCCTCAGACTGGTGTCGTCGACATCTTTTGGCTTCGACCGACGACTTCTGGCTGTAGTGTCAACAACACTATCCCGATTCTGAGGGTATTTCAGAAATCTAGAGGTGGTATCGAGTTTTGATCACCGCCGGTGAGTGCAGAAGGAAGACGAGGCCGATTTAATCAAGGACATGTGTGTCATTTTCTCTTTTGTAGGAATGGTTTTGTAAGGTTGAATGCCTTAAATATTTGGGCTTGGCCTTCTCGACACGGGCTGGACGGTTAAGAATTGAGTGCGACTAGAGTGGATAAATTCACATCCAGCCTACTTCCCACCTTTACTAAACGAGGCCTAATCAGGCCCAGCCACAAACACCCGAACTCCAAACCGACCTCCTCTGCGCCCCCGATATAGACTGAACCAGATCGGCGAATCGTCCCCAATTCTTCACTTCCTCCTTCCGTTCCGCCCACCCCCCATCTCCTCTCTCCCTCTCGAGAGGCGGTGAGCCGACATACCCCACTAGTCCCCGGGCGCCGCTAGGGTTGCGGCAGCTCCGACCATGGAGGACGACGAGTACGAGGAGGGGATGGAGATGGACATGGGAGGGCACCAACAGCACCACCACCGCGGGTACGGTGCTGACGAGGAGCTCGAGGGGGGATACGCCGGCGGCGGGGACGGGGAGGACGAGGATGGGGAGGAGGCACGGGAGGAGGATGAGATTACCCAGGAGGACGCCTGGGCCGTCATCTCCGCCTACTTCGAGGAGAAGGGCCTCGTCCGCCAGCAGCTCGACTCCTTCGACGAGTTCATCCAGAACACCATGCAGGAGATTGTCGACGAGTCCGCCGACATCGAGATCCGCCCCGAGTCGCAGCACAACCCCGGGCGGCAGGCCGAGTTCGCCGAGGTTGCCCTCCAGACCGTAGCAAATATGGCTTGACTATTGCTCATTGCTGCTCTTAAATTGGCCGGTTAGGGTTTGGCGAGCTTGGTATGTCTCGGGGGTGATTGGCGGGTCTCAGATTAGATTGGCAGCGGCTGCTCGACTAGGTGACCAGTTAGGGTCCCGCGAGAGTTTTTAGCTACCTGCTTGTGTGTATGGTGGGGGACTGATTGACAATGGTGGTCTAACAACTAGAATCGTTGATGTTGGTGTTCGATGGGATTTTGATTTTGAAGGGTTGGATAGTTTGGTATCTAGTGTTGAGAAGAGAGTGCTGTTGAAGCTCTCTTTCGGATGAGGTGCTGAATGCTTGAATGTAGGAGTGTGGCACTGGGGGAATGCTTACGATGAGTTTTCGGTCATTACTTTGTGACTTCAGTTTCAGTTGCCACCGGCTTGATAAAGATAGCTAGAGAAAGTATGGCTGATTTTCTGATGAGGCTGGTGTATGTCTCAGGGTTTTGACTATCAATATTGGTTTCTGTTATTTGTTTGTTTGGAGACAGTGTAAACTGATGGAATTGTACCTGAAACTCATATTACTTTGTTGTTATAGCAGAGCAGAAATCAAAGTAAATAATTAAATAAATAAATATGTAATTTACAATTTTTCACGACATATTAACGTCTTTGAAACACTGGTTGAAAAGGCATATCCGATTTGAGTTAGGTTCTAGTAAAATAAATGTTACTAGAGAAATACAGATGTATTTATGTTAAAGGGTAGAAACTGAAATGAAGTTGGATTCAGTTTTTTCCCCTACTAAAGATGAAGACCTGTTTGATGTCTTGTTTTAGGCATTGTTAAGACTATGCCTTGAAAACTTACAGTCCACTGAACAATATTTGCTAAAATGGTTAACTCTGATGTGGTAAGCTTTTAGCAGTGATAACATATGCACTAAGGTATGCACAGTGAACTGCCCTACATGTTCTGTAGACGAAATTTGTTTCTGACTGGCATGATCAGAGTCCTCACTTGTTTCCTTGATGAGCTATAAGCCTTATGTAAGCACACTTCACATCTCTAGAATAAAAGTACATGCCAACCATTGCGTAGATGTATTTGTGTTGTTTAACAAAGAAAATACACACATAGCCCTCTGTAAGTTTACATGGAAAATTTAGAATGTTGCTAGTGCTACCATGTGCACCCTTGCTAATGCCCTTCACGTTTAAACCGTGTTTTCTTATATTGTTTTCTCCCATTTCCATGAGCTGTCACTTACGATGGTATTGATTTTTTACTAGACACTCCACAAGATCAGCTTTGGTCAAATCTATCTGAGCAAACCTATGATGACTGAAGCTGATGGAGAGACCGCTACCTTATTCCCCAAATCAGCAAGGCTCAGGAATCTGACATACTCGGCACCACTTTATGTTGATGTATCGTACAGAGTTGTAAAGAAAGGACATGACTGTGAGGAAGTTACTGAAACTGCGGAGTATCCAAAAGTCTTCATTGGAAAGGTGTTGTGGCTAACAACTTAATACTTGCTGATAGTATGTGCTGTTTGTATTGTTTGATCATCAACATCTTCTCCTCCTGCAGGTTCCAATTATGTTGCGTTCTAGTTACTGCACACTGTATCAACAATCTGAAAAGGATCTCACAGAACTTGGAGAGTGCCCTTATGACCAAGGAGGATATTTTGTAATCAATGGTAGTGAAAAGGTTCTCATTGCCCAGGAGAAGATGAGCACCAACCATGTCTATGTTTTCAAGAAGAGACAACCAAATAAGTTTGCATATGTGGGTGAAGTCCGTTCGATGGCAGAGAACCAGAATAGACCTGCTAGTAGCATGTTTGTTCGGATGCTTTCCCGAGCAGGCGCGAAAGGGGTCAGTAACTTGCTGAAGCTTTGCAAAATAGTTCCTCATAGATCCATGTGTCTATGGTTGCCTTCTTACATAGCATACACGTGTGAGAGTGCAGTGAGCAAACTAATGTTAGAATTGTAACACTGGTTATGGTTTCCTATGCTGCAGGGTACATCTGGTCAATATATTCGTGCTACTTTGCCCTACATTCGCGCAGACATTCCCATCATCATTGTGTTTAGAGCATTAGGGTTTGTTGCCGACAAAGATATATTAGAGCACATATGTTACGATTTCTCCGATACACAAATGATGGAATTGCTACGGCCATCTTTGGAGGAAGCTTTTGTCATTCAGAATCAGCAGGTATGTTTCTTTAGCTATTTGATAAGTGGAACAAAATTGTTCTTTATTACGTGAATTGATAATACTCCTTGAATTGATGTCATGGAACTAAACTTTCTTTCTTAGTGGGGCACTTCTTAAATTGGGCTTGTCAGAACTTAAGTAGTTATGTATGACTTGCTACATTGTTTTTGTTTCATATTTGTAAAGCTTGGATAAACCTGTCTGTAGGTTGCTCTGGACTACATTGGAAAGCGTGGTGCTACAGTTGGTGTAACTCGAGAAAAAAGAATCAAGTATGTTGTACCAAAGAATTACCTCTATATTTTCTAGATGATTGAACTGTAATATTTTGGTGCTCATTTCCTTGACTTCTTAGGTATGCCAAAGAGATACTTCAAAAGGAAATGTTGCCCCATGTTGGTGTAGGCGAATTTTGTGAAACTAAAAAGGCATACTACTTTGGGTATGTGTCGTCCCAGAATCTTTAGTCAGTTGCCGATCGACAAGTTCGCATGCTATCCTGTCGCTTGGTTGAAAGCAGATAAGCCAATTTGCTATACTCATTGTGCAGGTATATTATTCACCGCCTATTGATGTGCGCTCTTGGTCGAAGAGCTGAAGATGACAGGGATCATTACGGTAACAAAAGGCTGGACCTTGCAGGTCCATTGCTTGGAGGACTGTTCAGAATGGTTTGTTGCAATATGCTAGAAAGTTTAGTGTGTTAAATTCTTCCTTTTCTTCGGTTGGGAACTTAATATATTATTTCCTTCTTGCAAAATCAGCTTTTCAGGAAATTGACTAGGGATGTGAGGTCTTATGTTCAGAAGGTCTCTCCCTTGTCTAAATTACCATGCTCTGTTCTTACTCAATCCTGATAATTATTAATTGCTACGTTTCTTTGAACCTAGTGTGTCGATAATGGGAAGGAAGTTAATTTGCAATTTGCCATCAAAGCAAAAACCATTACTAGTGGATTGAAGTATTCCCTTGCTACTGGAAACTGGGGACAGGCTAACCAAGCTGGTACAAGAGCTGGTGTGTCTCAGGTGTGTACTTCATGGACACATTCACTTGTATTCCTTACTACAACTTGGTTTGGCCAAGGAATGTTCTAATATGTGTTTTCCTATTCCTTCTTTTGGGACCAAGGTGCTTAATCGTCTTACCTATGCTTCTACATTATCACATCTGCGGAGGTTGAACTCTCCTATTGGGCGTGAAGGTTGATATAACCCATTTTTTCCGTACATCACTATTCTGGTGAAATTTGATTTCGTTAGGATTGGTGATCCTAATATCTTATTGATAGGGAAACTTGCAAAACCTCGCCAACTTCATAATTCTCATTGGGGAATGATGTGTCCTGCTGAAACACCCGAAGGACAAGTAAGTTGCTGACAATCTAAAATTCTCTTTTGTTCAAAAGAGTCAGATGGTTTATATTCCATACACCTTGTATTCAGGCTTGTGGCTTGGTTAAAAATCTTGCCTTGATGGTCTATATCACTGTTGGTTCTGCCGCAAATCCTATTTTGGAATTTTTGGAAGAGTGGGGCACAGAAAATTTTGAGGTTTGCTAACTCCTCGCCAGTTTATGCGCATGCATTTTGACTTTGGTTATAATTTTATGTCATTTCCCAGTTACAACAGTTCCTGATTTGGCTCTGTATTCATTTTAACAGGAGATATCGCCTGCAGTCATTCCTCAAGCTGCTAAAATTTTTGTCAATGGTTGTTGGGTTGGAATTCATAGGAACCCTGACCTATTGGTGAAGACACTTCGGCGTTTGAGAAGACAGGTTTGTTCCCTGCTTGTCCTGTTTCTAGCTAAAAGCTGCTGGCAATATAATAGAATGGATATGAGTGTTGAAAACAAGATATTATCTGCATGATGTATATATGTAACAGATTGAGAGCACTCCTTTAACAAAACCGATGTTGTTTTATTGCTCTCCTTCCATATGCAATTCGAGCTTAGTTTGTTACAATGTAAAGTGAACACCATTATGTGCAGTTGGAACATTTTCTAGAATATCTCTAGCATAGAGCAAGTTAAGAAAGCCGTTTATTGCTCATATGTGATTTTCAAGGACATTCGGGTCTCAAAATTATATGGTGAATATTGCTGTTTTTCAGATTGATGTCAACACTGAAGTTGGTGTGGTTCGTGATATTCGTCTTAAGGAACTTCGACTCTATACAGATTATGGGCGTTGCAGTCGTCCGTTATTTATTGTTGAAGACCAGAGGCTTCTTATCAAGAAAAAACATATTCGAGCATTGCAGCAAAGAGTCTGATATTCTCTACTTTATGCTATTTTTTATTCAAATTTGGATTGCATGCATGCATTTGTTCTCATGTGCTCCTATTATTGTCCTACTGTGTGGTTATCCAGGAGACTCCAGACGAAGGTTGGCATGACTTGGTTGCCAAAGGTTTTATAGAGTACATAGATACTGAAGAGGAAGAGACTACTATGATCTCTATGACTATAAGTGTAAGTTCTGTTCGTCTTAAAAGTACCCAGGATCTCCATTCTGTTGGCATTCCTTTACATGAAACATTTCCTATGTCTCGTTCTATTTGCACTCCTTTATGTCGAGAGGCTTTTCCTTCATCTTATTATATTCATGTTTTGCTAGTAATGCAAATAAATTAAAATTTCAGGACCTTGTAAATTCGAGGATTAATCCAGAGGATGCATATGCTGCGACTTACACGCACTGTGAGATTCACCCTTCATTGATCCTTGGAGTGTGTGCGTCGATTATTCCTTTTCCTGATCACAACCAGGTGACTCATCCCCTTGCACTATGCTGTGTGCTGATCTTCTTGTAAGCATGTCTAATTCGTTTCCTT
This sequence comes from Avena insularis, assembly GCA_023614405.1. Taxonomy (NCBI): domain Eukaryota; kingdom Viridiplantae; phylum Streptophyta; class Magnoliopsida; order Poales; family Poaceae; genus Avena; species Avena insularis. Next base: position 86,481,325 of record CM042696.1, on the reverse strand, counting down.
GGTTACAGTCACCTCGTAACACATATCAGTCTGCTATGGGGAAGCAAGCTATGGGAATCTATGTTACGAACTATCAGTTAAGAATGGTGAGTGTGCCATTCGTCTCGGTATATTGGTCTGATGGTCTTGGTTTGAATCTTCATGCCCCACTATTTGGATTCAGGACACGTTGGCCTACGTTCTGTACTATCCACAAAAGCCTCTTGTTACTACTCGTGCTATGGAACATTTGCACTTCAGGCAGTTACCAGCTGGCATTGTAAGTGAACAATCATCACTTTGGGCATTTTGTTTGATTTGTTATTTACATTTAGAATCTTCCTCCCATTTTATGTAATCATTAATACCTTGCTTTGGTGGTTTGTGAAGAATGCAATTGTTGCTATTGCATGCTACTCTGGATATAACCAAGAAGATTCGGTTATTATGAACCAATCTTCAATAGATCGTGGGTTCTTCAGATCATTATTTTTCCGCTCTTACAGGTACAGTTGTCATTTCAGCTTATTCTAGTTTAAGCTATGCCATAACTTGTACTCCCTCCGTTCAGAAATATAAGACATTTTAGCTTTGTGAAATGAATGTATCTAGACGCTTTTTAGTGTATAGGTTCACTCCGAACCTCTACGAACCTATACACTAAAAGACGTCTAGATACATTCGATTCACAAATCTAAAACGTCTTATATTTCTGAACAGAGGGAGTACACCTAAATGCTTGCATCTAATATTTGGACTCCATATGCAGAGATGAGGAAAAGAAGATGGGAACCCTTGTGAAAGAGGAATTTGGTCGTCCAAATAGGGAGAACACTATGGTGATGTTTTCAACAATTCATCACAGGTTCTCTTCCAAGTCCTTCTGTGGCTAATATTCTTGTATTTTTCTATGTAGGGAATGCGCCATGGGTCCTACGATAAATTAGATGATGATGGACTTGCACCACCAGTGAGTAGAAGATTTGATTACTGTAGGCTTATCTTTTATCACACAACTGTGCTGCTGTCCCTAATGGATATAATATTCATGTATCAGGGAACAAGGGTGTCTGGGGAAGATGTCATTATTGGGAAGACATCTCCTATTCCACAAGACGATGCTCAAGGGCAAGCTACTAGATACTCAAAGCGTGATCATAGTACTTCTCTGCGTCACAGTGAAAGTGGGATGGTGGATCAGGTTTTGTTGTTTTCAGCTTTTCACCCAGTTTCTTATGTTTTATGTGGTCTTACCAGTTTCAAACAAACAGCTCCTAAGTGTATGATATATTTTTCAGGTTCTCTTAACAACAAATGCTGACGGTTTAAGATTTGTCAAGGTTAGAATGCGATCGGTTCGCATACCACAAATAGGAGACAAGTTCAGCAGTAGGCATGGTCAGAAGGGAACTGTTGGAATGACTTACACACAAGAGGATATGCCATGGACAATCGAAGGCATCACGCCTGATATCATTGTGAATCCACATGCTATTCCTTCCCGTATGACTATTGGCCAGCTGATTGAGTGTATTATGGGTAAAGTTGCAGCTCACATGGGGAAGGAAGGAGATGCAACTCCTTTCACTGATGTTACTGTGAGTAATCTTCTGGAGACTATTTTTTCTTCTTTTCAAATTGTTCTTGAGGAAAAAAATATCAATCGCATCGGGTGTAACTTCTCTTTCGTAACTTGCATTGAACCTGAACTTGCTATGTAAATGTAAAATTGTACGTAATCATGTACCTTTTACTTCTGTTACAGGTGGATAACATCAGTAAGGCACTTCATAAGTGTGGTTATCAGATGCGTGGATTTGAGACCATGTACAATGGTCACACAGGGAGAAAATTGACTGCAATGATCTTCCTAGGTCCAACTTACTACCAGAGACTTAAGCACATGGTGGATGATAAAATCCACTCTAGAGGTCGTGGTCCTGTCCAGATACTGACCAGACAGCCAGCAGAGGGGCGATCCCGTGATGGTGGTCTCCGTTTTGGAGAAATGGAGAGGGATTGCATGATTGCTCATGGTGCTGCATTTTTCTTGAAGGAACGGTTATTTGACCAGAGTGATGCTTACAGAGTACATGTATGTGAGAAGTGCGGACTCATTGCCATTGCCAATCTCAAGAAGAACTCCTTTGAGTGCAGAGGTTGCAAGAACAAGACTGACATTGTCCAGGTACGTAGAGCTTTATTTGGCTCTGAACATAGATAGGGCCACTTTAGTTCAAATTTGACCTGAATACCATTCTTCCAAATAGCCCCTGGGCTATCTTCCTTAGCATGCTTTGCCAGAGCACAAGTAATCATACTGTCTCTGTTCTTGCACAGGTCCATATACCATACGCATGCAAGCTTCTCTTCCAGGAGCTCATGTCAATGGCAATTGCTCCCAGGATGCTCACCCAAGAGCTCAAGCCTGGGAAGGAAAAGAAACGCTGGGCTTGAGTGTTGTATTCGTGCCTGACTAGAGCTGTTTTCCTGGTACCTTGTTGCGGAACTACATCTGTAGCATGAGTATAGTTCTGATTTGGAATCTGGTTTTTGATGCACGCTGGGCTAGGCATATGGAAGAGCCCTTCTTCTGACCGTGTTCTTTGGACAGATCAAACAGCCGTGAAGTGACGTAAATTCTTTACTTAGGATTCATTCACTAACAGGACTAATAATCTGTACCTTGTTTCTGTCATGATGGACGGGAACATTGGCTTGTTACAGTCTTTGGCTTTAAGAAGCTCAAATCGAACAATGCTTGTATTAAGACAGTTGCACGACTTATTTGAAATGTTTGTAAGAGGATTAATGACACATAGAGGTTGTTTTGTATACTTGCAAAAGTTAAAAATATGACCATGTAGGCTTGTGGTAAAGAAAAAAAAAGATTTGCACAACTTTACAAAAGAATAATTATGAGATTTAGGGCGTGTAAACTTGTTTTTCTCTTGCATGGTGAGTAGGATCATACTTTAGGCTCAGCTGTTGCAGGATGTAAACGGATTAGTTGCCTGCCAACATCGTGGTGAAACAGGGAAAGTACGTAACCAACGAGATGAGGCAATGGGATCCAAATGTGAGACTGTTCTATTCCCTTGGTTTTCAAAATATAAGCTGTTTTAGCTTTTGTGATACGAATGTAGCTAGACATCTTTTAATGTGGTAAAAAAAATATTCCCGCAAAAGAAACAGAAACAGAATCCCTCAGCTGGTTCCTCTGTCTTGAGCTCTCACGAATGAAATGTAAGGAATGTGTGAAGAGAGTTGCTGGTGATCCCACAAGTGGTGACTAGCTAGCCAAAGCATTTTGGGAAGAAACTGCAGTCACAAGGAAGCCATTGTAACATCTAATCGCTGATCATGCATATTTGGTGTTTATACGTGCAAAAAGGGTTCAACGAATTCCTAGCTCGCTTATATAAGCATGGCGGTGAGCACTTTGTTTCCTTACAAATGGAAATGCTAGTTCGCATCTCAACCAAACAAAATCAGGCCTTGTTTTACTAACTTGAGTGAGATTGGAGGAAAATAACCACAGAGATGCCCATTATGGGGAGGGTGTTTGGATCAAGGAAAACCAAATTTGATAGTGTCGTGTTGGTTTGTTTTCTTGGAAGACCTGTGTGGCCCTAATCATCGCTCTCGCAACCGCTTATCAAGAAGTTCAAACCATACATGACAATCATGAGATGTTGCCGTAGCTACATTCATACGTGGAATGTAAACGCTTCACGTGAATGCTTGATGTTCCATTTCAGTTCATGAAAGCTCTCGTTAATGAAAAAATGTGTGTATGTATACAATCGTGTGAAAGATTGCAACATGATATTATACCTCGACTAGCCCCACGTAAAACCCACTCCTCTTGTTTGCATCAGGCACACACAAGTAGTTTCTCTAACCGAGGCAAAAGAAACTAAGAAAAAAGTTTCAGCTAATTAGTAGAAACCCAGGCGAAAACCACTAGAATCAGTGCCGAACTCACTAGACTAATTTGAAATGACAGGGTCATACCCAGGCTTGCCGAAGGCACAACAAATGCTACAAAATCACAATATCAAAAAAAAAAAAAAACCCAACAACGATCCTCTCCGCCGAACTAGTTGACCTCCTACTACAACCGGATAGAAGAAGCAGCAACTTCTATAGTAGAGCAGACAAAGGAACGCACATGCAGCCGTAAAGAAGCTTGTACTCGAGAAGATCGCACGCCAAACGTAAGCCCGCCACACCGACAACCAACGTTGAGGACAACCTTGTCGTCCACATGGTCTACTAGCACACGAACCGAGGAAGAAATATTGCACCCCATGTCAATACGACATCGACACGTAGACCAATGCGGAGCTAGGGAAAGAGGACCAACGAATTTGGATGCACAGAAAAAACCCAAAAAATGCAACGTCCCACATGGCGATAGCTAGCGGATGAGAAAAATGGAAGTGGGTGGATTTACTATGCTCGGGAAACGAGAGAATTAAAAGTTTTAGTTTGTTGTGTCTATACTTCTCTAGCCAAAATTCAACGTGCACATCGACACATCTAGCACCCCACACCCAGTCCCCACCCATTTCCCCTAGTCCCACACGCATCGACGCATCTAGCCCAAATTCAACGTGACCTATTCTACATCCCTCTAGACTGTCTCAGTCGCCATTCCCCCAGTCCCCGTCGTACCCATGGTGGGATGTGGTCGACATGATGTGAGAAGGGGCCGTGGATTATGACAAACATTCCTACCACTTGGCACCTCGTTTAGCCTCTCCACCCTCCCTTCTCAACAACATGGCACCAACTAAATATGTTCAGCCGACTGCGAGAAAATTGATTACAATGGTAAATATTCTTCTCCTTTGCAAGTAATTTTTCGGTGTGCACACTGGCACCGTTTGTGGTCTATTTCGCATAGGCCGGAACACCGTGTATTGCTCTGTTTAAGGCAATGTGGTTCTGTTTGGAGCAGGTGGCCAATTATATCTCGCATCCATGGCGACATGGTCTTTGAATCCGTCCTCCATCGCCTTAGGCATTTTCTTAGTCATGCATGGCTTTGTAGTTTGCGTTTTTCTTTGCTCTAGACTTTCCTATACTTTGTACATCCTAGCAATGCGTGAACTAAAAAATTCCTTGGTCAAAAAAGGGAGTGCATACAAAGTTATTCAAGTTCATGGAAGAATTATGTCACCATCCATGTCACATAGTACCACCCTTAGTTACTTCACCATTGGCTTCCATTAGCTGCCCCGGTGAAAATTTCAACGGAACAATGTTATCACCGTACCATGAAATTCAGTCACAAAAGCAATGGTCTCTTTAGAGCGCGTGTGCATAAAAATGGACAAGCATAACATTGCTAGAGTTCCAACCTTGTAATTGTACCAATCGTATACACATTCATAATTGCAATTACACTTACTATAACATATTTACCATTGGTTACCTAGAAATGGAATACACACAACCCGTGATACATATCTAGAATGGTCAACGTTACAATTTTTTTTGGCTCTTACACATATTGTACCCACATAGTTAAATAATTGGATAGTGGATGGTCAGGCAATAAAATGACGAATACCCTCATTAATACAAAATTGCATCGCTCATTTGCACCTATCGAATGGTCCAAATCCCAGTGAGTACAAAAGCTGAACACTCCAAGGTTTCACTATGAAATGTTAGGTTGCCCATCTTTTTTGTGGCTACAACTTGGAGTATACATGAGTGACTTTAGCATGGCCTACGAGGATGATGATTTGTATTGGGCATGAGAAACACTGGGAACATGATTCTGAGTCGAGAGCACTTAAGCGAGCCAACTCAACAAGGAATTGCTATGAAAGTTGGCTAGAGAGTTGTCTCTACTACATGCATAGCGACTGTGTAGTGTCTCACGTTACTCCTTAATGACTGCATGTCACTGTTCATTTCGACACATGTGGTCAAGCAATACAGGATATCGTCTGATGGCTAGTGCAAAAGACCTCATGTCAGTCTCTTGCAAGATTAGGATTCTTCTAGGGGCCATTCGTGTAAATATTTGAAAATTCAATACAATATGTAAACCTTTGTCGTCTCAGATTAAAAATTACATTGTTTGTTACTTATTCAGGCATGCCTAATTCACTGGTTCTAAAAGAAAAGCTAAATCGTAATGAATTCATAATAACATAATCTGGAAACCGCATGAAAAAACAACATAACACCATATTTTTGCGGACCTCCATATGAGAAAGAAAACCAAAAGCCACACATGCGTTGATAAACTAGGACACTGAAGCACATATCCTAGAAATTGGAAACTCTAGAAACATACAAAATCATGGAAACCTTGGCCAACAAAGTCGATATAGTAGACCTTGCTTATGTCCCCATCTATCAATTCATCTACCTTAGATATTTTCCTACTGCTGAAATTTTCCCCATCCATGCCCCAGAATGATATATATGAAAACTACATTACTCCACATTAGCCCCTAGCATATCATTGAGCTCTAAACTTTCACCTTGATGCAGTTCCTTAGCAATTTCCATATTATTTTCAAGTGGCATAGCCCAATGTGCCAAGCCAAGGATCTCTTCCTCTGGAAACAAAAAAATTCTTGTATACCATCTTGATTGACATTTCTATTCTCTATTATAGTGGGATAATTTTTTTATTTTCCAATCCATACCAATTGGTGGTTTAACTTCCTGGTACTTTGTACTAGACAATTAAATTATTAAAAATTGTTAGATAAAACATTACTAAGTCATATAACCATATAATTGATGACATAATTAACAAGCAATAGATTAGAATACGATGACAATGCAAAAGAGTTGGTGTGTCCCATCTCATAGCAAAATTGGTTCCACACTGTACAAAGAGTCCATCTTGCTGGTAGACGGCCTAGGTCTTCAATAATGACGAGTCTACTCGCATTATACGATGGTCACGATGTCCTCCCCTTCTTGAACAAGAAACTTCTCCACATATCGCCTATCCTCTTACACTAGAAGACATGCTTGTATGGCGCACTATGATGTCTCCGTTGCAGGATCAAATCCCAAACCTCATGATACAAGGGCTTTCAAAAGGTTCACGTTGTAAACAATAAACGTGGTACAAAAATAACTCATCGTCTGGTAACATGTACAATCAAACACAATGTAGCTGTTGTCGTGGAAAGGGTAGCACCACAACGTAGTTGTTTTTGGCAACATATAAGGTGATCCATTTGATCTTAACCGTTCGATCATTTCCTCGCTCCTACACATGCTTTTTGTGGAAATCACCCATTATCTGGTCTGTAGTTTGTATACATTGGGATCAATAGAGGCACAATACTCTGACATGCTCTGGCAACCACTTAAAAAGTTACTCAGATGCAATGCTAAATAAGCTGCAAGGGCCAAAAATTGTTGCTGGTGAACGCAAGACTTGCCAAAACACTATGGGGAAATAATAGACTTGCAATCACGAGAGGGTATATATACGCTAACACATGTACGTGTAAGTATGTAATGTTTTGCTGATCTATATAATAGAAACAAGGGGGCATTTCCCCACGCTACCCAAATTCAAACATCTCTCTCTCTCTCCCTCCCCCTCCTTCTCGCTCTATCCCCTTATAAGCAGCATGGTGCCAACTAAATGTGTTCGACTGACTGGGAGAAAAATGACCATAGTGGTAAATATTCTTCTCATTTGCAAGTAATTTTTTCAGTATGTGCACAGTCTCCATTTTGTGGTATATTTCACATAGGCAGGAACACCGTGTCTTGTTCTGTTTACGGCAATATGATTGCGTTCAGAGCAGGTGGCTAATTTTATCTTTATCTCGCATCGATGGCGACATAGTCTTTGAATCAATGCTCCATCACCTTAGGCATTTCCTTAGTTCCTCATGGTTTTGTAATTTGTCTTTTTCTTTGCTCTAGACTTTCCTATTGACTGTATACATCACAGCTATGCGTGAACTCTTTGTATTGTCTGGATTCTAATGTTTGAGTTTAATAAAAGAGGAGTGCAGAAAAATCTATTTCAAGTTCATGGAAGGATCATATCACCATACATTGCACACTGTACCACCATTAGTCACTTCACCATTGGGTTCCAGCCGCTGCCCCAATGAAAATTCCAACAAAACAATGTTGTCACCCTACCCTGAAATTCAGTCACAAAGGAAACTGTCTCTTTTGAGCGTGTGTGCATAAAAATGGATGAGCATAACGTTGCTAGAGTTCCAACCTTCTAACTTTACTAATATTATACACATTCATAATTTTAATTACACTTACTATAACATATTCACCATTAATCACCTAGAAATGATATACACAAAGACCGTGATACATATCTAAAATGTGCAATGTTACAACTTTTTTCTAGCTCTTATAAAAATTGTACCCACATAGTTAAATAATTGGATAGGCGGTTCGTTAGGTAGTAAAATGACGAACACCCTCATAAATACAAAGTCACATCACTCATTTGCATGTACCAAATGGTCCCAATCCCAATAAGTATAAAGAACACTCCAAGATTACACTATGAAAATGTTAGGTTGCCTATCTTTTCTATGGCTACAACTTGGAGTATACAGAAGTGGCGCTATCTTGGTCTACGAGGATGATGATTTGTGTTAGGCATGGGAAGCACTAGGAGCATGATTCAGAGTCAACAGAACTTAAGTGAGTCGATCCAGCGAGCCCTTTCTATGAGAGTTGGCTAGAGTTGTCTCTGCTACATGCATAGCAACTACAATGTCTTAAGGCACTTCCCATTTTCACACAAGTGGCCGAGCAATGTAGAAGACCACAAACAAGTCTCCTACACGATTAGGCTTATTCTAGGGGCCTTTCTTGTAAATAGTTGAAAATTCAATTAAATATGCAAACCTCTGAAGTCGTCTCAAACAAAAAATACACTATTAATTTGTTTATTTATTTGGGCGAGCGAATTCCCTAGTTCTAAAAGAAAAGCTAAATCCTAACCAAGTGGTAACAACACAATCTGTAAACAAGCGTGCAACAACACAATTTAAGACCATACTTTCACAGACCTCCATATAATAATATAACAAAGAGAATAAAAAACCATTCACGCGTTGCACATGTTTTAGAAGCCACAAACACCAGAAACATACAAAAACGTGGAAACTTCGGCCAACAAAGTAGATGTGGCAAGCAATAAATTAGAATATGATGACAATGCAAATGGGCTAGTGTGGCTCATCTCGTAAAAAAATTGGTTCCACGCTGGAACCAAAACAATTCGTCATGTCGTAACATGTACAATCAAGCACAATGTAGCTATTGTTGTGGAAAATATACCACAATGTAGCTGTTGTGGAAACGTGTAAGAATATTCACTTGATCTTAATCGTTCCATTATTTCCTCGCTCCTACACATGCTTTTCATGGAAACTGCCCATGACCTGGTCTGTAGTGAGCATACATTGGGATCAGTAGAGGCACAACGCTCTGCCATGCCTATAGCAACGCAGTTAAGCAGCTACTCGGATGAAATGCAAAGAAGCTGCAAAAGCAAAAAAAATGTGACTAGTGAACGTACAAGTGTGACCAGCCAAACCGCTATGGGGAAGAGATAGACTGCAATCACATCCACATGGAAGATATTTCACATCTACTTGTGATAATCATGGATGTCTAGTGTTTCTACATGCAAAAGGATTAAAGGAACTCATAGCGAGCTTATATAAGCATGGTGTCTGCTCGGTGGCAAATCATTTTTACGTGAATTTTTCTTCCTATCCCTCTATGTTTCCCTGGCAAATGTGAAAATGCAAGTTAGCATCTCAACCAAAATAGGCTTTGTTACTTAGGATGTTATACTAAAGTGAGTGAGAGATTGGAGGAAACCAAAGCATCCATTAACCCATAGCCCCCTGGTACACTCCCAAGGCGCGGATATACTAACCCTTCCTATAGTCCCATAAGGCTTCCATGACTGCCACGAAATCTCAATACATGGCCAATAGAACTGTCGATTTTCCTGTTATTAGAAGTATGACAAATGTTCATTACACCCATCAAAGAAGCGATAGTTATCGATCAACCAGTTGTGGGCTTGGCCATGTGTGCGCGCACACTACTTACAGACATCGTGATTCTTTTGAAGAATGGGATTGCTCTCTGGTTTCACCAACGAAAGATGCCAGATTTATAGATAATGTAATCTGTTAATATTACAAGTGACGGAACAAAAGAAGAGACATACGGGTGTGTGTGGTGCTGAAATACTATGTGTTCTATGTCCAGTGTGCTCTGGTACCAACGGTTTGATTTGCCAAGGATCAACACACACATGTAGGGGACACAAGAAGGAGGATACAATTCAGCAAACAAACAAAAGTATTTTGGTGCTCAGCCGACAAGCCTTTTCTTTTGTCTCTGTTTCTCATATCACAACCTAGCTACAATGCTCACACATTTTCAAGCCACTAACAACTTGATCCACTGATCACTCTACTGACGACACAAGCATGTTCAACACTAGCAAGGCCAAACCTCACGTAAAGCTACACTTTTTTTTCTCTCGAAAAGGAGAGCATGTCCCCGACCTCTGCATCAACTGATGCACTCAACCTTTTATTGCATAATTTAAGAAGTAGAAAAAATATTTCACATCTATTTGGTCACACGGGGTGTACATAAAATTAACCAGCAGAATAAGGAAAGGATAAATCGAATATTCATCATGAAATCGCTTAGAAAGCTGCCAGCCACCCGAGCAACCGTCTCGAGACGGCTGCATCCAAAAACCATATGCACCCACTATGCCTCCGGGAAAGGATATGACGAGTCATGGATCCGGTGCATAACCATATGAATAACATGTAAACATAAGCATTTCCGAACGTGGTATTTTAAAAGTATAATGCACTACTCTCCAAACAAGATGAGCAAACAAACAAGAGAAAAAAGATGATTGATTGATTTCGTGGAATCATAGAACTCACATTTCTTGCGACCATTAAATTTATTCTTAGCGAGGTTATCTTTTGTAAGAATGGCTTTTACAAAGGAACCACATGAAGATATTTACCTTCATTGGATCAGAACTTTCAATTTTAAAATATATTTTCAAAGAAAAATTGGATGAGCATTCATTATATCCGTGTACATTGACTTTATTGTGAAGGCACCAGAAGTGTTTATTTTCCATATAAAAGCATACACTCCCTCTGTTAGATTAACCATCATTAGTCGTTTTACTAGGTGAAGCCACATACTCACTTGACTCTCCTAAATTCTACATGTAGAGAAGTTGTCAATAGCACATATGCGACCAAAACTTGTTTTTGTCTCACAATATTATAAAGAGAAAGGTGTTTTCGTGCTAAAAGTGTCTCGCATAATCATATGTCCTCCTAAAAGCAAAATTTTCCCCATTACCTTCTGTGAAGGATCCTCTATCGGCAAAAATCCTTTTTAACTTTCATTAGGCCTTTGTAAAATGGTGAATCAGTAGGTTTGGCTGTCACATGGCACAAAGTTTTGTTTTGTAAGTATTTATTATACAACAACTCCTGCCACATAACCTACTGTGTCAAGAGTTTAAACAACCATTTGTTAAGTAAACACCTGTTTTTCATTTCTAGAACCTCCACCGCTAAACCACCTTGATCTTTCGGATGGAAAATAATGTTCCACTTTGTCAAACGGTACTGGCATTTAAGCTGGTCATTTTGCTAGAAGAAAGGAGACTGGTAGGAATCCAATCTTTTCCGTAACCCTTTGGCATTTTTCTAGAAAAGCTAACATAAACATTGGGAGGAAAGTTAAAACAGAATTAATAAGCATGAGCATCTCTTGTAATGAGAATAGCTTCTTTGCTAGCACCCCAAATTCTGTTGAAAGTAGAAATACCGTGATAGATCAACAACTGTGCAAATTAGGTTAAAGTACATGTTGCCAGGCACTAGTTAGTGTTGCAGTATGCAATACCAAACAAAACACTAATTAGTGTCTCCTGTCTTTTTAGTCACATGTTTTATTATGAGGGCGAGGTCAAAGCCAGACGATGTTGGCCCTTCTCTCCTGAGCCTCTCCTGCGAGTGGCCGGGAGAAACCCTAGCACTGTTGTCGGCTTAGGTCCCCTCCCCCGCTCCACCCTTCCTCCTCGCCGCTGCCAAAGGGCGCGACCGGGCGAAGCCCTGTCGGTGCCTGCTGACTCGTGTATTAACGAGCTCGTTGGGAACCCCAAGAGGAAGGTATGATGAGCACATCAGTAAGTTTTCCCTCAGTTATGAAATCAAGGTTATCAATCTAGTAGGAGCAAGGAAACACCTCCAAGGTGTTGCTAGCTGGACTTTGGCAGGGCGCACTACCGGCGCCAGCAACAACGTGAAAACCTGCACAATACAACCACAGAACTTTGCCCCCAACTTACAGTGAGGTTGTCAATCTCACCGGTTTTGTTGAAAACAAAGGATTAAACGTATTGTGTGGAAGAAAGTAATAGTTTGCAGAAAGTAAATAGAAAGCAGTAAACAATTGTAGAATGATGATAAAAGAAAGGACCGGGGTCCATAGTTCACTAGTGGTGGCTCTCCTTAAGATAGATGACATGTTGGATGAACAAATTACAACGAGACAATTGACAAACATCGAGAAAGCAATACATTCATATACTAATCATATTGACTCCTTTGAGATTCGATTGGGCATTACAACATTATACATAGACCGTAATCCAACTGCATCTATGACTAATAATCCACCTTCAGGTTATCATCCGAATCCCCTCCAGTATTAAGTTGCAAGCAACAGATAATTGCATTACGCATTGCGTGTAAAATAAACAATACGATTGTTCTATGAACAAAGGATTGCTGTTTTCTCCCTAGTACCAACATCACATCTAGTACCTTGGAGATTTCTGTCACTTCCCCAGATTACTAGAGGCATGAACCCACTATCGAGCATAAATACTAACTCTTGGAGTTGCTAGCATCTACTTGGCCAAGATAGCTACTAACAATGGAAAGCATGCAAGATCACAAATAACAAAGACATGATAGAATCAATAAGCAATCTGAAATAGCATCTCAATATCCATCGGATCCCCGCAAACACAACAAGTAGAATTACAAATAGATGATCTTGATCATGAACAGAGCTCACAAGATCTAAACATGATAGCACAAAGGAGAAGAACCAGCTATCTAGCTACTACATGGACCCGTAGTCCAAGGATGAACTACTCACGCATCACACCAGAGGCTTGCATGGTGATGAAGAAGGCCTCTAGGGTGAATTCTCCCCTCCGGCAGGGTGCCGGGAAGAGCTTCAGATCCCTCCTAATCTAGGGATAGAGATGACGGCCACTACTGACTCTTTCGTGGAATTTTGATCGGGTACTTAGGGTTTCTATCTCGAAGGCATCTTATAGGCGAAAGGGGAAGCCGAGGGGGTGCCCTAGGTGGCCAGACCACCCCCTGGCGTGGGCTAGGCTTTGCCGTGCGTCCAGGTGGTGTGGCGGCCCCCTGGCCCCTCTCCGTCTTGTATTCTGGCTCCGTGTCCCCCTCGGTGAAAAACTGACTTTGGCTTTTGTCCCGTCCAATTCCGAGAACATTCATTTTCTGACTTTCCTGGAACCAAAAACAGCAGAAAACGGGCATCTGGAACTGTGGCATCTTGTTAATAGGTTAGTCCAAGAAAGTGTATAAAAAGTACTCCAAAGTGTGGACAAAACATAAGAAAGTAGATAAAACCAAGCATGGAACATCAAAAATTATGGATACGTTAGCAACGTATCAGTGCCGGAGGCGGTAGGGCCCTCTCACCCCTCTGCGCGCCAGGGGCTAGCGCAGGATGGCATGATCGCTTGGAGGCTCTGTGGTACGCGAGGCGCGGTGGCGCGGCGGCGTACGTCCGTGCTGACACGGGAGGAAGCAGCGGCGTGGTGGGCTGCGTGGTGCTGGCACACACCTGCCCTGGTTGGCTATGGATAGCCATGGTGTACGATAATGGCTGGGGATGGCGTGGCCGTGTTCGACCGTCTCTGCATCAGCAGGTGGAGGGGGCGACCTGGTGGAGTGGGGTGCTGTTGCTCGCGGCTGCTACGGCTAGAGGCGATGGGGGCCTGGGGTCCTATAGATCTTGGACGATGGCGGCGGTTTATAGCAGCGAAGGCAGGGCTACCTGGTGTGGTGGTGGCGGTTACCTACAGAGATGGCAAACGATAGGAGGTCCGGGTGTAGTGGCTCAAGGCAGCGGCGGGCGGCGGGGTGGTTGGTGGAGGCTGGGCCCTATTGACCTGATCTGGGCCTGACAGGTTGTGGCCGGCGTCCATGCCTCGGCTTCTTGAGGGAGGCCAGGCTCAATTCCCCTGGCTGTGTGTGGCCGGGGGCCGGTCCTAGGCTAGGTGGGCCCAACGCTGGTTGGCGCTGGTCAGACACCGATGGGTTCTGTAGGGCATGACTCACCAGCGACACAAAGGTATCGTGTTTGCTGTGGGTGTTAACCTTCTGCTCCTTTTTGCTGGCATGTACCAGTCCCCTTTGTCTGTGTTGTGGCTCGTCAATGTGGTGACTGGGGTTGTTGTCCCAGGTAGTGTTCCTCGGATCGGCAATGGTCCAGTTGGCCCGGGTGAGCACGGTGGTGATGGCACCGCTGCTTGGCGCCAGGGATCTATGGTGGTAGCGGCTCCACTAGTGTACGGATGAGTAAGAACTAGCGCTAGGGTTGGTGGCGGCAATGACACCCTTACTGCAGTGTGGCAGCGAGGCTTCACAAGTCCATTTGGGCTCGACCGGGCCAAGGAGGGCCTGATTTGCCATTGTTACTGCATCCTATCGGCTATCGCCCTCCGACGGTGGAGGTAGTTCCCTCCCGTGTGTTACTGTACCGCCGACCCCCGCCAAAGTTTCTTATTTTCGGTCGTACTAGCCTCGCAACATGGGTCATGATGAGACGGCAAGGGTGACTGCAAGACCGTGGTGGCGTGTGCAGGTGGGTGATGATACATTGCAAATGTATCTATAATTTTTTATGTTCCATGCTTGGTTTTATCTACTTTCTTGTGTTTTGTCCACACTTTAGAGTACTTTTCATATGATTTTTTGGACTAACCTATTAACAAGAGCCACAGTGCCAGCTGCCTATTTTATGCTGTTTTTGGTTCTAGGAAAGTCAAAAAATGAATATTCTCGGAATTGGACGGGACAAAAGCCAAAGTTATTATTTTACCAGGGGACACTTGGAGCCAGAATACGAGACAGAGAGGGGCTGGGGCCCATCCACACCACCTGGCCGCGCGGCCAGGCCTGGCCCACGCCAGGGGGTGGTCTGGCTGCCCCAGGCACCCACTCGGCCTCTCCTTCCGCCTATATATTTCCCTCGGGACCAAAACCCTAAGTACCCGATCAAAAATCCACGAAAGAGTCTGTAGCCGCCATCGTCTCCATCCCTAGATCGGGAGGATCTGGCTCTTCCGGCACCGCCGAGAGGGAATTCACCGAGGCCTTCTTCATCATCATGCAAGCCTCCGGTGTGATGCGTGAGTAGTTCATCTCTGGACTACGGGTCCATGTAGTAGCTAGATGGCTGGTTCTCCTCCTTTGTGCTTTCATGTTTAGATCTTGTGAGCTCCGTTCATGATCAAGATCATCTATTTGTAATTCTGCATGTTGTGTTTGCGGGGATCCGATGGATATTTAGATGCTATTTTAGATTGATTATTGATTCTATCATGTCTTTGTTATTTGTGATCTTGCATGCTTTCCGTTGTTAGTAGCTATCTTGGCTAAGTAGATGCTAGCAACTCCAAGAGTTAGTATTTATGCTCGATAGTGGGTTCATGCCTCTGGTAATCTGGGAAAGTGACAAAAATCTCTAAGGTACTAGATGTGTTGTTGCTACTAGGGAGAAAACAACAATCCTTTGTTCATAGAACAATCATATTGTTTACTTTACACGCAATTCGTAATGCAATAATCTGTTGCTTGCAACTTAATACTGGAGGGGGTTCGGATGATAACCTAAAGGTGGATTATTAGTCATAGATGCAGTTGGATGGCGGTCTATGTATAATGTTGTAATGTCCAATCAACTCTCAAAGGAGTCAAGATGATTAGTATATGCTTGTATGCTTTCTCGATGTTTGTCAATTGCCCCGCTGTAATTTGTTCACCCAACATGTTATTTATCTTAAGGAGAGCCACCTCTAGTGCACTATGGACCCCGGTCCTTTCTTTACAATCAATCTACAAACTGTTTACTACTTTGTGTTTACTTTCTGCAAACTATTACTTCTTTTCATTCGATACGTTTAATCCTTTGTTTTTCAGCAAAACCAGTGAGATTGACAACCTCATCGCAAGTTGGGGGCAAAGTTCTGTGGTTGTATTGTGCAGGTCTCCACGTTGTTACTAGCACCGGTAGTGCGCCCTGCCAAGGCTCAGCTAGCAACACCTTTAGGGTGTTTCCTTGCTCCTACTGGATTGATAACCTTGGTTTCGTACTAAGGGAAAACTTGCTGCTGTGCTCATCATACCTTCCTCTTGGGGTTCCCCAACGAGCTCGATATATTTTGGGCCATCAGGTGACGAGCTAGGTAGAGCCATACAAAGCGTCCGAGGGTTTGGTTTTTTTAGGGGTCGGGAGAAATCCTTGTCTTCTAGACACCGACGCGGTGACGCTTGCGGGTGTCGCCGGACTTCCTAAAGGGCATCGGAAGTATCTCTTCCCAACCTCCCGTATCCTACCAGAAGAAACCCTAGGACCAGTCCAGGTAGTAGCGTCGTTGTCGTCACTTTGCTTCTTGGAGGTGATGCTTGATACGCGACGCTTCGGAGCACTAGGAGCGTGGTGGATCTTCTCCGGAGGGCTCAACGGTTGCGGGTCATCCTTGTTTTCGCCGAGCCACTGTTGTCGGCCTTGTTTTCTCTTATTTGTTGTTTCTTTTGGATGTTGTGCTGTCTGGCCCAACAACAATCTCAAACGGTTTAATATAGCTAGGCGAAAGCCTGTTTCGAGGAGGAGGTCAAAGCCAGACCACATCCACATAATTTTTGTGTTTCCTAAACTTGTTGTTTTTTTAAGAAAAAAGAAATTAAAATTTTGAAAATTCAACCCATATATTGTATGGAAAATTTCCATCTAGCATCAAAAAGATTGGCGCAATAATAATGACAAACGTGACAACTATCATCTGGCAGGGTTAAACCACACAATAGTGAACAAGGAGAAAATCATTTGAGTAATCCTTGACATACACAGAAGGATCTTTAAGGTAGTTGGTGTTGGTTAATACTACTAGTTTCTTACAGTGAGAATGAATGAGATTGCAGCGTTCGTTGACGGTGGGTGGCAGAGGAATCGCAGATGTTGCAGGCATGCAGATACACGATATGATGTGCTTACAGGGCAAGGGAGCACTAGACGAAGCAGGCAGCAGGCATCAATAGAGGCATGTTGCAGACTTTGCAGATACACGATGATGGCAGCAAGCGTGTCTTCAGACATCACGTAGTAGCAGCAGGCCCTCACGTCATTCTCTCGTTTCCTCGCCCGCAAGCACGCTTTGGTGGCAATCGCTCCTGGGCTAGCTCTAACTGTATAAGCAGCGATCAATCGCGGTGCAATGCCCTGCCATGCTCTCGCTAAGCACCTATATCGATGACATGCCGAAGCATACCAGTTCTGGTTCCTTAACAAATTCTTGTATCCATCACACTACGGGAAGCAGGCGAGACGCCAATGGCGAACCGTCGGCTTAGTCCTATGCCGACGGTGTCCCTCGGCACAAGGCCGTCGGGCTAACTCTCGTCAGCGTAGCTCCGTGGCCGTTCTGTTGCCACAAAAAGAAATAGAAATAAAGCCGCTCTGTTGCTCATCTAACTTGCACACACCACACAAGAATGAAATGTTAAAGAAGTTACAAAGCCAAAGAGTGGCCCGTGATCACAAAAGTGTGACTAGTCAGGCCAACCCGTTTTGGGAAGAGATAGACTACAATCTATCATAGGGAAGCCGTTGCACATCTACTCGTTAATCATGCACATCCGCTGTTTCCACATGAAAAAGGGATCAAACGAATTCCTAGCTAGCTTATAAATGCACCCCTTTGCATATATATTTTCCCTCCCCCTCTCTATTTCCAATTAAATGGAAATGCAGATTACCATCTCAACCAAAACAGGTCTTCATTGTCTAGGATGGATACTATACTAGTGTGAGTGAGAAATTGGAGGAAACCAAGGCGTCCCGCAACCCATCAGCCAAGAGTTGACTGCCGAGGCACAGATCTACAAACCCTTCATATCGTCTCAAAAGGCTTCCACAGTTGTCACCAAACTTAGATATAGTACGAATAAGGTTGTGTTGTACCTTGTTATAAAAAATACGCCGGATGTTCATTATGCCCGTGAGAGAAGCAATAGTTATCGATGAATTAGTTGTAGGCTTGGCCATGCGTGCGTGCACACTACATATAGACAATGTAAATCTTTTGAAGAAAGGCATCACTCTCTGGTTTCGCGAATGAAACTGGGCAATTTTATAGACAATGTAATGAGCTTGATTTGACAAGTGACAGAACAAAAGGAAAGAACTTGTTCTATGTCCAGTGTGCTCCGATACATGTTTGGTTTGCCCAAGGATCAATACACACATGTAGTGGACACAAGAAGAAAGACACAATTTAGCAAACACACACAAGTATTTTGGTGCTCGGTCGACAAGCTTTTTCTTCGTTATAGCATCTCTACTGGCTGCCCTGTAAACTTCTGCTGCCCAATAAACTGTCTATAGGGCACGGAAACCTAAAAACATGTCTCCAGTGGCTAGCCTAAAATGCAAGTTCCTTAAAAATTTATTGGGCAATCCAAAATAAAACCTGGCCCGAAAAATAAGCCGATCGATCACAAGGCCCCTCGTCGCTCTATTGAAATTTCCCGTGCGCCGCCCGCTCGCTCCCGTCTATCGTGGAACCGCCGCAGATCGGTCGCTGCCGGCCACCAGAGGCCATGGAGGACCACCCACCTCCATCCTCTACCGATTCCTCCATGGTTGCAACCACTTCTGGCCACCCCCACCCTAGGAGGCGCCACCGCCTCAACACCGGGCGACATTCGTGGCATCGCGACCGGTCGCCGCTGCTCCTGCAGTTCCCGCTGCCACTGCCAAACCAGCCCCCAAGGCCAAGAAAGTTTCCAGCGTGAAGCGGCCGGCTGGCGGCTGCGGAGAGAAGAAGGTAGCAGCCGGGAAGCAGCACGCGGCCGGGAACTCGGCTCCTCCACGGCAGCAGGCACTGCCGGTCATCCCATAGCCCACGCCGGTCGTCGAGCAGCAACCACTGATGGTTCTGTGTATGGCGCTAGAAAAATGCTGGAGCGGTGTTGATGTAGAGCTCGTTGGGAACCCCAAGAGGAAGATATGATGAGCACAACAACAAGTTTCCCTCAGTATGAAACCAAGGTTTAATCGAACCAGTAGGAGCAAGGAAACACCCCAAAAGTGTTACTAGCTGAGCTTTGGCAGGGCGCACTACCGGTGCTAGTAGCAACGTGGAGACCTGCACAACACAACCACAGAACTTTGTCCCCAACTTGCGATGAGGTTGTCAATCTCACTTGTGTTTTGCGAAAAACAAAGGATTAAACGTATCGAATGGAAAGAAGTAAAAGTTTGCAGAAAGTAAACACAAAGCAGTAAAAGTTTATAGATTGTATGTAAAGAAAAAGACCGGGATCCATAGTTCACTAGAGGTGGCTCTCCTTAGATAGATAACATGCTGGGTGAACAAATTACAGCGGGGCAATTGACAAACATCGAGAAAGCAATACATGCATATACTAATCATCTTGACTCCTTTGGAACTTGATTGGGCATTACAACATTATACATAGACCGCCATCCAACTGCATCTATGACTAATAATCCACCTTCAGGTTATCATCCAACCCCTCCAAAGATTAAGTTGCAAGCAACAAATTATTGCTTTACGAACTGCGTGTAAAGTAAATAATACGATTGTTCTATGAACAAAGGATTGTTGTTTTCTCCATAGTAGCAACAGCACATCTAGTACCTTAGAGATTTCTGTCACTTCCCCAGATTACCAGAGGCATGAACCCACTATCGAGCATAAATACTAACTCTTGGAGTTACTAGCATCTACTTGGCCAAGATAGCTACTAACAACGGAAAGCATGCAAGATCATAAATAACAAAGACATGATAGAATCAATAATCTTCTGAAATAGCATCTCAATATCCATCGAATCCCCGTAAACACAACATGCAGAATGTTAGGGGGACTGTCCCCGGGTACCCCAAAGAAGTACTCCAAGATAGTAAAAAAGGCAAAGAAATAAAGAAAAAGCAGCAAACAGGCGTCCTGGGCCGACTACAACCTCCCAGCCGGCCCACTCACCTCTCCCACCTCTCCATTGCCCCTGTTCTACCTGGCGCCTCACTGGCTACCCTGGCTTTGCTCGGCCGCCTTTCTGCCTTGGGCCTCCTTCTTGGCGTCCTCTCCGGCTAAGGCTCCACGCCGCCCTTGGGATGGGCGGCTCCGTCTCCGCCTCGGCTGGCCCATCCGTCCTCCGCTGCGACCGCCCGGCTGCCAAGCACTGGATGGGCCTCCGCCTCGCCCCGCCTGGCTGGGCCGCCAGGTCCCCATCCGGCTGGACCGGACCACCAGCTCTGGGAGCGACCAGATCGGCCAGCCCCTGGCGATCGCTCCCTCCTGACCGGCTAACTCCTCCCAGTCGGATTGCTCCCTCTCTAGGCTGCTGTTCCTACATCGATCAAGACCAAGGAGATAAGAAGAAGGACATGCGTACATCGAGAAGACAGCGACAAGACTGAGAGGACACCAAGCCTATACTACTTTATCAGATGATGTAACAAATAGTCTAGCACTATGCGCTGTACTTGTATTACCTCATGCATGACATGTTGCATAGTGCTAGTTAGACAGTGGGCCAACCCTTGTTCCCTGGGCACCAATATAAGCACCAGGGAAGCTCATTTGCTCATTTGCTCCTCACGTTCACTGGGAGCTAGGCTCCTTTGATCGATAGCTAACTCACTCCAGGAAGCTAGCTCTCTCACACAGAGCACACATACACTTAGGCATAGACGAATAGACAGGTTGGTCTCAGTGCATTTAAGGCAGTAGCTAGAGAATACAGCTCAAGGAGCACTTGTAGTTCGTATATCCCACATAAACAGACCAGGCAGGAGTAGGGGCTTTACCTCACCACGAGGGCCCCGAACCTGGGTACTTCTTGCGTCCCGCTACGCTCGCTTGTATCCAATCCCGCCTGCGGACGCCGTCGATAGCTTCCCTGCTTGTCCCCACACCTCTATCTAACCTCCTCAGGTACTGCCGTTCCCAATACAACGACAGTTGGCGCCCACCGTGGGGCAAAGTATAGCTTCGGCCGGAGTTCCGTTCCGCACGGGACAGATTTTTTTTCATCATCGTCACCGGCATCGACACCGTTTCAAGCTGCCCGGGGGCTCGCCGTCTCCGCGCCGTCGTCACCGACTATGCTCCGTCAAGTTTCTTGGGGTCCCGCTGTGGCCACCACCGCGTCGTCATCGCCTCCGCCTCGCCGAGAGGCCCGGGGACTCGCCATCGCCTTCGCGTCGTCATCGTCTCCACCTCGCCAAGGTTCCCGGGGGCTCGCCGCCACCGCCGTCGCGATGTCTTCTCGCCGAGAGACCCGGGGGCTCGTCGTCCTCGCCGCCTCCGCGTCATCCGTGCCGGCACGCTCGTCCTCAACTTCTTCGGCCGCCCGTCAACCTCGCGCCCACGCCCGTCGACCCGAGCGCGTGCGTCCGCGCGTGGGCTTCCATGCCATTTGGCCGCACGGCCGCGCGCTCGCCCGCGGTCATCCTCGTCCGGGCCCCACACTCGTCCCTACCGCACCCGCACCAATTGCACCGCGCCTCCCACCTTCTTCGTGCCGCCCCGCCGCTCCGGCGCGCGAACTGGCACGTCCCCAGCAAGTTCCACCTCCTTCCGCGAGCCAGCGCGCCATGGCGGCCGCCGCTCGGCGACATCCGTCCTGCCCCGCACGCACCTCCACCCGCCTTCGCCACGGCCGCTCCCTGCCGCCGCCCATGTTTTCTACGCCGCACCCCGTCCGCATCCTGGCGTGTGTAGTTCGTATATCCCACATAGACAGATCAGGCAGGAGTAGGGGCTTTACCTCACCACGAGGGCCCCGAACCTGGGTACTTCCGTCCCGCTACGCTCGCTTGCATCCAATCCCGCCTGCGGACGCCGTTGATAGCTTCCCTGCTAGTCCCCACACCTCTATCTAACCTCCTCAGGTACTGCCGTTCCCAATACAACAACACCGAATTACAAATAGATGATCTTGATCATGAACGGAGATCACAAGATATAAACATGAAAGCACAAAGGAGGAGAACCAGCCATCTAGCTACTACATGGATCCGTAGTCCAAGGATGAACTACTCACGCATCACACCGGAGGCTTGCATGGTGATGAAGAAGGCCTCCAGGGTGCATTCCCCTCTCCGGGAGGGTGCCGGGAAGAGCTTCAGATCCCTCCCGATCTAGGGATGGAGATGACGGCGGCTACAGACTCTTTCGTAGATTTTTTGATCGGGTCCTTAGGGTTTTTGTCCTGAGGGCAATATATAGGCGGAAGGGGAGGCCGAGGGGGTGCCAGGGGCCACCACACCACCCCTGGCGCGGGCCAAGCCTGGCCGCGCGGCCAGGTGGTGGGGCCGGCCTCTGGCCCCTCTCCGTCTCATATTCTGGCATCTGATGACTTCCGGAAAAATAGGCACTTTGGCTTTTGTCCCGTCCAATTCCGAGAATATTTATTTTCTAACTTTCCTAGAACTAAAAACAGCAGAAAACAGGCAGCTGGCACTGTGGCTCTTGTTAATAGGTTAGTCCAAGAAATCATATGAAAAGTAGTCCAAAGTTGGAACAAAACACAAGAAAGTGGATAAAACTAAGCATGAAACATCAAAAATTATAGATACATTTGCAATGTATCAACCACCGCTGGTCATCCCACAACCCGCTCACAACATGTTCGATGGAATGTCCATAAGGTAAATTTTGCATATTTTTTTCAATGTTTCTGTATTTTCCTTCATCATAGATCATTTTGTATCTTCAGTTTGATTTATTTCTTGCTTACGTAGTGTGGGTAATGACGAGTTCTTGGAGACCATGGATTTTCCATCATAAGAGTATGCATTGTAAGAGAATGCACCTGATGGGTATGAAGAGGGTTTTGTTGAGTCATCTTCGGTGCAAGAAGATTTACCCAATGGGAGATCGGGTAATTATAGTGTGCAAGAAAATCTCTTGCTTATCGTGGCATGGAAGAGGATTGGACTAGACCTGGTCGTAGGCACGGAGCAACCGAACGATACATATTGGGAAAGAGTGAAAGAATTATATGATCTTCACAAAGAGGAAGATGTCTATGAAAGAAGCGCCGCATATCTTCGTCATCGTTGGCCAACTATCGCCACCGAGTGCCAAAAGTGGTTGGTGTGCCTTTATCATGTGGAAGTCATGAATCCAAGTGGCACAAATGAAAAGGATAGGGTAAGTGGCTTTGTGTAGATGGCCTAGTTTTTCTATAAAGGGGTGTCTTCAGACTTTGCAGATACACGATATGATGGCAGCAAGCAGGCCCTCACATTGTTCCATAGTTTCCTCGCCCGCAAGCACACTTACGCTTTGGTAACAATAGCACATGGGCTGGCTCTAACTGTATAAGCATCGATCATTCGAGGCGCAATGCCCCGCCATGCTCTCGCTGCACACCTATATCAATGAAATGCCGAAGCATATCTGGTTCCTTAACAAACTCATGTATCCATCGCACTATGGGAAGAAGGCGAGACGCCGATGGCGAACTGTTGGCTTAGGCCGGAAAACCTTCATCTTAGGTCTACGCCAACGGTGTCCCTCGGCACCAGGCCGTCAGGCTAGCTCTCGTCAGCGTAGCTCCGTGGCCGTTCTGTTGCCACAAAAAGAAAAAGAAATAAAGCCGCTCTGTTGCTCATCTGACTTGCACACACCATACACGAATGAAATGCTAAAGAATTTGCAAAAGCCAAAGAGTGGCTCGTGATCACAAAAGTGTGACCATTCATACCAACCCGTTTTGGGAAGATATAGACTTCAATCATAGGGAAGCCATTGCACATCTACTCGTTAACCATGCACATCCGCTGTTTCCACATGAAAAAGGGACCAAACGAATTCCTAGCTAGCTTATAAATGCACTCCTTTGCACATATTTCTCCCCTCCCCCTCCCCCCCTCTGTTTGCAATGAAATGGAAATGCAGATTCCCATCTCAACTAAAACAGGCCTTCCTTGTCTAGGATGCGGATGTTATACTAGTGTGAGTGAGAAATTGGAGGAAACCAAGGGGACCCGCAACCAGTGGCGGATGCAAGTGCAAGCATGAGGGTGCACAGGATACCGGGTAAATTTTGTTTTCTTTGCAAAATAGTAATTTTTCACCATATGTGCTACCCCTAAAAAATATTTTTTAACTGCTTTGGCACCACCGTGCACCCTGGTTGTTAGCTCTCTAGCTCCGCCACTGCCCGCAACCCATCAGCCAAGAGTTGACTGCCGAGGCACGGATCTATCAACCCTTCATATCATCGCATAAGGCTTCCACAATTGTCACCAAACTTAGATATAGGGCGAATAAGGCGGCGGTGTACCTTGTTATTAAAAATATGCTGGATGTTCATTACGCCCGTGAGAGAAGCGATAGTTATCAATCAACCAGTTGTGGGCTTGGCCATGCGTGTGTGTGCAGTACATATAGACAATGTAATTCTTTTGAAGAAAGGCATCACTCTCTGGTTTCGCGAATGAAACCGGAAAAAAATGTAGACAATGTAATCAGCTTGATTTGACAAGTGACAGAACAAAAGGGATATGTGTTTCTCATATCACAGCCTAGCTACAAGGGTCACACATGCATGGTAAAGCCACTCTAACAGCTTGATGATCGACTAGTCACTCTAGTGGCGACACAAGCATGTTTAGTACTAGCATGGTCAAACCTAACGCAAAGCTACACATGACAATGCATGTAGCCTAACAACAACAACAACAACAACAACTAACTTGACCACTAACATTTATGCATGCATACCACATTTCTCCATATGCACTGATCTCGCTTGGTCCTGCCTGATACACACGTGCATATATGACTAAGTTCCACTAACACATCTGCACAACCACTCATCTCTTGGCTTCCCGATCCGCTCACACGCACTCGCCCTATCTCCCTGATGTCCATCCGGATGCTATGACATGCCAGCAAACATAGACGACGCTCTACGACACCAAATCCATGCAACATAATTAAATGTGAAACAAGGCATGTACAAACAAGATTGACTCCAACACGAGGGACATCACCCGACAAAACTCACGCGGTGCATGATGGCGAGGGATCATGAATCTTGGATCCTCCTCTCTCTCTGGTGCATGATGGCGAGGGATCATGAATCTTGGATTCTCCTCTCTCTCTCTCTGGAGTGTCCTCGTTTTCGGTGGGGTTTCGGATGACTATGCTGACAAATCATGGGCGGTGTCCTAGTTGTCGATGGTCTAGTTGGTGTCCCTAGGTGTGTGCATCTCGCCGGTGAAAGGCAGCACCATCCAGATCTAGTGGATCCATGGTCTGAGGTTGAGTGAGGCAGGTGTCTTGCATATGCAAGCACTAGATTCATCAGTATTGTTACTCTCGGGCTTAGGTATCGCTCACAAGCACCGAGTGTGATGGTCCTCTTCTAGATTCCTATCTGGGTCAATCTCTGCGTGGAGTGCTGCCGACAAGATCCTTTTCCTCGATTGGCACATGTATTGGACATCCTAGTGGTGAGTTGGGTCTCGCCCACCATGGCAGTGTTAAGTGGTATGCTTGCCAATTTACCATTCAGCGTAGGCTCCAGCAGAGTCATATGATGGTGGGCGAGTGGGTGTTGGAGAGTGCTAGAGTGTGTTGTGTCCAAGTACTTAAGACGGGCCTGGACACCATGTCGATGATGCCAACGTTAGTCTCTACTTAATACCCTCTCCATCCCATCTCGAACAAGTGTTCATTGGGGTGTTGTGTCGGCGAAGGGTACAAGCGTAGATATTGTGTCATGTTCAGATGTAGGTATTGTCCGTCGTCGACAGTCTTCCCAACATGGTGGTGCCTAGTCTCATGAATAGAAGATCTTTGTAGACCTAGGCATGGGGAGCGCGGCCCAACTCAAAATCCTGAAGCCTGACCCAAAACCCCCTAAGAGGCCTGGACACCAGTTGAGCTACTAGAAAAGACTGATCATTCTTTGAACGCTTTATACATCCACCCTCCAAACCAGTTGAGCTACGAAGTGAGCGATCTTGCTCACACGAATGAAATGCTAAAGAAGATGCCAACACGAAATAGTGTAGCAGAATGCAAAAGCGTGGCCAGCCAAACCGGTTTACATGCAACAAGCGTGCACATATATATACTCGTTGATCATGCATGAATATCTGATGCACAAGGGGTAAAGGAATTCCTATAGCTAGCATATATAAGCACGGTGTCCGATCGGTGCCAACTCCTTTTGTACATAGTTAGTTGTTCCCTCCCCTTGTCTGTTTTCCTATCAAACAGAAACACAAATTACCATGTCAACCATACCGAGTGTAATTGGCGCTCGGCAAACATGTTTCCTGCATACTAACTGTGAGTAGGAAATTGGAGGGAAACAAAGGCAAAGACATATCTTACCACTTCACTGCTTACCTCGCTTGTAGGCCCTGCTTGCTTGGCTCGGGTACAGGTTTATGGCAAGCTCCCACACATGAGCGAGGGTATCTGCTATATCCGGAAAGCGCATTGCTTCCACAAAAACCGCAAGTGCAGTAACGTATATGTCCTTCGTCTGGATCGTTGTGTAACCTTAGAACTGTATCTGCTGGTAATCAACATGTATATTTATAGCGCATGTATTTCATTTAATTTTACGGTAGATTTCAAGATCAGTGTTGCGCGAGTACAATTGATATTGGCGTATCTATGTGAAAGAATATGATACACCATTAGTTGTAAACTCAGGCCTAAAGGACATTTTCTCCCACGCAGATTTTAGTCCATTAAGTTGACATGCACGTACTTGTTTAAGTGATACACTTTGGTTCAAGAAAAGGTTGGACGAGGACGTCGAGGAGGCGTTCAACCCCTGTGTTGGCACATATGCGGCCAGGGCATCAATATGTGTAAAACACACAAAAGGTGAACAGGTTGTGGGAAATGTGAGCCACAATACACACAATTATATCTTGTAACATGTGATTTGGCTCCTCATCGCAAACAGGGACCCTCCTATGAGCATCTCCAAGAGATAACCCAAACGTGATCTTAGTACGTACCCATCAGTTTTTGCGTATGTGGTGAAACAACAGCTCCAACAATGGTCTCGGACCCAAAAAAAAAAATAGGTAGAGAAACAACATTTTCGTCTTAGTAGCCCAATTTGGCAATCCCATCCCCAGGTTGCCAAACCAAAATGGCCGCAGAAGAGCCAACGACTATGTTCAGAAATTTTTAACGGGTTGCCGTCCCTACCACTCCGCTATCTGTCGGCTCCGGCCACCAGACTTTTGTCGTTGAAGCTCCTGCACATCACTCATCTTCATAGCCACCCCACCACCATCTTATCACTCTCCTCGCCACGTGTCCCCATAGCTGCATCCCCTGCATCCCATTGCTGCACCATTGTTCCTTGGCCCGGAGAGGCTCGCCGCTGCTGCTCTCAACCTTCTAGACTACCCCGCTACTAGTCGACAAACCTTATTTGGAGGTGGGCGACCGATGGTAGGCTGGAAGCCATCTTGATATCCTCCTCTGAACGCTTCTTTTGACACAAGGAGCACTGCTCCATCCTCATTTTGATTGCGCCACCTCTCCTTGTCGTCCTATGGCCCTCTTTCTTATGTTCTATGCCACCGCCCCACCGATTTTACCGGTGTGCGATGCAATTCAAACAAGATATATTCAATTTTATTTGTTCTAATTTTTTTTGCGTTGTGTGCACCATGTTATTTATGGGTGACATATATTTGCATAGATGAGTTGCTTTGATGATGTGGAGGAGGATCTCATCATTCTTATGATGATAGAGATGGAGAAGAACAACATATGAAATATGGGGGTTCTACCATTTCTGTGAGGTGATGATTCATAGAAGGAGGCAAGAAGGCCACCACCGGCTTATGCTGTTCCTCTTGATAAGAGGGAGTACTAGTTTTGGTCTTTAACATAAAAAAGTATTCCCACAAAATAAACAGAAATAGAATCCCTCAGCCGGTTCCTCTGTCTTGCACCCAAACGAATGAAGTGCCAAGGAAGGTATGAAGAGAGTTGTTGGTGATCCCAGAAGTTGTGACTAGCTAGCCAAAACATTTTGGGAAGAAACTGTAGTCACAAGGAAGCCATTGTAACATCTAATCGCCAATCATGCGTATTTGGTGTTTATATGTGCAAAAAGGGTTCAATAAATTCCTAGCTCGCTTATATAAGCATGGTGGTGAGCACTTTGTTTCCTTACAAATGGAAATGCTAGTTCGCATCTCAACCAAAAAAATCAGGCCTTGTTTTACTAACTTGAGTGAGAGATTGGAGGCAAATAAACCACAAAAATGCCCATTAGGGGGAAGGGTGTTTGGGTCAAGGAAAACCATATTTGATGGTGTCGTGTTGGTTTGTTTTATTGGAAGACCTGTGTGGCCCTAATCATCGCTCTCGCGCCCGTTCATCTTGAAGTTCAAATCATACATGACAGTCATGAGATGGTGTTGTAGCTATGTTGATAGGTCATATATAAATGCTTCATGTGAAACATCTTGATGTTGCGTTTGAGTTCATAAAATCTCTCTTTAACGAAAAAGTGTGTGTATGTATACAATCGTGTGAAAGATTGCAACATGCCAATGTACCTCGACTAGCCCCACATAAAACCCACCTCTGACCCGCTCCTCTTGTTTGCATCAGGAACACACTAGTAGTTTCTTTAACCGAGGCTAACGCCTTTCCTTTTCACTAACTAATAAAAAGGTTTCAGTTAATTAGTAGAGACCCAGGCTAAAGCCAATAGAAACAGGGCCAAACTACTCGATTAATAGAAACGATAGGGTCATACACAGTCTTGCCGAAGGCATGGCAAATGCCACAAAATCACAATATCCATACAAAAAACAAAACCAATGGGGTTCTCTCGACTGAACTAGTTGACCTCCTACAACTATCGGATAGAAGAAGCCGCAACTCCTATGGGAGAGAAGACAAAGGAACACCAATGCGGCTATGAAGAAGCTTGCACTCGACAAGATCCTGCACCAAATGTGACGCCTTGCACACCGACAACCAACGTCGAGGACAACCTTATCATCCACACGGTCTACTAGCACACGAACCGAGGGAGAAATATTGCACCCCCCTCCAATACGACATCGACACATAGACCAATGCGGAGCTAGGGAAAGAGGACCAGCGAAGTGGGATGCATAGAAAAAACCAAATATGCAATGTCCCTCCTTTGTTTTACTCGCTCGTCCTTTTGTGATGCCCGCATGGCGATATCTAGCCGATCAAAAAAATAGAAGTGGGTGGATTTACTATGCTCGTGTAATGAGAGAATTAAAAGTTTTAGTTTGTTGTCTCTATACTTCTCTAGCCAAAATTCAATGTGCACATCGACGCATCTAACACCCCGCACCCAATCCTCACCCATTTCCTTCCCCATGCACATGACCTATTCTACATCCCTCTTGAATGTCTCGGTCGCCATTCCCCTAGTCCCCGTCGTACCGATGGTGGGATGTGGTCGACATTGTGGGGCCCTCGGATTAATCCTCCGAGAATCCCTGTTATGCATACAACCACGATCACATGATCAGCTAGTCGTGGCACATAACCGACAAGTATCATTACAACATCCGAGATATACCGAATTTACAAGACTTACATAAATGCCGTTATGGCTACATCAATAATCAACATCGGAACTTCATCAAGCGTAGAGCCCAATCCATGCCTTAACCTACAGGCAACTGACTAGGAGAATGGCCTAGCTCGCATAGTCGTCAACGTCACCTTCTTCTTGATATCTGACCAAGTTAATAGCCAGGGACAATATCAGTGAGTACTTTGAATGTACTCGCAAACCACCTTAAGATAACAATAATAATAATAACAAGAGGGTATGCAATATGGCTGTGGTAGTAGGAGGGCTCCAAGAGAGGTTCTTTTCTCAATTAGTTTCTCCTATAGATATAGCATCTACATATCTTTGTTGAAAACCTTTGTAAACATTTTGGAAACCATTTTGAAAAGTTTTGGAAAACATTAGGACTGGGTCACCCATTTGTTCCCTTTCTTCCGGTCGTCCCACGACCAAACTCCTTCCATCCCTTTCTGACCATCTCATGGTCAAAACAGGGATCCTTGCCGACCATCCCATGGTCAAAACATTTCCAAAGCCATTTCTTTTCAGAAATCCTTTTTGAAAACAAAAACAGCACCGCTCTACAGAAGTTTGTCCAACCCGTCCTTAACCGCGGACACGGCTATTCGAATAGATTTACACTCTGCAGAGGTTGTACACTTTACCCACACCACCCGGGTACACTACCCTGATGTTCACCGATCGTGGGTCGAGTAACCGATCAAGACTCTCCGGATGCCCACTCCAATATAAGTGCCTACCCTATGAGTGTTAATCCCCTCAAAACCGGGACGTCGGGCGAGGACCAACCGGAGCGCTTTTTCCAATTCTCGAGTGTGTGCTTTCAATGAGGGGCTCATAGTAACGCGTGGAGGCCTGCCGACCCTTCATTCCTTCTCCAGGTCGATGTCCCACATGGACCTTTATCGGAGAAGGCCCACCCTCCAGGGATCCCTGATCCCCTGTAGTTGTTGCGAGGCAGCTTATACCAGAGTAAACAAACATCAAATCCAGCCCGTTCCCATATAGGGATAGTGTGGTTGCACAGGGTTAAGTTGTTATAGCTAAACTGCAAAGAACCGGGTGCGTTTTCGTAAACCTTTTTACTCCATCTTTTCTTCAGCACTTTGTAAAACAAAACCTTTTTCTTTCTCAACATCTCTTGGGAGGTCCCACCTCACCAAGGTTTTAACATAAAATGTTTGATAAAACTTTTTCGTGGTCTTCCCATCCTCTAGTTTTGCTTCGGCTAAACCGGGGTCTCCAAAGGGTTATGGTGTAGTACACCATCTATTCTGCTAGGGGCAAGTAGGTGTCACCAAGGGGGTTGTACTTAATAGTACATAAGTGTAATAGTTCGGAGGAGCCAAACCACTACCGTATATACATCAACAAATAATAAAACAATGCAGTTTCACAAATAGTAGACAAAACATGCATAAGTAAAATAGTAGGACAAAGCTTATGAGGAAGAAGGTGGCTTGCCTGATGATCAGCAATATGGCATAGATGTCCCTGGACTTCTTCTTACCATAATAACCAATAAAATAACCATCTTCTTCTGCTCTCTGATATAATTGCAACTATCGTCGACAGGGAACACATGCAAACAAACAAAAGGGCACAATCAACACAAGGCATACAAGCAACAATACATACAGCAAGCAATTGAATAATACCTAATTAAGATTCATATGGTGTTGAGAGGATTGGATTTAGGAGATTGAGATGGCCGTGGAGAAGGGGATGAACATTCCTTAGGATTTATAGTCTAGAAACTACCTAAGAGATGGATTTTAGAACAAGACCATATTCTGTATGGTACCATTGTAAAACATGATACCAACAGATAGGTATTTATAAGATGAGACCA
This sequence comes from Avena insularis, assembly GCA_023614405.1. Lineage (NCBI taxonomy): Eukaryota > Viridiplantae > Streptophyta > Magnoliopsida > Poales > Poaceae > Avena > Avena insularis. The sequence continues at coordinate 86,449,489 of CM042696.1, read as the reverse complement.
ACAAAAGTGGTTTCACTAATTTATCACTTTTATTTGAAATACTTATGCATATTCTAGTGCTAAGGGCTCTAGTTTTAGTAAATAATTCACCAGAAACGTTCTGGAGCTCCAAAAATTATTTCCTTGGATGTTTAGGTGGTGTTTGATGTACTTGTTCACTGGGAGTTGGAATCAGGTCAAGACAATTACCAGAATGCCCTCAACAAATCCCCAAAGGCAGTTCTGTATACAACTTGTCTTTTTCACCAGATTAAATCTACAGGAGCTTTTGATTTGATTCCAAGGGCACCTGGTAGGTATTTAGAATACCTTTCTGCAGGAATTGGATTCACTCTTTTTGGACTTTTCAAACTCCTGGAGTGAATTTATAGGTGAATAAACCATGCACAGAATAGTTTTTTTCATAGAAAAACATCCAAGGCTCAATAAATCATGAGCTCCTGGATTTGGATAGGTAGTGGTGTAACATATCCAGGATAATTGGACTTGGGTCAATTGGACTCATGATTTGGTCTAGGGAATTTTTTAAAGTCAGAACTTGAGAGTTTTTATTATTTTTACCAAGGGCAAACTACTATTCACTTTGGCATGGGATAAATGCTAGATGGTAGGCCTATGGGTAAGCTTCCAAAGGGACTTGGTTTCATCCTCTTTGGAGATGGGTAGTTCTCTGAGGAATTTATTTACTAGAAAGGGTACCTCTTGGTAAATAAATCTAAAGAGGAGATATTAGTGCTATTTGGCCAAACTTTTGGTATAGCCAGATAGACAAAACCTTAAGGTATCCTAGAAAATTTGTATCTGGTCAGATGGAGGTATTTACCAATTTCATTTTGAATTAAAGTAACTGGCCAAAATCAGATCTGGTAAAGAAATGCTAAAAGAAAAGGAGAATTTGCCTCACGGGCTGGATTCCAAACAACAATGGGCCAGCAGAGGGGGATTCGGCCCAGTCGGGGCGAGCAGGGAGCGGGAAGGAGCATGGGCTCTCGTTTTAACCCGGCCCCGCAGGGCCCGCTGGTCAGAGAGACGGGGAGGCAAAAAGGTAGCAGCCATCTAGGGCCGTAGGATCGAAACGAGATGGACGGCCGCGAGCTCTTCTTCTTCGCTGAGTTATAGCAAACAGAGGGGAACCCTAGGGCGGTGCCGGCAGGGACAGGGAGCTCACCAGAGGGCTCGATGGCGACCGTGAGGTGGCGGGGAGGAAGTGGTGCACGACGACAACCTCGACGACATGTGACACAGCGGGATTTGGTGCTGGAACGGGCACGCGTGCCTCCGCGGCATGGACGGCTTCGGGAGCTCGCTGGAGAAGGGTCGGGGAGGCGTGCCTGTCGACGGCGTGGGTGCTAGGCGACGCGGGGGTCGGCGGCTGTTCTGGCGACGGGCGGCAGAGCTTGGTTCGACACAAGGACGCCACGTGCACAAGCACGCTCCCGGAGCTAGCTTCGGTGATCGCCGGAGTTGGTACCTGTGGTGGTTTGGAGCCCGAGAAGAAGGTGGGGTTAGACTTAGAGGGGCAAGGGGATCTCAGAAAAGGGGACATGCAGAGCGGAGGGAGCTGGAAGGAGGGCACCCGAGCAAATCTTGGCTATGGCCGAGGAGCTCATTTTTCTGCCTCTCTCGAGCAGGGTAGAGCAAGGGAGGAGGAGAGGGGGCTCTGAGGAGGTGAGTTAGAGGGGTAGGAGGAAAATGAGAGGGAGGGGAGAGCTGAAGTGGCCTCTTGCAATATATACCGAGAGGAAGAGGTTCTTGATGGACTTGGTCAATCGGGGATGGAGGAGTGGAGGGGAAACCAGGGCTGGTGTTGCTATGGGCATGAAGGGTGGTATTCTGGTCGAGCTGTAGAGCAGAGGGGGAGGGGTAGCTGCTGCAAGAGGAGTAAAGAGGTTTTTCATGCCAAGACACCCACCTGGGGTTAAGTGCTAGTGTCCAAGCACTAAAGGACAAGATGCTACAGTGATTAGCTATAGTAATCATGACCAGAGGAGATGGTGTTTGCTGTGGTGAGTGGTGGTGAGCCTTGGTGGTGATTTTAATTTGGTCTAGGCCACTAATTCCTTAGTTTGCCACATTTGATCAAAATGAGGCTTGTGAAGGAAATTTAATATTTTTCACTTGGCAAGGTGGGGAGATGGTACTAGTGGGTAGATGAGGTCAATATACACTTCCAGGATTTATTTGAGATTTTTCATAGGAGTTTAAGTCCACTTAAATCTATTTACTCAAAAACTGCAGAAATGAAGTATTGGATCTCATTTGATATTTTTACATTGGACTTTGTTGGATTTTGATGTGATATGGTCCTAGATACCAAGGCACAGCTTGGGGAATTTTCTTGGAATTTATTGGGAAGAAGAAGTATTTTTAGACAATTATTTCTTGTTTGTGCCATTTAAGAAAAAAGGGCAAAAAGAAATAATAAGGCTCTTCAAAAATATTTATTTTTGAAGTGGGAAGATGGGGTATGATATGTGGGTCTCAATTGAGCCAAAAGTTGGGGAAGTGCTTTGGAAAAATCCAAACTTTCCCTTATGGAGGAGGTTTTGAAGAAATTGTCTATTAAAGAATTAAATTGATTTGGAGCCAAAATAAATATGGGTAATACTTGATAAATCTTGATGATCAAGGTAGATGATGTAGAAAAGGTGTAGCAAGCATTTGCAACCTTGGGATTGGAGAATCCATGTTGATTTTGGTGGAATACCCAGGATTAAGGATCTAGGGTGATGTTAATTTCATACCATCAAAACCATGTTGGATCTTGGAGTTTAGAGTTCCCCTTGGGGCATGGGATATATGGATGGATAGACCAAGTGATTTAAATTGCAATGGTGTAGGGGTTTGAGCTTTATCCTGCTTGAGCTCACCATGACCAGCTTTCAAACTTTGAATAAAATAAGCCTGCTAAAGCACATTATCAACTAGCCTTCAAAACCTTGTGGGTTTAAACATCTCAAGGATCCAATAGGAACAAGTTAAGTAGGTAATGATAGACCTATATGTGTAGAACACAACCATGCAAATAGTTGGTCCAAGGAAGGTTGGATGGTGGTGTGAGCCTCTACCAAAGTAGGCATGCTGACTAGATTTGCAAGAAAAGTTATTTTCTTGCCTGCAAAACCATCAAGAACAAGTGGGTTGGAGGATGATATAACCAAGGGCAAGAGTGGGCCTTGGTAGTCCTTAGGATGGTTAACAAGATGGTTCAGATTCATTTCCAAAAATGCACAAGGGTTGAGAAAGGGAGGCATTCAAAAAGGTGATGTTGGAAACAAATTTCTAGACAGCCAAATTTGGCAGATTTAGGGTTTTTGACTAGAATGTGGGTGGTGATGATTTTGATGGGTTGCAAGGTACCAAAGCATCACCAAGTGGATGATGTTGAAGTGTAGATGGAGTAGAAAGGATCCATGCTTGATATTGGTCTTCATGGACTTGGAAGCTTCTAGAAGGGATATCTTCAGAAGTGGTATGGTTAAGGGTTTTAGATGATCACTTAGTAACTAGGGACCAGATCCAGATTGTATTCTTGCTTAGGGTGGAATGATTTGGAGACATCTTGGTCCTAGTGATGAGCTCCTAGAGTAGCTCATACTACTTCGTAAGCAAACAAGTCAATCAGCAGATCAAAACAACTCATTAGACAGCAAATCAAGGCAACTCATCTTATCAACTAAGTGAATCCACTATTGGGGATACCATCAAGCTTAGCTTGAGGTAGGGTTGGGGCATTTTGAAGAGGTTGGGTTTTGAATAAGATGATAATCCTTGGTATCTCTACCAAGAGTAGAACTCAAATGCTTTGAGAAGAGGTTTTGGGAAAACTAGAGATGAGGTTAGTTGAGGGTTCTGTCTTGAAAACATAAGGAGATTGTATTATATATCTCTCCATAGTTTTTGTCAATAGAAGCTACCAAAAATAGTGTTGGTTACACAAGCACCTTGGCCTAGGTTTTGAATTGTCAGAACGTTTGAGAATAGGTAAAATGAGCCAGGATAGTTTTGGTAAATAGCTTTTGTCAACTGAGGGTGAGGTAAGGAGTATCATAAGATACACTCTCATAGGCACAAGCACACAAACAACAAGCAAGCACTACACCACTGCACCAGAAAAAGTTTTTGTTCCCCCTAATTTTTGCATTCTAGACAACTAATAAGGGTTGTTGAAATTGGGATGTTACAGACCTTTCCCCTTAAAAGAATCTCGTCCCGAGATTCCGGAGAAGTAAGGTTAGGGGATTTTGAGTCGAGTTGATACTAGGTGTCTTACGCGTACTATCTTACGAATTCCATCATTGAAAGGGGTTACTACATCGATGAAGTTGAGCTTCAGTCTTCCGGAATACACTGAGAGTTGAGCAGAGTCCAGTCCTGATTGCGGGGATGACCTTCTTTTCCTTCCAGACTCTGTATCTCGAGGGCTTAGACTGGGCAGACTTTCTTGATGCTGTACTTCACGGAGTACTTGTCGGAGGATAGGATCTACAGCTGGGAGTACCTCTGTCTAAGGATTCATAGCTCTTCCTTAGGGTCGTAGCGTATCCTAAATAACGACATTGGGGTCCAAGCTTCTGGGTTTGCTCCTGGCGAGGGTTTACTCTATTTGTGTGGGAAAGACATAGTCTTTCCTCCTTAGGATTTGACTAGGTTAGCTCGGAGATGACACATTCCTTCCTTCTTGACTTCATTGGTGGCGGTTCTGAAGATTGTCGTCCATCTTTTTCCTGTAGTCGAGGTCTTCGGAAGGCATCCGTGGAGCTATGGCCTGCGAGGCTTATATACTACTATTATTCATACTTAGCCTAGTGGAGTCATTAGAGTCTCACGTCCTCTAAGCATTATGGAACCTAGGGGTTAGCGGTTCGGCGGTCCTTCAGGTGGGTCTTCAGCTGAAGTAGCGGAGGGACTTTGTAGAATCTTCAGTTTGTGTCTCATCGGATAACTCACGGGTTGTTGCTTGGCGGGAAGATTTCGGATCCGGGGACATTTTCTGAGGTATCTTCTGGTAGACAGTCTTTTGAAGATTGAGTGGAAATACGCGGTCTTTCCACCTTAGAGCTTCACTAAGGTGCTTTAGGAGTGGTGACGATCTTCTATCTGGGAGTGCTGACCTGATGTTAGCGGAAGGCTGTATCTTCCCGGAGTCTTGAGTTGAGGTCGTCGAGCGACACCCTATTCTCGCAAACCTTGGTGGGGGTGGTCTCCTTACGAAGCTTTAAAGAGTCAGCTCAGCACCAGTTAGCGGTTTATGACTCCTCTTGAGAGTGTTCCGCCAGAGTAGTGGCATCTAGCTTCAGAGGAGTTGTCATCTCTTGAACACGTGGCATTGTTTCTGCTCGAGGGTGGGGTAGACTCGTTGTCTTCACGCTTCCTTATCATCTGGCTTTTAGGGGTAGTTCTGACCTTCTGGGGAGGAACTTTCCTTCGGTTTGGGTAGGGTCGACTAGATTTGGTTAGTCTTCTGAGGCGGTCCGAAGCTCTAATACACTAAAGGTTAGTGTGGTTAGGCCTTCACTTCTTGTCTTTGATGACTAATCGGGTGGTTTCTTGTGGATATTGAGGATACTTCGGTGTTCGACTTATGGCTTTAATGGGATTCTTGCTGTAGTAGACTGAGGAACAAGGGAGTGTGGTGCTATTGACGAGTCCCGCAAGGTGATTTTGACGAGGTATGCCGTCCTGCGGAGGTGAAATCTTCGAGTTGATTCTGACTTGACGATGTCGAACTCCTGGTTCTTGCGATGCTTTTCCTCTCATATACTCTCAAGGTTAGTCTGGGTCCCATTACCGACTGCTAACATAGGGTTTTTCTAGGTTACTAGGTGGGTTAGCGCTCCTCGAGTCACATTTTTAAGGAGATCAAAGCAAACCAGAACATTGCAAACAAGGCGAACAGAGCGAGGGGGCTCGCAATGTCCTCGGTAAACAACACACATCAAGCAACACAGGATGCACTTAGGCAAGCAAACACGGTCAACTCTAGGGACCAAGGAGTTAACTACTCGTGAGGTAGGGGAATCCTAGTCTTAGGACTTATTGATCCTAGAGATCACGGGATTGAGGTCTGGGTCACTGTCTTGTGAATGAAGCCTTCGTCGTGTCATCGGAGGCTTCTCGGTAGTGTAGTACTTGATTTCTTCGGATTATGAGGATTCCGCTGGTAGGGCGATATTGTAGTCTCCTTGTGTTTGCTGGTAGTTGTTTGTCTTCATTTTGTTCTCATTATCTTCACCGGGTTCTAGATCCTAGTTATCTAAAATCCGTAGGTTTGAAGTTTGGAAGAGAGTTAGAGGAAACCATTTTTGAAAGCATTTACTTAGAGTAAGAGAAGAAGTCGAACTTTTTGAAACTCATTGATAAACTAGGTTTCGAAAGTCGGGGTTTTCAAAAACAAGTTTCCTGTCTAGCGACCATGCTAACTAAGGTTCTCCTATAGTCAGGATGGCTCTGATACCAAGTCTGTGGGGCCCCCGGATTAATCCTCCGAGAATCCCTGTTATGCATACAACCACGATCCCATGATCAGCTAGTCGTGGAACATAACCGACAAGTATCATTACAACATCCTAGACATACCAAATTTACAAGACTTACATAAATGCCGTTATGGCTACATCAATAATCAACAACGGAACTTCATCAAGCGTAGAGCCCAATCCATGCCTTAACCTACATGCAACTGACTGGAAGAACGGCCTAGCTCGCATAGTCGTCAACGTCACCTTCTTCTTGATATCTGACCAAGTTAATAGCCAGGGACAATGCCAGTGAGTACTTTGAATGTACTCGCAAACCACCTTAAGATAACAATAATAATAATAACAAGAGGGTATGCAATATGGCTGTGGTAGTAGGAGGGCTCCAAGAGAGGTTCTTTTCTCAATTAGTTTCTCCTATAGATATAGCATCTACATATCTTTGTTGAAAACCTTTGTAAACATTTTGGAAACCATTTTGAAAAGTTTTGGAAAACATTAGGACTGGGTCACCCATTTGTTCCCTTTCTTCCGGTCGTCCCACGACCAAACTCCTTCCATCCCTTTCTGACCATCTCATGGTCAAAACAGGGACCCTTGCCGACCATCCCATGGTCAAAACATTTCCAAAGCCATTTCTTTTCAGAAATCCTTTTTGAAAACAAAAACAGCACCGCTCTACAGAAGTTTGTCCAACCCGTCCTTAACCGCGGGCACGGCTATCCGAATAGATTTACACTCTGCAGAGGTTGTACACTTTACCCACACCACCCGGATACACTACCCTAATGTTCACCGATCGTGGGTCGAGTAACCGATCAAGACTCTCCGGATGCCCACTCCAATATAAGTGCCTACCCTATGAGTGTTAATCCCCTCAAAACCGGGACGTTAGGCGAGGACCAACCGGAGCGCTTTTTCCAATTCTCGAGTGTGTGCTTTCAATGAGGGGCTCACAGTAACGCGTGGAGGCCTGCCGACCCTTCATTCCTTCTCCAGGTCGATGTCCCACATGGACCTTTATCGGAGAAGGCCCACCCTCCAGGGATCCCCGATCCCCTGTAGTTGTTGCGAGGCAGCTTATACCAGAGTAAACAAACATCAAATCCAGCCCGTTCCCATATAGGGATAGTGTGGTTGCACAGGGTTAAGTTGTTATAGCTAAACTGCAAAGAACCGGATGCGTTTTTGTAAACCTTTTTACTCCATCTTTTCTTCATCACTTTGTAAAACAAAACCTTTTTCTTTCTCAACATCTCTTGGGAGGTCCCACCTCACCAAGGTTTTAACATAAAACGTTTGATAAAACTTTTTCGGGGTCTTCCCATCCTCTAGTTTTGCTTCGGCTAAACCGGGGTCTCCAAAGGGTTATGGTCTAGTACACCATCTATTCTGCTAGGGACAGGTAGGTGTCACCAAGGGGGTTGTACTTAATAGTACAGAAGTGTAATAGTTCGGAGGAGCCAAACCACTACCGTATATACATCAACAAATAATAAAACAATGCAGTTTCACAAATAGTAGACAAAACATGCATAAGTAAAATAGTAGGACAAGGCTTATGAGGAAGAAGGTGGCTTGCCTGATGATCAGCAATATGGCATAGATATCCCTGGACTTCTTCTTAGAAAACCATAATAACCAATAAAATAACCATCTTCTTCTACTCTCCGATATAATCGCAACTATCGTCGATAGGGAACACATGCAAACAAACAAACGGGCACAATCAACACAAGGCATATAAGCAACAATACATACAACAAGCATTTGAATAATACCTAATTAAGATTCAGATGGTGTTGAGAGGATTGGATTTAGGAGATTGAGATGGCCGTGGAGAAGTGGATGAACATTCCTTAGGATTTATAGTCTAGAAACTACCTAAGAGATGGATTTTGGAACAAGACCATATTCTGTATGGTACCATTGTAAAACATGATACCAACAGATAGGTATTTATAAGATGAAACTAACAAAAGTGGTTTCACTAATTTATCACTTTTATTTGAAATACTTATGCATATTCTAGTGCTAAGGGCTCTAGTTTTAGGAAATAATTCACCAGAAAAGTTCTGGAGCTCCAAAAATTATTTACTTGAATGGTTAGGTGGGGTTTGATGTACTTGTTCACTGGGAGTTGGAATCAGGTTAAGAAAATTACCAGAATGCCCTCAGGAAATCTCCAAAGGCAGTTCTGTAGACAACTTGTCTTTTTCACCAGATTAAATTTACAGGAGCTTTTGATTTGATTCCAAGGGCACCTGATAGGTATTTAGAATACCTTTCTGTAGAAATTAGATTCACTCTTTTTGAAGTTGTCAAACTCCTGGAGGGAATTTAGAGGTGAATAAACCATGCATAGAATAGTTTATTTCACATAAAAACATCCAAGGCTCAATAAATCATGAGCTCCTGGATTTGGATAGGTAGTGGTGTAACACATCCAGGATAATTGGACTTGGGTCAATTGGACTCATGATTTGGTCTAGGGAATTCTCTAAAGTCAGAACTGGAGGGATTTTGTTATTTTTACCAAGGGTAAACTACTGTTCACCTTGGCATCAGATAAATGCTAGATGGTAGGCCTATGGGTAAGCTTCCAAAGGGACTTGGTTTCATCCACTTTGGAGATGGGTAGTTCTCTGAGGAATTTATTTACTGGAAAGGGTACCTTTTGGTAAATAAATCTACAGAGGAGATATTAGTGGTATTTGGCCAAACTTTTGGTACAACCAGATAGAAAAAAACTTAAGGTATCCTAGAAAATTTGTATCTGGTCAGATGGAGGTTTTTACCAATTTCATTTTGAATTAAAGTAACTGGCCAAAATCAGATCTAGTAAAGAAATGCTAAAAGAAAAGGAGAATTTGCCTCACGGGCTGGATTCCAAACAACAATGGGCCGGCAGATGGGGATTCGGCCCAGCCGGGGCGAGCAGGGCGCCGGAAGGAGCGCGGGCTCTCGTTTGAACCTGGCCCCGCGGGGCCCGCTGGTCAGAGAGACGGGGAGGCGAAAAGGTACCGGTCATCTGGGGCCGTAGGATCAAAACGAGATGGATGGCCGCGAGCTCTTCTTCTTTGCCGAGTTAGAGCGAACAGAGGGGAACCCTAGGGCGACACCGACGGGGACAGGGAGCTCACCAGAGGGCTCGATGGCGACCGTGAGGTGGCGGGGAGGAAGCGGTGCACGACGGCGACTGACGGCGACGGCGGCTGTTCTGGCGACGGGCGGCAGAGCTTGGTCCGATGCAGGGACGCCACGTGCGCAAGCACACTTCCGGAGCTAGCCTCGGTGATCGCCGGAGTTGGTACCTGCGGAGGTTTGGAGCCCGGGAAGAGGGTGGGGTTAGAGTCAGAGGGGCAAGGGGATCTCAGAAAAGGGGACATGCAGAGCGGAGGGAGCTGGAAGGAGGGCACCCGAGCAGATCTTGGCTATGGCCGAGGAGCTCATTTTTCTGCCTCTCTCGAGCAGGGCAGAGAAAGGGAGGAGGAGAGGGGGCTCTAGGGAGGTGAGGTAGAGGGGTAGGAGGCAAATGAGGGAGAGGGGAGAGCTATAGTGGCCTCTAGCAGTATATACAGAGAGGGAGAGGTTCTTGATGGACTTGGTCCATCGGGCATGGAGGAGAGGAGGGGAAACCAGGGCTGGTGTTGCTGTGGGCGTGGAGGGTGGTATTCTGGTCGAGCTGTAGAGCAGAGGGGAGGGGTAGCTGCTGCAAGAGGAGTAAAGAGGTTTTGCATGCCAAGACACCCACATGGGGTTAAGTTCTAGTGTCCAAGCACTAAAGGACAAGATGCTACAATGATTAGCTACAGTAATCACGACCAGAGGAGATGGTGTTTGCTGTGGTGAGTGGTGGTGAGCCTTGGTGGTGATTTTAATTTGGTCTAGGCCATTAATTCCTTAGTTTGCCACATTTGATCAAAATGAGGCTTGTGAAGTAAGTTTAATATTTTGCACTTGGCAAGGTGGGGAGATGGTACTGGTGGGTAGATGAGGTCAAGATACACTTCCAGGATTTATTTGAGATTTTTCATAGGAGTTTAAGTCCACTTAAATCTATTTACTCAAAAACTACAGAAATGAAGTATTGGAGCTCATTTGATATTTTTACATTGTACTTTGTTGGATTTTGATGTGAGATGGTCCTAGATACCAAGGAACAGCTTGGGGAATTTTCTTGGAAATTATGGGGAAGGAGAAGTATTTTTAAACAATTATTTCTTGTTTCTGCCATTTAAGAAAAAGGGCAAAAAGAAATAACAAGGCTCTTCAAAAATATTTATTTTTGAAGTGGGAATATGGGGTATGATATGTGGGTCCCAATTGAGCCAAAAGTTTGGGAAGTGCTTTGGAAAAAATCCAAACTTTCCCTTATGGAAGAGGTTTTCAAGAAATTGTCTATTAAAGAATTAAATTGATTTGGAGCCAAAATAAATATGGGTAATACTTGATAAATCTTGATGATCAAGGTAGATGATGTAGACAAGGTGTAGAAAGCATTTGGAACCTTGGGATTGGAGAATCCATGTTGATTTTGGTGGAATACCCTAGATTAAGGATCTAGGGTGATGTTAATTTCATACCATCAAAACCATGTTGGATCTTGGAGCTTAGAGCTCCCCTTGGGGCATGGGATATATGGATGGATAGACGAAGTGATGTAGATTGCAATGGTGTAGGGGTTTGAGCTTGATCCTGCTTGAGCTCACAATGACGAAGTGATGTAGAAAAAGTTTTTGTTCCCCCTGATTTTTGCATTCTGGACAACTAATCAGGGTTGCTGAAATTGGGATATTACAGACATGATGTGAGAAGGGGCCATGGATTATGATAAACATTTCTACCACTTGGCACCTCGTTTAGCCTCTCCTCACTCCCTCCCTCCCTTATCAACAACATGGTGCCAACTAAATCTGTTTGACCGACTGCGAGAAAATTGACTGCAATGGTAAATATTCTTCTCCTTTGCAACTAATTTTTCGGTGTGCGCACTGGCACCGTTTGTGGTCTATTTTGCATAGGCTGGAACACCGTGTATTTCTTTGTTTACGGCAATGTGATTCTTGCGTTTGGAGCAGTTGGCCAATTATATCTCGCATCCGTGGTGACATGGTCAGGGATTTTTTAGTCGTGCATGTCTTTGTATTTTGTGTTTTTTTTGTTCTAGACTTCCCTATCGACTGTGTACATCCTAGCAATGCGTGAATTAAAAAATTCCTTGGTCGAAAAAAGGGAGTGCATACAAAGCTATTCAAGTTCATGGAATAATTATGTCACCATCCATGTCACATTGCACCACCCTTAGTTACTTCACTATTCTCCAACAGCTGCCCGGTGAAAATTTCAACGGAACAATGTTGTCACCCTACCCTGAAATTGAGTCACTAAGGCAATGGTCTCTTTTGAGAGTGTGTGCATAATAATGGACAAGCATAACATTACTAGTGTTCTAACCTTGTAATTGTACCAATCTTATACACATTCATAATTACAATTACACTTACTATAACATATTTACCATTGGTTACCTTGAAATGGAATGCACACAACCTGTGATACATATCTAGAATGGTCAACGTTACAATTTTGTTTTTACCTACATAGTTAAATAATTGGATAGGCGGCTGGTCCGGCAATAAAATGACGAAAACCCTCATTAATACAAAATTGCATCACTCATTTGCACCTACCGATTGGCCCCAAATCCGAATGAGTATAAAAGTTGAATACTCCAAGATTGCACTATGAAAATGTTAGGTTGCCCATTTTTCTGTGGCTGCAACTTGGAGTATACAGAAGTGACGTTAGCGTGGCCTACGAGGATGATGATTTGTGTTGGGCATGAGAAGCACTGGGAACATGATTCAGAGTTGAGAGCCCTTAAGAGAGCCGACTCAACGAGGAATTGCTATGAGAGTTGGCTAGAGAGTTTTGTACATGCATAGCGACCGTAACGTCTTACGTCACTCCTTAATGACTGGATGTCACTGCTCATTTCGAGACATGTGATCAAGCAATGCAGGATATCGGCTGATGACTGGTGCAGAAGACCTCATGTTAGTCTCTTACAAGATTAGGGTTCTTCCAGGGGCCTTTCGTGTAAATATTTGAAAATTCAATGCAATATGCAAACCTTTGTCATCTCAGATTAAAAATTACAATGTTTGTTATTTATTCGGACAGGCCTAATTCACTGGTTCTAATAGAAAAGCTAAATCCTAAAGGATCGATAACATAAACCTGGAAACCGCATGAAAAAACAACATAAAACCATACTTTTGCGGACCTCCATATGACAAAGAAAACCAAAAGCCACACATGCGTTGATAAACTAGGACAATGAAGCACATATCCTAGACGTTAGAAACTCTAGAAACATACAAAATCATGGAAACCTTGGCCAGCAAAGTCGACATGGTATACCTTGCTTATGTCCCCGTCTATCAATTCATCTGCCTTAGGTATTTTCCTGCTGCTGAAATTCTCCCCATCGATGCAAAGTCGACATGGTATACCTTGCTTATGTCCCCGTCTACATTCCTCCACATTAGCCCCTAGTGGACCATTGAGCTCTCAACTTTCACCTTGATGCAGTTCCTTAGCAATTTCCATATTATTTGCAAGTGGCATAGCCCAATGTCCCTAGCCAAGGATCTCTTCCTATGGAAACAAAAAAAATCTCGTATACCATCTTGATTGAAATTTCTATTCTCTATTATTGTGAGATAATTTTTTTATTTTCCAATCCATAACAACTGGTGGTTTAACTACATGGTACTTTGTACTAGACAATTAAATTATATATTTTTGTTAGAAAAAACATTACTAAATCATATAACCATATAATTGATGACATGTTTACAAGCAATAGATTAGAATACGGTGACTATGCAAAGGAGTTGGTCTGTCCCATCTTGTAGCAAATTTGGTTCCACACTGCACACAGAGTCCATCTTGCTGGTAGATGGTGTAGTGCTTCCATAATGACGAGTCTACTCGCATTATACGACGGTCACGATGTCCTTCCCTTCTTGACCAAGAAACTTCTCCACATATCTCGCTATCCTCTTACACTAGAAGACATGCTTGTATGGCGCACTATGATGTCTCCGTTGTAGTATCAAATTCTAAACCTCATGACACGAGGGCTTTCAAAAGTTTCATGTTGTAAACAATAAACGTGGTACAAAAATAACTCGTCGTCTGGTAATATGTACGACCAAACACAATGTAGTTGTAGTTGTGGAAAGGGTACCACCACAATGTAGCCGTTGTTGGCAACATATAAGGAGATTCATTTGATCTTATCATTTCCTCACTCCTACACATGCTTTTTGTGAAAATCGCCCATTTTCTGGTCTGTAGTTTGTGTACATTGGGATCAACCACTTAAACAACTACTCGGATGCAATGGTAAATACGCTGCAATGGCCAAAAAAATATTGTGGGTGAACGCAAATGTGTGGCTAGCCAAAACACTAGGGGGAAATGATAGACTTGCAATCATGAGAGGGCATATATACTCTAACACATGTACGTGTAGCGTATGTAATGTTTTGCTGATCTATACAATAGAAACAAGGGGAGGCATTGCCCTAGCGTTACCCAAACTCAAACACCTCTCTCTCTCCCTCCCTCCCTCCCTCTCACTCTATCCCCTTATAAGCAGCATGGTGCCAGCTAAATCTGTTCGACTGACTTGGATAAAAATGACCACGGTGGTAAATATTCTTCTCCTTTGCAAATTATTTTTCCAGTATGTGCACGGTCTCCGTTTGTGATCTATTTCGCATAGGAAGGAACACCGTGTCTTGTTCTGTTCAGGCAATATGGTTGTGTTTGGAGAAGGTGGCTAATTTTATATTTATCCCGCATCGATCGAGACATAGTATTTGAATCAATGTTCCATCGCCTTAGGCATTTTCTTAGTCCCGCATGGCTTTGTTTTTTGTCTTTTTCTTTGCTCTAGACTTTCCTATTTTTTTTGTATTGTCTGGGTTCTAATGTTTGAGTTTAATAAAAAACGGAAAAAGAGGAGTGCAGAAGAAGCTATTTCAAGTTCATGGAAGGATTATATCACCATACATTGCACACAGTACCATCATTATTCACTTCACCATTGGGTTCCAGTAGCTGCCCCAATGAAAATTCCAATGAAGCAATGTTGTCACCCTACCCTGAAATTCAGTCACAAAGGAAACGGTATGTTTTGAGCGTGTGTGCATAAACATGGACTAACATAACGTTGCTAGAGTTCCAACCTTCTAATTTTACTAATATTATACACATTCATAATTGCAATTACATTTACTATAACATATTCACCATTAATCACCTATAAATGGAATACACAAAGACCATGATACATATCTAAAATGTCCAACGTTACAACTTTTTTCTGGATCTTATACAAATTGTACCCGCATAGTTAAATAATTGGATAGGCGGCTGGTCAGGTAGTAAAATGAAGAACACCCTCATTAATACAAAGTCGCATCACTCATTTGCATCTACCGAATGGTCCCGAATCCCAGCGAGTATAAAGAACACTCCAAGATTACACTATGAAAATGTTAGGTAGCCCATATTTTCTATGGCTACAACTTGGAGTATGCATAAGTGGCGCTAGTTTGGCCTACGAGGATGATGATTTGTGTTAGGAATGTGAAGCACTGGGAGCATGATTCCGAGTCAAGGGCACTTAAGCGAGTGGATTCAGCGAGCCCTTTCTATGAGAGTTGGCTAGAGCTGTCTCTGCTACATGCATAGCGACTGTAGTGTCTTAAGGTACTCCTTAATGACTGGATGTCACTGCCCATTTTCACATAGGTGGTTGAGCAATGCAGAGTACCAAAAACAGGTCTCCTGCAAGATTAGGATTCTTCTAGGGGCCTTTCTTGTAAATAGATTAAAATTGAATACAATATGGAAACCTTTGTAGTCATCTCAAACAAAAATACACTATTAATTTGTTTATTTATTCGGGCGGGCGAATTCCCTAGTTCTAATAGAACTTAAGACTATACTTTGATGTACCTACATATACTAATATAACAAAAAGAACCAAAAACCATTCATGCTTTGATCCATAGTGAAGCACATATTTTAGAAGCCATAAACATCAGAAACATACAAAAACGTGGAAACTTCGGCCAGAAAAGTAGATGTGGCAAGCAATAAATTAGAGTATGATGACAATGCAAAGGGTCTAGTGTGGCTCATCTCGTAAAAAAAGGGTTTCACGCTGGAACAAAAAACAATTTGTCGTGTGGTAACATGTATGATCAGGAGAGCGCCAATATGGAGCCCGTCCTCTATGGAGGACCTTTTCTAAAATTTCTAAAATTTGACATTCTGAAGTTTCGAAAAAATCTGAAAATTTTCTTTGATGTAGATAATCATTAATTCTACCTGCATGAAAAAATAAACGTAAAATATTCCGTATTTTTGGCTGTGTACAAATGACAAATTTCTAGAGCTGGGACGGTGAAAGTGCCAAATTAAAAAATGTTCAGATTTGTCAGAATTTGTCATTTTTGTGTAGGCCGGGATACAAGCTATTTAGCACTTAGATTTTTGTTGGACCATAGAGTAGATCTTTGTTTACATCTAGAATTTTTTTTTTGGAATTTTTTGAAACTTTAAATTATTAATTTAACAAAATTTAAAAACGGGCTCCATGGAGTCCGTCCTCCAAACCATTTTTCGGTATGATCAGGCACAATGTAGCTGTTGTTGTGGAAAGTGTACCACAATGTAGTTGTTGTTGGAAACATGTTTGAAGATTCACTTGATCTTTAATCGTTCCATCATTTCCTTACTCCTACACATGCTTTTCGTGGAAACCACCCATGTGGTCTGTAGTGAGCATGCATTGGGATCAGTAGAGGCACAACACTTTGACATGCTCTGGTAACACAGTTAATAATCTACTCGGATGAAATGCAAAAGAAGCTGCAAAAGCCAAAAAATGTGGCTAGTGAACGTAAAAGTGTGACCAACCAAACCACTATGGGGAAGAGATAGACTGCAATCACATTCACATGGAAGATATTTCACATCTATTTGTGTTAATCATGCATGTCTGGTGTTTCTACATGCAAAAGGATTAAAGGAACTCATAGCGAGCTTATATAAGCATGGTGCTAAGTGCCAAATCATTTTTACGTGTATTTTTCTTCCTATACCTCTATGTTTCCCTGACAAATATGGAAATGCAAGTTAACATCTCAACCAAATCAGGCTTTGTTATTTAGGATGTTATACTAAAGTGAGTGAGAGATTGGAGGAAGCAAAAAGCATCTAGTAACCCATAGCCCCCTGGTACGCTCCCGAGGCGCAGATCTACTAACCCTTCCTATAGTCCCGTAAGGCTTCCATGACTGCAACGAAATCTTGATACATGGCCAATAGAATTGTTGAATTTCCTGTTATTGAAAGTATGACAAATGTTCATTACGCTAGTAAAAAAAGTGATAGTTACCGATCAACAGTTGTGGGCTTGGCCATGTGTTCGCTCATACTACTTACTAACATTGTGATTCTTTTGAAGAATGGATTTGCTCTTTGGTTTCGCCAACAAAACATGGCAGATTTAAAGACAATGTAATCATGTTAATATCACAAGTTACGGGACAAAAGAAGAGACATACGGGTGTTTGTGGTGCTGAACTACTATGTGTTCTATGTCCAGTGTGCTCGGATACCAACGGTTTGATTTGACCAAGGATCAACACACACATGTAGGGGGACCCAAGAAGGAGGATATGATTCAGGGAACACACAAAAGCATTTTGGTGCTCGGCCGACAAGCTTTTATTTTTGTCTCTGTTTCTCATATCACAACCTACCTACAATTCTCACACGTCGTCAAGCCACTAACAACTTGATCCACTGATCACCCTGCTGACGACAAAAGCATGTTCAACACTAGCATGACCTAACCTCATGCAAAGCTACACATTTTTTTCTCGAAAAGGAGAGCATGGTCCCGACCTCTGCATCAATTGATGCACCTTTTATTGCATAATTTAAGAGTAGCAAAAATAGTTCACATCTATTATGTCACACAAAGTGTACATAAAATCAACCAGTAGAATAAGGAAAGGATAAATCGAAAATTCATCATGAAGTCCCTTAGAAAGCTGCTAGCCACCCGAGCAACCATCTCGAGATGGCTGCATCCAAAACCATATGTTCCCACTGTGCCTCCGGGAAAGGATATGACGAGTCATGGATCCAGTGCATAACCATATGAATAACCTATAAAAATAAGCATGTCTGAATGTGGTATGTTAAAAGTACAATGCACTACTATCCAAACAAGATGAGCAAACAAACAAGAGAAAAAATATGATTAATTGATTCATTAGAATCATAGAATGCACACTTCTTGCAACCATTAAATTTTTTCTTAGCGAGGTTATCTTTTGTAAGAATGGCTTTTACAAAGGAACCACATGAAGATATTTACCTTCAGTGGATAAGAACTTTCAATTTTAAAATATATTTTCAAAGAAAAATTGGATGACCATTCATTATATCCGTGTACATTGACTTTATTGTGAAGGCACCAGAAGTGTTTATTTTCCATATAAAAGCATACACTCCCTCTGTTAGATTAACCATCATTAGTCGTTTTACTAGGTGAAGCCACATACTCACTTGACTCTCCTAAATTCTACATGTAGAGAAGTTGTCAATAGCACATCCGCGACCAAAACTTGTTTTTGTCTCACAATATTACAAAGAGAAAGATGTTTTCGTGCTAAAAGTGTCTCGCCTAATCATATGTCCTCCCAAAAGAAATGTTTTTCTCATTACCTTCTGTGAAGGATCCTCTATCGGCAAAAAATCCTTTTTAACTTTCATTAGGCCTTTCTAAAATGGTGAATCAGTAGGTTTGGCTGTCACATGGCACAAAGTTTTGTTTTGTAAGTATTTATTATACAACAACTCCTGCCACATACCCTACTGTGTCAAGAGTTTAAACAACCATTTGTTAAGTAAACACCTGTTTTTCATTTCTAGAACCTCCACCGCTAAACCACCTTGATCTTTCGGATGGAAAATAATGTTCCACTTTGTCAAACGGTACTGGCATTTAAGCTGGTCATTTTCCTAGAAGAAAGGAGACTGGTAGGAATCCAATCTTTTCCGTAACCCTTTGGCATTTTTCTAGAAAAGCTAACATAAACATTGGGAGAAAAGTTAAAACAGAATTAATAAGCACGAGCATCGCTTGTAATGAGAAAGCTTCTTTGCCAGCACCCCAACTTCCGTTGAAAGTAGAAATACCGTGATAGATCAACAACTGTGCAAATTAGGTTAAAGTACATGTTGGCGGGCACTAGTTAGTGTTGCAGTATGCAATACCAAACACAACACTAATTAGTGTCTCCTGTCTTTTTAGTCACATGTTTTATTATGAGGGCGAGGTCAAAGCCAAACGATGTTGGCCCTTCTCTCCTAGGAGGAACGATTTTTGTCTCACATATTATAAATAGAAAAATGTTTTTGTGCTAAAATCGTCTCGCCTAATAATATGTCCTCCCAAAAGCAAAATTTTGTCCATTACCTTCTGTGAAGGATCATCTATCGAAAAAAATCCCTTTTCACTCATTAGGCCTTTCTAAAATGATGAATTAGGTTTGGTTGTCACATGAGACAAAGTTTTGTTTTGTAAGTATTTTTTATGCAACAGCTCCTGCCACATACCCTCGTGTGTCAAGAGTTTAAACAATCATTTGTTAAGTAAACACCCGTTTTTCATTTCTAGAACCTCCACCCCTAAACCACCTTGATCTTTGGGATGGAAAATAATGTTCCACTTTGTCAAACGTTAGTAACATTTAAGCTAGGCATTTTGCCAGAAGAAACGAGACTAGTAGGAATCCAATCTTTTCCGTAACCCTTTAGGCATTTCTAGAAAAGCTAACATAAACATTGGGAGGAAAGTTAAAAAATACTCTCTCCGCTCAGAAATATAAGACATTTTAGTTTTGTGAATTGAATGTATCTTGATGCCTTTTAGTGTATAGGTTCACTCCAAACCTATACGAACCTATACACTAAAGACGTCTATATACATTCGATTCACAAAGCTAAAACGTCTTATATTTCTGAACGGAGGGAGTGTCCTAATGAGAATAGCTTCTTTGCCAGTACCATAACTTCCGTTGGAAGTACAAAAACAGTGATAGACCAACAATTGTGCAAATTAGGTTAAAGTACATGTTACCGGACACTAGTTAGTGTTGAGGTATGCAATACCAAACACAACACTAATTAGTTTCTCCTGTCTTTTTAGTCACATGTTTTATTATGAGGGTGAGGTTAAAGCCAAACTACATCCACATAATTTTTGTGTTTCGAACTTGTTATTTTTTAAAGAAAAACAAATTAAAATTTTGAAAATTCAACCCATATTGTAGGTAAATTTTCCATCTAGCATCAAAAAGATTGGCACAAAGACAAACGTGACAACTGTCATCTGGCAGGGTTAAACCACACAGTACGAACAAGGAGAAAATCATTTGAGTAATCCTTGATATACACAGAAGGATCTTTAAGGTAGTTGGTGAGTTTCTTATAGTGAGAATGAATGAGATTGCAGCGTCCGTTGACGGTGGGTGGCAGAGGAATCGCAGATGTTGCCTAGTGCTTACCGGGCGAGGGGAGCACTAGACGAAGCAGGCAGCAGGCATCGATAGAGGCATGCTGCAGACTTTGCAGATACACGATGATGGCAGCGAGCGTGTCTTCAGACATCGCGTAGAGGCGGCAGGTCCTCACGTCGTTCCATCGTTTCCTCGCCCGCAAGCACGCTTTGGTAACAATAGCACATGGGCTGGCTCTAACTGTATAAGCACCGATCGATCGAGGCGCAACGCCCCGCCACGCTCTCGCTGCACACCTATATCGATGACACGCCGAAGCATACCAGTTCTGGTTCCTTATCAAACTCTTGTATCCATCACACTACGGGAAGCAGGCGAGACGCCAACGGCGAACCGTCAGCTTAGGCCGGAAAACCGTCGGCTTAGGCCTACGCCGATGGTGTCCCTCGGCACAAGGCCGTCGGACTAGCATAGCTCCATGGCCGTTTTGTTGCCACAAAAAGAAATAGAAATTAAAGCCGCTCTGTTGCTCATCTAACTTGCACACACCACACACGAATGAAATATTAAAGAAGTTATAAAGCCAAAGAGTGGCTCGTGATCACAAAAGTGTGACTAGTCAGGCCAACCCGTTTTGGGAAGAGATAGACTACAATCTATCATAGGGAAGCCATTGCACATCTACTCGTTAATCATGCACATCCGCTGTTTCCACATGAAAAAGGGATCAAACGAATTCCTAGCTAGCTTATAAATGCACTCCTTTGCACATATTTCTTTCCTCCCCCTGTTTCCAATGAAATGGAAATGCAGATTACCATCTCAACCAAAACAGGCCTTTGTTGTATAGGATGGATGCTATACTAGTGTGAGTGAGAAATTGGAGGAAACCGAGTCATCCCGCAACCCATCAGCCAAGAGGTGACAGCTGAGGCACAGATCTACCAACCCTTCATATCATCGCATAAGGCTTCCACAATTATCACCAAACTTTGATATAGGGCAAATAAGGGTGTGATGTACATTGTTATTAAAAATATGCCGGATGTTCATTGCGCCCGTGAGAGAACCGATAGTTATCGATCAACCAGTTGTGAGCTTGGCCATGTGTGCGTGCACACTACACATAGACAATGTAATTCTTTTGAAGAAAGGTACCGCTCTCTGGTTTTGCCAGTGAAACCGGGCAAAATTTATAAACAATGTAATCAGCTTGATTTGACAAGTGACATAACAAATAACAAAAGGAATAAACTTGTTCTATGTCCAGTGTGCTCCGATACCAATGTTTGGTTTTCCCGAGGATCAACACACACGTGTAGTGGACACAAGAAGAAAGAAACAATTTAGCAAACACACACACAAGTATTTTGTTGTTCAGCTGACAAGTTTTTTCTTCCCACATCCTAGCTACAAGGGTCACACATGCATGGTGAAGCCACTCTAACAGCTTGATCGACTAGTCACTCTAGTAGCGATGCAAGCATGTTCAGCACTAGCACGGTCAAACCTAACGCAAATCTACACATGACAATGCATGTAGCCTAACAACAACAACAACTGACTTGACCACTAACATTTATGCACGCATGCCACGATTTCTCCACATGCCCTGATCTCACTTAGTCCTGCCTGATACACACGTGCATATATGACAAAAGCTCCACTAACACATGTGCATAACCATTCATCTATTGGCTTTCCAATCTGCTCACGCACACTCGCTCTATCTCTCTGATGTCCATCCGGATGCTATGTCATGATGGCAAACATGCAATCAACTACTACCTCCATTCATTAATATAATCCTTTCTAGTAGTTCAAATTAAACCGCTAAAAAGGATTATATTTTGGAACAGAGGTTGTAGAACTTAGACAATGCTATAATTAAATGTGAAACAAGAAATGTACACCAAGGTTAACTACAACACGGTGGACATCACCCGACAAAACTCGCACGGTGCATGATGGCGAGGGATCATGAGTCTTGGATCCTCCTCTCTCTCTCTAGAGTGTCCTTGTTTTCGGTGGGGTTAGGATGACTATCCTGACAAACCATGGGCGGTGTCCTGGACACCGATGGTCTGGTTGGGGTCCCTAGGTGTGTGCATCTCGCCACTGAAAGGCAACACCGTCTAGATCCGGTGGATCCATGGTATGAGGTTGAGTGAGGCATGGTGGCTTGCATGTACACGCATCAGATTCATCACTATTGACACTCTCGGGCACCGACACGACCCAAACGGGCGATCCAAACGGTCCGATTCTGTTCGTTTGGGTCAGACCGTGGACAATTTTGGGTCGTGGTCCGGCCTGTCCGGCCAACCGAGCCCAGTGGCGCGACCCATCTGTCCGCGCTGGCCAGAATTTTCATCTCTTTGCAAATTTTAGCACAAAGTATATAGACAAATCTACAATTTGACAAGCAAACAAACTAGATGTAATCAAATTGAAATAGTGCTTACATATGAATAGTTCACACTCACATGGTTTGATAAAAATAACCAAATGTCATTGAAACTACAAGAAACAAATAAGGGATTAACCCTTTTGGTTTCCTGCACGAGCCCATTTATGCTCAGTCAAATCTCGTTGAAGTCGGTCATGGGTGTGACTATGACGCAAATTTTTATGCACGTGCATGAAATCTTCCCAAGACACTAGACCTGGCTCTGGCTCAACCAACTGATCCTAAAAATCCCAGCCTTGGTCAAAGATGTTGTCATCATGCTCGTGCTGGACGATCATGTGCATGATCACACAAGCAATAATCACATCACACATCCTCTCCGTGCTCCAGGTTCTAGCAGGGTATCGAACAATAGCCCACCTTGACCGAAGCACACCAAATGCTCTCTCGACATCCTTCCTAGCAGCCTCTTGCTCTTTCGCAAACCTCTTACATTTATCATCTCCAGGGTTACGGATTGTCTTCACAAAGGTGGATCGGGAGGATTGCCATTGATCTCATAGGAAACCTGTGGGGTATTGCCTTCCACCAGCCTAGCAAACACCAGAGACCGCTGCAGCACACTAATATCATTGTTTGATCTAGCCATGCCAAAAAAAAGAGTGCCAAATCCAGAGATCTTGTGATGCGACAACCTCTAGTATGACAGTGCATCCCTCCGCATGCCCTTTGAACTGCCCTTTCCAACCAAAAGGACAGTTCTTCCACTGTCAATGCATGCAGTTGATGCTGCCAAGCATCCCAGAAAACCCCATACTCTCATTGATGGACAAAAGGTGGGCAGTGTCTTCGATGTTTGGCTCTCTCAGGTAAACTTTTCCAAACAATGCAAAAATTACGCTGCAAAACCGGTACATGGTCTCATGGCATGTGACTCTCTCATGCACATGTAGTCGTCGAGGAGATCACCGGCACTCCATATGCAAGCTGTCGAAGGGAAGCAGAATATTTATGGTAAGAGGAGAAGCCAATCTTACTGGTGCAATCATACTTGGCCTTGAAGTAGTCATCGTACTCCCTCACCCCATTGAGAATGTCCAAGAACAGGTTCCTGGACATCGATAGCAGCGACGAAATGCCTTCTCTTTGAAGACCGGATCAGTTGGGTGGAAGTAGTCCTTCTAAAGGCGTGGGTGGTCAGCTTCTTGGTCACGTTCATGGTTGGCTTTGCGCCGCTTCGCCGAGCCACCTCTACACAGAGGCAGGAGGTACTAGTCGTGCACCATCTGTGCAACGGCCAACAGAACTTCGGTCTCACCGCCAGATTCCTCTTTGGACGATGACTCGACGAAATTCTTCTAGAAGAACTCGATTGCCCTTCGACTGCTACCCATCTGTTAAAGTATATGGCCGTCAATGGCCATGCCAACTCCTACAGGGACCAGATAACCTAGAAAGACCGGCGAACGTACCTCAAGCGCGGTCAGGCAAAAGACCGAGCAGGTGATGACCCACAAGTATAGGGGGTGTATCGCAGTATTTTTGATAAGTAAGAGTGTCGAACCCAACGAGGAGCAGAAGGTGCTGGCTAGTGGTATGGATCAGGAATTCTCTGCAAATACTTAGCAAACAGATTTTTAGGGATTTTTGATAAAGCAAGTAAATAAAGTACGAGTAAATAAAAGATAGTAGAAATAAATGCAGCAGGTGGCCCAATCCTTTATGCAGCAAAGGACAAGCCAGTTGTATTACTTAAGATGACCAAATGTTCTCGAGGACACATGGGAAGACTGCCAAGTGCTTGCGCTTCATATAGTTGATTAATCTTCTTTAGCTTGCTAAGTGTTGTGTGGGTGAACCTGTGCTAATGTATCGACCTTCCTAGGACTAATACATACTTGTGATTATACCCCTTGCAAACATCCGTAAGTACAAGAAAGTAATTAAGGTAGAAACCTAACCATAGCTTTAAACTCTAAGACCCTTACGTCCCTTGTGCAACGGTTTCCTAACGGGGGTTCAGGTTTCTGTCACTCCGCAACCCCTACGATTAGTAGCCAAATACACAATGCATTCCCCTAGGCCCATATAGGTGAAGTGTCATGTAGTCGATGTTCACATGACACCACTAGAAGAAGTACACCACAACTTAAATATCAAACTATTGAATCTTTCTCAACACAACTCCACTACTAACAACATGACTTCTCCCATGTCCCCAAGAACAAAACAAACTACTCACAAGACATCATATGGATCATGATCAGAGATGGAATAATGATGTATAACAATCTGAACATAAACAATAATTCAATGGTTCACTCAATAGCATCAACTACAAAGAGTAATCAACACCGGGAAAGTTTCCCCTAAGAACTATGCAGGATTCAACCCAATTGTTACAGCAATATGGAGATGGTGATGAGGGTGCTGATGGTGATGATGGTGGTGATGATGATGATGATCCCGATGAAGTCCAGCTTGATGGTGGTGTTGATGGCGACGATCTCCCCTCTCCGGGAAGGAATTCCCCCGACAGAAATCTGCCTGCCGGAGAGATCTTTCTCTCTCGATGTTTTCCGCCCTGCAGAGGCGGCGGAATCTTTCTGTGATCTCCCACCGAGTCTTAGGGTTTCGGGAGGAATATATACGCTAGAGGGGAGAGCCAGAGGTGGGCCAGGGCGACCACACCACCTGGTGGCGAGGCCTAGGGTGGCCCGCGCTAGGGGTGGTGTGGGCCCCCTGTGGCCCATCTCCACTCCTCCTGCTGGCATCCTTCGTCTTCTAGAAAAATAGGATTTTCCGTATATTTTCCCGGATTTTCCGATCTCCGCGAATTTTGCCTCCAAACGGCACCTTTTCCATCAGAATCCTGACTGCAGCGGTCCATGCTCCAAAAGTCATCAACCATGCAAAAACAGATGAAATAACATAAGTATCATCTCTTAATATGAAATATATCAATGAATAACAGTAAAATTATGACATAGAATAGTGATGCAAAATGGACGTATCAACTCCCCCAAGCTTAGACTTTGCTTGTCCCCAAGCGAAACTGAGCTCAATAAACATGACCTCAGGTTTATGGAGTGAAGAGTCGATAAAAGAATACGGACAAGAAGCATCACATTCATCAATTCATAGCTCATAATAGAAAACAACTCACTATTATATAACTCAACTTGTAATGAGTAAAGGAAACACAATAAAGATACATAAAGTGAATCATAATTGGTAATGGCAAACTTAGCTCTTGGTCGAAGAATAGTTGATAATTAGCTGGAGTTCACAAATAACTGGTTTTCAGAGATAGCTTTCAAAGTAGTAATCACCAAGATAAGAGCAATGTGCAAAACAAGGAACATAAGAAACATGATTGAATAAATCATCATATGAATGAATGAAACACAACAACTCAAAGTACTTGCTGAGACAGAAGGGAATAGGTTTATTGACTCAACTAAAAAGTAAAAGAAAGGCCCTTCGCAGAGGGAAGCAGGAATTGCAAGTTTCATAAAGAGCTACCAAATATTATGATACTTATTAGCTTTCAGCTCTCATTGCCCCTATCATAGGCATCTTTAGGTGATTAAGGTTAAAGTGATCAAATATGAGGATATGCTTGACAAGTTTTAAATTGAGAATCTCATGTCCCTTGAATACGAGGGCCGCTCCTCATGCTACTCAAGTTTAGTCACCGGTAAGTTCTTGTCATCGTAAGCACATGTGTATCATGGAGAACCGCCAACGGGGTACCCCTTGCCCGATGATACGGAAGAATCCCCACATCAAAATGACAAGGCAAGCAGACAACAAGCATCTCAGCAATCTTCTTATTTACCATGGGAATATGGTGCTTTTTTCTCTCTTTCCTCTTTTCATAATATCTCTTTTTTCTTATTTTTCTCTTTTTTCTCAATATCGGACTCTTTTTTTATAAGAAGAATGCTTCATAGATGCTCATTATGGTTATGCTGCAGGTTTCCACCATGTCAGCATGGATTAGACCAGCGGCCCAGGCATTTCTCTAACACACATGCATAACTCCATGGACTTACAACCTCCCCTTTTGAAAGGACATTTACTGTCATAATCAAATTTGGTGTTTGTTAACAACTAGTAGACCCTTTTACACTTTGCTATTGTCTATAGGTTCATATTCTACAAAGGGAAAAGGACCATTGGCCTGCCGAACATTCCCTGCATTTCTTCTTGTCTATTGGGGATTCCAGACCGGAGTCTCTGGTCTACATAGACCGGAGTCTCCGGTGTGGTCTGGAGTTTCCCCAGGAGTCTCCGGAGGGGCCTCTGTTTTCTTGCCTGGGTCAGCCAGAGAGGTGGTCTGGAGGTTGGTCCGGAGTCTCCGGTTCGTGTCTCAGGCCGGAGTCTCCGGTGTATAGGGACCGGAGTCTCCGGTCCACTTGGCTCCCAAGTGGGCTGGGTCATTCTATCGATAGGTCCGGAGGCTGGTCCGGAGGTTGACCGGAGTCTCCGGTGTGGAGACCGGAGTCTCCGGTCTGCTTCTTCACTGTGATCGGAAAAACAGTTGTTGACGGAAGGGCTATAAATAGAGGACCTTATCCTCTTCTTTCAGCTGCTCGTCCACCTCAAGAACACCATGTCCATTTGAGCCACCAAATCAACAAGATCTCTTCATCCAACCATCCAAATTCTTTGATCTTTGGAGAATCGAAGGAGGAGGCCTTGATCTACAGCTTCACCAAGAGAGATCTTCATTTCCCCCTCATTCACTTGAGGGCCCCCATGCTCTAGTGTTTCGTTGGAAACCCTAGGTTTTGATTTAGTTCTTACAAGTTTGTCTTTGATTGTTTGACATCTTGCTTGTATTTGGGAGCCTCCAATTAAGTTGTGGATGTGTGCCCCGAACTCGTTGTAAAGGTGTCGGCTTCCACCTCGAAGGTTGCCGTATAGTCGAAGAGGTGAATCGAACCCGTTAGGGTGAGGTTCATCGGAGAACAAGGGAGGCCTCTCGTGGTGTTGGTGGTTTGAAACCACCCCCTCTCCAAACGTAGACGTACTTCCCCTCAAAAGGAAGGAACTACGGGAAACAAATCCTTGTGTCTCTGTGTGCTCCACTTTGGTTACTTCTATCCTTTACCACACTTTACTTATCTAGTTATTGTTTAGTTTGTTCTTGTTTGTCATATAGGTAAATTCACCTTAGTTGCATAATCTAGAGAATTTACCTTTCTTGTCAAACCCTAATTTGAAAAAGAGTAAAATTTTAAGTAGCACCTATTCACCCCCCTTCTAGGTGCCCATATGATCCTTTCAATTGGTATCAGAGCCTCGGCTCTTTATTCGGGCTTAACCGCCTAAGAGATTATGGGTAACCCAGAGGAGGGAGAAAGTGAGGCTAGCCATTCGGTGACCATGGTAGATCTCAAGAATTTGGAAACAAGCTTGAGCTCTACCTTGGGCAATGAAATCCTATAGTTGCGTCAACTCGTTGAGCAACTTGTTAAGGATAAGCAAACCTCACCTCCTCCCTCTCCAGTGAAAACACCACCAAACCCAAAGGCTAATGCCCCGGCAAAGCCTTTGGAGGAAGTGGTAGGGGATGAACATAATTCCACTAACTCCGCCACCAAAAAGGGTGATGGGAAGGAAGAGTTCCATACGGTTCCCGGATGGTACTCTCCCAACCCTCCTATCCCTCATCCACATATAAACAATAGAGGAGACCCACCTAAGTTAGCTGCACATACTTTTGCTCAATGGAAAGTGTTAATGAAATCTCATGTGCGCAACTCTTGCATTGATTTGTGGAATATTATTGAAGAAGGACTCAAAATTGAGGATCCAACCAACTTGACGAGAAGAGAAGTGGTCAATAGCCAACTCAATGCGACTGCCTTGCACATGATCCAACTTGGGGTGGGGCCAAAGGATTTTCCCCACATTGAGCACTACAACACCACCAAGGAAGCTTGGGATGCTCTCATTGACTTGTTTGTTGGCAATGAGAGTATGAGGAGAAATAGATATGATGCCTTAAGCAATGAGGCCGAAGGTTTCTTCATGAAGGATGGTGAGGATCATGAAGACATGTATCGAAGACTCAAATCCAGCCCACCGCTTTCAGGAATGTTGGCGCCTCTCACATTGATGACGCTTGGATCAAAAGGAAGTATGTGAGTGCTCTCATGCCCTTCGAGCCTACTGACTTGAAGAGTCTCCAAGGAAGACACAACTACCATCTCATGACCTCCAATGAAGTGATGCAAGAGATGGCAGCCTTCAAGGTTGCTGCCAAGAATGCCAAAGACGCCCGTGCTCGTGCCATTGGAATGAGTAGTGGTGCCAATCTTGCCTTGAAGGCCAAGGTTGTGGAGTATGATGAAGATGAAGGAAGTGATGAGGGACCTTCAATGAGCCACACTGAAGATGTCAAGACTGCTCATGGTGAATACATGGCCTTCTATGCAAGAAACTTTTGGAAAGATCCCGCCAAGGCCAAGATGGAAATGCAACGAAGAAGCAACCCCAATGGGAGAAGAGACAATGGGTCCAAGTTGAGAACTTGTTTCAATTGTGGTGACCGCTATCACTTCATTGCAGCTTGTCCCTATGAGAAAAGAGAAGATCATGGGGGTAAACTTGTGTTGAAGAAGACCTCCAAAGCTCCCTACAAGAAACCCATCATCAAAAGAAACCCAACCAACAAGAAGGAGGGAGAAATTGTCTTGATCACACATGAAGAGTACTCTGATGATGATGATGAAGAGGAAGAAGAGGATACACCAAGTGGTGTGGCGGCTCTTGCCACTACCTCTACTCCTTCATTCTCACTCTTCGGCTCACCAAATGAGAATATCTCCAACAAGAACGTCACTTGCCTTATGGCAAGAGGAACCGAGGTATTATCATCATCACACTCCACTTCCTTAATCAATGATGATTTTGACGATGAGTTATCTCTTGAGTTCAAAAAGGAATTAGTTGCTTTTGATGTGTTCATGAATAACTTGCAAGGGGAACACAAGAAACATGTTGTGGACCTCCTAAATCAACTTTCACACACACAAGAACTTCTAGATGAGGGATGCCAATTAGGAAGAGAGCACATGATTGAGGTAGAAGCTCTTAATAATGCTCTAGAAGAAGAACAAGAAACTAGAATATCTCTTGAAACTAAACTAGAGGGCCTTGATGAAGCTAATGACCTCATTATTAATAAACTCATCAAGGAACGTGATCATGCTATTGCTAAATACAAAAAGGCTAAAAATGATAAGATTGAGTTTGATGTTGTTCATGAAAAACTTGTCGAGGACTTTAGGACACTTGACAAGGCTCACAAGGCCTTGGAAAGTGAACTCTTGTCCCTCACAAAGTCTCGAGAAAAGCTTCAAACTCAATTGATCAATACTCCCTCACCTAGGACATTCATTCCTTCTAGTTGTACAAATACTCTTGAAGAACATGCTAGGTTGAAGGGGGGAGCTAGCTAAGACCTCCTTTCCCAAAGGAAACAAGTCTATTAATGACCTCTTAAACAAGAAAAGGTCAAATGGTGAAAAAAGGGGATTAGGCTTTGTCTCTAAAGCCAAGAAGAAAAAGAATAACAAGAAGAAGAAGGCCAAGCCCGCTCAAGAAAAGAACAAGGTCATTGTGGGAAGTAAGACCACAAGTGGCAAAACTATGCCTCATGATGATTTTGCGGGTAGTGCTAACCCTCACTATGTCTTAATGCGAGATTATTATGGTGATGTGTATGCACAATATGTTGGCCCATTTGATGGTTATATTGCATGGTCGATTTGGGTTCCCAAGACCCTTGTTGCTAACAAAAGAGGACCCATTGAGAAATGGGTACCTAAAAACTAGTTTGATCTTTTGTAGACCTACGCTTCCGGAGGGTCAAAATGGGTGCTCGATAGTGGATGCACAAGTCATATGACCGGAAGCGCTTCTAGTGTCAAGGAGTTGAGACCAAATGTTGATCAAATACCTGTGACATATGCCGACAAATCAAAGTCTAAGGTAATGGGTTTCGGAAAAGTTGTGGTTGCACACGATATCACTCTCGTGGACGTCATGCTTGTTGAGACCCTTGGCTATAATTTACTTTCAGTCTGTGCTCTAAGAAAGATGGGTTTTGCTATCTTCATTGATGTTGATATTGTGATCCTCTTGTGGAGCAAGACTCTAAAGGTTGCTTTCGTTGGGTACGTCGAGGATGACTTGTATGTGGTGGACTTCTCGGGGAAAACCACTACAAGTCTGATGTGCCTATTTGGAAAGGCCGATGTGGGTTGGCTATGGCACCGCCGTCTAGCCCATGTCAACATGAGAACTTTGCAAAGCCTCCAGAAGGATGGTCATATTGTTGGACTAAAAGAAAATGTTTGCTTTGCCGAAGATCGTGTTTGCAGGGCATGTGTTGAAGGAAAGATGCATGATTCTCCCCACAAGCCAAAGAACTACATCAAGTCCAAGAGGATCTTGGAGCTTCTTCATGTGGATCTCTTTGGTCCTCCATCTCATGCAAGTCTTGGTGGGAAGAAATATTGTTTGGTGATTGTTGATGACTACTCAAGATACACTTGGGTATATTTCTTCAAGTTAAAAAGTGAGACCCAAGAGAATTTCATTGACTTCATCAACATGGCTCAACGTCAACACAATGTCCCAGTATTCACAATAAGAAGTGACAATGGTACCGAGTTCAAGAACTACACATTAAATGGATTTCTTCGTGATGAGGGAATAAAACATCAATATTCTGCTGCATATACCCCTCAACAAAATGGTGTAGCTGAGAGGAAGAACCGGACCCTCATTGATATGGCAAGGACAATGTTGGCAGAATTCAAATCTCCATACAATTTTTGGGCTGAAGCTATCTCCACCACATGCCATGCATCAAATCGTCTCTACCTCCGCAAAGAATTGATCAAGACTCCATATGAGATCCTTACCGATAACAAGCCTAATGTTTCTTACTTCCGAGTATTCGGTTGTAAGTGCTTTTATCGCATTAAGGGCATTCGTTTATCCAAGTTTGATTCCAAAGCATTAGAGGGTATTTTTGTTGGTTATGGTCTCGAATCCCACACTTATAGAATCTATGACAAGCTCTCAGGAATTGTCATAGAATCTTGTAGTGTGGTATTTGAAGAATATGATGGTCCCCAAGCGGGCGTGTTGATGTTTGTGATGTAGATGATGAAATGCCTCAGGATGCCATAGGAAGAATGGGTGCAGGTTTCATCCGCCCTTTTGAGGAACCCCTTATGGTGGATCGAGAAGAACTATGGTCTACTCAAGTGGAGCCCTCATCTTCACAAGATCAACAAGCTACTGTCGAGGTGGACAACGACCCATGCCAAAGACAAGTTGTGGGCCGTCAACCTACTGATCAAGAAGATGCCTCTAGCCAAGAGGTGTTTGAGTCTCCGTTTGCCAGGATGTCCAGTGGTGCTAAGGCCATTACACAAGCAAGTTCTATACAAACTGCCATAAGTACAACTGAATACCTAGCCAGTAGAGGGATTGATCAAGACCAAGGTCAATCCTTTCCTCCTATAGAAGAGAATATTTCCAATGATGATCAAGGTCAAGTTAATGGTCAAGACGAGGACCAAAATGATGAAGTGATCCCCCAAGAAACAACAAGGAGATCGAAACTCGTCGCCAAGCTAGAATGGATATAATATTGGAATTAAGAGACCACACTCTTGAGAATGTGGTTGGAGATCTAAGAAGAGGGATATCTACTTGAGCTCAACTGAAGAACTTTGGTGAGCACCAAGCACACATTTCCATGGTGGAACCAAATAAAGTGTGGGAAGCTCTTGAAGATTCGTATTGGTTGGATGCAATGCACAAAGAGCTCAACAATTTTGAGAGAAACAAAGTATGGAAGTTAGTGGAAAATCCAAAGGATTGCCGCAATGTTATAGGCACCAAATGGATTTTAAAGAACAAGCAAGATGAGCATGGAATTGTGATAAGGAACAAGGCAAGATTGGTTGCACAAGGGTTCTCTCAAATTGAAGGCATTGATTATGGAGAGACTTATGCTCCCGTGGCTCACCTTGAGTCCATCCGTATCCTTCTTGCTTATGCAGCACATCATAAATTTAAATTACAACAAATGGATGTAGAAAGTGCATTTCTCAATGGTCCATTGCATGAGTTGGTATATATGAAACAACCCCCGGGATTTGAGGATCCTAACTTTCGAAACCATGTCTACAAACTCGATAAGGCACTCTATGGGCTCAAGCAAGCCCCACGCACGTGGTATGAGCACCTTAGAGAGTTGTTGTTAGATCGTGGGTTTGAGGTTGGGAAAATCGATCCCACTCTTTTTACCAAGAGGGTTAATGAGGAACTTTTTGTATGCCAAATTTATGTAGATGATATTATCTTTGGCTCTTCTAACAAAGCTTTTAATGATGAATTCTCTAAGCTAATGACTGACAGGTTCAGGATGTCTATGATGGGAGAATTGAGAGTATTTCTTGGTTTTGAGATCAAGCAAGTGAGAGGTGGTACATTCTTCAACCAAGCCAAGTATACTCAAGATATGCTCAAAAGATTTAACATGAAAGATCTCAATGGAGCTCCCACTCCCATGGCAACAAAGACTCATCTTGAACTAAACCCAAATGGTAAAGATGTGGACCAAAAGGTATACCGGTCCATGATTGGCTATTTGCTTTACCTTTGTGCATCTAGACCCGATATTGTGTTGAGTGTAGGAGTGTGTGCAAGATATCAAGCGGCTCCTAAAGAAAGCCATTTGATGGCAGTCAAGAGAATCTTTCGATATTTGGTTCATACCCCAAACTATGGTATTTGGTATCCTAGGGGCTTAACTTTCTATCTTTGTGGGTACATGGATTCAGATTGGGCTGGTGACAAGGATGATAGAAAATCAACCCCCGGGGCCTGCCAATTCCTCGGGAGATCCTTGGTATGTTGGTCTTCTAAGAAGCAAAATTGTATATCTCTTTCCACCACCGAAGCCGAGTATGTGGCAGCTGCTAGTGCTTGTACACAATTGCTATGGATGAGGCAAACTTTAAAGGAATACGATGTCCATTGTGACAAAGTGCCTCTTCTATGTGACAATGAAAGTGCTATCAAGATTGCATATAACCCAGTGGACCATACAAGAACAAAGCATATTGAGATTCGTCATCACTTCATTAGAGATCATGTTGCCCGAGGTGATATTGAGCTTTCATATGTGTCAACCAAAGACCAACTTGCCGATATTTTCACGAAGCCACTTGATGAAGCAAGGTTTCGTTATTTGAGGAATGAACTAAATATCGTGGATTCTAGGAGCTTGACTTGATTACCTTGCATACTCACCTATGTCTTGACCCATATTTGGTCTAGGTGTAGGCATGGAGATAGGGGGAGTGCGGTCCTAATTCATTGGACTATCCCTCCCCCCATAATGCCAACATTAAGAAATTCAATTCTCCTAGTATCATTTAGTGATATGTGAGCATCATTGATGAGTAGTGGCTATGAACCCAAGGATAATTCTTCGCGGTGTTAGGCCACAAACTCCTACATGGTGGCTTCGGCCACCACCCTCTCCTCATGCGAAGAGTTGGTTCTTAGCTCGGATTTATTTGGCACTTTGATGAACATTTGAAGAGATTTACGTGGTTTTCTTGATTTTTCACAGTATGTCATCTTAACCCAAGCCCTCTCTCAGTCTTGAAAACTCTCTCTATCTAATATATGTCCCCATACACACACCTTGGAAGTCTTTGGTCGAGGAGGACCAGAGTCTCCGGTGTGGACCGGAGTCTCTGGTCTGGGCGGTTTCTGTCCACCTAAAGGGAGGACGGGGTGAACTGAAACAGCAGTTTCATTCATCCACCCCCGTCCTCCCCTCTCTGCCGCCGTCGCCTCCTCTCCCAAATCTTCTCCCCGGAGGTCAAGAAGCCCCCGAGATCCATCGTGCCACCGGCCAATCGTCTCCTTTCCACCATTGCGTGATTCCCACCGGTGGAATCCCTTCCATGGATAGATCTGGTACCTCTCCTCCTTTTCTTCATCTAGGGTTCTTCCCTTACCTTGTTTTTTGAGGATTGGTACTAGTTTTGACCACATGAATTCCTTGTTTGCGTGCACCTGAGTACTTTATCATTGTTACCCTGCCCGATCTGTTGGATTCAACCCCATTGGAGCCTCCATGATCTTCCCCCGAGTCTTCTGACCGGAGACTCCGGTCCCTTGGACCAGAGACTCTGATCTGAGCCAGAGACTCCGGTGTGGTTTGAATCTAACATATTTTGCAAGGTCTCAAGGATCATGTGCTGCCTCCATGGGACATATATACTTACCTCCATGCTATCTCCCTCGCTGCTTTTCACAGGTTCTGGCTCTCGTCGTCCTCCTCGCACCAAGGCCAAGATGAAGAGAGGGGATCCTCGCTATGATGAGTCTGAGGGTCAGTACATTGTGCCACCTTACAACCGTAGATAGCAGGCCCGTGATGCGGCCTATATGCGGCGGGAGCGGGACAGGGTTGAGGAAGAGAACCGTGCCAAGAGGGCAAAATACGACAATCTCTAGTCTTTGGCCCGCATGTCCAAGCAGGAGTACCGTGAGCTGCGGAAGACTAATTTCTATGAATTGCCTCGCACCAGTGATGACCCCTGTTATTGGAGGAAGGAGCAAGTTGTCTTCATGAAATACATTTATAGTGTGCTCAAGAGATCTCTTGTATGCCCCCAGAAGTACTTGAGTGTTGAGCAGATGAGGAAGATCCCCTACTTCTCTGATGCTCTGTGGATTAGTGAGAAGTTGGGGCTGTTCAACTTGATGGAGATCCGTGAAGACTACAACATCACCCTTGTGCAGCAGTTCTACGCCACAGTTGTGTTTGGGACTAACCAAGCCAGGACTATGACTTGGATGACTGGCAACCACCGCTGTTCTGCCACTTTCTATGACTTTGCTGAGGCCATCTTCGAGACTTCTCAGGGGGTATCTACTCATGTTGGAGTTCGCATGCACTCAGCAGCTCTTGGGGTGAACAAGAACAAGCTTGCCCCTTTATATGGCAGTGAGGGTGTTGTGGGAGGGTCCAAGGGACTCAAGCCTCTCTACAATCTGATGTTGAGGATCTTCTGCCAGACCATTTCTCCTAGTGCTGGGAATGATGATGCCATCAGATGTGGTTTGGTTAACTTGCTGTATCACACCCACAAGACTTACATGGCTGGCCCCGATGCTGATGCTGATCCTATTGATGTGATGGATTACATATTTGAGGAGATGTATCATGCCATCTTATACAAGAAGGCCCCTCCATATTCACCCCTGGTCATGAGACTCATCAACACTCAGCAACATGGTTTGCCGCTTGCTATGCCTCCCAACCTTACCGAGCACACTCTCGTATCTCTGCAGCAGAAAGGGGCTATGAGGGCTCCTCCTAGACGCTCCCATGCACATGAAGAAGAGGAGATTTCAGAGGCTGACAGGGCCCCCTCTCCTCCTAGGGCTCGGAGTAAGAATGCTTCCAATGCACCTCTTCCACCCATGACACGTGACTATGTCCATGGGAGGGTCAAGAAGGCCTCATTCTAGGAGAGGACCTTGTGTTGCATGAATGTGGACATCCGCAAGCAACAACATGATTCCTACAAGAGAAACCACTGCATCAAGAAACTACTCAAGGAGATCAAGGCTCAGGGTGAAGCGTATGATGAGGAAGGTGAGGATGAGTACACTGATGAGCATGGCGCTCAGCCATCCACCGAGTCAGATCACACTCTTTCGTTTGGGGCATGGAATGACCATCAGGACATCTTGGTGGATTGGAAGACCTTTTCTGATGTCATGTCTGGGTTTGGGTACCAAGGTACATCCTCTTCTCGCCCTCACGGCAAAGGGCCTGCAGCTCCAGAGGGTGATGAGGACTATGATGATGATGAGGATCAGGATATGGATGAGGAGGACGAGGAGGATGATGACGAGGACTACTGATCCGTTGGGACGCTAGCTTAGGTTCTTTTACCTTTTTTGGTGTTTCGATGCCAAAGGGGGAGAAGACATTGTCATCGGGATTTGCATGGGGTTGGGCTACTTGATTCTTATTTGCTATCTCATCTTTCGTATCTATTTGCCTTATCTATTTGCCTTATGTTATTGCGAGACACTCTATTTGTGTGTAACTCTGTGGGTGCTCCTAAATTATTGTAACTCGTGTGAGAACTATGTGTTTTATCCATGTTCTACCTACCATGCCTGCTTTACTTGTTTATCTTTGTGCACATAGGCAGGGGGAGCATGTCCATACTCTGTCATAAGTAATTGCGAACTTTTCTCATGCAAATTCACTAGTTGTCATCGAACACCAAAAAGGGGGAGATTGAAAGGACATTTACTGTCATAATCACTTTTGGTGTTCGTTAACAACTAGTAGACCCTTTTACAGTTTGCTATTGTCTACAGGTTGATATTCTACAAAGGGAAAAGGACCATTGGCCTGCGGAACATTCCTTGCATTTCTTCTTGTCTCTTGGGGATTCCAGACCGGAGTCTCCGATCTACACAGACCAGAGTCTCCGGTGTGGTCTAGAGTTTCCCCAGGAGTCTCTGGAGGGGCCTCTGTTTTCTTGCCTGGGTCAGCCAGAGAGGTGGTCCGGAGGTTGACCGGAGTCTCCGGTGTGGAGACCGGAGTCTCCGGTCTGCTTCTTCACCAACGGTCAGAAAAACGGTTCGCTGACGAAAGGGCTATAAATAGAGGACCTTATCCTCTTCTTTCAGCTGCTCGTCCACCTCAAGAACACCCTGTCCATTTGAGCCACCAAATCAACAAGATCTCTTCATCCAACCATCCAAAGTCTTTGATCTTTGGAGAATCGAAGGAGGAGGCCTTGATCTACAACTTCACCAAGAGAGATCTTCATTTCCCCCTCATTCACTTGAGGGCCCCCATGCTCTAGTGTTTCGTTGGAAACCCTAGGTTTTGATTTGGTTCTTACAAGTTTGTCTTTGATTGTTTGACAGCTTGCTTGTATTTGGGAGCCTCCAATTAAGTTGTGGATGTGTGCCCCGAACTCGTTGTAAAGGTGTCGGCTTCCACCTTGAAGGTTGCCGTATAGTGGAAGAGGTGAATCGAACCTGTTGGGGTGAGGTTCATCGGAGAACAAGGGAGGCCTCTCGTGGCGTTGGTGGTTTGAAACCACCCCCTCTCCAAACGTAGACGTACTTCCCCTCAAAAGGAAGGAACTACGGGAAACAAATCCTTGTGTCTCCGTGTGCTGCACTTTGGTTACTTCTATCCTTTACCGCACTTTACTTATCTAGTTATTGTTTAGTTTGTGCTTGTTTGTCATATAGGGAAATTCACCTTAGTTGCATAATCTAGAGAATTTACCTTTCTTGTCAAACCCTAATTTGAAAAAGAGTAAAATTTTAAGTAGCACCTATTCACCCCCCTTCTAGGTGCCCATACGATCCTTTCACCTTTCATTTCACACCGACGACATCCATAGACAAAAGAACATGATATCAACTAGGTACAAAGTACCAGTGCAATGTTGAAAGCGTTTCCCATGACATCATGGTTCTGCTAATTCACAACTTACAAAGCGCAAGCATATACGCAACATAGATGGGCACAATGGTTCAAGTTTATTAATTGCGAGAAAGTAAAGTGTGCCATCAAGTTCGTGAGAGCTTTAATCACTAATTTTCACATAACAAGTTTATTTTGGAAGGTAGATAAAAGCAAGAATTTACTTGGAATAGCAATAATGCTACTAGGTAGGTATGGTGGACACAAATGGCAAAGGTTTTGGTTTAAGGATTGGATGCACGAGAAGAATTCCCTCTCAGTACAGGTTTTTGGCTAGCAAGGCTGGGTAGCAAGTATAAGAGTTGAAGGAAACAAACAAACATACAAGTGATAAAGACAAACATGCTATCTTCGTTGGAAGCACAACAGATCTTAACTGGAGAATACTAGACTTATGAGCAAATCAAGAAAGAAAGATGATGAAATTATATTTCTTTAAGAGTACTTTTATCTCTCAAAAATAGTGTTGCTACTGACCGAGCCAAGTTTGCCAAAACCAACTAAATTAACTCAATGATCCCAACAAGATCAATCATATAACCACGAATTGAAAACTAATATAAGATATGCAAAAGAGTAAATGATAGAACTTCTCATTAATATTCCATAACGGTAACTCACACCAAGGGATACATATCTAACGAGAGAGGGGACACTTCCATAATGCAAACCATCCTACATGATAACTTCTCTATTCATGATATGACTCTACTAAAAAGGTAAAAAGATAGAAGATAGTGATATGATACCGCGGCACTCCCCCAAGCTTGGAACAAACCAAGGGGATGCCAAACCTGATGACGAATTACTCCTTCGGTGGTAGTATTATTTTCTCATCATTGTCCAACTTCCAGGGCAAGGGCTCCCCATCAACAAAGGACATCATGGTCTCCAGCATCCTAAAACTTGCAGCAGCACTTATGCGTTTTAACCTAACCTCATACTCACAGTTTTGATTTTGAACATCGTAGAGATGTTCTTGTAGTTTGTTGGTTGTTTGGCAGAGTGAGAGGACTTCATCCTTGAGCTCAGCAGTCTCTTTTTGGTGCTCGGCGATGAGTTCGGAGCAAATCTTATGGATAATATCCACTTCGTGTTCCGCCATCTTCTTGTACCTAAAGACTTCTTGCTCCAGTGCTTCCATCCTGTCCTCCAGACCTCCTTCACCCTTAGGGCCTTGAACCTCTTTTATCCGGAGCTCCCCATCTTCAAGCAACAACTCCTTGGGATGAATCTTCAACTCTCTCATGTATGGGTTGATGATATCCTTTAAAGATTCTTCCTTGGCTGATCCAGAGAAAGACATTGTGGCTCCAAATCTGGGACTCTACCTGTCAGAAACAGATCGAAACGAAGACACGACGAAAACACGATATACGAACCTCGGGAGATCCGGGGGATTATATATTACGAAGTTTCATAACAAAAGGAAGGTATTGGGAGAAAACGGGTCGGAGACGGAGTCCGGAGTGGCCACACCACCTGGTGGCGCGGCCTAGGGTGGGTCGCGCCATAGGGTGGTGTGAGCCACCCTGGCTCCGTTTCCGTCCCTCTTTCTCTTTGTAGCTTTCCTTGTTGGATACAAACTGCAAAAATATAATTGGACAGATCTTTCGCGGAACTTTTCTTACCAGAACTGTTACCTATTTGAAAACGGACTCTACAGGTCTCTGAATTTGATATTTAGTAGATTCTTCCGGAGTTACCACTTGAATAACATCAATATCTTCATCTTCATACACTTATTACTTGAGTCATAAAACCTTTCACTTCCTTATTACACCATTATCTCCATTACCTAGAAATTTCTTTCACACAAAACTTCACACAGTTCTCATTAGCAACATTATTATAAGGGAAATGATAAAACCTTTTAAGTCCAACTTAAACTGAAAACCATCAAAACATAAGCTACTGTAGCAAATCCTTCCGAAAACCCAAAAAGAATTCAAAAAGGAAATCGAATAAAGAAGCAAATGCAAGAGTGGCAAAATCTGTCAAAACAGACCAGCAGGTAAAGATTAATTTTTTCGAAATCTTCTGTTGCTCAAATCAAAAAGTGCAAAACTAACGAAATTTAAATAACAACCTGGGGCAGAAGAACAAAAAATTACAGCTCAATACGACAGACAGAGATCTCTCATGAATGTTTACGGTGAAGCACAAAAATCTGTTTCGGGACAGCAACTTCCCCAAATACTACTTCTCTCTCATTAGAGGTTGATCTTGACACAAAAACCAAACAAAACGGATAAGGAAAGGTTATTACCAAAGTAATAACTTCCAAGACTCAAAAAAACAAAAACAAACTGAAAGCAAAAATAAATTGGGTTGTCTCCCAAAAAGCTCTTTCTTTATAGCCATTAAGATGGGCATGATAATTTTGATGATGCTCACATAAGAATATGAATTGAGGTGAAAGGGAGCATTAAGAAGCAAAAATACACACGTTTAAGTCTAACCCACTTCATATGCAAGAGAATTTTGTAAACAAACAAGTTGTTGAAACCAGAGGCTACTAGCATAGGAAGGCAAAAGAAATGCGACGTAAAAACTTTCAGCATAAAACAAGGAAACTTGATATTATTGAGATGCATAAGAACACTTTTCCCTCTCTCATAGTAACTTTCAGTATCATGCATAAACTTAACGACATAGCTATCACAAGAACCATCATAACAATGATCACTTATTCTAACAGAAAACACAGGAATACTAGCTCTCATAACACTACTTTGTGAAACAATATTAGAGGTATCCTTACAAAGGATAGTGTGTCCCTCTGCTACATATTTAGTAACAAAGTCTTTCACATTTGCTATTATAGGTTCATCAACCATTTGTTTATCAGGTTCAACAACTTTACTTGTACTTTCATTAACCATACTAGCTATCATAGAATGTTCCTTCATCTTAAGTGGGAAAGGAATTTTCTCAATATAAGGTTCAGGTAAAACATGATTAGTAGTATAAACTTCAGTATTTCTTGCAGGAATACTCTTAGCAATATCTTTATAAGGTTCATGATACTTATTCCACTTCTTTTTAGGCACTTCAATGTAGGAAGCAAAAGCCTTTAAATAAGAAGCAATAGCTTGAGAGTCTAGACCATAAGCATTTTTAATATTTTGAAAGTCATCAGTTCCCATAAAAGATTCAATGCATTCATAATCATAATTTATACCTGATTTTCTACCTTTGTCATTCTCCCAAGCTTCAGCATTATCTTGAATATGGTCCAGGAGATCCCATTTAGCTTCTTCTTCCACGCGAGTGAATGATCTAGCACAAGAAGCATCCAATAAATCTTTATCATGAAGAGAAAGCCTTGCATAAAAGTTATTGATAATATTGTTGGGGAGCTCATGAATGGCACATTTGAGCATTAGTAACTTCAATCTCCCCCAAGCTTGAGTTGTACTCTCTCCATCAAGAGGACAAAAGTTGTATATTTGATTCCGATATTTATGAATCTCACTAGGAGGATAAAACTTTGAATAAAGAGAGGTACTATTTCCTCCCATTCAAGAGCTTGCCCATTCTTCAGCAGCTTATACCATTCCTCATCTCTTCCTTTCAGTGACAATGAGAATAACTTCTTCTTAACTTGATCTGTAGT
Organism: Avena insularis; assembly: GCA_023614405.1. NCBI lineage: Eukaryota > Viridiplantae > Streptophyta > Magnoliopsida > Poales > Poaceae > Avena > Avena insularis. The sequence continues at coordinate 86,407,770 of CM042696.1, read as the reverse complement.
AATACCTACACACTTGAACAATCCGCATAATTCGTGTATAAAGAGCAAATGATCACCGGGATGGACAGTTCCATCCCCAACATAGTAGTTATCCATAACACGATCAATAATTCTTGTAGGTATTTTAAAAGCATCATTCTCAGCAGGTGGGTGGTTCATCTACTACCTTAGCAGTTGTAGTAGCATTACCAAATAAGAAATTTCAACGAATTATCCATAACGAAAATAAAGCAACTAGCAGAAGTAAACAATACTCACAGTAGAAGTTTCTTTTACCGGTTCCACTCTCCAATAGCGCTTCACTCCCCGACAACGGCGCCAGAAAATAGTCTTGATGACCCACAAGTATAGGGGGTGTATCGCAGTATTTTCGATAAGTAAGAGTGTCGAACCCAATGAGGAGCAGAAGGTGCTGGCTAGTGGTATGGATCAGGAATTCTCTGCAAATACTTAGCAAACGGATTTTTAGGGGTTTTTGATAAAGCAAGTAAATAAAGTATGAGTAAATAAAAGATAGTAGGAATAAATGCAGCAAGTGGCCCAATCCTTTATGCAGCAAAGGACAAGCCAGTTGTATTACTTAAGATGACCAAACGTTCTCGAGGACACATGGAAGACTGTCAAGTGCTTTCGCTTCATATAGTTAATTAATCTTCTTTAGCTTGCTAAGTGTTGTGTGGGTGAACCTGTGCTAATGTACCGACCTTCCTAGGACTAATACATACTTGTGATTATACCCCTTGAAAACATCCGTAAGTACAAGAAAGTAATTAAGGTAGAAACCTAACCATAGCTTTAAACTCTAAGACCCTTACGTCCCTTGTGCAATGGTTTCCTAACGGGGGTTCAGGTTTCTGTCACTCCGCAACCCCTACGATTAGTAGCCAAATACACAATGCATTCCCCTAGGCCCATATAGGTGAAGTGTCATGTAGTCGATGTTCACATGACACCACTAGAAGAAGTACACCACAACTTAAATATCAAACTATTGAATCTTTGTCAACACAACTCCACTACTAACAACATGACTTCTCCCATGTCCTCAAGAACAAAACGAACTACTCACAAGACATCATATGGATCATGATCAGAGATGGAATAATGATGTATAACAATCTGAACATAAACAATAATTCAATGGTTCACTCAATAGCATCAACTACAAAGAGTAATCAACACCAGGAAAGTTTCCCCTAAGAACTATGCAAGATTCAACCCAATTGTTACAGCAATATGGAGATGGTGATGAGGGTGCTGATGGTGATGATGGTGGTGATGATGATGATGATGATCCCGATGAAGTCCAGCTTGATGGTGGTGTTGATGGCGACGATCTCCCCTCTCCGGGAAGGAATTCCTCCGGCAGAAATCTGTCTGCCGGAGAGATCTTTCTCTCTTGATGTTTTCCGTCCCACAGAGGCGGCGGAATCTTTCTGTGGTCGCCCCCTGAGTCTTAGGGTTTTGGGAGGAATATATACGCTAGAGGGGAGAGCCAGAGGTGGGCCAGGGCGGCCACACCACCTGGTGGCACGACCTAGGGTGGCCCGCGCCAGGGAGTGGTGTCGGCCCCCTGTGGCCCATCTCCACTCCTCCTTCTGGCATCCTTCGTCTTCTAGAAAAATAGGATTTTCCGTATATTTTTCCGGATTTTCTGATCTTCGCGAATTTTGCCTCCAAACAGCACATTTTCCATCAGAATCCTGACTGTAGCGGTCCTTGCTCCAAAAGTCATCAACCATGCAAAAACAGATGAAATAACATAAGTATCATCTCTTAATATAAAATATATCAATGAATAACAGTAAATTATGACATAGAATAGTGATGCAAAATGGACGTATCAGCAAACGCACCCCAGAGGCCATCGCGCGTCTAGTACACAGGCGGCGGCCGGGCGGCGGGATGGACACGCTCAACTCCGGCAACACGCGTGGCTTGCGATGTTGCTCGATATGTGGGGTCGGCGGCGGCGGGAAGTGGCGGCGGCAACATTTGTGCCTACTCTGGCCGCGGATATGGAGGGCGAGGGTTTTGGGAAGGGGAGTGCCTCTTGTGCCACTAGCGAGAGGACCCGAGCGGACTAGGGGAGGACGCAGGAGGACAAGAGCGTTGTCCCACAACCGTGACCCAAATTTGGTGCATGGATGGGTCAGTCCATGTGAGTCGGTCTGGATGGGTCGCCCCGCTGGGCCGGCAGGCAGCTGTCTGCCAGTCCGCGCGGACCGGTTCGGACGCGTTCGGACAGTTTGGGTCGTGCGGGTGGAGATGTCGTTAGGTCTCGCTCACAAGAGCCGAGTGTGATGATCCTCTTCTAGATTCCTATCTGGGTCGATCTGTGCGTGGAGTGTTGCCGACGGGCTCCTTTTCCTCGATTGACACATGGATTAGGCATCCTAGTGGCGAGTTGGGTCTCGCCCACCATGGTGGTATTAAGTGGTATGCTTGCCAATTTACCATTCAACGTAGGCTACAACAGAGTCATACGGTGGTGGGTGAGTGGGTGTCGGAGAGTGGTAGAGTGTGTGGTGTCCAAGTCCTTAGACGAGAATGGACACCATGCCGTTGATGTCAACATCGGTCTCTACTTAATACCCTCTCCATCACATCTCGAACAAGTGCTCGTTGGGGGTGTTGTGTCGGTGAAGGGTAGAAGCACAAATATTGTGTCATGTTCATCGAGGTAGGTATTGTCCGTCGTCGACAGGCTTCCCAACATGGTGGTGCCTAAACTCATGAATAGAAGATCTTTGTAGACCTAGGCATGGGGAGCACGGCCCAACTCAAAATCCTCAAGCTTGACCCAAAACCCCCTAAGAGGCCCGGAAACCTAAAAAATGGTTACACTACGACACGGTTGGTGTTATTGACATGGCAAGCATTTTAAGCTCAGTACAGTATTTTAATCCTTATTAAGTATCAAGCCAGGTTCTGAAGGATAAATTTGATGAGTACCAGAAAAGACCGGCATGCTTTGAACGCTTTATACATCCATCCTCCAAACCAGTTGAGCTACGAAGTGAGCGATCTTGCTCACACGAATGAGAAGCTAAAGAAGGTGCAATCGCCAAATAGTATAGCTGAACGCAAAAGCGTGACAGGCAAACCGGTTTACATGCAACAAGCGTGCACATATACTCGTTGATGATGCATGAATATCTGGTGTTTGTGCATGTAGAAGGGGTAAAGGAATTCCTAGCTAGCCTATATATAAGCACGGTGTCTCATTCGGTGCCTAACTCCTTTTGTACATAGTTGTTCCCTCCCCTTCTCTATTTTCTAAGCAAAAGGAAACACAAATTGACATGCATGTCAACCAAACCTACCTGGCGCTCGGCAAACATGTCGTCCACGCATATACTAGCGGCGACGAGTAGGAAACTGGAGGGAAACAAAGGCACGAGCTAGGCACATGTTTATGGGAAGCTCCCACCCACGAGCTAGGCACTACAGGAATCGGCTATGTCTGTGAAGCGCAGTGCTTCGACAAAAACCACAAGTGCAGTAACGCCATCGATCTTTTTATATGCCTTAGTCTGGATCGCTGTGTAACCTTGGAACTGTACCTACTGGTAATCAACATGTATCTATTATATCGCATGTTTTCGATTTAATTTCATGGTAATTTTAAGTGTTGCGTGAGTAGAATTAATATTGGCGCATCTATATGTGAAAGAGTAAGATACACCATTGGTTCCGTAAGCTCAGGCCGAAAGAACATTTTAGTCTATTAAGTAGACATGCACATCCTTGTTTAAAATTAAGTGATACACTTTGGTTCAACAAAAGTTTGGACGGGCAGTCGAGGAGGGATTCAACCACCATGGTGGCGCATATGTGGGGAAGGACCAGGGCGTCGATATGTGGAAAACACACACAAGGTGAACGGGTTGCTGGAAATGTGAGCCACGATACACACAATCATCTTGTAACATGCATGTGCGATGTCAATGTGGCTCCTCATCGCAAACGGGGGCACCTCCTAAGAGCATCTCCCAGAGATAACCCAAATCATGATCTCGGTACCCAAAACAATATTTTGCATATTTTGTGAAAATATGCAAAAATAAATAATTTTTTTTGCATATTTTGCTATGTGTGGTCCCGGACCCGAAAGTTATAGGTAGAGACCCAACATATTCAGCTTAGTAGCCCAATTTGGCAATCCCATCCCCTGGTTGCCAAACCAAATTAATGGTCGCAAAATAGCCAACGGCTACATTTAGAAATTTCAACGCACGTCGCCGACAAGATGACTGTGCTACCCGTCGGCTCCGGCCACCCGACTTCACCGTTGAAGCTCCTGCACGTCCCTCATCTTCATCGCCACCCACTGCTATCTTGTCACTCTCCTCGGCACGCAAGTGCCTAGTTTGTGCCCCATAGCCGCATCCCCTGTGTCCTTCTGCCGCACCATTGTACTTGGCCCAGAGAGGCTTGCCGCTGCTTCTCTCGATATTCTCGATGCCCTTGGGTCCCTGTTGCTGGTTGCCATACCTTATTTGGAGGCGGGCGGCTAATGGTAGGCTAGGAGGCATCTCGATATCCTTCTCTAGCCGCTTCTTTTCACATAAGGAGCACCGCTCCATCCTCATTCTGATTGCGCCGCCTCTCCTTGTCGTATTTTAGCCGTCCTCCTTACATTTTATGCCATCGCCATCGATTTTATCCAGTGTTCGATGCAATTCCAACAAGGTATGGTCAATTTTATTTTTTCTACTTTTTTCGTGAAACAATGGTTTTGTGCACCATGTCATTTATGGATGACACATATTTTCGGAGATTTTTTTAGATCAAAGGCTCAAATAGCATGGCTTTAAATTAACAAATCCCCGAACGGCCAGAGTTACAAGGTACTGATTAACAGATTACATATTTTCGGAGATGGGTTGCTTGGATAAGAATTTTTACGATGATTCACGTCTAAGGTGGAGGATCTCATTATTGTTATGATGATGGAGATGGAGAAGAACAAGCACATGAAATATGGGGGTTCTACCATTTCTTTTAATCGACCCTCCATCGCTTAATCCTACATGGCTTTGTATTTTTCCTTTGCTCTAGACTTTCCTATCAGACTGTGTAACTCTTTGTATTGTCTCGATAAAAATGTTTGAGTTTAATAAAGAAATACCTTGGTCGAAAAAAGAGGGAGTGCAGACAAAGCTATTTCAAGTTCATGGAACGATTATATCACCATCCATTCCACATAGTACCACCATTAGTTACTTCACCATTGGCTTCCAGCAGCTGCCCCAGTGAAAATTCCAATGGAACAATGTTGTCACCTACCTTGAAATTCAGTCGCAAAGGCAATGGTCTCTATTTTGAGCGTGTGTGCATAAAAATGGACAGACATAACGTTGCTAAAGTTCCAACCGTGTAATTTTACCAAACTTATACACATTCATAATTGCAATCGCAATTAACATAATATATTCACCCTCGATCACCTAGAGATGGAATACAAATTGTACCCACATAGTTAAATAATTTGATAGACGGTTGGTCAGGAAATAAAATCATGAACACCCTCATTAATACAAAATCTCATCACTCATTTGCACCTACCAAATGGTCTCAAATCCCAATGATCATAAAAGCTGAGCACTCCAAGATTACACTATGAAAATGTTAGATTGCCCATCTTTTCTATGGCTGCAACTTGGAGTAAACAAAAGTGGCGCTAGCATGGCCTACGAGGATGATGATTTGTGTTGGGCATGGGAAGCACTAGGAACATGGTTCTGAGTCGAGAGCACTACTTAAGCGAGACTACCCAGCGAGCACTTGCTGTGAGAGTTGGCTAGAGAGCTGTGTTTGCTACATGCTACGTAATTAATGTGTGCTCTCATGATGGGATTTGGTTCCCGCATAACCATTGGTTAGGCTAACCTAACCTAAAAAACAGCTCAATGGATCAGGTGGTTAACCCCAAAATGATATACTAGGTCCAATAGGTTCGATCCCCTTTTTTACCAAAGGTTGTCCTCTCACCAGAGGACGCCTGCCGACTCCAGACCTCCGAGCGCTGCCTGCCCGCCTTCACTGTGCCAAAGAGCCACCCGCCCCTCCGCCCATCGGCTTCCATGTCCTATGTGGCTTCGCATGGCTCTTCATCTCCCTGATGTCCTGAGTCCAGCTGAACACATCACCCTGCCCTTGGGATAACTTTGCCGGAGGCCTCCCAAACGATAACTTCACCGGCAAGAGACGGTCCAAGGCATCCAGGTGCTCCTCCATCAGTACTTCTTCAACCTTGAAGCCCTCCTACGTACCGTCCAACTTCTGTCTTCGACCGCACCAGTGGCTATGGCCTGACCGTGAAGCTATAGGTTGTCCGTCAGTCCTTCTAGACACCGACGACACCAGTTTTTCTTCCACTGATTTATTTTATGTGGATCATTGTTTCTAGCCTAGGATAGATCTTGATCTTTGTCGTGCTCTCTGAATGATTTGAAACAAGTAGTACATGTAAGCTCGGAAATCCAGTCCTGTCTAGAGTCTACAATGTATTATGCTTCGGTTCTATGATTTGTCCTTTTTTTAGCTTGATCATCTGTTCTTTTTTGGCTTTGGTAGTTGAGAGAAGCAGGAGAACTGATTGTGGTACTCTACGGCTTGTCCTGTTCACCATTACTTTGAGACCACACTGTCCGTTATTCATGGAAATTGCGGTCGGTCGTCTTGTTCTTGTTCACCATTGCCGAGTCAGGTTCCAGTTAGCAACGTGTACCTCTAATGCAACGGCAAAAAGAGATGATTTGGAAGATTAGATTCTGTTGGTGGTGATTGTATTAACTGTCGCTACTTAGGTTGGTTCTCTCTATTCCATACGATCGGGCTTCTCTCCTGCACCATTTTTTTTAATGTAGAAACTTGTCTAGTCATGGAGCACTGATGTAGAGCCTCAGGTGTTGCTTTTCAGTACACATTTTCTTCTAGAATGAATCAGTACACAAACTCGAGATATCAGACTAAGATTTATTATATTATATTTAGTGTAGAACTTTCATCTTTTGCAATCGCACAAGGCATGCACATTATTTTCTTACATGGATTCTTTCATGACTAGAAAAATTAGCGCATTTCCTAAAGAAAGCTAGTTTAATCACATTTTTTATAAAGTGGTTCGAACCTTAATAATCAATGGTTAACCATTTTTACCCTAATAATCTAACATGTATTATCCCTTAAATTGGTTGAATAGGTTCGAGTCCAAAAGATAAATGATTAACCTATATTATCCCTTCATACCGTGTTCTCACCAATACATACATCAGGTCAATCAATACGCAGCAATCCATGAGACCATGACACGCCAAGATTGGAGAAGGTGACTACAATAGTGGGTCATGCTTGTCTTGAAGCAGTGCTGGACTTTGAGTATGCATCATGTTTCCTCTTGAGGATGATTAAGCTGGAACCCAATACTTGTGTGCCGGCTCGTACCAAAGAACTGAGATCACTCTCTTACAAGGTTAGGCTTCTTCTTGGGGCCCTTCTTGTGAGTATTTTAAAATTCAATGCAATATGGCAAATCTTTGTAGTCGTCTCAGACAAAAAAAAACTATTGTTTCCATCTAAAAAAAGGAAACACGATGTTTGCTTATATCCTCGGATGGGCACAATTCCTTCTTCCTTTTTGAACTGCCGGAGAATTCCTTAGTAGTTCTAAAGGAAAAGATAATTTCTAATGATAGCAACACAAACTAGAAACCACACGCAACACAACATAAAACCATACTTCCACAGACCTCCCTAATAATATGACAAAGAGAACAAAATACACTCGTGCATCGATGAACTACCACAATAAACCTCGAAGGGTTCATGAGGAACCATCTGTTTCTGCACAATATCTTTTTCAACTTAAGGCTCATGTTCCTTTGTAGCACGGGAAATAGGGAGTGGTGCGGCATTGTAATGGGTCTGGGGGGAACCAAGTTGAGTTCAAGGTTAAGGTCTTACGTAACTTTATAACCTTGATTTATTCATGCAGGTATTGTTGTGTTCCCCCTAAAGAACCTTCGGTGCTAACACTAGGAAGAGGTGGAGCAAGTGATATAGTTTAGTCATATCAATTTTGTTACAAAGTTTAGCTATTTTTGTCGTCTACATCTGCAAAACTTTGCCCTGGTGCAATCTTCCTTCACATTGGCCCCTAGCAGATTGTTAAGCTTTAAAATTTTACCTTGATGCAGTTCCTTTGCAATTTCCATATTATCTACAGGCATCCTAGCCCAATGTCCATACTCCCTAGTTAGGGGTGTCTTCCTCTGGCTCAAAATTTTCATGTACACCACCTTGATTGGTATTTCTATTCACTAATGTACCAAGATAATGTTTTCTATTTTTCACAACCCATGCAAATTAGTGGTTTAACAACGTGGTACTTTCCAATAAATAATTAAATTCTAACAATAAATTTGTCCACACTATATATAGAGTGCATCTTGCTGGTAGATGACGTAGCACTTCCATAATGATGAGTCTACTCGCATGTATACGATGATCATGACGTTATCCCCTTCTCGAACAAGAAAATTCTCTACATATTGTCTTGTCCTCTAACACGAGAATATATGCATGTCACACTATGATGTATTTGTTGTTGGGTCAAACCCCGAACCTTATGAGGCGAGGGCTTTCAAGTTTCGCATTGTAAAAAAATATGTGGAACAAAAACAACTAATCTACCCCATTTCGGAAAAAAAAACGTGGTAACATGTATGAGCAAACACGATGTAGCTGTTGTTGTGGAAAGGGTACCACCACAATGTAGCTGTTGTTGGCAACATGTAAGAAGATTCACTTGATCTTAATAATTCCATCGGTTCCTCACTCCTACACATCCTTTTGTGGAAATCACTCATGTCCTAGTCTATAGTCTCTATACATCGACATGACGAAGGATACTAGTTTTGGTTCCATCAACAAACTCTTATATTGATCACAACTACAAACAAGTACTCAGATGAAATGTCAAAGAAGCTGCAAAGGCCAAAAAATGTGGCTCGTGAACGCAAAAGTGTGACCAGCCAAACCGCATGGTGAAGAGATAGACTGCAATCACAGGGAAGCCATTGCACATCTACTTGTGAATCATGAATGCCTGGTGTTTCTACATGCAAAAGGATTAAAGGAACTCATATCTAGCTTATATAAGCATGGTGTCTGCTCAGTGCCAAATCATTTTTACATGTATGTTCCTTCCACTACCTCTCTGTTTCTCTATCAAATTTGGAAATGCAAGTTAACATCTCAACCAAAACAGGATTTGTTGTCTACGATGTTATACTAACGTGAGTGAGAGATTGGAGGAAACCAAATCATCCTGTAACCCAGAGGCCGCCAATGTACTGATGAGGTGCGAATACAACTCTACCAATGCATTGTATCTAAATGAATGTTCCTTTAAATGTTTTGAGATAAATGTTAGCATCTCAACCTTCTTGTAAATATTTGAACATTCAATGCAATATGGGAAATCTTTGTAACTGTCTCATACAAAAAAAATATGTTGTTTGTCTATTTCCTCGGGTGGGAGGATTCCTTCTTATTTTTTGATGTGTGGGGGAATTCCTTGCTAGATCTAAAGGAAAAGACAAATTCTAATGCTAACAACAAAAATTGGAAACCCCTCGCAACACATCATAAAACCATACTTTCCCAGACCTCCATAACGATACAACAAAGAGAACCATAAAAACACTCGTGCATTGATAAAATACCAAAGTGAAGCTTGAAGGGTTCATGAGGAACCATCTCTTTCTGCACAATATCTTGTTCAACTTAAGGCTCATGTTCCTTTGTAGAAGGGGAAAGAGGGAGTGGTGTGGCATATCAATGGGTTGTGGGGGAACCAAGTTGAGTTCAAGGTTAATGTCTTGCATAACTTTATCAACTTTGATTTGTTCATGCAGATGTTGTTGTCTCCCTCCTAAAGAACCTTCGGTTCTAACACTAGGAACATGTAGAGCAAGTGACATATAGTTTAGTTGTTTCAATTTTTAATAGAGTTTAGCTGTTTTTTCATCCACATCTAGCAAATTGTGCTCTAGTGCAATCTCTTCCTCCACATGGCCCCTAGTGGATCGTTAAGCTCTAAAATTTCATCTTGATGCAGTTCCTTTTGCAATTTCCATATCATGTGCAAGCATCCTAGCCCAATGTCCCTACTCCCTGGTTAGGTGTCTTCCTCTGGCTCAAAAAATTCCTGTACACCATCTTTATTGGCATTTCTATTCTCTAATGTACCAAGATAATGTTTTGTATTTTCCACATCCCATACCAACTAGTGGTTTAATTGCATGGTACATTCCACTAGACTTTGAAGTCTAAAAAGCAATACCATTTTACACTACATATAGAGTGCATATTGCCAGTAAATGGTGTAGATCTTCCATACTGATGAGTCTACTCGCATGTATACCACGGTCATGATGTCATATCATTCGCGAAGAAGAATTTTTTTGACATATCGGCATGTCCTCCTACACGAGAAGACATGCATGGCACACTATGATGTCGTTGTTGCAGGTTCCAACCCCAAACCTCATGATGCAAGGATTTCAAGTTTCACTTGTAAACAATACGTGGAACGTTGTGTGGCAACATGTACGATCAAACACAATATACATGTTGTTGTGGAAAGGGTACCACCGCAACGATCAAACACCATGTACCTATTGTTGTGGAAAGGGTACCACCACAACATCATAGCTATTGTTGGCAACATACAAGAAGATTCACTTTATCTTTATAGTTCCACAGTTCCCTCATTCCTACGCATGCTTTTGTGGAAGTCTACCTCATGAACTGTCTCCTGCAGGTCTGTATACATTAATTAGGATCAATAGAGGCACAAGCACACCGCTTTGCCATGCTCAGGCAACTCACTTAAATTGATGACATGACGAAGCATACCAGCTCTGGACTTCTGGTTCTCTTAACAAACTCTTATGTGGATCACAACTCCAAACAAGTACTCGGGTGAAATGCTAAAGAAGCTGCAAAGGCCAAAAAAACATGGCTCGTGAACACAAAAGTGTGACCAGCCAACCCGCTATGTGGAAAAAATATAGCCTACAATCACAGGGAAGCAATTTCACATCTACTTGTTAATCATGCATTTTTGGTGTTTCTACATGCAAAAGAATTAAACAAAGTCATAGATAATAGCTTATATAAGTCATAGCTAGCGTATATAAGCCTGGTGTATGCTCGGTGCAAACTCATTTTTACATGCATTATATTTCTTCCTATCCCTCTCTGTTTCCTTGGAAAATATGGGAATGCAAGTTAACGTCTCAACCAAAACAGGCTATATTGTCTAGGGTGTTCTACTAACGTGAGTGATACATTGGAGGAAACCAAATCATCTTGTAACCCAGAGGCACCTGGTCCGATGTGGAGGCGCGAATCTACTAACCCTTCCTATAGTCCCATAAGGCTTCCACGACTGTTAAAAACATGCCAGATGTTCATTACGCCCGTGAAAGAAGCGATAGTTATCGATCAACCAGTTGTGGGCTTAGCCATTTGTGTGCGCACACTACTTACATAAATTGTAATTCTTTTCAAGAAAGGGATTTCTATCTGGTTTTGTGAAAGAAACATGACAAATTTATATTTTATTTTTTGAAAAAGAGTATATATTAATATCCTAGCCTCAGCAACAACGCATGCCCTAGTGGCCTTACGGATGCACACAACCCAGAAAAAAGAAGAAGAATTACAAAAAAGAAAAGTCCCGCTACAGAGAACGATTCCTCGAAGCAACGATACTAACACCACCACAACAACACCAGTAGTCCAACCACTCCAATAGAAACGCCTTCAAGAAGGAAATAGTGCACAAGCGTCGTCGTCGCCCGATCAAAGATCATAGGTTTTCACCCTGGAGAAAGTTCTTACTCGCAAAACAATGCCTTCAACAAGGCCATTGTCAGGCACAACCAATTAAGGCTAGACCTTGGGTTTTCACCCTGCAAGGTGAGACTGGAAACTCCTCCTGTGTTGTCTGAAGGAGATATGCCCTAGAGGCAAATAATAAATAGGTTTTTATTGTCATATCTCAATTAGTTTATAATAGTTTCATATTGTGCTATAACTGTGCCAAGTAGAAACATTGGTACAGGTGTGGTATGAAACAACCAAGTCCCTAGTAGCCTCTGTTCATACTAGTTCGTTGGTCATGAGGATGATCTGGGTTTCAAGATCATGGGCATTTATGCCGACCAACAACGGGATCATATCATTAGAGAATAGTGTGATTGGACATTCCTCGAAGGATTGCAACACGATCAAGTCATATAGTTCATTGTTGCAACAGCTATACCTAGACTCCTCCTTAGACCGTGAGCTCATATTACTCACTGTTTCCCGAGGCTGCTTTGACTACATCAACCGTTATCTGGTAATACGGTGGCCATAAAGGTGTATGTTGGGTATTCCAAAGGAACAGTTGATGACATGTGACTGCAAAACCGGGATTTGTTCACCCACATGACGGGTAAAGATACATACGGCCGGCTTGGTGAGATTACATCCATAAATGTTGCAACATGTGACTCGGTCACGGGGATGTAATATCACGGTAACAAGAAAATAGAACTTGTTGTGAACGAGATTGAACAAGGTATGGGATACCAATGATCGGATCTCGGACAAGTTGTATCGAGAAACAAAAAGAAGAGGATGCTACATTTAGCAGTTCAAACGACATTGTCATCAGGAATGCATAGGGGTCACATGGATATCCCTGGTCCCTCTGTTGATCATTGATACAGATCATGTCTAGAGCATTCCCGATCCGTGAGAGGATACACTTAAGGGTACGATGAGAGCGATCATTTGTAAGACAGAATCATAGTAGAGAAAGAGAAAGCCGGAATCGTTCCGCAGAGAGATCTGAAGTTGTTCAGAGAAAGAATAAAGGAAAAGACCCGGAAAAGTGTTTTCGGATAAATGGGAATTTAAATGTATATTTATTATATGTTAATTGTGAATTAATATATTCTAAATAATATTTAAGTTAAGATTTATAAATACAACTTTTTTATTGGGCCAAATCCCGGAGGGAAAAGGCCTAGAAGAAAAGCTGCAGAAAAAGAAATGGAAAAAGAAAAACAGTCAGCCCTGTGGGCGGCAGATAACTGCTATCGCACAAGGCGGCATGCAGCCGGGCCGCGCCAAGGCCTCGAGGCCCACCCGGGCCATAGGGGCAGGCGGCCCACCCGGGGCGGGCACCAGCCGCCGCCACAGCCTGGCGAGCTGGGCCGCCGGGGGCACGCCGGCCCACCCGGGCTGCTCGCTGGAGGCCGCCTCCAGGTGGGAGCTGCTGGGCCGCGGGGCGGAAGCCGGCCCACCCGGGTTGGCCTCGCCAGCCGCCTTTGGCCGTTGCTGGTCCACGGTGTGGGCACGCCGGCCCACCCGCATCGGCTGGCTGTCCCTTTTCTTTTTATTAGCTATTTTCTGTTTGGTTATTGGGCTAAGTACTTTTGGCCCATCCGGCCAGGATAAAAATACCTGATATTTTCCCTTTATTAATAGTCCCACATGGCTAAACTAATGGGGAGGGCACACCCCCTCCGCCTATATAAAGGGGTGCCCATGGGTGGGATTAAAACACCCAATATTTGGAGAAGTCCTTTGGTTGACTTCCTCCTTCCCTCTCTCTCTAGCCCTTGTGACTATGGTCCCAAGTTTGGGTTGTGCGATCGAGGCACACCTGCAGCACGCCGTTGCGCTGCAGGGATTCCTAGCCGGATATCAACTTCCGCACTCCCGACGGGATTGGGGAGCCGGAGGTCCCATCGTGCACTAGATGTGTACGAAGACACGAGGCGCAACACTTGGGGCGCTTAAATGTCATGAGCCGGAGCTGCTACACGATGAAGATGAAGAAGGAGCAAGGGGTGACCTACGAGGAGCTTCGCGACCTTGAGGTCGGCTACGAGTACGACTACATCAACCACGTTCCCCGCGGAACGTTAACCGCGTACGGTCTACAAGGGTATGTATTCGATACGCATTGGCCGTTACCGCATTACTACATAGATAGATCCTAGGCAGTTTTGGGGTTCCAACGTAGGAAATTTTTTGTTTTCTGCTGCGGATCCCCTTCAGTGGTATCAAAGCCGATCTATGCGTAGGAGTGTTGTACGGCCAGTACGCACAAGTATTGTGCGGGCATTGATCCCTTAGTTGTTACCCTCTAACGTGTACTTGTTTATATCGCGATATTGTTTGATGAAGCGGCCCGGGCCGACCTTACGCATATTCGTACGCGAGACTGGTTCCACGCTCAACATACGGCTTATACCGTATAAGTGGCTAGCGGGTGTCTGTCTCTCATTCGATAGTTGATATAGCATTTACAACGGATGGCCCCGAAAGGGGTGTAATAGAGACAATTGCCGGATCCATGTTATGGTTGGAAAGTTCGTAGTTTAGAAACGGTTCTATTGCGAAAGCCCTAACAACCACGTAAAACTTACAATAGATAAAGTAGAGGCGTCTAACTTTATTTTGCAGGGGGCATGTGATTATGATATGGCATTGGTCGTTATGAAGATAAAGTAGTTTACTTTTCTGTTACTAAGTAGTATAGTAATAGTCATCGTTCTGATGGACGACCTGGTGGAGGCGTCGTGGACTTGGCGTCAAACCGAGGGCAAGATGGAGATCATGCCGGAGCGCTCGATGGAGATCAAGACGTAAGAAGGACCATATCATATCACATTATACATATGATGTTGATACCTACTTTACATCTTATTGTGTGATAGTATTTAGATACTCAACGGTAGCAAATAAGATAATCCCTATTGAATTCCAATGTTCCGTGTTCCCCTTGTGTGTGCACCACCAAGAAAGTTCTCCGGTATGAGGCGCCCTGCGGTGAGTAGGGGTCAGACATATCTACGTTCGCATATAGTGGGTGTAAGCCACGTTGCATAGAGAATACACACAATTTAGATTTGGCGAGCCTAGCACGCCATAGAAGCGTGGCCTCGGGACACAAGAGATCGAAAGATCGAGCATGAGTCACATGGATGATGTGATTGGCATTAGTGAATGTCTACCTTTGATAATGCACGGATGGTCGTGTTAATTGGGGGAGGTGCAGAGGATAGGGATCATGCGATCATTAAAATCGTCCAGGGGATGATAATTTTAGTGGAGACCAATTATAAATTGATCTCTTATTATGAACTTCGTCTAGATGTATATTTGCAAATATCTTAGTAGATCATGGACTATCCCATTGAGGTCCTTTGCGACCATGGGAATATATTGCTTAATATGGAACTTAGAAAAAGGGTCCAACTTCGTAGATTAATACCCACGCCTGAGGGATATCCTCGTAAAAGGTGATCTTCTCTTCTTGATATAATAACCATTAGGATATAATTCGATGCCTCCGGAATGTTTGGAAAAACACTTAGCGATCTTGCATTAGAGTTAAGAACTCTTAGAAGGGCTTGATTGCAAAAGGAGGTCATGGATGAAAAAGGTATATGTTAGATATACAAAATTATAAATGTGGTTCTTGCAAAACTCGTTGCAGTTTGCAGAGTATTATACTTGTCCTGATTTGTGAAAACAGGATGATCTGCTTGAGAATTGATGTATTTGAGGCAATGTGGCTTGATGACGCCAAGCAAAACAGTTGATGACCGACATCACCTCTTTCCTCATAGTTTATCATTTGGATTAGTGGACTTGAATATAAATTTATAATCCTTGTTTGTGTGTCATGCTTTTGGCGAGACGATTATTCATACGAATAAGTTACAAGCCAGTTTGTACTATTCTTATGAACAATACCGTTGTGGTCACATTACGATTATAAACAAGTTATTCTCGTCACTATGTTAATGACAATAGTTCAAACATTTATTAAAGGATTAGAATGCTAAAAGATATCCAAAGTTTAATAATGAAAATACACTACAGTTTAAGTCATTTTGGTTATTGTAGGTTCTTTGTGAAAGATCGGGGTCCTAGATGCTTAATCTAGAGACTTTGCAAAACCATGCCGCTTGGGCAGAATGACTAAAACTCTGCATTCTGGTAAAATAGTGATATGCGAAGAAATGTTGAATCTTATACATAGTGATATATTGTATTTTCAGCAAGTAGTGGAAATCATTAGTTAATATGTGGACTTAAATGAATAAGAGTATTTACTTAATGAAACATAAGTTTGAAACGATTTGAATTATTCAAATGAGTTCACAACAATAAGAGGATATTGAAATTAACAAGAATATGAAGTCTGTTCGATTTGATTGACATGACTAAAGTATTCAAGTTAAATTTAGCATAAAAAGGGACTTGTGAAAGATGTTTCACAAATTATGATTGGACGAATTCAAACTTTGTTGAAATGTCTAAACATCATAAACATTTTGTATTAGATACATATGATATCATATTATCTCTTATCGGGGTTATAGTTGTCGTTTAGAGTTAGAGATCGAAATAAGCAAACACTCATTTGAAATACAAAGGAACATCTAAAAGATTCATGGAAACAACACCATAAGTGTTATGGCAAGTTCGAGTTTCTGGAGATTTTGATAAGTCAAAATCGTGCCGAATAAACAAGTCTTTGTAGAGCATTCTTAGGAAGCTATGAATGCATCTTCCACAAAAGGGGCAAACCTGTTGTTGTCCAAAGTTGACGTGTCTTGATGAAGATATAGGCGAAAGAAAGTAAAAGATCAAAACAAGGTATTTGACCTTGCCTCCGAATTGTTGAGTGGCGCAGCAGAATTTGTTTCGTGAATCCAAACTCCACAAATAGAGGAGAAACCAATGATAATGATCATAAAGTTTCAGTGAATACTTTTACTAAAGAAAGTAGGATTCAACTATATATTCTACAAGTTTGTGGAATTATATTATTGATTCACTTGTCATGTTTTGAACAAGACATACCTACGAAATACAAAGAAGCGTGATGGACCTAAGTACGAGAAATGAATGGTCATTTGAAATCTCGTTAGTGGAATTCTCGATTTAATGATGATCAAACAATTTTTGAATATCCAAGATTATCGAGAGGACCTAGATTTGAGTGGGAGCAAATCAGCTTGGCTAATTCATAATATGTAGCTGACATATTTTGAGTGGGAGCTAAGTGAAATCCCTGGTTCTCAAACATGAATGTCATATTTGAGTGGGAGCGTAAAATCATTCTAGGATATGTGGATGACATATATGAATGATGTGATTGGTGTTCATAATATTTAAGTTAGATAAATAAGGATGAAGTTGAAGTTATTAAATAATAAGATCTATCGAGATAGATTGGTGGGTTTAATAAACACTGAATGTCGAATGCTTCCTGGACTTGATTATGAAAGATGTTCAGAATGTCCTAAGCAAGATTCTGAAGTAGCTTAGAATGGAACATGGTGAGAAAGTAGTTCTTACTATATGAAGCATTGAGTTAGTATTGCAACTATGGTTGAAAGAAAGAGATGTGTTGCATCTCCTATGCCTTAGTCATAGGTTCTTCCATATAACCATGTTGTATACTCAACATAAAGTGACCCGAAGTTCTGGTTGGTAGGACAAAGTCTTAATTGTAAGAACGTGTCTTTAAGTGATACATGAGTTGATCACTGAACCAGAATTAAGTTTGTACATAAATGGCAAGAAGCAATGTAAGTGGCATAGATGCATATCATGCACTAGGATCTACATAGATATAGAAGTATAAAGGCTCCATCTGATGTGATGTATAATGTTATGGCGGGGCTAGTTCGCTTTTAACGTAGAATGATGTGTCCCAGGGCCCAGGGCCCATGAGAAAGCCCTCGAGGTTGATCTAAAGTTACTGTAAGCTCCTGGAATCTGGCCTCGCTCTACTGCCATGACTATAGTATATACACAAAGGATAGCAAAGTGTGTTTCGAAGTTTAGATGACAACGGTGAAAACGACCGTCATCATAAACACTAGAAACAAAGTCTCACTTTGTTGCCAAACAAATGCTTCGACCCATTATAAGATAATGGAGTGAATGTCAAAATTAGGAAGACATTAACAATTTGCAAAAAACATAATGATCTGGTAAAACAGAACATGGACATGACGTTTCCCATGAGCATGCATGATCTGTAAACGCATATGGTATATGGTTTATATGAGTAAAATGCGAGCTAGGTTATTTGTACTCTAGTGCGAGTGGGAGACTGAAGGAGATATGCCCTAGAGGCAAATAATAAATAGGTTTTTATTATCATATCTCAATTAGTTTTTAATAGTTTCATATTGTGATATAATTGTGCCAAGTAGAAACATTGGTACAGGTGTGGTATGAAACAACCAAGTCCCTAGTAGCCTCTATTCATACTAGTTCGTTGGTCATGAGGATGATCTGGGTTTCAAGATCATGGGCATTTATGCCGACTGACAACGGGATCATATCATTAGAGAATGATGTGATTGGACATTCCTCGAAGGATTGTAACACGATCAAGTCATATAGTTCATTGTTGCAACAGCTATACCTAGACTCCTTCTCCTTAGACCGTGAGCTCATATTACTCATTGTTTCCCAAGGTTGCTTTGTGTTGGGGGGATACCCCCGGGTAGGGTCACGCTGGGGTATAATGGTCGAGTTAGACGAGGTACGGCAAGGTCAAAGCAAGTGCTGGCCGAGTCACCTCAAGGCAGGCCGAATCACGGAGTAACCCGGACCCGAGGATGTCCGCCTAGTTGAGTCCTGGCCGACTTATGTCGTATGCCGGCTGGATTTATGTAACTTGTATGCAGGTACCGGTGTGACCGGATCAACCAGGCCCGATCCAGGTTATATCAAGCTTGCAAGAGAAGGAAGGTATCTCGCTGGTCAAAAGGTGGCCATTGTGCGCAGAGCGTGAGCGAAGCGGACAGAGGCCAGGACCACCGAGGCATGGTCGACAAGGGTGACATTGCCTGTGTCGGATGACGCTGGCACCGCAGAGGCTCACGTAGCCTCTGCATGGCTTACGAAGGGGAAAAGTGACCCGGTCGGTTTGCTATTTGGGGAAGAGGCATATTCCCTGGAATATGCCTCCACGTATGCCCTAATTGGAGACCTAGCCACCCCTATATAAGGAGGGCTAGGGCCTCTGTAGAAGGGGTTGATCTCTAGTTGGTTGAGTTTTACTAGTATGTTCCTAAGGGCTAGATAGTGGAGATAGTAAGAGAGTTCCTTCTTCCTCCTCTTCCCAATACAGCTCAAGGAGCACTTGTAAACCTTCGAAGCGAATCGAATACAAACATCTGTGTGTGCAATCACCACACTATCCCTCCCTGGATTCCTCTAGTGCATCTTGTCCCCACCTTTAGCCTATCCATGGCATCTGCCGTGAGACCACCATGACAGTTGGCGCCCACCGTGGGGCTAGCGGCGCTAGCAGGAGTGAAGATCCGGATGGGAAACCTCATCGGCACCGGTGAACGCATCGTCTCCGGGCTTGTTCAGCGCTTTGGAGCGCTGGACTTCATCAGCAACAACGCTGGCTGCTTCGACAAGCGACCCCTTTCGCGCAACGACCTCTTCATCAAGCTTGGCGCGCACAAGATCTACGTCACTGTCGATGTGTCATGCGTTCACCCGCGGCACATCATCAAGGGAGGCGAGCCACCCCTTAGCGCGTCTTGCGGGGCGCATATCACTCATTCCCTTGACCATGCCGAGGTGATGATGACTGCGCCCGACGCTGGCGCGAGCAAGGATCCGGCACCAGATCCGGAGGTAACACCAAAGGCACCGAGGAAAAGTAGAGGTCCTCCACTAGAGAGGCCAGAGAATGTGCTGCAGCAGGCGATAGATAGCCTAGAGAACCCCATAGCACCTGCAGAGATCCGCTCGCACAGCCGAGTTAGAGGAGACTAGGCAGAAAATACTAGAGGGTGCGAAAAAGATAGCAGCGGCTCAGCAGTCATTGAACATGACACTGCGTGAGTACGCAAAGGCAAATAAGTTAGATGTTGTAAAAGTGAAGGGGAGAAACCTCATTAGTGAGATGAACAAAGAAGGTGATACTAGAGTTGAGAAATCAAAGAACGTTCTGTCTGTGGGGCTGCCAAGTATAGTACCCCGGCAAAGAACCTCAGGGCAGCGGATGCAGCTGCGTCCGAGTTAGAGGGTTTGACGGGTGAAGCCCGGCAAAGACAGCAGGATAGAGTCAATGAGTTAGTTCGGATCACGAACAGACAAAATGAAGAGTTACTCAGGGCTAATCCGGGAAGAGCTGGGGCCTCCAAAGTCGTTCACTCAGCAGTGGGTAACCCAGAGAAATCTGCTGGAGCTGCATCGTCTCCTCATGGTGGCCCAAGAAGAGAGGAGGTGGTAACCTCGGCGAGGAGAAACAAATAGATAGTCCCATATGACCCGGCAAGGGCAGGGAAAGGAAAAGAAGTGCAGAGAAATGAGGATTGACGAAGTGTCAGCCAAGGTGAAGCTGGCCGAGGTAACCGCGACCAAGGCAATGCCGGTCAGGGAAACAATGTGAATGGCAATGCCGGACAGCGTAACTCGGCGGGTGCAGGGCAACCGCACCAGCGGAATATACCACGGCAAGAGCGAAGTGCTGGCCAAGGTATCCAACAGAGAGCAGTTCCACAGGAGCAAGATAGATACAATGATGGTGATTCGGAAATGGTGAACGCAGGATACCCTAGGCCGGACTATCACGTGATAGGGTCAAGGTTGGGAAGCAGGAACTTGATGCCTGACGACGCCAGGTTAAAACTGGATTGGCTCTATAGGTCGGAGCAAATTGAGTGTCAAGGTCCTCTGGGTCCTGCGTGTTTTGGGCCCCAGATCATGAAGGAGCCTCCGGTGCCTAAGTTCCAGTTACCTAGAGGCACAAAAACATATGACGGTAGCACCAAGCCGGAGGATTGGTTGATTAACTACGCGACTGCGGTGAAAATTTCTACAGGCAACTTGAGATGGGCTATGAGATATGTACCTCAGATGCTAGAAGGGCCAGCGAGGGTATGGATAAACAATTTGCCACCTGGAAGTATCAACTGTTGGATTGATTTTGAGGAAATGTTTGTCAGTAACTTCTCGAGCATGTATCAGAGGCCGAATAGGCCACAGACCCTAGCAATGTGCAAGTAGAGACTAAATGAGACGGACCGGGAGTTCTTAACCCGATGGTGCACGGTGCAAAATTCGTGTGAGGGCGTGATTGAGTCACAGGCCATAGCTTGGTTTGCACAAGGGTGTAGATATGCAAGTATGTTGTGGCAAAGGTTGCAAAGGGATATGCCAACTACACTGGCAGAGACAATCCGGATCGCTGATTCATATGCCTTGGGTGATCTGACTCAACCTAGGCTTGTGTCAAGCGAGTCAAATGAGGAGTACTACCAGCGAGATGGAGCCGGATCATCCCGGCGGAATGACTACCGGGGTAAAAGAAGAGACGATAGACCGGATTACAGGTACAGTTCGCAACAAGTTGCAGCTGTAAATCAAGATCAACCTGGAGCAGGGAGTAATCAGCGTCAGAAAACTGGAGGGAAACAATGGACTCCAAGAAATGATGGCAAGAAAACTTGGACGCCAGAGCAGAAGAAACAGTGGCAAGAAAAGAAGGATCGTCCGAGGTATACCTATGAGGCAATGCTAGATCAGCCGTGTAAATTTCACACACCAAATCCGAGTAACCCGGTGGGTCACACGACTCGGCAATGTGAATGGGTAAGGAAGATAGAACAAAGTGGTTCGGGGAATGCTCAGGCACCTCGGAACGATCAACCTCGGTAGGAGTTACCCCGGCAGCAATTGCTCTCCGGAGCGAACACGCAACAGTTAATGTTGCCACCCCCTCCACCGAGGTATGAAAACTATGAAAGAAGAGATGTAGTGCATCAGGTAGAAAACCAACATCAGCCAGATCAGAGGTATCCCGGAAATGAGGGGAGAAATGAATACAGAGAGCATCACCAGAGTTACTGTGTGTTTACCATAGAAGAAATAGATAGAAAGAGCTTGCAGCACCGACATATGGAGGTGAATGCGGTAATGCCCGTAGTGACGAGGTATATGCCTTGGTCGGATCAGGAAATTACATGGAGTATCAAAGATCATCCCAGGCTAATGCCAAGCCCTGGTTCGTATGCGTTAGTGTTGGACCCAACGTTCATCGGGCCAAATATCAATGTGAGATTTTCTAAGGTGCTGATAGACAATGGCAGCAGTATCAATATTATATATGTGGATACAATGCGCAAGTTGGGTATCTCAGATAACATGCTCCAGGCTACCAGAACAACGTTTCATGGTATTGTGCCAGGCATATCTTGTGAGCCCATTGGCAAAGTCCGGGTTGATGTGTTATTCGGCACGCGAGATAATTGCCGAACTGAGAACTTGGAGTTTGAGGTTGTGAATTTAGAAAGTGCGTATCACACGTTACTCGGCAGACCTGCCCTGAACAAATTCATGGCAAGTTGTCACATCAGTTACTTGAAGATGAAGTTGTCCGGCCCAAATGGAGTAATTACCATAGCTGGAGATTTTCGATGTTCCATTGAGTGCGCGTCAGCCAGGTCTAACCTAGCCGAGTCACTCGTGTTTGCGCAAGAGAAAAGAAAGATACATGAAGTGGCGGCATTGGCTCAATCCGCTCAGCAATATATGTCGGCGCTGAGTAACCCGCATGGAAGTGTCTCGTTTCAAGCAACAAAGGATACAAAGAAAGTACCTGTTGATGATTTGTTCCCAGAGCGCACCGTAACAATTGGTGCCAGGTTAAATGACAAATAGGAAAGCGAGCTCATCAACTTCCTCTGTGAGAATCGGGATATCTTTGCTTGGTCCACACAGGACTTGCTAGGAGTTTCGAGGAAGTTGGCCAAGCACTCCTTGAATTGAGACCTGGAGCAAGGCCGGTGAAGCAACCTCTCTGCTGCTTCGCCGAAGATAGGAGAAAAGTCATTGGAGATGAGATAGCTCGGCTCCTAGCAGCTGGGTTTATCATGGAAGTGCTTTACCCGGATTGGCTATCTAATCCGGTGCTGGTGGAAAAGAAGAAAGATGATCCGAATGTGGCAGTGGTTTGGCGTATGTGCATCGATTACACGAACCTGAATAAGGCGTGCCCAAAAGATCCATTCCCACTGCCAAGGATAGATCAGGTCATAGATTCAACTGCTGGGTGTGAACTGTTGTCATTCATAGATGCATATTTTGGTTTCCACCAGATACCTCTGAATCTGAATGATCAAATAAAGACTGTGTTTATTACCCCGTATGGGGCTTATTGTTATCGCACCATGCCTTTTGGTTTACGTAATGCAGGGGCAACGTACCAAAGATGTATGCAAAAATGTCTACACGACCAAATCGGCCAGAATGTGCAAGTATATGTGGATGATGTGGTTATAAAAACCAAGGAAAGCAAAATGCTCCTTGATGATATCAGGCAAACGTTCGTGAACTTGAGAAGATTCCGAATGAAACTTAACCCAAAAAAATGTACCTTCGGTGTCCCGGCTGGAAAATTACTCGGATTTCTTGTATCCAGCCGAGGTATTCAAGTTAACCCAACTAAAATCCGAGCCATAGAGCGAATGGAGCTGCCGAAATGTCTTAACGATGTCCAGAAGTTCACTGGTTGCCTGGCATCTTTAAGTCGGTTTGTATGTCAGATGGGAGAAAAGGCATTGCCTCTCTATCAACTAATGAAAAAACCGGACAAGTTCGTATGGACACCGCAGGCCAACGAAGCCTTTATCCAATTAAAGAAAATGCTAGCCACTGCACCAGTGTTAGCCTCTCCACTATCCAAAGAGCCAATGTTGCTCTATATAGCCACAACCAACCGAGTTGTAAGTGCAGCGGTGGTGGTAGAGCGCGATGAAGAGGGTAAGTCAGTGCAAAGGCCAGTGTATTACCTGAGCGAGGTATTATCCGCATCGAAGCAAAACTATCCTCACTATCAGAAAATGGCATATGGTGTGTACATGTCGGCAAAGAAGCTAAAACAATACTTTGAAGAACACCCAATTAAAGTGATATGCAAAGCCCCCATATCTGAGATAATGAGTAACAAAGATGCAAGCGGCCGAATCGCAAAATGGGCAATTGAGCTAGCCCCTTATGCTCCGCAATACGACAGGAGAGATGCGATCAAGTCTCAGGCTGTGGCCGACTTTTTCGTGGATTGGGCCAAGATGCAATACGAACCACCGTTACCAGATCTGAACTATTGGAGAATGCATTTTGATGGATCAAAAACAAAAACCGGGTTAGGCGCCGGAGTTGTACTTACCTCGCCAAAGAACGACCAGCTGAAGTACGTGATGCAGATCCATTTTGCAGCGTCAAACAATGTCGCCGAATATGAAGCACTTGTGCACGGGCTCAAAGTGGCAAAAGAGATTGGAATACGTCGGATCCAATGCTTTGGCGACTCATATTTGGTAGTTCAGCAAGTCTCAGGGCAGTGGAACGCACTTGATCCAAACATGGCATTGTACAGATTCCATGTGCAAAAGATATCTGGATATTCCTGGGGACTGCGCAGCGTGATCCGGCCGAGGTTATGCCGGTGGAGCAAATGGAAGTAGATGAGGATGTGTTTCCAGTGCAAGCTATACCAGCTTGGGCGCTGCCCATATTTCAATTCCTGAAGGATGGAACTTTGCCTAGTGAAGAGGTGCTTTCCAGGCAAATTCAGAGGCGCGCAAAGGCGTACACAATCATCAATGCCAAACTATACAAGAGAAGTGTCACTAACATACTACAGCGATGTGTTGACCCGGAAGAAGGACTTGACATTCTCCGGGATATACATCAAGGGAAATGTGGGCATCACGACTCATCCAGAGCATTAGTGGCAAAAGCTTTCTGACACGGGTTCTACTGGCCAAGTGCCTTGGAACAAGCAGAAGATCTAGTAAGAAAATGCAATGGCTGTCAGAGGTATGCTACCAAGACACACATGCTAATGTCGGAGCTCAAGACTATACCAATTACCTGGCCATTTGTTGTATGGTGTTTGGACATGGTTGGCCCGTTTAAACCTGCGAAGGGGAACATGACCCACATCCTAGTCATGGTTGATAAGTTCACAAAATGGATTGCAGTAAAGCCAATAAGAAAATGTGATGGAGCTACGGCCATAACATTCCTCAACGATATCATCTTGAGATACATCTATCCTCACAGTATCATAACAGATAATGGCACAAATTTTTCTGAAGGAGCATTTGCGTGATTCTGCCGAGATAAGAAGATTCGGCTGGACGTTGCCTTGGTAGCCCACCCTACATCGAACAGACAAGTGGAGAGATCCAACGGATTAGTATTATCCGGGATAAAACCCTGGCTCATTGAGCCGCTGCAAAGATCTGCGTGGTGCTGGATAGAAGAGCTACTAGCGGTACTGCGGAGTTTAAGAACAACTCCAAATCGATCAACAGGCTATACGCCATTCTTTCTGGTATATGGGGCAGAAGCTATATTACCAGCCGACATAGAGCATGAGTCGCCTAGAGTCACCCAATACACAGAAGCCGAAGTGCGAGAAGCCCGGAAAAATGATGTTGATCTGCTGGAAGAAGCGAGAGAATTGGCATTGTCCAGATCCGCCATATATCAGCAAAATCTCTAACGCTATCATAGCTGGAAAGTAAACCCCGAGTCTTCCGGGAAGGTGATCTGGTACTCCGGTTGGTACAACGTACTGCTGGCATGCATAAGTTATCCCCCCATGGGAAGGGCCATTTATTGTGAGCAAAGCATTGCACAATAACTCATATTATCTTATCGATGCAAAACCACAGGAGAAGAACAAGGCGGACAGGTCCGGCGAGGAGTCTAAGCGTCCATGGAATGTAGCTCTACTTCGTTTGTTCTACACTTAGCAAAGAAGTGTGTGTATCCAAGTCTCTCATATGTCGGTATGTATGCCGGCAATGAGCTTATCAATGAAATCTTGGCACCTCGAGCAGTAACTCAGGGACTGCCTTAGTGATATTTATTGTTTGTTTTCTGTATTTATTATTTATATGTCGGTTGGCGTAAGTTGCTTCTACCTAAGCCGGATTAGTAGTGTGTGAGCACCAAAAACCTAACTCTTTGACTTGCTGCTGTCCAACAAGATTTGGCTTCATGGCAAGCAAGAGAACAAGTTTGGAATTGCATAGCACATGAAAAACGACTAAGGAAAGGAACTTAATTGAGCCGACATTTGTTATTCGGACTAACCTTATGCTTACTCTATGTTTACTATGCTGAATTATTTTGAGCTAATCCTAAAGTTTCCAAGTATTGTTAAGTCAATTTTTGAAACTCAGACTCGTAAGTCATAAAACCGAACCAAGGTAGACACGAGCCGAGCCAAGAAATTGGAGAAACAATGAAACTCGAGGACTATGCCCAAGTTAATCCGGCACAAGAAACTTAGTAGCAAAATATAACTTGTGTGCTTAATACATTTGCACCCGGCATACCGGGGATCTGATAAACTGCAAAGTGTTTGATCAAGGAGCAGCAGGGGGAGGTAACTCGGTGCTAGCAGGTGGAACTCCGGCCTCGGCGTCAGCATCGTCTTCATCTTCTTCGACGTCCGAGGGTTCGTCCTCCTCCTCCTCACCCGAATCATCTTCGGCATTTTCGTCGTCGACGGTGCCAAGGAAGCTTAGTCCTTCATTCCATTGATGGATGGGGGCATACTGAATAAGGCTATGAGCGCAAGCCTTGCGCCGAGCTATCCAATCCGGATCATTGGACCACCTTGATTCGGTGCGCATCCGCTCAAGAAGATTGAGATTGATTTTCTCATACCATGTGAGCACATAGTGGAGGACGATTTCAGCTCCGGCGCGTCCAGCGGATTCCCTCCAAAGATCGAGATGGGTCTCACACTCCATTAACTTGGAAATAAGAGCAGTGGTCCCCTCCGGGGTATCTTCATCAGGCCAAAAGGCATTGAAGATCCGGATTGCCACATCTACGATATCCTTACCATAGTTCTTCACGATTTCAACGCGAGAAGATAAGCTGACCAGCAGGTCCTCCATGTCATAGGGAATAATTTCAGTGCCAAGACCAACTGGGGTAACCCTCTTCTCGCGGAACTTGGCAACGGCAGTGGTTGCAATGGCATCACCCTCCGGAAATTTGCCTGAAAACAAGACAAGTGAAACAGGTGAGGAAGGTTGACCCGAAGAAATCCATGCCGGCTGAAGGAAAATAACTTACGAGAAATATGGCTATGGATCCGGGCCAGCTCCTTGGTGCAGTTGGCACGCCTCTTCCGGAGTTGCGCAAGTTCAGCATTCGCCGATTCAAGCTTAGTGTCGGCCTCTTTCAGCAGTTCTTGATCCTTGGCAATTTGGAGATTGAGACGTTCTCGCTCTTCAGTAAAATTCTGGCCAGCTTTATCAAGTTCGGATTTGTGGAGCGCCTTGAGTTTTTTCATTTCCGCCTTAAGCTTCGCAATGCAGGGGTGATGCCCTGCTTGTTCGGATTTGTGGAGCGCCTTCTTCTTGAGTTCGGCATGGTGCTGCCCTGCTTGTTCGAGAAAATGCAGCATCATATCAGGCACGGGCACACTATCTTCAAGAGATGCTGAAACAGTTTGTTGACCCGGTGATGGCTCAGTGCACGGCGCCCAGAAAAATGCTTGATGGCGGTGTTGATGTAGAGCTCGTTGGGAACCCCAAGAGGAAGGTATGATGAGCACAACAGCAAGTTTCCCTCAGTTATGAAACCAAGTTTTAATCAAACCAGTAGGAGCAAGGAAAACACCCCAAATGTGTTACTAGCTGAGCTTTGGCAGGGCGCACTACTGGTGCTAGTAGCAATGTGGATACCTGCACAAGACAACCACAGAACTTTGTCCCCAACTTGCGATGAGGTTGTCAATCTCACCGTGTTTTGCGGAAAACAAAGGATTAAACGTATTGAATGGAAAGAAGTAATAGTTTGCAGAAAGTAAACACAAAGAAGTAAACATTTGTAGATTGAATGTAAAGAAAAAGGACCGGGATCCATAGTTCACTAGAGGTGGCTCTCCTTAAGATAGATAACATGCTGGGTGAACAAATTACAGCGGGGCAATTGACAAACACCGAGAAAGCAATACATGCATATACTAATCATCTTGACTCCTTTGAGACTTGATTGGGCATTACAACATTATACATAGACCGCCATCCAACTGCATCTATGACTAATAATCCACCTTCAGGTTATCATCCGAACCCCCTCCAGTATTAAGTTGCAAGCAATAGATTATTGCTTTACTTAACTTGTAAAGTAAACAATACGATTGTTCTATGAACAAAGGATTGTTGTTTTCTCCCTAGTAGCAACAGCACATCTAGTACCTTAGAGATTTCTGTCACTTCCCAGATTACCAGAGGCATGAACCCACTATCGAGCATAAATACTAACTCTTGGAGTTGCTAGCATCTACTCGGCCAAGATAGCTACTAACAACGGAAAGCATGGAAGATCACAAATAACAAAGACATGATAGAATCAATAATCAATCTGGAATAGCATCTCAATATCCATCGGATCCCCGCAAACACAACATGTATGATTACAAATAGATGATCTTGATCATGAACGGAGCTCACAAGATCTAGACATGAAAGCACAAAGGAGGAGAACCAGCCATCTAGCTACTACATGGATCCGTAGTCCAAGGATGAACTACTCACGCATCACACCGGAGGCTTGCATGGTGATGAAGAAGGCCTCCAGGGTGAATTCCCCTCTCCGGCAGGGTGCCGGGAAGAGCTTCAGATCCCTCCCGATCTAGGGATGGAGATGACAGCGGCTACAGACTGTTTCATGGATTTCTTTTATCGGGTACTTAGGGTTTTCGTCCTGAGGGCATCTTTTGGCGGAAGGAGAGGCCGAGGGGGTGCTAGGGTCGGCCAGACCACCCCCTGGCGTGGGCTAGGCCTAGCCGTGCGGCCAGGTGGTGTGGTCGGCCCCCAGCCCTTCTTCGTCTCGTATTCTGGCATCTGATGACTTCCGGAAAAATAGGCACTTTGGCTTTTGTCCCGTCCAATTCCGAGAATATTCATATTCTGACTTTCCTAGAACCAAAAATAGCAGTAAACAGGCAGCTGGCACTGTGGCTCTTGTTAATAGGTTAGTCCAAGAAATCATAAGAAAAGTACTCCAAAGTTGGAACAAAACACAAGAAAGTGGATAAAACTAAGCATGGAACATCAAAAATTATAGATACATTTGCAATGTATCAACATCCCCAAGCTTAACTCCTGCTCGTCCTCGAGTAGGTAAGTGATAAAAAGAAAGAATAATTTTTGAGGTGACATGCACCATCAAAGGCTTGATCAAGGTATTTGCAAAACATTCAAAGCTGGGATCATAGTACTTCAATCATAACATGAAAGACAAAGTTCTAGCAATAAGCAAAGAAACTATGATGCAACATGAAACGGCCCAAACAAAAGATTCATGAATAACAATGCTTTGCAAGACGTTTGTTTGTTTCACATAAAGAAAACATAGCATAATAGTATTCAGCTTGTCCCTCAAGAGAGTAGCAAATATAAATGCATAGGACACCTTCAAAGTTCATAAGAGTGACTAGATACAACAGTTTAAAACAAGCAATATCAAGTTATGCATCAATCAACTAGTGTTGGGACAATGCATATAGAACTAAGAATGGCCACTATGCTCTCAAAGTAGGTGCATAAAGATAGAAGGTGGAGACTCAATGTAATGGTGGAAGAAAAGCCTTTGTAAAAGGAAGTAGGGATTCAAGTCTCATAAAGAGCTTCCAAAAATTATGGTACTTATAGCTTTCAGCTCTCATTGCCCCTATCATAAGCATCTTGAAGTGATTAAGGTTAAAGTGACACAACTAAGAGGATATGCTTGACAAGTTATAAACCGAAATCTCATGCCCCTTACTTACGAAGACCGATCCTCATGCTACTCAACTTCAGTCACGAGTAAGCTCTTGTCATTGTAAGTACATGTGTATCATTAAGAACCGCCAACAGGGTACCCCTTACACATGATACGGGAGCTTTCCCATAATCAAAATGACAAGGCAAGTAGACAATGAGCATCTCAGCGATCTTTTTATTTGCTATTTGCATAGGTTTTTATTGAGGATGCTTCATAGAGTGCTCATTATGGTGATGCTGCAAGTTTCCACCATGATTAGGCATGGCTTAGGCTAGCGGCCCAGGCGTTTCTCTAACACACATACAAACTCCATGATCTTACAGGTTCCACTTTTATTTCACACCGTTGGGATCCGTAAGCAAAAGAACATGATATCAACAGGGTACAAAGTACAAGTGCAATGTTGAAAGCGTTCCCCATGGTACATGGTTCTGCTAATTTCAACTTATAAAGCGCAAGCATATACGCAACAAAGAAGGACCCAGTGGTTCAAGTTTATTAGATGCAAAAAAGTAAAGTGTGCCATCAAGTTCGTGAGAGCTTTAATCACTAGTTTTCTCGTAACAAGTTTAATTTGGAAGGTAAACAAAAGCATGAATATACTTGGAATAGCATAAGCTAGTAGGTAGGTATGGTGGACTCTTTAGAAGAAATTGGTTTAGGGAGTTGGATGCATGAGTGGAACTCATACTTTGTTGTGGAGGCTAGCAAAAGACTGGGAGCGACAAACTAAGAGAGCAATAATGGCCATAATCATGCAGAGCGACAAAACATCATTGATCAAAGCATAAAGTGATACTACAAGTTGAAAACTAAAGGATCATAAAGGCTATGGTGACTTGGGATAGTCATAACATGGTGTGAGGATGTGCCAAGTCAACCCAAATAAAGCATCAAAGGAGAATACCACTATACTATGCTTTAATATGCTAAAACAACGCATGATTCATCCAAGGCACATTAAGCAATCTCAATTGTTTATAAAAATTCATGCTACAGCAAAGAATACTAAGCATAAAGCCAAAACAATATCAAGCATGGCATGACAAAGCATAGGCCACAGTCAAAGCAGGCTCTTTTACCACATAAGCATGAACTTTCCTACTCTTTTCCAAACCAAACCAAACTATTTGCAAACTAATGTAAGAAAGAGGGGGTCCAACCAATTTATTCAGCAAACTAAGCAAACGAAACCAAAATGAAAACGAAAAAGAAGATGCTCCAAGAAAAACACAACTGTGCATGAAACAATAAAAATGAAGCGTTTGGAAGAAACCTGGGATTTTTATTGATGAAGAAGGGGATGCCTTGGGCATCCCCAAGCTTTGACGCTTGTACTTCTTGGATATTTCTTGGAGTGACACGCGTGTCATACCCAAGCTTGAGCTTTAGTCCATTCTTTATCTCATTACTCATTCCTTCCATACACCTGAAATTTTTCCTTCATACAAAACTTCACACAATCTTTATTAGCAACATTAGTGCACTTAAGATAAATAAGTCTTAAGGTTCAGTTCTAACACCAAATAAACTTCCATTAGAACACTAGATACTGTAGCACTACCCTCAACAAGCTCAATTCCCCAAAAGAACTCAAAAAGGAACCAACAAGAAGCAAATGAAGAAAATGGCAGAAATCTGTCAAAACAGACTAGCAGGTAAAGACGAATTTTTTCGAAGACCTTATGTTAATCAAATCAAAACGTGTTGAACTAACGAAAGTTAGATAACAACCTGGGGCAGAATCACAAACAATTACAGCTCAATATGACATACAGAGCTCTCTCACGAATTTTTACGGTGAAGCACAGAAATCTGTTTCGGGACAGCAACTTTCCCAATCATTACTTCTCTCTCATTAGAGGTTAATCTTGGCACAAAAAGCAAATAAAAAGGATAAGGAGGGGTTAATACAGAGGTAATAACTTCCAAGACTCATCTAAAACTTTTGGGTTATCTCCCAATAAGTACTTTTCTTTAACGCCTTTAAGTTAGGCATAAGAAGCAAAGAAAGAATAAAGTGTTCTCAAATGAAGAAGCATTAAGATCAATACCAGAAATATTTTCAACAAGGAAAGGTATATCATCCAAATAAGTTCTAGAGGATCCTCTCTCAATGCTCTTAGGTTCACTATTCTCATCAAAAGGGTTTGCAGAAACAATCCAATCAAGATTCTTTTCTATGGCATCATGTATTGCTACTAGTTTAAAGGGTATTGGTATCTTAGGTTCCTCCCCATTAGGTTTGGTTTTGTTCATCTCTTCTCGTGTACCAACAACATATACACATGAGCCTAGCATATCGAAACGTTCAAAGACTTTTATAGCTTCCTTGGCAACATCATAGAACTCCTTAAACAAAGTTTCTAGAATAAAATCCCTCTTTTCAGGGTCCTCAATTTCTGTAAGCTTAAGAAACATTACTTGCATTAAGGGGTTGAGGTTAAAAAACCTAGCTTCTAACATGTGAATTAAAGAAGTTGCAGCAATCTCATAGTTTGGAGCAAGTTTTGCAAGGGATCTATCCTCAGTATCCTCATGTTTGCTAACATGATTAAAGAATTCTTCAATATTATTTTTCCCAATTATAGAACCACTACCAATTGAAAGGTCTTTCAGGGTGAAAGTAGGGATCAACATGGTGAGCTAAAGAAGAGGTGACAACTAAAGGAGACTTAATTTTTTTTTGTTTTTGAATAAGAAAGCAAACTAGTAGAACTAAATTTTTTTTGTTTTTGAAGAACAAAACAAGCAAACAAATCAAAAAGAAACTAAGCAAAACAAAAACAACAAAGTAAAGAGATTGGTTATGAGGGACACCCCTTGTGAAGATGTCCTTGACTCCCCGGCAACGGCGCCAGAAAATAGCTTGATGGCTCAGTGCACGGCGCCCAGAAAAATGCTAACTCCCCTTGTGCATTAATTCTAACTCTTAGAGTTGCTAGCATCTACTCGGCCAAGATAGCTACTAACAACGGAAAGCATGCAAGATCACAAATAACAAAGACATGATAGAATCAATAATCAATCTGAAATAGCATCTCAATATCCATCGGATCCTCGCAAACACAACATGCAGAATTACAAATAGATGATCTTGATCATGAACAGAGCTCACAAGATCTAAACATGAAAGCACAAAGGAGGAGAACCCGCCATCTAGCTACTACATGGATCCGTAGTCCAAGGATGAACTACTCACACATCACACCGGAGGCTTGCATGGTGATGAAGAAGGCCTCTAGGGTGAATTCCCCTCTCCGGCAGGGTGCCGGGAAGAGCTTCAGATCCCTCCCGATCTAGGGATGGAGATGACGGCGGCTACAGACTCTTTCGTGGAATTTTTATCGGGCACTTAGGGTTTTCGTCCCGAGGGTAATATATAGGCGGAAGGAGAGGCCGAGGGGGTGCCGGGAGCGGCCACACCACCCCCTGGCATGGGCCAGACCTGGCCGCACGGCCAGGTGGTGTGGTGGCCCCTGGCACCTCTCCGTATCATATTCTGGCACTTGATGATATCCGGAAAAATAGGCACTTTGGCTTTTGTCTCGTCCAATTCCGAGAATATTCATTTTCTGACTTTCTTAGAACCAAAAACAGCAGAAAACAGGCAGTTGGCATTGTGGCTCTTGTTAATAGGTTAGTCCTAGAAATCATAAGAAAAGTACTCCAAAGTTGGAACAAAACACAAGAAAGTGGATAAAACTAAGCATGGAACATCAAAAATTATAGATACATTTGCAATGTATCACCCGGCAAAGCCGAGGTATGAATATTTGCCGAGCCAAGCAGAAAAAGAAGATAGAGCGCAGAGCACGATTAAGCAAAAATAACTTACCCTTTATTTGGTCCAATTTTTTCCTCATAATTATGTTCTTGGCCTCCACTCCAGCTGCGCAATCCGAATGATGAATTAGTATGGTGAGAAAAACAAAGAAAGATGGGAAAAAGCTATGGAGAAAACTTACCCCTTTTCTCGAACTCAGCGAGAAGTGTAGAATGTTTCGCGCGCAGCGACTTATGTGTGTCCAAGAGGCGTTGAAACTCAGCGCTCCGGCGATTGGTGGTAACCTGTGAAAAGCAAAGTTGATTTAATCATGTGCATATTCGAAGTGTACAAAATCCGGGCCAAGTGGAACTTAACCCGGCTCTAGGTGTATGCATATTCGAAGTGTACAAAATCTGGGCCAAGTGGAACTTAACCCGGCTCTAGGTGTATGCATATTCAAAGTGTACAAGATCCGAGCCAAGTGGAACTTAACCCGGCTCTAAGTGTGTGCATATTCGAAGTGTACAAGATCCGGGCCAAGTGGAACTTAACCCGGCTCTAGGTGTGTGCATATTCGAAGTATACAAAATCCGGGCCAAGTGGAACTTAACCCGGCTCTAGGTGTGTGCATATTCGAAGTGTACAAGATCCGGGCCAAGTGGAACTTAACTCGTCTCTAGGTGTGTGCATATTCAAAGTTACTAAGGATCTACACTAATTCTCTAAGGAGCATCCGGCCGAGTAACAAGTTACTCCCCCGGAGGCTCGGGGACTAATGGTTATATAACTAAGCACTAGTACATGTTAAAGAAAAAACGAAGTAGCGTACCTCCATCATCCGACCCGCAAGGTTTATAGCCTTAGCGGTTGTGTTCATCTGCGCGGCAAATTCGGCAGGCCCAAATTTTTCCAGGAGATCGTCGTTGTGGACGAACTTGGCCTTGTTCCAGTTATTGACAAACTCGATCAAGGCCGGAGGATAGTGTTCTCCGCTAAGCATATGTGGCGCGACTAAACCCTTGGCGTGGGCCTCCCTTCTCTCAACTTGTGCAACAGCGGGGCTGGTGTGCAAAACAAGTTGTGCATCAGCTGACCCGGAAGAGATGTCCTTCTTCGGCAGGGTATTCTTCGAAAGCATGGACGCAAGTGTACGCTACCCAGCTTTGATAGACGTTGTCCTGGTGGTGTCAGGAGCTTTCTTGCCCTTGGGCTGCTGCTGAGAGGTGGAGGTCTGAGCCGCGGATTTGGCCTTGGGAGCTGCCTTAGTGCTAGCCTTGGCGCTGCTGGTGCCTTCTCGCCGAGTCTTGGAAGACTCGGACGAGGCGGAGGGGCTTGGTGCTGTATTCTTGATGCTTGTCTTTGCTGCAGCTCCCAAGACCTTGCTGGTGCTGATTTTTGTCTTGGCGGGGGTGCTATTGGTATCTCAGATGTAGCTGGTTGCGGCGGAGCCGAAGTGGAGCTGGGAGCAACCGCTGCTTCGGCAGAGCCACTTCCCCCTGCTCCGAAGTTTCCCTCCTCTAGACGAGGTGGGCTAGAACCTGGAGCAGCTGCTGAACCCTCCTGAATGGGGCTCAACGGGCGAGAATCGTCGCCATGAGGGGGAGAAGGGCTATGTCGGAGCAGCGAGGCGATGCCAGATCCACTCTGAGGAACTTCCACCGTGGCCCTGCCGAATCAAATGATGAATAATAAGAAACTATAACAAAGGAAGAACAAATGAATAGCAAAACACGAAGCAGGAAATTGGATAAGGAAGAAATGACTTACTCATCAGAGGTCAAAGGCTCCTTGGGCTTGCGAGCTCTCCGGGTTATGGCCTTGGTCGTGGGCTTGGTGGAAGCTTTGTCTGTGGACTTCTTTCGTCTCTTCGTTGGTTTGGAAGGTCCGGAAGAAGAAGCAGATGCAGCTCCCCTTTTCTTGGACACAACCGGAACAGGTTCGCCCATGGCGAGGGGACGATCTTCATGAATCTACCCATTGGGGTTAGCTGATGCCGGAAAGGCGTAATAAAGGGGGACAACGTCAAATGCTTCCATCACCTCAACGTCGGAATCATCTTCATCGTCAGGCCAATCTCTAATGGAAGATAATTTACCTGTGTGTCGCTTGGTCGCATCAGGGAACGGCAGGAACATCTCCTGATCTGGCTCCTCCTCGTCCGGGGCATCTCGATCCGGGGCCCACTTGAGAGAAGGCTCGGTGCCATCCTCAAGAGTTTGCTAAAGAAACATCTAAGAGAGAAAATGCGAAGGGATCAAACATACAATAAATTCCGACATAAGATTTAACTCGGAAAAAGATGGGAGCACGAGATTTACCATAGGAGGAAGCCTATCTCGGCAGAAGTGCTCGATCCCCCACTCCCAATCAGCAGAGAAGTTCTTGTTGGTAGTGAAGAGGGCCTTGACCCGGCGAAATATCTCGGTATTGCTCAACTCGAATGAGGAGGTCCGGTTGGGGTCAAGGCGCCAGCTCATGTGGCAAAGTTTATGCGTGCGTTTCTGGAGAGGGGATATCCGGTTGCGAACGAAAGTGATCATCGCGTCCTCGTTGCGCAGTCCCTGATCCTTCAGCTCCTGGAACCGTTTGTTGACTTGGTTCGCCGGGACAGTGGGTTTCTTGGGGATCTGGTCCCACAGATCTGGATTAGGAGGACCCAGAGCGTAGGGTCGTAGCCGGATCAGATCTTCAGTCGTGCCATTTCTGACATAAAAGAAGGTTCGAGCCTAGCCCTTGCAAGAATCAAGCCTCGTGACTCGGGGAAAGACAGACTGTTTCCGAGGAGAAATAGAGGCAGCGCCGAACTGCGTAAGTTGTTTGTCCTCCGGGTCAAGCTCTCTATTCGGAATCACGTTTCGGCGGAGACCAAAAAACCGGATCCAGCGCTCCTTAGTGGGCCACAATCCGGCGTAGCCCTCTATGGTGGAAGCAAAGGCAGAAAGGGAAGTGTTGGCATTCGCCGGAAGGTGATGCGGTTGAAGCATGTAGGTGTTGAGCCAATCATGGAAGAAGTCACTGACGGGGAGGCCGAACCCACACTGGAAGTGGGAGAGGAACACTATGAACTCACCCGGATTGGGTGAGGGAGCGAGCTCCTCGGCGGCGAGGCAGGCGATGACGCCCTCCGGGATACGCCGGGTGCGGTACAACCAGTCTAGGTCGTCCTGGCATACCCAGGACCCAGCCCAAGCACCACGCTCGGTGTTCTCCGCATCCTCCTCCATCTCTTGTTCCACGACAGCGAGTTCTTCCTCTGTCATTTCTAGGTCGCTGTCCTCACTGGCCCTATCGGCGGTGGGGGGCAGTGGCCTGGACTGGCGCGGACCCATGGCGGTGGAGATGCGCGGGAGTGGCGACAACACTGGTGCGCGAGGAACGGTGCAGCGGCGGCGCAGCTAAGCAGGTGCGGCGGCGGCGCTATCGCTGGGAGGAAGAAGAAGAAGAGGTAGAGGGGAGCTAAGATGGGGAAAAGTCCCAAGGGGCGCGCCCCTCCCCTATTTAACCACGCCCCAGAGGGGTAGTAGGATCGTGTTGTGCGGAAGGGCCACACGGTGTGGCCGTGTATAATCCG
The DNA here is from genome assembly GCA_023614405.1 of Avena insularis. NCBI lineage: Eukaryota > Viridiplantae > Streptophyta > Magnoliopsida > Poales > Poaceae > Avena > Avena insularis. Next base: position 86,370,493 of record CM042696.1, on the reverse strand, counting down.
GATCAACCAATCAGAAACGAGCCATAGAAAGGGCCACGGGGCGCAGGTGATCCCACGACGTGACGTGGTGATACAGTTAACAAGGAGACAGACACGATGTGACGTGTGCAACAGTAACACCTGACATTAACTGCAGCAGTAACTGGCGCAGGCCCTTAAAATGAGGCAAAGTAATGATTACCCTACACGTGGGGAAGCGTACGAGGGAAGGAAGAATAACTCGGATAACTATAGGGTGACCCGGCCAGCGAGTGAAAACTCGGAATGTGCCAAGGGAACAGATAGCCCATGAAATCCGGGATATGAGGTAACTCGGAAGAGAGGGCAAAAGGCTCGGTAAAATTGAACCTGCTGTGGCCTTAGTGGTTGAGGCTGCTAAGACCGCACCAGCTTCGGGGACTAATGTTGGGGGGATACCCCCGGGTAGGGTCACGTCGGGGTATAATGGTCGAGTTAGCCGAGGTACGGCAAGGTCAAAGCAAGTGCTGGCCGAGTCACCTCAAGGCAGGCCGAATCACGGAGTAACCCGGACCCGAGGATGTCCGACTAACTGAGTCTCGGCCGACTTATGTCGTATGCCGGTAGGATTTATGTAACTTGTATGCAGGTACCGGTGTGGCCGGATCAACCAGGCACGATCCGGGTTATATCAAGCTTGCAAGAGAAGGAAGGTATCTCGCTGGTCAAAAGGTGGCCACTGTGCGCAGAGCGTGAGCAAAGCGGACAGAGGCCAGGACCACCGAGGTGTGGCTGAAAAGGGTGACATCGCCTGTGTCGGATGACGCTGGCGCCGCAGAGGCTCACGTAGCCTCTACATGGCTTACGAAGGGGAAAAGTGACCCGGTCGTTTTGCTATTTTGGGAAGAGGCATATTCACTGGAATATGCCTCCACGTATGCCCTAATTGGAGACCTAGCCACCCCTATATAAGGAGGGCTAGGGCCTCTGTAGAAGGGGTTGATCTCTAGTTGGTTGAGTTTTACTAGTATGTTCCTAAGGGCTAGATACTGGAGAGAGTAAGAGAGTTCCTTCTTCCTCTCTCCCCAATACAGCTCAAGGAGCACTTGTAAACCTTGGAAGTGAATCGAATACAAACATCTGTGTGTGGAATCACCACACTATCCCCCCTGGATTCCTCTAGTGCATCTTGTCCCCACCGTTAGCCTATCCATGGCATCTGCCGTGACACCACCATGACACTTTGACTACATCAACCATCATCTGGTAATACGGTGGCCATAAAGGTGTATGTTGGGTATTCCAATGGAACAGTTGATGACATGTGACTGCAAAACCGGGATTTGTTCACCCACATGACGGGTAAAGATACATACGGCTGGCTTGGTGAGATTACACCTATAAATGTTGCAACATGTGACTCGGTCAGAGGGATGTAATATCACGGTAACAAGAAAACAGAACTTGTTGTGAACGAGATTGAACAAGGTAAGGGATACCAATGATCGGATCTCAGACAAGTTGTATTGAGAAACAAAAGGAAGAGGATGCTACATTTAGCGGTTCAAACGACATTGTCATCAGGAATGCATAGGGGTCACATGGATATCCCTGGTCCCTCTATTGATCATTGATACAGATCATGTCTAGAGGATTCCCGAGTCGTGAGAGGATACACTTAAGGGTATGATGAGAGCGATCATTTGTAAGACAGAATCATAGTAGAGAAAGAGAAAGCCGGAATCGTTCCGCAGAGAGATCTGAAGTTGTTCAGAGAAAGAATAAAGGAAAAGACCCGGAAAAGTGTTTTCGGATAAATGGGAATTTAAATGTATATTTATTATATGTTAATTGTGAATTAATATATTCTAAATAATATTTAAGTTAAGATTTATAAATACAACTTTTTATTGGGCCAAATCCCGGAGGGAAAAGGCCTAGAAGAAACGTTGCAGAAAAGGAAATGGAGAAAGAAAAATAGCCAGCCTCGTGGGCGGCAGATAACTGCCACCGCACAGGGTGGCACGCAGCCGGGCCGCGCCAAGGCCTCGAGGCCCACCCGGGCCACAGGGGCAGGCGGCCCACCCAGGGCGGGCACCATCCGCCTCCACAGCCTGGCGAGCTGGGCCACCGGGGGCACGCCGGCCCACCCGGTTGCCTGAGGCCGCCTCAGTGGGAGGCTGGCCATGTGTTGGCCCACCCGCATTGGATGGCTGCCCCTTTTCTTTTTATTAGCTATTTTCTGTTTGGCTGTTGGGCTGAGTACTTTTGGCCCATCCGGCCAGGACGAAAATACCTGATATTTTCCCTTTATTAATAGTCCCACATGGCTAACCTAATGGGGAGGGCACACCCCCTCCGCCTATATAAAGGGGTGCCCATGGGTGGGATTAAAACACCCAATATTTGGAGAAGTCCTTTGGTTGACTTCCTCCTTCCCTCTCTCTCTAGCCCTTGTGACCATGGCCCCAAGTTTGGGTTGTGCGATCGAGGCACACCTGGAGCACGCCGTTGTGCTGCAGGGATTCCCAGCCGGATATCAACTTCCGCACTCCCGGCGGGATCGAGGAGCCGGAGGTCTCATCATGCACCGGATGTGTACGAAGACACGAGGCGCAACACTTGGGGCGCTTAAATGTCGTGAGCCGGAGCTGCTGCACGATGAAGATGAAGGAGCAAGGGGTGACCTGCGAGTAGCTTCGCGACCTTGAGGTCGGCTACGAGTACGACTACATCAACCACGTTCCCCGCGGAAAGTTAACCGCGTACGGTCTACAAGGGTATGTATTCTATACGCATTGGCCGTTACCGCATTACTACATAGATAGATCCTATGCAGTTTTGGGGTTCCAACGTAGGAAATTTTTTGTTTTGTGCTGCGGATCCCCTTCATTGTCGCCCCCACAAACAGTCGCTGTTGCGAATCACAGATCATGTAGCCAGTTCCTTGTCGCCACAAAGACTCAAATCACAATTGGTTTCTTGATGTTCCAGCTTTCCTAACATTCTGCATATCTGACTTCACCATGGATCATCGAAGACATGACACATGATGGTAACAGATATCAGAGCTTCACAATGCTCCCGCTAAAATCAAACAGCCAGAAAAAACATGGGTACGTCTGACCGAATTCAATCTGATCCAGGAATCTCTAGGCATAGTCGTCCATGGTAGTTCGCCGGTGGAGCCTTCTAGAACTCGCTGATCCAAACCAGATCATTGAGGACAGGCAGCCAGCTGATCTTCGTCTTCACGCGGAAGGAACCCTAGGACAACCACCATTATTCAGGCCGATCCAGCAATCCCCACACCGCCGGCCGGCTTCCAGCGGACGGTACGAGTGGGTCATCCATCAGCCCTTTCGAAGCCATGGCTGAACCCACGGATCGGTTAGAGAGAGACCAAGATGCAGCGTCGCCGCCTAAAGTAACCACCGTGCCGCTTCGAAGTCCGCACCATCGCCCGCATCTTCTCATCCGCGCCTCCCTTCCAAGCCGCTGGCAAACGCCGCTCGGGAGAGCACCACTGCCCTTTGCTTGGATCCACCGGCACCGCCCCTTGGTGTCCACCCCCTGGCACGAAGAGGATTGACGGGGCCACGCAGATTGCCCGCCACCTTCGGCAGCCTAGGTGTGGCCACCACTGCCGGCGAGAGCAGCGGCAGCGGCTGGCGGGATTGCGACGGTGACGGCGGCTAGTGTAACACCCTCGAATCGGCCCTATGCAAGTTTTAGCGCTTCCTGCCAAACCCGCATAGAAACGATTCAAGGACGCCCACCAAGCACTTTCGTGCGGGTGGAAAATGAAGTAATATCATTACACAATAGTCCATGATGGAACCCATAGAACAGATATATATACAGCAACGACTCACTGAGTCAAGAATATAGATGTACAGTACAAAGATCCAAATCACCTTGAAAGCGATACAACATCCGAGTACGGATAAGAAGCAAATGGGGCTAAGAGCCCTGAAAAATAACCAATGGCGTCCATAACCCTGCCCAGGCCAAGCCAGAAGGGTAACCCTGCTAACGACGTCGATCTCAAACCTGCTAAAACAAAGGGCAAAGGAAAAAGAGGAGCGTCAGTACTGAGGCCAGTACACGGCGAGGCTAGAATTCGACGGCTCTCGCCTACATAGGTATGGTGGGCTGAAGTGGCAGCGAAGCATGCACTAAACAATCTATAGAGACTCGATTCAACTGTCGGCTATTAGAGAGGAATAAGAAAGACCTATTCGAATCCAACCTAATAGTAACACCAAAACATACCCACCCTAGTATTTCCCCCTCGAAACCACATGAGGAAGTCAAACTGAGGAACTCACACAGTTGGCAGTTTTATTCATTCCATTATAGTTGAAGCACTTACTAGTCAGATATAGATAGCATGAGTCATCTTGATAGCATAAGTAGTGGGCAGTTTTGGTTAACCATTCAGTTGTAGTTGCAGTACTTACTAGTCAGATATAATTAGCAGGTGACATCCCAAACCCAGCAGTTGTTGGCACTTTTATTTCATTCTATTGGAGTTATGATACTTACTAGGCAGGTATAACATGACGCGATACACCCCAGTTCCACCAGTTGTTGGCACTTTTATTATCCATTCCATTTTAGTGAACCTGATTAGTAGTCACATATTAAGTCAAATTTATAGCACTACTTTAGTTATGCTTGTCTATGATCGAGATACTGTGCTCCAAGTCATCCATAACCGCGGACACAGCTTTCATAAAGATTTACCCTGTAGGGGTGCACAAATAGCAACACACACACGATCAACCTCGGAAAAACCAAATCAAAACCCAACGAGGCTTTCACGATAAAGCAATCACAGGATTCATAAAATATTTCAGGGGGGCACCCCACTAAGCTACCCGCAACAAAGTTGGTCGGCTCTGGAATGGACCCAGGGTTTGCGAGAACGGCTGTAAATGACTAGGAACCCGAAAGTGTGACTGGGCTTGTCGATACCGCGAAATCGTGCCGCGATCCAAAACAGTACAGGTGCTCCACGCACAATCGTAAATAAAGCAGTAAAGCATGGCATAAGTACAGGATAGTAATAAAACCCCAAACTAGTTTGTGGCTCCAAGAAATAAGAAATGAATCAAGCTCTGGCTAAGGGGATTCATGGTCCCATATGCGGATAGTGCGATAGTCAAGGAACAGGTATCAAGTACTCGAGGCCTACGGGACACAAGTGAGCGGTTAAAAACCAAATATTTGCTATTGCCCACCGATGCCTCTGCATTAGTTATATCTATTCCCATCAATTAATCAAGTTGTATTTAAAGTCATGATCATCTCCACCATTAAGCGTCTCCACCATTTATCATGTGCCAACTTGTCATCAACGGTGAAACGACAACGACGCGAAGCAACACATAAGCAAGCAACTACGACTCGCAAGGCTGACTATCTATCAAACAATAGGCAATAGGATGTGTCCATGGCAATATAGGGGTTGCAAGGAGTATAAATGGTGCACGAAAACTAAAGCATCGCAACACGGATAGCAATAGATCAACAGGAGAAAATAAAGACTATAAAAGCAAAATAGGTAGAAAGGGGGAGATGCTCGCCTGGGAAACACTGCCGAAGGTTCATATCCGAAGAACTTGTCAATACTCACATCCACTCAACGGCCTAATTCGCAAAGAACAAAACACTAAAAGAAACACCGGATGCAATATTTAATACTACGGTAGAAGAATCGGCATGTATATGATATGATGCATGACATGGCAAGGATGCGATGCAACTAGGCAATATTAAGCGGAATCGGGGTCCCGACAATTAATTAATAGGTTCATGTTATTTAGCTACCCCGCAATTTAAATGTTGAATTAACAAGGCAAAACATGGCATCGGTTCGCTACACAAATTTAAATGGAGCCGATATAAGACTAGAAAAGCCCTCATATAGTCTCCATATTTAATTATGAGGTGGATCAGCTAAAAGCTCCCAAACCAAAATATGTATGCAAGCATGAAGATTTAATATGCAACAAGATATATGTCATTAACAAAATAGGAGTCTCTGAAAGGGAATCACATTAGGGTATCGGTGATCTTGGGTTCACCGAGGGTCGATGGGGTTCGGTCTTGGCAGGATCGATCTTCGTTCTCCGGGATCGGGGTCTTCGGTTCCATATGGTAGATCTTGGGCTTCCGACGTCACCGGATCCATGTAGGCGCACTTGGGTCTCGGCATCTTCGGGTCCAGGGCCAGAGGACTTGGCGTACGTGAAGGAGGTCTCGGCCATCTTATACGTGCAGCAGCTCATGCCGTTCGGTGTGGGCGATTCTCGGAGTAGTTCTTCATGCCGGCTCCAGACGCTGGACTTGGTGTATCACGCGGCACCAGAGATCTTTGGATGGCACGGCTTTCAGCATCATACGATCTCGATCGGAGGCGATCTCGATCAGGCTAGCACCACATTACAGGGACAGGTCCCAAACAGACATTTCCCCAAACACCTTGCGAGACATGCTCGGGTAGGCGGCGGCGACTATTACACGGCACAACAGACGAGGTGGGAAAAGGCGTTGGCCCCTGCGAATCATGGGTGATAGAAGGCGCGAGGTCGGGCCTTCCGCGGCGAAGAGGTTGACCGAGGCGACGAGGTAGGACGAAGGAGTTCCTGGCGTGGGGCGCGCTGGCCAGGGACTTGAGGAGTAGTGCTCACCGCAGACGGTGGTCGAGGCAGGTGGCTCGGGCGTCGCTAGCTCGGTCGGGGTTGGGCTTGAAGGCTCGCGCGCGGCCGGGCCGGGCTTCGACGAGGCGGTGACGCAGAAGGGCGCCTTGGGCAAAGCGCCTGCAGGACCGGCAAGCCTTGGCGTGAGGCGCCCGATCGGGCGGCGAGACGCAGGGCAGCGGCGAGGCGCCGCGTCCTTGGCGACGGGAAGAGCGGAGGCGCCAGCGGCGGGTCCCGACGAGCGAGTGACGGCGGGCGGTGACGCGCGGCGGCGCTCGCTGGGCGGAGGTTAGGCGACGTCTGGCGGCGGGGATCGCGAGGTGGGTCGCACTGGCGGCGGCCAGAGGCATCGAGGGAGAGGGGGCCCACACGAGGAAGGGCGCGTGCGGCCAGAGGGCACCTGCGGCGGCGGCAGCGAGCGGGGGAATGCGGCTCGGGCTCGCGAGATGGAGTGAGGAATGAGGGTAGGTGGGGACGAGATCGATCGGGGTGGGTGCGTGTGGGACCAGGAGGTGGGCCGGCTGACGGGATCGGGGTGGTAGCATGCGTGTGAGGGTGCTACGTCACTGGACCTCCTTGCGGTGCACTGCGGGGTGTGTTGCGCACTGCGCAGTGTAGCGTGTGTGTGTTCGGGTCGGTGTGGTGGATCCGGGTGTGTGCGTCGTGTAGTGGGTCTAGGGTTAGGACAGACTAGGGTTTAGCTGGGTCAGGTTTTAGACGGCCCGGGTAGCAGGTAGTCTGGTTCGGTTAGACCTCTAGCCTGATCGGCTGGACTGCCTTCCCGGGATTTTATAAAATATGTTTTTGTTTTAAATATTTTTTTGATAAATAGTTTTAGACAAATAAAAGATTCGGAAGTGACCGGGTTTCGATTTGAAATAAAGACGAGAATATTTAGAAAATCAAGATAGGCTTTTGGGAAAATTGTTTTAGGCAGACTTATGCACGATGATATGACCATTCTCAAATGCAATATGGTATGATGACATGAGCATGTAGGCATGATAATACACAAAATAAAAATAACACGTGATTTTCTAGTAGTGATTTTACCGGGTGCTACAGCTAGGGACTGGATGGGGCGCCCCGGAGCCGGCTCGCGCGAGCGACCCAGGAGCGATCTTTTTTTTTTTGCATGTATGCTTTTTGCCGTGTGTATTTTCTTTTTTTTCTGATACCACAAGTGGTGGAACAAAAGGAAAAGGCACGAGCGTGCACGCGTGTCGAAATACTTGGTCTATACCCAGTGTCCTCTGATACCAATGTTTGATTTTCCCAAGGAGAAACACACACATGTAGTGGACCCAAGTATTTTGGTTCTCGGTTGACAATCTTTTGCTTCGGTCTGTATTTCTCATATGACAATCTAGCTACAAGGGATACACATGCAATCAACTAGAACTTAGGTGGCACTAATGCAACTCTTTGGCTATGATGTCATGTTATTTTGAAACGGGAACGTAGTCCCGGACTATACATCGATTGATGCATGCGGCCTTTTATTACTTTATTAAAAGTCATAAAGTATTTAGCTTATGACATCATGGATCGCTCAAAGTCTCAGCATGAATAAGCCATCTAGTAAAAAGACATAACATGGTATGATACTGAATTAACATGTTATCTTGTAATCAGAACACCAGCTGCACTGATTGTATAAATCACGTGCAACCATTTCCAGTTGGTTGCACCCAATATCCAAAGTATGTCGTTTCATTGTTGGCTGCAGGTATGACCACGTATGGGTTCAGTGAGTATGAGTGTAATGACCTGCATAAAAGAAGTAGAATTTGTATTTGTAACATAACTAAATGTGAAACTAGATATATATAACAAGGTTAACTCCAACGCAGTGGACGCTGCCCGGCAAGGCATGCGCAGTGCATGGAGGCGAGGGGCCATGCATCTTGAATCCTGCTCTCTCCCCAGAGTGTCCTTGTTTCCGACGGGGTTCGGGCAACTATGTTGACACATGTGGGTGGCATCCTGGCCGGTGGTATGGCATAGGGTCCCTATGCATTTGTATCTTTCCGGTGGAAGGAAGCATCGTATGTATCTGTCGGCTTCATGGTTTGAGGTTGAATGTGGTGTGGTGGCTTGCGTGTTCGTGCACAAGATCTGTTGTTTGGTGATTTTGGTTTTGCTTGATCCATTTTGTGTCGTCGGGCTGGGGTCCCACTCACAAGTGGCAAGTGTGATGGTCCTCTGCTAGGTTCCTTGATTGGCACACAGGTTGGGTGTCCTAGTGGCGACTTGGGTCTCGTCCACCATGGCGGTACTGAATGACACGCTTCTTGATTTTCCATTCAGCTCAGGATCCAGCAGAGTGTGTGGTGGTCGGTGAGTGCGGTGTCAGAGAGTGGTACACTGTGTGGCATGCAAGGCCTTAGGAGGGAGCTTTCCACCATGCCGCTACACCAATGGCAGTCTCCACTCGATCCCCTCTCCATCTATCTCCAAAAAGGTGCTTGTTGGGGTGCCGTGACCACAAAGGGTCCAACAAGCATATATATTGTATCATGTTTGTCGAGGTAGGGTATTGCCCATCGTCAACATGCTTTCCAACATAGTGGTGCCAAATCTTTTTTTAACTTGGACAATGGGGTAAAACCCCACAACATTTATTTATTAAAAGAGCTAAAATCTAGAGGTCATGGAGCACAAATAATTACAAAACAGGCTAAAGAGCCAGGAAAAAAAGCAAAACAACAACATAAAAAAGGAAGCTAAGCTAAGGAGTCAATCCATCTTGACATAGTTGAGGAACGCTTGGCCTTCACCCTATCCACATGTTACATCATGGATAAAAGCATATTTCCAAGCTCTAAAACTAGGCATGACTTTCTGGAAAATGGCCTCTTTTCTTTGCTTCCATATATGCCAACAAGCCAAAATTACTACTTCAGTAACAAAAGGATGACCAAAATCCTTCCTAGATCTTGAGAAGACTTCCTCAAAAGAATCTCCATGCTCCCATTGGACCTGCAGATAGTTCCATATCCTGATGCTAAAGCTACACTGAAAGAAAAGATGTGTCTAGTCCTCAGTCACACAGCAGGGGCACATGACACAATGAAACTCCCTAGTGACATTGCAATTTCTCTGGCGCAACATGTCTCTAGTATTGAGACGATCACTAACCACAAGCCAAGCAAAAAACCTTTAATTCTCGACATTTTCTTGCCTTGTCATTACCATGAATAAATCTTGCTAGCCTACATTTCTCTAAAACAATGATGATATTACTTGCTAGATGTGTAAGTGCATTCCATATGGTAACCCATTCATCCTTCCCTGATTGAGACTGAGACGATCTTTGTTCTAAGTTGAACTTGACGGCGCGCTGTCTGTAGGTAGAGCTAGGCATGGGGAGCCCCACCTGACCCAAAATCCCGAAGCCCAATAAGAAAACCCCAAATAAAAACTTAAAACCTGGTACACTATGACAATGTCAGCGTTACAGGACGCTTTATATCTTCCGAGCTACAATGGTGAGAGCTGTGAAAACTGTTTAGGCGGTGCTTCTAGGCCGCCAAAAGAAATTCTGTAGCGGAAAGTATATCCGGCAGATTTATTTAGCACCACTTAGTTTTTGCACCATGATAGATCAACAAACAGTGCAAATTAGGTGCCACGGAAAGTACATGATGTCCCACTAACTAGTTTTTTTGTATGTAATACCAAGCACAACATTAATTCGTACATCATGTAGTCTTTGTAGGCACATGTTTTATTATGGGATGAGGTCAAGCCACAACCACATACACAACGAAGGGCCAAGGGCTTTGTTGAGATACCCTAGTTTGTGCATAATTTGTGGGGTTTCTAAACATGTTATTCTTGAAGAGAATTTAATTTAATTTTTTATTTAAAAACTTTGCATGTACGACACGTAAATTCTCCATCCAGGAACAAAAAGCTTGGCAAAATGAAAGAAGTACCGACTATGGTATGGTAGAGTTAACCACGCACTAGTGAACAATGAGGAGATCATTTCATGATCCTTGACACAGAGAGAAAAATCTTTAAGGTAGTTGATGTTGGTTGAGAGTTTTTGACTAAAATTTGGTGAGATTGCAACAAACTATAATATCGATCACAGCTAGAAACAATCACTCCTACAACAAAAAACAAAGAAGTAAAACACCTCTCTAGCTCATATTTTTTATAAAAATAATATAGTAATATTAATAAGATATCAAGTACATCCTCTCTACAAGACTTTTAAGAACGAGTACAAGAATTTTCCTCTTGTTAAGTACAAAGCCTAGTTTTCAAGGATAAATTGCATCAGTGCTAGGAAAAGAGACTGGTCATGATTTGGATTCAACTGTTGGATTTGTAGATCCACTCTCCCAACCAATTGAGCTACGAAGTGGGCTATCTTTCTCACACGAATGAAACGCTAAAGAAGATGCAAATTCCAAATGGTGTGGCTGAATGCAAATGTGTGACCAGACAAACCAGTTTACATGCAACAACCATCGCAAACTACTCACTTGATCATGAATATCCGGTGTTTCTACATGCAAAAGGGGCAAGGGGATTCCTATATATAGCTAGCCTATATAAGCACGGTTTATGATCGGCGCCAACTCCTTTCATTGTCTAGGATGTTATACTAATGCCGAGTAGGAAATTGGAGAAAAACAAATTATCCTACCTAGCAAGAGTCCAGCAGTCATGCCACTAATTCTATGCTTAACTGCAGATCTGCTAGCCCCCTTATTGTTACCAAATCTTAATACAGGGCGAATAATATTTAACATGAGGTTAAAAACATGCTTAGTAAGTTCCTGAAGGCAGCAATTAATATATAGGTTACCTCCTTATAATTTGTCTTGCTGATCGCCACTAGGTCACAACCTTGTAGATGAAGGAATGAACATCCAGATAAGTTGACCAGTACCCCACTGGTCATTGTTCTGCTTTGCGATGAGTAGTGCACATGACATCTCTTTCCACTTCACCACGTACCTTGCCTGTCTTGGGTACAGGCTTATGCCAAACTCCCATCTATGAGATAAGGGTCTGCTGTCTCCGTGAACCGTTTTGCTTCCATGTTTTTCATTTAATTTTATGGTAGTTTTCAAGATAAGTGTTGCATGTGTACAATTATTGGTGCATCTATTGTGAAAGAGTACAATACACCATTGATTCCATAAACTCGGGCCGAAAGGACATTTTATTCCATTAGGTAAACACGCACATACTTGTTTAAGCGATAAACGTTGGTTAAAAAAAGCTTGGACAAGGAGTCTGAGGAAATTTCGAAGTGTGTCGCCGATCCTACCACCATGCTACATGTCGGCCCTAGCTAGGGGAATCCAGGCAAAGATATCGAGGGCAGCTCGGCGATCCTCCCCGGTCCAAGAACAATGGTGAGGCAGTGAGGCGCATGGGATGCGGATATAGGGTGCAAAGGAGGCAGGCACGGGCCGGGGAGAGCGACAGGAGGGATGCGAGGGTGGCGACGAAGATGAGGGACGTGTGGGAGCTTCAGAAGCGAAGTCGGCTGGCAACATAGTTGATGTAGACAGCACTTGCATCATCCTCGTAGCCAAACATACGGCCAAAGTTGCCCATGGGAGAAAAAAGGAGAGGTAACTACTGATGTGCGTGCTTGCGAGACTTAGGATTCGGCTGCGCTCGCCTACATGGTATGGTGGGGTTAAGCGACAATAAAGCTTTGCTCTAGAACAACTTATAGAAACACGCTACAACTTGTGATAGGGATAAGAGAACTCTATATAGAATCATCTATAACTCACACCAAACATAATCCATCCTGAGATCTCTCCCTCGAACTCAAACGAGAAACAATCCAAGCGAACTCATACGTTGGTAATTTTATGGGTTATTTAGTTTAGTAGACTAATTACTAGTCAAATCATTATCATAAATTAGTGTAAGTTGTATATGATCAAAACACGGTGCTCTTGACTAGTCCATAACCGTGAACATGACTTCTCAAAAATATTTACCCTGCAAGGGTGCACCACTGTACCCATACATGTTCTATCAATCCAGTCAAGCAAGATAAAAATATATGCCATAAGGATATCTCAACACGAAAACTGTCACATCCCTACAAACAAGTCCGTGGAGCCATTCTACCTCAGTTTTATCCCTACGAAGATTCCAGCCGAATCTCCAAGATGACACATGCATTTGCGTCTACGCATTAGATGGAAGTATGGAACCAAACACTCATATGCGGAGTCAGACCACTTCCGCATTGTACTACTCATGTATGTATGTCTTGTGGCCAGATCCTCCCAATAGTATCCGTATCATGTACTCCCTCTGTTCAGAAATATAAGACGTTTTAGCTTTGTGAAATAACTGTATCTAAACCCTTTTTAGTGTATAGGTTCACTCTAAACCTTTATGAACCTATACAAAAAAAATGTCTAGATACATTCGATTCACAAAGCTAAAACGTCTTATATTTCTGAACGGAAGGAGTAACATACAATGTATGATATATTATTCTTATGGTCGTAGTAGAATGACTAATTATGGTCCCTCGACAAGAAACAATTCCGGTAGTAATAACCCCACGAGTGGTTAATGCGTTCAATCTCAGAACAGAGTCAAGAACAACATGTCATATGCGACACGAGTGAGAGGGAGCGCAAGACAGTTTCTTTCGCAAGACATCCCACAAGTGCCTTATCATGATTAGTTATTTCCTAGAGAAAACTAATTAATTAATTAATCATAGTAGAAAAATGAAAACAACCATGTAAACCACCCGTGAGACAACGAACAGCGGTACTACAAACGCACAATGACCGGCAAGTCCAGCTAACTACTCAAGCAATAGGTAATAGGAAGTAACCACAAGTAATGATACGAATAGCTAAACCATCGCAATAAAGGCTAGCAATAGAGAGAGGCAAAGTGACAATTAAATAGATAGCACAGAAGAGTCCTCGCCTTGCAAATAAACCCAAGGTAGGATAGAAGCATAACATCCAAAGAACCGTAGAGGTACTCCTTCGTGCACTCCTCTGTATCGTCCTCTGTCAGGAAAAACCAAAACCATACGAAAGCAAAAAAAAATACAAAATCAACACAAGGTAAATGCAATGCAATCAAGGGATGATGCATGGCAAGGTCAAATGATGCAGTTCGAATTTTAAACAACAAGTGGGTCAATGTTAAGCGGACATTTGCGTTTAATATGCAAGACCAAAATTATTTTGCACACATTTATTTAGGTTTTGTTTGCATAACATTTTCATAGTAATGAATAATAGCTCTAAATGCATGATGGATGGTAGAACCGAATTCCTTGCATTTTCTAATAATTTTAGACATATCACAGGTGAACACAAAAGTATGACCGCTCAAACCGTTATAGGGAAGAGATAGACCGCAATCATAGGGAAGCCATTGCACGTCTGCTCGTTAAACATCCATATTTGGTTTTGTTTCTACATGCAATAGGGTAATACAAAGTCCTATGTAAGAGCATCTCCAATTGACGCGACTGTCTAGAAGCGCTAAAATATTTTTAAAGCGGCGGTTTTGCACTCTTCGCACGCTGTGCTAGCTGCCGTTTCACCGAGCGCGCTAAAATGCAGTGCGCCACAACATGTGCAGTAAAAATGCAACACGCGACTGGCTGGAGCTTGACCAAAATATGAAAATGAACACAACATTACAAAAGATCATGAGCATAGTTCAAATCCATGGCATAGTTAAAATCAAGTTGAACACAAATTAAGTTCACACAACCAAGTTCAACACAAATTAAGTTCACACTAGAAAAACTAATCTCAAATAAATCTTGTACACAATTTTACATTGAGATTCTACAAAATAATAAATACACTAAGACTATGGTACTAATATTATGCATTGTAGACATGGCATCATATATTAGTACATATACATGATACTATTATATGATACTCCCTATTGCGACTAGTTTTACCTTGAAGTGTACCATGTCCTAGATAAGTATAGTATCATGCAGAACTCAACCACCATGTCGTGACACGTACGCTGGGGAGGAACATGCCACTAGTCTCTCACCGATGCGGGGGACACATTGCACAAAGTAAAGGGACCGTAATTCTTGGGGGCTATTTGTTTTACCTTTTAGAAAATTGGTGCTCGCTAAATTGTAGGGCTTAAAAAAATTCTTCAAATTCTCTCCCTTCCTTGAATCTTTTTGAAAACTAAGAAATGGCATAGCTCGATTAAACTTAATTATGCAAAAATTCCATCCTTGTCATGTGGTGTGGCTCTTAGGAGACAAGAGAGGTCACACTATCTTGTGTCCTGGATATAGAACTGCATGCTCACAAGATCGATATGACTGAAGGGACTAGCGATACATTTATGTTGGAATCTGGGTTACCATAGCAATGTAGGAGAGTCTGAAAATATTCTAGTGAGTGTTGGAGCCTGAGTTAGTGTAGTGGTAGTACTTTGGTAGAGTCTAGAGTATTCTAGGGAGCGTTAGTATAGTAGTAGTGTTCTACTAGAGTCTAGATCATTCCAGTGTATGAGTGAATATGTAAGGCTAAGTTGTGCTATATATAAGAGGGTGTGGAGGTCCATGGGACTATGCCCATCCAGATTTTTTCCCCAAAGCCAACATGGTATCAGAGCTACGCTCCTCCTATCCCTAGCTACCACTGTTCCACTGCTCAGCACCCACCCCGGCTCTTGTTGTCAACAACAGCAGGCACATTGTAGTCACCCAAGCGGCTGGAGGCCACACCATATTGCTCTCTGCAGTCAGTAGCCACCTCGTGTTGCACGGTGCGTTATGTGAGGCTTGGTTGCTGCTCTGCATGAGGGTTGCTCAGAAAGCTACTTAGAATGGTGCAATTGAGGTGCTGATAGGAGGATAGTAAGTTGGCGAGGTTGGATTTGGGGACCAAGAGAAACTGAGGATGGAGGAGGACCTCTGATCTGGTCGGAGATGGGCAGATGTTGAGGCGATGCCAGCGGTAGTGAAGTAGTTGGGCATCTGTGTTATGGAGGTGATGGTTGTAGCGCAGTGGTGGAGCTTGAAGATAAGATGTTGGTAGAGGTGTGGTAATGTAGATGGTAAGGGAGGAGCTTGATGGTGATGCTGAAATTGTGTTGCTGGAGTTGTCCAAAAGAGATGGTAGAGGTCGTGGTGACCGAGGTGAAGATGGCCGGAGGGTTAATGGAGAGGAGGTAGAGGTCAAGCATGTGACCGTGTTGGAGAGATGGAAGGCATGTGGAGGTCAGGAGAGTGTGGAACTGTGGATAGCTGACCGGTGAGGTGAGGCGGCTGTGGCCCTGTAGGAGCTGTTGTTGAGGTGAAGCAGCCATGGTTCTGCAGGAACCAAATTTGATGAAGAGGCAATGGCGATGCTCAAGCTGATGATGGAAGGCGTGTGGTGCCACTGTTGTAGGCGCCGGTGTGAGAAGGCGCATGGTTGGAGAGGCAACAGTGGACCAACACAAGAAGGATTAGAGGTGGCTAGCTTGATGCAAAGTTTGTGCATGGTGATGTTTATGGTGAGGCGGTTGTGGCTCTGTAGGATCTGTTGTGAGGTGAGGCAGCCGTGGTTCTGCGGGAACCGGAGTTGATGAAGAGACAATGATGATGCTCAAGCTGACGAGGGAAGGTGTGTGGTGTCGGCGTTGTCCGTGCCGGCGTGAGAAGGCGCATGGTTGGAGAGGCAACAGTGGACCAACGCAAAAGGATTGGAGGTGGCTAGCTTGATGCAAAGTTTATGCATGGTGATGCTGTTGTTGATGCGGCATGTGGCGTAGCTTGAACGGTCAGTTTTGGATGGGTGCTTGACCACAAATGGTGAAAGACAAATGGAGCAAGAGCTAGAGTAAAATACTCTCATGTATCTGTGGGCGCTTGTAAGCTAGAAGTGTAGTGGTAGTAAGCGCCATAGAGTTGTGGCAAGATGGTCATGGTGACTGACCCATGCCCATCTTGAGGGGGAGTGTTGGAATCTAGGTTAGCATAGCAATGTAGGAGAGTCTAGAATATTCTAGTGAGTGTTGGAGCCTGAGTTAGTGTAGTGGTAGTACTTTGGTAGAGTCTAGAGTATTCTAGGAAGCGTTAGTATAGTAGTAGTGTCCTACTAGAGTCTAGATCATTCCAGTGTATGAGTGAATATGTAAGGCTAAGTTGTGCTATATATAAGAGGGTGTGGAGGTCCATGGGACTATGCCCATCCAGATTTTTTCCCCAAAGCCAACAATTTATATTTCAACACTCTCCTGCATTGTGTGCCTCTCTCATGCCTAACCGTGGACCAAAGTGGACTACAATATTTTTATTTTACATTGTGTCAGCGGTGAAAGGACCACTACGGTCGACTAGAGGGGGGTGAATAGGAGACTACCAAATTTTAGCATTTTTCTTAAAATTTAGGCTTTGCACAATTTGAAGTTCTCTAGATATGCAACTAGATAAGTAACCTAAAAAAGAGATACAACAAGTAAACAAGACGGTAATTGCAAGTAGTAAAGTAGAGGAACGAGTAAACCGGCGAGAGACACGGAAATGATTCCCGTAGTTCACTTTCAAGGAAGTTGCGTCTATGTTGGAGAGGTGTTGGGGCCACACAAGGTCACTCAAGCGCCACAAAGACCTCACCTTCTTCTCCGGTGTACTTACCACAAAGGCGAGCCCACGTTCTACTAACCGGTGACCTTGAAGGCGCCAACCGAAACCTTTACAACAAGGTTGAGGGCAAGTCTCCACAACTCAATTGGAGTCCCCCAACGACTCCAAGAAGCTTTACAATGAATGCTCGAGCTTCAAGGATGTCCTACACCGTCTAGGGTTCCAAGAACCCAAGAGTAACAAGATCCACAAAAGATGGGTGGGGGAAATCAAATTCCCTTTGGTGGAAGTGTAGATCTAGGCCTCCTCCTCCACTCTTCAAAAGATCAAGAGTTTTGGTTGGGTAAAGAGGGAGATCTAGCAAGACTGAGCTCTAAAATTAATGGAGGAGAGAGAGTGTTGAAGAGTTTGATGGAGAGGAGGAAGAGGTCCCTAAATAGGCCCCATCAAAACGAGCCATTTTTCTGTCCGCGACGCCACTGGTACTACCGGTGGTGCACCGGAACTTATGGTGAGGCCAGCTCCAACGGCTTGAAGCCAGTCGAACTTGCCCCAGAGTACGGGTCGGAAATTCTGACTGGGTGTGGGCGGAATTTCACACCGGTACTACTGACCCAACTTCCGCCCAAGTTCCATCAAATAGCTCCTCTAAAACAGAGAGGGTACTAAATAGATGCCAGTCTTCGATGGAACTTGACCAGAACTAGGCCCGGTAGTTCTGGGTCACGAACCCTTGACCGGAACTACCGGTGGATCCCAGCGGAACTACGCCCACATGTACCATAGGGAAAAGCCCGCGGGAGTGACCAGGCAGTGCCAGACGGAAGTTCCGTTCGGAGACAAGCAAAACTTTTGACCGATACTACCGGTCAACTTCCGACTCAAGTTCCGTCAAATAACACTCTCAAATAGAGAGGCTACTGAGCTGATGCATGCCATCAGCAAAACTTGACCGGTACTTGTGGAGGTACTACCCCCAGCGCCCGCCTCGCAAAAGCTTGCGGGCGGAACTACCAGTGAGTGATCGGTACTTCTGATCAGGAGGAAAACAACTCAATACCTCAAGAAGGACTCTCTCTCGCTGAAAACTGCGAGGGCTATGGAGGTGCATATATGGTTTGTGCAAAAAAGTGATTCCCAGAACCTTCCGAGGTGGATCCCCTCTTGATAGTACGGGATCCTAAAACAATAAAAAGAGAGAAAACCGAAAAGAAACATCGTCTTCAAGAGTCCTTTCAAGAGGTGTCCACCAAACGCAAAGTGCTTACAAATGATTCCTGCAACTTAGGCACACTATTAGGGCATAAGAGGAGTTTTCATCAACACCAAAACACACAGAGAGATCAATGCCCTTTCAATCTCCCCCTTTTTGGTGTTTGATGACAACCCCATACGATTTGCATAGATATGGAAGGTGAAGGATAGAATGTTGCAAAGAAAAAATAGGCTCCCCTAGATGTGTGCATGATGTGAAATTTTCTTATGGAATGCAACATACACACACAAGGAAAGACTCCCCTTTCCTTTACAAAACTAGACAAATGCCAAGATACACGAGAAAGTGAGAGAGACCATACCGTTGCACCAAAAAACATATGGTGAGAGATAATAGAATAGGAAACAATATAGATAACTCCACCATATGCAACCAACCACAAGAATACCACAAGGAGGTCACATAGATACGATACCAAAGAACATAGTCTCATACATAAAGTACCACAAATAACAAGGTCCACAAGCACACATATAGGAATAAAAATCTTCATGAGCATAAAAGGATCAAAGCAAGAACGAGCTCGTGACATACTGATACATTGCAAATATATCTATAATTTTTTATGTTCCATGCTTGGTTTTATCCACTTTCTTGTGTTTCGTTCCAACTTTGGAGTATTTTTCATATGATTTCTTGGAATAACCTATTAACAAGAGCCACAGTGCCAGCTGCCTGTTTTCTACTGTTTTTGGTTCTAGGAAAGTCAGAAAATGAATATTCTCGGAATTGGACGGGATAAAAGCCAAAGTGCCTATTTTTCCGGAAGGGATCAAGTGCCAGAATACGAGACGGATAAGGGCAGGGGCCGGCCACACCACCTGGCCGCACGGCCAGGCCTAGCCCGCGCCAGGGGGTGGTGTGGTGGCTCCCGGCACCCCCTCGGCCTCTCCTTCCGCTTATAAGTTGCCCTCGGGACGAAAACCCTAAGTACCCGATCAAAAATCCACGAAAGAGTCTGTAGCCATTGTCATCTCCATCCCTAGATCAGGAGGGATCTGAAGCTCTTTGCGGCACCCTGCCGGAGAGGGGAATTCACCCTGGAGGCCTTCTTCATCACCATGCAAGCCTCCGGTGTGATGCGTGAGTAGTTCATCCTTGGACTACGGATCCATGTAGTAGCTAGATGGCTGGTTTCTCCTCCTTTGTGCTTTCATGTTTAGATCTTGTGAGTCTGCTCATGATCAAGATCATCTATTTGTAATTCATACATGTTGTGTTTATGGGATCCGATGGATATTGAGATGCTATTTCAGATTGATTATTGATTCTATCATGTCTTTGTTATTTGAGATCTTGCATGCTTTCCGTTGTTAGTAGCTATCTTGGCCAAGTAGATGCTAGCAACTCCAAGAGTTAGTATTTATGCTCGATAGTGGGTTCATGCCTCTGGTAATCTGCGGAAGTGACAGAAATCTCTAAGGTACTAGATGTGTTGTTGCTACTAGGGAGAAAACAACAATCTTTTGTTCATAGAACAATCGTATTGTTTACTTTACACGCAGTTTGTAAAGCAATAATCTGTTGCTTGCAACTTAATACTAGAGGGGGTTCGGATGATAACCTGAAGGTGGATTATTAGTCAAAGATGCAGTTAGATGGCGGTCTATGTATTATGTTGTAATGCCCAATCAAGTCTCAAAGGAGTCAAGATGATTAGTATATGCATGTATTCCTTTCTCGGTGTTTGTCAATTGCCCCGTTGTAATTTGTTCACCCAGCATGTTATCTATCTAAGGAGAGCCACCTCTAGTGAACTATGGATCCCGGTCCTTTTACTTTACATTAAATCTACAATCTTTTACTGCTTTCTGTTTACTTTCTGCAAAGTTTTACTTCTTTCCATTTGATACGTTTAATCCTTTGTTTTCCGCAAAACACGGTGAGATTGACAACCTCATCGCAAGTTGGGGACAAAGTTAAGTTGTGTTGTGCGTGTCTCCACGCTGCTACTAGCACCGGTAGTGCGCCCTGCCAAAGCTCAGCTAGTAACACCTTTGAGGTGTTTCCTTGCTCCTACTGGTTCGATTAAACCTTGGTTTCATAACTGAGGGAAACTTGCTGCTGTGCTCATCATACCTTCCTCTTGGGGTTCCCAACGAGCTCTACATCAACACCCCGCACCAAGCACTTTTCTGGGCGCCGTGCATTGAGCCATCAAGCGATTTTCTGGCGCCGTTGTTGGGGAGTCAAGGACATCTTCACAAGGGGAGTCCCTCATAACCAATCTCTTTACTTTGTTGTTTTTGTTTTGCTTAGTTTTCTTTTTTCTTTGTTTGCTTGTTTTGTTCTTCAAAAACACAAAAAAAATAGTTTTACTTGTTTGCTTTCTTATTTGAAAACCCAAAAAAAATGACTACCCTTGAAAACACTAAGTTGTGTGACTTCA
Source organism: Avena insularis (assembly GCA_023614405.1). Classification (NCBI taxonomy): domain Eukaryota; kingdom Viridiplantae; phylum Streptophyta; class Magnoliopsida; order Poales; family Poaceae; genus Avena; species Avena insularis. The sequence continues at coordinate 86,349,578 of CM042696.1, read as the reverse complement.
CTAGCACCAACAACAATGATTTTATGAGCACACCTATTGCTCCACATGTGGCTAAAAATACTTTCTTTGAGATAAAACCTGCTTTGCTCAATCTTATTATGAGAGAACAATTTTTTGGTATTGGTAATGAAGATGCTGCTTCCCATCTAAATAACTTTGTTGAACTTTGTGAGATGCAAAAGCATAGGGATATAGATGGTGATATTATTAAGATGAAATTGTTTCCTTTCTCTTTGAGAGGAAAAGCTAAAGAATGGTTGAATTCCTTAACTAGGAATAGTATTGATTCTTGGACTAAGTGCAAAGATGCTTTTATTGGAAAATACTATCCTCCTGCTAAGATTATATCCATGAGAAGTGAAATAATGAAATTTAAACAACTTGATAATGAGCATGTTGCTCAAGCTTGGGAAAGAATGAAATCTTTGGTAAAGAATTGTCCCACTCATGGACTGACTGCTTGGACGATCATCCAAACTTTTTATGCAGGATTGAACTATTCTTCAAGGGACCTATTGGATTCAGCTGCTGGAGGTACCTTTATGACCATCACCTTGGGTGCTGCAACAAAACTTTTGGACAATATGATGGTTAATTATTCTGAGTGGCATACTGAGAGAGCTCCACAAGGTAAGAAGGTAAATTCTGTTGAGGAAACCTCCTCCTTGAGTGATAAGATTGATATTATTATGTCTATGCTTGTTAATGGGAAATCCCATATTGATCCAAATAATGTTCCTTTAGCCTGTTTGGTTGCTCAAGAAGAGCAAGTTGATGTGAACTTCATAAGAAATAACAACTTTGGCAACAATGCTTATGGTAATAATGCTTATAGGAACAATTTTGGTAACAACAATTATAAGCCATATCCTCCCAACAATGGTAATGCTTATGGAAATTCTTACAACAATAATAAGAGTGCTCCCTCCCAACCGGTGCTGATGTCTTGATCTCCATCTTCATCATCAGTCCACTTGTAATTCTCATCAACCCATTGAGCCTTGGGCATGGTGACTAAGCTCAATTCTAGAGATACCTTAATGTTGAGCTTCCTCATGATGGCCTTCTTCCTCTTGACACTATGCCTCCTGTCCACATAAGCTTGGTACTCATGGTCTTGCATGAAGCAAAAAGTATTCTTAACCTTTATCAACAATGTCTTGGCCCAAGAGGGCTGCCTCTCAAGTTTGGGTGGCGGAACATATGCCTCATGATCATCATCCCTAGAGACATCATGGCTAGCCTCTCTAGCCTTCTATTTTTCAGCCTTCCAAATAGCAGCCTCCTTTTCTTCTTGAGTTCTAGGCTTCTTATGATTTTGCATAGGAAGTTGTTTCTCTTCATGAATGGTGAAGTTCTCATCAGGGAAGTGAGAGTCAGTGACTTCATGCCACTTAGCATTGATGAGAGTCTAAATGTAGGGAGCATAGGGGCACGAGCACTTCTCAATCATACAAAGTCAAATCTCATTGTAGATATAGTTCATCACATCAAGCCTCTCATGGGAATCCTTGTGAAGATAGGTTTGAAACATGAGGTTAATCTGGAAAGCATGAAGCTGATAAAAGTTACCTGCCTTTGGCGCAATGGAGTTTTTATACACATGGCGCATGATGTCATAGACAGGAAGGAGATGGGAGCTTTGACCATTTACACCCCAACCTTCAATGTAGAGAGGCTCCAAAACTTTAGGAGTTGATGTTTTGTCCCCATGGCATCTCCACCCATTTGCTCTGGTGCCTGGTTGAATGGGATACCCAAGAAGAGCCGCATACTCAAACCATTTAGCAGTCAACATCATGTTGTGGGTCATCCACTTCAAAGTCACATCCACGAGGTTGGTATCCATGTGGAGAGTGGAGTAGAACTGGGCAATAGCTCGCTCATCAAAGTTCTGACGATGTTGCATAATCTTGATAAGCCCAAACCTCATGCACATGTCAAGTGCTTCACCAAAGTAAGAAGTCATGCTCTCCATGTGATCCACATTGATGTGTTTCTGAGGGGTAACCACATTCCTCTTGCCCACATAAACTTCAAGATAGATACCCTCTTGTCGACCATTGTGAAAGTAAGGATCAGTGTGAGGTGCACGAGGGACAAGATAGGGATCTTAGGATGAAATGCCATGTAAGCTTCTTGTGACCACTTGGAGAACTTCTTCTATTTGGATGAACCCTTGGTGACTCCCTTTTTGGAGGAAGCTAGCTGCTTCCCTTCGGCCTTGGCTGCACGGCGAGCTGCTACTGCTTTCTGACGGGCCATTTGAGCAGTGGGACGGACAACCTCGGGATCATCTTCATCAATCTATGGAGGAGCGCTTGAACCAGCATGAGGATTGGCAGACCTGGCTATGTAGGCACGAGGGCGCTTGCTGCCATGGAACCACCTGTTGGAGATATGCCCAAGAGGCAATAATAAAAGTGGTTATTATTATATCTTGGTGTTTATGATGAATTTTTACATCCCATGCTATAATTGTATTATAAGGAAACACTGATACATGTGTGTTTTGTAAACATAAAAGAGTCCCTAGTAAGCCTCTTGTGGAACTAGCTTGTTGATTAAATGATGATCATGGTTTCCTGATCATGGACATTGGATGTCATTGATAACAAGGTTATATCATTAGGAGAATGATGTGATGGACACACACTCATAGTAAGCGTAGCATAAGATCAAGTCATTAAGTTCGTATTGCTATAAGCTTTCAAATGCATAGTAACCTAATCCTTCGACCATGAGGTTATGTTAATCACCATCACCGGATGGGTACTTTGATGACATCAAACACTTCTTCGTAACTGGGTGGTCATAAAGGTGTCATTGGGTATTCTGAAAGTATGTGTTGAAGCGCATGGACCAAGATTGGGATTTGTCCATCCATATGACGGATAGATATGCTCTGGGCCCTCTCGGTGGAATGTCATCTAGTTAGCTTGCAAGCATGTGACTAGGTCACAAGGGATGACATAACATGGAACGAGTAAAGAGTACTTATCAGTAACGAGGTAGAACTAGGTATGGAGATACCGACGATCAAACCTCGGATAAGTAGAATATCCTGTGACAAAGGGAAATGGTTTCGTATGTTTATGGTTCTATCGATCACGAAGTCATGGTTGAGTATGTGGGAGCCATTATGGATCTCCAGATCCCGCTGATGGTTATTGATTGGAGAGGTGTCTTCATCATGTCTGCATATTCACGAACCGTAGGGTGACACACTTAAGGTTCGAAGTTGTTTTAAGTAGATATGGAATATGCGTTGGAGACCGAATGTTGTTCGGAGTCTCGGATTGGATCCGGGACATCACGAGGAGATCCGGAATTGTCCGGAGAATAAGATTCATATATTGGGAATCATTTTCTAAGTTAGGAAATGTTCCGGAGTGTTTGTATGGAGATTCTAGAAGGTTATGGAATGTTCTGGAAGGTTCTAGAAGATTTCTTGGAGTTTGCTTGAAAACCAAGAAAGGATCAAGGAGTATTTGTGGGGCAAGACACGGATTCGTGGGGGAGGAGGATTCCTCCCCCCCTCCCAATCCGCCGGCCAAGGATGGAGGGGAGTCCTACTAGGACTCCCCCTCCCATGGCGCCTCCCTCCTTTAAATAGAGGGGAGGGGCGCCACCCCTAGACCTCTCCCATAACAAACCCTAGCCGCCGTCTCTCTCCTCCTCCTTCCCTCTGCTCCGGCTTAGGCGAAGCCCTGCAGAAATCTCTACTCCACCACCACCACACCGTCGTGCTGCTGGGATTCCGTGGAGAAGATCTACTACCTCCGCTGCTCGCTGGAACAGGGAGAGGAAGGTCTGATTCGACTCCGCACGTGTGACCGACTACAGAAGCGCTACCGGAACATGGTGTCGGAAGGATCGTCCACACGATCTTGAGATCGGCAAGTGATCGACTACATCAACCCCGAGATCTAATCTCGTAACGCTTTCGAATCTACGAGGGTTAGTACAGATCTATCTCGTTGCACATGTCTAATAGATTAGATCTTGGCTTTTATCTAGATTAGATCTAGGTTTTGTTCGTTCTTGCGATAGAAAATTTTTGTTTTCCATGCTACGAACCCATCAGTGGTATCAGAGCCTTGTCTATGCGTAGATCTGTTGCACGAGTAGAACATAATGGTTTTGTGGGCGTTGGTGCTCGTGTCGTCTTTTGCTTTGTGTACTTTGCATCTTGCGGTATGGTGGGATGAAGCAGCTCGGGCTAGCCTTACATGTCATCGCACATGAGATTTGCTCCACGCTTGACGTGTAACTTGCTTTGCACAAGTGGCTTTGCGGGTGTCTGTCTCTCCCATCATAGTATAGATCCAATCTACACTTTTCACTCGATAGCACTTGTATCAACGTTGTGGTTCAGTTTCGTAGGTAAGATCCGTTCTTATTCGAAAGCCCCAAACCACGTAAAACATGCAAAGAAAATTAAAGGCGTCTAACTTGTTTTTGCAGGGGTTTTGTGATGTGATATGGCCATCATGTAATTGTGATTATATTTGATGTATGCAATGATCCTTGTTGTAATATGGCAACCGGCAGGAGCCTAATGGTTGTCTTTAATTCTGTTAAGACCTGCGTGTCTATTCATCTTGTAATAGCTTTATTCCAAGTAGTTGTAATAGTTGCTGGTGATGATGGACAACCATGAAGCGGCGCCACTGACCTTGACGCAATGCTGGTGATGATGGAGATCATGTCCGTGCTTTGGAGATGGAGATCACAGGCATAAGAAGAAAGGGCCATATCATATCGAACTAATTATGAATTGCCTGTGATGTTAATCCTTTATGCATCTTGTATTGCTTAGATCGCGACGGTAGCATTATAAGATGATCCGTCTCACTAAATTTCAAGTAATAAAGTGTTCGTCCTTAGTTGGCACCTTTGCTAAGACTCGTCGTCTCGAAGCATCTCGTGATGATCGGATGTGATAGATTCTACGTGTGCATACAACGGGTGCAAGCCAGATTTGCACATGCGGAAACTAAGGTTAATCTTGACGAGCCTAGCATGTACAGACATGGTCTCGGAACACGGAATACCGAAAGGTAGAGCATGAATCATATAAGTGATATGATGAACATGAAGATTGTTCGTCGATGAAACTACATCTTCTCTCGTGAAGATCGGACTTGGTGTAGTGGACTTAGTCCGTGTAATCACTAAGACAATGTGAGGGATGTTGTTTTGAGTGGGAGTTCACCTAGTTAATTTAAGAATTAAAGTAGAACTCAATTTATCATAAACTTAGTCTAAACTACTTGCAAATTTGTTGTAGATTATGGCGAACCTCTCCATCAATTTCAATGCGTTCCTAGAGAAAGAAAAGCTTAAGAACAATGGAAGCAACTTCACAGACTGGCTCCGTGGTCTGGAGATTGTCCTCAGGGTTGGTCAGATGACCTATGTGCTCGAAGCACCGCTAGGTGACCCACCTGCAGATGATGCCACCGATGACGTAAAGAATGTTTACGCCACTCGAAAAAATCATTACTCCACAGTTCAGTGTGCCATCCTGTACGGTTTACAAACGGAGCTCCAGAAGCGTTTTGAGCACCACGACCCGTTCAAGATCATTAAGGAGCTCAAGCTCATTTTTGAGACTCACGCGGCCGTGGAGAGCTATGAGGCCTCTGAAAAGTTCTTTACCTGCAAGATGGAAGAGGGAAGCTCCGTTAGCGAGCACGTGCTCACCATGTCTAGGCACGCAAACAAGCTCCAACAGTTGGGGATAACGATTCCTAATGAGTTAGGGATTCACCGTGTCCTCCAATCACTACCACTGAGTTATAAGAACTTTGTGATGAACTACAATATGCACTGCATGAACAAGACGTTGCCTGAACTATCGTCCATGCTGAAAACTACTGAAGTGGAGATCAAGAAGGAGCACTAAGTGTTGATGGTCAATAAGACCACCAATTTCAAGAAATAGGGCAAGCCTAAGAAAAAGGGCAACTTCAATAAGGACGGCAAGAAAGCTGCCGCACCTGCTAAAAAGCCCAAGGCTGGTCCTAAACCTGAAACTGAATGCTTCTACTGCAAGGGTGTTGGTCACTGGAAGCGTAACTGCCCCAAGTACCTGGCGGATCTGAAGAATGGCAACATCAGGAAGAAAGGTATATTTGATATACATGTTATTGATGTGTATCTTACTAGTAATCGTAGTAGTGCCTGGGTATTTGATACTGGTTCGGTTGCTCATATTTGTAACTCGAAACAGGAGCTGCGGAATAAACAAAGACTGGCAAGAGACGAGGTGACGATGCGATTTTGAAATTGCTCCAAGGTTGATGTGATCGCCGTCGTCATGCTCCCTCTACATCTACATTCGGGATTAGTTTTAAATTTGAATAACTGTTATTTGGTGCGTTAAGCATGAACATCATATTTGGATCTTGTTTATTGTAGACGGTTACTCTTTAAGTCCGAGAATAAAGGTTGTTCGATTTATATGAGTAATATCTTTATGGTAATGCACTGAGATGAATGGTTTATTCTTATTGAATCTTGATAGCGGTGATACACATGTTCACAACATAGATGCTAAGCGAATAAAATTGAATGATAATTCTACATACATGTGGCAATCGCTGCCTTGGTCACATTGGAGTGAAGCGTATGAAGAAACTCCATTCGATGGACTTCTTGAATCACTTGATTTTGAATCACTTGAAAATGCGAAGCATGTCTAATGGGAAAATGACTAAGACTCCATTCTACGGGATAATGGAGCGAGCTACGTGCTTATTGGAAATAATACATACCGATGTAAAAGTGCGGTCCAATGAGTGTAGCATCGTGGTGGATATCGTTATGTTCTCACTTTCACGGATGACTTAAGTAGATATGGGTATGTCTACTTTATGAAACATAAGTCCGAAACTTTCGAGAAGTTTAAGGCATTTCAAAGTGAAGTGGAAAATCATCGTAACACGAAGATTAAGTTTACGTTACGACCACGGAGGTGAATATCTGAGTTATGAGTTTGGCATGCATTTAAAGAAATGTGGCATATTTTCTGATTGACACCGGGAACACCACACGTAATGGTGTGTCCGAATGTCGAATCGAACTCTCTTAGATATGGTTCGGTCTATGATGTCTCTTACAGATTTACCACTATCGCTTTTGGGGATATGCATTAGAGACACCGCATTCACTTTAAATAGGGCACCATCTAAATCCTGAAACGACACCGCATTTAATTGTGGTTTGGTAAGAAACCTAAGTTGTTGTTCCTTAAAGTTTGGGGTTGCGAAGCGTATGTAAAGAAGTTACAACCTGATAAGCTTGAACCCAAAGCGGAGAAATGCGTCTTCATAGGATACCCTAAAGAAACAATTGGGTATACCTTCTATCATAGATCCGAAGGCAAAGTTTTTGTTGCCAAGAATGGATCCTTTCTTGAGAAGGAGTTTCTCTCGAAAGAAGTGACTGGAAGGAAAGTAGAACTCGACGAGATTATTGAACCTTTTCTCGGAATTGAGAGTAGCGCAGCACTGGAAGATGTTTTTGTGCCGCCTGCACCAACTAGAGAGGAAGCTAATGATGGTGATCATGAAATTTCGAACGAAGTTACTACTGAACCTCGCAGGTCAACGAGGGTTCGTACCACTCCTGAGTGGTATGACTCTGCCTTGAACGTCATGTTGGTGGACAACACTGATGACCCTGCGACGTATGAAGAAGCTATGGTGAGCCTAGATTCCGACAAATTGCTAGAAGCCATGAAATCCGAAATGGGATCCATGTACGAAAACCAAGTATGGACTTTGGTGGACTTACCGGGTGGCCGTAAGGCTGTCGAGAACAAATGGATTTTCAAAAGAAAAATAGATGTTGACGGTAATTTTACCGTCTATAAAGCTCGACTTGTCGCGAAAGGGTTCCGACAAATTCAAGGAGTTGACTACGATGAGACTTTCTCACCAGTAGCGAAGCTAAAGTCTGTGAGGATTTTGTTAGCAATCGCTGCATATTTCGATTATGAAATTTGGCAGATGGATGTCAAAACGGCGTTCCTTAATGGTGACATTGAGGAAGAGTTGTATATGGTACAACCCAAGGTTTTTGTCGATCCTAGTGATGCTGACAAGGTATGCAAACTTCAGCGCTCCATTTATGGACTGAAGCAAGCATCCCGGAGTTGGAATCAACGTTTTGATAAAGTAATCAAAAACTTTGGATTTATACAAACTTATGGAGAAGCTTGTATTTACAAGAAAGTGAGTGGGAGCTCTATAGCATTCCTAGTACTATATGTAGATGACATATTGTTGATTGGGAATGATATAGAACTTCTTAATAGCGTCAAAACCTATTTGAATAATAGTTTTTCAATGAAGGATCTTGGCGGCATATATTCTAGGCATTAAGATTTATCGAGATAGATCAAGACGCCTAATAGCACTTTCACAAAGTACATACTTAGACAAAGTTCTAAAGAAGTTTAGAATGGAAGAGAGCAAGAAAGGGTTCGTGCCCATGTTGTCAGGTAAGACCTTGAGTAAGACTCAAAGTCCGCTACTACAGAAGATAGAGAAAAGATGAATAATATTCCCTATGCCTCGCCATAGGTTCTATCATGTATGCCATGTCGTGTACAAGACCGGATATAGCACATATTGTTAGTTTGACTAGCAGATATCAAAGTGATCCCGAATGGAACCTTTGGACAACGGTCAAGAATATCCTAAAGTACCGAATAGGACTAAGGATATGGTTCTTTCTTATGGAGGTGATGAACAGCTTGTTGTAAACGGTTACACCGATGTTAGTTGGAACACGGATCCGGATGACTCGAAGTCACACCGGATAATGTATTATTTTGAATGGTGCTGCAGTGAGCTGGAGGAGTGCCAAGCAAAGCGTTGTGGCGAAATCTTCAACTGAATCGGAATACATAGCTGCTTCGGAGGCTGCACAAGAAGCCATATGGATGAAGGACTTCATTACTGAACTTGGCATGGTTCCCAGTGCGGTGGACCCGATGGCCATCTACTGTGACAACACAGGTGCCATAGCTAATGCACAGGAGCCAAGGTCACATAGCAAGCTGAAGCACATCAAGCTACGTTTCCATGCTATTCAGAGTATGTCCGAGATGGTGACATAAAGATTTGCAAAGTACACCGATCCGAATGTGGCAGATCCGTTGACTAAACCTCTCCCTAGAGCAAAGCATGACCAACACTAGAACGCCATGGGTGTTAGGTATATTACCATGTAATCTAGATTATTGACTCTAGTGCAAGTTAACCACCTGTTGGAGATATGCCCAAGAGGCAATAATAAAAGTGGTTATTATTATATCTTTGTGTTTATGATGAATGTTTACATCCCATGCTATAATTGTATTATGAGGAAACACTGATACATGTGTGTTTTGTAAACATAAAAGAGTCCCTAGTAAGCCTCTTGTGGAACTAGCTTGTTGATTAAATGATGATCATGGTTTCCTGATCATGGACATTGGATGTCATTGATAACAAGGTTATATCATTAGGAGAATGATGTGATGGACACACACTCATAGTAAGCGTAGCATAAGATCAAGTCATTAAGTTCGTATTGCTATAAGCTTTCAAATGCATAGTAACCTAATCCTTCGACCATGAGGTTATGTTAATCACCATCACCGGATGGGTACTTTGATGACATCAAACACCTCTTGAATCGGGTGGTCATAAAGGTGTCATTGGGTATTCTGAAAGTATGTGTTGAAGCGCATGGACCAAGATTGGGATTTGTCCATCCATATGACGGATAGATATGCTCTGGGCCCTCTCGGTGGTATGTCATCTAGTTAGCTTGCAAGCATGTGACTAGGTCACAAGGGATGACATAACATGGAACGAGTAAAGAGTACTTATCAGTAACGAGGTAGAACTAGGTATGGAGATACCGACGATCAAACCTCGGATAAGTAGAATATCGCGTGACAAAGGGAAATGGTTTCGTATGTTTATGGTTCTATCGATCACGAAGTCATCGTTGAGTATGTGGGAGCCATTATGGATCTCCAGATCCTGCTGATGGTTATTGATCGGAGAGGTGTCTTCATCATGTCTGCATATTCACGAACCGTAGGGTGACACACTTAAGGTTCGAAGTTGTTTTAAGTAGATATGGAATATGCGTTGGAGACCGAATGTTGTTCGGAGTCTCGGATTGGATCCGGGACATCACGAGGAGATCCAGAATTGTCCGTAGAATAAGATTCATATATTGGGAATCATTTTCTAAGTTAGGAAATGTTCCGGAGTGTTTATATGGAGATTCTAGAAGGTTTCGGAATGTTCTGGAAGCTTCTAGAAGATTTCTTGGAGTTTGCTTGAAAACCAAGAAAGGATCAAGGAGTCTTTGTGAGGCAAGACACGGATTCGTGGGGGAGGAGGATTCCTCCCCCCCCTCCCAATCCGCCGGCCAAGGAGGGAGGGGAGTCCTACTAGGACTCCCCCTCCCATGGCGCCTCCCTCCTTTAAATAGAGGGGCGGGGGCGCCACCCCCTAGACCTCTCCCATAACAAACCCTAGCCGCCGTCTCTCTCCTCCTCCTTCCCTCTTTAGGCGTGAAGCCTGCAGAAATCTCTACTCCACCACCACCACCACACCGTCGTCTGCTAGGATTCCGTGGAGAAGATCTACTACCTCACGTCACTGAACAGGGAGAGGAAGGTCTGCCGACTCCGACGCAGTGACCGATCATGGAAGCGCTGCGGAACGCTAGGGAAGGATCATCCACACGATCTTGAGATCGGCAAGTGATCGACTACATCAACCCCGAGATCTAATCTCGTAACGCTTTCGGATCTACGAGAGTTAGTATAGATCTATCTTGTTGCACATGTCTAATAGATTAGATCTTGGCTTTTATCTAGATTAGATCTGGGTTTTGTTCGTTCTTGCGGTAGAAAATTTTTGTTTTCCATGCTACGAACCCATCACCACCTTGCCCTGATAAGAAAGCTTGGTCCTTCTCCTTTGTTCACAAGGGGTTCCTCAATGGGGCGGAATAATCCCACACCCATTATTTTTATGGCTTGAGGAGGAATTTCATCACTTGGATCATGAACACCATCTTTCCTCATGAGGGACTCATGTTCTTCATCAAACTTCACATTGCTTGTTTCTTCACTTCTTCCATTGGCTTTGTTCTAGACTCTATAAGCCTGAGATTGATTGGAGTAACCAACGAAGGTACCTTCTTGTGCCTTTGACTCAAACTTTGATAACCGAACTCCCTTCTTGAGAATGAAACATCTACAACGAAACACCCAGAAATATCTAACATTGGGCTTGTGTCCAGTGAGAAGTTCATATGGAGTCTTGTTCTTGTGCTTGTGAAGGTATAGCCGGTTGATAGCATGGCAAGCAGTGGAAATATCCTTGGCCCAAAAGTTATATGGTTATTTGAATTCCGCCAACATGGTTCAGGTCGCATCCATCAAATTACGGTTCTTCCTTTCGGAAACACCATTTTGTTGAGGGGTATATGGATTTGAGTATTGGTTCTTGATCCCCTCATCACTAAGGAACTCATCCAAGGTGTAGTTTTTGAAATCGGTGCCATTGTCACTTTGGATGGAAAGTATTGTAGCATTGTGTTTCTGTTGGACATGATTAGCAAAGTCGATAACGGTTTGTGGAGTCTCGCTCTTGTACTTGAAGAAATAGACCCAAATGTATATTGAAAAGTCATCAACGATCACCAAACAATATTTCTTCCCCCAAGGCTATCATGAGATGGAGGCCTAAAAAGATCCATGTGAAGGAGTTCCAAGCATCGCTCCGTGGTAATTTGATTGAGAACCTTGTGGAGTGACTCATGGATGTTTCCTTCAATACAAGCCCTGCATACATGATCTTTGGCAAAGTAAATGTCTTTTAGTCCAAGGATGTGGCCCCCCGTGTAGAGATTTTGCAAATACTTCATGTTTACATGGGCCAAATAGCAATGCCATAACCATACCACGTCGGATTTAGCATAGAGACATATTGCATGCGTAGTGGTGTTTCCGGAGAAATTAACCACATATAAGACATGCTCTACGTGCCCTACGAAAGCCACCATGAGAGTCTTGCTCCACATGAGGACCACAGAGTGCTCCTTAAAAAGGACGAAAGACCCATAATGTCTAAAGCACGAACAGAAAGGAGGTTATAACCAAGGGTTTTGACAAGCATGACATTAACTAAGGATACATCCGGGGTTACTACCACCTTACCAAAACCCAATACTTGAGAACTTATTTTATCATCATAGGAGACCATAGTATTAGCAAATTTTGGCCTAATCTCCGATAGGATGGACTTGATTCCGGTCATATGACTTATAGCTCCACTATCAAGCACCCATTTCTCACCACCAGAAGCAAAGTCCTACAAGAAAATTAAGCTTTGGTTTTAGGTACCCATTTTGCAATGGGTCCCCTTTTGTTAGTAACAAGGGTCTTTGGTACCCAAATGGTCCAATAATATTCATGAGTATAAGAAATGCTAATGTATTTTGCATAGACATGATCATTAAAAGATTTTTAAAGAACATAGGAAGGGTTGTTCTTCCCGGCAAAGTTGTCACTTTGCATAATGGTAGGACCATCAGCAGGCTCTTGAGCAAAGTTCTTGTTCTTCTTCTTGTTGTTGTTTTTGTTATTCTTGTTGTTGTTGTTTTTCTTCTTATTATTGGGCTTAGGAACATACCCAATACCCTTCTTGTCAACTTGCCCTTTTGCAAGTTGTTATTTCAAATCCTTGTTCTCCTCAATAAGTTTCACATTCTTGCTAAAAGGGTTAGAAGAACAAGGAAAATCTATAATAGGCATAGCGAAAGACTTTGATTGTTCATTGTTCAATTGAGTTTGAAGTTTCTCATGAGCTTCAAAAAGTCCTAAGAATTTGCTCTCCAAGGCGTGGTGTTCCTTTTTGAGTTTCTCAAGATCCTTTAGACATTCATGACTAACACCAAACTCAAACTTTTCATTTTTAAGGACTTTAACCAAAGCAAGAGAATGATCACATTCTTTAATGAGTTTAGACAAGGAAGAATTATGATCATCTACAAGTTTAGCAACACTCTCCTTAAGAGTAAATCTTAGATTTTGTTCATCCTCAAGAGATTGTGAGAGGGAGGCAATTTCATCGGTGGCGTCTATTTCATTTTTACCTAGCAAGTCAATTAGTTCATCATTTTCATCTAGAATTTCCCTAGCATGGTCAAGTTGGTTTGCAAGAGTTTCAAAGCACATTTTAGTGTCATCATCTAAATGCTGAATGAATTCGCACATGCTTACCATCTCCTTCTTTACCTCTAGACCATCAAGATCATGCAAAGGAAGTTCATTTGTAGGGGACTTGGAAGTGGGTGTTACCTCGGTGGCCTTGGCCATGAGACACTTTTGGTTGGGGCGTATGATGTTCTCATTAGGCGAGTCGAAGAGGGACACTCGTGGAGTAGAAAAAGTGGCAATAGCGGCAACTCCCACGATCTCTCCACCTTGACCTTCACTATCATCATCATCATCCACGCCCGAGAAGTACTCTTCATGGACCACCATTTCTCTTTCCTTGTTTGTGAGGTTCTTGTTTGGGAAATTCTTGTTCAATGGATGAGGAGGTCTTGGCTTGCTCTTGCGGATGAGACGACCACCATTGTCTTCTCTATTTTCGAAGCGACATTGGGCCACAAAGTGATTCTTGTCATTGTAATTGTAGCAAGATCTCGCCTTAGGAGCCTTCATAGTTGAGTTGAATCTTGGGTTGTCCCTTGACCTTGACTTCATGACCGGCTTGCTCCAAAAGGCTCTTGATGCAAGAGCCAAGTGCTCGTTGAAGGCATACTTGATGTCCTCTTGAGACCACTCACTAGTGTCTTCTTCTTCATCAAATTCCACCACTTTGGTCTTCAAGGCAAGATTCACCTTTTGAGATCATAGGCCTGAGCATGAGCGGATTCGCATTCTTCTTGGCAGTCGTCATGGCAATGACTTCACTCAAGTCTTCTTGTGATGTCTGATGACCCACAAGTATAGGGGGTGTATCGCAGTATTTTCGAGGAAAGTGAAACCCAATTTATTGATTCGATACAAGGGGAGACAAAGAATATTTATAAGCCTTAACAACTGAGTTGTCAATTTAATGCACTGAAACAATCTTGCTCACAGCAGTTTATCAAGAGTAACAGCTTTTGTAGTAGGAATAGTAAAGTAGCAATGATAGTAAAGTAAAGACAGTAGTAACAATAGCGATAACAACAGGATTCGAAAAGTGGTAGGCATAGGGATGGATGGACGGCGTTGCTGGACAAGACAATTCACATAGCAATGTAACATAGGGCAATTACGATAAATAAGATAAAGCATCCAAGTACTCGATAATCCTAGGCATGTGTTCCATATATAGTCATATGTGCTCGCAATGAGAACTTGCACAACATCTTTTGTCCTGTCAGTCCGTTTGTAGCGTGGCCTCAAGGGAACTACTGGCAATTAAGGTGCTCCTTTTAATAGAGCACCGGAGCAAAGCATTAACACTCCGTGAACACATGTGATCCTCACATCAAAGCCATTCCCTCCGGTTATCCCGATTTCTGTCACTTCAGGGCCATTGGTTCCGGACAACAATGTGTGTATACAACTTGCAGATAAGACCATAAACAATACTATCATAATGAATCAATAACATGTTCAGATCTGAAATCATGGCACTCGGGCCCTAGTGACAAGCATTAAGCATAACAAGTCACAACAAAGTCATAAAGCACTAATAAAAGATACTAGGCACCATGCCCTAACAATCTGATGCCATTACATGAACGATCTCATCCAATCCCTACCATCCCATGGCCTACAGCGGGGGATTACTCACTCATAGATGGGGGAAACATGGATGGTCGATGGAGAAGCGATGGTGATGATGATGGCGATGATCTCCTCCAATTCCCCTTCCCAGTAGGGTGCCAGAACGGAGTTTTTGGTGCTATTTCGTGGAATCTGGTGGTGGCGGTGGAGCGGAACTCCTTCTAGAAAAACATCGAACCCCCCAGAGTTTTTAGGCCAGAAGGCTTCTTATAGGCGAAGAGGGAGACCGAGGGGGTGCCTGGGGGGGCCACACCATGCCCTGGCGCGGCCTGGGGGCACCCGCGCATGGGGGGTGTGGCCAGCCCCTGGCCCTCCTCCGTCTCGTATTCTGGCTCCATGAGTCTTTCGGAAAAATAGGCACTTTGGCTTTTGTCCTGTCTAATTCCGAGAATATTCATTTTCTGACTTTCCTAGAACCAAAAACAGCAGAAAACAGGCAGCTGGCACTGTGGCTCTTGTTAATAGGTTGGTCCAAGAAATCATATGAAAAGTACTCCAAAGTGTGGACAAAACACAAGAAAGTGGATAAAACCAAGCATGGAACATCAAAAATTATAGATACATTTGCAATGTATCAATGTCATGATGTGATAGTTGCTTTTTCCCTTGCCCCTCGGTAGAGTGAGTCTACTTAGCGAACTTGCAGGGCACGGAGATCGATTGATCAATATGCATATCGAGAGTTGATGGTTAACCGTCGGCCCCCCCTTGTCGTGTCCTGGAGGCTCCTCGGGCGGGGAGGCAAAGGGGATTTCTATCATCACATTTTCTCCCAGTGTATGTGGAAGATAAAAAGTGATGCACTTTTTTGATTTGCGGTCCAAATAACAAGAGTCGGCTTCCTTAAGTCCGTTCTTCCTCAGTAGCTTAGTGGTAGAGCGGTCGGCTGTTAACTAAGTGGTCGTAGGTTCGAATCCTACTTGGGGAGATTTGATTCATTCAGAATTCGAATTAATAGTTATAGCTTCTTCTTACTAGCGACCCCTGTCCTTCTCCTTTTTCTTTTTCTAAAGACGCGGCAGAATCGTCAAACGGGACATCAAAAGTGGGAAGTTGATTGTAGGATTTCTATTCCTCACTCTCGTATAGGTGAACTTGGTTTGTTTGATGAAAAGGGATAAGAAGGATCCACTGGGAATGAATGGGAAGACTGGGGTAGTAGCCGGAAGGAATTAGTCTCCACTAGCATAATTCGAAGACTCTCGGCCATCTTCGGCACCTCGTTTGATTGCCTAGTGAGGAGGGGTAACCTCGGCAATGTCCATGGTGAAGGACTTAGGGTTTCGCGGAAAATAGAACGTTAGGGATTTCGTTGGATGTCAGGAAAACAATGGAGTCAAAGTCGCCTGAATATTTGGAAATCGCACTATTACAAGTTGCCTGGGAGTTTTTCGATGTCTATTGTCTAGATCTAAAGTTGGGTGTAATGTTTGTTGTATTGTGTGTCTCTCCTCCTCGTTGGCCCCTCCTAGCCTTTATATATTGGGAGGCTAGGTCTCGGGTACCAATACGAGTAGGTTACAAGCTAGAGTTTGTATCTAATCTAGTCTTGTACTTTCCTTGTCTTATGTCGGCAGGAGTCTGTGTCCTTGTATACTTCGTATCAGCCAAACTGTCATGGGCTTCATGGATCTTGGCAAATCTTCTAGTGAGGCTTCCGTTGGGCCACACCATATATACCAAAAATAGGCACCCGAAGGGTTATGCCCATGTCACCTGGCCAGCCTATTTTGAGCCCGATGGAGATAGGTGTGGCGGTTGTTTGGTTACACGCTTTATAACCTAGGGAGAAAGGCAAAAACAGAGACCATTTGTTTGGTTGTCTCCAAAACAGCTAGTAATGTCACCTCTTCTCATGAGTGGTGAGGTTTCCATACACTATGTAGTACATAAGCAGTTCAACAAAAGGGGGTGGTACTAGTTAATCGCTTCAACAATAGTTACTTGCATATCTGATGCACCACGAGCTCAACACAAAAAACCAACAGCTCGTGATGCATCATAAATTCATCATTGGAGGGGTTAATATATACCACCTCCCCCAATATTACAAACCAGGGATTAGTTTTAAGCAAGGCCTAGCTAAAAAAGGTATACAAGACCACCTCCCAAAATATACATGGCCGCATGAACAGATCATGATCATGGTCGTCAATAGCAAAGCAGATTCCCTAATTGAAGTGGTTGCGTACCCAAGTCCTAAACCAGGACCTCCTCTCACTTGGACCCATGTTAGTATAGGTGGCACCTTCTTATTTGTTGTTCGCGAGAAAGTCTATGGCCTTCGCATACAATTTTGGATCATGGACTTGTCTACGTCCACATACTTGGGCATGAAGATCACCTTCATATGAGTATAGTTAGCTATGGGCGTGTGCACCAACTCAAGAAGCTTCAGGCATGCCTAAGATCGATAGGATAGTATGTTAGTGTAGATCATTGTGTATGTTATGGGTAGGTAAAGCCATAAGACACTTCAATGCCATCTTACTTGGAGGTACTGCTTCAGCATGTCCTCATCACCGATCATAAAGGACGTGCTCGTTGTGCACCATCTGACGCCCTCTTTAGTTTGAAGCTTGCCTATTAGGTTCTACTTCATTCTCCACTTCCTCGTGTGGTTGTATAGTTGAAGAGGGGTCACTATGATCCTAGTGAAATCAAGGACATCATTGGCAATACTCTGCATGTCCCTCTCTCTGAACTCGAACCCTCCATTGCCCCGCTCTTCATGATCTGAACCATCCTATTCGGGAAGAACTCTGATAAAGCAAGTCCCAAACGATTGAAGGTTTAGTGGCACAAAGAACTGGCGTTTTGAAGGTTGCATCTAGCTCATGTCAAAGTTCCCCACTGAAGGAGCGGACAAATCTGGGGAGCTAGCACACATGTTGTTCTATAATCATGTAAGAATGGTATGAACGAGAACAATGGTGAGCATCGTATGAACAATACAACATGGTAAGCATGGTATGAACGGGAACAATGGTAAGCATGGTATGAAAGATACAACACTAAGGGCTGGAGGTTATCTTATAGCCAGACGCGTAGGCTCTAGCATAGATGTCGGGGAAGTAGGGGAAACCAGCATGGTCATACTCGCCGTGCTCGAGGGAGAAACAGGCAGGACCACCATCGACATGTTGGAGGGGAATTGGTGACCAAGGGAGACGGTGGAATGGCCTAAAGTCGAGTAGGACAAACATCAATGGTTGAAGATCCATACATATAGCCACATCTAGCACATCCTTATAGATCTTAGCTAGATCTAGAGTTGGAGGTACATATAGAAAGCGGAAGAGCAGCTACAACAAAGGGCGGGGACGACGATCATTCCAACAAGCCGTCGATGGCCTCCGTCGACGTGCTCGGGCTCCAAGCTCCTGCCATGGCTATGGAAAGCAAATGAGGGAGGAGCTCAAAAGGGGGAAATGGAGGATTTGATTTAGGCGGTCATCATCGGCGGCTAAATAGGGGTCAGTTTTGCACGGGCAGTGATCGAAATTGTGGTAGGAGAAGTTCAGTCACCGTCCGCTGCAATTTCGCTGCAATGCGCGAGCTCACGGAGCTCACGGAGCCTCCTGCCATCTCTCATGGTCGCATCTGCGGGGTGCACCATGTTTCCCTATTCGGTCGCAACGAGGGTGTCTCGATAGCAACAGCCAAATAAGTAGTTCCTAGCGCGTAGCCCAAGGGTGCTTTAATCACCGTACGGGCCACAACATGGAGGGCAGGGCGAGCAGGCATCCAATCAGCCAAGTTTCGTCGTCCTAGGGCCTGCCCCGACCTCCTACAAGGCGTTCACAAGTTCACAAGCTCTCCCACCATTAGTTCATAGCCTCCATCCCACTGGGATAGTCATAGAGTTCCACGGGCATGCACACCCGCTGCAAACATCTCCCACCACAGCATCTGCCTCGCTGCAGTACTCGATGAATTTCAAAAAAGAGGCGATGAGAGGCAGTCATGGGTTGCGAGTAGATAATTCCCATTCTCAGTACGCACAAAAAACATCCAGTAACAGGTGAGTATTTCATAAGCATAAATAAACAGAGTGAATTGAAATCCCTTTTCCTCCAACAAATCAGATCACGACCTCCATTCCACAGCCAAAACTTTAAATACAAAAATCGTACAACATCAGCACCAGGCTGACATCACAGCGGGTATGCCGGGACAAAAGTAGCAGGCACAGAACTATTATACACGACCAGACCTCGGTCCAGTCCCTGTGGCAACTCAACAACACCTTTGCAAAATCAGAACTCTAGATCCCACAAGGGAACATAAAGAATACCTAGTACAATAACACTACTCCTTTTGCCAGTCCAATTGGATGCGAAAAAAGGCCACATACACCACCATATCCACAGGCAGCTGAGTATGTACAAGAGAAGCCTCCGCGGATCTTCAGACAATCTCTGTGAGTCGGTATGTCATATTTATCGTGACAGGGAAACAGTTTGCAGAGCTCATACTTTGCGATGTCCTAGATGAAGCTATATTCATCCATCTTTGTGGTAACTTCAACTTCACTCCTTGTAGATAAATTCACTTTTGGCATGGTTGTGGGCTCAGCCCATCTCTCGAACATAAATCATTTTCTTGTGCAGAAAAGGGGTAAGATTCCGCTGAGTGAGGCTTCAGATGGATCATATCAACCAATATCTGATGAACCTACTACTATATCCAGGCAAGACCACCTCGATCGTGTGCTGCTGATGCTGATGCTGCTGCTGCTGCTGCTGCTTGCGGGCGGCCCCTGGTTGGAGTTGCTGGTCTGTTCGCATTTAGCTCCTGAATGACATTTTGTGTGTAGCATAGTCAACAGACGGACCATAGCCAGTTCAAGTAAAGAAATGTGATTGCAACAGGATAATGTCTTACCTGCATCCATGTATCTTCAATGTGATCTGGCGAGGTCTCAGGTGATGTGATTGCAGGGGGCAAAGGATGAATTAGTTTTGGAACAACGACAAGATCTCTACCCAAAACCAAGATTGCACCAGCATTATTTGCAGTACCTGCATTTGGTAAAATGTCAATCAATCACAAACCGAGCTAGCAGGTTGAAACTACACCATATCAAATCAAATTCTCACCGCAATAATTTGTTGCAGAGAAAAGAGTGATCAGGTGGCCTTGAGCAAAGCGCTCGAAGCCATCCATCACGCACTCGTGCGCTCGTACAATTAATTGAAGGTCGTTGTTGTTGCAAAACTCCATAACACGATCAGGCTGTGTCAATACGTGTTAGCTTCAGAAAATCGAAGGGGCCAAAGGAAAGAGAAGGTGAGCTCATCAACATAGGGAGTAGGGAACACTAACCCCAAATGTAACAAGACCAGGCCCCCGAGCATTTGGTCTTAATCCTTCAACACTATCGTTCTCTGTTGGATCAGACCTGTAAAAATCAAAACAAGATCATGGCATCAAATAAAAATACTCCAGCCAAGGGTATATATCAGTAGGAGTAGTTGAAATGCTGACCATAGGAGATCCATGAGGACAACAGAGCCTGCTTCCATGGTAATTGGTCTCTGAAGATTCTCGATTTGTTCAACATGGTTGATTGACCGACCAATGCCACCATGCATACAGATAATTTTCTTTTCTATCAGCGCAGCCAAAGGAAGCCAGTTAAATAGCCTATTCATACGATGCCATGTCCAGATGCCATCTCTCTCACCCTATTTTTTCAGCAAAGAACACCCATGTAAGAAAAGAAAGCTGGTCTGGAACAAATGCAGTATACAGAGAGAAAGTTACCATTCGCTCTATACACTCTATTCGGAAGCCAAACAAAGCATTAATATCTGCAGCCTCGTGATTTCCACGAATTAAATGCACGTTTTGCGGATACTCAACCTGAAATGTTTAGTTGTTTAGATAGTAAAATTAAAATAAATGACACATAATAACAAGTCTAATTTGCATGAAGGTAAGTTGATAGTTAGTACCTTCAAAGCAAGAAGAAGGGACATGGTTTCTAAACTATGCTGGCCACGATCCACATAATCACCCAAGAAGAGATAATCGATGTACCTGCAGGTTGAGACAAGAAAAGGCGAACTGAAGATGACTAAACCAACCCCCAAAATATTCAAAATTGTAGGGACATGGATTAATACTATATACAACGGATATAGGGATAGGAAATATACTCATGTTTGCATTGGGTATGAAATTGAATGGAGGAAGTATCTAAAGATAATACACTACCAAAATATTACATATGGCATCAGAACTTGTTGTGCAGTTTTTTAATATTGAAAACCAACCATAACAAAAGATAAGTGTCACTTTTGTTCATTCGAACAAGAACTTACGCAATATCTCCTGCCGTTGAAGGAGCACCATACTCATCAAACAATCGCATAAGGTCGCCAAATTGACCGTGTAAATCACCAAATATTTTAATGGGAGCTTTAAGTTGCAGAACACTTGGTTCGCTTGAAAATATTCTCTCTGCACTATCACACAAATCTGCCATCTCATTGCAGTCCAAGAAGAACTGTCTTCGCACGGGAGGCTTCCAACCACGAGGTTTCAACAGAGATGCAATCACCTGGATAAGTATAGCAGCAGACAGAACACGGAGTAACTACATAGTTGCCAAGAGCAGTAAGTAGGCTAGTATCATATCTCAAACAATGCCTATAATGAGCATTGAAATTTCTAAATCACTAAGGCTCATTATCATTAGCATAGGAGTTGAGCTACCAGATTTCTATATTTTTGTATACATGCATGAAAACTTTACATCAAAGAATATAAGCAGTTTTGTTGACTGTGACCATACTTTTCATATGAAAAGTATACCTTTTTAGGAACACTGTTAATGGACATCTGGCGGTCAAGCAACTTTCTTGCAGCAGTTGCATTCTCAGGGGTCCCATAGCTGACCCTTCTTCCTTCATTTTCAAACTGGTCAATTGAAAGCTGTCTGACCATACCACCTAAGGCACCTCCAGTTTCTGCAGCCACCACCACCTGTAAGAAGAAAAAATAGCATGTCACCTAGTGTGATGCAAAAACAGTTTTGAAAGGCACTGCAAGATATATTAGTAAATTGACCTAGCATAATAAACTGCCAAATGAAACAACGAGCTACAAATGATATAGCAAAATGCAGCAAACGGCCTACTCAGTACTCACAGCTCTATGGTGCAACCGAACCCCAGGTGGAGGTGTCATGTTGTTCGAAAGAGCTGTGTCTGGTTTGATGAGGCTTGAATGTTTGCTGCTTGATGTGGAATCTGGAGACTGTTCCTTGTCAGACGACTGATCTGAATCACCATTAACCTGCCTAGCCTTTACAGCAGCTAAAGTAGCACTAATAGCCTCCGCCTCTGCTGCAGAAGCTTCAACCAAGTAATCAACACCTTTGTTTGATCTCCTGTGGCTTAATTAATTTCAGAAAAAAAGCAGTGAAATTACAATTAAAGAACTAATATAAAAGATTGCTAATGGAATATCACAAGAACACATTTATGAAACAAATAGAGTGTACCTATGACCTGGCATCACGGCATTCTCAGGGCTAATATCAGTATACATGTCCCCATTAAGAGGAGGGGCAACTGGGGTTCCAAGAACAACAGATCCATCAGGAGCTGATTCTGGAGCTGCCTGTCTTGTACGTTCATCATTGTAAGCATATCTTCCAGGTGCTTTTCCAATTTGTGTGTCAGTAGCTGCTGCACTCGCCGCCGCGTGATTCGCAGCAGTTGTCGTTTCGGCAGCTGCAAGATCTTCAGCAACAAGAAGGTCGTCTAGCAGTACACCTACAAGGGCAATACCACGATTTTAGAACGAAAAAAGTAAAGTTTATATTCATAAACTGCATGAAAAATGAAATTATAAAATACAACCAATCATACTCAATAGACAAATATAAATGAATTCTATCAAGCTAAAGAGCATACAAATTACTGTAGACGATTAAGTATGCTTTTAGTGCTTCAGATAAAGGAACAAAGGATTATGAAAATACTATGGTACTAACCTGAACTACCAACAAAATCAATCTCAGACGCCAAAAAAAGAACTGTGTGATGATCAGAATTTAGCAAAAAAGTCATTCCTAATGTACTACCAGAAAAGGGCTCGAAGTTAGCACATGAGACAAAAAAGCCACAGCGAGATAGATCAAAGTGAAGGTCAATTAGATTGGAAATTAAATCATGGAGGCAAAGCACAGCATTCGTTAGCCATACAATAAACTTGATAACTCACGGGAACAGAAGCTAATAGCCTTAAACATCATTCACAAAGAACATAGTTGTCCTAGAATACCAAGTTACCAAGAAGGTGCGGATAATATATATTTGTGAGTTATTCCCTCCATTCCGTAAAAGAAGGCATATAAATTTTGTCAAAAGTTAAACCTTGTAAAGTTTGACCAAACTTTTAGAAGAAAATATTAACCTCTAAAATGTCAAATCAATGTTAATAGATATATCATTAAATGTGTTTCATATTTTCTATATAATAATATTATAATTGTTCATAGTTTTTTCTACTCCCTCCGACACTTATTATGGATCGGAGGGAGTATAAACTTGGTCAAATTTATACTGGAAAAAATGTATACGCCTTCTTTTCAGGAACAGAGGTAGTACGTAATTGTCTCTAATGGAGTACCACATGATGGATGAATCATTTTATTTGATCTGGATGAATTTCAAATGATACATGGCACTTCATGTAACCAAAAACATAGATTGGCAGGTTGCGTGTTCATAAATAAAATAAAATAAACAACTAGACATTGGAATTGTAAAAGGAGGCATGATGACCCAGCAAAGTCAAAGCTCAGCACATATGCAGGAAATCTACATGTTGTATAGGTAAATGGATAGTTCTTGGTCAATAAGCAACATCTCGGATATAGTAACAAGTCAACTAAAGGTAGGAAAAGGCGGGGAACTTGGGATATCAGGTTCATAGAATAGTCTGAGAAAAATGCATGTTACTATGAACAATTATTAGCTTACCTCCCCGCAAACCTCCATAAATGAATATTAAATCACCAACAGCAGCTGCTGCATGCCTACAACGTCGCGTAAGTTCAACAGCAGCATCACCTCCTGCTGCATCTGCACTGTATCTTCCTGTCCTGGGAGTTGTGACAACCGACTTTGTGTCGCACCAAACTCCGGCAGCCGTATCCAGCACTGGGTTCAGATAGAATGGAATGAGCTATTCAGATTTGCAGGAGTCAAATCATAACTCTTGTAGGCAATGAGGATTCGTCAAAGTGCCTAAGCCTCTAACTATGATACTGATGTAGCTTCAAATGGCCTAAGCTAATTTCAATGCTAGCAAAATAAGAAGAAAACTGTCTCTTATCAGCACAGGTCATAGGTAAAAAGAATAAACTGCAGGAAATATTTTACTATTCGTGAACTTTGTAGAGATCGACATACTTAGCGAGAGGAGTTTGAGCAATGAATTCAAAAATACAACATTCAAATTAACTAGCATTCAAATACTTTGTACAATCCAGGCTTTTATGAGAAATTTGGATACTAGGAATCCACCAAAAGGAACTCGGAATGCATGTAAGCCAAAAAAAAAAAGAGATATTGTTCTGAAAGACATTTCTGCCAATTATCGGCACAAATTATGAGTTTGGAAAAATAAAAAATGCATGGTTTCATCCCAAAATTGTTAAATTTGTATTATAAACAAGTACATTAAGTCTTAAACCGGAACCTGCAATACTCGAGGAGTCCTCTACCATCCGACCACCTCCAAGAGCACCTCCTGACACATGAAGACGTGCATTCACGAATACCTAACAAAAATGAAACAGGCATTACACAAGCAACACACTGGGGTAACATTTTTAGAGAAAAAAAGGATAGGGCTTGAATGACATCTTACAGCTGCATGTTGGTATCTTGGTGATGGAGAGACACCAGGGGCAATTGCCCACTCCCAGCGCCCATCTCTATGTTTTGCAAGACCATATGCACTTGATAAGGGCTGATGGTTAACAAAAATCTATTGTTACCTCCTATTATTGATAAACACAGAGAAGAAATGCAGCAGAAATCTGTAATACTTTCATTAATCAAACTTCTATAACTTTGACCATCTCAAATTCTATTATTAAAGATTGTTTGTCATGAAAAATATTTCATAATTCTGACTTTCTTTTAAATTTACTAATATATTCATAAAGAAATAAAAGTTGCATGTTGGATATTGTGCCCATTGCTAAGACGTCATGTATTTTCGAAGAGGAAGTATATAATAATGTCAACATTGTCTCACGTACCACACTATTACCATCCCTCCCACCACAAAGCAAAAGTAGACCATCAGATCGTGCACTCGCAGTGGCATACCTGAAGGACAATACCACAATGTAAATTTAGTGAAAGAAGATCAAAACTAGTTCTACTTCCAGTAAATTAGTATAAAAGAATATGACCTAAATGCAGAAGTCGGATCACAACAAACTGAATGGGCAAATACCAATATGGCTGTTAACTTTGCCACGTCATGCTACTCTGTACCATTACCATGCAAAATAAATAGCAACACAAATTATAGATAGCTTAATATTAATAATGGAGTAAAATTGCACAAGATGGTAGTTTAGTTGTGTAATATAATGGCATATTATCAGGGTAATTTTATAATATCTCAAGCCACTGTCACCAATACACTATCTGTAGCTCATCAGTGTAATGTAATTTACCATACGAAACATTTCTCGTTTCTGTTAGCCACACTTACATGCATGGTGGTGGTCCTTCACCTTCCGGCTCAAGTTTCCTCCATTCATATGGCTTAGCTGCAGTATCAAGAGCCCATACATCTGCCAGAGGCCGCTTCCCTAAGCAAATGAAAATTGCCCCAGTACCAACATCATTCAGGGTGGATCCAAGTGCTAGGAATAACTATTAAATCTTGACAAATGTTTAAAGAAGCAATTGCCTACCATCATTTCCACCTATAGTCAACAAGAACCGCTGTCCAACCAAGGCCATCACATGTCCATATCGTGGACCTGGACCAGGTCCTTGAACCACCACTCTATAGATCATATAGCACCCTCAGAAGAGAAAATGAAGAAATACAGCTCTAAACTCAAATCAGTGCGGAACAATAATCACCTGTGCCATCGCGGTCTTTGTTGTGTAAGATCTAGAACATGAAGATCCTCCGCAGATAAACCCGCAGGGCCAATTCCACCCTGGACGGCAAGAAATGATGGAAGAGAGGTGAAATATTAATGCGTGCCGCGATAAAGCTTATAAGAAAACAATAGACAAAACCCTTACAGGATCCCATCTGTGGTTGCTAAGAAGTATGGCCCTCGTAGATAATAAGGTGCGGATTATTTATTTATTTTAAAAATGAGAGATGTTTAGAAGCCCAAAAACAGGTAATGGTAGTAGACTAGTTGTCCCAAGCAATGATTAGGCACTAGTCTGGTCATTGGATTGACATGACAATACTAAAAATGGATACCTGAATGACAACCATGGTTCCAACTGCAGTTGCTACATGTGCAGCTCTTGGTGAAGGAGGCTCGCCGAGTGGAGTAAGCCTGACAACGTAGTGTAGTGGTTAAATAGATTTGCTGATTTTCTGAGTGCTAAGATAAAATTATCATGGCACCCCACAGGACAAGAGTTGTAAAGACTTTACTCAATTTGCACACAAGTATTAGATACTGAAAGAAGAATAAGTAGGAAACCATTATGGAATACCCTACCTGCTCCATTTATTCGATAATACATCATAACAGTGGACATCTGCTGTGGCGCCGGCAAGACCTGCAACCAAGGAGATCGTAGAGATGGTCACCTATGTATTTGACTGTGGAATAAAATTAGCATCCTCGCCAGATAAGATTCTCTACTTCCACATTTCAAAGAATGGTTTGGATACTGCTACAAACAATTCTTCCAAAAAAGCCAACTTAACAAAGACGCCCAAAAGAGAAAGTAATTTCATGTCAGTGCCAGATCTTAAAGAAGTCCCCTCACCCTCCTAACTTGCCTAGGAAAAAAAAGGTCCCTCCTGCTAGATTCATAGAGTAGGCACAACGAGATAACACAAAATACAGGATCCCACGCAACTGGAGACAGTAGAATGTCAACCTTAGATGGTAGCATTGAATTGTCCAAGGACTAGGTGATTTCTTCAAGACATACGAGTATGCCACTACTCAACTTTACTGCCACTGGAAATTGCATTAAGCATTCTAGCCCAGTGAACCAACTTGGCATCAGGAACTGGCCAGCGTTAACTACATTCAGCATTTCAGCCCACAATATCCAATTCATCAAAATAGCAGAATTTGGTTCCCAGATATAAGTCGTTCACCATCTTTCAGGTTCCCATACTAGCTCAAAATTAGCTTTCGGGCCAACTTTATCGAGAAAACAGCATGATTTCTGAGTAATAAATAACCTGAAGCATGTAAAAATTGTTTTAGAACAAAATCTCAAACTTTGTAAATTAGACACTGTTCCGGGTTACTATCTTATCCACGTGAAAAAAAAAATCATCTAGTAGAATGGCTAAGCGTGGCCACGAGACCGCATGAGAAATTACAAGGCATGGGATAGAAGGCATACGGATCCCAGCGCTGCCAGCGGCGGAGGGCGGTGTGGCAGAATTGCCCTCTAGTGCCGTGGCCCCACCGAAGAGGATCAGCCGCGGGCCGACGTAGCCCGGCGAGCCCTCCTCCCCGACAGCGGGCACGGACGTGAGCGTGTGGCCGCACCGGCACCCCGGCCCGTCCTCCTTCTTCTCGATCACCGCGTTCACCGCCGTGTACCCCGGCGCGGGCCTGGGTCCCGTCCCTGCCGCGGCCGGCGAGGCCGGAGCTGCCGTGGGCGTCCCCGGCGTGGACGGGGCCGACGAGGAGGAGGTGGTCTCGCTGCCCGAGCCTCTGCCGCCCCCTCCGAGCGCGTTCGCGGTGGTGGCGTCGGAGTCGGAGTCGGACTCCGTCGTCATGCGGGAGTCCACGTCCATCTCCGCCCGGCCTCGCTGCCCCTCCTCCTAGGGTTCGTCGGGCCTGGAGATCCCCCGCGCGCGCCGGCGCCGCAGGCCCTACGAGGCGCGCGCCACCGCGGCCGCCGCCGCCGCGAGAGCCGCGAATTGGGCGCCGGAACCCTAGATTCCCCCGCGCTTGGCGCGCAGCGAGATTCCGGATGCCGCGGCACCGCGCGATTTGTCGGGTTCCGGTTGGCGCGATGCGATCGCGATGAGCGCGAGAGGTGGGAGAGGGGAGGAGAGAGAGAGACAGGGAGCGTGCTCGCGCGCCAAGGCGCTCCCCGCGGGAGGACAGTGGGAATTCGGGAGGCCGGCCGGACGGCGCGGTGGGATGGGGTGGGATGGAACGGGGAATTCGGGGTGTCGCTGGGGGGCAAGCTGCAAATCTGGGAGGGTGGTTTGGTTTGGTTTTTGGTTGGAGCGGAGGAGACGAACGGGAGGACGGAGAGATGGACGAAGGGGACGGACCGAGGTGGAAGAGTGGTGGGAACGAAGAAAGAAAAATGGAACATTCTGGATTTACTCGGTGCGGTTTTCCCGTCCCTGGCCTCGTTCGTGGCTTTGGCTTTGGCTTTGGCTTTGCTCGATCCATTTAGAAACGCTCCCAAGTAATTAAGGTTAGTGAAACAGAGTCATCGATCATCGTATCTCTAAAAAAATTAAGGTGGCCCCCACAACTCCTGAAGTGAACCACCTTCTTTGTGCTGATGATAATGAAATACTACTAGGGAGATATTGTAATGCTTTGGGGTCAGCGCATAAACCAAGATAAATCATCGACAAGGGATGCCCAGAGGGGTGTCGGGCAGCGGAAGAACATTTTCAATGTTTCTAATGAGACACCGAGCACGAAGAGAACGGAGGATTTCTCGGTTTGGCAATATGAGAAGAGTGGTGTTCTAATAGTACGGTGAGCTTATTGGCTCTTGGTTCAAACCAAGAAACGTCGAGAGGACTGGCTAGAAGGAAGAGCAGCAGGTTCTGGTACTGCTGCGGAGGAAAAGGCTTGGCAGAGGCTATGGAAAGTCCAAGTTCCATTGAAGCTACGCGTCTTTCTTTGGAGGTTGGGGCATCGATCTCTACCTACAGGGGATAAGCGATGCCATGGGCAGATGGCAGTGACAAGCGCATGCATGCGATATATGTGGAGCGAATGATTCTTGGAGAACCTTGTTGCTAGATTACACTATTGGGCAACAACTGTGGGTAGTGGCTGATGAAGGTGTCACCGAACATATCTGAATGAATGAATCTCCCTCAGCGAAGCAGTGGATTTTCTCTATGATGGAGACTTCACCGAGTGATGATTTTGCGGAAGTGGATGTTACTCTCTCTCTCTTCCATTTGGTGCGCATGGCGGAAGATCATTCATGAGGATGAGGGCCTTTTTGTTTGGGTTGTGGCTGGCTGTGCTGTTGTGCAGAGAAAGCTACTTCTCTGAGTTTGACTATTTGCCAACTTGGCTGGCTGTCTGACTGTGTGCTAAGAAATTGTCTATAATGTTCCTGTAATTCATATAACACGTGTAATTCACTATTGATGTTCATAAACGCATATGTCATTATTAAATACCATATGTCACATATTGGTTAGTCCAAAATACATATCCGACCATTACACAAATAAAGATAGCTACGTAATGAACAAAGATACCTTCACACCGATCGAACCGATTATCTTCTTCTGGCATTGTACAATGCAGTAGCGATACGATCACGCGTTGAGTTCATGTCTACTGTGTGTAGTCCACTCGGAGCGGTATCACCGACTGATGTTACCGACTGCCTTTGGACCTTAGGAAGGTAGTCCTCATCTGCATCACACCGATCAAACTGCTTGTCTCGTAAGTTAGAGTCTCTAATAAAATTGTGAAGCGCTATGCAAGCAAGAATAATTCTTTTCTGAGTAACCAGACCGTAAGAAGGAATATACTTTAATATGCGCCACTTGTTTTTCAATATACCGAAGACACGCTCGATAGCATTCCGGAGCGATGAGTGTAGATAGTTGAAAATCTCTTCCCTATTTGTTAGTCTCCCTTCTCGACGAAAATCGGGTATGTGGTATGTGTTCTTCTTGTATGGTGCTAAGAATCCTTTTCTATTTGGATAACCAGAATCAACAAGGTAATATGTATTTGTACATGAACGAAAAAAATCAAACATCAACGACAATGCATTTGTAACTATGTGTGTACCATGTAGACAAAGATATAGAATATTACCACCAGGAGGGGTCAGGAACTCTATTGTATACTTCTCAATGGAGCGTTCTAGAATGCGTGTATCATGTGCCGACCAGACCATCCAGCAACAATAAAGGTGAATCTCAAATCGAAGTCACATATCGCTAGAATATTTTGTGATGTGTAATCATGCCTTCCTGTATGGTTAACCGCCTCTTCTGCAGGTACTTCAACTGGAATGTATGAGCCATCTATGGAGCCAATGGCATCTTTTAAATGAGGCCAAAAGTGTGTATCTTGAAGTCTTGGATGCACATCCTTGAAATATCGATTCACTGGCTTTATGTTATCATTACCCAAATTGTAGAAGCAATCCAAAACCATGTGGAACTTCCTATGAATTGTTTCAGTTGAACGACTAAAATGGTTCTCAACTTGGCTAAATGACTGTGGTCCTCCAACCATCCATAGAAACATAGATAGACATTCAACAGATGACATGTCTCTAGTTGACTTTTAACCCATAGCTAGAAACTAGAAGGTTGTGCAATGCATGGAACACATCAGGGTACATTCTAAACATTTTGTAGCATCTTTTTCTATTTTCAAGTTGTTCATTCACCCATTCCAGCCTACTTTGTTCCGGAATCCTCCTAGCTTTTTTATTCAAGTACTTCTAGCTATAGAGATTACCATAGTGTCCTAACACGGCAAGGTCATGCAACATTCCGAGCAATTGTCGTGTCTTTTCTAGTTCATACTCATGATCATCGCCGGCACCGTCCATCTACAAAATAATTAGAACATGTCAAAATCAGCAAATGCTTCACAAAATAATTATTAGACAAGCAACAATCAGCAAATGTTTCACACAATGATCAGCAAATGTTTCACACAAATAAGATAGCATCTTCATGGTTCACAAGTTTTACAATGATCACAAATAGTCTCAACATTCTAAATAGAGAAGGAATAATAACCAGTAGTCTCCAATTGATACATAGTACACACAAGTTCTGCAATGATAACAAAGCAATTATACATCTACTTGTTCATCTCATCATGGGTCATGTGGATCCAATCGAGCCTGCCCTCAGTTGTTGCAAATGCTGCGAACACATCTTTATGATCCTTGTTCATAGCTAGCTTGCATGTAGTATACATGATAGCGGTTCCTTCACTCACTTCACAATCTCGAACCATCTCTAAAAACTCCTTCATAGTTGGGACCTGATCATCCTTGCTACTAGAACTTCCTTCAGTGTGCCTTGATATAATTGTGTTTAGTGCATTGTTGTAAGCCGAGAAAAAATCTTTCTCTACATGCTTACGTTTCCCAGTTATCTTGGAGGTATCATCATCGAGCATTATTGGAGCTTCCTTGCCATTTTCTTCTTTCTGACCTGCAACAACAGCTGATTCTCCAGTGACATGTGCCTTCCTAAACATAACATCCTGTTGTTCCAAGTTGGGAGGTGGCCCATTCCTAAATTTTGCATGGTCATGGCGAATCTGAAAATAAGAACATAAAAGAGAGATCAGTTCGATGATCAAAATAACAAATACAAAGAATAGGCTGCCTAGAAAATGGTAACTTACAGCTAGGTGATTCTTCCACCAATCATCATCTGCATCCATAGTTTTTGTTATAGGATCACAACCAAGCCCGGACGCATTTTGCAGTTCCATCCACTCCGTGTAATCCTTCTTTAAAGCATCTTATTTGTTCTTGAATTGCTTCTGTGTTAATCTTTCCCCTGTTTTTGTGGCAAATTTGTCTCCAAGATTTTTGTACCCCTTTCTACTCAAGAAACCTCCATCCCTATTGTTGCCGTTCACTTCCTCCATACAAATGGCACAAAAAACTCTAGTATGGTATGGATCCCAAACCATCTTCGACATTTCAGCAAGACCAACACGTAGCAATACTACAACAAGCAACATAATTTCAGCAAGACCAACATGTAGCAGCAAATAATCTCACATTAGTAGCAGCAAACATCATCAATTGTACATCAGTTCCACATCAAGTGACATCAAATTTTCGAGCAGCAGCAAACATCACCAATTGTACATCAAGAAATACATGTATGGAATTTTATAGCACTACAATATCAAACAACATCAAATACCATAGCCTAGATTACCAGGAACACATCAAAGAACATGAAATTTTATAGAATAACCATGGACAGAGAGCCTCACCGCTAGACAGGGACGAGGTCGACCTGGGAGGAGGTAAGGCGGTCTTGGCGGCGGCGGAAATCTGGCGGGGACGTGGATGATGTGCCTGAGCGGGGGACGAGGTCAGGCGGCGGCGGGAATCTGGCGGCGGCGGGGATCTGGCGGTGATGAAAAGTTGGGTCGAGGGGAGGTGGTACGATGGCGGGAAGGTGGTCCTGCAGCGGGGAGGAGGCAGGCTGGTGGTCGGTCTCGGGAGGAGACAGTGGCGGCGCTGCGCAAGCGAACCCTATTGGCTCGGGAGCATCACGTGCGGTAAATTTTCTTTTTTTTTGTTGCTAGGGGATATGTTGGGCTTGACCGGGGGTGGCATTCCGGTGTAAATTGAGCTGAATGATATGTCCAAACAAGAAAACATTTCGCTGGGTAAAGGGCAAAGCTGCGGGAAGCTGCAGAAAGTAGCTCCGGACGTGCTTTCCCTGGGACGCTTGTTTCATACAAGTACTTCGGCAAAGCCCAACGCACAGCTGTCCGTTTGTTTCATTGTTCTAGCTTTTTCCATTGGGAAAAGTAGCAAAAGCCCAAACAAACACCCCATGAGTTTTAGAGCCCCATGTCGACTCATATTTTCAATGAGAGCTATCTACAGGATATTTCGATCGTGAGTTTGAGTAAGAAGATGGCAACAGTGGCTCAGCCAAGCCACACACGATGGATCCCACCTGGGGCTAGGTGTTCAAAGATGAGGTGGATGCAGCCATGTCCAATACGGCAAAAGGCCGGTCAGTAGGAGTGGTCTGCATAGACGATATTGAACGATTCCTAGGTGCTTCGGCCTCTGATTATCCAGGATATCGCCAACTAGACAGTGATGGAGGAGATGGCGTGTAGGGAAGCATTGGCGCTGGCTCAAGACCTACAGCTCTAGCGGGTCACAATGAAGACGGAATGCCTCGCGATGGTGAACGACATGTCGTGGCCATTCGCCGGGAGCTATAGCACGATCCTCCAGGAAATAAATGCGATTGGTTATGCTCCAGGAAATAAATGTGATTGGTGACATCTTGTGTGGAGGCATCATTTAGGCATTAGAATAGGGCTTCGAATACTAAACCTCATAGGTTTGCACGATCAGCAACTACTGGTGATTTTGGATGTCAGGTTTGGCTGGTAAAACCACTGGATGAACTTTGTATTTCAAACTTCGTGTTACTGTAATGAAGTTCCATGTTACCCTAAAAAACGCTCCCCTCTGTCGTTGGCTTGTCGCTACCAATGGCATGGTGTTCCGCTTGACGCATGTGCCGTGTACGGTGTACGGTTTATGGTTTACGACAAGACATAGTCTCGTGGACGCATGTTGGTTGGATTGGTGGCATTTTCTATTATTTCCCTAAATCATTTAGTATTGAAAAAAACCTTTATAATCAATGAATTTAGCGGCTCTCAAGCTAGCATTTAAAAAAATTATAGTGTACTCCTTCTATTTCGAATTATTTATCGTAATTTTTATAAAATAAACAAACCTACACACTGAAACGCGTGCAGACGTGTGTATCTAGACCAAATCTACCAAAAGCTATGTCAACTAATTTGGAATGGAGAGAATACATAATTTTATTTTAGATATGCTCTCTAGATGTGAGTTAATATATAGAGTTGGGTTTTTATCATATCTACCACTATGACGAACCGGAAATCACTTTTGCCATTTGATAGGTCGAAACTCTAATTTTGCTACTACTCCGATAAACACTTCTCAATTTTGACATTCCGTCATCTTTCCATCGTTACTCTATAATCAGTTTTCCTATTTCATGTTTTCCACCTCTTTCTCTTTACAGTTAATTCCAATTTTGACCTGCTATGTTTACATTTCTGATATTATTTACCCTACATAATAGAAATCACTTGGTTTACCCATTTAGTGAAACTTGTGACTATACCCATTTTAAACTTTTACCTCTTCTATGAGGTCTGACCTAGGTGTATCCACATCAACGTCATTATATAGGGTATCGAGATGTTTGTCATCTACCTCTCCATGCGGAACACTAACAGCGGAGTAATCAGGTATACGTCATCAACTATGCACACAACTAGCCTACCCCGCCTCTATGTGGACAAGATTGGATCTAGCGTATGACTAGGTCATGAGGATGGAATATCACGGAAACGAGTTAATTAACACTTGTCGGTAGTGAGATTGAACTAGTTATGATGATATCGACGATCGGATCTCGGACAAGTCAAGTATCAAAATAACAACAAGAATTGGACTTGACTTTTATGGTTTAGACGACATATAATCGTGGAATACGCAGGGGTCATTATGGGCATCTAGTTCCCGCTAATGATCATTGGTAAGAGAAACGTCTCAATATTGTATGAAGTATTCCTGAATCATAGGGTAACACATTTAAGGATTCAATGATGCTTAGAGATAGTTTTGGAATCATCGGGATCACCAGAGAAAAGAGAAGAGAGAACCAGAAATGTTCCTTGAGGATCCGGAGGATGTTCGGTGTGATCCAAAAGGTGTTTCAGAGCGTAATAAATTAAATAATATGTATAATATTAATTAATATAATTAATATTAAAAATTTAATTTATTTAATATTTAGTAATGGAATTAATTAATGAAATGCACCATTTTTTCTTGTTTTAGCAAGATCCCAAATCACTAAGTCTTATATGATATTTCTAAATTATAAAAGTCATTTTATAGATTTACCTTCGCACCTGAAAGAATACCAAACGACGAGAAGCAATCAGTTATTGCCGGTGGTACGGGCGGAGCC
Organism: Avena insularis; assembly: GCA_023614405.1. Classification (NCBI taxonomy): domain Eukaryota; kingdom Viridiplantae; phylum Streptophyta; class Magnoliopsida; order Poales; family Poaceae; genus Avena; species Avena insularis. Next base: position 86,314,510 of record CM042696.1, on the reverse strand, counting down.
CGCCCATACCATCCGCTCGTACTAGGTGTCAGCGTGATCGTCTCGTCAAATACTTTCTCCTAGCGAAGACTAGAGGAGGATCCAACATTCACAGCCATCAAAAACCACGAAAAATCAAATCTGAAAGGGATCTGAAGGAGGAACTTGGTTGGAGTCTTTTCAGCATGTTTCGCCTGGCCCTTTGTTTTCCTTTTATTTTTCTGATTCTTATGGACCATTTTTTGACCTCGTACGGGCGAGCCGTACGGGCATATGCGTCTATACCATTGGTCGTTAAAGGGTCAGATTTATGCGCACACCTTTCTACGTACCGGTATGACCATACAGTATGGGCATATATGCCCGTACCATAGATCGTTATCGACACTGTTTTTATTCGGTTCCAAGCTTTCTGTTGACTAAAAAAATAAGGCGGTAAGTTATCAGTACGGGGGCGCGGTACGGTCGGAACCCGCCCGTACTGTCTCTCGTGACCGACTCTCCCCATTTATCCAAGATTTTACTTTCTTTTATTTACCCTTTTTTCTTCTATATTGTTTTGACTTCTATTGTTGTTGAATCTCAGATCTTGAGTCTCCTTCCTCCCACCTTACAATGAAATCTCAGATCTCACTTGATTACTTTAAAACTATGCAGCCTTTTGATATTAAGCAGATATGGACCAAGAAGGAACGTGTCTCTGAAGCACAAGCCAAGAAGAAGGGATCCAAAGGAGATACTCCATCTCCCTCGTTTCGCGAGCCCTCGCAAGTCGTTTCACTCCCCAACTGGGAAGATATGTTCCTGCAAAAGTTGGAGATGCTCTGTCACGTGGAACAAAGGAAGATCAAGGAAGAATCTCCACCAAACCCTTACAAAGATGTCCACCCGATTCGCATATTGCTCATGCATGCAGCCTCAAGGTGGATGAAGAAGAGGGTGATGATGATTTCTTCACTCCCAAGAAGGAGTAAGTAATCGCAATAAATTATTTGATCTACCCGGCTTGATTCTAAGCTCGGGGGATCTGTGATAGCCTTGTAATCTATCTTACAGCTTTCAGCATGTTTACTTTCCTGCACGCATGTTAGACTTTAATTTTAGAATTTGTATTAGTTGCATCAACTTCGAGCTTCCTTTGTTCAAGAGAAGATTTATATCCTTTGAGTTATGAGACTTTATATATTTGAAGTTGTATTTTGATTCATGATTATTATATTAGATTATTAAACTAGGTTGAGTGCTATGAAATTGTACAGCTGTCATGATTTTAGGGACTTCCACACCAATAAAAGTATTGATTAAGTTACAAGAAGAACAATTCTGGTAGCATATTATAATTAAAAGTTTTTAAATCCATTAAAGTAGTGAGCATGATCAAATAGTTGTACTAAAAAAATAGGAAGGGAGAGAAAGTAAAAATATAAACATATTATATAAGAGATAAGAAAAGAAGAAATAAGAGAAAACAACTATCAAAAGAATCAAGTGTAGAAGAAAAAGAATGATCATGAATCTTCATTACTAAACTGAGTGCTCAATATCTCTGAACTTTGTGATTATATGATATATTGAATCACTAGAAGCTTCTTATGATTTTATTAATACTAGAAAAGGTGTGGAAGCCTCTAAGTCATGTAATGTGTAAGGGTATGGTAATACCCCCGAAGTATCTCTACATCCGATGTTGTATTTCTGTTTCAATTTCTACCTCCTTTATTGCATCCGATGTTACATTTATAATTTTCATCCACATGATGGAGAAAGTATTGCCCAAGCATGGGGGAGATTGAAGTCACTAATGCTCAAATGTCCCATTCATGAGCTCCCTAGTAAAATTGTTATTAATAATTTCTATGCAACGCTTTCAGGACATTGCAAGGACTATCTAGATACTTATTTAGAGGGATCCTTCACAAGTAAGGAGGTCAAAGCTAAGTGGGATATTTTTGAAACAATTCAAAGCAATACCGAAGATTGGGATAACAACAAAGGTAAAGAACCAGGTATAAACTATGAGTATGATTGCATTAAGTCTTTCACTGAAACTGCTGATTTTCAAGAGCTTAGTGCTAAATATGGTCTTGATCCTCAAATTCTTATTGATTGTTTTAAAACCTTTGCTTCTCATATTTATGCTCCTAAAGAAAAGTGGGACATGTATCATGAGCCTTTTAAAGACACTTGCATGGAAAATGAATTGTTGTTAATGATACCAATAAACATGCTCAAACCTCTGAAAGTACTATTTCTTATAAGCATGTTAATTTTTGTGGAATACATAGACCTTGTGAGAATAATCAAATTGGAGAAGAATATTGTATCACCCACATGAATGAAAAAACTAGAATGTGGTATAGGGCTTTAAATGATCTTGGTAAAAAAGTTTGTGCCCTTTATCCTTTTATTTGTGAACTTTGCTTTGAAGTGGGTCATTTCAATTTTCAATGCTCAGGCCATAATAATAGCCCTTCTAATCCAATGAGTACTGCAAGTTTATATTGTGATGACATGATCACTCCTAATCAGCATGATGAACTTAAATTATTTTTGGGGTGTGAAGAATTATCTAGAAAAACTTCTTTGGTAGATATGAGTGCTTTTGATATGAATAGTGTCCTACATGGTTGTCATCTTTATTGTGTTGATAATTGCCACACAAATACTTGCATACAAAATATCATAGAAGATGAGATTTTACCAAAATATGATAGGATTAATATGTGTTTTGATCTTATTAATGAAAAGAAGGAATCCTCCAAAATTTCTTTTATTGTCTCTAACAATGAACCAGGGTATATGGAGAAGCTTCCTTTCAAGCCTCTCCCTCCTAGAGAGAATAAGAAAAAGAAGAAAAGTCGGAGTAAAAGGAGAGAGGAAATGGTATTTTCCCCTAAGCATGTTGCTCCTATTATAGTTTTTGATGAGTCTGAACTCGATGATGTTCCTATGCCTATTACCTATAGTAGTGATCATGATTGGGAAAAGCACACTACTTTTGATATTGAAAATCTCTTTGGTACTAATTCTGAAAATGATGATAATTGTTGTACTATTAGTGTTATCCATGTTCCTCCCAAAAATTATTATATGCATGTGGCTCATGATAAGAATGTTTCTTGTGATAGTTATATTGTTACTTTTATTCATGATGCTACTGAAAGTTATTATGAGAGAGGGAAACATGGTTTTATGCATCTCAATAATATTAAGTTTCCCCTCTTTATGTTGAAAGTCTTGAAGTTGCACTTGTTTTGCTTTACTATACTTGTTGCTTTGTGCTTTCATGACTTGTTTCTTTACAAGATTCCTATGCATAGGAAGTGGGTTAGACTTAAATGAGTTTTGAATTTGCTTCTTGATGCTCTCTTTTACTTCAATTCATATTTCCTATGTGAGCATCTTCTCAAACTATCATGCCTAACTTAAAGGCGTTAAAGAAAAGTACTTATTGGGAGATAACCCAAAAGTATTAGATGAGTCATGGAAGTTCTTACTTCTGTAATAACCGCTCCTTATCCTTTTTATTTGCTTTTTGTGCCAAGAGTAACCTCTAATGAGAGGGAAGTAATGATTGGGAAAGTTGCTATGCCGAAACAGATTTTTGTGCTTCACCATAAACATTCGTGTAAAATCTCTGTACGTCCTTTTGAGTCGTGAATTTTTGGGCTTCTGCCCCAGGTTGTTATCTAACTTTCGTTAGTTCAACACTTTTTGATTTGAGCAACAGAAGGTCTTCGAAAAAATTGGTTTTTACCTGCTGGTCTGTTTTGACAGATTTCTGCCATTTTCTGCATTTGCTTCTTGTCGGTTCCTTTTTGAGTTCTTTTGGGGAATTGATCTTTTTGAGGGAATTTCTATAGTAGCTTGTGTTTTAATGAAAGTTTTATTGGTGTTATAACTGAACCTAAAGAATTATTATCTTGAGTGCACTAATGTTGCTAATAAAGATTATGTGAAGTTTTGTATGAAGAAAAAATTCAGGTGTATGGAAGGAATGAGTAATGAGATGAAGGATGGACTAAAGCTCAAGCTTAGGGATGCCATGCGTGTCACCCCAAGAAATATCCAAGAATTACAAGTGTCAAAGCTTGGGGATACCCAAGGCATCTCCCTCTTCATCAATAAAAATCCCAGGTTTCTTCCAAACGCTTCATTTTATTGTTTCATGCACAGTTGTGTTTTTCTTGGAGCGTCTTTTTTTTTTTTTGGTTTTTAGTTTGATTGGTTTGCTTAGTTTTCTGAATAAGTTGGTTGGACCCCCTCTTTCATACTTTGGTTTGCAAATAGTTTGGTTTGGTTTGGAAAAGAGTAGGAAAGTTCATGCTTATATGGTAAAAAGAGCTCATTTTTTACTGTGGCCTATACTTTGGCATGCCATGCTTGATATTGTTTTGGCTTTATGCTTAGTATTCTTTGTTGTAGCATGACTTGTTATAAACAATTGAAATTTCTTAATGTGCCTTGGATGAATCATGCGTTGTTTTAGCATATTAAAGCATAGTATTGTGGTATTCTCCTTTGATGCTTTATTTGGGTTGACTTGGCACATGCTCACACCATGTTATGACTATCTCAAGTCACCATAGCCTTTATAATCCTTTAGTTTTCAACTTGTAGTATCACTTTATGCTTTGATCAATGATGTTTTGTCGCTCTGCATGATTATGTCCATTATTGCTCTCTTAGTTTGTCGCTACCAGTCTTTTGCTAGCCTCCACAACCAAGTATGAGTTCCACTCATGCATCCAACTCCCTAAACCAAGTTATTCCAAAGATTCCACCATACATACCTACTAGCTTATGCTATTCCAAGTATATTCATGCTTTTGTTTACCTTCCAAATTAAACTTGTTATGAGAAAACTAGTGATTAAAGCTCTCACGAACTTGATGGCCCACTTTACTTTTCTTGCCCTTAATAAACTTGAACCATTGTGTCGTCTATGTTGTATATGCTTGCACTTATTTGTTGGGAATTAGCAGAACCATGTTGTCATGGGGAACGCTTTCAACATTGCACTTGGTACTTGTACCTAGTTGATATCATGCTCTTTTGTATATGGATGTCGTCGGTGTGAAATGAAAGGGGAGCTTGTAAGTCCATGGAGTTATGTATATGTGTTAGAGAAACGCCTGGGCCGTTGGTCTAATCCATGCTGACATGGTGGAAACCTGCAGCGTAACCATAATGAGCTGTCTATGAAGCATTCTTCTTATAAAAAAGAGTCAGATATTGAGAAAAAAGAGAAAAAGAAAAAAAATATGAGAAAAGAGGAAAGAGAGAAAAAAGCACCATATTCTCATGGTAAATAAGAAGATTGCTGAGATGACTAACCTATTAATAAGAGGCACAGTGCCACTTGCCTGTTTTCTGCTGTTTTTGGTTCCAGGAAAGTCAGAAAATCAATATTTCGGAATTGGACCGGACAAAAGCCAAAGTTGATATTTTACCCGGAAGACTCACGGAGCCAGAAGACGAGACGGAGAGGGGCCAGGGGCTGGCCACACCACCTGGTGGCGCGGGCCAGGCCAGGCCGCGCCAGGGGGTGGTGTGGGCCCCTCCGCACCCTCGGTCTCCTCTCGCCTATAAGAGCCTCCCGATGCATAAACCCTAAATCGTCAAGCCTCCACACAAAGTTCATGATCTGCCGCCATCAAGGGGAGATTCGGGGGACAGAAAGTCTCTGTTCCGGCACCCTGCCGGGACGGGGAATTGCCCCCGGAGCCATCTCCATTGATCTCCACCACCATCTCCATCACCGTTGTTGATTCCCATGATGATGAGGGAGTAGTTCTTCCTCGAGGTTAAGGGTTCTACCGGTAGCTATGTGTTCATCTCTCTCTCTATGTGTGATCTTATTGTGATCATGAGCTTTGTAATCAAGTAGATCTACCTTGCTACTCAAGTCCTTTAATAAATCTCTGCTCTCCCCATGTGTGTGAAAGTGACAGCGTGCACACCATGGTGGCACTTAGGCTAGAGATTACAAATACTTGTTATGAGTTATATTTGAAGTTGGATGTATTTATGAAATTGTGGTATTTGTTGGAACCATCTAGTGCTCAAGGTGACAGTGTGGGGTTTTCTAGATGGGAAAGGCTTACTTTGAGGTGTGTTGTTATAGCCCTACCATGGAGTAGAGTGTCCAACCGGAGAGTAGTTAAGAGTAGTATCATAAAGAGAAGACATTTATATGAGAGTGTTCACTAGTGAAAGTATGATCCTTGGCCTTGTTTCTAAGCATTGAAACTCCGTTTGCAATTAGATCTGTTACATGTTTGCTTGCTTCCATCTTTATTTCAGTTTTACTTTAGTCTCTTCCACGCCATCAAGCTATCTTCTATCACCGTTACCACTTATAATTATCTATACCACTTGTATTTCACTATCTCTTCGCTGAACTAGTGCACCTATACACCTGACAAGTGTATTGGGTGTGTTGGGGACACAAGAGACTTCTTGTATCTTGATTGCAGGATTGCTTGAGAGGGAATACCTTTGACTACTTCCTCCCTGAGTTCGATAAACCTTAGGTGATCCACTTAAGGGAAAACTTGCAGTTGTTCTACAGACCTCTGCACTTGGAGGCCCAACAACTGTCTACAAGAATAGAAGTGCGTAGACATCAGATTCCGCCGCCTCTACGGGGCGGAAAACATAGAGAGAGAAAGATCTTGATACATTGCAAATGTATCTATAATTTTTGATGTTCCATGCTTGGTTTTATCTACTTTCTTATGTTTTGTCCACACTTTGGAGTACTTTTCATATGATTTATTGGACTAACCTATTAACAAGATGCCACAGTGCTAGTTGCCTGTTTTCTGCTGTTTTTGGTTCCAGGAAAGTCAGAAAATGAATATTCTCAGAATTGGACGGGACAAAATCCAAAGTTCCTATTTTACCGGAAGACTCACGGAGCCAGAAGTAGAGACGGAGGAGGGCCAGGGCCTGGCCACACCATATGGTGGCACGGGCTAGCCCTGGCCGCGCCACCAGGTGGTGTGGGCCCCCTGGCACTCCACCGACCTTGCCTCCTTCGCCTATAAGAGCCTCTCGATACCAAAACCCTAAATCATCAATCAGAAATCCACGAAAAGTTTCGCAGCGCCGCTGCCACCGAAGGGGAGATTCGGGGGACAGAAAGTCTCTCCGCAAGGCCGACAGGGAAGTGCCCCCGGAGCCATCTCCATCGATCTCCACCACCATCTCCATCGCCGTTTCTGATTCCCATGATGAGTAGGGATTAGTTCTCTCTCGAGGCTAAGGGTTCTACAGGTAGCTATGTGTTCATCTCTCTCTCTATGCATGATCTTATTGAGATCATGAGCTTGTAATCTATAGATCTACCTTGCTACTCAAGTGCTTTAATAGATCTCTGCTCTCCCCATGTGTGTGAAAGTGACAGCGTGCACACCATGGTGGCACTTAGGCTAGAGATTACAAATACTTGTTATGAGTTATATTTGGAGTTGGATGTTTCTATCAAATTGTGGTGTTTGTTGGAACCATCTAGTACTCAAGGTGACAGTGTGGGGTTTTCTAGATGGGAAAGGCTTACTTTGAGGTGTGATGTTATAGCCCTACCATGGATTAGAGTGTCCAACCGGAGAGTAGTTAAGAGTAGTATCATAAAGAGAATATATTTATATGAGAGTGTTCACTAGTGAAAGTATGATCCCTAGGCCTTGTTTATAAGCACTGAAACACCGTTTGCTATTAGATCTGTTACATGTTTGCTTGCTACTATCTTTAATTCAGTTTGCCTTTAGTCTTTTCCACGCCATCAAGCTATCTTCTATCACCGTTACCACTTATAGTTATCCATACCACTTGTATTTTACTATCTCTTCGCCGAACTAGTGCACCTATACACCTGACAAGTGTATTGGGTGTGTTGGGGACACAAGAGACTTCTTGTATCTTGATTGCAGGGTTGCTTGAGTGGGGATACCTTTGACCACTTCCTCCCTGAGTTCGATAAACCTTGGGTGATCCACTTAAGGGAAAACTTGCTACTGTTCTATAAACCTCTGCACTTGGAGGCCCAACAACTGTCTACAAGAATAGAAGTGCGTAGACATCAAGCTATTTTCTGGTGCCGTTGCTGGGGAGGAAAGGTAAAAGGTATTCACACTGGAGGATTAAAGAAGAAGAACCTCCAACTGCAAACGCCTATTTTCTGGTGTGAGTACTCGAAGTTATTTCCTTTAGATTCTGCAATTTTGTCTTTTTATTTCTTGTTTTCACTAGTTAGGCTTAATGGAAAACAACAAAAAAATTAGAGAGCTTTATAGTATTTATCTTGAGTTAGGACATGAAGTGTTTGAAGAGAAAATTAAAAAACCTATGGAACTTTATTTGCATGCTAATAGCAATGTTGTTAGTATGAATTCTTTGGACACCATTATTGCTAATGCTATGGAAAAGTCTAAGCTTGGGGAAGCTAGTTTTTATGAAAATGATCTTTTTAGTCCCCCATCTTTAGAGGAGAAAATTTGCTTTGATGATACTATACCTCCAATATATGATGATTACAATGATGAATATGATATTTTCAGTCCACCTACTATTGAGGAGGAAATTAATTATGATTACAATATGCCTCCTATATTTGATGATTATGATGATGAGAATAATAATGATAGCTATTTTGTTGAATTTTCTCAACTAATAAGAATGACTATGCTTATGTGGAGAGTAAAAATTATTATATGCATGTGGCTCATGATAAGAATGTTTCTTGTGATAGTTATATTGTTACTTTTATTCATGATGCTACTGAAAGTTATTATGAGAGAGGGAAACATGGTTTATTGCATCTCAATAATATTAAGTTTCCCCTCTTTATGTTGAAAGTCTTGAAGTTGCACTTGTTTTGCTTTACTATGTTTGTTGCTTTGTGCTTTCATGACTTGTTTCTTTACAAGATTCCTATGTATAGGAAGTGGGTTAGACTTAAATATGCTTTGAATTTGCTTCTTGATGCTCTCTTTTACTTCAATTCATATTTCTTATGTAAGCATCTTCTCAAACTATCATGCCTAACTTAAAGGCCCTAAAGAAAAGTACTTATTGGGAGATAACCCAAAAGTTTTAGATAAGTCTTGGAAGTTATTACTTCTGTAATAACCGCTCCTTATCCTTTTTATTTGCTTTTTATGCCAAGAGTAACCTCTAATGAGATAGAAGTAATGATTGGGAAAGTTGCTGTCCCGAAACAGATTTTTGTGCTTCACCATAAAAATTCCTGCGAGAGCTCTGTACGTCGGATTGAGCTGTAATTTTTTGTGCTTCTGCCCCAGATTGTTATATAACTTTAGTTAGTTCAACACTTTTTGATTTGAGCAACATAAGGTCTTCGAAAAAATTCGTCTTTACCTTCTGGTCTGTTTTGACAGATTTCTGCCATTTTCTGCATTTGCTTCTTGTTCGTTCCTTCTTGAGTTCTTTTGGGGAATTGTGCTTTTTGAGGGAAGAGCTACAGTGTCTAGTGTTCTAATGGAAGTTTATTTGGTGTTAGAACTGAACCTTGAGATTATTTATCTTAAGTGCAGTAATGTTGCTAATGAGATTATGTGAAGTTTTGTATGAAGGAAAAATTTCAGGTGTATGGAAGGAATGAGTAATGAGATGAAGGATGGACTAAAGCTCAAGCTTGGGGATGCCACGCGTGTCACCCCAAGAAAAAATATCCAATAAGTACAAGCGTCAAAACTTGGGGATGCCCAAGGCATCCCCTTCTTCATCAATAAAAATTCTAGGTTTCTTCCAAACGCTTCATTTTTATTGTTTTATGCACAGTTGTGTTTTTCTTGGAGCGTCTTCTTTTTTGTTTTTGTTTTGCTTTTTAGTTTGCTTGGTTTGCTTAGTTTTCTGAATAAGTTGGTTGGACTCCCTCTTTCATACTTTGGTTTGCAAATAGTTTGGTTTGGTTTGGAAAAGAGTAGGAAAGTGCATGCTTATGTGGTAAAAAGAGCTCGTTTTTGACTGTGGCCTATGCTTTGTCGTGCCATGCTTGATATTGTTTTGGCTTTATGCTTAGTATTCTTTGTTGTAGCATGACTTGTTATAAATAATTGAGATTGCTTAACATGCCTTGGATGAATCATGCGTTGTTTTAGCATATTAAAGCATAGTATAGTGGTATTCTCCTATGATGCTTTATTTGGGTTGACTTGGCACATGCTCACACCATGTTATGACTATCTCAAGTCACCATAGCATTTATAATCCTTTATTTTTCAACTTGTAGTATCACTTTATGCTTTGAATAATGATGTTTTGTCACTCTGCATGATTATGTCCATTATTGCTCTCTTAGTTTGTCGCTACCAGTCTTTTGCTAGCCTCCACAACCAAGTATGAATTCCACTCATGCATCTAACTCCCTAAACCAAGTTATTCCAAAGAGTCCACCATACGTACCTACTAGCTTATGCTATTCTAAGTATATTCATGCTTCTGTTTATCTTCCAAATTAAACTTGTTATGAGAAAACTAGTGATTAAAGCTCTCACGAACTTGATGGCACACTTTACTTTTCTTGCCCTTTGAACCATTGTGTCGTCTATGTTATATATGTCTGCACTTATTTTTTGGGAATTAGCAGAACCATGTTGTCATGGGGAACGCTTTCAACATTGCACTTGGTACTTGTACCTAGTTGATATCATGCTCTTTTGTATATGGATGTCATCGGTGTGAAATGAAAGGGGAGCTTGTAAGTCCATGGAGTTATGTATATGTGTTAGAGAAACGCCTGGGTGGCTGGTCTAATCCATGCTGACATGGTGGAAAGCTGCAGCGTAACCATAATGAGCTGTCTATGAAGCATTCTTCTTATAAAAAAAAGAGTCCTATATTGAGAAAAAAAAGAGAAAAAAAGAGATACTATGAAAAGAGGAAAGAGAGAAAAAAGCACCATATTCCCATGGTAAATAAGAAGAATGTTGAGATGCTCGTTGTCTGCTTGCCTTGTCATTTGATATGAGGATGCTTCCGTATCATCGGGCAAGGGGTACCCCGTTGGCGGTTCTCTATGATACACATGTACTTACGATGACAAGAACTTACCGGTGACTAAACTTGAGTAGCATGAGGAGCGGCCCTCGTATACAAGGGACATGAGAGTTCTAACTTATACTTCGTCAAGCATGTACACCATAGTTTGTTCACTTTAACCTTAATCACTTCAAGATGCTTATGATAGGGGCAATGAGAGCTGAAAGCTATTAAGTACCATAATTTTTGGAAGCTCTTTATGAGACTTGAATCCCTACTTCCTTCTATAAAAAGGCCTTTCTTGCACGATTATATTGAGTCTCCACCTTCTATCTATGCACCTACTTTGAGAGCATAGTGGCCATTCTTAGTTCTATGTGCATTGTCCCAAGACTTGTTGATTGATGCATACCTTGATATTGCTTGTTTTAAACTATTTGTATCTAGTCACTCTTATGAACTTTGAAGGTGTCCTATGCATTTATATTTGCTACTCTATGAGGGACAAGCTGAATACTATAATGCTATGTTTTCTTGATGTGAAACAAACAAACGTCTTGCAAAGCATTGTTATTCATAAATCTTTTGTTTGTGCCTGTTCATGTTACATCATAGTTTCTTTGTCTTATTGCTAGAACTTCGTCTTTCATGTTATGATTGAAGTACTATGATCCCAGCTTTGAATGTTTTACAAATACTTTGATCAAGTCTTTGATGGTGCATGTCACCTCAAAATTTATTCTTTCTTTTTATCACTTAGCTACTCGAGGATGAGCAGGAGTTAAGCTTGGGGATGTTGATACATTGCAAATGTATCTATAATTTTTGATGTTCCATGCTTGGTTTTATCTACTTTCTTATGTTTTGTCCACACTTTGGAGTACTTTTCATATGATTTCTTTGACTAACCTATTAACAAGATGCCACAGTGCCAGTTGCCTATTTTCTGTTGTTTTTGGTTCTAGGAAAGTCAGAAAATGAATATTCTCATAATTGGACGGGACAAAAGCCAAAGTTCCTATTTTACCGGAAGACTCACGGAGCCAGAAACAGAGACGGAGGAGGGCCAGGGGCTGGCCACACCATATGGTGGCGCGGGGTAGCCCTGGCGCGCCACCAGGTGGTGTGGGCCTCCTGGCACTCCACCGACCTTGCCTCCTTCGCCTATAAGATCCTCTCGATACCAAAACCCTAAATCATCAATCAGAAATCCACGAAAAGTTTCACAGCGCTGCCGCCACCGAAGGGGAGATTCGGGGGACAGAAAGTCTCTGTTCGCACCCTGGACGGGAAGTGTGCCGAGCCATCTCCATCGATCTCCACCACCATCTCCATCGCAGTTGCTGATTCCCGTGATGAGGAGGGAGTAGTTCTCTCTCGAGGCTAAGGGTTCTACCGGTAGCTATGTGTTCATATGTCTCTCTATGCATGATCTTATTGAGAGTGACAGTGTGCACACCATGGTGGCACTTAGGCTAGAGATTACAAATACTTGTTATGAGTTATATTTGGAGTTGGATGTTTCTATGAAATTGTGGTGTTTGTTGGACTCATCTAGTACTCAAGGTGACAGTGTGGGGTTTTATAGATGGGAAAGGCTTACTTTGAGGTGTGCTGTTATAGCCCTACCATGGATTAGAGTGTCCAACCGGAGAGTAGTTAAGAGTAGTATCATAAAGAGAATATATTTATATGAGAGTGTTCACTAGTGAAAGTATGATCCCTAGGCCTTGTTTCTAAGCACTAAAACATCGTTTCCTATTAGATCTGTTACATGTTTGCTTGCTACTATCTTTATTTCAGTTTGTCTTTAGTCTTTTCCACGCCATCAAGCTATCTTCTATCACCGTTACCACTTATAATTATCCATACCACTTGTATTTTACTATCTCTTCGCCGAACTAGTGCACCTATACACCTGACAAGTGTATTGGGTGTGTTGGGGACATAAGAGACTTCTTGTATCTTGATTGCAGGGTTACTTGAGAGGGGATACCTTTGACCACTTCCTCCCTGAGTTCGATAAACCTTGGGTGATCCACTTAAGGGAAAACTTGCTGCTGTTCTACAAACCTCCGCACTTGGAGGCCCAACAATTGTCCACAAGAATAGAAGTGCGTAGACATCAGATCTCTGCGGAAAACAGAATTCTGCCGGGGGAATTCCTTCCCGGAGAGGGGAGATCGTCCCCATCAACACTACCATCAAGATGGACTTCATCGGGATCATCATCATCATCACCATCATCTCCACCAGCACCATGATCACCACTTCATACCTCTGTAACAATTGGGTTGAATCTTGCATAGTTCTTAGGGGAAACTTTCCCAGTGTTGATTACTCCTTTTAGTTGATGCTATTGAGTGAATCATTGAATTATCGTTTATGTTCAGATTGTTACACATCATTATTTCATCTCTGATCATGATCCATATGATGTCTTGTGAGTAGTTCGTTCTTGAGGACATGGGAGATGTCATGTTGTTAGTAGTGGAATTGTGTTGAGAAAGATTCAATAGTCTGATATTTAAGTTGTGGTGTACTTCTTCTAGTGGTTGAAGGAAATATGCCCTGAGAGGCAATAATAAAGTTGTTATTATATATTCCTTATACATGATAGATGTTTATTTTACATGCTAGAAATGTATTGATTCGGAAACATCAATACATGTGTGTTTAATAAACAAAAAGGGTTCCTAGTCATGCCTCTCTTATAGACTAGCTTGTTGATTAACAGGATGATCAAGGTTTCCTGATCATGGACATTGGATGTTGTTAATAACAAGGTCACACCATTGGTGGAATGATGTGATGAACATTCATCCGAAGTATAGCTTTACGGTCAAGTCATTATGTTTATATTGCTATAACATCATACGAAGTAATCTTTATCCTTAGACCATGAGATCATGTTAATTGCTAACACCGGAAGAGTATCTTGATAACATCAAACGTCACACCGTAACAGGGTGACTATAAAGATGGGTTCAGTACTACGAAGGTGTTATGTTGAGGCTCATGGATCAAGAGTGGAATTTGTCAATCCAGATGACGGATAGATATACGATGGGCCCTCTCGGTGATATCACATTAGGATAGCTTGCAAGCAAGTGATGTGATCACTAGAATGTTATATCACGGGAACGAGGAAAGAGTGCATGTCGGTAACGAGATCAAACTAGGTATGGAGATACCGATGATCGAATATCGGACATGTAATATATCGAGAGACAAAGGGATTTAGTTACAAGCGTTAAAGGTTCTCACGATCACAGAGTCATCGTTGAATGTGTAGGAGTCAAGACGGATCTCCGTGTCCCGCTTGATTATTGATCGGAGAAGGGTCTCGATCATGTCTGCATTATTCGCGAACCGTAGGGTGGCACACTTAAGAGTTACGGACACCATTTTGGAGCACATATGTTTCAGATTTAAAGAAATACAAAGCGCAGGAATTGTTTCAATAGAAACCGAAATTGTTTCGGTGAAATTGCGTAAGGTGGTTCTGCATGTGATATTGAAATATTGCAAGGGGATATATGTGAATGTTTGTTAATTAAAGTAATTAACAAAATTCTGAATAAATTTAATAAAAAGAGTTTTATTAAATGAGAGAGCATTAAATTTGGAGAAATTTAATGCATTTAAAGTGGAGACTTTAAAAGGGAATGTGAAGAGGCATTTTAATGTGGGGGGGGGGGGGTTACCACCACATGAATGGGGGAGGTGAGGGGTCACCCCCATGCACTGGCCATGGAGAGAGGGGGCACCCCCTCCTCCTATAAAAGGCCACCCATTCCCTCCTTCATCCTCACACCTCCTTGTGAAGGATCTCTCTCCCTCTAGAATTATTCCCCATGGTCTCGGATTAGCGAGATACATGTTCAGTGGCATTTCGTTTGAAGGAGTTGCTGCTCACTGGATCACTGGAGCGAGGAGGTGGAGGTTGTCCGGTGGCTTGAACGTGTGCGAAATGGATGCGCTGCTGAGTTGCGGCGCTCGGACTTCCTCACGATCTTGAGATCGGCAAGTGTACGACTACATCAACCACGAGTTCCTACTCGTTAACAAAGCTCATTGTCTACGAGGGTAAGTTCTCGTTGGATGTATGTCCACCCGTTGCTTTATACCTAGTAGATAGATCTTGGCGTGTAGTTCACACCGTAGGAAATTTTTTGTTTTCTATGCTGCGGACCAAACCATGGTGTCATGTGAACGTCGACTACATGACACTTCACCTATATGGGCCTAGGGGAATGAATTGTGTATTTGGCTAATAATCGTAGGGGTTGCCGGAGTGACAAAAACCTGAACCCCCGTTAGGAAACCTTTGCACAAGGGAAGTCAGGGTCTTAGAGTTTAAAGTTGTGGTTAGGTTTCTACCTTAATTACTTTCTTGTACTTGCGGATGCTTGCAAGGGGTATAATCACAAGTATGTATTAGTCCTAGGAAGGTCGGTACATTAGCACAGGTTTGATACATTGCAAATGTATCTATAATTTTTGATGTTCCATGCTTGGTTTTATCCACTTTCTTGTGTTTTGTCCACACTTTGGAATAGTTTTCATATGATTTCTTGGACTAACCTATTAACAAGAGCCACAGTGCCAGCTGTCTGTTTTCTATTGTTTTTGGTTCCAGGAAAGTCAGAAAATGAATATTCTCGGAATTGGACGGGACAAAAGCCAAAGTGCCTATTTTTCCGGAAGTCATCAGATGCCAGAGTACGAGACGGAGAGGGGCCAGGGGCCACCACACCACCTGGTCGCGCGGCCCAGCCCGGCCCGCGCCAGGGGATGGTCTGGCCGCCTCCGGCACCCTCTCGGCCTCCCCTTCCGCCTATAAGATTCCCTCGGGACGAAAACCCTAAGTACCCGATCAAAAATCCACGAAAGAGTATGTAGCCGCCATCATCTCCATCCCTAGATCGGGAGGGATCTAAAGCTTCGGCACCACGGAGAGGGAATTCACCCTGGAGGCCTTCTTCATCACCATGCAAGCCTTCGGTGTGATGCGTGAGTAGTTCATCCTTGGACTACGGATCCATGTAGTAGCTAGATGGCTGGTTCTCCTCCTTTGTGCTTTCATGTTTAGATCTTGTGAGATCTGTTCATGATCAAGATCATCTATTTGTAATTCTGCATGTTGTGTTTGCGGGGATCCGATGGATATTGAGATGCTATTTTAGATTGATTATTGATTCTATCATTTCTTTGTTATTTGTGATCTTGCATGCTTTCCGTTGTTAGTAGCTATCTTGGCCAAGTAGATGCTAGCAACTCCAAGAGTTAGTATTTATGCTCGATAGTGGGTTCATGCCTCTGGTAATCATGGAAGTGATGTAAATCTCTAAGGTACTAGATGTGCTGTTGCTACTAGGGAGAAAACAACAATCCTTTGTTCATAGAACAATCGCATTGTTTACATTACACGCAATTCGTAAAGCAATAATCTGTTGCTTGCAAGTTAATACTAGAGGGGGTTCAGATGATAACCTGAAGGTGGATTATTAGTCATAGATGCAGTTGGATGGCGGTCTATGTATAATGTTGTAATGCCCAATCAAGTTCCAAAGGAGTCAAGATGATTAGTATATGCATGTATTGCTTTCTCGATGTTTGTCAATTGCCCCGCTGTAATTTGTTCACCCAGCATGTTTTCTATCTTAAGGAGAGCCACCTCTAGTGAACTATGGATCTCGGTCCTTTTCTTTTACATACAATCTATAACTGTTACTGCTTTTTGTTTACTTTCTGCAAATAATTACTTCCTTCCATTCGATACGTTTAATCCTTTCTTTTCAGCAAAACACGGTGAGATTGACAACCTCATCACAAGTTGGGGACAGAGTTCTGTGGTTGTGTTGTGCAGGTCTCCACGTTGCTACTAGCACCGGTAGTGCGCCCTGCCAAGGCTCAGCTAGCAACACCTTTGGGGTGTTTCCTTGCTCCTACTGGTTCGATTATACCTTGGTTTCATAACTGAGGGAAACTTGCTGCTGTGCTCATCATACCTTCCTTTTGGGGTTCCCAACGAGCTCTACATCAATACAGAGCCATCAAACATTTTTCTGGCGCCGTTGCCAGGGAGTCAAGGACATCTTCACAAGAGGAGTCCCTCATAACCAATCTCTTTACTTTGTTATTTTTGTTTTGCTTAGTTTCTTTTTGTTTTGTTTGCTTGCTTTGTTATCAAAAACACAAAAAATTTAGTTTCTACTATAGTTGGTATTTTCGTTGGTCTGTTATTGTCTTGCTTTATCATGCTTTCTATCAATGGTTGGTTTCTTTGAAACTGAATCTTATTGGCAAGGTGGGTTCATGGAAGAACAAAAATATTATTATAAGGAACACCGCTTGTCACAAAAAGGGAAACACTTATGGGAACAAATTGATAAATTGTATACCATTTCTAGAAACGTGTGCTCTACTTATAATGTTACTTATTGCTTTGATAAATCTTGTTGTTGTAGGAGGTATAAACACCTCCATTTTCAATGTGAGTATAATGATAATGTTACCATATCTTCTTATGTTAATGGGAATTATGACTTTTATGATGTGGAACAAATTGAAGAATTTATTGATTGGAAGGGTGCATTCGAACTTGCTTATTTGCTTGAAAATACTGATGATGCACCTTATAAATATGAGGTTTATGATATACTTAAATTTTTCTTTGATAATTACAAGGTAGAGAATGGATATATTCTTGAATATCTTAATAGATGCTCTCCACCAACGGAAGAGACTAATGCCTTGCAAGATTCTATGGAAGAAGAAATTGCTGAGACTAGAAGCTCATTGGATGAAAAAGAGGAGGAGAGTGATGATCAAGAGGAGGAAGAATGGATCTATCCATCCCTACCTTCTAATGTGAGTAACTCTTTACCCCTTACATTATTTGATTGTCCCCCATGCTTACCAAAGGAGGACGAATGTCATGTTCCTCAGGATTCTTTTGAAAATATTTATAATAAAGCTCTAGTGTTTGTAGATCATGAAAAGCATGCTTTATGTGATAGTTATATTGTTGAGTTTATTCATGAGGCTACTGAAAATTATTATGAGAGAGGAAAATATGGTTGTAGAAGTTTTCATGGTATTGAGACACCTCTCTATGTGCTGAAAGTTTTGAAATTGCTCTTGTTTTATCTACCCATTCTTGCTACTATGTGATTCTTTGATTTATTTTCTTACAAGGTTCCTATGCATAAGAAGTGGGTTAGACTTAAATGTGTTTTGAATTTGCTTCTTGATGCTCTCTTTTACTTCAATTCATATTTCTTATGTGAGCATCTTCTCAAACTATCATGCCTAACTTAAAGGCGTTAAAGAAAAGTACTTATTGGGAGATAACCCAAAAGTTTTAGATGAGTCTTGGAAGTTATTACTTCTGTAATAACCGCTCCTTATCCTTTTTATTTGATTTTTGTGCCAAGAGTAACCTCTAATGAGAGAGAAGTAATGATTGAGAAAGTTGCTGTCCCGAAACAGATTTCTGTGCTTCACGGTACCAATTCGTGTAAAATCTCTGAACGTCTTTTTGAGGGGTGAATTTTTGCGCTTCTGCCCCAGGTTGTTATCTAACTTTCGTTAGTTCAACACCTTTTGATTTGAGCAACAGAAGGTCTTCGAAAAAATTCGTCTTTACCTGTTGGTCTGTTTTGACAGATTTCTGCCATTTTCTGCATTTGCTTCTTGTTGGTTCCTCTTTGAGTTTGTTTGGGGAATTGAGCTTTTTGAGGGAAGTGATATAGTAGCTAGTGTTCTAATGGAAGTTTATTTGGTGTTGGAACTGAACCTTAAGAATTATTTATCTTGAATGCACTAATGTTGCTAATAAAGATTGTGTGAAGGAAAAATTTCAGGTGTATGGAAGGAATGAGTAATGAGATGAAGGATGGACTAAAGCTCAAGCTTGGGGATGCCACGCATGTCACCCCAAGAAATATCCAAGAAGTACAAGCATCAAAGCTTGGAGATGCCCAACGCATCCCCTTCTTCATCAATAAAAACCCCAGGTTTCTTCCAAACGCTTCATTTTTATTGTTTCATGCACAGTTGTGTTGTTCTTGGAGCGTCTTGTTCTTCCTTTTTGTTTTGGTTTTTCGTTTTCTTTGGTTTTCTTAGTTTTCTGAATAAATTGGTTGGACCCCCTCTTTCATACATTGGTTTGCAAATAGTTTGGTTTGGTTTGGAAAAGAGTAGGAAAGTTCATGCTTATGTGGTAAAAAGAGCTCGTTTTTGACTGTGGCCTATGCTTTGTCGTGCCATGCTTGATATTGTTTTAGATTTATGCTTAGTATTCTTTGTTGTAGCATGACTTGTTATAAACAATTGAGATTGCTTAACGTGCCTTGGATGAATCATGCGTTGTTTTAGCATATTAAAGCATAGTATAGTGGTATTCTCCTTTGATGCTTTATTTGGGTTGACTTGGCGCATGCTCACACCATGTTATGACTATCTCAAGTCACCATAGACTTTATGATCCTTTAGTTTTCAACTTGTAGTATCACTTTATGCTTTGATCAATGATGTTTTGTCGCTCTGCATGATTATGGCCATTATTGCTCTCTTAGTTTGTCGCTCCCAGTCTTTTGCTAGCCTCCACAACCAAGTATGAGTTCCACTCATGCATCCAACTCCTTAAACCAAGTTATTCCAAAGAGTCCACCATACCTACCTACTAGCTTATGCTATTTCAAGTATATTCATGCTTTTGTTTACCTTCCAAATTAAACTTGTTATGAGAAAACTAGTGATTAAATCTCTCACGAACTTGATGGCCCACTTTACTTTTCTTGCCCTTAATAAACTTGAACCATTGTGTCGTCTATGTTGTATATGCTTGCACTTATTTGTTGGGAATTAGCAAAACCATGCTTTCATGGGGAACGCTTTCAACATTGCACTTGGTACGTGTACCTAGTTGATATCATGCTCTTTTGTATATGGATGTCGTCGGTGTGAAATGAAAGGGGAGCTTGTAAGTCCATGGAGTTATGTATATGTGTTAGAGAAACGCCTGGGCGGCTGGTCTAATCCATGCTGACATGGTGGAAACCTGCAACGTAACCATAATGAGCTGCCTATGAAGTATTCTTCTTATAAAAAAGAGTCCTATATTGAGAAAAAGAGAAAAAGAGAAAAAAGAGATTATGAAAAGAGGAAAGAGAGAAAAAAGCACTACATTCCCATGGTAAATAAGAAGATTGCTGAGATGCTCGTTGTCTGCTTGCCTTGTCATTGTGATATGGGGATTCTTCTGTATCATTGGGCAAGGGGTACCCCGTTGGCGGTTCTCTATGATACACATGTACTTACGATGACAAGAACTTACCGGTGACTAAACTTGAGTAGCATGAGGAGCGGCCCTCGTATACATGGGACATGAGATTTCTAACTTATACTTCATCAAGCATGTACACCATAGTTTGTTCACTTTAACCTTAATCACTTCAAGATGCTTATGATAGGGGCAATGAGAGCTGAAAGCTATAAGTACCATAATTTTTGGAAGCTCTTTATGAGACTTGAATCCCTACTTCCTTTTATAAAGGCCTTTCTTCCACCATTACATTGAGTCTCCACCTTCTATCTTTATGCACCTACTTTGAGAGCATAGTGGCCATTCTTAGTTTTTTGTGCATTGTCCCAAGACTAGTTGATTGATGCATAACTTGATATTGCTTGTTTTAAACTATTTGTATCTAGTCACTCTTATGAACTTTGAAGGTGTCCTATGCATTTATATTTGCTACTCTATTGAGGGACAACCTGAATACTATTATGCTATGTTTTCTTTATGTAAAACAAACAAACGTCTTGCAAAGCATTATTATTCATGAATCTTTTTGTTTGTGCCTTTTCATGTTGCATCATAGTTTCTCTGTCTTATTGCTAGAACTTTGTCTTTCATGTTATGATTGAGGTACTATGATCCCAGCTTTGAATGTTTTACAAATACTTTGATCAAGTCTTTGATGGTGCATGTCACCTCAAAAATTATTCTTTCTTTTTATCACTTACCTACTCGGGGACGAGCAGGAGTTAAGCTTGGGTATGTTGATACATTTCAAATGTATCTATAATTTTTGATGTTCCATGCTTGGTTTTATCCACTTTCTTGTGTTTTGTCCACACTTTGGAGTACTTTTCATATGATTTCTTGGACTAACCTATTAACAAGAGCCACAGTGCTAGCTGCCTGTTTTCTACTGTTTTTGGTTCCAGGAAAGTCAAAAAATGAATATTCTCGGAGTTGGACGGGACAAAAGCCAAAGTGCCTATTTTTCCGGAAGTCATCAGATGCCAGAGTACGAGACGGAGAGGGGCTAGGGGGCCACCACACCACCTGGTCGCACGGCCCAACCTGACCTGCCTGGGGTGGTCCGCCGCCCCGCACCCTCGGCCTCCTTCCGCCTATAAGATGCCCTCGACGAAAACCCTAAGTACCCGATCAAAAATCCACGAAGAGTCTCAGAGTCAGGCCATCTCCATCCCTAGATCGGGAGGGATCTGAAGCTCTTCCCGCACCTGCCAAGAGGGAATTCACCCTGGAGGCCTTCTTCATCACCATGCAAGCCTCCGGTGTGATGCGTGAGTAGTTCATCCTTGGACTACGGATCCATGTAGTAGCTAGATGGCTGGTTCTCGTCCTTTGTGCTTTCATGTTTAGATCTTGTGAGCTCCGTTCATGATCAAGATCATCTATTTGTAATTCTGCATGTTGTGTTTACGGGGATCTGATGGATATTGAGATGCTATTTTAGATTGATTATTGATTCTATCATGTCTTTGTTATTTGTGATCTTGCATGATTTCCGTTGTTAGTAGCTATCTTGGCCAAGTAGATGCTAGCAACTCCAAGAGTTGGTATTTATGCTCGATAGTGGGTTCATGCCTCTGGTAATCTGCGGAAGTGATAGAAATCTCTAAGGTACTAGATGTGTTGTTGCTACTAGGGAGAAAACAACAATCCTTTGTTCATAGAACAATCGTATTGTTTACATTACACGCAATTCGTAAAGCAATAATCTGTTGCTTGCAACTTAATACTAGAGGGGTTCGGATGATAACCTGAAGGTGGATTATTAGTCATAGATGCAGTTGGATGGCGGTCTATGTATAATGTTGTAATTCCCAATCAAGTTCTAAAGGAGTCAAGATGATTAGTATATGCATGTATTGCTTTCTTGATGTTTGTCAATTGCCCCGCTGTAATTTGTTCACCCAACATGTTTTCTATCTTAAGGAGAGCCACCTCTAGTGAACTATGGATCCCAGTCCTTTTCTTTTACATACAATCTATAAACTGTTTACTGCTTTGTGTTTACTTTCTGCAAACAATTACTTCCTTCCATTCGATACGTTTAATCCTTTGTTTTCAGCAAAACACGGTGAGATTGACAACCTCATCGCAAGTTGGGGATGAGTTGTGTTGTGCAGGTCTCCACGTTGCTACTAGCACCGGTAGTGCGCCCTGCCAAGGCTCAGCTAGCAACACCTTTGGGCTGTTTCCGTGCTCCTACTGGTTTGATTAAACCTTGGTTTCATAACTGAGGGAAACTTTTGTTGTGCTCATCATACCTTCCTCTTGGGGTTCCCAACGAGCTCTACATCAATATCGAGCCATATGGTTCACCCACACAACGGTTAGCAAACTAAAGAAGATTAATCAACTATATGAAGCGAAAGCACTTTACGATATTCCCATGTGTCCTCGAGAACGTTTGGTCATCTTAAGTAATACAACTGACTTGTCCTTTGCTAAAGAAAGGATTGGGCCACTTGCTGCATTTATTCTTATTGTCTTTTATTTACTCGTACTTTATTTACTTGCATTATCAAAAACTCCTAAAAATCCGTTTGCTAAGTATTTACAGAGAATTCCTGCTCCAAGCCATTCGCCAGCACCTTCTGCTCCTCGTTGGGTTCGACACTCTTACTTATCAAAAATACTACGATACACCCACTATACTTGTGGGTCATCAGTTCCCTCTTCATCTGTTGAAGTTAACTCTGGAATAACTTCCGCTGCTGCACCACTCGCTGTTTCATGAA
The DNA here is from genome assembly GCA_023614405.1 of Avena insularis. Taxonomy (NCBI): domain Eukaryota; kingdom Viridiplantae; phylum Streptophyta; class Magnoliopsida; order Poales; family Poaceae; genus Avena; species Avena insularis. Next base: position 86,291,455 of record CM042696.1, on the reverse strand, counting down.
GAGAAGATTCAATAACTTCATTGAGTTCTACCTTCCGACTACTCACACCTTTCACGAGGAACTCCTTATCTAGAAAGGATCCATTCTTTGCAAAGAAAACATTGCTTTCAGATCTATGATAAAAGGAATACCCAATTGTTTATTTAGGGTATCCTATAAAGACACATTTTTCTGCTTTGGGTTCAAATTTATCATGTTGGAGTTTTGATACATTGCAAATGTATCTATAATTTTTGATGTTCCATGCTTGGTTTTATCCACTTTCTTGTGTTTGGTTCCAACTTTGGAGTACTTTTCATATGATTTCTTGGACTAACCTATTAACAAGAGCCACAGAGCCAGCTGCCTGTTTTCTACTATTTTTGGTTCCAGGAAAGTCAGAAAATGAATATTCTCGGAATTGGACGGGACAAAAGCCAAAGTGCCTATTTTTTCGAATGTCATCAAGTGCCAGAATACGAGACGGAGAGGGGCCAGGGGGCCACCACACCACCTGGCCGCGCGGCCAGGCCTGGCCCGCGCCAGGGGGTGGTGTAGCCGCTCCCGGCACCCTCTCGGCCTCTCCTTCCGCCTATATATTGCCCTCGGGACGAAAACCCTAAGTGCCCGATCAAAAATCCATGAAAGAGTCTGTAGCCGCCGTCATCTCCATCCCTAGATCGGGAGGGATCTGAAGCTCTTCCCGGCACCCTGGCGGAGAGGGGAATTCACCTTGGAGGCCTTCTTCATCACCATGCAAGCCTCCGGTGTGATGCGTGAGTAGTTCATCCTTGGACTACGGATCCATGTAGTAGCTAGATGGCTGGTTCTCCTCCTTTGTGCTTTTCATGTCTAGATCTTGTGAGCTCCGTTCATGATCAAGATCGTCTATTTGTAATTCTACATGTTGTGTTTGTGGGGATCCGATGGATATTGAGATGCTATTTCAGATTGATTATTGATTCTATCATGTCTTTGTTATTTGTGATCTTGCGTGCTTTCCGTTATTAGTACCTATCTTGGCCAAGTAGATGCTACCAACTCCAAGAGTTAGTATTTATGCTCGATAGTGGGTTCATGCCTCTGGTAATCTGGGGAAGTGACAGAAATCTCTAAGGTACTAGATGTGCTGTTGCTACTAGGGAGAAAACAACAATCCCTTGTTCATAGAATAATCGTATTGTTTACTTTACACGTAGTTCGTAAAGCAATAATCTGTTGCTTGCAACTTAATACTGGAGGGGGTTCGGATGATAACCTGAAGGTGGATTATTAGTCATAGATGCAGTTGGATGGCGGTCTATGTATAATGTTGTAATGCCCAATCAAGTCTCAAAGGAGTCAAGATGATTAGTATATGCATGTATCACTTTCTCGATGTTTGTCAATTGCCCCGCTGTAATTTGTTCACCCAGCATGTTATATATCTAAGGAGAGCCACCTCTAGTGAACTATGGATCCCAGTCCTTGTCTTTTACATACAATCTACAAACTGTTTAGTGCTTTGTGTTTACTTTCTGCAAACTTTTACTTCTTTCTATTCGATACGTTTAATCCTTTGTTTTCCGCAAAACACGGTGAGATTGACAACCTCATCGCAAGTTGGGGACAAAGTTCTGTGGTTGTGTTCTGCAGGTCTCCATGTTGCTACTAGCAACGGTAGTGCGCCCTGCCAAGGCTCAGCTAGCAACACCTTTGGGGTGTTTCCTTGCTCCTACTGGTTTGATTAAACCTTGGTTTCATACTGAGGGAAACTTGTTGTTGTGCTCATCATACCTTCCTCTTGCGGTTCCCAACAAGCTCTACATCAACCACGCACCAGCACTTTTCTGGGCGTCGTGCACTGAGCCATCAAGCATTTTTCTGGCGCTGTTGCCGGGGATCCGTAGAAGAAGAAACTCCCACGCCAACCACGCCATTTTTCCGGCGCGTTCTTGAGTCAAGGACACCTTCACAAGGGGAGTCCCTCATAACCAATCTCTTTACTTTGTTGTTTTTGTTTTGCTTAGTTTCTTTTTGCTTTGTTTGCTTGTTTTGTTATCAAAAACACAAAAAAATTAGTTTTACTAGTTTGCTTTCTTATTTCAAAAACACACAAAAAAGACTACTCTTGAAAACACTAAGTTGTGTGACTTCGCTAGCACCAACAAAAATGATTTTATGAGCACACCTATTGCTCCACCTGTGCCTGAAGATACTTTTTTGAGATAAAACCTGCTTTGCTCAATCTTGTTATGAGAGAACAATTTTCTGGTATTGGTAATGAAGATGTTGCTTCCCATGTAAATAACTTTGTTGAACTTTGTGAGATGCAAAAGCATAGGGATATAGATGGTGATATTATTAAGCTTAAATTGTTTCCTTTCTCTTTGAGAGGAAAAGCTAAAGAATGGTTGAATTCCTTAACTAGGAATAATATTGATTCTTGGACTAAGTGCAAAGATGCTTTTATTGGAAAATACTATCCTCCTGCTAAGATTATATCCATGAGAAGTGAAATAATGAAGTTTAAACAACTTGATAATGAGCATGTTGCTCAAGCTTGGGAAAGAATGAAATCTTTGGTAAAGAATTGTCCCACTCATGGACTAACTGCTTGGATGATCATCCAAACTTTTTATGCAGGATTGAACTATTCTTCAAGGAACCTATTGGATTCTGCTGCTGGAGGTACCTTTATGACCATCACTTTGGGTGTTGCAACAAAACTTCTGGACAATATGATGGTTAATTATTCTGAATGGCATACTGAGAGAGCTCCACAAGGTAAGAAGGTAAATTCTGTTGAGGAAACCTCCTCCTTGAGTGATAAGATTGATATTATTATGTCTATGCTTGTTAATGGGAAAGCCCATATTGATCCAAATAATGTTCCTTTAGCCTCTTTGGTTGCTCAAGAAGAGCAAGCTGATGTGAACTTCATAAGAAATAACAATTTTGGCAAAAATGCTTATAGGAACAATTTTGGTAACAACAATTATAAGCCATATCCTCCCAACAATGGTAATGCTTATGGAAATTCTTAGAACAATAATAAGAGTGCTCCCTCTGAACTTGAGGTTATGCTTAAAGAGTTTATTAGTAAACAAACTGCCTTCAATAAAACTATTGAGGAAAAACTCTCTAATGCTGAAAGAAATATAACATCTTTAGCTGAAGCTCAAACTACTTTGAATAAAATGGCTGCTAAACCTGAAACTAATGATAATCCCTTTGCAGCTACTAATGCTATACAAGTAAGAATTAATGAAAATGTTAGACTATTAGTTGAATTACATGCTAAGTGGGAAAGAGAAGATGAAATTGCTAGAAACATTAGTGTTTCTACTATTACCACCACTAGTGTTGAGGCTAGTAATAGTTCTACTACTTTAGATGATAAGTATGGTTTTGATCTTGATGGTTGCAATATCTCTGAAGTTATTAAGTTCCTACAAAAGCTTGCTAAAATTCCTAATGCTAGTGCTATGAACATGGCCTTTACAAAACACATTACTGATGCTCTCATAAAGATTAAAAAAGAAAAGATGAAACATAAAGCTTCTATTCCTATAAACAAGAGGATGGTTGGGAACCCATCATTAATATGAAAGTTAATGACTTTGATTTCAAAGCTTTATGTGATCTTGATAGTAGTGTTTCTATTGTGCCTAGAAGGATTTATGATATGCTTAATTTGCCTCCTCTTGAAGATTGTTATTTGAATGTCCCACTTGATGATAATGCTAAAAAGAAACTCATGGGGAGTCTTAATGATGTTCTTATTATGGTTAACGATTCCTATGTCCCCGTTGATTTCTATGTTTTGGATGTTGAATACAATGCTTCTTGTCCTATTACTTTGGGAAGACCTTTTCTTAGAACTGTTGGTGCCATCATTGATATGAAAGAAGGCACCATTAAATATCAACTCCCACTCAAGAAAGGTATAGAACACTTCCCTAAAAAGAGAGAAAAGATTTCTTTTGCTTCTCCTATTAAAACAAAATTTGGTCTTAATGCTTCTTCATTTGAGAACACTTGATTCTTTCTTTGCTTCTTATGCCAAACTTAAAGGCGTTAAAGAAAAGTACTTATTGGGAGATAACCCAAAAGTTTTAGATGAGTCTTGGAAGTTATTACATCAGTAATAACCAATCCTTATCCTTTTTATTTGCTTTTTGTGCCAAGAGTAACCTCTAATGAGAGAGAAGTAATGATTGGGAAAGTTGCTGTCCCAAAACAGATTTTTATGCTTCACCGTAAAAATTCGTGAGAGAGCTATGTATGTCGTATTGATCTTTACTTTTTTTTTCTTCTTCCCCAGGTTGTTATCTAACTTTCGTTAGTTCAACACTTTTTTATTTGAGCAACATAAGGTCTTCTAAAAAATTCGTCTTTACCTGCTGGTCTGGTTTGACAGATTTCTGCCATTTTCTGCATTTGCTTCTTGTTGGTTCCTTCTTGAGTTCTTTTGGGGAATTGAGCTTTTTGAGGGAAGTGCTATAGTAGCTAGTGTTCTAATGGAAGTTTATTTGGTGTTAGAACTGAACCTTAAGACTTATTTATCTTGAGTGCACTAATGTTGCTAATAAAGATTGTGTGAAGTTTTGTATGAAGGAAAATTTTCAGGTGTATGGAAGAAATGAGTAATGAGATGAAGGATGGACTAAAGCTCAATCTTGGGGATGCCACGCGTGTCACCCCAAGAAATATCCAATAAGTAAAAGCGTCAAACCTTGGGGATGCCCAAGGCATCCCCTTCTTCATCAATAAAAATTCCAGGTTTCTTCCAAACACTTCATTTTTATTGTTTCATGCACAGTTGTGTTGTTCTTGGAGCATCTTCTTTTTCATTTTCATTTTGGTTTTTCGTTTGCTTTTGTTTGCTGAATAAATTGGTTGGACCCCCTCTTTCATACATTGGTTTGCAAATAGTTTGGTTTGGTTTGGAAAAGAGTAGGAAAGTTCATGCTTATGTGGTAAAAAGAGCTCGTTTTTGACTGTGGCCTATGCTTTGTCATGCCATGCTTGATATTGTTTTGGATTTATGCTTAGTATTCTTTGCTGTAGCATGACTTGTTATAAACAATTGAGATTGCTTAATGTGCCTTGGATGAATCATGCGTTGTTTTAGCATATTAAAGCATAGTATAGTGGTATTCTCCTTTGATGCTTTATTTGGGTTGACTTGGCGCATGCTCACACCATGTTAAGACTATCTCAAGTCACCATAGCCTTTATGATCCTTTAGTTTTCAACTTGTAGTATCACTTTATGCTTTGATCAATGATGTTTTGTCGCTCTGCATGATTATGGCCATTATTGCTCTCTTAGTTTGTTGCTCCCAGTCTTTTGCTAGCCTCCACAACCAAGTATGAGTTCTACTCATGCATCCAACTCCCTAAACCAAGTTATTCCAAAGAGTCCACCATACCTACCTACTAGCTTATGCTATTCCAAGTATATTCATGCTTTTGTTTACCTTCCAAATTAAACTTGTTATGAGAAAACTAGTGATTAAAGCTCTCACGAACTTGATGGCACACTTTACTTTCTTGACTCTAATAAACTTGAACCATTGGGTCCTTCTTTGTTGCGTATATGCTTGTGCTTTATAAGTTGAAATTAGCAGAACCATGTTTCATGGGGAACGCTTTCAACATTGCACTTGTACTTTGTACCTCGTTGATATCATGTTCTTTTACTTACGGATCCCGGCGGTGTGAAATAAAAGTGGAACTTGTAAGATCATGGAGTTTGTATGTGTGTTAGAGAAACGCCTGGGCCGCAAGCCTAAGCCATGCCTAATCATGGTGGAAACTTGCAGCATCACCATAATGAGCACTCTATGAAGCATCCTCAATAAAAACCTATGCAAATAGCAAATAAAAAGATCGCTGAGATGCTCATTGTCTGCTTGCCTTGTCATTTTGATTATGGGAAAGCTCCCGTATCATGTGCAAGGGGTACCCTGTTGGCGGTTCTTAATGATACACCTATACTTACAATGACAAGAGCTTACTCGCGACTGAAGTTGAGTAGCATGAGGATCGGTCTTCGTAAGTAAGGGCATGAGATTTCAGTTTATAACTTGTCAAGCATATCCTCTTAGTTGTGTCACTTTAACCTTAATCACCTTAAATATGCTTATGATAGGGGCAATGAGAGCTAAAAGCTATAAGTACCATAATTTTTGGAAGCTCTTTATGAGACTTAAATCCCTACTTCCTTTTAAAGGTCTTTCTTCCACCATTATATTGAGTCTCCACCTTCTATCTTTATGCACCTACTTTGAGAGCATAGTGGCCATTCTTAGTTCTATGTGCATTGTCCCAAGACTAGTTGATTGATGCATAACTTGATATTGCTTGTTTTAATCTATTGTATCTAGTCACTCTTATGAACTTTGAAGGTGTCCTATGCATTTATATTTGCTACTCTATTGAGGGACAAGCTGAATACTATTATGTTATGTTTTCTTTATGTGAAACAAACAAACGTCTTGCAAAGCATTGTTATTCATGAATCTTTTGTTTGTGCCTTTTCTTGTTGCATCATAGTTTATTGGCTTATTGCTAGAACTTTGTCTTTCATGTTATGATTGAAGTACTATGATCCCAGCTTCGAATGTTTTACAAATACTTTGATCAAGTCTTTGATGTTGCATGTCACCTCAAAAATTATTCTTTATTTTTATCACTTACCTACTCGAGGACGAGCAGGAGTTAAGCTTGGGGATGTTGATACATTGCAAATGTATCTATAATTTTTGATGTTCCATGCTTGGTTTTATCCACTTTCTTGTGTTTGGTTCCAACTTTGGAGTACTTTTCATATGATTTCTTGGACTAACCTATTAACAAGAGCCATAGTGCCAACTGCCTGTTTTCTGCTGTTTTTGGTTCCATGAAAGTCAGAAAATGAATATTCTCGGAATTGGACAGGACAAAAGCCAAAGTGCCTATTTTTCCGGATGTCATCAAGTGCCAGAATACGATACGGAGAGGGGCCAGGGGGCCACCACACCACCTGGCTACGCGGGGATCCAATGGATATTGAGATGCTATTTCAGATCAAGATCGTCTATTTGTAATTCTACATGTTGTGTTTGCGGGGATCCAATGGATATTGAGATTTTATTTCAGATTGATTATTGATTCTATCATGTCTTTGTTATTTGTGATCTTGCATGCTTTCCGTTGTTAGTAGCTATCTTGGCCGAGTAGATGCTAGCAACTCCAAGAGTTAGTATTTATGATCGATAGTGGGTTCATGCCTCTGGTAATCTGGGGAAGTGATAGAAATCTCTAAGATACTAGATGTGTTGTTGCTACTAGGGAGAAAACAACAATTCTTTGTTCATAGAACAATCATATTGTTTACTTTATACGCAGTTCGTAAAGCAATAATCTGTTGCTTGCAACTTAATACTGGAGGGGGTTCAGATGATAACCTAAAGGTGGATTATTAGTCATAGATGCAGTTGGATGGCAGTCTATGTATAATGTTGTAATGACCAATCAAGTCTCAAAGGAGTCAAGATGATTAGTATATGCATGTATTACTTTCTCGGTGTTTGTCAATTGCCCCGTTGTAATTTGTTCACCCAGCATGTTATCTATCTAAGGAGAGCCACCTCTAGTGAACTATGGATCCCGGTCCTTGTCTTTTACATACAATCTACAAACTGTTTACTGCTTTGTGTTTACTTTCTGCAAACTTTTACTTCTTTCTTTTTGATACGTTTAATCCTTTGTTTTCCGCAAAACACGGTGAGATTGACAACCTCATCGCAAGTTGGGGACAAAGTTCTGTGGTTGTGTTGTGCAGGTCTCCACGTTGCTACTAGCACCGGTAGTGCGCCCTGCCAAGGCTTAGCTAGCAACACCTTTGGGGTGTTTCCTTGCTCCTACTGGTTTGATTAAACCTTGGTTTCATACTGAGGGAAACTTGCTGTTGTGCTCATTATACCTTCCTCTTGGGGTCCCACACAAGCTCTACATCAACCACGCACCAGCACTTTTCTGGGCGGCGTGCACTAAGCCATCAAGTTTCTTCACAAAAGCATCGCATCCTCAAACTTTTAAAAATGACTGCTTAGGTCAAATCATAATTCATACAGTGTCATTTCAATAGATTTAGACAGTGCTCTATTTAAAGTGAATGCAGCTATTTCTAGTGCATGACCCCATAATGAAAGTGGCAAGTCAGTCAGAGATATCATAGATCGAACCATATCTGATAAGGTACGATTATGACGCTTAGATACACCATTACGCTGTGGTGTTCTAGTAGGCATGAGCTTTGAAACTATTCTATACTCTCTCATGTGTGTGCCAAACTCGTAACTTAGATACTCACCTCCATGATCAGTTCACAGAAATTTAATATTTCTATTATGATGGTTTTCCACTTCAACCTGAAATTTCTTAAACTTTTTGAAGGTTTTAGACTTGTGTTTCATCAAATAGATATACCCATATCTACTCAAATCATCCGTGAAAGTAACAAAATAACGATATCAACTGCGCCCTGACACACTAATTGGACCACATACATCAATATGTATGATTTCCAATAAATATGTCGCCCGCTCCATTATACCGGAAAATGGGGTTCTAGTCATCTTGCCCATAAGGCATGGTTTACATGTATCAAATGATTCAAAATCAAGTGATCCTAAAATTCCATCAGGATGGAGCTTCTTCATGCTCTTTACACTAATATGACCTAGACGACAGTGCCACATATATGCAGATATATCATCATTAATTTAATCATTTTTACATCTACATTATGAATATGTGTAATACTATCATCAAGATTCAAAAGAAATAAACCATTCATCATAGGCGCATGACCATAAAAGATATCATTCATATAAATCGAGCAACCATTATTCTCGGACTTAAACTAATAACTGTCTTGCAATAAACACTATCCAGATATAAAGTTCATGCTCAATGCAGACACAAGATAACAATTATTCAGGTTTAAAACTAATCCGGACGATAAATGGAGAGGAAGCGTCCCGACGACGATTACATCAACTCTTGATCCATTGTTGGCACGCATCGTGACCTCATCCCTTGCTAGTGGTCGCCTGTTCCGTAGCCCCTGTTTCGTGTTACATATATTAGCAACTGAACTAGTATCAAATACCCAGGTGCTACTATGAGTACTAGTAAAGTACACATCAATAACACGTATATCAAATATACCTTTGTTCATCCTACCGAACTTCTTGTCTTCCAGATATTTGGGGCAGCTGCACTTCAATAGCCAGTTCTCTTATAATAGTAGCACTTGGTATCAGACTTAGGGCCAATCCGGGTCTTCTTGTAAGGCGCAACAACAGCTTTGCCGCCCTTCTTGAAGTTACCCTTATGTTTGCCCTTCTTGTCCTTCTTGGAATCGGTGGTCTTATTGATCATCAACACTTGATGTTACTTTCCTAATCTCCACTTCAGCAGTCTTAAGCATTGACAAAAGCTCAGGAAGAGACTTCTTCATGCCCTACATGTTATAATACATCACTAAGCTCTTATAGCTTGGTGACAGAGATTGGAGAACATGATGTATGCCTAGATCAATGGGAGTCGTTATTCCCAAGGATACAAGATTATCGGCATACCCAGACATTTTGAGTACGTGCTCACTAAGAGAGTTGTTCTCCTCCATCATGTATCTAAAGAACTTTTCAAAAGCTTCATAACTCTCCATAGCAGCATGGGTATCAAAAATCATTTTTAATTCACCCATGGTACCAAAAACATTGTCATTCTTAAAACACTTTCGGTGTTTTGACTCTAACCCATATAGTATGCCACAATAAACCATGTTGTGATCCTCCTGGCGACTTACGTAAACATTCTGTACATCGTTAGGAGCATCATCCGGTGGTGGGGGGCCTAGTGGTGCTTCTAGCACATATTGTGTTTGTGCAGCAGTGAAGAGAATCCTCAGGTTCAGGGCCTAGTTGGTAAATTTGATATCATTCGTTGCAAGTTTCTCTTTCTCCATGAACATATTAAAATTAAAAGCATGTGGTGCCATCTATGATAGAATTTGTTATTTAGACTAAGTCTATGATAGGTTAAGTTTAACTAATCCAAATTACAAGTAAACTCACACTCAAAAACAACATCCCCGTGTCTTTTTTGGTGATTTACATGAACCAGATTCACTATACCAAGACCGATCATCACGTGAATTGGTGCAACTGCAAAGTCGAGCATATATATGGTTATAATATAAAATATATGACTCATGTTTTACCTTTCGGTTTGTGTTTCGAGGCCATGTCTATAAATGCTAGGCTCGCCAAGTAAGAACATTAGTACTCGCTTGTGTAAATATGACTTACACTCGTTGTATGCGAACGTAGAGTCTATCACACCCGATCAACACGTGGTGTCTCGAAACGACGAACTTTTTTAACAGTGCATACTAAAGGAAGAACACATTTTTATCATGATATTTAAATAAGGGGTCATCTTATAATGCTACTAAGCGCCATACAAGAAAAATAAGATGTAAACAAACATCACATGCTAAAAGTGATATGATATAGTTCTTGCACTTAATAACTATTTTGTTCATCATGGTATGATATCCATCATTCCATTTGTGTAACATGAAGGTCTGTGGTGCTTACACTTTGTTTTGTTATAATTTTTTAAGAGTATCAAACCATACTTAAAATTATAATATTACCATATTATAACACTTGCCCAATAAAAACAAAACTAGATGCTTCTAATTTATCTTTTGCATGTTTTTACGTGGCTTAGGGATTTCGGGGATAGAACCATTCTTACCTACGAACATGGAACCACAACGATGATAATCAAATTATTAACAACCTGTTGTAAATCAGATATCAACTATAGTGGGAGGATCAGACACCCGTAAGCCACTTATGCAAAAGTTTGCATATCAAGCGTGGAACAGGTCTCATGTGCGAGGACATGTAATGTTAGTCTGTGCTGCTTCATCCCACTATGCCACCAATATTCAAAATACACAAGGATGAAATAACATGATCATCAGCGCCCACATACTCATATGTGTTCTACCCGTACAAGTATCTACGCATAGATCCGACTCTGATACGACTGTTGGGTTCGTAGCATAGAAAACAAAAAAATCCTACGATATGAATAACTAAGCACCAAGATCTATCTATCTAGATACAAACAACGAGTGGATATACATCCATAGAGAACTTACCCTCGATGACCGAAAAGCGTTACGAGATTTATTCTCATGGATGATGCAGTCGTACACTTTCCTATCTCAAGATCGAGTACAAGTCCAACACCGCAAACCACCATTGCGTTCGTGATCACACACACATTTAGTACCCTGACAACCTCCGAGTCCTTGCTCCAGCAAAGCAGCAGAAGTAGCAGATATTTTCCAAAGAAACACCAAGAACAAACAAATGTGATTATCTGTCACGCACATTCTATGACGATTTAGTAAAATAACATCACATTTTATGCAAAAACATCACAGTTTAGACGAATCTCTGGCTTTTTTTAGTGAATCGTCATAGAATCAATGTCATAGACAATCACCTTTGTTGTACTACTTCGCTAATCCGAAACCATGGAGAATTGCTAGAGAAGAAAGAGAACCTTCATGAGAAGGTGGTGCAAATGGAGAGGAGGAGGATGCCTACTTTTATAGGGGAGGGAGATGCCCCAAGGGGCATGGCCACTAGCCAAGGGGGTGCCCCACCTCTTCCCTCATTCATGTGGGTGGACTCTCCACTCACATGAATCCTCTTCCACTCACATGCATTAATTACCCACCAATTTAAATGCATTTTTCTTTTTAAATAAAACATTTTTATTTATTTTATTCAGAATTCTGTTAATTACTTTAATTAAAAAACATATTGATAAAACCCCTTATATTACTTTGATATTACATATAAAACCATTCTTAGCATAAAAAATTTGAGGATGAACAGTGAGCAAAAGCCCACTGCAATTTTTATATTAAATTATAAGTAGTGTACAAGAATAATTACAAAGGCCTAACTAACAAAGAAAAAACTAAGTCTGAGATTGGAGCCAAGCTTTAAAGTTTTCAGCAAGGTCTCTCTTGATTCTGAAGCTAATCCATCTTAGCTCTTCCTTATAAATTGCCTTCCAATTGTTGAAACTTGGTATTTGATTGTTGAAAATCTTATTATTTCTGATAATCCAAATCCCCCAAGCAGCTAGGATGATGATTTCCATAGCAAAGGGTAGGTGCAATTTCTCCTTAATATCTTCAATGGCCTCAAACACTGATAAACCCATGTGCCTTTGTGGGCAAATAAAGTCCCAACAGTTTTCAGCAAAAGGACAAGTCTAGAATAAATGAGAAAGGGTTTCTTCTTGTGAACATTCCATAACAGCACACGAATAAGACTGGAGTTGCATATTTTTTCTTCTAAGGAGATTCCTTGTGTTCAAATGGTCATGAAGTAGTAGCCAAAAAAAGAATTTATGTTTCGGTTGACAGAGGTATTCCAGATCCAAGAGAAATGTGAGGAGGTTGATACCCAATCATGACTTTGTAGGCTTTTCGAGATGTAAACTTGTTGTTTCCCCAAATGTATGACCAATTGTCTTGTCTGCCTTCTTGAATCTTAGCCAAAGCTAGCTGACAAATAACTTCCATCTGTTCAAACTCATTGTAGGCTTGTTGTGATAAGGGTAAGTGAAATAAGTCTTCTAGAAACTCAGTTTGTACCACTTCTTTTATAGTGTAGCTTGTATTTTTTGCAAATGATAGCATATGAGGGAATTTTTGGTGCAGACACTGTTTCTCCCAAAGATCAGTCCAGAATAGAAATGATTCCCCATTACCTAGATTTCCTTTAGCCATGGATTTGTATGAATCAATTAGTTTTAGATGAGCTCTCCACCAGAATGAACCTTCAGGGTTATGACTAGGGACAGACCCATCCACATAATAAGAGCTTTTCACCAGTTTCACCCAAGGAATGCCATGGTCATTATAGAACTTATCCAAGTTTTTTAGAAGTAAAGCATTATTCTGGATGGTTATATCTAGGACACCCAATCCTCCTTGATCCTTTGGCCTACAGATTTTTTCCCAAGCCACCAGGGCAGATCCTTTTGCTTGAACTTCAACACTTTCAAAACCTTTTTTTCTCCATAAGTAATGTCTGAAGTATTTGATTAATTGGTTTTTGATGGTTGGTGGAATCTCAAGGCAACTCATGTAGAACATTGGTAGGGAAGATAACACTGACTTAACCATTTCAAGTTTACCACCATAATTGAGGAAGTAAGCAATTCCACTTAGCCTCTTCTCCACACTTTGCACCATTGGAATGAAATGTTCTAAGGAGGGCTTGGTAAGGCCAAGAGGTAGTCCAAGGTAGGTAAAAGGAAAAGTACCTTTTAGCCAATTCAGTGTTTTTGCAAAGTGATCCACTCTTGTATTGTCCAGATTGATGGGTATTAGACTTGATTTTTGATAATTGACTTTCAGTCCAGTTGAATCAGAGAAAGTGTCTAGCAATGATTTTAGACAGATCAATTCTTTGACATCAGCTTTCATGACCAAAAGTGTGTCATCAGCATACTGAATTACAGGGAAATCAGGGCATGCAGGGCAGTTGAGAGGGGCAGCGATTAAATTCAGATTCATTGCTTTATTCATGATGGACTGGAGTAAGTCAGCAGCAAGGACAAACAGGAGTGGTGATAAAGCGTCCCCTTGTCTAACTCCTCTTTTACAGTAAAATTTCTTCCTAGGAATACCATTTAGCAGAACAGATGATGTGCCAGAACTTAGTAACAGTTATATCCAATTTATCCACTTGTCTCCAAAACCTCTTGCCTTGAGGATCTCAAGTAATGCAGAATGCTCAATCTTGTCAAAAGCCTTCTCAAAATCCTGTTTTAAAACAAGAATCTCCTCCTTTGATTGGTGACATTGGAAAAGATATTCAAATCCCCATCCAAGGCAATCTTGTATAGATTTTTGTTGAAGGAATCCATATTGATTTTTATGGACAAGTTTTAAAATAATCTTTTGCAATCTATTTGCCAGAATTTTAGTGATGATTTTTAGCACACTATTGAGAAGAGATATGGGTCTGAAATCTGAGGGAGTCTCAGGGCAGCTCTTTTTAGGAATCAAAGTAATGAAAGAGGAGTTAATGCTCTCAAGAGAGATTTTCTCATCATAGAAGTCCTGTATCATCTTTTTTATGTCTTTACTAATTATAGGCTAACAACATTTGATGAACTCATTATTAAAACCATCTGGACCAGGGGACTTGTCATTGGGTAGATCCTTCACAACGTCATCAATTTCTTTCTCTAAAAAAGGGGTTTCCAAACTCTCTCTTAAGTTTGAACTCATGCCATCTCCAAAAAAATAGCCAGGTTGAAATGCATAGTAGTATTGTCAGAAGTGCCCATTCTATTTTTGAAAGCATTCCATAATAAAGCAGCTTTACCCTCGTGATCAGAGATTTCATCCTGATTAGCATTCTTGAGAGCAGAAATGTAATTATGTCTATAGTTGATAGTTGCCTTTGAGTGAAAGAACTTTGTGTTACCATCCCCAAGTTTGACCCATTTAATCTTCCCCCTTTGTTTCCAATAGACTTTTGGTTCTGTAATAAGGTAATGACATGTGATTTCAACATATCTCTCAGGTTCCATTCCAGTATATTCAGACATCTAAACTCTTCAAAATTATCCAGGAGCTCAATGACCAGATTAACCTTGTCAATCAGTTGTTTGAGGCAAGGAAGGTTTTTTGCCCAAAGCTTTAAGCCTCTTCTCACATTTTTGAACTTAGCATTTACATTCTTTGCACTGTCATGGTAAGCAACTGGGATGTTCCAAGCATTTTGAACAATACCAAGAAAATCAACGTCAGCCCAAGAGTTTTCAAATCTAAAAACATTTGTCTTGGGAATTTTGGTACCAATGTTAATAACACAAGGAGTGTGATCAGATGTAGGTTTGACTAAAGGATAAACAAATGTTGATGGGTAGGAGGAAGTCCAGGAGCTTGAGGTGAAAAACCAATCAATTTACCTGGAGCAATATGCAAAAGGATCCCCTTCACATCCTTTTGCAAGGTTGTTGAGGAACCTTCTTTATTTCTATCAGAAGGTTTTCTTATTAAGTTAAAATCTCCCACCACAAGCCAATTCACCCCATCATTAAAATCAATATTATGAAACCACTGAATAAAAACAGCTTTTCTATAAGGGTCACATGGGCCATAGATGTTGGTAAGATACCAGGTTTCATTAGATAAGTTGGACTGAAGCTTGATGGAAATAGAGAAGTCACTTTTAAATTCCAGGTTCCTAGAGAATAGAGTCCCATTCCAAATAGTGATAATTCCACCAGAAGCACCAACTGATGGCAGAAACTCAAATTTCTTGAATTTTATAGGGCAGAATTTCTTTATGTACTCAAGGTCAAAGCAATCTCTTTTTGTTTCTTGCAGGCAAATGATATCACATCCTGATTCAACAATCTTATCAAATAGGTCTACCCATTTTTTCTTAGAGTTTATCCCTCTAATATTCCAATTCATAACTTTCCAACTTCTTTCGTTATCCATAAAAAACTGTGTGATGTAGATCTATTTTAGGAAGCAAAGTATACTTCCAGACAGAATAGATGCCAAAGTAGTGAAAATAAATTTCAGAATATTCAGGGAGCCATCTCATCATCCACAGAAAGCAACATTGCATCAAAAGGAAAGAGAGACTAGGTCTATTACAGTTCCCATGACAACAAGAGTAGTTCCGGCCACCTCTCTGATAAAATAAGATGTAAACCATTTAAAATTATTTCTTGGGTGGCTTCTTGTGCTGCTGAGAGCCAACTCCAGTAGAAGTATTTCTCTTTCCAATGACCTTGTTAGAGCTTGTAGCAGGTTCTTTCCCTTTAACAGCAGTGGATGAAGAAGTTCTTGTACCTGGTGCTACCTTCACCTTCTCAACAATCTTACTTTTTTTCAGTAGCCTCTTTTCAATTCCTTCCTCAACAACCTTGCAAAAGGAGGTCGCAAGCTGTTTAATAATTTTTTTGCTAATATTAGGTGGAACGACATTGCATGTAAGACAGTCTTTGCTAGTACAATGAGCATGATTCCTAAAACCATCATTTAATTCAATGATCCTAGGACTCCTTCTCACCTCATTTTCAACAAGAGTAGAAGTTCCCCTCCTCTTCCTTATGGGGGTAGTAGGTGAGCTGGGGGTTCTCTGAGCATCAGTTCCAAGAATACATTCCCCCTGAAGAATACACGTAGGTGTTGATTGAGTGACACAAGTATCAGAAATAGAGAAAGGGATTGTCTGCTCATTTAGACTGGTCTCCTTTAAGATATCCCACAAAGAAGACTGCAAGAAATGATTTGTCCAGTCAAATTTTTCAGGTGTCAAGAGTAATAGAGGGATGTAATTGAACTAACTTACAGGGATATCAAAGTTTCTGACCCTGCCATTTACTTTGCAATGAGGAGCAAAAAATTTGTCCCATAGCTCTAATCCTTGTTTTGAGAAAGTCAATTTTGCAGCATGAAGATCAGGAATCTGAGCAAAATGAGTATGCACAAACCCAACCTGGAAGTGAGCCAAGTTGGGTGAAAGCATCTCAGAGTCATCCAGGAACCCTCCCGGTTATCCAAATTAATGTTATCAGAGTTATCCACATTCTCAACCTCTTCTGATTCTGAGTTGTAAGCATTCATTAGCTGTTCCAAACCTTCTCCAAGTGCTGCATTCAGATTTTCTTGTAGGACCTCTTCCTCATCAAAGATGAGATTGTTATTTTGGGACAGACCCCCACTGCTTTCAGAGCCATTGTGAGCATGGACATAAGAGGAAATGGTAACAACACTGTTGTCCTGTGGGGGAGGATGCAAGGGATCCTCAGGTAAGACATCCTCCATAATGGCATCTAGAAGCTGGTTGAAAGCAGCATTAGGCTGATTATGTTGGTTTTCATTCTGATCATTTCCCATAGCCGAATGCCCCCAACCTTCATCATCATTGTTATCAGCAACCATTGGATTGACAGGAGGTGGCACAAAATTATTGGCAGCAGGGTTTAAGTTGGGGATTGGGTGAGGGTCAATCCCCTCATCAGGCAATGGGTCCTCATATGGTGGGCCACCCCCAAGCATATTCTGCAATAAAACCTCTACAGAGAAGGTCTAGGATTGAGAATCAGGAGCATCTCCTTCAGTGAACCTAACACTCTTAGGAATGTCCTCAAGATCAGTGACTCTAACCTTAGCCATGATTCTACCTTTGTGGTTGGGGATGTTTTCCCACATAATGAGTTTGCCAAAATCAGAGAAAATAGCATCTAGATCCTCTGTATACCAGTGATCAAGGGGTGGACCAACAAGAAGAACCCAAACTTCCCTATTAAACTGAGCCCTTCTCCAATTGATTCCTTCATTGTGTTTGGAAAAGGAGATGTGTACTTCTTCAAACGGAATGGGGCTTTCTCTGATTAACCTATCTCTGCCACTGGTCAGCGCAAATTTGACATATGCAGACCCAAAAGGACAAGCTTGAATGTCCCTAAAACCCACATGCATCTCATTGGCAAGAAAATCTTGCAGAACCTCTTCAACGTTTGCAAATGGAATCTGACCTGGAGGAACTGGGGCAATGGTGGTGATGGTGTATTGTTCATGAAGCAGAGGTCGGTGGGCCCCGACCACCCTCTTGACTCCGACACGACCAGGAATCTGAAGAATCTCGAAGCCTTGAGGAACGAAGGGCCTAGGATCAATGGGAATGTTCGCCATTGCTGCCGGTGAAGTGGTCGGCGAAGCAGAGCCAGGAGGAGAGCAATCAGCAGAACTGGGGTTTGTACCAGGCGAAGAAGGCGAGAAGACAGGGTCTTGATTCTCTTTTCCTTTAGAGAAAATATCGAATTCCCTAAAACTGGAAAACTGTCGGGGTTCTTGGGCTTTGAACCAAGTAAGATAGCAATTATTGGGCCAAGTCCGTTTAGGGAAAGAGCCAAACTCCCGAAAAGGCAATTTTTGCTGATTATTCGTTGCCGAATTAACGCCCAGGTTGACCTGGCGTGGCCCATTAAACGCAGGCGGGAAAGACGCGCCGGCCGAATAATTATCATTAACTTTGGCATTTAAGCAAATGGCTTGATTGGCGCCCTGAGATGAATGCCAATTAAGCTGTCCAACGGAAATATTATTGGGGGAGGAAAGGAATTTCAAATTTTCTGAATTGGCGTTAGGCAAGGTCAGGCGATTGAAAACCGAGTTTTTCACTTTCTTTTTTGAGACCACAGTCCATTCCGAGGACAATTCTTGATAATATTTTTTCTCCTCAGCTTGCCAATTAGGACCCCCATTTCCCAGAGATTAAAAAACATTCAAACATATCTCCTGAAAAATTATCCATATTGCATATTTCAAATCCCACAGCTTTGGAGGCAACCGAGAACTTAAAAGTTCTATCATGCAAGATTTTGACACGATAGGAAGAAGGCTTTCCTCCAAAAATAGCCTGGATGGCCAATCCAACAGAATGAATATCCAGCTTGAATTTTGCTCTTCCAAAAGAAATAATCAAAATGAATTCTCTTCTCCTGAAACCCCCAATGAAGTTGACTGCATAACCAAACTTTTTCAAGATGTCAGCTTCAAAATTTAGGCCAACAGAGAAATCCAGGGCAGGCGCAGGAACAGGAGTATAAGCCTTTGAATTTTCTGGAGTTTTAACATTGGCAGATTCTGACAATTTCAAAAGATCTTGATCTCCCACAATAACTTTATGAAAAGGCATAACAATGATACTACCTGTATCAAATGACTCTTCCTTCAAAAGAAACCTTGCATAAAGAACTGTTTCCTTATGATCGATCAAAATAATTCTTCTAGCCTGAGGTCTTAGAATAAGAAGAGCATCTCGCATGGAATTGGCATCAGAGTTAATAGGTCCACAAGTGACTTTCCATCTCAAAGGGGGAATAACCAATCCAGAGAAAGATCGAGGAGATCTAGGGCTAGATTCATGAACACCAACTTGCAACTCATTGATCCTAACCAAATGAAAAGGGAGACGTACCACTGTGCCGATATTGAAACTTTCATCCTCCAGGGATTCTCTGCCTTCTAGAGCAAACCCTTTTGCATTATTTAGAACCAACCAATTCCTAGAAGGCCAGAAAACCAAGGAGCCCTCAAGGAACTTGCCATCTTCTGAAGCACCAGTATAAGAAACCTTCCAAGAACTAGCCGAATCTTCCATGGGAAAACACCAACAAGGGATGTGGAGGTAGACCAGGAGGAGGGGGAAACAATGATTGGAAGAGAAGGAGAGGTTGGACGCCGGAGAGGGAGATCGCCGGCGGTGAGGGCTAGCACGGTGGGGCTAAGGTGGAGACATATGTCGGTGGGGCTAAGGTGGAGACATATGGTTAGCAATTTTGACCAGAAACAATTTCGGTGCTTATCGAAATAATACCCGCACTTTCAAATTCTTTCTCTAATATTATATCTGCCCCATTTAGTATCGGTATACCTTAAGTGTGTCACCCTATGGTTCGCGAATGATGCAGACATGATCGAGACCCTCTTCGATCAATAATCAGTAGCGGGACATGGAGATCCGTACTGACTCCCACATATTTAACGATGACTTAGGGATCGGGAGAACCATTGATGTCATAACTAAATCCCTTTGTCTCACGTTATATTACATGTCCGAGATTCGATCATCGGTATCCCCATACCTAGTTTGATTTTGTTACCGACAAGTACTCTTTTCTTGTTCCCCTGATATAACATTCTATGCGATCCAATCATATGCTTGCACGTTGTGTCAATATGATATCATTGAGAGGTCCCTGAGTATATATCCCCGTCATCGGGATGGACAAGTTCTACTCTTGATACATGAACCTCAACATAACACTTTCGGAGTACCCAAATTCACCTTTATAGTATGATGTTATCAAAGTACTCTTCATGTGTTAGCAATTAACATGATCTCATGGTATAAGAATTAGGATTACTTCATATGATATGTTATAGCAATGTAAATATATTGATTTTGATCGTATTACTATACTTCGGGTGAGTGTTCATCACATTATTCCACCAATGTTGTGACCTCGTTTTAACAACATCCAATGTCTATGATCAAGAAATCTTTGATCATCTTGTTAATCAACAAGCTAGTTTATATGAGAGACTTAACTAGGAACTCTTATTTATTTATTTATTAAACACACATGTATTAACGATTCTAATTAACACGATTATAGCATGAAAAATAAACATCTATCATATACTTGGAATAAGATAATAATCACTTTATTATTACCTCTTAGGCATATTCCCTTCACTTATCATCGGAAAAGTTGGAAAATTACACTAAAAAGTTACGACCTAGTAGTTGAAAGAATGAGCAAAGAAATACTACAGTAGACGTAGGCTAACTACTGTCGGTAAATTATGACCGAAAGGTATGTCGACAAATTTCCGTGTGGTAACTATCGAAAAGTTGCACATGAAAAGTTGGGTACGAAATACCATCGGAGAATTGCGGTCGGCAAGACACGCGGGAAATTACCATCAAAAGTGTAGATGCCGATATGTATGTGTGGTAACTATTGAAGGAAATATGCCCTGAGAGGCAATAATAAAGTTATTATTATATATTCCTTATACATGATAGATGTTTATTTTACATGCTAGAAATGTATTGATTCAGAAACATCAATACATGTGTGTTTAATAAACAAAAAGGGTTCCTAGTCATGCCTCTCTTATAGACTAGCTTGTTGATTAACAGGATGATCAAGGTTTCCTGATCATGGACATTGGATGTTGTTAATAACAAGGTCACGCCATTGGTGGAATAATGTGATGAACATTCATCCGAAGTATAGCATTACGATCAAGTCATTATGTTTATATTGCTATAACATCATACGAAGTAATGTTTATCCTTAGACCATGAGATCATATTAATTGCTAACACCGGAAGAGTATCTTGATAACATCAAACGTCACACCGTAACAGGGTGACTATAAAGATGGGTTCAGTACTACGAAGGTGTTATGTTGAGGCTCATGGATCAAGAGTGGAATTTGTCAATCCAGATTAGGATAGCTTGCAAGCAAGTGATGTGATCACTAGAATGTTATATCACGGGAACGAGAAAAGAGTGCATGTCGGTAACGAGATCAAACTAGGTATGGAGATACCGATGATCGAATCTCGAACATGTAATATATCGAGAGACAAAGGGATTTAGTTATAAGCGTTAAAGGTTCTCACGATCACAGGAGTCATCGTTAAATGTGTAGGAGTCAGTACGGATCTCTAGGTCCCGCTGCTGATTATTGATCGGAGAAGGGTCTCGATCATGTCTGCATTATTCGCGAACCGTAGGGTGGCACATTTAAGAGTTACCGGACACCATTTTGGAGCACATATGTTTTAGACGAAAGAATTGCAAAGCGCAGGAATTGTTTCAATAGAAATCGGAAATTGTTTCGGGTGAAATTGCAGAAGGTGGTTCTGCATGTGATATTGAAATATTCCAAGGGGCTATATGTGAATGTTTGTTAATTAAAGTAATTAACAAAATTCTGAATAAATTTAATAAAAAGAGTTTTATTAAATGAGAGAGCATTAAATTTGGAGAAATTTAATGCATTTAAAGTGGAGACTTTAAAAGGGAATGTGAAGAGGCATTTTAATGTGGAGGGGTTACCACCATATGAATGGGGGTGGTGAGGGGTCACCCCCCCATGCGCCGGCCATGGAGAGAGGGGGCACCCCCTCCTCCTATAAAAGGCCACCCATTCCCTCCTTCATCCTCACACCTGCTTGTGAAGGATCTCTCTCCCCCTCTAGAATTATTCCCCCATGGTCTCGGATTAGCGAGATACATGTTCCCGGTGGCATTTCGTCTGGAAGGAGTTGCTACTTCCGCTGGATCGCTGGAGCGAGGAGGTGGAGGTTGTCCGGTGGCTTGAACGTGTGTGCGAGTGCGGATGCACTGCTGAGTTGCGGTGCTCGGACTTCCTCACGATCTTGAGATCGGAAAGTGTACCTACTTCCAGTCCAAGTCCACATGCTCGGACACTGCGATGGGCTCGTCCTACTTCCCACAGACACCAAGACGTACGTCCTCAACCCCTCCACCAGGGCCCTTCTCACGCTGCCCGAGAGCGCGCTCTCGCCGTCCTCCATATGCCGCGACATTGTCGGCCTCAGCCGTGATCCGTGCACAAACAAGTACAAGGTTGTCCGGTTCTTATACCACTCATCGGGTCTCTCCCGCATGGGGACGGAGATCTGCACTGTCGGTGAAACGAAACCGGCTGGAGGTGCCCCGGTGTCGATCCACCGTACCCTATTGCTGATCACCAAACCGCCACATTCTTCCAAGGTTCTCTCTTCTGGACCCTCGAGGAGCTTAATCGCAGGCCACCCCCGGAGAGCCGTCTGCTCCGTTTCTGCTTGAAGGACGAAGCATTCAGCTTCATTATGCACCCTCTGTGCCCTGCTCTCGACGATGGCGACGAAATCGTCCTAAATGAGCTAGACGGCGAATTGTGCCTAGTTCAGTTTGACTCTTTGCAGCGAATGGTGTTCTGGATGACAAATGACCCCGCGAACCCGCGCTGGGACCGCTGATACGTCCTTGATGTCGAGTCATCCCTCGCCTTAGCGATTTCACACGGTGGAATGCTTCTCGTGGATCTGCATCGTGTCTTCCGGTATGATTTCAAGAGTCGGAAGACAGAGGACGTGGCTCATTTGGATGACCTCAAGTTTGATGGACCCAGGTTGTCCGCCGTAAAGTATGTGCGTCGCAATCCCTGCTTCATCGATGTGATTCCTTGCATTGAGAGTCTTGTTCCCATAGCCAGTGCACTATGATAGGCATAGGTTGTGGTTCTTCGTTTGTGTAATAGTCAAAGATTATTTATTGTGGTTTATTCTGTTTTTAATATTTATTCGAGTAACGCCAGAACCTTATTGTTGTATGTTTGTTTCCGGCTTTAAGTGGCAAATGACCGATTCAGTAAAATGTTAGCCAATCCAAAATCATGTAGACTTTGTTACAAGGTTTACTTGATGGATGATGGGCACAGTCCTGTTTACCTATGCTCTACCTTGAAAAAAATGTTGTTCCAAGTAGTAAAGAGAGTAGCTGGGCCTTACTTTTGGTATCAAGAGGAGTCTAGATCTGGCAGAGTTTGGGGGAAGATGGAGGATCTAGAAGTAGCGATTCGGGACATGCCGGTGTCGTTGAACTCAGTCAAGACCACCATCAATGACTTTCAAGACATCCTCAAGGAGCTAGTGGCATGGAAGTCGCAGCTTGATGGCACGATGCTAGAGATGCGCAACGACATCAACACCTTGCGCCAACAACTGGGATGGGTGGCACTTCACCCGATCCTGAACCAGGATCCGAAGATCCTGAATCGGAGGTGTAACATGTAGTAAGTTTATGACACTACAAAACAAGCACTATATGAGGCAGTGTTTGTACTTTTACGAACTACAAAATACAAGATAGAAGTTTAAAGGGGAAACCCTAATATGTAACCGACTCGGCCTGCTATCCCGATACCTAGCTTATCTATATATAGGCTAGGAGGGGGCAGCGAGGAGGATATCCGCAACCCTAGTTTCCACACCATCGCCAGATTGCATCTGCGCATCCCTGTAACTTTCGACTCCTCGATAATTTCAAGAGCAAACAAGCAGGAGTAGGGTTCTCTACGAGGCCTGAACCTGGATAAACCTCATGTCACACTACTAGAAAACAGCTAATCCGTGGCGCACCTGTTTTGATCATCCGTGGCGCACTAGGGGTGCGCCACGAGGCGCGCGTGACGGGTAAAAGTTAGCCATGGCGCACTAGGTGGTGCGCCACGAGTATGAAAAGTTAGCCGTGGCGCACTAGGTGGTGCGCCACGAACCGTAGAGCACTAGGTGCTGTGCGCCATGGGTACGATTTCAAATTTCAAAAAAAAAGCGGGATTTGATCTAGATCTAGATCTAGATCAACCCGCCGGCCGCCATCATCGTCGGGGGGTGCAGTCGGAGGAGGGCCCGGTCGGAGTATGGTGGAGGAGATTGCATTCGGAGGTGCACGGGGCAGGGCGCCGTCAGAGGATGGTCGAGGAGGGTGTAGCCGGAGGTGGTCGGAGGAGGGCGCCGTTGGAGGATGGTCGGAGGGCGGAGGAGTGAGGAGAAGAAGAAGGTAGGAGAGGTGGAGGAGTGATGAGAAGAAGAAGGTAGGAGAGGTGGAGGAGAAGGAGAAGGTGGAGAAGGGAGGAGAAGTGGAGAAGGAGAAGTGGAAGTGGAGAAGATAAGGGGTGGGTGGGGAAGATATATATGGAGGGTTAGATGGTCAGGTGGTGATTCGAATTTCGAATCCCGCCCAACTTACTCGTGGCGCACTAGGGGTGGTGCGCTACAAGTAAGTGGCCTCCATTTTTTTTCTGCGGGAAAAAACGATCTTTTGATCATAACTTTTTACTATTTTCGAATTTTGAAAATCTAAAAAATCGCCAAAGGATCAGAGGTGGTTGCGAGCAGATGCAAAATCTCGTTCTCATCATTTTGGTATATTAAACGTTTTTTTTCGAATTCGTATGCAAAAGTTACGGCTATTTTACCGTGGCATTATCTTTTTTTCATAAAAAGTCGAAATTCATGTTTGTTAATTTTCCTACACACTAGACCACATTACCTACATACATGTGAAAGGATTTTATTTTTTGAATTGTTTATTATTTTCTTTTATTTTTTGCAGGCTAAAAAGGCGATCCACGAGGGAGGGGAGGGAGGGAGGGGTTGGTGCAGGAAACTTACATGTGGCGCACTAGACTAGGGTGCCCTATGGGTAAGTTCGCCTAGCTACACAGCAGACCACAACCCACATACCTGTAGCGCACTATGTCAGAGTGCGCTATAACTAAGTTTCACACCCGTAGCGCACCGCACGCAGGTGCGCTACGGCTAGGTTGTCTGCGGCCACCTATGCCCTGGCCCACAAGTAGCCGTGACGCACCACCCCATGTGCGCCACGCTTACGGCAGTTAACCGTAGGGCACCTGTAGGCAGTGCGCCCGTGGGCACCACTAGCACGTGCGCCACGGATGTGTAGATTACCTATTGCCGTTTTCCTAGTAGTGTCACATGTGTGTTTGTTTGCTAGCCGATCGATGCCTCCAGTGCTCCCCACTTCCTCGAACCTAAGTCTATCTATGATGGGCATTAATGAGTTAACCCCTCACTAATTGGCGCCGTATATGGGAACAGGGAGTGCTGATGTTGCGGCTTCCTCGGCCCCATCAACCGTAATCTACGATTCCGCAGTAGCGGAGACTCGCCTCCTCTTTGGTGCCTTCGACTTCACCATCCACACGCCGGCCACTCGTCCGGATTTCGAGTCCGTGGATGGCGAGGGGTAACCTCGGCAATGTTCATGGTGAAGGACTTAGGATTTCGTGGAAAAGAGAACATTAGGGATTTCGTCGGATGTCATGAAAATAATGGAGTCAAAGTTGCCTGAATATTAGGAAATCACAATGTTATAAGTTGCCTGGGGTTTTTCGGTACCTTTGCTTGGACTTCTCCCGTCCTATATATAATAGGCCGGGTCTCAAACCTGTATGCGGATATGTTTTACATACGCGTAATTATAATACCAACACAATGTCGGTTCATAGTCTCTTTCTTAATACAATCAAAGTCTTTGTCGGTTGCTTCCTTGGGCTGTCATCTAAAATCTTCATGGGCCGCAAGCCTTTTATCCAGTATAGGTTAGTAAATCATAAGCATCCGAATAATCATACCTATGTCAGTAGCCCCCGAGACTACTTGAACCGTAGTTTCAGGTTGAGTCTCAAAGTTTCTTTTTCCTTCTTCTCCTTTATGTTTATTTCTTGATTTTTATTTCTCATAGCGATTTGGTACAACGAGTCTGATGCTTTCGACGGATCGGGAATCAGTTAGTTGCTTCTAGGCAAAAACAAGGTTGTCCTACATCAAATTCAAGTCCCCACACATGAACTCGGAATTTACTACTGGCGTAATTCAGTTTGGACCGCTGAGGTCTTATCGAATACTGAATCCCAGTTTCATTTTATCGGATATCCAACGCGTCCGTCGGGATTTTTCATCGTATCGTCGATACGGATATTTTACTGGCAGAGCGCATTCTTGTGCGATTACCAGGCCACACAGGACGAATCCTAGAGTCTAACCTTCATGTTTTTGAACATGACATTTGGACTTTTATCGCGTCGAGTGTGATCCGAGATTTTTTGTTTTTTGTAACTGCTCCCGATAGGTGCGCGCCAGCGCTCCTGATAGGAGTAGCCCCCGAGGCTATGTTCGGATGTATGTATCAGAACATAGGCTCGAAAACTTGAATTTTATGGCGTCAGTGTTTCTGTAGATTTTGTCGGGTGCACGACCAGTGCTCCCGATAGGAGTAGCTCCCGAGGCTACAGTCGCAATATTGTATATTCGATTGTAGCCTCAAGTCTTCTTCTGGAGGAATTTACTTCGACTCCAATTTTTAATTTCTTCGGGTCATATCTCTAATAGCGAGCCGCAATTTCTGCAATGTATTTGTTGTAACGTCAGTAATGATGTATTTTATGCTGTTGATTTTCAGAAGACACGTCCTGACGGGATGTTTCGAACGTGGGGCCACGCAGCAGTAATGATGACGCCTGGTAGCGTGTTCAGCGGAGATTTTTTACTGCATGTTCCCTCTCCGCGCGAAGATCGAGGCGTCACGCGCTGTCCTCCCATTTTTACCGCGGAAATAACTTCTTTAGATTTTTCCTTTACGGAATCTTTTTAACATGTGTCACCACCGTGTGCTCTTCTGCCGGTTCGATTTTGCATCGAACGGTCCAAACTTCGCACCTTTGTATAGCATCCCAATTGTCTAACAATTGCAATGCTACTAGCCTAGTCTATATAATGCTACTTCCTACATCTATTTGTTGCATCATAATTATATCATGCTCATGTCATCATGCCACCTTGCATTTGAGCATCATATAAAACCCTTTTTGTTTTGGTTCTTATCTCATATGCATCATTAATTGTATTTGCCTCTTGATATTGTATTTGGTTCTTGATATAATGTTTAAATGCCCATGTTGAGTTGGGGGCATGTCTTTTGTTAACTCCACCACCTTTCTTGTCATCACCCCATCTTTCCACCATTCCATTATCCATGAGCTTGCAAATTGTTTTTCTTTTGGGTTTTACCTCTAGCTCATATGGGTTGGGATGGATCCAATTCTTTTCCACATGCTCTCATCTTAGCATCATGGTGTTTTCACATTATTGATATATGAGAGCCACATGGCCACCTTTGCATGCCTTGTGGGTGGAACCCTTTTCCTAGCTTCCATATGGGTTATTATGGATTTATGCTCATGTTGGGATATTTTTGGGACTATTAAACACCTAGT
This sequence comes from Avena insularis, assembly GCA_023614405.1. Lineage (NCBI taxonomy): Eukaryota > Viridiplantae > Streptophyta > Magnoliopsida > Poales > Poaceae > Avena > Avena insularis. The sequence continues at coordinate 86,263,966 of CM042696.1, read as the reverse complement.
GGAATAAACACACTAGTAAGTCCCAATTATAAACAAATGTGATCATCTCCATCTACTCCATTTGGAACTTTCCTTTAAATTCTTTTTGCTTGGCTTTTAATCCAATTTTGGGAATGCATAATAATAATGCCATGTTAATATTATTGTTCTCACAAGATTAAGCATGGCATTAATTATTCTGCATGGGCCATGCAAGCACCACCACATTTATGTCTTTTGGATTTTATTTGAATTCTTGAGTGGTTCATCTCTCGTCTCTTTCTCTCCCTCTCTTTGGCTTGATCTAGTTTGATCTTGCTTAAACCCCATCACCACCTCTGATCTTTTTCTCTCTTTGGGCTAGCTTTGTTTGATCTTGGCTTGATCTTGCTTGGTCTTGTCAAAATAGAACAAGCCACTCCATCTATCTATCTCCCTAAACCTAACCCCCATCTACCCTAGTTACCACCTACCACCACCTTGGGCATCATCTAATCTAACCCTAGTTCCTCTCTAACATACCCCCCTCTCTACAAACCCTAGCCACCACTTCACCCCCTCTCGGCCTCTCTTCTCTCTTCCTAGCTGGCCCCACCTGGGACCTCACCTTGGCCCACCTAGCTACCACCAAACCAAGCCCTAACCCGAGCCATACCCCCCTCTCTCTCCTAACCCTAGCTCCAACCCTAGCTACACCCGAGCCTACCCCTCTCTCTCTGTAGCTCTCTCTCTCTCTGCCAAGAGGGGCCCCAGCCCGAGCCTCACCACCTGACCACCCTGCCCACCTGGAAGCCCCTGCCAGCTGCCTACCTGCCCTGCCCTGCCCCGACCGAGCACGTGAAGGAGGGAGGAGGAAAAGTGGCCGAAACCACCTTTCTCTGCCCCACTCCCCCACGGCACCCCTCTCCTCTCCCGTCCCTATCTACTCCCTCTCTCTCGCCTCTGCATTCCCCAGATCTCCCCAGGTCGCTCCCCTCTCTCCCTGCCTTCCCTCACCACCGTCTACACCATCGCCGCCCAACGTCGGTGTCCACCGTCGAATCCTTGAACCAGCCGGTGGCGTGGCGCTCTGGGTGTCGAGGAAGATCGAGGAGATCCCCAGGAGGCCGCCGGTACCTGCCACGGAGGAAGAGAAGAACCGGAGCCGAGGATCACCGACGAGCCCGCCGCCAAACCCTAGCCTCCGGTTCGTCTGCATCCTCGCCGCTGCGACGCGCCCCAAGCCGATCGAACACCACCAACCTCTCCTCGGTGAGCCCCTAAGCCTCGCTGACACCCTCGCTCTCATTGTCCGGCCGGTGCCGCCGATCGTTCGTCAAGCAGTCTGCTTGGTCCGCCACAATTTACCGCCTACTTCCGTCGGCCGCCAGAAACCCTATCTAGGCCCCGTCCGCTCTCCTGACACCAAGCATAGCCTACCGCAGCGGTAACCGCCGCCGAGCGCGAGCCCCAGGTCGCGGGTTCGAGTCTCCCACGCGCCGCGCGCTGCGCATGCGAGCACCGATCCGTCCGCAGAGAAGAAGCACAGTACGAGCAACCCTTTTTGCATGTAACCTCATTGTTTTATACAGAACTGCCAGGGTCCTTCCATCCCACCTGCCACCAGAGTGGCACTTTGCAGATAGGCACCCTGTGTTATCAACCTCAACCTGCGCTCCCGCTTGGCCACCTGTCCGCCTCTGTTTCCACTCGCACCGTCACAGGCCTAAGAGATCCGAGGCCCCACCTGGCCTCTCCTGGCCGGCAACACCAAGTGAAAACCTTTTCTCATTGTCATTGAGTCAGCGCTGGACCCACTGGTCATTGACTGTGGCTAGCTCAGAGCGAGTGACAAAAGTATTTCTGTTTCTCGGTGTAATTCAAACTTTTTCAAATTTAATTCAAATTCAAATTTTAATTCTGTTTTGAAATAACTTTTCAAATACAAATCCAAATAATACAAATAATATATGTTTTGAGATCAGAAAAATGTGAGGAATTCAAATATGGCCTTCAAAATATATTTTTGGACACTTTAATTTCCAAGTTAATTAAAATTACAAGAAAATGCCCTCTCTCCTTAATTAATTAATAACTTTTGATTTATAACTCCAAATTTGACAAATGATATGTCTAAAATGATTAGCTCGACGAGACCTTTCTGTTTATGCATTCCATGTTTTGATTTGAAGCATGCATCATACAAATATAAAGTATACAGCAACTAATATGAGGTTAAAATGGGGCCAAAACTCAATAAAATGATTTATTATTGTTTTCCACACCTCACCCATGCCATGCTACTTTATTGCCATGCAAATTGTGCATCATTCATCATGGCATGATTGTTTGCTTGTCGCATCTAATTCATATGCTTGCGCACTTTATTTATGTTGGCCCTTGTTTGTTTGGTTCTTCTTCGAATAGACGCTGAGCAGGGGATATATCAAGAGAACCAGGAGCACTACCCAAATCCTTCTCTCGCTTCAACTGAGCTGTCAGGCAAGCACTACCACACGCTTGCATACATATAGTACCTATTGCCTCTTTCTTATTCTTGCATCATTGAGTCGCGGTTGCATTAATCTGAATCCCAAGTATTGCATAGCCTTTACTTTTAAACCCCACCGAAGCTTGTTCCTCCATCCCATGAGCCATTACTACAGGAGTTGTTTGAGCCATGCGAGTCGTAGAACAGCATGTGTAGGGTATGTGAGTGTCTGATGGATAATGAGGTACCTAAACAACTTAACCGGAGTCATATTCGCTATTTGGTTTTTCAGGCTCACTTGTGTCCCGTAAGACCCCGAGTACTTGATTCCTGTTCCAAGAATATTCGCTATCCACATCCGGAGGCTTATGAACCCCCGAGCGAGCTTGATTCATTCTTATTTCTTGGGGCCACAAACTAGTTTGAGGTTTTATTTACTATCCTGTACTTATGCCATGCTTTATCGCTTTGATTTAAATTGTGCGAGGTAACGCACATCGCATCATGGGGGACCCGCTGTATCGACAAGCCCACCACACTTTCGGGTTCCCGATGTTTACCGGCTCCACAAACCTTGAGGCCGTCTCGAGTCAGCTAACTTTGTTATGGTAGCTCAATGGGTGGCCTCAAATATTTCTAATCTGTGATCGCTTTGTCGTGGATCGCCTCGTTGGTTTTGATTTGGTTTTTCCGAGATTGATCGAGTGTGTGTTGCTATTTGTGCACCCCTCAGGGTAAAACTTTCAAAGCCGTGTCCGCGGTTATGGACGACTTGGAGCACGTTTCTTCGATCATAGACAAGAATAACTAAAGTACCGCTTTTAATTTGACTAATAACTGACTAGTAAATAGTGCAACACTCATGGAATGGTTAATAAAACTGCCAACGGATTGGGGGGGTTGTTCGTCCGCTTCCTCGTCGGTAAGCGAGGAGGAGGATGGATCTGTTAAGATTACCATTATAACTGTTGTTTTTCATTCACGGACATCCGTCTATCTCTGGTTAGGCGGATGGTTAGCGAGTATCTATAGAATTGTTAGGGTTTATCTTTTGCTGCAATTGCGTCACCCCAGGTTGTGTCCCCTTTAGAGGCATACAGACTTGCTGAGTACCCCTAGGGTCTCACACGATAAATTGTTTGATTCAGATGAACAGGTAAACCCGCAAGATGGATACTGGGCGGAGGAGACGGTCGATGTGGGCAACGATCATTCAGTGTAGAGATTCCGGGAACGGGGATCCGTGAGATCTGTGGGCGGGACGTGCTTATTTATGGGGCATCTTATGCCGATTTGCTTCTTATCCGTACTCGGATTTTGTCTTCCGCTTCCGCTTGATACTCTGATGTTTGATGTATGAGGAGATATCCTAAACTATTATATCTATCTAGGATATTTGGATCTTGCCGTATGGCTGCTATATATTTCCTTTCTTTTTAGATGGAATGGCTCGATGTACTATTGTATGGTGGCTTGCATACATACTCATTTGTGTATGTAGTTGATCCCTTCGCCGACACGCCGCCCGTTCTTGTCCCGATGTTTGGAAATGGTTGGGACGGCCGAAAGGTCTACCTGTGAGTGGCATTTGGGCCCCACCGTACTATTTCAACCATTTCTGCTCATCCAGGCTTGTAACTAGGAGCGTAATTCACCGAGGTAGTTACACTTTGCTCTTTATAAGGAGAAGGAGATCTGTTTTACTATTTTACCTCACCTTCCCTTGCTCCATCTTCTTCCTTGCGCTCTTGCTCCCTTGCGAACTCCTGCTCTGTGCTCGTGTTTCTCTTTCGCCGCCATGGGGAAAAGTAAGGCGGGGATTTCCACTGCGGCCGCGAAGGCCACTAGGAAGAGGGTCGTCGGATGGGTTCCTTCCAAGTGTACGGCGCATGATCTTCGTGAGGCACGGACTCCGGCCATCTGGCGGAGGGTACCTTCAAGCTCCCTGGAGACGAAGTTGCTCCCATCCCCGAGCTCGGCTAGAGGGTAATGTTTCTCTCTTTTCTTCTCCGCGGCCTTTCTCTTCCTGTCCACGAATTTCTTCGTGGTTTTCTGTTTTTATATGGCATGCAGCTGTATCATCTCACGCCTAACTCTATCCTCCATATTGTTTGTTTTGTCACTCTCTATAAGTGCTTTCGCAGAATTCATCCCCATTGGGGTCTTTGGAAGCATTTCTTCTATGTTCGCCGTAACGCCATTAACACCATTGTCCATGACGTTGCTGGCGCCATTTTCTCTGTCTGCTCCAACGTAGATTATTTAATTTTAAAATTACTGATTCTGTCCAAGGCTGAAAATCCAAGTGGTTTTATATCAAGGATCAACCAGTTGAAGGTCAGTCTTTCGGTTAAGCCCCCTTTGATCCTAAAAAAACTTGCCGCAAACTTGACTCCTGGGGCCAACATCCTTCTGCCGAAGAAATGGTAGAAATCTAGCCCTATATAGATCGCATTTCGAAACTGCGACATGAAGTTGGTAAGGAATTGTCGGGTCTCTAGATTCTGGCATATTTTTTGCGGATCCGCATCCAACCACTCCAGACCCGGCTCTCTAGTATGTGGGCGTACACCAGGAAGAAGGATCCGATGAGGATTTCATCGGAAGACCTCACCCTGAAGGTGTACGAAAAAATGGTTCGAAGCTTCACCACCCTCACGAAGAAAAGCACAGTTCCTCCCAGCTGTATTATGGAGCCCTTTGGCAAGAAGAACCGTCTTCCCGAGGTAAATTCTCTTTGCATCGATCCATCTTTCCTCTATTTTATTTGCGGAAGAATAACTGATGCTTTTCCCATGTCGTTGATCTAGAGTAGAGTGTGGACCAACATATTTGATACCTCCCACAACTTTCTCAATGAACGGGGAGGGGAGGTGGACGTGATGGCGGCTGGCCAGCTGAAACACAGAGGGGGTCGGTGGAAAACGAGGGCTCGAAGACCTCGAGGGAGCCGCAGGCATGGCGTAACAGCAGCCATAAAATAAGAGAACCACCGTTTAAGAATTATTTGAAAGATAACTACAATAATTTTTTCAAGGATTCGTGTTGCATTGAGATATTATACAAACATCATCCAAGAAATTCAGAAGCTGGCCAGATCCATGTGCATGCGAGTGGACACATCTTCACAAAAGAATTGAGCTTCCAAAATTTTGCAATGCGACCAAAATTCAACTATAGCTTATGTAGAGAACGAATTTGCATTCTCTTTACAGTTTCCAGCTGTTTCGGGTTGTATGGTGTGCCAAATAGACATATTTGCTTCCAGGGAACTATAGCTGATAAAAGAATAGCCATACAAAAAATCAATATTTATTATTTTGTTTTCGCGAGAATTGTTGATCCGTTGCAGCACCCGGATATCGTGCTAGTTGTACTAATAATATAGTGGTTCCTTTCTCCGTTATGGCACATTGGGTTGAAATATTAGCGTGCAACCTATTTAGGCCAATTCCAGCAGCACTTCAAAAGAGCAGTCAGCCTTTGTACCTGAACTTTGATAACGGATAATATTATTTCAGCTTTTGAGTGTTTGCACTTTACGAAGCGCAAGCGAGCCAAAAATCTGAGATGTTGTACGCTCAAGCTAGATATGAAGAAGGCCTATGACCGAGTAGAGTGGGACTATCTTCGAGCCATCATGTTGAGGTTAGGCTTTCATCAGTTATGAGTGAAGATGGTAATGCTGCTTGTCACTACTGTTTCTTTCTCAGTTCTCTTTAATGGTGATCATCTAGACGGCTTTTCACCATTGAGGGGGATTCGCCAGGGAGATCCTATCTCCCCTTACTTGTTTTTGTTGGCAGCAGGGGGCCTTTCATGCCTGTTAAAATCAAGAGTGAAGTCGTCAAGCTTAAGCGGGATAAAGGTGGCACCATCAGCTCCGATGGTTAGAAATTTACTCTTTGCAGACGACAGCCTCCTGTTTTTCAGAGCAACTAGGGAGAGTTCACAGGAGATAAATAATACTCTGCAAATCTACCACGGTGCTTCGGGTCAGCGGGTGAATTTGGACAAATCTTCAATACACTTTGCTAAAGGTTATCAGGATTCGTTGAGGCAAGAAATAATGGACTGTCTCGACATCCACAATGTTATTTTTAGTGAGAGGTACTTGGGTATACCATCTGATGTGAGCACCTCTATTAATGGCGCTTTTAAATATTTAAAAGATCAAGTTTGGAAAAGGGTTCAGGATGGCTGGAGTTATTGCTCTCAATGGAGGGCAAGGAGGTGCTGATTAAAGTAGTAGCACATGCGATACCCACCTATTCCATGGCATGCTTCAGATTGCCTAGGGGACTTTGTGAACATATAAATAGTCTGTTGCGGAATTTCTGGTGGGAATGCAAGGAAGGGAAACGGCGCACCTATTGGGTGGCGTGGGAGGATATGAAATAGTCAAAACATACATATGGGTGGATTAGGTTTCCGCGATATTGAGCTGTTTAATCTAGCTTTACTGGCCAAGCAAGCTTGGAGGCTAGTAAAGGAACCGAGTTCCTTGAGTGTACGGATTCTCAAAGCCGTGTATTTCCCTAACGAGGATTTCCTGGAGGCAGAGCTAGGGGTGTCGCCCTCTAAAATATGGCGATCAATTCTTGATGGCCGCCAGGTGCTGAAGCTAGGCTTGATTAAAAGAATTGGCACCGAAGAGAACACTCAAATTTGGAGTTCAAATTGGATTCCGAGAGACGGTTTGCTACGGCCGGTCACATGCATTATGGATGCTAACACCTAGGAACCGCCCATCCTTGTGAGCGAACTGATCGATCAGTCAACTATGTCTTGGAACAGGAACCTACTATATGAAGCATTCCTACCGATGGATTATGAGATCATTGAGAATATTCAATTGAGTACTCGGAGACAGGCTGATTTCTAGGCTTGGCACTATGATCGGAAGGGGATTTTTTCCGGCCTACAAGCTACTGGTGCAAACCAGGGAGAACCGAACTGCATGGCTGGACGGAAAAGCTTCTTCCTCGAATATTAAGGAGGAAGAGAAGAGTTGGACCTCTCTATGGAGGGTCAAGGTCCCATCTAAACTAAAGGTATTTTTATGGAGATTGGCAAGGCAATCGCTGCCTACCACCGATGTGTTAAATCACTGAAACATGGATACACATAGTTCTTGTGTTGTCTGCGGGGAACAAGACTCTTGGAGACATTCTTTGGTGGAATGTCATCAGGCAAGAAGTGTATGGGCTTTGGCACCGGAGGAACTTAATGATTATGTCATACTAGAATGCCATGACCAAAATTTTGGTCATGGACACTATGACAATCTATTTTTGTCATAGTAGTCCATGACCAATTTAAAAAAAAGGTCGTTAGCTGTTTATAGTGACTCTCGCTATGTGACCTACTCTTTTTGGTCATAGAAATGTTATAGATGAATTGCTATGACCAATATTTAGGCTCACCGGTTAGCACATTTCTTGTAGTGGGAGAACGACGGTGTTGCTGACGAGCATTAGACAGAAGGAGAAAGTTTGGCTGACACCAGTTACACAAAGGAAGGACAACGGACGTATAGCAAGCCATTGAATTGCACACATTTTGCAGCTCAGTACGCCGATTCTGGCTGTTCAAGCAATATACATCGCTCCGCGGCAGTTTGCCAGAGTGCATGTAAGCGGCAGCACCAAGCCCGGGCACGTCCCCAGGATGCCTGGATGGTAAATCCGCCCCCCGCAAACAGTCATAAGAACCTGATTTTGTTAGGGGTAACGGCGAGGACAACGGTAATCAACGGTTTTGAGCATGGATTCAATTAGCAATGCATTTGACATGATTACCATCATGTAACTAAAATAAGATACTCTAGCAAAATCTCTGTCAGTTGCATAAATACATATATTATTGGTAACATGACAAAACAAATTTATATCTTATCTATTTACTTATCCGATGTCATTTTACTATAAACTTGAGAGAAACCTAAAACCGGGGAGCCACAATTAGATTCTGCATAGCTGTGAAAAAACTGGGAATATAAGTCAGATGACAAAGCTAATAACCAAATCAAACTGTTCTCCACACGGAAAGGACCCTTTTCACTCAAGGATAAAAGCACTGCCACAACTACATACCTTAATGAATGAATCATTGCCACCCATTATCTACCACTTGTAAGCTGAATACATTATTGACCTTGTGAGACCTGAAGAGTAAATACCATGTGGCATTTTTCTTTCCATTCCAAAGGGTTAATATTCCTATAAGACATAATATTCCTATAAGACATGTGCCAGGGCATATGTGGAAGGCACTCGTACACCCACCCTTCCACACCCACCTGCATCATAGTTTAATTAACGCCTAAACATATGCAGCAAGTTCATCAGGTGACAAATGGCTGTCAGGAAATTCAGAGAGAGGGATCAATCTTCACCGGCGATCCTTACATATTTGGAAAGAGGATACATGGTGGAGGAGTCCCGTTATAATTCGAGCAGCTAGCCATGGAAACACCGGGCAAGCAGCCAAGCAACAAGGGTCTGGTATGGTCTATGTCAGCCGCCGGTCGAAATTTAGCAAACAGACAAGCTCTAAGTGTCCTATCTTTCAACTTGGTGATACTGTAGTATAAAAGCTTATATGGAGAAATTCCATCAGACAACTTCAGATGAAAAAACTTTGCAATCAATCCACGGTGAATCAATCGCACATGCAACCAGATTGGAGATAGAAAGGACCCTGTTGCAATCCATGACTACTGCAGCAGCCGGCGACCTGACCTGGACAACATGCTATGCAAGAGAACTATGGGCGAGATTGGAGAACCGAAGGCCTTTGGATGCGGCAGCTCCAGCGCTTGGAAGGCAACAAGCTGTGCATTCGCATGCCGCACATCTGGGAGGATGGAGGACGGCGGAGATGCGGGCGACGTCGAGGGTGTGGATGCAGGCAAGGGCCTCCATGATCCCACAAGGACTATGCTCGATGTCCACGACCAGGGCGAAGGTCGAGTGCCTTCTGCGCCCAGACGGGATGGGACAGGCCTCCTGGAGGCGGAGGACTGCGGGCGGCATCAAGGGCGTGGAGGCAGGCGATGGCCTTCGTGATGCCCCTAGCCCGTGGTCCATGTCGACGACGAGCGAGGCAGGATTTTAGGGAGGGGATCGTGGAGAGGAAGCCGGAGGCCGTGGCGGAGGAGGTGGAGATGTCGCTGGCGGCTCAGGAGGTCGGACAAGAACAGAGGCGGAGATGGCGGAGGCGACCGCGGAGATCAGGTAAGAAATTGCCGGCCTCCGTGATCCCACCAGATCTATGCTCGATGAAGGATTGTGCCAGCAAACGGAACCGTTCGTGGCAATTTCCGCTTGGAGGTGGTAGTGGTAGAAAGTGTAATTAACTTAAGACAAGTAGTGAGAGGACTCGTTGTACCGTCGGATGCAGATCGTGTGGTCCTTAATGTTTTAATGTTTGATGTTAAAGTGACAAAGTATGAACTACCAACACCAACTTTCTTTTAATAGTAAAGAAAATCTTCAGGAACCTCACGCTCGAGCGTGGCTCAGTTCGGTGCTTAAAGATCTGTCAAAGGAAGAATCAACCAGGATAGTGGTGACTCTCTGGACACTCTGGTACGCTCGGAGGAAAATTATTCACGAAAGGGAATAGCATAGTCTTTTATCCACGCATTGCTTGATGGAGAGATTTTTAAATGATCCGAATATCACTAACTCAGAACCAGCGGCGAACCGGGCTAGCAAGGCGGCGGATCCGAAGTGGATTGCACCACCAGCGGGGATGTCTAAGATAAACGTTGATGCGGCCTTGTCCAAGAACACCGGACACGGTGCCCTGGCGGCTGTTGTCCGCTCGACGGAGGGGGCTTTTCTGGGCGCATCGGTGATGGTTATTCAGGGTTGCTCTGATCCGGAGGTGCTGGAGGCATTAGCGTGCCGAGAAGGATTGGCTCTAGCATCGGATCTCCTCCTGACAAAATTCAGAGTTGCATCTGATTGCCTAAATGTGATCAAGAGTTTGGAGGGTGAAGGATGAGGCTCATATGGCCACATCGTGCAAGAATTAAAGGCTCGAGCGGGTGGCTTTGTTACCGCTCAGTTCATGGAAGGAAGAAAGTCCAACAACGACGCACACAGACTGGCGAGAGGTTCGATTGCTTGAGATACTAGACGCCATGTGTGGTTCTTAGCTCCACCCAAAGGTGTTTGTAATAACTATACGACGAATGAATAAACTGGGTGTGAGTTTAGAAAAAAAGCAGCACTTCAAATCGTTTTTATCGCACGCGGTTGTCTATAGATAGTTTTTGTTTTTTAGACAAAAAAAAGTATGTGGATAGATGGTCTAAAAGGACTCGGCATTGTTTTTTTCAACAGTTTTGTTTATGAGTTGAAAACGGATTCGGCTAGGGAGTAGGAATCGGGAACGGCGACGGGCACTAGGGGTTGGGCTATTTCTACCAGAGCCCGCTAGTTCTGGCCCAAAAGTAGTACTAGCTCGAATATAGGGTTTAAGCTTCCGGTCCCGGCGCCGCTACCAAGCCCCCAAGTCCGATTCAGAGCAAAACCCACCGCCGACGCGTGATGGGAGTCGCCGCCTCCGCCGCCTCTCCTCCCCCGGAACCCGCCGCGCCCGCCGATCCACCAGCCAAAGAAGTCTCCCCGCCTGCCGCCACCCCATATGCGGCCCCCCAGGCCGGTGCGGCTGCCGATCCACCATCCAAAGAAGATACCCAGCATGGCGCCGCCGCGGATGCGCCGCCCCCGGAGGCCGCTGCGCCCGCCGATTCACCGTCAAAAGGAGAGATCCAGTCTGCCGCGCCTGCGTCCGCACCCGGCGGTGAAGCGGAGGCGCCGGGCGAGACGGTGGTCTTGGACGGCGCCGCCGCCGGCGCGGAAACCAGCGAGGAGGAAGGGGAGTGCGGGTTCTGCCTCTACATGAAGGGCGGCGGGTGCAAGGAGGAGTTCGTGGAGTGGGAGAAGTGCGTCGAGGCGGCGGAGGCGGATGGGGCAAGCGTCGACATCGTCGACCGCTGCGCCCAGGCCACCACCGCGTTGCGCGCTTGCATGGGCAAGTTCCCGGATTACTACGAGGCTATCCTCAGCGTCGAGCACGCCATGAGCGAGGATCTGGAGGCCGCCGCCAAGGCCGAGGCCGAGGCCGGCCAGGCCTCGCCAGTGCCGGCGGCCGAGGGGGAGCAGGGCGACAATAAGCAGCCTCCAGAGGAGGAGGTGGTGATTGTGGTCGAGGAGAAGGAAGATCCTGCGGCTTGATGATCCCACACCCAGTTGGGATCTCGTGATTTTTGGTGGAGATTTGAGGCATCCTACTAGTAGATGTGAAATTCTTTGTGTCTCCTAGAATATGCGATTTTTTGCTTGGAAATTATACCTGTTGTGAGTTCTGACTCATGAATTATATGGAGGGATCTCGAGCTGTAATAATCCGACACTTCGATGCTAATTGACATGATATCGCTTGTGCTATTCTTTTGTGGAGTAGTTGCAATTTTGCAATTTGGTAATTTGCAGCACAGGAGTGTGACACGCACTGACAGTTGGCCCTAGTAAGTTCAGAGTGATGGTAATCGCCGTTTCCTCCATAGATGCTAAATAAATGCGTCATCTGCATCATGCATTCATGCTAGTATTATTTTCTAGTTTTACAATTTGTGTATGAATTCCATGGATACATTCTTTTTGTCACATAGCTCTTTGATGAATTGTTGTTCAAGCTCCTCAATTCGACCGTCAAAATAGGAAAACCTCTGAATTAAACATTCAAAACGGTTCAAATTGTCATTTTTTGCTTGTTGAGATAAATATGACCCAATGCACCGATACCAATTTGACATGTTTGGCTCTTGTGCTATATTTTGTACTAGTAGTTACAATTCATAATTACAGCTCATGTTTGAAAACAGTTGACAAACATTGACAGTTCTCCTAGTAACCAGTTCTGAAATAAAGTCTGCAAAAGGATTTCAGAGTGATACTGTATTAATGACCATTTCCTCCATATGGTTAGGTGCTGATTTTTGTCTTCTGCATTGTGCTAGTCAGATTTGCCACTATTATTTGGCTAGTTTTACAGTTATATGTGCGAATTTGAGCACTACAGTCTGCTTTGAATTACTATCTTTATTGTGTCAAAAGTATAATTGGACAATAAATATGAAGTTAAACCGCTACTACAATGTAGTTGAAAAATCCGAACTGTAAGGAAGTGTATTTGTATATGATGCAATGGATATCAATTTTGTGTCACATGACCCGCACATAATTGGATCAATTCTTGTCATGTTTTCACTTTGACAGTGAAAACACAGCTACCTTTGTGCAACATTCTTGGGGCAGCGGTGGTGTAATCTTTGCCATTGAGTTTCCAAACCAATGGTTTTGAAGGTGTTCATTGTTCTAGTCGTTGAGAATTTTGGTCATCCTGATGCCTCATTGAGCAACGCCTTCTATCTGCACTAGTTTAGATGCCAGATTGTGCGTCTCACATGAGGGTTGCCGCTTTAGCAGAGAAGACGTAAAGCATCTGTCTTTTTTTACAGCAAGTTCCTCCACTCTTTGCACCTGATAACTGACAGAAAGCTTGTCGTTTACATTTCACATCCTCGATAGTACGATAAAACTCGTGGATTTACTCCCAGAGTACATTATTAAATGGCTTTTCATGCCTGTAGTAAATGCTACAAAGAGTGGCTCTGAGCATACCGTTGCAGCACAGACAGTGGCTCTGAGTATAAGATAAGTAGAACTATAGAAACTGAAACAATGCGGAGAAATATTTTAGGGTGATAGTAATAGTTTCGATGACATTTTCCATCCAAACTGAGAGAGAACTACTTGTATTGTGGCGGATGCTACAGAAAAAAGTGTTCAGACAATGGCACACAAGCCAGTAGAACTGAAGCACTAACCAACAACACTGGTGCTACTGGCAGAAAGATTAACGGCAGGTTTCTGGAACACCCTTATGACCCCCGACCCATCAGCACCGTCGTTTCCAACCCTCCATGAACGATCCTTCTTCCTCTGGGGCTTCCGGTGGTGCTTCTGGGACGTTTCTTTCTTCTTCTTTGTGGAATTCTTGGCTGCTTGGCCGTTCAGGTCGAAAGACTGAAGATCACTTAGGGCATGGCTGATGTTTCGCTCAGCTTCAGCCTGCTCGATTTCCTCGTCATGTTCATCAGAAGCATAGTCGTCTGACTCATCAGGTGCAACTGCAGCGGCTGAGCCTTCTAGGTCACTGGCATCCTCTAGATCAGATTCATCGTCTATTTCACCAGGAGGAAGCTCAAAGTGTGGAATCTTTCCATCAATGTAGTCCTTCAGTATCTGTCGAGCAGCCCTGGTCTCATCAGGCAGCCCAGCATGGCTGACATGCCCTCGAGATTGGCAGTACGCCATCAGCAACTCGGCGGCAGTTGGTGGCCGAGATGCTTCCTCATATGCCTTGGGCTTTGGCAGGGTGATTTTGTATACCTGTTCTAGGATATGTCTCGGCACACGATCTGCAACCACTTGAATTGCTCCCCTGTGCTTTGTCATTCGATCAATTGGCAAGACACCACAAGCAACCATCTCATGCCTTGAGCTTGAAAAGGAAGGGAAGACCAGACCAGGGCAATCACAAAGCATGAGCTCTTCAGAGATTATCAGTGTCTGGAAATGCTTGGTCTTGCCAGGTGTAGATGTCACACCCGTCTTCTTCTCACCTACCAGAGCATTTATAGTTGAACTCTTCCCGACATTAGGATAACCAACGAATCCAACAACCACATGCTTGGGTCGCGCCGAGGCAGAGTCAGAAGAATTTGATCCATGGTCCTCCCGAGCGACTGGTGTTCCCTTTTGGCTCACAATGTACTCCGCTTCGCCCTGCAACCTCACCAGGAGTTCATCACGGCCATATATCTTCGTGTCGAGATCTGCCGAATCTGATTCTTCCATGGCGCTTAACTTTTTGCCCTCTAAAGCGGCGGTAGCGGCTTTAGCAGACCAGAATAGATAGAGAATATCATGTTGCTTAAAGTAATCTGCCCATTTCCGCCTGCAATTTTTTTTCCAAGTTCAGAATTTTTCATGGATCACAACAGATACTAAAGTTATTGATGAAATCAAAAGATGCAACTTCAAAGAACTACTAACCTGACATTCAGCGGTAGAAGATCAGCTTTATTTACAAGTAGTAGTGTTCTCTTGTGCTCATCAATTTCTTGTGCGTATTCCTTAGTACGTAGGCAAAGATACATGTCAGAAAGCAGCAGAGAAGTGCAAAAATCAACAATACAAACACAGTTCTACACTATCAGGGGAAAATATCTCTTCTATGTTAGCTCACAGATATTCTCAATACCATGAATCATATTTATCTCAACAAGCAAAAATGAGAATTTGACAATGATGTAGGTTGAGCAGGTCATATATCCTTTGTTTGGCATCCTGTTGACAATTCTGAGGACAAATATTTTTCTATCATGCATTTTAGGTAGCTGACCTTGAGCCTATTATGAGAAACTATACCAGTAAGTCAGCGGAACTATGGGCCACATTATACCAACATTGAGACACATAAAAACAAGCATGTAAGCCTATGTTGCTGGCACATTAAAAACAAAAATATAAATTTCAAATTTCCTTGCATTACCACAGGAGACAGAAAATCGCACAAACAGATGTTGGGCCTTGTCGGTCAATTCGGAATAAAGAAATAAGTATCCGAGAAGGTCACAGCACCACAGAAAAGCAACATCAACACGTATAAACAAGTCTTTAAGCCTAAGTTATTGCTACTAGCAGAACGGAAACCATAAACGATTGCAACACTTGCGATGCTGATATAAATGCAAATTGACAAAGAAAAATACAGTTGTACACAACCACATCAGCAGTACTTTACAAGATGCATTATATTCATGCCTGTGAGATTGCACACAGTTTGACAATGTCTAAGTGTAGTCTTTAGGGGAAAAAATCTGGGATGGGCCAGTCCCTTGGACCTCCACACCCTCTTATATATATATATATATATATATATATATATATATATATAGCTGAACTTAGGCACATCTTAACTAGTACACTATAGAATACTCTAGAATTAGGTAGGACACTAACTTAGACTACAACAGACTGGAATGTTCCAGGCACTCCTAGGACAGCACTAATATACTAACACTCCCTGGAATATTCTAGGCTCTCCTAGGACAGTCTCCAACACTAAGCAATCTAGACAACAATGTGTCTGAGAATGAAAGCAAAAAAGGACGGAAGCACTGATCATTTTGTGAGTCCTACATTGCAGTTTTAAGTTGAAAAGCAGCACACACTCGAGGCGGTCACACTATAGTGTAGCCTAGCTTAGTTTTCATTTTTTTTTGGTTTTGCCTTCTAATTTATGTTGGTTTGTTAGCCAAAGATTTTTTTTTTGCTTTGCCTTGTAGTTTGTCCTCATTCCGCTTTATATGTTTTTGCACCTTCAAGGCGTCCTTCGAATAAAAAGACATGCATTTGATGCGTGCTTGAGAAAAAAGTTTCAAGCGGCACAAATTTCACGGCGAACTTGATTTTGAGGCTTTGAGAATACAGGAGAACAAAAAATGCAACAGCCAGCACTTGCAAACAGTTTTACTCGCGGCACATGTCATCTAACCACAATGGGAATTTATTGGTAAAGCATATTGACAACCATGTAGATTAAACCCAATAAAAGTAAAAGAAGTACTGGATGCTTCTGAACTAAGTACCTCAAGATCAGGGCAACGGTAGAACAAGGGATTTCGAGAATCGACGACCATCACGAGCTTCAATAAAGAAGAAAACCAGTAAGTACTTCCACAGAATTTCCTGAAATCTTAGCTTATTCTAACAAACACCAATAGGGGTAGTCACAGTCACAAAAAAGGCTCCAATACTAAATACACTAATGTAACATAGTTTAACTTAACAACAGATGAACAACAGATAATGTATGCAACTCAGAAGTTCAATTGAGGACACGTTAAAGTTAGACACAAGGTTGCTGATAATGTGCACATTCATGTATCCATGCCCAGAAAAAGTTCAAGATGTTGAACAAGATCGAACATAGTACTGGACCTACTGTGATGTGCAACTGATTGAAAAGTGAGATAAATGAGAAGTGAGTTTTTTTCCAGCTAAATGAAAAATGAGTTTATAGACAATATTCATATAAACCTCAACTGTACCATAGATTTCTCAGATAGATGTACTAACCAAATCACTTCGTTCAAGTACTCTCCAGAGCTGTCTCCAGATATCAATATTCTTCTCAAAAGGTGTAAGGACAAGTTCTTCATTCTCTTGCAATCTGCAAAACGTTTCTTTTATAATCGACTTAAAGAAAAATCTAGCTAACATAAAATTTACTTAGATCGATTACAAGCTTAGATGCTCCAAAGACCACTCAGGAATATGTACATTCCATTTAGGCCAAAGAAACAAATTAAATGTGTAGATGTGCTCTGCATATATACTTGTTCCATTTAAACAATTCAGTTAGCACTTCCCCTGTAGCACTTAGCATTTCGAATGCTCAAAAAGAATGAACCAGCTTAGATATTTATCACAAACGTTCAGAAACAAGACCAAGAATTGTTTTGTGACAAGAGTAAATTCCCAGTTCAATAGCTATGGTTGCAGGAAAAAATCTGGGGTTTATGGTTTGTAACACAAGGACCTGGGCTTTACATTGATATATAGTGATATGGTTCCAGAAACAACATCCTAACCTACCATCCTTTTGAAGTACGGAGTACTTGTAGACGAGTAATGTGGTTCAAATTGTCGGCATGCCAAGGTGGGGAACTGGTTAGGTGTGTTTTATGAAATGATATGACCACAAAATTAGAGATTTCCTCATCTAGGACCACAAAACCCGATGTTTTTTGAAATATACTCAGAGAAACATTCCATGTACATGCGAACAATGTAATTTTTTTGAACTGCACTGCTAGAAACGTAGGAGAGTAACTGTACCAACCTCGCGAGGTTCCTCCGCCACTCCAGAAAGGCCCGCTTCTCGTTGGTGTTAAGCTCATCGGTCGTCATCTGGGCAGTCCACGGAGGCCTGGAAGCATTACGATTCCATTAAGCCATCATACATCACTCATCCAACACCACAGGACCCAAGGAAAAGAAACAATGGTGCCGGGCACTCACCGGCGGGGCACCCTGAGGCTGTCGGCGTGCAGGGCCTCCTGCTCCTCCCGCAGAAGCCGCCTCTCCTCCGCCGTCGCTCCCGTCCCGTCCCTGCAAACGCAAACACCGGCCGCGGCCGTCTCAGAGGCAATTCGTCAAGCACCTGCGGGGACCAAAGCAAACTGTCCCGGAGGAAGGACGGGCGCTTACAGATCGACGAGGCCGGAGCCGAGCGCGGCGGTCAGGGCGGCAGCGCCTTCCGCGTCATCCCCGTGGAGGAGCTCCTCCTCGGCCGCTCGCTGTAGTACGGCGTCGATGTCGCTGACCTCGATGACTGACTCGAGCGGCAGCGCCTGCTGCGCGCGGCGGGAGATGACGAGCTGCTGGCCCCTCGCCTTCGCCGCCGCGGCCTCCTTGTTGCGCTGCCGGACCAGCGCGCGCCCCAGCCCCTCGCCGCGGTCCTTCTTCCCGCCGCCGCCGCCGCCGCCGCCGCCTCCCATCTCCAGGCGAAGGCAAGGTTACACCAGAGAGGAAGGCAGAAGAGGGAAGTTGTGCGTAGCAGCGCTCTTGCGCTTCGGCGGCGCGAGGGGTTGGAGCTGAGGCGAGAGCCGAGGCCCCCGGACCCGAGGCGGTGGGTTTTGCAGGCCGAGTCAGTACACGGCCCAGATTATTTCTCTTTCCTTTTTACTACTGAATGAAAAAGGCCCACTACATCCTGGTTCCTCCAACAAACAACGATGTTGCAAAAAAAAATAGAGCGTGCAGTTGCAAGAAACCTAGCCCTTTTCGTAAGAGGAAATACTCCCTCCGTTCAGAATTACATTTTTTTTAAAAGAGTTTATATTAATATCACGGATACCAATTACACCCAGTCTCTGCAACAACACATGCCCTAACGACCTTATGGATGCACACAGCTCAAAAATAAGAAAAATAAATTAAAAAAACAAGAAAAGTCCCGTGTAACACCCTCAGAATCGACCCTATGCAAGTTTTAGCGAAACCCGCCAAACCCGCATAGAAACGATTCAAAGGTGCCCACCAGGCACTTTCGTGCGGATGGAAAACGAAGTAATAACATTACACAACAGTCTTCGATGGGACCCACAGAACAGATATATACAACAGCGACTCAAAGAGCCAAGAATACAGATATACGGTACAAAGATCCAAATCACCTTAAAAATGATAGGGCGTCCGACTACGGACAAGAAGCAAATGGGGCTAAGAGCCCTGAAGAATAACCAATGGCGTCCGTAACCCCGCTTGTGCCAAGCTTAAGGGTAACCCCGCTAACGACGCCGATCTCAAAACCGCTTAAACAAAAGGGTGCCGACAAAGGGCAAAGGAAAAGAGGAGCGCCAAGATCGAGGCCAAGACAGCGAGACTAGAATTGGCGGTCCTCGCCACATAGGTATGGTGGATCAAGCGGCAAAGATGCACTAAACAACCTATAGAGACTCGATACCACCGGCTATCGAGAGGGATAAGAAAGACCTATTCGAACCAACTCGGTACTAACGCCAAACAATCCCATCTGGTATACCCTCGAGACCAACGAGGAAGTCAACCGAGGAACTCACAGTTGGCAGTTTATTTATTCATTATCGTTGCAGCAATTACTAGTCGTGTAGATAGTCATCCCGATAAAATAAGCAAGGCACTTTTAGTTAACCATTCCGTTATAGTTGCAACAATTACTAATCGTGCATGATAGCATGAGATAAACCCAAAACCCAAAGCTTGTTGATACTTTTATTTAGCCATTCGTAGAAGTTGCAATACTTACTAGTCAGTACAATGGTCGCGACACCCAAACAAGCAATTGTTGGCGCTTTATTTAGCCATTCCATTCTAGTGAAGCTGATTACTAGTCATTATAAAGTCAAATTTATAGCACTACTTTAGTTATAGTTGTCTATGATCGAGATATCAGGCTCCAAGTCGTCCATAACCGCGACACGGCTTTCAGAAAGTTTTAACCCGGCCGGTGCACAAATAGCAACACACACGATATGCCTCGAAAACCAAATCAAAACCCAACGAGGCAAGACGATCACTGGATTCAGAAATATTTCAGGGGCCACCCCATTGAGTAGACCCAACGAAGCAAGCTGACTCGAGGCGGACTCAAGGTTTGCCAATGGTCAGGAACGATCGGGAACCCAAACTGGGCTTGTCGACACCGTGAAAACACTCCGCTTACCTAAATAAAGACAAAGGTGCTATCCATCGCACAATTTAAATAAAGCAGTAAAGCATGGCATAAGTACAGGATAGTAAATAAAACCTCAAACTAGTTTGTGGCCCCAAGAAATAAGAATGAATCAAGCTCTGGCTCAGGGGGGTCCATAAGCCTCCCGGATGTGGATAGCGCGAATATTCAAGGAACAGGTATCAAGTACTCGGGGTCCTACGGGACACAAGTGGACGGTTAACAACCAAATAACATCTATTGCCCAATTGCCTCTCGCTACCTACTTCAATTTTAGTTATTAAACAGTAATTAAAGTTAACGATAAATATAGCCAAGATCATCTCCAACATCGAACAGGCGGCAATACTCCAACAACTGTGGTACTTGACGACACGCAACAGCACTTGAGCAAGCGACTCACGACGCCAGTCCAACTATCTACCAAACAATGTAATAGGATGTGTCCAAGGCAATATGAGTCCGCAAGGTATATCACGGGCACGAAAACTAGAGCATCGCAACACAGATAGCAATAGATCAACAGGAGGGAATAAATACTATAAAAGTAAGATAGGTAGAAAGGAGGGAGGTGCTCGCCTGAAAACATTGCTGAAGGCTCAACCGAAGATCGGGGCGAAGCTCACATCCACTCATCGATCTTATCCGCGAAGAACCAAAACACTAGAATAAACACCGGATGCAATATTTAATACTACGGCAAAAGATCGGGCATGCTGCATGTATGATGCATGGCATGGCAAAGATGCGATGCAATTAGGCAAGATTAAGCGGAACCGGGGTCCCGACAATTAAATATATGGTTCTAGTTGTTTAGATACCCGCCATTTTAAATGTTGTATTAACAAGGCAAATTATATCACCGGTGCGCTACACAATTTTAAATGAGGCCAATATGAGACTAGATTTGCCCGCATATGGGCCCCATATTTAATTATATGGTGAATCGGCATAAGGCCCCAAACCACGCATAAGTCTGCATGCATGAACAATTTATATGCAACAATTATATAGGTGGCATTTATAAAATAGGGTCTCGGATAAGGGTCATACATTAGGGTTCGGCGATCTTGGTTCCGTGGGTTCGGGGTCGGTCTCAGGGTTCAGGGTCCGACGGGATCGTTCTCGGATAACGGAGTAGGTCTTGGCGCATCCGTGTCTTCGGTCATGTCGACGCCATGGCGTTCGATGAAGTACTTGTCGCAACCGGAAGCAGGACTTGGTTGGCGTCGGGGCGATCGGGTCCGCTTCGGTCGGTGCCGATCTTGTCGTCGATGGCGAACTTGAGTGGATCGGTTCCGGGTCTTCGGATCCGTGAAGTAGATCTTGTCGCACGGGATCCGGGGTAGATGAACTTGGCGTATTCGCATCGGCGCTCTTGACGTTCGGGTTCTCGACTTCGCATCCGGGAAAGAGTACTTGTCGCACATGTGATCTTCGGGTCCGGGGTCTCAGGTTCGCGGAACGGTCTCGCGATCTGAGCGGGAGTACTTGTCGGTCCTAGGTCCCAGGTCGGCATCCTCGGTGTCTCGCGGTGAAGTGCTTGCCGTGTTTGTGGCGAGCTTGGCGGTCATCGGGTTCGGCGCCGATGGTCGTTGGCGAACTTGGGTGCACAAGATCGCCAAAGGAACACAAGCAGATCCCCATGGCACACCTACACGAGCACACACAGACGCACGCACGTACATCGAGCGAGGCCAGAAGGGGAACAAATCGAATCATGGCAGAAACGGAGTGGGTGAACCCATGAGGGGCGGCACAGAGCGAGCTCGAGGGAGGGGGAGATGGCGACGCCGGCGGGCGAGCGGAGGAGGGAGGACGCGGAGGAGGCGCTGGCGGCGGCGGGCGTAGAGACTGCAGGCGGCGGGGTGGTGGAGGAGGCGGGGCCGAGCTCGGGGCGGCTCGCCGGAGGGCTCGGGGCCGCGGGGACGATGGCGAGGGCGAGGGTCGCCGGGGCGGCGCGGGACCGGCCGGAGGCGGCGGAGGCGGTGGAGGCGAGCGGTAGGGACGACGGAGGTGGAGCTCGGGTCGGCTGGCGCGGCACCGGCGCCGGCGGGGCTTGCGTGCGGAGAGCGCAGAGGCGGAGCGGCGTCGGGGTCGCCGGCGCTGGGCGCGGCGAGCAGCGGGGCGAGGCTGCGCCGGCTCGAGGGAAGCTTGAGCGACGGCCGGTCGCGGGCGAGCTCGAGTGAGCGGCGGCGGGACGCGGAGGAAGTCCGCGGGTCGCGGGCTGGGGATCGATCTGGGCAGGTGGCTTCTCGGGCGGACGCTGGGTTGCGTGGGGAAGAGAAACAGGGCAGTGGGGCTCGGTGGGGACAGTGGGACCAGCGGTTGGTGGGTGGACAGGTGGAAAGGAAGGAGTGGCTGGGACGGGGGGCAGTGGGAGGCTAGCCGGTGTGTGCGTGTGGTGGTGGTGTGGCCGGGTGTGTTTGGGGTTGGGGAGTGGGGGCTGCTGAGGTGGCAGTTCCTGGTAGGCTAGGGGGAGGGGAGAGGGTGAGGTGGCAGGTTGCTATTGGGTGGGGTGATGTGGAGGGGGGGTGTGGGTAGATAGGTGGGTAGTCAGGATTTGGAAGGCGGGTTAGGTGGACCGATTTAATTTCTGGGGTGGTCGTTCGGGTCATTCGCCCCCACTAAAAACAATTAAATATTTTATTTATTTCAAACAGGGCTTTTGCAAACTACAAAACAAAATTAATCCGAGGCCCGGGTTTTGCGTTTGAATTAAGACGGGGCGTTTAGAAAACAAATTAGGTTTTTCCGAAAATAGTTTTATGCAAGCAAATGCAAGATGATGACGATGCTCAAATGCAATGTGGCATGATGACATGAGAATGCGGTCATGATGATGCAATGCATAAAAACAACGCGATTTTCTAGTAGTGGTTTTGCGGGATGCCACAATTCGACACCACTAACAATGGATCTCGCCCTCGAGATCCGCCTCATGGTACCAGAAGGAAGGTCGGCGATCTGCGTCTTCTCGCTTCGTGTAGATCCTCGCGACACCACTAACAAGAGGTCGTTGTCCGTGATCGTCGTGAGAACACTCCGGAAACAAAGGACGAAGGCAGAGGTATCAACAAATAAAGCCACCTCTAACTTTGATAGAAAGAGAGAACCGATGCATTCTTATCCACTTCGATGTACAAGAGCGAATAGAAAGGGTAGTCGGCATGGGGGCCAATCCATCACGCACCCAAACTATTACTCTGCACAATCAGTAGAAAAGAGTGCAGCTATTCTCGAGTCGATCAAGATCTCGACAATCGAGGTTCGGAAACAAAGGAGGGATGCAGACTCTGCATCGGATCTGGCGTAGAGGATGTCGTCGCGTCGGGAAACACCGGATAGCACAATCAAGGAACAAAGAATGGTAACACCGTAGACGGATTCCTCAGGCAGCTTGAACACCGGATGGTAGAACACCGTTATCAAAGAAGGAAGCGAAACCCTGAAGGTACGACGGAACCCAACCACGAGAAATCCTGGACTCGAAGAGGAAGAGGAGAGCGGATTCAAAACACGTAGAGGTAAGAGGAGAATAAAGAGGGTAAGGAGTAAAATCAGACCTAATCGTAACTATCCAACCGATTTCAAAAATAGTTTTGACACTCTACTTGGCCGTTAGCTAGGTTATTATCCTATTGCTGGACTTAGGGGTATCGCAACCGCCGAGCTCGATACCACTCAGAACACCTCGAGAATTCTATGCAAGTTTTAGCGAAACCCGCCAAACCCGCATAGAAACGATTCAAAGGTGCCACCAGAGCACTTTCGCAAGGGTGGAAAACGGCAATAACATTACACAACAGTCCTCGATGGGACCCACAGTAGCAGATATATACAACAATGACTCAAAGAGCCAAGAATATGAGATATACGGTACAAAGATCCAAATCACCTTGAAAATGATAGGGCGTCCGACCACGGACAAGAAGCAAATGGGGCTAAGAGCCACAAGAATAACCAATGGCGTCGTAACCCTGCCGGGCCAAGCCGGAAGGGTAACCCCGCTAACGACGCCGATCTCAAAACCTGCTTAAACAAAATGGGTGCCGACAAAGGGCAAAGGAAAAGAGGAGCGTCGATCGAGGCCAAGACACGGCGAGACTAGAATTGGCGGTCCTCGCCACATAGGTATGGTGGATCAAGCGGCAAAGATGCACTAAACAACCTATAGAGACTCGATACCACGTCGGCTATCGAGAGGGATAAGAAAGACCTATTCGAACCAACTCGGTACTAACGCCAAACAATCCCATCCCGGTATCCCTCGAGACCAACGAGGAAGTCAACCGAGGAACTCACACGTTGGCGTTTTATTTATTCGATTATCGCTAGCAATTACTAGTCGTGTAGATAGTCATCCCGATAAAATAAGCAAGGCACTTTTAGTTAACCATTCCGTTATAGTTGCAACAATTACTAATCGATTCTGGATAGCATGAGATAAACCCAAAACCCAGCAGTTGTTGGTACTTTTACTTAGCCATTCCGCTAGAAGTTGCAATACTTACTAGTCAGTACAATGGTCGCAGTTTACACCCAAACAAGCAATTGTTGGCAGTTTTATTTAGCCATTCCATTATAGTGAAGCTGATTACTAGTCATTATAAAGTCAAATTTATAGCACTACTTTAGTTATAGTTGTCTATGATCGAGATATCGTGCTCAAGTCGTCCATAACCATGACACGGCTTTGAAAGTTTTAACCCGCCGGTGCACAAATAGCAACACACACTCGATATGCCTCGGAAAAACCAAATCAAAACCCAACGAGGCGTCACGACGAAGCGATCACAGGATTCAGAAATATTTCAGGGGCCACCCCATTGAGTGAACCAAAGCTAGCTATGACTCGAGGCGGACTCAAGGTTTGCGCCAATGGTCGTGAACGATCGGGAACCCAAACTGGCTTGTCGACACCGCGAAAACACTCCGCCACCTAACAAAGACAAAGGTGCTATCCATCGCACAATTTAAATAAAGCAAAGCATGGCATAAGTACATGATAGTAAATAAAACCTCAAACTAGTTTGTGGCCCCAAGAAATAAGAATGAATCAAGCTCGCTGGGGGTCCATAAGCCTCCGGATGTGGATAGCGCGAATATTCAAGGAACAGTATCAAGTACTGGGTCCCACGGACACAAGTGGACGATTAACAACCAAATAACATCTATTGCCCAATTGCCTCGCTACCTACTTCAATTTTAGTTATTAAACAGTAATTAAAGTTAACGATAAATATAGCCAAGATCATCTCCAACATCGAACAAAGCGGCAATACTCCAACAATCGTGGTACTTGACGACACGCAAAGACTTGAGCAAGCGTATCACGACGCTGCAGGTCCAACTATCTACCAAACAATGTAATAGGATGTGTCCAAGGCAATATGAGTCTGCAAGGGATATCACGGCACGAAAACTAGAGCATCGCAACACGTATAGCAATAGATCAACAGAGGGAATAAATACTATAAAAGTAAGATAGGTAGAAAGGAGGAGGTGCTCGCTGAAAACATTGTCAAGGCTCAACCAAGATCGGGAAAGCTCACATCCACTCATCGATCTTATCCGAAGAACCAAAACACTAGAATAAACACCGGATGCAATATTTAATACTACGGTAAAGATCGGCATGCTGCATGTATGATGCATGGCATGGCAAAGATGCGATGCAATTAGGCAAGATTAAGCGGAACCGGGGTCCCGACAATTAAATATATGGTTCTAGTTGTTTAGATACCCGCCATTTTAAATGTTGTATTAACAAGGCAAATTATATCACCGGTGCGCTACACAAATTTAAATGAGGCCAATATGAGACTAGATTTGCCCGCATATGGGCCCCATATTTAATTATAAGGTGAATCGGCATAAGGCCCCCAAACCATAAGTATGCATGCATGAACAATTTATATGCAACAATTATATAGGTGGCATTTATAAAATAGGGTCTCGGATAAGGGTCATACATTAGGGTTCGGCGATCTTGGTTCCGTGGGTTCGGGGTCGGTCTCAGGGTTCAGGGTCCGACGGGATCGTTCTCGGATAACGGAGTAGGTCTTGGCGCATCCGTGTCTTCGGGTCATGTCGACGGCCATGGCGTTCGGGATGAAGTACTTGTCGCAACCGGGAAGCAGGACTTGGTTGGCGTCGGGGGCGCATCGGGTCCGCCCTGGTCGGTGCCGATCTTGTCGTCGATGGCGAACTTGAGTGGATCGGTTCCGGTCTTGATCCGTGAAGTAGATCTTGTCGCACGGGATCCGGGTAGATGAACTTGGCGTATTCGCATCGGGCGCTCTTGACGTTCGGGTTCTCGACTTCAGATCCGGAAAGAGTACTTGTCGCATGTGATCTTCGGTCCGGGTCTCGTGTTCGTGAACGGTCTCGCGATCTGAGCGGGAGTACTTGTCGGTCCTAGGTCCCAGGTCGGCATCCTCGGTGTCTCGCGGTGAAGTGCTTGCCGTGTTTGTGGCGAGCTTGGCGGTCATCGGGTTCGGCGCCGATGGTCGTTGGCGAACTTGGGGTGCACAAGACTGGCCAAAGGGAACACAAGCAGATCCCCATGGCACACCTACACGAAAGCACACACGACGCACGCATACATCGAGCGAGGCCGAAGGGAACAAATCAATCATGGCGTAAACGGAGTGGGTGAACCCATGAGGGCGGCAGAGCGAGCTCGAGGGAGATGGCGGCCTTGGGCGAAAGGAGGAGGAGGAGGCGGGAGGAGGCGCAGGCGCGACCGCCGGAGGCGGCGGAGGCGGATGCGTGGAGGCGGCGAAGCGGTAGGGGACGGCGCGCGAGGGGGCTCGGGTCTGGCGCTGGCAAGCGCGCGGGGCTTATGCGCGGAGAGCGCAGGCGTGAGCGGCTGGGTCGCCGGGCCGGGCGCGCGAGCAATGGGCGAGGGCCGCCTCGAGGAAGCTTGAGCGACGGCCGGTCGCGGCGAAGCTGAGCTGAGCGGGCATGGGCCGACGGAGGAAAGTCCGCGGGTCGCAGGCTGGGATCGATCTGCAGGAAGCTTCTAAGGCCGGACGCTGGGTTGCAAGGGGGAAGAGAAACAGGGCAGAAGGTGGGCTCGGTGGGGACAGGTGGGACCCAAGTTGGTGGTGGACAGGTGGAAAGGAAGGAGTGGCCTGGTGGGACGGTACTGCGATGGGGGGCGAGCTGGGAGGGCCGTGTGTGTGCGTGTGGTGTGGTGTGTGTGTTTGGGGTTGGGTTGGGGAGGGGCTGAGGTGGCGTTCTGGTAGGCTAGGGGAGGAGAGGTGAGGTGGCAGGTTGCTATTGGGTGGGGTGATGTGGAGGGGTGTGGGTAGATAGGTGGGTAGGTAGGATTTGGAAGGCGGGTTAGGTGGACCGATTTAATTTCTGGGGTGGTCGTTGGTCATTATTCGGCCTGCTCCACTAAAAACAATTAAATATTTTATTTATTTCAAACAGGGCTTTTGCAAACTACAAAAACAAAATTAATCCGGAGCGTTTGAATTAAGACGGGGCGTTTAGAAAACAAATTAGGTTTTTCCGAAAATAGTTTTATGCAAGCAAATGCAAGATGATGACGATGCTCAAATGCAATGTGGCATGATGACATGAGAATGCGGTCATGATGATGCAATGCATAAAAACAACGCGATTTTCTAGTAGTGGTTTTGCGGGATGCCACATCCCGCTACAGGAAACTATTCCTCAAAGCAACGATACTGACGCCACCAGAACAACACCAGTAGTCCTCCACTCCAATAACAACGCCTTCGAGAAAGAAACAGTGCACAAGCGTCGTCGTTGTCCGATCAAAGATCATAGGTTTTCACCTTGTAGAAAGTCCTCGCTCGCAAAAGAATGTCTTCAACAAGGCCATTATCAGGCACAACCAGTTAAGGCCAGACCTTAGATTTTCACCCTGCAAGGTAAGACTGGGAACTCCTCCTGTGTTGCCCCCCCCCACACAAACAGTCGCTGCTGCAAGTCACAGATCACGCATCCAGTTCATCATCGCCACAAAAACTCAAATCACCATTGCTGCACTCATATTTCCGCTTTCCTGACATTCTCCGTATCTGACTTCACCATGGCTTATTGAATGACACTTGGTGGGAACAAACAGCAGAGCTTCGCAACGCTCTCGCTGAAACCAAACGGCTAGAAAAACAAGGTGCGCACGACCGAATACCTTTCGATCCAGCAATCTCTAGGCATAATGCACCATGGGAGTTCGCCAGCGGAGCCTTCTGGAACTCTCCTCTCCAGACTAGATCCACGAGAGCAAGCAACAAGCAGATCTTTGTCTTCACGCTGAATGAACCCTAGGACCGCCCGTCATTATTGGACAGAACAACAGGCCCCCATGCCGCCGTCTGCCGCCTGTCCCCTCCGGCGAAAGAGGAGACAAGTCTGCAATAACCACGTGCCCCCGCCGGTCTGTCGGCCCAAGCAAGAAGCAACGTGCCGCCTCCCCACGCACCTTCAGGCAACCAAAAGGCCGCGCCGATGGTGGACCTACGTGGAATCCTAGACCTACGATCACAGCCACCACACCTTGCGTTGATACCCGATGGGAAAGTCACCGCCGCAACAGATCCGGGCATCGGCCCAGCCGCCGCAAACAGCCGATCTCCACGATTGGATCTCACGCCCGGGGGCAGCCACCGCTGCCACATGACCAGGGGCATCGCACTGGCGGCCGTGCGCAGCCGAAGAACCAGCACCGACCCCGGCCACCACCGGCGAAATAGCCACCGCGATCTACTCTCCCCAGCCCCTTCGGTGCCGGCGGCAGCGGCGGAGGGGTGGAAGATCAAGGAGGGGGAGGGGTAGGCAACAAGAGGGGAGGGGGGAGGGGCTTCGCTTGGATTTCAAATGAAAGATGAGACTTTGTTTAGATTTAAATGTATCTATACTCGACCTTCGTAACAACTCACTGCTTAAAAGACATTACAAATGCACATAGCACTCAAATAAAAAGAAGAATAAGAAAAAAAGAAAAATTCCGCTTCGGTGATCTATTCCTTATAACAAACACCACCAAGCCAACACCCTAAGTCGTCTCTAACAAGAAAATAGTGCACAAACGCCGTTGTCACCGATCAAAAATTATAGGTTTTCACTATAAAGAAAGTTCACGCTCTCAAAACAATATCTTCAACAAGGTTATTACTAGACACAACCAATTAATGCAAAAAACACAACTTGCAGCGGGATTTTACTCTATAAGGTGCTAATTGACCGGGATGGACACGTTTGAGGTGCTGATTTCATGGATTGAGAGTTGAAGGTTTGATTCCTAGCGG
The DNA here is from genome assembly GCA_023614405.1 of Avena insularis. Classification (NCBI taxonomy): domain Eukaryota; kingdom Viridiplantae; phylum Streptophyta; class Magnoliopsida; order Poales; family Poaceae; genus Avena; species Avena insularis. The sequence goes on along the minus strand of CM042696.1, from coordinate 86,234,863 downwards.
CTCTATGAGTTCAAGGAGCATGCTAGTGCTAAAAAGGAAAAATTCTAAGAACCAACTTGTGGTTGGATGCTTAGGAGAGTGATTGTATTTTTGGCTCATCAGAGTTTAAACACCAGGTTTAACATTTATGTCTCATAAAAGGTAAAAAAAATGGTGAGAGGCGACGTTCACATTGATAGCTAGGCGCTTGTGGTGACTTCGTAAATCTCAAACTCGATCTGCCGGCTCAGTCTTTTGAATGTGCTCATGGAGGTAGAGCGTGCGTGCATGTCTTCATAGAGGTGAGTGCATGTGTGTTGTGAGCGCAAACACTTCCTGACGTGGCGATTACACACTCGTGCGAGAGCGGTGCCCTCAGACCCACCTCCCTCAATCGCTCTGTCATCCCTCTTCTTCGCAGTCGACGTCTCTCCTTTCTCCTCCTAGAACCGAGCTGGAGCCGGTGACCTCGTGGCTACACACGGAGGAGATGACAACGTCGAGCCTAGACCTCGTCGAGCAGTGGCGGTACCAGGACAAAATGTATGTGTTGAAACTCATCTTATATGTATATATTCTCAATTTTTTACATATTCATTTGTGACTTTTCTCATGTACAAGGAGGATTGACCAAAATCATGTGTAGTCATTTGACTAAATAGAAACCCCCTTGGCTATGCCATTATCGTCGAGGTGGCAAGGAGTATACCTTAGGGGGTGTGCGTTGTTGACGCTAAAGATGGTGGGACAGGTTATCAGCAGTGGTGGCTCACGGTTATGCTGGTGGTGGTGGAGCGGGTCGCAATAGATCAAGAAAGTCATGAAAGTGGGGAATGAGGATGAGACTGGGAGGTGTCGATGGCAAAGATTGAAGATATTCGAAGGAGTGAAGGGGGGTACAACAACCCTATAGATTGTGGGAAGTGACCGCGGGGTGGTTGGCAGCTAGTTAGAGTATCTCTAACTGAGCATGTAAACTTGCGAACTGAAAAAACATTGAAATTTGCGGATCCAAAATTGCTTGGGCAGAAAAGACACCGTAACTGAAACTTAATTTTTCAAATTCGTGCACTTGCAGCAAAAATCGACAAAGAACAGGTTCAGTGGTTCACAAACGGCAGTGATTAACCTTAATTTACAACTTAACGCAATGATTCAAAAGTTGCGACGCCTAATTACAGTAGCTATGGGGGGATCCACCGTGTCCCAAACCAAAATCGAGCTCCGATGAGCGGGCGCGGCGGTGTTGGGAGCTCCGGCGTGATCACTCGAAGAGGTCGATCAAGTCCACTGTTTGCAGCTTGATGACCGGGCCAGGCGCGATGGCCATGCGCCTCTCCTCCTACGCGCGGAGGATCTCCGCCTCACGGTCGTGCTCTGGCTCGCGCGTGAGCATCTCTACCGTGAGCATCTCCTCGTCGGAGTACTGTGCGAAGTCGGAGGCGTCGACGACGCATGCAGGCAGGGGAGGAGGGGAAGGTGAGCTTCATTTGATGGAGGAGGGGGATAGAGGAGTGTGCGAGGATCCTTGTCCAAAGGGACGCGTGTCGGCGTGCGCGTACCTACGGATGATGGGCACGGGCTCCAGCGATGCCGCTCCAGCGGCAGCGCGAACCGACGGAGGCTTAGCGGAGGACGAAGGTCGCCATTGGTCCACCTGCACGTCGCCCGCCTCTTCGCGTCGTCCGAGCGGACGAGGAGCTTCCTCTCCTCGTTGAACAGGTCACCGCACCGCCGTGGGGGGCATTCGCCGTCCCCTCCACCCCCGCTACGACCCCCTCCTACCCCAAACCTTGTGTGCCCGCTGAACATTTCGCCGATCTATCGTTGACGCTTGTGGAATTGCTCGCCGGAGGTTTTGGTGCGGGCGGCAACGAAGCGGCGGAGCTAGGGTTCGATGCGGGAGCGAGTGAGGGTTTCGTCCTGCATCCGCGTTCCACGTCGGAGGTTTTGGTGCGGGCGGCGACGAAGCGGCGGAGCTAGGGTTTCATCCCGCATCCGCCGATCCGATCGGTTGTACCGACCCACCGCCGGTTTCATGGGCCACCGAAAACAATTCCGCTAGCTCGCTCTCGCGTGGACATGTAAACTCGCAGAATTTCATAGTTCGAGAAGCTCTTAGCACCCCAGGTTCAAGATATCCAAGTTTTGCAACCAATTCCACGGTACGTGAAGATGACAAAAAAAGGCATGCAGACAGTCCAACAAACTGGCACCACACCGCCTCAGCAGGGAAGAGCTCAGACAAGTTTACAAGCCATATATCGTCACAACACATTTATACCTTAAAACATACATAAAAACCAAACAAAGTCCAATTTACTCCAGTACATTTCCAACGTGCACAAAATTTTAATATTTAATCTTGAAACAGACCCTAATACACCCCAAGAACCCTTAAGTTTGAGACTTATTCTAACAGACACAGATCATTAAAACCTGATACAATAGAGTGCACACTCATACACTGCTAGCAATTACAGTACATAGTAGTGCTTCTGATACTATTTTACAGGCATATGGGGAAGCTCCATCATCACGACGTCCCTGAGAACCAGCACTTTAGTTTCAGGAACAGGTAGGTGACGTAGAAGGTACCCCAGATGCAGTAGAGCCAAGAATGATTTGCCTACAGACAACCCAGATGACAGCAGGGGGAGTCAGTCCCTGAGCCAGAGCCCGCCATGGCCGCCGGACTTCGCCGGCAGACCACCGCTCCTTGATCTGGTTGTCTGCATGTACCCCCCTCAAGTCATGCCTTGAGGAGCTCGCAGCAGCCATCGGTTGCCGTGGCCCACTTGAAGGGGGTAACGGCCCCGTGCTCGCCGTCCATGATGATCGGCAGCGGGGTGAAGAAGGGCGTCCGGAGGTGCTCGATGCTGTTGTAGTGGTCCGCGTCTTCGTGGTCGTACATGCTCGACACCTCCGAGCCGGAGAGGCTCGAGATGCTGCTCCGGGAGTGTGGGTTGCGCAGCTCTGACAGCGGGATGACGGAGTTCGGAGACGTGGTGAAACGCGAAGGTGGGTTATAGTCTGTCTTCTTGCCGCCTCCTCCGAGAGCACCCTTTCCACTGTCCTCTTTCTTCGTGTTGAGGAAGCGCCCTCCTGTGCCTCGTGCTCGGCGCATTGCGTGACGATGGCGTGATTCGTGAAGATACGGCTGCGTGATGATCGTAAATAGCAATGAGTAGAACGAAACAGATGCCTTGAGTGATGTTCTTTTCAAATGGAAGAGTTTTTTTTTCCCCAGTCACGGTGAATGGCATGATTGGAATGGCAATGACGTCCACTTAGTGGAACTGCATGCTTACCTTTCTTCCTTTCACCAGTTGATTTTCTCGCTCTATCTTGGCACGAGCACGGCGGCGACGAAGTATGCCCTCATATTGTTTTGCGTTCACATAAATTGGTGCGTCAGCTGGAGCATTCAGTGGCAAGAGCGCTCGCCCACCAGGCTACAATGAACAGAAAAGTTAAGGTGTTAGAGAATCATGTCACAGACAAAAAAACAACAATTGCGACGAATATCACAGATAAAATTGTCTACTATATACTGAATGAATATCTGGTCCTCTATAATTTAGTATGCTCCATTCACTGGAAAACGCTGAACGATCTTTCGGTAGCAACCCTTCCAAATATGTGTGCATACAGTTAGGGTATCAACCCAAATGGCAAGTTCGATATGTAATTTACACAATAGACACTAAACCTTACCATCGATTTCATTCCGTAATTGGTAAGTAGGCCATAGCATTGATCGGCAGAAGGATAGCTGGAAGAGATCTGAAACACATGTGGTCAGTTTAGCAACTGAAAAGTGGACATATCAAGAATCCAAGCAGCTGGGAACATAATAGCAGTAATCACATTTCCTGTCCATAACTAAGTTAACCTATTTCTGAGAAAAGTTAACAGAAAAGTATACCATGGATGGACCTGGGCCAAACTCAAAACGACCATTGTATTCCGGGAGCGGCGACTGCAGTGCAATAGTGGCGGAGTGATCCAAGGTCTTCTCTCCTTTACCTCCCGACTCCAAATTCCCTGAGCATCACAGTTTTTCAAAATCACAACCACAAAAGCATCCTATGGACTAAAGAATTTTTTTTAGAGCCGTCAAATGCTAAACACTTGACTTAAACTACATGATTGCACATCCACGTAGCAACAGAAGAATGGAAATATTGTTTTGTGTGGATGATGAAAGATTTGGTCGTGACAAGTTTAAATCAAATTTAACTAACGAAAGCCTAACCAAAACCTTCTTAGCATCAGGCGGGGAATGCCTCCCCCCAGTTGAAAGTTCGAAAAAAAAAACTTCTTAGCATGATTTTCCATTGTTCCAAGTACAGTACTTATGACGAGTTAGACCAATATCACAACACTCGACATATCATTAAGAGCTACCAACTAAAATAAGTTAAAGCGTCTACAAGTCTCATTCAAAGAGAAAAAATTACTACACGTCTTTGCTAAATGCAGATGCTTCCTTATCTGCATTAATATTCTACTAGAAAAGAAGACGTAAGCTTTATATTATAGAAATGTATTCCATATGGTTGGACAGGCGTGTATATTACTTATGGAATCAGAGAAGTGAATAGCTATATTGGGCTCCATCAAGAGCAACCGCTCTAGTCTACTATAAAATTATAAGAGGCAAAACCTGATTCCATGGTTTAAAAGGTGAAACCGGAGAGCCGGTTGGCTTCCGGTAACCACCAGACATGTGCCTTATCATATATTCTCATGTGTTAGCTGATTATTGCATAAATCTATCCAGGGCAGGCTTTTGTCTTCTATAAAAATAGAGCATAATTATTGTGGGACTCTACAAACAAGGGGGTGGAATATCCAGCCCAGCAGCCGCCGAGCTAGTGTCGTGTTCATGAAACAAAAGCTTATCTTAGTTAAAAAAAAAAAGAGAGTCTCAACTGCTACACCCTCAAAATATGTTAGTACAAGACCTTAGTATTGGTAGTCTAATTAGTCTTTCCTTTCCTAACTCATGGCTTAGCTTCTTTTTTTTCTGGATAAGAAACCAAGCCTGCAACCATGGGCACTCATCAATCGTGTTGACAAGTCTTTCAATAGAGAAACAAACAAATCATAATGAATGTTCCTATAAATTATAAGCAGGTAATACCAGCTTCTTGGGTCCAAAACATCTGACATTCCAACAAACTGCCCCCCTCTGGCATGACAGCTAACATACATAACATCGCCTTTCTTAGCAAAGCTGTGCAAATCCATATAGCTCATAGTAGTACCACCAAATTACTGAAACAAGTTTATGATTTATTTCGCGCGAGGAGCACAAAGAGCCTAATCTTGTAGCTATCAGCTCATTCCAAACTCAACAAGATTTAAAATTTCTACACCAAGATTTTAGATTTACGGACTCCAATTTCAAATTTCGCTCTGTTATCAACCAAGATTGGTAATTCAACCTTGTGACATTCCTTCACATTTGTTCACTACTACTCCAGTAGCATAGCAGAGCCTGCGCAGATCCAGCAGCTACCAAATTCTCGCAACCATTCCATAAGCTAGTAGTGTAGCAGGAAGGCCTCACCTTGGAAGACCGAGAACTTGAGGACCTCCGGAGCCCCACCCTTGGTCGCCGTCGACGGCGCTACTGCCGCCGGATCCAAGACGCCCTGAGCCCTCGGCACGACCTGGAACGGGCCGCCTCGGTCCTGCTCCCCGTACATGAGCTGGGACACCGCCCACCACGGCACCGGGGCTCCAGCTCCAGCGGAAGCAACCTGGCCGAGTCCCTCGTGGGTCTTGAAGCTCATCATTGCTGCTGCCGCCTTGGCCAAAGGAATTATGGCGGGTGTCACTCAGAGGCTGGATATTTCTTGAAGGGGGCCAAACAAAGCAAAGACAAGAATGCTTCTGCAGGATCTGTTTAGGCTCTGGGCACACCGAGCATCGTCCAACCACCTATACCAGACCAATAATTGAGGAGCGGATTAGAGATACTACTGCTGGTGTGTACGAACTAGTACGAACAGAGGTAAAAACAAACAAAAATTGACGAGAAGCGCTAGTAGGAATTATTAGAAATAAAGAAAAGCAAGTGGGAGACTCCTCAAGAAGCGAAACAGGATGGGGAACAAGGAAAATAGATGAGAGAATTGCTGAACATGCATGAAAGTAGTAGTGGAGATATCCATACGCAAACATGCAAAAGAGGAGGAGAGGAAGAAACTGAAATCCGAAAGGAGAAGCGGAGGAAACCGACGCGGAGAGGCAGGAAAAAAAAAGGAAAGAACCCAATTCGTGGTGCTGGCAGTGGCAGAGGATAAAAGGGTAACGAAGAAACCGATTTCGATGAAGAAAGAAGGCGGAGGAAGGAGGAGAGGATCAGGTTGGAAAGAAGGGTCGGCGGCGAGATCAGAGCAGAGCAGAGCCCCCACCCAGCCCAGCCCAGGCTTTCAGAGGACCAGGGCCAGACAGAGATCTCCAAGCAGCAGAGAGGACTTTGAGCAGAGCAGAGCAGTAGTAGCATACCAAATTGAGCGAGGTCAGTCAGCAGCAGCAGGGCAGGGCAGGGCAGAGCTCGGAGAGGAGGGGGAATCAAGCGACGAGGGAGCCCGCTCGCATCTCAGCTGCGGGGGGAGGGAGACCATCTAATAATGGCAACGAGCGGCATGAGAGGGAGATGTGGATGCAGGAGGAGTATATAGTAATGCCGATGGGGTCCGTCACCGAGCAGAAACCAAGAAAAGGCCCCCTCTCTCTCTCTCTCTCTCTCCCGGTTTGGGCACTTGGGTTGGCTGCAGTGGGCTTCCTTTTACTTGGTCTAGTTTAGTGCAACTTGGTGTACTCCGATACCATCGTCTGCTGCTGCTTTCGGGTCGATCTATCCCGTAATAGTAGTCCTAGTACAGGTACTGCCGTGTACTGGAGTACCCCCCCGATCGGCGAGCTCGTGAGATTCTTTCTCGGGACACGCACGGCACGGTGGTGAGCGAATTATTACGGGTTTCTTTGCCGAATTGGTCATGCGGCTAGGGGCAGCTACCTGCCGACTGTTGGCTCTTCTCCCTTCTCCCCCCTCTGGGAAAGGCAAGGAGCAAGTACACAACACATGATCTTTCTTGCCACATTGGCAATTGTCACTGCGTGTGGCGGCCGCGACCAGTATTTGTCCTCTAATCAGCGGGACCTTGACCTTGGCAATCGTCAATGCTAGCTAGCAAGCTGCCCATCATTTTCAGCTTGCTCTCTCAACATTGCCATCCAAAACGCAACTCACTTTAAATTACTAGTATGTAGTAGAAGCAAACCAATCAATACCAAGCGGCCGCACTCGTCCCTTTCACTTGTCCCCCCCCCCCCCCCCCCCTCGCCGTCGCATGGCAAAGGCCGAGCGGTGACGACGACGAGGGCTTCTGCCTCCCGTAACAACGGCGTCACCATGTCGTTATCTCCCTCTAGGCGTTGTCTTAGTTGCTCCAGGAGTCTCCGAGGGAGCAGATATAGCCGGTGTTGGTCACCGCTCATAGCGTAGGTCTCCCTGGCGGAATGTGTACACCATTTCCGGTGCCTTCCTCTGGGCTAGTTAGGCCATGCCATCAACTCGTCGACTTCTCTGGGCACTCATGGGTGGGTTAATTATACGTTGATATGTGCTTTTGGAGGGGCTCCTATACATAAGTCAAGATGGTTAGGATGTCATTTTTTGGAGGGGCTCCTATACAAAACCACATGGTCTAAGGCATCATCTGTCCACGGGCATAGAAGAACTGTCACATCATCATTGTCATTCGTTTCAAAGCAAGAGTACCAAATGTACAAAGAGACCCCCCCACCCCCTGATTGGGAGGATGCTTCTCAGGCCTCATGGAATGCATAGCACATCGCTCGCTACAATTTTTGCCCGGTTGTAGAATGTCCTCATGCGCAAGGAAATTCACTTGATCCACATCCATGGAGTGCTTTCTAAGTTTGACCATCTATGAACAAATATCACTAACATCTAAATTATCAAATTGATATTACCAAAAAAAAGAACATATATACAAATATAAAAATTACAATTTTGTGGGATGTCCGTCCGAACCGATCATCTAATTCTTACTCAGTGACTCAATATTAAGTTGGGTCCTTGCAAATTCAGTTTATTTCGGTCACTAACTTCTTTAACTCGCTCCCAAGAGATGTGGAATCAAAATCATTTCAATAGCCCCTAATGTCTACTCTCATTTTTTGCAGTAACTAAGATATATGATGTATGCATGAAAGAATGTGTTCTCTAAGTAGAAAGCAAGATAATCTCATACTGGGTATTGCATGTTATTTTTCCTATTTATCACTAGAAAATGCAGTATGGTTAGATTCATATGCACAAAACAATGTATTTTAATTTTGGTGGGGTTCGGATTAAGTTATTTTGCCATGTTGATTTATAGAATTTACATATGACCAGTTTATTTATATTATTAACAAAGCATCATGTACTCCCTCCGATCTATATTAATCGGATGTATCTAGCACTAAAATATATCTAGATACATCTGATTTCGCGCTAGTTAATATGGATCAGAGAGAGTAAAATACTTTTATGAGATACTCCCTCTGTTTCAAATTACTCCGCGCGCACGCTTACCTAGGTGGCCTAGTATTCTCTCATTTTTCATCAAAAAATTCTTAGCATTTTTGGTATACGTAGTACATATTTCATACTATCTATTTCAAAAATTCGAGGATTTTTTTGAATGAAAAATGAGGGAGTACTAGTTCATCTACATAAGCGCGCCGGCGGAGTAATTTGAAACAGAGGGAGTATGTTCTACTAATAGACCGGAAGATTGACATGCATGGAGGTTCTTTCACATATTCCAAACATACATTATGTATATTCTCGTAAGGCGATGATGTGATATACTAACATTATCCGAGCACTCGTAACAACAATATATCATCGCGGAGAAAAACATATGTGAAATTAAAGTTCATGTTGTGTGGATCAAACCTAGCTTGGCCCTGCTTTGCTTTGCTTTGCTTTGTTTTGTTTTTTACCTCCGCTTTTTTTTTTGCGGAAAAAGATCCGGATCTATTTCATGAGTTCATAAGAAGTACAAAGTATCCTAAACATAATAAAAATTACATCGAGGTCTTTGGACCACCTAATCTAATACTCATCGCCAGAGCGAGCGCCGACGCTTGTCGCCGCCGCTCCATTACCGGAGCCGGCATGCCATTGTTGATGACAGTCGGGAAGTCTTCGTGCACGTACCCTAAGGACCAGCGCCCCAGAGATGAAGTTGTCGCCATTGAACCCTTGAATTGATCCGAAACTTATAACACCAAACCTAAAACACATGTAGACTGGACGAGATCCAGAACACACGTAGACTGGACGAGATCCACCACTCCATGGAAGCGGCGACCAGACGAATCCCCACCCTCCTCAACGCCATCAGCAGGATCGTCGCCGACGAGGTGGAAGAGGAGGCGGGTATATCTTATTCTTGTCCCGCACAACATCGCCATAGCCACCATAACAACGATGCCGGATGACCAAACTCTAACTTTAGAGACCCTTCTACACCGCCGAGCGCAGGTCCGAGGTCCCCACCTCCTCCCGCCGCCGGAGCGGCAAGCAGAGAAGACGGGGACCCGTCGATGCTTGGTCGCAGACGACGAGGACGAAGTAGATCGTGGCGGCTGCTAGGGTTTTTACCCTAGCCGCCGCCTCTTTTTCTCGCGGGAAGAGAAAACTTATCTCTCTAGAGCCACCTGCTCTTTTTTTTTTACCTCCGCTTAGCTTACATTCGCATGGGGTCTAAACATGCTATTGTGCAATTTTCTTTCTATCTATCTTTCTCTTTTGAAAAATCCCAAGCGATGCATGCCTTCACCCCACGCAAAGCAAAGGAGAAAGGGAGCAGAGGAAAAGACAAGGTCATAATGCGTCAGTATGCGCGGGGGCTTTTAATAAGCAAGCTCGAGGCAGGTCTCAATTATTGGTCACCGAAGCCATCCGATCCGGCGTCCACTGGCGCTCCCAACAAGCTGCGTGCAACAGATTTGGGTGAGACTTTTCCAAGGGCCAACGCCACGGTTGGGGTCCTACATAACCGTCGAGGATCGTGATCTGTCCATCCATCCACCTACCTGTCCGTGTCTCGATCTCAATTAAGTTTTACCGAGGTTTGTGATGTTTTTTACTTCCTCTATCTAGAAACAACTAATTTGAAGTTGTCTAGATTCGTACGTATCTAGTTGTGTTTTAGTAGTGGATACATGCAAATTTACACAAATACAATTCACTTATTTCTGGACGGAGAGAGTATTTATTTTCCTCGTCTGTTTCTCCAACGGTGTTTCGCATTTTGGACATAAAAGTTGTTTGAATCGGTACCCTTATAGTATTTTTTGCACAAAATAAATAAATAAAATGGAAATAGAAAATTAATTATACATATGCAAAACGACATAGTTCAACTAAAAATAATAAAAAGACATAATAACAAAATGCCCTACTAGTAAGGTGAGCTAGCCCTAGCTAGGCACGGGGCCTAGTCGTCGTCTATCTCAATGAAGATTTGGCGGCGACCAGAGACAGACGCCGTCTATCTCAATGAAGATCCGGCAGTGGCGCGCCCGCTTCCATGAACTAGCGTGCGACCTACACCTCCGCGTAGACACGCTGCTCAGAGTGGGGTGTGGGAAGTGGGCGTGCAGGCCGTGGCACCACGCGAGGAGGCATATGGAATAAATGATGGCTGCCGCCGCCACGAGAGGACTCTGCCTCATGGTTGTTGCGTCCGAGCTTGAGCCAACCCTTGCCCTTCGCCTTTGTGGCCGGTGGAAGCTTCTAGGCATATGGTGTGGGGACTAAGAAGTGGATAGTGATGGGGACAAAGGGTTCCCATTTAAGAAAGACAATGACGTGGAGGTGTCATTGACCCGCGAGTGTCCCTCTCCCAAGTCACTGACATGTAGCCCCGCTTGGACAAGGGAGGGCACTTCTAAGATTGTACCTTCTCTTAGCTACTTCCTTCATCCCTGTTTAGATGACATGCACACTTTTTGAGATCAAATTTTGATCATGATCAATAAAATACGAACTATATGTCATAAAAATCATACCATTAAATTCGAATCCAAAAAAAGTTTTTCATAATAATTTTTTATGACACTTATCTCTTGTATTATTGGTTAAAACGGTGGTCAAAGTTAAAACGCCACGTAAACAGGGACCGAGGGAGTAATAGCCATCATATGAGATGTCTTCTCTTATTTACATGTAATATGTTTTAATTTTGCACATCCAGCAACTTAGAGTTGGTGCAAACAGTAATTGATAGATATAACACTACTCCACTGTAACGCATAAGGTCATATACAGTGGGCGACCCTGATAGTTAGTGTTCACCATAAGACTACTCCCTTCCTCCCAAAATGGTGACGTGAGTTTGTCTAGATTTGTATGTATCTAGATATGTTTTAGTATATAGATACGTGTAAATCTAGACAAACCCAAATAACTTATTTTGGAATAGAGGGAGTATATTATTTTACAGACATGTCTACGCCGAGACATCATTTGTCTCAGCAAATGATGCACTCCCTCCGGGTCCATATTAATAGCCTCAACTTTCTCTAGATTCGTATCTAGTTAATTTTTTAGACTAGATATATTCAAATCTAAATAAAGTCGAGACCATTAATATGGACTACTAGGATCACTCTGATGTGATTTGTTTAGACCAAATCGGATAGGAGGGAGTATTTAGTATTGCCTATCCAGCATCTGCATCTCTGAGCATCCAGTGCGGCAACCTATATACGCTGCTTGTTCGTGCTAGCCGACATCTAATTAAGTTTTAAAAACAGCCAGCTAATTAAGCGGCTACTTGTAAACAACACTAAGAGAAGCTAACATTGTTTACTTATAAATACTACTGGTAGTGCTCAAGGAGTCGATGGTGCGTCAAGTCAGTGCACAGCGAGTAGATAAACGTGCGCGAGAGTCCATTAATCATGCTGCTAACACTCAAAATAATCCAAAGCTAAAACCATAAGCGATTAATATTTGGAGAAAAAAGGTATTGTACTACTAGTAGTAATCGCTACATTTATCAGATATTTTGGATTCTTAGTAGAGATTGTTTTCCTCAGATTTTGAGTAGATTCCCATATAGGTCATGCTGTATATATCTTGATGAAATGACATGTTGAACCAGATAAAAAACCACATTAAATTGTCGCTAACTTAGTATAACTTTGTGCGATGTGAAAATGAGGGAGTACCTCCTTAGAGCAGCTCTATCGGAGCCTCTAAACTCGCGAAAACCGTAAATAAACCGCTAGTTTACGGTTTCCCAAAAAAATCTGTCGCACTAGCGGAACCTGTAAAAGCCTGAAACTATATAGTCCGTAGAGGAACCCGTATCCCGAACCCTAAATTCCTAGTGCGGGAGGCCGACCCGAGCCAACCCTGTATGGAACCCCAGCTTTGCGCGCGAGGGACATTTCGCTTCCCCCTCTCCCGCCTACGCCTACGCCACCGTCGCGACCCCGACCTCTGTCCCCCTATTTCTGTCGCCGGCGCTCACCAAATCTGAAGCCATGGACCCCAGCGAGCTCCCGCTCGTCGTTGCTGAGGCCGCGGAGCCTCAACAGCCTAGCCCCACTGCCGGTGTTGGCGTGCGAGCTCCGCTGGCTAGATCCGGCTTGAAGAGGAACAGGCTGGGGAACACCGGTGCCCTGAAGGTCGGTGCTGCGGAGCCAACTGGGCTGACCAAGCCACGCGGGATGAAGAATACGAAGCAGGCCGTGCGCCGTGTGGGCCTTCCTCCCAATGCCACTCAGCACTACCAGGAAAATGGCTATAGGTAATCCGCATATCTGTGGCGCACGTGCTAGTGGTGCCCCACGGCTAAAATAGGCGTGTCGCACTGGCCACATGTGCCCTACGGCTATCTACCATAATCGTGGCGCACATGCGGATGGTGCGCCACGGCTGTGTGTGGGCCAGCCCCCTATCGGCCGTAGACCACATAGCCGTAGCGCACCACGGTGAAGTGCGCTACAGGTGTGGCCGGTAGTCGTGGCGCACACGGCCACCGTGCGCTACAGGCAATATCGGGCCACCCGTACTGTTAACTTGGAAAACACGTTTGTGGCGCACTGCCGGTATGTGCGCCACATATGTTCTTTACTCCTGTGGCGCACCCACCCATGTGCGCCACGGATGTGTGTTCTGCTACTTCTTTTTGGCAGACACACCTTTTCATATTTGACTAGATCTCACCATCTCACACTTCACTTTCTCCTCCCTCTTCCTCCTTGGATCTCGCCCCCCTCCTCCTTCCACCTTAATTTCTCCACTCTTTCACCATTTGTAGCATGTAAAACTTACCTTGGATGCTACATACATAATAGAGGAAAGCTCTCCTTCCGGCCACCATCTCTCGGTCTGTTACCTCTCCTTCGAGATCTTCTCGGTCTCTCATCTTGGTAAGTTGTCTATGTAAGAGGATGTGTTTATGTGTATGGATGATATATGGTCACATATCTATGGAGAGGATCGATGCTCTCATGTGTTTGGAGAGCATGCATTGTATGCTCTCTCATATATTGGCATTGTTTTGTCAAAATGTTGATTCATTTCCATTTTGGCAAGACTTTGGCATTTCGCAAAGGTCCTAATTTTAGGATAGGTCATGCCAAAATTTTCCATCGACCATTGCATGCATGCATTGGTTCTGTGGTTGTAATAAACTTCTAATTCTACCTTGTACACCGCGCAGGCAACCATGGTCCGCATAATGAGCGAAGGCATTGTGGCTAGATTTTTGAAATGCGGGGCGGCCGAAATGATACGAAATAACATGACGGAGATAAGATGTCCGTGCAGAAGATGCAAACTCAATTGGTTGATTGACCCAGATTCCGGAAATCTGCAGGCGCACCTGCTCCGCCATGGTTTCATGGATGGCTACACTCGGTGGATAAGTGATGACGAAGACGATGAGGCCGTAAATGGGGCGGCGGAAAATGAGGAAGGCGGGCAACATGATCATGATCACGGCAAGGACGGGCGAGATGAAGAAGAGTCTCCTAGAGATGGTGAAGGTGCGGAAGCAGACCAGGATGATGATGATCTAGATGCCGGAGCAGACGATGGAACAACGTCAGGCTGGGTGCAGGACCCTTATGTTCAAGAACTACTTCTCAAGCAAACGAGTAACGCCAGGGCTACCGCTAGAGAGAAAGCCAAGCTTTCCCAACTTGAGAAAGATGCGGTTACTCCATTATATGAAGGATGCAAGCCCGATGATACCCGGTTGAATGTAACGCTCAAGGCTATGGAGATGAAGACAAAACACAAATGGACCGACGCAAGCTTCGATGATATGATGGCATTCTGGCACGATCGTCTCCCGGAGGGGAACACGTCTCCAACTAGTATCGAGGACGCCAAGAAAATTGTGTGTCCTCTTGATCTACCGCACATTAGATACCACGTCTGCATCAACGATTGCATCATTTATCGGGGCGAGGACACGGAGAAAACCACATGCCCGGTGTGCGGCGTTAGTCGATACAAGAAAGGGAAGAAAGCTCCTCGAAAAGTGGTATGGTACTTTCCTATCACTCCTCGTCTGCAACGCTATTTCGCAGACCCTAAGGAAGCAAATCTCATGCGCTGGCATGCGGAAAGAAAGAAGCCAGCTGTTGGGGAGGTAACCCCGGATAGGGTAAAGACGGGGAAAGACGAAAGGGTGTTCCCCGTCTAGTTTCCGAGTTACAGTCTGAGTCGGCCGAATCCTGTAGAGGTCGGCCGAGATAGGAAAGGGCAGGACCCTTATAGTAAGGGCAAGGCATTACTCGGCCGAGATACTGCGTAAGTCGGTCGGGTTAGCCCAAGTAATCTTGATGCAGGTGAAGGACAAGCCGAGTTACGCGAGGCAGGGCTGAATGATACGAAGCTTGCAGAAGAAGGAGAAGCCTAAAGTCAAACTCTAGCAGCAGGCTAGGGAAAATCTGAGCGAAGCCAAGTACTAGGGACAAAGGCGCGGAGCGACAGAGAGACAGAAGGAGGTCATGGAGGTGACAGTCCTGAAGCCCAAGGCACACAGGAGGGCCCCTCTGGAACCTTGCCGTCATTAGGGGAGCGGCAGAGAAAGGGGGGCGCCGAACTACTATATTGGGACAAGCATATTCCTCGAATATGCTTGCCACATCAGCCCTAAAGGAACCCAAGGCTCTCCTTTATAAGGGCAGGCTTGGACCCTAAGGAAGGGATCGACTCATTCTTGGTACCGTTAGGCTGGTAAAGTTCTCTCTTTCCCCTTGTATATAGCTCAAGGAGCACTTGTAACCCAAGGAAGGAGAAATATGATCTTTGCTAGCTTTACGTGTAGAATCCACTACATCTTCCCTCCCAGATCCCACTAGCATCCATTGGCCCCAAACTTTAGCCTACCCATGGCATCTGTGCCACCACCACCAGTGGGCCAGCGCCATGGGGGGAGGCAGCGGTGCTAGCTGGAGTTATGATCCGGACGGGAAACTTCATCAAGACTGGCGAGCGCGTTGTTTCTGGCTTAGTCCAGAGATTTGGTCTCTGTGATTTTGTCAGCGACAATGCAGGGAGCTTCAGGGGGAAAGCTCCCCCGCGTAATGGTGTCTTCATCAACCTGGGCGGGCACCAGGTTTACGTCGGCGTCGACATCTCCGACGTTTATCCTCACCAAGTTGTTGTTGCAGGAGATCCACCTCTTAACGCTGCAGCCGTCCGCCCGAGCGCATCCTGCAGTAGCGTCGAGGTAATGGTCGCCGGGTGCAACCGAGTAGCAACCGGATCAGCAGAACCCGCCACCGTGCAGGCTGTATGACACAGTGCGACAAAGACCAATGCCCACCGAGGTAATCCCACCAGCAACTAACCCGACCGAGGTGCAAGACACCACCTCAAGGCACCAAGAGTAAGAGGGCCACCTGGAAAGGCCAGAATATTCTTCAGCACCATAGAAAGCTTGACTACACTGAAGCGCCGATACTTAATCCGCAAATGCTCAGCAGAGTTAGAGGAAACCAGCAAAAGGTGCTAATAGAGGCAAAAGGTGTCGGCCTTATGAGTCCTTAAACAGACCTGCGAGAATATGCCAAAGCAATAAGCTTGACGTCGCCCGAACGGGTGGACGAACTAAGATTGAGAGGGAAGAACCTCATGGATGACATCAACAAAGAGCATGAAGCTCATAAAGCTGAATCAGAGGATTTGGGCTTGCCGAGGTACAATACCCCGGCAAGAAACCTAAGAGCGGCAAATGCCGCAGCATTAGAGTTAGAGGGTTGACCGTGAGGCCAGCGAAACAACAAGAAAGAGTAAACGAGCTGGTGCGATCGCGAACCAGCAAAACGAGGAAATGCTCAGAGAAACCCGGCGAGGCCGGGGCCTCGCGAATGGTTCATTCGGCAGAGCAAAGACCAGCCTTGTCTGGGCAGCAAAGATCTTCACCCGGAAATAATGCTCAAAGAGACAAAGCAGTAACCTCGAAAGAGGAACAAGATTGTCCCATATGATCCGCAATGGCCGGAAAGGCAAATGAGAACAGAGGCTATGCAAGCGAGGTAATGGGGAGAGGAACCACGGCCGTGTGGAGAAAGACGGCGAACCCGAGGCAACGGAGACCTCAGAAGAGAACCCGCGAGAGGCAATCATGAGAACAATACCCCCGAAGTAAGGAGAGAACTGCCACTCAACCCACAACCGAGGCATGAACCCCGCAGAAAGAGAAACAAGGCCAGCTCGCCACAATCAAATTAATGAGAGATACAATGATGGTTATTCGAAATGGAATATGCAATCCATGGCGAAACAACCATTATGGAATACTGATGAAGTTACATGTAGATTTGCCATCAAATGATGCAAGAGTGAAGCTGGACCGCTATACAGTCCGAGTTGTTGGAAGAACAGGTCCACCGGGCCAACATGCTTTGGACCACGGATCATGGGCGAACCTCCTGTGCGAACTTTCACCGGCAAGGGCACGAAAACATATAATGGGAGTACCAAACCACAAGACTGGTTAATTGACTATGCCCCGCTGTAAAAAATAGCGGGTGGGAACTTACGATGGGCAAGACGGTATGTACCACAAATGCCGGAAGGACCAGCTAGAGTGTGGTTGAATAATCTACCAAACCGGCAAGATCAACGTTGGATTTTGAGGAAATGTTTGTCAGCAACTTTACCAGTACATACAAGAGGCCAAACAAGCCACAACAATTAGCCATGTGCAAGCAGAGGCCGAATGAAACAGATAGAGAATTTTTAACTCGGTGGTGCAACCTGAGAAACTCATGTGAAGGAGTCATAGAATCGCAAGCAATAGCTTGGTTCGCGTAAGGATGCCCATATGGCAGCAGACATGGCAACGTCTGAGAGAGATATGCCGACCACATCGGCGTAAACTATCGAATAGCGGATTCCTACGCATTAGGAGACCCAACGCAACCAGAATTAATGTCGGCAGATCATCGCGAGCAACAGGACCATTATGCAAGAGATTTGGCCGGGTCATCCAGGCGCGGTGAGTTCAGAGGAAGAAGAAGAGAGGAAAGGCCGGATTATAGATATAATTCGGCCCAAGTGGCGGCGGTAGCGCAGGACCCACCGGGTCACGGAGCAACTCAACGACAGAAGAATGGTCCTCAACAAAGGACACCGAGAAATGAAGGAAAAGGCGGTGGACCCCAACAAAAGAAACGAGGGAGAGGCCGAAGTACACGTACTAATCCATGATAGATCAGCCGAGCAAATTTCACATGTCAAACCCATCAAGACCAGACAACCATACCACCCACAAATGTGCCTGGATGAAAAAGGCAAAGGGTAACCCCGCAGGGTTCAGCACCCCATCAAGTACATCAAGATCGGCCAAAGTTGATGGAGCAATGCACAGAATCGATGTTACCGCCTCCCCGAGGTGCGATAACTCGGATCGAGAGACGCGTGCATCAAGTGATGAACCAAGTCCAGATGGAAGAACAAATCCGCGAATACCGGACGCAATGATTACAGAGAACATCATCCCCTATTATGTGTTCACAACGGAACAACAAGACAAGCAAAGTGTTTGGCAAGCATATATGGAAGTAAATGCAGAATGCCTTAGCATTTCAAGATATGTGCCTTGGTCGGATCAGAGATAACTTGGAGCATAAAGGATCATCCCAAGATAATGCCAAATCCTGGATCATATGCACTTGTGCTGGATCCGACATTTGTTGGACCGAGCATCAATGTCAAATTTTCAAAAGTACTCATAGACAATGGAAGTAGTATCAATATCATGTACAAAGATACCATGCATAAACTCGAATATCGTAACATGTTGCAATCCACGAGGACCACTTTCCATTGTATAGTGGCTGGGCTTTCTTGTGAACCCATTGGTAAGGTCCGAGTAGATGTGTTATTCGCACAAGAGATAATCGCAGAGCGAGAACTTAGAGTTTGAAGTGGTGGATCTAGAGAGCTGTTATCATGCTCTACTCGGACGACCGGTGTTGGCCAAATTCATGGGCATTTGTCATATAAGTTATCTGAAAATGAAGCTACCGACCACAAGAAGTGATAACTATAACAGAGATTACAAGAAATCAATGGAGTGTGCATCACCGGTCAAATTTGGTCAATCATTGGTTATAGCAAGAGAAAAAGAAGGATTCAGGAGGTAGCAGCCTCGCTATCGGCACCTGAACATGCCGCAGACTAGCCAACCCGCATGGCGGTGTCTCTTTTCACCGACTAAAGAAACGAAGAAGTTTCAAATAGATGAGCAATTCTGAGCGCATCGTTACTATTGGTGCAGGTCGACGCTAAATAGGAAAGCGAGCTCACCAACTTCCTCCGTGAGAATCGGACATATTTGCATGGTCAACTCAGATCCGCAAGGTGTTCCGAGGAGTTGGTGAGCACTCTTTGAATGTAAGGCCCGAGCAAGGCCGGTGAAGCAACCTCTCCGCCGTCACCAAGACAGGAGAAAAATAATAGGAGATGAAATAGCTTGGCTCCTCGCAGCCGGGTTCATCAGGGAGGTGCTATACCCGGATTGGTTGTCGAATCCGGTGCTGGTAGAAAAGAAGAAAGATGATCCCAATGTAGCCATTGTATGGCGAATGTGTATCGATTACACGAACCTGAACAAGGCGTGTCCAAAAGATCCTTTTCCATTGCCTAGAATAGACCAAGTCATTGATTTGACCGCTGGTTGTGAGTTATTATCATTTGTAGACGCCAGACCGTTTCCACCAGATACCGTTAAATCCGCCGATCAAATAAAGATCGCATTTATTACAGACGGGCTTATTGCTATCGCACAATGCTATTCGCTCATGGAATGCAGGAGCAACATATCAAAGATGCATGCAAAAATGTCTACACGATCAAATAGGAAAAATATACAAGTATATGTAGATGATGTGGTCATCAAAACCAAGGAAAGCAAAACCTTCGGAAGATATACGCAAACTTTCAGAACTTGAGAAGATTCCAATGAAACTTAATCCGAAAAGTGCACGCTTACGGCTTGCAGGAAAATTGCTCGGTTTTCTTGTATCTAGCCGAGGTATAGAAGCCAACCCAACAAAGATAAAAGCAGTAGAAAGAATGGAATTGTCGAGATGCTTAAATGATGTACAAAAATTTACAGGTTGTCTAGCCTCGCTCAGCCGGTATGTCGGCTGGGAGAAAAGGCACTACCACTATATCAGCTGATGAAGAAATCAGATAAATTCATTTGGACCCATAGCGACAAAGGCATTTCATGAGTTGAAAAAATGTTAGTCACAAGACCCGCTTTGGCTTCTCCATTATCAAAAGAGCCTATGTTACTCTATATAGCGGCTACCAACAGTAGTGAGAGTGAGTCGTAGTAGAACGATTTGAAGATGATAAATCCGTACAAAGGCCGGTGTATTATTTAAGCGAGGTATTATCCGCTTCAAAACAGAATTACCCACATTATCAGAAGATGGCTTATGGAGTATATATGTCGGCAAAAAGCTTAAACATTACTTCGAAGAACATCCCATCAGAGTGATCTGTGAAGCGCCCATAGCCGACATATTGAGCAACAAAGATGCAAGTGGCCGAGTAGCAAAATGGGCCATCGAGTTGTCACCATACGCTCCACAATTTGATAGGAGAGATGCAATTAAATCTCAAGCAGTCGCCGACTTCTTCAGAGATGGGTCAAGTGCAATATGAGCCACCATTACCAGATCTAAATTATTGGACGATGCATTTCGATGGTTCCAAACTAAAAAATGGTTTGGGGGCAAGAATAGTGTTAACCTCACCTAAAAGAGATCAGCTAAAATATGTGCTACAAATACATTTTGCCGCATCCAACAATGTAGCCGAATATGAAGCACTGGTACATGGATTGAAAGTAGCAAAAGAGATTGGCATACGCCGAATCTTATGCTATGGGGACTCGGACCTAGTAGTACAGCAAGTCTCAGGCAATTAGGATGCATTAGATGCTAATATGGCTTTATACAGATTTCATGTGCAAAAGATCAGTGGATACTTTGAAGGATGTGAATTTAGCCACATACCTCGGGCAGAAAATGATGCCGCAGACACGTTGTCAAAGCTCGGATCAACCCGGCAGTCAATTCCACCGGGTATTGCCCTGGAACACCTCAGAAAACCATCAATAATCCCTTCACCAGACAATGTGCCGATGGAGTTAGACCAGCAATATAACTCGGAATCCCCCAAGAGGAGGACAGCAGAAGTAAGCACAATTATGGAGAAGGCCGAGGTAGATATGTCGGCAGAAAACATGGAAATAGACAGTGAGACCACACCAGAAAAAGTCACACCGCTATGGGCGCAACCCATATTCTCTTACCTTAAAGACACGGTATTACCAAGCAATGAAGTATTAGCAAGACAAACTGTAAGGAGAGCGAAAGCTTATACGATCATAAACAATGAGCTATATAAAAGAAGTGTCACAAGCGTATTGCAGAAATGTGTGAGTTCGGCAGAAGACCGGGAGATCCTCCTAGATATACATCAAGGAGAGTGTGGACATCATGCCTCATCTCGTGCATTGGTAGCCAAAGCATTCATGCATGGATTTTATTGGCCGACGGCGTTGAAAGAAGCCAAAGAGTTGGTGGAAAAATGCAATGGTTGCCAGATCGCAAACCAAAATACATATGCCATCCCGAAAGTTAAAAACAATACCCATCACTTGGCCATTTGCTGTGGGCTTAGATATGGTGGGACCATTTAATTCGAGGGGGAATGACCCACATATTGGTTATGGTGGACAAGTTCACAAAATGGATTGAAGTGAAACCAATAAAAAAATGCGATGGGCCCACATCAGTGAAATTTCTCAAAGATATTATTTTAAGATATGGGTACCCACACAGTATTATTACAGATAATGGCACAAATTTTGCAGAAGGAGCCTTCGCCAGATTTTGTAGAGAAAAATACATAAGGTTAGATATTGCCTCTGTGGCTCACCCAACGTCTAATGGGCAAGTGGAAAGGTCTAATGGACTAGTATTGTCAGGAATAAAACCACGACTTGTTGAACCACTGCAAAGGTCGGCAGGATGTTGGATTGAGGAACTCCCAGCCGTATTATGGAGCCTCAGAACTACTCCAAATAGGTCAACAGGGTACACACCATTCTTTCTAGTGTACGGGGCAGAGGCCGTGCTTCCAGCCGACATAATACATGACTTGCCAAGGGTTACTCAGTATACAACCTCGGAAGTAAACGAAATAGCTCGGCAAGATACTATAGACCTGCTAGAAGAAGCCAGAGAACTGGCACTATCATGATCAGCTATTTATCGCGTAACCTACGATATATCACAGAAAAAGGTGAATCCAAGGGTATTCAAAGAAGGAGATTTAGTCCTCGACCGGTGCAACGACGGCCGGCATGCACAAGCTGTCACCTCCATGGGAGGGACCATTCATCGTGAGCAAGGCATTACATAACGATGCCTATTATCTAATCGATGCTCAATCGGAAGGGACAAGGCGCATAAAGCCGGCAAAGAACGCGGCCATGGAACGTAGCCCCTTCCGTCCATTTTACTCATAGCATAGTATTTCAAGGTCAAGGACCAATGATGTATTAAACCTCGGCATCCAGGCAGTGACTCGGGGACTGCCATATGTTACTTCAATTTCATGT
The DNA here is from genome assembly GCA_023614405.1 of Avena insularis. Lineage (NCBI taxonomy): Eukaryota > Viridiplantae > Streptophyta > Magnoliopsida > Poales > Poaceae > Avena > Avena insularis. The sequence continues at coordinate 86,212,664 of CM042696.1, read as the reverse complement.
TATGTATTGAACCCCGGCATCCAGAGCAAAGGACTTGGGACCGCCATATGTTATTTCAATTTCAGGTTATGTATTAAAACCGGCATCAAGAGCGTGACTGGACCGCCATATGTTATTTCAATTTCAGGTTATGTATTAAACCCAAGATCCGAAAGTGACTGGGACTGCCATATGTTATTTCAATTTCAGGTTATGTATTAAAACCTCGCATCAAGAGCAGTGACTCGGGGACTGCTATAGGTATTTGAAGTTTCGTTTTATGTACTAAACCTCGGCAGTCAAAGCAGCAACTAGAAAACTATCATATACCGCCCCAGAGCTATGTTGAGCACCAAAACTTGACGCTCGAGCAGCGGCGGTGGTCTTATATTGTTCTGAAATTTAGTTTACACACTAGACTTCAGCGTATCAGAATCACTGGGATCGCCATGTATTGTTCCAAAGTGGCAATCTTTGATCTAAAAGGGTATCACACTTCGCACTCGAATAAGAACAGATCAACCCCGTATGATGTTCGAAGCTCACACAGATTACTCGACTAAAACACGAGAAAACAAAGACAAAGATACATCCTAACATCAAAATATTGCAGGATACCAAAGCAAGAATTCGGATGGGAACCCACTTAAGCAAAGTTATAATAACTGCAAACTTATATGTCGCAAAGAATGTACCAAAAAAGGAGATTCAGGTACAGAAGTAAACAAGTATTCCACGGACATCGACGCCCGCATACCGTGGATAGGAAATGACTTAAACGCTTTTTAGTGGAGAGGCGGCAACCTGGTCGTGGGACTCCGAGGTAGGAGGAACTTCGGCCGATGTTACCTCGCCTCCAGACCTAGGTGCAACCTCTCAAGCTTGAGGCTGCCGAGGAGCATCAATTTGCAGTGATGGAATGCCCGGTACCCTTGGAGGAGGATCGCGCGTCGCCGTTGTCATCCGAGCTCGAACTGGAGTCACCAGAAGTGGCCGAGTCATCTTCATCTCCCCCTTGCTCAGCTGAATCATCTGATGCATCCTCGACTACGACCTCCTCGTTCGGTTTTGGAAGGAAACTCGCCCTTCATTCCAGTGTGTGCACGCCGCATACTCGACGAGTTGAAAGGCGAGCTTGTCAAGAGCAACAAAGGTGGGATCCTCAACCCAACGGAACTCAGGCGCAAATTCCTCAGGATATCAAGAGAAATGTCTTCGTACCATGACATGATAACGGTGAGGGCCATATCCGCACCAGCTCGCCCAGCAGATTCCCTCCAAAGACTTAGTTGTTTTTCAGAGGCATTCAATCTAGTCACCAGCAATTCGATCTCGCTGATGTTAGGAGTCCCAGAGGTATTCGGCCAGAGAGCACGGTAGGCTCGAATAGCTGCCAGCACCAAGTCCCTGCCCATGATTTTCATCGGACCAAGGGCAGCGCCGACAGAAACCAAGAAATCTTCTATTGAATATTCAAAATTCACGTCAACAGGGAGACCTCGGCGCGCGCGAGCAGCAAGGACCGCTTTAGAGCTCACGGGCTTAGCTTCAGGAAAATGACCTGCGCAAAAAAGGGAGGCGTCAGAGGGCAGCAGAAGGAAGAAAGATAATCCGACTGTGTTAAGATGCTTACGATGAATGTAACTCATCATCAACTGAAGGTCCTTCGCCCAGTAAATCTTGTTCTTCTCAAAGCGAGCAATTTCCTCGCTCATTCCTCGAGTTTTCAGCTCGGCAGCCTCAAAGAGCTCTTTATTCTTTTGCAATTCCAAAGCCAGCCGGTTCTTCTCCTCGGAGAACTCCTGATCGACCTTTTCTAGCTCGGATTTCTGAGAAAGCTTAAGGGCCTCCACCTCGGCGCTTAGGCGAGCTATCTCGTCATCCTTTTCTTTTAGCTGCGCCGAATGAGTGGCGCCTTGTTCTAAAAAATGCAGCATTACATCAGGCATGGGCGTACAATCTTGGTGAGATGATGCAAAGGTTCATATCTCGGCTTTACCAAAGCCAAACAAAGTAAAAGAAACTTAGTGCACGTCTTAGAAAGGGCGAAAAGGTGTAGGGTAAGAGGGAAACTAACCTTCCAAGCTCTTGACTTTCTTCTCAAGATGAATGTTGAGGTTATTGAGGTTACCTGTGAACCCACAAAGTAAGTCGGCACCCCGCATACAAAACAATGACAAGGAAAATGGTCGACTTACCTGCTTTTTTCACCACAGGAAGAACTTTTTCATATTTCTCTTCCAACTTCCTGTGTGAGAAGAGCAGTCTTTGAAATTCGGCAGTCCGCCGGTCATGTGCAACCTAAGCAATAGAACAAACCGTGAGTAAATATTAAGCCAAAATAGATCCGAGCTAAGCGGAAACTTAACCCGGATCTAGGTGGCTGGATATTTGAAGCCAAAGCAGATCCGAGTTAAGCGAAAACTTAACCCAGATCTAGGTGGCTGGATATTCAAAACCAAATCAGATCCGAGCTAAGCAAAAACTTAACCCAGATCTAGGTGGCTGGATATTCAAAACCAAAACAGATCCGAGCTAAGCGAAAACTTAACCCGGATCTAGGTGGCTGGATATTCGAAGCCAAAGCAGATCCAAGTTAAGCAAAAACTTAACCCAGATCTAGGTGGCTGGATATTCAAAACCAAAACAGATCCGAGCTAAGCGAAAACTTAACCCGGATCTAGGTGGCTGGATATTCGAAGCCAAAGCAGATCCGAGTTAAGCGAAAACTCAACTCGGCTCTAGGTGGCTGGATATTAAAAGCCAAAACAGATCCGAGTTAAGCGAAAACTTAACCCAGATCTAGGTGGCTGGATATTCAAAGCCAAAAGTAGATTCGAGTCAGGCGAAAGCTTAACCCAGACCTATGTGGCTAGACATTCAAAGAACAGCTAGATAAAATTTAAGCAAAAGTTTAAGATAGATCTACTCGGATATAGGCTCGAACCCTAAATTAAGTAGAGCTAAGTATAGCACTATAAAAACTTCCAAGCGAATAACAAGTTACCCGTTTGCAAGTTTCGGGGACTAATGTATATATAATAGCATATGGAGAATCAGTCTAAACCCCGAGAAATAGCAATTACCTCGTTCATCTTGTTGCTATCCAGAATGATCTTGGCAGCTTGATCCAAATGGCTGCTGATGTCGGAAAGTTGAAACGGCTGACTGTTTCGATTGCCCTCAAGCTGATCGTGACATTCCGCTTATGAGCATATTCCACCAGCGGTAGAGGCTGTTACCACTAGCCGTCCGGGTTAAGACTTTACCTCGGACATGTTGTGCAACCACTGCAATGAGGGCTTGTATGAAGAGCAAGTGGTGCCGGGCAATGAGGTAACAGAGGCTTTGGTAGGCGCAGTTCCTTTGCGCAGCACGTCGGCAATACTCGGCTGAGAAGAGTCGGCAAGACCTTTTTGGGAAGTGGAAGTTTTAGTGGCAACAGTTTTTCTTACTGTGGAGGCACCAGCAGAAGCTGATACCTCGGCAATGGGAACAGTGCCCTTAGAAGCAGGAGGGATCACGGTACCGAGGCGCCGGGCATAATGCGACCACCACGGCTGGGGTTCTGAGAGCTACCGAGGTAGAAAGAGGCTCGGTGGATATGCTCGGATTCAGTGGAGGGGCAACGGGTTCGGTAAAAATCTCGGAGACGCGAGTATCAGGCGCATCATGACGAGGGGGTGACATATGTGGAGCTGGAGGAGACGTACGAAGCAGGACAAGGAATCCAAGTTTCTTCAACTGGCGGAGCAGACGGCTGCCCGAATCGGGCGGACTAGTCATGCTAGGACCACTGTGCTTAACGAAAGCGGAGCATCGAAAATAAGAAAGAAAAAGGGTGTCGGGATGAAAAGCGAAGCAGGAAACAAGAAATACGAGCAAAAGCAGACTTACCCTGTGACCCCTGGCATGGTCTTGCGCTGGGAGGGTTCGAGAGACTTCTTCATTCGTTTCTTGGGGCCGCCTCTGAAGCACTAGCAGAGCCCAGCGTTTCCCGAGGTAATCGGGGCCGGATGCAATAGGCTCGGCGTCGTGAACCTGACCGACGGATTAGCTGGGAAAGTAGAAGACGGAAATGCATAAGAAATAGGCATTGCGGCAACTACCTCAAGAGCTTGGACCTCGTCCGAATCACCTTCCTCCTCATGGACCGAAGTTTTGCCACGAGCGCGAGCCGTAGCAGGATCCGACTTAGGGACGAATTCTTCGGAGTCCGGCTCCCCAACGTCCGGGGTATTCCGATCCATGATCCACAGGCGACAAAACCTCGGCGTCCTCGTCCTTTTTGCTCTGCGAACCTGTGAGGAAAAAGAAGGAAGGTTAGGGAAAACAGCTATGAAAACAATAGAAAATCAAAGCATTGAGGGTTAAACTTATCGCGGAGGAGGACGCTCATGGTAAACGGTTTCAATCCCGGGTCCAATCTTGAGCATCTCCGTCTTAAATATAGCTCGGACGCTTGAAGACAAGGTAATTGTCCAGCTGACGGTCGAGACTCGGTTGGGATCAAGTGGACCACTCATGTAGCAAAGTTTGCGCCCTTTTCGGAATGGGCAAATTGACTCTTGATGAAGGTAGCCATCAAGTCCTCGCCGCGTAACCCGGCCCGGATCAGTTCTTTGAGCCGAGTCTCGAAAAGCTCGGCCAAGACGTGGCTCCTCCTCGGATTGTAAGTCCAATTTACCTTGGAAGGCGGACCAATGGAGAAGGCAGGGAGCCGAATCTTGTCTTCTGTTCCTCTGTTCTTGACGTAAAAGAAGGATTTGTGCCACTTCTTGCATGACTCTAATCCGGTGACACGAGGAAATACAGACTTCCTCCGAGGTGTAATGGACGCCGCCCCGCACTGAGTAAGCAGTTTCTCGGAAGGGTGCAGAGACTTGTCAGGGACTACATTAGAACGAATCTGGAAGAACTTCGCCCAGACGTGCCGCAGACGGCCATAGGTCAAGTATCCCTCCAGGCGGAGATGAATGCGAAAAGAGAAGCGATGGCGTTCGTAGAAGATGATGCGGTGAAGGTCAAGTAGTCGAGAAACTCTCTTGCAAAATCGCTAAGAGGAGACGAAGCGCGAGAAATGTGACATAAAAACTACATACTCGCCCTCCCTAATTTCCGGAGATAACTCGTTGCCGGGTAAACGACAAGAGATCTCGACGGGAATCCTCCGGGTTCGGATGAGCCACTCGATCTCCCGCCGGGTAACTGAGGAGCCCTACCACGAGCCCCGCTCAGGCCCAGAGCCAGCATCATCATCCTCTACCAGGGCACCGCTAAAGGAACTAGACATGATTTCGCCGGAAAGATCGCCGGAGGAACAACTCGCGGCGGAGGAAAACTTAGAGCTACGAGGCCCGCCGCAATTATCATAAAAACGGCGGAACAATGACAGAACCGCAGCGCACGAACAAAGAGGAAACGAAGAGATCTAGAGGAAAGCCTAGGCGGCAAGACCGAAAAGAACTCACCGGCGACGATGCCGGAACAAGTAAGCGGCGACGAGGCAGACGGAGCAGCGTGGCGGAGTCCTCCTCGTCGCAGAATCCGCTTGAGCGGCGGCGCGGAACCATTTAACGAAGCAGACGCGAGGAAGAAGAAGGAAAGTGCGGCGAGAAGGGGAAAAAGAAACTCCCAGCGCGCCCTCTTTATAACTCAGCCGCAAGCAAGGTAGTGGGATCGTGGGTGTGGCGGTTACGGGCGGATCGTGTCGCAGACGACCACACGCCGCTGAGCGTAACCGCATCAAGGCCACACGATTGACCGAGGAGCTCACGATCCCCAACGAGAACGGCGCACGAGGCGTCGCAGCAACGGCGCGACAGGCGCGACAGTAACTGTAGCTTGTGAGTAAACGCTGTAGAGGAATAAAAAACTAGAGAAACAATGATGAGGATGACACGTGGGACGAGGCGTGCACTACTAAATACGGTGTAATCACCACGACAATATAACTCGGAAACAATACATAACGAGTGTCGTGAAACTGATACGACCCGGCCGAGGTTATCGGCGGGACCATACCAGCTTCGGGGACTAATGTTGGGGAGGTAACCCCGGATAGGGTAAAGACGGGGAAAGACGAAAGGGTGTTCCCCGTCTAGTTTCCGAGTTACAGTCTGAGTCGGCCGAATCCTGTAGAGGTCGGCCGAGATAGGAAAGGGCAGGACCCTTATAGTAAGGGCAAGGCATTGCCCGGCCGAGATACTGCGTAAGTCGGCCGGGTTAGCCCAAGTAATCTTGATGCAGGTGAAGGACAAGCCGAGTTACGCGAGGCATGGCCGAATGATACGAAGCTTGCAGAAGAAGGAGAAGCCTAAAGTCAAACTCTAGCAACAGGCTAGGGAGAATCTGAGCGAAGCCAAGCACTAGGGACAAAGGCGCAGAGCGACAGAGAGACAGAAGGAGGTCACGGAGGTGACAGTCCTGAAGCCCGAGGCACACAGGAGGGCCCCTCTGGAACCTTGCCGTCATTAGGGGAGCGGCAGAGAAAGGGGGGCGCCGAACTACTATATTGGGACAAGCATATTCCTCGAATATGCTTGCCACATCAGCCCTAAAGGAACCCAAGGCTCTCCTTTATAAGGGCAGGCTTGGACCCTAAGGAAGGGATCGACTCATTCTTGGTACCGTTAGGCTGGTAAAGTTCTCTCTTTCCCCTTGTATACAGCTCAAGGAGCACTTGTAACCTAAGGAAGGAGAAATACAGATCTTTGCGTTAGCTTTCTGTGTGTAGAATCCACTACATCTTCCCTCCCCAGATCCCACTAGCATCCATTGGCCCCAAACTTTAGCCTACCCATGGCATCTGCCGTGCCACCACCACGACACCAGTAGATGACGATGACCCTGAAAAGGACGAGCTGCTGACACACCCTTCAGATGGTAGCCAGTGGAAAGCATTAGACCCTGAATTCCCTGAATTCAGTGGAGATTCGAGAAACATCAGGCTAGGTGCAAGCACCGATGGACTCAATCCGTTCGGTAGCCAGAGCAGCACGCACAACACTTGGCCCGTGTTTGTCTGGATGTACAACCTCTCTCAGTGGTTGTGCATGAAAAAGAAGTACATACAAATGAGTATGCTAATTCAAGGGCCAAAACAACCTGGTACCGACATCAATCTATATCTCGGGCTGTTGAAAGAGGAGCTAGCCATGTTATGGGAATCCGGAGCCAATACGTATGACGCTATCGCACAAGATTATTTCACTATGAGAGCCGCGTTGGTCACTACGGTGCAAGACTATCCAGGTTGCGGATATTTCTCGAGGCAGGTTATCCAAGGATTCTACGCATGCGTTAGGTGCATGGATAACACGACCTATCTCCAACTAGAGAAAGATCCAGGGTCTTCAAAAACCGTGTTCATGGGGCACCGTAGATGGCTTGGAAAGAATGATGCATGGAGAAAACGTGGAGATCTGTTCAATAGAAAATCCGAGACCCGAGGAATCCCAGAGCGGAGGAGCAGTGAAGAAGTGGATGAATTGCTGAAAAACTGAAAAGAGTGTCCTAAACTGGGAAAGAAGCGAAAGAGGCAGCAAGACAAGCCGTTGATGCATGTATGGAAAACAATGTCTGTTTTCTGGGAGTTGCCATACTGGAAGTTTGTACGCACGCCTCATAGCCTTGACATCATGCATATCACGAAGAACGTGTGCGAGAGTATAGTCGCCACCCTAATCAACATGCCAGATAGGACGAAAGATGGTCCTAAAGCAAGGAACGACTTGATATTCATGGACATCCGGAAGGATCTTCACGGAGGACGCCCTACTCCTGATGATCAGGAAGATGACGATGATCATCAGTCGGAGGCGACACAACAAGGTTGTAGAAAGGGTAAAAAGGTCAAGAAGAACGAATATTACTGCCCCCCTTCGTGCTTCACACTAAGCCAGGATGAGATCAAACAGTTTTTCAAGTGCCTTCTAGGAGTCAAATTTCCTTATGGCTACGCTGGCAAGATAAGCAGGTACCTAGATGAGGCTAAGCAGAGGTTTAGTGGGATGAAGTCTCACGACGGTGCCGTGCTAATGACGCAGATACTTCCGGTTGCACTACGAGGTATAATGGACGAGCATGTCCGAGAAACATTGTTTGGGCTCTGCAAGTTTTTCACGCCGTCTCGAAAGTCAATTGGCGTGAAACAACTTGGGAGGCTACAAGAGGAGATCGTGGTGATACTATGCGAGCTCGAGATCTACTTCCCGCCCGCATTCTTCGACATTATGGTGCATCTGCTGCTCCATATCATAGAGGATATCATCCAACTCGGGCCGATGTTCCTCCGCAGCATGATGTCGTTCGAAAGGATGAACAGACACATCAAAGGATACGTTCGCAACAGGTCCTGTCCAGATGGAAGCATAGCCAAGGGCTTTCTGGCCGAAGAGTGCATCTCTTTCTGCACGAATTATCTAGGCATCGATAACCCTGTCGGTCTTCCCGTTAATAGGCACCTTGGCAAGCTCGATGGATCGGGTCACCGAGAGGGTCGTCGCGTACTGCATGCAGACTACGATTGTCGACGCGCAGACTTTGATAGAGCAAACCTAGTCGCGCTACAATATTTAGAACTGGTTGATCCTTGGGTACAAAAGCACAAAAGGTCAATCGAGAAGAAGTATAGTGACCGCATAGAGGACGCAGGAGAAATAATCAAAGAGCACAACTCAGATTTCACGTGTTGGTTTAGGCAGACGCTCTAGATAATCCCCAATCGCATTCTGCGGAGGAAAACATCATATTCACCTTGTCGCAGGGACCCATGCACAACCCGGTGACCTATCAGCGATATGATATCAACGGCTACACATTCTACGGAGGAAAAGGACAACAAGTGTGACTATCGAACTCAGCGTAACATCGAATTCTACACCGATGACAACGTGAAGGAAAGATTTTACTAAGGATCGAGGAGATCCGGGAGCTCGACATCGTGGATAAAAGGTGCCGATGTTACGTGTCGATGGGCCAAGAGCGCCGAAAGAGAAGACCGGTATTTCACAACCATGTTAATACCAAGCAGCCAAATCCAAAGGTCACGGTGCGCTGCCGCCAAAAATAAACCGTGGGTACTGGCTAGCAAAGTGGACCAATGTTTTTTTATTACTGACCCGACAAAGCCTAGCCGTGTTGTCGTGAGGAGAGGAAAAAGAAACATCATCGGAATGGATGGAGTCGCCAACGAGCAAGACTTCGACCAGTACGGTGATCCAAAGATTGAAGATGACAACGACTATGATGAAAAAACATACATCATAAGAAGAAAAAGGACAACCTTATCTAAAAAAGGTAGCCCGTTCGAGCGAATAAACATAAAAGTGCCAGGGCTAAATTATTCAACCGCGACAAAGAAGGGAAAAAAGATTGTAAAACGCTAGCTCAAAAAAGATTGTATTGATGCAAATGGATGGCATATTATTAATGGACACATTATTATTTAATTTCTTTCTACTTTGAATCACTTTTATACCACTTTTGATGATATATATGTACCATTTTTGTCATATAAAATATATAACATATATTTTATATAGTTTACATAATTTTTGGGATATTTTTTAACATATAAAACGCTAGCGCAAATAAAAACAAAAAATGGGGGCACCAGGGTTCGAACCTGGGTGCTCCAGGTTTGTGAGCGTAAATAGCTAGGGCAGAACCAATGGGATATGCAAGTGCTAGTGTCAACTAACGGGGCGACAACTATTTGTTTGACTTGTCATGACACTAAGCCGTAGCGCACCCTTACCTAGTGCGCTACGGTTACTTGTAGCGCACTAGGTAAGGGTGCGCTACGGCTAAGTGTCATGACAAGTCTGTTGTGCTGCGCACGGTCGTCATCTCCCATCTCCCATCTCGCTCCCATCTCCCATCTATCCTCCGCCGGCTGACCTGGCCTCCGCCCGCTGCCCGCCTGCCGAGGAGGAGGAGAGGAGGCCGCCGCACGTCCGTGGAGGAGGAGAGGAGGCCACCATGTCCGAGGAGGAGGAGAGGAGGCCGCCGCGTCCGAGGAGGAGGAGAGGAGGCCGTCGCGCGTCCGTGGAGGAGCTCCGTTCACGCTCTGCATCGTCGTCATCCGCACGCTCTTCATCGTCGTCGTCTTTGAGGTGAGCGTCCCCTCTCTCCCTCTCTCCCCTCTCTAGGGTTTCCTCCTCCGAGCACATGAACCCTAGCTTGATTCAGTGATAGATTCCGAAAATTTCAACCCTAATTAGGGTTTCCTCCTCCGAGCACATGACCTAGAACACATAATGTAGTGGTAGTGTTTAGGGTTCAGTCATTCAGTGACCCTAATTTCAACCCTAATCAGTGATAGTGTTTAGGATTCAGTCATTCAGTATTATATAATTAGTATTTAGGGTTCAGTCATTCATTCATTCAGTAAAGTTGGGATGTATAATTCAGTAAATTATGATTTAGGGTCCAGTCATTCATTCAGTAAATTATATAATGCAGTATTATATAATTTGCCACCTAGTATGATTTTTTGCTATGCCACTGTATAATTTGCCACCTAGTATGTATAAAATGTTGGGATGTACCACATGTGTTTGGACAAAATCCTGATCTGTTTTAGGGGCTACAAGTCTATGACTTAGTTTTGATGTTGTCGTGTTAGCAATGGTTGATTAATTTGAGTGATGAATTGTATCGAAGGTAATTAGCAATCTCATTGCTTACTTTCTAGGTCTGTTTGCTCATGACCATTGCTTAGAGAACATGTGAGTTTATTATATGAACCAGTTTTTTATCAATTTTATTAAACTATCACTTCATACATACTTTGAATTCTATTTGAAGCTGTGTCCGTTCTAAATGTGCATATTTACAGTGATTCTTGTTGAAAGAAAAGATAATATGTCAATATCTTTTTGTTCATGGTCAGGTTCCTGAATAAAGTACTCCTAAGATGTATTCGTATGCAGGTGCTTGTATGAAATGAGTCCCGATTTTCGCCGAAATGTTGATTAACTTCCGTTTCAGCAGAAATCGGGCACTCCTAGTTTAACAAAAATGAGCAATGGTCATGCCGGATTTTTCCGCGCACTTTACTAACCATTATTTGCTTTTTATTAGTGCAAACATGTGTGACAACGACGAGGCTGGATCTTCTCAGCGTATCAATGCTGAAGGAGAAGTGAGACCTCAAAACAGACCCTTGTCATTCTGGGAGGAGGTCGAGCGGCTAGAAAGAATGACAGAGGGTGATGAAGAATACAACCCTTCCGAGAGCGACGCCGATGAGATGGAAGACGCGGAGGAAGAAGAAGCGGCCGAAGGAACGGCGGATGATGAAACCACTAATGGCGGCGAGGGCACAACAAGTGGTAGTAATCCGCCTAAGAAGAAGAAGGAAAGGCGCCCGAACACGGTCGGCAGAGAGGAAATTACCGAAGTGAGCCCAAAAGGGGTTCCTTTGGCGCCCGACCATGTGGTCAAAGGGTACGGTGGGCAAGTGGCGGCTATCACCCAGACCACCATCTCGATCAACACCGAGAATCTCCGGCATAAAGATAATGGCCATTTGCGCACACTCCTTTTCGAGAAGTCGCACAAGATACAAGTTCCCCTTCAAGATTTTAACACAGATTATCATGGGAATGAAGTAAATAACCGCCCTCACGAGGATGAGCACCGCCCGGCCATGGAGGAGAACCCGGATAAAGAAGAAGATATTTAAAGAAGAGAAAGTCTCGAGGAGATCCGTAAGATTGACCCAGATCACCAAGATCAATTCAGGAGTTCAAGGCCAAGTGCACCTCCGCAGCCAAGGCCTCGAGTAAGTGGGGAAAGGAATTGCAGGAGATGAATATAGGTCACCACCATCTTGGATCTGGTGGTTACAGAGTCATGAGCCCAAATGGGATAAGGAGGACGACGAGTATAGAGCTAAGGGGATACCTAACCCCTTTTCGAAATTTGAAAACAAGCAGCTTCGAAACTTCATTAGGGCTCGTTACCATGTGGACCCCAAAACCAAAGAACTCACCGCGGAAACTAAGGTGAAGGACTTCGAGGTTCTTGCGATAAGTAATTTAATTACCACGGATCAAGTCGATTACATTATAATCGATCAGGTCGAATTTCTAAACGGTTCATGTTACTTCTTCTGCATGACGAGGAAATTGCTAGTCAGGGATCCCATGTTTCCTCATCCCACGGGTCGACGGCGTCCACCCGGTGGGATAACCCTTTTAACAGGGCGATGAACCGGGCCAAGAAAATCACGCCGGTTACAAAGAAGCCATCGTCGGCTGGCCGTCTGGCCGGCTTCGGGGCTAAGAATTGGGTGGATCATTTTGGTCCACCCCCAAGGACGCGTGTGGAGGGAAGGAGCGACGAGGAAAACCGCGAGGTTCAGGAACTTAAGGAACAAGTGGTGCGGATCCCGCAGATCGTCCAAGACAACCTGGCAATCACCCTCACCTCCATCCTGCCTACCTTGGTGGAGTCAATAGCGAACTGGAGTGCAGGTGGTTGACAAGGGCCGTGCCCGATTCCAAGCATGGTCAGTAGCCACTCAAACAATGCGGCGCCAACGATCCCGGTGAATTATGTGTTCGTGACTACGCCCGCTAGCACGGCGGCGCCGGAAGCATTGGTGACTCCGCCCGCTAGCACGGCGGCGCCGGAAGCATTCGTGACTCCCCCTGCCATCACCGTGGCGCCGGAGCTTAGTGCAACCGATAGGGAGAATACATCGGCGGCCGGCACCGTGCCATCAAGCAGCCCCTCCGTCTCTTGCACGCCCGTCGTCGTATGCGGTGCCTCGACATTAGCCGAGCTCGACGCCATCACGGTAAACCAAATAGTTTACCGCCTTGCCATTTATTACTCTTATGGCATCTTTTTAATGCCATACATGTTGTTCGCAGACGGATGTTCCATGCACTCTCTTAAGCTTCATGAACAACGAGTTGAGGGATGTTGCCAAGGGTACCATCATTCAACCCTTGCACCGCACGTTCCACTCAAAGCCGATGCCAGATAGCGTGCATAGGGTTAAAATTATCCGGTGCTAAGGGGCTGCGATGACTGAACCCCCATTCAACCCCTGTGAGCGGATGAAGAAGAGTCGGCTGTCCTCGTGGTTGCTTCGCTTATTCCTGCTATGGCCAAAGAGCATGATTCGCTTGGGGACGGTCGGGCCATCACCCCACGTATAACAATAACACTCGTCTGTCAAAAGACAAGCCATGGCAAGACCCCCACACCGTCACCTCCACACGATTGTTCGGCTGGTCATATTGACATGACCATGGCGCAGGATCCGAACAAGGATGACGAAGATTACTTCGATGATTTCATCAACACTAATCTTTTCCCCGGCGACCTAAACGAAGACCTAGCTGGTGGCCCCGCAGAGAAAGCCACTTGCAACAAACGTCTCTTTGGTTCTCAGGAGACGCCTCCAGCTTGCACCTTCACCGAGCCAGCGGATACATCCAACCGACCCTTTGTTCTAAGCCCTGACACACTACATAGGGCGATCGATGCTCAGATTGCGGTGCCTACCCACTTCCCAAAAGGAAAGAAGACCAGGAAAAGAAAATCTCGCAGCTCGAGCCAGCCGGTGGCGTCAACTGCGAATCCGATCAGGTTTCAGGACGGGCCACCAAGACCAAAGGGTATTATGTGGAGGATGCATGTATGGTGAGCCCATGCTAACTAAGAAATTGCTCAGGCTCGCCACTTCAGAAATGAGGAGTGTGCATGACGGTGTGCTGACGATAGAGAGATGCCTTCTTGCGGAGAAAGATCCCTCGCACCCGGTATTCATGGTTAAGGTGCCACGAGGCTTGGGCTTCGTTGATAATGTCCCCGCGGATCTGTTCTTCATGCGGTTTGACGACATCTTCAATATGTTCCACCTGTATCCGCTGCACTATTCCATGGTACGCCTATTTTCTCTCAGCCTGGCCATTCAGATCAGTAGAGAGAACACCCCGAGCATCACTATAGTGGACCCCTACTACATGCGTGATGGCTGCTTGGGAAGCGCCATTGAACGATGATTCGTGGCCTCGTACCTCCAAGGCATCTTGGTGGCGAACAAGACAAAGTAATACATTCTCGTGCCTTTCTTTCCCGAGTAAGTCATTATTCACTCGCCGCCATAACATGCTTTATTAGATTTTCATCATTCTTTTTCCAACACATTCCGTTTGAATTGTTTTGCGCAGAGATCAACATCACACTCATCCGCTTGTCGCCAAAACATTCAAGCCACGATTTCGACTCGGGAGTTAAGATAAGAAGAAAACTACGACAAGATCAAGGAAGTTCGGATGATGCTCTCACCGCTATGCCTCGGAAGGCGCCACCTTCGCGCGTAAGAAGCTCAAGTTTGGCACGCTTCACCCATGTGACGGAATTCCCTGAAGCAGCCGTCACCGTCGGAAGAAGTCTACTATGCACTCCATCACATGAGGGCGTTCCTACTAGAGCAATGTAATTCTATGCTGCGGATCATCTCAAACGGTAACAAGTCAAGGCCAGGATCAATGATTCAAATATTAGACAAGAGATGTATCGCATCCAACAACAGTTTGGGGCAATCATCAGCCGTGATGTCATGACTTCAGGGGGGGTCTTCTACGGAGGCAATCCCCTGAATAACCGTGACGTAGTAGATCGCCTAAACATGCAGGGTGACTATAGGACGTTCATGACGAAACAAGGCGTCCTCCGCTCCTCGAGCCGAGCCGTAAGTCTTGATGTGTTGGTCTAGTTGTAGTTCTTTATTCCCACGTGTACTTGTGTGTGTCGACATGTACATGCTACTACTTGGTATTTTTTGCTTACTTTGTTACCTTATTTGATAAGTATATCTTTATATGCGACTTTTACTTGTTTTTTAACCATCATTTAATTATTATTGCCAACTTTTAGATGACGTGGTACGTCGTGTATGAGGGACGGGTTCCTGGAGTCTATAATGATTGGAAAGACTGCCGGAGACAGGTGCACAGTTTCAATGGCAATAGCTACAAAGGATAAAATACTATGGCGGAGGCGGAAGCTAGATACGCGCGCTATCTAGCGGGAGTTAGGACGAGGAACCGGATAAAGACCTATACCTCCGTCATGGTGATGGTTATTGTCCTTGGTTGTCTGTCATGCATGTTCCTACTTTAGATGTCTAGACGAGCTTCCGCGAGCTCTAACTTGGTTGAGACATGTATTCATGTCATCACTAGCTACTTTATAACTTGATCGAAATAATATAACTTATACTGTGTATTTATGTATGTGACTTATCTATATGTATTTGTTTCTATCTTGTCTGTGTATTTATTTCTGTATTGTATATCTATGTATTTATTTCTGTACTGTATATCTGTGTATATCAGTTGTATTGTATATAATCTGTATTGAATATTATCAGTATTAAGTATTTTTTTTTGTTTTTTGAAAAGCTAAGCCGGTGCGCATGTATGTTGTTAGTGTATGTTGTTAGTGGCGCACCTGGTCAGCTACTAGTAGCGCACTACGTCATGCGCCACAGGAATAACCCTAGTGGCGCACCAGCCAGTGCGCTACTACTAACTACATACTAGCAACGCACTTGTCATGCGCCATGGAAAATAAGTGGTAGCAAGATGTTGTGCGCCATTACTATGTCGAGATTCCTGTAGCGCACCTGGCAGTGCGCTACGGGCACTTTTTAGCCTTAGCGTAGAAGTCGTGGCGCACCCCTAGTGCGCCACAGAAGGGGAAAATAGGTGCGCCACGAATTAGCTTTTTTCTGGTAGTGCAGGTAGCCACTCGCCGCTCCGCAACAGCCTCCACCGCACGACGCCACCACATTGTTCGTCAAGTGGAGTTGCATCAATTGATGATTTCCGACATCTTGGAGAGAAGGAAGCAAGCTCGTCAAGGAGGTGGAGCATCGACAAGTGGTGGCGACGGAGTTGTACATGATGGGCGTGACGACGACGGCGATATGGTTTGATGTTCTCTTCCCTTCATCGTGGTGGACGCTTTTTTTGTTGATTCGGTATATGATTCAACATTGCCCAATCTATGTTTGTGTTGCTGTGATCTGGACAATTTGATGTACACAACTTTAAACTATTGTATTGCATCATTTGACTATGAGATCATTGATCAATTTTCTCAAATTGTGAACTAGCAACTGTTTTGTTGAAAACACGAGGCGTAGAACGGAGCCCGTAAAACTGGACCCGTAAAAGAAAAAACGGTTCAAGTTTTACAGGCTACATTCTGCGCCTCGTGTTTTCAACCCGTAAATAACAGATTTCCGTGACCTATGAATGCGTTTTATAGTTTACGTTTTTACAGGCTCCGTTAGAGCTGCTCTTAGTCCGTAGAGTTCCATAGCACGTTTTTACAGACTCCGTTAGAGCTGCTCTTAGTCTGTAGAGTTTCATAGTGAGGAACCCGATAAAATGACACACTTTTCGTTTGGCTTTGAGAAGATGGCACATCATAAAGGCATTGAAATGTGAGGTTTGGGGCCACCTGTCAATTGCACAAAGTGTATCATTTGTGTCAAATCAACATGGTTATTTGTTGCTATATGTGTTGCATGTAATGATATTATTCAATTTAGTTTTTTACGCTGATCTTAAATCTAGTTTAACGTACAATTTCTACAAATACCCTGTCTGTCGTGGAATTTAAGCATTTATTTCACCACTACATCCCATTTCTTTGCATTGCAACATTCTTCTCTGCATTCCTCCATTAGCGATATTTTTCTTTTTGCCACTGCTGTAAATGTAGTCAAAATATTTTTATGTACACAAATAGTATTTTTCTGTAATCAATATTTCCAAATGCATTACTATTTGAGATTTTGATATTTCTCAATTGACTAACATTTAACTATTTCTAAGTCGATAGTAAGAGCCATGCAATCTTAACACTTAGATATGTGTAAGTAAAAAAGGGATGGGAAGATCTACATCCAAAGGCTATGAACCTAAAATAATTGCTCCCTTATTATTATAAGCATGAACTATTCAAATGCTTTATCAACATCGGTCTACCAGTCAAGGTTTTAAAAATGTTTGAAAATTATCCTATAAGATTGTGATTTACATCCATTTTTGACTTGTAGCATTTATACATAAAACTCAAAATTCTAACTTTTGAGAAAACTACTACTTTTGGCACAAAGATATTTGGATTTGTTGAAATGTTATTTCACAAAGTAGTACTCTACCAGATTCGAAATGTTTTTGAATTTACATTTCAACAATGTGATGGTATTGATACCATTAGGGTCAAACAACCCTTTGGTAATGAAAAAAAAACACCTAATCGAAGAACAGAAAAAGCATTTTTTTTGCAATTTGTTTTGAAGAAAATGATGAAATAAGCATTATGCTAATGGCAATAGTACAATCCTCTTTCTTCATTGAATGTGGCTTTGATCAAATAGTCCTCTGAGCTCTTACCAACATAAATTTGCCAATGGAGATACATGTGAATTGGAATGTAAAAATACACGAGCAAGGAAAAAAAGATGGAGCCAAGGATACAAGAGGGTTTGAAACCACCAAGGAAAATAGGCAATAGTATAACTTCTGGATTTTCTTGACCCGTGACGATAAAGGGTTACTCTAAAATCATCACTGACATCAAGTTGCACCAATTTGTCCGGATAAGAAAAAAATTATATTCCACGAGATAGGACAAACTCCTAGTGTCATCGAACCATTAGTAGCCACCACACGAGTACTTTTGAATTTTATGCGACTTTTTTTCTAAATGATAATAGAAGCACTCCTCAGATAAGCACTTGTGCTCTGAGCACTTGCCACTTTACCAGTTCATAAAAGATCAAAAGAAACCATGCACTTCATAGCTAAAAAAATACAGGGCTATCTTGCCAAGCCCCATATCTGCTAGTGCCTTCTTTTGATCAGACAAAACTAAGCAGCAGTTGCATTGTATAGTGGAAAAGCTAGCAGACAGAATCTCATTAACTGGAGAGATACAGTATCGGCAACCTTTTCAACAGAATCCTGTTCTTGTTGGTTTTCTTTTTCATGGCCACCATTAGTGGTGGTGGTGGTGGTTTTACGTAGGCGCAGGTTGCTTCCATTTTATCTGCTTTTGGTTTCTATATAGAACTCTTGGTAGGTACAAGTAGGCTAAGATCTAATGGAGTGCGATTCGTCATTGGAAACTACATATAGTTCTATGCAGTTCAACTTAAAAAAACGGTTCGGATGCACTTTTAGGGCGTCCATAAACAATGCCCAACTGGTGCAAGGCTCAAAATTTTGAATAATGTACCTTGGTACTAACTACTTTGTTTCTTCCTGTCATCCTGTACAAAATTATAGGGTTTAGAATGAATGAATGGTGCTCAGTTGCTGCATTTCCATGTAGGAAAACTATAGACAATTGTCTTCTCCATAAGTATTGTATTGAATGTATTTAGTTAATTAGCAAATTGTGAATTGTTACAGATGGGAACACTAAGAATCAGAGTCAACAAACAAATATGTGCATTCAACTGAACTATTTTTTTGGGGTGGGGGTGGGATACTCATGTAGAATAAGGAAACCTGACTGATATTATTTACCCCTCTCATCTTTTACACATGTTTCCCACATATAGGGAATTCTTCAGTAATTCAAAATGGAAGTGTAGCGTGAAAAAATGGAGCTTTCAGAAGATACATCTAGTGCAAATGTTGCCTGCTATAAAAAGAATGATGGAAGGAGCATATTTTTTTTTTTTGGATTTAGAGTATGGCTCCATGACAGGGACTGGTTAGTTAACTTGACCCGGTGGCCACTCATTTTCTGATAAATTACCTGCAAATTTCAGCGGAAATATTCCGTCTGTTTCTCAGTGTAACCCAGTCCTTGTCTTAATTTTGAATGTCACTTTCTTCTCAACTTACTTTTAACAGGTCCACCGCCAAAAATACTGGACCTCTCCTAACACAGGCATCAAGTGCCTCTCATATACCTAATAAAAGAACCAAATGGACGACTAGTCAAACTGCATTCGATAGTGAAAATACAGATTAATCTGGCCACTTGCGCCAATCAGTTAACCATGCAGTCAGCAACCATAGAAAAAACCCATCACTCCCTGGAGCTACATCTCTGCTCGCTCGGAGCAAGTACAATAGAGCCACGAGCTACTAAACGCTCTGTGAGAGTGGGAGGTGGGTGATATATCTAACTATTGTACATGTTAACTATATGACTGACTATAGATAACGTGACAATGTCTTATAGCCAACAACCGCTACACTATTAAACTTGCTCTCAGCCATGGGCCTGCTGCTGCTGCTGGCATGCTGCACCGAGGGAAAAAAATCTTTCTTTCCCAATGCTGCACAGGAACAATCTTTCTTTCCCAATGCTGCACTGAAGCTCAGTTCTTTTTACGGTAGTGCTGCCCTGATGAGTGGCCACCACTCTTTTCCCTCCCTGATGAGTGATGACCTCACCTCCCTTATCCTCTCCCTGCCCATGTTTTTTCACAACCTCCTCTAGCCATGTTGCCGTTCCCAACTTAGTTTATCTTTACCATTAAAATGTATAGTCTTGCCAAATGCCAATGCAGAGCACACTCAGATTCTGCAGGTTCGCAGTTCAGACAGCTTTCACTAGTAGCGGTTAAACATCAGGTGCTGTATCTACCCAACTGTTGGCAAAAGCTCGAGACCCTTTTGGTGCTGCATCTGTCCCTTCACACTGACCTCTCATCGTGCTGCCATCTTTGCAGCTTTTTGGATGACATAAAGCTCCGCCCCCTTTTGGGAGCTTTGGTGAGCTGTAATTGCACGCACATCTTTTTCCATGTAGTAACGAACAAACGATGCTTTAGTCGCAGACGGTTTTCTTTAAGTGTGATGTGATGCAGGTGCTCTGGCCCATCACCATTTGGCAACCATGCCAAGAAGAATCCATCCTTCTGGCTCATCATGCAGCGATCTGTTTATAATTACTAGTACTATCAGGCTGTGCGCACCAAGACCGGACAGGGCAGCAGACGGCGATGCCGCAGCTAACTAATTCTGTGCTCTGAGTCTGAGAAACAGAAAAAACAGGACGCATACGACTGTTTCTTGCACGCGCTAATGGACAGCGGCCATGGACGTTTACAACGAGGATATCCAGGGCCTCGGAAGCCTGGGATTCCCTCTCAAATTGCTCCAAATTTGTCGCCGCATCGACGACAATTTCGCGTGCTACCACAAGGGAGACAGGGCAGCGTCCCTTTCCCCTCTTGGGAATCCTCACCATGGTTCGCCTCAAGTGCAGATAAATACAGCGGCCTCAGAGTGGACTTTGCATTTCTGGGAGCAAGGACGTGAACTAGGTCTGCATACAGACATAAACAACCCAACAAATGGATACTTTTTGTACCCCAACAGACTAGTAGTAATATACTATACAAAGGATAGACGAGCTGTTGACATCAAACATGCACTTCTCTACAGCTATGCGTAAACGTAAATTGGATATATACTTAATACACAAAGATATATGAGCTGCTGATAACGACTTGTACAACTATGCAGAATCGCATATTAGACATCACGGATACTTCTTCAGTACGTGTAGGCAACACCGTTGACAGCGAACAGCCAGTCACACCGTTGAAAGTTAAGGGCAAGCACTAATACACCGGAAACTCAGAATAAAATAACTCAACAGGTAGGCACATACATATCGATGAACGTGATCTCCACACAAACTAAATCAGTTTGCGCTACAATCAGCCCGACAGGCAAGCAACCTAAAAGATCGTTAAGAGGCAGTGGCAGGAGAGTGAGTGCTATGGACAGTGGCCGCTCCTCCAGGAAGCCTAGAAGAACTTGTCGAACTGGCCGCTCAGGGAGCCCTTCACGTTCGAGTACAGCCCGTAGAGCGAGTACTGCTGCAGGTTCGACACCTCGTACCACGAGTTGAGGACCGACTCGTGCTTGTCCGTGCCCGAGAAGGCCAGCTGGATGCCCACGCTGCAGTCCATGGATCCCTGGTTGTTGCTCTTGCAGATGTTTGTTCTGATGGCGCAAGTCTGCTTGCCGAGGCAGATGAAGTTTGGCTTCCCTGAGCAAGCGCCACACCCGTCCTTCTTCCAGTGCAAGTTCTGGAGCCTGCCTTTGTTGAATTCAAGAACCTAGAAACGACATCAGCATAGAGCCGTATCATTCAGAATTTGCTTGGTTAAAAGTTTATAGATGACGATGGTAACAGTCGTATGTTTGTGGTCACATACCAGGGTGAAGCTGGACACTGTGACTGAGGAATTGGAGACAAAGACTGGTGGTGATCTGGCTGCATACTTCCTACCAGCAAATGCTACCATGTACCCGCCAGCTGAGGCCTAGAACATACAAAGAACTTTGGTCATATAAGTTGTATACACAAGATAAAAATTGACTGAACACTGTCCAGAGACAACCAGTCAACCATGGCACAATATAAATTCAGGTTATCACACAGGCAAAAAGAGTAGCATTTACTAACCACACTATTCCAGCAGAAAAGAAAAAGAACACATACAGTGCTAATCCTACCCTTCTTCACAGACAAAACCGTGGGACTATGTCATCTTCCATCACATGACAACTAGTTCCAATCCTGAAAATGCTGACATATTGCAAAGGCTTTGATCCTATCCTTAAAATGCTGTCAAAGACTAAACAATCACTGCTCTAATCCTGAAAGTTCAAAATCCCCAGAGGGTGAAACAGTCATAAAGAGCATACTCTGATGTGGTAGGATAACAGGATACCAAATTTCATAGCTGCTAATGGTGTGATGCTTTTAAAGACAGTGAACTGAAAATGCTACTACAGCTTCCACCATGGTTAACCCAATTTCGCAAGCCACACAGGACCCACTTTCGATGGAGAGGGATGATCCCCTCCTTCTCTTCCCTCCCTCGATAAGTATGAGTTTCTCACTGTTGGAAGTCAGCAAGATAATCAGGCTCAGGCACACGGCACCCCTTAGGTTCATTACCATACCAAAACTATCGCAGCTACCATATTAGAACCAAGCCAGGCAGGCTCCTTGCTCTTTGATGCACCCAGTTATCTATCAGCATAGCTTGCATAAAATAGCAAAGCATTTTCCGTTTGCTTTTTTTTATGAGTTCAGGAGTCAGAAAGTTACAGGGGATATACTACAAGATACAAAAGAGGGTTTGTGTTCAAGATTGATGGTTGACATCACAAAATATTCCTTCTAAACTCTCATAATGGTGCACCCTTCACACAATAACCATGTTGTCTCTAAAATCTAAATTCAGCAAGGCACCAAAACAGAACTCATCAGCTAAGTGTGGTGTCATCAAAGTCCACAACAATGAATTCTAGGTTTCATATATATCACCGATGCACATGTACTTGTATGCATATATGGTATAATTTACCATGGCAATGTATACAGTAAAAAATTGAATTGTTTATTTATCTGACCAAGTACTAAATTAAAATCTCCAAACATCTGTTCGTAGTTTTAGATTCAAAGTGAGGTTGCGTTGGGATAAACGAAAAGAGAAATTAGCTGTGAAAGTGAATTCGTCTATTTATTTACATCCCTTTTCATTTTATAACTTGTACTGTCACAGAGGTTTCCGTTTCATTTCTTCCAACAGAAATTGGATCAGAGCTTAAATTTTAGAGCTGTTTGGTGAAAACGAATTACATCCTCAAATTTTGGAGTCTTTCACATTGACTTGGTGCTTGAACCAACACTATCTCCAAATTTTTACCATGACTGAGCTTTCACCTTATATGTTCTCACACAAGGCTATAATCATAGTATTCTAGCAGAAAAAAGCACATACAATGCTAATCCTACCATTGTTCACAGAGGAAACTGCTTGATCATGTCAACTTCCCTCACATGAAAACTAGTTCCCAATTCCCAAATGCTAGCATATTGTGAAGGCACTGATCTATGCTAGTTTCCATCTTTTCCTCTTAACTTAGGGTTAATTGGATTCATGCCACTGCAACTTTCATAGTTTGGAAAAATGCCATTGCAAAAACTGAAGTCGGAAATATGCCACTACAACTTTCCCGTACCTCTATATATGCCATTTTCTTCACTTAACAGAATAACAAATCAAGAAATGCTTGCATTTCAATATGTATTTCCGTATCGACCATACTACCCTTATGCCCAGATTTTGGCACCACCATTGGGTCTTAAAATCTCATCCAGATGCCCAAAAATTCAGATTTTGGCACCACGGGGACCGCCTCTCCGTGTGCAGCCTCCGCGTCTGGCGCGCGCATCCTGCCGCCGCTGCGCTAGGGTTCGTGTGCGAGCGTGAGGGACCGAGGGCTGGGCGATGGATGTAGTATGCGGAGTGGGGAATTGTTGGAGTGTGTGGTATGAGTCACATATAAATATACATTTGAGTGTATAAGGGCAGTATGTGGTTCGGTATTGGAGAAAATGGGATCTATAGAGGTATGAGAAAGTTGCAGTGGCATGTTTCCAACTTCAGCTTTTGTAATGGCATTTCTCCTACTCATGAATATTGTGGTTCGGTATTGGAGAAAATGGGATCTATAGAGGTATGAGAAAGTTGCAGTGGCATGTTTCCAACTTCAGCTTTTGTAATGGCATTTCTCCTACTCATGAATATTGTAGTGATTGTTGAACATATATTTCATGTCACGTACTGTATCGGTTCTCTCTCTGTAACCTCCTAGCGATAGTGTCCTATAGAATAGCATCTCATGCACGTCATGCCCTCTCTCTGTAACCGATATATGTAAACCCACGCATGAGTAATGGAATCAGTTGAGTCTTCCAAATCTGCTTGGTATCAGAGCCTTGTGCTCCCTCTCTTCTTCCCCATGGCTGACACCTCCCCCTCGTCGGCGTTGGCGTCCATGCCGGCCGCCACACCTGAGCTACCCCCCCTTGACACCGATCCCCGCACACCTCTGAATCCTCCTCCTGTCATGCCCCGTGCGCCCCCAACTCCCTCGAACACTGACAACCTCAACCTTCAGAGTCTCTCCCTAAATCTCCCGATGAACCCCTCCCTAACCACTGCGCTGCCGCTCGTTTTTCCCTCCCAAATCTCGGCCCCGACCTATTCCCATCCAATTCTCGGGGTTCAAATCCACACCTACATCAAGTTCCAGGTCAATTCCTCCGGTGCGAATTTCTCGAAGTGGCGGCAGATTCTCAAATTCCTCCTCACCATGTACAACATCATGGATCACGTGACAGAGGGCGCTGCTCCTCCCACTCCCGATGACGGCTGGCGCGCCGTTGACATCCATCTCAGTCTCTGGTTCATGGCGACCTTAACCGATGATCTGCATCGCCTCGTCCAAGGGCCCGATGGCCTGGCAGGCACCACCTAGTGACGACTTCACTGCTTCTTCCTCGACAACCAGTCCCAACGGTACCTCTTCCTCAGCAAAGTGTTTCGCAACAAGCCGCGCGGTGATATGTCCATTGCCACCTACGCCAACAAGCTCCAATCGATCGCGGATGATCTGGACGCCATCGGGCACCCTGTCGATGACCATGATCTCGCCCTCCAATTCGTGGATGGTCTCGGCGACCGGTACCAGCTGCAAGCGAAAATCTTAAAAACCGCCCTGCCGTCCTTCGCCGACTGCACCTCGCGCCTCCAATTGGCGGAGATCACCCATGGGCAGGGCAGCGGGCGCCAGCCTTTGCTTGCGCCGGCAACGAGCTCTCCTCCATCCCGGGGGTCAGCCCCAATTATCGGGGCACCAATCCCATCCCCGGCTTCAAGATCAAGGTGCCCACGGACGGCGGCACTCCACAACCTCTCGGTGATGGCTGGCATGACGCGTGGTGGCAACTCACCGCAGCCATGGCTGGGATACTTCGCGCCCATGGGAGCGCCCTTCCCTCCCGCTCGTCTCCCTTGGATGCCTCCAAATGCCGCTGGCGTCCTCGGGCCACGTCCCGGTCTGCACTCCCAGGCCTACCCCGTCATGTTCTCCGGGAACCAGCAGCTCCATCCTCGCCAGACACCCCGCAAAGAATCGACCTCGCAGATTCGCGTACCGCCGGCCTCGCCATACTCCATGCACCCGTACTCCTTCGACCACAGCGCCATGATACACGCGGCCACGAGCAACCACACCTCGCCGCCGCCATGATACTCCATGCATAATGGACTCGGGCGCATCCTCCCACGTCACCGGTAAGATGGGTAACTTGACCTCCTCTCATTCCAATTTTGGTCCTTTAAATTCTCGGTATATCGTTGTCGGCAATGGGTCTAAAATTCCTGTCCACGCTATAGGTTCTGTACAAATTTCCTCTCTCCCACTTCTTCTCCAAAACGTCCTTGTTTCACCTCATATAGTCAAAAATTTAATATCTGTGCGCCAATTTACTCGTGATAATCATGTTTCTATTGAATTTGACCCTTTCGGTTTTTCCGTGAAGGACCTAGCCACCAAGACACCACTTCTTCGCTACAATAGTGACGGGGACCTCTACCCGTTCTTCGGCTCCAAGACCGCCACCCATGCAGCCTACTCCATCACCACCGGCGACTTATGACACCAGCGTCTCGGACACCCCAGCACCTCGTCTTTATCCCATTTACCCTTGGATTTTCTTACATGTAATAATGACACAGCCCGTCGCACCTCTGCTGCCCGTCGCTCTCCTACTTGTGAAGCATGTCAGCTAGGCCGCCAACCCCGTTTGCCATTTCCCACCTCCACCACTCGCACCTCTGCTGCCTTTCAACTTGTTCATTGCGACTTGTGGACGTCACCAGTTCTTAGTTTTTCTGGTTACAAATATTACTTGGTTATCTTGGATGATTTTACGCATTATTCATGGACCTTTCCCTTGAGAAATAAATCCGATACATGTGTCACTATTCAACGTTTCTTTGCATTTGTCCATACTCAATTCAATATTCCTATTAAATGCTTACAATGTGATAATGGTGGCGAATTTCTCACTACTACCTTGCGTGATTTCTTCTCTACACACAGCGTCTCTTTTCGCCTTTCCTGCCCCCACACTTCCCCCCAAAATGGCAAAGCTAAGCGCCTCATTCGTACCACCAATGACATCATTCGGACCCTCCTCCTACACGCTCGTTTACCTCCTCAATTTTGGGCCGAGGGTCTCCACACAGCCACACATCTGCTGAACTTACGCCCCACACGCGCCATCTCCTTCTCCACCCCCCATTACTGCCTATACGGCGTGCACCCGTCCTATGACCATTTACGCGTGTTTGGCTGCCTCTGCTACCCTAACTTATACGCCACCGCAGACCACAAGCTCTCGCCCCGCTCGACTCGTTGTGTGTTCATTGGTTACCCTCGGGAACATAAAGGATATCGGTGTTTTGATCTCTCCTCTCGGCGTGTCATTGTCTCTCGGCACATTGTTTTTAACGAGACTTGTTTTCCTTATTTTTCCCCTGAACCCAGCGATTCACCCGCCGAAGATCCGGCCCCGACCACCCCTGCCGCACCGATCGCGATCCCCTCCGGGATCCGTTCCCCGCCTCCCTCGTACTCCCCCCACCCTGCCACATCCACTCCCAGCCCCACCCAGCCTCCCCTCGCCTCGCGTGCCCAATCCCCATCACGCCCTGCACCAGACCCACCCAGACTCCCCTCGCCTCGCGTGCCCAATCCCCACCTCTCCCGCTCGGTCCCTGCACCACAACCTTTCGCTTCCGCCCATCACACGCCACCCCCTGCCTCCCCTGGTCCCCCCTCAAGCCCACGCCTGCTTCCGCCAACCCGCGCTCGCCCACCTCCCGACATACATGTCCCATCCTCACCGCTTCAAGACCAATCAACGCCCTGCCGCCCCCACCGCCAATTGCTATTCCGGTAGATGCACCCCACAACCCACACCGCATGATCACCAGAGGGAAGTCCGGCTATTTCATGCCCAAACAAAACTTCTCCTTGCACACCGCCGCTCCTGCTGCCATTATTTCTCCCATACCTCCCACCTACCGTTCAGCCCTCAAAGACCCCAATTGGCACAACGCGATGCTTGATGAATTTAATGCCCTAATGCGGAATGACACGTGGTCTTTAGTTGCTCGTCCTGCAGGTGTCAACGTGGTGACTGGTAAATGGATTTTTCGTCACAAATTCCATCCAGATGGCTCTCTTGCATGGTACAAGGCGCGTTGGGTGGTTCGTGGATTTACTCAACAACATGGTGTTGATTACGATGAGACTTTCAGTCCAGTGGTGAAGCCAGCTACTATTCGTCTTGTGCTCAGCATTGCCACGTCTCTTTCGTGGCCTATTCATCAAATGGATGTCAAAAATGCATTCCTCCACGGCCACCTCCAAGAAACGGTATATTGTGAGCAACCCTCGGGTTTCCTTGACTCCACCCATCCCTCCCATGTTTGCCGTTTGCGAAAATCCCTTTATGGTCTCAAGCAAGCACCCCGCACCTGGTTTCATCGTTTCACTCACTTCATCACCTCCATTGGTTTTTCGGCCTCAAAGAGTGACTCCTCCTTGTTCATTTTCAAAGATGGTTCCTCTCTTGCATATTTGTTGTTATATGTCGATGATATCATTCTCACCGCCAACACCACCACCCTATTACACTCGGTCATTGATTCTCTCAAACACGTGTTCTCCATGAGTGATCTTGGGGATATACACCATTTTCTCGGCATCAATGTGCATCGCACTAGTGAGGGTCTGTTTCTCTCCCAACAACAATATGCTTTGGAAATCCTGGAGCGTGCAAACATGCTTCAATGCAACCCCATCTCCACCCCCATTGATACTCGCTCCAAAGCCTCGGCTCAGGATGGTTCTTGGGTTGCTGATCCCACACTTTATCGAAGTTTGGCGGGTGCTCTGCAATACCTTACATTGACTAGACCTGAGTTGTCTTACGCTGTTCAACAAGTGTGCTTGTTTATGCATGATCCCCGTGACTCACATATGCAATTGGTCAAGCGTATCTTGAGGTATATCAAAGGAACTTCCCACTATGGTTTGCAGCTTTACAAGACCTCGCCATTCAACCTTGTTGCTTATTCGGATGCTGACTGGGCTGGGTGTCCTGACACTCGGAAATCCACCTCTGGTTTCTATGTGTTCCTTGGCAACAATCTGGTTTCGTGGTCTTCCCGTCGACAACACAGTCTCAAGGTCTAGTGCTGAAGCCGAGTACAGAGCAGTGGCAAATTGTATTGCAGAATCTTGCTGGTTGCGGCAGCTGTTGCATGAACTACATCACCCCCCAACCAGTGCCACCGTTGTCTATTGTGACAATGTGAGTGCCATGTACTTGTCCTCTAACCCCGTGCAGCATCAACGGACTAAACATGTTGAGATCGACCTTCACTTTGTCCGTGATCGTGTCGCCCTTGGTGAAGCTCGAGTGCTCCATGTACCCACAAGTTCTCAGTTTGCGGACATCTTCACTGAAGGGTTGCCAACTAGCATCTTTCAAGATTTTCGATCCAGCCTGAACGTCACCTCCAGTGTCGTTCCGACTGCGGGGGGCTGTTGAACATATATTTCATGTCACGTACTGTATCGGTTCTCTCTCTGTAACCTCCTAGCGATAGTGTCCTATAGAATAGTATCTCATGCACGTCGTGCCCTCTCTCTGTAACCGATATATGTAAACCCACGCATGAGTAATGGAATCAGTCGAGTCTTCCAAATCTGCTGTGATATGAATCCAATTAACCCTTTAACCTTAAGGAAGAAGATCTTGCGTGCATGCGAATCAACTGAGCAGCGACGTTACTCTCTAGCTCAAACTAGATCAAGGGATTTTGCAGAAATCACACGGACCATACCAACCAACGCTGTCTCCAGCACGCTAGTACGCAAGAGAAGCGGCAACAACCTAACCGACCTCCGCCCGCTCCGACATTTCCACAAGCACTTGCAGGGGCAGGATCTAGCCAATCGAAAGTTACCGAAGGGACCCAAAGCATCCATCCGAGAGGACACGGGGAAGAATGGAAAAGACGCAGAGGAGATCGCTTACGGGGCTGAAGCCTGTGGTGGTGTTGACGGTGAGGAGGGAGATCTCGTCGACCTTGGGGCGGAAGACGGCGAGCTGGGAGGGGGAGGCGAGGTTGAGGCGGCGGTCGCAGGGGGAGAGCTGGGTGGACCCGGAGAAGAAGGCGCCGCCGCTGGCGAAGGCGAGCCCGAAGGTGAAGCCGTCCCCGCGCTGGATCTTCGTGTCGCTGCACGGGTCGTAGACCCCGTTGTTGTCCCCCACGGCCAGCGACGCCAGGGCGGCGAGCGCGAGGGCGAGAAGGAGGGGCGTGGCGGCGGCGGCGGCCATGGCGGCGAGATTCGCGGGGTCTCGGCGGCAGTGGCGGCGCTGAGCAGCTTTACCAACTTTAAACTTTTTTTTGGGAGGAGCTGGCGAGGGAGAGCAGTTGAGGAACGAGGTGGAGAAGCTCGTGGGTGACAGCGATGGAAGTGGGTGCGAAGGGCATCGTTTAGGTGGGGATGATGGGCCTGCAATCACGTGGGCTTTTATTTTTCTGGTATCGACTATCGAGTAATTGGGCCTAAATCTGAGAATGATGGGGGCTTACATAGCCGGGTAGATATCACAAGAGTGCGTTCTCTTGTTACAACTGTCACGAACAAATGTTGCAGTGGTAACCAATATGTCGCAACCTTTTGCAGGCAGTTATAGCATGGTTCTAGCTGAGATCAAAGCGGATTCAGCTAGCTTCGAGGAGGTGTGTTTCATCCATGAGAATAGGTTGTCGAATATGGGAATGCATAGGCTAGCTCGAGTTTGTCGTGTCTACTTGTTGGGCCAGCCCCCGATGGTCTTTTTACCAATAACAATGTGTTGAATCAATAAAGAGTTAAGGTTTCTCTAAAAAAAAAATTGCAAACATACTTTTAATTGATATATGCTGCTATACTTTTCTATAGTTCACGGACTTGACCATCATGATCGTGCAAGTCAATAGAACCGTAGCCACCGAACAACAACTCCGTTTTTTCACCTAGCATCATGTATACATGATCAACCTGATCTAATGATTCTAGATGTCTATTGTTAAGGGTTGAATTTATGTTTTGCCGTTGTGCCGGTTCGTACATTGGTTTTGTTGGCCATTCATGTTGTGACCAGATTTTAACATTTCTGTTGTAATGAAGGGAGATATGCCGCATACCCAAAAATAACACCCCATGATCATGTTTGGAATGTTGCACTCCCTCCATCCTGAAAACGATGTCGCAGGTTTGTCCAAAATCAAATGCATCTAGACACTATTTAGTATACATCTAAATTTAAACTAATTTGCGACATCCTTTTTTAGGACAGAGGGAGTAACAGATTTTTTTAGTGTCATGTATGGACCTATTGAACGAATTTTGATAGGTTCATATGGCCCATATGATATGGGTATGTGGCATTTTTAGAGAATATGGGTACCTTGCCTTGCCTTAAACACCCAAAATATCACGATAGAAGAAAAGAAAAGAAAAAGGCCACCTTTGACCTTTCGCCGCCCGTCGGTCACGCATGGTGGCTCCTTCTTCATAGCAAAATAAGTACTATATCCGACAAGCTGTGCTGTGTCAAACTCATCTTAAATTTTGATAATAGAAACACAGCATAGCATAGAATATGAAGGGAATAAAGTTAGCCAGTAACATAATCCATTCTCCTTCAAACGTACGCGGTAGCCATTTTCTTCCCCACCTTCAGGATCTTGCGGGAACTTACATAAAGATGGCGCGAAACATGCAGCGTTTCAGTACAATTTTGTGGTATGCTTTGTGCCTACTTGGAGAGAATTCAGAGAACTGTTGTGCTGCCCACAGCGAACATGTGAACTGCATGTTACAAAATCACAAATTCATAATTCCAATGCGAACCTGCCATCACAAATGCCAGTGACTCCCCGGAGAGAATACAGATTTCAATTCTCAGAGCGTTGTTTGCATGTGGCAACAAACTTTATATTCCTAAAAAGGGTGGTTCACGATTAGACGAAAAGGACATCTCTCAAGTCCCCATGTTTTTCTATATCAGGCTGGCAAATGAGGACAAAGGAGAGATCAGCTCTGTTTTGGGCTAGATCAGCTCTGTTTGGGGCTTTATGATCTAAACAGTAGATGTCCCATATTTGTCTAGATTTGCATATATCTATACATTAAAACATGTCTCGGTACACACGAATCTAGACAAATTTGTGACATATAATTGAGGACAGAGGGAGTACAATATTAGACAGAAGTGGGCATGTCTCCACAAGATCCAAGACCATCGTTAGTAGCCATCTCTAATATAGCAACATACTAACAAACCTACCAGGTTTCCATCCCAGAACGACATGACAATCAATCATGTGACACTGGAGTGGGACAAATTAAGGGCAACACAAAGCGATGGCACAGCCTTGGCAGGTCAGACCATTAACTAGTACTAGTAGTAACAAATTTGGACAACGGGTTCCAAATATGTAAGAGAAGAACCTTTAAACCCAACAGCCACAGAGTAGGGTTTAAGGCTGTTTGCCTGAATTGTACTGTTAGTGCAGCTATACTCTTTCTTTTTTCATCACAAAATCCTTATAAAATATCCTACAGCAAAAGCCAAAAATGCCCTTTAACTGCTATTATTATCTATTCAAACTGACAGCCTGGACCATAGCAATAGCAACAAGATAATACAACCGTGTATGGTTTGTGCCTACTTGGGGAAAACTCATAAAACTGTCGTGATGCATGCTCGAAACCAATACTAAACCTGTATGTTACAAAATTGCACATTCCAAACTCGAAGTGTGATGAATGTGCCATCACAAATCCCAGCAACTTGGTAACTGAGTACGTGACAGATCCACAGTAACTTGTATTCTGAGATACTAATATAAAGCGAGATGATACAAAAGGGCAACACATTTTATTTCCATCAGAGTCTGGTTTTCATCTGGTGATTCTTACTGCTGCTAATGTTAGCTGTTAACATCGGAGAACGATTCAAGAAGTAAATCTAAGCAACTGAAAGCTAAAAAGAGCTCACTGAGAAAGGCGGTAACGAGACATCATCCTGGTGTAGGCACAAATATAAATTAGACTGAAAAGGACATTTCTACTCCCCATATTTTTCTATCAGAGAAGGCCAGCAAGTGAGGGCAAAAGAGAGATCAACTTGGTTTAGGGCTTTGGGTTTAAACATACAGTATTATGAGAAGGAAAAGGACATGTCCCTACTCAACAACTTTCTATCACACATTACTAACTTCTCTTGGATGTAGCACACGTACCAACTTCTCTTGGATGTATAGCACATTCAAGAATTTTACAAGCAAACCTCAGTAAGAGTTTTTAAGGTGCTTGCACTGGTTTATGTTGATGCCATATGCTTCTTGTTTCTGGCAGAAAACTCGCTGTCACCAATCTGATAACAGAAATTATGCATCCAGAAAATAAACCTACTTGATTGCTATCTTTTTATGATCCATCCCAAAAGCAGCATGATAATCATTATGTGTAAATGGGAGTGGAAAAAATTAGGGGCAACATAATGCAATAGCAACAGCTCTTGGCAGGGAAGAAGGTAGCCTAACAAAGTCTGGTCAATGGGTTCAAAACATATGAAGGGAGAATCTTCAAACCCAACAGCGGCACATTAGGGTTTAAGGTTGCTTGAATTGTATTGTTAGTGCAGCTCTACTCTTCTTGTTTTTCTTTGTTATAGCCTTATAAAAAAATAGTACAGCCAAAGTCAAACATGCCTGTTAGTTGGTATTATCTATTCAAACAGCCAGTCTAGCTTAAGAAATGGAACCATGACATGAACACAATAACAGCAAAATACATTATTAACAACTGGCATGCCATGTTATATACTGCAATAAAAACTACAAATGATCAGTCCTTCGCTGAATGTATTGACAAGAGTGCCTCTGTGTCCGTGTAATACATAGGATGATCATGCTAACTACTGACCTATTGTTTTCCAAGAAGTAGTCTCGCTCAAACAGCATACTCACATAGGGACAATCCGTGGCCTTACCATACTCTCCGACCAGCACCATCTATTACCAGAAAATCTTTGAAGCACTGAAGAGAAGCGCAAGGATGGGACAAGTTTGTTTCTGAAGAAAGATCCGGAGGGCATAGATGGACCAGCTTGCGCTTGTTCATCACATCACAACCCTGCACAGGAAACAAAAGGAGCAATGTCCTAAATTTTCTTTGCGAAAAGAGCTGAAGAAGGGTGCAAGCCATGAGTTACAACTAATGCTAATTTAAATAATATGTTGCAGAGCAAACTACTTCAGTGGGAGTTTGACAAGAATCGAGAAAGACATTAAAGATTTCTGTAGCAATGTTTAACAAATACACATTGTGGCACTAATAGCAACAGATGCGTGTTTTCACTGCATTGAGAAAGCAGCACAACAATCTGCATTCAATGATAGCACATGTACCAAATGAGAAAATACATTTGATCAATCAG
The DNA here is from genome assembly GCA_023614405.1 of Avena insularis. Classification (NCBI taxonomy): domain Eukaryota; kingdom Viridiplantae; phylum Streptophyta; class Magnoliopsida; order Poales; family Poaceae; genus Avena; species Avena insularis. Next base: position 86,179,229 of record CM042696.1, on the reverse strand, counting down.
AAACAGACACCTACACAAAGCTGACCCAGCAACAATATAACAAGATTAAAAGTTCCAATTAATGATATAGCAAGTTAATGAAGTATGCAACTTTATTATTTAAGTGTCAAAGCATACAAATTACCAAATTCCTAACACAGCCCACGTTTCATGCTATGTACACTCCACTCTCACTCAACACAACACCTAGACAGAAGATCAGTTATTTCAACAGTGCAGCAGCAAGTGCACATCTTCATACCTCATCATCTTAGTGTATCCGACACCCCCAAACGGTGGGTGCTGCTCGCCTAGTCACGTAGGATGACAGAGTCGGCAATCTCCATCAGCGGCTCAAGGCACTCAGGGGCAAATTTCCGTGCAAACATGTACGAGTATGTTCCATTTGACTTCCTCAGCTCCTTGATGAGCTTTGCCGACACCTCCCCAGGACGATACGTGTGTGGGTGGCCCTCGACTTGATCTGTCCAGTTCACCCTTGTGAGGCTATACTTGGTGCAGCCCTCAGGGTCCTGCATATCCAGCAATGTCGGGAAGTAGTGTTCCTCTGGATAGCACGAGTCCTTGCACTTGATCAAACAAGGCAACTTGAACTTCTTCCATAGCCTCATGTCCCTCACAACCAGGATGGCATGCCTCCTGGTCAGCACGAAGAACTGCGACCCGGCACGAAACCGATCGTACGGCACCTCTGGCAGCATCACTTCATCGCCTCGGGCATAGTACCTATCATGAAGCACCCAGTCGTTGTCCTTTATCTCTATGAAACTGCGGTGGCGGCCGTGAGGGCCGGCATTGTCGGAGAGGAGTGCGTTGTACATAGTGGGGAAGGGGTGGAGTGGGATGCAGGACTGTGACAGCAGCGCAAAGAACTGGTTGGACGGGTCGTCGAGAATGGCAGTGGCGAGGAGGCGGCGTGCAGCTGAGATGAGCGTGGGGGAGGCACGCTGCGTAGCCTTGGCTGGCACGAAGCGGCCGCGGAAAGTGGGAGTGGCAGGCAGCTCTAGGACGGAGGAGGGATCGGCGTGGACGTATATGTTGAAGAGCTGGCGGTGCCCGTGGAAGTACTTCTCCCAGAGCGGCGAGAAGACGATGTCGGAGTTGGTGAGGAAGAGGAATGCGACTTTGGGCGTGGGGCGGCGGTGGAAGAAGGAGTTGGTCGTTGGCTTGGCGGAGGAGGAGGACAGGATGGCCCGGCGGAAGAGGGCGAGGTCGTCGGACTCGTCGGCGTCCGGGATGGCCGGGAGCGTCTTTGGAGGGAGGAGGCGCGGCGCGAGGAGGAAGACGGCCGGGATGGAGACGAGCAGCAGCAGAGAGAGCACTAGCGGCGAGGCGTGCGTGGTCACCGACAGCGTCATCTCCGGCGACCCGCAGGAGGGCTTTGCGGAATGCGAGCGGCGGCGGGGATTGGATCTTGGGTGGGAGAGAGAAACAAGAGCAGATTTTTAGCGAGGGCAGAAGTGGAGGTGATTGAGAGCGATTGACAGGGACAGTCTATCTGGAATCGGTGAGAGACTGGGAAAAAAAAATGGTCGGAGAATTGGATCTTGCGATCCGGCTTGAGAGAGGAGAAAAGGCGAGGGAAAAGTCGGGAGAATTCTCGGGGGAGACGGCACGAGCCAAATGACCAATCCGAGGAACAATCGGCCGCTCCTCGGAATCGAATCGAATGGCGAGTGGCGCCCGCGCCAGCGCCCTAGGCTCCGAATCCCGCCCAGAGCTGGCCCATGTCGGTCGGCTGGCTGGCTGGCTTCCTCGCGAGATCCGGTAACGGCAGAAAGAGGACTTGGCGGGCAGGAATGGAGCTACCGACGCCAACAACCAGACGCGGCAGACCGTGGAAAATGGCGGCGCGGGGTGTAGCTGCTGCAGCTGGCAGCGGGTGGATCCGAGCCGATCCCTCGCGGCGGAGGGAGTGGCGAGAAGAGGAAATCCCCGGAGGCTCGGGACCGGGAGATTTTGGGAGATCTTTGTGATGTGAGGCGGGGAAGAGGTAGGGAGGAGGTTGGGGAAGATGGGAGTGAGGGAGGAGGAAGAGAGAGAGAGAGAGAGAGAGAGAGAGAGAGAGAGAGAGGGTAGGAGAGGTGCGTGCGTGGCGTGGCGTGGCGTGGCGTTGCTGTCGTGTGGGCCCGAGTGATCAAATTAATTAGAGGTGTAATTTGGTGACGCGGCGGGCAATTATGGTTAGTGGACGCCACACTGTCTCTGTCCTGCTGCCTGCTGCTGTTACATCGGGGCGGTTGGGTGCGGCGGGAGCGTTCATCTTGATGCACCTGGCACGTCTAGAAGAGACCAGACACCAGACCTATGTGAGTTTCTGCTTAAGCTATTTTTTAACGAATCCGGATCTATTCCATAGTATAATAAAAATTATATCAAGACCATTGGACCACCTAAGAATCACTACTGCCGTCAGAGCGAGTTGCCGAAGTACCGCTGTCGTCGCTCCCTTACCGGAACCACCATAACATTATTAATAACAACCGGGAAATTTTCGTGCCTAATAACCAACGCCCTATAACCAAAATCGCCGCCTAACACCAAAACTATAATACATCTAGACTAGACGAGATATATCATCACTCCATGAAAGCGGTGACCGGACAAATCCTTGCGCTCGTCAACGCCACCGACGAGGTGGATGAGGAGGAGGGTATACTTATCCTTGTCCTGCAAAACGACGATGTTGATTGACCAAACTCTAACTTTAGAACCCTTTAGCGCAGTTCCTAGCCTTCTAGATCCTCACCCCCTCCTATGGCAAGCAGAGGAGGCAAGCACTCGTCGATTCCTACTGAAAGTGAAATTCATAGTTTGCAAATCTGTGGGACACATCGTTAGCTACATCTAGATTTGTTTTCAGATTTTCCGAGAGATATGGTTTTCCTTTTTGAAAAGAGATCAATGCTGTCCATGTTCATCAAATCTCCCCTCTGTGTGTAGACCTACGTTATATTCACAAAAATTCTGGAATAGAGTACACACGGTAGAATGTCATACAATAATCCTGAATCATAGGCATCAAAAAGCGTTTCATACACTATAAAGCAAAAGTAGAGAAATTAATCATCATTTCTTAGTAAACCTAACGGAGTTGGTGATCGCTGTTTTTATCCATCGAAATCTTTGTCTTGCATCTTTGCTTTGAACGGCTCCATCGCAATCTTTGTCTTGCATCTTGCTTTGAACGGCTCCGCAAGTGTAGGACTCAGCATGACAGCATGTCTCACGCAATCTGTATGAGGACAACCGAACTCCATGTACATAGTACTCCTTCGGATGTATACGGAGGTTCTCGTGTGGTCTCCTTGGTGCCAAGTCCTCGATTAAAATAGTTGTAGAGAACCCAAGGCAATGGTGTGCTCTAATATAAACGAAGAAGGTAATTTATTTTTTTGCAATATAACAGAATAGTATCTCATAGAAAAATAAAACCAATATTTGAGTAATCTTTTTGGCAAACTTTTTTACCGATCTCATCAATGGCATTACGAAGTCTAAAAGTAATAAAATTATGGATCTCTTTAAACCACTTAGCGATGACTAAAGACACTAGACTGAGCCGAAGGCACGCCGTCATCATCGTCCCTCCATCACCGAAGCCGGAGATAAATGTCTAGTAGACCTTGTCGTTGAATAAATGGGAAGCCGTCATGCCAAGGTTCCAAAAGCTAGCGCATCATAGCAGCAACCATCGCCGATAATGAGAACCGTAGATCAAAAGAGACGCTCCAGAAACCACACCAACGAACACAAAGTCTGACCGGATCCTATAAGATCGTCGGACACACGACTCCATGTGCCCTCCGACGGCGCTAGACGTACCATCGGGTCGAGGATAGGGTGGGTAGATCCTTATTATGATTTCAAGAAGTAACTGACGTCTCACTATCCTGAAAAGACACTGAAAATAACTTAAACAGAGAACAAGAACCCTCACGCTGACAAGGGACCATGGTATACCATGCCTCCAAGGCCCCAGGGCCATAGGAGGTGGAGTGGATTGTCGGTGTCATTGATGAGGGGCGGAACTCTTGATGTATTTTAGGAGCGCCTTGTCTCCTGGAGCATACCTGTTATATAACTTTTTTTTGCCTCAACTCATATCTACTCATATGTGCCACGGGAGATGGATTTGAAGTCTTTTAGGTGGTATAACATGAGCAAGATTAGAGAAGCGGGATGGTTGGGCATGCTCTTCAGAGAAGGGATTGTTTGGGGAGGACGAGAGAGAGAAAGAGGTCGCTATGTCCCTCTCACGAGGACGACTTGAGCAGCGATTCAAACCCTAGCCACTACCACCCCTCTCTTCCTCCCACATGTTGCTACCAGAAGACGCCTCGGGGCTCCCCCCGCTGTAGTTCATTGCGTCGGGCTAGACACTACCTCGCCGTGCGCTCGTGTGGTTGTCAACAAAGAGCCTTCCACGCCTCCAGATATAGTGCCATTCGCTCTGATGCTCCTATTCGCCTTGCCCTGCACCGCCGATAGGGGCTGGTTTTCACGGCAGGCTCAGGTATGCGGCAATCTCTGGTGCTATGTTGGGGATTCCTTGAGGTTGTTGAGGTGGATTATGCTATAGAAAATGTTGTATGGAGTTTCTTGGTGGCCGGTGACCGGTGGCGACATACCCCTTTCTTCCCTCTTGGCTCGTTCTCAAGGGGGAGTTGGAGGTATGATCCCCAGATCTAGGCAGGAGTGCTTTGATCTTGTGCTATCGAGGGGTACGTGGCTGCGGGGTAGGATCAGTGGTCGTCATGGGGGGGTTCCTAACCTTCGTTATCTGAGTCTTACTCACCTCTAGCTATATCTGCTGAACATTGCGGCATCCTGTCTTAATCCCATTTTCTCTATGGATGACATGTCGTTAGCACTCTACGGGGGTGCTTGTCGGGGGGATGACCCCTGGGTACCCTGACCGGACAAGAACAAGCGCAGACGGCTCGGATCCGGCTAGCAGATCATAGCCGGACACATGCACGTTGTCCCGGCTACCAACCGGTAGCCGGAACAAGAAAGGGCAGCAAGACACGGACCCGGCTACACGGGCGTAGCCGGACACAATCAAGAGGGCAAGGCGACATGCTGCACAGTGCACGGTACACCCTGGTACAGCGACAAGACTCACCAATACGAGACCATACCGAAGACTTTGCGGGTGATGCAGACACAGTGGTCGGTTGCTGACGACAGGCTCGCATGGCGTTCACTGTACCCACGACGACCCGCACGGCGTGTACCACCGACATGACAGATACTACCGGATACTATAGATGACCAGCTGGTTGGGGCCCGCCTGTCGGACCTGCCAGCCGGCCTGGCTAGTGAGACAATTGCCCCTTTGCCTATATAAGGAGGGGCAAGGCTCTCGTAGCAAGGGTTGAGCATTTAAGAGGTAGCGAGTTCATATAGCTCGAGGAGCAAGTGTACTATGTATTCTACCCGTAGTCAGATTGGCAGGAGTAGGAGTTTTACCTCACCACGAGGGCTCCGAACCTGGGTACTTCCCGTGTCCCGCTACACTCGCTCGTACCCAATCGCGCCCGCGGACGTCGTCGAGAGCTTTCCTGCTAGTCCCCACACCTCTATCTAGCCTTCTTAGGCACTGCCGTTTCTAATACAACGATAGTTGGCCCCCACCGTGGGGCAAACATGGCTTCGATCGGAGTCACGTTCCGCATGGGACCCCGTACTTCAGCCAGTGAGTGCGTGGCCTCCGGCCTCGTGCTTACGCTAGGTAAGTTCGACTGCGTCATCGACAAACGTGTCGTGTTTCACCGGATCCACCTTCCCTGCAGACGGCTCCATCCTGCTGTTCGGCAACCTTCCCGTCTACATCACCATTGTGTCAGTGTGTTTTCCTAGGGAGACCGTCTCCGTCACGGAGCCGCTGTTCCATAATAGCGGCGTTCCCGTCGCTCCGCGCAGCGTTGAGATCATGATGGACGGCTCCAGCACCTAGCCTCGCTGTCCTCGGGAGCAAGGCGGTGATGAGGCCGGAACTTACGCCCCTCCGCGGCCGAAGGATCCGGTGGAGGAAGCCATCGACCGACTCCTCACTCTAGTTACCCTCAGGGACAACCCCGGAGGAGGCTGAGGTGAACTTCGCCATGGAGAGAGAGCTCCTCCTGTGGGAGGCCATGGAGAGAGAGCCACGAGGGGCCCACACCACCTGGCCGCGCGGGCCAGGCCAGGCCACGCCAGGGGGTGTTGTGGCCACCTCGGACTCCGCCTCGACCCCTCCTTTTGAAGGAGATATGCCCTAGAGGCAAATAATAAATAGGTTTTTATTGTCATATCTCAATTAGTTTATAATAGTTTCATATTGTGCTAGAGTTGTGCCAAGTAGAAACATTGGTACAGGTGTGGTATGAAACAACCAAGTCCCTAGTAGCCTCTATTTATCCTAGTTCGTTGGTCACAAAGATGATCTGGGTTTCAAGATCATGGGCATTTATGCCGACTGACAACGGGATCATATCATTAGAGAATGATGTGATTGGACATTCCTCGAAGGATTGCAACACGATCAAGTCATATAGTTCATTGTTGCAACAGCTATACCTAGACTCCTTCTCCTTAGACCGTGAGCTCATATTACTCACTGTTTCTCGAGGCTGCTTTGACTACATCAACCATCATCTGGTAATACGGTGGCTATAAAGGTGTATGTTGGGTATTCCAAAGGAACAATTGATGACATGTGACTGCAAGACCAGGATTTTTTCACCCACATGACGGGTAAAGATACATACGGACGGCTTGGTGATATTACATCCATATATGTTGCGACATGTGACTAGGTCACGGGGATGTAATATCACAGTAACAAGAAAACAGAACTTGTTGTGAACGAGATTGAACAAGGTATGAGATATCAATGATCGGATCTCGGACAAGTTGTATCGAGAAACAAAAGGAAGAGGATGCTACATTTAGCGGTTCAAACGATATTGTCATCAGGAATGCATAGGGGTCACATGGACATCCCTGGTCCCTCTGTTGATCATTGATTTAGATCATGTCTAGAGCATTCCTGAGCCGTGAGAGGATACACTTAAGGGTATGATGAGAGCGATCATTCGTAAGACGGAATCACAGTAGAGAAAGAGAAAGCCGGAATGTTCCGCGGAGAGATCCGAAGTTGTTCGGAGAAAGAATAAAGGAAAAGACCCGAAAAAGTGTTTCCGGATAAATGGGAATTTAAATATATATTTATTATATGTTAATTGTGAATTAATATATTCTAAATAATATATTAACTTCCACACTCCCGGCAGGGATTCCTAGCCGGATATCAACTTCCACACTCCCGGCGGGATCGGGGAGCCGGAGGTCTCATCGTGCACCGTATGTGTACGAAGACACGAGACGCAACACTTGGGGCGCTTAAATGTCGTGAGCCGGAGCTGTTGCACGACGAAGATGAAGAAGGAGCAAGGGGTGACCTGCGAGGAGCTTCGCGACCTTAAGGTCGACTACGAGTATGACTACTTCAACCATGTTCCTCGCGGAACGTTAACCGCGTACGGTCTATAAGGGTATGTATTCTCTATGCATCGGCTGTTACCGCATTACTACATAGATAGATCCTAGGCAGTTTTGGGGTTACATCGTAGAAACTTTTTTTTTGCTGCGATCCCTAACTGTGGTATCAGAGCCAGGTTTATGCGTAGGAGTGCTGTACGGCCAGTACGCACAAGTTTTGTGCAGACATTTATCCCTTAGTTGTTACCCTCTAACGTGTACTTGTTTATATCGCAGTATTGTTTGATGAAGCGGCCCGGACCGACCTTACGCGTATTCGTACACGAGACTGGTTCCACGCTCAACATACGGCTTATACCGTATAAGTGGATAGCGGGTGTCTGTCTCTCATTCAATAGTTGATATAGCATTTACAACGGATGGTCCCGAAAGAGGTGTAGTAGAGACAACTATCAGATCCATGTTGTGGTTGGAAAGTTCATAGTTTAGGAACGTCTCTATTGCGAAAGCCCTAACAACCACGTAAAACTTGTAATAGATAAAGTAGAGGCGTCTAACTTTATTTTGCAGGGGGGATGTGATTATGATATGGCAATAGTCGTTACGAAGGTAAAGTAGTTTACTTTTCTGTTACTAAGTAGTATAGTAATAGTCATCATTCCGATGAACGACCTGGTAGAGGCGTCGTGGACTTGGCGTCAAACCAAGGGCGGGATGGAGATCATGCCAGAGCGCTCAATGGAGATCAAGGCGCAAGAAAGACCATATCATATCACATTATACATATGATGTTGATACCTGTTTTATATCTTATTGTGTGCTAGTATTTAGATACTCAACGGTAGCAAAAGATAATCCCTATTGAATTCCAATGTTCCGTGTTCCCCTTGTGTGTGCATCACCAAGAAAGTTCTTTGGTATGAGGCGCCCTGCGGTGAGTAGGAGTCAGACATATCTACGTTTGCATACAATGGCTGTAAGCCATGTTGCACAGGGAATACACACAAGTTAGATTTGGCGAGCCTAGCACGTTAGAGAAGCGTGGCCTCAGAACACAAGAGATCGAAAGATCGAGCATGAGTCACATAGATGATGTGATTGACATTGTTGAATGTCTACCTTTGATACTGCACTGATGGCCGTGACGATCGGGGGAGGTGCAGAGGATAGGGATCATGTGATCACTAAAATCGTCCAGGGGATGACAATTTTAGTGGAGACCAATTATAAATTGATCTTTTATTATAAACTTAGTCTAGATGTCTGTTTGCAAATATCTTAGCCTATCCCATTGAGGTCCTTTGCGATCATGGGAATATATTGCTTAATTAGGAACTTAGCAAAAGGGTCCAACTTCATAGATTAATACCCATGCCTGAGGGATATCCTCGTAAAAGGTGATCTTCTCTTCTTGATACAATAACCATTAGGAGATAATTCGATGACTCCGGTTTTGTTTGCAAAAACACTTAGTGATCTTGCATTAGAGTTGAGAACTCTTAGAAGGGCTTGATTGCAAATGGAGGTCATGGATGAAAAAGGTACATGTTAGATATACAAAATTATAAATGTGGTTTTTGCAAAACTCATTGCAGTTTGCAAAGTATTTGATACTTGTCCCGTTTTGTGAAAACAGGATGATCTGCTTGAGAATTGTTGGTTTTGAGGCAACATGACGGCAAGCAAAACAGTTGATGGCCGGCATCACCTCTTCCCTCAAAGTTTATCATTTGGATTAGTGGAGTTGAATATAAATTTGTAATCCTAGTTTGTTTATCTTGCTTTTGGCAAGATGATTATTCATATGAACAAGTTACAAGCCAGTTTGTACTATTCTTATGAACAATACCTTATGGTCACATTATGATTATAAATAAGTTATTCTCATCACTATGTTAATGATAATGGTTTAAACATTTATAAAGGATTAGAATGCTAATAGATATCCAAAGTTTAATAATTAAATGACACTACAGTTTAAGTCATTTTGGTTATTGCAGGTTCTTTATGAAAGATCGGGGTCCTAGATGCTTAATCTAGAGACTTTGCAAAACCATCCCTCTTCGGCAGAATGACTAAAACTCCGCACTCTGGTAAAACGGTGATATGCGAAGAAATGTTGAATCTTATACATAGTGATGTATCGTATTTTCAACAAGTAGTGGAAATCATTTATTGTGGACTTACGTGAATAAGCGTATTTACTTAATGAAATATGAGTTTGAAAGATTTGAATTGTTCAAATGAGTTCATAACTAAATGGGATATTGAATTAACTGAATTAAAAAGTCTCTTTGATTTGATCGACATGACTAAAGTATTCAAGTTAAGTTTAGCATAAAAGGGACTTGGGAAAGATGTTTCACAAATTATGATAATTGGATGAATTCAAACTTTGTTGAAATATCTAAACATCATAATCATTATGTATTAAGATACATATGGTATAGTATTATCTCTTATCGGGGTTATAATTATCGTTTAGGGTTAAAGATCAAAATAAGCAAACACTCATTTGAAATACAAAGGAACATCTAAAGATTCGTGGAAACAACACCATAAGTGTTATGGCAAGTTCGAGTTTCTGGAGATTTCGATAAGTCGAAATCGTGGCGAATAAAACAAGTCTTTTAGAGCATTCTTAGGAAGCTATGAATGCATCTTCCACAAGGGGCAAAACTATTGTTGTCCAAAGTCAATGTGTCTTGATGAAGATATAGGTGGAAGAAAGTAAAAGATCAAAACAAGGTATTTGACCTTACCTCCAAATTGTTGAGTGGCGCAGCAGAATTTGTTTCGTGAATCCAAACTCTACAAATAGAGGAGAAACTGTTGATAATGATCATAAAGTTTGAAGTAAATACTTTTACTTAAAGAAAGTAGGATTCAACTATATATTCTACAAGTTTGTGGAATTATAGTTGATTCACTTGTCATGTTTTGAACAAGACATACCTACGAATTACAAAGAAGCGTGATGGACCTAAGTATGAGAAATGAATAGTCATTGAAATCTCGTTGCTGGAATTCTCGATTTGTTCAAAGAATTTTGGAATGTCCAAGATTATCGAGAGGACCTAGATTTGAGTGGGAGCAAACCAGCTTGGCTAATTCATAATATGTTGCTGACATATTTTGAGTGGGAGCTAAGTAAAATCCCTGGATCTCAAACATGAATGTCATATTTGAGTGGGAGCGTGAGATCATTCTGGGATATGTGGACATATGTGAATGATTGGTGTTAATAGTATTTAAGTTAGGATGAAATTGAAGTTATTAAACAAAAGATCTACCGAGATAGATTGGTGAGTTTGATAAACACTAAATGTCGAATGCTTCTTGGACTTGATTCTGAAAGATGTTCAGAATGTCCTAAGCAAGATTTTGAAGAAGCTCAGAATGGAAGAAGGTGATGGCTCTATGTATGGCGCCAGAAAAATGCTGGAGCATGGTTGATGTAGAGCTCGTTGGGAACCCCAAGAGGAAGGTATGATGAGCACAGCAGCAAGTTTCCCTTAGTATGAAACCAAGGTTTAATCGAACCAGTAGGAGCAAGGAAACACCCCAAAGGTGTTACTAGCTGAGCTTTGGCAGGGCACACTACCGGTGCTAGTAGCAACGTGGAGACCTGCACAACACAACCACAGAACTTTGTCCCCAACTTGCGATGAGGTTGTCAATCTCACCGTGTTTTGTAGAAAACAAAGGATTAAACGTATCGAATGGAAAGAAGTAATAGTTTGCAGAAAGTAAACACAAAGCAGTAAAAGATTGTAGATTGTATGTAAAAGACAAGGACCGGGATCCATAGTTCACTAGAGGTGGCTCTCCTTAAGATAAATAACATGCTGGGTGAACAAATTACAGCGGGGCAATTGACAAACATCGAGAAAGCAATACATGCATATACTAATCATCTTGACTCCTTTGAGACTTGATTGGGCATTACAACATTATACATACACCGCCATCCAACTGCATCTATGACTAATAATCCACCTTCAGGTTATCATCCGAACCCCTCCAAAGATTAAGTTGCAAGCAATAGATTATTGCTTTACGAACTACGGTAAAGTAAACAATACGATTGTTCTATGAACAAAGGATTGTTGTTTTCTCCTAGTAGCAACAACACATCTAGTACCTTAGAGATTTCTGTCACTTCCCAGTTACGAGGCATGAACCCACTATCGAGCATAAATACTAACTCTTGGAGTTGCTAGCATCTACTTGGCCAAGATAGCTACTAACAATGGAAAACATGCAAGATCACAAATAACAAAGACATGATAGAATCAATAATCAATCTGAAATAGCATCTCAATATCCATCGGATCCCCGCAAACACAACATGAATGATTACAAATAGATGATCTTGATCATGAACGGAGCTCACAAGATCTAAACATGAAAGCACAAAGGAGGAGAACCAGCCATCTAGCTACTACATGGATCCATAGTCCAAGGATGAACTACTCACGCATCACACTAGAGGCTTGCATGGTGATGAAGAAGGCCTCCAGGGTGAATTCCCCTCTCCGGCAGGGTGCCGAGAAGAGCTTCAGATCCCTCCCGATCTAGGGATGGAGATAACGGCGGCTACAGACTCTTTCGTGGATTTTTGATCGGGCCCTTAGGGTTTTAGTCCCGAGGGCATCTTATAGGCGGAAGGGGAGGCCGAGGGGGTGCTAGGGGCCACCACACCACCCCCTGGCGCGGGCCAAGCCTGGCATCACGACCAGGTGGTGTGGCCCTCGCCCTCTCGTCTCGCCTTCGCATCCGACTCCGGAAAATAGGCATTTTGGCTTTTGTCCTGTCCCAATTCGAGAATATTCATTTTCGACTTTTCCCGAACCAAAACAACAGAAAATGTAGCCGCACTGTGGCTCTTGTTAATAGGTTAGTCCAAGAAATCATATGAAAAGTACTCCAAAGTGTGGGCAAAACACAAGAAAGTGGATAAAACCAAGCATGGAACATCAAAAATTATAGATACATTTGCAATGTATCAGAAGGTAAGAAAGAAGTTCTCACCATATGAAGCATTGAGTTAGTATTGCAACTATGGTTGAAAGAAAGAGATGCGTTGCATCTCCTATGCCTCAGTCATAGGTTCTTCCATATAACCATGTTGTATACTCGACGTAATGTGACCCGAAGTTCTGGTTGGTAGGACAAAGTATTAACTATAAGAACATGTCTTTAAGTGATTCCTGAGTTGATCACTGAACCAGAATTAAGTTTGTACATAAATGGCAAGGAGCAATGTAACTGGCATAGTTACATTTCATGCACTAGGATCTACATAGATATAGAAGTATAAAAGGTCCATCTGATGTGATGTATAATGTTATGGCGGGGCTAGTTCGCTTTTAACATAGAATTATGTGTCCCAGGGCCCAGTGCCCATGAGAAAGCCCTCGAGGTTGATCGAAAGTCACTGTAAGCTCCTGGAATCCGGCCTCGTTCTATTGCCATGAATATAGTATATACCCAAAGGATAGCAAAGTGTGTTTCAAAGTTTAGATGACAACGGTGAAAACAACCGTCATCATAAACACTAGAAACAAAGTCTCACTTTGTCGCCAAACAAATACTTCGACCCATTATACGATAATGGTGTGAATGTCAAAATTAGGAAGACATTAACGATTTGCAAAAGGCATAATGATCTGGTAAAACAGAATATGGACATGACGTTTCCCATGAGCATGCATGATCTGTAAACGCATATGGTATATGGTTTATACGAGTAAAATGCAAGCTGGATTATTTGTACTCTAGTGTAAGTGGGAGACTGAAGGAGATAAGCCCTAGAGGCAAATAATAAATAGGTTTTTATTGTCATATCTCAATTAGTTTATAATAGTTTCATATTGTGCTAGAACTGTGCCAAGTAGAAACAACAGGTGTGGTATGAAACAACCAAGTCCCTAGTAGCCTCTATTTATACTAGTTTGTTGGTCATGAAGATGATCTGGGTTTCAAGATCATGGGCATTTATGCTGACTGACAACGGGATCATATCATTGGAGAATGATGTGATTGGACATTCCTCAAAGGATTGCAACACGATCAAGTCATATAGTTCATTGTTGCAACAACTATACCTAGACTCCTTCTCCTTAGACCATGAGCTCATATTACTCACTGTTTCTCGAGACTGCTTTGACTACATCAACCATCATCTGGTAATACGGTGGCCATAAAGGTGTATGTTGGGTATTCCAAAGGAACAGTTGATGACATGTGAGTACAAGACCGGGATTTGTTCACCCACATGACGGGTAAAGATACATACGACCGGCTTGGTGAGATTACATCCATATATGTTGCAACATGTGACTAGGTCACGGGGATGTAATATCACGGTAACAAGAAATCAGAACTTGTTGTGAACGAGATTGAACAAGGTATGAGATACCAATGATCAGATCTCGGACAAGTTGTATCGAGAAATAAAAGGAAGAGGATGCTACATTTAGCGGTTCAAACGACATTGTCATCAGGAATGCATAGGGGTCACATGGACATCCCTGGTCCCTCTGTTGATCATTGATTTAGATCATGTCTACAGCATTCCTGAGCCGTGAAAGGATACACTTAAGGGTACGATGAGAGCGATCATTCGTAAGACGGAATCACAGTAGAGAAAGAGAAAGCAGGAAATGTTCCACGAGGAGATCCGAAGTTGTTCGGAGAAAGAATAAAGGAAAAGACCCGGAAAAGTGTTTTCGGATAAATGGGAATTTAAATATATATTTATTATATGTTAATTGTAAATTAATATATTCTAAATAATATTTAAGTTAAGATTTATAAAAGCAACTTTTATATTAGGCCGAATCCCAGAGGAAAAAGACCTAGAATAAAAGCTGCAGAAAAATAAAGGGAAAAATGAAAAGAAAGGTACCGGGGCGGTTTTATTAATCTGCTGCAGGGGCGACCACGCCGGGCCACCACCACGGGCCGGAGGAGCTGGGCTGGGCTGACCCACCCGGGCTCACCTCAGGTCAGCCAGGCGGCAAAGCTAGGTTGGGGGCACCGAACCCACCCAAGCCGAGCCTTGCTGGATGGCTGGGTCAAGGTGGGCCGTGAGGCCCACCCGCCACGCCATCCACTGCTGCTGCCTCCTTTTTCTTTTATTAAGTATTTTCTATTTTGACTATTTTGAGTTTCTATTTTGACTATTATTGTTGACGATACCAGATTTTCCTTGCCTATTAGTCCCACATGGCTAACCTAATGGGGAGGGTACACCCCCTCCGTCTATATAAAGGGGTGCCCATGGGTGGGGTTAAACAAACAACTTGAGAAGTCATTTGGTTGACTTTCACCCTCCCTCTCACTATACCTTGTGACCATGACCCCAAGTCTAGGCTGTGCGATCGAGTCACACCTGCAGCATGCCATCCATGAGTGAGTAATCCCTCGCAGTCATCGCCATCATCATCACCATCGCTTCTCCATCAACCATCCATGATTCCCCCATCCATGAGTGAGTAATCCCTCGCAGTAGGCTATGGGGATGGTAGGGATTGGATGAGATCGTTCATGTAATTGCATAAGATTATTAGGGCATTGGTGCCTAGTATCTATTGTTAGTGCTTTTTGACATTGTTGCAACTTGTTATGCTTAATGCTTGTCACTAGGGCCCGAGTGCCATGATTTCAGATCTGAACATGTTATTGATTCATGATGATAAGTATTGTTTATGATCTTACCTACAAGTTGTATACACATATTATTGTCCGGAACCAAAGGCCCCAAAGTGACAGAAATCAGGATAACTGGAGGGGATGGCTATGATGTGAGGATCACGTGTGTTCATGGAGTGTTAATGCTTTGCTCTGGTGCTCTATTAAAAGGAGCACCTTAATTGCCAGTATTTTCCCTAGAGGCCCCGCTGCAACAGGCTGGCAGGACAAAAGATGTTGTGCAAGTTCTCATTACGAGCACGTATGACTATATACGGAACACATGCCTATGATTATTTAGTACTTGGATGCTTTACCTTATTTATCTGCAAATGCCCTATATCTTGATTGCTATATGAATTGTCTTGTCCATGCAATGTCCGTCTGTCCATCCCTATGCCTACCACGCTTTAATCCTACTGTTTACTGCAATTGTTACTACTGTCTTTACCTTTAGTTACTGTTTTTTACTTTGCTATTGCTACTACAAAACTGTTGCTACTGATAAACTACTGCGAGCAAGATTGTTTCTAGGTGCAGCTGAATTGACAACTCATTTGTTAAGGATTATAAATATTCTTTGGCTCCCCTTCTGTCGAATCAATAAATTGGGTTTTACTTCCCTCGAAGACTGTTGTGATCCCGTATAATTGTGGGTCATCAAGACTATTTTCTGGCACCGTTGCCAGGGAGCATAACTCTGTTTATCAAGTTCACTTGGAATCACTATTGTTCGCTGCTATTGATTCATCATGGGTAAATCTCGTGATGGAAAGGTTCCTATATTACCATCCACTACAAGGAGAGGTACAGTTCTGAACACCTATGTTGCTCTTGATTCACCATATGTGCTGAGTAAGCTCCTTACACCACCACCACATACACATGCTACACATACTGCTACTTCTGCTGAAGATAAAACTTCTGATACTTATGATGATGCTTCTACTGTGCTTGATAAGAGTAGTTCATTAGGTCCTTTCCTAGATGCTACGATTGCTAGAACTATGGCTGGAAATACTGAACTCCTAATGAAGATACTACTACACCTGTTAGTTCACCTGAGTCTAGAGAGAGCTATGATATTGAAGACGAATATATATAAATGACTGATGAATTTATTAAAGATGCCAAAACACTCATGGTAGGAGTGCTATTAAGAGTCTTCTTGAGAAACATAATGTTAGACCTAAATTATCTCCTAATTCTAAGTTTGCTACATCTCCCATAAACATTAAAGATAAGGATTATGATTTCTCTCTTGATTTATCTTACATAACCATTGTTGAGAAAGAACCTTTTTGTGGGACTAAAAATGAAAGTGTTGTAGCACATATGACTGAGCTTTCTACCATGAGTGGCCTATTTTCTGATGATATTAAGATGCGCACCTACTTTGTTGCTAAAATTTTCCCTTTTTCACTGAAAGGAGAAGCTAAAGCTTGGTTTAATAATTTACCTCCTGGATCTATTGATAGCCTTGATTGCTTGATTGATACTTTCTTTCAGAAATATTTTTCTCCTAGTGCTAGACCTGCCATTTTGCAGGAACTTTTTGATTTTAAACAAGGAGAAAAGGAGATATTGCCTGAATCATGGGCAAGGATTTGTGCATTGATTCATGCACAACCTGTGTGTCCATTACCTAAAAATGAGCTTATTGATATATATTATAATGGACTAACTGAAGAATCTAGGACATACCTGGATAGTTGTGCTGATTGTGTTTTCAGGAAGAGAACTCCCAAAGAAGCTGAGGAATTAATGGCTAAAATAAGCAAGAATTACGATGACTGGACTTCACCTGAGTCAACTACACCTGAGCCAACTATGCCCGAGCCAACTATGCCCGAGCCAACACCAACACCAAAGAAGAGGGGAATGATTGAACTAAATGATGAAGTGATGAAGGAAGCTAAGAGATGTCTCAAGGAGAAGGGTACTAAATCTGAAGATGTGAAGAATCTACCTCCTATAGAAGAATTATGTAAGCCAATCTCCCACTCATCCGCTATTGAGGTACACTCTCTCCAACATTTTGATGAAGGTGATATTCCTTATTCTAAACCTCCCGATCAATGCTTAGAAGAATTTGATATCTTTGTTGTTAAGCAAGATAATTTTAATAAAGAGTGCAGAATCATTTAATGGAAAACTCTAGAGCTATTATAGAGTTGAGGGATATTGTGGAAAGAACCTCCAATGATGTTAAAATGCTTGTTAAACATTTCCAAATGGTTCAAACTCAAATTGATCGGCTTATTAAAGTACAAAAATATTTGCTAGTTAATGCTTCTAAAGAAAAACATGCTTATGAAATTAGAGCTAGAAGTGGTGCTGCCACTCAGGATCCTTTATATCTTGAGGGGCATCCTAAAAGAATTGAGCAGGATTCCCAACAAATTGAAAATAGTGGTACTTCTTCTAAGAGAAAGAAAAATAAACATAAAATAGTTGTAGAACCTTCTGAAACTGCTAAAGATCCTAATAGTATATCTATCTCTGATGCTGAAACTGAGAGTGGTAATGAGAAAAATGATGCTCCTGATAAACAAGAAGTTGAAGAAGAACCTGAAAGACACACTAAGAATACTAAATATACTAAGGAAGATTTTATTGATAAGAAACATGGTAGTGAAAGAGAGCCTTGGGTCCAAAAACCAATGCCTTTTCCTGATAAGAAACACAAGTCTAAGGAAGAAGAACACTATAACAAGTTTTGTGAGTGGATGAAACCTTTATTTTTGCAAATTCCTTTAACTGATGCTATTAAATTACCTCCTTATTCAAAGTATATGAAGGTTATTGTTTCTAATAAAAGGAAGATCCCTAATGAGGAAATTTCTACTTTGCTTGCTAATTATTCCTTTAATGGTAAGGTTCCAAAGAAACTTGGAGACCCAGGGATTCCAACTATTCCATGTTCTATTAAAAATAATTATGTTAGAACTGCTTTGTGTGATTTGGGAGCAGGAGTTAATGTTATGCCTTTTTCTCTCTACAAGAGACTTCAATTGGAGAAACTATTACCAACTGATATATCTTTACAAATGGCTGATAAATCTACCACTATTCTTGTTGGTATATGTGAGGATGTTCCTGTTCAAGTGGCTCATAATTGCTTGATATTAACTGACTTTGTTGTGCTTGAAATGCCTGAAGATGATAATATGTCTATTATTCTTGGGAGACCTTTTCTTAATACTGTAGGTGCTATCATTAATTGTAATCAAGGAAAGGTAACTTTTAATGTTAATGACAAGGAGCATACAGTCTATTTCCCCAAGAAAATTGATAGGACTTATGGCTTAAATTCAATTGAAAATATTGAGGGCATCCAAGTTGGGGAAATATATTGTCCCATACCACGAGAAAAATATGAAACTATTATGATTGGGACTATTGCTATCAGAGTCGAGGTAACATAATTAGTGGAATGCAAAGTTCTGTTTCATATAAAATTGTTTTGGTAACAAGACCTGATCAACCTTGTTAACAAAGGGATTTTAATGAACAAAACAATGTTTTCACCATGATTATCTTTGCTTACTTTTGTTTTATCCATTTTAATTTTTGCTTTCACTTTGTTTACTTTTCTATTTTGTTAGTTGTTTGCATATTATTGTGTCTTAGAACTTCTGAAGTTTAGGTTTTCTTTTGTTATTGCATCATTCCAATATTGTCTTTCTGCCAGAAAATCATTCATCAATACCTAAAAATTGCTCAAAAATAAAGTTTATCGAAAAATTCCAGAAAAATCATATTAATTTTTTCATCAAAAGAGGGGAAGAGAAGTACCTAGAGTGACCCAGGGAGGCCCACCAGGTAGGCACACCACCTAGTGGTGTGGCCACACTAGGGGCGCGCCTAGCCATGGTGTGGGCCACCCCTGGCCCTCCACTTATTCTCCTACCTGCCACTCCTTTCTCTCCCCCGAGAAAACACCAGTTCATTGCTCAAACCCGTGTTTTTGCTATTCTTGCTCGCGATTTTCGATCTCCTTGTTCAACCCATCTTTGTTGCTAAGATTTGGAGCATTTGTTCTCCGGTATGTGACTCCTCCGCTTGTCCAAGTAGATTTGTGATTAGTGGATTATATTTTGAGTATTTTGCTACTATAGGTGACAGGTTATGTGAGCTTGTAAGCTTGGTCAATGCTTACAGAAATTGTTTTGCTGCATGTTTAGGCCTCTTACAAGTCCCTATAAGTAGTTCCTTTCATTATGTAATCACTTTGCAATCACTTGTATGATGGTTGTCTAAAATTTTAGAAAAGGAGATGAATGAACACCAACTCAACCAACATGAATAAGGGTGCCCGAGGTTATGAAGGTTCACCGTGAGGAAGAAGTTTTCCCTTCTATTTATCCATGCCCCGAATTCATGAAGGCTGTAGGGATTTCTCAAGATTTCCATACTTTAATTTCTAATGCAGGATTGGAGTGTTTTGTGGAAGATGAACCTTACCAATATGTGAAACTAATTATGTCTATGGTGCATGATTTTCGATTTAGTTGCTCCTTGCCTAACCCCATGGTTCATTACAAAATTTACAATATAGCTGTTGATCTCCCTTTTGATGATTTTTGTGCAGCTATTAAAGTACCGCAGTGGGGTTCGTGTGAAAGGATTAGAGAGCGGCCTACACCACTCATGGACTTGTATGCAGAGATTTGCCAAGGGAGCAACTTCTCAAAGGAAAGTGGTAAAATTCGTAATATTCACCTCCCGTCTATTCGATACTTTGCCTACTTTATTGCCAAGTGCGTTCTTTCTAGGAAAACTGCTAGTAAATTATCCTCATATGATCTAGCCTTCATGTCAGCTGCCTTAAAAGAAGATAGGACTTAGAATTTGGGTGCTTTGATAGCTTTCCGTCTTGCTGCTAACCGCGAGAAAGGTGGAATTTGTGGAGGCCTCATCGCCTCTCGGTTATTAGCTTTGCAAGGTGTAGCGCCTCATCATTCAGACCTACATATTCCCATAGAGAGGCTTGATCTTAATTCCATGATGAAACATAAATTCGTTTCTTCCTGGGCTAATTTGAGTGATTTATCTTATGAAATAACCTTTCTCAAGGCTGGTTGGAGAAGGGGTAAGTCCGAGCGTGTTATTCTTTTGCCTGCGCCTGTTTTGTTTAACCTTGATACCAGGGTAGGATGGTCACTCATTGAGGAAGAGCTCGATACTTATTTGGGGGATCTCTCCCAGCAAGAGCAGGATACTGGAAGGGAGGTTACAGATGATTCGGTCCAGCCCTCAAACGAGGGGGAGTCTTCGTACCAGCAGTCTGCCTATGATTGGGGAGTTTCTTCTTCTTCGCGAGGGCCTAACTATGATCATTCTTATGATGACCCGCTAGCTTGGGGTTCCTACCCGCGTTGGGGTTGATACCCACTTAGGCCAAAAGCCTAAGCTTGGGGGAGGTATACCGACATCACACTCATCTACATATCATGTTCAGTCGGTACTTTGCATATCCATGTTTCATTTTCTTTTTAGTTTTTGTTCTTGCATTATTTCTATTTTCCAAACACAAAAGACCAAAAATATTTTCGTTATTTCTCTTTGTTTTCTTCTTTATCTTTTAGCCTTGGTTTTCCTCATCCTTTTTAGCTTTGTTTTGATTATTCGAAAAACCCAAAATGATTTCACTTTGCTTGCTTATCCCTTCGGTTCTTGCCTTTAAAAATCAAAAACCCAAAAATATTTGTTGTTCTTCTCTGGTTTTGTAAAGTTTGTTGCAGGGTTCAGCGGTCCTTAGTGACTCCTTGGAGTTTGGTTTTATCTTATTATTCAAGTCACACAAGTGAAAGGCAGTGATGATTTATGACAACTCGAGGTGTGGTAAGAGGTTGGTATGAACTCTATTTGTTTTAATTTTTGTACATATACTCATCATTGTGAGCATGCGTAGTCTGTTTATGTAAGGTGTGTGCTATTTAATGGATACTTAGTAGTCCTTGCTTTCTTATGATCAGTTCCAATCCATTATAGTTCGTAACATGTCATATAAATGTTTGCTCGCATTGTTCTATTCATAACTTGGTATGACATCGTTGTGTGCTCCTCCGAATGTTCTATTTGAATCGACTTGGCACATGCTCACGCATGCATATGACTAAACAAAAAGTCAGTTAAACCTCGATGATTTATTCTGCCTCAAAGTTCTTGTGTCACTTTTATGCCACTATTAATTTTGTTTTGTCGCAAGCATGATTATGACAGTTACCGCTCTCTCGATTGTCGCTCCCTTTATATTGCTAGCCTTCACTTGTGCTGAGTACTTTACTCGTGCATCCAACTCCCTAAAACCAAAGTTGTTAAAAAGAGTCCACCATATCTACCTATTAGCTTTATTGCTATTCCTTGCATATTTATTATGCTTTGTTTTCTTCCAATAAAAAATGTTTGCTTGTTATGTGAAAATTAGTTAGTAATCTCTCACGAACTTGATGGAACACTTTACTTTCTTACACTTAATAAACTTGAACCATTGTGCCCATCTATGTTGCGTATATGCTTGCGCTTTGTAAGTTGTGAATTAGCAGAACCATGTTATCATGGGGAACGCTTTCAACGTTGCACTTTATTTAGTTGATATCATGTTCTTTTGCTTATGAATCACGGCGGTGTGAAATTAAAGGGGAGCTTGTAAGGCTCATGGAGTTCGTATATGTGTTAGAGAAACGCCTGGGCGGCTGGTCTAAGCCATGCCTAATCATGGTGGAAACCTGCAGCATAACCATAGTGAGCAATCTGTGAAGCATCCTCAATAAAAAACCCTATGCAAATAGGAAAGGAAAAAAGAGAAAAATAAGAAGCCTATGAAAATAGGAAATAAAAGGATCGCTGAGATGCTCATTGTCTGCTTGCCTTGTCATTTTGATATGGGAAAGCTTCCGGATCATTGGGCAAGGGGTACCCCGTTGGCGGTTCTCTATGATACACATGCACTTACAATGACAAGAACTTACTTGTGACTAAAGTTGAGTAGCATGAGGAACGGTACTCGTAAGCAAGGGGCATGAAATTTTCAGCTTATAACTTGTCAAGCATATCCTCATATTTGCTCACTTTAACCTTAATCACCTAAAGATGCTTATGATAGGGGCAATGAGAGCTCAAAGCTAATGAGTACCATACTTTCAACATTTGGAAGCCTTTCAAAATTTTCAAATATTTTCTTTCACTCTTATGTTGAGTCACCATTTATTCTTTGAGCACTTTTCCAAGAGCATAGTTATCATTCTTAGTGTAATGTACTTTTCCCAAGACACGGTTAATTATGACATAACTTTGACCCTTGTATCTTTGATGTTTTTATTTAATTTCTAGTCTTCACTTAAACTTCAGAGGTGCCTTGGCATTTATGTTTTGCTCCAAGAAAGGCAAGCGAGACACCACTTTATCATATCTTCTTATGAGCACTACAATCCTGCATATACTTATGTGTCATTTTGCTTATTATTAATGGGTTGGAATCTCTTCATAGCTTGCATGCCTACTGGGTAAACTTATTTGCATACTCTTTATTATGAATTTCCTAAGTATTTGATCATATGCTGGGAATATATACATCTTATGAAGCAAATGTGTTCGTGAAAGTTTCTTTTATCACACTCAGTTTTCAACTAAATTGCTTGAGGACAAGCAATAAGCTAAGCTTGGGGGGAGTTGATACGTCCAAAACGTATCTACTTTCCCAAAAACTTTTGCTATTGTTTCTTCTCTAATTTGTGTGATTTGGATACAACTAATGAGGACTAACGATGTTTTCAGCAGAATTGCTTTGGTGTACGTTTTTGTGCAGGAAATCAACTTTTAGGAAAAATCCCGGAAAATATCGCAAAACTCCTATTTTACCAGAAGACTCACGGAGCCAGAAGATGAGACGAAGAAGAGCCACAAGGGGCCCACACCACCTGGCCGCGTGGGCCAGGCCAGGCCGCGCCAGGGGTGGTGTGGCCGCCTCGGACTCCGCCTCGACCCCTCCTTTCGTATAAGCCCTCTGACCTAAAAACCAGATGGGGGGTTCGACGTTTTTCCAGATAGAGTTCCGCTGTGCTGCCACCACCAGATACCGCGATTCGGAACCAGAAACTCCGTTCTAGCACCCTACCGGGATGGGGAATTGGAGGAGATCATTGCCATCATCATCACCATCGCTTCTCCATCAACCATCCATGATTCCCCCATCCATGAGTGAGTAATCCCCCGTGGTAGGCTATGGGGATGGTAGGTATTGGATGAGATCGTTCATGTAATTGCATAAGATTGTTAGGGCATGGTGCCTAGTATCTATTGTTAGTGCTTTTTGACATTGTTGCAACTTGTTATGCTTAATGCTTGTCACTAGGGCCCGACTGCCATGATTTCAGATATGAACATATTATTGATTCATGATGATAAGTATTGTTTATGATCTTACCTGCAAGCTGTATACACATATTATTGTCCGAAACCAAAGGCCCCGAAGTGACAGAAATCGGGATAACTAGAGGGGATGGATATGATGTGAGGATCACGTGTGTTCATGGAGTGTTAATGCTTTGCTCCGGTGCTCTATTAAAAGGAGCACCTTAATTGCCAGTAGTTTCCCTAGAGGCCCCGCTGCAACGGGCTAGCAGGACAAAAGATGTTGTGCAAGTTCTCATTACGAGCACGTATGACTATATACGGAACACATGCCTATGATTATTTAGTACTTGGATGCTTTACCTTATTTATCTGCAAATGCCCTATATCTTGATTGCTATATGAATTGTCTTATCCATGCAACGCCCGTCCATCCATCTCTATGCCTATCGTGCTTTAATCCTACTGTTTACTGCAATTGTTACTACTGTCTTTACTTTTACTACCGCTATCACTTTGCTATCGCAACTACAAAACTGTTGCTACTGATAAACTACTGCGAGCAAGATTGTTTCCAGGTGCAGCTGAATTGACAACGCAGTTGTTAAGGCTTATAAATATTCTTTGTCTCCCCTTGTGTCAAATCAATAAATTGGGTTTTACTTCCCTCGAAGACTTTTGCGTCCCCTATACTTGTGGGTCATCAGTACCCCACCCAGACGGCCCCCTAACATCCCTCAGCAGGAGCACGGGAGCGTCCTCACCATCCGGGAGATACCATCCTGGGCACAGCCCTCCATGAACCATCATCAACAAAGAACTGTACAAGTGATACGTTGTAAATGTATCTATAATTTCTGATGTTCCATGCTTGTTTTATATCAACTATCTTATGTTTTGTCTATGTTTTGAGATACTTTTATGCATTTTCTGAAACTAACCTATTAACAAGATGTCGCAGTGCCAGTTGCCTGTTTTCTGCTGTTTTTTGGTTTCAGAAAAGCTCATAAAGAAATATTCTCAGAATTGGACGGGACAAAATCCAAAGTTCCCATTTTACCAGAAGACTCACGAAGTCAGAAGACGAGACAGAGAGGGGCCACGAGGGGCCCACACCACCTGGTGGCACGGGCCAGGCTAGGCCGTGCCAAGGGGTGGTGTGGCCGCCTCGGGCGCCCATCGACCTTGCCTCTTTGCCTATAAAAGCCTCCCGGTATGAAGACCCTAGGCACCCGATCAGCATACCACGAAAAATTCCGCAGTGCCGCCGCCACCGAAGAGGAGATTCGGGGGATAGAAGTCTCTGTTCCAGCACCCTGCTGGGACGGGGAAGTGCCCCCGGATCCATCTCCGTCGACTCCACCGCCATCTCCATCACCATTGCTAACTCCCATGATGAGGAGGGAGTAGTTCTCTCTCGAGGCTAAGGGCTCTACAAGTAGCTATGTGTTCATATCTCTCTCTGTATGCGTGATCTTATTGAGATCATGAGCTTTGTAATCTAGGATATATTCTGCTACTCAAGTGCTTTAATTAATCTCTGCTTATCCCCACGTGTGTGAAGTTGATAGTGTGCACACCGTGTGGCACTTTGGCTAAGGTTACATAAATACTTATCATGAGTATAATTTGAGTTGGATGTCTCTATGAGATTGTGGTGTTTGTTGGAACCATCTAGCACTCAAGGTGATAGTGAGGGGTTATCTAGATGGGGAATGCGAACTTTAAGGTGTGCTATTATAGCCCTACATCGTCCAATCGGAGAGTAGTTCAAGGTAGCATCATGAAGAGAATATATTTATATGAGAGTGTCTACTAGTGAAAGTATGATCCCTAGGCCTTGTTTCTAAGCATTGAAACACCGTTTACAATCAGTTCTGTTACATGTTTGCTTGGTGCCACTCTTATTTCAGATTGCAATTACCACTTATAATCATCCATATTACTTGTATTTAACTATCTCTTCGCTGAACTAGTGCACCTATACACCTGACAAGTGTATCGGGTGTGTTGGGGACACAAGAGACTTCTTGTATCTTGATTGCAGGGTTGCTTGAGAGGGATACCTTTGACCACTTCCTCCCTGAGTTCGATAAACCTTGGGTGATCCACTTAAGGGAAACTTGCTGCTGTTCTACAAATCTCTGCACTTGGAGGCCCAACACTGTCTACAAGAATAGAAGCATGCGTAGACATCAACAAGCGCAGCGTATCCAGCATATTCCAACAGTGTGTCGATGTGGACATAGGCTACCAACTACTGAAGGACATCCACCGGGGGGAGTGCGGACACCACACTTCATCTTGTGCAATAGTCGCCAAGGCGTTTCGCCATGGCTTCTATTGGCCCACCGCCCTCGAGGATGCCGAGTAGCTAGTCCGCGCATGCAACAGATGCCAGCGCTTCGGACAACTGAGGCACATGCCTGCTACGGTGCTCAAGACAATCCTGATCATGTGGCCCTTCATTGTCTGGGGCCTAGACATGGTCGGCCCCTTTAAACGGGCACGTGTGGGCATGACCCATCTGCTGGTGGCGGTGGACAAATTCACCAAGTGGATAGAGGCCAAGCCCATTCGGAAGCTGGACATGGCAACATTTGTCACCTTCTTCACGAACATCATTAACCGTTTCGGCTACCCCAACAACATTATCACGGATAACGGCACGAACTTCGCCAAGGGGGCCTTCGCCCGGTTCTACAGCAACAAGGGGATCCGGCTAGACCTAGCATCCAGCACACACCCGCAATCCAATGGGCAAGTCGAAAGGTTAAACGGCCTAGTGCTAGCCGGCATCAATCCACGACTCATCAAGCCTTTGGAGCGGTCTCCCGGATGCTGGATTGAGGAACTGCCGGCTATGCTGTGGAGCCTCCGCACCACCCCGTACTGATCAACCGGCTTCACCCAGTTATTCCTCCTCTAGGACTTGGAAGTCGTCCTCTCCACGGATATCGAGTTCGACTCACCCCACAAGCTCCTCTATGATGAGAAGGCCAACCAAGAGGCAAGGGAGGATGGCATAGACCTCCTCGAGGAGGCCTGCAAGTTGGCGTTGTCCAGATCGGCGCTATACCAGAAACACCCGCGTCACTACCATTCGAGCCAGATCTGACCCATCGCGTTCCGCGAGGGCGATCTAGTCCTCCGGCTGGTATAAGATATGAAGGGCATGCACAAACTGTCGCCACCTTGAGAGGGCCCCTTCATCATGATGACCCACAAGTATAGGGGTGTATCACAGTATTTTTGAGGGAAGTGAAACCCAATTTATTGATTTGACACAAGGGGAGCCAAAGAATATTTAGAAGCCTTAACAACTGAGTTGTCAATTCAGCTGCACCTAGAAACAATCTTGTTCATAGCAGTTTATCAGTAGCAACAGTTTTGTAATAGCAATAGTAAAGTAATAGCAGTAGTAAAGTAAAGACAGTAGTAACAATTATAGTAAATAGTAGGATTAAAGCGTGGTAGGCATAGGGATGGATGGCCGGGAGTTGCATGGACAAGAGAATTCACATGGCAATCAAGACATAGGGCATTTCCAGATAAATACGATAAATCATCCAAGTACTAAATAATCATAGGCATGTGTTCCATATATAGTCATACGTGCTCGCAATGAGAACTTGCACAACATCTTTTGTCCTGCCAGCCTGTTTGCAGTGGGGCCTCAAGGGAACTACTGGCAATTAAGGTGCTCCTTTTAATAGAGCACCAGAGCAAAGCATTAACACTCCATGAACACATGTGATCCTCACATCAAAGCCATTCCTCCGGTTATCCACATTGCTGTCACTTCAGGGCCTTTGGTTCCGGACAACAACGCGTGTATACAACTTGCAGGTAAGACCATAAACAATACTATCATAGTGAATCAATAACATGTTCAGATCTAAAATCATGGCACTCGGGCCCTAGTGACAAGCATTAAGCATAACAAGTTGCAACAAAGTCAAAAAGCACTAATAATAGATACTAGGCACCATGCCCTAACAATTTGGTGCCATTACATGAACGATCTCATCCAATCCCTACCATTCCCATAGCCTACAGCGGGGGATTACTCACTCATGGAGGGGATAAACATGTATGGTAGATGGAGAAGCGATGGTGATGATGATGGCGATGATCTCCTCCAATTCCCCATCCCAGCAGGGTGCCAGGACGGAGTTTCTGGTTCCGAATCACGGAATCTAGTGGCGGCGGCACAACGAAACTCTTTCTAGAAAAACGTCGAACCCCCCTTGGTTTTTAGGTCAAGAGGCAACTTATAGGCGAAGAGGGAGGCCAAGGGGGCAGCCGAGGCAGCCACACCACCCCCAGGCGCGGCCTGGCCCGCGCGACCAGGTGGTGTGGGCCCCTCGTGGCCCTACTCCGTCTCGTCTTCTGGCCCCGTGAGTCTTCTGGTGAAATAGGATTTTTGGCATATTTTCCGGGATTTTTCCTGATAGTAGATTTTCTTCACAAAAACTAGACACCAAGGTAATTCTGCTGAAAACAGCGTCAGTCTGTGTTAGTATCCAAATCATACAAGTTTAGAGGAAAAACAATAGCTAGTGTTCGGGAAAGTAGATATGTTTTGGACGTATCAACTCCCCCAAAGCTTAGCATATTGCTTGCCCTCAAGCAATTCAGTTGAAAACTGAGTGCGATAAAAGAAACTTTCACGAACACATTTACTTCATAAGATGTATATATTCTCAGCATATGATCAACTACTCAGGCAATTCATAATAAAGAGTATGCAACTAAGTTTACTTAATACTCATTGCAAGCTATGAAGAGCTTCTAACTCAAAAATAGTAAGTGGCATGAAACATAAACATGGGCAACATTGCAATGCTCATAAAAATGTATGATAGAGTGGTATCTCGCTTGCCTTTGATTATAGAGCAAACATAAATGCCAAGGCACCTCTGAAGTTCAAGTGAAGACTAGAAGTAAAGATATCAAAGATAAATGCATCAAAGTCATAACACAATTAATCAAGTTTTGAGACAAGCACATTACACTAAGAATGACAACTATGCTTTCAAGAAAGTGCTCACAGAATGTGTGGAGACTCAACAAGGAAATGAAAAGGTTTTGAAAAGTTTGAAAGGCTTCCAAATGCTGAAAGTATGGTACTTGTTAGCTTTGAGCTCTCATTGCCCCTATCATAGGCATCTTTAAATGGTTAAGGTGAAAGTGAGGTCCAATCTGAGTTATATGCTTGACAGACTATAAACTAGAAATGTCATGTCCCTTGAGTACGAGGGCCGCTCCTCATGCTACTCAAATTTAGTTACCGGTAAGTTCTTGTCATAGTAAATACATGCGTATCATAGAGAACTGCCAACGGGGTACTCCTTGCCCGATGATATGGAAGAATCCCCATATCAAAATGACAAGGCAAGCAGACAACGAGCATCTCAACAATCTTCTTATTTACCATGGTAAAATGGTGCCTTTTTCTCTCTTTCCTCTTTTCTCAGATCTTTTTTTCTTTTTCTCAATAGCTATCTATCCTTTTTTTATAAAGAAGAATGCTTCATAGATACTCATTATGGTTACGGTACAGGTTTCCACCATGATTAGGCATGGATTAGACCGACGGCCCAGGCGTTTCTCTAACACACATACATAACTCCATGGACTTACAAGCTCCCCTTTTATTTCACACCGACGACATCCGCAAACAAAAGAGCATGCTATCAACTAGGTTTATATTTACAGGTGTTGAAGCGTTCCCCGTGACAGCACGGTTCTGCTAATCCCCAGCCTATAATTTGCAAGCATATAACTTTCATAGACAGTCACAATGGTTTAGGTTTATTAAGTGCAAGAAATAAAGTGTGCCATCAAGTTCGTGAGAGCTTTACTAATTAACTTTCTCATAACAAGCAAACATTTTATTCGGAAGAAAACAAGGCATATTGAATATGCACGGAACAACAAATGATGCTAATAGGTAGATATGATGGACACTTTTGGCAATATTGGTTTTGGGGAATTGGAAACACGGGTAGAGCTCATACTCAGTGCAAGTGGAGGCTAGCAATAGTAAGGGAGCGACAAACGAGAGAGCATAACTGTCATAGTCATGCTTGCAACAAAACAGGACTAATCATGGCATGAAAGTAATTCAAGACCCCTGAGGCAAAATAATTCATCGAGGCTTAACTGATTATTGTTTCAGTCATATGCATGCATGAGCATGTGCCAAGTCAATTCAAGTGAAACATTCAGAGGAGGATACCACAGTGTCATACCAAGTTATGAATAGAGAAATGCAAGCAAACATTCATATGACATGCTACAAACTATTAGCAAGATGGAGTTAATCACAAGAAAGCAAGAACTACTAAGCATCCATAAATAACATACACCCTACATGAACAGACTAAGCATGCCTACAACGATGAGTATATGTACAAAAAATTAAAACAAATAGAGTTCGTTACCAGCCTCTTACCATACCTCAAGTTGTCATTAATCCTCATTATTGCCCTTCACTTGTGTGACTTGAATAATAACATGAAACCAAATTCCACTAAGGACTTCTAAACCCTGCAACAAACTTCACAAAACCAAAGAAGAACAACAAATATTTTTGGTGTTTTTGATTTTTAAAGGCAAGAACAAAAAGGAAAAACAGGCAAAGCAAAATCTTTTTGGGTTTTTCGAATAGTTCAAACAAAGCAAAAAGAAAAAGCAAACCAAGGAAAAAAAGAAGAAGAAGCAAACAAAGAGAAACAACAGAAATATTTTTGGTCTTTTTGTGTTTTAGAAAGCAAAAGTGAAGAAAGAACGAAAACTAAAAAGAGAACGAAACATGAATATACAAAGTACCGACGAAACATGATATGGAGATGAGTGATGTCGGTGTACCTCCCCCCAAGCTTAGGCTTTTGGCCTAGTGGGTATCAATCCCAAGCTAGCCAAGATGGAGAGCTTTCATAGTATGGCGAGGAGGTACCCTCGTCCTGGTGCGAGCTCGAGGATGCCCCACCGTAGTGCACAGAGTAGTCGTAAGAAGGCACATCCTCTTGGTGCTGCCTGTGGAAAGCAAGCAGGTGGAGCTACTCGTCCACCTCCTCCTTGGAACGTGACCACGACCTCCTGTGAACACTGAACAAAGTAGATTGCGGCAAATGAATCTGCCTTTCATCCCCGTCAGTAAACAACATCCTGTATACTAAACTATCCGTATCAGAGTCAGCAGTGACAAAGTGATGTGTTTTCATGGCAACAAGATCAAGCCTTTGTGGTGCAAATATAGTATCATTAGGATCCATAGAAAGCTCTAACGCAGTAACCATATGTGAAGCAATAATGCCCCCATAAATAGGTCCCCTAGCAGCTAGGCGGCGAGCAATGAGAGAGCCAAGATTGTACCGAGTATCATTATTAAGTGCAGTAGCAAGGAATGCTAAATGATAATTGGAGATATTACTTGTATTCTCCCTACCAAGAATGATAGTAGCAAGATAATAAGCAAAGTACCTAAGAGCTGGGAGTTGGATGTTTCTTATCTTCCCGCGCTGAGCTACGCGGTCATCCTCATTTGTCACACTTCGATAGAGTTCCAGCAAATCAGCGGGTCACCCTTGGATCTTCTTCATGGTCCCCGTCATGCCTATACCTATAATGCTGCAAAATCTTTCCAACGACATGGTAATAGGCAGATTATAAATTCTGAAAGAAACAGTTGACTGATAGGGGGTGTTAGTGAAAATGAAACTCTCAACGAACATTTTGGTGAGCATGGCATATTGCTCATTCTCATCTTCCATGTATGAGGTCAAACCGACCCTCTGAACCAGTAGTAAGAAATCATCGAGGATCCCTACAGCTTGCACGAAGGTATAACAAGGAAAAGTAGATGGGTGAGCATCCCCCTCATCTCCTTCATTGCCAAAGCATGGTGCAATGAGATCTTCATTATACGAAGGCCTAAACTGAGAGGCTGATCTTGAGGGCCTTGACCTCCTAGGTGTGTTCCTCTCAAATATTTCTCCAAATGTGTGGTTGTTCATCTTTGATATTCTGAAATTTAAACATCCATTACACAAGTGATTGCAAAGTGAATACATAATAAAGAGAACTATTCATAGAGACTTGTAAGAGTCCTAAACATGCATCAAAATAATATCTCTAAGCATTGAACAAGCTTACAAGCTCTCATAACCTGTCACCTACAGCAGCAAAATACTCAAGATATAAACCACTAATCACAAATCTACTTGGACAAGCGGAGGAGTTACATACCGGAGAACAAATGCTCCAAATTTCAGCAGCAAAGAAGGGCTGAGCAAGGAGATCGAAAAATCAAGGACAAGAACAGCAAGAATGCGATTTCGAGCAATGAACTGGTGTTTTCTCAGGAGAGAGAGAGTAGTGGGAAGTGAGAGAGTGAGTGGAGGGCCAGGGGTGGCCCACACCATGGCTAGGCGTGCCCTGGGCTGGCCGTGCCACCAGGTGGTGTGCCTGCCTAGTGGGCCCCCTGGTACTATCTAGGCCATAGTTTAAAAAACCGGACTAGTGATCGAACCGGTGAGGCTATCGGTTCAGGTTTTTATTGGTCGGACCAGTGGTTCATTCAGTTCGATGGCAACAAAAAACCGTTCCTTTTAATTAAAATTTATGCAAAAATCGGAACAAAATGACAGTAAAATGTATATTAAGCGTATATTTCAATACGTAATCACAAAACATGGTGTTTTTAAGTGGTATTGGGCCTTATTTTATGCTATTTCTATCTAGGATAAGGTCTTGAGTTCGATTCTTCTTGCAACTTCTTCTTTTTTCCTGGTTTTTTTCTATTTGGACCGATGCCTCTTAAAAAACCGATGAGGTCATCGGTTCAGGTTTTTCCGGTTAAACCATCGAACCGGTCCGGTTTTTAAAACTATGATCCAGGCACTCCTCTGCCCCTTTTTCACGTAAAAATTTAATATGAATTTTCTGGAATTTTTTGAGACACTTTATTTTTGAGCAATTTTCAGGTGTAGATGAATGATTTTCTGACAGAAAGATGTTTTTGGAAAGATGCAAAAGCAAAACAAAGCTAAAACTTCAGAAGTTCTAAGACACTCTAACATGCAAGCAACTAACAATAGAAAAGTAATCTAAACGGAAGCAAAATCTAAAATGGATAGAATGGAACTAAGCGGAGATAATCACGGTGAAGATATTGTTTTGTTCATTAAAATCCCTTTGTTAACAAGGTTCATCAGGTCTTGTTACCAAAACAATTTTATATGAAACACAACTTTGCATACCACTTATGATTATGTTACCTCAACCTTGATAGCAATGGTCCCAATCATAATAGTTTCGTATTTTTCTCTTGGTATGGGACAATATATTTCTCCAACTTGAATGCCCTCAACATGTTCAATTGAATTTAACCCATAAGTCCTATCAATCTTCTTGGGGAAATAGATAGTATGCTCTTTGTCATTAGCATTAAAAGTCACCTTTCCTTGATTACAATTAATAACAGCTCCTGCAGTATTAAGAAAAGGTCTCCCAAGAATAATAGACATATTATCATCTTCAGGCATTTCAAGCACAACAAAATCAGTTAATATCAAGCAATTATGAGCCACTTGAACATGTACATCCTCACATATACCAACAGGAATAGTAGTATATTTATCAGCCATTTGCAAAGATATATCAGTTGGTATTAGTTTTTCTAGTTGAAGTCTCTTATAGAGAGAAAAAGGCATAACACTAACTCCTGCTCCGAAATCACACAAAGTAGTTCTAACATAACTATTTTTAATAGAGCAAGGGATAGTTGGAATCCATGGGTCTCCAAGTTTCTTTGGAACCTTACCATTAAAGGAATAATTAGCAAGCAAAGTAGAAATTTCTTCATTAGGGATCTTCCTTTTATTCGAGACAATATCCTTCATATACTTTGAATAAGGAGGCAATTTAATAGCATCAGTCAAAGGAATTTGCAAGAATAAAGGTTTCATTAACTCACAAAACTTATTGTAGTGTTCATCTTCCTTCGACTTGTGTTTCTTATTAGGGAAAGGCATAGGTTTTTGGACCCAAGGCTCTCTTTCACTACCATGTTTCTTAGCAACAAAATCTTCTTTAGTGTATTTAGTATTCTTAGTGTGCCTTTCGGGTTCTTCTTCAACTTTTTCTTTATTAGGAGCATCATTTTATTCATTACCACTTTCAGTTTCAGCATTAGAGACAGATATACTATTAGGATCTTTAGCAGGTTTAGAGGGTTCTAAAAAGTTTTGTGTTTCTTTTTTTCTTTTCTTAGGAGTAGTACCACTATTTTTAGCTTGTTGAGAATCCTGCTCAATTCTTTTAGGATGCCCCTCAGG
Source organism: Avena insularis (assembly GCA_023614405.1). NCBI lineage: Eukaryota > Viridiplantae > Streptophyta > Magnoliopsida > Poales > Poaceae > Avena > Avena insularis. The sequence continues at coordinate 86,145,339 of CM042696.1, read as the reverse complement.
ATATAGAGGATCCTGGGTAGCAGCACCACTTCTAGTTCTAATTTCATAAGCATGTTTTTTCTTTCGCAACATTAACTAGCAAGTCTTTTTGTACTTTAATAAGCTGATCAATTTGAGTTTGGACCATTTGAAAATGTTTGACAAGCATTTTAACATCATTAGAGGTTCTTTCCACAATATCCTTCAACTCAACAATAGCTCTAGAGTTTTCCATTAAATGATTTTGCAATCTTTTATTAAAATTATCTTGCTTAACAATAAAAACATCAAATTCTTCTAAGCATTGATCAGGAGGTTTAGAGTAAGGAATATCACCTTCATCAAAATGTTGGAGAGAGTGTACCTCAATAGTGGATGAGTGGGAGATTGGCTTACATAGTTCTTCTATAGGAGGTAAATTCTTGACATCTGCAGCTTTAATTCCCTTCTCCTTAAGACATTTCTTAGCTCCCTTCATCACTTCATCATTTAGTTCAATAACTCCCCTCTTCTTAGATGATGGTATAGGCGCAGGTATAGCTGGTTCAGGTATAATTGTTTCAGGTATAGCTGGTTCAGGAGGAGTCTAGTCTTCATAATTCTTGCTTATTTTAGACATTAATTCCTCAGCTTACTTTGGAGTCCTATTCCTAAAAACACAATCAACACAACTGTCTAGGTATGTCCTAGATTCTTCAGCTAGTCCATTATAAAATATATCAAGAAGCTCATTCTTAGGTAATGGACATCCAGCCTATGCATGAATCAAAGCACAAAACCTTGCCCATGATTCAGGCAATATCTCTTTTTCTCCCTGTTTAAAATCAAAAAGTTCCTGCAAAATAGCATGTCTAGCACTAGGAGGAAAATATTTCTGCAGGAAAGTACTAATCAAGCAATCAGGGCTATCAATAGATCCAGGAGGTAAATTATTAAACCAAGTTTTAGCTTCACCTTTCAGTGAAAAAGGGAAAAAATTAGCAACAAAGTAGGTGCATCTTAATATCATCAACAAACAGGCCACTCATGGTAGAAAGCTCAGTCATATGTGCTACCGCACTTTCATTCTTAGTCCCACAAAAAGGTTCTTTATCAACAATAGCTATGTAAGATAGATCAAGAGAGAAGTCATAATCCTTATCTTTAATGTTTATGGGAGATGCAGCAAACTTGGCATTAGGAGACAATTTGGGTTTTATAGTACGCTGATGGCTCAATGCACGACGCCCAGAAAACTGCTTGATGGCGGTGTTGATGTAGAGCTCGTTGGGAACCCTAAGAGGAAGGTATGATGAGCACAGCAGCAAGTTTCCCTCAGTTATGAAACCAAGGTTTAATCGAACCAGTAGGAGCAAGGAAACACCTCAAAGGTGTTACTAGCTGAGCTTTGGCAGGGCGCACTACCGGTGCTAGTAGCAATGTGGAGACCTGCACAACACAACCACAGAACTTTGTCCCCAACTTGCAATGAGGTTGTCAATCTCACCGTGTTTTGCGGAAAACAAAGGATTAAACGTATCGAATGGAAAGAAGTAATTGCAGAAAGTAAACACAAAGCAGTAAAAGATTGTAGATTGTATGTAAAAGACAAGGACCGAGATCCATAGTTCACTAGAGGTGGCTCTTCTTAAGATAGATAACATGCTGGGTGAACAAATTACAGCGGGGCAATTGACAAACACCGAGAAAGCAATACATGCATATACTAATCATCTTGACTCCTTTGAGACTTGATTGGGCATTACAACATAATACATAGACCGCCATCCAACTGCATCCATGACTAATAATCCACCTTCAGGTATCATCCGACCCCCCTCCAGTATTAAGTTGCAAGCAACAGATTATTGCTTTACGAACTGCGTGTAAAGTAAACAATACGATTGTTCTATGAACAAAGGATTGTTGTTTTCTCCTTAGTAGCAACAACACATCTAGTACCTTAGAGATTTCTGTCACTTCCCCAGATTACCAGAGGCATGAACCCACTATCGAGCATAAATACTAACTCTTGGAGTTGCTAGCATCTACTTGGCCAATATAGCTACTAACAACGGAAAGCATGCAAGATCACAAATAACAAAGACATGATAGAATCAATAATCAATCTGAAATAGCATCTCAATATCCATCGGATCCCCGCAAACACAACATGTATGGATTACAAAAAGATGATCTTGATCATGAACGAAGCTCACAAGATCTAAACATGAAAGCACAAAGGAGGAGAAACCAGCCATCTAGATACTACATGGATCCGTAGTCCAAGGATGAACTACTCACGCATCACACCGGAGGCTTGCATGGTGATGAAGAAGGCCTCCAGGGTGAATTCCCCTCTTTGACAGGGTGCCGGGAAGAGCTTCAGATCCCTCCTGATCTAGGGATGGAGATGACGACAGCTATAGACTCTTTCGTGGATTTTTGATCGGGCACTTAGGGTTTTCGTCCCGAGGGCAATATATAGGCGGAAGGAGGGGCCGAGGGGGTGCCGGGAGCCACCACACCACCCCCTGGCGTGGGCTAGGCCTGGCCGCGCGGCCAGGTGGTGTGGCCAGCCCCTGGCCCCTCTCCGTCTCGTATTCTCGCACTTGATCCCTTCCAGAAAAAATAGGCACTTTGGCTTTTGTCCCGTACAATTCCGAGAATATTCATTTTCTGACTTTCCTGGAACCAAAAACAGCAGAAAACAGGCAGCTGGCACTGTGGCTCTTGTTAATAGGTTAGTCCAAGAAATCATATGAAAAGAACTCCAAAGTTGGAACAAAACACAAGAAAGTGGAAAAAACCAAGCATGGAACATCAAAAATTATAGATACATTTGCAATGTATCAACATCCCCAAGCTTAACTCCTGCTCGTCCTTGAGTAGGTAAGTGATAAAAAGAAAGAATAATTTTTGAGGTGACATGCACCATCAAAGACCTGATCAAAGTGTTTGCAAAACATTCAAAGCTGGGATCATAGTACTTCAATCATAACATGAAAGACAAAGTTCTAGCAATAAGCAAAGAAACTATGATGCAACATGAAAAGGCACAAACAAAAGTTTCATGAATAACAATGCTTTGCAAGATGTTTGTTTGTTTCACATAAACAAAACATAGCATAATAGTATTCAGCTTGTCCCTCAATAGAGTAGCAAATATAAATGCATAGGACACCTTCAAAGTTCATAAGACTGACTAGATTCAATAGTTTCAAACAAGCAATAACAAGTTATGCATCAATCAACTAGTCTTGGGACAATGCACATAGAACTAAGAATGGCCACTATGCTCTCAAAGTAGGTGCATAAAGATAGAAGGTGGAGACTCAATATAATGGTGGAAGAAAGGCCTTTTTATAAAAGGAAGTAGGGATTCAAGTCTCATAAAGAGCTTCCAAAAATTATGGTACTTGTAGCTTTCAGCTCTCATTGCCCTATCATAAGCATCTTGAAGGTGATTAAGGTTAAAGTGACACAACTAAGAGGATATGCTTGACAAGTTATAAACCGAAATCTCATGCCCCTTACTTACGAAGACCGATCCTCATGCTACTCAACTTCATCCAGTAAGCTCTTGTCATTGTAAGTATATGTGTATCATTAAGAACCGCCAATGGGGTACCCCTTGCACATGATACGGGAGCTTTCCCATAATCAAAATGACAAGGCAAGCAGACAATGAGCATCTCATCGATCTTTTTATTTGCTATTTGCATAGGTTTTTATTGAGGATGCTTCATAGAGTGCTCATTATGGTGATGCTGCAAGTTTCCACCATGATTAGGCATGGCTTAGGCTAGCGGCCCAGGCGTTTCTCTAACACACATACAAACTCCATGATCTCATAAGTTCCACTTTTATTTCACACCGCTGGGATCCGTAAGCAAAAGAACATGATATCAACGGGGTACAAAGTACAAGTGCAATGTTGAAAGCGTTCCCCATGAAACATGGTTCTGCTAATTTCAACTTATAAAGCGCAAGCATATACGCAACAAAGAAGGACCCAATGGTTCAAGTTTATTAGAGGCAATAAAGTAAAGTGTGCCATCAAGTTCGTGAGAGCTTTAATCACTAGTTTTCTCATAACAAGTGGAAGGTAAACAAAAGCATGAATATACTTGGAATAGCATAAGCTAGTAGGTAGGTATGGTGGACTCTTTGGAATAACTTGGTTTAGGGAGTTGGATGCATGAGTGGAACTCATACTTTGTGGTGGAGTCTAGCAAAAGACTGGGAGCGACAAACTAAGAGAGCAATAATGGCCATAATCGTGCAGAGCAACAAAACATCAATGATCAAAGCATAAAGTGATACTACAAGTTGAAAACTAAAGGATCATAAAGGCTATGGTGACTTGAGATAGTCATAACATGGTGTGAGCATGTGCCAAGTCAACCCAAATAAAGCATCAAAGGAGAATACCACTATACTATGCTTTAATATGCTAAAACAACGCATGATTCATCCAAGGCACATTAAGCAATCTCAATTGTTTATAACAAGTCATGATACAACAAATAATACTAAGCATAAAGCCAAAACAATATCAAGCATGGCATGACAAAGCATAGGCCACAGTCAAAAATGAGCTCTTTTTACCACATAAGCATGAACTTTCCTACTCTTTTCCAAACCACACCAAACTAAATGCAAACCAAAGTATGAAAGAGGGGGTCCAACCGATTTATTCAGAAAACTACGCAAACCAAGCAAACTAAAAACCAAAATGAAAACGAAAAAGAAGACGCTCCAAGAAAAACACAACTGTGCATGAAACAATAAAAATGAAGCGTTTGGAAGAAACCTGAAATTTTTATTGATGAAGAAGGGGATGCCTTGGGAATTCCCAAGCTTTGACGCTTGTACTTCTTGGATATTTCTTGGGGTGACACGCGTGGCATCCCCAAGCTTGAGATTTAGTCCATCCTTCATCTCATTACTCATTCCTTCCATACACCTGAAATTTTTCCTTCATACAAAACTTCACACAATCTTTATTAGCAACATTAGTGCACTTAAGATAAATAAGTCTCAAGGTTCAGCTCTAACACCAAATAAATTTCCATTAGAACACTAGCTACTGTAGCACTTCCCTCAAAAAGCTCAATTCCCCAAAAGAACTCAAGAAGGAATCAACAAGAAGCAAATACAGAAAATGGCAGAACTCTGTCAAAATAGACCAGCAGGTAAAGCCGAATTTTTTCGAAGACCTTCTGTTGCTCAAATCAAAAAGTGTTGAACTAAAGAAAGTTAGATAACAACCTGGGGCAGAAGTACAAAAATTACAGCTCAATCTGACATACAGAGCTCTCTCAGGATTTTTTACGGTGAAGCACAAAAATCTGTTTCGGGACAGCAACTTTCCCAATCATTATTTCTCTCTCATTAGAGGTTACTCTTGGCACAAAAAGCAAATAAAAAGGATAAGGAGAGGTTATTACAGAGGTAATAACTTCCAAGACTCATCTAAAACTCTTGGGTTATCTCCCAACAAGTACTTTTCTTTAACGCCTTTAAGTTAGGCATAAGAAGCAAAGAAAGAATCAAGTGTTCTCAAATGAAGAAGCATTAAGACCAAATTTTGTTTTCATAGGATAAGCAAAAGAAACCTTTTCTCTCTTTTTAGGGAAGTGTTCTATACCTTTCTTGAGTGGTAGTTGATATTTAATGGTGCCTTCTTTCATATCAATGATGGCACCAATAGTTCTAAGAAAAGGTCTTCCCAAAGTAATAGGACAAGAAGCATTGTATTCAACATCCAAAACATAGAAATCAACGGGGACATAGGAATCGTTAACCATAATAAGAACAACATTAAGACTCCCCATGAGTTTCTTTTTAGCATTAGCATCAAGTGGGACATTCAAATAACAATCTTCAAGAGGAGGCAACTCAAGCATATCATAAATCCTTCTAGGCATAATAGAAACACTACTATCAAGATCACACAAAGCTTTGAAATCAAAGTCATTCACTTTCATATTAATGATGGGTTCCCAACCATCTTCTTGCTTTATAGGAATATAAGCTTTATGTTTCATCTTTTCTTCTTTAATCTTTATGAGAGCATCATTAATGTGTTTTGTAAAAGCCATATTCATAGCACTAGCATTAGGACTTTTAGCAAGATTTTGTAGGAACTTAATAACTTTAGAGATGTTGCAACCATCAAGATCAAAATCAACTTTATCATCTAAAGTAGTAGAACTATTAGTAGCCTCAACACTAGTGGTGGTGATAGTAGAAACACTAATGTTTCTAGCAATTTCATCTTCTCTTTCCCACTTAGCATGTAATTCAGCTAATGGTCTAACATTTTCATCAATTCTTACTTGTATAGCATTAGTGGCTGCAAAGGGATTCTCATTAGTTTCAGGTTTAGCAACCATTTTATTCAAAGTAGATTGAGCTTCAGCCAAAGATGCTATATTTCTTTCAGCATTAGAGAGTTTTTCCTCAATAGTTTTATTAAAAGCAGTTTGTTAACTAATAAACTCTTTAAGCATAACTTCAAGTTCAGAGGGAGGACTCTTATTATTGTTGTAAGAATTTCCATAAGCATTACCATTGTTGGGAGGATATGGCTTATAATTGTTGTTACCAAAGTTGTTCCTATAAGAATTATTACCATAAGCATTGTTGCCAAAGTTGTTATTTCTTATGAAGTTCACATCAACTTGCTCTTCTTGAGCAACCAAAGAGGCTAAAGGAACATTATTTGGATCAATATGGGCCTTCCCGTTAACAAGCATAGACATGATAATATCAATTTTATCACTCAAGGAGGAGGTTTCCTCAACATAATTTACCTTCCTACCTTGTGGAGCTCTCTCAGTATGCCATTCAGAATAATTAACCATCATATTGTCCAATTTTTTTGTTGCAGCACCCAAAGTGATGGTCATAAAGGTACCTCCAGCAGCTGAATCCAATAGGTTCCTTGAAGAATAGTTTAATCCTTCATAAAAAGTTTGGATGATTATCCAAGCAGTCAGTCCATGAGTGGGACAATTCTTTACCAAAGATTTCATTCTTTCCCAAGCTTGAGCTACATGCTCATTATCAAGTTGTTTAAACTTCATTATTTCACTTCTCATGGATATAATCTTAGCAGGAGGATAGTATTTTCTAATAAAAGCATCTTTGCACTTAGTCCAAGAATCAATACTATTCCTAGTTAAGGAATTCAACCATTCTTTAGCTTTTCCTCTCAAAGAGAAAGGAAACAATTTCAGCTTAATAATATCACCATCTATATCCCTATCTTTTGCATCTCACAAAGTTCAACAAAGTTATTTAGATGGGAAGCAGCATCTTCATTACCAATACAAGAAAATTGTTCTCTCATAACAAGGTTGAGCAAAGCAGGTTTTATCTCAAAGAAAGTATTTTCAGCCACAAGTGGAGCAATAGGTGTGCTCATAAAATCATTGTTGTTGGTGCTAGTGAAGTCACACAACTTAGTGTTTTCAAGAGTAGTCATTTTTTTTGGGTTTTCAAATAAGAAAGCAAACTTGTAAAACTAATTTTTTTTGTTTTTTTTAAGAACAAAACAAGCAAACAAAGCAAAAAGAAACTAAGTAAAACAAAAATAACAAGGTAAAGATATTGGTTATGAGGGGCTTCCCTTGTGAAGATGTCCTTGACTCCCCAGCAATGGCGCCAGAAAAATGCTTGATGGCTCAATGCACGGCGCCCAGAAAAATGCTTGATGGCGGTGTTGATGTAGAGCTCGTTGGGAACCCCAAGAGGAAGGTATGATGAGCACAACAACGAGTTTCCCTTAGTTATGAAACCAAGGTTTAATCGAACTAGTAGGAGCAAGGAAACACCTCAAAGGTGTTACTAGCTGAGCTTTGGCAGGGCGCACTACCGGTGCTAGTAGCAACGTGGAGACCTGCACAACACAACCACAGAATTTTGTCCCCAACTTGCGATGAGGTTGTCAATCTCACCGTGTTTTGCGGAAAACAAAGGATTAAATGTATCGAATGGAAAGAAGTAAAAGTTTGCAGAAAGTAAACACAAAGCAGTAAAAGATTGTAGATTGTATGTAAAAGACAAGGACCGGGATCCATAGTTCACTAGAGGTGGCTGTCCTTAAGATAGATAACATGCTGGGTGAACAAATTACAGCGGGGCAATTGACAAACACCGAGAAAGCAATACATGCATATACTAATCATCTTGACTCCTTTGAGACTTGATTGGGCATTACAACATAATACATAGACCGCCATCCAACTGCATCCATGACTAATAATCCACCTTCAGGTTATCATCCGAACCCCCTCCAGTATTAAGTTGCAAGCAACGGATTATTGCTTTACGAACTGCGTGTAAAGTAAACAATACGATTGTTTTATGAACAAAGGATTGTTGTTTTCTCCCTAGTAGCAACAACACATCTAGTACCTTAGAGATTTCTGTCACTTCCCCAGATTACCAGAGACATGAACCCACTATCGAGCATAAATACCAACTCTTGGAGTTGCTAGCATCTACTTGGCCAATATAGCTACTAACAATGGAAAGCATGCAAGATCACACATAACAAAGACATGATAGAATCAATAATCAATCTGAAATAGCATCTCAATATCCATCGGATCCCCGCAAACACAACATGCATAATTACAAATAGATGATCTTGATCATGATTGTAGCTCACAAGATCTAAACATGATAGCACAAAGGAGGAGAACCAACCATCTAGCTACTACATGGACCCGTAGTCCAGAGATGAACTACTCACGCATCACACCGGAGGCTTGCATGATGATGAAGAAGGCCTCCAGGATTAATTCCCCTCTCCGGTAGGGTGTCGGGAAGAGCTTCAGATCCCTCCCGATCAAGGGATGGAGATGATGGCGGCTGTAAACTCTTTAGTGGAAATTTGATCGGGTACTTAGGGTTTATGTATTGGAGGCAACTTATAGGCGGAAGGAGAGGCCGAGGGGGTGCCTAGGGCGGCCAGACCACCCCTGGCGCGGGCCAGGCCTGGCCGCGTGACCAGGTGGTGTGGCCAGGTCCCAGCCCCTCTCCGTCTCGTATTCTGGCTCTACGTGTCTCTCAATGAAAAACCGACTTTGGCTTTTGTCCCGTCCAATTCCAAGAATATTCATTTTTTGACTTTCCTGGAACCAAAAACAGCAAAAAACATGCAGCTGGCACCATGGCTTTTGTTAATAGGTTAGTCCAAGAAATCATATGAAAATTACTCCAAAGTGTGGACAAAACACAAGAAAGTAGATAAAACCAAGCATGGAACATCAAAAATTATGGATACACTAGCAACGTATCAATGACCCACAAGTACAGGGGGTGTATCGCAGTATTTTCGAGGGAAGTGAAACCCAATTTATTGATTCGACACAAGGGGAGCCAAAGAATATTTATAAGCCTTAACAACTGAGTTGTCAATTCAGCTGATCCTAGAAACAATTTTGCTCATAGCAGTTTATCAGTAGCAACAGTTTTGTAATAGCAATAGTAAAGTAATAACAGTAGTAAAGTAAAAACAGTAGTAATAATTGCAGTAAACAGTAGGATTAAAGCGCGGTAGGCATAGGGATGGATGGTCGGGCGTTGCATGGACAAGACAATTCACATGGCAATCAAGACATAGGGCATTTGCAGATAAATAAGATAAAGCATCCAAGTACTAAATAATCATAGGCATGTGTTCCATATATAGTCATACATGCTCGCAATGAGAACTTGCACAACACCTTTTGTCTTGCCAGCCCGTTTGCAGTGGGGCCTCAAGGGAACTACTGGCAATTAATGTGCTCCTTTTAATAGAGCACCAGAGCAAAGCATTAACACTCCATGAACACATGTGATCCTCACATCAAAGCCATTCCCTCTGGTTATCCCAATTGTTGTCACTTCGGGGCCTTTGGTTCCGGACAACAACGTGTGTATACAACTTGTAGGTAAGACCATAAAAAATACTATCATAATGAATCAATAACATGTTCAGATCTGAAATCATGGCACTCAGGCCCTAGTGATAAGCATTAAGCATAACAAGTTGCAACAAAGTCAAAAAGTACTAATAATAGATACTAGGCACCATGCCCTAACAATCTGATGCCATTACATGAACGATCTCATCCAATCCCTACCATCCCCATAGCCTATATCGGGGGATTACTCACTCATGGATGGTAGAAACATGGATGGTCGATGGAGAAGCGATGGGGATGATAATGGCGATGATCTCCTCCAATTCCCCGTCCCGGTCGGGTGGCAGAACGGAGTTTCTGGTTCCGAATCGCAGAATCTAGTGGTGATGGCACATCAGAACTCTTTCTGGAAAAACGTCGAACCCCCCTTGGTTTTTAGGTCAAGAGGCAACTTATAGGCGAAGAGGAAGGCCGAGGGGGCAGCCGAGGCATCCACACCACCCCTAGGCGTGGCCTGGCCTGGCCCGTGCAGCCAGGTGGTGTGGGCCCCTCGTGGCCCTACTCCGTCTCGTCTTCTGGCTCCGTGAGTCTTCTGGTGAAATAGGATTTTTGGCATATTTTCCGGGATTTTTCCTGATAGTAGATTTTCTGCACAAAAACTAGACACCAAGGTAATTCTGCTGAAAACAGCGTCAGTCCGTGTTAGTTGTATCCGAATCACACAAGTTTAGAGGAAAAATAATAGCAAAAGTGTTCAGGAAAGTAGATACGTGATACATTGCAAATGTATCTATAATTTTTGATGTTCCATGCTTGGTTTTATCCACTTTCTTGTGTTTTGTCCACACTTTGGAGTACTTTTCATATGATTTCTTAGACTAACCTATTAACAAGAGCCACAGTGCCAACTACCTATTTTCTGCTATTTTTGGTTCTAGGAAAGTCAGAAAATGAATATTTTCGGAATTGGACGGGACAAAAGCCAAAGTGCCTATTTTTTTGGAAGTCATTAGATGCCAAAATATGAGACGGAGAAGGGCTGGGGGCCGGCCACACCACCTGGCCGCGCGGCCAGGCCTGGCCCATGCCAGGGGGTGGTCTAGCCGACCCCAACACCCCCTCGGCCTCTCCTTCCGCCTATAAGATGCCCTCGGGACGAAAACCCTAAGGACCCGATCAAAAAAATTCACGAAAGAGTCTGTAGCCGCCGTCATCTCCATCCCTAGATCGGGAGGGATCTGAAGCTCTTCCCGGCACCCTGCCGGAGAGGGGATTTCACCCTGGAGGCCTTCTTCATCATCATGCAAGCCTCCAGTATGATGCGTGATTAGTTCACCTCTAGACTACGGGTCCATGTAGTAGCTAGATGGCTGGTTCTCCTCCTTTGTGCTTTCATGTCTAGATCTTGTGAGCTCCGTTCATGATCAAGATCATCTATTTGTAATTCTACATGTTGTGTTTGCGAGGATACGATGGATATTGAGATGCTATTTCAGATTGATTATTGATTCTATCATGTCTTTGTTATTTGTGATCTTGCATGCTTTCCGTTGTTAGTAGCTATCTTGGCCAAGTAGATGCTAGCAACTCCAAGAGTTAGTATTTATGCTTGATAGTGGGTTCATGCCTCTGGTAATCTGGGGAAGTGACAGAAATCTCTAAGTTACTAGATGTGCTGTTGCTACTAGGGAGAAAACAACAATCCTTTGTTCATAGAACAATCGTATTGTTTACATTACACGCAATTTCAAAAGCAATAATCTGTTGCTTGCAACTTAATACTGGAGGGGGTTCGGATGATAACCTGAAGGTGGATTATTAGTCATAGAGCACTTGGATGGCGATCTATGTATAATGTTGTAATGCCCAATCAAGTTCCAAAGGAGTCAAGATGATTAGTATATGCATGTATTGCTTTCTCGATGTTTGTCAATTACCCCGCTGTAATTTGTTCACCCAGCATGTTATCTATCTTAAGGAGAGCCACCTCTAGTGAACTATGGACCCCGGTCCTTTCTTTTACATTCAATCTATAAACTATTTACTGCTTTGTGTTTACTTTCTGCAAACTATTACTTCCTTCCATTCGATATGATTAATCCTTTGTTTTCAGCAAAACCGGTGAGATTGACAACCTCATCGCAAGTTGGGGACAGAGTTCTGTGGTTGTGTTGTGCAGGTCTCCACGTTGCTGCTGGCATCGGTAGTGTGCCCTGCTAACTTTCAGCTAGCTACACCTTTGGGGTGTTTCCTTGCTCCTACTGTATTGATAACCTTGGTTTCGTATTGAGGGAAAACTTGCTGCTGTGCTCATCATACCTTCCTCTTGGCGTTCCCCAACGAGCTCGATATATTTTGGGCCATCAAGCATATTTTCTAGCGCCGTTGCCAGGGAGTCAAGGACATCTTCACAAGGGGAGTTCCTCATAACCAATCTCTTTACTTTGTTATTTTTGCTTTGCTTAGTTTCTTTTTGCTTTGTTTGCTTGTTTTGTTATCAAAAACACACAAAAAATTAGTTTTACTAGTATGCTTTCTTATTTGAAAACACATAAAAAATGACTACTCTTGAAAACACTAAGTTGTGTGACTTCACTAGCACCAACAACAATGATTTTATGAGCACACCTATTGCTCCACCTGTGCCTGAAGATACTTTCGTTGAGATAATACCTGCTTTGCTCAATCTTGTTATGAGAGAACAATTTTCTGGTATTGGTAATGAAGATGTTGCTGCCCATCTAAATAACTTTGTTGAACTTTGTGAGATGCAAAAGCATAGGGATGTAGATGGTGATATTATTAAGCTGAAATTGTTTCCTTTATCTTTGAGAGGAAAAGCTAAAGAATGGTTGAATTCCTTAACTAAGAATAGTATTGATTCTTGGACTAAATGCAAAGATGCTTTCATTGGAAAATACTATCCTTCTGCTAAGATTATATCTATGAGAAGTGAAATAATGAAGTTTAAACAATCTGATAATGAACATGTTGCTCAAGCTTGGGAAAGAATGAAATCTTTGGTAAAGAATTGTCCCACTCATGGACCGACTGCTTGGATGATCATCCAAACTTTTTATGCAGGATTGAACTATTCTTCAAGGAACCTATTGGATTCTGCTGCTGGAGGTACCTTTATGACCATCACTTTGGGTGCTGCAACAAAACTTCTGGACAATATGATGGTTAATTATTCTGAATGGCATACTGAGAGAGCTCCACAAGGTAGGAAGGTAAATTTTATTGAGGAAACTTCCTCCTTGAGTGATAAGAATGATATTATTATGTCTATGCTTATGAATGGGAAAGCCCATATTGATCCAAATAATGTTCCTTTAGCCTCTTTGGTTGCTCAAGAAGAGTAAGTTGATGTGAACTTCATAAGAAATAACAATTATGGTTAACAATGCTTATGTCCCTGTTGATTTCTATGTTTTGGATGTTGAATGCAATGCTTCTTGTCCTATTACTTTGGGAAGACCTTTTCTTAGAACTGTTGGTGCCATTATTGATATGAAAGAAGGTACCATTAAATATCAACTCCCACTAGGTATAGAACACTTCCCCAAGAAGAGAGAGAAGATTTCTTTTGCTTATCCTATGAAAACAAAATTTGGTCTTAATGCTTCTTCATTTGATAACACTTGATTCTTTTTCTTGCTTCTTATGCCTAACTTAAAGGCGTTAAAGAAAAGTACTTATTGGGAGATAACCCAAAAGTTTTAGATGAGTCTTGGAAGTTATTACTTCAGTAATAACCGCTCCTTATCCTTTTTATTTGCTTTTTGTGCCAAGAGTAACCTCTAATGAGAGAGAAGTAATGATTGGCAAAGTTGCTGTCCCGAAGCAGATTTTTGTGCTTCACCGTAAAAATTCGTGTAAAATCTCTGAACGTCTTTTTGAGGCGTGAATTTTTGTGCTTCTGCCCCAGGTTGTTATATAACTTTCGTTAGTTCAACACTTTTTGATTTGAGCAACATAAGGTCTTCGAAAAAATTCGTCTTTACTTGCTGGTCTGTTTTGACAGTTTTCTGCCATTTTCTGCATTTGCTTCTTGTTGGTTCCTTTTTGAGTTCTTTTGGGGAATTGAGATTTTTGAGGGAAGTTCTTCAGTAGATAGTGTTCTAATGGAAGTTTATTTGGTGTTATAACTGAACCTTAAGACCTATTATCTTGAGTGCACTAATGTTGCTAATAAAGATTGTGTGAAGTTTTGTATGAAGAAAAAATTTCAGGTGTATGGAAGGAATGAGTAATGAGATGAAGGATGGACTAAAGCTCAAGCTTGGGGATGCCACGTTTGTTACCCCAAGAAATATCCAAGAAGTACAAGCGTCAAAGCTTGGGGATGCCCAAGGCATCCCCTTCTTCATCAATAAAAATCCCAGGTTTCTTCCAAACGCTTCATTTTTATTATTTCATGCACACTTGTGTTGTTCTTGGAGCGTCTTCTTTTTCGTTTTCGTTTTGGTTTTTCGTTTGATTTGGTTTCTTAGTTTGCTGAATAAATTGGTTGGACCCCCTCTTTCATACATTGGTTTGCAAATAGTTTGGTTTGGATTGGAAAAGAGTAGGAAAGTTCATACTTATGTGGTAAAAGGAGCTTGTTTTTGACTGTGGCCTATGCTTTGTCATGCCATGCTTGATATTGTTTTGGCTTTATGCTTAGTATTCTTTGTTGTAGCATGAATTGTTATAAACAATTGAGATTGCTTAATGTGCCTTGGATGAATCACGCGTTGTTTTAGCATATTAAAGCATAGTATAGTGGTATTCTCCTTTGATGCTTTATTTGTGTTGACATGGCACATGATCACACCATGTTATGACTATCTCAAGTCACCATAGCCTTTATGATCCTTTAGTTTTCAACTTGTAGTATCACTTTATGCTTCGATCAATGATGTTTTGTCGCTCTGCATGATTATGGCCATTATTGCTCTCTTAGTTTGTCACTCCCAGTCTTTTGCTAGCCTCCACAACCAAGTATGAGTTCCACTCATGCATCCAACTCCCTAAACCAAGTTATTCCAAAGAGTCCACCATACCTACCTACTAGCTTATGCTATTCCAAGTATATTCATGTTTCTGTTTACCTTCCAAATTAAACTTGTTATGAGAAAACTAGTGATTAAAGCTCTCACGAACTTGATGGCACCCTTTAATTTCTGCATTTAATAAACTTGAACCATTGGGTCCTTCTTTGTTGCGTATATGCTTGCGCTTTATAAGTTGAAATTAGCAAAACCATGTATCACGGGGAATGCTTTCAACATTGCACTTGTACTTTGTACCCCGTTGATATCATGTTCTTTTGCTTATGGATCCCGGCGGTGTGAAATAAAAGTGGAACTTGTAAGATCATGGATTTTGTATGTGTGTTAGAGAAACTCCTGGGCTGCTAGCCTAATCCATGCCTAATCATGGTGGAAACTTGCAGCATGACCATAATGAGCACTCTATGAAGCATCCTCAATAAAAACCTATGCAAATAGCAAATAAAAAGATCGCTGAGATGCTCATTGTCGGCTTGCCTTGTCATTTTGATTATGGGATAGCTCCTATATCATGTGCAAGGGGTACCCTGTTGGCGGTTCTTTATGATACATATGTACTTACAATGACAAGAGCTTACTTGTGACTAAAGTTGAGTAGCATGAGGTTCGGTCTTCATAAGTAAGGGGCATGAGATTTCGGTTTATAACTTGTCAAGCATATCCTCTTAGTTGTGTCACTTTAACCTTAATCACCTTCAAGATGCTTATGATAGGGGCAATGAGAGCTGAAAGCTATAAGTACCATAATTTTTGGAAGCTCTTTATGAGACTTGAATCCCTACTTCCTTCTATGAAGGCCTTTCTCTTACTTTTATGTTGAGTCTCCACCTTCTACCTTTATGCACCCACTTTGAGAGCATAGTGGCCATTCTTAGTGCTATGTGCATTGTCCCAAGACTAGTTGATTGATGCATAATTTGATATTGCTTGTTTTAAACTATTTGTATCTAGTCACTCTTATGAACTTTGAAGGTTGATACATTGCAAATGTATCTATAATTTTTGATGTTTCATGCTTGGTTTTATCCACTTTCTTGTGTTTTGTCCACACTTCTATTAACAAGAGCCACAGTGCCAGCTGCCTATTTTCTGCTGTTTTTGGTTCCAGGAAAGTCAGAAAATGAATATTGTCGGAATTGGACGGGACAAAAGCCAAAGTACCTATTTTTCCGGAAGTCAAAAGATGCCAGTATACGAGACGGAGAGGGGCTAGAGGGCGGCCACACCACTTGGCCGCGCGGCCAGGCTTGGCCCACGCCAGGGGTGGTGTGGCCAGCCCAGGCACCCCCTCGGCCTCTCCTTCCGCCTATATATTGCCCTCGAGACGAAAACCCTAAGGTCCCGATCAAAAATCCACAAAAGAGTCTGTAGCCATCGTCATCTCCATCCCTAGATCAGGAGGGATCTGAAGCTCTTCCGGCACCTGAGAGAGGGAATTCACCGAGGCCTTCTTCATCACCATGCAAGCCTCCGGTGTGATGCGTGAGTAGTTCATCCTTGGACTACAGATCCATGTAGTAGCTAGATGGCTGGTTCTCCTCCTTTGTGCTTTCATGTCTAGATCTTGTGAGCTCCGTTCATGATCAAGATCATCTATTTGTAATTCTGCATATTGTGTTTGCGGGGATCCGATGGATATTGAGATGCTATTTCAGATTGATTATTGATTCTATCATGTCTTTGTTATTTGTGATCTTGCATGCTTTCTGTTGTTAGTAGCTATCTTGGACAAGTAGATGCTAGCAACTCCAAGAGTTAGTATTTATGCTCGATAGTGGCTTCATGCCTCTGGTAATCTGGGGAAGTGATAGAAATCTCTAAGATACTAGGTGTGCTGTTGCTACTAGGGAGAAAACAACAATCCTTTGTTCATAGAAAAATCATATTGTTTACTTTACACTTGATTAAATAAGCAATAATTTGTTGTTTGCAACTTAATACTGGAGGGGGTTCGGATGATAACCTGAAGGTGGATTATTAGTCATAGATGTAGTTGGATGGCGGTCTATGTATAATGTTGTAATGCCTAATCAAGTCTCAAAGGAGTCAAGATGATTAGTATATGCATGTATTGCTTTCTCGGTGTTTGTCAATTGCCCCGCTGTAATTTGTTCACCCAGCATGTTATCTATCTAAGGAGAGCCACCTCTAGTGAACTATGGATCCTGGTCCTTGTCTTTTACATTCAATCTACAAACTATTTACTGCTTTGTGTTTACTTTCTGCAAACTATTACTTCTTTCCATTCGATACGTTTAATTCTTTGTTTTCCGCAAAACACGGTGAGATTGACAACCTCATCGCAAGTTGGGGACAAAGTTCTGTGGTTGTGTTGTGTAGGTCTCCACGTTGCTACTAGCACCGGTAGTGCGCCCTGCGAAGGCTCAGCTAGCAACACCTTTGGGGTGTTTCCTTTGTCCTACTGGTTCGATTAAACCTTGGTTTCATAACTAAGGGAAACTTGCTGCTGTGCTCATCATACCTTCCTCTTGGGGTTCCCAACGAGCTCTACATCAACGCCGCACCAGCACTTTTCTGGTGCCATACACTGAGCCATCAAAGGTGTCCTATGCATTTATATTTGCTACTCTATGAGGGACAAGATGAATACTATTATGCTATGTTTTCTTTATGTGAAACAAACAAACGTCTTGCAAAGCATTGTTATTCATGAATCTTTTGTTTGTGCCTTTTCATGTTGCATCATAGTTTCTTTGCCTTATTGCTAGATCTTTGTCTTTCATGTTATGATTGAAGTACTATGATCCTAGCTTTGAATGTTTTACAAATACTTTGATCAAGTCTTTGATGGTGCATGTCACCTCAAAAATTATTCTTTCTTTTTATCACTTACCTACTCGAGGACGAGCAGGAGTTAAGCTTGGGGATGTTGATACATTGCAAATGTATCTATAATTTTTGATGTTCCATGCTTGGATTTATCCACTTTCTTATGTTTTGTCCACACTTTGGAGTACTTTTCATATGATTTCTTGGACTAACCTATTAACAAGAGCCATAGTGCCAGCTGCCTGTTTTCTGCTGTTTTTGGTTCCAGGAAAGTCAGAAAATGAATATCCTCGGAATTGGACGGGACAAAAGCCAAAGTGCCTATTTTTCCGGAAGTCATCAGATGCCAGAATACGAGACGGAGAAGGGATGGGGCAGCCACACCACTGTCAGTCTGCTAGGCACTGGCTCGCCAGCGGTGGTCCGCCGACCCCAGCACCCCCTCGGCCTCTCCTTTCGCCTATAAGATGCCCTCGGGACGAAAACCCTAAGGACCCAATCAAAAAAAATCCACGAAAGAGTCTGTAGCCGCCGTCATCTCCATCCCTAGATCGGGAGGGATCTAAAGCTCTTCCCGGCACCCTTCTGGAGAGGGGATTTCACCCTGGAGGCCTTCTTCATCATCATGCAAGCCTCCGGTGTGATGTGTGAGTAGTTCATCTCTGGACTACGGGTCCATGTAGTAGCTAGATGGATGGTTCTTCTCCTTTGTGCTTTCATGTCTAGATCTTGTGAGCTTCGTTCATGATCAAGATCATCTATTTGTAATTCTACATGTTGTGTTTGCGGGGATCCGATGGATATTGAGATGCTATTTCAGATTGATTATTGATTCTATCATGTCTTTGTTATTTGTGATCTTGCATGCTTTCTGTTGTTAGTAGCTATCTTGGCCAAGTAGATGCTAGCAACTCCAAGAGTTAGTATTTATGCTCGAGAGTGGGTTCATGCCTCTGGTAATCTGTGGAAGTGACAGAAATCTCTAAGGTACTAGATGTGCTGTTGCTACTAGGGAGAAAACAACAATCCTTTGTTCATAGAACAATCGTATTGTTTACATTACACGCAATTCGTAAAGCAATAATCTGTTGCTTGCAACTTAATCTTGGAGGGGTTCGATGATAACTTTGAAGGTGGATTATTAGTCATAGATGCAGTTGGATAGCGGTCTATGTATAATGTTGTAATGCTCAATCAAGTTCCAAAGGAGTCAAGATGATTAGTATATGCATGTATTGTTTTCTCGATGTTTGTAATTTGTTCACCCAGCATGTTATCTATCTTAAGGAGAGCCACCTCTAGTGAACTATGGACCCCGGTTTGTGTTCACCCAGCATCTATAAACTGTTTACTGCTTTGTGTTTACTTTCTGCAAACTATTACTTCCTTCCATTCGATACGTTTAATCCTTTGTTTTCAGCAAAACCGGTGAGATTGACAACCTCATCGCAAGTTGGGAACAGAGTTCTGTGGTTGTGTTGTGCAGGTCTCCATGTTGCTGTTGGCACCGGTAGTGCGCCCTGCCAACATTCAGCTAGCTACACCTTTGGGGTGTTTCCTTGCTCCTACTGGATTGATAACCTTGGTTTCGTACTGAGGGAAAACTTGCTGCTGTGCTCATCATACCTTTCTCTTGGGGTTCCCCAACGAGCTCGATATATTTTGGGCCATCAATACGTTTTGGACGTATCACATCATCAGCCAGGCGCTGCACAACAACTCCTACTACCTCATCGACGCACATCAGCCATGCAAGAACAAGATGGACAAGTCGTACGAGGAGACAAAACGCCCCTGGAATGCGACCTTGCTCCGTCCATTTTACGCCTAGTCGTCTGACAGTGTATGTATCCCGCGAACCCTATGAATGAATAATGTGGAACCCTGAGAGACACTCGGGGGCTCCTTGCCAGAAATTTGCATGTTGCTCTTTATTTGATTCAGTTTTTTCCGGCTCCAGCAACCCCTACCCGGGGCCTCGTCGGTTGGCTCGCCCAGCTAATTCTATAAACCGGTTGAGTAGTGTGCGACGGTGTCAGAGGCCCACTCATCGTCTCAGCTACAGACCGCAACTCGACTGTCCGCCTAGCAAGAGCAAAAGCCCGAGGCATCCCACACGAAAAATGGCGAAAAGATGCGACAAATTGAACGATCCAGCCTTGTGCCTAGTTCAGGATTGTCCGACTACTGAGCCTCCAGTACCGTGCGCAATGTATTGTCAGCTCCCTTCGATTCTGGTTGCAGACCGCAACCCGGCTGCCCGGCAAGGACGCAACATAAACATCAGAGCGCATGGGAAAGCGACTAAGTATCCAGAGAAGCGCAAGCTAGTTTTTTTGAAACAAAACGAAGTCCGTAAGCCGGTTAAAAGGCACGTACTGACCGACTAATGTATTAAGAAAATCTATCTATATGTTTATTTTGCATGACTACACCGAGTCGGCCGTCAAGAGAAAAGAAGAGAAGATTCGAAGTCCTTGCCTTCATCAAATGCTCCGAATCTCGGGGGCTACAACCACTGGTTGCGCTTGCACGCCCCTAGTGTAATCATGTAGTTCCGACCGGCTAAAGGAGTTTAACTGGATATTCGGGCCCAGGTGAGGGCAAGGGCAAGACAAGAAGACAAGATTCAAAGCACTTGGCTTCACCAACTACTCCGAATCTCGGGGGCTACATCCAGTGGGTGAACTAACACGCCCCCACTATTGGTCTTGGTTGTCCGGTTGGTCAAGCGGGGCTAGGTTATCCGGCTAAATGTGTTTAGCCGGAAGAAACTACGAAGTCGAAGGAAAGAAAGGAGGGAAGATTCGAAGTCCTTGTCTTCGTCAAGAACTCCGAATCTCGGGGGTACACCCAGTGGATACGCTGGCGCCTCCACGGGAATTGGCAGTTATCCGGCTAAAGGAGTTTAGCCGGACGAAGATAGTCAGGCAAGCCTAATCGGCAAAAGAGAAAAGGAACACAAAGTACAGAAAATCAGAAGAGCAAAAGGCAAACACATTCAAATACATAGAGATAAGGGGAGCCGAAGCTTCCACAAGTTCACCGACGCTTTGACACAAGTTCGACAAAAGCAAAAACTACTACAATTCCACCCGGTATCCCGGGGATCAGGTCTAGGCGGAGGGCCCCTTGCCGTGCCGCTGGTCCTGGCTAGTCATGGCTTCTGGCGGAGGAGGAGGCGTGCTGGACGTTTCGGCTCTGACATCTCCACCCTCCGGCTGTGGCGTCGGCTCGACCTCTGTCTCCGGTGTCCCGGCGGAGTGTGGGTCGGTGAGGACTTCCTCAACATTGGTGTAGCCGGCAATCTTGATGGCGGAGGCGCGGAGTTCGGGGTGAGCCTAGCGGATGGCGGCAAGGTCTGCACCGGCGCGGAAGCCTCCGTTGATCTTCTCGACGCGTGCGTCCTTGTACCAGAAGAGCATCAGTGCCAGTGCCATCTCCACTCCTGCTCGCGCCTCCAGATCCCGAAGCCGGTCGATGGCAGCTAGCACCTCCGCAACCTTCACCGCCAGCTAGGCGATGGTCTTCAGTGCGGCCGCATCCGACCAGAGGAAGTCAAAGACGGCGTGGACAACCTTCCGCAGCTTCGTGGCCTCCTCGCCAAGTAGGGCGACAAGCTCCTGGGAGGTGGGCTGCTCGCTCGGCCAGTTCTCCTAGAGCTAGTTGTAGGCCAACAGGTCTACGCCCGGATAAAACACTGTCAGAAAAGAAGGTCAGGTTCGGCTACCGGATCTAGACAAAAAAGGCAAGTCGGCAAGAAGGTTTACCTTTGGCAGTGCGGCCAACCTGCATCAGCTCCTCCAGAAGGGTCTTCTCCCGCTCCCCCAGCCGTTTGATCTCCTTCTCCTGATCTTTGCACTAGGCATCGAGGATATCAAAGGACCGGGCCCAGCTGGCAAGGGCAGAGTTGAGACACCCCCGGGATTAGGGTTAAACAAATCCAGACCTTAGCCTGACATAAGCTTAACCTAGAGCTCGAGGATATCCAGTGAGAAATCGGTAACACAACAGTAACCCTGTGACACACACAAAAATTAGTACGGCAAGCTCATAACTGAGCGAAGAACCAAAATATTACAAGCAGAGGTCACTGACCACAAACATCAAACAACGGAAGGAAAATTATGCTATTAAGTATAGCAAACTTAACAAATGGCCTAAGAGGCCTGAAGCATAACGATGACGTCCTAGCCCATAGATTCCAGGCTGCCGGCCGGGAATCCCAAGCTACTCGTCAGTGTCGATGACGTACCAAACTTGTCTTCAGGGGAACACTTACTCTGCTACAAAAGTATCAACAAAGCAAGGGTGAGTACAGGGTGTACTCCGCAAGACTTATGGCTAGTGGGGTTATTTTGCATAAAGCCATCTTTGTTTTGTAAAACAAGAGGGAGGAGAAGCTCGTCTAATCAGAATATTTTAAAAGGGATAGAGAGCGACGTCTCCGAAGAATTGATCATCATCTTGATATCCACCAAAGTAATCCTCATCTCACAACTAGGATCAGCCCCTCGTACCCATGAGGAAGCATCCTTAAGCACACGTTGAAACCTCCAAGTTTTATGATTAGGTTAATGTTCTCTATGATCTTAGAATTTGGTCACCAAGCGTTCATAACCGTGAACACGGCTTTTCGAAAAGATTAACCCTGCAGGGGTGTACAACTTTATCCACACATACCAACCGACTCTTAATGCCACTAGTAATAGCCCTCTTCCATGGAAGGCCGACAAAGGGTGGTTGGACATGACCTTTACCTTGCTTTCACCGAGACCATGAGTCACACCCTAAGGATGGTTCTGCCGTAACGGGTCAAATCCCGAAGTCGGTCCCTAGAGATGTGAGTCAGGGTTGGTTTACTAGGGGCGCCATTGATACGTCCATAAAGTATCTATAATTTTTGATGGTTTTATGCTAATAATATGCTTTTGACACTCCTTTTTGTAGAAAGTTTATGATTTATTTGGACTAACCTACTAATAGTTGCAAAAGTGCACAATTTTCTTGTTTTACACTTTGATGTGTAGGAATTACCAAGAATACAAGTGGAAACCTTGTTGGAGTCAAATTGGGATTTTCCAGAATCTGTCTCAGAACTCTTTTTAAAGATGGTCACGTTTTGGGTCGAAGAAAGTGTCAAACGGAAAACTCTTCAACTACAAAGTTGTTGAAAATTTCGCGACAAACGTTCTGAACATAAAATTTAGCTGATTTCGAGTCCGGACAGGGCTTATAGGCCCGATTTACTGCAGCCCAAGATGGGGTGACGGGAATCCGAGAAGCTATATAAAGGAGGAAACCTAATTCGCCCAGGACATCTCCACCCACGAATTTGCAGCCACCAAAGCCACGTTTTTGCCTCCCCCATGGATCCCATCTCCATAAGGGAGGGCTCCCAAGAAGTCATGAAGGAAGGGGGCTAAGGGGCGGTGCTCCCCATGATACCGGCGGCGGGGAAGGAGTCCCCCGCACCGGCGCCGGCACCGGCACCGCCCTCTTCACCATCTTCACCGCCATCTCCATAACCTAATCCTCCTAGTATGCAGTGGTTCATCCTCCCACACACATCTGTACCGTCCTATGTAAACATGGTGTTTGATGCTATAAGTTATAATCCTATGATCTATGTCATGTTCGCGTAGTTTCTTTGTTCTTCGATTGAATGGTTGAACGCCTTTGGTTCATTAGAGTTGTATGTTGATATGGTGTAGTCCTTTGGTGTCCATTATATTTGTGCGCGCATGGATTAAACATCATAGGGTTTGAAGTATGTGTAAAAGGAAGGGGGGAGTTCTGCCGGAGTGACAGAAGCCTGAGGACACGAACCGGAACGTTGCACGTATGAGAGTAAGAGGACCATTAAACTTAAGGATATGGTTGGGGAAACCTTAATGCATTGATTAGTACTTACGGATGTTTGCTAACAATCCAATCATATAGTACATGTAATTCCAAGTAGTGAAGCACATGTATATTTAGCCTCTCCCACATAGAAAACTGCATCGAAGACAATGGACCCGATCTATCCGCTATTTAAACTTGGACAAAGCCACAAAAATTACCACACTATTCCACACTCATGGTTATGTTAGTTTAGTGTATTTTATTGTTGCAGCAACTAGCTTTACTTTCCTGTTATTTATTATCATGCAAAACTATCTGAATTACTCGTATTGTTGCTCTAGTTTTATTTCCTAGATAATGCAAAGGTTTAGTGTGCGTAGAGTTGTATCAGTGGTTGATAGAACTTGAGAGAACATTTATCCTACCTTTAGCTCCTCGTTGGGTTTGACACTCTTACTTATCGAAAAGGCTACACACGATCCCCTATACTTGTGGGTTATCAAGACCTTTTCTGGCGCCGTTGCCGGGGAGCAATAGCGTGTGGGTGAATATTATTATGTGCACTTGTTTGCTTTATCTCTAAGCAGTTTTTACTTTAATTTTAAGTTGTTCTCTATCTTAGTATGGATAGGGAATGCGAATTACAAAAAAAAAAGTTGTACTTGTTACCTAAAAACGTTTTCAAAAAGGAAAGTGATTGGAAAGATAAGTAATGGTTAAGTGGGGGTTGACCTTGAACACTTGTGTTCATGCCTATGAAACTAAAACAAATCTTTCTATGGAAGCTTTT
The DNA here is from genome assembly GCA_023614405.1 of Avena insularis. Taxonomy (NCBI): domain Eukaryota; kingdom Viridiplantae; phylum Streptophyta; class Magnoliopsida; order Poales; family Poaceae; genus Avena; species Avena insularis. The sequence goes on along the minus strand of CM042696.1, from coordinate 86,120,974 downwards.
CAGTTCAAAACTTGTAGGAATGCATGAAGACTTGAAAAATAAAGATATTTCTGGTATTGATCTTAATGCTTATTCATTCGAAAATACTTGAATCTTGCTCCTATGCCTAACATAAAGGCGTTAAAGAAAAGTACTTATTGGGAGATAACCCAAAAGTTTAGCTGAGTCTTGTAAGTTATTTCTTCAGTAATAACCTCTCCTTATCCTTCTTATTTGCTTTTTGTTCCAAGAGTAACCTCTAATAAGAAAGAAGTAATGCTTGGGAAAGTTGCTGTCCCGAAACAGATTTTTGTGCTTCATTGTAAAAATTCGTGTAAAATCTCTGTATGTCTGTTTGAGCTGTAATTTTTTGTGCTTCTGCCCCAGGTTGTTATCCAAGTTTCATTAGTTTAACACTTTTCTATTTGAGCAACAGAAGTTCTTCGAAAAAATTGGTTTCTATCTGCTGGTCTGTTTTGACAGATTTCTGCCATTATTTGCATTTGCTTCTTGTTGATTCCTTTTTGGGTTCTCTTTGGGGAACTGAGCTTTTTAGGGGAAGTGCTACAGTAGCTTGTGTTTTATTGGAAGTTTTATTGGTGTTGAAACTGAACCCAAAGACTTATTATCTTGAGTACACTAATGTTGCTAATGAAGATTATGTGAAGTTTTGTATGAAGGAAAAATTTCAGGTGTTAAGAAAAGAATGATATAATGAGATGAAGAATGGACTAAAGCTCAAGCTTGGGGATGCCACCCCATGTCACCCCAAGAAATATCCAAGAAGTACAAGCATCAAAGCTTGGGGATGCCCAAGGCATCCCCTTCTTCATCAATAAAAATCTCAGGTTCTTTCAAACACTTCATTTTTATTGTTTCATGCACAGTTGTGTTGTTCTTGGAGTGTCTTCGTTTTTGTTTTTGATCTTCATTTGCTTGGTTTGCTTGAATAAATTTGTTGTACCCCCTCTTTCATACATTAGTTTTCAAATAAGTGTGGTTTGGATTGGAAAAGAGTAGGAAAAGTTCATAATTAAGTGGTAAAAGGAGCTCGTTTTTGACGGTGCCCTATGCTTTGTCATGTTATGCTTGATATTGTTTTGGATTTATGCTTAGTGATTTTGCTGCAGCATGACATGTTATAAACAATTGAGATTGCTTAATGTGCCTTGAAAAAATCATGCGTTGTTTTAGCATATTAAAGCATAGTATTGTGGTATTCTCATTTGATGCTTTATTTGGGTTGACTTGGCGCATGCTCACACCATTTTATGACTATCCCAAGTCACCATAGCCTTTATGATCCTTTATTTTTCGACTTGTAACATCACTTTATGCTTTAATTAATGATGTTTTGTCGCTTTGCATGATTATGGCCATTATTGCTCTTTTAGTTGGTCGCTCCCAGTCTTTTGCTAGCCTCCATAACCAAGTATGAGTTCCACTCATGCATCCAACTCCAAATAAAACCAAGTTATCCCAAAGAGTCCACCATACCTACCTATTAGCATTTGCTATTCCAAGTATATTCATGCTTTTATCTACCTTCCGAATTAAACTTGTTATGAGAAAACTAGTGATTAAAGCTCTCACGAACTTGATGGCACACTTTACTTTTCTTGCCCCTAATAAACTTGAACCATTGTGTAATCTATGTTATATATGCTTGCACTTATTTGTTGGGGATTAGCCGAACCATGCTGTCATGGGGAACACTTTCAACATTGTACATGTACATTGTACCTAGTTGATATCATGCTCTTTTATATATGGATGTCGTCAATGTGAAATGAAAGGGGAGCTTGTAAGTCCATGGAGTTATATATGTGTGTTAGAGAAACGCCTAGGCCGCCGGTCTAATCCATGCCTAATCATGGTGGAAACCTGCAGCGTAACCATAATGACCAATCTATGAAGCATTCTTCTTATAAAAAAAGAGATAGAGATTGAGAAAAAAGAAAAAAAAGAGATGAGAAAAGAGGAAAGAGAGAAAAAAGCACCATTTTCCCATGGTAAATAAGAAGATTGCTGAGATGCTCGTTGTTTGCTTGCCTTGTCATTTTGATATGGGGATTCTTCCGTATCATCGGGCAAGGGGTACCCTGTTGGGGGTTCTCTATGATACACATGTACTTACTATGACAAGAACTTACCGGTAACTAAACTTGAGTAGCATGAGGAGCGGCCCTCGTATTCAAGGGACATGATATTTCCAACTTATACTTTGTCAAGAATATACTCCTTAGTTTGTTCACTTTAACCTTAATCACTTCAAGATTCTTATGATAGGGGCAATGAGAGCTGAAAGCTAATAAGTACCATAATTTTTGGAAGCTCTTTATGAAACTTGAATCCCTGCTTCCTTCTATGAAGGCCTTTCTTCCACTTTTATATTGAGTCTCCACCTTCTATCTTTATGCACCAATTAAGAGAGCATAGTTGTCATTCTTAGTTCTATGTGCATTGTCCCAAGACTTGTTGATTGATGCATAACTTTGATATTGCTTGTTCCTAAACTATTTGTATCTAGTCACCCTTATGAACTTTGAAGGTGTCCTATGCATTTATGTTTTGCTACTCTATGAGGAACAAGCTGAATACCATTCTCATTATGCTTTCTTTATGTGAAACAAACAAACGTCTTGCAAAGCATTGTTATTCATGAATCTTTTGTTTGTGCCTTTTCATGTTAATACATAGTTGCTATGTCTTATTGTTAGAACTCTATCTTTCATGATTCATGTTTAGAGTACCTTAATCTCAGCTATCAATGCTCTTACAATAATGATGATCAAGATTGTGTTGTCTGCATGTCACCTCAAAAATTATATTGTTTTGGTCGTTTACCTACTCGAGGACGAGCAAGAACTAAGCTTGGGGATGTCATCTACCCTAAGCAACCCCGGCCACGCTTACCTACCTGTATGAATGCACCTCCTTCAACGCCTTTGAGAAGATCCGGAATGCATGTCGAATGGAACGCCCGAACTATGTGCCTCATGGAATCTACTAGGCAAGTTAGTCAGCGGAGGGGTCCCCATAAACCTCGTGTGGTTGTATGCTCATCTTGGTCCAAAGGCAAGAACTCGGTTCCTAGTGGTGGCGAGCATGGGACTACAAAAACCACATCCCACCGTGGCCTCCCATACAAGCCTTAGCATGTTTAACCTTTACCACTGATCTTACCTCATCAATATACCTCGTTCACCTGTTATACTAGATTATATGCATTTGGTACATCTTCTGGATGAACCACCACTGATAGCTATGCATGGCCAAGCAAGACACAGATAAAAGCTCTAGCAGTACACACAAGCCAAACCTAGTTATGCTAGGAGCAGTAGATCAGGTAATATAAGCTCAAGGGAGTAATGCAATAGATATGATACTCTATCTATCAATAAAAGACCACAGTAGAATCGTATGCATCATGGCAGAATGAAATACTTTCGAAATCATAGGATTGTATAATGGTGGGGCTTTGCTTGCCTTATTTGTTGATAACCAATAAGTAGATCTTCAGAAGCCTTGTACTTGACTTGAGTACAGTTGGTCAAGTATTGTTCGTCGATCTTCGATGGTGTTGATCTCGGTCTTCGATCTCGGAGTCGGTATCATATTCTACTGGGAAGAAGCGAACACCAGAAAGAAAGGAAAACAATCAACACATGTCATCGATGCAATGCTCAAGCAAGGATGATGATATGACAAGTTAATTAGTATTGTAATGAAGCCCTAGAGCATGCTCGATCATTTTAAACAAGGTCCGAAGGGTACAAACCCTAGGACAGGGGAACCCCGGAACACTTATGAGGGGTTTATTTAGTTCTCTAATTAAACTTGCCATTTAAGTTGCTTAACAATGCATGATTATAGTTTAAACAGATATATCTCATTTTTCTGAACATTTTGATAGATTATACATATTTTTCTGACTTATAAATAATTACTTATTGAATTTATAAGATTATACCTTTTTCTGAAATTATTAAACTAATTTAAATTATAACAAAATTGGGTTAAACCTTTTTACACCGAGGCAGAGGCTACCAACTGCAGCTGACAGAAGGGCCCTAGGCCACCTCAGCTGCCATGCAGGCAAGTAGGGCCACTGGCCGGTTTGACCGGGTCAGACCCGCGCCGCTGACATCAGGGCAACGTCAAGATGACGTCAGCTGGCGACATTAAATTCTTTTTACACCACAACAGGGACTAGCCACTGCGGCTGACGAGTGGGACCTGGGCCACGCGGGCACCACGCAGTAGCCACGTGAGCACCACGCAGGCGTCACGTCGGTCTCGCCGGAGACCATGTCGGGCGGCGGCGGGGACAACGTGGGACGGTGATCTAGGACACGCGAATGGTCAGGCTAGAAGTAGTGCGATGCAGGGAACCTAACTATGGTGGCGCCGCTCCTATTTGGTAGCTGTGAGCATGGTCCAGCGGCGTTATGAGGCCAACGAAGCTCAAAAGGGCACGACAGAGAGGGAGGAAGGCATACAAGTGCACTGACATGCTCAGGGGATCACCTAGAATGCAGTGGAGAGGTCGGCTAGGCCTGGCGAGGTCGGTGATGGCCAGAATCATCCACGGCGAGGGTGGCTGGAGTTTGGGCAGGAGGTACCGATTGGGGCGCCTGAGAGCCTCCCGGCTAGGGTTCGGGAGCTTGCGCGGGCCGATGAACAAGAGAAAGGGAGGCCTAGGGAGTGAGAGGATAGGACCGAGGGGAGAGAGGCGTGCTTGGAGTCTCCTCTGCTAGTCATCGGGTCCAGGGGCGGCCGTGGCGACGTGGCCGTCGACGAACGGGAGGACAACACGCATCTGCTTGTTCTCGAGGAGGAAGACAACAAAGAGGTAAGATGGGCCGGGCTGCACTAGGCTGCTGCTCTCTTTTTTTAAGCAGAAATCTTTTCCTTTTTCTGTTTTTCTATTTCTCTTTTACAAACATTCCAAAACTGTTTTGCACAACTTCAAAAGTACAAGAAGGTTTTTGAAATATGGAACATAACAGGGACCCCTTATAACAATTTGGGTTCCATCTAGTTTGTCATTTTCGAAACTCAAATAACATTTGAATTGGTTTTGGAGGAAGAGGAAAACTAGGGTTTTGCTTTATTTTCTTTACATGCATTTTTAAGAAATGATGCTCACGAATGCATAATCAAAGCCCTAATTAGTGATTAACTAAAACTGGGGTGTTACAGCTCTATCCCCCTTACGAGAATCTCGACCCGAGATTCCAAAGGTTGGAAAAGAGACAGAGGGAGAAAGAAACAGGGTCACTTCTAAGGATAAGAGGGAAACACACTAACAACACACAGAGTATCTCATGGTCAACTCGTGAAAGAGTGTTCAGGAACAACTCTGAGATGACGAATCATGAAACATGTCAAGGTAACAGAGGAAACAAAAGGGGATGGTGTCAAGTGGTTAGATAACTGGTCTTCATAAGGATTGAGACCATGGAGTTTCAAAAGAGCTTAAGCTTCTGAAAAGGAAAGATTACAACAGAAAGAACAAAACCACAGACTTCGAGAAATGAACCTCTACTAAATGGCTTAAGTAGAGCTTCTGGGGCTACAAACATACGGATACCCAAGCTATTGAATTACTTTTGATACATAAGGATCACTCTTCGTTCAACAGAAGGTCAAGACAGAAAGGTTGTTTTGTGGTGAGGACTCATAAGAGTCACAGGGAACATGTAACAAGAGAAACTATTGATTACCAAAATCATTGTCACTCTTGAACATGATCGAGAAAACGAAGAAAACTCTTTATTCATCCAGGTTTACCAAAATCTTTGCCAAAGATCGTGATATCACTTTACACCACTAGATGAATAGGTAAGAAGATTCTTGATGACACGAGGAAAAAGAAACTTCATTCTCAGACTTCAATTACTTGGCATAACAATATGCTTACCAACATAAGAGGGTATGGAGGATCGACTGAGAGACATTTTAGCAACACTACTTTAAATGTTCTCCTTGATATTCGAGAAGGCAGACATCAAGTAAAGGCCGGACTTCGGAGACAAAGGAAACCATAAGCGTAACTCCTATAATAAATTATAGAAGAAGCCTCATGAAGAGTGGTCGTTATTGCTGATTCAAGAGAATATGGCAATATGTCTTCCGACTAATTGTGTCAACCATTACAACAATCTTGCCGGATTTCAAAGCTTGAGATTCAGATTTGGTTAGGTGAAATGATACTTCAGACTCAGCATGTCCGAATAGAAAGTTTGCAACATTTACCACGAAGGTAAAGTTACTAGATTCTCAAGACATGGACTATAGTGTCAAGCTCTAATAGACTGAGCTAGGTTTCTAAACCCATGTATTAACAACTTGTCAAATGACAATTGCTTATACATCGAATACTTGCAACGAAACACAATTGTATCCTTAAAGGAAACAAAGGTAACTCTACTCAAATCCGCGGCGACATCTTTCTACAATTGCACATGAATCGGAGAGGGTCACTTCTAACATCCAGAATACATACTTCAAGATAACACGAAGGAGGTTCTCAAAAGTTCTCCAGTATTAATGCCAAATGTTCCATATGAATCTATTCTAGCATGGAGAAAAATAAGGATATTGTCGATGGGCTCAACAACGAACTTATCGATATACTCCAGGAAGATGGACTCATATGTTACTTGAACAAGGCAGAGTATTGGTTAGACCAAAGAACATGAGGATGTACTCAAGTGAAACATCACAAGTAACAACATCATCAAGATAGTCCTTGGAACTGAGTTTGATTTGACAATAACCCAAATCAAATCAAAAGCGAGGAAGATAACATATCCACGAAGGAGATAGTATCTTTCTTTAGCACGAACTAAACTAGAAAACCCTTTAATATGAACTAAGTAAGATAGAACTTTTGTCTTACAACTCTCCAAGTTGTTGTTTAAGCTCAACCAACTAGTTCAGGGGTATCCAGTATGGATCCTTGGAGAAAGGAGCAGTTCAGAGAACTTGCTTGCTCAAGAACTTGACAAACACGGTCATGTGGCAACATGGCAATACTTCTAGTAGACATCTAGATTATCACGAACCAACAATATGTAATTTAGTTCAAGAGGAAACTTGCTTGATAAGGCAAGAAGGCATAGTCTCAGAGCTTTGGCACAAGCCTAACTCTTTGACCGAAGAGAGTGCACTAGAATAACGAACTTGGTAGCACAATCAAACTTCGCTTAGTGACAGGGTTAACCATCACGCTATGAATAATACAAATGTCCTTGGAGTTCAAAGCAATAAGAGTTGCTAAGAATCTCAGATGACCACATTATTATGCACACGCATCATTCTCGAACACGAAAGCTCGAAGGAAGGGTGGGTAAATATGTGTAAGAGCATCACTTCATTAAGGGGTCATGAAACTCGGCACGACCTCTTAGTATATAAGAGTGTGACACTCTAAGGTAGAACAAATAGAAGCTAATCATGCCTCTTGATCTATGGATTACAACACTTTGACCTAGTCCTAGATATGACAATGTACTGGAGTTTGTTTCTTCTAACATCCCGATATGGTTTGTCTTGATGGACCACAAGAGTATCTTGCATCGGAAGACACCAATGCAAATTACTACTTGGCTACCAACTGATAGACAAAGGTCAGAAACAACAAGGGGGAAAGGAACATGCTTAGGATAAAATCCCGAGATATGGATGCATAGATTAAAAATCTTCCGAAACCCATGCATAGAACTGAAGGTGTGGCAGAGTCACGAATATAGATGCGAGACTCTCGGGGAGTACTCTTGTCGTGATCTATTTGGTTCCATTAAATAACATCTTCCATAGCTAGTGGTAGGGGAAGTCCTTAATTGTCACAATTCAACATCGACAATAACCACAAGCTTGAAGGCTAGAATGGTAGTACCAGCCATACTGAGGTAATGTTTTAATATTAACGACGGGGGTCAAAGGAATGGATCTTGGTTTAAAGATCAGCTTCATGTACAAGGTTCGCAACACCAGAATCCAGTACAATCTGGGATCTTCGGTTCAAGTCCAAGGGTTAAAACCCGAGAAAGAAGTAACTACTACTTGAGTGACACATAGTACACTGCAAGGTAGCAATCACGAGGAGTAACTTCCAAGAGAAGAAAGAACTTCTGAAGTACCTAAACAAACAAAAGGAGGTACACGAGGCGAAAGGAAACCTCGAAGCCTAGAACAGAACACTATGGATCCTACAATATAATATTGTGGGTCCATAAGGTAGAGAGATCATGATGGAAAGGAATCTCTCAGACTAAGCAAAGCAAAGGGGACACAAAGAACACAACACACACAACTCTAGAGAACTCAACACTAGGTCAACTGGTTGAGAAACGGCATGCCCAAAAGCACCTAAGCTTTGAAAGACTAGAAGAGATATCAAAACTTTTTCCAAATCAACACAAGGTGAGATGACCCAGAGTTAGAGCGAAACTAGATAAGGAGAAAAATAAGCATACCAGAGTTTTCGCAAATAATTTTCATCTTTGAAATAGTTTTCACAAACACTAGACTCAACATTGACCAATAGCAAGGTTTTCCTACGTTCGGTACTGCTCTGATACCAGGAATTGTGACACCCCCGGGATCAGGGTTAAAGAAATCCAGACCTTAGCCTGACATAAGCTTAACCTAGAGCTCGGATGTCCAGTGGGAAATCAGTAACACAACAGTAACCCTGCGACACACACAAAAATTAGTACATCAAGCTCATAACTGAGCGAAGAACCAAAATATTACAAGCAGAGGTCACTGACCACAAACATCAAACAACGGAAGGCAAATTATGCTATTAAGTATAGCAAACTTAACAAATGGCCTAAGAGGCCTGAAGCATAACGATGACGTCCCAGCCCATAGATTCCAGGTTGCCGGCCGGGAACCCCAAGCTACTCGTCGGTGTCGATGACGTACCAAACTTGTCTTCAGGGGAACACTTACTCTGCTACAAAAGTATCAACAAAGCAAGGGTGAGTACAGGGTGTACTCCGCAAGACTTATGGCTAGTGGGGTTATTTTGCATAAAGCCATCTTTGTTTTGTAAAACAAGAGGGAGGAGAAGCTTGTCTAATCAGCATATTTTAAAAGGGATAAGAGAGCGACATCTCCGAAGAATTGATCATCATCTTGATATACACTAAAGTAATCCTCATCGCACAACTAGGATCACCCCCTCGTACCCATGAGGAAGCATCCTTAATCACATGTTGAAAGCTCCAAGTTTTATGATTAGGTTAATGTTCTCTATGATCTTCGAATTTGGTCACCAAGCGTTCATAACCGTGAACACGGCTTTTCGAAAAGATTTAACCATGCATGGGTGTACAACTTTACCCACACGTACCAACCGACTCTTAATGCCACTAGTAATAGCCCTCTTCCATGGAAGGCCGACAGAGGGTGGTTGGACATGACCTTTACCTTGCTTTCGTCGAGACCATGAGTCACGCCCTAAGGATGGTTCCGCCATAACAGGTCAAATCTCGAAGTCGGTCCCTAGAGATGTGAGTCAGGGTTGGTTTACCAGGTGCGCCATCTACCCCAAGCAACCCCGGCCACGCTTACCTACCTATATGAATGCACCTCCTTCACCGCCTTTGAGAAGATCCAGAAAGCATGTCCAATGGAACGCCCGAATGATGTGACTCATGGAATCTACTAGGCAAGTTAGTCAGCGGAGGGGTCCCCATAAACCCCGTGTGGCTGTACGCTCATCTTGGTCCAAAGGCAAGAACTCGGTTCCTAGTGGTGGCGAGCACGGGACTACAAAAACCACATCCCACCGTGGCCTCCCATACAAGCCTTAGCATGTTTAACCTTTACCACTGATCTTACCTCATTAGTATACCTTGTTCGCCTGTTATACTAGATTCTCTGCATTTGGTACATCTTCTGGATGAACCAGCACTGACAGCTATGCATGGCCAAGCAAGACACAGATAAAAGCTCTAGCAGTACACACAAGCCAAACCTAGTTATGCTAGGAGCAGTAGATCAGGTACTATAAGCTCAAGGGAGTAATGCAATAGATATGATACTCTATCTATCGATAAAAGACCACAGTAGAATCAAATGCATCATGTCAGAATAAAATACTTTCAAAATCATAGGATTGTATAATGGTGGTGCTTTGCTTGCCTTGTTTGTTGATAACCAATAAGTAGATCTTCGGAAGCCTTGTACTTGACTTGATTACAGTTGGTCAAGTATTGTTCGTCGATCTTCGATGGTGTTGATCTCGGTCTTCGATCTCGGAGTCAGTATCGTATTCTACAGGGAAGAAGCAAACACCAGAAAAAAAGGAAAACAATCAACACATGCCATCGATGCAATGCTCAAGCAAGGATGATGATATGACAAGTTAATTAGTATTGTAATGAAGCCCTAGAGCATGCTCGATCATTTTAAACAGGGTCCGAAGGGTACAAACCCTAGGACAGGGGAACCCCGGAACACCTGTGAGGGGTTGATTTAGTTCTATAGTTAAACTTATCATTTAAGTTGCTTAACAATGCATGATTATAGTTTAAACTTATATATCTCATTTTTCTGAACATTTTGATATATTATACATATTTTTCTGACTTATAAATAATTACTTATTGAATTTATAAGATTATACCTTTTTTTGAAATTATTAAACTAATTTAAATTATAACAAAATTGGGTTAAACCTTTTTACACCGAGGCAGAGGCTACCCACTGCAGCTGATAGAAGGGCCCTAGGCTACCTCAGCTGCCACGCAGGCAGGTAGGGCCACTGGCTGGTTTGACCGGGTCAGACCCACACCGCTGACATCAGCGTGACGTCATGATGACGTCAGCCGGTGACATCAAATTCTTTTTACACTACAGTAGGGACTAGCCACTGCGGTTGACGAGTGGGACCTGGGCCACGCGGGCACCACGCGGTAGTCACGTGAGCACCACGCAGGCGCCACGTCGGTCTCACCGGAGACCACGTCGGGCGGCGGCGGGGACAACGTGGGACGGCGATCTGGGACACGCGAATGGTCGGGCTAGAAGTAGTGCAACGCAGGGAACCTAACTGTGGTGGCGCCGCTCCTATTTGGTAGCCGGAGCATGGCCGGCGGCGTCTGCGGAGAATATGGCGGAGCACGATCTGAGAGAGGAGGAAGGCATACAAGAGCACTGACATGCTCAAGGGCTCACCTAGAATGCAGTGGAGAGGTCAGATAGGCCTGGAAAGGTCGGTGATGGCCGGAATCGTCCACGACAACGGTGGCCAAAGTTCGGGCAGGAGGTACCGATTGGGGCACCTGAGAGCCTCCTGGCTAGGGTTCGAGAGCTTGCGCGAGCCGACGAACGAGATCAAGGGAGGCCTAGGGAGTGAGAGGATAGGACCGAGGGGAGAGAGGCGTGCTTGGAGTCTCCTCTGCTGGTCATCGGGTCCAAGGGCGGCCGTGGCGACGTGGCCGTCGACGAACGGGAGGACAACATCTGCGTGGCCATCGACGTGGTCATCGGGTCCAAGGGCACACATCTGCTTGTTCTCGGGGAGGAAGACGACGAAGGGGTAAGATGGGCCGGGCTGCACTCGGCTGCTGCTCTCTTTTTTTAAGCAGAAATCTTTTCCTTTTTCTGTTTTTCTATTTCTCTTTTACAAACATTCCAAAACTGTTTTGCACAACTTCAAAAGTACAAGAAGGTTTTTGAAATATGGAACATAACAGGGACCCCTTATAACAATTTGGGTTCCATGTAGTTTGTCATTTTCGAAACTCAAATAACATTTGAATTGGTTTTGGAGGGAGAGGAAAACTAGGGTTTTAGGGTGTTGCTTTATTTTCTTTACATGCATTTTTAAGAAATGATGCTCATGAATGCATAACCAAATCCCTAATTAGTGATTAACTAAAACCGAGGTGTTATAGGAGTCGCGCTCCTTGATGACAGCCTCCAGCTTGTCCGTCTTGGAGTGCCACTCCTTGTTCTGGAGACGAAGGGGGAGTTGGACCGGGTGAGGCGGCCATTTGCCTTGGTCAGCCAGTCGATCTCCCGCTGGGCGCAGACCATGATGGTTGCAGACACAGCCGGATATGAATAAAAAAAGGAAACTGAGTAGCAAGACTTACTCTGGGAGGTGCCATTCACCACAACAAGTTTCTGCTCCATCGTCCAGTTGCTCCTGGCCGAGGCCTCAAGCAGCCGGATCTCCTTCACCGCCACCTCCAAGGTTGCAGACAAATCCTTCTAGGGACGCGGCGGAGGAGGAAGAGTCGTCGGCGGCGTTGCGGGTCAGGGACTCCTTCACCTCGTGGAGTGCCACCTGCCACTCCTCCCCCGGCTCGCTGTCGGAGTTGTCATCGGTGATCACTACCAACTCCTTGCCAGCTGCAGTCCCCCTTGCTCCCGTGGAGGAGTCACCCCTGCCCCTCGGGCTCGGCATGACGGTGCTCAACTGAACCATCATAGTCGGTGGGGCATCACCGGCCTCGGCTCCTGTAGCCAGATCCGCACGAGGCAGCGACGGAGCCCTAGGCATTAGAGAGGGGTAGCAGCAGTAGCAGGACCCGGATTGGCAGGCCGCGCGCGAGGCATCGAGCCAATCAACATGCGTGCAGGGCTGGTGACATTGAAGGAAACGAGCATACTAAAAAGGATAAGGGCAAAACCAATAAGGAAAGGAGGAAGGAGCAAGACAAAAAGATCATAGGGAAAAAGCCTTACCCCTACACGACCGGGGGCAGTGCCTTCTTGCGGCCAAGCCGGCTCAGGGGCGGGGCGCCGGTCCGGCTCATCTTGGGAGCCGGCTCCTCCACCGAGGGTCGACTTGATCCGCTCCCTTCCACGCCGGAGCGGCTGGAGTCGCCGTCCATCGCTCGGCGTCTGGTTAGTTCGGGAGCCGAGGCAGCCTCTCCCTCCTCGACAATTGGCGCATGGGGGTCATTCGCCGGCTCGTCGTTCCGATTGGGGAAGACGTTAGTGTCGCTGTCCGGCTCTTCACCGGTCCAGCGCGTGCGCGGCTCTAGAAGGTCGGCCACGAAGATCTGGAGGGGGGTTTAGCCCTCCTCCCGGAGGATGCAGGGGAAGTTCTGCCACAACAAAGGACAGAGCGTCAGCCGGATGAAGCAAGTAATATAGAAAACAGAAGATAAGAGCAGAGCAGAAGACTTACCCGGGGCACGCGGTTCTCACACGTGTACGGGGCCTGCCCGAACTTCCAGTTCTCTGGTAGCTTCTCCTTCGTGATCATCCACACCCACTCCTTGAGGTTGTGGTGGCGGGGATCGCGACGGGATAGCCGGGAGGGGTCCAGTCAGCCAGAGTAGAAGCACATTTTGTGGCCCTATTGCTGCAGCGGCAACATCAGCCGGGACATCCAGCTGAGCGTGATGTCTAGGCCGGTTAAGCCGGCGGTGACGAAGGACTGCATCCGCTGCAGCATCATGTCCGACTCCGCCTTCTTGCCATGGATCTTCAGATCCCGGTTCTGCCGGGTGGACTCCACAACCTAGAAAGCCGGCAGATTGATCCAGTCGACTTCGGTGACATTGCAGACATGGAAGTATGACTGCTGCCATAGTCGGACTATGTCGTGAAGCTTGAACTTCGGATAGCCGGTCTACACGCGGGAGTAGATGGAGGCGCGGCCGCAGGGGACCAGCGGACCCTGGGAGAACTAGACCTGCGGTCGGACGTGGAACATCCAGCAGAACAACCCGCGATCTGGCTGGATCCTGAGGTAGCACTCGTAGAAGGCAGTGAAGTGCACAAGGATACCGATGGTGTTGGCACCGAGATGGTGAAGGCGCATGTCGAAGAAGGCAAGAAACGTCAGAAGAATGGGGTTCGCCAGGAGGGCGAACCCGCGGGCGAGATGGGAAAGGAAGATCACCCGCTCCCCCTCCTGGGGGTGCGGTGACTCCTCTTCCGGCGGTGCGAGCCGCACCGCCACCTCCGTCTCCGGCAGCAGCAACCGCGTCGCGTGATACTTAGATATATGGTCCTCAGTCATGGAAGAACCGCACCAGGCACCGCGCTCAGATGCCATCACCTCCTCGTCGGTCGTGGTGGCGGGTGCTGAGAGGCGGGGGCCCATGTCTCCGGTGACGCTAGATGGTGGCACGGCGAGTCCGACGACGAACAAGCACGAGCAGCAAGGGAGCAAGCAGAGCACGCAGAGGAAATGGCAAAAGCTGGGTGCGGAAGGGGGAGAACTGCTCCCCTAGGCGGTATTTAAGCCCAGGGGAGGGCAACCATGAGTCACCGCGTGGCACCTGCCGGGCCGTGCCACATCTCCACCAATGGCTCCGGATCCCCTGTGTCGGCACCGCCCGTGCAAAGGATTCCGGGGCAGAAACCGAAGCGGCAAGCGGCGGTTCCCCAGGCGACATGCGCGACGTGCTATGGAACGCAGTGCTGCGCGCGGCAACGCAATGATGGCACATGCATGCGTGGCCGGCGTCAGCACTAACGTCATGGGCAGCACAATCGTCAGCGTGCAACTAGATACAAAATTCAAATTACAAGAGGGAGCGCGCGTACATTTCACCTAAGGGCGAAATCCACACGTGCTCGGGGGCTAGTGTCGGGGGGATGACCCCCGAGTACCCTGACCGAACAAGAACAAGGGCAGACCGATCGGGTCCGGCTAGAAGATCGTAGTCAGACGCAGGCTCATTGTCCTGGCTACCAACCGGTAGCCGGAACAAGAAAGGGCCGCAAGACACGGATCCGTCTACACGGGCGTAGCCGGACACAATCAAGAGGGCAGGGCGACATGCTGCATAGTGCATAGTACGCCCTGGTATAGCAACAAGACTCACCACTACGAGACCATACCGAAGACTTTGCGGGTGGCGTGAACCACGGTGGCGATTCGACGATAGGCTCGCCACGGCGTTCCTTTGTACCCATGGCGACCATACGGCGTGTATCATCGACATGATAGATACTACCAGATACTATAGATAACCAGCCGGATGGGGCCCGCCTGTGGGACCCACTAGCCGGCTTGGCCAGTGAGACCGTTGCCCCTTTGCCTATATAAGGAGGGGCAAGGCTCTCATAGCATGGGTTGAGCATTTAAGAGGTAGCTAGTTCATACAGCTCGAGGAGCAAGTATACTCTGTATTCCACCCATAGTCAGATCGGCAGGAGTAGGAGTTATACCTCACCACGAGGGCTCCGAACCTGGGTACTTCCTGTGTCCCGCTACACTCGCTTGTACCCAATCCCGCCTGCAGACCCCGTCGAGAGCTTTCCTACTAGTCCCCACACCTCTATATAATCTTCTTAGGCACTGCCATTTCCAATACAATGACAGTGCTGGTGGCAGGCTTGGACCGTTTCCCTCTTCCGGTCTCAGTTGGCTGGGACGATGGTGAGTAATGTTTTGTTTGCTAAATCACTGCAAGGCTTCTGTAACACCCTCGAATCGGCCCTATGCAAGTTTTAGCCCTTTCCGCCAAACCCACATAGAAACGATTCAGGGCGCCCACGGGCACTTTCTGCGGGTGGAAAGCAAATAATAACATTACACAACAGTCCTCGATGGGACCCACAGATATATATATATACAACGACTCCATGAGTCAAGAATCTGAATATCTGATACAAAGATCCAAATCACCACGAAAAGCGATAGGCGTCCGACTACGGACAAGATGCAAATGGGGCTAAGAGCCACGAAGAATGACCAATGGCGTCCATAACCACCTGAGCCAAGCGGAAGGGTAACCACCTTAACGACGATCTCAAACCTGCTAAAACAAAGGGGTGCCGACAAAGGGCAAAGGAAAAAGAGGCGTCGATCGAGGCCAGTACATGGCGAGGCTAGAATTCGGCGGCTCTCGCCTACATAGGTATGGTGAGCTGAAGCGGCAGCGCAGCGGCACTAAACAACCTATAGAGACTCGATACAACTGGCGGTTATCAGAGAGGGATAAGAAAGACCTATTCGGATCCAACCTAAAGCTAACACCAAACAAACCCATCCTGGTATTTCCCCCTCAAGACCAAACGAGGAAGTCGGACCAAGGAACTCACACAGTTGGCAATTTTACTCATTCCGTTATAGTTGCATCAATTACTAATCAGATATAGATAGCATGAATCATCCTGAAGCATAAGTAGTGGGCAGTTTTAATCACCGTTCTGTTATAGTTGGAACATTTATTAGTCAGATATAATTGTCCTGAGGAATCCCAAAAACCCAACAGTTGTTGGCACTTTTATCACATTCCATTGGAGTTACAATACTTACTAGGCATATATAATTGGCAACCCAGATCCACCAGTTGTTGGCATTTTTAATATCCATTCCGTTATAGTTGCTTCTGATTACTAGTCACATATTAAGTCAGATTTATAGCACTACTTTAGTTATGCTTGTCTATGATCGAGATACTGTGCTCCAAGTCGTCCATAACCGCGGACACGGCTTTCAGAAAGTTTTACCCTGCAGGGGTGCACAAATAGCAACACACACTCGATCAACCTCGGAAAAACCAACTCAAAACCCAACGAGGCATTCACGACAAAGCGATCACAGGATTTAGAAATATTTCAGGGGCCACCCCACTAAGCTACCCGCAACGAAGTTGGCCGGCTCCGAAACGGACCTAGGGTTTGCGACTCTGGTAAACATTTGGGAACCCGAAAATGTGGTTTGGGCTTGTCGATGCGAAAACGATGCGCGATCCAAAGCGATCTGGTGCTCCACGCACAATCTTAAATAAAGCAGTAAAGCATGGCATAAGTACAGGATAGTAATAAAGCCCCAAACTATTTTTTGGCCCCAAGAAATAAGAATGAATCAAGCTCTGGCTCAGGGGGGTCCATAAGGCCTCCCGGATGTGGATAGTGCGAAAAATCAACGAACATGTATCAAGTACTCGGGGTCCTACTGGACACAAGTGGATGTGGAAGAACCAAATAACATCTATTGCCCACCGATGCCTCTGCATTACTTATATCTAGCATTTTAATAGTTGTATTTAAAGTCATGATCATCTCCACCAATAAACATCTCCACCCATAAGCATCTGCCAACCTTCCAACAACTGTGGTACTTGACAACACGAGATCACACCTGAGCAAGCAACTACGACTCGCAAGGCCAGCTATCTACCAAACACAGGTAATAGGAGGTGTCCAAGGCAATATAGAGGCTGCACGGGATATAATTGGTGTTCGGAAACTAAAGCATCGCGACACGGATAGCAATAGATCAACAGGAGGAAGTAAAGACTATAAATGCAAAATAGGTAGAAGGGGAAGAGATGCTCGCCTGGGAAACACTGCCGACGGATCATATCCGAAGAATTTGTCGATACTCGCATCCACTCATCGGCCTAATCCGCGAAGAAGCAAACACTAAAAGAAACACCGGATGCAATATTTAATACTACTGCAGAAGAATCGGCATGCTTATGATATGATGCACGACATGGCACATATGCGGTGCAACTAGGCAATATTAAGCGGAACCGGGGTCCCGATAATTAATTAAACGGTTCGAGTTATTTAACTACCCCACAGATTAAATGTTGGATTAACAAGGCGAACAGGGCATCGGTTCGCTACACAAATTTAAATGGAGTCCAGAATAAGACAAAGATATCCCGCATAAACACTCCATATTTAATTATGAGGTGGAATCGGCATAATGCCCCCAAACCACAGACAAGTATGCATGCATGAACAATTTAATATGTGACAGTTGATAATGTCACACTATAAAAATAGGGGCTTAGGGTCACACATTTGGGTTCGGCAGATCTTTGTTCCGGGGTTCGGGGGGTCGGTCTCAGGGTTCGACGGGATCGGAAAAGGCTCGACGGGATCGGTCCCGGACAACAGAAGTAGATCTTGTCGCTTCCGGTAAGGACTTGGTTTGGCGTCGGGGCGCATCGGATTCGCCCTGGTCGGTGTTGATCTTGTCGTCGCGAAGACCTTGTCGGGTCCACGCCATCGAGTCGGTCTTGGCGTTCGGGAGGAAGAACTTGGCGTTCCGGAGAGGAGACCTTGGCGAAGTGCTTGTCGTACCAGTGGCGATCTTGGCAGTCTTTGGATCCAGGTCTCGCGTCCGGGAAGGAGTACTTGTCGCATCTGTGTCGACGACCTAGGCGTCCGGGATGGAGTGCTCGGGTGACGATGAAGGTCTTGGGTTTGGCGCCGGGAGATCTTGGAGTTTCAGGACGAAGTTCTCGAAATTCGACGCAGGTGGTTAATGGCGTACTTGGATTGGCATCGGTTCCACTTCGGTTGTCGGGTGTCGGACCTGGGTCATCTCGAGGCGGAAGTAGTCGATGCAGTACTACTCGAGCCGCAACAATGCCAATGACAGCATCTTAACCCGCAGACACATTTTGATGGTCTCGGTCGCATCAACACAAGGCATCTCCACATCTGTTCTTCACTAGGCCCTAGCACATCCAGGAAGAGGCAGTATTGGCCACATCGCTACATGGTCGTACTCGCATCTGGCGATGGGGATGCGGACGCGCGGTTCCCGGTGGTGGCTCTGGATGCTCCTTGGCAAAGAGGCGGGACGCGCTGGGAAACTCCGCAGGGTCGAGGACGATCTCGGGGGCGCAGGAGAGGCTCGGCCGGAGCGTGGACCAGAGGGCCACGACGTGCTGGCGGGCGGCATCGGTGGGGAGACGCGAGGCGGGGCGTCGCTCAGGGTCGCGCGGGAGGAGGGCGGTGGTCCGGCGAGCTTATTGGCGAGGGGCCCGGTGGCGCTGCTCGGCCGAGGATGGAGGGCGCGGCGGAGGTTAGACGGGATCTGGGGCGACCGTGCTCGGGGAGGAAGAGGAGGTGAAGCTGTCCGGCGAGGAGGAGGCCGCGGGCTGGGTCGGGTGGCGAGGAAGGCGGCGATGGGGTCGCGGCAGGGGCACGCGGGTGCGGGGGCGGGCGAACTCGCGTCGGAGAGAGGCTCGATCGGCTGGGCGTGGCGAGGCGGGACGACCGAGCGGCGGCGGGTCGGCGACGTGCTGGTCGAGGCGGGCTGGCGCCCGGCCAGTGGAGCCGGCGGCGGGACAGCCAGGCGGGCAGGCTCGTGGAGCCGGAGAGGCGGCAGAGGTGGCAGATGGTGGTTGGGTGGATGGAGGGAGGAGAGATGAGGTGGCATGCACCGATTGGTGCAGGCGAGGTGGAGGGGGCTGGGTAGGAAAAATAGGGTAGGGTTTCTGGTAGAAAAGGTTTGGGTGTTTCTCTGGGGTAGGTAGGATTTTATCTGGAGGTGGCCGGCTAGGCTTTCGGGCCTGGCGGGTTGCCTGCTAAAAATAATTTAAAATATTTTATTATTTAAAACGGGGCTTTTGAAAACAGTTGGCAGACAAAACAAAATATTCTGGACAGACCCGGGTTTGGTTTAAAATAATAACGGGACGTTTAGAAAACAAAACAGACTTAAAAAAAAAGTTTTATGCAAACAGATGCAAGAAGACATGACGATCCTCAAATGCAAGGTGACATGATGACATGAGCATGTGGTCATGATGATGCAATGCACGAAAACAACGCAATTTTTTAGTTGTGGTTTTTGCGGGCGCCACAGCTTCGACCATTGTCGGCAATGATGGCATCTTTGGATGTCGTTCGCCTTCTTGGAAGTGTGACCATGACGCCCATCTTATTGCTGATTTCTATCTTCTAGGAACCCTAATGCCCTTTTGTCTTGCGTTCTTCGAATTCCTCCTTGGACTCCCTATTCGTCGATGCCCTACATCAAGTTGGCTTGGATTCTTCCAAAAAATATGATCTCGGGTTTGCACGGCTGCTCTTAATCCTAGGGGCGTAGTCGGAGTTAGTGCCCTGCCATGGGGGGATACCAATGTTTTCACTAGACAATTGCCAGCAAGGTTGGTAGGGAAAAGCCATATGTGTTTCTTAGAGTGGGCGTAGGAGCGTTTGCGAAAGATCTTCATGGCATTGGCATGTGCCGATAATAACGACGCCCTTGAGTGTTGTTTCCTTCCTGGAGACGTTGTCATGAAGTTCCCTCTTTGAACCCTAGAGTTTCGTCTTCTCACTGGAGCAGTTAGCTGCTATCATGGGTGTTTGTGATCCTGTGCGAGCCAAGCTTCTCAGAGGTGCTAGTCTTTTTTGGTGCAATTCCTCGGTGTGGCTTCTTTAGTGCTTGAAGATTCAGGTCGAGCCACACTTTTTTCGTTGAAGACTTGATCTTTCGGCAAAGTTCAAGTAGACCAGAGCCTAGCTCTGCTATGCTTGCTCCTTTTTCATCTTTGTCTTTATCTCTTCACATACTTTGCTTGTATCTGTAGATGGTATCCCCAGTTTTACTATTTATTTTATTTTTTCTGGTGTCATTGTAATCCTGATAGGTTGATGGCTTCGTTAATTTAAAGTCGGGCTCATCTCGAGCCTTCCGTAAGAGAAGGGGATGTTTCGATCACCCATTAGAGTTAGTTGTGAACTAGGACACTTTGGACTTGCACATGAGAGAATTGAGATGTTTAATCTTTCATCCAATCGCAACCGAGGAAGATAATGATAATTCTAAGTTAGCCTTCACTGGAGAAGAAAAACAAAACTAAGATAGAAAGGGCGACGGAAGAAACATCAATCAAAAAGAGTTCCATGCAAGGTTATGAAGTTCATATCTACCACCTTGACACGGTCGGGATCTAGTGTCAAGGTGTGTTTTTTGGAAGTTTCCTTTTCTTCTTGTGTGCGCTACAACTTCGATTGCTAAGCGGTGGGCATGCATGTTTTTTCTTGTGGTGTGAATGTACAGGTTCTTTTTTTTTGTTCGAGAGCACACCAAGCACGTGCTATATCTTTACAAAGGGGAGCAAACAATTACAAGACATCTAGCATCAATTGCTAATAAGTGAAGTAGATTTAACACACACACACACACGCACACTCCACTCCAGGTAAAGCCTACTCTCGCAATCTTACAGTGGAGCTTCTCTTGATTAGCGTGAGCATGAACTTGTTCTACAAATGGAATGGATTTTCTTTGCTGGAAATTAGATTTGTCAACCCATCATCACTATCGCGCAACCACTGAAACCAGGGGATGGGCTCTCAAGTAGGTCGATTTTGTAACTCAACGGTGTTCCACTGCAGGGCTAGAATTGCCATGTTATTCCATATGATCAACATAAACTGTGTGTTTCTTATCTCTAAAGTTTCTGAAATTAGTAGGGAAACCCCAGCGTTGGACAAACTTTGTCTTTGTTAATTTTTATTATAGGTATGCTTTAACACAATTTGGAATTGAAAACTAAAATCACTTTTGTTCCAGTAGGCTAGATCATTCTTATTCGTCTGTTACATGTTCGGGGGACAATGTACTTGTTCATTTGGTTGATTTCCTGATATCATACGTGTCAGAATAATAGTCACACGCCAGCTTTGCATTTTTGCTAACTCAGCAAGACATGACGTACGTATGCAGCTACAGAGTACCATGGAAGAGTTGTAGCGTACAGTTTGCAACACGTATGCAGCACCCATGAGGAACTTTCAAAAAAAAAAAAAAAAAAAACCAAGCACTATCTACAGAGGTGCAACAACTCTGGTTGTTGGGTGAACCACCGTTATGTCAACCACTAGGCCTCTGCCCAGTCCTCCCCATGTGGAACCTTCAGTTTGCAACACGAATGATGTGCATCACGCAATGAAGAACGGCCGGCGCACTGTAACTGTTATAGCTGCACCTCTCCTTTTCACGGTTTGAGTAGACACGACGCTTCCTCTCCGCCTTTCTCGCATCGCGTCAATCTTTACATCGTCGACAGCCCTGATGAAATGATCGGTTCCGCTTGTCCTTCCAAGGATATTTTGTCATCCTGAGACCTGCCATTTCTAATATCCTCTCTCCTAGAATGTATACTCTTGTGTTACTACCTCGATCATTTAACAATTCAGTGAATTCTATAGGAGAGAAGTAGGAACCAGAACGATCGAATTGCAAAGGCTACTACTAATCTGCTACGCCAACCTACTCTCTTTTGTCGCACCAGGCATTTGCTTTGGCTCCCTGAATAGCAACGATGCGTTAGCTATTTAATCACTGCTGGATCTTCGCAACGCTGTATATGGTGATGGTTGCTTGCGAGGGATCTTAACCATGGTGTATCAAGTATAGAGATATAAAGTTCTCATGTACTATGTGCACTAAATTTTAGACCTACCTTGATGTTCAAATTAACGAATGAGTTATGATCATCCCTTAGACAAATTGTTAATTTGCAGACAGTTTGCCATCACGCCCATGTGGTAAACTTTTAGTTACCCTCTTGAGTTCCAGAGTAAGTAGTTAATTACCCATTATTTATTAGGTGTTCAATAAATAAGACAATTTCTATTTACTCTAAACCTGGTCACCATGATCTTCATTTCATTTCAATGATGGTGTAGCCTATATGTTTGTATTTCTACCAATGCAGCCAGGATTAGGTCGAGCTCTTGTAAATCCTTAGGACCATAGCTTCATTTTCATTATCATGGCAACACATCACACTGCACGCATAATCTTAAATATGTGCTCCCTCAAATCCTAAATAAGTGTCGCAATTTTGAACTAGGATCAGAGGGAGTACCTATATTTCTATTCTTGGTAATACCGAAACATTCAGATAATAGTATTCTCGATGATAATGTAGCTGCCTTGGTTCCGCAAGGCAGCCTCTGGAATTTTAAGTACTATTTAAAACGGAGTGGCCTGGCATGCTGTCACCTTCCATTTTCGCAACATTATGTCGACGAACAGGGTAGAGGTCGAGCATGTTCTTCGCCCAGACAGGGGCATGCCTCCATAGGCGGAAGATGGCGGAGATGTGGGAGGAGTCGAGGGCGTGTAGGCAGGCAAGGGCCTCTGTGATTCCACCCGGCCGATGCTCCATGTCACGAACAGCAAGGCGGGACTTGAGGGAGGAGACTAGGGAGAAAAACTCGGAGGCTGCAGGCACGGAGACGGAGATAGAGCTAGCAGCGCGGTTGGTTTGGCAAAGGCAGAGGTAGAGATGGTGGAGGGTCTTTGGACAAGAAATTGCGGGTTGACATGCGATTTTGTGAGGGGTTAAAATGAAAAAATCTGACATGTAGTGGGAGCGACGGAAGTTGGACGAACCATGAGGGGACCGCGGTGGCAGCAGGAGACAGAACACCTTCGTCTTTTTTAATAGTAGAGATAAGGAAATGACATGCAAAATCAAAGGCCAGAGCACAAAAGAAAGTTTACAGAAGAGAGAAAACGACCAAAAACTTTCGCCAAACTCTAGAAAGAGAAAAAACGACAACAACGGTACCTAGAAAAAGCCTAATAGCTAGCACTACCATAATCTCCAGGAAGACTAAAACGTCAGCCACTCACATAGAGTCTGGAGTTTCTCACATCACAGCTCAGTTTCCATCATCGACGGTCTTGGCGACGTAACTGGTTCCGCTTGTCCTTCCATGGGTATTTTGTCATCCTGAGACCTACCATTTCCAATATCCTATAAAAATAATACTACCTCGAGCATCTAACAAGCTAGTGACTTCAATATGAGGGAATTAGGAGCCAGAATGGTAAAACTGCACAAGCTACTACTAATCTGCTACGCCAACCTACAACCTTATGCCGCATTGCTGTGGCTCTCGGAATCGCAACTATGCATAGGTCATTTTATCGCTGCTGGATCCACCTACTGCTTTGTATGGACATGGTTAGGATTGGTCTTAACCATGGTGTACCAAGTATATAGATATAAAGTTCTCATGTACTATCTACACTAAAGTTTAAACCTACCTTGGTGTTCAAATTAATTAATGAGTTATGATCGTCCCTTAAACAAATTGTCAATTTGCAGACAGTTTGCCATCATGCCCATGTGGTAACGTTATATTTACCCTCTTGAGTTCCATAATATGTAGTTAATTAGCCAATAATTAGTAGGTGTTTAATAAAATAAGACAATTTCTCTTTACTCTAAATCTGGTTACCATAATCTTCATTTCATTTGAATGATGCCTTTTTTCCGATGAGATGGTCGTGTGGTTTCTATATGCAAAGTAAAAACAAAGGGCGTCGTAGCCCTCGTTGGAGGCGTTGTGGGGGCCTCCTAGATCGGATGATGGCGACGTCTTCATCGTCACTCCGTGGGGGCATCATCTTTGGAGACATTCAGCGGTTGGATGAGCATGTAGGCGGTTTGGTGGCTGGGAGTTGGTGTCCACGTCTTTCTCGCGTGGGGCCCAAGTGGAGCGGCTTTGTCTTGCACGGAGCTTCGGCGGCGAAGTCGAGTCATGCCTGGCCGACATGTGATGCGCTGATTCATGCTTGTTCGGAAGGTGCTAAGCACGATAGATCCTCTAAAGACTTCAAGCTATGTTTACTGGTGGTACTTGGCGGCATGGTGCTGCGGGTACCGGTGGCGACCACAACGTGCTTTGGATATAGTGTGCAGGGAGGTGGTGCTACTTGACACCGTGGTATTGTCGGTGGCTGGTGTGGCGGGAGTCAGCGCATCAATATACATACTGAAGATGGTTATGCGGAAGATAGTGAAGACAGTGACATCCGGAGCGAGTACGTGGGTGCCATTTCGTTGATATGCTCGGCGGATTTGGGCTCCTGGCTTGCATGAGTCGGTTGGGTGTTTGCTAGGTCGCGTCGGGAATGAAAGATTACAAAATATAGATTGAATTGATATTGCAAGAGGTGATTACATCGTGAGCCCTTAGGCTGTTTATATAGTACTACAAGACTTGGGGGCAAGAGGACTAATAGAGATAGACTTAGATTACAATCTTAAACTACCAAATAGGTAGTGACGCGGACGATCTGACTGGAAAACAAAAACGGTGTGTCGGAGTAGACGAAGTGGCTGCAAGAAGAAGAAAAATTGAGCAAAGACTTGTGCACATAAAAATTAGACTATGACTCTGGTGGCAAGGTCGTGGTGGACGAAGACGACGGTGGTAGTTGTCGATGGCGATTGAATTGTAGCGGTAGTCGATTTCGGAGAGTAGACCCGTATTTTCCGCTTGTATGAGTGCGGCGTCGCTCGTGGAGAAGAACTTGTTGGCGTTAACGATGACCACAATCGGTGGTGGTGGCGATGGTGTGGCGATGTTGTTGGTGTAGATGGTTGTCGGCGATGATGACCACGGGTGATGAAGGTGCAGCCCTTTGTTGATGGCGAGGCGCGTAATCGGGGACGTGCGTCCCGGCTGATGTTGACGAAGACAGGCCGGCGTGATGACGACGTAAGGACGGAGCAGCCGACGCATAGCGTGAAGACGTTCCTTGGGGCGCCGCGCGGAGCCTCCTTGGCACGATCGTTGTGATGATTTGCCGGACATGCGGCTATAGACGACGTAATCCGATCTATGATCGGTGAAAGAATAAGAAACGCCGATCAAGCGGCCGGCGAGAAAATTTTGGTGAAATAAGATCTAATCTACTATTGCGCGGCCTCCGGCGGAGAAGGATCTCCCCCGGGGCGGCACGGCGGAAGCGGTGGTGGCTAAACCGTAGGCGGAGAAGAATTTTGTTGTTCGAATAATGAATAAATTCTGTGTGCATCGCTTGATATAGAGACCGGATCTTCGCTCCCCATTTTAAAAAAAATACCACTTCTCGGCTCTCACCAAAGCCGAGACAGTATCTATGGTATGCTGAGAAGCTCTCTCCTAGACATGAAAAGTATATTCAAATGCTTGGACCATCTTGGAGGTGAAAACGGTTTATCCTGAGAAACTTTCTCGCCCCATTTGTGTTGTCTAGGGTAGTACTTGTTTGTTGTTACTTGTGTCTTTCATGTTTTTTCTTGCTTTTCCCTTCTTAGTAGGTTGGTTGCGTGCATCCGCACTATGTCGACTGCTATTGAATTGTACCGTTGCAGGGCTCATGTGTACGTAAAGAAATGTCAATCTCCTACATGCATGTAACATCCCAAATTCTACAATTACAGATGTTACTAGAAGCATGTATAATCATTGCATCATGGCATCACATATCAAAAACTGCAACAGGTATTTTCCAAAACCACATAGTCATATAAAGACTAAAATGGTTAAACAATATCAATCCACCAAAACCCTTGTAAAAGTGTTATTTTATAGTTCTACTATAACCTTCTTCTTTTTACAAAATTTTAGAAACAATTTTACTAAATTCGGAGTCCGTTTGCGAAAGTTAGGCAACTTTTGGTGAAACAGAATTAAATAAAAAAAAGAATAAATACAAAAAAAGTCTAACCTAGGCGGGCTGCAAGCCAGCCCGCTTAAACACCACCAGAGGTAGCCAGCCAGCCGCCGACAGGCGGGCCCCACCCGTCAGCCGCCTCCCCCGTCCGAGTCCAGGACGAACACGCCGCCGTCTCCGCGTCGGCGCCAACCGCCTCCGGCCGATTCAGAATGAACCCGTAGTCCCCACGCCAAGAAATCGCG
This sequence comes from Avena insularis, assembly GCA_023614405.1. NCBI lineage: Eukaryota > Viridiplantae > Streptophyta > Magnoliopsida > Poales > Poaceae > Avena > Avena insularis. Next base: position 86,094,589 of record CM042696.1, on the reverse strand, counting down.
CCTTTATAAAGCCCCGGCACGCCTCCCCAAAAGCCCTAGATTTTCTTTCGCTAACCGCCAACGAGCCGCCGCCAATCGCTCGCCGGAGCTTCGCCGGACTTCGCCGCCTCCGGTCGCTGCCCGCCGCCACCTCGGGAAGGAGGAGCAGCAGCCGCCCCCGGGAACGCAACCTCGGCGAGGAGCCGGTCGCCGTCGACTTCTTCGTCGGGCCGGAGGAGCACCGCCAAGCCGCCGTACCTCGCCGCCGACGCACCACCGCCGCCCGTCGTCGCCGCCGTCGGTAAGCCCCCCCTCCGACCCTTGGATCTAGATCCAACGGCCCCAATCGATCGAGCCGGTACCGGCGAATCGCGAGCCGACACGTGGCACCCGCCGCGTCATCGCCGCATCGTCACCGCGTCGGTGTCACACGCGCATTGATGGCCAATCGCGAGCCGCCACGTGTCACCACGTCGCAGGCCACCTTTCTGTTTTTCTTTTAAAATAGGCAGAATTATTCCAATCTTGTAAAATCCATAGCAATTCGAGTATTAGTCCAAAAATTGCGCATAATATACCGTTGGATTCATATTTTCGAGTAGAACACAGATCTACAATAATATTGCTGTTTTGTCACAGCAATCTTACAGTAGGATTTAAAGTTTAGATTAGAGTATTTTAATTCTAGAAAATTATCCGTAGCTCCGTTTTAGTTGATTCTTGTTGCGATGGCTTTGTCTCGACAAAATCTTCTGTAGAAAATTGTCATATCATGCTTAGGGTGTTCAGATCGGTCTCGAGGTAAATTGGAGCTGTAGATCTAGTTTTGAGCTTGGTTGTCTAGGGTTTAAACCCAAAATACCTAAAATCTGTAAGGAATCGATTCTAATGACATCCCCAACTCAACAACACCCCTGAATAAAACCCTTGGTCAAATTTGAATCCATCCTTGCATATTACCATGTTGCATGCATGCATATTCGATTTCGTGACTTTGTTTTGTGCAAATTGTGATTGGATCCATGTTTGTTTCGTTAGATTGCTCGGAGTGCGCTGAGGAGTACTGTTGTGTAGATTGCTGCTCGGATCAAGGCAAGTTACACCTCTTGTTCATATATTGTCCCAGTTTTGAATACTATGCATGTTTTGCTCTTCAAAATAGTAGTATGCATGTGTAGGATTGTTTTGGTAGATCTACTTGGAAATATTTTGCAAGTGCGATGATTTTATAGTATGCCATGATAGTTCTATACTTAGGATTTCTCCGTCCTATTAGGTTCCCCTGTTTTTTCTAAGTATTGCTTGCTATGCTATATATATACTTAGTACTGTTCGGGGGTTCGAAAGACTCAAAGTTTTCTAAGTATGAGAGATCTCTCGAGCAAACCCTTCTTCTCAAAACCCTCTTCAAAATAAAACTAAGTTTTCTTCTGGGCGGAATGGTTGTCGGGTCAACGAGTGGATATTTGGTGGAGGACGGCCGCCCAGGAATCAAAAAAGTCTGACATGTTTCAGAATTCAGAAGCTTCCAGTGCAACCACAATACATATGGGCTCTATCTTGGCTTAGTACTTAGTGGGAAACATCACCGGGGTAGCAATATTTGGAGGTTCTTGGCACGGTTGGATCCAGCTGGTAGAGGGGCTGCTAAGGGAAGGCTTCGCCATGGTTTTGTCTGTAAAAGGACTTGATCGTGGATTGTGGGGAAAGTGCACAACCTCTCGAGAGTATTGCAATCTGATCGATCAGCCGTGTTCACGGAAACAGAACAACTTTGAGCATCTGAAGGATGGAGCCTCTGAAAGATCTTCCTCTCTCTTTTCCAAACTTAACGTTTTATAAACCCCAAGGCGTGAGTAATATCGCCATTGGGTGGGATTTTGGGAACTTGGTGTGTAATATCCAAGTGCTAGGTTGTTTGGGCACTTGGTGAGTAATATCCACGTGTTCCATTCGACCCTATACTATATATCAAAGTTTGCAAAGTAGAGAAAACTTTCTTCCTCTTTTCTTATTACATTGATAAAATTGGCTTTACGCAAATCAACCCTAGAGCCTACTCTTAGCCTTGCATGTAGAGATAGTCTTACCCTTTCCTTGGTGTAATTTTCCAATACATTCAAAGTATTGACCCAACTTGTTGGCTGCACGTCTTATGTGCAGAATCCGAAGATTGAAAGGTGCGTAGGGATCGCGGGTCTTCACGCAGCTAGCCTGAGGCGTTGATGGATTCAAGTTTTACTTAGTTTCCGTTGTTTTATTTGAGCTAGCTATAAGCTATGCAAGTTGTAATAAATATACTCTGGATTATTCGTGTAATAATGACTTGTGTTTTACATGATATTCATCGACTGTGAAGTGCTAGCTATTGATCCAGGGACTAGCATGTTAATCATAGGGACTTAGGATCCTTATTGATCCGAGGTCGCAACAGATGGTATCAGAGCACAAAGTTGCCTGTAGGATGTGACCCCTAGGATTGGAAACCACCGTTACCATGTGTGTTTTTGCTTTCTATATTCGTCTAAGTTATTTGCGCTCTTCTAGTATTTCTCTTCCTTATCACCATATGTCTAATTTTTCTTTCTCCTAACCCAAAGATGACGGCCTTCTACTACGACACCGCCGAAGACATCAAGTGCCTGCGCTTCGGGGAATGCCTTCTTGACATCATCAAGACATTACAGTTACCCATGCCATCAATAAAGGGAAGCGAGTTTAGGAAGATGCACAAGGAAGGATGCTGGGCGATTGAAGTCATCCAACCAGGGCGCAGTCAGACAGAACCCAAGACAGAGGCCATTATACTCAACGTCACCAGCGACTCCCAGGAGAAAGGACTTAGCATCGGCTTGCAGGAGCTCATTGGACGCCTTTGCGGACGCCACCATGAAGAGGTTGAAGGCCACTACATCAAACTCTTTGGAAGACGTGATGAGAAGGGAGTTCCAATTGAGTTAACCCTAGAGGAAAGGAAGACATGCAAGCGTCGAAGGATCCAATATCAAGACTTGGAGTTCCACATCAATGACCTTCAGAAGGGGAGCTGCCTTGAGATCGTGAGGAATGACGAGCTTTGTGCCCTAGTCAAGGAGAAGGACGAGAAGATCGAGGAGCTGGAAGAGAAGATCAAGTCCCTAGGAGGGGAGCTCACCGCCCAAGACAAGAGGTTCGCTAATCAAGAGAAGAGGGTGCAAGATAAGAACAAGAAGATTAGGGAGCAAAGTCTTGTTCTCGCAAAGAATGAGATGGAGTTCAAGAACTTTGCCACCATGTTGAAGGACCCGCGAGCAGCCAAGAGGAGCTTGGAGGAGAAGATCACGCCCGTGACTATGGGGTCAAGTTTGATCAAGAAGCTACAGAAGGAGAAGAAGGAACTCCAAGAGAAACTAGGAGCTGCTACCCAGGAGCTGCAGGAGGTAAAGGAACTTCAAGAAAGGCTCGAAGCTGCTACACCGGAGCCACAGAAGGTGAAGGCACTTCAGGAGAAGCTTGAAGCCACGACAAGGGACATGGAATTATACAAGTCACTACTGGAAAAGGAAGGCTTCATCATTGAGGATGAGGAAGTGGATGATGAGTAGAGTAGTTGGACCACCTTTAGTTCTATAGTCAAACGTTATTCGCGATTGTAATGAGTACCAAAAATTATATTGGTTAGTTAAGCTTGGTTGAGTGTGTGGAACTATGTGCCTTGTGTGCCTTGTTTTTCTCGTGTGTTTTTCTTCTCTTGTTTACATAAGGGTAGGAGTTTATTCCTTAGGCTTTCTATCTATTTCTTAACTTGTATCCCAAACCCTCCAGATGGCGAGACGTGGAAACAACAATAACAACATGCCCCCAGAGATAGCACAACTTCTGAACTCCCAGAATCAGTTGATCCAACTCCTCACTCAGAACATGCAAAACAACAACAACAACAATCCGCCGCCTCCGCCACCTCCACCGCCCCAACAGGATCGCTTGACTCGGTTCTTGAGGTTGAACCCTCCAACTTTCTCAAGTAGTTCTGAGCCAATTGTGGCAGATGACTGGCTCCGCACCACCAACAAGAAGTTAGACACCGTCCAAGTTGTTGGAGCTGATAGGGTGCGCTTTGCCACGCACCAACTTGAGGGACCAGCCGCTGAATGGTGGGATAATTACTAGGTCACCCACCCTAACATTGAAGGTATCACCTGGAACCAGTTCATCACGTAGTCAGCGTGGAGTCATGTCACTTAAGAGACGTGAGTTCCGCGACTTGAAACAGCTGCACCGCTCTGTCTCCGAGTATGGGGACCTTTTCAACAAGCTGGCACGTTATGCACCTGATGATGTATCCACTGATGCCAAGAGACAGGAGGAGTTCTTGAGGAGACTTAATGATGAAATATCTATTCAGCTTGTGGCTCTGAAGTTTGATAACTACCAGGAACTCCTGGACAGGGCAGTGGTGGTTGAAGCAAAGCGAAGGAGTATAGAGAACCGAAAGAGAAAGTCCACCTCACACAAGCACAACTCTGCCCCATATCAGAAGCAACACACTTCGTCACCACCACCCCACAACCACAATGGCCACAACCACAATGGTCATCGTCATGGAGGACATAACCACAATGGCCATAAACATCGCAATGGAAATGGCAATGGGAAGGATCTGAGTGAAGTGACATGCTTCAAGTGTAACAAGACAGGACACTATGCAACTACCTGCCCCGAAAATATGAAGAATGGGAATGGTAATGGAAACGGCAACGGACACAACCATGGCAATGGTAATGGAAATGGGAAGAAGCCGAATCCGTTCGTCAAAGCCACAGTGAATCATGTCTCCATGGAGGATGCTCGTGAGGCACCTGACTCCGTGATTGGTAAGTTCAAGCTTAACTCCATCCCTGCAGTTGTTCTTTTTGATACTGGTGCATCGCATTCATTCATATCAAGGGTATTTGTGGATAGAGGCAAGATACCTACGGAGACTATTAGTACTCCCCTAAGGGTAAGTTCTCCTGGAGGAGAAATAGTGGCAAACTCTGGATGCCGTGGGTTAGAACTAAGGATTGGGGCGCACACCTTTCCCACCAGCCTAGTTGTTCTGGAATCACAAGGCTTAGATATAATTTTGGGCATGAATTGGATGACCGAATATGAGGGAGTCATAGATTGTGCCAAAAGGACTATCGCACTCAAGACTCCGGATAAGAAAAGGATCTGCTTTAAGTCAACTTTCACACTCAAAGGAAGTATGGTGAACTCACTTAAGGGGGTTAGCTTGGAGGATGTGCCAATTGTGAAGGAGCACCCAGATGTGTTTCCGGAAGAACTGCCAGGGATGCCTCCCGACCGAGACATCGAGTTTCTCATTGACTTGATGCCAGGTACTGGATCAATAGCAAAGAGACCGTACAAGATGGATGTGGATGAGTTGAAGGAACTTAAGAAACAGCTTAGGGAGCAATTAGACAAATGCTTCATTCAACCAAGTGCGTCATCTTGGGGAGCACCTGTCTTATTCGTGGAGAAGAAGGATAAAACCAAGAGACTAGTCGTGGACTACCGATCGTTGAATGAAGTGACAATCAAGAACAAGTACCCTCTACCCAATATTAACGACCTGTTTGACCAATTAAAGGGAGATAGTGTGTTCTTTAAGATTGATCTCCGATCAGGTTATTTTCAGTTAAAGATCCAAGAACATGATGTACCCAAAACAACCTTCACCACAAGATACGGATTGTATGAATACACCATGATGTCGTTTGGCTTAACCAATGCCCCAACATACTTCATGACTATGATGAACAAGGTGTTCATGGAGTACTTGGATAAGTTTATTGTGGTATTCATTGATGACATACTCATATACTCCAAGGACGAGAAGGAGCATGAGAGGCACCTACGCCTAATCATGGAAAAGTTAAGGGAACACAAGTTGTATGCCAAATTTAGCAAATGTGAGTTCTGGTTGAAAGAAGTGGGATTCCTTGGTCATATTGTATCAGCTAAAGGTGTTGCCGTGGACCCAAGTAAGGTAGCTTCCGTGACAGAATGGGAGTCCCCTAAGAATGTGGGTGATATTAGGAGTTTCGTGGGCCTTGCAGGATATTACAGAAGGTTCATTGAAAACTTTTCCAAGATAGCAAAGCCTATGACAGAGTTGCTGAAGAAAGAGAAGAAGTTCCAATGGACCGAGGCATGTGAAACAAGTTTTCAGGAGTTAAAGAAGCGCCTAGTAACATCACCAGTTTTGTGTCTCCCTGACATCCAAAAGGATTTCTAGGTCTATTGCGACGCTTTCTGGCAAGGACTTGGTAGTGTACTGATGCAAGATGGAAAAGTAGTGTCTTACACCTCTTGGCAACTTAAGCACCATGAGAATAACTACCCCACGCACGATTTGGAACTAGCATCAGTTGTACATGCGCTCAAGGTATGGAGACATTACCTAATGGGCAAACATTGTGATGTGTTCACGGATCACAAAAGTCTTAAATACATCTTCACTCAAAAGGAGTTAAATATGAGGCAAAGGAGATGGCTTGAACTCATCAAGGACTACGACTTGGACCTGCAGTACCATCCTAGAAAGGCCAATGTTGTGGCTGACGCCTTAAGTCGGAAAGTCTATGTAAATGGACTTACCGTGGGAGAACTTCCAAATGATTTGTGTGAACAATTCAAGGACCTCAGGTTGGAAATAGTTCCGAAGGGATACTTAGCAACTATGGAGATAGTGCCAACGCTTCTGGACCAAATCAAAGAGGCCCAGAAGGGGGAAAAAGAGTTGGAAGAGATAAGAGCAAATATAAGCAAGGGCAAAGCAAAAGGGTTTCATACGGATGAACAGGGAACACTTTGGTATGAGAAGCGTCTGTGCATTCCCGAAGACCCCGATATCAGGAAGTTAATCCTTTAGGAAGCTCACGATTCTCCTTACTCAATTCATCCCGGTAATACAAAAATGTACATGGATGTGAAAGATAGGTTCTGGTGGAACAACATGAAAAGAGAAATTGCTGAATATATCTCCTTGTGTGACGTGTGCAACAGGGTCAAGACCAAACATCAAAAGCCAGCAGGACTGTTGCAGCCATTACCTGTGCCCGATTGGAAGTGGGACAAGGTAGGCATGGATTTTATCACAGGACTACCGCGGACTCGTTCTGGGTATGATTCCATCTGGGTAGTGGTCGACCACTTCACAAAGGTGGCCCACTTTATTCCCGTAAAGATCACCTATACGAGTGCTAAACTTGCCAAGATTTATATGTCAAGGATCGTAAGCCTTCATGGTGTACCCAAGGGGATTGTCTCTGATAGAGGTACCCAATTCACCTCTAAGTTTTGGCGACAACTACACGAGTCTCTAGGGACACGACTGGAGTTTAGTACTGCCTTCCACCCACAAACAGATGGACAGACGGAAAGAGTTAATCAAATCTTGGAGGACATGTTAAGAGCCCGTGCACTAGACTATGGGTCTAGTTGGGATGATAATTTGCCATATGCGGAATTCTCATACAATAACAGCTACCAAACTAGTATCAAGATGGCCCCATTTGAAGTTCTATATGGCAGAAAATGTAGAACTCCGCTGCTATGGAGTGGAGTTGGAGAACGGAGTTTATTTGGACCTGAACTGATCAAGGATGCCGAAGAAAAGGTGAGACAGATCCAAGACAGGCTAAAAATAGCCCAATCTAGACAAAAGAGTTATGCTGATTCCAAGCGCAGGGATGTGACCTATGATGTGGGAGACTGTGCATATCTTCGAGTTTCGCCACTACGGGGAGTTAAGAGATTTGGAATCAAGGGTAAATTAGCACCCGATTCATAGGGCCCCACAAAATCTTGGGTCGTAGAGGGGAAGTTGCCTATCAGTTGAAATTACCCGAAGTACTAACGGTTCATGATGTTTTCCATGTGTCGCAACTAAAGAAGTGTCACCCGGAAATGGCTGAAACGCCACTAAAGGATACGGTTCCGTTGGACGAGGCTCAATTGGAAAACGATCTCACCTATGAGGAAAAACCCACCAGGATTCTGGAGACAGCCGAGAGAATCACTCGTACCAAGAATATCAGGTTTTGCAAAGTTTAATGGAATCACCATTCCGAGGAAGAGGCCATGTGGGAGCGTGAAGAAGACCTGAAGAAAGAACACCCACACCTATTTGCTAACCAACCTGAATCTCGGGGACGAGATTCTTCTTAAGGGGGTAGGTTTATAACATCCCAAATTCTACAATTACAGATGTTACTAGAAGCATGCATCATATCATTGCATCATGGCATCACATATCAAAAACTGCATCAGGTATTTTCCAAAACCCCATAGTCATATAAAAGACTAAAAGGGTTAAACAATATCAATCCACCAAAACCCTTGCAAAAGTGTTATTTTATAGTCCTACTATAACCCTCTTCTTTTTACAAAATTTTAGAAACCAATTTCACTAAATTCGGAGTCCGTTTGCGAAAGTTAGGCAACTTTTGGTGAAACAGAATTAAATAAAAAAAAGAATAAATACAAAAAAAGTCTAACCTAGGCGGGCCAGCCGAAGCCAGCCCGCTTCCTATTCACCGCGCACGCCCGCAAGCGAGCGGCGCCTACCGCGAACGCCCGGCTGGGCCGGCCCAACACCGCCGTCAGTCGCCAGCCCGCCCCCGCGCCTGCAGCCGCCGACGCCAATCGCCGTTATAAAGCCCCGGCACGCCTCCCCAAAAGCCCTAGATTTTCTTTCGCTAACCGCCACCGAGCCGCCGCCAATCGCTCGCCGGAGCTCCGCCGGACTTCGCCGCCTCCAATCGCCGCCCGCCGCCACCTCGGGAAGGAGGAACCGCAGCCGCCCCCGGGAACGCAACCTCGGCGAGGAGCCGGTCGCCGTCGACTTCTTCATCGTGCCGAAGGAGCACCGCCACGCCGCCGTAGCTCGCCTCCGACGCACCACCACCGCCCGTCGTCGCCGCCGTCGGTAAGCCCCCCCTCCGACCCTCGGATCTAGATCCAACGGCCCCAATTGATCGAGCCGGTACCGGCGAATCGCGAGCCGACAAGTGGCACCCGCCACGTCATCGCCGCATCGTCACCGCGTCGGCGTCACACGCGCGTCGCTGGCCAATCGCGAGCCGCCACGTGTCACCACGTCGCAGGCCACCTTTCTGTTTTTCTTTTAAAATAGGCAGAATTACTCCAATCTTGTAAAATCCATAGTAATTCGAGTATTAGTCCAAAAATTGCGCATAATATACCGTTGGATTCATATTTTCGAGTAGAACACAGATCTACAATAATATTACTGTTTTGTCATAGCAATCATACAATAGGATTTAAAGTTTAGATTAGAGTATTTTAATTCTAGAAAATTATCCGTAGCTCCGTTTTAGTTGATTCTTGTTGCGATGGCTTTGTCTCGACAAAACCTTCTGTAGAAAATTGTCATATCATGCTTAGGGTGTTCAGATCGGTCTCGAGGTAAATTGGAGCTGTAGATCTAGTTTTGAGCTTGGTTGTCTAGGGTTTAAACCCAAAATACCTAAAATCTGTAAGGAATCGATTCTAATGACATCCCCAACTCAACAACACCCCTGAATAAAACCCTTGGTCAAATTTGAATCCATCATTGCATATTACCATGTTGCATGCATGCATATTCGACTTCGTGACTTTGTTTTGTGCAAATTGTGATTGGATCCATGTTTGTTTCGTTAGATTGCTCGGAGTGCGCTGAGGAGTACTGCTGTGTAGATTGCTGCTCGGATCAAGGCAAGTTACACCTCTTGTTCATATATTGTCCCAGTTTTGAATACTATGCATGTTTTGCTCTTCAAAATAGTAGTATGCATGTGTAGGATTGTTTTGGTAGATCTACTTGGAAATATTTTGCAAGTGCGATGATTTTATAGTATGCCATGATAGTTCTATACTTAGGATTTCTCCGTCCTATTAGGTTCTCCTATTTTTGCTAAGTATTGCTTGCTATGCTATATATATACTTAGTACCGTTGGGGGGTTCGAAAGACTCAAAATTTTCTAAGTATGAGAGCTCTCTCGAGCGAACCCTTCTTCTCAAAACCCCCTTCAAAATAAAACTAAGTTTTCTTCTAGGCGGAATGGTTGTCGGGTCAACGAGTGGATATTTGGTGGAGGACGGCCGCCCAGGAATCAAAGAAGTCTGCCATGTTTCGGAATTCAGAAGCTTCCAGTGCAACCACAATACATATGGGCTCTGTCTTGGCTTAGTACTTAGTGGGAAACCTCACCGGGGTACCAACATTTGGAGGTTCTTGGCACGGTTGGATCCAGCTGGTAGAGGGGCTGCTAAGGGAAGGCTTCGCCATGGTCTTGTCTGTAAAAGGACTTGATCGTGGATTGTGGGGAAAGTGCACAACCTCTCGAGAGTATTGCAATCTGATCGATCAGCCGTGTTCACGGAAACAGAACAACTTTAAGCATCTGAAGGATGGAGCCTCTGAAAGATCTTCCTCTCGCTTTTCCAAACTTAACGTTTTATAAACCCCAAGGCGTGAGTAATATCGCCATTGGGTGGGATTTTGGGAACTTGGTGCGTAATATCCAAGTGCTAGGTTGTTTGGGCACTTGGTGAGTAATATCCACGTGTTCCATTCGACCCTATACTATATATCAAAGTTTGCAAAGTAGGGAAAACTTTCTTCCTCTTTTCTTATTACATTGATAAAATTGGCTTTACGCAAATGAACCCCAGAGCCTACTCTTAGCCTTGCATGTAGAGATAGTCTTACTCTTTCCTTGGTGTAATTTGCCAATATATTCAAAGTATTGACCCAACTTGTTGGCTGCACGTCTTATGTGCAGAATTCGAAGATTGAAAGGTGCGTAGGGATCGCGGGTCTTTACGCAGCTAGCCTGAGGCGTTGATGGACTCAAGTTTTACTTAGTTTCCGCTGTTTTATTTGAGCTAGCTATAAGCTATGCAAGTTGTAATAAATATACTCTGGATTATTCGTGTAATAATGACTTGTGTTTTACATGATATTCATCGACTGTGAAGTGCTAGCTATTGATCCAGGGACTAGCATGTTAATCACAGGGACTTAGGATCCTTATTGATCCAAGGTCGCAACAATGCCTCTAAAAATAATACTACCTTGATCATCTAACAAGCTAGTGATGACTTCAATGGGAAGGAATTAGGAATCAGAATGGTAAAATTGCACAAGCTACTACTAATCTGCTACACCAACCTAATATCTTATGTCGCATTGTTGTGGCTCTCTCAATCGCAACGATGCATAGGTCATTTTATCCGAAATGGATCCACCCACTGCTCTGTATGGACATGGTTGGGATCGGTCTTATCCATGGTGTACCAAGTATATAGATATAAAGTTCTCATGTACTATCTACACTAAATTTTAGACCTACCTTGGTGTTCAAATTAAGTAATAAGTTATGATCGCCCCTTAAACAATTTGTTAATTTGCAGACAGTTTGCTATCATGCCCATGTAGTAAGGTTATATTTACCTTCTTGAGTTCCATAATATGTAGTTAGTTAGCCACCAATTATTCGGTGTTTCATAAAATAAGACAATTTCTCTTTACTCTAAACCTAGACACCATCACCTTGTACTTCTACCTAGCGCAGCCAGGATTAGGTCGAGCTCTTGTAAATCCTTAGGACCATAGCTTCATTTTCATTATCATAGCAACACATCACACGTACCCATAATCTCAAATATGTACCTATATTTCTATTCTTGGTACTACTGAAACATTCAAATGGTAGTATTCTCAATGATAATATAGCTGACTTGGTTGTATTTCCCCAAGTCTGCAATGCAGCCTCTGGAATTTTCTAGAACTGTTTAACACAGAATGGTTTAGCATGTTTTTACTTTCCATTTCCGAATCATTATATATGTTCCTACAAACTATGTATTAATTTTTTGTTCATGTAACTGATGTGAATTTTTTAAACCATCAAATATTTGAGTCTAACTACTTGCAGCTTTTGAACAAAGTTTAGGATCCTAGCAAAGAGTCTGGAGTTTCACTTTTGTGTATAGTCCATCCAAAAGTAATGTCCTGTACAACCAGTTTTATCGCTGCCTATTAATCGTCTTCGACTTAAAGTTCCATTTTGTCCGCTCAAATGGCATTGACAATCTCGTCAGTGAAGAAATCACACTGCTTTTTAAAAGAACTTCAGGACTCTGGCACGTATTTTTATAAAGTACTTCCTTTGTTCCTAATATTATGTTTTGGAAAACAAAATTAGTTTGCCTAATCGTTACATATTAGTGGACTGATGGAGTATTTACAGAAAGTAAAAGGGTATTAGAGAAGCTAAAGAAATTGCACCGATACGGAGCAAGGTACTGAGAAATACATAGATGGTAAACACTGGAAGACGCGAATGTGCGAGTCTGTCTTGAAGAACTCGCCGTTGAGCATCAGAGCATGTGTGGGCTGAGAAGTGTACCATACCTTCTGGTATATCTATTGCTAGACTTCTATATCCTGACACCTCCAATCCCCATGAAGCTACAAGGCATACGTAGATTTGTTACTCTTTCATCTAGTATCTAGACTAGACTTAATAAAAATAATTGATAAACATGGGCATACTGAATATGTCAAACACATCTTCTCTTCTCTACTCTATAATGTGTTGCTAATGTACCTAGTACTGAATGAGCAAAGGGAGATAAATTGGCCATTATATATAGGCTGGATATATGGAAGGCTTGATCAAAGATTCCTAGTAACACTCTTGCTTCGGTACCACCTCCCCCAAAGACAAAGAAATTCATCAGGGCTAGCGGGTTTCGGGTTCCTGCTTCGGGTGGAGACCGGGTGGATATGGAGACCGTACTGACTACGTATACGATAGCGGCATACGTGATCGGGTGGGATTATAATTGATCAGTAGCGAGAAGGGCATATGAGGAGGTCGGGATCAGTTGTGAGCGTACGTGACCGGGTTGTGAACGTATGTGGCCCTGGACGCCCACGGACTCGGAACGCCATCCCTCGGCGGCCTGGGTGCCGTACCACACGGCGACCATCACCTCCCCGCTATCGCGCTCGCCCTGAGAGGTCGAACCAGAGGCGGCCGTGAGGTGCATGTGGCCAACAATGACCGTCGTGGATGTAGGTCCAGGTGGATGTAGGTGTGAACAGCCGTCGTGGAGGAGGAGCGAGGGAAGGTGGAGGAACTGCGCGAGGGCGGCGGTGATCTGCTCTCTGTCGAGCGATAGCGGACGACGTGATCTGCGCGGTCATGTACGCTCGCAACCTCCCCGTATGCCGTCCTCACAACCGATCAATTACAATCCCGCCTGATCACGTATGCTGTTGTCTCCATCTCCACCCGGTCTCCACCCAGAGCACGAATCTGAAATCCGCTAGCGCTGAATTTCTTTGTTGGTGGGGGTGGGGTACCGAAGCAATCCTAGTAAAAGGAAGGGAAGATGAGGTTGTTAAAGTTCTAGATCTTCGATACATGTATTAATTATTTGAAACGGAGAATCCATACTATTATTTGTTTTATCTTCCAATTTTTCAAACTACCACTATCCTAGGTACAGACAATACCTTGTCATGTTTGTACCATTCTACCGAATAGTAGTCTATTGAACCTTGCTATGTTTCATATCAATCAAAAATGGTTACCAGGACCAATGCCAAACTACTGGATAGTGCTCTCGGAGCCATGTACTCCCTCCGTTTTAAAATATAAGATGTTTTAGCTTTATAAAAAAAGTGTATGTAGACCCCTTTTAGTATGTAGGAGTATGATCGAAATGAAAATAACAATAAGAAACCTTCATCAGTTACACGGTAAGAAAAATAAACATCAGTTCACATAAGAAAAAAAATTCTAAGAATATACTCCATACAACATGCATGGCCCGAAGGGGAAGTCTTCTATATAAATGTCTCGGGAGTTTAACTAATTAAAACAGATAAATTTAAATTTGTTATGTGCAAATACAAGATATAACATTTGATACATTCTTTTGTCGGATGACATAGTATGAAGGGAGAAAATAGTCCTGGAAGTATCTTATTTTCCTGGGAATTGAGTGCAAGAGATGTGCCATGCATAGGGAAAAAATAGCTGATGCAAGTAGACATAATGCTTTATAAACAGAATCATCTGATGGGGATATGTCTTCAGAATAGTTGCTTCTTAGCTTTGATGAGGAAGCTCATACTTTATCCAAACGATTCGAAAACTGTCTACCATTATCATATCATGCAAACTAAACAAGAGAGAGAATTTTAGTTTATACCCTCTACTTCCACAGTTTTGTGACATTGCCCTTTTTAGATCTCGATTAGCCATTTAGGAATATTTTTCCATTTAACACTTTCTTTTTTAGACGAAAGGCTCTAGTGGAGGCCTGCTTTAAATTAAGAAAGCCAACACTAGCGAGAACATATAAAGTTCGAAGAAGTTCCAATCTGAAAAAAAAAATTGTCCACAAGTTGGCAAGCAGAACGAGGCCAGCTACAACGGAAGCGAAAAAGCCAGTCATGTATATCTCTCATAGAGCTAAGGAGGGTTCGCGTCTTGTCAATTGCCACCCTAGTGCTTCCTGATAGGAAAGCTCAAATTCTATTTTGACAAAGGGAATATATCAATATCACGAACATATTAATTACATCCAACCTCTGCACCAATAAGACATGAAAAAACATATCGCACAGCCAAGAACAAAATAAACAAGAGAAAAGAAAAATAAAGATCCCGTCGTAGCGTACAACCAGTCGCAACAGAATCACTCTAACCACCACCGAGTACAACAACTGTACTACAAACAAGTCTCTTCAAAAGCAACGTCTTCAAGAAGTAAACAATGCACACGCGTCGTCGCCCGATCTCAATTATAAAGAGCAACAACTTGGTGTTAGTACTCCGAATTACATTGTTGAAGGATGAATAAATCTTATTCTTATCAAATAGATCATAAGAAATAGACCGTCCAATTTCGTTGGGTACAATAAAAAGCTCAAAGTGAATATGGTTATGATCAATATGACAGAAATAGGTAGAAGGAAGAGCCCCACCCACATCCTTGAGCAGTTGAAATATGCGGGGCGACCGTGATTTGCGGCGGCGAAGGCTGATGCTCGCGCCGGGTGATCTTCATCCAGCGACGTTTACGTCCCCGCGGTCAGCCGGATCTGCGCCTGGTTCTCGCTTTGAGTGCCTGGCTGAAGATGCGACAGAGGAATATTAGACTCTGGCGTCGCAGGTTGACCTAGAGGGCCTTGATGATGTCGATGATCAGCTGGGCTGGACCACGGTGTCGTGCCGCCTGCGGAAATCAGATGATGAGCCGAGGCAGCAATTTTGGGAGGAAATGGGATTCCCCCTTCCCGCTTCGCGTTTTTGGGAAAAATCACCAAGCCTTGCGTCGTGCAGTGTTTCTGCCTCGCCGCCGCCGGCGTTGGTGGGAGCTAGGAGGAGGTCGGCGTCCCCTTTGCTATCTAGGCGGGGTGGTGTGGCGTTTCCTGGATGTCGCTTGAGGCCATGGCGCGGTCCACTTCCTCCGCGCCGGGTATCGGCGTCGCTGGTGTTGGGGCAGTTGATCTCGGACGCGCTAGGGTGTGCTTCCCTGCCAGTTCAGCCGGTTGACGCGGATGCGGAAGTGGCGGCCACGCAGGCTGCGGACGTCGAGGTGGCGGACTCTGGTGGCCCAGTTTGCGGACTGGTCGAGTCAAACAAGGAGCCTGAGTTCTCTTGGACTCGCATTGCTATAAGTTTTAGGCTGCGTGCTCCAGGGTTCCCTCGCATCGCCAATCTTCATCGCCTTCTTCGTCTCTAGTCTCGACGCCATCGCCGGTTTCTCCTACGTGCCCTTCTCCGGCTGCGCCGTCAAGGCTGATCAATCGTTCCTACGCCGACGTTCTTCGGTCGCCGGCTGTCATGGCTGGGAACGGCACGGGCGGGGTTCCTCCTGGCTCTCAGCCGTGTGGGCCTCCGGTGGCTGAAGTGTGATGTCTCAAAATGTATCGAGCTCGTTGGGGAACGCCAAGAGGAAGGTATGATGAGCACTACAACAAGTTTTCCCTCAGTTATGAAACCAAGGTTATCGAACCAGTAGGAGCAAGGAAACACCTCCAAGGTGTTGTTTCTAACTTGGAATCTTGCACAACACAACCACAGAACTTTGCCCCCAACTTACAGTGAGGTTGTCAATCTCACCGATTTTGCTGAAAACAAAGGATTAAACGTATTATGTGGAAGATAGTAGTTGCTTACAGAAAGTAAACAATAAATAGCTTGTAGACTGATGGTAAAAGAATGGACCGGGGTCCATAGCTCACTAGAGGTGATGCTCCTTAAGATAGATGACATGTTGGGTGAACAAATTACATCGGGGCAATTGACAGCCGCCGAAAAGCATGCATGCATATACTAATCATCTTGACTCCTGCGAGATTTGATTGGACATTACAACATTATACATAGACCATAACCCAATTGCATCTATGACTAATAATCCACCTTCAGATTATCATCCGAACCCCCTCCAGTATTAAGTTGCAAGCAACAGATAATTGGATTAAGCATTGTGTGTAAATTAAACAATACGATTGCCCCATGGACAAAGGATTGTTGTTTTCTCCCTAGTAGCAACAACACATCTAGTACCTTAGAGATTTCTATCACTTTCCCAGATTACTAGAGGCATGAGCCCACTATCGAGCATAAATACTCCCTCTTGGAGTTGCTAGCATCTACTTGGCCAAGATAGCTACTAACAACGGAAAGCATGCAAGATCACAAATAATATAGACATGATAGAATCAATAATCAATCTAAAATAACATCTCAATATCCATCGGATTCCCGCAAACTAAACATGTAAGATTACAAATAGATGATCTTGATCCTGAATGGAGCTCATAAGATCTAAATATGGTAGCACAAAGGAGGAGAACCAACCATCTAGCTACTACATGGACCCGTAGTCCAGGGATGAACTACTCACGCATCACACCGGAGGCAGGCATGGTGATGAAGAAGGCCTCCAGGGTGATCTCTCCCCTCCGCTAGGGTGTCGGGAAGAGCTTCAGATCCCTCCCGATCTAGGGATGGAGATGACGGCGGCTACATACTCTTTCGTGGAATTTTGATCGGGTACTTAGGGTTTTCGTCCCGGGAGACTTTTATTGGCGAAGGGGCAAGGTCGATGGAGCACCAGGGGGCTCACACCAGGTGGTGGCGCGCCTAGGGCTAGCCGCGCCACCCTAGGGTGTGGCCGCCCTGGTTCCCCTCTTCGTCTCCCCTCTGGACTCTGTGTTGCTTCGGGTAAAATATTGACTTTGGCTTTTGTCCAGTCCAATACCGAGAATATTTCCTTACTAGCTTTTCTGCAACCAAAAACAGCAGAAAACAAGCAACTGACACTGTGGCATCTTGTTAATTGGTTAGTTTCAGAAAATGTGTAAAAATACTCCAAAGTGTGGACAAAACATAAGAAAATAGATATAAAACAAGCATGGAACATAAAAAATTATAGATACGTTTACAACGTATCAACATCCCCAAGCTTAACTCCTACTCGTCCTCGAGTAGGTAAGTGATAAAAAAGAAATAATTTTTGAGGTGACATGCACCATCATAATCTTGATCAAGGTATTTGTAAAATATTGATAGCTGGGATCATAGTACTTTAACATAGCATGAAAGATATAGTTTTAACAATAAAACATAGCAACTATGTTATAACATGAAAAGGTACAAACAAAAGATTCATTAATAACAATGCTTTGAAAGATGTTTGTTTGTTTCACATATAGAAAACATAATGAGAATGGTATTCAGCTTCTCCCTCGTATTGTAGCAAAACATAAATGCATAGGACACCTTCAAAGTTCATAAGGGTGACTAGATAAAAATAATTTAAGAACAAGCAATATCACAGTTATTAATCAATCAACAAGTTTTGGAACAATGCACATTAAACTAAGAATGGTCACTATGCTCTCTCAATTGGTGCATAAAGATAGAAGATGGAGACTCAACATAAAAGTAAAAAAGAAAGGCCCTTCATAAGAGGGAAGCAGGGATTTCAAGTTTCATAAAGAGCTTCCAAAAATTATGGTACTTATTAGCTTTCAGCTCTCATTGCCCCTATTATAAGCATCTTTAGGTGGTTAAGCTTAAAGTGAACAGATATGAGGATATGCTTAAAAAATTATAAGTTGAAAATCCCATGCCCCTTACTTACGAGTACTGTTCCTCATGCTACTCAAGTTTAGTCACAGGTGAGTTCTTGTCATTGTAAGTACATGTGTATCATAGAGAACCGCCAATGGGGTACCCCTTGCCCGATGATACGGAAGAATCCCCATATCAAAATGACAAGGCAAGCAGACAGTGAGCATCTCAGCAATCCTTTTATTTCCTATTTGCATAGGCCTCTTTTTTTTCTTTTTTCTTTCCTATTTGCTAGGTTTTTTATAGAGGATGCTTCATAGATTGCTCACTATGGTTACGCTGCAGGTTTCCACCATGATTAGGCATGGCTTAGAACAGCCGCCCAGGCATTTCTCTAACACATATACGAACTCAATGAGCCTTACAAGTTCCCCTTTCATTTCACACCGCCGGGATCCATAAGCAAAAGAACATGATATCAACTAAATAAAGTGCAATGTTGAAAGCGTTCCCCATGATAATATAGTTCTGCTAATTCACAACTTACAAAACGCAAGCATATATGCAACATAGATGGGCACAATGGTTCAAGTTTATTAAGTGCAAGAAAAGTAAAGTGTGCCATCAAGTTTGTGAGAGCTTTAATCACTAATTTTCACATAACAAGTTTAATTCGGAAGGTAGATAAAAATATGAATATACTTGGAATAGAAAATTCTAATAGGTAGGTATGGTGGACTCTTTGGAATAACTTAGTTTTATTTAGAGTTGGATGCATGAGTGGAACTCATACTTGGTATGAGGGCTAGCAAAAGACTAGGAGCGACCAACTAGGAGAACAATAATGGCCATAATCATGCGAAGCGACAAAACATTATTAATTAAAGAATAAAGTGATATTACAAACGAAAACTAAATGATCATAGAGGCTATGGTGACTTGGTATAGTCTTAACATGGTATGAGCATGCGCTAAGTCAACCCAAATAAAGCATCAAAGGAGAATACCACAATATTATGCTTTTATATGTTAAAATAACGCATGATTCTTTCAAGGCACATTAAGAAATCTCAATTGTTTGTAACAAGTCATGCTACAGCAATAATTACTAAGCATAAAGCGAAAAAAATATCAAGCATGACATGATAAAGTCTAAGTCACAGTAAAAAACAAGCTCCTTTTATACCACTTATAAGCATGAACTTTTCTACTCTTTTCCAATTCAAATCAACCTATTTGAAACTATGTATAAATGCGGGGGTCCAACCAACTTATTTAAGCAAACCAAGCAAACGAAAACTAAAAAACAAAAACGAAGACGCTCCAAGAACCAACACAATTGTGCATGAAACAATAAAAATGAAGTGTTTGTAAGAAACCTGAGATTTTTATTGATGAAGAAGGGGAAGCCTTGGGCATCCCCAAGCTTTGACGCTTGTACTTCTTGAATATTTCTTGGGGTGACACGGGTGTCATCCCCAAGCTTGAGATTTTGTCCACCTTCATCTTATCACATTACTCTTCCCTACACTTTAAAATTTTCTTCATATAAAACTTCACACAATCTTCATTAGCAACATTAGTGTAGTCAAGATAATAAGTCTTTTTTGGTTCAGTTTCATATCAAGTAAAACTTTCATTAAAACACAAAGCACTTCCTTTAAAAAGTTCAAGAATTTTGGCAAGAACTCAAAAAGAAAGAGATTTAAGAGGCAATGCAAATAATGGCAGAAATCTGTCAAAACAGACCAGCAGGTAAAAACCGAGTTTTTCGAAGACCTTATGTTTCTCAAATCGAAAAGTGTTGAACTAACTAAAGTTAGATAACAACCTGGGGCAGAAGCACAAAAAATTATAGCTCAAACTGACGTACACAGATTTTTCACGAATTTTTACAGAAGCATAAAAATCTGTTTCGGGACAGCAACTTTCCCAAGAATTATTTCTCTCTCATTAGAGGTTACTCTTGGCATACAAACCACACAAAAATGATAAGGAGAGGTTATTACTGAAGCAATAACTTCCAAGACTCAATAAAAGATTCCTAATTTTTTTTGGGTTATCTCCCAATAAGTGCTTTTCTTTAACGCCTTGGAGCTAGGTATAAGAAGCAAGAATCAAGTATTCTCAAATGAAGAAGCATTAAAACCAAATTTCTTGCCCTTACCTTTCTTATCTTTATTCTTATCCCTAGGGATCGTATGATTATTTGGTGGAGAAGCAAAATGCATGATTCCCTTTTCGACATCTATTATTGCTCCAAGGAGTTTTAGTAGGGATCTTTCAAGTGTAATTTGTCCTTTTCCTACACATTCAATAAGAAGATAATAAGTAGACACCACTTTACATAAAATCTTTGTAAACACTCCTTCATCATGGGTAATATTGTGGCATTATTAGTAAGAGATATTTCTTCTCCCCCTTCAGAAAGTCCCCAAAGATTTAAAGATTCATAGACATCTTTAGGCATAAGACAGAATTCAGACATGATATCACAACGAGCATAAAAAGTTTCATTATTTATAACAACTTTTACTGTAGGAAGCCATTTTGAACATTCAGAATTTATTGGAACATATTCATGATTCTCTCTAAGCATGTTATAACATTCTTTTAAACTAGCTGTGTTGGTCTCAAGAGTGTTTAATCTAGCAATAATGTTTATAATGGAGGAATCAAATTTGCTAGGCAAGTCATATGTTGCAATCAACTTTTTTATGGCATTAAAAGCTTCACCCTCAACGCATTGGAGGAAATCTCCTCCTACTATAGCATCCAAAGCATATCTATAGCAAAGGGCAGTTCCAAAGTAAAAACTGCTAAGAAACAAGCATAGCGTCATTTTTGGTTCAGTTTTTGCATGTAAATTAGAGATTCTAGACCAAGCTTCTTTGAAACTCTCTTCAATTCCTTGTTTGAAAGTAAAAATCATTTCCTCAGGCGACATAGTGATTGGAGCAATGCTAGACATAATAGCAACTTGAGATAGAAACTAATTTTTTTGTGTTTTTGGTATAAAGAAGCAAACCAATACAACTAATTTTTTGTGTTTTTGATAAAAGAAACAAGCAAACAGAGCAAAAATAAACTAAGCAAAACAAAATAACAAAGTAAAGAGATTGGTTATGAGGGACTCCCCTTGTGAAGATGTCCTTGACTCCTCGGCAATGGCGCCAGAAAAAGTGCTTGATGGCTCAAAATGTATCGAGCTCGTTGGGGAACCCCAAGAGGAAGGTATGATGAGCACAGTAGCAAGTTTTCCCTCAGTTATGAAACCAAGGTTATCGAACCAGTAGGAACAAGGAAACACCTCCAAGGTGTTGTTTCCAACTTGGAATCCTGCACAACACAACCACAGAACTTTGCCCCCAACTTATAGTGAGGTTGTCAATCTCACCGGTTTTGGTGAAAACAAAGAATTAAACGTATTGTGTGGAAGATAGTAATTGCTTGCAGAAAGTAAACAGTAAACAGTAAATAGCTTGTAGATTGATGGTAAAAGAATGGACCGGGGTCCATAGTTCACTAGAGGTGATTCTCCTTAAGATAGATGACATGTTGGGTGAATAAATTATAGCGGGGCAATTGACAGACACTGTGAAAGCATACATGCATATACTAATCATCTTGACTCCTACGAGATTTGATTGGGCATTACAACATTATACATAGACCGTAATCCAACTGCATCTATGACTAATAATCCACCTTCAGGTTATCATCCGAACCCTCTCAAGTATTAAGTTGCAAGGAATAGATAATTGCATTAAGCATTGTGTGTAAAGTAAACAATATGATTGCCCCATGGACAAAGGATTCCTGTTTTCTCCCTAGTAGCAACATCACATCTAGTACCTTAGAGATTTCTGTCACTTCCCCAGATTACTAGAGGCATGAACCCACTATCGAGCATAAATACTCCCTCTTGGAGTTGCTAGCATCTACTTGGCCAAGATAGATACTAACAACGGAAAGCATGCAAGATCATAAATAACATAGACATGATAGAATCAATAATCAATCTGAAATAGCATCTCAATATCCATCGGATCCCCACAAACACAACATGTAAGATTACAAATAGATGATCTTGATCATGAACGGAGCTCACAAGATCTAAACATGGTAGCACAAAGGAGGAGAACCAACCATCTAGCTACTACATGGACCCGTAGTCCAGGGATGAACTACTCACACATCACACCGGAGGCAGGCATGGTGATGAAGAAGGCCTCCAGGGTGATCTCTCCCCTCCGCTAGGGTACCGGGAAGAGCTTCAGATCCCTCCTGATCTAGGGATGGAGATGATGGCGGCTACAGACTCTTTCGTGGAATTTTGATCAGGTACTTAGGGTTTTCGTCCCAGGAGACTTTTATAGGCGAAGGGGCAAGGTCGATGGAGCACCAGGGGGCCCACACCAGGTGGCGGCGCGCCTAGGGCTGGTCGCGCCACCCTAGGGTGTGGCCGCCCTGGTTCCCCTCTTCGTCTCCCCTCTGGACTCCGTGTTGCTTTGGGTAAAATATTCCGAGAATATTTCCTTACTAGCTTTTCTAAAACCAAAAACAACAGAAAATAGGCAACTGGCACTGTGGTATCTTGTTAATAGGTTAGTTCTAGAAAATGTGTAAAAATACTCCAATGTGTGGACAAAACATAAGAAAGTAGATATAAAACAAGCATGGAACATCAAAAATTATAGATACGTTTACAACGTATCACGGTGCAGTCGCCGTGGGGACCTTCTGCTGGTCCTCAACCCCGGGGCATGCCTCCCTTTGTCGCCCCACACCTGGGTGGCCCTCCGCCTTCTGCTCAACTTCCTCTATTGGAGGGATCCCTTTAGTACCCTCCGGGGTTTCTGCCGAGGATGATCTTCCGGCCACCTGCGGCGTATTTTTCGGCTCCACAGACCGCTCAGCACTAGCCGCTACAAGCTCCATTCCGTGGACCGTAGCCACAGGGTTACATTGGGATGCCCACCTCGAGTTCTGCTGGGGGAGGTGCTGCCATGCACGCGCATCAGCTGAATCCTGGCGGTCTGCTTGTGGGGGCTGATCCTAGGGCACAGACGTGTGCCGCAGGTGGTGGCTCCTCCATTCCTCTAGTGCCCAAGAGGAAGAAGAAAAATAAGCCTATTCATGGACAGTCGCAACCTCTAGGGCAGCCAAGGGCATTTATGCAATACTCGTCCCCGCCTCATATGCCACAGATGCTCGGACAGCAGTATGGGCTCCAGCAGATACCGTATAATCTGACATAATATCCACCGCCAGACCAGGAGGCGCGCATGGCCAGCAGCAGGCCGTGGCGGTTACATATGTTTCTATGGTGCCTCAGGCTACATAGGTGCTTGGGGCTGTGGCAAAGAAAAACAAGATGGCTATTAGGCGCTGGAAGTGCGCAGTTGACACTCATGCTTCCAAAGATTGCAAGGCTGTCCATTACTATTATATCTGTGATGTCTCGACCCATCCAACACCCAGGTGCCCGGTCTTGAAGCAACCCCGTCCCATGGCTTACATGGTTGGTGTGTGTCACGATAAGACTTTGTATGCACAAATTCCTGATAGCATGGTTTGCCCTAATATGGGAACCAGTAAGACTCCTGTTGCGTTGATTCAGGTCACTGGAGAGGCTGTTACTGCTCAGGTCATGCAATAGCAAATTTCTCGGAGATGCCAGGTCAAGTCTCAGTGGAAGTGGGAAGCGCTCGCACATGGGTCCAATGCTTTTCTAGTTAGTTTTCCATCTTTCGAGCACCTTGACAGGGTGGATGGGAGTCAGTTTTCTATGCCCTTGGGTAAGCCTCAGCTGACGGTCTCGGCTTATATGATTCAGGAGGTGCCACATAAGTGTGAGTTACATCATGTATGGCTGCATGTGGAAGGAGTCCCTCATTCATTGTGGACTTTTCTAGGCTTATGGGCTGTTGGATCACTTTTTGGTAGTCCCCTGGATGTGGACTTGTTGTGTCTGCAGCGAAGGGGAGTGGTTTGTATTTTGGTTGGTATGTTTGATATCACTATGTTCCAGAAGCAGCGGGACACGTTGGGGGCATATCTTACCTCTGATGCTATGGTCAAGTTGAAAGGATATGAGTTTTGTTTTCATTTGGAGCCTGCTGATTTTGTTCCGGAGCCAGACTTCTCGCCTAATCTGTTGAAGAAGAACCCTGATGATTCTAAGGGTGATGGTGCTGGGGCTGCTGGGGATGATATGGATACCCTGGAGCCATCTCTATCTCCTCCTGCGGCTGGGACCTCGACTGGTCAATCATCTGGACATGGATTTTCTGCGCTGCCATCTTTGAGACAGGCTCCCGTGCAGGTGTATGCGGTAACTCCCTTCAACGCTTCACCCACGACTATGCTTGGAAGGGAGCTGGTCGCCTTGCCATTTGATTCTCCTCTTCGTGGGAGTACATATACGGGGGCCTCGCCGAGAGTCACACAGACTCAACTCTAGGAGGCTATTCATCGGGCGTGTAGTTCTGCGGGGCGGTCGACATCTTCGGCTAGATGTAGACCAAATGTTTTGGGAAGAACTATTCCACATGGCACTGCGGAGAGTTCGTCTGGCCCGATTCTTTTTCTGGTTCCTTCGGAGGTTGCGGTGCAGGAGTTCTCTCGTGAGGGGCTGCCCGCTGACTCGGGTGATGCTTCCCCCGTACTTGGGGGCCCCAACTCTCTGGCTTCGCTGGTATTGGACGTGGGGGTCCAAGAGGTCCAGGCGGGGAAGATGGCTGAATCTGATGTGGTTGTGGCCTAGGCGGGGATGCTGACCAACGCGGCCCAGGAGGGGCTGCCACGAGCGGGCATGCCGGAGGCCATGGCGGGTCTGCGGGCCGACACAGACGTGGTCACGGCCTAGGCGGGGCTGGTGACCAATGCGAACATGGCTATGTTGGGGTGCCCAGGCAGGGTTGGGAGATTCCCTTGTCGACCAGGCTCATGTGGGGGTGCCGCGTGCGAGCGCTTCGCTCCTGGAGGGGCAGCGGCATGGGGGAACCTGGCCCAGGCGGGGTCAGGACCCCTCCATGATAATCTGACTCAGGAGGGGTCGGGTCCGCCTATGGGTGCTGTTGCTCCGCCGGGACGCACGATGATGATGGATGGGACCCTAGTGAGGCGTAGCCTTCATAATGGTGTTGATGCTACTGGTGCAACCGCCACAGACGAGGACTCACTTGGTAAATCCATGCGGAGGAAGGCGGAAATAAATCTTGATTCTGAGGGTACTAAGAGTTCTTCGAAATCCTTCCTTTCTTTTTCTACTCCAGTTATTGTAAATAAGCTAGTCACTATTGGTATTCATATGTGTAAATCTGTAAAGGAAGTTAATTTGTCTAGTTCTGTCCTGAAACATATGGAGGTTAATCGTTTAACGGTTACTCCTAAGGTTTCAGTGGTTCCTGACTCTTTGCCGATTGAGGAGGAGTTTCATGCCATAGTAGATGGTCAACTTCTCTCTCACTTAGTTAGCGAAGTGTTAGATGTGGGCTTTGATGAGACGGGGCTGAACTCTTTGTATGAGCTCAAAGCTTCTAGTCAAAAATCAAAGAGCTAGAAGGCTCGGAAGAAACCCCGTGTATCCAAAAAATCTATTGTTTCTCAATGAATGACATGTTTTCAAATAGCAGAGGTCTTCGTGACTTGGCTAAGCATTTTTTGCCGATTGTGTGAGAGGTTATCGTTTGGATTTTCTGGGTATTTCTGAGACTGGTAGACGAGACTTCTCACAAGCCCTACTCAATCGCCTTTCTGGCGGAGTGGACTTTACGTGGGTATCTCGTCCGCCACGTGGTAGATCCGGATGGATTTTGTTAGGCGTACGTGATGAGACCATGGAAGTTTTAGCTAGTTCCGTTGGAGATTTTTTTATTAAACTCCATATCTGTAATAAGGCTAATGATTTCACATGGTCCCTTGTTGCCGTATATGGAGCCGCCCAGGAGGTGTTTAAAGCTTATTTTTTATATGAGCTAGTAAATCTTGCAAAAGACAATCCGTACCCTATTCTAATAGGTGGGGATTTCAATTTGATGAGATTCCCTCATGAGAAAAGTCGGGGCCATTTTGACGAGCATTATCCATTCATATTTAATGATGTTATTGACAACTTAGAATCGAGGGGGATTACAATGTTGAGAAGACAATTTACCTAGGCTAATAGTCTCCCGGAGCCGACATATGAAAAACTTGATAGAGTACTTATGGATACCGAGTGGGAAGAAAAGTTCCCCATGGTAACTGTACGGGCTCTAGAGCGTATTAAGGCTTTATCAGATCATGCTCCTTTACTTTTAACGTTTGGGTCTCCGCCACGAAAATCCAAGAATGACTTCAAGTTTGAACTTGGTTGGTTGATTCCTGATGGTTTCTTTGAGATGGTTAAAGAAATTTGGATAAAACCAGTTGGTGGTCAGACGCCTATACAATGATGGAATAATAAAATGCGTGCGTTACGTAAACTCCTTCGTGGTTGGGCTCGACATACTGCTGGAACCTTAAAAAGGAGAAAATCCGTCTTTCTTCTATTATTGATGACTTAGAAGCTTATGTGGAAGTTAGACCGTTATCTGCACAAGAGATTGAGCTTAAGAGCCAATCAAATGAGGAAATGGCCCGACTCTTGCGTGAGGAAGAACTCAAATGGTACCAACGCTCTAAAGCGAGATTCATTCTGGAAGGAGATGCTAATACAAGATATTTCCATGCTATAGCCAATGGAAAGCATAAGGAATAATGTATTCACTCTCTCAACCAAGATGAAGGTATCATTGAAGGTCAGGAGCAACTTAAGTCCTATATTACTAATTACTATAAATCTTTGTTTGGACCACCATCAGACAACTCTTTTAGTCTGGATGAGTCTCAAACTATAGATACTAGTTGAATGCACGTGCGTTGCTACGGACGCTAGAAAATACATGGTTAGGCCAATCAATTCGTTGATTCTCACTAATCATACATGACGTCTATAGTTTTCTGTTATTGCCTGGAGTAGAGTAGACACATTGCACAAGGATTTGATCCGCTGAGGTCTCGACCTATAGTCTCCGCTGAGCATATGTTGATCCAAATCCTATGTTTCATGGCCAAATTCAGAGGAGGAAGGTGCGAGATGGACTGTAAAGATACTATTAGATATTTGTGCATTTCATAGATCAAGGTGAAAATATATATATTAAAACAGGAAGAATACATGACCGAGAAACCTATAATGTGCAAGTTCAGAGATTCGGGTGATAACACAGGTGAAATATATACTCTAGTATCATAAAGCAAACAATCATGCTTAACTGAATGAAGTTGTTCCATTTTGACAACCGTGAATCTCTTTGTACCACAACATTGAATTGGAATAGAGAGTCCACAGACAGATCCCGGGCCAATCCCTAGCCATCTCCACCGGCTCTGCCGGTTGGAGATGGTGGTGGAGAGGCGCCGGTGTAGGTTCTAGTAGTTCTAGGGTAGGAGTAGTAGTTAGGGTTTGCGTTGGCCTTGTGTCGTGGTTGTTGGTGCTCCGGCTGCTTCCAAGCTGTAGCCTGGAGGTGTTCTCCCGCGCCCTACTCGTTGTGCTCCCATGGCGGGAGACGGAGTTGGTGGTAGGGGTGGATGAAGATCTGGCTCAAATAAGCTCATTTGGCCTAAATATCTGGAGGCTTTGGTTCCTCCGCCTCTGGTTGCTGGGCTCCTGTGCAGCGGAGCTGCTCCCGACCGGTCATGGAGGCGAGGGGGAGTGGCGTGGCGGCACGGGCGTCTACGCGGACAATTTTCTCCTGGCCGGCCATGGAGGCGAGGGGGGGCTATGTGTCGACGTCTTGCTCTTGGCATCTGCGAGGTGGAGGATAGTGATTCTGTTGGTGTTGCTTATGTTTCCCTACTCTGGTGGCCGAGGTGACGAGCAGGACAGGGGCATGGGTGATCCCATCGACGTAGAGGAAGTTGTTGTTGCTGTTCTGGCGGAATCTCCCAAGCGGTGGCGAGAGGCATCGTCGCTATCTTTGGCCGATGGGGCCGCTCCACGCCTCGTGAACCTCTGCTCTAAGGGTTCTTCTTCCTCCAAGAAGGGAGGATCTTCTGACTTAAGCGTGGCGCTCAATGCTGCCTCCTCTCCAAGTGGTTGCATCCCTGGAGTGGAGCTGGCGGCCATGGCTTCGAAGTCTGGTTTGGTGCCGGCGATGCTGGCGGTGGCAAGCGGCAGAGAAAGGCACCTAGGACCTGATTGCTTTTTTACTCTTAGTCCTAGGGTATTTTTTAAATATTTAGAGGCCTTATCCTTATTTCCTATGTTTGTAGTGGCGGTTTCTCCAGGGGTCTCCTTGTAATTGTATGCCTACCGCTGAGTTATAGCAACTTTCAAGCCCTTTGGGGTTGTTTCGTTCAAAAAAAAGATAGCTCTGACAAAGAATTCTCACAAGGAATAAAGAAAACTTTCACAAAATAGTACTCCTTTTTTCACTGAGAAATAATAGCCATTTTCAGAGAGAATCACAATCACAAAATAGTACTCATTTTTTCACTCCTATATGGGTTCATCTACTAAGTGTGTAAACAGTCTGTGTGCAATCGTCGGTGCCACTTCCGTAGTAACTGGCTAGTTGCGTCCGCCATTGTCGCGTTTTGTCGACCGGCATGGGCATTAAGAAAACATCTATTAAGACCGATCTCATCAGGTCGGGGAGGTTGATTAGAAACAAAGGTTTCATCAGCGTGCACCCAATCACACATGTATAAGCAAGTTCAGATTCTTCCTCCAACGAAACCATGTGCAGTTAGTAACATTTATTCATCACTGATAGTACACAAAGCTTTAACTTCAATTTAACACCAGAGATATAAAAACTAATATCAGATGACAAAAAAATGATCAATAAATCTATCTATTGTATGAACTAATACCCTTCTGTTGAGCAGATCTCCCCAGCATGAGACTTGTACATAATTGTGCTTTTTCCACTGTGCCCCAACACAAGCATAAGACCTGCAACTCCAAGTATTACAAAAAAAGCTCCGACAAGAAAGATCAACACATGCAGTCCTTAAAGAGCAACAGAAGGGTATATATTTTCTAAATAATAGAGATATGGACATACTCACTGAAAACCATTTTAATTAACGAGCACTAAGATGTACTTGTCAGTTAGATTACCAGTTGCATGAACAACGCCAAAACATACTTTAAAGAATCGGTCTTGCTTGATAATGATATAAACTCTGAATTACATATAGCTAGTGGCACGCTTCAAGTCTGAAATGCACATAGCTGAATGTAAGATGTAGTGAACCTGATACAAGACTGAATCTCCCATGGTGGGGTTGAAGGAAAAAAATCATGTGACCGGTTTTATTTGGAATTTTATCAAACACACAGAAGATGCATACATCTACAACATATTAATATCTCCAACAGAAAGTGTGCACAGTGTTGGTGAGTCTAGTACATAGAAAATTCAAAGAGAGGGAGTCAAGCTTATAACCGAGGTCAGAGATGAAGCACAAGAAAAATGTCAAATTATCATGATACATCTATAGAGTTGCAATTCTATCAACATAGAACAGAACCTGGACAACTTCAGGAAAACCAATATGACAGAATTTTATCCACTTACAAAACACAGTGCATCCCCCCAAAATTATCAATAGTAGTACCTCCCAACTTCCCAAACAACTGCCAACCGGTACATACCATGTCATCTGCAATCCACATATCAGAATGCACTGCTTCTTGGCTAAGCTATGTCTACATCTCGTGTATGAATTTTCTGGTAAGCTACCAACAAATGTGGTATACCATAAACGGCGTGATCCTCCCAGCTACAATCTTGACTATAATGGACTACTCAGATGAGTTTTTCAAAGAATAGTAGAATACCATCCTCAACATTGGCAATTGTCAAGTCTGAATTGAATTAATAAACAATAATAGGCAATGAGGAGTTATGCACGGGAAACAGCAAGAGTTTACCTATGTTACCTGAAATGATTTTTTTTAAGTTCTGATGTGGTCTTTTGGCACTCTGTACTTGTCCCCTTTGTCTCGAACCCATAAGAAAATACCGCTTATTTGTCCTGGCGATGGATATATATATAGGGTTTCTATATATATATCTATATATATATTCTTTAAGTTCACTACATCTTAACCAAGAAAGAAACCAATTGTTAAAAAAATATGACATATAACGAGAACCCAACAAGATCATTTATATCATATATACCATGTGGATTTCCACAACATATACTTCATAACATCAAAGGTGGCAGTCCGAATCTTATCGCAAAGACCCATCACAGAGTATAGAGGGCGAGAGTGGTAAACAGAATGTTGGTTCGATTCTTTCTTGTCTCCTTCGCGGCACCCTTGAAACAAGCATGAATAGTCCGTTATCACAAACGACTAAATACAACCAACATGATGGTCTAGCTTTATGTCTTCACTAATATCCTCGTGCAATGGCGAGATAACAAACTAATTAAATATATCGTAAGTTTGTAGGCGCATGCTTCATATATGAATCGACAAGTGAGTCATGGACAATCATTAGTCACATGAAATGGCAATTCGACACACAAAAATGAATTTAGCATGTAAAATTTAAACTACTAATCATTTATAAAACACCAATTCAATTGCTTTCAGTGAAAGAAGACATAGCATGTTACCTACACAGCACACATGTTTCAAACTGAGATTACCTCCATACTGAGATTACCTCCATTCATATGCACGTGATGCCCTGTTTGGCTCTATGAAAACAAATAATAAAATCAAGGAGGTAAACTGCATGTCCAATGTTATGGGTATACAGTCCATTTATTGAATCCTCGTATATGGTGATCCACTGAGATTCAACAGCCATGGTGATCCAGTGAGATTCAGCAGCCATATATGTGCATCAGAACAGGCTCAATCCATCTGGTCACCTCTGTGTAGCTCATTGCCTCTCACCATCATATCACGGAAATCATTTCATCCTTGCACAATTTTGAAATAACTCTCAGACCTACAAAAAACTAATTGCTTAAAAGGTATCCATCAACAATTATTACTTCATGTCAGAATGTTATGCCTTGATGGCTCGTTTCATCAACAATCATTACTTCGTGTCAGAAAACTAATTGCTTAATAAGATATCCATTCACCTAAAGCATCCAATCACGGTAACAGGAACCAATAATAAAATAAATAAGGAGTGCTTACCAAAAAACAATCTTAGTAGTCTTGATATCTTGGTAAATCAATACTATGTTGCATGTTATCTCATTCGGTGCAAGTGCAATAATACACAAGTTAAGAGACCGCAGGGCCAAAACTTTCTGAAAATAGTACATTTCTCTACCAAGGGATGCCAAGTCATTTTTGTGAAGCAAGAAAGAATTAAATATGCATGTACAATCATTATTTGCTAATACGAAACTGGTGCATGTAGTGTGATAAAGTAGAAAATATCTGAACATTTTAGACTCGGTGTATACAATTTACCCATGCTCGCATTGCAAGAGAATTAATCATAAGCATAAATATTGCATAATTGACAATCTGCCAAGTGCTATACAATTACAATTTGAAGACGATATGTCTAGAACTTGGACTATGACTAAATTGGATTCAAAGTTCACAAAACTACAGAACCAACCATGCTTAGCAATACATGCTCCTACATATGGAACTTCTAGCTAATAGCAGGTTGTTATGAAAATTTTCTCACCTCTTATAACTATTCTGAACCTGAAAAACCGAACCGCACATGTGCCAGGTAATCAATTGGACACAAATAATATCGTTGATGTTTGAAAGCTAGACATGGACATCTACCTGGGATTTTGTCGCCAATGGAACTTGAATACTGGATGCCAGATTAAGCATGCGAACATCATATACGAAGGTCAAATTCTGCAGAAATAAAAAAGACAGTTAATCAAACTATCGTGAACAATCGATGCTCTAGGAAGGTGAGCGCCATGTCTTCTCATCCGAATCAAGGCGCCCATCAAAATCTTACTATGACGCCCTGGGTGCCAGGAGGAGGGCTCAAGCATCCTTGCTCTGCCGGTGAGAGCTGCCAGGAGGAGGCTGGGGACGGATCTAACACGGGCGGCGGTTATGAGCTTGAGGGAAAATCTGAGGAGGAGGGTGGGATCAGGGCAGAGGCTACCAGAGATCTCAGTATGGGAGAAAGGTTGGCGAACGGGAAAGATCTATGGGAAGGGTGACACGATGGAGGAGAAGGAGGACAAGATCGGCTCATAGAGCGAGGGAGCTTGTGATGCAGTGACAGGATGGCGGCGGCGTGAGTTTGATGCCTCACAACTAGCGCTGCCACTGCACATACGGTTTCCCATCGTCGCTTGGGGCACCCCATGTGCCGTCTTCGTGTTTGTATTCTCCTAGTTCACGTGATTCTTTGTTTCTGGGGAGAACCAGCGGCGGTGGTGGCGGCGACGGGAAACATTGTGGGTTGAGGAACCCTAAGGTGAGGGGAATTTTTTGTTGATGGTACAAGAGGAACGATAAGGACGGGACGACCGGGTGGGCGAGAGGGTTTCGTCCATCACACCAAGACGTGGAAACTGGAGAGTCAATCAGACGGTCTTGGTGTGTGCGGTATTTACCGCGGTGATTTAATGGTCTAGATTGCTCCAATATTTGACGTTTGAGGATGACCTACGATCACCAACTCCTTTTTAATAGTAAAGATAGCGCAGGTTTCTGTCGAGGAAAATAACTTTCTATCCGCCTCATATACGGAGGAAGAGGTCAACAAAGCAGTTTTTCAGATGGAACATAACAAAGCGCCAGGTCTGGATGGCTTTCTAGCAGAATTCTACCAAAAATTCTGGGATGTCATAAAAGAGGACTTGATGACCTTGTTTGGTTTTATACATGTTGGGCAACTTAATCTCTTTAGACTAAACTTTGGCAATACAATTTTACTGTCTAAGGTTAATAATGCAGAGCGCATACAACAGTATCATCCCATCTGTCTTCTTAACGTTAGCTTTAAAATATTCATAAAAGTTGCCACGATTAGACTAAATTCAATTGCTGACCATGTTGTCCGTCCTTCTCAAATGACTTTCATGCAAGGAAGAAACATCCTAGATGGAGTAGTAATCCTGCATGAGACAATTCATGAACTACACTCCAAAAAACAAAACGGTATTGTTCAAGATTAACTTTGAGAAGGCCTATGACAAGGTTAATTGGGCTTTTCTCCGGCAAACATCTGTATGAAAGGTTTTTCAAAGGAGTGGCGTGCTCTCATTTAGTCCTTCGTGTCTGGAAGTAGTGTAGCCATCAATGTTAATGATGACAATGGCAATTATTTCCAGATTAAGAAGGGATTGAGGCAAGAGGATCCACTATGGCCAATACTATTTAATATAGTGGTGGATATGTTGGCTATCCTTATTGAGAGGGATAAGGCTAGGGGCCAAATTGAAGGATTAGTCCCACATCTTGTCGATGGAGGACTGTCTATCCTTCAATATGCTAATGATACAATCTTATTTATGGAACATGATTTGGAGAAAGCTAAGAACCTGAAGTTGATACTTTCAGCCTTCGAACAACTATCTGGATTGAAAATTAATTTCTATAAGAGTGATTTGTATTGTTTTGGCGAGGCCCAAAACGAGGCACACCTGTATGCTGAACTTTTCGACTATGGACAGGGGAATTTTCCAATCAACTAACTGGGTATCCCGATACATTATCGGCGTCTCCCTATTGCTGAATGGAAACTCGTTGAAGAAAGACTCCAACAACGTCTTAATAGTTGGAAGGGCAAACTACTATCCCTTGGGGAAGACTTGTACTCATAAATTTAGTACTTACCAACATGGTACTGTATATGATCTCGTTTTCCAGTTACCGAAAGTTGTCTTGAATAAAGTGGATTATTTCCGATCAAAATTCTTTTGGCAAGGGGATAGTGAAAAGAAGAAGTATCGACTAACCAAATGGAGTGTGGTTTGCCGCCCAAAAGAATATGGTAGACTTGGTATACATGATCTACAAGTCAAAAACACCGCCCTTCTATGTAAATGCCTATTTAAGCTACTCACCGAAGAAGGAGTCTGGCAAACTATCATTTGGAGGAAATATGTTGGATCCAAGGTTGTGTCTCAAGTGGCATGGAAACCTGGTGATTCACACTTTTTGGCTGGACTAATGGCGTCTAAAAAACATTTCTTCCGTTTTGCTTTTTTTAATATTAAGGATGGATCTCAAATTAGATTTTGGGAACATAAGTGGCTCGTGTATACTTCTCTTCGGGAATAATACCCGACACTATATTCAATTGTTAGACATAAATGAGACACATTGTCCAAAGTTCTGGAAACTACTCCTCCTAATGTGTCTTTCAGAAGATGCCTCATTTGTACTCGACTAGCATCATGGAACAATCTGTTATTACGGTTATCTATGGTTCACCCATTGGACGGTGTGGACGAGTTCAGATGGAAATTACTTGAGAGTGGTAAATTTTTAGTGAACTCAATGTATAGGGCCTTGATTCAACCTAATATTCTGGTACATGATAATAGTAAAATTTGGAAAATGAAAATACCTCTTAAAACAAATATATTTGCTTGGTATCTATATAAAGGGGTAATTCTTACTGAAGGTAATCTTATTAAGAGGAATTAGCATGGAAGTAAACAATGTGTGTTTTGCCATCATGATGAGACGATCAAACACCTATTTTTTCAATGCAAATTTACTCGCCATATATGGTCAATCATCCAAGTAGCCTCTGGTTTATCTCCCCATGCTCAGTGCCCAATGTATTTGGTAATTGGATGGACGGGATAGATGATAAATACAAAATCTTATTTAGGGTGGAAAGGCTTGCCATTATTTGGTCGATGTAGCTATGTAGAAATGAAAAGATTTTTAATTCTAACGTGTCTTCGACTTTGCAGGTTATTCATCGGGCTACGGCTATTCTACGATCATGGAGTACTCTCCAACATTTTGAGTTCCGCGATTTGTTTGAGGAGGGGTGTTCATGTTTGGAGGATACAACGAGGGATATTTTCTCCCTGCATGGATGGCCGCGTGATCTGCGGATTGAATTACCTTAGCAGTTTGTCATGCAGATTTTTTGAGTCATTTGTTTATCTCGTTTGGACCTTTTTTGTAACTGTATGATTTGATCGGCTGTGTACATCCTAGTTATGCAGAGGCCAGGTGTAAACATTATGAAAGTAATAAAATGCCCATTTCCCAAAAAAATGTCGCTTGGTATGCACCAAATATAGTATAGTCGGGTATGCACCAAACATCTTAGGCTGCCCACAATGCTTCGATATATTGTGGTGTCCACCGGCGGATTTGAGCTGATCTTGCTCAACTTATGATGTTGGTCCATTGGAACTTGTATAGCGTTGCAATCTGCCATGCCACACTTGTCCAACAACTTGATGGCGTAAGCAGATTGACATAGGGAAATTTCTCCGGAGTTTTGCTTGACTTCAATGCCTAATTAATAGCTTAGTAATCCCAGATCACTCATGCTAAACTTCTTCTTCATCCGCGCCTTGAAACTTTTAATTTCTTGCGCGCTATCTCCGGTTATAATCAGATTATCGACATAAACTCCAACTAGCAGGTTTGGGCCTATGGAGTTTCTTGTATAGATTGCGTGCTCGAGAGGACATCTCTTGAATCTGAGAGAGACCATACATTGGTCCAACTTTGAGTTCCAAGCTCTTGGCGCTTGCTTCAGCCCTTATAGTGCCTTTTTGAGATTGTAAACCTTCTCTTCTTCGCGTTTCTTCTCGTAGCCGAGGGGCTGTTCCATGTATACTTCTTCCGTGAGATCACCATTGAGGAAAGCCAATTTAACATACATATGATGAACCTTCCACTCGTCTTGTGCTGCTAAAGCTAGGAGCAGTCTCACGGTCTTGAGTCGAGCAACCGGTGCAAACACCTCCTCATAGTCAACGCCTTGACATTGTACGTAGCCCTTTGCAACGAGTCTTGCCTTATACTTCACAACAACGTCCTTCATGTCCTTTTTTAACTTGTGTACCCACTTCAAACCAATAGGCTTATGGTTCGGAGGTCGGGTTACCAAAGCCCACATGTTGTTGTTCTCAATCGCCTTCAACTCCTCATCCATGGCGTGCTTCCAACTTGGTTCTTTGCTCGTCTCTACAAAATTCGCCAGCTATTCAACTCCAAGAGAACATGGTCCGGAGTAATCGAGCGTAAATGGCTTGGCGTTCTTGTAGACTTTCTTGAGAGTATTATTGCAACGTGGACTAGAGGGGTCCACTGTGCCTTGCGAAGGAGGAGACACAGATTGTGTCATAGTCCATGCACTTGAGAAATATAGATACTTTATTGGTAAGCTTGGTGCTAGGTCGTCAGCATCTGTGTCGTCGGCGTACTCATCGTGATCGTGACCATCATCTTGATTGTCGTTGTCACTTTGCGCCTCTTGGTGATCTTCCTCACCATGTGTCGCGTCCTATACAACATCATTGCCAAGATCTTCACCCATGTCCTCATTGTCATCATTGGTGTCCTCATTGTTGTGATCTTGATCACCTTGGTCACCATCGTAGGGATTGTTCCCGGGTAGCTTTGGTGATACCTTCTTATCTTGAAGTAGCACCTTGCAGTTTGGTTTCACAACCATCGCTTGATCGAGATCTCAAACTTTGGCCATTAGAAGATTGGTTCGTCATCATCCTGCTTTGCCAAATTTGCCTTCATCTCCCTTTTTTAGGCTCTGGACATTGCTTTGCATAGTGACCCATAGTATTGCAGTTGTAGCACTTGACCTTGGACATATCCAAGTTCCATGGCTTCGGCTCGTCATATTGATCACCTTTGCTATGCCCTTGTGGCTTGCCTTTTCCTTTGCCCTTTTCTTCATTCCCATTGTTCTTTGAGTTGCTTGATCCTTCGTCATCACACTTTCCTTTGCTGCTTGGTGCTTCCTAGTCAGCGCGTGAGTACACCAATTGATTGCTGCCTCCTCCTTGGCCCTTCCGACATCCACGAGAATTTTTTTTTCCACGTCCTCAAGCGTCCGATCGCCTTCGTTATGGTCATGTTCTCAATGTCGCTAAGCTGCTCAAGCGTGCCGATTATGTACGTGAATTTATCAGTCACCGAGTTGAAAAACTTTTCCACGACATCGACTTCCTCGAGCTTTGCATCGAGCGCGCGGATCTCTCCCACCAAGGTGGTGAGACGCATGGCGTAGTCGTTCACCGATTCCGTTTCCTCCATCTGCAACTTGTGAAGTTGACGTTTCAGCACTTGTGCTCGAGCCTTCGTGGCGTGATCTTCTCCAATCCTCATCTCCTTGAGTGTGTCTCATGCCTCTCTTGCCGTCTCGAACTCCGCCAATGTCATCAGCACTGAATCCGGTACAGACTAGGCTATGGAGGCCATGGCACCTTGATCACACTCGTCGTCGACCTCGTCGTCAGTGATTTCCTGCCACACTCGGAGCGTCTGGAGAATAATCTTCATCTTCACCGTCCAAACACCGTAGTTGGTGTCGGTGAGCTGCGAGTACTGCACGGGGATGTGGGGTTGCACCATGACGTTGGCACCAGTCGCCCCGCTCGTTGTCGTCGTCGGCTTCTTCTTTAACTTGGAGCTGTTATTCTTGTTGGATTTCGAGTCATTGACGGAGCTCTCTTCGTCGCTTTCGCCCATCGTCATGACAAGAACCTAAGCTCTAATACCAAATGTTGGCTTTTAAAGAGTAGCTGCACACGTAAATCTTGTCGTGTAAAGCTTGCTTCTAAGCACCTGGATCAATCCTTACGTGAAAAACTAGCTTGGATAGCTAGCTCTCCTGGCAACGTAACGACGAAACTAAAGGAAGACCCGAAAAAGATTTGATTGCCATAAGCACGTATCAGGCCTGTCTTGTTTTTTTTGTTTGTGATTTTCGTTTTTAATACAAGGTGTAGCCATATGGGGGCTTTTATAGACGTCCACGCAGAGACTAGAAGATTAGATTAGGACTCAAACTTGTCCCTAGTCTTTCTATACGTATTGTAGCAATGAGGTTACTTTCTACAGGTACAAGCTCTTGATGGCCATTCCCGCTGGCGCTGCTTCCGCTGCTGAAGAAAACGACGCGAATTTTGCAGCCACAGAGACACCGTCAACCCCGGCGGACCCGTGTGAGAAGAGCTGATCGATTTGGGAATTAGAGGACCGTGGGCATACTGCTTTTTGATTCGTCTTCACACATGTAATAAGCCACATGAGTTGGTCCAGCTATCGCGAGTGTACGATCTGGTTCCTATAGGATTTTTCTCCGTACACTGACCTCTGAAAAATATTTGCAGACACCGATTGACGATGAGCCATTTATTAGATCGATGCAGGAAATGAGGCAAACACAAATGCGGAACATATGATAATCTACCCCTCCGTCCTCACTGAAATATTGCAGTAGCCCTTCGGCCCCTTTTCGTGCATTTGATGTACCGCCTATCTGCGAATTTAGATCCGTGACTGGCAAATTTCAGAGGCGCGTGCATAGTGTATAAGGGACTAAGGTGAGGTTGCAATCGCCTAGACACGAGAGAAGGGTTGGTAGCACGTTGAACCAACTGAATTCTATGTACTTTCCCAACCCCGCTCATTCCAAGCTAGTGAGGTTTTGTGGCTGGGTTTTCATAATCATGATTTTATCTATAGAGCAAGATCCCGCGAACTGAAAATCAGACTAAAACTACAATAGGGGAAGGTCAAAAAAAAAAGGTGAGGAGAGCCTCACTTTGTATGTCCATATATGTGGGGGAAAGGTGGTTGAGAACTAGTTAATAAGGTTGTGTTTGGTGGATAATATTATTTATGTTATGTGCAAATGTAGGTACTATAGCCTAGACAGAGAGGAACATATCACAAATAAGGTAGGTTATCCTAAAAAAAAAGAGGTAGGTTCTCACTTCCTTGATTGGAGGGTATTGTAGACAATTTTTATCGATAAAAAGTAATATATTAATATCAAGAAAATACCAAGTACACTCAGTCTCTGCACCAACTCAATATCAAGAGCTATCAAGATATTGAATATGCACACAACCAAATTATAAAAGGAAAAGGAAAAAACTGGCATCCAAGCCTCAAGCTGAAGCAACATCAACCACCACCCAACACAACACACAAACTATGCGAAAGATTCTCCAACAACAATGCCTCCAGGAAGGAAACGACATATAAGTGTTGTTAATGCCGGATCTAGTCAAAAAGACCACATCATGGGTTTCACCTTGGAGAGCAAGTCCGAACAAAGCGGTTTATCCCGATACTCAAGACCAGTACTCAAGGGGCACCACCATATATCAACCACTTGGTGTTGCCGCCTCCACATGCCAAGCCATCAACTTCAACCATCCATCCAACACTAGCCAGATTTTTTCGAAATGTAGACATCGCATCAAACTCAACACATCAATTTGATGCATGCAACCTTTTATTATTTTAGTAAATTCATGTCTTAAAAATAATTATACCATGGGGCACACATGGTTGACACGTGTATCAACCATATAGAAGTAAAAGAACAAGTGACTCTACATCAACATAGTATCCTATGATCAAAACGCCAGTTGCGGTTGCACTGGCTGAATAAAACCCCTGCGATAGTTGGTTGCACCTAGTAGCCAAATCATTACGCTTCTCCATTGGTTGCATGCAAGACATGTACAGATCCAGTGCGTGGACAATGGAATAATCTACATAAAAGAAGTTGTTTTTCATTGTTAAAGATATAATTGATTCCCACATGTCATATGACCCAGAGTAAAGCACATGCACCAACTTGGATTTGTAGTTTATCATGTTTAACCATATGCTAAGACTGGGTAGATGGCATAGAGGGCTGACGACCCAGTGGCATGCTGCCATCGCTACTGCCTCGCCGCACGAGCAACGCTGACGGGAAGCTACACTAGAGGATGAAGGAGACTGGCCCACCAAATATCGTCCAGCTTTACAGCCATTGCAGCCTCCGGTGGCTGCAGTCCTCAATGTCAGGAGTCTCAAGGGCTGTTTCCTTCCATGTGGTGCTCCTGCAGTCTTCACCAGCGGATTAGAAGGACAAAAACTAGGATCAAAAGCAAATCTCTTGGATCGCCGGCTCCATGGCTTGGGCCCGGGGGTTCTGCTACCTCCGATCGAAATCTTGGTGGGTTCATCACTCCCTGTTGGATCTCATCTTATAATGATTGGATCTAAAAAGCTGCAGAAACTTCTAGGATGACGCCCATGACCGGCAATAGATATCCCCATTCAGAGCCGCCACCATCTCTCGCATCTCCACAAGCCTCTTCCCTCCACTTCTCCCCTCCTTCCGTCGGCCACCAGAGTCTCTCCCGCTAGAACTTGGATCCACATGCGGGACTAACCTTCGACACCGTCAGATACACGAGATGCGTACGGCGACATCGAGTGGCGACAACGATTTATCAAGATCGGTAATTAAAGATAATCCCATCAAACATCGACTAAATTATCCACGAGTTCCACTTATTACCAGTCAGAAGCCTCCTGAAACCAATGTTTAGAGGAACCGGCGACAAAACATATGCAAAAATATCATGTTTTCTTTGCACAATGTTACATAAGGAAGGGTATTTGTTGAGCTAACTATGTTAATACTAACCAAGTATCCTCTCAAAATCTAACTATGGTATGATCACCAACTTTGAAAAGTTCTCTGTCAAAGAAATCATCCTTAACTCTTGCTACCAA
This sequence comes from Avena insularis, assembly GCA_023614405.1. Taxonomy (NCBI): domain Eukaryota; kingdom Viridiplantae; phylum Streptophyta; class Magnoliopsida; order Poales; family Poaceae; genus Avena; species Avena insularis. Next base: position 86,053,713 of record CM042696.1, on the reverse strand, counting down.
CTCTTCGTTTAGTAACTTAAACAACCATTTGTTGAGTTAACATTTGTTCTTCACATAGTGTACTTCAATACCTAGCTCCACCGATCTTTTGGTCTATAGATAATTATTCCATTTAGTTAACCGATATTTACATTTGCTATCTTCGTTTTTCTAGAAAAACCGTGATCTGTAAAAGTTAAGATGCTTTTTGACCCTAATTGGTATTTCTAAGGAAGATAACATAAACATCGGCAAACTAGTTAGAACTGAAATAATGAGGACAAGACAATCTCCATATAAACATCGGCAAACTAGTCAGCATCCAAGCTTTCATTGAAAGCGGCTTTCAACTAGCTATCATTCGGAGTTCTTGAGTTTCTGAAATTAATTGTTACTCCTAAATATTTAAAAGGGAGTGAACCATATTCACAACCAAATAATTGTTTGTATTGTTTCTCCTCTTCTTTGGCCTTTCAAAAACAGAAGATCTCACTTTTATGAAAATTAGTTTTTAGAACAGAAAGTTGTTCGAGCATGCAAAGAATTAACTTTATATTGGCGACTTTCTAAATCGTGTTCCATGATCTGTTGTGAGGGACTAGCCACATAATTTTTTGACAACTAATCGAATAACTAATTTCCATACAGCAGGGATAAACACATGTGTTACAACTCAAAGTTAAGTATTCGATAACGGAATAATCAAGTTAAGATCATGCCGTAGATGATTTAACGAAATAAGTCATGCATTAAGACCAGAAAATATTAGTTTCTTTTATGGTACCCTTTACTGCTCCTGGAATAGTATGAATTGACCCTACGGTTCAACAGAAATTAGACCCAGCAGGCCGTAATCTGTGGGGAGAAAATCTCGAACTCAAAAGTCAAACCAAGGCCGCTGCTAGCGCAACGCCGCCGCTCGACGCTAGAGGACGTACGAACCCCCTCCCCATTCTCCAACAGCTGACTCGTGACGACGGCGTATATACACACTAGTTTAGAAACCGATCGGAACACATCTCATGCAGTATGCCAAATGACGCGATGTATTGTACTCCCTCCGCCCCACAAAGGATGTCGGAGGGCTAGTTCAATTTCATTTTTGCAAAAAGAAAATCCAAAAACAATTCAAAACGCTTCAAATTTGGCCTAAATTTTGAATTTCACATAATTACCTTGGGCTCCGTCCTCCCCGCCATCCGCCATCTACGGGCCTGAGGACGGAGGTCATCGAGGACCTCCGTGTCCTCCGCGCTCTCCGTCCTCCTCTTTCCAGGTCCTCAGACCCCCGCGCCTTCCGTCCTCCGCTTGTCGGGAAATCGTGGATCGACGGAATCGACACGTCTCCTCCCACTCCGGTCACCGCTTCCTCACTCAAGCTCGACGCTGTCGCGCTTGCTCGGGCTTCCACGAGCCATTCAACAGCTTCAGGGTGATATTCTGGTCCTCTAGGAGCCTTTTCCCCTGTCAATTTTGCTTGATAATTTGCCCAGTCATTGTGGTCCACCACTCGCCTCCACAGGTGCTCGTCACCGGAGCTCCTCTAGTGAGCAAAAACCGGTGGCACCGCCACTGAAGTGTTACCCACGCTCGCACGTGTGCTGCTTCTCCTCTACCGCCGGTGGAGCTCGCTGCTTGTACTCCCATCACATCGAGATTCAGAGTTTTTGAAGAAGAACATATAAGCTACAGGTTCAGAGTTGCAAGTAATTGTACGGTACATAAGAGCTTAACTGTTGTAACGGCAGGATAGTTATTCTTAGTTGCAATAAGCATGTGTAAAGAACAATTTGTTTCATGGAATTAATTTGTAGCAATTCCATAAAGCACATCCTTGTAGTCTAGCAGAAACAAGACAATGAACATACAAATGTTCTTGAACATGCACCCTCAAGAAGAAACAGAGAACACAGTTTGATTGGTGTGTACCTGCTTCGAGATGTTGATCATTCAGATGCTGGCCTCTGATCCACATCACCTCATTCATATGCTGGCCTCTGATCATTCATATGCTGGCCTTTGGTTCATGGAAAAAGTAGTTCAGAAATTCAGATGGAAGGTGTGGATAGATGAAGAAATATACTCCATGGCTGCTATCTCTTTTGTCATTTTGGATGGTGGTTCTTCTTTCCATGAAGAACAGAAGCAAGAGGAATCTAGTGTTAATCACAATAGTGCCTTGGATGTAAAAGATTGTAGAGACTGGTAGTTTGTTCTTCTCATGTAATTAGTAGACTGTTTCTACTATCATGTTACCTAGAGATGCAATTGAGAAAGGCTCTGATTAAATTGATTTTTACAGTCAGATTGAGCATCGGTGCTATTCTCATCACAGAGCCGCGCCTCGAGAAATGACTCTTTCACCTCGATAAATTCAGAACATGGATAGCCAAATCCTTGGCTGGGTTGGCATGGACTCAAACAGAACACAAAGGAAGAACTACACAAAGAAGCAAAGAATGGTAAAATTATGTAAGAGGAATTTTGTTCCTTGAGTAATTATCTCAAATACATGATCCATTGAATAGAGAAAAGATTGTCTTGTCATTGTACCTTCCATAACTCCAGGATGTCCAAACCACATGCTATCAAGCATGAGCAAGTCATCGAGTTAAAATGACAGATTCTAGAACATTTTAAAACAGACAGAGAGCATACACTATTATACACAAGGAGTACTACCACATGGTACATTCAGACTCTAGAACATTTCAAATAGTCATCTCACTTGTACATACAATCAGATCCTAGATTATTTTAAAACCGAATAATTCAAAAGAATATACTGCCACACGACTAAGGGTGAGTGTGGTCACCTGATGCCTTCATGAGCTTCTCCATGTGTCTGGATGTACCTTAATGAGCCCGGATGTGCCTTCATATATAAATTGAAAGCACAATATACAGTCAGATTCTAGACCAATGTGCATGGATGTGCCTTCATGAGCTTCTCCATGTGCCTTCATTACAAATTCAGAGAGCAAAAATCAGTGTAAAAAATCAAAATCTAGAAATCTAAATCCAAATCAGAAGCTAGAAACTTACTCATTACAGAACAATACTTTCTTAAAGCTATGTCAAGTAGAAAAAGAAACATCACTACTCATGAAAATTGGTGATAAATACGTTTTCCTACTGTTACTGATAGATACTGTACCAAATGACAGTAGCAATATAAATACCAAATGACAGTATAGCAATATAAATACCAAATGACAATACCAATATAAAGTGACTATTATAATTTGGTATTGGTTCCTTACTTTCTAGGTCCTCAGACCCCCACGCCTTCCATCCTCCGCTTGTCGGGAAATCGTGGATCGACGGAATCGACACATCTCCTCCCACTCCGGTCGCCGCTTCCCCACTCGAGCTCGACGCCGTCGCGCTTGCTCGGGCTTCCACGATCCGTTCAACAGCTTCAGGGTGATACTCTGGTCCTCTAGGAGCCTTTTCCCCTGTCAATTTTGCTTGATAATTTGCCCAGTCATTGTGGTCCACCACTCGCCTCCACAGGTGCTCGTCACCGGAGCTCCTCTAGTGACCAAAAAGCGGTGGCACCGCCACTTAAGTGTTACCCACGCTCGCACGTGTGTTGCTTCTCCTCTACCGCCGGTGGAGCTCGCTACTTGTACTCCCATCACATCGAGATTCAGAGTTTTTGAAGAAGAACATATAAGCTATAGGTTCAGAGTTGCAAGTAATTGTACAGTACATAAGAGCTTAACTGTTGTAATGGCAGGATAGTTATTCTTAGTAGCAATAAGCACGTGTAAAGAACAATTTGTTTCATGGAATTAATTTGTAGCAATTCCATAAAGCACATCCTTGTAGTCTAGCAGAAACAAGACAATGAACATACAAATGTTCTTGAACATGCACCCTGAAGAAGAAACAAAGAACACAATTTGATTGGTGTGTACCTGCTTCGAGATGTTGATCATTCAGATGCTGGCCTCTGATCCACATCACCTCATTCATATGCTGGCCTCTGATCATTCATATGCTGGCCTTTGGTTCATGGAAAAAGTAGTTCAGAAATTCAGATTGAAGGTGTGGATAGATGAAGAAATATACTCCATGGCTGCTATCTCTTTTGTCATTTTGGATGGTGGTTCTTCTTTCCATGAAGAACAGAAGCAAGAGGAATCTAGTGTTAATCACAATAGTGCCTTGGATGTAAAAGATTGTAGAGACTGGTAGTTTGTTCGGGAGAATCGTGAGGCTCGGGAGCGCACCGAGGCCGAGGCCGCCGGCTAGGTGTACATGGCGGAGCTGCGTCGGCTCAATCTAGGGTGTGTGGAGGCGTAGGTGTAGAAATACACAGAGTATGTCGTGAGGCCTCGTCTTTGTCCGCCACTGCGCCGTCTTCTTCCTTCGCGTTGGGGGTGTCGTCTTCCTTCTCGTCAGCGCCGCCTTCTTCAGCTGCATCGGGGCCGTATTCGTCCTCTGCTCCGGTCATCGACCTCTGCAGCGACTCCAAGGACGACAGCTCGTCGAACTCCTCCTTCGAGAGGTGGCTGGACAGCCTCGGTGGCTAGGTGGCGGCGACCTCAAAGCTGCGACAACATCGACAGTTATCCGACGGCCAACCGTAGTTTCTAGGGTTAGATCACTTTCTGACAGCCACCGACAACGGTCGCCGTTAGGTTTATCTTTCAGATGTATGAAGTATTTTCAAATCTTGTAAATTATTGTCAAATCTTATTAAATCTTGTATAAATTTCGTGTGCATACAACGTGTTTGTTTGAATGGACACATAAGAATCGAACTATTGGGGCTTAGATTTTGGGGATCGATTCCGGCGGCCACCGTTTAGAGAAGATTTTTTTTTCTCATCTAGAATAGTCATCCGTTTAGGCTCTAAATTTTAGGGGTTGGGTTAGAGATGCTCTAACGCCCATAGAGACCGCAACATATAGTCGGTGTATGTGCCTTTATTTTGGTTCACGTTCTCGCGATCGGACTCTCTACATTCTGCAATGGGCGATCTGTAGCTCCTAAATCTTGATGCCAAATCTTTCAGCACCCTCCAGCTCGAGGACATGCACGATCTATGCGTAGTAGGTCCAGAGCATTCCACCAACACACACACGTATGTTTCTTTATTTCCGTTAACAGTGTGATCCATAGGATCAAAATCAATATTTGCACAGCTAACGAGAGAGTATACGTGTACAGTGGGATCACAATAAACATGCGTGTTTCCGGAAAAACTGACATCCATGATCCTCAAAGCGGTCTATAAAATTTGTAGCATGCCAGGAGAAGCGTACATGTTTCCTAATCATTCAGTTATTTTAGAACTCTAGGGGCACAAACTAGCTTGGCGAACCAGATTTACCTACACATGTACTGTACTTTTTTTCGAGAAATCGTGTGTAACCCTTGTTCATCTGGGAGAAGTGTTGGGTCTGCTTACAACATAGTAGATACTATGGGATGAATAGTCGTATGAAGGACCAATTATGTTCAATGTAGTTTCCCAGTGCGGCTCATTCCAATCATGTGAGGTAGTTGCCGATGTGTTGTAATCACCTCCTTGTCTATGGACCAAGATCCGATCCACTCAAGTTCTTGACTAAATATTCATCAAGTCTGGAAGCGATCCTACCTATAGCTATGATTAGCATTGCAAATGATCTATATAGTGGTCGATGTAGTAAGTGTTTTGAGAAGAGGGTAAGCATGCATGAAATAACTGCAAGTAGGGAAAATTTGAAAGTGAGGGAGCCTCATGCCATTGCACATATAGTGGTCTAAAGGAGGATGTACGTGGAAGATGCAATTATTTGTCTGAATTTACACGGCTATCCAAATAGAAGGGGGCAAGGATATAAGTTGTCACTGACTTTGCATGTACAAGGAACTCTTAGTCTATGTTACTATAATGGTAGATTCCTATTGTGATGTTTGGTTAATACTTTGATCCAGGCCAAGAAAACACACTGTATCCTTTAGTAACTTTTCTCCTAGTTTGATCTAGGTTGTAGAACTACGGAAGTGGAGGTGTCCAAAGTGACCTCAACAAATGCCACATTTCTGGATTTCCTTTTGGCATGCTAGATGTAAGTTGCACAAGTCATCGTTGAAATAAACATAAGTGAATATAGTTGTGATTGATATTATGAAGGACAAAGAAAGAGATTCACCCACCATCTTGCACACCTATGAGGGATCATAAAATAGATAAATAAATGTTGATAAAAGGCAATGTTGGAGAAATGAATGTGGCGACATCTCCATAGAACACCTATGCAACAACCGTGGCACCTAAGATTTTTTTTCCGGAATGGGGAGCGAAGGCCCGGCCTCCGCATCAATAGATGCAGACAACCTCATTTATTGCATTGTTCTAAGAAAAGTAAAAGTATTACATTCACGGATCAGAGAGGGTTCGGACATGTATCAACCATCTAAAAATAAAGAGCAGCTATATATTTTGGAGTCTACTACTATGATGCCACCCAGTAGCCAGGAAGTGGTTGCTTCCAGTATCCATAGGCTCCCGCTGATACGACGGGAAAATGCATGACCATAATTGTATCAATGTGCAATCAGTCGACTAACCTGCAAAAAATAGTACATGTTTGTTTATTAAGGACAATGTTATATCTTGACATCCAAATAGACCAACATAAGCTGACACTCCAATGTGTAAACTAGCTTTATTCCTCTTGTCAACCCCATTTAGCCAATTTCCAAATATATTTATAATGTTTGATGGTGGAGGAATGTTGTAAGTGAGGAAAATCATTCGCCAAATGATGCGAGCAAATGTACATGAAAGAAACAAATGTTCCATAGACTCCATTGAGTCGTAGAAGCAACAGTTCTGACATCCACTCTTCTTGCTCTTAGCCAAGTTATCTTTTTAGTCAGTAAAACTTTATTCTTAAGGAACCACATGAACATTTTGATTTTAATAGGGACTTTTAGTTTCCAAAGGTACTTATGTAAGAAGTTTGTATGATGATTAATTTCATCTAGATACATAGACTTAACAGTAAAGTTACCCATGGTAGTCAATTTCCACACAAATTGATCATGATTATCTGTGAAGTGAACCATCATTAGACGCAGACATAAGTCTAATTATCATGTCCACTTATTACCAGTCAAACCTCTCCTAATAGCAATATTAAGAGGTGTTTGGGCGAGGACATTTTCCCCAAGATTTTTTTCTTTGAACAATATCGTACAAGGACGTATATTGGTGTGCTAATGATGTATCACCTAACGAAACATCTTCCCAAAAATGAATAATTTCATCATTTACAATTTAAAAAAACCATGAGTAAAGAACATTTATCTCAAGTACCTCAATGCCTAAACCTCCCGATCCTCAATGCCTAAACCTCCCGATCCTTAGGGTGACAAATAATATTCCAACTTGATAGAGCCTATATTTTTTTCTTAGTATCAGTACCTTTTTGCCAAAAGTGTCTGGTACAAAAGATATCAAGATGTTTTCTAACACCCTTAGGAATCTGTAAGAATGAGAGCATGAACATTGGTAGACTAGTCAATACCGACGACTTCCATAGTTTCCTAGGCTATTATGGCGCGCCTAGGCAATCATACTAGTGTTATTTGTGCCTATGTCATGACTTCCTCAACGATTTTCATCAAAGCTGAGCAAATCTCCTTGTTTTTTGTATTTTGTATTTTGTTGAAGCATTGATGGAAATTGAAGAAATTCATATTTCCCAAATCTACTCATCCGATGGAGCATTCCCAATATTAGAATTTCACCGGACACTTGTCCACAAAAAAGCTGACTGCTCCTATTGTTTGTGGTTGGATCCTCAACATCAAAACGAGGATCTTTCGTGAAGGTACCAAGGGGCCGCACGACGCCTCAAACCTTATGCCATCAGCCCAAAGATGTATTTGAGGATGAGAGGAGACACTATTACGATAATCCAAATTGTGACATTCTGGCCCAAGACTTGAAATGAGTGATAGTGTTTCCCATGCCAATAAGACAAATCTCCTTTTTGGAAGCTAACATCCAAACGAACTCTCCCTTACTTCCTCCATTCACAATTACCTCGCATCCTAGGTTTAGTCAAAGTCAAAATTTGCAAACTTTGACCATATATTTAGAAAAAAATATCAACACAAAAAATATATAATCAATTGTATTAGAATTTTTATAATCTATATTTTTATATTATATGCACCAAAAATAATAGATGTTCATATTTTTTCTTATATTCTCGGTCAAACTTTGTAAAATTTGATTTTGACTAAACCCAGAACGCGAGGTAATTGTGAACCGAGGGAGTACTATATAGACACCGTGTAGGACCATCAAGCTCTTACAATGCATTAGTAACATTTAATGAGCACATCATCCCTAGGCACGAGCAACTGATTGATAAGCGCGCTCTTGCAACAAACATAAATTAACCACATTGTAAATATGCTTTTGTTTTTCTAATCATAAAAGAAAATTTCCAATGTAAAAACGCAGAGGAAATGCCCAAAGCCCATATGGATCTCAGTTTACAATGAGACCATTTTTGAAAATAAATAAGAAGGTTAATTTTTACAATTGAAAAGGTCCTAAAAATGCGCCAGTACATAAAGAGTTGTATGTTAAAGTGTTATAGAATTATTTTATCATATGTGCTCTACAGTGAATACCAGCATCGAGTCTCATCTGAATGCTATTTAGAGCCACATTTTCGTGAAAACAAAAATATAATAATTTATTAACAAAATTTTACACCTTCACAGAAATCATATTTATGTACCTGTACAAAACATCAAATTTTTTTGGAACACTTAAATATGATTTTTCTATTTTTTTTTTCAAAATAGCGAGCTCACTGGAGCTCGATCTCTGAAATGCAAGTTTATCTTTATCTTTCAAACGCACAAAAAAAATCTAAAATGTTGCAGCTTTTGACCTGCATGAGTGCAGCCCCAAAGATGCAACAGTACAAGCAAAGGTTTGTGGGTTGCAAGAGTAGAAATCACACGAAATTTCGGCACACTCGGAGAGCACCAACAATCTTACAATCATAAGTGCAGCACTTCAGCAGATTTTTCCATAATTACCAAGCACGTTTTGCTCATATTACCAACTTATGTTTGCAAGGAATTTGTATGTATGGCCTCTATACCAATACATAGTAGCACACAGATTCTTCAAGTACAACGATCTCGAAATATGCATCTACTGATACATAATGGCAATGAAGCTATCTATTGATCAGATCGATGCGGGAATGAGGCAACGAGAAATATATGATTATATATCCATCCTGTCACTGCACTCTATCGGTTTTTCCACAAATTGTAGCCTGTCTGACCCTTTTCGTTAATTTCTCTATTACCTCATCCATTTAGTTCCTATATATAGGAAGCATCCAATATATGGACCGATCTATTGGTGTCTTTGGATCAGTGATCGGCTAATTTCAGATGTGTGTTCATCGGCGGCTAGGTGGCGGTGACCTCGATGCGGCGACAACATCGACAGCTATCCGACAGCCAACCGTAGTTTCTAGGGTTAGATCACTGTCCTAACAGCCACCGACAACGGTCACCGTTAGGTTTATCTTTCAGATGTATGAAGTACTTTCAAATCTTGTATATATTTCGTATGCATACAACGTGTTTGTTTGAATGGACACATAAGAATCGAATTATTGGGGCTTAGATTTTCGGATCGATTCCGTCGGCCACAATTTAGAGGAGAATATTTTTTCTCATCTAGGATAGTCATCCGTTTAGGCCTCTAAATTTTAGGGGTCGGGTTAGAGATGCTCTAACACCGTAGAGACCGCAACATATAGTCTGTGTATGTGCCTTTATTTTGATTCATGTTCTCGCGATCTGACTCTATATTCTGCAATGGGCGATCTGTATAGCTCCTAAATCCTCATACCCAATCTTTCAGCACCCTCCAGCTCTGAGGACATGCACGACCTATGCGTAGTAGGTCCCGAGCATTCCACCGACACACACGTATATCTTTCTTTCTTTTCGTTAACAGTGTGATCCATAGGATCAAAATCAATATTTGTACAGTTAACCAAATAGTATACATTAATACATGTACAGTGCAATCACAGTAAACACGCATGTTTCGGGAAAACCTGCATCTATCCACGGTTCTCAATGCGGTCTATAAAATTGTAGCATGTCACGAGAAGCGTACATGTCTCCTAATCATTCGTTTTTTTTTAGAACGCTAGGGGCACAAACTAGCTTGGCCAACCAGATCTACCTACGCACGTACTGTACTTTTTTCGAGAAATCATGTGTAGCCCTTGTTCATCCTGGAGTATAGTTGGGCCTGCGGACGATATCGTAGATACTGTTGGATGACTAGTCGTATGAAGATCCAATTATGTTCGACGTACTTTCCCAGTGTCGCTCATTCCAATCATGTGAGGTAGATGCCTATGTCTTGTAATCACCTCCTTGTCTATGGACACAAATCCACTCCACTCAAGTCCTTGACTAAATATTCATCAAGTCTGGAACGATACTACCTATAGCTATGATGAGCATTGCAAACGATCTATATAGTGGTCGGTATAGCAAGTGTTTTGAGAAGAGGGTAAGCACACAATGAAATGAAACTGCAAATAGGGAAAAATTGGAAGTGAGGGAGCCTCGTGCCATTGCAGAGGCCGGGGCAATCTCCATTTCGAAAAAAGCAATGTATTCATCCATTAGTTATATCATTCAATATACACACATATGTTGTCATCTAGAGTGGACTGGTTGGTCCAGGAGGTGGGAGCATTTGCACTAGGGAGCCAAAACTCCAGTCCCATCATAACATGCATTATAAGTATACATCATATACTAGTGTTATATGCACGATATTAGCATATAATACTACCCACGATGACCAGCTTTATACATCATATTTACTTTCAAACAACGTCGGTGATATTGTACATTGTACATGTTTTTGTTGAAAAGAGTAGATTGCAGAAACCATCAACTCTTGGGGGTAAAAGTTGTACAAACCCGTGATTTAAATTTACTTTTGCACAAACAAGCTAACTCTAGGGGTAATTTGTTGCAATTAGCTACTCCCTCCGTTTCAAAATATAAGATGTTTTAGCTTTGTGAAAAGAGTGTATCTAGACTCTTTTTAGTGTCTAGGTTCACTTCAAACCTATATGAACCTAGATACTAAAAGAGGTGTAGGTACACTTCATTCACAAAGCTAAAACATCTTATATTTTAAAATGGAGGGAGTACAATGAACTAATTACAATGCTTAACAGAGAATCTGGCAGCCACCATGGCTATTTGGTGTGCCGGCCACATACTGTGTAACTTTTTTTTTTGAGCGGGACTACGGCGGGCTTACGCCGGCCTGAACCATTTTATATCAAATCAAACTGGTACAATTCTTTACAATTTTGGAGGAGCGAGAGATACATCCGGGCCAGAAGGTTCAAGGGGGATCGAAACTATTACACCACATATTGATTAAGAGAGAGGAGCGAGGCGTGGTACAGCGGAACGCCCAAAGGCGAAGGTCTTCGATGTACCTACGTTGGATCATCGTAAGGTCTTCGTCAATCTGGTTGAACACGAGGGCATTTCTTCTCTTCCAAATGTTCCATGCAATCGCAGTACGAATTGTGCTTTCCTCCATGGTTTGGTACCGGGGGTCCCAGATTTCAGCAAACCTGTTTGGAGGAGAGGTTGATGGCAGAAGAGTGTCCCAAACTTCTCGGGCTCTAGGACAGCGAGCAAGCATGTGGTCGATATCCTCGTCTTCCGTGCAGGAGGGGCACTTGGCAGAGGAGGAAAGGCCGTGTCTGAACCTTCTGTCATTTGTTGGTAATCTCCATCGGTGTGCCAGCCAGCCAAAGATCTTGCACTTCAGGGGTGCGATACTGTGCCAAATTTTTTTCGCTCTCTCGTCTAGCTGCATGTGCCTGAAAGAGTTGACATAGAAGCTTTTGTTTGAAAGTTTTTTGTTAGTAAATCGGCATAATCTAGAGTCCGGCGTTTGTGGTTGAAGTTGGATGGAGAGAAGACCAGAGGCAAGGGAATTCATGTCTGCCTTAGCTGCATGGGTGAGACGCGGGACGAGGGAGTTTTCCAGCCCTTGGAGGAGAGCCTTCTGAACAGAGATGTGTCGCTTGGTAGAGTGTGAGAAGAGAGCTGGGTAGCGTTCACTAAGAGTGGTGTCCCCAAGCCAATTGTCGAGCCAGAACGCAGTGGAAGACCCGTCCCCGATGTTGACAATGGAGATGGATCGGAAGGAGCTTAGGCCGGCCACAATATCTTTCCAGATGGGGGTGTCAAGGGAGTGTGGATCTCCCAGGTCTCGCGTGTCAGACCAGCCGCCCGGGCGCGGAACCAGCAGGCCTGTGGAGCATCCGTGTTAGAGTGGATTTTTGTGAGGAACTTCAAGAAGTGCGGAGTTCGTTAGAGATTGAAAGAACCCCCAGCCCCCATGGCCCTTAGGGGTACAAACTTGAGTCCAAGCGACCTGCTGCCCTCCGTGCACGAGTCGCCCCAGTCCAGAGAAGAAAAGCTCTGGCGTTTGTCAATAGTCAGAACGACTCCGGCCGGAAGCAGGCCAGCACTCATAGCATGGGCGAGCATCGCTGTTAGAACAGAGTTGACTAGGAGAAGACGCCCACCGATGGGAAGAGCACGACCACGCCAACCAGAAAGACGCATGTCGCATTTGGACATGATCGGACTATAGTCAGAGAGGCGAAGATTGTAGGTGGAGAGAGGGAGCCCAAGATAAGTTTGGGGAAAGGAGGAAATAACACATCCAAAGGTGGAAGCCATAGAGGCAGCAACCTCAGGCTCAGTTTTTATAGGAACGTAAGTGCTCTTGTGGAAGTTTATGGTAAGGCCTGTGGCCAAAGAGAATTCATCCAAGAGAGTTTTGAGGTTTTGGACGTGATTAGGGATGGCTCTAATAATGATGAGGGTGTCATCGGCGTATTGGAGAATAGGACAAGGTAGATCATCGACAAGGGGGTGGAGGAGAAGACCCTGTCGCGAGGCATGGAGGAGGAGCTGTTGAAGAACGTCTGCGACGATGTTAAATAGAAAGGGAGATAGGGGGTCCCCTTGCCGCAGACCACGTCGACACTGGATCCATTTCCCCGGAATGCCGTTGAGAAGGACGGCCGTTTTGCTAGAAAGGTTCAGCATTTTAATCCACGACCGCCAGAGCTTAGGGAATCCTTTGGCGAGAAGGATTTTGTCTAAGGCTTCCCAACTGATGGAGTCAAAGGCTTTGCGGAAGTCTAGTTTAAAGACCGCGGCGGGGGCAGAGCGCCTATGGCAGGTTTGGACAATATCTGCGGCATAAACAAAGTTTTCCGCTATAGAGCGACCAGAAATAAAACCAGTTTGGTCAGGGTGGATAAGGAAGGGGATAAGGTCCCGGAGGCGAATAGTGAGGCATTTGGTATGAAACTTTAGACAACAATTTTGAAGGGAGATAGGTCGAAAGTTTTCAGGGCGATTAGCCCTAATCTTTTTTGGAAGGAGAACAATGTAGGATTGATTGATAGGACGCAAGTCGGTAGTAAGGGAGTGGAAACTGTTGAGTGATTCCATGAGATGATTTTTGACAAGGTCCCAATTACATTTGTAGAAGGCAGGGCCAAAGCCATCCGGCCCAGGACTGGAGTTTTCATCCATGGAAAACACCGCCGCCCTTAGCTCGTCCATAGTGAAAGGCCTAGTGAGAGAATCTGCTTGGGAAGGGGTGAGGGAGGTGGAGGAAAGCAGAGTGTGGAGGCTTAGGTCGTCGGAGGAAGTGAGAGGTTGTCCAAGGAGATTTTTAAAGAATTGGTGGAGAATGGAGGCTTTTGCCTCGTGAGAGAAAATGGTGTTCCCATCATCATCATCAAGGTTTTTTATTTGGTTTTTTCTAAGGCGCCCAGAGGCACAAAGGTGGAAGTATTTAGAGTTGTCATCGCTAAGCACACAATGCTTAATTTTTGCTCGCTGACGCCAGTAAGTAGCTTTTGCATTATTCATCTTACTGAGATTAATTTTTGCAAGGGAGCGGAGACGGGATTCAAGATGTGAGAGAGAACGAGTCTCCTCCAGGCGATCAAGAAGAGAGATGACCGTGCGGCAGTTTGCCAGGTAAATAGAAGGGAGGCGACGAGACCGGGCCCAAATTTTGGCAGCCGATCTGATGCGCTTAAGTTTGAGACACAGTTTACTGACACAGGATAGATGGTCGTGTTGCGGGCCGACGCTTTGCCAGTTTTGTAAGACAATAGGCCGGAAGGTAGAATGAGATAGCCACGAATTTTCCATACGAAAGATGGTGCTGCGGGGCGCCTTGGACAAGGCTTCGAGGTAGAGGGGAACATGATCCGAAGTTGGTCGGGCAGCAGAGGTGAGGGTGGAGTTTGGAAGAGTGGTGCTCCAATTATAATTGACCAACATGCGGTCGAGACGAGCTAAGATCGGTGGGTGTTGCTGATTAGACCACGTAAACTGTCTATCAAGCAAGGGTAGCTCGATCAGGTTAGAGTTGTTGATGAAATCATTAAACCAGGTGGCTTCCGTAGCATTGAAATTATCCGAGGATTTTTCCTGTGGTTTCCGAACAAGGTTGAAATCCCCCATAAGGGCTAGAGGATGGGAGATGCTTGTAATAATATTTTCCACGAAAGCAAGGAAGGTGGGCTTTAACATGTGGATGCAAGGGGCATAAACATTTATAATGGAGAAGGTTAGGTTGTCAGCTCGGAAGGAGAACGTGGTAGTAAGCGAGAATTCGTCGATCGAGTGATCGATGAGCTCAAGGATGGAGTCGTTCCAGGCCGTGAGAATACCTCCCGATGTTCCTTGGCAGGGCTTGTAGACAAAAGTTCGGAGAGAAGGAAGGAGACGAGGCAAGGAAGGTAGTTATATCAGAGAGCTTTGTCTCCTGGAGACAGAGAACGGAGGGAGGAAGCGAGTCAATGGCAGCTCTCACATCATCTCGCTTACGAGACTGCCCAAGGCCGCGGACATTCCAACACATGAAAAGAAGTTTAATTAACATAGAAATAAGGAAGCAGCAGAAAGGCAACACTGGGAAAAAAGAAAAGGCCGCGTTGTTTGATTCTTAGCATAAAGGAAGTGCAGGATTACAACACAGGTTACAAGGGCAAGCTCTAAGGCCCCAAAGAAAAGGACAGAACAAGAAAAAGAAAAGGCCCTAAGAGCCAGATGGACAATACAGCTCTTCATAGCAAGCCAACGAGACTTTTGGGAGGCAGGTCCGAGATAGGTAGCAAAGCTCATGGACCCGGTAGAACAAGCAGATCCAATAGGAGGAGTGGTGGCGAGATGATCTGGGGCGGCCCAGCCCAGCCGAGAGGACTCTATCATGGGCCACCGAGAGGACTCTATCATGGGCCACTGTGTAACTTTGCTCTAGGTTCCTACATATTCTTCTAAAAATGATCAGGAAAGGAGAAAGAAATGTTGCATAAACTCTGCTAAATATGTCTTGATTCTCTAACAAAATCAGAGCTATAGCTAATATGTTAAAGGGGTTGGGTCGTAGGATTCAATCGCCGGAGTCCGGTCGCTGGACGCTGCCTTAGTCGCTGGCAGATCCTTGCATCAAGTTGTCTCTTGGAAAAAAGCATATCAGGGACAAGTTGGTCTCGCAGTCTCACCCCAACCTGGATCGATCGGCGGGTGGTCACATCATGTCGCTGTCGCACGGGAGCAAAGGCACGTGAGAAATTTGGTTCCGTTTGAATCAAATCAGACCATCTTTTTTAACACCAAACGGGCACACACCCACCACGGTGGCTACCATTTCATCACATAAGGTGTGTCCCTGTTTTCAGGTACACTATTAAGCATTGCAATAAGTTCATTACAGTTGCAAAAAATTGCCCATGGTGTCACTGGTTTTTGCAAAATTAATTTTATTTCACTGTCTGTGCAACTTTCTCTCCAAAAGGTACTGACTTGCGCAATCAATCCCCTGTTTAATTACTTAATGAACCATGGATGCGTTCAACATACATGTTTTGTTTTTCAAGTTTAACAAGTTTCATGAAGCCTCAAAAGGGAAAAACAAAAAAAAAACAAAAAAAAAGAATTCTTCTAATTGATTGTGTATGTGTTCAACAGGCTTGTCGTTGGTGAAAGCAGCGATCAAAGTCCATTTTAGAACAAGAAACGCAGTATTCATGTTTATGTACATTCCTCTTCTTCAACCTGTCAGTGTCTATTACTCTGTTGTAAGAGACTAGCTTTCCGTGCAACTAGGAGAAACACATGTGTCAACTGAAAGTTAATTATTTCATAGACGGCGGAATAATCAAGCTACAATCATGTTGAGTCTGATTTACGAAAGAGATAGGCATTCCTTTTTTTCTCGAAAATAGGAGTGCGATTCCGGCCGGCCTCTCCATCATTAGATGCGCACAGCCTTTTTTTTTAAAAAGAGGTCGCCATTCCTGACCAGAAAAGTTGATCCCACTATCTTGTTTCCCTTCTAATCTGCTAGGCAACAATAAAGTATATTTTATGATAATCTGGTCTATATTTCTGAATTTCGATCTGACGTTACACACATGATCTGGGTTCAGGGTCGGAGTTCAAACTATTCTATGGTTTGTTCTCTTGGGAGTAAAAACATTCCACTGACATACATCATTCTTTCTTTCCGTGAGCCATGTAATCCTTAGGATTGAAATCGATATTTGCGCAGCTGACCAGAGATCACTATACACGTGCAAGTGTGATCGGAATAAACATGCTACAATCCATTCTCCTCAACACGGCATATAACTTTTTGAGCTTTTCAACATAAGCATACATTTTTCCCAATCATACAATAGGGGCAGGAATAAGCTTAGTGAACCAGACCTACTCGTGTACAATACTTTTTAGATAACCCGTTTGTAGCCTTAGTTCACTGGGACAAAGAATTGGGTATGCCGCCAATACAGTAGATATTATGAGCTGATTAGTTGTAAGAAAGACCAATTAGGTTCAACAAACTTTCCCGATGCCGCCGATTCCAATATGTAATCATGTGCGGTAGATGTCTGTGTTTTGTAATTACCACTCAATTAAATATTTATCAAGTCTAGGATGGCACAACCTATAACTAAAGATAAAAATTGCATGCAAACAATCTATATATAGCCGTCGGTATAGCAATAGCTCTGACAAGCGGTAAGCAACAATTGGACCGAAACTGCAAGTATGGAAATTTAGAAGTGAGGGAGCCTCATCCAGTCTAAATAAGGTTGTACTAGGCAGGTGTAATTATTCACGTGAGTTTGCACGGCTATATAAGGGGAAAAGGAGATAAGTTGTCTCTTATACAAGGAACTCTTAGTCTAAATTTTGTAACGTGTGGCAAGATGATATACTAATGAAGGAAAGTTCAGCTTCCCCAGCTTATAATTCTACTTAGATTCAACCGCGGTTACAAACTACATATGTCAAAAACTATTTTTTACAGTTAACAGTACATGTCGGTGTCCTATCCACCATCCAATTTAGTTTTGAGATTTGTGCGCTAGTCAGTCTTTTTTCCGCTTAGCACATGGGTGACATCATACTGACGTCACTAACTGAAACAGAATTGAAACCCAACTGAAACATTAAAATATTTGTGAAATAGTTTGTGAACAGTAAAAAATGTTTCATAAGTTTTAGTCAAGTTTCACAAGTTTCATTTTTGTTTCATAAAATTTCAAAAATTTGGTCAGCACATGGGTGACATCATACTGACGTCATCGCTGACGTGGCACTGCGGTATATACTGTTCACTGTAGAAAATCCTTGTTCCTACATATGTTCTTTAGGAAAATTGTTACACTTCTTTCGATTTTACTGATATCTACATACATCATGGTTATTGTTGGTCAACCCTGAACCATATCATCTCTAGACATCCGCACAACAGGCCATGACATCTCACAGGAACCATATTCATATATATCACAAATAAAGGTATGGCTAGCTGTTCTAGAAAAGAAATTGGGAAACCCCAGTCATAGAATAAGTACTTATCACAATCTAGCTAGTTTGGGTGTGAGTGTGTCAAATGGGCAAGTGTTGATTGATCATATCCTCCCTGAGTGGATGGAATGATCAATCGTGAATGTAATCAACTTATGTCTCTTGATTTATAAAGCCCAAGATTAAAAAAAAGTACTTATCTATTGTATTAAAAATGGTAATCACAAGACACTAAATAACTACTAGTACTGGATTGCATATGTTCCAAAAATTGCTACCATTCCCGTTTTAAGCATAAATTCATTACTTGTGATACATAGTGCCATGTTTTTTCAGTTGGGATGCATAGATAGATGTACCATTGCATTAGGAGCTAAAATACACGGGCAAACCAACATATTGTGGTTGAAGAATAACCTAGGGCAGCACAAAGCACATGTTCTACCATCAGTTCCTTGGCAGTTGGTAATCTTGCTATGCTTCTCTTGATAAATAAACCTGGCCTACAATCTCCCCCGACACTGACAACGGTGAGACGCGGGGCAGCAAAATGGCGGAGGTGTTGTTGGCGTTGAGGTCCAACACACCCATCCGGCCACGTCAGCTAATAATTATGTAAATATCTAGCAAATTATTAGTTGATTAACAATTAACATAGTAAGTTCCGAATGTCGCAAAATCAAATGAACAAACGACCGATGAAAGGACTTCAGTTTTTAAGGGGGTGGTAGAACACTCTGAACACTACATCATTCTTTTTCAGCAATTTTCATTTCTATTTGTGAGAATATCCAAGTGATAATAATACTATAATACACTTAAAACTTGAGTAATGTCTAGACTCAGCATGTTGCAGCAAGTTAATACTCCTTAGACTGGACCTTGACAGACATATAATTCTAATTCCTGCAAAATTGGCCACTTGGGCCACTACAAAAATAAGTACACAACCATAACAACTAATAGCTAGATTTTATGTGATGGTGTGTATGGACGTTGATTTGTCGAGACCATGTATTTGTGTTTCGCCTACAATTTCCCTAAGTGACAGTCTTATTTTAGTCTTTAGACCAATATACAATCGTCTCCATCTTTATTTTACTTCATATAAATATGGCATAACGAATAAAATTGCACTAACATTATAATAAAAGTTGCACAGTTTCAAAGGGTGCAATTCCAGTCTTGTTTTGTCACATGCAATTTAAGGTGACTGGTATTGACTAATTTTTCGTTCAACTCAGAATTAGAAAATGTGATATTAGTCGGATATAGGAAAAACAAGTGAGGAAGGTAAATAAAACAACTAGAAGTGTGCAATTGTTTGAGGCTAACAAAATTACCATTGTTTTCAAAATATTTAGGAGCTCTGTGAGACTATGACTTTGAACCCATTGCATAATATTCCCTCTGTTCCCATTTATAAGGAGTTTTGGCAAGCTATGCCTAAACGTCTTATGAATAAGAACAAAGGAAGTAGTACTCAAGTTGTGGTTGAGGACTTTACTCAATCTAAATTATTTTGATGGCGGCCACCAGTGCCTATCTTCGTATTAAAGGTGCGTGTAAATGCCGATCCAGTAGCCAGATGATATACATAACCTCTTAAGGGAACATTTTTGTGTAATTTAGTTGGACAAGAAACCGTGTATACCATCATGTGCCATGTTGTGCCTACCGGGGTGTACCAACGGGCTTGGGAAGCATCGAGAATTCAGTTACCACCGATCGGACCTGCTGGCCTAATCGTGACCTATATAACTTGGTGAATCCATGGTGCAAGAAAACCGAAGGGAATGGTGGCACGTGAGCACGAGGGAGCAATGGGGCAAATTATTAGGATATGGCCAGAGCTTAAGCTTCTGGTGGTTCTGTGCGTTCAGTTTGTAGTTGCAAAATCCAAAAACAGGGCTTGTGATACGTTCTTTATTTGACGATGATGCAACATGTAGCAATGCTAGTGGCAGATTGGCAGTGACGAATGATCGAGTTATATTCTAGAGTTTTGGGGTGGTATTAGACTATTAGCAGATAGACTACGTAGTACGAATCCATTCTTCAATGTCACGTATCGCAGAACGAATATGCACTCGTCTGCCACGAACAAACCCGACTCATCCCCTTCCCAAAGACCCACCATCGCAGCCTGTGCCAAAATCCTCAAATCGACTCCGGTATGGAGGTAGCCGTAATGCCCTGATGCCATAGCCTGGGCCTCCATCCCCAAATAGACGGGAGTGAGGTTGTCGCCGGAACGACCCACCGCGTCGCCGCCGCGGCAAATTGCCGGAGGCCTCTGAATCCCTCAGTTGGCGTGTTTGGAACCTCGAAGCTATAATTATATTCTTTGATCCATTACCATATGTTTTGATCGCTAATGTTATCTCCATAATAATAACATTCTTGGAATGTATACCTTTTGAGGCAGAGTAATTCATACTAGCAAAATAAGCAAACTATAATTCATATTAATATAGGGCCGTTAGAGTGGATAAAAACCAAATCCGAGGCATTCCCTAAGGACCCCGAGTACCCAAGGGAAAACCTCATGTATGGATGACCTAAGACGCTGCTTTCGGTTTATAAGCTGGTTGAAACCATACTAAATTGTCGAGGTGGGACTAAACTTGTAGCATCTGATATTAGAAACGCCGTGAGAGTCGTTTTCACGTCCAGAAAACTACATACGACGGTATAAGAACCAGTTTTGCGCGTACTATGTAGAGCCTAGTCGAAAAGCAGGATCTCTATCTATAGATCCACATTAATACTTTACATAGAATAGTATGCATACTGATTCCGTACGTTTCATCAGATAAACAAGGCTCAGGACACACGCTATTATAAATGACGCGCAAAAGTCTAAGCGCATCACGTTATGTAGAACCTGACTCACCATCATCGATACCCTCATGCCATTGGCATCGAAACGCGCTGGCTAGATTTTTAAATAACGCGCCGGCGAGACCGTGGCGCTATTAATTTTTAGTGTATCGTTAAGGCTTATCCACCGTCGGTCTGAATCCGGTAAATGGTAAGGATATATCAATTTAACGCTCGACGTTACGCGTCGTGCCATGGCGCACCCACGACAACTGAATCATGGCACGTGCCTATCGGTTGTATGGAGACAAAAAAGGGACAAAAGACTACGTGCACTCATCCCAGCGTCATGCTAAAACTACCATGATAGATCCGCAAGGTCAATATTACAGGTTACGTTAAGAAAGAAGACACAAACAGAGCTATATATCATTGTTCAGTTATATTTCTTTTCTTTTCGTTTCGATTTTACGACCTTATAGACAGTTAACACATATTTAACCGCTAAGACGACACCTTCACCTTGATTTTCTCTCTGTTTCATTTCCGTTAGCAATTTATTTCGACACCTCGTTCCATTTTTAACGTGGTGGCGGTGATGTACTCTGCTTCACACGCAATGGAGGTGTTGTGTTATGTTGAAACATGCAAAACCTAGTTTCCGGGTTGCATGAATGTGTCCCCCTTCGCATGCATGCGCTGTAACCTAAAAGAAAAGGTCCTGGACTTATATAAGAGGGATAACGCTATGGGGGTAGACGATCCGAGGCCCACAAATCAGGCCCATATATAGTAATAATATAGTAATAATATAATATAGTATAGTAATAATATAAAAAATATAAAGTATATACTAATACTAGAAAATAAAAAAAAACCTAGCTATGCCGGCCAATAGCTCGTGCCGACATACGTGCTATCCCTTTTTTTCCAACACGGGCCTCTCTCCCGCGACCCTCTCCCCAACCCGCCTCGACCTCACGCCACTCCCACCCCCACCCCCGCGCCGACCTCCTCCCACCCGCCCTCCTCCTCCCGACCCCGCCGCCGCCCCTCCTCCTCCCGACCCCGCCGCCCCTCCTCCTCCCGACCCCGCCGCCCCTCCTCCTCCCGACCCCGCCGCCACCTCCTCCTCCCGACCCCCTCCTCCTCCCGCCCGCCCGCCCTCCTCCTCCTCCACCCCTCCCTGGCCGCCCTCCTCCTGACCCCGCCACCCTCCTCCTCCAGCGGCTGCCAGAGCCTCCTCCAGAGCTCAGGCCACTGCCTCCCTCCTCGGCGCCTGGCCGCCCCTCCTCGCCCCGAGCTCGAGGCGCCTCCACCGCCTCCTTGTCCCAGGCTCGCCTGCCGCCTCCCTCGTCTGACAGAGTAAGTATTAGTACTTTTTCAATGGGAACATGTACCGCAAGGCCGCCAGTACTCTCTCCTCTCATTAAACTTTACTGTTCAGCGTTGCCGTCCTAGTAAATGCCCATTAGCTAAAGAGATACTCCTCCTACGTGGTACAAAGGAAATCTGGGGAAGGCGATCGAGTTAGTTGCTGACAGTGCCGTATCCTCTGCATTTATAATTCCCAGAATCGAATTTAAAGCATGTCCTCTGTAAATAATGATCGTCCAAGTAAGTACGGGTAAAAGATATGGTAGGTACTGCTGTGTGGAAG
The DNA here is from genome assembly GCA_023614405.1 of Avena insularis. Taxonomy (NCBI): domain Eukaryota; kingdom Viridiplantae; phylum Streptophyta; class Magnoliopsida; order Poales; family Poaceae; genus Avena; species Avena insularis. The sequence continues at coordinate 86,031,286 of CM042696.1, read as the reverse complement.
TAAACAGAGAGCTAGAGAGGTGGCATGCATTTGAATGGGAGTTTACGGGCTCAGTACGAGTTCTAGAATTTGCCGGCAGGACACACGCGGGGACAATTAAAGTTGGACTAGTCAATTCTCGGACATGTTTTAAACTCTCGCTGGCTCTGAATCGTCCCACCAGCCCTGCATAAAACACCACTTTTCTCAAAAGTTTACCCAGGCTAACTCGAATGGAAATGGTGGAAGATTTTTTGGTTTATTCTTCATTCAAAAGAGTGCCCAGGCTCTAATATGTTTCAAAAAATATATATATATATAGGAGGGTTATCTCGTGAAATTTGATGAGACTTTCATTGTTAACATAGCAAAAAGTTTGTGATATTTTTGTTGAGGTTATTAGTTTCATGATGCTAGGCAGTATTTTTCCGAGAGAGGCGTGGAGGCTCCTGGACTAGAAGTGGAAATAGGTGTTTGCTAGTATGTGAGTAGAAATGCTAGAATAGGAGTTTGCTAGTAGTTTGTATAAATAGTAATTTGTGGTATGTTAGTAGAAATAGGAGTAGAATTAGAAATGCTAGAAATAGGAGTAGAATTAGATATGCTAGAAATTGGAGTAGAATTAGAAATGCTAGAAATAGGAGTAGAATTAGATATGCTAGAAATAGGAGTAGAATTTAGTATATTTAACCATTTGTTCATGTTTTTGCGGTTACCGAAGGGTGAGCAGGGGGGGTGTTTCGACGGCAGGGTCTCGGATCATCTTTGACGATTTGATCGCGCTTCGAGGGTGAGAATTTTCTCGCCTCTCTTGTACCTAGGTTTATTTTCGTGTCTAGATCACCAAGTCTGTCGTGTCACCTAGGCGTCATCCTGACCGTAAGCGTTACGCGACTTAATATGCATTAGTGGTCTCGCATATTTTGAACCGTAAGGCTTACGGCTTTTATCGGGTAGTCGCGGATTTGTAGTTGGGTATGGTTCTCCCTGGCTCTACCTCGATTCGAGACAGGATTTCGGTGACGCCTCCTCGTTGTTCTCCGGATGCACATCCTCTTGGCTTTTTATCGAGACGTGTATCGGGAGAGCCGTAGGGAGGTGCTGCCGAAATTCTGCTCGGATCGGGGTAGAGCCAGGGAGAACTTACCCAATCTACGGATCCGGCGGCTGGTTAGGACCCTCTTTTCCTATTAGACATGTAGGTTGATGAATGCGTAAAAACATGAAGCATTTAATCTCCTGTTTGATATAAAATGTTATATTTGTTGTTTGGATCCTAACAAAGCAGAAGAGGATGGCTGATAATGTGTGGATGTACAGTGGCCGTATTAGTGCGACTAATAAAATGTATTTATTGGGTACGGAACACTCATTTGTTAGTGAATGAGTTAGCGTGGTTCAAGGCAATGGTTCGGGCACTTTGTCCCCGCGCTCATTGCACTAAGCGTCATCGTCAGGGAAAGGATGACATGTATAAACACCTTCTGCAATATGGGTACATGTCTAACTATGTCACGCAAGTCGACTTTGCTCGGTACGAACGTGACAGGGGTGAGGTGATGCGTCAGCGGCTCAATGGCAATGAGCACGATGGGATTAGAAACTTTCTAGATGATCTCATCGATGCTGACCAGTCGGATTCGCCACCTCGACGGGAGGAACCACCAGAACCAGAGGAACCGCTAGAACCAGAGGAACCAGAGCCAACCGCGAAGGCCTTCCTTGATATGATGGCCGCGGCTAAGAGGCCTCTGTACGAGGGTGCAAAGATTTCTCAGCTCGATGCCATCTCTCAGTGTCTAGCCGACAAGTGCCAGTACTCCGCCACTCGTTCTCACTTTGAAGCTAATCTGAGAACATGTGGTAACATGTTGCCCGAAGGGCATTGTCTGCCTAAAACCTTTTACGAAACAAAGAAACTCATGAAGGAGCTGAACATGGATTATGAAAAGATAGATTGTTGTCCAAAAGGTTGCCTTTTGTTTTGGAAACAGTTTGCGGATGACAAGTACTGCTCCATTTGTGGGGCCTCTAGGTATGATGAGGTAAAGGGAAAGGATGGTCAGATGAGGCAGTCGAATGTCGCTCTAAAGATTCTTCGGTATCTCCCATTCATTAAAAGAATCCAGCGGCTTTACTTGAGCGAGGAGACTGCCAAACAGATGACGTGGCACAAGAAGGGGAAGAGATATGAGGACGAGCACGGACAGAAGAAGATGGGACATCCGTCTGATGGTAAGGCATGGAAGAACTTCGATGACAAATACCCCCGGTGGGCAGAAGAGGCTCGGAATGTCAGAATTGCGATAGCAACAGATGGCTTCAACCCATATGGTTTGTCGACGGCCGCGTACAGCTGCTGGCCGGTGTTTGTTATTCCACTTAATCTCCCCCCCGGAGTATTAATGCAACGGAAGACCATGTTTCTGTCGTTGATCATTCCAGGGCCCGAGTACCCGGGGAAAATTTTGAGTGTCTACATGCAACCGATTGTGGATGATTTGAACCACTCCTGGATACACGGGATGTTGACATACGACCGAGCATCGAAGAGAAACTTCTTGATGAAAGTTTGGTTGCAGTATACCAGGCATGACATGCGGATGGTGTACAGCTGGTAAGTGGCCATGCCCAGTGTGCAGGCACCGACTTGAGTTTCTTTGGCTAAAGTCGGGTCGCAAGTATGTTGCGTTTGACACGAATCGACAGTACCTCAAAAGAAAGCATACGTTCAGAGAAGACAAGAAAAACTTCAAGAAGGGCAAAGTTGTGCATGAAGTAAAAGAGGTACCAAAGTTTGATGTTTCAGTTGTTGATGCCGAGCTACGTGCTCTCGTGCCTACGGCGCCGGGAACTGGCCATCTATTTGCGGGATATGGTGTAACGCACAACTGGACTCATGTGGCAGCCTTAACGAATCTTGTGTATTACAAGGACCTTGAACTTCCCCATAACATCGATGTGATGCACACCGAAAAGAATGTCGGGGAGTCCCTTTTTCACACAGTACTGAACATTCCTGGAAAATCAAAGGATAATGTCAAGGCTAGAGTCGATGTTGAGAAGCTTTGTGATAGGAAGAGATTACACATGCAGCCTCCTACTGTCCGTCGAAAGAATTGGTTCAAGCCGCATGCCTACTACTGCCTTGATAATGTCCAAAAGAAGGAGTCATTCAGGTGGCTCAAATATGTCGTGATGTTCCCTGATGGTTATTGTTCAAATATAAGTAAGGGAGTCAATCTTTCGACGGGACAAGTCACCGGGCTCAAGAGTCATGACTATCATATATGGATTGAGTGGCTGATGCCGGTGATGGTTCGAGGGTATCTCCCCGAGAAAGTCTGGCGAGTGCTTGCGGAGTTGAGCCATTTCTTCCGCACGCTCTGTGCTAAGCAGATATGTACTCTGGTTATTGAGAAGCTGCAAGTTCAGGTGCCGGAGTTGCTATGCAATTTGGAGATGATCTTTCCGCCAGGCTTCTTTACTCCGATGGCACATCTCATTGTGCACCTCGCAAACGAGGCACTCTTGGGGGGCCCGGTGCAATTTTGTTGGCAGTTTTGTATTGAGAGAGAGTTTAAGTATATTCGAAAGATAACTGGAAACAAAGCCAAGATTGAAGCATGCATAGCTGAAACAACATGCCTTCGGGAGATGGCAGACGCCGCGACAACCTACTGGCCCGATGATGTTCCCACTATGCATAACCCGGTCTCTCGTTACAATGTTGACCTGCCCAAGAATGACCCCAATCTCGAACTATTCCAATTTCCCGGTGGCAAGGCCGGTAAAGGACTAAAATATAGCTTGCCGAAGGAAGAGAAGGATTGCATAATGCTCTATGTGCTTATGAACATGAAGGAAGTGGTCGATTTCATTAGGTAAAATGGTAAACAACTTCTTATTTTCTCGGTCTAATGCTCTATGCAGCTAGTAACTCGGTCTAATGCTTATTTTCTCCTTAGCGACTTCACAGATGAATAGTGGTCGGGACCGACGGATCCCTCTCCCATGGAGTTGGACACTCTACTGAAAGAGGGTGCTCCTGGAAATAAAAAAACTTTGTATCCTGGTTCATGGAAAAAGTAATTTCTAACATGTCCCTCTTACCTTGCAATATGTGACTTGTCCCTCTTATTCCACGTAACTAATGAACGTAACAAACCTGTAGGGAGCTGATCCCAACGTTGAGATGTCAGATGAGCTGAAATGTGTTTCCCAAGGTTGTAACCGTGACGTCATGAAGTATGAAAAGCATGATGTGAATGGGTTTCGCTTCCATACAGAGACGCACCAGAAGGGGCGACCGAATGCAAAAACGGTAAATACTGGCGTCTTCACCAGAGGAGCCGATTCCCTTGATTACTACGGAAGGTTAGAGAATGTATACGAGCTGACCTTCAATCGCATTTAACGATAACTCAATCTTGTTGTGTTCAAGTGCCACTGGTTCGACCCAAGGGGTGGACTGAGAAGTACCCCTTTCATTGGGTTAGTTGAAGTTAGGCCTTCAACCACCTATAGCGGAGCCGACGTCTTTGTTGTTGCTCACCAAGCCAACCAAGTTTATTATTTGCCCTACCCATGCCATAAAGCGGAACTCTAGGGCTAGGAAGTCGTGTTCCAGGTATCGCCACATGGTAACCTACCGATTCCCTCCGAGGACGATTACAACAACATTAACCCTGTAATGTACGAGGGGATTTTTTATCAAGAGAAAGAGGACGTCGGGCACTTTGATTTAAAACCGGTTGATCTTGAGGACCTTGGGAACGATGCAGAAACTCGGGGTGAGTCAGTGGTGAATCTACATGATATAGATATGCTCGAGAAGTTTCATACAGAGAATGACAACGATGATGAGCCTCCACCCTTCGATGAGAATCCAGCTTTCTACTCAAAAGATAGTGATAGTGATAGTGAGAATGAGAATGGGAATGAGAATCAGAATGATAGTGAGTATTTATTATGTCTTTGTGCTTAATTGTTTTCTTAATTGCATTATGCCTTTATGCTTTGTGTATACATTTTATTATGTCTTTGTGCTTAACTGTTTTCTCTTATTCAATGCAGGTGATTGAAAAATATGAGCAGCGGCAAGGCAAGCTCTTCGTCCTTGCTTAATGCGCTGAAACAGCGCAAGAAAAAAGCTACACGGAGTGGGATACAGCCAAATCCCAATCCGCGTTACCCTGATCTTGCTGGTGCGGGAGGAGGACGAGGTCGAGGTCGAGGAGGAGGACGAGGACGAGGTGGCAGGGGAGGAGGCGTGGACTTTGACCCACCACCCTCCGCTTCTGGCGACGTGGCTCCTGAGTTCTTCCTGACAGAGCAGCCTTTTGGGGACGAGGCGGAGCCAGAGACCGAGAGGGAGGCGGAGACCGAGACGGAGTCTAGAGACGAGGCGGAGGCGGAGGCTGACACTAGCTACGAGTTGGTGCCGCCGAAGAAATTGCGGAATCGTGGGGAATCGGGAGTCCCTGAGGAGAGGTTAGAGCCTAGGACCCAGGAGGCGAAAGCCCTTATTATTCCAGATGGCCTTGAGTAAGTGTACTAATTTTGCAATTTAAAACATGTAATTTCATATTGGTCATAAATAATTTGGCATGTGTACTAATGTTTATTATTGTGCAGCAATTGGACATTTCCTCCGGGGAACAAGCCTCGCCTTCCTAACAGCCTGGTTGGAGCTCTGATTAGGAAGTTCTGGCCGGGCTATCACATTTCCCCCGATGGTGTCAGGAGGCTAGCTACTACTTGGGCGGACTACCAGACTACTCGTGTCCCGGGATTTCGCACAGCTGCTGATGCTGTCATCACCAAGTTTTGGGTAAGGCATATTTCTCGAGTTAATACTTGATGACCCCATCGTGCTAACTCATGACTCTTACAATTATTTTTTATGCATGATTTAAGTGCTTTTATCGTGTGCTGAGGAGGACCAGGAGAAGGCGGACATGACTTTGCTTGGGGCTTGTGTGAAGTTGACACCCCAGGTGTGGTACAACCAGAAGGTCACGACCGCTAGTCACTTCTGGGCCGACAGGGGCGTGAGGATCAGGAAGGAAGACATTGCCGGTAAGAAGTCTAAACCTGAGTACTCGATGACGCCAGAAGAGTATATGTCAGTGAGTAAAATGTCAATGAGATTCTACATTGCTGCTAAGTTGCCATTGCATTGTCTGGAGTTGAGTATTGCATTTTTAGGTTGTCCCTGATTGGGCTGAGCCGCATCGACTCGCATGGGAGGAGCTGGTTAGGACGAGGTGGCTCAGTGAAGATGAAGAGTTTGCAGCCTTGTCGAGGCGGAACGCGGAGAACCGAGGCGATGGTGGAACACACTGTGCGGGAAACCGCAACTTTGACCGCTTCAAGGGGAAGGTGGTATGTATATACATGGAACGACCTGCATTTATTTCTCGTCATGTTCGTACTTAATATGCATAATATTTCTTTCCGCGATGCAGGTGGCCGAGGCACAACCCGGGGAGGTGATTCATGACGTCGCCGTCTATGAGATGATGCGGCGAAAGAAGCCCGATACCTCGCAGCCTCAGCCCTCGTTACCCGAGTACTACGACACTGTCCAGAACAACTTGGCGGACTACATCACGATGGTGAAGGCTCGTCACCCCCATGTGGATGACCCCATTCACGCGGAGATCGACGAGGAGTCATTGGTCCTGTCGGGGCACGGATTGCAGCATGGACGTCTCAAGATTTTGAATAAGAAGGTCAAGCCTACCCTCACCACGAGCTTCACGCGTCTCAAGGCTACCCACCCCACCGACGGCCCCCCTATCCCGCCTCGTAGCCAGCCTCGTCGATCCACCTCCAGAGATGATGTAAGTTTTACTCATTTTCATCATCTTTATGACTTTTGTTTCTGCATGGCTAACTGCTGACGACATTCCTTGTATTTGAAATTGTAGCCTGAGTTCGAGGCGGCCTACGATGCCGCTCATGATGAATATCAGGTGGCCTTTCGGTAGTATCAGGAGGCGAATGCGATCTACATGCAATACGTAAATATAAGTTTGAACCTTTATTTTTGCAAAAGATACAAGTCCCACTTCTCCTAGTTTATTATATTACGGCCTGACATCTAAACTATCTTGCAGGCGATGTTGATGAATATTCAAACTGGACAGAATACGGATTTAGGGCCTGTGCCTCCCATGTCGGGGCAGCCGCCATGCATGCCATCGAGGGACAGTTTCGCTAGGACATACTACGCATCGACACCGGTAAGTTCTTTGCTAGCCCACTGATTATCGCTTTACTTTGCCTCGCAAGTTGCTAACATGTAGGCAATATGTAGGGAACGGGAGTTTCTGGGAACCAGCACTTTAGCCATGCCTCGCCGGATGGGCGTCACACCGCTTCATGACAATGGTCCTTCTCCTGACCATTCTGCTGGTGGTTCTCCTAATCCTCACTCCGACACTTCTCCTACTACCTCGCGAGATGGTTATTCTGCTGCTTCTACTGGACGCCACCCTCGTCAGAGGTCGCCTCTTTTCACCAAGGGAGATTTCGGGTACACCCCGTCTCCTCCAGAGTTGTAGGGTTTTATTGTCTATACATGTGTGACGATGTTGATACATGTATGAATGATGTGATCATGTTGATACATGTTTGAATGATGTGATCTTGTTTGATACATGTATGAATGAGATTTTGTTTGAATTTTTGTGAAATACATGTTCAATATTGCTGTGAATAATATTGCAAGAAATAAAACTGCAGCGAAACAGGGAAAAAAATTCTAGGCTGGGCCTACGCCGAGGGCCATGCCGTCGGCGTAGTACCTCCTCTATGCCAAATGGTACACGATACGCCGAGGGCCTAACCGTCGGCGTAGCTGTCTACCTGGCACGGTCAGCGCCTGCCACGTGCTACAGCTATGCCGAGGGCCTAACCGTCGGCGTATGCCTAGGCCTACGCCGAGGGCCGCGGCCGTCGGCCTAGCTGCCTACATGGGGCGCCCACAGTCTGCCACGTGCCGACGCTACGCCGAGGGCCATGCCGTCGGCGTACCCACTGCGCCGTTAGCAGCCGGTGTAATGGCGGGCTTGCCTTTCGCCGACGGCTACTACGCCGAGGGGCCTGCGATGGCCGTCGGCAAAGCTTACGCCGAGGGCTAGACCATACGCAGACGGCTTTTTTGGCTCCGCCGAGGGAGAGGTTCGCCGAGGAGACTACGCCGACGGCAGCCCTCGGCGTAGCGTAGGCCGACGGTCTAGCTGCCTACGCCGAGGGCTTTCAGCCGTCGGCCTAGCTGGCGCATCCTGTAGTGATGCCGGCACGCTGCACGTACCCCTTGGTGACGAGCTGGGCCTTGTGCTTGATCACCTCGCCGACAGCGTTCTTCTTGAGCTTGAACACCCACTTGAGGCCTATCGGCCGTTTGCCAGCGGGTAGTGTGGCGATCCCCCACGTCTTGTTCTCCTCAATCGATGTCATCTCATCCATCATAGCGGCATGCCACGCCGCGTGCGGATCAGCCTCCTGGAACAAGTTTGGCTCGTCGCCTGCAGTAAGAAGCAGAGCTCCTAGATGATATGCATCAAGATAGCTTACCACGCTCTCCACCAATCGATAGCGGCGAGGTGCCTCCTCTCCAACAAGCTCGGAGTCTGGCATGGCCCCAGCGGGTGGGGAAACATATCCCCCTGACACGCCACTGTCCCTGGGCGCTTCCTGGGCAGGAGTGTCAGTGTGCGAGATCGGTGTGGGAGCAGCGGTTGGTGATGCCACTGGAGATGTTGCCATGCGCGATGATGTTGTGGGCGTCTCTTCCGCGGGCGTTGGGGGAGCCGATCCCTTGTCCTTCTCCACGTGAGCAGGTGCCCAAGTGATGCCTACCAGCGAGTCGTGGTCGATGACGAACGAGCCTGACTCCTGAGCCAGAGCGTCCCAGCTCCACCTGGCCACCTCGTCGAACAAAGCGTCTCTCATGATGTGGACGTGTTTTCCCACTGGATCATACACACGCCACTCCTTCGAGAACCCATGCTTATATCCAATGAACACTGTGAGGAGGCTGGGATCGTCCAGATTTTTCAGGCCAGGGCGCGTGATCTTGATGTGCACCACACACCCGAAGGTGCGGAAGTGGACACCGGCTGGCTTGATGTCGTGCCACGCTTCATGCGGCGTCATTCCACGGACAACCTTCGTCGGTGCACAGTTCAGCAGATGCACTGCGGTGGTGACAGCCTCCCCCCCAAAACTGTTCGGTATCCCCTTCGTCTTCAGCAGGCAGCGTGCGGCGCCCATGACGGACTGGTTCCGCCGCTCAACGACACCATTTTGTTGGGGTGAGTATGGAGCTGTGAGGTGCCGCCGGACCTCGCGGTCGGTGCAGTATTTGCCAAATTCGGTGGAGGTGAACTCGCCGCCCCGGTCGGTACGGAGCACGTGTAGTTTCAGCCTTGTCTCCACCTCTACGCCGGCCTGCCACCGCTTGATCGCCGCAAGTTCCTCGTCCTTGCTGCTCAACAAGACCAACCACATGTAACGGCTCTTGTCATTGACGAGGAGTAGGAAGTACCTCCTTCCTCCATGCGTGGGCGGCGAGATCGGGCCGCGTAGATCGCCATGCACTAGGTCTAGGCGCTCTGTGTCCCGGTAGTTTGCCTCCATCGGGATCAGCGAGCAGCGCTGCTTGCTGATCAGACACCCGTCGCATAGTTGTTCGACGTGTTCGATCAAGGGCATGCCGTGAACCATGTCACTCTGGACTAGCTTCCGCAGCGTGTCTTAGTTCAGATGGCCATACCGACACATCATACTTGGTTTGGACAAGCATCAAACTCCTTCCTAGTGATCTTTCACCATGTCTTTACAAGGCAGTTACGAGAAAACGGGATTTTTTTAGAACAGGATTTCTTGATCAGGTTTTGTGCTCCTAGTTGTAATTTAATTGCTCCTTTGCGTCGAAAAATAAGACGGTGTTTGGTACTACATTGCAAGAGTATGAATTTGGTGGAATATGATAGCTGTATTATTGAGCCTCATGGGCGAGTATACATAGGCGTACAGGGAATCATCTTGGAATACAAGTCAAGTTAGGACTACGTAAACAGATCCTAAGAGTCAGAATACTCTAACACTCCCCCGCAGTCGGAGCGGTAGCGTCGTGAACAACTGGAACATCATGGACGGTCAGACTGGAGAGAAACCGAAGTAGAATCCAGTAAGGTGACATCTCCCCACAGTAGCAGCGGGAGTGTCGTAGACGACGTGTCGCAGCGCAAATTGTTGGACTGTAGAGGAAGCTGATGAGATACTCAAACGAGGTGATAGCCCTTTGTGCCGATGTCGAGGTAGCCGAGAGCGTTGGGCGCTACAACCTTGGTCGAGGTAGCCGTGTGAGGGGTCGGTATGGTCGATGTCGTGGTCTGGTACCGGTGTCGAGGTAGCCGCAAGTGCATAGTGCGCGAGTAGAATGACGGAGACGTGTCGAGGCAGTCGTTGAGGATATGGATGCCAAAGTCGATACAGTCCGAGCCGTTGGAGATGAGGGCGGCCATAGTTTTGCCAGAATGAGGCGCACGTCAGGGACGAAGGCATACTTCGGTTGTGCCAAAACCGAATACGCAAAGAAGAACTTGTCGGTGACGCGGTTGAGGCAGTCATAGAGGAAGGTGTCGATGCCGAAGAAGATTTTGTCAAGGCAGACGAAGACGAGACGCTGATCCGAGATTGCCAGACTCGGGACACGTCAGGGACGAAGGCATGCATCAGTGTTGCCAACACCAGGCACGCAAGGGCAGCGACGAAGGCGTAGAAGGCAGCGAAACCAACGGCGGCTTCGAGTGGTCATGTTGGACGCCTGGATTGTCGCGGCGGCGATACTCGATGTAGGCGAAGAAGAATCCGAAGTGACGAAGACCATGCGCGGATGTAGATGACCCACACTGTGGAGGTGGTGTGGAGATAGCCTAGGGCGTCAGTGCGCAGGGACGGCGATGTAGACTGCGTGCAGCGATGCTCTGACCTGTTGGGGGCGACATAGCTACAGGGCGCAAGTCGGTGCAGCGGCTGGGAGACCACCAACGACGTACACGCCAAGGAAGGCGCATTGGAAGCTAGTAGCATGGACCAAAGGCAGTGGCGCTACGGCCCGAAGGGGCGACACAACGCCAGCCCATAGCTCGATTGGTGCTAGGCGCGTGCTCGAGGGGGCTACCGGGCTGCGGTACCAAAATTCGAGGGCGAGTGCACCGCAGTACCTAAGTTGCCTGAAATTGCCGCGTTTCAAAATGTTGGGCCGCCAACTACCGAGAGGGGCCATTGTAGGGGTTCCGCGTATGAAAACAATAAATTTTACTCTACGCCCCTAAACCCCTAAAGCTGCCAGGACCTATCTATTAATGTCTGATAGCAGGAGGGGCTTTTCGAACTTACCCTTGAAGACCGGCGTTGTCAACGCCAGAGAGCATGGTTGATGTAGACGAGCCGAAGCCGACCTCAAGGTCGTGATGAAGTCCTTGCGCTCCTTCTAGCTCCAACGACTTGAGTGCCTCAAGTGCGACACCTCGTGGGGAGTTACACACGTCCGGTGCCTAATGACTCCCGCTTCCCCGATCCAGCAGCAGTTGCGGAAGTAGAGCTCCCGGATCCGAATCTCGCAAGCGGCGCTACTGGTGAAGATGTCTCTCGCTCGCGCAGTCCAGACTTGGGACCACGGTCACGAGAGAGAGAGGGGAGAGAGAAAATATCAATTAGAGGTCCTCCCAAAAGTGGGGAGACCTTTATTGATTATTGGTTGTATTTTTCTAGGCCAAATACCCCACTATATATAGGGGAGGGGAGGTACTACCTCCCCTAAAGTCCCGGGGTGGGACTAAAGGAGAGGAGGGGGGAGGAGGTGGCTGCCGGCCACCTAGTGGGCCCCACGGGGGGGCTAGGCCCAGCCGGCCTCCCCCTTTGGCCCCTCTCCGTCTCTCCTTTCCCCTAATGGGCCCTCTCCCTTCCGGGAATTGGCCCATTAAGCCTTTTTGACCTTTAACTGATTTTCTCTTTATTAAATAAATATGAATAAATGATTAAATCAATATTTAACATTCATTCACATATTATTCAGCCTTCGTGGCCATGGAACACCTTCCACCTCACCTCCACTCCGGACATCCTCCGGACTTACCGAAACCCTTTCGGTTTTCTCCCTTCTTTTCTTCGGCGATTCCATCGATCCTATAAACACTCTCTAAGCATCATCAAGCCCTTAAGCGTGATACCCCACGGTTCGGGAACACTCCAGACATGGTCGGGACACTCCCGCACCAATGATTGACAGAGGGACCTGGATGGCCATGTGACCCCTGTGCGTTCCACGAAGATCTTTCGTCGTTTGAACCAGGACACTCGTGTCTTATTCCCTTTGTCATTCGATACTTGCATTGCCCGAGATCTGATCAATGACATCACCATGTCGTGTTTAATCTCGTTACTGAACAATGCTACTTGACTCGTTCCGACAAGTGATATCCTCGTGATCTAATCACACGCTGCGCAGCTATTGGATATAACTTCTCTGAGTGGGCCCTTGAGTATCTTCCCGTCACATGGACGGACAAATCCCGCTCTTGACATATATTGACTCTACGATTTCCTGCGAATACCTGAACACACCTTTATAATCACCGTTTTACCAGATGGCGTTTGATGCTATCTAAGCACTCTCAGGAGACAGTGATTGATATAGCCTAACGGTCTAAGGAATAGTCTACGAGGATCCATTTCTAATAATCATAACTTGAACTTCGTGACATGATCGGGTCATGATGTTTAGGTTGGGTATTAGTTCATCATCTCATTCTCCGAATGAGATGACCTCATTTCCAACTGGCATAAATGCCACATGATCAAGAAACATGATCATCCGTTGACCAATGAACCAGTGACTAGAGTTTCACTGGGAACCCCTGGTTGTTTGTATATCACACGTGCATTGATGTTTCCACTCAATACAGTTATAGCATGATATAAAACTTAATCATAAACTATATGAAATATGATAATAGTCCTTACTACTATTTGTCTCTAGGGCATATTTCCAACAGTCTCCCACTTGCACTAGAGTACAAATACACTAGCTGCATTTTGTTCTCAATCATTGGCACCATATATCCGGTACCCTAAACATGCTTGCGCATGGAAGAGGTTGAGTCTTGAGTCTGTACTTTACAGTCCCAAATCCTTTGCAACTTACTAATGTCACCTGGATTGACATTAATACTTTATCATCACATGATAGCATCTGTGTGTATGCATCATTGCTATGGCAGCAGAACGAGGCCTGATTCCAGGAGCCTACAGTAACGTTAGATCAACCTCGAGGGCTTTCTCATGGGCACTGTGCCCTGGGACACATCATTCTACGTTAAAAGCGAATTACCCCGCCATAACATTATACGACACTTTTAGATGGTACCCTTATCCATTATTATAAATGTATTCATCAAAACACTAGTGCACTCTGTGCAACTTTCGATGTTATGTTCACCTCACTTCCTACTTGACTTTAATTGGCATCTGCAGGAGTTTCCAACATATTCCCTTATAACATAACTCTTTATGCTTTAAGATATGTTATCCTTTATGGATTTGGAAAATATGTCCACAATTCTCTATTAGACATTGCGGACAAAAGTTAGCTCAAACATTCTGTGATTCAAACTTAATCACTTTCACACGTTCCTTATTTGGATCACATATTATGCCAAGTTATCATCATGGTTTCTAAGATAAAACCTATGTCTCAACATAGTGGATGACGATCATCCTTTTCTTTCTTTCAACCGTTGATGTTAAACTTAATGCTATTCCTAATTTGAGTTATTAAGGACTAGTTCCTTAATTAACTTCTATCCTGAAATCCTTTTCAGAATCCCTTAAGGAATACTACATAATATCATAATACACCTATTATCAACTTCTACATCTTATCATTATTTATAAGTATTTGCGCTTTCATCCTTAACACGCTTAAGAATTTCTCCTATAAGCTCCCACTCAGAATATGTTCCTACATATTTGAATTTGAGACTTACATTGCTCCCAGACAAAAATATGTCAATCACATATTGTTTTATGGAAGAATTTCATAGCTCCCACTCAATTTTATGCAAATTGCATATCTCCTTACTGTTTTGAACAACTTCAAAATCCTTTGATCAAATATCAAACTTGGAGATTTACTATGAGATACTAGTACTTTACTAGTTTTAAATCCACTAGACATTTAGCATACATGAATCAAAATTCATTTGAACTTGTCCAATACTTGACAAATTGCGCTTTTGTCATACACCCCCTTTTCCACTATGGCTTTGCAGTCATTTGGGAAAATTCCAAGTAACCCCTTTACTTGTGAAATTCAGCAACGAATTGCTTTCTAATCTCAAGGGAATTTTACTTCTAGGATTTCTCATAATTTAGTTTACCATTATTTCCTTTGTAGTTCGTAGGTATGTCATATTCCAAAAATCATGACAAGTGATTCACAAATGTCTCCATACAAGATATGGATTTACATTTTGAATCCTACTTCATGTAGTGAAAAACGATAGTGGAGGAAAAACACGATATCATTGATTCTTTCCTTTTGTGCAGAGAATCGTTCAGGAACATTGTCTGTTGCGCTTCTCAACACTCTGATGCAGGGTTTTGAATCCTCATCATGTTTTTCACTAATTTCCATTTGCTTCATAATTGAGAAACATCACTAAAAGAGAGCTTTCTCAAGAATGCACCAAAATCCAAGCAATACGAATCTTGCTTCCTTTTTGGTCTCAGCTATGGATTTCGTATTCAAAGTTTCCAATGAATACACTACAAGGACTTATTCGCTATTGTTTTGGTTATATCGAATAACCCCAAAACTTTCACGAATTCAAATGGTTTACCAATTCTAGTTGAGTGCTAACTATTTCTAACTAATGGTCTCTACAACTACACTACAACGATTTATTTGGTGCCTTCTATTCAACCCCTTTGATATCTAATATCACATTGTGATGCTTTGTATTTTGACGTTTCAAAACACTTTGCATTTCACAATTTCTTTCATGCCATTCTCATAAAGTTGAATTTCATTACTATTGATCAAATCATAGTAATTGTATTCTCTTTTACATTTATACCCTTTGTTGATGAAACACTTTGATCAAATCAAATAGTTTCAAGTTCATGTTTTCTTTGGTAAACTACTTTACACATTTAAACAATCATTTAATGATAATTACCATTTTCGTTAAAACACAGTACATCGAATATGTATTCACCTTTAACAATTCATCAAACACTCTGTATTCAAGTAATACACGGTGTTCAAGTTATTTTGCCGAACTTAGGCATGATTTATATGTGACAAGAAATCGAATGACTTTCACATATTATCACATAACTTTGAATTTAAACAATGGTTTCATTCATTAATGAACATATCATTAAATTGGGTATTTTTTAAACAAGGCATTTTAATGTTTTACAAATGTTCATGCATTATCAATTAGTTTCAAACAATAGGGACGATTCACAAGTGATCAAACAAGATATGAACACGAATAGAAATCATTCATAAAAGTGGAACAACTGTTTATTACAAACCGATATGAATAACCGTCTCACGAATTGTGAGACACACTAAAGAAGTTCAAATCTCTCGATTACATTAATCATCCTAAACACAAAACTAAATGATAAATGTCGAGGGAGAGTGTCGTCAGCCATCATCATCATGCTCGCCATCAACACGCAACGTCACCTCCTCTCCAGCAAGCACCTCTCATGCAGAAGGACATGTTTTCAGTAAAACAGAACAAGTATCAAATATACTTAACACTGCAATGTGTTTGCAAGATTATAACATTTATAAAACTGTATATCAAATATATACCTTGGTCGTTGACGACTCCAATGACGTTGGGTTCATCTATCACATTTCTGAAATGTGATATGAACTCAAGGAAATCCAGTGTTTCCGTGTCGCCTCTCATAACGCAGATCTTGACTTGTGCTTGGAAGCTTGGAGGAAGCAACCACAGCACAACTCCTATCACAAATGAGCTTGAGTACCAGTTGTCCAGGTAGTATGCCAGACTCATGTACGCATCGTAGAGGCGTAATAAGTGCTCATCCAGTGAGGAGCCCTCCTCCATCTTTATGGAGAGGAAGTCCCCCATCAACTCATGCTCCCAAATGTGTGTCTGATCCACGAAATGTGTCCTAAGCTGTAGCATCACCGAATGAGGGTTGACATCACCCACGAAAGGCCACAGCTCGTCCACCATTCCGAAATGCATCACAACTGAAATATAGGAGGCCATCTCCCGACGGAGATAGCGGTCTTTCCGCTCCTCTGGGGTCTCAAGTTCTATGGACGGATCCAAATCCATCCCATCGAGTATGTAGTCGACCATGTCGTTCTCGCTAAGGAGAACATGGAGGCTGGCAACCCAAATGGAGAAGTTTGATCCATCTAATCTGAGCTTCTCTCCTTCTAACCACTCAATTGTCAACACGAAAGAGCCCATCTACATTTATAATTGCAAAAGGAATTTAGACTAAGTTTATAACTAAATGAGTTAATGATAACTCCACTCATAAACACCTATCCCCAATGAGGGTTCCTAGTGATAACACGACCCCTATCAGCCACATCTCCCCTGATCATCACGACCATCAATGTGGGTTCAAGGGTGGACGCTAAACGTCGGTCACATCATTCATGCGACTCGTGCTCGATCTTTCGACCATCCGCGTTCCGAGGCCATGTCTGTACATGCTAGTGTTTTCGATGTGCAACATGGCTTAGTGTTTTCGATGTGCAACATTGCTTGCACCCACTGTATGCGAACGTAGATATGTCTGACATCCGATCATCACTGCCTGCCTCATACCGAAGAACTTTCTTGGTGGTGCACACTAAGGGGGAACACAATCGTTGGTTATTTTAACAGGGATCATCTTATTAGGCTAACGTCAAGTATCTAATACTAGCACACAATAAGACATACAAACAATAACATTGAATGTAAATGCTATGTGATATGGTCCTTCACGTCGTGATCTTCATCCGTCGTCACCGGGTTCCGGCGCCAGGGTTCCGCTACCAGAGACACCGTGGTAGTGTCATTATTCCGTGGTAGTTCGTCACCTTCGTGACTATCTACTACTATGTAATAAATGGTAATCACTTTACCTTTGCCAGAACCATATCACAAAGCAACGCCCTCCTGCAAAACAAAGTTAGACGCCTCTACTTTATCTTTGCATGTTTTACGTGGCTGAATGGGCTTTCGCATAAGAACCGTTCTTACCTATGAACTTTCAGCACAACACTGATCAAGTAGTTGTCTCTACTACACCCCTTTTGGGGCCCTCCGTTGCAAATGGTATACCAGCTAATGCGAGAGAGACAGACATCCCCTAAGCCACTTTATACGGTACAAGCCGTATGTCAAGCGTGGACCAGTCTCGCGAATGAACGCGTAAAGACGGTTGGGGGGTGCTTCATCAAGCATTACTGCGGTATACACAAGTACACGTGGGAGGGTAACAACAAAAAGATCAACGCCCACACGCTACATCTCGTGTGTTCTACCCGTACTAGCATTACTACGCATAGATCTAGCTCTGATACCACTGTAGGGGTTCCGCGTATGAAAGCAATAAATTTTACTCTACGCCCCTGAACCCCTGAAGCTGCCAGGACCTATCTATTAGTAATATAGTAACAGGAGGGGCTTTTCACGAACTTACCCTTGAAGACCGAAAAGCGTTGTCAACGCTCAGGAGAGCGTGGTTGATGTAGACGAGCCGAAGCCGACCTCAAGGTCGTGATGAAGTCCTTGCGCTCCTTCTGGCTCCAACGACTTGAGTGCCTCAAGTGCGACACCTCGCGGGGAGTTACATACGTCCGGTGCCTGACGATGACTCCTGCTTCCCTGATCCAGCAGCAGTTGTGGAAGTAGAGCTCCCGGATCTGAATCCCGTAGCGCGACGGCGCTCTGCGGTGAAGATGTCTCGCGCTCGCGCAGTCCAGACTTGGGACCATGGTCACGAGAGAGAGAGAGAGGGGAGAGAGAAAATATCAATTAGAGGTCCTCCCAAAAGTGGGGAGACCTTTATTGATTATTGGTTGTATTTTTCTAGGCCAAATACCCCACTATATATAGGGGGAGGGGAGGTACTACCTCCCCTAAAGTCCCGGGGTGGGACTAAAGGAGAGGAAGGGGGAGGAGGTGGCCGCCGGCCACCTAGTGGGCCCCGCGGGGGGGCTAGGCCCAGCCGGCCTCCCCCTTTGGCCCCTCTCCGTCTCTCCTTTCCCCTAATGGGCCCTCTCCCCTCCGGGAATTGGCCCATTAAGCCTTTTTGACCTTTAACTGATTTTCTCTTTATTAAATAAATATGAATAAATGATTAAATCAATATTTAACACTCATTCACATATTATTCAACCTCCGTGGCCATGGAACACCTTCCACCTCCACTCCGGACATCCTCCGGACTTACCGAAACCCTTCCGGTTTTCTCCCTTCTTTTCTTTGGCGATTCCACCGATCCTATAAACACTCTGTAAGCATCATCAAGCCCTTAAGCGTGATACCCCACGGTTCGGGAACACTCCAGACATGGTCGGGACACTCCCGCACCAATGATCGACAAAGGGACCTGGATGGCCATGTGACCCCTGTGCGTTCCACGAAGATCTTTCGTCGTTTGAACCGGGACAGTCGTGTCTTATTCCCTTTGTCATTCGATACTTGCATTGCCCGAGATCTGATCAATGACATCACCATGTCATGTTCAATATCGTTACTGAACAATGCTACTTGACTCGTTTCGACAAGTGATATCCCCGTGATCTAATCACACACTGCGCAGCTATTGGATATAACTTCTCCGAGTGGGCCCTTGAGTATCTTCCCGTCACATGGACGGACAAATCCCGCTCTTGACATATATTGCCTCTACGGTTTCCTCCGAATACCTAAACACACCTTTATAATCACCGTTTTACCAGATGGCGTTTGATGCTATCTAAGCACTCTCAGGAGACAGTGATTGATATAGCCTCACGGTCTAAGGAATAGTATACGAGGATCCATTTCTAATCATCATAACTTGAACTTCGTGACATGATCGGGTCACGATGTTTAGGTTGGGTATTAGTTCATCATCTCATTCTCCGAATGAGATTACCTCATTTCCAACTGGCATAAATGCCACATGATCAGGAAACATGATCATCCGTTGACCAATGAACCAGTGACTATAGTTTCACTGGGAACCCCTGGTTGTTTGTATATCACACGTGCATTGATGTTTCCACTCAATACAGTTATAGCATGATATAAAACTTAATCATAAACTATATGAAATATGATAATAGTCCTTACTACTATTTGTCTCTAGGGAATATTTCCAACGGCCATTTCGATGCAAACTCATCTCACCCCTACCAAATCCAAACATGCCGTGAAACTGCCCCGTGAAGTAGACGGTCGGGACCCTCATGTCAGTAATATTTCTGTGACGCGAGCGCCAACACGGCAACCACGTAGGTGAAACGAGATACTAAAGGTGCATGGTGCGTTGACCAAATTCACAAATCCACTCCCTCCCTCCTTTCGCATGAACCCTAGCACCAGCGACGTCGAAATCCCCTCTCCAACCAGAATGATCTCTTTGGGCATTTGACTTCCAGCGCCAAGTTGCTGCGCCTACTCGCTGCTACCGAGCTCTAATGTCGAATGCCGTGCCAGCCGTTGCAACGATCTAGCCGGCCTCTACCGCCGACTAGCTGAGCAGCGCGAAGGATGGCAGATCCATTTGTCGAGGAAAAATTACTTCTGGCTAATTTCGGGTGAGCTATTCTTCTCTTTGCTATTCGCACTACCTATAACTTCTAGCTGGCTATTGGCATTATAGAGATATATCGAACATAGAATTGTTTGCTAGCACTACGCGGACAAACAATTCTTATCTTTTGTCTCCAATTTTCTGTCAACTAGGATCTCCGCTGAACCCAAATACACGATTCTGGTGGCCATCTGCGGCTACCTCGTTAAATTAGCACATGGGAAGAGCACATGGAAACAAGCTCAGAATCTGAAGATGGAAGTAGCGCCTGTGCAGTTATGCACTATCCCTGGTTTGGTTGCTGCTGTGCGTGAACTTGCTGAAATGAGGCCAGAGCAGACTGCACGGTTCAGCATCGTTGATGAACGAGGCTTCAAGGTTCCTATAGTGTGTGACAGTCAGCTAATTGGGTTTATGAAACTGCATGTTAGGCTTCGCGTGGTTATGCTGGTGTGTAACATACTGGATGAGGAAGCTCCTGCTACTGGGAGTCGCCCAGCTATTATTGGACAGGGAGGTCTAACTCGAACCCCTATTGTTGTTGAGCAAAATGTGGTTCCTCGTCTGCGACATGCTTCTGTCAGGCAACCTCCTCATAGGAGTCCCCGTATTGCCGTTGTGGAAAACTCTGCTCTAGAATCTGCTGGTACTGGTCGTCCCCATCCCCGTGCCCATGTTGCTGCGGCTGCTGCTCACCCAATCCATGCCGCTGTTGAGAAAATTAAGGCTTCCAGAGGCTGCCCCGCTGTTGTTGCCAAGACCACCACCTTGTGTGCTGCTCCTCCTCGAAACCGTCCTCAAGTTGTTCGAACCCGTGCTCTGGAATCTGCTGGTACTGGTCGTCCTCATGTTGTTGTTGATCTGGACGCTATTGACCCAATCCCTGCCGCTGTTGAGCACACTAAGGCTTCCGAAGGCTGCCCCACTGTTGTTGCAAAGACAAACACCTTGTCTCCTCCTCAAACCCGTGCTCGGGTTCAGTGACCTGCTGGTCTGGAGCCAACTCATGGTCTGGACTCTGCTAGCACTCGAAACACTGTTGTTGTGGGAACTGCTCCTGATCGTCGATGTGGCATGGCAGCAGCCGATCCTATTGTGGCTGTCATTAGAAGGGGCCCTGCCTGTCCACCATGTAATGTAGCTCCCGCTTCTAAGGGCCCTCGCCTTGCTCCTGGTCCTGGTACTTCCACCGAGGTTGATCCAGCTAACGATGACGCTGGTGATGGCGGCGGTGGCATTGGGGATGGGTCTGATGGTGTCGCTCCATCTCTCGAACCTCTCGGAGGTTTCTATCCTGAAGAACCTGATGATGGCAAAGTAATCGTTCGTATCGATGTCGCGAATTATACTGCAAAATTAGATGATGGCACAGAAAAATTCTATGATGAGTTTGATGTAATCCTTGGCAGATACGACCCTAAAGTGGTAGAGTTATCTGACCTGATGGCATCGTTACGTGTGAAGGTGATGTGGGGGTCCTCCCAGGAAGCACGTTTGTTATATTATGGTTACAGGAGCAAAAAGGCTATCGAAGTGAAAGATACCAGGGATTTAGTCGTACCGTTTACAAGGAAACATTATAGAGGTGAAGTTTACTTCCACTTGGTAGTGCTCACGGTTGGAGAGGAATTGGAACTCGACAATAGAGATGATGGACTTTTAGAAGGCATGCGTGACCTGATCCATGGCATCACTGGGGCTGGTGCGACTGAGGGTAGCTTCGAACAGAGGAGAGTCTTACAGAGGAGCATCATAAAGAGGAGCAGGAAGAGCATCCCTAGAAAGGGCACCCTGAAGAAGAACGTCACCAAGGAGACCACGCTAGAGAAGAGGACGCCCAAGAGTCGCACGACAAAAGGCACCACGCCGC
Organism: Avena insularis; assembly: GCA_023614405.1. NCBI lineage: Eukaryota > Viridiplantae > Streptophyta > Magnoliopsida > Poales > Poaceae > Avena > Avena insularis. The sequence continues at coordinate 86,009,556 of CM042696.1, read as the reverse complement.
AGAGTACACCCCTGAGATCTAGTCAAAAATGCCACACCGAACGGTAGCAGCAAAAACGCTAAGAGGGCTAGCACGATGGTGAACACTCCCAGGAGTGGTAGCAAAGAGGTGAAGATGGTCAGCACGGAGGCAACCACACCCAGTGGGAGCAGAAAAAATACTAATTTGGAGCGGAACACGCCGCTATCACGGAATTATGCCAGCACGAAGGAGAACATGCCCAATAGTAGCAGCAAAAGGGCTCATTTGGAGCGGAACACGCCGCTGAGGTCAGGCAATAATGCCAGCAAGAAGGAGAAGACACCCAATAGTAGCAGCAAAAGGGCTATTTGGAGCGGAACACGCCGCTGGGGTCAGGCAATAATGCCAGCACGAAGGAGAACACGCCCAATAGTAGCAGCAAAAGGGCTAATTCGAAGAAGAACACGCCGCAGAGGTCAGGCAATAATGCCAGCACCCTAGAGACAACACCCGTGAGGGGAGGCAGTAAGGAGATCACACCCAAGAGCGGCAGCAAAAAGCCTAGTTCGATGGGGAATGGAACGCGGATGTCAAGCCCTACTGATACCATCAGGAAAGATTACATCAGGAAGGAGGATGTACACAGGAAGAGCAAGAGGGTTCTATATACTCAAGATGAAATTGATTCTGACTGCTTTTTGTCCACTGAAGTACCTGGAATGCGTGCAAATGTAAGACCACCCCATGTGGTTGCAGCAGAACCAACCGAGTGTCTTGGAGAAAATAGAGTTGCCGGTGAGGTGGATTGGGGCAATGTTCCTGTCCATCCAGGTGGAGACGATGGTGCAGCCCCACCCATGGGAGTCAATATGATGTGTGCAGTACTAGGCATTAGAGATGATGGCGAAGATTCTGAATCAGATGAAGAAGAAGGCACTATAGAGGATCAAGAATCTGGTGATGATGAAATAGACGAGGAACTTAACGATGAGGCTGGTATTCTAGTCAATGATTTGGGTGTTGAAGTAGAAGAAATGAAACATGACCACGAGTATCCTATAATTTTGGTCGGCACCGAGTTTAGGAGCATGCATGAGTTTAGGATGTCATTCCGGTATTTTTGTATCAAGGGGGAGTTCGACGTTTATCGACTGAAGAACTCTGCCGAGAGGTATGAGGCCGTTTGCAAGTTAACGTGGATGAATGGATGGGCCGAGGTACATTGTCCATGGAGGATCACAGCAAGAGCCTTACCTGCGTCAACTGCAATTAGGGTACTGGGGCAATGAATGCAGCAAACCATTAGAACTCTCTCTCTCTCTTTTCACTCTATAACTACAATTTATGTGCGATATCTTTCTGCCAACTAGTCGACTCTGCTTATCTTTTAAATGAATTTGTGTTGCAGGTGAACAAAATGGGCCCTCCACACATGTGTCCGACAGGCAGCAAACTGAAATCCTCAATGCCTGATACGGAGTGGGTGGCTATGCAATCTATGTCCATACTAAAGGATAACCCTAAGGAGACCGTGAAGAATATTCATACTAGCCTCGGTTCTAAATACAACATTGTCCTTCCGTATTACACGGTTTGGAAAGGTAAAGAGAAAGCTCTGGGGTCTTGCACGGCGATTGGACCAATAGCTTCAGGATGCTGTACAACTTCAAGGTGGAGGTATAAGCTAGGTGTCCGGGGAGTGTTATGGAGATTGACACCGAATCAGAAGGTGGTAAAATATATTTCAAAAGATTTTTCATGGCGCTTAAACCTTGCATCGAGGGATTCAAGGACGGCTGTAGGCCGTATCTGAGTGTAGACAGCACTGTCCTAACTGGCAAATGGAAAGGCTGCCTGCCATCTGCCACAACACTTGATAGTCACAACTGGATGTTCCTAGTGGCATTCGGGCTATTTGAAACAGAAACGGATGAAAACTGGGTCTGGTTTATTAGGCAGCTCAGGAGATCAATAGGCCACATAGATCCATTGGCTATATCCATGGATGCATGCAAAGGGCTGACGAATGCAGTGAAGGAGGTGTTCCCGCGAGCTGAAGGTAGAGAATGCCATGCCCATATGATGCTCAACTTGTACTCACACTATGCAGGCAGCGTATTTCGTTACATGTTTCCTGCTGCTAGAGTTTACAAACCTAGTAGCAGCGAATATTTCATGAGCAAGATTTTTACCGAAGCCCCTGAACTTCCAGAGTACTTAGCCATCCATCATTCGTAGCTATGGAAGAGGAGTCAATACAACCCTGACATCAAAGTTTATTACATAAACAACAACCTTGCAGAATGCCTGAATAACTGGGTGAAGGACATAAAAGTGCGTCCTGTTCATATCTTGATGGATAGCATACGTGGTATGATCATGAAGTTGTTAAATATAAGGAGAGAGATCGGTAGGAGACTTAGAGGACATATGCTACCGCTAGTTGTACAGCAACTTCACAAGAGAAGCCGAGGACTTGCTCATCTTAAGGTTCTCCCATCAACCAGCAGAAGCTGTGAGGTGGTCGATATGTCCAAGAGTGGCAAAAGGGATGTTGTGAACATCTAGCTGTGAGAATGCACCTGCTTAGAGGGGCATCATACCGGGAAACCTTGCGACCACGCCTTGGCCTTCTTAGTGAAGAAAAGAACTCTACCACATTTGGATCAGTATTTGTCAGACTACTGCTCAATGGAAAAGTTCAGAGTTGCGTACGCTGGATCCATCGAGCCATGTACAGACCCATCTCAGTGGCCTCAAGTCCAACTGTCTTTCGAGCTTTGCCGGCCAGTTACAAAAAGGGGCATAGGAAGACCCCATGTGAATAAGTTTAAGAATTTTCTCGAGAAGAAGGGTTCAGCTTTCTGTGCTACAAAGAAGGGCAAAAACAGATGCAAGACCTGCCATCTTATAGGCCATAGAGCATCTAGATGTCCCCTTAATGCTCCCAAACCTAGGTATTAGATGGTACATTCACACCAAAAATTGTTTATAGTTTGTAGATATAAGGTAGTAATCCATGTACTGTTTTTTTACAGGAAGCGCAAGGTAAGAAACAAGACAGCCGACTCAGTGATTTTGCTGCAGGAAGAAAACCAAAACGAGTGGAGTGATGATGTCAGACAAGATTCTGGTGCTGATTGGCCTGACTTCCCACGGCCCGGAAATGCAGGGTACGTGAAGGTAAGAAAATTGGCACCCAGGAAGAGGAAGAAGGCAGGAGATGAAGAAGCCAGTGGACGTGAAGGAAAGAGGAAGAAAGTTGGCACCCAAGCAGAGAAAGAGGGCTAGCAGTGTAGCAGCCTAATGATGTATTGAACTTGAACCTATATATGTAGTTCGGTTAAACTCTGGAGCTGTGTGAGTGGAACTTGTCGGGCGAAACAATCTGCCTCCCGTACTCGGAGTAAAATGTATCGTGACTTTAGGATTTGATACGGCCGAGGCCACTAGTTGAATCCAAAACTGTGACTGTGCCACTACTATCTGAACAATCGCGATAGCTGAGCGGTTAAATCCTCTCCAAAATCGATGGGTGTTAGTGGCATAGACATGATTTATTTATAGGCGCTTAATAAATCCTTGTTTTTGGCATTACACTTATGATAAGTTTTTGGGCTGAAAAACAATTTCTTAAGCTGGCTGCTACACTCCACGAAGCAGCAACTTATTTCAGCTGCTGGATAACGATATGGCAACATAAACTGCAAATGCAACAGATAATGCCCAGACAATGAGCAAATTGTTTCCACTATCTGGCCTAATCTTGAGCCCGTCTGTCTCACCACCTCCCTGCCCTGCCTCCCCTGCACCTGGCGAAGCTTCCGGATCTCTCGCTCCATCGCACGAATCTCCTCTTTCTTGTCCCACATAGCATCACGCAGATCCTGAACAAGCTCTCTGTGAAAACCTGTCAGTGGCTTTTCAATCCACACAAACTTGTCACAGTCCCCTCCTTCTGCGTAGTAGATCGAAGGAAACAAAAAAAATTACATTACGCTTTCCGGTTCCGGGTTACCATTGTACCTACAGTAGGAACTTACCACTCTGATGCTGTAGTTGCTGAATTTTCCTGCAGTATTTTCGTCGGTCCACGAAATCCATCTCGGCATCTTCTCACCGCACAAAGCATATCGGGGTAGTAATCATAGGGCGCCCTCCAGTACCTGATGGGGGCACCCGCCTGACGGTGTTGAGCCGACCCTGATTCCGCCCGAGACGAACTGCATGAGCTGCAAGCCATGAGCGAGGGGAGCGAGGGCAGAGGAAAGAGGATCTTTTGGATGTCAGGGTAGTGGTGAAGCGTGATTTATCCCTACTTAATAACTTGGGCAGAATCCTACCGTCCACATTCGGCTGACGGGTGGGGGACCTAGCGTGTGGACTTGTCAACCAAACCTCGCGCCTTCGTGGTTCAAAAGCCCTCTCGCGTGCATTGGACTAAATTTTTTGGCACCTTGCCCGCGTACATATATCACTGGGAGGCCTTGCTCAGGAACCAGACACGCCTGGCCCACAATCTTACTCCCTCCTAGGAACTGGTCATGGCTCGCACCGGCAGATCCATCCGCTCCACCGCTTCCGGTAGGTCTCGCCACGGCGGATCCACCCCAAGATCCTACCGTCGCAGTATCAAATGGCCATGGTTTCTTGAGAGGAGCGATGACGCTACGTAGGGGAGCTCGGCCCCTCCTACCTGTAGAAGGACTGATGCGGCATCGAGCTCGAGCAGGAGCCCCCAGGCGTGATGGCACTCGGTCCATGCCAACCCCGTCACCTTCGTCATTGTCGATTCCGATGTGGAGGACGACGGGGACGAAGCTGTGCAGAACGCCATTGTTGCCTCCTTGGCGAAGGGCAAGCCACGGGCGGGAGTGGATGCCGCTGGGAAGGGCACGGCAGTGTCACCAATCGAGGTGGACTCCGACGACAGCTGTGTGATGTGGGTTTAGATGTTGTTTAGGATGGTTGCAATTTTGGTTGTGTTTAATGCGAGTACAATTATTACAATGGGTTTGTCGAGCTATATTGAGAAATATGTGCAATAGCAGCGTGTGAGTGCTTCCACTTTAGAAATTGTGTATGTGCCATTTGTATGTTGCATTATCAACGTAGATTACATGTAAACAATCCAACGAAAATCAGATTACAACCATCGGACGGGAGTGGTAGGATGGAAGAGAAGTTGGGACAGTGGCTTCAAGGGGAAGGAAGAGGAGGGGGCGTGACACTAGCAGGTGGGACCTCGGAACATGTGACACTGACATGCGGGAGCGGGGGCACACGGTATTGCCGGTTTGTCCAGAGCAAGCGGACTTTGCAACGTGACAACAGCAAGCTGATTGGACCAATATAATAACTCGTCAAATTATTAAGGAGTACTGAAAACTACAACTGGGGTACATTCGCACAACACGTATGCTCTAAGCACCTGAGAAGCATCGCTTAAGTCTAACAGTAATGACAGCACAAGTACTACATTTTCCTGTTGGTCTTCTCGATACAAATGTAGAAATGCATATGCCTGTTCGGTCCAGCACCGACAAGGTACTGAGATGGCACGCATAGGATCGACCTTAGGTCCACATACTCCACCTCCCGCGGCGTCGGGCAGCTCAGCACCTCGGCTAGCACAAGAATGCTATCCGACGACGGCGGCTGGGCATTCGCCCACATGCGCACCGTGTATACAGGCCAGGCGCACGAGACCGACCTGACGCATACGACACCCACGACGGTGGGCCCAGCTCTGGTTCCCGGAACACCGGCGGTGATGGTCAAGACGAAAACAGAGTCGTCCCCCCTCCCCTAGAAAATTAGCAGGCAGCGTGCCGAGTCAGTGAACGGCACCTGCTCTTGGAGAAGTTGGGCTTGCCCATACGAGATCCTAATCACTTCGATCAAGTCCCCCTCTGCAAGGTGGACGATGAGCTCTGCCGACGGGCCGGTGTAGTTGCAGCCCGGCTCCGTGCAGGAGCACGCGCCGTGTGGGCACATGAGCTCGTGGAGCGGGAGCTCGTGGTAGGAGTAACGACGAAAGCATCCTGGGTGGGAGCACACGAGCGGGAACGTCGCTGCGAAGTTGCGCGCGAGGATCTCCAGATTCTTGGTGTTGGGGGATACCCCCGGGTAGGGTCACGCCGGGGTATAAAGGCCAAGTTAGCTGAGGTACGACAAGGTCAAAGAGGATGCTGGCCGAGTCACCTCAAGGCAGGCCGAATCACAGGGTAACCTGGACCAGGGGATGTCCACCTAACTAGGTCTCAGCTGACTTATATTGTAAGTCGGTGAGATGCATCTAACTTGTATGCAGGAACAGGTATGGCTGGATCAACTAGGTACGATCCGGGTTATAGCAAGCTTACAAGAGAAGGAAGGAATCTCACTGGTCAAAGGGTGACCACTGTACGCTGAGCGTGAGCGAAGCAGACAGAGGCCAGGACCACCGAGGCGTGGCCGACAAAGGTGACGGCTTTGTCGGATGTGGGCAGGCGCCGAGCTCATGTAGCCTCTGCATGGATCACGATGGGTTAAAGTAACCCGGTCGGCTTACTATTTTGGGAGGAGGCATATTCCTTGGAATATGCCTCCACATATGCCCTAATTGGAAACCAAGCCACCCCTATATAAGGAGGGCTAGGGCATCTGTAGAAGGGGTTGATCTCTAGTTGGTTGAGTTTTACTTGGTTCCTGAGGGCTAGCTAGTGGTGAGAGTAAGAGAGTTCCTTCTTCCTCCTCTCTCCAATACAGCTCAAGGAGCACTTGTAATCTGTGAAAGTGAATCAAATACAAAGCTACGGTGTGTGGAATCACCACACTATCCCTCCCTGGATTCCCCTAGTGCATTTAGTCCCCACCTTTAGCCTATCCATGGCATCTACCATGACACCACCACGATAGTTGGCGCCCACCATGGGGCTATCGGCGCTAGCAGGGGTGAAGATCCGGACGGGAAACCTCATCGGCACCGGCAAACGCATCGTCTCCGGGCTCGTTCAGTGCTTTGGAGCGCTGGACTTTGTCAGCAACAACGTTGGCTGCTTCGGCAAGCGTCCTCTTCTGCGCAACGGCCTCTTCTTCAAGCTCGGCACGCACAAGGTCTACGTTGCTTTCGATGTGTCATGCATTCATCCGTGGCACGTCGTCGAAGGAGGCAAGCCACCCCTTAGCGTGGTTCACGGGGTGCGTATCACTCACTCCCCGGATCGTGCTGAGGTGATGATGACTGCACCAGGTGCAGGCTCAAGCAAGGATCTGGAACCAGATCCGTAGGTAACGCCTAAGGCACCGAGAAAAAGTAGAGGTCCTCCACTAGAGATGCCAGAGAATGTGCTACAGCAAGCGATGGACAGCTTGGCAAACCCAGTAGCAGCAGCGGTAGATCCGGCTCAGGCACATGCCGAGCTAGAGGAAACTAGGCAAAAAATACTAGAGGGTGCGAAAAAGATAGCAGCGGCTCAGCATTCATTGAACATGACACTGCGTGAGTACGCAAAGGCAAATAAAGTAGATGCTGTAAAAGTGAAGGGGAGAAACCTCATGAGTGAAATAAACAAAGAGGGAGATACTAGGATTGAGGAGTCAGAGAACTGTTTATCCGTGGGGCTGCCGAAGTATAGTACCCCGGTGAAAAACCTCAGAGCAGCAGATGCAGCTGCGTCCGAGTTAGAGGGTCTAACGGGTGAGGCCCGTCAGAGACAGCAAGACAGGGTCAATGAGTTGGTTCGGATCGCGAACAGGCAAAATGAGGAATTGCTCAGGGCTAACCCGGAGAGAGCTAGGGCCTCCAAGATCGTTCATTCGGCGGTGGGTAACCCGAAGAAATCCGCTGGAGCTGCATCGTCTCCTCATGGTGGTCCTAGGAGAGAAGAGGTAGTAACCTCGGCCAGGAGGAACAAACAGATAGTCCCGTATGACCCGGCAAGGGCAGGGAAAGGAAAAGAAGTGCAGAGAAATGAGGATTGACGAAGTGTGAGCCAAGGTGAAGCTGGCCGAGGTAACCGCGACCAAGGCAAGGCCGGTCAAGGAAATGTTGTAAATGGCAATACCGGACAGCGTAACTCGGCAGGAGCAGGACAACCGCAGCAGCAGAATATACCAAGGCAAGAGCAAAGCGCCGGCCGAGGTATGCAACAGAGAGGTGCTCCATGAGAGCAAGACCGATATAATGATGGTGATTCGGAAATGGTGAACGCAGGATACCCAAGGCCAGACTATCATGTGATAGGGTCAAGATTGGGAAGCAGGGATTTGATGCCTGATGATGCCAGATTAAAACTGGATCGGCTGTATAGGTTAGAACAGATTGAATGTCAAGGTCCCCCGGGTCCTACGTGTTTTGGGCCCCGGATCATGAAGGAACCTCCGGTACCTAACTTCCGGCTACCTAGAGGCACTAAGACATACGATGGCAGCACAAAGCCGGAGGATTGGTTGATTAACTATGCTACAACTATAAAAATTGCTACAAGCAACTTGAGATGGGCTGTGAGATATGTACCCCAGATGTTGGAGGGGCCAGCGAGGGTATGGCTAAACAATTTGCCGCCTGGAAGTATCAACTGTTGGATCAATTTTGAGGAAATGTTTATCAGGAATTTCTCAAGTACGTATCAGAGGTCGAATAGGCCACAGACCCTAGCAATGTGCAAGCAGAGACCGAATGAGACGGACCGGGAGTTCTTAACCCGGTGGTGTACCGTGCGAAACTCATGTGAGGGTGTGATTGAGTCATAGGCCATAGCATGGTTTGCACAAGGGTGCAGATATGCGAGCATGTTGTGGCAAAAATTGCAAAGGGATATGCCAACTACATTGGCAGAGACAATCCGGATTGCTGATTCATATGCTTTGGGTGATACGACTCAACCCAGGCTCGTGTCAAACGAGTCGAACGAGGAGTACTGCCAGAGAGATGGAGCCGGGTCATCCCGGAGGAATGATTACCGGGCTAAAAGAAGAGATGACAGACCGGATTACCGCTATAGTTCGCAACAAGTTGCTGCTGTGAATCAAGATCAACCCGGAGCAGGGGCAATCAACGTCAGAAAACTGGAGGGCAACAATGGACACCGAGAAACGATGGCAAGAAAACTTGGACGCTAGAGCAAAAGAAACAGTGGCAGGAAAAGAAGGTCCGTCTGAGGTATACTTACGAGTCAATGTTGGATCAGCCATGTAAATTTCACACGCAAAATCCGAGTAACCCAGCGGGTCATACAACAAGGTAGTGTGAGTGGATGCGTAAGATAGAACAAGGTGGTTCAGGGAATGCCCAGGCACCTCGGAATGATCAATCTCGGCAGGAGTTACCCCGGCAGCAATTGCTCTCCGGAGCGAACACGCAACAGCTAATGTTGCCTCCTCCTCCGCCGAGGTATGACAACCATGAGAGAAGGGATGCAGTGCATCAAGTGGAAGACCAGCATCAACCGGATCAGAGGTACCCCGAAAATGAGGGAAGGAATGAGTACAGAGAGCATCATCAGAGTTACTGTGTGTTTACCACAGAGGAAACAGATAGAAAGAGCTTGCAGCACCGACACATGGAGGTGAATGCGGTAATGCCAGCAGTGACGAGGTATATGCTTTGGTCGGACCAGGAAATTACCTGGAGCATCAAACATCATCCCAAGCTTATGCCAAGTCCTGGTTCGTATGAAATAGTGCTAGATCTGACATTCATTAGGCCTAATATCAATGTGAGGTTCTCCAAGGTGCTGATAGATAATGGCAGTAGCATCAATATCATGTTTGCGGATACAATGCGCAAGTTGGGTATCTCAGAGAACATGCTCCGGGCTACAAGGACAACATTCCATGGCATTGTGCCAGGCATTTCTTGTGAGCCCATAGGCAAGGTCCGGGTTGACGTATTGTTCGGCACACGGGATAACTGCCGAACTAAGAATTTGGAGTTTGAAGTGGTGAACTTAGAAAGTGCGTATCATGTGTTACTCGGAAGACCAGCACTGAACAAGTTCATGGCAAGTTGTCACATCAGTTATCTGAAGATGAAGTTGCCTAGGCCAAATGGAATGATTACCATAGCTGGAGATTTCCGACGTTCTATTGAGTGTGCGTCAGCCGGGTCTAACCTAGCCGAGTCACTCGTGATTGCGCAAGAGAAAAGAAGAATCCAAGAGGTGGCGGCGTTGGCTCAGTCCGTGCAGCAATATATGCCGGTGTTGAGTAATCCGCATGGTAATGTCTCATTCCAAGCAACAAAGGACACCAAGAAAGTGCATGTTGATGATATGTTCCCAAAGCGCACCGTAACAATTGGTGCCGGGTTGAATGATAAATAGGAAAGCGAGCTCGTCAACTTCCTCCGTGAGAATCGGGACATTTTTGCTTGGTCCACACAGGACTTGCAAGGTGTTCCGAGGGAGTTGGCCGAGCACTCTTTGAATGTGAGACCCGGTGCAAGGCCGGTGAAGCAACCTCTCCGCCGCTTCGCCGAAGATAGGAGAAAAGTCATTGGAGATGAGATAGCTCGGTTACTAGCAGCTGGATTTATCATGGAAGTTCTTTACCCGGATTGGCTATCTAATCCGGTGCTGGTGGAGAAGAAGAAGGATGATCCGAATGTGGCAGTGGTTTGGCGTATGTGTATCGATTACACGAACCTGAATAAGGCGTGTCTGAAAGATCCATTTCCATTGCCAAGGATAGATCAGGTCATAGATTCAACTGCTGGGTGTGAACTGTTGTCATTCATAAATGCGTATTCTGGTTTCCACCAGATACCCCTGAATCCAGATGATCAAATAAAAACCGCATTTATCACCCCGTATGGGGCTTATTGCTATCTCACCATGCCATTTGGTTTACGTAATGCAGGGGCAACGTACCAAAGATGTATGCATAAATGTTTGCACGACCAAATTGGTCAAAATGTGCAGGTGTATGTGGATGATGTTGTTATCAAGACCAAGGAAAGCAAAACGCTCCTTGACGATATCAGGCAGACATTCGCGAACCTAAGGAGGTTCCGGATGAAGCTTAACCCGGAAAAATGTACCTTCGGTGTCCCGGCTAGAAAATTGCTCGGATTCCTTGTCTCCAGCCGAGGTATCAAAGTCAATCCAACTAAAATCCGGGCCATAGAGCGAATGGAACTGCCGAAGTGCCTTAACGATGTCCAGAAGTTCACTGGTTGCCTGGCATCGTTAAGTCGGTATGTATGTTGGTTGGGAGAAAAGGCACTGCCTCTCTATCAACTCATGAAAAAGTCGGACAAGTTCATTTGGACGCCGCAGGCCAATGAAGCCTTTATTCAATTAAAGAAAATGTTAGCCACTGCACCAGTGTTAGCCTCTCCACTATCAAAGGAGCCAATGTTGCTCTATATAGCTGCAACTAACCGAGTTGTAAGTGCAGTAATTGTGGTAGAGCGCGACGAAGAGGGTAAGTCAGTGCAAAGGCCAGTGTATTATCTGAGCGAGGTATTATCAGCCTCAAAACAAAATTATCCGCACTATCAGAAAGTGGCGTATGGTGTGTACATGTCGGCAAAGAAGCTAAAACATTATTTTGAGGAGCACCCCATCAAAGTAATATGTGAAGCTCCCATATCTGAGATAATGAGTAACAAGGATGCAAGTGGCAGGATTGCGAAATGGGCAATTGAGCTAGCTCCTTACGCGCCACAATATGACAGAAGAGAAGCAATCAAGTCTCAGGCTGTGGCCGACTTTTTTGTGGACTAGGCCGAGGTGCAATATGAACCACTGTTACCAGATCCGAACTATTGGAGAATGCACTTTGACGGGTCAAAAACATGAACAATCTCATCCAATCCCTACCATCCCCATAGCCTACATCGGGGGATTACTCAATCATAGATGGGGGAAACATGGATGGTCGATGAAGATGATGGTGGAGATCGATGGAGATGGCTCCGGGGGCACTTCCCCGTCTCGGCAGGGTGCTGGAACAGAGACTTTCTGTCCCCCGAATCTCCCCTTTGGTGGCGGCGGCGCAGCGAAACTTTTTGTGGAAAAATGTTAAACCCCCCGAAGTTTTTAGGTCAGAAGGCTTCTTATAGGCGAAGAGGGAGACCGAGGGGGTGCCTGGGGCCACCACACCATGCCCTGGCGCGACCAGGCCCAGCCCGCGCCTAGGGGTGGTGTGGCCAACCCCTGGCTCTCCTCCGTCTCATATTCTGGCTCCTAGAGTCTTCTGGAAAAATAGGCATTTTGGCTTTTGTCCCATCCAATTCCGAGAATATTCATTTTCTGACTTTCCTGGAACCAAAAACAGCAGAAAACAGGCAGCTGGCACTGTGGCTCTTGTTAATAGGTTAGTCCAAGAAATCATATGAAAAGTACTCCAAAGTTTGGACAAAACACAATAAAGTAGATAAAACCAAGCATGGAGCATCAAAAATTATAGATACATTTGCAATGTATCAACATCCCCAAGCTTAACTCCTGCTCGTCCTCGAGTAGTTAAGTGATAAAAATAAAGAATAATTTTTGAGGTGACATGCACCATCAAAGGCTTGACCAAAGTATTTGTAAACATTCAAAGCTGGGATCATAGCACTTCAATCATAACATGAAAGACAAAGTTCTAGCAATAAGACAAAGAAACTATGATGTAACATGAAAAGGCATAAACAAAAGATTCATGAATAATAATGCTTTGCAAGACGTTTGTTTGTTTCACATAAAGAAAACATAGCATAATAGTATTCAGCTTGTCCCTTAATAGAGTAGCAAATATAAATGCATAGGACACCTTCAAAGTTCATAAGAGTGACTAGATACAATAGTTTAAAACAAGCAATATCAAAGTATGCATCAATCAACTAGTCTTGGGACAATGCACATAGAACTAAGAATGGCCACTATGCTCTCAAAGTAGGTGCATAAAGATAGAAGATGGAGACTCAATATAATGGTGGAAGAAAGGCCTTTTGTAAAAGGAAGTAGGGATTCAAGTCTCATAAAGAGCTTCCAAAAATTATGGTACTTATAGCTTTCAACTCTCATTGCCCCTATCATAAGCATCTTGAAGTGATTAAGGTCAAAGTGACACAACTAAGAGTATATGCTTGACAAGTTATAAACCGAAATCTCATGCCCCTTACTTACGAAGACCGATCCTCATGCTACTCAACTTCAGTCACGAGTAAGCTCTTGTCATTGTAAGTACATGTGTATCATTAAGAACCGCCAACGGGGTACCCCTTGCACATGACACGAGAGCTTTCCCATAATCAAAATGACAAGGCAAGCAGACAATCGGCATCTCAGCGATCTTTTTATTTGCTATTTGCATAGGTTTTTATTGAGGATGCTTCATAGAGTGCTCATTATGGTGATGCTGCAAGTTTCCACCATGATTAGGCATGGCTTAGGCTAGCGGCCCAGGCATTTCTCTAACACACATACAAACTCCATGATCTTACAAGTTCCACTTTTATTTCACACCGCCGGGATCCATAAGCAAAAGAACATGATATCAACGGGGTACAAAGTACAAGTGCAATGTTGAAAGCGTTCCCCATGAAACATGGTTCTGCTAATTTCAACTTATAAAGCGCAAGCATATACGCAACAAAGAAGGACCCAATGGTTCAAGTTTATTAGAGGCAAAAAGTAAAGTGTGCCATCAAGTTCATGAGAGCTTTAATCACTAGTTTTCTCATAACAAGTGGAAGGTAAAAAAAAGCATGAATATACTTGGAATAGCATAAGCTAGTAGGTAGGTATGGTGGACTCTTTGGAATAACTTGGTTTAGGGAGTTGGATGCATGAGTGGAACTCATACTTTGTTGTGGAGGCTAGCAAAAGACTGGGAGCGACAAACTAAGAGAGCAATAATGGCCATAGTCATGCAGAGCGACAAAACATCATTGATCAAAGCATAAAGTGATACTACAAGTTGAAAACTAAAGGATCATAAAGGCTATGGTGACTTTGGATAGTCATAACATGGTGTGAGCATGCGCCAAGTCAACCCAAATAAAGCATCAAAAGAGAATACCACTATACTATGCTTTTAATATGCTAAAACAACGCATGATTCATCCAAGGCACATTAAGCAATCTCAATTGTTTATAACAAGTCATGCTACAGCAAAGAATACTAATCATAAAGCCAAAAAAATATCAAGCATGGCATGACAAAGCATAGCAACAGTCAAAAACAAGCTCTTTTTACCACATAGGCATGAACTTTCCTACTCTTTTCCAAACCAAACCAAACTATTTGCAAACCAAATGTAAGAAAGAGGGGGTACAACCAATTTATTCAGAAAACTAAGCAAACCAAGCAAACTAAAACCAAAACAAAAACGAAAAAGAAGACGCTCCAAGAAAAACACAACTGTGCATGAAACAATAAAAATGAAGCGTTTGGAAGAAACCTGGGATTTTTATTGATGAAGAAGGGGATGCCTTGGGCATCCCCAAGATTTTATGCTTGTACTTCTTGGATATTTCTTGGGGTGACACGCGTGGCATCCCCAAGCTTGAGCTTTAGTCCATCCTTCATCTCATTACTCATTCCTTCCAAACTTCACACAATCTCATTAGCAACATTTGTGCACTTAAGATAAATAAGTCTCAAGGTTCAGTTCTAACACCAAATAAACTTCCATTAGAACACTAGCTACTGTATCACTTCTCTCAAAAAGCTCAATTCCCCAAAAGAACTCAAGAAGGAACCAACAAGAAGCAAATGCAGAAAATGGCAGAAATCTGTCAAAACAGACCAGCAGGTAAAGACGAATTTTTTCGAAGACCTTCTGTTGCTCAAATCAAAAAGTGTTGAACTAGCGAAAGTTAGATAACAACCTGGGGCAGAAGCACAAAAAGTTATAGCTCAATCCGACATACAGAGCTCTCTCAGGAATTTTTACGGTGAAGCACAAAAATCTGTTTCGGGACAGCAACTTTCCCAATCATTACTTCACTCTCATTAGAGGTTACTCTTGGCACAAAAAGCAAATAAAAAGGATAAGGAGCGGTTATTACTGAAGTAATAACTTCCAAGACTCAACTAAAACTCTTGGGTTATCTCCCAACAAGTACTTTTCTTTAACGCCTTTAAGTTAGGCAAAAGCAAAAATTGAAAATGGATAAAATGGAAGTAAGCAGAGATAATCATGGTGGAAACATTGTTTTGTTCAATGAAATACTTTTGTTAACAAGGTTGATAAGGTCTTGTTACCAAAACAATTTCATATGATACAAAACTTTGTATTCCACTAATTATTATGTTACCTCAACCTTGATAGAAATGGTCCTAATCATAATAGTTTCAAATTTTCCTCTTGGTAGGGGACAGTATATTTCTCCAACTTGAATGCCCTCAACATATTCAATTGTATTCAAACCATAAGTCCTTTCAATCTTCTTAGGGAAATAGACAGTGTGTTCCTTGTCATTAACATTGAAGGCCACCTTCCCTTGATTACAATTGATAACAGCTCCTGCAGTATTTAAAAAAAGGTCTCCCAAGAATAATAGACATATTATCATCTTCAGGCATAATAGTTTGAGAGGATGCTCTCATAATAAATATGAGTTGAACTAAAAGAGAGCATCAAGAAGCAAATTAAAAACACATTTAAGTCTAACCCACTTCCTATGCATAGGAATCGTGTATGCAAATAAATTCGCAAGGAACAAAGTGGCAGGCATAGGAAGATAAAACAAGAGTAACTTCAAAACTTTCAGCACATAGAGAGGTGTTTCAATAGCATGAAAACTTCTACAACCATATTTTCCTCTCTCATAATAATTTTCAGTAGCCTCATGAATAAACTCAACAATATAACTATCACCTAAAGCATGTTCTTCATGATCTACAAGCACTAGAGCTTTATCATAAACATCTTCAAAAGAAACCTTGGGAACATAACATTCATCCTCCTTTAGTAAGCATGGAGGACAATCAAATAATGTAAGGGATAAAGAGTTACTCTCATTAGAAGGTAGGCATGGGTAGCTAATCCATTCTTCCTCCTTTTGTTCATCACTCTCCTCCTCTTTTTCATCTAATGAGATTTCAGGTTCATCAATTTCTTCTTCCATAGGATCCTGCAAGGCATTAGTCTCTTCCATAGGGTCCTGCAAGGCATTAGTCTCTTCCATTTGTGGAAAGCATCTATTAAAATATTCAAGGATATGGCTATTTTCATCCTTGTAATTACCAAAGTAAAATTTAAGTATACCATAAACCTCATACTTATAAGGTGAATCATCAATATTTTCAAGCAAAATAGCAAGTTCAAAAGCACCCTTCCAAGCAATAAATTCTTCAATTTGTTCCGCATCATAAAATTCATAAATTCCTTTAGAATAGGAAGATATGGTATCATTATCATTATACTCACATTGAAAAGGGAGGTGTTTATACCTCTTTCTGCAACGAGATTCATCACAACAATAAGTAGAATTATAAATAGAGCACACATTTCTAGCAACGGTATACAATCTATCAATTTGTTCCCATAAGTGTTTCCCTTTTTGTGACAAGCGGTGTTCCTTATAATAATATTTTTGATCTTCCGTGAACCCACCTTGCCAATAAGCTTCAGTTTCAAAGAAACCAACCATTGACAACAAGCATGATAAAGCAAGACAATAACAGACCAACGAAAATAACAACTAGAGTAGGAACTAATTTTTTTTGTATTTTTGATAAAGAAACAAGCAAACAAGGAGAAAATAAACTTAGCTTGAACAATAGTGAACCCAAGTGGACTTGATAAATAAAGCTATGCTCCCCGGCAACGGCGCCAGAAAATAGTCTTGATGACCCACAAGTATAGGGGGTGTATCGCAGTATTTTCGAGGGAAGTGGAACCCAATTTATTGATTCGACACAAGGGGAGCCAAAGAATATTTATAAGCCTTAACAACTGAGTTGTCAATTCAGCTGCACCTGGAAACAATCTTGCTCACAGTAGTTTATCAGTAGCAACAGTTTTGTAGTAGGAATAGTAAAGTAACATTAGTAGTAAAGCAAAGACAGTAGTAACAAAAGTAGAAAACAGCGGGATTCGAGTGCGGTAGGCATAGGGATGGATGGACGGGCGTTGCATGAACAAGACAATTCACATGGCAATCAAAACATAGGGCAATTATAGATAAATAAGATAAAGCATCCAAGTACTAGACAATCCTAGGCATGTGTTCCATATATAGTCATACATGCTCGCAATGAGAACTTGCACAACATCTTTTGTCCTGCCAGCCCGTTTGCAGCGGGGCCTCTAGGGAACTACTGGCAATTAAGGTGCTCATTTTAATAGAGCACCGGAGCAAAGCATTAACACTCCATGAACACATGTGATCCTCACATCGAAGCCTTTCCCTTCCGGTTATCCCGATTTCTGTCACTTCGGGGCCATAGGTTCCGGAAAACAACGTGTGTATACAACTTGCAGATAAGACCAAGAACAATACTATCATAATGAATCAATAACATGTTCAGATCTGAAATCATGGCACTCGGGCCCTAGTGACAAGCATTAAGCACAACAAGTTGCAACAAAGTCATAAAGCACTAATAAAAGATACTAGGCACTATGCCCTAACAATCTGATGCCATTACATGAACAATCTCATCCAATCCCTACCATCCTCATAGCCTACAGCAGGGGATTACTCATTCATAGATGGGTGGAAACATGGATGTCGATGAAGATGATGGTGGAGATTGATGGAGATGGCTCCGGGGGCACTTCCCCGTCCCGGCAGGGTGCCGGAACAGAGATTTTCTGTCCCTCGAATCTCCCCTTTGGTGGCGGCGGCGCAGCGGAACTTTTTGTGGAAAAATGTCGAACCCCCGAAGTTTTTAGGTCAGAAGGCTTCTTATAGGGGAAGAGGGAGACCGAGGGGTGCCTGGGGCCACCACACCATGCCCTGGCGCGGGCACACCCAGCCCGCGCCTAGGGGTGGTGTGGCCAGCCCCAGCTCTCCTCAAATCTCATATTACAGCTCTGAGTCTTACGGAAAAATAGGCACTTTGGCTTTTGTCCCGTCCAATTCGAGAATATTCATTTTCTGACTTTCCTGGAACCAAAAATAGCAGAAAAGCAGGCGGGCACTGTGGCTCTTGTTAATAGGTTAGTCCAAGAAATCATATGAAAAGTACTCCAAAGTGTGGACAAAACACAAGAAAGTAGATAAAACCAAGCATGGAGCATCAAAAATTATAGATACATTTGCAATGTATCAGGGACGCTCTTGATCCAAACATGGCATTATACATATTCCATGTGCAGAAGATATCTGGTTACTTTGAGGGATGCAAATTTCGCCACGTACCCCGGGTGGAAAATGAGGCTGCCGACGTATTGTCGAAGCTCGGATCAACCCGACAAGCAATTCCACCGGGTGTAGCATTA
Organism: Avena insularis; assembly: GCA_023614405.1. Taxonomy (NCBI): domain Eukaryota; kingdom Viridiplantae; phylum Streptophyta; class Magnoliopsida; order Poales; family Poaceae; genus Avena; species Avena insularis. The sequence goes on along the minus strand of CM042696.1, from coordinate 85,991,225 downwards.
GAACACCTCAGAAAACCATCCATCAGGCCGTCCCTAGAAACCGACTCAATTTACGTCACGGAGGATTCAGAATCCGGAGCTGCACCCATGGACATTGACATGGGAGATGGTACGCGAAACCTGGGGACTGCCTCGGCGAACCCAGGGACTGCTTCGCAAGACCCGGGGACTGCTTAGCATGATCCGGTTGAGGTTATGCCGGTGGATCAGATGGAAATTGATGAGTATGTGTTCCCTGTACAAGCAATACCAGCTTGGGCACTCCCTATATTTCAATTCCTGAAAGATGGAACGTTACCCGCTGCAAACTCAGGGGAGAGAAAAGGCATACACGATCATCAATTCCGAGCTATACAAAAGGAGTGTGACCAATGTCCTCCAGCGATGTGTTGACCCGGAAGAAGGGCTTGACAACCTCCGAGATATACATCAAGGGGAATGTGGGCATCATGCCTTGTCCAGAGCCTTGGTAGCAAAAGCTTTCCGGCATGGATTCTATTGGCCAAGTGCCTTAGAACAAGCAGAGGACTTGGTAAGAAAATGCAATGGTTGTCAGAGGCATGCTACCAAGACACATATGCCAACGTCGGAGCTAAAGACCATACCAATCACCTGGCCATTTGCCGTATGGTGTTTGGACATGGTTGGCCCGTTCAAACCAGCAAGGGGAAATATGACTCACATTTTGGTCATGGTTGATAAATTTACAAAGTGGATTGAAGTAAAGCCAATAAGAAAATGTGATGGAGCTACGGCCGTGACATTTCTCAAAGACATCATCTTGAGATACGGTTATCCTCACAGTATCATAACAGATAATGGCACAAATTTTGCTGAAGGAGCATTTGCACGATTCTGCCGAGATAAGAAGATCTGGCTGGACGTTGCCTCGGTAGCCCACCCCGCATCGAATGGACAAGTGGAGAGATCCAATGGATTAGTATTATCCGGGATAAAACCCCGTCTCATTGAGCCGCTGCAAAGATCAGCGGGGTGCTTGATAGAAGAACTACCAGCGGTAGTGTGGAGTTTAAGAACAACTCTGACTCGATCAACAGGCTATACGCCATTTTTTCTGGTATATGGGGCAGAAGCTGTATTACCAGCCGACATAGAGCATGACTCGCCTAGGGTCGCCCAATACACAGAAGCCGAAGTGTAGGAAGCCCGGCAAAATGATGTTGATCTGCTGGAAGAAGCAAGAGAATTGGCATTGTCCAGATCCGCCATATATCAGCAAAATCTCCGACGCTATCATAGCCAGAAAGTAAACCCCCGAGTCTTCCAGGAAGGTGATCTGGTACTCCGGTTGGTACAACGTACTGCTGGCATGCATAAGTTATCCCCCCCATGGGAAGGGCCGTTCATTGTGAGCAAAGCATTGCACAATGATTCTTATTATCTTATCGATGCAAAACCACAGGAAAAGAACAAGGCGGACAGGTCCGGCGAGGAATCTAAGCGTCTATGGAATGTAGCTCTACTTTGTCCTTTCTACACTTAGCAGAGAAGTGTATGTATCCGAGTCTCTCATATGTCGGTATGTATGCCAGCAATGAGCCTATCAATGAAATGTGGGCACCTCGAGCAGTAACTCGGGGACTGCCTTGAAAATGTTTGTTGTTTTCCGTATTCATTATTTATACGTCAGCTGCGTAAGTTTTTCTACTTAAGCCGGATTAGTAGTGTGTGAGCACCAAGAGCCTAACTCTTCGACTTGCTGATGTCCAACAAGATTTGGCTTCATGGCAAGCAAGAGAACAAGTTTGGAATTGCGTAGCACATGAAAAACGACTAAGGAAAGGAACTTAATCGAGCCGACGTTTGTTTTTCAGACTAACCTTATGTTTACTTTCGATTTATTATGGTGAATTATTTTGAGCTAATCCAGAAGTTTCCAAGTATTGTTAAGACAGTTTTTGAAGCTCGGACTCGTAAGTCATAAAACTGAATCAAGGTAGACACGAGCCGAGCCAAGAGATTGGATGAACAAGAAAATGAAACTCGGGGGCTATGCCCAAGTTAATCCGACATAAAAACTTAGTAGCAAAATATCACTTGTGTGCTTGATATAATTGCACCCGGCATACCGGGGATCTGATGAAATTTAAAGTGTTTATAATCAAGGAGCAGCAGGAGGAGGTAATTCGGCACCAGCAGGTGCAGCCTCAGCCTCGGCTTCGGAGTCATCTGCATCTTCCTCGACGTCTAAGGCTTCGTCCTCATCCAAGTCATCTTCAACGTTTTCAGCATTTTCATCATCGGAGGCATCTAGGAAGCTCGGTCCCTCGTTCCATTGGTGAATGGGGGCGTATTGGATGAAGCTATGAGCGCAAGCCTTGCACCGAGCTACCCAATCCGGGTCAGTAGACCACCTTGATCCGGTGCGCATGCGCTCAAGGAGTTTGAGGTCAATTTTCTCGTACCACGTAAGCACGTAGTGAAGAACGATCTCAGCTTCGGCGCGTCCAGCAGATTCTCTCCAGAGATCGAGCTGAGTCTCGCATTCCATAAGCTTGGCAAAAAGAACAGCCATATTCTCTGGAGTATCTTCTTCAGGCCAAAAGGCGTTGAAGATCCGGATTACTACGTCCAAAATATTCTTGCCGTAGTTCTTCACGGTCTCGACTCGGGAGGACAAGCTGACTATCAAGTCTTCAAGATCAAGAGGAATGGTGCCACGACCAGATGGAGTACCCCTCTGCCTGCGGAACTTGGTAACAGCATTGGAGGCAACGACATCGCTCTCTGGGAATTTGCCTGAAAAAATAGGACAGGTGGAGTAGGTAAAGGAAGTAGACCCGGAAAGATCAACATCAGTTGAAGGAAAAGAACTTACCAGAAATATGGCTATGAACCCGGGTCAGCTCCTTGGTGCAGTTGTCGCGCCTCTCCTGGAGTTGCACAAGTTCAGCATTCGCCGACTCAAGCTTGACGTTGGCCTCCTTAAGCAATTCTTGGTCCTTGGCAATCTGAAGGTTGAGGCGCTCGCGCTCTTCAGTAAAGTCCTGGCCAGCCTTTTGCAGTTCGTTTGGTGTTGTGCTTTCAGCTTCTTCATATCTGCCTTGAGCTTGGCAATCTCATCATCTTTGGTTCGGAGGAGGGCAAGCTCATCATCTTTCTATTTAAGCTCGGTCTGATGCTGCCCTGCTTGTTCGAGAAAATGCAGCATCATATCAGGCACGAGCACACTATCTTCAAGAGATGCTGAAATAGTTTGTTGACCCGGCAAAGCCGAGGTATGAATGTTTGCCGAGCCACGGAGAAAAGGAGATAGAGAGCATAGCAAGGTTGAGCAAAAATAACTTACCCTTGATCTGATCCAAGTTCTTCCTCATGATGATATTCTCAGCCTCCACCCTAGCTGCGAAATCCGAATGATGGATTAGTTCGGCGGAAAAAGATGAAGAAAAACAGAAAAATGCCAAGGAAGAAACTTACCCCGTTTATCATGTTCGGCGATAAGCATAGTATGTTTCGCACGCAACATTTTGTGAGTATCCAGGAGACGCTGAAACTCAGCACTCCGACTATTGGTGGTCACCTGGAAAAAGTACAAAAAGATAGCTTAGTCTTGTGCATATTCGAAGTGTACAAAATCCGGGCCAAGTGGAACTTAACCCGGTTCTAGGTGTGTGCATATTCGAAGTGTACAAAATCTGGGCCAAGTGGAACTTAACCCGGCTCTAGGTGTGTGCATATTCGAAGTGTACAAAATCCGGGCCAAGTGGAACTTAACCCGGCTCTAGGTGTGTGCATATTCGAAGTGTACAAGATCCGGGCCAAGTGGAACTTAACCCGGCTCTAGGTGTGTGCATATTCGAAGTGTACAAGATCCAGGCTAAGTGGAACTTAACCCGACTCTAGGTATGTGCATATTCGAAGTGTACAAGATCCGGGCCAAGTGGAACTTAACCCGGCTCTAGGTGTGTGCATATTCGAAGTGTACAAGATCCAGGCCAAGTGGAACTTAACCCGGGCGTGTGCATATTCGAAGTGTACAAAATCCGGGCCAAGTGGAACTTAACCCGGCTCTAGGTGTGTGCATATTCGAAGTGTACAAAATCCGGGCCAAGTGGAACTTAACCCGGCTCTAGGTGTGTGCATATTCGAAGTGTACAAGATCCAGGCCAAGTGGAACTTAACCCGGCTCTAGGTATGTGCATATTCGAAGTGTACAAGATCCGGGCCAAGTGGAACTTAACCCGGCTCTAGGTGTGTGCATATTCGAAGTGTACAAGATCCGGGCCAAGTGGAACTTAACCCGGCTCTAGGTGTGTGCATATTTGAAGTGTACAAGATCCGGGCCAAGTGGAACTTAACCCGGCTCTAGGTGTGTGCATATTTGAAGTGTACAAGATCCGGGCCAAGTGGAACTTAACCCGGCTCTAGGTGTGTGCATATTCGAAGTGTACAAGATCCAGGCCAAGTGGAACTTAACCCAGCTCTAGGTGTGTGCATATTCAAAGTGTACAAGATCCAGGCCAAGTGGAACTTAACCCGGCTCTAGGTGTGTGCATATTCGAAGTGTACAAGATCCAGGCCAAGTTGAACTTAACCCGGCTCTAGGTGTGTGCATATTCGAAGTGTACAAGATCCAGGCCAAGTGGAACTTAACCCGGCTCTACGTGTGTGCATATTCAAGGTGTACAAGATCCGGGCCAAGTGAAATTTAACCCGGCTCTAGGTGTGTGCATATTCGAAGTGTACAAGATCCGGGCCAAGTGGAACTTAACCCGGCTCTAGGTGTGTGCATATTCGAAGTGTACAAGATCCGGGTCAAGTGGAACTTAACCCGGCTCTAGGTGTGTGCATATTCGAAGTGTACAAGATCTGGGCCAAGTGGAACTTAACCCGGCTCTAGGTGTGTGCATATTCGAAGTGTACAAGATCCGGGCCAAGTGGAACTTAACCCGGCTCTAGGTGTGTGCATATTCGAAGTGTACAAGATCCGGGCCAAGTGGAACTTAACCTGGCTCTAAGTGTGTGCATATTCGAAGTTATTAAGGAGCTACATTAATTTTCTAAGGAGCATCCGGCCGAGTAACAAGTTACTCCCCCGGAGGCTCGAGGACTAATGGCTATATCAATAATATCTACAACATGTTAAGGAAAAGACGAAGTAACGTACCTCCATCATCCGACCCGCAAGGTTAATTGCCTTGGCAGCAGTATTCATCTGCGCAGCAAATTCGGCGGGACCGAACTTCTCTGGGAGGTTGTCGTTGTGGACGAACTCCGCCTTGTTCCAGTTGTTCAGAAACTCGATCAAGGTCGGAGGGTATCGCTCGCCGCTGAGCATGTGGGGCGCCACTAGGCCCTTGGCATGCGCTTCCTGTCTCTCAACCTAGGCAGCGGCGGGGCTAGTGTGCAAAACAAGTTGCGCATCAGCTGGCTCGGCAGGGACGTCCTTCGAAGGTGGAGTCTTCTTCAAAAGCATGGACGCAAGTGTGCGCTGACCAGCCTCGATTGACGCTGCCCTGGTGACGTCAGGAGCCTTTTTGCCTTTGGGCTTCTGCTGAGAGGTTGAGGTTGCTGCAGCCGATTTGCCCTTGGGAGCTGCCTTGGTGCTAGCTTTGGTGCTGCTGATGTCTTCTCGCCGAACCTTGGAAGACTCGGACGAGGCAGAGGGGCTTGGTGTTGCTGCTATTTCTTTTGTTGTTGCTGCTGGTGCTGGTGTTGGTGCTGATGCTGATGCTGATTTCTGCTTCGGCGGAGGTGCTGAGGGAACCTCGGTGGTAGATGGTCGCGGCGGAGCTGAAGTAGTGGTTGCCGCTGCCTCGACAGAACTGCTTCCCCCCGCTCCAAGGTTTCCCTCCTCTTGACGAGGTGGGCTGGAACCCGGGGCTCAACATGTGTGAATCGTTGCCACGAGGGGGAGAAGGGTTGTGTCGAAGCGGCAAGGCAATGCCGGATCCACTCTGTGGGACCTCCACCGCGGCCCTGCCAAATCAAATAATGTATGATGAGAAACAATAACAAAAGAAGAACAAGTAAATAGCAAACGGAGAAGAGGCTTACTCATCCGAGGTCAGGGGATCTTTGGGCTTTCGAGCCCTCCGGGATGTGGCCTTGGTTGCGGGCTTGGTGGCAGTTTTGTCCCCGGACTTCTTCCGCCTTTTAGCTGGCTGAGAAGGTCTGGAGGAGGATGTAGAGGCAGCTCCCCTTTTCTTCTTCGGCGCGACCGGGACAGGCTCACCCACGGCAAGGGGAGGGTCTTCATGGATCTTCCCACCGGGGTTAGCTGATGCCGGAAAAGCATAAGAAAGGGGGATCGCGTCAAATGCTTCCATCACCTCAACATCCGAATCATCTTCATCGTCAGGCCAATCTCTAATGGAAGAGAGTTTACCGGTGGGTCGCTTGGTCGCGTCCGCCATCGGTAAGAACACCTCCTGATCCGGATCCTCCTCATCCGAGGTGTCTCGGTCAGGTGCCCATTTGAGAGAAGGCTCGGCGCCATCCTCAATGGTTTGCTGAAGAAACATCTAAGGGAAAGAAAAGTCAAAGGGATTAAACCTACAACAGAAACCGACCTATGATTTAATTCGGAAAAGGTTTGGGGCACGAGACTCACCGCAGGGGGAAGCCTATCTCGGCAGAAGTGTTCGATCCCCCATGTCCACTCAGCAGAGAAGTCCTTCTTAGTGGTGAAGAGGGACTTGACCCGGCGGAAGATCTCGGTGTTGCTCAACTCAAATGAGGAGGTCCAGTTGGGGTCACGGCCCCAGCTCATGTGGCAAACTTTATGTGTACATTTCTGGAGGGGGAGATCCGGTTGCGGACGAATGTGATCATCGCGTCCTCGTTGCGCAATCCCAGGTCCTTCAGCTCCTGGAACCTTTTGTTGACTTGGTTCGCCAGGACGGTGGGCTTCTTGGGGACAATGTCCCACAGATCCGGATTAGGAGGACCCGGAACGTACGGGCGCAGCCGGATCAGATCCTCAGTTGTGCTGTTCCGGACGTAGAAAAAGGTCCGGGCCCATCCCTTGCAAGAGTCAAGCCCCATGACTCGGGGGAAGATGGACTGCTTCCAGGGAGAGATAGACGCAGCGCCGAACTGCGTGAGCTGCTTTTCCTCCGGGTCAAGCTAGATGTTCGGAATCACGTTCCGGCGAAGGCCAAAGAACCGGATCCAGAGCTCCTTCGTGGGCCATAGTCCGGCATAGCCCTCGATGGTGGAAGCGAAGGCATATAGAGACGTGGTGGTGTTAGCCGGAAGATTGTGTGGCTGAAGCTCATACGTATTGAGCCAGTCATGGAAAAAATCACTAACTGGGAGACCGAGCCCGCGTTGGAAGTGAGATAGAAACACCACATACTCACCCGGATTGGGTGAGGGGGCAAGCTCAGAGGTAGCGAGGCGTGCGGTGACGCCCTCCAGGATGCGCCTGGTGCGATACAGCCAGTCCAGGTCATCCTGGCAAACCCATGAGCCTGCCCACGCGCCGTGGTCGGCGTTCGCCGCATCTTCCTCCATCTCCTGCTCTGCAACGGCGAGCTCCTCCTCTGTCATCTCCAGATCACTGCCCTCGCTAGCGCTGGCAGTGGTGGGTGACAGAGGCCTGGATAGGCGAGGACCCGTGGCGGAAGAGATGCGGGGAGGTGGCGGCGATGCTGGTGCGTGTGGAAGCAGTGCGGCGGCGGCGCTGCTACTCAGATGCGGTGGCGGCGGTGCTGTCGCTGAAGAGAAAGAAGAAGCAGAGGCAGAGGGGCGCGGAAGTGGGGAAAGAACCCAAGGGGCGCACCCCTCCCCTATTTAACCACTCCCTTGAGGGGTAGTGGGATCGCGTTGTGCAGGCGGGCCACACGGTGTGGCCGTGTACAACCCGGATCAACCAATCAGCAGCGAGCCACAGGGAAGGCCACAGAGCGCAGGAGATCCCATGACGCGACGTTATGATGCAGTTAACGAGGAGGCGATGTGGCGTGTGCAAAGGATAATCGACAATTCATCGTGGCGATTCGGCGGGCCCTTAAAATGAGGCAAACGTGATGATTAACCTCCACGTGGGGAAGCGTACAAGAGAAGTAACAGTGATCCGGAGGAGTATGAGGTGACCCGGCCAGCGAGTGAAAACTCGGAATGTGCCAAGGGAAAGTAAACCTATAAAATCCGGACTATGAGGTAACTCGGAAAGAGAACCAGAGGCTCGATAAAATTGAACCTGTTGTGGCCTTAGCGGCTAAGGCAGCTAAGAACGCACCAGCTTCGGGGACTAATGTTGGGGGGATACCCCCGGGTAGGGTCACGCCGGGGTATAAAGGCCGAGTTAGCCGAGGTATGGCAAGGTCAAAATGGATGATGGCCGAGTCACCTCAAGGCATGCCGAATCACGGGGTAACCCGGACCAGGGGATGTCCACCTAACTGGGTCTCAGCCGACTTATATCGTAAGTTGGTGAGATGCATCTAACTTGTATGCAGGAACGGGTATGGCCGGATCAACTAGGTACGATCCAGGTTATAGCAAGCTTACAAGAGAAGGAAGGAATCTCGCTGGTCAAAGGGTGACCACTGTATGCTGAGCGTGAGCGAAGCGGACAGAGGCCAGGACCACCGAGGCGTGGTCGACAAAGGTGACGAAGCCTGTGTCGGATGACGCGGGCGCTGCAGAGGCTCACGTAGCCTCTGCATGGATGACGATGGGTTAAAGTAACCCGGTTGTCTTACTATTTTGGGAGGAGGCATATTCCTTGGAATATGCCTCCACGTATGCCCTAATTGGAAACCAAGCCACCCCTATATAAGGAGGGCTAGGGCATCTGTAGAAGGGTTGATCTCTAGTTGGTTGAGTTTTACTTGGTTCCTGAGGGCTAGCTAGTGGTGAGAGTAAGAGAGTTCCTTCTTCCTCCTCTCTCCAATACAGCTCAAGGAGCACTTGTAATCTGTGAAAGTGAATCAAATACAAATCTACTGTGTGTGGAATCACCACACTATCCCTCCCTAGATTCCCCTAGTGCATTTAGTCCCCACCTTTAGCCTATCCATGGCATCTGCCGTGACACCACCACGACACTTGGGCTGTAGCATCTGCCACATCTGAAGTTCGTCGAGAAATCGGAAAAAAGATCAGCAGTTAGATTGGCGAATAGCAGGAATATGTAGGATAAGTTCAAAAGCTTGTAAAATGATTTCTTAGCATGAAGGTAGCGACCCGAGAATTGGCGGATGTTGTCGGCTTGCGGCTATGGCAGGATGGAAGTGAAGTGGGGAAAGTGGCTTCGAGGGGAAGGAAGAGAAGTACGGGGAGGAAGAGAAGTAACGAGGACGTGACATTGGGATATGGCCCACTGAACTCGTGAGTCATAACACTTGCAACATGTCAGTTTGTCCAGAGCAAGCGTGGTCAATCATGCCGCAGAACAGCCTACTCGAGGATCTCTCTCGCGAAGACCATCCCAATCGTCCAAGCGACCCAATCGAACGGTATGTAACAATCGTCAAGCAGAACAACTGTGTTATGGCGTGCCTCTTAGAAGACTCGGTCTAACAGTGGATCCATTGGGAGGCTAAGGTTAGGGCTCTCCTAAGGTTAGGGCTCTCCTAAAACACACGTGCAATGACCACTGGTTGATCCATATGTGGTTTGTGGAAAAGAACACACATGCAATCTACACAGGTGGATCAATGAGTGGTTTGTGGAAAGAACACACATGCAAAGACACTGCTTGATCCATGTGTGGTTTGTGGAAAGAACACACATGCAATGACTCTAGTGGGTCCATATGTAGTTTGTGGAAAGAACACACGTGCAATGACACTGGTTGATCCATATGTGGTTTGTGGAAAAGAACACACATGCAATCTACACTGGTGGATCCATAAGTGGTATATGGAAAGAACACACATGCAAAGACACTGGTTGATCCATGTGTGGTTTGTGGAAAGAACACACATGCAATGACACTGGTTGATCCATATGTGGTTTGTGGAAAGAACACACATGCAAGGACACCGGTTGATCCATGTGTGGTTTCGGATAGAACACACATGCAATGACTCTTGCGGGTCCATATGTTGTTTATGGAAAAGAACACACATGCAATGACCACTGGTTGATCCATGTGTGGTTTGTGGAAAGAACACACATGCAATGACACTGGTGGATCCATGTGTGGTTTGTGGAAAGAACACAGATGCAGTAAACACTAGTGGATCCATATCTGGTTTGTGAAAAGAACACACATGTAATGACTCTAGTGGGTCCATATGTGGTTCATGTCAGGAACACACATGCAGTGAACACTGGTGGATCCATATGTGGTTCATGTTAGGAACACACATGCAGTGAACACTGGTGGATCCATAAGTGGTTTGTGGAAAGAACACACATGAAGTGAACACTGGTGGATCCATATGTGGTTTGTGGAAAGAACACACATGCAATGACTCTAGTGGGTCCATATGTGGTTTGTGAAAAGAACACACATGCAGTGAACACTAGTTAATCCATATGTGGTTTGTGGAAAGAACACACATGTAGTGAACACTGGTTGATCCATATGTGGTTTGTGGAAATAACACACATGCAATGACTCTAGTGGGTCCACATGTAGTTTGTGAAAAGAACAAACATGCAATGACCACTGGTTGATCCATAAGTGGTTTGTCGAAAAGAACACACATGCAATGAACACTGGTGGATCCATAAGTGGTTTGTGGAAAGAACACACATGCAGTGAACACTGGTGGATACATATGTGGTTTGTGAAAAGAACACACATGTAATGACTCTAGTGTTGGTTTTAGTATAAGAACACACATGCAGTGAACACTGATGGATCCATATGTGGTTCATGTCAGGAACACACATGCAGTGAACACTGGTGGATCCATATGTGGTTTGTGAAAACAACACACATGCAATGACTCTAGTGGGTCCATATGTGGTTCATGTCAGGAACACACATGCAGTGAACACCCGTGGATCCATATGTGGTTCAGGTCAGGAACACACATGTAGTGAACACTGGTGGATCCATAAGTGGTTTGTAGAAAGAACACACATGCAGTGAACACTGGCGGATCCATATGTGGTTTGTGGAAAGAACACACATGCAATGAACACTGGTGGATCCATAAGTGGATTGTGGAAAGAACACACATGAAATGAACACTGGTGGATCCATATGTGGTTTGTGAAAAGAACACACATGCAATGACTCTAGTGCTAGTTTTAGTATAAGAACACACAAGAAATGACTCTAGTGGGTCCATATGTGATTTGTGGAAAGAACACACATGCAATGACACTGGTTGATCCATGGGTGGTTTGTGGAAAGAACATACATGCAATGACACTGTTGGATCCATCTGTGGTTTGTGAAAAGAGCACACATGCAACGAGTCTAGTGCTGGTTTTAGTATAAGAACACACATGCAATGACTCTAGTGGGTCCACGCGTGGTTTGTGAAAAGAACACACATGCAATGACCACTGGTTGATCCATAAGTGGTTTGTGGAAAAGAACACACATGAAGTGAACACTGGTGGATCCATATGTGGTTTGTGGAAAGAACACACATGCAGTGAACACTGGTGGATCCATATGTGGTTTGTGAAAAGAACACACATGCAATGAACACTGGTGGATCCATAAGTGGTTTGTGGAAAGAACACACATGAAGTGAACACTGGTGGATCCATATGTGGTTTGTGAAAAGAACACACATGCAATGAATCTAGTGGGTCCATATGTAGTTCATGTCAGGAACACACATGCAGTGAACACTGGTGGATCCATATGTGGTTCGTGTCAGGAACACACATGAAGTGAACACTGGTGGATCCATAAGTGGTTTGTGGAAAGAACACACATGCGGTGAACACTGGTGGATCCATATGTGGTTTATGGAAAGAACACACATGCAATGAACACTAGTGGATCCATAAGTGGTTTGTGGAAAGAACACACATGCAGTGAACACTAGTGGATCCATATGTGGTTTGTGAAAAGAACACACATGCAGTGAACACTGGTGGATCCATATGTGGTTTGTGGAAAGAACACACATGCAATGAACACTGGTGGATCCATAAGTGGTTTGTGGAAAGAACACACATGCAGTGAACACTGGTGGATCCATATGTGGTTTGTGAAAAGAACACACATGCAATGACTCTACTGGGTCCATATGTGGTTCATGTCAGGAACACACATGCAGTGAACACTGGTGGATCCATATGTGGTTCATGTTAGGAACACACATGCAGTGAACACTGGAGGATCCATAAGTGGTCTGTGGAAAGAACACACATGCAGTGAACACTGGTGGATCCATATGTGGTTTGTGGAAAGAACACACATGCAATGACTCTAGTGGGTCCATATGTGGTTTGTGAAAAGAACACACATGCAGTGAACACTAGTTGATCCATATGTGGTTTGTGGAAAGAACACACATGTAGTGAACACTGGTTGATCCATATGTGGTTTGTGGAAATAACACACATGCAATGACTCTAGTGGGTCCACATGTAATTTGTGAAAAGAACACACATGCAATGACCACTGGTTGATCCATAAGTGGTTTGTGGAAAAGAACACACATGCAATGAACACTAGTTGATCCATAAGTGGTTTGTGGAAAGAACACACATGCAGTGAACACTGGTGGATCCATATGTGGTTTGTGAAAAGAACACACATGTAATGACTCTAGTGTTTGTTTTAGTATAAGAACACACATGCAGTGAACACTGATGGATCCATATGTGGTTCATGTCAGGAACACACATGCAGTGAACACTGGTGGATTGTCGTGGTGGTGTCACGGCAGATGCCATGGATAGGCTGAAGGTGTGGACTAATATGTGCTAGGGGAATCCAGGGAGGGATAGTAGAGTGATTCTCTACACAGAAGCTTCGTATTGATGTTCTATCTCTCAGATTACAAGTGCTCCTTGAGCTGTATTGACAAGAGGAGGAAGAAGAAACTCTCTTACTCTTGCCTACCAACTAGCCCCGAGAACCCTAGATCCACTAGTGCTCAACCTGCTATGTATCTGAAAAGACCCAACCCCCTTACCAGAACCCTAACCCCCCCTTATATAGAGGTGGTTCGGTCCTGGCCTAGGGCATACGTGGAGGCATATTCCTAAGAATATGCCCCCTCCCAAAGTAGTAACCCGACAGGGGTGCTTTTCCCCGCGTCACACTTGCTTTAGCGACGTAGCCTCTGCGGCACCCGCGTCAGCCGACGTGAGCGTCGTCACCCTTGTCGGCCACGATCCGGTGGTCCTGCCCTTGCTTTACTCGCTCATCCAGTACGCACCGGGCCTTCTTTTTGACCAGAGATATTCCTTCCTTCTCCTAGAAGCCAAACAAGGATCCGAATCACAGTTGATCTGGCCACACCTGTTCCTGCATATAAGCTAGACAAGTGTCTCCGACTTATTCCTTGAGTCGGACGAGACAATGTTAGGCGACCCCCTGGTCCGGGTTACTCCGTGATCCGGCCTGCCTTGAGGTGACTCGGCCAGCATCCGCTTTGACCTTGCCGAACCTCGGCTAACTCGGCCCTTATACCCCGGAGTGACCCTACCCGGGGTTATCCTCCCAACATGGATCCATATGTGGTTTGTGAAAAGAATACACATGCAATGACTCTAGTGGGTCCATATGTGGTTCATGTCAGGAACACACATGCAGTGAACACCGGTGGATCCATATGTGGTTCATGTCAGGAACACACATGTAGTGAACACTGGTGGATCCATAAGTGGTTTGTAGAAAGAACACACATGTAGTGAACACTGGTGGATCCATATGTGGTTTGTGGAAAGAACACACATGCAATGAACACTGCTGGATCCATAAGTGGTTTGTGGAAAAAACACACATGAAGTGAACACTGGTGGATCTATATGTGGTTTGTGAAAAGAACACACATGCAATGACACTGGTTGATCCATGGGTGGTTTGTGGAAAGAACACACATGCAATGACATTGGTGGATCCATCTGTGGTTTGTGAAAAGAACACACATGAAATGAGTCTAGTGCTGGTTTTAGTATAAGAACACACATGCAATGACTCTAGTGGGTCCACATGTGGTTTGTGAAAAGAACACACATGGAATGACCACTGGTTGATCCATAAGTGGTTTGTGGAAATGAACACACATGCAGTGAACACTGGTGGATCCATATGTGGTTTGTGGAAAGAACACACATGCAGTGAACATTGGTGGATCCATATGTGGTTTGTGAAAAGAACACACATGCAATGAACACTGGTGGATCCATAAGTGGTTTGTGGAAAGAACACACATGCAGTAAACACTGGTGGATCCATATGTGGTTTGTGAAAAGAACACACATGCAATGACTCTAGTGGGTCCATATGTAGTTCATGTCAGGAACACACATGCAGTGAACACTGGTGGATCCATATGTGGTTCATGTCAGGAACACACATGCAGTGAACACTGGTGGATCCATAAGTGGTTTGTGGAAAGAACACACATGCAATGAACACTGGTGGATCCATATGTGGTTTGTGGAAAGAACACACATGCAATGAACACTGGTGGATCCATATGTGGTTTGTGGAAAGAACACACATGCAGTGAACACTGGTGGATCCATATGTTGTTTGTGAAAAGAACACACATGCAATGACTAGTGTTAGTTTTAGTATAAGAACACACAAGCAATGACTCTAGTGGGTCCATATGTGATTTGTGGAAAGAACACACATGCAATGACACTGGTTGATCCATGGGTGGTTTGTGGAAAGAACACACATGCAATGACACTGGTGGATCCATCTGTGGTTTGTGAAAAGAACACACATGCAATGAGTCTAGTGCTGGTTTTAGTATAAGAACACACATGCAATGACTCTAGTGGGTCCACATGTGGTTTGTGAATAGAACACACATGCAATGACCACTGGTTGATCCATAAGTGGTTTGTGGAAAAGAACACACATGCAATGAACACTGGTGGATCCATAAGTGGTTTGTGGAAAGAACACACATGCAGTGAACACTGGTGGATCCATATGTGGTTTGTGAAAAGAACACACATGCAATGAAAACTGGTGGATCCATATGTGGTTCATGGAAAGAACACACATGCAATGAACACTGGTGGAACCATAAGTGGTTTGTTGAAAGAACACGGATGCAGTGAACACTGGTGGATCCATATGTGGTTTGTGAAAAGAACACACATGCAGTGAACACTGGTGGATGCATAAGTGGTTTGTGGAAAGAACACACATGCAGTGAACACTGTTGGATCCATATGTGGTTTGTGGAAAGAACACACATGCAATGAACACTGGTGGATCCATATATGTGGTTTGTGGAAAGAACACACATGCAGTGAAGATTGGTGGGTCCATATGTTGTTTGTGAAAACAACACACGTGCAATGACACTGGTTGATCCATGTGTGGTTTGTGGAAAGAACACACATGCAATGACTCTAGTGCTAGTTTTAGTATAAGAACACACATGCAATGACTCTAGTGGGTCCACATGTAGTTTGTGAAAAGAACACACATGCAATGACCACTGGTTGATCCATAAGTGGTTTGTGGAAATGAACACACATGCAATGACTCTAATGGATCCTTATGTGGTTTGTGGAAAAGAACACACATGCAATGACCACTGGTTGATCCATAAGTGGTTTGTGGAAAGAACACACATGTAGTGAACACTGGTTGATCCATGTGTGGTTTGTGAAAATAACACACATGCAATGAGTCTAGTGCTGGTTTTAGTATGAGAAAACACATGCAATGACTAGTGGGTCCAAATGTGGTTTGTGAAAAGAACACACATGCAATGATTCTAGTGCTGGTTTTAGTATAAGAACACACATGCAATGAATCTAGTGGGTCCACATGTTGTTTGTGAAAATAACACACATGCAATGACCACCGGTTGATCCATATGTGGTTTGTGGAAAAGAACACACATGCAATAAACACTGGTGGATCCATAAGTGGTTTGTGGAAAGAACACACATGCAGTGAACACTGGTGGATCCATATGTGGTTTGTGAAAAGAACACACATGCAATGACTCTAGTGGGTCCATATGTGGTTCATGTCAGGAACACACATGCAGTGAACACTGGTGGATCCATATGTGGTTCACGTTAGGAACACACATGCAGTGAACACTGGTGGATCCATAAGTGGTTTGTGGAAAGAACACACGTGCAGTGAACACTAGTGGATCCATATGTGGTTTGTGGAAAGAACGCACATGCAATGAACACTAGTAGATCCATAAGTGGTTTGTGGAAAGAACACACATGCAGTGAACACTGGTGGATCCATATGTGGTTTGTGAAAAGAACACACATGCAATGACTCTAGTGCTGGTTTTAGTATAAGAACACACATGCAATGACCACTGGTTGATCCATATGTGGTTTGTGGAAAAGAACACACATGCAATGAATACTTGTGGATCCATAAATGGTTTGTGGAAAGAGCACACATGCAGTGAACACTAGTGGATCCATATGTTGTTTGTGAAAAGAACACACATGCAATGACTCTAGTGTTGGTTTTAGTATAAGAACACACACGCAATGACTCTAGTGGGTCCACATGTGGTCTGTGAAAAGAACACACATGCAATGACCACTGGTTGATCCATATGTGGTTTGTGGAAAAGAACACACATGCAATGAACACTAGTGGATCCATAAGTGGTTTGTGGAAAGAACACACATGCAGTGAACACTGGTGGATCCATATGTGGTTTGTGAAAAGAACACACATGCAATGATTCAGTGCTGGTTTTAGTATAAGAACACACAAGCAATGACTCTAGTGGGTCCATATGTGATTTGTGGAAAGAACACACATCAAATGACACTGGTTGATCCATGGGTGGTTTGTGGAAAGTGTTGGGGTTCGTAGCATAGAAAACAAAAGTTTTCCTACGATGGGAACTATACGCCAAGATCTATCTACTAGATACAAGCAACGGGTGGATATACATTCATAGAGAACTTGCCCTCGAAGACAAGAAAGCTTTGTTAACGAGTTGGAACTCGTGGATGATGTAGTCGTACACTTGCTGATCTCAAGGTCGTGATGAAGTCCAGCAGGTCCGGCTCCAGCACGTCCATCAGATCTAGCTCCAGCAAGTCCAGCAACACCAAGTCCAGCACCGCAAAGCAGCGGTGCGTCCGTGATCACACACACGTCCGGTACCCCGACAATCTCCGTCCCTCACTCCAGCAAAGCAGCGGAAGCAGCAACTCCTTTCCAGATAAAGCCACCGGGAACATGTATCTCGCTAATCCGAGACCATGGGGGAATAATGCTAGAGGGGGAGAGAGATCCTTCACGAGGAGGTGTGAGGAAGAAGGAGTGAGAGGGGGCATTTTATAGGAGGAGGGGAGGGTGTCCCTTCACCTCCCCCATTCATGTGGTGGTAACCCCCTCCACATTAAAATGCCCCTTCACATTCTCTTTTAAAGTCTCCACTTTAAATGCATTAAATTTCTCAAAATTTAATGCTCTCTCATTTAATAAAACTCTTTTATTAATTTTATTCAGAATTTTGTTAATTACTTTAATTAACAAACATTCACATAAAACCCCCTGCAACATTTCAATATTACATGTAGAACCAATTTCAGCAATTTCACCCGAAACAGTTTCGGTGTCTATTGAAATAATTCCAGCGCTTTCTTAAATCTTTATCTGAAACATATTTGCTCCAAATGGTGTCGGTATCCCTTAAGTGTGTCACCCTACGGTTCATGAATAATGCAGACATGATCGAGACCCCTCTCCGATCAATAATCAGCAGCGGGACCTGGAGATCCGTACTGACTCCCACATATTCAACGATGACTCTTGTGATCGTGTGAACCTTTAACGTCGTAACTAAATCCCTTTGTCTCGCGATATATTGCATGTCTGAGATTCGATCATTGGCATCCAAATACCTAGTTTGATCTCGCTACCGACATGCACTCTTTTCTCATTCCCGTGATATAACATTCTAGTGATCACATCACTTGATTGCAAGCTATTTCAATGTGATATCACCGAGAGGGCCCAGAGTATATCTATCCGTCATCGGGATGGACAAATCCCACTCTTGATCCATGAGCCTCAACATAACACCTTCGTAGCACTGAACTCACCTTTATAGTCACCCTGTTATGGTGTGACGTTTAATGTTATCAAGATACTCTTCCGGTGTTAGCAATTAACATGATCTCATGGTCTAAGGACTAAGATTACTTCGTATGATGTTATAGCAATATAAACATAGTGACTCTGATCGTAATGCTATACTTCGGATGAATGTTCATCACATCATCCCACCAATGTTGTGACCTCATTATTAACAACATCCAATGTCCATGATCAGCAAACCTTAATCATCTTGTTAATCAACAAGCTAGTTTATATGAGAGGCGGTACTAGGAACTTTGTATTTTGTTTATTAAACACACATGTATTAACGTTTCCAATTAATGCAATTATAGCATGCAAAATAAACATTTATCATAAACATGGAATAAGATAATAACCACTTTATTATTGCCTCTCGGGCATATTCCCTTCAGTCTCCCACTTGCACTAGAGTCAATAATCTAGTTTGAAAAACTTTGCGTATTGAACACCTATGGCTTTCTGGTGTTGCATATACGCGATTGCTAGTGGTTAACATAATCTCCGGATTTGACAGTTTCAAGTCCGTGTGTATATGCATGTCTTTGCGTCTCTACGCATAACTCATTCTCAAATGAGATGGCATTGTATAAATTTGGTCCTTTAGTGAGACCTTTAGTTCGTTCGGGTTAAAATATGTTGATATTATTGTCATACAATATATTTTCATAGTATTAGCCCACTTTGAACCACACCTAGTTTGATAACAAACTACTTAACACAAATGCACTCCTTTGCTGCCACTATAGTAGTCATATACTTAGCCTTTTGTTGTAGTATCCGTCACAATGTTTCAACTTTGGAACTTATCCAAATCCATCATAGAACATCCTTTCCATTACATTGTGCCACCCATAGTCTAAATTGAAATAAATTTAATTTGTATCTTGTGACAAAACTAGTATCAATGTAACACTTTACAATGAACTACCTTTAACTATTTGTCACTTATACATGATATATTCTTAGTTCTTCCAAAGCTCATAAGAATATCTTCACTATCATCCAATGATCATCTTATGAATCATTCTAGTATGTGCTCATAACATTTAGAGCATAGAACATATCTGGATATATACATATCACGGTATAATTGATCAAAATCTTCATGTGATTTTACTCACCAAGTGTTGAAACACTTGAATCTTGATACAATCCTTTCCATGCAGCAAGAACCTTTCTTGTTGTTTCCATATTGAACGTTTCAATATCTCATATATGTATGTCTGGCACAACCATATTAGCGCCTCAATCTATCCATATAGATATTGATGCCTAATATTCCGGTTTTGCCCAAGTCGTTCATCGAAATCTTATTTTAATGAAATTCTTAACTTGTGTCAATAAAAGATACATCATTTCCAATCAACAATATGTCCTCTACATAATGTATTAGAAATATGTCTCAGCGCTCCCACTTAATTTCTTGCAAATGCAAGCATCTTCATCATCTCCGATGAATTTAAACTCTTTTAACAGTTTCATCATGGTAAAGATTCCAACTCCGTTATGCTTACTTCAACTATTGAAGTTTGCATGCCCTTTTAGCACCCTTTGAATTAACAAAACCCTTCGGACCGTGTCATGTACACGTCCTAGGTAACCATTCTATTAGAAGAACCTTGTTTTGTTTGTTCCACTACCATACATCAAATTATATGTAATGGTTGCTACATTAATCCGTCAAGACTAAATATCGCTATGAAAGATCAAATCTTGTCATAGTCAACTCCTTGAACATTGCCGTAAACTTCTTTCCGACATGTCGACTACTTCATAGATGTTAAACATCCATGTCTATTTCTTTATAGATCCAAACACGACCGATAGGCTTCACGCCTTTCCAGAGGGTCTTCCAAGTTCAGAAACTTGATTTCTTGTGTATGGATACTATCACAGATTCTATGACTTCTAGTCATTTTATGGAGTCAGGGCCCATCATCACTTCCTTGCATGTAGTCGGTTCATCATTGTCAAAACCATAATGACTTGCTTATCAAATCACACTATTTGATTTTTACCGACCCTCACGGTTCAATAGGAACTCTAATCTCCGAGATCACAACCTTTGTAATCACGGGATCCATGAGCATTGTGGCCGCCACCGGGACACTTTTCGGTGTTGCGCTACTTAGCACATATAGCTAAGGTTCAATAACCTTATCAAAGTTCTATTGTCCTCCCACTTAACTTTTCACGAAAAATTCCTTCCCAAGAAACTTGACGTTCCAAGTAACAAACTCTTTTGTCCTCGGTGTTATTGAGAAATTCCCAACAAATTCTTTGGGATAACCTACAAAGACGTGCTTATCCTACTTTGGTTGTAAACATTTTACTTATGCATAGCATACCAAAATTTAAGAAAAGACAATTCGGGTTTTATCCCAAACCATAACTTATATGGTGTCATTTCAACGGATCACGATGGTGCTCTTTTCAGTGTAAAAGCGGTAGTCTCTAAAGCTTCAATCCTTAAAACATAATGGCGGTTTTATAAATGACACCTTTGATCTTACCATGTCAAACATGGTTTGATTTCATCTCTCGAATATTCCATACTCCTATGGTTTACCAGGAAACACAAATCATGGAACAATTCCTCAAATCTTAAGTGTTTTGCTAAATAGTAACTCAAATATCTTCCTTTGTGATCAAATCATAAACTCTTTTATTTTCTTGTTACAATGATTTTTCACTTCATCTTGAAAGTCTTTGAACAATTTTCAAATGTTTCATACTTCTTCCTTATTAAGTAAATATATAGATATATTCACTTAAATTTCTGGGGAATGTATATGAAGCAAAAAGATCCATCGCATATGGCTACATATAATGGACTATATACATCAATATGTATAATATCCAATGAGTTAGTCATCTGTCCCTCTTTGGCCTATGGATGGAGTTTCAATTATCTCGAGGAAAGTTTCACAAGCGTCAATTGCTCAAAATCAAAGACTCTAAAAATCCATCAACATGGAGTGTCTTCATGTTTTCTTTCCAATATAATTTAAACAGCGATGTCACTTCATAAGTGATCTTTCAATCATTTATCTTGCGATATTTTAGCAATAGTGTTTATGGATGTGATTTCTCCCACAAGACTTGTAAAAGTTCATCCATCTTTTATGGAATATGGTAATTATTTGAACAACCATTGTTCTCATAATACTAGAACAAAATAACAATTATTAAAACAAATCTTGAAGACTAGGTTTGACGTCAACGAAAAGCACAATAACACTTTATTTGTTTTCGATGATCATCATCACTTATTCTCTTGCTAGTTACTTAGGCCATTTCAGTTCATGAATTGCATTGTCCTGTATGACACTTCATACCAACCAATTCGGTATCCAATACCGGTATCCAATACCTCAGAACCAAATTGTTTAACAAGCAAGGAATACAACCATAACATGTATATCTTCTATATACCTAAGTTGGACATCTCCAACCTTTTCTTTTCTGCCAAATATTTTATAGATTCTCTTTCAACAATTCCTTTTCTTTTAAAAGAATCTATCAACATCAATAGTGGTGTCATTCACATGACACATAGTACAAAGCGTGTATAGTCAAATACTAATACCTTTGGACTTGCACTTTGAAGTGGATCACCATCATCAAATGTTTGGTGTTCTTTCAAAAATCCATTCTTTAGTAATCTATCAGTGTAGTAAACATTTTACTTACATCTTCTATTCATCCTTATCATGACAACTTTCATGATCAAACTACTATAGCCTGTAAGAAAGAATCACGAGTATAATGTTAGTTCCCAAAACCTTTTTGGGAGATCCGAATGCTTAGCATCTCCATCCTTCACAAATTCTCATACAATATGAGAACATGTATTTTGCTAAATTATACTCTATCATAATGCAACCAAAAACATTGTTTCATATATCACAATATCTTTCACACAGGATGGTTTCTGAAACAATTTTCAGCTCCTATATAATCTTGATATTAAAACAACTTTTGAATATCAATAATCATGGAGGCAAACATGATACTTTAGATACTAACATTGGAATTCTTACTCTTGATTTAATACTACTTATTAAACTTCATGGAGTAAATAGAGTTTGCTGAAAGTTTGCAATAGGACTTATAAACTTTAAATTGACATTCAAAACAATACGATACCAGTTTGTAAAGTAAATATCCAGAATTCTATAGTTCTATTATCTCAATTAAAACTAAGCATAAGGTAGTGAACAGACGCTAATGACTACAACAAATTATGCAAATTCACTTTGATTTAGTTTACGACAAATTGAGTTCGACTAATCCAAATTAGAAATGAACTCCCACTCAAAAACGACATCCCTCGTGCCTTTTTGGTGATTACACGAACCAAATCCACTACACCAAGTCCGATCATCACGTGAGTCGGTGTACCTTCAAAGGCGAGCATCAATATGGCCATCATATCAACTATATGACTCATGCTTAACCTTTTGGTTCGTGTTCCGAGGCCATGTCTGTACATGCTAGGCTCGCCAAGTAAGAACCTTAGTACTCGCGTGTGTAAAACTGTCTTACACCCGTTGTATGAAAGCGTAGAGTTGAGTACACCCGATCATCACGTGATGTCTCAAAACACGATCCATAGAACGGTGCATACTTAAGGAAGAACACATTTTATCTTGATATCTAAATGAGGGATCATATTATAATGCTACAAAAAAGCGCCAAACTAGCAGTATAAGATGCTAACATCTAATGTGTAAAGTGAGATGATATGGTCCATGCATTTGATCTCTATCATTTGCATCATGGTATGATCTCTATCATTCCTTCGTGTGTAAGGCCAAGGTCTATGGAACTTACACGTTGAGTGTGTTGTAAGAGTATCTATCATACTTCTACTTACAATAATACCATATCAAGACACTAGCCTAGCAACGATCTAAACTAGACGCCTCTAATTTATCAATTGCAGGTTTTACGTGGCTTAGGGCTTTCGGAGATAGAACCATTCTTACCTACGAACATGAACCACAATGAGGATAACCAAGTTATTAGCAACTCGTTGTAAATCAGATATTGACTATAGTAGGAGAGACAGACACCCGCCAACCACTTATGCAAAACAAGTTGCATGTCAGTCGTGGAACCGGTCTCATGTACGATGACATGTAAGGTTGGTCCGGGCCACTTCATCCCACTATGCCACCAATATCCAAAATACATAGAAGATGCAATAACATGATCATCATCGCCCACATATAAACATATGTGTACTACCCGTGCAAAGCACCTACGTATAGATCAGACTCTGATACCACTGTTGGGGTTCGCAGCATAGAAAACAAAAGTTTTCCTATGATGGGAACTATACGCCAAGATCTATCTACTAGATACAAGCAACGGGTGGATATACATCCATAGAGAACTTACCCTCGAAGACAACAAAGCTTTGTTAACAAGTTGGAACTCGTGGATGATGTAGTCGTACACTTGCTGATCTCAAGATCGTGATGAAGTCCAGCAGGTCCGGCTCCAGCACGTCCATCAGATCCAGCTCCAGCAAGTCTAGCACCGCCAAGTCCAGCACCGCAAAGCAGCGGTGCATCCGTGATTGCACACACGTCCGGTACCCCGACAACCTTTGTCCCTCACTCCAGCAAAGCAGCGGAAGCAGCAACTCCTTTCCAGATAAAGCCACCGGGAACATGTATCTCGCTAATCCGAGACCATGGAGGAATAATACTAGAGGGGGAGAGAGATCCTTCACGAGGAGGTGTGAGGAAGAAGGAGTGAGAGGGGGCATTTTATAGGAGGAGGGGAGGGTGTCCCTTCACCTCCCTCATTCATGTGGTGGTAACCCCCTCCACATTAAAATGCCCCTTCACATTCTCTTTTAAAGTCTCCACTTTAAATACATTAAATTTCTCCAAATTTAATGCTCTCTCATTTAATAAAACTATTTTATTAATTTTATTCAGAATTTTGTTAATTACTTTAATTAACAAACATTCACATAAAACCCCCTGCAACATTTCAATATTACATGTAGAACTAATTTCAGCAATTTCACCCGAAACAGTTTCGGTGTCTATTGAAATAATTCCAGCGCTTTCTTAAATCTTTATCTGAAACATATTTGCTCCAAATGGTGTCGGTATCCCTTAAGTGTGTCACCCTACGGTTTGCGAATAATGCAGACATGATCGAGACCCCTCTCCGATCAATAATCAGCATGGGACACGGAGATCCAGATCGACTCCCACATATTCAACGATGACTCTTGTGATCATGTGAACCTTTAACGTCGTAACTAAATCCCTTTGTCTCGCAATATATTACATGTCCGAGATTCGATCATTGGCGTCCAAATACCTAGTTTGATCTCGTTACCGACATGCACTCTTTTCTCATTCCCGTGATATAACATTCTAGTGATCACATCACTTGCTTGCAAGCTATTTCAATGTGATATCACCGAGAGGGCCCAGAGTATAAAATAATTCCAGCGCTTTCTTAAATCTTTATATGAAACATATTTGCTCCAAATGGCGTCGGTATCCCTTAAGTGTGTCACCCTACGGTTCGTGAATAATGCAGACATGATCGAGACCCCTCTCCGATCAATAATCAGCAGCGGGACCTGGAGATCCGTACTGACTCCCACATATTCAACGATGACTCTTGTGATCGTGTGAACCTTTAACATCGTAACTAAATCCCTTTGTCTCGCGATATATTACATGTCCGAGATTCGATCATTGGCATCGAAATACCTACTTTGATCTCGTTACCGACATGCACTCTTTTCTCATTCCCGTGATATAACATTCTAGTCATAACATCACTTGCTTGCAAGCTATTTCAATGTGACATCACCGAGAGGGCCCAGAGTATATCTATCCGTCATCAGGATGGACAAATCCCACTCTTGATCCATGAGCCTCAACATAACACCTTCGTAGCACTGAACTCACCTTTATAGTCACCCGGTTACGGTGTGACGTTTGATGTTATCAAGATACTCTTCCGGTGTTAGCAATTAACATGATCTCATGGTCGAAGGACTAAGATTACTTCGTATGATGTTATAGCAATATAAACATAATGACTCTGATCGTAATGCTATACTTCGGATGAACGTTCATCACATCATTCCACCAATGTTGTGACCTCGTTATTAACAACATCCAATGTCCATGATCAGGAAACCTTGATCATCTTGTTAATCAACAAGCTAGTTTATATGAGAGGCAGTACTAGGAACTTTGTATTTTGTTTATTAAACACACATGTATTAACGTTTCCAATTAATACAATTATAGCATGCAAAATAAACATTTATCATAAACATGGAATAAGATAATAACCACTTTATTGCCTCTCGAGAATATTCCCATCAGAAAGAACACACATGCAATGACACTGGTGGATCCATCTGTGGTTTGTCAAAAGAACACACATGCAATGAGTCTAGTGTTGGTTTTAGTATAAGAACACACATGCAATGACTCTAGTGGGTCCACATGTGGTTTGTGAAAAGAACACACATGCAATGACCACTGGTTGATCCATAAGTGGTTTGTGGAAAATAACACACATGCAGTGAACACTGGTGGATCCATATGTGGTTTGTGGAAAGAACACACATGCAGTAAACGCTGGTGGATCCATATGTGGTTTGTTAAAAGAACACACATGCACTGAACACTGGTGGATCCATATGTGGTTTGTGGAAAGAACAAACACGCAATGAACACTGGTGGATCCATAAGTGGTTTGTGGAAAGAACACACATGCAGTGAACACTGGTCGATCCATGTGTGGTTTGTGAAAATGACACACATGCAATACCATTGGTTGATCCATATGTGGTTTGTGGAAAGAACACACATGCAATGACACTGGTTGATCCAAATGTGGTTCATGACAGGAACACACATGCAATGACTCTTGTGGATACATATGTGGTTTGTGGAAAGAACACACATGCAATGAACTCTAGTGGATCTATCTTGGCATAATTTGATGTATGCCACGATGCATTTCATTGTAAAAGACACCCACTTTCCATTTTTATACTACTCGGCTTTGCCCTTGGTTTTTTGATACTACCAAGTTTTGCCCCCTCTCTCTCTTTCGTAGAAGCCCAAACCTGTGCGCACTCTGTCTACTACGCCCTGATTGGTTGTCACAGTTGTCACGCGGATCGTGCACACCAACCGTTGATCCTGTGTGATCCAACGAGGCTCGTTGCACACATCGTGCCCTTCACAGGACAGTGCGAGACAACACGGACGTCTCCCTCAACGAGACTTCTACAAGAAGGAACACGATGCCGTCCATGGAAAAAGTCGTCGAGTGGTCATGTCATGTTTAATCTAGTCTGCAAAGGCTACAAGTCTACTGCACGGCAACTGGTCATCCACGGCCCACAGGCTATACCATTTTTACTATGCAGCGCGCCTGCACTCTCACTTCCGACAGGCCCCCACCACACGAACCTTCCACGCGGCAGCCGCAGCCGGAAGAGCTGCCAACCGGGGCCCTCGAGGAGGCCTAAATGTCCTCGCATTAAAAACCCAGCCTACCGGATCCTCCATTCGCACTCATCCACTACTCTCTCTTCCCTATCCAGCAAAAGCCCATAATCTTGAACGTACTTGCACGAACCTTCTCCATGAAACCAGTGCGTGGGGGTGAGTGTTCGGGCATCGCCGCCGGGGTGGTGCTTCACGTGGCAGATCTGGAGGAGCATCATGCAGCACAAGGCGAGGAGGACGTGCAGTTCAACCCCTTGGGGTACCATGTGCTCGCCAGTGTTGACGACTTCGGAGGCGCTAATGAGGGCGTAGAGTTCGACAAACACGCTCCGCTCATGTACCCGGAGGTACATCTATTTCTACATGTTTCATATTTTCTGCTTGAGCTTAATCTATCCTGGCGTCATAAAAAAATCTAGTCCTAATGATTAGATGCAACGTAAGAACCGGTACATGGAGAGATCTAGTCTATTCTGAATGAATCCACATTATTTATTTATTAATAAGTTACCAAGAATACAAACCACATTAATTTAGGAGCGAGCTGGGGAGACGGCCGTAATGAACTGCTGAACCTATATAGACATGTTATTGCATCGAAAGTAACTTGGAATGGTGGAAGGAATATATATTTATTATTTTGCTCATTTTGGTTTGAATTCTATACATTACAGGTGTATTCAAGTGAGATGGACTCTGACAAGGAGACCAGGGACAACAAGAGCCGCCATGTCATGAAGAAGCTCAAGAGCGGGATAATCCCTTTCCGCACTCGACTTGGGGAGCTCAAGTGCCCTTTCTATAAGAAAGGAGTCAACCCGAGGATTGCCAGCTTGATTCCGTATGCGGTTGGCATTGGTAAAAGCCCGGCTAGTAAACACAAGTCGGCGACCAAGGCTAAGCACGCTGCTTATGGCAAATTCCTGAGGGAGTATGTCAAGACCGACCTAGTGTCCCCTTACATAGGAATCAGCAACTTCTAGCCAACCAACCCCGTCACTGTGCTGGACCGTCCACTAATAATATTTAGTTCTCTTACCGTATCTAGACCCTTAAACTATGGGGATTTCTATTTTCGTACCCTTCAAAATATATTCAAGTTCATCTGTTTATGGATTTAAAGTTCTGGTAGCATACTCGTTATTTTGCATGGATAGAGGGGTGCCCCCGACAGATATAAGGGTTATCTTGTCCGCTAGATCACAGAGGACCAACGATTGGTGGGCAAAACTGAGTACAACTGAATCGCAGGGTTAGACACGAGGGGAAAAAACGCGACTCACGGTACGCTTGTGCGGTGCACTGGGCGGTAGCGGACACGTGTGGCCGTGCATGGTGCATTAGCGTACGCACTGCACGGTAGTGCAACGAAACGTCGCTTCCCTTCTCCTTTAATAGAGGCCTCCCCACTCCCACTCATCACGCACTCACTCACTCAACCGTCTCCACTGTCCCATCACCTTCTGCAAACGCCCAACAAAACTCCAACCACGCCGACGATGGAGAAGAACGACACGGTGGCCATCGGTGCCTCCAAGGCCGCCGGCGAGGATCCCCCTGTCCCTGTCCCCGCATCCGATGTAGCCGCCGACGACGAGGCCCCCGCCAGTCTCGGACAGATCCCGCTCGGCTGGGACCCCTACGAGGAGGTTGTCTACATAAGGCCGGAGAACCCCTACGACACCAGCATCGATGACCCATGGTCTGAGGTAACCAGGGTTTTCTCCCCTTCCCTTGCTCTTCCCCCGATCCCATCGTTGGATGCTAGATCGTGTGTTTTTAGGGCTCGGCTGTTCGTATTTTTTACAGTAGCTAACCCTCTTGTGTTAAATCTCGATTTTCGACGAATCCCCCTGTTCGTAGTTGGGATCAGTATTCGATTTGGTTTGAGATTTGGGGAATAATCGGGAGATCTCATTCGGTTAATTTATGCAAAAACTCAATCCCGATAATCAAAGTATCTCAATCATGTCCTTATTTCACTCTACTGTTTTTTCCAACAGGAGGATAGCAGCGACCTCCGCAGCGATGACAAGTCCAAGGACACCAAGACTCGTCATGTGCTAAGGAGGCTAAAGTCCGGTCAGTACAACAACTTCTTCGTCGGCGACGTGTACAGGTGCCCCTTCTGCCCTACCAGGAGGCTCCGCGCCACGGACTTCAACTCCCTCATGAAGCATGCCGAGGACGTGAGGACCTGCGGCGAATCTGTGAACGTCCACGGCTTCAGGGACAAGCACCAGGCGCTCGGTCTTCACCTCCACAACCTCCAGAAGGTGGCTATCAAGGAGGGTCGCATGCCCCCGATCAGACCCAAGGCACCCAAGGTCAAGGGGCTAGGCAGCAAGAAGTGGAGGAGGCGCCAGAGGGAGGAGGCGGATGCCCTCCTGGTAGAGGCCACGAGGGGCCACTAATCAGCTGTTGTTGCTGCTGTAAAGCAGCTTCTTTTGTCTTGTCTGTGTTGAACCTGTCAGCTGCTGCTGCTGTTGAGCAGCCTAATTGTCGAACCTCGTTAAGTACCGTACAATATAACCTATATTAGCTGCTTTATCTACATCTGCTCTATTTACTGAATTTATTTATGGTGCTGGTTTGTTTTACTGCTCTAGATTTGCTACCAGATTGGGGAAAAACGATCACAAAAGGAACAATGAATGAAGAGAGAAGCTGCTCTAGATTCCCTACCTTTTTGGGCAAAAAAAACACAACTGTTAGAGAGAGAGGGGAAAAGGCTTTCTTAAAAAGGCCAAATAACAAAAAAAACTTCCACTTTAGGCGTCATGGCGCATGTAACGGCCAAGCCTTTGACTAGACGGCACCCCTCCGAGCGCATGTGAGGGCTTCGGAATATCGGGAGGGCAAAAGTGAGGACAAACGAGACACAATGTTGCTATAGCTAAATATGACAAAAATCTGAATTTGGCTTTACCATGCAATTTGGCTAGAGCTCCACAATGTAGCTATTCTAAATCCTTAAACTATGTGGTGCGTTGAAACCTAATGCTTTTCCACCGACACGTGTGTTGCAAAGTTGCTTGATCGTGCATGCTTACACAAGTGGCCTACAGAGAAACTTATAGAAGCATGGGCAAACGAGCTTCATTTTGGCAAATTCGGGACAAGCTTTGCGCAATCGGCAAGCCTAATCGGCTGGGCGGCTGCCTCGGGGTGCAGGGATGCTAGGTCCATGTCTAGCTTACACTTCTTAAACTTGTTAGGAATTAATAATAACTGTAAACTTCCTTCTGTCAGCACCGCGCACCCGCCGCGGATCGGCAACGGGACGGTGGTCTACGTGACCGGTCTCTGCCACGCCAAAGCCACGTCGCACACCCGTCCCATCGCCTACCGGGACGGACGCCGAATTTAATCGCTAGGATTGAAAACCATCGGTGCTCGCCCGGTCAAACTTGCTTCCGCATGGGTATGACCGGAATATTGGTAAACGGAATTTAAGCATCGCCTTCCGTCTCCTCAGCACATCACTGTGCAAAAATCCCCAACTCATTCCTTCCGCTGCCGCCACTGCAAAAACCATCGACGCTGCCGCAGGCACCACCTCCGCCTAGCCATACCACCGCAACAGATCACTCCACCGCCACACCCAGTCCCAGCCACCGCTACCGACCCTAGGCCATGGACGCAGAGTACGGCGTGTTCTTGACAGGAGCGACTACACCGACGAGTACACCGTCACCGCCCATGGCACCACCAAGCTAACGGTCGTCCACACAAATGCGTCAGCGAAGGTCGCCAAGGTCATCGCAATGTACGAGCGGTGGCTACAGGAGCCGATGGACAGGTACAAGATCGTCGGCCTTGACCTCGAGTATACCGGAGATAGGAAGAGGATGGCGCTTTTACAGCTGTCCATGCACAACCACTGCCTCCTATATCACGTATGTAGGGCCAAATCTGTATGCCCGGAGCTTCACGAGTTCCTACACAGGAGGGAGATCTACTTCGCCAGCATTGACATCAAGAACGACACTCCGAAGCTAGAACGGGATCTCCTCGTTCATGTCGTCAATCACGTCGATCTCCAACGTTTGTGGAGGTACCTGGATGGCGGTACAAGGAAAGCCGACATGGCTAGACTCGCTGCTGACATCATCGACCGCGAGTACGCCGGCATGAAAGTCGAGTTCCCGAAGCACCTGCACGAGCGATGGGAGTGGAGGCACCTAGATTACGATGCGATCAAGTACGCAGCCAGAGACGTGTATGTCTACTACGAGATGCTCAACAGGATCTGGCGGGTGGGTGAGTGTGCTGTTTACCACTACTATTTTAGCATTTTGTTCCTAGTTTTATCTCGCCTATATTTTATCTCGCATGTATTTTCTAAGCATTCCGTGTGTAAGAACCAAGCTCGTATGATCCCTGTGCTATTAGCTACTTAACCTGTATGCTCAACATTACCCCTTTTGTATGCTCAACATTCATTCTTACAAATTCTGTCTGTGCCATTTGCATGCGGCAGAATGTAGGAATGACATGCATAAGATGTGATACAGTCATAAGTCATAACCAAACCTAGATTATAGCAAAGGATACAGTCATAACCAAACCCAGATTATAGTTTGACAAAGGTAATATACAGCAGTTAGTAATTGCTCACATAGTGTACTTCTGAAATAACATGTTTTCATAAACACAACAATCATGCACTAATAGTCTACATCCTAGCTTGTTGGAGAAGGCAACCGATCCCAGGATGCCTTCGGTCGCTTGCCCCGGTTTGTAGATTCATCTACACTCCGGCATCTGAGGCAAACAACCTGCCTTGGTGGTGGTTCAATGATGCGATGCCTGGAACGAGATTTTACTATCTGGCGGTACAGCTCGTGGCTAACATACCCGTCAATTGCAGCGTACTTCAGATTAGGTCAGAAAGTGGCTTATCCTCCCAGTAATCATGCCCTAAACGCCTCCACGAACATCTCAGCAATCTGTCCTTCATGTCAGCGTACCACGGGTCGATGAGTTCGGAGGCAAGAGCGGCCATCCCGGTCTTGCCGCCCTTTGTCCCTGGGATCCAGTAAATTTTCTAGATGTCCACTCTGCACTCCTTTGGGATTCTAATGTTGACAGTCGGGCTTTCAAGCAGTTTAGTGTCATTCGTGATGTCAACACTAGTAAATGTTATGTGCTGGTTCACGAGAAAGTCATGAAACAGATCCCTAATGCTTTCGCCCCACCTGCATGAAAATGAATTCAGACAAATAATATAGCAATAACTTTTGCAAACAGACGGTTTAGGAACAAAAAGACAGCAAATTCTACCAGATCCTGTCAGCCCCCTTCTCGCAAAAAGGTTGGTATACGAGGACGTGCCCCTTCATGGAGAGTTGCACCACGGCGATCCTACGGTGATCACGGCTGTACTCGAGGTCGAGACCTACGAATCTGTTTTCTTCGAACTGCAGCCAACTCGTGTAATTATTCAGAGTGTTCCTCACCGTCTGAGGGTCGGTGGTGTAGACGACATTGATCTTCTTCCCGCCATGTACTTCGATGTCGAAGTGCGCAGTTTCTTGCCTATCATCATTTTAGACGTCCGGAGTGTCCATGACTACAGGCAAGAGGGAAACGATACGGAGGAAGAGGGTGATGCGGTGGTGGAGGAAATGGATGAGGCCGTGGAGGAGAAAGACGATGAGGCCGTGGAGGAGGAAATGAGATGGAGAAGTGAAAGATTGGAACCGCCCTTACCAATATCTGGAATGGTGCACGGCCGTCTGTAGTAGGGTGAAGGTGGAGAAAAACGACGGTTTTACACGTCGACGCTAGCGCTTCCTAAAATTTGTTCTGCGCCACTTGCATGCGGTGGAATCGAGGTCTGTCATGCACGATCCAAGTCAAACGTAGGCACGTTTGCGCGTGCTGACCTTCACTCACTGACAGGTGGGTCGCACATTTCTCTCTTATGATTTATTTTTTCACTTCCTCTAGACGGTTCCGGTGCTCACCCTTAATAACTACGCCCCCCCTTCTTGTCTTCCACGCGGACGAGAACCGGCGGCGGCGGCGGTTCCTTGCAGATTCACTCCCCACTCGAACAACTGCCCCCATCCCTGATTTCATCCCCTCTCAAATCCATCCGCTTCCTTATCACAACGCCTCCATTAATCTACCGGATTCCAGACTCCATTTGCCGCTATGGGTAGAGCTTGGGGTAGCAGCAGGCTGAAGCGAAAGGCATGCGACGACGACCGGGATGGCCGGGCGACCAATACCGCGAGGATTGGGGATGGCCGAACCTCAGCGCCGCGAACGTGCACAGGATCGCCTCGGGGTTGGACATCATCTCAGCCGGCCGCCTCGCTCGCTGCATCCCTGGCTACTGCTTGACGATGCGGAACATGGACGAACAACCGTTCGGCATGCTAGGCCTTCTTTACCCCGATAACAGCAAATGGCCCAACGACCACGATGGCCATGTAAGTTCCAGTATCTAGCTTATTCGTTCAGTCATATCGTTGATTCATATGTGCTGAATTCTCATCAGAATCCTATGTTCCTTTCGTCGAACGTGTTGTGTGCACGCGCGGTTTGAACAAATCGAACCATTTAAGACTATTCTGTACAGCGGAAGCTCTGCTCTACTTGATATTCTAGTATTTTCGTAGTGACACAGTCTTACTTTAGGTGATAGACGAGTTGTCAATTTCGATTTTGCAATGGAATGCTTGCTAGGTGACATTTTGTTTCCTAAAATAAAAACAAACAGATTAGACGATTTAAGGTTGTTATGCCCCGAGCTGTTTATGATCATCGTCAAGAGTTTGTTCTGGGGGCTCTGCTACTACTCCATATATTGAGTATCTTCGTAGTGACACAGGCACAATTTAGGCGATATCTGAGGAGACACTCGTATTTAGGCGATATTTTGTGTACTTTAATCTGAAGGTCCAGTTGTCAAATTGTATTTGCAATGGAATCCATGCTAGGTGATTGTACCAACTGACAACAAACTCTATAGAATATTCATGCAAAACTGATGTTGCTGGATAAGTGGTCCGAATCAGTAGTGGTGAATATCAAGGAAGAAGAAAAGACGGAAATGGAAGATGACCAGAACTGGGTGGGTGGCAACGGCGAGTGGCTGGTCCTTTTATCACAGGATGGCAGTACTTGGACTCTAAAAATGGCTACATATCGGTGAGACTTGCAGTGCCATCTTTGAAGGGTGTCGGCATTACTGCATTCAACAACGGGTGGCCGCCGCCCATTTCCAAATTCGCTTACAGGTTCAACATGGCAGAACTTGACCTCGTGAAGGTACATCTCCCACATAGACCGCGGGAGGGGGCGTGGAAGAACTGGGAGTACGACCTCTTAGCGGTGTTCGACAAGGCAATCACATTCATTAGATGCCCAGAAGACAATAAATGGACAGTCTTGCGCGACGACTTCCTACGGCCGGAGAAGTATGTCGATGCCGTCTTCACCTACGGCTACTCTTCGTACAGACCGCAACGCATTTATGCGGTCACTAAATCTAGCGGCGACGTGCGTGTTTGGGATCTGTCCATTTGGGGTGAGTCATGGTGTCATATAGCATGTAAAATCCCATTCGAAATTCTGCTTACTGACGGTTATTAACACGCAGGTACCCACGCATCCCCGCGCATCATTCCAGCTCCGGTCATCAAAGATGCAATAGCAGATGCTGAACTTGGGACACGGTGCTGGTTCCTGGCACCTCTCGGAGACAACACGAAACAGGATGATGAACTCATGTGGATTCATATCAGGGGAGCACTAAACAACGTTGGTGATGCAATAGAACATATGGGGACACAACTTTCTTCATACCCATCGTTGCGGTGTCACGTTTTCTCGAGGTCCGCATGCCCATCCAAAGACCCAGTAGAGCAAGTCTGGAGCAGAGTCAACAATCTGTGTTTCTTGGGATCAACTACCCTTTCTTTGTCGGAGCCCCTAGAGTTGTTGAACCTGTAATTGCTCAGGCAGCCCTGGCCCCTGATGCTGGTGGTGGTGGTGTTGGTGGTGGTGGAGCTGACGAAGAACTAGTTGTTGTTGCTCCTGGTGAAGTTGACGAAATACTTGGTGATGCTGCTGGTGGTGAAGCTGACGAAATACTTGCTAATGTTGTTGGTGAAGCTGACGAAATACCTGTTGAGGCTGCTGCTGGTGAAGCTGACGAAATACCTGCTGAGGCTGCTGCCGGAGTCCAGGAAGAACATGCTGGTGTTGTTGCTGAGGTGCCAGCACTTCTAGTATTGATAGCAGACTGTGTGTTTGCTGCACACTCACGCGCCTATCATGTTGACACTCCAGATCTGACCTGGAGCCGAATCCACGTCGGGGGGAGGGGGCCTACAATTGGCTCATCAGTGGGGTCGTACGATTTGAAGGAGAATGAAAGATGGCCAAACGCAGCATTCTGGTTCGTTGCAACGATACCACCAGCTCCAGGGACCTAGTGCTCATACTGGCAGATCCGATGAACCATTTGTCTTTATCTTTATCATTAGTTACACTTATGTGTGTAAAGACTAAGTTGTGCTTATTTGTGTAAGACTAAGTTAGGCCTAACTGCGTAATATTCAGTGAAGCTCAACTTTTCTTTCCATGCCCATAACAACAGAATTGCAGCATAGAACATACAAATGTAATGTGCATACCAGACATTTTTGCTCAGGATAACAACCACTTCAAGAAAATGATATATCGTGTATGCATTTGAACGCATCACTAGAATGTACCACGTATTGATGATTGATAACATGGATCTAGCTTTTCTGCGCGTATTTGCATTGAATCACTCATTGATTTGTTCACATATTTTTTGGCAATGGCTGATGAACTCCACTCTCTTGGTAACTTGCTTCGTCAGCGAGCACTTGTTGATGCAATGCAAAGTACAGAACATGGTCGTCATCGTCATTCCATTTATGTTTCGTCATACGGAGCTACTAATTTCAAATGAAAATCTAGTAAACAATATATGTACACATTGTTAGAGTATGCTACGGCCACGGTACATACATGTTTTTCTACAATCACAAGAAGACAACTTGATGCATTTTCACCTTGTTGGCGTTGTGCCGAACTGGGTGGATGTGGCTTTGGGGTTCAGAGAGGAAGGCGCCGTGGCTGGTGCGTGTGCGACCACGGCGACGGCGAGCTCGGATTCTGGAGGAGGCCAACAGGACCGAGCATGGTAGGCATGGTGACAGATCTCACCCAGGAATGAATTCCCGTCCCCGCGCCGTGCCAATGGTGCGGTCATGGTGAGGGCGAGCTCCGATTCGGGATAGGGAGGAGAACGGGCCGAGCAGGTTCGTCCAAGTCCTACCTCCGCGCCATGGCCGCGACCACGGATTGCCGCCCCGAAGAAAGAAGAAGACGTGTAAAGGATGCATGCACCAATGCTGCAAGCCTACATGGCAACGACGACGGCAGCGACATAACGGCGAAAGCTGACAGGGGGGGCCCAACTTGACGGCCGTTAGCCTGATTTTTTGTATTGAAACGTAAAGTTGAATTTGTGCCGAAAAAGACCCTCTGAGTATTTGGCTCGCCAACTGTAGTCATCGCGGCTGATTTCAGATAACTCGGGTACCGCGTTGCCTGGCCACCCCAACTTTCGGGCCGCAAAATGATATTCTCGTGCTCGAGGACATGCTTGGCGTAGATGGGCACGAAATCGGTTGATCAGACCGACGGTGTGCCGTATGCGCCATGGCATTGACGAGGCGTAGATTGGAGTCGATGGTGGCGTTGTCGGTGAAGTACCGGGCGATGAAGACGAAGACGATCCGAGGGGTCGGCCGCAGCAGCCTACCTAGGAAGGTGTAGCAGCCGGCCGAGGTGCGTGGCAGCCAGCCTTGAGGCTGTGACAGCCGCGCCATAACGGAGGAGGCAGTCGCATGCGCACGGTGTAGATCGTTGACGCCGATGGTCGGAGTAGAGGCGCGGTGATGACAAAGACGGTGGGTGACTCAATCCGATCTATGATCGGTAAACCAAAAAAACAAGATCGGCCAAGTGACCGGTGGAGAGAAAACCCGATCTTGAGATCAGAAAAGACTCACAAGGACAGCCGATCACAGATCGGCGGACGAACCCTGCGACGGATTGCGCGGTCCCCGGCGGAGATCGATCCCTCCGTGGGCGGGGCGGTAGAAGCGTGCGGTTAGGGTTTGGACCGGTTAGGCTGATACCATGCAAGAGTATGAGTTTGGGGAAATATGATAGATGTCTTATTGAGCCTCATAGGCGAATATATATAGACGTATAGGGGATCATCTTGGAGTGTAAGTCAAGTTAAAACTGTACGTAAACAGATCATAACAGTCGGAGTACTCTGACATACATGTCAACTACTGTTACAAAATATACTATTGGCAACACACGGTTAGTAGCATGCGTTTGTTCATCCCCAAAACCGTTCTGTGCAAGATCAGCTTCTTGATGATTAGATGTCTTGTTCATGTCATTCGAATATTTGTATTTGCACCAAATTGTATTTCGCAAGCGTCTATGAACAGGAATAAAGAAAACTCCACAACAATTTGGTCTGTTTGCTCTAGCCAATCAGTTCTCTGTCTATAAATTTGTGTCCACAAAGTGAACGCAGTGCGGCTGATCCAGCCGTGTTCCTGAGTTTGTGTACCTAGTACTACATCGGGACATCGAGTTTCCAATCTTCCGTTCCACCGTAACGGCCTAGTTCAAAAGCCATCAAACTAGATAATAAGTCTGAACAAGGTTAATATGGAGGTTTTTTTCGAAATGGGGAGTGGAGCACCGACCTCTGCATCGAGTGATGCACACAACCTTTATTTATTATTAGAACCATAATGTTTAGCTAAAGTCATTACAAAGATCATACAAACTGGAACCGCCAAAACAAAACACCGAGCAAAAACGATAACCGTATCGCCAGCTCCCCAACGAGATCTATCAAACACCTATCTACCTGTTTCGACCCTGCCTAATGGTCACTCACACTATTGCCACTCGCCAAGAGAAACTAGAGCGCCTTGGCGCGGCTCGAACTCAAGCAAAAGGAGCTCTAAAACCGCACAGCATATCCACGGAGCGGCACCCACGCACACGCTTCGAATGTCACCGCCTTCACTATCTTCCACCAACCATCTTCAGCGTGTAGATCGATGTGCCGACTCTTGCCACAGTAGCCACCGATACCCCCGGGGGGCCACGCAGCCCCCCCCCCCCCCCCCCCCCCGCGCGCACTAGCCGCTCCACCTCTCCTGCCACTTCCATCCAACGCTGCTCCACAGGCGATGCTCCTAGGAGAGAATGCGATACCGACACCGCAACACCGCCATCGCCCGACCCGAAGTTCTTAGGGTTTTTCCCGGAGTAGCACGATTGAGGTCGACACAAGGTGCGCGATGATGCCTTCATCAAGGTAACAATGTGATAACACCGCCATCGCCTGCCAATGGCTCGGTTTTCACCGGCACCTAGGTCTTCCCGCCTCGCTGCTGGGACTGGAAGACGGATCGCGAGATCTGCTAATCCAGCCGTAGGCCGGCCACCTTCGATGGAGAAGATGTCCACCTCCACCAAACCCAGGGCCTCCACCCCGAGTGCCCTCATGATGCAAAGTAGGCCACAGAATACCTCCGGACGACACCAGCCGACGTCGAGGAGGCGAAGACGCCACCGATCTAGGAACCCTAGATCTTGACACCATCCGCCCCGCCGCCCAGGGACCGTTGCCGTCAGAGCACTGGCCGCCACACACCCGCCATCATTGCTGGAGATCCGATGGAGCACCGCCACCAATGCCTGGACCTTGAGCCGATGCCACCATGGAAGCGACTCATGTGAGGGCTAGGGCCCCGTCGCCGCCGCGCCGCTGGAGCTTTGTCCGGCGACGGAACTGGCGGCGGCGGAGAGGAGGGGCGTGCGGGAGGGGTGGCTGGCCGGGGGCGAGGGTGATGACCTGGTGCAGCGGCGGCGCCGCCGCACGGGGTCGGGAGGATAGGACATGTTAATATGGAGTTACTCTCTTTTACGTCGGCTTTCAGTCCCTCAAATTCATTTGCATGTTCCGATGCACAGAAGGTACGCAAACTAGCTCGGTTCTACCCTAATGATATCCCGTGAAATTATTTGCTAAAGGTTGAAATGCAATTTGATAATTACATTGATGATATAAGACGAGATTATAGCTTCCAAGGCCTAGAGAGTCACTTAAGCTTGTTGAAACACAGAGGCATAAAGTCCGTGATATGGTTTACTTACTTCTCAAATTGGTATTGGTTCTATCGGTGGCGATGACAAATGTTGAAAGGGTGTCCTTGCAATGACTTCGGTAAAAACAAAGTTAACAAATAAGATAGATGATAGTCTTTTAGATGATCCTTTAATCACATACATTGAGGGGGATATTTTCTACGAAGTGGATGAACATAATATAATAAATACTTTCATGTCCTTAAGAAAGAGTAGGCCAGAGACAAGTTAACAGTAATGTCAGCTTGTTTTATGTATATTTCAGACTATTACTTGTGTTTGAACTATTTATACGATAATTTGTGCAAATTTCTAAGCTAATTTTTTAATTAGATATTACATAGTGCTTCTATACCATTTTACAAATTGTACAAACTTCCTTCCGCACCACACACAGAAAGAGTTTCCACGTGCGGTGGTGGGTTTTAATAGGTCTGATCCATACTAGTGCAATATTTTCCCAGGAACGGAGGGAGTAGGCAAGGAGGGTATATACAGTGACTAGAAGTGTGTACTTGTTTGAGTACCACACATCATCCTAAAACACAGGTTCCGTGTATGCATTGCTTCAAGTTATTTCAGAACTTTATGACTTTGACCGATTGCATATACAGTATAATACACAATATGTGATTGAGAAGAATGAGTCCACTTTACTCAACCTCAATGACTTTGATAGCAGCCACCAATGCATATCTTCATACTAAAGACACACGTAAATGTGTCCATCCAATGCTGAGATCCTGAGATGATATAAATAAGCTCCCACGATAACATTCTGGTGTAATTTAGGTAAACAAAAAAACGTGCATGCCAAGCTGTGCGTTTCGTGAATCCACGGTGTACCAATGGGCTTAGGAAGCATCAAGAACTCAGTTACCACTGAATGTTCTGGCAGACCTAATTGTAACCTATATAACTTAGTGAATTCATGGTGCAAGCAAACCGATGTGAAACTGTAGGGTATCGATGATATATGCCCACTTACATAAGGGATCGAAGGTGCCTGAGCACGAGGGAGCAATGGGGCAAATTATTAGGACATGGCAAGAGATCCAGAAACTACTGGTACAAGTTCTGTCGGCTTAGCTCGTAGTTGCAAAATCCCAAAACAAAGCTTGTAATTACGTTCTTTATTTGATGAACTTGCAGCAATGCTAGTGGCAAATTGGCAGTGACGAATGATCGAGTTATATTCTAGAGTCCTTTTTTTGTATTATGCTCGTCATAGTGACACTAGTATCATGCATATAATACCAATATATGATATCTCTATAATGCTTATATCATCTAGTAGTAATCATATTATCATTGTATTTAATTATTTATAGATCTCAATGCAACTTTTGTGTATAGGATGTATTTCCCATTAAATTATCTAGTTTCACATGCTATGATACAGTATCATAGTATGATATCACTAACACCTTTCTCTTCAATAATTACAGTGCAACATCAAACTTTTGCCAACATGACATGCATGATACTTTTTAAGATACTAGCACTATGGCTAGCCTTAGCAGATAGACTCTCTAGTCAGAATCCATTCTTCGCTATGATTGTATCGCAGAACACATATGCACTCGTCCGCCACGAACAAACCTGACTCATCCCCTTCTGAAAACCTCGCCCCTCTGTCCTCTAGACCTCGGCGGCCAGGGGATGACGACCCACCGCCGCAGTCGACGCAAAAATCCTCAAAGACTCCAGTGAGGACGTAACCGTAACGCCCCACCACTGGAGCCCGGCCCTCCATCCCCAAATTCCCATGAGGGAGGATGGCATCGAAACAACCTGCCACATTGTCACGGCAAATCTTCGGAGGCGTTTGAATCCCTGGCATTCAACAAATACAATGCCCCGGGAGATCCTCCTATGCCTTGCACCACAACCACCCTCCCTCATGCGCGCCTTAGTCGTCTGCCAGCACTAGCAAGGTCTCGTCACCGACCCCTGGTTCCTCTTCATCGGTCTCTTCCGCGGCTACCAAGGGAGGCCTACCCTCCTCGGTATCTGCGTGCCCGTGCTCCAGGTATCAAGTTCAAATCCATCTTAGGGAAACTCCAATGGACCTCCAATGGGCCTCCAAAGGCCATGCTGCAGGCTTGCACCCCAAACATGTATATTGAATTCATTGTCTCTAAGGCTAAATTAATTTAAATCTGAACACCAAAATCACTTTTCTTGCTATAATTAATTAGTTTAGGCATGTTTCAATTTTTCCTGCTTGATACGTGAGAAAATTTCAAGTGGTCTTTTCTTCCTTATTAGCTAAAACTCATTGTGAAGTAGCTAAATGTTTTCATTGTGAAGACCTGCTTGAGTTGAAATCTTGCACGATAAATAGGATGATTGTTGGTTTCATGTGCTAAGGTGATGGAACCGCTGAACAAGTAAGAACATCTTCTGCATACTTTGCAAGATTTTTGGTTGATTGATTTTTTGTATCAAAATTATCTATCTGGCTGCCCATATGGGCATCATGCACCCATAAAGTAGTGTCCATTCAACTTTGGGCACTCATGCATGTCAATAACACATGCAACAATTGAAACGATGGAGTCATAAGGCAAAATGGCTGCCCCTTTTGGGTCGTAAATGATATCCAGATGTTGCATATGGTGTTGTTGTTTTCCTATTCAGCCATGCATATAGTTCTTCTTTGGTTTAGCTGTTTTAGAGTTAGCAAGCTGAAAGCAAAACATTAGTAGCATTCACATAAGTTGCAATGTAAAAATATTCTATGGATTTAGTTCATTGTCAAAGGTAATCCTAGGAGATATAGCCAGGAAATATCTGTTATATTGTAGGACTTCGCAAAGACATCTTGTTCACAAACTGTTTTAAACCATGTGTACATTGGTCTTTTTTAGCTAAAAACTTTAGGGGAGGCTCTGACGATAGTATTTTATTAAAGAGATAAAACATGTACAAGAAGGGAGGAAAGGAGTAAATGTACAATGGGGCATAGCCCTAGGCATAACCCAAAGAAAATTACAGAGCGTCTAGCCAGGCTAAGAGAGGGGATTTTAGGTCATCCTTCATTCTGTAAGAAAGAAGGAAGATGTACCTCTTAAAAATGGACCAAGTTCTAACAGAAGGTGATGCATTCTCAAAAATAAGAGCATTCCGCTACTTCCTTTAATTCCAGGTGGCAGTGGCAAACACTTCAAAGAAGAAAGGCCTACTAAAATTGTCTCGGATAGTGGCAATCATCTCAATGAGTTCAAGGTTGTCTTCAAGAGTGGTGTCAATGGATTGCCAGTAGCCTCTACTAAAATTATAGCTCAAGAAGAGATGGTCCCTGGTTTCTAACAAACCATTATCATAGAGGCGGAAGACACCGTTGTCGTTGAGTGTAAAGATTTTCCTTATGAGCATATCTTTGGTGTTTAGGTGGTCATTAGTGAGAATCCAGAAGAAATATTTAATCATGGGAGTGCACTTTGATTTCCAGATACATGAAAAGAATGTTGGGGATGAATATGTTCGAAGGTTACGGGAACTACACAACCATATAGGTCCTTTCCATTAGTATTCTGAGT
The DNA here is from genome assembly GCA_023614405.1 of Avena insularis. Lineage (NCBI taxonomy): Eukaryota > Viridiplantae > Streptophyta > Magnoliopsida > Poales > Poaceae > Avena > Avena insularis. The sequence continues at coordinate 85,948,746 of CM042696.1, read as the reverse complement.
GGATATGGTCTGGTTTATAAGATAATTGAACTGATGGAACTCCTCAAAGGCTTGGGCAGACAGCAGGAGATGGAAAGCATCAATAGGGTTGTCCATGTCAAAAATATTCTTCACTGTAGCTAGCTTATCAATAGAGAAAGAGTGTAGCCTACGGAATCTTGCCATGAGGACATTAGAAGCCTAGTTGTCGCTCCAAAAGGGAGATGTGTTACCGGTAGCAATCGTGCATGAGGAAATCCGTTTGAACTCCGAACAAAGTTTGACAATGTCTCTCCACAATAATATTAGTGGCTTGTGGAGTGGAATTATTATAGCTTTTCTAATGTCACCAGTATAAATATTAATACCTTGTGGAGTGGAATTATTATAGCTTTTCCAAATTAGTTGGACCTAGGGAACGTTCTCCTTGTTGAAAATTTTGTTTAAAATTTTGATAAGAAGAGCCTCATTGTGGGAAGCAAGGTTACTTATACCCAGACCACCTTTTGATTTTGGCCTACATACGAGGTCCCATGCTGCCAAAGATTTGGGTCTGTTGGAATTATCCAATTTGCCCCACACCCAAATTCTTCTACCTTTATCCACAATTTCAATGGCTCCATCTGCAAGTTTGGGAGTAGAGAGATAGAAAGTGGGTAGAGAGCGAAGGATGGCCTTAGTCACCATAATTCTTCCATCAAAAGGAAGGAAGGAGGCAGTGGGAGCAAGGCAGTCATTAACCCTTGAATATAAAGGGTTGAGGCCAAGGTCTGCTTAGACCAAGCGGGAGGTCGAGATAGGTGAAGGGAAAAGTTTCTAGCTTGCATTAAAAAAGGCCCATTATATTATACTAGGTCTTACCGCTAAGGTTTCTCTGTATTTATATATACTAATCATGTGGATTGGCAACTTGGTTTTTGCTAGGAGAAGTAATGGATGTGCAGTTCTGACGAGTTTGTCGCATGGCATCAATGCATCAATGCAGTGGGTAGTTTTGTATATAGCTATCCGGAAGTATTTTATGAATGTGTGCCTTGGCCTATCTAAGTTTATAATGTAACAAGAATATAAGATGCTATATTAATTCCTAATGAAGGGGAGTTTAGCTTCCCCAACTTACAATTCTACTCAGATTTGGTTATACTATTGTATACATAGCTCTGCTTGGCCGCTCTTCCCTTCTGCCAAGGCAGTTTTAGAGCTCATTTCTGACTTCGTTAACCACCAAGTGTAACTTACCGGACAAGTTCGTGGCCGGAGGCATTATTGCCAAGCTTCCTCCTTCTTGGAGGAACTTTGCTACCTCTCTGAAACATAAGAGACAGGAGTTTTCTGTTTCGGATCTCATCGGATCTCTTCATGTTGAAGAAAAGACGAGAGCAAAAGATACACGTCCTCGAGGCTTTGATGGAAGTTCTAGCGCACATGTAGTGCAGAAAAACAACTTCCAGTCCCACAAGTTCAAGAATAAGAACAGGTCTGATGGCAAAGGAAAGTTTGATGGCAAAAACAAGGCCGCACAGACTACCAACTTCAAGAAGAAGACTGAGTATAAGAAGAAAGGATCCTGCCATGTCTGTGGTGATCCTAATCATTGGGCTCCTAGCTGCCCCAATCGCTTTGACAAGCGTTCACATGGAAATAGTGGCAAGTCCGCTAATGTTGTCCTTGGTGATATTGAGATGAAGGATGTTGGGTACGGTATATTTCCCACTGTTCTTTCAGTTTGTAATTCACCTGATTGGTGGATAGACACTGGTGCAAATATACATGTATGTGCTGATATTTCCATGTTCTCTTCTTATCAGGTCGAACGGGCTGGCTCCGTGCTGATGGGAAACGGCTCACGTGCTTCTGTTCAAGGTGTTGGTACGGTGGATCTGAAGTTTACTTCGGGGAAGATCGTACAACTGAAGAATGTGCACGTTCCCTCAATCAATAAGAATCTCGTCAGCGGATCTCTTCTGTGTCGAGATGGTTTTAAGTTAGTCTTTGAGTCCAATAAAGTTGTAGTTTCTAAGTGTGGACAATTTGTTGGAAAGGGTTATGAGTGCGGAGGCTTGTTCCGCTTATCTTTGTCAGATTTATGTACTCAAGTTATTAATCATGTTTGCAATGATAGTGAGTCCAATATTTGGCATTCACGACTTTGTCATATTAATTTTGGGTGCATGACGCGGCTTGCCGATATGAATTTAATTCCGAAATTTACTACTGTCAAAAGTTCCAAGTGTCAAGTATGTGTGCAAGCTAAGCAACCTCGCAAGTCTCACAAGACTGCCGAGGTACGAGATTTGGCACCACTGGAACTAATACATTCAGATCTTTGTGAGATGAATGGTGAGTTGACAAAAGGTGGAAAGCGATATTTCATGACTTTAATTGATGATTCCACTCGATACTGTTATGTGTATCTTCTGAAATCTAAAGATGAAGCTTTTAATCACTTCAAAATCTATAAAGCTGAATCAGAAAATCAACTTGATCGAAAGATTAAGCGACTTCGGTCTGATCGTGGTGGAGAGTATTTTTCCAACGAATTTGATTCTTTTTGTGCGGAGCATGGTATTATCCATGAGAGGACGCCTCCCTACTCACCTCAGTCAAATGGGGTGGCCGAAAGAAAGAACCGTACTCTAACTGATTTGGTTAACGCCATGTTAGATACATCGGGTCTATCCAAGGAATGGTGGGGGGAGGCGATAAAGACTGCGTGTCATGTCCTAAACCGTGTTCCCAAAAAGAACAAAACCATTACTCCATTTGAGGAATGGGAAAGGAAAAGGCTGAAACTCTCCTACTTACGAACTTGGGGTTGTTTGGCGAAAGTGAATGTGCCGATACCCAAGAAGCGCAAGCTTGGACCAAAAACCGTGGATTGTGTCTTTCTGGGATATGCATTTCATAGCATTGGCTATAGATTTTTGATAGTGAAATCTCAGGTATCTGACATGCATGTTGGTACAATCATGGAGTCGAATGATGCGACTTTCTTTGAAGACATCTTTCCCATGAAAGATTCGTCTAGTTCATCAAATCAGGAGATGCCTAGTTTATCTAGTCAAGAATTAATCACAATTCCTGAACCCACCATTTCGATAGAACACCCTGATAATCCTATGGAGGATAACAGTGAAGCTCCTACCAGAAGTAAGAGACAAAGGACTGCGAAGTCCTTTGGTGATGATTTCATTGTATACCTCGTGGATGATACTCCCACTTCTATGTCAGAAGCTTATGCATCTCAAGATGCTGACTACTGGAAAGAAGCCGTTCGCAGTGAGATGGATTCCATCATAGCAAACGGAACTTGGGAAATTACTGATCGTCCTTATGGGTGCAAACCTGTAGGATGTAAGTGGGTGTTTAAGAAGAAGCTTAGACCTGATGGTACTATTGAGAAGTATAAGGCACGCCTTGTTGCCAAGGGTTATACCAAGAAAGAAGGCGAAGACTTCTTTGATACTTATTCACCTGTGGCTAGATTGACCACCATTCGAGTACTGCTATCCTTGGCTGCCTCGCATGATCTTCTCGTTCATCAAATGGACGTTAAGACGGCTTTCCTAAATGGAGAGTTAGATGAGGAAATTTATATGGATCAGCCGGATGGATTCGTGATAGATGGTCAACAAGGCAAGGTGTGCAATTCTTGAAGTCTCGGTATGGTCTTAAGCAAGCACCTAAGCAGTGGCATGAGAAGTTTGAAAGGACTTTAACTGATGAAGGCTTTATTGTAAACGAAGCTGACAAGTGTGTGTACTATCGCCATGGTGGGGGCGAGGGAGTCATCTTATGTCTGTATGTTGATGATATACTGATATTCGGGACCAATATTAATGTTATCAATGAGGTCAAAGACTTTCTATCTCGTTGTTTTGAGATGAAAGATCTAGGAGTGGCTGATGTGATATTGAACATCAAGCTGCTGAAAGATGATGATGGTGGGATAACACGCTTGGTCTCACTATGTGGAGAAGATCTTGAGTCGTTTTGGGTATAGCGAATGTAGATCCTCCTACACCATATGATCCTAAGCGTGTTGGTTCGAAAGAATCAGGGAGATCCTAAGGATGCTAAAGATCAGCTAAGATATTCTCAGATTATTGGCTCGCTTATGTATTTAGCCAGCGCTACGAGGCCTGACATCTCCTTTGCTGTAAGCAAGTTAAGTCGATTTGTCTCAAATCCTGGAGATGTTCATTGGCAGGCCCTTGAAAGGGTTTTGCGTTATTTGAAAGGCACTGCGAGCTATGGGATTCACTACTCCGGGTATCCAAGGGTACTTGAAGGGTATAGTGACTCAAACTGGATTTCTGATGCTGATGAGACTAAGGCCACGAGTGGTTATGTGTTTACACTTGGTGGTGGCGCTGTTTTCTTGGAAGTCTTGCAAGCAGACCATCTTAACGAGGTCAACTATGGAAGCAGAACTCACAAGACATTAGACACGACCCTTTGTTGAAGCAGAGTGGCTTCGTGAACTCTTGATGAACTTACCTGTGGTTGAAAAACCAATACCCGCAATCCTTATGAACTGTGATAATCAAACTGTGATCATAAAAATAAACAGTTCTAAGGACAATATGAAGTCATCAAGACATGTGAAGAGGAGATTGAAATCTGTCAGGAAAATGAGAAACTCCGGAGTTATTGCATTGGATTATATCCAAACATCTAAAATCTGAGATCCCTTCACAAAGGGTCTATCACGTAATGTGATAGATAATGCATCGAGGAGATGGGTTTGAGACCCACATTTTGAGTTGCTCAGTGGTAACCGCTCTATGTGATCGGAGATCCCGTGAAGTAGAGTTGGGAGACAAGCTGTTGGTCAACTGGGAGGAGAGTATCCTTATAGCATACTACCACTCCGTATAGATGCAATACTCTCCTATTCTGCATGGCAGGTTGGTATTTACCTTAATGTGTTCTGAGTGGCTTGTTTAAGCAAAGATGTTGTCTGTAGAACATCTTTTGAAGAACACACCTATATGAGTCCTGTCAAACGTCATGATCCGTGAGAGTTGGGTGCTCTCTAATAAACTCATGAAAGGCCATGGAGTATGACGATAAGCTCCAAACTGCGGAGAAGCTTCACTGGCAGCCCTGTCGGTCTAGACCTTATGTGAAACTAGTGTGCACCAAACTTGTAGTTCAAGGCATAGTCCACTATTCAAGTTGCAATCTAGTGTAGCATGAAGTTCTAAGTGGAAGTTCAACTTAACAGTCTCCACCTCGCACCGGTATATAAACAATGCTCTGAAACTGATTGATGTGATGTGATGATATGTGCCTATGAGAATTTGTGGGGGATTGTTGGAATTTGGGTGTGGGCCTTGGCCCATAGCCTAATACAAATTCTGAAATTCTCTTGGCCCATTCATGCCTAGCAAGGGGTGGCACCAAAGTTTAGTCCCACCTTGCTAGTTTAGAGGGAGTTGGACCAATATATATAGTGGAGTGTTTCACTACCTCCTAAAGAGAGTGAAGAGGAGTGGCATACACGCGCTCCTCCTCCTCCGCCGCCCGCCTCGCCACGACGCGCGCGCGCGCCGCGGTTTGCGGAATTGTGCCTCGGTGCCGATCTTATCTGCGAGTTATTTTTCTGTCAACCGTTTCCGGTTTTTCCGGAAACGTGGGCTGTTACTACTCGGACGTGGACTACGCCCCACGTCTTACGCCTATATATAGACGGCCTTAGGCTAAAACCCTAATACGAGAAAATACGCATCTCTCTGCCTCCAGAACCTTGCGCCGCCGCTACACCTTCTCCATCCCCTCTTCCGGCGTGCACCGGACGACGGGACAGTAGGCCTCTGGAACCACCGCCTCTCGTGAACCTGTACGGGTGAGGGGCGATCAGGTTTATGGGGAGCACGTATGCGCGACTACTGACGGCATCACGTCGACCGACCACTCCTTCCCCGACGAGGACTTCTTCCCGGACATCAGCAGCCTCTACATCGACGCCATGGCTGACGACACTGGTGTCAACCTCAACCCCAACCTGAACGCGAATCCGATTCCTCCTCCAGCACCGTACGTAATCTGCTCCTATCTAGTTCAGTTTCTGTTGCAGTTTCTTGTACTAGCTCTTGGAATAGATGTGATCCGTTTATTCTGGTTGAATATGATCTGTTCGTTTGTTCTGCTAGTATACATGATTAGATTAATTCTAGCACTTATAGTCATGATTTATTATTACTTATTTCGGATTAAATATTATGGTAATTTGCTTATATTTTCAACAGTAAGTTCTCACTTCCTTGATCAGAGTGTACTACAGACATCTAACCATTTATTACCACGTGCACGCGCGAGATAGAAGTACATAGGTTTGAGGGAAGCAATCACAAGAGCTTCGTCGAGTCATCCCTATAATAGACAATGGAATAAATCAAGCAAAGTTCATGTCAAACAAACGGGACTCTTTATAGGAAATAATCATAGCCAGTCCTGGTTGTTATCTCATTAGTAAGACACACCAAATGTCACTGAAATATTAAGCAATATGCATGATTAACTTCCACTTTCAAAAGTAACCGACATCAATATCCTCATACATCGCATTCACTTCCAAAAACAGCTTCAAGGTGACCTCATGTATTGTACATGCTTTTCTTTTGAATAACATGGGGATCACTCCCAAGTTTCATTACCTTAATGAAAAACGTGTGATAAGGTTCGGCATAATGTTATTTTTTCAAGTTTAGAAAGTTTCAGGAAGCCTCAAAAGGGAAAAACAAAAGAAAACTAAAAGCATTCTTCTGATTGATTGCGTTTGTGTTGAACGAGCTTGTCCATTTAAGAACAGAAAACACATCCCACTTGTTTATGTATATTCATCTTCTTTGATTTGTTCCTGTCTATTACTCTATTGCAAGAAGCTACGCCACATCAAACTTTTGAAGTCTAATGGAATTACTAGTTTCCACACAACAGTTGACCGGTCCTGAGATTTTCGGGCCCCTGGGCAAAACTAAATTCTGAGGCCCCTTAATATAAGAATCGAAAAATAATCAATATGTATGTATTTATGAAATATTATCGATCAACACTTAAATGCAACCAAAACCAATATTTCTATCAATATTACTTTAGAATTTTCCTTTTGCATTCCTAGATACAAATTCAGCCATGATGTTAACAATATCAATTTCATCCAATCGTTTGAAAATGAATGTAAGGTAGACAGCTAATAACCTACTAGATCAACCTGATAAACTTTTACTGATTATCACGTTGTACTCACAAATCAGAAACCCAAATAATATATCTCTCTAAATAATATCTAACCAATTGAATTTAGTAATGGTCTTGTTACAACAACAAAGATTCTATTTGTAATCATCATAGATAATTATGTATTAATCAAGTAAAATTTAATCATCGGGCCAACATTAGGGCATATGATAGAAAATTAGAGACATGCCTTTCTCTCAATTCTCTAGAATTCCCTTGTCGCAGTTGCGGGTCTTCTCTCGAAACTCAGCCTCATGCGTGTAGCGGGTGTAGGCCACCAATGGTAGAGCTTTCGGTACTTGGGTCTGGCCGAAGAAATCAGACAGGTTGGAACTTGGTAGAAGAGAAACTGCGAACAGGGGCAGCGCGGTGCCTTAGAGCATCTCCAGCCGGGAGCCCGGCTATTGGACGTGTCGGATAGGTTCGTGTGTCCATCTGCGTCCCTAAAACCGTGTTCGGTCCGGTGTGGTCCAATACTTTGTCCAGCGCGTCCAGCTACGTCCCTAAGGCAGTGTTTGGTCCGGTGTGGTCCATCTCCACCAGTGCGTCGCTGGTAGCCGCCACCGGTAGCCGCGGTGGCCGCCCTTAGATTAGGTTTAGTTTTTAGTTTAAATTTATGTTTAGTTAAATTTCATTCAAAGTTACTAAAATATCCATGAAATATAAGTTTAGTCAGAATTTTCTCAAACTCTTAAGCTCCCTAAAGGCCAGCGTTCCCTGGTCCATCAACAACCACACTAACCCCAAGGAGTCTCCTAGGTTGCCAACGATGCATCTAGTTTTGTGGCCCATCAACAACCACACTAACCCCAAGTCTAAACACACTTACCTCACACCACCACGGCTAGCGACCATGGGCGATAGCATGGCGGAGGCGGTTGGGAAGTAGAACGCTGGTGGGGATTGGAGCCATCTGTGGTGCCTCTATGGGAGCATGGCGTCTGACGGTGCATAGTGGCGGCGCTCCGGTTCCTGTAGTGGGCGCGTCCATCCCCAGCTTCTCAGTCATCGTGCGGTGCTCACTCTCACTTGCCATGCTCACTCTCACTTGCCATGGTCGAATCTAACGAAACTGACAAAAATCATCCAAAAAGGTTCCAACTTTTAACACGGTTTTGAGAAGATGCAATGCATGAAACCCAGTGTAGATGGTCAGAATAGAACCCCATCATCGAAGTGCGTCTTTTTCATGTAGAGCTTCTTGTGAAGCGAAGCATGTTGTGTTGATTATAAGAGGTTAGATAAGAGTGTTTGAGAGAGGAGAGAGAACGAGCTCATCTTAAACCTCACACACTTGAGAGAGCTACAGATGAACTCCTATACCTCCAGCGAAACGAAAATCTTGCAACATGAAAGTTGTGGAGAATAGCGAGATCTAACTACTCCTGGAAGGAAACTTCAAAGAAAATCTTCCAAAAAGATTCAACTTTGACCTTGATTCTGAGAAGATACAGTTCACGAAACTCGGTGTCGATAGTCGGAATGGAATCCCATCGTCGTTGTGCATCTTTTGAGCTTGTTTTAAATAGGAGCATATTTGTGCTAATTAGAAGTGATTATGGATGAACACGTTTATAGAGGAGAGAGAAATCAAAAACACATGCTAGACATAGGCTTTGTGCTCTACAGGGTCTGGCTCCACGAAAACTGTCGACATGGCTGGAGGCTGCTTTGGGCAGCGTGCAGACCACGACTTAGGATAAACCCAAGCATCTAACCAGTCAGTTTTTAGCTCCGACAGGCCTGACTGGACTCCACGGAGCCTACCAAATGCGTCCTTAGGGACGCAACGAGATGCTATTGCATACTCCCTCTTTCCTAAATTTGGACGATATTAGGTTTGGTAAAATCAATCTTTATAAAGTTTGACCAAATCTATATAAAAACATACTAACTTTTCTAATATTAGATGCATATAATATAAAAATATAGTTCATGATGATTCTAATAACATTGAGTTGTTATTTTAGATGTTTATACTATTTTCTAGATATACAGTCAAAATTTATTAAATTTAACTTTGATTAAAAAACTAGCATGATGGCCCACGCAAATGCGAGGGCATTGCCTTAGTTGTGTCGAAAGTGATTGAGATATAATATTCACAATATGCTAAAATAATACCAATTCATAATCATAAAATACTTCTTAATATATGCCACATGTGAATGAAACATTTATATCATCTTCTGTAGGGGATTTCCCGTGATATTCCTGGCAAAACAAATTATCATATATTTTATATAGAGAGTGTTTGACCATTATGTCATTTGTAAAGACATGGTACTATTGATGATGTGTGTTTTTGTGTATGGAAATACACCACTACATCGAATTACAATTTTGAACGCGATTTTACCATAGGTCTTATGTTAGATGAGTACGCGATGTCAACTTTAGTTTGCCGGTTAGTGCATCTTGAAAGATCAGATAATGTGCATAAAAATTATAATGAAAGAATAAGTGCATCTTACATGAATCATAAGAGTTTTTAATCCCAACAAACAGCTACACAAAGCATACATGATACGGATGCATCATATGAAGAATCTATAGTCCTAATAAAAAATAAGAAGAAACACAGAAAGGTAGATATTTATGCAGGTACTACCTGATAACAGAGAGAAAGACTACAGAGCACTCTTCAGTTATGTAGATTACTCTGAATCATTATGAATAGCATACATTGATTCTTATTCTCAGACTGCTCTCTCAGCTATTTCTAATTCCAGTTTCGTGTTGTATATAAGCTTAAACCCATTGGCGATAAAAAAAAGCCATATAAACTGAATGCTTGTAATCACAAATACTATAATAATGAAGAAAAAACCTGTAAGCTAAATCCAAGCAAAACCATCAAGTAATACGTAAATGTGTATTAGGATGTGTAAGCAGCATGGTCATGCTGTCGGGCATCATCGCAACACTTCACCATATATACGCTCCAGACATCATTTCTCTTGTCGTATACTGCTTACGACACAACTCACATGGTTTTCTTGATGTGTAGTCACGCTCCCAAATGTTCACCTCCAACACTTATTCCTCATCTTTTTCATGGACTAATCTCCCCATAACTACAAATGGTGAGCCATCAAATAAATAGTCCCTCCGTCCTAAAATAAGTGACTTTGATTTGTCCAATTTAAATGTATCTATACACTAAAGCGTGTCTAGATACATACAAAATTAGGCAATCTGAATCATTTATTTCACGACAAAGGGAGTAGATTGCTTCAACCTCAATTTAATTGGCCTACGTGCATGGAAACCTTGGAGATCGATCTTACCTACTGGGTCTTGATGAGGCAAAGCGTCTGAGCAATCTTGCATTACCGTGTGTACAATGCATGCATGTGTCAAGCAAGATCGAAACCTTGATTAGCCACTGAGATGCGCATGCAATTGGAACAGTTTGGCTGTTAGCCTCCGATTAGATGCGCAATGGAGATCGTCGGCCGGCCGGAGGCACCAGGTTGAATTCCGTTGCGGCGCACGTGAGGAATCCTACGGAGGATGTAACCTAGTTTTTTTATTATATAGAGGAGGAGGCCCGTACGTAGCTAACCTTATTAGTGTTTTTCAAAGGATAACCTCGTTAGTTAGATAGATTTTAAAATTATATGGGGCATTGGGTCCGGCTACTATGCCTTTCCTACATGGTGGTCAATATACCTGACAGGCTGTACCGGATTAACGTCACGTGTATCTGAACAGGAGGTGTTAAGAACTCTGTCTATAAAGTTACGCATTCTCTCGTTAAATCTTAACAGTAAATACTAAATCCAATGGATAAAAATAATTTTGATGATGTGGATCGACGTGGTGTCTCGAAACAGCCCCTTATATTGCTTTTAGTATATAATAGATATACGTCTAATTTAGAAAGGAGGGAGTACTAAGTTGGACCGTCCAAAGGAGATCAATCGTCGACGCTGGACAGCAGGCTATCTGCCGACTTCTACAGGCTTCCTGCCAGTACACGGGGACGGACATACTGGGGGCCATAATATTCAGGGCCCGCGCACCCTGCCCCGGGGCCGGGCCTGACAACAGGGATAAACACAATGTGTCGCCACTCACAGTTTATTATTCCACAGACAGCATAATAATCATGTTTGATCTGATTTAATGTAATAAGTCGTCATTCCTGACCAGAATAGATTAATCTCACCTTCCTATTTCCCCTTCTAATCTTCTAGACCACAATAAAAAAATACTACAGTATTTCTTTTATGATAATCCTGCTTATATTTCTGAACTTGGATCTCACATTTACACAAAGGAACTAGGTTCAGGCTCGGAGTTCAAACTATTCGAACCATTCCTGGGAGGAAAGCCATTCCACTGACACATATCCTTCTTTCTTTCATGAACCGGGTAATCCTTAGGATTGAAATCCATATTCGCGCAACTGACTAGATAGTGACACGTGCGAGTCCAAACAGAATAAACATGCCTGTTTTGAGAAAATCTAACTATCCATGGTCTCAACATGGTCTATAAAAATTGTAGCTTCTCTGCAAAAGCAAACGATGTTCCCTAGTCATTCGGTTTTTCGGAATGCTAGGGGCGAGAACTATAGCTTGGCGGACCAGACCTACTAATGTATCAAACCTTCTAGAGAACTCGTGTGTACCCCTTGTTCACCCGGAGTATCTAGTACAGATACCATGGGATGATTAGTTCTAAGGTGAAGCGACTTTGTTCAATGTACTTTCCCCATGCCGCTCATTCCAATCGTTTGAGAGTTAGATGCTTGTGTTTTATAATCACCTCCTTGTCTATAGAGCAAGATCTAGTCCACTCAGGTTATCAACTAAATATTTATCAAGTATGGGACGGTATTAGATTTAGCTAAATGAAAATTGCAAACAATCTATATAGTGGTTTCTATATCATGAGATTTGACAAGAGGTGAACCCAGCTGGATTGAAGCTGCAAATTGGGAAATTTTAGAAGTAAGGGAGCCTCGAGCCTCGAGCCATTGGCGCTATTTGACACCTAGGGTGTAGAATAGTTATTCTTCACCCACCATTTATCTTTCAACCGTACATGATTTTTATGTCACGTAAATTTTCTCTTACTTCGGAAGTCAAGAAGAACATAAGAAAATTTAGACATGTCGAATTTTTTTTGTTTACATGCCGTATAAAAATACGACGTAAAATACGTATTTTCTATATTTTTTACACTAAAATGACTCATAAATTGTATTTTTATGTCCATTTTTTTGCGTTTCTGATGAATATGAACATAATTATTAGTATATACAAAACATATATTTTTAAATGTGAGAACATAAAAATATGTGGGGTGCAAAATAACTATTTTGCACCATATATATAAAGGTCTAAAGGAGGTCGTATTTGGGAAGTTGGGAGATGCAATTATATAGGTGACTTTACAGAAGGGAACAAGGAGATGAGTTGTCACTTTGCATATACTACAGTACAATAGTATATAGGAAATTGTTAGATGAGTTGTACAAGTAACTCTTAGTCTATGTTTGCTATAGTGGTAGATTATAATAATCAAGTTTTGGAACCAACTACTTCCTATTATGCCGTTTGGCTTCTTTAAAAAAAAACATGCCATTTGGCTTTCATAATAATTATCCTTTGACTAATGCTTTGTTATTCGGCCTCGATCGTTGGTAACCTTTTTCCTAGATTGATCTACGTCATCAAACCACATAAGCATAGGTGTCCAAGGTGACCCCAACAAAAGCTACATTTTTTCAGTCCTCTTTTTTATGCCGGACGTACACACGGTTGTCGTCCAAACAAACAAAAGCGACTATGTTAGTGGAAATTGGCCAAAAGGAAGAGCTTCACCCACAACCTTGCACACATGTGGGATATCATAAAAGGGGGAAATAAACATTAATACGATATCGATAAAATGCACCGTTAGAGAAATAAGTGTGCAAACATGTCCATAGAACACCTAGACCCACAACCGTCACACCTAAGATACGTTGTCGACCCGATGCCATACGACTCGACATGATTTCCTAGGTTATTAAGGCACAGACTCCCTTAACGACTTGTATCAAAGTTGTACAAATATACTTGATTTTTGTAAAAAAATTCAACGGCGGTGGAAAAAGTGGATATTGGGAGGAGAATCCAAATTAAGCTCCGCATATCAATAAGATGCATCTTCTTTTGTCAGAAGCTAATCTGCAAAGGTCTAAGAGCAAGTGCAATAGTAGAGCCAGCTGTTGGCTATAAGCCATGTCCATATCATCTAGAGTCAATCTAATAGCCAACATGTATAATAGTTAGATGTTAAAATATATAATTTTATTAATGTATGACCCACTTTTCACTCTCACATAGTGCCTAGAAGCACGTGCTGTAGCTGGCTCTTAACTAAGCACTCACTCCTCTTCTCTCTCATCCAACTAAGCACAAATATACTATTTTAAGTCCTATAGTCTGCTGACTGGACCTTATTATACTTGCTCTAACAATTTCCTATATCGACAAATACTCGCCTATATTTCGCTAATTCTTAAGAACCAGCAAAATATTGGGAGTAGTTACTAGTACTATGTAGCATGGAGATCCATCAAAGTTACCATGCATTAGCAACATTAATTAAGCACATTGGCCATAGGCACGTGTGTCCACTTGATAGGGATAGGTGCAGTCTTTGAGCAAACATTAATTAAGCACATTGTATCTATGCATTGGTTCTTTTTTTTGCGGGCAATGCATTGGTTTTTGTAACCTTAAATTTAATTAGCAAAAGCATTATTTGTTACGTACTCCCTCCGTTTCAATATATAAGATGTAACATTATTTTATTAGTATTATTTGTTTATTAGCAAAAACATCTTATAATATGCAACGGATGGAGTACTTTTGAAGGTGGTTGTTTTTTCACTCAACTAAGAATTAGCGAAAGCACTATTTGTCGACAAGCGAGGAAGGTCTAACAATAACTCCAAGTGCACGATTGTTTGAGGTTAATACATTACATATTTAATGTCCTATGCATTACACAAGGCTGGTTATAGTGGGAGTATCATATCACTAGTATCATGCAGATGATACTACCGTATGATACTACCCCTATAGTGCTTAATATCATCTAATTGTATCATAGTCATATGGTTAATTATTTGTAGAATCTCAATGCAATTTGATGTACAAGATGTACCTGATATTAATTTCTCTTGTTACATGTGCTATGATACGGTATCATATTATGATACCGTATCATATTATGATACCACTAGCACCTCTCTCTTCATTAATTATTATCACATTATTATTTTACCAAGATAGCATGCATGATATCATATTATGATATTACCACTAGGACCAGCCTAATAAACAATCTAGTACTGTTGATAAGGACAAATTCACTTTACTCAATCTCGATTACTTTTATGGCAGACACGAGTGCCTATCTTCGTATTAAAAGTGTATTTAAATGTACATCCAGCGCCGAGATGATACAAATAACATCTCCAGGGAACACTTCTGTGTAATTTAGTTTATATTTTTTTTGGAGATAGGTAATTTAGTTGGACAAAAAATCGTGTATAGCATTATGTGCCAATGCGCTTGGGAATCATCGAGAATTCAGTTACCAGCTGCCAGAGATCTGCTAGCTGTCCTAATCGTAATAACCTTATAATGTAATTTGGTGAATCCGTAGTGCAAGCAAAATGATGTCCAGCCGAGGGTATCCGTGGTCTATTACGTGCGGGGTCCATTGTGTGCGACCACGAGGGAAATGAGGCAAAGAGAACTGCTATACGTACGATGATTTTCGTATGATTCCTGTCCGACAAAGTAATCCAACCGTGTGAGAGTCTAGCTCATCGAGGATCTGACGGTTCGGACTGATTTCGTACGCACGTCGGACACCAAAGGATCGTACGCAGATCAATTTCGTGAGGCAAAGAGAACTTAGGAAGCTACATGTTTCGTCGGCGAGCTCCCCGTTGCAAATTCTCAAAACAGAGCAAGTGCTAGTTTCTTTACTCGACAGACATAATTAAGAGCTAGTACATTGTTTAGGCGACCTCCTGGGAAGAACTGGTTGGCAGCCTCTATGAGTTCTATCTTCGTATTAAAATTGCATGTAAATGTACATCCAGTGCCGAGATGATATAAATAACATCTCCAGGGAACACTTTTGTGTAATTTAGTTTTTTTTCTGGAGATGTGTAATTTAGTTGGACAAAAAATTGCATGTAAATGTACATCCACGGCGAGTTTTATTTTATAATAACTAACATGTAATCTACCTTGCTAATTGTCGATGAGCGAGTGCCTCGTTTTGGCACCCGAGGCTCCATGGAGCTCGTTTTTTGAAAAGTTCGAAAATATTGAATTTAAAGCTTTAAAAAATCCAAAAGTAATACTAGGTTGTAAGCAATGCTGATTTATTCTACTTGTGTGTAAATATTTAATACGAAATGTCTTATATTCTGTCCACGGAAAAATGACAAAGATGTTAATCTGGGTGCATGAACCGTGCACCTTGTGAATCTTTCAAAATTTGTCCAATTTGTTTTCTTATAGCTGAGCCTAAATATAAAGTATTTCATATTAGAAATTTACAAGCTCGTAGTGCACATAGTTTATACATCCGGGTAATGTTTTTAGATATTTTTTTTGAAACTTTAAATCAAGTTTTTTCAAAAATTTAAAACAAAAGACTCCATGGAGCTCGTTTGCCAGAGCCATTTTCGTCTGATGAGTAGACATGTACAAATGGCAGTGGCAGATTGGCAATGATAATGATCGGACAAACTTTCCTTTTGTGTGGTGGCATTGCCATCTACTCCAAAATATCAGCCTAAGAATTATTTACCTCAGAATTTCATTACTACTAGTAGCGGTGCACCACCTGGTGAACTCAGAAATCCGCATCCATTCTTCACTGCCCAAAACCTCGCTCATTATTATCTAATAAAAAAAAACTCGCTCCTCTGTCCTCTAGGCCTCGGCGGCGAGGGGATGACCCACCATCGCAGCCCCCGCCAAAATCCCCAAATCGACTCCAGAGAGGAGGTGGCCGTAATGCCCCGCCGCCGGAGCCCGGGCCTCCATCCCCAAATCCCCGCGAGCGAGGATGGCGTCGGAACGACCCGCCACGTCCGTCGCCGCCGCGGCAAATCGCCGGCGGCACCTGAATCCCTGCCGTTCAACGAAGACATGCTCCGGGAGATCCTCCTCCGCCTCCCGCCGCAGCCCTCCTCCCTCCTGCGTGCCTCCGCCGTCTGCAAGCACTGGCGAGGCCTCGTCACCGACCCCCGGTTCCTCCGCCGCTTCCGCGCCCACCAACGGAAGCCGCCCCTCCTCGGAGTGTGAGTACGGATAGATATATTGTGGATATGGATTATTTCACACAAGACATACTTGAGTTTGATTTGGATAGGCAGAGTCTAGCTGTGACCAAGGGCCCTCCATGTCTTAATGGCTCCATCGTGCATCAGATAATCCAGGCAGAAGATGGTGCTGTTGGTCTCCTTATATATCTGCACGGTAGATTCGAAGTGTGGCAGAGAAAGGTCAATTGTCATGGTGGTACTGCTTGGTTGCTGCAGAAAACCTTTCAAGTTCATAATGTTCTTGGGCTCCCTTCTCAGATTGGATCGGCAACAGAGATGGAAATACTGGGGTATGATGAGGATAATGGTGCACTTTTTTTATTGGTGTCCTCCAGTGTCTACATGGTTCAACTTATGTCGATGCAGTTCAGAAAACTTGATGGATGCTTGCATGCCAGCAAATGTCATCCTTTCACAAGTTTCTGTGCACCAGGTGATTGCTCACCCTTAGTCCTTGTATTCAGGTAGTAAGCAGACTTGGTGATGTTCTATACATAGTTGATGGAATATACCTTCGATGTGCTTCCCAAGTGTTCACTAACAACTTATACTTAGTTAGAAATTCTTCCTTTACTAGGTTGGCAAACTTGTAACCGTATTGCTTTCTTATTTCTTCAGTCTTTCGAGGTACCAAATCAAATGTCCAAGTGAGTAATTCAGTTGGTGTGTTTGGAACCTCAAAGCTTGTTTTATTCTTTTGTCCAGTACTATCTGTTTTGATCTTGCTACTAATGTCATCTCCATAAAAACAACTTTCCTTGATTTTTTTACCTTCTGAAATAAATAGTTCTTTTGTCACTTGTTGAAGACCCTGGATGTAAGCTTGCACCACACAAAAATAAAGTGAATTTATTGTCTCTAATAAGCCAGATTTATTTAGAGCTGATCACCAAAATCACTTTCGTTGCTAGAATTTATTATTTTTGGCATGTTTCAATTTTGTCTGCTTGATATGTGGAAAATTCTACTCCCTCCGTCCAGAAATAAGTGACTTGGATTTGTCTAGATTTGAATGTATCTAGACGTGTTTTAGTGTATAGATACATGCGAATCTAAACAAATGAAAATCACTTGTTTGTGGACGGAGGGAGTAGAATTTATTAGTATGGAGTAGCTAAACCATATTTCAGGAATGGTCTTGGTGTTCTAAAGCGTATGTGGTTTTGTTTATCTATTGTTAGTATCAACAGTGGATTATAATACATCTAGTTTTTCTAAAGTTATGTTTGTCAATTCATCTATTTAACCGACTCATTGTTGCATTATCTTATCCATATACCTTTTCCTCATAGTTATTAATTGCCTGACTTGTAGGCATAGCCATTCATGATTGATGTGATGGAGCTGAAATATTGCATGATACATAGAATGATTGTGGATTTCATGTGCTGAGATGCTAGAATGGTTCAACAGGTAAGAACATCTTCTACATCGTTTATGAGATCTTTGATTGATTGATTTTTTGTATAAAGAGTATCTATCTGGCTGCCAACATGCGCAGCATGAACCTACAAACCATTGCCCATTCAGCTATAGGGACCCATTCATGTCAATAACACATGCAGCAATTAAAAGGATGTTGCTTTATATTACCTCATTGTGCCTATTTGCCATGCCTAGAGTTATCCCTTGGTTTAGCTGTTTCAGAGCCGGCAAGCTGAAAGCAAAAAATCAGTAGCATTCAACTATACCACTCCAATAAGTTGCAATGTCAAAATACTCAAGGATTTACTTTGCTGTCATACTCATAGGTAATCCTAGGAGATAGGCATGAATAAGGATATTTGTTATATTTTACGACTTTGCACAGACATCTTGCTCAAACTGTTTTTAACCATGTGTTCTGCAGGCCATATGCATCGATTGATGCAGAGGCCAGGTGTTACTATTAGGTTTTTGTCTGTATTTGTATCTACTAACAGAGTAGCAATTTTGTTTTCTCCAGGTGAAGTAATGGCTGATGTAGTTCCCTTAGTTGGTCGCAATTCATCGACGCAGTTGACAGTGGGTATATACGCGAACTTGCTTAGTATGCGCCGTAATCTATTCCAATGTAACATGATG
Source organism: Avena insularis (assembly GCA_023614405.1). NCBI lineage: Eukaryota > Viridiplantae > Streptophyta > Magnoliopsida > Poales > Poaceae > Avena > Avena insularis. The sequence continues at coordinate 85,930,100 of CM042696.1, read as the reverse complement.
ATATTCTAATGTGACACGATGATATATTAATACGGAATGAAGGGAAGTTCAGGTTCCCCAGCTTATAATTCTACTCAGATTTGGTTGTATCAGTTGTGTTTGTCAGCTCTTCTCTTTGTTTTGCAGCGTTTTTATTTACTTGGTTGATGGAAGAACAATTTCTCGCAAAACAGTAAGGACATGCTCATTTTCTTCTGCAGATCGTGTCAGATATTAACAAAGTCCAACCACTGTTACAAAATTACTTATGTTCCTGAGGAATACTGTTACACTTATTGTGTGGAAGTATACATATATCATGAAAATTGTTGGTTAACATCGAGACATATCATAAAGTTTCACAGGGACCATATCCGTATCTACCAGAAAATAAAGGCGTGGTTGTTCTAGAAAAGAAACTGGGAAAACTCACGCAGAGAACCTGTTGCTTATCTCCAATAATCACAACACACTGAATAATCAAGAGAAATTCACCAGGCAGTATTTACCACTTGATGCAAGCAAGGAAAACAAGTTTCGCCCCTTTTCAATCATACACAAATCTGCAAAAGTTGCAGCCTTTGACCTGCATGATTGTACCCTCACAGATGCAAGCAGAGCCTGGTGCTCTGCAAAAAGTAGGATTCACAAGATACTTCCACACATACTACACTTTATAAAGGAGAAGCTCAATCATTGAGAGCAGCAGATCTTTCTCATTGATCACAATCCACCACACAGCAGCACACATGTTCTTGAGATGCACCCAACTCCAAAAGATGCATCTAGTGATATACATTGGCCATGATAATAGGTCAGATCGACGAAGGAATTATCACAACAAAGGTAAAAAAGGAGCGTCCATGTTCGTCATCAGGAAGAAAATAAGGGTGCACAACTGCACAATCACTTCTTTCAACAGTGCGAACAACAACAACAACAACGATAGCAATATACCTGCAACCTTGCACAATGGGAATATAGACACACGCCGTAACCTAGATGCACAAACTTCTCCAGAAAAAAAAATATATATATATATATGAAGTCGTAGCAACGAAACACCGGGAACGCAGCAGATTTGTCCGAGTCAGATTGCAAACGGTATGTGCAATTCAGGCCTGTAACTCAACTTGCTTCAGGGCTTGGTTAGGAGCGCTTGCGCGGGGTTTCAGGTCAGACTTTGCACTGGCAGATCGATTCATCGCCTTTTTGCTGTTTGTCCCCTTCGCTGCTCCCACACCAACTGTTGGAAACAACAAAACTTTCTGAATTAAGGCGTGCTGATTTCATGGAAATGAAAAAGGAGAGACGCGCAGAAACTCAGTTTCTAAATAATTTGCTAGGCACAACAAGCAATCAGAGTGAGAGGCAAAATCAGCTAGCTTCTCATATCTAAAGTCTTACTACAAAATTTCTTGCAGAAAAAGTCTGATGAGCTGATCAGGTAGGCTTTCCAATGGATGAAAGATTTATTTTTTGCAGCATTTAAGCCCCTAAGTTAGTGATGCAGCTAAAGAAACTGTTGCCCGATGCACCCTTGACATTCACTATTCTGTACTACCTGACTCCGACTGCCAATACAGCTATGCGATATGAGAAATCATTCTAGGATTCTAAAAAACGACAAAAAGGCTCGATGAGTAGTGACAACTGTGTGGTTTACCGTCATGTGGCAGGGATAGCCGCTTCTTGGCTGATGTGGTCAGCTGCACGCGCCTTTCTTTCTGGTTGAGCGTAGACAGAGAAGCTATATCTATGGGCTGCGAGCTGACTTCCTCAAAACCATCATCTACCAACTGCTGCTTCTGTTTGGACGATCCCAAAGATGTGGAAGGCAGTACATTTGATGATCGCCCAAACGAAGTAAAATTTATATCAGAATACGATTTCTTGTGGTTTGCACCTTTCTTCTTGTTTGGGCCATTAGGAGTATTTGAAGCTGGCATTTTCACCTTTGGGCCATTAGGAGACTTTGTTTCCTCATGCTGATTATCGTCACAGATTGGCATGCTCTCTTTGGCACCATTGTCAAGTAACCTGTTCTCCCATGGACGTGCAGCCACCCATCTCTCTACCCAGTTTGATCCCCAGTGGTTGTCATCAAGTTCGAGCCCATGCAGATTTGTAGGTTTCTGTTGCCTTGAACCAGCTTGCCTCTAATCAATACAAAAACAGAACTTACCAACTTCAGAGAGGTTAACAGATATAAAAAATTAGTACAGAATTTTCAGCGTGAGCACTAAATTGTCATCTACATGTTAAGATCATTCTCAAACACTACCAATAGGTTCCTACATGCACCAACTCATACTAAATTGTACAGTACACAAGTAATACATTTGCTGCATTCTCTTCAACCAATAAAGCACATCGATTGCACTTAGGTGAAGTCGTCGTGAGAAAACATCTGGAAGGAAAAAGGCAAATCTTCTCCTAGGATCACATGAAAGCATTTTTTGGTTCTGTACAATACGGACTTCCACAGTGCACATGTGGCCATATTTTTGTATCCACGCATATTCAAATATGTGATACACCTATGATTTATTTAAAGATCGGAATAAACAATTGAAGTGTACAGAACGAAAAAGGGATGATCCGAGGTTCTCAGATAGTCATGTTCATAAAGGCAGGATATGTTGGGATATACCTAGTTAAGTGTGTCCCCTGCAGACTGCAGTTGGCATGATACAACTAGCTGAACTACTCGCCCAATTGCACAGTTCTCTTTTTCTCACATAATAGCTAGCTTTTTTTTTTTAAAACGTCTTTGCCCCAATCTACTAATTAAGGATAAGTTTGACAAGAAAGTAAAAAAGATAAAAGAAATACAAGGCTCTACTTTCCAGCATCAAATCACCCAAGTGCTTAGCACCCTCTGTCACCCACAAGCGTGCTTCCCTTTTAATTTTATCTACGACTACAAGGTGTGGCGCATGCTTACTGTGGAACACCCTAACGTTACGCTCGTTCCAAATTATCCAAGTGGCGAAAAAAGTGAGGGAGGCAATGGCTTTGCGGTTTTGAATTGTGTACTTGCTATACAACTCTAATGCCTATGATTCAAAATATAGCTATACATTTTTCAACTGTAAGAACTGTACAGTCAATACTTAGTTAATCTAACTATTTTAATCTAGGATCACTAGAATATCTTTTCCTTTGTCTTGACTATTGAGTATGACCTTTTCCATTTTCTGGATTATTATCAGAATTTCTATTCCTCGGAGAGAAGATAGTGCCTTTAATCTTACCAGTTGCTTATATTCATACACAAGCAGCAGCCAGAGAGAGAAAACAATTCCCCTCATAAAAAATAAGCATGTTACACAAATATCAAACTGTTTGATATTTACCACCACGCTGGTTTCAGTCATTTCAGTTTTATTAAACTATGGTTTACTGTGCATTTATGCAACAGTGGACATTTTCTCCACTAAAATATTAAATAGTTAGCAAGCAGAGCAAGCACGAAATATCTAAGTTATCTACTGTTTGGAAGGCACATGTACGTTAAAGAGACAGAATGCTGACTAATGTTCTTCTTGTTTGCGCATTAACTTCCTGACCTGACTACAAGTGCATATTCAACAAACAATTTGATTCAAGAGCATCAAGTTCATCTCACTTAACAAGTTTCAACTAGTTTGGTGTAGTTCCCTCCAAATATTACCTGATGAGTCAACGCATACGCCATTGCTCTCTCGCGTTTCGCAGCAGCTTCCTGCCTTTTAAGTACTTTAGCTTGTATTTCTTCCACAGAAGCAGTACCGCCGCACCAGCCCTCCTGCAGTTGTTACTGCAGAGTTAAAAATGCTATCCCTTAAACTGTGACTAGTAGAGAAATATATTTGTCACCCATGCATGACTTGACATATTTTCCAACTCGGAAAACACAACCATTACCAAAATAATGTTAATGATCAACAGGTCTAATGGCCCTGAATTTATTATTGCAATAATTGGGAGAATATCAAAAGGTTGAGGAAAAATGCTGCTCATTCAGAAGCCCTAAGAACATACAGCTGGATAGACACACAATAACTGAATATTCCATAGCAGCAAGTCAACCCTTCAAATTTGAAAAATGTTTTCCTTGGACCTAACACAAGTTTAATCAAAGTCAGCAATGAACCATGTTTACTGTGATAGCATGTGTACTTTCATCCTCATCATGCTTCAACTGACCACTTGCAACTAAATTTCATACAGCAATAATAAAATTGAACTCTATAGTGTTCCCGTTTGTTTCCTTCCATCTCTATATAGAAAAATATATGACCTGAAGTGTAGTTTATTTAACAGAATAGTAGGTAGGGACATAGGACAGTATATTTGTTTCTAACGGATCAGGTGGGCTACCTCAATTTCTCGAACATGATTCTCACTATCATCTTGCTCAGGGACCTTTTTCCGTGCAACCTGGTTTTTTAAAGCAACACCAACTTCTCTTGCTCTGAAACGAGCTTCAGCTCTTACCAGCTCGTGCATACACTGAAGTGTTTCTGCTGTCTGCTTTCTCACAATATGGCCCCTAACAAGGGCCTGTAGTATAACTATACCTTTCAGCGCTCGTAAAGCCCGCTGAGCCTGTCATGTAAGAAGCAACACAAAAGATCAAAATGTTGGAACCAGTGAACTACGATGGATGCTTTCAAATCATAAGCTAACATATTATATGAAAGCCGTAGCTTCTTCAACAATGCTTTGCCATCCACTAAGAACTATATAGCTGGATTATTTATTAATTTTAATTCATGATAAGAAGATTTAGTTTCACTTTGTCTTTTCATGATCATTGAAGAATTAACTAGGACCTAACTAAATCTCTCTGTTTCTGTTTTTCTTGAATTATCTTAATAACATATATAATCTCTTCTTGCCCTTCGTATGTGCTGACAATCTAGTTAAGAGTAATTAAATCCTGAATATCCACTATTTTGGTGGCATTGCCTTCTCGACATGGCAAAAAAAAGATGACATCCATTGTCTCCCACAAAGGTGTTCGAAGATATAGCATACCAAGAATGCCCGAAATGCAGACTGAATAACTGTTGCAGCCAAATCTTCTTGTCTAGGAAGTTCTTCAGTCTGAAAAACATGCATATCAAGTGATGCACTTTCTGAAGAAATGGAATTTGGAACCATCTGTGTGCTGGTCCCATCAGTCGATGTTTCACTAGGTACTGCAAGTTCTTCTACGGCAGTATCCATAGAATGCTTTCGTTTGTGTAGCTGTCCAGCAGCAGAGCTCTGCAATATGATAGTTGTCATGATGGGAGAGCCAATACAGCAGTAACTAGTAAGTAGGAAAATGTACTAAATATTCAAACCTAAAAGTACACTGCTAGTTAGCAATTCATGCTTATAGTGTAACACTATTGTAAGCAGTGCACAACAGACTAATACACATCATATTCATACTTAAGGATCAACTGTATAGTCTCCTCCAATAGTTTCACTTGGACGGAAGTAAACAAAATGAATTCAAACAGACATGTAAAATGAAGTAGTGTGCCAGAACTCTTACAACAGCTATATGTAAATGAAATAACTAACTCCAGTTGCTGCAAGTTTAGGTTCTTTTATTTTTGGCAAATGCTGCATGTTTAGTTTAGTTAAAATTACATAATGATGTCTTGAGAACTAAAATAAATCAATCAGTTACCCATTACTAACAGAAAAGTTAACGCCTTAAAAACTGAAACATGTCATCAAGTGCTCAATCAAAGCTTCGGTCCAACATGCTTTTATTTTCTTTCTCTTATTTTGTAGGTAAGGGGATAGAGGAACGGAAGTCTGGCAGTAATGACATAAAATTGCTTCATCGGTGCACATTATAATGTAATCGTTGTTTCTCTTATAGTGTTAAATACAACACTGGCCTACCCAAAATAACTCTATTTTTGGTACTGACAGTGGAGCAGAGTTGTTGGGCTGCAAGTCCATGATAAAGACATGGCAACAACAGCATTTGTGTGGCATCAGACAGACCAAATTTGGTAAACCATCCACTTCTGCAGTTTTGCTCATTCTTTAAGGTTTGTCATGTTCCAAATCTCTCATATAAAGACAAAAAGCAAAAGCATATGCACCTATCAAGAGGTGCACATAACACATATGAGTAGAGAACAGAAACAAAAGACAAACAAAATAAGCATAGCTTCAGAGTTCAGAGTATAGTTAAGTTTATTGTCATAAGCCCTTAAATATACTACACACATTAAAACCAAAGGCGAGTACAATGACTTACGGTTTCACTGCTATCAGCATTTTGTGCATTTTCTTGATTTTGAGAATTCTGCCCCTTTTCTTGCTTTCTCATGCGAACCAGTGATTTGATCCACTTAGATGAAATACCCATGATAACCCAACCTTTTTCTTTCTTCTAGTTCAATCACCAAAGACCTGCACAAAGTAAAGCTGCGGTCTACTTAGAACTTAAGTAAAAGAACAAAGATGACCACAGCTTAAACTAAGGTACACTGGATAACAAATCCTAGAATCTCAAGCAATGTTTAGCAATGCTAATGTAAGAGCGCACATGCAACTTTCTAAGAAAATGACCAAATAGTTCAGAAGTCTTCACATGAACCATGAAACTAGGCATGACTAAGGAAAATAATCAAATCCAATGATTAATGCAATGCAATAAATAAACTAAGCTGTATGATAAGGTCAGTTGGAAGCAACATAAATATTCGGTTGTTCCTTCACTGGTGGTTGCCATGAAAGTATATTACCAGTAAAGACTACGGCATCAAACTAGCAGAGATGCTGGTACCTAATCCTACACGGCGACCTAATATACAGTAAAAGAAAAAATGTTAAGCACATTAGACTGAAATTGAAGAACACTTTAGCAGGCCACTCAGGAATATGCGTCATACAGACTAGTATCAAACACCTGTTACAAATTCACAAATAATTCACAAATAGTTGCAAAATATAAGTATCACTATATTCCCTGAATGCAGCTAACTACTTAGCGAAATCCACAAATAATTCCCAAGAGGAATACATTTCAACATAAAAAATTTAAGAATCGCAGGTGACACAAAACGTAAGATGGACTAATTTCTCCAACAATTAATAAGTTATAGAAATCCAGATAAGACCCAGCAAGCAAGTGTCTTGGAGATTCACTGAAAACTTTACACCAGACGAGGGCACGGCTAGCCCCCAAAAGGAGCCAGCTTTTGAGAAAGTGAAAATAAAGGGGATAAAGATTGTAGTAATAAATGGAACCTTTTTACAGCTCTCCATCTACAATCTTGCAAACAAAAATGCAAGCACTTCGATCATACATGGATTCGCTGAAACACCATAAGAAAATTTAACAAAAACACATCATGTGCGAAATGCAGTTAACAAACCGTCGAAAAGCACGCGCAAATCAGCGCCAGAGGGAGGCGCAACGCCACGGGAGGAGCAAACCAAGGGATGCGGAACTCGGACGCTTAAAAATTCCCCGAAATCTAGCAAAAATGCGACTCGAATCCTAGAGCAAGCGCATGAATCGTTCAACCGTGAACTGGAATTAGACTAAATCGCAACCCAGAGACACCGAAGATGAACGCGCAGCCCAGAGGCGGCTAGCTCATCGAAATGCCTACAGAGTGCGCGATTCTTGGCATCGGATGGGTACAGAGGTGGAGCTCACCTGGGCGACGAAGAGGAGAACCTGAGACGGTGGGCTGCAGAGTGGAGACCATTCCCTCCCTGCGCTCTCTTCTGTCGCGAGTCGTGCCCTCCTCTATGCCTTTGGATTTCGCTTTATATTCTCTGCATCTTATTTGCACTTTTCGTTTCTTTGAAGCAAAAAAAATTAGGACAGGTCAAGAAAGTGAGAAAATACTCCACCTGTCCCAAATTAGATAAATTAGATGTCAAACATGCTACATACAAATTTGCGACATCTAATTCTAATTCTAAGACAGAGGGGTAGTAGATGCACCAAGCACCCGAAGATACTATCCCTCCAATCCAAATTAGTTGACTTGGTTTTGTCTAGATTTAAATACATCTAGCAATCTAACAAGTCTAGATACATCCGAATCTTGACAAAACCAAATCAAGTAATTTGAACCGGAGAGAGTACAATATTACAGTTTCATACACCATATCAAACAATACAAAACTTCGATTGTATCTCTCTCCCTAAAAAGATACTAAGCGTATTTAGATAAATCTACAACATCTTTTCTTAGGATGAAAAAAAGTACTTAGACTAGTTATAGTAAAAGTAATATACATAGAAACATACGACTACATGGAGTACCAACTAGGTATTTTAGTGACATGGTGCTCATTAAATGATAAAAGTGAGGCTTGTGGTAAGTAGCTATGTTACCATAACATCACACACCCAAGATAAGCTGAGTCTATTAGCATAATACTAGACACAAGTTACTACTCACTATAAAGCATAGCCTAGTGAAATACTTTAACTAGTCTTAGAGCATCTCCAGTGAGGATTTTCGAAAGGAGAATTCAAGGGCAGACTACTACTTAGCAGTTTCGCCCCAAAGCTTCAATTAATGTGGTTTTACTATCACTAGTACTAGTCGCTAAACTCGGTTATACAATTCATGCGTGTTATCAGCCCTACTAAAACTCGATTGATACCCAAACTTCATTCATTTATTAGAGGATGGCTCATTTTGGATGGGGCATTACTATTACTAGAGGATACCCCGCGCGTTGCTGCGAGAAATGTTGCACTACTACAAAGAGGTTATATTTTGACTACACATAATCTGTATCAATATGAATAGTGAAATTGTTTATTTAGTTTTCTCTAAATGATAATACCCATCCACCCTCGACAAAATGCAAGAAGCACTTACCGTTCATAGTTTTGCACTGTTCTAACGTGCTTTATTAGTTGAAAAAAACGACATGCTCACTGTGTTCAAAACGTTTCTTACTTCAGCAATAACTCATATGAAACCATTACACTCCGACCCATATTAGTTGATTCAACTTTCTCTAGATTCATATGTATCTAGTTAAGTATTTAGTCTAGATTCATTCGTATCTAGACAAAGTTGAGTCAACTAACTAATATGGGCCGGAGGAAGTAGCAGAAATGAGTGAAATTAAAATATATATACGTGTTTAGATGGCATAACATAAAAGATAAGCAATCTCAATTTATAAGTGTGAGCACCAAAACCGATCAGCTACATAGGTCTTAACTTCTCCTTTACAGTACATGCGTATCCTTTACAGAACACCAAAAGCGATATGCTATAGATGGTTGCACCTGCTTCTTCTTGAATACACAATCATGCATTCTGTGTATACAAAATCCGTGAACTCATACTCAGAGATGGATCTGAAGACACTGACAATATATACATAGCTAGTCTTTCTCTTGCGGTGATTTTATTCCTCCGAGGCGAGAAGTAGCTCACATATATGCCCAATGCAGGTTTGAGAAAAAACACAGCAAGATACTTATCTAACGTATATGCCCTTCTCTGCAATTGAATCAGATAAAAAATGTTTCCACCCAAAGAAAAAATAGGTAAGAGGGAGAGTTTAGAAGATAATGAGATGTACCCACGAATGAACATGAAAGTTGATTTGCATGCGGAAAATAGAAGAATTTATGAAACACAGAGGATTATGCTTACCAAATGAAAATTATTGCCGAGGCTACAAAATTCTGAAGAGATGCATTTGCATAACTCAAAGTTACAACCTTGGCCATTTGTGTTGAATCCTATCATTTGGTCGAATAATCCTCCGGGAGCAAACCTGTTCTCGTTGAACTCCCCAGGGAGCGAAGACAAACGGCACATCAAAGGAATCTAGTCATAATATATACGTGCAAAGAATCTGCAGATTTTCACGATGCGGTGTGTCTAGAGCACGGAGAGGACAGCTCGTGGCTGGATAGGCAGCATGGCTTGTCTTGGTCTGATGCCAGCACTGTCTAGAGCATGGAGATGATACCTCGTGGTTGGATAGGCAGCATGGTTTGTCTTGGTGCAGCACCGATGACGGCACATAGGCTAATAGAGATTGAGCAGAAGAATTTGAGTCGAGGGAGAGATTAACAGGCAACCAGCAGTGATTAGAAATGAATAGGACACCCGGAATGGACAGGGCTATTATTTTTTCAGTTTCCAATACTCATCCATGCACTAATGTGTAGTGTGAGTGAAGAAGATGAAGGGTGAAAAGCAGGAGTCGCAACAGACCAAGGAGGCCACTCGAGAGAAAATGTAAACGTGGATGACTAAATGACGTGGACCAATTAGATACCTGCTGATGTGTATAGCCTGCATGTTGAGAGAAATAAGATAGTGGGGGACTCCTATTTAGATATAGAAGATAGGGAATCGTGCTTGAGCTCCAAGTAAGGAAACTAGGGGGTATCCTACTCAAGCTCTGACTCTTAAAAACCCTAGTATCATGTTAAGTGGAACCTTCTAGAGGAAGTGTTCCATTAGAAGAGTTTCGAGTCCGAGTATTCACCGCTTTATGAAGCTGGTCTCAGGTGGGGCTAGACTACAATTTCGATCAACAGAGAAATTAGACCTTATTTTAGGATAGGAGAGGGGTTCGACTTCATGGAAAGTGTGTTATCATCTGTGCTTTTAGAAAACTAGCTAGACTGGCCAAATCCAAGGGCCGTCTCGCACCTAATTCCAGGGGAGTTACAGACTGCGTATATGATACATTGATCCTCATTCGGAACAGCGAGCTAGGAATTTCAAATCTCCAAGTTCTTACTTTTATACTTTGAAGACATGTCGGCATGAAGATTAATTTCCATAAGAGCGAGGTCATTGTCATGGGAGAATCGGTGGAAGCACAACATAGGGTTGCTAATAAGCTGAATTGTTAGCTTGGTGCTTTCCCCTTCATGTACTTTGCCTCCCGATATCGGACTGCAAGACCATAGTGTAGGGGTTTCGCATATGAAAACAATAAATTTTACCCTACGCCCCTGAACCCCTGATGTTGCCAAGACCTATCTATTAGTAATACAGTAACAGGAGGGGCTTTTCGCGAACTTACCATTGAAGACCAAAAAGCGTTGTCAATGCTCAGGAGAGCGTGGTTGATGTAGACGAGCCGAAGCCGACCTCAAGGTCGTGATGAAGTCCTTGCGCTCTTGTGGCTCCAACGACTTGAGTGCCTCAAGTGTGACACCTCGCGGGGAGTTACACACGTCTGGTGCCTGACGATGACTCCCGCTTCCCCGATCCAACAACAGTTGCGGAAGTAGAGCTCCTAGATCCGAATCCAGCGGTAGCACGGCGCTCCATGGTGAAGATGTCTCTCGTTAAATGCCTCGAACTTGGGACCATGGTCACGAGAGAGAGAGAGAGAGAGAGAGAGAGAGAGAGAGAGAGGGAGAGATAGAGAGTATCAATTGGAGGTCTCCCCAAAAGTGAGAAAACCTTTTATTGAATATTGTGTGTATTTATCTGGCCAAATACCCCTACTATATATAGGGGGAAGGGAGGTACTACCTCCCTCAAAGTCCCGGGGTGGGACTAAAGGAGAGGGAGAGGGGGGAGGTGCGCCGGCTAGCCCCCACCCATGGGCCCCACGTGGGGCAGGCCCACTAGGGCTGTTGGCCACCCCTAGGCCTCTCCTAGGGGTGTGGTCCCCTCTTGGGCCCTTTCCCCTCCGGGAATTGGCCCATTAAGCCCTTTGACCATTTAATTGATTCTCTTTTATTAAATAATTATGAATAAATGATTAAATCAATATTTAACATTCATTCACATATTATTCAATCTCCGTGGCTATGGAACACCTTCCACCTCCACTCCGGACTTATCGAAACCCTTCCGATTTTCTCTACTCTTCTTCGGCGATTCTACCGATCCTATAAACACTCTCTAAGCATCATCAAACCCTTAAGCGTGATACCCCACGGTTCGGGTGAAGGGAATATGCCCGAGAGGCAATAATAAAGTGGTTATCTTATTCCATGTTTATGATAAATGTTTATTTTGCATGCTATAATTGTATTAATTGGAAACGTTAATACATGTGTGTTTAATAAACAAAATACAAAGTTCCTAGTACTGCCGCTCATATAAACTAGCTTGTTGATTAACAAGATGATCAAGGTTTCCTGATCATGGACATTGGATGTTGTTAATAACGAGGTCACAACATTGGTGGAATGATGTGATGAACATTCATCCAAAGTATAGCATTACGATCAAAGTCATTATGTTTGTATTGCTATAACATCATACAAAGTAATCTTAGTCCTTAGACCATGAGATCATGTTAATTGCTGACACCGGAAGAGTATCTTGATAACATCAAACGTCACACCGTAACAGGATGACTATAAAGGTGGGTTCAGTACTACAAATGTGTTATGTTGAGGCTCATGGATCAAGAGTGGGATTTGTCCATCCCGATGATGGATAGATATACTTTGGGCCCTCTTGGTGATATCACATTAAAATAGCTTGCAAGCAAGAGATGAGATTACTAGAATGTTATATCACGGGAACGAGAAAAGAGTGCATGTCGACAACGAGATCAAACTAGGTATGGAGATACCGATGATCGAATCTCGGACATGTAATATATCGCGAGACAAAGGGATTTAGTTACTAGCGTTAAAGGTTCTCACGATCACAGAAGTCATCATTGAATGTGTAGGAGTCAGTATGGATCTCCAGGTCCCGCTTCTGATTATTGATCTGAGAGGGGTCTCGATCATGTCTGCATTATTCGCGAACCGTAGGGTGACACACTTAATGGATACCGACACCATTTGGAGCAAATATGTTTCAGATAAAGATTTAAGAAATCGCTGGAATTATTTCAATTGACACCGAAACTGTTTCGGGTGATATTGCTGAAATTGGTTCTGCATGTAATATTAAAATATTGCAGGGGATTTTATGTGAATGTTTGTTAATTAAAGTAATTAACAAAATTCTGAATAAAATTAATAAAAGAGTTTTATTAAATGAGAAAGCATTAAATTTGGAGAAATTTAATGCATTTAAAGTAGAGACTTTAAAAGAGAATGTGAAGGGGCAAATTTATGTGGAGGGAGTTACCACCACATGAATGAAGAGGTGAGGGGTCACCCCTTGGGGTGCCGGCCATGGGGAGGGGCACCCCCCCTCCTCCTATAAAAGGCCCCCCTCACACCCCTTCTTCCTTACACCTCCTCGTGAAGGATCTCTCTCCCCCTCTAGTATTATTCCCACATGGTCTCGGATTAGCGAGATACATGTTCCCGGTGGCTTTATCTGGAAAGGAGTTGTTGTTTCTACTGCTTCGCTGGAGCGAGGGACGGAGGTTGTCGGGGTACCGGACGTGTGTGCGATCACGGATGCACCGCTGCTTTGCGGTGTTGGACTTGCTGGAGCTAGATCTGATGGACGTGCTGGAGCCGGACCTACTAGACTTCATCACGATCTTGAGATCGACAAGTGTACGACTACATCATCCACGAGTTCCAACTCGTTAACAAAGCTTTGTTGTCTTCGAGGGTAAGTTATCTATGGATGTATATCCACCCGTTACTTGTATCTAGTAGATAGATCTTGGCGTATAGTTCCCATCGTAGGAAATTTTTTGTTTTCTATGCTAGGAACCCAACAGTGGTATCGGAGCCTAATCTATGCGTAGGTGCTTTGCACGGGTAGTACACATATGTTTATATGTGGGAGATGATGATTATGTTATTGCATCTTTCATGTATTTTGGATATTGGTGACATAGTGGGATGAAGCAGCCCGGACCAACCTTACATGTCATCGCACATGAGACGGGTTCCATGACTAACATGCAACTAGTTTTGCATAAGTGGCTGGCGGGTGTCTGTATCTCCTACTATAGTCAATATCTGATTTACAACGAGTTGCTAATAACTTGGTTATCCTCGTTGTGGTTCCATGTTCGTAGGTAAGAACGGTTCTATCTCCGAAATCCCTAAGCCACGTAAAACCTGCAATGGATAAATTAGAGGCATCTAGTTTAGATCGTTGCTGGGCTAGTGTCATGATATGGTAATGTTGTAAGTAGATGTATGATAGATACTCTTACAACACACCTAATGTGTAAGTTCCATAGACCTTGGCCTTACACACAAAGGAATGATAGAGATCATACCATGATGCATATGATAGATATCAAATGCATGGACCATATCATCTCACTTTACACATTAGATGTTTGCATCTTATATTGCTAGTTTGGCATTTTAGTAGCATTTTAAGATGATCCCTCATTTAGATATCAAGATAAAAATGTGTTCTTCCTTAAGTATGCACTGTCCTATGGATCGTGTTTCGAGACATCACGTGATGATCGGGTGTACTCGACTCTACGCTTTCATACAACGGGTGTAAGACAGTTTTACATACACGAGTACTAAGGTTCTTACTTGGCGAGCCTAGCATGTACAGACATGGCCTCGGAACACGGATCAAAAGGTTAAGCATGAGTCATATAGTTGATGTGATGCCCATATTGATGCTCGCCTTTGAAGGTACACCGACTCACGTGATGATCAGACTTGGTGTAGTGGATTTGGTTCATGTAATCACCAAAAGGGCACGAGGGATGTCGTTTTTGAGTGGGAGTTCATTTCTAATTTGGATTAGTCGAACTCAATTTGTCATAAACTAAATCAAAGTGAATTTGCATAATTTGTTGTAGTCATTGGCACCTGTTCACTACCTCATGCTTAGTTGTAATTGAGATAATGGAACTATAGAATTCTGGATTACTTTACGAACTAGTATCGTATTGTTTTTATTGTCAATCTAAAGTTTAGAAGTCCTATTGCAAACTTTCTACAAAACCTCACTTACTCCATGAAGTTTAATAAGTAGTATTAAATCAAGAGTAAGAATTCCAATGTTAGTATCTAAAGTATCATGTTTGCCTCCATGATTATTGATATTCAAAAGTTGTTTTAATATCAAGATTATATAGGAGCTGAAAATTGTTTCAGAAACCATCATGTGTGAAAGATATTGTGATATCTGAAACAATGTTTTTGGTTGCATTATGATAGAGTAGCAAAATACATGTTCTCATATTGTATGAGAATTTGTGAAGGATTGAGATGCTAAGCATCCAGATCTCCCAAAAAGGTTTTGGGAACTAACAATATACTCGCGATTCTTCCTTACAGGCTATAGTAGCTTGATCATGAAAGTTGTCATGATAAGGATGAATACAAGATGTAAGTAAAATGTTTACTACACTAATAGATTACTAAAGAATGGATTTTTAAAAGAACACCAAACATTTCATGATGGTGATCCACTTCAAAGTGCAAGTCCAAAGGTATTAGTATTTGACTATATACACTTTGTACTATGTGTCATGTGAATGACACCACCATTGATGTTGATAGATTATTTTAAAAGAAAAGGATTTGTTGAAAGAGAATCTATAAAATATTTGGCAGAAAAGAAAATGTTGGAGATGTCCAACTTAGGTATATAGAAGATATACATGTTATGGTTGTATTCCTTGCTTGTTAAACAATGTGGTTCTGAGGTATTGGATACCGGTATTGGATACCGAATTGGTTGGTATGAAGTGTCCTACAGGACAATGCAATTCATGAACTACAATGGCCTAAGTAACTAGCAAGAGATTAAGTGATGATGTTCATCGAAAACAAATAAAGCGTTATTATGTTTCTCGTTCAGATCAAAGCTTGTCTTCAAGATTTGTTTTAATAATTGTTATTTTGTTCCGGTATTACGAGAACAATGGTTGTTCAAATAATTACCGTATTCCATAATGGATGGATGAACTTTTACAAGTTTAGTTGGAGAAATTACATCCATAAACATTATTGCTAAAATGTCGTAAGACAAATGATTGGAAGATCACTTATGAAGTGACATCGTTGTTTAAATTATATTGGAAAGAAAACATGAAGAAACTCCATGTTGATGGATTTTTGGAGTCTTTTGATTTTGATCAATTGACGTTTGTGAGACTTTCCTCGAGATAATTGAAACTCCGTCCATATGCCAAAGAGGAACGGATGACTAACTTATTGGATATTATACATATTGATGTATATAGTCCATTATATGTAGCCATATGCGATGGATCTTTTTGCTTCATATGCTTTCTCTAGAAATTTAAGTGAATATATCTATATATTTACTTAATAAGGAAGAAGTATGAAACATTTGAAAATTGTTCAAAGACTTTCAAGATGAAGTGGAAAATCATTGTAACAAGAAAATAAAGAGTTTATGATTCGATCATAAAGGAAGATATTTGAGTTACATGTTTAGCAAAAACACCTAAGAGTTGAGAAATTTTTCCATGATTTGTGTTTCCCGATAAACCATAGGAGTATGGCATATTCGAGAGATGAAATCAAACCATGTTTGACATGCTAAGATCAAAGGTGTCATTTATAAAACTGCCATTATGTTTTAAGGATGGAAGCTTTAGAGACTACCGCTTTTACACTGAAAAGAGCACCATCGTGATCCGTTGAAATGACACCATATAAGTTATGGTTTGGGATAAAACCCGAATTGTCTTTTCTTAAATTTTGGTATGCTATGCATAAGTAAAATGTTTACAACCAAAGTCGGATAAGCACGTCTTTGTAGGTTATCCCAAAGAATTTGTTGGGAATTTCTCCATAACACCGAGGACAAAAGAGTTTGTTACTTGGAACGTCAAGTTTCTTGAGAAGGAATTTTTTGCGAAAAGTTAAGTGGGAGGACAATAGAACTTTGATAAGGTTGTTGAACCTTAGCTATATGTGCTAAGTAGCGCAGCGCCGGAAAGTGTCCCGGTGGCAGCCACAATGCTCATGGCTCCCGTGATTACAAAGGTTGTGATCTCGGAGATTAGAGTTCCTATTGAACCGTGTGGGTCGGTAAGAATCAAATAGTGAGATTTGATAAACAAGTCGTTATTGTTTTGATAATGATGAACCGACTACATGCAAAGAAGCGATGATGGGACCTAGCTCCATAAAATGACTAGAAGTCATAGAATCCGTGATAGTATCCATACACGAGAAATCAAGTTTCTGAATTTGGAAGACCCTCCGGAAAGGCGTGAAGCCTATCGGTCGTGTTTGGATTTATAAATAAATATACATGGATGTTTAACATCTATGAAATAGTCGACATTTCGGAAAGAAGTTTACGACAATGTTCAAGGAGTTGACTATGACAAGATTTGATCTTTCATAGCGATATTTAGTCTTGACGGATTAATGTAGCAACCACTACATATAATTTGATGTATGGTAGTTGAACAAACAAAACAATGTTCTTCTAATAGAATGGTTACCTAGGACATGTACAAGACACGGTCCGAAGGGTTTTTATAATTCAAAGGGTGCTAAAGGGCATGCAAACTTCAATAGTTGAAGTAAGCATAGCGGAGTTGGAATCTTCACCATGATGAAACTGTTAAAAGAGTTTAAATTCATCGGAGATGATGAAGATGCTTGCATTTGCAAGAAATTAAGTGGGAGCGCTGAGACATATTTCTAATACATTATGTAGAGGACATATTGTTGATTGGAGATGATGTATATTATATTGACACAAGTTAAGAATTTCATTAAAATAAGATTTCGATGAAAGACTTGGGCAAAACCGGATGTTTGGCATCAATATCTATATGGATAGATTGAGGCGCTAATAGGGTTATGCCAGACATACATATATGAGATATTGAAAGGGTTCAATATGGAAACAACAAGAAAGGTTCTTGCTGCATGGAAAGGATTGTATCAAGATTCAAGTATTTCAACACTTGGTGAGTAAAATCACATGAAGATTTTTGATCGATTATACCATGATATGTATATATCTAGAATGTCCTATACTCTAAATGTTATGAGCACATACCAGAATGATTCATAAGATGATCATTGGACAATAGTAAAGATATCCTTATAAGCTTTGGAAGAACTAAGAATATATCATGTATAAGTGGCAAATAGTTAAAGGTAGTTCATTGTAAAGTGTTACATTGATACTAGTTTTGTCACAAGATAAAAATTAAATTTTATCTCAATTTAGACTATGGGTGGCACAATGTAATGGAAAGGATTTTTCATGATGGACTTGGATAAGTTCCAAAGTTGAAACATTGTGACGGATTCTACAACAAAAGGCTAAGTATATGACTGCTATAGTAGCAGCAAAGGAGGCCATTTGTGTTAAGAAGTTTGCTATCAAACTAGGTGTGGTTCAAAGTGGGTTAATACTATGAAGATATATTGTATGACAATAATATCAACATATTTTAACCCGACCGAACTAAAGGTCTCACCAAAGGACCAAATTTATATAATGCCATCTCATTTGAGAATGAGTGATGCGTAGAGACGCAAAGACATGCAAATACACACGGACCTGAAAGTGCTAGATCCAGAGATTATGTTAACCACTAGCAAACACGTATATTCAACACCTAGGTGTTGTATATACAAGTTTACAAACTAGATTATTGACTCTAGTACAAGTGGGAGACTGAAGGGAATATGCCCGAGAGGCAATAATAAAGTGGTTATTATCTTATTCCATGTTTATGATAAATGTTTATTTTGCATGCTATAATTGTATTAATTGGAAACGTTAATACATGTGTGTTTAATAAACAAAATACAAAGTTCCTAGTACTGCCTCTCATATAAACTAGCTTGTTGATTAACAAGATGATCAAGGTTTCCTGATCATGGACATTGGATGTTGTTAATAACAAGGTCACAACATTGGTGGAATGATGTGATGAACATTCATCCGAAGTATAGAATTATGATCAAAGTCATTATGTTTATATTGCTATAACATCATACGAAGTAATCTTAGTCCTTAGACCATGAGATCATGTTAATTGCTGACACCGGAAGAGTATCTTGATAACATCAAACGTCACACCGTAACAGGGTGACTATAAAGGTGGGTTCAGTGCTACAAAGGTGTTATGTTGAGGCTCATGGATCAAGAGTGGGATTTGTCCATCCCGATGATGTGTAGATATACTTTGGGCCCTCTGGGTGATATCACATTAAGATAGCTTGCAAGCAAGTGATGAGATCACTAGAATGTTATATCATGGGAACAAGAAAAGAGTGCATGTCGGCAACGAGATCAAACTAGGTATGGAGATATCGATGATCGAATCTCGGACATGTAATATATCGCAAGACAAAGGTATTTATTTACTAGCGTTAAAGGTTCTCACGATCACAGAAGTCATCGTTGAATGTGTAGGAGTCAGTATGGATCTCCAGGTCCCGCTTCTGATTATTGATCTGAGAGGGGTCTCGATCATGTCTGCATTATTCGCGAACCGTAGGGTGACACACTTAAGGGATACCGAAACTATTTGGAGCAAATATGTTTCAGATAAAGATTTAAGAAAGCGCTGGAATTATTTCAATTGACACCGAAACTGTTTCGGGTGAAATTGCTGAAATTGGTTCTACATGTAATATTGAAATATTGCAGGGGGTTTTATGTGAATGTTTGTTAATTAAATTAATTAACAAAATTCTGAATAAAATTAATAAAAGATTTTTATTAAATGAGAGAGCATTAAATTTGGAGAAATTTAATGCATTTAAAGTAGAGACTTTAAAAGAGAATGTGAAGGGGCAAATTTATGTAGAGGGATTTACCACCACATGAATGAGGAGGTGAGGGGTCACCCCTTGGGGCACCGGCCATGGGGAGGGGCACCCCCTCCTCCTATAAAAGGCCCCCCTCACATCCCTTCTTCCTTACACCTCCTCGTGAAGGATCTCTCTCCCCCTCTAGTATTATTCCCCCATGGTCTCGGATTAGCGAGATACATGTTCCCGGTGGCTTTATATGGAAAGGAGTTGCTGCTTCGCTGGAGCGAGGGACGGAGGTTGTCGGGGTACCAGACGTGTGTGCGATCACGGATGCACCGCTGCTTTGCGGTGCTGGACTTGGTGGTGTTGGACTTGCTGGAGCTGGATCTGATGGACGTGCTGGAGCCGGACCTGCTAGACTTCATCACGATCTTGAGATCAGCAAGTGTACGACTACATCATCCACGATTTCCAACTCGTTAACAAAGCTTTGTTGTCTTCGAGGGTAAGTTCTCTATGGATGTATATCTACCCGATTCTTGTATCTAGTAGATAGATCTTGGCGTATAGTTCCCATCATAGGAAATTTTTTGTTTTCTCTGCTGCGAACCCAATAGACCCCTCCATGGCTTACTCGTCGGCAATACCACGATAGTTGGAGCCCATCGTGGGGAAAGAGGTGCTTCGATCTCTACACCGGGTAAGGTCCAATCTCTTCGCGGGAATCGGCGACACTGTAGCCATTGGGCGTGACCTCTTCTTTGGCAACATTCCGATCATCCCTCCGGAAGAGTTCTGGATCCCGGCAAAGATAAACCTCAACCATTGCTCCGTTGTCCCAGTCGGGGACATCCACATCTTGATCGGTGAAACCGACTCAGGTCCTAGCTCCCAGGAAGTCGGAAACTCGTCAAGGCCCGCACAGACCGCCTCCAGGCAGGACACGTTTGCGGAAGGATCTGGCTCGGATCTCTCTTCGGAGTTTGCCGGCTTAGTCAAAAAATTCAAGGCCCACCCAAACCGCCCCTGTGCAGGATATAACAGTGGAAGGACCCCGCAGATCTACTTGCCTTTCCCGAGCATTCGAGAAGCGTAGGTCACACTTTTTCGTCATTGTCACCATCTTCGATCTGGCTAAATGTAGTCAGAGGGACGGAGAATCCCCTCGAGAATACCTCACTAGATGGTTAAGGGTGAGGGAAACCCTAGACGGTGATCGCACTGATGAACTTGTCTACCACTTTGTGGAAGGGCTCACGCCCAGAACACTCCTCCTTAGACCATGAGATCATGTTAATTGCTAACACCGGAAGAGTATCTTGATAACATCAAACGTCACACCGTAACAGGGTGACTATAAAGATGGGTTCATTACTACGAAGGTGTTATGTTGAGGCTCATGGATCAAGAGTGGAATTTGTCAATCCAGATGACGGATAGATATACTCTGGGCCCTCTCGGTGATATCACATTAGGATAGCTTGCAAGCAAGTAATGTGATCACTAGAATGTTATATCACGGGAACGAGAAAAGAGTGCATGTCGGTAACGAGATCAAACTAGGTATGGAGATACCGATGATCGAATCTCGGACATGTAATATATCGAGAGACAAAGGGATTTAGTTACAAGCGTTAAAGGTTCTCACGATCATAGAAGTCATCGTTGAATGTGTAGGAGTCAGTACGGATCTCCAGGTCCCGCTGCTGATTATTGATCGGAGAAGGGTATCGATCATGTATGCATTATTCGCGAACCGTAGGGTGGCACACTTAAGAGTTACCGGACACCATTTTGGAGCACATATGTTTCAGACGAAAGAATTGCAAAGCGCAGGAATTGTTTCAATAGAAACCGGAAATTGTTTCGGGTGAAATTGCAGAAGGTGGTTCTGCATGTGATATTGAAATATTGCAAGGGGATATATGTGAATGTTTGTTAATTAAAGTAATTAACAAAATTCTGAATAAATTTAATAAAAAGAGTTTTATTAAATGAGAGAGCATTAAATTTGGAGAAATTTAATGCATTTAAAGTGGAGACTTTAAAAGGGAATGTGAAGAGGCATTTTAATGTGGAGGGTTACCACCACATGAATGGGGAGGTGAGGGTCACCCCATGCGCCGCCATGGAGAGAGGGGAACCCCTCCTCCTATAAAAGGCCACCCATTCCTCCTTCATCCTCACACCTCCTTGTGAAGGATCTCTCCCCTAGAATTATTCCCCATGGTCTCGGATTAGCGAGATACATGTTCCTGTGGCATTTCATCCGAAGGAGTTGCTGCTTCCACTGGATCGCTGAGCGAGGAGGTGGAGGTTGTCCGTGGCTTGAACCTGTGCGAAAAGTGATGCGCTGAGTTGCGGCGCTCGGACTTCCTCACGATCTTGAGATCGGCAAGTGTATGACTACATCAACCACGAGTTCCTACTCGTTAACAAAGCTCGTTGTCTACGAGGGTAAGTTCTCGTTGGATGTATGTCCACCCGTTGCTTTGTACCTAGTAGATAGATCTTGGCGTGTAGTTCACACCGTAGGAAATTTTTTGGTTTCTATGTTGTGGACCCAACATGAATTGCGTTGTTCTGTATGACACTTCATACCAACAAATTCGGTATCCAATACCGGTATCCAATACCTAAGAATCACATTGTTTAACAAGCAAGGAATACAACCATAACATGTATATCTTCTATATACCTAAGTTGGACATCTCCAACCTTTTCTTTTCTGCCAAATATTTTATAGATTCTCTTTCAACAATTCCGTTTCTTTTAAAAGAATCTATCAACGTCAATAGTGGTGTCATTCACATGACACATAGTAGAAAGCGTGTATAGTAAAATACTAATACCTTTGGACTTGCACTTTGAAGTGGATCACCATCATCAAATGTTTGGTGTTCTTTAAAAAAATCCATTCTTTAGTAATCTATTAGTGTAGTAAACATTTTACTTACATCTTCTATTTATCCTTATCATGACAAGTTTCATGATCAAGCTACTATAGCCTATAAGGAAGAATGACGAGTATAATGTTAGTTCCCAAAACTATTTTGGGAGATCCGGATGCTTAACATCTCCATCCTTCACAAATTCTCATACAATATGAGAACATGTATTTTGCTAAATTATACTCTATCATAATGCAACCAAAAACATTGTTTCAGATATCACAATATCTTTCACACATGATGGTTTCTGAAACAATTTTTAGCTCCTATATAATCTTGATATTAAAACAACTTTTCAATATCAATAATCATGGAGGCAAACATGATACTTTAGATACTAACATTGGAATTCTTACTCTTGATTTAATACTACTTATTAAACTTCATGGAGTAAATAGAGTTTGCTGAAAGTTTGCAATAGGACTTATAAACTTTAAATTGACATTCAAAACAATACGATACTAGTTCGTAAAGTAAATATCTAGAATTCTATAGTTCTATTATCTCAATTAAAACTAAGCATAAGGTAGTGAATAGATGCCAATGACTACAACAAATTATGCAAATTCACTTCGATTTAGTTTATGACAAATTGAGTTCGACTAATCCAAATTAGAAATGAACTCCCACTCAAAAACGACATCCCTCGTGCCTTTTTGGTGATTACATGAACCAAATCCACTACACCAAGTCCGATCATCACGTGAGTCGGTGTAGCTTCAAAGGAGAGCATCAATATGGGCATCATATCAACTATATGACTCATGCTTAACCTTTTGGTCCGTGTTCCGAGGCCATGTCTGTACATGCTAGGCTCGCCAAGTAAGAACCGTAGTACTCACGTGTGTAAAACTGTCTTACACCCGTTGTATGAAAGCGTAGAGTCGAGTACACCTGATCATCACGTGATGTCTCGAAACACGATCCATAGAATGGTGCATACTTAAGGAAGAACACGTTTTTATCTTGATATCTAAATGAGGGATCATCTTAAAATGCTACTAAAACGCCAAACTAGCAATATAAGATGCAAACATCTAATGTGTAAAGTGGGATGATATGGTCCATGCATTTGATCACCATCATTTGCTTCGTTGTATGATCTCTATCATTCCTTTGTGTGTAAGGTCAAGGTCTATGGAACTTACACGTTAAGTGTGTTGTAAGAGTATCTATCATACATATCCTTACAACATTACCATATCATGACACTAGCCCAGCAACAATCTAAACTAGACGCCTCTAATTTATCCATTGCAAGTTTTACGTGGATTAGGGCTTTCGGAGATAGAACCGGTCTTACCTACGAACATGGAACCACAACGAGGATAACCAAGTTATTAGCAACTCGTTGTAAATCAGATATTGACTATAGTAGGAGATACAGACACCCGCCAGCCGATATGCAAAACTAGTTGCATGTTAGTCGTGGAACCGGTCTCATGTGCGATGACATGTAAGGTTGGTCCGGGCCGCTTCATCCCACTATGCCACCAATATCCAAAATACATGAAAGATGCAATAACATAATCATCATCGCACACATATAAACATATGTGTACTACCCGTGCAAAGCACCTACGCATAGATCAGGCTCCGATACCACTGTTGGGTTCGCAGCATAGAAAACAAAAAATTTCCTACGATGGGAACTATACACCAAGATCTATCTACTAGATACAAGTAACGGGTGGATATACATCCATAGAGAACTTACCCTCGAAGACAACAAAGCTTTGTTAACGAGTTGGAACTCGTGGATGATGTAGTCGTACACTTGCCGATCTCAAGATCGTGATGAAGTCTAGTAGGTCCGGCCCAAAGACGTCCATCGATCTAGCTCAGGCAAGTCCAAAGACCGCAAAGCAAAGAAGGTGCATCCGTGATCGCACACACGCATTTATACCCGACAACCTCCGGCCCTCGCTCCGGTAAGCAGAAGCAGCAACTCCTTTCCAGATGAAGCCACCGGGAACATGTATCTCGCTAATCCGAGACCATGGGGGAATAATACAAGAGGGGGAGCGAGATCCTTCACGAGGAGGTGTAAGGAAGAAGGGTGTGAGGGGGGCCTTTTATAGGAGGAGGGGGTGCCCCTCCCCATGGCCGGCGCCCCAAGGGGTGACCCCTCACCTCCTCATTCATGTGGTGGTAACTCCCTCCACATAAATTTGCCCCTTCACATTCTCTTTTAAAGTCTCTACTTTAAATGCATTAAATTTCTTCAAATGTAATGCTCTCTCATTTAATAAAACTCTTTTATTAATTTTATTCAGAATTTTGTTAATTACTTTAATTAACAAACATTCACATAAAAACCCCTGCTACATTTCAATATTACATGCAGAACCAATTTCAGCAATTTCACCTGAAACAGTTTCGGTGTCAATTGAAATAATTCCAGCGCTTTCTTAAATCTTTATCTGAAACATATTTTCTCCAAATGGTGTCGGTATCCCTTAAGTGTGTCACCCTACGGTTCGCGAATAATGCAGACATGATCGAGACCCCTCTCAGATCAATAATCAGAAGCGGGACCTGGAGATCCATACTGACTCCTACACATTCAACGATGACTTCTGTGATCATGAGAACCTTTAACTCTAGTAACTAAATCCATTTGTCTCGCTATATTACATGTCCGAGATTCGATCATCGGTATCTCCATACCTAGTTTGATCTTGTTGCCGACATGCACCCTTTTCTCGTTCCCGTGATATAACATTCTAGTGATCTCATCACTTGCTTGCAAGCTATCTTAATGTGATATCACTGAGAGGGCCCAGAGTATATCTATCCGTCATCGGGATGGACAAATCCCACTCTTGATCCAGGAGCCTCAACATAACACCTTTGTAGCACTGAACCCACCTTTATAGTCACCCTATTACGGTGTGACGTTTGATGTTATCAAGATACTCTTCCGGTGTTAGCAATTAACATGATCTCATGGTCTAAGGACTAAGATTACTTCGTATGATGTTATAGCAATATAAACATAATGACTTTGATCATAATGCTATACTTCGGATGAATGTTCATCACATCATTCCACCAATGTTGTGACCTCGTTATTAACAACATCCAATGTCCATGATCAGGAAACCTTGATCATCTTGTTAATCAACAAGCTAGTTTATATGAGAGGCAGTACTGGGAACTTTGTATTTTGTTTATTAAACACACATGTATTAACGTTTCCAATTAGTACAATTATAGCATGCAAAATAAACATTTATCATAAACATGGAATAAGATAATAACCACTTATTATTGCCTCTCGGGCATATTCCGTTCAGGGTCCTCACAGAGCGTGTTTAAAGAGGTGGGGGAAGGCGGCGAGTTGACGGGTACAAGGTAACATAGCTTACCCGGGTTCAAGTCCCACAATGGTGGCAGAACTCTACTCCTGCTATAAATCACTATAATGGAAATACGCTGAGTTACATGGATTGGTTTGCTTTGAGAGGTGTTATGAATTGTTGTACGTTGTGCCCTAACTCCCATAGGTCTGGCTTATAAAGGCGCCAGAACCTAGGGTTACAGGGAAAAGACATTGCTGGATAGGTTACAGAGTCCTACACTAATACTAACTAGTCTTCGTGTCTTGTACTCCAAGGCTCCGCGTAGGTCAGTGACTATGACATAGCCTTCCTTTATCCGGCGTGGGCCTCCCTTCTGGATCCATCTAACTGGGCTACCCAGTAGGCCATGGGCCTTGTTACCAACTGTGGGCCACCCGGGTTAGCCGGATTAGAGACATGCAATGGCGGTACCCATTTAGCATATCCCCAACAAGAAGTGATGGACACATATGGCTACCGACCGTAAGAGAATTCATATTCTCGTTGTTTCAAGTTTAACATTGAATTCCTTATAGTTCATTTGTTTCTTCTTGCTCGAGGGCTATCAATATTTGAGCTTTGGGGATGTTGATGGCTACAAAAAGCACCATCTTTCTCCGCGTTTAAACATGTTTTTTGTCAAGAAATTGACATTATTCTCTCTTGATTTGCCACTAATGACTAATTAGTGCAAAGATATGCAAATTCTTCCTTTGATTTATTTTGTGCATGAAATCACACTTTTATGCCAAAATCTAGAGTCACAAAATGATGATTTTGAGGAAGTATTGACGACCAAGTATTCTCGAGTGAAGCCAGCGCCACCAACAGAATGACCACTGCACGGGTGCACCCTACTCATCGCCTGATCGTAGGGGGTATGGCTTGCCTCACAAACCCTACAATACTCGTGAAGACACATATATATTTAGAGGCCCCTGCCACTGCATAGAGGGTCGCCTTTCTCAGATTGCATCACAACACCACCATAGGAGATCCACATCATTGTTCATCCAGCCATCATCCATCCCCTCCATTAGCCATAGCCATTGCTTTGTACTTTAGATCTCCTTGTGATTCGGCGACCATTGTAAGAATATTTGATTTTAATATAAGTATTGCACAATGTTGTCTATCCTTGATCTTATTGTTATGAGTGAGTAGTCCTCACGGGCTACGGGTTGAGAGAAACCTCGCAACTTTTATGTGTATATAATCTATGGGAGAATCGTGTATTGGTGACGAGGGGTAACCTCAGCAATGCCCATGGTGATGGACTTGGGGTTTCGCGGAAAAGAGAACGCTAGGGATTTCGTCGGATGTTAGGAAAACAATGAAGAAAAAGTTGCCTGAATATTGGGAAAACACTCTATTACAAGTTGTCCTCTCGATTTCGGTACCCTCGCTTGGGCTTCTCCCACCCTATATATAATAGGCCGGGTCTCAAAGCTGTATGCGGATAGGTTTCATACACACGTGATTACAATACCAACATAATGTCGGTTCATGGTTTCTTTCCTAATACAATAACAAATCTTTGTCGGTTGTTGCCTTGGGCTGTTATCTGGAATCTTTATGGGCCGTATGCCTTTTACCCAATGTAGGGTAGCGAATAATGAGCATCCGAGTAATCATACCCATGTCAGTAGCCCCTGAGACTCTATCTAAATCCGCAGTTTTCAGGTTGAGTCTCAAAGTTTTCTTTTCTCCATTCTATTTGATTTTATTTTTGTAGGGATTTTGGTACAACGAGTCTGATGCTTCCGACGGATCGGAAATCAGTTAATTGCTCCTGGGCAAAAACAAAGTTGACCTACATCAAACTCAAGTCCCTAGGCTTGAATCCGGAATTTGTCGCTGGCGTAATTCAGTTCGAGCTGCTGAGGTCTTACCAAATACTGAATTCTAGTTTTCTATTTTTTTATCGGGTACCCAACGCGTCCGTCGGGATTTTTCATCATATCGTTGATATGGATTTTTACTGGTAGAGCGCATTCTTGTGCGATTACCAGGCCACACATGACGAATCTTGGGGGTCTTACCTTCATGTTTCTGAGCACGACATTCGAATTTTTCCCCGCGTCTGAGTGTGATCCGAGATCTTGATTGGCGGTTGGCCTGTTGGGCCACCAATTTTTCTGATGATATCAGATAATTTTATTATTTTACACTATCTCCCGATGGGAGTAACACCTTTTTGAGGATACACTAGTGTAAAACTCAAAAAGGTTTTTTTTTGCAATTTGTCAATGTACTTCATACACAACGGAATTTCTATTTGGTGCACGCTAGTGCTCCCGATGGGAGTAGCCCCCGAGGCTTTGTTCGGATGCCTTTATCTGGACATAGGCTCATAGTTGTTGTTAGCTCGATGGAAAGTATTGATCTTTTTGAACATAATAAAAAGATTAAGGTACAAATAACTTATTTCTTTATATATAAGGCGAAAATCAACGGTACATTATTCTTTTAATGGGTGGCTATTTTAGCCTTTTATCCTTGACATCTTGGCTGATAAGCCGAACTGTGACTCTTATCATATTGCAAATAATCTTATGCGTAAAAGCATCGTAGCTGTGCTACGTTCCATGGGTTTGAGTAATTTACTCCTGTCTTCTTGTCTTGTAGTCGATATGCTCCTCCGGGAATAACTTCTGTGACGATGTATGGTCCTTCCCATGGCGATTCTAGCTTTTTGTGACCATCTTGCTTGAGGCGAAGAACTAGGTCCCCTACTGCGAAGTACCTAAGCCGCAATCTTCTACTATGGTAATTGTGCAGGTTTTGCTGGTACATATCTGCTCTTTGGAAGGCTTCGTCCCGAGCTTCATCAAGCGCATCTACATCATCTTTAAGTGCTTCTTGTGATTCCTCCTCATTATATGCAGCTACTCTTGGTGATTCATGTGACACTTCAACTGGAAGCACGGCTTCCGCACCGTGGACCAAAAATAAAGGCGTCTCTTGCGTTGAATTATCTGGAGTTGTACGTAAACTCCATAACACAGATGGCCATTCATCCACCCATGTTCCTTTTGCTCTGTCAAGTGGTGTCAGTAGTATCTTTTTGAGTCCAGCGGTAACTAGTCCATTGGCTTTTTCGACCTATCCATTTGTTTGCGGGTGAGCTACTGAAGCATAGCTTATTTTGATGCCCATCTCTTGGCAGTACTCCTTGAATTCATTTGAGGTGAAGTTGGTCCCATTATCCGTGATGATGCTGTTTGGTATGCCAAACCGGAAAACTATGGATTTGATAAAATTCACAGCCGAGGTTCCATCTTGGGTGGTGACAGGCATTGCTTCAATCCATTTAGTAAATTTGTCAACTGCTACTAGCAGAAAGACGTGTCCTCCTAGCTATGATTTGTGAAGTTTTCCCACCATGTCGAGTCCCAACTGAGCGAAAGGCCAAGCCAACGGAATGGGATTCAGCTCAGCGGCTGGTGTTCCAGGATTTGTTGCGAATCGTTGACATGCTTCGCATGTTCTGACAATGTCCTTTGCATCTTGTACTACAGTGAGCCAATAAAATCCTGCCCTGAATGCTTTTGTAGCAATAGCTTAGCTACTAGCATGGTGACCACAAACTCCTTCATGTATATCTTTCAGTATAATTTTTCCTTCTTCGGGTGTTACGCAACGTTGCAACAAACCCAAAATACTTCTTTTGTATAGTTCTCCTTTGATTATCCTGAAAGCCTTTGATCGTCGGGTGATTCGCTGAGCTTCTATCACGTCCTCTGGTAGCTCTCCCTTAGTCATATATGCTATATACGGTTGCATCCATGTTGGCTCAATTAGCATAACCTCTTTGATTTCTTGTTCTTCTTCTTCGATGGCCTCTTCTATGTTCTTGGTTTCTGAAGGAGCCCCCGACTCCTTTTGCAGATGCTTATTTTTCCCTATTTTTGGTGCTACGACCTCGAACACTCTTTTCGCTTTGATCGATCGCTCCACTATCTCCTCCTAAAAAACTCCTGGTGGTATTGGTAAACACAATGATCCGATGTTTGCTAGGTTGCCAGCTTCCTCATTGCTTGCTCTTCCTATATGTGATACTTCACACCCATCAAATTGAGCCTCCATAATGCTATATAAGTCGTGATAAGCAATCATATTTTCGCTGACAGCATCACATTTTTTCATTGCCTGCTGTGCCACGAGATTGGAATCTCCGAACATTTTTAGGCGAGTTGCACCGTAGGCTTTGGCCATCCGCATGCTGTGCAACAGGGCCTCGTATTCCGCTTCGTTATTGAATGCGTTTGTAAAGGTCATCCGAAGAATATAGCGCATTTTTTTGCCTTGAGGTGATATCAGTACGACTCCTTCTCCTGCTCCCTCCGTTCTTTTTGATACATCAAAGTACATTGTCTAGGTGCTAGAAAGGTTTGGTGGACCCGCATATTGCATTTCCATCCACTCTGTGAGGTAGAACTTGTGACTTAATTGCTTTGCGCTTCTCATAAGTGATACCCCGAGGGGATAATTCGATGCCCCATAGAGAAACACGCCCAGTTGCTTCTGGATTGTTGAGGATGCTTGACAAAGGTGCCTCGTTGACCACTACGATCAGGTGCTCCGAGAAATAGTGGCGTAGTTTTTGTGCTGTCATAAATACCCTAATGCTAATTTCTGGTAGTGTGGGTACCTTTGTTTGGATGGTGATAAAACCTCACTCAGGAAGTAAACTGGTCTCTACATGTTGTGG
This sequence comes from Avena insularis, assembly GCA_023614405.1. NCBI lineage: Eukaryota > Viridiplantae > Streptophyta > Magnoliopsida > Poales > Poaceae > Avena > Avena insularis. The sequence continues at coordinate 85,899,530 of CM042696.1, read as the reverse complement.
GTCTTTCCTTCTTCGAGTTGCTCTACGACTATGACCGTGCTGACCACCTGATGTGTGGCAGCAATATAAAGGAGCAGAGGTTCCTTTTCTTCTGGTGACACGACGACAGGAGATGTCAAAAGTGTTCTTTTAAGATCTTCGAAGGCACGCTGAGCTTCTTCCGTCCATTCGAATTTTTCTGATTTCCTCATGAGGGCATAGAATGGCAGCGCTTTTTCTCCTAATCTTGCGATAAAACAACTTAGAGCCGCCACTCGTCCCGCCAATTGTTGTACACCATGTAGATTTGTTGGCTTCTTAATTGTGAGGATTGCTTGTATTTTGTCAGGATTAGCCTCGATTCCTCTAGCTGATACCAAATATCCGAGGAGTTGCCCTACCGGGACTCCAAAGGAACATTTTTTCGGATTCAGTTTGATGCTAAACCTGTCAAGATTTCTGAATGTTTCTTTTAGGTCCTTTATCAACGCAGATCCTTGACCTGTGGTAACTATGACGTCATCAATATATACTTGCATGTTTGTGCCTTTGACTTCCCAAGCACTTCTACATCATCCACTGATATGTTACTCCAGCGTTCTTGAGGCCAAACGGCATTGTTGTGTAGCAGAATACACCATAAGGTGTGATAAACGCCATTTTCTACTGATCTTCTTCCTTCATCCAGATCTGTTCATAACCTGAGTAAGTGTCCAAGAAAGAAAGACGTTCGCATCCCGTAGTTGCATCGATGATTTGGTCAATTCGCGGCAATGGGAAGTGATCTTTTGGACAATGTTTGTTCAATGCAGTAAAGTCGATGCACATCCGAAGTTCCGTAGTGTTTTTCTTCAGAACGCATACTAGGTTTGCAAGCCACTCTGATTTTGTTAATTCTTTGATAAAATTGGCATCGGTTAGGCGATGGAGCTCCTTTCCAATGGCCTTGTGTTTTGGTTCTGCGAAGCATCGAAGCGGTTGTTTTACTGGCTTCGCCTTTGGATCTAAATTTAGTGCGTGCTCAGTGAGTTCCCTGGGGATTCCCGGCATGTCAGAAGGTAGCCATGCGAAAATCTCCCAGTGCTCACGGAGGAACTCGATGAGCACGCTTTCCTATGCGGGATCAGGGTTAGAAGCCACAAATGTTGTTTTCGTTGGGTCAGCGGGGTGGATCTATACTTCTTTTGTGTCTTTTGCCGTGTCAAAAGCCTGATCAGGATTGACACGTGCTACCTCGAGAGATTGTTTGTTTGCTGAACTTTTGAGTTGCTCGAACTCAGTTGTCATCCCGAAAGATTCAGAAATTTTGTTGAACTCTTGATCACAGTTGTCCGCACGTGTGAAGCTTCCTTGTACCATGATAATTCCCTTTGGTGCTGGCATTTTCATTACTAAGTATGCGTAATGTGGCACTGCCATGAATTGTGCAAAGGCTGGTCGTCCCAGGATTGCACGGTATTGTGATGGCCAATCCATGACTTCGAATTTTTCTCGCCTAAAATTTATTTTGGAACCAAAAAACATCAAGAAAAACTTTGCCTAAAGGAATTTCGGCTTTACCTGGTACTATTTCGTGGAAGGAGGTTTCTGTTGGAGCGAGATTATCCAGGGGATAGCCTATTGTTCACAACATTTTTGCGTAGATCACATTTATGCTACTACCTGCATCCATGAAGACCTTGCTCATATCAAATCCGCCAATTTGTGCTTCGACTATCAGGGCTGAATGACCTGGTCATGGGATCCGGAGTGGGTGATCTGCTCTGCTGAATTTGATTTCTTGCTCTGACCAATGGAGATATTCGGGTGTAGCGGATGTTGATGTTTCCACCATATTGTTTTGTCTTGTGATGAGCTTCTGAATTCTGTTGGGTGGACGCCCTTTCTGAATCATGGATATTGTTCCTTTTGATCTGGGGTACTCATTGTTTTGGTCGTTTGAATTTTTTGGTGGTGCTACTGGTGGTGGTGCACCGATAGCTAGTGCACCAGGCGTGGATGTGTACCCTCGATTTGCTGCTTCGGCCACCTTTGCATTGCACAACTCCCGCATTTTCAGGAATGTTTGACAGTCTTTCATTTGGTGGTTGGATTATCGTCTGCCTGCTGAGTCAACATAAAAAATGCATATTATAGGGCCCCTCCAGCATCTGTATTGTGAACATAGGTGGGTCTCGTGCTCTTGGCTGATACCGCTGTGCGGGATGGCTTCCTCTAACGCCATTCCTGTTTTGACGGTATCCGCCGTTATTATCGTTGCTTCTGTTGTTACCTTCAACCGAAAAATCTATTGTGATGTAGCTTGGTCCCGAGTTTCCATCGTTCTTCCTTCATCTTCTGTCATTGCCGCATTTATCCCTATCTTCTTCGGGTGACCGCACGCGCTTATTATGTAGCGCGTCTTCTCCATCAGCCCAATGGTTTGCTATTTCCATTAACTATGATACTGTCTTTGGTTTAACCCGACCCAGCTCTTGTATGAATTCTTGGTGACAGAGACCATCATTGAAGGCGTCGATGGCCCTTTCGTCGGATATGGATTCGGCGGAGTTTTTGATCATATTCCATTGCTGTATGAACGCTCTAATTGACTCCCCAGATTTTTGTTTGCATGCTCGCAACTGCTCCAAGGATGCTGGTCTTTTGAATGTAGAATGGAAATGTCAAATGAAAATTTATCTTCCAGATCATTCCAGCTACCAATTGAATATTCGGGTAGCTGCTTCAACCATGATCTTGCGGCTCTGGTGAGGTGTAGTTGTAGACTTTGCATTCCAGTAGTTATGGAGCCGCCCTGTAATTTGATAGTGACTAGATAGTCTGCTAACCAAGCTTCGGGTTCCTACAATCCATCGTATTTATGTCGGTCGTGTGGAAGTTTGAAGTCTTTGGGTACTGAGGCTTTGCGAATCCTCTATGTAAAATAGCTAGCTCCACATAGCCCATGGTCATCTTCGTCATCTCCGTCTTGATATCGTCGGGTGCGGCTTTCGTTTTTGGGTCCACTGCTCCTATGTTGGGTGTTGTCGTTTCTTGTGCTGCTTCGCGGCTCGGATCCTACGAGGTGCACCTGGTGTGGTGATCGAGATCGCCAGGTGTGTCCTACTTGCCGAGGACTGTTGTGATGGCGGGGGGACCTTTGTGTGAGTCCTTGTTTTGCTTCTGCGAGTGAGGCTCCTACCATGCCGAGGTTCATGATACGTTGCTAACGTATCCATAATTTTTGATGTTCCATGCTTGGTTTTATCTACTTTCTTATGTTTTGTCCACACTTTGGAGTACTTTATATACACTTTCTTGGACTAACCTATTAACAAGATCCACAGTGCCAGCTGTCTGTTTTCTGATGTTTTTGGTTCCAGGAAAGTCAAAGAATGAATATTCTCGGAATTGGACGGGACAAAAGCCAAAGTCAGTTTTTCATCGAGGGACACACGGAGCCAGAATACGAGACGGAGAGGGGCCAGGGGGCCGCCACACCACCTTGCCACGCACTCCTAGCCTGGCCTACGCCAGGGGGTGGTCTAGCCGCCTCCGGCACCCCCTCGGCCTCCCCTTTCGCCTATAAGATGCCTCCGATACAGAAACCCTAAGTACCCGATCAAAATTCCACAAAAGAGTCTGTAGCCGCCGTCATATCCATCCCTAGATCGGGAGGGATCTGAAGCTCTTCCCGACACCCTGCCGGAGAGGGGAATTCACCCTAGAGGACTTCTTCATCACCATGCAAGCCTCTGGTGTGATGCTTGAGTAGTTCATCCTTGGACTACGGGTCCATGTAGTAGCTAGATGGCTGGTTCTCCTCCTTTGTGCTATCATATTTAGATCTTGTGAGCTCCGTTCATGATCAAGATCATCTATTTGTAATCCTACATGTTGTGTTTGCGGGGATCCGACGCATATTGAGATGCTATTTGAGATTGATTATTGATTCTATCATGTCTTTGTTATTTGTGATCTTGCATGCTTTCCGTTGTTAGTAGCTATCTTGGCCAAGTAGATGTTAGCAACTTCAAGAGTTAGTATTTATGCTCGATAGTGGGTTCATGCCTCTAGTAATTTGGGAAGTGACAGAAATCTCTAAGGCACTAGATGTGCTGTTGCTACTAGGGAGAAAACAACAATCCTTTGTTCATAGAAAATTCGTATTGTTTACTTTACACGCAATGTGTAATGCAATTATCTGTTGCTTGCAACTTAATACTGGAGGGGATTCGGATGATAACCTGAAGGTGGATTATTAGTCATAGATGCAGTTGGATTATGGTCTATGTATAATGTTGTAATGCCCAATCAAATCTCAAAGGAGTCAAGATGAGTAGTATATGCATATTACTTTATCAATGTTTGTCAATTGCCCCGCTGTAATTTGTTCACCCAACATGGCATCTATCTTAAGAAGAGCTACCACTAGTGAACTATGGACCCCGTTCCTTTCTTTTATCATCAATCTACAATTAACTGTTTACTGCTTTCTGTTCACTTTCTTCCACACAATACGTTTAATCCTTTGTTTTCAGCAAAACCAGTGACATTGACAACCTCACTGTAAGTTGGGGACAGAGTTCTATGGTTGTGTTGTGCAGGTCTTGTCGTGGTGGTGTCACGGCAGATGCCATGGATAGGCTAAAGGTGGGGCCAATATGCACTAGAGGAATCCAGGGAGGGATAGTGTGGTGATTCCAGACACAGATGCTTCGTATTCTCCAAGTTTGCAAGGTTACAGATGCTCCTTGAGCTGTATTAGGGAGAGGAGGAAGAAGAAGCTCTTTTACTCTCACCACTACCTATCTCCCAATGAACCAACTACTCAAATGCCAACCCCTACTACAGAGGCCCTAGTGCCCCTTATAAAAGGGGAGGCTAGGTCTCCAATTAGGGCATATGTGGAGGAATATTCCTAGGAATATGCCTCTTCCCAAAATAGCAAACCGACCGAGTCACCTTTTGCCATCATAAGCCATGCAGAGGCAACGTAAGCCTCTGCGGCGACATCGTCATCCGACATAGGGTGCGTCACCTTTGTCAGCCACGTCTCGCTGGTCCCTCCCTCTGTTCGCTTTGCTCACGCTTCTGCGCACAGAGGTCACCTTTTGACCAGCGAGATACATTCCTTCTCTTGCAAGCCTGGTATGATCCGGCCCCGTGGGTACCTGCATACAAATTATAAATAGCCCGCCGACATACAACATATGTTGGTCGGGACATAGTCAGGTGGACATCCTCCGGTCCGGGTTACTCCGTAAGTCGGCCTGCCTTGAGGTAACCCGACCAACTTTCGCTTTGATCTTGCCGTACCTCAGCTAACTCGGCCTTTATACCCCGGTCTTACCCTACCCGGGGGTATCCCCCAACATTAGTCCCCGAAGTTGGTGCGGTCTTAGCAACTTCAGCTGCTAAGGCCACGGCAGGTTCAATCTTTTTGCTCCCTTTTCTGAGTTACCTCTTAGCTCGGATTTCGTGGCGTAGCATTCCCTTGGCACATTCTGAATCATCACTCACTGGCCGGGCTACCCTTTGGTTTTCCGGGTTATCCTTCCTTCTCTCGTACACTTCCCCACGTCCCACGTGGAGGGTAATCATTATCTCGCCTCATTTTAAGGGCATGCGCCAGTTACTACACTTATTGTCAGGGGTTACTGCTGCAAACGTCACGTCACAACTGCCTCCTCGTTAACTGTATCACCACGTCATGTCGTGGGATCCCCCGTCTCTTGTGGTCCTTCCTGTGGCTTGCCTCTGATTGGCTGATCCGACTGATACACGGCCACACCGTGTGGCCTCGACGCACAGCGCGATCCCACTACCCACCGTTGGGGCATGGTTAAATAGGGGAGGGGGCGCGTCCCTTGGTGGTTTTCCCACTTTGCGCGCCCCTCTGCCCACCTGCCTCTTCTTCTTCCTTGTGACAGTGCCGCCACATATGCTCTGCAGCGCCGCCGCCGCACCGTGCCTTTTTCGCACTAGCCTTGCTGCCGCTCCCGCGCCGCTTCAACGTCACGGGTCCGCGCCAATCCAAGCCTCTGTCCCCCAACTCCGAACTGGCTGATGAGGACAATGACCTAGAAATGACTGAGGAGGAGCTCGCCGTCGTCGGAGAAGAAGAGATGGAGGAGGAGGGCGAAAAACTGGGGCGCGGTGGCTGGTCCGATTCCTGGGTGTGCCAGGATGACCTGGATTGGCTCTACCATACCCGCCGCATCCCCGAGGGCGTGATTGCTCGCCTTGCCTCCGAGGAGCTCGCTCCCTCACCCAATCTGGGTGAGTTCGTGGTCTTCCTATCCCACTTCCAGCGCGGCTTCGGCCTGCCAGTGAGTGATTTCTTCCATGACTTCATCAACATCTACGAGCTCCAACCTCACCATCTTCTGGCGAATGCCATCACATCCCTCTCTTCCTTCGCATCCGCCATAGAGGGATACGTCGGCCTGTGGCCCACCAAAGAGCTCTGGATCCGGTTCTTCGGTCTGCAGAGGAATGTGATTCCGAATAAGCTGCCTGCCCTAGAGGACAAGCATTTGACCCAATGTGGTGCGGCCTCCATCTCACCCCGGAAGCAATCTGTCTTTCCCTGGGTCACGGGGCTTGAATCTTGCAAGGGCTGGGCCCGGACCTTCTTCTATGTGAGGAATGGCACGGATGAGGATTTGATCCGGCTGTGCCCCTTCGCAATGGGTCCTCCTAATCCGGATCTGTGGGACCAGGTTTCCAAGAAACCAACCGTCTTGGCGAATCAAGTCAATAAGCGGTTCCAGGAGCTGAAGGATCTAGGGCTGCGCAACGAGGACGTGATGATCACATTCGTCCGCAGCCGGATCTCCCCTCTCCAGAAGCGCACTCACAAACTTTGCCACATGAGCTGGCGACTTGACCCCAACCGGACTTCCTCCTTCGAATTGAACAATACCGAGATATTCCGCCGGGTCAAGGCCCTCTTCACGACCGACTAGGACTTCTCCGCTGATTGGGAGTGGGGGTTGGAAAATTATTGCCGAGATAAGCCTCCTCCTAGGGTAAATCTCGTTTCCTAATCTTTTTCCGAGTTACATCCTATATCGGAGCATGTTGTTTAGTTGATCCCTTTGCATTTTACTTTTAGTTGTTTCTTCAGCAGACCCTTGAAGATGGCACCGAGCCTTCCCTCAAATGGGGGAAGGATCGACTTGTCTCAGATGAGGAGGAGCCGGATCAGGAAATGTTCCTACCTCTCTCGGACATAACCAAGCGACCCTCTGGTAACTTCTCTTCCTTAAGGAATTGGCCTGATGATGAAGATGATTCCGACATTGAGGTGGTGGAGGTATTTGACGCTATACCCATTTCTTACGCATTTCTGGCTTCAGCTAACCCGGTTGGGCAGATCCATGAAGATCCCCCTCTCGCTACGGGTGAGCCGGTTCCTGCCGCGTCCAAGAAATGGGTCGCTACCTCGGCTGCTTCTTCCAAACCTTCACAAGCAACCAAAAGGCAGAAGAAGTCCGCTGACAAGGCCGCCACCAAGCCTCCGACTAAGGCCATAACTCGAAGAGCTCGGAAGCCCAAGGAGCCTTTGACTTTTGACGAGTAAGTCACTTTTCCCTTTGGTCCAGTTCTCTGCTTCATGCTTCTCTGTCTTTATGCCTTTCTTCTTGTTTTAACCTGTTATTCGTTGTCTGATTCGACAGGGCTGCGATGGAGGTTCCCTAGAGCGGCTCCAGCATTGCTTCGCCCCTCCGGTGCACTCCATCTCCCCCTCGTGGTGACAATACATGCCCACTAATCCCAATTCAGGAGGGTTCAGTGGGTGCTCCGGGTCCCAGCTCACCTCGCCCAGAGGAGGTCAACCTCAGAGCAGGGGGAAGTGGCCCGGCCGAGGTAGCGGATGCTCCTAGCTCTTCATCGGCTCAGCCGCAACCCGTCGCCTCCGAGGTACCAGCAACAGCAGCACCGCCGCCAACACCAGCACCAGCACAAGCACCAGCACCAACACCAACAGCAGCACCAGTAGCAGCACAAGCACCAGTATCAGCACCTACTCCTTCTGCCTCGTCCGAGTCCTCCAAGACCCAGCGAGATGATCCCGCTAGCACCAAGGCTGCATGCAAGTCCAAATCAGCATCTCAAGCTTCAGCCTCCTAGCAGCAAACCACTGGCGCCACCAGAGCAGCATCCATCGAGGCTGGACAGCACACACTTGCGTCCATGCTTCCGAAGAAAGATGTCCCCTCTGGGTCAGCTGGCAAGCAACTTGCATTGCACACCAGCCCTACTGCCGCCCAAGTTGCAAGGAGGGAGGCCCACGCCAAGGGTTTGGTGGCGCCTCACATGCTTAGTGGATAGGGCTATCCTCCGGCCTTGATTGAATATGTAAACAAGTGGAACAAAGCGGAGTTTGTTAATCCTGACGACGATCTCCCGGAGAAGTTTGGGCCTGCCGAATTTAGCGCACAAATGAACACAGCAGCCAAGGCAATCAACCTTGCTGGCCGGATGATGGAGGTACGCTACTTTGTCTTTTACTTAATACGCATAAGTGCCTAGAGACATATCCATTAGTCCCCGAGCCTCCGGGGGAGTAACTTGTTACTCTGTCGGATGCTCCTTAGAGAACTAGCATAGCTCCTTAGTAGTTTCGAATATGCACAAACCTAGAGTCGGGTTAAATTCCACTTGGCCCAGATTTTGTACACTTCGAATATGCACACACCTAGAGCCGGGTTAAGTTCCACTTGGCCCGGATTTTGTACACTTCGAATATGCACACACCTAGAGCCGGGTTAAGTTCCACTTGGCCTGGATTTTGTACACTTCGAATATGCACACACCTAGAGCCGGGTTAAGTTCCACTTGGCCCGGATTTTATACACTTCGAATAGGCACACACCTAGAGCCGGGTTAAGTTCCACTTGGCCCGGATTTTGTACACTTCGAATATGCACATAGTTGAGTCAACCTTGCTCTTTTCAGATCACTACCAATCGACGGACTGCTGAGTTTCAGCGCCTCTTGGACTCCCACAAGATGTTGCGCACGAAGCATGCTGCTCTTCTTGCTGAAGTCGAGAAAAAGGGTAAGTTTTCTCTTTGACCTCTCCCTTAACTTTCCTTGTTTTTCCGCCAAACTAATCTGTCATTTGGATTGCGTAGCCGGAGTGGAGGCAGAGAATACAATTATGAGGAAGAACTTGGCCGAGATAAAAGGTAATTCGCTTTGGTTACTCAATTTCCGTGCTCTCTCTCCTTTCTCCTTAGCACGACAGATATTCATACCTCGGCTCTACCGTGTCAACAAACTGTTTCAGCATCCCTTGAAGATAGTGTGCCCGTGCCTGATATGCTGCTGCATTTTCTCGAACAAGCAGGGCAACACCAGGAAGAGCTCAAGAAGAAGGACGACGAGCTTGCCAAACTCCGGGCCAAGGATGATGAAATTGCCAAGCTCAAGGCTGAGATGAAAAAACTCAAGGACCTCCACAAGACTGAGATGGACAAGGTTGGCCAAGACTTCACCGAGGAGCGAGAACGTCTCAACCTTCAACTTGCAAAAGATCAAGAGCTACTGAAGGAGGCCGATGTCAAGCTTGAATCGGCAAATGTTGAACTTGAGAAGCTCCGGAAGAGGCGTGTTGATTGCACCATAGAGCTGACTCGGATTCATAATGATATCTCCCGTAAGTTCCCTTCCTTCAGCCAACATGTATTTCTCCGGGTTAAACTCTTTTACTTATTTCACTTGTTTTGTTTTTAGGCAAATTCCTAAAGGGTGATGCCATTGCGGTTGCTGCGGTTACCAAGTTCCGCCAGTAGAGGGGTACCCCAACTGGTCCTGGCTCTGAAAACATTCCCTATGACATGGAGAACTTGCTGGTCAGCCTATCCTCTTGCATTGAAGTTGTGAAGAACTATGGTTCGGGTCTTCTAGATTCAGCCGTCTGGATCTTCCGTGCCCTTTGGCCTGGTGAGGATACACCGGAGGGGTCCACTGCTCTGATTAACAAATTAATGGACTGCGAGACCCAGCTTGACCTCTGGAGGGAATCCTCCGCACGCGCCGGAGCTGAAACTGTCCTCCACTTCGTGCTCACATGGTATGAAAAACTGGATCTGAAGGTTCTTGAGCATTTGCGCACCGGGTCCAGGTGGTCGAATGATCTGGATTGGGTAGCTCGACGCAAAACTTGTGCGCATAACCTTATCCAGTTTGCCCCTGTTCATGAATGGAACGAAGGACCAATCTTCCTCGGCACCGTCGATGACGAACACGTCGAAGATGGTGCGGATGACGAGGAAGAGGATGAAGCCTCGAATCTTGAAGAAACTGAAGACGACGATGAGGCTGAAGCCGGAGTTCCACCTGCTGGCGCCGAGTTACCTTCTCCTGTTGCTGCTCCTTGAGCGCGAAAAAACACTTTGAATTTTATCAGATCCCTGGTATGCCGGGTGTAGATGTATTAAGCACACAAATCATGTTTTGCTACTAACTTGTTCATGCCGGATTAACTTGGGCGTAGTCCCGGGGTTTCACTTTCTTGTTCCTTCAATTTCATGGCTCGGCTCGCGTCTACCTTGATTTGGTTTTGTGACTTACGAGTCCGAGTTTCAAAAATTGACTTAACAATACTTGGAAACTTTAGGATTAGCTCAAAATAATCCAGCGTAGTAAAAGTAAAGTAAACACAAATTTAGTTCGAATAAATAATGTCGTCTCGATTACGTTCTTTTCCTTAGTCGTTTTTCGTGTGCTTCACAATTCCAAACTTGTTCTCTTGCTTGCCATGAAGTCAATTCTTGTTGGACAGCAGCAAGTCGAAGAGTTGAGTTTTTGGTGCTCACCCACTACTAATCCGGCTTAGGTAGAAGCAACTTAAGCCAGTCGACATAAAAATAAATAACAAACACAGAAGATAACAAATATTACTAAGGCAGTCCCCGAGTTACTGCTCGAGGTGCCAAGATTTCATTGATAAACTCATTGCCGGCATACATACCGACATATGAGAGACTCGGATACACACACTTCTTTGTTAAGTGTAGAACGGACGAAGTAGAGCTACGTTCCATGGACGCTTAGATTCCTCGCCGGACCTGTCCGCCTTGTTCTTTTCCTGTGGTTGTGCATCAATGAGATAGTAAGAGTCATTGTGCAATGCTTTGCTTACAATGAATGGCCCTTCCCATGGGAGGGATAACTTATGCATGCCAGCAGTACGTTGTACCAGCCGGAGTACCAGATCACCTTCTCGGAAGACTCGGGGGCTTACTTTCCAGCTATGATAGTGTCGGAGATTTTGCTGATATATGGCGGATCTGTACAATGCCAATTCTCTCGCTTCTTCCAGCAGATCAACATCATTTTGCCGGGCTTCTCGCACTTCGGCTTTTGTGTATTGGGTGATCCTAGGCGAATCATGCTCTATGTCGGTTGGTAATACAGCTTCTGCCCCATATACTAGAAAAAATGGCGTATAGCCTGTTGATCAATTTGGAGTTGTTCTTAAACTCCACAGTACCGTTGGTAGTTCTTCTATCCAACACCCCGCTGATCTTTGCAGTGGCTCAATGAGCCGGGGTTTTATCCCGAATAAAACTAATCCGTTGGATCTTTCCACTTGTTCGTTCAATGCGGGGTGGGCTACTGAAGCAACGTCCAACCGGATCTTCTTATCCCGTCAGAATCGGGCAAATGCTCCTTCAGCAAAATTGGTGTCGTTATCTGTTATGATACTGTGAGGATAGCCATATCTCAGAATGATATCTTTGAGGAATGTCACGGTTGTAGCTCCATCACATTTTCTTATCGACTTTACTTCAATCCATTTTGTAAACTTGTCAACCATAACCAAGATATGGGTCATATTTCCTCTCGCCGGCTTAAATGGGCCAACCATATCCAAGCACCATATGGCAAATGGCCAGGTGATTGGTATGGTCTTGAGCTCCGACATTGGCGTGTGTGTCTTGGTAGCATACCTTTGACAACCATTGCATTTTCTTACTAGATCTTCTTCTTGTTCCAAGGCACTTGGCCAGTAGAATCCATGTCGGAAAGCTTTTTCTACTAAAGCTCTAGATGATGCATGATGCCCACATTCCCCTTGATGTATATCTCGGAGGATGTCAAGCCCTTCTTCCAGGTCAACACACCGTTGCAAGACATTTGTGACACTTCTCTTGTATAGCTCGGCATTGATAATCGTGTATGCCTTTGCGCGCCTCTGAATTTTCCTGGAAAGCACTTCTTCATTGGGCAAAGTTCAATCCTTCAGGAATTGGAATATCGGCAGTGCCCAAGCTGGTATAGCTCGCACTGGAAACACTTCCTCATCAATTTCCATTTGCTCTGCCGACATAACCTCTGCTGGGTCAGGCTGCACACTCCCCGGGTTCTGCGAAGCAGTCCCCGGGTTTGCTGAACCACTTCCCACATCAATGTCCATGGGCGTAGCTTCTGACTCCGGATTTGCCGGGATATAGATTGACTCGAATTCTGGGGATAGCCTGATAGATGGATTTCTAAGGTGCTCTAGTGCTACACCCGGTGGAATCGCTTGTCGGGTTGATCCGAGCTTCGACAATACGTCGGCAACCTCGTTTTCCAGCCGGGGTACGTGGTGGAATTCACATCCCTCGAAGTATCCTAATACCTTTTGCACATGAAATCTGTACAATGCCATGTTCGCATCCAAAGCATCCCATTGCCCTGAGACTTGCTGGACTACTAGATCCGAGTCACCAAAGCACTGGATCCGTCGTATTCCAATTTCTTTTGCCACTTTGAGCCCATGCACAAGTGCTTCATATTCGGCAACATTGTTTGATGCTGCGAAGTGGATCCGCAGCACATACTTCATCTGGTCCTTCTTAGGCAAGGTAAGCACAACTCTGGCGCCTAACCCGGTTTTCGTTTTTGATCCGTCAAAATGCATTCTCCAGTAGTTCGGATCTGGCAACGGTGGCTCATATTGCATTTCAGCCCAATCTACGAAAAAGTCGGCCACAGCCTGAGACTTGATCGCATCTCTTCTGTCGTATTGTGGAGCATAAGGGGCTAACTCGATAGCCCATTTTGCGATCCGGCCGCTCGCATCCTTGTTGCTCATTATCTCAGATATAGGGGCTTCACATATCACTTTGATTGGGTGTTCTTCAAAATAATGTTTCAGCTTCTTCGCTGCCATATACACACCATATGCCATCTTCTGATAATGAGGATAGTTTTGCTTTGATGCTGATAATACCTCGCTTAGGTAATAGACTGGCCTTTGCACTGACTTACCCTCTTCGTCACGCTCTACCACTACTACTGCACTTACAACTCGGTTGGTTGCGGCTATATAGAGCAACATTGGCTCTTTTGATAGTGGAGAGGCTAACACTGGTGCAATGGCTAACATTTTGTTTAACTGGATGAAGGCTTCATTGGCCTGCGGCGTCCATACAAACTTGTCCGACTTTTTCATCAGTTGATAGAGAGGCAATGCCTTTTCTCCCATCCGACATACAAACCGACTTAAGGATGCTAGACAACCAGTGAACTTCTGGACATCGTTAAGACACTTCGGCAATTCCATTCTCTCTATGGCTCGGATTTTAGTTGGGTTAGCTTCGATACCTCGGCTGGAGACAAGAAATCCGAGCAATTTTCCAGCTGGGACACCGAAGGTACACTTCTCCGGGTTAAGCTTCATTCGGAACCTCCTTAGGTTCGCGAACGTTTGCCTTATATCATCAAGGAGCGTTTTGCTTTCCTTGGTTTTTATAACCACATCATCCACATATACTTGCACATTTCGGCCAATTTGGTTGTGTAAACATTTTTGCATACATCTTTGGTACGTTGCCCCTGCATTACGTAAACCAAAAGGCATGGTGCGATAGCAATAAGCCCCGTACGGGGTAATAAACGCAGTTTTTATTTGATCATTCGGGTTCAGAGGTATCTGGTGGAAACCAGAATATGCGTATATGAATCACAACAGTTCACACCCAGCAGTAGAATCTATGACCTGATCTATCCTTGGCAGTGGGAATGGATCTTTTGGGCACACCTTATTCAGGTTCGTGTAATCGATGCACATATGCCAAACCACAGCCACATTCGGATCATCTTTCTTCTTTTCCACCAGCACCGGATTAGATAGTCAATCTAGGTAAAGAACTTCCATGATGAACCCGGCTGCAAGGAGCCGAGCTATCTCATCTCCAATGACTTTTATCCTGTCTTCGGCGAAGCGGCGGAGAGGTTGCTTCACCGGCTTTGCTCCGGGTCTCACATTCAAAGAGTGCTCGCCAACTCCCTTGGAACACCTTGCAAGTCCTGTGTGGACCAAGCAAAGATATCCCGATTCTCACAGAGGAAGTTGACGAGCTCGCTTTCCTATTTGTCATTTAACCCAACACCAATCATTACGGTGCGCTCTGGGAGCAGATCATCAACAGGCACTTTCTTTGTATCTTTTGTTGCTTGAAATGAGACACTTCCATGCGGGTTACTCAGCTCCGGCATATATTGTTGTGCTGACTGAGCCAATGCCGCCACTTCCTGGATCTTTCTCTTTTCTTGCACGATCACGAGTGACTCGGCCAGGTTAGACCCGACTGACGCACACTCAATGGAACGTCGGAAATCTCCTGCTATGGTAATTACTCCATTTGGCCCGGGCAACTTCATATTTAGGTAACTGATGTGACTACTTGCCATGAATTTGTTCAGGGTTGGCCTGCCGAGAGACGCGTGATATGTGCTTTCTAGGTTCACAACCTCAAACTCCAAATTTTTAGTTCGGCAGTTATCTCTTGTGCCGAATAACACATCAACTCGGACCTTGCCAATGGGTTCACAAGAGATACCAGTGACAATGCCATGGAAAGTTGTCCTTGTAGCTTGGAGCATGTTCTCTGAGATACCCAACTTGCGCATTGTATCCACATACATGATATTGATGCAGCTGCCATTGCCGATCAGCACCTTGGAGAATCTCACATTGATATTCGGCCCGATGAACATTGGGTCTAGTACTAATGTATATGAACCAAGATTCGGCATGAGCTTGGGATGGTCCTTGATACTCCATGTAATTTCCTGATCCGACCAAGGCATATACCTCGTTATTGCCAGCATAACTGCATTCACTTCCATATGTCGGTGTTGCAAGCTCTTTCTATCTGTTTCCTCCGTGGTAAACACACAGTAACTCTGGTGATGCTCTCTGTATTCATTCCTCCCCTCATTTCCGGGGTACCTTTGATCTGGCTGATGTGGGTTCTCCACCTGATGCACTGCATCCCTTCTCTCCTGATTCTCATACCTCGGCAGAGGTGGTGGTAACATCAATTGTTGCGTGTTTGCTCCGGAGAGCAACTGTTGCCGAGGTTGATCATTCTGAGGTGCCTGTGCATTCCCCGAACCACTTTGCTCTATCTTCCTCATCCACTCGCATTGCCGGGTTGTATGACCAGCCGGGTTACTCGGATTTGGCGTGTGAAATTTGCACGGCTGATCCAGCATTGCCTCATACGTATACCTCGGCCGGTCTTTCTTTTCTTGCCACTGTCTCTTTTGCTCGGGCGTCCAAGTTTTCTTGCCATCATTTCTTGGAGTCCATTGTTGCCCTCTAGTTTTCTGACGCTGATTACTCCCTGCTCCGGGTTGATCTTGATTTACAGCAGCAACTTGCTGCGAACTGTACCTGTAATCTGGTCTATCATCTCTTTTCTTTCCCCGGTAGTCATTTCGCCGGGACGATCCGGCTCCATCTCGCTGATAGTACTCCTCATTTGACTCGTTCGACACAAGCCGGGGTTGAGTCGGATCACCCAAAGCATACGAATCAGCAATCCGGATTGTCTCTGCCAGTGTAGTTGGCATATCCCTTTGTAATCTTTGCCACAGCATGCTTGCATATCTACACCCTTGTGCAAACCAGGCTATGGCCTGAGACTCAATCACACCTTCGCATGAGTTTCTCACGGTGCACCAGCGGTTAGGAACCCCCTGTCTGTTTCATTTGGTCTCTGCTTGCACATTGCTAGGGTATGTGGCCTATTCGGCCTCTGATACGTGCTCGATAAGTTACTGACAAACATTTCCTCAAAATCGATCCAACAGTTGATACTACCGGGTGGTAAATTGTTTAACCATACCCTCGCTGGCCCCTCCAAAGATCTCGAGGTACGATTCTTCGCCCATCTCAAATTGCCTGTCGTGATTTTCACTACCGTTGCGTAGTTGATCAACCAATCCTCCGGCTTGGTGCTGCCGTCATATGTTTTTGTGCCTCTAGGTAACTGGAAGTTAGGTACCGGAGGCTGTTTCATGATCCGGGGCCCAAAACACGCTGGACCTGGAGGACCTTGCCCCTCAATTAACTCCGACCTATAGAGCCGATCCAGTTTTAACCTGGCGTCATCAGGCATCAAGTTCCTGCTTCCTAACCTTGATCCTATCACATGATGATCCGGCCTATGGTATCCTGCTTTCACCATTTCCGAATCACCATCATTGTATCTGTCTTGCTCTTGTGGAGCGCATCTCTGTTGCATACCTTGGCCGGAACTTCGCTCTTGCCGTGGTATATTCCGCTACTGCGGTTGCCCTGCACCCGCCGAGTTACGCTGTCCTGCATTGCCATTCATAGCGTTTCCCTGACCGGCATTGCCTTGGTCGCGGTTACCTCGGCCAGCTTCACCTCGGCTGACACTCCGTCGATCCTCATTTCCCTGCACTGCTTTTCCTTTCCCTACCCTTGCCGGGCCATATGGGACTATTTGTTTGTTTCTCCTCGCCGAGGTTACCACTTCCTCTCTTCTTGGGCCATCATGAGGGGACGATGCAGCTCCAGCAGATTTCTCCGGGTTACCCGCCGCTGAATAAACGACTTTGGAAGCCCCAGATCTTGCCGGGTTAGCCTTGAGCAACTCTTCATTTTGTTTGTTAGCAATCCGAACTAACTCACTGACCCTCTCCTGCTCTCTTTGCCGGGCTTCACCCGGCAAACCCTCTAACTCGGATGCAGCTGCATCCGCTGCTCTGAGGTTCTTTGCCGGGGTGCTGTACTTCGGCTGCCCCATGGACAAAATGTTCTCTGATTCCTCAACTCTAGTATCACCCTGTTTGTTCATTTCACTGATGAGGTTTCTCCCTTTTACTTTTACGGCATCCACCTTATTTGCTCTTGCATACTCGCGCAGCGTCATGTTCAATGACTGCTGAGCCACGGCTATATTTTTCCCACCCTCTAGTATCTTTTGCCTAGTTTCCTCTAACTCGGCATGTGCTTGAGCCGGATCTACCACAGGTGCTATGGGGCTTGCCAAGCTATCTATCACCTGCTGCAGCACATTTTCTGGCCTCTCTAGCGAAGGACCTCCACTTTTCCTGGGTGCCTTGGGCGTTACCTCCGGATCTGGTGCCGGGACTTTGCTCGCGCCTGCGCCTGGTGCTGTCATCATCACCTCAGCGCGGTCAGGGGAGTGAGTGATACGCATACCTTGAGCCGCGCTAAGGGGTGGCTCGCCTCCCTCGACGACATGCCGCGGGTGAACGCAAGACACATCGACGCTGACGTAGATCCTGTGGGCGCCAAGCTTGACGAAGACGCCATTGCACGGTGGAGGTCGCTTGCCGAAGTAGCCAGCATTGTCGCTGACGTAGTCCAGCGCTCCACAGCGCTGAACGAGCCCAGAGACGATGCGCTCGCCATTGCCGATGATGCTTCCCGTCCGGATCTTCACTCCCCTAGCATCGCTAGCCCCACGGTGGGCGCCAACTATCGTGGTGGTGTCACGGTAGATGCGATGGATAGGCTAAAGGTGGGGCCAATATGCACTAGAGGAATCCAGGGAGGGATAGTGTGGTGATTCCACACACAGATGCTTCGTATTCTCCAAGTTCGCAAGGTTACAGATGCTCCTTGAGCTGTAATGGGGAGAGGAGGAAGAAGAAGCTCTTTTACTCTCACCACTACCTATGTCCCAATGAACCAACTACTCAAATACCAACCCCTTCTACAGAGGCCCTAGTGCCCCTTATAAAGGGGAGGCTAGGTCTCCAATTAGGGCATACGTGGAGGCATATTCCTGGGAATATGCCTCTTCCCAAAATAGCAAACCGACCGGGTCACCTTTTGCCATCGTAAGCCATGCACAGGCAACGTAAGCCTCTGCGGCGCCAGTGTCATCCGACATAGGGTGCGTCACCTTTGTCGGCCATGCCTCGCTGGTACCTCCCTCTGTTTGCTTCGCTCACGCTTCTGCGCATAGAGGTCACATTTTGACCAGCGAGATACCTTCCTTCTCTTGCAAGCCTGGTATGATCCGGCCTCGTGGGTACCTGCATACAAATTACAAATAGCCCGCCGGCATACAACATATGTTGGCCGGGACATAGTCAGGTGGACATCCTCCGGTCCGGGTTACTCCGTAAGTCGGCCTGCCTTGAGGTAACCCGGCCAGCTTTCGCTTTGAACTTGCCGTACCTCGGCTTTATACCCCGGTGTTACCCTACCCGGGGGTATCCCCCCAACAGGTCTCCACGTTGCTGTTGATGTTGGTAGTGCTCCCTACCAAAGTCCATCTAGCAACACCTTTGAGGTGTTTCCTTGCTCCTACTGGATTGATAACCTTGGTTTCATAACTAAGGGAAAACTTGTTGCAGTGCTCATCATACCTTCCTCTTGGGGTTCCCCAACGAGCTCGATATATTTTGGGCCATCAACCAACTTTTTCTGGCGCCGTTGCCGGGGAGTCAAGGACATCTTCACAAGGGGAATCTTTCATAACCAATCTCTTTACTTTGTTGTTTTTGTTTTGCTTAGTTTATTTTTTTGCTTTGTTTTCTTGTTTCTTTATCAAAAACAAACAAAAAATTAGTTGTATTAGTTTGCTTTCTTTATTAAAAACACACAAAAAAATTAGTTCCTATCTTATGTTGCCATTATGTCTAGCACTGCTCCAGCTACTATGTCACCTGAGGAAATGATTTTCACTTTTAAACAAGGAATTGAAGAGAGTTTCAAAGAAGCTTGGTCTAGAATCTCTGATCTACATGAAAAAAATGAACCTAAAATGACTCAAAGCTTGTTCCTTAGCAGTTTTTACCTATGAATTGCTCTTTGTTATAGATATGCTTTGGATGCTGTAGTGGGAGGAGATTTCCTCCAATGCAATGAGGATGATGATGTTAATGCCATAAAGAAGTTAGTCTTTACTTACAACTTGCCTAGCAAATCTTATTCTTCCTTCATAAACATATTTGCTAGATTGAATACTCTCGAGACCAGCACTGCTAGTTTAAAAGATTGCTATAATACACTTAGAGAGCACCATGACTATGTTCCAATAAATTATGAACCATCAAAGTGGCTCCAAACAGTGAAGATTGTTATAAATAATGAAATTTTCATGCTCGTTGTGATATCATGTCTGAATTCTGTCTTATGCCTAAAGATATCTATGAATCTTTGAATCTTCGGGGGCTTTCTGAAGGAGGAGAAGAAATATTTCTTGCTAATAATGCCACAATATTACCCATTGGAATAGCTGAAGGAGTGTTCATGAAGATCCTAGGGAAAATGGTTGCTACTGATTATCTTGTTATTAAATGTGTAGGAAAAGGACAAATTACACTTGGAAGATCCCTATTGAAACTCCTTGGAGCGACAATAGATGTGGAAAAGGGAACCATGCACTTTGCTTCTCCACCAAACAATCATATGTTCTCCAAGGTTAAGAATAAAATTGGTTTTAATGCTTCTTCATTTGAGAAAACTTGATTCTTTTTCTTGCTTCTTATGCCTAACTTAAAGCGTTAAAGAAAAGTACTTACAGGGAGATAACCCAAAAGTTTTAGATGAGTCTTGGAAGTTATTACTTCAGTAATAACCGCTCCTTATCCTTTTTATTTGCTTTTTGTGCCAAGAGTAACCTCTAATGAGAGAGAAGTAATGATTGGGAAAGTTGCAGTCCCGAAACAGATTTATGTGCTTCACCGTAAAAATTCGTGTAAAATCTCTGTACGTTGTTTTGAGGCGTGCATTTTGTGCTTTTGCCCCATGTTGTTATCTAACTTTTGTTAGTTCAACACTTTTTGATTTGAGCAACAGAAGGTCTTCGAAAAAATTCGTCTTTACCTGCGTCTGCTTTTGATGATTTTGCCATTATTTGCATTTGCTTCTTGTTGGTTCCTTTTGAGTTCTTTTGGGGAATTAAGCTTTCTGAGGGAAGTGCTACAGTAGCTTGTGTTTTAATGGAAGTTTTATTGGTGTTGGAACTAAACCTAAAGACTTATTATCTTGAGTGCACTAATGTTGCTAATAAAGATTGTATGAAGGAAAATTTTCAGGTGTATGGAAGGAATGAGTAATGAGATGAAGAATGGACTAAATCTCAAGCTTGGGGATGCCACACGTGTCACCCCAAGAAATATTCAAGAAGTACAAGCGTCAAAGCTTGGGGATGCCCAAGGCATCCTGACGAGGGTTTAACTCATCAATGCCAATTGTTATGGACTTGGGTTTTGGAGAAGGAGGGAGCGCTGGAAGCATCAATCGGCTAGCAAACAAGCACACAGGGGACTCAAGGTTTACCCAGGTTCAGGCCTTGTAAAGGTCCCTACTCCTGCTTGTCTGCTCGTGGAATTAATAGAGGAATCAAAGATTACAATGGTGCGCAGATGCAATCTGGCGAGTGTTGTGGAAACTAGGGTTGCATGTGTCCTCCTCGCCACCTCCTCCTAGCCTTTATATAGATAGGCTAGGTCTCAGGTAGCAAGTCAAGTCGGTTACAAGTTAGGGTTTTCCCTTTAAACTTTCTATCTTTAGCTTCTTCTTGTTCTACAAGAAATCGAGAGTCCGTAGGTTACTCGAGTTCTCCATTTGGGCCTTGACGACGCCATGGGCTTCCGCTGTATTCAGGCCGTATATACTAAGCTCGAGTACCTGTAGGATATACCCATGTCAGTAGCCCTCGAGTGTCCAGTGGAATCGCAGATTCGACTGGGGACTTTATGAAGCCTTTCGAGTGCATGAGTGGGTATTTTTTTCGACTGCTCTGTTTGCGTCATAGGGATTGTTGATGTGCGTGCCTGATTTAACCGATGTATCGGTATCAGTTAACTACCTTAGGTTAAAACAACGCAATCTACTCGAACTTGAGTCCCTGGACTCGAATTCGGAAAAGTGCTGGCGTAATTCGACGCAAGACGCGGAGGTCTTACAGGAGTCGAATTCCAGTATATGGGTGTGAGCACTCGACGCGTCCGTCAAGGCATGTTCATCGTACCTGTAGGCACGGATACATTTCTGGTAGTGCGTAGCAAATGCGTTGCCACGCCTTATTCAGGTCTTATCTTCACGCTGCAAGCGCGGCATCCGAAATTTGTCATCGCGGAGATGATTCGGGTGACCCAGGAGACACAATCTCTTTTAGGGAAAAATCCTGAGGCGATGTCGCCATAAACTTCGAGTGTGGATGTTATCGACACACAGTACGATGTACAAATAATCATAGGGTGTGCGACCAGCGCTCCCTATGGGAGTAGCCACCGAGTGCATGGTTGAGTCGAAGACTCAAGCAGGGACTAAAGAACTTTTGCGACTATTGTCTTCTTTTGTTTGCTTGTTTCAGTCGAATTTGTTTCCAGCGCTCCCGATGGGAGTAACCCATGTCCATAATCGAATCGCGGATTCGATTGATTGGGTATGCTTTAAATGTCCATGTTCCTGTAGAAGGGAGAAAAAGAAAAATCATAGGGTGCGTGACGGCGCTCCCTATGGGAGTAGCCCCCGAGTGCTGGCTAGAGTTGAAGACTCGAGCAAGGACTCAAGTAGTCGAAGTCTTCTGCTACTCAATTTTGATGACATCAGTGCTAATTTGTTTTCTGTATGCAGGATTGGAGGGTGTCACCTTGTATGCCCCCTCTTCCTGAGGGGGTTATCCCTCGTGAAGCCTTGGAAGAGGACGAGTCAGAGTCGCCCATCCCATCTGAGGGAGAGGAGGAAGCCCCTGAGTCGAGTAGTCCAGACACTCGCAAGCGTTCACGCAGCGAGGATTCAGATGCATCTTCTATTTTGACTCCGGAAGGTGCGCATGTTGGTGCTGAGTCACCGATACCTGCCGTTCCTGTGAGCGCCGTGGCGCCATCTTCTCGCAAGAAGATGCGGCTGCCGAAGGAGTCGTCGTCAGAGCCGGGGATCAAACCTTCAATTTTGACAAGTTTGATTGGTAAGTATACGAATCTTCCTTTTGGTTCTTCTTTGGAGTTGCGTTTTCTTGATGTTGGTTTTATTCTATAGTCAGCCGACGTCGTCATCTTCTGGCGACGTCCAATTTTTGAAGGAGTCTGGAGTCGCGAACTCCAAAGCCAAGAAAGTGGTTGAGTGCGTCCCTTCTCCTCCATTGGCGGCCCACTCCGGGCATAATTCATCAAGTTCTCCACACGATGTGGAGCACCAGATGGTTATCCGGACGTTTGCACATCAATCGACTTCGGAGTCATTGGAGGATCATGTATGTGTAGTATTTTCTTCTTCTGATGTTGCAGTCGAATTTTTCATCTATACCATCTGTTGATCCTTTGTTGTTTCTTTTGTCGCAGCTTATTGTGAAGGAAACCGCTCGCCTGGCGGAGCAGGTGCTTGTGATGGGTCGCCAGCATGCAATGCTGGACAATCGCCATCCCGTGGTTGAAAGTGAGTGTTTTTTTGCTTCTTCGTCATATTTGTAATATATTCGACTGATAGTCTGCCTTTGTTTGTGTCGCAACTGAGCATAATGCACTTCTTCACGACGTCGCTTCCCTGGAAAAGGCGCTCACCGCGGCTGTGAAGAGTCGTGATGAGGCAATCGCAGCACGTGACGAATCACAGAAACGCGAAGAGGATCTGCGCGCCTCCATCGTAGCTAGGGAGAAGTTGTTCGAAGAACAACTTTTCTCGATTGCCAAGGCTCTCTCAGGTATTTCCTTGTCTGGATTTTCGTCGTGTCTTTTCTTTCGAATTTGTTGTTGTTCTGACTTTTGTGCCAATGCTTGATTCTTGTGTAGATGCCAGCGGTCTGAGCTTCAACCCCCAGGCACTCTGTCGTGATGATGCCCTAGCAGGTGCCGTATCGGTAGTCGAAGACCACAGTGCTGCCGTTCAGGGGATGCTCACCAAGGCCAAGGGCATGCTCAGTCGCCTCCGTGAAGAGCTAGCGCCCAAGGCTGAGTTAATCGAGAATATAGATGATCTGGTGGAGTCCCTTGCCGGAGGCATTCCTGCAAGCTTCAAGAACTCACTCCGTGCGGCTGGCGCTTCGATGTCACTCGCAATGGTTCAAGCCCATAGAGTCGAGATTGATCCTGCAGCGGTCTCCAAGGCGATGCCTGTCAACGCGGATGGCCAACAGGTAGTCTTTGCTCCTTCCACAGCTGCCTGGCAGCACGGGCCGAACTGATCAATACTGATTAAGTATTCTGAGGAACTGCAGCGAGCCAAGAAGGCGGCGAAGGCTACGACGTCAGGGGCCGGCGGGAATACTGTTGTGTCTGATACCGCCACAGACTCGATGAGGCCCCCAAAACCGAAGTCCAAGTCGAAGAAACCAGTTGCTCCTCAGTAGCCGTGTCTGTAATAGTTAAATAGCCTATCTCTTTTGTCTAGAACATGCCTTTGGCGAGTGTATTTACTGATACTTTATTATGCTTGAATGCACTCGAGTCTTTTGTCTATGCATCGCCTTAGTCTTCTTATTGTGTCTTGCTTGGCTTGTGATAGGGCACATTGAGTGGTCCTTCGAGGGAACCTCAGAATATGCCATCCGCTGATGATACTTTGGCGCAGTCGCGCTCAAGGGTAGATGAATTGTCTCTGCTCTCGTGACTCTGTGACCGCGTGAAGCAGTTAGAGCGCGAACTGCCTATGCTCCATGGTAACACGGATGTGTGGAAGTCGAGGGTGGAGAAGGCCATCGCTCGAGAGCAATATTTGCTAGGGGAGGTGACGTAGTTGGGCGACCAATTCAAGTGTTAGCTTTCTTCTTCCTTATCTTTTTCTTGTAGTCACCTGCAATAGTTCGTTGTCTTCATACATTTGCCTTTGCTTGGTATAGTTGTCAGTGCACGCCATCCGCAGGATGAGAAGGATAGGATTGCCATTCGTATGAATGATCTGACCCAAGAGCAGCTTCAGGCGAGTGGATACTTCTGGGTCGATCATCATCACGCAATCGCACTTGCGACCCTGTAGGATCGTGCGTCGCGAGTGCTTCACTTCCTGAAGAAGTCGCAATCGTGCTTGAAGAATATTTACCAGATGATTTTCCCGTTGGACGTCGTTCCATCGAGCCTGCTGGCCCTTCTTGCCAAATTCCAAGACTTGAGTGCGGTCCACGAGTGTGTGCGACAACAGTTAGTGGCTGGTGCCAAGGCTGGTCTGTCGCTGGTGCGACTGCACAGGCCTGACGTAGATGTGGCAACAATTGCGACCGGACCACCAGTGCCGCCAGTAGGTTCGACTTGGAACATGGTTCCTCACTACCAGGCGGTGGACCGCCCAGCGGAGGAAATTGTCGACTTCTTTGAGGAGCAGACCAACGTTCCTTTGTTACAACAGTAGTTTAGTTTGTATCCTACACATAGTTGCACCAGTGTTGTAAAGTTCATATATACATGTTGTGTATAGCTGATTGACATTGATGTATATACAGAGCTTGTTAGCGTGTATGTTTTGCGAGTGCGTTGCACTATGCGATTCCTTTTCGTTAACCTGACTTGTGTTTATCTTAGCACCTTGCCAACCTGTCAGGTGCGTTGCAACCTTATCTTAGCTCTCACGAACTTGATGGCACACTTTACTTTCTTGCCTTTAATAAACTTAAACCATTGTGTCCATCTTTGTTGTGTATATGCTTGTGCTTTATAAGTTGAAGTTAGCAGAATCATGTATCATGGGGAACGCTTTCAACATTTCACTTGTACTTTGTACCCTGTTGATATCATGTTCTTTTGCTTATGGATCCCGGCGGTGTGAAATAAAAGGGGAACTTGTAATATCATGGAGTTTGTATTTGTGTTAGAGAAACGCCTGGGCCGCTAGCCTAAGCCATGCCTAATCATGGTGGAAACTTGCAGCATAACCATAATGAGCACTCTATGAAGCATCCTCAATAAAAACCTTTGCAAATAGCAAATAAAAAGATCGCTGAGATGCTCATTGCCTGCTTGCATTGTCATTTTGTTTATGGGATAACTCCTGTATCATGTGTAAGGGGTACCCCATTGGCGGTTCTCTATGATACATATGTACTTACAATGACAAGAGCTTACTTGTGACTAAAGTTGAGTAGCATGAGGTTCTGTCTTCGTAAGTAAGGGGCATGAGATTTCAGCTTATGACTTGTCAAGCATATCCTCTTAGTTGTGTTACTTTAACCTTAATCACCTTCAAGATGCTTATGATAGGGGAAATGAGACCTGAAAGCTAATAAGTACCATAATTTTTGGAAGCTCTTTATGATACTTGAATCCCTACTTCCTTCTATGAAGGCCTTTCTTTTACTTTTATGTTGAGTCTCCACCTTCTATCTTTATGCACCTACTTTGAGAGCATAGTGGCCATTCTTAGTTCTATGTGCATTGTCCCAAGACTTGTTGATTCATGCATAGCTTTGATATTGCTTGTTTTAAACTATTTGTATCTAGTCACTCTTATGAACTTTGAAGGTGTCCTATGCATTTATATTTGCTACTCTATGAGGGACAAGCTGAATGCCACTATGCTATGTTTTCTTTATGTGAAACAAACAAACATCTTACAAAGCATTGTTATTCATGAATCTTTTGTTGTGCCTTTTCATGTTGCAACATAGTTGCATTGTTTTATTGCTAGAACTTTGTCTTTCATGTTATGATTGAAGTACTATGATCCCAGCTATCAATGTTTTACAAATACTTTGATCAACTTTATGATGGTGCATGTCACCCCAAAAATCATTCTTTCTTTTTATCACTTACCCACTCGAGGACGAGCATGAGTTAAGCTTGGAACGTTGCTAACGTATCCATAATTTTTGATGTTACATGCTTGGTTTTATCTACTTTCTTATGTTTTGTCCACACTTTGGAGTATTTTCTATACACTTTCTTGGACTAACCTATTAACAAGAGCCACAGTGCCAGCTGTCTGTTTTCTACTGTTTTTTGTTCCAGGAAAGTCAGAAAATGAATATTCTCAGAATTGGACGGGACAAAAGCCAAAGTTAGTTTTTCACCGAGGTACACACGGAGCTAGAATACGAGACGGAGAGGGGCCAGGGGGCCGCCACACCACCTGGCCGCGTGACCTAGCCTGGCCTGCGCCAGGGGGTGGTCTAGCCGCCTCCGGCACCCCCTCGGCCTCCCCTTTCGCCTATAAGATGCCTCCGATATAGAAATCCTAAGTACCCGATCAAAATTCCACAAAAGAGTCTGTAGCCGCCGTCATCTCCATTCCTAGATCGGGAGGGATCTGAAGCTCTACCCGGCACCCTGCCGGAGAGGGGAATTCACCCTAGAGGCCTTCTTCATCACCATGCAAGCCTCTGGTGTGATGCATGAGTAGTTCATCCTTGGACTACGGATCCATGTAGTAGCTAGATGGCTAGTTCTCCTCCTTCGTGCTTTCATGTCTAGATCTTGTGAGCTCCGTTCATGATCAAGATCATCTATTTGTAATTCATACATGTTGTGTTTGCGGGGATCCGATGGATATTGAGATGCTATTTCAGATTGATTATTGATTCTATCATGTCTTTGTTATTTGTGATCTTGCATGCTTTCCGTTGTTAATAGCTATCTTGGGCAAGTAGATGCTAGCAACTCCAAGAGTTAGTATTTATGCTCGATAGTGGGTTCATGCCTCTAGTAATCTGGGGAAGTGACAAAAATCTCTAAGGTACTAGATGTGCTGTTGCTACTAGGGAGAAAACAACAATCCTTTGTTCATAGAACAATCGTATTGTTTACTTTACACGCAATGCGTAATGCAATTATTTATTGCTTGCAACTTAATACTGGAGGGGGTTCGGATGATTACCTGAAGGTGGATTATTAGTCATAGATGCAGTTGGATTACGGTCTATGTATAATGTTGTAATGCCCAATCAAATCTCAAAGGAGTCAAGATGAGTAGTATATGCATATTGTTTTCTCAATGTTTGTCAATGGGCTCATGTAAACTATGGACCCCGGTCCTTTCTTTTATCATTAATCTACAATCAACTGTTTACTACTTTCTGTTTACTTTCTGCAAACTATTACTTTCTTCCACACAATACGTTTAATCCTTTGTTTTCAGCAAAACCGGTGAGATTGACAACCTCACTTTAAGTTGGGGACAGAGTTCTGTGGTTGTGTTGTGAAGGTCTCCACATTGTTGCTGACGCCGGTAGTGCGCCCTGCCAAAGTCCAGCTAGCAACACGTTTGAGGTGTTTCCTTGCTCCTACTGGATTGATAACCTTGGTTTCATAACTGAGGGAAAACTTGCTGATGTGCTCATCATACCTTCCTCTTGGAGTTCCCCAACGAGCTCGATATATTTTGGACCATCAGTTCATCAGAGTAGAGCGGTGGAGGGTCACGCGTGGATCGTCGGGTGCGGGTTGAGTGGTGATCAGATATGTTTGCGCGGCCACAATGGCTGCCTGAGCTGTTTTTGCCTTGATGTTTCCCGCTTGATCGATTGACATGAATGATAGGTCGAGATCTCGGATGATTCCACTTCTTTCTGCTTCGAGGATATTCTGTAATCGAGATGTCGCCCTTATTGACGGTGCTGCTCCTATCACACTTCTTGACCCTTGGGTAGAACTTAGTTGGGCCCGTCATAAACTGGATTCGTCGGCTAGCCTTTTTCTTCCATCGAGTTGTCTTTGCATCCGGAGTAGGTCTCTCTTCTTGTGGTGGAGCAAATATTGGTATGCCAATAGATCCTCATGTGAAGCATCTTCTATCATTAGGACTGCTCCCAAAATTTCCTCCCTTGCTTTTTGCCATGCCGACGCTGGTAGCCGAAGTAATGGTCTCTCTCTTATGTGAGGTTCTCGGCCTCCTCCTTGGACTATGCGATTATCTGTTGTTTCTCCTCCGTTTCCGTGTTCTCCTCTGTTTCCGTGTTCTCCTCTGTTGCTGTGTTCTCCTTCGTTGTCGTGGTTTCCTGCATGGTCATCTGATAAAATATCATTGGGGTTTATGATAGGATTACTGTTTTCATCGCGTGGTGTTGAGGTATCTCTGTTGATCATGTACACTTGGTGGCGTGTTATGTGTGGCCTGACAACGTTGTCTTTTGCTTCCGCGGGTGTGTTGGTAGTACTCTGAGATCGTAGTTCTGGATAAAATTTTGCCATCCTTTCTTCAAAGTCAACGTTTTCGCTGCTTTCTTCGGGTTCTGAGTTTGTTGGGTTTGCTCCATGTGGTGAGATTGATTGGTGACCTTCTTTTCTTGTTTCGATCCGAGCTGTGATGTCTGTGGAGGATCTAACAGGCGATGCTGGTACTACTATAGGTGTGGCCTTTCCCACCGATGGTTCTGATGCGATCAGGGCCGAAGGGTGTGATTCCTGCATGTTGTCTGCTTGGAAGTGGAGGATTCCGATGATTAGATCGGATCCACCATTGAAATCGGCGGGTACCAATACAAGGGTGGGCGGGTGTGGATTTGCTTTTGTCGAGTTGACGCTTGGTAGAGAGCGTTTCGCCGAATCCGTGTTTCCAGCGTTCAAGTTTCCCACAGACGGTGCCAATTGACGAGGGGTAACCTCGGCAATGCCCATGGTGATGGACTTGGGGTTTCGCGGAAAAGAGAACGCTGGGAATTTCGTTGGATGTCAGGAAAACAATAAAGACAGAGTCACCTGAATATTGGGAAAACACTCTATTACAAGTTGTCCTCTAGATTTCGGTACCCTCGCTTGGGCTTCTCCCTCCCTATATATAATAGACCGGTTCTCAAAGCTGTATGCGGATAGGTTTCATACACTCGTGATTACAATACTAACATAATGTCGGTTCGTGGTTTCTTTCCTAATAAAATAACAAATCTCTGTCGGTTGCTGCCTTGGGCTGTTATCTAGAATCTTTATGGGCCGTAGGCCTTTTACCCAATGTAGGGTAGGAAATAATGAGCATCTGAGTAATCATACCCATGTCAATTGGTTTGTAAGGAAGATTTGTATCATTTGTTTATTTGTCTCTTTGTAGAAGGGTCTAGGGGGAAGCCACCCACATAAACCGTGGGGTTCCATGTATATTTATAGGAGGCCAGAGGACGGTACAATTACAGTCCAGTCCTAATGTAAATACAATATATACAATCTACCCCCGCCCCCCCCCCCCCCCGCAGTCCTAGCGGGAGGTTCTCGGACATTGAGACTGGACGGAAAGTCGAGGAAGAGCTGACTCAGCAATCCCTTCATCATGACATCCATGAACTGGTAGGATGAAGGAACATGTAGGATAGGAACCTCTCCCAAGGACACCTTCTCGCAGACGAAGTGTATGTCGATCTTGATGTGCTTGGTACGTTTGTGTTGCACCGGATTCGAGGACATGTAGATGGCGGACACATTGTCGCAGTAAACAACAGTGGCGGAACTCATGGGATGATGTAGTTCCTGGAGCAGCTGGCATAGCCAACATCACTCGACGACGGTGTGGGTGACGGCGCGGTACTCAGCTTCTGCAGAGGAACGGGACACGGTGGTCTGGCACTTGGAGGACCAAGAGATGAGACTATCACCGTAGTAGACGTAGTAACCGGAGGTGGAGCGGCGTGAGTCCGGGTAGCCAGCCCAGTCAGCGTCGGAGTAGGCCACTAGGGCGGTTAACGATGATGCATGGAGCTATAGACCGAACTCCAGTGTATCACTAACGTATCGAAGAACACGTTTCACGAGAGCCAGGTGAGACGTGCACGGAGCATGCATGTGGAGGCAGATCTGTTGAACCGCATAGGAGATGTCGGGGTGCGTCGGTGTGAGATACTGAAGGGCACCAGCGAGACTTGATAGTCGGTGGCGTCAGAGAGGAGCTCGCCGTCGGAGGCGGAGAGCTTCGAGGATGTGCCAATCGGTGTGGGCGACGGGTGACAGTCGGTCATGCCAGCCCACTGAAGAACATCCAAGGCATACTGTCGCTATGATAGAAACAAACCAGCAGAGGAGCGACAAATCGCAATACCGAGGAAGTAGTGGAGATCCCCGAGATCAGTCATAGCAAACTCGTTGTGCAGTCGCGTGAGAAGCCCCTGAAGAAATTTCATTGACGAAGCGGTGACAATGATGTCGTCCATGTAGAGCAGCAAGTACGCTGTGTCGGCCCCAGAACGGAGGACAAACATGGAGGTGTCCGTGGCTAAAGCAACAAATCCCAGGGTGGCGATGTATGAGGCAAACCGGTGGTACCACACACGAGGAGCCTGCTTCAGACCGTACAAGGACTTGTGGAGGCGACAAACATGATCCGGGCAAGACGCATCAACAAATCTAGTAGGTTGCTAACAGTAGACCGCTTCATCCAGTGAGCCATTGAGGAACGCGTTCTTGACATCAAGCTAACGGATTGGCCAAGAACTAGAGACAACAATATGAAGAACGAGACGGATTGTAGCAGGCTTGACAAACAGGGCTGAAAGTCTCCTCATAGTCGATGCCAGGGCGCTAAGAGTACCCACAAATGACCCATCGCGCCTTGTTGCGGGCGAGAGTACCATCAGAGTGGAACTTCTGACGATAGATGCACTTGCCGGTAACCACATTGGCGTGCGGAGGACGAGGAACGAGAGACCACGTGTTGTTGTCGATGAGAGCCTGGTACTCAGCGAACATGGCAGCCCGCCACTGAGGATCCTGCATCGCCTGGCTGAAGGTGGTGGGGACTGTGTCGATGACGGAGTCCATGGCTGAAAGATTCAGCCTGTCCACGGGACGCACTTGGCGTTCGGAGCGCATCTGCGGGAGGGCAGCTGCCCCACTGGAGGAGGGAGTCGATGCAACACCAGTAGTAGCCTAGCGGGATCGCTCACGTGGCACGGCAGAGGTCCGCCGCAGCAGAGAAGCGGCAGGATTTCCTGCCGCGGCAGCCTACCGTGGTAGAGAAACATCCGAAATTCCTGTCGTGGCAGCCTGTCGCGGCAGAGAAAATGCCGCATTTTCTGCCGTGGCAGCGAACCCGGCAGAGCGAGTCGGCGACGAGGCGGGCGATGCAGGGTCGCTTGGAGCCGGTGCAGGGGCGCTCCGGGCCGGTACAGGGGCGCTCGGTAGTGGAACAATCAGTGTGCCGAAGAGGTTATCCAGGCGGCGTGGTGCAGGTGGATCAGGCATGGACGACGATGCTGCATACTGAAAGGGAAAAATAGTCTCATCGAAGACAACATGGTGCGAGACAAGAATTTTTCCAGTGACAGGATTATAGCAGCGATAACCACAATGGTTGGAGGGGTACCCAAGAAAAACACATGCCATAGATCGTGCATTGAGCTTGTGAGGAGCGGTGGACACGATGTTAGGATAACAAAGACAACCGAAGACACGAAGATTAGTGTAAGAGGGAGGACGACCATTTAGACGTGTGTAGGGTACTTGGGATTGTATGGATGTACTAGGATGGCGGTTGAGAAGATAGGTGGCAGTCGCTAGCGCCTCGGCCCAAAGATGATCTAGGATGTGACCATAGAACATAAGGGTGCGCATAGTGTCATTAATGGTACATATGGCACGCTCAGCCTTGCCGTTTTATTGGGAAGTGTATGGGCATGACAACCGCAACGTGGTGCCATGGGTGTTAACAAGAGTATCAACAATAGTGTTGATGAACTCGGTACCGTTGTCTATTTGGAGAGAGCGAATAGTGACACCAAACTGCGTGCGCGTGTAAGCGAAGAAATTTGCGAGAGTACGTGCAGCACAGGACTTTTGACGTAATGGAAAAGACCAATAAAAGTGCGAGAAGTCATCGACAATAACAAGATAATATCGAAAACCAGATGTACTAATAATTGGAGATGTCCACAAATCACAATGTATCAAATCGAAGATGGCACTAGACGCTGTAGTAGACTAACTAAACGGTAAACAGACGTGCTTGCCAAGTTGACAGGCATGACACACCCGAGGACGACTAATTTTATTACACTTGATAAAATCTAGACGCTGAAGAGCCGACATGGCGTCGTGACCAGGATGACCAAGATGCTGGTGCTATAGATCGATGGTGGCGGTGACGACCAAGGCGGTGGAGGAAGAACGGCGAAAGCTGCTCCTTCCGGGAAAGGTGTAGAGTTCTCTGTCACTATTGCAACGAAGAATCACGCGACGGGTCTTCATGTCCTTCACAGAGAAACCAAAGGTGTCAAACTCAATAGAACACATATTATCATGTGTAAACTTGCGAACAGAAAGCAAATTACGAATAATGTGCGGTACTAAAAGAACCTAGTTGAGTCTAAAAACATGGCAAGAAGGTGTGCGAAAGGAGGTGAAACCAGAAGAGGAAATAGGGATGGTGGTGCCGTCACCGACGGTGACGAAGTGTGGAGTGCGAAGAGGGGATGAATGAGTCAAGTTACCATCATCGTTGGTCATGTGCGAGGAGGCGCCGGAGTCCATGACCCAACCACCTTGCTGAAGCGCGAGGTTGTTGAGGGCGGCAATGAGGGCCGAGTTGTCCCTGGTTGGCGTCGAGGATGACGGCGCGGTCGTGGTGTACGCCTGGGGCCGGGGGCCGACGATGCCTTGTCCGGAGGAGGGGGCGTGCCACTGACCAGCCCCCGGGGAGAAGCAGACCCACGGGCCTGCGGGGGCGGGCGCGTGAGCGGTCTGGGTGACGCCCCCACCTTGGCGGCCGCCGTTGTGGCCCTTCGTCTTGTTCGCTGACTTGCCCTTCCCAGGAGCCGCGTCGGGGGTGGGTCGTCGCCACGACAGCCAGGGCCAGGGCAAGGAGGTGCTGGAGCGCAGTCCTGAGCGACGAGGGCGGTGGAGGTGGAGTTGGCCGCCGCGTTGGCCTGCTGCATCTCCTCCATCAGGAGCATCACCCGAGTGCGGAGGAAGGTGGGTAGCGGGTCGGTCATGGAGATGACCGTGGCGGCGGAGGCGAAGCAGGGACCGAGACCACGCAGGGTGTTGAGGACGAGGGCACGACCGCTCACGGGGGAGTCATTGCCGGCGAGCGCGTCGACGAGGTGCTTCTGACAGCGATAATACTCGTGGATGGAGAAACCCCTCTGCAGGAGCTGTCGAAAGTCATTGTCAAGGTAGATGGCTTTGTTCGCTTTTTTCGTGGTGAAGAGGTCGTGAGCCACAAGCCACATCTGACGCACGGTCTGATTCCCCGTGAGGATCATGTCTGCGACGTCTTCGTCGATGGCAGCGTGGAGGTGGTTAAGGACAGTGTAGCCAGCGGTGCTCCAGGCGTCATCGGTGGGAGCAGCAGGCGTGGTGCCATCGATGTGGCCGAGATAGCTAGATCGGCCGAGGGCAGCACGCATATAGATGCACCACTTGGTGTAGTTACCGGTGGCAAAGGAGAGGATGACGGGGCCGACGTGGCGAGGAGAACCGCCAGCGGGGACGATGGCGGTGATGGTTGAAGATCCGATGGTCCCATCGGTGAGGGCCGGGAGCGACATCGCAGCGGGAGGTTAGGGTGGGCTGGTGGCGGCGACGGCCAGACCTAGGGTGGCGGCGGCGGCCGAGGAGGCGACGGCTAGGGTTTAGAGGCGGCGGCTAGGGTTTAGGATCGAGGGAAGGCTGATACCATGTAGAAGGGTTTTGGAGGGAAGCCACCCACGTAAACCGTGGGGTTCCATGTATATTTATAGGAGGCCAGAGGCCGGTACAATTACATCACAGTCCTAATGTAAATACAATATATACAATCTAACACTCTTGCCTCGATCTTTGGACTTATAGGTACCCAAGATCCCAAAGATTGATCAAGGCTTGAAGTGAGATGCTTGACTAGCGGCGATCTCATAGGAACCCTAGTGACAACAAGGGTAGTACGGTCTTCGCTTAGCGACCCATTTGGGATCACAACAACACCACCACTTAATGCTTTGATCTGTGTTTTGCACTTAATAATCATTTGTAACCCGATGCTTCACGGTACACTCGGTTGGATCAAAAGACTATTCCTATGCCTGTGGTCTCTCAGGGGCTCTAGTATATTAGGATGTGTTGCCCACAAAAGATTATCTATGTTAGAACCTTACACATGAATGCGCTTATTTTTATCCTTTATTCCATATGATATGCAACTGCAGATGGATCTTCAACCCTAGCCTATCTCCATCCATTGATTCAACCATAATATAAAGTAAACTAGATTGGTCCGGTAAACAAAGGTAAAATCGAAAAAACAAATTCTTGTAGATGTGTCCTTATTTTTATTCCTATTAGCGTTGTTTCCCAAGGATTCGATAAACCTAGGTCTACTAGGAAAAAGCTATTATACTATATTCGGAATCAGGATCGAAGGTATCATGGATATTCTTCCTTTCGCATGTCAACGGATGACTGGGCTGTGGCTGTACTTCTCGGAGAGGATTAGCATCAGGGTGGGATCCCTCAACATCCCACGACATCTAGTATCTACGAGGGTTGTGCATTTCAGGCCGTAATTGGAAACAAGATTTATCCTGGGGTTGGCATGCAATCTGATGGGCATGAGGGGTCGCGGAGAAGGGCAGTGATCGGCTTGGGTTCTTATACTAGGCCTCACACCAAGGAAGTGTGAACGGTAAAGTACGCCCGGTTGTGCAACATGGATAAGAATCTCTTATGGGTAAAGCAACACACCTCTGCAGAGTGTATAAAAGTGTGACATGTTACTCCCTGTTCCGGGAAGGAGCTGCGAACGCTACAGTAAAGGAACTCCATGAAGTTCTAATCAACCTGTGAAGGCTGGCGGACATAACTTTTCAGAATAAATGCAACTTTTGAAGAAATGTTTACGAAAACTTGCATAACCTATGACCTTTTCGTTTGTGGTTGTAGTTAGTGCATAAAACACTCCTTTTTAGTGAACTTGCTGAGTACGCTCGTACTCAACCGTACCTTCTTAAACTTTGCTAGATTTCGGAGCAATCAATGGTGAACCTAGGAGATGGAATACCTTGAAGAACTGAAGATATCTAGAGGAGATCAACGGGGTCGACGACTACATCCGAAAACCTGGAAGTCAAACTGAAGCGTAGCATATAAATAATCCTAGAAACTAGAACCTACTTCTGTAAAGCATTCCTATAGCAACAATCGTAAGCCATAGTTATATAGTAGTAGTATTGCTAGAATAGACTTCGGGTTTCTATTTCTAGTTCTCTTTTGTAATTACAATCCTTGTTGTGTTGAGGAAGTTCTTTGGATCTTCTATAATATAATATATGTAACATAAGGACATGTTTTGGATCCACGATGTTTCTGTTGTGCCATTTTGAGGGATGTAATACTAGTGAACGATGTTTTATTGGTGTTATATCAACGACTATAGTGTACTATATCATGCAGTGATATGCTGGGTCATCGCAATGCCACAAATGCAAAAGTGATTGTGACTCTTTCTTGTTATCGGGGTTAGTATTTGGTGTTTATGTCCATCAGATATTTGAAGATGCAGTGGTTACTATTATTTTTTACTATGGTGTTTATATGCTTGTTGAGCTCACATTGCATATAAATCAAATAAACTCTCACATAAATACTCCCAAACTAAAAACCCATAAATCCCTCTACTTCCAGAGCATGAAATGAGCCAAACTATCAATGACAGATGAAAGGATGAAATTACTAACCTTTTACAACCCTTGGATAGATGGGGCGCCACCAAATCTTGACAAATTGTATGGAAAAATGGGGATGAACTCGAGCTTAGGAAGGAAACAGAGGAGAAAGCATCTTGAACGGAGTAAGGCTCGGGGTAGAAGATGATATATGAAGGATTTTAGTCATGGTTGGTGTCTGTATTATATAAGTATATCAAAAACCATTACACAATATCATGAATAGAGAAGTGGCTAAATTAATACAAGTACATCACACTAAACCAAAGTAGAGTAGTGAGACCAAATGTTATTATTGCAAAAGTAAAAAAACTATGCACTGATTTAAAAACTTTCTACTCTATAGTCATTTTGATCAATTACTAAGTAAACCACATCTACACATATGCAAACTAAGAATTTAATCCGAGCTTAAATTGCATATAAATCAAATAAACTTCCACATAATTACTCCCAAACTAAAACCCACAAATCCCTCTACTTCTAGAGCATGAAAAGAGCTAAACTAGCAATGTCAGATGAAATGATGAAGTTGCTAACCTTTTAGAACCCTTGGACAGAGTGGGGCACCGCCAAATCTTGACAAATCATGGGGAACATGGGGATGAACTCGAGAGCTTGGGGAGAAAATAGAGGAGAAAATCTTGAATGGAGTATGACTTGGGAGGACGACAATGATATAGGAAACCTTTTAGTCCCGGTTGACTGGGACTAAGCGGTCTCGCACCGTTCCCAGCCTGACGCAAACCTTTTAGTCCCAGTTGGTATCTCTAACCGTAACTAAAGGTCCCGCTTAATCCAAGACTAGAGCTGGCCGTGCCCTTGCGGCGGTACTAGCCGTTGGAACCGGGACTAATGCTTACATTAGTCCCGGACCCAAACATGACCGGGACTAATCCTCCGAACGGAAGACCTTTTTCTACCGCTGCCATCTCTTAAATTTTACTACCTCCGTGTCAGGTATTAGGACATTGAAAATCACACGCAGAGAAAGAGACTTCATGGTGGGCATCTTGCTTTATAAGAAAATAAAAAGTAAATCACCATGTCATGATCCAATAGTAAACCCAAATCTAGAAAATTAAAAGCGTGAGTAATTGTATCATATTATTTCGTGGTGGACATCTTGCTTTATGGTATGGATATTATTTACTTCCTCTTTTTTATATGCATAGAATTCACTTCCTCGTTTTTGTCAGTATTTATATTTTACATTTATCTCAAAAGATTTGCATAGTAAGAATTTATTACATGCATTTAATATTTTAAATGTTTATCTAGCAATTACTATTATTGAATCAAATCTTATGGCCTCTTGCGAGCCCTATATAAACGACACACATAGGGAAGAAACATAAGTGAAATGGAACCATGTCTAAGGCTAGGGCTCTCATGTTCCTCCTTGCTACCACTTCTCTTCCACCTATATACAGGTACATTTTTCTAGAAATGGTAACATTCATAATCAAGTAGATATCCTCTTGTCTTGAGTGACTAGTTTAATGGATGCATATATACAGGTGATGCCCAGAAATCTTGTGATAAGTCCGACATAACCATCAAGGTACTGAAGATTAGTACTGTCATCCAGAAGCAACAGGTCTATATAGCAGTGTTCCGGACATCATGTTCTTGCGAGATGAAGGACGTGCATTTTTCATGCGACGGCCTCCAGAACAGCATTGTGGATCCAGATAGAAATTTTGTGGATGTGGACCGCAGCGGGATGTGCACCCTCCAGCGAACCCTCACCATGAATTCTCCACTTCAGATCATGTACTCCTCAGAAACCCCAGTGAACTTTCGTGTTCTTAGTGTCACTCCTGCTTGTTAAATTGCCTCGTGTACCGTAATAATAATGGCAAATAAGGAGTATTGCTCTTTTTGTCTTACCATGTTGTTGTGTTCGCGGATCCATGAAGGAAATAAATTAAGTTGTACTTCATAAAATAGTATCACACCTGTCACCTTTTAATAATACAAATCAGCACCACATCATCATAAACAGTGGCAGGGCAAAATCAGAAAAAGAGGTAATAAACCAAAAAAAACTTTTAAAAAACTGAACTGGGCTGGCCTGTACCGCGCGCTGTACACGCTGACCTGGTCGACGTATTCAAATCTCCCGACATGTCACGCGAGAGCATGACAGCCCGGCCCACAACGACCGCATCCGGGGTGGAATCTCGTTCCGGTGATCGAACCCGATCCAACAGTCCAGGGCCCGAGCCTCCCTCGAAAGCAATAAGCAATCTGGGTGCGCGTCGCGGTCCACAACATGGAGTACGCCACCGCAACATTGGTTACGTATTCTCCTCTCTACATTAGCCCTGGCGTATCCAGGGGGCCAAACCCTCTCACACTCGCTCCGTCCGGCCGCCCCACTTTGACCGCCTCCTCCTCTCCTCTGCTCCGCCCCACCCACCCCCGCAGGTGAGGCCAGCGGCGGCGCGCGAGGAGGGTAGCGGCTAACCCCACCACCGCCGGCGAAGATGTTCGGCCGCGCGCCCAAGAAGAGCGACAGCACCAAGTACTACGAGATCCTCGGGGTGCCCAAGACCGCCGCCCCGGACGAGCTCAAGAAGGCCTACCGCAAGGCCGCCATCAAGAACCACCCCGACAAGGGCGGCGACCCCGAGAAGGTTCTACCCCTCTCCCCTCCTCTCCCTCTCCCGTGATCGGATCTCAGCTGCGTGCCGTGTCTACTTTTTAGTCCGTACGGCGCGATCTGGTATGATCTGTTCTGCTAGATAGATCGGGTCCTGTGATGCAGGTATTCACGTAAGTGTAGATGTATATGCGATGTGGTTGCGCTGCGAATTTCGTCGTGGATTGATTGTCTGGTTCTGCCGGGGTTTGTAGTCTGCCTGGCGTCCCTCGAGGAGCTGCGGGTGGCTGATAAGGGGTCTTCTAGCTCTAGTACTTCATTGTGGTTTCATGCGCTGCGATCATGACCCCCATCTTTTTGGGGAATGTGACCGGTGTTTCCTTCTGCACGTTATGGCTGTTGTTACAAGCAAGACCTAGGAAATATTCCTTTAGCGTAATAGGTGAGGCCAAGTATCCAGCTTCCTTTGTTCAATTGTGTCAGCTTGGCAAGTTTATTTAGCTTCGGGGCTGGATAGTACCCATTTTGGGGATTCACCTAGGGATAATCATATTCTAGATGCTTTGCTAGAATGCAAGTTAAGGCGATCAACTGCTGAGAAAATTTATGGCTCCTTTCCGTTTCCGTGATAAGATGTGTGTCCATGCATCACCTTCAGATACATTCTACCACCTCTTGACACTGATTGTTCTCAGTTATTGTACTTGCTAGGACTGGCAACAGTAGGGAAGCATTGTGGGGCATGCAACATGGCCCTATCATGGGAGCACATGTTTTAGCTAGCTTGTCTGTTAGTCATGCATGGTATCCCTGCTGATAGTTGTGCATGGGTCGGTTATACACTTTCATGACTAGTGCCAAATCCCATGCTGTTGGCTGATAATGATATGCTGTGGTCTAATATGCTTTTCAGACCAAGAATATTTTTTATTTTCGATGATCTTTCACCTTTATGTGCTTTTGGCTTTATGTGGAGCTTATATCATACGACATGTATGTGGAACATGTGTTTTCCTAAAGTGCACCTACATATGAGGTGACACAGAATCCTTTAACAAATATTTCATGTTTGTTTTGATGATGTTTTATCAGTTCACCGCTGTTATCCATTGGTGTTCCATATCTGTTGACAACTTAGGTCTGTGTGATGCAATTTTATTTTCTCACGCACGGCGTGTATCATAATGCTTCTTAGTTATCTCGTGATATGTCTGGAAAATCTAAAATATGCGCTCTGCTACTTGATATCAGTGTATAATAAGTTGTATTATGCTTTTTTTTTGCTTATGCTGTGTGTCATTATACTTCTGGACTTGGTTTAAATTTACCAAATTTTACTACTCCCTCCGATCCAAATTAATTGACTTGGTTTTGTCCAGATTCAGATGTATCTAGCACTAAAAACATGTCTAGATATATCCGAATCTAGACAAATCTGAGTCAACTAATTTGGATCGGAGGGAGTATTGGAATTGATAACATGTTAATTGAACATAATGTGGTATGTGCTTTAAAAGGTTCAAATGTTATTTGATGAGCACAACTGTATATTGACCCTCTTTCTTTACTGTTTTAGTCCTTGTACTAAACTTGTTTGCTGTTTATCATGATCTGCGGAATGGAAGGCTTATTTTTGTGTATTTGCTGTTTAATTTCAGTTCAAGGAGCTTGCACAAGCTTATGAGGTTTTGAGTGACCCTGAGAAGCGTGAGATCTATGATCAGTACGGTGAAGATGCTCTCAAGGAAGGAATGGGAGGGGGAGGGGGTGGAGTTGATCCATTTGACATCTTCTCATCATTCTTCGGGCCCTCTTTTGGAGGTATATTGTTTGAAGACAACCTGTTTTTCTCGTTGACCATCAAACTCTGTTATAGTCCATGTGGTAGCGATGCAATAAATTGCATATGCATATTTTGTGCACAGGTGGTGGTGGTGGCAGCAGTAGGGGCAGAAGGCAAAGGAGGGGAGAGGATGTTGTTCATCCACTGAAAGCTTCTCTAGAAGATCTTTACAATGGTACCTCAAAGAAGCTCTCTCTTTCCCGTAGTGTCCTCTGCTCCAAGTGCAAGGGGTAAGTCTTATTTGTCTGTTCCAACTAACCCTGCTGGCCATGTTTTTTTTCTGCAATTCTGCTCTTGAACATACTTGCATGTTTATTTCAGCAAGGGCTCCAAATCTGGTGCTTCCATGAGGTGCCCAGGTTGCCAGGGTTCAGGCATGAAAGTGACTATCCGCCAGCTGGGTCCTTCCATGATACAGCAGATGCAGCAGCCTTGCAATGAGTGCAGGGGCACTGGAGAGAGTATTAACGACAAGGATCGCTGCCCAGGCTGCAAGGGTGAGAAGGTTCTTCAGGAGAAGAAGGTTCTGGAGGTTCATGTTGAGAAGGGGATGCAACACAACCAGAAGATCACCTTCCCTGGAGAAGCTGATGAAGCGGTATGTGTTGTTCAGTCTATGATAGTCTGTGCTACTTGTAGCGCTTTGATGTCTATAAATTTACAGTGTGGTTTGTTTTGCAGCCTGATACTGTTACTGGAGACATTGTATTCGTCGTCCAGCAGAAGGAACACCCGAAGTTCAAGCGGAAGGGCGATGATCTCTTCTATGAGCACACGATATCTCTCACTGAAGCTCTCTGTGGGTTCCAACTTGTTCTGACCCATCTGGATAACAGGCAGCTGCTCGTTAAGTCGAACCCTGGTGAAGTTGTTAAGCCTGGTAAGAGCTTGCAGATCTCAGGCCCCGGGTCAGTTTTACTTTACGCATATTTACTTGCTGACAATCCTTGTTTGAGCAGATTCATTCAAGGCAATCAGTGACGAGGGAATGCCGATGTACCAGAGGCCTTTCATGAAGGGCAAGCTCTACATCCATTTCACCGTAGACTTCCCCGACTCGCTGGCACCTGACCAGTGCAAGGCTCTGGAGGCCGTGCTTCCACCAAAGCCCGCGTCCAAGCTGACTGACATGGAGCTTGATGAATGCGAGGAGACAACAATGCATGATGTCAACAACATCGAGGAGGAGATGCGCAGGAAAGCTGCCCATGCTGCTCAGGAGGCGTACGACGAGGATGATGAGATGCCTGGAGGCGGTGGCCAGAGAGTGCAGTGCGCACAGCAGTAAAGCAAGCAAAGTACATTACCTAGGAACTCGTCATTGCTGCGCCAAGTCATATGATGACAGCAAGGTTTTTGGACCTAAAAATGGCTGATCTCTTGTTTTGTTGGTGTTATCGATGAAGCTGATCTAGGGGCGTATGGCGCCGGGACTGTATCCTCCTATCCTTTTGCTGTAGTATGGGACTTGTAGTAAGAGTGCTTCTTATATAAATGGTGGTAATATGTTTGTGGAAACTGTCTGAATATGTTTGTCTAAACGATTGTGCAAGTACGTTTGTGGTTTTTGCATCATCCTGCACATTATCATTATCTATTTCCTTTGTTATTAGGTCTTAGATATTTCTTGGAATAACTGAATCAATGCTGATATATAACATACGACAGAATGGCGGTCTATATATGATGGTAGTACATATGACATACAACAGAATGCAGTCTATATACTCCATCGTCAGATTCTTTACACGGATGAAAGGATGTAACAGTAGGATGCACTGCAGAATGCAGAGAGAAGTTTTATGCAAGGCTAGCGTTACTTGGGCTGGGCCCGGATGTAGATCTTGACTCCGAGGCTGCAGTAGTTGCCGATGCTGGAGACGAACCAGCGCACATCGGCGAAGTCGAGATGGATGACGGCGGGGCTGGTGTCGAAGATCTTGTAGGGGTCCTCGGCCTCGCAGCGGTCAAACTCCCCCCTGCCTACCTGAATCACGTTGTACATTCCGGTATCGAACCTGAACACTGCACAAGCACAGACAGGGGTTGCGTTCTTTGGTAACAGACGAAGACGCTCTTTGGTAACAGAGAAGGATGGCGGTGGCTCACCGAGGTTGTCGTCGGCGAAGAACGTCCGGTTGTTTGCCCAGACTTGGTAGTGGTCGTTGCTCGTAGGGATGGACCAGATCGAGTCCCCGATCACGTGGTCAGTCGCTGCCACGGCGAACGGCGGCGGCGGCGGAACGGCGAGGAGGATGCAGCCGGCCAGGAGAGGCGCGAGTAGAAATGGCATCGCCATCGCCATGGATGCGATCTGTCGGATGGAGATGGAAGACGAGCGACGGAAAGAGCAACTGCTCTGCAACAGCGTGCTTGCGTTCTTTTCATCCCTCACATCACACCTGACGAAGGAAACATAAACGGAAAATAATTGGTGGGCTACCAACCAGACTTAAGGAAGCCCATTAGGGAATGCCACCATCATCCTTCGCAGCCCAAGTGACTCGTAGGAGGGCCCAGCAAGAAGCCAGGCCCATGTCGTCCTATATATAAGCTCAACCACGCTGCCCTCGCTCTCCAGCCCTTCTCTCGCCCCGCCCGCGCCGCCGCCGTCTCTTTTCCGCAGGAGCTCCTTCCTCGCAGGCGAGATGGTACGTTTACGATCTCTCCCCCCTTCTCCTTCCCCATGGCTGCCTGCTGCTTCGGTCCGCGCGCTGCTGCCCGTAGCTGCTGGCTCTCGCGCACCTCCGGTGTAGGAATCATCGTCGCTTAGGTTTTTCATGTTTCGAGTAGGCTGTGCTAGGAACTCAGGGCTTTAGGTAGCACCTGAAGCGAGATTTGCCGAGGTTT
Source organism: Avena insularis (assembly GCA_023614405.1). Classification (NCBI taxonomy): domain Eukaryota; kingdom Viridiplantae; phylum Streptophyta; class Magnoliopsida; order Poales; family Poaceae; genus Avena; species Avena insularis. Next base: position 85,856,482 of record CM042696.1, on the reverse strand, counting down.
TCTTCTGTTTCGTGGAGAAATCTTGCTCCCTGCCCGCAGAATCTGTTAGATCTAGAGTTCATCGGTGCGTATGTGATGCTTGCTGTTACGATTTTAGGGTTTTCGCTCAAATCATGCTGTCCGGTAATATTTCCGTTTCTTTGACCGGATTCATCAGCATCGTGAATGGACGAGTAGGCCAGTAGAGAGTAGAGAGGGGTTCTTGTGTGACTGTAGAAAGGGCAGCTTGTTTATGAAGTGCGGAGCTTCCATTAGATTCCTGGTCATTTGCTAGAACTACCTCTCAATATCTGAGCTGACACCTTCGTTTCTGCGACCTGATAGATTTGTAGCATGATCTATCGTCTATGACAGATTTTTGTATTCACGTGCTTCTTTTGAATGTATCTTCTAGGTGTTCGTCAAGAACCAGAAGCCAAGGGCCTACTCCAAGCGTTTCCAAGTCAAGTACAAGAGAAGGAGACGTAAGTTTAATCCCCTGGCTCCATTACTTGTTACATCTGTTGTTTGACGGTGATTTTGACCTGGTGTTCTTCCTTTTGCCATTGTTTCCTCAGAGGGGAAGACTGACTACAGGGCCAGGCTGAGGCTAACTACCCAGGACAAGAACAAGTACAACACGCCAAAGTACCGCTTTGTTGTGCGCTTCACCAACAAGGATGTCTCTGCCCAGATTGTTCACGCTACCATTGCTGGTGACATCGTGATGGCTGCTGCCTACTCTCATGAGTTGCCCCGATACGGTCTTGAAGTTGGCCTCACCAACTATGCTGCAGGTAGATTTCATCTCCTGAAGGAGTGTGCAAAGCAGATCCTGTGACTTCCATATGATATATATTCATGGTATCTAACGATTCTGAATCCAACATGTAGCCTACTCCACTGGTCTGCTTTTGGCTCGTCGCGTGCTCAAGTGCCGTGATTTGGATCAGGACTACGAGGGCAACGTTGAGGTATAATTTATTGTGTAATGTTCCATTCATAAATAACTGTATATCTTGTAGCTGTTTCTGATATAAACACATAATGTGTCTGAGCTCAGGCCTCTGGGGAGGACTTCTCTGTTGAGCCAGCTGGTGAGAGGAGCCCTTTCCGTGCGCTCCTGGATGTTGGTCTTCTTAGGACCACTACTGGGAACCGTGTGTTTGGTGCACTTAAGGTATGTGATGATGCTGTTATGGCATGAATGTTTGCTTGTACATAGATTCTTATGTCACAAGCTTTTGACATGAACGTTTGGGGCCTATCACCATGAGTCTTGATTCTGTGATTCATCTTAGAGTTGTTAAGTTACACCAGTAGGTCAGGAACAGTTAGTTTTGATCTACTAAATAAAGTCTCTTCAGTAAGCTTAATATGCTAATTAACTTCTGGGAACAAGGTGGTGCTTCATATTTATTTGCTCTCGTCTTCTTTTGGCATGGTGTTAACATTTTGTTATGAAATAAGCTGGTGTGTCCTTTTATAGCATGTTGGCCTTTGTTTTAGTTCTGTTTGCTCATGGTGTAAGTAATTCATTTTGTTGGTGCAGGGTGCCTTGGATGGTGGCCTTGACATTCCCCACAGCGACAAGAGATTTGCTGGTTTCAAGAAGGATGAGAAGAAGCTGGATGCTGAGGTTCACCGCAAGTACATCTATGGAGGGCATGTTGCTGACTACATGAGGGTTAGTTGAAACCACTGCTTGCTTGTTATATTGTATTGTTATAATCTGGTCTGGTTCATTCCCTGGTGTTCTTGCTCTGGTATCTAAAGCAATTCACATTCTTCTTTTTGAAGAAGCTATACTGATTCTCTACTGTCTTACTCCAGACACTAGCTGAGGAGGAACCAGAGAAGTACCAATCCCACTTCAGTGAGTACATCAAGAAGGGAATCTCTGCTGATGACATGGAAGAAATCTACAAGAAGGTTCATGCTGCCATCCGTGCTGATCCCACCCTGGTCAAATCATCCAAGGAGCCCCCCAAGACACACAAGAGGTAATACATAGCTAGCTTTTCATTATAGCATCTCTTTGAGTCCAGTTCACAGATTTCTCCAGCACAGGAGTTGAGTCGCATCTCTTCGAGTCTAGTTCACAGATTTCTCCACCTTGATAAGGCTCATTTTAACTTTGCTTCTCGATGTAGGTTCAACCTCAAGAAGCTGACCTACGAGCAGAGGAAGGCCAGCCTCGTGGAAAGGCTCAACGCCCTCAACTCCTCTGCTGGTGCCGCTGATGATGACGAGGACGACGATGAGTGAAGATTGTTGTCAACTGCAGCAGCGTAGTCTTGCAACGTGCATTTTTGTTAAAGTTTGGCACTCCGCAGAACGGACCTGTTTCATTCTGTTTTGGGTATCTTGCTGGAGTTATAGAGATTGTTATCTTGACCTTGTAATGTGCTGGCGTTTGGATATTGATCTTAATCCGTTGGTTCTGCACTTTCTTATGTTGATTCTGTGGCTATGTTTCTGCTGGTTCTTCATTTGTTAGGTGGTTATATTGTGTATTCGTTGCCACTATTGCAGTTGCTGTCTCTTTGATCGTAAATGACCTTCTGTTAAGCAGGAAGCTCGGTCTTGAAATCTCAAATTTGTAACACCTTCTCTAGTAAATAGAAGCGCAAACGCACATGACTCCTGTTTTGGTCGCTCATGGTGAACTGGTGGTGTTGAACCCTAGCACCGCCAGGCCTGCCGCTGCCTGTCCCTGCCATGGGGACTTCTGCCATGTACACAGTTGGCTGAAAGGTTGTGTTCACAGGTTCTGCTGGTGTGGCGACGTGGCTAGGCTGGGGATCTGGACCCAACATGGATTTGGGCGGTAGAGCAGTGGCAAAGCGAGTAAGCCGGGGCGGTGTCCTCGGAGCTCGATCTTGGCCTGCGGGTGGTTGTGATGGTGGCCTCATTTTGAGGTTGTGATGGATGGGCCCGGTGAGCTAGGTGCTTCGTTTCCTAGTTTGCCGGATTTCTCCTTGGTTGGTTGGAGGAGTCCCAGCCTCCCGGGCAAAAGCATAGCACTGATTTTGTCGGTGCCGGCTGGGGTGGCGCATCGGCGTCGTTTCCCTCCTCGGAGGCGCTTGTCGTGGAACTCTCTCTACACTGACATGGGGTGTTTTGGGATCTCCGGGATAAATCCCTAGCTCCGTGTTGCTGGGCGGGCGATGGCGGCGGCTACGTCGCTCCCCTCTTGGAGAGGTTTGCATTCAGCAGCTTGCACTTGTTTCTTTTGTCATTGGGATGGTGGATGTCGGGGCAGCGGCCCTGAGTGAGTCATGCATGTGCGTCAGGGCGGCGGCCTCGGGATCCATGGCGGGTGGCTGAGCCGTGTGGCATCATGGCTCGAGTGCGAGCGATGGTATGTCGGAATGGCGGTCCCGGAAGTTGGTGTTGGTGGCCTGCTCGGTGTAGCGGAATAGTTGGATGTCGGGACGGCAACCCTGAGTGTTGAGGGCTTCTTGGAGGGTTGGCTTCTTCATCTTCGTTTGAGCGTCACGTGTTTGCTCCTCGCACAACAGCCACAACGTCTTCTCTCCGGTGGTGGTGATTGACCGTCTTTTCTTGACGGAGTTGTATTTTCGAGTTTGAGCTTCGTTGTTCTTGGGTTTGGTTCCCTGAGTGTGGGCGTGGCCCCGTGGTGTCTTCGTTGGTGTATGGTTTTTGCCCGGTTTCCCGCAAATAAACTAGACGCTTTCTTCTTAATTAATATATAAGACAAAGCTTCGTTTAAAAAAGAAAGTACTCTAGACTAGGAATAAGCAAATGCTAGGTGAAAAGGCAAAGCTTCGTTTAATTAATATATAAGGCAAAGCAATTGCAAATTGAACTCAAGGACCTTAGGATCAGGTTACAGTAAAAGGACCTTCCCATGTTTCGCAACAACACGGGGAGAAGTAGAGAGAAAGGAACCACACTTGGACACCCAAGACACATACTCCCTTCGTTCCAAAATAAGTGACGTGGATTTGTCGAGATTTGGATGTACCTATATACTAAAACGTGTCTACATATATCCGAATTTAGACAAACCCACATCCCTTATTTTGGGACGGAGGGAGTATAAGAAGCTTCTAACGTAAGCTAATTGGCCACGGCAAGAAGGAAATTTGCTGAAACATTCTACGAAACAACATCACTGGAGCTAGTACAAAAGCAGAGCTGGATGAACAAGTGAGAGCAGACACGCAAAAGGAGGCCACTAGGATTGCCGTTTATCTTCTGGCTAGCTGAAAGAAGATACTACAAAGCAAGGTCAGGCAAAAAAAGGCAGAAGCCAAACACATTGCCTGCCGTTCGATCGATCAAGGCAGACATGAGTCCTGACATGGCTCTCGATCTCGAGGTGGCCGCGGTGGTCGCCGTGGCGGTGCTTATCGTCGCCCTCGCCGCCGTTGCCTCGGGCGCCTGCCGCCGCTACGACACCGACGACGACGTGGAGCGCGCGCTGGGCGGCGCGACGCTGGTTGCGTACGCGCAGACGGCCGTGGAGGCGAGGGCGCGGCAACGCTGCTGCGTGTTCTGCCAGTCGGAGTACGCCAAGGCGCCGGACGAGCTGGTGCGCGTCGTGCCGGCGTGCGGACATTTCTTCCATGCCAGGTGCGACGCCGACCGGTGGATCCGCACTCGCCGGACGTGCCCGCTCTGCCGCGGCGCGCTCTGGCCGCCCACGGGGACGAGCGGCGCCGGCGCGGCCGTCGTCGTCGTGGCCGTAGCATAGCCGATCATTTGTTGTTGTTGTGAGACTGCCGACTGGGTAGTAGAGAAAGAGGCATTTGTACACCTGCTAGTGGGCACGTCAACTTGTAGGTGAAAACGACCTGCCAGTGCCAGCATCATTCCTTCCTCCGTTGGATTCTTCATTTTCTTTTGGTTTATATGCAAATTTGTTGCCAATGCATCGGCCATGGGCCATGGGCAATAGCCAATACTAGATGGTTAATTGGAGTTTGGTGCCAATACCTCGTCAGATTTCTCACACGCAAAGAAGCAATGTACCGGTGTTGTTAAGGGGCAACCAGAGTCTAGAGATATGCAGTCTAGAACGCACGGTTAAATACCAGCACACCAAAGAAAAACAAAATAGTGATGAAGATAGGGTGCTGACCTAAAATAGGGCCACGTGGGATGCATTCAAACTCAATTTTACAAATTTTAACAACATTTCAACATGACGCTTAGAAATTAAACCTAAAACATGATGATTTGAAAACTAAACACGATAGAGTTCATATTACATGCAAAACCCTACACATCTACTACTCGTCCTCGTCGGGAGAGCTGCCGAAGTAGTAGTCGAGCTACCTCTCGGAGTCGTCGGACTCCACCGGCAGCGGGCACGACAAGGAGCCGGGACAACTCCCTCTTCTTCTTCTTCTTCTTCTTCTTCTTCTTCTTCTTCTTCTTCTTCTTCTTCTTCTTCTTCTCAGCGTCCTCCTTCCTCACGTAAAAATCGAGCTGCGCTTGCCCCTCATCCATATGCTCCTCCACGTACCGTGCCATCCTCATATCGTCAGCTTCAATCGACGCGATCTGTTGCATCACCCAACGATGCTCCCTCTCCTCCTCGGCTGTGGTGTAACACACCTTCGTAGCAAGCATCTTTGCCCGGGCGAGAGAGTCACACTCCGGGAAATTCATCATCCGGCGTGGACGGCTGAAACACCACGCATGGACGTCATAGGCGCACTCTGCGAGCTCCGCCATGTCGAAGGTGCCAAGCCAGAGCTTCTTGCGGTGGCAAGAAATCTCGGGCAAGAACCGGTCGGCCCGTTTGCGGACGCCCAGGCAGCCGCTGGCGCTCCATTCTCTACGCCATGGCGGCATCTCTATAGCTGCCAGCGGGGGATGTAAACAAACCAAGTCTCTAGTAACCTCTAGTCAAATAGCCTACTGGGTCAACTGATAATCAAGGTTTCCCGATCATAGACATTTATGTTAATTGAGAATGGGATCATGTCAATAGGCGAATTATGTGATGGACACCCACCCACCATAAGTATTGTAATGAGATATAGTCACAAAGTTCAACAATGCGATAACTAGGAAAATATAGTAACCCAATCCTTTAACCATAAGATCATATCTACTCACTATCACCAGAGAGATTTTTGACTGCATCAACCGTCACACTGTAATAGGGTGATCATAAAGGTGTCTCTCAGGTATCGTGAAGGAATAGGTTGAGGTGTATGCATCAAGATCGGAATTTGTCCATCAGTGTGAAGGATAGATATTCTGGGCGCACTTGGTGAGATTACATCTACGAGCTTGCAAGCATGTGACTAGGTCACGGGAATGTAATATCATAGAACGACTAAATGTGTTTCTTGGTAACCAGAACTAGCTATAGAGATACCGAAGATCAGATCTTGGACAAACTAAGTATCACGTGGCAAAGGGATTAGGACTCAACCTTTAAGGTTCAAACGATAAAGTTAATTAGTGAAATGCGTAGGGACCATCATGGGTTTCTAGATCCCACAGCCGGTCATTGGTCGAAGAGGTGTCTCGATCATGTTTGCGCATTCCCAAATCGTAGGGTGGCACGCTTAAGGGTATACGACGCTTATGGTTAGCTTCTGGACCATTGGAGAAGTGAGAGGGAACTCCAGAATTATTATGGAGAGATGTCGGAAATGTTCGGGAGTCGATGAATTGTTCGGAGACTAAATAATATGTTTAATATTTAACTAAAATAATTAAATATATATTAAAAATATAGGCTAACCCCAAATGGGCCGCCATTTGGCAGCCCACTAGGGAGGGGGGGGGGGCACACCCCAAGTATCCGGCGGCCCAAGGAGAGGTGGAGGCGTGCGGCAAGAGAGAGGGTGTCGGCGGTGCCCTAAAGTGGACCCTCCCTAGCTGGAGGCTCCCCTAGTTGGAACCTGCCCCCTTGGCCTATATAAAGGAGGGGACCCCCCTCCCCTCATTCATCACACTGGATTTTGTATATCTCCTCTCTCCCTCTCTCTCCCTCACACGTGGTTCCGTAATATTGGAACATGTATACGGGGTTTGAATTCTCCACCATACGCACGCCGTCGTGATGCTGGATCTTCGGTCTGGATCTTTCTTCTTCCGCTGCTTCGTTGGAGCGGAGCCCAGTGGGCGTCGTCTACATCGGACGCGTGTAGAACTTTGGAGGTGCTGCTAGTTGTAGCACTCATTGCTTGTACGTCTGCACGACCTTGAGGTCGGCATCACCGTATGACTAAATCATCAACATTCGTTGAAACATAAATATTTCGGTCTTCAAGGGTATGGACACGAATCCCTCCGTTACCTTACAACTGCATAGAGTAGATCTTTGATATATCATTCTTGTTGTTAGGATTTTTTTGTTTTCTACTACAGAACCCCTACACAAATATCAAATTTATATACAATATGACAACTCTAAAAGATATGTTCATCAATACCTTCATAATTTGGGATCCTGTGGAAATAAGCATAAAAGATGCGCACAAGCGCAGTAAAATACAAAAATCGTATTGCTACTCATAGAAAAATATAAGTTAAATATGCTTAAAAAATGCACTCCTTAGTAGCTACATCAACACCGTGTTGGTGACTAGTTACTCAATGCCTTGGTGACTACATCATCACCGTGTTGGTGATTGGTTACTGAACACCTTGGTAACTTCATCAAAATCATGTTGGTACATCGCTACTTGACACCCTAGTAATTATACCATCAACGTATTGCTAACTAGGTACTCAGTATCCTGGTAAGTACATCAACACCGTGCTGGTGACTAGGACTCAACACCTTAGTAACAACATTGTAACACTAAGTTGGTGACTAGGTAGTCAACACCTTGGTAACTACATAATCACAGTGTTGGTGACTACTTACTCGTTATCTTGGTAATTTCATCAGAATTGTGTTGATAACTATTTACTTGACATTTTGATAACTACAATCATAAACCTTGATAATTATATCATTAGCACTTTGGTAAAAACATCACAAATATGTTTGGTAACTACCTCACCAACACCTTCGTACATCATTTGAGATGAAAGTGGTAGTTCATTTGACTTGGAAGTGCTAATTTTACTTGAAAGTGACTTTCCCACCAGTTTTCCCTTCAAAACCATTGCGCCAAAAAAGTGAACTGTAAAAAAGGCTCACTCCATTGGTTTCCCCTTGAAAACCATTGACTTGAAAAAGGGAATTGTAAAAAGGCCCACGCCATTGGTTTCCCACCTGAAAACCATTAACCTGAAAAGGGGAATTGTAAATGTATCTTGTTCGAGTGTTTGAAAAGTTTGGTTAAAAAGTTATCAAAGTTGAAAATTTGTTTTACCCATTTTAAGTTCCAATACCTTCTTTATTCTCCATTTTTTTCTTAGATTAAGTTGAAAAAAGGAAAATCGAAAAAGCTTTTATAAGAAAAAGGGAAGGGAGAGCTGAACCATACTAGGCCAAATGAGGCCCAGCCGGCCAACCCACAGCTGCAATGCCCCCAATCCCTTGTGATCTTGCCTATCCTTGCGTGATACCCCATTCCCTACTGCAGCGCCTCTCTTCTTTCTCCTTTGCGCCGTTAGAAGCACAAACTCTCTCCCTCACGACCTCCCTCTCCCTTCCTCACAAAACAACCACCACCGGCCTCACATGCCGCCAACGCCCATGTTTCCCCTTTGCTTCATCCTTCTTGTGCGCTAGATGAGCTTGTCCCAATCACCTCCTCCAGTTACCGTCTCTCCTCCACCCCGATGTGTTGCCAACCAAGCTGAAACGGGGGTGTCAGCCTCCCTCATATCATCACTCTCTGCCTGAGGAACACCATTGTATCATTGATTAGGGCCCCTAGCCTCACATCCTCACTTCTGCCTCTAAACGAACGGGAAAGAAAAGCATAGAAATGTTAAAAAGGAAACAATACTCCCTCCGTTCCTCAATATAAGGTGTATAGTTTTCTTGCACGAATATTAGCGCACGGGCCGGGAGGGCAAATTTTGTTGCTTTAGGATGTGAAGACCCCAACTGATTGACGTGATATAAAGGGAACATACGAAATCTGGGTATCCTCTCTCTTCTGATCGGATTAATTGCCTCCTAAATTAGAGGAATAAATCTCAAAATTCTCTATACACCTTATATTATGAAATTTTAAAAAAAACTATACACCTTATATTAAGGAACGGAGGGAGTACTATTTTGTGGGAGCACTTCGTGCGGACGACTAACCGCAACACGCGATCGAGACTTTTAACCCAAGTGTGTGATTTACCCGAGCCTTAACAAAGATGTCAAGAGACCATGGTTTTGTTCATGCACAACGGTGAGACACCAGAACACAATTTATAAACAGAAATTTACACTATGTGTACATGACTATGTGTCTGAATATCCTGATACATTTCATTACTATTTAACCAACACACACTCCAACAACTTGTAGGTTGGAACTAAATGTAAAGGTAATTGTATTTGTAGTAACCTATAGACCATCCTATAAAGATATAAAGAATACATACTGACCCACACACATACATTATGCAGCTTTGGGTAGACATATCCTTATGTAGCCAGTTGTGTGGGATGTGTATTGTTTCACCCAACATACATTGGTTGCATGCCTCTTAAACTGATGATGACATGGTAGGAAGAAGACAAGGAAAAATAAAAACAACATATGTTTCTAGGATGCAACCTCTAAAAATTCCCAACTACTTAGCTCGCTGCATGAGAAAACAAATTAAGCCATGGAAAGTAGAGTTGTTATTTGGTTTGATTGCATTCTGCTTGAGTGGAGAGATAAAGTTCTGGACAGACCCCACATGTAAGAGCTTATTGATTTAAATTGAATATAGGCCAAGACATGAATAAGAGACAATTTTGAACAGTTCCACAACACTAATTGTTGGTTGTTTTAATTGACCGGTGTGTTGGCTGGAGCAGGTGTAGACAACCAAACACACGAAATAAGTGAATTATAACCAAACACACGAAAGAAGTGAATTATGCTACATCTAGAAGAACATGCCACACTCATAATATCTATAACTGAACCCCATGAGACATATTTGGTATAAGTCTAGTGTGCTTGTAAAACTATATCGAGATGCTACCGTGAGGACAAAAGTCTTAATTCTCGAGGCATGGTACCACATTGAGAGACCACTTATTTGAAATATACAATTATTTGAGATGTGAAATATTGCCAAAAACACACTACAAGTTATGAGTGTGAAATAAGAAACAACTCCAAACTAACCCTCCAATATGTAATCAAAAGTCCATAACTACACTGTTTATCCATTTAATTGGAAATATAATATGGCGAGCCCACCTGCCAATGTTAGGGACTTTTGCGACTTGACCTTTTAGGCAAGGGACATGTATACAATGTAAAACAAAATTATTTTAATTCCATTATTGATCCTCACAAAAAATCGAGTCTAGTTAATGGTATCTGAACTTCCACTTCCCTTTTCTTTTTTAAACTATTTGATAAAGGATTAGATTGACTAATTTCAAAATTATTGTCATATATGAAAGTATGGTTATTAGGTTTAGGGTTTATACTTGTGATTATTTAAAATATCTCAAAAAATTCACACATATGAACCATTTTCTAATATGTGGATCATGGAAAATATTATTAACCGTGCCTTGTGCAATGAATACAAGTGGATGTATTCCATTTAAAAGATAAGTTCGATCTTGTTTTTATTTTGCTGGGGTGTATTGATTACATTTTTCATAGTTATTTAAAAATATGCATATTATAATATGTTTTAGATATATTTAATAGATGTACAAGTACCTAAATATGTTATCATAATGTTCTGCCATGTATGATTTATAAGGAGATGTTCTATAATGGAGGTAATGATTTTCCTTTACCGATATTTTCTAAGCCATGAGATGTTGGGTAGCCATGGGCCCTCATTTAGCATTCTAATACGTGTTAGGAGCTACTATGGTTTATGATAATAGAAATATATTTACTAAAAAAATGAAGGAATCAAACAAATATACATTCTAAATTTGAAAAGGTTTTACACAATATCTTCAAAACTAGGGCCAAACTTGATTGTTTATAGTTTTACTGATTGTTAGTCACCAACCTCGTGATTTTGCAATGATAACCATATGTTTGGAAAAATTCCATGAAACCTGCAATTCAAATGTGATAGTATCTGTTTTGAATAAGAATTCAAATGGACTTTGGTGCTAGTCAATGCCAGTGACCAACCATCAAAACACACTTTCTAAAAATGAATCTACTTTGTATTCATCAAGACCTGAGTCTAAGCATTCTGATACATATCATTCCTATTCTTCCAACACGCACTCTAGAAACCCATAGTCATTTTTATTCATTGGGAATATAGTATCTAATTGACCAACCTAGAAGGTCCAAAAATACATATAAGGCCACACATCCTTATGTTAATTTTAGGGTTGCTTATATAGCTAGTTGTGTTTGATGTTTATTACTTCACCAACCGTGCACATTTTTATGCCTCTTCAAATATACATTCTAAATTTGAAAAGGTTTTACACAATATCTTCAAAACTAGGTACAAAATTGATTGTTTATAGTTTTGCTGATTGTTAGTCACCAACCTCGTGATTTTGCAATGCTAAACATATGTTTGGAAAAAATCGATGAAACCTTCAATTCAAATGTGGTAGTATCTGTTTTGAATAAGAATTCAAATAGAATTTTGTGCTAGTCAATGCTAGTGACCAACCATCAAACACACTTTCTAAAAATGAATCTACGTTATATTCATCAAGACCTAAGTCTAAGCATTCTGATACATCTCATTCCTATTCTTCCAACATGCACTCTAGAAACCCATAGTCATTTTTATTCATTGGGAATATAGTATCCAATTGATCAACCTAGAAGGTCCAAAAATACATATAAGGCCACACATCCTTATGTTAATTTTAGGATTGCTTATATAGCTAGTTGTGTTTGATGTTTATTACTTCACCAACCGTGCACAATTTTATGCCTCTTCAATATGTAGTTGTTGAATATAGCCTAACTCAGAATCCCTCGCTTGGAATCAAAATAAAAACACAGAAGAATAAAGAGTAAAAACATATGATTCACGGGATGTAACCTCCAAAAGGAACTAATTGTTTGTGTTTTTGCATTGTAAAAAATGAGCCATGACCATGAGAATTTTGGATTTTTTTGATGTATTTTACATGAGGGAAGATGGGAAGATGTGTCATGCCCCATAGGTAGAGAGGGGACCTTGATTCTTTGATTTGCATGTGGGTCTAGAGTAGGATACATGGTAAATTAAGTGTTTATTTATGTACAACTTCTGGCTACATTAGATAGAATGCATGGCTAGTTGGAGAGCTCCTGTTGGCAATCAAACATGAGAAAACAACAGTTTTTTTACATCTAGAGTAATGGGCCACACTCATGCCTGCCACCAGAGTGAATTGTTTAACATAGGTATGGTGTGAATATTCACCACGGCTAGGCACTGCCACCAGAGTGAAATCTCTTACCATAGGGATAGGAGAAACAATCTAAGCTATTTTGTTCTCAGAAATGGGTAATTAGTTGGAGAATATTTTACACAAAAAAATACTTCAAGAAAGTATGTAATAGGGAAGAACAAGTTCAATTTGTCATAAACTAATAATTGTATTGCTTATCTATTTATGGAGAAGTTTGGTAGCGTACACTCACATGTCAATGTTGTGGCCGTGTGGTTCTGCTTGGGAACTTTTTCATCCAAGTAAATGTAACAAACAAACAAATATACAACATCAACCTATGTTATTATATTTTTTAATATTTTCATTATTTGCCAGAGTTGATTTTTGTGCAGTCCTATCTAGGGATAGAACTAGGAATATTATTTACAGTAGCCAATTGAACATTACACCAAATGGAGGGGATATTTAGGAAATTGTTGGCAATTTTGGGTATCAATTCACATAATATATATGGGGCATGCAACAAAATTTCTAGCATGGGCTTGTGTGTGGGCGGGGGGATGGCTCCAACGTGCCCTATCTCTATCCTTGGTCCTATGAAGCTCTAATTTTTAGGTACACTCCAATATTTTAAGACCTTTTTATCACCTTCTCTCATGTCAATTTTGGTCGCTTGTGCCCCTATTTATATTTTCTTCACCCTTTGGAATCCCACTATTCACTCGTGCTGCAAGCCTCTATTGAATATACACCAACCAGCTTAGTTAGTGTTGGACAAGGTTCTCCACAGTTGTGCCACCATATCCTATCATGTATTCTTCATTCCTACTATTGTCCTTTCTTCTGCATCCACACATCCATCTTAGGTTGCACATCTCTGTGACACTCATTTGTTGGATTTATATTCTTCTATTGGGCCAACATTATACTCCTTATAGCATCACATGTACCATTGTCATCCTTTAAAAAATATATTTTATTTTTTGAGAGATCTTCTCGTCATAGAATATTCAAAATCCTTGCCACCACTTTAACCACCCTGGGTTGATCTACATCCTCATTAACATCACCACTGCTCTAAAACATTGATCCAACTAAATTCATAACTCATATATTTGATCTTGGTCTACCAAATCTAACCTCCTCGGACTACAAAGTCTATCTCCAAAACTCTAATTTACTATTAAACACCATACTTTCATCTACGAACACCACATCATCACCAAAGATCACTCACCAAGGAATACCCCTTATGGATCCTCTGTGAATTAATCATCACTAAGAAAAGAAAATTATGGGATGAAGGCTAACCCTCGACATAATCCAATCATGATTAGAACGACATCATTCTCACTATCACTTGTATAAACACTTGTCGCCACATTATCGTACATATCCTTGGTATCTTGTTGTGTGACTTATCCAATTCCATGAAGATCATATGTAGGTCATGCTTACAATTCATACATTCATATGTCGATGTTGCAAGAAACTTTCCTCTGTATTGGATCCCACAGGCACAAAAACCAAATTGGTCTACGACATTCATCATTCTTATCAATTAGCACGACTTCAAATATCTACTTTATTCTTGAATATAGTACTAATATAGTTTTCTTCCCCTCTTTGAGCATCTTGTTTAACTATACATGTGGCTGCATACCTTACTTAGAAATACTATTACCATGTTCCATGGAATGTTCACACCTTAACATGAATATCATTGGTTTCCAGGGCCTTCCCTACTTTCAACCTTTTTAATTAGGTCTGGTCTGCTCCAACCTAAATCTATTAAATCCTCTGGGCAAACCTCCTTTTGGTGTCTTCAAAGGAGTCATGCGACCCAGGCATGGTTCTTCCACTCCCACAACTGAACACCCTGTAAATATAATATTTTCATTAGTTATTGATCTCCTCATATTTTACTAGAAGTCAATTATCCTCATCCTCAATGCATTTAACTCAATTGAGGTTCATGTCTTCCTACCTCAAATATTTTCTATGTAATAAATGTTATTTCAGCTTCCTTTGTGCCTATAGTCATTGATAAGATAATCATAAGACCACCTCTTGCCTCATCACAACATGTCTTGCTTTGTTCTTGGTCTATTTGTATTTATCCATGTTGCCTGTGCCTTTATCATGATGCCAACTCTTTTAGTACTACTCCTTGATAGCCTTTTGGATATCCTCATTCCACCATTAACTATCCATAGCCTCATGTTTCTACCTTTTATCACTACGAGAACCTTTCTATATACCTCATGAATGCAAGTTACCACCTTCAACCTCAATAATTGTTCATGTCTCCTATGTCATATGGTCCCTTGCGACCATCCTCTCCTTAAAGGTATGCTGCACTTCTCCCAATTGAACTTACACCACTTTGTTCTTGTGATTTTTACACTTATGTCCCACTGAACATGTGTGTGAAAGAAAAAATCGATCATCATAAGCTTATGTTGCACCACAACACACCCGCCACATATCAGTTTCCAATGCAACAAGCATGTCTATCCATTATTCTAGTAAGGCAACATCACTCTATGAAGAATCGGTCTCGTACGACACGTACATGTATATTGTAACTCTGTATTTTGACCTTCCGAGTTTATATAATAAGAGAGAGGTGGAGGCATAGACCCACGAAACCCTAAACATATTTTCTAATTCACTCCGGCTAGAATAATTGCAGGTCACTAAATGAGGCCATGTCTGCTAAAGAAGGTATTAGGTACCAATAATATGTAGGTAATAGGAAAGTCTAAGATTCCCTCAACCCCTGGCGGGATTCATACCTGCACCATGCCTTCCTTCTCGCACTTGTTGACCTTGATGGTCTTGCTGAGTGCCGGTATCTAGGTAGCCTATTAGCTGCGCATCTGACACATTAGGGAGAGCTTGGGTCTGCCGAACAGGATAGTTCTCCTACATCAGCTTCTCTGAGATGCCTTGTCCAGCGAGAGGATTCGCCATGGTTTGAGTTAAGGAAGAAGAGCTAGCGTCGAAGGACATTGAGATGTGTTTGAGGAAGCCTGGATTGGATACCATGTAATTAATGGACATGTTTTGGTTAATCGCATCTTACCCTTGGACTTGGGCCACTTACATGTTTATATAGGCTAGGCTGAAACGCTGAGGGGTTACAAGATAGCGATCCTATTATCAGATCTTACAATTCAAGTACACGCCTATCTCGTTGACCATCTTGTTCTTATCAATATGATCGGATATTTATAACTTGATCAACACGTTGTGCTTAACAAACCAGACTGTAGCCTAAAAACCTTTCTAACACTGTTTGATGCTTTGCCCTAGATGTAATTATTTTTGTTGCTGCAGGGAGCCTTGGACAATGTCCTATCATTCCCCACAACGACGAGAGCTTTTCTAGTTTCAAGAAGGATGAGAAGATGCAGGGGCAGATCCAAGATTTGAATGTAGGGGGGTCAAGCGATGAAAACCTAAGAGCTAGCTAATGCCCGTGGGAGCCCATACACGAGAGCGCAAAAGCAACCCCGAACGCCTCAAGGTAGGTGAGCTTGTCACTGAATATACCTAATCCTTTCTTTTGAGAAATGGTGTCCAAAAATGGTGTATAGTGGCAGGCCACTATGGAGCTGCTAGGTTAAGTATACTATATTGAATATTTTGTTTGGATATCAACATATGTTCGACTGTAAGCTAATATGTATATATAGTATCAACAACATTATAACTGGTAAGCAAATCGTCATATGTTTGGCAACAAGGTAGCTATTTTTTGAGAAGGTTAAAATATACCTAGAATGTTAGGTTTTACCACCGACTTTATCCCAAATATACAATATTTGGCCAATTCGAGATTGAAACCGTGGACGGAAAAAATCAATTACGATATTGTTTCTCATCGGTTCTGAACTAACGAAATACAACAAAACTGAAGCAGAACAGATTAGATGAATTAGATTGTTTACCAGTACTATACATTTACAGTGTATCTTGACTAATCTGGTGGTGAATTGATGGGATGTTGATGTCCTCTGACGGTAAGCGGGCAGAAGCTCAGATGCCGCAGCCGTACTACTCGGCTGCCTAGGCAAGCCGGCAATGAAAGGTGAACGTCGACGCCAGTATATTTCCTCGCACCCTGGCAAACGAGATCGATCGGTCTGATTAGGCAAGAGTAGAAGGAGAAAATGACCATGCTTCCACGGGATGATCGGTCATTGCTTGTACGTGGGTTCTCAGCAGATAGACTATTCCTTTTACATGCTGGGCTTTATTTTGTGGACAGTTAATATAATTTGCGCTTAAGTACCAGTACATCTGTTTCATAATGTAAGCCTTTGTAGAAGTTCAAATTAAACTACTAAGAGCAAGTACAATAAGTCCTAGTCAGCTGGCTATAAGCATTAAACTAGTATTATTTTGCTTAGTTGGATGAGAGAGAAGAGGTGAGAGAAGAGAGGTGGGCTCTCATGCAATAGCCGGCTCTTACGCGTGCTCCTAGGCACTTTGTGAGTATGTGAGTGGGCCATTGACATATATATAGTAAATCTTTGAAGATAACTATTGTACTACTTGACTATAAGCTGGCTATAGATGACCTTATAGCCAGCAAGCCGACTATACTATTGGAATTGCTCTAAAGGGGAGGATGATATGTTGCTGACTACACGAGGACGAGTTGAAACAACGGTTGCTCATTATTCCCTTGGTTCCAAATTATAAGATGTTTTAGCCGTTTTCTAAAACACATGTATCTAAATGCATTTTTTTACACTTTTGCTTCGGTGTCCTTCCCTCTTTTTCAAACTTGGACAACAAAAACTCGATACCGACCCATCCTCTTAGATGTATACTCACCGTACGCGTAGACTCACGTGCCTGCAGGAGGCGAAAATCGGAAGGTATATAGCAGCAGAAACAAAATTTCAAAATATGACATGCAAAGACGTAGATCATGACAACAAGAGGTGAGATCAGCCGGTAAGAATGTGGAGTATACCCAGCTCAACTGGGTACACCTATACGGAGATATACATATACCGGATTTAGGTTTCGGCCGATCTAAATAAAACCGGCCTATGCAAACTGAAGTTTTAGGGGGGGGGGGACACTGAAGCACACCTCGCTTTTTTATTGTGTAGCTTCGGAGTAAAATAAGTGAACCGACATACTAAAAAACGTCTAGATACCGCGTTTCAGAAAAAAAAACAAAATGAGTGAACCTACATACTAATAGAGATACCGTGTCTGAGAGAAAAGTTAAATCATCTTATATTTTAGAAAGGGATGTTAGATCTTTCATTCCCTGGTGTTCCGCTGTCTTATTCCAAACAGTAGCTTAGGAGGAACCAGACAAGTACCAATCCCACTTTTTTTTTTGAACAAGGAGGTCGCCGAAGGGACTGGAATCATTCATTAAGTCCAAGCGGTGAATGTATAATTAGTTACAAAGAACTCCATAAAGTATGAAAAAAAACATAGTTTCCTGAAAAAGCAGAAAAGACCTCACTGAAAGGTAGCAGATAACAATCCAGTCCTTCTCTTTCTTCACTGCCGAGCCGGAAGTCAGGCTCACCGCCGTCAAACCCGGACAGGGACAAGGCCACTTGCTTCCGTGCAGATGAGAAATGCGGCCGTCGACCTCTAGAGGGGCCTCACCGATGAGGTTTTATAAATGCCGGGACCCTTCGCCGGCTTCAGGATAGGCCATGTTCTGGCCTTGGATGTCGGACTGCTATCACCCGCTGCCGAGGTGGTGCTCAAGAATATTGCTTCCCAACTCCATTGCTTCTTCGTAGCTTCCGAGGCGTAGCTCTCCATTACACCCTGGAGAGCAGATAGCACCGGCCCTCTTGCCGGCGAGGTGACACTCAAGGGGAACCTCGAGCTGACAACCCCATCCCCTACGTGTCTCACCCAATCAGCGACAACAGCAAGGTCTCCACCCTCTCCCTCGCCGCCACGGCCGACCGAGAGGAGGGCGAACAACACCACTTCACCGTGAGTAAGGCCGGAAGCAGACCGACGCTTATTCCAGGGGAGGCTCGTCGCCGAAACATTCCTTGTCTTCCTCCTCCATGGAGGAAGGACACAGAAGCAGAGCGACTCCCCGCCGGCGTCGCGCTCGAGCACCGCCGCAGGGGAAGCTTCCCAGCCTCCTCCCCTCCGACACCCTACCCTGTTCTCACACCTCCGTCCCTCGCCGCCACGGCCGGCCAACAGGGGAGGGAGAAACAGAGGAGGCACCGCAAGAGGGAGGAGGCTCAGATCCTTATTCTTGGAGCCGCCATGGTAGCCCTCCACTAATAATTCCGGCCGCCGGAGTAGAAGGGGGAATGCCACCAGAAGGCACAGAAGGAGCACGGACCGACGAGCTCCTCTCCTACTCCCGGCAAAACGCCAAATATCGGCATGAAACCACACCCTAAAACTACTAATCCTAGAGCTAGCACCGGCGCCACTCCGATCCCAACTCCAGCCGGCTTTGACCGCGACCTTATCCCTTCCCCCGTTTCTTCTCCCCTCACCCCTTGAGAGTCAGCCGCCCTGTGCCGGCTAGATCCGACGCCCGCTCCAATCCCACTGTGAGTACATCAAGAAGGGACCCTAGTCAAATCATCCAAGGAGCTTCGTAAGACACACAAGAGGTAATATACATAGTACATGGCTAGCTGTTCATTATATCATCTCGAGTCTATCTACAGATTTTTCCACCTTGACATGAGTCGCATTTTAACTTTGCTTCGCATTTTAACTTTGCTTCTTGATGTAGGTACAACCTGAAGAGAGTTGTTAGCATTAAACTACCATTTTACGTGTCAATTTTTCCAAATGATACCAGTCGACTTCGAAATCGTAAAAAACTACCAGATTAAAAACGAGTTGTCGCAAAATGCACTGATCGTCGTCTGATCACGAATTGACATGCTAACTGGCAGTGTGGCCCACCACCAGGGCCACGTGGCACACATTAGGCGCCTCTCCAACACGCCCGTTAATGACTGTTAACCGGCACCGTATCTTAAGTGGGCCCCACCTACCAGACCAACGAAAAATAAAAAATACATCTCAAATAAGGAAAATAAATAAATAAATAGGAGCAAATTCGTTCCGTGTCTAAAAAAGAAAAAAAATCCATGAGACACCACGCTGTATCCCGTGAACCTCCCGTGAACTGATCCCTAATCGTGAACCCATGCCCCAACCGCCGCCGCACTCCGGCGAGCTTGCCCGCCGCCTCCCTCCCCTCCCATGTCTCTTCTCAGACCACCGCCCGCCCCTCTCGCTCTCCTCTCCTGCCGGTCATGGAAGGTGCGGAGGACGTGCAGCCACGGACCTGAGCGAGGCAGGCCGTCGCCGCCGCCATGAGCGCCGCCTACGGAGGCGGCAGACTCCGATGTAGAACCGCGTCACAGAGGGGCGAAGCAGACGGCGCTGACACAGCCGGCGCGTCGCCTCGAGCGCCAGGAGCTCCACAGAGGAAGGAGACCGTGTTCTTTTTTAATTTCTTTAATTATTTTATTTAGAATAACTAGATTTTTTAGTGGAGTTGATATATGAGACCGGGTCCACGTCAGCTAATTGCTCCTCACAGGTGGGTCCCTGTGTCAAATTCGGTATCAATGCGGCGCCGGTTAACAGCCTTTAACGGGCGTGTCGGAGAGGTGGCTAATGTGTTCCACATGACCCTGGCAGGTGGGTCTCACTGCTAGTTAGCGTGTCAATTCGTGATTAGACAACAATCAGTGCATTTTGCGATAACTCGTTTTTAATCTGATAGTTTTTTGCGATTTTGAGATTGACTAGTATCGTTTAGAAAAATTAATATATAAAGTGGTAGTTTAAAGCTAACAACTCACTGAAGAAGCTGACGTACGATCAGAAGGAAGGCCAGCCTCGTAGAAAGGCTCAACGACCCTCAACTCCTCTGCTCCTCTGCTGGTGATGTCAACATAGCAGAGTGTTGTCGAGCGCAGCATAGTCTTGCAACGTGCATATTTTTGTTAAAGTTTGGCACTCTGCACACTGGACCTGTTTCTTTCAGCTTTGGGTGTCGTGTTGGAGTTATTATAAGATTGTTGTTATCTTGACCATGTGGCGTGCTGGCATTTGGATATTGATCTGAATCCGTTGTTTCTGCATCTTCTTTTATGTTGGATTTGTGGTGCTGTTGTGCTGGTTGTTGGTCCTGATTTACTAGCTGGTTGAAGCGTTGCGTAGCCAACGATTGGAAGTACCGACTGACTGGCATCGATAACTCGGCTTCTTTTAAAGCATGATGAATCTTGATTTTGAAATCGACATTGCTCACATATGTAGGCACTTGGCTTTGAACTTTGAAAAGAACCTACGGATCTGCAGGTTACAGCAAACGGACATTCCAATGCTTTGCAACTACACGGAATAAGTAGGAAAGGAACCACAGGATAGACATCGGAGACCCATATAGTAGGAAACTTCTAACCTAAGCTAATTAATTGGTCACGGCAAGAAGGAAATTTGCCGAAAGATTCTAGGAAACAGCATCACTGGATCGGAGCTCGTACAAAAGCAGAGCTGGTTGAGCCGACTGAGGGGAAACACGGGAAAGAAGGCCACTGGGATTGCCATTTATCTGGTTAGCTGATCGAAAGAAGAAGATACAAAGCAAGCAAGGTCAGGCCAAGAAAGGGAGGAGGCCACAGCCACACGCATTGCCGTTGGATCGATCGGTCCAACAAGGAAGACATGAGCCCTGAGATGGCGCTGTATCTCGAGGTGACGGCCGTGGTCGTCGTGGCGGTGCTCATCGTCGCCCTCGCCGCCGCTGCCTCGGGCGCCTGCCGCCGCCACGACACCGACGACGACGTGGAGCGCGCGCTGGGCGGCGCGACGCTGGTGGCGTACGCGCAGACGGCCGTGGAGGCGAGGGCGCGGCAGCGCTGCTGCGTGTTCTGCCAGTTGGAGTACGCCAAGGCGCCGGACGAGCTGGTGCGCGTGGTGCCAGCGTGCGGGCACTTCTTCCACGCGGCGTGCGGCGCCGACCGGTGGATCCGCACGCATCGGACGTGCCCGCTCTGCCGCGGCGCGCTCTGGCCGCGCACGGTCACGGGGGCGATCGGCACCGGCGCCGCCGTCGTCGTGGCCGCACTGTAGCCGATCATTTGTCGTTCCTGTGAGACTGCCGCGCGCCTACGTAGTACTCCGCAGAGAGAAAGGCGTATTTGACCACCAGCTCCTGGGCACGTCAGCTTCTATGTGAAAAGAAAACGACCTGCTGCCTCTCAGCATCATTCCTTTATCCGCAGGATTTTCCTTTTTCTTTTGGCTTATATACATGCAAACTTGTTGCCAACGTGTCGACCATGGGCAATAGCCAATAACTCAAAGATGGTTATTAATTGGAGTATTTGGTGCCTGATGGAAATTTCAGACTTCTCAAACGCAAAGAAGCAATGTGCCGGGACAACTAGAGTCTAGAGATATACAGTCTATAGTCTCGAACGCACCGTCAAATACCAGCACACCAACGAAAAATATAACATCGGCATCAATGGACCTGCCATAATCTATGCATGGACTTTGACATATTCTAGATACCTACTGACGCGACTACGGGAGTCCAACAAATTCTAGCAGCAATTGAAAGAGAAATCACGCGGACCTTCCTTTTCTCTGGCAATAGATCATATAAAGTACTGGGATCGGATGTCGGCAGGATGATTAACCATTCTCCTTTTCTTTCTCTCTCTAGGCTCCTCGTATTTATATGCTCCCACACAACTTTCACCAAAAATAACTTTGCGCCGTAGTAGGTTCCATCTTATTATTTCCCAAAAAGAAAAGAAAATCCATCTCAGTCCCATCTTATTGAGACTAGTTCTTTTGGCCGATTGTAAGATATGACTCTTTGGCCACACGCACGTCTTCTAGTTAAGATTTAGTCACCACATGATTTTGGGCCACACATGCACGGATTGCTGGTTAACGCCAACTGATTACTCGTAACGCGTACTCCCTTCGTTCAGAAATATAAGATATTTTGGATTTGTGAAACGAATGTATCTAAATGTCACTCAGTGTATAGATTAACTCCGAATCTATATACAAAAGTTGTTTAGATACCTTAATTTCACAAAGCTAAAACATCCTATATTTTTAGACGAAGAGAGTAGTAATATTTTTCAAATGTCATCTCTACGAATAGGGCCAAGGACAGATTGTATTTCCCACCATCGTACATGCCCTTGTTAGCTTAACAATTCTCTTTATTTGATATCTGAATTCTTTGTAGATACTTGCTCACATCAATAGAAATCTTAAATTACTAGCTGCCGTGCGTTGCTACGTGTTATCTTTTATGTTGCTATGATGCGGTATCGTGTAGCATTTGCCGCATAAAGTCGATCGATCAACATAACGCTAGCCTTAGTTCACCATTTTCTCATTCTCTTCTTGTAGCAATTTCAACTGAAATGTATCTCCATATTTTTCGAAAAAAAGGAAAGGAATGTCCTCACTCTCCTCTCCTTATCATTAACGAACTCCTAAAACAATGTCCTCACATCTCTATACTATTAAGTTTGCAATAGGATGTGATGGTAGGTCACCCATTTTTCGTCTTATCGTTCGTACCTCCGGGGCGTGTTGTAACCACAACTTGACAAGTTTTTACTTTGATTAAGTGTAGAATGCGAAGTAAATAAAAAATGAACGGAGTAGTTTTACCTCATTATAAACAATGGGGCAAACAATGGTTGCCCCAGGCACAATGTGATCTTGTGCATAATTGGTATATCAGAACTTGCGCGTGTATAGTGTGGGTGGACATGCATAGATAAATGGTAGCTGAAGCACTACTGCTTGGCGTTGTCGTAAACTGTGTTTTTTTAACAAGAAGTGTCCCGAAGGGCAGAGAAGCTGCATTAATAACCAGACAGGTACCAAATTATAATTAAGGACTCGTAAAATGCAAAAAGGACCCTATCTTGAAAAGTAAAAAGCAACCGGGTGCTCATGGCCCTCCTCGATCTCACTGGGGACGGACCACTTGGGGAAGAGGAGGTGTCGAGCTCTGGCGAACGGTTGAAGGAGCCTCCAACTCGGAGGTTGAAGGTGCGGGCCGCCATTCGGCCAGAAGAGGCAGAGGCCGGACGGAAGACACCGTCTTGAAGCATCCGCTGAAGAACACCAGGCGCAACTTCAGGAGCAGCGGGAGCAGCAGAATGAGGAGGAGCTTCGCCGCCCATCCCTCCGTCGCCTCGATGGCGCAGACTGGACAACTCAGCCTTCCTAAGCCCGCCACCGAGCTCCACACGGACATGCCCCACCACAGGAGGCCAAACGGAGATGCTAAGCGATGCAGCGTGCGCCTCGTCGGAGTCCCACTCCCCCTCGCCGCCTCGGCCGGCCGGGAGAAGTTCCAGAACGCCACCACACTCAACGGAGTGCCCCCTCCCTTGCTACCATGGCCGGCCAGGGGAGGCACCATCACTTGCATCACCCGATATCTGCCAGAGACAACTTTATTGAAAGAGACGTTGACTCTCTCTGTCACCACTAACTTTGACCAGAGGAGCATGATACGTCCAAAACGTATCTACTTTCCCGAACACTTTTGCTATTGTTTCTCCTCTATACTTGTGTGATTTGGATACAACTAACACAGACTGACGCTGTTTTTAGCAGAATTGCCTTGGTGTCTACTTTTTGTGCAGAAAACCAACTATCAGGAAAAATCCGGGAAAATATGCCAAAAATCCTATTTCACCCGAAGACTCCAGGAGCCAGAATACGAGACAGAGAAGAGCCAGGAGGTGGCCACACCACCTGCTGGCACGGGCCAGGCCAGGCCGCGCCAGGGGGTGGTGTGAGCCCCCCAGGCACCCCCTCGGTCTCCCTCTTCGCCTATAAGGAGGCTTCTGACCTAAAAACTTCGGGAGGGTCGACGTTTTTTCAGAAGGAGTTCTGCTCCACCGCCACCACCAGATTCCACGAAACAGCAAAAGAAACTCCGTTCTGGCTCCCTGCCTGGACGAGGAATTGGAGGAGATCATCGCCATAATCATCACCATCGCTTCTCCATCGACCATCCATGTTTCCCCCATCTATAGTGAGTAATCCCCCGCTTTAGGCTATGGGGATGGTAGGGATTGGATGAGATCGTTCATGTAATGACATCAGATTGTTAGGTCATGGTGCCTAGTATTTTTTATTAGTGCTTTATGACTTTGTTGCGACTTGTTGTTCTTAATGCTTGTCACTAGGGCCCGAGTGCCATGATTTCAGATCTGAACATGTTATTGATTCATTATGATAGTATTGTTTATGGTCTTATCTGCAAGTTGTATACACACGTTGTTGTCCGGAACCAATGGCCCCGAAGTGACAGAAATCGGGATAACCGGAGGGAATGGCTTTGATGTGAGGATCACATGTGTTCACAGAGTGTTAATGCTTTGATCAAGGTTTCATTAAAAGGAGCACCTTAATTGCCAGTAGTTCCCTTGAGGCCCCGCTGTAAACGGGCTGGCGGGACAAAAGATGTTGTGCAAGTTCTCATTGCAAGCACGTATGACTATATATAGAATACATGCCTAGGATTATCTAGTACTTGGATGCTTTATCTTATTTATCTGCAATTGCCCTATGTTCTGATTGCTATGTGAATTGTCTTGTCCATGCAACGCCCGTCCATCCATCCCTATGCCCACCGCACTCGAATCCCATTGCTATCGCTATTGTTATCTTTGTCTTTACTTTACTATTCCTACTACAAAACTGTTGCTACTGATAAACTACTGTGAGCAAGATTGTTTCCAGGTGCAGCTGAATTGACAACTTAGTTGTTAAGGCTTATAAATATTCTTTGGCCTCCCTTGTATCGAATCAATAAATTGGGTTTCACTTCCCTCGAAAATACCGCAATACACCCCCTATACTTGTGGGTCATCAAGACTATTTTCTGGCGCCATTGCCGGGGAGCATAGCTTTATTTATCAAGTTCACTTGGATTCTCTATTGTTCGCTGCTATCCATCCATCATGGGTAAGTCTCGTGATGACAAGGTTCCTATTTTACCATCCACTACAAGAAGGGGTACGGTTCTGAACACCTCTGCTGCTCTTGATTCAATGTCTGTTATGAGTAAGTTCCTTACACCACCACATACACATGCTACACACACTGCTACTACTGCTGAATCTGAAACTTCTGATGCTTATGATGCTGCTTCTACTGTTCTTGATAAGAGTGGTTCATTAGGTCCTTTCCTAGATGCTACGATTGCTAGAGACTATAGCTAGAAATACTGAAACTCCTAATGAAGACACTACCACACCTGTTAGTTCACCTGAGTCTAGTGAAAGTTATGATATTGAAGATGGTTATGTTGAGATGACCGATGAATTTATTAAAGAATGTAAGAACACCCATGATAGGAGCGCTGCTAAGAGTCTCCTTGAGAGGCGTACTATTAGACCCAAATTGTCTCCTATTGCTAAGTTTGCTGCTTCCCCCATAAACATTATAGATGAAGATTATGATTTCTCTCTCGATCTATCTTACATAGCTATTGTTGAGAAAGAACCTTTTTGTGAGACTAAGAATGAAAGTGCAGTAGCACATATGAATGAACTTTCTACTATGAGTGGTTTGTTTTCTGATGATATTAAGAGGCGTACTTACTTTGTTGCCAAGATTTTCCCCTTTTCACTGAAAGGAGAAGCTAAAACTTGGTTTAGTAATTTACCTCCTGGATCTATTGATAGCCCTGAGTGCTTGATTAGTACTTTCCTGCAGAAATATTTTCCTCCTAGTGCTAGACATGCTATTTTGCAGGAACTTTTTGATTTTAAACAGGGAGAAAAGGAGGTATTGCCTGAATCTTGGGCAAGGTTTTGTGCTTTGATTCATGCACAGGCTGGAAGTCCATTACCTAAGAATGAGCTTCTTGATATATTTTATAATGGACTAACTGAAGAATCTAGGACATACCTAGATAGTTGTGCTGATTGTGTTTTCAGGAATAGGACTCCTAAGGAAGCTGAGGAATTAATGGCTAAAATAAGCAAGAACTATGAAGATTGGACTCCTCCTAAACAAGCTATACCTGAAGTAATTGTACCTGAACCTACTATTCCTGTGCCTATTCCAACATCAAAGAAGAGGGGAGTTATTCAATTAAATGATGAAGTGATGAAGGAAGCTAAGAAATGTCTTAAGGAGAAGGGAATTAAAGCTGCAGATGTCAAGAATTTACCTCCTATAGAAGAATTATGTAAGTCTATTCCCTACTCATCCACTATTGAGGTACACTCTCTCCAACACTTTGATGAAGGTGACATCCCTTACTCTAAACCTCCTGATCAATGCTTAGAAGAATTCGATATCTTTATTGTTAAGCAAGATAACTTTAATAAAAGGGTGCAAAATCATCTAATGGAAAACACTAGAGCTATTGTTGAGTTGAAAGATATTGTGGAAAGAACCTCTAATGATGTTAAAATGATTGTTAAACACTTTCAAATGGTTCAAACTCAAATAGATCAACTCGTTAAAGTGCAAAACGACTTGCTAGTTAATGCTGCTAAATAAAAACATGCTTATGAAATTAGAACTAGAAGTGGAGCTGCTACCCAGGATCCTCTATATCCCGAGGGGCATCCCAAAAGAATTGAGCAGGATTCTCAACAAACTGAAAATAGTGGTTCTACTGGTAAGAAAAGGAAAAAGAAACATAAAACTGTTGTAGAACCCTCTGAACCTGCTATAGATCCTAATAGTATATGTATCTCTGATGCTGAAACTGAAAGTGGTAATGAAGAAAATGAAGTTTCTAATGAAGAAAAAGTTGAAGAAGAACCTGAAAACCACACTAAGAATACTAAATACACCCAAGAAGATTTTATTGCTAAGAAACATGGTAGTGAAAGATAACCTTGGGTCCAAAAACCTATGACTTTCCCTGATAAGAAACACAAGTCAAAGGAAGATGAACACTATAATAAGTTTTGTGAGTGGATGAAACCTTTATTCCTGCAAATTCCTTTGACTGATGCTATTAAATTGCCTCCTTACTCAAAGTATATGAAGGATATTGTCTCAAATAAAAGGAAGATCCCTAATGAAGAAATTTCT
This sequence comes from Avena insularis, assembly GCA_023614405.1. NCBI lineage: Eukaryota > Viridiplantae > Streptophyta > Magnoliopsida > Poales > Poaceae > Avena > Avena insularis. The sequence continues at coordinate 85,828,956 of CM042696.1, read as the reverse complement.
ACTTTGCTTGCTAACTATTCCTTTAATGGTAAGGTTCCTAAGAAACTTGGAGACCCAGGGATTCCAACTATCCCTTGCTCTATTAAGAACAGTTATGTTAGAACTGCTTTGTGTGATTTGGGGGCTAGAGTTAGTGTTATGCCTTTCTCTCTATGTAAGAGGCTTCAACTTTAAAAACTAATACCAACTGATATATCTTTGCAAATGGCTGATAAATCTACCACTATCCCTGTGGGTATATGTGAGGATGTACCTATTCAAGTGGCTCATAATTGCTTGATATTAACTGATTTTGTTGTGCTTGAAATGCCTGAAGATGATAATATGTCTATTATTCTTGGGAGACCTTTTCTTAATACTGCAGGAGCTGTTATTAATTGTAATCAAGGAAAGGTGACTTTTAATGTTAATGACAAGGAACATACTGTCTATTTACCCAAGAAGATTGAAAGGACTTATGGTTTGAATTCAATTGAACATGTTGAAGGCATTCAAGTTGGAGAAATATATTGTCCCATACCAAGAGAAAAAATTGAAACTATTATGATTGAGACCATTGCTATCAAGGTTGAGGTAACATAATCATTAGTGGAATACAAAGTTTTGTCTCATATGGAATTGTTTTGGTAGCAAGACTTGATCAACCTTGTTAACAAAAGAATTTCATTGAACAAAACAATGTTTTCACTATGATTATCTCCGTTTACTTCTATTCTATCCATTTTAGTTTTTACTTTCGTTTAGTTTTCTTTTTGTTGTTACTTGCTTGCATGTTAGAGTGTCTTAGAACTTCTGTAGTTCTAGTTTTGTTTTGTCCTTGCATCATGTTTCAAAAAAAAATCTGTCTGTCAGAAAATCATTCTTCTATGCCTGAAAATGCCCAAAAATAAAGTGTCTCGAAAAATTCCAGAAAATTCATATTAAATTTTTACGTGAAAAAAGGGGCAGAGGAGTACCTGGGAGGTACCAGGGGGACCCACCAGATAGGCACACCACCTGGTGGTGTGGCCTGCCCTGGGTGGCGCCATGCCCTGGTGTGGGCCACCCCTGGCCTCCTGCTAACTCTCTCACCTGCCACTTTCTTCTCTCTCCCGAGTAAGCTCCAGTTCATTGCTCAAAATCGTGTTCTTGGTGTGCTTGCTCTCGATTTTTTTGATCTCCTTGCTCAGCCCCTCTTTCTTGCTGAAATTTCGAGCAATTGTTCCCTGATATGTGACTCCTCTCCTTGTCCAAGTAGATTTTTGTTTGGTGGATTATATCTTGAGTACGTATTTTGCTGCTGTAGGTGACAGGTCATGAGAGCTTGTAAGCTTGTTTGATGCTTAGAGGTATAGTTTTGATGCATGTTTAGGCCTCTTACAAGTCCCTATGAGTAGAATCCTTCATTATATTTTACTTTGCAATCACTTGTTTAATAGGTGTTTAAATTTCAGAATATCAAGCATGAACAACCATACTTTTGGAGAGATTTTGGAGAGCGATGCACCTAGGAGGTCGAGGCCCTCAAGATCAGCCTTTCAGGCTAGGCCATCATACAACGAAGATCTCATTGCAACTCGTATTGGTAATGAAAGGGATGATGGGGATGCTCACCCATCCTCTTTTCCTTGTTTTACTTTCTTACAAGCTGCAGGTATTCTTGATGATTTCTTGCTACTGATTGAGAGGGTTGGTTTGACCTCATATATGCAAGATGAGAGTGCGCAATACGCTATGCTCACCAAAACTTTTGTTGAGAGCTTCACGTTTACTAACACATCCTATCAGTCGACTGTCTCTTTTAAAATCTATAATCTGCCATTCACCATGCCTTTGGAGAGATTTTGCAGTATTGTAGGTGTACGCATGACATGGACCGTGAAGAAAATTCAAGGGCGACCCGCTGATTTGTTGGAGCTTTACCGAGGGGTGACCAATGATGATGACCGCGTGGCGCAACGCGGAAAGATAAGAAATATCCAACTCCCCGCTCTTAGATACTTTGCGTATTATCTTGCTACTAGTGTACTGGGTAGGGAGAACACAAGTAATATCTCCAACTATCATTTAGCCTTCCTTGTCTGCAAGGCTTAACAATGATACTCGATACAATCTTGGCTCGCTTATTGCTTGCCGCCTAGCTGCTAGGGGGCCTATCTATGGGGGCATCATTGCCTCGCGCATAGTCAATGCATTAGGTATTTTAGTGGATCCCAATGATACTATGCTGGCACCACAAAGGCTTGACCTTGTTTCTTTGAAAACTCATCACTTTGTCACTGCTACTTCTGATTTGGACAGTCTAGTATATAGGATGCTTTTCACTGACGGGGACGAAAGGGAGATTCTTTTGCCGCAGCCTTCTTTGTTTAGTGTTCACAGGAGACCGTGGTCGCGCTCCAAGGAGGAGGTGGACGAGCAGCTTCGCTTGCTGGGTTTCCACGAGCAGCACCAGGAGGATGTGCCCTCCTATGATTACTCCGCGCATTACGGAGGGACGTACTCGAGCTCGCACCAGGACAAGGGGACCTCCTCGTCATACTACAGTGACACATCATCCTGGCTGGCTTGGGATTGATACCCACTTAGGCCAAAAGCCTAAGCTTGGGGGGAGGTACGCCGACACCGCACTCATCTTCATATCATGTTGTGTCGGTACTTTGTATATTCATGTTTTTGTTCTCTTTTTAGTTTTCGTTCTTCTTTGCTTTTGCTTTCTAAAACACAAAAAGACCAAAAATATTTCTGTTGTTTCTCTTTGGTTTGCTTCCTCTTTTTGCCTTGGTTTATTTTTCCCTTTTTGCTTTGTTTGAACTATTTGAAAAACCCAAAAATATTTTGCTTTGCTTGTTTTTCCTCTTTGGTTCTTGTTTAAAAAATCGAAAACATAAAAATATTTGTCGTTCTTCCTTGGTTTTTGTGAGTTTTTGCTACAGGGTTCAGCAGTCCTCAGTGGATTATTGGTTTCATATTATTATTCAAGCCACACAAGTGAAGAGCAATAATGAGGACTAATGACAACTTGAGGCGTGGTAAGAGGCCGGTAACGAACGCTATTTGTTTTCATTTTTGTACATATACTCATCACTGTGGGCATGCTTAGTCCGTTCATGTAGAGTGTATGTTTTCTTTGGATGCTTAGTAGTTCTTGCTTTCTTATGATTAGCTCCAGCATGCTAATAGTTTGTAGCATGTCTTATGAATGTTTGCTTGCATTGCTCTATTTATAAATTGGTATGACACCGTGGTATCCTCCTCTGAATGTTTCATTTGAATTGACTTGGCACATGCTCACGCATGCACATGACTGTGATAATTAGTTAAGCCTTGATGAATTATTTTGCCTTGAGGATCTTGAATCACTTTCATGCCATGAGTAGTCCTGTTTTGTTGCAAGCATGATAATGACAGCTATTGCTCTCTCGTTTGTCGCTCCCTTACTATTGCTAGCCTTCACATTTACTGAGTATGTTTTACTCATCTTTCCAACTCCCTTAAACCAAATATTGCCAAGGTGTCCACTATACCTACCTATTAGCATTATTTGCTACTTTCGTGCATATTCAATATGCCTTGTTTTCTTCCGAATAAAATGTTTGCTTGTTATGAGAAAGTTAGTTAGTAAAGCTCTCACGAACTTGATGGCACACTTTATTTCCTGCACTTAATAAACCTGAACCATTGTGAACTCTCCATGAAAGTTATATGATTGCTAATTATAGGCTGGGGATTAGCAGAACCGTGCTGTCATGGGGAACGGTTTCAACACTTGTAAATATATACCCAGTTGATACCATGCTCTTTTGTTTGCGGATGTCGTCGGTGTGAAATAAAAGGGGAGATTGTAAGTCCATGGAGTTATGTATGTGTGTTAGAGAAACGCCTGGGCCGCTGGTCTAATCCATGCTGACATGGTGGAAACCTGCAGCGTAACCATAGTGATATCTATGAAGCATTCTTCTTACAAAAAAAGAGAGAGATAGCTATTGAAAAAAGAAAAAAAAGAGATTTATGAAAAGAGGAAAGAGAGAAAAAGCACCATTTTCCCATGGTAAATAAGAAGATTGCTGAGATACTCATTGTCTGCTTGCCTTGTCATTTTGATATGGGGATTCTTCTGTATCATCGGGCAAGGGGTACCCCGTTGGCGGTTCTCAATGATACGCACATATTTACGATGACAAGAACTTACCGGTAACTAAAGTTGAGTAGCATGAGGAGCGGCCCTCGTACTCAAGGGACATGGGATTTTCAGTTTATAGTCTATCAAGCATATAACTCAGATTGGACCTCACTTTCACCTTAACCACATTAAAGATGCTTATGATAGGGGCAATGAGAGCTCAAAGCTAATAAGTACCTTACTTTCAGCATTTGGAAGCCTTTCAAATTATTCAAAACCTTTTTCTTTACTTGTTGAGTCTCCACATATTCTTTGAGCACCTTCTTGAGAGCATATTTGTCATTCTTTGTGCTTGTCTCATTACTTGATTATTTGTGTTATGACTTTGATGCTTGTATCCTTGATATCTTTACTTCTAGTCATCACTTGAATTTCAGAGGTGCCTTGATATTCATAATCAAAAGCAAGCGAGATACCCCTCTATCATACCTTTTTATGAGCATTGTAATGTTGCTTACGTTTATACTTCATGCTACTTATTATTTTTGAGTTGGAATCTCTTCATAGCTTGCAATGCCTATTAAGTAAGTTTAGTTGCATACTCTTTATTATGAATTGTCTAAGTAGTTGATCACATTGCTGAGAATATTTACATCACATGAAGCAAATGTGTTCGTGAAAGTTCTTTTATCGCGCTCAGTTTTCAACTGAATTGCTTGAGGACAAATAATAAGCTAAGCTTGGGGGGAATTGATACGTCCAAAACATATCTACTTTTCCGAACACTTTTGCTATTGTTTCTCCTCTATACTTGTGTGATTTGGATACAACTAACACGGACTAACGCTGTTTTCAGCAGAATTGCCTTGGTCTCTACTTTTTATGCAGAAAACCAACTATCAGGAAAAATCCGGGAAAATAAGCCAAAAATCCTATTTCACCCGAAAACTCTAGGAGCTAGAATACGAGACGGAGAAGAGCTAGGGGGTGGCCACACCACCTGCTGGCGTGGGCTAGGCCAGGCCGCGCCAAGGGGTGGTGTGGGCCCCCAGGCACCCCCTCGGTCTCCCTCTTCGCCTATAAGGAGCCTTCTGAACTAAAAACTTTGGGGGGTTCGATGTTTTTCCAGAAGGAGTTCCGCTCCGCCGCCACCACCAGATTCGACGAAATAGCACCAGAAACTCTGTTCTGGCACCCTGTCAGGACGAGGAATTGGAGGAGGTCATCGCCATCATCATCACTATCGCTTCTCCATCGACCATCCATGTTTCCCCCATCTATGAGTGAGTAATCCCCCGCTGTAGGCTATGGGGATGGTAGGGATTGGATGAGATCGTTCATGTAATGGCATCAGATTGTTAGGGCATGGTGCCTAGTATCTTTTATTAGTGCTTTATGAATTTGTTGCGACTTGTTGTGCTTAATGCCTGTCACTAGGGCCCGAGTGCCATGATTTCAGATCTGAACATGTTATTGATTCATTTTGATAGTATTGTTTATGGTCTTATCTGCAAGTTGTATACATACGTTGTTATCCGGAACCAATGGTCCCGAAGTGAGAGAAATCGGGATAATCGGAGGGAATGGCTTTGATGTGAGGATCACATGTGTTCAGGGAGTGTTAATGCTTTGCTTCGGTGCTCTATTAAAAGGAGCACCTTAATTGCCAGTAGTTCCCTTGAGGCCCCGCTGCAAACAGGTTGGCAGGACAAAAGATGTTGTGCAAGTTCTCATTGCGAGCACGTATGACTATATATGGAATACATGCCTAGGATTATCTAGTACTTGGATGCTTTATCTTATTTATCTGCAATTGTCCTATGTTCTGATTGCTATGTGAATTGTCTTGTCCATGCAACGCCCGTCCATCCATCCCTATGCCCACCGCACTCGAATCCCACTGTTTACTGATATTGTTACTGTTGTCTTTACTTTACTACTGTTGTTACTTTACTATTCCTACTACAAAACTGTTGCTACTGATAAACTACTGTGAGCAAGATTTTTTCCAGGTGCAGCTGAATTGACAACTCAGTTGTTAAGGCTTATAAATATTCTTTGGCCCCCCTTGTATCGAATCAATAAATTGGGTTTCACTTCCCTCGAAAATACTACAATACACCCCTATACTTGTGGGTCATCAAGACTATTTTCTGGCACCGTTGCCGGGGAGTATAGCTTTATTTATCAAGTTCACTTGGATTCTCTATTGTTCGCTGCTATCCATCCATCATGGGTAAGTCTCGTGATGGCAAGGTTCCTATTTTACCATCCACTACAAGAAGAGGTACGATTCTGAACACCTCTGCTGCTCTTGATTCACTGTCTGTTATGAGTAAGTTCCTTACACCACCACATACACATGCTACACACACTACTACTACTGCTGAATCTGAAACTTCTGATGCTTATGATGCTGCTTCTACTATGCTTGATAAGAGTGGTTCATTAGGTCCTTTCCTAGATGCTACGATTGCTAGAACTATAGCTGGAAATACTGAAACTCCTAATGAAGACACTACCACACCTGTTAGTTCACCTGAGTCTAGTGAAAGTTATGATATTGAAGATGGTTATGTTGAGATGACCGATGAATTTATTAAAGAATGTAAGAACACCCATGATAGGAGCGCTGCTAAGAGTCTCCTTGAGAGGCGTACTATTAGACCCAAATTATCTCCTATTGCTAAGTTTGCTGCTTCCCCCATAAACATTATAGATGAAGATTATGATTTCTCTCTCGATCTATCTTACATAGCTATTGTTGAGAAAGAACCTTTTTGTGAGACTAAGAATGAAAGTGTAGTAGCACATATGAATGAACTTTCTACTATGAGTGGTTTGTTTTCTGATGATATTAAGATGCGTACTTACTTTGTTGCCAAGATTTTCCCCTTTTCACTGAAAGGAGAAGCTAAAACTTGGTTTAGTAATTTACCTCCTGGATCTATTGATAGCCCTGAGTGCTTGATTAGTACTTTCCTGCAGAAATATTTTCCTCCTAGTGCTAGACATGCTATTTTGCAGGAACTTTTTGATTTTAAACAGGGAGAAAAAGAGGTATTGCCTGAATCTTGGGCAAGGTTTTGTGCTTTGATTCATGCACAGGCTGGAAGTCCATTACCTAAGAATGAGCTTCTTGATATATTTTATAATGGACTAACTGAAGAATCTAGGACATACCTAGATAGTTGTGCTGATTGTGTTTTCAGGAATAGGACTCCTAAGGAAGCTGAGGAATTAATGGCTAAAATAAGCAAGAACTATGAAGATTGAACTCCTCCTAAACAAGCTATACCTGAAGTAATTGTACCTGAACCTACTATTCCTGTGCCTATTCCAACATCAAAGAAGAGGGGAGTTATTGAATTAAATGATGAAGTGATGAAGGAAGCTAAGAAATGTCTTAAGGAGAAGGGAATTAAAGCTGCAGATGTCAAGAATTTACCTCCTATAGAAGAATTATGTAAGTCTATTCCCTACTCATCCACTATTGAGGTACACTCTCTCCAACACTTTGATGAAGGTGACATCCCTTACTCTAAACCTCCTGATCAATGCTTAGAAGAATTCGATATCTTTATTGTTAAGCAAGATAACTTTAATAAAAGGGTGCAAAATCATCTAATGGAAAACACTAGAGCTATTGTTGAGTTGAAAGATATTGTGGAATGAACCTCTAATGATGTTAAAATGATTGTTAAACACTTTCAAATGGTTCAAACTCAAATAGATCAACTCGTTAAAGTGCAAAACGACTTGCTAGTTAATGCTGCTAAAGAAAAACATGCTTATGAAATTAGAACTAGAAGTGGAGCTGCTACCCAGGATCCTCTATATCCTGAGGGGCATCCCAAAAGAATTGAGCAGGATTCTCAATAAACTGAAAATAGTGGTTCTACTCGTAAGAAAAGGAAAAAGAAGCATAAAACTGTTGTAGAACCCTATGAACCTGCTATAGATCCTAATAGTATATCTATCTCTGATGCTGAAACTGAAAGTGGTAATGAAGAAAATGAAGTTTCTAATGAAGAAAAAGTTGAAGAAGAACCTGAAAACCACACTAAGAATACTAAATACACCACAGAAGATTTTATTGCTAAGAAACATGGTAGTGAAAGAGAACCTTGGGTCCAAAAACCTATGACTTTCCCTGATAAGAAACACAAGTCAAAGGAAGATGAACACTATAATAAGTTTTGTGAGTGGATGAAACCTTTATTCCTACAAATTCCTTTGACTGATGCTATTAAATTGCCTCCTTACTCAAAGTATATGAAGGATATTGTCTCAAATAAAAGGAAGATCCCTAATGAAGAAATTTCTACTTTGCTTGCTAACTATTCCTTTAATGGTAAGGTTCCTAAGAAACTTGGAGACCCAGGGATTCCAACTATCCCTTGCTCTATTAAGAACAGTTATGTTAGAACTGCTTTGTGTGATTTGGGAGCTAGAGTTAGTGTTATGCCTTTCTCTCTATATAAGAGGCTTCAACTTGAAAAATTAATACCAACTGATATATCTTTGCAAATGGCTGATAAATCTACCACTATCCCTGTGGGTATATGTGAGGATGTACCTATTCAAGTGGCTCATAATTGCTTGATATTAACTGATTTTGTTGTGCTTGAAATGCCTGAAGATGATAATATGTCTATTATTCTTGGGGGACCTTTTCTTAATACTGCAGGAGCTATTATTAATTGTAATCAAGGAAAGGTGACTTTTAATGTTAATGACAAGGAACATATTGTCTATTTCCCCAAGAAGATTGAAAGGACTTATGGTTTGAATTCAATTGAACATGTTGAAGGCATTCAAGTTGGATAAATATATTGTCCCATACCAAGAGAAAAAATTGAAACTATTATGATTGGGACCATTGCTATCAAGGTTGAGGTAACATAATCATTAGTGGAATACAAAGTTTTGTCTCATATGGAATTGTTTTGGTAGCAAGACTTGATCAACCTTGTTAACAAAATAATTTCATTGAACAAAACAATGTTTTCACTATGATTATCTCCGTTTACTTCTATTCTATCCATTTTAGCTTTTGCTTTCGTTTAGTTTTCTTTTTGTTGTTAGTTGCTTGCATGTTAGAGTGTCTTAGAACTTCTGTAGTTCTAGTTTTGTTTTGTCCTTGCATCATGTTTCAAAAAAAAAATCTGTCTTTCAGAAAATCATTCTTCTATGCCTGAAAATGCCCAAAAATAAAGTGTCTCGAAAAATTCCAGAAAATTCATATTAAATTTTTACGTGAAAAAAGGGGCAGAGGAGTACCTGGGAGGTACCAGGGGGACCCACCAGACAAGCACACCACCTGGTGGCATGGCCTGCCCTGGGTGGCGCCATGCCCTGGTGTGGGCCACCCCTGGCCCCCCACTAACTCTCTCACCTACCACTTTCTTCTCTCTCCCGAGTAAGCTCCAGTTCATTGCTCAAAATCGTGTTCTTGGTGTGCTTGCTCTCGATTTTTTCGATCTCCTTGCTCAGCCCCTCTTTCTTGCTGAAATTGCGAGCAATTGTTCCCTGATATGTGACTCCTCTCCTTGTCCAAGTAGATTTGTGTTTGGTGGATTATATCTTGAGTACGTATTTTGCTGCTGTAGGTGACAGGTCATGAGAGCTTGTAAGCTTGTTTGATGCTTAGAGGTATAGTTTTGATGCATGTTTAGGCCTCTTACAAGTCCCTATGAGTAGAATCCTTTATTATATTTTACTTTGCAATAACTTGTTTAATAGGTGTTTAAATTTCAGAATATCAAGCATGAACAACCATACTTTGGAGAGATTTTGGAGAGCGATGCACCTAGGAGGTCGAGGCCCTCAAGATCAGCCTTTCAGGCTAGGCCATCATACAACGAAGATCTCATTGCAACTCGTATTGGTAATGAAAGGGATGATGGGGATGCTCACCCATCCTCTTTTCCTTGTTTTACTTTCTTACAAGTTGCAGGTATTCTTGATGATTTCTTGCTACTGATTGAGAGGGTTGGTTTGACCTCATATATGCAAGATGAGAGTGCGCAATACGCTATGCTCACCAAAACTTTTGTTGAGAGCTTCACGTTTACTAACACATCCTATCAGTCGACTGTCTCTTTTAAAATCTATAATCTGTCATTCACCATGCCTTTGGAGAGATTTTGCAGTATTGTAGGTGTACGCATGACATGGACCGTGAAGAAAATTCAAGGGCGACCCGCTGATTTGTTGGAGCTTTACCGAGGGGTGACCAATGATGATGACCAAGTATATAACGCGGAAAGATAAGAAATATCTAACTCCCCGCTCTTAGATACTTTGCATATTATCTTGCTAGTAGTGTACTGGGTAGGGAGAACACAAGTAATATCTCCAACTATCATTTAGCCTTCCTTGCTGCTGCGCTTAACAATGATACTCGATACAATCTTGGCTCGCTTATTGCTCGCCGCCTAGCTGCTAGGGGGCCTATCTATGGGGGCATCATTGCCTCGCGCATAGTCAATGCATTAGGTATTTTAGTGGATCCCAATGATACTATGCTGGCACCACAAAGGCTTGACCTTGTTTCTATGAAAACTCATCACTTTGTCGCTGCTACTTCTGATTTGGACAGTCTAGTATATAGGATGCTTTTCACTGATGGGGACAAAAGGGAGATTCTTTTGCCGCAACCTTCTTTGTTTAGTGTTCACAGGAGACCGTGGTCGCGCTCCAAGGAGGAGGTGGACGAGCAACTTCACTTACTGGGTTTCCACGAGCAGCACCAGGAGGATGTGCCCTCCTATGATTACTCCGCGCATTACGGAGGGACGTACTCGAGCTCGCACCAGGACAAGGGGACCTCCTCGTCATACTACAGTGACACATCATCCTGGCCGGCTTGGGATTGATACCCACTTAGGCCAAAAGCCTAAGCTTGGGGGGAGGTACGCCGACACGACACTCATCTTCATATCATGTTGCGTCGGTACTTTGTATATTCATGTTTTTGTTCTCATTTTAGTTTTCGTTCTTCTTTGCTTTTGCTTTCTAAAACACGAAAAGACCAAAAATATTTCTGTTGTTTCTCTTTGGTTTGCTTCCTCTTTTTGCCTTGGTTTATTTTTCCCTTTTTGCTTTGTTTGAACTATTTGAAAAACCCAAAAAGATTTTCCTTTGCTTGTTTTTCCTCTTTGGTTCTTGTTTAAAAAATCGAAAACAACAAAAATATTTGTCGTTCTTCCTTGGTTTTTGTGAGTTTGCTACAGGGTTCAGCGGTCCTCAGTGGATTATTGGTTTCATATTATTATTCAAGCCACACAAGTGAAGAGCAATAATGAGGATTAATGACAACTTGAGGCGTGGTAAGAGGCCGGTAACGAACTCTATTTGTTTTCATTTTTGTACATATACTCATCACTGTGGGCATGCTTAGTCCGTTCATGTAGAGTGCATGTTTTCTTTGGATGCTTAGTAGTTCTTGCTTTCTTATGATTAGCTCCAGCACGCTAATAGTTTGTAGCATGTCTTATGAATGTTTGCTTGCATTGCTCTATTTATAAATTGGTATGACACCGTGGTATCCTCCTCTGAATGTTTCATTTGAATTGACTTGGCACATGCTCACGCATGCACATGACTGTGATAATCAGTTAAGCCTTCATGAATTATTTTGCCTTGAGGATCTTGAATCACTTTCATGCCATGAGTAGTCCTGTTTTGTTGCAAGCATGATAATGACAGCTATTGCTCTCTCGTTTGTCGCTCCCTTACTATTGCTAGGCTTCACTTTTACTGAGTATGTTTTACTCATCTTTCCAACTCCCTTAAACCAAATATTGCCAAGGTGTCCACCATACCTACCTATTAGCATTATTTGCTACTTTCGTGCATATTCAATATGCCTTGTTTTCTTCCGAATAAAATGTTTGCTTGTTATGAGAAAGTTAGTTAGTAAAGCTCTCACGAACTTGATGGCACACTTTATTTCCTGCACTTAATAAACCTGAACCATTGTGAACTCTCCATGAAAGTTATATGCTTGCTAATTATAGGCTGGGGATTAGCAGAACCGTGCTGTCATGGGGAACGGTTTCAACACTTGTAAATATATACCCAGTTGATACCATGCTCTTTTGTTTGCGGATGTCGTCGGTGTGAAATAAAGGGGAGCTTGTAAGTCCATGGAGTTATGTATGTGTGTTAGAGAAACGCCTGAGCTGCTGGTCTAATCCATGCTGACATGGTGGAAACCTGCAGCGTAACCATAATGATATCTATGAAGCATTCTTCTTACAAAAAAAAAGAGAGAGATAGCTATTGAAAAAAAGAAAAAAAGAGATTTATGAAAAGAGGAAAGAGAGAAAAAGCACCATTTTCCCATGGTAAATAAGAAGATTGCTGAGATACTCATTGTCTGCTTGCCTTGTCATTTTGATATGGGGATTCTTCCGTATCATCGGGCAAGGGGTACCCCGTTGGCGGTTCTCAAAGATATGCACATATTTACGATGACAAGAACTTACCGATAACTAAAGTTGAGTAGCATGAGGAGCGGCCCTCGTACTCAAGGGACATGGGATTTTCAGTTTATAGTCTATCAAGCATATAACTCAGATTGGACCTCACTTTCACCTTAACCACATTAAAGATGCTTATGATAGGGGCAATGAGAGCTCAAAGCTAATAAGTACCTTACTTTCAGAATTTGGAAGCCTTTCAGATTATTCAAAACCTTTTTCTTTACTTGTTGAGTCTCCACATATTCTTTGAGCACCTTCTTGAGAGCATAGTTGTCATTCTTTGTGCTTGTCTCATTACTTGATTATTTGTGTTATGACTTTGATGCTTGTATCCTTGATATCTTTACTTCTAGTCATCACTTGAATTTCAGAGGTGCCTTGATATTCATAATCAAAAGCAAGCGAGATACCACTCTATCATACCTTTTTATGAGCATTGTAATGTTGCTTACGTTTATACTTCATGCTACTTATTATTTTTGAGTTGGAATCTCTTCATAGCTTGCAATGCCTATTAAGAAAGTTTAGTTGCATACTCTTTATTATGAATTGTCTAAGTAGTTGATCACATTGCTGAGAATATTTACATCACATGAAGCAAATGTGTTCGTGAAAGTTCTTTTATCGCACTCAGTTTTCATCTGAATTGCTTGAGGACAACTAATAAGCTAAGCTTGGGGGGAGTTGATACATCCAAAACGTATCTACTTTCCCGAACACTTTTGCTATTGTTTCTCCTCTATACTTGTGTGATTTGGATACAACTAACGCAGACTAACGCTGTTTTCAGCAGAATTGCCTTGGTCTCTACTTTTTATGCAGAAAACCAACTATCAGGAAAAATCCGGGAAAATATGCCAAAAATCCTATTTCACCCGAAAACTCCAGGAGCCAGAATACGAGACGGAGAAGAGCCAGGGGTGGCCACACCACCTGCTGACGCGGGCCAGGCCAGGCCACGCCAAGGGGTGGTGTGGGCCCCTAGGCACCCCCTCGGTCTCCCTCTTCGCCTATAAGGAGCTTTCTGAACTAAAAACTTCGGGTGGTTCGACGTTTTTCCAGAAGGAGTTCCGCTCCGCCGCCACCACCAGATTCCATGAAATAGCACCAAAAACTCTGTTTTGGCACCCTGCCGGGACGGGGAATTGGAGGAGATCATCGCCATCATCATCACCATCGCTTCTCCATCGACCATCCATGTTTCCCCCATCTATGAGTGAGTAATCCCCCGCTGTAGGCTATGGGGATGGTAGGGATTGGATGAGATCGTTCATGTAATGGCATCAGATTGTTAGGGCATGGTGCCTAGTATCTTTTATTAGTGCTTTATGACTTTGTTGCGACTTGTTATGCTTAATGCCTGTCACTAGGGCCCGAGTGCCATGATTTCAGATCTGAACATGTTATTGATTCATTATGATAGTATTATTTATGGTCTTATCTGCAAGTTGTATACACACGTTGTTATCCGGAACCAATGGCCCCGAAGTGACAGAAATCGGGATAACCGGAGGGAATGGCTTTGATGTGAGCATCACATGTGTTCATGGAGTGTTAATGCTTTGCTCCGGTGCTCTATTAAAAGGAGCACCTTAATTGCCAGTAGTTCCCTTGAGGCCCCACTGCAAACAGGTTGACAGGACAAAAGATGTTGTGCAAGTTCTCATTGTGAGCACGGATGACTATATATGGAACACATGCCTAGGATTATCTAGTACTTGGATGCTTTACCTTATTTATATGCAATTGCCCTATATTCTGATTGCTCTGTGAATTGTCTTGTCCATGCAACGCCCGTCCATCCATCCCTATGCCTACCTTTTCGAATCCCATTTCATCGCTATTGTTACTGTTGTCTTTACTTTACTACTGCTGTTACTTTACTATTCCTACTACAAAACTGTTGCTATTGATAAACTACTATGAGCAAGATTGTTTCCAGGTGCAGCTGAATTGACAACTCAGTTGTTAAGGATTATAAGTATTCTTTGGCTCCCCTTGTGTCGAATCAATAAATTGGGTTTCACTTCCCTCGAAAATACTGCGATACACCCCCTATTCTTGTGGGTCATCAGAGCACCATGGCAAGGAAAAAGAACCCTACAACGCACTAGATCTGGCTGCCAAGATCTGATGCCCGCCCCGAACTACCGGGCAAGAAGCCCACCTCCGACAAACAGCCGAAGACCCTACACCTAACTACTAAGGCACCACATCTAGTCCAGCTCCAGCCGGCTATTCCGGCGGGGAGGACGAAGGAAGGGCCCGGGCGATGGCAGTGGACTCTCAAGGTGGAAGGAAGGAACAGGAGGGAGAGAGCGCAATCTGTGTCGTAAACTGTGTGAGCATGTTCTTCCGATCTAACGGCAATTTAAATAAAAATAACCCAATAGTCAAACAAATTTAAATAATAAACCTATTTGCAAAGAATTTCACGGCCGGTAACCCATTTCTGCAACTCCCGCCCGCGTGGCGCTGCACACAAGGCTGCGGCTCCACCACGGAAGGCGCCGCACAACTGCCACATAGGCCTGGTGGGCCCTAGCGTCGCAGCTCTGCCACGCTGGCACGCACATGCAACGGCAGCCAGAGTGGCGCCGCAAGAACCACTGCCACGCCTATCGGCAAGGCGCCACACGCCCTGCCATGCTAGAGCCGAGGGCCCAGCACTACTAGGAAACAACTCATCAGTGGCGCACCTTTTTTCACTATCCGTGGCGCATATCTTAGTCGCCACTGATACCTCACCACTGATAACTATCTTCTGTGGCGCATTTCAAAATGTGCGATGTATACAATTAGGCGCATATGGCCAATATGCGTAAGTTTTTTTCCAAAATTCAAAAAAAGCTGTAGGTCTCAAACTTCAAAGATATGGCCAATATGCGCCACATAAGTTTTTTTCAAATTTCAAAAAAAAAACCGGGCCAGATCTGGCCAGAGGTGGGGGAGGGGGGGGGGTCGCCGGAGGTGGATTAGATGTGATGGCCGGAGGAGAAGGAGGCCGTCGGAGGTGGTCAGAGTAGTAGTAGTAGGAGGCCCCGGAGGTGGAGGAAGGGCTCGCCGGAGATGGTTGGAGGAGGTCGCCGGAGATGGTGGTGGTGGTGGTGGAGGAGGAGGAGGAGGAGGAGGAGGAGGTCGCCGGTGGTGTTGGAGGTCGCCGGAGGAGGAGGTCATCTAGGTGGAGGAGGTCACCGAGGTAGCCATGGCCGGAGGTGGATGTCACCGAAGAGTGGAGGAGAAGGGGAGAAGTATGGAGGGGAGGAATAGTGGAGGGAGAAGTGGAGGAGAAGGAGAGAAGTATGGAGGGGAGGAGAAGTGGAGGGAGAAGTATGGAGGGGAGAAGTATGGAGGGGAGTAGAAGTGGAGGAGAAGGGGAGAAGAAGGAGAAGAAGTGGAGGAATATAAGGAGAAGGGGCGCCAGCAGGATTCAATTTTCAAATCCCGCCCAAGGCTTCTGTGGCGCATATGGGGAAATGCGCCACAGAAGTTTCTCCCCCTTTTTTATTTTTTTGCAGTAAAAAATCTTTTACCCTAAATAACTTTTTACTCTTTTCAAATTTGGGGATTCTGTAAAATCGAGAATGACCGTAGGTGGGTGCATTCGAGTAGGGAATTTTGAGACGATCATTTTGATAGGTTAAAGATTTTTTTCCGACATCGTATGCAAAAGTTAGAGCCGTTCTGTGGCGCATACACCTATATGCGCCACAGAAACATCACTTTCTGTGGCGCATATGGACATATGCGCCAAAGAAGTTTCTCCCCCTTTTTTTGCTGCTTGGTCCCATCAAACTTCTGTGGCGCATACGTCTATATGCGCCACAGAAGTTTGATACTTCAGTGGCGCACACGAAAATATGCGCCACAGAAATATGGACTTCTGTGGCGCATTTTTTCTTGTGCGCCACTGATATATATCTGTGGCGCATATTTTACATGTGCGCCACTAAATATCTTGTCTATCTATAAGCTGTTTCCTAGTAGTGCATGCCTTGCAAGTGTTGCACCAGTCGAGGTGGTGCCGCATGCACTCCTGTCGCGCCATCGCGCGCGGCGCTGCACAACCACAACCACTTAGACGCACGCGGGTTGGCCCAGCCTGCTCCTCTTCTAGTTCTTCCCCCATTTTTAGCAGAGCAAGAAGGTGGCGGCGGCTCTCTCTCCCCTAGTCTAATCTCCACCAAAAAGCACAAGATTTGAAGGAAAACTTGGGGTATTTCTTCACCAATCGCTTCCCCAAGGTATTCTCCTCTACTTTCCTCAATTTCATCCAAATTTTTTAAGTTATTTGTTCATAGTTTGCAAAATTCGTCCAAATCTAGAATCCCATTGGATATGTAAATTTGTATGGAGCAATGGCATGTTTGGTTGATATCTAGAGTTAGCATTGGTATATGATTGGTATACTAAGCCTTCTTGTGTAGGTAGCTAAGATTTTTAGGGTTATGGTTAAGATAAGGGTTATGGTTAAGATAACGATAAGATTTTGGTTTTGTGAGCATGTTGTTAGTGCAAAATTTGGTACAGATACTTATTGAATTCATATACCATTGTGTTGTTATACTTATTTTAGGTATGGCTAGAATTATGCATGTTCATCATATGGACAAAGACGCGTTTTTGAGAGGCAATATTGAGCCGGACCCGGATGAGATTGACTTGGTGTTCGAGCGTAGTCCTACCTATGCCGAGGTGTTGCACCAAGTTCGGGTAGATTTGAATTGGATTGATCATAATGGTGTTGTTGAGTTGGAAGGTAGGCACAATGTGGGATTTGGGTTGGACAACCATTGGAAGACAATGCGTATTAGCTCCGAGCAACGTTGGATTGCATATAAGGAAGTGGTGGCCAAATCACAAGACAAAGCTCTTGAGTTATTTTCCACAATAAAGGTTGATGCTAATTTGCAAAATAGTATCATATAAATTGCCCCTCCCTATGAAGCTCGGAGTCCTCCACCCATTAACCAAGAGGAAATTATTGAGCCTCCTTTGACCCAACAACATGAAGTGAGGACATGTGTGAGCCCCGTTTCAAACAACCAAGATGAAGCATTCGAAGAGGACAATGATGAGTATGAGGACAATGAGGACGAGGTTGAGCTCCATGACAACACTGTTGTAGATTTGGACTTATATCTTACACAAGAGAACATGGATCACGACATCCCGTATTCTCAAATGTATGCATCGGACTCGGATGAGGATGGTCCCGATGAAGAGGTTGATGAGGAGGGGTTCACGAAGGATGAGGCCGAAGTACACAAGAAGGTATTGGGTAGGGATCCTTGGATACCCTTGTTTCATGATCTCAGTCTAGCGGATGAAAGTAGCACCGGCTGTGACCCTCAATTTTACCCCTGTGAGTTTATAGTGTCACCAGCACACTTACCACCAGTAAGGGAACACATCCGGTCACGCCAGTTGTCAGAGGATGTGTTAATGCAAAGAGGATCCCCCTGGATAGGGAGTGCAAGGATCATGGACATGTCCTGAAGAGTCACGGTCATCTCACCGGTACTGAGGTAAAAACTGTGCGTCTCCGGCCTCCACCGGTCGACAAGCGTGATGATAGCAGCAGGGTTTGATACGTCCATTTTGCATCACTATTCTATGTCTTAATTCACTATTATTCATTGATATATTTCATATTGAGAGGTGCTACTAATGTTATTTCATCTGTTTTTGCATGGTTGATGACTTTTGGAGCATGGACCGCTGCAGTCAGGATTCTGATGGAAAAGGTGTTGTTTGGAGGCAAAATTCGCGAAGATCAGAAAATCCGGGAAAATATATGGAAAATCCTATTTTTCCAGAAGACTAAGGATGCCAGAAGATGGAGTGGAGATGGGCCACAGGGGGCCCACACCACCCCATGGCGCGGGCAGCCCTAGGCCGCGCCTGGAGGTGGTGTGGCCGCCCTGGCCCACTCCAGCCTCTCCCCTCTGGCGTATATCATCCTCCCGAAACCCTAAGACTGACGGAGGGACCACAGAAAGATTCCGCCGCCTCTGTGGGGCGGAAAACACCGAGAGAGAAAGATCTCTCTGGTAGACAGATTTCTGTCGGGGGAATTCCTTCCCGGAGAGGGGAGATCGTCGCCATCAACACCACCATCAAGCTGGACTTCATCGGGATCATCATCATCATCACCACCATCATCACCATCAGCACCCTCATCACAATCTCCATATTGCTGTAACAATTGAGTTGAATCTTGCATAGTTCATAGGGGAAACTTTCCCGGTGTTGATTACTCTTTGTAGTTGATGCTATTGAGTGAACCATTGAATTATTGTTTATGTTCAGATTGTTATACATCATTATTTCATCTCTGATCATGATCCATATGATGTCTTGTGAGTAGTTCGTTTTGTTCTTGAGGACATGGGAGAAGTCTTGTTGTTAGTAGTGGAGTTGCGTTGAGAAAGATTCAATAGATTGTTATTTAAGTTGCGGTGTACTTCTTCTAGTGGTGTCATGTGAACGTCGACTACATGACACTTCACCTATATGGGCCTAGGGGAATGCATTGTGTATTTGGCTACTAATCATAGGGGTTGCCGGAGTGACAGAAACCTGAACCCCCATTAGGAAACCATTGCACAAGGGACGTAAGGGTCTTAGAGTTTAAAGCTGTGGTTAGGTCTCTACCTTAATTACTTTCTTGTACTTACGGATGTTTGCAAGGGGTATAATCACAAGTATGTATTAGTCTTGGATGGGGCGGTACATTAGCACATGTTCACCCACACAACACTTAGCAAGCTAAAGAAGATTAATCAACTATATGAAGCGAAAGCACTTGACAGTCTTCCCATGTGTCCTCGAGAACGTTTGGTCATCTTAAGAAATACAACCGGCTTGTCCTTTGCTGCATAAAGGATTGGGCCACTTGCTGCATTTATTACTACTGTCTTTTATTTACTCGTACTTTGTTTACTTGCTTTATCGAAAACCCCTAAAAATCCGTTTGCTAAGTATTTGCAGAGAATTCCTGATCCATACCACTAGCCAGCACCTTATGCTCCTCGTTGGGTTCGACACTCTTACTTATCGAAAATACTGCGATACACCCCCTATACTTGTGGGTCATCAAGACTATTTTCTGGCGCCGTTGCCGGGGAGTGAAGCACTATTGGAGAGTGGAACTGGTAAAGGAAACTTCTACTGTGAGTATTGTTTACTTCTGCTAGTTGCTTTATTTTTGTTATGGATAATTCGATGAGTTTCTTATTTGGTAATGCTACTACCACTGCTAAGGTAGTAGATAAGCCACCACCTGCTGAGAATGATGTTTTCAAAATACCTACAAGAATTATTGATCGTGTTATGGATAACTACTATGTTGGGGATGGAACTATCCATCCCGGTGATCATTTGCTCTTTATACACGAATTATGCGGGTTGTTCAAGTGTGCAGGTATTACTACAGATCAAGTTAAGAAGAAGTTATTCTCATTATCGCTGAAAGGAAGAGATGAGGAATGGTATAAGCTGCTGAAGAATGGTCAAGCTCTGGAATGGGAGGAAATAGTGCCTCTCTTTTATTCAAAGTTTTATCCTCCTAGTGAGATTCATAAAGATCGGAATCAAATATACAACTTTTGGCCTCTTGATGGAGAGAGTACAGCTCAAGCTTGGGGGAGATTGAAGTTACTAATGCTCAAATGTCCCATTCATGAGCTCCCCAACAATATTATTATCAATAACTTTTATGCAAGGCTCCTTCTACATGATAAAGATTTATTGGATGCTTGATCATTCACTCGTATGGAATAAGAAGCTAAATGGGATCTTCTGGACCGTATTCAAGACAATGTTGAAGCTTGGGAGAATGACAAAGGTAGAAAGTCAGGTATAAATTATGATTATGAATGCATTGAATCTTTTATGGGAACTGAGGACTTTGAAGATATTAAAAATGCTTATGGTCTAGATTCTCAAGCTATTGCTTCTTATTTTAAGGCTTTTGCTTCCTATATTGAAGTGCCTAAAAAGAAGTGGGATAAGTATCATGAACCTTATAAGAGTGTTCCTTCAAGAAATACTGAAGTTTATACTGCTAAGCATGTTTTACCTGAACCTTATATTGAGAAAATGCCTTTACCAGTTAGGATTAAGGAACATTCTATGATAGCTAGTATGGTTAATGAAAGTACAAGAAAAGTTGCTGAACCTGATAAAAAAAATGGTTGATGAACCTATAATAGCAAATGTGAAAGACTTTGTTACTAAATATGAAAAAGAGGGACACCCTATCCTTTGTAAGGATACCTCTAATATTGTTTCACAAAGTAGTGTTATGAGAGCTAGTATTCCTGTGTTTTCTGTTAGAATAAGTGATCATTGCTATGATGGTCCTTGTGATAGCTATATTGTTAAGTTTATGCATGATACTGAAAGCTACTATGAGAGAGGAAAAAGTGTTCTTATGTATCTCAATAATATCAAGTTTCCTCGTTTTATGCTGAAAGTTTTTATGTTACGCTTCTTTTGCCTTCTATTGCAAGTTGCCTCTGGTTTCAATAACTTGTTTGTTTATAAAATTCCCTTGCATAGGAAGTGGGTTAGACTTAAAATGTGTGTGTGTTTTTGATTTTTAATGCTCTCTTTCACTTCAATTCATATCCCTATGAGAGCTTCTTTAAAATTATCATGCCCATCTTAATGGCTATAAAGAAAGAGCTTTATGGGAGATAACCCAATTTGTTTTTGCTTTCAGTTTTTTTTTTGTTTCTTTGAGTCTTGGAAGTTATTACTTCTGTAATAACCGCTCCTTATCCATTTTGTTTGGTTTTTGTGTCAAGATCAACCTCTAATGAGAGAGAAGTAAGATTTGGAGAAGTTGCTGTCCCGAAACAGATTTTTGTGCTTCACCGTAAAAATTCGTGAGAGACCTCTGTCTGTCGGATTGAGCTGTAATTTTTTGTGCTTCTGCCACAGGTTGTTATTTAACTTTCGTTAGTTTTGAACTTTTTTATTTGAGCAACAGAAGATTTTCAAAAAAAATGGTCTTTACCTGCTGGTCTGTTTTGACAGATTTTGCCACTCTTGCATTTGCTTCTTTATTCGATTTTCTTTTTGAATTCTTTTTAGGTTTTCAGAAGGAGTTGCTACAGTATCTTATGTTTTGATGGTTTTCAGTTGAATTTGGACTCAAAAGGTTTTATCACTTCACTTATACTAATGTTGCTAATGAGAACTGTGTGAAGTTTTGAGAGAAAGAAATTTCCAGGAAGTGGAGATAATGGTGTAATAAGGAAGAGAAGGGTTTTATGACTCAAGTAATAAGTGTATGAAGATGAAGATATCGATGTTATTCAAGAGATGACTCCGGAAGAATCTACTAGATACCAAATTCAGAGACCTGCAGAGTCTGTTTTCAAATAGGTAACAGTTCTGGTAAGAAAAGTTCCGCGAAAATACAATCCAACTATATTTTTGCAGTTTTGAGTCGATAAGGAAAGCTACGAAATGAAAAAGGGACAGAAACGGAGCCAGGGTGGCTCACACCACCCTGTGGCGCGGGCCCACCCCTGGCCGCACCACCAGGTGGTGAGTCCACCCCGGACTCCGCCTCCGACTCGTTTTCTCCCAGTACCTTCCTTTTGATATAAAACTTCGTAATATATAACCCCTCGGATCCCCCGAGGTCCGTATATCGTGTTTTTGTTTCGATCTATTTTTGTGAGGAAAATACTCTTTGAAAGCTTAGAAGCACAATGGTGTCCGCCAAGGATAAAGGGAAGGAGCCTATGGAGGAAGACCTCCAAGACCCCGGGAAGGAGAAGGAGATCAAGAGTGAAGGTGAAGAGGAGCAAGGCCAATGTCCGCACACCGGCACTACCATTGCAAGCATTGGAGTGGTGAAACCTGCCAGGGTTAGAAGGACGACACGGATGCAGACTGGGGGGAAAGCTCCTCGTCACAGTTTGGTTCCACGGTCACTTCCTCCACGCACCAGGAATCCTTTCCATACCCTTATCCATGAGCATCAATACCAGAATATGCCCAAAGGTAAATTACCCTCCAATTGGGATTTGCCTCGTTCTAGCCATGCAGGAAAAGAAGACTTCAAGGAGGAAGAGTGGGGAAAGAATAGCAAGAGCTAGAATTCTCAACACGACATGATCATGAGCCGCATTGAGTAAAACTCACAGCTGATTCGTAATCTCACCTTCGAGATTGAGGACTTGGGGAAGCTGATTAGAGAGCTCATCGAGAGGATACCACCACCACCTAAGGAGTAATTCGTCATCAGGTTTGGCATCCCCTTGGTTTGTTCCAAGCTTGGGGGAGTGTCACGGTATCACATCACTATCTTCTATCTTTTTACCTTTTTAGTAGAGTTATATCATGAATAGAGGAGTTATTATGTAGTATGGTTTGCATTATGGAAGTGTCCCCTCTCTCGTTAGATATGTATCACTTGGTATGAGATGCTGTTATGGAATATTAATGAGAAGTTCTATCATTCACCCTTTTGCATAGCTTATATTAGTTTTCAATTCGTGGTTATATGATTGATCTTGTTGTTAGTATTGGTAGCACTCTGGGATCATTGAGTTAATTTAGTTGGTTTTGGCAAACCTGGCTCGGTCAGTAGCAACACTATTTTTGAGAGTTGAATGAAAAGATAGAAGTACTCTATAGAAAAATTATTTCATCATCTTTATTTCTTGATTTGCTCATAAGTCTAGTATTGTCTAGTTAAGATCTTTTGTGCTTCCAAGGAAGATTGCATGTTTGTCTTTATCACTTGTATGTTTGTTTGTTGCCTTCAACTCTTATACTTGCTACCCAGCCTTGCTAGCCAAAAACCTGTACTGAGAGGGTATTCTTCTCATGCATCCACCTCCTTTAAACCAAAAACCCACGCCATTTGTGTCCACCATACCTACCTAGTAGCATTATTGTTATTCCAAGTAAATTCTTGTTTTATCTACCTCCCAAATTAAACTTGTTATGTGAAAATTAGTGATTAAAGCTCTCACGAACTTGATGGCACACTTTACTTTCTTGCATTTAATAAACTTGAACCATTGGGTCCTTCTTTGTTGCGTATATGCTTGCGCTTTATGAGTTGAAGTTAGCCGAACCATGTATCATGGGGACCGCTTTCAACACTTCACTTGGTACTTTGTACCTAGTTGATATCATGCTCTTTTGCTTATGGATCCCGGCGGTGTGAAATAAAAGTGGAACTTGTAAGATCATGGAGTTTATATGTGTGTTAGAGAAACGCCTGGGCCGCTAGCCTAAGCCATGCCTAATCATGGTGGAAACTTGCAGCATAACTATAGTGAGCATTCTATGAAGCATCCTTAATAAAAACCTATGCAAATAGCAAATAAAAAGATCTCTGAGATGCTCACTATTTGCTTGCCTTGTCATTTTGATTATGGGATAGCTCATGTGTCATGTGCAAGGGGTACCCCGTTGGCGGTTCTCAATGATACGCATGTATTTACAATGACAAGAGCTTGCTCGTGACTGAAGTTGAGTAGCATGAGGATCGGTACTCATAAGTAAGGGGCATGATATTTCAACTTATAACTTGTCAAGCATATCCTCTTAGTTGTGTCACTTTAACCTTAATCACCTAAAGATGCCTATGATAGGGGCAATGAGAGTTGAAAGCTAGTAAGTATCATAATTTTTGGGAGCTCTTTATGAGACTTGCAATCCCTGCTTCCCTCTTTGAAGGGCCTTTCTTTTACTTTGTAGTTGAGTCAGTAAACCTACTCCCTTCTATCTCAGCAAGTACTTTGAGCTGTTGTGTTTCATTCATTCATATGATGATTTATTCACTCATGTTTCTTATGTTCCTTGTTTTGCACATTGCTCTTATCCTGATGTTTACTACTTTGAAAGCTATCATTGAAAAACCAGTTATTTGTGAACTCTAGCAAATTATCAACTATTCTTCGACCAAGAGCTAAGTTTGCCATTACCAATTATGATTCACTTTATGTATCTTTATTGTGTTTCCTTTACTTATTACAAGTTGAGTTATATAATAGTGAGTTGTCTTCTATTATGATCTATGTATTTGATGAATGTGATGCTTCTTGTCCGTATTCTTTTATCGACTCTTCACTCCATAAACCTGAGGCCATGTTTATTGAGCTCGGTTTCGCTTGGGGACAAGCGAAGTCTAAGCTTGGGGGAGTTGATACGTCCATTTTGCATCACTATTCTATGTCTTAATTCACTATTATTCATTGATATATTTCATATTGAGAGGTGATACTAATGTTATTCATCTGTTTTTGCATGGTTGATGACTTTTGGAGCATGGACCGCTGCATTCAGGATTCTGATGGAAAAGGTGTTGTTTGGAGGCAAAATTCGCGAAGATCATAAAATCTAGGAAAATATATGGAAAATCCTATTTTTCTAGAAGACTAAGGATGCCAGAAGATGGAGTGGATATGGGCCACAGGGGGCCCACACCACCCCATGGCGCGGGCAGCCCTAGGCCGCGCCTGGAGGTGGTGTGGCCGCCCTGGCCCACTCCAGCCTCTCCCCTCTGGCGTATATCATCCTCCCGAAACCCTAAGACTGCCGGAGGGACCAAAGAAAGATTCCGCCGCCTCTGCGGGGCAGAAAACACCGAGAGAGAAAGATCTCTCCGGCAGACAGATTTCTGCCGAGGGAATTCCTTCCCGGAGAAGGGAGATCGTCTCCATCAACACCACCATCAAGCTGGACTTCATCGGGATCATCATCATCATCATCACCACCATCATCACCATCAGCACCCTCATTACCATCTCCATATTGCTGTAACAATTGAGTTGAATCTTGCATAGTTCATAGGGGAAACTTTCCCGGTGTTGATTACTCTTTGTAGTTGATGCTATTGAGTATTGAATTATTGTTTATGTTCAGATTGTTATACATCATTATTTCATCTCTGATCATGATCCATATGAACGTCGACTACATGACACTTCACCTATATAGGCCTAGGGGAATGCATTGTGTATTTGGCTACTAATCGTAGGGGTTGCCGGAGTGACAGAAACCTAAACCCCCGTTAGGAAATCATTGCACAAGGGACGTAAGGGTCTTAGAGTTTAAAGCTGTGGTTAGGTCTCTACCTTAATTACTTTCTTGTACTTACGGATGTTTGCAAGGGGTATAATCACAAGTATGTATTAGTCTTGGATGGGGCGGTACATTAGCACAGGTTCACCCACACAACACTTAGCAAGCTAAAGAAGATTAATCAACTATATGAAGCGAAAGCACTTGACAGTCTTCCCATGTGTCCTCGAGAATGTTTGGTCATCTTAAGAAATACAACCGGCTTGTCCTTTGTTGCATAAAGGATTGGGCCACTTGCTGCATTTATTCCTACTGTATTTTATTTACTCGTACTTTGTTTACTTGCTTTATCGAAAACCCCTAAAAATCCGTTTGCTAAGTATTTGCAGAGAATTCCTGATCCATACCACTAGCCAGCACCTTCTGCTCCTCGTTGGGTTCGACACTCTTACTTATCGAAAATACTGCGATACACCCCCTATACTTGTGGGTCATCAGGGTTCATGTGCGGTGTACCACGGTTGACCATATGGATGAACGGGAGCAGTCCTAGTGCTTGGATGTGCACCGTGTACCGATCATCGTATGGCATCATCTCTTGGAAATGCCCGTGATACCTCAGTCGTAGGGGACAAGAGTCTGCACACATACAAGCTCAATTATAACATGTCCATCAAACTTGAGCAACATATCATGAATTGGGGGGTTTATTTTTCTTACCTTAATCCCCGCGGTCATCATGTAGCCACGATGGCGCTTATCATACACCGTCTCAAGAAGCGACGTGTCTTCGACAAACCCGCTTTGTACATAGGTTGGGGCATGGGTTTCTTCCTCTTCCGATTCTGACATACTATCTGTATATGTAGCTCGGGTTGTGTGCGATGTCTATTACTTCACCAACCATGATATTGCTCGCTTATGTAAGCACTAAACTTTGAACTTTAAAAAGGACCTCCAAATCGGGTTACAGTAAAAGGACCTTACAATGTTTTGCAACTACACAAGAAGAAATACAAAGAAAGGAACAACATGTGGACATTAAGAAACTTCTAGCCTGGGCTAATTGGCCACGGCAAGAAGTAAATTTGCTGAAAGATTCTAGGAAACAACATCACTGTGTTAGGTACCAAGCGCAGGGCCGGTTCACACATATTCGGGGCCCCAGGGCAAGACAACAAGAAGGGGCCCTTGTTGACTAACATAGATTTTGAATGAATGGTAATTCAAAAGCAAACCAATAAAGTAACATAGTAGATGGTTGGTGTTTGAACTATAAAACTAATACCACAAACTAAATTATTTCTCAACAATCAAGGAAAATTGCATAGTAGGGAAACAATATTGTTCTACAGAACAGGTCGCAGAATTATTGATCCAGACCCAACAACTTGCTTTTTAAAGTGTGATGGACCATTTTTCATCACCAAAACAAATAACCTTGTGAACACAGATTGGTCCTTAAAGATTTTTTTTGTTACCATGGTATATACAGTATAATTTTAGTACAAGAAAAGGTCCTAGGCACGTACTTCCATTGGTGTCCATCCTCCCCAATCTGCTATCTTCTTCACTCCATGTTTCTATCCCGAATAAAACTTCTCCAAAGCTTCCTGCATAAATCAAATTTAGTTAGAGCCTAGGAGTAGAGCTATTTAACAAGAATCGAATTGATGAACGAGAGATTACAGGAAAGACGCGGTCGTACATATCAGATCTCTCAAACATGGGTCATGGAAAGCAGTACTAGAACATTGAGAATAATGGAAAAAGAGCTTCCTTAGGAACGAAATCGCGCTATTGATCTCCATTAACGGCTGCGGCGACATCGAAAATCGGACCGGCCGTATTGTTCTCTCTCAATGGGAGTTTGGGGGAGGAGTCGAGTCGACGAGTAGCCATCAAGGCATCGAACAATTCCTAATTCCTCTAGCATTACGGATCCCATAATTTGGTTCGTGAATCTCCAGCTATGTGATGGGCCTGACTTTTCTACTTGGGTCATCTTTTTTTCTTTCGTTTCTTGGACGTAAGGCAGAAATAGTACGTAGCTACTACCTGGGCAAGTGCCCCTGCCTTCCTGGGCCCTGTATGGGCGCCCGTCGCCGCTTATGGGCAGCCCTGACCAAGCGTTGCCGGTGACTTTAGTCCCACCTCGTTAGTGGGAGGAGGCCACGACCAGCTTATAAGGGAGAATTTTTCTCTTCCCTTCAGTCCGGGCTTTTGAAATATAGTGGCTCTCCACTGAATGTTGGGCCGTGTGCGCGGCCGTGGGTTAGGTACGTCCAAACACGACGCGATTGTGTGAAGCTCGGCCGGGGACGCTGACACGCTGGAGCTTGTACAAAAGCAGAGTTGGATGAGCAGAGTGAGGAGAGATACGGAAATGAAGGTCAGATTGCCGTTTATTTGGTTAGCCAAAAGAAGAAGATACTTCCTCTGTTTAGAAATATAAGAATTTTACATTTGTAAAATGAATATATGTAGACGCTTTTTAGTGTATAGGTTTACTTCAAACCTGTATGAACTTATACACTAAAGACTTTTAAATACATTCGATTTACAAAACTAAAACGTCTTATATTTCTGAACGGAGAGAGTACAAAGCAAGGTCAGGCGAAGAAAGGGCAGAATCCAAACAAATTGCCGTTCGATCAATCAAAGCAGAGGTGAGCCCCAACATCCCGAGGTGACCACGGTGGTCGTTATGGCGGTGCTCATTGTCGCGCTCGCCGCCACTCACCCGGGCGCATACCGCAACTACTGCCGCACCTGGATGGCCGACAATGTGGAGCGCGCGCTCAGCGACGTCACGCTCGTGCCGTAAAGGCAGTACCTGGAATCCTGGATGGCCAACGAGACGAAAAATAATTCTATGGGACCTGATCCACAGATTTGAAGGCGTGGACCAATTTTAGCAAACGACACGTGTCTAATACAGTGAAAAAAATAGGATTAGAAACTGTTTTCTAGATCTAAATTGCCACGTGTCAATCAGGCAAATTGGTCCACCTGTGGACCAGGTCCTATAGAATTATTTTCCCGACGAGGCCGCAGCAGTGCTGCTGCGTGTTCTGCAAGTCAGAGTACGCCAAGGACCCCGACGAGTTGTGCGCGTGGTGCCGGCGTTCGGGCACTTCTTCCACGCGGCTTGCGACGCCGACCGGTGGATCCGCACGCGGCGGACGTGACCGCTCTGGGCATGCACGGGGCGAGCGGCGCGGGTGCGGCCGCCTTCGTGGGCGTACCATAGACGATCATTTTTTGTCGTTGTGACTTGTGAGACTGCCGACTGGGTAGTAAAGATAGATGTGTGGTACTCCCTCCGTTCAAAAATATAAGACGTTTTGTTTTATGAAGTGAATGTATCTAGACGTCTTTTAGTATATAGGTTCGTAGATGTTTTGCAGTAAATCTATATACTACAAGTCTTTTAGATACATTTATTTTATAAAAATAAAATGTCTTATATTTCTGAACGGAGGAGTAGACAGCATGTCAGCTTGTAGGTGAAAACGACCCGCTGCCTCTCTCAGCAACATTCTTTTGTTCCGAGTACTTGATTTTGGCTTTATATGAAGATTTGTTGCCAATGCGTTGTAACCATGAGCGATGGACAGTTTAATCGGAGTTTGGTGATAACGTGTCGACTGATAACGTTTCAGATTTCACATGCACTTAGCATAAGTTGGCTGGTTGTGTTAAGGGTAGTCTATGCGTGGACTTTAACATGTTGTAGCTACCACCTGACGCGACTACGGGACTCCAACACTCATGGCGAAATGACTCTGGCCTTCGTGTAAAGTATTCGGATGTCGGGATCATTGTTCTAGAAAACGTGTTTTCTTTCTACTCTCCCTCCGTCTATACTTGCCAAGGTAGCATGGGCCTACGATTCGCGTTCGATCACCACGCTGGTCGTCGCGGTGTGATCATTGTCACTCTGGACGGTGAACAACATCATCAAATCGGATGACTGCCTGATCACACTTGGCGACAAGACTTTGTTTACGCGCAGACAACAATGGATGCGACGTGGATAAATGTAATTGGCTCTAGCCTTAAGAACGATGTCAACTAGAATGTGATTATGGACTCGGGAAACTATCATACACCAAAACACCATTTCTAAACTTAAATTCACCTTGTATTTTGGTCTTTCTGATTCTAAGCATCCTGATACATCTCATTCCTATCTCACTAACACGCACTGTGACCTGAACCTAAGTGTGAACATATTTATATTCGTAGTTTCCAATAACTAGTGACTAGTCTAGCAAGCTGCCAAGAACACACATTGAACAGGACACCCTTATGTAGCTTTCCGTATGTGCAATGTCTATTACTCCACCAACCATGCGTTTGGTGCATGCCTCCTTTATAGTTGATTAATACACGAGAATAGAGAAACTACTTTAAGAACGCTATCACGTTGCTTGGTATTATGCATAGCCTGGTCTTAGATAAAACCACAATTTGAGTGTTCCTCCAAAGACTACTCTTGGGTGCTACATATTTGGCTAGAGAGTTATGACGGTCAACAAAACACAAGAAAGGGAAAGGGTTGTTGCAATCGGACGACCCCGGTCAGGGCGTCGGAGTTGCACTAATAAGGTACGTCATTTCGTTTTCTTTGCCTTCCTAGTTTACAATGCAGAGAAAAGTCTCCTGGTCCTGCTGTCCGTATCTTCTTTGATATTCCAGGGCCGTTCATGCCGTACACAAGGTCCACGGTTGTTTCCCTATGTTACATGAGATCGATACTGGTGCTTGTAGTGGGCAGAGTTATACCGGCTGCATGCCCTTTCCGTCCTGTTTTTTGAGCTCCGCTCCCTTATTATGTATGCATCGTTGTGTGTCCGTAACCTTTACTCGCGTTCCGTGTGTCAGTGTGTGTTGTTCACCCTTGATCCTTAGTGCTTTTGTGTGATGGTGGTGGTTGTCATCGGGGTGTTCATCATTGTGTACCTATGTCGTGGAGCTGTTTTTGGCTTTATATGAAGATTTTTGTTTTTGGCTTTATATGAAGATTTTTGTTGAGTTTATTTTGGAATATTAGACAATTTTTCCATGAGATTAGTTACCGAAATCAATATTATGTAAGCACTAACAGATCTAAACACATGCAGCCAAACAACCACATCTAGTAGATCTAAAAATCTAGCAAGAACTAGTGCATAAAAAGAGAAGAATAACACGTACAGGTTGACCGGGAAAGTTGTCACCGCAACAGCACATTGGTCATTGTTGTTGTCGCCCATGATGCTGATGAGGTCGTCAGTTGCTAAAGAAGAACACACGAATAGAGACGAGCAGTCGCGCCGAGATGCTCCCCAAAAACCTTATCGCCCGTATCCCGGTGCAGGATCTCCACGAACGGGGTTTCGGAGGCCTGCTCTCCCGAACAGCAGTGCACGCAGCCGCCGGGATGGGGAAGCCTAGAGAGCAGCGCAACAAGAGGAACACACAAAGAGAGAGACTGAGAAAGAACATGATCCGTCTAGATCTGTGTGTCTCTCGCTCTATAGCCTGGGAGGTGAGCCGACCGAGTCGCAACGCGGTGGAAGATAAGGACACGTGTCAAACATGCACACGAATGTTGAGACGTACCCAACAGTTGGTGCACCAAGCAAAAATTTAGTCTTCCACAAAACGAGTTTCTAACTCGAACTCGATTCATGAAACGCGACGCGCGTGCGGGCGAGACGAGGCGGGCGGCAGAGGAGGAGGAGGAGTGCGCGTGGACTCCTTCTCTTCTCACTCACTTATTTGGAGTGAAACAGCGCACCTTATAAGCTGGTCCAACTCTCTCCCAACTAGCAATGTGGGACTAAACTTTGTCTCCCATGGAGCTCCCAAGCTGCCATAGTAGTGGGCCTTGAGATTTCAGGATTTATTAGACTAGATGGGTTGCCTACATGGGTCGCGGCCCATATAAATCTAACAATCTCCCACCAGATCTCAGAGGCACATCATATGGCACATTAGTTCTAATCACTGTTTAATATACCTGTAATTCAGTGGAGACTGTTAAGTTGAACTTTCACCTAGACAAAGAGATACGCTTACTACAACTGAACAATGGACTATGCCTTGAATTGCTAGTCTTGCGCAGCAAGTTTCACTCAATGCCGTTACCGGTACTTGGGTACCATAGGCTACCCCTCGGGTGGAGCTTATAGTCACACTCCTCGGCCTTTCATGAGCTTCCTAGAGATTCATCCAAATCTCATACACTATGACCAGCAATGTAGCTCATATATGTGTGTTCTTTCAAGATCGCTCCTTAGGACAGCGCCTTTGCTCCCAAGGATACAGTTAGAACACATTAAGATATAATCAACCTTACTTACAATATACTATGAGATAATTGCATCTCCAGTGGAGTTGGAGTATTAAAAGTTTCTCTCAACTCAGTTGTTCGGTTTGTTTTTCTAGGTCCTAATTCACGGGATCTCCGATCACATAGGTTGGGTTACCCCCTTGACAACTCACGTGGGTCTCAAATCCATCTCCCTCGATGCATTTTCTATCAAATTTCTTGATAGTCCTTTCGTAAAAGGATCTGCCAGATTCTTAGTCCTT
The DNA here is from genome assembly GCA_023614405.1 of Avena insularis. Lineage (NCBI taxonomy): Eukaryota > Viridiplantae > Streptophyta > Magnoliopsida > Poales > Poaceae > Avena > Avena insularis. Next base: position 85,796,718 of record CM042696.1, on the reverse strand, counting down.
TGGACATAATCCAATGCTATAACTCCAAAGTTTCTCAGCTTTCTGACAGACTTCAGTCTTCTCTTGACATGTCTTGAACTCTTCATATTATCCTTAGAACTGTTCACTTTGATAATCACAGTTTGGTTGTCACGGTTCATAAGGATTACCGGTATTGGTTTTTCAACCATAGGAAAATCTGTTAAGAGTTCACGAAGCCATTCTGCTTCGACAGTCATAGTATCTAATGATGTGAGTTCTACTTCAATAGTTGACCTTGTTAAGATGGTCTGCTTGCAAGACTTCCACGAAACAGCGCCACCACCAAGAGTGAATATATATCCACGTGTGGCCTTTATCTCATCAGCATCTGATATCCAGTTTGAATCACTATACCCTTCAAGTACTCTTGGATACCCGGTATAATGAAATTCATAGCTCACGGTTCCTTTTAGATAGTGCATTACTCTCTCAAGAGCATGCCAGTGATCATCTCCCGGGTTGGCCACAAACCGGCTAAGTTTGCTCACAGCAAATGAGATGTCAGGCCTCGTAGCGCAAGCTAAATATATAACTGAGCCAATAATCTGAGAGTATCTCAATTGATCTCTAGTTGCCTTTTGATTCTTTCGAAGCAAAACACTAGGATCATAAGGTGTGGGAGAGGATTTGCAATCATCATATTCAAATCTGCTCAACACCTTCTCCATATAATGTGATTGCACAAGTGTAATCCCATTATTCTCATCTCTCAATAGCTTGATGTTTAGGATAACATCAGCTTCTCCAAGATCCTTCATCTCAAAACATTGAGACAAAAAGGTTTTGACCTCATTAATCACTTTCAGACTTGTCCCAAAAATTAATATGTCATCAACATATAGACATAGGACAACTCCCTCACCCCCACCATGGCGGTAGTACACATTTGTCGACTTCATTTACAACAAATCCCACAGATGTCAAAGTTCTTTCAAACTTCTCATGCCATTGCTTGGGAGCTTGTTTGAGGCCATACAAAGATTTATTCAACTTACACACCTTTCTCTCTTGACCTTCTAGTACAAAACCATCAGGCTGTTCCATGTAAATTTCCTCATTCAACTCTCCATTTAGGAAAGCCGTCTTAACGTCCATTTGATGAACAAGAAGACCGTGCGAGGCAGCCAGTGATAGTAGTAATCGAACTGTAGTCAATCTAGCCACAGGTGAGTAAGTATCAAAGAAATCTTTGCCTTCCTTTTGGGTATAGCCTTTAGCCACAATCCGAGCTTTGTACTTTTCAATAGTACCATCAGCCCTAAGCTTCTTTTTAAATACCCATTTACATCCTACAGGTTTACACCCATACGGACATTCAGATATCTCCCATGTTCCATTAGCCAAGATGGAATCCATCTCGCTTTGAACCGCTTCCTTCCAGTAGTCTGCATCCGGAGATGCAAAAGCTTCTGAAATGGTAGTGGGAGTGTCATCCACTAGGTACACAATGAAACCATTACCAAAAGATCTTGCGATCCTTTGTCTCTTACTCCTTGTGGGAGCTTCATTGTCATCCTCATCCGAATTTGAACTCTGATTGTTCATCAGTCTCCATGGGAGTTTTAGGTTTAAAAACTGGATCATATTCCTTATTAGATATGTTAGGCATATCTCTCATAGGAAATATATCCTCAAAGAATGTAGCATCTCTTGATTAAAAAATGGTATCGACACTCATGTCGTCCATTTTAGATTTCACCACAAGAAATTTGTAAGCAATGCTGTGAGAAGCATAGCCAAGAAAGACACAATCCACAGTTTTCGGTCCAAGCTTACGCTTCTTGTTGATTGGCACGTTGACCTTTGCCAAACAACTCCAAGTTCGTAAGTAGGAGAGTGTCAACCTTTTCTTTTCCCATTCTTCAAATGGTGTAATCTCTTTATTCTTAGTTGGAATACGGTTTAGGACATGACATGAAGTCAATATAGCCTCCCCCACCATTCCTTGGATAAACCGGCAGTGTCTAATATGGCGTTAACCAAATCTGTTAGAGTCCAGTTTTTCCTCTCAGCAATCCCATTGGATTGAGGGGAATTGGGAGGCGTCCTCTCATGTATAATACCATGTTCCGAACAGAATAAATTAAACTCATTAGAAAAGTACTCTCCACCACGATACCCGGATCATCCTTCCTTCTCCCCTCAAACACCAGCGAACCCTCGGAAGCAATGGCAAAGCGCTACCCGGGTAATGGCGCGGCTGCGAAGGGTTCAGCTGTCGCTCCCTCAACGAGTAGGAGGGCCACCTCCTCTACGAGGCCAACTACCCGACGCCGCCGGACATCCGTGCACCGCCAGGCTATGCACTCAACGTCGGCGGCGTGCCCATCCCTCCTCCTTCCTAGGGTGTCAACATGATCGGTGAGATCTAAGAGGCTGACGAGGACCGCTCTTCTTCCCCGACAACCACGACGCATGGACATAGTACTTCCGTGAGCGCCACGAGTGGGAGTTGGTGGCCTACGAGGGCCTGCCTCCGGCACTGGTCAGGAGGAACAACGCATGTCAGTGCATATGGTGGGGTGTGACAAGACGCACGCTCACCACTGTCCTCGAGCACATCGAGGCCGACAACACGTCGCGACTCACCTACCCGCCTAGGACACCGGCGACCCTCTCGCGCCGGCACGGCAACTCCTGGCTGCCAAGGAGGATGGGAGGTGCGTCCTCGTCGTCCTCAGCCTCAGCCTCCTGCTCCTCCGGCGAAGCGCGGTCAGCACGCCTGGCACTCCTACCTGTGAAGAGCGAACCGTCTTCAGCCAGCGCTGACGCGCCGCCTTCCTACTCGGAGTTCGCGCGACATCACCATCGATGAGGCCCGCGTGTTTCCACCGATCCCGCCTACCGGTCGCCTCTGGCTTGTACGGCCAAAGAAGGAGCCGGTGGATTTGCCGGAGGACGAGCAAGATAGCTACGTCCTTAGGATGGTGATGGAGGCCTCCCACAATGATGTGCTGCCGCTGGCTCGTCGATGCTCTCACCTGGTCCAAGGCGGAGTTCGAGCGGGAGGAGGGCGCGCTAGCGGGAGCTCCTTCGCGTCGCCCGTTGTCGGGCACGCCGCAAGGTCTTCGTCCTGGAGGACACCGACTCCGACGAAGCCGAGCCGAGCAGCAGGCCCGCATGAGTCGATGACGCCGGTCATGGTAGCAGCCGCAGGCCGCCGAGTGACGCCGCCGCCGCTGTCGACGCCGACTGCGACTACGACACGCAGTTCTATCGACGGCTCAGCATGAACTAGGCCGCTACTGGCGCCGTCGAACTGCTATTTAGTTTTTACCCTGTTTTAGTTAATTTTCGGCCTAAATAGCCTATGTATGTTCGACCCACCCCCATGTAAGGACAAATTTCGCCTTAGATGCTATATATCACCAAATTAGTACGAATTTGCTAGTTTTTGCCTAATGACTGGATCTTAACTAGCCATGTGCTTGGATCTCGCAGGTTTGCGGCGTGCGTGAGAAGATGCTACGGTATTCGAGACTGTGGATTTTATCTCCGGTTAAATCCCGGTTGTAAATTTTAGATCTAATAATCTCATTAATTTAGGTGATGTGGTATAACGTGATGCTCTTTAAGTCAACATATATCGACTATCGTGTCAAACAGGTTACGTAACTAATATTCTTTGGTTAAATCAAAACCGTAAATCTTAGATCTAACCATCAAAGGTAATTTAGATGATGTGGATCAATGTGATGCCTCAAAAACACCTTTATATTGCTTTTAGTATATAACTAGCATGGTGGCCCTCGCAATTGCGAGGGCATCATCTTATTTGGGTTGAAAGTGTTTGATAAATGAAACATGGTTTCTTGGATATAACATTATTTCCTGTTATATTATACCAAAAAACAGTCTACAACTATGCAAATGGTAAGGGAAACAAAAATCATGTCTCCAAGTAACATCTAGTGCTATCTTAAATTTGTGGGAAATGGTTTTAATTTCATATGCCAAAACACCCATTTAATAGTTAGGCCACATACCTTGTTTAGATGTTTGTTCATCTCATTTACTTACTCCAAGTCAAAATGCGCTATATTGCATAAACATGAATGTGTTTTTCACGTTTAAACCTTGATGATTTTTTGTATTTAATATGGGACTAAACATAAATTATCCTCTCTTCACAGTATTTCTTAACATATTTACACATGCATAGCCAAAGTTAGAGAAATATGACTATCAAATTATTTCCCCTTGTGTGATGAGAAATAAAGATGCTCCACAACTATCACAAGTATTATGAAATCAAAATATCATGCATTCGAGTAACATCTTTGACCGTCTTAAATTTGTGGGCGAATAATCATTATGTCATTTTTCAAAACACCAATGTGTGTTGTTAGATTAGTGCATGATGTTAGATAATTTTGATAGAAAAATTATGGACCGATAGGAAAATTGCCTATCCTCCTAAATGTTTAGTCGACATTAAATAGTGAGAATCACCTTGTTCTAGTATTTGTTCATCTAATTTACTTCATGTCAATATCGTCTACGTTTAAGTAACATGAACTTGTCTTCACGGTGAATTTTTTAGCGATTATTTTATATTATAATATGCTCCTACTAATTATTATTTTGGTGTATTCGTTAACATGTCTATAATCAGTAGTACAAGTTAGAGAAGTATGACTCTAAGTTTTCTATAATACTATCTGTTGTTATAGAAAACATATTTTTGCATAAATATTTCTTGGCTATGCCGATTTTCAATCCACTTGTTTTACACACTTTGTCACATGTAATTTTGTGCCATGCAACATGACTACGTGGAAACATAGTTCAAGATTGTTAAGTAGTCATTAATTTTTGTGTGCAATTCGACTGACATGTGTTCTTATGTCGATTTTGTTACATCAAAGAAAGACATATATTATTCTAAAGATGCCTAGCATACAAACAAATTATACAATATCCTTTAGAAAAATTCCTAAGAATTAATATTGTAAGCCTTTCAAGTCCTTTGAATAAACATACTATTGCCATGATGTGTGGCCACTAATGATGAATCATATCGATGAATTCAAAAGACAACACCACCTGCTTGTAAGGAATCAAGAACACAATCCAGCATGACTCGTCATATCCTCTTGAATATATAGGATTCCATAGTTTTGCTTTCATATATATACACAAATTAGACCATGTTTGAAGGTTTTATTATCACGCCGGTAAGATGTGCATCCATGAGCAAAATATTCAATAACTAGAATTTTGAAACCTTTATATCTCCTTGATGTTTTGCACAGAGAATCTAAATTTAGTTTTCTTGGGAATGAACTGTGATTGTATAATTAGTGGGGTGGTTGTACCCAAAGTTCATTCGTAATCAACATATAGGTTTGACATGATGTGTCTTATGAAGCCATAATTTTTTTTGCGGAGAGACAGCCTCATCGCTCGTGGAAGGTGATTTAGCACCTAGTGTATTGTAAAGAAGAAATTTTCTAGTATGAGGACCATTCTTGTGGATAGTGCGACCAATGTGCTGGCTTGATTAGCCTTGAACTTCAGTTATCCCAAACTTTTATAGGCGGCTTGTGAGTGTGTTTAGTCAAATAAAGTTTCATTCTTTGTGTACTCAATCATGCATGCAAGCTACGGTACAGATCAGGTTACACTACATTTTTTCTACAAAACAGTAAATATCCTACAGCTGTTTGCATTGCAACCAAGTTCTTGCAAGGTTAGTTTTTTTCTATTGACTACTATTGTACTGCCATGTTCCAGCTAAGGTAGCGCATGCATGCGCGGCTCGTGTTTGTAGCGATTTCTCGCAAGTATTTGTATGGTGCTAGAAAACACGTACAGAGAACTGATTGGTTAAATTGAGATTCCATGTGTGACACGTTGCCTTCTATTATACTCCCTATGTTCCAATTTAGTTTGCGTGGATGAACAGTGCACGGAAAACGAGGTGGTCGATTTCTCTCTCATTTTTTACTTTTTTGCTCCTCGGTTTTTTGGGATATGTAGCTCCATGTTTACTCTACCCATTCTAAAAATCATAGAATTTTTTTAATGAAAAATGAGAGAGAAATATACCGCCTTGTTTTACGTGATGAACAGTAACATGCAGAGTAATATGGAACAGAAGGAGTATATTAACCGTGTCAAAGTCTGTCCGGCGACTGTTTAGAGTCCACATCCAACAGGTTACATATTAACCGTGTCAAACTGGTTACGTAAATATTTTTTTCTTAAATCCTAACCACACATTTTTGATCTAACCATCAAAACAATTTGGATGATGTGGATCTACGTGGTGTCTTGAAAAACACCCTTATATTGCTTTTAGTATATAATAGATAGAATAGAAGATATCATGCCGGGGAAAATATTAGAGCAACTCCAACAGACGCTGGATACAACCTCCGCGAACAAACCAAAGCAAGCGCTGTACATTTAGAACGGGGAAGGTTTTTCCCCAAGTTGTATCAGCCTTAAGACGTAAGTAAAAAAGTTTGCAGATTTTGTTGATTTCAGTGGCCATTTGCCACAAGTGTTTCAGTGATAAGTCAAAAGCTATACACACTCGGTGAGACGGTCATCCTACATGTCATCCACTTGATCTTCAAGAAATATGTCAACGAGATGGTGATCTCGGACGTGCTAGCGCAACTATGAGACACAAAAACACCATTTGTAAACATAGATTCACGCTATTTCTGTGTGGACCTGAGTCTAAGCATCTTGACACATCTCATTCCCTATACGACCGTATGCAGTATCACGGCGGTGAGCCTAGGCGTGAAAATATTTATATTTGTAAGTTTAGAGTATCAAATAGACCACTCTAGCAAGCTCTGAAAAGTACATACTAAACCACTCATCCTTGTATAGGTTTGCAAGACATATATATATATATATATATATATATATATATATAGAAACCCTATTCAGCATCCAGGGGGTAGAATAGTTATTTTGCACCCCACATATTTTTATGTTCTCACATGTAGAAATTTATGTTTTGTATACTAATAATTATGTTCATGTTCATTAGAAGCGTAAAAAAATCGACATAAAAATATGATTTATGAGTCATTATGTGTAAAATACATAGAAAATATGCATTTTACGTCATATTTTTATACGGCATGTAAACAAATTTTTTTAGGACATGTCTAAATTTTCTTATGTTCTTCTTGACTTCCGAGATAAGAGAAAATTTACGTGACGTAAAAATCATATACGGTTTGAAAGATAGAGGGTGGGTGAAGAATAACTATTCTACACCCTGGATGTCATATATATATTTCCTATATGGGACATATTTATACTACATCCGGATGTAGTTACATCCATACGTGTTTCACACTATATAAGCAGTATCTACCATACCGGAAGGTATGTACGTGTAGATGAAGTATATAAGAATATTTGGGCAGTATATATACTACTTTTTTGATAGTATGTAATTTTTATTCACATACTTCTTTTATACATACAAATATGACGGTATTTTATATATATAGTGCAAACTATGGGTGCACTTGCAATTTTTTCAGCTAACTTGCTTGTAAGTATCTTAGATATAGTATATGAACATAATCAAATAGATAAAGTATTATAAATATTTCTATAAGATAGTATATGAGACGTAGGTGTAGTTACATATATAAGAAAAACAGTGGGCTGCCTAGGGTGGCAGCTGTGCACCCACATCTAGCCATTGAATCATCGTATAGTTTATTTCTGACCCTCCGTCTAAACTAACGGCGTTAACTGACCGGATTCATTTTTCTCTCCCAGCCCCGCTACCTCGAACGACCTTGCACCCCACCCCTGTACCCGACCGACCACATTTCCTTTCCTTTGTACCGAGTCGAACAAATCTCACCCCCAACTTTCCTATCCCAGCATCTCGATCCCCGGATTTCCTACCGGCGGCCGCTCCCTTGCTCCTCGTTCTCCACGCCGGTGACTGCGCCTCATTTTTACCGTGGGCGGCCGCGTGAAGGCGTCGCGCCGATTCGAGCTCCCGCTCCGCGATGTCGCCGAGAAGAACTGCGGGCTGTCGCACAACTGGGCGTCTTCCACGGGCATGCGCAGCAGGCTCAGGGCATCGCCCATCCTCACCGACGCATCCGTGGACGGAGAGTCCGACATGGTCGTGTAGCTCCGGCAGTCCGGTTGTTCTGCTCGTAGGCCCTGGGAGAGCACGGTCCATCTCTGCCTCCTCTGGATCTGCTGCCTTGTTAACTTCTTTTTTTGGTCTTTCGGGTTTTTTCCTGTGAATCCAAGATCCCACTTTTAGTTCATGTTTCCAGATCCGAATATATTTGCTTAATCTGATGCAGTTTGTTGGTGTTCTTCCGTGTGGGCAGATTGGAAAAAAATTCTTTTAGGTGTTGTGTTTCTATTCCAGTTCTCCTTGTCTGGCCGATTGGCCTTCTCCCCTGTTCCTATTTGTTCTTTGGTTAATCATTTCTGTTCGTGGTATTTCCGTTCGTGGTGTGGTGCCATGATCGCAGTTGGGAGTAGAGACCGCCATCCTAGATGCCCCCATGCCATCGGTGGCTTTGGGCCACCGGATCTTGCCGCCATAGATCTCCGATGCGAGGCCTGCCTATTATTGGTAGATCCTTTTTGGTACGTGTTATATTGTAGATCCAAAAGCCTGTTCTGGATTTAGATGGGAATGTAATTTCTGGTCTTTACTTCACAGTCTGATTTTCTTCCATGTCACATGTATTCACAACAACGATCTGACTCTTTCTCGTTCTTTTTTTTTTGCGAATCGACTCTTTCTCGTTCTAGGTTCTCTCTTCAAGTATCAAAGATTCATCCATGATTTTGTTTCATGTCACTATAATCTTGATTTCATCCTTCTGTGTTGCCGTCAATCGATTGGGAGCTGTACTAAAGGCCGTAGATAGACTGATGGAGATGTGAGACACAACACTACTTGCCTACATGGCAGACTAGCTCAGTAAACAGACCGCTGTGTGGCTTTTAACCTCTATAACACATCTATGTGAAAATGCAAAAGAATAAAATAATGGAATAGCTCGCCTAGCTTTTGATAGTGTTTCTGAGAAAGAATCATCACAGATTTGTGCCTTTTCTCTTAAAAATATTAATATCGCTGATGCAAGGAATGTGAATCTTCAAAAAAGTTACAAACTAGGGGCCTACTATAAGATTTCACACAAGGCTTTCATTTTCTCATGTATGGTACTGGATCTTGATATTTTTCTAGATCGTCTTGGGTTAGTGTCGAAATCCAGATTATGATTACAAAATGAGAGAGATTAGCTGGCTTGACAAGAAACGAGTCGAATGCTCCAAGGAATTTTACATGAGTATAAAAAGAAAAATGGCGAGGCCTTTCCTTCGTGAGCAAAATGGTTAAAGGATTTTGTGTTGGCTTAAAATATCCTATATGCAAATTTCTGTGCGGACTGGCATTGCTTTGTGGACGACAAGACACCTACAAGATTAGGTGCACTGGTTGATCAGGTCGCAACAGCAGTGGGGTCTATAACCTTTTGCGAGGGGCATGTGCAAAGTCTAAGTCAGGCCAGGACCGTTAAGTTGACGTTAGCCAACCGTTTAAGATGGGAAATATCCCATCTCACCCGGGCAGCAAATCTATATATATATATATAGAGAGAGAGAGAGGCGCTATTTGACACACAGGGTGTAGAATAGTTATTTTTCATCCACCCCTATCTTTCAAACCGTACATAATTTTTATGTCACGTAAATTTTCTCTTATCCCGGAAGTCAAGAAGAACATAAAAAAATTTAGACATGTCGTAAAAAATTTATTTACATGCTGTAAAAAAATACGGCGTAAAATGCGAATTTTCTATGTTTTTAACACTATAATGACTCATAAAACGTATTTTTATGTTGATTTTTTTACGTTTTTGATGAATATGAACATAATTATTAGTATACAAAACATAAATTTATGTATGTGAGAACATAAAAATATGTGGAATGCAAAATAACTATTCTACATAGAATAGTTATTTTGCATTCCACATATTGTAGAATAGTTATTTTGCATTCCACATATTTTTATGTTCTCACATACATAAATTTATGTTTTGTATACTAATAATTATGTTTATGTTCATCAGAAATGTAAAAAAATCGACATAAAATATGATTTATGAGTCATTCTAGTGTAAAAACATAGAAAATACACATTTTATGTCGTATTTTTATACGGCATGTAAACGATTTTTTTTACGACATGTCTAAATTTTCTTATGTTTTCTCGACTTTTAAGGTAAGAGAAAATTTATGTGACGTAAAAAATTTATTCGGTTTGTAATATAGAAAGTGGGTGTAGAATAACTATTCTACCTCCTAGGGATCAAATAGCGCCACTATATATATATATAGAGAGAGAGATTATATATATATATATATATATATTGTGTGTGTGTGTGTGATGTCTATTACTTCACCAACCATGATATTGCTCACTTATGTAGGCACTTAACTTTGAACTTTAAAAAGGACCTTCGGATCATGTTACAGTAAAATGACCTTACAATGTTTTGCAACTAGTACACAGGAAAAAATTAAAAAGAAAGGAACCACACACGTAGACACTAAGAAACTTCTAACCTAAGCTAATTGGCCACGACAAGAAGGAAATTTGTCCAAAGATTCTAGGAAACAACATCATTTGAGCTCGTACAAAAGCAGAGTTGGATGAGGACAGTGAGGGGAGACACGGAGATGAAGACCAGATTGCCGTTTATTTGGTTAGCCGAAAGAAGAAAATACAAAGCAAGGGCATGCCAAGAAAGGGCAGAACCCAAACACATTGCCGTTCGATCGATGAAAACAGAGATGAGCCCCCGACATGGCTGTCGACGAGCTGGTGCGCGTGGGGCCTAGCTTCGGAGAAGCATTTCTTCAATGAATCTTACTTAGTACAATCTGAATAAGGGACCTATATCTAAATATTCTGTTCTAACATTCCTATTTTGGTTGGCTGTTTCTCAAATAAAAGAGCACATCCCTTTCCATCACTTCTCTACATACTGGCATTCGGAGCTAGGAGCAAAGAAGAGAACTTACAAGTAGCAAAGCAGATATACATTGGAATGAAATGAAAGAGGGAGGAGATGATGCATCGGCTACCAAGCTCAGCTAGGAGGAAGCGGGTGGTATTGGTCTGGAATTCAAATCAGCAAATAAGTACTTTGAATCTCGAATTGACATCATAGTATGAGTGAACTAGCCTGATCAATAGTCGAGAAAGCTTAAGGCCCAGTATGGATTGTTTGCTAACTTCGCAGATCCGAAGTCTAGTGTTACAAGAGATAGTAGCCCGGAAGACGGATTGCTAGAAAGAACAACATGTTAGAGGCGCAGGATAACCGTTTTTACTAGACGGGTTTAACTCTAAAGCCGTTGCATGACTTCATCAGAAGATTCCTATGGTCTGGTTTACCTTTCTTCTTTCCTTGGATCGATATGGTTCTTTAACAAGAGCGGAACATGTCAGGCGATCCCCGGTCAAAAGAGACTCACGAGGTGCGGGAAAGCAAGTGAACAGTCGAGTCTTTACTCGAAAGTACTAATTCCAAATTTCTGCTTATTTATTCCCACCATCCGATAACCACATGATGATCCCAATCTCCTTTTAGTAATAGATCTTTTTAAAGTGTCTCAGTCTCAGCGGCAAGGAAGAGAAAATGCATCGAGTCGTTTATCAAGAAAGTGGAAGAGCAGTTCTTTTGAATGTACCACTTTTTTGAAAACTCAGCTTAAGAGGTTCAAAAGAGAAAGTAACTTTATTTCAAAAAAAAGAGAAAGTAACTCTCCTTATTCTTGGCTAGTGGAATGGAAGCAAGACTCTTTCCTATCCACTTTGCCAAGGGGGGAGAACTAAAAGATAACTCAAGCTAGATAGAAAGGTGCAAAACTCCAAAGTTTCTTAAAGATTGTCATTTCACTACAGGAATCGAGAGCTACGGCGAGGGAAGATAGCCGTCGGCGTAGCCTGCTAAACCCTCGGCATAGGCTACGCCGACGGCAGCCCTCGACGTAGCTCATCCTTGGAGGAGACGACGCGGCCCTAGGTGTAGCTGGAAAACCCTCAGCGTAGCCTACGCCGACGGTCTCGCCGCAGCCGTCGGCGGAGAGCCCCAACGCCGTCACACGACGAGGTAACGGCGCGCCGCTACGCCGACGGCCAGGCCGTCGGCGTAGCTGGGCACAAGGCCGCCTCGGCCATGCGGAGCTACGCCGACGGCTCCCCTCGGCGTAGCTGCGACCACCATTGGTCACACACAGGGAGCTAGCCGTCGGCGTAGTGCCATCCTAGTTTTTTTTTCTATTTTATTTCAAAACATAGCAGTAATTAACTCATCCAAAGCATCAATATTTCACAGCAATAATTATTAACATCATTCAAGCATCATCATATCATTCAAGCATCATCATATCATTCATGTATACAAGCCGACATCCATAGACATCATCCCTACTACTCTGGAGGAGACGGGTACTGTGGAGGAGACAGGGTGAACCCCTGATCTCCCCTGGTGAGAATAGGCGACGCCCGACGAGGTTGCCGTCTAGTAGAAGCAGTAGAAGAACCACCAGGTGAGGGAGCTGTCGGCGAAGCACCACCAGCAGAACGACCAGGCGAAGGACCATCGAGGTGGGTGGGTGTGATCATCCGATAGCTACCCGGCGAGGCATGACCAAAGTGCTCATTCTCGAAATATGCCGTCCCCTACATGTTCCTTACATATTAGCAACTTGCGAGGCAAAGTAAAGCGGTAACCGGTGGTTTGGCAAAGAACTTACCGATGATGATCCGTAGTATGTCCGATGGAAACTTTCCCTCGATGGCACGAATGGCGTCAGCCCAGGCATGGGAGGTATGAGCCCTAAATTAAAGCTTTGTCTAGCTTGCATAGCTACAATCACCGCCTACAAGATAGTTTAGATGTCAGGCCCTAAAGGACCAAACTAGGAAAAGTGGGACTTGTATGTTTTGCAAAAGTAAAGGTTCAAACTTATATTTACGTACTGCGTGTAGATTGTACTCGCCGCCTGATGCTGCTGAAAGGCCACCTCATATTCGTCATGAGCGGCATCGTAGGCTGCCTCGAACTCAGGCTACAATTCTAAATACAATGAATCTCGTCAACACTTAACCATGCATGAACAAAAGTCGTAAAGATGGGGAAAATAAAGAAACTTACATCATCTCTGGAGGTGGATCAACGAGGCTGGCCACGAGGCAGGATAGGAGGCCCATCGGTGGGGTGGGTAGCCTTGAGACGCGTGAAGCTCGTGCTGAGGGTAGGCTTGACCTTTTTATTAAGAATCTTGAGACGTCCATGCTTCAATCCGTCCACTGGGAGGTGCTACCTTCTGGAAACCGTAGCTTGGTGAGGAATCCGGGTCCCGTCATCGACCCGAAGCTTCTTTGTTGGCGGTTGATTGGTCCACTATCGGTGCAGAGGGAGCCGGCCCTCGAAGAGGTGGTACACAATCGTGTCAGGAAGGAGGACGAGCACGTCCGTCGCTATATGTATGTGTTGGAGATCAGGTTCTCCAATACATGGCGGGTTCTTCAGGGATCTCACCCGAGCTATGCTCGTGTGATGGTTCCTTCTCTCTAGGTGTCCCTCGCCCGCGGCTCAGTACCTGGTCGTCGGCGTCCAGTTTGATTGAGCGAGATGTATTAGTGATATTGTCGAATTTGTAGTAGAAAACCATGTCGAGAACTTGAATAAGATAACTAATATCTTGATTATGGATACTGAATATGATGATTCGCAGCGTCAATTCATGTGGGCGTGAAGACAGCTATTCTGAGGATATGAATTTGTCCAATTAAGAAAAATATAGACAATGTTTAAATAATTGGTTATAATAAATAAGTACAAATAAAATGCAAGTTAATAAGTAGGAATAAAAAAATAAAAAGGAGCTACGCCGACGGCCACCCTCGGCGTAGGCCCAGCAAAAAAATCAGGGAAGGAGAAAGAAAACGGACATAGCTACACCGAGTGTGGCCGTCGGCGTAGCGCCAACACCGTCACAGGCCGGCGGACGTGGGCCAGGCTGGGCCGGGTTATGCTGAGAGCGTTTGTACGCCGACAGCCGCCCTCGGCGTATTTGGGCCTACGCCGACGGCAACTGTACTCCGACGGCCATTGGGCGGAGCTAGCCCAGGCGATGGCTACGCCGACGGCCCCGACGTTTGGCCGTCGGCATAGCTCGCGGCCGTCAACGAATCTGTCTATTCCTGTAGTGTTTAGCTTCAATTTCTTCGGTCTCACAAGCGGGTCCGCATGCAACAAAATAAATTGTATTTGCCTACCACTCCGATCTTGCCCTGAAAAGATAAGGAAATTGGATAAGAGCGAGAGCTAGACTGACTATTGGTCCAATGCTAGTGGAGGATTCTGACTGAGGACCCCCTGTGGCGGCTACTCATAAGAAGATGAAGGATTGAAAGAGAACTGATCACCCCTCTTATATGTGATCTTTTAATAGAAAGAAGGCGTGTGGGCACTTCTTCCACGCGACGTGCAACACCGACCGGTTAATCCGCACTCGCCAGACGTGCCCGCTCTGCCGCGGCGCACTCTGGCCGTGCACAGGGACGAGCGGCGCCGGCGCGGCCGTCGTCGTGTGGCGTACCATCATAGCCGATCATTTGTTGTCGTTGTGGGACTGCCGACTGGGTAGTACAAAATGCGTTGTAGACCTGCTTCTGGGCATGTCAGCTTCCAGGTGAAAATGACCTGCTGCCTCTCTCAGCATCATTCTTTTGCTCCCAGGATTTTTGTACGTCCGCGTAAAAAAAGAAGGATTTTTTGGACGTACTACCTTTGTTCCATAATGTAAATCCTTTTTAGAAAACTGTTTAGTTACGTTTCAGATTTCGCATGCGCTTAGCATAAGTTGGCTGGTTATGTTAAGGGCTAGTCTATGCGTGGAGTTTAACATGTTGTAGATACCCCTGACGCGACTACGGGAGTCCAACACTCAGTAAGCCAAATGACCGTGACCTTCGTTATCTCCGACAATAAATAAAGTATTCGGATGTCTGGCACTATCATTGTCCTCTCCTTCATCTTCCCGCAAAATTGAATTTCCAATTTTTAAGAAGATTACACCCTGGAATGAGAGTGGTTTAGATTTTAGTTGCCTGTTGGATTAGCCACAAGTAAAATAAGATAATTGTCTCCTAGTTATAAAAAAAGAAATTACTGGAGAGGTTCTAGAAAACTTGTTTTCTTTCTACTCTCCATCTACTGGCCAAGGTAGCATGGGCCTACGCTTCACGTTCGATCTTCAGATCACCATGCCGGTGGTCGTGGTGGTGCTCATTGTCACCCTGGACGCTGAAAACTACATCATTGGATCGGACGACTGCTTGCATCACACTTGGCGACAAGACTTTGTTTACGCGCAGATGACAATGGAGGCGATGTCGTGAAATGTGATTGGCTCTAGCCTTAAGAACGATGTCAACTAGAATGTGATTCATGACTCGAGAAACTATCATACACCAAAACACCATTTCTATACTTAAATTCACTTTATATTCCCTTCTTTCTGATTCTAAGCACCCTGATACATCTCGTTCCTATCTCACTAACACGCATTGTGACCGTGAACCTAGCTGTGAACATATTTATATTCGTAGTTTTCAGTAACTAGTGACTAGTCTAGCACGCTGCCAAGAACACACATTGAAGGGCACATCCTTATGTAGCTTTGGGTATGTGCGATGTCTATTACTCAACCAACCATGTGTTTGGTGCATGCCTCCTTTATAGTTGTTTAATACTACCCGAGAAGAGAGAAACTCCTTTAAGAACTTATCTCATTGCTTGTTAGTATTATGTATAGCCTGGTCTTGGATAAAACCACAATTTGAGTGTTCCTCCAGAGACTATTTTTGGGTTCTTTAAGTAGCATACCGATTTGGCTAGAGAGTTATGACGGTCAACAAAACATGAGAAATGGAAAAAGTTGTTGCAACTGGACGACTCAGGTCCGTTTGCGAGGGCGTTGGAGTTGCACTAATAAGGCACGTCATTTCGTTTTCTTTGCCTTTCTAGTTTACAATGCAGAGAAAAGTCTTTTGGTCTTGCTATCTGTATCTTCTTTGATATTACAGGCCGTTCATGCCATACACAAGGTCGACGGCCGTTTGCCTCTGTTACAGGAGATCGATACTGGTGCTTGTAGTGGGCAGAGTCATTCTGGCTGCACACCCTTCCCGTCCTGTTTTTTCAGCTCAACTCCATGTATTATATGTATACGTCGTTGTGTGTCAGTAACCTTTACTAGCATTCCGTGTGTCACTGTGTGTTGGTTCACCCTTGATCCTTAGTGCTTTTGTGCGATGGTTTTGGTTGTCATCGGCGTGTTCATCATTATGTACCTATGTCGTGGAGCTGTTTTTGGCTTTAAATGAAGATTTTTGTTTTTGGCTTTATATGAACATTTTTGTTGAGTTCAATTGGAGTTTGGTGATGACATGTGGACTGATAACGTTTCAGATTTTTTCAGGAGAAGTCACGCAACATGCTTTATTGATCATTTAGCAAAAGTACATCCTTTGTGAGCTTGCCAAGGATAAAACTAGGGGCTCATCGACCCATGTACAGGAATTTCCAAAAATATAAGAATCCCTAGTAAGCTCATGTGCTACTTTTTTTTTTTACAAAATGGGGTATACCCCGGCCTCTGCATCAACTGATGCACACAGTCCTCTTTATTTCAAAGTTATATAGTCTCGAAAACTAGAGTGCAAAAGTAGGAAAGTATAAAATCATGGATCACTCAAAGTGGCTACAAAGATTAGCCACCTAAACCATAAAATGAGTACTCTCATAATCAGCATTGATTCTTTTAGTATGCTGCCGCCCAGCCTGGTTGTACAAAGCTAGTGCGACCGTCTCCAAGCGGTTGCATACAAAATTCATAGGCTCTCACTGACTCTCTGGGAGAAGATAGGACCACATGTGGACCCAGTGTGTAGCTTTGTGGATAACCTGCAAGAAATTGATTGTTCCAAATCTATTAAAAACGAGGTCATTCCTCGAATTCCACAAAGACCATAGTAATGCACAAATGCCAACACGATTTTTTCCTTTGTCAACCTTTCCAACCCCATTAAACCAATTTCCAAACATATTTGTTATATTTTCTGGGGGGTGGTAGATTAAAAGTAAACTCAAAAATTCATCAAACAAGACGAGTGAAGGGACAAGCGATAAACAAATGGTGTATAGATTCCTCTAAATCACAGAGAACACATTTCTTACATCCATTCCATTTACGCTTAGCTCTTTTGTGAGTAGAACCTTACGATAAAGAAACTTCATAAACATCTTAATTTTTAGTGGTACTTTTAGTTTCCATAAGTATCAACGAGGAAATCTAATATTATCGTTTAACATGTCCTCATACATGGATTTAACACTAAAGGAACCGGAAGTTGTTAATTTCTATTTAAAAGAATCAGGTTCTCGGGTAGGTTAACACCCATTAAACTTGTACTAAATGTAACCATATATTCCATCTATTCCCATTAATGTTTGACGGAACTTAATGACTTAATCTTATGCTATGCTTACTATGGGGTGTGTGTCCATCACGTCATTCTCCTAATGATATGATCTTATTATTAATAACATCTAATGTTCATGATCAGGAAACCATGATCATCTATTAATCAATGATTATTGGCTCAACACGTCGAGCTCGTTGAGGAACCCCAAGAGGAAGATATGATAAGCACATCAACAAGTTTTCCCTTAGTTATGAAACCAAGGTTATCGAACTAGTAGGAGCAAGGAAACACCTTTAAGGTGTTGTTCCCAACTTGGAATCCTGCACAACACAACCACAGAACTTTGTCCCCAACTTACAGTGAGGTTGTCAATCTCACCGGTTTTGCTAAAAACAAAGGATTAAACGTATTGTGTGGAATAAAGTAAAAGCTTACAGAAAGTAAACAGACAACGGTAAAACAGTTGTAGATTGATGGTAAAAGAAAGGACCAGGGGTCCATAGTTCACTAGTGGTGGTTCTCCTTAAGATAGATGACATGTTGGATGAACAAATTACAGCGGGGCAATTGACAAACATCGAGAAAGCATACATGCATATACTAATCATCTTGACTCCTATGAGATTTGATTAGGCATTACAACATTATACATAGACCGTAATCCAACTGCATCTATGACTAATAATCCACCTTCAGGTTATCAATCCGAACCCCCTCCAGTATTAAGTTGCAAGCAACAGATAATTGCATTACGTATTACGTGTAAAGTAAAAATACGATTGTTCTATGAACAAAGAATTGCTTTTTTCTCCCTAGTAGCAACAACCCATCTAGGACCTTAGAGATTTCTGTCACTTCATCAGATTACTAGAGGCATGAACCCACTATCGAGCATAATACTCCCTCTTGGAGTTTCTAGCATCTACTCGGCCAAGATATCTACTAACAACGGAGAGCATGCAAGATCACAAATAACAAAGACATGATAGAATCAATAACCATTCTGAAATAGCATCTCAATATCCATCGAATCCCCGCAAACACAACATGTATGATTACAAATAGATGATCTTGATCATAAATGGAGCTCACAAGATCTAAACATGGTAGCACAAAGGAGAAGAACCAACCATCTAGCTACTACATGGACTAGTAGTCCAAGGATGAACTACTCACGCATCACACCGGAGGCTTGCATGGTGATGAAGAAGGCCTCCAGGGTGAATTCTCCCCTGTGGCAGGGTGTCAGGAAGAGCTTTAGATCCCTCCCGATCTAGGGATGGAGATGACGGCGGCTACAGACTCTTTCTTGGAATTTTGATCGGGTACTTAGGGTTTCTATATCGGAGGCATCTTATAGGCGAAAGGTGAGGCCGAGGGGTGCCCTAGGTGGCCGCACCACCCCCTGGCGTGGTCCAGGCCTGGCCGCGTGGCCAGGTGGTGTGGGCGACCCCTGGACACTCTCTGTCTCGTATTCTGGCTCCGTGTCCCCCTCGGTGAAATACTGACTTTGGCTTTTGTCCCGTCCAATTCCGAAAATATCCATTTTCTGACTTTCCTAGAATCAAAAACAGCAGAAAATAGGCAGCTGGCACTATGGCATCTTGTTAATAGGTTAGTCCAAGAAAGTGTATAAAAAGTACTCCAAAGTGTGGACAAAACATAAGAAAGTAGATAAAAACCAAGCATGGAACATCAAAAATTATAGATACATTTGCAACGTATCAACATCCCCAAGCTTAACTCCTGCTCGTCCTCGAGTAGGTAAGTGATAAAAAGAAAGAATAATTTTTAAGGTGACATGCACCATCATAAACTTGATCGAAGTATTTGTAAAACATTGATAGCTGGGATCATAGTACTTCAACATAGCATGAAAGACAAAGTTCTAACAATAAGACATAGCAACTATGTTGTAACATAAAAATGCACAAACAAAAGATTCATGAATAACAATGCTTTGCAAGACGTTTGTTTGTTTCACATAAAGAAAACATAGCATAATGGCATTCATCTTGTCCCTCATGGAATAGCAAACATAAATGCATAGGACACCTTCAAAGTTTATAGGGGTGACTAGATACAAATAGTTTAAGAACAAGCAATATCAAAGTTATGCATCAATCCACAAGTCTTGGGACAATGCACATAGAACTAAGAATGGCCACTATGCTCTCTCAATAGGTGCATAAAGATAGAAGGTGGAGACTCAATATAAAAGTAAAATAAAGGCCTTCATAAAAGGAAGAAGGGATTCAAGTCTCATAAAGAGCTTCCAAAAATTATGGTACTTATTAGCTTTCAGTTCTCATTGCCCCTATCATAAGCATCTAGAAGTGATTAAGGTTAAAGTGAACAAACTATGGAGTATATTCTTGACAAAGTACTCCCTCCGTTTCAAAATATAAGATGTTTTAGCTTTGTGAAAGAAGTGTATCTAGACCCCTTTTAGTTTGTAGGTTCACTCCAAATCTAGATGAACCTAGATACTAAAATGGTCTAGATACACTCAATTCATAAAGCTAAAACATCTTATATTTTGAAACGGAGGGAGTATAAGTTGGAAATCTCATGTCCCTTGAATACGAGGGCCGCTCCTCATGCTACTCAAGTTTAGTTACCGGTAAGTTCTTGTCATAGTAAGTATATGTGTATCATAGAGAACCGCCAACGGGGTACCCCTTGCCCGATGATACGGAAGAATCCCCATATCAAAATGACAAGGCAAGCAGACAACGAGCATCTCAGCAATCTTCTTATTTACCATGGGAAAATGGTGCTTTTTTCTCTCTTTCCTCTTTTCTCGTATCTTTTTTTTCTTTTTCTCTTTTTCTCAATATCTGACTCTTTTTTTATAAGAAGAATGCTTCATAGATAGCTCATTATGGTTATGCTGCTGATACATTGCAAATGTATCTATAATTTTTCATGTTCCATGCTTGGGTTTATCTACTTTCTTGTGTTTTATCCACACTTTGGATTACTTTCCATATGATTTCTTGGACTAACCTATTAACAAGAGCCACAGTGCCAGCTGCCTGTTTTCTGCTGTTTTTGGTTCTAGGAAGTCAGAAAATGAATATTCTCGGAATTGGACGGGACAAAAGCTAAAGTTACTATTTTACCGGGAGACATCTCGAGCCAGAATAAGAGACGGAGAGGGGTTGGGGCCTGGCCACACCACCTGGCCGCATGGCCAGGCCTAGCCCGTGCCAGGGGGTGGTCTGGCCGCCCCAGGCACCCCCTCGGCCTCTCCTTCCTCCTATATATTGCCTCTGATACGGAAACCCTAGGTACCCGATCAAAATTCCACGAAAGAGTCTGTAACCGTTGTCATCTCCATCCCAAGATCGGGAGGGATCTAAAGCTCTTCCCGGCACCCTGCCGGAGAGGGGAATTCACCTTGGATGGTTCTCCTCCTTTGTGCTTTCATGTCTAGATCATCATGCAAGCCTCTGGTGTGATGCGTGAGTAGTTCATCTCTGGACTATGGGTCCATGTAGTAGCTAGATGGCTGGTTCTCCTCCTTTGTGCTTTCATGTCTAGATCTTGTGAGCTCCATTCATGATCAAGATCATCTATTTGTAATTATGCATGTTGTGTTTGCGGGGATCCGATGGATATTGAGATGCTATTTCAGATTGATTAATGATTCTATCATGTCTTTGTTATTTGTGATCTTGCATGCTTTCCGTTGTTAGTAGCTATCTTGGCCAAGTAGATGCTAGCAACTCCAAGAGTTAGTATTTATGCTCGATGGTGGGTTCATGCCTCTAGTAATCTGGGGAAGTGACAGAAATCTCTAAGGTACTAGATGTGTTGTTGCTACTAGGGAGAAAACAACAATCCTTTGTTCATAGTACAGTCGTATTGTTTACTTTACACGCAATTCGTAATGCAATTATCCGTTGCTTGCAACTTAATACTGGAGGGGGTTCGGATGATAACCTGAAGGTGGATTATTAGTCATAGATGCAGTTGGATGGCGGTCTATGTATAATGTTGTAATGTCCAATCGAATCTCAAAGGAGTCAATATGATTAGTATATGCTTGTATGCTTTCTCGATGTTTGTCAATTTCCTCGCTGTAATTTGTTCACCCAGCATGTTATTTATCTTAAGGAGAGCCACCTCTAGTGAACTATGGACCCCGGTCCTTTCTTTTACATTCAATCTACAATCAAACTGTTTACTTCTTTGTGTTTACTTTCTGTGAACTATTACTTTCTTCCATTCGATACATTTAATCCTTTGTTTTTAGCAAAACCGGTGAGATTGACAACCTCATCGTAAGTTGGGGCAAAGTTCTGTGGTTGTGTTGTGTAGGTATCCACGTTGCTGCTAGCACCGGTAGTGCGCTCTGTCAAAGTTCAGCTAGCTACACCTTTGGGGTGTTTCCTTGCTCCTACTGGATTGATAACCTTGGTTTCGTACTGAGGGAAAACTTGCTGCTGTGCTCATCATGCCTTCCTCTTGGGGTTCCCTAACGAGCTCGATATATTTTGGGCCATCAAGATCTTTTTCTAGCGCCGTTGCCGGGGAGTCAAGGACATCTTCACAAGGGGAGTCCCTCATAACCAATCTCTTTACTTTGTTATTTTTGTTTTGCTTAGTTTACTTTTGCTTTGTTTGCTTGTTTTTTTATCAAAAACACAAAAAAATTAATTTTACTAGTTTGCTTTCTTTATTGAAAACACAAAAAATGACTACTCTCGAAAATACTAAGTTGTGTGACTTCACTAGCACCAACAACGATGATTTTATGAGCACACCTATTGCTCCACCTGTGCCTGAAGCTAGTTTCTTTGAGATAAAACCTGCTTTACTCAATCTTGTTATGAGAGAACAATTTTCTGGTATTGGTAATGAAGATGTTGTTGCCCATCTAAATAACTTTGTTGAACTTTGTGAGATGCAAAAGCATAGGGATATAGATGGAGATATTATTAAGCTTAAATTGTTTCCTTTCTCTTTCAGAGGAAAAGCTAAAGAATGGCTAAATTCCCTAACTAGGAATAGTATTGATTCTTGGACTAAATGCAAATATGCTTTCATTGGAAAATACTATCCTCCTGCTAAGATTATATCTATGAGAAGTGAAATAATGAAGTTTAAACAATCTGATAATGAACATGTTGCTCAAGCTTGGGAAAGAATGAAATCTTTGGTAAAGAATTGTCCCACTCATGGACTGACTGCTTGGATGATCATCCAAACTTTTTATGCCGGATTGAACTATTCTTCAAGGAACCTATTGGATTCTGCTGCTAGAGGTACCTTTATGACCATTACTTTGGGTGCTGCAACAAAGCTTCTGGATAATATGATGGTTAACTATTCTGAATGGCATACTGAGAGAGCTCCACAAGATAAGAAGGTAAATTCTGTTGAGGAAACCTCCTCCTTGAGTGATAAGATTGATATTATTATGTCTATGCTTGTTAATGGGAAAGCCCATATTGATCCAAATAATGTTCCCTTAGCCTCTTTGGTTGCTCAAGAAGAGCAAGTTGATGTGAACTTTATAAGAAATAACAATTTTAGCAACAATGCCTATGTCCCCGTTGATTTCTATGTTTTGGATGTTGAATGCAATGTTTCTTGTCCTATTACTTTGGGAAGACCTTTTCTTAGAACTGTTGGTGCCATTATTGATATGAAAGAAGGCACCATTAGATATCAACTCCCACTCAAGAAAGGTATAGAACACTTCCCTAAGAAGAGAGAGAAAATATCTTTCTCCTCTTCTATGAAAACAAAATTTAATCTTAATGCTTCTTCATTTGAGAACACTTGATTCTCTTTCTTGCTTCTTATGCCTAACTTAAAGGCGTTAAAGAAAAGTACTTATTAGGAGATAATCCAAAAGTTTTAGATGAGTCTTGGAAGTTATTAACCACTCCTTATCCTTTTTATTTTCTTTTTGTGCCAAGAATAACCTCTAATGAGAGAGAAGTAATGATTGGGAAAGTTGCTGTCCCGAAACAGATTTCTGTGCTTCACCGTAAAAATTCGTGTAAAATCTCCGTACGTCCTTTTCAGGCGTGAATTTTTGTGCTTCTGCCCCAGATTATTATATAACTTTCGTTAGTTAGACACTTTTTGATTTGAGCAACATAAGGTCTTCGAAAAAATTCGTCTTTACCTGCTGGTCTGTTTTGACAGATTTCTGCCATTTTCTGCATTTGCTTCTTGTTGGTTCCTTTTTGAGTTCTTTTGGGGAATTGAGATTTTTGAGGGAAGTGCTACAGTAGATAGTGTTTTAATGGAAGTTTTATTAGTGTTAGAACTGAACCTAAAGACTTATTATCTTGAGTGCACTAATGTTGCTAATAAAGATTGTGTGAAGTTTTGTATGAAGGAAAAATTTCAGGTGTATGGAAGGAATGAGTAATGAGATAAAGGATGGACTAAAGCTCAAGCTTGGGGATGCCACGCGCATCACCCCAAGAAATATCCAAGAAGTACAAGCATCAAAGCTTGGGGATGCCCAAGGCATCCCCTTCTTCATCAATAAAAATCCCAGGTTTCTTCCAAACGCTTCATTTTTATTGTTTCATGCACAATTGTGTTTTTCTTGGAGCGTCTTATTTTTAATTTTCGTTTTGGTTTTTCGTTTGCTTTAGTTTGCTTAGTTTGCTGAATAAATTGGTTGGACCCCCTCTTTCATACATTGGTTTGCAAATAGTTTGGTTTGGTTTGAAAAAGAGTAGGAAAGTTCATACTTATGTGGTAAAAAGAGTTTGTTTTTGAGTGTGGCCTATGCTTAGTATTCTTTGCTGTAGCATGACTTGTTATGTGCCTTGGATGAATCATGCGTTGATTTAGCATATTAAGGCATAGTATAGTGGTATTCTCCTTTGATGCTTTATTTGGGTTGACTTGGCGCATGCTCACACCATGTTATGACTGTCACAAGTCACCATAGCCTTTATGATCCTTTAGTTTTCAACTTGTAGTGTCACTTTATGCTTTGATCAATGATGTTTTGTCGCTCTGCATGATTATGGCCATTATTGCTCTCTTAGTTTGTCGCTGCCAGTCTTTTGCTAGCCTCCACAACCAAGTATGAGTTCCACTCATGCATCCAACTCCCTAAACCAAGTTTTTCCAGAGAGTCCACCATACCTACCTACTAGCTTATGCTATTCCAAGTATATTCATGCTTTTGTCTACCTTTCACTTGTTATGAGAAAACTAGTGATTAAAGCTCTCATGAACTTGATGGCACACTTTACTTTATTGCCTCTAATAAACTTGAACCATTGAGTCCTTCTTTATTGCGTATATGCTTGCGCTTTATAAGTTGAAGTTAGCAGAACCATGTTTCATGGGGAACGCTTTCAACATTGCACTTGTACTTTGTACCCCGTTGATATTATGTTCTTTTGCTTACGGATCCCGGCGGTGTGAAATAAATGTGGAACTTGTAAGATCATGGAGTTCGTATGTGTGTTAGAGAAACGCCTGGGCCGCTAGCCTAAGCCATGCCTAATCATGGTGGAAACTTGCAGCATCACCATAGTGAGCACTCTATGAAGCATCCTCAATAAAACTATGCAAATAGCAAATAAAAAGATCACTGAGATGCTCATTGTCTGCTTGCCTTGTCATTTTGATTATAGGAAAGCTCTTGTATCATGTGCAAGGGGTACCCCGTTGGCGGTTCTTAATGATACACATGTACTTACAATGACAAGAGCTTACTCGTGACTGGAGTTGAGTAGCATGAGGTTCGGTCTTCGTAAGTAAGGGGCGTGAGATTTCGGTTTATAACTTGTCAAGCATATCCTCTTAGTTGTGTCACTTTAACCTTAATCACCTTCAATATGCTTATGATAGGGGCAATGAGAGCTGAAAGCTATAAGTACCATAATTTTTGGAAGCTCTTTATGAGACTTGAATCCCTACTTCCTTTTACAAAAGGCCTTTCTTCCACCATTATATTGAGTCTCCACCCTCTATCTTTATGCACCTACTTTGAGAGCATAGTGGCCATTCTTAGTTCTATGTGCATTGTCCCAAGACTAGTTGATTGATGCATAACTTGTTATTGCTTGTTTGAAACTATTGTATCTAGTCACTCTTATGAACTTTGAAGGTGTCCTATGCATTTATATTTTCTACTCTATTGAGGGACAAGCTGAATACTATTATGCTATGTTTTCTTTATGTGAAACAAACAAACGTCTTGCAAAGCATGTTATTCATGAATCTTTTGTTTGTGCCTTTTCATGTTGCATCTTAGTTTCTTTTCTTATTGCTAGAACTTTGTCTTTCATGTTATGATTGAAGTACTTTGATCCCAGCTTTGAGTTTTGCAAATACTTTTGATCAAGTTTTTGATGGTGCATGTCACCTCAAAATTATTCTTTTATCACTTACCTACTGAGGAGCAGAGTTAAGCTTGGGGATGTTGATACATTGCAAATGTATCTATAATTTTTGATGTTCCATGCTTGGTTTTATCCAGTTTCTTGTGTTTTGTTCCAACTTTGGAGTACCTTTATTATGATTTCTTGGACTAACCTATTAACAAGAGCCACAGTGCTAGCTGCCTGTTTTCTGTTGTTTTTGGTTCCAGAAAAGTCAGAAAATGAATATTCTCGGAATTGGACGGGACAAAAGCCAAAGTGCCTATTTTTCCGGAAGGGATCAAGTGCCAGAATACGAGACGGAGAAGGGCTGGGGGCCGGCCACACCACCTGGCCGCAGCTAGGCTGGACCCGCCAGGTGGTCTGGCCGACCCCAGCACCCCCTCGGCCTCTCCTTCCGCCTATAAGTTGCCCACGGGACGAAAACCCTAGGTACCCGATCAAAAATCCACTAAAGAGTCTGTAGCCGCCATCATCTCCATCCCTAGATCGGGAGGGATCTAAAGCTCTTCCCAGCACCCTGCCGGAGAGGGGAATTCACCCTAGAGGCCTTCTTCATCACCATGCAAGCCTCCGGTGTGATGCGTGAGTAGTTCATCCTTGAACTATGGATCCATGTAGTAGCTAGATGGCTGGTTTCTCCTCCTTTGTGCTTTCATGTTTAGATCTTGTGAGCTCCGTTCATGATCAAGATCATCTATCTGTAATTCATACATGTTGTGTTTGCGGGGATCCGATGGATATTGAGATGCTATTTCAGATTGATTATTGATTCTATCATGTCTTTGTTATTTGTGATCTTGCATGTTTTCCGTTGTTAGTAGCTATCTTGGCCAAGTAGATGCTAGCAACTCCAAGAGTTAGTATTGATGCTCGATAGTGGGTTCATGCCTCCGTAACTGGGAAGTGACATAAATCTCTAAGGTACTAGATGTGTTGTTGCTACTAGGGAGAAAACAACAATCCTTTGTTCATAGAACAATCGTATTGTTTACCTTACCATGATTAAGAAAGCAATAATATGTTGCTTGCAACTTAATACTGGAGGGGGTTCAGATGATAACCTGAAGGTGGATTATTAGTCATAGATGCAGTTGGATGGCGGTCTATGTATTATGTTGTATTGCCCAATCAAGTCTCAACGGAGTCAAGATGATTAGTATATGCATGTATTGCTTTCTCGGTGTTTGTCAATTGCCCCGCTGTAATTTGTTCACCCAGCATGTTATCTATCTAAGGAGATCCACCTCTAGTGAACTATGGATCCCGGTCCTTTAGTTTACATACAATCTACAATCTTTTACTGCTTTGTGTTTACTTTCTGCAAACTTTTACTTCTTTCCATTTGATACGTTTAATCCTTTGTTTTCGGCAAAACACGGTGAGATTGACAACCTCATCGCAAGTTGGGGACAAAGTTCTGTGGTTGTGTTGTGCAGGTCTCCACATTGCTACTAGCACCGGTAGTGCGCCCTGCCAAAGCTCAGCTAGTAACACCTTTGAGGTGTTTCCTTGCTCCTACTGGTTCGATTAAACCTTGGTTTCATAACTGAGGGAAACTTGCTGCTGTGCTCATCATACCTTCCTCTTGGGGTTCCCAACGAGCTCTACATCAACACCACGCACCAAGCACTTTTCTGGGCACCGTGTATTGAGCCATCAGGGCACCATACGGAGACGACGCAGACCAGGGCATAGACTATGATTGGACTAGACCGGTCCAGGGGTCATGTTGTGGACGCCAAGTCGGAGCAGGTGGTGACGCGGTTGGAGGCGCCACAGGTGGTGCAGGAGCAACAGGTCGGGGCTAATGCGGCCTGTAGGTGGGATTTTTCCTGCGGTAGTTAGGGCTTGGACGCCATCCTAGAGGAGCCTGCGACGCAGTTGGTGGTGGTCCGGCAGGATGCCGGGCAGCAATGTGAAACACCTGAGGAGGTCGTGAGGCCTTGCGGGCTTGCGTCATAGCTTCGAGTTGGAGGAGAGATCAGACTTCAGCGAAAGTGGGTCGAGGCCGCATCATAGGTATGAAGGCCACCTGCTTGTCGAATTGCTCACTGAGGCCGACGAGTACGGCGTTGATGAGGGTGCAATCTTCAACCGGGTCACCAAGATCCCGAAGCTCGTCGCCGAGTGCTTTGATCTTTTGACAAAAGACTGTAACAGAGGCATCCCCTTGAGTGGTGGTGCATAGCTCGGTATGAAGGGCATCGATGCGACCGTCGCTGTTATCCTGGAAGAGCTGCTGAAGGGAGGCCCATAGCTGAGCTATGGTGGCATCATCGTTGGAGACAAGATTGAAGATCTCGGTGGAGATTGCTGACTCGTGTACTAACGAGCTCGTAGGGGAACCCCAAGAGGAAGGTATGATGAGCACAACAGTAAGTTTCCCTCTGTTATGAAACCAAGGTTATCAATCCAGTAGGACAAGGAAACACCTGAAAGGTGTTGCTAGCTGGACTTTGGCAGGGCGCACTACCGGTGTCAGCAACAACATGGAGACCTGCACAACACAACCATAGAACTCTGTCCCCAACTTACGATGAGGTTGTCAATCTCACCGGTTTTGCTGAAAACAAAGGATTAAATATATCGAATGGAAGAAAGTAATAGTGTGCAGAAAGTAAACACAAAGCAGTAAACAGTTGATTGTAGATTGATGGTAAAAGAAAGGAACGGGGTCCATAGTTCACTAGTGGTGGCTCTCCTTAAGATAGATGGCATGTTGGGTGAACAAATTACAGCGGGGCAATTGACAAACATCAACAAAGCATACAAGCATATACTACTCATCTTGACTCCTTTGAGACTTGATTGGGAATTACAACATTATACATAGACCGCCATCCAACTGCATCTATGACTAATAATCCACCTTTAGGTTATCATCCGAACCCCCTCCAGTATTAAGTTGCAAGCAACGGATAATTTCATTACGCATTGCGTGTAAAGTAAACAATATGATTGTTCTATGAATAAAGGATTGTTGTTTCTCCCTAGTAGCAACATCACATCTAGTACCTTAGAGATTTCTGTCACTTCCCTAGATTACTAGAGGCATGAACCCACTATCGAGCATAAATACTAACTCTTGGAGTTGCTAGCATCTACTTGGCCAAGATAGCTACTAACAACGGAAAGCATGCAAGATCACAAATAACAAAGATATGATAGAATCAATAATTAATCTAAAATAGCATCTCAATATCCATCGGATCCCTGCAAACACAATATGTAGGATTACAAATAGATGATCTTGATCATGAATGGAGCTCACAAGATCTAAACATGATAGCACAAAGGAGGAGGACCAGCCATCTAGCTACTACATGGACCCGTAGTCTAGAGATGAACTACTCATGCATCACACGGGAGGCTTGCATGATGATAAAGAAGGCCTCTAGGGTGAATTCTCCCCTCCGGTAGGGTGCCAGGAAGAGTTTCAGATCCCTCCCGACCTAGGGATGGAGATGACGGCAGCTACAGACTCTTTCGTTGAATTTTGATTGGGTCCTTAGGGTTTCTGTATCGGAGGCAATATATAGGCAAAAGGAGAGGCCGAGGGGGTGCCTGGGGAGGCCAGACACCCCGACATCGGCCCAGCTGCCATGGCCAGGTGGTGTGGCTGGGCCCTAGCCCCTCTCCGTCTCGTATTCTAGCTCCTGGTGTCCCTCGGTGAAAAACTGACTTTGGCTTTTGTCCCGTCCAATTCCGAGAATATTCATTTTCTCACTTTCCTAGAACCAAAAACAGCAGAAAACGGGCAGCTGGCACTGTGGCTCTTGTTAATAGGTTAGTCCAAGAAATCATATGAAAAGTACTCCAAAGTGTGGACAGAACATAAGAAAGTAGATAAAACCAAGCATGTAACATCAAAAATTATGGATACGTTAGCAACGTATCAACATTCCAAGCTTAACTCATGCTCGTCCTCGAGTGGGTAAGTGATAAAAAGAAAGAATGATTTTTGAGGTGACATGCACCATCATAAAGTTGATCAAAGTATTTGTAAAACATTGATAGCTGGGATCATAGTACTTCAATCATAACATGAAAGACAAAGTTCTAGCAATAAAACAATGCAACTATGTTGCAACATGAAAAGGCACAAACAAAAGATTCATGAATAACAATGCTTTGTAAGATGTTTGTTTGTTTCACATAAAGAAAACATAGCATAGTGGCATTCAGCTTGTCCCTCATAGAGTAGCAAATATAAATGCATAGGACACCTTCAAAGTTCATAAGAGTGACTAGATATAAATAGTTTAAAACAAGCAATATCAAAGCTATGCATGAATCAACAAGTCTTGGGACAATGCACATAGAACTAAGAATGGCCACTATGCTCTCAAAGTAGGTGCATAAAGATAGAAGGTGGAGACTCAACATAAAAGTAAAAGAAAGGCCTTCATAGAAGGAAGTAGGGATTCAAGTATCATAAAGAGCTTCCAAAAATTATGGTACTTATTAGCTTTCAGGTCTCATTTCCCCTATCATAAGCATCTTGAAGGTGATTAAGGTTAAAGTAACACAACTAAGAGGATATGCTTGACAAGTCATAAGCTGAAATCTCATGCCCCTTACTTACGAAGACCGAACCTCATGCTACTCAACTTTAGTCACAAGTAAGCTCTTGTCATTGTAAGTACATATGTATCATAGAGAACCGCCAATGGGGTACCCCTTACACATGATACAGGAGTTATCCCATAAACAAAATGACAAGGCAAGCAGGCAATGAGCATCTCAGCGATCTTTTTATTTGCTATTTGCATAGGTTTTTATTGAGGATGCTTCATAGAGTTCTCATTATGGTTATGCTGCAAGTTTCCACCATGATTAGGCATGGCATAGGCTAGCGGCCCAGGCGTTTATCTAACACAAATACAAACTCCATGATCTTACAAGTTCCCCTTTTATTTCACACCGCCGGGATCCATAAGCAAAAGAACATGATATCAACGGGGTACAAAGTACAAGTGCAATGTTGAAAGCGTTCCCCATGATACATGGTTCTGCTAACTTCAACTTATAAAGCGCAAGAATATACGCAACAAAGATGAACGCAATGGTTCAAGTTTATTAAATGCAAGAAAGTAAAGTGTGGCATCATGTTCGTGAGAGATTTAATCACTAGTTTTCTCATAACAAGTTTAATTCAGAAGGTAGACAAAAACATGAATATACTTGGAATAGCATATGCTAAAAGATAGGTATGGTGGACTCTTTGGCATAACTTGGTTTTAGGAGTTGGATGCATGAGTGGAACTCATACTTGGTTACAGAGGCTGATGACCCACAAGTATAGGGGGTGTATCGCAGTATTTTCGATAAGTAAGAGTGTTGAACCTAACGAGGAGCAGAAGGTGCTGGCTAGTGGTATGGATCAGGAATTCTCTGCAAATACTTAGCAAACGGATTTTTAGGGGTTTTTGATATAGCAAGTAAACAAAGTACGAGTAAATAAAAGACAGTAGGAATAAATGCAGCAAGTGGCCCAATCCTTTATGCAGCAAAGGACAAGCCGGTTGTATTTCTATAGATGACCAAACGTTCTCGAGGACACATGGGAAGACTGTCAAGTGCTTTCGCTTCATATAGTCGATTAATCTTCTTTAGCTTGCTAAGTGTTGTGTGGGTGAACCTGTGCTAATGTACCGCCCCATCCAAGACTAATACATACTTGTGATTATACCCCTTGCAAACATCCGTAAGTACAAGAAAGTAATTAAGGTAGAAACCTAACCACAACTTTAAACTCTAAGACCCTTACGTCCCTTGTGCAATGGTTTCCTAACGGGGGTTCAGGTTTCTGTCACTCCGGCAACCCCTACGATTAGTAGACAAATACACAATGCATTCCCCTAGGCCCATATAGGTGAAGTGTCATGTAGTCGACGTTCACATGACACCAATAGAAGAAGTACACCACAACTTAAAATAACAATCTTTTGTATCTTTCTCAACATAACTCCACTACTAACAACAAGACTTCTCCCATGTCCTCAAGAACAAAACGAACTACTGACAAGACAGCATATGGATCATGATCAGAGATGGAATAATGATGTATAACAATCTGAACATAAACAATAGTTCAATGGTTCACTCAATGGCATCAACTACAAAGAGTAATCAACACCGGGAAAATTTCCCCTATGAACTATGCAAGATTCAACTCAATTGTTACAACAATATGGAGATGGTGATGAGGGTGCTGATGGTGATGATGGTGGTGGTGATGATGATGATCCCGATGAAGTCCAGCTTGATGATGGTGTTGATGGCGACGATCTCCCCTCTCCGGGAAGGAATTCCTCGGCAGAAATTTGTCTGCCGGAGAGATCTTTCTCTCTCGGTGTTTTCCGCCCCGCAGAGGCGGCGGAATCTTTCTATGGTCACTCCCCGAGTCTTAGGGTTTCGTGGGGATGATATACGCCAGAGGGGAGATGCTGGAGTGGGCCAGGGCGGCCACACCACTCCCTGGCGCGGCCTAGGCCTGCCCGCGCCATGGGGTGGTGTGGGCCCCCTGTGGCCCACCTCCACTCCATCTTCTGGCATCCTGAGTCTTCTGGAAAAATAGAATTTTCCGTCTATTTTCCCGGATTTTCTGATCTTCGCGAATTTTTCCTCCAAACAGCACCTTTTCCATCAGAATCCTGAATGCAGCGGTCCATGCTCCAAAAGTCATCAACCATGCAAAAATAGATGAAATAACATGAGTATCACCTCTCAATACGAAATATATCAATGAATAATAGTGATTTAAGACATAGAATAGTGATGCAAAATGGACGTATCAACTCCCCCCAATCTTAGACTTTGCTTGTCCCCAAGCGAAACTGAGCTCAATAAACATGGCCTCAGGTTTATGGAGTGAAGATTCGATAAAAGAATACGGACAAGAAGCATCACATTCATCAAATACATAGATCATAATAGAAGACAACTCACTATTATATAACTCAACTTGTAATGAGTAAAGGAAACACAATAAAGATACACAAAGTGAATCATGATTGGTAATGGCAAACTTAGCTCTTGGTCGAAGAATAGTTGATAATTTGCTGAGTTCACAAATAGCTGGTTTTCAAAGAAAGCTTTCAAAGTAGTAAACATCAGGATAAGAGCAATGTGCAAAACAAGGAACATAAGAAACATGAGTGAATAAATCGTCATATGAATGAATGAAACACAACAACTCAAAATACTTGCTGAGATAGAAGGGAATAGGTTTACTGACTCAACTACAAAGTGAAAGAAAGGCCCTTCACAGAGGGAAGAAGGGATTGCAAGTCTCATAAAGAGCTCCCAAAAATTATGATACTTACTAGCTTTCAGCTCTCATTGCCCCTATCATAGGCATCTTTAGGTGATTAAGGTTAAAGTGACACAACTAAGAGGATATGCTTGACAAGTTATAAGTTGAAATCTCATGCCCCTTACTTATGAGTACCGATCCTCATGCTACTCAACTTCAGTCACGAGCAAGCTCTTGTCATTGTAAATACATGCGTATCATTGAGAACCGCCAACGGGGTACCCCTTGCACATGACACAGGAGCTATCCCATAATCAAAATGACAAGGCAAGCAGACAGTGAGCATCTCGGCGATCTTTTTATTTGCTATTTGCATAGTTTTTTATTGAGGATGCTTCATAGAATGCTCACTATAGTTATGCTACAAGTTTCCACCATGATTATGCATGGCTTAGGCTAGCGGCCCAGGCGTTTCTCTAACACACATATAAACTCCATGATCTTACAAGTTCCACTTTTATTTCACACCACCGGGATCCATAAGCAAAAGAACATGATATCAACTAGGTACAAGTACCAATGAAGTGTTGAAAGCGGTCCCCATGATACATGGCTCGGCTAACTTCAACTCATAAAGCGCAAGCATATACGCAACAAAGAAGGACCCAATGGTTCAAGTTTATTAAATGCAAGAAAGTAAAGTGTGCCATCAAGTTCGTGAGAGCCTTAATCACTAATTTTCGCATAACAAGTTTAATTTGGGAGGTAGACAAAACAGGAATTTACTTGGAATAGCAATAATGCTACTAGGTAGGTATGGTGGACACAAATGGCAAAGGTTTTGGTTTAAAGGAGGTGGATGCATGAGAAGAATTCCCTCTCAGTACAGGTTTTTGGCTAGCAAGGCTGGGTAGCAAGTACAAGAGTTGAAGGAAACAAACAAACATACAAATGATAAAGACAACATGCAATCTTCCTTGGAAGCACAAAAGATCTTAACTAGAGAATACTAAACTTATGAGCAAATCAAGAAAGAAAGATGATGAAATTATTTTACTCTTGAGTACTTCTATCTTTTTCTTTTCAACTCTCAAAAAGGTGTTGCTACTGACCGAGCCGGGTTTGCCAAAACCAACTAACTTAACTCAATGATCCCAAAGTGATACCAATACTAACAACAATATCAATCATATAACCACGAATTGAAAACTATCATAAGCTATGCAAAAGAGTGAATGATAGAACTTCTCATTAATATTCCATAACGGCAACTCACACCAAGGGATACAAATCTGACGAGAGAGGGGACACTTCCATAATGCAAACCATACTACAAAATAACTCCTCTATTCATGATATGACTCTACTAATATGGTAAAAAGATAGAAGATAGTGATATGATACCGCGACACTCCCCCAAGCTTGGAACAAACCAAGGGGATGCCAAACCTGATGATGAGTTACTCCTTCGGTGGTGGTGGTATCCTCTCATCTTCGTCCGTCTTCTAGGGTAAAGGCTTCCCATCAACAAAGGACGTCGTGGTTTCCAACATCCTGAAACTTGCAGTAACACTTATGCGTTTAAATCTAGCCTCATACTCACAGTTTTGATTTTGAACGTCATAGAACTGTGCTTGCAGTTTGTTGGTTGTTTGGCGAAGTGAGAGGACTTCGTCTTTGAGTTTAGCAGTCTCCTTCTGGTGCTCGGTGATGAGTTCGGAACAAATCTTATGGATGATATCCACTTCGCGCTCTGCCATCTTCCTGTACCTAAAGACTTCATGCTCCAGTGCTTCCATCCTGTCCTCTAGACTTCCTTCACCTTTAGGCCCTTGAACCTCTTTAATCCGGACCTCTCCACCTTCGAGCAACAACTCCTTGGGATGAATCTTCAATTCTCTCATGTATGGGTTGATGATATCTTCTAAGGAATCTCCCTTGGATGATCTAGAGGAAGACATTGTGGCTCCAAATCTGGGATTCTACCTGGCAGAAACAGATCGAAACAAAAGCACGACAAAAACACGATATACGAACCTCGGAAGATCTGGGGAGTTATATATTACGAAGTTTCTCCTCAAAAGGAAGGTACTGGAAGAAAACGAGTCAGAGGCGGAGTCCTGGGTGGCCTCACCACCTGGTGGCGCGGCCAGGGGTGGGCCCGCGCCATGGGGTGGTGTGGGCCAGCCTGGCTCTGTTTCTGTCCCTTTTTCACTTTGTAGCTTTCCTTATTGACTGAAAACTACAAAAATATAGTTGGATTGTATTTTCGCGGAACTTTTCTTACCAGAACTGTTACCTAGTTGGAAACGGACTCTGCAGGTCTCTGAATTTGGTCCTCAATGAATTTCTCTGGAGTTATAACTTGAAAGGCATCAACATCTTCATTGTAAGAATCTCCAGCAATATAGTGTTTGAGTCACTGTCCATTCACTACTTGTGTAGTATTATCTTTTAGAGAAGAAATTTTTATTGCTCCTGAACGGTATACTTCTTCAATGATGAAAGGTCCTTCCCATTTTGACAGTAGCTTACCTGCAAAAAATCTAAGACGAGACCTATACAATAGAACTTTCTCACCAACATGAAATTCTCTCTTAAGTATTCGCTTGTCATGCCATCTTTTAACTTTTTCCTTTAAGAGCCTAGCATTCTCATAGGCTTCACTCCTCCATTCATCTAAAGAACTTAAGTCAAATAATATTTTCTCACCAGCGAGCTTACAATCTCTATTTTGTTCTTTCACTGCCCAGTAAGCTTTATGTTCTAACTCTAAGGGTAAGTGGCAAGCTTTCCCATAAACCATTTTATAAGGAGACATTCCCATAGGATTTTTGTAAGCCGTTCTATAAGCCCATAAAGCATCATTCAACTTCTTAGCCCAGTTTTTTCTAGACCTATTAACAGTCTTTTGCAAGATAGATTTAATTTCTCTATTTGATAACTCTACTTTCCTACTAGTTTGGGGGTGATAAGCTGAAGCAATTCTATGATTAACATCATACTTAGCGAGGGTCTTTCTAAAACCGCCATGAATGAAATGAGAACCCCCATCAGTCATGAGATACCTAGGCACTCCAAACCTAGGAAAGATAACGTCCTTAAGCATTTTTAGAGAGGTTTCCCCGTCAGCACTTTTCGTAGGAATTGCTTCTACCCACTTAGTAACATAATCAACGGCAACAAGAATATGAGTGTAACCCTTCGAAGGAGGGAAAGGACCCATAAATTCGAATCCGCAACAATCAAAAGGTTCAATAACTAGAGAGTAGTTCATAGGCATTTCATTGCGTCTAGAAATATTACCAACACGCTGACATTCATCACAAGATAAAACAAATTTTCTTGCATCCTTAAAAAGGGTAGGCCAGTAGAAACCTGATTGTAGTACCTTTTGTGCAGTTCTATCTCCTGCATGATGTCCTCCATATGCGCTACCATGACATTTACGCAATATCTCTTTTTGCTCATATTCTGGAACACATCTTCGCATAATACCATCAACTCCTTCTTTGTATAAGTGCGGGTCATCCCAAAAATAATGCCTCAAATCATAGAAGAACTTTCTTCTTTGCTGAGCTGTAAAAGTTGGAGGCAAATACTTGGAGACAATAAAGTTAGCATAATCAGCATACCAAGGGCTTCCTCGCGAGCTCACCCCCACTGCAGCTAACTGTTCATTCGGGAAACTATCATTAACAGGCATAGGATCAAAAGAGATGTTTTCCAAACAAGATAAATTATCAGCTACAGGATTTTCAGCACCCTTTCTATCTACTATATGAAGATCAAACTCTTGTAAAAGCAGTACCCATCTAATAAGCCTAGGCTTAGCGTCCTTCTTTGTCATAAGATATTTAATAGCAGCATGATCAGTATGAATGGTTACTTTTGAGTCCACAATATAGGGCCTAAACTTATCACAAGCAAAAACAACAGCTAGAAATTCCTTTTCAGTAGTAGCATAATTCCTTTGAGCAGCGTCTAAAGTCTTACTAGCATAATGGATAACGTTTAACTTTTTATCAATACGTTGCCAAGGACATCCCCTACAGCAAAATCACTAGCATCAGACATTATTTCAAAGGGTAAACTCCAATCAGGTGGTTGAACAATAGGGGCTGTAGTTAAAGCCTTCTTAAGAGTTTCAAAAGCTTCCTTACAATCATCATCAAAACGAAGGGTACATCTTTTTGAAGAAGATTAGTAAGGGGTTTTGATATCCTAGAAAAGTCTTTAATAAACCTTCTATAGAAACCAGCATGACCAAGGATACTACGAATACCTTTGATGTCTCTTAGGCATGGCATCTTCTCAATTGCCTCAACCTTAGCTCTATCAACTTCTATGCCTCTTTCAGAAACTTTATGCCCAAGAACAATCCCTTCATTAACCATGAAGTGGCATTTCTCCCAATTAAGAACAAGATTAGTTTCTTCACATCTCTGCAAAACTTTATCAAGGTTGTGCAAACAATTATCAAAAGAAGTTGCGTAGACAGAAAAGTCATCCATGAAAACTTCTACAATTTCCTCACAAAAGCCATGAAAGATAGCATACATGCACCTTTGGAAAGTAGCAGGAGCATTACATAAACCAAAAGGCATACGTCTATAAGCATAAGTTCCATAAGGGCAAGTAAAAGTAGTTTTTTCTTGATCTTGTTGTTTAACAGCAATTTGAGAGAAACCAGAATAACCATCAAGAAAACAAAAATGGGTCTTTTTAGACAACCTTTCCAACATTTGATCAATAAAAGGAAGCGGGTAGTGATCTTTCTTAGTGAATTTATTGACTTTCCTAAAATCGATGCACATCCTATAGCCTACCACTATTCTTTGAGGAATAAGCTCATCATTATCATTAGGGACAACGTTAATACCTCCCTTTTTAGGAACACAATGAACAGGACTAACCCATTCACTATCAGCAATAGGGTAAATAATACCAGCATCAAGGAGTTTCAATACCTCATTCCTTACCACTTCCTTCATCTTAGGATTTAAATGTCGTTGGTGCTCCACTACTGGCTTTGCATCTGGTTCTATGTTGATAGAATGCTGACATATAGTAGGTGAAATCCCTTTCAAATCATCTAGAGTATAGCCCATAGCTCCTCGGTGTTTCCTCAAAACCTCCAATAATCTTTCTTCTTCCTCCCCTGAAAGTTTAGTGCTAATAATAACAGGATATATCTTTTTATCATCAATAAAAGCATATTTAAGATCATCAGGGAGAGGTTTTAGATCGAAAACCGGATCCTTTTTAGGTGGCATCGTGGTACCCAAGTCTTCTACAGGCAAGTCGTGCTTAAGCATCATAGGTTGATCACGGAGAATCATGTCAATCTCGTTCCTTTCTTCCATGAAGATTTCACTTTCATGTTCTTCCATAAATTGCTGCAAAGCATTGTTAGGAGCAAGAGAAATAGAAACAAGTTGTTCAACCCTAAAATCCTCATTATGGGTTTCCTCTTCGCAAGGTTCTTTAGCAAATTTCGAAAAATTAAACTCATAAGATTCCCCATCAAACTTAGTCAAGATTTTCTCCCTCTTGCAATCAATAATAGCTCCACAAGTACTCAAGAAAGGTCTACCAAAAATGATAGGATAAGTTTTACTAGCAGCTGAACCAAGTACTAGAAAATCAGCAGGGTACTTAATCTTACCGCAAAGAACTTCCACGTCTCGCACAATACCAATTGGACAGATGGTCTCTCTATTAGCAATGTGAATAACCACATCAATCTCTTCCAACTCGCAAGGACTGATCTCATGCACAATTTCTCTGTAAAGCTCATAAAGAATAGCACTGGAACTTGCACCAATATCACATAAACCATAATAGCAATGATCACCAATTCTAATAGAAAGCATAGGAACACTAGCCTTTTTAGTTCTATTAGGATGTGAAACAATATTAGAAGCATCCTCACAAAAGACTATGTGCCCATCTTCTACGCTTTTAGTGACAAGGTCTTTCACAATTGCTACCACAGGTTCAATGTTTATTTGTTCATCAGGTTTTACAGTTCTTTTTTCACTTTTGGTGATTACATTAGTTATCATTGGATGGTCCTTTACCTTTTCAGGGGAGGGAATCTTCTCGATATAAGGTTCAGGTAAGATGGGGTCGATGATTACTCAGCACTTCCAATAGGGGCATAGTCAACAATATCTTTGTAAGGTGCATGGTACTTGTTCCATCCCCTTTTTGGAATTTCAATATAGGAAGCAAAAGATCTAAAGCAATTCGTAATAACTTGCAAATCAAGACCATAAATATTACTAATATTTTGAAAGTCATCAGTTCCCATAAAAGATTCAATGCATTCATAATCATAATTTATACCTGACTTTCTACCTTTGGCATTCTCCCAAGCTTCAGCATTGTCTTGAATACGGTCCAGAAGATCCCATTTAGCTTCTTCCATGCGAGTGAATGATCCAGCACAAGAAGCATCCAACAAATCCTTGTCATGTAGAGGGAGCCTTGCATAAAGGTTGTTGATAATAATATTATTGGGGAGCTCATGAATGGGACATTTGAGCATTAGTAACTTCAATCTCCCCCAAGCTTGAGCTGTACTCTCTCCATCAAGAGGCCAAAAGTTGTATATTTGATTCCGATCTTTATGAATCTCACTAGGAGGATAAAACTTTGAATAAAAGAGAGGCACTATTTCCTCCCATTCCAGAGCTTGACCATTCTTCAGCAGCTTATACCATTCCTCAGCTCTTCCTTTCAGTGATAATGAGAATAACTTCTTCTTAACTTGATATGTAGTAATACCTGCACACTTGAACAACCCGCATAATTCGTGTATAAAGAGTAAATGATCACCGGGATGGACAGTTCCATCCCCAACGTAATAGTTATCCATAACACGATCAATAATTCTTGTAGGTATTTTGAAAACATCTTTCTCAGTAGGTGGTGGCTTATCTACTACCTTAGCAGTGGTAGTAGCATTACCAAATAAGAAACTCAGCGAATTATCCATAACGAAAATAAAGCAACTAGCAGAAGTAAACAATACTCGTAGTAGAAGTTTCCTTTACCAGTTCCACTCTCCAATAGCGCTTCACTCCCCGGCAACGGCGCCAAAAAATAGTCTTGATGACCCACAAGTATAGGGGGTGTATTGCAGTATTTTCGATAAGTAAGAGTGTCGAACCCAACGAGGAGCAGAAGGTGCTGGCTAGTGGTATGGATCAGAAATTCTCTACAAATACTTAGCAAACGGATTTTTAGGGGTTTTTGATATAGCAAGTAAACAAAGTACGAGTAAATAAAAGACAGTAGGAATAAATGCAGCAAGTGGCCCAATCCTTTATGCAGCAAAGGACAAGCCGGTTGTATTTCTATAGATGACCAAACGTTCTCGAGGACACATGGGAAGACTGTCAAGTGCTTTCGCTTCATATAGTCAATTAATCTTCTTTAGCTTGCTAAGTGTTGTGTGGGTGAACCTGTGCTAATGTACCGCCCCATCCAAGACTAATACATACTTGTGATTATACCCCTTGCAAACATCCGTAAGTACAAGAAAGTAATTAAGGTAGAAACCTAACCACAACTTTAAACTCTAAGACCCTTACGTCCCTTGTGTAATGGTTTCCTAACAGGGGTTTAGGTTTCTGTCACTCCGGCAACCCCTACGATTAGTAGCCAAATATACAATGCATTCCCCTAGGCCCATATAGGTGAAGTGTCATGTAGTCGACGTTCACATGACACCACTAGAAGAAGTACACCACAACTTAAATAACAATCTATTGAATATTTCTCAACATAACTCCACTAGTAACAACAAGACTTCTCCCATGTCCTCAAGAACAAAACGAACTACTCACAAGACATCATATGGATCATGATCAGAGATGGAATAATGATGTATAACAATCTGAACATAAACAATAATTCAATGGTTCACTTAATGGCATCAACTACAAAGAGTAATCAACACCGGGAAAGTTTCCCCTATGAACTATGCAAGATTCAACTCAATTGTTACAGCAATATGGAGATGGTGATGAGGGTGCTGATGGTGATGATGGTGGTGATGATGATGATGATGATCCCGATGAAGTCCATCTTGATGATGGTGTTGATGGCGACGATCTCCCCTCTCCGGGAAGGAATTCCCTCGGCAGAAATCTGTCTGCCGGAGAGATCTTTCTCTCTCGGTGTTTTCTGCCTCGCAGAGGCGGCGGAATCTTTCTATGGTCACTCCCCGAGTCTTAGGGTTTCGTGGGGATGATATACGCCAGAGGGGAGAGGCTGGAGTGGGCCAGGGCGGCCACACCACTCCCTGGTGCGGCCTAGGCCTGCCCGCGCCATGGGGTGGTGTGGGCACCCTGTGGCCCACCTCCACTCCATCTTCTGGCATCCTGAGTCTTCTGGAAAAATAGAATTTTCCGTATATTTTCCCGGATTTTCTGATCTTCGTGAATTTTGCCTCCAAACAGCACCTTTTCCATCAGAATCCTGAATGCAGCGGTCCATGCTCCAAAAGTCATCAACCATGCAAAAATAGATGAAATAACATGAGTATCACCTCTCAATACGAAATATATCAATGAATAATAGTGAATTAAGACATAGAATAGTGATGCAAAATGGATGTATCAGAGGCTAGCAAAAGACTGGGAGCGACCAACTAAGAGAGCAATAATGGCCATAATCATGCAGAGCGACAAAACATCATTAATAAAAGCATAAAGTGATACTACAAGTTGAAAACTAAAGGACCATAAAGGCTATGGTGACTTGGGATAGTCATAACATGGTGTGAGCATGCGCCAAGTCAACCCAAATAAAGCATCAAAGGAGAATACCACAATACTATGCTTTAATATGCTAAAACAACGTATGATTCTTTCAAGACACATTAATAAATCTCAATTGTTTATAACAAGTCATGCTACAGCAAAGAATACTAAGCCTAAAGCCAAAACAATATCAAGCATGACATGACAAAGCATGGGCCACAGTCAAAAACAAGCTCTCTTTACCACTTAAGCATGAACTTTCCTACTCTTTTCCAATCCAAACCAAACTATTTGAAAACCAATATATGAAAGAGGGGGTCCAACCAATTTATTAAGAAAACTAAGAAAACCAAGAAAACGAAAAACCAAAACGAAAATGAAAAAGAAGACGCTCCAAGAACAACACAACCGTGCATGAAAAAATAAAAATAAAGTGTTTGGAAGAAACCTGGGATTTTTATTGATGAAGAAGGGGATGCCTTGGGCATCCCCAAGCTTTGGCGCTTGTACTTCTTGGATATTTATTGGGCTGATACGCGTGGCATCCCCAAGCTTGAGCTTTATTCCATCCTTCATTCATTACTCATTCCTTCCATACACCTGAAATTTTTCCTTCGTACAAAACTTCACACAATCTTTATTAGCAACATTAGTGCACTCAAGATAATAGGTCTTTAGGTTCAGTTCCAACACCAATAAAACTTCCATAAAAACACAAGCTACTGTAGCACTTCCCTCAAAAAGCTCAATTCCTCAAAAGAACTCAAAAAGGAACCAACAAGAAGTAAATGCAAAAAATGGCAGAAATCTGTCAAAACAGACCAGCAGGTAAAGACGAATTTTTTCGAAGACCTTCTATTGCTAAAATCAAAAAGTGTTGAACTAACGAAAGTTAGATAACAACCTGGGGCAGAATCACAAAAATTTACGCCTTCAAACGACGTATAGAGATTTTACACGAATTTTTATGGTGAAGCACACAAATCTGTTTCGGGACAGCAACTTTCCCAATCATTACTTCTCTCTCATTAGAGGTTACTCTTGGCACAAAAAGCAAATAAAAAGGATAAAGAGCGGTTATTACAGAAGTAATAACTTCCAAGACTCATCTAAAACTTTTGGGTTATCTCCCAATAAGT
The DNA here is from genome assembly GCA_023614405.1 of Avena insularis. NCBI lineage: Eukaryota > Viridiplantae > Streptophyta > Magnoliopsida > Poales > Poaceae > Avena > Avena insularis. Next base: position 85,753,612 of record CM042696.1, on the reverse strand, counting down.
ACTTTTCTTTAACGCCTTTAAGTTAGGCATAAAAAGCAAGAAAAAGAATCAAGTGTTCTCAAATGAAGAAGCATTAAGAGCAAATTTTGTTTTCATAGGAGAGACAAAAGAAATCTTCTCTCCTTTCTTAGGGAAGTGTTCTATACCTTTCTTGAGTGGGAGTTGATATTTAATGGTGTCTTTTTTCATATCAATAATGGCACCAACAGTTCTAAGAAAAGGTCTTTCCAAAGTAATAGGACAAGAAGCATTGCATTCAACATCCAAAACATAGAAATCAACAGGGACATAGGAATTGTTAACCATAATAAGGACATCATTAATACTCCCCATGAGTTTCTTTTTAGCATTATCATCAAGTGGGACATTCAAATAGCAATCTTCCAAAGGTGGCAAATCAAGCATATCATAGATCCTTCTAGGCATAATAGAAACACTACTATCAAGATCACATAAATCTTTGAAATCAAAATCATTCACTTTGATATTAATGATGGGTTCCCAACCATGTTCTAGTTTTATAGAAATAGAAGCTTTATGTTTCATATTTTCTTCTTTAATTTTTATGAGAGCATCAGTAATGTGTTTTGTAAAGGCCATATTCATAGCACTAGCATTGGAACTTTTAGCAAGCTTTTGTAGGAACTTAATAACTTCAGAGATGTTGCAACCATCAAGATCAAAATCATAATTATCATCTAAAGTAGTAGAGCTATTACTAGCCTCAACACTGGTGGTAGTGATAGTAGAAACACTAATCTTTCTAGCAATTTCATCTTCTCTTTCCCACTTAGCATGCAATTCAGCTAATAGTCTAACATTTTCATCAATTCTTACTTGTATGGCATTAGTAGCTGCAAAGGGATTCTCATTAGTTTCAGGTTTATCAGCCATTTTATTAATCAAAGAGGATTGTGCTTCAGACAAAGATGATATATTTCTTTCAGCATTAGAAAGTTTCAATTGCAAACTAGGAATTTCCCTATTCAAACTTTCAAGTTGATGACTAATATTCTTAAGAATGGTAGATTGTTCCTCCATAGTTTTAGTAAATAATTTGTTTTGTTCATATTGCAGTTGCATGAAGTTTTTAGTTGCTCTTTCAACTTCTAAAATTCTTCCTTCACTAGGTGTTCCAGGTTTTCCATTATAACCATCAGTATTATTAGGAGGGTAAGGCCTATAATTGTTATTACCATAAGCGTTGTTGCCAAAATTATTATTTCTTATAAAGTTCACATCAACTTGCTCTTCTTGAACAACCAAAGAGGCTAAAGGAACATTATTTGGATCAATATGGGCTTTCCCATTAATAAGCATAGACATAATAACATCAATTTTATCACTCAAGGAGGAGGTTTTTTCAACAGAATTTACCTTCTTACCTTGTGGAACTCTCTCAGTATGCCATTCAGAATAGTTAACCATCATATTATCCAGAAGCTTTGTTGCAGCACCTAAAGTAATGGTCATAAAGGTACCTCCAGTAGCAGAATCCAATAGATTTCTGGAAGAATAGTTCAATCCTGCATAAAAGGTTTGGATAATCATCCAAGCAGTCAGTCCATGAGTGGGACAATTCTTTACCAAAGATTTCATTCTTTCCCAAGCTTGAGCAAAATGTTCATTATCAGATTGTTTAAACTTCATTATTTCACTTCTCATAGACATAATCTTAGCAGGAGGATAGTATTTTCCAATGAAAGCATCTTTGCATTTAGTCCAAGAATCAATACTATTCCTAGTTAAGGAATTCAACCATTCTTTAGATTTTCCTCTCAAAGAGAAAGGAAACAATTTAAGCTTAATAATATCTCCATCTATATCCCTGTGCTTTTGCATCTCACAAAGTTCAACAAAGTTATTTAGATGGGCAGCAGCATCTTCATTACCTATACCAAAAAATTATTCTCTCATAACAAGATTGAGTAAAGAAGGTTTTATTTCAAAGAAAGTAGCTTCAGGAACAGGTGGAGCAATAGGTGTGCTCATAAAATCATTGTTGTTGGTGCTAGTGAAGTCACACAACTTAGTGTTTTCAAGAGTAGTCATTTTTTTGTGTTTTTAATAAAGAAAGCAAACTAGAACTATTTTTTGTGTTTTTGATAAAGAAACAAGCAAACAAAGCAAAAGTAAACTAAGCAAAACAAAAATAACAAAGTAAAGAGATTGGTTATGAGGGACTCCCCTTGTGAAGATGTCCTTGACTCACAGCAGCGCCAAAAATCACTTGCAATGACTGTACTAACGAGCTCGTTGGGGAACCCCAAGAGGAAGGTATGATGAGCACAAAGAAGTTTCCTCAGTTATGAAACCAAGGTTATCAATCCAGTAGGAGCAAGGAAACACCTCAAAGGTGTTGCTAGCTAGACTTTGGCAGGGCGCACTACCGGTGTCAGCAGCAACATGGAGACCTGCACAACACAACCATATAACTCTGTCCCCAACTTACGATGAGGTTGTCAATCTCACCGGTTTTGCTGAAAACAAAGGATTAAACGTATCGAATGGAAGAAAGTAATAGTTTGCAGAAAGTAAACACAAAGCAATAAACAGTTGAGTGTAGATTGATGGTAAAAGAAAGGACCAGGGTCCATAGTTCACTAGTGGTGGCTCTCCTTAAGATAGATGACATGTTGGGTGAACAAATTACAGCGGGGCAGTTGACAAACATCGAGAAAGCATACAAGCATATACTACTCATCTTGAATCCTTTGAGACTTGATTGGGCATTACAACATTATACATAGACCGCCATCCAACTGCATCTATGACTAATAATCCACCTTCAGGTTATCATCCGAACCCCCTCCAGTATTAAGTTGCAAGCAACGGATAATTGCATTACGCATTGCGTGTAAAGTAAACAATACGATTGTTCTATGAACAAAAGATTGTTGTTTTCTCCCTAGTAGCAACAGCACATCTAGTACCTTAGAGATTTCTGTCACTTCTCCAGATTACTAGAGGCATGAACCCACTATCGAGCATAAATACTAACTCTTGGAGTTGCTAGCATCTACTTGGCCAAGATAGCTACTAACAACGGAAAGCATGCAAGATCACAAATAATAAAGACATGATAGAATCAATAATCAATCTGAAATAGCATCTCAATATCCATCGGATCCCCGCAAACACAACATGTAGGATTACAAATAGATGATCTTGATCATGAACGGAGCTCACAAGATCTAAACATGATAGCACAAAGGAGGAGAACCAGCCATCTAGCTACTACATGGACCCGTAGTCCAGAGATGAACTACTCACGCATCACACCGGAGGCTTGCATGATGATGAAGAAGGCTTCCAGGGTGAATTCTCCCCTCTGGCGGGGTGCCGGGAAGAGCTTCAGATCCCTCTCGATCTAGGGATGGAGATGACGGCGGCTACAGACTCTTTCATGGAATTTTGATCAGGTCCTTAGGGTTTCTGTATCAAAGGCAATATATAGGCAAAAGGAGAGGCCGAGGGCGGTGCCTAGGGCGGCCAGACCACCCCCTGACGCGGGCCAAACCTGGCCGCGCGGACAGGTGATGTGGCCGAGCCCCAGCCCCTCTCTGTCTCGTATTATGGCTCCTGGTGTCCCTTGGTGAAAAACTGACTTTGGCTTTTGTGCCGTTCAATTCCGAAAATATTCATTTTCTGACTTTCCTGGAACCAAAAACAGCAGAAAACAGGCAGCTGGCACTATGGCTCTTGTTAATAAGTTAGTCCAAGAAATCATATGAAAAGTACTCCAGTTTGTGAACAAAACATAAGATAGTTGATAAAACCAAGCATGGAACATCAAAAATTATGGATACGTTAGCAACGTATCAGAGATGTGGGTGTACATCCATTGGATGATCGCAAGATCGTCTTTGACCCAATGGGAATCAGCTGGGCGAGGAAACGAGGCCGGATCGACGTGATCGCGAATACCACATCGTCCTAGATGAACATGAAACAGATGGCGCCAATGGTAGTAGTTGTGGAGAGCAAGATCTAAAGTAATTGGGATGAAGGGAGAGACGTCGGAGATTGTATCGGCTAGAGAAATTGGGGCTAGTTGGAGAGGGTTTTGGTGGGTAATTGAGGTGGAGATAGAGGAGGAGGAGGATGGTGGCGCGCCGGTGGCGCGAGCCTCTGCCGTGGTCGAGAGAGGAGCCGACAGCAGCGGTGGGGGTTTTGGCGGTGGAGACATGCTAGGTGCGGAAAACCTAGACGTCTGATACCATGATATTTTAGAAGAACAATAACTTGTATTGTTTTGATAGAGATTACATAGAATATACAGAGGAGGAGCCGGCCGACTTAGGGTTTTTCCCAACCTAATATAGGAGTCCTAATCCTATACAAATACATGTCTAATATTAACATGTTGTAGATACCCCTAACGGGACTACGGGAGTCTAATCGGATGTCGGTATCATTGTCCTCTTCTTTATCTTTCTGCAAAATTGAATTTCCAATTTTTAAGAAAGATTACACCGTGGAATGAGAGTGGTTTAGATTTTAGTTGCATGTTGGATTAGCCACAAGTAAAATAAGATGATTGCCTACTAGTTATAAAAGAAAAAACGAAATTACCAGAAAGGTTACCGAAAATGTGTTTTCTTTCTACTCTCCGTCCAAAAATGCTAGACTTACGGAAAATTTCTTACGGAAAAAAGATATGGGATGATGTGTACGCAGTGCTGGTCGTCGTGGTGGTGCTCATTGTCACCCTGGACACTGAAAACAACATCATCAAATCGGACAACTGCCCGGATCAGACTTGGTGATAAGACTTCGTTTACGCGCAGATGACAATGGAGACGATGTGGCGAAATGTAATTGGCTCTAGCCTTAAGAACGATGTCAACTAGAATGTGATTCTAGAGTCGAGAAACTATCATACACCAAAACACCATTTCGAAACTTAAATTCACCTTGTATTCTGGTCTTTCTGATTCTAAGCATCCCGATACATCTCATTCCTATCTCACTAACACACACTGTGACCGTGAACCTAAGTGTGAACATATTTATATTCGTAGTTTCCAGTAACTAGTCTAGCAAGGTGCCAGGAATACACATTGAACGGGACATCATGTAGCTTTGGAAATGTGTGATGTCTATTACTCCACCGAACATGTGTTAGGTGCATATCTCCTTTATCTCTTTATCTATACTACTCCCTGTCCATGTTACTTGTCGTAGAAATGGATGTATCTAGACATGTTTTAATATTAGATACATCTGTTTTTTTTTAGAAACACAGTATAAACGCAGACGCTCATAATACGTACATACACTCACTCCTATGAACACACGTACGTACACCCTACCCCTATGAGCACCTCCGAGAGACTGAGTTAGCGGGTCTTGAGATTTACGAAGTCACCGCGAGCGCCTCGCTATCGACAAGAACGTCGCCTCCCACTGAAAGAATATTCCGTCTTTATGAGACACCAAAGCGTCAAACCTAGGATTTGAACTCTGGTGGGTTGGGGTACCACTGCCCTCCTAACCATCCAACCACGTGTTAGTTCTCTAGATACATTTGTTTTGATAACAAGTAATATGGATCGGAGGGAGTATTAAATTGCTTCAGGTCTTGATGGTCTGGTAGGTTATTTGCAGTTTCCGATTCTACCCCTAAATGCTAGGCTAAGCAGTAATCAATTACAGGTGTTGCCACCGGCAAGTTATACGTAGACTTCGGTGTTCCACGGAAAACAAAACAAATCCCCAGCCGTATATCCCCAGCGATGTATCGTGGCTTCCTTGTCGTCTCTGCCCCAAGCGCTGCCCAACCCGCGACCGTCTCCGGTGAGGCTTCTCCAGCTTGTCGTCCGCGGGGCTGTTGAGACGCCGTCGGAGCTACGGAGGTGGCTGAGGGAGGAAGGACAGCCTCTGAGCTCACGGAGGCGGCTCCACTTCAAACACCGTCGCCAGCGCCATTAGCCTCCCTGTGCCGATTCCGCCGAGGCCCATACAAGCGGGAGTAACCTATCGCCGTCAGTTCGATTCTCGCGATTGCGTCGGAGAGCCGCGCGACGCACTATGTAATTCAGCTGCTTCGTGTCCCAATGCCGAGCTAAGCGCGGGACTGCCGGAGACAGGCAGGCCACAGGCCCATGACAACCGTGGCCAGAGACGCTGGCGCGGGAACCCGTCATCTTCGTCACGGACGGGGAGGGACTTCATCTATGCCTGAGTTCATGCGCAACGGCAGACTGCAAATTTCCAAGTGTACCAGCCACCACAATAGACCCATGCGCAGCGAGGAGAAGGAACGACGGTCATCGATTGATCTGGTGCCGTTGTACGAAGCAGGTTGTTGCACTAATTAATCTGTGGTGCAAGTTTACCCATAGAAAACATCGATCAGCTGAACATGTGTTAATTTTGCAGATCACAAGCGGACAAAAGATAAATTATGTCCATGATTCAGGAAAAAACAAAGGATATAAGCGATGACACCATTGTATCGAGACTTCTTCTATCATCATTGCTATATAGTGACACTATTTGAACTGAAGATGTCGTGGCAACGTTCAACTAGTTATCATTAAATTAGCGATGGTAATGGTACGTCACCACTCAACGCTTTCATCGGCCGCATCTGGGGCCTTCTGATCTCTTCAACACATCGCGTCAAACCAACGTAGGGACACAAATCCCCTCTTTACTTGTAAGTGCATGTATGTTAACAAAAATCAGACATGATCCCCTTGTTTCGGCTAATATGTACTCCCTCCGTTTAGAAATATAAGACGTTTTAGTTTTGTGAATCAAATGTATCTAGATATCTTTTAGTGTACAAGTTCGTAATGAACCTGTACACTAAAAAACATCTAGATACATTTATTTCACAAAACTAGAACGTCTTATATTTCTGAACGGAGGGAGTAGTTACTCATATATCCAAAAAATAGGAATGTGATCCTCATGAGCTCAGATTTCCTGTTCCCACCCTTGCTCATAGGGTGTTAAAGTGGGATCCCACAAAAGCCCTTAGTTCATTTGCCAAAATCTAATTCAATTTGACAAATTAAGTAGAAGCGGGATTTTGGCGGGATCCACTTGACATCTTACTTGTTCCTATCATGTTCCACCACTTGCTCCCCGCTCGTCTCTTTACATGGCAAGGAAATCCCCTAGTACGATGTCGTTACATGAAAGATCTGTCGTACTCGGCGGAAACAATCCATGAAACACAACGCTCCGGTGACCGTGGCGTGTGGTCGCTATGCCGTCAGCCTTGGTGACCTTGTGTTCGAGCCGCCATGATCGAGGCCGACGCTTTGGAGATCCGCGCTCTGGATAGGAGCACCACCGAGTTCTACATGGCTCGCGTGGTCGCCAACTGCACGTACATCACTGGTAGAAAGAGGGCCTTTGGTCCAGCGTCCAAATTCTATTGGTCCCGGTTCATTTCTGTAATCGAGACCAATGCCAGGCACCGGTCCCGGTTCATGCCGCCAGGGCATTGGTCCCGGTTCATCTGTAAGCATTGGTCCCGGTTTATGGCACGAACCGGGACCAATGACCCCGCGATGCACACGTGGCTCTCTGCGAGCCATTGGTCCCGGTTCATGCCAACAACCGGAACCAAAAACCCCGCGACGGTCAGCAGTCCAGGAATTAATGTAAATTAATTCGGCACAGAAATTAATTCGAGGCAGAAATTAATTCGAGGTAGAAATTGAATTGATCACTATTTTTGAACAAATCTTTCACGAATTAATCGAGACAAAGGTCTAAATCGAGACATTTTATTATTCGACCACAAATTTTTCCATACAAATAAATATGCGACTTTATAAATTTCTAGTCGACAACACTTCCGCTGCCGCTGTCCTCCGAGCCGTTGTCGTCCGTGCCGCCGGCTTCCTCATCGTCGTCGGACGAAATCTCCATGATTTCGGCGTTGTTCGGGAGACGGAGCTCGTCTGCGCGCATAGCAGCATCGGGACGGACCAGAACAACTCCCGTCCTTCTTGGTTGCGGCGATCCGGGTGCACCAGCGCCCGTCCACGAAACGGTTGTCAAGCTTAGCCTTCCGCTCCTTCTTGAACAGCCGGGGCCAATACTCGCTGCCCGCCACGTACCGGGGCAACGCCCTAATGCACGCGGGCAGTTGGCGGCGACGCTCCGCGATGACGTACTCCATCTCGTATCCGCGGGGATTGAGGAGCGGAGCCACCGGCACACCCCCCTCGCTGATGCGAAATCCGGCGGGAAGGGTCGCGCGCGGCGGCGTGAGGATGCCGTAGATCGCAAACGCAGCCGCCTCGTAGTGGTTGAGCGTGGGCACCTCTATGACGGCGCAGTGGAGATTGGAGAGGGAGGGGAGGCGAAACGACGGCGCGGTGGAGAGGCAAAGTGGTGGGGTGGAGAGGGACTGCAGAGAGGCAGAGGCGATGGCGAAAGCAAGCGCTCTGGCCTCGTATTTATGCACGTGGACGACGAAGCGATGGAGGCTTTGGTCCAGGTTATTGCCACGAACCGGGACCAAAGCCCCTCCCGCGCGACACGTGGCAGCCCAGCAGCGCGCCCCCACCAAAGTCATTGGTCCCGAGTCGTGCCATCAATCGGGACCAATGACTGGTGGGTGCGAGCTCTTTGGTGTCGCAAGGGGAGGGCTTTGGTCCCGCCGGTAATAACGGACAAACCAAAACCTCCTAGCTATATATAAGCCCAGCCCTTTGCCCACCAAATTTTGTTGGATTGTGTGTGAGGAGTGGGTGCTAGCTTTTTTTTCTTTGATTGCACACAAGGTGTTCGACGAAATGTCCGAGCCACACTTTAGTTCGCACAACACGGTATCCTCGGCTGAGGTTAGCAACCTTATCTTCTTTATCTGTAACTGATACAAAAATATTGCATATGTCCATGTAGGGTGGTCATTTTACTATTCACGATGTTATTGTAATGGTTAATTATTATGACGCAGATCGATGCACGGATGCGATGGATGTATGACGACCGACGCCATTCCGATTTTATTGCAGTCCTCCATAAATTTATCGATTTGGCTAAGGCAAACAAAGTGGATAATTTTATGCCTTGTCCCTCGTCATTGTCGAACGTGGCGGAGCACTCTTGAGAATCCTTCAAAGCCATCTGCTTCGGAGAGGTTTCATGCTCGGATATTATTGTTGGGCCATGCACGGAGAAAGAGGGGTTAGGCTGGAACAAAATGAAGAAGAGGAGGATGATGACAGCTATCCTATGTCCCCTGAAGAATACGGTGATACTGCAATGGAATACAATGAAGAAGAGGGAGGCGGCAATGAAGAAGAACGCCACGCATCAGATGAGCCCGCTGATGGTCTTGGTCGGGTCATTTCTGATGCAAAGCAACAATGTGATACAGAAAGGGAGAAGCTTAAGTTGGAGGCCATGCAAAAGGATCACAAAAGTTGTTGTACCCAAATTGCGAAGATGGCATCACAAAGCTCGGTACCACACTTGAACTGCTGAAATGGAAGGCGGTAGCTTATCGACAAGGGATTTGAGAAGTTATTGAAAATAATGAAGCCAAGCTTCCAAGGATAACGAGCTGCCGAGACAACGTCTGAAGCAAAGAAGACTATCGCCCTCTAGGATTAGATGTGGAGAAGATACATTCATGCATTAATAATCGCATCCTGTACTGCGGTGAGAAGTACGAGAATATGGATAAATGCCCGGTATGCAATGCATGTCGATACAAGATCAGACAAGATGACCCTGGTGATGTTGAGGGCGATGACGAGCCCTCCAGAAAGAGGGTTCCTGTTAAGGTTATGTGGTATGCTCCTATAATACCATGGTTGAAATGTCTGTTCAGAAATAAAGAGCATGCTAGGTTGTTGCGATGGCACAAAGAAGAGCATAAGAAAGACGAGAAACTGAGACACCCTGCCGATGGGTCGCAGTGGAGAAACATCGAGAGAAATTACTCGAACTTTGCAGGTGACGCGAGGAACTTATGGTTTGGTCTAAGTACAGATGGCATGAATCCTTTTGGGGAGCAGAGTTGTAGTCACAGCACCTGGCCAGTGACTCTATGTATCTACAACCTTCCTTCTTGGTTGTGCATGAAGCGGAAGTTCATTATGATGTCAGTGCGCATCCAAGGATCGAAGCAACCCGGCAACGACATTGATGTGTACCTAAGGCCATTAGTCGATGAACTTTTGCAGTTATGGGCAGAACCAGGTGTAAAGGTGTGGGATGAGCACAAACAGGAGCCATTTGACCTACGAGCGTTGTTGTTCGTAACCATCAATGATTGGCCTGCTCTAAGTAACATTTCCGGACAGTCAAACAAGGGATACAATGCATGCACACACTGTTTAGATAATACTAAAGGTACATATTTGGATAAATGTAAGAAGGTTGTGTAGCTGGGGTGTCGTAAATTTCTTCCGACCAATCATCAAGTAAGAAAGAAAGGCAAAAATTTCAACGGTGAGGCAGAGTACCGGAAGAAGCCTAAGCTCCCTAAAGGTGCTGATGTATTTGGTATGGTGAAGAACCTAGAAGTAATCTTTGGAAAGGGTCCTGGCAGTCAATCTGTTCCGAAAGACCCCATTACCGGACACACGGCCATGTGGAAAAAGAAATCTATATTTTGGGAGCTTGAGTATTGGAAAGACCTAGAGGCCCGTTCTTCAATCGACGTGATGCACGTGACGAAGAATCTTTGTGTGAACCTGCTAGGCTTCCTGGGCATGTATGGGAAGACAAAAGATACACCAGAAGCACGGGAGGACCAGCAACGTATCAAAGACCCACACAACAAGCATACTGATAAAGGACGTAAATACTTAAGTAGCTACGCTCTTACCAAAGCAGAGAAGGAAATATTTTTTGAAGTCCTTTACAGTATCAAGGTCCCGGCTGGCTTCTCGTCAAATATAAAGGGAATAATAAATATGACAGAGAAAAAATTTCAGAACCTAAAGTCTCATGATTGCCACGTGATTATGACACAGTTGCTTCCGGTTGCATTGAGAGGGCTTCTGCCGAAAAATGTTCGATTAGCCATTGTGAAGCTATGTGCATTCCTCAATGCAATATCTCAGAAGGTAATCGATCGAGAAAGTCTGGAAAGGCTACAGAAGGATGTGGTCCAATGTCTTGTCAGTTTTGAGTTGGTGTTCCCCCCGTCCTTCTTCAATATTATGACGCATCTCTTAGTTCACCTAGTCGATGAGATTTATATTCTCGATCCTGTATTTCTGCATAATATGTTCCCCTTCGAGAGGTTCATGGGAGTCTTAAAGAAATATGTTCGTAACCGTGCTAGGCCAGAAGGAAGCATCTCCAAGGGCTATGGAACAGAGGAGGTCATTGGGTTCTGTGTAGACTTTCTTCCTGACCTTAAGCCGATTGGTGTTCCTGAATCACGGTATGAGGGGAGACTGAGTGGAAAAGGCACGCTTGGAAAGAAAGCAATGATATTTAGGAACGGACATTCTTTGAATCAAGCACACTACATAGTTCTCCAAAGTTCTACCTTCGTGGCTCCGTATATCGAGGAACACATGAATGTTGTACGCTCCAAGTTCCCGGGGAAGGATGACTACTGGATTAAAATAAATCACATGGAGACTTTCGGCACTTGGTTGCAATTACATCTCATGAATGACACCACTATTGGAGATCAGCTCTACTTGTTGGTCACGACACCATCTGCGACTGTATTGACTTTCCAAGGGCACGAGATAAATGGGAATACATTTTACACGATTGCCCAAGATAAAAAGAGCACCAACCAAAACAGTGGTGTCCGCTTTGATGCAACATGCGAGAATGGGAAAAAGGACACATACTATGGTTACATAGAGGAGATATGGGAACTTGACTATGAACCTACTTTTAAGGTCCCATTGTTTCGGTGCAGTTGGGTCAACATGAATGGAGAAGGGGTAAAGGTAGACCAGCTGTACGGAATGACAACAGTGGATCTCAAGAATCTTGGTTACAGAGACGAACCATTCGTCCTAGCCAATGATGTGGCCCGGGTTTTTTATGTGAAGGACATGTCCTCTAGACCGCAAAAAAGAAAAAATAAGGAAACGAATACATCAGACGATGAGCCCCGGCGTCACATAGTTCTTCGGGAAAAGAAACATCGGGAGTCGAGGACAAGATGCACATGTCAGATTATGATAAGTTTGATGAAATTCGCACTTCACCGTGAAAACGACCCAAGCATCCTGTTAAGCAAAGAAGATGCTCCATGGTTCTGACCTAAGAAGCGATCATAGGCAAGGGATCGACATACGCGAAGGATTCATATCCTAAACCCTAAACCCTATGTAAATCTATGTAATGTATGGAAACTTTATGTGATGTATGGAAACTTTATGTGATGTATCGAAACTTTATGTAATGGAGTCTTTCACGGGCTTGCAGGGAAATTTTGAGATGAGCTTCGAAGATGCCGTGGGCGTGTGCACCAACGACATCTTGAGAAGCTCCGCCACGTGAGATTTCCCAACCCTTTCCCAACAGTTAGAGGAGATGGAGTCTTTCACGAGCTTGCCAGGAAAATTTTCCGGCGGAGCTTCAAGATGCCGTGGGGCGTGTGCACCAACGACATCTTGAAGCTCCGCCGGAGATTTCCCAACCCTTTCCCCAACACTGTTAGAGGAGATGGAGTCTTTCACGGGCTTGCGGAAATTTTTCCGGCGGAGCTTCGAAGATGCCGTGGGCGTGTGCACCAACGACATATTGAAGCTCCGCCACGGAGATTTCAACCCTTTACCCAACACCGTTAGAGGAGATGGAGTCTTTCACGGGCTTGCAGGAAATTTTTCGGGAGACTTCAAGATGCCGTGGGCGTGTGCACCAACGACATCTTCGAGAAGCTCCGCCACGGGAGATTTCCCAACCCTCCATCCATGGGGATGAAACTCTCTCTACCTATGTTGGCTTGTTGAGCTGCTTGCCATGGCGTATCGATGGTCCTTTTATAGGCACGACGCCGCTTCTACTTTGTCTTGTTCCTCCGGCGAGCGTGCGTCGCTACATGCTTTATCTCATCGGCGGCGGCCACCCACACGTCCTTATCCCGCCGACAGCTTTAGTCTCGGTTGCACCCACCAGCCGGGACTAAAGGTTACCCACGCGTCCTTATCCCACCGGCATCTTTAGTCTCGGTTGCACCCACCAGCCGGGACTAAAGGTTACCCACGCGTCCTTATCCCACCGGCATCTTTAGTCTCGGTTGCACCCACCAGCCGGGACTAAAGGTTACCCACGCGTCCTTATCCCACCGACAACTTTAGTCTCGGTTGCACCCACCAGCCGGGACTAAAGGTTACCCACGCGTCCTTATCCCATCGACAACTTTAGTCTCGGTTGCACCCACCAGCCGGGACTAAAGGTTACCCAAGATGCACATGTGTGCACAGTATGGGCACATTATCACAAACTATGCCCCGATTCTAGCCATAACATTGGTGGTTTGACCTAAATGCCATGAAACCTCGAACATGATAGGTCATTTTGTGAAGGATTTTTTATGATGTTTGCAATTTTTCAAGTTCAATATTTTTCCTTGCAACTGTGACACATAATATGACACCACGCGAAGGTTTCACATTGTTTGGATCATTTTTGAATTTCTTATGCCCGTTTCAAACTATATTCAAAACGGCGGGCATGAAGCTTCTTAGCCCGGGGCTGAGCCTCGCTGAACTTAAAGTGGATCTCTGATGAAATAGCATGTTGTGAACCTATAAATTATTTTTTTAAAAATTCACAAGCATTATATCATGTACTTGTAGTTCAAATCTTGGCAACCTCCTGTTGATTCGGCAGGAATTTGTCTTTTTCATGAGGGATGGACAGAAAGGTTCCTGATACACCGGTTGGGAAATTGTCCATATAAGGTGGTATAGTATTTTTGAAAAATGGTTTGGTACCAATGCCAAACTTTAATTTGGTGGTTGCTTCACAGAACACCCCGATTTCGACACCTCAAAAATGGAAATTGGCTTTTCGTGTCGAAGGGAAAACTTCCTCCTGCAACATCGTAAGCCATCCCAAGATGCACATGTGTGCACAGTATGGGCACATTATCACAAACTATGCCCTGATTCTAGCCATAACATTGGTGGTTTGACCTAAATGCCATGAAACCTCGAACATGATAGGTCATTTTGTGAAGGATTTTTTATGATGTTTGCAATTTTTCAAGTTCAATATTTTTCCTTGCAACTGTGACACATAATATGACATCACGCAAAGGTTTCACATTGTTTGGATCATTTTTGAATTTCTTATGCCCGTTTCAAACTATATTCAAAACGGCGGGCATGAAGCTTCTTAGCCCGGGGCTGAGCCTCGCTGAACTTGAAGTGGATCTCTGATGAAATAGCATGTTGTGAACCTATAAATGATTTTTTTTTAAATTCACAAGCATTATATCATGTACTTATAGTTCAAATCTTGGCAACCTCCTACCGATTCGGCAGGAAATTGTCTTTTTCATGAGGGATGGACAAAAAGGTTCCTGATACACCGGTTGGGAAATTGTCCATATAAGGTGGTATAGTATTTTTGAAAAAGGGTTTGGTACCAATGTCAAACTTTAATTTGGTGGTTGCTTCACAGAACACCCCGATTTCGGCACCTCAAAAATGGAAATTGGCTTTTTTGTGTGTCGAAAGGGAAAAGTTCCTCCTGCAACATCGTAAGCCATCCCAAGATGCACAAGTGTGCACAGTATGGACACATTATCACAAACTATGCCCTGATTCTAGCCATAACATTGGTGGTTTGACCTAAATGCCATGAAACCTCGAACATGATAGGTCATTTTGTGAAGGATTTTTTATGATGTTTGCAATTTTTCAAGTTCAATATTATTCCTTGCAACTGTGACACATAATATGACACCACGCGAAGGTTTCACATTGTTTGGATCATTTTTGAATTTCTTATGCCCGTTTCAAACTATATTCAAAACGGCGGGCATGAAGCTTCTTAGCCCGGGGCTGAGCCTCACTGAACTTGAAATGGATCTCTGATGACACAGCATGTTGTGAACCTATAAATGATTTTTTTAAAAATTCACAAGCATTATATCATGTACTTGTAGTTCAAATCTTGGCAACCTCCTACCGATTCGGCAGGAATTTGTCTTTTCATGAGGATGGATGAAAGGTTCACGATACCGGTTGGGAAATTGTCCATATAAGGTGGTATAGTATTTTTGAAAAATGGTTTGGTACCAATGCCAAACTTTAATTTGGTGGTTGCTTCACAGAACACCCCGATTTCGACACCTCAAAAATGGAAATTGGCTTTTTCGTGTGTCGAAAGGGAAAACTTCCTCCTGCAACATCGTAAGCCATCCCAAGATGCACATGTGTGCACAGTATGGGCACATTATCACAAACTATGCCCTGATTCTAGCCATAACATTGGTGGTTTGACCTAAATGCCATGAAACCTCGAACATGATAGGTCATTTTGTGAAGGATTTTTTATGATGTTTGCAATTTTTCAAGTTCAATATTTTTCCTTGCAACTGTGACACATAATATGACATCACGCAAAGGTTTCACATTGTTTGGATCATTTTTGAATTTCTTATGCCCGTTTCAAACTATATTCAAAACGGCGGGCATGAAGCTTCTTAGCCCGGGGCTGAGCCTCGCTGAACTTGAAGTGGATCTCTGATGAAATAGCATGTTGTGAACCTATAAATGATTTTTTTTTAAATTCACAAGCATTATATCATGTACTTGTATTTCAAATCTTGAAAAGTTTTTTAAAATTCCAAATGATGCAATAAATGTTTTGTTAATGCAATTTTAATTGTAAATAGTACAATTGTATAGTTCAAATAAAAATATTTGAAAACAGAAAATGGTTTTTGATTAGTTATTTAAATTGAAGCACTTTTCCTGTTAAAAGTTTTTTAAAATTCCAAATTATGCAATAAATATTTTGTTAATGCAATTTTAATTGTAAATAGTACAATTGTATAGTTTAAATAAAAATATTTGAAAACAGAAAATGGTTTTTGATTAGTTATTTAAATTGAAGCACTTTTCCTGTTAAAAGTTTTTTAAAATTCCAAATTATGCAATAAATATTTTGTTAATGCAATTTTAATTGTAAATAGTACAATTGTATAGTTCAAATAAAAATATTTGAAAACAGAAAATGGTTTTTGATTAGTTATTTAAATTGAAGCAATTTTCCTGTTAAAAGTTTTTTAATATTCCAAATAAATAATCATCTTAAATTAAAACATCTTATTAATTAAAGAAGAAACAAATTTGAAAATGGCGGGAAGACCAAAAGGTTTGCCAAAATCTGAAAAAACAGGTCAACGATCCCGGTTCGTCCCACGAACCGGGACCGATGATCCCAGGATGCGCGTGCTGCCATTAACACGCCACTGGTCCCGGTTGTTGGCACGAGCCGGGACCGTTGATTCTTTGGTCCCGGATGGCTGGACTAACCGGGACCAAAGGTCGTGCACGTGGCAGCACAGCAACGCTCATGCTTTAGACCTTTGGTCCCGGATGGCTGGACTAACCGGAACCAAAGGTCTGGAGCATGAGCGTTGCTGTGCTGCCACGTGCACGACCTTTGGTCTCGGTTGGTGGCACGAACCGGGATCGTTGGTCCTTTGGTCCCGGTTATTGGGATGACCCGGGACCAATGGTCTGTACAGTTAACAGCCTCGGCCTTCCTCCTCCCCAACTCCCCCAAGTCACAAAACACATCGACGCGCGGCTAAGGAAAATTTGCGGCGGAGCAAAATCACGCCAGCAGGCTGCCCAAATCCAGAGCGGCCGGTTCACGTTGTCGACACCCCTCTCCGAGCGCCACTAGCCGCCGCCGCGAGCAGGCAAGGAAGCTACGCCTCGCTGCAATCGACCCCACCTTCCCCGACTCCGGCCGCCGCGTTCTCCACTGATTCCGGCAGCGCCCTGCCTCCTTTGGCCTCCTGGTGAGACACTGGTGCTCCAGCACCACTCCTACGTCTCCCTCCCTCACTGTATCATCCTCCCCACGAGCACCTGCCGCCGCCGGCCGCCGGCCACCGTCAAACGGCTTGCTCCGGCGCACCTCTCGTGGCGGCGCCGCCCGTTTTAGGTAGCCCGCGACGCGCTGGTTCGAACCGGGACAGTGGTGTCACCCCGCGCCCTTCTCTTCGCCGTCTTCTACCACCGCCTGGCAGTTCGCCGACGAGCCTACGTGGCGCCACGGTGGTGTTGACGTGGCATCACGTGTGCGTGACGTGGGCGCTGACCAAGCCCCGCCAGCGTGGCATGTGAGGTGGCTTGGGCCCCCCGCGTCAGTCTCTGTGGCTAGTTTAGCCGTGGAGAAAAAAAACCACCCCGAGCTGACGTCATAATGACGTAGTAAAATTTTAATATTTGTTTAAATAATTTCAAAAAAGAGTTTAATCTTATAAATTCAATAACTAATTATTTCTAAGTCAGAAAAATATGTATAATATATCAAAATGTTCAGAAAAATGAGATCTACACAATAAACTCATAATCATGCATTGTTCAACAACTTTAATTACAAGTTTAATAAGAGATTGAAATCAACCCCTCGTAGGTGATTTCGGGGTCTCTCCTGTACTAGGGTTTGGACCATTCGGATCCCACTTAAATTGCCAAGCATGCCTTAGGGTTAAATTTCAACTATGTTTAACTTGTTATATCATTATCGATGCCATGTGTTGATTGTTTAACTTGCAGATAGTATGGATCCAACACATCAGGAAAACATCCTCCAAGGGATGATCTGCGAAAATGAAGATATCGATATCGATGTCGCGAGTGAGTTTCTGAACGATTTCGGTCAGGGAGATGAGTCTCTCAACCGAGGAGACAGCTCTGGTGAGGTAGAAGCCGAAGCCTGGGACAGGGGAGAAGCCGATAAGGAAGAAGGCGACGGCTCCGGTGGAACCTTAAATCTCGCAAACACCGGCGAGGTCTATATATGTATTTTTGTAATTAAAATGCTGCTGTCTATATATACATGCGTATATTAACACTCTTTCTTCTTTTAGCCCTCCGGATCGAGAACTTCTTCCGTAAGAACGAAACGAGGCCCAACAAAAAAGTTGGATGACACTGTGAGGTATAGAATCGACGTGGTCGGTGTAGATAGAGAACCGCAAGCTCCCGTCGATGTCGCAAGAAAATTTATCAAGCAATGCGGAGTTCTTGTGAGGGACTACATCCCGATCACCGTTCAAGAATGGAATCGGCCAAGCGGCGGTGGAGTCCCGTATGTCGGCTATAACGCCAAAGATAAGCTTTTTGACAAGCTCATGACTAATTTCCTCCTGCCGGAACCAGATGTGACTCCAGATGAGGAGGAGAGAGCAAGAAGGGAGCTTGTGCAAAGAGTCAAGAAGTTTGCTCTCAGCAAGATGGCCGATGCATTCAAGAACTGGAAGAATAAACTGTACCATAACTTTGTCAAGGTAGAGAAGACTCCGAATTTCGATGAAGCCGGCTATGCTAAGTTAAGACACCAGTGGGAGGATTTTGTGAACTACAAGACATCGGAGAAAGCTAAGGAAAGGTCTAGGATAAATACAGAGAATGCTGCTAAGAAACTATACCATCATAACATGGGGCCTACTGGCTACGCCGGTTGCATGCCTAAGTGGGATGCACTTGAGGTCAATTACATAGCTGCCGGGATCAGACCAGAGCCCGCAACATGGACACCACGGGCGAGAAACTGGTTTTACGGCCATGAGGGCACGTTGCACAAAGAAGGGAGGGCAATATATAATCAGAAACACAAAGATGATCCCCTACTGCCCATCGATGATATTAGAAATGCAGCAGATGATGTTGCAGCGGGACGGTTCGTTCCCGATAGAGAGAACGATGAGCTCACACGGGCCCTTAAAAATCCTGAACACGACGGACGAACACGAGGCACACCAGGCTCCAATTCGTGGAAGGTTGCCTTCCCCCCGGAAATGAAGAGATATCCCGATAAAATCCATCAGAGGAGAAACGAAAGGGAGACAGCTGAGAAAGCGGCCGCTGCAGACCGGCTGCGTAATGTAGAAGAACTATTAAAGCGGCACCAGGATCAACTCGACATATTTAGCCACCAAGGTACTAGCGGCCAATCTCAGCGGCACGTGGTAGAAGCTGCATTCGAGGGTACAGGCGCCCCATCGAATAAGAAAAGCAGCGTCGCTTCCACGCAGCTCCATGATGTTGATGATGATGCACCGACGACATCTCCTCCTAAACGCTACCCAGTGGATGATATCACGGAGACAACAGCTTGTGAGCTAAAGGTGCAGGTTATGAACTTAAGGATGACGGCGGCGATCGGCATGGCGGTACCAATTGGGCGTAACCCAACTTGGCATTGCAGACCGGTTCCAAAAGGGTACGCTGTCGTCACGGTGGATGAGGTGAAGGAAGATTTTGAGGAGCTGAAGCTAGACCACCCTGCAGGGCAAGATATGGAGCTGACTCAACTAGGAGAAGCCAAAGGGGGGACTATTCTATGGCTAAAGGAGCGTATCATGCTTCCAAATTATGTGCCGCCAAGGCCACCCACTCCTCAGAGCAGCAATCCACCTTCGCCGTGACCTCACCATTCTCCAGCGCAACCGTCTCCTTCACCGCCTCACCGCTCAGCGCAACCGTCTCCATCGCCGCCTCTGTCATTGCCTGCCTCCGCGTCTCGTCCCTTGAGTCTCGGAGACAAAAGGAAGTATACTAAGGGGACAGCACCACCAAGAAGGCAAGAGCATGTTAGATCACGAAACATAAACTATCGCCCCTCCCAAAAGTACCTCATCAGAATATGAAGAAGCTACCTTGCGAGAAGACAGATGAGGAAACTGATGCGGCCGCAGCTGCCCATTATGAAAAGTGGAAGATTGACATGGCTAACAAAAAAAGGCCGATAGAGGCATTTTTCCCGGTCACCGCAGAAGATGAAGCCAAAGCAACCGCGCTTAAGATTCAGCTTCACCAACCCATAGCGCTCACATCAGACTATAATCGCTCTATTACCAAGTCGGATGAGGCAAAAGAGCGGAGAGTCGGGAAAGAAGTTGCCCAGCTCGGACAACAGAAAAATCAATCGATCGAACCGCTCAAAGTGTACGATACCAATGAGTGGATGATCCAGGAGCGGCATGATCCGAACATTGATCCGGAGTTTGTTCGACTGTACGGAGAAAAAGCCCAATTATATGGACTGTCTATTAGTGAGTACATGAGCCGTATGCATGAGTTCGAGGGGTACCAAGAAACAGCATACGTGTACCAGTACGGGGCTCCTCTCGTCAAACCCGAGTTAGTCAAAGATCTACCAACAAAAATGCAAAGATTGCATAAATGGTACATCCAAGCCTGTGCTGATTCCAAAAACTGGATCTATGTTGCATATAAACACCACCATTACGGTCATGGAGATGGCTTCATACTGATTGAATTTCCAGAATTATTTCAGTTTTACCAACAAGACGCCCTCGACAAAGCTATCCTCAGTGCATATTGTTTATACGTATTATTAATTTCTGTAATTAAGTCTTTCTAGCTCTTCTCATTCGTTGCTTGTATAATCTTACTAATCACTATACTAATTATATATGCAGAATGAAGATTCAAGAATGCAACAAAGGACAAATCTTTGACCTTGGGTTTGTTGACTGTAATTCCGTTCATGAAGTTACTCTAAAAACAAATCCTAAAGAGATAGAGGATAACTTGTTCAAAGCGTTGAAGTATTTCAGCAACAGAAGGGAAATACTATTTCCTTACAACGCTGCGTAAGTGTTACTGTCTTGTACACATTCTATTTTCGATTACTCGATGTTAAGCGTATAATTTACTCGTGTTATATTTTGTTAGTGTGTCAAGCTTCCACTATATTCTCTTAATCATTTCTGTTGACACCGGAGTAGTAAAAGTCCTGGACTCGAAAAGCACACCATTAGAAAAGTGGGCGAACATGCAGGAATGCCTCTAGAGGGCTTGGAAACGGTTCACCGCCAAAACTAGGGGTGTTTGGAAGCCAGAGCTTACATTTCAACCATTGACTATAAGTACTACTTGCTAGATCCATGCATCTCATTGATTCTAGTTTCAATACCACTATTATCATGCTTGATTATTATTTTGATTGAACTCCGTTCTCGTAAAGTGCTTGAGGCAGGAAGCCGGGAATAACTTATGTGGATACTATGTCTGCGAGTTCATTCGTCAGACGACCAAAGAGAAGGGGGCAGACCGGAACATCAAAAAAATTGAAGTACGATAAACAATAATCACAATTTTATTTTATTACCACCAATTGTGTTTAGTTTCATTCATATATATTGATCCCCTTCTTTATATTAGATCGAACGGATACGGGACGGTCTTCTATCACAAGAATGCGTGCAAGCAATTCAAGAGGAAATTGCCGGATTCTTGTTAGAACAAGTCATAATTCGAAAGGAGAATACTATTACCCACTTCATTTGGAAGGTGAAGTGTATAAAAGAAGTGTAAATTAGATCAAATTCGTGTGAGAGTATCGTTTGTAATTATAATATGTTTCGACCAAGAAGACGGATGAGATGGTGTATATATTTGTGATCATGCATGATGTGTAATATATATATCGTGGTTTTATTATTGCTGTACATATGTAGTACCATTAAATTTATAAAAAAAATCCTGCCGTGGCAGAAAAATAGCCCGAAATCCTGCCGCGGCACAAAAATAGGCCGAAAATCCTGCCGCCGCACAGAGACCAACGATCCCGGTTCGTGCCCAGAACCGGGACCAATGATCCACCCCCGCTCCCTTCTCTGGTGCTGCCACGTGGGGAACCACTGGTCCCGGTTTTTCCCACGAACCGGGACCAATGATCCACCCCCCTCGTAGCTCGCCCGCCCACGTGGAGACCCATTGGTCCCGGTTCGTGCGCGAACCGGGACTAGCATTAGTCCAGAGTGATTGGTCCCGGTTCTGGAACCGGGACCAATGGTCCTTATGAACCGGGACTAGAGACCATTTTTCCACCAGTGCATGCTATCTGTCGCTCTCACGGCCATGCGCATCAGCACATGTCCAAGCTAAGGGTGTAGGTCAATAGGGCTACGAGGTGGGGAGTGTTCATCACGACGTAGTTCATGTTCAGATCATTGATGTTGTCGTGTTCGCCTAATCAAAGTCATCGGCAGGTATGATCTGGTGAATATGATCTACACTGTTTTATCTGATATGACCAGACTAAATTTGACAAACTTTATCATTGCAGGCTGCGCAATGGAGATCGTGGAGGCCTGAGTTCAAATGCGCTTATCGACACGAGGAATTACTAGAAGTGACATCTCTGCCTTCCACGACGACGCTTTGAACTTAGAAGTGCTATAGAATATGGTTGATGTGAGATCAAAGTTCATGATATATTAGTGGCAGTGACTTTCACTGAAGGAATATAATTAATGGTACTATAATTTATTTTAGAGTTCTACAGTAGCAATTTGAAATAAACTACCCTGCATGTAGTTTCACTCTGATTTATGTAGTTACACTTTTATTTGAACTAGCACGGTGGCCCTCGCAAAATACGAGGGCATCACTTTAATATCCTAAGAGTGACTTACAAATGCTTTGTAATTTAAAATATGTGTTTAGAAATGGTGTGATTTTACCATCATCATAAATGATGTGCTAGTAAATGTCACACATGTGAATGGAACATTTTAACCATCTGACGTACATATGGTTTTGGATTAAAAATAGAAGATACTCCTTCATGAATTAGAGTGCATATAACCGCATTAACCATGTGTGTTGCTTGCACATGGTGTTACATTAGTATGTCGAATTAAAATTAACCTCGCGAGTTGGAGGATCTAGACATGAACATATACATAAATTTTACTACGAACATATATGTTCCTAATAATCAAATGATTTTCCTACTTCACATATATTTATAAATCAATAAATAAACTTTCACGAACTTTTACCAGATTTTTCCTAGGACATAATTTACTTTGGGGTGATATTAATTTATTAGTTTCTATAGTTCTCTCCCTATGATACCCAATCCCATATCAAGGCATCCTACTATCTCGCTTACGTTTTTTCTACTGTCATGCAACTGGATATGTCGGTTGGACGACATAGTCATAGTAGCTGGAACAATCGCTAGGTTTACTCTATGATTGTTATAACATGCCTCATATTCACAAATGGATAGGGACCATAATGATAGACACAAAGGTGTGCTTAGTCACATATAGTAGGAACAAATGATCGATGAATATTTTTAAAACATTTTACATATATTTTTGCAACTCGTGAGTGCTCTATAGAAAAAATTCCTAGGATTTTTTATCCCAAAGATTAAAGTATCACTGCATTAAATAGTATAGGTTGGCAAATGTGATCTATGTATATGGAAGAGTAAATAAAATAAACAATCACCACAACAACAACCTTGTTTGTCACTATCGATATTTCAATAATGGTCTCATATTTATTTCTGTTAAATCACATTTCTGATAACCAACACCAAGCGTCCACTTTTGTGCACATCCTATACACAAAATCTCCTTGTTGTTAAAAATGAATATAGTCAAGTTCAACCTTTAGCTTCTAATAAGAAATAATGTGTCGAGTATGTGACAATGTGGACCAAACACTTAATCTTATTAAAATTGACATCAAATGTTTATTATTTTGTTTCTAACTAAATCCCCCGACAATAACATTGTTTGACTTTGTGGATATTTCTATAATGGTATCATCTTTATTTGTGTTAAAGCGCATAGCTCATAACTAACTCCAAGCCTCCATTTCCATGCATATTCAATATGCATGATCTTCTCCCTGCTTTTAAGGATCGTGCCAATATGTTACAAATGAATCTAATCTAGATCAATATTTAGCTTCAAAAAATAACCAATGTGTCCAGTACGTGACACTATAGGCCAAATGCCTAACTTAGTAAATTTTACATAAAAGGCTGATAATTTTGTTTTCTATTTAAATTGGATATTTATTGATTTATTTTTTATCATATGGACGTTAAACTTTCAAATTTCTTATCTCGGATAATAAGATGGGGGCGGACGAACAGTCCATGATTTCAGTCTTCTTTCGGTTTATATTGATTTCACCATCGCATCAGGTGTCGGGAGGCCAAATACCATAGATCAACCTCTAGTAATGTAGTGTAGGTACCTTCTTTGTTAGGTTCGCATGTTCTTAATGTCACCATAGTATATTTAGACTCCTAGGTGGTTTACTTACTCCGTCATTAGACACCCGAATCCGCCATGTCTACTCCGTGTAATCAATGATTATCCTGGCTCTTATTTTCATCAGTTTATTTGTTTCAATGATGGACAACAATTTTTGTAGCATGCCTTTGTGAGAAGGGTCCCGAGATAGCATTCAAACATCCTAGGGTCATCGTACTTTTGAGGTGGGCATATCTCGTGGCTTTCAAAACTTGTGAGGTTAGTCCAATTTTATGTAGATTCAATTTTATCAATATCTATCAAAACTCTATATGGATGTTGGGAATATAGTCGCTATCTTCGATGGATCTTGACAGATATTTTTTAATGGATTCTTAGGCCTTCATCTCATTTTCTACTGATCATCCAGTTTTATAAATATCCATAAGAATCGTAAGATGTATGGAATAGAGTCGCTGACTTCAATGGACCTTGGCAGATCTTCTTTTACATAAAATATAGTCAGTGTCTTGCGCCTCAATCCCAGTTTAACACAAACTCTATATATTAGACTTTTCCAGTTCCATGTGCACACGCATATCCGGAACAGACTCCGTTGAAACAAATTAGATGGAGCATACTTTACGTGTTTGGGTTTTCTGGTTAAATAGTACCCAGATTCAGTCCTTGGCAGCATGGACTTCTTTTTTGCGTGGAGACCGTGTATATATTGTATTTGTATACGTGTTAATTAATCAATCAGTTTGTACCCCGTAGGATAGCTTGTGCTAGACGTGCGTACCATTTTTAGGACTTATGGCTGGACCGAACCATATAGAGTAGATGCAATTGATTTCGACGTGACACGGACCTGTAGATGGAATCACCGCACATACTTCTCTGTTACGCACTTGCCTAAATCTCAGACATAGATTTTGAATCCAACAATCACAATAATTTTGATGATGTGATTAACTTGGTGCCTCGAAAGAACCCCTTATATTGCTTTAAGTATACAATAATAAATAGTAATTTGAAACAAGGTTTAATCTTGGCTCAAATTGTGGGATGCAATAGAGTTATATGTTGCTCTGACAGTCTCGATGTGGTCCAGGCAATGAATGAGGGAGGCTACTCCAATGGAGCTTCGGTTGCTATCCTTGATGACTGCTATCATCTAGCATCTGAATTTTTAAAGGTTAAGTTTGATAATAATTTTCGTGAAGCAAACTCGGTAGCTCATGAATTAGCTAGGCTAGCTCGTGGATCTGATCAACAAGTCTGGTTAGATGAGCCCCAGGTTCTATTGTTCCTATCCTAGTAAATGATGTAACTTCAGGGCTGGCCCATAGGACGGGGCAGAGCGGCACTCGCCATGTGCCCCTATGGTCTAGGGGCCCCGGCACACGACTTGTTTGTCTACCACTTTTGACGTACAACAGTGTAGAATAATTTTAGAAAATATAATTTTGTTGTCCAAAAAAATATAGATGTTTCAACCTATATCCTATCATGACTCTACCCTTACTCCTATTTGTCAAAAAAAAATGCACTCTAACAGTTCCGAATATGTTTTCTCGATGCCACGATTTTGTTGGTCTCTCCAAGTATGCAGAATAATACCTGTCCTCATATTCCTTTACAAGGTTGTGAGTATTCATTAGTGAAGACTAAGGACATAATCGCATAACTATGTTATTATGTAAGCAATTCTCCTCTGATTCACAACGATTCTAATCGTCCTCATCAATATATTTGAGAGACTATTCCATCCTCTTCTTAGTTCAGTGTCTCATATTTTCCTTACGGAGTACTAATATTTTAAGTCATTTTTGTGTGAACAAGCGGTGGAGCTTGACATATATTGTAGAGACGCCCAAGAACATTAATCATGATAAACTTTGAGTAATCTTTAAAATTCTAGCATAAATATTAAATATATATCTAATATTTTTTTTTGGAGTAGGGGGCAATGACCCTTGATTCTAGGAAAGATCAGACACATTAAACAAGAGGCCCTTGATTTCATGTTGCCCTAGGGCCGCCAAAGTCTGTGGACCGGCCGTGTGTACATATCGAATGAATAAAGAGAGGTATAATTATGTCAAAAATAAATGAACACGGCTAGCTAGCACTCGGATGCTCGTTAGTCCGAGCGAGCACCCACCTAAAAAAGGAAAGTTCTGTTCTGTTATATGCGGAAATTGTCTACGACCAGGCTCTCTGTTACCGATTTCCAGCCTCAGCCAGACATAGAAAACAAATACGTGGTAGGGCCCCTACCAGCCTCATCGCATCTTTGAGAGCAACCATGGCGTTCCCAACAAAAGAGTGTTCGCGTGCAGCTACACCAACATTAGTCAGCAAATTAGCTACAAATGTTGGTTAATACCTAAAACAAATCAGAAATTTACAGAACTACAATTCATCGACTTGTCTTTGCGTTCTTCAAAATATCGACGGCACAGGAAAATGCAGGTGTCTTACAATTTGTTACAGGCATACAACCTCATGACTAGCTGACACAACAAAGGTGATTGAAAAGGCAAAATAGTCAACAAGGAAAAAATTGTCGCTTGGTATCTTCCAGAAAGTTATTTGTGATTGCTTTAGGGCATGCAACGTTGTCCTGTCCAGGTTTCTCCTAGCAATTCTTATGCTCCATTTTCATGAGACGGCAAAGAACCTTGCTTCCAGAATTTTCTTTTTTCCTTGCACGTCCTAACAATATTGCAGAGATAAACATAGGAACCATTGCCCTATGTAAGAAATTAAAAATATTCCATTGTTCACATAAAAATCCACATGAGTGGCAACCTTATGAGCAAATCAAACTTTGTTCATGTGTGAAACAACTTGCATGTTGATAAAATCAACTTGATTATATAATTATGCAAACTTAGTGCATTGCTTGGAAAATAACTTGGATAGATGGTAAAAAAAACTTAATTGGATGGTGGAACCAACTTAAGCATGTTGATAAAAACAACTTAGTCAGATTACTATGCAACTTAGGACATTGCTTGTAAAAAACTTGGTTAGGTGATAAAAACAACTTTATTATATGATTGAAACAACTTAAGCATATTGATAGAAGCAACTTAATCAAATCACTATGCAACTTAGCATATTGCTTGTAAAACAACTTGGTTAGATGGTACACACAACTTGGTTAGGCGGTAAAATTAACTTAAGAATGTTGATAGAAGCAACTTAATCAAATCAATATGCAACTTAGGACATTGGTTGTGAAAGAACTTGGTTAGATTATAAAAACAACTTAGTTAGATGGTGGAACCAACTTGCATATTCATAAAAGGAAACGTAATTAAATCACTATGCAAACTCAGGACATTGCTGATTAGGTTATAAAAACAACTTAGTTAAATGGTGGAACCAACTTAAGGATTTGATAAAAGCAACTTAGTTAAAAGCGAAGAAGAAGCAAACCAACTCGCAACAAAGTAATCTACAATGTAGTCGTGATCCCAACATAACCTTCACAAAAGTATGAAAGTAAATCATAGAAGTATCCAAAATGAAAATGCATGCAGAATCCCTTATTGTGAAGTGGGCAGCTTGGTGGGGGATTCGAAGCTCGACGCTTATGAAGTGCGCACCTCGACGGGGGGGTTCAGGGAGCTCGTCGGTTGATAAAAATGAGCAGTAAACGACTTACTTAACGGTATGAGCAACTTAACTACCGGGGATAATCAACTTAGCTGAAATGACTAGCAAGTCTACTAAAGTGAAACATAACATGAACATTGCGGAGAAATAGAACTTGACAAAAATGAATAGTACACAACTTACTTAAGTATATGAGCAACTTAATTACAAGGGATAATCAACTTAACAGAAGTGACTACAACTATACTAAAGAGAGTTGAAGCGATTTTATAAGAAGGGAAGGCAACGAGATGAAACCTGGATAGTTATTTGTAGCCGTTCTTGTCCTCGGTGTCATCAGAGCGCTAGTCTTGAACCCGCCGCCCTGCTGCAATCACTAGAAGTTTAAAGCATGTTACGTCGAAATACTGAAGGCTCCTAATGTGTAACCAAATGAACAGTTCCACGGTGACTATCATGAACCAATTTTATTACTTTCCTAGGGCATTCCGACATTGAGCATATCCAATAGACAGTAACTTGCATTATTAAAATGGATTAATATAATATTATTACAGATTTGACAGTTTTAGCACTAAAAATGAGCTGCAGGAGAACCGATTTAATTGACTAGAGTGTCTAAATCCGACCTTGTATTGTAATACTAAAAATCAAAGTTTTTGCGGTCTAACGGACATGGTGCAAGAATGATTCACCGGTGATCAAAGGTGATGGATGCTTGACAGAAAATAACTATATTACCTCAAGCAAGAAGTCACAAGACGAAAATATTCACACACCAAATTAACATCAGTGCTGCTTGAGAGAAATTCAAAACTGTCTAATTTTCACATCTTACCACTAGTGAAAAAAAGGATCATAATAAATCGATATTTGCGTTGCTTACAGGCTTAGAGCTAAGATTTTTTGCTTTAACAAATGCAACAAGTAGGCTTTAACAAACCACAACAATTCATTTTATCTACATACAAATGCTTCATGTGCGGTGGTACTAATTAAACAAGAGATCCAACGTTATACCGGAAATTGGATATGGGTGGAGTAGAAGAGTCGGAGGCTGGAGCATACGTGGAATTCGATGATACAAGTGTGCCTCCTACTCCCGAGATACAAACCCTCTACTTGTTCCATCGTTAGGAAGAATCAGCTGCCAACCGCCGCCTCCGCGCGTGGACAGCCGGGGTGGCACATTGAGCCGGTGAAGGATGTTGCTCCTCCATGGAGACGACATTTAACTAAAATGGTAGTCGTTTAACTGTGTATGATGCGCCTTTTTGTCAGCCCTAATATGCCACTCCTTGGCAAGCACGACATCTAGATGTAGATCACCATAGCAAATCGATGAGGACCTGAAGTGCATATATATGATGGAAACCTAAATAAATTGCTCATCAAAGGTGCATAACCAACAAGTAAACATCAGGTGCATAACCAAGTGATGACGACGATAGCACTAACCACCAAGCACGAATCAAATCAGAGAACAAATAAAAAGCAGGACTAGTACTTGCCAGCTTAGGAGAGAAATTCCCAAACTGGTGATTCTTCCCCGTGAGCAGAAAGTGCACTATCTCCTCAGTGTTGGTTTCACTTGAGAGAAACTGAGCCAGAAACTTCATGTCTGCCTCTGTAGGAAACTTGTCCCCGACTTGATAAACGACACAACAAGAATCATCCGTGAGAGTCAACCTAGTATTTTTTGGGCGTACACATAGTCATGCACAGTTCAGTAAATTACTGAGAGAGAGAGAGAGAGTAGGATCAGAGTGAATAGGACCTCGTAGGAGAGCACTCGACGAAAGTTCTCCAGCGAGGAGACCTCTCTACAGACAGACACCGCATCGGCCATCCAGGAAGCATGCCTGTGCGGCAGGGAGTCGACAAAGAGGGCGAGGTAGGACCACAGGATCCCAATCTGCGCCTCATTGGGGGAGGACCCACCTGGGAGGCCCTTTCCCACTGGAGACGGACGCGGGAGCTGATGCTGAGCAGGGGATGCGGTCGAGCTTCAGCATCTTCGGTCTTGATCTGTGCTGGTCCGACGCCGGCAAGGACAAGCTTGTGGGGCGCTTCCTAGGTCCAGGGTGAGAATAGCGGGGATTCTAAAGGGTGTGGCCGTCGATGGAGGCCGGTGGCGGAGGTGGACATCCCCGCAGCGTAGAGGATGAGCGTGGCGGCTGCCGCACTGAATGGACTCGGCGAAGTCCTGGAGATTGAGGGAGAGGGGCATGGGCATGTGGTCCACCCTGGGCGTCGCTGTCCGCCGCTGTCAGAACGAAGCGAGTCATATGGATTGATCATTGATCAACGCGCATCCGACGGCTCACGAGCCGAGTGCTCGTTTTGTCCAAATAGCACCCGGGTACTTTTTAGCACTTGGGAAAATAAATTGATAGTGATTTGAGTGTGCGACGGCTTTGTCCGCACTTGACCACTGCATTACCGTAGGCCTCAGATAGGCATTTGCGGCCATGGTGTCTATATGTGTCATCTTGTCCTTCTCTTTTTTGACCCCATCATAAAACAGTCGGCAAGTTCTAAACATGATTAACGATGGAAGAATAGAAAAACTGAACTATGTTCGCAATCTTGGCAGAGGAAAACACCGACTCTTCGTTAGTGCGGGACTACAGGTTTCCATAAACATCATTTACATCTAACTGCAGGAGACCATAAAATTCCTCTGAATTTTTTTCATTTTCCTTTTTTGTACTGCATAGTTTTGGGTGCAAATCTTCTCCTTTTTTGTCGTGATAGTTGGGAGTCAGGCAACAAGAAACATGAGAGTTCATCACCTAGCTTAGCATGGGCACCTGGGCAAGGTTTCTCTCTCTTAGCTCTGTATGGTAGGAATTCGTTGTATTGTATGGTAGCACATCCATCCTACATGTAGTTTGAGGGTTTTTTGTGTCAAGCATGGTGCTTGAATGTATAGTATGGCTTAGCACAAACACCCTGTGGATTGCTCTGCTCCAATTTCCACAGTCCTATATGTCAGTTAGGTTTATCGTTTTCTAATTTTTCATATGTTTTATTGAGGTTAACATAAATTCAAAAGGCTAACATTTATGCATTAGTTAGTAATCAAGATTAGTTAGCATTAGTATGTCTTCTCGTCACTATTCATCTTTTATTATTCTTGTCCCTATTTAGGTCTAGTTGTGATTAAATCTGGTCGACATATTCATTTATTCTGAATTGTGCGACTCTACGCTACAGACCTGGTGCATGACGCACTCCCTCCGTCCGAAAATAAGTGAGTTGGATTTGTCTAGATTCGTATGTATCTAGACATGTTGTAGCGTGTAAATGCATGTGAATTTAGATAAATCGACACCAATTATTTCTAGACAGAAAACCATACCAGTTATGTCCCTAAAAAGCGAAACCAATTATGAAGCTTAATTTGTGTAATGCCCCTGCTAATATGTGTAATATGTGTAATGCGGTTCCAAAAATAGTTTCAACCTTAAGGGCACAACCACGTTTTTCTAGATATGATTTCGAGTGAGCAATTTATTTTGTTTTGGCGAGATTGCTACTATAATATCATCATGACTTATGAGTTCTAGCACTTCATGAAGAAGACAGGTGATACCAAGTATCTTGTGTGCTCAAATTGAGCATGATGAAGGCCCGCGATCATGTTGAAGGGAACTACCTCAGAATTTTTTGATCAAGCTCGTTGTTAAAAGGGAATTGGTTGTCCATGGCGCATTTTTATAATGTTGTTTAATGGGGAGAGGTTAAAAGCATTTAAACAAACACGAGGCATCCAACAATGTTGCCCAATCTCAACATTTTTTGAATTACATCCAAGTGGTAGTAAGAAAATTAATCTATTTGAAACAACTATTCACTTTAGTGGCAACTGCGTATCGGCAATCCTCCACGGTCTGAAAGACAATCCCCTCGTCAATTATCGGGTTGTCCTTGTCAAAGTGTATCACAATCTTATCCTCGTCTTCATCATCATATCTACATCCCATTTTAGCATCTCCACCATCCTCTTCCTCATTAGTCCCATAGTCAGGCTTAAAGTCCAGATCAACCAAATATTCCGTACTTTTCATCCGAGCAAGATCAACAGCAAACATCTGGATATGCTTTCTCATCATCGTCATCTCCAAACACAAAATCGTCCTTAGTGCCTCCCATTTCTATGTATTCGTGCTCGTTTGACAAGGCATCATGCTCAAGGGGAAGTTGGCAGTTGTGCTCGGTACAACGAGGAAAGGCTTCTCGGTTATGGTATATTGAGTTGTTTGTGTTGCAGGTGGTTGATGTCTACGCACTTCTATTCTTGTAGACAGTTGTCGGGCCTCCAAGTGCAGAGGTTTGTAGAACAGCAACAAGTTTTCCCTTAAGTGGATCACCCAAGGTTTATCGAACTCAGGGAGGAAGTGGTCAAAGGTATCCCCTCTCAAGCAATCCTGCAATCAAGATATAAGAAGTCTCTTGTGTCCCCAACACACCCAATACACTTGTCAGATGTATAGGTGCACTAGTTCGGCGAAGAGATAGTGAAATACAAGTGGTATGGATATAAGACAATGGTGCCAGAAAATAGCTTGATGACGTGGAAAAGACTAAAGGCAAACTGAAATAAAGATGGAAGCAAGCAAACATGTAACAGATCTAATTACAAACGGTGTTTCAATGCTTAGAAACAAGGCCTAGGGATCATACTTTCACTAGTGAACACTCTCATATAAATATCTTCTCTTTATGATACTACTCTGAACTACTCTCCGATTGGACACTCTAATCGATGGTAGGGCTATAACAGCACACCTCAAAGTAAGCCTTTCCCATCTAGATAACCCCACACTGTCACCTTGAGTACTAGATGGTTCCAACAAACACCATAATTTTATAAAGACATCCAACTCCAAATATAACTCATAACAAGTATTTGTAATCTCTAGCCTAAGTGCCATCATGGTGTGCACGCTGTCACTTTCACACACATGGGGAGAGCAGAGATCTATTAAAGCACTTGAGTAGCAAGGTAGATCTACTTGATTATAAAGCTCATGATCTCAATAAGAACATGCATAGAGAGAGAGAGAGATGAACGCATAGCTACCGGTAGAACCCTTAGCCTCGAGAGAGAACTACTCCCTCCTCATCATTGGAATCAACAACGTTGATGGAGATGGTGGTGGAGATCGATGGAGATGGCTCCGGGGGCACTTTCCCGTCCCGGCAGGGTGCCGGAACAGAGACTTTCTATTCCCCGAATCTCCCCTTCGGTGGTGGCGGCGCTGTGGAACTTTTTATGGTTGGAGGCTTGATTTTTTAGGGTTTCAGCCTCGGGAGGAATATATAGGCGAAGGAGGCAAGGTCGATGGCCAGCCAGGGGGCCCACACCATGCCCTGGCGTGGCCTGGGGGTACCCGCGCCTGGGGGGTGTGGCCACCCTGTGGCCCCTCTCCGACTCTCCTTCTGGCTCCGTGAGTCTTCCGAGAAAATAGGAACTTTGGCTTTTGTCCCGTCCAATTACGAGAATATTGATTTTCTGACTTTCCTGGAACCAAAAACAGCAGAAAACAGGCAACTGGCACTGTGGCACTTGTTAATAGGTTAGTCCAAGAAAGTGTATAGAAAGTACTCCAAAGTTGGAACAAAACACAAGAAAGTAGATAAAACTAAGCATGGAACATCAAAAATTATAGATATATTTGCAATGTATCAACATCCCCAAGCTTAACTCCTGCTCGTTCCCGAGTAGGTAAGTGATAAAAAAAGAATAATTTTTGAGGTGACATGCACCATCATAAACTTGATCAAAGTATTTGTAAAGCATTGAAAGCTGGGATCATAGTACTTCAATCATAATATGAAAGACAAGTTCTAGCAATAAGACAAAGAAACTATGATGCAACATGAAAAGGCATAAACAAAAGATTCATGAATAATAATGCTTTGCAAGGCGTTTGTTTGTTTCACATAAAGAAAACATAGCATAGTGGCATTCAGCTTGTCCCTCATAGAGTAGCAAACATAAATGCATAGGACACCTTCAAAGTTCATAAGAGTGACTATATACAAATAGTTTAAAACAAGCAATATCAAGTTATGCATCAATCAACTAGTCTTGGGACAATGCACATAGAACTAAGAATGGCCACTATGCTCTCAAAGTAGGTGCATAAGGTAGAAAGTGGAGACTCAATGTAATGGTGGAAGAAAGGCCTTCATAAAAGGAAGTAGGGATTCAAGTCTCATAAAGAGCTTCCAAAAATTATGGTACTTATAGCTTTCAGCTCTCAATGCCCCTATCATAAGCATCTTGAAGTGATTAAGGTTAAAGTGAACAAACTATGGTGTACATGCTTGACGAAGTATAAGTTAGAAATCTCATGTCCCTTGAATACGAGGGTCGCTCCTCATGCTACTCAAGTTTAGTCACCGGTAAGTTCTTGTCATCGTAAGTACATGTGTATCGTAGAGAACCGCCAACGAGGTACCCCTTGCCCGATGATACGGAAGAATCCCCATATCAAAATGACAAGGCAAGCAGACAATGAGCATCTCAGCAACCTTCTTATTTATCATGGGAATATGGTGCTTTTTTGTCTCTTTCCTCTTTTCATAATCTCATTTTTTGTCTTTTTCTCTTTTTTCTCAATATAGGACTCTTTTTTTATAAGAAGAATGCTTCATAGACAGCTCATTATGGTTACGCTGCAGGTTTCCACCATGTCAGCATGGATTAGACCAATGCCCAGCGTTTCTCTAACACATATACATAACTCTATGGGCTTACAAGCTCCCCTTTCATTTCACACCGACGACATCCATAGACAAAAGAGCATGATATCAACTAGGTACAAAGTACCCGTGCAATGTTGAAAGTGTTCCCCATGGAAGCATGGTTCTGCTAATCCCCAACAATAAGTGCAAGCATATACAACATAAACGACACAATGGTTCAAGTTTATTAAGGGCAAGAAAAGTAAAGTGTGCCATCAAGTTCGTGAGAGCTTTAATCACTAGTTTTCTCATAACAAGTTTAATTTGGAAGGTAAACAAAAACATGAATATACTTGGAATAGCATATGCTAGTAGGTAGGTAAGGTGGACTCTTTGGAATAACTTGGTTTAGGGAGTTGGATGCATGAGTGGAACTCATACTTGGTTGCGGAGGCTAGCAAAAGACTGGGAGCGACAAACTAAGAGAGCAATAATGGCCATAATCATGCAGAGCGACAAAACATCATTGATCAAAGCATAAAGTGATACTACAAGTTGAAAACTAAAGGATCATAAAGGCTAAGGTGACTTTGGATAGTCATAACATGGTGTGAGCATGCGCCAAGTCAACCCAAATAAAGCATCAAGGAGAATAGCATTATACTATGCTTTAATATGCTAAAACAACGCATGATTCATCCAAGGCACATTAAGCAATCTCAATTGTTTATAACAAGTCATGCTACAGCAAAGAATACTAAGCATAAAACCAAAACAATATCAAGCATGGCATGACAAAGCATAGGCCAAAATCAAAAACAAGCTCTCTTTACCACTTAAGCATGAACTTTCCTACTCTTTTCCAATCTAAACCAAACTATTTGAAAACCAATGTATGAAAGAGGGGGTCCAACCAATTTATTCAGAAAACTAAGAAAACCAAGCAAACAAAAAACCAAAACCAAAACGAAAAAGAAGACGCTCCAAGAACAACACAACTGTGCATGAAACAATAAAAATGAAGCGTTTGGAAGAAACCTGGGATTTTTATTGATGAAGAGGGGGATGCCTTGGGCATCCCCAAGCTTTGACGCTTGTACTTCTTGGATATTTCTTGGGGTGACACGCGAGGCATCCCCAAGCTTGAGCTTTAGTCCATCTTTCATCTCATTACTCATTCCTTCCATACACCTGAAATTTTTCCTTCATACAAAACTTCACACAATCTTTATTAGCAACATTAGTGCATTCAAGGTAACAAGTCTTTAGGTTCAGTTCTAACACCAATAAAACTTCCAATTAAACACAATCTACTGTAGCACTTCCCTCAAAAAGCTCAATTCCCCAAAAGAACTCAAAAAGGAACCAACAAGAAGCAAATGCAGAAAATGGCAGAAATCTGTCAAAACAGACCAGCAGGTAAAGACGAATTTTTTCGAAGACCTTCTGTTGCTCAAATCAAAAAGTATTGAACTAACGAAAGTTAGGTAACAACCTAGGTCAGAAGCATAAAACTTCACGCCTCAAAAGGACGTACAGAGATTTTACACGAATTTTTATGGTGAAGCACAGAAATCTGTTTCGGGACAGCAACTTTCCCAATCATTACTTTTCTCTCATTAGAGGTTACTCTTGGCACAAAAAGCAAAATAAAAAGGATAAGGAGCGGTTATTACAGAGATAATAACTTCAAGACTCATCTAAAACTTTTGGGTTATCTCCCAGTACTTTTCTTTAACGCCTTTAAGTTAGGCATGATAGTTTGAGAAGATGCTCACATAAGAAATATGAATTGAAGTAAAAGAGAGCATCAAGAAGCAAATTCAAAACACATTTAAGTCTGACCAACTTCCTATGCATAGGAATCTTGTCAAGAAACAAGTCATGAAAGCACAAAGCAACAAGCATAGGAAAGCAAAACAAGTGCAACTTCAAGACTTTCAACTTAAAGAGGGAAACTTAATATTGTTGAGATACATAAAACCATGTTTCTCTCTCATAATAACTTTCAGTAGCATCATTAATAAAATTAACAATATAACTATCACATAACACATTCTTATCATGAGCCACATGCATATAATAATTATTACTCTCCACATAAGCATAGTCATTCTTATTAATTGTAGTGGGAGCTAATTCAACAAAATAGCTATCATTATTATTCTCATCACCATAATCATCAAATATAGGAGGCATATTGTAATCATAATTCATTTTCTCCTCAATAGTAGGTGGGCTGAAAATATCATATTCATCATTGTAATCATCATATATTGGAGGTTTGGTATCATCATAAGCAATAGAATAGCTATCTTCTAAAGCTAGGGAACTAAAAAGATCATTTTCATAAAAACTAGCTTCCCCAAGCTTAGACTTTTCCATAGCATTAGCAATAATGGTGTCCAAAGAATTCATACTAACAACATTGCTATTAGCATGCAAATAAAGTTCCATAGGTTTTTTAATTTTCTATTCAAACACGTCATGTCCT
Organism: Avena insularis; assembly: GCA_023614405.1. Classification (NCBI taxonomy): domain Eukaryota; kingdom Viridiplantae; phylum Streptophyta; class Magnoliopsida; order Poales; family Poaceae; genus Avena; species Avena insularis. Next base: position 85,716,602 of record CM042696.1, on the reverse strand, counting down.
AACTCAAGATAAATACTATAAAGCTCTCTATTTTTTTCATTAAGCCTAACTAGGGAAACAAGAAACAAAAAGACAAAATTATAGAATCTAAAGGAAATAACTTCGAGCACTCACACCGGAGGATGTGAGTACCTTTTACCTTACCTCCCCGGCAATGGCACCAGAAAATAGCTTGATGTCTACGCACTTCTATTCTTGTAGACAGTTGTTGGGCCTCCAAGTGCAGAGGTTTGTAGAACAGCAGCAAGTTTTCCCTTAAGTGGATCACCCAAGATTTATCGAACTCAGGGAGGAAGTGGTCAAAGGTATCCCCTCTCAAGCAATCCTGCAATCAAGATACAAGAAGTCTCTTGTGTCCCCAACACACCCAATACACTTGTCAGATGTATAGGTGCACTAGTTCGGCGAAGAGATAGTGAAATAAAAGTGGTATGGATATAAGACAATGGTGCCAGAAAATAGCTTGATGGCGTGGAAAATACTAAAGGCAAACTGAAATAAAGATGGAAGCAAGCAAACATGTAACAGATCTAATTGCAAACGGTGTTTCAATGCTTAGAAACAAGGCCTAGGGATCATACTTTCACTAGTGAACACTCTCATATAAATATCTTTTCTTTATGATACTACTCTGAACTACTCTCTGGTTGGACACTCTAATCGATGGTAGGGCTATAACAGCACACCTCAAAGTAAGTCTTTCCCATCTAGATAACCCCACACTGTCACCTTGAGTACTAGATGGTTCCAACAAACACCACAATTTCATAAAGACATCCAACTCCAAATATAACTCATAACAAGTATTTGTAATCTCTAGCCTAAGTGCCACCATGGTGTGCACGCTGTCACTTTCACACACATGGGGAGGGCAGAGATCTATTAAAGCACTTGAGTAGCAAGGTAGATCTACTTGATTACAAAGCTCATGATCTCAATAAGATCATGCATAGAGAGAGAGAGATGAACACATAGCTACCGGTAGAACCCTTAGCCTCGAGAGAGAACTACTCCCTCCTCATCATGGGAATCAACAACGTCGATGGAGATGGCGGTGGAGATCGATGGAGATAGCTCAGGGGGCACTTCCCTGTCCCGACAGAGTGCCGGAATAGAGACTTTCTGCCCCCCGAATCTCCCCTTCGGTGGTAGTGGTGCTGCGGAACTTTTTGTGGCTGGAGGCTTGATTCTTTAGGGTTTCTGCCTCGGGAGGAATATATAGGCGAAGGAGGCAAGGTCGGTGGCCAGCCAGGGGGCCCACACCATGCCCTGGCGTGGCCTGGGGGTACCCGCGCCTGGGAGGGTGTGGCCACCCTGTGGCCCCTCTCCGACTCTCCTTCTGGCTCCGTGAGTCTTTCGGGAGAATAGGAACTTTGGCTTTTGTCCCGTCCAATTCCAAGAATATTGATTTTTTGACTTTGCTAGAACCAAAAACAGCAGAAAACAGGCAACTGGCACTGTGGCACTTGTTAATAGGTTAGTCCAAGAAAGTGTATAGAAAGTACTCCAAAGTTGGAACAAAACACAAGAATGTAGATAAAATCAAGCATGGAACATCAAAAATTATAGATACATTTGCAATGTATCAGTGGTCCAAAATCATTGACGACAGTCTCTTCCCTAGTTTCTTTATTAACAATGTGGACAAAAACATCAACACAGTCCTAGTCCCCAGATGTTTAACCCACATCATTTCGAGGGCCCCATCGTTCCTAATATCTCAGAAAGTCCGAGAATTTGTGTTGTAGTACCTGGATACGAATTCCTAGTTCTGGCTAATCAGGAACTTGTCAAATTCCGTGTACAAGTCACATAGAGTTAGATCTATCATGTCTACTCTCTGTCGATAATAAAAACTAACACTAACTACAATTCTACCACCGGGTAAGGTTTCAGTCTAACACCAGTGCCAAATATTTAGTAGGAAACTAGATGAGGCGGACGTCCTATGGTTATGAACACACATCCTTGCTATTATGACTGGACTAGAGTCGCTAATTGAAAAGGTAAGTGATGACATTACAGTTCTTATCCTTTAGGAAGGACGAAAGGCACATTCACCAGGCTCCAGAGCTCCAGGTCTTTGTTCCCCGCACCCTCTTCATGTGTGTCACCCTCGCCCATGCTCTCCAGCCTTACAAGATCCATCTCCGCGAGCTCCTATCGTGCAAGATCCATCTTTGTGTCAGATCCGCTTCACGTCCACCGTCGTGGTTGTGCGACCAATGGTCGGGTCAGTTTATTTCTTTTGGCCTCCTAACCATGCCAGGACAGGTCACGTCGGGAAGGAAAGAGCGAAGGAAGGGACGGTGGTGAGGCGACGAACAGAGCTAGAGGGAGGGCGGTGCAGGTTCGGGGTGGTGCACGCCGGAACGTTTTGGCGGGGGAACAGGGGCGGAGCCCAATAGGCCCACCCTGATGCATAAGAATATGGGTCCAAAATATTTTTACTAGTACCTGGTACCTAAAATAAGGCTTGTGCATCAGGTTGGGCCAGAATGTGTGCATCAGGGTGGCCCAGGATAACAGCCTTGAGGCAGGCTGCTCGGTCAAACATGAAAATGCGAAAGCCAACGCCCGCGTCCTGCACGATCGAGGTTGTGTCCTCTTTTTTTCCAAATTTCTCTAGCATGTACCTGGAAAAAAAGAGGGAAGGTTTGGAGAAAAAAATAAAAGGTTCAATACTGATTGGTTTGATAAATTTGGAAGTTGGCTTGAATATAGTGAAGACAAGGACACAACATATTTTTTCGTTGTTTCTTGTTTAGGGACTGTGGCAGCAAGAAATAAGTTGGGTATGAGGCATTTGTTGTGAACGGTTCGAATAGCTGGCACATGAAGGTGAGGCTAAAAGATCATGTTGGTGATGTGGATAGTGTCCATAATCAAGCAATGAAAAAATGTGTTGATTTGCTAAAGAGAGACCGACACATTGATGTAGCTATTAATATTCAAAGTGAAGCCGCGAAGAAAGCTTATTTTACTCGACTAAATGCCTCAATTGACACACCCAGATTGCTTCTCAAGCAAGGATTTCCTTTTCGAGGCCATGATGATTCAAACAACTCCCACAATAAAGGTAATTTCTTGGAAGTTCGTGACTTCTTAGCTGAGCATGATCGAATTGTAGGCAAGGCTATGGGAAAAGATGCTACAAATAATGCTAGGATGGGGTCTCCAGAGGTCCAAAAAGATATTGCTGAAGGTTTTGCACATGTGATAGTCCAATCTATTCTCAAAGAATTTGTAAATAATGTGTTTTGTTTGATTGTCGATGAATCTAGGGATGTTTCTTGAAAAGAATAGATGGCAGTGATCTTACGATATGTTGATAGTTCTGGAGATTGTAAAGAAAGTTTTGTTGGTCTTGTTCATGTGAAAGAAAGAACTTCTTCGTACCTCAAGACTGCAATTGATTCTTTATTTGCAAAATACAAGTTGAGTTACAATCAAGTGAGAGGACAAGGATATGATGGTGCTAGCAATATGCGAGGTCAGTTCAATGGCCTCAAATCACTTATAATGAGAGAAAATAGCACAACTTATTATGTCCATTGTTTTTCTCACCAACTTCAGTTAGTTGTTGTGGTTGTGGTAAGAAAGCATAAAGAAGTTAGTAATTTATTTAGTATGATTACTACCTTGTTAAATGTGGTGGATGGATCTGCCAAGAGAAGGGACATGATTAGAGATATCAATCTTGAAGAAATGAGCAAATCTTTAGGATGTGGGCAGCTTACAACAAGTACATGACTAAATCAAGAGAAATGCCTTCAGATACCTGGAGACACTCGTTAGGGTTCTCATGCTAAAACACTCAAAAGTTTGGTTGACTTGTTTCGATCAGTTATTAAAGTTTTAGAATTTGTGGGAGAAGAAGACACCCACAAAACAAATAGAGACCAAGGAAATAGTATTCTAGTGTACTTCTAGTCTTTTGATTTTTTCTTACATTTGCATCTCATGTTGAAAATTCTTACAAGTACAAATACACTATCATTAGCATTGCAGCGGAAGGATCAAGAAATAGTAAATGCCATGAAATGTGTGAAGTCAACTAGAACTGTTTTGAATGAGCTTAGAGAACATGGATGGGAATCTATACTAGTTGAAGTTTATGGTTTTTGTGATAAGAACGAGATTGGGGAGTTGGACATGGAAGAAGCCTATGTTAATCCAAAAAAGAGAAGACAAGCAACAGAAATTACCAACAAGTGTCACTATCAAGTTGATTGCTTTAATGATGTTTTTGATTGGTTAGTTCAAGAGCTTGATGGTCGGTTCAATGATACATCATCCAACTTGCTTGTTTGGTCAACGGCTTTGAGTCAAAGGGACTCATTTCGTGATTTTAATTTGGAGAGTTTGATAAACTTGGCTAAACTATATCCTCAAGATTTTGATTCTGGAGAACTGAGCGATCTTGATAAGGATATACGTCTCTATATTGCTTATGTATGCACAGATGACAACTTTTCCAACATAGAAACAATCACTGAGCTTTCTAAGAAAATGGTGGAGACACGGAGGCATATCATGTGTCCTTTGTTTTATCGGTTGTAGAAACTAGTGATTGTTTTGCCTGTTGCCACTGCTACAGTTGAGAGGTGCTTTTCAGCTATGAAACTAGTGAAAACATTTTTGCGCAATTGCCTCAATGATGATAGCTTGAGTGATGATGTTATTTGTTATGTGGAGAAAGAAGAAATGAATAAAGTCACCAATGATCAAGTGGTTAAGTATTTCATGGCATTGAAGAATCGATTGTACTAAAATAGTAAAAGGTAATGTGAAAAGTTTAGCTACTTGATTACTACAATTTTATTCATTCTACTATGTTCCACTTGAAAACCGAATCTACTTTTCATTGCAGGTTATTGAGCTTTGCTGAGTTGTTGTTCGATGATTTATTCTGGAATTTGAAAATGCAAGACATCTTTTCCAAGTAACTTTGTCCTTTGTGTTCATCAATATAGTAGGCATCTTCATATTTTTATTACTTGATCTTTTTTATGTATACATTGTCGCTTATTATGTCACATTATCTATGTTAGATGATAACAACCACACTTTTATATAGTAGATTGTTGCTTGAAAATTTTATGCCATAATAAGTGGTGCATCAGGTTGAGTTGAGCTCCAGCTCCGCCCCTGCGGGAAATGGACGAGAACAGTGGAGCGGGGTGGGCGGTGGAGCGGGGAAATATGGGAAATTACGGAATAATATGGGCTCGGATCCTCGAACCTGGGATGCATGCGGTCGATAACTCGGATGGCAGGTCCCGCTCATCAGTATAATTGTCCGAACAACGGCTGCGCGTGATGAGACCCACGTGTAAGAAACCGAGTTAACCATACGGCAAGATAGAGAGGGGAAACAACGGCTGCCGTCAAATGAAACTAGGGGCGCGGATGTAACGGAACCGCGTCGGTTGATGGTATATCTGCAATTGCCCGATTTGTAGTGGCACAAATATCAATTTTTGAGTGAACTGAGGACACAGTCGTAAGAAACCCTATTATCTATGGTCAACTATTATTGGTAGGAAGGAGGGTGTGGTAATTAATGCAACATTTTTATCGAAGAGAAATCATTGCGATGAAAATGGGTGTTTTGACCTTGGATGAAATCATAAAAATGCAATAAAATATGATTTAAATTAGTAATGAAGAAACATAAACAAGTTAAACCACATTTACAATGTTATGGATATGGATTAAGATAGTTTTATGAGGGCACACAAATTAGTACAAATTCCACCAGACCATTAACTGTTACATCATCGAGTCGATCCCTAACAAAGATGTCAGGAAGATGGTAGTTCTGCTCATGGGCAATGAAGAGACACCAAAACAAACTTTATACATGAGAATTCATAGGATCGGCATATGTTCCTGAGTGTAAGTATCCTGATGTATCTCACTCCTATATGACCAACGCACACTCCAGCAACATGTACTCTTGTTTAAACAAGGTGTGGAGACATCTGCATTTGTAATTTGTAGTAATCGATATACTAGCCTAGCATGCTATAAGAAAATACATACCGAGTCACACATCCTTACGTAGCTTTGGGAATACATGTCCCTATATAGCTAGTTGTGTGTGATCGATGCATTGCTTCACCCACCGAGCATTTGTTGCATGTCTCTGCTTGATAGTCGATTAATACAGATATTACACCGACACTCTCTCACTGTTAGGAATAGGAAGCTGATTTTTATTTTCATGGGACTAATGTACGCCCGCGGGGTAGGAAGCAGACCCACCGTAGGATCTTAAGCAGGCAGCGCGCCCGCCTGGGTCATCAATTTTCGTTAATTGAGGACCTGTTTGCATGCTTCCGTGAAGCCCGATTTGATTTGCATGCTTCAAGTATAATTGAAATTTGCTTCCATCTTAAAGACTTCTCTAATGTAATGATTGGTTCCCTAAATAATATTATGTTTCCATGCATAGAAAAATTGCTTCATTGCAAATAAACTATGCTTCCATCTAATAGAAAATTGTGTGCACGTATAAGATATATTTTGAACTACAAGTCGAGAATTGCTTGCAATAAATTGGGAGTATGTTTCCCTCTAACCAAAAAGTATCACCACGAAAAATCACATACATGTTTCAAACAAAATAGGGTCTGCTTCCGACTAGCTAGAAATCTGCTTCCAAATAAACAGATATTTACATTATCAACTCTCTACTACGATGTTATAATTATAAATTACTGGAAGTTTGTTTCCAATATAAATGAAAGTCATCTTCCATCGCCTTCATTTCTAGACTACATATTTTGCTTCCGTACAAATGAAATTCAGCTTCCACGGTCCTTCATCGCTAGACTACGTATTTGAAACGAAGTGCAGCAAATGACTTTTCAGAACACAGTTCCTTTCATCTTGCATCATTTTCTACAAAAGGGTCGACTATAAAATGAAGAGTTGTAGCAGCATTTAGGTGGAACAGATGTCCTCATGTCATAGAGGTGATAACATACATCATGTGCAACGCAAATGAGAAAACGTTCTTTTAAAGGCATACCTCCTTCGTACATGGAAACAAATATATAAACTAAAGATGCATGGTTGTATTCAAGCAATCCATATAGCCGTAAGAAAGCATATATGTAGTATATATCAAGCACAGAATACCTAGATATAAAGCATGATACAAGGTGCCATCAACGCATAATAAATTTGCAAGTAGCATTGAAAAATTTGTACTAGAAAAATGATATGAATGATGAGTACAAGGATTTAGTTGAAAATAAAATTTGGCACTTAGTACCTCATAAACAAGACATTAATCTCATAGGTTGTAAATGGGTTTATAGGATTAAAAGGAAAGCATATGACACCATTGATAGATACAAAGCTAGGTTAGTAGCGAAGAGTTTCAAACAATATTATGACATAGATTATGATTTAGTCCGGTTGTTAAATCTGCTCCTATATTAGACTTGTTTTAGCTGTCTCGATGTCCAAAGGATTGAGCTTAAGGCAAGTAGATGTGAAGAACGCGTTTCTCCATGGTGTTATTGAAGAGGAAGTGTACATGAAGCAATCACCTAGATATGAAGATCCTAAACCACCATATCATGTGTGCAAATTGGATAAATCACTATACGGTCTCAAGCAAGCACCAAGTGTATGGTTTGCAAAATTAAGTTCAAAACTTTAGGAACATGATTTTATACCATCCATGGCTGACACGTCACTATTTACCTATAACAAGTCCGGTATCACAATTTTTTTATTGGTATATGTCGATAATATCATTGTCACTAGCTCCTACAACAAGGCTATTACTACACTTCTTCAAGATTTGAGTGTCTCATTTGCAAAGGATCTGGCAGACCTGCACTATTTTTTTGGAATATAAGTTAAGAAAATTAATGGTGTTACACTACCCAAGAAAAGTATGCTTCTGACTTGTTAACTAGAGTTGGCATGAAGGATTCCAAAATTCCTCCAACACTATTTGACATGGGCATACCTTATAGGTACTCGAGTTTGGCATATACGGTCCAGTCTAGCAGAAGCCCACGATGTTACCAGGGCCCAATCAAGGATTCAAGTGACCTAAGGAGACTCCGACTGCTTGCGGCACACGGCGAGCTCAAGATAGAAAGTTTAAAGGGAAAAAACTAACTTGTAACCGACTCGACCTGCTATCCCGAGACCTAGCCTATCTATATAAAAGCTAGGAGGGGGCGGCGAGGAGGATAATCACAACCCTAGTTTCAACGCTATCGCCAGATTGCATCTACGCACCCCCTGTAAATTTTGACTCCCTCGATAATTCCAAGAGCAGACAAGCAGGAGTAGGGTCATCTACAAGGCCTGAATCTGGGTAAAACTTGCATCCATGTGTGCTTGTTTGCTAGCCGATTGATGCCTCCAGCGCTCCCCTCTTCTCTAAAACCCAAGTCCATAACAATGGGCATTGATGAGTTTAACTCTCATCAATTGGCGCCGTCTGTGTGAAGCTGTCAGCTGCATAAGGAGACCCCCTTGGACCGGATGACTATACAAGATACAAAAGCATTGTTGGAGCACTCCAATATTGACTCTCCCAAGGTCAAATATTGCCTTCTCTTTCAATAAGGTATGTCAGTATTTGCATGCACCGACTATCATTCATTGAACTATTGTGAAGAGGATATTAAGGTATATTAGAGGAACTACAAGTCTTGGGTTAACCTTTATAAAATCCTCCTCTACTCTAGTAAGTGCATTCTCAGATGCTAACTGGGCAGGGTGTGATGGCAGAAGGTCCACGTAAGGTTTTGTTGTTTATTTTGGTCCTAATTTAATCTCTTGGAGTGCTAGAAAACAAGCAACAATCTCTAGATCAAGCACATAGGCTGAATACAAGGCTGGAGCAAATGCTACAACTTAATATGGATATAATCTCTTTTGAGAGAACTTGGTATTAAAACAAAGCAAACTGCATGTCTATGGTGTGATAACATGAGAGCTACTTATCTTTCTGTTAATCATGTGTTTCATGCAAGATCAAAACATATTGGGATAGACCTTCATTTTGTAAGAGAAAGAGATGCTAGTAAATAGCTTGACATCCGCTTCATTTCTTCAAAGGATGAGATGGCAGATGGTTTCAGTAAGGCCTTTGATACCTTTGATCCGGATTATGGATGTAGTATAGCTTCTTTTTCCCTAGTAGACCTAGGTTTATCGAATCCTTGGGAATTAAAGTGTAGTGAAGTTACTTTAACGGACCTTCGGGAGTTTTAGAATTCCTTTTGTGTTTTTATCAGACCAAAAGTTTGCGTCTTTTTGTTGTTGTCGATGATGGAGAGAGAGGGCCTAGGGCATTCGGTTTCACCTGTAGCTATGCAAAACATCTGATGGGAATAAAAGATAGAAATAAAGTATGCATGTAATTGTTAGAGCAAGATAAATTATATGTGGGCAGTGCATCCATAATTGCTATTGCCTCCGCAACCGCTTATAGCAATAACCTACTAGTCTCATTCATAAAAGAAAGAGAACTAATGATATGCATAGAGATGTCACTATTGATCCCAAGTAAATCCCTCACATACAGTCGTACTACCTTTTCTGTCACTAGGGTTTCCAGCCTGCAGATTAGTCATTACTCATACTCCCTATACCTGGCTCAATCCTCGGGATCTTGGGTACCTGAAAAGTCCTTAGATTGAGGCAAGAGAGGATACCATAATCATCATGTCATAGAAACTAATACATGATCCCATCTATGATAAATAACATGCACAAAAAGCTACATGGCTAGGACAAAGCCCTTAGCCCAAGGAGAATTACTCACACATAGAGATGAGATCAAAGATCATAAACATTATAGTAGAAATCATAAGATTGATAGCAAATAATCTTACAATATCGCCAATCGAAGAAGAGATCTACTATTACAAGTGGTGGAATCTAGCTATGATGGTGGAGAGATTAGATCTAAGTCTATTCCTCCGGCGGCTCGTCGGTGTTGTGGATGGAGATCTGGGGGTGGCTGATGGTTTCTGCGAGCGCTCCTTTCTCGTCGTCTGAGGCCTCTTTATATACGGGTCCCTTCACGAAAGTTGTTCTGTTTGACCTAGCGGCACCGATGGCAACTATACGGCCGGAATTTTATTCCGGTCATATAGTTGGTCGTTAAAGCGTCTACCTCCGACCCACGACTCTAGGTTTCTTCTGGTTGTTGGAAATCTCGTATCTTTGACTTTAATATAGTGATTCCTATCATCAAACGTCATTATCTGCGCAAGAAAAAAATAGAAAGAAAGGATTGCATACCCCTTTGAATATTAGGCATTAGTGGCAGGGTTTAGAGAGATATTTTATCAAAAATGTGAAGAATATCCTGTTTAAATATGGACGTAGATGGCTATATTTCAGGGCCATTAGCCTTACCTAGGCGGCCGTTTGAGATGTTCAAATACAATCTCAACCTTAAGGAAGGTTGTGATTGAGGAGGGGTGTTGGAAATACTTGTACACGGTTTGGTCCCGGTTTCCATATGTTACGTACCACCATATGTTATACACATGAAGAGTTGTAAAGATAATAAGGAGATAGAAATAGATTGTTAACATATTGTAAAAGATCTGATCATGGTGATAAGATCAGATCGATCCCTCCTCTCTCTCTCTCTCTCTCTCTCTCGATGTAATCTCTACCTATTGTGGCCTTTATAAACACGCACCCGATCCCGAAACAAAGGACATCGTTGCACAAACTATCATATCCTTAACCCGACTGACACTGAAGCAACGTGTCTGAATCTTCAAGTCGAACTGCAACGGACCATGGAGGACCATGAGATTGTCAAGCTACAGAGGAACGTCATGAAACATAGGACTGCGTCGATGTCTATGCTTTGTGATGTGTATACTAGAGTACACAGACTCACCATGAATTTGAATGTGATGTATGCAGAGCAAGATGATAGCTTGGATAGGATAGAGGAGACCATAGTAAGCACCAAGCGTAAGTCAAAGCCGATGGCGGCGTCCAAGCCCAAGTTCACGATGCCGGTGGACTCCAACAAAACCACAGAGTTCTAGATCTTCTCCTTCTCAAGGCCGCACATGAGCGCATCCACCTCTCGTGGTTCTCCTTCTTCTGATGGTTAGTATCCACCTTTTCCGTGGCATCGCCGTTGCCGCTCATCCTCCCCGCTCGATGAGGTCCCGTAGGTGCGCTTGGAGCTCGGCCACCATGTGAGACCCTAGCGCATGGCTTAATAGGATTGATAGGATACTCATACCAACAAGTTGCAACTTTTCCTATGTGAGACCCTAGCGCATGGCTTAATAGGATTGATAGGATACTCATACCAACAAGTTGCACCTTCTTTTTTGAAAGCTCATTCGAAAAGAACTCTAAGGTTAAGTATGCTTAGCCTAGAGCAATTGTAGGATGGGTGACCGACCGAAAAGTGGGTACCGGTGCACGAGTGAGGACAAAGTGCGTAGAAAATACTAGTGTTGGTCTGTGTGGCTAGTCTAGATATCCCTATTAAGCTGCCAGGAGTGACACCCCCGTGGCCCAGTGGACGGGGTGTTACAAAGTGGTATTAGAGCCCATCCTCGTGGTTACACGGGCGTGTGCAGGTTAGTGGCGGACATTTTGGAGCATGGCGTGTGTGGTCCAGAGTGGACACGGCATGGCACATGTGCCGGCACTAGACGCACAGACGTGTGCCAAGAGGGGACGTTCCTGGCTTGTGGTTGATTGACGAGAGCGTCGATCTTCAAAGGGTGGGTGGGTGTGAGACCCTAGCGTATGGCTTAATAGGATTAATAGGGTACTCATACCAGCAAGTTGCAACTTCTTTTTCGGAAGCTCATTCAAAAATAACTCTAAGATTAAACGTGCTTGGCCTAGAGCAATTCTAGGATGGGTGACCGACCAGGAAGTGGGTACCGGATGCGCACGAGTTAGGACAAAGTGCGCAGAAAAGACTAGTGTTGGTTTGTGGGGCCAGTCTAGATATTCTATTAAGCTACCAGGAGTGACACCCCCGGGGCCTAGTGGATGGGGTGTTACACGCCATCGATGATGCCAGCGGCCTATCGAGGTGCGACAGCATGGAGCGTGGTGGCGAAGTGGTTCGTGGTCCGTCGAGGTGCAGTGGCGTCATTGCTAACTAGATAAATCACTACTGAGGTTAGAGGTGATTAGATGCAAGAAATCATCTATGCGTATGTTATTGATACATTACAAATGTATCTATAATTTTTGATGTTCCATGCTTGGTTTTATCCACTTTATTGTGTTTTGTCCACACTTTGGAGTACTTTTCATATGATTTCTTGGACTAACCTATTAACAAGAGTCACAGTGCCAGCTGCCTGTTTTCTACTGTTTTTGGTTTCAGGAAAGTCAGAAAATGAATATTCTCGGAATTAGACGGGACAAAAGCCAAAGTGCCTATTTTTCCGGATGTCATCAAGTGCCAGAATACGAGACGAAGAGGGGCCAGGGAGCCACCACACCACCTGGCCGCGCGGCCAGGCCTGGCCCGCGCCAGGGGGTGGTGTGGCCGCTCCCGGCACCCCCTCGGCCTCTCCTTCCGCCTATATATTACCCTCAGGACGAAAACCCTAAGGGCCCGATCAAAAATCCACGAAAGAGTTCAGAGTCATCATCTCCATCCCTAGATCGAGGGATCAAGCTCTTCCCTGCACCCGGAGAGGGGAATTCACCCTAGAGGCCTTCTTCATCACCATGCAAGCCTCCGGTGTGATGCGTGAGTAGTTCATCCTTGGACTACGGATCCATGTAGTAGCTAGATGGCTGGTTCTCCTCCTTTGTGCTCTCATGTCTAGATCTTGTGAGCTCCGTTCATGATCAAGATCATCTATTTGTAATTCTTCATGTTGTGTTTGTGGGGATCCGATGGATATTGAGATGCTATCTCAGATTGATTATTGATTCTATCATGTCTTTGTTATTTGTGATCTTGCATGCTTTCCGTTGTTAGTAGCTATCTTGGCCAAGTAGATGCTAGCAACTCCAAGAGTTAGTATTTATGCTCGATAGTGGGTTCATGCCTCGTAACTGGGAAGTGACAGAAATCTCTAAGGTACTAGATGTGCTGTTGCTACTAGGGAGAAAACAACAATCCTTTGTTCATAGAACAATCGTATTGTTTACTTTACACGTAGTTCGTAAAGCAATAATCTATTGCTTGCAACTTAATACTGGAGGGGGTTCGGATGATAACCTGAAGGCGGATTATTAGTCATAGATGCAGTTGGATGGCGGTCTATGTATTATGTTGTAATGCCCAATCAAGTCTCAAAGGAGTCAAGATGATTAGTATATGCATGTATTGCTTTCTCGGTGTTTGTCAATTGCCCCGCTGTAATTTGTTCACCCAGGATGTTATCTATCTAAGGAGAGCCACCTCTAGTGAACTATGGATCCCGGTCCTTTTCTTTACATATAATCTATAAACTGTTTACTGCTTTGTGTTTACTTTCTGCAAAATATAACTTCTTTCCATTCAATACGTTTAATCCTTTGTTTTCCGCAAAACACGGTGAGATTGACAACCTCATCGCAAGTTGGGGACAAAGTTCTGTGGTTGTGTTGTGCAGGTCTCCATGTTGCTACTAGCACCGGTAGTGCGCCCTGCCAAAGCTCAGCTAGTAAAACCTTTGGGGTGTTTCCTTGCTCCTACTGGTTCGATTAAACCTTGGTTTCATAACTGAGGGAAACTTGCTGCTGTGCTCATCATACCTTCCTCTTGGGGTTCCCAACAAGCTCTACATCAACACCGCCATCAAGCATTTTTCTGGGCGCCGTGCATTGAGCCATCAAGCATTTTTCTGGCGCCGTTGCCGAGGAGTCAAGGACATCTTCACAAGGGGAGTCCCTCATAACCAATCTCTTTACTTTGATATTTTTGTTTTGCTTAGTTTCTTTTTGCTTTGTTTGCTTGTTTTGTTATTCAAAAACACAAAAAAATTAGTTTTACTAGTTTGCTTTCTTATTTGAAAACCCAAAAAAATGACTACTCTTGAAAACACTAAGTTGTGTGACTTCACTAGCACCAACAACAATGATTTTATGAGCACACCTATTGCTCCACCTGTGCCTGAAGATACTTTCTTTGAGATAAAACCTGCTTTGCTCAATCTTGTTATGAGAGAACAATTTTCTGGTATTGGTAATGAAGATGCTGCTTCCCATCTAAATAACTTTGTTGAACTTTGTGAGATGCAAAAGTATAGGGATATAGATGGTGATATTATTAAGCTGAAATTGTTTCCTTTCTCTTTGAGAGGAAAAGCTAAAGAATGGTTGAATTCCTTAACTAGGAATAGTATTGATTCTTGGATTAAATGCAAAGATGCTTTCATTGGAAAATACTATCCTCCTGCTAAGATTATATCCATGAGAAGTGAAATAATGAAGTTTAAACAACTTGATAATGAGCATGTTGCTCAAGCTTGGGAAAGAATGAAATCTTTGGTAAAGAATTGTCCCACTCATGGACTGACTGCTTGGATGATCATCCAAACTTTTTATGTAGGATTGAACTATTCTTCAAGGAACCTATTGGATTCTACTGCTGGAGGTACCTTTATGACCATCACTTTGGGTGCTGCAACAAAACTTCTGGACAATATGATGGTTAATTATTCTGAATGGCATACGGAGAGAGCTCCACAAGGCAAGAAGGTAAATTCTGTTGAGGAAACTTCCTCCTTGAGAGATAAGATTGATATTATTATGTCTATGCTTGTTAATGGGAAAGCCCATATTGATCCAAATAATATTCCTTTAGCCTCTTTGGTTGCTCAAGAAGAGCAAGTTGATGTGAACTTCATAAGAAATAACATTTTTGGCAACAATGCTTATGGTAATAATGCTTATAGGAACAATTTTGGTAACAACAATTATAAGCCATCTCCTCCCAACAATAGTAATACTTATGGAAATTCTTACAACAATAATAAGAGTGCTCCCTCTAAACTTAAAGTTATGCTTAAAGAGTTTATTAGTAAACAAACTGCCTTCAATAAAACTATTGAGGAAAAACTCTCTAATGCTGAAAGAAATATAGCATATTTAGCTGAAGCTCAAACTACTTTGAATAAAATGGCTGCTAAACCTGAAATTAATGAGAATCCCTTTGTAGCTACTAATGCTATACAAGTAAGAATTGATGAAAATGTTAGACTATTAGCTGAATTACATGCTAAGTGGGAAAGAGAAGATGAAATTGCTAGAAACATTAGTGTTTCTACTATTACCAGTACTAGTGTTGAGGCTAATAATAGTTCTACTACTTTAGATGATAAATTTGATTTTGATCTTGATGGTTGTAACATCTCTGAAGTTATTAAGTTCCTACAAAAGCTTACTAAAGGTCCTAATGCTAGTGCTATGAACATGGCCTTTACAAAACACATTACCGATGCTCTCATAAAGATTAAAGAAGAAAAGAGGAAACATAAAGCTTCTATTCCTATAAAACAAGAAGATGGTTGGGAACCCATCATTAATATGAAAGTAAATGACTTTGATTTCAAAGCTTTATGTGATCTTGATAGTAGTGTTTCTATTATGCCTAGAAGGATTTATGATATGCTTGATTTGCCTCCTCTTGAAGATTATTATTTGAATGTCCCACTTGATGATAATGCTAAAAAGAAACTCATGGGGAGTCTTAATGATGTTCTTATTATGGTTAACAATTCCTATGTCCCCGTTGATTTCTATGTTTTGGATGTTGAATACAATGCTTCTTGTCCTATTACTTTGGGAAGACCTTTTCTTAAAACTGGTGGTGCCATCATTGATATGAAAGAAGGCACCATTAAATATCAATTCCCACTCAAGAAAGGTATAGAACACTTCCCTAAAAAGAGATAAAATATTTCTTTTGCTTCTCCTATGAAAACAAAATTTGGTCTTAATGCTTCTTCATTTGAGAACACTTGATTCTTTCTTTGCTTCTTATGCCTAACTTAAAGGCGTTAAAGAAAAGTACTTATTGGGAGATAACCCAAAAGTTTTATATGAGTCTTGGAAGTTATTACCTCTTTAATAACCTCTCCTTATCCTTTTTATTTGCTTTTTGTGTCAAGAGTAACCTCTAATGAGAGTGAAGTAATGATTGGGAAAGTTGTTGTCCCGAAACAGATTTTTGTGCTTCACCGTAAAAATTCGTGAGAGATCTCTGTATGTCGCATTGAGCTGTGATTTTTTGTGCTTCTTCCCTAGGTTGTTATCTAACTTTCGTTAGTTTAACACTTTTTTATTTGAGGAACAGAAGGTCTTCGAAAAAATTCTTCTTTACCTGCTGGTCTGTTTTGATAGATTTCTGCCATTTTCTGCATTTGCTTCTTGTTGTTTCCTTCTTGAGTTCTTTTGGGGAATTGAGCTTTTTGAGGGAAGTGCTACAGTAGCCAGTGTTCTCGTGGAAGTTTATTTGGTGTTAGAACTGAACCTTAAGACCTTTTATCTTGAGTGCAGTAATGTTGCTAATAAAGATTGTGTGAAGTTTTGTATGAAGAAAATTTTTCACGTGTATGGAAGGAATGAGTAATGAGATGAAGGATAGACTAAATCTCAAGCTTGGGGATGCCACGCGTGTCACCCTAAGAAATATCCAAGAAGTACAAGCGTCAAAGCTTGGGGATGCCCAAGGCATCCCCTTCTTCATCAATAAAAATTCCAGGTTTCTTTCAAACGCTTCATTTTTATTGTTTCATGCACAGTTGTGTTTTTCTTGGAGCGTCTCCTTTTTCATTTTTGTTTTGGTTTTTAGTTTCCTTGGTTTGCTTAGTGTTCTGAATAAGTTGGTTGGACCCCCTCTTTCATACATTGGTTTGCAAATAGTTTGGTTTGGTTTGGAAAAGAGTAGGAAAGTTCATGCTTATGTGGTAAAAAGAGCTTGTTTTTGACTGTGGCTTATGCTTTGTCATGCCATGCTTGATATTGTTTTGTCTTTATGCTTAGTATTCTTTGCTGTAGCATGACTGGTTATAAACAATTGAGATTGCTTCATGTGCCTTGGATGAATCATGCGTTGTTTTAGCATATTAACGCATAGTATAGTGGTATTCTCCTTTGATGCTTTATTTGGGTTGACTTGGCGCATGCTCACACCATGTTATGGCTATCTCAAGTCACTGTAGCCTTTATGATCCTTTAGTTTTCAACTTGTAGTATCACTTTATGCTTTGATCAATGATGTTTTGTCACTCTGCATGATTATGGCCATTATTGCTCTCTTAGTTTGTCGCTCTCAGTCTTTTGCTAGCCTCCACAACAAAGTATGAGTTCCACTCATGCATCCAACTCCCTAAACCAAGTTATTCCAAAGAGTCCATCATACCTACCTACTAGCATATGCTATTCCAAGTATATTCATGCTTTTGTTTACCTTCCAAATTAAACTTGTTATGAGAAAACTAGTGATTAAATCTCTCATGAACTTGATGGCATACTTTACTTTACTTGCCCTTAATAAACTTGAACCATTGTGTCTTTTATGTTGTATATGCTTGCACTTATTTGTTGGGAATTAGCAGAACCATGCTTTCATGGGGAACGCTTTCAACATTGCACTTGGTACTTGTACCTAGTTGATATCATGCTCTTTTGTATATGGATGTCGTGATTGTGAAATGAAAGGGGAGCTTGTAAGTCCATGGAGTTATGTATATGTGTTAGAGAAACGCCTGGGCCGCTGGTCTAATCCATGCTGACATGGTGGAAACCTGCAGCGTAACCATAATGAGCTGTCTATGAAGCATTCTTCTTATAAAAAAAGAGTCCTATCTTGAGAAAAAAGAGAAAAGAGAAAAAAAAGATATTATGAAAAGAGGAAAGAGAGAAAAAAGCACCATATTCCATGGTAAATAAGAAGAATGCTGAGATGCTCGTTGTCTGCTTGCCTTGTCATTTTGATATGGGGATTCTTCCGTATCATCGGGCAAGGGGTACCCTGTTGGCGGTTCTCTATGATACACATATACTTACGATGACAAGAACTTAACGGTGACTAAACTTGAGTAGCATGAGGAGCGACCCTCGTATACAAGGGACATGAGATTTCTGACTTATACTTCGTTAAGCATCTACACCATAGTTTGTTCACTTTAACCTTAATCACTTCAAGATGCTTATGATAGGGGCAATGAGAGCTGAAAGCTATAAGTACCATAATTTTTGGAAGCTCTTTATGAGACTTGAATCCCTATTTCCTTTTATAAAGGCCTTTCTTCCACCATTATATATTGAGTCTCCACCTTCTACCTTTATGCACCTACTTTGAGAGCATAGTGGCCGTTCTTAGTTCTATGTGCACTGTCCCAAGACTAGTTGATTGATGCATAACTTGATATTGCTTGTTTTAAACTATTTGTATCTAGTCACTCTTATGAACTTTGAAGGTGTCATATGCATTTATATTTGCTACTCTATGAGGGACAAGCTGAATGCTATTATGCTATGTTTTCTTTATGTGAAACAAACAAACGTCTTGCAAAGCATTGTTATTCATGAATCTTTTGTTTGTGCCTTTTCATGTTGCATTATAGTTTCTTTGTCTTATTGCTAGAACTTTGTCTTTCATGTTATGATTGAAGTACTATAATCCCAGCTTTGAATGTTTTACAAATACTTTGATCAAGTCTTTGATGGTGCATGTCACCTCAAAAATTATTCTTTCTTTTTATCACTTACCTACTCGAGGACGAGCAGGAGTTAAGCTTGGGGATGTTGATACATTGCAAATGTATCTATACTTTTTGATGTTCCATGCTTGGGTTTATCCACTTTCTTGTGTTTTGTCCACATTTTGGAGTACTTTTCATATGATTTCTTGGACTAACCTATTAACAAGAGCCACAAATACCGCCTGCTTTTCTGCTATTTTTGGTTCCAGGAAAGTCAGAAAATGAATATTCTCGGAATTGGACGGGACAAAAGCCAAAGTGCCTATTTTTTCGGATGTCATCAAGTGCCAGAATACGAGACGGAGAGGGGCCAGGGAGCCACCACACCACCTGGCCATGTAGCCAGGCCTGGCCCATGCCAGGGGGTGGTGTGGCTGCTCCCGGCACCCTCTCGGCCTCTCCTTCTGCCTATATACTGCCCTCGGGAAGAAAACCCTAAGGGCCCGATCAAAAATCCACGAAAGAGTCTATAACCGCCGTCATCTCCATCCCTAGATCGGGAGGGATCTGAAGCTCTTCCCAAGACTCGCCGGAGGGGAATTCACCCTGGAGGCCTTCTTGATCACCATGCAAGCCTCCGGTGTGATGCGTGAGTAGTTCATCCTTGGACTACGGATCCATGTAGTAGCTAGATGGCTAGTTCTCCTCCTTTGTGCTTTCATGTCTAGATCTTGTGAGCTCCGTTCATGATCAAGATCATCTATTTGTAATTCTGCATGTTGTGTTTGCGGGGATCCGATGGATATTGAGATGCTATTTCAGATTGATTAATGATTCTATCATGTCTTTGTTATTTGTGATCTTGCATGCTTTCCATTGTTAGTAGCTATCTTGGCCAAGTAGATGCTAGCAACTCCAAGAGTTAGTATTTATGCTCGATAGTGGGTTCATGCCTCCGTAACTGGGAAGTGATGAAATCTCTAAGGTACTAGATGTGTTGTTGCTACTAGGAGAAAACAACAATCCTTTGTTCATAGAACAATCGTATGGTTTACTTTACACGTAGCTCAGAAGCAATAATTTGTTGCTTGCAACTTAATCTTTGGAGGGGTTGGATGATAATCTGAAGGTGGATTATTAGTCATAGATGCAGTTGGATGGCGGTCTATGTATTATGTTGTAATGCCCAATCAAGTCTCAAAGGAGTCAAGATGATTAGTATATGCATGTATTGCTTTCTCGGTGTTTGTCAATTGCCCCGCTGTAATTTGTTCACCCAGCATGTTATCTATCTAAGGAGAGCCACCTCTAGTGAACTATGGATCCCGGTCCTTTTATTTACATATAATCTATAAACTGTTTACTGCTTTATGTTTACTTTCTGCAAACTATTACTTCTTTCCATTCAATACGTTTAATCCTTTGTTTTCCGCAAAATACGGTGAGATTGACAACCTCATCGCAAGTTGGGGACAAAGTTCTGTGGTTGTGTTGTGCAGGTCTCCATGTTGCTACTAGCACCGGTAGTGCGCCCTGCCAAAGCTTAGCTAGTAACACCTTTGGGGTGTTTCCTTGCTTCTACTGGTTCGATTAAACCTTGGTTTCATAACTGAGGGAAACTTGCTGCTGTGCTCATCATACCTTCCTCTTGGGGTTCCCAACGAGCTCTACATCAACATCGCCATCAAGCATTTTTCTGGGCGTCGTGCATTGAGCCATCAGTGATCCAAACAACCGAACTCTGCCTCCTAAGACTAAAAGCAAACAACCAAACCTGAGGTGGAGTTTCTACTGGCCTCTCTAAGGGCGTGTTTGGTTGTTCAGGCCAGATTTCACGTTTTTCCTAGGTGGCCCAGTGGATGCTGCATGTGGGGAGATTAGCCTCGGGCCTAGATGGGCGGTTTATTTGGTTGCCCGTATTTTCATTTCCCCACTAGGAGAGCCCATATGGCCACTTTGTTTGATTTCCTAGAATGGGTTCGGCTAGTGCAAAGGTGTACGTTTGGGAGCCCATGTCCGGCCCGATGTGGTTACCTCACATGGAAAATGGTGAGCTTACTAACTAGTCATCAGGGTTTAAGATCTTACATGACCGATCACATGAATCAGAACAACTGGTAGTACACAATCTACATGATCAGGCCGGCGATGATGATGTATTTGATCATACTTTCACCCTGTATAGGTGGAAACTGTTCATGTGGATGAACTTGATGAGCCGCAGGCGCTGGAGTGAAATTGATGTTCATATCTTGTGGCGGTTGTGCCTTTTATGGACGCTCTTCTAAGAACTCAAAGTAGGCTATTTGTGCCTGCTCTAGAGTCTTAAACCCCTTATATAGGTTGTGTTGGTAATCCGTCACTTGTTGGCTGCACTCCTTCTATGTCTTGTAGATTCCCGACTTCTTGTTGTAGTACACCACGTACCGGTTATATTTCTATGAGACATAACACATATGCAACATGAGGATCATAACTAAAGCAGGAAAATCAAGTTCACAAACACAAGGTAATCAACATAAGCAATTTAAGCATCCATGATCATATGGGCAAAAAACATAAGCAATTCATCTACAAGCTAGTGTGATCCTACCGATCGACACCAACTTCTACGGTGTCATCCTACCACCACATCAAAAGGGGTGCAATCCTACCACCGCAAGTTCTCCATAATGTGAGGGGTTAGTATATACCACCTCGCAATAAACAAGCCTTGGAATACGTTTTCATCAAGTCCCTAGCTACTTTAAAATATACAACAAAAACTTCTTCTTCATCATGCATGCGCCACCACCACCATCTCCATGATTGGGGAGTAGTGCTTGGCCAGGTAGGTCCTGAGCCAAAGATCTCTGTGGCCCTCCACCATCTAAGCAAAGTCGTTGCCCATAGCCCTGTTGTCGAAGAGGTGTCTGAGCGCCACCATCAGAGCCTCAAGGTTGTAGCCTCTGGCGCCCATGACGGCGTCGTAGAGAGCTAGGTGCACATCAGGAGGGGAAGCAGTGTTGATGGTGGTTGCCACCACTTTCACGGCCTCGGTCATGCACGTGATGGCGATGACGTCCTCCTCTCCCATCAACAACCTCTTCCTCTTCTTCGAAGGACCGAAGCCACCAGGAACGTAGGAATTTGTGTTGTCGCCAGGACCAACGCCTAGAGCGGGAGAACCAGCGGCGACATCGATCTTGGCCTTGTCATCAATTACCACTATCTTAGACTCCTGGGTTTGCATGTATTCAGGCTTGGTGCACCAAGAGGCTTACTAGAGCCCATGGAAAACCTGCCAGTGGCAAGGCCGAATGAGAAGATGGTCTCCATCTGCCTATAGTTGGCAATTGGCTTGTTCAGATACTCGCCATCCTTGGGGTGATCCTGAGACAGTGAATTGCAGGGAGGTTAGTTGTACTTAGCGAGGTTACAAAAGGGAATTGTGGGGATGTTACTAGAAGAACTGAAATTAGTTAGTACCGAGATGTGTCCCATGTAGTGGGCGTCCTCCAAGATGATGGTGCGGGTCTCCTCATCCCAGCTAGCTCCGCTAAGGTCTCTGATCTTAGACACATGGATCCACCTGGTCCTCCACTTACGCAGGTGGTTGTACACCTGCTGCGAGGACACCTCGATGCCAGAAAACTCAAACACCTTGTGGGCAACAACGTTTGGCTGCACCTCCTTGAACCCCTTCTCTGTCCTCACGCCACTCTTGATGATATCACACATCTTGTTGAGCACGAACGAGGAGAGGAATAGTTCCCACTTCATGGTTCCATTCACCCCCTTGTCGTGGCCTGTGGTATGGGCTTTGTCAGCCTTGATAGCCTTCTTCTTGGCAGCTTGCTCTGCAATCTGCTCCATCGTGTACCTGGTCATCGGAGGCGGAGACAAGATCTCTGAGCGCTGAGGATAGGTGAGCCTCAAAGGCGGGAGCTGGGGTTGGGTCTCAGCGGCAAAGGTCTCCTGAGAATCCATGAGGGTCTGGCTGAACTCATCATGGGTCATATCCTATAGATCTCACAATCACACATATCGCGACCTAGCCTAGACATGAACATAAGCATACATGACGTAGAAAAAATTAACTACCTAAACATGCAACAAGGCTAGAAAACACCGATCTATGACTACACCGAGTAGTTCAATGGGCATACTAACATATCTACTACAAGACTACAATCAGATCTAGGAGGTGCTAACAGATCGAAGCTACTACACCTAGGATTTGATGAAACTCACCGCATCGAAGGATCGGAGCACGTCACCGTTGAAGATCTTGGAGAAGAACGCCTGCACCAGCCGATCTCAACCATCACCGTCGCTACCGCCGCTTATCTACTGGCCGATGAAGATCTTCGCGGGCTTAAGAGCTCGAAGAATGGAGAAAATGGTGGCGAGGCACTATGTGGTGAGCTAGGTGATGATATATACCGTCGCGCTTCCGCGTGCGGTGACGAAATTTCTTCTGCCAGTTTTTGGGGGAAAGTTGCGGCTCGCGCCATCGCCGAGCTCGCACAGATGGCGCATTTTTCCCCCGCTTTTGCACCAGCGCGGCCTATTTCCGCGGAAAGGCTTGATTTGGACGTTCCAGCGGGCCAAGTTTCAGACTGCTTTAAATCTCGTGTAGCAGTAAAACCGTGCGACCGAATAAAACAAACAGACTTACTTCTTCCGGCCGTATACGAGACACGAGAAAACGACCAATCAAACGCCCTAACAGTTTCGATGCGGGCAGGCAAATAAGGAGAAATTAGGCTCGAGGGCTGATCCGCGTGCAGTCTCCACTGTTGCGGAAGAACCAGCCCGAGTAACCAAACAGGCCCTAACGTACGACAGCCAGTCTATTTGCGCCTTTGCAGGAGAAAAAAAAAGAGTTCAGTTCCCCTTGCTCGATCTAACAAAGGGGAAACAAGCCATGACGGACTCGCCGCCCACCATCACCGTCCACGTGAAGTTCGCCGGCCGGACCATTCCGGTGGTGGTCCCGGCGTCCGCCTCCACCGCGGAGCTGAAGCTGCTCCTCCAGCCGCTTACCAACGTCCTCCCCCGCGGCCAGAGGCTCATCTGCAAAGGCACCAAATCCCCAAACCCGTACACTGGACAGGAATTCGCTTCGAGTTACCAATCCTTTGCTGGCCTCTTACTTCCCTTCGATTGCAGGAAAAGTTCTCGCGGAAGCAGCGAGCCTGAGCTCGATGCAGGTGGCTGACGGATCCAAGGTCATGCTCATCGCCTCGCAGGGTCTCCATCAGGGGGTAAATCACCTCGATCTTCCCTAATATGTTCTATTTTTCTCGTTCGTTCTACCTTTATTTCCTTCAGATGTTAGCAACGACTTGTTTGCAATGGGGTGCAGTTTGCGAGACCGTGAGCATGCGCAGACGTTCCATTTAAGTCAGCTGAGCTTTTTACGGTGACTCGAGATTGAACGGAAATATCGGTTGTGCTGATAACGACCTTGATTTTACTTCAGTCTTCAGTTTGATGCCCTTAATTTTGAATCACTGGGATTTTCTGATGGCCATGTCCATGTTGCAGTATTACAACTTAAACGAGTCAAATGTGAAAGCACGCTGACATGTTATCTAATTTGTTACAAACAACTTGTCACTACTTTCTAACAGGATGGCCCTATCACTAAGAATAGCAGTGGTCCAGCAGCAACTGCAAAGAGGACCTCGAATGTTAAGGAAAATCACACACAAAAACAGGAGATTATCAGCAAAAGCCGACCGGAGCGATGGAAGATAACAGGTGTTATTGCATTGTCTGATTCCGGCTTGAAGGTATCTGATTCCAACTTGTTAGCAATACCTTTGAACAAAAGAAAAGAAACACAGCAGTAACCACCTTTCTATGGAAAAAATGAAAGGGGCATCTGTCAATTATGGCGCAACAATACATTTGAATGGTTAATAGTTATTTTTATTGAGTAGAGCCAGAGGAAATAATGAATTTGTCTTGATAATAAGGTTCTTTTCATGATCGGTGGACTGACTTGAGGTCTATATGTTCACTGAGCCAGCTAATGTAATTAGGTCTGGCACAGCGAATGTTACCAGATTCATCACCAAGACACCAAGTGATAAATGGGAGCTGTATTTCTCAATCACTGAAAATTCTCTTATTCTATTGTGACATCAACAACCCAATGAACCCATTATTCATTATCTTGAGCTGTTTAGATTATGAACCCGAAGCATTTTTATTTTTAATTTCGAATATTTAATTTCTCCCTTTTGTTGCTGTTTGGGACTTACTTTTTATGGTTACCTTTTCAAACAGGTAGTGCCTGAAGAAGTCTGGGACTGTGGCTCCTCAGTACGAGTACTAGATGTCTGTAGCAACTCTATTGAAACAATTCCACAGAAAATTGCTGCCCTTAGATCATTAAATGTAATGCTCTTTCCCGACAAGTTGTTTCATGGATTTTGTTCTTTCACAAGGAGATATAGTTGAATGTTTAATCATTTTATCTTGTAGAAATTGCTGGTAACTGCCAATAATTTATCTGATGAGGGCATCTGCTGGGAAGGTCTATCATGTGTTCAGACATTAACAGTTTTATCCTTAAGCCAAAATCGGTAGGTCTGAATTTTCAAATTTCTTTTGTGTTATTCATACTGTAAATCTTTGTTATGTTGCAAGTGTAGAGACAAACGTTGAGCCTTTTATAATCCCCTAAATTTATCATATCTCCCCATATTGTACATTTGTCCTCTTATGACCTGCTTTAAAAATTTGCTGCCATATCTTATACATCTTTCTTGAATCACCCATCTCTGACCATTGAACCAACATGTTTGACCGAGAACAACAGATATTTGGCACAAACTTGAAACACACAGATTCATATGTTGAAATACAGTAGAGCAATTAATATTATAATTTATTCGCTTGTTTATTTCTCAAATCGCTTGTGATGGAAACCCTATAGTTGTTTGCTTCCTTAATCATATGGGGCTAGATGTTCTTCTATCTAGTAATCTTGTGTGGTTGACTGGACAACTAAAACTAGTTATTTTTAGTTTGAGTTATAACATAACCATTACATTTATGTTTATGAGCTGGCTCTTGACTAGCACCTTTTTAAAGAATTTTGTCACCTGATTTTCCTCGTGCTATCGGATGTATGTACAAGATTACTTGCCGGCAGAAAGGGCTTGTTTCATAGTCCTCATTTGAATACCCCTTTTGCGCCGACTTTTGTTGGCAAAACTAAAAAATCTGATCTTTAGTCTGGACATATATCTTTAGTACTCAGGGTAACAAGATGTTTTTTTTTTGCTTTATCTTGCAGACTGGTTACTTTACCTCCAAGTTTGGGCTCGTTGACTTTTTTACGTGAACTTCGCATTGCAAATAACATGATTGGTAACCTACCTGTTGAAATAGGCTTGCTGAAACAGCTAGAGATTTTGATAGCAAATAATAATAGGTAATGTGCTAGAACTCACCAGTTGCTTGACTTCCAGTACCTCATTGATTTTATCTCATGTTTTAATGTGCTGTCATCAGAATTTACACTTTCTGCTTATGTATAGGCCTGCTTAATACTAATTTGATTTTGTGTAGTATTAAATTTGATAAGTAATATGAGGTTACTGTGAAGAGGGACGATCTGTATGTTAAATTCTTAATTTTCTGATGATGATCTCATCATAGTTTGTAGGACTGGAATGATGGAAAAACGTGAGGTTATTAGTGGTAATTTTTATGACGATCTTTAATACTCGCAGCCTTGCAGGCTTGCATGTTGTAATTTTTACTATACATCTTGTAATCTGTTCAATTAGCAATCTGCAGTGCCTAGTAGCATGATAATTACATTGGTAGTGTTTAGTTTGAAAATTTAAAGGTTTGAATATTAGAAGTTCTACTATAGATGTTTCACATTCTGACATGATTTTCACTTTTAGCAGGATAACTTCGCTGCCTTACTCCATAGGAGATTGTGAATCTCTCATTGAGGTGTGTGCCTTTTCTCTCTTTCCCCATTTCTGCTCCTTACATTCTTCTATGGGAGTATATACTGATCACTCTGGTGCGTTTGGTACATTGGTTTAAGGTCTGGGACGATCCATGCTGTCCGATCCTCACATTCACTTGTTAGTTCTAGGGGTAGAATGAGTTGGTCATCCCCAATTCATCCCCTGTACAACAAAAATGTGATGATCTGATGATGCTCCCACCTATCCTAGTGTGTGGTGGTCCTTCAAATCAAACACCCCATGAACTCTTTTGAGCTTGCATTTGGCAGTTTAGTTCACCAAAGTTTGTTCTTCATCAGGTTAACTTATCATCAAATCTTTTAGCTGAGCTACCAGAGGCTTTTGGGAACCTTCACAATCTCAAGGTATGTGCTAAAACCCTATAGGTACATGTGTACATACATTCCCAAACAAATAATAGACAACAACAACAACAACCTTTTATCCCAATCAAGTTGGGGTAGGCTAGATATGAAACCCAAACAGAAACTAGTGGAAAGTGCAAGTCAAGCAGAAAATAGTGGAAAGTGCAAGTAAAATAAAAGAGCAAAAGAGTAAATCAAGGTTCGGGCACATGGATCGCTGATTTCCATGCAGCCCTATCAAAAGCCAAATCTCTAGGTACATTCCACTCATTCAGATCCCTTCTAATTGCCTCCTCCCATGTCAACTTTGGTCGACCTCTACCCTGCTTTGCATTATTGATACCCCTTAGAGTACCACTGTTAACCGGTGCCTCTAGTGCCCTTCGTTGGACATGCCCAAACCACCTTAATCTGTGTTGGACAAGCTTCTCTTCAATTGGCACCACCCCTACTTTATCGTGTATCACTTCATTCATAATCCGGTCTTTTCTTGTGGGGCCACACATCCACCTTAGCATACGCATCTCTGCGACCCTCATCTGTTGGATGTGTTGCCTCTTAGTGGGTCAACATTCTGCTCCACAAAGCATGGCAGGTCTGATTGCCGTCCTATAATAGATATGCACATGTACTACTAAAATATGTTTCACGCATATATAACATTGATAGAGTAGTTTTTTTCTATTAATTTGGTCAAACGTTACATTGTTTGACTTTGGAAAAATTATACATCTAATAAAGAGGACTGGACGGAGTAAATAAAACCCTGAAGGGGCTGAGCACAACATCTAAGTTGATGATACACAAGCGTCTTGCAGTTGAATATGGTAGCACATCATACTCAATGTCGAATTGTAATGTCGCTCAAAATGCAGATGCTTAACGTGTAAATATGCAAATTCTTGTCCGCAATGCAATACCATAACAACGTGAGCCGCTATTTATGTCTATTATTACTTCATGCTTTTTTTGACCTCATTTAGGCTGAGCATGTAACTTAATTTTTTTTCTCAGCGTACCATTCACTAAACTTTTGCTAATGACTTGTGAGTAAATTAGAGCATGGACTGGTTCACGCTTTGGTTGTATTGCATGCCATCTTTAGTAAATTAGAGCATGGACTGGTTTCATTTTATCTGGTCGATACTTGCTATCTTTCTGATTGTGTAGCATTCATTGTTTGTAAAAGCTTTCTTCCAACAGACTTTGCACATAAGGAATAATGGTATTAATTCCCTACCGTCAACGTTATTCAAGAAGTGCTGGCGGCTGACCACACTTGATCTCCATGGAACTGGAATCACAAATGATATTCTTCGACAGGTATAAGTTCCCGAAAAGGCTATAACCTTCACACATTGTTAGTTTTGTTTTTCAATAGAACTAAGAAAGATGCTTACATTTGGAGTGGAAAAATTCAGCTTCACCATCAGAAGTCTGCTGTCCCCATAATGTAGTTTCCATGTTTATACAACCATGTTAATAAGTGCTATATTTGTTCTACATCCGATGAAATTCTTTACTTTTTCTTGGCGAAATATGTTGGGAGATTCTTTACTGTCTCGCATGCCTGACCTTGGCTTGGTTGGAGTGGAGACATTTTACAGCGCTAATGTCATTTTACTCGTCCCAAGCAGGTCGAGGGCTGGGAGGAGTTTGACGAACGTAGGCGGCAGAAGTACCAGAAGCAGTTGGATTTCCGTGTGGGATCATCAGGCGTTTTCGATGAAGGTGCGGATGATGACGACAGGCGTTCATAAATGCTTCTCTTGCCATGTGCAGGGTTTTCTGCTTCTTGAACATTCTGGATGCATACTTGTTTACTTGTCTTTTTTCATTACACATGAAGACCAAGTATTCACTAGTAAGCTTGCACGTGCAAGGCACGGATTGGCTAACTTGTATCCAATTGTAGTAGAAACGGTAAAGTTTAAATTGTTCCGTGTGCTGAAACAACATAGCTTGTGTGTTCAATTTCATAAGGAACATGAACTTGTTTCCTTGTTCACATATTTAGATACTCTTAGCAAGTTCTTCAGATCATGACATTTCATCGAGTTGTTCAGGCCGTATGGATGATTCTCCTCCAGCCAGACCATTAGTTATACATGAATGCATCAGCTTGGTCTCAACAAAACTGAATCGGTGCCACTTTGGCCAAATTCTTTGTACTCCCTCCGTCCGACAAAGGATGTCGCAGCTCCAACCCAAGCTTGTTCAAATTTAATTTTACAAAATAATTCCTAATACACTCAAAACGTTTCAAATTTAGCCTTCAAACATGAATTTAAAAATCAAGTCCTGTCTTCGTCGTCCTCACTGTCCGCTGCCGCTCCTCTGCTGCTCCCAGATAGCTCAATCGCGGTCGATCCCAGCAAGTTCCTCTGCCCATAAAGAAAATGAAGGAATGGTTACGTAACATATTGAATTACAATGACAAGTTCACTTGCAACTTAGGACCAGGGTGAGGAATACAGACTGCAAGAACAATAGTATGCACAGAACAGGTACAGAGATAAGAGGTGAGAGGTGAGAGTGTATACCTTCAGAATTTGTCATGGCAAATGGACAACAAGAATGCAAGAGAGGTGTTATGGAATGTGGTGAACGCCTTCTTCAGTGTAGTGATCCAGCTTCCCTTCTTGCCAATCTTGAAGCATTCCTTCTTGATTATGGAATGTGGTGAACGCCGTCAGGATCATCACCTCTGCGTACCGCGGAATGCGAATACCCAAAGTCAATCATCTCATGAAGCAACTCATATTGCACGCGACAAAGGGCATGTCATCAGTCCCTTGAATTCTTCAGATTAGTGCTTGAACACCTGTGCCCACACACAAATCACTTGAGGAAAATTCTGATGCTACTTGATCGAAATGCTAAACGCACCGTGCGCTGCAGAGGGAGTGGTCACTTACGTCGACGAGCCGGTTGAGAAAAAGACTAGCGGCATTGCAGTTCTGTCAATTCTTCAAAGTTGTGCTTGAACACCTATGCACACACACACAAATCAGTTGCAGGATGAAGGTGTAGGTGACAGCCGGATGAAGTTTAAGCAATTATTTTAGCCATGATTGTTCTATCACGACAACAATAAACTACAGAGATCATGCAACACGGTTTATCTTCATAAGAACAACATTGGGTGAAGACTATAATGTAACAGGAGACACATGAGCACTTATCCTAGCAAATTGGTCGATTCATCCATACTACGCTAACTTGAATGGCCAAAATTGAATGGATGGAACTACATAGACAACATGAGACACAGTTTGAGTACAGACTAATTCTTAAAAAATGGACAATGTAGGCTAACCGGTAAAGAAACATGTAGGATTTCACGCATCCACAACACTTGATCTCTAATCATGACATACAAGCATCACTGCATCACAACCCAAAAATGGAAAGAGAAATAGCATCTTTACCAGCTGCGGTGGAGGAGACCACTGCGACGCTGAGGCTGATGCAGAAGTGTAGAGCGGCAGCAGCAGCAGGTTCATGGAGTGCTTCTGCCTTCCGCACATCCCTGTATACATACACCTCTTGTATTACTGGTAGTTATGAAATAGAGCACATGTGTTCTAGCAAGAGAATGTTGTTTCCTTGGTTCAGCTATAAGAGAATGTGGCCCCTAAACTAACATGCTCTAGCAAGCATGATGTTAAGTGACAATGCATCGGTGGATGTCTTTGTTCAGTAGAAATATGATGTTCAGAGGATAAACTTCAGTGATGAGCCAGAATAGAAATTTTTTCTTGCAACAGAAAACATCAATGTTCAGAGGATAAACTTCAGTGATGAGCCAGCATAGAGAAATTTTCTTGCAAAAAACATCAATGTTTTTGAATGTCGCCTTTGAAATCTAATGCTAGCACTAGATGAGAAGCACTCCTGTCATGACCATGGCAGAGAGCTCCTGGTCTTGCAATGATTTATCTACTCCTTCGATCCAAATTAATGGACTCAGATTTGGGTGTATCTAGTCATGTTTTAGTGCTAGATACATCCGAATCTAGAAAAATCCGAGTCCATTAATTTGGATAGGAGGGAGTATATATTTTATGAAAAATGTCATTAGAAATATTCTTGAAGTAAAATTTTGACAAGCTTGCCCAGCAATTAAACAACATGTACTAGCAACTTAAGAGGCTATCTGTTTTAACAGTTTGGTTCAGTCAAACTTGTCCACATTGATACTGTGCATGGTGGTGCTTAATTATACATGGCCATCAGGTTAAATTACCGTACTGTAATTAGGTACTGAACTAGATTCCTGGACCAAGTGCATGGTGAACAACAACTAGATTCCTGAATATAATCATAATATATTCAGTTTGACAGTTCAGTACTAGAACTTGTGTGTATATTGTCTTTCTGATCAGTCATGGATAGCTGTATCTGCAACCTTAATTAACTACTGTATGCAACGCCTACTGTCGATCCAAGTGAGTCACACTCTCCTAATACAAATTCAGTTGGAAATCCTATATAAGAGTGAAGATCATATACTGATGTCAATGCCAATACAGTGAAGTCTTGGAGCGACTCACCAGGCTGCAGAGGAGGAGGAGGAGCAGCTGTAGGTGGAGGAGAATAGCGGCGGTGGCTGCGGACACCATGGAATCCCTCCTGCGACCTCATTCCCATTGAGGCAAGCAAAGTAGGTGCCTTGGATCGAAATCGACAGGATCGGCAACGGGATCGAAATTGACGGGATCCTCAACCTGTGGGGGAAGCAAGGCGGTGTCTTGGACAGAAAAATCCGACCTTGGGGAAAGCTGCGGCGTGGGGCAGGGAAGGGAGGAGAAGCGGATGCGAGGGGCGGGTTGGGGGAGAAGCGGTGTGGGTAAAGCGGTGGGACGGGGAGGGGAGGGGAGCAGCGGCGTGGGGCGGGGAGGGGAGGGGAGCAAGAGAGGAAGGGAGGAAGACGACCGAGTGTGGAGCTTGGGTTTGGTCGGATATGATGTTGGAGCATCTCCACTACCGTTCACTTTTCGGCGACTTTTTTCTCATTCGGATGAACGAATTTAGTCCCACTCGTGTTCCTACCATGCCGATTTCACCCGGATTGGGACGTTTTTTCATCCGCACTGGTTCGGTTTGGAAACACACCGGATATAACTTTTGCGTGCATCAGGCCTACTTTCAGCCACTCCCCTCCTCTTTCCTGCTTTTCTCCCCCACTGACCGGTCATTCTCTCCCTTCCTTTTCCCCACCAATCGTCCATCTCTCTCCTCCTCTTCTTCATGCATCGGCGAGCTGGGTGAGAACACGCTGTAAAAAAGTCTATTTCTAGATGAAAATATATATCCATCCGGCGAGTTTTTCCTCTGTATTTTGGCATGGCAACACGGAACGAGTGGAGATACTCTTATGAATGAATTACATATGCATATCTTACCAATTTTTCTATAATACGATTGATGCCAGTTGTTTCCATGTAATTTTTTTAATGAGCAATATAACGCGGGACACATCCTTACTTTTATTAAACCAATTTATCAAGAAGCACAAATTGTTGGTACAGCATTAAGAAAATATTGGGATCATTTGGAGCCAGCTTGACAAAAAGGTTGTTTGCCTCACAAAAGTAACAAAATCTTCAAAACTCAAATGAAATCATATCAAATAGCGCTTAATCAAGGCTTACATTCTCTAGGCACCCATGGAACAATAGTGTTGCCTTGCTCTCAAGGTAGCAACCATATAACCCCACAAGGTAACCATCTTGCACTCCAGATATAGTTTCTATTTAAGTAGGAATTGAATTTCCCTTGATTACACAATGCAGACAGCTGCTTCACACGCCACCACTTTTCCATTAGTTACATTACCCTGCAAGAAAATACTTCCTCCCATAAATAAGTTACTAGCATTTATCTAAATTAGCATGTATCTATACACTAAAAGGTATCTAGACTCATCCAAATTTAGACAAACTCAAATCACGTTTTTCTGTACGGAGGGAGTATCACATTTATAATGTGACATCTTGAGTACTTCAATAGTTATAATTTTCATATACTTGATTGGCAAAAAGTAACCAAAAGTCCAAAGTTAGCATATTTTCCTGCCCAGCAAAACACCCTACACACGGATACAATTAGCATACAATTTCGCGATACTCTCGGTATGGTGAAAGAAATGCCATAAGTAATTTTGAACATGTAACATTCTGATAGCAATGAAAAATGAAAAATTAAGATCATAGCCATGCATAAAAAATGCCACAAGTAAATGTGCACGTGTAACCTACGATCTGGACCCCTGGAGAGGGCAGCTGGTGCATGACCCCAGGAACTACCCTCGGTGCTTTGGAGCCTGCGAACACTCCACGGGCTACACACCGTTCTTCATGGTGCACGGAGCATAGGCTATCCTACCAGCCGAAGCCCAATACAACACCCCATGGGTTGTTGTCTACAGTGAAACTGACTCCATGGCCGCACTCGAACTAAGACTAATGGCGTCAGGCTAACGAAAAGACCTAGTATATGGTGCATCGAATCAACTCAAACATCAACACAAATTTAATTACAACAAGCCGAAAGGAAAGTATTCTTTACAAATAAAAATACTTTACATCATGTGCAGATTACAAGATAAGCCCTCGCTAAGTTTGCCGTTGGGCCTGTTGATGTTGGAGAAATATCTGAGTCTGCCTCTGGAATTGGCAGACGATGTTCACAACCGGGCGGATAACAACTCGAAAGTGCAAGATCATATCCCAGTCAGCGCCACCCATCCTTGGAGGAATCCCTCTTGCAACAGCATGTGCAGATTACAAGATAAGCACTCGCTAAGTTTGCCGTTGGGCCTGTTGATGTTGGAAAAATATTTGAGTCTGCCTCTGGAATTGGCGGACGATGTTCACAACTAGGCGGATAACAACTCGAAAGTGCAAGATCATATCCCAGTCAGCGCCACCCATCCTTGGAGGAATCCCTCTTGCAACAACATCCAAGTATATATTCAGATTGTGGATCCGAACAAATGAAAATGCCTCCTGGGCACCCACAACAAGCTGGGAGCGGACTTAGCCTTCAACCTTCTCCATGTCACGAAATTTCCGCATCGAAGCTAAGAAGCTTGAAGGTGCGGGATCCAACGGAAATACTACACCATACACCATGGCCAACATCGAGCGATTCCTCTTGAGGTGCTTGATGACTTGCTTTACTTGTTCCTGGAGTGGGGCCAACACAAAGCCTCGATTCTTGTCTATCTAGAAAAAGGGGACAGCTTCTAAGTCATCTTGGCTCGGAGAATTCAGTCGAATACTGATACGGTCTTCCTCCTCCCGAGGAACGAGATTGACAACTGCATCAGCAAGAGAAAAGGTCAAGCATATACAACAAAAATAAAACTTCAGGACTTGGGGGCTTCGCGAGTGCTTACATAACAACTTCTCGTTGGCCTTTGCCACTTCGTTAAGGAGATGCTTCTCGCCTTCGGCTGCCTTCTCAGCTTTTGATTTCCATACATATGCAAGACCCTTCATGATCCTATGAATCTTCTCTAACTCGTTCACTCGATCACGGAGGTGGGTCATCATCGATAGCTTAGCCACCCTGCCTATTGACTACTCCCGAACTAAAGAGCTTTCAGGATCTGAAGCATCCTACGGGTTGGCGGTTGCATCCTGCAGAATACAAGGAACAATACGTAGGCAAATCACACGACAAAAGGCCACCCGAGCAGATAACACTCTCCTCAAGCTGAGTCATATGCTCGGGGTCTACGAGCAAACACAGAAACATTCAGGCATTCAAGAAAAAACAATTGATATTACGATGGAGTCATTGTCTTCATAGAAACACCAAGTGCAAGTTTTTACAAAAGAGAATTCCACTAAACTACCAAGTGAGCCTAAGTTCTTCTAGGCCACATTCTAAAATGGCCTCGAAGATTCAGCTGGCTTGTTCTTGGCCTGGTGCTGCGCATCATTAAACTTAGCTACCAGCTCAGTCAATTGCCCGGCATACTTCTTCTCTCTTTTAGCAAAAGTACGAAGATCTACCTACTGATGGTCAGGTGCGGCTAGGAAGGAGGAAGAGGCCTACTCCAGGTCACCCTTGAAGCCATGCACCATGGCCATGGTAAACACTAATGCAGCTTCGGACACTGATTGAGCCGGCTTATAGTCCTACAGTGGCTCAGTCATGGCGTAGAAGGCATCTACCAGCCCCTTGAAGTCTTGGATGGCCACGACCTTCCTTAACATCTCCTTATGGAATTGCCCCAACACCTCCTTGGCTTTCGCTAGTAGACTTTTCAAGTACGCGGTTCGATCCTCGATTGTCACAACATCGTCGGTCAAGGAGTCGACACGGGTCTGAGAGGTGCAATCTAGAGGGATCCCAATCGCATCTACAAGAAAAGAGAGAAAACTCAGTAGAGGAAAATCTAAGGAATGAAAAAGAAGGGCATCTGTAAAACACTCACCTGATAGAACTTGGGCAGAGGCAAGTAGTTGAATGCCCAAGGCATCCTCATGCTTAGTGGCCTTGGCCAGGAGCTCCTCCTCATGTTGCTCTACTTCAGCTTTGGATTTATCGAGTGCCTCCTTGGACTCATACTTGGCCTTGTTCTCTGTGGCACCAAGTTTCTTCTCGAGCTCCTTGATTCGACGTGGAGCTTCATTATTCTCGACTGCATCAAAACATCAACATCAACACAAAAGCTACAAAGCTATGAAGATCAAAAGAAGATTAAGCAAACTTACGCTAAAGCTGGTTGTGCTCGGAATCAACCTGGATGAATCGCCGACCTATCTCCATGGCCGAGCGCATAATTGGCTACACGAAATTCGATTCAGTCAACCTATGCACCAACTGAGCCTATAGTAAGCTACAAGCAGCTAAGCATAGCCTCGGGGGCTACTCGAGTGGTACTATGCACTCGAACAGAACAAAGAAGTTTCAAAATTGCTTACATACCCATCAGAAGAGGCCAATGGTCCTTCAAGCATCACTTGCATGGCAACCCTCTTTCTCTTGTGCATCTGGGAGATGGATGCACTACCATCGCATCGAGGACTCACTGGCTTCACGATTTCCTCAGTCTGCTCTGGCGCGGTGTCCTTTGACTCCACGGATCCTTCATCCACCTTGTCTGAGGCAAAATCTCCAGCCATTGAGTTCCTAAAAAGACATAAGCTATGATGGCCTACAAGAGCACTGGTTCGTCAAAGCACATTTCCTAGAATTATTAGTTCTAGTTTTTATATCGATCCTAATAAAGAGCATAGGAAAGTGTTTATTTGTGGTGTTTCAACTCCAAATTCGACAAATAACATGTCTAAATCGATCAGTGCGACGAGCCCCTTCTAACTAAGATATCCATACATTCATTTGCATCTTGTTTCATGCATTTATAATATGTTACTACAAGGATCAGTAATAAAATTAGAACTAATTCCTTATTGTTACAAATGCCTCACTAATATTGTATCATCAATATGCTATGCAAATGACATATTTTCAACATGGTTTGCATCATTAACTTGCCATGTCATGCATCGTATCATGATCATGCCAGTTTTTCCGCATTAGTTGTAATTGTTCCATCGCTTGTTTCTTTTAGTTCTTTGCTTCTTCATGGATTAGGTTGTTGAGTTGATGCGAGCTTAGTCCCGTTCTTCGGATATGTACCTTCGACAGTGTTTCTCAGTCGAGCGTTCTCCCCCTTCTACCTATTTTGCTTTTATAGTCTTTACTTCCTCCTGTTGATCTATTGCTACATGTGTTGTGATGCTTTAGTTTTCTATACCATTGATATTCCCTACAGCCTATATTGCCTTCGACACCTCCTATTGCCTGTTGTTTGGTAAACAGTTGGCCTTGTGAGTTGTAGTTGCTTGCTTAGGTGCTGCTTCGTGTCGTCGATGTTCCACCGTTGTTGGGGGTGGCACATGCTTAATGGTGGAGATGATCAGGGCTTTCATTACAACTTTTTTAATAAAAATGCTGGAAATACATATAATGGAGAGGCACTAGTGGGTAATAGATGTTATTTGGTTTTTACCCACCCACTTGTGTCCACCTAGGACCCAAGTTCTTGACACATGTGGGTGTGTGGGCACACCTATGGCTTATTACGTGATTTCAAAGTACTGTACTGGGGCCCACAAACTAGTTCGAGAGTTATACATTACCTACTATACCTATGCCATGTATGACATGTTATGCCATGTTTACTACCAGTTGCTCGATGAGCGTTATTACTGTTGCATAGGTGTGACACTCTGTCACGGGAATATATTGCCCATGGCCTCTGCTCACGTCACAAGTCCATGCAACCTCTGGGTCCGTACGAGGATTAGCTATACCTCGTACGGGTAGCTCTTTTGGGTGGCCCCCATGTACTTGCTTTGGGTCTAGGCACGCGTTGTGTCCGAGGAGAATATCATTTTGCGGCCCGAAAGTTGGGGTGGCCAAGCAACGCGGTACCCGAGTTCCCTGAAATCAGCTGCGATGACTACAGTTGGCGTGCCAAATACTCAGAGGGTCTTTTTCGGCACGAATTCAACTTTACATTTCAATACAAAAAATGAGGCTAACGGCCGTCAAGTTGGGCCCCCCTGTCAGCTTTCGCCGTTATGTCGCTGCCGTCGTCGCATGTAGGCTGCCATGTAGGCTTGCAGCGTTGGCGCATGCATCCTTTACGCGTCTTCTTCTTCCTCTGGGGCGGCAATTTGTGGTCGCGGCCATGGCGCGGAGCTAGGACTTGGACGAACCTGCTCGGCCCGTTCTCCTCCCCATCCCGAATCGGAGCTTGCCCTCACCATGACCACACCATTGGCACGACGCGGGGACGGGAATTCATTCCCGGGTGAGATCTGTCACCATGCCGACCATGCTCGGTCCTGTTGGCCTCCTCCAGAATCTGAGCTCACCGTCGCCATGGTCGCACACGCACCAGCCATAGCGCCTTCCTCTCCGAACCCCAAAGCCACATCCACCCAGTTCGGCACAACGCCAAGAAGGTGAAAATGCATCAAGTTTTCTTCTTGTGATCGTAGAAAAACATGTATGTACCGTGGTCGTAGCATACTCTAACAATGTACACATATATTGTTTACTAGATTTTCATTTGAAATTAGTAGCTCCGTGATGACAAAACATAGAGAACCTAAATGGAATGACGATGGCGGCCGTGCTCTATACTTTGCATTGCATCAACAAGTGCTCGCTGACGAAGCAAGTTACCAAGAGAGTGGAGTTCATCAGCCATTGCCAAGAAATATGTGAACAAATCAATGAGCGATTCAATGCAAATACGCGCAGAAAAGCTAGATCCATGTCATCAATCATCAATAGGTGGCAGATTCTAGTGATGCATTCAAATGCGTACACGATGTATCATTTGCTTGAAGTGGTTGTTATCCTGAGCAAAAATGCCTGGTATGCATATTACATTTGTATGTTCTATGCTGCAATTCTGTTGTTATGGACGTGGAAAGAAAAGCTGGGCTTCACTGAATATTACGCAGTTAGGCCTAACTTAGTCTTACACAAATAAGCACAGCTTAGTCTTTACACACATAAGCGTAACTAATGATAAAGATAAAGACAAATGGTTCATCGGATCTGCCAGTATGAGCACTAGGTCCCTGGAGCTGGTGGTATCGTCAGAACGAACCAGAATGCTGCGTTTGGCCGTCTTTCATTCTCCTTCAAATAGTATGACCCCACTGATGAGCCAATTGTAGGCCCCCTCCCCCCGACATGGATTCGGTTCCAGGTCAGATCTGGAGTGTCAACATGATAGGCGCGTGAGTGTGCAGCAAACACACAGTCTGCTACCAACACTGGAAGTGCTGGCACCTCAGCAACAACACCAGCATGTTCTTCCTGGACTCCGGCAGTAGCCTCAACAGGTATTTCGTCAGCTTCACCAGCAGTAGCCTCAGCAGGTATTTCGTCAGCTTCACCAACAACAGCATTAGCAAGTATTTCGTCATCTTCACCAGCAGCAGCATCACCAAGTATTTCGTTAGCTTCACCAGGAGCAGCGGCAGCTAGTTCTTCGTCAGCTCCACCACCACCACCACCACAACCACCACCATCAGCAGCAACAGCATCAGCATCAGGGGCCAGGGCTGCCTGAGCAATTACAGGTTCAACAGCTCCAGGGGCCCCGACAAAGAAAGTGTAGTTGATCCCAAGAAACACAGATTGTCCCTTCAGATTGTTGACTCTGCTCCAGACTTGCTCTACTGGGTCTTCGGATGGGCATGTGGACCTCGATAAAACGTGACACCGCAGCGATGGGTATGAAGAAAGTTGTGTCCCCATATGTTCTATTGTATCACCAATGTTGTTTAGTGCTCTCCTGATATGAATCAACAAGAGTTCATCATCCTGTTCCGTGTTGTCTCTGAGAGGTGCCAGGAACCAGCGCCGAGTCCCAAGTTCAGCATCTGCTACCGCATCTTCAATGACCGGAGCTGGAATGATGCGCGGGGCTGCGTGGGTACCTGTGTGTTACTAACAGTCAGTAAGCAGAATTTTGAATGGTATTTTACATGCTATATGACACCATGACTCACCCCAAATGGACGGCTCCCAAACACGCACGTCGCCGCTAGGTTCAGTGACCGCATAAATGCGTTGCGGTCTGTACGAAGAGTAGTCATAGGTGAAGACGGCGTCGACATACTTCTCCGGCCGCAGGAAGTCGTCGCGCAAGACTATCCATTCCTTGTCTTCTAGGCATCTAATGAATGTGATTGCCTTGTC
The DNA here is from genome assembly GCA_023614405.1 of Avena insularis. Classification (NCBI taxonomy): domain Eukaryota; kingdom Viridiplantae; phylum Streptophyta; class Magnoliopsida; order Poales; family Poaceae; genus Avena; species Avena insularis. Next base: position 85,676,864 of record CM042696.1, on the reverse strand, counting down.
GAACACCTCTAAGAGGTCGTACTCCCAGTTCTTCCACGCCCCCTCCCGCGGTCTATGTGGGAGTTGTACCTTCACGAGGTCAAGTTCTGCCATGTTGAACCTGTAAGCTAATTCGGAAATGGGCGGCGGCCACCCGCTGTTGAATGCAGTAATCCCGACACCCTTCAAAGATGGCACTGCAAGTCTCACAGATCTGTAGCCATTTTTTAGAGTCCAAGTATTGCCATCCTGTGATAAAAGGACCAGCCACTCGCTGTTGCCACCCACCCAGTTCTGGTCATCTTCCATTTCCGTCTCTTCTTCTTCCTTGATATTCACCACTACTGATTTGGACCACTTATCCAGCAACATCAGTTTTGCATGAATATTTTGCAGAGTTTGTTGTCAGTTGGTACAATCACCTAGCATGGATTCCATTGCAAATACAATTTGACAACTGAGCCTTCAGATTAAAGTACACAAAATATCGCCTAAATACGAGTGTCTCCTCAGATATCGCCTAAATTGTGCCTGTGTCACTATGAAGGTGCTCAATATATGGAGTAGTAGCAGAGCCCCCAGAACAAACTCCGGACGATGATCATAAATAGCTTGGGGCATAACAGCCTTAAATCGTCTAATCTGTTTGTTTTTATTTTAGGAAACAGAATATCACCTAGCAGGCATTCCATTGCAAAATCGAAATTGACAACTCGTCTATCACCTAAAGTAAGACTGTATCACTACAAAAATACCAGAATATCAGGTACGAGCAGAGCTTCCGCTGTATAGAATAGTCTTAAATGGTTCGATTTGTTCAAATCGCACGTGCACACAACACGTTCGACGAAAGGAACATAGGATTCCGATGAGAGTTCAGCACATATGAATCAACGATCTGACTGAACGAATAAGCTAGATACTGGAACTTATGTGGCTATCACGATCGTTTGGCCATTTGCTGTTATCAGGGTAAAGAAGGCCTGGCGTGCCGAATGGTTGTTCGTCCATGTTCCGCATCATCAAGCGGTAGCCAGGGATGCAGCGAGCGAGGCGGCCGGCTGAGATGATGTCCAACCCCGAGGCAATCCTGTGCATGTTCGTGTCGCTGAGGTTCGGCCATCCCCAATCCACGCGGTAACGGTCGCCCTGGCCATCCGCGTCGTCGTCGCATTCCTTTCGCTTCAGCCTGCTGCTACCCCAAGCTCTACCCATAGCGGCAAATGGAGTCTAGAATCTGGTAGATTAATGGAGGCATTGTGATAAGGAGGCGGATGGATTCGAGAGGGGGTGGAATCAGGGATGGGGGCAGTTGTTTGAGTGGGAAGTGAATCTGCAAGGAACCGCCGCCGCCGGTTCTCGTCCGCGTGGAAGACAAGAAGGAGGGGGCGTAATTATTGAGGGCGGGCACCAGAACCATCTAGAGGAAGTGAAAAAATAAATCGTAAAAGAGAAATGTGCGGTCTGCCTGTCAGTGAGTGAAGGTCGGCACGCGCAAACGTGCCTACGTTTGAATTGATTCCACCGCATGCAAGTGGCGCAGAATAAATTTTAGGAAGCGCTAGCGTCAACGTGTAAAACCGCAGTTTTTCTCCACCTTCACCCTACTACGAACGGTCGTGCACCATTCCAGATATTGGTAAGGGCAGTTCCAATCTTTCACTTCTCCGTCTCATTTCCTCCTCCACGGCCTCATCCATTTCCTCCACCACCGCATCACCCTCTTCCTCCATATCCTTTCCCTCTTGCCTGTAGTCATGGACGCTCCGGGCGTCCAAAACAACGGCAGGCAAGAAACTGCACACTTTGACATTGAAGTACATGGCAGGAAGAAGATCGATGTCGTCTACACCACCGACCCTCGGATGGTGAGGAACACTCTGAATAATTCCATGAGTTGGCTGTAGTTCGAAGAAAACAGGTTCGTAGGTCTCGACCTCGAGTACAGCCGTGATCACCATAGGATCGCCGTGGTGCAACTCTCCATGAAGGGGCACGTCCTCGTATACCAGCCTTTTTGCGAGAAGGGGCCGTGGTCCGGTAGACTTTCTTTGTCTTTTTGTTCCTGAACCGTCTGTTTGCAAAAGTTATTGCTATATTATTTGTCTGAATTCATTTTCATGTAGGTGGGGCGAAAGCATTAGGAATCTATTTCATGACTTTCTCGTGAACCAGTACATAACATTTACTAGTGTTAACATCACGAATGACACTAAACTGCTTGAAAGCCCGACTGTCAACATTAGAATCCCAAAGGAGTATAGAGTGGACATCCAGGAAATTTACTGGATCCCAGGGACGAAGGGCGGCAAGACCGGGATGGCCGCTCTTGCCTCCGAACTCATCGACCCGTGGTACGTTGACATGAAGGACAGATTGCTGAGATGTTCGTGGAGGCGTTTAGGGCACGATTATTGGGAGGATAAGCCACTTTCTGAACCTAATCTGAAGTACACTGCAATTGACGGGTATGTTAGCCACGAGCTGTACCGCCAGATTATAAAATCTCGTTCCAGGCATCGCATCATTGAACCACCACCAAGGTAGATTGTTTGCCCCAGATGCCGAAGTGTAGATGAATCTACAAACCGAGGCAAGCGACCGAAGGCATCCTAGGATCGGTTGCCTTCTCCAACAGGCTGGGATGTAGACTATTAGTGCATGATTGTTGTGTTTATGAAAACATGTTATTTCATAAGTACACTATATGAGCAATTACGAACTATTGTTTATTACCTTTGTCAAACTATAATCTGGGTTTGGTTATGACTTATGACTGTATCACACCTTATGCATGTCAGTCCTGGATTCTACCGCATGCAAATGGCACAGAAAGAATTTGTAAGAATGAATGTTAAGCATACAAATGGGGGAATGTAATTCATACAGGTTAAGTAGCTAATAGCACAGGGATCATACGAGCTTGGTTCTTACACACAGAATGCTTAGAAAATACATGCGAGATAAAATATAGGCGAGATAAAACTAGGAATGAAATGCGAAACTAGTAGTGGTAAACAACACACTCACCCACCCGCCAGATCCTATTGAGCATCTCATAGGAGACATACGCGTCCCTGGCTGCGTACTTGATCGCATCGTAATCCAGGTGCCTCCACTCCCATCGCTCGTGCAGGTACTTCGGGAACTCGACTTCCATGCCAGCGTACTCGCGGTCGATGATGTCGGAAGCGAGTCTAGCCATGCCGGTTTCCCCGTACCGCCATCTAGGTACCTCCACAAACGTTGGAGATTGACGTGATTGACGACATGAACGAGGAGATCCCGTTCTAGCTTCGGAGTGTCGTTCTTGATGTCGACGCTGGCAAAGTAGATCTCCCTCCTATGTAGGAACTCGCGAAGCTCTGGGTATACAGATTTGGCCCTACATATGTGATATAAGAGGCAGTGGTTGCGCATGGACAGCTGGAAAAGCGCCGTCTTCTTCCTATCTTCGGTATACTCGAGGTCAAGGCCGACGATCTTGTACCTGTCCATCGGCTCATGTAGCCACCGCTCGTACATTGCGATGACCTTGGCGACCTCTGCTGACGCATTTGTGTGGACGACCGTCAGCTTGGTGGTGCCATGGGTGGTGACGGTGTACTCGTCGGTGTAGTCACTCCCGTCGCCGAACACGCCGTACTTTGTGTCCATGGCAGCAGCTAATGCGGCGGCGGTGGCCTAGGGTCGGTAGCGATGGCTGGGACTGGGCATGGAGTTGGAGTGATCTATTGCGGTGGTATGGCCAGGCGGAGGCGGTGCCTGCGGCAGCATCGATGGTTCTTGCAGTGGCGGCGGTGGTGGAAGGAATGAGTTGGGGATTTTTGCACAGTGATGTGCCGAGGAGACAGAAGGCGATGCTTAAATTCCGTTTACCAATATTCTGGTCATACCCATGCGGAAGCAAGTTTGACCGGGCGAGCACCGATGGTTTCCAATCCTAGCGATTAAATTCGGCGTCCGTCCCGGTAGGCGATGGGACGGGTGTGCGACGTGGCTTTGGCGTGGCAGAGACCGGTCACGTAGACCACCGTCCCGTTGCTGATCCGCAGCGGGTGCGCGGTGCTTACACGACGTAACGTGACAAGACAGAAGGAAGTGTACAGTTATTACTAATTCCTACTCCCCCGGTTTCAATTTACCTTGCGTTGTGCTACATTGCACGCAAAACGAGGTGGCTAATTTCTCTCTCATTTTTCACTTTTTTGCTCCGCGGTTTTTTGAGATATGTAGCTCCGTGTTTACTCTACCCATTCCAAAAATCATAGAATTTTTTTGATGAAAAATGACAGAGAAATGGACCGCCTTGTTTTGCGTGATGAACAGTAACGCGTAGACTAATATGGAACAGAGGGAGTAACAAGTTTAAGAAGTGTAAGCATAGACATGGACCTAGCATCTCTGCATCCCGGGGCAGCCGCCCAGCCGATCAGGCCTGCCGATTGCGCAAAGCTTGTCCCGAATTTGCCAAAATGAAGCTCGTTTGCCCATGCTTCTATAAGTTTCTCTGTAGGCCACTTGTGTAAGCATGCACGATCAAGCAACTTTGCAACACACATGTCGGTGGAAAAGCATTAGGTTTCAACGCACCACATAGTTTAGGGATTTAGAATAGCTACATTGTGGAGCTCTAGCCAAATTGCATGGTAAAGCCAAATTCATCTTTTTGTCAGATTTAGCTATAGCAACATTGTGTCTCGTTTGTCCTCACTTTTGCCCTCCCGATATTCCGAAGCCCTCACATGCGCTCGGAGGGGGGTGCCGTCTGGTCAAAGGCTTGGCCGTTACGTGCGCCATGATGCCTAAAGTGGAAGTTTTTTTGTTATTTGGCCTTTTTAAGAGCGCCTTTCCCCTCTCTCTCTAACAGTTGTGTTTTTTTGCCCAAAAAGGTAGGGAATCTAGAGCAGGTTCTCTCTTCATTCATTGTTCCTTTTGCGATCGTTTTTCCCCAATCTGGTAGCAAATTTAGAGTAGCATAACAAACAACACCATAAATAAATTCAGTAAACATAGCAGATGTAGATAAAGCAGCTAATATAGGTTATATAGTATGGTACTTAACGAGGTTCGACAATTAGGCTGCTTTCGGCAGCAATGATCGCTTCAACACGACAAGACAAAATAAGCTACTTTACAAAAGAAGCAAGAATGATCAGTGGCCCCTCGTGGCCGCTGCCAGGAGGGCATCCGCCTCCTCCCTCTGGCGCCTCCTCCACTTCTTGCTGCCCAGCCCCTTGACCTTGGGCACCTTGGGTCTGATCGGGGGCATGCGACCCTCCTCGATAGCCACCTTCTGGAGGTTGCAGAGGTGAATACCAAGCGCCTGGTGCTTGGCCCTGAAGCCGTGGACGTTCACGGACTCACTGTAGGTCCTCACGTCCTCGGCATGCTTCACGAGGGAGTTGAAGTCCGTGGCGCGGAGCCTCCTGGTGGGGCAGAAGGGCACTGTACGCCACCGGAAGAAGTTGTTATCTTGACGAACTTTAGCCTCCTCAGCACATTGTGAGTCTTGGTGTCCTTGGACTCGTCGTCGCTGCGGAGGTCGCTGCTATCCTCCTGTTGGGAAAAACAGTAGAGTGAAATAAGGACATGATTGAGATACTTTGATTATCGGGATTGATTTTTTTGCATAAATTAACCGAATGAGATCTCCTGATTATTCCCCAAATCTCAAACCAAATCGAATACTGATCCCAACTACGAACAGGGGGATTCATCGAAAATCGAGATCTAACACAAGAGGATTAGCTACTGTAAAAAATACGAACAGCCGAGCCCTAATAACATACGATCTAGCATCGAACGATGGGAACGGGGGAAGAACAAGGGAAGGGGAGAAAACCCTGGTTACCTCAGACCATGGGTCAGTGATGCTGGTGTCATAGTGGTTCTCTAGCCTTATGTAGACAACCTCCTCGTAGGGGTCCCAGTCGAGTGGGATCTGTCCGAGACCGGGGGCCTCTCGCCCAGCCACTGGCCGGCAGGGGACAGGGGGGCTCCTCGCGGCCTTGAGGCGCCGATGGCCGGCAGCGATCTTCTCCATCACCGGCGTGGTTGGGGTTTTGTTGGGCGTTTGCAGAAGGTGATGGGACAGTGGAGAGGGTTGAGTGAGCGAGTGCGTGATGAGTGGGAGTAGGGAGGCCTCTATTAAAGGAGAAGGGAAGTGATGTTTCGTTGCACTACCGTGCACCGCGTATGCTAATGCACCGTGCACGGCCACACGTGTCCGCTACCGCCCCGTGCACCGCGCACGCGTATGGTGAGTCACGTTGTTTTCCCTCGTGTCTAACCATGGCGATTCAGTTGTACTCAGTTTTGCCCACCAACCGTTGATCCTCTATGATCTAGCGGATAGGATAACCCTTATATCTATCGAGGGCACCCCTCTATCCATGCAAAATAACGAGTATGCCACCGGAACTTTAACTCCATAAACAGATGAACTTGAATATATTTTGAAGGGTACGAAAATAGAAATCCCCATAGTTTAAGGGTCTAGATACGGTAAGAGAACTAAATATTATTAGTGGCCGGGCCAAAGGATGTGAGGTTGGTCGGCTAGAAGTTGTTGATTCCTAAGTAAGGGGACACTAGGCCGGTCTTGACATACTCCCTCAGGAACTTGCCATAAGCAGCGTGCTTAGCCTTGGTCGCCGACTTGTGTTTATTAGTCGTGCTTTTACCGATGCCAACCGCATGCGGAATCAAGCTGGCAATCCTCGTGTTGACTCCTTTCTTATATAAAGGGCACTTGATCTCCCCAAGTCGAGTGTGGAAAGGGATTATCCCGCTCTTGAGATTCTTCATGACATGGCGGCTCTTGTTGTCCCTGGTCTCCTTGTCAGAGTCCATCTCACTTGAATACACCTGTAATGTATGGAATACAAACCGAAATGAGCAAAATAATAAATATATATTCCTTCCACCATTCCAAGTTACTTTTGATGCAATAACATGTTTATACAGGTTTAGCAGTTCATTACGGCCGTCTCCCCAGATCGCTCCTAAATTAATGTGGTTTGTGTTCTTGGTAACTTATTAATAAATAATGTGGATTCATTCATAACAGACTAGATCTCTCCATGTACCGGTTCGTACGTTGCATCTAATCATTAGGACTAGATTTTTTTATGACACTAGGATAGATTAAGCTCGAGTAGAAAATATGAAACATGTAGAAATAGATGTACCTCCGGATACACAAGTGGAGCGTGTTCGTCGAACTCCACGCCCTCATCGGCACCTCCGAAGTCGTCAGCACCGGCGAGCACATGGTCCCCCAAGGGGTTGAACTGCACGTCCTCCTCGGCTTGTGCTGTGTGATGCTCCTCCAGAACTGTCGCGTGAAGCACCACCCCGGCGGCGATGCCCGGACACTCACCCCCACGCACTGGTTTCATGGAGAAGGTTCGTGCAAGTACGTTCAAGATTGTGGGGTTTTGCTGGATAGGGAAGAGAGAGTAGTGGATGAGTGCGAATGGAGGACCCGATAGGCTGGGTTTTTAATGCGGGGACGTTTAGGCCTCCTCGAGGGCCCCGGTTGGCAACTCTTTCGGCTGCGGCTGCCACGTGGAAGGTTCGTGTGGTGGGGGCCTGTCGGAAGTGAGAGTGCAGGCGCGCTGCGTAGTAAAAATGGTATAGCCGGTGGTCCGTGGATGACCAGTTGCCGTGCAGTAGACTTGTAGCCTTTGCAGACTAGATTAAACATGACATGACCACTCGACGACTTTTTCCATGGACGGCATCGTGTTCCTTCTTATAGAAGTCTCGTTGAGGGAGACGTCCGTGTTGTCTCGCGCTGTCCTGTGAAGGGCACGACATGTGCAACAAGCCTCGTTGGATCACACAGGATCAACCGTTGGTGCGCATGATCCACGTGACAACTGTGACAACCAATCAGGGCGTAGCAGACAGAGTGGGCACATGTTTGGGCTTCTACGAAAGAGAGAGGGGGGTAAAACTGGGTAGTATCAAAAAGCCAAGGGCAAAGCTGAGTAGTATAGAAATGGAAAGTGGGTGTCTTTTACAATGAAATGCATCGTGGCATACATCAAATTATGCCAAGATAGATCCACTAGAGTTCATTGCATGTGTGTTCTTTCCACAAACCACATATCTATCCACAAGAGTCATTGCATGTGTGTTCCTATCATGAACCACATTTGGATCAACCAGTGTCATTGCATGTGTGTTCTTTCCATAAACCACATATGGATCAACCAATGGCATTGCATGTGTGTTCTTTTCACAAACCACACATGGATCAACCAGTGTTCACTACATGTGTGTTCTTTCCACAAACCACTTATGGATCAACAAGTGGTCCTTGCATGTTTTTTTTTCCACAAACCACATATGGATCCATATGTGTTCTTATACTAAAACCAGCATTAGAGTCATTGCATGTGTGTTATTTCCACAAACCACACATGGATCAACCAATGGCATTGCATGTGTGTTCTTTCCACAAACCACACATGGATCAACCAGTGGTCATTGCATGTGTGTTCTTTTCCACAAACCACATATGGATCCATTAGAGTCATTGCATGTGTGTTCTTTTCCACAAACCACATATGGATCCATTAGAGTCATTGCATATGTGTTATTTCCAAAAACCACACATGGATCAACCAATGGCATTGCATGTGTGTTCTTTCCACAAACCACACATGTATCAACCACTGTCATTGCATGTGTGTTCTTTCCACAAATCACATATGGACCCACTAGAGTCATTGCTTGTGTGTTCTTATACTAAAACCAGCACTAGAGTCATTGCATGTGTGTTGTTTCCACAAACCACACATGGATCAACCAGTGTCATTGCATGTGTGTTCCTAGCATGAACCACATATGGAGCCACTAGAGTGATTGCATGTGTGTTCTCTCCACAAACCACACATGGATCAACCTATGGTCATTGCACGTGTGTTCTTTTCACAAACCACATATGGATCAACCAGTGTCATTGCATGTGTGTTCTTTCCACAAACCAAACATGGATCAAATAGTGTCATTGCATGTGTGTTATTTCCACAAACCACACATGGATCAACTAGTGGTCATTACATGTGTGTTCTTTTCCACAAACCACATATGGATCCATTAGAGTCATTACATGTGTGTTATTTCCACAAACCACACATGGATCAACCAATGGCATTGCATGTGTGTTCTTTCCACAAACCACACATGGATCAACCAGTGTCATTGCATGTGTGTTCCGGACATGAACCACATATGGACCCACTAGAGTCATTGCATGTGTGTTCTATCATCAAACCACACATGGATCAACCAGTGGTCTTTGCATGTGTGTTCTTTCCACAAACCACATATGGATCAACCAGTGTCATTGCATGTGTGTTCTTTCCACAAACCACACATGAATCAACTAGTGTCATTGCATGTGTGTTATTTCCACAACCACACATGGATCAACCAGTGGTCATTGCATGTGTGTTCTTTTCCACAAACCACATATGGATCCAGTAGAGTCATTGCATGTGTGTTATTTCCACAAACCACACATGGATCCACTAGAGTCATTGCATGTGTGTTCATTCCACAAACCACACATGGATCAACTAGTGTCATTGCATGTGTGTTATTTCCACAAACCACACATGGATCAACCAGTGGTCATTGCATGTGTGTTCTTTTCCACAAACCACATATGGATCCATTAGAGTCATTGTATGTGTGTTATTTCCACAAACCACACATGGATCAACCAATGGCATTGCATGTGTGTTCTTTCCACAAACCACACATGGATCAACCAGTGTCATTGCATGTGTGTTCTTTCCACAAATCACATATGGACCCACTAGAGTCATTGCTTGTGTGTTCTTATACTAAAACCAGCACTAGAGTCCATGCATGTGTGTTCTTTCAACAAAACCACTTATGGATCCACCAGTGTTCATTGCATGTGTGTTCTTTTCCAAAAACCAAATATGGATCAACCAGTGGTCATTGCATGTGTGTTCTTTTCACAAACCACATGGGGACCCACTAGAGTCATTTCATGTGTGTTCTTATACTAAAACCAGCACTAGACTCATTGCATGTGTGTTCGTTTCCACAAACCACACATGGATCCACCAGTGTTCATTGCATGTGTGTTCTTTTCCACAAACCACTTATGGATCAACCAGTGGTCATTGCATGTGTGTTCTTTTCACAAACTACATGTGGACCCACTAGAGTCATTGTATGTGTGTTCTTATACTAAAACTAGCACTAGAGTCATTGCATGTGTGTTCTTTCCACAAACCACACATGGATCAACCAGTGTCATTGCATGTGTGTTCTTTCCACAAATCACATATGGACCCACTAGAGTCATTGCATGTGTGTTCTTATACTAAAACCAGCACTAGACTCATTGCTTGTGTGTTATTTCCACAAACCACACATGCATCAACTAAAGGCATTGCATGTGTATTCTTTCCACAAACCACACATGGATCAACCAGTGTCATTGCATTGTGTTATTTCCACAAACCACATGTGGATCCATTAGAGTCATTGCATGTGTGTTCTTTTCCACAAACCACATATGGATCCATTAGAGTCATTGATGTGTGTTATTTCCACAAACCACACATGGATCAACCAGTGGTCATTGCATGTGTGTTCTTTTCCACAAACCACATATGGATCCATTAGAGTCATTGCATGTGTGTTATTTCCACAAACCACACATGGATCAACCAATGACATTGCATGTGTGTTCTTTCCACAAACCACACATGGATCAACCAGTGTCTTTGCATGTGTGTTCTTTCCACAAATCACATATGGACCCACTAGAGTCATTGCTTGTGTGTTCTTATACTAAAACCAGCACTAGAGTCCTTGCATGTGTGTTCTTTCCACAAACCACTTATGGATCCACCAGTGACCACTGCATGTGTGTTCTTTTCCAAAAACCACATATGGATCAACCAGTGGTCATTGCATGTGTGTTCTTTTCACAAACCACATGTGGACCCGCTAGAGTCATTTCATGTGTGTCCTTATACTAAAACCAGCACTATACTCATTGCATGTCTGTTCTTTTCCACAAACCACACATGGATCCACCAGTGTTCATTGCATCTGTGTTCTTTTCCACAAACCACTTATGGATCAACAAGTGGTCATTGCATGTGTGTTCTTTTCACAAACTACATGTGGACCCACTAGAGTCATTGTATGTGTGTTCTTATACTAAAACTAGCAGTAGAGTCATTGCATGTGTGTTCTTTCCACAAACCACACATGGATCAACCAGTGTCATTGCATGTGTGTTCTTTCCACAAATCACATATGGACCCACTAGAGTCATTGCATGTGTGTTCTTATACTAAAACCAACACTATACTCATTGATTGTGTGTTATTTCCACTAACCACAAATGGATCAACCAATGGCATTGCATGTGTGTTCTTTCCACAAACCACACATGGATCAACCAGTGTCACTGCATGTGTGTTCTTTCCACAAACCACATATTGATCCATTAGAGTCATTGCATGTGTGTTCTTTTCCACAAACCACATATGGATCCATTAGAGTCATTGCATGTGTGTTATTTCCACAAACCACACATGGATCAACCAATGGCATTGCATGTGTGTTCTTTCCACAAACCACACATGGATCAACCAGTGTCATTGCATGTGTGTTCTTTCCACAAATCACATATGGACCCACTAGAGTCATTGCTTGTGTGTTCTTATACTAAAACCAGCACTAGAGTCATTGCATGTGTGTTCTTTCCACAAACAACACATGGATCCACCAATGTTCATTGCATTTGTGTTCTTTTCCAAAAAACCACATATGGATCAACCATTGGTCATTGCATGTGTGTTCTTTCCATAAACCACATGTGGACCCACTAGAGTCATTTCATGTGTGTTCTTATACCAAAACCAGCACTAGACTCATTGCATGTGTGTTCTTTTCCACAAACCACACATGGATCCACCAGTGTTCATTGCATGTGTGTTCTTTTCCCCAAACCACTTATGGATCAACCAGTGGTCATTGCATGTGTGTACTTTTCACAAACTACATGTGGACCCACTAGAGTCATTGTATGTGTGTTCTTATACTAAAACTAGCACTAGAGTCATTGCATGTGTGTTCTTTCCACAAACCACACATGGATCAACCAGTGTCATTGCATGTGTGTTCTTTCCACAAATCACATATGGACCCACTAGAGTCATTGCATGTGTGTTCTTATACTAAAACCAGCACTAGACTCATTGCTTGTGTGTTATTTCCACAAACCACACATGGATCAACCAATGGCATTGCATGCGTGTTCTTTCCACAAACCACACATGGATCAACCAGTGTCATTACATGTGTGTTCTTTCCTCAAACCACATATGGATCCATTAGAGTCATTGCATGTGTGTTCTTTTCCACAAACCACATATGGATCCATTAGAGTCATTGCATGTGTGTTATTTCTACAAACCACACATGGATCAACCAATGGCATTGCATGTGTGTTCTTTCCACAAACCACACATGGATCAACCAGTGTCATTGCATGTGTGTTCTTTCCACAAATCACATATGGACCCACTAGAGTCATTGCTTGTGTGTTCTTATACTAAAACCAACACTAGAGTCATTGCATGTGTGTTATTTCCACAAACCACACATGGATCGACCAATGTTCATTACATTTGTGTTTTTTTTCCAAAAACCACATATGGATCAACCAGTGGTCATTGCATGTGTGTTCTTTTCACAAACCACATGTGGACCCACTAGAGTCATTTCATGTGTGTCCTTATACTAAAACCAGCACTATACTCATTGCATGTGTGTTCTTTTCCACAAACCACACATGGATCCACCAATGTTCATTGCATGTGTGTTCTTTTCCACAAACCACTTATGGATCAACTAGTGGTTATTGCATGTGTGTTCTTTTCACAAACTACATGTGGACCCACTAGAGTCATTGTATGTGTGTTCTTATACTAAAACTAGCACTAGAGTCATTGCATGTGTGTTCTTTCCACAAACCACACATGGATCAACCAGTGTCATTGCATGTGTGTTCTTTCCACAAATCACATATGGACCCACTAGAGTCATTGCATGTGTGTTCTTATACTAAAACCAGCACTAGACTCATTGCTTGTGTGTTATTTCCACAAACCACACATGCATCAACCAATGGCATTGCATGTGTGTTCTTTCCACAAACCACACATGGATCAACCAGTGTCATTGCATTGTGTTCTTTCCACAAACCACACATGGATCCATTAGATTCATTGCATGTGTGTTCTTTTCCACAAATCACATATGGATCCATTAGAGTCATTGATGTGTGTTATTTCCACAAACCACACATGGATCAACCAGTGGTCATTGCATGTGTGTTCTTTTCCACAAACCACATATGGATCCATTAGAGTCATTGCATGTGTGTTATTTCCGCAAACCACACATGGATCAACCAATGACATTGCATGTGTGTTCTTTCCACAAACCACACATGGATCAACCAGTGTCTTTGCATGTGTGTTCTTTCCACAAATCACATATGGACCCACTAGAGTCATTGCTTGTGTGTTCTTATACTAAAACCAGCACTAGAGTCCTTGCATGTGTGTTCTTTCCACAAACCACTTATGGATCCACCAGTGACCATTGCATGTGTGTTCTTTTCCAAAAACCACATATGGATCAACCAGTGGTCATTGCATGTGTGTTCTTTTCACAAACCACATGTGGACCCACTAGAGTCATTTCATGTGTGTCCTTATACTAAAACCAGCACTATACTCATTGCATGTGTGTTCTTTTCCACAAACCACACATGGATCCACCAGTGTTCATTGCATGTGTGTTCTTTTCCACAAACCACTTATGGATCAACAAGTGGTCATTGCATGTGTGTTCTTTTCACAAACTACATGTGGACCCACTAGAGTCATTGTATGTGTGTTCTTATACTAAAACTAGCACTAGAGTCATTGCATGTGTGTTCTTTCCACAAACCACACATGGATCCACCAGTGTCATTGCATGTGTGTTCTTTCCACATATCACATATGGACCCACTAGAGTCATTGCATGTGTGTTCTTATACTAAAACCAGCCCTAGACTCATTGCTTGTGTGTTATTTCCACAAACCACACATGGATCAACCAATGGCATTGCATGTGTGTTCTTTCCACAAACCACACATGGATCAACCAGTGTCACTGCATGTGTGTTCTTTCCACAAACCACATATTGATCCATTAGAGTCATTGCATGTGTGTTCTTTTCCACAAACCACATATGGATCCATTAGAGTCATTGCATGTGTGTTATTTCCACAAACCACACATGGATCAACCAATGGCATTGCATGTGTGTTCTTTCCACAAACCACACATGGATCAACCAGTGTCATTGCATGTTTGTTCTTTCCACAAATCACATATGGACCCACTAGAGTCATTGCTTGTGTGTTCTTATACTAAAACCAGCACTAGAGTCATTGCATGTGTGTTCTTTCCACAAACAACACATGGATCCACCAATGTTCATTGCATTTGTGTTCTTTTCCAAAAACCACATATGGATCAACCATTGGTCATTGCATGTGTGTTCTTTCCACAAACCACATGTGGACCCACTAGAGTCATTTCATGTGTGTTCTTATATCAAAACCAGCACTAGACTCATTGCATGTGTGTTCTTTTCCACAAACCACACATGGATCCACCAGTGTTCATTGCATGTATGTTCTTTTCCACAAACAACTTATGGATCAACCAGTGGTCATTGCATGTGTGTTCTTTTCACAAACTACATGTGGACCCACTAGAGTCATTGTATGTGTGTTCTTATACTAAAACTAGCACTAGAGTCATTGCATGTGTGTTCTTTCCACAAACCACACATGGATCAACCAATGGCATTGCATGTGTGTTCTTTCCACAAACCACACATGGATCAACCAGTGTCATTACATGTGTGTTCTTTCCTCAAACCACATACGGATCCATTAGAGTCATTGCATGTGTGTTCTTTTCCACAAACCACATATGGATCCATTAGAGTCATTGCATGTGTGTTATTTCTACAAACCACACATGGATCAACCAATGGCATTGCATGTGTGTTCTTTCCACAAACCACACATGGATCAACCAGTGTCATTGCCTGTGTGTTCTTTCCACAAATCACATATGGACCCACTAGAGTCATTGCTTGTGTGTTCTTATACTAAAACCAGCACTAGAGTCATTGCTTGTGTGTTCTTATACTAAAACCAGCACTAGAGTCATTGCATGTGTGTTATTTCCACAAACCACACATGGATCGACCATTGGTCATTGCATGTGTGTTCTTTTCACAAACCACATGTGGACCCACTAGAGTCATTTCATGTGTGTTCTTTCCACAAACCACATATGGATCCATTAGAGTCATTGCATGTGTGTTCTTTTCCACAAACCACATACGGATCCATTAGAGTCATTGCATGTGTGTTATTTCCATAAACACACATGGATCAACCAATGGCATTGCATGTGTGTTCTTTCCACAAACCACACATGGATCAATCAGTGTCATTGCATGTGTGTTCTTTCCACAAATCATATATGGACCCACTAGAGTCATTGCTTGTGTGTTCTTATACTAAAACCAGCACTAGAGTCATTGCATGTGTGTTCTTTCCACAAACCACACATGGACCCACTAGAGTCATTTCATGTGTGTTCTTATACTAAACTAGCACTAGACTCATTGCATGTGTTTTCCTTTCCACAAACCACATATGGATCCACCAGGGTTCATTGCATGTGTGTTCTTTTCCACAAACCACTTATGGATCAACCAGTGGTCATTGCATGTGTGTTCTTTTCACAAACTACATGTGGACCCACTACAGTAATTGTATGTGTGTTCTTATACTAAAACTAGCACTAGAGTCATTGCCTGTGTGGTATTTCCACAAACCACACATGGATCAACCAGTATCATTGCATGTGCGTTCTTTCCACAAATCACATATGGACCCACTAGAGTCATTGCATGTGTGTTCTTATACTAAAACCAGCACTAGACTCATTGCTTGTGTGTTATTTCCACAAACCACACATGGATCAACCAATGGCATTGCATGTGTGTTCTTTCCACAAACCACACATGGATCAACCAGTGTCATTGCATGTGCGTTCTTTCCACAAACCACATATGGATCCATTAGAGTCATTGCATGTGTGTTCTTTTCCACAAACCACATATGGATCCATTAGAGTCATTGCATGTGTGTTATTTCCACAAACCACACATGGATCAACCAATGGCATTGCATGTGTGTTCTTTCCACAAACCACACATGGATCAACAAGTGTCATTGCATGTGTGTTCTTTCCACAAATCACATATGGACCCACCAGAGTCCTTGCTTGTGTGTTCTTATACTAAAACCAGCACTAGAGTCATTGCATGTGTGTTGTTTCCACAAACCACACATGGATCCACCAATGTTCATTGCATTTGTGTTCTTTTCCAAAAACCACATATGGATCAACCATTGGTCATTGCATGTGTGTTCTTTCCACAAACCACATGTGGACCCACTAGAGTCATTTCATGTGTGTTCTTATACTAAAACCAGCAGTAGACACATTCCATGTGTGTTCTTTTCCACAAACCACACATGGATCCACCAGTGTTCATTGCATGTGTGTTCTTTTCCACAAACCACTTATGGATCAACCAGTGGTCATTACATGTGTGTTCTTTTCACAAACTACATGTGGACCCACTAGAGTCATTGTATGTGTGTTCTTATACTAAAACTAGCACTAGAGTCATTGCATGTGTGTTCTTTCCACAAACCACACATGGATCAACCAGTGTCATTATATGTGTGTTCTTTCCACAAATCACATATGGACCCACTAGAGTCATTGCATGTGTGTTCTTATAGTAAAACCAACAGTAGACTCATTGCTTGTGTGTTATTTCCACAAACCACACATGGATCAACCAATGGCATTGCATGTGTGTTCTTTCCACAAACGACACATGGATCAACGAGTGTCATTGCATGTGTGTTCTTTCCTCAAACCACATATGGATCCATTAGTGTCATTGCATGTGTGTTCTTTTCCACAAACCACATATGGATCCATTAGAGTCATTGCATGTGTGTTATTTCCACAAACCACACATGGAACAACCAATGGCACTGCATGTGTGTTCTTTCCACAAACCACACATGGATCAACCAGTGTCATTATATGTGTGTTCTTTCCACAAATCACACATGGACCCACTAGAGTCATTGCTTGTGTGTTCTTATACTAAAACCAGCACTAGAGTCATTGCATGTGTGTTCTTTCCACAAACCACACATGGATCAACAAGTGTCATTGCACGTGTGTTCCTGACATGAACCACATATGGACCCACTAGAGTCATTGCATGTGTGTTCTATCCACAAACCACACATGGATCAACCTGTCATCATTGCACGTGTGTTCTTTACACAAACCACATATGGATCAACCAGTGTCATTGCATGTGTGTTCTTTCCACAAACCACACATGGATCAACTAGTGTCATTGCATATGTGTTATTTCCACAAACCACACATGGATCAACCAGTGGTCATTGCATGTGTGTTCTTTTCCACAAACCACATATGGATCCATTAGAGTCATTGCATGTGTGTTATTTCCACAAACCACACATGGATCAACCAATGGCATTGCATGTGTGTTCTTTCCACAAACCACACATGGATCAACTAATGTCATTGCATATGTGTTATTTCCACAAACCACACATGGATCAACCAGTGGTCATTGCATGTGTGTTCTTTTCCACAAACTAGCACTAGAGTCATTGCATGTGTGTTCTTTCTACAAACCACACATGGATCAACCAGTGTCATTGCATGTGTGTTATAGAGGTCCCAATCTTTAATAAGGTAGAGATCCTTGTGTTTACAATGCTAGTCCCTGGATCAATAGCTAGCATCCACAGTTAAGATGTAATATCAAGAAACAAAGGTCATAACATAACTTTATAACCAGGAATAACATAAATTTTATTACATCATACATAGCTCATTTGGCTATTACATTACATTGCAGCGGAATAACTATAGTCATGGGGTCCTTCATCTTCAAGTGCCACAGTGTATGTTGGTTGTAGACTTTGTAATCCTAATCAAACAATCTTCACTAAAATCAATCAAACCTGCAACATTACAAGTTACAGCCACAAGGGTCAATACATTTGAATTGTATTGGCAAGTTTCACTACTATGTATAATATAAGTGGATCCTATCATTACATGCAAATTTGGCTAAGTAGAGTTTTAGGCTCATTTGCATAAAGCAATGTTTTATCCTATCTTTTCAAAATGGTTTTGGTCCTTTGTCAAATCTCCTTTCAAAATCCCTTGAACTCCTTGGTAAAAACTCAAGTGTTCAAGTCCTTGTCAAAAGCTCTTGAGCAGCTTGGTAACCCCAAGTGCATCAAGTTTTAAAAGTTTTCTTTTAGAAATTAGAGTGTCGAGATCTTCCATAGCTTCAGGCCTTAGTTGCTCAGTATTGTCCATAACCGGGGACACGGCTAAGTACTTAGATTTTATTATCTTCTGCAGAAGTTGTACACTTTACCCACATGACACAATCTCGTCTTGACGCCACCAGTGGCCGCTGGATAAGTACTCACCAAAATGGAGTACCGGCAGATCGAGAATGTGACAAAGTCTTTCCATAGGAGTACTCCCAATACAAAATGCTAGCTTGTCTACCAGGCACAAATGTAGGGTTACTCCCTTACACAAATCTAGTTAACCTGGAGATGCCAATGCATGGGTCTTCCACTATGTAGTTGACTAAGCCAGAGCCCATTTAGCATGTGGTCAGACAGGAAGCCACTGTACGAGAAACATGTTCAATCTCTAAGTCCCTGGGTGGTTTTCTTTTAGTGCACAACAAAAAGAGATTGCCATATAAACATGGTTCCTTTTGTTGCCACCTTCTCCAAAACTCAAAGTATCCTTGGCCACCCAGGTGGTTCATTGAGTCCTTGTTTTATTATATAAAACATAAGTCTTTTCTCAATCTCATAAAATCTCAACATGTAACTCTTTTCAAAATATAGCATGGCTAAGCATGTATCAACTACAATGTTTTCTCTAAGGAATGTATAAGGTATCCTAATAGGATTTAGCATAGCATAAGTATAAAATTATTTTCATGCATGTTTTCAAAATCCACTAAGTATAATGAAAATAATAGGACTTTTGTATGATAGTGTAACTTGCCTTTTGGTAGGGAATGGTGGTTCACTTCTTGATCTTGCTAGTCTCACACTTCTCTAATATTCACTACAAGTCAATCAAGCAAACACAAAATCAACTAACATTCCAACCAAAGTCAAACAACAAATTTTCACACACAAAGTAATGGAATCTAAGTCATGCATAAGCATGCAAAGGATGGTCCTATTGCAAGGATGGTCTCCACTAGGCTTCTAAACTTTGTAAGGTCCAAATTGGTCATTTATCAAAATGGCAAAGTCATTTGCAAAAGGATTTTATCCAAAAACCATTTTAAAATCCATTCATCATTTTATGTGGTGGAAATTTAATTTTTATCAAACCTAAAACCTTTAAGCTTTCACCAAAAGTTTCTAACTCTCAAGACTTGGTGTTTTGGGTCAGTAGGTTTGGTTCAACACATTTCCTCCAAAGTTATCCATTCAAAAACCATTTTCATAAACAAATCAATAGTTTTATTTAGCTAGAAATGAACTAAACCAATTAATCCATTCTAAACTTTTCCAAATTCATTTTCCAAAACATGGGTTGATTCCTAGGGTCAGTAAGGTCACAATAAACCATTTTGCAAAGGTTTTAACCCAAAAATCATTTTTAAATAAATTTTCTACTCTAAACAAGCTCACAAAAGAAACTGCAAAATTAAACAAGCTAACAGATTTTATTTGCTAAACTAAGGGCAGGGTTGGCTAGGGCTTGCTCTCCTGAATCCAATGACATAAAATTTGTAATTTTTGGACGTGTGGATCCAGAGTTATAAGGGTTTGAAAAATGGCATTTAAATCTGATTTCAAACTCTATTCTCAAACGTCTGGTGCCACGCGTCTTAATCTCATTCGCCCATACCGTTTAAATGCGGATTGGCTATTCGGCGTTGGATCAAGTCCGATCGTGCGACCACTGAACGCATACCCTTCGCGTTAAGTGATTATTTCATAGCCAATGGATGCATCAACGGTCGGCTGCGTTTGACCTAAAAGGAGGCGGGCGGCGGGTGTCTTGGCGGCGCTCTGTCGGCGAGGTTGTCGACGATGCAGGAAGCGAGGGAGAAGAAGGAGATGCTCACCAGAATCGCGGGATCGTGGTGAAGCTCAAGGTACTCGCGAGAAGGCAAGGGGCGCACGGGTGTCGTCGGAATTCCTCGCCGGAGATGCTCTGGTTCTCGGGTGCGGTCAGACGTTGTCAGGGGCGAGTGAGAAGGATGAACAATAGAGGTGGGGTCTACCGGTCAGTGGGAAAAGAAACGAGAGGGAGGTCCACCGGTCATACTCAGTGCGGGTTAGGAACGAGGTGTGAAACGTTTTCTTTCGGGGAGTGAAGGCTGGGCTGGTTCCTGGGCCTGTTGGGCTGCTTGGGTTGGGTCGGCCTTTTCCTTATTTTTTTCTGTTTCTGCATTCTTTTCTTTTTCTATTTCCAATTTCTGTTTTGAGATTCAAACATTCAAACAATATTCAAATCAAACCAAACAATCACCAAACTTCACAACTTTGAACTTGGTTCTGTTTATCAACATAAACCAAATTCTAAAAATAAAATAATAATTTTTTTTATTCTTTTTAGGATCCATTCTTTAATTAAATAAAATGGATCTTTAGTTTATTAATAAAATAGGGTTTGATTTAATTAATAAAATCTCCATTTGAAATCCAAATATTTTCAAAACCAAATCAGTAGGTTTTATTTGAAAATAAAGAATACTTGGAAAGCTTGTTTAAAATAAAATAACATTTTTATTTTAAGCTCCATTTATAATTAAATAAAATGGACCTTAGTTAATAATTCAAATAGGATTTGTTTTATTAAAATCTTTATTTTGAAAATCTAAAATAAAACCAAAACACTTCAGTAGGTTTTATTTGAGAATATAAAATATTTGGAAAACTTATTTAAAATAAATAAATAAGTTTTAGTGTTTGTTTAAAATGGGAAAAGCCTTTACTTAAATAAAATTGGATATTAAATCCTTATTATTTTATTTATACAAACCTTTACTCTTTTTATCAAAACAAAATATTTTATTATAAAAGCTTGGCCAAAATTAATTTGGCTCTTTAAAATATAATCTTTATTTATAAATCCACCTTCTCTTTTGAAAACCAAAACTCTTTACTTAAAGATCCAAAATAGTAATTCCAATTATAAAAACTTTCTTTATTAATTGTTTATCTTTTTAAATCCCTTTAGGATTATTTGTTCACCAATTGGTATGGGTTTTTGGTAAGGGCTTTATTAGCTTTGGAAATTCAATTTCCTTATCTTATTATATTCATAAGATTTTATTTATGGTTCCAATTTGAGTGAAACCAACTTCTATGGTCTTTCTTGATCCTTTGTGAATATTTGTTGATCAATTTTGGTATGGATCAAATCCATGGATTTGGAGATACTTTGGAAAATGATTTGTATTCCATTAGGGTTTAGGGTTTTGGATTTATTTTCCAAATGTTTAAATTTCTAGATACATTCATTGAGGAATGCATTTCACTTGATTTGGATTTGTTGAATTCAAACTTTAACCAAAGTTTGTTCAAGATGGAATTTTAAGTTTCCTTTTAGAAACAAAAGTTTCTTTTCACCCTGATTTTCAACAAAAATTTATTTTGTTTATTTATTTTTCACATTACAAGATTTGGAAAATCTTGGGATGTGACATGTGTTCTTTCCAAAAATCACATATGGACCCACTAGAGTCATTGCATGTGTGTTCTTATACTAAAACCAGCACTAGACTCATTGCTTGTGTGTTATTTCCACAAACCACACATGCATCAACTAATGGCATTGCATGTGTGTTCTTTCCACAAACCACGCATGGATCAACCAGTGTCATTGCATTGTGTTCTTTCCACAAACCACATATGGATCCATTAGAGTCATTGCATGTGTGTTCTTTTCCACAAACCACATATGGATCCATTAGAGTCATTGATTTGTGTTATTTCCACAAACCACACATGGATCAACCAGTGGTCATTGCATGTGTGTTCTTTTCCACAAACCACATATGGATCCATTAGAGTCATTGCATGTGTGTTATTTCCACAAACCACACATGGATCAACCAATGACATTGCATGTGTGTTCTTTCCACAAACCACACATGGATCAACCAGTGTCTTTGCATGTGTGTTCTTTCCACAAATCACATATGGACCCACTAGAGTCATTGCTTGTGTGTTCTTATACTAAAACCAGCACTAGAGTCCTTGCATGTGTGTTCTTTCCACAAACCACTTATGGATCCACCAGTGACCATTGCATGTGTGTTCTTTTCCAAAAACCACATATGGATCAACCAGTGGTCATTGCATGTGTGTTCTTTCCACAAACCACATGTGGACCCACTAGAGTCATTTCATGTGTGTCCTTATACTAAAACCAGCACTATACTCATTGCATGTGTGTTCTTTTCCACAAACCACACATGGATCCACCAGTGTTCATTGCATGTGTGTTCTTTCCACAAACCACTTATGGATCAACAAGTGGTCATTGCATGTGTGTTCTTTTCACAAACTACATGTGGACCCACTAGAGTCATTGTATGTGTGTTCTTATACTAAAACTAGCACTAGAGTCATTGCATGTGTGTTCTTTCCACAAACCACACATGGATCAACCAGTGTCATTGCATGTGTGTTCTTTCCACAAATCACATATGGACCCACTAGAGTCATTGCATGTGTGTTCTTATACTAAAACCAGCACTAGACTCATTGCTTGTGTGTTATTTCCACAAACCACACATGGATCAACCAATGGCATTGCATGTGTGTTCTTTCCACAAACCACACATGGATCCACCAGTGTCACTGCATGTGTGTTCTTTCCACAAACCACATATTGATCCATTAGAGTCATTGCATGTGTATTCTTTTCCACAAACCACATATGGATCCATTAGAATCATTGCATGTGTGTTATTTCCACAAACCACACATGGATCAACCAATGGCATTGCATGTGTGTTCTTTCCACAAACCACACATGGATCAACCAGTGGTCATTGCATGTATGTTCTTTTCCACAAACCACATATGGATCCATTAGAGTCATTGCATGTGTGTTATTTCCACAAACCACACATGGATCAACCAATGACATGGCATGTGTGTTCTTTCCACAAACCACACATGGATCAACCAGTGTCATTGCATGTGTGTTCTTTCCACAAATCACATATGGACCCACTAGAGTCATTGCTTGTGTGTTCTTATACTAAAACCAGCACTAGAGTCATTGCATGTGTGTTCTTTCCAAAAACAACACATGGATCCACCAATGTTCATTGCATTTGTGTTCTTTTCCAAAAACCACATATGGATCAACCATTGGTCATTGCATGTGTGTTCTTTCCACAAACCACATGTGGACCCACTAGAGTCATTTCATGTGTGTTCTTATACCAAAACCAGCACTAGACTCATTGCATGTGTGTTCTTTTCCACAAACCACACATGGATCCACCAGTGTTCATTGCATGTGTGTTCTTTTCCACAAACCACTTATGGATCAACCAGTGGTCATTGCATGTGTGTTCTTTTCACAAACTATATGTGGACCCACTAGAGTCATTGTATGTGTGTTCTTATACTAAAACTAGCACTAGAGTCATTGCATGTGTGTTCTTTCCACAAACCACACATGGATCAACCAGTGTCATTGCATGTGTGTTCTTTCCACAAATCACATATGGACCCACTAGAGTCATTGCATGTGTGTTCTTATACTAAAACCAGCACTAGACTCATTTCTTATGTGTTATTTCCACAAACCACACATGGATCAACCAATGGCATTGCATGTGTGTTCTTTCCACAAACCACACATGGATCAACCAGTGTCATTACATGTGTGTTCTTTCCTCAAACCACATATGGATCCATTAGAGTCATTGCATGTGTGTTCTTTTCCACAAACCACATATGGATCCATTAGAGTCATTGCATGTGTGTTATTTCTACAAACCACACATGGATAAACCAATGGCATTGCATGTGTGTTCTTTCCACAAAGCACACATGGATCAACCAGTGTCTTTGCATGTGTGTTCTTTCCACAAATCACATATGGACCCACTAGAGTCATTGCTTGTGTGTTCTTATACTAAAACCAGCACTAGAGTCCTTGCATGTGTGTTCTTTCCACAAACCACAAATGGATCCACCAAAGGACCATTGCATGTGTGTTCTTTCCAAAACCACATATGGATCAACCAGTGGTCATTGCATGTGTGTTCTTTTCACAAACCACATGTGGACCCACTAGAGTCATTTCATGTGTGTCCTTATACTAAAACCAGCACTATACTCATTGCATGTGTGTTCTTTTCCACAAACCACACATGGATCCACCAGTGTTCATTGCATGTGTGTTCTTTCCACAAACCACTTATGGATCAACCAGTGGTCATTGCATGTGTGTTCTTTTCACAAACTACATGTGGACCCACTAGAGTCATTGTATGTGTGTTCTTATACTAAAACTAGCACTAGAGTCATTGCATCTGTGTTCTTTCCACAAACCACACATGGATCAACCAGTGTCATTGCATGTGTGTTCTTTCCACAAATCACATATGGACCCACTAGAGTCATTGCATGTGTGTTCTTATACTAAAACCAGCACTAGACTCATTGCTTGTGTGTTATTTCCACAAACCACACATGGATCAACCAATGGCATTGCATGTGTGTTCTTTCCACAAACCACACATGGATCCACCAGTGTCACTGCATGTGTGTTCTTTCCACAAACCACATATTGATCCATTAGAGTCATTGCATGTGTATTCTTTTCCACAAACCACATATGGATCCATTAGAGTCATTGCATGTGTGTTATTTCCACAAACCACACATGGATCAACCAATGGCATTGCATGTGTGTTCTTTCCACAAACCACACATGGATCAACCAGTGGTCATTGCATGTGTGTTCTTTTCCACAAACCACATATGGATCCATTAGAGTCATTGCATGTGTGTTATTTCCACAAACCACACATGGATCAACCAATTACATGGCATGTGTGTTCTTTCCACAAACCACACATGGATCAACCAGTGTCATTGCATGTGTGTTCTTTCCACAAATCACATATGGACCCACTAGAGTCATTGCTTGTGTGTTCTTATACTAAAACCAGCACTAGAGTCATTGCATGTGTGTTCTTTCCAAAAACAACACATGGATCCACCAATGTTCATTGCATTTGTGTTCTTTTCCAAAAACCACATATGGATCAACCATTGGTCATTGCATGTGTGTTCTTTCCACAAACCACATGTGGACCCACTAGAGTCATTTCATGTGTGTTCTTATACCAAAACCAGCACTAGACTCATTGCATGTGTGTTCTTTTCCACAAACCACACATGGATCCACCAGTGTTCATTGCATGTGTGTTCTTTTCCACAAACCACTTATGGATCAACCAGTGGTCATTGCATGTGTGTTCTTTTCACAAACTATATGTGGACCCACTAGAGTCATTGTATGTGTGTTCTTATACTAAAACTAGCACTAGAGTCATTGCATGTGTGTTCTTTCCACAAACCACACATGGATCAACCAGTGTCATTGCATGTGTGTTCTTTCCACAAATCACATATGGACCCACTAGAGTCATTGCATGTGTGTTCTTATACTAAAACCAGCACTAGACTCATTGCTTATGTGTTATTTCCACAAACCACACATGGATCAACCAATGGCATTGCATGTGTGTTCTTTCCACAAACCACACATGGATCAACCAGTGTCATTACATGTGTGTTCTTTCCTCAAACCACATATGGATCCATTAGAGTCATTGCATGTGTGTTCTTTTCCACAAACCACATATGGATCCATTAGAGTCATTGCATGTGTGTTATTTCTACAAACCACACATGGATAAACCAATGGCATTGCATGTGTGTTCTTTCCACAAAGCACACATGGATCAACCAGTGTCTTTGCATGTGTGTTCTTTCCACAAATCACATATGGACCCACTAGAGTCATTGCTTGTGTGTTCTTATACTAAAACCAGCACTAGAGTCCTTGCATGTGTGTTCTTTCCACAAACCACTTATGGATCCACCAGTGACCATTGCATGTGTGTTCTTTTCCAAAAACCACATATGGATCAACCAGTGGTCATTGCATGTGTGTTCTTTTCACAAACCACATGTGGACCCACTAGAGTCATTTCATGTGTGTCCTTATACTAAAACCAGCACTATACTCATTGCATGTGTGTTCTTTTCCACAAACCACACATGGATCCACCAGTGTTCATTGCATGTGTGTTCTTTCCACAAACCACTTATGGATCAACCAGTGGTCATTGCATGTGTGTTCTTTTCACAAACTACATGTGGACCCACTAGAGTCATTGTATGTGTGTTCTTATACTAAAACTAGCACTAGAGTCATTGCATCTGTGTTCTTTCCACAAACCACACATGGATCAACCAGTGTCATTGCATGTGTGTTCTTTCCACAAATCACATATGGACCCACTAGAGTCATTGCATGTGTGTTCTTATACTAAAACCAGCACTAGACTCATTGCTTGTGTGTTATTTCCACAAACCACACATGGATCAACCAATGGCATTGCATGTGTGTTCTTTCCACAAACCACACATGGATCCACCAGTGTCACTGCATGTGTGTTCTTTCCACAAACCACATATTGATCCATTAGAGTCATTGCATGTGTATTCTTTTCCACAAACCACATATGGATCCATTAGAGTCATTGCATGTGTGTTATTTCCACAAACCACACATGGATCAACCAATGGAATTGCATGTGTGTTCTTTCCACAAACCACACATGGATCAACCAGTGGTCATTGCATGTGTGTTCTTTTCCACAAACCACATATGGATCCATTAGAGTCATTGCATGTGTGTTATTCCCACAAACCACACATGGATCAACCAATTACATGGCATGTGTGTTCTTTCCACAAACCACACATGGATCAACCAGTGTCATTGCATGTGTGTTCTTTCCACAAATCACATATGGACCCACTAGAGTCATTGCTTGTGTGTTCTTATACTAAAACCAGCACTAGAGTCATTGCATGTGTGTTCTTTCCAAAAACAACACATGGATCCACCAATGTTCATTGCATTTGTGTTCTTTTCCAAAAACCACATATGGATCAACCATTGGTCATTGTGTGTTCTTTCCACAAACCACATGTGGACCCACTAGAGTCATTTCATGTGTGTTCTTATACCAAAACCAGCACTAGACTCATTGCATGTGTGTTCTTTTCCACAAACCACACATGGATCCACCAGTGTTCATTGCATGTGTGTTCTTTTCCACAAACCACTTATGGATCAACCAGTGGTCATTGCATGTGTGTTCTTTTCACAAACTATATGTGGACCCACTAGAGTCATTGTATGTGTGTTCTTATACTAAAACTAGCACTAGAGTCATTGCATGTGTGTTCTTTCCACAAACCACACATGGATCAACCAGTGTCATTGCATGTGTGTTCTTTCCACAAATCACATATGGACCCACTAGAGTCATTGCATGTGTGTTCTTATACTAAAACCAGCACTAGACTCATTGCTTATGTGTTATTTCCACAAACCACACATGGATCAACCAATGGCATTGCATGTGTGTTCTTTCCACAAACCACACATGGATCAACCAGTGTCATTACATGTGTGTTCTTTCCTCAAACCACATATGGATCCATTAGAGTCATTGCATGTGTGTTCTTTTCCACAAACCACATATGGATCCATTAGAGTCATTGCATGTGTGTTATTTCTACAAACCACACATGGATCAACCAATGACATTGCATGTGTGTTCTTTCCACAAACCACACATGGATTAACCAGTGTCATTGCATGTGTGTTCTTTCCACAAATCACATATGGACCCACTAGAGTCATTGCTTGTGTGTTCTTATACTAAAACCAGCACTAGAGTCATTGCATGTGTGTTATTTCCACAAACCACACATGGATCGACCAATGTTCATTGCATTTGTGTTCTTTTCCAAAAACCACATATGGATCAACCATTGGTCATTGCATGTCTGTTCTTTTCACAAATCACATGTGGACCCACTAGAGTCATTTCATGTGTGTTCTTATACTAAAACCAGCACTAGACTCATTGCATGTGTGTTCGTTTCCACAAACCACACATGGATCCACCAGTGTTCATTGCATGTGTGT
Organism: Avena insularis; assembly: GCA_023614405.1. NCBI lineage: Eukaryota > Viridiplantae > Streptophyta > Magnoliopsida > Poales > Poaceae > Avena > Avena insularis. The sequence continues at coordinate 85,648,334 of CM042696.1, read as the reverse complement.
TCTTTTCCACAAACCACTTATGGATCAACCAGTGGTCATTGCATGTGTGTTCTTTTCACAAACTACATGTGGACCCACTAGAGTCATTGTATGTGTGTTCTTATACTAAAACTAGCACCAGAGTCATTGCATGTGTGTTCTTTCCACAAACCACACATGGATCAACCAGTGTCATTGCATGTGTGTTCTTTCCACAAATCACATATGGACCCACTAGAGTCATTTTATGTGTGTTCTTATACTAAAACCAACACTAGACTCATTGCTTGTGTTTTATTTCCACAAACCACACATGGATCAACCAATGGCATTGCATGTGTGTTCTTTCCACAAACCACACATGGATCAACCAGTGTCATTGCATGTGTGTTCTTTCCTCAAACCACATATGGATCCATTAGAGTAATTGCATGTGTGTTCATTTCCACAAACCACATATGGATCCTTTAGAGTCATTGCATGTGTGTTATTTCCACAAACCACACATGGATCAACCAATGGCACTGTATGTGTGTTCTTTCCACAAACCACACATGGATCAACCAGTGTCATTGCATGTGTGTTCATTTCACAAACCACATGTGGACCCACTAGATTCATTTCATGTGTGTTCTTATACTAAAACCAGCACTAGAGTCATTGCATGTGTGTTCTTTCCACAAACCACACATGGATCCACCAATGTTCATTGCATTTGTGTTCTTTTCCAAAAACCACATATGGATCAACCATTGGTCATTGCATGTGTGTTCTTTTCACAAACCACTTGTGGACCCACTAGAGACATTTCATGTGTGTTCTTATACTAAAACCAGCACTAGACTCATTGCATGTGTGTTCTTTTCCACAAACCACACATGGATCCACCAGTGTTCATTGCATGTGTGTTCTTTTTCCACAAACCACTTATGGATCAACCAGTGGTCATTGCATGTGTGTTCTTTTCACAAACTACATGTGGACCCACTAGAGTCATTGTATGTGTGTTCTTATACTAAAACTAGCACTAGAGTCATTGCATGTGTGTTCTTTCCACAAACCACACATGGATCAACCAGTGTCATTGCATGTGTGTTCTTTCCACAAATCACATATGGACCCACTAGAGTCATTGCATGTGTGTTCTTATACTAAAACCAACACTAGACTCATTGCTTGTGTTTTATTTCCACAAACCACACATGGATCAACCAATGGCATTGCATGTGTGTTCTTTCCACAAACCACACATGGATCAACCAGTGTCATTGCATGTGTGTTCTTTCCACAAACCACATATGGATCCATTAGAGTCATTGCATGTGTGTTCTTTTCCACAAACCACATACGTATCCATTAGAGTCATTGCATGTGTGTTATTTCCATAAACACACATGGATCAACCAATGGCATTGCATGTGTGTTCTTTTCACAAACAACACATGGATCAACCAGTGTCATTGCATGTGTGTTCTTTTCACAAATCATATATGGACCCACTAGAGTCATTGCTTGTGTGTTCTTATACTAAAACCAGCACTAGAGTCATTGCATGTGTGTTCTTTCCACAAACCACACATGGACCCACTAGAGTCATTTCATGTGTGTTCTTATACTAAACCAGCACTAGACTCATTGCATGTGTGTTCCTTTCCACAAACCACACATGGATCCACCAGGGTTCATTGCATGTGTGTTCTTTTCCACAAACCACTTATGGATCAACCAGTGGTCATTGCATGTGTGTTCTTTTCACAAACTACATGTGGACCCACTACAGTCATTGTATGTGTGTTCTTATACTAAAACTAGCACTAGAGTCATTGCATGTGTGTTCTTTCCACAAACCACACATGGATCAACCAGTATCATTGCATGTGCGTTCTTTCCACAAATCACATATGGACCCACTAGAGTCATTGCATGTGTGTTCTTATACTAAAACCAGCACTAGACTCATTGCTTGTGTGTTATTTCCACAAACCACACATGGATCAACCAATGGCATTGCATGTGTGTTCTTTCCACAAACCACACATGGATCAACCAGTATCATTGCATGTGTGTTCTTTCCACAAACCACATATGGATCCATTAGAGTCATTGCATGTGTGTTCTTTTCCACAAACCACATATGGATCCATTAGAGTCATTGCATGTGTGTTATTTCCACAAACCACACATGGATCAACCAATGGCATTGCATGTGTGTTCTTTCCACAAACCACACATGGATCAACAAGTGTCATTGCATGTGTGTTCTTTCCACAAATCACATATGGACCCACCAGAGTCCTTGCTTGTGTGTTCTTATACTAAAACCAGCACTAGAGTCATTGCATGTGTGTTCTTTCCACAAACCACACATGGATCCACCAATGTTCATTGCATTTGTGTTCTTTTCCAAAAACCACATATGGATCAACCATTGGTCATTGCATGTGTGTTCTTTCCACAAACCACATGTGGACCCACTAGAGTCATTTCATGTGTGTTCTTATACTAAAACCAGCAGTAGACACATTGCATGTGTGTTCTTTTCCACAAACCACACATGGATCCACCAGTGTTCATTGCATGTGTGTTCTTTTCCACAAACCACTTATGGATCAACCAGTGGTCATTGCATGTGTGTTCTTTTCACAAACTACATGTGGACCCACTAGAGTCATTGTATGTGTGTTCTTATACTAAAACTAGCACTAGAGTCATTGCATGTGTGTTCTTTCCACAAACCACACATGGATCAACCAGTGTCATTATATGTGTGTTCTTTCCACAAATCACATATGGACCCACCAGAGTCCTTGCTTGTGTGTTCTTATACTAAAACCAGCACTAGATTCATTGCATGTGTGTTCTTTCCACAAACCACACATGGATCCACCAATGTTCATTGCATTTGTGTTCTTTTCCAAAAACCACATATGGATCAACCATTGGTCATTGCATGTGTGTTCTTTCCACAAACCACATGTGGACCCACTAGAGTCATTTCATGTGTGTTCTTATACTAAAACCAGCAGTAGACACATTGCATGTGTGTTCTTTTCCACAAACCACACATGGATCCACCAGTGTTCATTGCATGTGTGTTCTTTTCCACAAACCACTTATGGATCAACCAGTGGTCATTGCATGTGTGTTCTTTTCACAAACTATATGTGGACCCACTAGAGTCATTGTATGTGTGTTCTTATACTAAAACTAGCACTAGAGTCATTGCATGTGTGTTCTTTCCACAAACCACACATGGATCAACCAGTGTCATTGCATGTGTGTTCTTTCGACAAATCACATATGGACCCACTAGAGTCATTGCATGTGTGTTCTTATACTAAAACCAGCACTAGACTCATTGCTTATGTGTTATTTCCACAAACCACACATGGATCAACCAATGGCATTGCATGTGTGTTCTTTCCACAAACCACACATGGATCAACCAGTGTCATTACATGTGTGTTCTTTCCTCAAACCACATATGGATCCATTAGAGTCATTGCATGTGTGTTCTTTTCCACAAACCACATATGGATCCATTAGAGTCATTGCATGTGTGTTATTTCTACAAACCACACATGGATCAACCAATGACATTGCATGTGTGTTCTTTCCACAAACCACACATGGATCAACAAGTGTCATTGCATGTGTGTTCTTTCCACAAATCACATATGGACCCACCAGAGTCCTTGCTTGTGTGTTCTTATACTAAAACCAGCACTAGAGTCATTGCATGTGTGTTCTTTCCACAAACCACACATGGATCCACCAATGTTCATTGCATTTGTGTTCTTTTCCAAAAACCACATATGGATCAACCATTGGTCATTGCATGTGTGTTCTTTCCACAAACCACATGTGGACCCACTAGAGTCATTTCATGTGTGTTCTTATACTAAAACCAGCAGTAGACACATTGCATGTGTGTTCTTTTCCACAAACCACACATGGATCCACCAGTGTTCATTGCATGTGTGTTCTTTTCCACAAACCACTTATGGATCAACCAGTGGTCATTGCATGTGTGTTCTTTTCACAAACTACATGTGGACCCACTAGAGTCATTGTATGTGTGTTCTTATACTAAAACTAGCACTAGAGTCATTGCATGTGTATTCTTTCCACAAACCACACATGGATCAACCAGTGTCATTATATGTGTGTTCTTTCCACAAATCACATATGGACCCACCAGAGTCCTTGCTTGTGTGTTCTTATACTAAAACCAGCACTAGATTCATTGCATGTGTGTTCTTTCCACAAACCACACATGGATCCACCAATGTTCATTGCATTTGTGTTCTTTTCCAAAAACCACATATGGATCAACCATTGGTCATTGCATGTGTGTTCTTTCCACAAACCACATGTGGACCCACTAGAGTCATTTCATGTGTGTTCTTATACTAAAACCAGCAGTAGACACATTGCATGTGTGTTCTTTTCCACAAACCACACATGGATCCACCAGTGTTCATTGCATGTGTGTTCTTTTCCACAAACCACTTATGGATCAACCAGTGGTCATTGCATGTGTGTTCTTTTCACAAACTACATGTGGACCCACTAGAGTCATTGTATGTGTGTTCTTATACTAAAACTAGCACTAGAGTCATTGCATGTGTGTTCTTTCCACAAACCACACATGGATCAACCAGTGTCATTATATGTGTGTTCTTTCCACAAATCACATATGGACCCACTAGAGTCATTGCATGTGTGTTCTTATAGTAAAACCAACAGTAGACTCATTGCTTGTGTGTTATTTCCACAAACCACACATGGATCAACCAATGGCATTGCATGTGTGTTCTTTCCACAAACGACACATGGATCAACGAGTGTCATTGCATGTGTGTTCTTTCCTCAAACCACATATGGATCCATTAGTGTCATTGCATGTGTGTTCTTTTCCACAAACCACATATGGATCCATTAGAGTCATTGCATGTGTGTTATTTTCACAAACCACAAATGGAACAACCAATGGCACTGCATGTGTGTTCTTTCCACAAACCACACATGGATCAACCAGTGTCATTATATGTGTGTTCTTTCCACAAATCACATATGGACCCACTAGAGTCATTGCTTGTGTGTTCTTATACTAAAAGCACCACTAGAGTCATTGCATGTGTGTTCTTTCCACAAACCACACATGGATCAACCAGTGTCATTGCATGTGTGTTCCTGACATGAACCACATATGGACCCACTAGAGTCATTGCATGTGTGTTCTATCCACAAACCACACATGGATCAACCAGTCGTCATTGCACGTGTGTTCTTTCCACAAACCACAGATGGATCAACCAGTGTCATTGCATGTGTGTTCATTCCACAAACCACACATGGATCAACTAGTGTCATTGCATGTGTGTTATTTCCACAAACCACACATGGATCAACCAGTGGTCATTGCATGTGTGTTCTTTTCCACAAACCACATATGGATCCATTAGAGTCATTGCATGTGTGTTATTTCCACAAACCACACATGGATCAACCAATGGCATTGCATGTGTGTTCTTTACACAAACCACACATGGATCAACTAGTGTCATTGCATGTGTGTTATTTCCACAAACCACACATGGATCAACCAGTGGTCATTGCATGTGTGTTCTTTTCCACAAACCACATATGGATCCATTAGAGTCATTGCATGTGTGTTATTTCCACAAACCACACATGGATCAACCAATGGCATTGCATGTGTGTTGTTTCCACAAACCACACATGGATCCACCAGTGTTCATTGCACGTGTGTTCTTTTCGAGAAACCACTTATGGATCAACCAGTGGTCATTGCATGTGTGTTCTTTTCACAAACTACATGTGGACCCACTAGAGTCATTGTATGTGTGTTCTTATACTAAAACTAGAACTAGAGTCATTGCATGTGTGTTCCTGGCATGAACCACATATGGATCCACCAGTGGTCATTGCATGTGTGTTCCTGGCATGAACCACATATGGATCCACTAGAGTCATTGCATGTGTGTTCTATCCACAAACCACACATGGATCAACCAGTGGTCATTGCACGTGTGTTCTTTCCACAAACCATATATGGATCAACCAGTGTCATTGCGTGTGTGTTCTTTCCACAAACCACACATGGATCAACTAGTGTTATTGCATGTGTGTTATTTCCACAAACCACACATGGATCAATCAGTGGTCATTGGATGTGTGTTCTTTTCCACAAAGCACATATGGATCCATTGCATGTGTGTTATTTCCACAAACCACACATGGATCAACCAATGGCATTGCATGTGTCTTCTTTCCACAAACCACATATGGATCAACCAGTGTCATTGCATGTGTTTTCTTTCCACAAATCACATATGGACCCACTAGAGTCATTGCTTGTGTGTTCTTATACTAAAACCAGCACTAGAGTCATTGCATGTGTTTTCTTTCCACAAACCACACATGGATCCACCAGTATTCATTGCATGTGTGTTCCTCGCACGAACCACATGTGGACCCACTAGAGTCATTGCATGTGTGTTCTATCCACAAACCACACATGGATCAACCAGTGGTCATTGCACGTGTGTTCTTTCCACAAACCACATATGGATCAACCAGTGTCATTGCATGTGTGTTGTTTCCACAAACCAGACAAGGATCAACTAGTGTCATTGCATGTGTGTTGTTTGCACAAACCACACATGGATCAACCAGTGGTCATTGCATGTGTGTTCTTTTCCACAAATCACATATGGATCCATTAGAGTCATTGCATGTGTGTTATTTCCACAAACCACACATGGATCAACCAATGGCATTGCATGTGTGTTGTTTCCACAAACCACACATGGATCAACCAGTGTCATTGAATGTGTGTTCTTTCCACAAATCACATATGGACCCACTAGAGTCATTGCTTGTGTGTTCTTATACTAAAACCAGCACTAGAGTCATTGCATGTGTGTTTTTTCCACAAACCACACATGGATCAACCAGTGTCATTGCATGTGTGTTCCTGACATGAACCACATATGGACCCACTAGAGTCATTGCATGTGCGTTCTATCCACAAACCACACATGGATCAACCAGTCGTCATTGCACGTGTGTTCTTTCCACAAACCACATATGGATCAACCAGTGTCATTGCATGTGTGTTCTTTCCACAAACCACACATGGATCAACCAGTGTTATTGCATGTGTGTTCTTGCCTCAAACCACACATGGATCAACCAGTGGTCATTGCATGTGTATTCTTTTCCACAAACCACATATGGATCCATTAGAGTCATTGCATGTGTGTTATTTCCACAAACCACACATGGATCAACCAATGGCATTGCATGTGTGTTCTTTCAACAAACCACACATGGATCAACTAGTGTCATTGCATGTGTCTTATTTCCACAAACCACACATGGATCAACCAGTGGTCATTGCATGTGTGTTCTTTTCCACAAACCACATATGGATCCATTAGAGTCATTGCATGTGTCTTATTTCCACAAACCACACATGGATCAACCAATGGCATTGCATGTGTGTTGTTTCCACAAACCACACATGGATCCACCAGTGTTCATTGCATGTGTGTTCTTTTCCACAAACCACTTATGGATCAACCAGTGGTCATTGCATGTGTGTTCTTTTCACAAAATACATGTGGACCCACTAGAGTCATTGTATGTGTGTTCTTATACTAAAACTAGCACTAGAGTCATTGCATGTGTGTTCTTTCCACAAACCACACATGGATCAACCAGTGTCATTGCATGTGTGTTCTTTCCACAAATCAGATATGGACCAACTAGAGTCTTTGCATGTGTGTTCTTATACTAAAACCAGCACTAGACTCATTGCTTGTGTGTTATTTCCACAAACCAGACATGGATCAACCAGTGTCATTGCATGTGTGTTCTTTCCACAAAGCACATATGGATCCATTAGAGTCATTGCATGTGTGTTCTTTTCCACAAACCACATATGGATCCATTAGAGTCCTTGCATGTGTGTTATTTCCACAAACCACATATGGATCAAACAATGGCATTGCATGTGTGTTCTTTCCACAAACCACACATGTATCAACCAGTGTCATTGCATGTGTGTTCATTCCACACATATGGACCCACTAGAGTCATTGCTTGTGTGTTCTTATACTAAATCCAGCACTAGAGTCATTGCATGTGTGTTCTTTCCACAAACCACACATGGATCCACCAGTTTATTGCATTTGTGTTCTTTCCACAAACCACACATGGATCCACCAGTGTTTATTGCATGTGTGTTCCTGGCATGAACCACATATGGACCCACTAGAGTCATTGCATGTGTGTTCTATCCACACACACATGGATCAACCAGTGGTCTTTGCATGTGTGTTCTTTCCACAAACCACATATGGATCAACCAGTGTCATTGCATGCGTGTTCTTTCCACAAACCACACATGAATCAACTAGTGTTATTGCATGTGTGTTATTTCCACAACCACACATGGATCAACCAGTGGTCATTGCATGTGTGTTCTTTTCCACAAACCACATATGGATCCATTAGAGTCATTATATGTGTGTTATTTCCACAAACCACACATGGATCAACCAATGGCATTGCATATGTGTTCTTTCCACAAACCACACATGGATCAACCAGTGTCATCGCATGTGTGTTCCTGATATGAACAACATATGGACCCACTAGAGTCATTGCATGTGTGTTCTATCCACAAACCACACATGGATCAACCAGTCGTCATTGCACGTGTGTTCTTTCCACAAACCACATGTGGATCAACCCGTGTCATTGCATGTGTGTTCTTTCCACAAACCACAGATGGATCAACTAGTGTCATTGCATTTGTGTTATTTCCACAAACCACACATGGATCAACCAGTGGTCATTGCATGTGTGTTCTTTTCCACAAACCACATACGAATCCATTAGAGTCATTGCATGTGTGTTATTTCCACAAACATAACATGGATCAACCAATGTCATTGCATGTGTGTTCTTTCCACAAACCACACATGGATCAACTATTGTCATTGCATGTGTGTTATTTCCACAAACCACACATGGATCCACCAGTGTTCATTGCATGTATGTTCATTTCCACAAACCACATATGGATCCATTAGAGTCATTGCATGTGTCTTATTTCCACAAACCACACATGGATCAACCAATGGCATTGCATGTGTGTTGTTTCCACAAACCACACATGGATCCACCAGTGTTCATTGCATGTGTGTTCTTTTCCACAAACCACTTATGGATCAACCAGTGGTCATTGCATGTGTGTTCTTTTCACAAAATTCATGTGGACCCACTAGAGTCATTGTATGTGTGTTCTTATACTAAAACTAGCACTAGAGTCATTGCATGTGTGTTCTTTCCACAAACCACACATGGATCAACCAGTGTCATTGCATGTGTGTTCTTTCCACAAATCAGATATGGACCAACTAGAGTCTTTGCATGTGTGTTCTTATACTAAAACCAGCACTAGACTCATTGCTTGTGTGTTATTTCCACAAACCAGACATGGATCAACCAGTGTCATTGCATGTGTGTTCTTTCCACAAACCACATATGGATCCATTAGAGTCATTGCATGTGTGTTCTTTTCCACAAACCACATATGGATCCATTAGAGTCCTTGCATGTGTGTTATTTCCACAAACCACATATGGATCAACCAATGGCATTGCATGTGTGTTCTTTCCACAAACCACACATGTATCAACCAGTGTCATTGCATGTGTGTTCATTCCACACATATGGACCCACTAGAGTCATTGCTTGTGTGTTCTTATACTAAATCCAGCACTAGAGTCATTGCATGTGTGTTCTTTCCACAAACCACACATGGATCCACCAGTGTTTATTGCATTTGTGTTCTTTCCACAAACCACACATGGATCCACCAGTGTTTATTGCATGTGTGTTCCTGGCATGAACCACATATGGACCCACTAGAGTCATTGCATGTGTGTTCTATCCACACACACATGGATCAACCAGTGGTCTTTGCATGTGTGTTCTTTCCACAAACCACATATGGATCAACCAGTGTCATTGCATGCGTGTTCTTTCCACAAACCACACATGAATCAACTAGTGTTATTGCATGTGTGTTATTTCCACAACCACACATGGATCAACCAGTGGTCATTGCATGTGTGTTCTTTTCCACAAACCACATATGGATCCATTAGAGTCATTATATGTGTGTTATTTCCACAAACCACACATGGATCAACCAATGGCATTGCATATGTGTTCTTTCCACAAACCACACATGGATCAACCAGTGTCATCGCATGTGTGTTCCTGATATGAACCACATATGGACCCACTAGAGTCATTGCATGTGTGTTCTATCCACAAACCACACATGGATCAACCAGTCGTCATTGCACGTGTGTTCTTTCCACAAACCACATGTGGATCAACCCGTGTCATTGCATGTGTGTTCTTTCCACAAACCAGAGATGGATCAACTAGTGTCATTGCATTTGTGTTATTTCCACAAACCACACATGGATCAACCAGTGGTCATTGCATGTGTGTTCTTTTCCACAAACCACATACGGATCCATTAGAGTCATTGCATGTGTGTTATTTCCACAAACATAACATGGATCAACCAATGTCATTGCATGTGTGTTCTTTCCACAAACCACACATGGATCAACTATTGTCATTGCATGTGTGTTATTTCCACAAACCACACGTGGATCAACCAGTGGTCATTGCATGTGTGTTCTTTTCCACAAACCACATATGGATCCATTAGAGTCATTGCATGTGTCTTATTTCCACAAACCACACATGGATCAACCAATGGCATTGCATGTGTGTTGTTTCCACAAACCACACATGGATCCACCAGTGTTCATTGCATGTGTGTTCTTTTCCACAAACCACTTATGGATCAACCAGTGGTCATTGCATGTGTGTTCTTTTCACAAAATTCATGTGGACCCACTAGAGTCATTGTATGTGTGTTCTTATACTAAAACTAGCACTAGAGTCATTGCATGTGTGTTCTTTCCACAAACCACACATGGATCAACCAGTGTCATTGCATGTGTGTTCTTTCCACAAATCAGATATGGACCAACTAGAGTCTTTGCATGTGTGTTCTTATACTAAAACCAGCACTAGACTCATTGCTTGTGTGTTATTTCCACAAACCAGACATGGATCAACCAGTGTCATTGCATGTGTGTTCTTTCCACAAACCACATATGGATCCATTAGAGTCATTGCATGTGTGTTCTTTTCCACAAACCACATATGGATCCATTAGAGTCCTTGCATGTGTGTTATTTCCACAAACCACATATGGATCAACCAATGGCATTGCATGTGTGTTCTTTCCACAAACCACACATGTATCAACCAGTGTCATTGCATGTGTGTTCATTCCACACATATGGACCCACTAGAGTCATTGCTTGTGTGTTCTTATACTAAATCCAGCACAAGAGTCATTGCATGTGTGTTCTTTCCACAAACCACACATGGATCCACCAGTGTTTATTGCATTTGTGTTCTTTCCACAAACCACACATGGATCCACCAGTGTTTATTGCATGTGTGTTCCTGGCATGAACCACATATGGACCCACTAGAGTCATTGCATGTGTGTTCTATCCACAAACCACACATGGATCAACCAGTGGTCTTTGCATGTGTGTTCTTTCCACAAACCACATATGGATCAACCAGTGTCATTGCATGTGTGTTCTTTCCACAAACCACACATGAATCAACTAGTGTTATTGCATGTGTGTTATTTCCACAACCACACATGGATACACCAGTGGTCATTGCATGTGTGTTCTTTTCCACAAACCACATATGGATCCATTAGAGTCATTATATGTGTGTTATTTACACAAACCACACATGGATCAACTAATGGCATTGCATATGTGTTCTTTCCACAAACCACACATGGATCAACCAGTGTCATCGCATGTGTGTTCCTGATATGAACCACATATGGACCCACTAGAGTCATTGCATGTGTTTTCTATCCACAAACCACACATGGATCAACCAGTCGTCATTGCACGTGTGTTCTTTCCACAAACCACATGTGGATCAACCCGTGTCATTGCATGTGTGTTCTTTCCACAAACCACAGATGGATCAACTAGTGTCATTGTATTTGTGTTATTTCCACAAACCACACATGGATCAACCAGTGGTCATTACATGTGTGTTCTTTTCCACAAACCACATACGGATCCATTAGAGTCATTGCATGTGTGTTATTTCCACAAACATAACATGGATCAACCAATGTCATTGCATGCGTGTTCTTTCCACAAACCACACATGGATCAACTATTGTCATTGCATGTGTGTTATTTCGATAAACCACACATGGATCAACCAGTGGTCATTGCATGTGTGTTCTTTTCCACAAACCACATATGGATCCATAAGAGTCATTGCATGTGTCTTATTTCCACAAACTACACATGGATCAACCAATGGCATTGCATGTGTGTTCTTTCCACAAACCACACATGGATCAACTAGTGTCATTGCATGTGTGTTCTTTCCATAATTCACATATGGACCCACTACAGTCATTGCTTGTGTGTTCTTATACTAAAACCAGCACTAGAGTCATTGCATGTGCGTTCTTTCCGCAAACCACTTATGGACCCACCAGTGTTCATTGCATGTGTGTTATTTTCCACAAACCACTTATGGATCAACCAGTGGTCATTGTATGTGTGTTCTTTTCACAAACCACATGTGGACCCACTAGAGTCATTTCATGTGTTGTCTTTCACTAAAACCAGCACTAGACTCATTGCATGTGTGTTCTTTTCCACAAACCACACATGGATCCACCAGTATTCATTGCATGTGTGTTCTTTTCCACAAACCACTTATGGATCAACCAGTGGTCATTGCATGTGTGTTCTTTTCAAAAACTACATGTGGACCCACTAGAGTAATTGTATGTGTGTTCTTATACTAAAACTAGCACTAGAGTCATTGCATGTGTGTTCTTTCCACAAACCACACATGGATCAACAAGTGTCATTGCATGTGTGTTCTTTCCACAAATTACATATGGACCCACTAGAGTCATTGCATGTGTGTTCTTATACTAAAACCAGCATTAGAGTCATTGCATGTGTGTTCTTTCCATAAACCACTTATGGATCCACCAATGGAATTGCATGTGTGTTCTTTCCACAAACCACACATGGATCAACCAGTGGTCATTGCATGTGTGTTCTTTTCCACAAACCACATATGGATCCATTAGAGTCATTGCATGTTTGTGTTTTCCACAAACCACATATGGATCAACCAGTGTCATTGCATGTGTGTTCTTTCCACAAATCACATATGGACCCACTAGAGTCATTGCATGTGTGTTCTTATAGTAAAACCAGCACTAGACTCATTGCTTGTGTGTTATTTCCACAAACCACACATGGATCAACCAGTGTCATTGCATGTGTGTTCTTTCCTCATACCATATATGGATCCATTAGAGTCATTGCATGTGTGTTCTTACCCACAAACCACATATGGATCCATTAGAGTTATTGCATGTGTGTTATTTCCACAAACCACACATGGATCAACCAATGGCATTGCATGTGTGTTCTTTCCACAAACCACACATGGATCGACCAGTGTCATTGCATCTGTGTTCTTTCCACAAATCACATATGGACCCACTAGAGTCATTGCATGTGTGTTCTTATACTAAAACCAGCACTAGACTCCTTGCTTGTGTGTTATTTCCACAAACCACACATGGATCAACCAATGGAATTGCATGTGTGTTCTTTCCAGAAACCACACATGGATCAACCAGTGTCATTGCATGTGTGTTCTTTCCTCAAACCACATATGGATCCGTTAGAGTTACTGCATGTGTGTTCTTTTCCACAAACCACATATGGATCCATTAGAGTCATTGCATGTGTGTTATTCCCACAAACCACACATGGATAAACCAATGGCATTGCATGTGTGTTATTTCCACAAACCACACATGGATCAACCAGTGTCATTGCATGTGTGTTCTTTCAACAAATCACATATGGACCCACTAGAGTCATTGCTTGTGTGTTCTTATACTAAAACCAGCACTAGAGTCATTGCGTGTGTGTTCTTTCCACAAACCACACATGGACCCACCAGTTGTCATTGCATGTTTATTCCTGGCATGAACCACATATGGATCCACCAGTGGTCATTGCATGTGTATTCCTGGCATGAACCACATATGGATCCACTAGAGTCATTGCATGTGTGTTCTATCCACAAACCACACATGGATCAACCAGTGGTCATTGCACGTGTGTTCTTTCCACAAACCACATATGGATCAACCAGTGCCATTGTGTGTGTGTTCTTTCCACAAACCACACATGGATCAACTAGTGTCATTGCATGTGTGTTATTTCCACAAACCACACATGGATCAATTAGTGGTCATTGCATGTGTGTTCTTTTCCACAAACCACATATGGATCCATTGCATGTGTGTTATTTCTACAAACCACACATGGATCAACCAATGGCATTGCATGTGTGTTCTTTCCACAAACCACACATGGATCAACCAGTGTCGTTGCATGTGTGTTCTTTCCACAAATCACATATGGACCCACTAGAGTCATTGCTTGTGTGTTCTTATACTAAAACCAGCACTAGAGTCATTGCATGTGTGTTCTTTCCACAAACCACACATGGATCCACCAGTATTCATTGCATGTGTGTTCCAGGCATGAACCACATGTGGACCCACTAGAGTCATTGCATGTGTGTTCTATCCACAAACCACACATGGATCAACCAGTGGTCATTGCACGTGTGTTCTTTCCACAAACCACATATGGATCAACCAGTGTCATTGCATGTGTGTCCTTTCCACAAACCACACAGGGATCAACTAGTGTCATTGCATGTGTGCTAGTTGCACAAACCACACATGGATCAACCAGTGGTCATTGCATGTGTGTTCTTTTCCACAAACCACATATGGATCCATTGCATGTGTGTTATTTCCACAAACCACACATGGATCAACCAATGCTATTGCATGTGTGTTCTTTCCACAAACCACACATGGATCAACCAGTGTCATTGCATGTGTGTTCTTTCTGCAAATCACATATCGACCCACTAGAGTCATTGCTTGTGTGTTCTTATACTAAAACCAACACTAGAGTCATTGCATATGTGTTCTTTCCACAAACCACTTATGGATCCACCAGTGTTCATTGCATGTGTGTTAGTTTCCAAAAACCACATATGGATCAACCAGTGGTCATTGCATGTGTGTTCTTTTCACAAACCACATGTGGACCCACTAGAGTCATTTCCTGTGTGTTCTTATACTAAAACTAGCACTAGACTCATTGCATGTGTGTTCTTTTCCACAAACCACACATGGATCCATCAGTGTTCATTGCATGTGTGTTCTTTTCCACAAACCACTTATGGATCAACCAGTGGTCATTGCATGTGTATTCTTTTCACAAACCACATGTGGACCCACTAGAGTCATTGTATGTCTGTTCTTATACTAAAACTAGCACTAGAGTCATTGCATGTGTGTTCTTTCCACAAATCACAGATGGATCAACTAGTGGCATTGCATGTGTGTTCTTTTCACAAACCACACATGGATCAACTACACATGTGTGTTCTTTCCACAAACCACACATGGATCAAGCAGTGTTATTGCATATGTGTTCTTTCCACAAACCATATATGTATCCATTAGAGTCATTGCATGTGTGTTCTTATACTAAAACTAGCACTGCCCCCCCCATGGATCCACCGTTAGACCGAGTCTTCTAGAAGGCATGCCATAACACAGTTGTTACATACCGTTCGATTGGGGCGCTTGGACGATTGGGATGGTCTTCTTGAGAGAGATCCTCGAGTAGGCTGTTCTGCGGCATGATTGACCATGCTTGCTCTAGACAAACTGGCTTGTTGCGAGTGTGCCGACTCACGAGTTCAGTGGGCCATATCCAAGTGTCACGTCCCCGTTACTTCTCTTCCTTCCCATACTTATCTTTCTTCCCCTTGAAGCCACTTTCCCCACTTCACTTCCATCCTGCCGTAGCCTCATGGCGACGACATCCACCAATTCTTGGGTCGCTACCTTCATGCTAAGAAATCATTTTACAAGCTTTTGAACTTATCCTACATATTCCTGCTATTCGCTAATCTAACTGCTGATCTTTTTTCCGATTTCTCGATGAACTTCAGATGTGGCAGATGCTGCAGCCCAAGAATATGGAGATCCTCGCGTGCAACTTCGCAGCGGCGTTCCTGCTCGTGTGCTCCCACCCAGGATGCTTTCATTGTTACTCCTACCACGAGCTCCCTCTCCACGAGCTTGCGTGCCTGCACGGCGTGTGCTCCTACACGGAGCCGGGCTGCAACTACACCGGCCCGCCGGCAGAGCTCGTCGTCCACCTTGCAGAGGGGCACTTGATCGAAGTGATTAGGATCTCGTACGGGCAAGCCCAACTTCTCCAAGAGCAGGTGTCGTTCACTGACTCGGCACGCCGCCGGCTAATTTTCTAGGGGGGACAGCTCTGTTTTCGTCCTGACCATCACCGCCGGTGTTTCGGGAACCAGAGCCGGGCCCACCGTCGTGTGTGTCGTATGCGTCAGGTCGGTCTCGTGCGCCTGACCCGTATACACGGTGCGCATGTGGGCAAACACCCAGCCGCCATCGTCGGATAACATTCTTGTGCTAACCGAGGCGCCGAGCTGCCCGACACCGCAGGAGGTGGAGTATGTGGACCTAAGGACGATCCTATGCGTGCCATCTCAGTACCTTGTCGGTGCTGGACCGAACAGGCAGATGCATTTCTACATTTGTATCGAGAAGACCGACAGAGAAATGTAGTACTTGTGTTGTCGTTACTGTTAGACTTAAGCGATGCTTCTCAGGTACTTAGAGCATACGTGTTGTGCGAATGTATCCCAGTTGTTGTTTTTAGTTCTCCTTAATAATTCGACGAGTTATTATATTGGTCCAATCAGCTTGCTGTAGTCACATTGCAAAGTCCGCTTGCTCTGGACAAACCGGCAATACCGTGTGCTCCCGCTCCCGCATGTCAGTGTCACGTGTTCCGAGGGCCCACCTGCCAGTGTCACGCCCCCTCCTCTTCCTTCCCCTCAAAGCCATTGTCCCAACTTCTCTTCCATCCTGCACTCCTGTTCGATGGTTGTAATCTGATTTTCGTTGGATTGTTTACAAGTAATCTACGTTGATAATGCAACATGCAAATGGCACAGACACAATTTCTAAAGTGGAAGCATTCACACACTTCTATTGCACATATTTCTCAACATAGCTCGACAAACCCATTACAATAATTGTACTCGCATTAAACACAACCGAAATTGCAACCATCCTAAACAACATCTAAACCAACATCACACCGCTGTCATCGAAGTCCACCTCGATTGGTGACACCGTCGTGCCCTTCCCAGCGACATCCACTCCCGCCCATGGCTTGCCCTTTGCCAAGGAGGCAACAATGGCGTTCTACACAGCTTCGTCCCTGTCGTCCTCCACATCGGAATCGACAATGACAAAGGTGACGGGGTTGGCGTGGACCAAGCATCATCGCGCCTGGCGGCTCCTGCTCGAGCTCGACACCGCATCAGTCCTTCTACAGGTAGGAGGGGCCGAGCTTGCATACGTAGCGTCGTCGCTCCTCTCAAGAAACCATGGCCATTTGATACTGTGACGGTAGGATCTTGGGGTGGATCATGGCGCGATCCCTACCGAAGCGGTGGAGCGGATGGATGCCGGCCGAGCCATGACAAGTTCCTAGGAAGGAGTAAGATTGTGGGCCAGCGTGCCGATTCTGAGCAAGGGCTCCCGATGATATGTCTGGCAAGGTGCCAAAAATTTGTCTAATGCGGCGAGAGGGCTTTTGAACCACGAAGGCCGAGGTTTTTTTTGACAAGTCCATGTGCTAGGTCCCCCACCTATCAGTCGAATGTGATGAGGATTCTGCCCAGTTATTAAGTAGGGATAAATCACGCTTCACCACTACCCCGACATCCAAAGGCTCCTCTTTCCTCCCCTCGCTCCCTCGCCATGGCTCGCAGCTCATGCACCGTCTCGGGCGGAATCAGGTCGCCTCAACACCGTCAGCGGTGCCCCATCAGTACGGAGGCGCCCTCGATTACTACCCCGATATCTGTGTTTGTGTGGTGAGAAGATGCCGAGATGGATTTCGTGGACCGGAAAATACTACAGAAAATTCAGCAAGCTAAGAGATCGAGCGGTAAGTTCCTACTGTAGGTACAATGGTAACCCGGATCCGGAAAGCGTAATGTAATTCTTTTTTTGTTTCCTTCGATCTACTACGCAGGAAGGGAGGGGGACTGGCTGTGACAAGTTTGTGTGGATCGAAAAGCCACTGACAGGTTTTCACAGAGAGCTTGTTCAGGATCTGCGTGATGCTGTGTGGGACACGAAAGAGGAGATTCGTGTGATGGAGCGAGAGATCCGGGAGCTTCACTGGGTGCAGGGGAGGCAGGGGCAAGGAGGTGGTGAGACAGACGGGCTCAAGATTAGGCCAGATAGTGGAAACAATTTCCTCATTATCTTGGCATTATCTGTTGCATTTGTAGTTTATGTTGCCATGTCGTTGTCCAGCAGCTGAAATAAGTTGCTGCTTCGTGGAGTGTAGCAGCCAGCTTAAGAAATTGTTTTTCAGCCCAGAAACTTATCATAAGTGTAATGCCAATAGCAAGGATTTATTAAGCGCCTATAAATAAATCATGTCTGTGCCACTAACACCCATAGATTTTGGAGAGGATTTAACCGCTCAGCTATCGCGATTGTTCAGATAGTGGTGGCACAATCACAGTTTTGGATTCAACTAGTGGCCTCGGCCATATCAAATCCTAAAGTCACGATACATTTTACTCCGAGTACGGGAGGCAGATTGTTTCGCCCGACAAGTTCCACGCACACAACTCCAGAATGTAACCGAACTACATATATAGGTTCAAGTTCAATACATCATTAGGCTGCTACACTGCTAGCCCTCTTTCTCTGCTTGGGTGCCAACTTTCTTCCTCTTCCCTTCACGTCCACTAGCTTCTTCATCTCCTGCCTTCTTCCTCTTCCTGGGTGCCAATTTGCTTACCTTCACGTACCCTGCATCTCCGGGCCGAGGGAATTCAGGCCAATCAGCACCAGAATCTTGTCCGGCATCATCACTCCACTTGTTTTGGTTTTCTTCTCGCAGCAAAATCACTGAGTCGGCTGTCTTGTTTCTTACCTTGCGCTTCCTGTAAAAAAACAGTACATGGATTACTACCTTATATCTACAAACTATAAACAATTTTTTGTGTAAATGTACCATCTAATACCTAGGTTTGGTAGCATTAAGGGGACATCTAGCTGCTCTATGGCCTATAAGATGGCAGGTCTTACATCTGTTTTTGCCCTTCTTTGTAGCATAGAAAATCGAACCCTTCTTCTCGAGAAAATTCTTAAATCTATTCACCTGGGGTCTTCCTCTGCCCCTTTTTGTAACTGGCTGGCAAAGCTCGAAAGAGAGTTGGACTTGAGGCCACTGAGATGGGTCTGTACATGGCTCGACGGATCCAACGTGCGCAGCTCTCAACTTTTCCATTGAGTAGTAGTCTGACAAATACTGATCCAAATGTGGTAGAGTTTTTTTCTTCACCAAGAAGGCCAAGGCGTGGTCGCAAGGTTTCCTGGTATGCTGCCACTCTAAGCAGGTGCATTCTCACAGCTGGATGTTCACAACATCCCTTTTGCCACTCTTGGACATATCGACCACCTCACAGCTTCTGCTGGTTGACGGGAGAACCTTAAGATGAGCAAGTCCTCGGCTTCTCTTGTACAGTTGTTGTACAACTGGCGATAGCATATGTACTCTAAGTCTCCTACCAATCTCTCTCCTTATATTTAACAGCTTCATGATCATACCACGTATGTTGTCCATCAAGATATGAATAGGACACACTTTTATGTCCTTCACCCAGTTATTCAGGCATTCTGCAAGGTTGTTGTTTATGTAATCAACTTTGATGTCAGGGTTGAATTGACTCCTCCTCCATAGTTGTGAATGATGTATGGCTAAGTACTCTGGAAGTTTAGGGGCTTCGGCAAAAATCTTGCTCATGAAATATTCGCTGCTACTAGGTTTGTAAACTCTAGCAGCAGGAAACATGTAACGAAATACGCTGCCTGCATAGTGTGAGTACAAGTTGAGCATCATATGGGCATGGCATTCTCTACCTTCAGCTCGCGGGAACACCTCCTTCACTGCATTATCGACCCTTTGCATGCATCCGTGGATATAGCCAATGGATCCATGTGGCCTATTGATCTCCTGAGCTGCCTCATAAACCAGACCTAGTTTTCCTCCGTTTCTGTTTCAAACAGCCCGAATGCCACTGGGAACATCCAGTTGTGACCATCAAGTGTTGTGGCAGATGGCAGGCAGCCTTTCCATTTGCTAGTTAGGACAGTGATGTCTACACTCAGATACGGCCTACAGCCGTCCTTGAATCCCTGGATGCATGGTTTAAGCGCCATGAAAAATCTTTTGAAATATATTTTACCACCTTCTGATTCGGTGTCAATCTCCACAACACTCCCCGAACACCTAGCTTGTACCTCCGCCTTGAAGTTGTATAGCATCCTGAAGCTATTGGTCCAATCCCCGTGTAAGACCCCTAGAGCTTTCTCTTTACCTTTCCAAACCGTGTAATACGGAAGGACAATGTTGTATTTAGAACCGAGGCTAGTCTGAATATTATTCGCGGTCTCCTTAGGGTTATCCTTTAGTATGGACATAGATTGCATAGCCACCCACTCCGTATCAGCCATTGAGGATTTCAGTTTGCTGCCTGTCAGACACATGTGTGGAGGGACCATTTTGTTCACCTGCAACACAGATTCATTTAAAAGATAAGTAGAGTCGACTAGTTGCCAGAAAGATATCGCACATCAATTGTAGTTATAGAGTGAAAAGAGAGAGAGAGTTCTAATGGTTTTCTGCATTCATTGCCCCAGTACCCTAATTGCGTTCGACGTAGGTAAGGCTCTTGCTGTGATCCTCCATGGATAATGTACCTCGGCCCGTCCATTCATCCACATTAACTTGCAAACGGCCTCATACCTCTGGGCAGTGTTCTTCAGTCGATAAACGTCGAACTCCCCCTTGATACAAAAAATGCCGGAATGACATCCTGAACTCATGCATGCTCCTGAACTCGGTGCCGACCGAAATTATAGGATACTCGTGGTCATGTTTCATTTCTTCTACTTCAACACCCAAATCATCGACTGGAATACCAGCCTCATCGTTAAGTTCCTCGTCTATTTCATCATCACCAGATTCTTGATCCTCTACAGTGCCTTCTTCTTCATCTGATTCAGAATCTTCGCCATCGTCTCTAATGCCTAATCGCACACATCATATTGACTCCCATGGGTGGGGCTACACCATCGTCTCCACCGGATGGATGAACATTGCCCCAATCCACCTCACCGCAACTCGCTTTCTCCAAGACACTCGGTGGTTCTGCTGCAACCACATGGGGTGGTCTTACGCTTACGCATCCTGTGTACTTCAAAGGGACAAACAGCGTCGAATCAATTTCATCTTGAGTGCATGTAACCCTCTTGCTCTTCCCTGTACATCCTCCTTCTGATGTAATCTTTCCGATGGTATCGGTAGGGCTTGACATCCGCGTTCCATTCCCCATCGAACTAGGCTTTTTGCCGCTCTTGGGTGTGATCTCCTTCGCCTCCCCTCACGGGTGTTGGCTCTAGGGTCTTGGCATTATTGCACGACCTCATGCGTTTTCTTCTTGAATTAGCCATTTTGTTGCTACTATTGGGCATGTTCTCCTTCGTCGGGCATTATTGCTGACCCTGGGCGTGTTCCGCTCCAAATTAGCCCTTTTGCTGCTACTATTGGGCGTCTTCTCCTTCATGTCGACATTATTGCAGCGATTCATGCTTCGCCCAAATTAGCCCTTTTCTGCTACTATTGGGCGTGTTCTCCTTCGTGCTGGCATAATTCCCTGACAACGGCGTGTTCCGCTCCAAATTAGTATTTTTTCTGCTCCCACTGGGTGTGGTAGCCTCCGTGCTGGCCATCTTCGCCTCTTTGCTACCACTCCTAGGAGTGTTCACCATCGTGCTAGCCCTCATAGCGTTTTCTTTGCTCCATTCGTGTGGCATTTTGACCGGATCTTAGGGTGTACTCACGGCGTGGTGCCTTTTGTCGTGCGACTCTTGGGCGTCCTCTTCTCCGGCGTGGTCTCCTTGGTGACGTTCTTCTTGAGTGCCCTTTCGGGATGCTCTTCCTGCTCCTCTTTATGACGCTCCTCCGTAAGACTCTCCTCTGCTCGGTTATCCTTAGTCGCAAATTTCCAGTGATGCCATGGATCAGGTCACGCATGCCTTCTAAAAGTCCATCATCTCTATTGTCGAGTTCCAATTCCTCTCCAACCGTGAGCACTACCAAGTGGAAGTAAACTTCACCTCTATAATTTTTCCTTGTAAACGGTACGACTAAATCCCTGGTATCTTTCACTTCGATAGCCTTTTTGCTCCTATAACCATAATATAACAAATGTGCTTCCTGGGAGGACCCCCACAGCACCTTCACACGTAACGATGCCATCAGGTCATATAACTCTACCACTTCAGGGTCGTATCTGCCAAGGATTACATCAAACTCGTTATAGAATTTTTCTGTGCCATCATCTAATTTTGCAGTATAATCCGCGACACCGATACGGACGATTACTTTGCCATCATTAGGTTCTTCAGGATAGAAACCTCCGAGAGGTTCGAGAGATGGAGCGGCACCATCAGACCCAGCCCCAATGCCACCGCCACCATCACCAGCGTCATCGTTAGCTGGATCAACCTCGGTGGAAGTACCAGGACCAGGAGCAAGGCAAGGGCCCTTAGCAGCGGGAGCTACATTACATGGTGGACAGGCAGGGACCCTTCTAACGACAGCAACAATAGGACCAGTTGCTGCCATGCCACATCGACGATCAGGAGGAGTTCCCACAACAGCAGTATTTCGAGTGCTAGCAGAGTCCAGACCATGAGCTGGCTCCAGACCAGCACCTCGCTGAACCCGAGCACGGGTTCGAGGAGGAGACAAGGCATCAGTCTTTGCAACAACAGTGGGGCAGCCTCTGGAAGCCTTAGTTTGCTCAATAGCGTCAGGGATTGGGTCAACAGCGTCCAGATCAACAACAACACGAGGACGACCAGTACCAGCAGATTCCAGAGCACGGGTTCACACAACTTGAGGACGGTTTCGAGGAGGAGCAGCACACAAGCCAGCGGTCTTGGCAACAACAAAGCAGGCGCAATGGCATGGATTGGGTGAGCAAGAGCCCACAAAGAATACAGCATCGGGACGGGACGACCAAGACTAGTAGATTCAGAGCAGTAGTTTTCCACAACGGCACACGGGAGTCCTATGAGGAGGTTGCACGAAGCATGTCATGACGAGGAACCACATTTTGCTCAACAACAGCAGGGGTTCGAGTTAGACCTCCCTGTCCAATAATAGCTGGGTGACTCCCAGTAGCAGGAGCTTCCTCATCTAGTATGTTACACACCAGCGTAACCACGTGAAGCCTAATATGCCGTTACATCAACCCAATTAGCTGACTGTCACACGCTACAGGAACCTTGAAGCCTCGTTCATCAACGATGTTGAACCGTGTTGTCTGCTCTGGCTTCATTTCAGCAAGTTCACGCACAGCAACAAGCAAACTAGAGATAGTGCATAACTGCACAGGCGCTACTTCCATCTTCATATTCTGAGCTTGTTTCCACATGCTCTTCCCATGTGCTAATTTAATGAGGTAGCCACAGATGGCCACCAGAACCGTGTATTTGGGTTCAGTGGAGATCCTAGTTGATAGAAAATTAGAGACAAAAGATAAGAATTGTTTGTCAGCATCATGCTAGCAAACAATTCTATGTTCGATATATCTCTGTAATGCCAATAGCCAGCTAGCAGTTATAGGTAGTGCGAATAGCAAAGAGAAGAGTAGCTCACCCGCAATTAGCCAAAAGTACTTCCTCGGCAAATGGATCTGCCATCCTTCGTGCTGCTCAGCGCGTCGGCGGTAGAGGCAGGCTAGATCGTCGCAACGGCTGGCACGACATTCGGCATTAGAGCTCATTAGCAGCGAGTAGGCACAACAACTTGGCGCCGGAAGTCAAATGCCCGAAAAGATCATTCTGGTTGGAGAGGGGATTTCGATGCCGCCGGTTCTAGGGTTCATGCGAAAGGAGGGAGGGAGTGGATTTGTGAATTTGGTCAACGCACCATGCTCCTTTAGTCTCTCGTTTTGCCTACGTGGTTGCTGCGTTGGTGCTCGCGTCACGGAAATATTACTGACATGAGGGTCCCGACCATCTACTTCACAGGGCAGTTTCACGGCATGTTTGGATTTGGTAGGGGTG
Organism: Avena insularis; assembly: GCA_023614405.1. Taxonomy (NCBI): domain Eukaryota; kingdom Viridiplantae; phylum Streptophyta; class Magnoliopsida; order Poales; family Poaceae; genus Avena; species Avena insularis. The sequence continues at coordinate 85,623,829 of CM042696.1, read as the reverse complement.
AGATGAGTTTGCATCGAAATGGCCCCTCTTAGTAGTTGGCGGCCCAACATTTCGAAACGCGGCAATTTCAGGCAACTTAGGTACCACGGTGCACTCATCCTCGAACTTTGGTACCGCAGCCCGGTAGCCTCCCGAGGCCCCGCTGACATACCAATGGGTGTATGTTAATTGATCTGGCAACCAGGGTTGAAGTGCGTGTGGAGACTTTGGTGCACCCCTGCAGGGTTAAATCTTTTCGAAAAGCTGTGTCTGCGGTTATGGACGACTTGGAGCATAGTTTCTCGATTATAGACAACTTACATTAAAGAATTACTGTTATAATTTGACTTGGATCTGACATGACTAGTAAGTTGGATAACCACCATGGAATGAATGAATAAAACTGCCAACTATGTGAGTTTTCTTAGAAGGACTTCCTTGTTTGGTATCGAGGGGGAAATACCAGGATGGGTATGTTTGGTGTTAGTATCAGGTTGGTTCCGAATAGGTCTTTCTTATTCCTCTCTGATAGCCGTCAGTTGTATCGAGTCTCTATAGGTTGGTTAGTGGATGCTTCGCTGCCACTTCAGTCCACCATACCTATGTAGGCGAGAGCCGCCGAATTCTAGACTCGTCATGTACTGGCCTCAGTACCGACCGCTCCCTTTTTTCTCTGCCTTTCGTCGGCACCCCTTTTTGCTTTGAAAGTTATAAGTTCTATGTCGTTAGTAAGGTTACCCTTCCGTCTTGGCCTGGGCAGGGATATGGACGCCATTGGTTATTCTTCAGGGCTCTTAGCTCAATTTGCATCTTATCTATACTCGGATGTTGTATCATTTGCAAAGTGATTTGGATATTTGCAATGTAAATCTGTATTCTTGACTCGCTGAGTCACTGTTGTATATATATGTTCTGTGGGTTCCATCGTGAATTACTATGTAATGATATTACTTTGTTTTCCACCCACACGCAAGTGCCTGGTGGGCATCCTTGAATCGTTTCTATGTGAGTTTGGTGGGAATCGCTGAAACCTGCACATGGCTAATTCGAGGGTGTTACAACATGAAGCATACCTTTTCTTGGTTTGATATCTTCAATGGGACTATATTGTTCATCATTGAAGGTTCTTACCATGAAAAGATCTATACATTCCGGTAGCGTCAAATTACTTAAGGATCCTCCTTCAGTTAAATCAATCATTTGTTTAGAGCCATTAGTGAGTCCATTATAAAAGTATTGTATGATTAGATGCTCCTCAAAACCATGATTTGGGACTTTCATTATCATCCCATAAAATCTTTTACATGCTTGAGAAAAACTTTCTTCAATTATCTAAAAGAAATTTGATATGTCGCTCTTGATCTGCATAATCTTAGTAAACGAGAAGAATTTATGCATAAACTCTTAGATGCAATCTGCCCAGATTTTTATAGTATGGTTAGGCAAGGATTGTAACCAAGTAAAAGCTTTATCTTTTAATGACCAGCGAAAAAGTTTAAGAAGTACAAACTCTTTTGGTAGCCCTGCTGGTTTAAGAGTATCGCAAAGGTCATGGACCTTCATCAAATGATCACTTGGATCCTCATCTTCTCTTCCTACAAAAGTGATTTCTTCCATATTATAGATTAGCTTAGGATCTATTTCAGATTCCATGCTTTCTAAATCAAGATAGAGAATATGTATTTTTCTAAGATGCGTAGATGGATTCGCAATAATTTCTCTGGCTCTTACGCCCCTTGGGTGATGGTCAAATCTACCATCAAAGGAATCAAACTATTCGTGACTATAGAACGTGAGTTAGAAAAAAATTCAATGAATTCTAGGCGTCCTTCAATTGGTACATGTTCAATAATAAGTTCTTACAGAACGTGTAGTACCTCTATCTTCAACAGAGATCATAGATGGTTTGAACACTTACAAATGTCAAGAAACAAACACTTAACACTTAGCTCCCCGGCAACGACGCCAGAAAATAGTTTGATGGCCTACAAGAGCACATGTTTGTCAGAGCATGTTTCGTGGAAGTATTAGTTCCAGTTTTTATATTGATACGGATCCTAGAAACTGTTTATCTATGGTGTTTCTATCGCACTCAAGGTGTCACTTGTCTTGAGCAAATTGACTACAAGAGTTGAGGTGGAAATGTGCGAGTGAAAGAAAGTTGTTTGAGTAATGAATGGTACTTAAAGTAAATAACATAAAATTAAAAAGCATAGAGGTTGTTTGAGCTTTCCTATAGATGAAAGGTTAGGCGCGGAGAGAAACGGTTCATGGTGATAGTGAATATGCTAGGTGAATAAAGTGGGATAAGAGATTATGATACTTCTTATTCATATGTGAGTAGGCAAGTAACCCATATACCAATCAAGAGTCCTCTTGGTAGATTCTTCTCGATTCCAATGTCCTTCTACCTATTACCAAAGCCATGGTCAGCACATCAATAAAGATCTTTCGACCAGATCAAGACTTTTAACTTGATGGTTCCTTGTTGTCCTCGAGTTGTACTAGCTCCTCTTTAATATCGACTGTGTCACCTGGGGGTCACCGATTCGCTAGTAAACAAGTTAATATCTATGAGATCTCATGATCATGTTACTCGGACCCTTAAATTTGATAATAAGCATTAGTAAAACATAGATAATCATTCTCACAATATAATAATCACGACAATAATCACAAATGGATGGAAGTAAAGGAGGCACATCACATATCACCAATTGCCTACAGCTCCCACGCCTATGGGGATTTACTCACACATGAGAGGAGAATAGATCAACGATATAATCATATTGCAAATAAAAATCATCTCAGCTTTACCGTAGCAAACCACAATATTGCTGAAGATCAAATCAAATACAAACCAAATAAGGAATATAGGTTCAATCCCTAATCTTAAAAGTATGAATCTATCTCTCTCTCATTACAAGTGGGAAATTATGGTGGAGTTGATGATCGAGCGGCTCGAGATCTTTGAGGGGTGATATGAGGCTCTTCTCCTTCTTCAGATCCGATCTCCTCTCTTCTGGGACGGTTTGTGGCGGCTATGTTCATATTCTTCTCCCCCTCCTTCACGAAAGTTGCTTGTATTGATATAAAACAGGCGATGGAGGGTCATAAGAGCGGACCATACGGGCGGCCTCCAACCATACTAGAGGTTGTTAAAGGCTTTGTAGGTCTTGAATGGAAATGCCTTCAATTGGTGATTTTCTTATTTAGGTGTGACTGCCCATAATTGCTCCAGGATCTTTCCAAAAGTGTCCAGTACCTGAAAGTCATCACAAACAAACAAGGTTTCGCTAACTTGTGATATTAGTGTTAGTTGAAAGTGTAGGGTTTCGCGTATGAAAACAATAAAATTTTACCCTACGCCCCTGAACCCATGATGCTACCAGGACCTATCTATTAGTAATGCAGTAACGGGAGGGACTTTTCGTGAACTTACCCTTGAAGACCGAAAAGCATTGTCAACGCTCAGGAGAGTGTGGTTGATGTAGACGAGCCGAAGCCGACCTCAAGGTCGTGATGAAGTCCTTGTGCTCCTGTGGCTCCAACGACTCCTAGTTCCTCAAGTGTGACACCTCGCGGGGAGTTACATGCATACGGTGTCTGGCGATGACTCCCGCTTCGTTGATCCAGCAGCAGTTGTGGAAATAGAGCTCCTGGATCCGAATCCCGCAACGCAACGGTGCTCTGTGGTGAAGATGTCTCTCGTTCGTGCAATCCGAACTTAGGACCACGGTCACGGGAGAGAGAGAGAGAGAGAGAGAGAGAGAGAGAGAGAGAGAGAGAGAGAGAGAGAGAGAGAGAATATCAATTGGAGGTCTCCCCAAAAGTGAGGAAACATTTATTGAATATTGTGGTGTGTATTTTCTGGTCAAAATACCCCACTATATATATGGGGAGGGGAGGTACTACCTCCCCCAAAGTCCCGGGGTGGGACTAAAGGAGGGGGAGAGGGGGCAGCTGCCGGCCGGCCCTGGTAGGCCTCGCGTGGGGGGGGGCTAGGCCCAGCCGGCCACCCCCTTGCCTTCTCTCTACTCTTTCCTTTCCCTCATGGGCCCTTCTCCCTCCGGAATTGGCCCATTAAGCCTTTTTGACCTTTAATTAATTTTCTCTTTATGAAATAATTATGAATAAATGATTAAATCAATATTTAACATTCATTCACATATCATTCAATCACCATGACTATGGAACACCTTCCACCTCCACTCCGAACATCCTCTAGACTTACCAAAACCCTTCCGGTTTTCTCTCTTTCTATTCTTAGGTGATTCTACCGATCCTGTAAACACTCTCTAAGCATCATCAAGCCCTTAAGCGTGATACCCCACAGTTTGGGAACACTCCAGACATGGTCGGGACACTCCCGGACCAATGATCAACAGAGGGACCGGGATGGCCATGTGACCCATGTGCATTCCACGAAGATCTTTCGTCGTTTGAACTGTGACAGTCGTGTCTTATTCCTTTTGTCTCTCGATACTTGCATTGCCCGAGATCTGATCATTGACATCACCATGTCATGTTCAATCTCGTTACCGAACAATGCTACTTGACTCATTTCGACAAGTGATATCCCTATGATCAAATCACACACTGCGCAGCTATTGGATATAACTTCTCCGAGTGGGCCCTTGAGTATCTTTCCATCACGCGGATGGACAAATCCCGCTCTTGACATATATTGCCTCTACGGTTCCTTCGAATACCTGAACACACCTTTATTGTCACTGTATTACCAAGTGACGTTTGATGCTATCTAAGCACTCTCGGGAGACAGTGATTGATATAGCCTCACGGTCTAAGGAATAGTCTACAAGGTCTATTCTAATCATTATAACTTGAACTTCATGACATGATCGGGTCATGATGTTTAGGTTGGGTATTGGTTCATCATCTCATTCACAGAATGAGTTGACTCCATTTCCAACTGGCATAAATGCCACATGATCAGGAAACCTTGATCATCTATTGACCAATGAACCAGTGACTAGAGTTTCACCAAGAACCCCTAGTTGTTTATATATATATATCACATGTGTATTGACGTTTCCTTTTAATACATTTATAGCATGATATAAAACTTAATCATAAACTTTATGAAATATGATAATAATCCTTATTATTATTTGTCTCTAGGGCATATTTCAATAGTCTCCCACTTGCACTGGACTACAAATAAACTAGCTGCATTTGTTCTTAATTGTTGGCACCATATATCCCGGTACCCTGAAAATGCTTGCTCATGGAAGAGGTTGAGTCTTGGGCCTGTACTTTACAGTCCTAAATCCTTTGCAACTTACTAATGCCACCTTGATTGACATCAATACTTTATCATCACATGATAACATCTTTGTGTATGCATCATCGCTATGGCAGCAGAATGAGGCTAGATTCCAAGAGCCTACAGTGACTTTAGATCAACCTCAAGGGCTTTATCATGGGCACTATGCTCTGGGACACATCATTCTACGTTAAAAGCAAACTAGCCCCACCATAACATTATACATCACTTTATATGGTACCCTTATCTATTATTATAAATATAATCATCGAAACACGAGTGCACCCTGTGTAACTTTTGATGTTTTGTTCACCTCGCTTCCTACTTGAATTTAGTCGGTATCACAGGAGTTTCCAACATATTCCCTTATAACATAACCCTTTATGCTTTAAGATATGTCATCCTTTATGGATTTGGACAACATGTCTACAGTTCTCTATTAGACATTGCGGACAAACTTAGCTCAACGTTCCGTGATTTGAACTTAATAACTCTTCAAACATTCCTTCGTGGATCATATATTATGTCAAGTTATCAGCATGGTTTTCCAAGATAGCACCTATGTCTCAACATAGTGGATGATGATCATCCTATTCTTTCTTTCAACCATCAATGTTAGACTTAATTTTATTCCTAATTTGCATTATCAAGGACCAGTTCCTTAACTAACTTCTATTCCCAAAAAACCTTTTCAGAATCCTTTAAGGAATACTAAAGAATCACTCCTCTAAGCTCCCACTCAAATATGTTCATAATATCATAATATACTTAATATAATTATCATAATATACTTATTATCAACTTCTACTCCTTAAAAATCATTATTTATCGGTACTTGCGCTTTTGTTCTTAGTGTGTCGTATACACACTTAAGAATCACTCCTCTAAGCTCCCACTCAAATATGTTCCCAACATGTTTGGGTATAAGTCACTACTCTTACTCGAACTATGTTCCTACATATTTGAATTTGAGACTTATATTGCTCCCTCTTAAAAATATGTCACTCACATATTGTTTTAGGAAGACTTGCATAGCTCCCACTCAATTTCATGCAAATTGCATACTCACTCACTATTTTGAATGACTTCAAAATCCTTTGATGAAATATCAAACTTGGAGATTCACTATGATATACTAGTACTTTACCAGTTTTTAAATCCACCAGACTTTGAGCACACTTGAATCAAATCCAATGGGTTCAACCTTCACATTCCTGAGATGTGATATGAACCTATGGAAATCTTGTGTTTCTGCATCGCCTCTCATGATGCAAGTCCTGACATTTGCAAAAGAGCTCGTCATCCAGCTGTCCAGGAAGTATGCTGGCCTCATGTGCGCTCCAAGTGGTCGTCAAGCGAAGAGTTCTCCTCCATCTTAATGGAGAGGAAATCTCCCATCAGCTCATGCTCCCATATGCGTGCTTGTTCCACGAAATGTGTCCTAAGCTGTAGCTTTACCGTACGAGGGTCAAGATCACCCACGACTGGCCACAGCTCATACAGCATTCTGAAACACATTGTAACTGAAATGAAGGAGGCCATCTCACGATGGTAATAGCGGTTTTCCTGCTGCTCTGGGTCTCTAAGTCACTGGGCTAATCCAAATCCATCTTGTTGAGTATATAGTCGACCACGTCATTCTTGCTAAGGAGAACGTGGAGACACGCAACCCACATAGAGAAGTTTGATCCGTCTAGCCTGAGCTTCTCTCCATCTAACCAATCATCAACAGGAAAGGTAGCATCAAGGAGAACCATTTTCTACATTTATAATTCCAAAAAGGAATTTAGACTAAGTTTATAATTCAATGAGTTAATAAAATAACTCCACTAAGAAACACCTATCCCCTGAAGGGTTCTAGTGATAACACGACCCCTTTTCCCCACATCTCCCCCGATCGTCACGACCATCAATGTGGGTTATAGGGTGAACGCTAAACGTCGGTCACATCATTCATGCGACTCGTGCTCGATCTTTCAACCATCCATGCTCTGAGGCCATGTCTACACATGCTAGGCTCGCCAACTCAACCTTAGTGTATTCGCTGTGCAACATGGCTTACACCCACTGTATGCGAACGTAGATATGTCTGACACCCAATCATCACAATGATGCCTCACACCGAAGAACTTTCTTGGTGGTGCACACTAGGGGGAAACACAATCATTGGTAATTTTAACAGGGATCATCTTATTAGGCTACCGTCGAGTATCTAATACTACCATACAATAAGATATACAAACAATAACATTGCATGTAAGAGTGATGTGATATAGTCCTTCTTGTCGTGATCTCCATCCCGCGACTCCGGATTCCGGTGCTACGGTTCCGGCACCGTAGGCACCAGGGTACCGGTGCCTTTCTAGCGTGGTAGTCCTTCACCTCCGTGACCGTCTACTACTACTTCGTAACATAAGGTAATCACTTTACCTTTGCTACAACCATATCACATCATAATGCCCCCTGTAAAACAAAGTTAGACGCATCTACTTTATCTTTGCATGTTTTACGTGGTTGAATGGGCTTTCGCACAAGAACCGTTCTTACCTACGAACTTTCACCACAATGTTGATCAAGTAGTTATCTATACTACACCCCTTTGGGGGCCCTCCATTGCAAATGGCATACCAACTAATGCGAGAGAGACATACACCCCCCAAAGCCACTTTATACGGTACAAGCCGTATGTCAAGCGTGGACCAGTCTCGCGAACGAACGCGTAAAATCAGTTGGGGGCCGCTTCATCAAGCATTACTGCGGTATACACAAGTACCCGTGGAAGGGTAACAACTAAAAGATCAACACCCACACGCTACATCTTGTGTGTTCTACCCATACTAGCAATACTACACATAGATCTAGCTCTGATACCACTGTAGGGGTTCGCATATGAAAACAATAAAATTTTACCCTACGCCCCTGAACCCCTAATGCTGCCAAGACCTATCTATTAGTAATGCAGTAATGGGAGGGTCTTTTCGTGAACTTACCCTTGAAGACCGAAAAGCGTTGTCAACGCTCAGGAGAGCGTGGTTGATGTAGACGAGCTGAAGCCGACCTCAAGGTCGTGATGAAGTCCTTGCGCTCCTGCGGCTCCACCGACTCCTAGTGCCTCAAGTGTGACAACTCACGGGGAGTTACATGCATTCGGTGCCTGGTGATGACTCTCGTTTCCCCGATCCAGCAGCAGTTGCGAAAGTAGAGCTCCTCAATCTGAATCCTGCAGTGCGATGGCGCTCGGTGGTGAAGATGTCTCTTATTCGCGCAGTCCGAACTTGGGAGCACGGTCATGGGGGAGAGAGAGAGAATATCAATTGGAGGTCTCCCCAAAAGTGTGTGTTGTGTATTTTCTGGTCAAAATACCCCACTATATATAGGGGGAGGGAAGGTAGTACGTCCCTCAAAGTCCCGGGGTGGGACTAAAGGAGGGGGAGAGGGGGGCATCCGCCCGCCGGGCCTGGTGGGCCCCTCACAGGGGAGGCTAGGCCCGGCCGGCCACCCCCTTGCCTCCTCTCTCCTCTTGTCTTTCCCTCATGGGCCCTTCTCCCTCCGGAATTGGCCCATTAAGCCTTTTTGACCTTTAATTGATTTTCTCTTTATGAAATAATTATGAATAAATGATTAACTCAATATTTAACATTCATTCACATATTATTCAATCTCCGTGGCTATGGAATACCTTCCACCTCCACTCCGGACATCCTCCGGACTTACCGAAACTCTTCCAGTTTTCTCTCTTTCTATTCTTCGATGATTCTACCGACCCTGTAAACACTTTCTAAGCATCATCAAGCCCTTAAGCGTGATACCCCACGGTTCGGGAACACTCCAGACATGGTTGGGACACTCCCGGACCAATGATCGACAGAGGGACCTAGATGGCCATGTGACCCCTGTGTATTCCACGAAGATCTTTCGTCATTTGAACCGTGACAGTCATGTCTTATTCCTTTTGTCTCTAATACTTGCATTGCCCGAGATCTGATCAATGACATCACCATGTCGTGTTCAATCTCGTTACTGAACAATGCTACTTGACTCGTTTCGACAAGTGATATCCCTGTGATCAAATCACACGCTGCGCAGCTATTGGATATAACTTTTCTTCGTGGGCCCTCGAGTATCTTTCCGTCACGCAGATGGACAAATCCCGCTCTTGACATATATTGCATCTACGGTTCCGCTGAATACCTGAACACACCTTTATTATCACTATATTACCAAGTGATGTTTAATGTTATCTAAGCACTCTCGGGAGACAATGATTGATAGAGTCTCACGGTCTAAGGAATAGTCTACGAGGTCTATTCTAATCATCATAACTTGAACTTTGTGACATGATCGGTTCATGATTTTTAGGTTGGGTATTGGTTCATCATCTCATTCTCAGAATGAGTTGAATCCATTTCCAACTAGCATAAATGCCACATGATCAGGAAACCTTGATCATCTGTTGACCAATGAACCGGTGACTAGAGTTTCACAGGGAACCCCTAGTTGTTTATATATCACACGTGTATTGACGTTTCCTTTCAATATAGTTATAGCATGATATAAAACTTAATCATAAACTTTATGAAATATGATAATAATCCTTATTATTTATTTGTCTTTAGGGCATATTTCCAACAGTCTCCCACTTGCACTACAGTACAAATAAACTAGCTGCATTTGTTCTTAATCATTGGCACCATATATCCCGGTACCCTAACATGCTTGCTCATCGAACAGATTGAGTCTTGGGCCTGTACTTCACAGTCCCAAATCCTTTGCAACTTACTAATATCACCTTGATTAACATCAATACTTTATCATCACATGATAACATCTTTGTGTATGCGTCGTTGCTATGACAACAGAACGAGGTTGGATTCTAGGAGCCTACAGTGACTTTAGATCAACCTCGAGGGCTTTCTCATGGGCACTGTGCCCTGGGACACATCATTCTATGTTAAAAGAAAACTAGCCCTGCCATAACATTATACATCACTTTAGATGATACCCTTATCTATTATTATAAATGTAATCATCGAAACACGAGTGCACCTTGTGCAACTTTTGATGTTTTTTTCACCTCGCTTCCTACTTGACTTTAGTCGGTATTACAGGAGTTTCCAACATATTCCCTTATAGCATAACCCTTTATGCTTTAAGATATGTCATCCTTTATGGATTTGGACAACATATCTACAGTTCTCTATTAGACACTACGGACAAACTTAGCTCAATGTTCCATGATTTGAACTTAATCACTCTTCAAACGTTCCTTCTTGGATCATATATTATGTCAAGTTGTCATCATGGTTTTCCAAGATAGAACCTATGTCTCAACATAGTGGATGATGATCATCCTATTCTTTCTTTCAACCATCCATGTTAGACTTAATTCTATTCCTAATTTGAGTTATCAAGGACCAGTTCCTTAACTAACTTCTATTCCCAATAACCCTTTTCAGAATCCTTTAAGGAATACTACATAATATCATAATATACTTATTATCAACTTCTACTCCTTATAAATCATTATTTATCGGTACTTGCGATTTTATTCTTAATGTGTCGTATACACACTTAAGAATCACTCCTCTAAGCTCCCACTCAAATATGTTCCCAACATGTTTGGGTATAAGTCACTACTCTTACTCAAACTATGTTCCTACATATTTGAATTTGAGACTTATATTGCTCCCTCTTAAAAATATATCATTCACATATTGTTTTAGGAAGACTTTCATAGCTCCCACTCAATTTCATGCAAATTGCATATTCACTCACTATTTTGAATGACTTCAAAATCCTTTGATCAAATATCAAACTTGGATATTCACTATGAGATACTAGTACTTTACCAGATTTTAAATCCACCAGACTTTGAGCACACTTGAATCAAATTCATTTGAATTTGTCCAATACTTGACAAATTGTGCTTTTCTCGTTCACCCCTTTTCCACTATGGCTTTGCAGTCATTTGGGAAAATCCAAGTGACCCCTTTACTTGTAAGATTCGGCAACGAATTGCTTTCTAATCTCAAGTGAATTTTGCTTTGGGATTTCTCATATCTTTAGCTTACCATTATTTTCTCAGTAATTCGTAGGTATGTCATATTCCGGTAATCATGATAAATGATTCACAAATGTCATCATACAAGATATGGGATGCATTTTGAATCCTACTTTATGTAGTGAAACACCAGTGGGGAAAACACAATGATCACTATCATTGATTCTTTCCTTTGTGAATAGTATCGTTCAGGAACGCTTTCTGTTGCACTTCTTAGCACTCTGTTGCAGGGTTTTGAATCCTCATCATGTTTTTTCACTATCTTCCATTTTCTCCATAATCGAGAAATATCATTGAATGCTAACTTTCTCGAGAATGCACCAAAATCCAAGCAATACAAGTTTTGCTCTCCTTTTGGTTCTAGCTATGGCTATTGTATTCATAATTTCTAATGAATACACTACAAGGACTGATTCGCTATTGTTTTGGTTATATCCAATAACCCCAAAACTTCCACGATGATCCATACTAGATATGGAGTCGATCTCACAAATCTAGATGGTTCACTATATGTTCTAATTGCGTGCTAACTATTTCTAACTAATGGTCCCTATAACTACACTACAACGATTTATTTGGCACCATTTATTCACCCACTTTGATATTTAATATCAGATTGTGATGCTTTGCATTTTGATATTTCAAACGCATTGCATTCCACAATTTTTCTTTATGCCATTCTTATAAAGTCGAATTTCATTACTATTGATCAAATCATAACCGTAGTAACTTGCTAGCTAATAAATCTTAAACTCAAACGGGATTGTCAAAATTTTGGCTAGGCTTGCGAATCAATTTATTCAACGCCTCTCCTTTTATGTGAGTAAAAACACTTTTAAAAGAATGCTTTAGTCAAATTAAGGGTGCACTAGTAGTTGTCAAAAGAAGGATAAACTTCGAGCTTTTCATTAACACCCACTTCAAAATTCCTGGCCCTCTAACACCCCATATTTTCCTTGTCTTTCAAGAACTTTAATTCTTGAGTGGTAAGGTGATGCCAAGACTTTCATAATGATCAAATAATTTCAGCCCAAATTTTGATTGTAGTTCACTTTTGCTCTGATACTTCATCTCATGGAACTAAAATTTTGCACAGTATAGAAATGCTACAAATATATCACCAACTCATAACCGAAATCTGAGATGAACTCAAGATCATTCCTAGGCTATAGATCATTTTCCATTATAGTGGTATGTTCACAGAAATCCTTTGGGTAGGACTTTGAGCACTTGCCTTCTAAACATGACAGAAGATGAATTCAGCGGCCCGCAAGGCCCATGTATTGTAAAAGAAGACACGACCGCATATCCTATTGGATCAACTACTGGATTAGGCAACTGTGCAGATATATAATGATCTATCTTTTCAGCATCTAGAGCATCATCTTTTTGCAACCATAAGATTATATGAGCATGTGGCAAACCCCATTTTTGAAACTCAATTGTGTAAACAACTGCACATAAGAGGAATTAGTTCTAGGTGATAAAAAATAATATTTTAGAACAAATGTTACATGGTCAATATTTACAGAGGAAATATTACCTGCATTTATGGGCCCAAAGAATTCGTGTTTTTCTATGTCATCCATTAGAAGATTTAATTTCATTTTGAAGACCCGATCAATAGTATCTGGCCGGTCCCGTGGATGCTGGCCAGGAAAGAGTGCTAAAGCAGCCATGATTTCAGGCCAGGCTGAATTTGTCGTGAAGGTTATAAATAAATCTGGGCACCCATGTTTTTTGCAGATGGCAATACAGTCTTGATAATTCTGATACAAATAGCGTGGGCCACCAGTGAATGATGAAGGCAAAATAATCCTCTGCCCAGCTGAAGATCCATAAGTGATACCCCTTGAAACACAGGTTGCTAAAGATTGTAAGGGACTGATCTATATTTGTTTTGGAAGCTAGCTTTTCTGCAATGCCTGATTCCCTTCAACACAGCAATAAGCATTCACTTCATAAGATTGGGTTAATCTTTTACCTCGTAGTGGAGTGTTAAAATCACCGGGCCTATCATGTAACCTATATGCATAGTATTCTAAGATTGTTTCTTTTTTCGAAGCATAGATTCAGATTGTGGTGTGGCACGATAGAATAACTCATCATGGTAACCTGGTTCTCCATATGGGAATAAGAGAGGATATTGCATTGTCATAAACTTGCAATGGTCTTCACTTATTTGTTGTAGGTTTGATGCATGATCTTCTATTATAAGGTCCCTACCAACATCAGTTATTCCAATATCACTGACTACTAATCCAACTACTTCAGATGCCATAGGTGCACTATATTTATATCCCCATGTGGATCAGGAGTACCAAACAGCCTGATGGAGAAATGATCAGATGAATCACCACCAGATAGTCTCATTCTCACTTGTAGTTCTAAAGAGTTGGACAATGGGATTAGTGATTCAAGCAGGCCTTCATTATGACAAAAGGTTTCATTAGGAGAAGAAAAGATATTTTTTCTATGAGCGGTCTTATTGGCAGTATCATGTATATAAAGTTGTGCATATTCTGGGTGTTGACCTCTTGCTGGAATCAAAGAGCCAACCCGATGGCATGGTTGTCCACTAATTTTAAAAACATAAGAGCATCTCCACTCGTTGGTTGTTCCTAGGCCGAAATCCGAAACTAAATAGCGCCGGACAAAGAAAGTTTTTAGCCTAGGAACGGTTGGTTTTCCAGTTGCGTTCCCAGGCCGAGTTCCCGGGTTTGGACAAAATTTAACAAAAGTCGACAAACTTTGGGCGAAAATAGGCGCATTTCATTAATAGATGGCCAATTCATATATATTACGTCGAATTCATGTGGACACCCGAATTCTAACTTCATTTAGGCTAAAAAAAACTAAAAAATCCGAGGCGGGGGTTGTTGCTGGCATGGATGTTCTCAAGGACGGCGTTGAGCATCCGGCCAGGCGCACTCCACCAGCGGTGGTGGCCCACCGCGTTGTTGCGCTTCAGCGGCGAGCCTAGAGGTCCTTGGTGGGCGGCGAGTTCGGCAAGCCGGCGCTCGGAGAAGAACTGTTCCAGTGCACGAGGTTGCCGGGGTCTTCGGCGAGCTCGGGATCCAGCATCGCCGCTATGGCGGCCTAGATCTCTCCATCCATTTCGTCGCCTTCGGGGACCGGTGGCACCGGCACGCTGCCGGCGTTGAGCTTCCACCCGCGCGGGCAGCGGATGTCCAGCGGCGCCATGTAGCCGGCGGCGCGAAGCATCCGCGCCTCCCAGGGCTGGAGCATCCGTCGTCCGAAGTCGCCGGAGTTCATGGTGGAGTGGGGTCGGCGGGGGCAGTGTGCTGTGAACCGCCGATGGAGCGCCGATGGAGCTGTGTTTTATAGGCCGAGACGGGTGGCAAAGGAGGGAGGGGTGTAGCGGCGTGGCAGGAAAAGGGGAAATGGCGGAAAGCCGAGGTGGCGGGTGGCGCGCCATTACGGCGGCGCGTGGTCGATGAGACGGGCAGTTATTGATCGGCGGGCCTTCGCGGGAGCCGAAGCGGAAGGATGACGACGATTGGCCTCGAGTCGCTGACTGGGCGAGTTCACGCGCCGAATCATTTTTCTCCCGCCGAATTCACTTCGTCCGGCGTTCTCAGCGCGTTCCCGGCGCCCCGGGAATGGCCTGGTATCTCTGGATGAATTTTGGGCCGAATCCAGACGAAATCGGTGTCCTGGGAATGCGACTGAGCCAATTTTCGGCGTCTGGACGAAAAAATGCCATAGGAATGGTCTGCTGAGAACCCGAGTAGAGATGCTCTAAGGACCATGGCCATCATTTATGGATTCGTTCACTTTGGCCCCCATTGAAGTAAAGTCAAACATTGTGTTGTATCGACGTTATCAAAAAAAATGTTTTGAGAGAGAGTTATCATGTGTGGTCACCACTCCAAGAGAGGTTGTGGTCAATAACTCAAAGAGAGGCTCAGGAGGTGGATCATAATGTGGAAGGAATATTCTCCCACCTTTGCAACACAAATTATATTTAGGATTTGATGTATTTCTATCTCTCCGAATATGTTCTTGATACCAGAAGAAAGCACCACAATGTGGGCAATTATGTTGGGGCCACCAAGATTTAAGGGAGCAAAACATGTTCCTGAAACGAGTGTATATCTAGTAAGGCATGAAGCTTCTGTAGATAGGATCCCATGGGAAGTCTATAGGTTTGAGTTGAAGCAGAAACATTTGGCATTGAAGTTTTGCCAATTATATCTTGCTCGGTACGTGGTACTGATGTGTTTTGTCGAGCACATGAAGAAGCAGAGAATGATCCACCTAATTCTGTATGGACTGTAGTGTTTTGTGTGGCTTGATTAACACCAATGGTACTCGCAGAATTTATTGGCATAGAGTGTATCCAGGATGAATGAGTATTGTCGGATTGTACCAATAAAAATCAACTTTATATGTACCATATATATTTAGCTTTTTATGAACCAACCCGTGTTATTATTGGGATCCATACGTTGTCTACGCCTACGACGATTTTGAGTTGCATAAGTTGGATCTGGTATAGACAACTGCTCAGGTGCACGACGTATGTGACCACGACCACGACCACGATCACGTGGAAGGCCACGACCATGTGCAGAGGCGTATGAAGTTTGTCCATTATCCATGCTCAAACTTTGAACTTAATAAATCAACAACTACAATTGCCATCCAAGTATAAATAGCAAGTAAGAAATAAGTAAATCACAGAACCATATGACAAACTAATCTGAGGAAATGACATGACAGTAAATTTGAACCCATACATTGTTCTGAGATGTACCTGATTTGCAATACTTTGCTGAGGGACCGTGCCGAGGGAATGCTATATCATAGCATGTGAAGCGACTGCAAGTGCGATAATAAGTTCAGCGATTTAGACGTAGATGAAAAACAATCTGTACGAAATTAAAGCATTTTAGAGAGAGAAAGATATTACAAATCGGGAAATGACGGAACCTCTAAATGACAATGTCCCAAAAAAATGACCTTACAGTGGGGATGCGGAGGGTTGCGGGGCTCGTGAACATACAAATTTGTAGCAGCGAGGACGTCATGAGTAATTACAACATGACTAATTATGGAATTAATTTGGAAGGTCAAAGGATTAGTCGGCAGTTACTAACATTGCAAATTGAAGAGGATTAATTGGCACTAAACTTGGTCACTAGGGCGCAAGATGAGGTAGGGGAGGTCGAGGTACAGGGGAGGAGCGCCTATGCCCGCCGGTGGCGTGCGGACGGATGCGGATATGCATAGCTAATGTCGGCAGCGAGATAGCCTCAAGCCGCCAGAGGTCGACAGCCAGGGGATGAGGTAGGTGGAGATGCGGGCTGGAAGGGGGGAGTGAGTACCTGCGCAAGCAGGGATTGAAGCCGATGACGACCAGGAGCGTAGCCTGGCGGCATCTCCGCGGTGCCATCCGGGGGACCGGGGCGCAGGCTGGGGGCGCGTGTGCGCGTGCCATCAGACAGACCGGGGGCGCAGGCTGGCGGCGCGTGTGCGTGTGCCATCATTTTTACTTTTAATCTGGAAAAAAATCTTTTAATCAGGACGGATACCAGCTCTGCTTCTGACTTGGTTTCGAGCGGCGGACGGTGAGATGCATCAAATCGAACGGCTGAGAAATAAAGATGACGTGGCTAGCCTGCATGTTAAGATAGACAAACTTTTTTTTTAATATGAGATAGACAAACTTAAATCACTTTTAGTAGTGGGGTCTACTATATATATATATATAAACCCTATTCAGCATCCAGGATGCAGAATAGTTATTTTGCACCCCACATATTTTTATTTCTTACATATAGAAATTTATGTTTTTTATACTAATAATTATGTTTATGTTCATCAGAAACATAAAAAATCGACATAAAAATATGGTTTATGAGTCATTATAGTGTAAAAACATAGAAAATACACATTTTATGTCATATTTTTATACGGCATGTAAACAATTTTTGTTACAGACATGTCTAAATTTTCTTATGTTGTTCTCAACTTCTGAGGTAAGAGAAAAATTTACGTGACGTAAAAGATTTATACGATTTGTAATATAGAGGGTGGATGTAAAATAACTATTCTACACTCTGGGGGTCAAATAGTCTCTCTTTCTCTCTCTCTCTCTCTATATATATATATATATGTATATATATATATACATATATATATATATATAGAGAGAGAGAATATATATATGTATATATATATATATATGCAGAATAGTTATTTTGTACCTTAAATATTTGAGGTCCAGAATAGTTATTTTACACCCTAAATATTAGTTATTTTGCATCTCACAAAAAATCGACATAAAAATATAATTTATGAGTTATTATAGTGTAAAAAACTTAGAAAATACGCATTTTACGTTGTATGTTTATGCGACATGTAAACAAATTTTTTTACAACATGTCTAAATTCTCTTATGTTCTTCTCGACTTTCGAGGTAACAGAAAATTTATATAACATAAAAATAATATACAGTTTGAAAGATAAAGAAAAACATATATATATTTAACCCGAGGGTGTAGAATAGTCACCCACCCTCTATATTACAAATCGTATAAATTTTTTACGTCACGTAAATTTTCTCTTACCTCAGAAGTCGAGAACAACATAAGAAAATTTAGACATTTCATAAAAAAATTCGTTTACATGCCATATAAAAATACGACATAAAATGTGTATTTTTATATTTTTACACTATAATGACTTATAAATCATATTTTTATGTCGATTTTTTTACGTTTTGATGAAGATAAACATAATTATTAGTATATAAAACATAAATTTCTATATGTGAGAACATAAAAATATGTGGTGTGCAAAATAACTATTATACACTCGGGGTGTTGAATATGGTTTCTATATATATAACATATATATATATTACGTATGGTGTCTGGGCACCATGGTGTTCAGTTATTTTACTTATATATATATATATATATAGAAACCCTATTCAGCATTCAGGATACAGAATAGTTATTTTACATCCCACATATTTTTATGTTCTCACATACATAAATTTATGTTTTGTATACTAATAATTATGTTCATATTCATCAGAAACGTAAAAAAATCGACATAAACATTTTATGAGTCATTATAGTGTTAAAAACATAAAAAATTCGCATTTTACGTCGTATTTTTTATGGCATGTAAATAAATTTTTTACGACATGTCTAAATTTTTTTATGTTCTTCTTGACTTTCGGGATAAGAGAAATTTACATGACGTAAAAATTATGTACGGTTTGAAAGATAGGGGTGGATGAAAAATAACTATTCTACACCCTGGGTGTCAAATAGCGCCACTATATATAGAAACCCTATTCAGCATCCAGGGTGCAGAATAGTTATTTTGCACCCCACATATTTTTATGTTCTCACATACATAAATTTATGTTTTGTATACTAATAATTATGTTCATATTCATCAGAAACGTAAAAAAATCGACATAAAAATACGATTTATGAGTCATTATAGTGTAAAAAACATAGAAAATTTACATTTTACGCCGTATTTTTTTACGGCATGTAAATAATTTTTTTACGACATGTCTAAATTTTCTTATGTTTTTCTTAACTTCTGAGGTAAGAGAAAATTTACGTGACGTAAAAATCTTATACGGTTTGAAAGATATGGTGTGGATGAAGAATAACTATTCTACATCCAGGATGTCAAATTGCGTCACTCTATATACATATATATATATATAAGCTCTATTAGACCCCCTGGGTGTAGAATAAGTTATTCTTCACCCGGGTCGAACACCGAGCCGGACGCAGCATCCCTGGTGCGGTCGAACCAGCTCCATGCCGCCTGACGCCGATCGATTTATTACCTGGTCAAACCCCTTTTTTATTAGCTGACGTAATTGCCGATCGGTTTCCATATTTTGGGTCGTGGGGTACTCGGGAGCTTGCCCACTTCCTAAAATCAGTTCTGGTGCAGTGAGAGACAGTCGGCCGGCGGCGACCATTATTATCCGCTGGGCGGCGCATGCGAGCATCTCAGATTCGGGGATTGCGGCAAGCGGGCTCGGCCAGCGGCGTGTGTCCTCGGCGGCGGCCGTAGAGGCAGGTACAGCCGGCCGAGGCCATTACAGTCCTTGGCGAAGGGCGGCAACGGCGGCTGCATCGGGGATTGCGGTGGCCAGGCTCAACCAGCGGCGTGTGTCTCGGCGAGCTGCCGTGGTCGGCAGGTCAGCGACGCCTTGCCAGTTGCTGTGTGGTCGCGTTCGCATCACGGTGAGCCGGACGACATTCATATCGCCTCTCCGTTTTGGATGCTGTGGCGATTACGCGATGAGCGTAAGGTTGTTCCTACTCTTTTCTTTAGAAATTTTTGGTTACAACCATACGCCTCTATACAGTAGATTTGTGTATGCCGTCTCTTGTACTCCCTTTTAGGATAACGCATTCATACGGGAATTATTACAATATAGAATGTGTGTAGCTGTTACTCTACTAACTCTGGTGCACGCTTTAGGATAATAAATCTGAATTATAATTGTTTTACAACGACCATTACGTATCCTCATCCTCTGATGCTGCTTACCATTGTTTTACAGCAGCCATCTCTTAACTCATAATTGGATCCATACATGATGCTCTTTAACATTGTAGAACAGTGTTGAAGTTACAAACATGTTTTTAATCAAAACAAATACTAAAATTTATGGAATAGATGCAATTTAAGTTGACCATCTTCTGGTTAAAACCATAATCCTTTTATGGACTATTTTCTTGCAATTGGAACTTACGAGTAGTTTGTCAATTAGGCCTCTTTAATTACTGATGCTTGTTTTTCTAGTTACATTTTCTGACATTTAGTTATTATTCGGCATCATAGCTGCACCTCAATTATTTTTGCGACTGAAATCATCCCAACCATGATGACAGGCTGCTTTGGAGATCTAATTTCCATGTTTTTTTTATCTTTCTAGTGGCCTCAGTGTGCTCCTTTTTCTGATTTTGGTGGTACGAAATCCGTGATTGGCGCTGGCTTCTTCTTTATTTCCCCCCGGTTCTCTTCAGTACCGCCCCATCTCTACCAATTTGGATGAGTAAGTACCGGTCTTTTATTTTTCCATTGTTCATTATTTTTTGGTGAGCAATTGATCAGTTTTTCTTGATATAATTTTTGTTGATGTTAATAATGAAACTTGAGATAAGTATTTCTGCATAATTTCTTAGTTAATGGCTGTAATGGTATGTCCAATCAAGTGCTAGTGAGCTCGCCAGGTTCTATGCAAAAACCTGAATTTGTATTTATGATAATCCTTGTAACTGAGACTTTTGTTTGTGTTTTTTTCATTACAGATTGATGAGGATTACAGGCAAAACTCCTGATAGTGTTAAAAAAATCTATATAACAGGAAGTCAGAATACCTCTACTTTTCACTTTGATGACTCTTAGGGTGCGCCGAAGGATGGTATGTGGTTCCATGTTAAAGGTTCTTCTGCTGCTGGTGGCGCTGCAGCGTAAATCTGCTGCTCGTGAGGCTGCGTCTCTTTCTCCCCGCCTCCTAGCGAGCTCCACCAAGGCCATCAAATGTCCCTAGGAAGAGAAAGGAGAGTAGCAGAATTGGCGGATGATGACGATGATTTTGTTGGTTTTCCCCCAAGACCATCAGCTAGTTCCTCAAAGGCTACTAGAGTTGCTGTTGGGAAGACAAAAAAGTCCAAATCATCACATTCTGGACCAAAACATTGTGAGGTAATGTATGATGCATTTTTTTAGTTCAACTGTACTGCTTATGTTTCTTTTAGGTTTATACATTTTTAGATGATGTATTATTCAAATTTAGTAAGTTAAATAATGTATTATTACACTGACAAAGAATAAGTTATACTATTCTGTTGTATGACCTCTATTTTGCTAACTTGGCCTCAATAATTTATGATGCCTTGTGCTGAAATATGCTGCTTCTGCTTGTCAGATGTTCTGATTTCTTATTGATGTTGTATTGCTTTTCTTTTGTTTTAATGTTATGTTTACATCTGGTAAAAGCAATTTACTTTATTTATGCTTATACAACCTAATTATCTTGACCTCCACTTTTATGTACAGGGTGTCCAAAATCCTTCTAAGAGGACAAATCCAAATTATAGGTCTGCACCTAACAAAGTTGTTGAAGCCATCAAAAGTCTGAATGACCGACAGAAAGTTGAGATCAGGGATTATCCCTTTGGGTCTTTACTAGATTTGAAGCTGAGAGGACTTGAGAACACCAAATTATTGGTTTTCCTTATGGATAGATTGGATCCTGATACACTTACCTTGGATATTGGCAATGGCAAGCCCCTGAAGATTACTAGACATTCTATCCAATGTGTCTTTGGTTTGCCAAATAGGGGTAAACGTATAGCTGCTCCTGATAAACATAAGCAAAAAGAGGCGTTATCCAACCTGAAGCGGAAACTCGGGATTGAACCTGGTGTTGATGTCAAAGTGCAAGACTTGATTACATGGCTCAAAAAAGGAGACACCGATACATTTTCAGTCAGGTGTTTTATCATGGTTCTCTTAAGCAAGCTCCTTGTGCCGAGGACGTCGACTTCATCCTTTGGAAAGGAGGCTGCATTGACAGAGGACATGTCAACGTTGTGCTTAGTAAATTGGGCTAGTTTCATTTTGATGACATTGCTATTCTTTGCTAAATTATGGCTCGAAGAAATCTTGCGAACCCCTCCATGCACGGATGTCTTATGTTTCTACTTGTGAGTACCACCCTACATCTATTTCCCAAATCAAAAATGAACTATGCCCTTATCCATGTAGTATTATGCTTTTCTTTAGAACAAGGATCTATTTAATTTATGTTCTTTTTATAGGTTTACTATTTGGATAACTTGCTGGGAGAACATTCTACTGATCCCGAACTTACACCACGTATTGCTCATGTTACAAAACAACAAATATTGGATCTCATAGAGGAAGATAAGCAAGTGGTTAATGGGGTTGAGACATTTGGTGCTTTACGGTGAGTTCCTCTTTACATTGTATTTCCTCATTGCATTTCTTTTATTGTAAGTCATGCTAAATTTTATTTCTTATTGTTCTAGTTGAGGAGCGGCAGGGTACTTGCTACATGGAAAACACATCATCATCAACCTACGACCCTCCCGAAACGGCTGATATCCCTTCAGCATCTCATTCGTTTCCTTCTACATTTTTTCCTAGCATGCAACACCATCTTGCTGGTTGTTTTAATCATTTACCCGCGGAGGAGCAGATTGCAGCAAATGATGCATTGCGGAGGTGCGATGAGGATGTCGGCAAGCTCACGTTGCAAATAAGTACTAATCAAATGTCGGCAATCCAGGAAATCAGGCGCATATTGTGTGATGGACAATCGCGTACAAGACCTCCATCACCACCGGATGGTAGGGTCTGCAAATCCTGTTACCAGCGACACGCCACTCCGAGCTACCCATATAGATCCAAGCATGGAAGCAGCTCAACAGCGCCAACCCCCCTCACCCCATGCTGCTAATGAACCTAATGTTTTGCTTCACAAGGGTCACAACATTGAAGCAGATAATGATGTTACATATGCACTTTCTTTCACTCAGATAATTATGGGTGATGGGTTCGACAAGTTATCAAGTACTCAACAAGGTATGACGCTGTATGAACGGTACATATATGCTTATTTTCTCCTCTTTTGTCCATCTGTTTTTTATGGGTGCCTTTGTTACACAGCTGATTTCATAGACGAGGTTTTTGGCGATCCTAATCGGCCTCCCTACAATTCTCATCACCAGCCTAACTACGATTCTCCTCAAGAGTCTCCCTACGATTCTCCTCATGAAATTCTTACAAATGGTGTCTGTAAAACATGCTATGAACTAGGTCCGTCTGGCTATCTATAAACTTCTCTATTATATTTTTACCAGTTTAATTCCTAATTTTATCTATTTCATACTAGATGATATATGCTCACCTAATGAAGATCTGCTTAACGATAAAGGGGATGCAGATACATTAGCTTCGGATCCATCCTTTCAAGGTCTCCACCATGAGGTTAGATTCTGCAGTTCATTCTGATACCAGAAATTTGAATATGGAGTAAGATGTTGATTTTGTTTCAATGTTCTTCCCCTTTTTTCTCAGTCTAGCCCACTACCTCCACCTGTATTTGACAAGACACCTCACACCTGGAATAAGGTAGAGAGAGCCTGGTTATTTAAATGATGTCAAATTCCATATGTTGTGGGTTTTGTAATTATTTATTTACATCGTTTAACTTGTATAAATTGCAGCTCCCCTATTCACCTTCTCCTGTGTTTGACAAGACGCCAACACACAATAGACATGGCACTGAAAGCCTGGCACCTCAGGAGGAGAGCCTCCATATTACATTGGACCGATATGAGGTAGTTGTGCCCTTATTCCTTCTTTTATCTTCAACAACTTTCCACACTAGCCAGACTTGAGGGCATTTATTTTTCTTCATGTCCTTGTTGAACATGTCGACAACATAGCTGGAAACTTTTATTTTATTATGTCCATCCATGTCTTGCATAGCTTTCTCATGTAAACTAAATAATATATATTTGCTCTCATACAAACCTTGTAAAGCATGTTAGGCATATTTACCAGCATAGTTGGAACTTTTTACTACCTAGAACAATAGGAAATGTTTCACTAGCAGTACATGTTCACTGCAAATTTAGCACCGACATAACCAACTAATGTTTGCAATTTCTCTGTTTGAGAATATCATGAGGCAACCAAGGTACATGTATTTTAAACAACAAATAGAGATGCAATTATATCATCTTCATTTTCTTTTTAATTTGTTTCATTAACTAGTAGTCTTGTTTTTTTGCATGCAGTCTGATGTTTGTGTCAAGAAGACCACCACCAAGATTAGTAGGCCAAAGATTTCGACTCGCTCAAGTAAAGTTTCCTTTTCGAGGAAATCCAGGAACAAGGTTCTTCATAGCCGTATTGTTTACTATGGAACCCAACCACCGAAAACAAGCAGGAGAAATAACCATATGAGTTCCAAACTGCTTTCTCCCTTCAAGTCCCCACCTAACAAAGGATCCTGCCATATTCCTCTTGATAGCGCCCTTGCCCTGCGTGATATCGTCATATCTGACAAACGTTTGATGGAGTAAGTATTCCTTATGAACTGTATTTTTTATGTTGTCATCTTGCTATCCCGTACTCATTTCTATCTCTGGCAGTGTTCCTCTAATATCCAATGCATCCCTTGGCGTGTGTTCTCGTGGCGAGGCTTTGGCTTCATCTTTTAAGGACAACGCGTCGACCTTGATAGAGATCATGAACTTTTTCACCGAGTGCCTTCGTCATGATGAGAAGCTTCTTGCACCACAGTGTAGAGGTTATAGGCTTTTTCTAAGTTGGACGTTTGGGGTATGCCAACTAGTTTAATGTTCAGAATATCCTACGTTCGTTTAATGCACTTGCGTCCCATTTCCAGATCTGATATATGACTCTTTCTTTTATGTTCTGCATTTATTGTTGCCAGTCGTTGTTGAACTGTGAAGAGCTTCTACCAGACCAGGTGTATGATGGTTCCATGGCCGTCAAATACTTGTCTAAACATCTAAATGGTGTTGACCATAAACAGATTAAGCTGGTTAGTACTTGTAGTATTTATGCAATTGAAGTTAGTTTTATTCTATACAGTACATTAATTAGTTTAGCTTTGCCACATAAATGTTTTTAGATCCTTTGGACATATCACCACAGCAACCACTTCTCTGTGTACTGCGTCAACCGAGTCAACACTCGCATTGATGTTCTAGACTCGATTGACTGGAGCAAGAATGGTGGTTCATTTGAAGAACGAAATGACCCATGCGGTTACAGATCAATTGAACGCCTGAGTGATGCTTTCCAAACACTGACCGGTAAACAGTTCGAAGATTTCTCTAAATGGCCGATTTGGAGCAAGGAAGTCCCCCGACAACTTCCACTAGGCAACTCATGTGCATCATTCACAAAGAAGTTCCTGCGCCACTACGATGGTGAAGAGAGTCTGCTTCGTTGTAGCATTGAACCGGTAATTTTGGTCAATGGACTAAATTCCATATGATGTTATCCATTTAGTGTTGTACTTCCTCACCAAAAGTTTGTGTACCGCAGGCAAAGGAGAACCAGTACAGGGCTAAAGACCTCTCCTACCTCATCTTCCATGATTTGAACCAAATCAGGCCTTTACCTGATTCTCTCGAGAAATTCAGGCCCATGTTAACCCATATGTAAAACAGTTTCTTTCGAAGCTCCACTTGTGCATCCTCTCCCAAAAACAAAGTTGCACTTCTGTATGTTTCGAAGCTTCACTTGTGCATCCTCTCCCAAAAAACAAAGTTGCACTTTTGTATATAGAAGAATATTTCTATCTAGCGCCCAGTGTATTTTCTTATGAGTGTCTCCTATTATTGTTGTCATCCATGTAATGTACACATACTTAAATGTTTTTTGTCCAAGACTGATGCATTATATGTATATGTCCCACTGTGTACTATTTTTATATTGTTGTCTGATGTTTATGTGTGACAGCATATTATCGTTGGCACGACAGGACTTACCGGATTGGTGTTGAATCTCACATTTATTATGTCAGCCATTTTTTGCACAAATATCTCTGTCTAGCAGTCTAAAAAAATCTAGAGACAGAAGGTTTCTTTGAAACTGAATGCTCATACTTATTATAGCTAGCTTAGTGCTTACCGGAAGTATTTGCATTGCTTCATACAAGTTTGGTTGGGCGTATGATAGTCCTTGTTTAAACTTTATTCAAAGAATATGTATAGTTACGGTTAAAATAGTTATAGTGATTCATCATCAAATGATATTTGTCTACTGAAATTACGTGAACACCAAATCAAAGGTACTCCCTCCGTTTTAAAATATAAGACATTTTAGCTTTGTGAAAGAAATATATCTAGACTATTTTTAGTATAGGTTCATAGAGATTCACTCCTAACCTACACACTAAAAGTAGTCTACATACATTTCCTTTACAAAGCTAAAACATCTTATATTATGAAACGGGGGAGTATGTGCTAAAGATAGGATTGCCATTCTTAGATGATGGCATAAAAAATAATTTTTCTTACATTCACCCTCTAATTGACTCTCTCATTTTAGTCATTTAATGTTTTCCATACAATGCTCGTAAATTTAAAACGACAAAGATGTCTGCTAAATTTAGACCGAAAGTTTATTTGAAACTGAAGGCTGCTACTTACAGCTATCTTAGTGGTTACAAGAAGTTTATGCGTTTATGCATACATGTTCGTTTGGTGTATACGCCCAATTATTCAAATAATATCAATTTGTAAAAAATAGTGCTTGTTTTCTTCACTTGATAGACATCATCAGCTACCAAACTTTCTTATGTCGGCGTATAAGAAAGTTAAAATAAGTTATAGTGATTAATCATTAAATGATAATTGCCTCTTGTAATCACACGAAAATGAACCAGCAAGGGTATGAACGATTTTCTTCTCACGCTTAAGCTCTTTTGATCATTCAAGAGGCAGAACAAGTCACAATTATTAGGTGTAACATGCAAGAACAACAAATCATTTCATGAATCAAAATAACAACAGATCGTTCACATTCTAATTAGTTGCATGGCATAGTAGTACTAATCACTATGGTATGATTCGTATGATGATTCAGTATCTACATCATCATCTTTCTCCTGTTCATCTTCATCTTGTTCGTCCACATCATCCAATAGACGGCGTCGAGCTCTCATGACTCCTTTGCCTTTCGCGTTCTTTCCCCTACCCCTGCCCCTTCTGCCCCTTCCCCTGCCTGCGCTGGAGCCACCGACCGCAAATGTTTGTCGTGGGTTAGGGCACGATGCCTTATTGTGACCTTCTCTAAGCCCACAGTTGCTACACTCCCTTGTGCACAACTTTGGCCCTCGTGCGCCGATGATTTGTTTCGCTCCTTCTTTAGCTCTAGAACCCTTTGTGCTCGACTTTGGTGGGGCTTTAAGAAATCTTGCCAGATGGACATCTTCATCATCAATGGCTGGTTCATCACGCATCGGCATCTCATCTGGAGAAATTGCTTCTAGCTGCTTCCTAAGTTCCCTCAAGACATTCAGGGCTCTTTCATAGGCTACTGCTGATCTGTTCCCTGCTCGGACACTTGCATAAGCTTCTCTGAGCAGGTCAGAATTCCTACCACTTAATGATCTGCCATCAGGTCCGGTTTGGACAGAGTCATTTCTGTCATATGGAAGGTCAATATGGGCATTCCTCGAGTACCTTATTAACACATACTTGCTAGGGAGCTTCTGAATCTGCTCATTTATCAGTACTATAATGAGGTGTGAGCATAGCAGTCCTGCACAATGACATGCACAATTAATGTAAATGTGGTTCCAATCATTGTATTTTCCATGTGTAAAATTTGGGAGACTGTTTTTTTGATTACCTGTGTGCTCCCACCCTCTGCACTCACATCCGTACTTCTCTTCCACTTCATTGCAAACTACTTTAAACTCATGTTGTGACCATGAAAAAGTAGGGCCTTCTCTACCATAGTACACAAGGAAATTACATGTGTCAACCTTTTTTATACGGAAAGATGTTCCAGCAACATAGGCCTCTTGGTATTTTTTGAATACTGCACGGGTATAGATCCTGCTCAGTTGGCGTTCCAGAGGATAGTTTGTCTTTGTATCAGGATGACCCTAAAACCAAATTGAAGACTGAGTGAGTCTGATGTTATTGTGTTTCATTTAACAGGACACCAACAATAACTGAAAGTTACCCAGCTCAACGATGGGAAGAATTAGCATAATTGCAGAAATACAGCAGAGTGATAGCTATTAGTATATCTAAACGAGCATATGGATGTTATGGAGATCAAAGATTATCACATATCCTTACTGCCTCATTTACAATTGACGTACGTTTGAAGAAAAAAAGTTCCCAGATTTGGTTGTCACATGAATATGCTATAAAGTGAAAACAACCGACTATAACAATTTTTAATTTTTTTCCTAGGTCATTTCGAAAGTTACACTCATTTTACATAGCTTGCAACAGGCATATACTTCATGCAATGAGTGTTACAAGATATAAACTGATTTGTTTCTAAGCATACCACTGTTTTGTTACGTGATCATTAGAACTAGAAAGAATACAATAAACCATTGTCATGTTTACATAACCAAACCATGAAAGAAGTTTCTGTCATATAAGATCTCATACCTGTGATGCAATGGTTTCTTGACCTTCATCATCTTTTCTCTTTTGCAACACTTGGTACATTTTTTTGGCAAATACATGCAGAGGTGTTGACTCATTGAGGTGGTTTCTTTTCACCATTCTGTTCGTGCTCTCACTACGTTGAGTTGATGTCATTCTCCCGCAGAAAATGCCCTTGAAGTAGCAAGCAATCCAACTTGCACGGTCTTTGTACATACCATGCAATGTGGGATCATTCTCGAGTCCATGCTCACTAACCATCTCCTGCCATGCATTCTCAAACTCGACAGGGGTTAGTGGGTGATTTACCGCTGTGAGTAACTTATCTTCCAACCCTTTATGCAAGTAAAAAAGTTTGTTTAAGCATTCTGTGTGCTTGTTCAACATATGCCATCTGCAAAGCCTATGAATCGTTTTCAGAAACACAAGTGGAAGAGCATTTGCCATAGCTTGATCTTGATCTACAAACAAAGTATTAGTCAGCAAACAAATTGGCACCAAATTGCTTAGTAGTGCATGTGTGTCAGCACAAAAAGGGAAATTATACCTGTAAGTATGCAAATAGGATCTTTTCCTTCCATGCATCTCTGGAATGTCCGGAAAACCCATTCAAAAGTATCCTCGGTCTCGTCACGGATGAGGACAAACCCAAAAATGACGTTCTGTAAATGGTGGTTGCTCCCAACAAACATCCCCAACGGCATACGGTAAAAATTGCTCTTGTATGTGGTGTCAAATGTGACCACATCTCTAAACTCAGCATAGTTCGCCTGGCAGCTAGCATGACTCCAGAAAATATTCTTCACTACACCCTCCGAGTCATGTTCAATATCAGAATAAAATTTTGGGTTCTGTGCTCTACACTCATTGAAGAAGGCCGCAAGCTTTTTTATATCATCCACTTGCTCCTTTTGTAAATTAGCCGCCCTTCTGCAGTTCATACAACAGTTTATGTCATTGCAAATTGATAAAGTTAACGGATACAACACCCAATAGGGTTAAAAGAAAGATACAAGTAAGTCAGACTTTATGTACCTGTTTTCCAGGTCACGTTCATTCATTTGCAAGAGTGCTTGGTCTCCATGCAATCTAGTCAATACATTCATGGTTGCCCTAGGGCTGACTCCACTGTGCTGCAGATCATCAACAAAATCCATAATAACACTGTCCTTGTTCTTGTGTGCACGCATGTGCTTCACCTCAGATGGATTAGGATTTAGAGCATGGTTGTGCTCCAATTCTACTTTCTCGTAGAACCATTCGTTTCCTCTTTGCTTCAGCTTCACCGATGCCATGCAACCAATCCTCTTTGACATCTTCGCACGTTTGCGGTCCCCGTCATTCTTGTAAAATGAAGAAGAACCTTGCTGAGAGCAAGCATACACGCGTGACATCGTCTTGTTCCTATGTTTCTTACTTCCAAACCCATCTTCTCTTGCATATTGCCGATAAAACTCGTAGCCTTCCTCATCTGTACCAAAAACCATATTTACCTTTGGGATACAATCCTCGTGAACTTGGTCACCCTGACATTGATTATAAATATAAATAAGTGAAAAATGCTGCCATAACCATTTTGTGTTCCATAATAACTTGAGAGCTAACGTACATGTATATATCTTGCGTTGGGATCTGGTGTCATCATTTCGTGCGGTTCCACCGGTTGCGGCGACGTTATCATGGACACGTGCATTGCTGGATGATGCACCGTTGGGTTCTCACCATCCATCGATCTAGTTGAGCACCCGGCACCAGAAGTTCCGGTGCCATGGCTTGGAGTCCGGAAGGATGTATGCGGATGCGCATCTCCAGGCACAACCTCTTTTTCCAGAGAACCTGATGTGTCATCAGGACCTCGTCGGCGGAAGCATGGAGAGGAGTCCATGGTAGTATCCTGTAATTCATTTTGGAGCATATAATAAGATTATTGCTAGCCACAAAGATTCATCTCTACTGTCTCGTAAGAAATGCAGTATGGTTAAATTCTTTTTTATAATAGTTGCTATCATGGAGAAACCATCTCATTCATGTTGCTTTGTACATAATTAAAAAATTACTGATTTGGACACCTCGTTTACTAGCCTGTGAGGCTCGGTCATATTTCACATGTCAAATTAAACATAGGATTAAGAATTACTGATAGTACTAGTAGAAGGCATTTGCTCTCCACGGTTGCTATACAATTTATGCATCTTTCCACTGAGATACATCAGATTTTGGGATAGAAGTCAACAATCATGGCTTCTAAATCTCATGTAACTTATACCTATTTTATCAGATTTTTATATTGTTGACTAATATATTGTTTCATCTTCTTGAAATAATACACGCTGGATTGATTTACCAGCACAACCGAAGAAATATAGGTGTTTACGGCAAACTGATAGAAAATTACATACATGTAAATTACATACATGTGCCCGATGACTCGACGTATCTAGAAAATGATATGTGCTCAATAGTTAGTCATGTCATGTATAATCGTCTCATTCAAAATTACAGGCACATGAACCAAGCCAGGTTTGATTAATCCTCTAAAATCTGGTCAAACAACCTAATCTCATGAGATGTTCTATTGTACTACTTATCGTTCCAATCTTCAGGACTTCAAAACCATTTGTTAGAGTCAATCTCCTCGTATAAGATCAAAAGCCTGCCCAGTTACACACTGAAATTTTTCAACAGCCGAGACGTTGCATGTATGTGTCAATACTAATACCACTCTATCGGGAAAAAAGTTACGTACCCCATTGTATATTAGAACTGAAAAACGAATGCTGACTGCTAATCCATAAAGCTAGTACTATATGCTAGAATAATACTTATACAGATATTTCTTTGAGTCTGTGTATTTCACAAGACCAAACCAATGTTTTTAACTTTTTTTGCCTAGGCACATGCTGCATGAATACAACTCAGAAGGGGTATGATAGTGCTAAAAAAGCTTGAAATCTGCTGGTGACAACAGAGCTTTAACCCACTCAGATCCACCAGGCGGTGCTAAACATATGGCTCATTGGTTGCCGGGAGATTTGGCTTTCTTTCCCGAATGGCTCCGGTTGCCGGACATTTGTAATATCTCTGCAAAGATCATTTTCGCCCCCTTGTATCTTGTTTGATGGCTCCAGTGTTTTCTACATCAATCTACGATCATAAAATTGGTTTTATGTTGCACTAATAGAGAAAAAATCCCAAGAAAAGCAATGATTTGAAGTCTGTGTTCAGGTACCATTGCCCTTTGTGTTGTACCAGCAGATAGCAGTATGGACAAAACTACAAACATCTTGCGTGCAAGAAAAAATAGAGAATCCAAAAAGGTACTACGTACAACCAAACCAAACCGTCTCCAATTGTGTAATAGTGAGTTGATCAATGTCAACAAGAATTACATG
Organism: Avena insularis; assembly: GCA_023614405.1. Classification (NCBI taxonomy): domain Eukaryota; kingdom Viridiplantae; phylum Streptophyta; class Magnoliopsida; order Poales; family Poaceae; genus Avena; species Avena insularis. The sequence goes on along the minus strand of CM042696.1, from coordinate 85,591,888 downwards.
CGAATCGTTCTCATGCAAAGAATCTTCGTAAAACTTCAAGCACAAACACAAGCTCAGAAAAGAAGGGTAACCAGGAGAAGGACAATCTTTTGGCTCGTGGCATGGAGATCAACTGATCATATAGAAGGATGCCCAACTACAATGATACTGAACTGAGTATGCGTCAACAAACCAGAGAGACAGTTGAACAGTATTATGAGATGCAAGTGTGATTACTGCAAACTTTACCTCAATTTGGAAATATCGCTCGTAATTGACTTCAGATGATCCTTGGCGGTATGGCGTATCCGGTATCTGCGTCGTCGGCAATGGCTATCTTTCGAAGGTGTATCGCTGGTGTCTCGGCGGCGGAGGCGGTCCGGTCGCGGTGTCGAAGGTAACAAGGTGAGAGGGGAACAGGGGGGACGTGAGGGCTCATAGTTCTTGTTACTGGCCTCCGTGATAACCACCACGCGCCCCACGATCCGCTGTTGCCGCGCGTGGAATTGACCGGCCGTTGCCATGGTCGTCGGAGGCGACTCGGGGGGGGGGGGGGGATTGGGGAGGTGGCTCCCGGGGGATTAGGGAGGTGGCGATGCAGGGGGTGGCCGTGGTGTTGCGGTAGGGGATGAGGGATGCGGTGCGGGGGGGGGCGATGGGAGGTGCCGCGTCGGAGCTGCGGCAGGCGTCGTGAAATTGGACGGAGGTCCCTAGATGCAGTTTTCAGGTTGTTGCCGTAAGAATATGGTGTCTCTCTTACCTCGCTTGCAAGCCTATGGTGACACGCAGACTTAGAATAAAATAGGGACACAAGACCAGCAAGTCCATTAACATATGGGTCAGTCTGTTAATTTCTTGACAATTTTTTTTATCTCGGTGGATCTATTTGTTCATGTAGAATATCGTTTTCATTAGTTCATTTAACAGTGTAATAAAATTATAATGGATGTTGTTCACTATGATAAAAAAAATTATGAACACTAGATTGTACACTCTTACTTAATGGCGTACGCTAAATTAGTTTTAACTATTGAAATAGCATAAACGTGCGTAATTGAAGCTACAATTATTGCGCAATAGGCATATTGAGAGGTAACAACACAAAAAACTGTAACTATCTTCCACATCGTCTACTAGTGAGTGTCGACTGATGATGTACATTCGTCCATCTCGCGCAGCTGTTGTTCGGCCTCGTATTCCGCTGTTGAAAAAAAACAAAAATACCTTTGGGTTAATTCAAACCATAAGCATAAATCCATTTTTAGAACTTTTTAAGTAAAATGTGAACAAAATTGACCTATTGTGCATCTAGGAAGTGCGATACCCCCCGACCCTGATAGCCGGCGTATATGGCCAAGAGTTAGGTGTTCGTGGATAAATGTGCCAATGACAAAACGTATCTGGTCGCCTTGCTTAATGTTGTAAATGCTTACGAACATCTCCCATTCTCCTTCGATGTAGTATTTTCCCCCTTCCTTTCGTATATCAAATTCATACCACTCATGTGTTGGTTCCACCTCTAATTTCATCTCTCTTCTAAAACGGTGAACGAAGTGCTCCCCTAATGTGCAAGGTATCACCTACACATGTATAATTAATATCGAAGTATGTTAGTGATCAAACATTGTGGATAACAAATGTTACGGCTTACCATGCGAGTCTTGAATTCTCCTGATATTGTGAGTACATTGATGTAGTCCAATGAGAAATCCTCAGCACATACATCCTTCAGATATTTACAAACATTGCATATGGAATCAAGATTTTGGCCTGCCATTGTGAATGATATCAACAAGCTTGGGTCAAACTTCTATTTATAACAATACGGTCGGAATCTGTTGCATTTCTAACCACCCAAATCTAGCGTAAAGTGCGGTGCTTTCTAAATCACCGTGACTGGAAACTCATGTCGATACACTCTGAACCACTCGACGAGCATTCAGTCATGTATATTCTAAATATAGGATTTCTATAAGTAGCACACATACTCCTAGCCATTCATAGGTGATAGCCTACAATCAGAATATTTTTGTGTTCCTTGTAAAAAAAGGATATTTTAAGTTGATTTTACTTTTTTCCCACAATCCCGAGTAACTAAAATAATAGCCAAATATCACTGCTAAGACTATAATAGTGCCAAACGTGGTTCCCAAAAATAAATTTCATTTACTTACATCATTTTGACTTTGCTAGTGGTTGACTCATAAATAATGTTTATTTACTCCCGTCCTTTTAATATTATTGGCCTTCGATTAATACTCAAAACTAAGGTGCAGCTACCTTCTTATAGAAATATCCCGTCCTTTTGACTTTTAATACCCCCTCCGGCCCATATTAATTGACTTGAATTTATCAAAATTTAAATAAATCTATATACTAAATAGTGTCTGGTTTCATCCAAATCTAGACAAATTTGAATCAATTAATATGGATCGAAGGAAGTATTTTATTTACTTCCGTCCTTTTTATTATCTGACCTACTTGCCGATCGGTTTCCAACTTTTGGCTCGTAACTTTCTTACGTTGCATGTGGGCGGATCCTTTGGCTTGTAACTTTCTTACGTTGGAGCTAGCTCCCGTCCTTTGGCTCGTAACTTTCTTACATTGCATGTGGGTGGATCCTTCCGTGGACGCGCGGAAAAGAACCAACGTAAAAATCTTATGTCGCATGCAGCGAGATTACGTCGCGGGATGAACCAGGTGCGGACATGGAGGGGCAGGTCTTGATACGGTCTGTACCAGGAGTCAAATAGCGACTCTATATATATATATATATATATATATATATATATATATATATATATATATATATATATATATATATGACACCTATGTGAGACACTATGGTGTCCGGGTACCATACCTATATTTTTTACATATCTAGAATATACATACCTAAGATTTACATATCTAAGATATATCCATCCAAGTTATATATACTTAAGGTATCACATACCTAATGTGTATATACATAAGTTACATATATATACACGTATGCTACGTACGTACAACTTAGATATGTAATATGTTAGATATATGTAACTTAGGTATGCATATCTTAGGTATGTGATACCGAGATATGTATAACTTAGGTATTATACCTTCAGATATGTGTGGTTCATAGTAAAAATACGCGTATCACGTATGGTGTCTGGGCACCAAAGTACACCATATGTATATATATATACGGTTTGAAAGATAGGGGGTGAATGAAGAATAACTATTCTACATCCAGGATGTCAAATAGCGCCACCCTGGGTGTAGAATAGTTATTCTTCATTCACCCCCTATCTTTCAAACCGTATAAGATTTTTATCTCACGTAAATTTTCTCTTACCTCAGAAGTTAAGAAGAACATAAGAAAATTTAGACATGTCGTAAAAAAATTGTTTACATGCCGTAAAAAAATACGGCGTAAAATGCAAATTTTCTCTATTTTTTACACTATAATGACTCATAAATCGTATTTTTATGTCGATTTTTTTACGTTTCTGATGAATATGAACATAATTATTAGTATATAAAACATAAATTTCTATATATGAGAACATAAAAATATGTGGGGTGCAAAATAACTATTCTGCACCCTGGATGCTGAATAGGGTTTCTATATATATATATATATGACATATTTATACTACACCCGGGTGTAGTTACACCCATACGTGTTTCACACTATATAGGCAGTATCTACCATACCGGAAGGTATGTACGTGTAGTATAAAGTATATAAGAATATTTGGTTAGTATATATATTACTTTTTTGATAGTATATAATTTTTATTCACATACTTCTTTTATACGTACAAATATGACGGTATTTTATATATATAGTGCAAACTATGGGTGCACTTGTAATTTTTTCACCTATTTGCTTGTAAGTATCTTAGATATAGTATATAAACATACTCAAATAGATAAAGTATTACAAATACTTCCGTAAGATAATATATGAGACGTGGATATAGTTACACCCGAGAGTAAGAAGTATTTCTCTCTCTCTCTCTCTCTATATATATATATATATATATATATAGAGAGAGAGAGAGAGAGTGGTGCTATTTGACACCTAGGGTGTAGAATAGTTATTTTTCACCCACCTTCTATCTTTCAAACCGTACATGATGTTTACGTCACGTAAATATTTTCTTACCTCAGAAGTCAAGATGAACATAAGAAAATTTAGACATGTCGAAAAAAAAATGTTTACATACGTATAAAAATACGACATAAAATGCATTTTCTATATATTTTACACTATAATGACTCAAAACTTGTATTTTTATGTCATTTTTTTGCATTTCTAATAAATATGAACATAATTATTAGCATACAAAACATAAATTTCTGAATGTGAGAAGATAAAAATATGTGGGGTGCAAAATAACTATTCTGCACCCTGGGTGCTGAATAGGATTTCATAATACACTCAGTGTGTTTCACACTATCTAGGCAGTATCTACTATACCGAAGGATACGTACACGTAGTATGAAGTATATAATACTAATTAGGTAGTATACAAATCTCTTTTTTGTTAGTATGTATGAATTTTTCATATACTTCTTTTTTACGTATAAATATGAAGGTATTTTAAATATATAGTGCAAACTATATGTCAACATGTAATTTTTTCGCATAACTTGATTGGAAGTATGGTAGATATAGTATTATGAACATACTTTAACCCATAAAATATCATATATATTTTTGTATGGAGTATATGAGATGAGAGTGTAACTACACCCAGGTAAGAAGGATTTTTCTAGATGTATATTGTTTTTTAAAAAGCACACGCTGCACGTACCCCTAATTCAAATTGATATTCGCTTTCGAAGGCATTCGACCATGCATTGCCAGAATCGTGGGACACAAGGCATTAGGGGCTCGACCCATTTTGGACATACAAATTATCTGATTTGTTCATTTGGATGGATCCGCGGATAGAATTCGGATCGTGGCCTGGCCTGTCAAGCTAGTGGCCCCACGGCGTGACCTATTCTGTCCGTACTGGCTAAATTTTGGCCTACCACTGTGACCACCGACACCGATGCCGGTGTGTTTCCAACGACTTTCTGCCGCAATGCAATGAACTAGAAATTAGTAATACATTGTACGAGACCCTAGGGTCGTCTAGTCATCGGAGTCGGAGTGGTAGTAACGATGACACATGGTCTCGTCGAAGACCTTGATTGTGAGCATGCCACAGCCGTCGTACTTGAAGACGAGGAAAGTGCCCAACTTTAATGGCGTGCGCGCGGGTGAACTCCCTCTAGCCGTTGTGGAGGAACATGGTTGAAGCGGTCGAACAACACCTTCACGGACCACAGGCCGGTGGGGCTGCCGGGCACCCGCAGTACGAGCTGGTGGGGCTCTTTCCCATCGACCACCGACGCGAACTTGTGGGGAGGTGGATCCTGTTGAAAGTGTCACCCACATTAATGGTGACATCGAATTTGAAGCCGGAGAGGTCGACGACGACAGGATCGGGCGACGATGGTGGCGGAGATATGCTCTAGCCTCACCCTTGCCTCTTCCTCGCCGACCTCAGCCATGCCCTGGCCTGGTGGCCGTCCTAGCCGCTCTCCCTCGATCCTACGCCGCCGGCCATGGCTACCATGGTGCCTATGGTGGTGGGGAATGAAAGATGGGAGTGTGGAAGAAAATTATAGCGGGTGGTCTGTTAAAAGGGGCACAGCATTGGATTTCGGTACGGAGGCTGAAACACCGGCATTAGTGAATGTCAGTGCCTAGCTCAGGCGTCGGTCGGCGTGGGCAGCGCGGAAAGACATGCGTGAAGATCTAACATTTCAGGTGCACAGACAACAGGCACCCAAACGACAAACTAGCCCAGAGCAAGGCAGCGTTAGGACGTGGTGGTGAGCTTGGCCGTTGACGCCTTGCCGGTCAAAGCTGTCGGTCTACAGAGCCAGTCGCCGGAGCAGAGGAAGATGTCAGAGCCACCTTGTGGGCTTAGGGTGTGTTTGGTTAAGCTGTAGATTCCTGAAAATTAGCTGTGGGAAATCTGCTGTGGAAAAGCAGTTGTGAGCTGACAACTGTGGAAAAGCTGAAAGTTGTTTGGTTGTGGCAACTGCCAACTGTGGATTCTGTAGGAAATATCTGTAATGTCCCTAAGGCTTTGAGAGATAATTTATATGCTAAAACAATGATTTGTACATGGGTTGACATACAAATAACCATTTGGAAAAGATTTTTTATTGCTTATATTCTATGCATATATATATAACTTACAGAGTGGTTCACGAGATTACTCCAAAAGACCCACGGATTATACAAAAGACATATGGTTCACTTCTTGATGTTCGCCATCGACATAACTATCTTAGGTTATACCCATGAAATATACAAAAGACATACGGTGCACTCCATGATGTCCGTCATTGACATAACTATCCTACGCCGCTCTCGCAAGAAATAAAGCATTCGCTATCCTATCACGAATGGTGTTCAAGGTGAGCTCGTTCTCCTCCTCTGGAACCTCTTCCTCGTGCGGTTGTGTCCTCATTTGTGTCGTTTCAGGTATGTATTCTTCATCTTCAGGCATTTAAACTGTACATGCTTGCATTTCCTTCCGTTGTCTGGATCATGGCACCTCTGAAAGGCAATATTTAGTATTAGATATTTTCAACAAATCAACAAGACAAAATAAATGAATTCAATTATGTTCTTTCCACCATGCCTCATCACAGTTCATGGTTTTCCTTGCATCATCCCATCTAAGTCCAGTAGCATCATGTTTCAACTCCATAAAACATGTATAACTTCTTTTTTGATTGTCCCATTTATTCTTTAGTTGCAAATGCTCTCACTTTTTTCTAGTTTTTATTGCAAACTTTTCTTCAAGGTTCTTCCAGCCCACTTTATTCAAATGACCTAAAGGCCTATGCCCAACAAAAACCTCATCTCTAGAAATTTCACAGAATTTTTTCACACTTTTTTTTATCCCATACTGCCTTCTCTCCCATACTTCAATCCCACAAAAATTATTTCAACTAACAGAACAATTGATGTAACAAAAGAATATGCTTGAAGATATGGAGGCAATCTAGTAACGTACGGGCACAGAAATCAAGTATGCACGGGAGTAGGAAATCAAGTACGTATGGGAGCAGAAAATCAAGTACGTACGGGAGCAGGACATGCTAAGGAGGAGGAAGGGCATGGGTTGAAGGGGGATATACCTGCAGGTCTCCCGCCGGCCGGAGGTGGGCGTCGTTGCTGGAGGCGACGGCGCGGCGACCTGGTATGGAGGCGGCGGTGGCTGTTTGGATGGTGTCTCCTTGGCTCGTTGGGAACGAGCGCGCGGTCCTTGGAGTAGGGGAACGGGAGCGGCGAGGGTGTGGGATGCGATTTCGTGTCGGCGTGCTGCCGGAGGCCGCCGGAGTAGGGCGGCGACGTCAAACCCTAGCCTGGCGGCTGGGTGGTGCAGGACTTGAGGAGAAGAAACGAGGGAGGAGGAGAGAGGAGTCGGGAGGAAGGAGAAAAAGAGTTTTCCAACCGTTTTTTCACTACCCAGTGGCATGGTGGGTAAATACCCTGTTTTTCGTTCGCTGTAACACGATTGAATCTGGGTCTCCACTCGATTTCAATTTGCACTGCAAAAATTTGTCGCGCTGCGCTGGGTAACTCTTTGGTCAATTTGCACTGCAAAAATCTGTCGCGTTCAGGAAGTTGAGCTGCGCTGGGTAACTCTTTGGTTCAGATTTCAGCGTTTGGGTAGTGAATCTGGCTCTAGAATCCCAACCAAACACAGCCTTAGTGGACATCAGGAATCAAATTTCACCAATACAGGCCTGATTCTCTTGGAGAATCTAAGCGTACAGATGAGAGCAATTGTTCTATATTTTGGAATATGGCACACCATCAGAATGATATTACTTTCAGAGAAGACGAATGGTTCCTTAGTTTACTTCCATTGGCTTCCAGATAATTTTTTGCATGCTTCACTACTGCACAAAGGAAGGCTTGAGTTCCACTTCATGACCAATCTTAGTACTCCCTCCGGGTCATATTAATGGTCTCAACTTTGTTGAGATATACATATTAATCTAGATAAAGTTGAGGTCATTAATATGGACTGGACCGGAGGGAGTACAAAAGGATGCATGATAAATCTTACAAAGCAGCGTAAACACAGTTCCAAATCTACAAGTTAGTAACTGTGTGGATGATCAATTATACGGCATCGACCAAGAAACAGTCACCGACACCACGGCGCCGTTGTGGAACCGGTATTCTTTCTCTTGGCTGCCATGAACCGCTGCCTTGAATGGAACCGACAGCTTTCCCTCCATGAAGTCGAGAAACAGTGTATCTTCAAATGGCACAGCTGCAACAAAGTACTGCGGATGTTTCCCAGCAGATGTAACGAAACGGTCGCAATCACACTGCTCGTCCATGAAGTAGTAAAGGTGCTTCGAGAACGCGGTGTATCCGCACATCTTCACCTCCATACCTCCTGCAGGCACCTTGGTGAAATTCAGCTCTATAGTCGCCTCAAATGCTCTTCGGAAGATGGCGAAATCGAAAATGGCACCACCATTGATATCATCCATTGTGCACTCCAATTCTGTGTCATATGTACATTGACCCTCAATTAGATCGGAACACCCGTCGACTAAGGTCATGTCTTCTTTGTCTCCCTTTATTCTGATATCAACTTCAATCAAGCATTCATACGCCATGGACATGCCTCTTACAGGGCTTAACAAAGGCAGGTAGTCCCTGGTCTGGATTTCAACAAAGAAAGGAATTACCATGTCAAAATAAATCTTGATGGCAACATATCAGGTAATGTTACCTATAGAACGTAGATAATTCACACACCAAATGAGATAGTACTTCGCACAAGAAATCAACATAAACATTTTCAAAAATAATCCACGCGTACATTGAACTAGATGGACCCAGCGCGCTCTGCCGCGCCATCCTCTGCTAATGGCATTTAATCATGTTATGTAGGGTTAAGCTTTCCTAGGGAAGTGTGGCTATGATGCATTCACATTTGAGGGCTTTAAAAACCAGAGAACTAAGCAATAGAAATTTCTAAGTTAGATATGCTCAGAACTCAAAACTTTATTGTTTAAGTGTCATGCTAATCTTGAAATGCCAACAAATGCAAAAGTCTTACAAGCAAAACAGGCACACAAGACCACTTGGATGTCAATGTAAATATGTTTACACGCAAAACAGAAACAATGGCGCGAAGCTTGACTGGACATAGAAAGGGTAATTAATATATACCAAAGCATCAAATTTAAGGCATGGAAGTAGTTACCATGTTAATAGTCACTGGGTCAGCTCGGGATCGGTTGAAAAGATAATTTCAGCGATAATCCTCACCATCCCGGATTGCAATAAAACCATACACCTCCGCTGAACTGCCTATATCTTGGAGATATGCCTTCAGCTTGATAGAAAAAACCTGGAGCATAGCCCACGGCTTGTGGAAACACCGCACACCAGTCAAAGGTTACATAGCAGTATGCCGCTTTGGTGGCATAACAGCTAGAAAATAAAAAGATAAAGACAGATTTAGTACATAATTATGTGCCCATGCAAAGGAAGTGAATTAACGAAGGGTGGGAGAAAATAGTAGCTTACTCTGAGATACATCACTCATATGATAATACTCGTGCCAACAAAGATCCCCGGTATGCCTCAAATCTCTCGAGGACTCTGGTATCATACTTAACTTGGTATTAACACCTAGCTCAGCAGAAGAGATTCCCAATGCAGATCTCTTTAATAGTAGCCTCTTGATATATTCCACGGGGCCAACCCTTTGGGCAATTCCTATCCCTGATACAGACAAGTACACAATCTGACTCCTGAATTCCAGTTCTGCTAATGTTCTCCAATAAAAAATCCTTAGCATGCATACACGTAAATGAGAGAGGGTGGCAAGGAGGGACAGGAAGTACCATCATCATGTGTAAGCTTATCAGCAGAATCATCCTCAAGAGGGAGAAAATCATCACAATCAAGCATGTTTTCAAGATCATTGTCGTTGTTGAGGTTGTGGCTGTTGCTGGCCTTAGCAGTGGCACTGCCATCATCGCTGGGGCAACTTCCATCAACAGTGGTGTAAAGCAACAAAGGGCTGATATGCGTCACTGGGAACTTATAGCCATGTTTCTCAAATCCTTCACAACTCGGCATGAGATCAGAAGTCAACAATGAAGCCTATAACATCATAAATCAGGGATATTTGAGGTGTGAAAAATCTCACAACTAATACTTGGAATTTGAAACACAGAAAATATTTCTTTGATGTATATGCACTAATGACATAACAAAAACATACTTTGTCTGTTAGCCTTAATCTTGATTTTAGCTTAATTATACTTTCTAATTTTGTAGGTTTGCATGCAGTGGCTGAGCCAGAACATTAACCTTGTGCAGTCAATTTGAAGTCGTGTAGTCAAATATATGTATGTATACGATTTTTTTATGGCTCCGCAACTGTTTGCATGTTGTAGTTGCATACATGTGTAAGCTTCTACTCTTGTACTAGTCTGGCTGGGATTGTGAGCCGTATGGTACTAGGATTAGAAGATCTGGAGTCGTTAGCTTGTTTAGGAAAGTTTGGTGTGAGTTCTAGGCAGGCTAAGTGTGTTAGTTCGGATCCAATCCGGGTAGGTCTATGTCCTTGGTCTGGGCATGCGTTTATATATGCACGTACAGGCTGAAAGATTTGTACCGCGAGATTTGCAGAAGAAATAAAGAAAAACAAGAGGCATGACAAGTGCCTTTGGCAATAGTTATGTTTGTGTGTGTCGTGAAATTTTAGATCTGATTGATTCGTGGGACAAACCCAACATTTGGCTGAGAACAAATAAGAACTACAAAACAATGAAATTGAGAGTGAAACAAATTAACTGAACCAGGAAATACCCTATCAACATCTAGTAAACAGCCATAAACCTGTCTGTCTGCCGCAGAAGATGAAGATGGTGAAGTAGCAAACTTTTTCTTGCATGTGCCCTCCTCAGCAAAACTGTGGCCACGTTTCTGAGACCCATCAAAGCTCTGGATGAGATCAAAAGCTGACTGTGAGCACACCTACAAAATAAAAAATTAGAGATGTGCGAGAAATTAAAAAGCCCAAAAGTGGCCACTATGTGGACTTCGTTACATATAGAAAGTAAAGACCGAATGCGGCCGAACAAAAAGCAAACGCAACCACAACTAATGCAAGTGAAACATCTATAATGCCTAGACAGAACATGACCATCTAGTAATGTACTCAAGCTTCAGCAAAAAGCTAAAAACCATGGGTGCCCACCATAATATGTATATACTGACATGCTGAAGAGCAATAGTGAAAAACTGATTAATACAGCTGAGATCAAGGGTGATCATTGAATCCGCCTGTATGGGAAAAAAATTGAGACTACCACAAGAGAAGAGGAAGAAGAGTCACTTGATCAGTCAACCTCTTCAGCCTGCAAGAGCGGGGAATCAACCCCTTGGTGTAACACGAGCCATAGGTTGTCATCTTCGCTGCCGAAGGAAAAAATAGTTGGAAACAGAGAAAGACGAGGTGAGCGCACAAGTCACGAGGAGGATATTGTGTCGCTCTGAAACTGGCCATGAAAACATGCCGTCATGCGCTATAGTTCCTATGGAAAAGGAGTTATTTACCCGTTCCAGTCACTCAAAATGATACAATGCCAAGGAAAAGGACAAGACCGAAGGCAGGAAGGGGAAGAAGATTAATAGAAGAAAGAAGTTGGATGGTGGTCCTGTGCTAACACTTGCAGTGGTGCCCAGTGGACAGTGCATATGTCCATTGACGATGCTGTGGATCCTGGTATGCAGAGGCTGGATCAGAGATGAAACTTAAGATTTAAGAAGAAGAAATGAAGTTCTCGTCCTCAAATGCATCATTGTTTGGAGTCAAACACCCACAATGAATCTGCAAAGTATGATCTGCCAGTGCTGTGAAATCCCGAGGCAATTCATGAAGTCTGCAATTTTGTGGATTTGTATATTTTTACAGTGATGTTCCTCTGTGAAACAAGGATGGATAAAACTCAGGTGGACATTTTCCGCTTGAGAGTTGGTTTTCGACATGGACTGAATGTCCCAGGTAAGGGATTTAGTGGAGGCTTGTCTCTCTATCGGATGCAGATGTTACTGCACGGCTGCAATCTCTATCTAGGTCCCACATTTATGTCATCTTGTCTACTCGTTCGGAAGGAAGCAAAGAACACGACTGACCGGTTTTTATGGCAATCATAAAAGGGAGCTTGACGGGAATAGTATGTTCCTTCTTAAGTAAGAACAGGCAACCCATCACGAGCATGGGCAATTTGGTCGCAATGAACAAGAAGAGTGGAAGGTGGCAGACTGGCAGGCTTCCAGGAGACATTTTATTTTGTGGGTTCATGTACTTGGTATATGCGGGACTACTATACACCTGTCCATCAGCGAAAGAGAGTAAGAATTATACAAAGCCGAATGGCACGTTGGCAAGAGAAAGGGATAGGGAATGATAGAGGTCCAGAGTTCAATGGTTGCCAACTAGTGACAAGAACAAAACATTTTTTTCAAGCCCGGACGAACGACCAGAGCAAGAGGCCATCCAACATCTACACACTAGATGTCATGTCATAACTGATTAAAAGGACATCCAACAGACCAACAGCATGCTGCGAATTTCTTCTTGACACTGAATGAGAGTTGTTTTGTTCCAACAAATGTTACTGATCGCATGAATGAGCTTCTACGCAACTTATATGCCTCTTCCACACCAGAAGAGGGGAGGAAGACCTTATTTACTTTCAGACCAGACAACTGACAAGGCACACCGCATGAATGTTTTCACGGTGGGCTTCTATCAGATATGTTGGAGTTCTTAGATGTTGATATCATGCCAAAGGGGAGTAAATAAACATGTACTCCCTCCGTTCCAAAATATAAGACGTTTTAGCCTTTTCTTGAAACACATGTATCACCTTTTAGTGTGTAGGTTCACTCATTTTGCTCCGAACCTGTACACTAAAAGGCGTCTAGATACATGCGTTTCAGAAAAAGACTAAAACATCTTATAATTTGAAACAAAGGGAGTACATAACTGTGTTAATTCCAAAAGTCACTCATCCTGAAAACCCATTTCACTATGCAATGTTATCTACAAAATTCCTTGGAAAGTTGTAGCTAATAGACTACAGCATGTAGTTAATGGATGATTCTACACGAGATATTGCGCAGCTCTGGTCCTATGTGGTATGGGGGCATCGTGTAATTCCTGCAAAGATCGTCAGCGTGGAGGTTTAATCTAGATTAGCTGCATGGAGCAAATGAGGTGGTGGCTGAAGCAGGAAGTATATATAGGTTAATGAAGCGTCCTGATGCTGCAACTCCCCAGTTGAGCAATGGCAGAAACCTTCTATGCTAGCGGCTGGCACAAGGTTAACGTTAGCTTTAATGATTTCGAGTCCCGGGCCAGTGAAAATGATCATCTGGGCAGTTCTGTGCACCACCAAGCTTGAATCAGCGCAGTTCCTAGGCGTTGCTAACATGGTGATCGAGACGATACCCAGGCCCAAGTGACTATGCGGAGGATGGTGGCTCCAGATTGAGGATTTGAGCAAGAATTCCCATCTTTTTTTATGTGACGAATGCCCTAAAATAGGCCACGATTTTCTACTCTTAATTTATATGAACAATTGTAACTCATAGGGATGCGATTCGAGAAGTACCTTGTTTGCCATAAAAAATACACCCAAAAGCATGCATGAGGGGATTCGAGAAGAACCTTGTTCGCCATACGAACGGACGGTGATGGCAACGCCGCGTTGCCCGGACTCGCCTCGATCTCCGCCGGCGCGGCTGCCAGATCCGGTGAGGCGACGGAGAGGGCAGTTCGTGGAGGTGCGAGAGGAGGTGGGGGAGCGGCGGCGGCAGCGAAATTGGGTGGTGGAGGAGGAGTGCGGCGGCGGCGACGCGTGCGAGGTGGGAGAGAGGGGACGGAAACCGTCTCCCCTCTTTTTGTGGTGTGGTTTTAATTCTTGTTCCTTCTCTCTTCGGTCTCATATTTTAAGTCGGCTTCCATTATTTCTTAGGACAGGCTTTCGTTCCCGGAAAAAGTACATTTTAAACCCTAAACTTGTAGAGCTACGTGGTTTGCACCTTGAAAGCAAAATTCATATCGTTGGTACCTGAACTATTTGAATCCCGGTCTAAATGAAAACCTGGAGCTGGTTGACCAATCACGTGGCAAATTTTTACAACAAACTCTGTATTATAGTCCATTTCAATCATGTGGTCCTGACTCCCTGAAATGACCCGACCCGATAGGGGTCTAAGTCTCTATGCTATATAGTGTTAGTATCTGGATTAACGAGCTAGCACACATAGTTTAGGATGTAATATCACGAAACAAAGGTTATAATTCTATTACATCGAATGATTTATAATATCATGAAACAAAGTTTAGGATGTAATATCACGAAACAAAGTTCACACCTCATGGCCGCGCTTGGAAGGCCGCGCCGCCTGGCGTGCGTGGAGGCCTTGTCCTAGCCTTCTCACTGTCGATGGCCACCGCCACGCCGGGGAAAGTGCTCGCCGGAGCTCGCCAAATTGGAAAGGACCTGATTGCCTTTTTCTCTTTTCTATCCAAGGTGTTTGGTGTAAAAAATATGTACTATGCTGTAATTTATTGATTTTTGAGGACCCGTTGTGTTTTAACTAGCAAAAAATAGGTAAGCTGTTGGAGCAAACAATATTTGTCTTACCTATACCCTCTATCTTCTCTTACCTAAACGTTTTTTGCTTACCCATATATGGGTAAGCTATTGGAGTTTCTCTTAGCTCCTCATCAATAAAGTTCAACAGCGAAAGACTAATAAAAGATAAGAAACTTCATCCAGAATGACACAGGCGAAGCATGCTGAGTGGAGACTCGCGGCCCTAGCATCATATCATAATTCAACCATCTTTAGGAAAACCTACAACATGAAACGTTGTAGTCACGAAGTGGCAAGTATCACTAAAAATGGGATACGATAATCCAATCAGGCAAAATCAATCAGCTCTTCTTAATCTATTGATCTGTGGGTCAATCCAAAGCCTTCTTTCAAATCATCCATTGCTCAACTACTCCGTAAGGGTCAAACTCAACATGTCAGTAGTCAGACCGTGTCCTACACCATGCTACTTGTCCAACCCCTCCTATTATCAGGACACAGTTCAACATGTTAGAAAGTTAGGACATAGCCCTTCCATGCCACGCAATCCACCCTTTTATCAGGACTCAGCTCAACATGTCAGAAGTCAGGCCGTAGCCATTCCATGTCACGCAATCCATAAAGTCTCCTCCTCCATCCTTCCAAATCCAATCACTCACTATGTCCTTCTAATCTCCCTTCCTCAGTAAGACAAAGTCCATTCCTAGGTTTTCAATCTACACTAGATCATATAGGCGCGCGTTACCGCACCCGTCCATTAGGTAAATAGATTGTTAGGAAGTTTCACACTTAATCGAGTTATGCAAAAAAAAGGATAAGTAAATAACATGGTACCTAATTACTTGTTTGGCTTTGTATTTAGCTGAGATACATCTGCAAAATCTTCATAACAGTGTAATGTTAGGTAATCATAGAAATTTATTTGGATCAGAACCAGGAGAAATCGTAAATATTTATTTGAATCTGAACTGATATATTCAGCATAAGGTATCTTTTGAAGTATAATTTTAAGAAAATTTAATTACTACTATAACCATGATAGCAGCGTATTGTTGTGCCATCCAATAAAAAGCCTTAAATGTTTCTAAATATGCGAACATACCGATCACTACCCAAAACTAACTCAAGTGGCAACTTGGTGGTGGTCAGATCATAATATGACACTTCTAATTTCATAGATTCCATACAAACAATATTCAATTCGTAAACATCAATGATCATTACAAATTCAGTGATCGTCTACTTGTTTTAAAACACGCATACTACAAAGAGTGACATCCTAAGAAAAACATGCAACATCTTTTTTCTATGGAAAGCCAAGCCCTTCTAATTCCAGCTCTAGGAACACCTTACTGAAATCAACAATGTTGGCCTGCTCATATGAGCAGATAATTTTAGCATAAAACCTGCAATAACTGGGTAGCAGATTGAACAAATGTATAAGAGAAGACAATTAACACTATAGGAAGAAATGCAAAAAATAAATAAAAAATAGTACATATTAGTAGATGCAAGGAATAAAAAAAATCCATGTCACATCTTAGATATTCTACCGAACTGATGTTTGAGATCCCCTTATATGGTCCCCGGTGATCAGATAAACAAACAATAATAGTCACATGGATCGCTACTATTTTTTTAAAAGATCCAATAAATGCTTGCTTTCGATATATTATGAAAGGGAAAGCTTTGTACAACAAATTGTACAATGGACCAGTGTCACCCAAACAAAGTTACGACCCGGTAGTGACAAGCCAACCACCCTCATGCATCGCTACTGTAGTGTAGAGTACAGAAAACTGAAATTGGGATCAAAGTTAAATATTTATTTTCGAACTATTTAGCACATGAAAGGAGCTATCTAACTGGGTACTGAATACGGTATGTAGTAGCGATAAAAAAACTACACAATAGTCCATAGCAATATATTTAAAAACAAAGAATTATAAGAAAGTTTTACCGTGTAGCTCCTTATATATACTTGCTCAAGTACAACTGATAATAATCAAAGACAGTACCTTTTGACTCCCCTCTAGAAAGAACTGATTCACAACTACAGACTAATTTTCTTACCATGCTAACTTGTAGGGGGGAATATAATTTTATAGGAACTAAAGCATATTGCAAACTAACTGACGAATTTTTACAAGCTAGTGGCAGCTACTCGGATTTTGTAAATAGACACAACCTGTCCTAAATCGGAAGTAGGCAGTTGTACTATGAAAGAATGAGTTGGCAGCATAAGAAACTGGCAGCAAGTAATACATAATTGTTATTCTGTGTAACTACAGAGCAAACTACCAGCATGCTTTCGGGATATATGGAAACACACAACAATGCATCAGAGATCGACACAACTTGAAAGAAACATTGTAGTGCAACACTGAAGAGCAACGAGAGTACCAACCAGCCTGGACGTCGGCATGCATCACACCACAGACCAGTCATGTGCGGAACTCCTCCATCTTACCCTTCATCTGCAAGAACACAAAAATCAATCATCCACATGAAAAAACCATGGGAGAAGCATAGAATCTGGTAGGGCGTTCCGCGGAGGACGCAGGGTGACGAAGGCGAACAGCGGCATGCCGAAGGACTACAAATCTCGCGTACAAAACAGGTTGGTTGATGCGTTGATGATGTAGCGCCACCACCTGTCTAAGAGCGAAGCTTCTCACCGCCCCAAGGCGAATCCTTCCCCGCTGCACCACCACGTAAGGAGGAAGGCGGTGGTTGAACAACAAAGGTGGCACCACTCCACCTTGAAGGATAGATGTGCCACACCGCTCGCCGAATCGCCTCCCGTGCAGCGTCTCTTCCCGTCCTCAATCCCTAATTCCTCTATCGATTGAATGGGTGTCGCTAACTAAGGCGAAAGGATAGATCATTACATGTGCTTTAGTGTGTTTCTGGGCCCAGTTAACCACAGCAGGCCGATTTGTGCTCCAGAGGCTCTTCCCCTAGGGATATTTTAGCCCATGCGCGATTGATGAAGATCGAACGGCCAGGAAGTGCGAACAGGGACGATCAGACGGTTCAAAACGCCCAGGGCGTGAGGGAGCTCCCTTTTGTCCCAGTTTTAATATCCCTAATATCTAAGTTGGTATAGCCAATTTTTTCCCAACACAAACAATGGTTTCATAGAAAAACAAATTGATATCCATATGGCTAACCTATACGGGTTTCATAGTATAACATCATACAAACAAAAATACTTCTACGCTCACATAGTAAGCATAACGTAGTCAAAAGGGGAAGTTCCACTTGCCTTATTGGTGATGGACGTTCACACACTTCTTACAATCACAGGGTTTGTGCACCTCACAATTTATAAGACAAAGAATTCCAATAAACACTCATTCACATAACATACATCATGCACAAGTAAGACATGCATAATCTTCATACAAAACAATTGATGTGTATTTGAAAATCATGAATAAAATTTTATAAAAAATAAAATATGCATGATGCAAAATATTTGTTTAAAAACATGTTATTACTAAAGTTATGTTTAAAACATTTATTAAAAGGGTTTATATTCACATTTAAACAAAATAGTTGTAAAAATAATTTATACTCTTATCCTCTGATCCTATTGGACAGGGGATAAAATATAAGCAGCAAAAGAATCACCTTAAAACCATTTTTAGAATTAAAGTTATGCCTAAAATACCCTAAATGGCAATCCTGTAATTTTGTTACATTTAAAATGATCAAATTTGAAATATAACAGTTGTAGAAGATTATACATGTCACAAGGGTTCCATAAATATATTATTTGCATTATTTGGGCTTGTGGATGAAAACTTATGATACTTCCAAGTTGTAGGGTTGTTTTTGTAAAATATCCATTTACTCTTGGGTGGGAGATTTTTTTTTAATCAGTATGGCCATGTGGCGCTCTCCTATTCACTAATACCCCTTCTCTAGCTAGAATGACATGGGCCATCGGATTAACATAATTTCTACGCTCAGATCTCCTAGGCTCTGGCTAGGCTCACTACACGGCTTGGCTCGCAGCTGTACGCTAGGCTCGGCTCAGTCCGAACCCGGCCACTGGTTCACGATCAAGTGACAGAGAGGAAAGGGACATGCTCACCTCGGCTGTGTCTCCGGATATAGAGAAGGAGACGGTGGCGCGGCGTAGAACACGATGGGGAGTAGGGTTGGGGCGCTCCTGGGCAGAAGTGGTGGTGACGACTGATGACTGCAAGAGCACAGATTGTTTGTAGCTAGTTTAGAAATAAAGATATCAATCCCATAGGGAGCAGGAGTCTGAAGTCTAATAACTCTTGGAATAAATATTACGATAGGAATGCTAGATAAAGTTCTAAGTGACAAGATAAAATGCGAGTTTATATAAAAAGGTGTTTTGGGGTTTTGGGTATAAGAGAAATAATAAATTAAAGCAAAGTAACTTAATATAAAAAGTAAGTATCACGTATGTAAGAGAGATTGGAACTGCAGTAGGAAAAAAACGTTCTCAGGGATTAGCGGATACACCACTAGTATTGTAAAGATCTAAGATAAAGATTATCATCATGAACATTCTCAACTATGTATATGTGGAAGGAACTCCGTATATGGATGATTTACCAGCAACCGCTACGCACATCATCCTCATAACCATAACAGACAGCAATCGACATTAATCGAATTATTACGCTATTAAGGGACATAATCCCGTAGGACGTATCCCATGGCATGGGTAGTGTTCTGTGAGTTTCCTCGGCTTCCCAAGTTGATACGTAAGGATTGCTAACAGCTTTATAGTCATCGTAAGTGCTAGCACACCTCCGTCTACCAACAAGTAGTTCCCTCCATCAAGTCCACATGAGAGGCAAATATTGAGAGGTCGACTTCTCTCGACATCAAGATATAGAGAATCTAACACATGGTCACACCGATGAATATCATAATAGATTTTATCTTATTTTAATCTCATACTAAGGTTTTTCCATATCACCAAGAACTAATGATCTACTCGGACATGGAGGCAATCAACATCATGGCAATGGTAATGGAAACAATCATATATGAATAGTACTTGTATAAATCCACAACGAGTATAGGAATTACAACAAGATCTAGACAGGATGTAGATGGGATGGATGGAGATGGTGGTGATGCAGCGGTGGATGATGAAGATCGATGCCTTAGCCTCCTGGATCTGCGCAGGGCGAAGATGGATCCCTGGTGGATGAGTTCCCTCTCCAGATGCCTTCCGGAGGTGAGGTTTCGGCGATTTCTGGGTGTTCTGTATGTCGTCTTGTTGGGGATATACTTTTCGGGTATCCTCACTATGCCTCACTGACCAGGGTGGCCCACTTCGGGTTAGATCTTTGCTTCACGAGCGACCCAGTCAGGGAGAAGAGACAGAGTCCAGTCCGGCTACGGGAAAGCCCAGAAGACTTACCGACATAGGCCTATTATGTTACTTGTAGTTCAAGATGTACTCTGTAATCGACTCTTAGTCGTAGCCGAATAGGTCTCTCCTGTAAACCCTAGGCCGGATATCTATATAAGTCGTCCTACGGTACGCCTTTAGGGCACCCTCACAATAGTCTACAAACTCAACTCGCACAAGCGAAACCCTTGTAACCAATATTCCGGCTCTGCCGTATTACTGGATTACTAGAAGGAGTAGGATCCGTCCAAAGCCGACGGATTTGAACCTAGGTAAAGTTGTGTGCTCACCTTCCCGAAACACCGTACGTCTTATACCCCTCTCTTTCGTATGCCTCAAGGACCCCCTCATGGCGTACTTGTCATCAATCCGACGATAGTTGGCGCCCACTGTGGGGCAAGTGAGCTTCGGATCTGTGTTCTGAGCGGAATCTACAAGAATCGGAATTGTCGAGACCATCATCGTCGGTCGCGTCCTCTACGCCAGCGACATCCCTCTCATTGTTCTCGACGAGACCTAGATTCCGGCTAGGGAGGCCATGACTGCCTACATCATCATGTCTTTTGGCGAGATCGATGTGTACATCGGTTTCGCTGAACCTGCCCCACCCACCCCAGCGGTGATGATAGAGGCAGAAGAAATCTCTAGGTCCACTTTGTCCACGAAGGTGGTAGAGTTCTGAATCTCAGAAAACCCTAATCCCACCCAGCCCGCACCAGTTGCGGAGATAGTGGAGAAAGCTGAACCTGAAGCAGATCTTTCGGTTCAAGTCGAATCTGGAGTGGATCTCCCTAGCAAGGCCGAATCGTAGATCGATCTACCCGCTGAGGTCGAAATCCAGGAGGAGCAAGACAACAACCTTGGTTCCGGCTCTGCTAATGCTAGAACAGACCAACCTTTCCTGAGGCATATGTTGAGGCGCATGATGATGCAAGGTGCAAACGTGGATGAGGGTCTCGAAACCATCAGATTTTTTGAGGAAGCCCATGAGGAAAGCCGCAACTACCTCAGGACACACACCTCGCACTTTGTCAGATATGCTGGATCCGGATCCGGCTCCGCTGAGGCCAGAGACAACAAAGACTCGGTGCTGGAGGCGATCGGAACAAACACCAACTTACCGGCATCTTCAGATGATTCGATGACATCGGCGGATTTCCGAAAGTTCTTCGCGGAATACGAAGAGGAGTTTAACTCCAAAGCTACAGAAGAAGGAGAAGCCATGGACGAAGAATCCGGAGAAAACTCTCCCAAAGCGCAGGATGACATGGATCTCAGAGGCAATCCCGACGTCCAGATGTCCGAAAGTACCGATCAGAGCTTGACTTCGAGAAACGGACCCAAAGCCGTCTTTGCTACCAGCACTGCCAAGAAGGCAAAGAAGAAGAACAACACCCCGACAAAAGAACTTCCAACAGAGAAAGTGATTGCTGAGGAATATGAGGAAGACTCGGATGGAGCGCTTATCCCAAAAGAGCCCAAAGAAGCTCCGGTGGATGGACACGTGGTCACTGCAGGTGCCCGTAAACTCATCGATGCTGCGTTAACTACACCTATCCCTACAGCTGCAGAACTTACTGCTGAAGAACTGGAAGAAAGGGCTCAGGCCCTAGAAGCGCGTCGTCAAGTACTCCTGGATGAAGCCAATAACATCGAGGAAGAGAAGAAGCGCATAGATACTGCGGAGAAATATATCTCTCTACATCATCAGAAGACCCGGAAACGACACACGCGTGACAATCAATTTCTGGAAATCCACAAGGTTCTCTTTGAGGGGGACCTAGGGATGCTCCGGCTTGACAGCAAGGGAGATCTGGTGTACCCAACACCAGTACAAAACACTGCTCGTCTCGAGATATCCTGACAAATAATCCAAGCCCAGAACAGGTCCGCTTAGGGATAAAACTACTGACCAAGGGTCTAGAGCAGCAGAAGGTCGCGAAATCCAAGAGCGGAAAACTGGTCTCTCAATTTGACCAATGTCGCATGGATCCGGCCTGGAATGACGTAAGGCCCCAACGGATTCTGGAACAGCATCACCGTTCTGACCGTTGGGAAGATAACTACTCAAGAACCAGATCTTCCGGACAGCACCACAGAACCGCATGTGACTGGTGCAACGTTGCTCCTGTTGGAATTATGCCCTAGAGGCAATAATAAAGATGTTATTATTATAATTCTTGTTCATGATAAAGTTTATATTCCATGCTAGAATTGTATTAAGCGGAAACATTAATACTTGTGTGGTTTGTGAACAACACCGTGTCCCTAGTACGCCTCTATGGACTAGCTCATTGATCAATGATGGTTAAGGTTTCCTAACCATAGACATGAGTTGTCAATTGATAATGAGATCATATCATTGGGAGAATGATATGATGGACAGACCCAAACTAAGCAAAGCAATTAGATCGTTTCATCGTGTTCATCTTTGCGAAGCTTTTCCTATGTCAAATATTGTATTCCTTAGACCATGAGATAATGCAACTCCCTGGTACCGGAAGAAAGCTTTGAGGTCATCAAACGTCATCCTATGAGAGGGTGATCATAAAGGTGTCTCTCAGGTGATCGGAAAGTATCTGTTGGGTTGTATGTATCGAGATGGAATTTGTCCCTCCCAAGTCGGAGAGATATACTTCGGGCCCACTCGGTAATCGATATCAATACCGCTTGCAAGCATGTGGTTAAGGAGTTAATCACAAAGTGATATCGGATTACGGAACGAGTAAAGTACTTGCTGTGAACGAGATTGAACTAGGTATGACGATACCGACGATCGAATCTCGGGCAAGTAAAATATCACGAGACGAAGGGAATATATATATGGGATTGATTGAATCCTGGCATCGTGGTTCATCCGATATGATCATCGATGAATGTGTGGAGTCAATATGGGTGCCTGCACCCACCGTTGATTATTGATAGAAGATCATGTGCATATTCTCGAACTCAGGGTCACACACTTAACGTGTCTCACGCTAGGATAGATTGGATAATTGGTTTATGAATTTTTGTTTGAGTCTCGGATGGGATCCGGGACATCACGAGAGGTTCCGGAATGGTCCGGAGAATAAGATTCATATAAGGCAAGGCAGTTTTAGTTCTAATTGTTCCGGATTAATCGGTATTGTCGGAGGCTTATAGAACCTTCCGGAAGGGGCCAACGTAGTCCCACCTTCCGGAGGGCATGGGCCTATGAGGGAGTGTCCTGGCCGCATTGGGGGGGCACAAGGCCCCATAGGGCCCAGCCGATCCTAGATAACTTTAAACTGCTTAAACCGGAGATAGGGTTTCTAGATAAGGGATAAGTTTAAAATCGTTTAAACTAGAGATAGGCTTGGAGGATGGGCAGGGCTGCACCCCCTCTATATATAGATGGCTGGTGCGCCTCCCCCATCACACACCTTCCTCCAAACCCTAGTAGCCTCGCCGCCTTCCTCTCTCCCTCCCATTGTTTGTGGCGAAGCCTGGCGTAAATTCTCCACCATATACACCACGCCGTGTTGTAGATCCAATCCATCTCTCCACCATACTTGCTGGTCCGAGGAAGGAGGAGACGTCGAGGTGCTGCACATGTGCATCTCACGGAGGCACCGCCACTTGTGGTGCTAGATCGGATCGGATCGCGAGGAGGAGAAGCGAGTACGACTACATCACCCACGTTCCGGATTTAACGCTCATTGCTGTAATCTTCAAGGGTATGAAGATCTAATCCAATCTCTCGTTGTTTGCATCTCCTAGATTAGATCTTGGCTTTCCTCCGCTCGCTCAGAGAAAATTTTGATTTACTATGCCGCGAAACCCCTTCAGTGGTATCAGAGCTAGATCTATGCGTAGATGTGATTCACGAGTAGAACGCAACATGGTTGTTGCGGGCGTTGATGTTTTCTGTTGCAAGCCTCTTGTTTGTGTTCCTCTTATGACGCGGGATAGTGAGATTGAAGCGGTCCAGCCAACCTTACGCGACGTCGTCATGAGACCGCCGCACTTGACGCGTGTGGCTTGTACCACACATGCGGCTGGTGGATGTCAGTTTCTCTCACTATAGTTGTCATGGGATTAACACCGGAGTTTGGCAACCATAATATCACCGTTGTGGCTTTCCGTAGGTAAGAATCGTTCTTAGCATCTACTCCCATAAGCCACGTGAAACATGCAACAACAAAGTAGAGGCGCCTAACTTGTTTTGCAGGAGTGTTTTCGTGATATGGTATGGCCCAAGATGTGATGTGTATAATGTATGCGATGATCATGTTTTGTAATGTTTCACGACTTGCATGTCGATGAGTACACAACCGTGGAGCCATATGGTTGTCTTTATAATTGTGTATGACCATGAGTCAACTTCTTATACGCCATGTAATAGCTTTACTTTATCGCTAAGTAGTTAGCAATAGTTGTAGTTGCTATTCGTGGTGGAGGCAATCATGGTGAAGTGATGGAGATCATGCCGGAACGCACAAGATGGAGATCATTGCGAAGATTGGCTATACCATGTCACATAAAGTTATATGCATGTGATGTTTATCCTTTTATGTATCTTATCATGCTTAGATCATGACGGTAGCATTATAAGATGATTCCTCACTTAAAGATCAAGATAAAGCTGTGTTCTCCCAAGTATGCCTTTACTGCGAAAAGTTCGTCGTGTCCAAGCATCACGTGATGATCGGGTGCTATAGACTCTACGCTCACATACAACGGGTGCAAGCCAGTTTTGCACACGAAATACTTGGTCTAACTTGACGAGCCTAGCATGTATGCATATGGCCTCGGAACACAAGAACCGAAAGGTTAAGCATGAGTCATATGAATGATATGATCGACACTTCGTTGTTCACCATTGAAACCACATCTCTTCTCGTGAAGATCGGATTAGGTGTGGTGAATTTGGATCGTGTTCACTAAACAACTTGAGGGATGTTGAATTTAGTGGAGTTCATCTAGTAATTTGATTAAGTTGAACTATTTATCATGAACATAGTCTAAATTGTACTTGCAAATCTTGTAGATCACATGGCCAAGTCCAACTTCAACTTCAACGTTTTTGCTGAGAAAGAAAAGCTTAGAAACAATGGGTCTAACTTCACCAACCGGTTCCGCAATCTAAGAATCATTACATGGCGGACAAAAGGACTATGTCCTTGAGAAAGCGTTAGGTAACCCCCACCGCAATCTACGTACCGATGAGAAAGCGCCTATCATCACAAGAAGATGATTATGGTGGGATTAAGAGCACCATGTTGTTTGCTATGGAACCGAACTTCAAAATCGCTTTTGAAAACTATCCTGCCCTTTGAGATTCTCGAGGAGCTGAAACCATGTTTCGAGACTCAGGCCCGCTCGAGAGATATGAGATCTCCGAAGTTCTTTAACTGCAAGATGGAGGAAGGGAGTTCCGTTAGTGAGCACGCCATTAAGATGTCGGGCTACACTCAACGCCTTGAGCAACTGGACTGCAAGATTCCAGAGGAGCTCAAGATTGACAGGGTCCTGCAATCACTCCCTCCCAGCTACAAAAGTTTTGTAGTGACTCATAATCAGATTGGTTCCACTGATACGATCACCGAGCTCTTCGCAAAGCTGAAGGCTGCAGAGGTGGACATCAAGAAGGATAATCATGTGTTGATGGTCAACAAGCCCTCCTTTAAGAAAGGTAAAGGTGCAAAGAAGCCCTTCAAGAAGGGCGGCAAGCATAATGCCCTCGCCGAGAAGAAGCTCAGGGCTGGTCCCAAGCCGGAAACTGAGTGCTTCTATTGCAAGGACAAGGGTCACTGGAAGCGCAACTGTCCGAAGTACTTAACGGACAAGAAGGCTGGCACCATCAAAGGAGCTGCGGAATAGACGGCGGCTTGCGAGGGATGAGGTGACAATGCGCGTTGGCAACGGATCAAGAGTTGATGTGATGGTCGTCGGCACGCTCTCCTTAGTTTTACCTTCGGGATTAGTTTTAAACCTTAATAAATGTTATTATGTGCCTGTGTTGAGCATGAACATTATTTCTGGATCGTGTTTATTGCAAGACGGTTATTCATTTAAATCGGAGAATAATGGTTGTTCTATTTATATGAGTAACATCTTTTATGGTCATGCACCTCTTATGAGTGGTTTATTTCTTCTAATAACATTGAGGCTAAGAGATGCAAAGTAGATAGTGATAATACTACTTATTTGTGGCACTGTCGTCTAGGTCATATTGGTGTAAAGCGCATGAAGAAACTCCATTCTGATGGACTTTTGGAGTCTCTTGATTTTGAATCATTTGACACATGCGAACCATGCCTCATGGGCAAGATGATCAAAACCCGCTTCTCGGAATGATGGAGCGAGCAACGGACTTGTTGGAAATCATACATACCGATGTATGCGGACCGATGAGTGTTTCGACGCGCGGTGGATATCGCTATTTTCTCACTTTTACCGATGACTTAAATAGATATGGGTATATCTATTTAATGAAACATAAATCTGAAACATTTGAAAAGTTCAAAGAATTTCAGAATGAAGTGGAGAACCATCGTAACAGAAAGATTAAATTTCTACGATCCGATCGTGGAGGTGAATATTTGAGTTATGATTTTCTCACGCATCTTAAAGCAAGTGGAATCGTTTCACAACTCACGCCACCCGGAACACCACAACAAGAATGGTGTGTGAACGCCGGAATCGAACCCTATTAGATATGGTCCGATCGATGATGTCTCTTACTGATTTGCCGTTATCATTTTGGGGTTATGCATTAGAAACCGCTGCATTCACTTTAAATAGGGATCCATCTAAATCCGTTGAGACGACACCGTATGAAATATGGTTTGGTGCTAAACCTAAGTTGTCGTTTCTTAAAGTTTGGGGATGCGAAGCTTATGTCAAGAAGTTGATGCCGGACAAGCTCGAACCCAAAGCGGAGAAATGCGTCTTCATAGGATACCCTAAGGAAACTATTGGGTATACCTTCTATCACAGAACCGAAGGCAAAGTGTTTGTCGAAAGAACGGTTCCTTTCTCGAGAAGGAGTTTCTCTCGAAAGAAGTGAGTGGGAGGAAAGTAGAGCTAGACGAGGTTATTGAACCTTCTCTTGAATTGGAGAGTAGCGCAAGACCTGAAATTGTTCCAAAGGTCACTTTGCACCAACAATAGAGGAAGCTAATGACAAGGATCATGAAGCTTGGACGATGTCAAGCATCGAACGTCGCAGGTCGACAAGGTCACGTGCCCTCCCGAGTGGTATGGCAACCTGTCTTGACCGTCTTGTTAGTAGAAGACAGCGAACCTACGAACTATGAGGAAGCCGATGATGAGCCCACTCGAGAAATGGCTAGAAGCCATGAAATCCGAATTGGGATCCATGAGCGAAAACCAAGTATGGACTTTGGTGGACCCTCCTAGCGACCGAAAGGCCGTTGAGTGCAAATGGATTTTTAAGAAGAAAACGGACGCGGATGGTAATGTTACCGTCTATAAAGCACGCTTGTTGCGAAAGGTTTTGACAAGTTCAAGGTGTTGACTACGATGAGACTTTCTCTCCAGCGATGTTTAAGTCCATTCGGATTTTATTAGCAATTGCTGCGTTTCATGATTATGAAATATGGCGGATGGATGTCAAGATCGCTTCCTCAATGGCAACATTGATGAAGAGTTGTATATGATGCAACCAAGGTTTTGTCGATCCTAAGGATGCTTGATAAAGTATGCAAACTTCAGCTGCCCATTTATGGATCAAGCAAGCATCTCGGAGTTGGAACCTTCGCTTTGATCAAGTGATCAAGAGCTTTGGATTTGTTCCAAATTGCTACAAGCTTGCATCTACAAGAAAGTGAGTGGGAGCTTCGGACGCTTTCGGTACTATATGTGGATGACATATTGGTTATTGGAAATGATATCAACATGCTTAACGATGTGAAGAGTTATTTGAACAAGTGTTTTTCAATGAAAGACCTAGGTGAAGCTGCTTATATATTGGGCATCAAAATCTATAGAGATAGACAAAGACGCCTGATAGCTTTAAGCCAGAGTACATACCTAGACAAAGTTCTGAAAAGATTCAGAATGGATAAGGCATTGAAAGGTTCAAAGGCCTATGTTGTCGTGTAAGATATTGAGCAAGGCTCTGTCCATTACGGTAAATGATAGGGAAGCTATGAGCAAAGTGCCTTATGCCTCGCCATAGGTTCCATCATGTATGCCATCTGTGTACTAGACCGGATGTGTCCAATGCTCTTAGTTTGAAGCAGATATCAAAGTGATCCAGAGGAACACGGACAGCCGTGAAGAACATCCTAAGGTACCTAAATAGGACTAAAGAAATGTTCTTAGTCTATGGGGTGATGAACAGCTGTCAGAAAAGGTTATGTCGATGCTAGTTTCGACACCGACAAGGATGATTGTAAATCTCGCATGTGATACGTGTATATTTTGAATGGAGGAGCTGTGAGCTGGAGAAGCTGCAAGCAAAGCGTGTCGCGGGATCTACAGTAGAAGTGGAATACATGGCTGCTGCAGAAGGGTCAAGTGAAGGAGTTTGGATCAGAAACTTCATCACTAAGCTTGGCGTGGTTCCAAGTGCATTGGACCCACTGGAGATATTGTGTGACAACACCGGGCGCCATAGCACTCGCTAAGGAACCAAGATATCATCCAAAGACCAAGCATATCAACTGCAAGTTTCATATAATCCGAGATTATATAGCGATGGAGATCCAAGATTAGCAAAGTACATACAGATCTGAATGTCGCAGATCCATTGACTAAACCTCTTCCACGTAAACATGATCAAGACCTCGATTGCCATGGGTGTGAGATTGTTGCCGATGTAAACTAGATTATTGACTCTAGTGCAAGTGGGAGACTGGAATTATGCCCTAGAGTCAATAATAAAGATGTTATTATTATAATTCTTGTTCATGATAAAGTTTATATTCCATGCTAGAATTGTATTAAGCGGAAACATTAATACTTGTGTGGTTTGTGAACAACACCGTGTCCCTAGTACGCCTCTATGGACTAGCTCATTGATCAATGATGGTTAAGGTTTCCTAACCATAGACATGAGTTGTCAATTGATAATGAGATCATATCATTGGGAGAATGATATGATGGACAATTCCAAACTAAGCAAAGCAATTAGATCGTTTCATCGTGTTCATCTTTGCAAGCTTTTCCTATGTCAAATATTGTATTCCTTAGACCATGAGATAATGCAACTCCTGTACCGGAAGAAAGCTTTGAGGTCATCAAACGTCATCCTATGAGAGGGTGATCATAAAGGTGTCTCTCGTGTGATCGGAAAGTATCATTGGGTTGTGTGTATCGAGATGGAATTTGTCCCTCCCACGTCGGAGAGAGATACTTCGGGCCCACTCGGTAATCGATATCAACACCGCTTGCAAGCATGTGGTTAAGGAGTTAATCACAAAGTGATATCAGATTACGGAACAGTAAAGTACTTTGCGTGAACGAGATTGAACTAGGTATGACGATACCGACGATCGAATCTCGCAAGTAAAATATCGCGAGACGAAGGGAATATATATGGGATTGATTGAATCCTGGCATCGTGGTTCATCCGATATGATCATCGATGAATGTGTGGGAGTCAATATGGGTGCCTGCACACCATTGTTGATTATTGATAGAAGATCATGTCTGCATATTCTCGAACTCGCAGGTCACACACTTAACGTGTCTCGACGCTAGGATAGATTGGATAATTGGTTTATGAATTTTTGTTCGAGTCTCGGATGGGATCCGGACATCACGAGAGGTTCCGAATGGTCCGAGAATAAGATTCATATAAGGCAAGGCAGTTTTTGGAGTTTGGAATTGTTAGGATTAATCGGTATTGTACAGGAAGATTCTAGAACCTTCGGAAGGGGCCAACGTGGTCCCACCTTCCGGAGGGGCATGGGCCTATGAGGGAGTGTCCTGGCCGCATTGGGGGGGCACAAGGCCCCATAGGGCCCAGCCGATCCTAGATAACTTTAAACTCGTTTAAACTGGAGATAGGGTTTCTAGATAAGGGATAAGTTTAAAATCGTTTAAACTAGAGATAGGCTTGGAGGATGGGCAAGGGCTGGCCGCACCCCCCCTCTATATATAGATGTCTGGTGCGCCCCCTCCCCCCATCACACACCTTCCTCCAAACCCTAGTAGCCCTGCTGCCTTCCTCTCTCCTCCCGATCGTTTAGGCGAAGCCTGCGCAGAAATTCTCCACCATATACACCACGCCGTCGTGTTGTAGATCCAATCCATCTCTCCACCATACTTGCTGGTCCGAGGAAGGAGGAGACGTCGAGGTGCTGCACGTGTGCATCTCACGGAGGCACCGCCACTTGTGGTGCTAGATCGGATCGGATCGCGAGGAGGAGAAGCGAGTACGACTACATCACCCACGTTCCGAAACGTTCATTGCACGAATCTTCAAGGGTATGAAGATCTAATCCAATCTCTCTCGTTGTTTGCATCTCCTAGATTATATCTTGGCTTTCCCTCTGTTCGCTTCCGTAGAAAATTTTGATTTACTATGCTGCGAAACCCTTCAGCTCCAACCGTGGAGCAAGAAGCGATTGCTATACTGTATCCGAGAAATCCTCCCTGACGAGAGTCAAACGATCGCAGGGAAGAAGATAAAGAGAAACGTCGGGAGGAGGACCGTCAAAGAATGCCACCTCCTAGACACACAAACTGTCCGGCTGAAACCCATTGCGGTGGGAGTGACGGACGAAGGAACGACGGACACCGGGCCGAGTCAAGCCAGCAGGGTGCTCGTCGCAACGAAGATCTTCCCCAGAACTGGAATGATGACGCCCCAGATGGAGGCTAGTGGACAGCCGGAAACAATCTACCAACTCCACCTTCTCCACCAAGCAGCCATCACAATGGCTCTCAAGGAGGCCAAGGAGGGCATCATGGCGGAGGAGGTGGTGGCAGAAGTCGAAGTCCGGCTCCAAGGCACCGCAGCTATAGCGAACAACCAAGACGGCGTTCCCTATCACCAAGTGATGCGAGACACCGGATCAACTCTAACATAGAGGCGCGGCGCTATGAGTCGGATAATATCTACGTACGTCCAAAATGCTTCAGGCCCCGTATTCGACAAACAAACTTTTCGGGAGGATTTGCTATCTCAAGACACATCCAACCCTACGACGGTGTGGCTCGGCCAGATACTTGGCTCGATTTTTTCGTGCTTGTCGACGCCAAAGACGGAAACAGCTTGGTCGCAACCCGATATCTCCCACTTATGTTGCGGAAGACGGCACGATCATGGTTCAATGAGCTTCCGGAGAATACCATCCACAACTGGTATGACATGCAAAACATGTTCTTTCGGAATTTCGAAGGCACATATCGGAGGCCTTGTACGGTAGGAGACCTACATCGATGCACCCAGAAAGCCGGAGAAACTTGCTGAGACTATCTCGGACGATGGATCGACACCAAAAACTCCTATGAAGGAGTAAATGACCAAACTCCGATTGAAGCTTTCATTGCAGGACTCCCAATTGGTTTACTACGTCACCGCTTAAAGTGCGATAAGGTCACTGATCTAGGAGAGTGATGGCCCAAAATATATCGAGCTTGTTGGGGAACCCCAAGAGGAAGGTATGGTGAGCACAACAACAAGTTTTCCCTCAGTACGAAACCAAGGTTATTAATCTAGTAGGAGCAAGGAAACACCCCAAAGGTGTTGCTAGCTGAACGTTGGCAGGGCGCACTACCGGTGCCAGCAGCAACGTGGAGACCCGCACAACACAACCACAGAACTCTGTCCCCAACTTGCGATGAGGTTGTCAATCTCACCGGTTTTGCTGAAAACAAAGGATTAAACGTATCGAATGAAAGGAAGTAATAGTTTGCAGAATGTAAACACAAAGTAGTAAACAATTTGTAGATTGATTATAAAAGAAAGGACCGGGGTCCATAGTTTACTAGAGGTGACTCTCCTTAAGATAGATAACATGCTGGGTGAACAAATTACTGGAATCATAGTACTTCAATCATAACATGAAAGACAAAGTTCTAGCAATAAGACGGAGAAACTATATTGCAACATGAAAAGACACAAACAAAAGATTCATGAATAACAATGCTTTGCAAGACGTTTGTTTGTTTCACATAAAGAAAACATAGTATAGTAGTATTCAGATTGTCCCTCATAGAGTAGCAAATACTCCCTCCATCCCAAGGCTTAAGGCATATAATTTTTTTGAAAAGTCAAGCCATGTAAAGTTTGACCAAACTTTTAGAAAAATCTATTAAGAACTATTATATTATATAGATACCATGTAAAAATATGTTTCATGATGTATGAAATGGTATGGATTACGTAGTATAAATATTAATATTTTTCTCTAAAAGCTTGGTCAAACTTTAGTTGGTTTGACTTCTGAAAAAAATTATATGCCTTAAGCCTTGGGACGGAGGTAGTTGTAGGGGTTCGTAGCATGGAAAACAAAAATTTTCTATCGCATACAAACAAACAAGCCAAGATCTATCTACTAGATTGCAGCAACGAGTCGATAGAGGAACTCACCCTCGAAGATTCCAAAGCGGTTAACGAGAGCAGATTCTCGTGGGTGATGTAGTCGTACTCTTTCCGATCTCAAGATCGCGTGAGCGATCCTTCCGCGCCACGTTCCAGCAGCGCTCCCGATCGGTCACATCGTTCTGACGAAGACCTTCCTCTCCCTTGTTCCAAAGAGGCCGGAGGTTGTAGCACTCTCCTCGCGATTCGAAGACAACGTGGTCTGGGAGGTAGAGGGGAAATCCCGCAGGGCTTCGCCTTAAGCCGGTGCGAGTATGGTGGAGCTTATGAGAGAGGCTATTAGTGGTCTAGAGATTAGACACACCAATTAGAAGGCTCTAAACCAATTAGAAGGCTCTAAACCGAAATAGCTCTAAACCGGGGTTTAGATCTAGGGTTTAGTTTAGAGGATAGGATCTTGTGTGTGTAAGGAGGGGAGCCCTGCCCCTCCTTATATAGGTGGGAGGGGGCTGGCGCGCCAGGGGGAGGGAGTGGAGTCCCTCCCCAACTCGGCATTGGAGTTGGCCGCCGGTTGGAGGAGGTCTCCCTCCCCAACTCGGTTTCCTTCTTCTCCTCCTCTTTCCACTTTCCAAAACTTGCCGTTTGACTTTCAAACTAGCCGTTTGACTTTTCAATTTAGGATTTAAATAAACCCTTTATTTTGGACAGCGAGAACACTTAGTACATGATGCAATCATTCCAACTTACAATGACACATTCATGTACCTTCCCTTCGGAGTGCCGGACATTCCGGGACCTTCTAGAATGTTCCCGATGAAAACACCGGAACCATTCCCCAACTCCGAAATGGGACTTTCCTTATATGAATCTTATTCTCCGGACCATTCCGGATCTCCTCGTGATATCCCGGATCCCATCCGAGACTCCGAACAACATTCGGTCTCTTTCTCATAATACCATAACTACTCAAACAACGTCGAATCCTTAAGTGTGTCTCCCTACGGTTCGTGAATTATGCGGACATGATCGAGACACTTCTCCGAACAATAACCAATAGAGGAATCTGGAAATTCATATGGCTCCACATATTTCTCGATTACTTTGCGATCGAATGAACCACTTACATACGATACCAATTTCCCTTTGTCTCACGATATGTTACTTATCCGAGGTTATGATCGTCGGTATCTCCGCATACCTAGTTCATCCTCGTTCGATAAGTACTCTTTTCTCGTTCCGTGATATGTGATCCCTTGTGACCAAGTCACATGCTTGCAAGCTAATTGGATGACATTTCACCGAGAGGGCCAGAAGAATATCTATCCGTCATGTGGATGGACAAATCCACTCTTGATCCATGTGTTTCAACCAATACTTTCCAACACTCAATGCCACCTTTATAGCCACCTCATACGGTGTGGTGTTTGATGACATCAAAGCATCCATCCAGTAAAGGTGATATGCATGATCTCATGGTCGAAGGAATTAGGTTACTATGTATCAGAAAGCATATAGCAATTGAACTATTGAAATGACTTGATCTTTATGCTACGCTTGTCTATAGGAGTATGTCCACCATATCATTCTCCTAACGATATGATCTTGTTGTTAATAACATCTCAATGTTCATGATAGGGAAACCACAATCATCTATTAACCAACAAGCTAGTGAAGTATAGAGGCTATACTAGGGACTCTTTTATGTTTACAAATCACACAAGTATTAATGTTTCCGGTTAATACAATTATAGCATGGTATGTAAACATTTATCATAAGTGTGAAGATATGATAATAACCACTTTATTATTGCCTCTTGGGTATATCTCCAACAGTCTCCCACTTGCACTAGAGTCAATAATCTAGTTTCAAATCTTTGTGTGTTCAACACCTATGGCTTTCCGGTGTTGTATGTACACGATTGCTAGTGGTCAACTAATCTCCGGATCTGACACTTCCAGGTCCGTGTGTAATTGCATGTCTTTGCGTCTCTACGCATCACTCATTCTCTAATGAGATGGCTTTGTATGATTTGGTCTTTCGGTGTGACCTTTAGTTCTTTGGGGTTAAAACATGTTGATAATATTGTCGCACAATATATCTTCATAGTATTATCCCGCTGTGAACTACACCTAGTTTGATAACAAACTACTTGACTCAAATGCCCTCTTTTGCTGCTATAATAGCAGTTATATACTTAGCCTTTTGTTTGTAGTATCTGTCACAATTCCTTAACTTTGGAACTCATCCAAATCCATTATGGAACTCACTTTCCATTATATTGTGCCACCCTTAGTTTAGATTGAGATAAACTAAATTTGTACTTTGTGACAAAGCTAGTATCAATGTAGTACTTTTACAATGAACTAACCATCTATTTGTCACTTCTACAAATAATATACTCTTAGTTCTTCCAAAAGATCATAAGAATATCCTTACTATTGTCCAATGATCATCTTACGAATCATTCTGGTATATGCTCACAACATTTAGAGCATAGGACATATCTGGATTTGTACATATCACAGTATGATTGATATAAATACTCTTTGTGATTTCATACATCAAGTATCAATCTATACTTGAATCTTTGTTTCACTTATCAAGTGTCAATACATTTGAATATATCATCAACATTGAACTCATTCAATCCTTTCTGTGCGACAAGAACCTTTTCTTGTAGTTTCTATATTGAACTCATTCAATATCTCGTCTATGTACTTCTGGCACAACCATATTAGCGTCTATTGATGCCAAATATTTGGGTTTTGCCTAAGTCTTTCATCGGGATGAAATTCTTAATATGTGTTAATAAAAGATACATCATTTCTAATCAACAATATGTACTCCACATAATGTATTAGAAATATGTCTTTAGCGCTCCCACTTAATTTCTTGCAAATGCAAGCATCTTCATTGTCTCTGATGAAATTAAACTCTTTTAACAGTTTCATCACAGTGAAGATTCCAACTCCGCGATGCTCACTTTAACCATTGAAGTTTGCATATGCTTTTAGCATCCTTTGAATTAACAAAACCCTATGGACCGTGTCATGCACACGTCCTAGGTAACCATTCTATTAGAAGAACTTGTTTTGTTTATTCTACTACTACATAACAATTTATATGTAGTGGTTGCTACATTAATCCGTCTAGACTAAAAATCGCTATGAAAGATCAAATCTTGTCATATACAACCTTTGAACATTGTTGTGAACTCTTTCCCAACATGTCGACTATTTTATAGATGTGAAACATCCATGTCTACTTCTTTATAGATCCAAACACAACTGTAAGGTCTTACACCTTTCTCGAGGGTCCTTCAAGTTCAAAACTTGATTTCTCGTGTATGGAACTATCACGGATTTTATGGCTTCAAGCCATTTGACGGAGTCAGGGCCCATCATCGCTTCTTTGCATTTAGTCGGATCATTATTGTCAAACAATGATTTAACTCTCAAATCTTGGTATTTGATTGTTCATCCGACCTACTTGTTTCAATAGGAACTTAGATCTCCGTGACCACAACCTTTGATGCACGTGAGCCATGAGCACTTTTGCTGCCTCCGGAACACTTTTCGGCGCTGCGCAACTCTGCACATATAGCTAAGGTTCCTTTAACCTTATCAACGTTCTATTGTCCTCCCACTCATCTTTTCACGAAAAATTCCTTCTCAAAGAAACTTGACGTTCTAAGCGACAAACACTTTTGTCTCCGGTGTTTATGGAGGAATACTTAACATTTATACAAAGACAGGTTCATCCGACTTTGGTTGCACACATCTTTCTTATGCATAGCATACCAATGTTTAAGAAAGGACTACTTGGGTTTTATCCCAAACCATAACCTTATATGGTGTCATTTCAGCGGATTATGATGGAGCTCTTTTAGTGGAAAACGGTAGTCTCTAAAGCTTTTAATCTTTAAAATATAATAGCAGTTTTATGAATTATACCTTCGATCTTACCATGTCAAACAAGGTTCAATTACATATCTCGAACGCTCCATACTCTTATGGTGTTTCGGGAAATGCAAATCCACGGACCGATTCCTTAAATCTTAGGTATTATGCTAAACTTGTAACTTAAATATCTTCTTTTATGATCTTATCATAAACTATTTATATTCTTGTTACAATGATTTTGCACTTCATCTTGAAAATCTTTCGAACTTTTCAAATATTTCACACTTCATCCTTATTAAGTAAATATTCACATATTCACTCAAATTTTCGGAGAAAGCATATGAAGTTGAAATCCATCGCTCTTGACTACACATAATGGAGTTCGTACAACAATATGCACAAGTTCCAATAAGCTAGTCATTCATTCCCTTTTGGCCTATGAACGAAGTTTTAATTATCTCTAGGAAAGTTTCACAAACGTCATTTGATCAAAAATCAAAAGACTCCAAAATTCCATCCACATGGAGTTTCTTCATGTTTTCTTTCCAATATAATTTAAACGGCGATGTCACTTCCTAAGTGATCTTTCAATCAATTTGTCTTTCGACAATTTTAGCACTAGTTTTATGGATGTGATTTCTCCAACGAGATTTGTGAATCATCCATCTTTTATGGATTACGGCAATTATTTGAACAACCCTTTTGTTCTCATAATACCTGATAAAACAAATCTTAAAGGCAAGCGTTGATGTTTAACGAGCACCAAAATAACCCTTTATTTGTTCTCGATGAACATCATCACCTATTCTTTTGCTAGTTACTTAGGCCATTGTAGTTCATGAATTGTGTTGTTTCGTATGACGATTCACACCAACAAATTCAGTATCAAATACTTAAGAACCACATTGTTTAATAAGCAAAGAATATAGCCATAACACATATATCATCTATATACTTAAACTGAACAATTCTAGTCTTTTCTTTTACGCCATATACTTATGAGATTCTCTTCAAGATTTCTTTTACGCTTGAAAGAATCTATCAACATCAATAGTGGAGTCATACTTACATAGTCCAAAGCGTGTATAGTTAAATACCAATGTCTTTGAACTTGCACTTTGAAGTAGATCACCATTATCAAATATTTGGTGTTCTTTCAAATTCCTTTCTTTAGTAATCTCTTGGTGTAGTAAACATTTTACCTACATCAAATATTCACCCTCATCATGGACTTATCCACGATCTAGCTACTTTTAGCTTGTAACGGTGAATTGCGAGTATAATGTTGCTATCCAAAACCTTTTGGAAGATTAGGACAACTAGTGTCTCCAACCTTTTGCAAATTCTCATCCAAATATGAGAACATGAACTTTGCCATATTATACTTTATCATGTTGCAACCAAAACTTCGTTTCAGATATCACAATATCTTCCACACATCATGGTTTCTGAAACAACTCTTTCAGATCCTAGATAGCCTTGATATTAAGACAATCCTTTGAATATCAAGAATCATGGAGACAAACATGATACTCAAACACTAACACTTGGAATTGTCACTCTTGTTTTAATACTAATTATTAAACTTTATGGAGTAACCGGAAATTACTGAAAGTTTGCAATAGGACTTTTAAACTTTAGATTAACACTTCAAAACAATACGATACCAGTTCGTAAAGTAACTAACCAGAATTCTATAGTTCTATCATCTCAATTAAAACTAAGCGCAAGGTGGTAAACGGATGCCAATGACTACAACAACTATGCAAATTCACTTTGATTTAGTTTATGATAAATTGAGTTCTAATTAATAATTAAATTAATCTAGGTGAACTCCCACTCAAAACAATATCCCTCACATTGTTTTAGTGATCACACGAACCAAATCCACCACATCAAAACCGATCATCACGTGAGTTGATGTAGCTTCAATGGCGAACAATCAACATGTTCATCATATCTACTATATGACTCATGCTTTACCTTTCGGTGATCCGTGTTCCTGAGGCCATGTCTGTACATGCTAGGCTCGTCAAGATCAAACCTTAGCTACCGCATAAGCAAATCTGGCTTGCTTACGTTGTATTCACCTGGAATCAAAGACACCCGATCATCACGTGGTGCTTCAAGCGCAAAGCTTTGGCAACGGTGCATACTAAGGGTGAACACTTTAGAACTTGAAATTTATGTGCATGAGGGATCATCTTATAATGCTACTGTCTAAGCCTACTAAGCAATACAAGATGCATAAAGGATTAACATCACATGCAATTCATAATATGTGATATGATATGGCCTTTTCTTCTTTGTGCTTCCGATCTCCATCTTCAAGCACGAACATGATCTCCATCATCACCGCATAGCATCAAGGTCAATGATGCTTCTTCATGGTTGTCGCCCAGCTTCAACTATTACAACTATTTTGAATAGACACGCAGGTCTTAATGTAAATTAAAGACAACCATATGGCTTCCCGCCGTTGCCAACTTACAATAAGGAACATTGCATACATCAAATATAATCACAATCATGGCCATATCACATCATCACACCCTGCAAAACAAAGTTAGACGCCTACTTTCTTTGCATATTTTACGTGGTTTGGGGCTTTCAATAAGTGTCGTTCTAACTTACAAACAAGAACCACAACATTGATACTAGCATTGTTGATCACCCGTTGTAAATTGGATCTTTACTATGCTAGGAGAAACAGTCACCCGCAAAGCCACTTATGCAATACAAGTTGCATGTCAAACGTGGAGCAAGTCTCATGAACGATGTCATGTAAGGTTAGCCCGGGCCGCTTCATCCCAACATACCGCAAGATGCAAAGTACACAAAAAGCAATCTACAATAAAAGCATCAACGCCCACAATGACCATTGTGTTCTACTCGTGCAACAGATCTACATATAGACACGGCTCTGATACCACCGTAGGGGTTCGTAGCATGGAAAACAAAAATTTTCTATCGCATACAAACAAACAAGCCAAGATCTATCTAC
The DNA here is from genome assembly GCA_023614405.1 of Avena insularis. NCBI lineage: Eukaryota > Viridiplantae > Streptophyta > Magnoliopsida > Poales > Poaceae > Avena > Avena insularis. The sequence goes on along the minus strand of CM042696.1, from coordinate 85,552,390 downwards.
TAGATTGCAGCAACGAGTCGATAGAGGAACTCACCCTCGAAGATTCCAAAGCGGTTAACGAGAGCAGATTCTCGTGGGTGATGTAGTCGATTCTTTCCGATCTCAAGATCGCAGACGATCCTTCCAGCGCCACGTTCCAGCAGCGCCCCGCAATGGGTCACACGTTCGGTACTTGACGAAGACCTTCCTCTCCCTTGTTCCAAAGAGGCATGGAGGTTGTAGCACTCTCCTCGCGATTCCCAAAGACAACGGGCGTGGTACCGGGAGGTAGAGGGAAATCATGCAGGCTTCGCCAAGCCGGTGCGAGTATGGTGGAGCTTATGAGAGAGGCTATTAGTGGTCTAGAGATTAGAAACACCAATTAGAAGGCTCTAAACCAATTAGAATGCTCTAAACCGAAATAGCTATAAAAATGGGTTTAGATCTAGGGTTTATGTTAGAGGATAGGATCTTGTGTGTGTAGGAGGAGCCCCGCCTCCTTATATAGGTGGGAGGGGCTGGCGCCAGGGAGGAGTGGAGTCCTCCCCAACTCGGCATTGGAGTTGGTCGCGGTTGGAGGAGGTCTCCTCCCCAAATCGGTTTCCCTCTTCTCATCCTCTTTCCACTTTCCAAAACTTGCCGTTTGACTTTCAAACTAGCCGTTTGACTTTTCAATTTATGATTTAAATAAACCCTTTATTTTGGACAGCGAGAACACTTAGTACATGATGCAATCATTCCAACTTACAATGACACATTCATGTACCCTTCCCCTTCCGGAGTGCCGGACATTCCGGGACCTTCTAGAATGTTCTGATGAAAACACCTAACCATTCCCCAACCCAAATGGGACTTTCCTTATATGAATCTTATTCTCCGACCATTCCGGATCTCCTCGTGATATCCCGGATCCCATCCGAGACTCAACAACATTCGGTCTCTTTCTCATAATACCATAACTACTCAAACAACGTCGAATCCTTAAGTGTGTCTCCCACGGTTCGTGAATTATGCGACATGATCGAGACACTTCTCGAACAATAACCAATAGAGGAATCTGGAAATTCATATGGCTCCCACATATTTCTCGATTACTTTATGATCGAATGAACCACTTACATACGATACCAATTTCCCTTTGTCTCACGATATGTTACTTATCCGAGGTTATGATCGTCAGATTCTCGCATACCTAGTTCATCCTCGCATCGATAAGTACTCTTTCTCGTTCCCGTGATATGTGATCCCTTGTGACCAAGTCACATGCTTGCAAGCTAATTGGATGACATTTCACCGAGAGGGCCCAGAGAATATCTATCCGTCATGTGGATGGACAAATCCCACTCTTGATCCATGTGTTTCAACCAATACTTTCCGAACACTCAATGCCACCTTTATAGCCACCCTGTTACGGTGTGGTGTTTGATGACATCAAAGCATCCATCCAGTAAAGGTGATATGCATGATCTCATGGTCGAAGGAATTAGGTTACTATGTATCAGAAAGCATATAGCAATTGAACTATTGAAATGACTTGATCTTTATGCTACGCTTGTCTATAGGAGTATGTCCACCATATCATTCTCCTAACGATATGATCTTGTTGTTAATAACATCTCAATGTTCATGATAGGGAAACCACAATCATCTATTAACCAACAAGCTAGTGAAGTATAGAGGCTATACTAGGGACTCTTTTATGTTTACAAATCACACAAGTATTAATGTTTCCGGTTAATACAATTATAGCATGGTATGTAAACATTTATCATAAGTGTGAAGATATGATAATAACCACTTTATTATTGCCTCTTGGGTATATCTCCAACAGTAGTATAAATGCATAGGACACCTTCAAAGTTTATAAGAGTGACTAGATACAAATAGTTTAAAACAAGCAATATCAAGGTATGCATCAATCAACAAGTCTTGGGACAATGCACATAGAACTAAGAATGGTCACTATGCTCTCAAAGTAGGTGCATAAAGATAGAAGATGGAGACTCAATGTATAAGTGGAAGAAGGGCCTTCATAGAAGGAAGTAGGCATTCAAGTCTCATAAAGAGCTTTCAAAAATTATGGTACTTAATACCTTTCAGCTCTCATTGCCCCTATCATAAGCATCTTGAAGTGATTAAGGTTAAAGTGAACAAACTATGGTGTACATGCTTGACGAAGTATAAGTTAGAAATCTCATGTCCCTTGAATACGAGGGCCGCTCCTCATGCTACTCAAGTTTAGTCACCGGTAAGTTCTTGTCATCGTAAGTACATGTGTATCATAGAGAACCGCCAACGGGGTACCCCTTGCCCGATGATACGAAAGAATTCCCATATCAAAATGACAAGGCAAGCAGACAACGAGCATCTCAGCAATCTTCTTATTTACCATGGAAATATGGTGTTTTTTTTCTCTCTTTCCTCTTTTCATAATCTCTTTTTTTTCTCAATGTAGGACTCTTTTTTATAAGAAGAATGCTTCATAGACAGCTCATTATGGTTACGCTGCAGGTTTCCACCATGTTAACATGGATTAGACCAGTGGCCCAGACGTTTCTCTAACACATATACATAACTCCATGGACTTACAAACTCCCCTTTCATTTCACACCGACGACATCCATAGACAAAAGAGCATGATATCAACTAGTTACAAAGTACCTGTGCAATATTGAAAGCGTTCCCCATGACAGCATGGTTCTGCTAATCCCCAACAGATAAGTGCAAGCATATACAACATAGACGACACAATGGTTTAAGTTTATTAAGGGCAAGAAAAAATAAAGTGTGCCATCAAGTTCGTGAGAGCTTTAATCACTAGTTTTCTCATAACAAGTTTAATTTGGAAGGTAAACAAAAACATAAATATACTTGGAATATCATATGTTAATAGGTAGGTATGGTGGACTCTTTGGAATAATTTTGTTTAAGGAGTTGGATGCATGAGTAGAACTCATACTTGGTTGCGGAGGCTAGCAAAAGACTAGGAGCGACAAACTAAGAGAGCAATAATGGTCATAATCATGCAGAGCAACAAAACATCATTGATCAAAGCATAAAGTGATACTACAAGTTAAAAACTAAAGGATCATAAAGGCTTACGGTGACTTGAGATAGTCATAACATGGTGTGAGCATGCGCCAAGTCAACCCAAATAAAATATCAAAGGAGAATACCACAATACTATGCTTTAATATGCTAAAACAACGCATGATTCATCCAAGGCACATTAAGAAATTTCAATTGTTTATAACAAGTTATGCTACAACAAAGAATACTAAGCATAAATCCAAAACAATATCGAGCATGGCATGACAAGCATAGGCCACAGTCAAAAACAAGCTCTCTTTACCACTTAAGCATGAACTTTCCTACTCTTTTCCAATCCTATTTGAAAACCAATGTATGAAATAGGGGGTCTAACCAATTTATTTAGCAAACTAAGAAAACAAAGCAAATGAAAAACCAAAATAAAAACAAAGAAGAAGACGCTCCAAAAACAACACAACTGTGCATGAAACAATAAAAATGAAGTGTTTGGAAGAAACCTGTGATTTTTATTGATAAAGAAGGGGATGCCTTGGCATCCCCAAGCTTTGACGCTTGTACTTCTTGGATATTTTCTTGGAGTGACACGCGTGTCATCCCCAAGATTGAGTCTTAGTCCATCCTTCATCTCATTACTCATTTCTTCCATACACCTGAAATTTTTCCTTCATACAAAACTTCACACAATCTTTAGCAATATTAGTGCACTCAAGATAATAGGTCTTTAGGTTCAGTTTCAACACCAATAAAACTTCTATTAAAACTCAAGCTACTGTAGCACTTTCCTAAAAAATGTCAATTCCCCAAAAGAACTCAAAAAGGAACCAACAAGAAGCAAATACAGAAAATGGCAGAAATCTGTCAAAAGAGACCAACAGGTAAAGACGAATTTTTTCTAAGACCTTCTATTTCTCAAATCAAAAAGTGTTGAACTAACGAAAGTTAGATAACAACCTGGGGCAGAAGCACAAAAATTCACGCCTCAAACAGACGTACAAAGATTTTACACGAATTTTTACGGTGAAGCACAGAAATCTGTTTCGGGATAGCAACTTTCCCAATCATTACTTATATCTTATTAGAGGTTACTCTTGGCACAAAAGGCTAATAAAAAGATAAGGAGCGGTTATTACTGAAGTAATAACTTCCAAGACTCATCTAAAACTTTTGGGTTATCTCCCAATAAGTACTTTTGTTTAACGCCTTTAAGTTAGGCATAAGAAGCAAGACAAAGAATCAAGTGTTCTCGAATGAAGACGCATTAAGAGCAAATTTTGTTTTTATAGGAGAGGCAAAAGAAATCTTCTCTCTCTTCTTAGGAAAGTGTTTTATACCTTTCTTGAGTGGGAGTTGATATTTAATGGTGCCTTCCTTTATATCAATAATGGCACCAACAGTTCTAAGAAAAGATCTTCTCAAAGTAATAGGACAAAAAGCATTGCATTCAACATCCAAAACATAGAAATCAACGGGGACATAGGCATTGTTAACCACAATAAGAACATCATTTATACTCTCCATGAGTTTATTTTTAGCATTATCATCAAGTGGGACATTTAAATAACAATCTTCAAGTGGAGGCAAATCAAGCATATCATAAATCCTTCTAGGCATAATAGAAACACTACTATCAAGATCACATAAAGCTTTAAAATCAAAATCATTCACTTTCATATTAATGATGGGTTTTCCAACCATCTTCTTGTTTTATAGGAACAGAAGTTTTATGTTTGATCTTTTCTTCTTTAATCTTTATGAGAACATCAGTAATGTGTTTTGTAAATGCCATGTTCATAGCACTAGTATTAGGACTTAGCAAACTTTTGTAGAAACGTAATAACTTCAGAAATGTTGCAACCCTCAAGATCAAAATCATAATTACCATCTAAAGTAGTAGAGCTATTGCTAGCCTCAACACTAGTGGTGATGATAATTTGAACATCAAAATGTAAATTTTATTGTATAAAAACTAGTATATCATTAGAAACTTGAGGTGTTATATCTTCAAATGGTATAATTTTTATATTATACAATTTATATTTTAGTGGTCAAATTGACAACCTAGGTATATATGCACAAGAATTGTAAACCGAAACGGGCATGATTCTCCTTATATGCATGGCTTTGGTGTGAAAAGATTTTGGCTCGTGTATGAACAGGGATTTTCATGCTGATGGACAGCCAATAAGAGAAAGCCTAGGACCAAGTGTTTTGGTTTATGTGCCCTTTAAAGTAGGACTGAGGAAGTATAACAATGACATAGAATACATCTGTGCTATGCGAGTTAAAACTAAGATTACACAAGTTGGGACAAGTTCCCATAGCTCAAACTATTGGGGTCGCGCTTAGTCAGCTTCAAGTGCATTACAAAAACGAATGCATTGGATCATATCTGTGTCAACATCTCATGGCAAATGGCAAAATTAAAAATACCGTAGACTTCCAGAGGTTCCCCTTGAGATCACTTGCAGCCGTGGTACATATATTTATGTACATATATACTGGACAGCGCATGCCCAGTTGCAATAATGAGAACGTAAAATTGTGCTCATCAATATTCGATAAAACCAACTCGAGGAGAAAAGGTACAGATGTATCCGATAAAACCAACTCGAGGAGAAAAGGTACAGATGTATCCTCCAATCCAAATATTGGACAAAAGCGCACCAGAGTGGTTCCATGATCATTAGAATCGGTCTGGGCACGTAACAGTGACCACCGAATCAAAATCTGCATATGGTTCATGCACGACGAGGTTAGGTTTTCCAATCCGGCAAAAAAATTCTCCTCATCTCATCTGTAAGGTGTAATGGTGAATCGGGGAGAAATAAAGGAAGCCTCCTGTGGTCAGACATACATGATACATGCATACAGACAGACGGGAACGGATAAGGAGGGGCAACATGTTTCTGATTCAGTATCACATGCGCTTCATCTCAGTTTTCCTTCGTGGCACCGTCATCATGTTTTCTTTGGTAAACAAACAAACATTGGGTCTTCAGCCTCAGTGGCAAGAGGCAGGCAGTGGAGTCTCCCCTTTCTGGACGACGGCTACAATACCTGAAACACAAACATGTTTCTTGTTAGGGTGAAATTTTAAACAACACAAGAAACTGCTGCTGCTGCTGCTAAGAATGTTGCCCAAATGCGGATCACCCTTTTTTCTTCCAGAAATATTAGATTACAACAAGTACGTTTCAAGGGAGAAGATACAACTATAGATAGGCAAAGATCTCAAAAGATGGGTAGAGATGTTGTATAGGATGCTGGATAGAATGAACTTGATAACTAGAACAAGGAATCTTACTGTGACAAATCTAGAGAAAAATGATGTCCCAGGTGTCAAAGATGTAGCCCTCTCTATAGATTCCCCGTCGGCAGAAGTAGCATATGCATCCCTGGAAACACCAAAAGGAATCAACAACAGAGCTCAGGTACCTACAAAGTGCGAAAATAATTCTATATATACCCTCCAGCGTGGAACTTCATAAGATGCACTGGGAATGCTTCCTTGGTCGCAGCAAAATGCACCTACAACAATCAACCATAGCAAGACATGAAAGGAGAGTGATGCCAGGAGACAAGGGAGAATGACCGGATCGTATCATTTTTATATACATTTGTCATTAGAACCGTCCTGGAGTCAACATCCTCCTTGAAACTGGCATGGAAACCTAAAAGAAGACAACATTTGATAAGATTTGTACTCCATCCATGATATGTGAATAATATTACAAGTGAAAATGTTGAGCTGGTAAAACCAGTGTGAGTGTACTTAACAGATGATAAGAGATCCCCATTTCAAAATAACCAAATATTTGAAAGGTATTGTCTTACTCCCATGAACTGTGGTACCGAATTTATGCGGCCCCGTGAAGTATAAAACGAGTATCCTACACCACTAAACATATAAAACCTGGCGATGTGAAGTTGAATAAACACTGGACAACCAACATAGTTCTAAGGCAAAATTGACTCCTGAAAAATAGTCAGGAACAAGCACCAGCTCTAATAGTCAGAAACAGAGAAGGGAATTACCCCGAAACAGGCTGGTTTAGTAGAACAATGGAGAGCATTGCAAGATAATAAGGAACTAAGGTTGACACCACCGGCATGCAATGCACATAGAAACATGGGATGATTCCAGTAGGTAAATATGCTGGTAAACTAACCAGCTGGTGTCCAGATTTCTTCAGGGTGGAAATAATCATCTATACATTTATTCTGATGTTATCTTAAATCTTTGGTGAAGTAGTCATAGTGGTTTAGGATCACATCACAAATAGAGCCAAAAAAAATCTCGTGGAATAGCACTACCAATGCACCATGATGTAACAGGTCGCTAGTAAACTCCCACCTTCCCTGCATGCTTCTCAAAAGGGCATGCACATAAGCTGTTTTGAGATAAATACAACATTCAAGGTCTAGTTGAAATAACGAACTGCCAGGCAAGATCACTGTTTGTAAATACAAAACTGCCGACATACTAATCAAGACTGAAGGTCTAGTTTCAGACCTCACAAAAAAAGGTGTAGTTTTAGAAAAGCATCAAAGGTCGACAGCAATACAGATAAATGTCTTTCACCCCTGTAACTATATACAAATAAGATTTGAGGATGGCTATCTCATGGACATATCACATATGCTTCTCTTAGCTATTATCATTGAACTGAGTAACGCACAAGGGACTGCCCCCATGTTTCAACTACGTGGTTATTGCTGCAGAGGAAGCCACGACACCAAACGAAACCACAGCTAAAACTCATTCTTTATGACAGCTGGCCAAAGCACATTAACCCAGGTCATTCCACTATTGGTGGCATGATTTTCCTCTAAAAAATCCGGCGTCATCAACTGACGTACAAACAAGTGAACTAGATTTCTCAAAAAGTGGTGATTTACAAAAATTTAGTTTATTTCTTCGTACTAAAGAGGGTAGAGGGTACCCTAAAGGTTACCCACTTCCATCCTTAGTAATGTCATGTTGCACAAAACGTTAGACCAATCTAATCAATAAAGATAAGGTCTGCCCTAGGTTTTTATTAGAATTTGTTCGCATATAGGTAGAGAACATTCAATAAGATAAAAAACATGGACAAACCTGACGTTCTATCAAATGAATTCCCTTGTGTAACACGGCATCTTTGTTCATGCTAAACCACCATTAACTTGGCCTTCTTGTTGCGAGCATCCATGTTCTCTGTTTCTCTAGTGATGACACGTCTTCTCATGATTTCTGGCACTTTGCTATTATCAGTTCCCAGGGACACAGGCAACCACCTTGTGGGATGATCATGCAAGACTTCCTCTGTGTTGGAACAAGAAACTAATATCAAATAGCTAATTGCATTTTAAGTTCTGAATTTTGAGATTTTGGCTATCCAGCAACCTAGAAAGTCTGATTAAGCCAACAGTAACTTGCAAATAAATCCATTCAAGTGCGAAAGGAGGATCTCAGCTCAATGTAGTACTAGTTTTGAGATTTTGGTACAGAAATTGCAGAACCTAGCATGCTGCAAAAACATGACATGCAATGCATTCCCTGAGTCCATTGAATAGATTGTTGGTATGCTGCTATTCATATCTATCAGGCATGAAGGCTGACAGGGGAAAAATGACAAGCATAAACACATAGCAATTTTTTTTATTGTTTTATATTTGCATCATCATGGAATTAAAAAATGCAAACAGACAAATAAGAAATCATTACGATCGGTAGTTTTTCTGGAGGTTACAATACATCAACTAACCTTAATTAGAAGCTGGTATGGTGAACAAAACGCAGCATGCCATAAATAATATTTAAAAGACACACACAATATTCAGAAAACAAATAAGAAAAATTTCTAATACAGAAAAGGTATATAGAATAGTAATATGAACATATGCTTTACAATAATTAAAAGCATCTTGATGAGAAGGAAATACCAGATGTGGAACTAAACTGTAGACATACTCGCACAAATGTATTAGACTTGTAAAAACAAGCCAGTGCTTGGCACCATACAATACAAAATACATGGAAGCATGGAACAAAAGATTTACTTCTTTTCGAGGGTACAATGTGAAGTAGTTTTAAGTAGCTACAAAATAACAAATATTTTGAGAAGAGTATACTTTCCCAGGATTAAGCTAACATGCTGCTGCAATTGCATAAGAAAAGTGCTTGCCTCGAGTCCTTTCAGCTGTACAAGACTTTCGCATGGAGAAAAATCTGCCACCTCTTGTGCTCTTGTCTTTCTGTTCTAACTTAAAATTATCAAGTTAGATGTCTCATTTTCACAATAGAAGCTACAAATGGAGGCAAAGTTAGAACAAAAGCATAATATAGTGAGTACTGACCTTCTGGGGAAGCCCCTCCTGATACCCCAAGTCACCAATTGATCTTTCTGGACAAAGGATAAAGGTAGAAGTAATGTGTCGCTGGGTCACATTTTCCCCTTCAGTTAAATCAATCTTATGAATTACATGATTCTCCTGTGGTAGTAAGGTCTTTGAATTGACCTGATAAACAAGAGTCTGACTGAGCGATCTCATTATACTCAGCTAAAATTGTGCATTTTGATTAAATGTAAGTATTTTGTTGCTAATGTAAGTTTACTTCATACAACATGATGACAAAGTGATTGTTATACGAAAACTAATGTTTGAAAGGAAAATACAGAGTGATCCTTACAATTGGAGCATCCTCAAGTTGAATTCCAGCAAGCAGAAGATTTTTTTTGTCATTTGGGTCTGGACTCTCAGTAGCTAACCGGTGTGAACCATCAGCCAGTGGTACAGTGTCTTTGCTGAGGCAACCACAGAGCCGGCTTAGCAATATTAAGAGCATCATAAACTGCTGACTTTCTTTACAAGATTCCTTCTCCTGCAGATAAAATTATTGGGTGCATAAGCAAAACATGTCATCATCAAAAGTATATTACATGTTCGACGCATGTCAACTTAAGTTATATGTTACCTGTTCAAATGGATGAGTAAGCCATTCCTCACTCTGGTAAGTGTTAGTTCCATCATGTTTGCCAACCTGATATGTAGTTCCCTTGGCATTATCATATTCCAGTTTCTGTTGGGGCATCCGGAAGCATGAAGTGAGTAGTATATACTACATCTCTTCTTAATATTAGGACTGCTAACAAAAGCTGGTATAAATTGCGAGGTGTTGTCCCCTTGACATGAACAAAAGGCTCTCCATCAAGTGTAGCAATCGCACGCCGTGAAAGTTTCAGATAGTTCAGCACAAATGCCTCAATATCACCCAGTATCAGAATTACTGTGGGCACATCATGGCTAAATGATAAGCAGTTTGATGTCTTACCAAAGACATGATTGACCCGGCCAGCCTCTGAAGCAAAGATAACCAATATTTGCCAATGTATAGGCTCAGGTTCAGACTTACTAACTCCAGGAACAAACCCTCCTATTGCCTGCCACAACTGCCACAATCCAAGTTTGATTTTATATATTTTTTGACCCTTAGTGTAATTTCCATCATACTTTAGAGTGTGTGTCTTCTGACTTCTAATATAGTCCGGTTTACTGCCTTTTCGAGCAAACTGCAACACAGTCTCCCGACCATCACGGCGATCTCTGATAATAGCACCTTCAGCCCAACCACGTTGCCCATCAATGATTAAACCCACAAGCAGATCATCCAATTGATAATAGAACACAAATGTGCCAGTGGACCTTGTGACGAATGTCCGTTGCCTCTTTGAACCAAACTCAAAACGTCTGTCAGAGCCAGCATATTGCCACGATCTGTAGTGGCTGATCGAAGCAACATAATTTTGTTGAGCCTTTTCCGGATTGGTGACATCAAACAGCACACTATCCTGCACACCATAAAAGATTTATTGAGATACAAGATTCAAATGTCTAACCACTTAAAATATGGATCCCACCCCACCCAACCCCAACAACAAGAGCTGTCCAGCCTGCTGCTATTACACATGTTCGCCTAGTGCTGAGCTTCTTTTCCAAACCTTGGCAAAAAGCATTCAATGCTGAACTGAATATAAAACCCAACTAAAACTTGCACAACAATGAAGACATTAGTGCTATCCTTGGTTATATAGTTTTAATGGAAAATGAAACTAATATGCAAAATGTGCAAAAGGAAAATCCTAAATTCTTACCGGTACTTCCATGTTTTCGAGATTAGCTGCCTCATTTCGTCGTGGAAGATTGAATGCAAGCTGTTTCATGTACCTAGCCTTTTGCTCCTCATCCCAACCCTCGAAAAGATTTGTCGGTTCATCTCTTTCAGATTCCTGACTAACCATTATATCGAACTGGTTGATGAGCTCCTGTTCATTAGCCATCTTCTAAGTTGGAGGAATAGCAATTAGTGGGGGGGCAGAGGAAGGAGTTGTATTCTTCCCTGTAGCTGTTAGCACACCCGGTGAATTTAATAGAAGAGAAACACCGTTTAAGAAGAGAGAACAAAGGAGATAGTGAAAACTATGAAAATTTTATTTCCTCTGATTTGGTTTACATCCACAGTAAAATTACATTGCACACAACACCATACACACACAACCTTAGCCTACTAAAAGCAAATTAAATGCATAAACCTGAACACCTAAAACTTGTGTCTTTCCTCCTGAACTTCGTTGATGCCCTATAATGATCTGTGACAATTGAGGCTATTAGTGCTATTCATAAAGGAACACAGTAATGACTTACAAAAAGGAACACAATGCTTTCTTCAGAACTAGCTGACCTAGGAAAATTCAATTTTAAGGAGAACTGGCCACACACTCGTTAGTGTCTAACAGACAGATCACGGTAATGTTTGAACATCCAAATACTCATACTAGTTCTGGATCTCTGGATGGTGATTACCACTTAGAATTGCAGAAAGTGAAGTCACCAACTAGTTCTAACCTGACAGAGTATATTTAACATGATAAAATAATGCAAGATATAGCTATGATCTGTCTAAAATTATTACAGAACACAGTAATAATGCAAATTTTACTGCAAGATAATAATGCAATGCTACACTATGATATAGCTGCTGCTGAAATGGATGCCAAAATAATAGAAAAGCATGCAACTACCCAATTGAGGTACATACAGTTGCAAAAGCAAGATCCGTACTGACCAAATGTCATCAGGAGTAGAACACATTTCGACATCTATATGAGCATGTGAATCCTTGCAAGATAGAAACAGAGAAGAACTAAACAGGCAAGTACTGGCTGTCGGCCTTACCCCCATGGCTTTAGGTGGAAAGATCAAGACAGATTCCAAGATGCTGCAATTAATCATCTGTGATGCAGTGCAAATTACTAGTACCCAGCAAGAAACTAGCTAGGAAGAGATCATACAAGGTGTCTACCAACAATCATGAACTAGGCAGATATGAGGCGTCGAGATCCGAGCGAAAGAATAACCTGAAGAAGAACTGCGCCGGGCGCCGAGAGCCACCTCGCTCTGCTCCGGTGTCCGGTGGAGGAAGATCTGGCCCCGAATCCGCGCGCGCCGCCTTCAGAGAGGGCGCCGATAGGAGTCCGAGAGCTCCGGTGGATTTGCTGCGGCAGTGGGGATTTTCCGGCGGGGTCCCGGTGGCGAGGAGGAACTCGCCCTAATAGCCAGCGTGGGGGGCGGATGGCGAGGAGAGCGCTGGCGTAGAGGCCGGCGGCGCGGTCGAGATGGAAAGGACGGCGCTCGCCGATACCGGAGGCGGGGTCCAGACGGCGAGGTGGGTGCCCTAGAGGCCGGCGGCGTGATAGGAATGGGCCGCGGGAGCCGTACGGTCGCGGAGTCTCCACGAGGGGCGAGGGAGGGAGGCGGATTCAGGACTTCAGCAAGACAGCGGAACTTACACTTTCCATCCACCTTACGTTTCAGATCAAAGGGCCTGCGGCTGCAACGGGATGGTTGCGACCGCCCCCGCGTCGGTTACACTAGGGGCGTGTTTGGTGGGAATGCAATCCCCATCATGGCCTTGTTTATTTCTCTCGGTATTTTTATCCACTAGAGTTTTAAAATATAAGGGAATTTGGTATTTATTCAATACTCTCTAATTTCCGCAAATACCTTTCCTAAAAATACTCTACCACGTAGAAGAGTTTTCAATCTAGACAAAAATAAGAAGGATTTGCAGGGATATCCCGGGATTATCCTGGCCAAACCCGGAGTAGTAAACGGACTACGGGAATTTTGCAAGAATTGAAATAATTCCCTCTGTTCCCCGCAAATACACTAGTGAATACGAGAGAAGTAAACAAGACCTAGAGCAAGTCTAACAGCATCCTTAAACGAGGCAAACCCTCAAACTAATCGTCGTTTTAAGGTTTTTGGCGAGAAATCAGCGGCTATCATTACCCTCAAATCACGCGATCCTTAAAAAAAGTAAGGGCTGACTCGTAAACCCGCTCTCCACCCGCACAAACCAGGGTTGGAGAGGGCGAACCGAACACGCCCCGCACTCCACCGTTCATTTGCGCGAGAGAGATTTCAGCTCCTTCCCCCTTCCCGCCCGCCCGCCGCCGATCTCCACGCCCCCGCCGTCTCCTGCGCCGCCACGGTCGGATACTGACGGCATGGACCACCGATCGATCCCGTTGTCCGTTGGCGACACGCCGCAGCCTGGGGCACCATCTCCGCCACTCACCGTTTCTCTCGGGGCTCCCGGAGGTCTTCCGACCTCCACGGATGTCGCCAAGCTGGTCGCGGCCACTAGCTTGAAGAAGACGAAGAGGGCGGGTACGCACCTCATCCAGACAGCCCCTACGTTGGCTCCCGCCCCTGCGCCGACATCGAAGCCTAAGAGGAAGCGGGTGAGCAAGAAGCGGCCGGCTCTCGACCCATCGCCGCCTCCCGCTGTTTCCCCCGCCGTCACTCCATCTCCGCCTCCCGCTGTCTCCCCCGCCCTGCAACCGTTCGACCCGTTGCCCGAAAGGTGTGTCAATTTTCCCCCGAGTCCCTCCATCTCACCTCGCATAATTCATGCCGATTGCTCTGATTTAGCACCCATGCGCATGGTTCGTTCATGGAGATGTTGAACGGCACCACTGTCGACACCTTCGATCCACCTCTCGATCCTTTCGGCGGTGAACAAGAGCAGAATTTCGGTGACATTGACGTTGATGCCGATGAGCCGACCGGTGACGAGGAGACGGGCGACGAGGATATGGTAGAGGTGACCGAGGTCGAGACGGGCACGGTGAAGAAGGCGAAGAAGAGAGCCATGAACTACAGAGAGATCGAGGATACAACTTTGTGTCGTGCTTGGGCACAGGTTGGAATAGATGTTGCGTCGGACACTGATCAAACCGGGAAGCGGTATTGGCAGCGCATTGAGGACAGGTTTTACCAGCCCAGGCCTCGAGTGCGGCAGCTTGTGGCTCGTAGTTTTCGATCGCTCCAAGGCCGTTGGGAGGTGATCAAACCGGCTTGTAGCCGGTGGAGTGCGGCCATTGATGCGGTGACGTTGAATCCTCCTAGTGGTGTAACTATTGACCAATATGTGAGTTTTGTTCAACACCACATCTTCACTAATTACGACCATTTCTTTGTTATATAACCTTTAGTGTTGCGATTGTAGGACGACCTTGCGCAAGGGCGGTACAAAGACATGAACAGCATCAAGGGCAAGAGGTTTGCATTCAAGCATTGCCATGGCGTGTTAAAGCATCTTCCCAAGTGGCAATTAAGGGACCAAGAAGCTCCACTAAAGAAAGGGGCGATGGGTAAAATGGATGATAGTGATGATGATAAGGAAGGAAGAAGGTGGGACAAGTCGTAGGGGTGCAAGAAGGCCAAGGAGAGGATTAAGATGGAGGCCAGGTCATCATTGCAAAGGGACAAGTTTGATCAAATGATGAAGACCAAGGAGGCCATGACAATGAAGACATTGGAGGCAAAGCTTGTTATCACCGAGAATAAGTGAGAGGTGAAGCTTGCAAAGGTGGAAGCCACACGAGAAGAAGCAAGGCACAAGGCAGAGTTGGAGGAGATGTAGATCAAAGTGAAGAAGGACAAGGCAATGAAGGCACTACTAGCCGAGGATAGGGAGATCATGATGATGCACACGAAGGACATGAATGAGCAACAATTGGAGTGGTGGAAAGAGACCATCACGGAGATCACGAAGAGAAGAAGGATCCTTCGTCAAAGTGGAACCAGAGGTGCTTCGGTTGAGCATGGAGACAATTCCGAAGCTTGATTCTCCCTTGCATGTTGGTAGACCTATGAACTATGCATTTGGATTTGCCATGAACTGTTCTGCGTATGGATTCTGATGCGAACTATGTTGTTGATTTGATATTGAAACTATGCATGAAATGTTTGCAACTTGCATTTGTGCTACAATTCCTGTTTTTACGGGCCAGGAAACATGTGTCGTCGATCAGTGCCCTTATCACACCTGTAAAACAGAATATTCGGTTTTACAGGCTATGAATAAGAGTGTTGATCTCCGCCGGCGGTTTTCAACATGTAAAAACGCAGTATAGGCCCCCTTAGTCGCGTTTTAAGGGCCAGAGGAATAAGGGTGTTGTTAGACTTGCTCTTAGGCCTCGTTTACTTCTCATGTATTTCTCAGGTTCGGAGAGTTTTTTCCCGGCCCAAACCCAAATCCCCAGAAATCCTGTCGAGCCCGTTTTCTCCTCCAGTTTTTCTGGGGTTCATCTTGGCCCATCCCGAAAAATCCTCACCGAGACGACCAGAAGGTGAGTATTCTCACACACGACGCTCACCTCGTGTATCGTCGGGGAAGACGGTGCGGACGAAGGCGGGACGGTGTGGACGTCGGCCTCGGACATCAACAACGCCGCCCAGCCCGCCGCCGCCGCCACCATGTACTTCTCTCTGGTGTGTTCTTCTTTCCTAGCCCCTGTCCTCTACTCTAGGCCTCGTCTTTCTCCTCTCCTCCTTGCACTAGGGTTCTTCGTCGCCGCCATCATCCACCGCCTCTCTGGTCGGCAGTGCTGCAGTGGCCCTCAATTTCATCCTGGAGATCAAGAATCTACTCACGGTGGACATCATCCTCGATTTCAACAAGGCATCTTCCGTAGGATTCTGAATCAACTGGTGCGTTTAGGAGGCGCAGATCTTGGGTTGGATGTGTTGCATGAAACTAGAACCCATCTCCACTGAATTGCACCATCCTGTCGTTCAGAGAAATATGCACCTAGTAGTTGCTCCCTTGTTCCAACATAAGGTTTAGAACTTGATATTGGAGATGAGATTCTGCTTGGTTACAGTCTGATATCACCACATAATACATTGTAGCTGCAGATGAAATTCACGCCTGAGTGCACTAGTAGGTTGGCCTCATCTTTGCTGACTTGTTGCATGTGTCTTCCATAGGAGAAGTTAGCATTTGGTACTGTACATAACTTCTAGCAGCTAGTCCTAATGCATTTTTTAATGAACATTCTTCGTGGGTAGTTACAAAATCATATTAATCTATTTCTTGATATGTTGATTCTTCTAATGTGTAGCGAAATTATGGAAATATGGATTCAATATAAAATGGTCGAACTAATGCAACCATGTTCTTGATTTGAGTTGGATGCATTGGCGTAGGTGTCCACGGGGACCTTCTGCTGCTTCTGAAATGCATTTGACGGTTTGTACTCTGTATAGATCTTTGCATCCGTAGAAAAATCATTCAAGTTTAGATGATGCACCACATATACGCTATGCAGTCAGATAGTTTGGAGAAACATGTGTGTTTTCCAAAGTTTATAGGAGTAGTGATCTCTAGCTATATATAAACCCCGTATATGGAAAAAAATTGTTCTCACACTTGTGAATATTTTGATATGTAGATTCTTCTAATGTGTAGCGAAATTATGGAAATATGGATTCAATATAAAATGGTCGAACTGAAAATGTTATGATCTTGGTAAACTAAAGTACCCCTGTCTAACTGCAACTCTCTCATCCATGGCAGTCTTTGGTCAAAAACTAGTACTGATTTTCTTAGTACCGAAGTACTGAAGGAGAGCATATCCACTATAGTGTATATGTTCAATTCCATTTTTCCATGTTGGATTGCCTAGTGTAAATGATGATAGTCTATATGTATTGCACTGCTTGCTGATGCTCGCTTGATTATCTTAGCGCTGAATTACCAAATGTGAGTTACATGTTGGTTAGGCTTGACTTGTTCTCCATAAGTAGTTACTGCTTGCATTGTAAGTGGTCAAATTGTGTTTTCTCTTTGTTATTGTTTTTAACTCTCGGATGTATGCAGACAAGCATATAACTCGTAATTAAATGCTTCCAAATTCTTGGTTATAATTATTTGGGGTGACCCATGTTATATCTTAGGATGATGGTTTTAGTTTCCTATTTTTTTCAGGATGATGCTTTGCAATGAACTCCGAGGGCAGGCCAAAGGAAGGTTGAGGGCTGCTCTTGTTTCGATGTCAATGCAATGTAGTGTTTTAGTGTTTGATAAATATTTGAAGTTACAAATGTGCCAATGACCGTGTTGTAATGTTTTAAATGCATAACTTGATGTCTTATTGTAAGATATGTTTAAACTCCCTAAAAATATAAATTCATATATTTAGTGCAAAGATTGAATTTTTAGTTGAGTGACTATATGCATGTGGAGGTAAAGTTTCATTTTTTAGTACAAGTTTAATACATGACAATCCACTCCCATCCCAAAAAATCTAAGTAAACAAAGGGATTGAGAAACGTGCGGAAATGAGGGGATTGGGTGAAATAGAGGGATTCACCAAATCCCCTCCCATCCCCAAACCTCTAGGGGTGAAAATACCGTAGAAGTAAACAAGGCCTTAGGAGGTGCCCCGGGGCACCATCTCTACCCTTTATTACTTGGAGATTCGTGCTACAAACTTTATAAATTTCTCCTCCCACCTCTGTACTGTATATTTTCTTATGTCCCTCGAATATTACAGCAAACCCCCTCTATTTTCAGATTTTCTCACATAAGACGATTCTGTTCAATTTGATTATGGATGAAACCAAACTTATTCAAAGATTTATAAAAATTAATCAATAATTTCTTACATAATTATATATTCAACAATATTTCGTATAATATTTTTGTTCAAGAATATTTCTATAAAATATCCATACAAGTTTCATACATTTTTCCAAGTTTTATTTTAAGATAATACAAGTTTCATACATTATCAAATTGCTATTTTTTAAGATATTTTATTTTAGATGAACTAGAACTCACTGAAACGAGCACCATCTCGAACTCACGAAACTGAAATGAATCTTCACTAAATCTTTTTTGAAACCACTACTAACAAACAAATGTGATTAGTATTTTTTGGAACAAACTCCTATCTACATATGTTTTCTGTTTGAATCAAGCTAATACATCTGATCCAATCTAGATAAACTTTTATATATCTTTCTGCAAAGAATCATACATGATTCATATAATTTTTTCGAATATTATCAAATCCAGAAGGTTTCACTCAAATTTGACAGCAAATCCATAAAAAAATCAATGACACATACAAGATTTAGAGTGGTTTCATATTTTTTTTCAAAGAATATTCATACAATTTCTATACATATATCACCACAGGTTGATAGCAAAATTCATACAAGATCCATCATAAATTGGATGATCCATGCAAGATTCAGAGCGGTTTCATACACTGTACGATATGGAAAATAAGATTTGCAAGGATTCATACCAGGATCTACAAAGATTCATACAAAATGACAACAAATCCAACAAAGTTGCAAGTATGTTTCGATCTAAAAGGATTCATACACAATCGAGCAGATCTATACAAGAAAATGTGAAGAAAAATATCTAGAAATACTCCCGAGCAAGATCCAGCAGAAAAATTCAAGGAAACTACTAGCAAGAGGGCGCTGAGGTGACGCACTTGGTCCGTGGCGATGGAGGGGGCACGCCCATGTCCCGTGCTTGGTGGCCGTCGATGGTGCCTCCGCTGCATGGTTGTGCCGCCGGAGCTCGACGGCGCCGAGCGCGCCAGTGCCGTTGGTGGAGGGGTGGGGGAGGCCGGAGCTCGACAGGGGCGCTGGGGGGGCACACCCATGGTCCTTGCTTGGTGGCCGTCGACGGGGCCACCGCCGCGTGGTTGTGCCGTCGGAGCTCGACAGCGCCGAGCGCGTCGGTGCCGTTGGTGGAGGGGCGGGGGAGGCCGGAGCTCGACAGGGGCGCGTCGGTGCCGTTGGATTTGTGGTGGGCGGCGGCGCTGGAGCTCGTCGGGGGCACTAGGGGAGCTCGGGTGGGGGTGGAGGAGAGGTGGGACGACGAGGTGGGGGGCGACGGTGGATTGGTGGTGGGCGGCGGCGCTGGACGGGCGGGCTCGTTGTCGGTAGGGGCAGGGGCAGCGATGGTGGTAGGTGCAGGGCGTGGCGGCGTTGGGAGGTGGGCAGGGGTTGGGTTAGGGTTAGCTGGGGCACTGGGATGGCTGTTTTATCTCATCTGACTATGGTCTATGGAGATTTTATACTTCTACAAGGGTTAAAATGCAAAATTGTTAGAAGGTTTGACCAGTGAACTTTTGCACGAATCTCAAATAAACAGACGAGTATGATGGTATCGGGGCCCAACGTGAGTGTGGTAAATCCGCTTTGCGTGTTTGGTCGCCCACCCACATCTCAGTCGGCTGAAATAAGCACCTTTGGTTTACGGGCACGGAACTTAAAGCAGACCAAAAGTTGGTTCGTTGAAAATACTCAAATCTGTCGTTTCTACGGAGTCTGGTTCCAGCGAGCGTCATGTCTCTCATGGTTGCATACGTTGGTAAGTGCGGGAGACAGGATGTTTCGGCATAACTCCTCACTCCGCTCCCTTTACAACCCAGTTCACTCCCCTCACCCCGATTTCAGCATTTCCCTCCATGGTCAGATTTCCTCCTCCTCTCCCTCCTCATCGCCCGCTCGCCATCGGCTCGAAGACGCTGCAAGAGCTATTGGCTGCCACCCAACAGGAGAAGCTAGCCACCAGCATCTAGGCAGATTTGGATCGGGAGCTAAAGTCTTCCTCCCTCATCTGTCACCGGCCACGCGCAATGAGGGAGATGTGAGCGGCGGCAATAGCCACATCGGCGTCATCGGCGGCCGCATCTGCGTTAGGGACCTCAAGTATGTCTGCTGACAAGGTGTCAGCGTTTGTTGGGCTAACAGTCAAAGATTTGGTGATGAGGGTTTTTTCTGCTCGTGCCAGCGTGCAACCCTAGTGCCCGACGTGTTGTCTTCGGCTCTGGCACCGCTGTTTGCAGCTCCAAGACCTCTTCTCCACTTTAGGTAATTTTACCACGCAGATTTGATTTCGGCTAGGGTTTGCTTTGTACTTGTATTGATCAAATCCAATGTGCTAGGTTTTAATCGATTAGAGATTGTTAGTTTTAGTCTAGAAAGTTAGGAGTATCTTATATTTGGGCATTAGAATAGACTTGATGTGAATCGATTCGATGTACATTACATTTCTTTTTGGTGCATTTATAATTTGGAGATTTTTTGCATTGCCAATTTAGGTATTAGTTCTTGCACATTTTCGGCAACGTGAAATTGTACTTGTGCATCCCCAAATTGAGGTTTGTCATATGCAGTACTAGTAAAATGAAAATGAGAATTTCGGAATGCACTTTACTTATAGTTGGCATTATACTAATCTTGCTAGTATTTGTGCAATGTGGTCATGATCAACCTCTTACATGCTTCTATATAAACTGACAAGGTTGTGAAGCTCGACCGCAACACGGTGGGAAGGGACTGGTTTCCCCCACCAGGGTACTAGGACGTTCTCCTGACGAATTGATGGGATCGGGTATTGAAGCCAGTGGTGCCTGGTAGGGGGAGGTCGCGCTCTGGCCTCAGAACATGCATAGTGGTCAGCCAAAGCTGGGTCGCTACGCTAGGGCACAGGTTCCATGCCAGTGCATCGTCCGACTAGATGGAGATGACTTGCACATTCTTGCCATTTCACGGACGCTCCAAAAGGGCATGAAGTACTAGATCGGGATCCCTCTGCCCCACGCCATGTTATTGCCTATCTATCGCTGGTGCGACGAATGGGTGTGGTGGACTACTTCGGCGGCCAAGTGGTGCTAAATAAGAACTGGCTGGGGATCACCTACAAGTATGACCTAGAGCAGGTCGATGTCATCAAGCTAAATCTTGAGGCCTTTGTCTTGACGATGACGATCAATAAGGCTAGCTCCTCTAGCGCTAGGCGGTATACTTACCCTGGCCACGGCTAGAAGGCAGCCTAGTATTACGTGGTGACCTATTAAGATATGTAAGTAGTAATAGTGTGTTGGTGAACAAGTAAACTTATAATAGCTTTTGATCAGGGTTAAACCCCTAGTGGTTTAGGGGCATGGAATGCCCCTAATGATGCTGATTTTGATTAGAGGTGTTAGTAGAACCCCTAATTATTGCATGTAGGTGTTCCAGAACCTGGTAAGTAAGAAGTTTATGTATATCATATCGTATTTTCTACTCTTATGTTTTTTATGTGAAATACGTTGGTAAGATCACCCAATTGAAACAGGTAATCATAACCTAGTTGATCACATGCCAAACACACAACCAAACAACCGTAAATTGTATCAAAGTGGAAATAAACCTCAAATGCATGTAAACAAACAACTGGCCAAATTTGCACCAAAACTAGATGCGAGCAACCAAACGGAATGCCAAAGTTGGCCCAAGTCCAACCTCGTCGTCAGCTTCCATGGCGCTTCTAGATTGTTCTTTCTTGGGATGCAGCATCTAGTGGGATAAGTGCTAAAAATAGGAAATTTAGGCCCGAGCAACCAAGCACGCCCTAGGTTTCCCTACTGCTCCGACAATTCTAGATCCTAGGTTGGTAGTGAAGGGTTCGCATCATAGAAAACAAAAAATTCCTACAATAAGAACACCAAGTGTGCCAAGATCTAATCTAGTAGATGCTAATAACGAGTGAGAGGGTAACCAAAATAACTTACCCTCGAAGACCGAATAACTTTTTACAAAAATTGATTTCATTGGTGACGTAGTCGATCACTTGCCGATCTCAAGATCGAGTTGAAGAGCGCCACAAACCAGCAGTGCATCTATGTTCTGGGCACATGTCCGGCTCCCAAAAACCTCCATGCCTCCACTCTAGTAGAGCAACGGAAGGAGTAGATAAATCTTACTCTAGAGAATCCAACATAACATGTACTTCGCTAATATGAAGCCATGGGGAAATGCTAGAGGGGCAAGAGAACCTTCACGAGGAGGTGGTGCAAATGGAGAGGAGGCATGGGGCTCCTTTTATAGGGGTGGGGAGAAGCCCCATGGCCATGGTTGGTCGACCATGGTGGGTGCCCCCACCTCTCCCTCATTCATGTCGGTGGACACTCAAGTCACATAAAAACCTCTTCCACTCACATGCATTTATTACCCACTAGTTTAAATGCATTTTTATCTTTAAATAAAATACTTTTATTTATTTATTCAAAAATCTGTTAATTACTTTAATCAACAAACTTTTTCCTAAAACCCCTTGCATTATTCCGATATCACATCTGGAACCAATTTCAACAATTTGTCCCAAAACACTTCCGGTGATCATCGAAACAATTTCAGCTTTAACAAAAATTATTCTCGAATATGTTTTATCTATCACTTAGTGTCGGAGTACCTTGAGTGTGTCACCCTACGGTTCGCGAATAATGCATACATGATAGAGACACCTCTCTTATCAATAATCAGAAGCGGGACCCGAAGATCCATATTAACTCCTTAGCATTCAGCGATAACTCTTGTGATTGTGTGAATCATCAACATCATACCCAATTCCTTTTATCTCGCGATATGTTACTTGTCCGAGATCCAATCATAGGTATCAACCATACCCTTATTGGATCTTGTTTCCGACAAGTACTCTTTACTCGTTCCGTGATACGACATCCTTGTGACCTAGTCACATGCTTGCAAGCGGTGTTGATGTGATATCACCGAGAGGGCACAAAGTATATCTCTCCGTCGTTAGGATAAAATCCCACTCTTGATCCATGAGCCTTGACATAACACTTTTGGAATACCTGAACCCACCTTTATAGTCACCCTATTACAGTGTGATGTTTGACATTATCAAGGCACTCTTCCGGTGTTAGTGATTGGCATGATCTCATGGTCTAAGGACTAGGAATACTTCGTATGTCGGGGATGTTACCCCAGGTACCCCAGAGTTGGTGCATCAAGTGATTCGTTAAAGCATTGAATGATTAAATTAAAGAGGTGAAATATAAATTGAATAAATAAAAGGAGGAGGCAAAATCGCTTTTGTAACACCCCGTCCACTCCTGGGCCCGGGGGGTGTCACTCCTGGCAGCTTAATAGGATATCTAGACTGGCCCCACAGACCAACACTAGTCTTTTCTGTGCACTTTGTCCTCACTGTGCACTGGTTACCCACTTCGATTCGGTCACCCATCCTAGAATTGATCTAGGCCAAGCACGCTTAACCTTAGAGTTCTTTTAGAATGAGCTTCCGGAAAAGAAGTTGCAACTTGTTGGTATGAGTATTCTATCAATCCTATTAAGCCATGTGCCTGGTCTCACATACACCCACCCTTTAGAAGATCGATGCCCTCATCGATCAAGCACACCCCGGGAACGTTCCTTCTTGGCACGCGTCTGTGCGTCTAGTGTCGGCACATGTGCCATGCCGTGTCCACTCCGGGCCACACACGACATGCTCCACATGTCCGGCCACTAACCCGCACACACCCGTGTAATCGCAAGGGTCGGCTCTGATACCACTTGTAACACCCCGTCCACTCCTAGGCCCCGGGGGGGGGGGGGAGGGGTCACTCCTGGCAGCTTAATAGGATATCTAGACTGGCCTCACAGACCGACACTAGTATTTTTTGTGCACTTTGTCCTCACTCGTGCGCACCCGGTTACCCACTTCCCGGTCGGTCACCCATCCTAGAATTGCTCTAGGCCAAGCACGCGGTCACCCATCCTAGAATTGCTCTAGGCCAAGCACGCTTAACCTTAGAGTTCTTTTAGAATGAGCTTCCGGAAAAGAAGTTGCAACTTGTTGGTATGAGTATTCTATCAATCCTATTAAGCCATGTGCCTGGTCTCACAGCTTTGGGCCGAATTAGAAAAAAGCCGGCCTACTTCAGTCCTCCCTGGGACGAATTAGGCCTCTCCGCTCTGAATTTGACCTTCCCTGGCCGAATTAGGGAACACTCCAGATGGGCCGAACTAGCTCCGCTCAGGTGGGCTAGCCTGAGGATAATTCGACCCACCTCGAGTCCTCAGCGCTGCTTCTCATTCATCGCGTGTTCCGCCAACGTCGCGCCACCGGCTCCCGCCAACATCACCACTAGCTCCCACACGCCTCGTCGCCAAGAGCATCGCCCCGCCAAGCTCCCCTGGGTGGGCCGACCTTGGTCACCTCGGCCCACCACGGGTCGCCTCCGTGACGCCACCTCGCTCTACCTCACCAGCGTTGCTTCGCCTCGCCAGGGTCCCTCGGGTGGGCCAACCTTGGTCGCCTCAGCCCACCGAGGACCGCCTCCACGACGCCTGCTCTGCTTCACCGCCTCGCCACCTCCTACCCCGGGTGGACCGACGTATGGGGCACACGGCCCACCTCGGGATGATTCGCCCTGCCGCCTCAGCAAGGACCCGGCTGGGCCGGATTGTAGAGACACCCTGGCTGGGCTGTATACAACACCAATGGAGCTCCTTCTGGCCTGGGCTGACTTCAGGAGAACTCCAACTGGGCCCCTGTTTCCATCGTAGCTGGGCCAAATAAGGCTTGACTCGGCTAGGGCACTGTTCATCACCCAACTGGGCCCCATTTCACCCTCGGGCCAAGTTACTTTCCCCCAGGGCCGAATTTCACTTCACCGGGCTGAATTACATCGTCCTAGATGCCCCTTTGTTCATATTTGGATGCTCCCTCGACCTCTACATTGACACACCTCCAAGTCAAGTCAAGCTTACGTCAGGTGCTAGTCCTGGGACGCCCCTGGCTCAAACTAGCACCATTGGTCCAAGATGCTAGGGAATATGCTGGGCATCTCCTAAGATGCTAAGGAATATGCCAAATGGATAAGATTGATGACTCACTTAAGGACAAGATGACTAGGCAAGGACCCACTAGGTAGCTCATAGACAGTACCTGTGATGACATACCTTGTCCCCTAGGCTCCCCTTTACAAGGAGCACCAAGGGGATCGTTCCCAAGGGAGGCCCCCGAAGGGCTCCTCACTTCTCTGATTGTTAGGAGCTCACCTTCTTCCTCCTCTACTTTTTACAGAGAAAGCTACTAGAGTCATAGGAGACACAACTCAAGGAGCACCATTGTAGCCACCCTGTATGGCAAGATTATATGAGATTAGATGCAGGAGTAGAGGTGTT
Organism: Avena insularis; assembly: GCA_023614405.1. Classification (NCBI taxonomy): domain Eukaryota; kingdom Viridiplantae; phylum Streptophyta; class Magnoliopsida; order Poales; family Poaceae; genus Avena; species Avena insularis. The sequence goes on along the minus strand of CM042696.1, from coordinate 85,527,019 downwards.
ATCTCACTAGGTGAGCCTCGAACCTGGGTATATCGTGTCTCTCTGTGTTCTTCTATATGAGGTCTTCACTCCCCGGATTCCTCCAGTGTCCATCAACCCCAACTTTAGCCTACCCATGGCATATGTCGTGATACCACCACGACATTTGGTGCCCACCGTGGGACTGATTAGAGGCGCTGGTTGAGTTTCCATCCGGACGAGAATGTTTTCATCAAGCTCTACTTCATCATTGACCGAAAGCCTCTGCATCCTCTTCCTTAATGTATAGAGAGCAGGGGAGTTGGATAGCCTCCCTTGTTGAGATGACTCAACCTCAACCTCCTCGCCAAGCTTACAGTGAGTATCATTTAACTCAACCAACATGCACATGAGATAACCCTGAATGTCACTCGGGGGGCTATCACCCTTAATCACTTAGCTATTCACCCCAGGAAGGAGATAACTCAACCCGGGGACTAGCCAACGTATCATTTGAGTCGCCTAAGGATAGAAAAAGTATCTCAAGGACTCAGTGTCTCCATGCATGAAACTATAACTCAGAGTAGACATAAGATATGCCATAATCTCGTATGATAACTTCTATATGTCTTTTAGCTAGGTCTATTGATGATAAAACTTATCAAGTCATCACAACTCATAGTATCTCGGATTTACTTTAGCTTGCCTAGTTACATTGTAACTCGGATTTACTTCAGCTTGCCTAGTTACCTTGTAACTCAAATTTGCTTCATCTTGCCTAGTTACATTGTAAATCGGATTTACTTCAGCTTGCCTAGTTACCTTGTAACTCAGATTTACTTCAGCTTGCCTAGTTACCTTGTGACTCGAATTTAACTCGGATTGGTATTTACTTCAGCTTGCCAGGTTATCTTTAACTCGGATTGGTATTTGCTTCGGCTTACCAGGTTATCTTATATACCTCGGATCATTCTTTACCTCAGCTTGCCAAGTTCTTATACCTCAGATTACGATTTGAATCAGTTTGCCATGTTATTCCATATCTCAGATGACAATTTACCTGCATATCTTGAACTCATTATACTCAATCTCGGATTTGTATCTCGAATCCATATCAATGGCAGTTTGCCAACATATCATAAAGTCTTATCATATCTCAAAATCATATCTCAGATCTTTATCTCGGATCCATATCTATGGCAGTTTGCCAGCATATCATAAGGTCATATCAAGTCTCAGCTCGCCTAGTTACCTTGTAACTCGGATTTACCTTAGCTCGCCTAGTTACCTTGTAACTCGGATTTACCTCAGCTTGCCTAGTTACCTAGTAACTTGGATTTGAGTCAAGTAACTTAGATTTGAGTCAAGTAACTTGGATTTGAGTCAAATAACTCGGATCTAAGACTTGTGTCAAATTTGAGTCATGTAACTCGGCAATTATATCTCTGATGGGATAACTCAGATTGAAATTTGTAAGACTAGAGCCAAAGAAGGCCAGAAGTCACAAACTTACCCAAAAGGGTTAAGACCCGAGCCAAAGAAGGCCAGAAGTCATAAACTTACCCAAAAGGGTTAAGACCAGAGCCAAATAAGGCCAGAAGTCATAAACTTACCCAAAAGGGTTAAGACAAGAGCCAAAGAAGGCCAGAAGTCATAAACTTACCCAAAAGGGTTATGACAAGAGCCAAAGAAGGCCAGAAGTCATAAACTTACCCAAAAGGGTTAAGACCAGAGCCAAAGAGGGCCAGAAGTCATAAACTTACCAAAAGGGTTAAGACTAGAGCCAAAGAAGGCTAGGAGTCATTAACTTACCCAAAAGGGTTAAGACCAGAGCCAAAGAAGGCCATAAGTCATAAACTTACCCAAAAGGGTTAAGACCAGAGCCAAAGAAGGCTAGAAGTCATAAACTTACCCAAAAGGGTTAAGACCAGAGCCAAAGAAGGCCAGAAGTCATAAACTTACCCAAAAGGGTTAAGGCTAGAGCCAAAGAAGGTTAGAAGTCATAAACTTATCCAAAAGGGTTAAGACCAGAGCCAAAGAAGTCCAGAAGTCATAAACTTACCCAAAAGGGTTAGGACCTATGTGAAAGAAGGCTAGAAGTCATAAACTTACCCCAAAGGGTTAAGACTAGAGCCCAAGAAGGCCATAAGTCACAAAACATACCCAAAAGGGTTAAGACCAGTGCCCAAGAAGGCCAGAAGTCATAGACTTACCCAAAAGGGTTATGACCAGTGCCCAGAACGCTAGAAGTCAAGGATATATAAAAAGGACTATATGTCGGTAAAAAACTCTAGAGATATCTTATAAGAAGCCTATGCACGATTCTACGAATCCCACATAGCCTCGAGGACTAATGTCGGGGATGTTACCCCGGGTACCCCAGAGTTGGTGCATCAAGTGATTCGTTAAAGCATTGAATGAATCAATTAAAGAGGTTAAATATAAATTAAATAAAGAAAAGGAGGAGGAAAAATGGCTTTGGGCCAAATTAGATAAAAGTTGGCCTACTTCAGTCCTTCCTGGGACGAATTAGGCCTCTCCGGTCCGAATTTGACCTTCCTGGCCGAATTAGGGAACACTCTAGACGGGCCGAACTAGCTCTGCTTAGGTGGGCTGGCCTGAGGATAGTTCGGCCCACCTCGAGTCCTCATCGCCGCTTCTCATTCATCACGTCTCCTGCCAACGTCAGGCCACCGGCTCCCGCCAACATTGCCACTAGCTCCCGCATGCCTCGTCGCTAAGAGCATCGCCCCGCCAAGCTCCCTCGGGTGGGCCAACCTTGGTCATCTCAGCCCACCGCGGGCTGCCTCTATGATGCCACCTCACTCTACCTCGCCAGCGCTGCTTCACCCCGCCAAGGTCCCCCGGGTGGACCGACCTTGGTTGCCTCCACCCACCGACGACCACCTCCACGACGCCTGATCCGCTTCACCGCCTCGCCACCTCCTACCTCGGGTGGGCTAAAGTATGGGGGACATGGCCCACCTCGGGCTGATCCGCCCCGCCGCCTCAGCTAGGACCCGGTTGGGCTGGATTGGAGAGACACCCCGGCTGGGCTGTATACAGCACCAAACGATCTCCTTCCGGCCTAGGATGACTTCGGGAGAACTCTGGCTGGGCCCCTGTTTCTATCCCAGCTGGGCCGAATATGGCTTGACTCGGCTAGGCTGAGGGTAACTCGGTTGGGGCACTATTCATCGCCCAGCTGGGCCCCATTTCACCCCGGGCCGAGTTACTTCCCACAGGGCCGAATTTCACTCACCAGGCCGAATTTCACTTCACCAGGCCGAATTACATCGTCCTGGATGCCCCTTTGTTCATATTTGGATGCTCAATCGACGTATACATCGACATGCCTCCAAGTCAATTCAAGCTTACGTCAGGTGCCAGTCCTGGGACGCCCCTGGCTCAGACTGGCACCATTGGTCCAAGATGCTAGGGAATATGCTGGCATCTTGGGAGATGCTAGGGAATATGCTAGGCATATCCTAAGATGCTAAGGAATATTCCAAAGGGATAAGACTAATGACTCATTGAAGGACAATATGACTAGGCAAGGACCCACTAGCTAGCTCATAGACAGTACCTGTGACGATATACCTTTTCCCCTAGGCTCCCCTTTATAAGGAGCACCAGGGGGATCGTTCCCAAGGGAGGCCCCCAAAGGGCTCCTCACTTCTCTGCTCATTAGGTGCTCACCTTCTTCCCCCTCTACTCTCACAGAGAAAGCTACTAGAGGCATAGGAGACACAACTCAAAGAGCACCATTGTAGCCACCATGTATGGCAAGATTATATGAGATTAGATGCAGGAGTAGAGGTGTTATCTCACTAGGAGAGCCTTGAACCTAGGTATATCGTGTCTCTCAGAGTTCTTCCGTATGAGGTCTTCACTTTCATCATCCCTCCCCGGATTCTTCTAGTGTCCATCGACCCCAACTTTAGCCTACCCATGGCATATGTCGTGATACCACCACGACATTGTATGTGTTTGATGTAGCAATGTAAACTTAATGACTAGATCATATTGCTATATTTACAATGGGTCTATGTTCATCATAACATGCTTCTAATGATATGATCTTGTTATTAACAACATTCAATGTTCATGATCAGGAAACCTTGATCATATGTTAATCAACAAGCTAGTTCACATGAGAGGCATTACTAGGAACTTTGGTTTGTTTATTAAACACATATGTATTAACGTTTCCTATTAATACAATTCTAGCATGAGAAATATTTTTCTTTGTCTCGCGATATGTTACTTGTCCGAAATCATATCATAGGTATCAATCATACCTTTGTTTGATATCATTCCCGATAAGTACTCTTTACTCGTTCCGTGATACAACATCCTTGTGATCTAGTCACATGCTTGCAAGCGGTGTTGATGTGATCACCGAGAGGGTGTAGAGAATATCTCTCCGTCATTAGGATGGACAAATCCCACTCTTGATCCATGAGCCTCATCATAACACTTTCAGAATACCTGAACCCACATTTATAGTCACCCTATTACAGTGTGACGTTTGGTGTTATCAAGGCACTCTTCCGGTGTTAGTGATTGACACGATCTCATGGTCTAAGGACTAGGAATACTTCATATGTGTTTGATGTAGCAATGTAAACTTAATGACTAGATCATATTGCTATATCTACTATGGGTGTATTTTCATCATAACATTCTTCTAATGATATGATATGTTATTAACAACATCCAATGTTCATGATTAGGAAACCTTGATCAACTGTTAATCAACGAGCTAATTTAAATAAGAGGCATTACTAGGAACTTTGGTTTGTTTATTAAACACACATGTATTAATGTTTCCTATTAATATAATTCTAGCATGATAAATAAACATTTATCATAAACACAGAATAAGATAATAACCATTTTATTATTGCCTCTCGGGCATATTCCCTTCAGGTGGCAATATCTCCACGTCCCAGCCCATCCTCTCCACCACCCCAAATCTCCCTCCCCTACTGATTGTCATCATTTTACACAAGTTCAGGGCGATCACAAGGCAGACCTTGGTTAGCCCCCCGCCCTTAGATCTATGTTTCTAATCTTGATCGCAGTTTTGGTGATGGTAGGTGATACGTTGCTAACGTATCCATAATTTTTGATGTTCCATGCTTGGTTTTATCTACTTTCTTATGTTTTGTCCACACTTTGGAGTACTTTTCATATGATTTCTTGGACTAACCTATTAACAAGAGCCATAGTGCCAGCTGCCTGTTTTTTGTTGTTTTTGGTTCTAAGAAAGTCAGAAAATAAATATTCTCGGAATTGGACGGGACAAAAGCCAAAGTTAGTTTTTCACCGAGGGACACCACGAGCCAGATACGAGACGGAGAGGGACTGGGGCCCGGATACACCACCTAGCCGCGCGGCCAGGCTTGGCCCACGCCAGGGGTGGTCTGGCCGCCCCAGGCACCCCCTCGGCCTCCGCTTCCGCCTAAATATTGCCTCCGATACAGGAACCCTAAGGACCCGACCAAAATTCCACGAAAGAGTCTGTAGCCACTGACATCTCCATCCCTAGATCGGGAGGGATCTGAAGCTCTTCCCGGCACCCTACCGGAGAGGGGAATTCACCCTAGAGGCCTTGATGAGGATTTAACTCATCAATGCCCATTGTTATGGACTTGGGTTTTGGAGAAGAGAGGGATGCGCTGGAAGTCTCGATCGGCTAGCAAACAAGCACACAGGGACGCAAGGTTTACCCAGGTTCAGGCCTCGTAGAGGACCCCACTCCTGCTTGTCTCCTCTTGATTGATGATGATCAGAAGGATTACAATGTCGCCGATGGCGGTGTATGCGCAGATTAGATCTGGCGTATGTGCGAGAGATCGATGTCTAGATCTGTCTATTGTGGCAATGTGGGAGATCGTAGATCTATCTATTGGAGGAGTCGCGATTGAGAGGTTGCCTTCTCGTTGGACCCTCCTAGCCTTTATATATGGGGAGGCTAGGTCTCATGTACCAATACGAGTTGGTTACAAGTTAGATTCAAACTCTAGTATTGAGGTTTCCTTGTCTTGTGCGTTTGGGAGTCCATATTCATATGGGCTTCATATCAGTCGAACTGTCTTGGGCTTCATAGACCTTGCCAGGTTGTCGAGTGTGCCTTCCGTCGGGCCACACCAGGTAGGTCGTAGTCGAGTGCCTAATGGGCATACCCATGTCAGTAGCCCCCGAGTGTCCATGTGAATCGTAGATTCAGGTGGAGACTTAGAAGTCTTGATCTTTGCATTAGGATGTCGGAGTCGACAATTGTGTCGAGTGCGAAGCACTCACCCGGAAGTACATTGAGTCAGTCGAATTTGTAGTAGTTTCATCGGGATGATGGTAAATGTGCCTGGTGCGCTCGACGGATCGGGACCAGTTAATTGCTCTAGGGCAAAAACAACGCTACCTACTCAAACTCGAGTCCCCGGACTCGAATTCGGAAATTGCTGGAGTAATTCGACTCAGGCCGCGGAGGTCTTATAGAGTCGAATCCCAGTGTATAAGTGTGAGCACTCGACGCGTCCGTTAAGGCTTATTCATCGTACCTGTAGGTACGGATTATTTCTAGTAGAGCGCAGCAGATGCGTTGTCAGGCCTTATTCAGGTCTTATCTTCACGCTGTAAGCGCGACATCCGAATTTTTTGTCATCGCGGAGATGATTCGGGTGGCCCAGGAGACGTAATCTCTTTGTAGGGAAAATATGAGGCAGAATCGCCATAGCATTCAAGTGTGGATGTTATCGACACACAGTACGATGCACAAGGAAAAAATAATCATAGGGTGCGCGACCAACGCTCCCTATGGGAGTAGCCCACGAGTGCCTGGTTGAGTCGAAGACTCAGGCAGGGACTAAATAACTTTTGCGACTGCTGTCGTCTTTTGTTGCTTGTTTCAGTCGAATATGCTTTCAGCTCTCCCTATGGGAGTAACCCGAAGCCCATAATCGAATCGTAGATTCGAGTGAAGGGTTTTCATAATGCTTGGATATCTTCACAAATTTCTTCGGGTGCGCGGCCAGCGCTCCCTATGGGAGTAGCCCCCAAGTCCTTAGTCGAATCGTGGATTCGAGTGAGGATTCAGAGCGTGTCACTCGAGGATATTGTATATGTGCGACCATCGCTCCAGTTTGGAGTAGCCCCCGAGTGTCTGGCAGAGGCGTAGATTTGGGCAGAGACTCGAGTCTTTTATCTTGTAGACGCAGTCGACAATCATGCGAGGAGAAACCCCTAACTCAGAAGTGCATCGAGGTAGTGTCTCACGCATAAGGAGCTTGAATCGATGATGCAGTTGGAGTCGACACGGTCACTTCTGTCGGGTGCGTCGCTAGCACCACGTCTTTGTAGCATTAAGCGATGCAACCATCCGAGGAGGAACTCGACTCGGGTCTTGAGTGTATGGCGTAGTCAGTTGTTTTGTCGACTCCTGTTGGAGGACCCGATAGAATAGCTCGACGTAGTCAACATCCTTGTAAGCTGCATAAAACATTAAGAATTGTGAAGTACTTGTATCTTGTAAAGAATATTTGTATTTGGCTTGTAAAGTAAAATTCTGGTGCCAATCGAGTCGACACTTTTGCACCGTATGCTAGGCCTTTTCGTTAGCCTGATTACCCTTAGTCTTAGTACCTTGCTGAGGTACTCAGAGTTCAAGGATTCGACGATCAGGCAGAATTAGCTACTCGGGCTGTCGCATATAAGGTGCTCGAGTGCGCGGAATCAACGACACATTAGGTTACTCGAAGAGGGCGAAGCCCCCCGAGTGTATCGAGTGTGATTAAATTAAATAGTTAAAAAAGAATTAACTCTAAGTAGAGGATAACTTAGCTTTGTTGGTAGTTGTCGTGATGAACGAGTCGCAAGATCTAATGCGATCGGCGGGTCGCGGGAGTCGAAGATTGTAGCGGCCTGTGGTCGTGGTAGTCGAGGGAGCCCATGAGTCACCCGATATGAAGACCGCAGCCGATCGTTGAAGTTGAAGACCGCAGCGGGTCACCGAAGCAGAGGGAGCCCCCGAGTCGTTAGAGTCGAAGATTGTAGCGAATCGCTGGAGTCGAAGACTGCAGCAGGTCGCGTGATTGACACCAGACAAGTAGTCAACGTGGCGGTCGAAAGTTGTGAAGCGGTCATGTAGTTGATGTAGCAGTGGGTCATGCGGCGGGCGTAGTTGACGCGGCGGATCGAAATCGCGTGGTGATGATGAATTGCCGCATCCCGAGACTATAAAGGGCCATAGCAGTCAAATGTTGCTTCGAGTCACCGCACCCGAAGACCGCAAACCGCAGCCGAAAGAGCCCCCGAGTGTAGCTTCGAGGTGGTTGATGGAGTCGCGACGGCGTCCAAGAGCCAATGCATTGGACCGAAGTCGACCTGACAGCGAATCGTCGAGCCGATGAAATGCGATTTGACATAGCCGGCGATGATGACCGTAGTCGCAATGGGTCATCGATGCCGAGGGAGGCCCTCGATTTGCCGGAACCGAAGACCGCAACAGGTCGCACGGAGGATTCGAAGGAGCCTCCGAGTCATCGGAACCGAGGAACACAACAGGTCGCCAGAGTCGAAGGCCGTAGCGGGTTACGCGACAGAGTCAGTGCAGCCCTGGAGCGTAGATTCAACGCAATCGAATATAGTTGATATAGTCCGTGGCGGAGGCCAAACTAGTCATGATAATTTCAGAAAATAATTACGCTATTTGGAGATCGGTACACTTCGCCACAAACATAGCTAGTCGTGCTTAATCGATTTTGTCTCTTTTTTCTTTCCCGTGAAGCCTTTCTTTGGTATTTGAAGACATCCACGTTTGTTTGAACATGACTCGAACAAGCATGTGGTGCCAATTTATACTTTTGCACGTGCTTGATGCAGACATGCGATAGGTCCTTTGGTCACATCGACTCGGCCAAGCCTTTGTATGAAGTCAGATTGGTATTGCTGTCTTGCTCTATGAGGCTGATACGAAGAGAACTGATCACGTCTCAGTTTACAACCCGGATCCAAATCAGTACGGATATGGCGATGATTTGGACCAGCTAAGTTGCTCGTCTTGGAGCTCCTGCGCACAACCGGTGCGATGGAATTGCAGGCTGATGAAGACGTCGGCTGCTTGGATGTCTATACCAGCATTCGTGAGCTCGTGCACGATTGTGCTGAAGCTATGTTTGCAGATTTTGTTGATGCTGAAGTTGAGCGCTCCGACGCGGACAAGTCGAACGGACATGATCTGATCGCCGTTGATGATGAGGAAGGCGGAGTGGATGTAGTTCTCCGTCGTGGATGAATCGTAGATCTTAGGTGATGGGGCCGTCAAGATCGTAACATCAGCGCTTCTAGTTCCCACAGACGGCGCCAATTGACGAGGGTTTAACTCATCAATACCCATTGTTATGGACTTGGGTTTTGGAGAAGAGAGGGATGCGCTGGAAGTCTCGATCGGCTAGCAAACAAGCACACAGGGACGTAAGGTTTACCCAGGTTCAGGCCTCATAGAGGACCCTACTCCTGCTTGTCTGCTCTTGATTGATGATGATCCGAAGGATTACAATGTCCCTGATGGCGGTGTATACGCAGATTAGATCTAGCGTATGTGCGAGAGATCGATGTCTAGATCTATTGTCTATTGTGGCAATGTGGGAGATCGTAGATCTATCTATTGGGGGAGCCGCGATTGAGAGGTTGCCTTCTCTTTGGACCCTCCTAGCCTTTATATATGGGGAGGCTAGGTCTCAGGTACCAATACGAGTTGGTTACAAGTTAGATTCAAACTCTAGTATTGAGGTTTCCTTGTCTTGTGCGTTTGGGAGTCCGTGTCCATATGGGCTTCATATCATTCGAACTGTCTTGGGCTTCATAGACCTTGCCAGGTTGTCAAGTGCGCCTTCCGTCGGGCCACACCAGGTAGGTCGTAGTCGAGTGCCTAATGGGCATACCCATGTCAGGCCTTCTTCATCACCATGCAAGCCTCCGGTGTGATGCGTGAGTAGTTCATCTCTGGACTACGGGTCCATGTAGTAGCTAGATGGCTGGTTCTCCTCCTTTGTGCTATCATGTTTAGATCTTGTGAGCTCCGTTCATGATCAAGATCATCTATTTGTAATTCTGCATGTTGTGTTTGCGGGGATCTGATGGATATTGAGATGCTATTTTAGATTGATTATTGATTCTATCATGTCTTTGTTATTTGTGATCTTGCATGCTTTCCGTTGTTAGTAGCTATCTTGGCCAAGTAGATGCTAGCAACTCCAAGAGTTAGTATTTATGCTCGATAGTGGGTTCATGCCTCCGTAACTGGGAAGTGACAGAAATCTCTAAGTTACTAGATGTGCTATTGCTACTAGGGAGAAAACAACAATCCTTTGTTCATAGAACAATCGTATTGTTTACTTTACACGCAATTTGTAATGTAATTATCCATTGCTTGCAACTTAATACTAGAGGGGGTTCGGATGATAACCTGAAGGTGGATTATTAGTCATAGATGCAGTTGGATGGCGGTCTATGTATAATGTTGTAATGCCCAATCGAATCTTAAAGGAGTCAAGATGAGTAGTATATGCTTGTATTATTTCTCGATGTTTGTCAATTGCCCCGCTGTAATTTGTTCACCCAACATGTTATCTATCTTAAGGAGAGCCACCACTAGTGAACTATGGACCCCGGTCCTTTCTTTTACCATCAATCTACAATCAAATGTTTACTGCTTTGTGTTTACTTTCTGCAAACTATTACTTTCTTCCACTCGATACGTTTAATCCTTTGTTTTTAGCAAAACCGGTGAGATTGACAACCTCATCGCAAGTTGGGGGCAGAGTTCTGTGGTTGTGTTGTGCAGGTCTCCATGTTGCTGCTGGCACCGGTAGTGCGCCCTGCCAAAGTTCAGCTAGCTACACCTTTGGGGTGTTTCCTTGCTCCTACTGGTTCGATTAAACCTTGGTTTCATAACTGAGGGAAAACTTGCTGCTGTGCTCATCATACCTTCCTCTTGGGGTTCCCCAACGAGGTCGATATATTTTGGGCCATCAAGCTATTTTTACAAGCGCATTCTTTGGGAGTCAAGGACATCTTCACAAGGGGAGTCCCTCGTAACCAATCTCTTTACTTTGTTATTTTTGTTTTTCTTAGTTTATTTCTACTTTGTTTGCCTGTTTCTTTATAAAAAACACACAAAAAATTTAGTTTTACTAGTTTTGTTTTCTTTATTAAAAACACAAAAAATTAAGTCTTGCTATAGTTGTTACCTCTTCCTTAGCTCACCATGTTGATCCCTAAATTCACCCTGAAAGACCTTTCAATAGGTAGTGGCTCTATAATTGGAAAAGATAATATTGAAGAATTCTTTAATCATGTTAGTAAACATGAGGATATTGAGGATAGATCCCTTGCAGAACTTGCTCCAAACTATGAAATTGCTGCAACTTCTTTAGTTCACATGTTGGAAGCTAGGTTTGTTAACCTTAATCCCTTAATGCAAGCAATGTTTCTTAAACTTAAAGAAATTGATGACCCTAAAAAGAGGGATTTTATTCTAGAAACTTTGCTTAAGGAATTCTATGATGTTGCCAAGGAAGCTAGAAAAGTCTTTGAACGTTTTAATATGCTAGGCTCATATGTAGATGTTGTTGGTACATGAGAAAAGATGAATACAACCGAACCTAATGGGGAGGAAATTAAGATACCAATACCTTTTAAACTTGTAGCAATGCATGAAGCCATAGAAAAGAATCTTGATTGGATTGTTCTAGAAAACCCGTTTGATGAAAATAGTGAACCAAATAGCATTGAGAGAGGATCCTCTAGAACTTCTTTGGATGAGATACCTTGCCTTGTTGAAAATATTTCTGGTATTAATCTTAATGCTTGTTCATTTGAGAACACTTGATCATTTTTCTTGCTTCTTATGCCTAACTTAAAGGCGTTAAAGAAAAGTACTTATTGGGAGATAACCCAAAAGTTATATATGAGTCTAGGAAGTTATCACTTCTGTAATAACCGCTCCTTATCCTTTTTATTTCCTTTCTGTGCCAAGAGCCTCTAATGAGAGAGAAGTAATGATTGGGAAAGTTGCTGTTCTGAACAGATTTCTGTGCTTCACCATAAAAATTCGTATAAAATCTCTGTACGTCCTTTTGAGGCGTGAATTTTTGTGCTTCTGCCCCAGGTTGTTATCTAACTCTCTTTAGTTCAACACTTTGAGATTTGAGCAACAGAAGGTCTTAAAAAAATTCGTCTTTACCTGCTGGTCTGTTTTGACAGATTTCTGCCATTTTCTACATTTGCTTCTTGTTGGTTCCTCTTTGAGTTCTTTTGGGGAATTGCGATTTTTGAGGGAAGTGCTACAGTAGCTTGTGTTTTAATGGAAGTTTTATTGGTGTTGGAACTGAACCTAAAGACTTATTATCTTGAGTGCACTAATGTTGCTAATAAAGATTGTGTGAAGTTTTGTATGAAGGAAAAAAATTCAGGTGTATGGAAGGAATGAGTAATGAGATGAAGGATGGACTAAAGCTCAAACTTGGGGATGGCACGCGTGTCACCCCAAGAAATATCCAAGAAGTACAAGCGTCAAAGCTTGGGGATGCCCAAGGCATCCCCTTCTTCATCAATAAAAATCCCAGGTTTCTTCCAAACACTTCATTTTTATTGTTTCATGCACAGTGGGGTTGTTCTTGGAGCGTCTTTGTTTTCGTTTTGGTTTTTCCATTTGCTTAGTTTTCTTAGTTTGCTGAATAAATTGGTTGGACCCCCTGTTTCATACATTGGTTTTCAAATAGTTTGGTTTGGATTGGAAAAAAGTAGGATAGTTCATGCTTAAGTGGTAAAGAGAGCTTGTTTTTAATTGTGGCCTATGCTTTGTCATGCCATGCTTGATATTGTTTTGGCTTTATGCTTAGTATTTTTTGCTGTAGCATGACATGTTATAAACAACTAAGATTGCTTAATGTGCCTTTGAAGAATCGTGCGCTGTTTTAGCATATTAAAGCAAAGTATTGTGGTATTATCCTTTGATGCTTTATTTGGGTTGACTTGGCACATGCTCACACCATGTTATGACTATCCCAAGTCACCATAGCCTTTATGATCCTTTAGTTTTCAACTTGTAGTATCACTTTATGCTTTGATCAATGATGTTTTGTCGCTCTGCATGATTATGGCCATTATTGTTCTCTTAGTTTGTCGCTCCCAGTCTTTTGCTAGCCTCCGTAACCAAGTATGAGTTCCACTCATGCATCCAATTCCTTAAACCAAGTTATTCCAAAGAGTCCACCATACCTACCTATTAGCATATTCTATTCTAAGTATATTCATGCTTTTGTTTACCTTCCGAATTAAACTTGTTATGAGAAAACTAGTGATTAAAGCTCTCACGAACTTGATGGCACACTTTTCTTTTCTTTACCTTAATAAACTTGAACCATTGTATCGTCTATGTTGTATATGCTTGCACTTTAATGTTGGAGATTAGCAGAACGATGCTGTCATGGGGAACGCTTTCAACATTGCACTTGTACTTTGTACCTAGTTGATATCATGCTCTTTTGTCTATGGATGTCGTCGGTGTGAAATGAAAGGGGAGCTTGTAAGTCCATGGAGTTATGTATGTGTGTTAGAGAAACGCCTAGGCCGCTGGTCTAATCCATGCTGTCATGGTGGAAACCTACAGCATAACCATAATGAGCTATCTATGAAGCATTCTTCTTATAAAAAAAGAGTCAGATATTGAGAAAAAAAGAAAAAAAAAAGAAAAAAGACATATATGAAAAGAGGAAAGAGAGAAAAAACACCATATTCCCATGGTAAATAAGAAGATTGCTGAGATGCTGTCGTGGTGGTGTCACGACAGATGCCATGGATAGGCTAAAGGTGGGGACTAATATGCGCTAGGGGAATCCAGGGAGGGATAGTAGAGTGATTCTCTACACAGAAGTTTCGTATTGATATTCAGTCTCCAAGATTACAAGTGCTCCTCGAGCTGTATTGACAAGAGGAGGAAGAAGGAACTCTCTTACTCTTGCCTATTAACTAGCCCAAGAACCCTAGACCCACAAGTATTTTCCTTGCTATGTATCTGAAAAGACCCAACCCCCTTACCAGAACCCTAACCCCCCTTATATAGAGGTGGTTCGGTCCTGGCCTAGGGCATACGTGGAGGCATATTCCTAAGAATATGCCCCCTCCCAAAGTAGTAACCCGACAGGGGTGCTTTTCCCCCGCGTCACACTTGCTTTAGCGACGTAGCCTCTGCGGCGCCTGCGTCAACCGACGTGAGCATCGTCACCCTTGTCGGCCATGATCCGGTGGTCCTGCCCTTGCTTTATTCGCTCATCCAGTACACACCGGGCCTTCTTTTTGACCAGAGATATTCCTTCCTTCTCCTAGAAGCCAAACGAGGATCCGGATCGCAGTTGATCCGGCCACACCTGTTCCTGCATATAAGCTAGACAAGTGTCTCCGACTTATTCCTTGAGTCAGACGAGACAATGTTAGGCGACCCCCCTGGTCCGGGTTACTCCGTGATCCGGCCTGCCTTGAGGTGACTCGGCAAGATCCGCTGACCTTGCCGAACCTCGGCTAACTCGGCCCTTATACCGGAGTGACCCTACCCGGGTTATCCCCAACATTAGTCCCGCTGGTGTGGCCTTAGTGGCCTTGGTCGCTAAGGCCGCATCAGTTCATTCAGATCAAGCTTGGACGTTTATTTCGGGTTAACTTTTGTCTCGGATTATATGGATTTATGTTCCTTCGACGCTCCAAGTTTTCACTTGCCCGGGTCACCACTTTGGCTCGGATCGTTGGTTTTACTTTCCTCCGACGGTTCAAGTTTTCACTTGCCGGGTTACCACCGTGGCTCGGATCCGGCCTTGCTTCCTTCTCTCAGACGCCAACCCACGTAATGGTTAATCATTACGTTGCCTTATTTTAAGGGCCTCGCAAGAACCGCCGCAAGAAATGTCGATGATTATCGCGGCGGGGTTACGCCACGTCTGTCTCTCTCGTTTACCGCAATCGCATGTCGTGTCATTGGATCACATTTACTGCGGCCCCGGTGTGGCTCCTCTCGATTGGTCGATCTTGGAGATACACGGCCACATCGTGTGGTTTTCTGCGTATACGATCCCACTCGTTGATGACGGGCGGTTAAATAGGGAGGGCACTCTCCTTAGAACTTTTCCATCTCCGCGCCCCCTCGCCCGCTCCTCTTCTTCTTCCTCGCAACCGCGCCGCCACCAGTGCCTGTTGCAGCAGCGCCGCCGCCGCACTTTCTCCGTTTCTCTGCACCGTAATCACCGCTGCGCCTCTATTTAGCCACGGGTCCTCGCTCTAGACCACAGAGCCACGCCGCCGCTCCAGGCGACACGGAACTGAGATGGCGGAGGAAGAGCTCATCGTTGTTGAACAGGATATGGAGGAGGACGCCTTGGCATCACAAGGGCGTGGGCCTCTGGTCTGCGAGGATGACATCGCCTGCTCTCACCGGACCCACAGATTCCCGGGCGTCGCTGCTCGTCTCCCTCCTGAGCTGCCCCTCACCCAATCCGGCGAATTTGTTGTTTTCTTATCCCATTTCCAACGAGGATTTGGGCTTCCGTGAGTGATTTCTTCGGGACTGGATCCGGACCTATCACTTGCAACCACATCATCTCGTGAACGCCATCACCTCTCTCCGCTTCGTTTCTTCGATCGAGGGCTACACCGGCTATGGCCTCTGAAGGAGCTGTGGATCCGGTTCTTTGGCCTCCGTCGCAACGTGGTCCCCAACATCCACGTCGAGTCGGAGGACAAACAGCTAACTCAGTTCGGAGCTGCCTCGATCTTGCCCCGGAGGTATTCAATCTTTCCTCGGGTCACCGGGCTTGACTCCTGCAAAGGGTGGGCCTGGACCTTCTTCTACGTCCGGAATGAAGGCACGGAAGATTTGATCCGGTTGATGCCCTACGCTCCGGGTCCCCCTGACACGGATTTCTGGGAGGAGGTTGCCAGGAAGCCTACAACCCTGGCCAACCAAGTGAACAAAAGGTTTGCGGAGCTGAAGAAGCTCGGATTGCGCAACGAGGATGCCATGATCACATTCGTGCGCAACCGAATCTCTCCCCTTCAGCGGCGCACTCACAAGTTGTGCCATATGAGCTTCGCCATGACCCCAACCGAACCTCCTCGTTCGAGTTGAGCAATACGGAGATCTTCCGCGGGGTCAAGGCTCTTTTCACCACCCATAAGGACTTCTCCGCCGAATGGACGTGGGGAATTGAGCATTACTGCCGTGACAGGCTCCCTCCCAGTAAGCAGCTGGGTAAACTTATCTCGGATCAATTTCATGTCGGCTCTTATCACATTCTTGACTTTGCTCCTTGTGCTTTTTCTCACTGCTTTCTCAAAGAAACCTCGAGGATGGCGGATCCGACCCTTAAGTGGGCCCCGGACCGAGAAATTCCGGACGAGGAGGAGCCGGACCAGGAGATGTTCCTCCCCACACCCGATGCCACCAGACGACCCAGCGGTAAATTCTCTTCTCTTAGAGATTGGCCCGACAATGAGGATGACTCAGATATCGATGTGATTGAACCCGTTGAGGCTGTCCCTCTTTCTTTTGCTTACCCGGCATCAGCTAACCCTGGTGGGCACATCCACGAGGATTCTCCACTTGCCACGGGCGAGCCTGTTCTGGTGGCGTCAAAGAAGAAGCGCGGATCCGCGTCGAGTTCTTCTTCCGAACCTTCTCAGCCTTCCAAAAGGCAAAAGAAGGCCGGAGACAAGACTGCCTCCAAACGGGCAGGCAAAGCCCCGACACGGAGGGCCCGGAAACCTAAGGAGGCCGAGACCTCGGATGCGTAAGTTCTTTTTTCACTGCGCAACACACTTCTCCCTGCTTCGGGGTAATTTCACTCCTGACATTATGTTCTCTTGCAGGGCTCCTGTGGAGGTCCCTCAGAGCGGATCAAGCATCTCCTCTCCTCTTCGGTCTAGTCCTTCCCCTCCCCTCGACGACGAGTCATGCCCGCTGAGCCCTATTCCGGAGGGCTCTGCAGCCGCTCCGGGTTCTGCAGTACCTCCTTCAGAGGGACGCAAGCTCGGATCAGGAGGGGTCGGATCGGTCGAGGCAACGACGTCCGGCACTTCGGCATTGCCGCAACCAGCAACTACTAAGTCTACCGCAACTCCAGCACCAGCATCAGCTCCAGCACCAGCCACCAAACCAGCACCTGTCCCGGCTCCGAAGAAACCAATAGCAGCTCCAGTGCCAGCCACCAAAGCTCCCGTGCCAAGTTCATCTGCCTCGTCCGAGTCATCTCAAGCTCGGCGAGGACCCACTCCAGCGGCTTCCAAGGGCAAATCCACTGTGGTCACTTCCTCCCAGCAGGCCAAAGGCAAGTCCACCTCCGTCGAGGCTGGGCAGCGAACCTTGTCGTCGATGCTTCCAAAGAAGTCATCAGCAGCGACGGATCCTCCCGCCGAGCCAGCTAATTCGCAACAGATGGTTCTTCACACTAGCCCGGCTCTTGCCCTGATTGAAAGGAAAGAAGCTCACGCCAAGGGCTTGGTGGCACCTCACATGCCCACTGGCGAACGGTACCCTCCGAGCCTCATCGAGTTTGTCATGAACTGGAATAAGGCGGAGTTCGTCTACAACGATGATCTCCCGGAAAAGTTTGGCCTAGCTGAATTTTCTGCTCAGATGAATACCGCCGCCAAGGCCATTAACCTCGCTGGGCGTATGATGGAGGTACATTGTTTCTTCTTTACATGCTGTAGATAATAACCGTTAGTCCCCGAGCCTCCGGCGGAGTAACTTGTTACTCGGCCGGATGCTCCTTAGAAGATCAACGTAGCTGCATGTAAACTTCGAATATGCACACACCTAGAGCCGGGTTAAGTTCCGCTTGGCCCGGATCTTGTACACTTCGAATATGCACACACCTAGAGCCGGGTGAAGTTCCGCTTGGCCTGGATCTTGTACACTTCGAATATGCACACACCTAGAGCCGGGTTAAGTTCCGCTTGGCCCGGATTTTGTACACTTCGAATATGCACACACCTAGAGCCGGGTTAAGTTCCGCTTGGCCCGGATCTTGTACACTTCGAATATGCACACACCTAGAGCCGGGTTAAGTTCCGCTTGGCCCGGATCTTGTACACTTCGAATATGCACCGAACTAACTATACACGCCTGTGCCTTTGTCAGGTAACTACCAACCGTCGGAGCGCCGAGTTTCAGCGCCTGCTTGATACCCATAAGACCTTGCGTGCAAAACACGTTGCACTTGGCGCGGAGCATGAAAAGAGGGGTAATTTCCTCTCTTAACACCTCATCGCTTCGTTTGTTTCTGCCGGATTAACCTCCTTATTCGGTTTTTTGTAGCTGGGGTGGAGGCTGAAAACAAGATTATGTAGAAAAACTTGGAGGAAATCCAAGGTATGTCCCCTTTTGGCCAACGTTGCTGTGGTTTCCATTCTTTCTTTTTCTTGGCTCGGCAAACATTCACTCCTCGGCTTTGCCGGGTCAACACACTATTTCAGCATCGCTTGAGGATAGTGTGCCCGTGCCTGATATGATGCTGCATTTTCTCGAACAAGCAGGACAACATCAAGCCAAGCTGAAGAAGAAGGACGATGAGCTTGCCCTCCTCCGGACCAAGGACGGCGAGATAGCCAAACTCAAGGACGAGATGGAGAAGATGAAGGCCCAACACAAAACCGAGCTCCAGAAAGTTGGCCAGAGCTTCACCGAAGAGCGTGAGCGCTTTACCCTTCAGATCTCCAAGGACCAGGATCTGCTCAAGGAATCCGAAGTCCGGCTTGGGTCGGCGCTTGCCGAGCTTGAACAACTTCGGCAGAGACGCGATAGTTGTATCAAGGAGTTGACCCGGATCCATCGCCATATCTCACGTAAGTTTCTTCGCCTTGCCCGACCTAGTTTTCTGGGTTAGCTCATATGCCTTTGCTTCAGCATCCTCCCTTTCCTTATTTTCAGATAACTTTCCGGAGGGTACTGCCATCGCCAGTGCTGCCGTTGCCAAATTCCGCCAAGAGAGGGGTACTCCCATCGCTCCTGATGGTGAGAGCATCCCCTTGGACATGGAGGACTTGTTGGTTAGCGTGTCAGCTCGGGTGGAAACTATCAAGAACTATGGAAAAGATCTCCTCGACGTTGCGGTCCGGATCTTCAACACATTCTAGCCAAGCGAGGACGCTCCGGAAAGGATCACACTCCTTGCGGAAAAATTGATGGAGATTGAGACTCAACTTGACCTCTGGAGGGAATCCGCTGGGCGTGCAGCGGCAGATACCCTTCTCCATCATATCCTTTCATGGTACGAGAAAATCGATCTGAGCCTCCTCACCCGTCGGCGCACCGGATCCAAATGGATTGATGATCCGGAGTGGGTAGCTCGGCGCCAGGCTTGCACCTACAGCCTCATCGAATATTCTCCAGTCCATGACTGGGTTGAGGGGCCGAGCTTTACGGACTCCGCGAGGAGGAGCAGATGGAGAACGTGGAGGATGGGTCGATGATGGAGAAGATGCTTCAGATATTGAAGATGTGATGATGACGCCAAACTTCCTCCTCCGCCTCCTTAGTTGAAAAACTTGAAAATTTATCGATCCCGGTATGCCGGGTGCAATTGTATGCTGAATACCTAATATTTTGCTACTATGCTTGTATGCTGGATTAACTTGGGTAGTCCCGGTTTCATTTTCTTGTTCGTCCAATTCTCCGGCTCGATCCTTATCTACCTTGATTCGGTTTTACGACTTACGAACCCGAGCTTCAAGAATCGTTTTAACAATACTGAGAAACTTTGAGGCTTGGCTCAAAATAATTCAACATAATAGCTTGAAAGTAAATACGGGGTTAGTCGAAAAAAAAACGTTAGCTGGAATAGGATCGTTTCCTTAGTAATTTTTCATGTGCTACGCAATTCCAAACTTGTTCCCTTGCTCGCCATGAAGCCAATTCTTGTTGGACAGCAGCGAGTCGAAGGGTTGGGGTTTTGGTGCTCACACATTACTAATCCAGGTTAAACGAGTCATTCCAGCTAACGATAAAAAGTAACAACAATCATTTATTAAGGCGGTCCCGAGTTATCGCCGAGGTCCGCTTATTTCATTGATAGGCTCATTGCCGACATACATACCGACATATGAGGATGACTCGGGTACATACACTCTTTAGCTAAGTGTAGAAGGGACGAAGTAGTGCTACATTCCACGGTCGCTTGGATTCCTCTCCGGACCTGTCTGCCTTGTTCTTTTCCTGTGGCTTTGCATCTATGAGATAGTAAGAGTCATTGTGCAATGCTTTGCTCACAATAAATGGTCCTTCCCAAGGGAGGAGGGGATAATTTATGCATGCCAGTGGTACGCTGTACCAACCGGAGCTCCAGATCGCCTTCCCGAAAGACTCGGGGGCACATTTTCCGGCTATGATAGCGTCGGAGATTTTGCTGATATATGGCGGATCTGGACAGTGTCAGTTCTCTCGCTTCTTCCAGCAGATCAACATCATTTTGCCGGGCTTCTTGCACTTCGGCTTCTGTGTATTGGGTGACTCTAGGCGAATCATGCTCTATGTCGGCTGGTAATACAGCTTCTGCCCCATATACCAGAAAGAACGGCGTGTAGCCTGTTGATCGATTCGGAGTGGTTCTTAAACTCCACAATACCGCTGGTAGTTCTTCTATCTAGCACCCCACTGATCTTTGCAGCGGCTCAATGAGCCGGGTTTTTTATCCCGGATAGCACTAATCCGTTGGATCTTTCCACTTGTCCGTTCGATGCGGGGTGGGCTATTGAGGCTATGTCGAGTCGGATTTTCTTATCTCGGCAGAATCATGCAAATGCTCCTTCAGCAAAATTGGTGCCGTTATCGGTTATGATGCTATGAGGATAACCGTATCTCAAGACGATGTCTTTGAGAAATGTCACAGCCGTAACCCCATCACATTTTCTTATAGGCTTCACTTCGATCCATTTTGTAAACTTGTCCACCATGACCAGAATGTGCGTCATGTTCCCTTTCTTTGGTTTGAGCAGGCCAACCATATCCAAGCACCACACAGCAAATGGCCATGTAATTGGTATGGTTTTGAGTTCCGACATAGGCATATGTGTCTTGGTGGCGTATCTTTGGCAACCATTGCATTTTCTCACCAGATCTTCGGCCTGCTCCAAGGCGCTTGGCCAGTAAAATCCATGTCGGAATGCCTTTGCCACTAAGGCCCGGGATGAGGCGTGATGCCCGCATTCTCCTTGGTGTATATCTCGGAGGATGTCAAGTCCTTCTTCCGGACCAACACACCGCCGGAGGACACTAGCTACACTCCGCTTGTACAGCTTGGAATTGATGATTGTGTAAGCTTTGGCCCTTCTCTGAGTTTGCCTGGCTAGCACTTCCTCAGTGGGTAACGTTCCATCTTTCAAGAACTTGTATATAGGCAGTGCCCAAGCTGGTACTGCTCGCGCAGGGAACATCTCCTCATCAATTTCCATCCGATCCACCGGCATAACTTCAACCGAGTCTTGTTGAATAGCCCCCGGGTCTAGCGAGGTAGTCCCCGAGTTTGCCGAGGTAGTCCCCGGGTTTGCCGAGGCAATCCCCGAGTTCGGCGCACTACCTTCCATGTCAATGTCCATGGGTTCAGCTCCGGATTCCGCGTTTTCCGGAACATAAATTGAGTCGGTTCCTGGGGACGGCCTGATAGATGGCTTTCTGAGGTGCTCCAATGCAACGCCCGGTGGAATTGCCTGTCGGGTCGAACCGAGCTTCGACAGCATGTCGGCAGCTTCGTTTTCCACGCGAGGTACATGATGAAATTCACATCCCTCAAAGTAACCCGAGATTTTCTGCACATGAAATCTGTATAGTGCCATGTTTGGATCCAGGGTGTCCCACACTCCGGACACTTGCTGTATTTCTAGATCCGAGTCGCCAAAGCAGATTATCCGTCTTATGCCAATTTCCTTTGCCACTTTGAGACCATGCACAAGAGCCTCGTATTCAGCGACATTGTTCGATGCCGCGAAATGGATCTGCAATACGTACTTGAGTTGATCCTTTTTTGGCGAGGTAAGCACAACCCCGACGCCTAATCCGGTTTTGGTCTTCGATCCGTCAAAATGCATCCTCCAATAGTTTGGATCCGGTGGCGGTGGTTCGTATTGTACCTCGGCCCAATCCACGAAAAAGTCCGCTATAGCCTGGGACTTGATCGCTTCTCTTGTCGTCTTGGCGCCATGGTGCTAGCTCAATTGCCCATTTCGCAATTCTGCCGTTCGCATCTTTGTTACCCATTATCTCGGATATGGGGGCTTCGCATATCACTTTGATGGGATGCTCCTCAAAGTAGTGCTTTAACTTCTTTGCTGCCATATAAACTCCGTATGCCACCTTGTGAAAATGCGGTAGTTCTGTTTTGAGGCAGACAATACCTCGCTCAAGTAATACACTGGTCTCTGCACCGACTTACCCTCTTCATCTCGTTCCACTACAATCACTGCACTTACAACTCGGTTGGTTACGGCTATGTAGAGCAACATTGGCTCCTTCGACAGTGGAGAAGCTAACACTGGTGCAGTGGCCAACATCTTTTTTAAGTGGGCAAAAGCTTCATCGGCCTGCGGTGTCCAAACGAATTTATCTGATTTTTTCATGAGTTGGTAGAGAGGCAGTGCCTTTTCCCCAGCCGACATACAAACCGACTCAACGACGCCAGGCATCCAGTGAACTTCTGGACGTCATTGAGACACTTCGGCAGCTCCATTCGTTCGATGGCTCGGATCTTAGTTGGATTGACCTCGATACCTCGGCTGGAGACGAGAAATCCTAGTAATTTCCCAGCCGGGACACCGAAGGTACATTTCTCTGGGTTAAGCTTCATTCAGAATCTCCTCAAGTTCGCGAATGTTTGCCTTATGTCGTCAAGGAGCGTTGCGCTTTCCTTGGTCTTGATAACCACATCGTCCACGTAAACTTGCACATTTTGACCTATTTGATCGTGCAAACATTTTTGCATACACCTTTGGTACGTTGCTCATGCGTTTCGTAAACCAAACGGCATAGTGGATAGCAATAAGCCCCGTACGGGGTAATAAACGCAGTCTTTATTTGATCATCCGGGTTCAGAGGTATCTGGTGGAAACCGGAATAAGCGTCAATAAATGACAACAGTTCACATCCCGCGGTGGAGTCGATGACCTGATCTATCCTCGGCAGCGAAAATGGATCTTTTGGACACGCCTTGTTCAGGTTCGTGTAATCGATACACATACGCCAAACCACTGCCACGTTCGGATCATCCTTCTTCTTTTCTACCAGTACCGGATTAGAGAGCCAATCCGGATATAGCACTTCCATGATAAATCCTGCTGCTAGCAACCGAGCTATCTCGTCACCAACGACCTTTCTCCTATCCTCGGCGAAGCGTCGGAGAGGCTGCTTCACCGGCCTTTCTCCGGGTCTTACATTCAAAGAGTGCTCGGCCAACTCCCTCGGAATACCTTGCAAGTCCTGTGTAGACCAAGCAAAAATATCCCGATTCTCACGGAGGAAGTTGACGAGCTCGCTTTCCTATTTGTCAGTTAGCCCGGCCCCAATCGTCACGGTACGCTCCGGAAACATGTTATCCACCGGGATCTTCTTGGTGTCCTTCGCGGCTTGAAATGAAATGCTTCCATGCGGGTTGCTTAACGCCGGCATATACTGCTGCGCGGACTGAGCTAATGCCGCCACCTCTTGGATTTTTCTTTTCTCTTGGGCAATTACGATTGACTCGGCTAGGTTAGACCCGGCTGAGGCGCACTCAATGGAACGTCGGAAATCCCCAGCGATAGTAATTGCCCCACTTGGCCCGGGCAGCTTCATCTTCAGATAACCAACGTGGCAACTTGCCATGAATTTGCCCAGCTGGTCTCCGAGTAATGCATGATACGCGCTCCGTTTACCACTTCGAACTCCAGATTTTCGGTTCGGCAGTTATCCCTCGTACCGAATAGCACGTCGACCCGGACTTTGCCTATGGGTTCGCAGGATATGCCGGGCACGATACCGTGAAAAGTTGTTCTCGTATCCTGGACCATGTTCTCCGAGATGCCCAACTTGCGCATCGTATCCGCATACATGATGTTAATGCTACTGCCATTGTCGATCAGTACCTTGGAGAATCTCACATTAATATTTGGTCCAATGAACGTCGGATCTAACACCAGTGCATACGAGCCCGGACTTGGCATAAGCTTGGGATGATCTTTAACGCTCCAGGTAATTTCCTGGTCCGACCAAGACATATACCTCGTCACTGCGGGCATAACCGCGTTAACCTCCATATGTCGGCGCTGCAAGCTTTTCCTGTCCATTTCCTCTGTTGTGAACACGCAATAGCTCTGGTGATGTTCCCTATACTCATTCCTTCCCTCATTTCTGGAATACCTCTGATCCGGTTGTTGCTAGTTTTCTACCTGATGCACTGCATCCCTTCTCTCACTGTTGTCATACCTCGGTGGAGGGGGAGGCAACATCAGTTGCTGCGTGTTTGCTCCGGAGAGCAATTGCTGCCGGAGTAACTCCTGCCGAGGTTGATCATTCCGAGGTGCCTGAGCATTCCCCGAACCACCTTGTTCTATCTTGCGCATCCACTCACATTGTCTCGTCGTGTGACCCGACGGGCTGCTCGGATTTGGCGTGTGAAACTTGCACGGCTGGTCCAACATTGACTCGTAGGTATACCTCAGACGATCTTTCTTTTCTTGCCATTGCTTCTTCTGCTCCGGAGTCCATGTTTTCTTGCCATCGTTTCGAGGAGTCCATTGCCCTCCCGTTCTCTGGCGTTGATTGCTCCCTGCCCCGGGCTGATCTTGATTCACGGCCGCAACTTGTTGCGAACCATATCGATGGTCCGGTCTATCGTCTCTCCTTTTTCCCCTGTAATCGTTCCTCCGGGATGACCCGGATCCGTCCCTCGGATAGTACTCCTCATTTGACTCGTTCGACGCGATCCTAGGTTGAGTTGGATCACCCAAAGCATAAGAATCCACGATCCGGATCATCTCTGCCAATGTGACTGGCATTTTCCTTTGCAATTTCATCCACAACTCGTTGCCGTATCTACATCCTTGTGCGAACCATGCTATAGCCTGTGACTCTATGACTCCCTCACACGAGTTTCTCATGGTACACCACCGGGTCAAGAATTCGTGGTCCGTTTCGTTAGATCTCTGCTTGCACATTGCCAGGGTCTGCGGTCTATTCGGTCTCTGATACGTACTTGAGAAGTTGTTGATGAACATTTCTTCAAAATCTATCCAGCAATTGATGCTTCCGGGTGGCAAATTATTCAGCCAAACCCTAGCTGGACCTTCCAACATTAGGGGTACATATCGTACATCCGACCTCAAGTTGCCAGTTGCAATTTTCACAGCTATTGCGTAGTTTATTAGCCAATCCCCCGGCTTTGTACTGTCGTCATACGTCTTCGTGCCCCTGGGTAATTGGAAATTGGGTACTAGCGGTTCCTTCATGATCCGGGGTCCAAAGCACGCTGGACCCGGAGGACCTTGACATTCGATCTGTTTCGACCTATACAGGCGATCCAGTTTTAGCCTAGCGTCATCCGGCATCAAATCTCTGCTTCCCAATCTCGACCCTATCACATGATAGTCCGGTCTTGCGTATCCCGCATTCATCATCTCCGAGTCTCCATCATTGTATCGGTCTTGCTCTCGTTGTGCTCCTCTATGTTGCATACCACGGCCGGCACTTTGCTCTTGCCTTGGTGCATTCCGCTGCTGCGGTTGACCCGCTTCTGCCGAGTTTCGCTGTCCGGCATTGCCGTTGGCAGCATTCCCTTGACCGACATTGCCTTGGTCGTGGTTACCTCAGCTCACACTTCGTCAATCGTCGTTTTTCCGTATCTCTTTTTCCTTTCCCGCATGCGTTGGGTCGTACGGAACGATCTGCTTGTTCCGTCTGGCCGAGGTTACTACCTCTTCTCTTCTAGGGCCACCATGAGGCGATGATGCGGCTCCAGCGGATTTCTCCGGGTTACCCATCACCGAATGGACGATTTTAGAAGCTCCAACTCTCTCCAGGTTACCTCTCAACAGCTCTTCAGTCTGCCTGTTCGCGATCCGAACCAGCTCGTTAACCCGGTCTTGCTGTCTTTGGCGGGCTTCACCCGTCAGACCCTCTAGCTCGGACGCCGCGGCATCTGCTGCTCTGAGGTTCTTCGCCGGGGTACTATACTTCGGCAACCCCATAGATAGATAGTTTTCCGAACCTTCTGGTCCATCATCACCTTCTCTGTTCATCTCGCTTATGAGGTTTCTCCCTTTTACCGTCATTGCATCAACCTTGTTCGCTTTCACGTACTCACGCATCGTCATGTTCAACGACTGCTGAGCTGCTGCTATTTTCTTTGCACCCTCCAGTATCTTTTGCCAGGTCTCCTCTAGCTCGGCCTGTGCCTGAGCCGGATCTACCACTGCTGCCACCGGGTTAGCCAAGCTATCCATAGCTTCCCTCAGCATGTTCTCGGGCCTCTCTAGCGGAGGACCCCTAGCTTTCCTTGGTGCCTTGGTGTTGCCTCCCTCTGGCGCTGGATCCTTGCTCGCCGCTACCGCGCGCGATCATCATCACCTCTGCATGGTCCGGGGAGCGAGCGATACGCGCCCCGCGAGCCATAGTGAGGGGTGGTTCCCCCGCATCGACGACGTGACGCGGATGAACGCAAGACACGTCCATGGCAACATAGACCTTGTGCGCGCCGAGCTTGACGAAGATGCCATTGCGCGGAAGGGGGCGCGTGCCGAAGCAGCCAACATTGTCGCTGACGTAGTCCAGCGCACCGAAGCGCTGAACGAGCCCGGAGACGATGCGTTCACCGGTGCCGATGAAATTTCCCGTCCGGATCTTCACCCCTGCTAGCGCCGCTAGCCCCACGGTGGGCGCCATCTATCATGGTGGTGTCACGGCAGATGCCATGGATAGGCTAAAGGTGGGGACTAATATGCGCTAGGGGAATCCAGGGAGGGATAGTAGAGTGATTCTCTACACAGAAGTTTCGTATTGATATTCAGTCTCCAAGATTACAAGTGCTCCTCGAGCTGTATTGACAAGAGGAGGAAGAATGAACTCTCTTACTCTTGCCTATTAACTAGCCCAAGAACCCTAGACCCACAAGTATTTTCCTTGCTATGTATCTGAAAAGACCCAACCCCCTTACCAGAACCCTAACCCCCCTTATATAGAGGTGGTTCGGTCCTGGCCTAGGGCATACGTGGAATATGCCCCCTCCCAAAGTAGTAACCCGACAGGGGTGCTTTTCCCCCGCGTCACACTTGCTTTAGCGACGTAGCCTCTGCGGCGCCTGCATCAGCCGACGTGAGCGTCGTCACCCTTGTCAGCCACGATCCGGTGGTCCTGCCCTTGCTTTATTCGCTCATCCAGTACGCACCAGGACTTCTTTTTGACCAGAGATATTCCTTCCTTCTCCTAGAAGCCAAACAAGGATCCGGATCACAGTTGATCCGGCCACACCTGTTCCTGCATATAAGCTAGAAAAGTGTCTCTGACTTATTCCTTGAGTCGGACGAGACAATGTTAGGCGACCCCCCTGGTCCGGGTTACTCCGTGATCCGGCCTGCCTTGAGGTGACTCGACCATCATCCGCTTTGACCTTGCCAAACCTCGGCTAACTCGGCCCTTATACCCCGGAGTGACCCTACCCGGGGTTATCCCCCCAACAGATGCTCGTTGTCTGCTTGCCTTGTCATTTTGATATGGGGATTCTTTCGTATCATCGGGCAAGGGGTACCCCGTTGGCGGTTCTCTATGATACACATGTATTTACGATGACAAGAACTTACCGTTGACTAAATTTGAGTAGCATGAGGAGCGGCCCTCGTATTCAAGGGACATGATATTTCCAACTTATACTTCGTCAAGCATATACTCCATAGTTTGTTCACTTTAACCTTAATCACTTCAAGATGCTTATGATAGAGGCAATGAGAGCTGAAAGCTAATAAGTACCATAATTTTTGGAATCTCTTTATGAAACATGAATCTCTTCTTCCTTCTATGAAGGCCTTTCTTTTACTTTTATGTTGAGTCTCCACCTTCTACCTTTATGCACCTACTTTGAGAGCATAGTGGCCATTCTTAGTTCTATCTGCATTGTCCCAATACTTGTTGATTGATGCATAGCTTTGATATTGCTTGTTTTAAACTATTTGTATCTAGTCACTCTTATGAACTTTGAAGGTCTCCTATGCATTTATCTTTGCTACTCTATGAGGGACAAGCTGAATGCCACTATGCTATGTTTTTTATGTGAAACAAACAAACGTCTTGCAAAGCATTGTTATTCATGAATATTTTGTTTATGCCTTTTAATGTTGCAACTTAGTTGATTTGTCTTATTGTTAGAACTTTGTCTTTCATGTTATGATTGAAGTACTATGATCCTAGCTATCAATGTTTTACAAATACTTTGATCAAGTTTATGATGGTGCATGTCACCTCAAAAATTATTATTCTTTCTTTTTATCACTTACCTACTCGAGGACGAGCAGGAGTTAAGCTTGGGGATGTTGATACGTTGCTAACGTATACATAATTTTTGATGTTCCATGCTTGGTTTTATCTACTTTCTTATGTTTTGTCCACACTTTGTAGTAATTTTCATATGATTTCTTGGACTAACCTATTAACAAGAGCCACAAAGTGCATTACTGCCATTTCTGCTGTTTTTGGTTTCAGGAAAGTCAGAAAATGAATATTCTCGGAATTGGACGAGACAAAAGCCAAAGTCAGTTTTTCACCGAGGGACACCCGGAGCCAGAATACGAGACGGAGAGGGGCTGGGGCCCGGCCACCCCACCTGGCCACGCGACCAGGCTTGGCCCGCGCCAGGGGGTGGTCTGGCCGCCCTAGGCACCGCCTCGGCCTCTGCTTCCGCCTATATATTGCCTTCGATACAGAAACCCTAAGGACCCGATCCAAATTCCACGAAAGAGTCTATAGCCGCCGTCATCTCCATCCCTAGATCAGGAGGGATCTAAAGCTCTTCCCGGCACCCTGTCGGAGAGGGGAATTCACGCTGGAGGCCTTCTGCATCACCATGCAAGCCTCTGGTGTGATGCGTGAGTAGTTCATCTCTGGACTCCGGGTCCATGTAGTAGCTAGATGGCTGGTTCTCCTCCTTTGTGCTATCATGTTTAGATCTTGTGAGCTCCGTTCATGATCAAGATCATTTATTTGTAATTCTGCATGTTGTGTTTGTGGGGATCCGATGGATATTGAGATGCTATTTTAGATTGATTATTGATTCTATCATGTCTTTGCTATTTGTGATCTTGCATGCTTTCCGTTGTTAGTAGCTATCTTGGCCAAGTAGATGCTAGCAACTCCAAGAGTTAGTATTTATGCTCGATAGTGGGTTCATGCCTCTGGTAATCTGGGGAAGTGACAAAAATCTCTAAGGTACTAGATGTGCTGTTGCTACTAGGGAGAAAACAACAATCCTTTGTTCATAGAACAATCGTATTGTTTACTTTACACGCAATTCATAATGCAATTATCCGTTGCTTGCAACTTAATACTGGAGGGGGTTCAGATTATAACCTGAAGGTGGATTATTAGTCATAGATGCAGTTGGATGGCGGTCTATGTATAATGTTGTAATGCCCAATCGAATCTCAAAGGAGTCAAGATGAGTAGTATATGCTTGTATGCTTTCGCGATGTTTGTCAATTGCCCCGCTGTAATTTATTCACCCAACATGTTATCTATCTTAAGGAGAGCCACCACTAGTGAACTATGGACCCCGGTCCTTTCTTTTACCATCAATCTACAATCAAATATTTACTGCTTTGTGTTTACTTTCTACAAACTATTACTTTCTTCCACTCGATACGTTTAATCCTTTGTTTTCAGCAAAACCGGTGAGATTGACAACCTCATCGCAAGTTGGGGGCAGAGTTCTGTGGTTGTGTTGTGCAGGTCTCCACGTTGCTGCTGGCACCGATAGTGTTGTTGTATTGGGAACGACAGTACCTAAGAAGGTTAGATAGAGGTGTGGGGACTAGCAGGGAAGCTATCGACGGCGTCCACAGGCGGGATTGGATACAAGCAAGCGTAGCTGGACGCAGGAAGTACCCAGGTTCGGAGCCCTCGTGGTGAGGTAAAACTCCTACTCCTACCGATCTGACTATGAGCGATATACGAACTACAAGTGCTCCTCGAGCTGTATTCTCTAGCTACTGTCTTAAATGCACTGAGACCAACCCTTTCTACTGAGGCCTTGCCTCTCCTTATATAGGTAGAGAGGCAACGGTCTTACTGGCCAATCCGACTGGTGGCCCCCACAAGTGGGTCCCAGCCGACTAGTCATCTACAGTAACCGGTACAACCATGTCCCAACAGAGTACGAGCGGTATGGCTATCGTGGGCACAGTGAACGCCGTGCAAGCCTATCGTCAGCATCGGGCCATTGTTCCCGTGTCATCCCCGCAAAGTCTTCGGTATGGCCGAGTAGTTGCCCGTCTTGTCGTCGTACAGGGCGTACCGCGCACTGTTCCGCATGTCGCCCTCTCTCTTTGATTGGTTCCGGCTACACCGCTGTAGCCGGATGCTTCTCGCCGCTCCGGCTACCTCACGATAGCCGGCCTGACTTGCCTTGTCCGGCTGCACTTGACCAGCCGGACGCGATCTGGCTGCCTGTATTCTTGTCCGGTTGGGGTATCTGGGGGTCATCCCCCGACACTAGCCCCCGAGCGTGTGTGGATTTCGCCCTTAGGTGAAATGTGCACGCGCTCCCTCTTTGTTTTTGAATTTCTAACGCCGGCCACGCATGCACGCGCCATCATTACTCTGCGGCGGGCAGTGTAACGTCCCGTCGCACGTCGCCTCAGGAAACTGCCACCTGACGCTTCGGTTCTTGCACCGGGATCTTCTGCGCACCCCACTGATGACCCACAAGTATAGGGGTGTATCACAGTATTTTTGATAAGTAAGAGTGTCGAACCCAACAAGGAGCAGAAGGTGCTGGCTAGTGGTATGGATCAGGAATTCTCTGCAAATACTTAGCAAACAGATTTTTAGGGGTTTTCGATAAAGCAAGTAAACAAAGTACGAGTAAATGAAAGACAGTAAGAATGAATGCAGCAAGTGGCCCAATCCTTTATGCAACAAAGGACAAGCCGGTTGTATTTCTATAGATGACCAAACGTTCTCGATGACACATGGGAAGACTGTCAAGTGCTTTCGCTTCATATAGTCGATTAATCTTCTTTAGCTTGCTAAGTGTTGTGTGGGTGAACCTGTGCTAATGTACCGCCCCATCCAAGACTAATACATACTTGTGATTAAACCCCTTGCAAACATCCGTAAGTACAAGAAAGTAATTAGGATAGAAACCTAACCACAACTTTAAACTCTAAGACCCTTACGTCCCTTGTGCACTGGTTTCCTAACGGGGGTTCAGGTTTCTGTCACTCCGGCAACCCCTACAATTAGTAGCCAAATACACAATGCATTCCCCTAGGCCCTTATAGGTGAAGTGTCATGTAGTCGACGTTCACATGACACCACTAGAAGAAGTACACCACAACTTAAATAACAATCTATTGAATCTTTCTCAACGCAACTCCACTACTAACAACAAGACTTCTCCCATGTCCTCAAGAACAAAACGAACTACTCACAAGACATCATATGGATCTTGATCAGAGATGGAATAATGATGTATAACAATCTTAACATAAACAATAATTCAATGGTTCACTCAATAGCATCAACTACAAAGAGTAATCAACACCGGGAAAGTTTCCCCTATGAACTATGCAAGATTCAACGCAATTGTTGCAGCAATATGGAGATGGTGATGAGGGTGCTGATGGTGATGATGGTGGTGATGATGATGATGATGATCCCGATGAAGTCCAACTTGATGGTGGTGTTGATGGTGACGATCTCCCCTCTCTGGGAAGGAATTCCCCCGACAAAAATCTGTCTGCCAGAGAGATCTTTCTCTCTTGGTGTTTTCCGCCCCTCAGAGGTGGCGGAATCTTTCTGTGGTCGCTCCCCAAGTCTTAGGGTTTCGTGGGGATGATATACGCCAGAGGAGAGATGCTGGAGTGGGCCAGGGCGGCCACACCACTCCCAGGCGCGGCCTGGGCCTGCCCGCGCCATGGGGTGGTGTGGCCCCCCTGTGGCTCACCTCCACTCCATCTTCTGGCATCCCGAGTCTTCTAGAAAAATAGGATTTTCCGTATATTTTCCCGGATTTTCTGATCTTCGCGAATTTTGCCTCCAAACAGCACCTTTTCCATCAGAATCCTGACTGCAGCGGTCCATGCTCCAAAAGTCATCAACCATGCAAAAAGAGATGAAATAACATAAGTATCACCTCTCAATAGGAAATATATCAATGAATAATAGTGAATTAAGACATAGAATAGTGATGCAAAATGGACGTATCAACTCCCCCAAGCTTAGACTTTGCTAGCGAAACTGAGCTCAATAAACATGACCTCAGGTTTATGGAGTGAAGAGTCGATAAAAGAATACGGACAAGAAGCATCACATTCATCAAAAGCATAGATCATAATAGAAGACAACTCACTATTATATAACTAAACTTGCAATGAGTAAAGGAAACACAATAAAGATACATAGAGTAAATCATAATTGGTAATGGCAAACTTAGCTCTTGGTCGAAGAATAGTTGATAATTTGCTGGAGTTCACAAATAGCTGGTTTTCAAAGAAAGCTTTCAAAGTAGTAAACTTCAAGATAAGAGCAATGTGCAAAACAAGGAACATAAGACATGATTGAATAAATCATCATATGAATGAATGAAACACACCAACTCAAAATACTTGCTGAGATAGAGAGGAAGTAGGTTTACTGACTCAATCTACAAAGTAAAAGAAAGGCCCTTCACAGAGGGAAGCAGGGATTGCAAGTCTCATAAAGAGGTCCCAAAAATTATGATACTTACTAGCTTTCAGCTCTCATTGCCCCTATCATAGGCATCTTTAGGTGATTAAGGTGAAAGTGAGGTCCAATCTGAGTTATATGCTTGACAGACTATAAACTGAAAATCCCAAGTCCCTTGAGTACGAGGGCCGCTCCTCATGCTACTCAACTTTAGTTACCGATAAGTTCTTGTCATCGTAAGTATGTGCGTATCATTGAGAACTGCCAACGGGGTACCCCTTGCCCGATGATACGGAAGAATCCCCATATCAAAATGACAAGGCAAGCAGACAATGAGTATCTCAACAATCTTCTTATTTACCATGGGAAAATGGTGCTTTTTTCTCTCTTTCCTCTTTTCATAGTATCTCTTTTTTTCTTTTCTTTTTCTCAATAGCTATCTCTCTATTTTTTTATAAGAAGAATGCTTCATAGATATCATTATGGTTACGCTGCAGGTTTCCACCATGTCAGCATGGATTAGACCAGTGGCCCAGGCGTTTCTCTAACACACATACATAACTCCATGGACTTACAAGCTCCCCTTTTATTTCACACCGACGACATCCGCAAACAAAAGAGCAAGGTATCAACTGGGTATATATTTACAAGTGTTGAAAGCGTTCCCCGTGACAGCACGGATCTGCTAATCCCCAACCTATAATTTGCAAGCATATAACTTTCATGGAGAGTTCACAATGGTTCAGGTTTATTAAGTGCAAGAAAGTAAAGTGTGCCATCAAGTTCGTGAGAGCTTTAATCACTAATTTTCGCATAACAAGTTTAATTTGGGAGGTAGACAAAACAAGAATTTACTTGGAATAGCAATAATGCTACTAGGTAGGTATGGTGGACACAAATGGCAAAGGTTTTGGTTTAAAGGAGGTGGATGCACGAGAAGAAATCCCTCTCAGTACAAGTTTTTGGCTAGCAAGGCTGGGTAGCAAGTATAAGAGTTGAAGGAAACAAACAAACATACAAATGATAAAGACAAACATGCAATCTTCCTTGGAAGCACAAAAGATCTTAACTAGAGAATACTAGACTTATGAGCAAATCAAGAAAGAAAGATGATGAAATTATTTTTCTTTAGAGTACTTCTATCTTTTTCTTTTCAACTCTCAAAAAGGTGTTGCTACTAACCGAGCCAGGTTTGCCAAAACCAACTAAATTATCTCAATGATCCCAAAGTGCTACCAATACTAACAACAAGATCAATCATATAATCACGAATTGAAAACTAATATAAGCTATGCAAAAGAGTGAATGATAGAACTTCTCATTAATATTCCATAACAGAAACTCACACCAAGGGACACAAATCTAACGAGAGAGGGGACACTTCCATAATGCAAACCATACTACATAATAACTCCTCTATTCAAGATATGACTCTACTAAAAAGGTAAAAAGATAGAAGATAGTGATATGATACCGCGGCACTCCCCCAAGCTTGGAACAAACCAAGGGCATGCCAAACCTGATGAAGAATTACTCCTTTGGTGGTGGTGGTATCCTCTCGATGAGCTCTCTGATCAGTTTCCCCAAGTCCCCAATCTCGAAGGTGAGATTACGAATAAGCTGCGAGTTTTGCTCAATGCGGCTCATGATCATGTCGGGTTGAGAATTCCAGCTCTTGCTATTCTTTCCCCACTCTTCCTCCTTGAAGTCTTCTTTTCCTGCATGGCTAGAATGAGGCAAATCCCAATTGGAGGGTACTTCTCCTTGGGCATATTCTGGTATTGATGCTCATGGATAAGAGTGTGGAAAGGATTCTTGGTGCATGGAGGAAGTGACCAGGGATCTGAAGGGTGATGAGGAGGCTTCCCTCCAGTGGCTGGGTTTGCCACCACTCCAATGCTTGCAATGGTGGTGCCGGTATGCGGACGTTGGCCTTGCTCCTCTTCACCTTCACTCTTGATATCCTTCTCCTTCTCGGGGTCTTGGAGGTCTTCCCCCATGGGCTCCTTCCCTTTATCCTTGGCGGACACCATTGTGCTTCTAAGCTTTCAAAGAGTATGTCCTGACAAGAAACAGATCGAAACAAAACACGATGAAAACATGATATACGGACCTCGGAAGATCCGGGGGGTTATATATTACGAAGTTTCATGTCAAAAGGAAGGTACTGGGAGAAAACGGGTCAGAGGCAGAGTCCTGGGTGGCCTCACCACCTGGTGGCACGGCCAGGGGTGGGCCCGCGCCATGGGGTGGTGTGGGCCACCCTGGCTCCGTTTCCATTCCTTTTTCGCTTCGTAGCTTTCCTTATTGACTGAAAACTACAAAAATATAGTTGGATTGTATTTTCGCGGAACTATTCTTACCAGAACTGTTACCTAGTTGGAAACGGACTCTGCAGGTCTCTGAATTTGGTATTTAGTGGATCCTTCCGGAGTCATCACTTGAATATCATCGATATATTCATCTTCATATACTTATTACTTGAGTCATAAAACCCTTCTCTTCCTTATTACACATTGTCTCCACTTCCTGGAAATTTCTTTCACACAAAACTTCACACAGTTCTCATTAGCAACATTAGTATAAGTGAAGTGATAAAACCTTTTGAGTCCAACTTCAACTTAAAACCATCAAAACAAAAGCTACTGTAGCAACTCCTTCCGAAAACCCAAAAAGAATTCAAAAAGGAAATCGAATAAAGAAGCAAATGCAAGATTGGCTAAATCTGTCAAAACAGACCAGCAGGTAAAGATCAATTTTTTAGAAAATCTTATGTTGCTCAAATCAAAAAGTGCAAAGCTAACGAAAGTTAAATAACAACCTGGGGCTGAAGCAAAAAAAATTACAGCTCAATCCGACATACAGAGATCTCTCATGATTTTTTACGGTGAAGCACAAAAATCTGTTTCGGGACATCAACTTCCCCAAATCTTACTTCTCTCTCATTAGAGGTTGATCTTGACACAAAAACCAAACAAAACGGATAAGGAGCGTTTATTACCGAAGTAATAACTTCCAAGACTCAAAGAAACAAAAACAAACTAAAAGCAAAAGCAAATTGGGTTGTCTCCCATAAAGCTCTTTCTTTATAGCCATTAAGATGGGCACGATAATTGTGAAGAATCTCTCATAGGGATATGATTTGAAGCGAAAGAGAGCATTAAGAAGCAAAAACACCCACATATTTAAGTTTAACCCACTTCCTATGCAAGGGGATTTTGTAAACAAACAAGTTGTTGAAACCATAGGAAACTTGCATAAGAAGGCAAAAGAAGTGCAACATAAAAACTTTCAGCATAAAACGGGGAAACTTGATATTATTAAGATGCATAAGAACACTTTTCCCTCTCTCA
The DNA here is from genome assembly GCA_023614405.1 of Avena insularis. Classification (NCBI taxonomy): domain Eukaryota; kingdom Viridiplantae; phylum Streptophyta; class Magnoliopsida; order Poales; family Poaceae; genus Avena; species Avena insularis. The sequence goes on along the minus strand of CM042696.1, from coordinate 85,490,758 downwards.
CAATAACTTTCAGTATCATGCATAAACTTAAAAATATAGCTATCACAAGGACTATCATAGCAATGATCACTTATTCTAACAGAAAACACGGGAATACTAGCTCTCATAACACTACTTTGTGAAACAATATTAGAGGTATCCTTACAAAGGATAGGGTATCCCTCTTTTTCATACTTAGTGACAAAGTCTTTCACACTTGCTATTATAGGTTCATCAACCATTTTTTTATCAGGTTCAACAGCTTTATTCATACTTTCATCAACCATACTAGCTATCATAGAATGTTCCTTTACCTTAACTGGAAAAGGCATTTTCTCAATATAAGGTTCAGGTAAAACATGATCACCAGTATAAACTTCAGTATTTCTTGCAGGAACACTCTTAGCAATATCTTTATAAGGTTCATGATACTTATTCCACTTCTTTTTAGGCACTTCAATATAAGAAGCAAAAGCCTTGAAATAAGAAGCAATAGCTTGAGAGTCTAGACCATAAGCATTTTTGATATTTTGAAAGTCGTAAGTTCCCATGAAAGATTCAATGCATTCATAATCATAATTTATACCTGACTTTCTACCTTTGTCATTCTCCCAAGCTTCAGCATTGTCTTGAATATGGTCCAGAAGATCCCATTTAGCTTCTTCTTCCATGCGAGTGAATGATCCAGCACAAGAAGCATCCAATAAATCTTTATCATGTAGAGGGAGCCTTGCATAAAAGTTATTGATAATAATATTGTTTGGGAGCTCATGAATGGGACATTTGAGCATTAGTAACTTCAATCTCCCCCAAGCTTGAGCTGTACTCTCTCCATCAAGAGGCCAAAAGTTGTATATTTGATTCCGATCTTTATGAATCTCACTAGGAGGATAAAACTTTGAATAAAAGAGAGGCACTATTTCCTCCCATTCCAGAGCTTGACCATTTTTCAGCAGCTTATACCATTCCTCAGCTCTTCCTTTTAGTGATAATGAGAATAACTTCTTCTTAACTTGATCTGTAGTAATACCTACACACTTGAACAACCCGCATAATTCGTGTATAAAGAGTAAATGATCACTGGGATGGACAGTTCCATCCCCAACATAGTAGTTATCCATAACACGATCAATAATTCTTGTAGGTATTTTGAAAACATCTTTCTCAGCAGGTGGTGGCTTATCTACTACCTTTGCAGTGGTAGTAGCATTACCAAATAAGAAACTCAGCGAATTATCCATAACAAAAATAAAGCAACTAGCATAAGTAAACAATACTCACAGTAGAAGTTTCCTTTACTAGTTCCACTCTCCAATAGCGCTTCAGTCCCCGGCAACAACGCCAGAAAATAGTCTTGATGACCCACAAGTATAGGGGGTGTATCGCAGTATTTTCGATAAGTAAGAGTGTCGAACCCAACGAGGAGCAGAAGGTGCTGGCTAGTGGTATGGATAAGGAATTCTCTGCAAATACTTAGCAAACAGATTTTTAGGGGTTAAACAAAGTACGAGTAAATGAAAGACAGTAAGAATGAATACAGCAAGTGGCCCAATCCTTTATGCAGCAAAGGACAAGCCGGTTGTATTTCTATAGCAAACGTTCTCGAGGACACATGGGAAGACTGTCAAGTGCTTTCGCTTCATATAGTCGATTAATCTTCTTTAGCTTGCTAAGTGTTGTGTGGGTGAACCTGTGCTAATGTACCGCCCCATCCAAGACTAATACATACTTGTGATTAAACCCCTTGCAAACATCCGTAAGTACAAGAAAGTAATTAAGGTAGAAACCTAACCACAGCTTTAAACTCTAAGACCCTTACGTCCCTTGTGCAATGGTTTCCTAAGGGGGTTTAGGTTTCTGTCACTCCGGCAACCCCTACGATTAGTAGCCAAATACACAATGCATTCCCCTAGGCCCTTATAGGTGAAGTGTCATGTAGTCGACGTTCACATGACACCACTAGAAGAAGTACACCATAACTTAAATAACAATCTATTGAATCTTTCTCAATGCAACTCCACTACAAACAACAAGACTTCTCCCATGTCCTCAAGAACAAAACGAACTACTCACAAGACATCATATGGATCATGATCAGAGATGGAATAATGATGTATAACAATCTGAACATAAACAATAATTCAATGGTTCACTCAATAGCATCAACTACAAAGAGTAATTAACACCGGGAAAGTTTTCGCTATGAACTATGCAAGATTCAATGCAATTGTTACATCAATATGGAGATGGTGATGAGGGTGATGATGGTGATGATGGTGGTGGTGATGATGATGATGATCCCAATGAAGTCCATCTTGATGGTGGTGTTGATGGCGACGATCTCCCCTCTTCGGGAAGGAATTCCCCCGGCAGAAATCTGCCTGCCGGAGAGATCTTTCTCTCTTGGTGTTTTCCGCCCCGCAGAGGCGGCGGAATCTTTCTATGGTTTCTCCCCGAGTCTTAGGGTTTCGTGGGGATTATATACACCAGAGGAGAGAGGCTGGAGTGGTCCAGGGCGGCCACACCACTCCCAGGCACGGCCTGGGCCTGCCCGCGCCATGGGGTGGTGTGGGCCCCCTGTGGCCCACCTCCACTCCATCTTCTGGCATCCTGAGTCTTCCGGAAAAATAGGATTTTCCGTATATTTTCCCGGATTTTCTGATCTTCGTGAATTTTGCCTCCAAAGAACACCTTTTCCATCAAAATCCTAACTGTAGTGGTCCATGCTCCAAAAGTCATCAACCATGCAAAAAGAGATGAAATAACATAAGTATCACCTCTCAATACGAAATATATCAATGAATAATAGTGAATTAAGACATAGAATAGTGACGCAAAATGGACGTATCACCCACGTCTGTACACGGGATCTAGGGCAGCGGTTGGGGATGCCTTCCCTAGCCGGAACGACGAGCCGGCCGCCGATCCCCACGCGGAGGTTGACGAGGAGGAAGAGGCCGCGTTGGCCTCCGATCCGGCACATCGCCTTGTGACGGACAGTGACTCTAGCCAGTCTAGCGCTGGCGGGAGTGGCTCCAGCCGCTCCAGCGCCAGCCGGCCTGCCGCGGAGGAGCCGGCCCCCAAGAGGAGCCGGACCAGCACCCTTCCGCCGAGTTGCCTTGGCCGGAAGAAAGGGTCGCCTCCGGTGGTACAGGGGTAAGTTCTTCTCTGGGCGCCTTTACTATTTTTTGCTTCTTTCGTTTGCCTTTGGCTTACATGCTTCATTTTCCTTCTTCTCTTCTTTTGTCTTTTTAGCACGCTGGTCTCCTTTGGAGCCGCGAGCCCGGCATGAGCGCCGACTGGGTCGCCACCTCGCGCCCCGGCCACGTTTGTCTCCGCCCCTCCTTCCTCCGAGGCACCGACTCCGCCGCCGCCTCGAGCTGAACCGGTTGCCTCAGCCGGAGCGGAGGGTCCTCAGCCAGACGTGGTGGTCCAGCCGGAAACGGTTGAGGCCACCTCGCAGGGCGGGGACGGCTCTTCTGCGGGAACACGGAGGGCGGTAACCGGCAAGGAGCTCGTGGTTGTCGGCGACGACAACTCCGAGGACGAGCCGGGGGAGGAGTGGAGGACAGTGGTGGTCGCCACAAAGGAGTCCCTAGCCGCCAACACCGTGAACGACGACGCCTCCTCCACCGCCTCGCTGACGGATCTCGCCGCCACCCTCGAACTGGCAGTGAAGGAGATCCGGCTGCTGGACGCTGCAACTGGCGGGAACTGGTCCTTGGAGCAGAAGCTTGTTGCTGCCAACAGAACCTCCTAGAGTAAGTTTGCTTCATCCGGAATCATCATTTTTTTGATGATAGCCGGTTTTGTCGCAGCTATCCTTGTGTGCGCTCAGTGCGAGATCGATCGCTTGAAGAAGGCGAACAATCGGCTGAGCAAGTCCAACTCCCTGCTGCGGCTGCAGAACAAGGATTGGCACGCCAAGGTAGACGGTCTGGAGGCCACCGTCAAGGAGCGCGACGCCTCGCTCGCCAGCCGGGTTGATGCCTTCAACCTTCTCGAGGCCTAGAACAAGGACCAAGAGAAGGAGATCAAGCGGCTGGCGACGAAGGAGAAGGCCCTGGTGGAGGAACTGATGCAAGTCGGTCATACAGCTAAGGGTAAGTTCCCTTTTTCCGTCTCCTTTGTCTTTCCGGATCTGACTATCTTTTTTTTGATAGCGTTTTATCCCGGCATAGACCTGCTGGCGTACAACTGGCTGCAGGAGAATTGGCCCGGAGCACAGCCGACAGCCCAGGAGCTCGTCGTCCTTCTCGGCGAGGAAGCTGCCAAGCTTCGCCAAGCGGCGCAGGCCATCTTCTCGTTTCTGTGGCCGGACGCTCTAGTCCAGGAAATGATGGCGCAGCTAGCCGCGAAGGTGGGGGAGGTACCGGCTGCCGTGGACTGGCTACAGGACATGGCGGCGCGAGCCGGAGCTGAGATGGCTCTGGCTCTCATGCTCTCGTGGTACATGGACGCCCGCGTCGAGAAGATCGATGGAGGCTTCCGCGCCGACACCGATCTTGCCGCCATCCGCCAGGCTCATCCGGAGCTCTGGGGCTCCGCCATCAAGATCGCCGACTACGTGGACCCCGACGACGTGCTCACCGACTCGGAGTCCATCGGTACTCCGGATGCGGAAGCTTCGACGTAGCCGGCTGGGGATGCCGGAACCGGGTCGGCCACAACGCCTCCTCCTCCGCCTGAGGCTGCTGCCAGCCAAAGCGCTCCGCATGGCAAGGGTCCTGCTGTTTAGTTATTGCCCAGGGATGCCGGGTGTATTTGTTTATCTTGTCTTGCCTTGAAACTTGTCTGTCTGTACCGACTGCCTCTGGCGCCGGGTAAACTTATGGGAGCTTCATCTCCCCTTTCTTTTTAATGTCGATTTGAACTAGTTTGGTTTGCCTTCAACTTGTGCGTTCTGTATGCTCCTTGAAATATTTTGCTGATTGACTTTATCCGGCTGACTTCGCACGGCTAAACGCCTTTAGCCGGGGGAACTGCAATTCTAGTGGGGGCGCGCTAGCGCACCCACCTGGTGTAGCCCCCGAGATTCGGAGTAGCTGGCATAGCCAGGTATTTCGAATCTTCCTTCTTTCCTCAAGTCCTCTAACTTTATCCGACTAGCCGCATCCTAGTCGGTTGCTTCCGCTGGCTGAACGCCTACAGCCCCGGGAACTAACATTCTAGTGGGGGCACGCGAGCGCACCCACTGGGTGTAGCCCCCAAGATTCGGAGTAGCTGGGGTAGCCAGGTACTTCGAATCTTCTTCGTCTTCTCTTGCTCCTGCCCATGCCCTCACCTGGGCTCCAAATATCCGGCTAAACACCCTTAGCCGGTCGGGAAACTACAAGATTCCACTAGGGGCGCGCGAGCGCACCCAGTGGGTATAGCCCCCGAGATTCGGAGTGCTTGATGAAGGCAAGGACTTCGAATCTTCTTCTCTTTTCTTCCCGAATTCCAACTCAAAGTAATCGTACAAAATATACATGCACATACATTATCACATGTTAATAGGTTAGTCTGCTAAACTGTAGCCGGAAGGCAGATTTGTTTTTTGAAAACTAGCTTGCGCCTTTCTATAATTTTTGATGTTCCATTGCAAATGTATCTATAATTTTTGATGTTCCATGCTTGGTTTTATCCACTTTCTTGTGTTTTGTCCACACTTTGGAGTACTTTTCATATGATTTCTTGGACTAACCTATTAACAAGAGCCACAGTTGCTACTGTTTCTGCTGTTTTTGGTTCCAGGAAAGTCAGAAAATGAATATTCTCGGAATTGGACGGGACAAAAGCCAAAGTGCCTATTTTTCTGGAAATCATCAGATGCCATAGTTCGAGACGGAGAGGGGCCAGGGGGCCACCACACCACCTGGCCGTGCGGCCCAGCCTGGCCCACGCCAGGGAGTGGTGTGGCCGCCTCCGGCACCCCCTCGGCCTCTCCTTCCGCCTATAAGATGCCCTCAGGACGAAAACCCTAAGTGCCCGATCAAAAATCCACGAAAGAGTCTGTAGCTGCCGTCATCTCCATCCCTAGATCGGGTGGGATCTAAAGCTCTTCCCGGCACCCCGCCGGAGAGGGGAATTCACCCTGGAGGCCTTCTTCATCACCATGCAAGCCTCTGGTGTGATGCGTGAGTAGTTCATCCTTGGACTATGGGTCCATGTAGTACCTAGATGGCTGGTTCTCCTCCTTTGTGCTTTCATGTCTAGATCTTGTGAGCTCCGTTCATGATCAAGATCATCTATTTGTAATTCTGCATGTTGTGTTTGCGGGGATCCGATGGATATTGAGATGCTATTTCAGATTGATTATTGATTCTATCATGTCTTTGTTATTTGTGTTCTTGCATGCTTTCCGTTGTTAGTAGCTATCTTGGCCAAGTAGATGCTAGCAACTCCAAGAGTTAGTATTTATGCTCAATAGTGGGTTCATGCCTCCGTAACTGGGAAGTGATGAAATCTCTAAGGTACTAGATGTGATGTTGCTACTAGGGAGAAAACAACAATCCTTTGTTCATAGAACAATCGTATTGTTTACTTTACACGCATTAAATAAAACAATAATGTTGCTTGTAACTTAATCTTTGGAGGGGTTCGGATGATAACCTGAAGGTGGATTATTAGTCATAGATGCAGTTGGATGGCGGTCTATGTATAATGTTGTAATGCCCAATCAAGTTCCAAAGGAGTCAAGATGATTAGTATATGCATGTATTGCTTTCTCGATGTTTGTCAATTGCCCCGCTATAATTTGTTCACCCAGCATGTTATCTATCTAAGGAGAGCCACCTCTAGTGAACTATGGATCCCGGTCCTTTTTCTTTTACATACAATCTACAAACTGTTTACTGCTTTGTGTTTACTTTCTACAAACTATTACTTCCTTCCATTCGATACGTTTAATCCTTTGTTTTCAGCAAAACATGGTGATATTGACAACCTCATCGCAAGTTGGGGACAGAGTTCTTTGGTTGTGTTGTGCAGGTCTCCATGTTGCTACTAGCACCGGTAGTGCGCCCTGCCAAGGCTCAGCTAGCAACACATTTGGGGTGTTTCCTTGCTCCTACTGGTTCGATTAAACCTTGGTTTCATAACTATGGGAAACTTGCTGCTGTACTCATCATACGTTCCTCTTGGGGTTCCCAACAAGCTCTACATCAACATTGCACCAGCACTTTTCTGGCGCCGTACACTGAGCCATCAAGCATTTTATGGCGCCGTTGCCGGGGAGTCAAGGACATCTTCACAAGGGGAGTCCCTCATAACCAATGTATTTACTTTGTTATTTTTGTTTTGCTTAGTTTCTTTTTGCTTTGTTTGCTTGTTTCTTTATCAAAAACACAAAAACTTAGTTTTACTAGTTTGCTTTCTTTATTGAAAACACAAAAAAAAAAATATTAGTTCCTATCTGAAGTTGCTATTATGTCTAGGCTTGCTCCGATCACTATGTCACCCGAGGAAATGATTTTCACTTTTAAACAAGGAATTGAGGAAAGTTTTAAAGAAGCTTGGTCTAGAATCTCTGATCTACATGAAAAAACTGAGCCTAAAATGACTCAAAGCTTGTCCCTTAGCAGTTTTTACCTTGGAATTGCTCTTTGCTATAGATATGCTTTAGATGCTGTTGTGGGAGGAGATTTCCTCCAATGTAATGAGGATGATGCTATAAATGCTATAAATAAATTGATCCTCACTTACAACTTGCCTAGCCAAACTGATATTTCTTTCGCAAGAATATTTGCTAGATTGAACACTTTTGAGACTAGCACTACTAGCTTAGAATATTACTATAATACGCTTAGGGAGCATCACAATTATGTCCCAATAAATTCTGAACCATCAAAGTGGCTCCCTACAGTAAAGATTGAGATAAACACTGAAACTTTTCAAGCTCGTTGTGATATCATGTCTAAATTTTGTCTTATGCCCAAAGATATTTATGAATCTTTGAATCTTTGGGGGCTTACTGAAGGAGGAAAAAAATATCTCTTGCTAATAATGCTACCATATTACCTATTGGAATAGCTGAAGGAGTGTTTACAAAGATCCTTGGGAAAATGATTTCTACTGATTATCTTGTTATTGAATGTGCAGGAAAATGACAAAGTTACACTTGGAAGGTCCCTATTAGAACTTCTTGGAGCAATAATAGATGTGGGAAAGGGGACCATGCACCTTTCTTCTCCACCAAACAATCATATTTTCCCCAAGGTTAAGAATAAAAGTAAGAGAGGGAAGGGCAAGAAATTTGGTCTTAATGCTTCTTCATTTGAGAACACTTGATTCTTTTTCTTGCTTCTTATGCCTAATTTAAAGGCGTTAAAGAAAAGTACTTATTAGGAGATAACCCAAAAGTTTTAGATGAGTCTTGGAAGTTATTACTTCAGTAATAACCGCTCCTTATCCTTTTTATTTGCTTTTTGTGCCAAGAGTAACCTCTAATGAGAGAGAAGTAATGATTGGGAAAGTTGCTATCCCGAAACAGATTTCTGTGCTTCACCGTAAACATTCGTGTAAAATATCTAAAAGTCTTTTTGAGACGTGATTTTTTGTGCTTCTGCCCCAGGTTGTTATCTAACTTCCATTTAGTTCAACACTTTTTGATTTGAGCAACAGAAGGTCTTCGAAAAAATTCGTCTTTACCTGGTGGTCTGGTTTGACAGATTTCTGCCATTTTTTGCATTTGCTTCTTGTTGGTTCCTTTTTGAGTTCTTTTGGGGAATTGAGATTTTTGAGGGAAGTGCTACAGTAGCTAGTGTTCTAATGGAAGTTTATTTGGTGTTAGAACTGAACCTTAAGACTTATTTATCTTGAGTGCACTAATGTTGCTAATAAAGATTGTGTGAAGTTTTGTATGAAGGAAAAATTTCAGGTGTTTGGAAGGAATGAGTAATGAGATGAAGGATGGACTAAAGCTCAAGCTCGCATGTCACCCCAAGAAATATCCAAGAAGTACAAGCGTCAAAGCTTGGGGATGCCCAAGGCATCCCCTTCTTCATCAATAAAAAAATTCCAGGTTTCTTCCAAACGCTTCATTTTTATTGTTTCATGCACAGTTATGTTGTTCTTGGAGCATCTTCTTTTCGTTTTCGTTTTGGTTTTTTGTTTGCTGAATAAATTGGTTGGACCCCCTCTTTCTTACATTGGTTTGCAAATAGTTTGGTTTGGTTTGGAAAAGAGTAGGAAAGTTCATACTTCTGTGGTAAAAAGAGCTTGTTTTTGATTGTGGCCTATGCTTTGTCATGCCATGCTTGATATTGTTTTGGCTTTATGCTTAGTATTATTTGTTTTAGCATGACTTGTTATAAACAATTGAGATTGCTTAATGTGCCTTGGATGAATCATGCATTGTTTTTGCATATTAAAGCATAGTATAGTGGTATTCTCCTTTGATGCTTTATTTGGGTTGACTTGGCGCATGCTCACACCATGTTATGACTATCCAAAGTCACCATAGCCTTTATGATCCTTTAGTTTTCAACTTGTAGTATCACTTTATGCTTTGATCAATGATGTTTTGTCGCTCTACATGATTATGGCCATTATTGCTCTCTTAGTTTGTCGCTCCCAGTCTTTTGCTAGCCTCCACAACCAAGTATGACTTCCACTCATGCATCCAACCTCCTAAAACCAAGTTATTCCGAAGAGTCCACCATACCTACCTACTAGCTTATGCTATTCCAAATATATTCATGCTTTTGTTTACCTTCCAAATTAAACTTGTTATGAGAAAACTAGTGATTAAAGCTCTCACGAACTTGATGGCACACTTTACTTTTTTGCATCAAATAAACTTGAACCATTGGGTCCTTCTTTGTTGCATATATGCTTGCGCTTTATAAGTTGAAATTAGCAGAACCATGTTTCATGGGGAACGCTTTCAACATTGCACTTGTACTTTGTACCCCGTTGATATCATGTTCTTTTGCTTACGGATCCCGACGGTGTGAAATAAAAGTGGAACTTGTAAGATCATGGAGTTTGTATGTGTGTTAGAGAAACGCGTGGGCCGCTAGCCTAAGCCATGCCTAATCATGGCGGAATCTTGCAACATCACCATAATGAGCACTGTATGAAGCATCCTCAATAAAAACCTATGCAAATAGCAAATAAAAAGATCGCTGAGATGCTCATTGTCTGCTTGCCTTGTCATTTTGATTACGGGAAAGCTCCCTATCATGTGCAAGGGGTACCCCGTTGGCGGTTCTTTATGATACACATGTACTTACAATGACAAGATCTTACTCTTAGTTGTGTCACTTTAACCTGTCAAGCAAGGGGCATGATATTTCGGTTTATAACTTGTCAAGCATATCCTCTTAGTTGTGTCACTTTAACCTTAATCACCTTTAATATGCTTATGGTAGGGGCAATGAGAGCTGAAAGCTATAAGTACCATAATTTTTGGAAGCTCTTTATGAGACTTGAATCCCCACTTCCTTTTATGAAGGCCTTTCTTCCACCATTATATTGAGTCTCCACCTTCTACCTTTATGCACCTACTTTGAGAGCATAGTGGCCATTTTTAGTTCTATGTGCATTGTCCCAAGACTAGTTGATTGATGCATAACTTAATATTGCTTGTTTTAAACTATTTGTATCTAGTCACTCTTATGAACTTTGAAGGTGTCCTATGCATTTATATTTGCTACTCTATGAGGGACATGCTAAATGCTATTATGCTATGTTTTCTTTATGTGAAACAAACAAACGTCTTGCAAAGCATTGTTATTCATGAATCTTTTGTTTGTGCCTTTTCATGTTGCATCATAGTTTCTTTGTCTTATTGCTAGAACTTTGTCTTTCATGTTATGATTGAAGTACTATGATCCCAGCTTTGAATGTTTTACAAATACTTTGATCAAGTCTTTGATGGTGCATGTCACCTCAAAAATCATTCTTTCTTTTTATCACTTACCTACTCGAGGACGAGCAGGAGTTAAGCTTGGGGATGTTGATACATTGCAAATGTATCTATAATTTTTGATGTTCCATGCTTGGTTTTATCCACTTTCTTGTGTTTTGTCCACACTTTGGAGTACTTTTCATATGATTTCTTGGACTAACCTATTAACAAGAGCCACAGTGCCTGCTTTTCTCGCTGTTTTTGGTTCCAGGAAAGTCAGAAAATGAATATTCTCGGAATTTGACGGGACAAAAGCCAAAGTGCCTATTTTTCCGGAAGTCATCAGATGCTAGAGTTCGAGACGGAGAGGGGCCAAGGGGCCACCACACCACGGCCAGGCGGCTGGCCCACGCCAGGTGGTGTGGCGCCCCGCACCCTCGGCCTCTCCTTCCGCCTATAAGATGCCCTCGGGACGAAAACCCTAAGTGCCCGATCAAAAATCCACGAAAGAGTCTATAGCCGCCGTCATCTCCATCCCTAGATCGGGTGGGATGAAGCTCTTCCCGGCACCCTGCCGGAGAGGGGAATTCACCCTGGAGGCCTTCTTCAAACACCATGCAAGCCTCCGGTGTGATGCATGAGTAGTTCATCCTTGGACTACGGGTCCATGTAGTAGCTAGATGGCTGGTTCTCCTCCTTTGTGCTTTCATGTCTAGATCTTGTGAGCTCCGTTCATGATCAAGATCATCTATTTGTAATTCTGCATGTTGTGTTTATGGGATCCGATGGATATTGAGATGCTATTTCAGACTGATTATTGATTCTATCATGTCTTTGTTATTTGTGATCTTGCATGCTTTCCGTTGTTAGTAGCTATCTTGGCCAAGTAGATGCTAGCAACTCCAAGAGTTAGTATTTATGCTCGATAGTGGGTTCATGCCTCCGTAACTGGGAAGTGACAGAAATCTCTAAGGTACTAGATGTGCTGTTGCTACTAGGGAGAAAACAACAATCCTTTGTTCATAGAACAATCGTATTGTTTACTTTACACGCAGTTTGTAAAGCAATATGTTGCTTGCAACTTAATACTGGAGGGGGTTCGGATGATAACCTGAAGGTGGATTATTAGTCATAGATGCAGTTGGATGGCGGTCTATGTATAATGTTGTAATGCCCAATCAAGTTCCAAATGAGTCAAGATGATTAGTATATGCATGTATTGCTTTCACGATGTTTGTCAATTGCCCCGCTATAATTTGTTCACCCAGCATGTTATCTATCTAAGGAGAGCCACCTCTAGTGAACTATGGATCTCGGTCCTTTTTCTTTTACATATAATCTACAAACTATTTACTGCTTTGTGTTTACTTTCTGCAAACTATTACTTCCTTCCATTCGATACGTTTAATCCTTTGTTTTCAGCAAAACACGGTGAGATTGACAACCTCATCGCAAGTTGGGGACAGAGTTCTGTGGTTGTGTCGTGCAGGTCTCCACGTTGCTACTAGCACCGGTAGTGCGCCCTGCCAAGTCTCAGCTAGCAACACCTTTGCGGTGTTTCGTTGCTTCTACTGGTTCGATTAAACCTTGGTTTCATAACTGAGGGAAACTTGCTGTTGTGCTCATCATACCTTCCTCTTGGGGTTCCCAACAAGCTCTACATCAAATAAGACGCCATTTCTTTTTCTCGCGCCAGACATCGAGCCATCGTGAGCCGAGACATCACAAGACGGTACTAACGGCTTAGCAGCCGGATTGTCTTAAGCTAGTTGCGAGTATGGGACGCCCGATCTGTCACGTCTCCTCCCCGTTTTTCATGTGGGATGCCTCGGGCTTTTGCTCTTGCTAGCTGGATATCCGGGTTGCGGTCTGTAGCTGAGACGAAGAGTGGGCCTCTGACATCATCGCACACTACTCAGCCGGTTTTTTGAATTAGCAGGTCGGGCCAGCCGGCAAGCCCCCGGGTAGGGGTTGCCGGAGCCGAAAAATCTGAACCAAAAAACAGATGCATACACATTTCTAGCAAGGAGCCCCCGAGCATCTTGTAGGGGTCCGCATTTTCATTCATAGGGTTTGTGGGATACATACACTGTCGGGTGACTAGGTTTAAAACGGGCGCAGCAGGGCCGTGTTCCAGGGACACTCGGTCTCCTCGTCTGATTTGTCCATCTTGTTCTTGCGTGGCTGCTGCACGTCGATGAGGTAGTAGGAGTCGTTAGGCAGCGCCCGGCTGATGATGAAGGGGCCCTCCTAGGGTGGCGATAGCTTGTGCATGCCCTTCGTGTCCTGTACCAGCCAGAGAACCAGGTCGCCCTCGCGAAACACGACTGGGCGGATCCGGCCTGAATGGTAGCGGCGTAGTCGTTGCTGGTACAAGGCCGATCTGGACAATGCCAGCTCGTGGGCCTCCTCGAGGAGGTCCACGCCATGCTCCCGTGCCTCCTGGTTGGCCTTTTCATCGTAGAGGAGCTTGCGGAGAGAGTCAAATTCGATATCCGCGGAGAGGACGGCTTCCGATCCACAGACCAGGAAGAATGGGGTGTAGCCGGTTGATCTATTCGGTGTGGTGCGGAGGCTCCATAGCACAGCCGGAAGCTCCTCGATCCAGCATCCGGGCGACCGCTCCAAAGGCTCGATGAGGCGTGGCTTGATGCCGGCTAGTACCAAGACGTTTGCCCTTTCGACTTTCCCATTGGACTACGGGTGTGCGATAGAGGCAAGGTCCAGTCGGATGCCCTTGTTGCTGCAGAATCGGGCGAAGGCCCCGTTGGCGAAGTTCATGCCATTGTTGGTGATGATGCTGTTGGGGTAGCCGAACCGGTTTATGACGTTGGTGAAGAAGGTAACGACTGTCACCCTGTCTAGCTTCCGGATGGGCTTGGCCTCGATCCACTTTGTAAATTTGTCCACTGCCACCAGCAAATGGGTCATGCCTGCGCGCGCCCGCTTAAAGGGACCGACCATGTCGAGGCCCCAAACAGCAAAGGGCCAGGTGATCGGTATGGTCTTCAGCACCGATGTCGGCATGTGCCTGAGCTTCTCGAAGCGCTGGCACCCATTGCACGCGCGGACTAGCTGTTCGGCGTCCTCGAGGGAGGTGGGCCAATAGAAACCATGGCGGAACACCTGGGCGACTATCGCCCTTGACGAAGCGTGGTGCCCACACTCGCCCTGGTGGATGTCCTTGAGTAGCCGATAGCCTGTGTCCACATCGACACACCTTTGGAAGATGCCGGATATGCTGCGCTTGTACAGTTCTTTGTTGATGATGGTGTACGTGTGTGCACGGCGTCGGATTTGCCTGGCCTCCACCTCGTCATCCGGAAGCTCCCCGTTGGCGATGTAGTTCATAAAGGGCTGTGCCCAGGATGGTATTTCCCGGATGACGAGGATGCTCCCGCTCTCCGATTGATGGTCGTCGGGGGGTCGCCCGGAAGAGGTACCCAGGATGGCAGCCCCCTAGCCGCTTGACGAATCGGCAGCCCTCGGGTCCCGCGAGCCGGAGGGTACTGATTTGCCAGAGTTGGCGTGGGCCTTCTTCTTTGGAGGTTCTGCCGGCTCTGCATCTGCCGCCCCGTCAACCGGAGCGCTCCCTGCCCATATGATGGAATCCAACTCGGGGGACAGGTTGATGGAGGGCTTGCGCAGGTGCTCCAAGGAGATCCCGAGTGGGATCTCCTGCCTGGTGGATCCTATTCGGGCGAGCGAATCGGCTACCTCATTGTTGGCGCGAGGGACGTGATGAAATTCGCATCCGTCAAAGGAGGCGCTGAGCTTCTGTATGTGGAACCGGTAGAGAGCCATGTTTGCATCGTGGGCGTCCTACTCTCCGGATACTTGCTGTACCACTAGACCCGAATCACCGAAGCAGAGGATCCGGTTGACACCAATCTCTCTGGCTAGCCGGAGGCCGTGCGCCAGTGCCTCGTATTCGGCTACGTTGTTGGAGGCCTTGAAGTGGATCTGCAGGACGTACTCTAGCTGGTCTCCCTCGAGCGAGGTGAGCACGATGCCGGCTCCCAAGCCCCTGAGCATCTTCGACCCGTCGAAGTGCATCTTCCAGTGGTCCGAATCCATAACCGGTGGGAGGTATTGGGTCTCGGCCCAGTCGACGAGGAAGTCCGCCAGCGCCTGCGACTTGATCGTGAGCCGGGGCTCGTACTGGATGGAGTAGGCGGCGAGCTTGATGGCCCACTTGGCGACTCGGCTGGTGGCATCTCTGTTGCCGATGATTTCCGAAAGGGGTGTCGTGCACATGACCTTAATCGGATGCTCCTAGAAGTAGTGCTTGAGCTTCTTGCATGCCAGGTACACGCCGTAGCACATCTTCTGGTAGTAGGGGTAGTTCTGCTTGGAGAGGGAGAGGACCTCGCTGAGGTAGTAGACGGGCCTCTGAACCGGCTGAGCCTTGCCTTCCTCGGGGCACTCCACCACCAGGATGACGCTGACGACCCGGCTGATGGCTGCTATATAGAGCAACATCGGCTCCTTGCTAGCCGACGTGGCTAGAACCAACGTTGTGGATAGCATGCGCTTGAGGTCGTGAAAGGCGGCGTCGGCTTGCAAAGTCTAGGAGAACTTGTCCGTCTTCTTCATCAGCTAGTACAACATGAGTGCCTTCTCTCCTAGCCGGCTGACGAAACGACTGAGGGAGGCCAGGCATCCGGTGAACTTCTGGACTCCAAGCAGGCTCCTGGGCGGCTGCATCCTTTCGATGGCCGCAATCTTCTCCAGATTTGCCTCGATACCTCGTTGCGATACGAGGAAACCGAGTAATTGGCCAGATGGGACTCCGAAGACGCATTTTTCCGGGTTCAGCTTCATCTGGTACCGCCGGAGGTTGCCAAATGTCTCTCCTAGATCTTCGAGGAGGGTGCGCTTCTCCTTGGTCTTGATGACCACATCGTCCACATAGGCGTGCATGTTTCGGCCTATCTGCGAGTGCAAGCACTTCTGCATGCAGCGCTGATAGGTAGCGCCTGCATTCTTCAGACCGAAAGGCATGGTTACATAGCATAAAGCCCCATAGGGGGTGATAAATGATGTCTGAATCTGACCAGCCGGGTTTAACCGAGTCTGATTGTAACCGAAATAGCAATCTAGAAAATACAACAAATCACAACCGGCCGTGGAATCGATGATTTATCGATATGGGGCAATGCGAACGGGTCTTTCGGGCACGCCTTGTTCAGGCTAGTGTAGTCGATACACATGCGCCAGGTCTTGTTCTTCTTCAACACCAGGACTAGGTTCGCCAGCCAGTCCGGGTGGTACACTTCCATGATGAACCCGACTGCAAGGAGTCGGGTGATCTCGTCACCGATAATCTTCCTCTTCTCCTCTGCGAACCGACACAGAGGTTGCTTAACCGGCTTGGCATCCGGCCGCACATGAAGTGAGTGCTTGGCGAACTCCCTCGGTACACCTGGCATGTCCTTGGGTGACCATGCAAAGATGTCCCGTTTCTCACGGAGGAAGTCGATGAGCACGCCTTCCTATCTACTGTCCAGATTGGCACCAATGGTGACGAACTTGGTCGGGTCGGAGGGGTCGAGCAGGATCCTCTTCGTCTCCTTTGCCGGCTGGAAGGATCCTTCTCTAGCTGGCTTGCTGCTAGCCGGTATGTCTTGCTGGGCCATGGCCACATTGCGCATGATCACGCACTTCTCCTCGGCTATGATGAGGGCCTCTACGAGTTTGGAACCGGCTGAGGCGCACTCCATTGACCGCCTGAAGCAGCCGGCGACGGTGATCACGTCGTTGGGTCCCGGCATCTTCGTCTTGAGGTATGCATAGTGGGGGACGACCATGAACTTGGCGAGGGCGGAGCGCCCGAGGAGAGCGTGGTAGGAGCTCGTCAGGTTTACCACCTCGAACCAGATTGGTTCACGGCGGAAGTTCTCCTTGGTTCCGAAGATGACGTCCAGCTGGATTTTACCCAGCGGGTCGCAAGCTGGCCCCGGCAGCATGCCGTGGAACATTGTGGTGGTCGGGCGCAGGTCGCATTCGCGGATGCCCAGCTTCTCCAGTGAAGACCGGTAGAGGAGGTTGAGGCTGCTGCCTTCGTTGATGAGGACGCGCGAGAAACGGTAGGTGCGCTCGTTGGAGACGATGAGGGGGTCGAGCACCATGGCGTAGCCCCCGGGAGTCGGCAGATGCTCCGGCTGGTCTTCTCGGCTCTAGGTGATGGGGGTTTCCGACCAGTTCAGGTACTGGGGGACCAGAGAGACGATGGCGTTGACCTCCTTGGAGCGTCGCCCGTGGCTGTGCTTGTCGTCCAGCTCCGTCTCGAAGATGTGGTAGGCGACATGCGGCTTGGGGTAGCCATTGTTGTTGTTGTCGCCGTTACCATCATTGCCGGCTACCCTAGCTGGTGGTGGTGGTCCACCAGGAGGGGGCGGGGGGAGACGTGGCTGGCTGCCCTGGTCTTTTAGCTGGCGAGTCTAGCTACAGTTCCGGGTGGTGTGCGTAGCCGGTTTGAAGGGACCGCTGTGCCATTTGCACGGGTCGTCAAACATCTGGTCAAAGGTGAGCCGCGGCTTCTGCCTCCTTGCATCATTAGCCGGTGCGTCGGGTGCACCCTCCACAGCATTGACTTGCCGCGCGTGGTAGCGGGGCTTCTGCTGTCCGGCTTGGCGGTCCCCATGGAACCAGTTGTCGTTGCCGTGGTGTCTGGAGGAACCGGCTTCTCCAGCCGGATTGCTCGGACGGTCGTGAGCCAGCTCCGTAGGAGTCGGACGCCCGTTAGCATTTACTCAAAGGGGTTTCTTCATGGCGACATCCGCCATGGCGTACTGGTCCGCAACTATCATGAGCTCCGCCATGGTTTTTGACTCGTCACACAGTAGCCGATGGCGAAGCATGGTGCCTTCTCGGCAACCCTCAATGAAGAAGCTGATGGCCTGGCTCTCCAGGATGCCCTCGCACGTGTTGTGCAGCTCCGTCCACTTGGCGAGGTACTCGCGGTCGGTCTCGTGGTCACCCTAGACGCAGAAGTGTTGTGGTGGTGTCACGGCAGATGCCATGGATAGGCAAAGGTGGGGACTAATAGCACTAGGGGAATCCAGGGAGGGATAGTGAGGTGATTCCCCACGCAGAAGCTTTGTATTCGATTCAGTTCACAGATTACAAGTGCTCCTAGAGCTGTATTGGCGATAGGAGGAAGAAGAAGCTCTCTTACTCTCACCCACAGTTAACTCGTACAAGACCCTTAGAACCTAGAACCTTACAGAATAGATGAACCCCTTTTACAGAGGCCCTAGCCCTCCTTATATAGGAGTGGCTAGGTCTCCACTTAGGGCATATGTGGAGGCATATTCCAGGGAATATGCCTCCTCCCAAAATAGCAAACCGACCGGGGTACTTTTCCCCCGTGTCACCCATGTAGAGGCTACGTGAGCCTCTGCGGCGCCTGCATCAGCCGACACGGGCGTCGTCACCTCTGTCGGCCACGCCTCGGTGGTCCTGCCCTCTTTTGCTTCGCTCACGCAGTGCGTACCAGGGCTTCTTTTGACCAGCGAGATTCCTTCCTTATCCTAGAAGCTAGATATGACACAGATCATAATTGATCCGGCCACACCTGTTCCTGCATACAAGTTAAATACGCCATTCCGACTTACGGCTTAAGTCGGTTGAGACCTAGTTAGGTGGACGCCCCCTGGTCCGGGTTGCCCCGTGATTCGGCCTGCCTTGAGGTTACCCGGCCAGCATTCGCTTTAGCCTTGCTGACCCTCAGCTAACTCGGCCTTTATACCCCGGCGTGACCCTACCCGGGGGTATCTCCCCAACATTAGTCCCCGAAGCTGGTGCGGTCTTAGCTGCCTTAGCTGCTAAGGCCACAGCAGGTTCAATTCCACTGAGCTTTGTGCTCCTTCTCCGGGTTTCCTCCTTGTCTCGGATTCTCTGGATTTCCTTTCCCTTGGCACGTTCCAAGCTCTCACTTGTTGGCCGGGTTACCACCCTAACTCGGACCTCATGGTTTTACTTTCCCGTGGAACATTCCAAGTTTTCACTTGCTGGCCGGGTTACCACGGTCTCATCCGAGTCTTCTTTCCTTCTCTCGTACGCTAGCCCACGTGGAGGTTAATCATTAGATTGCCTCATTTTAAGGGCCAGCCATAGTAACTGCTGTAGTAATTTGTCAGTTATCATTGTAGCGCACGTCACGTCTGGCCTGCCTCCTCGTTAACCGCATCAGTGTGTCACGTCACATGATCTATTACACCTTGTGGCCCTCCGTGTGGCTTGCTGCTGATTGGTTAGAGCGGGCAATACACGGCCACACCGTGTGGCGTACTCGTTTGACACGATCCCACTTCCCCCTCGAGGGAGTGGTTAAATAGAGGAGGGGCGCACCCTTAGGTCTTTTTCCCCTTCCGCGCCCCTCTGCCTCTAGCACTTCTTCTTCTTCGTCTTCCCTGCGACAGCGCCGCCGCCACTGCTTCCAAGTAGCAGCGCCGTCGCCGCACTGCTTCCCCGCGCCTCTATGTCACCTCCACCGCTACGCGCCTCCTCCGCCACGGGTCATTGCCAATCTAGGCCGCTGCCCCCCCCCCCGCTGCTAGCGACAGCGAGGGCAACAAACTAGAGATGACAGAGGAGGAGCTCGCCGTCGCCGAGCAAGAAATGGAGGAAGACACCACAACAGCAGACCGCGGTGCGTGGGCCGGGTCCAAGGTCTACCAAGACGACCTGGACTGGCTCTACCGCACGAGACGCATTCCCGCCGGAGTCATCGCGTGCCTCGCCTCCGCCGAACTCGCCCCCTCACCCAATCCGGGTGAGTATGTTGTGTTCTTGTCTCACTTCCAACGAGGGTTTGGTTTGCCGGTCAGTGATTTCTTCCATGACTGGTTAAGCACATACGAACTCCAGCCGCACCATCTTCCTGCCAACGCAATCACTTCCCTTTCTGCTTTTGCCTCTACGATCGAGGGCTACGCCGGATTATGGCCCACGAAGGAGCTATGGATCCGGTTTTTCGGCCTTCGTCGCAATGTCATTCCGAATATTCAACTCGATCCGGAGGACAAATAGCTCACTCAATTCGGAGCTGCGTCCATCTCACTCTGGAGGCTATCCGGTTTCCTCCGAGTCACCGGGCTGGACTCTTGCAAAGGATGGGCCCGGACTTTCTTTTATGTCCGGAACGAGGGCACTAAAGACTTGATCCGGCTGCTTCCCTATGCTCCGAGTCCACCTAACCCGGAGTTGTGGGACGTTGTCCCCAAGAAGCCCACAGTATTGGCCAACCAGGTCAACAAAAGGTTCAAGGAGCTGAAGCATCTCGGGTTGCGCAACGAGGACGCCATGATCACATTTGTCTGCAACCGGATCTCCCCTCTCCAGAAGCGCACTCACAAGGTGTGCCACATGAGCTGGGGTCGCGACCCCAACCGGACCTCGTCCTTCGAGCTTAGCAACACAGAAATCTACCGCCGGGTCAAGCCGCTCTTCACCACCCACAAGGACTTCTCCTCTGAGTGGACGTGGGGAATTGAGCATTATTGCCGGGATAGGCTTCCTCCCGTGGTAAGCTTCGTGCCACCAATTCTCTCCAGATTAGATCTTATGTCGGTTGCTGTCTTATTTTTAACTCGGTTGTCTTTTTTCTCCTTTAGCAATTCCTTCAGCAGACCATTGAGGATGGCACTGACCCTACCCTCAAATGCGCGCTTGACCGGGAGAGCTCGGATGAGGAAGAACCGGACCAGGAGATGTTCCTCCCAATGTCCGACGCGACCAAGCGACCCACTGGTAAACTCTCTTCTATTAGAGATTGGCCCGACGATGAGGATGACTCGGATATTGAGGTGATGGAAGCTGTTGACATTGTCCCCCTTTCTTATGCTTTTCTGGCATCAGCTAACCCCGGTGGGCAGATCCATGAGGACCCTCCCCTTGCCACGGGTGAACCTGTTCCGGCAGCGCCGAAGAAGAGGCATGGAGCTGCATCAAGTTCCTCCTCCGGACCTTCTCAGCCCTCCAAAAGGCGAAAGAAGTCCAGAGACAAAACTGCTTCCAAGCCAGCAGGCAAGGCCCCAACACGAAGGGCTCGGAAACCCAAGGAGCCCCTGACCTCGGATGCGTAAGCCTCTTCTCCCTCTGCAACTTATTCTTCCTTGCACTGTTTTAGTCTCTCTTCTGACATTATTTGATTTGGCAGTGCCGCGGAGGATGTTCCCCAGAGTGGATCTAGCATCTGTTCACCGCTCCGACCTAGCCCTTCTCCTCCTCGTGACGACGAGTCATGCCCGCTGAGCCCTATTCCAGAGGGTTCTGCAGCTGCTCCGGGTTCCAGCTCACCTCGTCAAGAGGGGCAACCCCGAAGCAGGGGAGACAGACCCAGCCGAGGCAGCGGCATCCACTACTTCGGCTCCACCACAACCAACAACTACCGAGACTACCTCCGCACTGGCACCAGCGCCAGCACCAATTCCAGCACCAGCACCAACTCCGGCAGCAAGGACTTCAGCAGCAGCACCAGCTCCAGCAACAAGGGCACCAGCACCAAGCTCCTCCGCCTCGTCCGAGTCTTCTCAGTCTCGGCGAGGACGTACCCAGGCAACTGCTAAGGGTAAATCTGCCGCAACCACTTCCTCCTCTCAGCAAGCCAAAGGCAAGAAAGCCCCTGACGTCACCAAGGCAGCATCCACTGGGTCTGGACAGCGCACCCTCGCGTCCATGCTTGCCCATAAAAATCTAGCACCGAAGGACGCCCCTGCCGAGCCAACTAGTGCGCAGCAACTTGTTCTGCACACCAGTCCGGCCCTTGCTCAGGTTGAGAGGAGAGAGGCACATGCGAAGGGCTTGGTGGCGCCCCAGATGCTCAGCGGTGAGCGATATCCTCCGACCTTGATCGAGTTTCTGAACAACTGGAACAAGGCGGAGTTCTTCTATAACAACGATCTGCCGGAGAAGTTCGGTCCCGCCGAGTTCGCTGCTCATATGAACACAGCTAAGGCGATTAACCTCGTGGGCCGGATGATGGAGGTACGTTACTTCACCTTTTCCTTAGCATGCACTAGCGATATAACCATTAGTCCCCGAGCCTCCGGGGGAGTAACTTGTTACTCGGCCGGATGCTCCTTAGAAAACTAACGTAGCTCCTTGACAACTTCAAATATGCACACACCTAGAGCCGGGTTAAGTTCCACTTGGCCCGGATCTTGTACACTTCGAATATGCACACACCTAGAGCCGGGTTAAGTTCCACTTGGCCCGGATTTTGTACACTTCGAATATGCTCACACCTAGAGCCAGGTTAAGTTCCACTTGGCCCGTATCTTGTACACTTCGAATATGCACACACCTAGAGTCGGGTTAAGTTCCACTTGGCCCGGATCTTGTACACTTCGAATATGCACACACCTAGAGCCGGGTTAAGTTCCACTTGGCCCGGATCTTGTACACTTCGAATATGCACACACCTAGAGCCGGGTTAAGTTCCACTTGGCCCGGATCTTGTACACTTCGAATATGCACACACCTAGAGCCGGGTTAAGTTCCACTTGGCCCGGATCTTGTACACTTCGAATATGTACACACCTAGAGCCGGGTTAAGTTCCACTTGGCCCGAATCTTGTACACTTCGAATATGCACACACCTAGAGCCGGGTTAAGTTCCACTTGGCCTGGATCTTGTACACTTCGAATATGCACCAGGCTTAAGCCAAGTTTTTCTACTCTTTTCAGGTGACCACCAACCGCCGGAGCGCTGAGTTCCAGCGTCTCCTGGATACCCACAAGATGCTGCTCGCAAAGCACCATGCACATCTCGCTGAGCATGAGAAAAGGGGTAAGTTCTCTTCTTCACATTTTTCTGTTTTCCTTCATCTTTTTCTACAGAACTAACCCGTCATTCGGTTTTCGCAGCTGGGGTGGAGGCTGAGAACAAGCTCATGAGGAAGAATCTGGATCAAATTAAGGGTAAGCTACTTTTGTCCGACCCTGCTTTGCTTTCCATCTCCTTTTCTTCTTGGCTCGGCAAACATTCATACCTCGGCTCTGCCGGGTCAACACGCTATTTCAGCATCTCTTGAAGATTGTGTGCCCGTGCCTGACATGATGCTGCATTTTCTCGAACAAGCAGGGCAGCATCAGGCCGAGCTCAAAAAGAAAGACGATGAGCTTGCCCTCCTCCGAACCAAGAATGACGAGATTGCCAAGTTAAAGGCAGAAATGAAGAAGATGAAGGCGCAACACCAAACCGAGCTTGAAAAGGCTGGCCAGGACTTCACCGAAGAGCGCGAGCGCCTCAATCTCCAAATTGCTAAGGACCACGAACTTCTCTAGGAGGCCGACGTCAAACTCGAGTCGGCGAACGCTGAACTGGTGTAGCTCCACCAAAGACGCGATAATTGCATCAATGAATTGACCCGGATCCATAGCCACATTTTACGTAAGTTCCTTTTCCTTATCCGGCATACTTCTCCGGGTTACCTCACATGTCTTTTCATTACTTGCTTCTCTTGTTCCATTTTTAGGAAAATTTCCAGAGGGTATTCCCATTGCGAGCACCGCTGTTGCCAATTTCCGCCGAGAGAGGGGTACTCCCGTCGCTCCTGACGGTGAGGACATTCCCTATGACATGGAGGACCTGTTGGTCAGCCTGTCATCTCGCGTGGAAATCATCAAGAACTATGGCAAGGATCTCCTCGACGTTTCAGTCCGAGTCTTCAACATGTTCTGGCCTGGCGAGGACACTCCGGAGAGAATCGCAATCCTTGCTGAAAAGCTGACGGAGATCGAGACCTAGCTGGACCTTTGGAGAGAGTCTGCTGGCCGTGCTGCAGCTGAGACCGTGCTTCACCACATACTCACGTGGTATGAGAAGATCGATCTCAGCCTCCTGACACGCCTGCGCACCGGATCCAAGTGGACCAGTGACCCAGAATGGGTAGCTCGGCGCTAGGCTTGCGCCCATAGTCTCATTGAATATGCTCCCATTCATGAATGGACTAAGGGTCCGAGCTTTCTGGAAGCCACTGGCGACGAGGAGGTTGAGAATGTTGAAGATGTTTCGGACGAGGATGGAGAGGACGATGCCTCGGATATCAAAGAAAGCGAATATGACGCCGAACTTCCTCCTCTTGCTGCTCCTTAAGTAAAAACACTTGAAAACTTATCAGATCCCCGGTATGCCGGGTGGAATTGTATCCTGCACTCATGTGATATTTTGCTACTAAGTTTGTATGCCGAATTAACTTGGGCGTAGTCCCCGAGTTTCATTTTCTTGTTCGTCCAATCTTCTGGCTTGGTTCGTGTCTACCTTGATTCGGTTTTACGAGTTACGAATCCGAGCTTCAAAAATTGTTTTAACAATTCTTAGAAACTTTTGGGCTCAGCTCAAAATAATTTGAAAGTAAATACAAGGTTAGTCCGAAAAACAAACGTCGGCTCGATTAAGCTCTTTTCCTTATTCGTTTTTCATGTGCTACGCAATTCCAAACTTGTTCTCTTGCTTGCCATGAAGCCAATTCTTGTTGGACAGCAGCAAGTCGAAGACTTGGGTTTTTGGTGCTCACACATTACTAATCTGAGTTAAGTAGAACAACTTACTCCAGATGACGTATAAATGATAAAAGACAACAAATATTATTAAGGCAGTCCCCGAGTTCCTGCCCGAGGTGCCAACATTTCATTGATAAGCTCATTGCTGGCATACATACCGACATATGAGAAGACTCGGATACATACACTTCTCTGCTAAGTGTAGAAAGGACGAAGTAGGGCTACGTTCCATGGACGCTTAGATTCCTCGGCGGACCTGTCCGCCTTGTTCTTTTCCTTTGGCTTTGCATCGATAAGATAATAAGAATCATTGTGCAATGCTTTGCTCACAATGATTGGCCCTTCCCATGGGGGGATAATTTATGCATGCCAACCGTACGTTGTACCAATCGGAGCACCAGATCGCCTTCCCGAAAGACTCGGGGGCCTACTTTCCGGCTATGATAGCGTCGGAGATTTTGCTGATATATGGCGGATCTGGACAATGCCAGTTCTCTCGCTTCTTCCAGCAGATCAACATCATTTTGCCGGGCTTCTTGCACTTCGGCTTCTGTGTATTGGGTGACCCTAGGCGAATCATGCTCTATGTCGGCTGGTAATACAGCTTCTGCCCCATATACCAGAAAAAATGGCGTATAGCCTGTTGATTGATTCAGAGTTGTTCTTAAACTCCACAGTACCGCTGGTAGTTCTTCTATCCAGCACCCTGCTGATCTTTGCAGCGGCTCAATGAGCCGGGGCTTTATCCCGGATAACACTAATCCGTTGGATATTTCCACCTGTCTGTTCGATGCGGGGTGGGCTACCGAGGCAACATCCAACCGGATCTTCTTATCCCGGCAGAATCGCACGAATGCTCCTTCAGCAAAATTTGTGCCATTATCAGTTATGATACTGTGAGGATAACCGTATCTCAAGATAATGTCTTTGAGAAATGTTACGGCCGTAGCTCCATCACACTTTCTTATAGGCTTCACTTCAATCCATTTTGTAAATTTATCCACCATGACCAAAATGTGAGTCATATTTCCCCTTGCTGGTTTAAATGGGCCAACCATATCCAAGCACCATACGGCAAATGACCATGTAATTGGTACGGTCTTGAGTTCTGACATTGGCATATGTGTCTTGGTAGCATACCTCTGACAACCATTGCATTTTCTCACCAGATCTTCTGCTTGTTCTAAGGCACTTGGCGATAGAATCCATCTTGGAACGCTTTTGCCACCAAGGCTCGGGATGAGGCATGATGCCCGTACTCCCCTTGGTGTATATCTCGGAGGATGTCAAGCCCTTCTTCCGGGTCAACGCACCGCTGGAGGACATTAGTCACACTCTGTTTGTATAGCTCGGAATTGATAATTGTGTATGCTTTGCTCTCCTCTGAGTTTGCCTGGATAACACCTCCTCAGTGGGTAACGTTCCATCTTTCAGGAATTGAAATATAGGCAGTGCCCAAGCTGGTATTGCTCGCACAGGGAACACATCCTCATCAATTTCCATCTGATCCACCAGCATAACTTCAACCGGATCATCTTTGGCAGGTCCGATGCTTGATCCCCGGGTTTCACGCACCACCTCCCATGTCAATGTCCATGGGCTCAGCTCCTGATTCTGTATCTTCTGGGACATACATTGAGTCGGTTCCTGGGGACGGCCTGATAGATGGTTTTCTGAGGTGTTCCAATGCTACACCCGGTGGAATTGCTTGTCGAGTTGATCCGAGCTTCGACAGCATGTCGGCAGCCTCATTTTCCACCCGGGGTACATGGTGAAATTCACACCCCTCAAAGTAACCAGATATCTTCTGCACATGAAATCTGTATAGATCCATGTTTGGATCAAGGGCGTCCCACAACCCCGACACTTGATGTATTACCAAATCCGAGTCGCCAAAGCATAGTATCCGATGTATCCCAATCTCTTTTGCCACTTTGAGCCCATGCACAAGTGCTTCATACTCAGCGACATTGTTCGATGCCGCGAAATGGATTTACAGCACATATTTCAGCTGGTCCTTTTTTGGTGAGGTAAGCACAACTCCGGCGCCTAGCCTGGTTTTTGTTTTTGACCCGTCAAAATGCATCCTCCAGTAGTTCGGATCCGGTGGCGGTGGTTCGTATTGTACCTCGGCCCAGTCCACAAAAAAGTCCGCCACAGCCTGAGACTTGATTGCTTCTCTTCTGTCATATTGTGGCGCATAAGGAGCTAGTTCGATTGCCCATTTTGCGATTCAACCACTTGCATCCTTGTTACCCATTATCTCGGATATGGGGGCTTCACATATTACTTTGATGGGGTGCTCCTCAAAGTAATGCTTTAACTTCTTAGCTGCCATATAGACACCATATGCCACCTTTTGAAAGTGTGGGTAGTTCTGCTTTGAGGCAGTTAATACCTCGCTCAAGTAATACACTGGCCTCTGCACCGACTTACCCCCTTCATCGCGCTCTACCATAATCACTGCACTTACAACTCGGTTGGTTACGGCTATGTAGAGCAACATTGTCTCCTTTGATAGTGGAGAGGCTAACACTGGTGCAGTGGCTAACATCTTCTTTAAGTCGGCAAAGGCTTCGTCGGCCTATGGCGTCCAAACGAACTTATCCAACTTTTTCATGAGTTGGTAGAGAGGCAATGCCTTTTCTCCCAACTGACATACAAACCGACTTAACAATGCCAGGCACCTAGTGAACTTCTGGACATCGTTAAGACACTTCGGTAGCTCCATTCGTTCAATGGCCCGGATCTTAGTTGGATTAACTTCGATACCTCGGCTGGAGACGAGAAATCCGAGTAATTTTCTAGCCAGGACACCGAAGGTACATTTTTCCGGGTTAAGCTTCATCCGGAACCTTCTTAAGTTCGCGAATGTCTGCCTGATGTTGTCAAGGAGCATTTTGCTTTCCTTGGTCTTGATAACCACATCATCCACATAAACTTGTACGTTTTGACCTATTTGGTCGTGCAAACATTTTTGCATACATCTTTGGTACGTTGCACCTGCATTACATAAACCAAACGACATGGTGCGATAGCAATAAGCCCCATACGAGGTGATAAATGCGGTCTTTATTTGATCATCCGGATTCAGAGGTATCTGGTGGAAACTAGAATATGCGTCAATGAATGACAACAGTTCACATCCCGCAGTTGAGTCTATGACCTGATCTATCCTCGGCAGTGGAAATGGATCTTTTGGACACGCCTTGTTTAGGTTCGTGTAATCGATACACATACGCCAAACTACTGACACATTCGGGTCAATCCTTCTTCTTCTCCACCAGCACCGGATTAGAGAGCCAATCCGGATAGAGTACTTGCATGATAAATCCTGCTGCTAGCAACCGAGCTATCTCGTCTCCAATGAATTTTCTCCTATCCTCGGCGAAGCGGCGAAGAGGTTGCTTCACTGGCTTTGCTCCGGGTCTCACGTTCAAAGAGTGCTCGGCCAACTCCTTCGGAACACCTTGCAAGTCTTGTGTAGACCAAGCAAAAATATCCCGATTCTCATGGAGGAAGTTGACGAGCTCGCTTTCCTATTTATCATTCAACCTGGCACCAATTGTTACGGTGCGCTCTGGGAACATATCATCAACAGACACTTTCTTAGTATCCTTTGCGGCTTGGAACGAAACGCTACTATGCGGGTTACTCAACGCCGGCATATACTGCTGCGCGGACTGAGCTAATGCCGCCACCTCTTGGATTTTTCTTTTCTCTTGTGCAATTACGAGTGACTCGGCTAGGTTAGACCCGGCTGAGGCACACTCAATGGAATGTCGGAAATCTCCAGCAATGGTAATCACTCCATTTGGCCCGGGCAACTTCATCTTCAAATAACTGATGTGGCAGCTTGCCATGAACTTGTTTAATGCTGGTCTTCCGAGTAATGCGTGGTACGCACTTTCCAAGTTCACCACTTCGAACTCCAGATTCTCAGTTCGGCAATTATCTCTCGTGCCGAATAACACGTCCACCCGGACTTTGCCTATGGGCTCACAAGAAATGCCTGGTACAATACCATGGAAAGTTGTTCTTGTGGCTTGGAGCATGTTCTCCGAGATACCCAACTTGCGCATTGTATCCGCATACATGATGTTAATGCTACTGCCATTGTCTATCAGTACCTTGGAGAAGTTCACATTGATGTTAGGCCCAATGAATGTCGGGTCCAGCACTAACGCGTACGAACCAGGACTAGGCATAAGCTTGGGATGATCTTTGATGTTCCAAGTAATTTCTTGGTCCGACCAAGGCATATACCTCGTTACTGCTGTCATTACCGCATTGACCTCCATATGCCGGCACTGCAAGCTCTTCCTATCTGTTTCCTTGGTGGTAAACACACAGTAACTCTGATGATGCTCCCTGTACTCATTTCTCCCCTCATTTCCGGGGTACCTCCGATCCGGCTGATGCTGGTTTTCTACTTGATGCACTGCATCCCTTCTCTCATAGTTATCATACCTCAGTGGAGGGGGAGGCAACATTAGCTGTTGCGTGTTCGCTCTGGAGAGCAATTACTGCCGGGGTAACTCCTGTCGAGGTTGATCATTCCGGGGTGACTGAGCATTCCCCGAACCACCTTATTCTATCTTACGCATCCACTCACATTGCCTCGTTGTATGACCCACTGGGTTACTCGGATTAAGTCGGTTGAGACCTAGTTAGGTGGACACCCCTTGGTCCGGGTTACCCCGTGATTCGGCCTGCCTTGAGGTGACCTGGCCAGCATCCGCTTTAGCCTTGACGACCCTCGACTAACTCGGCCTTTATACCCTGGCGTGACCCTACCCGGGGGTATCCCCCAACATTAGTCCCCGAACCTGCTGCGGTCTTAGCTGCCTTAGTCGCTAAGGCCACATCAGGTTCAATTCCACCGAGCTTTGTGCTCCTTCTCCGGGTTCCCTCCTTGTCTCGGATTCTCGGGATTTACTTTCCCTTGGCACGTTCCAAGCTCTCACTTGCTGGCCGGGTTACCACCCTAACTCGGCCCTCATGGTTTTACTTTCCCTTGGCACATTCCAAGTTTTCACTCGCTGGCCGGGTTACCACGATCTCATCCGAGTCTTCTTTCCTTCTCTCGTACGCTAGCCCACGTGGAGGCTAATCATTAGATTGCCTCATTTTAAGGGCCAGCCATACTAACTGCTGCAGTAATTGTTAGTTGTCACTGTGGCGCACGTCACGTCTGGCCTGCCTCCTCGTTAACCGCATCAGTGCGTCACGTCATGGGATCTGTTACACCCTGTGGCCCTCCGTGTGGCTTGCTGCTGATTGGTCGACGTGGGCAATACACGGCCACACCGTGCAGCGTACCCGTTTGACACGATCCCACTACCCCCTCGAGGGAGTGGTTAAATAGGGGAGGGGCGCACCCTTAGGTCTTTTCCCCCATCTGCGCCCATCTGCCTCTAGCACTTCTTCTTCGTCATCCTCCCATGACAGCCGCCATCGCCTTCCAAGTAGCAGCGCTGCTGCCGCTTCCGCCTCTGTCACACACCGCCATCACGCCTCCTCCGCCACGGGTCATTGCCAATCTAGGCCGCTGCCCCCCACCGCTGCTAGCGACAGCGAGGGCAACGAACTAGAGATGACAGAGGAGGAGCTCGCCGTCGCCGAGCAAGAAATGGAGGAAGACACCGCCACGGCGGACCGCGGTGCATGGGCCGGGTCCTGGGTCTGCAAATACGACCTGGACTAGCTCTACCGCACCAGACGCATTCCCGCTGGAGTCATCACGCGCCTCGCCTCCGCTGAACTCACCCCCTCACCCAATCTGGGTGAGTATGTTGTGTTATTGTCTCACTTCCAACAGGGGTTTGGTTTGCCGGTCATCGATTTCTTCCATGACTGGTTAAGCACATACGAACTCCAGCCGCACAATCTTCCTGCCAACGCAATCACTTCCCTTTCTGCTTTTGCCTCTACGATCGAGGGCTACGCCGGATTATGGCCCACAAAGGAGCTATGGATCCGGGTTTTTGGCCTTCGTCGTAATGTCATTCCGAATATTCAACTCGATCCGGAGGACAAGCAGCTCACTCAATTCGGAGCCGCGTCCATCTCACCCTGGAGGCTATCCATTTTCCCCCGAGTCACCGGGATGGACTCCTGCAAAGGATGGGCCCGGACTTTCTTTTATGTCCAGAACGAGGGCACTGAAGACTTGATCCGGCTGCTTCCCTATGCTCCGGGTCCACCTAACCCGGAGTTGTGGGACGTTGTCCCCAAGAAGCCCACAGTATTGGCCTACCAGGTCAATAAAAGGTTCAAGGAGCTGAAGCATCTTGGGTTGCGCAACAGGGACGCCATGATCACATTTGTCCGCAACCGGATCTCCCCTCTCCAGAAGCGCACTCATAAGGTGTGCCACATGAGCTGGGGTCGCGACCCCAACCGGACCTCGTCCTTTGAGCTTAGCAACACCGAAATCTACCGCCGGGTCAAGGCGCTCTTCACCACCCACAAGGACTTCTCTGAGTGGACATGGGGAATTGAGCATTATTGCCGAGATAGGCTTCCTCCCGTGGTAAGCTTCGTGCCACCAACTCTCTCCAGATTAGAACTTATGTCGGTTGCCGTCTTATTTTTAACTCTATTGTCTTTTTTCTCCTTTAGCAATTCCTTCAGCAGATAATTGAGGATGGCCCCGACCCTACCCTCAAATGCGCGCCTGACCGGGAGAGCTCGAACGAGGAAGAACCAGACCAGGAGATGTTCCTCCCAATGTCCGACGCGACCAAGCGAGCCACCAGTAAACTCCCTTCTATTAGAGATTGGCCCGACGATGAGGATGACTCGGATATTGAGGTGATGGAAGCTGTTGACGCTGTCCCCCTTTCTTATGCTTTTCCAGCATCAGCTAACCCCGGTGGGCAGATCCACGAGGACCCTCCCCTTGCCACGGGTGAACCTGTTCCGGCAGTGCTGAAGAAGAGGCGCGGATCTGCATCAAGTTCCTCCTTCAGACCTTCTCAGCCCTCCAAAAGGCGAAAGAAGTCTGGAGACAAAACTGCTTCCAAGCCAGCAGGCAAGGCCCCAGCACGAAGGGCTCGAAAACCCAAGGAGCCCCTGACCTCGGATGCGTAAGCCTCTTTTCTCTCTGCAACTTATTCTTCCTTGCACTGTTTTAGTCTCTCTTCTAACATTATTTGATTTGGCAGTGCTGCGGAGGATGTTCCCCAGAGTGGATCTAGCATCTCTTCACCGCTCCAACCTAGTCCTTCTCCTCCTCGTGACGATGAGTCACGCCCGCTCAGCCCTATTCCAGAGGGTTCTGCGGCTGCTCCGGGTTCCAGCTCACCTCGTCAAGAGGGGGGCAACCCCGGAGCGGGGGAGACGGACCCAGCTGAGGCAGCGACATCCACCACTTCGGCTTCGCCGCAACCAGCAACTACCGAGACTACCTCTGCACCAGCACCAACACCAATTCCGGCAGCAAGGACTTCAGCAGCAGCACCAGCTCCAACAACAAGGGCACCAGTGCCAAGCTCCTCCGCCTCGTCCGAGTCTTCTTAGTCTCGACGAGGAAGTACCCAGGAAGCTGCTAAGGGGAAATCTGCCGCAACCACTTCCTCCTCTCAGCAAGCCAAAGGAAAGAAAGCCCCTGACGTCACCAAGGCAGCGTCCACCGGGTCTGGACAGCGCACCCTCGCGTCCATGCTTGCCCAGAAAACTCCAGCACCGAAGAACGCCCCTGCCGAGCCAACTAGTGCGCAGCAACTTGTTCTGCACACCAGTCTGGCCCTTGCTCAGGTTGAGAGGAGAGAGGCACATGCGAAGGGCTTGGTGGCGCCCCACATGCTCAGCGGTGAGCGATATCCTCCGACCTTGATCGAGTTTATGAACAACTAGAACAAGGCGGAGTTCGTCTATAACGACGATCTCCCGGAGAAGTTCGACCCTGCCGAGTTCGCTGCTCAAATGAACACAGCCGCTAAGGAGATTAAACTCGCGGGCCGGATGATGGAGGTACGTTACTTCACCTTTTCCTTAGCATGCACTAGCGATATAACCATTAGTCCTCGAGCCTCCGGGGGAGTAACTTGTTACTCGGCTGGATGCTCCTTAGAAAACTAATGTAGCTCCTTGACAACTTCAAATATGCACACACCTAGAGCCGAGTTAAGTTCCACTTGGCCCGGATCTTGTACACTTCGAATATGCACACACCTAGAGCCGGGTTAAGTTCCACTTGGCCCGGATCTTGTAAACTTCGAATATGCACACACCTAGAGCCAGGTTAAGTTCCACTTGGCCCGTATCTTGTACACTTCGAATATGCACACACCTAGAGCCGGGTTAAGTTCCACTTGGCTCGGATCTTGTACACTTTGAATATGCACACACCTAGAGCCGGGTTAAGTTCCACTTGGCCCAGATCTTGTACACTTCGAATATGCACACCCCTAGAGCCGGGTTAAGTTCCACTTGGCCCGGATCTTGTACACTTCGAATATGCACACACCTAGAGCCGGGTTAAGTTCCACTTGGCCCGGATCTTGTACACTTCGAATATGCACACACCTAGAGCCGGGTTAAGTTCCACTTGGCCCGGATCTTGTACACTTCGAATATGCACACACCTAGAGCCGGGTTAAGTTCCACTTGGCCTGGATCTTGTACACTTCGAATATGCACCAGGCTTAAGCCAAGTTTTTCTACTCTTTTCAGGTGACCACCAACCGCCGGAGCGCTGAGTTCCAGCGTCTCCTGGATACCCACAAGATGCTGCTTGCAAAGCACCATGCACATCTCGCTGAGCATGAGAAAAGGGGTAAGTTCTCTTCTTCACATTTTTCTGTTTTCCTTCATCTTTTTCTGCAGAACTAACCGTCATTCGGTTTTCGCAGCTGGGGTTGAGGCTGAGAACAAGCTCATGAGGAAGAATCTGGATCAGATTAAGGGTAAGCTACTTTTGTCCGACCCTGCTTTGCTTTCCATCTCCTTTTCTTCTTGGCTCGGCAAACATTCATACCTCGGCTCTGCCGGGTCAACACGCTATTTCAGGATCTCTTGAAGATAGTGTGCCCATGCCTGACATGATGCTGCATTTTCTCGAACAAGCAGGGCAACATCAGGCTGAGCTCAAAAAGAAAGACGATGAGCTTGCCCTCCTCCGAACCAAGAACAACGAGATTGCCAAGTTAAAGGCAGAAATGAAGAAGATGAAGGTGCAGCACCAAACCGAGCTTGAAAAGGCTGGCCAGGACTTCACCGAAGAGCGCGAGCGCCTCAATCTCCAAACTGCTAAGGACCACGAACTTCTCCAGGAGGCCGACGTCAAACTCGAGTCGGCGAACGCTGAACTGGTGCAGCTCCGCCAAAGACGCGATAATTGCATCAATGAATTGACTCGGATCCACAGCCACATTTTATGTAAGTTCCTTTTCCTTATTCGGCATACTTCTCCGGGTTACCTTACATGTCTTTTCATTACTTGCTTCTCTTGTTCTGTTTTTAGGCAAATTTCCAGAGGGTACTCCCATTGCGAGAGCCGCAGTTGCCAATTTCCGCCGAGAGAGGGGTACTCCCGTCACTCCTGACAGTGAGGACATTCCCTATGACATGGAGGACCTGTTGGTCAGCCTGTCATCTCGCGTGGAAATCATCAAGAACTACGGCAAGGATCTCCTCGACATTTCAGTCCGAGTCTTCAACACGTTCTGGCCTGGCGAGGACACTCCGGAGAGAATCGCAATCCTTGCTGAAAAGCTGACGGAGATCGAGACCCAGCTCGATCTTTGGAGAGAGTCTGCTGGTCGTGCTGTAGCTGAGACCGTGCTTCACCACATACTCACGTGGTATGAGAAGATCGATCTCAGCCTCCTGACGCACCTGCGCACCGGATCCAAGTGTACCAATGACCCGGAATGGGTAGCTCGGCACCAGGCTTGCGCCCATAGTCTCATTGAATATGCTCCCATTCATGAATGGACTGAGGGTCCGAGCTTCTTGGAAGCCGCTGGCGATGAAGAGGTTGAGAATGTTGAAGATGTTTCGGACGAGCGTGGAGAGGACGATGCCTCGGATATCGAAGAAGGCGAAGATGACACCGAACTTCCTCCTCCTGCTGCTCCTTAAGTAAAAACACTTGAAAACTTATC
Source organism: Avena insularis (assembly GCA_023614405.1). Taxonomy (NCBI): domain Eukaryota; kingdom Viridiplantae; phylum Streptophyta; class Magnoliopsida; order Poales; family Poaceae; genus Avena; species Avena insularis. The sequence goes on along the minus strand of CM042696.1, from coordinate 85,456,321 downwards.
AGATCCCCGGTATACCCGGTGGAATTGTATCCCATACTCATGTGATATTTTGCTACTAAGTTTGTATGCCGGATTAACTTGGGCGTAGTCCCCGAGTTTCATTTTCTTGTTCGTCCAATCTTCTGGCTCGGTTCATGTCTACCTTGATTCGGTTTTACGACTTACGAATCCGAGCTTCAAAACATTGTTTTAACAATACTTAGAAACTTTTAGGCTCAGCTCAAAATAATTCAGCATAATAATTTGAAAGTAAATACAAGGTTAGTCTGAAAAACAAACGTCGGCTTGATTAAGCTCTTTTCCTTAGTCGTTTTTCATGTGCTACGCAATTCCAAACTTGTTCTCTTGCTTGCCATGAAGCCAATTCTTCTTGGACAGCAGCAAGTCGAAGAGTTGGGTTTTTGGTGCTCACACATTACTAATCCGAGTTAAGTAGAACAAGTTACTCCAGCTGACGTATAAATGATAAAAGACAACAAATATTATTAAGGCAGTCCCCGAGTTACTACCCGAGGTGCCAACATTTCACTGATAAGCTCATTGACGGCATACATACCGACATATGAGAAGACTTGGATACATACACTTCTCTGCTAAGTGTAGAAAGGACGAAGTAGGGCTACGTTCCATGGACGCTTAGATTCCTCGCCGGACCTGTCCACCTTGTTCTTTTCCTGTGGCTTTGCATTGATAAGATAATAAGAATCATTGTGCAATGCTTTGCTCACAATGAATGGCCCTTCCCATGGGGGGATAATTTATGCATGCCAGCAGTACGTTGTACCAACCGGAGCACCAGATCGCCTTCCCGAAAGACTCAGGGCTTACTTTCCGGCTATGATAGCATCGGAGATTTTGCTGATATATGGCGGATTTGGACAATGCCAATTCTCTTGCTTCTTCCAGCAGATCAACATCATTTTGCCGGGCTTCTTGCACTTCGGCTTCTGTGTATTGGGTGACCCTAGGCGAATCATGCTCTATGTCAGCTGGTAATACAGCTTCTGCCCCACATACCAGAAAAAATGGCGTATAGCCTGTTGATCGATTCAGAGTTGTTCTTAAACTCCACAGTACCGCTGGTAGTTCTTCTATCCAGCACCCCGCTGATCTTTGCAGCGGCTCAATGAGCCGGGGCTTTATCCCGGATAACACTAATCCGTTGGATCTTTCCACCTGTCTGTTCGATGCGGGGTAGGCTACCGAGGCAACGTCCAGCCGGATCTTCTTATCTCGGCAGAATCGCGCGAATGCTCCTTCAGCAAAATTTGTGCCATTATCAGTTACGATACTGTGAGGATAACCGTATCTCAAGATAATGTCTTTGAGAAATGTTACGGCCGTAGCTCCATCACACTTTCTTATAGGCTTCACTTCAATCCATTTTGTAAATTTATCCACCATGATCAAAATGTGAGTCATATTTCCCCTTGGTGGTTTAAATGGGCCAACCATATCCAAGCACCATATGGCAAATGGCCATGTAATTGGTATGGTCTTGAGTTCCGACATTGGCATATGTGTCTTGGTAGCATACCTCTGACAACCATTGCATTTTCTCACCAAATCTTCTGCTTGTTCTAAGGCACTTGGCCAATAGAATCCATGCCGGAACGCTTTGCCACCAAGGCTCGGGATGAGGCATGATGCCCGCACTCCCCTTGGTGTATATCTCGGAGGATGTCAAGCCCTTCTTCCGGGTCAACGCACCGCTGGAGGACATTAGTCACACTCCGTTTGTACAACTCGGAATTGATAATTGTGTATGCCTTTGCTCTCCTCTGAGTTTGCCTGGATAACACCTCCTCAGAGGTTGATCATTCCGGGGTGCCTGAGCATTCCCCGAACCACCTTGTTCTATCTTACGCATCCACTCACATTGCCTCGTTGTATGACCCGCTGGGTTACTCGGATTTGGCGTGTGAAATTTACACGGTTGATCCAACATCGACTCGTAAGTGTACCTCGGACGGTCCTTTTTTTCTTGCCACTGCTTTCCGTGCTCAAGGCCCAAGTTTTCTTGCCATCATTCCTTGGTGTCCATTGTTGCCCTCCAGTTTTCTGACACTGATTGCTCCCTGTTCCTGGCTGATCTTGATTCACAGCTGCAACTTGTTGCGAGCTGTACCGGTGATCCGGTCTATCATCTCTCCTTTTACCTCTGTAATCGTTCCTCCGGGATGATCCGGCTCCATCTCTCTGGTAGTACTCCTCATTCGACTCGTTGGACACGAGCCTAGGTTGAGTCGGATCGCCCAAAGCATACGAGTCAGCAATCCAGATCATCTCTGCTAACGTAGTTGGCATTTTCCTTTGCAACTTTTGCCATAGCTCGCTTGCATATCTGCATCCTTGCACAAACCACCCTATGGCCTGTGACTATCACGCCCTCACACGAGTTTCTCACGGTACACCACCGGGTCAAAAACTCCTGGTCCGTCTCATTCGGTCTTTGCTTGCACATAGCTAGGGTCTGTGGCCTATTTGGCCTCTGATACGTACTCGAGAAATTGCTGATGAACGTTTCCTCAAAATCGATCCAACAGTTAATACTTCCGGGCGGCAAATTGTTCAACCATACCCTTGCTGGCCCCTCCAACATCTGGGGTACGTATCTCACAGCCCATCGCAAGTTACCTGTAGCAATTTTCACAGCCGTAGCATAATTTATCAACCAATCCTCCGGCTTAGTGCTGCTGTCATACGTCTTCGTGCCTCTGGGTAACTGGAAGTTAGGTACTGGTGGCTCTTTCATGATTCGGGGTCCAAAACATGCAGGACCCGGAGGACCTTGACTTTCAATCTGCTCCGACCTATACAGTCGATCCAGTTTCAACCTGGCATCATCCGGCATCAAATCCCTGCTTCCCAATCTCGACCCTATCACATGATAGTCCGGCCTTGGGTATCCTGCATTCACCATTTCCGAATCTCCATCGTTATACCGGTCTCGCTCTCGTGGCACATCTCTCTGTTGCATACCTCAGCCGGCACTTTGCTCTTGCCTTGGTATATTCCGCTGCTGCGGTTGTCCTGCAGAGTTGCGCTGTCCGGCATTACCGTTAACAACGTTCCCTTGACCGGCATTGCCTTGGTCACGGTTACCTCGGCCAGCTTCACCTCGTCTTATACTCCGTCGATCGTTGTTTCTTTGTACCTCTTTTGCCTTTCCTGGCCTTGTCGGGTTATACGGAACAATCTGCTTGTTTCTCCTGGCCGAGGTTACTACGTCTTCTCTCCTAGGACCACCATGAGGAGACAATGCGGCTCCAGCAGATTTCTCCGGATTACCCACCGCCGAATGGACGATCTTGGAGGCCCCAGCTCTCTCCGGGTTTGCCCTGAGCAGTTCCTCATTTTGCCTGTTTGCGATCCGAACCAACTCATTGACCCGATCTTGCTGTCTCTGACGGGCTTCACCCGTCAGACCCTCTAGCTCGGATGCAGCTGCATCCACTGCCCTGAGGTTTTCGTCAATTGGCTTCAGCCCCACGGACAAACAGTTTTCTGACTCCTCAATCCGAGTATCACCTTCTTTGTTCATTTCACTCATGAGATTTCTCCCCTTCACTTTTACCGCATCTACTTTATTTGCCTTTGCGTACTCACGCAGCGTCATGTTCAACGACTGCTGAGCCGCAGCAATCTTTTTCGCTCCCTCTAGAATTTTCTGCCTAGTTTCCTCTAGCTCGGCCTGTGCCTGAGCCGGATCTACCACTGCTGCTACCGGGTTTGCCAAGCTATCCATAGCTTCTCTTAGTACATTCTCAGGTCTCTCTAGTGGAGGTCCTCTACCTTTCCTCGGTGCCTTAGGTGTTACCTCCGGATCTGGTGCTGGATCCTTGCTTGCGCCTGCACCTGGCGCAGTCATCATCACCTCAGCACGGTCCGGGGAGCGAGTGATACGCTACCGAACCACGCTTAAGGGGTGGCTCCGCCTCGACGACGTGCGGATGAAGGCATGATATGTCCACAAAGAACGTAGACCTTGTGCGCACCCAACTTGACGAAGAGGCCGCTATGCTGGAAGTGGGCGTCTGCAGCCAGCATTGTCGCTGACAAAGTCCAGCGCTCCAAAGAGCTGAACGAACCCGGAGACGATGCGTTCGCCGGGGCCGATGAGGTTTCCCTTCCGGATCTTCACTCCTGCTAGTGTTGCTAGTCCCACGGTGGGCGCCAACTGTCGTGGTGGTGTCACGGCAGATGCCATGGATAGGCTAAAGGTGGGGAGTAATAGCACTAGGGGAATCCAGGGAGGGATAGTGAGGTGATTCCCCATGCAGAAGCTTTGTATTCGATTCAGTTCACAGATTACAAGTGCTCCTAGAGCTGTATTGGCGAGAGGAGGAAGAAGGAGCTCTCTTACTCTCACCCACAGTTAACTCGTATAAGACCCTTAGAACCTAGAACCTTACAGAATAGAGGAACCCCTTCTACCGAGGCCCTAGCCCTCCTTATATAGGAGTGGCTAGGTCTCCACTTAGGGCATACGTGGAGGCATATTCTAGGGAATATGCCTCCTCCCAAAATAGCAAACCGACCGGGGTACTTTTCCTTTGCGTCACCCATGCAGAGGCTACGTGAGCCTCTGCGGCGCCTGCGTCAGCCGACACGGGCGTCATCACCTCTGTCGACCACGCCTCGGTGGTCCTGCCCTCTTTTGCTTCGCTCATGTAGTGCGTACCGGGGCTTCTTTTGACCAGCGAGATTCCTTACTTCTCCTAGAAGCTAGATATGACCCGGATCATAATTGATCCGGCCACGCCCGTTCCTGCATACAAGTTAAATACGCCATTCCGACTTACGGCTTAAGTCGGTTGAGACCTAGTTAGGTGGACGCCCCCTGGTCCGGGTTGCCCCGTGATTCGGCCTGCCTTGAGGTGACCCAGCCAACATCCGCTTTAGCCTTGCCGACCCTCGGCTAACTCGGCCTTTATACCCCGGCGTGACCCTACCCGAGGGTATCCCCCCAACAACAAGGTCAGGTCGCGTGGGCGTCCCGGACGCTTGTACGTGCCATTGAAGTTGCGGACAAACACCTTCTCGAAGTCTGGCCAGGCGTTGATGCTATTGGGCGCAAGGCTGTTGAGCCATGTCCTTGCCGACCCGGTTAGCATGAGGGGGACGTAGCACACAGCTGTGCGCTTGTTCCCATGGGCGATGCCGACTACTGTGGCATAGTCGGTCAGCCAATCCTCTGGCTTCATGCTGCTGTCGTACTTGGGAGTGTCCCTTGGCAGGGTGAACTTATCCGGAAATGGCTCGTTCTGGATGTGGGGTCCGAAACAAACCGGTCTGGTGGAGTCTTCTTCCTCCGTGACGTGCGCTTGAGCGAGGAGATCGATGCGGTCACGGGCATCTAGACGATCCAGGTTGGGCGCTCCCACCCGGCCCGAGAGATGGGAACCGGCGGGTCTTGGTGCTCCAGTTGGTGGAGGGGGAGGTGGTGGGTTGCTGTTCACCATTTGCTCCTGGCGTGGCTGGCTCTTGTTGCCAGAGCTGCGGAGCCTACTGCGGGCCTTAGCCGGCTGAGGGGAGGATGCCTGTTGGGTGTCGCGGGGCGCGCCCTTGCTGTTGATAGGCGGCTTTCTCCCCCTAGAGTAGTTGGGGTCCTCCTGCATCTACCAGTTGGTGTTGGCCTGCTCATCCGCGATTCGGAGGAGCTCCTGCACGCGAGCGTGCTGGCGGGCTCGCTCCTCGCCCTCTAGGTTGGGCAGCTCCTCTGCTGCAGCTCGTGTCGCGCGTAGGTTCTTGATGGGCGTGCTATAGGTGGGCCGGATGAGGGCAGGCACGGGATCCGGCTCCCCGTTCTTTTCCAACCTTCCGCCCAGCTCGCCACCCCGGCGTCGCACCTGGCCACGCCGGCTCGGCTTCGCGGTAGTCGGAGTGAAGCCATGCGCGCGGTCGTACTCGCGCCGGGTAATCTCGAGTTGCTTGCGGGTTGCCGCCAGCTCCATGGCCTCCTGGAGGAGGATCTGTCTTTCCATGGCGAAGTTGGCTTCCGCCTCCTCCGGATTATCCCCGAGGTTAACCGGCGTCAGGAGCCAATCAATGGCCTCCTCTACCGGATTCCGAGGCTGCGGAGGCGCGGAGGTTCCGCCTTCGTCCGCGCCCTGCTCTCACGGCTGGCGGGGGTGGGAACTGGAGCCGGCCATCATGACCTCCACGCCACAGGAAGCGACGGAGGCGCCACCGCCCGGATGCGGTAACTCCGCGACGGAGACGATCTCCCTAGGGAAACGCTCCGGAACGGTGGCGACATAGATGAGGAGGTTGCCGAAGAGCAGGATGGAGCCGTTCGCCGGGAAGGTGGATCCGGCGAAGCAGGAAGCATTATCGATGACGCAGTTGAACATGCCGAGCATGAGCACCAGGCCGGAGGCCACGCGCTCACTGGCTGAAGTGCGGGGTCCCATGCAGAATGTGACTCCGGTCGAAGCCATTTTCCCCACGATGGGTGCGAACTGTCATTGTATTGGGAACGAAAGTACCTAAGAAGGTTAGATAGAGGTGTGGGGACTAGCAAGGAAGCTATCGACAGCGTCCGCTGGCGGGATTGGATACAAGCAAGCGTAGCTGGACACAGGAAGTACCCAGGTTCGGAGCCCTCGTGGTGAGGTAAAACTCCTACTCATGCCGATCTGACTATGAGCGATATACAAACTACAAGTGCTCCTCGAGCTATATTCTCTAGCTACTGTCTTAAATGCACTAAGACCAACCCTTTCTACTAAGGCCTTGCCTCTCCTTATATAGGCAGAGAGGCAACGGTCTTACTGGCCAATCCGACTGGTGGCCCCCCACAAGTGGGTCCCAGCCAACTGGTCATCTATAGTAACCGGTACAACCATGTCCCATCAGAGTACGAGCGGTCTGGCTGTCGTGGGCACAGTGAACACCGTGCGAGCCTGTCATTAGCATCGGGCCACTGTTCCAGTGTCATCCCCGCAAAGTCTTCGGTATGGCCGAGTAGTTGCCCGTCTTGTTGTCGTACAGGGCGTACCGCGCATTGTTCCGCACGTCGCCCTGTCTCTTTGATTGGTTCCGGCTACGCCGCTATAGCCGGCTGCTTCTTGCCACTCCGGCTACCTCACGATAGCCGGCCTGACTTGCCTTGTCCGGCTGTACTTGACCAACCGGACACGATCCGACTGCCCTGTTTCTTGTCCGGTTGGGGTATCCGGGGGTCATCCCCCCGATAGGTAGTGCGCCCTGCCAAAGTTCAGCTATCTACACCTTTGGGGTGTTTCCTTGCTCCTACTGGTTCGATTAAACCTTGGTTTCATAATTGAGGGAAAACTTGCTGCTGTGCTCATCATACCTTCCTCTTGGGGTTCCCCAACGAGCTCGATATATTTAGGGCCATCAAGCTATTTTTCTGGCGCCGTTGCCGGGGAGTCAAGGACATCTTCACAAGGGGAGTCCCTCATAACCAATCTCTTTACTTTGTTATTTTTGTTTTGCTTAGTTTATTTCTGCTTTGTTTGCCTGTTTCTTTATAAAAACAAAAAAAAATTAGTTTTACTAGTTTGCTTTCTTTATTAAAAACACAAAAAAATTAAGTCTTGCTATAGTTGTTACCTCTTCCTTAGCTCACCATGTTGATCCCTAAATTCACCCTAAAAGACCTTTCAATAGTAGTGGCTCTATAATTGGAAAAGATAATATTGAAGAATTCTTTAATCATGTTAGTAAACATGAGAATATTGAGGATAGATCCCTTGCAGAACTTGCTCCAAACTATGAAATTGCTGCAACTTCTTTAGTTCACATGTTGGAAACTAGGTTTGTTAACCTTAATACCTTAATGCAAGCAATGTTTCTTAAACTTAAAGAAATTGATGACCCTGAAAATAGGGATTTTATTCTAGAAACTTTGCTTAAGGAATTCTATGATGTTGCCGAGGAAGCTAGAAAAGTCTTTGAATGTTTTAATATGCTAGGCTCACATGTAGATGTTGTTGGTACACGAGAAAAGATGAACAAAACCGAACCTAATGGGGAGGAAATTAAGATACCAATACCTTTTAAACTTGTAGCAATGCATGAAGCCATACAAAAGAATCTTGATTGGATTGTTCCCGAAAACCCGTTTGATGAAAATAGTGAACCAAAGAGCATTGAGAGAGGATCCTCTAGAACTTATTTGGATGAGATACCTTGCCTTGTTGAAGATATTTCTGGTATTAATCTTAATGCTTCTTCATTTGAGAACACTTGATCCTTTTTCTTGCTTCTTATGCCTAACTTAAAGGCGTTAAAGAAAAGTACTTATTGGGAGATAACCCAAAAGTTTTATATGAGTCTTGGAAGTTATTACTTTTGTAATAACCGCTCCTTATCCTTTTTATTTGCTTTTTGTGCCAAGAGTAACCTCTAATAAGAGAGAAGTAATGATTAGGAAAGTTGTTGTTCCGAAACAGATTTCTGTGCTTCACCATAAAAATTCGTGTAAAATCTCTATACGTCCTTTTGAGGCGTGAAGGTTTGTGCTTCTGCCCTAGGTTGTTATCTAACTTTCGTTAGTTCAACACTTTTCGATTCGAGCAACAGAAGGTTTTCGAAAAAATTCGTCTTTACCTGCTGGTCTGTTTTGATAGATTTCTACCATTTTTTGCATTTGCTTCTTGTTGGTTCCTTTTGGAGTTCTTTGGGGGAATTGAGCTTTTTGAGGGAAGTTCTACAGTAGCTTGTGTTTTAATGGAAGTTTTATTGATGTTGGAACTGAACCTAAAGACCTATTATCTTGAGTGCACTAATGTTGCTAATAAGGATTGTGTGAAGTTTTGTATGAAGATTGTGTGAAGTTTTGTATGAAGTGGGCTTTGATTGGTTGGGTAATGGCACCGAACATGCTTCATATATCCATGATTAAATCGGCTCTACCCTTAGCTGGGGGTAATCCTAAAGGGATGGAGTTTCATCCACTGGGTGACAATATTTTCCTTGCTGAATTTGCTAAAGAGGCTAATAAAACTAGGGTTCAAAATGGCACAACATAGATAGTGAGCACCACTATGTTATTCTCAATGGTTTTGATCCTAGTGTGAATCTTGCTGATGTTTTTTTACAAGCTTGCGGTTTGGGCAAAGATTATGAAGCTTCCATTTGGCCTCATGAACAATGAGCATGGTAAAGGCTTTGCTAGTCAGCTGGGCAATGTGGAAAAGATGAATGTTGATGAAAAGGGTCAAGCTTGGTGTTATTACTTGCGAGTTCGTGTTCTCATTAACATGAATGAACCTTTGAAGCGGCGCCTCTTGGTTTTCTCAGAGATGTCAAGTAACCGAATACTGCAATGTTCTATATGAACGAATCCCAACTTTTTGTTTCTCCTATGGACTGATTGGACACTCGTCAATGAGTTGCCCAACACTTGTAGAAAGAGATGAGGAAGGTTCGTTGCCTTATCATGGGATGGAGCTCTATGTTCTGGATGAGAGGAAGAAAAAGCAATCTGTATCAAGATCGATCGAACACTCCTTCTCAAGTGCATAGGGGTCACAGTTAGGAGCTGCCGTGGGAGCCAAACTAACCAGACACTGATAAGCCCCAAGATTAGGGAATCACAGTAGCACAATTCGATAAGTATTTGAGTGTTGAATCCATGAGGAGCTGAAGGTAAACTATCTATTCTCTAAATCCATATAACCCACTGATACGTTGCAAACGTATCTATAATTTTTGATGCTCCATGCTTGTTTTGTATCATTTGTCCTATGTTTTGTCCACACTTTGAGGTATTTTTATACACTTTCTGGAACTAACCTATTGACAAGATGCCACAGTTAGTTGCCTGTTTTCTACTATTTTTGGATCCAGAAAAGCCAGAAAATGAATATTATCGGAATTGGACCGGACAAAAGCCAAAGTCGATATTTCACCGGAAGTCTCACGGAGCCAGAAGACGAGACGGAGAGGAGCCAGGGGCTGGCCACCCCATGTGGTGGCGTGGGTTCCCCTGGCCGCGCCACCAGGTGGTGTGGGCCCCTGGTCCACCCTCTGACATCGCCTCTTTGCCTATAAGAAGCCTCCAATGCAGAAACCCTAAATGATCCAGCCTCGAGCCACGAAAAGTTCCGCAGCGCTGCCGCCACCGAAGGGGAGATTCGGGGGACAGAAAGTCTCTATTCAAGACCTCACGGATAGGAAGTGCTGAGCCATCTCCATCGATCGCCACCACCATCTCCATCGCCGTTGCTGATTCCCATGATGATGAGGGTGTAGTTCTTCCTCGAGGATAAGGGTTCTAACGGTAGCTATGTGTTCATCTCTCTCTATGCATGATCATATTGTGATCATGAACTTTGTAATCAAGTAGATCTACCTTGCTACTCAAGTGCTTTATTAGATCTCTAGCTCTCCCCACGTGTGTGAAAGTGATAGCGTGCACACCATGGTGGCACTTAGGCTAGAGATTACAAATACTTGTTATGAGTTATATTTGGAGTTGGATGTCTCTATGAAATTGTGTTGTTTGTTGGAACCATCTAGCGCTCAAGGTGATAGTGTGGGGTTATCTAGATGGGGAAAGCGAACTTTGAGGAGTGCTGTTATATCCCTACCATGGATTAGAGTGTCCAACCGGAGAGTAGTTCAAAGTAGTATCATAAAGAGATGATATTTATACTAGTGAAAGTATGATCCCTAGGCCTTGTTTCTAAGCATTGAAACACCATTTGCAACTAGATCTGTTACATGTTTGCTTGCTTCCATCTTTATTTCAGATTGCCTTTAGTCTCTTCCTACCCGTCAAGCTCTTTTCTGGCACCGTTACCACTTATAATTATCCATACCACTTGTATTTCACTATCTCTTCGCCGAACTAGTGCACCTATACACCTGACAAGTGTATTGGGTGTGTTGGGGACACAAGAGACTTCTTGTATCTTGATTGCAGGGTTGCTTGAGAGGGATACCTTTGACCACTTCCTCCCTGAGTTTGATAAACCATGGGTAATCCACTTAAGGGAAACTTGCCGTTGTTCTACAAACCTCTGCACTTGGAGGCCCAACAACTGTCTACAAGAATAGAAGTGCGTAGACACCACCCACTTATATGGACTTCTATGCAAAGCAATGAACTAGACTGTGTAGGGTACTTTTTACGTATAACTAGAAAACTATAAAGTGCTGAAATTATAGACAAGAAGTAAACTACTGCAAGTAAACTAAAAGCAAGTTAAGTGCAAGCAAACAAATTAGAAGCAGGTAAATCAAGGGAGAAAATGTTTAGGCAAATTGTTGTTTCATTCATTTGGTTGTCACAATTAGTGAAGCACATAAATAGTTTTTTTATTGTTTCTTCTAGAGAGGAGCCATAAATAGGTGCAACCAAGTCACTCAGCAAATAGAACACTAGTGATTGATCCCAAGGCTAAACGCCATGAAATTGAGTCTTTTTCCATTTTATATTCTAAAGCCGTTGAATTGAAGTACTTCTGCTTCAACGGGCCTCTATCTTTTTTTCCCTTCGACTTCGGCTATGACCCCAAAGTCTACTATGGAAATTCTTCGGGAAGAGAGGTGCTTTGTATCAAAGACAATTCCTGGTCCAGGCGAGGGAAAAGTTTGGGTATCTTTTATTGAATATGCCTCGAATAGATAGCGAGCCAAGAGACGCCATGCAGTGCTAGTTTTGAAGAGAGGAGGGCATGCTCAAGCTCTTTTGATCGGTTACCGACGACGGGTTTGGGGTTAGTTTCCAAGTATCTATCTAAGAGTTTAGACGAGAGTTTTATCGGGTAGCCCATTTTCACTAGGCGCGAGAGAGCTTTCTCTTTTTTAGTCCGACTTGTGAAAAAAAGTGGATTAGTCCGATCTGGCAGAAGTCTTTGAAGTCGTCCGCATAGTGAACATAGCAGATGCAGAAGCGGAAGGCGCAAAAGAACTAAGGTATCTAACTAAGTGCGTGAGCACATCTTCTTTCTTGCTCAAAAGAACTGCCGGGGCGTTGGATCACTCGCAAATAATGCCTTAAGTTAGGAATGTCACTCCTTTCCGGCCAATTGAGGAAGGTTGTGAATCCGACTAACCAATCCCTTCTAAGATCGTAGCAAATAGGAAACATCAATTGCTCGTGGCAATGACTCATTTTTTTAGAAAGTAGTAACTTAACTCAGTTGGTAGAGCTCTCATACGTTAACCACTAATGAAATCACATAAAGGATAGGTTATGCACCCTTCTCGTTAGTGCGGCAGACGAAAATTCTTGTCACCTTCTTTAAGCCTTTCCTTCCGCTTCCATCGAGAAATATAGATAACTCACTAGACTGTGGATCGCCTTCTATCTCTCTCATGGGACTATTTCCATCTCCTTTACATGCAGCCCCATATTACCAATTAGCCTGGTAGAAAACCATTGCACTAACAAATGGTAAAAAGTAGGCCCCGGATTCCGAAGTACCAGTTAAGAAGGCATAGGAGATTCTTCATATTTATTTGTAGGAGAGAGATGGAAAGGGAGATGGAGGGATTGACGGATATTATCGAGCTCGAGAAATGCCTATTTTCGGGGTCAATATTTAGGAATGGGTGTATACAATCTGTCGTTAACCTCTGGAGCTCACGTAGAAGTTTGCTATCAAAGACCGAAGATCGGAGTCATGAACATTTTTAGGTTAGGCCGAGAGGAAAGAAGCTTGTTAACCACGCAGAGTAGACATTCATCTTATCAATAAAAGTCAGGGCTGAAGTGTTATGCAGAGGGATTTATCCAATGGATACTCATACCTACAATAATAAAATAGTGACGATAAATCTGGCAGGTGGAAGATTGAATGGTAGGGAAATGATGACCCTTTCTAGCTAACTTCACTAACAACTCTTCTATATGTGGCCACCAGAGCAACACAAATGCATTGATAAGTAGTTTGCCTATCCCCAACCTGGTAATCAAATCGGAGTGAGAGTTCCACCCATGGGTGTGTAGTAAGGTCACTTATCTATCTTTATGTCAAACAAACCTTGGCCCCACGGGAAGATTTAGCGGGATAGCTTCTTTTTCGCTGAACAGAAGAGAGAGAAATACAGGTGACAAGAAGGTGCAACTCACGTTCTACACGAGCCCGGAAGAAAGAAGTGCCGTGCCAGGAATAGGACAATAGGTCGCTTTTATACTGACCACGAGAATAGCCGGCTAAAGATGGATACACAGGAGAGATACGCGGGGCAGAAGAACCAACTTGAATCGCGGAGAACAGGTAGCTCCAGCATGTGAACTTGTCGAACCATTCAACTATACTGTATATCGATTGGCCACATCAACGCATTTCACCTCGGAACTTGTACTTGGAATAGAGCCAGCCTTGAGATCCGCCACATCTTCCTTCAAGTAAGAGAGTTGAGATAGAACAGCTTCGTCTTTGACCGGTTTGCTGCTTTCCTTTATACACAAGCCCCTATTATTAAGGTATGTAGGTTTTTTATGGAATGACCAAAGAACAAGAGAAGTTCAATGAGGTGCAAATGCAAGAATTAAAGCAACGAGGACAAGTGCTAGGATAGGATCCCGAAGGATGGCATGCCTATTCAGCAACGTGCAGAAGGATGGCTTCACGCAAGAATCTTGATGAACCAGGTATGTCTTCTACTAACAGATATGCTATTTGCAATTCCATTGATTCTGCTAGTCTAGTAAAATCTGTTGTAGATAGTGGTCTAGTGTTGGGCAGTACACAGGAGGAAATTGACAGGTCTATAAATTCTATTAAAGCAAGAGAACTTGCTCAAGCATTGCTTTATGAAGCTGCTCAGAAAAAGAAGTTAGCTACTCATAAGAAGGAGCAGTCTTCCAGTGTCGAGTTAAGATCTGATTTAGAGAATGAGGATATTACTCAGATTGTTGAAGAGTTAGATAATCACAGTACTTGTATACCAGTTGGTGACAAGAACACTACGAGCAGAGCTAAGAGGAGGCATAACAAAAAACAGATACCGCCATGAAGACACTAATCTTGAATGTGAGGGGCCTGGCCAGGTAGAAGGGGGCAACCTTCTGAAGTGATAGAGTGGGTGGACATAGTTTGTGTGCAAGAAACTAAGAGAGAACAGTTCTCAGATAAAGAGTTAATGGCAATTGGTGGCAGAAAGCTTTTCAAGTGGTTTTGCAAGCCAGCCGATGGCGATAAAGGTGGAATGCTTATTGGAGTCAATCTGGATGTCATGGATGCAGACCTCATTGGGGAGGGTCAATTTCTCCATGGTGTTTGAGTATAGAGGCTTTGTGATAATTGTGCTTGGGTGGATGTTTATGGTCCAACCAAACAGTCTTTAAGAGCTATGTTTTTGTCAGAGCTCACTAACTTTGTGCAGAGTGTTGATCTACCTTTGCGGGACATGATCAGATTTGCTCATGAAACAATGGCAGAATACATATTAATAGGATGGAAGCTTTTAATGCTTTCATATCTGAAACTGAACTCTGAGGAACCGAGAAGGGTTGGTGGCCGGACTAACAAACAAGATAGGCGGTGAGAGAAGTTTTGGATAGAGTTGGTTTCTTCAACTTATGAGGATTTATTTCCTAAGTTTTACTATCCCTCTTGCAAGCTGGGTCGATCATTGTCCTTTACTTCTAGAAAATGGGGAAGATAGGGCTGCCACTAAGTTTCGTTTTGAACCATCTGCAAGAAGGGTTTAGAGATATCTTTACTGAAATGGCCTACAAGAACTGCAAATGTTCCATTCGACTATTGGCAACAAGTGTCTCAGGGCTTCAGGAAGTTCTTGAGAGGGTGGAAGGCAAATGATGCTACTGACAATAGAAGAAGTAAATCCAATCTAATTACTGCTATATGTCTGTCATTGATAGCAAATCTGAAACTACAGAGCGAAATCCTAATGAATGGAGGCTAAGATATGAATTGGAAGCTCAATTGGTCCAAATTTGTGAGATGGAAGAGTTATATTGGCAGAAAAGAGGAGGTGAACAGTAGAGTGGCTGCTACGAGGACACTTATTTCCATAAAAAAGCAAATGGGAGGAAAAGAAAGAATAGCATTTCTATCAAGGAAGATGGTGATAAATCTATACATTCTCCAAAAGAGCTAAGAGAGCATATCACTTCATACTAGAAAGTGGATTTGGGAGAGTAGAGTGAAGCAATGTTCACTTACGGCATGATATCTGGGATATCACTGGGTGCTTATCTAATGAAGAAGCTGAGGCCCTCATTCAACCTTTTAGTATGGAGGAAGTAGATAAGGTGGTGAAATGCAAATCAGGAACAGAATACCGAGTAAAGGTGGATATAGAGAAAGCAAATAGAAAGCTTTTTCCTTTCCTTCACTTTCACTTCCCGAAGGGTAAAAAGTTCGAAGCACCCAATCAAGGGTACTTCTCTCTAGCTTATAGAAACAATCACTTAGGCTGACGATGAGAAGTGTGGTTTTGCCCCATGGCGAGTCAGAAGTTTTCCAATCCATGGGACGGGCCTTAATGAAGCAAGTATAGCAGCGTTATTTACCAAATTGCATTTGCTTATTTCTCTAACATCTCCATTCTTCAGATCCCCACACTTTGATTTTGCAATCAAATACTCCTAACCATGTGGATGAGTATAAGGCTGATATAATGCCCCACCTCTAATCCAAATGGAAAATAGGAGCACAATGCATTTATGAGTTATTGAACACAATGAATTTACGAGTAATTGAATACAATGAATTTACAAGCTGATGAGTTTGCACTCTACTTTGAATACAAACAGGAAACTGATACTAAGGATAAAGGGAACGAAGCGACCGATAACAGAGAACCGAGGAGGAGTTAAAAAAGCAAAAAGCAGATAAGATAGATGAATATACTATTTATTAGATTTGTTTCTCAATCTTCAAATTGGTTAATAGGAAGTGTGCACTAGCACGCTTCATATTTCTATACACAAGGGCCCTTAGAAAAGCTTGTTTGGCCGTCCGAAAGCGTATCTGAGATATCGGGGAGCTATATATCTCTTTAGATGGTCGATCTCGGTTATTTGAATTGATCCTGACCTATCTCCATAGCGCTCACCCAGAGGGAATTCACTCAGCTCTGGGCCACATCCATCTGGTTGGCATGTTGAATAATCAAATTCCTTCCTTGGGTCAGATCTCCCTTCCGGGATTCCAGATCAAAATGATCCCAAACGAATGGATTTAGCTTGCCGAAATCATTCAATCGGTACAACCCAGGAATATTTGGACAATGTTATCTTATTAAAAAGAAAGGAAATGTTTGTTCGGTAGATCGCCTTGCTTTTCTTTCACATTGGGGTTTAGTGGCAGCAAGAGGCAAGCAACTCTCTTCCGGCAGAAGCTAGCTTTGTTTACACGCTTACCTTTCTCTCCATGAATGTAATGAGCCCTATTTAGTAAGTGGGGCAAGTCAGGCAGTAGATAGCTAATATGAACGGATCTTGCAATTTCATATGCCAGAGTGAACTATTTCATCTTTTTATTGTAATTCAAAAAGCATTGGAAATACGCATCATCGATGTGAAAAGCCATTTAAAGTGACTCGCACAAGTCCTTTCTTTTTGAATGAGGAAAAGAGGCGCATAATCGATTCCGGATTTAAGGTGCCGACTTCCTTTCTTAAGCCAATGCACGCGGGATAGCTGCGCGAGCTCGAGGGCTTTCCCTTTCCTACTCCGACGATGCATCAACATCGGGTACTTGCATGTTTACATTCTGTGCTCCTTGAGTCGCAACTCATCCTTGCCGTCCTCATGCGCCGCACTCGCCGTCTGAAGCGCCTACTCATTTATTGATAACAGAGGGGACCCCAGGCACATGGAATGGAATTGAATTGATGGAAGCTCAGGATTTGCTTCCTAATCTGCCACTTTAGGAGTTTTCTTTTCCGTAAGCCAATATCGTCCTAGAAGATCGCACAATCAGTGGGGTAACAAAGATCGAACCCTGGGCTGCCGTTCCAGTACAAGTTTTTACCGTTAGAATAGGAAAAGCCGGGTCAAGAGGGAAAAGGAACCGTGGCACTTCACGTAAAGAGAAGCTTTGTATGAGCTGAGAAACGCTCTGGCTAAACACCTTCCTCCGAGCAAACGCAAACCTATGAATTCGCGTGGCTTAAGAAACAGGAAAAGCACGACCAATTGGGGTGGGGTAGGCACGACAGCTTCTCTAAAGCACGGCAGCACTGAAGCACATTTCTCGCGGGTTCACATATAATATTTGTAGGGTCACCAGACCTAACGAGTGGAGTCATGGTTCCGCTTGACCTGAAAGAATGGTTGAGAGCCCCTAGCCGAATGAAACAGATCGCGCATTCTTTTCCAACTTCAGGTGCACTTTTGGCTGTTAAAGTATCAATTCACCACTAGCCATATGAAAAACTTCACTATCTTGAGCTTGAGCTCGACAAAGACTATTTCTAGGAGATAGACGCTGTTTTGCCTCACTTTGATCTAGTTGGTTCCTGAACAGGAAGGGGGATAGGTAGGTGGAGGATGCAACAAAAGGAAGGGTCCCGAATGAAATGATAGAGAAATCCTTGTTATTCACAGGAAATAGGATCGG
Organism: Avena insularis; assembly: GCA_023614405.1. NCBI lineage: Eukaryota > Viridiplantae > Streptophyta > Magnoliopsida > Poales > Poaceae > Avena > Avena insularis. The sequence continues at coordinate 85,438,802 of CM042696.1, read as the reverse complement.
AACAAGAAGGAAGAACACGACAAAGCTGGTTGACAGCTGTGCTCTATCAACTATCCAAGTGGAAGATTTTCTTACAAGGCAGCTGGAATGCTAATTGGATGATCGGGCCGAGGGATAATTAGTTGGTATGGCCCAGCTATCATAATTCCCACTGGAATAGGAGAGTAATGGCGCGGCGTGTACTAAGGTTTGGTGCGTGGCCAGGTTGTATAATTCGAGCTGACACGAGTGGGGCGTTCAAGACTAAGGAAAGCAATCGTGGTATGATTCTATCAGTGCTTTTAGCGTGCTAGAACCCGAGTTAGGGTAGGTCGACGAGAGATTGTACACAAAGACTACCTAAGCCAGTCCTGGCGCTAAGAATTGATTGAGCAAAAGAAGTTTTGTAAGCTGCTATCATAGCATTCCCTCAATAAGGTATTTTAAGGTTGTTTTCACCTTTGTTAGAAGGCCACTACTCTTTTCCAAAGGTCCACGAGTCGAATCAGTAAGATTTCATCTTAAAGATTTCTCACCACAGTGGCGTGCTATTTCATTGTTTTGTTATCTAGCCGGGCTATATTTTAGCTATCTAAATCATCAAACAAAGAAGCCAAGGACTGGTCAAAAGAGAGGAGGGACCTTGTGTATAGAATCCACTCATTCTAAATGCCCCACCTCTATCAAATTGGTATTCATCTCGAAGGAAAATAAGAGAGTTTTGTTTTGCCACAATGAGTAAACAACTAGTTTGATTTTGAAAAAGCCCATTTTTACAAGGAAAGTCATACGAAGGCAAAGCGGACAACGGGAAAAGCTTTCAACCTCGTTTCAGTTGATTTCTACCAATGAACCTTCCCTAAAGACATGTATTTCTCCTTCCAATTCACCTTCATGTTCCCCAGCGGAGTATTCAACCAATCCATTCCTAGCACCATGTCATAGGCAACGAGTGGCAACAGCCTCAGTTTAGCTTCAAATTCCACTCCTTGCACCTTCCAGGTACCCCTTCCGATACACTGCTTTACTGATTATGTTCTGACCATTAGCAACCATAACCACTATGGGAAATGTTTGTACCAGCTTGGCTTTGATTTCTTAACCTAAAGTTTCCTTCCCTCAGAAACCATCAATTCCGGATCAGAAATCCTATTTCCAGCTCCTCTAGTTTTCTTAAACCAGGACTTTTTATTTATCCAGCAGGGATATTACCGAAAAAAGGGCTTCCGTTCAAAGCTGAAAGAAAGAGACTGGTCCTCCCTCTTTGCCTAGCGGTTAAGTAGATAGTAGGTCCCCCTGGCCCCGCAACCAAGAGTCACTCGTCGAAAGCTGACCAGGAAGACAATAACTGCTATTTCAAGATAGCAGAAAGACAAGGCAATAGGAAAACAATCATACCTTGGATAAAAAGGGCTTTTCTATGTGTTATGCCCTACGTTACATTCACCTTATTTATCTGCATTCTCTTCCGCAGCGAGCTAGTATGCCCAAAGCCGGCAGTGCGTAGGAGGTCACTGATCGAGCACTCTTGCGCCGACGAATCCGGTCTTAGATAGAATGAATAGGCGAAGAAAGGACAACCTGCTAGTAAGAAGGTTTGTTTCTGACTTATGGAAAGCCTTACCTCTTTCTTGGACACGTTTTTGCTGCGCGCCTCTATGATAAACGAAATGGCAGACATATAGTTGGTATGACGAGATATTCTTCTTTCCCGACGGAACTACCTTTCGGCTTCGCTAAAAACACCTGGGCTATGCCTCAAAGTCTCAACACTGGCCCGGAGGAGAACACTAATCTATGCATAAATCAAATCTCTGTTCATTTTTGATTCAACTGACCGAGACTAGCAAATCAATCCTTTTGAAGCACTCATCTTTCAGACAAGTCTTCAGACTGCCATATTTTAGCTTACTTACCTTTGCCTACCAACGCTAGAAAAGCTAGCTTCCTTGTTTGTGGTACCAGGAATGTGTCATCTTGATCAAGGAGTCTGGAACTCCATGCTGGGGATGTAGGAAATGCTATTCATGCCGGTGAATCGACGAAACTATGTCCTTTGCAGCTTTTTGTGCAATGTCATATGTCGTAAAAGAAAATGTTGGTGCAGGCTGTCTTCGTATGCTTTTTAAAAAGCAAGAATTACTACTATTTATTGACTTTATGAAAAGAAAGTAAATTGACACTTTATGTCTCTCTTTCGAAATTGAAACTTGAAAATAGTAGGAAACGGAAAGCAAGAACGAAGTAGGCGAGGAAAGGCATACATAGGTCAGAAAAGTATGCATGGTCATCACGGGTAAGGATTCTCATTCTAGCATTCTTGGGTCTAGTTTTGTTTGGACTTGGGCTTAGATGTAGTGGGTTCTTGGGCCACTGCTTTACCTTTATCAACCTTAGAAGGAGCATTAGTCTTTGACACATCAATCAACCTTAGTAGGAGCATGGGATTTGGACACATCAGCACCAAACCTGTTGTTGAAGTCGAGTATGAGCTTCTATCCAATCGAAAGAAGAAGCAAAGGCTTTTCGTCTTATCTTTGCATTTAAGTTCTCGAAAGGAGAATCGGAGGCTTTACACCTATCTTTTCTACTTGCTTTTCGTTTTCTAAAAACAAGGGATCTAGGAAATGAAAGGAATTCATTATCGATAAGCTGTGGGTAGAACAGCACAACGATAGAAACATGAGGAAAATCGTCTTCATCAATTGATATTTAGCAATTTTGTCTATTTTCTAGGCTGGGAAGAGATAAGATATTGTTACTGGGCTAGGATGTTCATTTGGGAGGATCTCGGATGAAGCTCCAGAGTTCTTGACCAGTGGAGTCAAGTGGAGAAGGCGTTACTTGATAGGAAAGCAGATTTTTTAGCAGGAATTGTTGTTGTTTCAGCGCGGTAACGAAGGATGTCTTTCTACCTGCACTTGACCCCGGAAAGTTGTGGTGTTTTCTATCTTAGAGGATGAACCACGCCTTTATGCAAAGGCGATGCCGAAGAACATAAGCGGTTGTTTAAAGCAGTGGCGGCGCATCCGCCTCCAGAGTCTTTCTAGGTTTGTTCAATATCATTTATATGTCATATGCCAAGGGCTAAATATATGGTAGCCGATTATATACTCCGCGTAGGGCGAAGTTTGTCCCAGTTGGTAGTTATATATAGGTATAGCTGGAGCCCTAGACGGTCTAGCCATATATCAGAATATCATATCATGGGTTGTGGGCTACTCTGGAAGGAGTGGTGACCCAGCGTGATAGGTTGCTTTTACTATTACAAGACTGGCTTCCTGGTCAAGTCAGCCTCCTTGAGTTTGTCTTACGGACGGAGTGGGCTTTTCCCCAGGGGGTCTAGTTTTAAGGCAAGTAGGCCTATTGAGATGAATATAACTACCTTTTTCATCTTATCACCTCGCCTAGCGACTTTGCAAGCATTAAAGGCTAGGCACCTAACAGCGGTTATTCCTCCAACAAAGTTATTACGGGTTACGCTAAACCTTCAAGCCTTCTACCAAAGATGAATACTTAATCTATCCCTCTCTCAAGACGGAAAGGGAAAGCTACTCTTCCAGAGTATATGCCGAAAATCCTATGTTTGGAGTGACCATGAACACACTGCTTGAGACCCTTCTTTCGTGAGACAGTTGTGATTCCGCTTTCATGTTTTGGATTGAGCTTTGTCACTCTTTCTATGCCTCTTTATTTTTCTCGGAGGACAACACACACGCGGCGCTAAGGTTCCCGTGGCAACTGAACTAGGATTCGAAGCCAGGATGAGCGGATCTACCGCTCCAGGTCCTTTCCTATTCTTATACTAATATGTGCAAGTTCCTTGCGTTTAGAACAAGAACGTGAGGCATAGTAATGGCGCATGTGTGATATTCTATTGATCCTGTTTAGGCTGCTTTAGGAAAGCACTCAAGCAGGAATGGAGAAAATGTCTTCTGCTGCTATCTTATCTGCTAAAATGGACAAAATCTTCTCTTCTTCTCTATGTCACTAATCAGAGTCGGAGAGACCCATGAGACTTTCTTTTCTCCCGGCAGGCTCTAGTGCTACGGCAACGCTTATCGCTGCAATCCTAACTGCAATGGCCCTCGCGGATTTAGTGCACCCAATCCATTAGGGGTTCCTGATAGTGAGATTCCTCTAGTCAAGTCTAAGGATTGAGTATGAGGGATTTCATCCAGTCTGTTTCCATTGCGGAATGTATGGTCACAGAATAGACTCATGCCTCGGCTTATAGTATGTTGCTTGGAAGGCCTTGGATTCACACGTCTGGTGCTGCCCCGTCTTCTCTGCATCAAAGAGTTAAGTATGTTGTTGAGGGCCATGTGGTAACTGTAAAAAAGAAACTTTGTTCTATCTACTGGATCATTCCCGTATATTGAAGCCGCTGAAGAAGCTATTGAGACTTCCTTCCAGTCACTCGAAATTTGGAATGCTAATTCTGTTTCTGAGGGTTCCACTATGCCCAAAGATGTCTGAAGCTTCGAAGATGGTAGCAAGATTTATGCTGAATATCCCATATCAGAAAGGCAAGGGATTGGGCAAGAACTTGCAACGAATATTCGCCCTAGTGGAACTCCCTTCTACTGATGAGAGATTCGGGCTAGGATATGAGCCCAAGAAAGGAGACAAAGAGAGAATCATTCAGGAAAGAAGAGATAAGCGATTGGCCCATCTAGAGGGGAAGGGAACCCCAACACCAGCTACATCTGCAAACAATAAGGTCCTGAGAGGTGGAGGAGGGCCATCCCAAACATGCAACATATCCTCCATTTCTGCTCCGGTCAAAGAAAGGGTTCAGGTTTGTAAAAAGGACTATTCGCCGATCGGGCTATCTTATAGGCTGGTTTCTCATTATACTACATGATTACTCCTTTCACAATAGAAAAGAAAAAGAAGGCTCGGGTTTCATAACTGAATCCGAATCGGGATCAGGTTTAGCAGATGTTGTGGTAAAGTCAAAAGATAGGAATTAGTTCACAACCTCAATATAATAAGGATCGGGCTCGGGAACAGCTTATCTAGCAGCGGATGCAAAGGAAGAAAGCAAAGATGTGGCCCAGACCGAAGCTGAAAGGAACTTGATCACCCGGAGAAGATTTCTTTTCTTTGCTGATTCCTCTCAATGAAATTTGCCATGTTGCACTAAGTTACTTACGGATGTATGCATGCAGTCCGGGAACACTTTGGGGTGAACACCCATCCGAACAAGTAGGGTCAATAGTTCAGCATTTAGGCCGTAACATTTAGCAAAAAATGGATCTTAAACCCAACAAGTGCTCTCCGAACCAAGCTAGATAGTCTCCTATCACTAGGCTCACGAACCAACCTGGACTTTGATTCTTTCTTATTATTCTAACCAGATATAAAAACCATAAGGATTGTTTCCAGCCAAGAGTTCCCATATGACATAAGCGCTCTTGGGTGAGGTGGGCCCTCATTCTCCAGGTCTTTGAGTGCCCGTCGTACCACGTGGTTGGTATACTATGCTGATAGATACTTTACTTTCAGGATCTGGTACCTTCGCTAGACGGAGAGTAAGCGACTTCTATTAGCACCGGACCGTCGAGTCGAATTTCTCGTGTCATGTGCAACGTCCATCAATGGTGGTTCATTAATGTCCATAGATTTAGACTCCTTCCCCCTTCCCTTATACGCAAAAGATCGAGAGGGGCCCGAACCAAACCGAGAACGTAAACATAATTCGACTCACTCTCGTATGGCTCGCCCTCGAGCCCTGGGCGAGTCGGCCGGGTCTTTCCCTCTTGTTCTGTTTCCGCCATGATAAAGACGCACGGAAGAACTATGGTATGCCCAGTGCGTGGAGGATCCGTTGAGAGTGTCCCTTGTCTCGGTAGGGAACAGTACCTATTGTCTTGAAAAAAAAGTAAGTGCTATGGTCCCCTATTGTTTGATCCAATATTGACCGGTGCGGATCACGTTCTACTACCTCCGGTCCGTGGTTCGACCTCCCGTAGTGGTCCTTGCTTTTCTTTTTGAAAGCTCCGTGGGGCCAATTTTGCGTACTTGCTCAGCGTGCCCCCCTTTCGTCGAGTGCCCCGCCCGGTTCATAGGGCTGTTAGCCTACCAAGCAAGCACTTGCCCGCTGCTCCTGCCGCCTGCCAAGTGGGCTCCGCGCTCGTTATCCTGACTGTTCTCTTTGCTGGGCCCTTTCCTATTACTCTAACCATAAGCTATGGCAATTCCAGCTCGCACCCACTCTGGCCCACCCAGCGAGGCCTGAGTGAGCTCAGTGGTCAGCCCCTGACGTTAGGGGTCTTTCGCTTTTGCCAGATCTATAGAGATATTACGAGTCCTCCGTCCCAGATTCCCTCGCCGCGGCCATCTGGTTCACCGGTACTACCAAAAAGTCTCATGCTTACGTTATCGTGATATATAAGTATGATCTGGGACTACGAAGACCCAGTCGTGCTTCTGGTTTCCATTCTCATCATCATATTGAAGGAAACTCCTCGTGCTCTGCCATAAGAACTTGGAGTCCGTATCATGGTGAAGGTAAGGTAACGCTGTGATTCTTGCTCAAAACACTGACCGAACACGTTCGAGTTATTGGCTCGTCCGACCCGACAGCATTCATGAGTCGCTCGTTCAACTGTCCCTCGGAGACACGGTCGAGAAGTGCCATGCATGGTCGCCCCCCCGTCCTTTCTTTCTCTCGGTCCCACCAGGGCGGGCCCCTCTGGGGTAATAAAGAAATGGATAAAAAAAGGGGACTTCTGCTACGGGCTATGCCACCCATTACTTATGAGGGAAGTCGCATCCGTCCCATCGCAAGCACCTACAATGTCATGATCACATTGGTTTACCCTTTTTTGGTAGTTCAACGGATGGTCGCCCCTCCAACAAGAAAAGGTAGAAATATGGAAACTTCTCTGCCATTTAGATCGGAGAATTTATAGAGGAAATCGGGTTTTAAATTTCCAGAAACCACACGATTATATAGCCAAAGGGAATACGCCGCGCCTAAAATCATCCCAAGCGCAGCTAATGTGGCTACTAAGCTATTTCTTTGGAAAGCTCCTACTAAGATTAGAAATTCCCCGATAAAGCTGCTAGTGCCGGGTAAACTCATATTGGCTAAAGTGAAAAAGAAGAACATGGTAGAGAAATTCGGCATGGTGCTCACTAAACCTCCATAATATCTAACAAGTCGAGTCTTATGTCGGTCATATAGAACACCAACACATAGAAAAAGGGCTGAAGAAACCAGTCCATGACTTAACATAAGTAAAATGCTACCTCCAATTCCTTGTATGTTCGATAGAGCCTAATATTCCCCCAGAGTACGCCGCTTACCCCCCGAACCGTACAAGATAGTTACCACCTATCATACGGCTTTCTAACTCCACTTCTTTTTCTGGTCGTTCCGCTCTGTCGGATCGATGGTAGTCTCAGAGATCTGGTAACCTCCGACATTTTTGACAACACGCTTCCTGCTTCCGTTTTGAGTTGCGCATCTTTCTCCCCGGGGCATACTATAGTATCACATCATAGACCCCCACCCCAACTCTATCTTCCTTATCAGTGAACCGGAACATAGTGCATAGGTACTCTTCGATGCTGCGAGGACGAGACGAGGTGACATACTACGATCACGCACTGAAGTTCTGCCCTTTGGCTTTAATATGGAACCTCTCAGCTGCTCCCTCAGGATAGGTAGGCCCATCCCCCACCCTCCCTTTCCCGAGAGGCGGCCGGGCTGTGTTTCCCCTGCGGCCACCCAGCGGCGGCAGAAAACGAAAAAGGGTGGGCTTCGCGCGGTTCGCGTTTTATTGTAAAGAGAGAGCTTTTCATTCTCTTATAGAAGCCCACGTGGGTAAAGCCCAGCGAAACTGCAGGGAGCACTGAGCAATGGGGGGATGAGGGCGACTCCGCCCACGGGTTGGACCACACCACATGCAAAAGTCCTTCCACGGCAAGAGAAGGGTGACCGGAACAAGAAAAGGGAGCTAGTCGTTGGAGGGAAGACAAGGCTCGTTCCGTGCGACTCCGCAGAAGAGTACGCGTGCTAGAAAAGGCAGCCAGCTTAAAAACGCTAGCTAGTTTTGTAGCCTTATTTAGTTTGGTTGCCTACGCTTGCTCTCCGGCGTGCTACGGCAACACCCCCTGCTTGCTTCTTTCTGTTTGACGCGGAGCTCGCAGCCTCCCCACCCTTGCTTAGCGTTCCACTTGTGATCCTGGAGGATTTGGAGAAATGCGCCTGACCATGAAGAATGGATTTTAGATTTTATTTTATGTGAACGACCCTATCTTGTAAAGAATGGTTTTTCATGCTATATACCACGTTGAGAAAGACCAACCAACAACACAAATAAAGACCGTTCCATTTGGGTACCTCAAAAGGGAGGTGCTCTTTATGATGCTACAGACGGCTGTCCGAAGTGCATGCAATGACGGGCTCGGATAGGATAGGATTGTGCGTGTCGGGCCCTTCGGGTGTCCATATTTTGGCCGACCTTAGCGTAGGCCCCTATGTTATGCGGCCATAATATTTTGATACCCTCCACCGCTGTTACGCCAGAAATCCAAGGTTCCACACGAGCTCCTGTTCTGCGGCGTGGTGGCAGGACCGCTAGGGGATTGGCTCCGGGTGTAGGTAGGGTCAAATCCGCAGGGGTCATGCAAATACATAGGCCCCTTCCCTTCTGCCGAGTTGTTTAGAAGGCGCTTTCCGTTCTACGGTCCGTCGGAGCGAAGGGTTAGGCAGGTAGTACGGGCCCTCTGACTTCCAGCTATGTGCTGTGTGCGACTCCGGTTTAATGAACGGAAGCTCTTCGAGCTTTCTCCGCCAGCGGCTTATGTAGTGGCCGGCATTCCTACGTGCTCCGACTGATCCCCACTGGAGTCCCTGCCGAATGGAAACTGTCGTGACGCTTTGGTGACGAAGGTCACCGGGGTGACTATGGAAGGATTCCGTGGTAGTCTCTGACTCCCTCCAACTCAATCAATATCAAGAACATGTCGTGAGCATGGGGGTTTGGCCGACTACTAAACTAGACTATTGGCTAGGGCTAGGCTAGTTATAGCTTCTATAGTGAGTGGCCCTTCCGCTTTGATCTAGTTGTAGTTTGTATTGTACTAAATTGAACACATATCAAAGAAAGGCGATCAATCAATAAGTAGTTGCCCTTCTCCGGCCTGGGGAAAGCAGCGAACTCGTTAAACTAGGGGCTTTTTGATTCATGGGAAGCTACTACTTCTACGACAGCTCCGCTTCCTCGTCTTGCTTCTACTTTGCTTGTTTGCGCGAAGGCTTAGAGTCCTTTTCGCTAGTTCCAAATGCAAAGATCTGATCCAATGGAAATCCCGCATATTGAGCGCAGCTGATATGTGGCTACTAGGCGCGATCATCCCACATGCCATAAAAAAAGACTTCTTTTTTATGGCCAAAGATAGAATAGATATGGATAGAGAGACATTCTATTGATTCGTGAAATGGCTCGTCGATCCAAATGAATCATTCTTCTGGTCTCTCTCTGCCCCCCGCCCCAAAACTGACCCACGACACAACGCCCATTCGTTTCCCGCGCGGGAAGGCAACGAAGTTCAGTTCAAAAGACCACAGCAGAGTGGAGCAGCCGCGACACGAAGTTCCTTACCTTAGCTGGATCTCGCTGGTGCCACCTAAATGGTAGGTATAGGCGGCGGATGTCTGACGTTTGGAGTTGTCGTTCGTGCACCTGTCCCCAATAGAAGAATGAGTGATCCCTTCCCCTGCGGATCATGGCCTTACACTAGGTCCCCGATGGCCAACGGGGGATTCGGTATAGCAGCTCACGTTCGTTTGCGCTTCGCGTTCCCGCTGGACACGTGTTAGTTGTAGGAAGTATGGTTACAAAAGTGACTTCGGTTCGCCAGTTCAGGCTCAACTCCTCACTTTACGTTAGCGGACTTACAGGTCGGGCCGGGGCTCCACGCTCTTTCTTTCTGTGTGGGACGATGCCGGGGAATGTGTCGAGGCGGCGAACAACAACAAGACAACTAACTACATTTGCTTTTTCCCTCCATGAGATGAGCCGGTGCATTGGACCGATGGATAATAGAACTGAGCTGGCCAAACGCTTGGGCGCTCTAGATACGATGTAGACTCCATCAGATACATATCGATTTCTTTCTGATGGATCCAGAATAGATAGATATCTTGTATCATCAATAGATAGAAAGAGGTCAACCCTTATTATTGATAGAAAACCTTTCGATCTATCAGAACAGATCAGGCCATCTATCAATCGATTTGAATCATCTCACTTTTCGTTCATTTCAGCCACGCCATAATAGCTGCCACAATAAGAAAGAAGCAAGCGAAATAGCTAGAAGCGCTCGCTTCGCCGCGCCCAACAATTCTTATTCACGGGAAAGCCAATCGAAAGATTAGATTCGGACTTCGTAGAGCCGGTGCTGCTGCTGTCTGCGTAGGGCCGTCCCCCACTCCCGTCCCAGGGCGCTAAGGGGTTTTGTTTTAGGAACAGACGGCGGTGTTTTGCTGACGCCTCGAATCGACGCTTTTGTTGCGACATGCTAAGTTTTCTCCCCTATTGCTAGTAGGTTAATGGGTCGCACGCCCGGCACACATGTTTTGGCCTTGCTTGTGTGTCCATAACTCAAAATAGGTGACCTAACGGCCGCCGTCCGACTAAACATACCAATAGTCACCAAATTCATATGGGCTACTGAGGAGTAGGCAATGATCTTCTTAAGATCGATCTGTCTTAAAGTGGTCAAGGAAGTATATATTATAGCAATCGCGCTTAGAGTATAAATGAAAGGAGTGAAACAAAGTGTCGCTTTAGGAAACATGGGTATTGAAAATCTTAAAAACCCGTAGGTTCCCAATTTTAAAAGAATTCCAGCCAAGTTGACGGATCCAGCCGTAGGTGCCTCTACATGGGCTTCGGGTAACCAAATATGAACTGGTACCATAGACACTTTGATGGCAAAAGAGGCGAAAAAAGCAATCCATAGAAGGATTTGGCGCCGCTCACTAAATTTAGTGGTTAATAAAATTTGTAAATCGGTGGTTCCTGTTTGGAGAAGAATCAACAGAATAGCTAATAGCATAAAAACGGATCCAAGTAAAGTATATAGGAAAAACTGATATGCTGCCTGGATCTTTCTTTGTCTCGAACCCCATACCCCTATAATGATGGTAGAGTAAGGGGTGGCCCCAAAGCGGAATTGACCGGTGGTAGTTGGTCGAAGCTCCAGTGGGTAGCCACTCCCTTCTCAGGGAACCATACGTGAGACTTCCGCATCATACGGCTCCGTCCCGAGCTTCCGTCGTCGGCCCTTGTCATTAGACCACTATGCTTGTCTTTTCCGCCTTGACTCTCTAATCTTTTGCTTCTCGGGTGGTGGCGAACAATGCTGCTTGCGTAGCGGGAGATGCCCGCCCGTCGGGCCCGGCCTGCTTCCTACCCGAAAGAAGGCTAGCCGGACTAGTGGTAGGGGACCCGACCGTAAAAAACCCTACCCTATTCTCGAACCCTCTGCCGAGCTCTACCCTGTCCGCATTTATTTGGAAGGGGGCCTCTCCACCTGCTGCCAACAGTCTTTCTTCGGAATTCTACTGAACGGGTCGATCCTCCCCTCCGTTTGTTTTAGCAACTTATCCTAAGGTCTCTTCGCCAAGAACTCTCTGGCAACGACAGAGGAACTAACCTGCCTGCAGTGGTGGGGCGTCTTTTTTTTGAAACAATAAGACCTGGACGATTATCCCTACCCTCGGTAGCTTACGAGTTTACGTCCATCCCTGGTCGGGTACAGTTTCCTTTATTTTTATCCCTTGTAGCCGTTACCCGGATTCGCGCAAGTGTGTCCACACCCCCCCTGACTTGACGAGGAATCCATTCTCGCGAACAAACACACCCCCTACACACACCTAGGAGCACCCCTTCCTGCATATCCATGCAAGACCTGAGTAGGCGGGTCGAGGTCCTACGAGGTACCCACTACTCGGAGTACCCTCCCACCAAAAAAAGATGTGTGGTTTGGTGGTTCGACCAGAAATGCTATGCTTACGCACAAGACTACCCCTCTTCCCGAAAGCTTCACGAGGACCTTTACTACTTTACGACGACGGGGGACCGCCCATAGGGGGTTTACTGCACAAGGCCCCTGCAGAGGAAAAGCTTGATCCCAACAAATAGAAGATGCTCAGCTCCGCACAACATAGGGATTGGCACGCTTTCGGAAAGAACATAGAATAATAGAGGATCCAGCATGCAGGACACGGCGATCATTAGAAATTCACGAATTAGAAATGCTGTAATATACTCTTTCCCAAAACTTCTCATACCAGACTAACCCACTGAAATGCAAATAGGGATCAGATGTGGTCAATATCACGAAGAATAATGAAAGACCATCTATACCCATATACAAATGGATGTTTTCATAAGGAAGCCATCGAAGGCTTTCCACAAATTGAGATTTGGCCGTAGAAGGATCGAATTGTATCCGAGGAACAGGGGGATACAAAAAAGTAATAAGAGAAACGCACAGACCAATCAATCGTATCGGTCTTATTGAAGAATTTGGAATGAAAAGAGGAGTAATGCTTCCTAGCACGAGACAGAGAATAGGACCACTTAGATCGAAATAGCATTCACAGAAATGTTCTAACATAGAGTAGAATTGCACATGGAAAAGATTAGTTGATAACAGTCAATCAAAAGATGGGGCGCCAAATTACTAAACAATAGGGGTCTTTCTGTGCAAGTCAGCTGAACACCGTAATTGATGAGTGAGTAGGTGGGTTAGGTGCACCCCTCGCCCAGTGGGAAGTCATGAGGCTAGCCCCCCCCTAAATGAAGAAGTAGTGGGCCCCCCTGCCCGCCCACGTATGCGCCTTTATTTAGATTCTAACTAAATATTATACGGAACTTTATCCGGGAATCTTTCTAAAGAATCTATCTGGCAAAACGCAATTTGTCGATTTCAATCTAAGGTACACCTTGCCTTTTTCAGGTAGCTTTGTTATGCCTATTCAGCTAGGTGGGGCATTGGTCATAGCCGAAGTCGCAGGGAAAAAATAAGGTAATGAGATGATGGTGCCATCAAGAAGTTTTCAACGAACGCAGCCAAAAATGAAACTCTTGCATGAAAGACCGGATTTGACGCAAGATGAATGGCGTTGGGGTTTTTCAAATGAAACCCTCGATCAGAAAGTCACCAACGGAGCCATACAATCTATCTAGTAGTGTGCCATGGCACGGTACTCCGCTTCGGTAGTGGAAGGAGCAACTGTCTATTGCTTTTATCTCATCCAAGATAGTGGAGAGTCTCCCCATAAAATAGATAAGCCTGTAGTTGAGCACCTATCTGAAGGCCCAATCGGCATTAGTAGTAGCACGCAACTCTAAAGAAGACGATGACGGAAAAAAGGACGGCTCGAGAAAAGGTACCTCGAATATATCTAAGAATCCGATGAACTGCTGCAAAGTGAACTGACCGGGGGGCAACCATGAAAGGCTTACTTTCTTAGGAAAAGCCATCTGGGCAAGAGATCGTCAGATAAACCAAACTGCCGACCTCATCGTCTCATGTCAGATCAGATAATGGTGAGCCATCAGTCGGACGGAGTTTAACGTAAAGCTCCAAGGGAGTGTCAACAATCTTCTCATCATTGAGTTGAGCTCGAGTGATCAAGTCATGACGTTATTTGATCTGAGATACCAAATATCCACGAGGAGAATGTGCGACCTCCAAGCCAAGAAAAGGCTTAGGGCGTGTCAGCGCCTTCATAGCAAATACTTGATGAAGGCGACACTTGATCAGCGATATGGTAACGGAGTAATCACCAGTCAGTTTGATATCATCAACATACAACAACAGAATAGCACGTCCTCGAGGATAAACTGATACGAACATGGCCGAATCATGATCACTCCGAGCAAACCCTGCCTGGATAACCACTGTGCTGAACTTAAAAAACCGATGCTATCGGGGCTTGTTGAGACCATAGATCACTTTGCGTAAAGTACAGACAAGAGAAGAAGTCAGAAGGGCAGGTTCTCTTTCATCCGTCTTTTCTAGGTGCGCATCTCCATCTACTAAAAGCAGGGGTGGTTGCCATAGATAGATTGGGTCATTCGTAACCTGAGAAATAACCGATGCTACTACAGCAATAACGGAAATAACTGATGCTACAGCAGAAACTACAGCTATACGTGGCGGCCCCACACGCAGCTTTGTTTAACAAGCATCACCCTTCCTTTCTTTTCAAATGCTTCCTCAGTCAATCAACAGCTTATTCGATTCCTATTCTTATTAAACATCTGATATAGATGGTGGGAACAATGAAGCATATTCTTCATCTGTAGGTTGCAATCCGTATGATTTCTTTTCTCGATCTCCTGCTTGTGTTTCACCTCGCACCTAAGCATCACGTTCCTAGGGACAGAGACATCTGCGCTCTAAGGCAATCATAGTACTACCAGCATGGTTACATCGTTCTGCGGGCAAGCTTCAACTTCAAAGTCACCTGATTTGGCACCAGCCAAAGGAGTAGGAACAGCAGCTGGGGAAGCACCATTACCATCCATGGGATGCTTTGTGAACAGCCCCCTCTGTTCAATACCGATACCTGTCAGATTCCATAGCTAATGCATCCTCTTTCTCTATGAGAAGATAAGATGAATTTCATGACCATTTGCCTTATTTATTATAGTGGTGGGGGATAGAAAATCCTCCTTCTGAACCGTGTTTGTCTGAGAAGGGAAATGCCAGTTCCAAGAAATGGTCCCTCTAGTGGCTATACTTATTGACATAGGTAGCTTTCGTAGTCAAAGCTCACTGGGCCAAATGCTCTATTGGAGTGGGGACGAACACACACAAACAAGGTTCGAAGAACTTCTACTTCAGGCCTTGAGGAATCCATGAGGCTCAGCCAATGGGGTTGAGGCGCTTGTGGGCAATCAATAAACAAGGAGGTCGAATTATGGATCAAGGAAGGCTGCATCAGAAGGAAGAGTAGGTGGCTATGCCGTTGGCAGGGACTGAGACAGAGAGAGGGGGGCATAGCCCCTATGATCCCGGTAAAGAGTTCCAACTATGCTCTTCTCAGGTTCTTTCTTTCTCCTTCACCAGACCGCAGAACTAATCAATCAACCTTGACCTAGACTTCCCATCTTCCCCACTTGATTCAGCTTGAAAGTGGAAAAGAAGCAACTTGAACACATTCTTCAGCTGGAAGCCCGATGGAATGCTTTCATGCCCTAAGAAGGAGTCATTCACGCAAAGAGAAGAGGTTGCTTTGCTTCCTAAGAATCATTCCTATTCCTAAACCTAAACTTGCTCACTACCCTTACTGAGACGGCTAACAACCGTCTTAAAGTGAGATTCGAATTCTTCGACTGAGAAAGTTTCTCTTTCGGCTGAGCCTTTGGTCGAGTCCCTATTCTATATGATATAGTTTCCAGAGCCCTTGCTATATAGACACTTTGTTGCAAACAATCCCATCTGTCTATTAGTGATAGCTCCATCCTAAACTTCGATTGAATGAAGTCCTTCTGAACTGAAATCATGAATTGGATTCGAACCAATATCTCTGTGCGACTTTTCCTTCAGTCCATCATGATGGGAGAATCCCACTGCCCGGGATCCCGGCATCCCTCCCACCTTTCCGTGAGATATTAGCCTGAATTATCAACAACAAAAAAGAACTCCAATCTAGTGTGAATCTATCAGTCAACCAAGGCAAAAAACACAAACAAACCAAATAATCCTATTCTTCGAAATCTCATGACGTGGACTCGAACCACCATTTCTCCTTTTAGTAGATCGTGATTTGGTCTCTCGTCCTCCTCATTATAGTCCTCCTAGAATTCCAGTCTTTTCGCCGGAATCCGGGTTGGATAATCTATCAAATGCTGGTTAAGTGAATTCATGTCGGATTATCAATTCATTTGCGTCGGACCTTCCAAAAAATAATGCAATAGTTTAGGATTTGCCCGCAAAAGCTTTACCCATCGATTAAGTCTCTACTTTAAAAGTAGAAAGTTCTAAGTCGATTTATCCCCGATCTTATCCCATTCATACAAATGAACATATTATAGTATAGGCAAGTCATCCCTATTATTAAGTAAGTCATTCATAATCCATATCATTATCCTTATATTTACTAAGTCCAATTTTAGAATACTTTTTTCTTTTTTAGTCCCTTTAATTGACATAGATACAAGTACTCTACTAGGATGATGCACAATAAATGGTCAGGATAGCTCAGTTGGTAGAGGATTGAAAATCCTCGTGTCACCATTCAAATCTGGTTCTGCATGAAAAAAGGATCTACCGAATAGGTATTGATACAAATTACTCGAGATGGATTGGGATACATATTAGTGAATAATATAGATGGAGTATGATTTATTCATCTAAGTAGATAAATCTCTAAATAGAGAAACTTCTTTTTATTTTTAGAGAAGGGTGGGTCAAAATCTCAGGTTCTTTTCTTTATGGTACAGAAGGAGGTGAGATTAGGTTCCCTTTTCTTCATTTTTGCATTTCTTATTCCGCTATTCCGTATATTTGGATTTCTTGCTTATCTTATCTTACTTTCCTAGTTGTTCTAAGTAATGCGCGCGGTACAAAGTTCGTGGTAGGGAACTTCTTTGAGTCATCGTATTTTGCAGTTCATACGAAGGAAATTAATATGTGATTTTCCAAATTGGAGAATGGAAATGAAGCCCTTTTTTGCTCACTCTATCTGGACCCGTATAATAGGAATGAATTCGAATATAATAGGTATTCCGTTTCGTCTAGGAACAGAACGTAAAAATATTCCTTGACTTGAATCAAATCTGGAGTTGTGTTGTATACGTGATCATGAATTTCTTATCATTCAATGAGCATCTTCTATTTCATAGAAATTGGGGGTTATATAGTCCTTACGTAAGGGCCAGCCTATCCAACTTTAAGGCATTAGGATACGTTTTTAAGGCATGGATGATTATCATAAGAGATTCCCACCATATCATAAGATTCGCGTTCTTGAAAATCGGCACTTCTCCAAATCCAGAAGACAGACGGGATTCTAGGATTATCCTTTTGGGCAAAGACTTTTATGCATACTTCTTCTAGGTTATCTATACCATACTGTATTCTCGTAAGATGATACACGCTAGCTAAAGATCCACCAGGTGCTACGTCATAAGCACATTGGGAACGTAACCATATACATATAAAATGACAGCAATGGAATCCCAAGATCTATGAACCACCTCATGACTAGCCAATTAGATAACCAACTCTGCTGCATTGTCTTGATCTCTCCCCCTTTGTATAAATATTTCACATTTCGAATGCAAGTTTGAAAGATTGCCCTGCTCTTTCTTTTTCTGCACAAAAGAGCCCTTCCTAATTTGTAGGATACTTTTGGATTCGAAAAAAGTTTATGAAGATATGTCTAAAGTAGATGGTGATTGATAGAGCAATTCTTGCTCGTAAGTTCCAAGATGAGTAATGCGCGAACATAAAGCTTGTGACCGTAGTAGAACTTCGATTTCTCTTTTGAGATAGAGTTCGATCCTCAACTATTTCTCGCGATATCTTCTTACGAAGTTTTGTTAGGGCATCTATAACCGCCTCCGGTTTAGGTGGGCAGCCCGGCAAGTAGACATCCACAAGAATTGACTTATCGACTCCCCGAACAGTACTATAGGAATCCGTACTGAACATTCCCCCTGTAATAGTACAAGATCCCATAGCAATAACGTATTTTGGTTCAGGCATTTGCTCATAGAATCTCACTAAAGAAGGAGCCATTTTCATTGTTACCGTACCGGCTGTGAAAATTAGGTCCGCTTGCCTAGGACTTGATCTTGGTACCAATCCATAACGATCAAAGTAGAATCGTGAGCCTGAAGCAAATTCAATGAAACAACAACAGGTACCATATAGAATAGAAGGGGGCCATAAACAGGAGAGTCTTGACCAATTTGAAAGATCATTTGGTGTAGTTGAAATAACGGAATTGGAAGTAGTTCGGTCAAGTATAGGAAATTAATATAAGAATGAATAACTTTATCAATGGTTTATTTTATTTCTTTTATTTATCTTAATATTCATTCCATTCAGGTCATTCCCATGCTCGCAAGCAAGAACGAAAAAGCTTCTATTTCTAAACGGAAATGCCCAATACATCGAAACTCATTATCCATGGAGTCGAGAAAAAATCAAAAAAGTACCTAATCTAAAAGGATCTCTTTAGGGAAAAATCAGAAATACTAACCACTTTCGAGTTCCATTTCTAGAGTACAGTGAATATATATATCTGCTACCTTAGTGTCTTTTACCTAACTCACTCGCTCGTGGCCTCTGTGACCTGCCAACATAGTAGAACATAAGGTCATACAACTGCTTTCACAAGGCACCTCAACAAAAAGAAAAGACACCATGCAATCTTTCTTTAGGCAAAGAAAAGGGTCCCTCTTTTCCGCTACTTCTCGAGTGACCTCAGTGCGATTTATGTACAGTGATATTTCAGAGTATATTCTAGCCATCACGCCATACCTTCCACAAGTGACAGAAGAAATCTACGGGCATATACCCCCTGCCCCGGGGGAACAAGTGCCACCTCAACTGCTATATTCAAAATTGTTAAGCCTCGCAACCCTTTCCTTTGTATCGGGCCTTTCCCGCTTTCCTTATCAATTGAAGTTCAAAAAGGCTTTTTTCCACTTTGCTTTGTTCATACAAGAAGTCATAAAATAAAGAAGTGACAATTCAGATTCATAAGACTTCCCGCTCGGAAGAACTGGCTTTTCAACTGAAAGGAGGTGGAAGCTCTACTAAGACGGAGATGGAAAGGAGGGCACTTAGCTCGGCGTTAGGTAGTTAGGAGCAAAGGTAGTACGAGGCAGAGCCAAGACTAAGAGAGGATGGAACCATCAATACGTCAAGGAGAGAGTTTCACTCTTGTCAGGCGAGGAAGCTTGACTTTGACTTCGGGAATCAGATTGATAGCTTTTTGAATGGGGCGAGGCTAACGGTTCCGATAGAAAGAGATGCCTACTAGACTAGCTCGAATAAGCCTTTAAATAGTCTCATTCTTCACCTAGTAGAAGTAGAAGTCAGAGACGCAAGGAAAGAAAAAAGCTTGTCCGAAGAAAGCCTAAACCTTCACTAGATAGAGTTGGAGCTTTCTTTTGAGTTGCATCTAGTTCAGTAGGTGCCCTGATAGTCATGAAAGTCAAGCTGCTTCCTTCTCTCCTTGCAGTCGAGCCTATTGCCTATTCCTAACCTTGTTAATCCTTAGAGAATGAATGCAAGGTTTACTCTTCAGTCTTCGGTAGGAGGAGAAGTGGATTCCCTTCCAAAGAACAAGGAATCCTTGATGCATTCAAACCACATAAAGTATTGAACTCGCCAAGAAGAAAAGATACTAACACACCTACAATTCCCCTTATTTCTTATTCTTGCCTTGCCTAGCTTAAACAGAAGAGGCTTGGTTAGCTTCCTTCCTATCAGCAGCTGTTCTTGCAACCAACTATTATTTAAGTACGCAGTGAGTAAGCTAATAGGGCCCTTGCTGGCACTAGACGCCACAAGAATCGTTGGTATACAGCTTGTGTGCTTAGTCTAGCCTTGCAAGCAACCTCTTCCTACCAGAGTACTACCATATACCGATCCTTGCTGTTACCGCAAATCGATCAATTCGTTACTTTTCATCGGAAGAAGTAGAGCGCAACTCGGAAAGAAAAAACCTCTGATGCCTCTTTTTGCTTAATGATGCAACTAATGTAATGCCTAGAACTGATCTATTGCAAGCCCAGATATTCTATTCCTAACAGAACTTATCATGTGTGAAGTAGATAGATAAGTAGAGTTGCTTTCGCTTTGTTAACTTACGTAAGATATGTGAATGTAGTTACGTGAGCTTGCTTGCCTCACTTTCCTAATATATTGTTTACAACGCTTGCAATAGGGCGTAGTGTTTTGGGTCGTCGTGTTGAAGCTGATTGAGAAGATATGCGGTAAAATGCGTAAACCTTGGACTCATCATAGCTATGCTATGGCTATGTACTAGTTGACGAGCTTGCCTCCAATTATTGATAGAAGCCCATGACTCTCTATCCGAAAGTGGTCTTGGCCGTAGTTCGATAGTAGTTGTATCAAGATTAGTATATCGTAGTTGTTGGATAGCAAGCTACCCGACGTGATAAGGCTACTAGTGCCTCCACTCGTGCCTACTTTCACTAACCTATAGCTATTGCATGCAAGCTCAATCTTCTATCTCGCATTGCTACGCGTCAAACAGCCAATTACCAGATAGCTAACGCAACCCATAGAGTTTGGGGAGTGCAGGAGTATGATGGACGAAGGAGTGAGAAATAAGAATAGAGTAAGGGCAAGCCTTAATTCCTTCTCCTTTCAGTCTTTTCCTTTCGTTCCTTCTTGTAAGTTATTCTCGAACAATGGGGTTCTCTAAGCGCCTATTTTCCCTATCCCGCAGCTTCTTGGCAAAAGCCACTTTGGGCATGTCCCAACAGAATTTCATTGTTCAGACTTAGCCTGCTTGCAGCCAGACTGACTATAAAAAAATCGCTCCTGTGATCCTTCTCCCGTGAAAAGTAGATACTAGATCGATATGATACTCTCATCTCAGGAGTCACTTCTTCCATTATGCTGATCTCTAGGTCCCATCGCATACATTCCAGCATCATCATAATAGTATGGTCCCAGGTGTCCGAGCTATGGATCAAGATCATATTTAGTCACATTTCTACCGGTGCACTTCTCATGAAATAATTCCTTTTCCAAGGAAAGGAAAACAAGAACTTGAATACTCGTAATAGCGATCCCGATCCACCTACTTTTTTTCTATTCTTTTATTCGAAACATGCTAAAGCACAAGCCATTTTTATGCATGGGGCATAAGAGTGGACAATCTATGTTATCGAAGGAAGTAAATAACAACACTTCAGCGTTTCGGTCTACCCACCCTCATTCAGTAAACCAATAGGATTGCAGCATTGGAATTAGAGTTGGCCAGGTCCTCTAAAAAGAAAAGAAGAAACTACTTAGAATAGATAAATGCCATTGGTTCTCTCGTACTACGATCTTTTTTGTATTGTTTTTGGCCATGATTGTGCTGCTCCTGTGAAGGCTAATGGGAAAGCTCACCGTTCGTTGTTATGAGTGGGGGGCCTTGTATCTGTATTCGGATCAACTCCTTAACATAGTTTCCTGCTTGAACCCTGGCTGGGAGCTGGGAGAGGTGTCCCACTACAGGTGCAAATAAACCATTTGACCTTTCAGGGGAAAGGAAACAAACCACTCAATAATCGGTAGAAATTTCTCCTCGAATCGAGCCAATCTCTCTCCTTTTGTCTAGTTAGCGGTTCGGATTGCAGCCTTCCTATTTTCCTATTATTGTTTCTCTTCCATCGAGAAGCCATTCTTCATAAGTCAATAGCGGGAGCCAGTGTCATTAAGTGGCCTATCGAATCTGTGTAGCAACCATACACACTTGGCTGAGAAATCCTGCTCATAAGCCAGGTTTGTGTGCGAAATGCTGCCTCAGGGGAAGCGAACAAAGTCATTGGAATAGTTTATTTATAGGTGGGTCCTTCTCTTATCATTTCAAGATCGATCATCTCGAGTCTCGTGCTGAATAACCTACTCTTCCTCCGATCTGTAAAGATGAATTTCCATACCTTGTTCTTATATGAGTTTCATGAGTACGATCTAGACTATACTTATTTTCTAAGGTTTTTTGTGCATAGCGAGTAGAGGAATAGTTTCTAGTTTTGGAACCACACGAACAGAATCGCTGATCCACCTTCACTTGTTTCCTCTGGCTTCGATTCTTTTATTGTATAGTGGACGACTTAGGAGCTTTAAAGCCGCACTGACCCTCGTGAAGAGCTGGGACCCACCTACTATAGATGCGCCTCGTTCCTTTATAATACGATCTAGCTTGTGAATAAGAAATCCATCATCCTAAAATTATGAGAACTGCCTTCTAGACGCAGTCGGAGCCTACGAATGCGAGCACTTCAAAAGACTCCTTAGGGCTGCTACAAGTAAGCGCTTTGGGAGAGAACCCTTGATGTTATTGCTGGAGCCAGAACAAAAACTTGGCAGAAGCACCATCCAGAAGCCCCTTAGGGTGAGCCACAACCCACTTTATCAGCATTTGTAAAGGTCGATTGGCACCTGCATAAGTTACGACAACTTGAGTACTTTTTCTCCCAAGCAGACCAGAAAGCGGTCTCGATTCGTCCTCCTTTATAGTCGAGTCTACTCTTCTTCGTGTTTTGCTTATTACCTAAGTCTCAGTTCGGGCGGCCAGAGAATCTCGGATGGATTGGATTTTGCAAATAGGTTTTTCCGCCTTGTGATGCATTGCTCAATTTTTTTGCTCCAACCAGATGGACAGGGGCTGCATAAATACTAATACAGTAAGTACAATGTTTGATCAGCAAGACCGGTCTCCTAACACCAGGATACGGTCTTCCTCGGTCTGTCAACGCCACTTTCGTTACAAATATGAAAAGGTAAGGATGCGCGACTGGGCCACCTTCGCGATGCGCTACTAAATGGTCTATGGCTTTGTCTGGGTTTATGGGCTAAGAGTCACCGCGGTGGTAAAAGGACAAGTGGAAGATGATCTCCAATTGTTCTCTTTTCTTAACCTGGCCAAGTCGGTGGAAACGTGTTCAAGGTTGGATCGAGAAGACTTTGTCGGTGGGGGGAAAGGAAGTGTATTGATAAAGTGTCTCTTGTCCAAGCCGTATCTACATATTCTATGTCATACTTCAAATTACCGAGGGGATTGTTTGTATCAGCACATAACGTCGCTGATTAGAGCGTTCTGGTTTAGCAGCAAGAATGGAGAAAACGGCATGGGTCTCGTCAGACTTGATGACGATGCCGAAGTATATGGGAGGCATGGGATTTAGAGACATTGAAATTGAGAATCTGGCTATCTTGGCTAGGCAAGCCTGGCGGATTCTACAAGATCCTATGTCTCTTAGCGCCCGGGTGTTGAAAGTGGTTTATTTTCCAACTGCTCCTAAGTGCTGCTCTAGGAAACAAACCGTAACAGATATGGACGGGAATCTAAAATGGACGCTGAGGCAATCTGTAATATTCCTATTAGCCATGTCACTTAGGGAAACTTCTGGGCGTGGCCCGGCATTCTAAGAAGACCGGTAACAAAGGAAGGAGACTATCTATTTGCTGAGACTATGGTTACTCTTAGCTTGACATACAGAGTTTAGGATGTGATCGATCGGTCGGGAGGACAATAATAACAATGTAGAGAATTGGTCTAGCTACAACCCTCTAGTGGAATTAAAGTGACTCGCCAAGGCTAGTTCGATAGAAAGGGAACCCTTGTGGAGAGACAGGATCCCCATCTTTCGGTGGAAGAACCGCTTGATCTTACGCCCTATGTTCTTGGTAAAGTGAGCTATGTCATAGCCTATTGCTACCCGATCTACAAGTCGGTCTACTTCTGGCTCTTGCCTTGATTGGAACGGCTTTCAAGTAACAAAGCATTAGTACTTTCTCGTAACAAAGGCGATACGGAACTTTGGAGAAAATGGACGCAACTGGTCGGGAAAGCGTGGTAGAGGCAGCCATTCTCTGATTGTTCAGTCGGATTGTTTGAGCGTGTGGAGGCTATGAACAACGACTTTGGTTCATCTACTTCGGGGATTATGATATGATATTGGGAGCGGATTGGTTGGAACAACACAGCCCCATGTGGGTTCACTGGAAAAACAAAATCATGAAGTTTGAGCACAAAGGGGAACTGATTACTCTTCATGGCGTGTCTGACAATGTTTCTTAGTTTATGTTCGATGGAAGTTTCTAAAACTACGAGTTTTGTGATCGATAAGCGGAGCCAAGGAAATGGCTAATTAGGTAGCCTTCCACATGGCTTTCTCACTATCGAAATCAGAATCTAGTCCTAGCACGATTCAATGTGATGGCAGGAATAGATACGGGACATAGGATCTCCTTGGCGCAACCCCTGGGTAGGGAGGAATTGTGCCACCCACGCAGGCCCATAGAGTCGTAATACTTTATTCAAAGATAGCTGTGGCCTCGACAATTTACCTACTTGATGTGGGTAATCCTTTTGCATCTTGACTAGACTCAATCTTTTATTCACTGTTTCAAGTGAGTTCCCGTGCTATCCTTTTCATTCATGACCCAAGAAGTGGACATCCGGAGGCAGCTCATAGAATCTTGCAATCGAAAATAGAGCGAGAAAACGCCTAAGGTAGCTAATGTTAGTTCCACTGGACCCAATCCTTTGCTCCTCGCGTACTTAGGAAAAGACAACAGCGGGTGCAGGGTGAAAGAGGGTTTTCATATCCGTATGCGCACTTGCACTTTTGCTTCAATTGACTTAATGTGTGGGTCTGAGATCCTTCACAGATGGGGTTTCTCTTATCGAATGCTTCTCCTGACTGGGTTAGTCGAGAAGATTCCGACGGCGGTTGATGCGATTTCTGTTGGATATGTCTTCTTAAACTACGACTCTTTTATCTCGATCGACAACTCTCTTACTTACCCTTACCGAGATACTTTAGACTCCAGATAGCGATATCGATATTTCAATTCGATCATTCAAAATGCAAGATTCTGCCATAGCGACGGACCTGATCGGAAAAGTACACCGGTGTGGAATGCAAAAGAAGGGGTTTCATGCAGATTTAGGAATAACAGGTCCCCAGATGTTCTGATAGTGGTAAAGGTGAAAGAACCTCTGCGGAATGAATGCTGAAACTAGTACCTCTGTGTTGGCCTTGCCTTGGCACTGATCCTCGTCTTTGTTGCATAGAAGACGGACGTGCCCATTCATCCGAAATGGATGTGATTCGTTTTCCCAAATTAGTTCTTCCAAGGCCTGAGAAATAGTGTAGTTGATCTTGTCGAGCAAAGCAAAAAGAACTCCACCGAAAGGGTAGATATCGTTCAAGTCTGCAAATGCAGTTAGAACGTGCTTTGATCACCAACCCAACGGTTTGATCGAGCTGCTTACTCCTTTTTTGTTTGATAAAGTGGTAATATCCTGGGTGCCGTATTAGCAATCTTACCTTCCCGAAAGAAGACAAATAAAGTGTATTACTCCTGGCCTCTGTGCTAACAAGCACACCCCCGCTCACCTCTTGCTGGCTCTTGTCCTTGACCTAGACCCCCTCTAACTAAATACCGATGACGAAAAAGATACATTGTACATTGGAGTGGATGGTACTGCATTTCTTGAAAGCCAAACTAATACTTTCTTGGAGGTCGAATCTCACTTATTTCACTTTAAGGAACGCTTTTCAGAGTCGGGGATAATAGACCCATGATATCAATTCAAGTAGGCTGTCAATAACTCTATTCTTTCCTAAAGGAAGCAAGTGGGGCTATGGTTCGTACTTTTTTGGTAAGCGTTGTCTTCCATTGCTCTTTTGCTTTGAACCTTCATCCCTTTTATTATTGATTCTCTCCCCTTGTACAAGGCCTTGCTATCTCTCGCTCTATAAACAAGACCAGAAAGGATAGCTTTAAGGCCCCCCTTATTAGTAAACTTAGTGTGTTATCGGCCTTCTTCCAGCGGACATCCAGAAAAGAAGGGGCATTAGAAAACATGCTGAAAGAAACAAAGTGGCGGACATTTTTTTTCATTCTGGGAGAAGAAATTCCCAGCCATTGCTAGGCTGAGCCATGTTAGCAAAGAATGGTTTCTCCAACAATATGAGGAGAAATCCCTGACTAAAATGGTAGTGGTCACAAACCCCTTCCGTGTACAATTGAAAACATTAACAATACGAAAGCAAGAATCATCATTTATACTGGGAATGCCTTCCTCTACCAAAAGAGAAAGAGTTGAAGATAACGAAGGAAAGTGGGTGGATACAAAACCAGTTCATATCACTTGTCTTTTCGGTCTTTAATCTCATCGAATACTAGTAAATGCGTTCTAAGAGAAAATAGAAGCACTAGAGAGCTCAAGTTCACTTCATTCATCACAAGATGCAAATGAGAATCAAAATGGAGCTAATGAGGAAGAAATCACTTCTACTTAAATAGTTCAATACCAACCAACACATCAAGCAATAACCAGATAGATGGAATGATAACTGGTAATACGAAGATATCAACAAAAAGAGTCAGGAGGCTCGATAATGACCAATGGGTTAGGATCTGAGGAAGCTTAGTTTGGATGATGGAATATTATTGTTCGATTGTTGAGATACTGCAAATCCACTTATCCAACAATTTCAGTCCATTTTCCTACTTTTTCTGCAAGGGGTTCAAGGGGAAAGCATTAGCCCTATCCTTAATATGACTCTCTGTCACACGGATGCTGCTGGGCTGCTACAAAACCCCTATAGACGAAAAAAAGATCGAAACAGGGATAAAACGTAGGATAACCCAGATCACTCGGACTAGCTGAACTCTCTAGAACAAACACAACCTAGGTGGTTTGACTAACGTTTTGGCACATTAGACTAACCTAACTCCTTAAACATTCAGTCCTATCGAGATACAAGCTGTTACCAACCTGATACAACGCAAGTCACAAGCTTGACACAGCGAGAAAAAAAACTGACAACTCCTGCAACAGATATTGACAGAGCATGACACTCTCAACTGAGCTCAATCCAGCTGTGAACAATAAACAACACGGTTATCACAAAACTTGGATTCCGGATTACAACACTATAGGCAATGAACCACCACTAACGGCCCATAACGTTAGCTGATAGCCGCTGACCGTGGAGTACTTGCCGATCCATCAGCGAGGACTGTATCATTTAGCGAGCTAGCCTCCTTAAGGAACATGTATGTGAGAGTTCCACTTTAGCTCCCTCAATACCAGGCGGGACGAGCATCCCTATACCACGCGTAGCCCGTCTGTCCTTTTCTACTTAGTTGGACAGATCACTTCAGAAAATCGTATAAAAATCAAGCAAGAAAACGGATGCGCTAACGCCTTAGTTTCGCTTGGTGGAAGGGAACCAAGTTCTCGAAACTTGGTTTAGTATTCAGGTTCTTCTCTTCCAGCCCCCGGGCCCCTCTCTGATAAGGAAAGTTTTCAAAACGAAAAGAAAATGACAAATCTGGTTCGATGGCTCTTCTCCACTAACCACAAGGATATTGGTACTCTATATTTCATCTTCGGTGCCATTGCAGGAGTGATGGGCACATGCTTCTCCGTACTGATTCGTATGGAATTAGCCTGACCCGGCGATCAAATTCTTGGTGGGAATCATCAACTTTATAATGTTTTAATAACGGCTCACGCTTTTTTAATGATCTTTTTTATGGTTATGCCGGCGATGATAGGTGGATTTGGTAATTGGTTTGTTCCGATTCTGATAGGTGCACCTGACATGGCATTTCCACGATTAAATAATATATCATTCTGGTTGTTGCCACCAAGTCTCTTGCTCCTATTAAGCTCAGCCTTAGTAGAAGTGGGCAGCGGCACTGGGTGGACGGTCTATCCGCCCTTAAGTGGTATTACCAGCCATTCTGGAGGAGCAGTTGATTTAGCCATTTTTAGTCTTCATCTATCAGGTGTTTCATCAATTTTAGGTTCTATCAATTTTATAACAACTATCTTCAACATGCGTGGACCTGGAATGACTATGCATAGATTACCACTTTTGTGTGGTCCGTTCTAGTGCATTCCTACTTTTATTATCACTTCCGATCGGGCAGGCAATTACAATGTTATTAACCGATTGAAACTTTAATCGACCTTTTTGATCCTGCAGAGGGGAGACCCAATATTATACCAGCATCTCTTTTGGTTCTTGGTCATCCAGAGGTGTATATTCTCATTCTGCCAGATTCGTATTATTAGTCATATCGTATCGACCTTTTCAAGAAAACCGGTCTTGGGTATCTAGGCATGGTTTATGCCATGATAAGTATAGGTGTTCTTGGATTTCTAGTTTGGGCTCATCATATGTTTCTTGTGGGCTTAGACGTTGATACGCGTGCCTACTTCACCACAGCTACCATGATCATAGCCGTGCCCATCGGAATCAAAATCTTTAGTTGGATCGCTACCATGTGGGGAGGTTCGATACAATACAAAACACCCATGTTATTTCTGTAGGGTTCATCTTTTTGTTCACCGTAGGAGGGCTCATCGAATAGTTCTCGCAAACTCTGGGCTAGACATTGCTCTACATTATAATTATTATGTGGTTGCACATTTCCATTATGTACTTTCTATGGGAGCCGTTTTTGCTTTATTTGCTGGATTTTACTATTGGGTGGGTAAAATCTTTGGTCGGACATATCCTAAAACTTTAGGCCAAATCCATTTTTGGATCACTTTTTTCGGGGTTAATCTGACCTTCTTTCTGATGCATTTCTTAGGGCTTTCGGGTATGCCACGTCGCATTCCAGATTATCCAGATGCTTACGCCGGATGGAATGCTCTGAGCAGTTTTGGTTCTTATATATCCGTAGTTGGGATTCGTCGTTTCTTCGTAGTTGTCGCAATCACTTCAAGCAGTGGAAAGAACAAAAAATGTGCGGAAAGTCCTTGGGTTGTTGAACAGAATCCAACCACACTAGAATGGTTGGTACAAAGCCCTCCAGCCTTTCATACTTTTGGAGAACTTCCTGCGGTAAAAGAGACAAAAATAAGCTAGACGCTTCTAACCCTCCCTTTCTTGATTCTAATGAGTTTGATCTTATTATTCATGAATCAAAGCTTTGATTATTTTATTGGGCTTTGTATTATTCATGAATCAAATGGATTATTGGGCCTAGAAAAGGTCTAGAACACACCACGCCACAATAGGCGCACCCTATTCTCCGATGGATCTCGCCACCAAAGGCCTGATCCACCTTTCCACTATTGGTACCCTTTGAGGAGGGAACCCATGCCTTTAGAATGCTAGCGCGACACACATCCACAACTAAATTGGAGGCACCCGTGATGACACCAAGATGCCACAAGAACACGGATTATCAAATAATCAAAACTAGGATCTAGATATTTGCAATAAATACTAGATCGAGAGTCCTCCAAGTGAATGGAGGGGAAGTTGAGCGCTTGATTGGTGTTGATGAAGATCAAGTCCTCCTCCTTCAATTCCCCAAAGATTGATGTCTTTGGATGGGTGAAGACAGATATCTCGCTTGGAACTTGAAGAACAGGTCTGAGCTTTTTCGAATGAATCAAGAGTTCTGGTAAGAGGGATTGATGGGGAATAAATACCCTTGCCAAACACTGCCATTGGTGACTTTGGGGGCTGGATTATCTGGCCCAAGTGGGGGCCGGATTATCCGGCCGGGGCAAAACTCTGCCCCGAAAACGGATTTTTCAAGGGAAAATCCGCCCCCTATACCGCGTGACGCGCCTGGTCGCCCTTTGCAAAACTTCTCAGGGGGGATTATCCGGCCCGAGCAAAAACTCTATCCCTGGCCGGACAATCCAAAGAATAATCTGCCCCCTATACCGCATGACGCACCTTGTCCACCTTTGTCGAATGGCCCATGCCGGATTATCCGGCCCTTGGCAGGGGCGGATAATCTGCCCCCCAACAACTATTTTGGCTGCTTTTCATATGAACAATTATCTGCAGCACTTTAGCACACATGAGTTGATCCATGAACACACAAAACACTAGAGAACATGAAATGTTCTTTCATTCTCCCCCTTTTTGGTGTTAGATGACAATACTAGGATTTGCAATAGAGATGTATTAACACCATCATTACAAGGATGAAAGAGACTCCCCCTAAATGTGTGCATAATTAAAAATTTGCATTTGAATACAAATGCACACACATAGGTATAAGGCTATTTCATTGGAAAGGAATCTACACAGAAATGACAAGTTAGATCAAACCATCATACCACCGTGAGAGAGAAGTCCTTAATATAATATGAAAATAGGCACTATGATAACCAATATTGAGCCCTTCCACTATGAGAAAGATAACCAATATAGCCAATATGATAAATGGATCCATAATCACCGAGAGATAAATCCATAATATAATTCTAGTGATAAATTCACAACTGAACCATAGTGCCACACAAACATAGTCTCATACAACAAATCAACTCATGAATAAAAGTTTAATGCTAAATGGGCACAAGCAATGATAGAGAGACAACGATAAAAGGCAAATGCTTGTTCCCGACCCATGCAAATCCGTGGAAACCTAAATAGAACTACTTCTCCCCCTTTGGCATCAAAATGCCAAAAAGGAAGAAGAGCGATGATGCTTGTGCCCCAAGAGATCAGTCGTCATACTCCTCATCATCGTCCTCGTCCCTGTCCTTGTCCTCATCATCATACTCCTCCTCATACTCATCCTCATCATCAAGTGGAGTGGACTCCCTCGTTGGGGCAGGAAATAGGTGACGCTCGAGCTCACCATAGTTGAGTCCGGAGGTGTTCCACTAAGCATACGGAGTAGGAGCTGTAGGAGATGGAGGGTGGCCTAATGCCCCTGACACATGGTGAAGAATGAGATGCTGGGTGTGGGCCATCTTGTGGTGTTGCTTGTATGACTCATACTGCCCCTTGTGGATATCCACCCCCATGCACAATATGTTCTGCTGGAACCAATTCAGCTGCTTCACCTCACTGGCAACAGAAGGAATAGGGGGCCTATGCCTACTAGCACAGGCATCTCGCATGAGACCCTCTAGAGCTGAAGAGGGAGGGGAGGTCTTCCTAACCTTGTTGTAAATTTTCTTGGTCTTGTGCTCACTATACGCTTGATGATCATCATGATGAACGGGGCATATGGAATGGAAATCCTATTGAACATGGCATCAGTCATCTCATGGTAAATAAAATCCATCACATCCAACTTGTAATCCACGGTCTCATCCTTAGAAGTGGCAACCTCATGTGAGAAGGCAAGCAGCTGAACAAGGTGGCCACGGATACTATCAGCCCCCACTAGGAGTGATGCTATCACGGTAAAGGGCAACTAGCTCAGCATACAAAGGAGACAGACCTGAGAGCATCCCAACAACACCATCTAGGGAAAGGCACGGAGAGAGTGCAGTGTCCTTGCTAGTCTTGATAGGAGAGATAATGCGATGACCACAAGGAATATCACGACCATTGAAGGGGTAACCAAGCACCTGACCAAAGATGCGGAAATCAAACTGAATAAAAGTGGTACCTGTCATCCAATTCATTGTACGGAGCTCATCTCCACAGACCACAAAGGTTGAGAAGAACTGCTTCACCACTGAGGTATCATAGTTACACTGTAGAGTCATCAGATGGTGTAGCCCCATCCTCTCAGTCATAGCCAAAGCCTCAGCAAGTCTTGGCTTTGACTTTGCCTCAGTCATAGCAAGAGGGTGCATGGGCAGATCTTGAGAGAGAGGAGTAAATATCATCATGAATACTCTTGAAGTGGGTTAACTAAAAGTTACTGTCCTCACTATCAACCTCAACATATAAGTCACGATGACGAATGGCACAATAGTCAAGGATATCCATCTTCTTGTAGCTGACCGGGGCTGCTTGCCCTTCCTTTGAGTGGTCCTCTTTGTTTTCCTAGCACGTTCAGCCATCCTATCATCCTCTCTTTGCCTCCTCCTTAATTTAACCTCGTCCACGAGAACACCTTTTCCTTTGGGCCTGCAATAATGAGCACGGGGAAGGCGCTTATAGGTCTGAGGAACACGAGAGCCACCTGTGAAGTGAGCAAGATGGATAGCATGGAGATAAGTATGCACAAAAGTCCAAGAGGAATGTAGAAACAGTAGAAAAACAATCCACAGCTCAAAAATACATGATGCAAAAAATCTAGGAAATTCTAAACTAGGGGCGAACCTGCCAGGCCGAATAATCCGGCCGTGCTAGGGCAGATAATCCAGGCCTGACAAAAATTTTAGACACTGCCCATGTTGAGTGCATCAAAGTAGATCGAGCACAGCTATTGTAAGTCTACGATTTCTATCAAGAATATGAACCACAACACGACTCCTAGTCCATCCAAGTTCCACCAACAATCAACACATCTATACAAAAGATGGTAGA
This sequence comes from Avena insularis, assembly GCA_023614405.1. Lineage (NCBI taxonomy): Eukaryota > Viridiplantae > Streptophyta > Magnoliopsida > Poales > Poaceae > Avena > Avena insularis. The sequence goes on along the minus strand of CM042696.1, from coordinate 85,406,808 downwards.
GAGGGAGTTATCCTCACTCATTGAAGGAAGAACACGGAGGAGAAGGTACCCGGATGCGTGGGGAAGAAGATCCGAGGGAGTCCTAGAGAATCCGGTGGCTAGAACGACTCTAGGGAGGGCTAGGACGGCAGGCGGCGACTGGGGGAGAGGAGAGGGGTCGGGGTGGAAGAGCTGCTCTATTTTAGCCCTTCCCCCGTCGCCCTGCCCTTAAAAGAAAAAACCGCCAGTGGCGGATAATCGGGCCCCCACTTGGGGCAGATAATCCGGCCCTTCTCTGAATTTCTGTTGAACACAGAATCATGCCTACGCATTCCGAACAAAACCCCCTCGAGTGAAACAAAGGACTAGTGTGCACGAGAAAGATGGCTTGGGGTTGGAGAAGGCTTAGGTTTAGACGATGAAACTGGGATGGTATTACACACCCAAGATTGCAAGATTCAAATCAAATAAAGGCCAAAATTGGGTGTGTTTTCCATAAGAGCACAAGATATTCAAGAAATACCAAAAAGATCCACAAGAAACCAACTCTTCTTACGGAAGAGGGCAGTGGCCAAAGCCACCATGTTGGAGTGAAAGGTATGACACCGCGAAGATATATCTTGGTTTCATGGCCAATACTCATCAAAGAACTCACATATCACATAATGATATTAAGAGAAGTGATTTTTCTTGCTTTCAGCATTATGGGGGGAGGGTTGGCCCAATCAATTAAGACCACACTCCCCCTATATCCATGCCCACACCTAAACCAAATAAAGGAAGATATGTAAGTGGGTATGCATGAGTAATCAAGACAGGCTCCTTGAATCAACGATATTTAGCTCATTCCTCAAATAACAAAACCTTGCTTCATCAAGTGGCTTCGTCAAAATATCAGCAAGTTGGTTCTTCGTGCTCACAAAGGATAGATCAATATCACCACGAGCAGCATGATCCCGAATAAAGTGATTGCGAATCTCAATATGCTTTGACCTTGTATGCTACACCGGATTGTATGCAATTTTTATTAAACTTTCATTGTCACATAAAAGAGGAACTTTGTCACAATTGACACCGTATTCCTTTAAAGTTTGCCTCATCCATAATAATTGAGTACAAGCACTTGCAGCAGCCACATATTTAGCTTCGGTGGTGGAGAGAGATATACAATCATGTTTCTTTGAAGACCAACATACCAAGGACCTGCCCAAAAACTGACAAGCACCAGAAGTTGATTTTCTATCATCCTTGTCACCAACCCAATCTGAATCTGTATAACCACATAGAGAAAAATTGGATCCCTTGGGATACCATAAGCCAAAATTAGGGGAGTGAACCAAATATCAGAAGATTCTCTTGACCGCCACTAAGTGGCTTTCTTTAGGAGTCGCTTGATACCTTGCACACACACCTACACTCAACAGAATATTGGGTCTAGATGCGTAGAGGTAAAGGAGAGAGCCAATCATGGACCGGTATACCTTTTGGTCCACATCTTTACCATTGGGATGGAGTTCAAGATGGAATTTAGTTTGCATTGGTGTGGTGATGCCATTAAGGTCCGTCATCTTGAACCTCTTGAGCATGTCTTGGATGTATTTTGCTTGATTTATGAATGTTCCTTCTCTAAGTTGTTTGATCTCAAATCTAATAAAGAATCATAATTCCCCATCATAGACATCTCAAACCTGTTAGTCATAAGCTTTGAAAATTCATCAATAAAAGCTTGATTAGTAGAGCCAAAGATAATGTCGTCTACATATAGTTGGCATACGAAGAGCTCCCCCTTAACCTTCTTAGTAAAAAGAGTGGGATCGATTTGCCCAACCTCGAAGTCACGGTCTAACAAAACCTCTTTAAGATGCTCATACCACGCATGTGGGGCTTGTTTAAGGCCATAGAGCGCCTTATCAAGTTTGTAGACATGGTTCGGGAAGTTGGGGTCCTCAAAACCCGGGGGTTTCTTTACATATACCAACTCATGTAGAGGACCATTAAGAAACACACTCTTAACATCCATTTGCTATAATTTAAAGTTATGGTGAGCTGCGTAAGCAAGAAGGATATGAATGGACTCAAGGGGAGCCATGGGAGCATAAGTTTCACCAAAGTCGATGCCTTCCACTTGAGAGAAACCTTGAGCTACCAAACGTGCCTTGTTCCTTACGATAATTCCATTCTCATCTTGCTTGTTCTTGAAAATCCACTTGGTGCCGATAACATTGCGGCAATCTTTTGGCTTCTCAACTAATTTCTAGACCTTGTTGCACTCAAAATTATTGAGTTCTTCATGCATAGCAACCACCCAATCTGGTTCTTCAAGAGCTTAAAAAACTTTCTTTGGTTCCACCATAGATATGTGGGCTTGATGATTACTAATGCTTACAAGCTCCCTTCTTGTGGACACCCTTCTTCTTAGATCGCCAACAACTTTATCTAGAGTATGACCTCTTAATTTGAGATTTCTTTCCGCACGAGCTTTGCGACAAATTTCAATTAGCTTGTTGTTTCTTGGAGGAACTTCTTCATCATTTGAGTCTTTGTCGAGGCCACTAGCTTGACCTTGATCAAAAACTTGTTCAATGAGTACCGAGGATGAAGAACCTTGCCCTAGATTGAGATCAACAACCATAACAGGAGGCTGCTGCTGTTCTGAAGCTTCAGGGCCAGATAATCCGACCGAGGGAGGGGCTGGATAATCCGGCCTAGGAGTTCTTGCTCCTTCTCGATCATCTTGAATGATTCTAGTGAGAGGTGTAGCGGGGCCAGATAATCCGATGTCGACCGAAAAATCTGGCCTGGGAGTTTCTACAGCTGCTTGGTCATCCTGTTGTTCCTGGTGTTCGACGTGGTAGGACCGGATAATCCGGTGTTACCTAGAATATCTGGCCTGGAGCTTCCAGATGCTTCAGGTGATGGATGATCTTCAGCAGGTTGAGGTGTTGGTGCAGTAGTTTCTCTAGCATGTGGAGCTTGTTGAGCTTGTGAAGAAGAGGGATCTACTTGAGTAGAGCATTGTCCTTCCCGATCCGCCACAAGGGGTTTCTCAATGGGGCGGATAAATCCCACGCTCATTCTTCTTATGGCATCTTGGTGTATTTCAACATCTGCATCACAAACATCAACTTGCCCCACATGGGAGCCATCATTTTCCTCGAATACCACAATACAAGATTCTACAATAGTTCCGGAGAGCTTATTGTAGACTCTATAACTATGGGATTCGGCACCATAACCAACAAAAATACCTTCTAAAGCCTTAGACTCAAATTTAGACAAATGAACTCCTTTAATGAGAAAGAAACACTTACAACCGAACACCTGGAAATATGAAATGTTGGGCTTGTTACCGTTAAGTATCTCATATGGTGTTTTGTGCAAGATCTTGCGAAGATAAAGCCGGTTTGATGAGTGACAAGCAATGGAGATAGCTTCAGCCCAGAAATTGTATGGTGATTTGAATTCAGCCAACATAGACCTTGCCATGTCCATTAAAGTCCAGTTTTTCCTCTCGGCTACACCATTTTGTTGAGGGGTGTACGTAGCTGAATATTGGTGTGATATCCCCTCATCGCTAAGGAATTCATTCAGAGTGTAGTTCTTGAACTTAGGGCCGTTGTCGCTTCTAATTGCCAATATTGGGACATTGTGTTGACGTTGAACCTCGTTGGCAAAGTCAATGACATTTTGTTGGGTCTCACTTTTTAGTTTGAAGAAGTAAACCCATGTGTATCTTGAGTGTCATCAACTATGACAAGGCAATACTTCTTCCCACCAAGGCTTGCATGAGATGGAGGACCAAAGAGATCTACATGAAGGAGCTCTAAGATCCTCTTTGATGATATAATAGTTTTCCTCTTGTGGGGAGAGTCGTGCATCTTTCCTTCAACACATGCCCTGCAAACACGATCTTTGGCAAAAGAAACATTGTCTTTTAGTCCAAGGATGTGGCCACCCTTGTGAAGACTTTGCAAAGTTCTCATGTTAACATGGGCTAGACGGTGATGCCATAACCAGCTCGTGTCAGCCTTTCCGAATAAGCACATCGGACCCACTGTGATTTCCCCCGAAAAGTCCACCACATACAGGTCATTTTCCACGTACCCAACGAAAGAAACCTTTAGAGACTTGCTCCACAAGAGTACCACTAAATCACCATCAATGAAAACTGCAAATCTCATCTTACCAAGGGCATGAACAGAAACTAAATTATAACCGAGAGTCTCAACAAGCATGATGTCTGATGTCTACGCACTTCTATTCTTTTAGACAGTTGTTGGGCCTCCAAGTTCAGAGGTTTGTAGAACAGCAGCAAGTTTCCCTTAAGTGGATCACCCAAGTTTTATCGAACTCAGGGAGGAAGTGGTCAAAGGTATCCCTCTCAAGCAACCCTGCAATCAAGATACAAGAAGTCTCTTATGTCCCCAACACACCCAATACACTTGTCAGGTGTATAGGTGCACTAGTTCGGCGAAGAGATAGTAAAATACAAGTGGTATGGATATAAGACAACGGTGCCAGAAAATAGCTTGATAGCGTGGAAGAGACTAAAGGCAAACTGAAATAAAGATGGCAACAAGCAAACATGTAATAGATCTAGTTGCAAATGGTGTTTCAATGTTTAGAAACAAGGCCTAGGGATCATACTTTTGCTAGTGAACACTCTCATATAAATATCTTCTCTTCATGATACTACTCTGAACTACTCTCTGGTTGGATACTCTAATCGATGGTAGGGCTATAACAACACACCTCAAAGTAAGCCTTTCCCATCTAGACAACCCCACACTATCACCTTGAGTACTAGATGGTTCCAACAAACACCACAATTTCATAAAGACATCCAACTCCAAATATAACTCATAACAAGTATTTGTAATCTCTAGCCTAAGTGCCACCATGGTGTGCACGCTGTCACTTTTACACACATGGGAAGGGCAGAGATCTATTAAAGCACTTGAGTAGCAAGGTAGATCCACTTGATTACAAAGCTCATGATCACAATATGATCATGCATAGAGAGAGAGATGAACACATAGCTACCGGTAGAATCCTTAGCCTCGAGGAAGAACTACTCCCTCATCATCATGGGAATCAGCAACGGCGATGGAGATGGTGGTGGAGATCGATGGAGATGGCTCCGGGGGCAATTCCCTGTCCCAGCAGGGTGCTGGAACAGAGACTTTCTGTCCCCCGAATCTCCCCTTGGTAGCGGCAGCGCTGCGGAACTTTTCATGGTTGGAGGCTGTTCGATTTAGGGTTTATGCATTGGGAGGCTTCTTATAGGCGAAGAGGCAAGGTCAGTGGCCAGCCAGGGGGCCCACACCATGCCCTGGCGTGGCCTAGGGCTGCCTGCACCAAGGGGGGGTCCGCCCTGTGGCCCCCCTTCGTCTCTCCTTCGGACTCCATGTGTCTTCCGGTAAAATATTAACTTTGGCTTTTCTTCCGTCCAATTCCGAGAATATTCATTTTCTGACTTTCCTGGAACCAAAAATAGCAGAAAATAGGCAACTAGCACTGTGGCAGGCTTTTTGTAACTTGTATGCAGGTACCCACGGGGCCGGGTTATACATGGCTCGCAAGAGAAGGAAGGTATCTCGCTGGTCAAAAGGTGATCTCTGTGCGCTGGAGCGTGAGCGAAGCGAGCAGAGGGAGGGACCAGTAGGGTGTGGCCGACAAAGGTGACATAGCCTATGTTGGCTGACGCTGGCGTCGTAGAGGGTTACGTAGCCTCTGCATGGCTTACGAAGGGAAAAGGAGACCCGGTCGGTTTGCTATTTTGGGAGAGGCATATTCCTAGGAATATGCCTCCACGTATGCCCTAACTGGTGACCTAGCCTCCCCTTTATGAGGGGCGCTAGGGCCTCTCTAGTGGGAGCTGGCGGGTGGGTAGTTTGTTCAATGGGAGATAGGTTGTGGTGAGAGTAAGAGAGCTTCTTCTTCCTCCTCTTCCAAATATAGCTCAAGGAGCATCTGTAAACCCAGTGAACTTGGAGAATACAAAGCTTCTGTGTGTGGAATCACCACACTATCCCTCTCTGGATTCCTCTAGTGCATATTGGCCCTACCTTTAGCCTATCCATGACAGTTGGCGCCCACCGTGGGGCTAGCGGCGCTAGCAGGAGTGAAGATCCGAACGGGAAGCATCATCGGCAACGGCGAGCGCATTGTCTCTGGGCTCGTTCAGCGCTTTGGAGCGCTGGACTACGTAAGTGACAATGCTAGTAGCTTCGGCAAGCGACCTCCACCACGCAATGGCCTCTTCGTCAAGCTTGGAGCCCACAAGATCTACGTCGGTGTTGATGTGTCATGCATTCACCCGCAGCGCGTCGTCGAAGGAGGCGAGCCACCCCTTAGCGCGGCTTACGGCGTGCGTATCACTCGCTCTCCTGACCATGCTGAGGTGATGATAACAACGCCTAACATTGGCACGAGCAAGGACCCGGCACCAGATCCGGAGGTAACACCCAAGGCGCCGAGGAAGAGTAGAGGTCCTCCGCTAGAGAGGCGAGAAAACGTGCTGCAGCAGGCGATAGATAGCTTGGCAAGCCCCATAGCACCTGTGGTAGATCCGTCTCAGGCACATGCCGAGTTAGAGGAAACTAGGCAGAAAATACTAGAGGGTGCGAAAAAGATAGCCGCGGCTCAGCATTCATTGAACATGACGCTGCGCAAGTACACAAGAGCACATAAGGTAGATGCGGTAAAAGTAAAAGGGAGAAACCTCATCAGTGAAATGAACAAAGAGGGTGAAACTAGAGTTGAGGAATCAGAGAACCTGTTGTCCATGGGGCTGCCGAAGTACAACACCCTAGCAAAGAACCTCAGAGCAGCGGATGCGGCTGCAGCCGAACTAGAAGGTTTGACGGGTGAAGCCCGACAAAGATAGCAGGAGAGGGTCAACGAGTTAGTTCGGATCGCTAACAGACAGAATGAAGAGTTGCACAGGGCTAACCCGGCAAGAGCTGGGGTTTCCAAGGTCGTTTATTCGGCAGTGGGTAACCGGAGAAATCTGCTTGAGCTCCATCATCCCCTCATGATGGCCCTAGAAGAGAGGAAGTGGTAACCTCGGCAAGGAGAAACAAACAGATAGTCCCGTATGACCCGGCAAGGGCAGGGAAAGGAAAAGCAATGTAGGGAAATGAGGATCGACAAAGTGTCAGCCAAGGTGAAGCTGGCCGAGGTAACCGTGACCAAGGCAATGCCAGTCAGAGAAACGCTGAAAACGGCAATGCCGGATAGCGTAACTCGGCGGGTGTAGGTAAAAACCTACCTCGGCAGCAGCAGCAGCGGAGTGTACCTCGGCAAGAGCAAAGTGCCGGCTAGGGTATGCGGTAGAAATGTGCTCAACAAGAGCAAGACAGATACAACGACGGTGATTCGGAAATGGTGAATGCAGGATACCATAGGCTGGATCATCATGTGATAGGGTCAAGGTTAGGAAGCAGGAACTTGCTCCCGGATGACGCCAGGCTGAAGCTGGATTGGCTCTATAGGTCGGAGCAAATTGAGGGGCAAGGTTCTCCAGGTCCAGCGTGCTTTGGGCCCCGGATCATGAAAGAGCCTCCGGTACCTAACTTCCAGTTACCTAGAGGCACGAAAACATATGACGGCAGCACCAAGCTGGAGGATTGGTTAATCAACTACGCAACAACAATGAAAATTGCAACATGCAATTTGAGATGGGCAGTGAGATACGTACCTCAGATGATGGAAGGGCCAGCGAGGGTATGGCTAAATAATTTACCACCCGGTAGTATCAACTACTGGCTGGATTTTGAGGAAATGTTCGTCAGTAACTTCTCAAGCACGTATCAGAGGCCGAATAGGCCACAGACCCTAGCAATGTGCAAGCAGAGACCAAATGAAACAGACCGGGAGTTCCTAACCCACTGGTGCAACGTGAGAAACTCATGTGAAGGCGTGATTGAGTCTCAGGCCATAGCTTGGTTTGCACAGGGGTGTAGATATGCAAGCATGCTGTGGCAAAGGTTACAAAGGGATATGCCAACTATGCTGGTAGAGACAATCCGGATTGCTGATTCGTATGCCTTAGGTGATCCGACTCAACCCCGGCTTATGTCAAACGAGTCAAATGAGGAGTACTATCAGCGAGATGGAGCCGGATCATCCCGACGAAATGATTACCGGAGTAAGAGAAGAGATGATAGACTGGATTACAGGTACAGTTCGCAACAAGTTGTTGCTGTAAACCAAGATCAACCTGGGGCAGGGAGTAATCAGCGTCAAAAAACTGGAGGGCAACAGTGGACTCCAAGAAATGATGGCAAGAAAACTTGGACGCCCGAGCAAAAGAGACAGTGGCAAGAAAAGAAAGACCGGCCGAGGTATACGTATGAGGCAATGCTGGATCAGCCGTGCAAATTTCACGCGCCAAATCCGAGTAACCCGGCGGGTCATACAACCCGGCAATGTGTAGCATCCCAATTGTCGAACAATGGTAATGCTACATGGTTTAATAATATAATGGCTACTTCCTACATATAATTGTTGCATCATAATTGACGCATGAGATCAACTATCCTACACATGACCTCGAACTCGCAGCAGTTGTCTTTGCTTTGAAAGTATGGAGGCATTACTTGCTTGGCAACCATTGTGAAATCTTTTCTGATCACAAGAGTCTGAAGTATATCTTCACACAGCCTGATCTCAACCTTCGTCAGAGGAGGTGGATTGAAGCAATCAATGATTTCGATTTGACCATCAACTACACTCTGGGCAAAGCTAATGTCATGGCCGATGCTCTCAGTCGCAAAGCTTATGTCAGCAACCTCATGGTGGAAGAACAACAACCTCTCTTGTGCGAGGAATTCCGTCAGCTCAACCTTGAAATTATGGATCAAGGGCATCTTATGAACCTTCTGGCAACCCCTCTCTTGGAAGAAAAGGTTCGCTCCATTCAACTTGGTGATCCGTACACCAAAAAGATCATCTCCAACATTCAACTTCCGAAGTATGAGTCCTTCCACGTCGATGACCAAGGCACTCTTTTCTTTGAACACCAGATGTTTGTTCCAAACTATCCGGGTTTGAGAGAACAAGTTCTCAGGGAGGCGCATGATTCTGTTCTTTCTATCCACCCTGGCAGCACAAAGATGTACATGGACTTGAAAACACAATATTGGTGGCCTGGGTTGAAACGATATTGTGCCAAGTATGTCTCGGAATGTGATGTCTGCCGTAGAGTTAAAGCTGTCCATCAGAAACCTTCTGGTCTTCTACAGCCATTGAAACCTCCGCAATGGAAATGGGAGAAAGTAGAGATGGACTTCATCACTGGTTTTGCAAGGTCGCAGAAGGGCAACAATGCAATCTTTGTTGTAATTGACAGGCTTTCTAAAGTGGCTCACTTCTTCCCCGTCAAGGAAACAATTTCTGCAATTCAGTTGGCTGAGCTCTATATCAACAGAATTGTCTCTCTGTATGGAGTTCCTCTTGAGATCAGTTTAGACCGTGGAAGCATATTCACTTCCAAGTTCTGGGAAAGTTTCCAAAATGCTTTGGGAACAAAATTGAACTTTAGCACAGCTTACCACCCTCAGTCGCAAGGACAAGTTGAAAGGATCAATCAGATTCTGGAAGATATGCTCCATGCTTGCGTCATCTCTTTCGGCATGAAGTGGGAAGAATGTCTTCCTTATGCTAAATTCTCTTACAACAACAGCTTCTAGAAAAGTCTAAAGATGGCACCATTTGAGGCTCTCTATGGGCGCAAATGCAGAACTCCGATTGGTTGGTCGGGCGCAGGTGAAAGAATATTGTTTGGCCCTGACATTGTAACTCAAGCGGAGGAAAAGGTTCACATCATTCTTGAAAATCTGAAGATTGCTCAAAGTCGCCAGAAGAGCAATTATGACAGGAAGCACATGGACATGGAGTATGTCCCGGGTGATCTCGTTTACCTTCGTGTCACTCCCATGAGAGGCACGCACTGTTTTGGTATCAAAGGAAAGCTGGCTCCTAGATACATCGGTCCATTCAAAATTCGTGGAAGAAGAGGAGAAGTTGCTTATGCTCTTGAGCTTCCTGAAAAACTCAAGGTCCATGATGTTTTCCACATCTCTCAACTCAAGAAGTGCTTCAAGGATCCCGGCAGGACCGTGGACCATGAGCTTATCAATCTCCAAGAAGACCTGTCTTATCAAGAACACCCCACAAAAATCCTTGAAGTCACAGAAAGAAGGACTCGCAACAAGTCCATCAAGTTCTGCAAGGTGTAGTGGTCTCACCATTCTGTTGATGAAGACACTTGGGAACGTGAAGACGAGCTCCGTGCCAAGTATCCTACCCTCTTTGAGTCTTCTTCTTCCTAGAATCTCGGGGCGAGATTCCTGTTTAGTGGGGGAGAGTTGTAGCATCCCAATTGTCTAACAATGGTAATGCTACATGGTTTAATAATATAATGGCTACTTCCTACATATAATTGTTGCATCATAATTATATCATGCTCTTGTCATCATGCCACCTTGCATTTGAGCATCATATAAAACCCTTTTTCTTTTGGGTCTTCTCTCATATGCATTATTAACTGTATTTGCCTCTTGATATTGTATTTGGTTATTGATATATTGTTTAATGCCCAAGTTGAGTTGGGGGCATATCTTTTATTCAACTCCATCACCTTTCTTTGCCACCACCTTATAATTCCACCATTCCAATAACCCATGAGCTTGTATTTCTTTTTCTTTTGATTTCTACTCTGGCTCATGTGGGTGGGGTGGATCTAATTCTATAAATTCTTTCGCTTGCCTTTTTATTCCACTTCTGGGGAATGCATAAGAATAATGCCATATCATCATTATTGTTTTCACAAGGATAATACAAGGCATTTATTATTTTTGCATGGGCCATGCAAGAGTACCACCACCTTTAGCCATTTGTTTCTCGCTTGGTTTAAATGGGTTTTTCTCTTTATGGGACCATATCCATCCATCACCACTATCCCTCTCTACCACTCCTTTTGCTTGATCTTGTTTGGTCTTGCTAAAAACCCTACCACCACATCACCCTCTCTCTCTAATCCTCTCTCCAAACCCTAACACCTAATCTAAAACCCTAACCCTAGTTTCCTCTCTTTTCTTTCTAACCCTAGTTCTAAGCTAAACCCTAACCACACCTCACCTCACCTCTCTCTCTTGCTGCCGAGGCTGGCCCTCTCTCTCCCTGACCACACCCCATCTACCCTACCCCCAAACCCTAGCCATGCCGAGCATGCCCTAGCTCACCCGAGCCTTTCCCTCTCTTTTCTCTACCTCCCCATGCCATGATGGACCCACGCCGAGGAATCTCTCACCCCTGGCCCGCTTGGCAGCCTCCGACCTGCCTTGCTGTGGCTGGCCACGACGAGCACGTGAGGGAGGAGGAGGGAACAAGTGACCGAGGCCACCTTTCCCTCTCTAGCCCGCTCACCCACGGCATCGTCCCTCCCCTTCTTATCTACTCCCCTACGCCTCTATGCCGTACCAGCCCGCACCTCCCCTCTCCTCCCCAGCTACACCATACCCCCTCCTTCTCCAAATCCGGCCGCCGAGCACCGCCAGCACCACCGCAGGCTCCTCGTTTCAGCCGGCGTGCGCGACGTGGAGGTGAACATGGAGGCCGTGAGGAAGCCCCTGCGTCGCCCCGTACCCGCCAGCGAGGAGGAGGAGCCCCGCTTCCGCCACAGTACCGAGACGCCCCGACGAAACCCTAGGCCGCCGTTCTCCTGCCTCGTCGTCGCCCTGCTGCTCCCCAAGCCGATCCGACCTCTCCGATCGCCCCGTGGTGAGCACCACTTCCTCCCTGACACCCTCCGCCTCGCCGTAGATCCCTAGCGTCGCCGCTCTTTTCGCCGAGCGCCCTCGGTGCACGGCAGTTGTTGCCGTCTGGTCCGCGCCTCGCCTCGCAGCGGCATACCTAGCCACCAGCCGCCCTTCTGTCAACCTCCCAAACCCTGCCGCACTGGCTCCACCCCTTAGCGCGTGCGCCCCGCGTCGCGGCTTCGAACCCCCGTGCTGCGCCCCGCGTTGGTCGAGCACCGATCCATCCGCAGGTGCAGGGAAGATCTACAGGGGCCTGTGGAGATTTTCAAATCGCCCCCTCTTTTGTTTTTCCTTAACCCGCGGTACCACCGAGCCCCACCGCTAGCCTCTCCGTCCTTTTTGCAGTAAAGCCCTCCCAGGTTCCACCGTCTCAGCCCGCACTCCCTGGATCATAACGTGTCGCCATCGCCGGTGGCACATGCTGAAGTGGACCAGCAATGGCTGTCCCACCTGTCAAGTATGGGCCAACTTAGCTCATGTGGAAAAGGTCTTCCTGCGTCGTTTTCCGCCAGGTCAGCCCGGGCTGTGTGCGTGTGCGTGGCTAGATCTCGAAGTACAATCAGTTTCTGCTTCTTTGTTTAATTTAAACTTTTTCAAAAATTGTTTAAATTCAAATTCAAATCAGATTTTAAATAACTTTTAACTTTTAATTCCAAATAATACATATGATATATGTTTTTGAATCAGAAAAATGTGAGGATTTCAAACATGCCATTCAAAATAATGTTTGAGCACTTTAAAATTTCGAGTTGATTAAAATTACAATAAAATGCCCTTTTTCTTAATTAATTAATAACTTTAATTCTACAACTCCAATTTTGGCAAATAATATGTCTAAATCGATCAGAGCGACGAGCCCGTCCTAACTATGCAGTCCTTGTTCTGATTTGAAGCATGCATCATGTCATTATTAAAAATCTGAACTGTTTATGGCAATAAAACTTGACTAAACAAATAATGAAATGCTTTGTTCTTGTACCCCACACCTCACCCATGCCATGCTACTTTATTGCCATGCAAATTTGTGCATCATTCATCATGGCATGATTGTTTTCTTGTCGCATTTTAATTCATATGCTTGTGCACTCTATTTATGCTGGCCCTTGTTTGTTTGGTTCTTCTTCGAATAGACGCTGAGCAGGGGATATATCAAGAAACCCAGGAGCACTACCCAGATCCGTCCCTCGCTTCAACTGACCTGCCAGGCAAGCACTACCACATGCTTGCATACATATAGTATCTACTGCCTCTATCTTATTCTTGATCATTGAGTCGTGATTGCATTAAATTGAATCCCAAGTACTGCATAGAATTTATTTTTAAAACTCCACCGAAGCTTGTTCCTCCATCCCATGAGCCATTACTACAGGAGTTGTTTGAGCCATGCGGGTCGTAGAACAGCATGTGTAGGGTATGTGAGAGTCTGATGGATAATGAGGTACCTAAACAACTTAATTTGAGTAGTAATGGGATAACTAATGAAAGTGGCACCAGTGAGCAATATCTGCTATTTGGTTCTTCATGCTCACTTGTGTCCCGTAGGACCCCGAGTACTTGATTCCTATTCCTTGACTATTCGCACTATCCACCTCCGGGAGGCCTTATGGACCCCCCTGAGCCAGAGCTTGATTCATTCTTATTTCTTGGGGCCACAAAGTAGTTTGGGGCTTTATTACTATCCTGTACTTATGCCATGCTTTACTGCTTTATTTAAGATTGTGCGAGGAGTACCTGTACTGTTTTGGATCGTGGAATGTTTTCGTGTATCGACAAGCCCAAACATTTTCGGGTTCCCAAATGCTTACACCATTGACACAAACCTTGGGTCCGTCGAGCCGCCAACTTCGCTATGGTAGCTTAATGGGGTGGCCCCCTGAAACATTTCTGAATCCTGTGATCGCTTTGTCGTGAATGCCTCGATGGGTTTCGATTTGTTTTTTCTGAGGTTGATCGAGTGTGTGTTGCTATTTGTGCACCCCTGTAGGGTAAATCTTTCTGAAAGCCGTGTCCGCGGTTATGGACGACTTGGAGCACAGTTTCTCGATCATAGACAAGTATAACTAAAGTACCGTTTTTAATTTGACTAAGTACTTGACTAGTAAATAGTGCAACACTCATGGAATGGTTAATAAAACTGCCAACGGATGAGGGGGTTGTTCGTCCGCTTCCTCGTTGGTAAGCGAGGAGGATGGATCTGTTAATATTACTGTTATAACTATTGTTCCTAATTAACGGACATCTGTCTATCTTTGGTTAGGTGGATGGTTAGCGAGTATCTATAGAATTGTTTGGGATTATCTTTTGCTGCAATTGCGTCACCCCAGGTTGTGTCCCCTTTAGAGGCATAAAGACTTGCTGAGTACCCCTAGGGTCTCACACGGTAAATTGTTTGATTCAGATGAACAGGTATACTCGCAAGATGGATACTGGGTGGAGGAGACGAACGATGTCGGCAATGATCACTCGGTGTAGAGATGCTGGGAACGGGGATCCGTGAGATCTGTGGGCGGGATGTGTTTATTTATGGGGCATCTTATGTCAATTTGCTTCTTATCCGCACTCGGATCTTGTTTTCCGCTTCCGCCTGATACTCTAATGTTTGATGTATGAGGAGATATCCTAAACTATTATATATATCTAGGATATTTGGATCTTGCCGTATGGCATTGCAATATTTCTATTTCTTTTAGATGGAATGGCTCTGAGGAATGTTGTATGTGGCTTGCATACATACTCATTTGTGTATGTAGTTGATCCCTTCGCCTGCCGACACGCTTCGTTCTTGTCCCGATGTTTGGAAATGGTTAGGACAGTGAAGGTTCACTGTGAGTGGCATTTGGCCCCATCGTACTATTTTAACCATTTCCGCTCATCCAGGCTTGTAACTAAGAGCGTAATTCACCGAGGTAGTTACAATTGGTATCAGAGCCATCCCGCCCTTCAGGGTCTCAGCCAAAATGGTTGTTGTCAGTCTAGCAAATATTTTGGTAGCTATGTATACTAGGGAAAAACAAACGTGAGAGTAGGACTGCTTCCATTTTTCTTCTTACCCACCCACCCACCCTTTTTTTGGTAAGGAAGTATAACGTTTTCAATCCTCTTCTAAAATTCAAACTAGGATTCACGTGTTCTGGGTTCCGTAGTACCATAGGTTGTGTATGTGTGTGCGTGTGTGTGAATTCCTTGTCTATCTGTTGCATCCAACATGTTATCATTATCTGCCTTTTGGTTATCAACTGTTGGTACATTCCATACTGATAGGCTTTGGCAAACCGACGCGTTCTATCTGATTCATTGTATACCGACGCGATCTGTCTTATTCTTTGTTATCCGGTGTTATCTTGTTTGGGGTGTTCGTTTCCGTAGTTACTAATCTTTAGGTTTATCTTAAGAAGAAGGTGTTGGGATATGTGCTTTACTTATTCATGTGCGGAGTAATGATTTGAGTGTGGGATGGAGTCGCGACCATACCACTACTTTTATCATTCGCTCTTGTATATTGAATTGGTAGAGTTACTAATCTTGATTCGTTAAGTGGTTTTGCGCATATAGTGGTATTTTAATGCCGAAATTTGCGGAAATTTTTTCTTTGTAGTTTGTGTACCACACTCCTTGTTCAGTCGTGTGCAATATGCTTAATATCTTCTAGGTGCTTTGAACTTTGTTGATATTTTAATATCATCTTAGTACTTTGTATCCTTTAATCTTGGTTAATTCCATTTTGGTACTATTTTGGATTATTATTATTCTCCATTATGGTACTAACTTGTGTTTTATATCAATCACAGGATGGCACCACCACGCCGTTCTAAGGAGAACATACAACCTGAACTGGGGGCTGCGTTGTCAAGCATCGCCAATGCCTTGGCTGCAATGCAGCAGAACCAGCAGCGATTTGAAGAAAGTGTCAGGTGGAATGAGTTTGTCCCGCTACCTCCACCTCCCAAGCGAGGAGACATCAAAAGCTTCCTGAAGTTCAACCCACGCCAATTTGATGTGTCTGATCAACAACTTGATGCTGATGATTGGTTGCGTGAGATGTCAAGGTTACTGGTGACTGCTGATGTTCCTGAGCAAGAATGGGTAAAATGTGCCACTCACCTTCTGAAGGGAGATGCAGCTCTGTGGTGGGAGAATTACCTCAAGGCAAACTACACTGGTTTTCAGCCTACTTGGGAACAGTTCACTGGAGCTTTCAAAGAGCAATATCTGTCAGAAATTGTCATGGAGAGGATGAAGGAAGTGTTTCTCAACCTCAAGCAGGGCAATGACAATGTCAATACCTACATCAGAAACTTCATGAACCTTTCTCGTTATGGTGGCGATGAGATCTCTGATGACAAGAAGAAGCAAAAGAGGTTCAGACAAGGGCTCAATGCATTGATTAAATATGCAATCACACATGCAAGGCCGGGGTCTTTTCTAGAACTCCAACATACAGCTCTGTAGGAAGAAGCAAGTAGGCAAGTGTTTGAGGAGTCAAAGAAACACAACCGTGATGCAGCAAGCTCTTCAGCTATGCCAACTCCTTCTAAGCGTCGTGTCTGGGTTCCTAACACCCCACCGTCGCTCCTAGCTCCACCGAGACCTTCAAGCTACGCAGCAAGGCCACCAAACTTCCTCACTACTGCTCCCAGGGGCTACAACCACAACTACCCTGGAGCGCCTGGCGGAGTCCCTGGCTACGTTGCTCCACGTCCACCTGGTGCTTGTTACACTTGTGGAAACACTGGGCATCAACACTGGAACTTTCCAATGAACAACAAAGCTCTTCCTCCACCACCTCCAAGACCTGCGGCAGGTCTCCTATGGTTCATGCACCACCACCTCGGGCTCTCCACATCAACACTAGGCCTGGGTCTACTGTTGCTCGTGCCATCTGTGTCAATGTCGCTCAAGCTGAGCATGCACCTGGAGTTGTGATGGGTATTCTTCCTGTTAACTCAGTCCTTGCACGAGTTTTGTTCGATTCTGGTGCATCGCATTCTTTTGTTTCTCACAAATTTGCAAATGAGCATGAGCTAGTTATAGACCAGCTGGATAAAAATTTAATGGTTCTTTCTCCCGGGGCAAGAATGTTATCTACCAAGATCAGCCATGGAAATCAAATTGAGATTGGTGGTTCTTCTTTTCTGGCCTCTTTGATCCTTCTGGGCAATTCTGACATTGATGTTATCTTGGGCATGGATTGGTTGACAGCAAATGCAGCTGTGATTGATTGTGCTGAACGCTCGGTTTCTCTGAAAATTCCTGAAGGCCATATAGTCTATTCTCCAAGTCTGACTCCTGCTATTCAGCTTTTCTCTTTGGCGGCTCTGAATGATGATGCTATGGAAGCTATTCAGAGTGTTCCGGTGGTCTATGAGTTCCCAGATGTCTTTCCTGAAGAGTTGCCAGGTATGCCTCTAGATCGTGAGGTTGAGTTTGTGATTGAGCTTGAACCTGGAACCGCTCCTATCTCCAAGCGACCTTATAAAATGGGTCCTGCTGAGTTGGCTGAACTCAAACGTCAGCTTGATGAACAAGAGAAGTTGGGTTTCATTCAGCACAGTACTTCTTCTTGGGGTAGCCCAACCATCTTTGTGAAGAAGCGAGACAAAACGGATAGACTTTGTGTTGAACATCGGGCTCTCAATGCTAAAACCATCAAGAATAAATATCCCCTTCCGCAGATTAATAATCTCTTCGATCAGCTAGCTGGAGCTGTGGTATTCTCTAAACTTGACTTGAGAAGTGGTTATCATCAAATCAAGATTCGCAAGGAAGATGTTCCTAAAACAGCTTTCACCACCCGCTATGGCCTGTATGAGTACACGGTCATGTCTTTCGGTCTCACCAATGCACCTGCCACCTTCTCGAGGCTTATGAACTCGGTTTTCATGGAGTATCTTGATAAGTTCGTTGTGGTCTATCTGGATGACATCCTAGTCTATTCTAAGTCAAAGGAAGAACATGAAGAACATCTTCGGTGTGTCCTAAACAAGCTTCGTGAGAACCGCCTGTATGCAAAGTTCTCCAAATGTGAGTTTTGGCTCCCTCAAGTCACCTATCTTGGTCACGTCATCTCTGCCAAGGGCATTGCCGTCAACCCAGAAACTGTTAAAACAATTGTTGACTGGCTTCCACCTAAAAATGTCAAAGAAGTCCAGAGTTTCCTTGGTTTGGCTAGTTATTGTCGTCGCTTCGTGCAGAACTTCTCGAAGATTGCGAAGCCTCTTACCGATCTCCTCAAGAAAGGCAAGAAATACCTTTGGACTCCTGCATGTCAAGCAAGCTTTGAAACACTCAAAGAGAAGCTCACTTCCACACCAATCATGATTCCTCCATATACATCAAAGCCGTTCCAGATATTCTGTGACGCCTCATTGCAAGGATTGGGTGCGGTCCTTATGCAAGAAAAACAAGTTGTTGCTTATGCCTCTCGACAGTTGAGACGCATGAGATCAACTATCCTACACATGACCTCGAACTCGCAGCAGTTGTCTTTGCTTTGAAAGTATGGAGGCATTACTTGCTTGGCAACCGTTGCGAAATCTTTTCTGATCACAAGAGTCTGAAGTATATCTTCACACAGCCTGATCTCAACCTTCGTCAGAGGAGGTGGATTGAAGCAATCAATGATTTCGATTTGACCATCAACTACACTTCGGGCAAAGCTAATGTCATGGCCGATGCTCTCAGCCGCAAAGCTTATGTCAGCAACCTCATGGTGGAAGAACAAAAACCTCTCTTGTGCGAGGAATTCCGTCAGCTCAACCTTGAACTTGTGGATCAAGGGCATCTTCTGAACCTTCTGGCAACCCCTCTCTTGGAAGAAAAGGTTTGCTCCATTCAACTTGGTGATCCGTACACCAAAAAGATCATCTCCAACATTCAGCTTCCGAAGTATGAGTCCTTCCACGTCGATGACCAAGGCACTCTTTTCTTTGAACACCGGATGTTTGTTCCGAACTATCCGAGTTTGAGAGAACAAGTTCTCAAGGAGGCGCATGATTCTGTTCTTTCTATCCACCCTGGCAGCACAAAGATGTACATGGACTTGAAAACACAATATTGGTGTCCTGGGTTGAAATGATATTGTGCCAAGTATGTCTCGGAATGTGATGTCTGCCGTAGAGTTAAAGCTATCCATCAGAAACCTTCTGGTCTTCTACAGCCATTGAAACCTCCGCAATGGAAATGGGAGAAAGTAGAGATGGACTTCATCACTAGTTTTGCAAGGTCGCAGAAGGGCAACAATGCAATCTTTGTTGTAATTGATAGGCTTTCTAAAGTGGCTCACTTATTCCCCGTCAAGGAAACAATTTCTGCAATTCAGTTGGCTGAGCTCTATATCAACAGAATTGTCTCTCTATATGGAGTTCCTCTTGAGATCAGGCTGCACTGTGGAAGCATCTTCACTTCCAAGTTCTGGGGAAGTTTCCAAAATGCTTTGGGAACAAAATTGAACTTCAGCACAGCTTACCACCCTTAGTCACAAGGACAAGTTGAAAGGATCAATCAGATTCTGGAAGATATGCTCCATGCTTGCGTCATCTCTTTCGGCATGAAGTGGGAAGAATGTCTTCCTTATGCTGAATTCTCTTACAACAACAGCTTCCAGAAAAGTCTAAAGATGGCACCATTTGAGGCTCTCTATGGGCGCAAATGCAGAACTCCGATTGGTTGATCGGGCGCAGGTGAAAGAATATTGTTTGGCCCTGACATTGTAACTCAAGCGGAGGAAAAGGTTCACATCATTCTTGAAAATCTGAAGATTGCTCAAAGTCGCCAGAAGAGCAATTATGACAGGAAGCACATGGACATGGAGTATGTCCCGGGTGATCTCGTTTACCTTCGTGTCACTCCCATGAGAGGCACGCACTGTTTTGGTATCAAAGGAAAGCTGGCTCCTAGATACATCGGTCCATTCAAAATTCGTGGAAGAAGAGGAGAAGTTGCTTATGCTCTTGAGCTTCCTGAAAACTCAAGGTCCATGATGTTTTCCACATCTCTCAACTCAAGAAGTGCTTCAAGGATCCCGGCAGGACCGTGGACCATGAGCTTATCAATCTCCAAGAAGACCTGTCTTATCAAGAACACCCCACAAAAATCCTTGAAGTCGTAGAAAGAAGGACTCACAACAAGTCCATCAAGTTCTGCAAGGTGCAGTGGTCGCACCATTCTGTTGATGAAGACACTTGGTAACGTGAAGACGAGCTCCGTGCCAAGTATCCTACCCTCTTTGAGTCTTCTTCTTCCTAGAATCTCGGGGCGAGATTCCTGTTTAGTGGGGGAGAGTTGTAGCATCCCAATTGTCTAACAATGGTAATGCTACATGGTTTAATAATATAATGGCTACTTCCTACATATAATTGTTGCATCATAATTATATCATGCTCTTATCATCATGCCACCTTGCATTTGAGCATCATATAAAACCCTTTTTCTTTTGGGTCTTCTCTCATATGCATTATTAACTGTATTTGCCTCTTGATATTGTATTTGGTTATTGATATATTGTTTAATGCCCAAGTTGAGTCGGGGGCATATCTTTTATTCAACTCCATCACCTTTCTTTGCCACCACCTTATAATTCCACCATTCCAATAACCCATGAGCTTGTATTTCTTTTTCTTTTGATTTCTACTCTAGCTCATGTGGGTGGGGTGGATCTAATTCTATAAATTCTTTCGCTTGGCTTTTTATTCCACTTCTGGGGAATGCATAATAATAATGCCATATCATCATTATTGTTTTCACAAGGATAATACAAGGCATTTATTATTTTTGCATGGGCCATGCAAGAGTACCACCACCTTTAGCCATTTGTTTCTCGCTTGGTTTAAATGGGTTTTTCTCTTTATGGGACCATATCCATCCATCACCACTATCCCTCTCTACCACTCCTTTTGCTTGATCTTGTTTGGTCTTGCTAAAAACCCTACCACCACATCACCCTCTCTCTCTAATCCTCTCTCCAAACCCTAACACCTAATCTAAAACCCTAACCCTAGTTTCCTCTCTTTTCTTTCTAACCCTAGTTCTAAGCTAAACCCTAACCACACCTCACCTCACCTCTCTCTCTTGCTGCCGAGGCTGGCCCTCTCTCTCCCTGACCACACCCCATCTACCCTACCCCCAAACCCTAGCCATGCCGAGCATGCCCTAGCTCACCCGAGCCTTTCCCTCTCTTTTCTCTACCTCCCCATGCCATGATGGACCCACGCCGAGGAATCTCTCACCCCTGGCCCGCTTGGCAGCCTCCGACCTGCCTTGCCGTGGCTGGCCACGACGAGCACGTGAGGGAGGAGGATGGAAAAAGTGACCGAGGCCACCTTTCCCTCTCTAGCCCGCTCCCCCACGGCATCGTCCCTCCCCTTCTTATCTACTCCCCTACGCCTCTCTGCCGTACCAGCCCGCACCTCCCCTCTCCTCCCCAGCTACACCGTACCCCCTCCTTCTCCAAATCCGGCCGCCGAGCACCGCCAGCACCACCGCAGGCTCCTCGTTTCAGCCGGCGTGCGCGACGTGGAGGTGAACATGGAGGCCGTGAGGAAGCCTCGCCGCCTGCCGTGCCAGCGAGGAGGAGCCCTGCGCCACGATGCCAGACGCCTGACGAAACCCTAGGCGCCTTCTCCGCCTCGTTGCGTCGCCTTGCTCCCCAAGCCGATCCGACCTCTCCGATCGCCCCGCGGTGAGCACCACTTCCTCCCTGACACCCTCCGCCTCGCCGTAGACCCCTAGCGTCGCCGCTCTTTCGGCGGCGCCCTCGGTGCCGCAGTTGCCGTCAGTCGCGCCTGCCTCGCAGACATACCTAGCCACCAGCCGCATCAACCTCCAACCTCCGAACCACACTGGCTCCACCCCTTAGCGCGTGCGCCCCGCGTTGCGGCTTCGAACCCCCGTGCCACGCCCCGCGTCGGTCGAGCACCGATCCATCCGCAGGTGCAGGGAAGATCTACAGGGGCCTGTGGAGATTTTCAAATCGCCCCCTCTTTTGTTTTTCCTTAACCCGCGGTACCACCGAGCCCCACCGCTAGCCTCTCCGTCCTTTTTGCAGTAAAGCCCTCCCAGGTTCCACCGTCTCAGCCCGCACTCCCTGGATCCGCAACGTGTCGCTCACTGGCTGGCTGTGCGCGTCGTGGACCCGCGAGGCTACCGGTCCCACCTGTCAGGCGCATGGGCTAACTCAGCTCGCGGTGGAAAAAGGTCTTCCTGCGTCGTTTTCCGCCAGGTCAGCCCGGGCCCAGGTGTCTGTGTCTGTGGCTAGATCTGGGCGAGTACAACTGGTTTCCTGCTTTGCTGTTTAATTTAAACTTTTTCAAAAATTGTTTAAATTCAAATTCAAATCAGATTTTAAATAACTTTTAACTTTTAATTCCAAATAATACATATGATATATGTTTTTGAATCAGAAAAATGTGAGGATTTCAAACATGCCATTCAAAATAATGTTTGAGCACTTTAAAATTTCGAGTTGATTAAAATTACAATAAAATGCCCTTTTTCTTAATTAATTAATAACTTTAATTCTACAACTCCAATTTTGGCAAATAATATGTCTAAATCGATCAGCGCGACGAGCCCGTCCTAACTATGCAGTCCTTGTTCTGATTTGAAGCATGCATCATGTCATTATTAAAAATCTGAACTGTTTATGGCAATAAAACTTGACTAAACAAATAATGAAATGCTTTGTTCTTGTACCCCACACCTCACCCATGCCATGCTACTTTATTGCCATGCAAATTTGTGCATCATTCATCATGGCATGATTGTTTTCTTGTCGCATTTTAATTCATATGCTTGTGCACTCTATTTATGCTGGCCCTTGTTTGTTTGGTTCTTCTTGAATAATGGACGCGAAAGGGATATATCAGAAACCCAGAGCACTACCCAGATCCGTCCCTCGCTTCAATCGAGCTGTGCAAGCACTACCACATGCTTGCATACATATAGTACCTACTGCCTCTATCTTATTCTTGCATCATTGAGTCGCGATTGCATTAAATTGAATCCCAAGTACTGCATAGCCTTTATTTTTAAAACTCCACCGAAGCTTGTTCCTCCATCCCATGAGCCATTACTACATGAGTTGTTTGAGCCATGCGGGTCGTAGAACAGCATGTGTAGGGTATGTGAGAGTCTGATGGATAATGAGGTACCTAAACAACTTAATCTGAGTAGTAATGGGATAACTAATGAAAGTGGCACCGGTGAGCAATATCTGCTATTTGGTTCTTCATGCTCACTTGTGTCCCGTAGGACCCCGAGTACTTGATTCCTATTCCTTGACTATTCGCACTATCCACCTCCGGGAGGCCTTATGGACCCCCCTGAGCCAGAGCTTGATTCATTCTTATTTCTTGGGGCCACAAAGTAGTTTGGGGCTTTATTACTATCCTGTACTTATGCCATGCTTTACTGCTTTATTTAAGATTGTGCGAGGAGTACCTATACTGGTTTGGATCATGGAATGTTTTCGCGGTATCGACAAGCCTAGTCACATTTTCGGGTTCCCAGTCGTTTACAGCCATTGACACAAACCTTGGGTCCGTCTCGGAGCCGGCCAACTTCGTTGCGGGTAGCTTAATGGGGTGGCCCCCTGAAACATTTCTGAATTCTGTGATCACTTTGTCGTGAATGCCTCGATGGGTTTCGATTTGTTTTTTCCGAGGTTGATCGAGTGTGTGTTGCTATTTGTGCACCCCTGCAGGGTAAATCTTTCTGAAAGCCGTGTCCGCGGTTATGGACGACTTGGAGCACAGTTTCTCGATCATAGACAAGTATAACTAAAGTACCATTTTTAATTTGACTAAGTACCTGACTAGTAAATAGTGCAACACTCATGGAATGGTTAATAAAACTGCCAACGGATGAGGGGGTTGTTCGTCCGCTTCCTCGTTGGTAAGCGAGGAGGAGGATGGATCTGTTAATATTACTATTATAACTATTGTTCCTAATTAATGGACATCCGTCTATCTTTGGTTAGGCGGATGGTTAGCGAGTATCTATAGAATTGTTAGGGATTATCTTTTGCTGCAATTGCGTCACCCCAGGTTGTGTCCCCTTTAGAGGCATAAAGACTTGCTGAGTACCCCTAGGGTCTCACACGATAAATTGTTTGATTTAGATGAACAGGTATACTTGCAAGATGGATACTAGGTGGAGGAGACGGACGATGTCGGCAACGATCACTCGGTGTAGAGATGCCGGGAACGGGGATCCGTGAGATCTGTGGGCGGGATGTGTTTATTTATGGGGCATCTTATGCCGATTTGCTTCTTATTCGTACTCGGATCTTGTTTTCCGCTTCCGCCTGATACTCTGATGTTTGATGTATGAGGAGATATCCTAAACTATTATATCTATCTAGGATATTTGGATCTTGCCGTATGGCGTTGCAATATTTCTATTTCTTTTAGATGGAATGGCTCTGAGGACTGTTGTATGTTGCTTGCATACATGCTCATTTGTGTATGTAGTTGATCCCTTCGCCTGCCGATTACGCCACTCGTTTTTGTCCTGATGTTTGGAAATGGTTAGGACGGCCGAAAGGTCTACCTGTGAGTGGCATTTGGCCCCATCTTACTATTTTAACCATTTCCGCTCATCCAGGCTTGTAACTAAGAGCGTAATTCACCGAGGTAGTTACACAATGTGAGTGGATGAGGAAGATAGAGCAAAGTGGCTTGGGGAATGCTCAGGCACCTCGGAACGATCAACCTCGACAAGAGTTACCTCGGCAACAGTTGCTCTCCGAGCAAATACGCAATAATTAATGTTACCACCACCTCCGCCAAGGTATGAGAATCATGAGAGAAGGGATGCAGTGCATCAGGTGGAAAACCAGCATCAGCCAGATCAAAGGTATCCCGACAATGAGGGGAGAAATGAATACATAGAGCATCACCAGAGTTACTGTGTGTTTCCCACGGAGGAAACAAATAGAAAGAGCTTGCAACGCCGACATATGGAAGTGAATGCGGTTATGCCGAAAATGACGAGGTATATGCCTTGGTCGGATCAGGAAATTACCTAGAGTATCAAGGACCATCCCAAGATCATGCCGAGTCCTGGTTCGTATGCATTAGTGCTGGACCCAACGTTCATCGGGCCAAATATCAATGTGAGGTTCTCTAAGGTGCTGATTGACAATGGCAGCAGCATCAATATTATGTACGTGGACACAATGTGCAAGTTGGGTATCTCAGAGAACATGCTCCAAGCTACAAGGACAACTTTCCATGGCATTATGCCTGGTATCTCCTGTGAAACCATTGGCAAAGTCTGGGTTGACGTGTTATTCGACACAAGAGATAACTGCCGAACTTAGAATTTGGAGTTTGAGGTTGTGAACTTAGAAAGCGCATATCACGCGTTACTCGGCAGGCCAGCCCTGAACAAATTCATGGCAAGTACTCACATCAGTTACCTGAAGATGAAGTTGCCTGGGCCAAATGGAGTAATTACCATAGCTGGGGATTTCCGATGTTCCATTGAGTGTGCATCAGCCGGGTCTAACCTGGCCGAGTCACTCGTGATTGCACAAGAAAAGAGAAAGACCCAGGAAGTAGCGACATTGGCTCAGTCCGCGCAGCAATATATGCCGGCGCTGAGTAACCCGCATGGAAGTGTCTCATTTCAAGCAACAAAGGATACAAAGAAAGTCCCTATTGATGATCTATTCCTAGAGCGCGCCATAACAATTGGTGCCGGGTTAACTGAGAAATAGGAAAGCGAGCTCGTCAATTTCCTCCGTGAGAATCGGGATATCTTTGCTTGGTCCACATAGGACTTGCAAGGTGTTCCGAGGGAATTGGCCGAGCACTCTTTGAATGTGATACCCGGAGCAAAGCCGGTGAAGCAACCTCTCTGTCGCTTTGCCGAAGATAGGAGAAAAGTCATTGGAGATGAGATAGCTCAGCTCCTAGCAGCCGGGTTCATCAAGGAAGTGCTTTACCCGAACTGGCTATCTAATCCGGTGCTTGTGGAAAAGAAGAAAGATGATCCGAATGTAGCAGTGGTTTGGCGTATGTGCATCGATTACACGAACCTGAACAAGGCGTGCCCAAAAGATCCATTCCCGCTACCCAGGATAGATCAGGTCATAGATTCTACTGCTGGGTGTGAACTGTTGTCATTCATAGACTCATATTCCAGTTTCCACCAGATACCACTAAACCCAGATGATCAAATAAAGACTGCATTTATCACCCCGTACGAGGTTTATTGCTATCGCACTATGCCTTTTGGTTTACGTAATGCAGGGGCAACGTATCAAAGATGTATGCAAAAACACCTACACGATCAAATTGGTCAAAATGTGCAAGTGTATGTTGACGATGTGGTTATAAAAACCAAGGAAAGCAAAACACTCCTTGATGATATTAGGCAAACATTCTCAAACCGAAGGAGGTTCCGAATGAAGCTTAACCAGGAGAAGTGTACCTTCGGTGTCCCGACTGGAAAATTACTCAGATTTCTTGTCTCCAGCTGAGGTATCAAAGCTAACCCAACTAAAATCCGAGCCATAGAGCGAATGGAGTTGCCGAAGTGTCTTAATGATGTCTAGAAGTTCACTAGTTGCATAGCATCCTTAAGTCGGTTTGTATGTCGGTTGGGAGAAAAGGCACCGCCTCTCTATCAGCTAATGAAAAAGTCGGACAAGTTCATATGGACGCTGCAAGCCAATGAATCCTTCATTGAGTTAAAGAAAATGCTAGCTACTGCACCGGTGTTAGCTTCTCCACTATCAAAAGAGACAATGTTTCTCTACATAGCCGCAACCAACCAGGTTGTGAGTGCAGTGATTGTGGTAGAGCGCAACGAGGAGGGTAAGTCAGTGCAAAGGCCAGTCTATTACCTAAGCGAGGTATTATCAGCATCAAAGCAAAACTATCCTCACTATCATAAGATGGCATATGGTGTGTATATGGCGGCTAAGAAGCTAAAGCATTATTTTGAAGAACACCCCATAAAAGTGATATGTGAAGCCCCCATATCTGAAATAATGAGCAACAATGATGCAAGCGGCCGGATCGCAAAATGGGAAATCGAGCTAGCCCCTTACGCTCCACAATTTGACAGGAGAGATGCGATCAAATCTTAGGTTGTGGCCGACTTTTTCGTAGATTGGGCTGAAATGCAATACGAGCCACCGTTGCCAGATCCGAATTACTGGAGAATGCATTTTGACGGATCAAAGACGAAAACCGGGTTAGGCGTCAGAGTTGTGCTTACCTCTCCTAAGAAAGATCAGCTGAAGTATGTGCTGTAGATCCACTTCACCGCATCAAACAATGTTGCTGAATATGAAGCACTTGTGCATGGACTCAAAGTAGCAAAAGAAATTGGAATACGTCGAATCCAGAGCTTCGGTGACTTGGATTTGGTAGTCCAGCAAGTTACAGGGCAATGGGATGCACTGGATGCTAACATGACATTGTACAGATTTCATGTGCAGAAGATATCAGGATACTTCGAGGGATGCGAATTCCACCATGTACCTCGGCTGGAAAATGAGGCTGCCGACATACTGTCGAAGCTCGGATCAACCTGACAAGCGATCCCACCAGGTGTAACACTAGAGCACCTCAGAAAGCCATCTATCAGGCCATCCCTAGAGTCCGAGTCAATCTATATACCGGCCGATCTGGAGTCCGGAGCTGTGCCCATGGACATTGATGTGGGAAGTGGTTTGATACATTGCAAATGTATCTATAATTTTTGATGTTCCATGCTTGGTTTTATCCAGTTTCTTGTGTTTTGTTCCAACTTTGGAGTACTTTTCATATGATTTCTTGGACTAACCTATTAACAAGAGCCATAGTGCCAATTTTGTTTTTCTGCTGTTTTTGGTTCCAGGAAAGTCGAAAATGAATATTCTCGAATTGACGGGACAAAGCCAAAGTGCCTATTTTTCGGAAGGGATCAAGTGCCGAATCTGAGACGGAGGGGGACAGGGCAGCCACACTACGGCACGCGGCCAGGCTTGGCCTGCGCCAGGGGGTGGTCTGGCCGACCCCAGCACCCCCTCGGCCTCTCCTTCCGCCTATAAGTTGCCCTCGGGACGAAAACCCTAGGTACCCGATCAAAAATCCATGAAAGAGTCTGTAGCCACCGACATCTCTATCCCTAGATTGGTAGGGATCTGAAGCTCTTCCCGGCACCCTGCCGGAGAGGGGAATTCACCCTGGAGGCCTTCTTCATCACCATACAAGCCTCCGATGTGATGCGTGAGTAGTTCATCCTTGGACTACGGATCCATGTAGTAGCTAGATGGCTGGTTTCTCCTCCTTTGTGCTTTCATGTTTAGATCTTGTGAGCTCCGTTCATGATCAAGATCATCTATTTGTAATTCATACATGTTGTGTTTGCGGGGATCCGATGGATATTGAGATGCTATTTCAGATTGATTATTGATTCTATCATGTCTTTGTTATTTGAGATCTTGCATGCTTTCCGTTGTTAGTAGCTATCTTGGCCAAGTAGATGCTAGCAACTCCAAGAGTTAGTATTTATGCTCGATAGTGGGTTCATGCCTCTGGTAATCTGGGGAAGTGACAGAAATCTCTAAGGTACTAGATGTGTTGTTGCTACTAGGGAGAAAACAACGATCCTTTGTTCATAGAACAATTGTATTGCTTACCTTACACACAGTTCGTAAAGCAATAATCTGTTGCTTGCAACTTAATACTAGAGGGGGTTCGGATGATAACCTGAAGGTGGATTATTAGTCATAGATGCAGTTGGATGGCGGTCTATGTATTATGTTCTATTTCCCAATCAAGTCTCAAAGGAGTCAAGATGATTAGTATATGCATGTATTGCTTTCTCGGTGTTTGTTAATTGCCCCGCTGTAATTTGTTCACCCAGCATGTTATCTATCTAAGGAGAGCCACCTCTAGTGAAATATGGATCCCGGTCCTTGTCTTTTACATACAATCTACAATCTGTTTCTGCTTTGTGTTTACTTGCTACAAACTTTTACTTCTTTCCATTCGATACGTTTAATCCTTTGTTTTCTGCAAAACACGGTGAGATTGACAACCTCATCGCAAGTTGGGGACAAAGTTCTGTGGTTGTGTTGTGCAGGTCTCCACGTTGCTACTAGCACCGGTAGTGCGCCCTGCCAAAGCTCAGCTAGTAACACCTTTGGGGTGTTTCCTTGCTCCTACTGGTTCGATTAAACCTTGGTTTCATAACTGAGGAAAAACTTTCTGCTGTACTCATCATACCTTCCTCTTGGGGTTCCCAACGAGCTCTACTTTGGGAAGACATTTTCTTAGAACTATTGGTGCCATCATTGATATGAAAGAAGGCAGCATTAAATATCAACTCCCACTCAAGAAAGGTATAGAACACTTCCCTAAAAAGAGAGAAAATATTTCTTTTGCTTCTCCTATGAAAACAAAATTTGGTCTTAATGCTTCTTCATTTGAGAACACTTGATTCTTTCTTTGCTCCTTATGCCTAACTTAAAGGCGTTAAAGAAAAGTACTTGTTGGGAGATAAACCAAGAGTTTTAGATGAGTCTTGGAAGTTATTACCTCTGTAATAACCTCTCCTTATCCTTTTTATTTTCTTTTTGTGCCAAGAGTAACCTCTAATGAGAGTGAAGTAATGATTGGGAAAGTTGCTGTCCCGAAACAGATTTCTGTGCTTCACCATAAAAAATCCTTAGAGAGTTATGTACGTCGGATTGAACTGTAATTTTTTGTGCTTCTGCCACAGGTTGTTATCTAACTTTCTTTAGTTCAACACTTTTTGATTTGAGCAACAGAAGGTCTTCGAAAAAATTCGTATTTACCTGCTGGTCTGTTTTGACAGATTTCTGCCATTTTCTGCATTTGCTTCTTGTTAGTTCCTTCTTGAGTTCCTTTGGGGAATTGAACTTTTTGAAGGTAGTGCTACAGTAGCTAGTATTCTGATGGAAGTTTATTTGGTGTTAGAACTGAACCATGAGACTTATTTATCTTAAGTGCACTAATGTTGCTAATAAAGATTGTGTGAAGTTTTGTATGAAGGAAAATTTTCAGGTGTATGGAAGAAATGAGTAATGAGATGAAGGATGGACTAAAGCTCAAGCTTGGGGATGCCATGCGTGTCACCCCAAGAAATATCCAAGAAGTGCAAGCGTCAAAGCTTGGGGATGCCCAAGGCATCCCCTTCTTCATCAATAAAAATCCCAGGTTTCTTCCAAACGCTTCATTTTTATTGTTTCATACACGGTTGTGTTTTTCTTGGAGCGTCTTCCTTTTCGTTTTCATTTTGGTTTTTAGTTTGCTTGGTTTGCTTAGTTTTCTGAGTAAGTTGGTTGGACCCCCTCTTTCATACATTGGTTTGCAAATAGTTTGGTTTGGTTTGGAAAAGAATAGGAAAGTTCATTCTTATGTGGTAAAAAGAGCTCGTTTTTGACTGTGGCTATGCTTTGTCATGCCATGCTTGATATTGTTTTCGCTTTATGCTTAGTATTATTTGCTGTAGCATGACTTGTTATAAACAATTGAGATTGCTTAATGTGCCTTGGATGAATCATGCGTTGTTTTAGCATATTAAAGCATAGTATAGTGGTTTTCTCCTTTGATGCTTTATTTGGGTTGACTTGGCGCATGCTTACACCATGTTATGACTTTCACAAGTCACCATAGCCTTTATGATGCTTTAGTTTTCAACTTGTAGTATCACTTTATGCTTTGATCAATGATGTTTTGTCACTCTGCATGATTCTGGCCATTATTGCTCTCTTAGTTTGTCGCTCCCAGTCTTTTGCTAGCCTCCACAACAAAGTATGAGTTCCACTCATGCATCCAACTCCCTAAACCAAGTTTTTCCAAAGAGTCCACCGTACCTACCTACTAGCTTATGCTATTCCAAGTATATTCATGCTTTTGTCTACCTTTCACTTGTTATGAGAAAACTAGTGATTAAAGCTCTCACGAACTTGATGGCACACTTTACTTTATTGCCTATAATAAACTTGAACCATTGGGTCCTTCTTTGTTGCGTATATGCTTGCGCTTTATAAGTTGAAGTTAGCAGAACCATGTTTCATGGGGAACGCTTTCAACATTGCACTTGTACTTTGTACCCCGTTGATATTATGTTCTTTTGCTTACGGATCCCGGCGGTGTGAAATAAAAGTGGAACTTGTAAGATCATGGAGTTTGTATGTGTGTTAGAGAAACGCCGAGCCTAAGCCATGCCTAATCATGGTGGAAACTTGCAACATCACCATAATGAGCACTCTATGAAGCATCCTCAATAAAAACCTATGCAAATAGAAAATAAAAAGATCGCTGAGATGCTCATTGTCTACTTGCCTTGTCATTTTGATTATGCGAAAGCTCCTGTATCATGTGCAAGGGGTACCCCGTTGGCGGTTCTTAATGATACACATATACTTACAATGACAAGAGCTTAATCGTGACTAAAGTTGAGTAGCATGAGGATCGGTCTTCGTAAGTAAGGGGCATGAGATTTCGGTTTATAACTTGTCAAGCATATCCTCTTAGTTGTGTCACTTTAACCTTAATCACCTTAAAGATGCTTATGATAGGGGCAATGAGAGCTGAAAGCTATAAGTACCATAATTTTTGGAAGCTCTTTATGAGACTTGAATCCCTACTTCCTTTTACAAAAGGCCTTTCTTCCACCATTATATTGAGTCTCCACCTTCTACCTTTATGCACCTACTTTGAGAGCATAGTGGCCATTCTTAGTTCTATGTGCATTGTCCCAAGACTAGTTGATTGATGCATAACTTGTTATTGCTTGTTTTAAACTATTGTATCTAGTCACTGTTATGAACTTTAAAGGTGTCATATGCATTTATATTTGCTACTCTATTGAGGGACAAGCTGAATACTATTATGCTATGTTTTCTTTATGTGAAACAAATAAACATCTTGCAAAGCATGTTATTCATGAATCTTTTGTTTGTGCCTTTTCATGTTGCATCATAGTTTCTTTGCTTATTGCTAGAACTTTTTCTTTCATATTATGATTGAAGTACTTTGATCCTAGCTTTGATGTTTTGCGAATACTTTGATCAAGTCTTTGATGGTGCATGTCACCTCAAAAAATTATTTCCTTTTGTCACTTACCTACTCGAGGATGAGCAAGAGTTAAGCTTGGGGATGTTGATACATTGCAAATATATCTATAATTTTTGATGTTCCATGCTTGGTTTTATCCACTTTCTTGTGTTTTGTTCCAACTTTGGAGTACTTTTCATATGATTTCTTGGACTAACCTATTAACAAGAGCCACAGTGCCAGCTACCTGTTTTCTGCTGTTTTTGGTTCCAGGAAAGTCCGAAAATGAATATTCTCGGAATTGGACGGGACAAAAGCCAAAGTGCCTATTTTTCCGGAAGGGAGCAAGTGCCAGAATACGAGACGGAGAGGGGCCAGGGGCCGGCCACACCACAGCAGCTGGCCAGGCTTGCCAGCGCCGAGGTGGTCTGGCCGACCCCAGCACCCCCTCGGCCTCTCCTTCCACCAATAAGTTGCCCTCGGGACGAAAACCCTAGGTACCCGATCAAAAATCCACGAAAGAGTCTATAGCCGCCGTCATCTCCATCCCTAGATTGGGAGGGATCTGAAGCTCTTCCCGGCACCTGCGGAGGGAATTCACCACAGGCCTTCTTCATCACCATGCAAGCCTCCAGCAGATGCGTGAGTAGTTCATCCTTGGACTACGGATCCATGTAGTAGCTAGATGGATGGTTTCTCCTCCTTTGTGCTTTCATGTTTAGATCTTGTGAGCTCCGTTCATGATCAAGATCATCTATTTGTAATTCATACATGTTGTGTTTGCGGGGATCCGATGGATATTGAGATGCTATTTCAGATTGATTATTGATTCTATCATGTCTTTGTTATTTGAGATCTTGCATGCTTTCCGTTGTTAGTAGCTATATTGGCCAAGTAGATGCTAGCAACTCCAAGAGTTAGTATTTATGCTTGATAGTGGGTTCATGCCTCCGTAACTGGGAAGTGATGAAATCTCTAAGGTACTAGATGTGTTGTTGCTACTAGGGAGAAAACAACGATCCTTTGTTCATAGAACAATTGTATTGTTTACCTTACACGCAGTTCGTAAAGCAATAATCTGTTGCTTGCAACTTAATACTGGAGGGGGTTTGGATGATAACCTGAAGGTGGATTATTAGTCATAGATGCAGTTGGATGGCGGTCTATGTATTATGTTGTATTGCCCAATCAAGTCTCAAAGGAGTCAAGATGATTAGTATATGCATGCATTGCTTTCTCGGTGTTTGTCAATTGCCCCGCTATAATTTGTTCACCCAGCATGTTATCTATCTAAGGAGAGCCACCTCTAGTGAACTATGGATCCCGGTCCTTGTCTTTTACATACAATCTACAATCTGTTTCTGCTTTGCGTTTACTTTTTGCAAACTTTTACTTCTTTCCATACGATACGTTTAATCCTTTGTTTTCCGCAAAACACGGTGAGATTGACAACCTCATCGCAAGTAGGGGACAAAGTTCGGTGGTTGTGTTGTGCAGGTCTCCACGTTGCTACTAGCACCGGTAGTGCGCCCTGCCAAAGCTCAGCTAGTAACACCTTTGGGGTGTTTCCTTGCTCCTACTGGTTCGATTAAACCTTGGTTTCATAACTGAGGGAAAACTTTCTGCCGTACTCATCATACCTTCCTCTTGGGGTTCCCAACGAGCTCTACGTCGATCGTCGAGTGGATCATGGTTCAGGAAACCTAGGGACTGCTTCGGCAAACCTAGGGACTGCTTCGCAGACCCTAGGGACTGCGCAGCGTGATCCGACTGAGGTTATGTCGGCGGATCAAATGGAAATTAATGAGGATGTGTTTCCAGTGCGAGCCATACCAGCTTGGGCACTACACATTTTCTAGTTCTTGAAGGATGGATATTTGCCTAGTGAAGAAGTGCTTTCAAGGCAAATTCAGAGGCGCGCAAAGGCATACACGATTATCAACACCGAGCTATACAAGAGGAGTGTCACGAATGTCCTCCAACGGTGTGTTGACCCGGAAGAAGGGCTTGACATCCTCCGAGATATACATCAAGGGGAATGTGGGCATCACACCTCATCCAGAGCCTTAGTAGCAAAAGCTTTCCGGCATGGGTTTTACTGGCCAAGTGCCTTGGAGCAAGCAGAGGATCTAGTAAGAAAATGCAATGGTTGTCAGAGGTATGCTACCAAGACACACATGCCAATGTCGGAGCTCAATACCATACCGATTACCTGGCCATTTGCCGTTTGGTGTTTGGATATGGTTGGCCCATTTAAGCCGGCAAAAGGAAACATGACCCATATCTTGGTTATGGTTGACAAGTTTACAAAATGGATTGAAGTAAAGACGATAAGAAAATGTGATGGAGCTACAGCCGTGTCATTCCTCAAAGATATCATCATAAGATATGGCTACCCTCATAGTATCATAACAGATAACGACACTAATTTTGCTGATGGAGCATTTGCGTGATTCTGCCGGGATAAGAAGATCCGGCTGGACGTTGCTTCAGTAGCCCACCTCGCATCGAACGGACAAGTGGAAAGATCCAACGGATTAGTTTTATCTGGGATAAAACCCCGGCTCATTGAGCCGCTGCAAAGATCTGCGGGGTGCTGGATAGAAGAACTACCAGCGGTACTGTGGAGTTTAAGAACAACTCCGAATTGATCAACAGGCTATACGCCATTTTTTCTAGTATATGGGGCAGAAGCTGTATTACCAGCCGACATAGAGCATGATTCGCCTAGGGTCACCCAATACAGAGAAGCCGAAGTGCGAGAAGCCCGACAAACTAATGTTGATCTGCTAGAAGAAGCGAGAGAATTGGCATTGTCCAGATCCGCCATATATCAGCAAAATCTCTGACGCTATCATAGCCGAAAAGTAAATCCTCGAGTCTTCCAAGAAGGTGATCTGGTACTCCGGTTGGTGCAACGTACAACTGGCATGCATAAGTTATCCACCCCATGGGAAGGGCCCTTCATTGTGAGCAAAGCTTTGCACAATGACTCTTATTATCTCATTGATGCACAACCACAGGAGAAGAACAAGGCGGACAGGTCTGGCGAAGAATCTAAGCATCCATGGAATGTAGCCCTACTTCGTCTGTTCTACACTTAACAAAGAAGTGTGTGTATCCGAGTTTCTCATATATTGGTATGTATGGCGGCAATGAGTTTATCAATGAAATCTTGGCACCTCGAGCAGTAACTCGGGGACTGCCTTAATAATATTTGTTGTCTTCTGTGTTTGTTATTTATTTTTTATGTCGGCTGGCTTAAGTTGCTTCTGCCTAAGCCGAAATAGTAGTGTGTGAGCACCAAAAACTCAACTCTTCGACTTGCTGTTGTCCAACAAGAATTGGCTTCATGGCAAGCAAGAGAACAAGTTTGGAATTGCAAAGCACACGAAAAACGACTAAGGAAAAGAACATAATCGATCCAACATTCTTTGTTCGGACTAACTCTATGTTTACTTAATCTTTACTGTGCTGGATTATTTTGAGCTAATCCTAAAGTTTCCAAATATTGTTAAGTCAATTTTTGAAACTCGGACTCGTAAGTCACAAAACCGAATCAATATAGACGCGAGCCGAACCATAAAATTGAAGAAACAAGAAAATGAAACTCGGAGACTACGCCTAAGTTAATCCGGCGTGAATAGCTTAGTAGCAAAATATAATCAGTATGATTGATACATCTAAACCCGGCATATCGGGGATCTGATAAATTTCAAAGTGTTTTTTGGTGATCAAGGAGCAGCAGTAGGAGGGGGTAACTCGGCGCCAATGGGTGGAGCAGCAGCTTCAGCCTCGTTGTCTGGGTTATCTTCAGCCTCGTCGTCATCTTCATTTTCTTCGAGATCTAAGGCTTCGTCCTCTTCCTTGTCATCCGAACCATCTTCGACGTATTCATCGTCAACGACGCCGAGGAAGCTTGGTCCTTCGTTCCATTGATGGACAGGGGCAAACTGGATAAGGTTGTGGGCACAAGCCTTGCACCGAGCAACCCAATCCAGATCATTCGACCACTTGGACCCGGTACGCAAGCGCTCGAGGATCTTCAAGTCCAGTTTTTCATACCAAGTGAGCACGAAATGGAGGACAATATCAGCTCCAACACGAGCGGCGAATTCCCTCTAGAGGCCGAGATGGGTCTCGCAATCCATCAGCTTGTTGATCAAAGCAGTGGATACCTCCGGAGCATCCTCACCAGGCCAAAGTGCATGAAAGATCCGGAACGCTGAATCCAGGAGACCCGAACCATAGTTCTTCACAATTTCAATCCAGGAGGATAGGCTGACTAGCAGATCATCCATGTCATAAGGAATGGGTTCAGAGCCAGGATCAGTTGGGGTACCCCTCTGCCGGCAAAACTTGGCAACGACAGTAGCCGCAATGGCATCGCCCTCTAGGAATTTGCCTGAAAACAAAACAAGTGAAATAAGTAAAAGAGTTTAACCCAGAGAAATATATGTCGGCTGAAGGAAAAGAGTTTACGGGGGATATGACTATGGATCCGAGTCAGCTCTTTGGTGCAATCAGCACGCCTCTTCCGGAGCTTCTCAAGTTCAACATTAGCCGAGTCAAGCTTGACGTCAGCCTCCTTCAGCAACTCTTGATCTTTTGCAAGTTGAAGGCTAAGACATTCTCGCTCTTCGGTGAAGTCTTGGCCAGCCTTGTCCATCTCAGTCTTGTGGAGATCTTTGAGTTTTTTCATCTCAGCCTTGAGCTTGGCAAGTTCATCACCCTTGGCTTGGAGTTTGGCAAGTTTGTCATCCTTCTTCTTGAGCTCGGCCTGATGTTGCCCTGCTTGTTCGAGAAAATGCAGCATCATATCAGGCACAGACACACTATCTTCAAGGGATGCTGCAATGGTTTGTTGACCCAGCAGAGCCGAGGTATGAATATCTGCCGAGCTCAGAAGAAAGGAGAGAGATCACGGAAATTCAGTAACCAAAGCGAATTACCTTTTATCTCGTCCAAGTTTTTTCTCATAATTATATTTTCGGCCTCCACTCCGGCTGTGCAATCCGAAGGACAGATTAGTTCGGCGGTAAAAGACAAAGAAAGATGGGGGAGAAGTCGAAGAGAAAACTTACCATTTTTCTCGCATTCAGCAAGAAGAGCAGCATGTTTTGAGCGCAGCACCTTGTGTGAGTCCAAGAGGCGCTGAAACTCAGCAGTCCGACAATTGGTAGTGATCTGAAAAGAGCAAGGTTGGCTCAGCTATATGCATGTTCGAAGTGTACAAAATCTGGGCCAAGTGGAACTTAACCCGGCTCTAGGTGTGTGCATATTCGAAGTGTACAAAATCCGGGCCAAGTGGAACTTAACTCGGCTCTAGGTGTGTGCATATTCGAAGTGTACAAAATCCGGGCCAAGTGGAACTTAACCCGGCTCTAGGTGTGTGCATATTCAAAGCTACTAAGGAGCTACGCTAGTTCTCTAAGGAGCATCCGACCGAGTAACAAGTTACTCCCCTGGAGGCTCGGGGACTAATGGATATGTCTCTAAGCACGTGTGCGTATTAAGGAAAAGGCAAAGTAGCGTACCTCCATCATCCGGCCAGCAATGTTGATAGCCTTGGTTGCCGTGTTCATCTGTGCGCTAAACTCGGTGGGCCCAAATTTCTCCGGGAGATCGTCGTTGGGATCGACGAACTCCGCTTTGTTCCAATTATTGACATATTCGATCAAAGCCGGAGGATAGCCCTCTCCACTAAGCATGTGGGCCGCGACCAAGCCTTTGGCGTGGGCCTCTCTCCTCGCAACTAGGGCGGCAGCAGGGCTGGTATGCAATGCGAGTTGTTTGCTGCCAGCTGACCCGGAGGAGGCATCTCTCTTCGGCAGCATGGACGCAAGGGTGCGTTGTCCAGCCTCGATAGATGATGCTTTAGTGGCACCAGAACTTTTCTTCGCCTTGGGTTGCTGTTGAGAGGCCGAGGCTTGAGCTGCAGATTTGGACTTTGGTGCAGCCTTAGTGCTAGTTGGGTCTTCTCTCCGAGTCTTGGAAGACTCGGACGAGACAGGAGGAGTTGGTGCTGTCGCTGGTGCTTGTGTTGCTGCCGCTGCTGATGCTGTTAGTGCTACTGTTGGTGCGGGTGCCGGTGCTTGTGCTGGTGCTGGTGTTGGCGTTGGTGCTGATACTTCTGTTGCTATCTCGGGGACGACGGGTTGCGTCTTAGCCGATGAGGAGCTGGGAGCATCCGGCCTTAGCTTGTCCTCGGCGGCACCACTTCCCCCTACACCGAAGTTTCCCTCCTCTGGGCGAGGTGGACTAGGATCCGGTGTAGCCATCGAGCCTTCCTGAATTGGGCTCAATGGGCGCGTGTCATCGTCGCGAGGGGGAGATGGGGTACGCCGGAAGGACGAAGCAATGCTGGAGCCGCTCTGGGGAACCTCCACGGCAGCCCTATCAAATTAAACAACGAATAACAAATTATATAACAAAGAGAGAGGCGTGAAGACAAAGAAACTTGAAGCGGAAAATGGTACAAGGAAAAAGAAACTCACTCATCAGAGGTCGGAGGCTCCTTGGGCTTCCGAGCTCTCCAAACTATGGCCTTAGTCGGAGGTTTGCTGGCGACCTTGTCAGCGGACTTCTTTCGCCTTTTGGTTGTTTGGGGAGGCTCGGAAGAAGCAGCTGAAGTGGCGGCCCGCTTCTTAGGCACGGCTGGGACCGGCTCACTCGTAGGAAGAGGGAGATCTTCATGGATCTGCCCAGCCGGGTTAGCTGAAGCCGGAAACGCGTAAGAAATAGGCACCGGTCAAATACTTCCACCACCTCGTTATCGGAATCATCCTCATCGTCAGGCCAACTCCTTAAGGAAAAGAAGTTACCAGAGGGTCTCTTGGATGTGTCCGGTGCAGGCAAGAACATTTCCTAATCCGGCTCCTCCTCGTCTGAAACAAGTCAATCCTTCCCCCATTTCAGGGAAGGCTCGGTGCCATCTTCAATGGTCTGCTGAAGAAACAACTAAAAGGAAAATGCAAAGGGATCAAATAAACAACATGCTCCAACATAGGATATAAATCGGAGAAGGATTGGGTAATGAGATTTACCGCATGAGGAGGCTTGTCCCGACAGTAATGCTCCAACCCCCACTCCCAGTTAGCAGAGAAGTCCTTATCGGTCGTGAAGATGGCCTTGACCCGGCGGAAGATCTCCGTGTTGTTCAACTCGAAGGAGGAGGTCCGGTTGGGGTCAAGTCGCCAGCTCATATGGTAGAGTTTGTGTGTGCGCTTCTATAGGGAGAAATCCGTCTGCGGACGAATGTGATCATCACATCCTCGTTGCACAGCCCCAGATCCTTCAGTTCCTTGAACCACTTATTAACCTGATTCGCCAAGGCAGTTGGTGTCTTGGGAACCCGGTCCCACAGAGCCAGATTAGGGGGACCCATCACGAAGGGGCGCAGCCGGATTAGATCCTCATCCGAGCCATTCCTCACATAAAAGAAGGTCCAGGCCCAGCCCTTGCAAGATTCAAGCCCCATGACTCGGGGGAAGACAGATTGTTTCCGGGGAGAGATGGAGGCGGCACCACATTGGGTCAGGTACTTGTCCTCCAGGGCACGCTCCTTATCTGGAACCACATTCCTCCACAGACCGAAGAACCGGATCCAAAGCTCTTTAGTTGGCCACAAGCCGAGGTATCCATTTATGGCGGATGCGAAGGAGGAGAGGGATGTAATGGCATTCACCAGAAGATGATGAGGTTGGAGTTCGTAGATATTGACAAAATCATGGAAGAAGTCACTCACTGGCAGGCCGAAGCAGCGCTGGAAATGAGAGAGGAAGACGACGAACTCACCTGGATTGGGTGAGGGAGCGATCTCCTCGGAGGCAAGGCGGGAAATTATGCCTTCGGGGATGCGGCGGGTGCGGTAGAGCCAATCGAGATCGTCTTGGCACACCCAAGAACTGCCCCAGGCACCGCGCTCCAGAGTTCCGCCTTCCTCCTCCATCTCTTCTTCCTCGACAACAGCGAGCTCCTCCTCAGTCATCTCCAGGTCACTGTCCTCACTGGCCCGATCAGAGGTGGGGGACAGAGGTTTGGATTGGCGCGGCCCCGTGATGAAGAAGCAAGGCGCAGCGATGGCGCTGTGGAGCAGAAGCGGCGGCGGCGGTGCTGTCGCAAGGAAAAGGAAGGAGCAGATAGGCTGGGGGGCGCGAGAAGGGGGAAAACACTCAAGGGACACGCTCCCTCCCTTATTTAATAGTGCCCTTGCAATGGATAGTGGGATCGGGTAGTGCCCTGAGGCCACACAGTGTGGCTGTGTATCTGCTGGATCAGCCAATCAGAGGCAAGCCACAGGAAGGGCCACATGAAACAGGGGATCCCATGACGTGACGTGGTGATGCAGTTAACGAAGAGGCAGCTGCGACGCGACGTTTGCAGCAGTAACCCCTGACAATAAGTGCAGTAATGGGCGCAGGCCCTTAAAATGAGGCAAGGTGATGATCACCCTCCACGTAGGACGTGGGAAAGTGTATGAGAGAAGGAAGGATAACACGGAAAACTGAAGGGTGACCCGGCCAGCGAGTGAAAACTCGGAATTTGCCAAGGGAAAGCTAGGCCACGAAATTCGAGCTACAAGGTAACTCGGAAAGGGGAGCAAAAAGCTCGGTAGATTGAACCTGCCATGACCTTAGCAACTAAAATTGCTAAGACCACACCAACTTCGGGGACTAATATTGGGGGGATACCCCCGGGTAGGGTCACGCTGGGGTATAGAGGCTGAGTTAGCCGAGGTATAGCTAGGTCAAAGCAAAAGCTAGCCGGGTCACCTCAAGGTAGGCCGACTTACGGAGTAACCTGGACCAGAGGATGTCCACCTGACTGTGTCCCGCCGACGTATGTCGTATGCCGGCAGGCTTTTTGTAACTTGTATGCAGGTACCCACGGGGCCAGGTTATACCAGGCTTGCAAGAGAACGAAGGTATCTCGCTGGTCAAAAGGTGATCTCTATGCGCTGGAGTGTGAGTGAAGCGAGCAGAGGGAGGGACCAGCAGGGCATGGCCGACAAAGGTGACGTAGCCTATGTCAGCTGACGCTGGCGCCGCAGAGGGTTACGTAGCCTCTACATGGCTTACGAAGGGAAAAGGAGACCCGATCGGTTTGCTATTTTGGGAGAGGCATATTCCCAGGAATATGCCTCCACGTATGCCCTAACTGGTGACCTAGCCTCCCCTTTATAAGGGGCGCTAGAGCGTCTGTAGTGGGGGCTAGCGGGTAAGTAGTTTATTAAATGGGAGATAGGTTGTGGTGAGACTAAGAGAGCTTCTTCTTCCTCCTCTCCCAAATACAGCTCAAGGAGCATCTGTAAACCCAGTGAACTTGGAGAATACAAAGCTTCTGTGTGTGGAATCACCACTCTATCCCTCCCTGGATTCCTCTAGTGCATATTGGCCCCACCTTTAGCCTATCCATGGCATCTGCCATGACACCACCACGATAGGCATCTTGTTAATAGGTTAGTCCAAGAAAGTGTATAAAAAGTACTCCAAAGTATGGACAAAACATAAGAAAGTAGATATAAACCAAGCATGGAACATCAAAAATTATAGATACGTTTGCAACATATCAACATCCCCAAGCTTAACTCCTGCTCGTCCTCGAGTAGGTAAGTGATAAAAAGAATAAATTTTGAGATGACATGCACCATCACAATCAAGATCAAACCATTTGCAAGCATTGAAAGCTGGGATCAAAGTACTCTAAACATAGCATGAAAGATATAGTTCTAACAATAAGACATAGCAACTATGTTGCAACATGAAAAGGCACAAACAAAAGATTCATGAAAAACAATGCTTTGCAAGACGTTTGTTTGTTTCACATAAAGAAAACATAGCATAGTGGCATTCAGCTTGTCCCTCATAGAGTAGCAAAAACATAAATGCATAGGACACCTTCAAAGTTCATAAGGGTGACTAGATACAAATAGTTTAAGAACAAGCAATATCAAAGTTATGCATCAATCAACAAGTCTTGGGACAGTGCACATTATACTAAGAATGGCCACTATGCTCTCTCAATAGGTGCATAAAGATAGAAGATGGAGAGCAACATAAAAGTAAAAGAAAGGCCTTCATAGAAGGAAGTAGGGATTCAAGTCTCATAAAGAGCTTCCAAAAATTATGGTACGTATTAGCTTTCAGCTCTCATTGCCCCTATCATAAGCATCTTCAAGTGATTAAGGTTAAAGTGACACAACTAAGAGGATATGATTGACAAGTTATAAGTCGAAATCTCATGCCCCTTACTTACGAAGACTGAACCTCATGTTACTCAACTTTAGTCACAAGTAAGCTCTTGTCATTGTAACTACATATGTATCATAGAGAACCGCCAACGGGGTACCCCTTGCACATGATACAGGAGCTATCCATAATCAAAATGACAAGGCAAGCATACAATGAGCATCTCAACAATCTTCTTATTTACCATGGGAAAATGGTGCTTTATTCTCTCTTTCCTCTTTTCTCATCTTTTTTTCTTTTTCTCAATCTCTATCTCTTTTTTTATAAGAAGAATGCTTCATAGATTGCTCACTATGGTGATGCTGCAAGTTTCCACCATGATTAGGCATGGCTTAGGCTAGCGGCCTAGGCATTTCTCTAACACACATACAAACTCCATGATCTTACAAGTTCCCCTTTTATTTCACACCACCGGGATCCATAAGCAAAAGAATCATGATATCAACGGGGTACAATGTACAAGTGCAATGTTGAAAGCGTTCCCCATGATACATGGTTCTGCTAACTTCAACTTATAAAGCACAAGCATATACACAACAAAGATGGACACAATGGTTCAAGTTTATTAAGTGCAAGAAAAGTAAAGTGTGCCATCAAGTTCGTGAGAGCTTTAATCACTAGTTTTCACATAACAAGTTTAATTCAGAAGGTAGATAAAAGCATGAATGTACTTGGAATAGCATATGCTAATAGGTAGGTATGGTGTACTCTTTGGAACAACTTCGTTTTAGGAGTTGGATGCATGAGTGGAACTCATACTTGGTTATGGAGGCTAGCAAAAGACTGGGCGCGACCAACTAAGAGAGCAATAATGGCCATAATCATGCAAAGCGACAAAACATCATTAATTAAAGCATAAAGTGATATTACAAGTTGAAAACTAAATGATTATCGAGGCTATGGTGACTTGGGATAGTCTTAACATGGTGTGAGCATGCGCCAAGTCAACCCAAATAAAGCATCAAAGGAGAATACCACAATACTATGCTTTAATATGCTAAAACAACGCATGGCTCTTTTAAGGCACATTAAGCTATCTCAATTGTTTATAACAAGTCACGCTACAGCAAAAATTACTAAGCATAAAGCCAAAACAACAGCAAGCATGACATGACAAAGCATAGGCCGCAGTTAAAAGCAAGATTCTTTTGTACCACTTATAAGCATGAACTTCCTACTCTTTTCCAACACCAATCGACTTATTTGAAACAACTCACATAGATAATAATAAATAAAGATCAGTGAGATTGTCTCACAAATCCACAAAGAAGAACTAAAAAGTTCTAAGCTAAAAGCACAAGAAAACTAAGGCTAAACACAGTGCTAGCAAAAGAGAACACTCACAAAACAATAAGAATGAAAACTAGAGTGTTCTAGGCAATGAATAACGGGGTGTGCCTCTCTCCAAAAGAAGTGTGTTGGGATCCAACCAATTTATTCAAGAAAACTAAGCAAACTAAGTAAACGAAAACCAAAAACAAAAACAAAAAAGAAGACGCTCCAAGAGCAACACAACTTTGCATGAAACAATAAAAATGAAGTGTTTGGAAGAAATCTGAGATTTTTATTGATGAAGAAGGGGATGCCTTGGGCATCCCCAAGCTTTGACGCTTGTACTTCTTGGATATTTCTTGGGGTGACACACGTGGAATCCCCAAGCTTGAGCTTTAGTCCATTCTTCATCTCATTACATCATTCTCTCCATACACCTGAAATTCTTCCTTCATACAAAACTTCACACAATCTTTATTAGCAACATTAGAGCACTCAAGATAATAAGTCTTTGGGTTCAGTTTCAACACCAATAAAACTTCCATTAAAACACAAGCTACTGTAGCACTTCTCTCAAAAATCTCAATTCCCCGAAAGAACTCAAAAAGGAATCAACAAGAAGCAAATGCAAATAATGGCAGAAATCTGTAAAAACAGACCAGCAGGTAAAAACGATTTTTTTCGAAGACCTTCTGATTCTCAAATCGAAAAGTGTTGAACTAACGAAAGTTAGA
This sequence comes from Avena insularis, assembly GCA_023614405.1. Classification (NCBI taxonomy): domain Eukaryota; kingdom Viridiplantae; phylum Streptophyta; class Magnoliopsida; order Poales; family Poaceae; genus Avena; species Avena insularis. Next base: position 85,362,727 of record CM042696.1, on the reverse strand, counting down.
TAACAACCGGGGTCAGAAGCACAAAAATTCACGCCTCAAAACAACATACAGATATTGTACACGAATTTTTACAGTGAAGAACAAAAATCTGTTTCGGGACAACAACTTTCCCAAGCATTACTTCTCTCTCATTAGAGGTTACTCTTGGCACAAAAAGTAAGTAAAAAGGATAAGGAGAGGTTATTACAGAGGTAATAACTTCCAAGACTCATCTAAAACTTTTGGGTTATCTCCTAATAAGTACGTTTCTTTAACGCCTTCAAGTTAGGCATGATAGTTTGAGAAGATGCTCACATAAGAAATATGAATTGAAGTAAAAGAGAGCATCAAGAAGCAAATTCAAAGCACATTTAAGTCTAACCCACTTCCTATGCATAGGAATCTTGTAAAGAAACAAGTCATGAAAGCACAAAGCAATAAGCATAGGAAAGCAAAACAAGTGCAACTTCAAGACTTTCAACATAAAGAGGGGAAACTTAATATTGTTGAGATACATAAAACCTTGTTTCCCTCTCTCATAATAACTTTCAATAGCATCATGAATAAATTTAACAATATAACTATCACATAAAACATTCTTATCATGAGCCATATGCATAAAAGAATTAATACTCTCCACATAAACATAGTCATTCTTACTAATTGTAGTGGGAGCAAATTCAACAAAATAGCTATCATTATTATTCTCATCACCATAATCATCAAATATAGGAGGCATATTGTAATCATAATTAATGGCCTCCTCAATAGTAGATGGACTGAAAATATCATATTCATCATTGTAATCATCATATATTGGAGGTTTTGTATCATCATAAGCAATAGAATAGCTATCTTCTAAAGCTGAGGAACTAAAAAGATCATTTTCATAAAAACTAGCTTCCCCAAGCTTAGACTTTTCCATAGCATTAGAAATAGTGGTGTCCAAAGAATTCATACTAACAACATTGCTATTAGCATGCAAATAAATTTCCATAGGTTTTTTAATTTTCTCTTCAAACACTTCATGTCCCAACTCAAGATAAATACTATAAACCTCTCTAATTTTGTTGTTGTTTACCATTAAGCCTAACTAGTGTAAATAAAAACAAGAAACAAGAAGATATAATTGCAGAATCTAAAGGAAATAACTTCGAGCACTCGCACACCAGCAACAATGCTAGAAGATAGCTTAGTAGCCAGAGGATGTGAGTACCTTTTACCTTACCTCCCCGGCAATGACGCTAGAAAATAGCTTGATGTCTACGCACTTTTATTCTTGTAGACAGTTGTTGGGCCTCCAAGTGCAGAGGTTTGTAGAACAACAGCAAGTTTCCCTTAAGTGTATCACCCAAGGTTTATCGAACTCAGGGAGGAAGTGGTCAAAGGTATCCCTCTCAAGCAACCCTGCAATCAAGATACAAGAAGTCTCTTGTGTCCCCAACACACCCAATACACTTGTCAGGTGTATAGGTGCACTAGTTCGATGAAGAGATAGTAAAATACAAGTGGTATGGATATAAGACAACGGTGCCAGAAAATAGCTTGATAGCATGGAAGAGACTAAAGGCAAACTGAAATAAATATGGCAATAAGCAAACATGTAATAGATCTAGTTGCAAACGGTGTTTAAATGCTTAGAAACAAGGCCTAGGGATCATACTTTCGCTAGTGAACACTCTCATATAAATATCTTCTCTTCATGATACTACTCTGAACTACTCTCCGGTTGGACACTCTAATCCATGGTAGGGCTATAACAGCACTCCTTAAAGTTCGCTTTCCCCATCTAGATAACCCCACACTGTCACCTTGAGCGCTAGATGGTTCCAACAAACACCACAATTTCATAGAGACATCCAACTCCAAATATAACTCATAACAAGTATTTGTAATCTCTAGCCTAAGTGCCACCATGGTGTGCACGCTATCACTTCCACACACGTGGGGAGAGCCAGAGATCTAATAAAGCACTTGAGTAGCAAGGTAGATCTACTTGATTACAAAGCTCATGATCACAATATGATCATGCATAGAGAGAGAGATGAATACATAGCTACCGGTAGAACCCTTAGCCTCGAGGAAGAACTACTCCCTCATCATCATGGGAATCAGCAACGACGATGGAGATGGTGGTGGAGATCGATGGAGATGGCTCCGAGGGTAATTCCCCGTCCCGGCAGGGTGCTAGAACAGAGACTTTCTGTCTCCCGAATCTCCCCTTCGGTAGTGGCGGCGCTGCGGAACTTTTCGTGGCTGGAGGCTATTCGATTTAGGGTTTATGCATCGGGAGGCTTCTTATAGGCGAAGAGGCAAGGTCGGTGGCTGATCAGGGGGCCCACACCATGCCCTGGCGCGGCCTAGGGCTGCCCACGCCAAGGGGGGTGTGGCCGCCCTGTGGCCCCCCTTCGTCTCTCCTTTGGACTCCATGTGTCTTCCGGTAAAATATTAACTTTGGCTTTTGTCCTGTCCAATTCCGAGAATATTCATTTTCTAACTTTCCTGGAACCAAAAACAGCAGAAAACAAGCAACTGGCACTGTGGCATCTTGTTAATAGGTTATTCCAAGAAAGTGTATAAAAAGTACTCCAAAGTGTGGACAAAACATAAGAAATTAGATATAAACCAAGCATGGAACATCAAAAATTATAGATACATTTGCAACGTATCAACGTCCACGAGTGAAATATCATGGGCAACCACAACCTTGCCAAGACCCAATACCTCAGATTTTGACTTATCACCATAGGAGATGGTTATTTGATCATGGTTTGGCCTCATCTCCGTGATGATCTCCTTACTTCCGGTCATATGACTTGTGCACCCTCTATTGAGCACCCATTTAGAACCCCCGAAAGCATATCCCTACAAGAAAACTACTTCTTGGTTTTAGGTACCCATTTTTCAATGGGTCCTCTCGTGTTAGTAACAAGGGTCTTTGGAACCCAAATAGACCAAGCAATATAATTATCAAACAGAACAACATAAGTAGCATAGACATCACCATAGTAATCACAAAACAACTCATAATTAGGATTATTAGACCCTGTAAAACCAATATAGTTAGTTTTGTACTTTGTGATGGTGCTTGTCTTTACTTGAGCAGTTTTGCTTTTCTTCTTGTTGTTGTTCTTCTTAGACTTTGGGACATAACCAAGTCCCTCCTTACCATTATTCATCCTTTGCTTGCTAAGGATTTCATTTAGAGCTTCCTTTCCTTTGGAAGTGGATGCCTTGGTGAACCCCTCTTTCAATGTAGCATTTTCTTCATGTGCACATGTTGATGTAGAAGTGCTCAGAATATCATACTTGGTGATACATTGCAAATGTATCTATAATTTTTTATGTTCCATGCTTGGTTTTATCCACTTTCTTGTGTTTTGTCCATACTTTGGAGTACTTTTCATATGATTTCTTGGACTAACCTATTAACAAGAGCCACAGTGCCAGCTGCCTGTTTTCTACCGTTTTTGGTTCCAAGAAAGTCAGAAAATGAATATTCTCGGAATTGGACAGGACAAAAGCCAAAGTGCCTATTTTTCCGGAAGTTATCAGATGCCAGAATACGAGACGGAGAAGGGATGGGGGCCGGCCACACCACCTGGCCGTGCTGCCAGGCCTCACGCCAGTGTGGTCTGCCGACCCAAGACCCTCGGCCTCTCCTTCCGCCTATAAGATGCCCTCGGGACGAAAACCCTAAGTACCCGATCAAAAATCCAGGAAAGAGTCTGTAGCCGCCGTCATCTACATCCCTAGATCGGGAGGGATCTGAAGCTCTTCCCACCCCTACGGAGAGGGAATTCACCACAGGCCTTCTTCATCACCATGCAAGCCTCCGGTGTGATGCGTGAGTAGTTCATCCTTGGACTACGGATCCATGTAGTAGCTAGATGGCTGGTTCTCCTCCTTTGTGCTTTCATGTCTAGATCTTGTGAGCTCCGTTCATGATCAAGATCATCTATTTGTAATTTTGCATGTTGTGTTTGCGGGGATCCGATGGATATTGAGATCCTATTTCAGATTGATTATTGATTCTATCATGTCTTTGTTATTTGTGATCTTGCATGCTTTCCGTTGTTAGTAGCTATCTTGGCCAAGTAGATGCTAGCAACTCCAAGAGGTAGTATTTATGCTCGATAGTGGGTTCATGCCTCTGGTAATCTGGGGAAGTGATAGAAATCTCTAAGGTACTATATGTGTTGTTGCTACTAGGGAGAAAACAACAATCCTTTGTTCATAGAACAATCGTATTGTTTACATTACAGGCAATTCGTAAAGTAATAATCTGTTGCTTGCAACTTAATACTGGAGGGGGTTCGGATGATAACCTGAAGGTGGATTATTAGTCATAGATGCAGTTGGATGGCGGTCTATGTATAATGTTGTAATGCCCAATCAAGTCTCAAAGGAGTCAAGATGATTAGTATATGCTTGTATGCTTTCTCGATGTTTGTTAATTGCCCGCTGTAATTTGTTCACCCAGCATGTTATCTATCTTAAGGAGAGCCACCTCTAGTGAACTATGGATCCCGGTCCTTTTCTTTTACATACAATCTATAAACTGTTTACTGCTTTGTGTTTACTTTCTGCAAACTATTACTTCCTTCCATTCAATATGTTTAATCCTTTGTTTTCAGCAAAACACGGTGAGATTGATAACCTCATCGCAAGTTCGGGACAGAGTTCTGTGGTTTTGTTGTCCAGGTGTCCACGTTGCTACTAGCACTGGTAGTGCGCCCTACCAAGGCTCATCTAGCAACACCTTTGGGGTGTTTCCTTGCTCCTACTGGTTTGATTAAACCTTGGTTTCATAACTGAGGGAAACTTGCTGCTATGCTCATCATACCTTCCTCTTGGGATTCATAACGAGCTCTACATCAACACTGAGCCATCAAGCATTTTTTTGGCGCCGTTGCCTGGGAGTCAAAGACATCTTCACAAGGGGAGTCCCTCATAACCAATCTCTTTACTTTGTTATTTTTGTTTTGCTTAGTTTCTTTTCGCTTTGTTTGCTTGCTTCTTTATCAAAAACACAAAAAAATTAGTTTTACAAGTTTGCTTTCTTTATCAAAAACACAAAAAAAATTAGTTCCTTTCTTAAGTTGCCACTATGTCTAGCCTTGCTCCAGTCACTATGTCACCCGAGGAAATGATTTTCACTTTTAAACAAGGAATTGAGGAAAGTTTTAAGGAAGCTTGGTCTAGAATCTCTGATCTACATGAAAAAACTAAGCCTAAAATGACTCAAAGCTTGTCCCTTAGCAGTTTTTACCTTGGAATTGCTCTTTGCTATAGATATGCTTTAGATGCTGTTGTGGGAGGAGATTTCCTCCAATGTAATGAGGATGATGCTATAAATGCTATAAAGAAATTGATCCTCACTTACAACTTGCCTAGCCAAACTGATATTTCTTTCGCAAGAATATTTGCTAGATTGAACACTTTTGAGACTAGCACTACTAGCTTAAAATATTACTATAATACGCTTAGGGAGCATCATAATTATGTCCCAATAAATTCTGAACCATCAAAGTGGCTCCCTACAGTAAAGATTGAGATAAACACTGAAACTTTTCAAGCTCGCTGTGATATCATGTCTGAATTTTGTCTTATGCCCAAAGATATTTATGAATCTTTGAATCTTTGGGGTCTTACTGAAGGAGGAAAAAAATATCTCTTGCTAATAATGCTACCATATTACCTATTGGAATAGCTGAAGGAGTGTTTAAAAAGATCCTTGGGAAAATGATTTCTACTGATTATCTTGTTATTGAATGTGCAGGAAAATGACAAGTTACACTTGGAAGGTCCCTATTAGAACTTCTTGGAGCAATAATAGATGTGGGAAAGGGGACCATGCACCTTTATTCTCCACCAAAAAATCATATTTTCCCCAAGGTTAAGAATAAAAGTAAGAGAGGTAAGGGCAAGAAATTTGGTCTTAATGCTTCTTCATTTGAGAACACTTGATTCTTTTTCTTGCTTCTTATGCCTAATTTAAAGGCGTTAAAGAAAAGTACTTATTAGGAGATAACCCAAAAGTTTTAGATGAGTCTTGGAAGTTATTACTTCAGTAATAACCGCTCCTTATCCTTTTTATTTGCTTTTTGTGCCAAGAGTAACCTCTAATGAGAGAGAAGTAATGATTGGGAAAGTTGCTGTCCCAAAATAGATTTATGTGCTTCACCGTAAACATTCGTGTAAAATATCTAAAAGTCTTTTTGAGACGTGAATTTTTGTGCTTCTGCCCCAGGTTGTTATCTAACTTTCGTTAGTTCAACACTTTTTGATTTGAGCAACAGAAGGTCTTCGAAAAAATTCGTCTTTACCTGCTGGTCTGTTTTGACAGATTTCTGCCATTTTCTGCATTTGCTTCTTGTTGGTTCCTTTTTGAGTTCTTTTGGGGAATTGAGCTTTTTAAGGGAAGTGCTTCAGTAGCTAGTGTTCTAACGGAAGTTTATTGGTGTTAGGCCTGAACCTTAAGACTTATTTATCTTGAGTGCACTAATGTTGCTAATAAAGATTGTGTGAAGTTTTGTATGAAGGAAAAATTTCAGGTGTTTGGAAGGAATGAGTAATGAGATGAAGGATGGACTAAAGCTCAAGCTCGCGTGTCACCCCAAGAAATATCCAAGAAGTACAAGCGTCAAAGCTTGGGGATGCCCAAGGCATCCTCCTCTTCATCAATAAAAATCCTAGGTTTCTTCCAAACGCTTCATTTTTATGATTTCATGCACAGTTGTGTTGTTCTTGGAGCTTCTTCTTTTTCGTTTTCATTTTGGTTTTTCATTTGCTTTTTTTTGCTTAGTTTTCTGAATAAATTGGTTGAACCCAGTCTTTCATACATTGGTTTTCAAATAGTTTAGTTTGGTTTGGAAAAGAGTAGGAAAGTTCATTCTTATGTGGTAAAAAGAGCTCGTTTTTGACTATGGCCTATGCTTTTTCATGCCATGCTTGATATTGTTTTTGCTTTATGCTTAGTATTCTTTGCTGTAGCATGACTTGTTATAAACAATTGAGATTGCTTAATGTGCCTTGGATGAATCATGCGTTGTTTTAGCATATTAAAGCATAGTATAGTGGTATTCTCCTTTGATGCTTTATTTGAGTTGACTTGGCACATGATCACACCATGTTATGACTATCCAAAGTCACCATAGCCTCTATGATCCTTTAGTTTTCAACTTGTAGTATCACTTTATGCTTTGATCAATGATGTTTTGTCGCTCTGCATGATTATGGCCATTATTGCTCTCTTAGTTTGTCGCTCCCTGTCTTTTGCTAGCCTCCACAACCAAGTATGAGTCCTACTCATGCATCCAACTCCCTAAACCAAGTTATTCCAAAGAGTCCACCATACCTACTACTAGCTTATGCTATTCCAAGTATATTCATGTTTTTGTTTACCTTCCAAATTAAACTTGTTATGAGAAAACTAGTGATTAAAGCTCACACGAACTTGATGGCACACTTTACTTTTTTGCATCTAATAAACTTGAACCATTGGGTCCTTCTTTGTTGTGTATATTCTTGCGCTTTATAAGTTGAAATTAGCAGAACCATGTATCATGGGGAACGCTTTCAACATTGCACTTGTACTTTGTACCCCGTTGATATCATGTTCTTTTGCTTATGGATCCCGGCGGTGTGAAATAAAAGTGGAACTTGTAAGATCATGGAGTTTGTATGTGTGTTAGAGAAACGCCTGGGCCGCTAGCCTAAGCCATGCCTAATCATGGTGGAAACTTGCAGCATCACCATAATGAGCACTCTATGAAGCATCCTCAATAAAAACCTATGCAAATAGCAAATAAAAAAGATCGCTGAGATGCTCATTGCCTGCTTGCCTTGTCATTTTGATTATGTGATAGCTCCTATATCATGTGCAAGGGGTACCCCGTTGGCGGTTCTTTATGATACACATGTACTTACAATGACAAGAGCTTACTTGTGACTAAAGTTGAGTAGCATGAGGTTCGGTCTTCGTAAGTAAGGGGCATGAGATTTCGGTTTATAACTTGTCAAGCATATCCTCTTAGTTGTGTCACTTTAACCTTAATCACCTTCAAGATGCTTATGATAGGGGCAATGAGAGCTGAAAGCTATAAGTACCATAATTTTTGGAAGCTCTTTATGAGACTTAAATCCCTGCTTCCTTTTATAAAGGCCTTTCTTCTACCATTATATTGAGTCTCCACCTTCTATCTTTATGCACCTACTTTGAGAGCATAGTGGCCATTCTTAGTTCTATGTGCATTGTCCCAAGACTAGTTGATTGATGCATAACTTGATATTGCTTGTTTTAAACTATTTGTATCTAGTCACTCTTATGAACTTTGAAGGTGTCCTATGCATTTATATTTGCTACTCTATGAGGGATAAGCTGAATGCTATTATGCTATGTTTTCTTTATGTGAAACAAACAAACGTCTTGCAAAGCATTGTTATTCATGAATCTTTTGTTTGTGCCTTTTCATGTTGCATCATAGTTTCTTTGTCTTATTGCTAGAATTTTGTCTTTCATATTATGATTGAAGTACTATGATCCCAGCTTTGAATGTTTTACAAATACTTTGATCAAGTCTGTGATGGTGCATGTCACCTCAAAAATTATTCTTTCTTTTTATCACTTACCTACTCGAGGATGAGCAGGAGTTAAGCTTCGGGATGTTGATACATTGCAAATGTATCTATAATTTTTGATGTTCCATGCTTGGTTTTATCCACTTTCTTGTATTTTGTCCATACTTTGGAGAACTTTTCATATGATTTCTTGGACTAACCTATTAACAAGAGCCACGATGCAGTTGCTTTTCTGCTATTTTTGGTTCCAGGAAAGTCAGAAAATGAATATTCTCGGAATTGGACGGGACAAAAGCCAAAGTTCCTATTTTTCCAGAAGTCATCAGATGCCAGAATACGAGACGGAGAAGGGCTGGGGGCGGGCCACACCACTTGGCCGTGCGGCCAGGCCTGACCCGCGCCAGGGGGTGGTCTGGCCGACCCTAGGACCCCCTCAGCCTCTCCTTCCGCCTATAAGATGCCCTCTGGACGAAAACCCTAATTACCCGATCAAAAATCCATGAAAGAGTCTGTAGCCACCGTTATCTCCATCCCTAGATCGAGAGGGATCTGAAGCTCTTCCCGGCACCCTGCCGGAGAGGGGAATTCACCCTAGAGTCCTTCTTCATCACCATGCAAGCCTCTGGTGTGATGCGTGAGTAGTTCATCCTTGGACTACAGATCCATGTAGTAGCTAGATGGTTGGTTTCTCCTCCTTTGTGCTTTCATGTCTAGATCTTGTGAGCTCCGTTCATGATCAAGATCATCTATTTGTAATTCTGCATGTTGTGTTTACGGGGATCCGATGGATATTGAGATCCTATTTCAGATTGATTATTGATTCTATCATGTCTTTGTTATTTGTGATCTTGCATGCTTTTCGTTGTTAGTAGCTATCTTGGCCAAGTAGATGCTAGCAACTCCAAGAGTTAGTATTTATGCTCGATAGTGGGTTGATGCCTCTGGTAATCTGGGGAAGTGACAGAAATCTCTAAGGTACTAGATGTGCTATTGCTACTTGGGAGAAAACAACAATCCTTTGTTCATAGAACAATCGTATTGTTTACATTACACGCAATTCGTAAAGCAATAATCTGTTGCTTGCAACTTAATACCGGAGGGGGTTCGGATGATAACCTGAAGGTGGATTATTAGTCATAGATGTAGTTGGATGGCGGTCTATGTATAATGTTTTAATGCCCAATCAAGTCTCAAAGGAGTCAAGATGATTATTATATGCTTGTATGCTTTCTCGATCTTTGTCAATTGCCCCACTGTAATTTGTTCACCCAGCATGTTATCTATCTTACGGCGAGCCACCTCTAGTGAACTATGGATCCCGGTCCTTTTCTTTTACATACAATCTATAAACTGTTTACTGCTTTGTGTTTACTTTCTGCTAATTATTACTTCCTTCCATTCGATACGTTTAATCCTTTGTTTTTAGCAAAACACGGTGAGATTGACAACCTCATCGCAAGTTGGGGTCAGAGTTATGTGGTCGTGTTGTGCAGGTCTCCACGTTGCTACTAGCACCGGTAGTGTGCCCTGCCAAGGCTCAGCTAGCAATACATTTGGGGTGTTTCCTTGCTCCTACTGGTTCGATTAAACCTTGGTTTCATAACCGAGGGAAACTTGCTGATGTGCTCATCATACCTTCCTCTTGGGGTTCCCAATGAGCTCTACATCAACACTGAGCCATCACTTGGTTAATCGAATTTGGAGTTGATCATGAGACTCATTAATAATGGAGTATTCACTCTCCAAGGCCTTGTGGGAAATGTCAAGTGTCTCCAATTTCTTGGATAGTCTAGCATGAGCAGCCCCAAATTCAACCTTATCATTTTTTAGTTTCTTTACCTTGGTAATAGCATTATCACGTTCCTTGATTAGCTTGGCCACAACTTCATCATCTGTATCCTCGATCGACTCAAGTCTCTCCTCAAGGGAAACTCGAGCCTCTTCTTCTTCTTCTTCTAGAGAATTCTTTAGGGATGCAATCTCCATTGCATCCTCTCTTTCAATTATACCCTTTTCTTTGAGGAGCTCTTCATTTTGAGCAAGTTGACTCATGAGTGCTTCAAAGTGCACTTTGTAATCACCTTGCAAGTTAGTGATGAAATAATCCAGAGCAATAATTTCTTCCTTAACCTTAAGACTAGTAGAATCATCCATATCAATATTCATGGTAGTCTTAGGAAAGGAAGTGGTGGAAGATGATACCTCAGAACCTCTTGCCATAAGGCAAGCGACGTTCTTGTTGCTCACATTTTCATCAGGTGAATCAAAGAGTGAAGTTGGTGTAGATGTGGTGGCTATGGCAGCCACATCTCGTGAGCTATCATTATCTTCTTCACCTTCACTCCCGGACGAGTACTGCTCTTGAGCTACCAAGACAATGTTTGGTTGCTTCTTGTAAGGACCATTTTTCTTCACAAATAGCTTCTTCCGAGGTGCCTTTAACTTTTCTTTGAGAATGAGCCTTCCACCATTATCTTCTCTATTTTGATAAGGACATTTGGCCACAAAGTGCAGCCGATCTCCACAATTGAAGCATGTTCTCAGTTTAGGACCATTTTCCTTTCTTCCATTAGAGCCATTCTTGCGGTTAATTTCAGATTTGGCTTTGGCGGGGTTCTTCCAAAAGTTTCTAGCATAAAAGGCCATGTACTCACCATGTGCCCTCTTGAGATCCTCGGGACAGTCCATAGATTCAAAGTCATAATCATCTTGTTCAACAACATTTGCCTATAAGGCAACATTTACCCCCTTTTTCATTCTAATGGCTCGAGCACGAGCGTCTTCGGCATTCTTGGCGGCCACTTTGAAAGCTGCCATTTCTTGCATGACCTCATTAGAAGTCATTTGGTGGTAATTATGTCGACCTTGAAGACTCTTCAAATCAGTAGGCTCAAAAGGTATAAGAGCAGTAACATACTTTCTCTTAATCCATGAGTCATCAACGTGGGTAGCCCCATGATTTCTGAATGTGGTGGCTATTGACTTCAGTCTTCCATACATATCCTCATTTTTTCGAAATGGGGAGTAGAGCCCTGGCCTCTGCATCAAGCGATGCACACAACCTTTATTTATTATTAGAACCACATTGTTTGGCAACGGCCATTACAAAGATCATACAAACTGGAACCGCCAAAGCAAAACACTGAGCAAAAACAATAACCGTATTGCTAGCTCCCCAACAAGATCTATTAAACCCCTGTCTACCTGTTTCGACCCTGCCCCATGGTCACCCACACCATTGCCACTCGCCAAGAGAAGCTGAAGTGCCTTGGCACGGCGGCACAAACACAAGCAAAAGGACCCCTAGAACCGCACAACATATCCACAGAGTTACACCCACACACACGCTCCAGATGTTGCCGCCTTCATAATCTTTCGCCAACCCATCGTCAGCATGTCGATCGATGCGCAGACTCTCACCACACCAGCCAACGACACCACCTCAGTGCCAAGCAGCACCACCCCCGCGCGCTAGCCGATCCACCCCTCCTACAGCTTCCATCCAACACTGCTCCATATGCGATGCACCCAGGAGAGAACGTGATACTGATACGTCCATTTTGCATCACTATTCTATATCATAATTAACTGTTATTCATTGATACATTTCATATTAAGAGGTGATACTCATGTTATTTCATCTGTTTTTGCACGGTCGATGACTTTTGGAGCATGGACCGCTGCAGTCAGGATTCTGATGGAAAAGGTGTTGTTTGGAGGCAAAATTCGCGAAGATTAGAAAATCCGGGAAAATACATGGAAAATCCTATTTTTCCAGAAGACGAAGGAAGCCAGAAGAGGAAGTGGAGATGGGCCACAGGGGGCCCACACCACCCCCTGGCGCGGGCTACCCTAGGCCATGCCACCAGGTGGTTTGGCCGCCCTGGCCCACCTATGGCTCTCCCCTCTGGCGTATATAATCCTCCCGAAACCCTAATACTCGGGGAGCGACCATAGAAAGATTCCACCGCCTTTGCGGGGCGGAAAACACCAAGAGAGAAAGATCTCTCGTGAGCATGATTTACGGGGAATTCCTTCTTCAGAGGGAAGATCGTCGCCATCAACACCACCATCAAGCTGGACTTCATCGGGATCATCATCATCATCATCACCACCATCATCACCATCATCACCCTCATCACCATCTCCATATTGTTGTAACAATTGGGCTGAATCTTGCATAGTTCTTAGGGGAAACTTTCCCAGTGTTGATTACTCTTTTTAGTTGATGCTATTCAGTGGAACCATTGAATTATTGTTTATGTTCAGATTGTTATACATCATTAGTCCATCTCTGATCATGATCCATATGATGTCTTGTGAGTATTTTGTTCTTGAGGACATGGGAGAAGTCATGTTGTTAGTAGTGGAATTGTGTTCAGAAAGATTCAATAGTTTGATATTTAAGTTGTCGTGTACTTCTTCTAGTGGTGTCATGTGAACGTCGACTACAAGACACTTCACCTATATGGGCCTAGGGGAATGCATTGTGTATTCGGCTAATAATCGTAGGGGTTGCCGGAGTGACAGAAACCTGAACCCACGTTAGGAAACCATTGCATAAGGGACGTAAGGGTCTTAGAGTTTAAATATGTGGTCAGGTTTCTACCTTAATTACTTTCTTGTACTTACGGATGTTTGCAAGGGGTATAATCACAAGTATATATTAGTCCTAGGAAGGTCGGTACATTAGCACAGGTTCACCCACACAACACTTAGCAAGCTAAAGAAAATTAATCAACTATATGAAGCGAAAGCACTTGACAGTCTTCCCATGTGTCCTCGAGAATGTTTGGTCATCTTAAGTAATACAACCGGCTTGTCCTTTGCTGAATAAAGGATTGGGCCACTTGCTGCATTTATTCTTATTGTCTTTTATTTACTAGTACTTTATTTACTTGCTTTATTAAAAACCCCTAAAAATCCGTTTGCTAAGTATTTGCAGATAATTCCTGATCCATACCACTAGCCAGCACCTTCTGCTCCTTGTTGGGTTCGACACTCTTACTTATCGAATATACTGCGATACACCCCCTATACTTGTGGGTCATCAGATACCGACACGAAGGCACCACCATCGCCCAATCCGAAGATCTTAGGGTTTCCCCTATAGTAGCATGAGTGAGGTCCACACAAGGTGCACGACGATGCCTTCATCAAGGTAACAACATGGTAACGCCGCCATCGCCTGCCAATGGCTCGGTTTCACCGGCACCTAGATCTCCTTGTTGGAGATATGCCCAAGAGGCAATAATAAAAGTGGTTATTATTATATCTTTGTGTTTATGATGAATGTTTACATCCCATGCTATAATTGTATTATAAGGAAACACTAATACATGTGTGTTTTGTAAACATAAAAGAGTCCCTAGTAAGCCTCTTGTTGAACTAGCTTGTTGATTAATTGATGATCATGGTTTCCTGATCATGGACATTGGATGTCATTAAATAACAAGGTTATATCATTAGGAGAATGATGTAATGGACACACACCCATAGTAAGCGTAGCATAAGATCAAGTCATTAAGTTCGTATTGCTATAAGCTTTCAAATGCATAGTAACCTAATCCTTCGATCATGAGGTTATGTTAATCACCATCACCGGATGGGTACTTTGATGACATCAAACACCGCTTAGAATCGGGTGGTTATAAAGGTGTCATTGGGTATTCTGAAAGTATGTGTTGAAGCGCATGGACCAAGATTGGGATTTGTCCATCCATATGACGGATAGATATGCTCTGGGCCCTCTCGGTGGAATGTCATCTAGTTAGCTTGCAAGCATGTGACTAGGTCACAAGGGATGACATAACATGGAGCAGTAAAGAGTACTTATCGATGTGAGGTAGAACTAGGTATGGAGATACCGATGATCAAACCTCGGATAAGTAGAATATCGCGTGACAAAGGGAATTGGTTTCGTATGTTAATGGTTCTATCGATCACGAAGTCATCGTTGAGTATGTGGGAGCCATTATGGATCTCTAGATCCCGCTGATGGTTATTGATCGGAGAGGTGTCTCCATCATGTCTGCATATTCACGAACCGTAGGGTGACACACTTAAGGTTCGAAGTTGTTTTAAGTAGATATGGAATGTGCATTGGAGACCGAATGTTGTTCGGAGTCTAGGATTGGATCTAGGACATCACGAGGAGATCCGGAATTGTCCGGAGAATGAGATTCATATATTGGGGATCATTTTCTAAGTTAGGAAATGTTCCGGAGTATTTGTATGGGGTTTCTAGAAGGTTTTGGAATGTTCCGGAAGGTTCTAGGAGATTTCTTGGAGTTTGCTTGAAAACCAAGAAAGGATCAAGGAGTCCTTGTGGGGAAAGAGAAGGAGTCGTGGGGGAGGAGGACTCCTCCCCCCCTCCCAATCCGCCGGCCAAGGAAGGGAGGGGAGTCCTACTAGGACTCCCCCTCCCATGGCGCCTCCCTCCTTTAAATAGAGGGGTGGGGGCGACACCCCCTAGCCCCCTTCAATCCTCAAACCGTAGCCGCCTCTCTCCTCCTCCTTCCCTCTGCTCTGGCTTAGGCGAAGCCCTGCAGAATTCTCTACTCCACCACCACCACCACGCCGTCGTGCTGCTAGGATTCCGTGGAGAGATCTACTACCTCTGCTGCTCGCTGGAACAGGGAGAGGAAGGTCTGCTTCGACTCCGCACGTGTGACCGACTGCGGAAGCGCTGCCGGAACGCGGCGCCGGAAGGATCATCTACTCGATCTTGAGATCAGCAAGTGATCGACTACATCAACCACGAGATCCGATCTCGTAACGCTTTCGGGTCTACAAGGGTTAGTACAGATCTATCTCGTTGCACATGTCTAATAGATTAGATCTTGGCTTTTATCTAGATTAGATCTGGGTTTTGTTCGTTCTTGTGGTAGAAATTTTTTGTTTTCCATTCTACGAACCCATCAGTGGTATCAGAGCCTTGTCTATGCGTAGATCTGTTGCACGAGTAGAACACAATGGTTTTGTGGGCGTTGGTGCTCGTGTCGTCTTTTGCTTTGTGTACTTTGCATCTTGCGGTATGGTGGGATGAAGCGGCTCGGGCTAACCTTACATGTCATCGCACATGAGACTTGCTCCACGCATGACGTGTAACTTTATTTGCACAAGTGGCTTTGCGGGTGTCTGTCTCTCCCACCATAGTATAGATCCAATCTACACTTTGCACTTGATAGCACTTGTATCAATGTTGTGGTTCAGTTTCGTAGGTAAGATCCGTTCTTATTCGAAAGCCCCAAACCACGTAAAACATGCAAAGAAAATTAGAGGCGTCTAACTTGTTTTTGCAGGGGTTTTGTGATGTGATATGGCCATCATGTGATTGTGATTATATTTGATGTATGCAATGATCCTTGTTGTAATATGGCAACCGGCAGGAGCCTAATGGTTTTCTTTAATTCTGTTAAGACCTGCGTGTCTATTCATCTTGTATTAGCTTTATTCCAAGTAGTTGTAATAGTTGCTAGTGATGATGGACAACCATGAAGCGGCGCCACTGACCTTGACGCAATGCTGGTGATGATGGAGATCATGTTCGTGCTTTGGAGATGGAGATCAAAGGAATAAGAAGAAAGGGCCATATCATATCACACTAATTATGAATTGCCTATGATGTTAATCCTTTATGCATCTTGTATTGCTTAGATCGCGACGGTAGCATTATAAGATGATCCCTCTCACTAAATTTCAAGTAATAAAGTGTTCATCCTTAGTTGGCACCATTGCTAAGACTCGTCGTCTCGAAGCATCTCGTGATGATCGGATGTGATAGATTCTACGTGTGCATACAACGGGTGCAAGCCAGATTTGCACATGCAGAAACTAAGGTTAATCTTGACGAGCCTAGCATGTACAGACATGGTCTTGGAACACGGAATACCGAAAGGTAGAGCATGAATCATATGAGTGATATGATGAACATGAAGATTGTTCGCTGATGAAACTACATCTTCTCTCGTGAAGATTGGACTTGGTGTAGTGGACTTGGTTCGTGTAATCACTAAGACAATGTGAGGGATGTTGTTTTGAGTGGGAGTTCACCTAGTTAATTTAAGAATTAAAATTGAACTCAATTTATCATAAACTTAGTCTAAACTACTTGCAAAATTTGTTGTAGATTATGGCGAACCTCTCCATCAATTTCAATGCGTTCCTAGAGAAAGAAAAGCTTAAAAACAATGGAAGCAACTTCACGGACTGGCTCCATGGTCTGAAGATTGTCCTCAGGGCAGGTCAGATGACCTATGTGCTCGAAGCACCGCTAGGTGACCCACCTGCAGAAGATGCCACCGATGACGTAAAGAATGTTTACGCCACTTGGAAAAATCAATACTCCACAGTTCAGTGTGCCATCCTGTACGGTTTAGAATTGGAGCTTCAGAAGCGCTTTGAGCACCATGACCCGTTCGAGATCATTAAGGAGCTCAAGCTCATTTTTGAGACTCACGCGGCCATGGAGAGCTATGAGGCCTCCGAAAAGTTCTTTACCTGCAAGATGGAAGAGGGAAGCTCCGTTAGCAAGCACGTGCTCACCATGTCTGGGCACGCAAACAAGCTCCAAGAGTTGGGGATAACGATTCCTAATGAGTTAGGGATTCACCGTGTCCTCCAATCACTGCCACCAAGTTATAAGAACTTTGTGATGAACTACAATATGCACTACATGAACAAGACGTTGCCTGGACTATCGTCATGCTGAAAACTGCTGAAGTGGAGATCAAGAAGGAGCACCAAGTGTTGATGGTCAATAAGACCACCAATTTCAAGAAACAGGGTAATCCTAAGAAAAAGGGCAACTTCAAGAAGGACGGCAAGAAAGCTGCCGCACCTACTAAGAAGCCCAAGGCTGGTCCTAAGCCTAAAACTGAATGCTTCTACTGCAAGGGTGCTGGTCCTTTGGGCGTAATCGCCCCAAGTACCTGGCGGATCTGAAGAACGGCAACATCAAGAAGAAAGGTATATTTGATATACATGTTATTGATGTGTATCTTACTAGTAATCGTACTAGTGCCTGGGTATTTGATACTGGTTTGGTTGCTCATATTTGTAACTCGAAACAGGAGCTGCGGAATAAACGAAGACTAGCGAGAGACGAGGTGACGATGCGCGTTGGAAATGGCTCCAAGGTTGATGTGATCGCCGTCGGCACGCTCCCTCTACATCTACCTTCGGGATTAGTTTTAAATTTGATTTATTGTTATTTGGTGCCTGCGTTAAGCATGAACATTATATCTGGATCTTGTTTATTGCGAGACGGTTACTCTTTTAAGTCTGAGAATAAAGGTTGTTCGATTTATATGAGTAATATCTTTTATGGTAACGCACCTGAGATGAATGGTTTATTCTTATTGAATCTCGATAGTAGTGATACACATGTTCACAACATAGATGCTAAACGAATAAAATTGAATGATAATTCTACATACATGTGGCACTGTCGTCTTGGTCACATTGGAGTGAAGCGTATGAAGAAACTCCATTATGATGGACTACTTGAATCACTTGATTTTGAATCACTTGAAAGATGCGAAGCATGTCTAATGGGAAAAATGACTAAGACTCCATTCTCTAGAATAATGGAGCGAGCTACAGACTTATTGGAAATAATACATACCGATGTGTGCGGTCCAATGAGTGTAGCATCACGTGGTGGATATCATTATGTTCTCACTTTCACGGATGACTCAAGTAGATATGGGTATGTCTACTTTATGAAACATAAGTCCGAAACTTTCGAGAAGTTTAAGGAATTTCAAAGTGAAGTGGAAAATCATCGTAACAAGAAGATTAAGTTTCTGCATTCTGACCGCGGAGGTGAATATCTAAGTTATGAGTTTGGCATGCATTTAAAGAAATGTGGAATACTTTCGCAGTTGACACCGCCGAGAACACCACAGCGTAATAGTGTGTCCGAACGTCGTAATCAAACTCTCTTAGATATGGTTCGGTCTATGATGTCTCTTACAAATTTACCGCTATCGTTTTGGGGCTATGCATTAGAGACAGCCGCATTCACTTTAAATAGGGCACCATCTAAATCCGTTGAAACGACACCATATGAATTGTGGTTTGGTAAGAAACCTAAGTTGTCATTCCTTAAAGTTTGGGGTTGCGAAGCATATGTAAAGAAGTTACAACCTGATAAGCTTGAACCCAAAGCGGAGAAATATGTCTTCATAGGATACCCTAAAGAAACAATTGGGTATACCTTCTATCATAGATCTGAAGGCAAAGTTTTCGTTGCCAAGAATGGATCCTTTCTTGAGAAGGAGTTTCTCTCGAAGGAAGTGACTGGAAGGAAAGTAGAACTCGACGAGGTTATTGAACCTTCTCTCGGAGTTGAGAGTAGCACAACACCAGAAGATATTTTTGTGCCGCCTGCACCAATTGGAGAGGAAGCTAATGATGGTGATCATGAAACTTCGAACAAAGTTACTACTGAACCTCGCAGGTCAACGAGGGTCCGTACCACTCCTGATTGGTATGACTCTGCCTTGAACGTCATGTTGGTGGACAACACTGATGACCCTGCGACGTATGAAGAAGCTATGGTGAGCCCAGATTCCGACAAATGGCTAGAAGCCATGAAATCCGAGATGGGATCCATGTACGAAAACCAAGTGTGGACTTTGGTGGACTTATCGGATGGCCGCAAGGCTGTCGAGAACAAATGTATTTTCAAAAGAAAAATAGATGCTGATGGTAATGTTACCGTCTATAAAGCTCGACTTGTCACGAAAGGGTTCCGACAAATTCAAGGAGTTGACTATGATGAGACTTTCTCACTAGTAGCGAAGCTAAAGTCTGTGAGGATTTTGTTAGCAATTGCTGCATATTTCGATTATGAGATTTGGCAGATGGATGTCAAAACGGCGTTCCTTAATGGTGACATTGAGGAAGAGTTGTATATGGTACAACCCAAGGGTTTTGTCGATCCTAGTGATGCTGACAAGGTATGCAAACTTCAGCGCTCCATTTATGGACTGAAGCAAGCATCCCGGAGTTGGAATCAATGTTTTGATAAAGTAATCAAAAACTTTGGATTTATACAAACTTATGGAGAAGCTTGTATTTACAAGAAAGTGAGTGGGAGCTCTGTAGCATTCCTAGTACTATATGTAGATGACATATTGTTGATTGGGAATGATATAGAACTTCTTAATAGCGTCAAAACATATTTGAATAATAGTTTTTCAATGAAGGATCTTGGCGAAGCGACATATATTCTAGGCATCAAGATTTATAGAGATAGATCAAGACGCCTAATAGCGCTTTCACAAAGTACATACTTAGACAAAGTTCTAAAGAAGTTTAGAATGGAAGAGAGCAAGAAAGGGTTCGTGCCCATGTTGTCAGGTAAGACCTTGAGTAAGACTCAAAGTCCAGCTACAAGAAGATAGAAACGATGAATAATATTCCCTATGCCTCGGCCATAGGTTCTATCATGTATGCCATCTGTGTACAAGACGGATATAGCACATGTTGTTAGTTTGACTAGCGATATCAAAGTGATCCCGAATGGAGCCTGACCGGATGATCAAGAATATCCTAAAGTACCGAATAGGACTAAGGATATGGTTCTTTCTTATGGATGTGATGAACAGCTTGTTGTAATTTACACCGATGCTAGTTGGAACACCGATCCGGATGACTCAAGTCACACCGGATACGTATTTATTTTGAATGGTGCTGCAGTGAGCTGGAGGAGTGCCAAGCAAAGCGTTGTGGTGAAATCTTCAACTGAATCGGAATACATAGCTGCTTCGAAGGCTGCACAAGAAGCCATATGGATGAAGGAGTTCATTACTGAACTTGGCGTGGTTCCCAGTGCGTTGGACCCGATGGCCATCTACTGTGACAACACAGGTGCCATAGCTAATGCACAGGAGCCAAGGTCACATAGCAAGCTGAAGCACATCAAGCTACGTTTCCATGCTATTCACGAGTATGTCCGAGATGGTGACATAAACATTTGCAAAGTACAGACTGATCTGAATGTGGCAGATCCGTTGACTAAACCTCTCCCTAGAGCAAAGCATGACCAACACCAGAACGCCATGGGTGTTAGGTATATTACCATGTAATCTAGATTATTGACTCTAGTGCAAGTGAGAGACTGTTGGAGATATGCCCAAGAGTCAATAATAAAAGTGGTTATTATTATATCTTTGTGTTTATGATGAATGTTTACATCCCATGCTATAATTGTATTATAAGGAAACACTAATACATGTGTGTTTTGTAAACATAAAAGAGTCCCTAGTAAGCCTCTTGTTGAACTAGCTTGTTGATTAATTGATGATCATGGTTTCCTGATCATGGACATTGGATGTCATTAAATAACAAGGTTATATCATTAGGAGAATGATGTAATGGACACACACCCATAGTAAGCGTAGCATAAGATCAAGTCATTAAGTTCGTATTGCTATAAGCTTTCAAATGCATAGTAACCTAATCCTTCGATCATGAGGTTATGTTAATCACCATCACCGGATGGGTACTTTGATGACATCAAACACCGCTTAAATCGGGTGGTTATAAAGGTGTCATTGGGTATTGAAAGTATGTGTTGAAGCGCATGGACCAAGATTGGGATTTGTCCATCCATATGATGGATAGATATGCTCTGGGCCCTCTCGGTGGAATGTCATCTAGTTAGCTTGCAAGCATGTGACTAGGTCACAAGGGATGACATAACATGGAACGAGTAAAGAGTACTTATCAGTAACGAGGTAGAACTAGGTATGGAGATACCGACGATCAAACCTCGGATAAGTAGAATATCACGTGACAAAGGGAATTGGTTTCGTATGTTAATGGTTCTATCGATCACGAAGTCATCGTTGAGTATGTGGGAGCCATTATGGATCTCTAGATCCCGCTGATGGTTATTGATCGGAGAGGTGTCTCCATCATGTCTGCATATTCACGAACCGTAGGGTGACACACTTAAGGTTCGAAGTTGTTTTAAGTAGATATGGAATGTGCGTTGGAGACCGAATGTTGTTCGGAGTCTCAGATTGGATCTAGGACATCACGAGGAGATCCGGAATTGTCCGGAGAATGAGATTCATATATTGGGGATCATTTTCTAAGTTAGGAAATGTTCCGGAGTATTTGTATGGGGTTTCTAGAAGGTTTCGGAATGTTCCGGAAGGTTCTAGGAGATTTCTTGGAGTTTGCTTGAAAACCAAGAAAGGATCAAGGAGTCCTTGTGGGGAAAGAGAAGGAGTCGTGGGGGAGGAGGACTCCTCCCCCCTCCCAATCCGCCGGCCAAGGAAGGGAGGGGAGTCCTACTAGGACTCCCCCTCCCATGGCGCCTCCCTCCTTTAAATAGAGGGGTGGGGGCGCCACCCCTAGCCCCCTTCAATCCTCAAACCGTAGCCGCCTCTCTCCTCCTCCTTCCCTCTGCTCTGGCTTAGGCGAAGCCCTGCAGAATTCTCTACTCCACCACCACCACCATGCCGTCGTGCTGCTGGGATTCCGTGGAAAGATCTACTACCTCTTCTGCTCGCTGGAACGGCGAGAGGAAGGTCTGCTTCGACTCCGCACGTGTGACCGACTGCGGAAGCGCTGCCGGAACACGGAGCCGGAAGGATCGTCTACTCGATCTTGAGATCGGCAAGTGATCGACTACAGCAACCACGAGATCCGATCTCGTAACGCTTTCGGGTCTACAAGGGTTAGTACAGATCTATCTCGTTGCACATGTCTAATAGATTAGATCTTGGCTTTTATCTAGATTAGATCTGGGTTTTGTTCGTTCTTGCGGTAGAATTTTTTTGTTTTCCATGCTACGAACCCATCACTCCCTACCTCGCGAGATCTGCCAATCCAGCCGCAGGCCGGCCACCTTCGACAGAGAAGATGACCACCTTCACCAAACCCAGGGCCTCCGCCCCTGGCACCCTCATGATGCGAAGTAGGCAGCAAAAGACTGATACATCCATTTTGCATCACTATTATATATCATAATTCACTGTTATTCATTGATATATTTCATATTAAGAGATGATACTTATGTTATTTCATCTGTTTTTGCATGGTCGATGACTTTTGGAGCATGGACCGCTGTAGTCAGAAGTCTAATGGAAAAGGTGCTGTTTGG
The DNA here is from genome assembly GCA_023614405.1 of Avena insularis. Lineage (NCBI taxonomy): Eukaryota > Viridiplantae > Streptophyta > Magnoliopsida > Poales > Poaceae > Avena > Avena insularis. The sequence continues at coordinate 85,340,040 of CM042696.1, read as the reverse complement.
AGGCAAAATTAGCAAAGATCATAAAATCCGGGAAAACATACGGAAAAACCAGAAGAGGAGACAGAGATGGGCCACAGGGGGCCCACACCACCCCCTGGCGCGGGCAAGCCTAGGCCACGCCACCAGGTGGTGTGGTCGCCCTGGTGTGGCATCCCGCAAAAACCACTACTAGAAAATCGCGTTGTTTTTGTGCATTGCATCATCATGACCGCATGCTCATGTCATCATGCCACATTGCATTTGAGCATCGTCATCATCTTGCATTTGCTTGCATAAAACTATTTGCGGAAAAACCTGTTTTTGTTTTCTAAACGCCCCATCTTTATTCAAACACCAAAACCCGGATCTCCGGATTATTTTGTTTTGTCTGCTATCGGTTTGCAGAAGCCTTGTTTTAAACAAATAAAATATTAAATTATTTTAGTGGGGACAGTCGGACGGGCCGATTCGACCCGAACGACCACCCCCAGTACAAAAACCGTCCACCTAAACCAGCCCCACCTAAATCCTAAAACCACCCAAACCTATTCTACCCACCAACCGAAGTGTGCCACCTCACCCCTCCCCCAAACTCCTACCCACCCTGCCACCTCATCAATCAGCCACCCAGAAATCTTTTCTTACCTAGTCCTAGTCTACCCCCAGACCCTCCACATCACCCCAACCAATAGCCGGTCGCCACCTCATCACCTCCCTTCCCCTAGCCTATCCCTGGCTGCCACCTCATCCTCACCCCACTCCCTCTCTCACAGCCCCTCCCTCACCCTCTCTCTCTGCCCCTGGGTCCCACCCGCCTGGCCACATGCCGGCCCACTCCTTCCACCCCGTGCCCGCTGCCCATCATGGTCCCACGCGCCCACGCTTCCCACCCAGCTGCCTCGACGTCCTTCACCCCCTCCTCGCCCCGCTCCCCACCCTACCCACGCCCGCCCGCCTCCCGCTCTGCTCGCCCGCCTCATGGCGTTCCCTCCGCTCTGGCCGTCCGCCCCCGCCAGCTCCCTCGCCGGCTCCGCTCCGCCCCGCCTCCGCCGCCTCTCTCCTCTTCCCCGAGCGCCGCCGCCCGGGAACCCTTCTTCCCCGACGCCGACCCTCCCCAACCGCCGCCGGCCTCCCTCTCCCCCAGCGGCCTCGCCCGCCGCCCTCTGCCTCGCCCCACCGCCTTCGCCCTTGGCCATCACCTCCAGCGCGTCCTCCGCCGCCCGCCCGTCAGGTCCAGGGCGCCGCCGACCTCGTGCTTTGGCACCGCACCTGGCCGGCCTCGCCTCCACCTCCCGACGGCGCCCGCGGCCGCAGCCCCTCCTCCGTCACCACCACCGCCCTCCCGGCAGCCGCCTCCTCGGGCCAATCCCGCGTGCAAACCCGCCACGCCCTCTGCTCGAGCTGGCTCTGCCCGAGCTCGGCCCCACGCGACCATGATGCCGCTGCGGCCATGCCCTGTGCCTCCGCCTCGCGTTGTCCACAAGAACCCGCTGTTTGGATGCCGCGCCTTGGACACCAAGATCTACGGAAGCCGAGACCCCCGAACCCGAAGATCTATTCCGTACCCGGTGCCGCGCCAAGAACTCCGAAAAACCCCGGTACCGGGCAAGTTCGCCATCGACCTCGAGAACGGAACGCCAAGATCGCCACAAGGACGACAAGTTCTACTTCCGAACGACAAGACCGGCCGATCCGTGGGCCTGACAAGATCGACCGCTTGGAACCAAGATCTCCGGCACGTCACGACAAGTTCTTCGTCTTGTATCCGATGGTCGAGACTCCGAAGCCCCGACGCCCCGAACCCCGAAGACCGATCCCCGAGACTGAAACCTCGGCACGCCAAGATCTTCTCCTCGGAACGCCATGACCGCCCGACCGTGGCCCGACCACATGGATGCGACAAGATCTGCCCGTTGTCCGAGAACGATTCTGCCGAGACCGATCCCGTCGAACCACGAGACGGACCCGAACCCTCGGACCCCAAGATCTTCGAACCCTAATGTGACCCTTTCGAGCCCTATTTTATAAATGTAATACAACTTGTTGCATATTGAATTGTCATACTCGCATGCTTATTGTCATGTGGTTGGGGGCACTATGCCGATTCACCTTATAATCAAATATGGGGCCCATATGCGGGCAAATCTAGTCTTATATTGGCCCCATTTAAATTTGTGTATCGAACCGATGCTATCTTCTGCCTTGTTAAGACAACATTTAAATTGCGGGGTAGTTAAATAACTTGAACCGTTTAATTAAATGTCGGGACCCCGTTCCGCTTAATATTGCCTAATTGCATCGCCTTGCCATGCCATACATCATACATGCATCATGCTCGATCTTTTGCCGTAGTATTAAATAGTGCATCCGGTATTTCTTCTAGTGTTTTGCTTCTTAGCGGATAAGGCCGTTGAGTTGATGTGAGCTCGCCGATCTTGGATGAACCTTGGCAATGTTTTTCAGTGAGCACCTCCTCCTTTCTACCTATCTTACTTTTATAGTATTTATTCCTCCGTTGATCTATTGCTATCTGTTGCGATGCTCTAGTTTTCGTGCCGTGATATCCCTTGCGACTCATATTGCCTTGGACACCCTATTACCATTGTTTGGTAGATAGTTGGACTTATGCGTCGTAGTCGCTTGCTCAAGTGCTGTCAAGTGCCACAGTCGTTGATGTATTGCCGCATGTTGATGTTGGAGATGATCATAGTTTTACTTATCGCTCACTTTAATTCCTGTTTAACAACTAAAATTGAAATAAGCAGAGGCATCGGTGGGTGATAGATAATATTTGGTTTACGAGCACTTGTGTCCCGTGGGACCCGAAAGTACTTGATACCTGTTCCTTGATTTATCGCGCTATCCACATCCGGGAGGCTTATGGACCCCCCTGAGCCAGAGCTTGATTCATTCTTATTTCTTGGGGCCACAAACTAGTTTGAGGTTTTATTTACGATCCTGTACTTATGCCATGCTTTACTGCTTTATTTAAATTGTGCGATGGATAGCACACTGCATCGCTTAGGTAAGCGGAGTGTTTTCGCGGTGTCGACAAGCCCAGCTTTTGGGTTCCCATCGTTCACAGCCATTGGCGCAAACCTTGAGTCCGCCTCGAGTCATTAGCTTCGCTATGGTCTACTCAATGGGGTGGCCTGAAATATTTCTGAATCTGTGATCGCTTTGTCGTGACGCCTCGTTGGGTTTTGATTTGGTTTTTCCGAGGCATATCGAGTGTGTGTTGCTATTTGTGCACCCGGCGGGTTAAAACTTTCAAAGCCGTGTCCGTTATGGACGACTTGGAGCACAGTATCTCGACCATAGACAAGCATAACTAAAGTTTATTGCTATAAATTTGACTTTATAATGACTAGTAATCAGCTTCACTATAACGGAATGGCTAAATAAAACTGCCAACAATTGCTTGCTTGGGTCGTCGCCAGCGACCATTGTATCTGACTAGTAAGTATTGCAACTACAACGGAATGGCTGAATAAAAGTACCAACAACTGCTGGGTTTTGGGGTTATCTCATGCTAATTGTATCTGACTAGTAAGTGTTGCCACTATAACGGAATGGTTAACTAAAAGTGCTTGCTTACTTTACCAGGATGATTATCTAAACCTGACTAGTAAAGTGCCGCAACTATAACTGGATAATTAAAACTGCCAACTGTGTGAGTTCCTCGGTTGACTTCCTCGATTGGTCTCGAGGGGGAAACACCAGGATGGGTTTGTTTGATGGCAGAATCAGGTTGGATCCGAATAGGTCTTTCTTACCCCTCTCTGATTGCCGGATTGTATCGAGTCTCTATAGGTTGATTAGTGCATCTGCGCCGCCGCTTGATCCACCATACCTATGTAGGCGAGGACCGCGAATTCTAGTCTCGCTGCATGTCTTGGCCTCGATCTTTTTTCCTTTGCCCTTTGTCGGCACCCCTTTTGTTTAAGCAGGTTTTGAGATCGACGTCGTTAGCAGGGTTACCCTTCCGGCTTGGCCTGGGCAGGGTTATGGACGCCATTGGTTATTCTCCAGGGCTCTTAGCCCCATTTGCATCTTGTCCGTAGTCGGACGCTCTATCATTTTTAAGGTGATTTAGATCTTTGTATATTATATCTGTATTCTTGGCTCTTTGAGTCATTGTATATATCTGCTCATGGGTCCCATCGAGGACTGTTGTGTAATGTTATTACTTCGTTTTCCACCCGCACGAAAGTGCCTGGTGGGCACCTTTGAATCGTTTCTATGCGGGTTTGGCGGGTTTCGCTAAAACTTGCATAGGGTCGATTCTGAGGGTGTTACACCTGGCCCACCTCTAGCTCTCCCCTCTGGCGTATATAATCCTCCCGAAACCCTAATACTCAGGGAGCAACCATAGAAAGATTCTGCCGCCTCTACAGGGCAGAAAACACCGAGAGAGAAAGATCTCTCCGGTAGACAGATTTCTGTCTAGGGAATTCCTTCCCGGAGAGGGGAGATCGTCGCCATCAACACCATCATCAAGCTAGACTTCATCGAGATCATTATCATAATCACCACCATCATCATCATCAGCACCCTCATCACCATCTCCATATTGCTATAACAATTGGATTGAATCTTGCATAGTTCTTAGGGGAAACTTTCCTAGTGTTGATTACTCTTTGTAGTTGATGCTATTGAGTGAACAATTGAACTATTGTTTATGTTCAGATTGTTATACATCATTATTCCATCTCTGATCATGATCCATATGATGTCTTGTGAGTAGTTCATTTTGTTCTTGAGGACATGGGAGAAGTCATGTTGTTAGTAGTGGAGTTGTGTTGAGAAAGATTCAATAGTTTGATATTTAAGTTGCAGTGTACTTCTTCTAGTGGTGTCATGTGAACGTCAAACTACATGACACTTCACCTATATGGGCCTAGGGGAATGCATTGTGTATTTGGCTACTAATCGTAGGGGTTGCCGGAGTGACAGAAACCTGAACCCCCGTTAGGAAACCATTGCACAAGGGACGTCAAGGTCTTAGAGTTTAAAGCTGTGGTTAGGATTCTACCTTAATTACTTTCTTGTACTTACGGATGTTTGCAAGGGGTATAATCACAAGTATATATTAGTCCTAGGAAGGTCGGTACATTAGCACAGGTTCACCCACACAAGACTTAGCGAACTAAAGAAGATTAATCAACTATATGAAGCGAAAGCACTTGACAGTCTTTTATTTACTAGTACTTTATTTACTAGCTTTATCAAAAACCCCTAAAAATCTGTTTGCTAAGTATTTGCAGAGATTTCCTGATCCATACCACTAGCCAGCACCTTATGCTCCTTGTTGGGTTCGACGCTCTTACTTATCGAAAATACTGCGATACACCCCCTATACTTGTGGGTCATGAAGACTATTTTCTGGCACCGTTGCCGGGGAGTGAAGCGCTAATGGAGAGTGGAACTGGTAAAGGAAACTTCTACTATGAGTATTGTTTACTTCTATTAATTGCTTTATTTTTGTTATGGATAATTCGCTGAGTTTCTTATTTGGTAATGCTACTACCACTGCTAAGGTAGTAAATGAACCACCACTTGCTGAGACTGATACTTTTAAAATACCTACGAGAATTATTGATCGTGTTATGGATAACTACTATGTTGGGGATGGAACTGTCCATCCCGGTTATCATTTGCTCTTTATACATGAATTATGCGGGTTGTTGGGGGGATACCCCCGGGTAGGGTCACGCCGGGGTATAAAGGCCGAGTTAGCCGAGGTACGGCAAGGTCAAAGCGAATGCTGGCCGAGTTACCTCAAGGCAGGCCGAATCTCGGGGTAACACGGACCAGGGGATGTCCACCTAACTGAGTCTCATCCGACTTAAGCCGTAAGCCGGATAGATGAATCTAACTTGTATGCAGGAACATGTGTGACCGGATCAACTACGATCCGGGTCATAGCAAGCTTCTAGGAGAAGGAAGGAATCTCGCTGGTCAAAAGTAACCCCGGTACGCACAACATGAGCGAAGCGAACAGGGGCAGGACCACTGAGGCGTGGCCGACAGAGGTGACGACACCGATGTCGGCTGACGCAGGCGCCGTAGAGGCTCACGTAGCCTCTGCATGGATGACGCGGGGGAAAAGCGACCCGGTCGGCTTGCTATTTTGGGAGGAGGCATATTCCCTAGAATATGCCTCCACGTATGCCCTAAGTGGAGACCTAGCCACTCCTATATAAGGGGGGCTAGGGCCTCTATAGAAGGGGTTGGTCTCAATTGGGAAGAGCTTACTGTATTGTTCTCTATAGACTAGTTGCGACTTGGTTCCTGTGGGCTAGCTAGCGGGGAGAGTAAGAGAGTACCTTCTTCCTCCTCTCTCCAATACAGCTCGAGGAGCACTTGTAATCTGGGACGTGAATCGAATACAAACCTTCTATGTGAGGAATCACCTCACTATCCCTCCCTGGATTCCCCTAGTGCTATTAGTCCCCACCTTTAGCCTATCCATGGCATCTGCCGTGACACCACCACGACAGTTGGCGCCCACCATGGGGCTAGCGGCGCTAGCAGGGTCAAGATCCGGACGGGAAACCTCATCGGCACCAGCGAACACATCGTCTCCGGGCTCGTTCAGCGCTTTGGAGCGCTGGACTTTGTCAGCGACAACGCTGGCTGCTTCGACACGCGCCCACTTCCACGCAACGGCCTCTTCGTCAAGCTCGGTGCGCACAAGGTCTATGTTGCTGTCTATGTGTCGTGCGTTCATCCGCGGCACGTCGTCGAGGCAGGGGAGCCACCCCTTAGCGTGGTTGACGAGGCGCGTATCGCTCGCTCCCTGGACCGTGCTGAGGTGATGATGACTGCGCCAGGTGTAGGCGCAAGCAAGGATCCAGCACCAGATCCAGAGGTAACACCTAAGGCACCAAGGAATGGTAGAGGTCCTCCACTAGAGAGGCCTGAGAATGTACTGAGAGAAGCTATGGATAGCTTGGCAAACCCAGTAGCAGCAGTGGTAGATCCGGCTCAGGCACAGGCCGAGCTAGAAGAAACTAGGCAAAAAATTCTAGAGGGAGCAAAAAAGATAGCTGCGGCTCAGCAGTCGTTGAACATGACGTTGCGTGAGTATGCAAAAGCAAATAAAGTAGATGCTGTAAAAGTGAAGGGGAGAAATCTCATGAGTGAAATGAACAAAGAAGGTGATACTAGGATTGAGGAGTCGGAGAACTGTTTATCCGTGGGGCTGCCGAAGTATAGTACCCCGGCAAAAAATCTCAAAGCAGCGGATGCACCTGCGTCCGAGTTAGAGGGTCTAACGGGTGAAGCCCGTCAGAGACAGCAAGATAGGGTCAATGAGTTGGTTCGAATCGCGAATAGGCAAAATGAGGAATTGCTCAGGACTAACCCGGAGAGGGCTGGGGCCTCCAAGATCGTTTATTCGGCGGCGGGTAACTCGGAGAAATCCGCTGGAGCCGCATCGTCTCCTCATGGTGGTCCTAGGAGAGAAGAGGTAGTAACCTCGGCCAGGAGAAACAAACAGATCGTTCTGTATGACCCGACAAGGGAAGGAAAAGCAAAATAAGTACAGAGAAACGATGATCAACGAAGCGTGAGCTGAGGTGAAGCCGGCCAAGGTAACCGCGACCAAGGCAATGCCGGTTAAGGAAACACTATAAATGGCAATGCCGGACAGCGCAACTCGGCAGGACAACCGCATCAGCGGAATATACCAAGGCAAGAGCAAAGTGCCGGCCGAGGTATGCAACAGAGAGGTGCACCACAAGAGCAAGACCGGTATAATGATGGAGATTCGGAAATGGTGAATGCAGGATACCCAAGACCAGACTATCATGTGATAGGGTCGAGATTGGGAAGTAGGGATCTGATGCCTGATGACGCCAGGTTGAAGCTAGATCGACTATATAGGTCGGAGCAGATTGAAAGTCAGGGTCCTCCGGGTCCTGCGTGTTTTGGACCCCGGATCATGAAGGAGCCACCGGTACCTAACTTCCAGTTACCCAGAGGCACAAAGACGTATGAAGGCAGTACTAAGCCGTAGGATTGGTTGATAAACTATGCTACATCTGTGAAAATTGCTACAGGCAACTTGAGATGGGTTGTGAGATACGTACCCCGGATGTTGGAGGGGCCAGCAAGGGTATGGTTAAACAATTTGCCGCCCGGAAGTATTAACTGCTGGATTGATTTTGAGGAAATATTTATCAGCAATTTCTCAAGTACGTATCAGAGGCCAAATAGGCCACAGACCCTAGCTATGTGTAAGCAGAGACCGAACGAGACAGACCGGGAATTTTTAACCCGGTGGTGTACCATGAGAAACTTGTGTGAGGGTGTGATAGAGTCGCAGGCCATAGCATGGTATGTGCAGGGGTGCAGGTATGCAAGCGAGCTGTGGCAGAAGTTGCAAATAAAAATGCCAACCACTTTGGCAGAGATGATCCAGATTGCTGATTCGTATGCTTTGGGTGATCCGACTCAACCTAGACTCGTGTCAAACGAGTCGAATGAGGAATACTATCAGAGAGATGGAGCCGGATCATCCCGGAGGAATGATTATAGAGGTAAAAGAAGAGATGACAGACCGGATCACCGGTATAGTTCGCAACAAGTTGCAGCTGTGAATCAAGATCGGCCCGGAATAGGGAGCAATCAACGTCAGAAAACTGGAGGGCAACAATGGACACCAAGGAATGATGGCAAGAAAACTTGGACGCCAGAGCAGAAGAAACAGTGGCAAGAAAAGAAGGACCGTCCGAGGTACACTTATGAGTCGATGTTGGATCAGCCGTGTAAATTTCACATGCCGAATCCGAGCAACCCAGCGGGTCATGCAACAAGGCAATTTGAGTGGATGCGTAAGATAGAACAAGGTGGCTCGGGGAATGCTCAGGCACCCCGGAATGATCAACCTCGGCAGGAGTTACCCTGGCAGCAATTGCTCTCCGGAGCGAACACACAACAACTAATGTTGCCTCCCCCTCCGCCGAGGTATGATAACCATGAGAGAAGAGATGCAGTGCATCAAGTAGAAAACCAGCATCAGCCGGATCAGAGGTACCCTGGAAATGAGGGGAGGATTGAACAGGGAGCATCATCAGAGTTACTGTGTGTTTACCACTGAGGAAACAGATAGAAAGAGCTTGCAGCACCGACATATGGAGGTCAATGCGGTAATGCCAGCGGTGACGAGGTATATGCCTTGGTCGGACCAGGAAATTACCTGGAACATCAAAGATCATCCCAAGCTTATGCCAAGTCCTGGTTCGTATGCGCTAGTGTTGGATCCAACATTCGTTGGGCCTAACATCAATGTAAGGTTCTCCAAGGTACTGATCGACAATGGCAGTAGCATTAACATCATGTATGCGGATACAATGTGCAAATTGGGTATCTCGGAGAACATGCTCCAAGCTACAAGGACAACTTTCCATGGCATTGTGCCAGGTATCTCTTATGAGCCAATAGGCAAGGTCCAGGTTGACGTATTGTTCGGCACAAGAGATAACTGCCGAACTGAGAATTTGGAGTTCGAAGTGGTGAACTTGGAAAGTGCGTATCACGCGTTACTCGGAAGACTAGCATTGAACAAGTTCATGGCAAGCTGCCACATCAGTTATCTAAAGATGAAGTTCCCCTGGCCAAACGAAGTGATTACCATTGCGGGAGATTTCCGACGTTCCATTGAGTGTGCGTCGGACGGGTCTAACCTAGCCGAGTCACTCGTGATTGCTCAAGAGAAAAGAAAAATCTAGGAGGTGGCAGTATTGGCTCAGTCCGTGCAACAGTATATGCCGGCGTTGAGTAATCCGCATGGTAGCGTTTCGTTCCAAGCCACAAAGGATACCAAGAAGGTGCATGTTGATGATATGTTCTCGGAGTGCACCGTAACAATTGGTGCCGGGTTAAATGATAAATAGGAAAGTGAGCTTGTCAACTTCCTCCGTGAGAATCGGGATATTTTTGCTTGGTCCACACAGGACTTGCAAGGTGTTCCGAGGGAGTTGGCCAAGCACTCTTTGAACGTGAGACCCGGAGCAAGGCCGGTGAAGCAACCTCTCTGCCACTTCACCGAATATAGGAGAAAAGTCATTGGAGATGAAATAGCTCGGTTGCTAGCTGCAGGATTTATCATGGAAGTACTTTACCCGGATTGGCTATCTAATCCAGTGCTGGTGGAAAAGAAGAAGGATGATCCGAACGTGGCAGTGGTTTGGCGTATGTGTATCGATTACACGAACCTGAACGAGGCGTGTCCAAAAGATCCATTTCCACTGCCAAGGATAGATCAGGTCATAGACTCAACTGCTGGATGTGAACTGTTGTCATTCATTGATGCATATTCTGGTTTCCACCAGATACCTCTGAATCCGGATGATCAAATAAAGACTGCATTTATCACCCCATATGGGGCTTATTGCTATCGCACCATGCCATTTGGTTTACGTAATGCAGGGGCAACGTACCAAAGATGTATGCAGAAATGTTTGCACGACCAAATAGGTCAAAATGTACAAGTGTATGTGGATGATGTGGTTATCAAGACCAAGGAAAGCAAAACGCTCCTTGACGATATCAGGCAGACATTCGCGAACTTAAGAAGGTTCCGGATGAAGCTTAACCCGGAAAAATGTACCTTGATTGTCCCGGCTGAAAGTTACCGAATTTCGTATCCGGCCGGTATCGGGTTAATCCAACTAAGATCCGGGCCATTGAGCGAATGGAACTGCCGAAGTGTCTTAACGATGTCCAGAAGTTCACTGGTTGCCTGGCATCGTTAAGTCGGTTTGTATGTCGGTTGGGAGAAAAGGCGTTGCCTCTCTACCAACTCATGAAAAAGTCGGATAAGTTCGTTTGGACGCCGCAGGACAATGAAGCCTTTGCCCACTTAAAGAAGATGTTAGCCACCGCACCAGTGTTAGCCTCTCCATTATCAAAGGAGCCAATGTTGCTCTACATAGCCTCAACCAACTGAGTTGTAAGTGCAGTGATTATGGTAGAGCGAGATGAAGAGGGTAAGTTGGTGCAAAGGCCAGTGTATTATCTGAGCGAGGTATTATATGCCTCAAAGCAGAATTACCCACACTATCAAAAGGTGGCCTACGGTGTCTATATGGCAGCTAAGAAGTTGAAGCATTACTTTGAGGAGCACCCCATCAAAGTAATATGTGAAGCTCCCATATTCGGGATAATGAGTAACAAGGATGCAAGTGGTAGGATTGCGAAGTAGGCAATTGAACTAGCTCCCTATGCACCACAGTATGACAGAAGGGAAGTAATCAAGTCTCAGGCTATGGCCGACTTATTTGTGGACTGAGCCGAGGTACAATACGAACCACCGCTACCAGATCCGAACTACTGGAGGATGCACTTTGACAGATCAAAAACAAAAACCAGGCTAGGTGCCGGAGTTGTACTTACCTCGCCAAAGAAGGACCAACTGAAATATGTGTTGCAGATCCATTTCGCGGCATCAAACAATGTCGCTGAATATGAAGCACTTGTGCATGGGCTCAAAGTGGCAAAAGAAATTGGGATACGTCGGATCCAATGCTTCGGTGACTCGGATTTGGTAGTTCAGCAAGTGTCAGGGCTGTGGGACGCTCTTGATCCAAACATGGCATTATACAGATTCCATGTGTAGAAAATATCTGGTTATTTTGAGGGATGTGAATTTCGTCATGCACCCTGGGTGGAGAATGAGGCTGCCGACATGTTGTCGAAGCTCGGATCAACCCGACAAGCAATTCCACCGGGTGTAGCATTAGAGCACCTCAGAAAACCATCTATCAAACCGTCCCCAGAAACCGATTCAATCTACGTACCGGAGGATACAGAATCCGGAGCTGTGCCCATGGACGTTGACATGGGAGGTGGTGCGCGAAACCCGGGGACTGTCTCAGCAAACCCGGGGACTGCCTCAGCGAACCCAGGGACTGCCTCGCAGGACCCGAGGACTGCTCAGCGTGATCCGGTTGAAGTTATGCCAGTGGATCAGATGGAAGTTGATGAGGATGTGTTCCCTGTGCGAGCAATACCAGCTTGGGCACTGCCTATATTTCAATTCCTAAAAGATGGACGTTACCCAATGAGGAGGTGCTATCCAGGCAAACTCAGAGGAGAGCAAAGGCATACACAATCATCAATTCCGAGCTATAGAAAAGGAGTGTGACCAATGTCCTCCAGCGATGCGTTGACCCGGAAGAAGGGCTTGACATCCTCCGAGATATACATCAAGGGGAGTGCGGGCATCATGCCTCGTCCCGAGCCTTGGTGGCAAAAGCTTTCCGGCATGGATTCTACTGGCCAAGTGCCTTAGAACAAGCGAAGATCGTGAGAAAATGCAATGGTTGTCAGAGGTATGCTACCAAGACACATATGCCTATGTCGGAACTCAAGACCATACCAATCACATGGCCATTTGTCGTATGGTGTTTGGATATGGTTGGCCCGTTCAAACCAGCAAGGGGGAATATGACTCACATTTTGGTCATGGTGGATAAGTTTACAAAATGGATCGAAGTAAAGCCAATAAGAATGTGTGATGGAGCTACGGCCGTAACATTTCTGAAAGACATCATCTTGAGATACGGTTATCCTCACAGTATCATAACTGATAATGGCACAAATTTTGCTGAAGGAGCATTTGCGCGGTTCTTCCAGGATAAGAAGATCCGACTGGACATTGCCTCGGTAGCTCATCTCGCATCGAACGGACAAGTGGAAAGATCCAATGGATTAGTATTATCCGGGATAAAACCCCGGCTCATTGAGCCACTGCAAAGATCAGCGGGGTGCTGGATAGAAGAACTACCAGCGGTACTGTGGAGTTTAAGAACAACTCTGAATCGATCAATAGGCTATACGCCATTTTTTCTGGTATATGGGGCATAAGCTGTATTACCAACCGCCATAGAGCATGATTCGCCTAGGGTCACCCAACACATAGAAGCCAAAGTGCAAGAAGCCCGGAAAAATGATGTTGATCTGCTGGAAGAAGCGAGAGAATTGGCATTGTCCAGATCCGCCATATATCAGCAAAATCTCCGACGCTGTCATAGCCGGAAAGTAAGCCCCCGAGTCTTCCGGGAAGGCGATCTGGTGCTCCGGTTGGTACAACATACTGCGGGCATGCATAAGTTATCCCCCCCATGGGAAGGGCCATTCATTGTGAGCAAAGCACTGCACAATGATTCTTATTATCTTATCGATGCAAAGCCACAGGAAAAGAACAAGGCGGATAGGTCCGGCGAGGAATCTAAGCGTCCTTGGAATGTAGCTCTACTTCGTCCTTTCTACACTTAGAAGAGAAGTGTATGTATCCGAGTCTTCTCATATGTCGGTATGTATGCCGGCAATAAGCTTATCAATGAAATGTTGGCACCTCGAACAGTAACTCGGGGACTGACTTAATAATATTTGTTGTCTTTTATTATTTATACGTCAGCTGGAGTAAGTTGTTCTACTTAACTCAGATTAGTAGTGTGTGGGCACCAAAACCCCAACTCTTCGACTTGCTGCTGTCCAACAAGAATTGGCTTCATGGCAAGCAAGAGAACAAGTTTGGAATTGCGTAGCACATGAAAAACGACCAAGGAAAAGAACTTAATCGAGCCGACGTTTGTTTTTCGGACTAACCTTGTATTTACATTCAAATTATTATGCTGAGTTATTTTGAGCTGTGCCTAAAGTTTCCGAGTACTGTTAAAACAATTTTTGAAGCTCGGATTCGTAAGTCGTAAAACCGAATCAAGGTAGACACGAACCGAGCCAGAAGATTGGACGAACAAGAAAATGAAACTCGGGGGCTACGCCCAAGTTGATCTGGCATAAAAACTTAGTAGCAAAATATCACATGTGTACTGGATACAATTCCACCCGGCATACTAGGGATCTGATAAATTTTAAAGTGTTTTCACTCAAGGAGCAGCAGGAGGAGGAAGTTCGGCGTCATCTTCGCCGTCTTCGATATCCGAGGCATCGTCCTCTTCATCCTCGTCCGAGCCATCTTCTATGTTCTCAGCATTTTCGTCACCAGCGGCTTCCAGGAAGCTCAGACCCTCAGTCCATTCATGAATGGGATCATATTCAATGAGGCTATGGGCGCAAGCCTGGCGCCGAGCTACCCACTCCGGGTCATTGGTCCATTTGGATCCGGTGCGCAGGCGTGTCAGGAAGTTGAGGTCGATCTTCTCGTACCACGTGAGTATGTGGTGAAGAACGGTCTCTGCTGCGGCACGTCCAGCGGACTCCCTCCAAAGGTCGAGTTGTGTCTCGATTTCCATCAGCTTTTCAGCAAGAATTGCGGTTCTCTCCGGAGTGTCTTCTGCAGGCCAAAACATGTTTTTGACTGCAACATCAAGGATATCCTTGCCATAGTTCTTGATGATCTCCACATGGGACGACATGCTGGACAACAGGTCCTCCATGTCATAGGGAATATCTTCACCGTCAGGAGCAATGGGAGTACCCCTCTCTCGGTGGAAATCAGCAACATCAGCGCTCGCAATGGCAGTGCCCTCTGGAAATTTGCCTGAAAACGAGACAAGAGAAGCAAGAAATGAAAAGACATGTGAAGTAACCCGGAGGAATATGCCGGGTAAGGGAAAGGAACTTACGTAAAATGTGGTTGTGGATCCGGGTCAATTCCTTGGTACAGTCATCGCGTCTTTTGTGGAGTTGCACAAGTTCAGCGTTCGCCGACTCAAGCTTGACGTCGGCCTCCTGGAGAAGTTCTCGGTCCTTGGCAATTTGGAGATTAAGGCACTCGCGCGCTTCAGTATAGTCCTGGCCAGCCTTTTCAAGCTCGGATTGGTGCTGCGCTTTCATTTTCTTCATCTCGGCTTTGAGCTTGGCGATCTCATCATCCTTGGTTCGGAGGAGGGCAAGCTCATCGTCTTTCTTCTTGAGCTCGGCCTGATGCTGCCCTGCTTGTTCGAGAAAATGCAACATCATATCAGGCATGGGCACACTATCTTCCAGCGATACTGAAATAGTTTGTTAACCCGGCAAATCCGAGGTATGAATGTTTGCCAATCCAAGGAGAAAAGGAGATAGAAAGCAAAGCAAGGTCGCGCAAAAGTAACTTACCCTTGATCTGATCCAGATTCTTCCTCATAAGCTTGTTCTCAGCCTCCACCCAGCTGCGAAAACCGAATGACGGATTAGTTCAGCAGAAAAAGATGAAGGAAAACAGAAAAATGTGAAGAAGAGAACTTACCCCTTTTCTCGTGCTCAGTGAGATGTGCATTATGCTTTGCGAGCAGCATTTTGTGAGTGTCCAGGAGACGCTAGAACTCAGCGCTCCGGTGGTTGGTGGTCACCTGAAAAAGAGTACAAAAATATACCTTAAGCCTTGTGCATATTCGAAGTGTATATCTGGGCCAAGTGGAACTTAACCCGGCTCTAGGTGTGTGCATATTCGAAGTGTACGAAATCTGGGCCAAGTGGAACTTAACCCGGCTCTAGGTGTGTGCATGTTCGAAGTGTACAAGATCCGGGCCAAGTAGAACTTAACCCGACTCAAGGTGTGTGCATATTCGAAGTGTACGAGATCCAGGCCAAGTGGAACTTAACCCGGCTCTAGGTGTGTGCATATTCGAAGTGTACAAGATCCGGGCCAAGTGGAACTTAACCCGGCTCTAGGTGTGTGCATGTTCGAAGTGTACAAGATCCAGGCCAAGTGGAACTTAACCCGGCTCTAGGTGTGTGCATATTCGAAGTGTACAAGATCCGGGCCAAGTGGAACTTAACCCGGCTCTAGGTGTGTGCATATTCGAAGTGTACAAGATCCGGGACAAGTGGAACTTAACCCGGCTCTAGGTGTGTGCATATTCGAAGTATACAAGATCCGGGCCAAGTGGAACTTAACCCGGCTCTAGGTGTGTGCATATTTGAAATTGTCAAGGAGCTACGTTAGTTTTCTAAGGAGCATCCGGCCGAGTAACAAGTTACTCCCTCGGAGGCTCGGGGACTAATGGTTATATCACTAATATATATACAACATGCTAAGGGAAAGGTGAAGTAACGTACCTCCATCATCCGACCCGCAAGGTTAATCGCCTTAGCGGCTGTGTTCATCTGAGCAGAAAACTCGGTGGGACCGAACTTCTCCGGGAGATCGTCGTTGTAGACGAACTCCGCCTTGTTCCAGTTGTTCATGAACTCGATCAAGGTCGGAGGATATCGTTCACCGCTAAGCATGTGGGGCGCCACCAAGCCCTTGGCATGTGCTTCCCTCCTCTCAACCTGCGCAAGGGCCGTGCTGGTGTGCAAGACAAGTTGCTGCACATTAGCTGGCTCGACAGGGGCGTCCTTCGGTGCTGGAGGCTTCTTGGAAAGCATGGACGCGAGAGTGCGCTGTCAGACTGACGGCAGACCTGCCACAGTGGCGTCAGGGGCCTTCTTGCCTTTGGGCTGCTAAGAGGAGGAAGTGGTTGCAGCAGATTTACCCTTGGGAGCTGCCTGGGTGCTTTCTCGCCGAGACTAAGAAGACTCGGACAAGGCGGAGGGGCTTGGCGTTGCTGCTTTTGCTACTGGCGCTGGAGTTGGTGCTGGTGCTGGTGTTGTTTTCTTCTTCGGAGGAGGTACTGAAGTAGACTCGGTAGTAGATGGTTGCGGCAGATCCGAAGTGGTGGATGTCGCTGCGTCGGCTGGGTCAGTCTCCCCTGCTCCGAGGTTGCCCCCCTCTTGACGAGGTGGGCTGGAACCCGGAGCAGCCGCTGAACCCTCCGGAATAGGGCTCAGCGGGCGTGAATCGTCACCACGAGGGGGCGGAGCGATGCTAGATCCACTCTGGGGGACCTCCACCGCAGCCCTGCTGAATCAAATAATGTCAGATGAGAAACTATAACAATGCAAGAACAAGTAAATGGCAGAGGGAAAAAAAGGCTTACGCATCCGAGGTCAGCGGCTCCTTGGGCTTCTGAGCCCTTTGTGTTGGGGCCTTGGTTGCAGGCTTGGAGGCAGTCTTATCCCCGGACTTCTTTCGCCTTTTGGCTGGCTGAGAAGGTCCGGAGGATGAAGTGGATGCGGCTTCCCTTTTCTTCTTCGGCGCAACCGGAACAGGGTCACCCATGGCAAGGGGAGGGTCCTCATGGATCTGCCCACCGGGGTTAGCTGATGCCGGAAAAGCATAAGAAGGGGGACAGCGTCAAATGCTTCCATCACCTCAACATCCGAGTCATCTTCATCGTCAAGCCAATCTCTAATGGCAGAGAGTTTACCGGTGGATCGCTTGGTCGCGTCGGCCATTGGGAGGAACATATCCTGATCTGGTTCTTCGTCGTCCGAGGTCTCCCGGTCAGGCGCACATTTGAGGGTGGGATCGGTGCCATCCTCGATAGTTTGCTGAAGGAATTGCTAAAAGAAAGAAAAGACGTCAGAGTTAAAGATACAGCAGCAACCGACATAAGATTTAATTCGGAGAAAGTTTGTGGCACGAAGCTTACCACGGGAGGAAGCCTATCCCGGCAATAGTGCTCAATTCCCCACGTCCACTCAGAGGAGAAGTCATTGTGGGTGGTGAAGAGGGCCTTGACCCGGCGATAGATTTCTGTGTTGCTCAGCTCGAAGGACGAGGTCCGGTTGGGGTCGCGGCCCCAGCTCATGTGGCACACTTTGTGAGTGCGTTTCTGAAGAGGGTAGATCCGGTTGTGCACGAATGTGATCATGGCGTCCTCGTTGCGCAACCCGAGCTCCTTCAGCTCCGCGAACCTTTTGTTGACCTGGTTGGCCAAGACTGTGGGCTTCTTGGGGATAATGTCCCACAACTCCGGGTTAGGAGGACCTAGAGCATAGGGGCGAAGCCGGATCAGGTCTTCAGTGCCGTTGTTCCGAACATAAAAGAAGGTCTGGGCCCATCCTTTGCAGGAATCTAGCCCGGTAACCCAAGGAAAGACGGAGAGCCTCTAGGGTGAAATGGACGCAGCGCCGAACTGCGTAAGCTGCTTGTCCTCCGGGTCAAGCTGAATATTCGGAATTTCGTTGCGACGAAGGCCAAAGAACCGGATCCATAGCTCTTTTGTGGGCCATAATCCGGCATAGCCTTCGATCGTGGAGGCGAAAGCAGAGAGATGTGATAGCGTTGGCAGGAAGGTGGTGCGGCTGGAGTTCATAGGTGTTCAACCAATCATGGAAGAAATCACTAACTGGCAAACCGAACCCCCGCTGGAAATGCGACAAGAACACCACATACTCACCCGGATTGGGTGAGGGGGCAAGTTCGGCGGAGGCGAGACGTGCGGTGACACCTGCGGGGATGCGCCTCGTGCGGTAGAGCCAGTCCAGGTCATCCTGGCAGACCCAGGAGCCAGCCCACGCACATGATCCGCGTCGCGTGTCCTCCTCCATCTCACGCTTTCGGCGAGCTCTTCTTCTGTCATCTCAAGTTTGCTGCCCTCGCTGGCGCTAGCGGCGGTGGGGGGTAGCGGCCTAGATTAACAGCGACCCGTGGTGGAGGAGGTGCGCAGTGGCGACGGCGACGCGGATGCGTATGGAAGCAGTGCGACGGCGGCGCTGCTACTCAGACACGGTGGTGGCAGCGCTGTCGCGGGACAAGAGGAAGAAGAAGAACTAGAGGCAGAGGGGCGCGGAAGGGGGAAAAGACCCAAGGGGCACACCCCTCCCCTATTTAACCGCTCCATCAAGGAGGAAGTGGGATCGTGTTATGCAGATGTGCCACACGGTGCGGCCGTGTATAAACCAGACGGACCAATCAGCAAAGAGCCACACGGAGGACCATAGGGTGTAGCAGATCCCATGACGTGACACATTGATGCAGTTAATAAGGAGGCAGGCCATACGTGATGTGCGCTATAGTGATAACTGACAATAATGATTATCCTCCACGTGGGGAAGCGTACGAGAGAAGGAAAAATGACCCGGATGAGATTATGGTAACCCGGCCAGCAAGTGAAAACTTGAAATGTGCCAAGGGAAAGTAAACCCATGAGATCCGAGATAAGAGGTAACTCGGAGAAGGAGCACAAAGCTCGGTGAAATTGAACCTGCTGTGGCCTTAGCGGCTAAGGCAACTAAGACCACACCAGCTTCGGGGACTAATGTTGGGGGGATACCCCCGGTTAGGGTCACGCCGGGGTATAAAGGCCGAGTTAGCCGAGGTACGGCAAGGTCAAAGCGAATGCTGGCCGAGTTACCTCAAGGCAGGCCGAATCTCGGGGTAACCCGAACCAGGGGATGTCCACCTAACTGAGTCTCATCCGACTTAAGCCGTAAGCCGGATAGATGAATCTAACTTGTATGCAGGAACAGGTGTGACCGGATCAACTATGATCCGGGTCATAGCAAGCTTCTAGGAGAAGGAAGGAATCTCGTTGGTCACAAGTAACCCCGGTACGCACAGCATGAGCGAAGCGAACAGGGGCAGGACCACCGAGGCGTGGCCGACAGAGGTGACGACACCGATGTCGGCTGACGCAGGCGCCGTAGAGGCTCACGTAGCCTCTGCATGGATGACGCGGGGAAAAGCGACCCGGTCGGCTTGCTATTTTGGGAGGAGGCATATTCCCTGAAATATGCCTCCACGTATGCCCTAAGTGGAGACCTAGCCACTCCTATATAAGGGGGGCTAGGGCCTCTGTAGAAGGGGTTGGTCTCAATTGGGAAGAGCTTACTGTATTGTTCTCTATAGACTAGTTGCGACTTGGTTCCTGTGGGCTAGCTAGCGGGGAGAGTAAGAGAGTACCTTCTTCCTACTCTCTCCAATACAGCTCGAGGAGCACTTGTAATCTGGGAACTGAATCGAATACAAACCTTCTGTGTGAGGAATCACCTCACTATCCCTCCCTGGATTCCCCTAGTGCTATTAGTCCCCACCTTTAGCCTATCCATGGAATCTGCCGTGACACCACCACGACACGGGTTGTTCAAGTGTGCAGGTATTACTACAGATCAAGTTAAGAAGTTATTCTCATTATCGCTGAAAGGAAGAGCTGAGGAATGGTATAAGCTTCTAAAGAATGGTCAAGCTCTTGAATGGGAGGAAATAGTACCTCTCTTTTATTCAAAGTTTTATCCTCCTAGTGAGATTCATAAAGATCGGAATCAAATATATAACTTTTGGCCTCTTGATGGAGAGAGTACAACTCAAGCTTGGGGGAGATTGAAGTTACTAATGCTCAAATGTCCCATTCATGAGCTCCCCAACAATATTATTATCAATAACGTTTATGCAAGGCTCCCTCTACATGACAAGGATTTATTGGATGCTTCTTGTGCTGGATCATTCACTCGCATGGAAGAAGAAGCCAAATGGGATCTTCTGGACCGTATTCAAGACAATGCTGAAGCTTGAGAGAATGACAAAGGAAGAAATTCAGGTATAAATTATGATTATGAATGCATTGAATCTTTTATGGGAACTGATGACTTTCAAAATATTAAAAATGCTTATGGTCTAGACTCTCAAACTATTGCTTCTTATTTTAAGGCTTTTGCTTCTTATATTGAAGTGCCTAAAAAGAAGTGGAATAAGTATCATGAACCTTATAAAGATGTTGCTAAGAGTGTTCCTGCAAGAAATACTAAAGTCTATACTGCTAATCATGTTTTACCTGAACCTTACATTGAGAAAATGCCTTTCCTAGTTAAGATAAAGGAACATTCTTTGATAGCTAGTATGGTTAATGAAAGTACAAATAAAGCGGTTGAACCTGATAAACAAATGGTTGATGAACCTATAATAGAAAATGTGAAAGATTTTGTCACCAAATATGTAGAAGAGGGACACACTATCCTTTGTAAGGATATCCCTAATATTGTTTCACAAAGTAGTGTTATGAGAACTAGTATTCCTGTGTTTTCTGTTAGGATAAGTGATCATTGTTACGATGGCCCTTGTGATAGATATATCATTAAATTTATGCATGATACTGAAAGTTACTATGAGAGAGGGAAAAGTGTTCTTATGCATCTCAATAATATCAAGTTTCCTCGTTTTATGCTTAAAGTCTTTATGATGCGCTTGTTTTGCCTTCTTATGCTTGTGGTTTCTGGTTTCAACAATTTATTTGCTTACAAAGTTCCTTAACATAGGAAGTGGGTTAGACTTAAACGTGTGTATTTTTGCTTCTTAATGCTCTCTTTCACTTCAATTCATATTCCTAAGTGAGCATCATCAAAACTATCATGCCCATCTTAATGGCTATAAAGAAAGAGTTTTTTGGGAGACAACCCAATTTATTTGTGTTTTCAGTTTGTTTTTGTTTTTCTTTGAGTCTTGGAAGTTATTACTTTGGTAATAACCTCTCCTTATCCTTTTTGTTTGGTTCATGTGTCAAGATCAACCTCTAATGAGAGAGAAGTAAGATTTGGGGAAGTTGGTGTCCCGAAACAGATTTTTGTGCTTCACCGTAAAAAATCGTGAGAGATTTATTTATGTCGGTTTGATCTGTAATTTTTTGTGATTCTGACCCAGGTTGTTATTTAACTTTAGTTAGTTTTGCACTTTTTGATTTGAGCAACAGAAGATTTTCTAAAAAATTGATCTTTACCTGCTGGTCTGTTTCGACAGATTTTGCCACTCTTGCATTTGCTTCTTTATTCGATTTCCTTTTTGAATTCTTTTTGGGTTTTCGGAAGGATTTTCTACAAGTAGCTTATGTTTTGATGGATTTCAGTTGAAATTGAACGCAAAAAGGTTTATTACCTTGTATGCACTAATGTTGCTAATGAGAACTGTGTGAAGTTTTGTGTGAAAGAAATTTCCAGGTTAGTGGAGAAAATGTTGTCAAAAGAAAGAGAAAGGTTTCATGACTCAAGTAATATGTGTATGAAGATGAAGATGAAGATATTGATGATATTCAAGTGGTAACTCCGAAAGAATCTACTAAATGCCAAATTCAGAGACCTGCAGAGTCCGTTTTCGAATAGGTAACAGTTCTGGTAAGAAAAGTTCCACGAAAGATCTGTCTAGTTATATTTTTGTAGTTTTTATACAATAAGGAAAGAAACAAAACGAAAGAGGGACGGAAACGGGGCCAGGGTGGCTCACACCACCCTGTGGCGCGGGCCCTCCCCTGGCCGCGCCACCAGGTGGTGAGGCAACCTCGGCCTCCGTCTCCGACCCGTTTTCTCCCAGTACCTTCCTTTTGGTGTGAAACTTTGTAATATATAATCGCCCGGATCCCCCGAGGTTCGTATATCATGTTTTCGTCGTGTTTTTTTTCTGATCTATTTCTGCCAGGAACTATTCTTGAAAGTTTAGAAGCACAATGGTGTCTGCCAAGGATAAGGGGAAGGAGCCTATGGAGGAAGATCTCCAAGACCCCGGGCAGAAGAAGGAGATCAAGAGTGAAGGTGAAGAGGAGATAAGCAAGACCAACATCTGCACACTGGCACTACCATTGGAAGCATTAGAGTGTTGGCAAGATCTGTCAGGGTCAGGAGGACTGCACGGATGTCAACTAGAGGGAAAACTCCGTGTCACTGTTTAGCTCCACGGGAAAGAAGACTCCAAGAAGGAAGAGTGGAAAAAGAATCACAAGAGCTGGGATCCACAATCTGACATGATCATGCACCGCATCGAGCACAACTCGGAGTTGATTCGTACTCTCACCTTCGAGGTTGAGGACTTGGGGAAATTGATCAAAGATCTCATCAAGAGAACACCACCACCACCTAAGGAGTAATTCGTCATCAGGTTTGGCATCCCCTTGGTTTGTTCCAAGATTGGGGGAGTGTCGTGGTATCTGATGTCTACGCACTTATATTCTTGTAGACAGTTGTTGGGCCTCCAAGTGCAGAGGTTTGTAGAACAACAGCAAGTTTTCCCTTAAGTGGATCACCCAAGGTTTATCGAACTCAGGGAGGAAGTGGTAAAAGGTATCCCCTCTCAAGTAATCCTGCAATCAAGATACAAGAAGTCTCTTGTGTCCCCAATACACTTGTCAGGTGTATAGGTGCACTAGTTCGGCAAAGAGATAGTGAAATACAAGTGGTATGGATAATTATAAGTGGTAACGATGATAGAAAATAGCTTGATGGCGTGTGGTTGATGTGGGAAAAGACTAAAGGAAAACTGAAATAAAGATGGAAGCAAGCAAACATGTAACAGATCTAGTAGCAAACGGTGTTTCAATGCTTAGAAACAAGGCCTAGGGATCATACTTTCACTAGTGAACACTCTCATATAAATATATTCTCTTTATGATACTACTCTTAACTACTCTCCGGTTGGACACTGTAATCGTTGGTAGGGCTATAACAGCACACCTCAAAGTTCATCTTTCCCATCTAGAAACCCCACACTGTCACCTTGAGTACTAAATGAGTCCAACAAACACCACAATTTCATAAAGACATCCAACTCCAAATATAACTCATAACAAGTATTTGTAATCTCTAGCCTAAGTGCCACCATGGTGTGCACGCTGTCACTTTCACACACATGGGGAGAGCAGAGATATAATAAAGCACTTGAGTAGCAAGGTAGATCTACTTGATTACAAAGCTCATGATCACAATATGATCATGCATAGAGAGAGAGAGATGAACACATAGCTATCGGTAGAACCCTTAGCCCCGAGAGAGATCTACTCCCTCCTCATCATGGGAATCAGCAATGGTGATGGAGATGGTGGTGGAGATCGATGGAGATGGCTCCGGGCACTTCTCGTCACAGGTGGAATGAGACTTTCTGTCCCCCGAATCTCCCCTTTGGTGGCGGCGGTGCTACAGAACTTTTCGTGGATTTCTGATTGACTACTTAGGCTTTATGCATCGAAGGCAATATATAGGCGGAAGGAGAGGCCAAGGGGGTGCCGGGAGCGGCCACACCACCCGCTGGCGCGGGCCAGGCCTGGCTGCGCGGCCAGGTGGTGTGGTGGCCCCCTGGCCCCTCTCCGTCTCGTATTCTGGCACTTGATGACATCCAGAAAAATAGGCACTTTGGCTTTTGTCCCGTCCAATTCCGAGAATATTCATTTTCTGACTTTCCTGGAACCAAAAACAGCAGAAAACAGGCAGCTGGCACTGTGGCTCTTGTTAATAGTTTATTCCAAGAAATGATATGAAAAGTACTCCAAAGTTGGAACAAAACACAAGAAAGTGGATAAAACCAAGCATGGAACATCAAAAATTATAGATACATTTGCAATGTGTCAACATCCCCAAGCTTAACTCCTGCTCGTCCTTGAGTAGGTAAGTGATAAAAAGAAAGAATAATTTTTGAGGTGACATGCACCATCATAAACTTGATCAAAGTATTTGTAAAACATTCAAATCTGGGATCATAGTACTTTAATCATAACATGAAAGACAAAGTTCTAGCAATAAGCAAAGAAACGATGATGCAACATGAAAAGGCACAAACAAAAGATTCATGAATAACAATGCTTTGCAAGACGTTTGTTTGTTTCACATAAAGAAAACATAGCATAATAGTATTCAACTTGTCCCTCAATAGAGTAGCAAATATAAATGCATAGGACACCTTCAAAGTTCAGAAGAGTGACTAGATACAATAGTTTCAAACAAGCAATATCAAGTTATGCATCAATCAACTAGTCTTGGGACAATGCACATAGAACTAAGAATGGCCACTATGCTCTCAAAGTAGGTGCATAAAGATAGAAGGTGGAGACTCAATATAATGGTGGAAGAAAGGCCTTTGTAAAAGGAAGTAGGGATTCAAGTCTCATAAAGAGCTTCCAAAAATTATGGTACTTACAGCTTTCGGTTCTCATTGCCCCTATCATAAGCATCTTTAAGGTGATTAAGGTTAAAGTGACACAACTAAGAGGATATGCTTGACAAGTTATAAACCGAAATCTCATGCACCTTACTTACAAAGACCGATCCTCATGCTACTCAACTTCAGTCACGAGTAAGCTCTTGTCATTGTAAGTACATGTGTATCATTAAGAACCGCCAACGGAGTACCCCTTGCACATGATACGGGAGCTTTCCCATAATCAAAATGACAAGGCAAGCAGACAATGAGCATCTCAGCGATCTTTTTATTTGCTATTTGCATAGGTTTTTATTGAGGATGCTTCATAGAGTGCTCATTATGGTGATGCTGCAAGTTTCCACCATGATTAGGCATGGCTTAGGCTAGCGGCCCAGGCGTTTCTCTAACACACGTACAAACTCCATGATCTTACAAGTTCCACTTTTATTTCATACCGCCGGGATCCATAAGAAAAAGAACATGATATCAACGGGGTACAAAGTACAAGTCCAATGTTGAAAGCGTTCCCTATGAAACATGGTTCTGCTAATTTCAACTTATAAAGCGCAAGCATATAAGCAACAAAGAAGGACCCAATGGTTCAAGTTTATTAGATGCAAAAAGTAAAGTGTGCCATCAAGTTCGTGAGAGCTTTAATCACTAGTTTTCTCATAACAAGTTTAATTTGGAAGGTAAACAAAAGCATGAATATACTTGGAATAGCATAAGCTAGTAGGTAGGTATGGTGGACTCTTTGGAATAACTTGGTTTAGGGAGTTGGATGCATGAGTGGAACTCATACTTTGTTGTGGAGGCTAGCAAAAGACTGGGAGCGACAAACTAAGAGAGCAATAATGGCCATAATCATGCAGAGCGACAAAACATCATTGATCAAAGCATAAAGTGATACTACGAGTTGAAAACTAAATGATCATAAAGGCTATGGTGACTTGAGATAGTCATAACATGGTGTGAGCATGCGCCAAGTCAACCCAAATAAATCATCAAAGGAGAATACCACTATACTATGCTTTAATATGCTAAAACAACGCATGATTCATCCAAGGCACATTAAGCAATATCAATTGTTTATAACAAGTCATGCTCCAGTAAAGAATACTAAGCATAAAGCCAAAACAATATCAAGCATGGCATGACAGAGCATAGGCCACAGTCAAAAACGATCTCTTTTTACCACATAAGCATGAACTTTCCTACTCTTTTCCAAACCAAACCAAACTATTTGCAAACCAATGTATGAAAGAGGGGGTCCAACCAATTTATTCAGCAAACTAAGAAAACTAAGCAAACGAAAGCAAACGAAAAACCAAAACAAAAACGAAAAAGAAGACGCTCCAAGAACAACACAACTGTGCATGAAACAATAAAAATGAAGCGTTTGAAAGAAACCTGGGATTTTTATTGATGAAGAAGGGGATGCATTGGGCATCCCCAAGCTTTGATGCTTGTACTTCTTGGATATTTCTTGGGGTGACATGCGTGGCATCCCCAATCTTGGGCTTTAGTCCATTCTTCATCTCATTACTCATTCCTTCCATACACCTGAAATTTTTCCTTCATACAAAACTTCACACAATCTTTATTAGCAACATTAGTGCACTCAAGATAATAGGTTTTTAGGTTCAGTTCCAACACCAATAAAACTTCCATTAAAAACACAAGCTACTGTAGCACTTCCCTCAAAAATCTCAATTCCCCAAAAGAACTCAAAGAGGAACCAACAAGAAGCAAATGCAGAAAATGGCAGAAATCTGTCAAAACAGACCAGCAGGTAAAGACGAATTTTTTCGAAGACCTTATGTTGCTAAAATAAAAAATTGTTGAACTAACGAACGTTAGATAACAACCTGGGGCAGAAGCAAAAAATTTCACGCCTCAAAAAGACGTTCAGAGATTTTACACGAATTTTTACGGTGAAGCACAGAAATCTGTTTCGGGACAGCAACTTTCCCAATCATTACTTCTCTCTCATTAGAGGTTACTCTTGGCACAAAAAGCAAATAAAAAGGATAAGGAGTGGTTATTACAGAGGTAATAACTTCCAAGACTCAACTAAAACTTTTGGGTTATCTCCCAATAAGTACTTTTCAAAGCCTTTAAGTTAGGCATGATAGTTTGAGAAGATGCTCACATAAGAAATATGAATTGAAGTAAAAGAGAGCATCAAGAAGCAAATTCAAAGCACATTTAAGTCTAACCCACTTCCTATGCATAGGAATCTTGTAAATAAACAAGTCATGAAAGCACAAAGCAACAAGCATAGTAAAGCAAAACAAGTGCAACTTCAAGACTTTCAACATAAAGAGGGGAAATTTAATATTGTTGAGATACATAAAACCATATTTCCCTCTCTCATAATAACTTTTAGTAGCATCATGAATAAAATTCACAATATAACTACCACATAAACCATTATTATCATGAGCCACATGCATAAAAGAATTAATACTCCCCACATAAACATAGTCATTCTTATTAATTGTAGTGGGAGCAAATTCAACAACATAGCTATCATTATTATTTTCATCACCATAATCATCAAATATAGGAGGCATATTGTAATCATAACTAATTTCCTCATCAATAGTAGGTGGACTGAAAATATCATAATCATCATTGCAATCATCGTATATTGGAGGTATAACATCATCATAAGCAATAGAATAGTTATCTTCCCAAGTGTGTTCATTTGTAAACATATCATCATTGGAAGGGTCATGGATAGCACTAATAGTATAGCAATTATTAATATCATCATTTTTTAGAATTGGTACCGAAGAGATTTTCAATATCAAAAGTAGTGTGCTTTTCCCAATCATGATCACTACTATAGGTAATTGGCATAGGAACATCATCGAGTTCAGACTCATCAAAAACTATAATAGGAGCAACATGCTTAGGGGAAAATACCGTTTCCTCTCTCCTTTTCCTCCTTTTCCTCCTTTTCTTCTTTTTCTTCTTCTCTTTAGGAGGGAGAGGCTTAAAAGGAAGCTTCTCCATATACCCTGGTTCATTGTTAGAGACAATAGAAGAAACTTTGGAGGATTCCTCCTTTTCATTAATAAGACCAAAACACATATTAGTCATGTCATATTCTGGTAAGATCTCATCTTTTATAATATTTTGTATATAAGTATTTGTGTGGCAATTATCAAAACAATAAAGATGACAACCATGCATGACACTATTCATATCAAAATCACCCATATCTACCAAAGAGGTTTTTCTTGATAACTCTTCACATCCCAAAAATAATGTAAGTTCATCATGCTGATTAGGAGTGATCATGTCATCACAATACAAACTTGCAGTACTCATTGGATTAGAAGGGCTATTATTATGGCCTGAGCATTGAAAATTGAAATGACCCACTTCAAAGCAAAGTTCACAAATAAAAGGATAAAGGGCACAAACTTTATTACCAAGATCATTTAAAGCCCTATACCACATTCTAGTTTTTTCATTCCTGTGGGTGATACAATATTCTTCTTCAATTTGATTATTCTCACAAGGTCTATGTATTCCACAAAAATTAACATGCTTATAAGAAATAATACTTTCAGAGGTTTGAGCATGTTTATTGCTATCATTAACAACAATTTCATTTTCCATGCAAGTGTCTTTAAAAGGCTCATGATACATGTCCCAATTTTCTTTAGGAGCATTAATATGAGAAGCAAAGGTTTTAAAACAATCAATAAGAATTTGAGGATCAAGACCATATTTAGCATTAAGCTCTTGAAAATCAGCTATTTTAGAGAAAGACTTAATGCAATCATACTCATAGTTTATACCTGGTTCTTTACCTTTGTTGTTATCCCAATCTTCGGTATTGCTTTGAATTGTTTCAAGAAGATCCCACTTAGCTTTGACCTCCTTACTTGTGAAGGATCCCTCTAAACAAGTATCTAGATAGTCCTTGTAATGTCTTGAAAGCCTTGCATAGAAATTATTAATAACAATATTACTGGGGAGCTCATGAATGGGACATTTGAGCATTAGTGACTTCAATCTCCCCCATGCTTGGGCAATACTTTCTCCATCATGTGGATGAAAATTGTAAATGTAATTCCTATCTTTATGAATTTCATGAGGAGGATAAAATTTAGAGTAAAAGAGAGATTCAAGTTCCTTCCACTCCAAATGATGAGGATCATCTAGTAGCTCATACCACTCCCTTGCTTTGCCTTTAAGTGAAATAGGGAATAGCTTCCTCTTAACTTGGTTCATTGAAATACCTGCACACTTGAACAACTTGCATAATTCATGTATAAAGAGTAAATGATCACCAGGATGGACAGTTCCATCTCCAAAATAGCAGTTATTCATAACACGTTCAACAATTTTTATAGGTATTTTAAAAGGGATGCTTTCAGTATGTGGATTTAGAATATCACAAGTATCATCAGAATTACCACATATGGGAGATAAAGTATCATCAGAGCAAATTTTCTTCTTCAAAGCTGGGGAACTAAATAGATCATTTTCATAAAAAAACAACTTCCCCAAGCTTAGAAGTTTCCATAGCATTAGTAAGAATGGTGTTCAAAAGATTCATACTAATAACATTGCTATTAGCATGCAAAGAAAGTTCCATGGGTTTTTTAATTTTCTTTTCAGACAATTCAAGTTCTAAATTAGGAAAAATACTAAAAAGATCTCTAATTTTTTTGTTGTTTTCCATTAAGCCTAACTAGTGAAAACAAGAAACAAAAAGACAAAATTGCAGAATCTAAAGGAAATAACTTCAAGCACACACACCGGAGGATGTGAGTACCTTTTACCTTACCTCCCCGGCAACGGCGCCAGCAAATAGCTTGATGTCTACGCACTTCTATTCTTGTAGACAGTTGTTTGGCCTCCAAGTGCAGAGGTTTGTAGAACAGCAGCAAGTTTTCCCTTAAGTGAATCACCCAAGGTTTATCGAACTCAGGGAGGAAGTGGTCAAAGGTATCCCCTCTCAAGCAATCCTGCAATCAAGATACAAGAAGTCTCTTGTGTCCCCAACACACCCAATACACTTGTCAGGTGTATAGGTGCACTAGTTCGGCAAAGAGATAGTGAAATAAAAGTGGTATGGATAATTATAAGTGGTAACGGTGATAGAAAATAGCTTGATGGCGTGTGGTTGATGTGGGAAAATACTAAAGGAAAACTGAAATAAAGATGGAAGCAAGCAAACATGTCACATATCTAGTAGCAAACGGTGTTTCAATGCTTAGAAACAAGGCCTAGGGATCATACTTTCACTAGTGAACACTCTCATATAAATATATTCTCTTTATGATACTACTCTTAACTACTCTCCGGTTGGACACTCTAATCATTGGTAGGGCTATAACAACACACCTCAAAGTTCATCTTTCCCATCTAGAAACCCCACACTGTCACCTTGAGTACTAGATGAGTCCAACAAACACCACAATTTCATAAAGACATCCAACTCCAAATATAACTCATAACAAGTATTAGTAATCTCTAGCCTAAGTGCCACCATGGTGTGCACGCTGTCACTTTCACACACATGGGGAGAGCAGAGATATAATAAAGCACTTGAGTAGCAAGGTAGATCTACTTGATTACAAAGCTCATGATCACAATATGATCATGCATAGACAGAGAGATGAACACATAGCTACCGGTAGAACCCTTAGCCTCGAGAGAGATCTACTCCCTCCTCATCATGGGAATAAGAAATGGTGATGGAGATGGTGGTGGAGATCGATGGAGATGGCTCCGGGGGCAGTTCCCCGTCCCGGCAGGGTGCCGGAACAGAGACTTTCTGTCCCCCGAATCTCCCCTTCGGTGGCGGCGGCACTGCGGAACTTTTCGTGGATTTCTGATTGACTACTTAGGGTTTATGCATCGAAGGCAATATATAGGTGGAAGGAGAGGCTGAGGGGGTGCCGGGAGCGGCCACACCACCCCCTGGCGCAGGCCAGGCCTGGCCATGCGGCCAGGTGGTGTGGTGGCCTCCTGGCCCCTCTCCGTCTTGTATTCTGGCACTTGATGACATCTGGAAAAATAGGCACTTTGGCTTTTGTCTCGTCCAACTCCGAGAATATTCATTTTCTGACTTTCCTAGAACCAAAAACAGCAGAAAATAGGCAGCTGGCACTATGGATCTTGTTAATAGGTTAGTCCAAGAAATCATATGAAAAGTACTCCAAAGTTGGAACAAAACACAAGAAAGTGGATAAAACCAAGCATGGAACATCAAAAATTGTAGATACATTTGCAATGTATCAGTATCACATCACTATCTTCTACCTTTTTACCTTTTTGGTAGAGTCATATCATGAATAGAGAAGTTATCATGTAGAATGGTTTGCATTATGGAAGTGTCCCTTCTCTCATTAGATATGTATCCCTTGGTGTGAGTTGCCCTTATGGAATATGAATAAGAAGTTCTATCATTTACTCATTTGCATATCTTATATTAGTTTTCAATTCGTGGTTATATGATTGATCTTGTTGCTAGTATTGGTATCACTTTGGGATCATTAAGTTAATTTAGTTGGTTTTGGCAAACCTGGCTCGGTCAGTAGCAACACTATTTTTGAGAGTTGAATGAAAAAGATAAAAGTACTCTAAAGAAAAATAATTTCATCATCTTTCTTCCTTGATTTGCTCATAAGTTTAGTATTCTCTAGTTAAGATCTTTTGTGCTTCCAAGGAAGATTGCATGTTTGTCTTTATCACTTGTATGTTTGTTTGTTTCCTTCAACTCTTATACTTGCTACCCAGCCTTGCTAGCCAAAAACCTGTATCGAGAGGGAGTTCTTCTCGTGCATCCATACCTTAAACCAAACCCATGCCATTTGTGTCCACCATACCTACCTATTAGCACTATTGCTATTCCAAGTAAATTCTTGTTTTTATCTACCTTCCAAATTAAACTTGTTATGTGAAAATTAGTGATTAAAGCTCTCACGAACTTGATGGCACACTTTACTTTCTTGCATTTAATAAACTTGAACCATTATGCCCATCTATGTTGCGTATATGCTTCCGCTTTGTAAGTTGAGAATTAGCAGAACCATGTTGTCATGGGGAACAATTTCAATATTGCACTGGTACTTTGTACCTAGTTGATATCATGTTCTTTTGTCTATGGATGTCGTCGGTGTGAAATGAAAGGGGAGCTTGTAAGTCCATGGAGTTATGCATGTGTGTTAGAGAAACGCATGGGCCGCCGGTCTAATCCATGCTATCATGGTGGAAACCCGTAGCGTAACCATAATGGGCATCTATGAAGCATTCTTCTTATAAAAAAGAGATAGAGATTGAGAAAAAGAAAAAAAGAGACGAGAAAAGAGGAAAGAGAGAAAAAACACCATATTCCCATGGTAAATAAGAAGATTGATGAGATGCCCGTTGTCTGCTTGCCTTGTCATTTTGATATGGGGATTCTTCCGTATCATCGGGCAAGGGGTACCCCATTGGCGGTTCTCTATGATACACATGTGCTTACGATGACAAGAACTTACCGGTGACTAAACTTGAGTAGCATGAGGAGCGGCCCTCGTATTCAAGGGACATGAGATTCTCAATTTACAACTTGTCAAGCATATCCTCATATTTGATCACTTTAACCTTAATCACCTAAAGATGCCTATGATAGGGGCAATTAGAGATGAAAGCTAATAAGTATCATAATTTTTGGGAGCTCTTTATGAAACTTCAAATCCCTGCTTCCCTCTGTGAAGGGCCTTCCTTTTACTTTTTAGTTGAGTCATTAAACCTATTCCTCTCTATCTCAGCAAATATTTTGAGTTGTTGTGTTTCATTCATTCATATGATGATTTATTCAATTATGTTTCTTATGTTCCTTGTTTTGCACATTGCTCTTATCTTGGTGTCTACTACTTTGAAAGCTATCATTGAAAATCAGTTATTTGTGAACTCCAGCAAATTATCAACTATTCTTCGACCAAGAGCTAAGTTTGCCATTACCAATTATGATTCACTTTATGTATCTTTATTGTGTTTTCTTTACTTATTGCAAGTTAAGTTATATAATAGTGAGTTGTCTTCTATTATGATCTATGTATTGATGAATGTGATGCTTCTTGTCCGTATTCTTTTATCGACTCTTCACTCCATAAACCTGAGGTCATGTTTATTGAGTTCAGTTTCACTTGGGGACAAGCGAAGTCTAAGCTTGGGGGGAGTTGATACGCCCATTTTGCATCACTATTATATATCATAATTAACTGTTATTCATTGATATATTTCATATTAAGAGGTGATACTCATGTTATTTCATCTGTTTTTGCATGGTTGATGACTTTTGGAGCATGGACCGCTGCAGTCAGGATTCTGATGGAAAATGTGCTGTTTGGAGGCAAAATTCACGAAGATCAGAAGATCTAGGAAAATACATGGAAAATCTTATTTTTCCAGAAGACGAAGGAAGCCACAAGAGGAAGTGGAGATGGGCCACAGGGGGCCAACACCACCCCCTGGCGCGGGCTACCCTAGGCCGCACCACCAGGTGGTGTGGCCGCCCTGGCCCACCTCTGGCTCTCCCCTCTGGCGTATATAATCCTCCTGAAACCCTAATACTCGGGGAGCGACCACAGAAAGATTCCGCCGCCTCTGTGGGGCGAAAAACACTAAGAGAGAAAGATCTCTCCGGCAGAAAGATTTTTGCCAGGGGAATTCCTTCCTGGAGAGGGAAGATCGTCGCCATCAACACCACCATCAAGATGGACTTCATCGGTATCATCATCATCATCACCACCATCATCACCATCAGCACCCTCATCACCATCTCCATATTGCTGTAACAATTGGGTTGAATCTTGCATAGTTCTTAGGGGAAACTTTCCCGGTGTTGACTACTCTTTGTAGTTGATGATATTGAGTGGAACCATTGAATTATTGTTTATGTTCAGATTGTTATACATCATTATTCCATCTCTGATCATGATCCATATGATGTCTTGTGAGTAGTTCGTTTTGTTCTTGAGGACATGGGAGAAGTCATGTTGTTAGTAGTGGAATTGTGTTGAGAAAGATTGAATAGTTTGATATTTAAGTTGTGGTGTACTTCTTCTAGTGGTGTCATGTGAATGTCGACTACATGACACTTCACCTATATGGGCCTAGGGGGATGCATTGTGTATTTGGCTACTAATCTTAGGGGTTGCCGGAGTGACAGAAACCTGAACCCCCGTTAGGAAACCATTGCACAAGGGACGTAAGGGTCTTAGAGTTTAAAGCTGTGGTTAGGTTTCTACCTTAATTACTTTCTTGTACTTACAGATGTTTGCAAGGGGTATAATCACAAGTATGTATTAGTCCTAGGAAGGTCGGTACATTAGCACAGGTTCATCCACACAACACTTAGCAAGCTAAAGAAGATTAATCAACTATATGAAGCGAAAACACTTGACAGTCTTCCCATGTGTCCTCGAGAACGTTTGGTCATCTTAAGTAATACAAGTGGCTTGTCCTTTGCTGAATAAAGGATTGGGCCACTTTCTGCATTTATTCTTATTGTCTTTTATTTACTAGTACTTTATTTACTTGCTTTATCAAAAACCCCTAAAAATCCGTTTGCTAAGTATTTTGCAGAGAATTCCTGATCCATACCACTAGCCAGCACCTTCTATCCCTTGTTGGGTTCGACACTCTTACTTATCAAAAATACTGCAATACACCCCCTATACTTGTGGGTCATCAGATACCGACACGAAGGCACCGCCATCGCTCAACCCGAAGATCTTAGGGTTTGCCCTATAGTAGCATGAGTGAGGTCGACACAAGGTGCATGACGATGCCTTCATCAAGGTAACAACGTGGTAACACCAACATCGCCTACCATTGGCTTGATTTTCACCGACACCTAGGTCTCCCTGCCTCGCGAGATCTGCCAATCCAGCCGCAGGCCGACCACCTTCGACAGAGAAGATGACCACCTCCACCAAACCTAGGGCCTCCGCCCCTAGCACCCTCATGATGCAAAGTAGGGCCCAGAAGACTGATACATCCATTTTGCATCACTATTCTATATCATAATTTACTGTTATTCATTAATATATTTCATATTAAGAGATGATACTTATGTTATTTCATATGTTTTTGCATGGTTGATGACTTTTGGAGCATGGACCGCTGCAGTCAGGATTCTGATGGAAAAGGTGTTGTTTGGAGGCAAAATTCACGAAGTTCAAAAAATCTGGGAAAATATACGGAAAATCCTATTTTTCCAGAAGACGAAGAAAGCCAGAAGAGGAGGCAGAGATGGGCCACAGGGGGCCCACACCACCCCCTGGCGCGGGCAAGCCTAGGTCGTGCCACCAGGTGGTGTGGCCGCCTGCCCACCTCGCTCTCCTCGCGATATAATCCTCCCGAAACCCTAATACTCGGGGAGCAACCATAGAAAGATTCTGCTGCCTCTGCGGGGCCGAAAACACCAAGAGAGAAAGTTCTCTCCGGCAGACAAATTTCTGCCGGGGGAATTCCTTCCCAGAGAGGGGAGATCGTCGCCATCAACACCACCATCAAGCTAGACTTCATCGGGATCATCATCATCATCACCACCACCATCATCATCAGCAGCACCCTCATCACCATCTCCATATTGCTGTAACAATTGGGTTGAATCTTTCATAGTTCCTAGGGGAAACTTTCCCGGTGTTGATTACTCTTTGTAGTTGATGCTATTGAGTGAACCATTGAATTATTGTTTATGTTCGGATTGTTATACATCATTATTCCATCTCTGATCATGATCCATATGATGTCTTGTGAGTAGTTCGTTTTGTTCTTGAGGACATGGGAGAAGTCATGTTATTAGTAGTGGAGTTGTGTTGAGAAAGATTCAATAGTTTGATATTTAAGTTGTGGTGTACTTCTTCTAGTGGTGTCATGTGAATGTCGACTACATGACACTTCACCTATATGGGCCTAGGGGAATGCATTGTGTATTTGGCTACTAATCATAGGGGTTGCCGGAGTGACAGAAACTTGAACCCCCTTTAGGAAACCATTACACAAGGGACGTCAGGGTCTTAGAGTTTAAAGCTATGGTTAGGTTTCTACCTTAATTACTTTCTTTTACTTATGGATATTTGCAAGGGGTATAATCACAAGTATGTATTAGTCCTAGGAAGGTTGGTACATTAGCACAGGTTCACCCACACAACAGTTAGCGAACTAAAGCAGATTAATCAACTATATGAAGCGAGACAGTCTTTTATTTACTAGTACTTTATTTACTTACTTTATCAAAAAAACCCTAAAAATCCGTTTGTTAAGTATTTGCGGAGAATTCCTGATCCATACCACTAGCCAGCACCTTCTTCTCCTTGTTGGGTTCGACACTCTTACTTATCGAAAATACTGCGATACACCCCCTATACTTGTGGGTCATCAAGACTATTTTCTAGCGTCGTTGCCGGGGAGTGAAGCGCTATTGGAGAGTGGAACTGGTAAAGGAAACTTCTACTGTGAGTATTGTTTACTTCTGTTAGTTGCTTTATTTTTGTTATGAAAGGAAGAGCTGAGGAATGGTATAAGCTGCTGAAGAATGGTCAAGCTCTTGAATGGGAGGAAATAGTGCCTCTCTTTTATTCAAAGTTTTATCCTCCTAGTGAGATTCATAAAGATCGGAATCAAATATACAACTTTTGGCCTCTTGATGGAGAGAGTACAGGTCAAGCTTGGGGGAGATTGAAGTTATTAATGCTCAAATGTCCCATTCATGAGCTCCCCAATAATATCATTATCAATAACTTTTATGCAAGGCTCCCTCTACATGACATGGATTTATTGGATGCTTCTTGTGTTGGATCATTCACTCGCATGGAAGAAGAAGCTAAATGGGATCTCCTAGACCGTATGCAAGATAATGTTGAAGCATGGGAGAATGACAAAGGTAGAAAGTCAGGTATAAATTATGATTATGAATGCATTGAATCTTTTATGGGAACTGATGACTTTCGAAATATTAATAATACTTATGGTCTTGATTTACAAGTTATTACAAATTTCTTTAAGGCTTTTTCTTCTTATATTGAAATCCCAAAAATGGGATGGAGCAAGTACCATGCGCCTTATAAAGATATTGTTGACTATGTTCCTGTTGGGAGTACTGAATTTTACACTATTGATCACATCTTACCCGAACTTTATATCGAGAAACCCTTCCCGGATAAGGTAAAGGACCATCCTATGATAACTAGTGTAATCACTAAAAGTGCAAAGACAACTGTAAAACCTGATGAACAAATAAACATTGAACCTGTTGTAGCAATTGTGAAAGACCTTGTCACTAAAAGCGTAGAAGATGGACACATAGTCTTTTGTGAGGATGCTTCTAATATTGTTTCGCATCCTAATAGAACTAAAAAATCTAGTGTCCCTATGCTTTCTGTTAGAATTGGTGATCATTGCTATTATGGTTTATGTGATATTGGTGCAAGTTCCAGTGTTATTCCTTATGAGCTTTACAGAGAAATTATGCATGAAATCAGTCCCTGCGAATTGGAAGAGATTGATGTGGTTATTCACCTTGCTAATAGAGAGACCATCTCTCCAATTGGTATTGTACGGGATGTGGAAGTTCTTTGTGGTAAGATTAAGTATCCTGCTGATTTTCTAGTACTTGGTTCAGCTGCTAGTAAAACTTATCCTATCATTTTTGGTAGACCTTTCTTGAGTACTTGTGGAGCTATTATAGATTGCAAAAGGGAGAAAATCTTGACTAAGTTTGATGGGGAATCTTACGAGTTTAATTTTTCGAAATTTACTAAAGAACCTTGTGAAGAGGAAACCCATAATGAAGATTTTAGAGTTGAACAACTTGCTTCTATTTCTCTTACTCCTAACAATGCTTTACAACAATTTATGGAAGATCATGAAAGTGAAATCTTCATGGAAGAAAGGAATGAGATTGACGAGATTCTTCGTAATCAGCCTAAGATGCTTAAGCATAACTTGCCTGTAGAAGACTTGGGTAACACATTGCCACCTAAAAAGGATCCAGTCTTCGATCTAAAACCCTTACCCGATGATCTTAAATATGCTTACATTGATGATAATAAGATATATCATGTTATTATTAGCTCTAAACTTTCAGGGAAGGAAGAAGAAAGGTTATTGGAGCTACTGAAGAAACACCGAGGGGCTATGGGCTATACCCTGGATGATTTAAAAGGGATTTCTTCTACTATATGTCAGCATGCTATCAATATAGAACTAGATGCAAAGCCAGTGGTGGAGCACCAACGACGTTTAAATCCTAAGATGAAGGAAGTGGTAAGAAATGAGGTACTGAAACTCCTTGATGCTGGTATTATTTACCCTATTACTGATAGTGAATGGGTTAGTCCTGTTCATTGTGTCCCTAAAAAGGGAGGTATTACTATTGTGCGTAATGATAATGATGAGCTTATTCCCCAAAGAATAGTAGTAGGCTATAGGATGTGTATCGATTTCAGAAAGGTTAACAAAGTTACTAAGAAAGATCATTACCCACTTCCTTTTATTGATCAAATGTTAGAAAGGTTGTCTAAAAAGACTCATTTTTGTTTTCTTGATGGATACTCTGGGTTTTCTCAAATTGCTATTAAACAACAAGATCAAGAAAAAACTACCTTTACATGCCCTTACGGAACCTATGCTTATAGACGTATGCTTTTGGTTTATGTAATGCTCCTGCTACTTTTCAAAGATGCATGTCTGCTATCTTTCATGGTTTTTGTGAGGAAATTGTGTAAGTATTCATGGATGACTTCTCTGTCTATGGAACTTCTTTTGATAATTGTCTAAACAACCTTGATAAAGTTTTGCAGAGGTGTGAAGAAACTAATCCTGTTCTTAATTGGGAGAAATGCCACTTCATGGTTAATGAAGGGATTGTCCTTGGGCATAAGATTTCCGAAAGAGGCATAGAAGTGGATAGAGCTAAAGTCGAGGCAATTGAGAAAATGCCCTGCCCAAGAGACATAAAAGGTATTCGTAGTATCCTTGGTCATGCTGGTTTTTATAGAAGGTTTATTAAAGATTTCTCTAAGATATCA
Organism: Avena insularis; assembly: GCA_023614405.1. Lineage (NCBI taxonomy): Eukaryota > Viridiplantae > Streptophyta > Magnoliopsida > Poales > Poaceae > Avena > Avena insularis. The sequence goes on along the minus strand of CM042696.1, from coordinate 85,301,334 downwards.
AAACCCCTCACTAATCTTCTTCAAAAAGATATACCCTTTGTTTTTGATGATGATTGTAAGGAATCTTTTGAAACTCTTAAGAAGGCTTTAACTACAGCTCCTATCGTTCAACCACCTGATTGGAGCTTACCCTTTGAAATAATGTGTGATGCTAGTGATTTTGCTGTAGGTGCTGTCCTTGGGAAATGTATTGATAAAAATTTGAACGTTATTCATTATGCTAGTAAGACTCTTGATGCTGCTCAAAGGAATTATGCAACTACTGAAAAAGAATTCCTAGCTGTCATTTTTGCTTGTGATAAGTTTAGACCTTATATTGTGGACTCAAAAGTCACCATTCATACTGATCATGCTGCTATTAAGTACCTTATGACGAAGAAGGACGCTAAGCCTAGGCTTATTAGATGGGTGCTGCTTTTACAAGAGTTTGATCTACATATTGTAGATGGGAAAGGTGTTGAAAACCCTGTAGCTGATAATTTATCTTGATTGGAAAACATCTCTCTTGACCCTATGCCTGTTAATGATAGTTTCCCAAATGAACAATTGGCTGCGGTAGGGGTAAGCTCGCGAGGGAGCCCTTGGTACGCTAATTATGCCAACTTAATTTTCTCCAAGTATTTGCCTCCAACTTTTACAGCTCAGCAAAGGAGAAAGTTCTTTTATGATTTGAGGCATTATTTTTGGGATGACCCACACTTATATAAAGAAGGAGTGGATGGTATTATGCGAAGATGTGTTCTAGAATATGAACAAAAGGAGATATTGCGTAAATGTCATGGTAGTGCTTATGGAGGACATCATGCAAGAGATAGAACTGCGCAAAAGGTGCTACAATCAGGTTTCTCCTGGCCTACCCTTTTTAAAGATGCAAGAAAATTTGCTTTATCTTGTGATGAATGTCAGTGTGTTGGTAATATTTCTAGATGCAATGAAATGCATATGAACTACTCTCTAGTTATTGAACCCTTTGATTGCTGGGGATTTGACTTTATGGGTCCTTTTCCTCCCTCGAAAGGTTATACTCATATTCTTGTTCCCATTGATTATGTTACTAAGTGGGTAGAAGCCATTCCTACGAAGAGTGCTGACGGGGAGACTTCTCTAAAAATGCTTAAGGATGTTATCTTTCCTAGGTTTGGAGTGCCTAGGTATCTCATGACTGATGGAGGTTCTCATTTCATTCATGGTGGTTTTAGAAAGACCCTTGCTAAATAAGATGTTAATCATAGAATTGCTTCATCTTATCACCCCCAAACTAGTGGGCAAGTAGAGTTGTCAAATAGAGAAATTAAATCCATCTTGCAAAAGACTGTTAATAGATCTAGAAAAAATTGGGCTAAAAAGTTGAATGATGCTTTATGAGCTTATAGGACTGCCTACAAAAACCCTATGGGGATGTCTCCTTATAAAATGGTTTATGGGAAAGCTTGTCACCTACCTTTAGAATTAGAACACAAAGCTTATTGGGCAGTTAAAGAACTCAATAGAGCTTGTAAGCTTGCTGGTGAAAAAAGATTATTTGCCTTAAGTTCTTTAGATGAATGGAGGATTGAAGCATATGAGAATGCTAGGCTCTTTAAGGAAAAAGTTAAAAGATGGCATGACAAGCGAATACTTAAGAGAGAATTCCATGTTGGTGAGAAGGTTCTATTGTATAGGTCTTGTCTCAGATTTTTTGGAGGAAAACTACTGTCAAAATGGGAATGACCTTTCGTTATTGAAGAAGTGTACCGCTCAGGAGCAATAAAGATTTCTTCTTTAAAAGATAACACTACACAAGTAGTGAATGGGCAGCGACTTAAACACTATATTGCTGGAGATTCTTACAATGAAGATGTTGATGCCTTTCAAGTTATAACTCCGGAAAAATTTATCAAGGACCAAATTCAGAGACCTGCAGACTCTGTTTTTAAATAGGTAACAGTTTTGGTAAGAAAAGTTCCGCGAAAGATCTGTCCAGTTATATTTTTGCAGTTTTTAGCCAATAAGGAAAGTTATGAAGTGAAAGAGGGACAGAAATGGAGCCAGGGTGGCTCACACCACCCTGTGGCGTGGGCCCACCCCTGGCCGCGCCACCAGGTGGTGTGGCCACTCTGGACTCCATCTCCGACCCGTTTTCTCCCAGTACCTTCCTTTTGTTATGAAACTTCGTAATATATAATCCCCCGGATCCCCTGAGGTTCGTATATCGTGTTTTCGTCATGTTTTCATTTTGATCTGTTTCTGACAGGTAGAGTCCCAGATTTGGAGCCACAATATCTTCCTCTGGATCAACCAAGGAAGATTTTTTTAGAGGATATCATCAACCCATACATGAGAGAGTTGAAGATTCATCCCAAGGAGTTATTGCTTGAAGACAGGGAGGTCCGGATAAAAGAGGTTCAAGGACCTAAAGGTGAAGGAAGTCTAGAGGACAGGATGGAAGCACTGGAGCAAGAAGTCTTTAGGTACAAGAAGATGGCGGAACGCGAAGTGGATATCATTGATGTGCTCGTCGTTCGACGTAGAGCTCGTTGGGAACCCCAAGAGGAAGGTATGATGAGCACAACAACAAGTTTTCCCTCGGTTATGAAACCAAGGTTTAATCGAACCAGTAGGAGCAAGGAAACACCCCAAAGGTGTTACTAGCTGAGCTTTGGCAGGGCGCACTACGGGTGCTAGTAGCAACGTGGAGACCTACACAACACAACCACAGAAATTTGTCCCCAACTTGCGATGAGGTTGTCAATCTCACCGTGTTTTGCGGAAAATAAAGGTTTAAACGTATCGAATGGAAAGAAGTAAAAGTTTGCAGAAAGTAAACACAAAGCAGTAAAAGATTGTAGATTGTATGTAAAATACAAGGACCAGGATCCATAGTTCACTAGAGGTGGCTCTCCTTAAGATAGATAACATGCTGGGTGAACAAATTACAGCGGGGCAATTGACAAACACCGAGAAAGCAATACATGCATATACTAATCATCTTGACTCCTTTGAGACTTGATTGGGCATTACAACATAATACATAGACCGCCATCCAATTGCATCTATGAATAATAATCCACCTTCAGGTTATCATCCGAACCCCCTCCAGTATTAAGTTGCAAGCAACAGATTATTTCTTTAGGAACTGCGCGTAAAGTAAACAATACGATTGTTCTATGAACATAGGATTGTTGTTTTCTCCCTAGTAGAAACAGCACATCTAGTACCTTAGAGATTTCTGCCACTTCCCCAGATTACCAGAGGCATGAACCCACTATCGAGCATAAATACTAACTCTTGGAGTTGCTAGCATTTACTTGGCCAAGCTAGCTACTAACAAGGGAAAGCATGCAAGATCACAAATAACAAAGACATGATATAATCAATAATCAATCTGAAATAGCATCTCAATATCCATCGAATCCCCGCAAACACAACATGTAGAATTACAAATAGATGATCTTGATCATGAACGGAGCTCACAAGATCTAAACATGAAAGAACAAAGGAGGAGAACCAGCCATCTAGCTACTACATGGATCCATAGTCCAAGGATGAACTACTCACGCATCACACCGGAGGCTTGCATGGTGATGAAGAAGGCCTCCAGGGTGAATTCCCCTCTCCGGCAGGGTGCCGGGAAGAGCTTCAGATCCCTCCCGATCTAGGGATAGAGATGACGGCGGCTACAGACTCTTTCGTGGATTTTGATCGGGCCCTTAGGGTTTTCGTCCCGAGGGCAATATATAGGCGGAAGGAGAGGCCGAGGGGGTGTCGGGAGCCACCACACCACCCCCTGGCGCGGGCCCAGCCTGGCCGCGCGGCCAGGTGGTGTGGCCAGCCCCTGGCCCTTCTCCGTCTCGTATTCTGGCACTTGATCCCTTCCAGAAAAATAAGCACTTTGGCTTTTGTCCCGTCCAATTCCGAGAATATTCATTTTCTGACTTTCCTAGAACCAAAAACAGCAGAAAACAGGCAATCTTTGTGGCTCTTGTTAATAGGTTAGTCCAAGAAATCATATGAAAAGTACTCCAAAGTTGGAACAAAACACAAGAAAGTGGATAAGACCAAGCATGGAACATAAAAAATTATAGATACATTTGCAATGTATCAACATCCCCAAGCTTAACTCCTGCTCGTCCTCGAGTAGGTAAGTGATAAAAAGAAAGAATAATTTTTGAGGTGACATGCACCATCAAAGACTTGATCAAAGTATTTGCAAAACATTCAAAGCTGGGATCATAGTACTTCAATCATAACATGAAAGACAAAGTTCTAGAAATAAGCAAAGAAACCATGATGCAACATGAAAAGGCACAGACAAAAGATTCATGAATAACAATGCTTTGCAAGACGTTTGTTTGTTTCACATAAAGAAAACATAGCATAATAGTATTCAGCTTGTCCCTCAATAGAGTAGCAAATATAAATGCATAGGACACCTTCAAAGTTCATAAGAGTGACTAGATACAATAGTTTAGAACAAGCAATAACAAGTTATGCATCAATCAACTAGTCTTGGGACAATGCACATAGAACTAAGAATGGCCACTATGCTCTCAAAGTAGGTGCATAAAGATAGAAGGTGGAGACTCAATATAATGGTGGAAGAAAGGCCTTTTGTAAAAGGAAGTAGGGATTCAAGTCTCATAAAGAGCTTCCAAAAATTATGGTACTTGTAGTTTTCAGCTCTCATTGCCCCTATCATAAGCATCTTGAAGGTGATTAAGGTTAAAGTGACACAACTAAGAGGATATGCTTGACAAGTTATAAACCGAAATCTCATGCCCCTTACTTACGAAGACCGATCCTCATGCTACTCAACTTCAGTCATGAGTAAGCTCTTGTCATTGTAAGTATATGTGTATCATTAAGAACCGCCAACGGGGTACCCCTTGCACATGATACAGGAGCTTTCCCATAATCAAAATGACAAGGCAAGCAGACAATGAGCATCTCAGCGATCTTTTTATTTGCTATTTGCATAGATTTTTATTGAGGATGCTTCATAGAGTGCTCATTATGGTGATGCTGCAAGTTTCCACCATGATTAGGCATGGCTTAGGCTAGCGGCCCAGGCGTATCTCTAACACACATAAAAACTCCATGATCTTACAAGTTCCACTTTTATTTCACACCGCTGGGATCCGTAAGCAAAAGAACATGATATCAACGGGGTACAAAGTACAAGTGCAATGTTGAAAGCGTTGCCCATGGTACATGGTTCTGCTAATTTCAACTTATAAAGCGCAAGCATATACGCAACAAAGAAGGACCCAATGGTTCAAGTTTATTAGAGGCAAAAAAGTAAAGTGTGCCATCAAGTTCGTGAGAGCTTTAATCACTAGTTTTCTCATAACAAGTGGAAGGTAAACAAAAGCATGAATATACTTGGAATAGCATAGGATAGTAGGTAGGTATGGTGGAATCTTTGGAATAACTTTGTTTAGGGAATTAGATGCATGAGTGGAACTCATACTTTGTTGTGGAGGCTAGCAAAAGACTGGGAGCGACAAACTAAGAGAGCAATAATGGCCATAATCATGCAGGGCGACAAAACATCATTGATCAAAGCATAAAGTGATACTACAAGTTGAAAACTAAAGGATCATAAAGGCTATGGTGACTTTGGATAGTCATAACATGGTGTGAGCATGTGCCAAGTCAACCCAAATAAAGCATCAAAGAAGAATACCACTATAATATGCTTTAATATGCTAAAACAACGCATGATTCATCCAAGGCACATTAAGCAATCTCAATTGTTTATAACAAGTCATGCTACAACAAAGAATACTAAGCATAAAGCCAAAACAATATCAAGCATGTCATGACAAAGCATAGGCCACATTCAAAAACGAGCTCTTTTTACCACATACGTATGGCTTTCCTACTCTTTTCCAAACCAAACCAAACTATTTGCAAACCAAAGTATGAAAGAGGGGGTCCAACCAATTTATTTAGAAAACTAAGCAAACCAAGCAAAATAAAAACCAGAACGAAAACGAAAAAGAAGACGCTCCAAGAAAAACACAACTGTGCATGAAACAATAAAAATGAAGCGTTTGGAAGAAACCTGGAATTTTTATTGATGAAGAAGGGGATGCCTTGGGAATCCCCAAGCTTTGACGCTTGTACTTATTACATATTTATTGGGGTGACACACGTGGCATCCCCAAGCTTGAGCTTTAGTCCATCCTTCATCTCATTACTCATTCCTTCCATACACCTGAAATTTTTCCTTCATACAGAACTTCACACAATCTCATTAGTAACATTAGTGCACTTAAGATAAATAAGTCTTAAGGTTCAGTTTTAACACCAAATAAACTTCCATTAGAACACTAGCTACTGTAGCACCTCCTTCAAAAAGCTCAATTCCCCAAAAGAACTCAAAAAGGAACCCACAAGAAGCAAATGCAGAAAATGTCAGAAATCTGTCAAAACAGACCAGCAGGTAAAGCCGAATTTTTTCGAAGACCTTCTGTTGCTCAAATCAAAAAGTGTTGAACTAACGAAAGTTAGATAACAACCTGGGGCAGAAGCACAAAAATTCATGCCTCAAAAGTACGTTCAGAGATTTTACACGAATGTTTACGATGAAGCATATAAATCTGTTTCGGGACAGCAACTTTCCCAATCATTACTTCTCTCTCATTAGAGGTTACTCTTGGCACAAAAAGCAAATAAAAATGATAAGGAGTGGTTATTACTGAAGTACTAACTTCCAAGACTCATCTAAAACTTTTGGATTATCTCCCAATAAGTACTTTTCTTTAACGCCTTTAAGTTAGGCATAAGAAGCAAGAAAAAGAATCAAGTGTTCTCAAATAAAGAAGCATTAAGATTAATACCAGAAGCATTAGTCCATCCTTCATCTCATTACTCATTCCTTCCATACACCTGAAATTTTTACTTCATACAAAACTTCACACAATCTTTATTAGCAACATTAGTGCACTCAAGATACTAAGTCTTTAGGTTCAGGCCTAACACCAATAAACTTCAATTAAAACACTAGCTACTGTAGCACTTCCCTCAAAAAGCTCAATTCCCCAAAAGAACTCAAAAAGGAACCAACAAGAAGCAAATGCAGAAAATGGCAGAAATCTGTCAAAACAGACCAGCAGGTAAAGACGAATTTTTTCGAAGACCTTCTGTTGCTCAAATCAAAAAGTGTTAAACTAACCAAAGTTAGATAACAACCTGGGGCAGAATCACAAAAAATGACAGATCAATACGGCATACAGAGATCTCTCACGAATTTTTACGGTGAAGCACAAAAATCTGTTTCGGGATAGCAACTTTCCCAATCATTACCTCACTCTCATTAGAGGTTACTCTTGGCACAAAAAAGCAAATAAAAAGGATAAGGAGCGGTTATTACTGAAGTAATAACTTCCAAGACTCATCTAAAACTTTTGGGTTATCTCCCAATAAGTACTTTTCTTTAACGCTTTTAAGTTAGGCATAAGAAGCAAGAAAAAGGATCAAGTATTCTCAAATGAAGAAGCATTAAGATCAATACCAGAAATATTTTCAACAAGGCAAGGTATATCATCCAAGTAAGTTCTAGAGGATCCTTTCTCAATGCTCTTGGGTTCACTATTCTCATCAAAAGGGTTTGCAGGAACAATTCAATCAAGATTCTTTTCTATGGCATCATGCATTGCTACTAGTTTAAAGGGTATTGGTATCTTAGGTTCCTCCCCATTAAGTTCGGTTTTGTTCATCTATTCTCATGTACCAACAACATCTACACATGAGCCTAGCATATTGAAACGTTCAAAAACTTTTCTAGCTTCCTTGGCAACATCATAGAACTCCTTAAACAAAGTTTCTAGAATAAAATCCCTCTTTTCAGGGTCTTCAATTTCCTTAAGCTTAAGAAACATTACTTGCATTAAGGGGTTGAGGTTAACAAACCTAGCTTCTAACATGTGAATTAAAGAAGCTGCAGCAATCTCATAATTTGGAGCAAGTTCTACAAGGGGTCTATCCTCGGTATCTTCATGTTTGCTAACATGATTAAAGAATTCTTCAATATTATCTTTCCCAATTATAGAACCACTACCAATTGAAAGGTCTTTCAAGGTGAATATAGGGATCAACATGGTGAGCTAAGGAAGAGGTGACAACTAAAGGAGACTTAATTTTTTTTGTGTTTTTGATAAAGAAGGCAAACTAGTAAAACTAATTTTTTTGTGTTTTTGAATAACAAAACAAGCAAACAAAGCAAAAAGAAAACTAAGCAAAACAAAAACAAAAAAGTAAAGAGATTGGTTATGAGGGACTCCCCTTGTGAAGATGTCCTTGACTCTCCGGCAACGGCGCCAGAAAATCTTGATGTGCTCGTCGTTCGATGTAGAGTTTGTTGGGAACCCCAAGAGGAAGGTATGATGAGCACAACAACAAGTTTTCCCTCGGTTATGAAACCAAGGTGTAATCGAACCAGTAGGAGCAAGGAAACACCCCAAAGGTGTTACTAGCTGAGCTTTGGCAGGGCGCACTACCGGTGCTAGTAGCAACGTGGAGACCTGCACAACACAACCATAGAACTTTGTCCCCAACTTGCGATGAGGTTGTCAATCTCACCGTGTTTTGCGGAAAACAAAGGTTTAAACGTATCGAATGGAAAGAAGTAAAAGTTTGCAGAAAGTAAACACAAAGCAGTAAAAGATTGTAGATTGTATGTAAAAGACAAGGACCGGGATCCATAGTTCACTAGAGGTGGCTCTCCTTAAGATAGATAACATGCTGGGTGAACAAATTACAGCGGGGCAATTGACAAACACCGAGAAAGCAATACACGCATATACTAATCATCTTGACTCCTTTGAGACTTGATTGGGAATTACAACATAATACATAGACCGCCATCCAACTGCATCTATGACTAATAATCCACCTTCAGGTTATCATCCGAACCCCCTCCAGTATTAAGTTGCAAGCAACAGATTATTGCTTTACGAACTGCGTGTAAAGTAAACAATACGAGTGATCTATGAACAAAGGATTGTTGTTTTCTCCCTAGTAGCAACAACACATCTAGTACCTTAGAGATTTCTGTCACTTCCCCAGATTACCAGAGGCATGAACCCACTATCGAGCATAAGAAAATGACTCTTGGAGTTGCTAGCATCTACTTGGCCAAGATAGCTACTAACAACGGAAAGCATGCAAGATCACAAATAACAAAGACATGATATAATCAATAATCAATCTAAAATAGCATCTCAATATCCATCGGATCCCCGCAAACACAACATGTAGAATTACAAATAGATGATCTTGATCATGAACGGAGCTCACAAGATCTAAACATGAAAGCACAAAGGAGGAGAACCAGCCATCTAGCTACTACATGGATCAGTAGTCAAAGGATGAACTACTCACGCATCACACCGGAGGCTTGCATGGTGATGAAGAAGTCCTCCAGGGTGAATTCCCCTCTCCGGCAGGGTGCCGGGAAGATCTTCAGATCCCTCCCGATCTAGGGATAGAGATGACGGTGGCTACAAACTATTTCGTGGATTTTTGATCGGACCCTTAGGGTTTTTGTCCCGAGGGAAATATATAGGCGGAAGGAGAGGCCGAGGGGGTGCCGGGAGCCACCACACCACCCCCTGGCGCGGGCCCAGCCTGGCCGCGCGGCCAGGTGGTGTGGCTGGCCCCTGGCCCTTCTCCGTCTCATATTCTGGCACTTGATCCCTTCCGAAAAAATAAGAACTTTGGCTTTTGTCCCGTCCAATTCCGAGAATATTCATTTTCTGACTTTCCTGGAACCAAAAGCAGCAGAAAACAGGTAGCTGGCACTGTGGCTCTTGTTAATAGGTTAGTCCAAGAAATCATATGAAAAGTACTCCAAAGTTGGAACAAAACACAAGAAAGTGTATAAAACCAAGCATGGAACATCCAAAATTATAGGTACATTTGCAATGTATCAATCATCCATAAGATTTGTTCCAAACTCATAACCGAGCACCAAGAGGAGATTGCTGAGCTCCAGGATGAAGTCCTCTCACTCTGCCAAACAACCAACGAACTGCAAGCACAGCTCTACGACATTCAAAATCAAAACTGTGAGTATGAGGTTAGGTTTAAACGCATAAGTGCTGCTGCAAGTTTCAGGATGCTAGAGACCACGATGTCCTTTGTTGATGGGAAGCCCTTACCCTGGAAGTCGGACGATGATGAGAGGATACCACCACCACCAAAGGAGTTGTTCGTCATCAGGTTTGGCATCCCATTGGTTTGCTCCAAGCTTGGGGGAGTGCCGTGGTATCACATCACTATCTTCTATCTTTTTACCTTTTTTAGTAGAGTCATATCATGAATAGAGAAGTTATCATGTAGGATGGTTTGCATTATGGAAGTGTCCCCTCTCTCGTTAGATATGTATCCCTGGGTGTGAGTTGTCGTTATGGAATATTAATGAGAAGTTCTATCATTTACTCTTTTGCATACCTTATATTAGTTTTCAATTCGTGGCTATATGATTGATCTTATTGTTGGCGGTTCTTTATGATACTCCCGTATCATGTGCAAGGGGTACCCCGTTGGCGGTTCTTTATGATACACATGTACTTACAATGACAAGAGCTTACTCGTGACTAAAGTTGAGTAGCATGAGGTTCGGTACTTGTAAGTAAGGGGCATGAGATTTCAACTTATAACTTGTTAAGCATATCCTCTTAGTTGTGTAAGTTTAACCTTAATCACCTAAAGATGCCTATGATAGGGTCAATGAGAGCTGAAAGCTAATAAGTACCATAATTTTTGGGAGCTCTTTATGAAACTTGAAATCCCTGCTTCCCACTACGAAGGGCCTTTCTTTTGCTTTTTAGTTGAGTCAGTAAACCTATTCCTTTCTATCTCAGCAAGTATTTTGAGTTGTTGTGTTTCATTCATTCAAATGATGATTTATTCAAATCATGTTTCTTATGTTCCTTGTTTTGCACATTGCTCTTATCTTGGTGTTTACTACTTTGAAAGCTATCATTGAAAATTAGTTATTTGTGAACTCCAGCAAATTATCAACTATTCTTCGACCAAGAGCTAAGTTTGCCATTACCAATTATGATTCAGTTTATGTATCTTTATTGTGTTTCCTTTAGTCATTGCAAGTTGAGTTAGATAATAGTGAGTTGTCTTCTACTATGATCTATGTATTGATGAATGTGATGCTTCTTGTCTGTATTCTTCTATCGACTCTTCACTCCATAAACCTGAGGTCATGTTTATTGAGCCCAGTTTTGCTTGGGGACAAGCGAAGTCTAAGCTTGGGGGGAGTTGATACGTCCATTTTGCATCACTATTCTATATCATAATTCACTATTATTCTTTGATATATTTCATATTAAGAGATGATACTTATGTTATTTCATCTGTTTTTGCATGGTTGATGACTTTTAGAGCATGGACCGGTACAGTCAGGATTCTGATGGAAAAGGTGTTGTTTGGAAGCAAAATTCGTGAAGATCAGAAAATCCGGGAAAATATACGGAAAATCCTATTTTTCCAGAAGACGAAGGAAGCTAGAAGAGGAGGCAGAGATGGGCCACAGGGGATCCACACCACCCCCTGGCGCGGGCAAGCCTAGGTCGCGCCATCAGGTGGTGTGGCCACCCTGGCCCACCTATGGCTCTCCCCTCTGGCGTATATAATCCTCCCGAAACCCTAATACTCGGGGAGCAACCACAAAAAGATTCTGCGGCCTCTACGGGGCGGAAAACACCGAAGAGAGAAGATCTCTCGTGACAGATTTGCCGGGAATTCTTCCGAGAGGGAGATCGTCGCCATCAACACCACCATCAAGCTAGACTTCATCGGGATCATCATCATCAGCACCATCAGCACCCTCATCACCATCTCCATATTGCTGTAACAATTGGGTTGAATCTTGCATAGTTCTTAGGGAAAACTTTCCTGGTGTTGATTACTCTTTGTTGTTGATGCTATTGAGTGAACCATTGAATTATTGTTTATGTTCAGATTGTTATACATCATTATTCCATCTCTGATCATGATCCATATGATGTCTTGTGAGTAGTTCGTTTTGTTCTTGAGGACATGGGAGAAGTCATGTTGTTAGTAGTGGAGTTGTGTTGAGAAAGATTCAATAGTTTGATATTTAAGTTGTGGTGTACTTCTTCTAGTGGTGTCATGTGAACGTCGACTACATGACACTTCACCTATATGGGCCTAGGGGAATGCATTGTGTATTTGGCTACTAATCGTAGGGGTTGCCGAGTGACGTAAACCTGAACCCCGTTAGGAAACCATTCTGTATGGGACGCTGTGGTCTTAGAGTTTAAAGCTGTGGTTAGGTTTCTACCTTAATTACTTTCTTGTACTTACGGATGTTTGCAAGGGTATAATCACAAGTATGTATTAGTCCTAGGAAGGTCGGTACATTAGCATAGGTTCACCCACACAACAATTAGAGAACTAAAGAAGATTAATCAACTATATGAAGCGAAAGCACTTGACAGTCTTCCCATGTGTCCTCGAGAACGTTTGGTCATCTTAAGTAATACAACTGGCTTGTCCTTTGCTGCATAAAGGATTGGGCTACTTGCTGCATTTATTCCTACTGTCTTTTATTTACTCATACTTTATTTACTTACTTTATCAAAAAACCCTAAAAATCCATTTGCTAAGTATTTGCAGAGAATTCCTGATCCATACCACTAGCCAGCACCTTCTGCTACTCGTTGGATTCGACACTCTTACTTATCGAAAATACTATGATACACCCCCTATACTTGTGGGTCATCGAAGACCTCTGGATGACACCGGCCAATGTTGAGGAGGCGAAGATGACCGATCTAGGAACCCTAGATCTCACCACCACCCGTCGCCCACCGCCGAGAGACCACTGCTATTAGAGCTCACCGGCCACCGCCCACCCTCCATCACTGCTACAAATCCGCTTGAGCGCCGCTGCCATTGTCTAGATCTCAAGCCACTGCCGCCATGGAAACGACATGCGTGAGGGCTAGGGCGACAGAGAGGAGGGGCATGCAGGAGGGGGTGGCTGGCCGGGGGCACGGGTGGCGACCTGGTGCGGCGACGGTGGCACCGCACGGGGTCGGGAGGAGGAGCCCCATGAAGGAGAGAGTATGAAACTGTGAATATATATCTTCTAGTGTTCTCTATACATATCCTCATGATCCTCGCCATCCATCATATAAAAACCTTCAGCTTGGTTACTTAGTGCTCATACCTATTCCTTCTCATGCTTTCATTCCCAATTAAGAGTTTGGTGTGAGCATCCCAAGATTCCTTAGCAGTGCTAAGATGTTCTATGTGTGGCATGTCCTTGGGACCCACACTGAGCTGCATCATGTGTAAAGCCATTGCATTGAGTTGGTTGTCCACAACTTCTCTTCTTGTCAAATTGGTGGAATCTCCAATGTGGAGGCCTTCTTCAATAATCCTCCAAAGCTCAATAGACGAACTGCACACATGAGATTTCATTTGAATTGACATTGATTAAAAGAAGATGCAGTAAGCTTGGGTGGATCACCCCTATTGTTTATATGAGGGTGAGGGATTGGTGGGTCGGGAGAATATAAGTAAGAAACCTCATTATAGTCCTTCTTACCACCTCCCTTTTTGGAGGAGGATCCATTATGTTTATCACCTACATACCACCTCGTCTTCCTTGGAGTCAGCATTATCTTTGTCCTTAGAGAGCGGAGTGGTGACCTCAAAGATAGATGGAGGTGGGGCTGTAGATGGAGAGAGACGAGCAATCATTTGATGCATTTCTTCCATTTTGGCCTCTATGGATTTCAACAAGGTTGTTTCCAACGTCTTGAGATCATCCATAGTTACCTTGTCCACAACCTCACTACCATCTCCTTTAGTGCCCATAATCTCTTAGGTGGTAAAGCATGAATAAAGAGTCGAGGCTCTGATACCAATTGAAATGGATCTTATGGGCACCTAGAGGGGGGTGAATAGGTGCTACTTCAAATTTTAGTTCTTTTTCAATTTTAGGCTTGACACAAATGTAAATTCTCTAGGTATGCAATTACAAGAATTTTGCTATATGCAAACCTAACTACTAAGTGTGTAAATAGGAGCGAGGAAACCGTAGTGGAGCACGCGGAGACACGGGGATTTGTTTGACCGCAGTTCCTTCCTTGTTAAGGGAAGTACATCTATATTGGAGGGGAGGGTGGTTCTAAGAACACCACGCCACAATAGGCCTCACCCTATTCTCCGATGGATCTCCACACCAAAGGCCTGATCCACCTTTCCACTATTGGTACCCTTCGAGGCGGGAACCGGTGCCTTTACAATGCTAGTGGGGCACACATCCACAACTAAATTGGAGGCTCATGTGATGACAACAAGCTGCCACACAAGAACAAGGATTATCAAATAATCAAAACTAGGATCTAGATATTTGCAAGAAATACTAGATCGAGAGTCCTCCAAGTGAATGGAGGGGAAGTTGAGCGCTTGATTGGTGTTGATGAATATCGAGTCATCCTCCTTCAATTCCCCAAAGATCGATGTCTTTGGATGGGTGAAGGTGGAGATATCGCTTGGAACTTGAAGAATAGGTCTAAGCTTTTTCTAATGAATCAAGAGTTCTGGTAGGAGGGATTGATGGGGAATAAATACCCCTGCCAAACATTGCCGTTGGTGAATTTGGGGGTCAGATTATCCGGCCCAAGTGGGGATCGGGTTATCCGATCAGGGCAAAGTCCGCCCCGAAAACAGATTTTCCGGGGGGAAATTCGCCCCATAACACGTGACGTGCCTTCTCGCCCTTTACAAAACTTCTCGGGGGGCGATTATCCAGCCCAGGCAAAAACTCCGGCCCTGGTCGGACAATCTGAAGAATAATCCGCCCCCCCATACCGCATGACGCGCCTTGTCCACCTTTGTCGAATGGGCCAGGCCAGATTATCCGGCCCTTGGAAGGGGCGGGTAATCCGCCCCCACAACAAATGTTTTGGCTGCTTTTCATACGAACAATTATCTGCAACACTTTTTCACACATGAGATGATCCATGGTATTGTTATCTAACACACAAAATACTAGAGATCATGAAATGTTCTTTCAGATGGTATGGAGGATCTCCTCCCCCTCCTTAGCGTCTTCCAAGAGGGAGGATTTTCGTCATAGTGGATGGATGCCTACGAAAGTAGGGTTTCCTCTTAATATATAGAGGTAGAGATGTCTAGGCCATCAGATAGATACCCCTTTGATCCAAGGTGATGCAGCCCGTCCTACGGACGCTCCTACATTTACACCACCAAGTCCCCCAAGAGGACCAATGACCCGTGCCCGAGCCAAGCTCCTTCAAGCTAAGGTGAATTCGCTCCTCTCATCATGTGACTTTGACATACACTTGGATGGCTTGCTACTTCATGCCACTACTCTCTGCATTATCCGGACCTGCATTTAAACCAAGATCGAGATCGACCCCTCAAGTCGCTGCACCTCCGTCTATCTATTCAATGAGTGTCCGCCCCAATCCAGCCGGAGTGTTCGGCCAGATCCAGCCAAAGTGTCTGGCCTACCCCAGCCCCGTCCTAGCGCGGACAATCAGTATGCTACATCAGACTCTACCCAGACACTACCCAGAGTGTCCGGCCACCCCGGACTGTCCGGTCCATTAGACCCGGACTATCCGGCCTGAAGATGGGCCTACGAGCCATAGTTGGGCCCTGAGGCCCATGTACCCCTCTACTTCGCCCAGAACTCTACTTTAATGCCTAAATTACGCCTGAACTTGTGGTTATCCTATATATAGTCCCCCGCCTCTATTGTAAACCCTAGGCATGATATTTGGAATTAGTGGAAATCCCTTTGTGGATCTATCTAGTTCTTGCCTCATGCTCCTTTGACAAAGGAGCACCAAATATCACAAACCTCGTTGGAGTTTGCATTGTGCCTCCATGTTGTACAAGGCCTACGCAACAGAGATCCATAGCCTAGGCGTCAAGATCTCACTGAGTCTCCCATCTCACCGTGCCGGTTCGAGAGAGAGATCCCCAACCGACGCTGATCCTAGGGATTGCGCAGGACCGGTGCTGACTCGTGTATTAATGAGCTCGTTGGGGAACCCCAAGAGAAAGGTATGATGAGCACATCAGTAAGTTTCCCTCAGTTATGAAACCAAGGTTATCAATCTAGTAGGAGCAAGGTGTAGCTAGCTGAACGTTGGCAGGGCGCACTACCGGTGCCAGCCGCAACGTGGAGACCTACACAACACAACCACAGAACTCTGTCCCCAACTTGCGATGAGGTTGTCAATCTCACCGGTTTTGCTGAAAACAAAGGATTAAACGTATCGAATGGAAGGAAGTAATAGTTTGTAGAAAGAAAACACAAAACAGTAAATAGTTTGTAGATTGTATGTAAAAGAAAGGACTGGGTCCATAGTTCACTAGAGTTGGCTCTCCTTAAGATAGATAACATGCCGGGTGAACAAATTACAGCGGGGCAATTGACAAACATCGAGAAAGCATACAAGCATATACTAATCATCTTGACTCCTTTGAGATTCGATTGGGCATTACAAAATTATACATAAACTGCCATCCAACTGCATCTATGACTAATAATCCACCTTCAGGTTATCATCCGAACCCCCTCCAGTATTAAGTTGCAAGCAACAAATTATTGCTTTACGAATTGCGTGTAAAGTAAACAATACGATTGTTCTATGAACAAAGGAATTTTGTTTTCTCCCTAGTAGCAAAAGCACATCTAGTACCTTGGAGATTTCTGTCACTTCCCCAGATTACCAGAGGCATGAACCCACTATCGAGCATAAATACTAACTCTTGGAGTTGCTAGCATCTACTTGGCCAAGATAGCTACTAACAATGGAAAGCATGCAAGATCACAAATAACAAAGACATGATAAAATCAATAATCAATCTGAAATAGCATCTCAATATCCATCGGATCCCCGCAAACACAACATGCAGAATTACAAATAGATGAACTTGATCATGAACGAAGCTCACAAGATCTAGACATGAAAGCACAAAGGAGGAGAACCAGCCATCTAGCTACTACATGGACCCGTAGTCCAGAGATGAACTAGTCACGCATCACACCGGAGGCTTTCATGATGATGAAGAAGGCCTCCAGGGTGAATTCCCCTCTCCGGCAGGGTGCCGGGAAGAGCTTCAGATCCCTCCCGATCTAGGGATGGAGATGACGGCGGCTACAGACTCTTTCGTGGATTTTTGATCGGGTACTTAGGGTTTTGGTCCTGAAGGCAATATATAGGCGGAAGGAGAGGCCGAGGGGGTGCTAGGGTCGGCCAGACCACCCCCTGGCGTGGGCTAGGCCTGGCCACGTAGCCAGGTGGTGTGGTGGCCCATTGGCTCCTCTCCGTCTCATATTCTATCTCTAGATGACTTCCGGTAAAATAGCGACTTTGGCTTTTGTCCCGTCCAATTCCGAATATTCATTTTCTGACTTCCTGGAACCAAAAACAGCAGAAAACAGGCAACTGGCACTGTGGCTCTTGTTAATAGGTTAGTCCAAGAAATCATATGAAAAGTACTCCAAAGTGTGGAAAAAACACAAGAAAGTAGATAAACCAAGCATGGAACATCAAAAATTATGGATACATTTGCAATGTATCAACATCCCCAAGCTTAACTCCTGCTCGTCCTCGAGTAGGTAAGTGATAAAAATAAAGAATAATTTTTGAGGTGACATGCACCATCATAAACTTGATCAATGTACTTGAAGAACATTCGAAGCTGGGATCATAGTACTTCAATCATAACATGAAAGACAAAGTTCTAGCAATAAGACAAAGAAACTATGATGCAACATGAAAAGGCACAAATAAAAGATTCATGAATAGCAATGCTTTGCAAGACGTTTGTTTGTTTCACATAAAGAAAACATAGCATAATAGTGTTCAGCTTGTCCCTCATAGAATAGCAAATATAAATGCATAGGACACCTTCAAAGTTCATAAGAGTGACTAGATAGAAATAGTTCAAAACAAGCAATATCAAGTTATGCATCAATCAACTAGTCTTGGGACAATGCACATAGAACTAAGAATGGCCACTATGCTCTCAAAGTAGGTGCATAAAGGTAGAAGGTGAAGACTCAATGTAATGGTGGAAGAAAGGCCTTCATAGAAGGAAGTAGGGATTCAAGTCACATAAAGAGGTTCCAAAAATTATGGTACTTGTTAGCTTTCAGCTCTCATTTCCCCTATCATAAGGATCTTGAAGGTGATTAAGGTTAAAGTGACACAACTAAGAGGATATGCTTGACAAGTTATAAACCGAAATCTCATGCCCCTTACTTACGAAGACCGAACCTCATGCTACTCAACTTTAGTCACAAGTAAGCTCTTGTCATTGTAAGTACATATGTATCATAAAGAACCGCCAACGGGTACCCCTGGCACATGATACAGGAGCTATCCCATAATCAAAATGACAAGGCAAGCAGACAATGAGCATCTCAGCGATCTTTTTATTAGCTATTTGCATAGGTTTTTATTGAGGATGCTTCATAGAGTGCTCATTATGGTGATGCTGCAAGTTTCCACCATGATTAGGCATGGCTTAGGCTAGCGTCCTAGGCGTTTCTCTAACACACATACAAACTCTATGATCTTACTAGTTCCACTTTTATTTCACGCCGCCGGGATCCATAAGCAAAAGAACATGATATCAATGGGGTACAAAGTACAAGTGCAATGTTGAAAGCGTTCCCCATGATACATGGTTCTGCTAATTTCATCTTATAAAGCGCAAGCATATACGCAACAAAGAAGGACCCAATGGTTCAAGTTTATTAAATGCAGAAAGTAAAGTGTGCCATCAAGTTTGTTAGAGCTTTAATCACTAGTTTTCTCATAACAAGTTTAATTTGGAAGGTAAACAAAAACATGAATATACTTGAGGTTATCATCCGAACCCCGTCCAGTATTAAGTTGCGAACCCCCTCCAGTATTAAGTTGCAAGCAACAAATTATTGCTTTACGAATTGCGTGTAAAGTAAACAATACGATTGTTCTATGAACAAAGGATTGTTGTTTTCTCCCTAGTAGCAACAGCACATCTAGTACCTTAGAGATTTCTGTCACTTCCCCAGATTACCAGAGGCATGAACCCACTATCAAGCATAAATACTAACTCTTGGAGTTGCTAGCATCTACTTGGCCAAGATAACTACTAATAACGGAAAGCATGCAAGATCACAAATAGCAAAGACATGATAAAATCAATAATCAATCTGAAATAGCATCTCAATATCCATCGGATCCCCGCAAACACAACATGCAGAATTACAAATAAATGATCTTGATCATGAGCGGAGCTCACAAGATCTAGACATGAAAGCACAAAGGAGGAGAACCAGCCATCTAGCTACTACATGGACTCATAGTCAAGAGATGAACTACTCACACATCACACCAGAGGCTTGCATGATGATGAAGAAGGCCTGTGGTGAATTCCCTCTCCGTGAGGTCCGGATGAGCTTCAGATCCCTCCCGATCTAGGTATGGAGATGACGGTGGCTACAGACTCTTTCGTGGATTTTTGATCGGGTACTTAGGGTTTTGGTCCCGAATGGAATATATAGGCGGAAGGAGAGGCCGAGGGGGTGCTGGGGTCGGCCAGACCACCCCCTGGTGCGGGCCAGGCCTGGCCGCGTGGCTAGGTGGTGTGGTGGCCCCCTGGATCCTCTCCGTCTCGTATTCTGGCTCCAGATGACTTCCGGTAAAATAGCGACTTTGGCTTTTGTCCCGTCCAATTCCGAGAATATTCATTTTGTGACTTCCTGGAACCAAAAACAGCAGAAAACAGGCAGCTGGCACTGTGGCTCTTGTTAATAGGTTAGTCCAAGAAATCATATGAAAAGTACTTCAAAGTGTGGACAAAACACAATAAAGTAGATAAAACCAAGCATGGAACATCAAAAATTATGGATACATTTGCAATGTATCAACCGGTAGCCGCCGGAGTGAGAAATTGGCTTGTATTGTGTCTTCGTGATGTGTGTGTGTTCAGCGTGTTCTTCGTGTGTGGGTTCACGGTTTTGCTCTCCCCCTCATCCCCACACCTCCTCCGCCTCGATTTCAAGGGATTCGTGAAAGATCGGGTCATCCCCGAGGTTGCCGCGCAACATATGGTATCAAGAGCTTCGTTGCTCACGAATTTCCCCACAAATTTTTCTTCTATCCACCAAACATTCAAAAATCCCCAAAAAAGAACCCCAAATTTGCCTTTGGATCAATCTCTTGATTTGGAGTGTTATTTGTGGTTTTGATCTGACCAAACCTTGTCCTAGGCATTGGTCCAGCTTTCTCCTGCGTTTTCCCAGCCCAATTTGGCCAGTTTTCGCTGATTTGAGGACTTAAGGGGCGGATTTCCGCTCAAGAACACGAGCAGGAAACCCGCACCGGAGTGTCCGGCCTAATCAGACCGGAGTGTCCGGCCCAACCAGATCGGAGTGTCCGTCCATACCGGAGTATCCGGCCCGACATAGCCGGAATATCGAGTCGGAACGCCAGTTTTGACAGTTTTTCGCATTGGCTAATTTCCTTTGTTTGGTCGTGTCCCGTGTGCGTGTCAGCAACTAACAACAAGCTTCCGCATCGACACCTCCGCGCTCATTGACACCATGGCCCACAAACATCCTTCCGCACCACCGATGTCAAGTTCATCATCACCAACGAAGGTATAACTTGCATCACCTTGTTAACCCCTATCTTCCTTTGTGTGTACCTATCCCACAAGAGTGGCTCATCTTGTGTTTGCTTGAGAATTGTGCATTTGTCCTTGGATAGTGAGAGTGCAATAGAAATAGCAAGTGTGAATAGGTAGCATCAAGGGAGAGCAAAAAAAAGAAAGAAAGAAAGAAAAAGATACAAAGAAAAATAAAAAATAGTCTCTCATAGCAAAATAGAGTCTCAAAGCTTGTAAGAAAGAGAGAAAGAAAGAGCGCCCAAGGCAAGTGCACAAATCCGTTGCAAATTTTTCCTCTTTGCAAACGAGCCACGGTCTCTCCTTGTATTGGCACAACACCGAGCATAGTCTTCGTTAGGACATTTTGTTTGCTCATTTCCATAGTCGTGTCAATCCCAACAATCTCCATGTGTGTGTCTATAGTCGTAGGTTCCCGTCACCCCTTTGAGTTGTGGACCTTTGATACATCATAAACGTATCTATAATTTTTTATGTTCCATGCTTATTTTATATCTACTTTCTTATGTTTTATTCACACTTTGAGGTATTTTTATACATTTTCTAGAACTAACCTATTAACAAGATGACACAGTGCTAGTTGCCTGTTTTCTGCTATCTTTGGTTTCAGAAAAGCTAGTAAAGAAATATTCTCAGAATTGGATAGGACAAAAGCCAAAGTCAACATTTTACCCGAAGCAACACGGAGACTGAAGGGGAGACGAAGTGCCACACCAGGGCAGCCACACCTGGTGGCCGTGCGGCCAGGGGGGCTCCACTAGGGGGTGTGGGCCCTCTGGTGCTCCATCGACCTTGCCCCTTTGCCTATAAAATCCTCCTGGGACGAAAACCCTAAGGACCGGATCAGAATTCCACGTAAAGTTCCGCAGCACCGCCACCACCAAAGAGGAGATTCGAGGGACAGAAGTCTCTATTCCGGCACCCTGTCGGGACGGGGAAGTGCCCTCGGAGCCATCTCTATCAACTCCACCGCCATCTCCATCGCCGTTGCTGACTTCCATGATGAGGAGGGAGTAGTTCTCTCTCGAGGCTAAGGGCTCTACCGGTAGCTATGTGTTCATCTCTCTCTATATGCATGATCTTATTGAGATCATGAGCTTTGTAATAAGTAGATCTATTCTGCTACTCAAATGCTTTAATTAATCTCTACTTATCCCCACGTGTGTGAAGTTGATAGTGTGCACACCGTGTGGCACTTAGGCTAAGGTTACATAAATACTTATCATGAGTATAATTTGAGTTGGATGCATCTATGAGATTATGGTGTTTGTTGGAACCATCTAGCGCTCAAGGTGATAGTAAGGGGTTATCTAGATGGGGAATGCAAACTTTAAGGTGTGCTGTTATAGCCCTACATCATCCAACCGGAGAGTAGTTCAGGATAGCATAATGAAGAGAATATATTTATATGAGAGTGTCCACTAGTGAAAGTATGATCCCTAGGCCTTGTTTCTAAGCATTGAAACACCGTTTACAATCAGTCATGTTACATGTTTGCTTGCTACCACTCTTATTTCAGATTGCAATTAGCACTTATTATCATCCATATAACTTGTATTTCACTATCTCTTCGCCGAAGTAGTGCACCTATACACCTGACAAGTGTATTGGGTGTGTTGGGGACACAATAGACTTCTTGTATATTAATTGCAGGGTTGCTTGAGAGGGATACCTTTGACCACTTCCTCCCTGAGTTCGATAAACCTTGGGTGATCCACTTAAGGGAAACTTGCTCCTGTTCTACAAACCTCTGCACTTGGAGGCCCAACACTGTCTACAAGAATAGAAGCGCGCGTAGACATCAAGCTATTTTCTAGCACCGTTGCCGGGGAGGTAAGGTAAAAAGTACTCACATCCTCTGGCTACTAAGCTATCTTCTAGTACTGTTGCTGGTGTGTGAGTGCTCGAAGTTATTTCCTTTAGATTCTGCAATTATATCTTTTTGTTTCTTGTTTTTATTTTCACTAGTTAGGCTTAATGGAAAATAACAACAAAATTAGAGAGCTTTATAGTATTTCTCTTGAGTTAGGACATGAAGTGTTTGAAGAGAAAATTAAAAAACCTATGGCACTTTATTTGTGTGCTAATAGCAATGTTATTAGTATGAATTCTTTGAACACCATTATTGCTAATGCTATGGAAAAGTCTAAGCTTGGGGAAGCTAGTTTTTTTGAAAATGATCTTTTTAGTCCCCCAAGCACGGACGACAAAATTTACTCTGATGATACTATGCCTCCAATATATGATGATTACAATTATTAGTATGATATTTTCAATCCACCTACTATTGAGAAGAAAATTAATTATGATTACAATATGCCTCCTATATTTGATATCATGGTGATGAGAATAATAATGATAGCTATTTTGTTGAATTTTCTCCCACTACGATTAATAAGAATGACTATGCTTATAGGGAGAGTAATAATTGTTTTATGCATGTGGCTCATGATAAGAATGTTTTATGTGATATTTATATTGTTAATTTTATTTTTGATGCTACTGAAAGTTATTATGAGAGATGGAAAAATGGTTTTATGTATCTGAACAATATTAAGTTTCCCCTCTTTATGTTGAAAATTTCGAAGTTGCACTTGTTTTGCTTTCCTATGCTTGTTGCTTTGTGCTTTCATGACTTGTTTCTTTATAATATTATTTTTCATAGGAAGTGGGGTAGACTTAAATTTTTTCCATATTTTCTTCTTGATGCTCTCTTTTACTCAAATTCATATTTCTTATGTGAGCATCATCGAAATTATCATGCCTATCTTAATGGCTATAAAGAAAGAGCTTTTGGGAGACAACCCATTATATTTTTTACTTTCAGTTTATTTTTGTTTCATTGAGTCTTGGAAGTTATTGCCTCTGTAATAACCTCTACTTATCCTTTTTGTTTGGTTTTTGTGCTAAGAATAACCTCTAACGAGAGACAAGTAAGACTTGGGAAAGTTGTTGTCCCGAAATAGATTTGTGTGCTTCACTGTAAAAAATCGTGGAAAATCTCAATACGTCGGATTGATCTGTAATTTTTTGTGCTTATGCCCCAGGTTATGACCCAACTTTTTTTAGTTTTGCACTTTTCAATTTGAGCACCAGAAGATTTTCTAAAAAATCTATCTTTACCTGCTGGTTTGTTTTGACAGATTTCTGCCATTATTTGTATTTGCCTCTTCATATCTTTCTCTTTGAGTTCTCTTTGATAACTTGAGCTTTTAGAAGGGATTGCTACAGTAGCTTGTGTTTTAATGGAAGTTTTACTTGTGTTGAAACTAAACCCGAAGACTTATTATCTTGAATATACTAATGTTGCTAATGAAGATTGTGTGAAGTTTTGTATGAAGGAAAGTTTCAAGTGTAGGGAAGAATAATGTGATGAGATGAAGTATGGACAAAAGCTCAAGATGGGGGATGCCATCTGTGTCACCCCAAGAAATATTCAAGAAGTACAAGCGTTAAAGCTTGGGGATGCCCAAGGCATCCCCTTCTTCATCAATAATCTCAGGTCTTCTTTCAGGACACTTTATTTTTATTACCTTATGCACTATGTGTTGTTCTTGGAGTGTATTTGTTTTTAGTTTTATTCTGCTTTCTTTGCTTAAATAAGTTGGTTGGATCCCAACACACTTATTTTGGAGAGAGACACACCCCGTTATTCATTTCCCAGAACACTCCAGTTTTCACTCGTATTGTTATGTGAGTGTTCTCCTTTGCTAGGACTATGTTTATATTTAGTTTTCTTATTCTTTTGGCTTATAACTTTTTAGTTCTTCTTTTTAGATGGGTGAGACATGCTCTCTGGTATTTATTGATTATTATCTTTGAGAGTTGTTTCAAATAAGTCGATTGCTGTTGGAAAAGAGTAGGAAGTTTCATGCTTATAGTGGTACAAAAGGAACTTGTTTTGACTGTGGCCTAGACTCTATCATGTCATGTTTGATGTTGCTTTGACCTTATGCTTAGTGATTATTGTTGTAGCATGACTTGTTCCAAACAATTGAGATTGCTTAATGTGCCTTGAAAGGATCATGCCTTGTTTTAGCATACAAAAGCATAATATTGTGGTATTCTCCTTTGATGCTTTATTTGGGTTGACTTGGCACATGCTTACACCATGTTAAGACTATGAACCAGTCACCATAGCCTCTATGATCATTTAGTTTTCGACTTGCAATATCACTTTATGATTTAATTAATAATGTTTTGTCGCTTTGCATGATTATGGCCATTATTGCTCTCTTAGTTGGTCGCTCCCAGTCTTTTGCTAGCCTCCACCTATACTAAGTATGAGTTCTACTCATGCATCCAACCTCCAAGAAAACCAAGTTATTCCAAAGAGTCCACTATAAATTCCTATGCATGGTGTGTTACACCATTCCAAGTATATTCATGATTTTATCTACCTTCACAATTAAACTTGTTATGTGAAAATTATTGATTAAAGCTCTCAAAAACTTGATGGCACACTTTACTTTCTTGCACATAATAAACTTGAACCATTGTGTCCATCTATGTTGCTTATATGCTTGCACTTTATAAGTTGTGAATTAGCAGAACCATGATGTCATGGGGAACGCTTTCAACATTGCACTTATTATTCAGTTGATATCATGTTCTTTTGCTTATGGATCCCGGCGGTGTGAAATAAAAGGGGAGCTTGTAAGCTCATGGAGTTTGTATGTGTGTTAGAGAAATGCCTGGGTGGCTAGCCTAAGCCATGCCTAATCATGGTGGAAACTTGCAGCATAACCATAGTGAGCATTCTATGAAGCATCCTCAATAAAAACCTATGCAAATAGCAAATAAAAAGATCGCTGAGATGCTCATTGTCTGTTGCATTGTCATTTTGATATGGGATAGCTCCTGTATCATGGGGCAAGGGGTACCCGTTGGCGGTTCTCTATGATACACATGTACTTACAATGACAAGAACTTACTTGTGACTGAAGTTGAGTAGCATGAGGTTCGGTACTCATAAGCACGGGGCATGAGATTTTCTAACTTATAACATGTCAAGCATTTCTTCATATTTGTGTCACTTTAACCTTAATCACCTCAAGATGCTTATGATAGGGGTAATGAGAGCTGAAAGCTAATAAGTACCATAATTTTTGGAAGCTATTTATGAAACTTGAGTCTCTGCTTCCCTTTGTGAAGGGGCCTTTCTTTTTTTACTTTTATGTTGAGTCTCCATATTCTATCTTTATGCACCAATTGAGAGAGCATAGTGGTCATTTTTGTTTTAATGTGCATTGTCCCAAAATTTTTTGATTGATTCATAAATTTGATATTGCTTGTTTATAAATTATTTGTATCTAGTCACCCTTATGAACTTTGAAGGTGTCCTATGCACTTATGTTTTGATATACCATGAGGGACAAGCTGAATACCACTTTTATTATGTTTTCTATATGTGAAACAAACAAGCGTCTTTCAATGCATTGTTATTCATGATGTTTTGTTTGTAACTTTTCATGTTACAACATAGTTGCTATGTCTTATTGTTTTAACTCTATATTTCATGCTTATGTTTAGAGTACTTTGATCCCAGCTATCAATGCTTTACAAATACCTTGACCAAGATTGTGATGGTGCATGTCACCTCAAAAATTATTCTTTTTTATCACTTACCTACTCAAGGACGAGCAGGAGTTAAGCTTGGGGATGCTTGATACGTCATAAACATATCTATAATTTTTGATATTCCATGCTTGTTTTATATCTACTTCATTATGTTTTGTTCACACTTTGAGGTATTTTTATACATTTTCTTGAACTAACCTATTAACAAGATTCCATTGTGCTAGTTGCCTGTATTCTGCTGCTTTTGGTTTCAGAAAAGCTAGTAAAAAAATATTATTGGAATTGGACGGGACAAAATCCAAAGTCAATATTTTACCCGAATCAACACGGAGACCAAAGGGGAGACGAAGTGGCACACCATGGCAGGCACACCTAGTGGTCGTGCGGCCAGGGTGCTCCATCGACCTTGCCCCTCCTCCTATAAAAGCCTCCCGGGACGAAAACCAAGGTTATCGAACTAGTAGGAGCAAGGAAACAACCCCAAGGTGTTGTCTCCAACTTGGACTCCTGCACAACACAACCACAGAACTTTGCCCCAACTTATAGTGAGGTTGTTAATCTCACCGGTTTTACTGAAACAAAGGATTAAACGTATTGTGTGGAAGATAGTAATTGCTTCCAGAAAGTAAACAGTAAAACAATAAATAGTAGATGGTAGATTGATGGTAAAAGAATGGACCGAGGTCCATAGTTCACTAGTGGTGATTCTCCTTAAGATAGATGACATGTTGGGTGAACAAATTACAGCAGGGTAATTGACAGACACCGAGAAAGCATACATGCATATACTAATCATCTTGACTCCTGATACATTGCAAATGTATCTATAATTTTTGATGTTTCATGCTTGGTTTTATCCACTTTCTTGTGTTTTGTCCACACTTTGGAGTAATTTTCATATGATTTCTTGGACTAACCTATTAACAAGAGCCACAGTGCCAGCTGCCTATTTTCTGCTGTTTTTGGTTCTAGGAAAGTTAGAAAATGAATATTCTCGGAATTGGACGGGAAAAAAGCCAAAGTGCCTATTTTTCCGAAAGTCTTCAGATGCCAGAATACGAGACGGAGAAGGGATCGGGGCCGGCCACACCACCTGGCCGCGTGGCCAGGCCTGGTCCATGCCAGGGGGTGGTCTGGCTGACCCCAGCACCCCCTCGGCCTCTCCTTCCACCTATAATATGCCCTCGGGACGAAAACCCTAAGGGCCCGATCAAAAATCCACGAAAGAGTCTATAGCCGCCGTCATCTCCATCCCTAGATCAGGAGGGATCTGAAGCTCTTCCCGGCACCACCGGGAGAGAATTCACCCTGGAGGCCTTCTTCATCACCATGCAAGCCTCCGGTGTGATGTGTGAGTAGTTCATCCTTGGACTACGGATCCATGTAGTAGCTAGATGGCTGGTTCTCCTCCTTTATGCTTTCATGTTTAGATCTTGTGAGCTCCGTTCATGATCAAGATCATCTATTTGTAATTCTGCATGTTGTATTTGCGGGGATCCGATGGATATTGAGATGCTATTTCAGATTGATTATTGATTCTATCATGTCTTTGTTATTTGTGATCTTGCATGCTTTCCGTTGTTAGTAGCTATCTTGGCCAAGTAGATGCTAGCAACTCCAAGAGTTAGTATTTATGCTCAATAGTGGGTTCATGCCTCTGGTAATCTGGGGAAGTGACAGAAATCTCTAAGGTACTAGATGTGTTGTTGCTACTAGGGAGAAAACAACAATCCTTTGTTCATAGAACAATCATATTGTTTACATTAGACGCAATTCGTAAAGCAATAATCTGTTGCTTGCAACTTAATACTGGAGGGGGTTTAGATGGTAACCTGAAGATGGATTATTAGTCATAGATGCAGTTGGATGGCGGTCTATGTATAATGTTGTAATGCCCAATCAAGTTCCAAAGGAGTCAAGATGATTAATATATGCATGTATTGCTTTCTCGATGTTTGTCAATTGCCCCGTTGTAATTTGTTCACCCAGCATGTTACTATCTTAAGGAGAGCCAGCTCTAGTGAACTATGGATCCCGGTCCTTTCTTTTACATACAATCTATAATCTGTTTACTGGTTTGTGTTTAATTTCTGCAAACTATTACTCCCTTCCATTCAACACGTTTAATCCTTTGTTTTCAGCAAAACCAGTGAGATTGACAACCTCATCGCAAGTTGGGGACAGAGTTCTGTGGTTGTATTGTGCAGGTCTCCACATTGCTTCTAGCACCGGTAGTGCGCCCTGCCAACGTTCAGCTAGCTACACCTTTGGGGTGTTTCCTTGCTCCTACTGGATTGATAACCTTGGTTTCGTACTGAGGGAAAACTTGTTGATGTGCTCATCATACCTTCCTCTTGGGGTTCCCCAACGAGCTCGATATATTTTGGGCCATCAAGCATATTTCCTGGCGCCATTGCCGGGGAGTCAAGGACATCTTCACAAGGGGAGTCCCTCATAGCCAATCTCTTTACTTTGTTATTTTTGTTTTGCTTAGTTTCTTTTTGCTTTGTTTGCTTGTTTCTTTATCAAAAACACACAAAAAATTAGTTTTACTAGTTTGCTTTCTTATTTGAAAACACAAAAAAATGACTACTCTTGAAAACACTAAGTTGTGTGACTTCACTAGCACCAACAATAATGATTTTATGAGCACACCTATTGCTCCACCTGTGCCTGAAGATACTTTCTTTGAGATAAAACCTGCTTTGCTCAATCTTGTTATGAGAGAACAATTTTCTGGTATTGGTAATGAAGATGCTGCTGCCCATCTAAATAACTTTGTTGAACTTTGTGAGATGCAAAAGTATAGAGATGTAGATGGTGATATTATTAAGCTAAAATTGTTTCCTTTCTCTTTGAGAGGAAAAGCTAAAGAATGGTTGAATTCCTTAACTAAGAATAGTATTGATTCTTGGACTAAGTGCAAAGATGCTTTCATTGGAAAATACTATCCTCCTGCAAAGATTATATCTATGAGAAGTGAAATAATGAAGTTTAAACAATCTGATAATGAGCATGTTGCTCAAGCTTGGGAAAGAATGAAATCTTTGGTAAAGAATTGTCCCACTCATGGATCGATCGCTTGGATGATCATCCAAACTTTTTATGCAGGATTGAACTATTCTTCAAGGAACCTATTGGATTCTGCTGCTGGAGGTACCTTTATGACCATCACTTTGGGTGCTGCAACAAAACTTATGGACAATATGATGGTTAATTCTTCTGAATGGCATACTGAGAGAGCTCCACAAGGTAGGAAGGTATATTCTGTTGAGGAAACCTCCTCCTTGAGTGATAAGATTGATATTATTATGTCTATGCTTGTGAATGGGAAAGCCCATATTGATCCAAATAATGTTCCTTTAGCCTCTTTGGTTGCTCAAGAAGAGCAAGTTGATGTGAACTTCATAAGAAATAACAATTTTGGCAATAATGCTTATAGGAATAATTTTGGTAACAACAATTATAAGCCATATCCTCCCAACAATGGTAATGCTTATGGAAGTTCCTACAACAATAATAGGAGTGCACACTCTGAACTTGAAGTAATGCTTAAAGACTTTATTAGTAAACAAACTACTTTCAATAAAACTATTGAGGAAAAACTCTCTAATACTAAAAGAAATATATCATCTTTGTCTGAAGCTCAATCCTCTTTGATCAATAAAATGGCTGATAAACCTGAAACTAATGATAATCCCTTTGCAGCTACTAATGCTATACAAGTAAGAATTGATGAAAATGTTAGACTATTAGCTGAATTACATGCTAAGTGGGAAAGAGAAGATGAAACTGCTAGAAACATTAGTGTTTCTACTATCACCACCACTAGTGTTGAGGCTAGTAATAGTTCTACTACTTTAGGTGATAAATTTGATTTTGATCTTGATGGTTGCAATATCTCTGAAGTTATTAAGTTCCTACAAAAGCTTGCTAAAAGTCCTAATGCTAGTGCTATGAACATGGCTTTTACAAAACACATTACTGATGCTCTCATAAAGATTAAAGAATAAAAGATGAAACATAA
Organism: Avena insularis; assembly: GCA_023614405.1. Classification (NCBI taxonomy): domain Eukaryota; kingdom Viridiplantae; phylum Streptophyta; class Magnoliopsida; order Poales; family Poaceae; genus Avena; species Avena insularis. The sequence continues at coordinate 85,271,030 of CM042696.1, read as the reverse complement.
AGCTTCTATTCCTATAAAACAAGAAGATGGTTGGGAACCCATCATTAATATGAAAGTGAATGACTTTGATTTCAAAGCTTTATGTGATCTTGATAGTAGTGTTTCTATTATGCCTAGAAGGATTTATGATATGCTTGATTTGCCTCCACTTGAAGATTGTTATTTGAATGTCCCACTTGATGATAATGCTAAAAAGAAACTCATGGGGAGTCTTAATGATGTTATTATTATGGTTAACAATGCCTATGTCCCTGTTGATTTCTATGTTTTGGATGTTGAATGCAATGCTTCTTGTCCTATTACTTTAGGAAGACCTTTTCTTAGAACTGTTGGTGCCATTATTGATATGAAAGAAGGCACCATTAAATATCAACTCCCACTCAAGAAAGGTATAGAACAATTCCCTAAGAAGAGATAGAAGATTTCTTTTGCCTCTCCTATGAAAACAAAATTTTGTCTTAATGCTTCTTCATTTGAGAACACTTGATTCTTTTTCTTGCTTCTTATGCCTAACTTAAAGGCGTTAAAGAAAAGTACTTATTGGGAGATAACCCAAAAGTTTTAGATGAGTCTTGGAAGTTATTACTTCAGTAATAACCACTCCTTATCCTTTTTATTTGCTTTTTGTGCCAAGAGTAACCTCTAATGAGAGAGAAGTAATGATTGGGAAAGTTGTTGTCCCGAAACAGATTTCTGTGCTTCACCGTAAACATTCGTGTAAAATCTCTGAATGTCCTTTTGAGGCGTGAATTTTTGTGCTTCTGTCCCAGGTTGTTATCTAACCTTCGTTAGTTCAACACTTTTTGATTTGAGCAATAGAAGGTCTTCGAAAAAATTCGTCTTTACCTGCTGGTCTGTTTTGACAGATTTCTGCCATTTTCCGCATTTGCTTCTTGTTGGTTCCTTTTTGAGTTATTTTGGGGAATTGAGCTTTTTGAGGGAAGTGCTATAGTAGCTAGTGTTCTAATGGAAGTTTATTTGGTGTTAGAACTGAACCTTAAGACCTATTATCTTGAGTGCACTAATGTTGCTAATAAAGATTGTGTGAAGTTTTGTATGAAGGAAAAATTTCAGGTGTATGGAAGGAATGAGTAATGAGATGAAGGATGGACTAAAGCTCAAGCTTGGGGATGCCACGCGTGTCACCCCAAGAAATATCCAAGAAGTACAAGCTTCAAAGCTTGGGGATGCCCAAGGCATCCCCTTCTCCATTAATAAAAATCCCAGGTTTCTTCCAAACGCTTCATTTTTATTGTTTCATGCACAGTTGTGTTATTCTTGGAGCGTCTTCTTTTTCGTTTTTGTTTTGGTTTTTTGTTTGCTTTTGTTTTCTTAGTTTTCTGAATAAATTGGTTGGACCCCCTCTTTCATACATTGGTTTGCAAATAGTTTGGTTTGGTTTGGAAAAGAGTAGGAAAGCTCATGCTTATGTGGTAAAAAGAGCTTGTTTTTGACTGTGGCCTATGCTCTATCATGCCATGCTTGATATTTTTTTGGCTTTATGCTTATTATTCTTTGCTGTAGCATGACTTGTTATAAACAATTGAGATTGCTTAATGTGCCTTGGATGAATCATGCGTTGTTTTAGCATATTAAAGCATAGTATAGTGGTATTCTCCTTTGATGCTTTATTTGGGTTGACTTGGCACATGCTCACACCATGTTATGACTATCTCAAGTCACCATAGCCTTTATGATCCTTTAGTTTTCAACTTGTAGTATCACTTTATGCTTTTATCATTGATGTTTTGTCGCTCTTCATGATTATGGCCATTATTGCTCTCTTAGTTTGTCGCTCCCAGTCTTTTGCTAGCCTCCACAACCAAGTATGAGTTCCACTCATGCATCCAAATCCCTAAACCAAGTTATTCCAAAGAGTCCACCATACCTACCTACTAGCATATGCTATCCAAGTATATTCATGCTTTTGTTTACCTTCCAAATTAAACTTGTTATGAGAAAACTAGTGATTAAAGCTCTCACGAACTTGATGGCACACTTTTTTTTGCATCTAATAAACTTGAACCATTGGGTCCTTCTTTGTTGCGTATATGCTTGCGCTTTATAAGATGAAATTAGCAGAACCATGTATCATGGGGAACCCTTTCAACATTGCACTTGTACTTTGTACCCCGTTGATATCATGTTCTTTTGCTTATGGATCCCGGCAGTGTGAAATAAAAGTGGAACTTGTAAGATCATGGAGTTTGTATGTGTGTTAGAGAAACGCCTGTTCCGCTAGCCTAAGCCATGCCTAATCATGGTGGAAACTTGCAGCATCACCATAATGATCACTCTATGAAGCATCCTCAATAAAAACCTATGCAAATAGCAAATAAAAAGATCGCTGAGATGCTCATTGTCTGCTTGCCTTGTCATTTTGATTATGTGATAGCTCATGTATCATATGCAAGGGGTACCCTGTTGGCGGTTCTTTATGATACATATGTACTTACAATGACAAGAGCTTATTCGTGACTAAAGTTGAGTAGCATGAGGTTCGGTCTTCGTAAGTAAGGGGCATGAGATTTTTTGTTTATATCTTGTCAAGCATATCCTCTTAGTTGTGTCACTTTAACCTTAATCACCTTGAAGATGCTTATGATAGGGGCAATGAGAGCTGAAAGCTATAAGTACCATAATTTTTGGAAGCTCTTTATGAGACTTGAATCCCTACTTCCTTCTATGAAGGCCTTTCTTCCACCATTATATTGAGTCTCCACCTTCTACCTTAATGCACCTACTTTGAGAGCATAGTGGCCATTCTTAGTTCTATGTGCATTGTCCCAAGACTAGTTGATTGATGCATAACCTGATATTGCTTGTTTTAAACTATTTGTATCTAGTCACTCTTATGAACTTTGAAGGTGTCCTATGCATTTATATTTGCTACTCTATAAGGGACAAGCTGAATACTATTATGGTATGTTTTCTTTATGTGAAACAAACAAACGTCTTGCAAAGCATTGTTATTCATGAATCTTTTGTTTGTACCTTTTCATGTTGCATCATAGTTTGTTTGTCTTATTGCTAGAACTTTGTCTTTCATGTTATGATTAAAGTACTATGATCCCAGCTTTGAATGTTTTACAAATACTTTGATCATGTCTTTGATGGTGCATGTCACCTCAAAAATTATTCTTTCTTTTTATCACTTACCTACTCGAGGACGAGCAAGAGTTAAGCTTGGTGATGTTGATACATTGCAAATGTATCTATAATTTTTGATGTTACATGCTTGGTTTTATCCACTTTCTTGTGTTTTGTCCACACTTTGGAGTACTTTTCATATAATTTCTTGGACTAACCTATTAACAAGAGCCACAGTGCCAGATGCCTGTTTTCTGCTGTTTTTGGTTCCAGGAATGTCAGAAAATGAATATTCTCGGAATTGGACGGGACAAAAGCGAAAGTGCCTATTTTTCCGGAAGTCATCAGATGCCGAATCTGAGACGAGAGAAGAGTGGGGCGGCCACACCACTGGCCAGCGCGGCCAGGCTGCCTGCGCCCAGGTGGTCCGCCGACCCTAGCACCCCCGGCTTCTCACGCCTATAAGATGCCCTCAGGACGAAAACCCTAAGGACCCGATCAAAAATCCATGAAAGAGTCTGTAGCCGCCGTCATCTCCCTCCCTAGATCGGGAGGGATCTGAAGCTCTTCCCGGCACCCTACCAGAGAGGGAATTCACCCTAGAGGACTTCTTCATCACCATGCAAGCCTCCGGTGTGATGCGTGAGTAGTTCATCCTTGGACTACAGATCCATGTAGTAGCTAGATGGCTGGTTCTCCTCCTTTGTGCTTTCATGTTTAGATCTTGTGAGCTCCGTTCATGATCAAGATCATCTATTTGTAATTCTGCATGTTGTATTTGCGGGGATCCGATGGATATTGAGATGCTATTTCAGATTGATTATTGATTCTATCATGTCTTTGTTATTTGTGATCTTGCATGCTTTCCGTTGTTAGTAGCTATCTTGGCCAAGTAGATGCTAGCAACTCCAAGAGTTAGTATTTATGCTCGATAATGGGTTCATGCCTCTGGTAATCTGGGGAAGTGACAGAAATCTGTAAGGTACTAGATGTGATGTTGCTACTAGGGAGAAAACAACAATCCTTTGTTCATAGAACAATCGTATTGTTTACATTACACGCAATTCGTAAAGCAATAATCTGTTGCTTGCAACTTAATACTAGAGGGGGTTCGGATGATAACCTGTAGGTGGATTATTAGTCATAGATGGAGTTGGATGGCGGTCTATGTATAATGTTGTAATGCCCAATCAAGTTCCAAAGGAGTCAAGATGATTAGTATATGCATGTATTGCTTTCTCGATGTTTGTCAATTGCCCCGCTGTAATTTGTTCACCCAGCATGTTATCTATCCTAAGGAGAGCCACCTATAGTGAACTATGGATCCCGATCCTTTCTTTTACATACAATCTATAAACTGTTTACTGCTTTGTGTTTACTTTCTGCAAACTATTACTTCCTTCCATTCGATACGTTTAATCCTTTGTTTTCAGCAAAACCGTTGAGATTAACAACCTCATCGCAAGTTGGGGACAGAGTTATGTGGTTGTGTTGTGCAGGTCTCCACGTTCTTGCTGCACCGCGTGCACCGCCAACGCTTAGCGTTATAGCTACACCTTTGGGTGTTTCCTGCTCTCTTGGATTGATAACCTTGGTTTCGTACTGAGGGAAAACTTGCTGCTGTGCTCATCATACCTTCCTCTTGGGGTTCCCCAACGAGCTCGATATATTTTGGGCCATCAACTCCTATGAGATTTGATTGGGAATTACAACATTATACATAGACCGTAATCCAACTGCATCTATGAGTAATAATCCACCTTCAGGTTATCATCCGAACCCCCTCCAGTATTAAGTTACAAGCAACAGATAATTGCATTAAGCAAAGTGTGTAAAGTAAACAATACGATTGTCCCATAGACAAATGATTGTTGTTTTCTCCCTAGTAGCAACAACACATCTAGTACCTTAGAGATTCCTGTCACTTCCCCAGATTACTAGAGGCATGAACCCACTATCGAGCATAAATAATCCTTTTTGAGTTGCTAGCATCTACTTGGCCAAGATAGCTACTAACAACGGAAAGAATGCAAGATCACAAATAACATAGACATGATAAAATCAATAATAAATCTGAAATAGCATCTCAATATCCATCGGATCCCCGCAAACACAACATGTAGGATTACAAATAGATGATCTTGATCATGAATGGAGCTCACAAGATCTAAACATGATATCACAAAGGAGGAGAACCAACCATCTAGCTACTACATGGACCCGTAGTCTAGGGATGAACTACTCACGCATCACACCGGAGGCAGGCATGGTGATGAAGAAGGCCTCCATGGTGAACTCTCCCCTCTAGAAGGTTGCCAGGAAGAGCTTCAGATCCCTCCCGGTCTAGGGATGGAGATGACGGTGGCTACCGACTCTTCTGTGGAATTTTGATCGGGTACTTAGGGTTTTCGTCCCGAGGGGTCTTTTTAGGCGGAAGGGCAAGGTCAGTGGATCATCAGGGGGCCCACACCAGGTGGCGGCGCGCCTAGGTCTAGCCGCGCCACCCTAGGATGTGGCCGCCCTGGTGCCCCTCTTTGGCTCCCCTCCGGACTTCGTGTTGCTTCGGGTAAAATATTGACTTTGGATTTTGTCCGGTCCAATTCCGAGAATATTTCCTTACTAGATTTTCTAAAACCAAAAACAACAGAAAATAGGCAACTGGCACTGTGGCATCTTGTTAAGAGGTTAGTTCCAGAAAATGTGTAAAAATACTCCAAAGTGTGGACAAAACATAAAAAAAGTAGATATAAAACAAGCATGGAACATAAAAAATTATAGATACGTTTACGACATATCAGGTTCCCCCACCCCATATTGCTCTCCATATACAACTCTTTGTGTTTTGCATGATGGATAGGCATGGTGAGTCGAGCCAAGCACCTCCTCAAGAAGAAGAACATGGATCATACATGACGCGCGCAAGTCACTTCATCGTCCGACAAGAATTCCGTGAATGTTGCCAACCCTTGAGACACAACAAGATGAAAAATTTTGTGAGACGCAAGCCGAGTTCAAGAACATCGAAAACCGCTTCGATGGCCTCGAAAGGCAAATGAACACAATGCATTACAACTTTGTCCATCAAAATGAAGCGCTCCAACGCTCCGTTGCCGAAAGAAATGACAATCTTCAACGCCTCATCGATGGAATGGCAAGACCATGTTCACATGCATCAAGCTCATCAAGATCTTCGCGTCATAACGCTCCACTTCAACAAGATCTTCTTCCAAGTGCTCCAAGACGCAATGACGCCCCACGGCACACCGCAACGTCAAGATATGATGGTGATTTCTCTTCAATGCCCCAAGCAAGGCAAGAAGCACACCATCATCACGCAATGGCATTGGTGATCCCGCAAGTGCAACTGCAAGTCCACCACCATCGTCCGCGACACGTACTTGACACAACAAGTGATGACTCCAATTGGGAGAATCAAGCTCAACATCGACATGAAGTTCTCCAAGATCCACCTCCTCGTCATCACCGTCATGAACGTCCGCACCAACACCATGGTCATCACGAGGCGCCTCCTCCACACCACCAAAACTTGGAGTGTCAAGTTGTACATGTTGAGAGACGCCCACCACATCATGAGGCTCAAGACCATGATCTTCGTCGTGAGGCCCGTGCGCCTAATCCACATCAAAAACCAAGGAACTAGACTCCCCTTTGTCATCAACCGCGTCATGAGGCTCCACACCCTCGCCACCATGAGGCCTAAGCGCCTCAACCTCATCATCAACCACGCCAAGAGCAAGAGAAAGCTCCACAACAAAAACATCAAGAGCTAGCTCCGCAACAAGGTCGCAAGAACCAAGTTCCACCTCCTCAACCACAAGATCATCAACAAGCTCGTCGCAATGATAGCATGGAAGATGATGACCGTCATCAACATGACAACCATCGATACCATGACTGCAATAAGGAAGAAACATCTATCAAGCTCAAGTTCATGATGCCCAAGTTCGCCGGATCAAATGACCCCGAAGAATATCTCTCATGGGCACTCAAAGTAGACAAGATCTTTCGTATGCACAATTATAGCAACGAGAAGATGGTCGCCATGGCTTCGATTGAGTTTGATGAGTATGCCAACCTTTGGTGGGAACAAGTTCAAGTTGCTCGTGATGCAAGACAAGAGCCGCCAATCACAACTTGGCATGACATGAAGGCTCACATGAGATCCCGTTTTGTTCTCGCGCACTACACACGTGAGCTCTTCAACAACCTTCAATTGTTGCGCCAAGGGACAAAGACCAAGGAAGAGTACTTCAAGGAAATGGAACTCAACTTGATCCGCCCCAACATTGAAGAGCACACAGAGAAAACTTTGGCACGTTTCCTTATTGGCTTGAATCACCCAATCAAGCGCATCGTCGAGTTCCAAACATACAACAACATGGTTGAGCCTGTGCACATCGCAACAAAGGCCGAACATCAAGTGCAAGAGGACATCAAGTACAACAAGCACAAGACGTATTTCACCTACAAGCAAGCTTCAACCGCGACACCAACAAACTTCAATGGAAGCTCCTCAAGTACCTCCAAGCCTTCCTACAAGCCCACACTTCCTCAAGGAAAAATGCCCCCAAGTGGCAAGCAAGCAAAGAAAGATACACCTTTCAACGGTGAATGCTACAAGTGTGGAGGCAGAGGACACAAGTCGGCCGAATGTGGAAATAAGAAAGTATTGTTCATCCACGACAATGGCGATGAAGAGTACTTGAGTGAAGATGAATTTGATGCTCGAGTCAAGGAAGTAATGGCAAGGCAATGAGTGGAAGATGACCAAGAACTCCTCATGTGTGAACATGAAGCAAGTCCATCGCTTGTCGTCACAAGGATCTTGACCACTCAAGCACAAGAGCATGAAGACCAACGCTCAAATATCTTTCAAACACGAGACGACATCAATGGAAAATCTATCAAAGTGATCATCAATGGCGGGAGTTGCCACAACCTTGCTAGCACCGAGTTGTGTGAGAATCTCAACCTCACCCTCCATCTGCACAAGCACCCCTACCATGTGCAATGGCTAAGTAACCAAGGGTCCATGAAGATCAAGCATACCGTATGGGTAACCTTCACCATTGGTCCTTACAAAGACACGGTGGAGTGCGATGTTGTTCCCATGACGGTTTGCCATATGCTACTTGGTCAACCATGGCAATTCGATAAGGCTGCTCTACATGATGGTCGCACCAACGTGTACACCTTCAAATGGCTAAACAAAACATGTGTTTTGCAACTGATGACTCCTAGCCAAATAATTGCGGACAATGCAAGGGCTTTAGCGAGGGTGCAAAGCACAACAACTTCTTGTGAGAAGAGTGGTGACGAGGGTTTAACTCATCAATGCCCATTGTTATGGACTTGGGTTTGGAGAAGAGAGGAGCGCTGGAAATCTCGGTACGGCTAGCAAACAAGCACACAGGGACGCAAGGTTTACCCAGGTTCAGGCCTCATAGAGGACCCTACTCCTGCTTGTCTGCTCTTGATTGATGATGATCCGAAGGATTACAATGTTGCCGATGGCGGTGTATGCGCAGATTAGATCTGGTGTATGTGTCGATGTGGGAGATCGTAGATCTATCTATTTGGGGAGTCGCGATTGAGAGATTATAGATCTATCTATTGGGGGAGAGGATGCCTTCTCGTTGGACCCTCCTATCCTTTATATATGGGGAGGCTAGGTCTCAAGTACCAATACGAGTTGGTTACAAGTTAGATTAGAACTCTAGTCTTGAGCTTTTCTTGTCTTGTACATTGGGAGTCCGTGTCCATATGGGCTTCATATCAGTCGAACCGTCATAGGCGTCATGGACCTTGGCAATTCGTCGAGTGGGCCTTCCGTCGAGCCGCACCAGGTAGGCTGTAGTCGAGTGCCTATTGGGAATACCCATGTCAGTAGCCCTCGAGTGTCCATGTGAATCGTAGATACGGATGGAGACTCAGAAATCTTGAGTCTTGCATTAGGATGTTGGAGTCGACAATTGTGTCGAGTGCGAAGCACTTCACCCGGAAGTTCATCGGGTCAGTCGAATTTACAGTAGTTCATAGGGATGATGGTAAACGTGCCTGGTGCGCTCGATGGATCGGGACCAGTTAATTGCTCTAGGGCAAAAACAACGCTACCTACTCAAACTCGAGTCCCCGGACTTGAATTCGGAAATTGCTGGCGTAATTCGACTCATGCCGCGGAGGCCTTACAGAGTCGAATTCCAGTGTATGGGTGTGAGCACTCGACGCGTCCGTCACGGCTTATTTCATCGTACCTACAGGCACGGATTATTTCTGGTAGAGTGCAGCAGATGTGTTGCCAGGCCTTATTCAGGTCTTATCTTCACGCTGTAAGCGCGGCATCCGAAATTTTTGTCATCGCGGAGATGATTCGGGTGGCCCAGGAGACGTAATCTCTTTGTAGGAAAAATATTAGGCGGAGTCGCCATAGCATTAGAGTGTGGATGTTATTGACACACAGTACGATGTGCAAGGAAAAATAATCATAGGGTGCACGGCCAGCGCTCCCTATGGGAGTAGCCCCCGAGTGCCTATTCGAGTCACAGACTCGAGTGGGGACTAAAAACATTTTGCGACTGCTGTCGTCTTTTTTTGCTTGTTTCAGTCGAATATGCTTTCAGCACTCCCTATGGGAGTAACCCAAAGTCCACAATAGAATCGTAGATTCGAGTGAAGGGTTTTCGTGAAGCTTGTACACCTGCATAAAATTTCTTTCGGGTGCACGGCCAGCGCTCCCTAAGGGAGTAGCCCCCAAGTCCTTAGTCGAATCATGGATTCGAGTGAGGACTCAGAGCATGTCACTCGAGGATCTTGTATATGTGCCACCAGCGCTCCAGTTTGGAGTAGCCCCCGAGTGTCTGGCGGAGTCGCAGACTCGGGCAGAGACTCGAGTCTTGTATCTTTGAAGATGTAGTCGCCAATCATGCGAGAAGAAAACATGGGTGAGTTGACGATGCAGATGGAGTCGATGCAGTCACTTTTGTCGGGTGCATGGCCAACGTCGCATGTGTGTAGTATCAAGCGATGCAACCATCCGAGGAGGGACTCGACTCGGGTCTTGAGTGTATAGCGTAGCTAGTTGTTTTTTCGACTCCTGTTGGAGGACCCGATAGAATAGCTCGACACAGTCGACATCCTTATAAGCTGCATAAAACATTACGAATTGTGAAGTACTTGTATCTTGTAAAGATATTTGCATGTAGGTTTGCAAAGTAAAATTCTGGTGCCAATCGAGTCGACACTTTTGCACTATATGCTAGGCCTTTTCGTTAGCCTGGTTACCCTTAGTCTCAGTACCTTGCCGAGGTGCTCGGAGTTCAAGGATTCGACAATCAGGCAGAATCAGCTACTCGGGCTGTCGCGTATGAGGTGCTCAAATGCGCGGAGTTAACGGCACATTAGGTTACTCAAAGAGGGCGCAGCCCCCGAGTGTTTCGAGTGCGATTAAAGTAAGAAAGAAATCATCTCTAAGTAGAGGGTAACTTAGCTTTATTGGTAGTTGTTGTGGTGAACGAGTCGCAAGATCCGATGCGATCGACGGGTCGTGGGAGTCGAAGATTGTAGCGGCTCGCGGTCGCAGGAGTCAAGGGAGCCTCCGAGTCACCTAAGGTGGAGTGAATGCAACTTGCGACTGCAAAGACCATGGTGGGTCACTATAGTAGAAGACCGCAGCCGGTCGATGGAATCGAAGACTGCAGCCGGTCACCAGCACCGAGGGAGCCCCCGAGTCGCTGGAGTCGAGGACCAAAGAGGGTCGTATGGTGGAGTCAAAGACTCAGTAGGTCTGTGGAGTCGAAGACCGCAGTGAGTCACCGTAGCCGAAGGCCGCAGCAAGTCGCGTGATGGAGTCGAAGACTCAGTAGGTCTGTGGAGTCGAAGACCATAGCGCGTCACCGTAGCCGAAGGCTGCAGCAAGTCGCGTGATGGAGTCGAGGACTCAGTAGGTCGGCGGAGTCGAAGACCATAGAGCGTCGCCGCACTCGATGGTGGCAACGGGTTGCCACAATTGAAAGAGGCAGCGTGTCGCCGGAGTCGAAGGTCGCAGCGAGTCATTGGGTCGCCAATGATGAGGGAGCCCCCGAGTCGAGGACCGAAGCAGGTCGTACGGCGGAGTCGAAGGATTCCCCGAATCACTAGATCTGAAGATCACAGCGGGTCACTAGAGTCGAAGGACGCGGTAGGTCGCCGAAGCAGAGGGAGCCCCCGAGCGCCTGAATCGCTGAGGCCGAAGATCGCGGCGGGCTACTGGAGCCAATGCGACTGACGGGTCACGGGAGTCGAAAACCGCAGCGAGTCGATGGAGTCGAAGATTGCAGCGCATCGCCGCACCCAAAGGAGGTAACAGGCCTCGTGGCGGAGTCGGCGGAGCCCCCGAGTGTAGATTCGATGTGGTCGATGTAGTCGAAGCGGCATCCGAGAGCCGATGCGGCGGACCGAAGTCAACGCGGCAGTGGGTCACCGATGCCGATGGAGGTAGCGAGTTGTCGCAACCGAAGAATGTAGCGGGTCGCTGGAGCAACGAGCCCCCGAGTCGCCTTAGTCAAGACCGCACCGAGTCACGCGACGGATTTGGCGCAGCCCCCGAGTCGCTAGATCCAAAAACTGCAGTGGGTTGCTGGATACGATGACGGCAGCGGGTCGCACGATGGAGTTGAAGATTGTAGCAACTCATCGCAGTCGAAGACCGTAGCGGTCACTCCAGCCGAAGACCATAGCGGCCACCGAAGTTGAGGGCAGCAGTGGGTCGCCGGGCTCGAAAGATCCTCCGAGTATGGAATCGGTGTAGTCGATGTAGCGAACTTGAGGTTGACGGAGTTGCGCGACGGTCATAGAGTCGACACGGTAGCAGACGTAATCGATGCGGCAGACATAGTTGTCATGGCAGTTGATGTAGTAGTGATGAAGTAGATGATAACTGCACGAACCCGACGACGTAAAAATCGATCTGGTGAAGCTGCGTCGAGAAAGGTGTAGGCTGAAGCAGAGTCAAAATAGTCTGCAGTCATGACAATCTTGTAGTTCTCGATCCCCCAGACGTCAAGCAGATGATACATCATCACTAGTCAAAAAATCACGCACGTGATTGACATCCTTCGCAAAATCCATGCCACTTTTGTTCAACTAGTTATTTGCTTAAGCTGCTTCACACGAGTACCTCGGGTCCTTCACCATGAATCTTTTTTATTATCCAATTGGAATACTTGCCTTTATGCTTTTCGTGCGTGTAATCACACCACGTGTTTGAACCAGCATACAAAGCGATGACCACCTGAACAACTCAACCTTGTGCTGCGTGTTGTGGGACAAGAGAATCACCTCATAGAGAGTGAGAGCCACAAGCCAAACTCGAGTGGAAAAACTAAGAGGGTTCTCCTTGCCACCAAAAGTGAGATGAGAGAAGTGCGGAATAACCCATCCATCTTGCACTACATCTTCATTTGCAAGGGCCTAGTGCAAGGAACTAATGAAGTAACCAATGTTCCTCCATCTTTGATGATTGTCTTGTAGGAATTCAAGGATGTGTTTCCCAAAGAGATACCACATGGACTACCTCCCCTTCGTGGAATTGAGCATCGCATTGACCACATCCCGGCGCACCCCTTCCAAACCATGTCGCCTACCGCACGAACCCAGAGGAGACAAAGGAGATCAAATGTCAAATCAATCAACTCGTCTCCAAAGGTTTGATCCAAGTGTAGGGGTTCCGCGTATGAAAACAATAAAATTTTACCCTACGCCCCTGAACCCCTGATGCTGCCAGGACCTATCTATTAGTAATACAGTAATGGGAGGGGCTTTTCGTGAACTTACCCTTGAAGACCGAAAAGCGTTGTCAACGCTCAGGAGAGTGTGGTTGATGTGGACGAGACGAAGCCGACCTCAAGGTCGTGATGAAGTACTTGCGCTCCTATGGCTCAACGACTTGAGTGCCTCAAGTGTGACACCTCGCGGGGAGTTACACATGTCCGGTGCTTGACGATGACTCCCGCTTCCCCGATCCAGCAGCAGTTGCAGAAGTAGAGCTCCTGGATCCGAATCCCGCAGCACGACGGTGCTCCACGGTGAAGATGTCTCTCGTTCATGCAGTCCGAAGTTGGGACCGCGGTCATGAGAGAGAAAGAGAGAGAGAGAGAGAGAGAGAGAGAGAGAGAGAGAGAGAGAGAGGGAGAGAGAGATCAATTGGAGGTCTTCCCAAAAGTGAGAAGACCTCTATTGAATATTTTTTTATTTATCTGGCCAAATACCCCCACTATATATAGGGGGAGGGGAGGTACTACCTCCCTCAAAGTCCCGAGGTGGGACTAAAGGAGAGGAGAGGAGGGAGGGTGTGGTGCCGCCGGCCACCCCATGGGCCCCGCACGGGGGGTCTGGCCCACTAGGGCACCGGCCTCCCCTCTTGGCCCTTCTCCCTCTTGCCTTTTCCCTAATGGCCCCTCTTCCCTCAGAAATTGGCCCATTTAAGCCATTGAACTTTTAAATTGATTTACTCTTTTATTAAATAATCATGAATAAATGATTAAATCAATATTTAATATTCATTCACATATTATTCAATCTCCATGGCTATGGAACACCTTCCACCTCCACTGCGGACATCCTCCAGACTTACCGAAACCCTTCCGATTTTCTATCTACTATTCTTTGTGATTCTTCCAATCCTAAAACACTCTCTAAGCATCATCAAACCCTTAAGCGTGATACACTATGGTTCAGGAACACTCTAGACATGGTCGGGACACTCCTGGACCAATGATCGACAGAGGGACCTGGATGGCCATGTGACCCCTGTGCGTTCCACGAAGATCTTTTGTTGTTTGAACCGGGACAGTCGTGTCTTATTCCCTTTGTCTCTCGATACTTGCATTACCCGAGATTTGATCAATGACATCACCATGTCGTGTTCAATCTCGTTACGGAACAATGCTACTTGACTCGTTCCGACAAGTGATATCCCTATGATCAAATCACACGCTGCGCAGCTATTGGATATAACTTCTCCGAGTGGGCCCTTGAGTATCTTTCCGTCACGTGGACGGACAAATCCCGCTCTCGACATATATTGCCTCTACGGTTTCCTCCGAGTACCTGAACACACCTTTATAACCACCGTATTACCAGATGGCGCTTGATGTTATCTAAGCACTCTCGGGAGATAGTGATTCATATAGCCTCATGGTCTAAGCAATAGTCTACAAGGATCAAATTCTAATCATCGCAACTTGAACTTCGTGACATGATCGGGTCACGATGTTTAGGTTGGGTATTGGTTCATCATCTCATTCTTAGAATAAGTTGACTTCATTTCCAACTGGCATAAATGCCACATGATCAGGAAACTTGATCATCTGTTGACCAATGAACAAGTGACTAGAGTTTCACTAGGAACCTCTGGTTGTTTATATATCACACGTGTATTGATGTTTCCACTCAACACAGTTATAGCATGATATAAAACTTAATCATAAACTATATGAAATATGATAATAGTCCTTATTACTATTTGTCTCTAGGGCATATTTCCAACACCAAGTTAGCACTAGTCCAAGTGCCGTCCCCGTGATTCTTGTTCCAAAAACGGATGATATGTTGCAGTTATGCATGGACTGCCATCCAATCAATGCTATCACCGTGTGTTATCGACATCCTATACCACGTCTCGATGACATGCTTGATGAGTTGTGTGGAGCCACTATTTAAAAAAAATGATCTTCATAGTGGTTACCATCAAATACGCATGGCTGAAGGTGATGAGTGGAAAACCGCCTTCAAGACCAAACTTGGTCTCTATGAATGGTTGGTCATGCCCTTTGGCTTATCTAATGCCCCATCCACCTTCATGCGCCTTATGAATCTATCTTACATGCTCTCATTGGAAAAAGTGTTGTTGTCTATTTCGATGATATACTTGTGTATAGCAAGTCACTTGAGGACCATGTTACACATGTCAAGGAATTTTTGCAAATCCTTCGACATGAAAAGCTTTATGCTAATCTTCCCAAGTGCACTTTTGCTAAAGACAAGTTGATTTTTCTTGGATTTGTCGTTTCTTCAAAGGGCATTGAAGTTGATGTTTCCAAGGTAAAGGAAAACAAGATTGGCCCATCCCAACAAATGTGAGTGAACTCCAAAGTTTTCATGGGTTGGCTGGTTTCTATCGTCTCTTTGTGAAAAACTTTTCGACCATTGCTTGTCCTCTCAATCAATTGACCAAAAAGAATGTCACCTTCATGTGAGGCAAGGAACAACAAAAAGCTTTTGATGAACTTAAAAAGAGGTTCACCGAAGCACCTCTCCTTGCGTTACCGAATTTCACTAAAACTTTTGAGATAGAGTGTGCTGCTAGTGGTATTGGCATTGGAGGAGTCCTCATGCAAAGCGGACGTCCTATAGCCTACCATAGCAAGAAACTTGATGGTGCTCGTCTTAATTATCCAATATATGACAAAGAGCTTTTTGCCTTAGTACGTGTTCTTCAAGTTTGGCAACACTACCTATGGCCTAAAGAATTTATCATACATTCCGACCATGAGTCGCTGAAATATCTCAAAGGCCAAGCCAACTTGAGTAAGAGACACACTAAGTGGGTTGAGTTTAGGGAGTCTTTTCCATACATTGTCAAGTATAAGAAGGGCAAAGATAATGTAGTCGCGGACGCTCTGTCGCGCAAGCACATAAGCCTTCTTACGAGACTTGAATTCAAAGTGTTGGGTCTTGAGGAAATAAAAACTTTGTATGCTTCCAACCCATTCTTTGAACCAATTTTCACAAAGTTCTCCATTCATAAAGGAGTGGATGACTTCTATTTGCATAAGGGCTTTCTATTTAAACAAAATAAGATTTGCATTCCGAAGTCCTTGCTCCAACTTTTGCTACTGCAAGAATCTCATGGTGGAGGCCTTATGGGTCACTTTGGCCATGACAAGACATTGGACATGCTCTCCACTCACTACTTTTGGCCCAAGATGAAGCGCGACGTGGAGCGCTACATTCAACGAGGCACGACATGTGTTCAAGCTAAGTCGCAAGCTAACCCCTATGGTCTTTATATGCCATTGCCTATTCCTCATACACCTTGGTCCGACATTAGCATGGATGTTGTGTTAAGATTGCCTAGATCTAAGCATGGTCATGATTCTATATTTGTTGTTGTGGATTGCTTTTCCAAAATGGCACACTTCATACCGTGCCATAAGACCGACGGTGCTTCACATGTCGCAAATTTGTTTTTCAGGGAAATCGTCTGTCTTCATGGTGTGCCAAGAACAATCGTCTCTGACCGCGACGTCAAATTCATGAGTTACTTATGGAAGGCCCTCATGGCCAAGCTCGGCATCAAGCTCAACTTCTCATCCGCATCGCATCCTCAAACCGATGGCTAAACCGAAGTTGTCAACCGAAGCCTCGGGACTCTCCTTCGTGTGTTCATCAAGAAAAACCTCAAGGATTGGGAGGAATACATTCCACATGATGATTTCGCCTACAACCGTGCCAAGCACTCAACAACCAAGATGAGACCCTTCATGATCGTCTATGGTTTCGAGCCCCTCACCGCGCTCGACATCCTACCACTACCTCTCCATGAGCACACCAACATTGACGTTGAGAAGCGCGCCCAAGCTATGAAGAAGCTTCACAAAGAAACACGAGCTACTATTGAACAACAAGTCCTTCGCCAAGCTTCAAAGTTAAACAAGGACAAGCGAGAGTTGATCTTTGAAGAAGGTGATCTTGTGTGGATACACCTAAGAAAATACCACTTCCCCAAGGAACACGATTCCAAGCTTTAGCCAAGCAGAGATGGTCCCTTCAAAGTCATCAAAAGAAACAACAACAACGCCTACATCATCGACATACCGACATCCAAGTACCTTGCAAG
Organism: Avena insularis; assembly: GCA_023614405.1. Classification (NCBI taxonomy): domain Eukaryota; kingdom Viridiplantae; phylum Streptophyta; class Magnoliopsida; order Poales; family Poaceae; genus Avena; species Avena insularis. The sequence goes on along the minus strand of CM042696.1, from coordinate 85,254,043 downwards.
AAATACGTTCAACATCAAGGATCTTTCACCCTACCATGGAGATGTTCAAGATGACAACCATGAAGAGTCGAGGACGACTCTTTCCCAAGGGAGGGGGGAGCTGATGCAGCCTGTCCTATGGATGCTACTACATCTACACCACCAAGTCCCCCAAGAGGACCAATGACCTGTGCCCAAGCCAAGCTCCTTCAAGCTAAGGTGAATTCTCTCCTCTCATCATGTGACTTTGACATACACTTGGATGGCTTGCTACTTCATGCCACTAATCTATGCATTATCAGGTACGAAACCTCGTTGCGTCGACCAACGAGCCCTGAAGCTGCACCTGTCCTAAAGCTACCTGAGCCGGAGTGTCTGCCCCAATCCAGCCGGAGTGTCCGGCCAGATCCAGCCGGAGTGTCCGGCCAGATCCAGCCGGAGTGTCCAACCTACCCTAGCCCCGTCCTAGCGCAAACAATCAATATGCTACATCAGACTCTACCTGGACACTACCCGGAGTGTCCGGCCACCCCGGACTGTCCAGTCCATTCGACTCGGACTGTCCGGCCTGAAGATGGGCATGCGAGCCAAAGCTGGGCCCTGAGGCCCATGTACCCCTCTACTTTGCCCAGAACTCTACTTTAATCCCTAAATTACCCCTGAACTTGTGGCTGGCCTATATATAGTCCACCACCTCTATTATAAACCCTAGGCATGATATTTGGAATTAGTGGAAACTCCTTTGTGGATCTATCTAGTTCTTGCCTCATGCTCCTTTGATAAAGGAGCACCAAATATCACAAACCTCGTTGGAGTTTGCATCGTGCCTCCGTGTTGTACAAGGCCTAGGCAACAGAGATCCATTGCCTGGACGTCAAGATCTCACCGAGTCTCCCATCTTGTCATGCTGGTTCGAGAGAGAGAGATCCCCGACAGATGCTGATCCTAGGGATTGCACCGGACCGGTAGCCGCTGGAGTGAGAAATTGGCTTGTATCGTGTCTTCATGGTGTGTGTGTGTTCATCGTGTTCTTCATGCATGAGTTCACGGTTTTGCTCTCCCCCTCATCCCCACACCTCCTCCGCCTCGATTTCAAGGGATTCGTGAAAGATCGGGCCATCCTCGAGGTTACCCCGCAACACAAGGTCTCTTGGGTACCTCTAGAACCTTCGTAGGACACCCTAGGTCCTTTATGAGTCCATCAAGTTGTGGCTTGGACAAATCCCTCAATATGGAAAGAGTTTAAGTCAATAATGTCACAAATTTTCAGAATCCTAAAACTGCTTGTGTACCCTGTAGTAATTGGGGTCCTCAAACCACTTCAGGAGTCTATTTGGAGAGAAATTTATATTGATCGACACTAGAATAAAATTTCCAATAACGTTCATGTTTTTTTCCTGTTAGACGCCTTATTTAGGGACTTTAGTGGTAATATTCAAAAACTATTCTGCAGAAACAGATTTCAGGAAACTCTGAATTTCACCATAATGAGCGATCGCCATCCATATCTGTGTAATTTCTACACAACAAAGTGTAAATCAATAAGTTTTTTAGTTTTGCAACTATTAGTAGGAATAAAGTTGCAAAATACTATGAATTTTAACAAAATAAAATACAAAGTGCATGGATGCATTTCACATGCATCAAGCATCCCCAAGCTTAACCTATGCTCGTCCCTGAACATAAAGATGATAAAACTAACATGGACTTTGGAGTTTGTTCAGGAGAAGTCATGATCTTACTATGCAAGGTTATATGCTTCATACTTTTTATAAAACAACAATAAATAGATGAGCTATGAAGTGATACTTCTTATAAACTAATAAGTAAGTTTGGCTCAAAAAAAATAAACTAATAAGTATATGCTTACCATTAACTTGCATAATAACAAATGAAAGTACTATGGATCATTAAGCATATAAAGTGCAAAAGAATCATGTTTTCACTTTTTTATTTCTTTATTATGAACATGTACCAACATCTATATACTCAAATCTTAATTACTTAGGGGCATGCTTTAGGTCACAGTGCATCAAAAGAATGGGTTCCATTACCACTATCATCAACAACTTTTGACTTTGTAAAAGAGATAAACTTTCATTGGATAACCAACTAAAGGAAGAGAATATGAACAATATAGACATGAAGTTCAATCCATTCTTTGAACAGTTGAACACTTTCACCACTTGCATGGCATCAGTTAACAGTATTGTTTCTTAGTATCCCTAAGATTAAACCTTATTTATGGATCTTTCAATCATGTCATATGATATTTCAACATTTAAATTTTACTTTCCATGGCTAACCAAATCCTTGGGTGCCCACCTTTGTATTCACTTTTCATTAGAGCATATGCATATATTGAAATATCCATAACCCCTCAGTTTAACCTTTGGTTACTAAGCATCACAAGAGTATCTCATGCCCCCTTGTTAGCATACTTTTCAAGTTTTTTTATATTATAAGACCACATATCTCCTTCAAAACCCAATTATTATCATTTACAAACACTTATTGATTTCCTACAGTAAGTTTGTGCCTTATCAAGTTCACGAAAACCCCCATTTCTCACTTCTCCATGCCAAGAACAGACAAAAGTAAAAAAGATTTGGAATATACGACCATTTACAAGAATGCAAAAGTGTCCACAGTACTACTCATTCTCTATTATACAAGGAAACTTAAAGCTAATCATATATGTATGTAAATAAAAGCAGTACTACATAAGGCACTTGTAATTTAACATTCGTTAAGGTGTATAAAACATACAACAACATGCATGGCTTATATCTCAACTTCTAATTCCCCCTTTTCCTTTCTATTAATGCATCCATTTTATTTTATTTCTAAAACAATTCTATTTATATTAGTCTTGGCAACAAGAATAAAGTATAAATTTAACATAAAAGTAAGATACATATGCTCCAAGTTTATGTGAAAATCTTATGTTGCTTAAAAACAAAGTTTAGAGGTGTGCAAACCATGAGTATAATAGGTCCAATGGGATGCCTTGGGAATCCCCAAGTTTATGATTTTAGCCATCCTTGGATATCTCTTAGTGTGGTGTTCCTCCATTCCCTATGAAAAAACTTCAACACAAAACTTTCTTCCCGTCTCTTTTTTGAGATGCGATATTAGTAGCACAAAGATATATTGGAAACTGCTATATAACTCCCAAATAAATTTTGTTTTGAGATGTCCAGAGAGTATAGTAAGTTGTCAACATCAATATAAGATCAAAAGATTCATAAGAAATCATATTGACACTAAAAATGACTTAAACAACAGAAGATTTAATCTGTCCAAAAAAATAGCAGCTGCAGAATGTATTTTTAGCCTACTTAAACATATCAAGAATTTCGCTCATTTTTTGCACATAGTGGATGAAAACATACAACTACATAATAAATATGATATCAATCGGAGTTACAGAACTCCGTTGGGAATTTATCTCATAGACAACATCATGTAGGAAACAACAAACTACTAATAGTTATATCATCTTAATACCATCCAAAATGGGTAAAACTTGGTACTTTATTTGAGAAAAATATAAACTTAAGTTAAACAACCTATTATAACTGAGAATAAAGTTACCAAAAATTCAAATAAACACATGGTTTCCACAAAAATACAAAATAAAACATGAAGTTAAACTAAAATATGAGTTTGCAATGATATTGCTTGAGGTTTCTTGAAAGAATAGGGGGATGCATGGGATGAAGGGGTTCGCAGCAGAAAACAAAAAATTCCTGAATAGTGTAACACCAATGCGCCCAAGATCTATCTAGGAGTAATGCTATAACGGAGAGAGAGGCTTTGATGACATACCCTTGTAGATCGAAAGTGTTTAACGTTCATGCGGAACATGGATGATGTAGTCATACTTGCACTGACCTCAAGGTCGTGAAGCTCCTCGCAAGTCACCTATGTTCCTTGTACGACGATCCTAGTGCCACAAGTGGCAGCATGATGGCTGCAAGTGCACAGATCGATTGTAGCTAGTTTCGAAATAAGAGTATCGAACCCACAACGAGCTATTTGGTTAAGATCTTTATGCCCCTCGTCACAGTCTACCAATGAATACTTGTAAGCCGCCTTTGATTTCAAGTAAAGGGTGTTTGAAAGGTTTTTGGTTGAATGCAGAAAAGTAATCAAACCAAGTAAAATGGAATAAGTAACAAAAGCATTTGGAATAGTGGTTGAACTCAATAAGGTTAAAGCGTTCTTGGGGATGTAGGATACACCACTAGCATGTTGTAATTAATTATAATTAGGATAACCTATTTCTTATGTCATGAAATATGTGGAGAGAGCAAATGATATGTGGCCAACTACACATACCAACTACACATACCATCTAAAGAGAGAGATCAAACACACATCATAGATCAATAGATCATAGACACAAGTAATAGTTCATCTTTATTTCATTTCATAATAGTTCTAGGGTTTCTCCATCCCCCCAAGAATGAAGGAAAATAATCACACATGGAAGCAATCAACAACATCATCATAATCAAATGGATGGATAAAAGTATGGAAGTATAACAAGATCTAATGAATGGAAGATGGTGGTAGTAATGGTGATGGAGATGCAGCAGTTGATGATGAAGGGGATGATGTGATGTCCTCCAATGATCCGTAAAGCAGCAAGGATTTGCCCTTCTCCAAGTTCCTCCTCCAGATCTCGTTCTAGTGTGGTTTTTCGTGTTTGGAAGTTTCTGTCAATGTTGGATCTATGATCTGTCTTTGCGAGGTGAAAGTATTTGACAAGGCGGTCACACTACCGCATCGTACGGGCAGACGGTATGGGTGGGCTCCGCCCATACCAGTGGTTGTTAAGACCCCTGTGTCCTCCAATGCGTGTGCAAATCTCCTAGGTGCAAAGATAAATCAATTAAATGACTTTTATTACTTATAAATATCATATTACAATATAATATGATAGTTCCAATTGATATGTTCGTAAGAGACTTAGTAATTCGGGATCCTATTGAAACAAGGACAAAAGGTGTGCGCAGACGCAATAAAATACCCAAAACCCTACTCTACTTATGCAAAAATAAAAGGTAAATATGCTTCAATTTTGGACTCATCAACTCCCCCAAGATAGACTCTTTCTCATCCCCGAGCAAGATGGTGGCTTATGGATAAGATTATCATGTTCATGAGTCATGAGTCGTTACACTAAATGAGGCAAAAATTGAAACAGGAGTACAATATCATATGTAGAGTTACATCGGGAGTTTTATCACACCTTTACACATCACATGATTTATAGGCTTCCACACCTTTTTGTATTAATGAAGTTACAAGAAGATTTTAGTGATTAAACATATTATGTAATCATAAGGTAAAAATGGTTGAGCACTTGATTTGAGTAATGAAGATTCATGATCATTCTTTTATTTTTCTCTTTTCAAGCTTGTACTTTTATTTTGCCTTGAAATTCTCTTGATAGCTGATTTTTTATCTCTCTTCTCCCCCCTATTTTATAGCAGAGCTACTTGATCATGCTCACTACTTTTTATGGCTCTTGTAAACTCAAACATGTCACTATAATATGCTACCAAGATTTTTCTTCTTATAATTTAATCAATACTGTTATTGGTATGAAAGACCCTAAAATCATAACGGATGTACAAGTATCATAACACTCAATCTAATTCAATAATATAATATAATAGTTATGAATCAAAATATTACTAGACTAATTCTTGACTTTTTACAACTATACTCTCCTTACGACTTATTGAAAATAATAATAAACATAGACACAAGTCCTAAGAACTCTATCTTTGGCAAGCCTTGTGTTTACTAAGTAAATAAAGTACAAGGGAGAGAATATTACATGAATGTGCAGACGAGTCAGAAGGAACCAAACACTTCAACATTATATAATCGAAAAGGTTTTCCATCCTACATAAATAACTCAAAATTCATCGACCTGTGTTAGAAGAGATTTACTATGAAGAACCTGACCTCTTAGGAGAAATTGAAGGCATAGACTACATAATAGAGTTTGGAACCGAGGAGGAAAGAGTAGAGTTTGAAGTGTAGTTTCGCACAGATAGAATAGCCGGGCTGAGCAACCTAGACCAAACCCAATAAAGTTGCAATGCTTCGATGGTACTTAGCTTAGAAGTGTCATTGTCCCTCAAGCTAGCTCTTTTAGATTTATTGGTAGAAGTGAATCCCCACTAGACCGATGAGTATCTCGAAGTTTGTATTGTTCTTATGTTATGAATAAGAAATAAAATATTAGTTGGACCCGCAATGGTTCTATTGTACCACTCTAAGGGGTGTGATATTTACGGAAGATGACTTTCGTAAGTATTATGCCAATGACTTGTACACTACAAACATGCAGTGGTGTGAGTGGGTCATCACACTCTAGCCTCCGCTCCGACAGAAGCCCGCCACCCACCAGGACCATCATCACCTTGCCTTCCCCTAGATCATCCGAACCATGAAGCCAATCTGTAACATGATGCTCTGGTACCACCTATTAGCATAATACGTGATTAGATCATTGCGGAAAGTAAATGGGAGATGATGTTTGGAAACCTTGGTTCAATGATAAACGCCTATATCTGTGAGACATGCTTTACATGCGCTCTTCCCCATGTACTCATCATAGTAGCATCGACGACACACACTCGTAGAAAAAGGGTCTTTGGTCCAGCGCCCAAATTCCATTGGTCCCAGTTCGTTTCCTTAATCGGGACCAATGCCAGGCACCGGTCCCACCAGGACCACCATCACCTTGCCTTCCCCTAGATCATCCGAACCATGAAGCCAATCTGTAACATGATGCTCTGGTACCACCTATTAGCATAATACGTGATTAGATCATTGCGGAAAGTAAACAGGAGATGATGTTTGGAAACTATGGTTCAATGATAAACGCCTATATCTGCGAGACATGCTTTACATGTGCTCTTCCCCATGTACTCATCATAGTAGCATCAACGACACACTGGTAGAAAAAGGGTCTTTGGTCCAGCGCCCAAATTCCATTGGTCCCAGTTCGTTTCCTTAATCAGGACCAATGCCAGGCACCGGTCCCAGTTCATGCCGCCTGCGCATTGGTCCCGGTTCGTGGCATGAACCGGGACCAGTGCCTCCACGACGCACATGTGGCGCTCTGCGGAGCATTGGTCCCGGTTCATGCCACGAACCGGGACCAAAAACCCCGCGACGGTGTGCAATCCGGGACAATCTAAATTAAATTGGGGGGCAAAAATTAATTCGAGGCAGAAATAAATTCGAGGTAGAAATTCAATTGATCAGTATTTTTGAAAAAATCTTCCACAAATTAATCGAGACAAAGATCTAAATCGAGACATTTTATTAATTCGACCACAAATTCTTTCCAAACAAAGGTGCGACTTTACAAATTTTCCTAGTCGACAACACTTCTGTTGCCGCTGTCCTCCGAGCCACCGGCTTCCTCGTTGTCGTCGGATGAAACCTCCACGATTTCGGCATTGTTTGGGAAACGGATCTCCTCTGCGCGGCTAGCGGCGTCGATGGCGGTGTAGATGGTCCGTCCAGGGACGGACCAGAACATCTCCCGCCCTTCTCGGTTGCGGAGATCCGGGTGCACCACGTGCCCGTCCACGATGTAGTTGCCAATCTTGGCCTTCTGCTCCTTCTTGAACAGCCGGGGCCAGTACTCGTTGGCCACCGCGTACCGGGGCAATGCCCTCTTCCACGCGAGCATCTGGCGGCGACGCTCCACGATAACATACTCCATCTCGTATCTGCCAGGGACGAGGAGCGGAGCCACCGGCGCACCCACCTCGCTGATGCGAAATTCGGCGGGCACCATCGCGCGCGGCGACGCGAGGATGCCGTAGTACACAAACATCGCCGCCTCGTAGAAGTTGGGCGTGGGCACCTCCATCGCGGCACGGTGGAGATTGGAGAGGGAGGGGAGGCGATACGACGGTGCGGTGGAGAGGCGATGGCGAAAGGGGTGGGTGGAGATTGACTACAGAGAGGCCGAGGCGATGGCGAAAGCAACGCCCTGTGTCCTCATATTTATACACGGGGACGACGAAGCGACGATGGGCATTAGTCTCGGTTAATGCCACGAACCAGGACCAAAGCCCCTCCCGCGCGACATGTGGCGGCCCAGCAACGCACCCCCACCCAGGTCATTGGTCCTAGGTCGTGCCATTAACCGGGACCAAAGCCCCTCCCACACGACACGTGGCGGCCCAGCAACGCGCCCCCCACCCAGGTCATTGGCCCCGGGATCAACCGGTACCAATGACCTGGGTGAAAGCCATCGGTCAAGCATGGAGGGGCTTTGGTCCTGGTTCGTGGCATTAACCGGGACCAAAAACCCTCCCCTGGCTATATATAAGCCCAGCCCTTTGCCCATTGTCACCAAATTTTGCTGGATTATGTGTGAGGTGTGGGTGCTAGCTTTTTTTTCTTTGATTGCACACAAGGTGTTCGACGAAATGTCCGAGCCACACTTAAGTTCGCACAACACGGTATCCTCGGCCGAGGTTAGCAACCTTATCTTCTTTATTTGTAACTGATACAAAAATATTGCATGTGTCCATGTAGGGTGGTCATTTTACTATTCACGATGTTATTGTAATGGTTAATTATTATGACGCAGATCGATGCACGGATGTGATGGATGTATGGCGACCGACGCGATTCTGATTTTATTGCAGGCCTGCATAAATTTATCGATTTGGCTAAGGCAAACAAAGTGGATAATTTTATGCCTTGTCCCTGCGTCGACTGTTGGAACGTGGCGGAGCACTCTGCCCCGATAATCCTTCAAAGCCATCTGCTTCGGAGAGGTTTCATGCCCGAATATTATTGTTTGGCCATGCATGGAGAAAGAGGGGTTAGGCTGGAAGAAAATGAAGAAGAGGAGGATGATGACAGCTATCCTATGTCCTCTGAAGAATACGGTGATACTGCAATGGAAGACAATGAAGAAGAGGGAGGCGGCAATGAAGAAGAACAACGGGCATCGGATGAGCCCGCTGATGGTCTTGGTTGGGTCATTTCTGATGCAAAGCAACAATGTGATACAGAAAGGGAGAAGCTTAAGTTGGAGGCCTTGCAAAAGGATCACAAAAAGTTGTTGTACCCAAATTGCGAAGATGGCAGCACAAAGCTCGGTACCACACTTGAACTGCTGAAATGGAAGGCAGAGACTGGCTTATCTGACAAGGGATTTGATAAGTTACTGAAAATAATGAAGCCGAAGCTTCCAAAGGATAACGAGCTGCCCGAGACAACGTATGAAGCAAAGAAGACTATCTGCCCTCTAGGATTAGATGTGGAGAAGATACATGCATGCATTAATGACTGCATCATGTACCGCGGTGAGAAGTACGAGAATATGGATAAATGCCCGGTAGGCACTACATGTCGATACAAGATCAGACAAGATGACCCTGGTGATGTTGAGGGCGATGACGACCCCCTAGGAAGAGGGTTCCTGCTAAGGTTATGTGGTATGCTCCTATAATACCACGGTTGAAACGTCTGTTCAGAAATAAAGAGCATGCCAGGTTGTTGCGATGAAACAAAGAAGAGCGTAAGAAAGACGGGAAACTGAGACACCCCGCCGATGGGTCACAGTGGAGAAACATCGAGAGAAAGTACTCGAACTTTGCAGGTGACGTGAGGAACTTATGGTTTGGTCTAAGTACAGACGGCATGAATCCTTTTGGGGAGCAGAGCTGCAACACAAGACTGCCAAGGACTCTATGTATCTACAACCTTCCTCCTTGGTTGTGCATGAAGCGGAAGTTCATTATGATGCTAGTGCTCTTCCAAGGACCGAAGCAACGCGGCAATGACATTGATGTGTACCTAAGGCCATTAGTCGATGAACTTTTGCAGTTGTGGGCAGAACCAGGTGTAAAGGTGTGGGATGAGCACAAACATGAGCCATTTGACTTACGAGCGTTGTTGTTTGTAACCATCAATGATTGGCCTGCTCTTAGTAACATTTCAGGACAGTCAAACAAGGGATACAATGCATGCACGCACTATTTAGATAAGACTAAAGGTACATATTTGGATAAATGTAAGAAGGTTGTGTACCTGGGGTGTCGTAAATTTCTTCCGACCAATCATCAAGTAAGAAATAAAGGCAAGCATTTCAACGGTGAGGCAGATTACCGGAAGAAGCCTAAGCTCCCTAAAGGTGATGATGTATTTGGTATGGTGAAGGACCTAGAACTAATCTTTGGAAAGGGTCCTGGCGGTCAATCTGTTCCGAAAGACCCCATTACCGGACACATGGCCATGTGAAAAAATAAATCTATATTTTGGGAGCTTGAGTATTGGAAAGACCTAGAGGTCCGTTCTTCAATCGACGTGATGCACGTGATGAAGAATCTTTGCATGAACCTGCTAGGCTTCCTGGGCATGTATGGGAAGACAAAAGATACACCAGAAGCACGGGAGGACCAGCAACGTATCAAAGACCCATACAACAAGCATACTGATAAAGGACGTGAATACTTAAGCAGCTACGCTCTTACCAAAGCAGAGAAGGAAATCTTTTTTGAAGTCCTTTACAGTATCAAGGTCCCGGCTGGCTTCTCATCAAATATAAAGGGAATAATAAATATGGCAGAGAAAAAATTTCAAAACCTGAAGTCTCATGATTGCCATGTGATTATGACACAGTTGCTTCCGGTTGCATTGAGGGGGCTTCTACCGGAAAATGTTCGATTAGCCATTGTGAAGCTATGTGCATTCCTCAATGCAATATCTCAGAAGGTAATCGACCGAGAAAGTATGGAAAGGCTACAGAAGGATGTGGTCCAATGTCTTGTCAGTTTTGAGTTGGTGTTCCCCCCGTCCTTCTTCAATATTATGATGCATATCTTAGTTCACCTAGTCAAAGAGATTTCCGTTCTCGGTCCTGTATTTCTGCACAATATGTTCCCCTTCGAGAGGTTCATGGGTGTCTTAAAGAAATATGTTCATAACCGTGCTAGGCCAGAAGGAAGCATCTCCAAGATCTATGGAACAGAGGAGGTCATTGGGTTCTGTGTAGACTTTCTTCCTGACCTTAAGCCAATTGGTGTTCCTGAATCACGGTATGAGGGGAGACTGAGTGGAAAAGGCACGCTAGGAAAGAAAGCAATGATATTTAGGGACGGACATTCTTTGAATCAAGCACACTACATAGTTCTACAAAGTTCTACCTTCGTGGCTCCGTATATCGAGGAACACATGAATGTTGTACGCTCCAAGTTCCCGGGGAAGGATGACTACTGGATTAAAGAAAATCACATGGAGACTTTCGGCACTTGGTTGCAATTACATCTTATGAATGACACCACTATTGGAGATCAGCTCTACTTGTTGGCCACGACACCAGCTGTGACTGTATTGACTTTCCAAGAGTACGAGATAAATGGGAATACATTTTACACGATTTCCCAAGATAAAAAGAGCACCAACCAAAATAGTGGTGTCCGCTTTGATGCAACATGCGAGAATGGGAAAAAGGACACATACTATGGTTACATAGAGGAGATATGGGAACTTGACTATGGACCTACTTTTAAGGTCCATTTGTTTTGGTGCAGTTGGGTCAACATGAATGGAGAAGGGGTAAAGGTAAACCAGCTGTACGGAATGACAATAGTGGATCACAAGAATCTTGGTTACAGAGACGAACCATTTGTCCTAGCCAATGATGTGGCTCAAGTTTTTTATGTGAAGGACATGTCCTCTAGACCAAAAAAAGAAAAAATAAGGAAACGAATACATCAGACGATGAGCCTAGGCGTCACATAGTTCTTTCAGGGAAAAGAAACATCACGGGAGTCTAGATCTATTGTCTATTGTGGCGATGTGGGAGCTCGTAGATCTATCTATTGGGGGAGTCGCGATTGAGAGATTGCCTTCTCGTTGGACCCTCCTAGCCTTTATATATGGGGAGGCTAGGTCTCAGGTACCAATACGAGTTGGTTACAAGTTAGATTAGAACTCTAGTCTTGAGCTTTCCTTGTCTTGTGCGTTTGGGAGTCCGTGTCCATATGTGCTTCTTACCACTCGAACCGTCATAGGCGTCGTGGACCTTGGCAATTCATCGAGTGCGCCTTCCGTCGAGCCACACCAGATAGGCTGTAGTCGAGTGCCTATTAGGCATACCCATGTCAACGCTGCTTCTACTTTGTCTTGTTCCTCCAACAGGGCATCGTGTGCTACATGCTTTATCTCATTAAGTAGTGCGTCCACCCACACGTCCTTATCCTGCCACAACTTTAGTCTCGGTTGCACCCACCAGCCGGGACTAAAGGTTACCCACGCGTCCTTATCCCACCGACAGCTTTAGTCTCGGTTGCACCCACCAGCCGGGACTAAAGCTTCTTAGCCCGGGGCTGAGCCTCACTGAACTTGAAGTGGATCTCTAATGAAATAGCATGTTGTGAACCTATAAATGATTTTTTTAAAATTCAAAAGCATTATATCATGTACTTGTAGTTCAAATCTTGGCAACCTCCTACCGATTTGGCAGGAATTTATCTTTTTCATGAGGGATGGACGGAAAGGTTCCAGATACACTGGTTGGGAAATTGTCCATATAAGGTGGTCTAGTATTTTTGAAAAATGGGTTGGTACCAATGCCAAACTTTAATTTGGTGGTTGCTTCACGAAGCATGATTTGGCACCTCAAAAATGGAAATTGGCTTTTTTGTGCGTCGAAAAGGAAAACTTCCTCCTGCAACATCGTAAGCCATCCCAAGATTCACATGTGTGCACAATATGGGCACATTACAACAAATTATGCCCTGATTCTAGCCATAACATTGGTGGTTTGACCTAAATGCCATGAAACCTCGAACATGATAGGTCATTTTGTGAAGGATTTTTTATAATGTTTTTAATTTTTCAAGTTCAATATTTTTCCTTGCAACTGTGACACATAATATGACACCACGTGAAGGTTTCACATTGTTTGGATCATCTTTGAATTTCTTATGCCCGTTACAAACTATATCCAAAACGGCGGGCATGAAGCTTCTTAGCCCGGGGCTGAGCCTCACTGAACTTGAAGTGGATCTCTGATGAAATAGCATGTTGTGAACCTATAAATGATTTTTTTAAAAATTCACAAGCATTATATCATGTACTTGTAGTTCAAATCTTGGCAACCTCCTACCGATTCGGCAGGAATTTGTCTTTTTTATGAGGGATGGACGGAAAGGTTCCAGATACACCGGTTGGTAAATTGTCCATATAAGGTGGTCTAGTATTTTTGAAAAATGGGTTGGTACCAATGCCAAACTTTAATTTGGTGGTTGCTTCACAGAACACCCTGATTTTGGCACCTCAAAAATGGAAATTGGCTTTTTCGTGCGTTGAAAAGGAAAACTTCCTCCTGCAACATCGTAAGCCATCCCAAGATGCACATGTGTGCACAATATGGGCACATTATCACAAACTATGCCCTGATTCTAGCCATAACTTTGGTGGTTTGACCTAAATGCCATGAAACCTCGAACATGATAGGTCATTTTGCGAAGGATTTTTATGATGTTTGCAATTTTTCAAGTTCAATATTTTTCCTTGCAACTATGACACATAATATGACACCACGCGAAGGTTTCACATTGTTTGGATCATTTTTGAATTCCTTATGCCCGTTTCAAACTATATTCAAAACGGCGGGCATGAAGCTTCTTAGCCCGGGGCTGAGCCTCGCTGAACTTGAAGTGGATCTCTGATGAAATAGCATGTTGATAACCTATAAATGATTTTTTTTTAAATTCACAAGCATTATATCATGTACTTGTAGTTCAAATCTTGGCAACCTCCTACCGATTCGGCAGGAATTCGTCTTTTCCATGAGGGATGGACGGAAAGGTTCCAGATACACTGGTTGGGAAATTGTCCATATAAGGTGGTCTAGTATTTTTGAAAAATGGGTTGGTACCAATGCCAAACTTTAATTTGGTGGTTGCTTCAAAGAACACCCCGATTTCGGCACCTCAAAAATGGAAATTGGCTTTTTCGTGCGTTGAAAAGGAAAACTTCCTCCTGCAACATCGTAAGCCATCCCAAGATGCACATGTGTGCACAATATGAGCTCATTATCACAAACTATGCCCTGATTCTAGCCATAATATTGGTGGTTTGACCTAAATGCCATGAAACCTCAAACATGATAGGTCATTTTGTGAAGGATTTTTTATGATGTTTGCAATTTTTCAAGTTCAATATTTTTCCTTGCAACTGTGACACATAATATGACACCACGCGAAGGTTTCACATTGTTTGGATCATTTTTGAATTTCTTATGTCCGTTTCAAACTATATTCAAAACGGCGGGCATGAAGCTTCTTAGCCCGGGGCTGAGCCTCGCTGAACTTGAAGTGGATATCTGATGAAATAGCATGTTGTGAACCTATAAATGATTTTTTTAAAATTCACAAGCATTATATCATGTACTTGTAGTTCAAATCTTGGAAACCTCCTACCGATTCGGCAGGAATTCGTCTTTTTCATGAGGGATGGACGAAAAGGTTCCAGATACACCGGTTGGGAAATTGTCCATATAAGGTGGTCTAGTATTTTTGAAAAATGGGTTGGTACCAATGCCAAACTTTAATTTGGTGGTCGCTTCACCGAACACCCCGATTTCGGCACCTCAAAAATGGAAATTGGCTTTTTCGTGCGTCGAAAAGGAAAACTTCCTCCTGCAACATCGTAAGCCATCCCAAGATGCACATGTGCACTGTCTGGGCTCATTATCACAAACTATGCCCTGATTCTAGCCATAACATTGGTGGTTTGACCTAAATGCCATGAAACCTCGAACATGATAGGTCATTTTGTGAAGGATTTTTTATGATGTTTGCAATTTTTCAAGTTCAATATTTTTCCTTGCAACTGTGACACATAATATGACACCACGCGAAGGTTTAAAATTGTTTGATCATTTTTGAATTTCTTATGCCCGTTTCAAACTATATTCAAAACAGCGGGCATGAAGCTTCTTAGCCCGGGGCTGAGCCTCGTTGAACTTGAAGTGGATCTCTGATGAAATAGCATGTTGTGAACCTATAAATGATTTTTTTAAAAATTCACAAGCATTATATTATGTACTTGTAGTTCAAATCTTGGCAACCTCCTACCGATTCGGCGGGAATTTGTCTTTTTCATGAGGGATGGACGGAAAAGTTCTAGATACACCGGTTGGGAAATTGTCCATATAAGGTGGTCTAGTATTTTTGAAAAATGGTTGGTACCAATGCCAAACTTTAATTTGGTGGTTGCTTCACAGAACACCCCAATTTTGGCACCTCACAAATGGAAATTGGCTTTTTCGTGCGTCGAAAAGGAAAACTTCCTCGTGCAACATCGTAAGCCATCCCAAGATGCACATGTGTGCACAATATGGGCACATTATCACAAACTATGCCCTGATTCTAGCCATAACTTTGGTGGTTTGACCTAAATGCCATGAAACCTCGAACATGATAGGTCATTTTGCGAAGGATTTTTTATGATGTTTGCAATTTTTCAAGTTCAATATTTTTCCTTGCAACTGTGACACATAATATGACACCACGCAAAGGTTTCACATTGTTTGGATCATTTTTGAATTTCTTATGCCCGTTTCAAACTATATTCAAAACGGCGGGCATGCAGCTTCTTAGCCCGGGGCTGAGCCTCGCTGAACTTGAAGTGGATCTCTGATGAAATAGTATGTTGTGAACCTATAAATGATTTTTTAACATTCACAATAATTATATCATGTACTTGTAGTTCAAATCTTGGCAACCTCCTACCGATTCGGCAAGAATTCGTCTTTTTCATGAGGGATGGACGGAAAGGTTCCAGATACACCGGTTGGGAAATTATCTATATAAGGTGGTCTAGTATTTTTGAAAAATGGGTTGGTACCAATGCCAAACTTTAATTTGGTGGTTGCTTCACAGAACACCCCGATTTCGGCACCTCAAAAATGGAAATTGGCTTTTTCGTGCGTCGAAAAGGAAAACTTCCTCCTGCACCATCGTAAGCCATCCCAAGATGCGCATGTGTGCACAATATGGGCTCATTATCATAAACTATGCCCTGATTCTAGCCATAACATTGGTGGTTTGACCTAAATACCATGAAACCTCGAACATGATAGGTCATTTTGTGAAGGATTTTTATGATGTTTGCAATTTTTCAAGTTCAATATTTTTCCTTGCAACTATGACACATAATATGACACCACGCGAAGGTTTCACATTGTTTGGATCATTTTTGAATTTCTTATGCCCGTTTCAAACTATATTCAAAACGGCGGGCATGAAGCTTCTTAGCCCGGGGCTGAGCCTCGCTGAACTTGAAGTGGATCTCTAATGAAATAGCATGTTGTGAACCTATAAATGATTTTTTAAAAAATTCACAAGCATTATATCATGTACTTGTAGTTCAAATCTTGGCAACCTCATGCCGATTCGGCAGGAATTTGTCTTTTTCATGAGGGATGGACGGAATGGTTTCAGATACACCGGTTGGGAAATTGTCCATATAAGATGGTCTAGTATTTTTTAAAAATGGGTTGGTACCAATGCCAAACTTTAATTTGGTGGTTGCTTCACAGAACACACTGATTTCGGCACCTTAAAAATGGAAATTGGCTTTTTCGTGCGTCGAAAAGGAAAACTTCCTACTGTAATATCGTAAGCCATCCCAAGATGCACATGTGTGAACAATATGGGCATATTATCACAAACTATGCCCTGATTCTAGCCATAACGTTGGTGGTTTGACCTAAACAGTAAAAATGTATAGTTCAAATAAAAATATTTGAAAACAGAAAATGGTTTTTGATTAGTTATTTAAATTGAAGCACTTTTCCTGTTAAACGTTTTTTGAAATTCCAAATTATGCAATAAATATTTGTTAATGCAATTTTAATTGAAAATAGTAAAATTGTATAGTTCAAATAAAAATATTTGAAAACAGAAAATGGTTTTTGATTATTTATTTAAATAGAAGCACTTTTCCTGTTGAAAGTTTTTTGAAATTCCAAATTATGCAATAAATATTTGGTAATGCAATTTTAATTGAAAATAGTAGAATTGTATAGTTTAAATAAAAATACTTGAAAACAGAAAATGTTTTTGATTAGTTATTTAAATTGAAGCACTTTTCATGTTAAAAGTTTTTTGAAATCCCAAATTATACAATAAATATTTGTTAATACAATTTTAATTGAAAATAGTAAAATTGTATAGTTCAAATAAAAATATTAGAAAACAGAAAAGGGTTTTTGATTATTTATTTAAATAGAAGAACTTTTCCTGTTGAAAGTTTTTTGAAATTCCAAATTATGCAATAAATATTTGGTAATGCCATTTTAATTGAAAATAGTAAAATTGTATAGTTCAAATAAAAAAATTTGAAAACAGAAAATGGTTTTTGATTATTTATTTAAATTGAAGCACTTTTCCTGTTAAAAGTTTTTTGAAATTCCAAATAAATAATAATCTTAAATTGAAACATCTTATTAATTAAAGAAGAAAACAAATTTGAAAATAGCGGGAAGACCAAAAGGTTTGCCAAAATCTGAAAAACGGGTCAACGATCCTGGTTCGTCCCCACCAATGAGACCGATGATCACAGGTGCAGCCGCCATCAACATGCCTTTGGTCCCGGTTCGTCCCAACAACCGGAACCATTGATCCTTTGGTCCCGGTTGTTGGGATGAACCGGGACCAAAGGTCCGCGCACGTGGCAGCACAGCAACGCTCTTGCCCAGACCATTGGTCCCGGTTCGTCCCACCAACCGGAACAATTGAGCCTTTGGTCCCGGTTGGTGGTACGAACCGGGACCAAATATCTGTACTAGATAATTATTTCCCTCCTTCTTCTTCCCCATTCACTTCACTCGCAAAACGCCTAAGGAAAATCACGCGCGGAGCAAAACAACGCCGTCAGGCTACCGGATTTTCGAGCCGCCGTCGACCGCGCCGCTGTCGCCCTCTTCGTCGTCGACATGCCTTGAAACCCACGCTCTCACGCTCGATCATTGCCCGAAACCTGCACCGCCGCCCGCCCGCTGTAGCCACATGGCCTTGCCAGCTACCTAACCACGACTCAGCCGCTCAAGGCTACCAGCCCACGCTGCGTTGATCGCTCCTGAGCCTGCCACACCCGCCTTTGATGTAAGCCTCCTGTCGGCCCTTTAATTAGGTTTTTAGTTCGGTTTTTCGTTAGTTTTTTAATTAGGTTTTTAGTTAGGTTTTTAATTAGGTTTTTAGTTAAGTTTTTAATTAGGTTTTTAGTTGGGTTTTTAATTAGGTCTGACAAATGGGGCCAGATGGAAAATAATTTTAGTAATTGCAAAAATGTTTATTTATTTAAAAATAATTTAAAAAAGGATTAAAATTGGGAAAAATCATAACTAATTCATTTTAAATCAGAAAAATGTGTATAATATATCAAAATGTTCAGAAAAATGAGCTCTACCATTTAAAAATTTAAGCATTCATATTCATACAACTTTTGAACCTTACTTTTCATAGAGGAACACCGACACCCCTAAGTACCATAGGTTTGATTGTTTGTCCACCTAGGGCATTCCAAACCGATTTAGAAAATAAGTGCATAGTGTTTTGCATTATTTGCATTATAGTAACTTGCAAATCTTAATTTGCAGATACTATGGTTCCAACACAGCAAGATACTATGATTCCAGAACATCAGGAAAACATCCTCCACGAAATGATCTGCGAAAATGAAGATATCGATATCGATGTCACCAGTGAGTTTCTGAACGATTCCGGTCAGGGAGATGAGTCTCTCAACCGAGGAGACGGCTCCAGTGAGGTAGAAGCCGAAGCTTGGGACAGGGGAAAAGCCGATGAGGGAGAAGGCGACGGCTCTGGCGGAACCTTAAATCTCGCAAACACCGGTGAGGTGTATATATGTATTTTTGTAAATAAAATGTTGCTGTCTATATATACATGCATATATTAACACTCTTTCTTATTTTAGCCCTCCGGATCAAGAACTTCCGTAAGAACGAAACGAGGCCCAACAAAAAAGTTGGATGACACTGTGAGGTATAGGATCGAAGTGGTCGGTGTAGATGGCGAACCGCAAGCTCCCGTCGATATCGCAAGAAAATTTGTCAAACAATGCGGAGTTCTTGCGAGGGACTACATCCTGATCACCGTTCAAGAATGGAATTGGCCAAGCGGCGGCGGAGTCCCGTATGTCGGCGACACCGCCTAAGATAAGCTTTTTGAGAAGCTCATGATTAATTTCCTCCTACCGATACCAGATGTGAATCCAGATGAGGAGGAGAGAGCAAGAATAGAGCTTGTGCAAAGAGTCAAGAAGTTTGCTCTCATCAAGATGGCCGATGCATTCAAGAACTAGAAGAAGAAACTGTATAATAACTTTGTCAAGGTAGAGAAGACTCCGGATTTCACTCAAGGCGACTATGCTAAGTTAAGACACCAGTGGGAGGATTTTGTGAAGTACAGGACATCGAAGAAAGCTAAGGAAAGGTCTAGAATAAATACAGAGAACGCTGCTAAGAAAGTATACCATCATAACATGGGGCCTGCTGGCTACGCCGGTTGCATGCCTAAGTGGGATGCACTTGAGGTCAATTACATAGCTGCCGGGATCGGACGAGCCATAACATGGACACCACGGGCGAGAAACTGGTTTTACGGCCATGGGGGCACGTTGGACAAAGAAGGGAGGGCAATATATAATCAGAAACACAAAGATGATCCCCTACTGCCCATCGATGATATTAGAAATGCAGTAGATGATGTTGCAGCGGGACGGTTCGTTCCCGATAGAGAGAACGACGATCTCACACGCGCCCTTAAAAATCCTGAACACGGCGGACGAGCACGAGGCACACCAGGCTCCAGGCCGTGGAAGGTTGCCTTCCCCCCGGAAATGAAGAGATATCCCGATAAAAGCCATCAGAGGAGAAAGGAAAGGGAGGTAGCTGAGAAAGCGGTCGCTGCAGACCGGCTGCGTAATGTAGAAGAAGCATTAAAGCGGCACCAGGATCAACTCGACAGACTTAGCCAGCAGGGTACTAGCGGCCAATCTCAGTGGCACGTGGTAGAAGCTGCATTCGAGGGTACCGGCGCCCTATCGAATAAGAAAAGCAGCGTCGCTTCCACGCAGCTCCATGATGTTGATGATGATGCACCGACAACATGTCCTCCTAAACACTACCTAGTGGATGATATCACGGAGACCACAGCTTGTGAGCTAAAGGTGCAGGTTATGAACTTAAGGGTGACGGCGGTGGTCGGCATGGCGGTACTAATTGCGCCTAACCCAACTTGGTATTGCAGACCGGTTCCAAAAGGGTACGCTATCGTCACGGTGGATGAGGTGAAAGAATATTTTGAGGAGCTGAAGCTAGACCACCCTGCAGGGAAAGATATGGAGCTGACTCAACTAGGAGAATCCAAAGGGGGGACTATTCTATGGCCAAAGGAGCGCATCATGCTTCCAAATTATGTGCCGCCAAGGCCACCCACTCCTCAGAGCAGCAATCCACATTCGCCGCCACCTCACCATTCTCCAGCGCAACCGTCGCCTTCACCGCCTCACCACTCAGCGCAACCGTCTCCATCGCCCCCTCAGCCGTCTCTGCCGCCACGTCAGCCGTCTCCGTCCCCTGAGCCTCATAGACAAAGGCGGAAGTATACTAAGAGGGGCAGCACCACCAGCAGCAGCAAGAGCACGTTCCGATCACCGAAACGTAAGCTATCGCCCCTCCCAAAAGTACCTCATAAGAATATGAAGAAGCTACCTTGCGAGAAGACATATGAGGAAACTGCTACGGCTGAAGCTGCCCATTATGAAAAGTGGAAGATTGACATGGCTAACAAGAAAAATCCGATAAAGGCATTCTTCCTGGTCACCGCAGAAGATAAAGCCAAAGCAGCCGCGCTTAAGATTCAGCTTCACCAACCCATAGCGCTCACATCAGACTATAATCGCTCTATTACCAAGTCAGCTAAGGCAAAAGAGCGGAGAGTCGGGAAAGAAGTTGTCCAGCTCGGACAACAGAAAAATCAATCGATCGAACCGCTCAAAGTGTATGATACCAATGAGTGGAGAGCCCAGGAGCGGCATGATCCGAACGTTGATCCGGAGTTTGTTCGACTGTACGAAGAAAAGGCCCAATTATATGGACTGTCTATTACTGAGTACATGAGTTGTATGGATAAGTTCGAGGGGTACCAAGAAACAGCATATGTGTACCAGTACGGGCCTCCTCTCGTCAAACCCGAGTTAGTCAAAGATCTACCAATAAAAATGCGAAGATTGCATAACTGGTACATCCAAGCATGTGCTGAATCCAAAAACTGGATCTATGCTGCATATAAACACCATCATTACGGTCATGGAGATGGCTTCCTACTGATCGAATTTTCAGAGTTATTTCAGTTTTACCAACAAGACGCCCTCGACAAAACTATCGTCAGTGCCTATTGTTTGTAAGTATTATTAATTTCTGTAATTAAGTCTTTCTAGCTCAGCTCATTTGTTGCTTGTATAATCTTACTCATCACTATACTAATTATATATGTAGAATGAAGATTTTTGAATGCAACAAAGGATAAATCTATGACCTTGGGTCTGTTGACTGCAATTTCGTTCATGAAGTTACTCTAAAAACAAAACCCAAAGAGACAGAGAATAACTTGATACAAGCATTGAAGCATTTCAGCAACAAAAGGGAAATACTATTTCCTTACAACGCTGGGTGAGTGCTACTGTCTTGTATATATTCTATTTTCGCTTACTCGATGTTAAGTGTATAATTGACCCGTGTTATATTTTGTTAGTGTGTCCAACTTTCACTATATTCTGTTAATCATTGCTATTGACACCGGAGTAGTAAAAGTCCTGGACTCGAAACGCACACCATTAGAAAAGTGGGCGGACATGCGGGAATGCCTCCAGAAGGCTTGGAAACGGTTCACCGTCAAAACTAGGGGTGTTTGGAAGCCAGAGCTTATATTTCAACCATTGACTGTAAGTACTACTTGCTAGATCCACGCATCTCTTTGATTCTAGTTTCAATATCATCATTATCATGCTTGATTATTATTTTGATTGAACTCTGTTCTCATAAAGTGCTTGACGCAGGAAGCCGGGAATAACTTATGTGGATACTATGTCTGCAAATTCATTCGCCAGACGACCAAAGAGAAGGGCGCAGACGGGAACATCAAAAAAATTAAAGTATAATAAACAATAATCACAACTTTATTTTATTACCACCAATTATGTTTAGTTTCATTCATATATATTGGTCTCCTTCTTTATATTAGATCGAACGGATACGGGATGGTCTTCTATCACAAGAACACGTGCAAGCAATTCAAGAGGAAATTACCGGATTCTTGTTAGAACAAGTCATAGATCCGAAAGGAGAATACTATTACCCGCTTCATTTGGAAGGGTGAAGTGTAAAAAAGAAGATGTAAATTAGATCAAATTCGTGTGAGAGTATCGTTTGTAATTATAATATGTTTCGACCAAAAAGACGGATGAGACGGTGTATAATATATTTGTGATCATGCATGATGTGTAATATATATATCGTGGTTTCATTATTGCTGTATATATGTAGTACCATTAAATTGATAAAAAAATCCTGTCGTGGCACAAAACCCTGTCGCGGCACAAAAATAGCCCGAAAATCCTGCCGCGGCATAAAATCCTGCCGCGGCACAGAGACCCACGATCCCGGTTCGTGCCAAGAACCGAGACCAATGATCCACCCCGCTCGTCTCTCGCGCTCCCACGTGGAGACCCATTGGTCCCGCTTTGTTCCACAAACCGGGACCAATGATCCACCCCACCCCCACCCCCCCTCTCGTCGCCGCCTGCCCACGTGAAGACCCATTGGTCCCGGTTGTGAGATCCGTCCAAGTGATACGATTTACGAGACACACTAAAGTAGGCCATCTGGGGATTGGCGTTCTTTTGTTAGGACATCTCTAGCCGATACTATTTAGAGGAGTAAAAGGCCTCCCTATTCTTTAGACAAGTATATTATTTAACTAAAAGAAGTGGTTTTCTTAACTGATCTTCTAAACTTAACTCCTTAAAACTAAAATTTGGCTTCGAACACGTGATATATAGCGTCTCCGCGTGGATGGTGAGATTCAACATTGTACCCAGTGAGCAAAATCTCGACCTGCCGCTGGCTGTCGTCGCCACGCTGGTCTCCTCGCCTTTATTCTTCATGTGGTTCGCAGAGTCAGGGCCACGTTGGAAGACTGAACCTGATTGCCTCCACCCTTCAGCTGAACGAAACACGAGCTGAACTGAAGCTCGTTCTTGTAAACACCTGACGCAAGTACTGAACTGAACCTGGACATAGTTTCAGTGATAAGAAACGATGAACAAATAAAGAGAGCCCCACGAAACCTGTACCAGTTGTTGTCGTTGTTATTAAAAGACCGCGACACTGCGTAGGAAAGAACGATGCAATTGCACAATTTGCCGCAAACGATCTGCGTCACTCTCTTGTTCCGAGGATATGCAAAATTTGTCACCCTGTATCATGGAAATCTGCAATGGACCTGGACGTACGGTGTAATTAGAGTTTGATGCTAACTTGTTTACAGATAATATACTACTATTTTCATATTACTTCCTCCGATCCATAATAAGTGTCGGTGATTTAGTACTGTTTTAGCACAAAGTTTGTACTAAAGCTCCGACACTTATTTTGGATCGGAGAGAGTAACATATTAGGCTTAACATAAGGCGCGTGCAAGGCATTCCAGGACGATGGGGGCTGCTTCCACGAATATTCCCGTTTTTGTTTCCGAAGCAAAAAACACGGTTCGTCCTAAAAATAACATCCCTCCGAAGACCTCGTCAGAGATCTCGCCAGAGAGCATGCAACAAAAAAATTGTACTACGGTGGAAACATCGTCGGAAAAAACTCGCCGGAAACATTGTAGCAGAAAGTTGACACTGTTGTAGCAAAAAACACAAGACGGTTGTAGCAAAAAAGTTTTTCTAATGTAGCAAAAAACCTACTTCGTCGGAGACATTGACGGAGACTTTTGTATACACCTCGTCGGAGGCCTCACCGGAGATATCACGTAGCAAAAAATTTACGATATTATAGCAAAAAAAAACAAATGTAGCAAAAAAATGTAACAAAACCTGAATTCGCCGAAGATATTGTTGCAAAAACATGCTATGTAGCAAAATAGTCCGTCATATGTAGCAACGCCGACTGCCGTATGT
Source organism: Avena insularis (assembly GCA_023614405.1). Lineage (NCBI taxonomy): Eukaryota > Viridiplantae > Streptophyta > Magnoliopsida > Poales > Poaceae > Avena > Avena insularis. The sequence continues at coordinate 85,229,782 of CM042696.1, read as the reverse complement.
AGCAAATTTGACCACCGCAGGTAGCAAAAATTACCAACGGAGCAGCGCCACATCGGCCACCTATGGAGAAACCCTAGACAACGGAGGTAGAGGAACGGTGGAAGGCTCGTCGCCGGAGAGGAGCAGAGGCACGTGCGGGAGGGAGGAGGGGCGTTGCTCCGGCCAGCAGCAGGGCATGCGGCGGCGGTTGAGGCGGACGCGGCGGTGTTCCTGGAGTTCATACAGCAGCAATAGGGCGGCGACGGCTTGGAGTGCGGTGTAATTAGAGTTTGATGCTAACTTGTTTACTGATAATATACTATTTCATACTAGCAAAGTGTCCGTGTGTTGCAACGGAAATAAGATATCTAGGTTTAAAATTTATCCTAATATTTGGTATATCGTCATAAATTTGGAAGTATGTATGGTTTGAACTAAATTTTAATCCTCTTGGATGTTTCAGTATACAACAATCCTCTCGAAAGTTGAAAAACACCACTTACTTTCCGAACAAAAAACGGTGGTGCAACAACCAAATCGCGATAATAATGCTATATCCAGGTTTGTTGACCTTGCTGATGAATTGATCCAACAAAAAAAAAGTTGACCGTGTTAGCCGCACATGTTGCACATCTAGAAATATTCATCTAATCGTGGTAAATTGTTTGTGACTAATCTGTTCTTAAGAAACACAAAATAATATAGACAAACTCAATAGAACCAAAAAAAAAAAATCAAAAATAGTCCATTTAGCGTCGACTTCCCTTAAGCAGGCCTTACTAACGAATTGATCCAAGTAAAATCGAAACCGGCCACGTTAACCGCACATATTGCATATTTAATTTTTTTTCTATTTTTCCAATCGTGCTGAACATCTTGTGAAGGATTGATTTCTTTAGAACCAAAAAATAAATCAAAAAGATGTAGCTGAACAAAAAAACCAGAGCTAGTTCATTTAGCAGCACCATCCCCGTTGTCACTCCAGAACTATTTGGTGTTGTGATGAGACCTGCAGCGACTCGGCACCCTCGGCAACATGTCAACCATATGTAGAACATATTTATCATGGAGCTGAAAGGAGTGACTCGTCAGCCAACCAAGAATAACTTCCTTAAATCAAGAAGTATCTTTTTGCATGTTGCATTCCTCTTATAGAAGTCCAGTGATAGTTTTTCATTCTAGTTCACTTCCCTATCTTCTCTCGCAAGCATCTTGAGAGTCTTCCATTTACGGTACTCGTCTGGTGGCTATCAGAGAACTTCTTGAGCATTGTCTTTATGTCATCAAGTGTGATTGCCTCAATACAATTCGTGTTGCTTGCATGTCTTCATTAGTTCAACCTCTTTGCTAGTAGCCAAATGTAGACTTTGAACATATGTACCTCTGGAAGATAATTGTGCGTTGCAAATTCTGCAGTTTCTCCACAATCATCTTTATCATCATGTGTTCCAAGAAACTATTCAAATGGAGGACAGGGTGTTCCTTCAAAGAATACAAATATCATCCACAGATTTTACGTTTCGACATGCAACTATGCAGACCTGAGACGTGTGACAAGGTTCTTGATTGCAGGTTGGGCTCGTCGACACCACAACTCGCTTGTTTAAAGGCTGTTTCTATGTTCTTGAGAGAGTTGGAATCAAAAACCATGAACCAGCATCACTTCTAGTTGTGACGACTAATTTTTAGAAATCCCTAGATCACTTGCTCCAAATGCTAAGCATGCTTCTGATGGTGTCTTGACTGCAGAAACTTCGGTGAGTTCTGATGCATTGTATGGTAGCTTGGTTTGCTACCAAAAGACTCGCTTCAAGTATCCTTCGTCGAGGATTGTAGACAGTCTGCTTAGGGTGAACATGAGATGTTCGTAACAATCAACTAAATTTAGGATAACTACTACCTCGTAGGCATTAACACAAACAGGTAAGGGGCACAAACCGGAGATTTCAATCAGGCATGGAATGGAAGCTAGAGAGAAGGAGGGTCGGGGGCACTAACTGGATTGTACACCAGCGGCACCGGACCTTTGTGCTTCTTGCTATTGTACAATACCATGGGCCAGTCGATGGCGCCGCATCTCACTGACTGGGAGGCCGTCGGGCCACCTGCCGTTGACGCGCTCAAGATCAAGGACACGAAGCAGTGCTCCTTCGAGAGCCTCCCTGCGCCTTCCCCTACCTAGCGCTGCCGCTCCTTCTCCTGCCCTTCCTCGCTTCCCTCTCTCTCATCTCGTCGACCGCATGCTGGCTTCTCACCCCGAGCGCGGCCCCGAAGCCGCGAGCCCGCGACCTCAGCTCAAGCCCTCAGCTCCGGCCATGGGGATTCAGATCGCGTGGGATTGGGTGAGCTCGAGGGCAAGGCATTGTTCCCATCTCGGGTAGAGGAGGAGGCATATATTGAGGAGGCTGTCAGCGTCGATTTGTAGCAGGGTGGTCGCCTCGGGGCTTCCTGCCGGTGGCACGGCGTCTCCCGTCGATGGCCGCCGCTCAGAGGAGGAAGGAGGGAGGGGATCGAGTGGATGGGGTCGGGTCGAACCGGTACAATGGCATATGTGCGTTATACCTGAATTGGTGGGAGGGCAAAACGGGAAAAAGAAAAGGAAGACGAAAATTTTTGGTGTTGACCAACGTCGTGAGTTTTTTTAATAGTATAGGTCTAGGGTTTAGGGTATAGGTTTTAGGGTTGGATATAGACTAGCACAACTGTCCGTGCGTTGCCATGGCCAAACAAATTTATATCTAGATATATTTATGCAAAATTAGAAATTTGTGAAAAACAAATCAAAACGTGAGGGCAGTCAGCAGCAAGAGACAGCTGCTATCCATATGAAAAAAATTTAGCAAAAAGAACAAAAGTTTGACGGAAGGATATTCATTCCAATTTACAAATGTACTTAAGAGTACCATAATGGCGTACACAGTTAACAATTTTGAGCAGATAATCATACTCAACTTTTCCATCTTCCTACATAATGAATTGTTATTCCCAGTCTCTGTCCAAACAAAAAAGATTTCCAGCAAGAGGCATTAAGTGAATCCTCTGCTCATTGAAACCATAAGCATATATTGTGACACCCTTTTTTGGGAATTGAATGGGTTTAAAGTACTATTGCGATGGATAAGAAAGTCCTAGAGCTGCAAAAAAAAAAAAAATCGACACAAGATAAAAGAATGATTTCGTCTTGGTTTTATAGGTTCGGTCACTTTTACCAAGCATGATGAGAGGACAATCTGAAGCACCATTGAACCTCAATTTTCAATTGGTAGCTAATCTCCCGACTGATCGATGTGTGGCCGATAGAACTGAAAGAAAAAAGAGCAAATCTGTACTATGTGAGCGACAATGCTTGGTAAGCACCAGATTAACATATTTACACACGAATTTTTCACAAATAATCCAATTTATGGATGCTGGTTATCATGTGCATTCCAAACCAGGACGTGTGTCTTTTTTTCTCTCTGCATCAGGCATGTATCCCTGAGCAACACGAACCATATGACTTGAAAAACTTAAGATATTAAGTGCAAACCTTGCATGTTATTGTAAATATTATCAGTCAAATTAACCCAATACTTTTCTACACACCTCATCTCGTCTCCCAAATAGCAGTACCGAAGTTACAAATAATTACCAAATCTGTAGCAATGTAATCCATTATCTTACTTGAACTGCAGTACAAAACATTTCTAATATCTAGAAACACAACAAAGGAAGAGAAAAAAATACATATTTATTTATTCCTACACCACCGGTGATGACGGTCGCTGAGGTGACAGAGAGGTGACAGCGTGAGTGAGTGCTGCTAGCATCCGCCTCCATGAGATTGTTGTCGGCATCACGGATATGATAGCATAAGTGAGCGCCAATAACTGCCTATTCATGAAATATGTAATGAAATATGTAGGAAAGAAAGGAAATATTAAGCATCCAGAGATGCTAACAGCTGATTTTATTAATTAGTACTAATTGAAGATAACATGTGTTCGTGCTTCTAGCTTCCCGTCGTTGCCATTCAATGGACCGGTGAACTTCGGGGCATGCTCTGTTTAGACAACCCTGAGAAGAAGGCTATCAGGCAGTTCAATGACAAAGATTTCCAACCACGTCTGCTACTTGCATTCTGAGAGCACGCAACGCAAGACATATTATTGAAATTCAAGCACAATGCTACTTGCATACTGAAGTGAAGTGCATGATGGAGTCGGACAACGATTTCCAACCACGCCTGCTCTACAATTTCCGCCACAAGTCGTGTCGTGCTAATTTTGATAGCTAATCCTGAACCTGGTCAGCTCAACGCCGTTGGCACCTGTCATCCCGTGGGCGTCAGCAAGCGTGTCACCGCCAGCGCTGGGCACGACGTCGGCAACGGAGACCAGAACGGGGCTGGGCGTGAGCAGAGCGCTACCAGAACCACTGTCCGGAGGCGGAACGACGGATATGTCCTAGTAGCCCCCGCGGGTAAGGGCATGTTTAGTGCTGGTCGCTTGTCTTGGGCGCTTAAATAGTTGGTTGCCACATGCCCAAACGCCGGTCGCTTGGAAATCTAATTTAGAGCATGTATAATGGGAGGTGTTTAGACGGGTGTTTATAAAAATAAACCAACCATTTTGCTAAGCATTGGTGCTTATTTGTATAGAAGAGTTGTTTAGTTAGGCATCCACCTAGTATAAATAAGCACCGGTGCTTAACGAAAAACCGGTTTATTTTCTTAAGCACTTCTCTAAGCACCTTGCATTGTACCTGCTCTTACAGGTTATTTTCCAAGCGCTGGACGCTAACATTTTCGCCGATGCTAAGAAAACTGCCAAGAAACGGACGAAACGGCCGGGATTCAATTCTAAACGTCTCCTCTAAGCGTCTGCACTGTACATGTCTTGGAGCGCCCCGTCGGGTGTAGCCGTGATGTCGGTGTCCCCGATTTGGGGGCAGCGACGTTGAGCGCCGTTGGACTGGGCCAAGTTGGTCGCGCCGGACCACGGACGGCAGCGAGGCGGCGCTAGTTCGCTCCTGATGTCTTCTTTCCCAATGTCTTCTCCCGATGCCTACCCTCTAGGTGGAGATGGGAAGAAGGTCAGGTCTCTGCATGCGCCGTGCAGCCTGCCGGCCGCTGGTTCGGACTCGCGCTCGGCCTTCACACACTCCTAATCCCCGCCCACCCTCCTCCATCTTATACAGCTCGCCGCATCGCAGGCGCAGGCCTGGCCTCCGATGTGTGCCACCACTACTCTCGCCCCCTCCACTGCTTGGAGTTGAGCCTAGGTGCACCGCCAAGAATGGCCGGCAATAGTGGTCGGCGGCGCATCGAGTCGGCTAATAGTCGCAGAGGATGGAGTTCCTGGGATGGCATCTAGCGATTTCTGAACACCAAACGGTGCTGCTGGGGAGAGGGCGACGACGAGCGCTACTGGCGGCAGGGAACCAGAGGCAGGGCGGCGCGCCACGCTCGGGATCGATAGAGGAGAGGGCGGCACTCACGACGGGGATTGGAGCGACCGTCGGGGTCAGGGTGGGGATAGGATGATTCCGATTGACTTTGAAGTGACAGCGTGGGTAAATAGATTAGAATAGTCATTGAACTGGCAGACGGGAAATAAGGACGACCAACGACGACAAACTTTTTAATAGTATAGATTAACACATTAGGCTTAACATAAGCATGCCGTATTGCCGGTTGTGTTACGGGGCAGTACGTGTCATTTGCATCAATATACAAGTACGTACAGAGCCATGTAGTCATATTGCGTTGTGTGGGCTCTGACATGTTCTAGCTAGCTACAAACTGATTACTCCTACGGACAATCTAGCATTCCACTCTATACTGTTCCCGGGTATAATTGTAGCATATTCATATGCACTGTATTCCAATATAATCGTATCGGCTTCCTTAAGTATATTTTCTTAAGTACAATTCCATATCAATTATTCCCTGTTATTTTCATGAATACTACCGCATCGAAGTTTTGATTCTAGGACTATAACAATGTAGTATGATAGCCGTTGGATTCGACATATTTTTGATAGTTTTTATTGATAATTTTCTTCTGGATTTAATCATTTTTTAACTTTACCTAGCGCTAATACTTTGGTAGCGAAGAAAACTTGGTTTTTAATGTGTGTTTCAGGTTCTAAACGTTAACAGAAGATTTTAACAAGAGAAACACATATTCAGGCGAAAACAAGCAAGTCTCTCTTTGGAACCAATCAATGGAGGCATACAGAAGCTTTAACGAGCAACTATACAGTGGGAATATTTTTCCGGCCGTATAGTTCCCGCCGTATAGCTGCCGCCGCCTCCGTCTTGTCAAAAGAGACAACTTTTGTGAAGAGGCCAGAGGCGAAATCATAACACAGCAGCCGCCATCCCTCTGAAAGGGAGAAAGAAGAGATCTGGAGAAGAAGGGGGAGACGTTCTTCATCTCGCTCCACGATCTTCGACCTCCTAGCCATCACACCCTCCTAGCCATTACTTGTACTTGAGAGAGAGAGAGAGATCTTCACCTTGCAAGATTAGGGTTTGAGATTGTTTCTTCCTATCTTGAATTGTGTTGGATTATTTTTTAATACTTATTCTAGATCTCTACGGTAATATCGAGAAGAACTCCCTTTATTCAATTGTATCGATGATGCTTTCTTCTCTCTTGTATGAGTAAGTTCCTCTGGCGTGGGAGATGTAACAGATTGGTGAGATGTGATGTGCCTCCATATATTTTCCATTAGTTTGTGATGGATTTTAATTACTATATTATGTGTGCTTGATTATCTGTGGGATGCCTAATGCTTGTTGTCCAATTAAGGGGCCAGACAACTTGATGCTTTGTTCTACATAGATAGGATCTTGTTCGCTAGCAAACCGGTGACACCCGAGTGACACAGGAATATCAATGGAAAACTAGTTTGACTCGAGGATAACGAGGAACCATTGTGCTTATTGCATTAGTCTGATCCAAGGAGCTTAATTCCTAAGCACCCTGAACGATCTTAATCGTCTAGTGACTAACCATGGTTTTGGTAACAGGCTAGTAGGATTATTGAAGTTGGGATGAAATCTACCAAGAGGAGTTCTAGCTAATTATGGGTTGCTTGCCTACACATATATTTATAAGATTATAATTGTTACATTTATCATTCGTCCACCTGGCACAGTCACTGTCACCATGGACTATATCTCCCCGCACTTTCTTCGTCATCTGCAGAAAACCACAAACAATCGAGTTATTCTTTACTTTATGCTTTTTATTCCTAAAGTTTACATTTTAGTTTTATTTAAATACATCCAATTTAATCTAAATTTCATTCTTATTTCCACACTTGCAGTCAATTCACTCGAAGACCTGTGACAACTTAGAGTGTGACAGAGACTTCACTCATAAACACTTACCTTTGGGCTCCATGTGGGATCGATATCTATACTTCAAACTAGCTAGAAACGATTTGTGCACTTGCAGACATCAAGCTATTTTCTGGCGCCGTTGTCAGGGAGCTAAGGCTAAGTGTTTGTCTCTTGACATTTCAGGTGTTACTACTACAAAATGGTCTCCCTAGGAGACAAAGGGTCTACACACTCTGGTAGAACCTATTTACCAGATTATTTTGAGGGCGTGCCTATTCAAAGGCGCGAAGAAATTATTGAAAAACTTTTAAGATAAGACAAGGTTGAAGTTGAAAACTTGAGTGAATTTATGGAAATCATGTCCATTTACAGGACAACTCCCAAGAAACCTGAGAAAACTCTTAGAGAATATATTGCTCCAAACTCTGCTTTCCTTAAACAACCAATAGAATTTTCTAACCCTGGAGTTACAGAATATCAATTTGATGGTGGAATTATTAAAATTTTGCAGGAAAAAGTTTCTAGTGGAAGGGAAGATGAAGACCCAGGAAGACATATTAGAGAGTTTGACAATTTGATTACAACACTTAGACCAAAAGGTTTTCCAAGAGACTTCTCTCGTCTAATTTTTTTTGTTGGTCTCTTAAAGGTAAAGCTCTAGACTGGTTATATTCCCTCCCTCGTCATTACATTAAATGTTGGGAAAACTGTATTGTCAAAATCATAAATAGGTTTAATCCTTTTAAAAAGTTAATTGAAACTAGAAAGAATATAGGCAACTTTAGTCAGAACATGGGAGAAAACTATCCACAAGCCTGGGACAGATTCTTCGGAATGATCAATATAATTCCTAATCATGGATATTCTGAATCAACTATTTGCCATTTATTTTACCATGGTCTTAATACTCAAAGCAAAGAGTTGCTCGACTTATCAACAGGAGGATCGATTAATACTTTAACTGTTAAAGCATGTTTAGAATTAATGTCTACTAGGGCTAAGAACGATTCTATATACAATCCTAATTTCGACACTAAGATGGAAAAAGGGATGCTTTGTATAAATCCTGATCTTATGCCTGAAGTAGGCAAAACAATGAAATAAAAGGTATACCTTCTGAACTTGTTAAGGTAAACAAAGTAGACTTCTTACAAGTTTTTAGTGAAGAAGATGAAACTAGAAAAGTTTTCAAGAATTAAAACATCGACAAGCAAAATCTCATAATAACCTGCATAAGCATTTTCAAAAACATAAAAATATTTTGGCAGAAATCACAGAAAATTATGATGAGATTGGCCAAGAAATAAAATTATTTCACCAGTATCTTAGTATGATTGAAACCCAATGTGAACAAATAGCATCTGGTTATCAAATTTTTCTTCAAGATGATATAAATATTCTTGTTTCTACTAATGTTGTTACAAGAAGTGGTGCAGTTGTTACAGGACCATTAGGACCACCAGAATATGAAGCTGAAAAAGAGCGAAAGGAGAAAGCCTTGCTCAAAGCAAGCAAAGAAGGTGATACACTGGTGGATCCTCAAGATGAAACTGCTCAAGAAACACAAGATCAAACCGAGGAGGACCAAAATGATGCACATGATGACCGTTATGACTCTGATGTAGATACGGTTGATCTAAGAGAAGAAAAAAAGACAAGCAATGAAGATGAAGTTGTTGTAGTAGAAAAGAAGAAAAGCGATAAGCAACAGCAAAGGAAAATGACAAAAGAGCCTGATCCCCCACAAAAGGTAAAATACAAGAATAAGAAAGGTGAGCAAAAGCTTCCTTATCCAGATCGAAAAAAGCACTGGATCAGGTAATCTATGATTCTTTCAAAAGACACTTGGTGATCTTCATCTAGAAATTCCATTTGCGGATGCAATAAAAGTTCCCACCTATTCTAAATCCCTCCGTGATATTCTTAGTAGAAAGACAGAAATAGCTGAAACCGTTGCCATGGTGACTAGTTATCCTGCTAATGGGAAGCTATTGTCTAAATCAGGAGATCCCGGAATACCAACTATTTCATGCTCAATTAGCAAAACTGATATTCACAACGCCTTGTGTGATTTAGGTGCAGGAGTTAGTGTAATGCCATATTCCCTCTATAAAAGGTTAGGATTAGGGGAGTACTCCCCTACTACTATCACTTTATAGATGGCTGACAAGTCCACTAAATAGCCCATTGGTATGATTGAGGATGTTCTACTTAGAATAGATGGTCATATTATTCCCACTTGTTTTATTATTCTTGAAATGCCAGAGAATGAAAAATTATCCATAATACTTGGAAGACCGTTCCTTAGTACTGCAGGAGCATCAGTTGATTGTGCCGAGGGAAAAATAATCTTTAATGTTTATGATGCTGAAATCATCCGATACTTTCCAAAGAAGCTAGAAGCAGGGAAAAGATATATTCCACCGGTAAAACGAGTTCATGTGGTAAGTGCCTTTGATAAGGGGAAACCCGAGGTAAGAATTCGAGAACAGAGAAGGGGTTGAGTTATTCAACCATTCTTAATAAAATGCTTAATGGGAGTCAACCCATCACATTAATAAAATAAACTAAAGAATAAAATGTTCATCGCATTTCTACAACTTTTCACAGACATTCTTGCGAAAGTGCGCCCATGAAGATACAGATGTCGAAAAGTAGTAGAAATATCGATTGAACAAGCGTAGAATAAGTATAAAAATAAAAGTTTGAGTTTTATCTACAAAAAACTAGCTTAATCATTTTTGTCCAGATCAAAAAGTGAACCTCCAGTTGAGAAGAAGAAGTTACGTAGTACTAGAAATCCTACTCTATACATGTTGTTCTTGGTTGACAATTTATAGCGTCATTTTTCTGTCAAAAACAAGGTGTTTCGCTAAGTTTCAAGATAAGAAGGTATTCTCGAAGAAACAGAATTTTTTTGATGAGTACTGAAGGTTTAACGACCAACTATACAGCGGGGATAAAAATTTCAGCCATATAGTTTGGCCGTATGGATGTCTTTGCCATCAACAAATTTTGTTTTATAGGCATAGAGGATTTAACGACTAACTATACAGCGGGAATAAAAATTCCGGCCGTATAGTTTCGGCCGTATAGATATCGATGCCTTCTTCTCAAAAGTACTGATGGTTTGATGACCAACTGTACGGCGGGAATAAAAATTCCGGCGGTATAGTTATCGAGGCCTGTCCAAGAAAATTTATCTCGAGGACACAGACGTTTTGAGGACCAACTATACGGTGGAACCATTATGATATGGCCATATAGTTGCGCCTGTATAGCTGTGTTCTGGCATAAAGAAACCCTAATTGGCGGCACCGCCGCAACTATACGGCGGGAACTACATATCCTGCCCGTATAATTGCGCCCGTATAGTTCTGCACGACCACTTAATCGCACCGAGGCGGCTAGGGCTCTTTTTCCTCCTTATTTTTTCTCTCATATTCTCTCCCCAAATCTCTCAAAACCCACCTAGAATTCTTGATTCTTCGCGGATTTTATTCGTTTGGGTTGGGGAATCAACAGATCGGTATGTTTGTCTCCCTATCCATGCTTTATTTTCAGATGTCCATGGTTGAAACTCTGACATTGGTCTAGTGGATGAACTCAAGATTATTTCGTTTTTCTTTATGATTTCTCATGTTAGGATTAGTTTTTTCCACGTAGAATCGTTCGTATATCATGTAGAAACTATATGCCTAAGGTTTCATGGTGAAATTTTTTAGTGCATCGAGATGAACAAAATTGGTAGCATTTTTCGCAAGAGCAAGCACCAACGTGGCGAGAGTTCGGGGCACCGGGTCGAGCTCTACCCCAATTTGGCCATAGTTTCATCAAGGAGTATGATGCCCACACGTTGGGCTGATGGTAGCTCTCTCACCATGACAGGGTTGAGGGCAGACTTCGACCTCATGTGTGCAAATTCAAGGCTAGCACTACTCGCCTATGCAAGCCACAATACCTACGCCGAGCTCACGTATGAGTTTGTTGCCTCCTTCTATGATGACCATAGGGAGAAAGGTAATGCGTGCACGGTAAGCTTCACCATGTACCAGCAGCATTATGAAATAACTTCTGAACAATTTTGTGATGCTTTTGGCTTCCCTCATGACGGGGAGTCAACGGTTACAAATTTATATAGCATCATGATGAGTGCATAATTGCATCATATTTTACATTATTATTTTGCATTGTAGATGTAGGATCTTGGTATTTTACGGTGCTCGCACACACATTTTATGTCTGTTTTTACTAGAATCAGGACAGATGATGGATCCAATGGATACAATTTTTGGAGAAGTTGTAATGTGGAGAAAATGAGTCAAAAACCATGTTAATCGCTTATTTGGGAAATATTAATAATACCAGAAGAAAACCAGAAGCAAACAAGGGAGGCAGAGAGTCCAACAACCAACTATACGACCGGAGTAGTTTTCCGGCCATATAGCTCCGGCTATATAGTTGGCGCCGCCTCCGCCTCATCAAATAGTTTCACCCCCCGCAATTGGTTCGAGGAGACGACATACAGAACACCTAAAAATCGCAGAAACCTCACCTCTGTAAGGCATTTGGAGGGGGAATTCATCCACAAAGGATCCATCTTCGCCCTACGCAGATCCAGGAGGCTAAGGCATCGACCTTCATCATCCACCACTGCACCACCACCATCTCCATCCATCCTATCTATATATTGTCTAGATCTTGTTGTAATTCCTATACTCGTTGTGGATTTATACAAGTACTATTAATTTATGATTGTTTCCATTACCATTGCCATGATGTTGATTGTCTCCATGTCTAAGTAGATCATTAGTTCTTAGGGAGATGGAGAAACCCTAGTATGAGATTGAAATAAGATAAAGTCTATTATGATATTCATTGTTGTGACCATGTGTTAGATTCTGTACATCTTGATGTTGAGAGAAGTCGACCTCTCTATATTTGCCTCTCGTGGGGACTTGATGGAGCGAACTACTTGTTGGTAGATGGAGGCGTGCTAGCACTTAAAGTGACTATAAAGCTTTTGGCACCCCTTACATATCAACTTGGGAAACCGAGGAAACTCACGGAACACTATCCATACCATGGGATACGTCCTGCGGGATTATATCCATTAATAGCGCAGTAATTCGATTGATGTCGATTGATGGCTGTTGTGGTTATGAGGATGATGTGAGCAGTGGTTGCTGCCTATTCGTCTAAATACAGAGTTCCTCCCACACATACATAGTTGAGAATGTTCATGATGATAATCTTTATCTTAAATCTTTATAATAGTAGTGGTATATCCGCTACTCCCTGAGAACGCCTTTTCCCTACTACAGTTCCAATCTCTCTTACATATGCGATACTTACTTTCTGTATTAAGTTATTTACTTTACTTTATTATTGCTTTTATACCCAAAACCCAAAAACACCTTTTTACAGAATACTCGCATTTTACCTTGTCACTTAGAACTTTATCTAGCATTTCTATCGTAATATTTATTTGAAGAGTTATTAGACTTCAGACTCCTGCTCCCTGTGGGATCGATATCTTTATTTCGAAACTAGCTACAAATGACCTGTGCACTTGCAGTCATCAAGCTATTTTCTGGCGCTATTGCCGGGGAGCTAAGCGTTGTAGGTATTTTAGTTTTTTCTTATTTATTTTTGTCTTGCTAAATTTTGTTTTGAGTTACAGGTTTCCACCAACATGATGGAGTTTGAGCATATGGCTAGTGCTAACCAACTCAACCACTTTGGGAAGCCCTATGATATTTATAAAAGAGACAACTCCAATGAGAAGACAAGGGGGTTTGAAATAAATCCTCTACTACTTAGTATTCTACATAAGAAGAAATTTACTGGAGATGAAGAAGATCCTGGTCCATATGAGCATATTGCATGTTTTAAAGATATATGTGGCACTTTTCTATTGATGGGATATACCGTTGATGAGGTAAGGGTTAAACTTTTTAGTCAAACTTTGACAAGTACAACTCTCTCATGGTATAGATCTCTACCCCCTGAAGCCACTATGACTTGGGATAATCTAGCCTGTGATTTTTTATCAAAATATTATCCATTATCAAAATCTTTTGGAATCATGCGTATTATAATGACCTGGAAGAATCGTTCTAATGAAGGACTAGTAAGAGCTTATATTAGATTTAAAGATTTACTACGACTATGTCCTCATCATGATTTGCCTGAATGGTATTTACTACATATCATTTATGGCAGTTTAATTGAACCTAATAAAATTGAACTAGACTCTTTCGCAGAAGGAGCCTTTATGATTCTTCCTATACCTAAAGCTTGGGCTTTACTTAATAGAATTCGTGATCATGAGTTTCATGGAATTTTGGCCTTGGAAGTGAAGGAGGCATAGAAATAGAGCATGATTGTATTCATGACTATAATAAAAAAGCCCATGTTAAAGAATTATCTAAAGAACTTTATCTAGATTCAGATCTTGTGTTGGAAGTTGTTAAAGCTTTTACATAACATATTAAAGTTCCAAAGGAGGGTCAAGTCAAGTATGATCCACCACCTGAACCAGAAAAGAAAAGAAAAGAGAAGATAAAGCAACACTTGCCTCCATAGAACCAATATATGAAGTGCCTTTCCCTAACACTGCACAAAAGCATATTTTTGAATATGAACAGGCAAAGCAGTATAGGAAAAGAAGGAAGAAGAAAGCATGCCAGGATTCACGGAACACCTGAAAGAAACCAAACATGAAGAGGTAACCAAGGAAGAAATTATGGCTATGTACTCACACTGTAACATAGTTGAACTTGATGAAGAAACTTCCATATTGGTTGAAGGTAAAATAAAGGTAAAAGATGTGGGTAATCCTATTCTTCCCTGCATATTTAAAGAAACCTCTCATTACGGTTTATGTGATCTTGGCACCGAAGTTAATGTTATATCTTATGATTTCTACTTATAAATAAAAGACGGAATAGAAGCGGCTACAATTGAAAATACTGATATAACAATTATGTTAGCCAATAAAAACCTTAGAATTCCAATGGGAGTAGTTGACAATGCGACTGTCACAATTGGCAACAAAAACTTTCCTATCGATTTTGTAGTTGTTGATATGCCAGCTGACACTCTTTGCCCAATTATATTTGAAGGAACTTTTTGGGTGATATAGGTGCCTATGTTAACTTCAAGAAGGAGATTGTGTCTCTTAGGCTTGGGGGAACGGAAAATAAATTCCATTTTTCCAAATTTAAAGACAAGCCTCCACAAATACAAGAAGAAGAGATAATTATTGAGGAAATGGCGGCTCTTTTCTTTAGGAATCAAAAAGAAGAAATAGATGAAGATCCAAATTATGAAGAAATAGTTATGGAGGACAAGTCCCTAGGAGAACTAGAAAATGAATTCGATTCACTTCCCTTTTTGGGACCTCCGACTGATGAGGCTTTTGAAGAGCCAGAAAAGAGAGGGAAGGAGGAATTACCACCCCCAGAGTTGAAGACTATACCGGAAAATCTTAAATACAGGTTTTTAGATGATACCAATAAATTCCTTGTTATTATTAGTGCTAAACTTTCAAGAGCAGAAGAAGAACTCATGCGGATACTTAAGGAGCATCGCCAAGCCTTTGGGTACTCAATGGATGACTTGACGGGCATTAGTCCCATGATAGCCGTCCATCGAATATTCATGGAAGAAAGTGATAAGCCAGTTGTAGAATTTAATAGAAGATTAAAGCCTGAAATGAAAGAAGTGGTAAGAGAAGAAATTGTACGCCTACTGGATGCAGGTATAATTTATCCTATTAAAGAGAGTGATTGGGTAAGTCCTATTCATTGTGTCCCTAAGAAGGGCGGTTTTACTGTTGTTCCTAATGAAAACAATGAATTGATACCTACTACAACAATTTTTGGGCATAGGATGTGCATAGACTTCAGGAAATTAAATAAAGAGACTAGGAAAGATCACTATCAATAACCGTTCATAGATCAAACTTTAGAAAGGTTAGCAAACCATACTCATTTTTGTTACTTGGATGGATACTCTGGTTTCTCTCAAATAGCTGTTCATCCGGATGACCAACTTAAAACAACTTTCATAAGTCCTTACGATTTACATGCTTACCGACATATGCGTTTTGGTCTATGTAATGCTCCAGCTACTTTTCAACAATGTATGACTGCTATTTTTGCGGATTTTATAGAACTTATAATGGAAGTATTTATGGATTACTTTTCTGTCTATGGAACTTCATTTACTAGTTTCTTGGATAAACTCAAAAGAGTTTTGCAGCATGATACGTTGTAAACGTATCTATAATTTTTGATGTTCCATGCTTGTTTTATATCTACTTTCTTATGTTTTGTCCTTACTTTGGAGTATTTTTATACATTTTCTGGAACTAACCTATTAACAAGATGCCATAGTGCCAGTTGCCTGTTTTTTGCTGTTTTTGGTTTCAGAAAAGCTAGTAAGGAAATATTCTCAAAATTGGACCGGACAAAAGCCAAAGTCAATATTTTACCTGAAGCAACACGGAGTCTGGAGGGGAGACGAAGTGGCACACCAGGGCGGCCACACTTGGTGGCGGTGCGACCTGGGGGTGCCATTAGGGGGTGTGGGCCCCCTGGTGCTCCACCGAGCTTGCCCTTCTGCCTATAAAAGCCTCTCGAGACGAAAACCCTAAGTACCCAATCAAAATTCCAAGAAAGAGTCTGTAGCCGCCGCCATCACCATCCCTAGATCGGGAGGGATCTGAAGCTCTTCCCAGCACCCTGTCGGAGGGGAAAGATCACCCTGGAGGCATTCTTCATCACCATGACTGCCTCCGGTGTGATGTGTGAGTAGTTCATCCCTGGACTACAGGTCCATGTAGTAGCTAGATGGTTGGTTCTCCTCCTTTGTGCTATCATGTTTATATCTTCTGAGCTCCGTTCATGATCAAGATCATCTACATGTTGTGTTTGCGGGGATCCGATGGATATTGAGATGCTATTTCAGATTGATTATTGATTCTATCATGTCTATGTTATTTGTGATCTTGCATCCTTTCCGTTGTTAGTAGTTATCTTGGCCAAGTAGATGCTAGCAACTCCAAGAGGGAGTATTTGTGCTCGATAGTAGGTTCATGCCTCTAGGAATCTAGGGAAGTGACAGAAATCTCTAAGGTACTAGATGTGTTGTTGCTACTACGGAGAAAACAACAATCCTTTGTCCATAGGGCAATCATATTGTTTACTTTACACACTTTGCTTAATGCAATTATCTATTGCTTGCAACTTAATACTGGAGGGGGTTCGGATGATAACCTGAAGGTAGATTATTAGTCATAGATGCAGTTGGATTACGATCTATGTATAATGTTGTAATGCACAATCAAATCTCATAGGAGTCAAGATGATTAATATATGCATGTATGCTTTCTTGGTGTCTGTCAATTGCCCTGCTATAATTTGTTCACCCAACATGTCATCTATCTTAAGGAGAATCACCTCTAGTGAACTATGGACCCCAGTCCATTCTTTTACCATCAATCTACCATCTATTTACTGTTTTACTATTTACTTTATGCAAGCAATTACTATCTTCCACACAATACGTTTAATCCTTTGTTTTCAGCAAAACCAGAGAGATTGACAACCTCACTATAAGTCGGGGCAAAGTTTTGTGGTTGTGTTGTGCAGGATTCCAAGTTGGAAACAACACCTTGCTCCTACTGGTTCGATAACCTTGGTTTCATAACTGAGGGAAAACTTGCTGATGTGCTCATCATACCTTCCTCTTGGGGTTCCCAACGAGCTCAATATATTTTGAGCCATCACAGCGTTGTGAAGAAACTAATCTTGTTCTAAACTAGGAGAAGTGCCACTTTATGGTAAAAGAAGGTATATTCCTCGGACACAAGGTATCAGGTAAGGGAATTGAAGTTGATAGAGCTAAGGTTGAAGCAATAGAGATAATGCCGCAACCTAGGGATATTAAAGGTATAAGAAGTTTTCTTGGTCATGTGGGTTTTTACAGAAGGTTCATTAGAAATTTCTCTAGGATATCTAAACCTTGTACTAACCTCTTGCAAAAGGGAATGAGATTTAATTTTTATGATAAGTGTCTTGAAGCCTTTGATAAACTCAAAAATGCTTTAACACATGCTCCCACCATTAAACCACCTATCTGGGATACAACCTTTGACTTAATATGTGAAGCTAGCGATGATGTTGTAGGAGTAACTCTTGGACAACATATTGGTCGTAGATTTAATATTATACATCATGCTAGTAGAACTCTCAATGGTGCTCAAAAGAATTACCCTAAGGAAGAAAAGGAACTTTTTGCTGTATTTTTCTCTTGTGATAAATTTCGTTCTTATATAGTTGATGCAAAGATGATAGTTCACACGGACCGTGATGGCTTAAAAGAACTCCTTGAAAGGAAATACCATAAGCCAAGGCTGATCTGTTGGATTCTTTCACTTCAAGAATTTGAGTTGCAGATTATGTAGAGGCAAGAAATAAAAATGTTAGATGCAGTGTCCATGTTTACCCAGGAAGACACCAATCTTATTGAGAGGAACTTTAGTCCTGGTGATTTTCGTTTACGGAATTATTTGATGAACTAAAGTCAATTCCTACAAAAGAGGAGTCCTTGTTGTGGGAGGGACTTTTCATCCCCGATTAAGCAAATGGTAGGTGCAAGATAAGTGTTCTTACCCAAATAAGTGATTTGTTTTCACAATTTTTACTTTTGAAAATTCTGCCTTCGAAATCTTTGTGTTTTTCTGAAGTTTTAGAGGGGTTTTACCAACTATACAGGCGGAGCTATACGACCGGAGAGGGAGCTCCCGCCGTATAGTTGATCATTAAACTCTCTATATCATCTTTGTAAAATTGTTTTCCATATCTGAGCCTATACGGTCACAACTATACGACCGGAGCAAAAATTTCGGCCGTATAGTTGGTCGTTAAACTCTCATGCACTTTTGATTTTTGGTGTTTGTATCTATACGGTCGCAACTATATGACCGGAGCAAAAATCTCGGCCGTATAGTTGGTCATTAAACTCTCACACACTTTTCATTTGTTATTCATTACCACAAAAAAAACGTTATTGTCAGTTCCGAGTCGTGATTTAATTGACCTGGACTCGAGATATTTGGTAATATCTGCCCGGAGGCAACTATACGCCAGACCTATACGGGCCGCGCCCGTATAGTTGGTCGTTACGCGGCAGGACACTTCCAAATCCGTGATTTCTTTCCCTATTTCGTTTGGATTCTTTTCTTGGGCAATAATTTGGTGTTTCTCGCGAGTTTTACTGACCTCTGACCCCCCTTATATACTGCAATTGTCTCTCTCTCTAATCACAATCTACAGGAACCAATATAGCAATGCGATATCCCGTCCCAGGCCGTCGGAAACCCATGGGGCTCATTGCTCCTTCCAGGGGCCGATCTAGCAGCCCGTCCATGGAGGACGATGACGAGGAGGTGGAGAGATTTAGCCCGAGGTACAAGGAGTACGTCGAGCCAAGCTACTTCATCAACAATTCCGAAGATGACGTGACGTCTACATCCACCGAGACGTCTATGATCCACCGGAGATCAATTGGGCGGAGAAGAAGAAAGCTCAACAAGAGAGAAGATCACAAGCCACATGGAAAAGGGCATGTGGAGACGGTCAAGTTCATCACCATAGATCCAAGGCCGCACAAGCACAAGGTATTATCTAATATTGGTGCAGGTGCTAGCAAGGAAGGGGAGGTTCCACTCTCGAAGCCAACCATTGGTGCTCGTATGAAGGTTAAGCCTCAAGAAGAGTGGAGGTACAGTTTCCACTTCCCTGATCCATCAATTATGGATGAGGAAGAAGAAGCTGTTCCCAGCATCAAGGATCGCGTGTGGGCACTAGAGATATATCAGAAGCAGGAGCTACTCCATCGCATCGAAGTCCGTCACCGTCTCAATGAGATGGAGAAGAAGGAAGACCTCCTTCCCTTGGTGACTAAGCTCGCATATAGAGTGGACACTCTGCAATCTGATCTGCGCAGGTGCTACAGCCGCATAACTACTCTGGAGGAGACCAACAAGAAGCTACACACCGCGGTGTTACACACCATGGCGCCACAGTGATCTATAACAATCATGGTATCAAATAATCGCAAGGGATTATTTGATCCCGCCTAGCTTGATTCCAAGCTTGGGGAGATCTTTAAGACCTTATAATCTATCTTATAAGTTTCTATTACTATTTTCGCATTAGTTCAAACTAGAAATAAAGTTTGCATCATTAGAATTCCATTCAGGAATAGTCAATCCCTTTTATGAAATTCTGAGTTTATTATTATATATGGAGCAATATTGATTTTGTGTTTGCTTTATTGATATATGAATGGCTTCAGTATAATTTTACTTACACTTGATGATAGCAATAGGATTCTTCCACACCATTGGTATTAATAAACCACCTAAAGATAATTTAGTCAATATGATGTAAGTCTACGGTTTGATTTACAAAGAAAAATTATCTATACAGTTAAGTTGAAAAACAAACCTTGAACAAAGGGAAATAAAGTGCTATCAGAAAAGAGTGGGAACAAGTCGAGGTAGAATCTTCAAGTCATAAGAATGCTTCATATACAATTGGAATTTAGTAATTGAGATTATTAAACTTTGAATTCCTACATAAAGTGGAATGTATGGCTAGCTCCTTTGCACAACACTTAAACAAAACTGTGAGCATATATACAAAAGAAAAGAAAAAAAAATAAAAAGAGCGAGTGTGCAGAGAGCAAGTAGGCATATACCACTGTGTTGTAGTATGACAGAGAGATACTATTGAGATTATAAATCCTAAGTGAATACGTCAACCCTAAAACACTTGGGACTACCTCGCTAACTCATTCGGTTGATTATATTGAGATTCATCTTTTATGAACTATTGATTACTAAGGTGTGGAAGCCTTCTAATACTATTCAGATGGTTCGAGTAAGGTACTATTTATGAACTTATTCCCATGTATCGTACATGAGAAACACATGATGCAATTGCCTCATTTATTTTATCGACTCAGCTTCATGAATATGAGAATCATATCCATTAAGCTAAAAACTTGCTCGGGACGAGCAAGAGTCTAAGCTTGGGGAAGTTGATGAGTGCATAATTGCATCATACTTTACATTATTATTTTGCATTTTAGATGTAGGATCTTGGTATTTTACGGCACTCGCGCGCATATTTTATGACTGTTTTTACCAGGATCAGGAGAGATGATGGATCCAATAGATACAATTCTTGGAGCAGTTGTATTGTGGAGAAAAGGAGTCAAAAACAGCATAAATCGCTTATTTGGGAAATATTAATAATAGCAGAAGAAAACCAGAAGCAAACAAGGGAGGCAGAGAGTCCAACGACCAACTATACGACCGGAGCAATTTTCCAGCCGTATAGTTAGCGCCGCCTCCGCCTCGGCAAATAGTTTCACCCCCATGCAATTGGTTCGAGGAGACGACTTACAGAACACCCAGAAATAGAAACCTCACCTTTGAAGGCATCTGGAGGGGGAATTCATCCACAAGGGATCCATCTTCGCCATGCGCAGATCCGGGAGGCTAAGGCATCGATCTTCATCATCCACCACTACATCACCACCATCTCCATCCATCCCATCTACATCTTGTCTAGATCTTGTTGAAATTCCTATACTCGTTGTGTATTTATACAAGTACTATTCATCTATCATTATTTCCATTACCATTGCCATGATGTTGATTGTCTCCATGTCTGAGTAGATCATTAGTTCTTGAGGAGATGGAGAAACCCTAGTATGAGACTGAAATAAGATAAAGTCTATTATGATATTCATCGCTGTGACCATGTGTTAGATTCTCTACATCTTGATGTTGAGAGAAGTCGACCCCTCAATATTTGCCTCTCATGTGGACTTGATGGAGGGAACTACTTGTTGGTAAACGGAGGCGTGCTAGCACTTACAGTGACTATAAAGCTGTTGGCACCCCTTACATATCAACTTGGGAAACTGAGGAAACTGACGGAACACTATCCATGCCATGGGATACGTCCTACGGGATTACGTACCTTAATAGCACAGTAATTCGATTAATATCGATTGCTGACTGCTGTGGTTATGAGGATAATGTGAGCAGCGGTTGCTGCCTATTCGTCCAAATACGGAGTTCCTCCCACACATACATAGTTGAGAATGTTCATGATGATAATCTTTATCTTAAATCTTTATAATACTAGTGGTGTATCCGCTACTCCCTGAGAATGCCTTTTCCCTCCTGCAGTTCCAATCTCTCTTATATACATGATACTTACTTTCTGTATTAAGTTATTTTCTTTACTTTATTATTGCTTTTATACCGAAAACCCCAAAACACATTTTTACACAATACTCGCAGTTTACCTTGTCATTTAGAACTTTATCTAGCATTTCTATCGTAATATCTATTTCAAGAGTTATTAGACTTCAGACTCCTGCTCCATGTGGGATCGATATCTTTATTTTGAAACTAGCTACAAACGATCTGTGCACTTGCAGTCATCACATCGCAAGTGGCGAGACTTGGGAGGTTGTTTCTGTTAACAGTGACAGGAACTTCTACCAGAAGAAGATGTTCACTATTCAGAACCCAACAATTTGCTACTACGCCTTGTTCCTCGCTAACACACTGCTGGGAAGAGGAGATACCGGTTCCATGGCCAATGCGGACATGGCCATGATCACCAAGGCACTCTTCCCCAATACACCACAAAGCCCCAATCCTGTGGCTCTACTCATCCAGCACTTTCGTCACTAGAGCAACAATACGAAAGGTGACATTCGCATTGGTGGATTGGTAACCCGCCTTGTCCATGCATTGAACATTATATTACCTTTGATGCAACATGTTGATGCCTCCAAACTTATGGATGTCAAATATTTGACTTCTTGTGGTTTCCTTGGTGTTTACCGAGCTAACAAGAGGCTCCGAGCATATCAGTTTGGTTATCATGGTGATGCACAGGTTGAGCAGGTTCCGTTGCCCTGTCCACAAGCCTTCACGATTATGGAGAAGAACAACTGGATCATCACCAAGGATCAAGTGGTGGAGATCATGGCTGAATTCCATCCTGATCAAGAAGAAGATGAAGAAGGAGAGCAACATGATGAGCAGGAGCAGGAGCAGGAGCAGGAATACAACCCTGCTTGGGAGGGGCAGCAGCAGCAACAAGGTGGATCCTAGGACCCATGGCCCAATCAGTCGTATTAGGGATTCACTACGTCCCCTATCAAGAATTTCAGCAGCTCAACCAGCACGTTGGGGAGATTGACCACACTCTACAAGGAATTAATGAAGATGTGAGTGTGGCCCATGGTCACGAGTGCACAATATAGTCCCAATTAACATGTTAAAAGCAGTGGCATGATTTCTCTAGGAAAGAGCTGAAGTTTTTGAAAAGCAAGAAAAGGAAAAAGGTGCTTTGAGAGTCTTGAAATTTTGACGTGGGAATAGATGAGTAGTTTTGAATGTTTTTGGTGCCAAATTGAGTACTCTTAATTGATTAAAGAAACAAGAGCAAAAGGTTTTCATCTCTCAACAAAGAGAGACACCAAAAGAATTTGTTTCACTTTCCTAGCTAAACTTTTGACACTTGTTTGGGCATATGATTTATTTGCTAGAAAGATATACGTGGTTAGGAAGTGGACTCAGTGCAATCTTGTGAATACTTGTATGCTCAAGTTTAAGATTGAAGGAATTGTGACGAAAAGAATTTGACACCAATTCGAGCTTGTAAGTTCTTTTATTTTAGTCTTGAATCTCCGCTATTCTTTCTTATTTTCTTGTCACTCGAGGGCGAGCAACATCTAAGCTTGGGGGCATTGATAGCTGTGAGATTCGACATATTTTTGATGGTTTTTATTGATAGTTTTCTTCTGGATTTGATCGTTTTCTAGCTTTACCTAACGCTAATACTTTGGTAGCAAAGAAAACTTGGTTTTTAATGTGTGTTTCAGGTTCTAAACGCCAATCGAAGGTTTTAACAAGAGAAACACAATATTCAGACGAAAACAAGCACGTCTCTCTTTGGAAGCAATCGATGGAGGCATATAGAAGCTTTAATGAGCAACTATACGACGGAAATATTTTTCCGACCGTGTAGTTCCTACCGTATAGCTACTGCCACCTTTGTCTTGTCAAAAGGGACAACTTTCATGAAGAGGACGGAGGCGAAATCATAACACAGTAGCCGGCATCCCATCTGAAAGGGAGAAATAATAGATCCGGAGAAGAAGGGGAGACGTTCTTCATCTCGCTCCACGATCTTCGATCTCCTAGCCATCACACCCTCATAGCCATTACTTGTACTTGAGAGAGAGAGATCTTCACCTTGCAAGATTAGGGTTTGAGATTGTTTCTTCCTATCTTGAATTGTGTTGGATTATTTTTAATACTTATTGTGGATCTATACGGTAATATCGAGAAGAACTCCCTTTATTCAATTGTATCGATGATGCTTTCTTCTCTCATGTGTGAGTAAGTTCCTTGGGCGTGAGAGATGTAATGGATTGGTGAGATGTGATGTGCCTCCATATATTTTCTATTAGTTTGTGATGGATTTTAATTACTATATTATGTGTGCTTGATTATCTGTGGGATGCCTAATGCTTGTTGTCCAATTAAGGCGCCAGACAACATGATGCTTTGTTCTACATAGATAGGATCTTGTTCGCTAGCAGACTGGTGACACCCGAGTGACACGGGGATATCAATGGGAAACTAGTTTGTCTCGAGGATAACAAGGAACCATTGTGTTTATTGCATTAGTCCGATCCAAGGAGCTTAATTCCTAAGCAACCTGAAGGATCTTAATCGTCTAGTGACTAACCATGGTTTTGGTAACAGGCTAGTAGGATTATTGAAGTTGGGATGAAATCTACCAAGAGGAGTTCCAGCTAATTATGGGTTGCTCGCCTACACATATATTTATAAGATTATAATTGTTACATTTATCATTCGTCCACCTGGCATAATCACTATCACCATGGACTGTATCTCCCCGCGCTTTCTTCGTCATCTGCAGAAAACCACAAACAATCGAGTTATTCTTTACTTTTATGCTTTTTATTTCTGAAGTTTACATTTTAGTTTTATTTACATACATCCAGTTTAATCCAAATTTCATTCTTATTTCCACACTTGTAGTCAATTCACTCGAAGACCTGTGACAACTTTGAGTTTGACAGAGACTTCACTCATAAACACTGACATTTAGAATTCCTGTGGGATCGATATCTATACTTTGAAACTAGATACAGACGATATGTGCACTTGCAGACATCATAGTGCACATACAAAATATTGCAAGCCAGAAATTCCTACATCTCCCACTTGGCTAAAAATATTTTTACCAAACAAAGTGAATTCCGATGCTATTAACATGGTGTAAAGAAAATTCCTTCCCTCGATACATTCATGTTGCATATAAATCTTGTGACCTTTGGAGTCATATTATCACAAAGTAACAGGTTATGATGTTCCTTCCATGACCATAATTTCTTTAGCTACATGCCTTCCTTTGATGCTTCAAGCGCATCAAATTTTCATCTTTCAAAATGAAATGAACTTTAAATCTTGTTTCCTTTCAGCACCATAAGGACCTACAAAAGCAAATATTAAAACATAGCATAAAAATATGTTACCTTTCATGGGGAACTCTTGTAAAAACAACATCAATATATCCAAGCGTGCAGCTGAAAGTTGTGACCATCAAACTATAATGAATAATCCAGGATTCCTCGACATTACGCCATACTCATTTCCGATGATTCCAGCAATATTTTATGTATTCGTCTTCCACTTGCTAACACTTCCAGCAAGTGTGAGTTACTATGATAATAAAAATGGCAATATTGTAGTGGTATGGCTAATATTAGGTCGCACGAATAATGTCCAAAAATAGTTATTGGATGACAATAATTCTTCCTCATGAGTGCAAACATAATTTCTCACAAAGTGCAATTCCCTTTTTCAAAGGTAATTGACAGGTTTGCAATTTTCCATAGAAAATATTTCAAAATATTATCTATGTAATTCCACTCCCAACACATAGGAAGTGTTGATGATACCTTTCATATGAAAGTTAGAGGATAACCAAGCTTTCACTTCCATCAACGTGATATTTATAAACAATAAGAACACTGTTAGCACACATAGTTTTAACACAAAACAATTCACACTAACCTTTTTATATGATCATCTTCCAGGATTAAGCAAACCATATGACCTAATATAGCATTGATGTAAAGCTTGTGCCATGGACAAGTATTGATCTCTTAAATTAGCAAACCTTGTCTTTATTCCCACTTTCTCTAAATTCTAGAGAAGAAAACACTCCCATAGGAGAAATAGTTTCCACAAAGTATAAATATTTCCTTTATGTAAAGTATTTTACAACAAGCCTAGAATTGTAATTTCCACTAAGCATGTTGCATTAAACTTCCTATAGTAAATAAATTAACTTACTACCTATAGGCTTGAGGTTGTTTGGTAAATTAACAAGTTCTCAAACTTTTATTCTTCCTCATTGAGTGTATCTCTTCCCGCAATGCGTCCGCACATAGTTGACATTAGTAACAGTTTCAAGTGATTCACTTGAGCTTAGTGTTCCTCTAAAAATATAGAGTTACTTCCGCAAAAGAAAACAATAATATAGGTAAGATAGTTCATGTTGATTCCTCCCACTTTTTCTGAGCATGTTAGTGTTGGGAGTTTGATTTGTGTATAAGTATTTTGCATGAGACTATGGTGTGGTTTGACTAGTAGGAATTCCAACCTTGATAAAATATATTGTGTTCCTACTTTCCACCATGATTCCTTTTCCGGATAAAAATGAAACCATTTGATCCACCAGTAAATTCAATAAAAAACAGTTGGTGTGCTATGTAGAAATAACAATTCTAATCCATACTACTAAAATATGAATAGAATACTTTCTTCCGGTCAACAAAACATAAGTAGTGACTGTAATAGATGACAAAGAATTGAACAAATAGTAGTATGTATTTCTTTTCCAATAGTCATAAGAAGAACTTAGTGTTATATTGCTCCATTCAGTTGTGGAGTATACACCATATTATAGTGGTCATAATTTCATGATCTTTATATATATATATATATATATATATATATATATATTTAAATTAATAATATTCTTGAAGTGTACTTCCCCCACTAATCACTTATCAAACCTTTAATACGTTTCAGTATGAGATTTCCATAATATACAACAAAGACCTTCTGACTTGTATTATAAAACATAGAAATAACCAATATCAAGTACAAATATGAAGGGAAAAAATTTACCTCTAGTGAGAGTATCCATCAATAAATACCATCAAAGGTGTTGATGCAGTATCATAATCCTCCCACTAAAATTTAGAATTTCATAATTAATAGGCCACTTAATTATCTTCCTTATATGCGACCAAGTCGTAAATAAAAGAAACAATTGAACCTCCGGTGGGAGTGTAAATGAAATAATGCAAATGCCACTCTGAATAGATAAATCCATAGTTGATATTCCTCCCACTTAAAGTTTATAATTCCAAAATTAATAAGCTTCATAATTCTATTTATGGATCACGTCCAAGTCATAAATACCATCAATAATAAAATTCCAAGCATGTGATCCTATAATAATTATTCCTCCCTATGGAGTTATCTTCACCAAATAAACATTTTTTTCAGAAACTTCCAATGGATCATCACGAACAATGTGACTATTGTGTCAAAATCCATAATGCACTAATTTCCATAGAGCAATATTTCCACTCATCTTCCTCTTCCAAATACTATATCAGAATTAATAGAATCTCATAGATAACCATGAGTAAAATTACCGTCATTCTAGGTGAATATAATGTCCAAAAAAATTACTTTTCCTCCACAAAAGGAGTTTGATGACATAATTTCCAATTCCAAAGTATATTAGATTTAGCAACAGTGCCTAAGTACAAATTCATATTTTCCTTTGGAATTGTTTGCTTGTCAACGTATCCATAATATATGCATAGCCAATAATCCAACTATCTATAAATGTAATTGATACATAAACATTTAGCGCAAACAATAAGGCAGGACATACCATGAAGTATAATGTTAATTTCCTTTTCCATGGAGTGTTCCTCAGTTTCCTCCAAAATGAGTGATGCCAATTTCACATGAAGAACTGCCAACAGGTTCCAGAATATGCTGACGAGTCCGAGTATATTCCATGACGAGGTCAATCCCATATCAATTATAAAATAAAACACACAGAAATAAATACTATCCATCTTCCCAAAGATTTCAATTCCTTCCTCGGAGTGCGGTCCTCCAGAAGCATGCGATGCCCGGTGACAGACAAAGTCGAAAATCCTTTTTCCAGTTGTATTGATAACATTAATTCCGTTCCAAACCGTGAATCATAAACATTAAGCAGCTTAGAGAAAAATTGTCAGCTTAGAGAAAAATTGTCATTAACTTACCAGCTGAACGAAGTGTAACGGAGAGGACTAAATAATAATCCACATCCAGACTTGAAATATCCAAGTTAATTCCCAGTTGTTTTCCGTAATTTCCGTGATAAACCAAAAGACTAAAACAGATGATAGTAGCCTTCCCGTACATGTGATAGCAAAAAGTAGTACCGATATAAAGTACTAAGGCTGGTCATAGTGGGAAGTAACTTAGAGTAGTAACAGTATATGTTACTAGTCTAAGTTATTATCTTTATAGTGGAAAATAACATAGGTGTGGTATAATGCAAAGTCTCATTTATTGCAATTTATTTGTCTTAAAATATGTGATGTTATGGTAACATAGCTAGTTATCATAAGACTCTCTCTCATCATTTAACTGCGTGCTATGTCATTTAAATGCTTAGTTGGCAATACATGTAGGACTATGTTACTACCCAAGTTACTCACGTTATGACTAGACTAATACTACTAGAATAATCTCAGCAGAATAAGGGTTACCGATCTTCCTCGTTCCGCGTGAGTATAATAATGAAAGAAATAGTTTGTCACAAATCCTGCGCCACAAGTTCCTCTTCCTTGAAGGGCAGAAAACAGGGTCGACTTAGATACAGAACTTCATAAGCCAGATTTGCAAACACTGAGTAGCCAGATTTGCAGATTCGTTTAGGGAGCAAACAAGTCTGCAGTGGCAAGCCCGACGAAGCCGCGTTGCAAGTCTGTCTATCCGGTGTTGCTGCGTCGAGGGGTGGATGTCCAGCGGTACATGAATTTGGAGTTCCGCGAACTGGCCAAACCGGCGAGAATCTGCTTGGGGCGAGCTCATCGTGGACCGTGGTCGTCTGGAGCTTGGGCGGCTGGTCGACGGGGCAGAGCGATCCATGGCCTTGCAGGTTCCGCGTCGAGGACGCGTAGAACCGACCAGATTGCGGCCGGGTATGGAGCAGATTATGCACGAGCGACCAGCTCCGGCAGAACTTGAGGCCAGATTAGAAATCCATCCGGCGGCAGTTAATACAAAAGATCAGTAGGCATGACCGGCGGCAGCAGGTTCGCCGCTTGTCTCTGCTCGATCAACTCATCACCATGCGGGACGGAGAAGTATTCATCGATGAGGAAAAAGTAGTGTTCTCGTGAAGACCAGATGACGCTGGTAGCTTTCCTTCCTCGGTCCACGCCAAGATAGCAATATTTGCGACAGATTTAAGCGGCAGCGTGCGCCATGCGGAATAGGGCGACAACCTCGGGGGCAGAGTACAGAGCGGGATCGGATCCACGGCGCCGTGAATTTTGCAGTGGATTAGATTTCCGGCGACCGCCGAGCACGACTCTGATACCAATGTAAGAAATTTAGGATTTTAGAGCTATTCGGCCTACCTCTATTCTCTATCTTATCAGTGGTGCAGCTCACAATGCATATTAAGACTAGAGGGTGAGATCTTTATATAGCATCCAAGTTTCAGATATTTCTATCCGTTTTCAGTTAGAACTCGTGATTAGTTAAACCAACCACAATCATTAACAGTCAGTAACCAAGTCTAATACTGTTAATCAATTAGGTTCCAGCACGTACGTGTGAGTCGTACGCTGAGTTTGAATTCAAAATCAAACTCGCAGGCTTTAACAATACATAGAGTCAATCCTACGGGCAACCTGACATTCCACTCTATACTGTTTCTGGGTATAATTTCAGCATATTCATATACACTGTATTCCAGTATAGTCGTACCGGCTTCCTTAAGTATATTTCCTTAATATAATTCCACGTCAATTATTCCCTATTATTTCCATAAATACTACCGCATCGAGGTTTTGATTCCGAAAGTATAACAATATAGTGCACATACAAAATATTATTGCAAGCCACAAATTCCTACAGATTTACACTCTTTTGACAGTGCAGCCTCATCTGAATTACTCCCGTTCCCAGCTATACCACGGGAAGTGTAGAAAGTTCAGTTCTTGCAAGATTGTAACAGACCTGACAGTATATAGGTCAGAACCGACGGAGCGCGTGGCTGCGGCCAGAATCGACACGGGTTCGGACAAATTTTGGTCTAGACAACGGGCAGGGGCGTGATGGCGAGCTCGGGGAATTGCGAGGATGTTCTCGGGGTTGCACGATTTTCCTGGATATACCTCGGTCCAGATTTGGACGAAGAAGAGGTCCTGCAGGTCGTCTAAAATTTACATTTCCATTTGGACGAGCCTCCGGAGGCTGTTTTTGGCCCCGCCTCGTCTAAATTTGTCATAGACGTCCTTTTGGACGAGCCACTAGAAATGGTGTTCTCACTATGGTATGAGGCGATGATGCCAAACCACGCATTCTAGAAATAAAATCACTTCATGTGTATGCGGCCTTGAGTCAATCCTGGTGCATCTTATTCCTATACGTCAATATGTACTCCAGAAATCCTTTTCTTGTCTGATCATAGTAAACGTAAGTGTGAAGATTTGTGATTTGCAGTAATAAATGACCTCTACTCAACAGGCCATGAAAAATGTTAAGCGCGCGACGCATCCTTAGCTTTGGGAAGAACATACTTATATATTGTGTGTAACATCTATTGCTTTACCAACCATGCATTGCTTGCTGGCCTCCTTAATAGCCGTTCAATACAGGAGCCGTGGCGTGGTGGCTTCCGAGCTCCGGGAGCACTTTTTAAAACTTCAAAATCTTGCAAAGTTTCAAATAATTTTGAAAACATAATCTGAATGTAGCTAGCCAACTATGTGTTCTATCACTATGTAAAATTTCAGCTCCAAATATTTTGGATTTTAGGCTTGTTAAAAATGAAAAATCGAGTTTTTGTCATCCGTGGACAGCATTAAACAGTAGACTAAAGTGAAGATTTTGTTGAGCTAAAAATCGACGAACTAAACATGGTTGTGCATGTATATCCCCATATTTTTCTCGATTATTTTGAAAAGATTAACTCAAAATTTCGAAGAAAAAAAAACACAAAGGGCTACCAGGAGCCTGGGTTCTAACAGGCATTTTTTCGAAATGGGAGCATAGCCCCGGCCTTTGCATCAAGTGATGCACACAACCTTTTTTATTACGATGTTCCAAATATTCAGAGTATTACAATCATGGATCACAAAAGGTTTAAACATGTATCAACCATCTGGGGAAAAAGTTGCACAAAGAAGCTATCCATTCTAAATTCATCCTGGTAGTAGATATCTTGAGCAACCATTAGCAGCCGGTTGCATTCAGAAGCCATATGTTACCGTTGACCTGCCGGCCAAAGGTAGGACCATAGCTGGAG
This sequence comes from Avena insularis, assembly GCA_023614405.1. Taxonomy (NCBI): domain Eukaryota; kingdom Viridiplantae; phylum Streptophyta; class Magnoliopsida; order Poales; family Poaceae; genus Avena; species Avena insularis. Next base: position 85,198,705 of record CM042696.1, on the reverse strand, counting down.
CCAATGAGTAGCTAAGTGAATAACCTGCAAAAAAAATTGTACCCTTTTTCTTGTTAAACACAATGTCTTTTGGACATGTCCATATGGACCAACACAAAAGCTAAAACGCCAATACACGTTTTAGCTCTATTATTCCTATCAACCCCATTTAACCATCTACCAAACATATTGATAATATTGGTGCATGGGAGTATATTATAGGTGAAAAAGATTATACGCCATATGATTCTTGCAAAAGGATAGGTAAGGAATAAGTGCTCTATTGTCTCCACGGAGTCACAAAAGCAACAGTTCTGGCATAGGTATCTTGTATGATCATTCATAACATCTAAATACATGGATTTCAAAGTAAATAATCTTGTGGATGTTAGGTTTCACACAAATTTATTTAATTAATATTAAATACATATTATTTAACACCCATCATTCCGAAACACCTTTTGGACCCCTCTGGTCATCATTGGATATTCCCGGAACCATTCCGGTATCACCCCGGAACAATTCCGGATTCTTCTCTCTTTTCTCCTATGATCTCGAATCAATCCCTAAGCGTCTCTACCCTTAAGTGTGACACCCTACCGCTCGGGGATGTTCAAGTATGAAGGGGACATCTCCCCGATCAATTGATCATCAGCGGTATCTGGAAACACATGTAGATCCCTTCACATTCCACGAATAACTTGATCGCTTGAACCTTGAATGTCGAGTCTCATTTCCTTTGCTCTACGACACCTGCTTGTCCAAGACCCAATATGCGGCATCGATATACCTAGTTCGATCTTGTTATGGACAAACACATTTACTCGTTCTCCTGATATTACATCCCTGTGACCTAGTCACATGTTCGAACTTGTAGATGTAATCTAACCGAGTGGGACCAGGGTATCTATCCATCACTCGGATGGGCAAATCCAGTTCTTGATACATAGGCCTCAAACTAGAATACTTAACGCACACCTTTATGGTCACCCAGTTACGGACATTACGGTTGATGTGATCAAAGAAGCCTCGGGAGACAACGATTAATATGATCTCACGATCGAAGGATTGCATCACTATGCTTTGCTAGATATTGCAATGTTGAACTATGTGACTAGATCATATTGCAATACTAGGGGTTGAGTGTTGTCCATAACTTCATAAGTGACCTCGTCCTTAGTTGATGTTTCAGTAAGTCCATGATCGGAAAACCTCGATCATCATCTGCCCAACAAACTAATCTAGAGGATACTAGGGACCTGGTTTGTTTACATACCACACATGTATTTATGTTTCCACTTAATATAGTTATAGCATGGTATAAAACTATTATGAACTAATGAGATATGTCAATAAAAACATCTTTATTATTGGTCTATAGGGCATATCTCCTTCATCCACCTACTGTGAACACATGACCTGTGAGGGACCTCCTCTTATCCAAGTAGATAGTAAAATCTAAATCCACATAGCCTGCGAGCCCCTCACCAGTCTTGCCAAACTTCAGGCAAGCATTTGATGTGCCACTGAGGTACCAGAAAATACACTGAACAACTTTCCAATATTCTTTACCAGGATTAGTGATGTAACCACTCACCAAACTCATAGCATATGATAAATCAGGGCGAGAACAAACCATGGCATACATCAAGGAACCAACAACACTATAATAAGGAACTCATGACAATTTAAAGTGAAGAGTAATAGGAGTAATAATAGACTTTGCATCATGCATATTAAAACGTTGGAGAACTTTCTCAACGTAACACTACTGACTAAGAAATAGCAACCTAGATTTTCTGTCTCGTTTTATTTCCATACCTAGGATTTTCTTAGCAGCACCAAGATCTTTCTTCTCAAATTAACTACTTAGGTGTGCCTTCAAAGTAGTGATTTCTTTCATGCTCTTGGCAGCAATTAACATCATCAACATAGAACAACAAGTATATAGGTGATCCAATAACAAATCTTATATAAACACATCTATCAAACTAAAGACCTCTTAAAATATTGTGAGATCATAAATGAATCAAGCATTTGTACCACTATCTTGGAGATTGCTTCAAACCATAAAGTGATCTCTTCAATTTGCACAGAAAATCCTCTTTTCAAGGAACCATGAACCCTTCAGGTTAGTCCATGTAAATCTCCTCCTCCAGTTCACCATGCAGAAAAGCAGTCTTTACATCTAGTTGCTCAAGCTCAATATCATGCCTAGAAATAATACCAAAGAAAGCACGAATAGAACTATGCTTCACAATTGGAGAGAAAACATCATTATAATCAATACCTGAAATCTAGCTGAAACTTTTTGCTATTAACCTTGCCTTGAATCTTGGAGGCTCAATAGGAGATAAACCTTCCTTCTTTTTATATATCCACTTACAGCGGACGTCCATTTTTTTAGGAAAGCATACATTATCCCATATGCCATTCTTTTCAAGCAGTTGCATATCTTCTTGCATAGTAGAAACCCACTTCTCGTGGTCAATGGATGCAACAACTTCATTGTATACAGTGGGTTTAGAATCATGCTCTACCTGTTCCGCTTCAGTCCAAGCCTCCGGTGACGGGTCTCTCTCCCGTGATGCCAGTTCCTTGCCACATCGCGGACGCTTTGCCCTGCTTGTCGTCGCCCGGCGAGCCTGCCACACTGCCGCAACAACCTACCCGCTGTCGTCGTGCGAGCCCGCATCCATTGCACCCGCCGCTGCGCGAGAGCATGCCCACCATGCGAGCCCCCATCCACTATGGCCACCTCCGCATGAGAGCCTTGTCCCCCGCCCCACCCCCATGGATTCTTCCTCAACATCATTTTCTCGCCTGACAACATTGTTGTATCCGTAGTCGCCTTGGTGTCCATCTGGACTAGGCGAGTCCTGTCGGCCACATGACCGACCACGACCTTTGATCTCCTTGTGTGTTGTTTTATTGAATGTATGTTTCTACCATTCCGTCGTATATGGTGTATCGTAGAAGTTACACGATACATATACTTCATGATTTCACCAAAATCTGTAGAAAAAATGGAGCATATGTAGATGCAGCATATCAATTTTTGTACATAATTGTATTTGAAGCCTATGTCTTAGCTGGAGATAAGTTGCTATTCTTGACAAACGACTAGACAAACCTTGACTTCCGTGCCACCTAGACAGGCGACACAGGGGGGCGATCTCTGCCGCCGGCCCTCGAGCCCCTCCCTCCTCTCCCCTCTTCGCCCGCCACTTCTGGAGGACCTGCAGGGCGAAGGCTTGCGGAGACGGTGGCAACAGGGGCTTTCTCCATATGCGGCGGCTGCCATCTACTTTGGAGGCGGCGGTGTGGTTCCTGGTGAAATCTCAGCGACGTGGTGCTGTGGGATCCCGGCGAACGACACGTCTCCTGTCCTCCCAGGTGTGATGTTGTCTCCCCACGGTGGAGGCGCCCTTGCTGCTACGCGGGTGCTCTGTGCCCACTAGGTCTGCTGGCCTATGCGTATCTGGATCCTCGGCTTTAGTGGTGGGTTGGCGTGGTCCTGCCTACGGTGTCGGCTGCTAGGCACCATGGCAGTGTCAGTGGGGCTGGATCCCACCATCCAGTCACGTCCGGGACCTCGAACAAGATGGCGGTCCTAGGGTTCCTCCTCCCACCGAGATGAAGACTGGTTGGATGCATGTCCTTATCGATCCGGTTGCAATGGCGTGTTCCGGAAGGCTCCGCTGGTGACCTCCATTGGGCGACACATGCCAGATTGCTGGATCGCGAGATTCGGTCGTGCGTACCCATATTTTACTCTGGCTATTTGGTTTCAGAGGGAGCGTTGTGAATCTCTGCTGGCTGTTAATATCATGGGACATGTACTCGTTCCATGGTGTTGGCGGAGAAGGTCATGGAAGCTGAGATTTGAGGACTAGCAATGGTGGTTCGAAGATTTGTGGTGATGAGGAATTGGCTTGGTGTTTCTTGACTTGGAGCAGTGGTTTGCAGGTGGGGGCGATTGCACATGAGATGTTTAAAGTCGTGCCTTTCAGGATGAAAATCCAAGGTCTGACCTTCATTGGTTTTGTCTGGTAATGGTCTTGTTGAAGGCATTGTTTTGAGAGTGTGGACTTTCTTCAGGGTGAAAACCTAAGATCTATGATCGGGCGACGATAGCGCTTATGCACTGTTCCCTTCTTGGAGGCGTCGGTTTTGGAGAAACTGGACTTCTGGTGTTGTCTTGGTGGTCTTAGTGCTGCTGTTATAAGGAATAGATCGCTATAGCGGCGCTTTTATTTTTTATAATTTGTCTTTCTTTTTATGGTTGTGTGCATCCGTATTGCCGCTAGCGTGATGCGTGTTGCAGAGGTTGGGTGTAATTGTTATCTTCGCGATATTAATATATACTCTTTATCAAAAAAAAGTTGTTATTCTTTTTTTTTGGGTGAACAGATGTTACATATATTCATATTAAGAAATAGCATATGGTAAAGATACATAAACTCTCTTCAATGACTATAAAATTGTGGTGACACAACATACCACTCCATGTGTAGTACACTATAGTCGTTGACATAACATTCACAGAACACCGTTCTGTAAATATCACATCCCTCAGAGTGGTACAACATAAACATTGCAGGTCCATATTACAAACATACACACTTCATTATTACAAGCCAAGAGTTCTCAAACTTCAAGCATTATGAAATTACAAACCAACTTAAGTAGTTTCAGTGGAAGATATAATATCCAAACTCATACTTCGAATTGAGCTCAACAACTTATTATATATAGTTCCTGCTGCTCGGCTCAATTGGTTTACTAATAACTAAGGTAACTACTCAGACTCATTGCCCTCTACTCCATAGCGTATCTCGTAGTCCACCCCTTCAACTCCTCTGGACAGGTCTAGTTCTTCGTAACAGACATCCTCTTGTCCATCAACAATGTACATCGAAGTGTCTTCTGGATTCTCAGAGTCTAAACAGGGGTTCAAAGGAAAGAGCGAGTAACAACGTTACTCAGCAAGTTCATTATATGCGAGGTGGGAAGTTTGATGCTCTATCTACCACCTCAAATGATACGTCCTTGGTACTATGCATTTTTCATAAACCTTTCTTCAGAGATTGATTTTATTATCAAAAACTATGCCCATCGGCCTTCACAGATTGACCAGAACTTCATGGAGTTCCTTTCCTGCCGCGTTCGTAGCTCCTTCCCAGAACAGGGAGTAACATGTCACAATTCTTACACTCTGTAGAGGTGTGTTGCTTTACCCATGAGAGACCAACTCCTTGTTGCACAATCGGGCGTACTCTGCCGTCCACAATTCCATGATGTGGGGCCCAGTAGGTGATCCAAGCCAATCACTGCCCTCTCCGTGACCCTATATGTCTGCACGCTCCTCCGAGGCTGACTACACCTCCGTTAAGCCTCCAACTAGGGCAAGCTATAACCCTGGTGAGTCCTCGAAGACTATGAGTTGGTGATTCCCCTGGCAAGCTCCATAAAAGGACCGACTATACCTCCGGCAGCCACTCATAAATAATCTAGACACCAAAATCGTGGGGCCTAAGGGTGCCCACCCATATGTTGGATCCATACCAGGAATCCCAATGTCACGATAAGGTCATCTTGCCTCCATATGAAAGGAAGAAGATACAACTGACTTCTCTGTCCCATTCCAAATCTCATGGTTAACGCGTAATATACGGTGCTAGAATTACTGATGTCATGGTTTATTAATCCTATGGTGACTTATTCACCTGGAACCCTAAGTTCCATTGCTCATCTTTATCATCACTTAGGATGATAACTATATCTTATTTATTAAAGAAAATAATATTTTCTTCCTTCCGATCATAAGTGATAACACACAATTTGCAATATCTTTGACAAAGACTCTTCAACGGACATGAGCAAGTTATGAACTTGCCTTGTGACTGCAAGGTAGTGAAGTTGGATGCTTCCACTTGACCTTGAGCTCCGGTTTCTATAAAGAACCATTATTGACTGGTAAGGACAACATTTAAAGAAGCAATATGCAATGCATAGTAATGTCATGCAATGATTTATTATCTATTTCTTTGCATGTTTTACCCTCTTAGTAAAAGTGTACTATTTTCTTTAATTAATAAAGGAAAAGTATTATTCTAAGAGTTAAAAGTATTATTTAATTAATTTTATTATTCCTTTAAATATTTTATGAAATTCCTTTAAGGAAATAAGATTTATTCTTATCACATAAAATTTACTTTTCAAAAATACAATTTGGTATTTTCTATAATAATATCTTCATTTAGGATCTTAAAAATGAATTTTATTCAATTTTAAGTGTTTCATAAAATTTTATAAAATTCAAAAGTAATTGGAATAATAATAATATACCTAAATTTTTAGTTAACAAAAATTCTATTGCTTATTTTTATTTAATAGGGAATATTTTTGTGAGTTCATAAATATATTATTTTTATTTTTCATATTTTTATTTTATTTCTTAGAACCATTTGAATCCTAGGGGAATTTTGGTCATTTAGCAATTTAATTATATTTATTTTTGTTTAAAACTGGACCTAGCCCAGCCCTGACCCGGCCCATCTAGGTTGGTCTAACCCAACAGCCACGAGCGACCTAGTACCACTCAACCCTCACCTCCCTCTCGCGCACCCCTGTCTCGCCCAGGAGCCGTCGCCACGCTAATCGTCATTGTCCGATTCGCCACCACCTGGTCCACCACAGCCGCCGTGGTGTGTGTGACGAGGTAGCTGACGCTGCTCCATCAACTGGTCCTAATCGATTCATCTGCAAGTCCCTCTCCTATCCAGGCTGACCTCATCCCGAACCCTAGGGTTTGGGTTGGCCGGCGATGTGGAACTCCGCCGCTATGGAGGCGGTGTGCTAGGCTCCAGACGGTCTTGTGGTGCCTCCACTGCTGCCTGTGTGACCGCGGCCACCGTGCCACGGCTTGGCGTGGGTTTCAGCGCACTCGGGTGCTCCCCATGCCGTCGTGTGTGCTCGCCGTTGACTCTGCTTCCTCTTCTAACCTCAGCGAGGACCACGGGTGAGTCTCTGATGGCTCAATGCACGGCGCCCAGAAAAGTGATGGTGTGTGGTTGATGTAGAGCTCGTTGGGAACCCCAAGAGGAAGGTATGATGAGCACACAACAAGTTTCCCTTAGTATGAAACCAAGGTTTAATCGAACTAGTAGGAGCAAGGAAACACCCCAAAGGTGTTACTAGCTGAGCTTTGGCAGGGCGCACTACCGGTGCTAGTAGCAACGTGGAGACCTACACAACACAACCACAGAACTTTGTCCCCAACTTCCGATAAGGTTGTCAATCTCACCGTGTTTTGCGGAAAACAAAGGATTAAACGTATCGAATGGAAAGAAGTAATAGTTTGTAGAAAGTAAACACAAAGCAGTAAACAGTTTATAGATTGTATGTAAAGACAAGGACTGGGATCCATAGTTCACTAGAGGTGGCTCTCCTTAAGATAGATAACATGCTGGGTGAACAAATTACAGCGGGGCAATTGACAAACATCGAGAAAGCAATACATGCATATACTAATCATCTTGAGTCCTTTGAGATTCGATTGGGCATTACACCATTATACATAGACCTCCATCCAACTGCATCTATGACTAATAATCCACCTTCAGGTTATCATCCGAACCCCCTCCAGTATTAAGTTGCAAGCAACAGATTATTGCTTTACGAACTACATGAAAAGTAAACAATACGATTGTTCTATGAACAAAGTATTGTTGTTTTCTCCCTAGTAGCAACAACACATCTAGTACCTTAGAGATTTCTGTCACTTCCCTAGATTACCAGAGGCATGAACCCACTATCGAGCATAAATACTAACTCTTGGAGTTGCTAGCATCTACTTGGCCAAGATAGCTACTAACAACGGAAAGCATGCAAGATCACAAATAACAAAGACATGATAGAATGAATAATCAATCTGAAATAGCATCTCAATATCCATCGGATCCCCGCAAACACAACATGTATGAATTACAAATAGATGATCTTGATCATGAATGGAGCTCACAAGATCTAGACATGAAAGCACAAAGGAGAACCAGCCATCTAGCTACTACATGGATCCGTAGTCCAAGGATGAACTACTCACGCATCACACCGGAGGCTTGCATGGTGATGAAGAAGGCCTCTAGGGTGAATTCCCCTCTCTGGCAGGGTGCCGGGAAGAGCTTCAGATCCCTCCCGATCTAGGGATGGAGATGACGGCGGCTACAGACTCTTTCGTGGATTTTTGATCGGGTACCTAGGGTTTTGGTCCCGAAGGCAATATAGGCGGAAGGAGTGGCCGAGGGGGTGCCTGGGCTGGCCACACCACCCCTGGCGCGGCCAGGTGGTGTGGTGCCCCCCTGGCTCCTCTCCGTCTCATATTCTAACACTAGATGACTTCCGGTAAAATAGCAACTTTGGATTTTGTCCCGTCCAATTCCGAGAATATTCATTTTCTGACTTTCCTGGAACCAAAAATAGCAAAAAACAGGTAGCTGGCACTATGGATCTTTGTTAATAGGTTAGTCCAAGAAATCATATGAAAAGTACTCCAAAGTGTGGACAAAACACAAGAAAGTAGATAAAACCAAGCATGGAACATCAAAAATTATAGATACATTTGCAATGTATCAACATCCCCAAACTTAACTCCTGCTCGTCCTCTAGTAGGTAAGTGATAAAAAGAAAGAATAATTTTTGAGGTGACATGCACCATCAAAGACTTGATCAAAGTATTTGTAAAACATTCAAAACTGGGATCATAGTACTTCAATCATAACATGAAAGACTTAGTTCTAGCAATAAGCAAAGAAACTATGATGCAACATGAAAAGGCACAAACAAAATATTCATGAATAACAATGCTTTGCAAGACGTTTGTTTGTTTCACATAAATAAAACATAGCATAATAGCATTCAGCTTGTCCCTCAATAGAGTAGCAAATATAAATGCATAGGACACCTTCAAAGTTCATAAGAGTGACTAGATACAATAGTTTAAAACAAGCAATAACAAGTTATGCATCAATCAACTAGTCTTGAGACAATGCACATAGAACTAAGAATGGCCACTATGCTCTCAAAGTAAGTGCATAAAGATAGAAGGTGGAGACTCAATATAATGGTGGAAGAAAGGCCTTTTTATAAAAGGAAGTAGGGATTCAAGTCTCATAAAGAGCTTCCAAAAATTATGGTACTTATAGCTTTCAGCTCTCATTGCCCCTATCATAAGCATCTTGAAGTGATTAAGGTTAAAGTGAGCAAACTATGGTGTACATGCTTGACGAAGTATAAGTTAGAAATCTCATGTCCCTTGTATACGAGGGCCGCTCCTCATCCTACTCAAGTTTAGTCACCGGTAAGTTCTTGTCATCGTAAGTATATGTGTATCATAGAGAACCGCCAACGGGGTACCCCTTGCCCGATGATACGGAAGAATCCTCATATCAAAATGACAAGGCAAGCAGACAACGAGCATCTCAGCATTCTTCTTATTTACCATGGGAATATGGTGCTTTTTTCTCTCTTTCCTCTTTTCATAGTATCTTTTTTTTTCTCTTTTCTCTTTTTTTTCTCAATATAGGACTCTTTTTTTATAAGAAGAATGCTTCATAGACAACTCATTTTGGTTACGCTGCAGGTTTCCACCATGACAGCATGGATTAGACCAGCGGCCCAGGCGTTTCTCTAACACATATACATAACTCCATGGACTTACAAGTTCCCCTTTCATTTCACATCGACGACATCCATATACAAAAGAGCATCATATAAACTAGGTACAAGTACCAAGTGCAATGTTGAAAGCGTTCCCCATGAAAGCATGGTTTTGCTAATTCCCAACAAATAAGTGCAAGCATATACAACATAGATAACACAATGGTTCAAGTTTATTAAGGGCAAGAAAAGTAAAGTGTGACATCAAGTTCGTGAGAGCTTTAATCACTAGTTTTCTCATAACAAGTTTAATTTGGAAGGTAAACAAAAGCATGAATATACTTGGAATAGCATAATATAATAGGTAGTTATGGTGGACTCTTTGGAATAACTTGGTTTAGGGAGTTGGATGCATGAGTGGAACTCATATTTTGTTGTGGAGGCTAGCAAAAGACTGGGAGCGACAAACTAAGAGAGCAATAATGGCCATAATCATGCAGCACGACAAAACATCATTGATCAAAGCATAAAGTGATACTACAAGTTGAAAACTAAAGGATCATAAAGGCTATGGTGACTTGAGATAGTCATAACATGGTGTGAGCATGCGCTAAGTCAACCCAAATAAAGCATCAAAGGAGAATACCACTATACTATGCTTTAATATGCTAAAACAACGCATGATTCATCCAAAGGCACATTAAGCAATCTCAATTGTTTATAAAAATTCATGCTACAACAAAGAATAGTAAGCATAGAGCCAAAACAATATCAAGCATGGCATGACAGAGCATAGGCCCCAGTCAAAAACAAGCTCCTTTTACCACATAAGCATGAACTTTCCTACTCTTTTCCAAACCAAACCAAACAATTTGCAAACCAATGTATGAAAGAGGGGGTCCAACCAATTTATTCAGAAAACTAAGCAAACAAAAAACCAAAACGAAAATGAAAAAGAAGACGCTCCAAGAACAACACAACTGTGCATGAAACAATAAAAACGAAGCGTTTGGAAGAAACCTGAGATTTTTATTGATGAAGAAGGGGATGCCTTGGGCATCCCAAGCTTTGACTCTTGTACTTCTTGGATATTTCTTGGGGTGACACACGTGGCATCCCCAAGCTTGAGCTTTAGTCCATCCTTCATCTCATTACTCATTCCTTCCATACATCTGAAAATTTTCCTTCATACAAAACTTCACACAATCTTTATTAGCAACATTAGTGCACTCAAGATAAATAAGTCTTAAGGTTCAGTTATAACACCAAATAAACTTCCATTAGAACACTAGCTACTGTAGCACTTCCCTCAAAAAGCTCAATTCCCCAAAAGAACTCAAGAAGGAACCAACAAGAAGCAAATCTGAGAAAATGGCGAAATCATCCAAAGCAGACCAGCAGGTAAAGACAAAATTTTTCGAAGACCTTCTGTTGCTCAAATCAAAAAGTGTTGAACTAACGAAAGTTAGATAACAACCTGGGGCAGACACACAAAAATTCACGCCTCAAAAAGACGTTCAGAGCTCTCTCAGGAATGTTGAGGCTCATGGATCAAGAGTGGAATCTGTACGTCTGGTTGAGCTGTAATTTTTTGTGCTTCTGCCCCAGGTTGTTATCTAACTTTCGTTAGTTCAACACTTTTTGATTTGAGCAACAGAAGGTCTTCGGAAAAATTCGTCTTTACCTGCTGGTCTGTTTTGACACATTTCTGCCATTTTCTGCATTTGCTTCTTGTTGGTTCCTTCTTGAGTTCTTTTGGGGAATTGAGCTTTTTGAGGGAAGTGCTACAGTAGCTAGTGTTCTAATGGAAGTTTATTTGGCCTTAGAACTGAACCTTAAGACTTATTTATCTTGCTAATAAAGATTGTGTGAAGTTTTGTATGAAGGAAAATTTTCAGGTGTATGGAAGGAATGAGTAATGAGATGAAGGATGGACTAAAGCTCAAGCTTGGGGATGCCACGCGTGTCACCCCAAGAAATATCCAAGAAGTACAAGCATCAAAGCTTGGGTATGCCCAAGGCATCCCCTTCTTTATCAATAAAAATTCCAGGTTTCTTCCAAACGCTTCATTTTTATTGTTTCATGCAAAGTTGTGTTGTTCTTGGAGCGTCTTGTTTTTCTTTTTTGTTTTGGTTTTCGTTTGCTTTTGTTTGCTTAGTTTTCTGAATAAGTTGGTTGGACCCCCTCTTTCATACATTGGTTTTCAATTAGTTTGGTTTGGTTTGGAAAAGAGTAGGAAAGTTCGTGCTTATGTGGAAAAAAGAACTCGTTTTTGACTATGGCTATGCTTTGTCATGCCATGATTGATATTGTTTTGGCTTTATGCTTAGTATTCTTTGCTGTAGCATGACTTGTTATAAACAATTGAGATTGCTTAATGTGCCTTGGATGAATCATGCGTTGTTTTAGCATATTAAAGCATAGTATAGTGGTATTCTCCTTTGATGCTTTATTTGGGTTGACTTGGCACATGCTCACACCATGTTATGACTGTCACAAGTCACCATAGCCTTTATGATTCTTTAGTTTTCAACTTGTAGTATCACTTTATGCTTTGATCAATGATGTTTTGTCGCTCTGCATGATTATGGCCATTATTGCTCTCTTAGTTTGTCGCTCCCAGTCTTTTGCTAGCCTCCACCACCAAGTATGAGTTCCACTCATGCATCCAACTCCCTAAACCAAGTTTTTCTAAAGAGTCCACCATACCTACCTACTAGCTTATGCTATTCCAAGTATATTCATGCTTTTGTCTACCTTTCGCTTGTTATGAGAAAACTAGTGATTAAAGCTCTCACGAACTTGATGGCACACTTTACTTTGTTGCCTCTAATAAACTTGAACCATTGGGTCCTTCTTTGTTGCGATATGTATGCTTCTTTATAAGTTGAAGTTAGCAGAACAATGTTTCATGGGGCAACGCTTTCAACATTGCACTTGTACTTTGTACCGTTGATATCATGTTCTTTTGCTTACGGATCCCGGTGTGAAATAAAAGTGGAACTTGTAAGATCATGGAGTTTGTGTGTGTTAGAGAAAGCGCTCGGCCGCTAGCCTAAGCCATGCCTAATCATGGTGGAAACTTGTAGCATCACCATAATGAGCACTCTATGAAGCATCCTCAATAAAAACCTATGCAAATAGCAAATAAAAAGATCGCTAAGATGCTCATTGTCTGCTTGCCTTGTCATTTTGATTATGGAAAGCTCCGTATCATGTGCAAGGGGTACCACAAGCATGGTTCTTAATGATACACATATACTTACAATGAAAAGAGCTTACTCGTGACTGAAGTTGAGTAGCATGAGGATCGGTCTTCGTAAGTAAGGGGCATGAGATTTTGGTTTATAACTTGTCAAGCATATCCTCTTAGTTGTGTCACTTTAACCTTAATCACCTTCAAGATGCTTATGATAGGGGCAATGAGAGCTGAAAGCTATAAGTACCATAATTTTTGTAAGCTCTTTATGAGACTTGAATCCCTACTTCCTTTTACAAAAGGCCTTTATTCCACCATTATATTGAGTCTCCACCTTCTATCTTTATGCACTACTTTGTCCCAAGACTAGTTGATTGATGCATAACTTGTTATTGCTTATTTTAAACTATTGTATCTAGTCACTCTTATGAACTTTGAAGGTGTCCTATGCATTTATATTTGCTACTCTATTGAGGGACAAGCTGAATACTATTATGCTATGTTTTCTTTATGTGAAACAAACAAACATCTTGCAAAGCATTGTTATTCATGAATCTTTTGTTTGTGCCTTTTCATGTTGCATCATAGTTTCTTTGCTTATTGCTAGAACTTTGTCTTTCATGTTATGATTGAAGTACTATGATCCCAGCCTTGAATGTTTTGCAAATACTTTGATCAAGTCTTTGATGGTGCATGTCACCTCAAAAATTCTTTATTTTTATCACTTACCTACTCGAGGACGAGCAGGAGTTAAGCTTGGGGATGTTGATACATTGCAAATGTATCTATAATTTTTGATGTTCCATGCTTGGTTTTATCCACTTTCTTGTGTTTTGTTCCAACTTTGGAGTACTTTTCATATGATTTCTTGGACTAACCTATTAACAAGAGCCACAGTGCCAGCTGCCTGTTTTTCTGCTGTTTTTGGTTCTAGGAAAGTCAGAAAATGAATATTCTCGGAATTGGACGGGACAAAAGCTAAAGTGCCTATTTTTCCGGAAGGGATCAAGTGCCAGAATACGAGACGGAGAGGGACCAGGGGGCCACCACACCACCTGGACGCATGCCCCAGCCTGGCCCACACCAGGGGGTGGTGAGGCCAGCCCTGGCACCCCCTCGTCCTCTCCTTCCGCCTATAAGTTGCCCTCGGGACGAAAACCCTAATGCACCATCAAAATCCACGAAGAGTGCAGCCACCGTCATCTCCATCCCTAGATCGGAGGGATCTCAAGCTCTTCCGCACCACGGAGAGGGGAATTCACCCTGGAGGCCTTCTTCATCACCATGCAAGCCTCCGGTGTGATGCATGAGTAGTTCATCCTTGGACTACGGATCCATGTAGTAGCTAGATGGCTAGTTTCTCCTCCTTTGTGCTTTCATGTTTAGATCTTGTGAGCTCCGTTCATGATCAAGATCATCTATTTGTAATCCATACATGTTGTGTTTGCGGGGATCCGATGGATATTGAGATGCTATTTCAGATTGATTATTGATTCTATCATGTCTTTGTTATTTGAGATCTTGCATGCTTTCCGTTGTTAGTAGCTATCTTGGCCAAGTAGATGCTAGCAACTCCAAGAGTTAGTATTTATACTCGATAGTGGGTTCATGCCTCTGGTAATCTAGGGAAGTGACAGAAATCTCTAAGGTACTACATGTGTTGTTGCTACTAGGGAGAAAACAACAATCCTTTGTTCATAGAACAATCGTATTGTTTACCTTACATGCAGTTCGTAAAGCAATAATCTGTTGCTTGCAACTTAATACTGGAGGGAGTTCGGATGATAACCTGAAGGTGGATTATTAGTCATAGATGCAGTTGGATGGCGGTCTATGTATTATGTTGTATTGCCCAATCAAGTCTCAAAGGAGTCAAGATGATTAGTATATGCATGTATTCCTTTCTCGGTGTTTGTCAATTTCCCCGCTGTAATTTGTTCACCCAACATGTTATCTATCTAAGGAGATCCACCTCTAGTGAACTATGGATCCCGGTCCTTGTATTTTACATATAATCTATAAATTGTTTCTGCTTTGTGTTTACTTTCTGCAAACTTTTACTTATTTCCATTCGATATGTTTAATCCTTTGTTTTCCGCAAAACACGGTGAGATTGACAACCTCATCGCAAGTTGGGGACAAAGTTCTGTGGTTGTATTGTGCAGGTCTCCATGTTGCTACTAGCACCGTAGTCGCATACCTAAAGCTCAGCTAGTAACACCTTTGGGGTGTTTCCTTGCTCCTACTGGTTCGATTAAACCTTGGTTTCATAACTGAGGGAAAACTTGCTGCTGTACTCATCATACCTTCCTCTTGGGGTTCCCAACGAGCTCTACATCGATCGTCGAGCGCATCAATGCGCTGCTGAGTTGCGGCGCTCGGACTTCCTCACGATCTTGAGATCGGCAAGTGTACGACTACATCAACCACGAGTTCCTACTCGTTAACAAAACTCGTTGTCTTCGAGGGTAAGTTCTCGTTGGATGTATGTGCACCCGTTGCTTTGTACCTAGTAGATATATCTTGGCGTATAGTTCACACCGTAGGAAATTTTTTGTTTTCTATGCTACGGACCCAACATTCCCCTCTCCGGCAGGGTGCCGGGAAGAGCTTCAGATCCCTCCCAATCTAGGGATGGAGATGACAGCCACTCTGCACTCTTCGTGGATTTTGATCGTGTACTTAGGGTTTAGTATTAGAGGCAATATCTGCGGAAGGAGAAGTAGGGGGCACTGGGCCTGAGACCACCCCTAGCGCGAGCTGGCTGGCCGGAGGAGAGGTGGTGGCTAGGCCCTAGCCCCTCTCTCCTCGTATTCTAGCTCAGTGTCCGGTAAAATAACGACTTTGGCTTTTGTGCCGTCAATTCGAGAATATTCATTTTCCGACTTTCCCGGAACCAAAACAATGAGAAAGCAGTAATTGGCAATTGTGGCTCTTGTTAATAGGTTAGTCCAAGAAATCATATGAAAAGTACTCCAAAGTGTGGATAAAACATAGGAAAGTAGATAAAACCAAGCATGGAACATCAAAAATTATAGATACATTTGCAATGTATCACTAGGCTATTATAACACGATTGAGATGTTCATTTCTGTGGTGTTACCATCCTTAGGATGTGCCCAGAAATGTTTATCCAAAGATGCTTGTGTATCTAGTTATAAAACTAGAGATTCCTCTCCAAGATCAGTGATGCAAAAGCTGAGATCTTGGGAGTAGTTGGTAAAGTTTTATCATTTGCCTTTTTATCTTTCTTCTATGATGGATGTACACCTCACTTGGGTGTTTTTTTCCTGAGAAGATCAAATAAACAACACATGCTCCATTGACTCTATGATGACTTGATCATGTGGTGGTGTTATTTGTACTCACCAAATTACTTGATGGTTGATGAGGTTGTGGTGTTGCTTGCTGGCTTGATCAAGCTCTGCACCTCCTGGTGCTGCTCCTGTTATTTTGTGCTTGGCCTTGCTATCCACCTGCTCCACCCCCTCCTTATGTTACCATCTTGTGAAGAACTGGTGGTTGATCTGGGTAATCTGGTTGAGGATTTGGCTATGGTTTTGGCAAGTTCAAGAAGCTGTGAGTGTGTGCTTGAGAAAAAGAACTGAGTCTCTGTACTGTGCTTCGACTGGGGCTCTGTGTGGTTGCTTGTACTGCTGCTGTTAGCTTGACAGCACACACCATGCAGTTAGTCCACTAAGTTGTGTGTCTGTGTGAGTTGTGCATGTGGATCAGCTCAAGTAACTTGGCTTTGACTATTACCTGTTTACTTGTTCATATCTTGGTGAAACTTACTTCTATCCACTTGGCTTCTACTGTAGTCTCTGACTATTTACTAAAATAACAGATACTTCACCATTGATGAAACTTGCCCCTTTATTTACTCAATGATGTAATATGAACAGTGCATTTCACTATTCACCACTGAGAGTAAAATGATCTAACTAACCCCTTATTTTCCTTCTAGTTGTTTATCTTATTTGCAGGATCAAGATCTGGACATACAAGATTTAGTATAACAGTAGTTAGGTAGTATAGGTTGTAATTGTAACCTTCTTTGTAATCTTTTTGTAAAAGATCTTGTAAAGATATTATTACAAGTTAATAAAGTTTACTTTATGTTCTTTGTAATATTATACCTTTTGATGTATTTGTCACCTGTTGTAACCTTATTATGAACTAAAGAAATAAGAGTTCATTTCTTATTTAATTCCCTCACCTTTAATCCTTTATTGATGATTACTATTTCTATACTATAATCAAGCAATGTTAATAAGGTCTTCTTTTGGAAAACCCTTAAATATTAATAACTTCTAATATTCAAATATTTTCAAATTGATTTGAATTTCAAACTTGAATTCAAAGTAATTTCCCCAAAATCTTAGTACTGCCTAAAGGTCATGTCAAAATTCATAGCAATCACTAACAAGAGCTATTCCTACCTCTAGTTAGCGAAATAAACTCTGATACCTTTAGTGTTTTGTTTGGTGAAAAATTTACCCTGATTTTACAGATGCATGCATGCACAAACCTATATTCCTATTTATACCCTTCGTTGGATCCTAATGCTGGTATGTTACAGGCTTCCCCCCTTAAATTAAACTTCGTCCCAAAGTTTGCAGATGGTACCTGAATAATTCTGGATATGCTTCTCTTAAGTCATCTTCTTTCTCCCAGGTGGCTTCTCTCTCTGGGTGATGTTCCCACTGTATTTTGCAGTATTTGATTGCCCTGTTTCTCAACCTTTTTCGGTTTTCTTCTAGAATCTTACAGGGTTTCTCGACATAAGTCAAATCTGCTTGTAACTCAATCTCTTGATGTGTGATAGCATCATCGGGAATTTTAAGACATTTCCGGAGTTGTGAAACATGGAACACATTGTGAACCTGAGCTAACCTCTTTGGTAACTCCAGAGCATAAGCTATTGTTCTATTCTGACTTAATATCTTGAATGGTCCAATGTACCTTGGACTTAATTTACCTTTGACTTCGAACCTCTTAACTCCCTTCATCGGACTTACTTTGAGATATACCATATCTTCTACTTCTGGATGCCATGATCTACGAATTTGATCAGCATAACTCTTTTGTCGACTCTGAGCTATTTTCAACCGATCTCTAATGATATCGATGATATCCTGTCTTTCCTTGATATAATCTGGTGCAAATTCTTTGCTACTACGAGATTCATACCAGCATATAGGTGATCTACACCTGCTTCCATATAGTACTTGATAAGGTGCTGCCTTCAGACTACTCTGATAGCTATTGTTGTAAGAAAATTCTGCCAATGGTAGATGATCTTCCCACGAACCTCCAAAATCTAATGCACAAGCTCTAAGCATGTCTTCCAAGATTTGAGTGGTCCTTTCTGTCTGGCCTCTAGTTTCTGGATGATAAGTTGTGCTAAATCCAACTTTGAACCAAGTGCTGCATGTAATTGTTTCCAAAATGCCGAGGTAAACACAGAGCCTCTATCCGATACAATCTTCTTGGGTATCCCGTGCTTACTCACAATCTCTTTGACATAGATTTCCACTAATTTCTCAGCATTATACTTTTGGTTTACTGGAATAAAATGTGCACTTTTTGTGAATATTTCCACAATTACCCATATCATATCCTTTCGCTTCAGTGTCATGGGAAATCCTGTGATAAAATCCATACCAATTTCTTCCCACTTACACTCTGGAATTTCCAAAGGCTGTAATGATCCTGCTGGACTTTGATGTTCTGCTTTCACCCTTTGGCAAGTATGGCATTCAGATACATATTTTGCAATATCTCTCTTCATATTATTCCACCAGAACAACTCTTTTAGATCCATGTACATCTTTGTACTACCCGGATGTATGGAATATGGTGTTTCATGGGCTTCTCGAAGTATCACTTCTCGAATCTACGACACGCCGAATTACAAAGACGGTTTTGAAACCATAAAGATCCATAATCTCCTAGGTGAAAAACTGAGTTTTGACCTTGAGAGATTCTTCGAATTTCTTCACCAATAAAAGGATCTTCACCTTGATGTCTAGAAATTTCATACTACAGATCACTACTCTGTTCTTCAATTACTCGCATGGTAGCTAATCCTCCAAGAACTGATGTACTTATAAGTTGTATTTCCATCCTTTCCAAATCCATCTGTAGTTCTTTTGGCACTTCTCTATTCATAGGTTACGTATATGTGCTTTTCCGACTTAAAGCATCTGCCACAACATTTGCTTTTCCAGGAGTATAATTGATTGTTAAATCATAATCTTTAATCAACTCCAGCCACCGCTTCTGTCTCATATTCAATTCCTTTTGAGTGAAGAAATACTTGAGACTTTTGTGGTTAGTATATAACTCACATCTTGCCCCATAGAGAAAATGTCTCCATCCTTTCAAAGCAAAGACTACTTCTGCTAACTCCAAATCATGGGTTGGATAATTTACTTCATGTGGTTTCAGTTGTCTAGATCCATAAGCAATTACCTTATGATCTTGCATAAGCACACAACCTAATCCTTCTTTGGATGCATCACAATATACTGTGTAATCTTTTCCTTGTTCTGGAATTGCTAGGATTTGTGATGTAGTAAATCTGGTTTTCAACTCCTGAAAACTTGCTTCACACTTCTCATCCCATATGAAATGTATATTCTTTCTTAATAATTTGGTCATTTCCTCTATCTTGGAAAAACCTTCTATGAATCTTCTATAATAGCCATACCTAAAAACCCTGGATTTGCTTCACATTGGTTGGTGCCTTCCAATCGATCTTGATTGAACTTTGGAGATTTACAACAATTCCATCCTTACCTTGATCACATGACCAAGAAACTCTACTTCATCAACCAAAATTCACACTTACTAAACTTAGCATAAAGCTTATGTTCTCTTAAGATTTATAATGCTACTCTCAAATGTTCTGCATGCTCTTATATCTTTGGAGTATATAATATCATCGATGAATCTATATGAACTTGTCCAAATAAGGCATGAAGATTTTGTTCATCAAATTCATGAATATTGCTGGTGCATTAGTATAATTGAAAATCATAAACTAAATACTCATGATGTCCATACCTTGATACAAATGTTGTTTTAGGAACATCTTGAGTTTAATTTTTATCTGATGGTATCCTATCTTAGATCAATCTTGGAGAATACTCACGCTCCCTTGACTTGGTCAAATAAATCTTGTATCCTTGGTAATGGATATTGTTCTTGATAGTGACATTGTTGAGATTTACGTAATCCCACACATTCTCCGTCCACCATCTCGTTTATCCACAAATGAGTTCCCCATATACGGAGATACACTTTCCTTGTATGAATCCTTTAGGATTTGTAATTCATCAATTTGCTCCTTAAGCTCTTTTTTAATTCCTTTGGCCCCATCTTATGGTGCTTGAGCTATTGGTGTTGTTGCAGTGTATCGGTTAGTGAACTATCTCCCGATATGGCATTCTGGTAACTCTGCTGGAAAAACATCTTGAAACTCCTTCTCAATATCTTCTAATTTGACCTCCTTCATTGAGTTCAACAGATCTACCATGATATGACTATGTTTATCCGCACGATAGACTATCCTTCCTCCACTTGGAGACGATTGAAACAAGTTCTTCACAATTGATCTGAGCTCCATAATCATCAATCCATTCCTAGACTCTGCTATTCCTTTTAATGGGATCACATAAAGATCCGCATAATAGGTTGACCAGATTGAGATGACTTGGTTTAGTTTAATATGTCTAACTACCACAATCCCTCCGGTAACTACGGTCATAGGTTTTTCTAATGGTGCCCTTCTAATCCCAAATTTATCACAAAACTCTTTAGATATGAAAGAAGTAGTTGCACCTTATCAAATAAAACTTTTCCGATTTGTGAGAATATTGGCGTACCTATCACGCTTTGATTTGAGTTATCCACCTCCTCAAGGTTGCAATTCAGCTTTCCCTGCAAATATACCCTCTTGCCATTATTATTTTGGCATAGCTTCCACCTAATTAGACTCCACCTCGCCTCACTTGCTTGTCCTCCACCTTTTGTGGTCCAACCATAGGGTGGTTTGTTTTGGCAATCGGGCTTAATATGACCCTTTTGTCCACATCCAAAATCCTTTGGTTTCAATCCTTGATATGTCCTAGAAGTTTGCAATTATGACATATGACATTCCTTCTAGGATTGAATTGTCCTGGTGATATTGCTACTCCTGTTGTTGTTGTTGGTGGTGTTTCTAGGTTGAAACTCAGATTAGTTTTGGGTTTACTTGCACGAATCCTCTTTTCCTTTTTGCTCTCTTCTGGTCCTCTTGGACATTTTGTAATCATCTTCAAAGGTGATAGCTGCATCAAGCAACACTGTTGAAAAGTTTGAGTGTTGGCAAGCCTCAACCATCTTCACAAATGGATTTAGTCCATGCATGAACCTCTTCTTCTACTACTCTCCATGCTAACTTCGGTAGCATAACGAGATAAATCACTAAACTCCGAATATACTTCATGACTTGGAGTATCCTTGTTGATTCTTCAAACTCCCTACGCTTCAACTCTATGATACTCTCCGAACAGATATTCACCGGAATCTTTGTTTGAACTCCTCCCAATTGTACTCTCTTCCTAGAGGTTGCATAACTATGACTCTCCCACCATGACAAGCATGGTCAACATAAATGTGTTGCATACCTCAACTTCTCTTCCTCATTGCATCCTATCTCAACTTTCTTTCTTAACCATTTGGTCCTCTGCATCCATTGGTTCAGGAGCGGATCACCGAAAGGTAAAGCTAGTATCCTAGAAATCCGAAAGACTAACACCACATCCTTGAGGTGCCCTTGCTGTCCCACATCGGTCTACAAACCCTCCATGAATTTGTTCTGGGACTCTTGCATCATTTGCATGTCTTTGCATAAAGTTTGCTCCATCAATGGCCTCATTACATGGTGGTGGTAGTAAACTTGCATTCGGCGTCTTCATATTTTGTTTGCTTGCGCTCATGCTTGTTTCTTTTCATTTTTTTACACCCGTTTCCATACCTAGTCATCAATAACAAGCGAATACTCATAATTACATCATGCATATGTGTTACGAGCTCAACTTCATGCATAGAACTAGTCACACAATGGAAAACAAGATCCAAATAAGAACCAAATATGCATTACACATATTCTACATTACAAACAATATAATTTATACAAGCATGATTACTGTGCCCTTACTCATTAAGCATTACAAGCTCATGTGGTACTATCCCACTTATTTATTTACATCAAGTCCTCCAACTCAACTCTCTGATATGACATTAATCAAAGTCACTCCCCAGAAGTTAACGTCGTTCATCATACATACCGGAGAAAGAACCGTCTTTGGTGATACGACCAAATAAATAACTTGCCTTTTCGACAGACGATATTCGTATTTAAGTCTCGGACTTGACACATCATTCAGCTGAAGTGCTATCCATACCTTCCAACTCATTGGTATCTACCGAATCATCCTCATCACTTTCTTCTTCATCCATCTCCTGCATCCGATTCTAGAGGAATCAGCAGAATATTCTTCCTTATGTCCAACCCCAAGTACTTTCATTGATGCAATAGTCCTACCATGATATGGATAGTGCACATTATCTGAGTAGGATAATCCTCTCCCTTTCTTGGGATCTTCCTCCTGACTCTACATCTTCACATGGACATCTCTTCCATCAGCGGAATAAGATCTTACGCCCATCTTTAATAGTCACATAAATATCTCCAACTGAATCTTCCACGAATAGGATTCTCGGCAGATCCATCCATTGATCCTAAGTACCTCCATCCTTCAGAATTCCCAATAGTAATTCGGGTCCTCGATTCCCTAACTCTACGTAGTCTTGGATGACTAGTGCCCTCATCGGGATATCTAATAGGTTCTGTAGTATAGTGAGTAAGGATATGGTGTAAAAGATCTGGATCTATAGGTATATCCTTGAAAATTGGGTTAACCCTATCCATGCTTCATTCTCCAATTTAGATGCTAACTCCTTCTTTCAGGTTAATTAAATCCTCTAGCATATCAACCTGATCTTCTACAATAACTGATGTGTCTTATACAAATACCCAACCATCGGTCGATATGATCCATAAACTTAGAAGCTAGTTTTGGATGCTTCCTTACTAAAATGATGATCCGGTTCGATTCCTGTATAGAGTCATGAGGAATCATAGTATATGTCCAGCTAACTCTTACGCCTTTATGTTGAACATTGGCTATCGCCTCCACAATAGCAACATGATATCTTGCTAGGTGACTTCTACCTTCCCCCATAGGTAAATTGTGATATAAACCAAGCTTCTTTGGTAGTTGGATGCTAACACGATATTTGGCTAACATTCACCATCATGGTAGGTAATGGTATTGTTGGGATATTAGTTGTGCAACCAAAAACCCTCAAGAAGTTCTCGAAGCTGTTAGTTAAAGCCCTCCGATAATCATCGAGAGTCTCTTCTTTCCTTGCCAAAGTCTTTTGGAAACTTTGGTGCCATTTCAACTATAGATATAAATATAATTAGTATCCATTAATTATTATTATGCATCATAATAAAGAATTATCGCACTAAAAAATATAACGAAATATTCCCAATTGAATATTCATCATATAATCTAGAGAACTCTTTACCGTTGCTCCTAGACTCCTCTATTATTTCCCTTTACTAGGTTTCCAACCTAAGGATTGCAATTGCTACGATACCTCCGAGTGACCCGGCTTACCTTGCATGTGTAGTACACTATAGTCGCGTTGATATGACATCACATAACACCATTTTCTAAATATCACACCCCTCAGAGTGGTACAATAGAAACATTGCGGGTCCATATTACAAACATACACTTCATTATTACAAACCAAGAGTTCTCAAACTTCAAGCATTATGAAATTACAAACCAAACTTAAGTAGTTTAAGTGAAGATATAAAATCCAAACTCATACTTGAATTGAGCTCAACAACTTATTCTATATAGTTCTGCTTTCGGCTCAATTGGTTTACTAATAACTTCCAACTCTTCCTCCATAGCGTATCTCTAGTCCCCTTCTCCTCCACATGGACATCTCTTCTATCAGAGGAATAAGATCTTACGCCCATGCGACAAGTCTGCCCAATATCTCCAACTGAATCTTCCACAGGAATAGGATTCCCGGCAGATCCATCCATTGATCCGTACCTCCATCCCTCGAAATTCCCAATAGGTAGTTCCGAGTCCTCAGTTCCCCAAGAACTCTGTGGTACTAGATGACTAGTGCCTTCATCAAGATATCTAGTGGGTTCTGGCATCGGTGAGTAAGGATATGGTGTAAAAGATGCTGGATCTATAGGTATATCCTTGAAAACTGGGTTAACCCTATCCATTGCTTCATTCTCCAGTTTAGATGCTAATTTCTCCCTTCTTCCAGGATTCGTTAAATCCTCTAACATATCAACCAGATCTTCTACGATAACCTGATGTGTCTTATACAAAGACCCAACCATCAGTCGATACAGATCCATAAACTTAGAAGCTAGTTTTGGATGCTTCCTTACTAAAGTAAGATGATCTGGTTCTGTTTCCTTGTCTGTAGAGTCATGAGGGATCACAGAATATGTGCTTCCAGCTAACTCTTCTGCTTTGTGTTCCCAAACATTGGCTATCGCCTCCACAATAGCAACATGATATGCTGCTAGGTGACTTCTACCTTCCCCCATAGGTAAGTTGTGATATAAACCAAGCTTCTTTGGTAGTTGGATGCTAACACGATATTTGGCTAACATTCGCCCATCATGGTAGGTAATGGTATTGACTGGGATATTAGTTGTGCAACCAAAAACCCTTAGAAGTTCTCGAAGCTGCTCAGTTAAAGCCCCCTAATAATCATCGAGAGTCTCTTCCTTCCTTGCTAAAGTCTGTTTTGGAAACTTTGGTGCCATTTCCACTGTATCTAAGTAATAGAAATGAATATAATTAGTATCCATTAGTTTTAATGATGCATCATAATAAAGAATTATCGCACTAAAGAATATAACAAAATATTCCCAATTGAATATTCATCATATAATCTAGAGAACTCTTTACCGTTGCTCCTAGACTCCTACAGTTATTTCCCTTTACTAGGTTTCCAACCTAAGGTCAAACCAATTGCTCTGATACCAGTTGCGGTGACCCAGCATACCACTGCATGTGTATTACATTATAGTCGTTGACATAACATTCACAGAACACCATTCCGTAAATATCACATCCCTTAGAGTGGTACAATAGAAACATTGCGGGTCCATATTACAAACATACACACTTCATTATTACAAGCCAAGAGTTCTCAAACTTCAAGCATTATGAAATTACAAACCAACTTAAGTAGTTTCGGCGGAAGATATAAAATCCAAACTCATACTTCGAATTGAGCTCAACAACTTATTCTATATAGTTCCTGCTGCTCGTCTCAATTGGTTAACTAATAACTAAGGAAACTACTCGGACTCGTTGCCCTCTACTCCATAGTGTATCTCGTAGTCCACCCCTTCAACTCCTCTGGACAGGTCTGGTTCTTCGTAATAGACATCCTCTTGTCCATCAGTAACGTACATCGAAGTGTCTTCTGGATTCTCAGAGTCTAAACAGGGGTTCAAAGGAAAGAGTGAGTAACAGCGTTACTCAGCAAGTTCATTATATGCAAGGTGGGAAGTTTGATGCTCTATCTACCACCTCGGACGACACGTCCTTGGTACTATGCAGTTTTCATAAACCTTTCTTCAAAGATTGATTTTATTATCAAAAACTATGCCCATCAACCTTCACAGGTTAACCAGAACTTCATGGAGTTCCTTTCCTGTCGCGTTCGTAGCTCCTTCCCGGAACAGGGATTAACATGTCACAATTCTTACACTCTGCAGAGGTGCGTTGCTTTACCCATGAGAGACCAACTCCTTGTTGCACAACCGGGCGTACTTTGTCGTCCACAATTCCATGATGTGGGGCCTAGTAGGTGATCCAAGCCAATCATTGCCCTCTCTGTGACCCCATATGTCTGCACGCTCCTCCGAGGCTGACTACACCTCTGTTAAGCCTCCAACTAGGGCAAGCTATAACCCTGGTGAGTTCCCGAAGACTCTATGAGTTGGTGATGCCCCTGGCAAGCTCCATAAAAGGACCGACTATACCTCTGGCATCCACTCATAAATAATCTAGACACCAAAATCGTGGGGCCTAAGGGTGCCCACCCATATGTTGGATCCATACCAGGAATCCCAACGTCACGATAAGGTCATCTTGCCTCCATATGAAAGGAAGAAGATACAACTGACTTCTCTGTCCCATTCCAAATCTCATGGTTAACGCATAATATACGGTGCTAGAATTACTGATGTCATGGGTTAATCCTATGGTGACTTATGCACCTGGAACCCTAAGTTCCATTGCTCATCTTTATCATCACTTAGGATGATAACTATATCTTATTTATTAAAGAAAATAATATTTTCTTCCTTCCGATCATAAGTGATAACACACAATTTGCAATATCTTTGATAAAGACTCTTCAAAGGACATGAGCAAGTTATGAACTTGCCTTGTGACTGCAAGGTAGTGAAGTCAGATGCTTCCACTTGACCTTGAGCTCCGGTTTCTACAAAGAACCATTATTGCCCGGTAAGGACAACATTTAAAGATGCAATATGCAATGCATAGTAATGTCATGCAATGATTTATTATCTATTTATTTGCATGTTTTACCCTCTTAGTAAAAGTTTACTATTTTCTTTAATTAATAAAGGAAAAGTATTATTCTAAGAGTTAAAAGTATTATTTAATTAATTTTATTATTCCTTTAAATATTTTCTGAAATTCCTTTAAGGAAATAAGATTTATTCTTATCACATAAAATTTACTATTCAAAAATACAGTTTGGTATTTTTCTATAATAATATCTTCATTTAGGATCTTAAAAATGAATTTTATTCAATTTTAAGTGTTTCATAAAATTTTATAAAATTCAAAATTAATTGGAATAATAATAATAATAAACCTAAATTTTTAGTTAAGAAAAATTCTATTGCTTATTTTTATTTAATAGGGAATATTTTTGTGAGTTCATAAATATATTATTTATATTTTTCAGATTTTTATTTTATTTCTTAGAGCCATTTGAATCCTAGGGGTATTTTGGTCATTTAGCAATTTAATTATATTTCTTTTTGTTTAAAACTGGACCTAGCCCGTTGGGTTGGCCCAGCCCGGACCCGACCCATCTAGGTTGGTCTAACCAAACAGCCATGAGCGGCCCAGTACCACTCGACCCTTACCTCTCTCTCGTGCACCCCTGTCTCACCCCCGTGGAGCCGCCACACTGCTGATGCGGTCGCCGTCCGATTTTGGCCACCCTGGTCCACCCCGGCCGCCGCCGTGGTGTGTGACGAAGTAGCCGACACCGCTCCATCAACTGGTCCTGCTCGATTCGTCTGCAAGTCCCTATCCCGTCCAGGCTGACCTCATCCTGAACCCTATGGTTTGGGTTGGCCGGCGATGTGGAGCTCCGCCACTATGGTGGCGGTGTGCTAGGCTCCAGACGGTCTTGTGGTGCCTCCGCTGCTGCCTGTGTGACTGCGGCCACTGTGCCACGGCTTGGCTCGGGTTGCAGCGCCCTCGGGTGCTCCCCGTGTCGCCGTGTGTGCTCGTCGTTGACTCTGCTTCCTCTTCTAACCTCAGCAAGGACCACGGGTGAATCTCACCCCTCTCTCCCTCTCCAAATCTCTTGTTTACCTTGCTACTCTCTAAGTGCTGGCTATGTATGAACCCTATTTGCATTTGTTCATTACACTAGGGTGCATCCCTCTGTGTCAGGGTTCATCCCTTGATGTCATGTTTATCTAAGGTAGTTACTTGCTGGATCTAGCTGTGTATAACTCACTGTTATACCTTGACATTCATTGTTGACAGTGGTTTCTGTATGTAATCAGTTAACTGATCTTTTCTGATTATCCTGTATGATAGCAATGATCTAATTGAGATTAGTTCTCTAGTTCTTATTGATATGCTTTGGTAGGAAAGAATTGGAATTGGATATTTAATCCAATTACCCTCTGATACTTGTCTATTACAAGATTCAGCTCTATAAAGCATGATTCCTAAGTGTTATGTTTTAGGAAAATGATTAATGTTCTGTTGCAATATTGGATTATGGTAGCCTGGCAGAAACCATTTGGTTGAGATAGACTCTTGTGATACCTTCAATAGAGTGGCACACAAGTTTTATCTCTAAACTGGGCTATTTTTATTCATGTGCTATTATACATGAGAGTTGCAGATCCTTTTATTGAATAGATTAGCCTATGATGTTGGTCTGAGGAAAAACCATAGGAAAGTAGCTTTATTTACCTGCTGCTTTACCTCCTTGATGATCTGTGATGGCTAGGCTGTTATAAGAAGATTGAGATGTTCATTTTTGTGGTGCTACCATCCTTAGGATGTGCCCAGAAATGTTTATCCAAAGATGCTTGTGTATCTAGTTATAAAACTAGAGATTCCTCTCCAAGATCAGTGATGCAAAAGCTGAGATCTTGGGAGTAGTTGGCAAAGTTTTATCATTTGCCTTTTTATCTTTCTTCTATGATGGATGTACACCTCACTTGGGTGTTTTTTCTAAGAAGATCAAATAAACAACACATGCTCCATTGACTCTATGATGACTTGATCATGTGGTGGTGTTATTTGTACTCACCAAATTACTTGATGGTTGATGAGGTTGTGGTGTTGCTTGCTGGCTTGATCAAGCTCTGCACCTCCTGGTGCTGCTCCTGTGATTTTGTGCTTGGCCTTGCTATCCACCTGCTCCACCCCCTCCTTATGTTACCATCTTGTGAAGAACTGTTGGTTGATCTGGGTAATCTGGTTGAGGATTTGGCTATGGTTTTGGCAAGTTCAAGAAGCTATGAGTGTGTGCTTGAGAAGAAGAACCGAGTCCCTGTACTGTGCTTCCGATGGGCTCTGTGTGGCTTGTCTGTCTTTGGTTATTTGACAAGACACACCATGCAGTTAGTCGACTAAGCTGTGTGTCTGTGTGAGTTGTGCATGTGGATCAGCTCAAGTAACTTGGCTTTGACTATTACCTATTTACTTGTTCATATCCTGGTGAAACTTACTTCTATCCACTTGGCTTCTACTATAGTCTCTGACTATTTACTGAAAGAACAGATACTTCACCATTGATGAAACTTGCCCCTTTATTTACTCAATGATGTAATATGAACAGTGCATTTCACTGTTCACCACTGAGAGTAAAATGATCTAACTAACCCCTTATTTTCCTTCTAGTTGTTTATCTTATTTGCAGGATCAAGATCTGGACATACAAGATTTAGTATGAGAGTAGTTAGGTAGTATAGGTTGTAATTGTAACCTTCTTTGTAATCTTTTTGTAAAAGATCTTGTAAAGATATTATTATAAGTTAATAAAGTTTAATTTCTGTTCTTTGTAATCTTATACCTTTTGATGTATTTATCACCTGTTGTAACCTTATTATGAACTAAAGAAATAAGAGTTCATTTCTTATTTAATTCCCTTACCTTTAATCCTTTATTGATGATTACTATTTCTAAACTATAATCAAGCAATGTTAATAAGGTCTTCTTTTGGAAAACCCTTCAATATTAATAACTTCTAATATTTAAATATTTTCAAATTAATTTGAATTTCAAACTTGAATTCAAAGTAATTTCCCCAAAATCTTAATACTGCCTAAAGGTCATGTCAAAATTCATAGCAATCACTAACAAGAGCTATTCCTACCTCTAGTTAGCGAAATAAACCCTGATACCTTTAGTGTTTTGTTTGGCGAAAAATTTACCCTGATTTTACAGATGCATGCATGCACAAACTTATATTCCTATTTCTACCCTTCGTTGGATCCTAATGTTGGAACGTTACATTACTCTAAACAATTATAAATATTTCGTGTATTATCCTCTGGGTTTGTGTGGGTGCCGATAGGCTTTAGACTAAAATATAAAAGATCTAAAAGAATCAAACCATCCTTTGAGTTTGTGTGGGTGCTGAAAGGTTCAAAAATCAAAAGGCTGCATCGTGTTGCTACCCTTTCGAACCGTGTCGTCGTTCCTTCATAATTGCAAATTCCCATCCTTCGGAAATTTTGGATGCAACGTAGCGCCGGTCCTGAGGTTTTTGGGGGGCCGGGGCAAGACTAAAACTTGGGCTCTTGATATATCGAAGCACCTACATTGTTATCGTCAATGTTAGTGCCAATATTGTTCTAATCCACGGCTACTAGTACCAACTCATCATTCCGGTATACCGAACCACCACTACTAGCGTTGAAAAAATTGTAAAATATCCCCTCTTATGTGATTTTACCAAAATTGCTTCATTTTTTGCTCTTTTCCTTTTAGCGTTACCGGATAGATACTTTCTCGAGGAAGACGACATGATACCAGGGAACACTGGGAAAAAAGTACAACAAATGTTGAATGGTACCATCTATGCATCATGTATGTGAAGGTATACCGCAAAAAAATATGTGAAGGTAGATATTAGGCATTAGCAATGCAATATACCTATCAAATCATGGGCGTCTACCGCGCCTACATACGGGAAAGAAAGGCGTTGTGATATTCTTGCGATCAGACGCCCTGAAAATTGAAATCAGCAAGAGACGAGCCTACGAACTAACGTCTGACGATAATAGATTTAGAATTAGGAGAAATTTGAAAATAAAGCATACCTGCAGTGGGGAACAGTGATCGCTGTCTCGCTCGCTGATCGGTGGCGACTAAAGAAGAATGTGCGCCGCGGTGGTGGTTCATCCGTCGCTGGCAGCCTGGCAGGCGAGGTGGGAGGTGGATCGATCGATCTCCCTATCCATTCCCAGTACCGATTCGTCGTGGACGCTAGACGCGCGATGGAATAGGAATCGATAGATTATTTTTCGCAGCAAGTCATGCGCGTTTGCTAGTCAATTGCTTGATTTTTTTTCTAGTTTTTCTTGAGCTAGCCTACGTATCTATGAGTATACATGTAAACCTGAGGTGGGGCCCCTAGATTATGGGGGCCCAGGACGGCCGTACACCCTCCCCCTCCCCAGGGCCAGCCCTAATGCAACGAATGGTATTTAATCAAAGATAATTTTTGGCTTGAACGCACATGTACGAATTAGCCTCTGACCATCATGTTATCTTATGACCAATTACTAGAACCATAGAATTGAATATTGTGTTTTCTTTTGTTCTTCCAGGCTAGCAATAATAGGACTTTGTTCAATGTGTCTTCTGTACTTAATAGTATTGACACGAGCAAGCTTGATGCAACCATCATGGGCGGTACAAAATTATGCTCGTGGCACTTGCTGCAGGATGTAATTATTTTTTCGGCGGTGTCTCTGTATTTCTTCCACTTCTGATAAAAATTTTCATGATGCCACCACTCATATTGGGGAATCCACCACTGGTGATGAATTGGCAGGTTGAGTCATTGAGCTTGTTTCATCTGTTCTAGAGAAATGTAGCAAATCAGCAACAGATGCATCATTTTTTCTAGATTCTCCATTTTTGGTTTCTTGCTTCAATCTGTTTCACCGCAGTTGCTAAATTTTAGGACTCTTTCTGCACTGAAGTACATGCTCAAAGTTTTGACGAGCTTGGTTATCTCTCCAACTCTCCTGCTTGGACTTGTGTATGGTACTAACCTATTTGCTCTTTCAGGTATGTCAGAAACTCCTTTGAAAGATGCTCCTTGACAAATTTATCTGAACCCACATATCTGGGCAAATTCAAGTTACGAAGTACAAAGAGAACTTTTTTTGTGTAAAGTATTTCGATACTGCTGGGAAACTATTACCAATAGTGTGTGGATTCCCTAAGATCGTTGACAGTATACGCCTTCTATGCCTTTACTACATCTGCAGAGAGATCACATATAGAAGAAATTGCGATTTTTTTTAAATAATACGTTTTTTAATGAATTTGAGAAGTGTTGTACGAATTTCAAATTTTATAGATCTAGGGCTTTGTCGGCGTGGGCCTCGCCAAGTGGAACCAGTCGGCCTCCTGTGCCTCGCCGATTGGGCTCTCGACTGACGTGCAAAATGCACTCGGTCAGGTCGTGGCCGATTAGTCCATTCGGTCAGGGCGTGGCCGATTGAGTCTGGTCCAACCGGCCAGGAGGAAGCCGACAGCTCCTGTCGGTCAGGCCCAAGACGAATGGATCAATCGGCCAGGGCCAGACCGAATGGACAAATCGGCCAGGGCACGACCGACTGCACCTAATTCGGCTTACCCCTGGCCAAATCCTGCATGATCAATGCGACGTGCTAATCCAAAGCAATTTTCGGTTCCCGCCGTTTATCTCCCGCCAGCCGATTCCCGCCACTATTTCCCGTCGTTTTTTCCCGCCCATTCTTCCCATTGCCTCTATAAAGTCGGACACCGACATGTTCTCTCTTCACCCAGTTCATATGTTCCTCCTCTTTCTCTCGCATTTCTTCTCCTCTCCATCATGAGTGTGCCTTGTTCGGATTTAGATATAGGCCTAGGAAGATGAAACATGCTAGGTTGCCACAAGGGGTGACACATGAGCGTTGTTGGTGCAGCCATCTCGCCAAGGTCAAGGAGTCGATCGATTTCTCCACCTGCATGGGCATGAAGTTTTTCATGTGTCCCAACTATGACGCAAGCCCGCCTCGGCAAGCAAGTTTTTTATTCATTCCCTTGATTTGCTTGTAGTCTTCTCCTCCGTTTTGCATGTGGTACCATTGGATTGACACGGAGCAGCCAGCTTGGGCCGTGAAAGAGTGTCATGATAGGAACCGATCTGTGTGGGCTGTCTTTCACGAAGAGTAACGTGCCGAAAGGATGGCCAAAGAGGAGAAGAAGGAACGGGAGAGAGAAATGAAAGAATTCAGAGCGGAGCAAGCTCGAAACCGCGAGCTGAATAGGAAAAGAAGGGAGGAAGAGGAGCGGAAGGAATAGGTACGCAAGGAGGCCCGTGAGGCGGAAAGGAAGAGATTAAGAGAAAGGGTTGCCGAGGCGCGGGCGGCAGAGGAACGTGGGGACAAGACCGGGAAGTACCCGCGCTGGACTCAGGGCAGGTAAACATGATGTATCTTCACTTCATTTGTAGTGTCCCAATGTATTTTAATTTTAGTTGTAGTGTCTTGATGTATCTTCATTTTAGTTGTAGTGTCATGATGTATTTTCATTTCAGTTATAGTGTCATGATGTATCTTCATTTCAGTTGGAGTGTTTTGATGTATCTTAAGTTCAACATTAGTTTGTACTTGTCAGTTAATTTCAGAGACAATGTATCTTAGTTATACGTGCCAAAATGTTTCCCGCCAAAATGTTTCCCGTCGTTTTTTGTTCGTTTATCCTATTAAACCCCCTCCTCACGAAGTTGTGTAAGCAAATCCATCACATTTTTAGTCAGTATGTTTCCCGGTTTTCCCTATGACCGCAGTTTCGAGACAAATATGTCCGTCGACCTTTTTCATTTGGTCAGGAACTTTAGGATAGACAATAATCCAGCCCCATTGGAGGAACTCATTGCTAGTAATTATCTCCTCACTGAGCTGGGTGAGGGATTACATAAAAAAGGGTGGCCGAAGAGGACTCCAGAGGAGATACAGCAAGAGCTTCTTCGGATCAATGCTAGGTGGGGCAAGCAAATATTCTTCAACGAAGAGGCAAGGCAGAGGGAAGCCAAGCACCCTTGGCTATGGATACAAGAGAGTGAAGACTCCGACGATCTCTTCATGCCGCCGGTCGGTGGTACCAGGGATAGAGCAGAGCGTGACAAGGCGCAAGCCTTGAAGAAGGCGCAGGCCAAGAAGAGCAATGACAAGCTAGAAGAGAGTGAAGATGAAGATGCTATATTCTTGCCACCTGCCGTTGGGACTAAGTGGAGAGCTGAGTGGGACAAAATGCTGGCCAAGAAGAAGGTGTTGTCGAAGGGTAAGGGCGAGGCATCGTCGAAGGGTAAGAGCAAGGCATCATCGGTCGAGGCATCGTCGAAGGGTAAGGGCGAGAAAGAAGATGATATCTTCATGCCGCCCCTATTGGGACCAAGGCGAGGGCTGATTGGGACAAGGTGTAGGCCAAGAAGAAGGCGTCGTCGAAGGGTAAGGGCAAGGCGTTGGCCAAGAAGAACTAGAACAATGCTCCCTTATAGTTCGTGTGTGTATCTTAATTATCTCGTTTGTATCCTAATTATCTGTTGTAGTCGTTTGTTAGCAATCTCGTCAGTGAAAGTGTCGCCCGCAGTAATGGTGACACTGAATTCGAAGCCGAAGAGGTCGGCGGCGACAGGATCGGGCAACGATGGTGGCGACGGGGATGGTGGCGGAGATATGATCTAGCCTCACCCCTGCCTCTTCCTCGTCGACCTCGGCCATGCCCCTGGCCCGGTGGTCGTCCTAGCCGCTCTCCCTCGATCCTACGCCGCCGGCCATGGTTACCGTGGTGCCTATGGTGGTAGGGAATGGAAGATGGGAGTGTGGAAGAAAATTACAACGGATGGTCTGTTAAAAGGGGCAAGGCATTGGAATTCGGTGCGGAGGCTGAAACGCCGACATTAGTGAATGTCAGTGTCTAGCTCAGGCGTCGGTCGGCGTGGGCAGCGCGGAAAGACATGCGTGAAGATCTAACATTTCAAGTGCATAGACAACAGGCACCCAAACAACAAACTAGCCCGGAGCAAGGCAGCGCTAGGACGTGGTGGTGAGCTTGGCCGTTGCCGCATTTCCGGTCAAAGCTGTCGGTCTACAGAGCTAGTCACCGGAGCGGAGGAAGATGTCACAGCCACCTTGTGGGCTTAGTGGACCTCAGGAATCAAATTTCAACAATACGGGCCTGATTCTCTTGGAGAATCTAAGCGCACAGATGAGAGCAATTGTTCTATATTTTGGAGCATGGCACACCATCAGAATGATATTACTTTCAGAGAAGACAAATGGTTCCTTAGTTCTACTTCCATTGGCTTCCAGATAATTTTTTGCATGCTTCACTACTGCACAAAGGAAGTCTTGACTTCCACTTCATGACCAATCTTAGTACTCCCTCCCGGTCATATTAATGGTCTCAACTTTGTCTAGATATACATATGAATCTAGATAAAGGTGAGGTCATAAATATGAACCGGAGGGAGTACAAAAGGATGCATGATAAATCTTACAAAGCAGCATAAACACAGTTCCAAATCTACAAGTTAGTAACTGTGTGGATGATCAATTATACGGCATCGACCAAGAAACCGTCACCGACACCACGGCGCCGTTGTGGAACCGGTATTCTTTCTCTTGGCTGCCATGAACCGCTGCCTTGAATGGAACCGACAGCTTTCCCTCCACGAAGTCGAGAAACAGTGTATCTTCAAATGGCACAGCTGCAACAAAGTACTGCGGATGTTTCCCAGCAGATGTAACGAACCGGTCGCAATCACACTGCTCGTCCATGAAGTAGTAAAGGTGCTTCGAGAACGCGGTGTATCCGCACATCTTCACCTCCATACCTCCTGCAGACACCTTGGTGAAATTCAGCTCTATAGTCGCCTCAAATGCTCTTCGGAAGATGGCGAAATCGAAAATGGCACCACCATTGATATCATCCATTGTGCACTCCAATTCTGTGTCATATGTACATCGACCCTCAATTAGATCGGAACACCCATCGACTAAGGTCATGTCTTCTTTGTCTCCCTTTATTCTGATATCAACTTCAATCAAGCATTCATATGCCATGGACATGCCTCTTACAGGGCTTAACAAAGGCAGGTAGTCCCTGGTCTGGATTTCAACAAAGAAAGGAATTACCATGTCAAAATAAATCTTGATGGCAACATATCAGGTAATGCCAACTATAGAACGTAGATAATGCACACAACAAATGAGATAGTACTTCGCACAAGAAATCAACATAAAGATTTTCAAAAATAATCCACGCGTACATTGAACTAGATGGATCAAAGCGCGCTCTGCCGCGCCATCCTCTGCTAATGGCATTTAATCATGTTATGTAGGGTTAAGCTTTCCTAG
Organism: Avena insularis; assembly: GCA_023614405.1. Taxonomy (NCBI): domain Eukaryota; kingdom Viridiplantae; phylum Streptophyta; class Magnoliopsida; order Poales; family Poaceae; genus Avena; species Avena insularis. The sequence continues at coordinate 85,162,831 of CM042696.1, read as the reverse complement.
GGAAGTGTGGCTATGATGCATTCACATTTGAGGGCTTTAAAAGCCAGAGAACTAAGCAATAGAAATTTCTAAGTTAGATATGCTCAGAACTCATAACTTTATTGTTAAGTGTCATGCTAATCTTGAAATGCCAACAAATGCAAAAGTCTTACAAGCAAAACAGGCACACAAGACCACTTGGATGTCAATGTAAATATGTTTACACGCAAAACAGAAACAACGGCGAGAAGCTTGACTGGACATAGAAAGGGTAATTAATATATACCAAAGCATCAAATTTAAGGCATGGAAGTAGTTACCGTGTTAATAGTCACTGGGTCAGCTCGCGATCGGTTCAAAAGATAATTTCGGCGATAATCCTCACCATCCCGGATTGCAATAAAACCATACACCTCTGCTGAACTGCCTATATCTTGGAGATATGCCTTCAGCTTGATAGAAAAAACCTGGAGCATAGCCCACAGCTTGTGGAAACACCGCACACCAGTCAAAGGTTCGCAACGAGTATGCCGCTTTGGTGGCATAACAGCTAGAAAATAAAAAGATAAAGACAGATTTAGTACATAATTATGTGCCCATGCAAAGGAAGTGAATTAACGAAGGGTGAGAGAAAATAGTAGCTTACTCTGAGATACATCACTCATATGATAATACTCGTGCTAACAAAGATCCCCGGTATGCCTCAAATCTCTCGAGGACTCTGGTATCATACTTAACTTGGTATTAACACCTAGCTCAGCAGAAGAGATTCCCAATGCAGATCTCTTTAATAGTAGCCTCTTGATATATTCCACGGGGCCAACCCTTTGGGCAATTCCTATCCCTGATACAGACAAGTACACAATCTGACTCCTGAATTCCAGTTCTGCTAATGTTCTCTAATAAAAAATCCTTAGCATGCATACACGTAAATGAGAGAGGGTGGCAAGGAGGGAGAGGAAGTACCATCATCATGTGTAAGCTTATCAGCAGAATCATCCTCAAGAGGGAGAAAATCATCACAATCAAGCATGTTTTCAAGATCATTGTCGTTGTTGAGGTTGTGGCTGTTGCTGGCCTTAGCAGTGGCACTGCCATCATCGCTGGGGCAACTTCCAGCAACAGTGGTGTAAAGTAACAAAGGGCTGATATGTGTCACTGGGAACTTATAGCCATGTTTCTCAAATCCTTCACAACTCGGCATGAGATCAGAAGTCAGCAATGAAGCCTATAACATCATAAATCAGGGATATTTGAGGTGTGAAAAATCTCACAACTAATACTTGGAATTTGAAACACAGAAAATATTTCTTTGATGTATATGCACTAATGACATAACAAAAACATACTTTGGCTGTTAGCCTTAATCTTGATTTTAGCTTAATTATACTTTCTAATTTTGTAGGTTTGCATGCAGTGGCTGAGCCAGAACATTAACCTTGAGCAGTCAATTTGAAGTAGTGTAGTCAAATATATGTATGTATACGATTTTTTTATGACTCCGCAACTGTTTGCATGTTGTAGTTGCATACATGTGTAAGCTTCTACTCTTGTACTAGTCTGGCTGGGATTGTGAGCCATATGGTACTAGGATTAGAAGATCTGGAGTCGTTAGCTTGTTTAGGAAAGTTTGGTGTGAGTTCTAGGCAGGGTAGGTGTCTTAGTTCGGATGCAATCCGGGTAGGTCTAGGTCCTTGGTCTGGGCATGCGTTTATATATGCACGTACAGGCTGAAAGATTTGTACCGCGAGATTTGCAGAAGAAATAAAGAAAAACAAGAGGCACGACAAATGCCTTTGGCAATAGTTATGTTTGTGTGTCGTGAAATTTTAGATCTGATTGATTCATGGGACAAACCCAACATTTGGCTGAGAACTAATAAGAACTACAAAACAATAAAATTGAGAGTGAAACAAATTAACTGAACCTGGAAATACCCTATCAACATCTAGTAAACAGCCATAAACCTGTCTGTCTGCCGCAGAAGATGAAGATGGTGAAGTAGCAAACTTTTTCTTGCATGTGCCCTCCTCAGCAAAACTGTGGCCACGTTTCTGAAACCCATCAAAACTCTGGATGAGATCAAAAGCTGACTGTGAGCACACCTACAAAATAAAAAATTAGAGATGTGTGAGAAATTAAAAAGCCCAAAAGTGGCCAGTATGTGGACTTCGTTACATAGAAAGTAAAGACTGAATGTGGCCAAACAAAAAGCAAACGCAACCGCAACTAATGCAAGTGAAACATCCATAATGCCTAGACAGAACATGACCATCTACTAATGTACTCGAGCTTCAGCAAAAAGCTAAAAACCATGGGTGCCCACCATAATATGCATATACTGACATGCTGAAGAGCAATAGTGAAAAACTGATTAATACAGCTGAGATCAAGGATGATCATTGAATCTGCCTGTATGGGAAAAAATTGAGACTACCACAAGAGAAGAGGAAGAAGAGTCACTTGATCAGTCAACCTCTTCAGCCTACAAGAGCGGGGAATCAACCCCTTGGTGTAACACGAGCCATAGGTTGTCATCTTCGCTGCCGAAGGAAAAATAGTTGGAAACAGAGAAAGACTAGGTGAGCGCACAAGTCACGAGGAGGATATTGTGTCGCTCTGAAACTGGCCATGAAAACATGCTGTCAGGCGCTATAGTTCCTATGGAAAATGAGTTATTTACCCGTTCCAGTCACTCAAAATGATACAATGCCAAGGAAAAGGATAAGATCGAAGGCAGGAAGGGGACGAAGATTAATAGAGGAAAGAAGTTGGATGGTGGTCCTGTGCTAACACTTGCAGTGGTGCCCAGTGGACAGTGCATATGTCCATTGACGATGCTGTGGATCCTGGTATGCAGAGGCTGGATCAGAGATGGAAGTTAAGAAGCAGAAATGGAGTTCTCGTCCTCAAATGCATCATTGTTTGGGGTCAAACACCCACAATGAATCTGCAAAGTATGATCTGCCGGTGCTGTGAAATCCCGAGACAATTCATGAAGTCTGCAATTTTGTGGATTTGTATATTTTTACAGTGATTTTCCTCTGTGAAACAAGGATGGATAAAACTCAGGTGGACATTTTTCGCTTGAGAGTTGGTTTTCGACATGGACTGAATGTTCCAGGTAAGGGGTTTAGTGGAGGCTTGTCTCTCTATCGGATGCAGATGTTACTGCACGGTTGCAATCTCTATCTAGGTCCCACATTTACGTCATCTTGTCTACTCGTTCGGAAGGAAGCAAAGAACACGACTGACCGGTTTTTATGCATACAAGGAAGCTTAACAGGAATAGTATGTTCCTTCTTAAGTAAGAACAGGCAACCCATCACGAGCATGGGCGATTTGGTCGCAATGAACAAGAAGAGTGGAAGGTGGCAGACTGGCAGGCTTCCAGGAGGCATTTTATTGGACTTGGTATATGCGGGACCACTATACACCTGTCCATCAGCGAAAGAGAGTAAGAATTATACAAAGCCGAATGGCACGTTGGCAAGAGAAAAGGATAGGGAATGATAGAGGTCCAGAGTTCAATGGTTGCCAGCTAGTGACAAGAACAAAACATTTTTTTCAAGCCCGGACGAACGACCAGAGCAAGAGGCCATCTAACATCTACACACTAGATGTCATGTCATAACTGATTAAAAGGACATCCAACAGACCAACAGCATGCTGCGAATTTCTTCTGGACACTGAATCAGAGTTGGTTTGTGCCAACAAATGTTACTGATCGCATGAATGAGCTGCTACACAACTTATATGCCTCTTTCACACCAGAAGAGGAGAGGAAGACCTTATTTACTTTCAGACCAGACAACTGACAAGGCACACCGCATGAATGTTTTCACGGTGGGCTTCTATCAGATATGTTGGAGTTCTTAGATGTTGATATCATGCCAAGGGGAGTAAATAAACATGTACTCCCTCCGTTCCAAAATATAAGACGTTTTAGCCTTTTCTTGAAACACATGTATCACCTTTTAGTGTGTAGGTTCACTCATTTTGCTCCGAACCTGCACACTATAAGGCGTCTAGATACATGCGTTTCAGAAAAAGACTAAACCATCTTATAATTTGAAACAAAGGGAGTACATAATTGTGTTAGTTCCAAAAGTCACCCATCCTGAAAATCCATTTCACTATGCAATGTCATCTACCAAATTCCTTGGAAAGTTGTAGCTAATAGATTACAGCATGTAGTTAATGGATGTTTCTACACGAGATATTGCGCAGCTCTGGTCCTATGTGGTATGGGTGCATCGTGTAATTCCTGCAAAGATCGTCAGCGTGGAGGTTTAATCTAGATTAGCAATGAAGCGTCCTGATGCTGCAACTCCCCAGTTGAGCAATGGCAGAAACCTTCTATGCTAGCGGCTGGCACAAGGTTAACGTTAGCTTTAATTATTTCGAGTCCCGGGCCAGTGAAAATGATCATCTGGGCAGTTCTGTGCACCACCAAGCTTGAATGAGCGCAGTTCCTAGGCGTTGCTAACATGGTGATCGAGACGATACCCAGGCACAAGTGACTATGCGGAGGATGGTGGCTCCAGATTGAGGATCTGAGCAAGAATTCCCATCTTTTTTTATGTGACGACTGCCCTAAAATAGGCCACGATTTTCTTCTCTTAATTTATATGAACAATTGTAACTCATAGGGTCGCAATGATGCGATTCGAGAAGTACCTTGTTTGCCATAAAAAAAAGACACCCAAAAGCATGCATGAGGGGATTCGAGAAGAACCTTGTTCGCCATACGAACGGACGGTGACGGCAACGCCGCGTTGCCCGGACTCGCCTCGATCTCCGACAGCGCGGCTGCCAGATCAGGTGAGGAGACGGCGAGGTCCGTTCGTCGAGGTGGGGGAGCGGCGGCGGCAGCGAAATTGGGTGGTGGAGGAGGAGTGCGGCGGCGGCGACTCGTGCGAGGTGGGAGAGAGGAGACGGGAAACCGTTTCCCCTCTTTTTTTGTGTGGTTTTATTTATTCTCGTTCCTTTTCTTTTCGGTCTCGTACTGTATTTTAAGTCGGCTTCCATTATTAAGAAACAGTAAAACTTATCTAGCTAGAAGTCTACAGCGATTTGGATCCTGAGCCGTCCGATCTTCCCATCTCACGGTCTGCATCGACCGATTATCCCCGAACCGTCGGTTACTAACTGACGATTTTTACTTCGTTCAATGTCTTCAAACAGTCCAGGTTCGTACCGGGCTGCTACTCCACAAGTGAAGTTCGATCACACCTGGTTTGTCGGCCTGCAAAACGAGCATATGGGCCTAGCGGTTGGCTAACAGCCCTCCTTATTCCCTTTCCTTTCTTCTTTTCGTTCGTCGACCCCTGCGTTACTAGCCTAAAGTCCAAGCATCATCTCCTATTTTCGTTCTGCAGGAGCAGGTCCCGTACAGTCCAATCTAAAACCGCCGGCACTACATAATTGATCATTCATGGTGTTTTTTTTAAACGCAATACAATGGTAAGCGCTCATAACACATACATGCACCCACCCCTATGAACGTATACACGCACACCCTACCCTATGAGCACCTCCGAGAGTTTGAGTCGGCGGATCAGGTCTTAAGATTGACGATATCACTACGGGCGCCTTGTTGTCGATAGGAATGTCGTCTCCCACTGAAAAGATATTCCACATTTTATGCAACACAGTGTTAAATATAGGGTTTGAACTCTAGTGGGATGGGGGTACAACCACCCTCCTAGCCACCCAACCACAGGTTGGTTGGCCATTCATGGTGATTTTTTTTATGGTGATAAACTATGACTGTCTCCCTCCCGAAATAATGGTGATTAAGCTTGGCATGCACTGCTTTGATAATCGTTTTCCTTATATTTTCTCATGATTGGATGGGAGGTGGCGGATACATTCCGAAATTACCTAATGTGAATGATTTGGTAAACTCTGTGGATAGAATCTGGGACGAGGAGCTAAATAATGAGCGTTTTTGGTCAGTTGATGCGCATTGAATCCTTCAAGTTCCTTTAAAACCAGCAAGAGAGGAATTAGTAGCTTGGCATTATACAAAACTAGGTACTTTCACAGTCAGATCCGCATAACATTGTCAATGGAAATACATGTTTGGAAGGCATGAAAGAAATTGAGATCCGCATAACATTGTCAATGGAAATACATGTTTGGAAGGCATGAAAGAAATTGAGATAGTACAGAAGGGTGGGACCACTTTTGCTTGGGTGTCCCCCCTTTCTATTCAAACTTTGACAAACCAAACTTGATACCGATTCGTTTTGAACACCCGAAACGCGTATGGTCCACTTAGATATATACTCACCGTACACATATACTCACGTGTCTGCGGGAGACCGAAATCAGGAGGTATATAGTAGCAGCAACAAAAATTCAAAACAAGGCATGCAAAGACGTAGATCGCGATAAAGGAAGGTGGGATCATCCGGTGGGATCATGGAGTATAGCCAGCTCGACCGAGTACACCTATACGGAGGTATACATGGCTTGAATATGAGTTTTGACTGGTTCAAAAGAAAACTGGCCCATGCAAACTTAAGTTTAGGGGGAACACCGAAGCACACCTCGGGTGGAAAAGGCTATGGAAGCTGGATCTCCCCCGCAAAATAAAAAATTTGGGTGGCTGAGTCCCCAATGGATGATTCCTTTCCCTCATATACTTGCGAACACACACATAGACAATGAAGGTGGATGCCCAATCTATAATGCTGGTTGTGACTATATACATATGCTCTTTACTTGCCCAAGGGCAAAGTAGGTATGGAGGTAGATAGTAAGAGCATCTCCAATGATAATGATAACCGTAAACTCGTGAACTGTAAAGGACGGATACAGGCCCGTTTGAAAAAAGTCGGCGCAGAATGAATTCACAGTTCGCGTTTGCTGGCTTCGTTTTGTGCCGGCTTTTTTTGAAAGGTAAACATGGTTTTGTATCATCAGCTTTTCATAGTTTTGAAATAGGGTTTTGCATGTTTTGCATCATCATGATTAGCATTGTCACGATCATAGCAATCCAAATATAGTTTGGATAAAGTATAACCATACGATTCAAAATATACATCGACCACGATGAATGCAAGAGATATCATCAAGATAAATCGTCACCGCCGCCCTCACCATCACCACCATCAGCAGGAGCACTCATAGGAGACTCACCTAGGGCAGATGACGATGGACCACTGCCTAGGCGTGCTTGCCTCCTCCTCTCCAAGATGTCGGTAAGCATCATTTGATGCAACTCCATTTGAATGGTAGTCATCTTGGAGATGTCCAACATCATGATCACCTTCTCCTTAGCAATGAGCTTCTTAATTGCTTTGGCCTCCTTTATCTTGAGCCTCCTCTCCTCTAGCTCGGTATTGCACTTGGCATCACTTTGGATTGCTTCCCACCTTGACTGCTTCATCATCTTCTTCTTCTCGTTCATCATCATCTTGATCTCCAACGTCTTGGTGATCAACACCTCCTTTGACTTCATCATGTCATCAATCTTATCCCTCAATGAGGATGATTCGGCCTCTAGCTTGATCCTCTCCTTTTCCTTCTTGCTGTCTTCCGGCTTATGATTGTTTCTTCCTCCATCTTCCTCATTAGTAGCATCATCCATCTCCTTCGTCTTGTCCTTATTCGGAGCCACTTCTTGGTCTCTCAAAGTCCACTTTGGAGTGTGCTCTAGTAACTTACAACAATGGTGAAGGGCGAAAGGTTTGTTATTTGATCCCTTCATTGCCTTGTACCTCTCCCCGGCATAACGTTCCTATACACACAATTGGGTGTTAATGGACTATGGTCCATAGCTCAACAAGGGCAATGTAAAAGAGACGCATAAGAATCTCACATATTCGTCGGCATTAACACCACTTGGAGGATTAAGACGCACTTGCGCCATACACGAGGACCAATGACTAGAAGCCAGTTTGATGACATCCTAGGTGCCTTGTAGAGACCGATATGACCAATAGACCGGTTGTGCAACACGAGGCATAACTTGGAAGAACTTATCTTTGATGCGCTGCCAACAATGCTTGCTGGTTTGGTCTGTGCTGGTCACGACGTCGATGGACACTTGTGACCATCCCGCACCAAGCAAACGTCTTCAATCTCGGTGTAGTTCACCGCGCGTTTCTTCTTGGTCTTTTGCCCTTGGACGGCATCGAAGACTTCCTCCTCGATCTCCTCCAACTCAGGCTCCTCCTCTTCCTTGCCGCCCCCTCTTCCTCGTTGTACGGCAGCTGGTTGGCCATGAAGTTGACCTAGGTCTCATTCAGCATTTGCACGAACGAATTCGGCACCACGTGAGGGTTGTAGCTGCATAGTTTGGACCTCAACATCAGGCGGAAGATGGAAATGATGATGGACTCGTGGAGGAAAACGATGGACATACCTTGACGGCGCATCAGGCAGAACTTGGGACACGACGGGCGGCGGCGGGGAGGGGGGTCACGGGCAGAGCCTATGATGCGACGGTCAAGGGAGCTGCGGCTGAGCGATGGACGACCTGCTTGCGTCAGGTGCCCTGCTTCCCGGCCCCCGCACCGGCCCTTCTTGGCTCACAGCACAGCTGCGGCCTGCGACGCGTTAGTGTTCCCTAGTCACTTCCTCTTCAGGGCTTTCTCTATAGAGGGGTGGCTGCTAGAGCGGCGGCGGCGGCGGGGTGGCTGCTAGAGCGGCGACAATGACGGGGGAAGCAGATCTAAACTGAGTGGCGAGGGGGTGGCCTATAGTGGCACAGTGTTGGTAGTGGCTGGACCTCCATGGGGTCCATCGGTTCAGTTCCGGTGGACTGTAGTGCCGGAGAGCGAGTTGGACAGGAGATCAACGGCGATGGCGGTGCGGAAGCGGGAAAGAGGGAAGGTGAAATGTCATGTCTCGCGCGAACGGCTCTCGCAATACAGGGCTCATTCAGTTCGGCCTCGCGTACCGAACATCTAGGGTTTTTCCGCTCAGTTCCTTTGTGGACAATAAACTAAAATACAGTTATGTCACCTTATATGGGGTTCACTAGAGAGACCGAATTTTGTGCAAACGGCAAACATGCGGTCATTTTATAGTTTCGGGTTGTTTACAGTCTTCATTGGAGACGCTCTAAGAGCTGGGCTAGCTCGGTACTGACCTATCCGTGGAAAACTTTCAGCCACCGCCTCCTGATCTAGTCGTCGCCTCTCCTCCGCCTCCTCTATAGATCAGTTTCCTTCCTCTGGCCAGTCTCGCCGGTGTTAGTAGGGGTGGTGAACCCGATCTATGGGTTAAGTTTTCAGTAAAACTAGTATTTCGAGAGGTTATAGTTTTGATAGTCATATTTTTTTGGCTCTACGTCAATGAACATGACATCGTCTACATTAAGTGATCTTCGGTCTTTCGTTCGACGACAAGATCTTCTTCCTGACATCAATGGCAGTGTTGTAAGATTACAGTTCTATAGGTACGGTCTTTGAGATCTTACTTTGCCAGGTCGATTTTGGAGCTTTTCTCATGGTTGTCTCGAGGATTATCCTTGCAGTATTTGTCCTGGCTGCTACGTCCTCGATAATGTTGGTTTATACCATGTCGACCAGGCTGTTCGATTACTTTTGACTGGAATACTGGTGTTGATACTCTTGTCGATGTTGATTGATTACTCTAATGGTTGCTCGTGTGCACACAGCCTTAGCACTACAGCTTAAATTAAAATTATGAGAGAATCCTCATTGGTATTTTTAGGTTGTGGTTTGGTATCTGTTAGTTCTTGGATGTCTTTAGCAAAGTTTAAGATGGTGTCTTGGAAGGAGAAAGAGTTTGAAGATCTTAGTGTTTTACTAGTTTCTTTTAGACTTTAATCACTAGAGACAGCCTATGTATTTCTACCGTTTACTATATGCTTCTATGAATACAAGATTTAGTGGTGCACCTTGACGCACAATCTCGCGAAATTCGCACCAATTTATAGCTGGTATGATGGCGATAAAAATCAGGTAGCAAAATGATAATACAATTTTAGTTTATAGTTTACCTATGTTATACAATTCACTAAAAAGACTCTCTGATAGCCTAAATAGGAGATACATGTACAATAAAAGATTATACAAAATCATATGCATGTAGGAAGATACATTACAATAACTAAAACTGAAAATATAGTACAACAAATAACATTGTTTGGTTCTGTCTCGAAAGTAACAGGAGTAAGAAAGGAACAACAAAAGAAACATCTACATAAGCTTCTTATGTTGTCGTGGCATGATCTTTAGATTCCACTACACAGAGGAAACCGAGACCTAACATTTAGTTGCACAACCAATGACACCACTACAAATGAAAAAAAATCAACTAACAATTATGTGAGGCAAATCGAAGAAAAGATAAGATTAGAAGATTAACTCATGCTCAACATGATAAAATCGTAACAATGTACCTTTATTCTAGATCTAGGAGAAGTAATTCTTCCTTGTTTTGTACAAATATTTTTCCATGTCTGCACCTGCATGTTTAAACCTATGGCAGAAGAAACATTCATTTAAGTTAGGTAAATTAAAACAAGAAGACACAACCATTTTGGAATTCTCTATAGGCTGCAAGAAGATCATGGTAACCACTAATCATTCCACCAAAACAAAAAAACATGTTGCTATTCGGATGCATGTGAATATTGAAAGGGATAATATGATTTATTTATATATCTAGCAGTAGATAGACCATTATTGAATAATACATGAACAATTGTCTCAAACCATGGATGCGACCTGAATATAGATCTTCGCGGTATGTTGCACACCTAAGCACATCCAGCTAAGCATAAGAGCAAGGTGCCCCTCACTTTCATATAAACCTACATCAAATCCTAAATCTTACTCACAATAGAAGAATTTATAAATAGAAGAAAAGCGTAAAATTACCACTTGGGGTAACTCCTAGGCAACAATCCTCGGAAAGATGACAACCTGCAAAAATACAGAAGAACAGAGCAACCATATCAAGAAAAATAATAGAGAAGCAAATTCTGCAAGGCACGGGAAAGTAGAAAGCGCACATGCAAACAAAAAAGGAAGATGAGATAAACAAAAATCAGTGGACAGGAGCATAGTATATAAAGGAAAGCAAAATAAATAAATTAAAAGGAAGAAATATAATAGGAACAAACTGGCCAGTAACATGGACAAAGATGAAACCAATAACCACAAGCACAAGTTATAGAATTATATAAATATAGCTTGTGAATCTATAGGAATTTGTGAGAAAGACTTTCTAGATTCAAATAAAAAGCAAGGGGTTCTTACAAAGCTAACACATAAATTAATATTGCACTTCATATAAACTACAACCATTTTGTCAGTTGCAGTTCTAGTACAACTAAAATAAGCTTCAAACTATTAGGGAGAGTTCAATATGGAATGGTACACCATGTACAAAACAGGGTATATCATATAAGTACATGATATACTAAGCTCATCTACTATAGAGGAGTAAAATAATCCAAGGCATTACTGCCACGTGCTGCCAGATCATCATTGTGGCTGCTATATGTATATATCAAACCAAAACATGGCCATAGCGGAAAATATTAACTCCAGAATATATCTGAACTAACGAGAGAAGATGATACATGCAATTTATCGATTACAGGTGTAAAATTACTTATTTGTTTTCTAGTAAATGTTAGAGAGTGTGATAACCCGAATTTTGAGCTATTAAAAAAATTATGGTTATAAGTAATAATAAATTGCTAACCCTTTTGATTTTAGCTAATTTCTAGTATTTGAATTTGGATGTTAGTACTTGCATGTTACAACAAATAGAGGAATTAATTGTAGTGTAATTAAAATCTGATCATATTTATGCATGTAAGCTAGTAGTGCTAGTGCATGTGCCGATTAAGAGAAAGACTAGTATCTAGTACCAACCATGTTTTCAAAAATGGAATAGTTAATCCAAGTGGAGCTAGACCCTAATATGTTGGTGCATGACCCTAGTATAGTACTCATAGTACCAGTGCATGCATGTGTAGATCAAGCTAAACAAGAAGTGTGTGTAGAAGCTAAGCTAGTTGTGTACATGCATGCACTAATAGAAAACAGGACTTCCGTCGGACTTCCCCAAAGCGATCAGTCGCGGTTTCCTGTGAGCATTAGTCCCGGTTCGTAAGGCCAGGACGCCACACGGGGCAGGACCACGGCTAGTTCCGGTTTGACTGGGACCTTTAGTCCTGGTTCGTACCACGAACTGGGACTAAAGGGGTTCCATGCCTGCCTCTAGCCCTTTAGTCCCAGTTCATGGTACGAGTCGAGACTAAAGGTCCATGTTCCTGTATATATACACCCCAGCCTCACATGTTTGTGTGTGAGCTGGTTTGTTTTTTCCTCTCATGCACAAGTGGTGTATGTTGCTTTGTTTTTCCCCTTTATGCACAATAGGTGCTCGATGAGATGCGTGAGAGCACGATGCCACTTGAGTTCACACAAAACAAACATGATATGAAGTGCCTGAGCCACACTTAAGCTTTCTCCTCTTTCTTTCCTCCTCGATCGAGGTTAGCAACTGTATCCTTTTATTTGTCATTGATATAATGCATTTGTTGTTGTAAAGTTGTCATTTCTCTAGATGTTCTGTAATGGTTTCTGATAAACTTAATTATATAATGCAGATCAGCCGGCAATGGATGTACGGTGACCGACGCATTGCCGAGTTCATTATGGGCCTGCATAATTTTATCGGTGTGGCTGAGGCAAACAATGTAAATGGTTTTATGTGTGGTCCATGTGTTGAGTGTCAGAATAAGAAGGATTACTCTTCCTCGAGAACCCTTCACACCCACCTGCTTCGGTCCGGTTTCATGCCCAGTTATAATTGTTGGACCAAGCACAGAGAAAGAGGGGTTATGATGGAAGACAACAAAGAAGAAGAGGATGATGAAAACTATCCTATGTTCCCTGAATATGGTGATATTGCAACGGGGGAAGCTGAAGATGAAGAGGCACCAAATGAGCTCGTTGATGATCTTCACCGGACCATTGTTGATGCATAGAGATAATGCGAAAGGGAAAATAAGAAGTTGAAGTTGAAGCGCATGTTAGATGATCACAAAACAGGGTTGTAGCCAAATTGGGAAGATGGTAACACAAAGCTCGGTACCACACTGAAATTGCTGCAATGGAAGGTAGAGAATGGTTTATCTGACAAGGGATTTGAGAAGCTACTGGAAATAATGAAGAAGAAGCTTTCAAAGGATAATGAATTGTCTGCCAGTACGTACGAAGCAAAGAAGGTTGTATGCCCTCTAGGATTAGAGGTGCATAAGATACATGCATGCATTAATGACTGCATCCTCTACCGTGGTGAGGAGTACGAGAATAATAATGAATGCCCGGTATATGGTGCATTGAGGTATAAGATCAAAAGAGATGATCCTGGTGATGTTGAGGGTGAGCGCCCTAGGAAAAGGGTTCCTACCAAGGTTATGTGGCATGATCCTATAATACCACGATTGAAACTTTTGTTCATGAACAAAAAGCATGCCAAGTTATTGCGATGGCACAAAGAAGATCATAAGAAAGACACAATGTTGAGACACCCCGCTGATGGGACGTAGTGGAGAAAAATAAAGAGAGAGTACATGGGCTTTGCAGATGACACAAGGAACTTAAGGTTTGGTCTAAGGACAGATGGCATGAATCCATTTAGGGAGCAGAGCTGTAGTCATAACACTTGACCTATAACTCTATGTATCTATAACCTTCCTCCTTGGTTGTGCATGAAGCAGAAGTTTATTATGTTGCCAGTGCTCATCAAAGGACCTAAGCAACCCGACAACAACATTGATGTGTACCTAAGGCCATTAGTTGAAAAACTTTTATAGTTGTGGCATGGACAATGTGTAAATGTGTGGGATGAGCCCAAATAGGAGGAATTTTACCTACGAGCGTTGCTTTTCGTAACCATCAATGATTGGCTTGCTCTTAGTAACCTTTCAGGACAGTCAAACAAGGGATACAGTGCATGCACGCGCTGTTTAGATGAGACTGAAGCTATATACTTGCATAAATGTAAGAAGGTTGTGTACTTGGGGAGTCATCGATTTCTTCCGACCAAGCATACCGTAAGAAATAAAGGCAAGCATTTTAAAGGTGAGACAAATCACCGGAATAAGCATGTCCCCCGTAGTGGTGATGATGTATTTGGTATGGTCAAGGATCTAGAAGTAAGCTTTGGAAAGGGTCCTGGCGGTCAATCTGTTCCGAATGACGCTATCGGACACGTGCCCATGTGAAATAAGAAATCTATATTTTGGGAGCTACTCGATGTGATGCACGTGACAAAGAATATTTGCGTGAACCTTCTAGGATTCTTGAGTGTGTATGGGAAGTCAAAAGATACACCCGAAGCACAGTAGGACCAACAACATATGAAAGAACGAGATGGCATACATCCAGAGAAGTATCAAGATCCTTCCATCTACACTCTTACCAAAAAAGAGAAGGAAATCTTTTTTGAATGCCTAAACAGTATCAAGGTCCCATCTGGCTTCTCGTCAAATATAAAGGGAATAATAATATGGCAGAGAAAAAAAATCCAGAACCTAAAGTCTCATGACTGCCACGTGATTATGACGTAATTGCTTCTGGTTGCATTGATGGGGCTTGACATGGGGATACCCTACAGGTACTCGCGATCAACATATACCGACCCAAGAGGAGTCCACGATTCCATTGAAGCCCAGTCAAGATTCGGATGGGCCAAAGGGAGTCGACTTCTTGATGGACAAGGCAAAGAGTACCTCATGTGTGCCAAGTGCCGCAGGCAAGAATTCATGTGGTTGGGGGCCGGATAATCCGCCCCTATCAAGGGCCGGATAATCTGGCCTGACCCTCTTGGCCAGAGTTGGTCGCGTGCGAGCTTCTGTCTGGGGGTAGATTTTTCCCCGGACAATCCGTGGCTAGGGCGGAATTTTTCCCTAGCCAGATAATCCGGCCTTTCACTTGGGCCGGATAATCCGGCCCCTAGGAGAAGATGCCAAGGATGGTGATACATTGCAAATGTATCTATAATTTTTGATGTTCCATGCTTGGTTTTATCTACTTTCTTGTGTTTTGTTCCAACTTTGGAGTACTTTTCATATGATTTCTTGGACTAACCTATTAACAAGAGCCAGAGTGCCAGTTGCCTATTTTCTGTTGTTTTTGGTTCCAGGAAAGTCAAAAAATGAATATTCTCGGAATTGGACGGGACAAAAGCCAAAGTTCCTATTTTACCGGAAGACTCATAGAGCCAGAATACGAGACGGAGGAGGGCCAGGGTCACCCCAGGCCGCACCAGGGCATGGTGTGGGCCCCCTGGCCGGCCACCGACCTTGCCTCCTTCTGAAGGGAATATGCCCGAGAGGCAATAATAAAGTGGTTATTATCTTATTCCATGTTTATGATAAATGTTTATTTTGCATGCTATAATTGTATTGATCAGAAACATCAATACATGTGTGTTTAATAAACAGAAAGGGTTCCTAGTTATTCCTCTCTTATAGACTAGCTTGTTGATTAACAAGATGATCAAGGTTTCCTGATCATGGACATTGGATGTTGTTAATAACAAGGTCACAACATTGGTGGAATGATGTGATGAACATTCATCCGAAGTATAGCATTACGATCAAAGTCATTATGTTTATATTGCTATAACATCATAGGAAGTAATCTTTATCCTTAGACCATGAGATCATGTTAATTGCTAACACCGAAAGAGTATCTTGATAACATCAAACGTCACACCGTAACAGGGTGACTATAAAGATGGGTTCAGTGCTAAGAAGGTGTTATGTTGAGGCTCATGGATCAAGAGTGGAATTTGTCAATCCCTATGACGGATAGATATACTCTGGGCCCTCTCGGTGATATCACATTAAGATAGCTTGCAAGCAAGTGATGTGATCACTAGAATGTTATATCACGGCAATAAGAAAAGAGTGCATGTCGGTAACGAGATCAAACTAGGTATGGAGATACCGATGATCGAATCTCGGACATGTAATATATCACGAGACAAAGGGATTTAGTTACTAGCATTAAAGGTTCTCACGATCACAGAAGTCATCGTTGAATGTGTAGGAGTCAGTATGGATCTCTGTGTCACGCTTCGATTATTGATCTGAGAGGGGTCTCGATCATGTCTGCATTATTCGCGAACCATAGGGTGACACACTTAAGGGATACCGACACCATTTGGAGCAAATATGTTTCAGATAAAGATTTAAGAAAGCGCTGGAATTATTTCAATAGACACCGAAACTGTTTCGGGTGAAATTGCTGAAATTGGTTCTGCATGTAATATTGAAATGTTGCATGGGGTTTTATGTAATGTTTGTTAATTAAAGTAATTAACAAAATTCTGAATAAAAATAATAAAAGAGTTTTATTAAATGAGAGAGCATTAAATTTGGAGAAATTTAATGCATTTAAAGTGGAGACTTTAAAAGGGAATGTGAAGAGGCATTTTAATGTGGAGGGGTTACCACCACATGATTGGAGGAGGTGAAGAGGCACCTCGTCCATGCGCCGGCCATGAAGGAGGGGCACCCCCCTCCTCCTATAAAAGGTCACCCTCTCCTCACTTCTCACACACACCTCCTTGTGAAGGATCTCTCTCCCCCTCTAGTATTATTTCCCCATGGTCTCGGATTAGCGAGATACATGTTCCCGGTTGCTTTATCTGGAAAGGAGTTGCTGCTTCCACTGCTTTGCTGGAGCGAGGGCGGAGGTTGTCGGGGTACCGGACATGTGTGCGATCACGGATGCACTGCTGCTTTGCGGTGCTGGACTTGGTGGTGCTGGACTTGCTGGAGCTGGATATGAAGGACGTGCTGGAGCCGGACCTGCTCGGACTTCCACATGATCTTGAGATCGGCAAGTGTATGACTACATCAACCACAAGTTCCTACTTGTTAACAAAACTCGTTGTCTTTGAGGGTAAGTTCTTGATGGATGTATGTCCACCCATTGCTTTGTACCTAGTAGATAGATCTTGGCGTGTAGTTCTCATCGTAGGAAATTTTTTGTTTTCTATGCTACGGACCCAACAGTGGTATCAGAGCCTGATCTATGCATAGGTGCTTTGCACGGGTAGTACACATATGTTTATATGTGGGCGATGATGATCATGTTATTGCATCTTCTATGTATTTTGGATATTGGTGGCATAGTGGGATGAAGCGGCCCGAACCAACCTTACATGTCATCGTACATGAGATCGGTTCCACGACTGACATGCAACTTGTTTTGCACAAGTGGCTGACGGGTGTCTGTCTCTCCTACTATAGTCAATATCTGATTTACAACGAGTTGCTAATAACTTAGTTATCCTCGGTGTGGTTCATGTTCGTAGGTAAGAACGGTTCTATCTTCGAAAGCCCTAAGCCACGTAAAACTTGCAATTGATAAATTAGAGGCGTCTAGTTTAGATCGTTGCTGGGCTAGTGTCTTGATATGGTATTGTTGTAAGTAGATGTATGATAGATACTCTTACAACACACTCAACGTGTAAGTTCCATAGACCTTGGCCTTACACACAAAGGAATGATAGAGATCATACCACGATGCAAATGATAGAGATCAAATGCATGGACCATATCATCTCACTTTACACATTAGATGTTAGCATCTTATACTGCTAGTTTGGCGCTTTCTGTAGCATTGTAAGATGATCCCTCTTTTAGATATCAAGATAAAAATGTGTTCTTCCTTAAGTATGCACCGTTCTGTGGATCGTGTTTCGAGACATCACGTGATCATCGGGTGTACTCGAATCTACGCTTTCATAGGAACGGGTGTAAGACAGTTTTACACACGCGAATACTAAGGTTCTTACTTGGCGAGCCTAGCATGTACAGACATGGCCTCGGAACACGGACCGAAAGGTTAAGCATGAGTCATATAGTTGATATGATGCCCATATAGATGCTCGCCTTTGAAGCTACATCAACTCACGTGATGATCAGACTTGGTGTAGTGGATTTGGTTCATGTAATTGCCAAAAAGACACGAGGGATGTCGTTTTTGAGTGGGAGTTCATTTCTAATTTGGATTACTCAAACCAAATTTGTCATAAATTAAATCAAAGTGAATTTGCATAGTTTGTTGTAGTCATTGGCATTCGTTTTCTACCTTATGCTTAGTTTTTATTTGAGATAATAGAACTATAGAATTCTGGATATTTACTTTACGAAATGGTATCGTATTGTTTTGAATGTCAATTTAAAGTTTATAAGTCCTATTGCAAACTTTCAGCAAACTCTATTTACTCCATGAAGTTTAATAAGTAGTATTAAATCAAGAGTAAGAATTCCAATGTTAGTATCTAAAGTATCATGTTTGCCTCCATGATTATTGATATTCAAAAGTTGTTTTAATATCAAGATTATATTGGAGCTGAAAATTATTTCAGAAACCATCATGTGTGAAAGATATTATGATATCTGAAACAATGTTTTTGGTTGCATTATGATAGAGTATAATTTAGCAAAATACATGTTCTCATATTGTACGAGAATTTGTGAAGGATGGAGATGCTAAGCATCCGAATCTCCCAAAAAGGTTTTGGGAACTAACATTATACTCGCAATTCTTCCTTATAGGCTATAGTAGCTTGATCATGAAAGTTGTCATGATAAGGGTGAATAGAAGATGTAAGTAAAATATTTACTACACTAAAATATTACTAAAGAATGGATTTTTGAAAGAATACCAAACATTTGATGATGGTGATCCACTTCAAAGTGCAAGTCCAAAGGTATTAGTATTTGACTATATACGCTTTGTACTATGTGTCATGTGAACGACACCACTATTGATGTTGATAGATTCTTTTAAAAAGAAAAGGAATTGCTGAAAGAGAATCTATAAAATATTTGGCAGACAAGAAAAAGTTGGAAATGTCCAGCTTAGGTATATAGAAGATATACATGTTATGGTTGTATTCCTTGCTTGTTAAACAATATGGTTCTTAGGTATTGGATACCGGTATTGGATACCGAATTGGTTGGTATGAAGTGTCATACATGACAACGCAATTCATGAACTGCAATGGCCTAAGTAACTGGCAAGAGAATAAGTGATGATGTCCATCGAAAACAAATAAAGTGTTATTGTGTTTTTTTGTTGTCATCAAACCTAGCCTTCAAGATTTGTTTTAATAATTGTTATTTTGTTCCAGTATTATGAGAACAATGGTTGTTCAAATAATTACCGTATTCCATAAAAGATGGATGAACTTTTACAAGTCTAGTGGGAGAAATCACATCCATAAACACTATTGCTAAAATGTCGCAAGACAAATGATTGAAAGATCACTTATGAAGTGACATCGTTGTTTTAAATTATATTGGAAAGAAAACATGAAGAAACTCCATGTTGATGGATTTTTGGAGTCTTTGATTTTGATCAATTGACGCATGTGAGACTTTCCTCGAGATAATTGAAACTCCGTCCATAGGCCAGAGAGGAACGGATGACTAGCTTATTGGAAATTGTGCATGCTGATGTGCATAGTCCATTATGTGTATCCATATGCGATGGATCTTTTTGCTTCATATGCTTTCTTTGAAAATTTGAGTGAATATATCTGTATATTTACTTAATAAGGAAGAAGTATGAAACATTTGAGAGTTGTTCAAAGACTTTCAAGATGAAGTGAAAAATCATTGTAACAAGAAAATAAAAGAGTTTATGATTTGATCATAAAGGAAGATATTTGAGTTACATGTTTAGCAAAACACCTAAGATTTGAGGAATTGTTCCATGAATTTGTGTTTCCCGATAAACCATAGGAGTATGGCATATTCGAGAGATGAAATCAAACCATGTTTGACAAGGTAAGATCAAGGGTGTCATTTATAAAACTGCCATTATGTTTTAAGGATTGAAGCTTTAGAGACTACCGCTTTTACACTGAAAAGAGCACCATCGTGATCCATTGAAATGACACCATATAAGTTATGGTTTGGGATAAAACCCGAATAGTCTTTTCTTAAATTTTGGTATGCTATGCATAAGTAAAATGTTTACAACCAAAGTTGGATAAGTACGTCTTTGTAGGTTATCCCAAAGAATTTGTTGGGAATTTCTCCATAACACCAAGGACAAAAGAGTTTGTCGCTTGGAACGTCAAGTTTCTTGAGAAGAAATTTTTCATGAAAAGTTAAGTGGGAGGACAATAGAACTTTGATAAGGTTTTTGAACCTTAGCTATATGTGCTAAGTAGCACTGCGCCGGAAAGTGTCCCAGTGGCGGCCACAATGCTCATGGCTCCCGTGATAACAAAGGGTGTGATCTCGGGGATTAGAGTTCCTATTGAACCGTGTGGGTCGGTAAGAATCAAATAGTGTGATTTGATAAGCGAGTCGTTACTGTTTTAACAATGATGAACCGACTACATGCAAAGAAGCGATGATGGGCCCTGACTCCATAAAATGACTAGAAGTCATAGAATCCGTGATAGTATCCATACACGAGAAATCAAGTTTCTGAACTTGGAAGACCCTCTGGAAAGGCGTGAAGCCTATCGCTCGTGTTTGGATCTATAAAGAAATAGACATGGATGTTTAACATCTATGAAATAGTCGACATGTCGGAAAGAAGTTTACGTCAATGTTCAAGGAGTTGATTATGACAAGATTTGATCTTTCATAGCGATATATAGTCTTGACGGATTAATGTAGCAACCACTACATATAATTTGGTATATGGTAGTTGAATAAACAAAACAAGGTTCTTCTAATAGAACGGTTACCTAGGACATGTACATGCATGGTCCGAAGGGTTTTGTTAATTCAAAGGGTGCTAAAAGGGCATGCAAACGTCAATAGTTGAAGTAAGCATAGCGGAGTTGGAATCTTCACCATGATGAAACTGTTAAAAGAGTTTAAATTCATCGGAGATGATGAAGATGCTTGCATTTGCAAGAAATTAAGTGGGAGCGCTGAGACATATTTCTAATAATTATGTAGAGGACATATTGTTGATTGGAAATGATGTATCTTGTATCGACACAAGTTAAGAATTTCATTAAAATAAGATTTCGATGAAAGACTTGGGCAAACCCGGAATATTGGCATCTCTATATGGATAGATTGAGGCGCTAATATGGTTGTGCCAGACATACATATATGAGATATTGAAAGGGTTCAATATGGAAACAACAAGAAAGGTTCTTGCTGCATGGAAAGAATTGTATCAAGACTCAAGTGTTTCAACACTTGGTGAGTAAAATCACATGAAGATTTTGATTGATTATACCATGATATGTATATATCCAAAATGTCCTATGCTCTAAATGTTATGAGCACATACCAGAATGATCCATAAGATGATCATTGGACAATAGTAAAGATATTCTTATGAGCTTTGGAAGAACTAAGAATATATCATGTATAAGTGACAAATAGTTAAAGGTAGTTCATTGTAAAGTGTTACATTGATACTAGTTTTGTCACAAGATACAAATTAAATTTATCTCAATTTAAACTATGGGTGGCACAATGTAATGGAAAGGATGTTCCATGATGGATTTGGATGAGTTCCAAAGTTGAGACATTGTGACGGATACTACAACAAAAGGCTAAGTATATGACTGCTATAGTAGCAGCATAGGAGGGCATTTGTGTTAAGTAGTTTGTTATCAAACTAGGTGTGGTTCAAAGTGGGCTAATACTATGGCTATATATTGTGTGACAATAATATCAACATATTTTGAGCGGAATGAACTAAAGGTCTCACCAAAGGACCAAATTTATACAATGCCATCTCATTTGAGAATGAGTGATGCGTAGAGACGCAAAGACATGCAAATACACACAGACCTGAAACTGTCAGATCCGGAGATTATGTTAACCACTAGCAATAGCGTATATGCAACACCAGAAAGCCATAGGTGTTCAATACGCAAAGTTTTTCAAATAGATTATGGACTCTAGTGCAAGTGGGAGACTGAAGGGAATATGCCCGAGAGGCAATAATAAAGTGGTTATTATCTTATTCCATGTTTATGATAAATGTTTATTTTGCATGCTATAATTGTATTGATCAGAAACATCAATACATGCGTGTTTAATAAACAAAAAGGGTTCCTAGTTATGCCTCTCTTATAGACTAGCTTGTTGATTAACAAGATGATCAAGGTTTCCTGATCATGGACATTGGATGTTGTTAATAACAAGGCCACAACATTGGTGGAATGATGTGATGAACATTCATCCGAAGTATAGCATTACGATCAAAGTCATTATGTTTATATTGCTATAACATCACACGAACTAATCTTTATCCTTAGACCATGAGATCATGTTAATTGCTAACACCGGAAGAGTATCTTGATAACATCAAACGTCACACCGTAACAGGGTGACTATAAAGATGGGTTCAGTGCTACGAAGGTGTTATGTTGAGGCTCATGGATCAAGAGTGGAATTTGTCAATCCCGATGACGGATAGATATACTCTGGGCCCTCTCGGTGATATCACATTAAGATAGCTTGCAAGCAAGTGATGTGATCACTAGAATGTTATATCACGGGAATGAGAAAAGAGTGCATGTCGGTAACGAGATCAAACTAGGTATGGAGATACCGATGATTGAATCTCGGACATGTAATATATCGCGAGACAAAGGGATTTAGTTACTACCGTTAAAGGTTCTCACGATCACAAAAGTCATCGTTGAATGTGTAGGAGTCAGTATGGATCTCTAGGTCCCGCTTCTGATTATTGATCTAAGAGGGGTCTCGATCATGTCTGCATTATTCGTGAACTGTAGGGTGACACACTTAAGGGATACCGACACCATTTGGAGCAAATATGTTTCAGATAAAGATTTAAGAAAGCGCTGGAATTATTTCAATAGACACCGAAACTATTTCGGGTGAAATTGCTGAAATTGGTTCTGCATGTAATATTGAAATGTTGTAGGGGGTTTTATGTGAATGTTTGTTAATTAAAGTAATTAACAAAATTCTGAATAAAAATAATAAAAGAGTTTTATTAAATGAGAGAGCATTAAATTTGGAGAAATTTAATGCATTTAAAGTGGAGACTTTAAAAGGGAATGTGAAGAGGCATTTTAATGTGGAGGGGTTACCACCACATGAATGGAGGAGGTGAAGAGGCACCTCCTCCATGCGCCGGCCATGAAGGAGGGGCACCCCCCTCCTCCTATAAAAGGCCACCCTCTCCTTACTTCTCACACACACCTCCTTGTGAAGGATCTCTCTCCCCCTCTAGTATTATTTCCCCATGGTCTCGGATTAGCGAGATACATGTTCTCGGTGGCTTTATCTAGAAAGGAGTTGCTGCTTCCACTGCTTGCTGAAGCGAGGGATGGAGGTTGTCGGGGTACCGGACGTGTGTGCGATCACGGATGGACCGCTGCTTTGCGGTGCTGGACTTGGTGGAGCTGGATATGAAGGACGTGCTGGAGCCGGACCTGCTCGGACTTCCACACGATCTTGAGATCGGCAAGTGTACGACTACATCAACCACGAGTTCCTACTCGTTAACAAAACTCGTTGTGTTCGAGGGTAAGTTCTCGATGGATGTATGTCCACCCGTTGCTTTGTACCTAGTAGATAGATCTTGGCGTGTAGTTCTCATCGTAAGAAAAATTTTGTTTTCTATGCTGCGGACCCAACACCTTCGCCTATATATTCCTCCCGAGGCAAAAACCCTAAATCGTCAAGCCTCCAGCCACGAAAAGTTCCGCTGCGCCGCCACCACCGAAGGGGAGATTCAGGGGACAGAAAGTCTCTGTTCCGGCACCCTTCTGGGACGGGGAAGTGCCCCCGAAGCCACCTCCATCGATCTCCACCACCATCTCCATCACTATTGCTGATTCCCATGATGATGAGGGAGTAGTTCTCTCTCGAGGCTAAGGGTTCTACCGGTAGCTATGTGTTCATCTCTCTCTCTATGCATGATCTTATTGAGATCATGAGCTTGTAATCTACAGATCTACCTTGCTACTCAAGTGCTTTAATAGATCTCTGCTCTCCCCATGTGTGTGAAGTTAACAATGTGCACACCATGGTGGCACTTAGGCTAGAGATTACAAATACTTGTTGTGAGTTATATTTGGAGTTGGATGTCTTTATGAAATTGTGGTGTTTGTTGGAACCATCTAGTGCTCAAGGTCACAGTGTGGGGTTTTCTAGATGGGAAAAGCTTACTTTGAGGAGTGTTGTTATAGCCCTACCATCGATTAGAGTGTTCAACCGTAGAGTAGTTCAGCGTAGTATCATAAAGAGGAATATGTTTATATGAGAGTGTTCACTAGTGAAAGTATGATCCCTAGGCCTTGTTTCTAAGCACTGAAACACCGTTTGCTATTAGATCTATTACATGTTTGCTTGCTTCTATCTTTATTTCAGTTTTACTTTAGTCTTTTCCACGCCATCAAGCTATCTTCTATCACCATTACCACTTATAATTATCTATACCACTTGTATTTCACTATCTCTTCGCCGAACTAGTGCACCTATACACCTGACAAGTGTATTGGGTGTGTTGGGGACACAAGAGACTTCTTGTATCTGGATTGCAGGGTTGCTTGAGAGGGGATACCTTTGACCACTTCCTCCCTGAGTTCGATAAACCTTGGGTGATCCACTTAAGGGAAAACTTGCTGCTGTTCTACAAACCTCTGCACTTGGAGGCCCAACAACTGTCTACAAGAATAGAAGTGCGTAGACATCAGATGGCTCGGTGCGAGCTTCTGTTCGGGGGCGGATTTCCCCGGGATAATCCAAGTTTGGGGCAGAGTTTTCCCCAGGCCGGATAATCCGACCCCCACTTAGGCCGGATAATCCGGCCCCAGAATACTGCAATGGCTTTGTCTAGACAGGAGGTATAAAAGCCCCAATCACCCCTCCTATTAGATCTCTTGATTCATTCGAAAAAATTCTGGCCTATTGCAAAAGCTCTCATTCAAGATCTCCCTCTTGAACCACCCGAAGGCTTTGATATTTGGGGGAATTGAAGGAGGAGACTACATTAATCGTCATCACGAATCAAGCGCTTCAACTCCTCTCCATTCACTTGGAGAATTCTGGATCTAGTATTCTTGTTAATATCTAGATCTTGTGTTTCAATATTGATAACATTTGTTATTGTGGCAGCTTGTTGTCATTAGAGGAGCCTCCAATTAGGTTGTGGAGTTGTGCCCCGCTAGTTGTGTAAAGGCGCCGGTTCCCGCCTCGAAGGGTTCCAATAGTGGAAAGGTGGATCGAGCCTTTGGTGGCAAGATCCATCAAAGAACAGGGTGAGGCCTATTGTGGCGTGGTGGTCTTAGTACCGCCCACCCCTCCAACACAGATGTACTTTCCTTAACAAGGAAGGAACTGCGGTAAAACAAATCATGTGTCTCCATGTGCTCCACTACGGTTTCCTCGTTCCTCACTCTTACTCGCTTTTACTCGCTAGTAGTTAGGTTTGCATATAGGGAAATTCTACATAGTCGCATATCTAGAGAATTTACCTTTTGTGTCAAGCCTAAAATTGAAAAGGCATTAAAATTTGAAGTAGCACCTATTCACATCCCCCTCTAGGTGCCCATACGATCCATTTCAATTGGTATCAGAGCCCCGGCTCTTTATTCGGGCTTAACCGCCTAAGAGAAGTATGGGTACTAAGGAAAATGGGAGTGAGGCTATGGACAAGGTCACAATGGATGACCTCAAGATGTTGGAAACAACCTTGTTGAAATCCTTTGAGACCAAGATGGAAGAGATGCATCAAATGATTGCTCGCATCACCTCATCTACAACCCCACCTCCATCATCCTCTGAGGCCACCACTCCTCTATCTAAGGATAAGGCTCATGCCGAATCTAAGGAAGACGAGGTGGTGGGTGCGAAAAATAATGGCTCCGCTTCCAAGAAGGGAAGTGGTAAGGAGGATTATAGTGAGGTTTCTCACCTATATTATCCCGACCCACCTATCCCTCATCCTCATATAAACAATAGGGGTGATCCACCCAAGCTTACTGCATCTTCATTTAATCAATGGCAATTCTTAATGAAATCTCATGTGTGAAGTTCATCAATTGAGCTTTGGAGGATCATTGAAGATGGTCTTCATATTGGAGACCCCACTAACTTGACTAGAAGAGAAGTTGTGGATAGTCAACTAAATGCAATGACTCTTCACATGATTCAGCTCGGAGTGGGTCCCAAGGACATGCCACATATTGAGCACGTCAACACCGCCAAAGAAGCTTGGGATGCTCTCACCGACCTATTCATCGAAAATGAAAGCATGAGAAGAAATAGGTATGATGCTCTTAGCAATGAAGCTGAAGGATTTTACATGTTGGATGGTGAGGACCACAAATACATGTATAGAAGGCTCAAGAGCATTGCAACTACATTTAGAAAGCATGGAGCCACTTATATTGATGATGCCTGGATCAAAAGGAAATATGTGAGTGCCCTCATGCCATTTGAGCCAACGGACTTGAAGAGTTTGAAAGGTAGACACAACTACCACCAAATGACTTCCAATGAAGTCATGCAAGAAATGGCGGTCTTCAAAGTTGCCGCTAAGAATGTCAAAGATGCTCGTGCTCGAGCAATTGGGATGCAAAAGGGAGTCAATGTTGCTCTAAAGGCCAATGTTGTTGAACAAGATGATGATGATAGAGGATACAATGTTGTCTCCTTGGGCTGTCCCGAGGAGGTCAAGCGTGCTCATGGTGAGTACATGGCCTTTTACACAAGGAACTTTTGGAAGGACCCAGCCAAGGCTAAGTCTGAACTTGAGTGCAAGAATGGGTCAAGTGGGCGAAGAGAGAATGGCCCAAAGCTGAGGACTTGTTACAACTATGGGGACCGGTTGCACTTTGTGGCTGAGTGTCCTTATCGAAGTAGAGAAGAAAATGGGGCAGGCTCATCCTCAAGGAAAAGTCCAAGGAACCTCGAAAGAAACCATTTATCAAGAATAATGGCGCTTACAAGAAGCAACCCAAGATTGTCTTGGTGGCACAAGAGGAATATTCTTCTGCAAGTGAAGATTAAGAGGATGAAGATAACTCTCGGGATGTGGCTGCTATAGCCACCACATCGAGCCCTACATCTCTCTTCGACTCTCCAAACAAAAATGCCATCAACAACAACGTCACTTGCCTTATGGCAAGAGGGTTCGAGGTATCATCTTCCATTTCCTCATTTCCTAAGACTACTAGGGATGTTAATATGGATGATCATACAAGTCTTAGGATAAAATAAGAGGCTATTGCTTTGGACAATTTTTTTACTAACTTGTAAGGTGAGCACAAACTTCATTTTGATGCTCTTATGAGTCAACTTGCTCACTCCGAAGAAATCCTCGAAGAGAAGGGGAGAATTGAAAGATAAGATGCTTTGGAGATAGCCTCTTTGAAGAACGCTCTAGAGGAAGAAGAGGAAACTCGAGTCTCTTTAGAGGAGAAACTAGAGTCAATTGAGAAGTCCCATAAAGAAGTTGTTGCCCAACTCATAAAGTAACATGACAATGCTCTTGCTAAGGTAAAGAAACTAAAGAAGGAGAAGATTAACTTTGGGGCTGCTCATGCTAGACTCTCAGAGAAGTTTGAGAAACTTGACATTGCCTACAAGGCATTGGAGAGTGAACATTCTACTCTAAACGAGTCTCGTGATCAGCGCCAAACTCAACTAGACAAGTATGATATGCCTAGCACCTCCACACCATTGTGTGGACATGAAGATATTATTGAGGAAAACACGAGATTGAAAGAAGAACTTGTCAAGGGATCTCAATCCAAAGGTAAGGAAGTCCTAGATGAGATCCTTAGCAAGCAAAGGACAAACAATGGAACAGAGGGTCTTGGCTATGTTCCCAAGACAAAGAAGAAGACGAATAAGAAGAACAAGAAGAGCAAAATTTCTCAAACAAACACAAGCACCACAACTAATGAAAAGACTAACTATGTTGGTTTTGCAGGGGCTAATAATCCAAATTATGAATTATTTTTGATTATTATGGTGATGTCTATGCTAGTTATGTTGGTCCATTTGATAGTTACATTTATTAGTCTATTTGGGTCCCCAAGACCCTTGTCACTAACATGAGAGGACCTATTGAAAAATGGGTACCTAAAACCAAGAAGTAACTTTCTTGCAGGGTTATGCTTCCGGTTGGTCCAAATGGGTGCCTTGATAGCGGGTGCACTAGTCATATGACCGGAAGCAAGGAGATCATCTTGGAGATGCAGCCAAATAATGATCACATAACCGTCTCCTATGGTGACAAGTCAAAATCTGAGGTATTGGGTCTTGGCAAGGTTGTGGTTGCTCACGATATCTCTCTCGTGGACGTCATGCTTGTTGAGACCCTCGGTTACAATTTACTTTCTGTTTGTGCCCTTGGTAAGATGGGCTTCGCAGTTTTTATTGATGGTGATTTGGTGGTACTCTTGTGGAGCAAGTCTCTAAAGGTCGCTTTCGTGGGATACGTCGAAAATGACCTGTATGTGGTGGACTTCTTGGGTAAAACCACTACAGGCCCGATGTATCTTTCGGAAAGGCCGACACGGGTTGGCTATGGCATCGCCGACTAGCCCATGTTAATATGAGAAATTTGCAAAGTCTTCACAAGGGTGGCCACATCCTTGGACTAAAAGAAAATGTTTCCTTTGCCAAAGATCGTGTTTGCGGGGCTTGTGTTGAAGGGAAAATGCTTGACTCTCCCATCGACGGAAGACTATTATTTCATCAACGAGTATTTTAGAGCTCCTCCATGTGGACCTCTTTGGTCCTCCATCTCATGTAAGCCTCGGTGGGAAGAAATATTGCCTCGTAATTGTTGATGATTATTCAAGATATACATGGGTCTATTTCTTCAAGTTGAAGAGCGAGACTCAACAAATGGTCATCGATTTTGCCAACGAGGTTCAACGTCAACACAATGTCCATATATTGGCAATTAGAAGTGATAACGGCTCCGAGTTCAAAAACTACACTCTGAATGAATTCCTAAGTGAAGAAGGGATAAGACATCAATATTCCGCTGCATACACCCCTCAACAAAATGGTGTAGCTGAGAGGAAGAACCGGACTTTAATGGATATGGCAAGATCTATGTTGGCTGAATTCAAGTCACCATATAATTTCTGGGCTGAAGCAATTTCTACCGCATGCCACTCATCCAACCGGCTCTACCTCCGCAAAATCTTGGACAAGACATCTTATGAAATAGTTACCAGTAACAAGCCAAACATTTCCTACTTCCGGGTATTTGGTTGTAAGTGTTTCTTTCTCATCAAAGGAGTTTGTCTATCTAAATTCGAGTCTAAGGCTTTAGAAGGCATTTTTGTTGGTTATGGTGCCGAATCCCACACTTATAGAGTCTACAATAAGCTCTTCGGAACTATTGTAGAATCTTGTAGTGTGGTGTTCGAAGAAAATGATGGCTCCCGTGCGGGGCAAGTTGATGTTTGTGATGCAGATGTTGAAATACCCCAAGATTCCATAAGAAGAATGGGCATGGGATTTTTCCGCACATTGAGGAACCCCTTGTGGCGGATCGGGAAGGAAAATGCTCTACTAAAGTAGAGCCCTCATTGACACAAGCTCAACATGCTCCAATAGATGGAGAAACTTCTACACCAACACCTCCATCTGCTGAAGATCACTGTTCATTTGCTCCAGGAAGCTCAAGGGCGGATTATCCGGTGGACACCGGATTATCCGGCCAACCTCCCTCAATTGGCAGAACTAAAAACAATGTTGAAGAAACCATTACGATTCCTAGGCAGGATTTTCCGGCTGACCTCGGATTATTCGGCCCCTCCCCAGTTCGAGCTAGAGATTTACAAGATAATGAAGATGAACCATGCTCTCCCAAGCCGGATTATCCGGACACTCCCTCGGCCAGATTATTCGGCCCTAGAACTTTAGATCAGCTACAGCCTCCTGTTATGGCTGCTAATCCACATCAAGGGCAAGATTCATCATCTCCAATTTTTGCTGATCAAGCTGGAGATCAAGACCAAGCTAGTAATTCCAATGGAGAATCAAATGATGAAGATATTCCTCCAAGAAACAACAAGTTGATTGAACTTTGTCACAAGGCTCGTGCAGAGAGGAATCTTGAATTAAGGGGTCACACACTTGACAAAGTTGTAGGTGATCTTAGACGGAGGGTGTCCACAGGAAGGGAGCTGCAAGCTTCGGTGAGCATCAAGCTCACATATCCATGGTGGAACCCAAGAAAGTGTTTGAAGCCCTTGAATATCCGGACTGGGTTGCTGCTATGCAGGAAGAGTTAAACAATTTTGAGCACAACAAGGTCTAGAAATTCGTAGAGAAGCCCAAGGATTGCCGCAATGTTATCAACACAAAGTGGATTTTCAAGAATAAGCAAGATGAGAATGGCATTGTTGTAAGGAACAAGGCAAGACTCATGGCACAAGGCTATTCCCAAGTTGAAGGCATCGACTTCGGCGAGACTTATGCTCCTGTGGCTCGTCTTGAATCCATCCATATCCTTCTTGCTTATGCTGCTCATAATAATTTTAAATTACATCAAATGGATGTTAAGAGTGCCTTTCTTAATGGTCCTCTACATGAGTTGGTATAAGTAAAGCAACCCCTGGGTTTTGAGGATCCTAACTTTCCAAACCATGTCTACAAACTCGATAAGGCACTCTATGGCCTTAAACAAGCCCCACGTGCGTGGTACGAGCACCTTAAAGAGCTTTTGCTAGACCGTGGCTTCGAAGTTGGGAAAATCAATCCCACTCTTTTTACTAAGAAGGTTAAGGGAGAGTTCTTCGTATGCCAACTATATGTAGACAACATTATCTTTGGATCTACTAATAAAGCTTTTAATGATGAATTTTCAAAGCTTATGACTGACAGGTTTGAGATGTCTATGATGGGGGAGTTACGGTTTCTTTCTCGGATTTGAGATCAAGCAACTTAGAGAAGGAACCTTCATAAATCAAGCAAAATATACCCAAGACATGCTCAAGAGATTCAAGATGATGGATCTTAATGGCGTTGACACACCGATGCAAACTAACTGCCATCTTGAACTCAATCCAAATGGTAAAGATGTGGACCAAAAGGTATATCGGTCCATGATCGGCTCTCTCCTTTACCTTTGCACATCTAGACCCGATATTTTGTTGAGTGTAGGTGTGTGTGAAAGGTATCAAGTAGCTCCTAAAGAAAGCCACTTAGTGGTGGTCAAGAGGATCTTCCAATATTTGGTTCATTCCCCTAATTTTGGTCTATGGTATCCCAAGGGTTCCAACTTCTCTTTATGTGGCTATACTGATTTAGATTGGGCTGGTGATAAGGATGATAGGAAATCAACTTCTGGAGCTTGTCAATTCTTGGGAAGGTCTTTGGTATGTTGGTCTTCTAAAAAGCAGAATTGTATATCTCTCTCCATCACCGAAGCTGAATATGTGGCTGCTGCTAGTGCATGTACACAATTATTATGGATGAGGCAAACTTTAAAGGAATACAGTGTCAATTGTGACAAAGTGCCTCTTTTATGCGATAATGAAAGTGCGACAAAATTGCGTACAATCCGGTGCAACACACAAGGACAAAGCATATAGAGATTCGGAATCATTTTATTCGAGACCATGTAGCTCGAGGTGATATTGATCTATCTTTTGTGAGCACGAAGAATCAACTTGCTGATATTTTCACGAAGCCACTTGATGAAGCAAGGTTTTGTTACTTGAGAAATGAGCTAAATATTGTTGATTCAAGGAGCTTGTCTTGATTACCCATGCACTCACTCTTATATCTAATCCTTATTTGGTTTAGGTGTGGGCATGGATATAGGGGGAGGGTGGTCCTAATTAATTGGGCTAACCCTCCCCCCATAATGCCGAAATCAAGTAAAATCATTTATCTTAATATCATTTTGTGATATGTGAGTTTATTGATGAGTATTGGTCATGAACCCAAGATATATCTTCGCGGTGTCATACCATGCACTCCAACAAGGTGGCCTCATCCACCGCCCTCTTCCATGAGAAGAGTTGGTTCTATGTGCATCTTGATGGTTTTTCTTGCTCATCTCTTGTTTTTATGGAAACCACACTCAATGTTGGCTTTTATTTTATTTGGATCTTGCAACCTTGGGTGTGTAGTACCATCTCAGTTTGGTTGTCTAATCCCAAGCCTCTCTTTATCCCTAAGCCATCTCTTCTAGCACACAAGTCCATTGTTCATCTTGTGGGGGTTTTGTTTGGGGACGCGCAGGCCTGAACCTGTGTATAACAGTAATTCAGAAATCAGGCCAGATAATCTGCCCAAGTGGTGGCCGGATAATCCGGCCCTGGCAGATTCAGTCTATTAAGGGCTGGGCGTCGGGGGGAAGGGCTCACACAGATCAGTTCTTCTCCCCCGACCCCTCTCCCTCTCTCCAGCCACCGCCCGCTGCCCCAACCCTCCACGGAGCCCTTCCGGCCACCGGATTCTCCGAGCCTCCCCTAGATCTTCTTCCCCACGCCTCCGGATACCTTCTCCTCCATGTTATTCCTTCAATGAGTGAGGGTAACTCCCTCTCTCCCATCCTTTGGGTTGATGTGGTACTTGTTGGTGGAACATGGTCTAGGAGTTTCCTTGTGGTTGTTTTTCCATGTAGACATCGTAGTCCAGCAATTCCTATGCCCGATCTATGTCGTTGCACTTTATCTTGCAGGATTTGAAAATTTTGCTAGGGCAGGATTATCCGCTCCTGGCCAGGCCGGATTATCCGGCCTGACAGATTTACCTCTGCTTCAGTTTTCTGTGGATTATTGCACGATGTATGTGTGGACTATGGATTATGTGTCTACTATTTCTACTTTCTCTCCGGGACTTGTGTGTGTGCTTATCCCCATGTGATGTCTAGGCACTTCTATTCTTGTAGACAGTTGTTGGGCCTCCAAGTGCAGAGGTTTGTAGAACAGCAGCAAGTTTTCCCTTAAGTGGATCACCCAAGGTTTATCGAACTCAGGGAGGAAGTGGTCAAAGGTATCCCTCTCAAGCAACCCTGCAATCAAGATACAAGAAGTCTCTTGTGTCCCCAACACACCCAATACACTTGTCAGGTGTATAGGTGCACTAGTTCGGTGAAGAGATAGTAAAATACAAGTGGTATGGATATAAGACAATGGTGCCAGAAAATAGCTTGATGGCGTGAAAGAGACTAAAGACAAACTAAAATAAAGATGGCATCAAGCAAACATGTAACATATATAGTTGCAAATGGTGTTTCAATGCTTAGAAACAAGGCCTAGGGATCATGCTTTCACTAGTGAACACTCTCATATAAATATCTTATCTTCATGATACTACCCTGAACTACTCTCTGGTTGGACACTCTAATCCATGGTAGGGCTATAACAACACACCTCAAAGTAAGCCTTTTCGATCTAGATAACCCCACACTGTCACCTTGAGGTTTAGATGGTTCCAACAAACACCACAATTTCATAGAGACATCCAACTCCAAATATAACTCATAACAAGTATTTGTAATCTCTAGCCTAAGTGCCACCATGGTGTGCATGCTGTCACTTTCACACACATGGGGAGAGAAGAGATCTATTAAAGCACTTGAGTAGCAAGGTAGATCTACTTGATTACAAAACTCATGATCACAATATGATCATGCATATAAAGAGAGATTAACACATAGCTACCGGTAGAACCCTTAACCTTGAGGAAGAACTACTCCCTCATCATCATGGGAATCAGCAACGACGATGGAGATGGTGGTGGAGGTTGATGGAGATGGCTCCGGGGGCACTTCCCTGTCCCGGCAGGGTGCCGGAACAGAGACTTTTTGTCCCCTGAATCTCCCCTTCGGTGGCGGCAGCGCTATGGAACTTTTCATGGCTAGAGGCTTGACGATTTAGGGTTTTTGCATCGGGAGGCATCTTATAGGCAAAGAGGAAAGGTCGGTGGGCGGCCAAGGGGCCCACACCATGCCCTGGCACGGCCTAGGGCTGCCCGCGCCAAGGGGTAGTGTGGCCACCCTGTGGCCCCTCTCTGTCTCGTCTTCTGGCTCCGTGAGTCTTCCGGTAAAATATCGACTTTGGCTTTTGTCCGGTCCAATTCTGAGAATATTGATTTTCTGACTTTCCTGGAACCAAAAACAGCAGAAAACAGGCAACTGGCACTGTGGCATCCTGTTAATAGGTTAGTCCAAGAAAGTGTATAGAAATACTCCAAAGTGTGGACAAAACATAAGAAAGTAGATATAAAACAAGCATGGAACATCAAAAATTATAGATACGTTTCCAACGTATCACCATGCTATCCATCTTATTCGTTTCACAGGTGGTTCCAGTGCTCCCAAAACCTACAAGCACCGTCCCTGTGGCCTCTACTTCCGGGACGATGGTGAGGGTGGTCTCGTGGACAAGGTTGAACTGAGAAGGAGGAACAAAGAGGCTGACCGTATGGCTGAATAGACAAAGAGGGACAGGAGCAGGAAGGGTGTGTCCAAGAAAAAGGGAAAGGAACCAAAGATCAACTATAGGAAGATGGATGATGTTACTTACTCTTATATTCGCCATCATGATCTATTTGTGGAATCTACGCAAGATACTGAGCTCGGTGACTCCCACTTTTGGTGTGCTGACCAAAAGTCTATTTATGAAGATTTTTATGCTCAGCTGAAGATCCGCCCTATGCATCCCATGATTATTGCTGAGGCCATGGAAAAGCCTCAACTTGCTGATGCTATGGACGTGACTGAGAGGATGGGGTTGCACCATCTCATGTCCCTTCAGTGTCCTATGACTCCGAGGTAGTGAAGCAATTCTTCTCCACTTTGGTTATTTGTGGTGATAAGCACCGCACCATGAAGTGGATGACCTGTGACATGCCAATGCAAGATGATTTTCAGACCTTTGCTGGGGAGATTGGATATCCTTTCCGTCACAGGGACCGTGCTAGTGGCCATCGTATCATCACCCAGCTCAAGCCCAATAAAGATATTGCTCTCTCTCCTTGCACATTTGACAATGGTATTGTGGGTTCCTCTGCTGGTCTTTCTCCTCTGTATGCTAACTTGGTGGGAATTTTCTGTGACTCTATCACTCCGAGTGGGGGAAACATCGACAATATTCGTGGTCATTTGGTTCAGCTGCTTCCCTTTTCTTATGAGGTGGCCTCTTGTGAGGATGAGTCTATGGCCTACAAGATGGATGTGATGGATTTCATCTATCATGAGTTGACTGATGCAATGTTCAATAGGCTCTCCATCCCTTATGCCCCTTATATTATGATGTTGATCAAGCACCTGCTTCCCACTAGAGAGTTTCACATTGATGTTGATGATGACCCACAAGTATAGGGGGTGTATCGCAGTATTTTCGATAAGTAAGAGTGTCGAACCCAATGAGGAGTAGAAGGTGCTGGCTAGTGGTATGGATCAGGAATTCTCTGCAAATACTTAGCAAACAGATTTTAGGGGTTTTTGATAAAGCAAGTAAACAAAGTACATGTAAATAAAAGACAGTAGGAATAAATGCAGCAAGTGTCCCAATCCTTTATGCAGCAAAGGACAAGCCGGCTGTATTACTTAAGATGACCAAAAGTTCTCGAGGACACATGGGAAGACTATCAAGTGCTTTCGCTTCATATAGTTGATTAATCTTCTTTAGCTTGCTAAGTGTTGTGTGGGTGAACCTGTGCTAATGTACCGACCTTCCTAGGACTAATACATACTTGTGATTATACCCCTTGCAAACATCCGTAAGTACAAGAAAGTAATTAAGGTAGGAACCTAACCACAGCTTTAAACTCTAAGACCCTTGCGTCCCTTATGCAATGGTTTTCTAACGGGGTTCAGGTTTCTGTCACTCCGGCAACCCCTACGATTAGTAGCCAAATACACAATGCATTCCCCTAGGCCCATATAGGTGAAGTGTCATGTAGTCGACGTTCACATGACACCACTAGAAGAAGTACACCACAACTTAAATAACAATCTATTGAATCTTTCTCAACATAACTCCACTACTAACAACATGACTTCTCCCATGTCCTCAAGAACAAAACGAACTACTCACAAGACATCATATGGACCATGATTAGATATGGAATAATGATGTATAACAATCTGAACATAAACAATAATTCAATGGTTCACTCAATAGCATCAACTACAAAGAGTAATCAACACCGGGAAAGTTTCCCCTATGAACTAATGCAAGATTCAACGCAATTGTTACAGCAATATGGAGATGGTGATGAGGGTGCTGCTGATGATGATGGTGATGATGATCCCGATGAAGTCCAGCTTGATGGTGGTGTTAATGGCGACGATCTCCCCTCTCCGGGAAGGAATTCCCCCGGCAGAAATCTGTCTGCCGGAGAGATCTTTCTCTCTCGGTGTTTTCCGCTCAGAGAGGAGGAATCTTTATGGTCGCCACCGAGTCTTAGGGTTTCGGGAGGATAATATACGCTGGAGGGAGTGCTGAGTGGGCAGGCGGCCACACCACCTGCTGGCGCGGCCTAGGGCTGCCCACGCTAGGGGGTGGTGTGGGCCCCCTATGGCCCATCTCTAGCCACCCTTATGGCTTCCTTCGTCTTCTGGAAAAATAGGATTTTCCGTATATTTTCCCGGATTTTCTGATCTTCGTGAATTTTTCCTCCAAACAACACCTTTTCCATCGAATCCCGATCAGAGCGGTCCATGCTCCAAAAGTCATCAACCATGCAAAAACAGATGAAATAACATAAGTATCACCTCTCAATACAAAATATATCAATGAATAATAGTGAATTATGACATAGAATAGTGATGCAAAATGGACGTATCAACTCCCCCAAGCTTAGACTTCGCTTGTCCCTAAGCGAAACTGAGCTCAATAAACATGGCCTCATGTTTATGGAGTGAAGAGTCGATAAAATAATACGGACAAGAAGCATCACATTCATCAAATACATAGACCATAATAGAAGACAACTCACTATTATATAACTCAACTTGTAGTAGGTAAAGGAAACACAATAAAGATACGTAAAGTAAATTATAATTGGTAATGGCAAACTTAGCTCTTGGTCGAAGAATAGTTGATAATTTGCTGGAGTTCACAAATAGCTGGTTTTTCAATGATAGCTTTCAAAGTAGTAAACATCAAGATAAGAGCAATGTGCAAAACAAGGAACATAAGAAACATGATTTGAATAAATCATCATATGAATGAATGAAACACAAAACCTCAAAATACTTACTGAGATAGAGAGGAATAGGTTTACTGACTCAACTACAAAGTAAAAGAAAGGCCCCTTCATAGAGGGAAGCAGGGATTGCAAGTTTCATAAAGAGCTCCCAAAAATTATAATACTTACTAGCTTTCAGCTCTCATTGCCCCTATCATAGGCATCTTTAGGTGATTAAGGTTAAAGTGATCAAATATGAGGATATGCATTGACAAGTTGTAAATTGAGAATCTCATGTCCCTTGAATACGAGGGCCTCTCCTCATGCTACTCAAGTTTAGTCACCAGTAAGTTCTTGTCATCGTAAGCATATATGTATCCTAGAACCGACAACGGGGTACCCCTTGCCCGATGATACGGAAGAATCCCCATATCAAAATGACAAGGCAAGCAGACAACAAGCATCTCAGCAATCTTCTTATTTACCATGGGAATATGGTGCTTTTTTCTCTCTTTCCTCTTTTCATAATCTCTTTTTTCTTTTTCTCTTTTTTCTCAATATGGGACTCTTTTTTATAAGAAGAATGCTTCATAGATGCTCGTTATGGCTACGCTGCAGGTTTCCACCATGTTAGCATGGATTAGACCAGCGGCCCAGGCGTTTCTCTAACACACATGCATAACTCCATGGACTTACAAGCTCCCCTTTCATTTCACACCGACGACATCCATAGACAAAAGAACATGATATCAACTTGGTACAAAGTACCAGTGCAATGTTGAAAGCGTTCCCCATGACAGCATGGTTATGTTAATTCACAACTTACAAAGCACAAGCATATACACAACATAGGTGAGCACAATGGTTCAAAATTATCAAGTGCAGGAAAGTAAAATGTGCCATCAAGTTCGTGAGAGCTTTAATCACTAATTTTCACATAACAAGTTTAATTTGGGAGGTAGATAAAACAAGAATTTACTTGGAATAGCAATAATGCTAATAGGTAGGTATGGTGGACACAAATGGCAGAGGTTTTGGTTTTAAGGAGGTGGATGCACGAGAAGAATTCCCTCTCAGTACAAGTTTTTGGCTAGCAAAGCTGGGTAGCAAGTATAAGAGTTGAAGGAAACAAACAAACATACAAGTGATAAAGACAAACATGCAATCTTCCTTGGAAGCACAAAAGATCTTAACTAGAGAATACTAAACTTATGAGCAAACCAAGGAAGAAAGATGATGAAACTATATTTCTTTAGAGTACTTTTATCTTTTCTTTCAACTCTCAAAAATAGTGTTGCTACTGACCGAGCCAAGTTTGCCAAAACCAACTAAATTAACTCAATGATCCCAAAGTGATACCAATACTAACAACAAGATCAATCATATAACCATGAATTGAAAACTAATATAAGCTATGCAAAAAGAGTAAATGATAGAACTTCTCATTAATATTCCATAACGACAACTCACACCAAGGGATACATATCTAACGAGAGAGGGGACACTTCCATAATGCAAACCATACTACATAATAACTCCTCTATTCATGATATGACTCTACTAAAAAGGTAAAAAGATAGAAGATAGTGATATGATACCGCATCACTCCCCCAAGCTTGGAACAAACCAAGGGGATGCCAAACCTGATGACGAATTACTCCTTCGGTGGTGGTGGTATCCTCTCGATGAGATCTTTGAGCAATTTCCCCAAGTCCTCAATCTCGAAGGTGAGGGTACGAATCAACTCTGAGTTGTGCTTGATGTGGTGCATGATCATGTCAAATTGTGGATCCCAGCTCTTGTGATTCTTTTTCCGCTCTCCTTCCCTGCGGTCTTCTTTTCCTGCATGGTTATGGATAAAGGTATGGAAGGGACTCTTGGTACTTGGAGAAGGTGACCGTGGAGCTAAGCAGTGACGAGGAGCTTTCCCCCAGTCTGCATCCGTGCAGTCCTTCTAACCCTGGCAGGTTTTGTCACCACTCCAATGCTTGCAATGGTAGTATCGGTGTGCTTTGCCTCTGATGGCTCAATACACGGCGCCCAGAAAAGTGCTTGGTGCGTGGTGTTGATGTAGAGCTCGTTGGGAATCCCAAGAGGAAGGTATGATGAGCACATCAGCAAGTTTCCCTCAGTTATGAAACCAAGGTTCAATCGAACCAGTAGGAGCAAGGAAACACCTCAAAGGTGTTACTAGCTGAGCTTTGGCAGAGGCGTGACTACCGTGCTAGTAGTAGCAACGTGGAGACCTGCACAACACAACCACAGAACTTTGTCCCCAACTTGCGATGAGGTTGTCAATCTCACCGTGTTTTGCGGGAAACAAAGTATTAAACGTATCGAATGGAAAGAAGTAAAAGTTTGCAGAAAGTAAACACAAAGCAGTAAAAGATTGTAGATTGTATGTAAAAGACAAGGACCGGGATCCATAGTTCACTAGAGGTGGCTCTCCTTAGATAGATAACATGCTGGGTGAACAAATTACAGCGGGGCAATTGACAAACACCGAGAAAGCAATACATGCATATACTAATCATCTAGACTCCTTTGAGACTTGATTGGGCAATACAACATAATACATAGACCGCTATCCAACTGCATCTATGACTAATAATCCACCTTCAGGTTATCATCCGAACCCCCTCCAGTATTAAGTTGCAAGCAACAGATTATTGCTTTACGAACTGCATGTAAGGTAAACAATATGATTGTTCTATGAACAAAGGATTGTTGTTTTCTCCCTAGTAGCAACAACACATCTAGTACCTTAGAGATTTCTGTCACTTCCCGAGATTACCAGAGGCATGAACCCACTATCGAGCATAAAAACTAACTCTTGGAGTTGCTAGCATCTACTTGGCCAAGATAGCTACTAACAACTGAAAGCATGCAAGATCTCAAATAACAAAGACATGATAGAATCAATAATCAATCTGAAATAGCATCTCAATATCCATCGGATCCCCGCAAACACAACATGTATGAATTACAAAAAGATGATCTTGATCATGAACGGAGCTCAGAAGATCTAAACATGAAAGCACAAAGGAGGAGAAACCAGCCATCTAGCTACTACATGGATTCGTAGTCCAAGGATGAACTACTCACGCATCACACCGGAGGCTTGCATGGTGATGAAGAAGGCCTCCAGCATGAATTCCCCTCTCCGGCAGGGTGCCGGGAAGAGCTTTAGATCCCTCCCGATCTAGGGATGGATATGACGGCGGCTATAGACTCTTTCATGGATTTTTGATCGGGTACTTAGGGTTTTCGTCCCGAGGGCAACTTATAGGCGGAAGGAGAGGCCGAGGGTCTTGGTGTCGGCCACCACCTCTGGCGCTGGCCACGCCTGGCCAGGTGGTGTGTGGCCGGGCCCCTCTCCGTCTCAGATTCCGCACTTGATCCTTCCGAAAAATAGGCACTTGGGCTTTTGTCCCGTCAATTCGAGAATATTCATTTTCCGACTTTTCGGAACCAAAAACAACAGAAAAGCAAATGGCACTTGTGGCTCTTGTTAATAGGTTAGTCCAAGAAATCATAATAAAAGTACTCCAAAGTTGGAACAAAACACAAGAAAGTGGATAAAACTAAGCATGGAACATCAAAAAATTATAGATACATTTGCAATGTATCAACATCCCCAAGCTTAACTCCTGCTCGTCCTCGAGTAGGTAAGTGATAAAAAGAAATAATTTTTGAGGTGACATGCACCATCAAAGACTTGATCAAAGTATTTGCAAAACATTCAAGGCTGGGATCATAGTACTTTAATCATAACATGAAAGACAAAGTTCTAGCAATAAGCAAAGAGACTATAATGCAACATGAAAAGGCACAAACAAAAGATTCATGAATAACATGCTTTGCAAGACATTTGTTTGTTTCACATAAAGAAAACATAGCATAATAGTATTCAGCTTGTCCCTCAATAGAGTAGCAAATATAAATGCATAGGGCACCTTCAAAGTTCATAAGAGTGACTAGATACAATAGTTTAAAACAAACAATAACAAGTTATGCATCAATCAACTAGTCTTGGGACAATGCACATAGAACTAAGAATGGCCACTATGCTCTCAAAGTAGGTGCATAAAGATAGAAGGTGGAGACTCAATATAATGGTAGACGAAAGGCCTTTTGTAAAAGGAAGTAGGGATTCAAGTCTCATAAAGAGCTTCCAAAAATTATGGTACTTGTAGCTTTCAGCTCTCATTGCCCCTATCATAAGCATCTTGAAGGTGATTAAGGTTAAAGTGACACAACTAAGAGGATATGCTTAACAAGTTATAAACCGAAATCTCATGCCCCTTACTTACGAAGACCGATCCTCATGCTACTCAACTTTAGTCACGAGTAAGCTCTTGTCATTGTAAGTATATGTGTATCATTAAGAACCGCCAACGGGGTACCCCTTGCACATGATACGGGAGCTTTCCCATAATCAAAATGACAAGGCAAGCAGACAATGTGCATCTCAGCGATCTTTTTATTTGCTATTTGCATAAGTTTTTATTGAGGATGCTTCATGGAGTGCTCACTATGGTGATGCTGCAAGTTTCCACCATGATTAGGCATGGATTAGGCTAGCGGCCCAGGCCTCTAACACACATACAAACTCCATGATCATACAAGTTCCACATTTATTTCACACCACCGGGATCCGTAAGCAAAAGAACATAATATCAACGGGGTACAAAGTACAAGTGCAATGTTGAAAGCATTCCCCATGGTACATGGTTCTGCTAATTTCAACTTATAAAGCACAAGCATATACGCAACAAACAAGGACCCAATGGTTCAAGTTTATTAGAGGCAATAAAGTAAAGTGTGCCATCAAGTTCATGAGAGCTTTAATCACTAGTTTTCTCATAACAAGTGAAAGGTAGACAAAAGCATGAATATACTTGGAATAGCATAAGCTAGTAGGTAGGTATGGTGGACTCTCTGGAAAAACTTGGTTTAGGGAGTTGGATGCATGAGTGGAACTCATACTTTGTGGTGGAGGCTAGCAAAAGACTGGGAGCGACAAACTAAGAGAGCAATAATGGCCATAATCATGCAGAACGATAAAACATCATTGATCAAAGCATAAAGTGATACTACAAGTTGAAAACTAAAGGATCATAAAGGCTATGGTGACTTTAGATAGTCATACATGGTGTGAGCATGTGCCAAGTCAACCCAAATAAAGCATCAAAGGAGAATACCACTATACTATGCTTTAATATGCTAAAACAACGCATGATTCATCCAAGGCACATTAAGCAATCTCAATTGTTTATAACAAATCATGCTACAACAAATAATACTAAGCATAAATCCAAAACAATATCAAGCATGGCATGACAAAGCATAGCCACAGTCAAGAACGAGCTTTTTTACCACATAAGCATTAACTTTCCTACTCTTTTCCAAACCAAACCAAACTATTTGCAAACCAAAGTATGAAAGAGGGGGTCCAACCAACTTATTCATAAAACTAAGCAAACCAAGCAAACTAAAACCCAAAACAAAAACGAAAAGGAAGACGCTCCAAGAAAAACACAACTGTGCATGAAACAATAAAAATGAAGCGTTTGGAAGAAACCTGGAATTTTTATTGATGAAGAAGGGGATGCCTTGGGCATCCCCAAGATTTGACACTTGTACTTCTTGGATATTTCTTGGGGTGACATGCGTGGCATCCCCAAGCTTGAGCTTTAGTCCATCCTTCATCTCATTACTCATTCCTTCCATACACCTGAAATTTTTCCTTCATACAAAACTTCACACAATCTCATTAGCAACATTAGTGCACTTAAGATAAATAAGTCTCAAGGTTCAGTTCTAAAACCAAATAAACTTCCATTAGAACACTATCTACTGTAGCACTTCCCTCAAAAAGGTTCAATTCCCCAAAGGAACTCAAGAAGGAACTAACAAGAAGCAAATGCAGAAAATGGCAGAAATCTGTCAAAACAGACCAGCAGGTAAAGACGAATTTTTTCAAAGACCTTCTGTTGCTCAAATCAAAAAGTGTTGAACTAAATAAAGTTAGATAACAACCTGGGGCAGAAGCACAAAACATTACAGCTCAATCCGACATACAGAACTCTCTCAAGAAATTTACGGTGAAGCACAGAAATCTGTTTCGGGACAGCAACTTTTCCAATCATTACTTCACTCTCATTAGAGGTTACTCTTGGCACAAAAATCAAATAAAAAGGGTAAGGAGAGGTTATTACAGAGGTAATAACGTCCAAGACTCCAGTAAAACTCTTGGGTTATCTCCCAACAAGTACTTTTCTTTAACGCCTTTAAGTTAGGCATGAAAATTTGAGAAGATGCTCTCATAGGAAATATGAATTGAAGTAAAAGAGAGCATCAAGAAGAAAATTCAAAACACATTTAAGTCTAACACACTTCCTATGCATAGGAATCTTGTATGCAAATAAATGCACAAAGAACAAAGTGACAGGCATAGGAAGATAAAACAAAAGTAACTTCAAAACTTTCAGCACATAGAGAGGTGTTTCATTACCATAAAAACTTCTACAACCATATTTTACTCTCTCATAATAATTTTCAGTAGCCTCATGAATAAACTCAACAATATAACTATCACATAAGGCATGATTTTCATGATCTACAAGCACTAGAGCTTTATTATAAACATTTTCAAAAGAATCCTCGGGAACATAACATTCACCCTCCTTTGATAAGCATGCGGGACAATCAAATAATGTAAGGGATAGAGATTTTCTCTCATTAGAAGGTAGGCATGGGTAGATCCATTCTTCGTCCTTTTGTCCAACACTCTCCTCCTCTTTTTCATCTAATGAGCTTTCAGGTTCAGCAATTTCTTCTTCCATGGAGGTTCTAGCAGGTGGTGGTTCATCTATTACCTTAGCAGTCATAAAACTGTTCCCAAATAGGAAACTGAGTGAGCTATCCATAATGAAATAGTGATTGGAGCAAAGCTAGTCATAAAGGCAACTTAAGAAAGGAACTAATTTTTTTTTTGTTTTTCCAATAAGAAAGCAAACAAGTAAAACTATTTTTTTTTTGAATTTTTGAAGAACAAAACAAGCAAACAAAGCAAAAAGGAAACTAAGCAAAACAAAAACAACAAAGTAAAGAGATTGGTTATGAGGGACTCCCCTTGTGAAGATGTCCTTGACTCCCCGGCAACGGCGCCAGAAAATCGCTTGATGGCTCAATACACGACGCCCAGAAAAGTGCTTGGTGCGTGGTGTTGATGTAGAGCTCGTTGGGAACCCCAAGAGGAAGGTATGATGAGCACAGCAGCAAGTTTCCCTCAGTTATGAAACCAAGGTTTAATCGAACCAAGAGGGAGCAAGGAAACACCTCAAAGGTGTTACTAGCTGAGCTTTGGCAGGGACCACCGGGTGCTAGTAGCAACGTGGAGACCTGCACAACACAACCACAGAACTTTGTCCCCAACTTGCGATGAGGTTGTCAATCTCACCGTGTTTTGCGCAAAACAAAGGATTAAACATATCGAATGGAAAGAAGTAAAAGTTTTCAGAAAGTAAACACAAAGCAGTAAAAGATTGTAGATTGTATGTAAAAGACAAGGACCGGGATCCATAGTTCACTAGAGGTGGCTCTCCTTAGATAGATAACATGCTGGGTGAACAAATTACAGTGGGGCAATTGACAAACACCGAGAAAGCAATACATGCATATACTAATCATCTTGACTCCTTTGAGACTTGATTGGGCAATACAACATAATACATAGACCGCCATCCAACTGCATCTATGACTAATAATCCACCTTCAGGTTATCATCCGAACCCC
Source organism: Avena insularis (assembly GCA_023614405.1). NCBI lineage: Eukaryota > Viridiplantae > Streptophyta > Magnoliopsida > Poales > Poaceae > Avena > Avena insularis. The sequence goes on along the minus strand of CM042696.1, from coordinate 85,117,932 downwards.
CTCCAGTATTAAGTTTCAAGCAACAGATTATTGCTTTACGACCAGCGTGTAGGTAAATAATACGATTGTTCTATTAACAAAGGATTGTTGTTTTCTCCCTAGTAGAAATAGCACATCTAGTACGTTAGAGATTTCTGTCACTTCCCCAGATTACCAGAGGCATGAACCCACTATCGAGCATAAATACTAACTCTTGGAGTTGCTAGTATCTACTTGGCCAAGATAGCTACTAACAACGGAAAGCATGCAAGATATCAAATAACAAAGACATGATAGAATCAATAATCAATGTGAAATAGCATCTCAATATCCATTGGATCCCCGCAAACACAACATGTATGAATTACAAAAAGATGCTCTTGATCTTGAACGGAGCTCACAAGATCTAAACATGAAAGCACAAAGGAGGAGAAACCAGCCATCTAGCTACTACATGGATCTGTAGTCCAAGGATGAACTACTCACGCATCACACCGGAGGCTTGCATGGTGATGAAGAAGGCCTGTGGTGAATTCCCTCTTGGCGGTGCCGGGAAGAGCTTCAGATCCCTCCCGATCTAGGGATGGAGATGACGGCGACTATAGACTCTTTCGTGGATTTTTGATCGGGTACTTAGGGTTTTCGTCCTGAGGGCAACTTATAGGCGGAAGGAGAGGCCGAGGGGGTGCTGGGGTCGGCCAGACCACCCCTGGCGCGGGCCAAGCCTGGCTGCACGGCTAGGTGGTGTGGCCGGCCCCTGGCCCCTCTCCGCCTCGTATTCTGGCACTTGATCCCTTCTAGAAAAATAGGCACTTGGGCTTTTGTCCCGTCCAATTCCGAGAATATTCATTTTCTGACTTTTCTGGAACCAAAACAACGAGAAATGTAGGCACTGTGGCTCTCGTTAATAGGATAGTCCAAGAAATCATAATAAAAGTACTCCAAAGTTGGAACAAAACACAAGAAAGTGGATAAAACTAAGCATGGAACATCAAAAAATTATAGATACATTTGCAATGTATCAGCCTCCTCTTCACCTTCACTCTTGATCTCCTTCTCCTTCCCGGGGTCTTGGAGGTCTTCCTCCATAGGCTCGTTTCCTTTATCCTTGGCGGACACCATTGTGCTTCTAACCTTTCAAAGAGTATGTCCTGGCAGAAATAGATCGAAACAAAAACGCGACGAAAACACGATATACGAACCTCGGGGGATCCGGGGGTTATATATTGCGAAGTTTCATAACAAAAGGAAGGTACTAGGAGAAAACGAGTCGGAGGCGGAGTCCGGAGTGGCCACACCACCTGGTGGCGTGGCCAGGGTGGGACCGTGCCAAAGGGTGGTGTGAGCCACCCTGGCTCCGTTTCCATCCCTTTTTCGCTTCATAACTTTCCTTATTGTCTGAAAACTGCAAAAATGTAGTTGGATAGTATTTTCGTGGAACTTTTCTTACCAGAACTGTTACCTATTTGAAAACAAACTCTGCAGGTCTCTGAATTTGGTATCTAGTAGATTCTTCCGGAGTCACCACTTGAATAACATCAATATCTTCATCTTCATACACTTATTACTTGAGTCATAAAACCTTTCACTTCCTTATTACACCATTATCTCCACTACCTGGAAATTTCTTTCACACAAAACTTCACACAGTTCTCATTAGCAACATTAGTATAAGTGAAGTGATAAAACCTTTTGAGTCCAACTTCAACTAAAAACCATCAAAACATAAGCTACTATAGCAACTCCTTCCGAAAACCCCAAAACGAATTCAAAAAGGAAATCGAATAAAGAAGCAAATGCAAGAGTGGCAAAATCTGTCAAAACAGACCATCAGGTAAAGACCAATTTTTTCGAAAATCTTCTATTACTCAAATCAAAAAGTTCAAAACTAAAGAAAGTTAAATAACAACCTAGGGCAGAAGCATAAAAAATTACAGCTCAATCCGACATACAGAGATCTCTCAGAAATGATTACGGTGAAGCACAAAAATCTATTTCAGGACAGCAACTTCCCCAAATCTCACTTTTCTCTCATTAGAGGTTGATCTTGACACAAAAACCAAACAAAAACGATAAGGAGAGGTTATTACCGAATTAATAACTTCCAAGACTCAAAGAAACAAAAACAAACTGAAAACAAAAACAAATTGGGTTGTCTCCCAAAAATCTCTTTTCTTTATAGCCATTAAGATGTGCATGATAATTTTGAAGATGCTCACATAAGAATATGAATTGAAGTGAAAGAGAGCATTAAGAAGAAAAAATACACAAGTTTAAGTCTAACCCACTTCCTATGCAAGGGAATTTTGTAAACAAACAAGTTGTTGAAACCAGAGACTACTTGCATAGGAAGGCAAAATAAGTGCAACATAAAAACTTTCAGCATAAAACGAGGAAACTTGATCTTATTGAGATACATAAGAACACTTTTCCCTCTCTCATAATTACTTTTAGTATCATGCATAAACTTAACAATATAACTATCACAAGGACCATCGTAGCAATGATCACTTATTCTAACAGAAAACACAGGAATACTAGCTCTCGACACTACTTTGTGAGACAATATTAGAGGTATCCTTACAAAGGATAGGGTGTCCCTCTTTCTCATATTTAGTAACAAAGTCTTTCACATTTGCTATTATAGGTTCATCAACCATTTTTTTATCAGGTTCAACAGCTTTATTCATACTTTCATCTACCATACTAGCCATCATAGAATGTTCCCTTATCTTAACTGGGAAAGGTATTTTCTCAATGTAAGGTTTAGGTAAAACATGATTAGCAGTAGGAACTTTAGTATTTCTTGCAGGAACACTCTTAGCAATATCTTTATAAGGTTCATGATACTTATTCCACTTCTTTTTAGGCACTTCAATGTAGGAAGCAAAAGCCTTAAAATAACAAGCAATAGCTTGAGAATCTAGACCATAAGCATTTTTAATATTTTGAAAGTCATCAATTCCCATAAAAGATTCAATGCATTCATAATCATAATTTATACCTGACTTTCTACCTTTGTCATTCTCCCAAGCTTCAGCATTATCTTGAATAAGGTCCATAAGATCCCATTTAGCTTCTTCTTCCATGCGAGTGAATGATCCAGCACAAGAAGCATCCAGTAAATCCTTATCATGTAGAGGGAGCCTTGCATAAAAGTTATTGATAATAATAATATTGGGGAGCTCATGAATGGGACATTTGAGCATTAGTAACTTCGATCTCCCCCAAGCTTGAGTTGTACTCTCTCCATCAAGAGGCCAAAAGTTGTATATTTGATTCCGATCTTTATGAATCTCACTAGGAGGATAAAACTTTAAATAAAAGAGAGGCACTATATCCTCCCATTCCAGAGCTTGACCATTCTTCAGCAGCTTATACCATTCCTCAGCTCTTCCTTTTAGTGATAATGAGAATAACTTCTTCTTAACTTGATCTGTAGTAATACCTGCACACTTGAACAACCCGCATAATTCGTGTATAAAGAGTAAATGATCACCGAGATGGACAGTTCCATCCCCAACATAGTAGTTATCCATAACACGATCAATAATTCTTGTAGGTATTTTAAAAACATCATTCTCAGCAGGTGGTGGCTTATCTACTACCTTAGCAGTGGTAGTAGCATTACCAAAAAAGAAAATCAGCGAATTATCCATAACGAAAATAAAGCAACTAGCAGAAGTAAACAATACTCACAGTAGAGGTTTCCTTTACCAGTTCCACTCTCCAATAGCGCTTCACTCCCCGGCAACGGCGCCAGAAAATAGTCTTGATGACCCACAAGTATAGGGGGTGTATCGCAGTATTTTCGATAAGTAAGAGTGTCGAACGCAACGAGGAGCAGAAGGTACTAGCTAGTGGTATGGATCAGGAATTCTCTGCAAATACTTAGCAAACGGATTTTTAGGGTTTTTTGATAAAGCAAGTAAACAAAGTACAAGTAAATAAAAGACAGTAGGAATAAATGTAGCAAGTGGCCCAATCCTTTATGCAGCAAAGGACAAGTCGGTTGTATTACTTAAGATGACCAAACGTTCTCGAGGACACATGGGAAGACTATCAAGTGCTTTCGCTTCATATAGTTGATTAATCTTCTTTAGCTTGCTAAGTGTTGTGTGGGTGAACCTTTGCTAATGTACCGACCTTCCTAGGACTAATACATACTTGTGATTATACCCCTTGCAAACTTCCGTATGTACAAGAAAGTAATTAAGGTAGAAACCTAACCACAGCTTTAAACTCTAAGACCCTTTAGGTTCAGTAATGAGGGTTCACTCAAGACACCACGACAGAATTACACCACACACTAACACTTCAAGTTCGTTTTGAATTTTTCTCATCAATATCATACGAATTATGACATAGAATAGTGATGCAAATCCATTTTATGGTGATAATTCACTATTCTATGTCATAATTCACTATTATTCATAGATATATTTCGTATTGAGAGGTGATACTTATGTTATTTCATCTGTTTTTGCATGGTTGATGACTTCTGGAGCATGGACCGCCGCAATGGATTCTCATGGAAAAGGTGTCTTTGAGGCAAAATTCACGAAGATCGTAAAATGGAAAATACATGGAAAATCCTATTTTCCAAGAGGGAAGCTGTAGGGGGCGGAGATGGGCCACAAAGCCCTCAAGGGCGCTGGCGTTTCTAGGCCACGCCAGCAGTGGTGTGGCTGCCTGCCCACTCTAAGCACGCTCAAGGAGATATTATCCTCCCAAACCCTAAGACTGGGATAACTATAGAAGATTCCGCCACTCATGGCGGAAAACACCGAGAGAGAAAGATCTCCTAGAGACAGATTACGGGGAATTCCTTCCCGGAGAGGGGAGATCATCGCCATCAACACCACCATAAAGCTGGACTTCATCAGTATCATCATCATCATCACCACCACCATCAGCACCCTCATCACCGTCTCCATATTGCTGTAATAATTGGGTTGAATCTTGCATAGTTCTTAGGGGAAACTTTCCCGGTGTTGATTACTCTTTGTAGTTGATGCTATTGAGTGAAGCATTGAATTATTGTTTATGTTCCGATTGTTATACATCATTATTCCATCTCTGATCATGATCCATATGATGTCTTGTGAGTAGTTCATTTTGTTCTTGAGGACATGGGAGAAGTCATGTTGTTAGTAGTGGAATTGTGTTGAGAAATATTCAATAGTTTGATATTTAAGTTGTGGTGTACTTCTTCTAGTGGTGTCATGTGAACATTGACTACATGATACTTCACCTATATGGGCCTAGGGGAGTGCATTGTGTATTTGGCTACTAATCGTAGGGGTTGCCGGAGTGACAGAAACCTGAACCCCCGTTAGGAAACCATTGCACAAGGGAGATTGAAGTTACTTATGCTCAGATGTCCCATTCATGAGCGCCCCAATAATATCATTATCAATAACTTTTATGAAAGGCTCCCTCTACATGATAAAGATTTACTAGATGCTTCTTGTCCTGGATCATTCACTCGCATGGAAGAAGAAGCTAAATGGGATCTTCTGGACCGTATTCAAGATAATGCTGAAGCTTGGGAGGATGACAAAGGTAGAAAGTCACGTATAAATTATGATTATGAATGCATTGAATCTTTTATGGGAACTGATGACTTTCAAAACATTAAAAATGCTTATGGTCTAGACTCTCAAGCTATTGCTTCTTATTTTAAGGCTTTTGCTTCTTATATAGAAGTGCCTAAAAAGAAGTGGAATAAGTATCATGAACCTTATAAAGATATTGCAAAGAGTGTCCCTGCAAGAAATACTGAAGTTTATACTGCTAATCATGTCTTACCTGAACCTTATATTGAGAAAATGCCTTTCCCAGTTAAGATAAAGGAACATTCTATGATAGCTAGTATGGTTAATTAAAGTACACATAAAGCTGTTGAACCTGATAAACAAATGTTTGATGAACCTATAATAGCAAATGTGAAAGACTTTGTTACTAAATATGAAGAAGAGGGACACACTATCCTTTGTAAGGATAACTCTAATATTGTTTCACAAAGTAGTGTTATGAGAGCTAGTATTCATGTGTTTTCTGTTAGAATAAGTGATCATTGCTATGATGGTTCTTGTGATAGTTATATTGTTAAGTTTATGCATGATATTGAAAGTTACTATGAGAGAGGGAAAAGTGTTATTATGTATCTCAATAATATCAAGTTTCCTCGTTTTATGCTGAAAGTTTTTATGTTGCACTTGTTTTGCCTTCCTATGCTAGTAGCCTATGGTTTCAACAACCTGTTTGTTTACAAAATTCCCTTGCATAGGAAGTGGGTTAGACTTAAACGTGTGTGTTCTTGCTTCTTAATGCTCATTTTCACTTCAATTCATATTCCTATGTGAGCATCTTCAAAATCATCATGCCCATCTTAATGGCTATAAAGAAAGAGCTTTTTGGGAGACAACCCAATTTGTTTTTTATTTTAGTTTGTTTTTGTTTCTTTGAGTCTTGGAAGTTATTACTTCAGTAATAACCGCTCCTTATCCGTTTTGTTTGGTTTTTGTGTCAAGATCAACCTCTAATGAGAGAGAAGTAATATTTGGGGAAGTTGCTGTCCCGAAACAGATTTTTGTGCTTCACCGTAAAAATTAATGAGAGATCTCTGTATGTCGTATTGAGCTGTAATTTTCTGAGATTCTGCCCCAGGTCGTTATTTAACTTTCGTTAGTTTTGCACTTTTTGATTTGAGCAACAGAAGATTTTCAAAAAAATTGATCTTTACCTGCTGGTCTGTTTTGACAGATTTTGCCACTCTTGCATTTGCTTCTTTATTCGATTTCCTTTTTGAATTATTTTTGGGTTTTTGGAAGGAGTTGCTATAGTAGCTTATGTTTTGATGGTTTTCAGTTGAAGTTGGACTCAAAAGGTTTTATCACTTCATATATACTAATGTTGCTAATGAGAACTGTGTGAAGTTTTGTGTGAAAGAAATTTCCAGGTAGTGGAGATAATGGTGTAATAAGGAAGTGAAAGGTTTTATGACTCAAGTAATAAGTGTATGAAGATGAAGATATTGATGTTATTCAAGTGGTGACTCCAGAAGAATCTATTAGATACCAAATTCAGAGACCTGCAGACTCCGTTTTCAAATGGGTAACAGTTCTAGTAAGAAAAGTTCCGCAAAAATACTATCCAACTATATTTTTGCAGTTTTCAGATAATAAGGAAGGTTATGAAGTGAAAAAGGGACGGAAACGGAGCCAGGTTGGCTCACACCACCCTGTGGCGCGGGCCCACCCCTGGCCGCGCCACCAGGTGGTGTGGCCACTCCGGACTCCGCCTCTGACTCGTTTTCTCCCAGTAACTTCCTTTTGTTGAGAAACATCATAATATATAATCCTCCGGGTCCCCCGAGGTTCGTATATCATGTTTTCGTCGTGTTTTCATTTCAATCTGTTTCTGCCAGGACATACTCTTTGAAGGTTTAGAAGCACAATGGTGTCCGCCAACGATAAAGGGAAGGAGCCCATGGAGGAAGACCTCCAAGACCCCAGGAAGGAGAAGGAGATCAAGAGTGAAGGTGAAGAGGAGGCAAAGCACACCGGCACTACCATTTCAAGCATTGGAGTGGTGGCGAACCCTGCCAGGATCAGAAGGACTGCATGGATGCAGACTGGGGGGAAACTCGTCGTCACTACTTGGCTCCACGGTCACTTCCTCCATGCACCAAGAATCCTTTCCATACCCTTATCCATGAGCATCAATACCAGAATATGCCCAAAGGGAAATTACCCTCCAATTGGGATTTGCCTCATTCTAGCCATGCAGGAAAACAAGACTTCAAGGAGGAAGGGTGGGGAAAGAATAGCAAGAGCTGGAATTATCAACCCGACATGATCATGAGCCGCATTGAGCAAAACTCACAGCTGATTTGTAATCTCACCTTCGAGATTGAGGACTTGGGGAAACTGATCAAAGAGCTCATCGAGAGGATACCACCACCACCAAAGGAGTAATTCGTCATCAGGTTTGGCATCCCCTTGGTTTGTTCCAAGCTTGGGGGAGTGCCGCAGTATCATATCACTATCTTCTATCTTTTTGAGTCATATCATGAATAGAGAAGTTATTATGCAGGATGGTTTGCATTATGGAAGTGTCCCCTCTCTCGTTAGATATGTATCCCTTGGTGTGAGTTGCCATTATGGATTATTAATGAGAAGTTCTATCATTTACTCTTTTGCATAGCTTATATTAGTTTTCAATTCGTGGTTATATGATTGATCTTGTTATTAGTATTGGTATCACTCTGGGATCATTGAGTTAATTTAGTTGGTTTTGGCAAACTTGGCTCGGTCAGTAGCAACACTATTTTTGAGAGTTGAAAGAAAAGATAAAAGTACTCTAAAGAAAAATTATTTGATCATCTTTATTTCTTGATTTGCTCATAAGTCTAGTATTCTCTAGTTAAGATCTTTTGTGCTTCCAAGGAAGATTGCATGTTTGTTTTTATCACTTGTATGTTTGTTTGTTTCCTTCAAATCTTATACTTGCTACCCAGCCTTGCTAGCCAAAAACCTGTACTGAGAGGGAATTCTTCTCCATTCCTTAAACCAAACCCATGCCATTTGTGTCCACCATACCTACCTATTAGCATTATTGCTATTCCAAGTAAATTCTTGTTTTATCTACCTCCCAAATTAAACTTGTTATGTGAAAATTAGTGATTAAAGCTCTCACGAACTTGATGGCACACTTTATTTGCTTGCATTTAATAAACTTGAACCACTGGGTCCTTCTTTGTTGCGTATATGCTTGCGCTTTATGAGTTGAAGTTAGCAGAACCATGTATCATGGGGAACGCTTTCAACATTGCACTGGTACTTTGTACCTAGTTGATATCATGATATTTTGATTATGGATCCCGGCGGTGTGAAATAAAGGTGGAACTTGTAAGATCATGGAGTTTATATGTGTGTTAGAGAAACGCCTGGGCTGCTAGCCTAAGCCATGCCTAATCATGGTGGAAACTTGCAACATAACTATAGTGAGCATTCTATGAAGCATCCTCAATAAAAACCTATGCAAATAGCAAATAAAAAAGATCGCTGAGATGCTCACTGTCTGCTTGCCTTGTCATTTTGATTATGGGATAGCTCCTGTGTTATGTGCAAGGGGTACCCCGTTGGCGGTTCTCAATGATACACATGTATTTACAATGACAAGAGCTTACTCGTGATTGAAGTTGGGTAGCATGAGGTTCGGTACTCATAAGTAAGGGGCATGAGATTTCAACTTATAACTTGTCAAGCATATCCTATTAGTTGTGTCACTTTAACCTTAATCACCTAAAGATGCCTATGATAGGGGAAATGAGAGATGAAAGCTAGTAAGTATCATAATTTTCGGAAGCTCTTTATGAAACTTGCGATCCCTGCTTCCCTCTGTGAAGGGCCTTTCTTTTACTTTTTAGTTGAGTCAGTAAACCTATTCCCTTCTATCTCAGCAAGTATTTTGAGTTGTTGTGTTTCATTCATTCATATGATGATTTACTCAATCATGTTTCTTATGTTCCTTGTTTTGCACATTGCTCTTATCTTGATGTTTACTACTTTGAAAGCTATCATTGAAAACCAGTTATTTGTGAACTCCAGCAAATTATCAACTATTCTTTGACCAAGAGCTAAGTTTGCCATTACCAATTATAATTAACTTTATGTATCTTTATAGTGTTTCCTTTACTCATTGCAAGTTGAGTTATATAATAGTGAGTTGTCTTCTATTATGATCTATGTATTGATGAATGTGATGCTTCTTGTCCGTATTCTTTTATCAACTCTTCACTCCATAAACCTGAGGCCATGTTTATTGAGCTCAGTTTCGCTTGGGGATAAGCGAAGTCTATGCTTGGGGGGAGTTGATACGTCCATTTTGCATCACTATTCTATGTCATAATTCACTGTTATTCATTGATATATTTTGTATTGAGAGGTGATACTTATGTTATTCCATCTGTTTTTGCATGGTTGATGACTTTTGGAGCATGGACAGCTGCACTCAGGATTCTGATGGAAAAGGTGCTATTTGGAGGCAAAATTCGTGAAGATCAGAAAATCCGGGAAAATACATGGAAAACCCTATTTTTTCAGAAGACGAAGGAAGCCAGAAGGGGCTGGAGATGGGCCACAGAGGGCCTGATACATTGCAAATATATCTATAATTTTTGATGTTCCATGCTTGGTTTTATCCACTTTCTTGTGTTTTGTTCCAACTTTGGAGTACTTTTCATATGATTTCTTGGACTAAACTATTAACAAGAGCCACAGTGTCAGCTGCCTGTTTTCTGCTGTTTTTGGTTCCAGGAAAGTCAGAAAATGAATATTCTCAGAATTGGACGGGACAAAAGCCAAAGTTACTATTTTTCCGGAAGTCATCAGAATCCAGAATACGAGACGGAGAGGGGCCAAAGGCCAGCCACACCACCTGGCCACGCGGCTAGGTTGGGCCCACGCCAGGGGTGGTGTGGTGGCCCTTGGCACCCCCTCGGCCTCCCCTTCCGACTATAAGATGCCCTCGGGACGAAAACCCTAAGTGACCGATCAAAAATCCACGAAAGAGTCTGTAGCTGCCGTCATCTCCATCCCTAGATCGGGAGGGATCTGAAGCTCTTCCCGGCACCCTGTCGGAGAGGGGAATTCACCCTGGAGGCCTTCTTCATCACCATGCAAGCCTCCGGTGTGATGCGTGAGTAGTTCATCCTTGGACTGCGGATCCATGTAGTAGCTAGATGGCTGGTTCTCCTCCTTTGTGCTTTCATTTTTAGTTCTTGTGTGCTGCTTTCTTTCTCAAGATCATCTATTTGTAATTCTGTATGTTGTGTTTGCGGGGATCCGATGGATATTGAGATGCTATTTCAGATTGATTATTGATTCTATCATGTCTTTGTTATTTGTGATCTTGCATGCTTTCCGCTGTTAGTAGCTATCTTAGCCAAGTAGATGCTAGCAACTCCAAGAGTTAGTATTTATGCTCGATAGTGGGTTCATGCCTCCGTAACTGGGAAGTGACAGAAATCTCTAAGGTACTAGATGTGATGTTGCTACTAGGGAGAAAACAACAATCCTTTGTTCATAGAACAATCATACTGTTTACTTTACACGCAGTTCGTAAAGCAATAATCTGTTGCTTGCAACTTAATACCGGAGGGGGTTCGGATGATAACCTGAAGGTGGATTATTAGTCATAGATGCAGTTGGATGGCGGTCTATGTATTATGTTGTAATGCCCAATCAAGTCTCAAAGGAGTCAAGATGATTAGTATATGCATTTATTGCTTTCTCGATGTTTGTCAATTGCCCCGCTGTAATTTGTTCACCCAACATGTTATCTATCTAAGGAGAGCCACCTCTAGTGAACTATGGCGGTCCTTTTTTTACATATAATCTATAAACAATTTACTGTTTTGTGTTTACTTTCTGCAAACTTTTACTTATTTCCATTCGATACGTTTAATCCTTTGTTTTCCACAAAACACGGTGAGATTGACAACCTCATCGCAAGTTGGGGACAAAGTTCTGTGGTTCTGTTGTGCAGGTCTCCATGTTGCTACTAGCACTTGATGCGCCTGCCAAAGCTCAGCTAGTAACACCTTTGGGGTGTTTCCTTGCTCCTACTGGTTCGATTAAACCTTGGTTTCATAACTGAGGGAAACTTGCTACTGTGCTCATCATACCTTCCTCTTGGGGTTCCCAACGAGCTCTACATCAACCACGCACCTGCACTTTTCTGGGCGCCATACATAGAGCCATCAAGCATTTTTCTGGCGCCGTTGCCGGGGATCGAAGAAGAATAAGAAACTCCCACGTCAACCACACGCCATCAAAATAGACATTTTTTTGGCGTCGTTGCCGAGAAGTCAAGGACATCTTCACAAGGGGAGTCCCTCATCACCAATCTCTTTACTTTGTTATTTTTGTTTTGCTTAGTTTCCTTTTGCTTTGTTTGCTTGTTTCTTTTTCAAAAAACACAAAAAAATTAGTTTTACTTGTTTGCTTTCTTATTTGAAAACACAAAAAAATTAGTTCCTTTCTTAAGTTGCCACTATGTCTAGCCTTGCTCCAATTACTATGTCACCCGAGGAAATGATTTTCACTTTTAAACAAGGAATTGAGGAAATCTTCAAGGAAGCTTGGTCTAGAATCTCTGATCTACATGAAAAAACTGAGCCTAAAATGACTCAAAGTTTGTTCCTTAGTAGTTTTTACCTTGGAATTTCTCTTTGCTATAGATATGCTTTAGATGCTGTTGTGGGAAGAGATTAACTCCAATGTAATGAGGATGATGCTAAAAATGCTATAAATAAATTGATCCTCACTTACAACTTGCCTAGCCAAACTGATATTTCCTTCGCAAGAATATTTGCTAGATTGAACACTCTTGAGACTAGCACTACTAGCTTAAAAGATTGCTATAATACGCTTAGGGAGCATCACAATTATGTTTCAATAAATTCTGAACCATCAAAGTGGCTCCCTACAGTAAAGATTGAGATAAACACTGAAACTTTTCAAGCCTGCTATGATATCATGTCTGAATTTTTTCTTATGCCCAAGGATATTTATGAATCTCTGAATACTTGGGGGCTTACTGAAGGAGGAAAAGAAATATCTCTTGCTAATAATGCTACCATATTACCTCTTGGAATAGCTGAAGGAGTGTTTACAAAGATCCTTGGGAAAATGATTTCTACTGATTATCTTGTTATTGAATGTGCAGGAAAAGGACAAATTACACTTGGAAGGTCCCTATTAGAACTCCTTGGAGCAATAATAGATGTGGGAAAGGGGACCATGCACCTTTATTCTCCACCAAACAATCATATTTTCCCCAAGGTTAAGAATAAAAGTAATAGAGGTAAGGGCAAGAAATTTGGTTTTGATGCTTCTTCATTTGAGAACACTTGATTCTTTCTTTGCTTCTTATGCCTAACTTAAAGGCGTTAAAGAAAAATACTTATTGGGAGATAACCCAAAAGTTTTAGATGAGTCTTGTAAGATATTACTTCAGTAATAACCGCTCCTTATCCTTTTTATTTGCTTTTTGTGCCAAGAGTAACCTCTAATGAGAGAGAAGTAATGATTAGGAAAGTTGCTGTCCCAAAACAGATTTCTGTGCTTCACCGTAAAAATTCGTGTAAAATCTCTGAACGTATATTTGAGGCGTGAATTTTTGTGCTTCTGCCCCAGGTTGTTATCTAACTTTCGTTGGTTCAACACTTTTTGATTTGAGCAACAGAAGGTCTTCGAAAAAATTCTTCTTTACCTGCTGGTCTGTTTTGACAGATTTCTGCCATTTTCTGCATTTGCTTCTTGTTGGTTCCTTTTTGAGTTCTTTTGGGGAATTGAGCTTTTTGAGGGAAGTGCTAAAGTAGCTAGTGTTCTAATGGAAGTTTATTTGGTGTTATAACTGAACCTTAAGACTTATTTATCTTGAGTGCACTAATGTTGCTAATAAAGATTGTGTGAAGTTTTGTATGAAGGAAAAATTTCAGGTGTATGGAAGGAATGAGTAATGAGATGAAGGATGGACTAAAGCTCAAGCTTGGGGATGCCACACATGTCACCCCAAGAAATATCCAAGAAGTACAAGCGTCAAATCTTGGGGATGCCCAAGGCATCCCCTTCTTCATCAATAAAAATCCCAGGTTTCTTCCAAACGCTTCATTTTTATTGTTTCATGCACAGTTGTGTTGTTCTTGGAGCGTTTTCTTTTTTGTTTTCATTTTGGTTTTTCGTTTGCTTTGTTTGCTTAGTTTGATGAATAAATTTGTTGGACCCCCTCTTTCATACATTGGTTTGCAAATAGTTTGGTTTGGTTTGGAAAAGAGTAGGAAAGTTCATGCTTATGTGGTAAAAAGAGCTCGTTTTTGACTGTGGCCTATGCTTTGTCATGCCATGCTTGATATTGTTTTGGCTTTATGCTTAGTATTATTTGCTGTAGCATGACTTGTTATAAACAATTGAGATTGCTTAATGTGCCTTGGATGAATCATGCGTTGTTTTAGCATATTAAAGCATAGTATAGTGGTATTCTCCTTTGATGCTTTATTTGGGTTGACTTGGCGCATTCTTACACCATGTTATGACTATCTCAAGTCACCATATCCTTTATGATCCTTTAGTTTTCAACTTGTAGTATCACTTTATGCTTTGATCAATGATGTTTTATCGCTCTGCATGATTATGGCCATTATTGCTCTCTTAGTTTGTCGCTCCCAGTCTTTTGCTAGCCTCCACAACAAAGTATGAGCTCCAATCATGCATCCAACTCCCTAAACCAAGTTATCCCAAAGAGTCCACCTTACCTACCTACTAGCTTATGCTATTCCAAGTATATTCATGCTTTTTTACCTTCCAAATTAAACTTGTTGTGATAAAACTAGTGATTAAAGCTCTCACAAACTTGATGGCACACTTTACTTTTCTTGCCCTTAATAAACTTGAACCATTGTGTCGTCTATGTTGTATATGCTTGCACTTATTTGTTGGGAATTAGCAGAACCATGCTTTCATGGGGAACGCTTTCAACATTGCACTTGGTACTTATACCTAGTTGATATCATGCTCTTTTCTATATGGATGTCATCGGTGTGAAATGAAAGGGGAGCTTGTAAGTCCATGGAATTATGTATATGTGTGTTAGAGAAATGCCTGGGCTGCTGGTCTAATCCATGCTGACATGGTGGAAACCTGCAGCATAACCATAATGAGCTGTCTATGAAGCATTCTTCTTATAAAAAAGAGTCCTATATTGAGAAAAAAAGAGAAAAATAAAAAAAAGAGATATTATGAAAAGAGGAAAGAGAGAAAAAAGCACCATATTCCCATGGTAAATAAGAAGATTGCTGAGATGCTCGTTGTCTGCTTGCCTTGTCATTTTGATATGGGGATTCGTCCGTATCATCGGGCAAGGGGTACCCCGTTGGCGGTTCTCTATGATACATATATACTTACAATGACAAGAACTTACCGGTGACTAAACTTGAGTAGCATGAGGAGCGGCCCTCGTATACAAGGGACATGAGATTTCTGACTTATACTTCGTCAAGCATGTACACCATAGTTTGTTCACTTTAACATTAATCACTTCAAGATGCTTATGATAGGGGCAATGAGAGCTGAAAGCTATAAGTACCATAATTTTTGGAAGCTCTTTATGAGACTTGAATCCCTACTTCCTTTTATAAAAAGGCCTTTCTTCCACCATTATATTGAGCCTCCATCTTCTACCTTTATGCACCTACTTTGAGAGCATAGTGGCCATTCTTACTTTTATGTGCATTGTCCCAAGACTAGTTGATTGATGCATATCTTGATATTGCTTGTTTTAAACTATTGTATCTAGTCACTCTTATGAACTTTGAAGTCGTCCTATGCATTTATATTTGCTACTCTATTGAGGGACAAGCTGAATACTTTTATGCTATGTTTTCTTTATGTGAAACAAACAAACGTCTTGCAAAGCATTGTTATTCATGAATCTTTTGTTTGTGCCTTTTCATGTTGCATCATAGTTTCTTTGCTTATTGCTAGAACCTTGTCTTTCAAGTTATGATTGAAGTACTATGATCCCAGCTTTGAATGTTTTACAAATACTTTGATCAAGTCTTTGATGGTGCATGTCACCTCAAAAATTATTCTTTCTTTTTATCACTTACCTACTCGAGGACGAGCAGGAGTTAAGCTTGGGGATGTTGATACATTGCAAATGTATCTATAATTTTTGATGTTCCATGCTTGGTTTTATCCACTTTCTTGTGTTTTGTTCCAACTTTGGAGTACTTTTCATATGATTTCTTGGACTAACCTATTAACAAGAGCCATAGTGCCAGCTGCCTGTTTTCTGCTGTTTTTGGTTCCAGGAAAGTCAGAAAATGAATATTCTCGAATTGACGGACAAAGCCAAAGTGCCTATTTTTCCGAAGTCATCGATGCGAGAATACGATGGAGAGAGGGCCAGAGGCCACACACCACTGCCGCCAAGGCCAGACCAGCGCCAGGGGTGTGTGGTGGCCCCTGGCACCCCCTCGGCCTCCCCTTCCGACTATAAGATGCCCTTAGGACGAAAACCCTAAGTGCCCGATCAAAAATCCACGAAAGAGTCTGTAGCTGCCGTCATCTCCATCCCTAGATCGGGAGGGATCTGAAGCTCTTCCCGGCACCCTGCCAGAGAGGGGAATTCACCCTGGAGGCCTTCTTCATCACCATGCAAGCCTCCGGTGTGATGCGTGAGTAGTTCATCCTTGGACTACAGATCCATGTAGTAGCTATATGGCTGGTTCTCCTCCTTTGTGCTTTCATGTTTAGATCTTATGAGCTCCGTTCATGATCAAGATCATCTATTTGTAATTTTGCATGTTGTGTTTGTGGGGATCCGATGGATATTGAGATGCTATTTTAGATTGATTATTGATTCTATCATGTCTTTGTTATTTGTGATCTTTCATGCTTTCCGTTGTTAGTAGCTATCTTGGCCAAGTAGATGCTAGCAACTCCAAGAGTTAGTATTTATGCTCGATAGTGGGTTCATGCCTCTGGTAATCCGGGGAAGTGACAGAAATCTCTAAGGTACTAGATGTGCTGTTGCTACTAGGGAGAAAACAACAATCCTTTGTTCATAGAACAATCGTATTGTTTACTTTACACGCATTTCGTAAAGCAATAATATGTTGCTTGCAACTTAATACTAGAGGGGGTTCGGATGATAACCTAAAGGTGGATTATTAGTCATGGATGCAGTTGGATGGTGGTCTATGTATTATGTTGTAATGCCCAATCAAGTCTCAAGGGAGTCAAGATGATTAGTATATGCATGTATTTCCTTCTCGATGTTTGTCAATTGCCCCGCTATAATTTTTTCACCTAGCATGTTATCTATCTAAGGAGAGCCACCTCTAGTGAACTATGGATCCCGGTCCTTTTCTTTTACATAAAATCTATAAACTGTTTACTGTTTTATGTTTACTTTCTGCAAACTTTTACTTCTTTCCATTCGATACATTTAATCCTTTGTTTTCCGCAAAACACAGTCAGATTGACAACCTCATCGCAAGTTCGGGACAAAGTTCTGTGATTGTGTTGTGCAGGTCTCCACGTTGCTACTAGCACCGGTAGTGCGCCCTGCCAAAGCTCAGCTAGTAACACCTTTGGGGTCTTTCCTTGCTCCTAATGGTTCGATTAAACCTTGGTTTCATAACTGAGGGAAACTTGCTGTTGTGCTCATCATACCTTCCTCTTGGGGTTCCCAACGAGCTCTACATCAACCATGCACCAGCACTTTTCTGGGTGCCATACACAGAGCCATCGAATCACTTTGCTCCTACATCCAAAGGTGGTCCATAATCAAGAATTCGGCGGAAGACATCTCCGAGGACCGCACAACCAACGTGTTCAATGGCGGTGTCTGCCGCAGAGAACTCGAGGAGGAGCTAGGCCGCACGAAGCCCAAAACCATCAACCACCTGATGGATATCACGAATAGGTGGGCGGACGGTGAAGACTCTCTGCACAACGACCATAAACATTCAAATGATGAGGATGACCTCGGCCGCAGATGCGATCGTCGGGGGAAACACCGGGCAGGCGGCTATGAGGACCGCGAGGAAGTCGACATGGTCATGGCTAGATACGCTGATAAACGCGATGACGAAAACTGCAACAGCGGATACCGTAGCGGTGGCTACCGCGACAGTGGAAAAACCACGTGATGAGTGCATATTTGCATCATATTTTATGTTATTATTTTGCATTGTAGATGTAGGATCTTGGTATTTTACGGTGTTCGCGCACACATTTTATGTCTGTTTTCACCATGATCAGGATAGATGATAGATCCAATGGATATAATTATTGAAGCAGTTGTACTGAGGAGAAAAGGAGTCAAAAACAACGTAAATCGCCTATTTGGGAAATATTAATAATACCAGAAGAAAACCCGAAGTGAATAGAGGAGACATAGAGCATAACGACCAACTATACGGACGGAGGAAATATTCCCGCCATATAGCTCCAGCCGTATAGCTAGCACCGCCTCCGCCTCATCAAATAGTTTCACCCCGTGCAATTGGTTTGGGGAGACGACATAAAGAACACTAGAAATCGCAGAAACCTCACCTCTGGAAGGCATCTGGAGGGGGAACTCATCCACCGGGGATCCATATTCCCCTGCACAGATCCAAGAGGCTAAGGCATCGATCTTCATCATCCACAACTTCATCACCACCATCTCCATCCATCCCATCTACCTCTTGTCTAGATCTTGTTGTAATTCCTATACTCGTTGTGGATTTATACAAGTACTATTCATCTATGATTGTTTCAATTACCATTGCCATGATGTTGATCGCCTCCATGTCTGAGTAGATCATTAGTTCTTGCGGATATGGAGAAACCCTAGTATGACATTGAAATAAGATAAAGTCTATTATGATATTCATCGTCGTGACCATGTGTTAGATTCTCTACATCTTGATGTTGAGAGAAGTCGAACCTCTCAATATTGGCCTCTCGTGGGGACTTGATGGAGGGAACTTCTTGTTGGTAGACGGAGGTGTTCTAGCGCTTATGGTGACTATAAAGCTGTTAGCAATTGATGGCCCAAAATATATCGAGCTTGTTGGGGAACCCCAAGAGGAAGGTATGATGAGCACAACGGCAAGTTTTCCCTCAGTATGAAACCAAGGTTTAATCGAACCAGTAGGAGCAAGGAAACACCCCAAAGGTGTTGCTAGCTGAACGCTAAGGGCGACTACGGTGCCAGCAGCAACGTGGAGACCTGCACAACACAACCACAGAACTCTGTTCCCAACTTGCGATGAGGTTGTCAATCTCACCGGTTTTGCTGAAAACAAAGGATTAAACGTATCGAGTGGAAGAAAGTAATAGTTTGCAGAAAGTAAACACAAAGCAGTAAATAGTTGGTTGTAGATTGATAGTAAAAGAAAGGACCAGGGTCCATAGTTCACTAGAGGTGCCTCTCCTTAAGATAGATAACATGCTGGGTGAACAAATTACAGCGGGGCAATTGACAAACATCGAGAAAGCATACAACCATATACTACTCATCTTGACTCCTTTGAGATTCGATTGGGCATTACAACATTATACATAGACCGCCATCCAACTACATCTATGACTAATAATCCACCTTCAGGTTATCATCCGAACCCCCTCCAGTATTAAGTTGCAAGCAACGGATAATTGCATTACGAATTGCGTGTAAAGTAAACAATACGATTGTTCTATGAACAAAGGATTGTTGTTTTCTCCCTAGTAGCAACAACACATCTAGTACCTTAGAGATTTCTGTCACTTCCCCAGATTACGAGAGGCATGAACCCACTATCGAGCATAAATACTAACTCTTGGAGTTGCTAGCATCTACTTGGCCAAGATAGCTACTAACAACGGAAAGCATGCAAGATCACAAATAACAAAGACATGATAGAATCAATAATCAATCTAAAATAGCATCTCAATATCCATAGGATCCCCACAAACACAACATGTAGGAATTACAAATAGGTGATCTTGATCATTAACGAAGCTCACAAGATCTAAGCATGATAGCACAAAGGAGGAGAACCAGCCATCTAGCTACTACATGGACCCGTAGTCCAGAGATGAACTACTCACGCATCACACCGAAGGCTTGCATGATGATGAAGGAGACCTGTGGTGAATTCTCCTCCAGGTGCCGGAAGAGCTCGCATCCTCCCGATCTAGGGATGGAGATGATGGCGGCTACAGACTCTTTCGTGGATTTTTTTGATCGGGTACTTAGGGTTTCCATATCAGAGGCAACTTATAGGCGGAAGGAGAGGCCGGTGCTGGGCGGCGGACCACCGGGCCAGGTGGTGTGGCCGGCCTCGCCCTCTCTCGCCTCAGATCGCTCCAGTGTGTCCTCGTGAAAATCGACTTTGGCTTTTGTCCCGTCAATTATGAGAATATTCATTTTCGACTTTCCGAACCAAAAACACTGAATACAGGCACTTAATCGTGGCTCTTGTTAATAGGTTAGTCCAAGAAATCATATGAAAAGTACTCCAAAGTGTGGACAAAACATAAGAAAGTAGATAAAACCAAGCATGGAACATCAAAAATTATGGATAAGTTTGCAACGTATCAACATCCCCAAGCTTAACTCCTGCTCGTCCTCGAGTAGGTAAGTGATGAAAAGAAAGAATAATTTTTGAGGTGACATGCTCCATCATAAACTTGATCAAAGTATTTGTAAAACATTCAAAGCTGGGATCATAGTACTTCAATCATAACATGAAAGACAAAGTTCTAGCAATAAGACAAAGAAACTATGTTGCAACATGAAAAGGCACAAACAAAAGATTAATGGATAACAATGCTTTGCAAGACGTTTGTTTGTTTCACATAAAGAAAACATAGCATAGTAGTATTCAGCTTGTCCCTCATAGAGTAGCAAACATAAATGCATAGGACACCTTCAAAGTTCACAAGAGTGACTAGATACAAATAGTTTAAAACTAGCAATATCAAAGCTATGCATCAATCAACAAGTCTTGGGACAATGCACATAGAACTAAGAATGGCAACTATGCTCTCAAAGTAGGTGCATAAAGATAGAAGGTGGAGACTCAACATAAAAGTAAAAGAAAGGCCTTCATAGAAGGAAGTAGAGATTCAAGTTTCATAAAGAGCTTCCAAAAATTATGGTACTTAATAGCTTTCAGCTCTCATTGCCCCTATCATAAGCATCTTGAAGTAATTAAGGTTAAAGTGAACAAACTATGGTGTATATGCTTGACGAAGTATAAGTTGGAAATCTCATGTCCATTGAATACGAGGGCTGCTCCTCATGGTACTCAAGTTTAGTCACCGGTAAGTTCTTGTCATTGTAAGTACATGTGTATCATAGAGAACCGCCAACGGGGTACCCCTCGCCCGATGATACGGAAGAATCCCCATATCAAAATGACAAGGCAAGCAGACAACGAGCATCTCAGCAATCTTCTTATTTACGATGGAAATATGGTGTTTTTTTCTCTTTCCTCTTTTCATATATCTCTTTTTTTCTCTTTTTCTCAATATTTGACTCTTTTTTTATAAGAAGAATGCTTCATAGACAGCTCATTATGGTTACGCTGCAGGTTTCCACCATGTCAGCATGGATTAGACCAACGGCCCAGGCGTTTCTCTAACACATACACATAAGTCCATGGACTTACAAGCTCCCCTTTCATTTCACACCGACGACATCCATAGACAAAAGAGCATGATATCAATTAGGTACAAAGTACCAAGTGCAATGTTGAAAGCGTTCCCCATGACAGCATGGTTCTGCTAATCCCCAAAAAATAAGTGCAAGCATATACAACATAGACGACACAATGGTTCAAGTTTATTAAGGGCATGAAAATTAAAGTGTGCCATCAAGTTCGTGAGAGCTTTAATCACTAGTTTTCTCATAACAAGTTTAATTTGGAAGGTAAACAAAAACATTAATATACTTGGAATAGCATAAGCTAATAGGTAGGTATGGTGGACTCTTTGGAATAACTTGGTTTAGGGAGTTGGATGCATGAGTGGAACTCATACTTGGTTGCGGAGGCTAGCAAAAGACTGGGAGCGACAAACTAAGAGAGCAATAATGGCCATAATCATGCAGAGCGACAAAACACCATTGATCAAAGCATAAAGTGATACTACAAGTTGAAAACTAAAGGATCATAAAGGCTATGGTGACTTGGGATAGTCATAACATGGTGTGAGCATGCGCCAAGTCAACCCAAATAAAGCATCAAAGGAGAATACCACTATACTATGCTTTAATATGCTAAAACAACGCATGATTCATCCAAGGCACATTAAGCAATCTCAATAGTTTATAACAAGTCATACTACAACAAAGAATACTAAGCATA
This sequence comes from Avena insularis, assembly GCA_023614405.1. Lineage (NCBI taxonomy): Eukaryota > Viridiplantae > Streptophyta > Magnoliopsida > Poales > Poaceae > Avena > Avena insularis. The sequence goes on along the minus strand of CM042696.1, from coordinate 85,096,037 downwards.
AAGCCAAAACAATATCGAGCATGGAATGACAAAGCATAGGCCACCGTCAAAAACAAGCTCTCTTTACCACTTAAGCATGAGCTTTCCTACTCTTTTCCAAACCAAACCAAACCAAACCAAACTAGTTGAAAACCAATATATGAAAGAGGGGGGTTCCAACCAATTTATTCATAAAACTAAGAAAACTAAGCAAACTAAAAACCAAAACAAAAACAAAAAAGAAGACGCTCCAAGAACAACACAACTGTGCATGTAATAATAAAAATGAAGCGTTTGGAAGAAACCTGGGATTTTTATTGATGAAGAAGGGGATGCCTTGGGCATCCCCAAGCTTTGATGGTTGTACTTCTTGGATATTTCTTAGGGTGACATGCGTCGCATCCCCAAGCTTGAGCTTTAGTCCATCCTTCATCTCATTACTCATTCCTTCCATACACCTGAAATTTTTCCTTCATACAAAACTTCACACAATCTTTATTAGCAACATTAGTGCACTGAAGATAAATAAGTCTTAAGGTTCAGTTATAACACCAAATAAACTTCCACTAGAACACTAGCTACTTTAGCACTTCCCTCAAAAAGCTCAATTCCCCAAAAGAACTCAAAAAGGAACCAACAAGAAGCAAATGCAGAAAATGGCAGAAATCTGTCAAAACAGACCAGCAGGTAAAGACGAATTTTTTTGAAGACCTTATGTTGCTCAAATCAAAAAGTGTTGAACTAACGAAAGTTATATAACAACCTGGGGCAGAAGCACAAAAATTCGCGACTCAAAAAAACGTTCGGAGATTTTACACGAATTTTTATTGTGAAGCACAGAAATCTGTTTCGGGACAACAACTTTCCCAATCATTACTCCTCTCTCATTAGAGGTTACTCTTGGCACAAAAAGCAAATAAAAAGGATAAGGAGTGGCTATTACTGAAGTAATAACTTCCAAGACTCATCTAAAACTTTTGGGTTATCTCCCAATAAGTACTTTTCTTTAACGCCTTTAAGTTAGGCATAACAAGCAAGAAAAAGGATCAAGTGTTCTCAAATGAAGAAGCATTAAGAGCAAATTTTGTTTTCATAGGAGAGGCAAAATAAATCTTCTCTCTCTTCTTAGGGAAGTGTTCTATACCTTTCTTAAGTGGGAGTTGATATTTAATGGTGCCTTCTTTCATATCAATAACTGCACCAACAGTTCTAAGAAAAGGTCTTCCCAAAGTAATAGGACAAGAAGCATTGCATTCAACATCCAAAACATAGAAATCAATGGGGACATAGGCATTGTTAACCATAATAAGAACATCATTAAGACTCCCTATGATTTTGTTTTTAGCATTATCATCAAGTGGGACATTCAAATAACAATCTTCAAGTGGAGGCAAATCAAGCATATCATAAATCCTTCTAGGCATAATAGAAACACCACTATCAAGATCACATAAAGCTTTAAAATCAAAATCGTTCACTTTCATATTAATGATGGGTTCCCAACCATCTTCTTGTTTTATAGGAATAGAAGCTTTATGTTTCATCTTTTCTTCTTTAATCTTTATGAGAGCATCAGTAATGTGTTTTGTAAAGGCCATGTTCATAGCATTAGCATTAGGACTTTTAGCAAGCTTTTGTAGGAACTTAATAACTTTAGAGATATTACAACCATCAAGATCAAAATCAAAATTATCATCTAGAGTGGTAGAACTATTACTAGCCTTAACACTAGTGGTGGTGATAGTGGAAACACTAATGTTTCTAGCAATTTCATCTTCTCTTTTCCCACTTAGCATGTAATTCAGCTAATAGTCTAACATTTTCATCAATTCTTACTTGTATGGCATTAGTAGTTGCAAAGGGATTATCAATAGTTTCAGGTTTAGCAGCCATTTTATTAATCAATGAAGATTGAGATTCAGACAAAGATGATATATTCCTTTCAGCATTAGAAAGTTTCAATTGTAAACTAAGAATTTCCCTATTTAGACTCTCTAGTTGATGGCTAATGTTCTTCAAAATGGTAGATTGTTCCTCCATAGTTTTAGTAAATAGTTGATTTTGTTCATATTGCATTTGCATGAAGTTCTTAGTGGCTCTTTCAACTTCTAAAATTCTTCCTTCACTAGGTAATCCAGGCTTGCCATTATAACCATAAGTATTATTAGGAGGGTAGGGCCTATAATTGTTATTGCCATACGCATTGTTGCCAAAATTATTATTTCTTATAAAGTTCACATCAACTTGCTCTTCTTGAGCAACTAAAGAGGCTAAAGGAACATTATTTGGATCAATATGGGCTTTCCTATTAACAAGCATAGACATAATAATATCAATCTTATCACTCAAGGAGGAGGTTTCTTCAACATAATTTACCTTCTTACCTTGTGGAGCTCTCTCAGTATGCCATTCAGAGTAGTTAACCATCATGTTATCCAGAAGCTTTGTTGCAACACCCAAAGTAATGGTCATAAAGGTACCTCCAGCAGCAGAATCCAATAGGTTCCTTGAAGAATAGTTCAATCCTGCATAAAAAGTTTGGATGATCATCCAAGCAATCAGTCCATGAGTGGGACAATTCTTTACCAAAGATTTCATTCTTTCCCAAGCTTGAGCAACATGTTCATTATCAGATTGTTTAAACTTCATTATTTCACTTCTCATAGATATAATCTTAGCAGGAGGATAGTATTTTCCAATAAAAGCATCTTTGCACTTAGTCCAAGTATCAATACTATTCCTAGTTAAGGAATTCAACCATTCTTTAGCTTTTCCTCTCAAAGAGAAAGGAAACAATTTCAGCTTAATAATATCACCATCTATATCCCTATGATTTTGCATCTCACAAAGTTTAACAAAATTATTTAGATGGGCAGCAGCATCTTCATTACCAATACCAGAAAATTGTTCTCTCATAACAAGATTGAGTAAAGCAGGTTTTATCTCAAAGAAAGTAGCTTCAGGCACAGGTGGAGCAATAGGTGTGCTCATAAAATCATTGTTGTTGGTGCTAGTGAAGTCACACAACTTAGTGTTTTCAAGAGTATTCTTTTTTTGTGTTTTCAAATAAGAAAGCAAACTAGTGAAACTATTTTTTGTGTGTTTTTGATAAAAAAAACAAGCAAACAAAGCAAAAGAAACTAAGCAAAACAAAAATATAAAAGTAAAGAGATTGGTTATGAGGGACTCCCCTTTTGAAGATGTCCTTGACTCCCCGGCAACGGCGCCAGAAAAATACTTTGATGGCTCGTGATTGATGAGCTCGTTGGGGAACCCCAAGAGGAAGGTATGATGAACACAGAAGTAAGTTTCCCTCAGTTATGAAACCAAGGTTATCGAACTAGTAGGAGCAAGGAAACACCCCAAAGGTGTTGCTAGCTGAGCCTTGGCAGGGCGAACTACCGGTGCTAGTAGCAATGTGGAGACCTGCACAACACAACCATAGAACTTTGTCCCCAACTTGCGATGAGGTTGTCAATCTCATCGGTTTTGCTGAAAACAAAGGATTAAACATATCGAATGGAAGGAAGTAATAGTTTGCAGAAAGTAAACACAAAGCAGTAAACAATTTGTAGATTGTATGTAAAAGAAAGGACCAGGATCCATAGTTCACTAGAGGTGGCTCTCCTTAAGATAGATAACATGCTGGGTGAACAAATTACAGCGGGGCAATTGACAAACATCAAGAAAGCATACAAGCATATACTAATCATCTTGACTCCTTTGAGACTTGATTGGGCATTACAACATTATACATAGACCGCCATCCAATTGCATCTATGACTAATAATCCACCTTCAAGTTATCATCCGAACCCCCTCCAGTATTAAGTTGCAAGCAACGGATAATTGCATTACGAATTGCGTGTAAAGTAAACAATACGATTGTTCTATGAACAAAGGATTGTTGTTTTCTCCCTAGTAGCAACAACACATCTAGTACCTTAGAGATTTCTGTCACTTCCCCAGATTACGAGAGGCATGAACCCACTATCGAGCATAAATACTAACTCTTGGAGTTGCTAGCATCTACTTGGCCAAGATAGCTACTAAAAATGGAAAGCATGCAAGGTCACAAATAACAAAGACATGATATAATCAATAACCAATCTGAAATAGCATCTCAATATCCATCGGATCCCCACAAACACAACATGCAGAATTACAAATAGATGATCTTGATCATGAACGGAGCTCACAAGATCTAAACATGAAAGCACAAAGGAGGAGAACCAGCCATCTAGCTACTACATGGACCCGTAGTCCAGAGATGAACTACTCACGCATCACACCGGAGGCTTGCATGATGAAGAAGATGGCCTCCAGGGTGAATTCCCCTCTCCGGCAGGGTGCCGGGAAGAGCTTCGGATCCCTCCCGATCTAGGGATGGAGATGACAGCGGCTACAGACTCTTTCGTGAATTTTTGATCGGGTACCTAGGGTTTTGGTCCCGAAGGAAATATATAAGCGGAAGGAGAGGCCTAGGGGGTGCCTGGGCTGGCCATGCCACCCCCTGACGTGACCAGGTCTGGCCCGCGCGGCCAGGTGGTGTGGTGGCCCCGTGGCTCCTCTCCGTCTCGTATTCTGGCTCCAGATAACTTCCGGTAAAATAGCAACTTTGGCTTTTGTCCCGTCCAATTCCGAGAATATTCATTTTCTGACTTTCCTAGAACCAAAAACAGTAGAACACAGGCGGCTAGCACTGTGGCTCTTTGTTAATAGGTGACGAGGGTTTAACTCATCAATGCCCATTGTTATGGACTTGGGTTTTGGAGAAGGAGGGAGCACTAGAGACATCTATCAGCTAGCAAACAAGCACACAGGGGACTCGAAGATTTACCCAGGTTCAGGCCTCGTAGAGGTCCCTACTCCTGCTTGTCTGCTCGTGGAATTATTAAAGGAATCAAAGATTACAATGGTGCATAGATGCAATCTGGTGAGGGTTGTGGAAACTAGGGTTGCGTGTGTCCTCCTCGCCGCCCCTCCTAGCCTTTATATAGATAGGCTAGGTCTCGAGTAGCAAGTCGATTCGGTTATAGGTTAGGGTTTTCACCTTTGAACTTTCTATCTTTAGCTTCTTCTTGTTCTTCAAGTAATCGAGAGTCCGCAGGTTACTCAAGTTCTTCATTTGGGCCTTCGCGACACCGTGGGCTTCTATGTATTCAGGACGTATATACAAAGCTCGAGTACCTGTAGGGTATACCCATGTCAGTAGCCCCCGAGTGTCCAGTGGAATCGCAGATTCAACTGGAGACTTTATGAAGTCTTTCGAGTGCATGACTGAGTACATTTGTGACTGCTCTGTTTATGTCATAGGGATTGTTGATGTGCGTGCCTGAGTTTAACCGATGCATCGGTATCAGTTAACTACCTTAGGGTAAAACAACGCCATCTACTCGAACTCGAGTCCCTGGACTCGAATCCGGAAGAGTGCTGGTGTAATTCGACTCAAGCCGCGGAGGTCTTACAGGAGTCGAATTCCAGTATATGGGTGTGAGCACTTGACGCGTCCGTCAAGGCATATTCGTCGTACCTGCAGGCATGGATATATTTCTAGTAGTGCGCAGCTTAATGCATTGCCAGGCCTTATTCAGGTCTTACCTTCACGCTGCAAGCGCGGCATCCGAATTTTATCATCGCGGAGATGATTCGGTAACCCAGGAGACACGGTCTCTTTGTAGGGAAAAAATTACGAGGCAGTGTCGCCATAAACTTCGAGGGTGGATGTTATCAACACATAGTACTTTGTACAAATAGTCATAGGGTGCGCGACCAATGCTCCCTATGGGAGTAGCCCCCGAGTGCCTGGTTGAGTCGAAGACTCAGGCAGGGACTAAAGAACTTTTGCGACTGCTGTCGTGTTTTATTTGCTTGTTTCAGTCGAATTTGCTTCCAGCGCACCCTATGGGAGTAACCCATGTCCATAGTCGAACCGTGCTTCGAGTGATTGGGTTTTGCTTTGGTTGTTCATGTTCCTGTAAAAGAAGAAAAAAATCGTAGGGTGCGCGACGAGCGCTCCCTATGGGAGTAGCCCCCGAGTGCTTGGTGGAGTCGAAGACTCGAGCAAGGACTAAATTAATCGAAGTCTTCTATTGCATAGTTGTTGATGACATCAGTGCTGACGATTTCATGACCTCAGTTGCCCACGTGAGCGAGTTTGACGGGACGTGACGAGTGGTGGGTCCCACTTCCTGACTCTGATTTGACTGGGCGTGTGTAATCTTTATTTTAACCGAGCCTCCTCGATTTCCGCGCGTAATGGGAGTAGTGGGGGGACGGTTCACATTTCAGCTCCTCCATGTGTCAAGCACGATGAATGCCACGGGTCCAGTAGGGTTTTTCTGAGCTGTTGGATTGCATCTTCCAAGGGTTAAGTAGTGACGCTGCGATGGTAATTTTCTCATCTGCCTTCATTCATCCTTTGCCTTCATCACCATTGCTGCTGCTCCTCTGCTTTCTCTGCTCTCTTTTTCTTCCGTGGCGCTGGACCAGCTCTGCACGTTTCCCAGCTACTTCCTCTGGTCGCATCGCCGTCGTGCAATGGGGAAGAATAAAGGAGGTGCTGCGGTCAATTACGCGGCTACCGCTGCTGTGGTGAAGAAGAAGGGCGGCTCCACCGCTGCAGGCACCAGCACTGCCGCCGGCGGGAAGAAGAAGGGCACGGGAAACCGCGTCACGAATGGCGCGTGGCATCCATCCGTCATCAAGTCATCTGATCTTCGTCTTCTTCGCCAAGACGGAGTGTTGTCCACCGCAGTTGCCGACGCGCGCGTCCCCGGCGGCGAGGTAATTCCCTCTCCTCCTGCCGGTTTTTGAGTGATGTTCCTAGCATTCATCATTCGCGGCCTCTCTTTGCCCCTGCATCCTTTCTTCAGGGGCCTTCTTTGTTTTTAGGGCTCCAGCTCCATCAGCTGTCCCCCAATTCCATCCTCCATGTAGCTTGCTACATCACCCTCTGCGAGTGCTGGCTCGGGACCGAGCCGCATTTCGGTCTCTTCAAGCGCCTCTTCAAATTGAAACGCCAATCGGCATCTGAAACCATAGTCTACGATGTAGGCGGCTGCGGAATCCATGTTGATCCATCCGCCACATACTTCGACATCAAGCTGATGATGTCTGTCCAAGGGTGGAGGGACAAGTGGTTCTACGTTCGCGACCAGAAGGCCGATGGAGACCACTTCAGACTCGTGCTCTTCAACCCCTCGACGCCATGCAAGAGGAGGCGCTCCTGGAAGAATGTGGTTATGCCCGGCCAGTCCATGGAGACAGATGTGCTGTACGAGCGCGTCTGCGACCTCGAGAGTCGCATAGGAAAAGAGGAAGGAGGTTGCGCACTCGTTCGCACATGGCTGCGTCGTCGCGTCCAGCCCCTGCATGCCAGAGTCCACCCCATGTTTCAGTGGGCTAGCGCTGACGATGCCACTCGCGTGTCTGCCGATGGCATGTCCACGAGTGAGGTACATAAAAGGGTTCGACTGGTGACCAAGTACACCGTCAAGGATGTGCTCCCTAGTGAACCAGTCGTTCCTCCGTTCGACGCTTCTAACCCTCCTCCTGAGGTACAATTGTGCTACGTAGTAGCTTAGTTTGTTGATTGCTTCTTTGCTATTTCTTTGCTTTGTGCTGAATTGTGGTCTGTATGCAGGATTGGGTGGTGTCACCCTGTATGCCCCCTCTTCCTGAGGGGGTTATCCCTCGCGAAGCCTTGGAAGAGGACGAGTCAGAGTCGACCGTCCTATCCGATGTGGAGGAGGAAGCCCTGAGTCGGGTAGTCCGGATACTCGCAAGCGTTCGCGTAGTAAGGATTCTGATGTGTCGTCTCCTTCGACTCCGGAAGGTGCAGGCGTTGGTGCGGAGTCGCCAATCCCTGCCATTCCTATGAGCGCCGTGGCGCCATCTTCTCGCAAGAAGATGCGACTGCCAAAGGAGTCCTCGTCAGAGTCGGGGGAACTAACCTTTGACTTTGATAAGTTTGATTGGTAAGTATTCGATTTGTCCTTTTTGATTCTCCACTGGCTTTGCCTTGTCCTTGATGTTGGTTTTGTCTTGTAGTCAAGAGGTGTCGTCATCTTCTAGCGATGTCCAATTTTTGAAAGAATCAGGAGTCGCAACCTCAAGGGACAAGAAAGAGGTCGAGCGTGCTCCTTCCCCTCCATTGGTGGCCCACTCCGGGCACAACTCTTCCAGCTCTCCGCATGAAGGGGAGCATCGAATGGTTGCCCGGATGACTGCACACCAATCGACTTCGGAGTCATTGGAGGATCATGTAAGTGTAGGATTTCTTCTTTTGATGTTGTAGTCGCTATTATCTATAGCTTCTGCTTATCCTTTGTTGTGTGATAACTCCTTGTGAAGGAATCCGCTCACTTGGCGGAGCAAGTGCTTGCGATGGGCCGCCCGCATGCAATGCTAGAGACGCGTCATCGCGTGGTCGAAAGTAAGTGTTCTTCACTTCTCCTTCTTCTCCTTTTTATGTAGTCGACTGATAGTCAATCCCTTTTGTTTTGTAGCTGAACATAATGCCCTTCTGCGCGATGCTGCCACCATGGAAAAGACACTCGCCGCGGCTGTGAAGGGTCATGATGAGGCAATCGCGGCGCGTGACGAGGCATAGAGGCGTGAAGAGGATCTGCGTGCCTCCATCGCGGCTAGGGAGAAGTTGTTCGAACAACAGCTTTTCTCGATTGCCAAGGCCCTCTTAGGTACCTTGCTTGGATATCATTATCATTTTCTGTTCGATTTTTTGCCGTTGGCGCTGATTTTTGTGTCCATGTGTGGATTTATGTACAGATGCTGGCGATTTGAGCTTCGACCCTCAAGCCCTCCACCGTGACGATGCCTTGGCGGGTGCGCTTTCAGCAGTCGAGGACTGCAGCGCCGCTGTTCAGGATCTGCTCTCCAAGGCCAAGGGCATGCTCAGTCGCCTCCGGGAGGAGTTGATGCCCAAGGCTGAGCTAATTGAGAACATGAATGAGCTGGTGGAGTCTCTCGCCGGGGGTGTTCCTGCAAGCTTCAAGAACTCGCACCGTGCGGCTGGCGCGTCAATGTCACTCGCCATGGTGCAGGCCCACAGAGTCAAGGTTGATCCTGCGGTTTGAGGCGATGCCGTTAGCGTGACGCCAGGTAGTCTTTGCTCCTTCACATGCTGTGGCAAATATGGGTCGCAGCTGATTAACACAGTTGCGAAGTACTCTGAGGAGCTGCAGCGAGCCAAGAAGGCGGCAAAGGCTGCGACATCAGGGGCTGGCGGAAAGTCAGTGGCATCTGATACCGCCACGGACTCGATGAAGCCCCCGAAGCCGTCTAAGTCGAAGAAGCCAATTGCTCCTTAGTAGCTTTGTAATAGTTGATTAGTTTATCCCTTTTGTCAAGAACATGCCTTTGGCGAGTGTATCTACTGATACTTTTTCCAAACTTGAATGCACTTGAATGTTTTGTCTGTGTGTCGATTTGATCTTCTTATTTGCTTCTTGATTGGCTTGTGGTAGGGTACATCAAGTGATCCTTTGAGGGAACCTCAGGACTCGCCGCCCCTTGATGATACTTTGGCACCACCGCGCTCTAGGGTGGATGAGTTGTCGCTGCTTTCACGACTGCGTGACCGCGTGAAGCAGTTGGAGCATGAATTGCCCGTGCTCCGTGGTAACGCGGATGTATGGAAGTCAAAGGCAGAGAAAGCCACCGCCCGAGAGCAGTATCTGCTGGGGGAGATGACGCAACTGGGCGACCAATTTAAGTGTTAGTTTGCTTACTCTTATCTTTTCCTTGTAGTCACTCACAATGGTGTGCTGTCCTTATGCTTCCGTTGTTGCTTTCTATAGTTGTCAGCATGCTCCATCTGTAGGATGAGAAGGATAGGATTGCTATTCGTATGCATGATCTGACCCAAGAGCAACTTCAGGAGACTGGATACTTCTGGGTGGATCATGACCGTGCGATTGCGCTGGCGACCCTGCAGGATCGTGCGTCACGAGTGCTGCACTTTCTGAAGAAGTCGCAGTCATGCTTAAAGAACATTTATCGGACGATGTTTCCGCTGGATGTTGCTCCATCAAGCCTGCTGGCCCTTCTCGCCAAGTTCCAAGACCTAGTTGCGGTTCGCGAGTGTGTAAGGCAACAGTTGGTGGTTGGTGCCAAGGCCGCTCTGTCGCTGGTGCGACTGCATAGGCCGGATGTAGACGTTGCGGCAATTGCGACTGGGCCACCTGCGCCACCAGCAGGTTCTGTTTGGAATATGGTGCCGCACTATCAGGCAGTGGATCGCCCAGCAGAGGAGATCGTCGATTTCTTCGAGGAGCAGACCAACGTTCTTTTGTTGCAGTAGTAGATTAATTTGTATCCTGCACATAAGTGTACCAATGTTGTAAAGTTCGTATATATGTTGTGTATAATTGACTGTCGATTATGTATAAAGGGCTTGTTAGCATGTGAGTGCGTTGCACTATGCGACTCCTTTTCGTTAGCCTGACCATGTGCTTATCTCAGTCCCTTGTCAACCTGTCAGGTGCGTTGCAACTGGGTTGATGTTGTGTCAAGGGTTTCGATTGATGTGCCAGCTACTCAGGATGTCGCATTTTAGTTCGTAGAACAGATGTGTGTTGGGAGGCGCAGCCCCCCGAGTGGATAAGTTATGGAAAAATAAAGGAGAACACAGAGTTTTGGGGCACTTAGCTTTATTTATTCATGAGACAGTACGAAGTACAATGCTTGGCTCAGTAGCCTTAGCTGAGTGCCTTATTTGTGATGTAAAAGTAAAAACGACTAAGGGTAGAAGCGTCACAGCTGCGCGACGTTCTAGGGGTTGGAGTATGCGACTCCTGTCTCTAGATCTTGAAGGCGATAGGCGCCACCTGGGATTACTTCTGTAATCACGTATGGTCCTTCCCAGGGGGACTCGAGCTTGAGATGTCCTTGCTGCTTTAGTCGCAGGACTAGGTCGCCTTCGACGAAGGATCTGGGGCGTAGCCTCCTACTGTGGTAGTTGCGCAGGTTCTGCTGGTAGATCGTTGATCTTTCCGCGGCGATTTCCCTTGCCTCATCAAGGAGATCTACGGAGTCTTCTAGTGCAAGGGATGACTCCTGCTCGCTGTAAGCAACCACACGCAGTGCCTTGTACTGTACTTTGGCGAGCAGCACCGCTTCGGCCCCGTGCACCATAAAGAACGGGGTGTAGCCTGTAGCACTGTTTGGAGTTGTGCGTAGGCTCTAGAGTACTGATTGCAGTTCATCTGGCTAGCAACCCGTGGCTTGTTTGAGTGGCCGGAGGAGTCGCTTCTTGATGCCGCCGCAGACGAGACCGTTCGCCTTTTCAACCTGACCGTTGGTCTGTGGATGTGCTACCGAGGCATAGATGATGTTGATTCCCAGATTCTCATAGAATTCTTGGACCTCCTTGGATGTGAAGTTTGTTTTATTGTCTGTGATGATGTTGTGCGGCACTCCAAAGCGGAAGACGATGGACTCGAAGAACTTGACCACACTGTCCCCTGATTGATTGGTCGTTGGCATGGCCTCTATCCACTTGGTGAACTTGTCGACTGCCACCAGGAGATAGACGTAACCTCCTCGGGAGGATTTGAGGAGTTTGCCGACCATGTCGAGTCGCCATTGCGCGAAGGGCCAGGCCAATGGGATTGGCCGGAGCTCTGTGTCAGGTGCGTGCGGCTTTTCCACGAATCGTTGACACGCTTTGCATTTCTGGACGATGTCCTTGGCGTCGCGCATGGCCGTAGGCCAGTAGAACCCAGCTCGCGGAGCTTTGGCCACGAGGGCGCGACTGCCAGCGTGGTGTCTACAGGTTCCCTCATGGATGTCGAGGAGGACAGCTCTTCCATCAGCCGTGGAGACGCATCGCTGGAGTACTCCTGTGATGCTGTGCTTTTATAGTTCATCGTTGATAACAGCAAATGCCTTGGATCGCCGCGCGATGTGCCGTGCATCAGTCGGGTTGTCCGGTAGCCTTTTGCTGAGGAGGTACGTGATGTACGGCTGAGTCCAAGATGATTTGATCATCATGATGCTCATTGGTCCTTCGAGTCCTGTGTCCAGCTCTAGGTCGTCGAGTGTCATTGGCTCATTGGGTGGCACAGCCCCCGAGTCCGTTGTTGTGCTTGTTTTCTTCTCTGCTGCCTTTGGCTTGATGGAGCGTTCGCAGATGCGCTCGAGAAATACCCAAGGTGGTATAGGGGCGCAGGTAGAGCCTATGTTGGCGAGTGCGTCCGCCTCTTCATTGCTTTCGCGGCCTACGTGTCGCAGCTCACAGCCGTCGAAGTCCCCTTCGAGTGTGTCGTAGAGGTCGCGGTAGGCGATCATGTTGTCGTTTAGTGCGTCGCACTCATGCATTGTTTGGTTGACGACCAGCTTGGAGTCGCTGTAAATAATGAACCTTTTGGCGCCGCATGCTTTTGCCATCCTCATCCCGTGTAGCAGGGCCTCGTATTCAGCTTCGTTGTTGGAGGCGGTGAACTGCATTCATAGGATGTACTTTAGCTTGTCCCCTTGAGGTGATGTCAGTATGACACCTGCGCCTGCTCCGTCCTTCTGCTTGGATCCATCGAAGTGCATTGTCTAGAGGTAGGACATATCTGGTTTGTCAAGGAGCTGGTTCTCCATCCAGTGCACGAGGAAGTCAGGAAGAACTTGCGACTTGATTGCGTCACGCTTTTCGTATGTAATGTCTCGTGGAGACAATTCTATTCCTCAAAGCGCGACTCGTCCCGTGGCGTCGGGGTTATTGAGGATATGCCCCAACAAGGCGTCGTTGACCACCACGATTGGGTGTTCTTGGAAGTAATGGCGCAGTCGTCAGGCGGTCATGAAGACGCCGTACGCCAGCTTCTGGTAGTGCGGGTACCACTGTTTTGTTGGCGTGAGGACCTCGCTGAGGTAGTATACCGGGCGCTGTACCCCATGGACCTTGTTTTCTTCGGCTCGCTCGACGACGAGCACCGTGCTGACCACCTGGTTGGTGGCGGAGATATATAACAACAATGGTTCCCTTTCTCGTGGGGTCACTAGTACTGGCGAGGTGGATAGCATGCGCTTGAGGTCTTCGAATGCTTCCTGCGCTTCGTTGGTCCACTCGAACTTTTCATCTTTGCGGAGGAGTTGGTAGAAGGGCAGTGCCTTTTCACCCATCCGACTGATGAATCGACTGAGGGCCGCGATTCGCCCAGCCAGCTGTTGAACGCCCCTTATGTTTTTCGGCTTCTCCATGGCCAGTATGGCTTTTATTTTATTCGGGTTTGCCTCGATTCCCCTCACGGAGATGAGGTACCCGAGTAGTTGCCCAGATGGGATGCTAAAGGCGCATTTGTCCGGATTGAGCTTGACCCGGTAGCGGTTGGCGAAGGTTTCGTGCAAATCGTCGGTTAGGGAGGCTTCCTCCTTGGTCTTGATTACTATGTCGTCGACATAGACTTGAATGTTGCGACTAAGTTGTTCCTTGAGGCAAGCCTGCATGCACCGCTGGTAGGTGGCTCCCATGTTCTTTAGCCTGAAGGGCATTGTGTTGTAGCAGAACACACCAAAGGGCGTTGTAAACGATGTTTTCTCTTGATCTTCCTCCTTCATTCGAATCTGATTATAGCCTGAGTAGGCGTCGAGGAAGCAGAGGCGCTCGCATCCTGCGGTGGAGTCGATGATCTGGTTGATGCGCGGCAATGGGAAGTGGTCCTTTGGGCAGTGGTTATTCAGAGAGGTGAAGTCCACGCACATCCGCAGGATATCCGTGTCCTTTTTTGGTACCAGCACCGTGTTGGCGAGCCAAGTGATTTCCTTGATATCGCGTATGAATTTGGCATCGAGGAATCTGCCAACTGCCTTCGCCCGTGGCTCAGATAATCGCCAGATTGTTTGCTTGACTGGCCTTGCGTCTAGGTTGACGTTGAGTGCGTGCTCGGCGAATTCACAGGAACTCTGGCATGTCCGCGCAGACACCAGTAAAATTTCCTAGTGCTCATGGAGGAATTCGACGAGCGCGAGTTCCTATGCGGGACTCAAGTTGTTGGCGATGAGGGTCGTTTTGGCAGGATCCGATGGGTGGACTTGTACTTTCTTTGTGTGCACTGATGAGTCGAAAGATAGGTCAGGCGAGCTTGGCCGGCTTAGGGGAGGCAGACTGTTGTCTGTCGACTCCTTTAGTCTCGCGAGTTCTTCCTGCATGCCGAAGGACTAGGAAATTTTGTTGAATTCCCTATCGCAACTGTCAGACCTCTCGAAGCTCCCGTTGACTGTGATAACGCCATTGGGACCTGGCATTTTCATCTGTAGGTAGGCGTAGTGTGGTACTGCCATGAACCTAGCGAACACAACGCGTCCGAGGATGCAGTGGTACTGTGAGGGTCAGTCGACGACCACAAAGTCGATGCGCTTGCGCCGAAAGATTTTCGGCATGCCGAAGATGACGTCGAGGTTGATTTTGCCCAGGGGATACACGCCCTTGCCTGGGATGATGCCGTGGAATGTTGTGTCTGAGGCTTCTAAGCAGCTCAGAGGGATCCTCATTGCTCGCAAGGTACTCGCGAATATAAGGTTGATGCCACTTCCGCCGTCCATGAAGACGCGGCTCATGTCGAAGCCTCCAATTTGTGCCTCGAGTACGAGGGGACAATGGCCTGGACGAGGTACTTGAGGCAGATGATCGCGTTTGTCGAAGGTGATGCAGGACTCGCTTCCGCTGAGGTACTCAGTGGTACATGGTGGCGAGTGTGTGGCCAAGTTGACTTGGCGAGTGATGGCCTTCTGTACTCGATTCGAGGGGCGTCCCTTTTGGATCATCATGGTACCCATGGCCCGTGGGTATGGCTCGCCTCCGTGGTGCTGGTCCAGCGCAGCTCCATTTGGGGGTGGTCTGGGTGGTGGTGGCGGAGCTCCATGTGCTACGGCGCCAGGGGTAGCCCCGTAACCCCTTTCGACTGCGTTGCGATTCATCCGAACCAGTCCCTCATGTAATTTGAGGAACTCGCGGCAGTCCTTGAGGAGGTGGCTGGACTTCTTCTTTCCATCATGCTTGTCGATGTAGAAGTGCACCGTGCATGGCCTGAACAGTTTTTCTTCGATGGATGTCGCGGGTGCCTCATCACGGTTGCGGTGTTGCCACACTTGCGTGGTTTTCCCGGAGTCACGGTATCCACCACTGCGGTATCTGCTGTTACGGTTATCGTCGTGTCTGTCGGCGTAGCCAGCTGCGACCATGCTGACGTCGTCGTGGTCATTGTAGATGCGCATACGGTGTTTGCCTCGGTGGTCGCGTCTGTGCTCGAGTTCTGCCTCCTCGTCGGAGTGAACGCGATTTTTCACCGAATCTTCTCCATCGGCCCATCGATTCGCGATTTCCATCAAGTGGTCAATGGTCTTGGGCTTTGATCGGCCCAGCTGTTCCCTAAGCTCTATGCGGCGGACGCCGCCATTGAATGCGTCAATCGCGCGATCCTCCGAGATGTTCTCTGCGGAGTTCTTGATGATGGACCACCTTTGGATGTAGGAGCACAGCGATTCGCCCGATCTTTGCTGGCAGCATCTCAGCTCTTCGATTGATGCAGGCCGCTTGTATGTGCCCTTGAAGTTGTGCACAAAGCTGTAAACCAGCTCATCCCAACTGCGAATGGATCCATGTGGGAGGTTGTTGAGCCATGCTCGGGCGGCGCCTTGCAGCTGTAGCTGTAAGCATTGCATGGCCATGCTTCGACTGCCTCCGTGGAGTCTGACGAAGGAGATGTGGTCCTCCAACCAGATCTTTGGGTCTTGTAGGCCATCAAACTTCGGGTTCTCCGATGGGAGTTTGAACCCCTTGGGCATTCACTTCTGCCTGATGGACCTGCTGAAGCATCTGGTGTCGCAGAGCTCCACGTCTTCCTCTTCCGAGTCAGTCGACCGAGCATGTCGCGCCCTTGATTTGTTGATCTTGCGCTGCGTGATGTCATCACGCGCGTCGTAGTCGTGGTCGTGTCACCGTGAGCGACGACATCGAGACAGGTCGTGACTGTCATCATTGGATGAGGGCGAGGAGTAGTGCTTTGCTAGCGCTTTGCCTCTATTTGGCTCCGGTGTTGGCTCCTTATCAAGGGCGGCCTCGATTAATCCCAAGCCTGCGCTCGTAGATCGGTGCATGGCGGCTCGAGGATCTCCAACTAGCGGCTGGTTATTGAGGAGGTACATGGTGGCCGCTGTAACTGCAGCTTGCGACATCTTTGGGACCACATTGCCCCATGTGTCAACCGTCATGGAGCTGAAGTCGAGGACCTTTGCAGCCTCTATGCGTTCTTGTTCAGTGAGATGGGCCATCCGAGATCGCCTCTTGTTTGCGAGGTACTCGTTGCCTTTTGAGGAGGATCCTCCGTGGGAGGAGAGCCCAGCACGTCGAAGACTTGATTCATCTGCCGCTCTTTTGCGTGCTTCGAGTTGCACGATTGTTTGTGCTTGGCGCTTACATTCCTCCTTCAGGAGCCAATGGTAGCCCATCAAAAGTTCCTGCGAGGAACCGGGGGGTAGAGGGTTGCCCCGTAGGGCCTCGCGGCAGCGAGCCCATTCAAGCTCATTGAGCCTGACCACGACACATTCGCCGGTCTGCTCGTTGGTTATGGTTGGAGGTTCGATTGCTCCTCCATTATTGACGGGGGTGCGATTGCCACCATTGCCGCTGTTGCCACCGTTGTCGCCATTGCCACCGAGAGGCGGGTCGGTTTCGTTACCGTGATTGCCCATGTTGTCGCGGTTGGCGGAGGTATCGCTTGCGTTGATGACGGTGCACATGAAGTGATTGGGGAAGCTGCTGCTTCCACAGCTCTCAGATCCGGAGCCGTAGGCTCCATCTTCAGTGACCAGGTCTCTTAGATCGGAGTCGCGACTGTTGTCGCTAACCGTGTTCTTGACTGTTGTCGGGGCGTTGAGCTCACTAAGGGTGCCGATCGATGGAGGGAACCATGATGCTGGGGAAATCGACGGCACCGTCGGCTGGTTAGGCATGCGGAGCGTGCCCATCCGACCAACTTGGAAGGGGAAGCTCCCTATTGCCAGGCTGATCTCGTCTCCCACGGACTCAAAAGCCCGGCGAGTGGCTGGCGTGTGGACGGTGAAGTCGAACGCGCCGAAGAGCTGGCGAATCTCCGCTGTTGCGGAGTTGTAGATCGTGGTTGATGGGGCCGAAGAAGCCGCAACATCAGCACTCCCAATTCCCACAGACGGCGCCAATTGATGAGGGTTTAACTCATCAATGCCCATTGTTATGGACTTGGGTTTTGGAGAATGAGGGAGCGCTAGAGACATCTATCGGCTAGCAAACAAGCACACAGGGGACTCAAAGATTTACCTAGGTTCAGGCCTCGTAGAGGTCCCTACTCCTGCTTGTTTGCTCGTGGAATTATCAAAGGAATCGAAGATTACAATGGTGCGCAGATGCAATCTGGTGAGGGTTGTGGAAACTAGGGTTGCGCGTGTCCTCCTCGCCCCCCCCTCCTAGCCTTTATATAGATAGTCTAGGTCTCGAGTAGCAGGTCGAGTCGGTTACAGGTTAGGGTTTTCCCCTTTGAACTTTCTATCTTTAGCTTCTTCTTGTTCTTCAAGCAATCGAGAGTCCGCAGGTTACTCGAGTTCTTCATCTGGGCCTTGGCGACACCGTGGGCTTCTATGTATTCAGGCCGTATATACCAAGCTCAAGTACCTGTAGGGTATACCCATGTCAATAGGTTAGTCCAAGAAATCATATGAAAAGTACTCCAAAGTGTGGACAAAACACAAGAAAGTAGATAAAACCAAGCATGGAACATCAAAAATTATAGATACATTTGCAATATATCACCGGTTTTGCTGAAAACAAAGGATTAAACGTATCGAGTGGAAGAAAGTAATAGTTTGCACAAAGTAAACACAAAGCAGTAAACAATTGATTGTAGATTGATAGTAAAAGAAAGGACCGGGGTCCATTGTTCACTAGAGGTGGCTCTCCTTAAGATAGATAACATGCTGGGTGAACAAATTACAGCGGGGCAATTGACAAACATCGAGAAAGCATACAAGCATATACTACTCATCTTGACTCCTTTGAGATTCGATTGGGCATTACAACATTATACATAAACCGCCATCCAACTGCATCTATGACTAATAATCTACCTTCAGGTTATCATCCGAACCCCCTCTAGTATTAAGTTGCAAGCAACGGATAATTGCATTACGAATTGCGTGTAAAGTAAACAATACGATTGTTCTATGAACAAAGGATTGTTGTTTTCTCCCTAGTAGCAACAACACATCTAGTACCTTAGCGATTTCTGTCACTTCCCCAGATTACTAGAGGCATGAACCCACTATCGAGCATAAATACTAACTCTTGGAGTTGCTAGCATCTACTTGGCCAAGATAGCTACTAACAACGGAAAGCATGCAAGATCACAAATAACAAAGACATGATAGAATCAATAATCAATCTGAAATAGCATCTCAATATCCATCGGATCGCCGCAAACACAACATGTAGGAATTACAAATAGGTGATCTTGATCATGAACGAAGCTCACAAGATCTAAGCATGATAGCACAAAGGAGGAGAACCAGCCATCTAGCTACTACATGGACCCGTAGTCCAGAGATGAACTACTCATGCATCACACCGGAGGCTTGCATGATGATGAAGAAGGCCTCCAGGGTGAATTCCCCTCTCCAGCAGGGTGCCGAGAAGAGCTTTAGATCCCTCCCGATCTAGGGATGGAGATGACGACGGCTACAGACTCTTTCGTGGAATTTTGATCGGGTACTTAGGGTTTCCGTGTCAGAGGTAACTTATAGGCGGAAGGAGAGGCCGAGGGGTGCACAGGCGGCTAGACCACCCCTGGCGCTGGGCCAGGCCATGTGGCCGGTGGTGTGGCGGGCTGCCCCTCTCTCTCGTATTCTAGCTCAGTGTCCCTCGGTGAAAACTGACCGCTTTTGTCGTGTCCAATTCCAATAATATTCATTTTCGACTTTTCCGAACCAAAAGCAGTAGAAAAGCAGGCGGTGGCACTTGTGGCTCTTGTTAATAGGTTAGTCCAAGAAATCATATGAAAAGTACTCCAAAGTGTGGACAAAACATAACAAAGTAGATAAAACCAAGCATGGAACATCAAAAATTATAGATACATTTGCAACGTATCAGCAATCCTTACATATCAACTTGGGAAGCCGAGGAAACTCACGGAACACTATCCATACCATGGGATACGTCCTACGAGATCATGTCCCTTAATAGCGCAGCAATTCGATTGATGTCGATTGTGTCTGTTGTGGTTATGAGGATGACGTACGTAGTAGTTGCTGGCAAATCATCCATATACGGAGTTCCTCCCACACATACATAGTTGAGAATGTTCATGATAATAATCTTTATCTTAGATCTTTACAATACTAGTGGTGTATCCGCTACTCCCTGAGAACGTTTTTTCCCTATTGCAGTTATAATCTCTCTTACATACACGATACTTACTTTCTGTATTAAGTTACTTTGCGTTACTTTACTATTGCTCATATACCCAAAACCCAAAAACACCTTTTTCCACAATACTTGCATTTTATCTTGTTACTTAGAACTTTATCTAGAATTTCCATTGTAATATTTATTCCAAGAGTTATTAGACTTCAGACTCCTACTCCCTGTGGGATCAATATCTTTATTTCGAAACTAGCTACAAACGATCTGTGCTCATACAGTCATCACCACGCAAGTGTGGCAACCGTACCAGAGACGAAGCACCTGGAATGTCCATCCAGGAAAAGTTGGTTGGCCCTTGCAACGTCCACTACTACATCGACAAGCATGATGACAAGAATAAATCCAGTCACCTCCTCAAGGACTGTCGCCAGTTCCTAAAGCTCCACGAAGGCCTCGTCCAGATGAGTCGCGACGCGATAAATCAGCGGTACGGAGCTGCCCCAGGCGCCATCACCCATGGAGCACCACCACCACTACCCACGGGACCTGCACAGCCTGCGGCTGTGCCGGTACAAAACAACGGAGGCGAGCAGTATCCACGCCCACTCGGGAACATGGATATGATCCATAAAGGGCGACCGTCCAACAGGACGCAGAAGTCTATCACTCGACAAATTAACTTGGCCATACACTCTTATTACCTTAGTGGATCGTAGTGTTGTATTACCTTCGACAGAAAGGACCACCCGCCCAGCGTACCTCGTCCAAGCCATGCTCCCTGGTGCTCGAGGCTCAGATCAGTGCATTCGAGATGAGTCGAGTCTTCATGGACGGTGGCATTGGAATCAACCTGATGTTCGCCAGCACTCTGCGCTCCATGCGAATCCCCCTCTCCTGCTTGGAGGAATCCGAGACAACCTTCCACAGCATTGTCCCAGGAAAGGGTGTTTACCCCTTTGGCAAAATAAATCTAGACGTAATCTTCGGCACGCCTGCCAACTTCTGACAGGAACGCCTCGAATTTGAAGCCGTTGACTGGCCCTCATAGTACCACACTATCCTCGGGCGCGCCACGTTCGCGAGGTTCATGGCGGTCCCGCACTACGCTTGCTTGTAGATGAAGATGCCAGGGCCCAACGGTATCAATACCGTCATCGGAAGCTTCGAAAAATCGGATAGCTGCGACGGGGAATTCAATAGAATCTCCCAAATCTTTGGTATGCATGAAGAGCTTGCGAGGCTCAAGGAGTCGACAGACAATAATCTTCCTCCGGTGAGCAAGCAGAATGCACCCGACCAGTCCTTCGACTCGTCGGTGAACACCAAGGCGGTCTAGGTCCATCCAACGGACCCGACCAAGATGTCCCTCATCGCCAACAACTTGAGTTTCACATAGGAACTTGCGCTCGTCGAATTCCTCCGTGAGCACTGGGAAATCTTTGCCTGGTGTCCTGTGGACATGCCAGGAGTTCCCAGGGAATTCGCCAAGCACGCACTCAACATAATTCTAGAGGCAAGACCAGTTAAGAAGTCGATGTGTCGACTATCGGAGCCAATGCTAAAGCGGTCGGCATAGAAGTCAACAGACTCCTCGACACCAATTTTATACAAGAGATCAAGGAAAGAACCTGGGTAGCTAACCTTGTGCTTGTTCCAAATAAAGACATAGAGATCCTACGGATGTGCATGGACTTCACCTCCCTCAACAAATATTGTCGCAAGGACCACTTCCTATTGCCGCGGATCGATCACATAATCGACTCCACCGCAGGATGCGAGCGCCTCTGCTTCCTCGATGCCTACTCAGGCTATCACCAGATTTGAATGAAGGAAGAGGATCAGGAGAAGACGATGTTCATTATGCCCTTCGGCATCTACTTCTACACTTCAATGCTTTTCAGGATGAAGAACGCAGGAGCCACCTATCAGCGGTGTATGCAAGCCTACTTGAAGAGCCAACTTGGTTGAAACATCCAAGTATACGTCGACGACATCATTGTTAAGACACAAAAAGAGGCTATGCTCATCGACGATCTCCACGAGACCTTCCAAAACCTTAACCGATATCGGATCAAGCTGAATCTAGAGAAGTGCGCCTTTGGCATACCATCTAGACAATTACTCGGGTACCTCATATCCGCTAGGGGAATCGAGGCCAACCCAAAGAAAATCAAAGCCATACTGGCCATGGAGAAGCCGAAGAACATCAAGGGCGTCCAGCAGCTAGGTGGGCGAATCATGGCGCTCAGTCGATTCATCAGTCGAATGGGCAAAAAGGCGCTACCGTTCTACCAGCTCCTCCGCAAAGCCGAGAAGTTTGAGTGGACGCACGAAGCACAAGAGGCATTCGAAGACCTCAAGCGCCCGCTCTCCTCATCGACTGTGCTAGTTACTCCCAAGGAAAAGGAGCCACTATTGCTCTACATCGCCGCCACCAACCAAGTGGTCAGTACGGTCCTGGTGGTGAACGAGCTGAAGAAGGAAAAATACACGGGGTGCAATGCCCAGTATACTACCTCAGTGATGTATTAACACCAACAAAGCAGCGGTACCCGCACTACCAGAAGTTGGCTTACGGTGTCTTCATGATAGCACAACGACTATGCCACTACTTCTAGGAGCACCCTATAATCGTGGTGAATGACACACCGCTAAGCCACATCCTCAATAACCCTGACGCTACGGGGTGAGTTGCCCTTTGGGGTATCGAGTTATCTCCGCGAGATATCACGCACGAGCGGTGAATGGATATCAAGTCACAGGTTCTACTAGACTTCCTTCTACACTGGATGGAAAACTAGCTGCCAGATACACCAGACCTGTCCAATCTCCGGACAATGCACTTCGACGGGTCCAAGCGCAAGGAAGGAGCTGGTGCAGGCGTCATCCTATGGTCCCCCAAGGCGACAAGATGTGGTACATCCTATAGATGAAATTCTGCGCATCTAACAATGAGGCAGAATACGAGGCACTGGTCCATGGGATGCGGATGGCAAAGGCCTACGGCGGCACAAGGCTAATTATCTATGGTGACTCCAACCTCGTGGTGCAAAAAACCATGAACGCATGTGAGACACTGAGCGACAACATGGTCGCGTACCGCGACCTCTACAACACACTCGAAGGAGACTTTCATGGCTGCGAGCTGCGACATGTGGGCCGCAAAAGCAACGAGGAGGCCGACACACTTGTCAACATAGGCTCCACCCATCCCCCGGTACCACCAGGCGTCTTCCTCGAGCAGATCTATGAATGCTCCGTTAAGCCGAAGACTATTGTAGGGCCACCCGACGTCGCAACGCACTCGAGGGCTGCGCCACCTGAAGAAGATGAGGGATCCAGCGATGAAGAACAGGGGCATGCACCCGAAGGACCTATGGAGGTCATGCTAATCGAGTCGTCCTGAATGCAGTTGTACGTCCCATACCTGCTCACCAAGAAGCTGCCAGACAATCCAACGCACGCACGACACATCCCCCGATGCTCCAAGGCCTTCACTATAATCAACGTCGGACTGTACAATCGCAGCATCACGGGCGTCCTCCAGAGATGCGTCACCAATGGTGATGGATGAGGAATCCTCCTTGAAATCCATGAAGGCACCTGCGGGCATCACATCGGCAGCCGCGTCCTTGTCACCAAGGCTCTACAAGCAGGATTTTACTGGTGAACCGCAATGTGCGATGCGAAGGACATCGTCCAAAGGTGCAATGCTTGCCAGCGGTTCGTAGATAAGTCGCACACACCAGGAGCGGAGCTTAGGTCCATACACGTGGCTTGGCTGTTTGCACAATGGGGGCTCGACATGGTCGGCAAACTGCCAAAATCATGGCTGGGAGGATACACTTTCCTCCTTGTCTTAGTCGACAAGTTCACCAAATGGGTTGAAGCCATGCCAGTCAAGAACCAGACAGGAGCTACCGCTGTCAAATTCTTTGAGTCCATCGTCTTCAGGTTCAGAGTGCCTCACAACATCATCACCGACAACGGGACGAACTTCACCTTAAAGGAGTTCTAGGAATTCTACGAATAACTAGGAAGCAACATCAGTTACGCCTCTATGGTGCACCCTCAGACCAACGGTCAAGTCGAAAAGGCTAACAACCTCGTCTGCAACAGCATCAAGAAAAGTCTCCTTTAACCACTCGAGCAAGCAGCTGGATCTTGGCCCGATGAAGTGCCCTCTATGCGATGGAGCCTGCACACAACACCAAACAATGCCATGGGTTACACGTCGTTCTTCATGGTGCATGGCGCTAAGATGGTGCTTACAGCTGAGGTACGCTACAAGGATCCGTGGGTCGTCGCCTACAATGAGGCGGAGTCCATGACCGCACTCAAAGATTCCGTCGATCTCCTCGACGAAGCACGTGACATTGCGGCGGAAAGATCAATGATCTACCAGTAGAGCCTCTGAAACTACCATAGTCGATGGCTACGTCCAAGATCCTTCGTCGAAGGAGATCTTGCCCTACGTCTGAAGCAGAAGGGGCACCTCAAATTCGAGTCCCCATGGAAAGGGCCGTACATGGTCACCGAAGTCATCCCAGGTGGTGCCTATTGCTTGAAGAACGTAGAAAGTGTAGTCGAATACTCCAACCCCTAGAACGTCACGCAACTATGACGATTCTATCCCTAGATGTTTTTTACTTTACAATAAGGATACTCAATCAGGCTACTTAGTCAAACATTGTACCTCCTGATATTCTACGAATAAATAAAGCTAAGTGCCCAAACTCTGAGTCTTTTATGTTATATTTTACTTTTCATCTCGCACTCCGGGGCTGTGCCTCCTTGACGACCTTATCACTTTTACAAACTCACACCGCAATGACCCGAGTAGCTAATTGTACTGTTGATCGAACCCTTGATAGCCCCAACCCAGCTGCACGCAACTAACAGGTTGGAAAGGTGCTGAGATATGCACGCGTTAGGCTAACGAAAAGGCACTACATAAAAACTTTCCTCAAAAACATAAAAGCTAACAAGCTTTATATACAACACGGGTATCAAAAGCACCTAGTCGCAAAGTATTATACAAGTTTACAGCACCTATACATTTTGTGCAAATCAAAACACCACTCTACAAGTGCAAAAGAAGAACATTCGTACGTTCGTCGAACAAGTCGATGATATCCTCTGCCGACCGATCAACCGCTCGATAATGGGGCACCATACTCTACGCCATCCCTGCCGGAGGCGGTGGCGGTCCCGCAGCAAGGGCACCCAAGTCCAGCCCTACGGGTACGTAACTTCAACATACCTAGTCCAGCCCAAGGAAGGCCCACGGCAGACATGCGCTGGCCCATGAATATTTTCGGGTGGCCAAGGCCCATGACGTCTTCGGATCCTTGGAGAGCAAGACTAGAGTTTGAATACAACTTGTAACCTACTCGTATCGGTACCTGAGACCTAGCCTCCCCATATATAAAGGCTAGGAGGGGCCAACGAGGAGGACACGTCCTAGGGCAACGGAACTCAACTCGACTCATACTTTCGCACACGCATCCACGCCAGATCGAATCTGCGCACCCTGTAACCTTCGGTTCCGCCGTAATCAAAGAGCAGACAAGCAGGAGTAGGGTTTTCCCTCCGGGGGCCTGAACCTGGGTAAATCTCGTGTCCCCTGGTTGCTTGTCTGTTAACCGTGCCACGATCTCCAGCATCCCCATCTTCTCCAAAACCCAAGTCCATAACAATGGGCATTGACGAGATTAAACCTCGTCAATTGGCGCCGTCCGTGGGGATTGGGGCTGCTGATTGTGCGGTCGTGACGGTTCCGACCCGATACGATCCTCGGCTCTAGCGACTTGGGGGCTCCATCCGCTCTGGTGACCCACTATGGCCTTCGGCTGCGGTGACCTGTTGCATCTTTCGGATGCGTCAACCCGACGCGATCTTTGATTGCCGCAACTGGCCGCATCGGCTTCAGCGACCACGACTCGGGGGCTCCCTCGACATCGGCGACCCAATGCGGTTTTCGGCTGCGATGACCCGATACATCCTTCGGATGTGGCGACCCCGTGCGGTCTTCGACCGCGACAATCTTCGGATGCGGAATTCGCTGCCGCCATCGACCCCAGGAACCCGTCGCTGCTATGACCGTGGTCCGCCGCGTCGACTACGTCCGCCGTGTGATCCGCTACCGTGCCGACTTCGCCATGACAACCAACAAAGCTAAGTTTCCCTCTACTCGGAGTTGATTCTTTTATTTTTAACTCGCACTCGAAACACTCGGGGGTTGCGCCCTCTTCGAGTAACCTAAATGTGCCATCGGCTCCACGCACTCGAGCACCTCGAACGCGACAGCCCGAGTAGCTTATTCTGCCTGATCGTCGAATCCTTGAACTCCGAGTGCCTCGGCAAGGTACTGAGACTAAGGGTAATCAGGCTAACGAAAAGGCCTAGCATACAGTGCAAAAGTGTCGACTCGATCGGCACCAGAATTTTACTTTACAAGCCGAAAGGCAAATATTATTTACAAGATACAAGTACTTCACAATTCGTCATGTTTTTCTGCAGCTTACAAAGACGCCGACTGTGCCGAGATATTCTATCTAGTCCTCCAACAGGAGTCGACGAAATAACTGGCTACGCCATAAACTCAAGACCCGAGTCGAGTCCCTCCTCGGATGGTTGCATCGCTTGATTCTACAAAGGCACAGTGCTGGTCGCGCACCAGATGTATTTCCGGGTCAGTGGTGCGCCTGCGAGATTGTCGATTGCGTCTACAAGATACAAGACTCGAGTCTCTGCCGAGTCTACGACTCCGCCAGACACTCGGGGGCTACTCCAAACTGGAGCGCTGATCGCGCACACGGAAGATCTTCGAGTGGCACGCTTTGATTCCTCACTCGAATCAACGATTCGACTAAGGACTCGGGGGCTACTCCTATCAGGAGCGCTGGCCGCGCACCCGACAGACAAATGAGGATAAAATTATTTCTCTGAGTCCTACGTCGAGTTTACGACTCCACTACGGACTCGGGGGCTACTCCCATAGGGAGGATGGATTTAAGCATCCGAAAATTTTTGAGTCCTGCGGACCTAATGATTGAAACAATGCTTGAACTAAAAGTCTCCATTCGAGTCTACGACTCGAACAAACACTTGGGGGCTACTCCCATAGGGAGCGCTGGTCGCGCACCCTATGAAATCTTCGACTGCGATCTTTCGGATCAGCACGCAAAACTTTTCGGCAACTCTGCCCCAATTAATGCTAAGTGAGTAACATCCTCCTTGGCCACCCGAAACACCTCCGCGGTGATAAACATTCGGATGCTGCGTCTGCGACGCAAAGATAAGACCTACAGATATCATCTGATGGCCTGGCAACGCACTTGACTGCTCTCTGCTAGTATGAATCCGTACCAGCAGGTACGATGAAAAATCCCGACGGACGCGTTGGGTACATCAATTAAAATCACTGGAATTCCACTCCTATAAGTCCTCCGCGGCCTGAGTCGAATTACGCCAGCAAATGTTCCGGGTTCGAGTCGAGGGACTCGAATCTGAAGAAGATCGTGTTGTTTTGTCCTAAGACAGTTAACTGACCCTGATCCGTCGGGAGAGTCAGGCACACGCATCAACAATCCCTACACATTCTCTTGAAAGACAGAGATAGCTGCACCCTAAGGATTCAAGAGTCCTCAGCCGAATCTACGATTCGACTGATCACTCGGGGGCTACTGACATGGTTATACCCTACGGGTATGTAACTTCAACATACCTAGTCCAGCCCAAGGAAGGCCCACGGCAGACATGCGCTGGCCCATGAAGATTTTCGGGTGGCCAAGGCCCATGACGTCTTCGGATCCTTGGAGAGCAAGACTAGAGTTTGAATACAACTTGTAACCTACTCGTATCGGTACCTGAGACCTAGCCTCCCCATATATAAAGGCTAGGAGGGGCCAACGAGGAGGACACGTCCTAGGGCAACGGAACTCAACTCGACTCATACTTTCGCACACGCATCCACGCCAGATCGAATCACAACCTTAACCGGTTCCGCCGTAATCAAAGAGCGCAAGCAGGAGTAGGGTTTTCCCTCCGGGGGCCTGAACCTGGGTAAATCTCGTGTCCCCTGGTTGCTTGTCTGTTAACCGTGCCACGATCTCCAGCATCCCCATCTTCTCCAAAACCCAAGTCCATAACAATGGGCATTGACGAGATTAAACCTCGTCACCCGCAGCAAGGGCACCCAAGTCCACGTCGGGTTGTTGCCTATGCACAAGAGCCAGTGCAGCCTTAGCACCTTCAACAAGCTGTTGGTGCACACACTTGCGCACCTCATCGGCATTATGAAACTTCCGCATCAGGGCCAGCAGGCTTGACGACACGACATCCAATGGAAACATCACCCTAAAGACATGCTTCAAACATGACTATGATTTCTTTAGAAAGTGTAGCACTTGTGACACGTGATCCTACAACATCGCCAACGCGAATGCACGATCCCGGTCAGTCCAGAAGAACCCGCCAGCCTTCAACTGCTCCTGGGTCAAACAGTTCAGTCGAATGCTGATGATTTCCTTCTCTTCCTGCGGAAGACGAAGACTGACAACTACATAGGCAACAAAAAGTATAGAGTGAGTCGCCACTACCGATGGTGCAGAAAAGGAAAAGGAGTCGGAGAAACTAACATTGCAACTGCTCATTAATTTGGGCCACCTCACCAAGAAGGTATTTCTCGCGTTCGATGGCTTTTTCTGCTTTTGACTTCCAGACATTGGCGCTTCAGCGGATGATTGGTGACTCTCGCTCCAAGTGCTTCACACGGTCACGCAGTCGAGACAGAAACGATAACTCCTCAACCTTTGAACGTGGCTGCACCACAGGTTCATTAGAGGAGGGCGGATCCGGCGCACCACTCGAAGGACCCTAACCAGGAAGAAAATTCATAGGATAAGAGCCATCGAAAATGAAATACGATTGAAGAAAACGCAAAAAAGATTCAAACATCGAACTTAACAAGTTCTGACTGAGGGCACCCCCCCCACAAGCATCATCCAAGACAAGCCTACAAGTATCGGCATGTCTACAAAAGGAAACAAGGAAGGCGACTACAACTATGCATCAGCACTCGGGGGCTTCGTCGACTCCATGGCACCCTCCGATGCCATGACTTTCGCGGATGTCGCCCCTGACGCTGTGGCCTTCGCCACGCTTCGACGTTTCTTTTATTTAGTACTTCGCAAGTGTCTCTATAAGACGAGGCCCGTACTTATGGTAGCGAGTAGAGAAAGGTCCGAAGGCTACCTCTTCGCCTCCCGTAGTCGTGGGCATCTTCGAGGTGATCTTGCTCACATCCAAGTTAGCACCACAAGCCTACGCCATTGCCAATCCCCATGAGGCACCGACACCTTCTGCGTGTTCTTGAAGTCCGCCGGAAAGCCACCCGCGAAGGTCTCGACTAGACCATCAAGATTTTCCACTAACTTGGCATTGGGGAGCATCTCGTCATGAATGCGTCCAAGAACGGCCTTGGCCTTCTTGAGGGCGTCTCGGGCAGCCACACCATGATCCTCGATCGCCGCCATGGCACCATCCAAGACATCCTCACGGGCCAAAACTTGGCGGTCAAATTCCATGCCGACGACATCTGCGATTGAAAACACACAAGTCAGTAAGCACAACCAAAAGAAGAAAAAAGGCGAGCACAATAAAAGATCCGACAAAACAATACCATAGAGTGCTTGGGCGACAGAGAAAAGTTGTTCTCCAAACCCCTTTTCTCTGTCTGCTATAGCAGTCTTCAATTCCTCCTCGCGCTCCTTCGACTCCTTCTTGAGGCGGTCAAGGTCCGCGAGTGCCTCATCCCTCTTGGTCTCCGCCGTGCTGAGTCCCTTTTAGAGGGAGTTCACTCGACGAAGAAAATCATTGTTATCCCTTGAGGAACAGAGGGAATATATCAAGAGCAATCAAAACAAATATGCAACAACACAACACAAGTCGATAAGCTTACTTTGCAGTTGGCGATTGTCAATATCCAGCTAGGCATGTTGCTGGCCTAAGTTTGCGATCCGCTCGCTAAGGCGAACAGACTCCTACAAGATGGGCTACGAAAGAAAACAGATATCACGATCAAGTTTGACCTCGAACAAAACATTGCGAGTTAAAGGTTCACGAGTACTTACCTGGTCACCCAAAGACTCCAAAGTTTCCTTATGAATTGACGCCCGAGCAAGAACCAGGTGCTCCCCCACGTTGGGAGAACTCGAGGAATTTGCGCCAGAGTTGGCCGCTATCTGCGAGGAGGGCGCAGGCTCCTCCACATCCTTGTTTTTGGAGTCGACGGCTCCCACCTCCTCCAAAAGACGGCAATCGCCGGACGATGTCGAGGCGGTCACGCTTCAGCAAAGACCAGAAAGTGTTACATGAAAAGAACCCGCAAGACATGGATTTTAAGACATCAATGAAGTAGGAGACTCGCCCGTCGAACCTGTCGATGTCGAAGTCCTCATCCGACTCCTCTTTCGGCTTCCTCGGCTTCTTAAGCCGTGGAGGAGCCATAG
The DNA here is from genome assembly GCA_023614405.1 of Avena insularis. NCBI lineage: Eukaryota > Viridiplantae > Streptophyta > Magnoliopsida > Poales > Poaceae > Avena > Avena insularis. The sequence goes on along the minus strand of CM042696.1, from coordinate 85,066,143 downwards.
CATGCATAGACACTGCTAGAATCAGATCTGCGGTGCCCACCTCAATCGAAGGATCCTTCGGCGTCTCCGGAGAAGAAGCATCCGAGTCCTTGCTTCAGGAGCACTTGTGAGTGGCGCCCTCACTGGACTCGGGGGCTTCCTGGTCCTCAATGATGGGCACAATGGATCCAGATTCATCTTCCTCCACAGCCTCGGGAGGAATTATCCCTTCTGGCTGTGGAGGCAGTACGATCTTCAATTTCTACTCCTGACAAAACCTCATGTTATAATCACAAAAAGCCCTGCGGGCAAAAGAAAGCAGAAGATGGAGTTGGCCAAAATTTACCTCAGGAGGGGAGTTACTCATGCAGAAGGGCAGTGTGGCTGACTCTCCAGGGAGGACATCCTTAACAGTGTACTTGGTCAGCCCTTTGATCCTTTTGTCTACCTCACCCGAAGATATATCCTCCTAGGAGACGTGACTGGGGTCCTTCACGCTGGTCCAAGAAAACACCGGGTGCACCCTAGCCTACAGTGGCTGCACCCGACGACACATCCATGTGCGGATAAGGTCCACACCAGAGATTTCTTTTCCCCAGATGAGCTGCAGGTCACACACACACGCTTGTACAAAACTTCGACTTCCTCTACTTCTTCAGGCATCACAACATTCTTCCAAGACCTTCTTCTCTTCAGTTCCGCCTTCGGATCAAACAAGGCAAGCCCGAACAATTCAGCTTCGGCCTTCAGGTCCCGGATGTAGAACCACTTATCCCTCCACCCTTGGATGGAATCGGCGATGTTGAGGGAGAAATATTGGACGTTCGAGTCTACATAGATGTCGCAGCCTCCAATATCATAGACCACGGATCCAGCGCCCAACAACCGCTTCATCTTGAAGAGTTTTTTGAAAATGCCAAAGTGTGGCTCGATTCCAAGCTAGCACTCGCAAAGGGCAATGTAGCACGCGATGTGCAAAATGGAGTTTGGGGTCAGCTCATGCAGCTAGAGCCCATAGAAATAAAGCAACCCTCGCAAAAATTTATGGAGGGGGAGAGAAAGGCCATGAAGGTCAAAGGCAAGGAACATCACCCGAAATCCAACAGGTGGATCGGGGATTACCTCTAACCCGGGAAGTTTGCAATCTGCCGTGTTGGCCAGCAGCAGGCCATCCTGGCGATGCTTTTGGAGCTCGTGCTCCTTCATGGCGGAGTGCCGCCAGGATCCGTTGGTGACGCGGACCGGCTTTACCAGACTCAAGTCCATCATATTAATCTGCACATCTTTTACGAACTGAAATTTGGAGTGAGAGTATTAATCCACCGAAATTTGTATCCATCTTTTGGGTGGAATTATACATGCAAACCTCAAACAAGTGAAATATTCTTTCATCCTACATACATGTTTCTTATCCTAGAAGTAAGGTCTTCGGTACTTTCATTCATAATTAAGAGTTTTACACTTTGTTATCATGTTAAATAAACCTTATTTTTATTAATTTCTGTTGTGTGGCGTTCCATTGTTTTGAAATAAATCTCACATGTACAATCCATTAGGCCATTTAGTGTGGTACAAATATCTCGAAGTATGAATATATGATATTCTTTGAGACAAACATACCCAAAGTACATGTATGGCATACTTTGTGTTACAACAAACACAAAAAGGTGTCATCTCTCATATGAAAGCATTTATCTCCCTTACTCAAGTCAATATCATCGATAAACTCTGGGACCCCTTGAAACCATAAGCCCATTCTCTTTATAATATACCATTTGCTAAGCTATAATGTTACCCAGGTTAGAGAAAGGTTTGGAGAAAGAAGAGGGAGCGGAGATAAGGCAAACTTGGGAGGCACCAATCTAGAAGTTATTAGTTAAATATTACAAGGAAGACCTAAGCGAACTATATTAATTAGGACATGGCAACACATAATAAGATGGATGTATATTCAGGAAATAAATATATGCACTAGTAGAAAACACACCTCTAGTCCCAGTTCGTAAGGATCTTTAGTTCTGGATGCCAATCCGGAACTGAGGAATCGGGACTAAAGGTCAGACCTTTAGTCCCGGTCATGTTACGAACCGAGACTAGAGGTCCACCACGTGGCCCCGCGGCAAGCGCTGGGCTGGAGGACATTTAGTCCTGGTCAGTCGCGACAGCGTTTTGGACCATTTGGCTGCCGCAGCAGAATATGGGGTTTTAGGCACCAACCAGGACTAAACGTGGATGTGGCAACAACACTACATCATGGGCGAGTGTCGACACTATGTCTTGAGTGGGAAGCACTAAGCCAATGAGTGCAGACACTATTTGGGTTGGTGGCGGCACTATGACAGGGGTGAGTGTCGACATTATGTCGTAAGTGTCGACACTATGTTGTGCCACTTAATTTATAAATAGGTATGCATTCTTGTGAAGAACTGCAAGATGGTGTGCGAAAGAAGGGACACCACTACGGCGGAGCTTCTCGAAGATGTCTTAGGATCTCGTCCTTAGACATCTTCGAGGAGCTCGCCATAGAGGCACTCCCTAATATGTGAAATTTGTTAGCTACCCGACGTATTAATTTGTAGCTAGAGAAGTTATTAACTCCAAGATGGTGCGAGAGGGACACCATTACGGTGGAGCTTCTCGAAGATGTCTTAGGATCCTGTCCTCAGACATCTTCGAGGAGCTCGTCATAGAGAAGTTTCTCAAAGATGTACTGTGATGTCCACTTATCAAGCTTTTGTGAATTAACTCTATTTTTGTTACAGTTTTTTCAGTTTGCTGAAGGTAGGTAGAAGACGAAGAAGCGCATTTTGCCCAGCTAGTTAGAATGATGAACTCATGCATGTGTGTGTGCTTCTATGAATCAAATGAATTTCAAGACTATGTGCCAAAACAAGATATAGATAAAATCCACATGTTGAAAATGATATTTACCTTGGAGTTCATTACATTAATACAAGATAGATTGAATCCAAACATCGATCTCATGTTATTATTGCAAAAATCACTACCAAACTAAATCCACAAATCCCTCTACTTGTAGAGTATGAAATGAGCTAATATAGCAATGAGAGTTGAAAGGATGAAGTTGTTCAACTTTTAGAACCTTTGGATAGATGGGGCTCCGCAAAATCTTGACAAATCTTGAGAAAAAATTAGGCATGAACTCGAGCTTGAAGAAAGAAAAAGAGAGGAGCCATCGGCTTGAAATGGTGGCTTGGGCAGGGGAAGAAGATATAGTCGGGCTATTAGTCCCGTTTTATGTCCAGAACCGAGACTAAAGGGTCCATCTTAGTCCCGGTTCATGTAACAAACCGGGACTAAAGGGTCTGGCACCAGCCCCAGCCTACCTGAAACCCTTTAGTCCCGGTTTCTTATATGAACCGGGACTAAAGGGTCCGTTCGAACTGGGACTAATGTCCGCCGCCCCCTGCGGCTAGTTCTAGCCGTTGAGACCGGGGCATTAGTCCTGGTTTGTAGCAAATTCGGGACTAATACCCCTGGACCAAAGGTCCGTTTTCTACTAGTGATGTCGAAGGAAACTATACTAGAAAAGTAGCACACATGACTTCACATTATTTGATGATTTCAACATAGGCATACCTTTTATCGGAAAAGCAGAAATGTCTATAAAAAGAAGCACCAATCTAATATTACTGCCATACAAGATAAAAGGTTTGAGAAGTTATTTTGTAGAGCATTCCTCTTAGCCTACATACATCTCTTTTCTTTAGTATTATATGTATTATTTAGTTATTACATGTCATCACAAAAGTCGTGGACGTCAAATTTGTGTAACTTTGACCATTAGGATGTTTTAAAGTATCCAAAGTGGTAAGATAAAATATAATTCTTCGTTGCATCATGAAAACCACATTTATACTAAAATTTAAGAAGTCTATACCTGCATACACATTTGAAGTAATGATAAAATGTATATGCTAGAGACCGTTCAGTGTCTGAGCTAACATGTATTTATGATTATAGACAAATAAAATGTGTACCAAAATAACAAAGGTCTACTAAATAAAAAATTATATGATTATCCTTTAACGTTAATGGATCTAAACTTTAGCATATCCTCACGTTCCTGCATAGCTCTATCGAAACAAATATTGAAGTTCAATCTTGGAAAACTAGACTAACCTCTAAAGTTCTTGAACTAACATGAGTCATTGTAATTTATGAAAGTTATATAAACTAAACTCAAGATTTTTTTTGTACAAACACAGAAAAACCATTAGATCAACATACAAGCAACATAATAGACCACAAGACTAATCAATTTTAAGAGCATAACTTATACAATCTCTATTGGAATATTTTATTTCCTACCGCATAATATGAATATCCATAAACTAATTTATTTATTTCTTAGTCATTTTTGACATATTAAGACCATGTCCTCGCATTTGCGAGGGCCACCGTGCTAGTTTACATATAATAGCATTTGAGTACAAGTCTATCATCACAATTTAAGTATAAAAGCTATAATCACTTAAATGCTACTAGATGGACCAACTGCTTCGGCATCTTCCTTCCTAGACTCACATTCAAAAGTCTATATATATATATATATGTCCTCATAGGGGCATAAGAGCATCTTCATTCCGTTCCTAGGACGCCGTTTCTAGGACTTTTTTTTGTCCGGACGGCGATTTTTCGCCCAGTCATGTTTCTAGGACGCTAGTTTCGTCCGGATTTGGCCCAACATTCATACGGTATTCCTAGGCCTATCCCGCGGCGCCGAGAACGGCATGGGAACACCAGACGGAGCGAAAAAACAGGTGGGTCACCCTTGTCGGCGAGAGGAGGCCGAGTTCCCGCCCTTTTCTTCGTCCCTACCGCCTCCACTCTCCATTTCCCCACATCTCCCGCCAGTTCACCGAGCTCCCGTCCGCCATGGCGCCAAAGTGTTTCGTCAAACCCTGATCCACCGCTGGCGAACCGACGGAGAAGAAGGCGAGGAAGTTGAGAGCGCCTGCGCCAAGACCTAAAGGCATCACCGACACCGCGTGGCTGGCCCTATCTAGGAAGAGAAAGGTCGAATCGGATAGCCGTAGAGACAGGAAGATGATGTCTACGCACTTCTATTCTTGTAGACAGTTGTTGGGCCTCCAAGTGCAGAGGTTTATAGAACAACAGCAAGTTTTTCCTTAAGTGGATCACCCAAGGTTTATCGAACTCAGGGAGGAAGTGGTCAAAGGTATCCCCTCTCAAGCAATCCTGCAATCAAGATACAAGAAGTCTCTTGTATCCCCAACACACCCAATAAACTTGTCAGGTGTATAGGTGCACTAGTTCAGCGAAGAGATATTAAAATACAAGTGGTATGGATATAAGATAACGGTGCTAGAAAATACTTTGATGGCGTGGAAGAGACTAAAGGCAAACTGAAATAAAGGTGAAAGCAAGCAAACATGTAATAGATCTAATAACAAACGATGTTTCGGTGCTTAGAAATAAGGCCTAGGGATCATACTTTCACTAGTGAACACTCTCATATAAATATCATCTCTTTATGATACTACTCTTAACTACTCTCCGGTTGGACACTCTAATCGATGGTAGGGCTATAACAGCACACCTCAAAGTTTGCTTTCCACATCTAGATAACCCCACAATGTCACCTTGAGCACTAGATGGTTCTAACAAACACCACAATTTCATAAAGACATCCAACTCCAAATATAACTCATAACAAGTATTTGTAATCTCTATCCTAAGTGCCACCATGGTGTGCATACTGTCAACTTCACACACATGGGGAGAGCAGAGATCTATTAAAACACTTGAGTAGCAAGGTAGATCTTACTTGATTACAAAGCTCATGATCACAATATGATCATGCATAGAGAGAGATATGAACACATAGCTACCGGTAGAACCCTTAGCCTTGAGAGAGAACTACTCCCTCCTCATCATGGGAATCAACAATGGTGATGGAGATGGCTCCAGGGGCAATTCCCCGTCCCGGCAGGGTCCTGGAACAGAGATTTTCTGTCCCTCGAATCTCCTCTTCGGTGGCGGTGGCGCTGCGGAACTTTTCATGGCTAGAGGCTTGGCGATTTAGGGTTTTTGCATCGGGAGGATTTTATAGGCAAAGGGGCAAGGTCGGTGGCCGTCCAGGGGGCCCACACCATGCCCTGGCGCGGCCAGGTGGACCCGCGCCTAGGGGTGGTTTGGCCACCCTATGGCCCCCCTCCGTCTCTCCTTCTAGCTCCGTGAGTCTTCCGAGAAAATAACGACTTTGGCTTTTGTCCGGTCCAATTCCGAGAATATTGATTTTCTGACTTTCCTGAAACCAAAAACAGTAGAAAACAGGCAACTGGCACTGTGGCTCTTGTTAATAGGTTAGTCCAAGAAATCATATGAAAAGTACTTCAAAGTGTGGACAAAACATAAGAAAGTAGATAAAACCAAGCATGAAACATCAAAAATTATGGATATGTTTGCAACGTATCAGGAGACAAGGGCCAAGGAGGGGAAGGTGCTCGCCGAGGCTCACGCGGCGGCCGAGGCCCAGGCGAAGAGGGAAGATGAGGCAGCACGTACACAATACATCGGTGTTTGCGGGAGCCAGCCAAGCGTCGCCTCACCGATCGGCTTCTCGCCGATTTCGCCGTCCATGTTCCAGAAGAGCCAGGCGAACCTGCGACAGAGGTACTCCTCCTCCCCCGAGTTCGAGGGCGGGTTCAACCCGAACACGCTCTTCCCCTGCCCCGCACCTTGGCCCCTCCGGCCTTCAACATCGACATCAACGTTCCCTACTCCAGCTCTCCGGCGTACGACGCTTCTTCGACGTCCATGCGCCACAGTCCTCTACCGTTCGCTGGAAGTTCGGTGCACACAACCTACGACGAGGCGGACGCCCAGAACATGTTCGGTGGAATGTCGGCCAAAGCTTACATGCATGGCATGATCTCCGAAGGGTCGGCGACGACCGACAATGCCTCTTTCTTCACTCAAGAAATGTCCCCGGCCGACGCCGAGTACGACATCGACTCTCAGGATTTCGCCGAGGAGGAAGCCGAGGAGGATGCCCTGGCTCCGGCGAAGGCCAAAGCCAAAGGCAAGAGGAAGGCGGGCACCTCGGTGCCGGTGCCCCGGATCAAGTGGACGACGCTTGAGGACCTTTGCCTCGCCGACGCCTGGAAAGCGATGAGCATGGATCCCATCACTAGCGCCAACCAAAACTCGAACAATTACTGGAAACGCGTGAAGCTAGCGTTTGACGAACACAACCTTTATGACCCGACGTACATCAAAGTTAACATGGAGCGCGGCGAGAAAGCCATGATCAACCACTGGGGGCTCATCTAGCAGGCGTGCAACAAGTGGCACATCATTCTCGAGGAGGTCGACCGCACACCCGTCAGCGGTGAAACCATGGATGGCAAGCTACTTTGCCGAACACTAGCCGAAGGTCCTTGTTCATGTCTATCCTGACACACTTTGCCTTGCCTTTGCAGCTCCTCCGTGCACTCGGCATGTACCGGGACGACACCAAGACAGAGTCCAAGTTCCACCATGTGTTTTCCGTGATAGAGAAATGTCAGAAATGGGTGGACACTCGGATGAGCCTCGCCAAGACAAAGGACGGAGTGTACAACCCGACGGCTCCTCCCCTACTGCGGACGAAGGAAGGCCGGAGCTCGGCCAGAAGAAGGCAAAGATGCTCAAAGCCGCAGAACTCCCGCCGAGCGTCTCTAGGATTCCATTGAGAAATGCATCGCCGACACCAAGGCCCATACCAAGAAGAGGGAGGAGAAAGCCGACGAGAGATGGGCGCAGCTGCTTCAGAACCAAGACCGCAAGCTCGATCTCCTCAAAGCGAACTACGCCGCCAAGAAGAGGACCATGAATCTGCAGTTCTTTATGGGCGGCGAAGACACCTCGGCGATGAGCACACCGGTCAAGGCACGGTACATGGCGCGCCGCAACGCCATCCTCCAGGAGGACACCGCCGCCAGCACGCCAAGCTCTGCGCCGACCACCTCCGCCGCACCGGCTTCACCGAGATCTGCTTCCACCTGCTCCAACCGGTCGGACGACCACGACGCCGACACACCCATCCCCGTCGCACCGGACACGCCGGAGGAGGGCATCCCCATCGACGACTGATCCCTGACCTATTTTCATCTTGTTCTGTAATAATTTGATCGTCGAACTTTCTTAGGCGTACTTCTATCGAACACCTTTGGCCAAGATTTCACCGGCGGGAACGATAAAATTCGAATATGTCGCCTTTTTTGCTTCGCCTGGGAACTCAGTCTGGGAATGCGAGTGGGGAACTGGGCGTTTCCAGACCAAAAACTAGCTACTTTCTACGCTACCGGATTACGACATGAGAACGTCCAAAGAGTGGAGATGGTCTAATATATAAGAATGCTGCTAACCAAAAAAAAAATCAGCGAGGCAAACGAGCCTAATTTGCTCAAGTATGTGTTTCCATCCTGCTATTTGCGAAAAAACGTTGCCTTGCTTTCCTTGTCTTAATTAGAGCAGTGGTTGACATAAACCACAATGGCTTGGAATTACTTGTGCTGACCACTAGTTGTTGATTGTTGCGACTCAATCCCAGTTTAAAAGAAAGTTTGAAGATTTTTAGTCGCCCAGCCCAGGTTAAGGTCTGCGTTAGATCGATATGGATCTGAGTGTTCCATTCTTCGCTCCGGCCTCCACTGGGCCACTCTCGTGAAATCGAAATCGACGGACGCTCGTCCAGAACCTGGTCCAAAACTATCTTGTCGCCTAGTCTCCTCTCCTCTCCTCCACCGCCGGCGCTCGCCATGGCTACCGGAGCTGCGGTCGCCGCCCGCCGCCTCCTGCTCCATCGCCACCCGCGCCACCACCTCCTCCTCCTTTCCAGGCACCAACTATCTTCGTCTGCCGCGGCCGACGGTCTGGACGGCGGGGAGGGCGGCCGCGTCCAGATCTTCGACCGCGACCTGAAGCGCCGGCACCGGGACCGGGCGGCGTGGGCGATGCGGGAGACCGACGCGCTGTCGGACGCCGTCGCCGATAACCTCCTCGACCGCCTTGAGGACTGCAGGAAGGCGTTCCCCTCGGCGCTCTGCATGGGCGGCTCCGCGGGCGCCGTCCGCCGGTTGCTCCGCGGCCGCGGTGAGCTACTCCCTGTCAAATGCCATCCTGGAAGTTTCTGTTTCCACCTTGAAATGATCTGCCGCCTGTTGCTTCTCGTTGATATAGCAAAATGGTGGTGGTGATGACGATTTGTGTACCAGGGGGAATTGAGAGGTTGACCATGATGGACATGTCACAAGACATGGTGAACAAGTGGCGGGAGTTGGAGAATGCTACAGACGACGGCCTGGATACACACTTTATAGTTGGAGACGAAGAGTATCTTCCAATCAAAGAAAAGTAAATAAATGTCAGGCATGCTTAGATTTCAGTCTGTTTGTTGGTTCATTTACGTATCATTAGAGTAAGCTGCACCGAGTCTGCTACTTCCTCCAGCTCTCATGGAATAATCTAATGCATCTCTACATACATTAAGAGATAAAAAAAATGTGAATCTGTAGTCTTGAGTGATTATAGCTTTGGGTGGCTGATTGTCAAAGTTAAAAGTATAAGCAACAAGAAAATTTGTGATCCTGTATTGTTTAGTCTTCTATTAATGTGGTTCTTGGTTTCTGAAGCTCCCAGGATTTGATAATCAGCTGTCTTGGGCTTCATTGGACAAATGATCTACCTGGAGCAATGATACAGGTAAACTTTTTTTATTTTTAAAAAATGGAAAAGTTGGAAAAACAAACTTATCGAGTGCTAAAATTATCTGAACTATTGGTAATTGTCTGTCCTTTGATGGCAGTGTAGGTTGGCGCTGAAGCCTGATGGCCTTTTTCTTGCAGCTATTTTTGGTGGAGAGACTCTAAAGTAATAATCTTAAATTTACCATTTATTGACATTTTATACTTTCTTTGTTTGACTTGCCTTTCTTGGATGCTATGATCAGGGAACTAAGAATTGCATGCACTATTGCTCAAATGGAACGTGAGGGAGGCATCAGTCCTCGAATGTCCCCTTTAGCACAAGTATGATTTCTTTATGCTGCAAGATTTTCTCCAAAGGGATGTTTCTTATGCTTCCCTTATTTGTCTTTTGAATAGCTTGTAATTTTGTACAATAACAAAGTAAAATTCCTGCCATGAGACTGGACCGTTGTTGCAAAATATAGCCTTTACCTTGACCTGTTAGTTGTTTTGGTTCTTGTGGTGACATTGGGTTGTACATTTCAAGGTTCGTGATGCAGGAAACCTTTTGTCAAGGGCCGGCTTCGCCCTTCCAGGAGTTGATGTAGATCGGTATACAGTCAAGTACAATAGTGGTGCGTACAAAGAAAAAACTTGAATCCAGTTAGTATATTCCTTTTCACAATATCTTGTGAAGATTGAACGAGCATCCTTTCTTTATGATGAGTGCTCCGTAATATTCCTATGACTGTCATATAGCTAGGGCCACTTTTGTGACATCAATATATAATCTGCAATGGTATCTGATAAAGTTATATTATTATTCAGAAACCATGTTAATTTTTTATTGTGTTAAGCATGTCCATGATATTTGTATATGGACGTTCCGCATGTTGCTTATTTGTCCTGAAAATTTCATCACTTTTTGCCCACTAGCTCTGGAACTTGTGGAACATCTTAGAGCAATGGCAGAAGCAAATGCTCTCTTTCAAAGAAGCCCTGTGAGCCTTCCTTATCATAATGGTTACTGAAAATGGCTAAATTTCAATTGATTTAGTTAACATGGTTACTGACTTTGCTCTGGTTTTCTATTTTCAGATATTAAAGAGAGATACAGCACTGGCTACTGCAGCCATTTACCAGTCAATGTTTGGGTTAGAAGATGGAACCATTCCAGCAACATTTCAGGTTATGTACTGTTTATTATTACGATTTTCTTGGAAGGAAGGGAAAGAAAAATGCACAGTCCATGTCGTCATTCGTTACAACCTAATAGTAACTAACTAATATCCTTTCTTGCCCAGTTGAACTAAATACTGCGAAGAAATTGTCAGGTCCATTGTGATAAATGTTCCACAGTTTGAGAGTTACTACTTCCGTTTATATTATAGGGCAGATAGAATTCATCAGTTTTTTCATTTTATAAGGCATGCATAGATACCCAAGTGCAATGAAATCTGCTTCTCCCATCTTACCCTCGGTGCTTTTGCTCCGTTCAGTTTTACACATGCATAAGCAACCAGTCTACACCACACAAGACTCACCCTGTAAAACTAGGAATAAAAGTGCAAAACTGAGAGGAGAAGTGCATGGCAACCCAGGCTTTCCAAAACAAAATAGATTCAGCTGGGTTAGTTTGGACTTTCTTTTCACTCCCCCCGGTATACATAAGTGACGTTTGGACATATCTTTTAATGCGGCCTTAATCTCTATGCGAACAAATACGATACTGAAATTGGAGGTGGTACTTGTTCTGTGCAGGTAATTTACATGACTGGCTGGAAGGAGCATTCGTCACAGCAAAAAGCTAAGAGAAGGGGATCTGCCACTGTATCATTTAGTGACATAAGGAAACAATTTGGTTCCAACCAAGACTGAAACTTATATCAAATGGTAAGAGGGTGGAACCGAGTTCATTTTCTGTAACTATTTGAAGAATCCTTGTTACATCATTCATGGTCATCTTGTAATTATTTCAGTGTCTCTTTGCCTCGAATCAGGCTACTTTCGCCAGCCCCGCTATATTAAACACGTGTCAGTACCGAGTTTAAGGGACAGTTTGAACCGGGAACTTGGCCTGCGTGTGTCATGTTTACAATGTTGTAACAACTGCTGTGGTTGACCCTCTGTAAATTCGAAGAGACTGTTAGTACTAAACATGTCCTGCCAATAAAAATAACCTCCCAGGTCGTAGACTGTTGTGCTGCTAGTTACTACTGTACTCCACAAGAGACTCTGGATGATGCAACTCGTTCTTCTTACAGTACCATGATTCTTAAAATTTAGTTTTTTTTCTTCTTTTCATTCCAAATGTTGATTACTTGATGTTGCATTTGGCGGTAGCGAACACATGATAAAACCTGAATAGGCCTCGAGACTGATGTTTATGTCTGCCGTGATGTGATCCGATCCTAGGTCTGTCTGGTTTCTATCTCGTGCACTACCCTTGCTCGAACTAATCGGACCCAATGAAGTGGCTATATAATCGATCTGCCCCGTACGTAGTGGCGCTAGATTGTGTTTTACATCATCGCATCTAGGGTTGCGAAGTGTATCCGCTTCGTAGGCAAAATTTGTTAGTCTAGTTCAAATTTTTTCATCAAAATTTCTCTAGTTTAAACTAAATTTTGATTTCGTGGGCTCTCGCGGGTGGTCGTTTCGCAACCCTAATCGCATCCCTGATACGGTGTCTCCTCTCCACCTGGCCGGCTGCAGTCGTCCTTGACGATCAACGTCGTTTTTGGAGGTACAGTTCTTAAACTCAAACTTGGTACGTAGCTAAAGATCTTTCGATCTTCTCATGCACCTGTAACGGATCGGTTTATTTCTTGCTTCCCGTTACTCATCTCTAGGGCAAAACCTTATGTACCGTAGTTTTTTTTTTTGAAACAAGACAAAAGAGTTGTCATTTTCATTGATAAATAAGGAGTTTAAAGAGGTCGTACAAACCAGCTCATGGCAAAAAGCCAAGAGCGCGAGCAAAATAAACTACTCCCGCGACATTACATGACTATCAGCACCTTAGGCCTTAGCACCGGCGAGGCTCCACGTGGTCGCTTCATCTTTGATTCTTGTAACAATCATGTTGACGGTTGAGAATTGGTTTCTAAACACCCGTCCATTCCGCTCCTTCCAGATCTCCAATGACACCAACAATCGCTAGTGTTAGCATTGCCTTTCTTGATCTTCCCCTTTTGCTTATGCTTTGAGTCCACCACTCCTTGACGCTTTGAATGCCATGCCAATCTCGGGGCTCATAATCGTCTAGTCCAAGCCAAATAGTACTGTAGCTTATGTTGATGTTGATCTCGAGTGCTTTTCCTCTAGGGAAGAACACTTGCGAATTGCGATTGATTCGAATTCCTCAGCCGCCACCAGGGTTTGTAGTATGAGCAACGAAAAAAATAGTGCGCTATTTCACGCTATTTAGCGTGCTATAGTGTATATGGAGGGTCGACGCTAAATTTTCGCAATTTTTTCGCTATGGCGCTATTTATAAAATAGCATGTTAAATCGTGCTAAAACGTCATAGTGTTAGTGCTATTTTTTCGTTAGTGGGTGTGGAGTAAGCAAGCATATGATGATCTTGTGGAGAAAGAGAACATATGATGCAAATCTTGATTGCTAAACATAACTAATCTGCTAAAAACATCTATTTGTTTCACTATGTTCTTTATTCTCGCTGAAATATTTTTTTTTTGCTATTTTGAAAAATAGCTAACTTCTATAGCGTCTGGAGAAGGGCAACGCTAAATTAAATAGCGCGCCATTTTTTTCTTGAGTACGAGACTGAACCAAAACAGCAGCACTCGGGGCCGGGGGTTGTGACCGAGTCTGCATCAAAAGCTTGGATGATCTGTTGCATGCAGGAGGAGCAAACAGCTAATGAAAGAAACGCCTGCACGTGGAGTAGCTGGTGGAACCAGCGATGGTTCTGCGAGCACGAAGGAGGTCATCCTGATTGAAATACAAATACCAGAGAGGAGGAACTCGGGAATCAATAGCGAATTTCCCAATGTCGAGCTGCTCTCGGCACCTCATCGGGAAGAATTTACGTGGTCGCGAAAGTGGTATATTTCTATGTTATTTTCTAACGTGTGTCAAATTACTTCCAACTACTAGTGCTAATTGAACATGCATATATTCCTCCTTTCTGAATCGATCCAACATTTTATTTCTTTAAAAGAATGAGCCGATCTTACTCCCTTTGTACTGTCGTCGATATAACTCCTCACAAGAACTTTATCATTTGATCTGGAGATTGGAGTATTTTTTTATTGCTGCATGCCTTTTCTCAGAAAAGAAGAATCAAGTCTCACTACATGAAATGCGATAAGCGCCGACGGCCGAACCCCGTCGGTGTAGCCCTAGAATCCTGTCGGTATAGGCTGCGCCGACGGTTGCCATCGGCATACTAGCCCGTAGGCGTAGCCCCTTTCCCCATCGGCGTAGAAAAGCCGTCGGCATAGACCATATAGGTCCCACCTAGATGACTAACGGTCGTTTGGCTACGCCGACGGCTTTCCTAGGTTTTTTTTTTCATTTTTATTAAATATTTTTTTAAAAAAAATTCTAATTTTTTTCAACCTTTTTAATTGTTTAACTAGTTAATCTCATAGGAATATTTTTAACTCTAAGTACACTTAATCTCAAGTCAAATTGTACTCATAGTCATACTTCCCCATCGGTCACCCATCCTAACACTACTTCAGCCCTAACACGCTTAACTTCTCCACTCCTTCCACATGAGCTTCTGACAAAGCAATTAGAATTTATTGTGAATACTATCATATCAATCTTATTAATCATTGGACCATAATGTTAGACATCTTTATTTATTTTATATTTCATACAATTATTTAAGTAAACAATAATGAATAAGAAATAATAATCTTGAATTCGAATAATGATGTGGAAAACATTGGTGATTTTGTTGTTCAGCACTCACCTACTGTTTTGCAGAAACCACATGAGTCCATTGCTGCTAACAGACCGAGGCGTGACAAAGGTCCTTGTCCTCATTTACTTGAAGAGTGTAATCTTGTTCATTATGCTTTGAGTTATGCTGAACAGGTAGAAGACGATTCTAAACCTGTTACATATAATGAAGCCATTGCATCCGTTGACTACGAGAAGTGGGTTTCTGTTATGCAAAAGGAGATGAAATCGCTTGAGAAAAATGGCACATGGGATGTTGTGCACTTTTCCAAACAAAAGAAGGCGGTCCGCTGCAAGTAGATCTTCAGGAAAAAGGAAGGTTAGTCTTCTAAAGAGCCTTCAAGGTATAAGGCAAGGTTAGTAGCAAAAGGGTCCAGCCAGATTTCAGGTATTGATTATAATGATGTGTTCTCCTTAGTTGTAAAGCATAGTTCCATTCGCATTTTCTTTAGTATTGTGGCTATGCTTGATCTTGAGTTTGAGCAGTTAGATGCCAAGACTACTTTTTTGCACGGAGAGCTTGAGGGGGAAATACACATGGACCAACCAGAAGGGTTCATAGTGCCTGGTAAATAGGATTTTGTGTGCAAGTTAAAGAAATCTCTTTATGGATTAAAGCATTCTCCAAGACAGTGGTATAAAATATTTGATTCGTTTATGATCTCACATGGTTTTGAGAGGTATTAATATGATAGTTACATTAAGTTTGTTGATGGATCACCTATATACTTGCTATTATATGTTGATGATATGTTAATTTCTGCCAAGAGCATGAAAAAAATCACTACTTTGAAGGCACACCTAAGTAGTGAGGTTGTGATGAAGGATCTTGGTGTTGCTAAGAACATCCTAGGTATGGATATTACCCAAGATAGAAAATCTAGTTTGTTGTTTTTTAGTCAGCAAAGTTACATTAAGAAAGTTTTTCATTGTTTTAATATGGATGGTGCCTAGTCAGTTAGTACTCCTATTTCTCCTTATTTTAAATTGTTAGTTTCACAATGTCCCACTACTGGTGAAGAGTTTGAGTACATGTCAAAGGTGCCATATTCTAGTGCTGCTGGTTCTTTGATGTATGCCATGATTTGTTCTCGTCCTAATTTATCATATGCTATGAGTTTGATAAGTAGATACATGGCTAATCTTAGTGAAGAACATTGGAAGGTTGTTCAGTGGGTTTTCAGGTACCTTCTTGGCACTTCAAATGCTTGTTTGAAGTTTGGCAAGATCGGTGAGGGGCTTGTTGGCTATATGGATTCAGATTTGCTGCAGATTTGGATAAGAGAAGATCCCTCATATGTTATTAGGTTAATGTTGGTGGTTGTGCTGTTAGCTAGAAAGCTATGTTGCAGGTTGTTGTTGCACAATCTACTACTGAAGCTGAATACATGCATATTGCTGAAGCTTGCAAAGAATCTTTTTGGTTAAAAGGTTTATTTGTTGAGCTTTGTGGAGATGATTCTTACATTACTTTATTTTATGATAGTCAAAGTGCCATATACCTTAGAAAAGATCAGATGTTTCATGAGAGAACTAAACACATTGTTGTCAAGTACCATTTTGTTAGAGACATTGTTGTTCAAGGTAAACTAAAGGCATGCAAGATCAACACTAATGATAATCCTGCTGATATGATGACTAAACTTGTTCCTGTTGCTAAGTTTGAGCTTTACTCGAACTTAGTTGGTTTAATTGATTAGCCCAAGTGTCTATTGGCACCAAAAGTATTTGCTTTCTTTGTTCAAGGAGATGATTACTGTTAATGCTACAAGAAGGAATTTGTCTCAAGGTGGAGTATATTAAAGACCTAGGATTCCACCTCGATATAAACCTCTTGTAAGCCGCTGGCTGGGATACGTTGCATCTGTGAAAATCCTCGGCGTTTATAAATATGCCCCGATATAATAAAGTTTCACTGGCCGGCGCCCATGGTTTTTCCTCTCTTTGTTGGAGAATTTTTCCCACGTTAAATCTGTGTGCCCTTACTACGATTTCTTTTGCGTTCTTCATTATTTGCTTGCCGCGATTATAACACACCAATCGTCATTTGTGGAGGGCTTTCAGTCCACAAATAGCGACTGAAGTCATCGACAATCAAGAGGAAGTACTTGTTGCCACTTGTGATGGCCGGCTTGATCGGGCCACATAGGTCACCGTGGACTAGGTCCAGGACACCCTCCATCGTGTATGCTAACACGTGTGGGAACATGTGTATTTAACACCGTGGGGGCAGTGGTGCGCATTAACGTTGATTCTTCGCTTCAACACCATGCCATGCCTGGCTACTGCGACGAAACGTCTCCTGGTGCCCGCCTCGGGAACCGACGCTGCCATTTAGTGGTCATAGGGAGGTTGTCTATGGCCATAAATAACGTTGGCCAGCCGCTGTGTCAATGACAAGGCTGACCATGTAGTGAATGGCTCGTGTTCGATACGTCCGCAAGGAGCCCTTTGGGGCTGGGATGACGTCGTAACGACGGACAAGCTATTGGATCGCGCCGGATGAAAACGGCCTAGGCCACGCATATTGGTGCGGTTTTTCGTCCGGCGCGATCATTAAGCCTTTGGGGCGCCGTTCAGGATACGTGGTTGAAGATGCTCTTAGGCAAGAAAAAAATTGTCGCCTTCGTGCAAATTTGTTGGACTACATCGTGGCAACAGGGAAAAAGGAAATGACATTGATACCGCCAATTCATGACACGTTTAATAGAAAAAGGCGGGTGGCGTCAATAGGCAAATTCTAAAAGCAGTACGAATGGCGAATTAGTTGAGGTCAACAACTCAAACATTGAGTTGATCAGCACAGCACGTACAGTTGAGAGTAGTAGAATATGGAGCTAGTCCGGCAAATTCTACTTACCATGCATCGTTCGCAAGAGAAAGGACTCGGTACTTAGTCAGCCCTCTGTTTTCTAGACAACTACGAGAGGAGGCGATGCCGGTGTGAAATGTCACACAAGTAACAGCTTACATTGGTGGAGAATGTTTTCCTGAAGTGGGGTGGGTATGAACTATGAAGACACCTTCAAAAAATTGTCGATTTTGCCTATGTTCCGGTACTGCTTGCAACGAATTTCACGGTAAGAAGCCAAGAGATATACATCCACCATGAAACCTTCAAGCCAAAGGTGATGGACTCTGATATTCCAGGATTTGAGTGAGATGGAAACTGGATGCAGGAAAACAACGAGCGAGAGACTGAAGAAATTTGCGTCGCGCATTGAAAATGTGACTTTTCTATTTCTTCTTATTTATCTGGATCCTAACTGATACATGAAAGTAGCTAACTGAACGAGCTACAACCTCAGATTGGCCATCCCACAACATCCGATCGGCGCGGAGAACTAGCCTACAACTAGACATATAACTCGACAACACGAGGTGTGGACAACACGCACACTCGATCGTTATTTCTACTAACTGTTAACTGAACCTGAAAAGGAAACTAACAGCTACAGGTACAGCAAGGTTTTGTCGTCAGACTCGAGCCTTAACAAAAGTGTCACGGTTGTGCTGCTTATACTGGGCAACTATGAAACACTAAAACACACATTCTAAACAACAAATCCTGTTGTGTGTATATGCCTATGAGTCTAGCCATCCCGATACATCTCGTTCCTATATGACCGCTACGCACTCCAGTGACTCATAATCTTGCTTAATCACGGCGTGTGCCTAATTGTGCACATATTTATATTTATAATTTGCAGTACCCAATATACAGACCTAGCAAGCTAGCCACACATCCTTATATAGCTTTGGGAAGACATATGCACCTAGTTGTGGGTGAATTGTATTTCTTCACCAACCATACGCTTGTTACATGCCTACTAACTAGTATTTAATACTGTTATGGCTCGGACACCCTTAAAAGGAAGCGAGAGATCAGATAGAGAAAACTGAGAAAAGAGAGAGCAAACCCATTATGATCTGCAGTATGCAGCCTCCAAAAAAGGCTTTGTTGTTTGGTTGTTTAAACGAGAAATACTTTGAGCCGGGACCTGCTGGGGCCTGGGGAGCGAGACTTGCTATCTGGCATGGAGAGAGGAAGATGTAGCCTGGATCGTACTTTCTGTGACTTAGTGGTATTTGTCTTTGATAAATCGCTGTTCCCAGCGTTTTCTCGGAATATCTTTTGCTGGTTGCTTTAAGTAGCATGGGTCTTGCTGGAGCTTGCTAGAGAGAGAGAGAGAGAGAGTTCCTGCAGGCAAGTAAACATGAGAAAAAGGGAACGATGTTGCATCTGGATAACGGGACACGCTCGTGGAGTCAACCATGCGACTTAAGAGACATCTGCCATAAGCTGGGTGTGCACGAGTAACTAGAATTAGTCCGCTGTCACGTGAAAAAACCCTAACTCTAGCCAAAATCTGTCAACACAACCTGTTTGCATTCTAGAAATAAATAGATTTGAAATTCCTTCTGACATGCGGGACCCATCATTTACCACGTCAACAAGGGGGAAATAACGGTAAAAAAGTTCTACCCTCGAAGCCTCCAAGCCCTGCCCCACCCGTTCTAGGCATGTCAACCGGCTGCACATGCATGTCGATCGTGTTCTGCTGATTTCTATATCATGATACAATTAATCCCACCCACTCAGGACCACACGTCTATTTTCGTATGAACATAACGTCCAAGAAAGAAATGAGGTTGAGCCAAGTTTGGATCCAATGTGAGTACTGCATGTTAGGTGTTTGTTGAATGAACTAGATGGAACTAATCGAACAAATATTAAATTTTTCCATTTATTAAACAATCGTAGATAAAATACAACGATTAGATCACAATCTGCATGGTCGCTGATGCTTTTGTGCTTGTCCATCTTAAAAATCTACCCCGCTAGCTTGCGCTCCCATGATATGGCAATAGAAACCGATTTATATATTTTTTACGCCTCTCTTTGGTACTGGCTGGCGGTCCGTCGCCAGGTCCTCTAACCAGGCGTTGTGGCCTACTGATACCCTCGGTGACAAGCATGGTGACCTGATGCTTGAAAGCGATCGATGATCCAGGAAGGTCGCGGGAGATCTTGAGCTCATATTTCTTTGGGATGATGCTCGGGTCCTCAAGCCAAGCATTCACCCGGAAGGATTGGCTCTTCTAGGGTAACATATCCAACACCTCCCCGCCAAAGATGCGGATGATCTAGTTCATCGCCTCCATCTCCATGGCTTATATAGGAAGGCCGTCGAAGCTCATCTTGCATAGCCTTAGGTCATTTCCATCCATTGTGTCGATCTAGAGACCGTGAATGTGTATGTGACAGTATGGGTGTCAATGGTAAGTATCTTGTTCGTGTTCGAAATAAATAGTAAGAGAGAAGCATCTGACCGATGGCAAGCTCAATGGCTTGTGTTTTGCAGTGACACGGAGATGGATTGACATGGCATTAGTGAGGCAGAGGATTAGTGTAGCTAGATTGACAAGGGATTAGTGAACCATATATTATTGAAAAAGTATGCTAGTGAGGCAGATGATTTGAGGTAGTGGAAAATACAATTTTCCTAAATTGCATGTACGAACCCTGCCGTGCTAGGGGTTAGTTCGTTGATGTTTGACGCTAACGGACCAAGTTTGTTGACATTTGACGCTAACGGATTAAGTATACGTGTATATGTGATTGTAAGGTACCAACTTTAGGTGTGTTTGACATGGACACAAGTCCCATTAATTCTAGCATCAGCGAAAAGAGAACGGTCTCCGGCCTTTACTTTTTTGTCTCGAGTAAATAAAGTAAGAGGTCGAGAAGATATCGACGTGAAATTTGACACATGTCGTAACTTTGAAGGAACCAACAAAACAAACACACATTATAGAATCGAAAAGATTTTCTACTTTTTGTCACAAGTGGGGCTGGTCAAATTGTAAGCGTTTGTTTTTTGACTGTCGGTTGCAACTTGCCACAGGTTTTACTATGGTAAGCTAAACTAATTACACTGTCTAAAAGATCTACAAGCCAGATGTGATCATGGTGTCACAAGATATGGTCAGATCTAAAACCAAGGTTTCAGCCAGAAGTGTTGTTAGCCGTCGGCAGCAATCATAAACCCTAGCACACCTTTTCTAACTTGAGTTTCACGGGTTTTGCGTCTGGATCTGTGGCCATGCATACTGATACATCTCATTCCTACTACCAACGTCCACTCGAACAAGTATTTTATATTAATCAACAAGAACCTTCTAATTTCCTGTATCCACTGGTCTAACCTAGTGGCTGGGGAAAACATATCCTTATATAGCTACTTCTTTGTGACGTTTAATACTCTACCCAACATGAATTTATTCCGTTCCCCATCCATTAAAACCAATAAACGCGACACAGAGGGACACAATCTAGCCCTGCCACGTTAGAATTTTTTAATGTATCATGAAGAGAGAGGAAGGTAGGTTTTAGTGCGCAAATAAGCCCGAAGTGGCAAGCTCCCTCCCGACCCCTCTCGTAATCCAGATCCCGCCGCCGCCGCTGGAGGCGCTGTTGGGAAAAGCCCGGACGGCCTGGCGGTGGAGGCGGCCTCTCTCGGCCGCCGTTGGCCTCTCCCTGGAGATGTGGCCAGTCCCTCCCCATGTCAGCGCCTCTCTTGCCCCAGCGGCATGGGCATGGCGGTGCGACCTTGTGCTGCCCAGGTGGAGGCGGCGGCTTCGAAGGCTAGGCAGCCGCGAGATCCGGATGTTTTGGCGGCGGCACGCTGTGGGGGAGGCGGTGGCCCGGTGACCTCTGGCTGGACGACGACACGAGACATCGGGGTTTCTCCCGCAGCACAAGGACGCCTAGGGTAGCAGCCCTAGGTATGATGGTGGAGGTGGCCTTCTTCTTCATCGTAGGTGGTCGACCTGAGGTTGGTTTGACGGATCTCGGAATTCATCATCTCGGTGCCAGTGAAAACCGAGCCTTTGTTGGCCGATGGCGGCGTTACTACGTCATTATCTTGATGAAGGCATCGCCGTGCAACTAGTGTCGACCAAGATTTTGGTTCTTGAATTAAAAAAATCTCGAGCGGGCTCGGGATTTCCGGTTACCGCGGTAACCTAGAAATCCAGAGCATTTACCAACCGAAAATTTTCAAACGAATTTTGAATTCAAATATTGGTAGCTGGTTTAGTACAGATTTTAACAATTTCTATTTACAAGAAGGTTGCTGGTGCAGTGGTTTAACGTCAATGCAACCTTGCCTGGCAGTAAGGTCTAAATTTCGACTCCGCGTTCCCTCCTGTTTTGTGTTATTTGTCTTTGTACTGTTACAGTGTATCGGTAGTAACCTATTTATATCTATAAATATAAGCATTTAAATTCAAAATTTTCAAAAAAGTCCAGGATATTTTGTTCGGAATGGTCATTCCCGGGGTTGCTCGGGAAATCCGGTTACCGCCCGGTAACCAGATTTCCCGACCGGTAACCAAAACCTTGGTGTCGACCTCAACGTGCTACTCCCGGGGAAACCCCAAGATCTCCGGGTCAGGCGGTGACGGCGCTGCGATGTCGCGATCTCTTGGGAGCATCATTTGTGGAACAATGTTGGAAAGCAGAGGCAGGAGGTGGACCGTCTTCGTCTTGCATGGAGTCTTCCGCGGAGATGTCAAGTCATGCCTAGCTGTTAGAAATAATGGGTCAAATAAAATGTTTAATATTCTAAAATTAATTATGGAAATTGTTCCTAATTATCCAACACTAGCTGCCTGGTGCTAGTGTGCTACGCTCAGTCGTGCCTAATTAGATAGGTTCTACGCACGACATATCTTTCGGAAGTCTCTAGTTGGGTGTGTTGAAAGACAAGGTATTACACACACCAGAAGACATAGTTCAACGGAGATCAGCAGTTCATCAGCAGAGACGCACAACGTGAAGATCTAATAGTTCAGGTGCACAGACACAACAGGCAGGTGCTGACCTTGGCCGTTGCTGGTGCAGCGATCGATGTCAATGTTATGGTCGAAAGACGCGGAGGAGAAGGTCGGAGCCTGCTGCCGGAGTGGAGGAAGACGATGTCAGATCCGTCTCGAGCACCATGAAGGCCGTCTACGACAAGGGTACTTGGAGTCTCGCGCTGGGCTGACGTTTGTGGGCTTACAGGACCCGTCCACGTAGGCTACTACCGGGGCCCAATCGAGCAGCGTATGCGGGGTTTTGTTACAAACTGACTTCCTTTCGCTGCTCCTCCCCGGCCGGCGGCGCCTTCGTTCCCAGCCGCCTCCGTCCGAAGGCACGTACTCGTCAACCTGTCCCCGATCTCTCCCAACCGACTCTTTCGCGCGGTTTAGTTCCATCATGGTTGTCGTTACCGCTGCCGAGTCCTCCGCCACCGCCACCACCACCACCGCCGCCACCATTAACCCCAAGGTCGAAGGTGCGCTGCCGAATGCCTGATTTGTAATTCCCCATTCCAGATTCTCGCACTTGTGTTTGGCGGATGCAAGCTGATCTTACTCTCATAATGGCCGCTGTCACTTGTGCAGATGAGAAGAAGCCCGCGGAGTGGTTCCTATGCGCCCTCTGGTACGGCCCGTGTAAGTGCCGTCTCGAACGTGCCTAGCTATGCTATGATAACAGTTCGACTGACCTTCGTCCTGGGCGGGCTCATTGTTAATTCTGTTTGTGTGTGTGCTAACTAACAGGTAGGCGAATGCCATATGAGTTTGCACAGGTGAGGAAGATGTACCCCAACATACCGGCCGAGAGGGTGGACATGGTAAGCGCTGCTATATATTCTGGTCTGCCAAAAACAATCCGGTTAAAATGCACTGTCTTGATTGGACTGACTAATTTGCTCAACTGTGTGTTTCCTTCCTGCTACTTATTGGTAAAAAACAGTTGCCTTGATTTCCTTGTGTTAATTAGGGCAGTTGTTGACATAAACCACAATTGCTTGGAATTACTTGTGCTGACTACTAATTGTTGATTCTTGCGACTCAATCCCAGTTTAAGAGAAAGCCTCAAGATTTAGTCGCGTAGATAAACGTTTCACATTCCTAGCATCATCACTAGATTGGCGCGCCAGCTGGTCTCTAGAAGGTAGTCGATGGTGGACCCTGTTAGCAGACTATAGTATGAAACTGACATTGCCGTGACAAAAAAAACATATACCATTTGTGTCTAAGACCATATATTAGCCGGAAACGGGGAGCAATGCCCCCATCCCCTAACTCGGGAACATCGTCCCGGAATCGGGATCAGGAGTGGGGTGGGGTACGGTACCATTCGATGCCCGAATCACGACCGGGTAGCTTGGTTCGTCGTCCCATCAGATTTGTATCCAGCATCGCTAGCTTCTCGAGGTTCGGAGGCTAGCGAGGTCCGAGGAGAAGCGATGAGGGATGATAGGTGCACGCGTATGTGGCACATCTGCCTCGATTAAAGGCCCATCTACCCTGATCCAAAACTCAGAGAAAAAGAAATTTCCATGGATCCATCACATCGTCCCCAAACTATACTCCTTCAATTTTCTGCTTTGGTAACCCAACGATCCTCGTCCTCTGTTCTTGCCCCTCCTTCGCACCGACCTGGAAACATGGCAACTATGCCTAAGACAACTATATATGGTATGATGTTAGAATTTGGAACGAGGAATTAGGGATGCATTCAGGTCCGCCAATGGGTATGAGAGCGGGAGGAGGCATCTCGGGTTTTCTTCACGGCGTAACCTTTTTATGCTCCATCGTAAATGGACACACATGACGGTCATCATCTGTGAGGGGACATTAGACGGTCCACGAGTCCATGTCACTGAGGAGGCCCCTAACCTCCCATGAATCATCTATTTAGGATTATTGTGAATGTTGCTTCAAAACTAGACTGCTCAGGAAACCTATCTCCATTATTATTCGGGTCCTTCCTTTGGTATTCTATTTAAAACTAAGAGAATGAATGTGGTTATAGCATTCTTCATGTTTCAATATCACTCTGAAAACGCTGCTTTGAAATTAGGATGCTCTAGAAGTTTATTTAGATTCTTTGCATTCGCTAACATGGATATTCCCGACGTATTATCGATTCGGTGGCACTTGATTTTCTAGGTGTATGGCTGTACCAAGTGTTCTTTTCTGTTGCATTTGTGTTCAACATCAGGATGGGATGGTGTTTTGACACTCCCATGTGTGCTTTGAAATTCAATCATCATAAATAAATATCTCCCATCAAAATGACCATTTTATAACATGGTTTGAATCTAGAACTCTTGCCGATTGCCATGAGATGTGATTTATTTACATTGAATAGGTAGATCTATAATTAGGAGATGGTGCTTCTCTGCATGGAATTAAATCATGATTAGTTGGTAGCTAAGTTGGTATTTAGTTTACTAGTGTTTTTCCTATCTATTGATTATGTATGAAAGGTAACTATTACACTGTTTGCTTAGATCACTTTGTTAACTGAAAAAATGCCCTACTATGAATACACCCCAATACAATCCTAATACAGCTAAGTTGGTAATGGTGGCATGCGAATCAAGTACACGCACGTTCTAAGCTACTGAACCAAAAAAGGAAGGGGGTGCAATATAGTTTGCTCAAATTATATGCCAAATTATTTCACTTTGGGGCTTTCGTTTAATTGGGAAGAAAAGGAGACAGTGGCATGTTGCTAAGCTTGTAGTTTACATCGCCCCACTTGTAAGCGCTAAGAGAAGGAAAGTGAAAAAGTAGTGAAAGGACAACTGCCAACTCAAATCTTTATTAGTAGAAAAGAAAAGTGGCATTATACCCGTTTTCTCAGCTTCTGATGTGTAGGTTCTTTGCTGTCCTTTTTCAGTTTGTCGGGGAAGGACTACTCACCAAGATCGGCCGTGCTCTGAATTTCAGCACATGCTCTGTGGTAAGTTGCAATCCTCAAATCACAGTTCACGACAATTTCTTTATCATTTGTATCTAACTTATGTGCAACCTCATCGAATCTATAGTAAGTACATTAAAAATAATTCTTTGTCTTGATGAATCAGATTAGACGCACTAATCTTTCCTTTCTTAAATCAGATTAGACGCACTAAATTGCATTCCGGTTACACGGGAGGCCAGAGGATGAAACCAGCTATGTCCAGTGTGTCCACTATCTACGCTCGCTGACCGATCTAACGAAAACCGAGGTTGAAACATGTCTCCGGTCGTCGACTACACTCACGACGGGAACACCGCTACTGAATCGCTCGATCGCCTCTTCTGTGATAAATCCATTGTTTGCATCCAAACACGTCCCAAACATCTGACACGTCGCTTGCTGGCATTAGTCCTTGAACGTCTTCGGCACAATCACGTGCTCACCACCTGGAGGGCATCAACTAGCCATTAGGGAAGTCGAAACATTGAATCCTCGAACTCGAGCAAATGGTCCATTTCCCCTACTCGGTTTTCTAGGGAAATCAAAGAGGAAAGGGAAGGGAAAGACATGCCGATTGAAATGATAAAAGATGGAGAAGCTCTGAGTTGGAAACTCATCTCAAGATGTTGCTTGACACGACTTTGCCTTCCTAACTTCGTTATGGTTATTGATAAGGGGATTGACGGTAAGCAATTGTACGACCATAGCTCGACAATATGTAGGTTGTATATGACCCGACTTAGCCGCCTAGGCTAGCGTACACATGCTGAAAGGATCTACATGAAACACAAAAAGGTTAATTATACGGGTCAAACGATGCATGCCGTACTATGCATCATGTTATTTTCCATTTTATTTAGATGCAAATGAAACCAAAAATATACTCTACTGCTCGAAACAAGCATGCGTCTAGATATATTAATATAGCAACAACGATTGAAACTGTTGCTGATGGGCCAAACAACACAACACCCAAAAGAAGAAGAAAACGAAAAAGAAAAAGAAGAAAAAACAAAGCTGACAACAGCGGCTCGACAAAAACGAGGATGACCTGCAACCGCTGCGCCCTTCGAAGAAAGTCCACCCCGCTCCTAGCAAGGGTGTCACCGTCGCTGCCAACCCTAGCGCTAGGCCCTACTCCTCTGTCCACCGGTGGATTCGCCACCACCGCAGATCCCCGCCGTCAAGCAGCAGCGCCGTCGCCACCGTGCTCACTCAGGCCTACCGGACCGCCACCGGTCTGAGGAGAACCACCGCAGGCCGCCAGGGGCCGTCGCCACGACCCACAAGAGGGGAAACCACCTTCCAGGGCCGCCGCCCTGGCATCCACGAACACGAACCCGCAAACGAAAGACGCCACCCTGGCAAGCTCCGTAATGGCCATCGGAGGTCGGCGCTCGATCCAAGCTCGCCTGGCTCGGATCACTCTGACACATGGGCAACAAGGATGCAACCCGAACGACAACGAGGCTGCCCACAAGTCTTAGCCCTCAGACCGGGGAACACCGAGATCAAGCCCGCCTGGCTCAACTCCGCGAACCCTGCCACGCCACTGGCAGGGGGTAGGCTCCCGGACGGAAGCCCGCCTGCCCAGGACACAGTGCACAGGCCTGGTTCGACCAACCCGGGCCCAGATCTGAGCCGCACCAACCCACAACCATTACCTACCTCCGCCCGCCGCCGCCAGATCTAGGAGTGTCGCCACCAGCCGCCGGCCCGAGCTCGACCCCACCGCAGTGCACCGCTGCTGGCCAGCACTGCCTCGCGCGGACAACTGTGCGCGTGGGTAAAAGAGGGCCGCTGCCATCAGCACCGCCCGGGATTTTCCCGGCGGCGGCGAAGGAGAGGGAGGGGAGAGGGGTTGAGGCGGCGCGCACGCTAGGGTTCACCCTTGCGTCGCTCGCGGGGAGCGGGCGCAGGCCCCGAGGTTTTTTTTTGTGTGTCACCAACTTTCAAAATATAGTCTACTCAAGCGCTGATAATCTATATGCATAATTATAGGTTCACGGACGTGCTCATTGCTGCTTGCCACTTGCCACTTGCCACATATTTTACATTGCTAAGCCAAAACCTATTCACAATCCATGAGACCTATAAGCTGAGGTCGACTAACTAGAGCCGCTACAGAACAGTACTGTAGACAGTGACGTTGTTCAGGGGCAACAATAAACCACCAAAACACAATTTTTAAAATTAAATCGAAACAATGTGTATATGACCCTGACTCCAAGCATCCTGATATATCTCATTCCTACAAGACCAACATGCCTCTAGCAACTTGTATTCTAGTTTAATCACCGTGAACCTTAATGTGAAGAAGTTTATATTTGGAATATATCGAGTAACCAATAGAACAACCTATCAAGCTGGGAAAAATGTATACCGATCCACACATCCCTTATGTAGCCCTGGGAAAACTTATCTTTCTTTAGTTAGATGTGAGTTATTTCTAATACTTCACCAACCATCATGCATTTGCTACATGCACCCTCACAAGAAAGCAACAGAAAAAGTATCAAGAGTATGATCTGATGGCATACAAATTGCTCCACGTGCTCTTTATAATGAAGGTGGTACCACTCATAAATATGCATAATTTATCAACAAAGAAGTTTGTACACTGCTACCATTCATGAAGAGACATACTTGACATTAAGTTTAATGTGCGTATTCAACAAATGCACCATACCACCGCTAGGTAAAAAACCAAATCCCATGGAGAAAGGGAATAAAATTAAGCAATTTTCTTGTTGGCATTGGCCAAGTGGTTTGGGAGCGAAGTGCAATAAAATAATTATTTCGGTAGTTAATCAAACTAAGCAAATTGATCATTGATAATGGGAAATTAATTTGTTGTAGGGAAACAAATCTTGAAGGAAGTGGGTAAAAGAATATACAACTCAAATGGATTTCAATGCATAAGCCGTATCCGGAAGCAAATACGTAACCCAAAACCGCAACTATACAGCTTAGTCAATTATCTGGAAATCTATGCAAAATCTTTCGGGGCAGGGCAGTAAGTTTACTTGGAGATGTTAGAGCCGTTCTGGCTTTGCTTTGGGTACTTTCTTTAGCCACGATTTTTGTAATTAATACAAATAAATATACAGTATGAAAAATGTTGCCATGATTTTCAGTATTTATGTTTTAAGTTAAAGTTAATTTACACAATGAAAGTTGATTCTCATATAAATGATTGTCATAACTTCTATTTTGTTGTCTTTTTTTCACTATTCTATAAATTCTATTCAAATGTCACTTATATCCTCTATTTTTCGTTTTATCGAGAGACGCAGAAGGATACAAGTTATAGGGTAGTAAAATATGGATTTGCAAGAGAAAGGAAAAGAGATAGTTAATACAAAACATGAAGCTTTCTAGAACATGACAACCCATCAGAATTGCATGCTAGAAGTGAAATTGACCGCCTGTTCCTCAAAAGAGAGAGAGGGAGAAGGGAAATTAGCTACTCTAGAAGATTCTAGAAAAGCTTAACCTTTTCTTTGTCAGTTTTCACTAAATATCTCGTGACTTGGCCAAGATGCATGTGGACCTTCAGTCCTCAGCTTATATCCGAAAGCTAGAGAACCAGATGTTTCTTTCTGGAGCAGAGTTTGACAATGAGGTTTCTAGTTGTTTGAGCTATTTTCTGAACCGCAGGTACGATGCTGCATCAGTTCATTAAAGGTGACATTGTTCCCTTATGTATACTATATAAAATGTTTTGTTCACTCACATTGTGGGAATAGAAGCACTGTTATATTAACGTACCCGGATTAAGAAAATCTTTGTTCCGAGATAAGTTCATGTGTTAAATGGACTGGCAGCACGCATACCTGAAGAACAACCAATGATGAAGAGAAGTGGAGTCACAGCTCAATGCTTCTGCCAATGATTCTCCCAACATTTTTTTTTGAAACGAGACAAAAGCTTTGCCTTTTATATTGATAAAGGAGAAACAAACATAGAGTGGTCTAGGCCAAAAGAAAAAAGAGCACAAAAGAAAGGAAAGCCTTAGGAGGTAATCTCCGCTAGGTGTTTTGCTCCTGCCATGATCCAGTTCTTGCTCTCGTCTTTGATTTTCTGCATTAAGACCGAAGGCATCGCTGACTTGTTGTTAAAAACCCGGGCATTTCTTTCCTTCCAAATTTCCTAAGAAATGAGAGTTATAGCCGATCTAAGTCCAGCGGTCACGTTCGTCGGGGCCTTGGAAATGGCAAGCCAGTATTGGAGAACAGTGTCTCGGTCCGATCCCAGATCTTGCACCAAAGATGGACAAGAAAGCCATGCGGCAGCCGATTGCCATATTCGCCTGGAGAAGCGGCATTCGAAGAGGATGTGTCTAGCTGTCCCAGGCAAGCATTAGCATAGTGGGCAGACCGGTTGATGATCCCAACCTCTTTTGGCAAGGCGGTCTGAAGTCCACAGTCTGTTTTGGACCGCAAGCCACGCAAAGAAGCGGCATTTAGGTGGTGCCCAGGTTTTCCAAACAACTTTCTCGAAGGAGCATGGTGGGTCCCCGGCGAACTGAGCTCTATAAGCGGACTCCGTGGAGTATCTATCATTTGCCAAAAGATTCCATAAGATGGTGTCTTCTGTGCCCGGGGTGAGGGCCACTTCTTGGAGAAGACCCCAAAGGTTAACGAACTGGGCGATGTGGTCAGCCGTGAAGTTCTCCACAGAGATGTCCCCAATCCACCTGTCGTTTGTCAACGTGTCATGGACACTGGCATTCTTTCTTTTAGAAACTGTGAAAATGTGAGGAGCGATGGATCTCGGAGATAGTCCATTTAGCCACGATGAGGACCAAAACTTGCCTTTTTTCCATCACCAATGGTAACCGTGGTAGCTTTACTGAAAAGAATTCTGTCCTCTTCATCATTAGGAGTTTCAAGACCAACCCAATGCTTTTCCGGCGCAGTCCATTCCTGCCAAAGCCAGCGTAGGCGCAGCGCCCTGGAGAACTTCTCAAGATCCAGAATCCCAAGGCCACCAAGACGTTTTGGCCGACAAACCTTCGCCCAGCTGACCTTGCACTTATCACCACTCACAGAAGTCTTACAATCCCAGAGCATCCCACGCCGAATCTTGTCAAAAGCCCGAAGGGTGGCTTTTTCCACCTTGAGAGACGTGAGCATGAAAATAGGCATTGCAGACAGAACGGATTTCACCAACATATTAATCCCAAGGGGTTTGGACTTTAAAGTTGAGCTCGGACTTTGAATGCGATACCATGATGTAATTATTTTGTGGAGGGTAGTTCGGTTGGAAGATTGCCGCCTCAATCAGACATAGGCTCTACCAGCCAGACGCTATTCACCACGGCCGTGAGAGATACACCAAGAAGAAGGATCCTAAGGGGTGGTACAAGGCAATAAAGCAAAGGGGTGACATATTGATATCTTCAGATCCAACCATATAGGCATGCGAGTTTTTTTCTTTCGAAATGGGGATGTCCCTGGCCTCTGCATCCTCGGATGCACACATCCCTCTTTATTAAAACCAGCACGGATAGCAAA
Source organism: Avena insularis (assembly GCA_023614405.1). Lineage (NCBI taxonomy): Eukaryota > Viridiplantae > Streptophyta > Magnoliopsida > Poales > Poaceae > Avena > Avena insularis. Next base: position 85,035,181 of record CM042696.1, on the reverse strand, counting down.
AAGGTTTACAATTCATGGATCAAATAGGGTTGATACAAACACCAACCATCTGAAAAAGGCTAAAAATCTCACACGAGAGTTTAGACGACTACTAGACATCCGGCAATCTATTAGAATGACGCCACGAAGCCTGGTTAAAAAAGTCCGTAGTAATCGTCATATGATGGGTACACCCAGAAACCATGTGTGACCGCTGGTGTTCTGGGAGAAGAACAACCCATAGCTAGATCCAATATGCCGCCATAAGGATAACCTGCAAAAAAGATGGAACTCCAGCTTTGTTAAAATTACAGTTATTTCGACATTTTCATATAGACCAACATATAGCCAAAATGCCAATACGAATTTTGCCTTTATTCACTTTATCCACTCCATTCGACCAATTCTCAAATATATTAGTGATATTGGTTGGAGGTGGTAGGTTATAAGTGAAAAAAATCATACGCCAAAGTATTTTTGCTAAAGGGCATGAAAGAAAAAGATGTTCTATTGTTTCGGTCTCGTCACAAAAGGAACATTTTTACGTCCATTCCAATTCCTCTTGGCGAGGTTATCTTTGGTTAACAACACTTTGTTATTAAGGAACCACATGAAAATTTTAATCTTCATAGGTATTTTTATCTTCCACAAATATCTGGTGTGCGAGTATATTCAAGCCTAGAAATGTCATCTTCTTTGTTCTTCAATCCCATGATTAGGTGGTGCATTAGTCTAATCCTTGTTTTGTTTTAATTAAAGTACTCCCTCCGACCCATATTAGTTGACTTGGATTTATCTAGATTCGGATGTATCTAGTACTAAAATATGTCTAGATACATCCGAATCTAGACAAATTCAAGTCAACTAATATGGGTCGGAGGGAGTATTAAAATTGTATAGGGGATAAACTGAATCAAATAAGTTTTACGAGTAAAAGTAAACAACTATTATAGCTGATTATTATCTTCGTCACTAATTGTGAGTTGCCATTTGCCACATATTTTACAGTGCTATCCGTAAATTATACACTGTGTCACTAGGTATAGAAGCTCGAGCAGAAGGTTTCAGCGGAGACTATGACATGGGACACGGGTAAACATCAACCACCAAAAGACACTTTTAAAACATAAATTCGCCGTCCGTGTCACTGTCGTTGAGTCTAAGTATCCCGATACATCTCATTCATAACTTACCAACATGCACTACGACAATTTGTATTCTTGTTTCATTAACGTGAACCTAAAATATATTACGGAGATATTCATATATTGTATTTTCCGGTAACCAATAGACAAACCCATCTAGCTCTGAACAATGGATATCAAGACACGCATCCTTATATATATATAGCATGGAAAAACATATCCTTACGTATGATGTCTATTACTTCACCAACCGTGCTTTTATCGTTACATCCCTGTTGGATTGGTATTTAATAGTCATGACTCGCACACCAAAAGCAAAAGAAAATAAAGGAGCAAGTAGTACCATCTAGATGAATACAAACAAGTACCACAAGTTCTTTATAATGAAGGTACTACTCTTTATCAGGACACATTATGTATCTTACATGAAGTGGTACTGTGCTATCATTGAAAAGGAGACACAATACATTTGAAGTAAGTTTATGTGCAATTTCAACGACAGTTAGGCAGCGCTGTGAGGAAAAAACCAACCATGTATAGGAATTGGTGAATCAAACTAAGCAATTCGCTTCTTGGCAATGCACAATATTCTTGTAGCAAATTGCAATGTAACAAGAAGAAAATATCTTGACAATAGGGAATCAATTGGCAAATCTCACTTCGAAGAAGTGGGAAAGAATGTTCTCAACTTTAGTTGATTTTATAGCATAAAGCGTACCTCTAGGATAGTTTGGCAAAAATGACCACAATATACTTCTTTGCCATTTGACTAAAAAAATATAGGATGCAAAAACTTGAAATCTTATACGGAATGCTCAATTGTCAATTTTGGAGCCCTTCTAGCTGTGCACGGGAGACGTTTTAGCCAATATTAATGTGTATGCAAATAGATAGGTAATATCATTAAACTTTTCCATAAACTTTTAATATTTGCATTCTTAGTCAAGGTTAATCTTGCAAAATAAGTGGATTATTGTCCCTGGTTATCCTAATTTATATTTAATTTTGTCTCTTTCACTATTCTATAAATTTTTATTTTTAGACTAATTCTATAAAATGTCACCACAACATGGATGGCTGGCCTTGGCGGTTATAAATGCAAAGTCACATTCCTAATCGTGACGCTCATGCTAGGACGGCGGAAAAAACCGCCAGTCATAACTTCGTCGGGGAAAGTGGATAGGCAAAGTTTTTTTGGTTTAGCATATTGTCATACGCAGAGCTAGCGCTAGCACGAAAGCAAGGTGTCAACGCGCAACCCATTCTAGGTCGGCACTACCTAGGTGTCGTGACTAGTGTACTTTTAGCGACGAAAATAGTGTAATTACGATCAACGATAAACTAATTAACTTATTAATATCATCCAAATCAAATTTCGATGACACTGATATATAATTTTGTTTTCATTACATAATTTGAGCATCTCTATTCATTATACTAGATGATACCCCGCACGTTGTTGCGGTTCGTTTGTTAAAAATAGTTGCTAAATACATGTGTTGAATGAAGTAAAAAAAGAATTATAAATGATCATCTGAAGCATGTAGTACATGTTGCAACAATCAAGCTATCATGTATAAAAAAATATTTCCTAAAATGCACGCAATTAAAAAATATATCTAATCTTAGTAGAACTGAATGTAATACAACTCTCCACATATATGTTTCAACACTATAATACTATATGAAATATAAATTCCAAAATAAGTATTGTATTGTTTTCTCATCATTTTATTTTATTCGATGTAAATATAAAGTGAGAAGCTACACAATCAAAGGTATCTCTTTGGAATTTCAGACCTGGAGAGCACACGTAGACAATAAAAATTCCCAACATGACATGAACTGCTTTTTATGGGACTAACACGAACGCCCATGGTTGAGATAATAAATAATATAGAAAACTGGATCTTTGCAAACACAGGTTGGTAGACATCAGAGCACAGGCGTCGACAATAAAAATCAGTATGCATGAACTGCTTTTTCATCAGACTAACCGAAAGACCGCATGGTTCAAACAATAGATTGTATAGAAAATTGCGTCCCTGCACACACAAGATCACACACAAGATGGAATCGGTGAATCCATACTGAATGCATTATTGAGTATTGTTGGTGCGGAAGCAAATGATAAAAAGAGGCTGATACTCCTTGCTAGTCCAGTGGATGTTGCATTTCCAGCGCAATGTTTTCACAACAACTCTGAGTAGGAAGTAGTCAATATATTCAGTCATCTTCAGAGTGAGTCTCTCTTGACAGAAAGGCTGAAGACAATATGTGCAATGAGCTAAACATTTTATGTAAGAAACTAATATGTATATGTAGTAATTTGACGGTAGACTGACCTGGCCCATCTGAAACATTGTTTGGTATTTGGAACAGCCTGAACACAAACAGATATATGAAAACATTGCAATACAGATAAGTGGAAATCCATTGCTCAAGCTTCGGTTCCATGTTTCTTCATGTGTAATTATCCACAGTCATGGAAACGAATCTTTTTTTCTGCAAGAAGTCTTCTTCATAGATTTTGCTAAAGCTCAAACATTAGTGGAAAGCTATAAGACATACTAAACTATAGCAAAAGAATGGACACAGATCAATTGAAGGACTGGCAAAAGAGAGTCCCCTGTACTTTAAACAAACCGAGTAGCACCAAGAAAAGACATGGCAAGACGGAGAGAACAACAGAAACCTGTAATTCGACCCAATACTAATACCAGCAAGGGCGTTCTGGCTCTGCACAATCATCTGAAATCATCAGCAGGCCTGAACCATTCTAGTGGGAAAGGATAAAAGGAGTAGAAGGCCGAAGCTCATGACATAGGATTCATCCAGCGGAGGCTTGAATCAATAGATGATGGAGACGTAATTTAAGAGGAGGCGCATGAGGAAGATGGAGCGTGGAACAGGAGCAAGACATGGAATTTAAGAGGATGGGATGTGCGCATTAAGGGGAATAAATGAAAGGTATAAGTGGGAAGGAGGAGATGTGCAGCCACCGGTTCTTGCCATGCGAGTATGTCCACTTCGAGAGAAATATGGTAGTGGGGATCACCTATTTAGTTATTATAGATTTATAGAGTCCCGTGCAACTCTAAAAGGGGAATAAAAAGTAAAACAACTAAAAGGTTTCTCCACTTATCTAAGGATAAGTGGATTCCAAGGATAAATAGAGAAATTTACCTAAACATATTCTTGAGTACTTCTCTACTCTGCCCAGCAAGCTGCATCGACGTCCGTGGAGACATGCCTATCATTCTCCTCAGCGCTGCACGGCCACGTGCTCGCCACTAGGTACTGTGACAGTTGAAGCGACATGTCGACCATCCTCCACGCACAAAAAGGTGACGGCCGCATGGTCATCGTGACATGCTCATAGGGACACACTCCATCAACACTCACTTGCTTTAATCTACTTTTGTTATTACTTTGTTCTTAGTTAGTTTAAATCTCTCTCTCAAGTTATTTCTATTCTAATAACTTATATAATAGGATATTTACAAACCACATTTTGGGTGCGAACATGTTTGTGCATGTGACAACGCAGTTGCGGTGTCGTGTTATTTCCATCTGCAAATATTTCATGGGACAAACTTTCTATAAATAATATTTGTTGTATAAGTACTGCAATAACCCTGGTTGATGCAAGAACCCAGTAATCAGTTGTGCTTGACCATTGTCTCGCGTACGACCAATAATTAACGACGTCTGCAATGGACGGTGCAACATGAGAATGCCACCGTTGCTCAAGCGCGGGATGAAAAAAACGTGGTATTGCAGTACCACCTATCACAACGCCAAAATTTGCCGGTATCGAGTCTGGTATGGTGTATACATGTCTGCCGCAAAAATAGGCACCGCCAAATTTGTAGATATTTTTTGTTTATCCCGCCCAAAAAAGTGTTGCGCACAGAGGGTATTTTTGTAGTGTGTACTCCCTCCGTTCAGAAATATAAGACATTTTAGCTGTATGAAACAAATGTATCTAGATGTCTTTTAGTGTATATGTTTACTCCGAATTAATACACAAAAGTAGTCTAGATACATTCGTTTCCCAAACCTAAAACGTCTTATATTTCTAGACCGAGGGAGTACATATATGCAATGGGAGCCTTAAGTTTATATTCATACTTGTGCATCTTGTAATAAAATCAAAAGAAATCATGTGCCTTATGCAAGGAATAGAAGTGCTTCTAGTTGTTTAAAAAAAACAAAGTGGACTCTATCTTTGTTTGGAATTTGTTTATGCACGTACTTTGCAAATTCATACATTATATTATGTTTAATATCTATGATTTTCTTGGGATTGTTGATTTATTTACAACACTTACATCCAATCTCGTAAATGTACTATAACAAACGTCAATAATTATTTTTTATCTAAAGGCTAATGTGTCTCAGATTTTGGGAAAGTTTTAGTATCGGTGAGAATTAGAAAATTAAGTTTTTCTCTATGTTCCTTCCAAAATTTGTTTTTGTAATGGTTTCCATTTTACTTACAAAAGTAAAGGGATATAATTAATTTACACCATAGTAGGATGGACTGCAAGCAGTGGTTCAATTCACAATATTGAAGGCCATGTGTTTTGCTATGAAGAATATTTGCCATTTTCCTTGAAATAGGAATTCACCCTACTATATTAATATAGTGACCACACGATACAACTTTTGAGTTCACTGCTAGGGCGACAACACAAAAGAAAATACAAAAAAAATAAGAGAGACACTAATACACAATAGCACCGGATCGACAACGATGATGACTCGCAACCGCTGAGCCCTCCGTAGTAGTCCCACCACGCAACACCTTCAAGAAGAAGAGCAACGATGACGACACTGCTGCCTGGGCTTCTCCTAGGATTTCTCCCGACGTAGGGGAGTAGGGAGAGGGTACACCCAGCGCCGTTCAAGAAGGAAGACGGCACCCGCACGTGTCACCGCGACGGAGTCAGCCTAGTTGGCAAGGATTTCTGCCGACCCCCAAAGAACCACACCTCCATACAATCTTGCACTCCACCAAACTTTACGCGCACCAACATGCGCCACCGCGATCTTGAAATCACCATCGTCGTCTCACCATGGAAAACGCTGCGAGACCAGCCAAACCACAAAACAACTGTGGATACGAGATGATAGTTCCTTAGCCGTGCGGGAGGGAACAACCTCCACCACCACCATAGGCGGTAGCCGGATGGACACAATGACAAGAGAACACCAGGCCAAATTGGAGCCAAAGGGCCACAGCGGCACAACCACCTGGAGGTCATCCTCCACCGCCATCGGCAGATGCCGACCGGATGCGGCAGCAGGAGCACACCAGGCCGAGAAGGCCGGGCCATTCCCCGGATAGGCACTTAAAGTCCCCGATGCCACGCTACTGCACGTAGGGCGCACCACCGCTACCCTCATGTTCGGTGCCAGAGGCCTGGCTAGACCAAGAAGGGCCCGTGAAGCTCCCACCGCCACGCTAGAGCAAGCATGACATCGTCAGCGCCACCCGCACCACGAGCCGCTTAGCAGACCAACCGAAAGCGACGAGGCCAAGCCTGACCCAGCCTGCCCTGACCCAGATCAGGCCCAAAAGGGCCCAAATCTGGGTCTATAGGGCTCCGCCGGCCATCACTCAGCACCGCGCCTCCTGTGCCACCAACCAGCCTCGCCAATCGCCCCGCCGCCATCCGGGGAAGCCCCGGAACGCCGCCAGCCTGACCGCTCCGCTGCCAGGACCAGTCACCCCTAAGCCGAGCTCCTAGGGCGGGAAGTGGAAGTAGCCGCCACCGCTGGCCCTGTGGCACCGCGCGCGCAACATCCGGCAGCGCCCGCCAGCAGCAACGACAGAAGGGATGCGGGTGGGTGGAGCTTGGAGGACGGGAGAGGAGAGGGCCGCCTGGTCACCTCGCTTGGGGAGGCGACGCGGGGAACAGGAGCCTACTCATATTTGCGATTTTCCTTATACAGAACTCAAGATAAGTTAATGAATTCAGGAAAGGGCAGGCTCTTGATTGGAGAATGGAGATATTGGCACCTGTGAAATGATGCTATATTTACAAAAGGAGATGCTTCGGTGACAGGTTCAAAGATTTACTCGAATAGTTATGTTTGTTTCGATGGAAGTAAAATATGGAGCGTTAGATAATGTGGAAGGAAAATCGTTGGCGGGTGAGTCGGCTCCAGTCTTACTGAAAGATGCCAAGAAGAATTTGGTTGAAATATGGACTACCCGTTGTATGATAGGGTTAAAATTATTAAAATAAATAAGATACTAATAGTACCATCTGTTCCATCCGCTCAAAAGTTCCCTTCTAAGAATCCTGCCAACGTTCTTCAGTATCGAGGAAGCTCAATTCTTACAATGAAGGTTCACGTCTGTTTGCAATGGATAATTAGGAAATTCTTGAAACCGGCCTCCGCTGACCCTCCCCTCTAGGAGAGAATATTATTTTGCGGCCCGAAAGTTGGGGTGTACAGGCAACACCGTACCCAAGTTTCCTGAAATCAGCCGGGATGACTACAGTTGGTGTGCCAAATACTCAGAGGGTATTTTTCGGCATGAATTTAACTTTACGTTTCAATACAAAAAATCAGGATAACGGCCGTCAAGTTGGGCCCCCCTGTCAGTTCTCGCTGTTATGTCGCTCCCGTCGCTTAGGCGGGGTGGCTGTCACGTAGGCTTGCAGCGTTGGCACAGTGGATAGGACAACAGCCCCTAGCTAATGTATTGACGTGACAAAACAGGGCACATGTATCGGCGTTATAATTATTTTTTGTTTACTCAGAAGTTGGAACGGTCACCGCCACACGTCTCTCCTTAGACTTCCGTCCCAATCGTTAACCACTACCTTAAAAGCGCATTGACGGTTCCACTGTTCCCCTGCCTCACAGAAACCACTCTTTTTCTTCCTGTCATCTAATATCTTCTTCCCGTCTTCTCCTTGCCGCTATGGAAGATCCACGCACTCTAGAGACAAGCTTCACTACCCATAACAATAAGAAGATAGACGTTGTCTACACCAACGAGGAGGAGACAGTGGTGCGTGTCCTCAGGATGTACGAGGGTTGGCTTGGGATAGACGAGGACAAGTTTGTGGGATTGGACCTCGAGTACACCCCGGAGAACCCATATGAAGGGAGTGAAGTCGCTGTCGTTCAACTGGCCATGCGGAAACACGTCCTCGTCTACCACCTCTCCCGGTTGGTAGATCTGCTCTCTGTAGCTAACTGCTTTTAGGGTTTTCTTCTCTTGTTCTTTATCCACTTGCTCATCTTGCAACTACTAGATTTTATTTAGGACCAAATAAATTAGGGTTGCCTATGTCTCAATCGACTGAGATTTTCTTTAGTCTCAATCACTAAGAAAAGTGCAACCGTAGTTAAAAGAAATGTGCAACTCGTTCAGTCGACTGAGAAATAGCAAAACCGAATAAATTATGACAATACAATATTGAGAGTCTTGATCTTGCATTTACTAAACTTTTCAAAATTATATTGAGATGATGATCTTGCATTGACAAAATATTTGTAGTTACAAATTTTGGTGATGACAAACTATATACTTTCAGGACTGACAGGAAATGTCCGGTGCTGTGCCAGTTCCTTATAGAAAAGGGAATTGTTTTCTGCACTGTCGATAAAACAACTGATTTTTCGAAATTGTATCAAGAAGAAATTATAATTCCTGCCCACAAGTAGATTGATATTCAGAGTCTTGTGAAGATCCTAAGAGGCTCGAGGAAGGATGTAATGTTATCACTCGCAACTAGAATCCTTGATGAGTCGTACGATAAATGAAGGAAGATTTCCTTACGGATATGGACGATTTCTAGGACGAGTGGCCGTTGTCTGATATAAACCTGAAGTATGGAGCCATAGATGCTTACATGACCTACTAGCTGTACAAGAAGATCTATTTTTTTCTACGTTACCTCATGTTTTGCCCTATTTGCAAGAGGAAAGACGAGCTTAGGGGAGCCTTTTGTAGAAAATACAGAATAGCTGAGTTTGAAGCTGCATATGCAAAGAAATTGGCTGCATCTGAAGCAGCTGACAGAGAGGCTGCAGAAGCAGCTGAAAGAGAGCTTGCAGCTGAAGAAGCAGCTGATAGAGAGGCTGCAGCTGAAGCGGCAAACAGAGAGGCAGCATCTTCTAGCGGCAACAATCAGGCATGTGATACACCGCTAATTGTGCCGCAGGACGCTGAAGATAGGGAAGCCAAGTCAGATGCCAGGTGAGACAAAACAGTTCGTGGGCTGTGGAGTACCTGGAATGGTCGCAGTTCGTCGCCTAGGAACGATGGTAAGCGCCTCAAGTGGTCTAATGAGGAGTGAATTAAATTTTACTTGTCAGTGTTATGTTTCTATTTTGTGGAACTCAGTTAGCTTGCCAAGATGTCTAGCGCCTCAAGTGATACTAGTAAAATAAATTTAACCCTCGTTGTGTTATGTTTATGTATGTGTCTTGTAGCTTGTCAAGATGGTAGCTTCTTAACTGGCAGTTTGAAAGAGTGCCCTTTTCCTCTCTCTCTAAACATATATGTTTCATTTTGCCCAAATTAGTAGCAAATCTAGAGAAGATTCTCACTTCGATATTTCGTTCCCTTTTGGACCTCTTTTTGCCTCCGATCAAGTAGTAAATCTAGAGCCGCAAATCACACCAGGCAGAACACATTCATTCAGAAAACAAAACAAATATAGATATAGCTGTGCGCAGCTAAATAAGATATAGCGATAGAAAGTAGGTTACTTAGCGAGGTTCAATGCATTCAGCCAGAAATAGGATATAGCCAGGATGGAAGCAAGACACGTTTCGTTGCACCACCGCACAACACGCCGTGCAGTCTACTGCACCGTGCACCGTGACACGCACACGGTACATCACGTTTTTTTCTCGGGCCATGCATGGCAGTTCTGTATTGAGCCGCATGCAAATGACGCATACACAATTTCTATGTACGAAGTTTGGCACGGCCCTAAAATTGGCGATAGTTAAAAGTGGAAATGTAGAGGGGAAGGTAGGTGGCTGTATGGCAGATTTGTAGGGTTGTGCTAGATCGGGTAGAGGGATGTGTTGATGAAGGCGGAGACGTTAGGTCTCGTTGAGCTCAGCTCTTCGGTCTCCGGCTAGCGCGTGCAAGCTTCTTACGGTCGGGCCCAGTTGTAAGTGAGATCGAGAGCCGTTGCGTAAAAAATTGGGATATGTCTTATTAAAATCAAGTGGCAATAAATTGCAGCTGTCCATCGACGACCGTGCACTCGATGACGCATGCGTTGTGGCGTAGTAGTAGAAGTAGTAGGCTTTTCAGACTTGATTAAACATGACATGACCGCTCGACAACTTTTTCCATGGAGGGCATCGTGTTCCTTCTTGTAGAAGTCTCGCTGAGGGAGACGTCCGTATTGTCTCACTCTGGGGACACGCTGTACTGTGAAGGGCACGACGTGTGCAAAGATCATCGTTGGACAACACAGAATCAACGGTTGGTGCGCATGATCCGCGTGACAACTGTGATAACCAATCAGGGAGTAGCAGACAGGGTGAGCACAGGTTTGTGCTTCTACAAAAGATAGAGAGAGGGGGGGGGCAAAACTGAGTAGTACCACATAAAACCAAGGGCGATACTGAGTAGTATAAAAATGGAAAGTGAGTGTCTTGTACAATGAAATACATCATGGCATACATCAAATTATCCCAAGATAGATCCACTAGAGTTCATTGGATGTGTGTTCTTCTCATAAACCACATAAGGATCCACTAGAGTTCATTGCATGTGTGTTCTTATCATAGACCACACATGGATCCACCAGTGTCATTGCATGTCCGTTCTTTTCATTAACCATAGTTAGAGTCATCGCATGTCTGCTTTTTTCATGAACCACAGTTAGAGTCATTGCATGTGTGTTCTTCTCACAAACCATATCATGAACCACACCCAGTGTCATTGCATGTGTGTTCTTCTCATAGACCACACATGGATCCACCAGTGTCATCCCATGTCTGCTCTTTTCATGAACCACAGTTAGAGTCATCGTATGTGTGTTCTTCTCATGAACCACAGCTAGAGTCATTGCATGTGTGTTCTTCTCACAAACCATATCATGAACCACACCCAGTGTCATTGCATGTGTGTTCTTCTCATTAACCACACATGAATCCACCAATGTCATTGCATGTCTGCTCTTTTCATTAACCACAGTTAGAGTCATTGCATGTCTGTTCTTTTCACAAACCACATATCACCAGTGTCATTGCATGTGTGTTCTTCCCACAGACCACACATGGATCCACCAGTGTCATTGCATGTGTGTTCTTCCCATGAACCACACATGGATCCACCGGTGTCATCGCATGTCTGCTCTTTTAATGAACCACAGCTAGAGTCATTGCATGTGTGTTCTTTTCACAAACCACATATCACCTGTGTCATTGCATGTGTGTTCTTCCCACAGACCACACATGGATCCACCAGTGTTATTGCATGTGTGTTCTTCCCATGTACCACACATGGATCCACCAGTGTCATTGCATGTGTGTTCTTTTCACAGACCACAGATGGATCCACTAGTGTCATTGCATGTGTGTTATTCTCACAAACCACGTAAGGATCCACCGGTGTCATTGCATGTGTTCTCCTCTCATAGACCACACATGGATCCACCGGTGGCATCGCATGTCTGCTCTTTTCATGAACTACAGTTAGAGTCATCGCATGTCCGCTCTTCTCATGAACCACATCTAGAGTCATTGCATGTGTGTTCTTCTCACAAACCATATAATGAACCACACCCAGTGTCATTGCATGTGTGTTCTTCTCATTAACCACACATGGATCCACCGGAGTCATTGCATGTCTAGTCTTTTTATTAACCATAGCTAGAGTCATTGCATGTCTGTTCTTTTCATAAACCACATATCACCAGTGTCATTGCATCTGTGTTCTTCCCACAGACCTGTAGGGGTTCCGCGTATGAAAATAATAAAATTTTACCCTATGCCTCTGAACCCTTGAAGCTGCCAGGACCTATCTATTAGTAATACAGTTACGGGAGGGGCTTTTCATGAACTTACCCTTGAAGACCGAAAACCTTTGTCAACGCTCAGGAGAGCGTGGTTGATGTAGACGAGCCAAAGCCGACCTCAAGGTCGTGATGACGTCCTTGCGCTCCTTCTGGCTCCAACGACTTGAGTGCCTCAAGTGCGACACCTCATGGGGAGTTACACACGTCCGGTGCCTGATGATTACTCCCGCTTCCTTGATCCAGCAGCAGTTGCGGAAGTAGAGCTCCCGGATCCGAATCCCGCAGCGCGACGGCGCTCCGCGGTGAAGATGTCTCTCGCTCGCGCAATCCAGACTTGGGACCATGGTCACGAGAGAGAGAGGGGGAGAGAGAAAATATCAATTAGAGGTCCTCCCAAAAGTGGGGAGACCTTTATTGATTATTGGTGTATTTATCTTGGCCAAATACCCCCACTATATATAGGGGAGGGGAGGTACTACCTCCCTCAAAGTCCCGGGGTGGGACTAAAGGAGAGGAGGGGGAGGGGGAGGCGCTGCCGGCCACCCCCTCATGGGCGCCACATGGGGGGCTGGCCCAATAGGGCCGCCGGCCACCCCATGGCCCCTTCTCCCCTCTTGCCTTTCCCTAATGGGCCCTCTCCCCTCCGGGAATTGGCCCATTAAGCCTTTGACCATTTAATTGATTTTTCTCTTTATTAAATAAATATGAATAAATGATTAAATCAATATTTAACATTCATTCACATATTATTCAATCTCCGTGGCTATGGAACACCTTCCACCTCCACTCCGGACATCCTCTGGACTTACCGAAACCCTTCTGGTTTTCTCCCTTCTTTTCTTCGGTGATTCTACTGATCCCATAAACACTCTCTAAGCATCATCAAGCCCTTAAGTGTGATACCCCACGGTTCGGGAACACTACAGACATGGTCGGGACACTCCCGCACTAATGGTCGACAGAGGGACCTGGATGGCCATGTGACCCCTGTGCGTTCCATGAAGATCTTTTGTCGTTTGAACCGGGCCAGTCGTGTCTTATTCCCTTTGTCACTCGATACTTGCATTGCCCGATATCTGATCAATGACATCACCATGTCGTGTTTAATCTCGTTACTGAACAATGCTACTTGACTCGTTTCGACAAGTGATATCTTCGTGATCAAATCACACGCTGTGTAGCTATTGGATATAACTTCTCCGAGTGGGCCCTTGAGTATCTTCCCATCACATGGACGGACAAATCCCGCTCTTGACATATATTGCCTCTACGGTTTCCTCCGAATACCTGAACACACCTTTATAACCACTGTTTTACTAGATGGCATTTGATGCTATCTAAGCACTCTCGGGAGACAGTGATTGATATAGCCTCACGATCTAAGGAATAGTCTATGAGGATCCATTTCTAATCATCGTAACTTGAACTTCGTGACATGATCGGGTCATGATGTTTAGGTTGGGTATTGGTTCATCATCTCATTCTCAAAATGAGATGACCTCATTTCCAACTGGCATAAATGCCACATGATCAGGAAACATGATCATCTGTTGACCAATGAACCAGTAATTAGAGTTTCACTGGGAACCCCTGGTTGTTTCCTCTCAATACAGTTATAGCATGATATAAAACTTAATCATAAACTATATGAAATATGATAATAGTCCTTACTACTATTTGTCTCTAGGGCATATTTCCAATAGTCTCCCACTTGCACTAGAGTACAAATACACTAGCTGCATTTTGTTCTCAATCATTGGCACCATATATCCGGTACCCTGAACATGCTTGCTCATGGGAGAGGTTGAGTCTTGGGTCTGTACTTTACAGTCCCAAATCCTTTGCAACTTACTAATGTCACCTTGATTGACATTAATACTTTATCATCACATGATAGCATCTGTGTGAATGCATCGTTGCTATGGCAGCAGAACGAGGGCTGATTCCAGGAGCCTACATTGACGTTAGATCAACCTCGAGGGCTTTCTCATGGGCACTGTGCTCTGGGACACACCATTCTACGTTAAAAGAAAACTAGCCCCGCCATAACATTATACAACACTTTAGATGGTACCCTTATCTATTATTATAAATGTATTCATCGAAACACTAGTGCACTCTGTGCAACTTTTGATGTTTTGTTTACCTCGCTTCCTACTTGACTTTAATTGGTATCTACAGGAGTTTCCAACACATTCCCTTATAACATAACCCTTTATGCTTTAAGATATGTCATCCTTTATGGATTTGGAAAACATGTCTACAGTTCTCTATTAGACACTACGGACAAAACTCAGCTCAACGTTCCGTGATTCAAACTTAATCACTTTCAAATGTTCCTTAATTGGATCACATAATATGCTAAGTTATGATCATGGTTTTCTAAGAAAGAACCTATGTCTCAACATAGTGGATGACGATCATCCTTTTCCTTTCTTTCAACCATTGATGTTTGATGACCCATAAGTATAGGGGGTGTATCCCAGTATTTTTGATAAGTAAGAGTGTCGAACCCAACGAGGAGCAGAAGGTGCTGGCTAGTGGTATGGATCGGGAATTCTCTGCAAATACTTAGCAAATGGATTTTTAGGGGTTTTTGATAAAGCAAGTAAACAAAGTACGAGTAAACAAAAGACAGTAGGAATAAATGCAGCAAGTGGCCCAATCCTTTATGCAGCAAAGGACAAGTCGGTTGTATTACTTAAGATGACCAAACGTTCTCGAGGACACATGGGAAGACTGTCTAAGTGTTGTGTGGGTGAACCTGTGCTAATGTAATGACCTTCCTAGGACTAATACATACTTGTGATTATACCCCTTGCAAACATCCGTAAGTACAAGAAAGTAATTAAGGTAGAAACCTAACCACAGCTTTAAACTCTAAGACCCTTACGTCCCTGATACGTCCAAAACGTATCTACTTTCCCGAACACTTTTGCTATTGTTTCTCCTCTAAACTTGTGTGATTTGGATGCAACTAATGCGGACTGATGCTGTTTTCAGCAGAATTGCCTTGGTGTCTACTTTTTGGTGCAGAAAACCAACTATCAGGAAAAATGGCGGAAAATATGCCAAAAATCCTATTTCACCCGAAGACTCTAGGAGCCAGAATACGAGACGGAGAAGAGCCAGAGGGTGGCCACACCACCTGCTAGCGCGGGCCAGGCCAGACCACGCCAGGGGGTGGTGTGGGCCCCCTAGGCACCCCCTCGGCCTCTCTCTTCGCCTATAAGGAGCCTTCTGACCTAAAAACTTCGGGGGGTTCGACGTTTTTCCAGAAGGAGTTCCGCTCCGCCGCCACCATCAGATTCCACGAAAACAGCACCAGAAACTCCGTTCTGGCACCCTGCCGGGACGGGGAATTGGAGGAGATCATCGCCATCATCATCACCAACGCTTCTCCATCGACCATTCATGTTTCCCCCATCTATAAGTGAGTAATCCCCCGCTGTAGGCCATGGGGATGGTAGGGATTGGATGAGATTGTTCATGTAATGGCATCAGATTGTTAGGGCATGGTGCCCAGTATCTTTTATTAGTGCTTTATGACTTTATTGCGACTTGTTGTGCTTAATGCTTGTCACTAGGGCCCGAGTGCCATGATTTCAGATCTGGACATGTTATTGATTCATTATGATAGTATTGTTTTTGGTCTTATCTACAAGTTGTATACACACGTTGTTGTCCGGAACCAATGGCCCCGAAGTGACAGAAATCAGGATAACTGGAGGGAATGGCTTTGATGTGAGAATCACATGTGTTCACGGAGTGTTAATGCTTTTCTCTGGTGCTCTATTAAAAGGAGCACCTTAATTGCCAGTAGTTCCCTTGAGGCCCCGCTGCAAACGGGCTGGCAGGACAAAAGATGTTGTCCAAGTTCTCATTGCGAGCACGTATGACTATATATGGAACGCATGCCTAGGATTATCTAGTACTTGGATGCTTTATCTTATTTATCTGCAATTGCCCTATGTTCTGATTGCTATGTGAATTGTCTTGTCCATACGCAAGTCCATCCATCCCTATGCCTACCTTTTCGAATCCTTTATTTCTTGCTTTTGTTACTACTGTCTTTGCTTTACTACTGCTGCTACTTTACTATTCCTAATACAAAACTGTTGCTACTGATAAACTGCTGTGAGCAAGATTGTTTCCAGGTGCAGCTGAATTGACAACTCAGTTGTTAAGGCTTATAAATATTCTTTGGCTCCCCTTGTGTCGAATCAATAAATTGGGTTTCACGTCCCTCGAAAATACTGCGATACACCCCCTATACTTGTGGATCATCAGTCCCTTGTGCAATGGTTTCCTAACGAGGGTTCAGGTTTCTGTCACTCTGGTAACCCCTATGATTAGTAGCCAAATACACAATGCATTCCCCTAGGCCCATATAGGTGAAGTGTCATGTAGTCGACGTTCACATGACACCACTAGAAGAAGTACACCACAACTTAAATATCAAACTATTGAATCTTTCTCAACATAACTCCACTACTAACAACATGACTTCTCCCATGTCCTCAAGAACAAAACGAACTACTCATAAGACATCATATGGATCATGATCAGAGATGGAATAATGATGTATAACAACCTGAACATAAACAATAATTCAATGGTTCACTCAATAGCATCAACTACAAAGAGTAATCAACACTGGGAAAGTTTCCCCTATGAACTATGCAAGATTCAACACAATTGTTACAGCAATATGGAGATGGTGATGAGGGTGCTGATTGTGATGATGGTGGTGATGATGATGATGATCCCGATGAAGTCCAGCTTGATGGTGGTGTTGATGGCGACGATCTCCCCTCTCCGGTAGGGAATTCCCCCAGCAAAAATCTGTCTGCTAGAGAGATCTTTCTCTCTCGCTGTTTTCCACCCCGCAGATGTGGCGGAATCTTTCAGTGGTCGCTCCCTGAGTCTTAGGGTTTCAGGAGGATAATATACGCCAGAGGGGAGTGCCAGGGGTGGACCAGGGTGGCCACACCACCTGGTGGCGTGGCCTAGGCTGGCCCGCGCCAGGGGGTGTTGTGGGCCCCCTATGGCCCATCTCCAGCCCCCCTTCTGGCTTGTTCGTCTTCTAGAAAAATAGGATTTTCCGTATATTTTCTCGGATTTTCTGATCTTCATGAATTTTGCCTCCAAACAGCACCTTTTCCATCAGAATCCTGACTGCAGCGGTCCATGCTCCAAAAGTCATCAACCATGCAAAAGCAGATGAAATAACATAAGTATCACCTCTTAATATGAAATATATCAATGAATAACAGTGAATTATGATATACAATAGTGATGCAAAATGGACGTATCAACTCCCCCAAGCTTAGACTTCGCTTGTCCCCAAGCGAAACTGAGCTCAATAAACATGGCCTCAGGTTTATGGAGTGAAGAGTTGATAAAACAATACGGACAAGAAGCATAACATTCATCAAATACATAGATCATAATAGAAGACAACTCACTAATATATAACTTAACTTGCAATAAGTAAAGGAAACACAATAGAGATACATGAAGTAAATCATAATTGGTAATGGCAAACTTAGCTCTTGGTCGAAGAATATTTGATAATTTGCTAGAGTTCACAAATAACTGGTTTTCAATGATAGCTTTCAAAGTAGTAAACATCAAGATAAGAGCAATGTGCAAAACAAGGAACATAAACAACATGATTGAATAAATCATCATATGAATGAATGAAACACAACAACTCAAAATACTTGCTGATGTAGATGGGAATAGGTTTACTGACTCAACTAAAAAGTAAAAAAAAGGCCCTTCATAGAGGGAAGCAGGGATTGCAAGTCTCATAAAGAGATCCCAAAAATTATGATACTTACTAGCTTTCAGCTGTCATTGCCCCTATCATAGGCATCTTTAGGTTATTAAGGTTAAAGTGATCAAATATGAGGATATGCATTGACAAGTTGTAAATTGAGAATCTCATGTCCCTTGAATACGAGGGACGCTCCTCATGCTACTCAAGTTTAGTCACCGGTAAGTTCTTGTCATCGTAAGCATATGTGTATCATAGAGAACCGCCAACGGGGTACCCCTTGCCCGATGATACAGAAGAATCCCCATATCAAAATGACAAGGCAAGCAGACAACAAACATCTCAGCAATCTTCTTATTTACCATGGGAATATGGTGCTTTTTTCTCTCTTTCCTCTTTTCATAACCTCTTTTTTATTTTTCTCTTTTTTCTCAATATCGGACTCTTTTTTATAAGAAGAATGCTTCGTAGATGCTCGTGATGGTTACGCTGCACGTTTCCACCATGTTAGAATGGATTAGACCAGCGACCCAGGCGTTTCTCTAACACATATACATAACTCCATGGACTTACAAGCTCCCCTTTCATTTCACACCGACGACATCCATAGCCAAAAGAACATGATATAAAATAGGTACAAAGTACCAGCGCAATGTTGAAAGTGTTCCCTGATACATCCATTTTGCATCACTATTCTATGTCATAATCCACTGTTATTCATTGATATATTTTGTATTGAGAGGTGATACTTATGTTATTTCATCTGTTTTTGCATGGTTGATGACTTTTGGAGCATGGACCGCTGCAGTTAGGATTCTGATGGAAAAGGTCTGTTTGGAGGCAAAATTCGCGAAGATCAGAAAATCCGGGAAAATATATGGAAAATCCTATTTTTCCAGAAGACGAAGGAAGCCAGAAGGAGGGCTGGAGATGGGCCACAGGGGGCCCACACCACCCCCTAGCACGGGCCAGCCTAGGCCGCGCCACCAGGTGGTGTGGCCACCCTGGTCCACCCCTGGCACTCCCCTCGGCGTATATTATCCTCCGAAACCCTAAGAATCGGGAGCGACCACGAAGATTCCGCCGCCTCTGGGCGGAAAACACCGAGAGAAAGATCTCTCCGGGAATGATTGCCGTGAACTCCTTCCCGGAGAGGGGAGATCGTCGCCATCAACACCACCATCAAGTTGGACTTCATCGGGATCATCATCATCATCATCACCACCACCATCATCACCATCAGCACCCTCATCACCATCTCCATATTGCTGTAACAATTGCGTTGAATCTTGCATAGTTCATAGGGGAAACTTTCTCGGTGTTGATTACTCTTTGTAGTTGATGCTATTGAGTGAACCGTTGAATTATTGTTTATGCTCAGATTGTTATACATCATAATTCCATCTCTGATCATGATTCATATGATGTCTTGTGAGTAGTTCGTTTTGTTCTTGAGGACATGGGAGAAGTCATGTTGTTAGTAGTGGAATTGTGTTGAGAAAGATTCAATAGTTTGATATTTAAGTTGTGGTGTACTTCTTCTAGTGGTGTCACGTGAATGTCGACTACATGACACTGCACCTATATGGGCCTAGGGGAATGCATTGTGTATTTGGCTACTAATCGTAGGGGTTGCCGGAGTGACAGAAACCTGAACCACCGTTAGGAAACCATTGCACAAGGGACGTAAGGGTCTTAGAGTTTAAAGCTGTGGTTAGGTTTCTACCTTAATTACTTTCTTGTACTTACAGATGTTTGCAAGGGGTATAATCACAAGTATGTATTAGTCCTAGGAAGGTCGGTACATTAGCACAAGTTCACCCACACAACACTTAGCAAGCTAAAGAAGATTAATCAGCTATATGAAGCGAAAGCACTTGACAGTCTTCCCATGTGTCCTCAAGACCATTTGGTCATCTTAAGAAATACAACCGGCTTATCCTTTGCTGCATAAAGGATTGGGCCACTTTCTGCATTTATTCCTACTGTCTTTTATTTACTCGTACTTCTTTACTTGCTTTATCAAAAACCCCTAAAAATCCGTTTGCTAAGTATTTGCAGAGAATTCCCGATCCATACCACTAGCCAGCACATTCTGCTCCTCGTTGGGTTCGACACTCTTACTTATCGAAAATACTGCGATACACCCCTATACTTGTGGGTCATCAAGACTATTTTCTGGCGCTGTTGCCGAGGAGTGAAGCGCTATTGGAGAGTGGAACTGGTAAAGGAAACTTCTATTGTGAGTATTGTTTACTTCTGCTAGTTGCTTTATTTTTGTTATGGATAATTCACTAAGTTTCTTATTTGGTAATGCTACTACCACTGCTAAGGTAGTAGATAAGCCACCACCTGCTGAGAATGATGCTTTCAAAATACCTACAAGAATTATTGATCGTGTTATGGATAACTACTATGTTGGGGATGGAACTGTCCATCCCGGTGATCATTTACTCTTTATACATGAATTATGCGGGTTGTTCAAGTGTGCAGGTACTACTACAAATCAAGTTAAGAAGAAGTTATTCTCATTATCACTGAAAGAAAGAGCTGAGGAATGATATAAGCTGCTGAAGAATGGTCAAGCTATGGAATGGGAGGAAATAGTATCTCTCTTTTATTCAAAGTTTTATCCTCCTAGTGAGATTCATAAAGATTGGAATCAAATATACAACTTTTGGCCTCTTGATGGAGAGAGTATAGCTCAAGCTTGGGGGAGATTGAAGTTACTAATGCTCAAATGTCCCATTCATGAGCTCCCCAACAATATTATTATCAATAACTTTTATGCAAGACTTTCTCTTCATGATAAAGATTTATTGGATGCTTCTTGTGCTGGATCATTCACTCGCATGGAAGAAGAAGCTAAATGGGATCTTCTAGACAGTATTCAAGACAATGCTGAAGCTTGGGAGAATGACAAAGGTAGAAAGTCAGGTATAAATTATGATTATGAATGCATTGAATCTTTTATGGGAACTGATGACTTTCAAAATATTAGTAATGCTTATGGTCTTGATTTGCAAGTTATTACAAATTGCTTTAGAGCTTCTGCTTCTTATATTGAAATTCCAAAAATGGGATGGAATAAATACCATGCACCTTACAAAGATATCGTTGACTGTGTTCCTATTGGGAGTGGTGAGTATTGCATTATTGATCCCATCTTACCTAACCCTTATATCGAGAAGATTCCCTTCCCAGAAAAGGTAAAGGATCATCCTATGATAACTAATGTAATCACCAAAAGTGAAAAGAGAACTGTAAAACCTGATGAACAAATAAACGTTGAACCTGTGGTAGCAATTGTGAAAGACCTTGTCACTAAAAGAATAGAAGATGGACACATAGTCTTTTGTGAGGATGCTTCTAATATTGTTTCACATCCTAATAGAACTAAAAAAGCTAGTGTTCCTGTGCTTTCTGTTAGAATTGGTGATCATTGCTATTATGGTTTATGTGACATTGGTGCAAGTTCCAGTGCTATTCCTTATGAGCTTTACAGAGAAATTATGCACGAAATCAGTCCCTGCGAATTGGAAGAGATTGATGTGGTTATTCACCTTGCTAATAGAGAGACCATCTCTCCAATTGGCATTGTACGAGATGTGGAAGTTCTTTGTGGTAAGATTAAGTATCCTGCTGATTTTCTAGTACTTGGTTCAACTGCTAGTAAAATTATCCTATCATTTTTGGTAGACCTTTCTTGAGTACTATGGAGCTATTATAGATTGCAAGAGGGAGAAAATCTTGACTAAGTTTGATGGGGAATCTTATGAGTTTAATTTCTCGAAATTTGCTAAAGAACCTTGTGAAGAGGAAACCCATAATGAGGATTTTAGAGTTGAACAACTTGCTTCTATTTCTCTTGCTCCCAACAATGCTTTGCAGCAATTTATGGAAGATCATGAAAGTGAAATCTTCATGGAAGAAAGGAATGAGATTGACAAGATTCTCTGTGATCAGCCTAAGATGCTTAAGCATAACTTGCCTGTAGAAGACTTGGGTACCACGTTGCCACCTAAAAAGGATCCGGTTTTTGATCTAACCTCTCCCTGATGATCTTAAATATGCTTATATTGATGATAAAAAGATATATCCTGTTATTATTAGCGCTAAACTTTCAGGAAAGGAAGAAGAAAGGTTATTGGAGGTTTTGAGGAAACATCGAGGAGCTATGGGCTATACTCTGGATGATTTAAAAGGGATTTCACCTACTATATGTCAACATTCTATCAACATAGAACCAGATGCAAAGCTAGTAGTCGAGAACCAACTATGTTTAAATCCTAGGATGAAGGAAGTGGTAAGGAATGAGGTATTGAAACTCCTTGATGCTAGTATTATTTACCCTATTGCTGATATTGAATGGGTTAGTCCTGTTCATTGTGTTCCTAAAAAAGGAGGTATTACCGTTGTTCCTAATGATAATGATGAGCTCATTCCTCAAAGAATAGTAGTAGGCTATAGGATGTGCATTGATTTTAGAAAAGTCAATAAAGTTACTAAGAAAGATCACTACCCGCTTCCTTTTATTGATCAAATGTTGGAAAGGTTGTCTAAAAAGACCCATTTTGTTTTCTTGATGGTTATTCGGGTTTCTCTCAAATTGCTGTTAAACAACAAGATCAAGAAAAAACTACTTTGACTTGCCCTTACGGAACTTATGCTTATAGATGTATGCCTTTTGGTTTATGTAATGCTCCTGCTACTTTTCAAAGGTGCATGTCTACTATCTTTCATCGTTTTTGTGAGGAAATTGTAGAAGTGTTCATGGATGACTTTTTTGTCTATGGAACTTCTTTTGATAATTGTCTGCACAACCTTGATAAAGTTTTGCAGAGATGTGAAGAAACTAATCTTGTTCTTAATTGGGAGAAATGCCACTTCATGGTTAATGAAGGGATTGTCCTTGGGCATAAAGTTTCTGAAAGAGGTATAGAAGTTTATTGAGCTAAGGTTGAGGCAATTGAGAAGATGCCATGCCCAAGAGACATCAAAGGTATTCGTAGTATCCTTGGTCATGCTGGTTTCTATATAAGGTTAATTAAGGACTTTTCTAGGATATCAAAATCCCTCACTAATCTTCTTCAAAAAGAGGTACCCTTCGTTTTTGATGATGATTGTAAGGGAGCTTTTGAAACTCTTAAGAAGGCTTTAACTACAGCCCCTATTGTTCAACCACCTGATTGGAGTTTGCCCTTTGAAATAATGTGTGATGCTAGTGATTTTGCTGTAGGTGCTGTCCTTGGGCAACGAATTGATAAAAAGTTAAACATGATTCATTATGCTAGTAAGACTTTAGACGCTGCTCAAAGGAATTATGCTACCACTAAAAAAGAATTTCTAGCTATCATTTTTGCTTGTGATAAGTTTAGACCCTATATTGTAGACTCAAAAGTCACTATTCACACTGATCATGCTACTATTAAATACCTTATGACGAAGAAGGATGCTAAGCCTAGGCTTATTAGATGGGTGCTGCTTTACAAGAGTTTGATCTACATATAGTAGATAGGAAAGGTGCCGAAAACCCTGTAGCTGATAATTTATCTCGACTGGAATACATCTCTTTTGACCCTATGCTTGTTAATGATAGTTTCCCAAATGAGCGATTAAGCATGAGGGGTAAGCTCATGAGGAGCCCTTGGTATGCTGATTATGCTAACTTTATTGTCTCCAAGTATTTGCCTCCAACTTTTATAGCTCAACAAAGGAGGAAGTTCTTCTATGATTTGAGGCATTATTTTTGGGATGACCCACACTTATACAAAAAGGGAGTGGATGGTATTATGCGAATATGTGTTCCAGAATATGAACAATAGGAGATATTGCGTAAATGTCATGGTAGTGCTTATGGAGGACATCATGTAGGAGACAGAACCGCACAAAAGGTGCTACAATTAGGTTTCTATTGGCCTACCCTTTTTAAAGATGCAAGAAAGTTTGTTTTATCTTGTGATAAATGTCAACGTGTTGGTAATATTTCTAGACGCAATGAAATGCCTATGAACTACTCTCTAGTTATTGAACCCTTTGATTGCTGGGGATTTGACTTTATGGGTCCTTTCCCTCCCTCGAAAGGTTATACTCATATTCTTGTTGCCGTTGGTTATGTTACTAAGTGGGTAGAAGCCATTCCTACGAAGAATGCTGACGGGGAAACTTCTCTAAAAATGCTTAAGGACGTTATCTTCCCTTGGTTTGGAGTGCCTAGGTATCTCATGACTGATGGGGGTTCTCATTTCATTCATGGTGGTTTTAGAAAGACCCTTGCTAAATATGATGTTAATCATAGAATTGCTTCATCCTATCACCCCCAAACTAGCGGGCAAGTAGAGTTATCAAATAGAGAAATTAAATCCATCTTGCAAAAGACTGTTAATAGATCTAGAAAAAACTGGGCTAAAAAGTTGAATGATGCTTTATGGGCTTATAGAACTGCCTACAAAAATCCCATGGGGATATCTCCTTATAAAATGGTTTATGGGAAAGCTTGTCACCTACCTTTAGAATTAGAACACAAAGCTTACTGGGCAGTTAAAGAACTAAATAGAGATTGTAAGCTTGCTGGCGAGAAAAGATTATTTGACTTAAGTTCTTTAGATGAATGGAGGAGTGAAGCCTATGAAAATGCTAGGCTCTTTAAGGAAAAAGTTAAAAGATGGCATGACAAGCGAATACTTAAGAGAGAATTTCATGTTGGTCAGAAAGTTCTATTGTATAGGTCTCGTCTTAGATTTTTTGCAGGAAAGCTACTGTCAAAATGGGAAGGACCCTTCATTATTGAAGAAGTATACCGTTCAGGAGCAATAAAAATTTCTTCTTTAAAAGATAATACCACACAAGTAGTGAATGGGCAACGACTCAAACACTATATTGCTGGGGATTCTTATAATGAAGATGTTGATGCCTTTCAAGTTATAACTCCAGAAAAATTTATCAAGGACCAAATGCAGAGACCTACAGAGTCCTCTTTCAAATAGGGAACAGTTCTAGTAAGAAAAGTTCCGCTAAAATACTATCCAACTATATTTTTTTGCAGTTTTCAGTCAATAAGGGAAGCTACGAAGTGAAAAAGGGACGGAAACAGAGCCAGGGTGGCTCACACCACCCTTCGACGCGGGCCCACCCTTGGCCACGCCACCAGTGGTGTGGCCACCCCAGACTCCGTCTCCGACCCGTTTTCTTCCAGTACCTTCCTTTTGATATGAAACTTTGTAATATATAATCCCCCGGATCTCCCGAGGTTCGTATATCGTGTTTTCGTTTCGATCTGTTTCTGACAGGTAGAGTCCCAGATTTGGAGCTACAATGTCTTCCTCTGGATCAGCTAAGGAAGATTCTTTAGAGGATATCATCAACCCATACATGAGAGAGTTGAAGATTCATCCTAAGGAGTTGTTACTTGAAGATGGGGAGCTCCGGATAAAAGAGGTTCGATGCCCTAAAGATGAAGGAAGTCTGGAGGACAGGATGGAAGCGTTGGAGCAAGAAGTCTTTAGGTACAAGAAGATGGCAGAGCGTGAAGTGGATATCATCCATAAGATTTGTTCCGAACTCATCACCGAGCACCAAAAGGAGACTGTTGAACTCAAGGATGAAGTCCTCTCACTCCGCCAAACAACCAACGAACTGCAAGCACAGCTCTACGATGTTCAAAATCAAAACTGTGAGTATGAGGTTAGGTTTAAACGCATAAGTGCTGCTGCAAGTTTCAGGATGCTGGAAACCATGATGTCTTTTGTTGATGGGAAGCCCTTACCTTGGAAGTCGGACGAAGATGAGAGGATACCACCACCACCGAAGGAGTAATTCGTCATCAGGTTTGGCATCCCCTTGGTTTGTTCCAAGCTTAGGGGAATGTCGCGGTATCACATCACTATCTTCCATCTTTTTACCTTATTAGTAGAGTCATATCATGAATAGAAAAGTTATTATGTAGGATGGTTTTCATTTTGGAAGTGTCCCCTCTCTCGTTAGATATGTATCTCTTGGTGTGAGTTGCCGTTATGGAATACTAATGAGAAGTTCTATCATTCACTCTTTTGCATAGCTTATTTTAGTTTTCAATTCGTGGTTATATGTTTGATCTTGTTGTTAGTATTGGTATCACTTTGGGATCATTGAGTTAATTTAGTTGGTTTTGGCAAACCTGGCTCGGTCAGTAGCAACACTATTTTTGAGAGTTGAATGAAAAAGATAAAAGTACTCTAAAGAAAAATAATTTCATCATCTTTCTTTCTTGATTTGCTCATAAGTCTAGTATTCTCTAGTTAAGATCCTTTGTGCTTCCAAGGAAGATTGCATGTTTGTCTTTATCACTTGTATGTTTGTTTGTTTCCTTCAACTTTGTACTTGCCAGCCAGCCTTGCTAGCCAAAACCCTGTACTGAGAGGGAATTCTTCTCGTGCATCCACTCCTTTAAACCAAAACCTTTTCCATTTGTGTCCACCATACCTACCTATTAGCACTATTGCTATTCCAAGTAAATTCTTGTTTTATCTACCTCCCAAATTAAACTTTTTATGTGAAAATTAGTGATTAAAGCTCTCACGAACTTGATGGCACACTTTACTTTCTTGCACTTAATAAACTTGCCATCTATGTTGCGTATATGCTTGCGCTTTGTAAGTTGTGAATTAGCAGAACCATGCTGTCATGGGGAACACTTTCAACATTGCACTGGTACTTTGTACCTAGTTGATATCATGTTCTTTTGTCTATGGATGTCGTCGGTGTGAAATGAAAGGGGAGCTTGTAAGTCCATGGAGTTATGCATGTGTGTTAGCGAAACACCTGGAACACTGGTCTAATCCATGCTGACATGGTGGAAACCTGCAGCGTAACCATAACTAGCATCTATGAAGAATTCTTCTTATAAAAAAGAGATAGATATTGAGAAAAAAGAGAAAAAAGAGATTATGAAAAGAGGAAAGAGAGAAAAAAGCACCACATTCCCATGGTAAATAAGAAGATTGCTGAGATGCTTGTTGTCTGCTTGCCTTGTCATTTTGATATGGGGATTCTTCCGTATCATCGGGCAAGGGGTACCCCGTTGGCGGTTCTCTATGATACACATATGCTTACAATGACAAGAACTTACCGGTGACTAAACTTGAGTAGCATGAGGAGCGGCCCTCGTATTCAAGGGACATGAGATTCTCAATTTACAACTTGTCAATGCATATCCTCATATTTGATCACTTTAACCTTAATCACCTAAAGATGCCTATGATAGGGGCAATGAGAGCTGAAAGCTAGTAAGTATCATAATTTTTGGAGCTCTTTATGAGACTTGCAATCCCTGCTTCCCTCTGCGAAGGGCCTTTCTTTTACTTTGTAGTTGAGTTAGTAAACCTATTCCCTTCTATCTCAGCAAGTATTTTGAGTTGTTGTGTTTCATTCATTCATATGATGATTTATTCAATCATGTTGCTTATGTTCCTTGTTTTACACATTGCTCTTATCTTGGTGTTTACTACTTTGAAAGCTATCATTGAAAACAAGTTATTTGTGAACTCCAGCAAATTATCAACTATCCTTCGACCAAGATCTAAGTTTGCCATTACCAATTATGATTTACTTTATGGATCTTTATTGTGTTTCCTTTACTTATTGCAAGTTGAGTTATATAATTGTGAGTTGTCTTCTATTATGATCTATGTATTTGATGAATGTGATGCTTCTTGTCTGTATTCTTTTATCGACTCTTCACTCCATAAACCTGAGGCCATGTTTATTGAGCTCAGTTTCGCTTGGGGACAAGCGAAGTCTAAGCTTGGGGGAGTTGATATATCCATTTTGCATCACTATTCTATGTCATAATTCACTGTTATTCATTGATATATTTCGTATTGAGAGGTGATACTTATGTTATTTCATGTGTTTTTGCATGGTTGATGACTTTTGGAGCATGGACCGCTGTAGTCAGGATTCTGATGGAAAAGGTGTTGTTTGGAGGAAGACGAAGGAAAATACAGGAAAATATACGAAAAATCCTATTTTTCCAGAAGACGAAGGAAGCCAGAAGGGGGGCTGGAGATGGGCCACAAGGGGCCCACACCACTCCTTGGCGCGGCCAGCCTAGGCCGCACCACCAGGTGGTGTGGCCACCCTGGTCCACCCCTGACACTCCCCTCTGGCGTATATTATCCTCCCGAAACCCTAAGACTCGGGGAGAGACCACAAAAAGATTTCGCCGCCTCTGTGGGGTGGAAAACACCGAGAGAGAAAGATCTCTCCGGCAGACAGATTTCTGCCGTGGGAATTCCTTCCCGGAGAGGGGAGATCATCGCCATCAACACCACCATCAAGCTGGACTTCATCGGGATCAGCATCATCATCATCACCACCATCATCACCATCAGCACCCTCATCACCATCTCCATATTGCTGTAACAATTGCGTTGAATCTTGCATAGTTCATAGGGGAAACTTTCTCGGTGTTGATTACTCTTTGTAGTTGATGCTATTGAGTGAACCATTGAATTATTGTTTATGTTCAGATTGTTATACATCATTATTCCATCTCTGATCATGATCCATATGATGTCTTGTGAGTAGTTCGTTTTGTTCTTGAGGACATGGGAGAAGTCATGTTGTTAGTAGTGGAATTGTGTTGAGAAAGATTCAATAGTTTGATATTTAAGTTGTGGTGTACTTATTCTAGTGTAGTCATGTGAACATCGACTACATGACACTTCACCTATATGGTCCTAGGGGAATGCATTGTGTATTTGGCTACTAATCGTAGGGGTTGCCGGAGTGACAGAAACCTAAACCCCCGTTAGGAAACCATTACACAAGGGACGTAAGGGTCTTAGAGTTTAAAGCTGTGGTTAGGTTTCTACCTTAATTACTTTCTTGTACTTACGGATGTTTGCAAGGGGTAGAATCACAAGTTTGTATTAGTCCTAGGAAGGTCGATACATTAGCACAGGTTCACCCACACAACACTTAGCAAGCTAAAGAAGATTAATCAACTATATGAAGCGAAAGCACTTGATAGTCTTCCCATGTGTCCTCAAGAACGTTTGGTCATCTTAAGAAATACAACCGGCTTGTCCTTTGCTTCATAAAGGATTGGGCCACTTGCTGCATTTATTCCTACTGTCTTTTATTTACTCGTAATTCATTTACTTGCTTTACCAAAAAACCCTAAAAATCCGTTTTCTAAGTATTTGCAGAGAATTCCTGATCCATACCACTAGCCAGCACCTTCTGCTCCTCGTTGGGTTCGACACTCTTACTTATCGAAAATACTGCGATACACCGCCTATACTTGTGGGTCATCATTCCCCATGATAGCATGGTTCTACTAATTCACAACTCACAAAGCGCAAGCATATACGCTACATAGATGGGCACAATGGTTCAAGTTTATTAAGTGCAAGAAAGTAAAGTGTGCCATCAATTTCATGAGAGCTTTAATCACTAATTTTCTCATAACAAGTTTAATTTGGGAGGTACATAAAACAAGAATTTACTTGGAATGGCAATAATGCTAATAGGTAGGTATGGTGGAGACAAATGGCATAGGTTTTGGTTTAAAGGAGTGGATGCACAAGAAGAATTCCCTCTCAGTATAGGTTTTTGGCTAGCAAGGCTGGGTAGCAAGTACAAGAGTTGAAGGAAACAAACAAACATATAAGTGATAAAAACAAACATGCAATCTTCCTTGGAAGCACAAAAGATCTTAACTAGAGAATACTATACTTATGAGCAAATCAAGAAAGAAAAATGATGAAATTATTTTTCTTTAGAGTACTTTTATCTTTTTCATTCAACTCTCAAAAATAGTGTTGCTACTGACCGAGCCAGGTTTGCCAAAACCAACTAAATTAACTCAATGATCCCAAAGTGATACCAATACTAACAACAAGATCAAACATATAACCACGAATTGAAAACTAAAATAAGCTATGCAAAAGAGTGAATGATAGAACTTCTCATTAGTATTCCATAACAGCAACTCACACCAAGGGATACATATCTAACGAGAGAGGGGACACTTCCAAAATGAAAACCATCCTACATAATAACTTTTCTATTCATGATATGACTCTACTAATAAGGTAAAAAGATGGAAGATAGTGATGTGATACCGCGGCACTCCCCTAAGCTTGGAACAAACCAAGGGGATGCCAAACCTGATGACGAATTACTCCTTCGGTGGTGGTGGTATCCTCTCATCTTCGTCCGACTTCCAAGGTAAGGGCTTCCCATCAACAAAAGACATCATGGTTTCCAGCATCCTGAAACTTGCAGCAGCACTTATGTGTTTAAACCTAACCTCATACTCATAGTTTTGATTTTGAACATCGTAGAGCTGTGCTTGCAGTTCGTTGGTTGTTTGGCGGAGTGAGAGGATTTCATCCTTGAGTTCAGTAGTCTCCTTTTGGTGCTCAGTGATGAGTTCAGAACAAATCTTATGGATGATATCCACTTCGCGCTCCGCCATCTTCTTGTACCTAAAGACTTCTTGCTCCAGCGCTTCCATCCTGTCCTCCAGACTTCCTTCACCTTTAGGGCATCGAACCTCTTTTATCCAGAGTTCCCCATCTTCGAGCAACAACTCCTTGGGATGAATCTTCAACTCTCTCATGTATGGGTTGATGATATCCTCTAAAGAATCTTCCTTAGTTGATCCTGAGGAAGACATGTTAGCTCCAAATCTGGGACTCTACCTGTCAGAAACAGATCGAAACGAAAACACGACGAAAACACGATATATGAACCTCGGGAGATCCGGGGGATTATATATTACGAAGTTTCAAAGCAAAAGGAAGGTACTAGGATAAACCGAGTCGGAGGCGGAGTCCGGGGTGGACTCACCACCTGGTGGCGCGGCCAGGGGAGGGCTCGCACCAAAGGGTGGTGTGAGCTACCCTGGCTCCGTTTTCGTCATTTTTTCGCTTCGTAACTTTCCTTATTGACTAAAAACTGCAAAAATATAGTTGGATAGTATTTTCGCGGAACTTTTCTTACCAGAACTGTTACCTATTTGAAAGCGGACTCTACAGGTCTCTGAATTTGGTATCTAGTAGATTCTTCCGGAGTCACCACTTGAATAATATCAATATCTTCATCTTCATACACTTATTAATTGAGTGATAAAACCTTTCACTTCCTTATTACACCATTATCTCCACTACCTGGAAATTTCTTTCACACAAAACTTCACACAGTTCTCATTAGCAACATTAGTATAAGTGAAGTGATAGAACCTTTTGAGTCCAACTTCAACTGAGAACCATCAAAACATAAGATACTGTAGCAACTCCTTCCGAAAACCCAAAAATAATTCAAAAAGGAAATCGAATAAAGAAGCAAATGCAAGAATGGCAAAATCTGTCAAAACAGACTAGCAGGTAAAGATCATTATTTTCGAAAATCTTTTGTTGCTCAAATCAAGAAGTTCAAAACTAACGAAAGTTAAATAACAACTTGGGGCAGAAGCAAAAACAATTACAGCTCAATCTGACTTGCAGAGATCTCTCACGAGTTTTTATGGTGAAGTACAAAAATCTGTTTCGGGACAGCAACTTCCCCAAATCTTACTTCTCTCTCATTAGAGGTTGATCTTGGCACAAAAACCAAACAAAACGGATAAGGAGAGGTTATTACCAAAGTAATAACTTCCAAGACTCAAAGAAACAAAAACAAACTGAAAGCAAAAACAAATTGGATTGTCTCCCAAAAAGCTCTTCCTTTATAGCCATTCAGATGGGCATGATAATTTTGAAGATGCTCACATAAGAATATGAATTGAAGTGAAAGAGAGCATTAAGAACCAAAAATACACATGCTTAAGTCTAACCCACTTCCTATGCAAGGGAATTTTCTAAACAAACAAGTTGTTGAAACCAGAGGCTACTTGCATAAGAAAGCAAAACAAGTGCAACATAAAAACTTTCAGCATAAAACGAGGAAACTTGATAGTATTGAGATACATAAGAACACTTTTCCCTCTCTCATAATAACTTTCAGTATCATGCATAAACTTAACAATATAACTATCACAAGAACCATCATATCAATGATCACTTATTCTAACAGAAAACACAGGAATACTAACTCTCATAACACTACTTTGTGAAACAATATTAGAGGTATCCTTACAAAGGATAGTGTGTCCCTTTTGTTCATATTTAGTAACAAAGTCTTTCACATTTGCTATTGTAGGTTCATCAACCATTTGTTTATTAGGTTCAACAACTTCATTCATACTTTCATCAACCATACTAGCTATCATAGACTGTTCCTTTATCTTAACTGGGAAAGGCATTTTCTCAATATAAGGTTCATGTAAGACATGATTAGCAGTATAAACTTCAGTATTTCTTGAAGGAACACTCTTAGCAACATCTTTATAAGGTTCATGATACTTATTCCACTTCTTTTTAGGCACTTCAATGTATGAAGCAAAAGCCTTAAAATAAGAAGCGATAGCTTGAGAGTCTAGACCATAAGCATTTTTAATATTTTGAAAGTCATAAGTTCCCATAAAACATTCAATGCATTCATAATATTAATTTATACCTGACTTTCTACCTTTGTCATTCTCCCAAGCTTCAACATTGTCTTGAATACGGTCTAGAAGATCCCATTTAGCTTCTTCTTCCATGCGAGTGAATGATCCAGCACAAGAAGCATCCAATAAATCCTTATCATGAAGAGAAAGCCTTGCATAAAAGTTATTGATAATAATATTGTTGGGGAGCTCATGAATGGGACATTTGAGCATTAGTAACTTCAATCTCCCCCAAGCTTGGGTTGTACTCTCTCCATCAAGAGGCCAAAAGTTGTATATTTGATTCCTATTTTTATGAATCTCACTAGGAGGATAAGACTTTGAATAAAAGAGAGGCACTATTTCCTCCCATTCCGGAGCTTGACCATTCTTCAACAGCTTATACCATTCCTCAGCTCTTCCTTTTAGTGACAATGAGAATAACTTATTCTTAACTTGATCTGTAGTAATACCTGCACACTTGAACAACCCGCATAATTCGTGTATAAAAAGTAAATGATCACCGGGATGGACAGTTCCATCCCCAACATAGTAGTTATCCATAACACGATCAATAATTCTTGTAGGTATTTTAAAAGTATCATGCTCAGCAGGTGGTGGCTTATCTACTACCTTAGCAGCGGTAATAGCATTACCAAATAAGAAACTCAGCGAATTATCCATAACGAAAATAAAGCAACTAACAGAAGTAAACAATACTCACAGTAGAAGTTTCCTTTACCAGTTACACTCTCCAATAGCGCTTCACTCCCCGACAACGGCGCCAGAAAATAGTCTTGATGACCCACAAGTATAGGGGGTGTATCGCAGTATTTTCAATAAGTAAGAGTGTCGAACCCAACGAGGAGCAGAAGGTGCTGGCTAGTGGTATGGATCAGGAATTCTCTGCAAATACTTAGCAAACAGATTTTTAGGGGTTTTTGATAAAGCAAGTAAACAAAGTACGAGTAAACAAAAGACAGTAGGAATAAATGCAGCAAGTGGCCCAATCCTTTATGCAGGAAAGGACAAGCTGGTTGTATTACTTAAGATGACCAAACGTTCTCGAGGATACATGGGAAGACTGTCAAGTGCTTTCGCTTCATATAGTTTATTAATCTTCTTTAGCTTGCTAAGTGTTGTGTGGGTGAACCTGTGCTAATGTACCGACCTTCCTAGGACTAATACATACTTGTGATTATACCCCTTGCAAACATTCGTAAGTACAAGAAAGTAATTAAGGTAGAAACCTAACCACGACTTTAAACTCTAAGACCCTTACGTCCCTTGTGCAATGGTTTCCTAACGGGGGTTCAGGTTTCTATCACTCAGGCAACCCCTACGATTAGTAGCCAAATATACAATGCATTCCCCTAGGCCCATATAGGTGAAGTGTCATGTAGTCGATGTTCACATGACACCAGTAGGAGAAGTACATCACAACTTAAATATCAAACTATTGAATCTTTCTCAACATAACTCCACTACTAACAACATGACTTATCCCATGTCCTGATGACCCACAAGTATAGGGGGTGTATCGCAGTATTTTCGATAAGTAAGAGTGTCGAACCCAATGAGGAGCAGAAGGTGCTGGCTAGTGGTATGGATCAGGAATTCTCTTCAAATACTTAGCAAACGGATTTTTAGGGGTTTCCGATAAAGCAAGTAAACAAAGTACGAGTAAATAAAAGACAGTAGGAATAAATGCAGAAAGTGGCCCAATCCTTTATGCAGCAAAGGACAAGCCGGTTGTATTACTTAAGATGACCAAACGTTCTCGAGGACACATGGGAAGGCATCAAGTGCTTTCGCTTCATATAGTTGATTAATCTTCTTTAGCTTGCTAAGTGTTGTGTGGGTGAACCTGTGCTAATGTACCGCCCCATACAAGACTAATACATACTTGTGATTATACCCCTTGCAAACATCCGTAAGTACAAGAAAGTAACTAATGTAGAAACCTAACCACAGCTTTAAACTCTAAGACCCTTACGTCCCTTGTCCAATGGTTTCCTAACAGGGGTTTAGGTTTCTGTCACTCTGCCAACCCCTACGATTAGTAGCCAAATACACAGTGCATTCCCCTAGGCCCATATAGGTGAAGTGTCATGTAGTCGACATTCACATGACACCACTAGAAGAAGTACACCACAACTTAAATAACAATCTATTGAATCTTTCTCAACACAACTAGAAGAAGTACCCCTTGCACATGACACAAGAGCTATCCCATAATCAAAATGACAAGGCAAGCAGACAGTGAGCATCTCAGCGATCTTTTTATTTGCTATTTGCATAGGTTTTTATTGAGGATGCTTCATAGAATGCTCACTATAGGTATGCTGCAAGTTTCCACCATGATTAGGCATGGCTTAGGCTAGCGGCCCAGGCGTTTCTCTAACACACATATAAACTCCATGATCTTACAAGTTCCACTTTTATTTCACACCGCCGGGATCCATAAGTAAAATAACATGATATCAACTAGGTACAAAGTACCAAATGAAATGTTGAAAGCGGTCCCCATGATACATGGTTCGGCTAACTTCAACTCATAAAGCGCAAGCATATACGCAACAAAGAAGGACCCAATGGTTCAAATTTATTAAATGCAAGAAAGTAAAGTGTGCCATCAAGTTTGTGAGAGCTTTAATCACTAATTTTCACATAACAAGTTTAATTTGGGAGGTAGATAAAACAAGAATTTACTTGGAATAGCAATAATGCTAATAAGTAGGTTGTTGGGTCCGCAGCATAGAAAACAAAAAATTTCCTATGGTGTGAACTACACGCCAAGATCTATCTACTAGGTACAAAGCAACGGGTGGACATACATCCAACGAGAACTTACCCTCGTAGACAACGAGCTTTGTTAACGAGTAGGAACTCGTGGTTGATGTAGTCGTACACTTGCCGATCTCAAGATCGTGATGAAGTCCAAGAGTCCGACTCGACCGTCCATCGATCCAGCTCGGCACCACCAAGTCCAGCACCGCAAAGCAGCGGTGCATCCGTGATCGCACACACGTCCGGTACCCCCAATAACCTCCATCCCTCGCTCCAGCAAAGTAGCGGAAGCAGCAACTCCTTTCCAGATGAAGCCACCGGGAACATGTATCTCGCTAATCCGAGACCATGGGAATAATACTAGAGGGGGAGAGAGATCCTTGACAAGGAGGTGTGAGCGAGAAGTGAGGAGGGGGTGGCCTTTTATAGGAGGAGGGGAGGGTACCCCTCCTTCATGGACGGCGCATGGGGAGGTGACCCTTCACCTCCTCCATTCATGTGGTGGTAACCCCTCCACATTAAAATGCCTCTTCACATTCCCTTTTAAAGTCTCCACTTTAAATGCATTAAATTTCTCCAAATTTAATGCTCTCTCATTTAATAAAACTCTTTTATTATTTTTATTCAGAATTTTGTTAATTACTTTAATTAACAAACATTCACATAAAACCCCCTGCAACATTTCAATATTACATGCAGAACCAATTTCAGCATTTTCACCGAAAGCAGTTTGGTGTCTATTGAAATAATTCAGCTTTCTTAAATCTTTATCTGAAACATATTTGCTCCAAATGGTGTCGGTATCCCTTAAGTGTGTCACCCTACGGTTCGCGAATAATGCAGACATGATCGAGACCCCTCTCTGATCAATAATCAGCAGCGGGACCTGGAGATCCATACTGACTCCTACATATTCAACGATGACTTTTGTGATCGTGAGAACCTTTAACGCTAGTAACTAAATCCCTTTGTCCCGCGATATATTACATGTCCGAGATTCGATCATCGGTATCTCCATACCTAGTTTGATCTCGTTACCGACATGCACTCTTTTCTCGTTCTCGTGATATAACATTCTAGTGATCACATCACTTGCTTGCAAGCTATTTCAATGTGATATCACCGAGAGGGCCCAGAGTATATCTACCCGTCATCGGGATGGAAAAATCCCACTCTTGATCCATGAGCCTCAACATAACACCGTATACTGAACCCACCTTTATAGTCACCTATTGCGTGTGACGTTTGATGTTATCAAGATACTCTTCCGGTGTTAGCAATTAACATGATCTCATGGTCTAAGGATAAAGATTACTTCGTATGATATTATAGCAATATGAACATAATGACTTTGATCGTAATGCTATACTTCGGATGAATGTTCATCACATCATTCCACCAATGGTGTCACCTTGTTATTAACAACATCCAATGTCCATGATCAGGAAACCTTGATCATCTTGTTAATCAATAAGCTAGTCTATAAGAGAGGCATAACTAGGAACCCTTTTTGTTTATTAAACACACATGTATTGATTTTTCCGATCAATACAATTCTAGCATGTAAAATAAACATTTATCATAAACATGGAATAAGATAATAACCACTTTATTATTGCCTCTCGGGCATATTCCCTTCATAGGTATGGTGGACACAAATGGCAAAGGTTTTGGTTTAAAGGAGGTGGATGCACGAGAAGAATACCCTCTCAGTACAGGTTTTTGCTAGCAAGGCTAGGTAGCAAGTATAAGAGTTGAAGGAAACAAACAAACATACAAGTGATAAAGACAAACATGCAATCTTCCTTGGAAACACAAAAGATCTTAACTAGAGAATACTAAACTTATTAGCAAATCAAGAAAGAAAGATGATGAAATTATTTTTCTTTAAAGGTACTTTTATGTTTTCTTTCAACTCTCAAAAAAAAGTGTTGCTACTGACCGAGTCGGGTTTGCCAAAACCAACTAAATTAACTCAATGATCCCAAGTGCTACCAATACTAACCACAAGATCAATCATATAACCACGAATTGAAAACTAATATAAGCTACGGAAAAGAGTGGATGATAGAACTTCTCATTAATATTCCAAAACAGCAACTCACACCAAGGGATACAAATCTAACGAGAGAGGGGACACTTCCATAATGCAAACCATCCTACATAATAACTCCTCTATTCATGATATGACTCTACTAAAAGGTAAAAAGATAGAAGATAGTGATGTGATACCGCGACACTCCCCCAAGCTTGGAACAAACCAAGGGGATGCCAAACCTGATGAGGAATTACTCCTTTGGTGGTGGTGGTATCCTCTCATCTTCGTTCGTGTTCCAAGGTAAAGGCTTCCCATCAACAAAGGACATCGTGGTTTCCAACATCCTGAAACTTGCAGCAGCACTTATGAGTTTAAATCTAGCCTCATACTCACAGTTTTGATTTTGAACGTCACAGAACTGTGCTTGCAGTTTGTTGGTTGTTTGGCAGAGTGAGAGGACTTCATTTTTGAGTTCAGTAGTCTCCTTTTGGTGCTCGGTGATGAGTTCGGAACAAATCTTATGTATGATATCCACTTCGCGCTCCGCCATCTTCTTGTACCTAAAGACTTCTTGTTCCAATGCTTCCATCCTGTCCTCCAGACTTCCTTCACCTTTAGGGCCTTGAACCTCTTTAATCCGAACCTCCCCACCTTCGAGCAATAACTCCTTGGGATGAATCTTCAATTCTCTCATGTATGGGTTGATGATATCTTCCAAGGAATCTCCCTTAACTGATCCAGTGGAAGACATTGAGGCTACAAATCTGAGATTTTACCTGGCAAAAACAGATCGAAACAAAAACACAGCGAAAACCGATATCTACGGACCTCGGGGATCCGGGGTTATATATTATGAAGTTTCATATCAAAGGAAGGTCTTGGGTGAAAGCGGGTGAGGCGGAGTGCAGGGTGGCCTCACCACCTGGTGGCGCAGCTGGTGGGCCCGCGCCACGAGGTGGTGTGGGCTACCGGCTCGATTCCGACCCTTTTCACCGTAACTTTCCTTATCGACTAAAAACTGCAAAAATATAGTTGTATTGTATTTTCGCAGAACTTTTCTTACCAGAATTGTTACCTATTTGAAAACAGACTCTGTAGGTCTCTGAATTTGGTCCTCGATGAATTTCTCCGGAGTTATAACTTGAAAGGCATCAACATCTTCATTGTAAGAATCTCCAGCAATATAGTATTTGAGTCGCTGTCCATTCACTACTTGTGTAGTATTATCTTTTAGAGAAGAATTTTTTATTGCTCCTGAACGGTATACTTCTTCAATGATGAAAGGTCCTTCCCATTTTGATAGTAGCTTACCTGCAAAAAATCTGAGACGAGACCTATACAATAGAACTTTCTCACCAACATGAAATCTCTCTTAAGTATTCGCTTATCATGCCATCTTTTAACTTTTTCCTTAAAGAGCCTAGCATTCTCATAGGCTTCACTCCTCCATTCATCTAAAGAACTTAAGTCAAATAATCTTTTCTCACCAGCGAGCTTACAATCTCTATTTAGTTCTTTCACTGCCCAGTAAGCTTTGTGTTCTAATTCTAAGGGTAGGTGGCAAGCTTTCCCATAAACCATTTTATAAGGAGACATTCCCATAGGATTTTTGTAAACAGTTCTATAAGCCCATAAAGCATCATTCAACTTCTTAGCCCAGTTTTTTCTAGACCTATTAACAGTCTTTTGCAAGATAGATTTAATTTCTCTATTTGATAACTCTACTTGCCCGCTAGTTTGGGGGTGATAAGATAAAGCAATTCTATGATTAACATCATATTTAGCAAGGGTCTTCCTAAAACCACCATGAATGAAATGAGAACCCCCATCAGTCATGAGATACCTAGGCACCCCAAACCAAGGAAAGATAATATGCTTAAGCATTTTTAGAGAAGTCTCCTCGTCAGCACTCTTTGTAGGAATGGCTTCTACCCACTTAGTAACATAATCAATGGCAACAAGAATATGAGTGTAGCCTTTCGAAGGAGGGAAAGGACCCATAAAGTCAAATCCCCAACAATCAGAAGGTTCAATAACTAGAGAGTAGTTCATAGGAATTTCATTGCGTCTAGAAATATTACCAACACGCTGACATTCATCACAAGATAAAACAATTTTTCTTGCATCTTTAAAAAGGGTAGGCCAGTAGAAACCTGATTGTAGTACCTGTTGCGCAGTTCTATCTCCTGCATGATGTCCTCCATAGGCACTACCATGACATTTACGCAATACCTCCTTTTGTTCATATTCTGGAACACATCTTCGCATAATACCATCCACACCTTCTTTGTATAAGTGTGGGTCATCCCAAAAATAATGCCTCAAATCATAGAAGAACTTTCTTCTTTGCTGAGATGTAAAAGTTGGAGGCAAATACTTGGAGACAATAAAGTTAGCATAATCAGCATACCAAGGGCTTCCTCCCGAGCTCACCCCTACTGCAGCTAACTGTTCATTTGGGAAACTATCATTAACAGGCATAGGGTCAAAAGAGATGTTTTCCAAACGAGATAAATTATCAGCTACTGGATTTTCAGCACCCTTCCTATCTACTATATGTAGATCAAACTCTTGTAAAAGCAGTACCCATCTAATAAGCCTAGGCTTAGCGTCCTTCTTCGTCATAAGATATTTAATAGCAGCATGATCAGTATGAATGGTTAATTTTGAGTCCACAATATAGGGCCTAAACTTATCACAGGCAAAAACAACAACTAGAAATTCCTTTTCAGTAGTGGCATAATTCCTTTGAGCAGCGTCTAGAGTCTTACTAGCATAATGGATAACGTTTAACTTTTTATGAATATGTTGCCCAAGGAGTACAGCAAAAATCACTAGCATCACACATTATTTCAAAGGGTAAACTCCAATCAGGTGGTTAAACAATACAGGCTGTAGTTAAAGCCTTCTTAAGAGTTTCAAAAGCTTCCCTACAATCATCATCAAAAATGAAGGGTACATCTTTTTGAAGAAGATTAGTGAGAGGTTTTGATATCCTAGAGAAGTCTTTAATAAACCCCCTATAGAAACTAGGATGACCAAGGATACTACGAATACCTTTGATGTCTCTTGGACATGGCATCTTCTCAATTGCCTCAACCTTAGCTCTATCAACTTCTATGCCTCTTTTAGAAACTTTATGCCCAAGAACAATCCCTTCATTAACCATGAAGTGGCATTTCTCCCAATTAAGAACAAGATTAGTTTCTTCACATCTCTGCAAAACTTTATCAAGGTTGTGCAGACAATTATCAAAAGAAGTTCCATAGACAGAGAAGTCATCCATGAACACTTCTACAATTTCCTCACAAAAACCATGAAAGATAGCAGACATGCACCTTTGGAAAGTAGAAGGAGCATTACATAAACCAAAAGGCATACGTCTATAAGCATAAGTTCCATAAGGGCAAGTAAAAGTAGTTTTTTCTTGATCTTGTTGTTTAACAGCAATTTGAGAGAAACCAGAATAACCATCAAGAAAACAAAAATGGGTCTTTTTAGACAACCTTTCCAACATTTGATCAATAAAAGGAAGCGGGTAGTGATCTTTCTTAGTAACTTTATTGACTTTCTTAAAATTGATGCACATCCTATAGCCTACCACTATTCTTTGAGGAATAAGCTCATCATTATCATTAGGGACAACGGTAATACCTCCGTTTTTAGGAACACAATGAACAGGACTAACCCATTCACTATCAGCAATAGGGTAAATAATACCAGCATCAAGGAGTTTCAATACCTCATTCCTTACCACTTCCTTCATCCTAGGATTTAAACGTCTTTGGTGCTCCACTACTGGCTTCGCATCTGGTTCTATGTTGATAGAATGCTGACATATAGTAGGTGAAATCCCTTTTAAATCATCCAGAGTATGGCCATTAGCTCCTCGATGTTTCCTCAAAACTTCCAATAACCTTTCTTCTTCCTTCCCTGAAAGTTTAGCGCTAACAATAACAGGATATATCTTTTTATCATCAATATAAGCATATTTAAGATCATCAGGGAGAGGTTTTAGATCAAAAACCGGATCCTTTTTAGGTGGCATCGTGGTACCCAAGTCTTCTAAAGGGAAGTCGTGCTTAAGCATCATAGGTTGATCACGGAGAATCCTGTCAATCTCATTCCTTTCTTCCGTGAAGATTTCACTTTCATGATCTTCCATAAATTGCTCCAAAGCATTGTTAGGAGCAAGAGAAATAGAAGCAAGTTGTTCAACCCTAAAATCCTCATTATGGGTTTCCTCATTATGGGTTTCGAAAAATTAAACTCATAAGATTCCCCATCAAACTTAGTCAAGATTTTCTCCCTCTTGCAATCAATAATAGCTCCACAAGTACTCAAGAAAGGTCTGCCAAAAATGATAGGGTAGGTTTTACTAGCAGCCGAACCAAGTACTTAAAAATCAGCAGGGTACTTAATCTTACCACAAAGAACTTCCACGTCTCGTACAATACCAATTGGGGAGATGGTCTCTCTATTAGCAAGGTGAATAACCACATCATTCTCTTCCAACTCGCAAGGACTGATTTCATGCATAATTTGTCTGTAAAGCTCATAAGGAATAGCACTGGAACTTGCACCAATATCACATAAACCATAATAACAATGATCACCAATTCTAACAGAAAGCACAAGAACACTAGCCT
Organism: Avena insularis; assembly: GCA_023614405.1. Taxonomy (NCBI): domain Eukaryota; kingdom Viridiplantae; phylum Streptophyta; class Magnoliopsida; order Poales; family Poaceae; genus Avena; species Avena insularis. Next base: position 84,993,268 of record CM042696.1, on the reverse strand, counting down.
TTTTAGTTCTATTGGGATGTGAAACAATATTAGAAGCATCCTCACAAAACACTATGTGCCCATCTTCTACGCTTTTAGTGACAAGGTCTTTCACAATTGCTACCACAGGTTCAATGTTTATTTGTTCATCAGGTTTTACAGTTATTTTTCCACTTTTGGTGATTACATTAGTTATCATAGGATGGTCCTTTACCTTTTCGGGGAAGGGAATCTTCTCGATATAAGGTTCGGGTAGGATGGGGTTAATAATGCAATACTCAGCACTTCCAATAGGAGCATAGTCAACAATATCTTTGTAAGGTGCATGGTATTTGTTCCATCCCCTTTTTGGAATTTCGATATAGGAAGAAAAATCTCTAAAGCAATTCGTAATAACTTGCAAATCAAGACCATAAATATTACTAATATTTTGAAAGTCATCGGTTCCCATAAAAGATTCAATGCATTCATAGTCATAATTTATACCTGACTTTCTACATTTGTCATTCTCCCAAGCTTCAGCATTATCTTGAATACGGTCCAAAAGATCCCATTTAGCTTCTTCTATCATGCGAGTGAATGATCCAGCACAAGAAGCATCCAATAAATCTTTATCATGTAGAGGGAGCCTTGCATAAAAGTTGTTGATAATAATATTGTTGGGGAGCTCATGAATGGGACATTTGAGCATTAGTAACTTCAATCTCCCCCAAGCTTGAGCTGTACTCTCTCCATCAAGAGGCCAAAAGTTGTATATTTGATTCCGATCTTTATAAATCTCACTAGGAGGATAAAATTTTGAATAAAAGAGAAGCACTATTTCCTCCCATTCCAGAGCTTGACCATTCTTCAATAGCTTATACCATTCCTCAGCTCTTCCTTTCAGTGATAATGAGAATAACTTCTTCTTAACTTGATCTGTAGTAATACCTGCACACTTGAACAACCCGCATAATTCGTGTATAAAGAGTAAATGATCACCGGGATGGATAGTTCCATCCCCAACATAGTAGTTATTCATAACACGATCAATAATTCTTGTAGGTATTTTGAAAACATCATTCTCAGCAGGTGGTGGCTTATCTACTACTTAGCAGTGGTAGTAGCATTACCAAATAAGAAACTCAGTGAATTATCCATAACGAAAATAAAGCAACTAACAGAAGTAACCAATACTCACAGTAGAAGTTTCCTTTACCAGTTCCACTCTCCAATAGCGCTTCACTCCCTGGCAACTATGCCAGAAAATAGTCTTGATGACCTACAAGTATAGGGGGTGTATCGTAGTATTTTTGATAAGTAAGAGTGTCGAACCCAACGAGGAGCAGAAGGTGCTGGCTAGTGGTATGGATCAGGAATTCTCTACAAATAGTTAGCTAGCGGATTTTTAGGGGTTTCGATAAAGCAAGTAAACAAAGTACGAGTAAATAAAAAACAGTAGGAATAAATGCAACAAGTGGCCCAATCCTTTATGCAGCAAAGGACAAGCCGGTTGTATTACTTAAGATGACCAAACGTTCTCGAGGACACATGGGAAGACTGTCAAGTGCTTTCGCTTCATATAGTTGATTAATCTTCTTTAGCTTGCTAAGTGTTGTGTGGGTGAACCTGTGCTAATGTACCGCCCCATCCAAGACTAATACATACTTGTGATTATACCCCTTGCAAACATCCGTAAGTACAAGAAAGTAATTAAGGTAGAAACCTAACCACAGCTTTAAACTCTAAGACCCTTACGTCCCTTGTGTAGTGGTTTCCTAACGGGGGTTCAGGTTTCTGTCACTCTGACAACCCCTATGATTAGTAGCCAAATACACAATGCATTCCCCTAGGCCCATATAGGTGAAGTGTCATGTAGTCGACGTTCACATGACACCACTAGAAGAAGTACACCACAACTTAAATAACAATCCATTGAATCTTTCTCAACACAACTCCACTACTAACAACAAGACTTCTCCCATGTCCTCAAGAACAAAATGAACTACTCACAAGACATCATATGGATCATGATCAGAGATGGAATAATGATGTATAACAATCTGAACATGAACAATAATTCAATGGTTCACTCAATAGCATCAACTACAAAGAGTAATCAACACCGGGAAAGTTTCCCCTATGAACTATGCAAGATTCAACGCAATTTTTACAGCAATATGGAGATGGTGATGAGGGTGCTGATGGTGATGATGGTGGTGATGATGATGATGATCCCGATGAAGTCTAGCTTGATGGTGGTGTTGATGGCGACGATCTCCCCTCTCCGGGAAGGAATTCCCCCGGCAGAAATATGTCTGCCAGAGAGATCTTTCTCTCTCGGTGTTTTCCGCCCCGCAGAGGTGGCGGAATCTTTCTGTGGTTGCTCCCTGAGTCTTAGGGTTTCGGGAGGATGATATACGCCAGAGGGGAGAGGCTGAAGTGGGCCAGGGTGGCCACACCACCTCCTGGCATGGCCTAGGGCTGCCCGCGCCATGGGGTGGTGTGGGCCCCGTGTGGCCCATCTCCACTCCGTCTTCTGGCATCCTTAGTCTTCTGGAAAAATAGGATTTTCCATATATTTTCCTGGATTTTCTGATCTTCGTGAATTTCGCCTCCAAACAGCACATTTTCCATCAGAATCCTGACTGCAGCGGTCCATGCTCCAAAAGTCATCAACCATGCAAAAATAGATGAAATAACATAAGTATCACCTCTCAGTATAAAATATATCAATGAATAATAGTGAATTAAGACATAGAATAGTGATGCAAAATGGACGTATCATGTCCTCAAGAACAAAAGGAACTACTCACAAGACATCATATGGATCATGATCAGAGATGGAATAATGATGTATAACAATCTGAACATAAACAATAATTCAATGGTTCACTCAATAGCATCAACTACAAAGAGTAATCAACACCGGGAAAGTTTCCCCTATGAACTATGCAAGATTCAACACAATTGTTACAGCAATATGGAGATGGTGATGAGGGTGCTGATGGTGATGATGGTGGTGATGATGATGATGATCCCGATGAAGTCCAGCTTGATGGTGGTGTTGATGGAGACGATATCCCCTCTCCGAGAAGGAATTTCCCCGGCAGAAATCTGTCTGCCAGAGAGATCTTTCTCTCTTGGTGTTTTCCGCCCCGTAGAGGTGGCGGAATCTTTCTGTGGTCGCTCCCCGAGTCTTAGGGTTTCAGGAGGATAATATACGCCAGAGGGGAGTGATAGGGGTGGACCAGGGTGGCCACACCACCTGGTGGCGCGGCCTAGGCTGGCCCGCTTGAGGGGGTGGTGTGGGCCCCCTGTGGCCCATCTCCAGCCCCCCTTCTGGCTTCCTTCGTCTTCTGGAAAAATAGGATTTTCCGTATATTTTTCCAGATTTTCTGATCTTCGCGAATTTTTCCTCCAAACAGCACCTTTTCCATCAGAATCCTGACTGCAGCGGTCCATGCTCCAAAAGTCATCAACCAAGCAAAAACAGATGAAATAACATAAGTATCACCTCTTAATATGAAATGTATCAATGAATAATAGCGAATTATGATATAGAATAGTGATGCAAAATGGACTTATCAATGTTAAACTTAATACTATTCCTAATTTGAGTTATTAAGTTTCAGTTCCTTAATTAACTTCTATTCTGAAACTCTTTTCAGAATCCCTTAAGGAATACTACATAATATCATAATACACCTATTATCAACTTCTACATCTTATAAATCATTATATATAAGTATTTGCGCTTTCATCCTTAACATACTTAAGAATTACTCCTATAAGCTCCCACTCAAAATATGTTCCTACATATTTGAGTTTGAGACTCATATTGCTCCCACTCAAAAATATGTCAATCACATATTGTTTCAGGAAGACTTTCATAGCTCCCACTTAATTTTATGCAAATTGCATATCCTCCCAGAGGTTTGAATAACTTCAAAATCCTTTGATCAAATATCAAACTTGGAGATTTACTATGAGATACTAGTACTTTACTAGTTTTAAATCCACTAGACATTTAGCACACATGAATCAAATTCATTTGAATTCATCCAATACTTGACAAATTGTGCTTTTGTCATTCACCCCTTTTCCACTCTAGCTTTGCAGTCATTTGGGAAATTCCAAGTAACCCCTTTTACTTGTGAGATTCGGCAATGAGTTGCTTTCTAATCTCAAGTGAATTTTGCTTTTAGGACTTCTCATAATTCTAGTTTACCATTATTTCCTTAGTAGTTCGTAGGTATGTCATATACCAAGAATCATGACAAGTGATTCACAAATGTCTCCATACAAGATATGGATTACATTTTGAATCCTACTTCATATAGTGAAAACACTAGTGGGGAAAACGTAATGATCAAAATCATTGGTTCTTTCCTTCTATGAAGAGAATCGTTCAGGAACGTTGTACGTTGCGCTTCTCAACACTCTGATGCAGGGTTTTGAATCCTCATTGTGCTTTTCACTAATTTCCATTTGCTCCATAATTGAGAAACATCACTAAAAGTGAGCTTTCTCAAGAATGCACCAAAATCCAAGCAATACGAATCTTGCTTTCCTTTTGGTTTCAACTATGGGTTTTGTATTCAAAGTTTCCAATGAATACTCTACAAGGACTTATTCGCCATTGTTTTGGTTATATCGAATAACCCCAAAACTTTCACAAATTCAAATGGTTCACTGCCTTCTAATTGAGTGCTAACTATTTCTAAGCTAATGGTCTCTACATCTACACTACAACGATTTATTTGGTGCCTTCTATTCAACCCCTTTGATATCTAATATCACATTGTGATGCTTTGTATTTTGACGTTTCAAAACACTTTGCATTCCACAATTACTTTTATGCCATTCTTATAAAGTTGAATTTCATTACTATTGATCAAGTCATAGTAATTGGATTCTCTTTTATATTTATACCCTTTTATTGATGAAACATTTTGATCAAATCAAATAGTTTCATATTCATGTTTCCTTTGGTAAACTACTTTACACATTTAAACAATTATTTAATGATAATTACCATTTTCATTAAAACACAATACATCGAATATGTATTTACTTTTAACAATTCTTTAAACACTTTGTATTCAAGTAATACACGGTGTTCAAGTTATTTTTCCGAACTTAGGCATGATTTATATGTGACAAGAAATCGAATGACTTTCACATATTATCACATAACTTTTGAATTTAAACAATGATTTTTCATTCATTAATGAACATATCATTAAGTTGGGTATTTTAAACAAGGCATTTTAATGTTTTACAAATGTTCATGCATTATCAATTAGTTTCAAACAACAAGGATAATTCACAAGTAATCAAACAAGATATGAACATGAATAGAAATCATTCATGAAAGTGGAACAACTGTTTGTTACAAACTCATATGAATAACCGTCTCACGAAGTGTGAGACAAACTAAAGAAGTTCAAATCTCTCGATTACATTAATCATCCTAAAACACAAACTGAATGATAAATGTCGGGGGAGAGTGTCGTTGGCCATCATCATCATGCTCGCCATCAACACGCAATGTCACCTCCTCTCCAGCAAGCACCTCTCATGCAGAAGGACCTGTTTTCAGCAAAATAGAACAAGTATCAGATATACTTAACACTGCAATATGTTTGCAAGATTATAACATTTATAAAACTGTATATCAAATATATACCTTTGTCATTGACGACCTAAGCGATGTCTGGTTCAACCAACACATTCCTAAGATGTGTCATGAACCGGTGGAACTCCATTGTTTCCGTGTCGCCCCTCATTGCGCAAGTCCTGACTTGTGCTTGGTAGCTTGGTGGCAGCGACCGCAACACATCTGCGTTTGCAAAAGAGCCCGTAATCCAGACGTCCACGAAGTATGCAGGCCTCATGTACACATCATGCATGCGCTCCAAGTGGTCGTCCAGTGATGAGTTCTCCTCCATCTTAATGGAGAGGAAGTCTCCCATCAGCTCATGCTCCCAAATGCGTGTCTGCTCCATGAAATGTGTCCTAAGCTGTAGCATTACCGAACGAGGGTTGACATCACCCACGAAAGGACACAGCTCGTCCACCATTCCGAAACGCATCACAACTGAAATATAGGAGGCCATCTCACGACGGAGATAGCGGTCTTTCCGCTCCTCTGGGGTCTCTAGGTCAGTGGGCTGATCCAAATCCATCCCATCGAGTATGTAGTCGACCACGTCGTTCTTGCTAAGGAGAACATGGAGACTGGCAACCCATATGGAGAAGTTCGATCCATCTAATCTGAGCTTCTCTCCTTCTAACCAATGAATTGTCAACACGAAAGGTCCCATCTACATTTATAATTGCAAAAGGAATTTAGACTAAGTTTACAATTAAATGAGTTAATAATAACTCCACTCAGAAACACCTATCCCCAGAAGGGTTCCTAGTGATAACACGACCCCTATCAGCCACATCTCCCTCGATCATCAGGGCCATCAATGTGGGTTCAATGGTGGACGCTAAACGTCGGTCACATCATTCATGCGACTCGTGCTCGATCTTTCGACCATCCGCGTTCCGAGGCCATGTTTGTACATGCTAGGCTCGCCAACTTAACCTTAGTGTTTTCACTGTGCAACATGGCTTACACCCAATGTATGTGAACATAGATATGTCTGACACTCGATCATCATGGCCTTCCTCATACGGAAGAACTTTCTTGGTGGTGCACACTAAGGGGGAACACAATCGTTGGTAATTTTAACAGGGATCATCTTATTAGGCTACCGTCGAGTATATAATACTAGCACACAATAAGACATACAAACGATAACATCCGCCGTCACCGGGTTCCTGCGCGTCACCGGGTTCCTGCGTCGATTATCTAATACTAGCACACAATGTGATATGGTCCTTCACGTTGTGATCTCCATCCGCCGTCACCGGGTTCCTGCGCCAGGGTTCCGGCGCCGTAGACACCAGGGTACTGGTGTCATTCCGGTGTGGTAGTCCGTCACCTCCGTGACTATCTACTACTACATAACAAAAGGTATTCACTTTACCTTTGCCACAACCATATCACAGAGCAACGCCCCCCTACAAAACAAAGTTAGATGCCTCTACTCTATCTTTGCATGTTTTACGTGGCTGAATGAGCTTTTGCACAAGAACCGTTCTTACCTACGAACTTTTAGCACAACGCTGATCAAGTAGTTGTCTATACTACACCCCTTTCGGGGCCCTCCGTTGCAAATGGTATACCAACTAATGCGAGAGAGACAGACACTCCCCTAAGCCACTTTATACGGTACAAGCCGTATGTCAAGCGTGGACCAGTCTCGTGAATGAACGCGTAAAGTCGGTTGGGCGCCGCTTCATCAAGCATTACTGCGTATACACAAGTACACGTGGGAGGGTAACAACTAAAAGATCAATGCCCACACGCTACATCTCGTGTGTTCTACCCATACTAGCATTACTACGCATAGATCTAGCTTTGATTCCACTGTAGGGGTTCCGTGTATGAAAACAATAAAATTTTACCCTACGCCCCTGAACCCCTGAAGCTGCCAGGACCTATCTATTAGTAATACAGTAACGGGAGGGGCTTTTTGCGAACTTACCCTTGAAGACCGAAAAGCGTTGTCAACGCTCAGGAGAGCGTGGTTGATGTAGATGAGCTGAAGCCGACCTCAAGGTCGTGATGAAGTCCTTGCGCTCCTTCTGGCTCCAACGACTTGAGTTCCTCAAGTGCGACACCTTGCGGGGAGTTACACACGTCCGGTGCCTGACGATGACTCCCGCTTCCCCGATCCAGCAGCAGTTGCGGAAGTAGAGCTCCTGGATCCGATCCCGCAGCGCGACGACGCTCTGCGGTGAAGATGTCTCTCGCAGCAGTCTGACTTGGGACCATGGTCACGAGAGAGAGGGGGAGAGAGAAAATATCAATTAGAGGTCCTCCCAAAAGTGGGGAGACCTTTATTGATTATTGGTGTATTTATCTTGGCCAAATACCCCCACTATATATAGGGGGAGGGGAGGTACTACCTCCCTCAAAGTCCCGGGGTGGGACTAAAGGAGAGGAGGGGGAGGGGGAGGCGCCGCCGGCCACCCCCTCATGGGCTCCACATGGGGGACTGGACCAATAGGGCCACCGGCCACCCCATGGCCCCTTCCCCCTCTTGCCTTTCTGTAATGGGCCCTCTCCCCTCCGACAATTGGCCCATTAAGCCTTTGACCATTTAATTGATTTTTCTCTTTATTAAATAATTATGAGTAAATGATTAAATCAATATTTAACATTCATTCACATATTATTCAATGTCCGTGGCTATGGAACACCTTCCACCTCCACTCTGGACATCCTCCAGACTTACCGAAACCCTTCCGGTTTTCTCCCTTCTTTTCTTTGGTGATTCTACCGATCTCATAAACACTCTCTAAGCATAATCAAACCCTTAAGAGTGATACCCCATGGTTCAGGAACACTCCAGACATGTTCGGGACACTCCCGCACCAATGATCGACAGAGGGACCTGGATGGCCATGTGACCCCTGTGCATTCCACGAAGATCTTTCGTCGTTTGAACTGGGACAGTCGTGTCTTATTCCCTTTGTCACTCGATACTTGCATTGCCCGAGATCTGATCAATGACATCACCATGTCGTGTTCAATCTCGTTACTGAACAATGCTACTTGACTCGTTCTGACAAGTGATATCCCCGTGGTCAAATCACACGCTGCACAGCTATTGGATATAACTTCTCTGAGTGGGCCCTTGAGTATCTTCCCGTCACATGGACAGACAAATCCCGCTCTTGAAATATATTGCCTCTACGGTTTCCTCTGAATACCTGAACACACCTTTATAACCACCGTTTTACCAGATGGCGTTTGATGCTATCTAAGCACTCTCAGGAGACAGTGATTGATATAACCTCACGGTCTAAGGAATAGTCTACGAGGATCCATTTCTAATCATCGTAACTTGAACTTCGTGACATGATCAGGTCACGATAATTAGGTTGGGTATTGGTTCATCACCTCATTTCCAACTGGCATAAATGCCACATGATCAGGAAACATGATCATCTGTTGACCAATGAACCAGTGACTAGAGTTTCACTAGGAACCCCTGGTTTGTTTGTATATCACACGTGTATTGATGTTTCCTCTAAATACAGTTATAGCATGATATAAAACTTAATCATAAATTATATGAAATATGATAATAGTCCTTACTACTATTTGTCTCTAGGGCATATTTCCAACAAGAGCACACATGGATCCACCAGTGTCATTGCATGTGTGTTCTTCCCATGAACCACACATGGATCCACCAATGCCATCGCATGTCTGCTCTTTTCATGAACAATAGCTAGAGTCATTGCATGTGTGTTCTTCTCACAAACCACATATCACTAGTGTCATTGCATGTGTGTTCTTCCCACAGACAACACATGGATCCACCAGTGTCATTGCATGTGTGTTCTTCCCATGAACTACACATGGATCTGCTAGTGTCATTGCATGTGTGTTCTTTTCACAGACCACATATGGATCCACCAGTGTCATTGCATGTGTGTTATTCTCACAAACCATATCATGAACCACACCCAGTGTCATTGCATGTGTGTTCTTCTCATTAACCACACATGGATCCACCAGTATCATTGCATGTCTGCTCTTTTCATTAACCACAGTTAGAGTCATTGCATGTACATTCTTTTTCACAAACCACATATCACCAGTGTCATTGCATGTGTGTTCTTCCCACAGACCACACATGGATCCACCAGTGTCATTGCATGTGTGTTCTTCCCATGAACCACACATGGATCCACCAGTGTCATTGCATGTGTGTTATTTTCACAGACCACATATGGATCCACCAGTGTCATTGCATGTGTGTTATTCTCACAAACCACGTAAGGATCCACCGGTGTCATTGCATGTGTGCTCCTCTCATAGACCACACATGGATCCACCGGTGGCATCGCATGTCTGCTCTTTTCATGAACCACAGTTAGAGTCATCGCATGTCTGCTCCTTTCATGAACCATAGCTAGAGTCATTGCATGTGTGTTCTTCTCACAAACCATATCATGAACCACACCTAGTGTCATTGCATGTGTGTTCTTCTCATTAACCACACATGGATCCACCAGTGTCATTGCATGTCTGCTCTTTTCATTAACCATAGTTACAATCATTGCATGTCTGTTCTTTTCACAAACCACATATCACTAGTGTCATTTCATGTATGTTCTTCCCACAAACCACACATGGATCCACCAGTGTCATTGCATGTGTGTTCTTCCCATGAGCCACACATGGATCCACAAGTGTCATCGCATGTCTCCTCTTTTCATGAACCACAGCTACAGTCATTGCATGTGTGTTCTTCTTACAAACCACATATCACCAGTGTCATTGCATGTGTGTTCTTCCCACAGACGACACATGGATCCACCAGTGCCATTGCATGTGTGTTGTTCCCATGAACCACACATGGATCCACCAGTGTCATCGCATGTGTGTTCTTTTCACAGACCACATATGGATCCACCAGTGTCATTGCATGTGTGTTATTATCACAAACCACCTAAGGATCCACTGGTGTCATTGCATGTGTGTTCTTCTCATATACCACACATGGATCCACCGGTGTCATCGTATGTCTGCTCTTTTCATGAACCACAGTTAGAGTCATCGCATGTCTGCTCTTTTCATTAACCACATCTAGAGTCATTGCATGTCTGTTCTTTTGACAAACCACATATCACCAGTGTTATTGCATGTGTGTTCTTCTCACAAACCACATATCACCAGTGTCATTGCATGTGTGTTCTTCCCACAGACCACACATGGATCCACCAGTGCCATTGCATGTGTGTTCTTCCCATGAACCACACATGGATCCACCAGTGTCATTGCATGTGTGTTCTTTTCACAGAACACATATGGATCCAGCAGTGTCATTGCATGTGTGTTATTCTCACAAACCACGTAAGGATCCACCGGTGTCATTGCATGTGTGTTCTTCTCATAGACCACACATGGATCCACCGGTGTCATCGCATGTCTGCTCTTTTTATGAACCACAGTTAGAGTCATCGCATGTCTGCTCTTCTCATGAACCACAGCTAGAGTCATTGGATGTGTGTTCTTCTCACAAACCATATCATGAACCACACCTAGTGTCATTGCATGTGTGTTCTTCTCATTAACCACACATGGATCCACCGGAGTCATTGCATGTCTATTCTTTTCATTAACCACAGCTAGAGTCATTGCATGTCAGTTATTTTCACAAACCACATATCACCAGTGTCATTGCATGTGTGTTCTTCCCACAGACCACACATGGATCCACCAGTGTCATTGCATGTGTGTTATTCTCACAAACCACGTACGGATCCACCGGTGTCATTGCATGTGTGTTCTTCTCATAGACCACACATGGATCCACCGGTGTCATCGCATGTCTGCCCTTTTCATGAACCACAGTTAGAGTCATCGCATGTCTGATCTTCTCATGAACCAGAGCTAGAGTCATTGCTTGTGTGTTCTTCTCACAAACCATATCATGAACCACACCTAGTGTCATTGCATGTGTGTTATTCTCATTAACCACACATGGATCCACCGGAGTCATTGCATGTCTATTCTTGTCATTAACCACAGCTAGAGTCATTGCATGTCAGTTATTTTCACAAACCACATATCACCAATGTCATTTCATGTGTGTTCTTACCACATACCACACATGGATCCACCAGTGTCATTGCATGTGTGTTCTTCCCATGAACCACACATGGATCTACCAGTGTCATCGCATGTCTGCTCTTTTCATGAACCACAGCTAGAGTCATTGCATGTGTGCTCTCCTCACAAACCACATATCACCAGTGTCATTGCATGTGTGTTCTTCCCACAGACCACACATGGATCCACCAGTGTCATAACATGTGTGTTCTTCCCATGAACCACACATGGATCCGCCAGTGTCATTGCATGTGTGTTCTTTTCACAGACCACATATGGATCCACCAGTGTCATTGCATGTGTGTTATTCTCACAAACCACGTAAGGATCCACCGGTGTCATCGCATGTCTGCTCTTTTCATGAACCACAGTTAGAGTCATCGCATGTCTACTCTTCTCATGAACCATAGCTAGAGTCATTGCATGTGTGTTCTTCTCACAAACCAGATCATGAACCACACCCAGTGTCATTACATGTGTGTTCTTCTCATTAACCACACCTAGTGTCATTGCATGTCTGCTCTTTTCATGAACCACAGTTAGAGTCATTGCATGTCTGTTCTTTTCACAAACCACATATCACCAGTGTCATTGCATGTGTGTTCTTCCCATGAACCACACATGGATCCACCAGTGTCATTGCATGTGTGTTCTTTTCACAGACCACATATGGATCCACCAGTGTCATTGCATGTGTGTTATTCTCACAAACCACATAAGGATCCACCGGTGTCATTGTATGTGTGTTCCTCTCATAGACCACACATGGATCCACCGGTGGCATCGCATGTCTGCTCTTTTCATGAACCACAGTTAGAGTCATCGCATGTCTGCTCTTTTCATGAACCACAGCTAGAGTCATCGCATGTGTGCTCTTCTCATGAACCACAGCGAGAGTCATTGCATGTGTGTTCTTCTTACAAACCATATCATGAACCACAATCAGTGTCATTGCATGTGTGTTCTTCTCATTAACCACACATGGATCACCAGTGTCATGCATGTCTGCTCTTTTCATTAACCACAGCTAGAGTCATTGCATGTCAGTTATTTTCACAAACCACATATCACCAGTGTCATTGCATGTGTGTTCTTCCCACAGACCACACATGGATCCACCAGTGTCATTGCATGTGTGTTATTCTCACAAACCACGTACGGATCCACCGGTGTCATTGCATGTGTGTTCTTCTCATAGACCACACATGGATCCACCGGTGTCATCGCATGTCTGCCCTTTTCATGAACCACAGTTAGAGTCATCGCATGTCCGATCTTCTCATGAACCAGAGCTAGAGTCATTGCTTGTGTGTTCTTCTCACAAACCATATCATGAACCACACCTAGTGTCATTGCATGTGTGTTCTTCTCATTAACCACACATGGATCCACCGGAGTCATTGCATATCTATTCTTGTCATTAACCACAGCTAGAGTCATTGCATGTCAGTTATTTTCACAAACCACATATCACCAATGTCATTTCATGTGTGTTCTTACCACATACCACACATGGATCCAACAGTGTCATTGCATGTGTGTTCTTCCCATGAACCACACATGGATCTACCAGTGTCATCGCATGTCTGCACTTTTCATGAACCACAGCTAGAGTCATTGCATGTGTGCTCTCCTCACAAACCACATATCACCAGTGTCATTGCATGTGTGTTCTTCCCACAGACCACACATGGATCCACCAGTGTCATAACATGTGTGTTCTTCCCATGAACCACATGGATCCTTGATGTCATTGCATGTGTGTTCTTTTCACAGACCACATATGGATCCACCAGTGTCATTGCATGTGTGTTATTCTCACAAACCACGTAAGGATCCACCGGTGTCATCACATGTCTGCTCTTTTCATGAACCACAGTTAGAGTCATCGCATGTCTACTCTTCTCATGAACCATAGCTAGAGTCATTGCATGTGTGTTCTTCTCACAAACCAGATCATGAACCACACCCAGTGTCATTACATGTGTGTTCTTCTCATTAACCACACCTAGTGTCATTGCATGTCTGCTCTTTTCATGAAACACAGTTAGAGTCATTGCATGTCTGTTCTTTTCACAAACCACATATCACCAGTGTCATTGCATGTGTGTTCTTCCCATGAACCACACATGGATCCACCAGTGTCATTGCATGTGTGTTCTTTTCACAGACCACATATGGATCCACCAGTGTCATTGCATGTGTGTTATTCTCACAAACCACATAAGGATCCACCGGTGTCATTGTATGTGTGTTACTCTCATAGACCACACATGGATCCACCGGTGGCATCGCATGTCTGCTCTTTTCATGAACCACAGTTAGAGTCATCGCATGTCTGCTCTTTTCATGAACCACAGCTAGAGTCATCGCATGTGTGCTCTTCTCATGAACCACAGCGAGAGTCATTGCATGTGTGTTCTTCTTACAAACCATATCATGAACCACACTCAGTGTCATTGCATGTGTGTTCTTCTCATTAACCACACATGGATCCACCAGTGTCATCGCATGTCTGCTCTTTTCATTAACCACAGTTAGAGTCATTGCATGTCTGTTCTTCTCACAAACCACATATCACCAGTGTCATTGCATGTGTGTTCTTCCCACAGACCACACATGGATCCACCAGTGTCATTGCATGTGTGTTCTTCCCATGAACCACACATGGATCCACTAGTGCCATTGCATGTGTGTTCTTTTCACAGACCACATATGGATCCACAAGTGTCATTGCATGTGTGTTATTCTCACAAACCACGTAAGGATCCACCGGTGTCATTGCATGTGTGTTCCTCTCATAGACCACACATGGATCCACCGGTGGCATCGCATGTCTGCTCTTTTCATGAACCACAGTTAGAGTCATCGCATGTCTGCTCTTTTCATGAACCACAGCTAGAGTCATTGCATGTGTGTTCTTCTCACAAACCACATATCACTAGTGTCATTGCATGCGTGTCCTTCCCACAGACCACACATGGATCCACCAGTGTTATTGAATGTGTGTTCTTCCCATGAACCACACATGGATCCACCAGTGTCATCGCATGTATGCTATTTTCATGAACCACCGCTAGAGTCATTGCATGTGTGTTCTTCTGACAAACCACATATCACCAGTGTCATTGCATGTGTGTTCTTCTCATTAACCACACATGGATCCACCAGAGTCATTGCATGTATGTTCTTTTCATTAACCACAGCTAGAGTCATTGCATGTCTATTCTATTCACAAACCACATATCACCAGTGTCATTGCATGTGTGTTCTTCCCACAGGCCATATCATGAACCACACCCAGTGTCATTGCATGTGTGTTCTTCTCATTAACCACACATGGATCCACCAGAGTTATTGCATGTCTGCTCTTCTCATGAACCACAGCTAGAGTCATTGCATGTCTGTTATTTTCACAAACCACATATCACCAGTGTCATTGCATGTGTGTTCTTACCACAGACCACACATGGATCCACCAGTGCCATTGCATGTGTGTTCTTCCCATGAACCACACATGGATCCACCAGTGTCATTGTATGTGTGTTCTTCTCATAGACCACATATGGATCCACCAGTGTCATTGCATGTGTGTTATTCTCACAAACCACGTAAGGATCCACCGGTGTCATTTCATGTGTGTTCCTCTCATAGACCACACATGGATTCACCGGTGGCATCGCATGTCTGCTCTTTTCATGAACCACAGTCAGAGTCATCGCATGTATGCTCTTATCATGAACCACAACTAGAGTTATTGCATGTTTGTTCTTCTCACAAACCATATCATGAACCACACCCAGTGTCATTGCATGTGTGTTCTTCTCATTAACCACACATGGATCCGCCAGTGTCGTCGCATGTCTGCTCTTCTCACAAACCACATATGGATCCAACAGTTTCATTGGATGCATGTTCTTTTCATAAACCGCATATGGATCCTAATTAACCTTAGGAGAGCCCTAACCTTAGTGTTAGACCGAGTCTTCTAGAAGGCACGCCCTAACACCGTTGTTCTGCTTGATGATTGTTACATACCGTTCGATCGGGGCGCTTGGACGATTGGGATGGTTTTCGTGAGATTGATCATGAGTAGTCATTCTGACATGATTGGCCACGCTTGCTCTGGACAAACTGGCAACACCGGGGGCTCCCCTGTTGCGAGTGTCACGACTCACGAGTTGAGCGGGCCATATCCTAGTGTCACGTCCCCATTACATCTCTTCCTCCCCATACTTCTCTTCCTTCCCCTCAAAGCCACATTCCCCACTTCACTCCCATCCTGCCATAGCCGCAAGCCGACGGCGCCTCCATCCCAATCCCCTCTCCGGCAGCCACCCCCCTCCCCTCTCGCCATGGGTTCAAGGGCAGACGGCGAGGAAATGCGTCGTGACGACAGGGACGGTGATTTCGATGTGAGTCGTCTCATCTCTATCTCTATCATCCGTGGCCAGTTATCTATTTTTTGAGCCAGATCTACTCCGTTTACTCATGCGCTTATGATGTGTTAGGCCAACCAGACGATGTATGATGCCGACTATCACGGTTTAGCGGATGAAGACAGTCCTCTGCTATGTAAACATGGATATGTGCCTGCTAAATTTGTAGCATTTGAAGGACGAAACACAGGCAGGAGGTTTCTACGGTGTCAAGGACATCATGCAATGATGCGAGGCGGAAGTTGCGGTGTTGTCAAATGGGTAGATCCAGAGTGGCCCAAATCGATGCAGAAAACGCTGGACAAACTATGGGAAATGACTGTTGAGTTGAAAGAATCTGCATTTAGCTCACTTCTTGACAGTGTTGAGATGAAGCTATGGGAACCAGTTGACTCGACCAAGCATAAGCGAGATCTCATGGGGGTGTAAGACAAGGTTAGCAAAGTCGAGAAGGAGAGGGATGCGGCGTTGGCCCTGAAGGCTAAAGTAGAGCAAGAACTGACTCAAGCAAGGAAGGATCTTCACTAGACCAAAGTCCTGCAGTTCACAACTACGAGTATTGACAAGTGCATGAGGAAAGATGCAGAGAAACAATTGAAGCTGT
Organism: Avena insularis; assembly: GCA_023614405.1. Classification (NCBI taxonomy): domain Eukaryota; kingdom Viridiplantae; phylum Streptophyta; class Magnoliopsida; order Poales; family Poaceae; genus Avena; species Avena insularis. Next base: position 84,976,518 of record CM042696.1, on the reverse strand, counting down.
GCAAGGAAGATGCTAAAAGGAAGGAGCAGACGATTCGATCCTTGCTCTCGCAGGATGATGCGCATAGGGCTAAGATTAGGAAGATCAAGGAGATGTGTGATAACTAGTTCTATTTAGCTTAAGCTCTGCGCCTTTTTTAAGTTGTAATAGTTGTACTTGTTGACCTAGCGGTCTGAACTATTGGCCCCGGAGTCCTGGGAGTAAAAAAATTGGTCGCCTGTTAATCTGTCTTAGCCCCGCATTACTTCCTTTTGTCTGACCAATGCCCCTTGGATATTCTGCCCGTCGCTTCGTCGTCCTCGTGTACAAATAGGAGGCGCCACAGCGCGTCGCTTCGTCACCCATCCCCTCGCCCTCTCCAATCTCCACCGCACCGTCGCTTCGTTGTTCACCCCCTCGCTCCCTCTCCAATCTCCACCGCGCCGCCATGGAGATGCCCTCGCTAAAATTCTACGAGGCGGTGATGTTCGCGCACTTGGACATCCTCACGCCTCTGGCCGCGATGGTGCCCCACGGATGGCGCATCAGCTATGCGGGGGTGCTGGTGGCTCCGCTCCTCATCCCCGGCGGAGCCGTGATGGAGAGAGAAATCGCGGCGCACCGCCGCCAGATGCCCGCGTGGAAGAGGGCGCTGCCCCGGTACGCGGCGGCCAGCCCGTACTGGCCGGAGCTGTTCAAGAAGGAGCGGAAGGCCAAGATTGGCAACCGCATAGTTTATGGGCGCGCGGTGCACCGGGATCTCCACAACCGAGAAGGGCGGGAGAGGTTCTGGTCCGTCCCTGGATGGACCAAGTTCACCGTTATCGCTACCGCTCGCCTTGAAGAGGTGCTCCGTCTCGTGTACAATGCGGAAATCATGGAGGTTTCGTCCGACGAAGACGAGGAAGCCAGTGGCTCGGAGGACAGCGGCAGTGGAAGTGAAATTGTTGACTAGTGGTTGAATTAATGTAGGATGTGAAATCGCACCTTTGTTTAGAAGAATTTGTGGTTGAATTAATGAAATGCCTCAATTTAGATCTCTGTCTCGATTAATTTGTGGAAGAATTTGTGATTTAGATCAATTTCTGCCTCGATTTAGATCTCTGTCCCGGATTGGGAACGTGACCGTGGACCAAAGACCCCTTTTCTACTAGTGTATTCTGACATTGCTGGTTTGTTTAAACGTAATCTACGTGGATTTGTCCGCATGCAAATGGCACAACCACAATTTATAAAGTGGAAGCACGTACACCCGGTTACTGGAGATCTGGGAGCTTCGCCAGATGCAGGGGATGCAGGAGCAGAGAGGCGGTGAGATAGACGGGCTCAAGATTAGGCCAGAAAGTGGTAACGATTTCCTCCTCATCTGGGCATTATCGGTGAGAACATTGCTATTTATGTTGCCACATCGTTGTGCAGCATCTAAAATAAGTTGCTGCTTCGTGGAGTGTGGCAGCTTAAATAATTTATTTCTGTGCCACTTACATTCTGTCGTATTTGGAGACCTCCTGCCCCTCAGCAATCGTGGAACCGGTGGATCCTTGTTTTCATATAGCAGTGGCACAATCACAATTTCGGATTCAACTACTAACTCAAGCGTTTCCAAACCCTAAGTCGCGGTACATTTTACTCAGAGAACGTGGGTAGATTGATTCGCCCAGCAACGTGCCACACAGAGAGCTCTAGAATTTAACAGAATTACATATATAGGTTCAAGTTCAGCACATTACTATACATCTTCATTGCCTTGACACAGGTGCCAAGCCTTCACGTCCACTGGCTTCTTCATTTCCTGCCTTCTTCCTTTTCCTCGGTGCCAATTTTCTTAGCTTCACGTACTCTGCATTGCCGGGACAATGGGCACCAGAATCGTGTCCAGCATCATCTTTCCACTCATTTTTAATTTCTTCGGGCAGCAAAATGACTGACCCGGTAGTCATGTTTCTAACCTTGCGGCGCTTCCTGTTAAAGAAACAAGACTGTTGCATAAGTGCCCAATATCTATAGAGTAAATAAAACAAAAATTACAATTCGGCACAAAGATGCGAACCCCAAGCGGCCTTTGCTTACCAGGAGCTAATTGGGTTCGAACAACCACCCTATCCAAGAATAGAAGGGTGACTCCCAGTTGTAGCAGCTTCCACATCCAGTACATGACATTTCAGGTCAAACATGGCAGCCGAAGCATACCTTTTCATCAACCCAATTAGCTGACTGTCACACGTTATAGGAACCATGATGCCACGTTCATCCATGAAGCTGAACTTTGCTGTCTGCTTTGGCCATAATTCTACATGATTACGTAGAGCAGCAACCATACCAAATATAGTGCAGATCTGCACAGGCGCTTCTTCCATCGTGAAACAATGCTTCCATACAACTTGCCCTTAGAGTCATACCTGTAGAGGACTACCGTAACCAGGTAAGGGGGGTCCGTGCAGATCCCACTTGACAGAAAACTATGGACAAAATATGTTTGTCAGCGTTGGGCTAACAAACAATTTGAGGTTCAGTAGTCAGCTAGCAGTTGTAATTAGTGCGAATAGCAAAGAGAAGGGTAGCTCACCCGCTTGTAGCCAGAACTTCTTGTTCCTTGATAGTAGGATATGCCATCCTCCGAACTGCTCGGCTCGTCGGCGGCGGGCTAGAGCCTCGAAACGGCGGCTACGGCATGCGCCATTGGATCTCGGTATCAGCGACTAGGCGCAGCAACTTGGCCCCAAAAGTCAAATGTCTGAAGGGATCGTCCTGCCTGGAGGGTGGATTCCGACGCCGCCGGTGCTAGGGGAAAGCTGGGAATGGATTTGTGAAATTGGTCAACGCATCCAATCCACTTAGCTCCTCGATTTGCCTAAGAGGTTGCCGCGTTGGCGCCTGCGTCACGGACAAATGACCGACATGTGGGTCCCGACCGTCTACTTCATGGGGCGGTTTAACAGAATGTTTGTATTTGGCAGGGATGAGATGAGTTTGCCTTGAAATGGCCCCTCTCAGTAGTTGGTGGCCCAACTTTTCGAAACGCGGTAATTTCAGGCAACTTAGGTACCGCCATGCGTTGGCCTGCCAACTTTTGTACCGCAGACGAACAGGCCCCCTCTAGGGTTGCATGCGGCGTGTTATGCGGGGCAGACTAGTTGTCCGATTAGTACAAATCAAGTAGAGATACGATTTGGAGCAGTAGTACAATTTGCACTCTCCATGCTGTTTTGCGGGCAAAAGCGGGCCCCGCTTGTGCAACCCTACTCCCCTCCCACCCCACCCCCTCTAGCCTGACAAACCTGCTGGAATTTAAACCTCAAGTGTGGAAACAACGCCAGCGCAATGCAAGAGCCACCTAACTCGATGCCCACAGAAGCTGAGGAGATAGGTCGACCGAAGGCAACAGAGTTGCAAGATGTCCGGCAACCTAAGACATCCAACCATAGTTGCGCCACCAACTGAGACAACCAAGGGAATGGTAGACAAGGCATGAATTTTATTATCTCTCCACATCATCTAGAAAAGACAATATAGCAAGTTGTATGCACCCCTCCCCGGCCTCGTCCTCCCTCCGGCGATCTCCCCGCCCGCCGCCACCGCCCGGATCGTCGTCGGGCAAAGACATAGTGGCGTGGCGGCGGCGGCAGCGGTGACCCTGGCTGCGATCCGGTGGGGAAAGGCGGCGGCGCCCACACCTGGCTAGTTCGACGGCAGTGTCATGGCTGACGGTGGCTAGAGGTCCTTGGCCCAGATGGCAGCAAGCGGCGGCAGGGATTCGGGCCTAGACGAGCCGCGATCTGCTCCGTTCATCGCCGGCGCCCAGGTTCCCTAGGCCATGTTCGGGACACTAGGACGCTTGGGGCATATGTCCCTAGAATGGTGGTGGTGACCTCCTTCTCCGTCAGAGTGGTCGGCCAGGTGGTCTTGCCGTCAAGCGGCGGATCCTGCTAGTTTCCGGCGGGTGGCGTGGGGGTGTGGCATCCTGCAAAACCACTACTAGAAAATCGCGTTGATTTTGTGCATTGCATCATCATGACCGCATGCTCATGTCATCATGCCACATTGCATTTGAGCATCGTCATCATCTTGCATTTGCTTGCATAAAATTATTTTCGGAAAAACCTAATTTGTTTTCTAAACGCCCCGTCTTTGTTCAAACGCAAAACCCGGGTCTCCGGATTATTTTGTTTTGTCTGCTATCGGTTTGCAAAAGCCCTGTTTGAAATATATAAAATATTTAATTATTTTAGTAGTGGGCGTCGAACGGGCCGATTCGACCCGAACGACCACCCCCGGAATAAAATCGGTCCAGCTTAGACCCCACCCCAAATCTTTTCTTACCCCAGTCCTATCCACCCACCCTCCAGCCACCTCACCCGGACCAACCCCTGGCTGCCACCTCACCCTCTCCCTCCCCTCTAACCAATCCTCAACCGCCACCTCACCCCAACCCGCTGCCACCCCCACCGCCCACTCCCTCCACACACATGCCAGCCCCACCCCCACTCAACCCCCTGCCTGGTCCCACGCCCCGGCCCCACCCCTAGCCCCGCGTCGCCCACCACTTCTCCTCTCTCCTCCTCCCTCAGCACCACCCGCCCGCTGCCGCCTCTCCTCTCCTCACGGCGCGCCGCCCTGCCTCCCTCGAAGCCGCTTCGCCGCCGGCGCCTCCCTCTGCGCCCCGCTGTCGCCCTCCTTCCACGCCTCCATGAGCCGCTTCCTCCAGGCGTCGCCACCGCGCTGCTCTCCTGCCTCCTCCTCTCTCCGCCACCGCTGATTCGCGCTTCGCTTTCCAATCGAAGCTTCCGTGCTGCCTCCACTGACGTCTGCGTCACGCCCCCAGGCCGCCTGCTCCGGCCGCGCAAGCTTCGCCGCTTCTCGCTTCGCCAGCTCGCCCGCCTCGGCCGGACCGCTGCCGCCGGGCGCCACTCGAAGCTCTGCCGCCGGCGCCTCCTCCAAGGAAGGCTGCCGCTCGTTTCGCCACCGCCCGTCCGCTCGGCCTCGTCCCTATGCAGCAGCATGCCCGCGTGCCCCTGTCTCCTCTACCGACCTCGTGCCTCGAGCGCCTCCCCGTCGCCTGGACCCGTGCCGTCCCGTCCCATGTATGTCCGCCTTGGTGCGTTTGTGTTGTGTCCCGGGCAGAAGGTTATTGCAAGCCTCTGGGAGTCGACAAGAACGTCACCGACCACCGGAAGCCGGATTTCAAGACCTTCAACACGGAGCATTTGTCCGAGGACGCGAACCCGCAAGGACTTCATCATAGAAGGCGAAGACCGTACCGAACCGGTGACACTCGACGAACCCCCGGCAAGATCTTCGACATGGCCAAGATCTACCACAACCGAGTCCGGCACCGACAAGTGAAGTCAGAGCCACCAAGACCTTCGCCACGGAACGCCAAGTTCTGCATCCCGAACGCCAAGACCGACCCGACACGAGGACACGACAAGATCTTCGCGACGACAAGATCGACACCAACCAGGGGAAAGTCCGATGCGCCCCCGGCACCAAACCAAGTCCTGCTTCCCGGATGCGACAAGATCTGCCCCGTTGTTCGAGAATGTTTCTGCCGAGACCGACCCCGTCGCACCCTGAACCCTGAGTCCGGCCCCGAACCCCGAACCCCGGAACCAAGTTCGCCGAACCCTAATGTGTGACCCCTTTCTAAGACCCTATTTTTATAATATGATATTTATAATCGCTGTATATTTAATTGTCATACTCGCATGCATATTTGTGTGGTTTGGGGGCCTTATGCCGATTCACCTCATAATTAAATATGGGGCCCATATGCGGGCAAACCTAGTCTTATATTGGCCCATTTAAATTTGTGTAGCGAACCGATAACTTATCTTGCCCTGTTATTACAACATTTAATTTGCGGGGTAGGTAAATAACATGAACCTTCTAAATAAATGTCGGGACCGGTTCGCTTAATATGACCTAAGTGCATCGCATCTGGCCTTGTCATACATCATCCATGCATCATGCCCGGTCTTATATCGTAGTATTAAATAGTGCATCCGGTGTTTGTGCCAGTGTTTTGCTTCTTCACAGACTAGGCCGATGAGTTGATGCGAGTGTCGATCCGATCTTCGGATAAACCTTCGGCAATGTTTTCAAAGCAGCATCTCCCCTTTCTACCTATCTTACTTTTATAGTATTTATTTCCTCCTGTTGATCTATTGCTATCTCGGTTATGCGTTGCTCTAGTTTTCGCACCGTGATATCCCTTGCAGCCTTATATTGCCTTGGACACCTCCTATTACCTGTTGTTTGGTAGATAGTTGGACCTGTGGCGTCGCTGGCTCAAGTGCTGTTGCGTGTCGTCAAGTACCACAGTTGTTGGAGTTTTGCCATGTGTTTATTGTTGGAGATGATCAAAACTTTAATTACTGTTTAACAACTAAAATTGAAGTAGGTAAGCAGAGGCACAGGTGGGCAATAGATGTTGTTTGGTTGTTAATCATTCACTTGTGTCGTGAGGACCCGAGTTCTTGACACTGTTAGAGATCGAGCGCTAACCATTGGGGAGATATGGGCCCCCCATCGATTAGTACCTGATTTCAAAGTATTGTACTGGGGGCCACAAACTAGTTTGAGGTTTTATTTACTATCCTGTACTTATGCCATGCTTTACCGCTTTATTTAAATTGTACGATGGATAGCACCTGTACTGTTTAGGATCGGGACACGTTTTCGCGGTGTCGACAAGCCCAGTTTTGGGTCCCCAGTCGTTCATAGCCGTCTACCCAAACCCTAAGTCCGTCTCGGAGACCGGCCGACTTGCTATGGTTCGACTTAGTGGGATGGCCCCATGTACTTGCTTTGGGTCCGAAACGTCATGACTTAGGCCCCGCCGACATACCGATGGGTGTATGTTAACCGATCCGCAAAAGGGTCAAGTGCTTGTGGATACTTTGGTGCACCCTCGCAGGTTAAATCTTTTCGAGAAGCCGTGTCCGCGGTTATGGACGACTTGGAGCACAGTGCTTGATCATAGACAACTATAACTAAAGTTTATTGTTATAAATTGACTTGTATCCGATATGACTAGTAATCAGTTTCACTACAACGGAATGGCTAAGTAAAAGTACCAACAACTGCTGGGTTTTGGGATATCTCATGCTAAATGTATCTGACTAGTAAGTGTGGCAACTACAATGAAATGGTTAACTAAAAGTGCCCACTGCTTATTTTATCAGGATGATTATCTATACCTGACTAGTAATTTCTGCAACGATAACTGAATAAATAAAACTGCCAACGGTGTGAGTTCCTCGGTTGACTTCCTCGTCTGGTCTCGAGGGGGAAATACCAGGATGGGTTTGTTTGGTGTTAGAATCAGGTTGGATCCGAATAGGTCTTTCTTATCCCTCTCTGATAGCCGACAGTTATATCGAGTCTCTATAGGTTGTTTAGTGTATGCTGCCGCTGCCGCTTCAGTCCACCATACCTATGTAGGCGAGGACCGCCGAATTCTAGCCTCGCTGCAATCGGCCTCGATCTTGACCGCTCTCTCTTTTTTCTTTGCCCTTTGTCGGCACCCCTTTTGTTTAAGAAGGTTTTGAGATCGACGTCGTTAGCAGGGTTACCCTTCCGGCTTGGCCTGGGCAGGGTTATGGACGCCATTGGTTATTCTTCAGGGATCTTAGCCCCATTTGCATCTTGTCCGTAGCTGGACGCTCTATCGTTTTCAAGGTGATTTGGATCTTTGTACTGTATATCTGAATTCTTGACTCATTGATCGCTGTTATATATATATATCTGTTTTGTGGGTCCCATCGAGGACTGCTGTGTAATGTTATTACTTCGTTTTCCACCCGCACGAAAGTGCCTGGTGGGCACCTTTGAATCGTTTCTATGCGGGTTTGGCGGGTTTCGCTAAAACTTGCATAGGGCCGATTCTGAGGGTGTTACAGGGGGCTACTGGCTTAGTTTCAATAAAGGAGGCGGTCTTGGATCCCTCTCAAGCCAAGATGAAGATCTGTCTGACGTTTGTCTCCATTGATCAGGTTTCTGTGTCGTGTTCCGGAAGGCTCCACCAGAGAACTCCATAGTGCGATCATGCCGAGAGATTGCTGGATCAGATGGGATCCGGTCGTACGCACCTGTGTTTTACTCTAGCCGTTTGGTTTCAGAGGGTGCGCTTCGAAGCTCTATTGGCTGTTATTATCATGGGGCATCTTCTCGTTCCATGGTGCTGATGGAGAAAGTCATGGAGACCAAGATCTGAGGATTGATAATGGTGGTTAGAGTCTAGATGGTGATGAGGAATTGTCTCGGTGACTCATGACTTGGAGCAGTGGCATGCAAGTGGGGGCGACTGGACATGAGAGGCTCATGGTCCTACCTTTTAGGGTGAAAACCCAGGGTCTGGCCTTAATTGGTTGTGCCTGGCAATGGCCTTATTGAAGGTATTGTTTTGAGAGCGTGGACTTTCTTCAGGGTAAAAACCTTAGATCTTTGATCAGCGATGACGGTGTTTGTGCACTGTTACCTTCTTGGAGGCATTGTTTTTGGAGAAGCTGGGTTTCTGGTGCTGTCTTGGTGGTGGTAGTACTGCTGTTTAAATGTATTAGTCACTGTAGCGGGACTTTTCTTTTTTGTAATTCTTCTTTCTTTTTTGGCTGTGTGCATCCGTATGGCAGCTAGGGTAATGCGTTGTTGCAGAGGCTGGGTATAATTGGTACTCTCTGATATTAATATATGCTCCTTTCCAAAAAAAGCAAGTTTTATCATAAATTAACTCTTATTACTATCTCTAGCAATTAATAAGAACTAACAAGTATTAGTAAGAAATTGGTTTGCTATAGAAAGACATGTGGTACAATGAAGAAAATAGCGTTATCTTATTTCTAAAAGATCATTCCTTTGCTAAGGAAAGACAATCCTTCTATTTCTTATTTCTCTCTCATCCAACTAAACAAAATCCAACATGACAACCATAAAAGAAGACTAACGTCACCCCATTATACATGCCCTAATGCATGCATCCCCTGAACAGGGACTAGGGGCCCGCCACCCTACCCAATTTGTTGGCCGGGCATGTTGGCCGAAGTTCAGAAGACCTCTGCAACCACTGCACGAGCTGGGCGCCAGCGAGAGAAGAACGTACTGCAGGAGAGTTGACCAGACCCCTAACACGCGCCCCCTTTCTCTAGCATAAGCCGACCCTCTTTTTTAACTTTAACATGGAGAATAACTTCGGGTAGAACGTTTAATCAAACTTTTTGCAACCGCCAAATAATTTGGTGCTTTGTCCGAATAGCAGACGGCATGGCCATTGATCCAAATGTCAGGAACAATACAAATGTCATGGCATTTCCACGGCCAAACACCTTTTTTTAACGAGGCAAAAGCTTTGTGTTTTATTGATATAGTAGAAAAAGAGTTGGCCCGTTTATGAGGAAAACTGGACGAAAAACCGATACAACACAACACTACACGCCAGCCCCGAGGCTGCGCTCCACACGAGTCGACGACCAAACTGGTCGACACCACACCTCAACGCAACAGGCGGAGGCGAAAGACCGGAGCCACCGCTCCAACTACCATGCCGGCCCTAGGGCCGCGCCCCTCCTGGCCAAAGACGAACCCGCATCCGCCAAACCACCAAAACAAACCACAGGTCCCTCAGTCTGGTGGATGTCCAAAGCGAGGCCCCAAGAGGCAAAGCAACACAAGAGCGCCGCTAATGCCCTTCCCGCGAAGGATCTAAGGTTTCCTCCGGAGAGCCCGGGCGGAGGAGCAAGGAACACCCGCTTTGACGACGACTTCAAGAAGGATGCGGCACCCACAGGCGTTACCGTCGTTGGTCCCAACTAGCCGCCAGGACAAGGCTTTCGCCCAACGGAGAGTCCCAGACCACACGCCCACCCAACAAGGACCGGCACAAACCACCCCACCTCACGCTCCTAGGTGATCAACAAGCAAAAACCTCCCGCCGCCACGCCTAGACTTCCCGTCGCCGCGACAAGAGCCACCGTCCGGATCATCACCACTGCCCACGAGATAGTTGTCGAAAACCACCAGAGCGAACCCGGGCACACCAGTAGAAACCAGGCAATTAGCCCCGGTTCGTAAGGGCCTTTAGTCCCGGATTGCGAACCGGGACTGCCAAAGCGGGACTAAAGGTCTGAGTTAGCCCCGGTTTACATTAACCGGCTAGAGGTCCAACCACGCATCATGAGGCGCTGGCTGGGTAGGACATTTAGTCGGTTTGTGTTACAAATCGACTAAAGGTTCCTGTCAAGCAGCATTTTTGGGCCATTTGCTGCCATGCGAGGGATGGGGTTTTAGGGTTTTGTGTTTTTCTTTTCATTTTGTGTTTTGTGTTCAATTATTTTTCATTATGTGTTTTCATTAGAAACAAGCTTTCGTATACATACAGAACGCTACTACATAGTACTTGTACACATTGATGCAATGTATAATATAATTTCTCTTACAAGCATACATGGAGTCCCAACCGGGTCCAGAGCATGTCTATTTGATTACATGGAGATCATTACATGGATGCTTTAGGGTCTACGTATAGAGTATTCTCCGCGTGGGTCTATGACCTCGTCGACAAAGAATCCAATAAATTCCTCTTGGATTGCTATTAGGCGGTCCTCTGGTAGGAGCTTGTGCCGCATCGCGTCCAACTATATAAAAAGGAGATCGTATGAATTAGACTCCACACAACTTTTTGTAATAAAAATAAAGGGTGAATATATTGTTTACTTACTCAAACATTTTCCGAGGGCTTCTCAATACTGATGCGAATGAACTCGCACACATAGAATCCACATAGATTAGTCCCCTGTGGCTGCCTCGCGCACTTAGAATCCAATCAAATAATAACTCTTGCATGATAAATGCACATAAATTAGAATTAAATAGATGCGCGGACTTAACTCGTACTACTTACCGAGAGTGATTTAAAAAATAGCGCCTCACGCCATTGACCGCTGACATGGTTCTTGAACTGTGTCCAAACCCTACCCGACAAAGAAAATTAATGTATGAGTTAATAACTACTTGATATCCCAGAAAATGAACGAAAGAAACCGATATAGTGCAATAATGGTTGAAATTACCTCTAGACCGCATCGATAATGCTGCGGTAGTTTTCAATGTCTTTGTTTAGTGAGTCCATGATGTGAACTCTTACCAAGTCAACTGAAATGCTTAGAAGAATCCAATGGTACCTACGCAAGGTTTACATACGTCAGTAACTCATCATTTACACTGAACATCGAGTAAGAAAAATTTAATGTGTACAAAAACTCACTTGCCGTCGTGGTAAGGAAATAGAATTTCATTACAGAAATGTTGTTTCGTGAGAAACCGCAACAAGTTGTGCTCGGTCTCCAGTGGTTTATCCTTTAGTATAGCTCCATGAACTCGATGTGGGTCAATGAACCCAAATCCATTGATAGCATTTCTTTTACAATCGAGCATCTTCATTCTGCATCATTATATATAGCGTACAAAAGAATATAGTGAGTATACTTACCGGCAATAAATTGAACAAGCTAAGACAGAGACCTAATTACATAAATAAAGTAATCACTTACAGACAATAGGAACTGATGATAGTTTTGTCGAGTTCCTTTAGATTGAATAACTGAAATAATTCTGTAAATTCAATAGGGACCTCGTCTTCAGTGAAGTAATGCGATTTCCAAACTTTCAGTAAGAGCCAATATTGCTGTTCTTTTGATGCTTTCATGTACCATTCATGGAATCGTCGCATTTGTGTTAGCATATCCAGAAGCCTCTCAGAACTGACCAGAGGCTCCCCGTGAACAAATTTGGGTGCTACCTCAGCCTTGGGAATATCACCATGAATAATGTCATGAATAGACATATTACATTACTCGGCCAATATCTTAGCCGTTTCCGGATCCATAGGTTCAACCTCATATAGTTGAGGTTCGGGTATGTTCACCTGGAGTGGGGGGAGCGATTGATTTGCTTGTTTCCCCAGCTAGGGAACATCTCTTTTGGTTCTTCGGCTATCACTCAATTGTTTTGCTTGTTTCCCCAGCTGGGGGACGTCCGTTATGATGCTTCCGCTACCACTCGATTGTTTTGCTTGTTTCCCCTGCTGGGGAACCTCTTTTGTGATGCTTCCTCTACCGCTTGATCTCTTCTGTTTCAGTGTCTTCTGAAGACATCATGTATAGTCATCTGGCGCATTTAACTGAGCTTGGGATGGTTGTGTCAGTAATTTCCTAAAGTGCTCCTTGGTTTCTGGTTTTATTTGGACCTCTGGCTCAGGTTGTTTCTTTTTAAAATGAGCATCCACTTCGGCCTGTACGACCGCATCGGTCTCCTCATCGGTCAGGTCGTAAGCCCTCTTGGGAGGAACCGGCGGTACTCTTGGGAGGGGCGACAACTGTCGCTTTGGGTGTTGGTTATTGCTCGACGGAGCGGTGATATTCTTCCGCTTTTGGCCCTTAGTGGGTGGAGGCGGCTGCGTAGATTGAGATGGACTCGTGTTGGGATCATGGATTGGACTTGGAGGTGGTGAACTTTTACTGGGAGGAGACGGTACCCTTGGAGGTGGACTTGGAGGTGGACTTTTACTGGGAGGAGACGGTTGCCTTGGAGGTGATGGATTGTTTCTCGGTGGAGAAGGTGGCCTTGGTGTCGAGCCTGGAAACTTGATGTATTCTTTTTTGCAAAGAATGAAGCCACTCGTGACTTCTCCCAGTGTCATCTCCCCTTCACCTCCAGGGATGTCAAGCTGTAGTGACTGACACATAGGTTGAATTTCATCCACACCGACACGAGCATAGCCAGCTGAAATTAGATTGCAATGGTCGGTCGCTCCCGGTGTAGAAGGTAAAGCAAAGCCGACTGCCACCTTCATGGATATATTCTTCAGTTCAACATGCAGATCACAACTAGTCTTCTCCTTAATTGCATCCACGGGGTACACATCCATCGTTGCATCATTACCGTGGCCCTCCGTGGAAGCCACACTGCTTTTCCATTGCGATGGGCCGACCATACTGTCCGGTGCAGGATCTTCCTGTCGGAGTCCTTTAAGTTCATTAAGCTCCTGGCGATGCTCCTGCAGCATGGCTTCAAACCTCGCGAACCGCTCCGTATCCTCCTCTTTTTGCCGCTTTGTTTTTCTCAATCGGCTTCTGTACGTGTCAAGGTGCTCGGGAAACCCGATAACCCATGGATAAGAAGGTCCGAACCCTCTTAATCGTCCAGCCTTTTCAGGATTCCCGAGAGCCTTTGTCAGCTCATCGTTCGCTCTGTCGGGAACAAACGTTCCCTCTTCAACCTCTTTTATCACTTTAATAAGTTCATTCTTGGGTGAAGAAATTTCTTCGGCTGCAACAATCTCGCCTGTTTCTGGGTCTAACGATGCCCCATGGCCGAGTACCCAATTTATTGACCACCTGGGCCAACAAGACGTAGCTGGAGTGATCCCTTTAGCCTATAGGTCAGCCTCAGCTTTATCCCACTTAGGCATGGCACTCCTGTAGCCACCTGTGCCCATATGATGGTGATATTTCTTTTTGGCTGCATTTAACTTATTCTTTGCTGACATTGCCTTAGCTGGTGTCGAGGTCTTGTATTCCACAAATGCGGCCCAGTTGTTATCCTGCTGCAACTCTAGTGGGCCAGTGAATGGAGGAGTTTTTTTCTTCAAGACATACTTATGGTACAATCTTTTTTTCCATTCCTTGAATAGTTCGGCCATCTTCTTAAGAGCAAAGTGCCTGACTTTCCTCGTCATTTGCTGTATGAGATCATCAGTCTCCAAGACTGGTAGGGTGAAATGTGTCATGAGAGAATTCCACATCGTATCTCTCGCTCTGTCATCTACAAAACTATCCTCAGCTGGATCCTTTTTCTTTCCTGGCTTGTTCCAATTTCGCGTGGTGATCGGGACGGTGTCTCTAACAATCACTCTGCATTGACTTGTAAATGCATTCGCAGATTCTTTGGGCTCTAGCAGTTGACCCTACGGAGAGACTAAGTCAATGCTGAAACGGACATCAGCGGACAACTTGTGTGTCAGGCCTCTTGTCCTTGTAGAAGATTGGCCGGAAGCGGAGGTCTAAGAGAAGAAACATTCATCAGTACATATATACGAATCAATTAGTGTATCTATACTAGTGAACGATCGATAGAGGCTTTATATACCTCGACGGAGTTTGTCATTATTATGGTGTCTTCACCATGGTCTCCACCATGGTCAGCACCATCGTCTCCACTATCTTCTCCACCATCGTCTCCTCCAGACAAATTAAGATATTCGAAGCCATCGTAATAAGACCCCCCCAGTACCCTCATCTATCATGTTGAGAAGCTCCTCTTCATTCTATCTACCGTCCATAGCTTAACTAATACAGAAAAAGAATATTGCATTAAGTAAAAGAATATTACAATTGCGACAACTCGGATATAGTACTTAGTGATTAAGATAAAGTACAATAATATAAGATAAAGTACATTATTAATACATCTTGCTCATATCTCGCTCATAATATAAAGTACATTATTAATACATCTCGCTATATCAAACTAGCGAACGCGGCTGCCGCGTTCTGTGCTACGGGAGCTCTGCAACCAGAGAAGAGGAACCATCACCGGAGAATAGCTCGAGTGAGATCCGTGAACCTGCCAGATATTGGAGAACCTTGTTGGAATTATTCCCTAGAGGCAATAATAAAGATGTTATTATTATAATTCTTGTTCATGATAAAGTTTATATTCCATGCTAGAATTGTATTAAGCGGAAACTTTAATACTTGTGTGGTTTGTGAACAACACCGTGTCCCTAGTATGCCTCTATGGACTAGCTCATTGATCAATGATGGTTAAGGTTTCCTAACCATAGACATGAGTTGTCAATTGATAATGAGATCATATCATTGGAGAATGATATGGTGGATAGACCCAAACTAAGCGAAGCAATTAGATCGTGTCATTGTGTTCGTCTTTGCGAAGCTTTTCTTATGTCAAATATTGTATTCCTTAGACCATGAGATAATGCAACTCCCTGGTATCGGAAGAAAGCTTTGAGGTCATCAAACGTCATCCTATGAGAGGATGATCATAAAGGTGTCTCTCAGGTGATCGGAAAGTATCTGTTGGGTTGTATGTATCGAGATGGAATTTGTCCCTCCCAAGTCGGAGAGATATACTTCGGGCCCACTCGGTAATCGATATCAACACCGCTTGCAAGCATGTGGTTAAGGAGTTAATCACAAAGTGATATCGGATTACGGAGCGAGTAAAGTACTTCGTGAACGAGATTGAACTAGGTATGACGATACCGACGATCGAATCTCGGGCAAGTAAAATATCACGAGACGAAGGGAATATATATATGGGATTGATTGAATCCTGGCATAGTGGTTCATCCGATATGATCATCGATGAATGTGTGGGAGTCAATATGGGTGCCTGCACCCGCTGTTGATTATTGATAGAAGATCATGTGCATATTCTCGAACCCGCAGGTCACACACTTAACGTGTCTCGGCGCTAGGATAGATTGGATAATTGGTTTATGAATTTTTGTTCGAGTCTCGGATGGGATCCGGGACATCACGAGAGGTTCGGAATGGTCCGGAGAATAAGATTCATATAAGGCGGGCAGTTTTGGAGTTCGGAATTGTTCGAATTAATCAGTATTGACCGGAAGCTTCTAGAACCTTCGGAAGGGTACCAACGTGGCCCCACCTTCCGGAGGGGAATGGGCCTATGAGGGAGTGTCCTGGCGCATTGGGCCAGGGGCACAAGGCCCCATAGGGCCCAGCCGATCTAGATAAGTTTAAATCGTTTAAACTAGAGATAAGATAGGGTTTCTAGAAGGAGAGTTTAAATCATTTAAACTAGACATAGGCTTGGAGGATGGGCAGGCTGCACCCCCCTCTATATATAGAGGGCTGGCGCCTCTTCCCCACACACACCTCCTCCAAGCCCTAGTAGCCCTGCTGCCTTCCTCTCTCCCTCCCATTGTTTGTAGGCGAAGCCTGCTGCAGAAATTCTCCACCATATACACCACGCCGTCGTTGTAGATCCAATCTATCTCTCCACCATACTTGCTGGTCCGAGGAAGGAGGAGACGTCGAGGTGCTGCACGTGCATCTCATGGAGGCACCGCCACTTGTGGTGCTAGATCGGATCGGATCGCGAGGAGGAAGCGAGTACGACTACATCACCCACGCCCGATTTAACGCTCATTGGCTGTAATCTTCAAGGGTATGAAGATCTAATCCAATCTCTCTCGTTGTTTGCATCTCCTAGATTAGATCTTGGCTTTCCCTCTGTTCGCGTCCGTAGAAAATTTTGATTTACTATGCTGCGAAACCCTTCAGTGGTATCAGAGCTAGATCTATGCGTAGATGTGATTCACGAGTAGAACGCAACATGGTTGTTGCGCGTTGATGTTTTCTCGCAAGCCTCTTGTTTGTGTTCTTCTTATGACGCGGGATAGTGAGATTGAAGCGGTCCAGGCCAACCTTACGCGACGCCGTCATGAGACCGCTCCAGACTTGACGTGTGGCTTGTACCACACATGCGGGTGGATGTCGATTTCTCACTATAGTTGTCATGGGATTAACACCGGAGTTTGGCAACCATAATATCACCGTTGTGGCTTTCCGTAGGTAAGAATCGTTCTTAGCATCTACTCCCATAAGCCACGTAAAAAATGCAACAACAAAGTAGAGGCGTCTAACTTGTTTTTGCAGGAGTGTTTTACGTGATATGGTATGGCCCAAGATGTGATGTGTATATTGTATGGCGATCATGTTTTGTAATGTTTCACGACTTGCATGTCGATGAGTACACAACCGCAGGAGCCATATGGTTGTCTTTATAATTGTGTATGACCTGCGAGTCAACTTCTTATACGCCATGTAATAGCTTTACTTTATCGCTAAGTAGTTAGCAATAGTTGTAGTTGCTATTCGTGGTGGAGGCAATCATGGTGAAGTGATGGAGATCATGTCGGAACGCACAAGATGGAGATCATTGCGAAGATTGGCTATACCATGTCACATAAAGTTATATGCATGTGATGTTTATCCTTTTATGTATCTTATTATGCTTAGATCATGACGGTAGCATTATAAGATGATTCCTCACTTAAAGATCAAGATAAAACTGTGTTCTCCCCAAGTATGCACCGCTATGAAGTTCGTCGTGTCCAAGCATCACGTGATGATCGGGTGCTATAGACTCTACGCACATACAACGGGTGCAAGCCAGTTTTGCACACGTGAAATACTTGGTCTAACTTGACGAGCCTAGCATGTGGACATGGCCTCGAACACAAGAACCGAAAGGTTAAGCATGAGTCATATGAATGATATGATCGACACTTTGTTGTCCACCATTGAAACCACATCTCTTCTCGTGATGATCGGATTAGGTGTGGTGAATTTGGATCGTGTTCACTAAACAACTTGAGGGATGTTGAATTTAGTGGGAGTTCATCTAGTAATTTGATTAAGTTGAACTATTTATCATGAACATAGTCTAAATTGTACTTGCAAATACTGTAGATCACATGGCCAAGTCCAACTTCAACTTCAACGTTTTTGCTGAGAAAGAAAAGCTTAGAAACAATGGGTCTAACTTCACCAACTGGTTCCGCAATCTAAGAATCATTACATTCAGCGCATAAAAGGACTATGTCCTTGAGAAAGCGTTAGGTAACCCCCTGCAATCTGCCGGCTGATGAGAAAGCTGTCTATCGGGCCAAGCAAAGATGATTATGGTGTGATTAAGAGCACCATGTTGTTTGCTATGGAACCAGAACTTCAAAATCGTTTTGAAAACTATCCCGGGCCCTTTGAGATTCTCGAAGAGTTGAAAACCATGTTTCAGACTCAGTCCCGTTCTGAGAGATATGAGATCTCCGAGAAGTTCTTTAACTGCAAGATGGAGGAAGGGAGTTCCGTTAGTGAGCACGCCATTAAGATGTCGGGCTACACTCAACGCCTTGAGCAACTGGACTGCAAGATTCCAGAGGAGCTCAAGATTGACAGGGTTATGCAATCACTCCCTCCTAGCTACAAAAGTTTTGTAGTGACTCATAATCAGATTGGTTCCACTGATACGATCACCGAGATCTTCGCAAAGCTGAAGGCTGCGGAGGTGGACATCAAGAAAGATAATCATGTGTTGATGGTCAACAAGCCCTCCTTTAAGAAAGGTAAGGGAGCAAAGAAGCCCTTCAAGAAAGGAGGCGGCAAACGCGTTGCCCCTGCTGAGAAGAAGCTCAAGTCTGGACCCAAGCCGGAAACTGAGTGCTTCTATTGCAAGGACAAGGGTCCTCGGAAGAATCTGTCAAGTACTTAGCGGACAAGAAGGCTGGCACCATCAAAGGTATATTTGATATACATGTTATTGATGTTTTCCTTACTAGCCCTCGTTGTAGTGCCTGGGTATTTGATACTGGTTCAGTTGCTAATATTTGTAACTCGAAACAGGAGCTACGGAATAGACGACGGCTTGCGAGGGATGAGGTGACGATGCGCGTTGGCAACGGATCAAGAGTTGATGTGATGGCCGTCGGAACGCTCTCCTTAGTTTTACCTTCGGGATTAGTTTTAAACCTTAATAAATGTTATTATGTGCCTGCGTTGAGCATGAACATTATTTCTGGATCGTGTTTATTGCAAGACGGTTATTCATTTAAATCGGAGAATAATGGTTGTTCTATTTATATGAGTAACATCTTTATGGTCATGCACCTCTTGTGAATGGTTTATTTCTTCTAAATCTCGAAAGGGATGAAACACACATCCATAACATTGAGGCTAAGAGATGCAAAGTAGATAGTGATAATACTACTTATTTGTGGTAATCGCTTGCTCAGGTCATATTGGTGTAAAGCGCATGAAGAAACTCCATTCGATGGACTTTTGGAGTCTCTTGATTTTGAATCATTTGACACATGCGAACCATGCCTCATGGGCAAGATGATCAAAACCCGTTCTCGGTATGATGGAGCGAGCAACGGACTTGTTGGAAATCATACATACCGATGTATGCGGACCGATGAGTGTTTCGACGCGCGGTGGATATCGCTATTTTCTCACTTTTACCGATGACTTAAGTAGATATGGGTATATCTATTTAATGAAACATAAATCTGAAACGTTTGAAAAGTTCAAAGAATTTCAGAATGAAGTGGAGAACCATCGTGAGTAAAGATTAAGTTTCTACGATCCGATCGTGGGGCGAATATTTGAGTTATGATTTTCTCACGCATCTCAAAGCAAGTGGAATCGTTTCACAACTCACGCCACGAACACCACAAGCAAGAATGGTGTGTCTGAGCAGCGAATCGAACCCTATTAGATATGGTCCGATCGATGATGTCTCTTATTGATTTGCCGTTATCATTTTGGGGTTATGCATTAGAAACCGCTGCATTCACTTTAAATAGGGCTCCATCTAAATCCGTTGAGACGACACCGTATGAACTGTGGTTTGGTGCTAAACCTAAGTTGTCGTTTCTTAAAGTTTGGGGATGCGAAGCTTACGTCAAGAAGTTGATGCCGGACAAGCTCGAACCCAAAGCGGAGAAATGCGTCTTCATAGGATACCCTAAGGAAACTATTGGGTATACCTTCTATCACAGAACCGAAGGCAAAGTGTTTGTCATAAGAACGGTTCCTTTCTTGAGAAGGAGTTTCTCTCGAAAGAAGTGAGTGGGAGGAAAGTAGAGCTAGACGAGGTTATTGAACCTTCTCTTGAATTGGAGAGTAGCGCAGCACCTGAAATTGTTCCAGTGCCGCCTGCACCAACAATAGAGGAAGCTAATGATAAGGATCATGAAGCTTTGGACGATGCTGCTACTGAACGTCGCAGGTCGACAAGGTCGCGTGCCCCTCCTGAGTGGTACGGCAACCCTGTCTTGACTGTCTTGTTAGTAGAAGACAGTGAACCTACGAACTATGAGGAAGCGATGATGAGCCCAGACTCTGAGAAATGGCTAGAAGCCATGAAATCCGAATTGGGATCCATGAGCGAAAACCAAGTATGGACTTTGGTGGACCCTCCTAGCGACCGAAAGGCCGTTGAGTGCAAATGGATCTTCAAGAAGAAAACGGACGCGGATGGTAATGTTACCGTCTATAAAGCACGGCTTGTCGCAAAAGGTTTTCGACAAGTTCAAGGTGTTGACTACGATGAGACTTTCTCTCCCGTAGCGATGTTTAAGTCCATTCGGATTTTATTAGCAATTGCTGCGTTTCATGATTATGAAATATGGAAAATGGATGTCAAGACTACTTTCCTCAATGGCAACATTTATGAAGAGTTGTATATGATGCAACCCGAAGGTTTTGTCGATCCTAAGGATGTTGATAAAGTATGCAAACTTCAGCGTTCCATTTATGGACTGAAGCAAGCATCTCGGAGTTGGAACCTTCGTTTTGATCAAGTGATCAAGAGCTTTGGATTTGTTCCAAATTGCTACGAAGCTTGCATCTACAAGAAAGTGAGTGGGAGCTCGGTGACGTTTCTGGTACTATATGTGGATGACATATTGATTATTGGAAATGACATCAACATGCTTAACGATGTGAAGAGTTATTTGAACAAGTGTTTTTCAATGAAAGACCTAGGTGAAGCTGCTTATATATTGGGCATCAAAATCTATAGAGATAGACAAAGACGCCTGATAGCTTTAAGCCAGAGTACATACCTAGACAAAGTTCTGAAAAGGTTCAGAATGGATAAGGCATTGAAAGGTTCAGTGCCTATGTTGTCAGGTAAGATATTGAGCAAGGCTCAGTGTCCAGCTACGATAAATGATAGGGAAGCTATGAGCAAAGTGCCTTATGCCTCGGCCATAGGTTCCATCATGTATGCCATGCTGTGTACTAGACCGGATGTGTCCAATGCTCTTAGTTTGACGAGCAGATATCAAAGTGATCCAGAGTGGAACACCGGACATCCGTGAAGAACATCCTAAGGTACCTAAATAGGACTAAAGAAATGTTCTTAGTCTATGGGGTGATGAACGGCTCGTAAAAGGTTACGTTGATGCTAGTTTCGACACCGACAAGGATGATTGTAAATCTCAGACGGATACGTGTATATTTTGAATGGAGGAGCTGTGGAGTCGGAGAAGCTGCAAGCAAAGCGTGATCGCGGGATCTACTGAGAAGCGGAATACATGGCTGCAGGTTGGCCAAGTGAAGGAGTTTGGATCAGAACTTCATCATCGAGCTTGGCGTGGTTCGAAGGCATTGGACCCACCGGAGATATTGTGTGACAACACCTGGCGCCATAGCACTCGCTAAGGAACCAAGATATCATCCAAAGACCAAGCATATCAATCGCAAGTTTCATATAATCCGAGATTATATAGCAGATGGAGATCTGAAGATCAGCAAAGTACATACAGATCTGAATGTCGCAGATCCATTGACTAAACCTCTTCCACGTGTAAAACATGATCAGCACCTCAGTGCCATGGGTGTGAGATTGTTGCCAAATGTAAACTAGATTATTGACTCTAGTGCAAGTGGGAGACTGTTGGAATTATGCCCTAGAGGCAATAATAAAGATGTTATTATTATAATTCTTGTTCATGATAAAGTTTATATTCCATGCTAGAATTGTATTAAGCGGAAACTTTAATACTTGTGTGGTTTGTGAACAACACCGTGTCCCTAGTACGCCTCTATGGACTAGCTCATTGATCAATGATGGTTAAGGTTTCCTAACCATAGACATGAGTTGTCAATTGATAATGAGATCATATCATTGGAGAATGATATGGTGGACAGACCCAAACTAAGCGAAGCAATTAGATCGTGTCATTGTGTTCGTCTTTGCGAAGCTTTTCTTATGTCAAATATTGTATTCCTTAGACCATGAGATAATGCAACTCCCTGGTATCGGAAGAAAGCTTTGAGGTCATCAAACGTCATCCTATGAGAGGGTGATCATAAAGGTGTCTCTCAGGTGATCGGAAAGTATCTGTTGGGTTGTATGTATCGAGATGGAATTTGTCCCTCCCAAGTCAGAGAGATATACTTCGGGCCCACTCGGTAATCGATATCAACACCGCTTGCAAGCATGTGGTTAAGGAGTTAATCACAAAGTGATATCGGATTACGGAACGAGTAAAGTACTTGCTGTGAACGAGATTGAACTAGGTATGGCGACGATACCGACGATCGAATCTCGCAAGTAAAATATCGCGAGAAGGGGAATATATATATGGATTGATTGAATCCTGGCATCGTGGTTCATCCGATATGATCATCGATGAATGTGTGGAGTCAATATGGGTGCCTGCACCCGCTGTTGATTATTGATAGAAGATCATGTCGCATATTCTCGAACTCAGCAGGTCACACATAACGTGTCTCGACGCTAGGATAGATTGGATAATTGGTTTATGAATTTTTGTTCGAGTCTCGATGGGATCCGGACATCACGAGAGGTTCGGAATGGTCCGAGAATAAGATTCATATAAGGCAAAGGCAGTTTTGGAGTTCGAATTGTTAGGATTAATCGGTATTGCACGGAAGCTTCTAGAACCTTCCAGAAGGGGACCAACGTGGCCCCACCTTCCGGGAGGGGCATGGGCCTATGAGGGAGTGTCCTGGCCGCATTGGGCAGGGGCACAAGGCCCCATAGGGCCCAGCCGATCCTAGATAAGTTTAAATCGTTTAAACTAGAGATAAGATAGGGTTTCTAGAAGGGAGAGTTTAAATCGTTTAAACTAGACATAGGCTTGGAGGAGGGGCTAGGGCTGGACGCCGCCACCCCCTCTATATATAGAGGGCTGGTGCGCCCCCTCTCTCCCACACACACACACCTCCGTCCAAGCCCTAGTAGCCCTGCTGCCTTCCTCTCTCCCTCCCGACTGTTTGTAGGCAAAGCCCTGCAGCAGAAATTCTCCACCATATACACCACGCCGTCGTGCTGTAGATCCAATCTATCTCTCCACCATACTTGCTGGTCCGAGGAAGGAGGCGCCGAGGTGCTGCACATGTGCATCTCATGGAGGCACCGCCACTTGTGGTGCTAGATCGGATCGGATCGCGAGGAGGAGAAGCAGTGCGACTACATCACCCACGTTCCGATTTAACGCTCACTGCGAATCTTCAAGGGTATGAAGATCTAATCCAATCTCTCTCGTTGTTTGCATCTCCTAGATTAGATCTTGGCTTTCCCTCTGTTCGCTTCCGTAGAAAATTTTGATTTACTATGCTGCGAAACCCTTCAAACCTAGTCTCCAAAAGATACATGTATCGTCGTACATGCTCGTCCTCCTCCCTGATACGACGACGTACCACCTCCTCAGGGGCTGGCTCCCTCTACATCGCTCCTGGACCTCGTGGACGCCACCAAAGAAGCTCCTGGTCGACGATGATACCCGAATTCCTCACCAAGGTACGAGTCCCGACAGGTAGCACCTCCCAGTGCCAACCCGGCGGAGCCCAGACTCGGACATCCCTGACGGAGTCCAGTAGGCTCGGACGAGGTGGACGCGGCATAACTAAATAATAGCAATAAACAATCATAAAACATAAACAGTAACTAAATCACTAAGTATTGCCCTAATAACACTAACTCTAAACCTAACACTAACTAAACTAAACCTAATTAACTAAGTATTCTAACTAACCCTAACTAACCCTAGATAAATACTAATACATACAATTAAATACTAACCTAATACTAATACTAACTAAATACTAACCTAATATTAATACTAAATACTAACTAATACTAAATACTAATACTAACCTAATACTAACTACTAAATACTAATAATAATAATACTAAATACTAACTAATACTAATATACTAACTAATACTAAATAGTAATACTAACATAATACTATAATAACCTATAATACTAATACTAACTAAATACTAACTAATTATACTAAATACTAATACTAACCTAGCTATAATACTAATTAATACTATAATAACCTAATTAATACTAAATCAACCAAAATAATCCCAAAATCAACCAAAATAACCTAATTAATACCAAAATCAACCAAAAAATAGTGGAGGGGCGGCGATCACCGTGCATTTGGAGGCAGCTGGGCAAGGCGGTGGAGATGGTGCAGGCGGGCGGCGTGGCAGAGACAAGTGGGTGACAGCGACGATGTGTATGGCGAGCGAGGGAAGATGAATGTGGCTCTCCGGGTCGTGGCACGGGTTGTAATACAAACCGGGGCTAAAGGGTAGCCCCGGTTCGTATTACAACCTGGGGCTAAAGCTGTTTTCGGCCACCACTCTTCCCGCGCGCCACACCCCTTTAGCCCCGGCCCCGGTTTGTATTACTAACCGGGGCTAAAGGTTATTTTTGGCGCCAAAACCAAAAATGGTTTATAGTTTTCAGAAAATTATGTATTATATATCAAAATTTTCAGAAAAATAAAATCTATAATTTAAATCAATTATCATACTTTATTATACAACTTAAATGAAATTATCTATTGTTTGACAAGTATTATATTTAGTACAAATGTTGGAAAAATATAGTTTATTATTTAAAAACAGAAAAATACATATAATATACCAAAATATTCACAAAAAATAGACTCATTAGTAATATAATATTTATTACTAAAACTAGTAACTAGGATTAAAACATATTTTCCCGCCATTTCCCCCGCTTCCCGCCATTTCTCCCGCTTCCCGCCATGTCCTTCTATATCTAGGCCGGCCGCCATGTCCATCCACACATCCACACCTTCTCTCTCACAATAATGGACACCGCTTACTGGGCCTTTCTGACGCTCGAGGAGACCGAGGCGTTGTGCGCCTCCAGATACCCATGCCCCGGTATCGGCCCGTGGCTGGATCTTTGGCTGGAGGGGTTCATGTTCCTCCTGTGCCTCAAGGTTCGGCCTGCCAGGCTGCCATCACGAACCACTTCTACCTCGAGCTCACGTCGGAGCAGCGGATGGATCCCCATTGGGATCCCGACAACCTCGACACCTGGAATGCCTTCTTCGCAAACCGGCGGGAAAGGGAGCTCGCCAGGTACGAGGGTGACGGCCCGCCCCCAGTGAACCACAACGAGGCTGGTCGCCGTCTATGGTGGGCGAACTGGACTATCGCCGGTGTGATGCGCTACATCGCCATGGGAGACCATCCTCGTCTGAGGTACCCGCACTTTCACCAGCCGCATAGCCACAAGAATGGTGGTGGTGGTGAAGGCCTAGGGCGTACTGGGGTCGTCATCCGGGAGCCCCCTCCCCCGCGCATCATGAATCCGAGGCCAGAGGATCCATCTGCGTGCTACGAGGAAGGGCTGAGGATCCATCCACGTGCTACGAGCGACGACGATGACGATGATGATTCCGAAGACGACCCTGAAGCTGTGTACTACAGGGCTAGATATGATTATAATTAATTTTTACGTTTTAATATTAATAAATGTCTGGCCACAACAAGTTGCAATACTAACTATTGAGATCGAGATAGTTCATATCCATATACATATAAGAAGATCATTAAAAATAAAGGTTTAATAATATTGTACATCACCATCATCCACACATGTTAGGGTTTTTTTCTAATCCGTAACCATGGAGCATCTTCCTTACTTAACGGGATGCTTGGGTCATCCTTCACAGCGAAGGGCGGAATTTCATGAAACTTATTATAATCTTCTGACATGTCTGTCTTATCCTCCACCCCCGCGATGTTTCTTTTTCCTGAAAGAACTATGTGGCGCTTTGGCTCATCAGATGTTGTATTCTTTTGCTTATCTTTCCTTTTTCTCGGTTTGGTAGACATGTCCTTCACATAAAAAACCTGAGCCACATCATTGGCTAGGACAAATGGTTCATTATTATACGCAAGGTTGTTGAGATCCACTGTTGTCATTCCGTATTTCTTGTCTACCTCAACCCCGCCTCCTGTCAGCTTGACCCATTTGCACCGAAACAAAGGAACCTTAAAAAAGGTCCATAGTCAAGTTCCCATATCTCCTCTATGTAACTATAATATGTATCCTTTTGTCCATTCTCGTCTGTTCAATCAAATCGGACACCACTGTTTTGATTGGTGCTCTTTTTATCTTGGGCAATTGTGTAAAATGTATTCCCATTTATCTCGTACCCTTGGAAAGTCAATATAGTCAAAGATGGTGACCTGGCCAATAAGTACAACTGCTCTCCAACATTTATGGCATTCATGAGATGTGTCTGCAACCAACCGCCGAAAGTCCTCATATGTTCATCTCTAATCCAGGAGCCAAGCTTCCCCGGGTTGTTGGAGTGTACAATATTCTTGTGTTCCTTGATATACGGAGCCACCAAGGTGGAACTTTGTAGAACTGTGTAGTGTGCTTTAGTGAGAGAATGTCCGTCCATACATATCCTTGTTTTCTTTCCTAGCGTGCCTTTTCCACTAAGTCTACCCTCATGCCGTGATTCCGGAACACCGATGGGCTTAAGGTCAGGAATAAAGTCAACACAAAACTCAATGACCTCCTCTGTTCCATATCCCTTTGAGATGCTTCCTTCTGGCCTAGTACGGTTATGAACATATTTATTTAACACTCCCATGAACCTCTCAGAGGGGAACATATTGTGTAGAAATACAGGACCAAGAATGTTAATCTCGTCGACTAGGTGAACTAGGAGGTGAGTCATAATATTGAAGAAGGATGGTGGAAACACCAACTCAAAGCTGACAAGACATTGGACCACATCTTTCTGTAACCTTAGTAGACTATCTAGACTGATTACCTTCTGAGAAATTGCATTGAGAAACGCACATAGCTTCACATGGGTACTCAAACATTTTCCGGCAGGAGTTCCCTCAATGCAATCGGAAGCAGCTGGGTCATAAGCACGTGGCAGTCATGAGACTTTAGGTTTTGAAATTTTTTCTCTGCCATATTTATTATTCCCTTTATGTTCGACGAGAAACCAGACGGGACCTTGATACTGTAAAGGACTTCAAAAAAGATTTCCTTCTCTTCTTTGGTAAGAGCGTAGCTAGCAGTACCTTCAAACAACTCTGGATGCATGCCGTCTTGGTCTTTTATACGTTGTTGGTCCTGCCGTGCTTCAGGTGTATCTTTGCTTTTATACAACATGTCAACACTATGTCCTCAGTGGGCAGCACTAAGCCAGTAAATTAAATGATGACACTATTTTGGGTCGGTGGCAGCACTATGCCAGGGTGAGTGTGTCGACATTATGTCATCAGTGCCCGACACTATGTTGTGCTGCTTAATCTATAAATAGGTATGCATTCTTGTGAAGAATTGCAAGATGGTGTGCAAGACCAGGGACACCACTATGGCGGAGATTCTCGAAGATGTCTTAGGACCTCGTCCTCAGACATCTTCGAGGAGCTCGCCGTAGAGGCACTCTCTAATATGTGAAATTAGTTAGCTCCACCAGCATACTGATCTATCTAGAGAAGATATAAACTGAAAGATGGTGTGCGAGAGCAGGGACACCACTATGGCAGAGCTTCTCGAAGATGTCTTAGGATCCTGTCCTCAGACATCTTCGAGGAGCTCACCATAGAGGCACTCCCTAATATGTGAATTGTTTTAGTTACCCGGCGTATTAATCTATAGTTAGAGAAGTTATTAACTCCAAGATGGTGCCAGAGGGACACCACTACGGCGGAGCTTCTCTCGAAGATGTCTTAGGATCCTATCCCCAGACATCTTCGAGGAGCTCGCCATAGAGGAGCTTCTCGAAGATGTACTGTGATGTCTTCTTATCAAACTTTTATGAATTAACCATATCTTTGTTACAATTTTTTCAGTTTGTTCAACGCAGGTAGACGAAGAAGGATATTTTGCCCAGCTAGCTAGTTAGAATGATGAACTCACGCATGTGTGTGCTTCTAAAATCAAATTTCGAGACTATGTGCCAAAACAAGATATATATAGATAGAATCCACATATTGTGATATTTACCTTAGAGTTCCTTACATTAATACAAGATAGATAGAATCTAAACATCGATCTCATGCTATCATTGCAAAAATTACTACCAAACTAAATCCACAAATCCATCTATAAGATAGAGCATGAAATGAGCTAATATAGCAATGAGAGTTCAAAGGATGAAGTTGCTCATCTTTTCGAACCTTTGGATAGATGGGGCACCACAAAATATAGACAAATCTTGAGGAAAAAAAGGCATGTACTCGAGCTTGAAGCAAGAAAGAGAGAGAGAGAGAGAGGAGAGCCACCGGCTTGAATGGTGGCTCGGGCAGGGGAAGAAGATATAGCCAGACCTTTAGCCCGGTTCGTGTCTAGAACCGGGGCTAAAGGTCCACCTTTAGCCCCGGGTCGTATAACAAACCGGGACTAAAGGGTCTGGCGCCTGACCCGGCCTACCTGAAATTCTTTAGTCCCGATTTGTTACACGACCCGAAGCTAAATGTCCCGTCCAAACCGGGGCTAGTGCCTGCCACCCCCTGGGGCCAGTTCTAGCCGTTGAACCGGGGCATTAGTCCCAGTTTGTAGTAAAACCGGGGCTAATACCCCTAGACCAAAGGTCTGTTTTCTACTAGTGGCAGCTGCCACCGCGAAAGGGCCAGAAGATCACCGCCACCATAGCACCTCCTTGGCGGCTCAGATCGAGCCACGAACAACACCTGTCTTTGGTGTTTCCACCATATACTCAAAACTTTGCCATGCTTGGAGTTTGCACAGGTCATGGGATGTTAGCACAGTCTATAACGCTCCGGAGATTTGTTCAGCTTACATCGAGAGTTATTTATGTTGCATAGTATGATATCAACAGACTCCCGCCAAGCACGGGCCTAAAAAAATACACGATACAGTAGTTATCTCGTGGTGATTGTGAGATCGGCATAGCCAAGCTACAACAGAAACGGGGCAAAACCTAGCCTCGCGTTCCTCCATTCCTTCCCTAGCTCCTCAATGGCGGCGCCTTCATTCCGCGCTCTCTCTCGCCTCATCTGCTCCTTCACGCGGTACATTCTCGCCACCCTATCACAGATCTCTCCCTGCCTATTATTTTCGCGTGATTCTTGAGTCCTTGTTATTGCAGGCAAATCCGGATACAACATGGGTGGTGTCGCCGACTCCGCCAGCAAATCCTTTGCCATCCCCAGCATCCACTCCAAGGTCCAAGGTAATTGTCTGATTATTGCTTACTCATTCCAGATTTTGGTACAATACTAGGAAAATACCCGCGCGTTGCAGCAGATTTTAACTAAAGGTTTAGTCTATTTTAATTTATTATCTTACTTTGTTTGAAAACATATGGATAACGATATAAAAAGAATTATGCACAGACACACGAACCCCACACACTCACACACACACACGCACGTCACACAGACACACGCTCCCGGCTCCCGCCAACCCTGCCTAGCCATTCTACACCTAGCCCCCCGCCACCTACCTCATCAGCCCCGGGTCCCAATCCCTTCATCTGGTCAGCCCGATGGATCCCGAGATGCTGTCCCCATGGTGATCCCCTACTCGTCTCGCTCCATGAGTGCCTCCGACCTTCAGCCGCCTCCACACGCACCGGCTCTGGCCTTCCCATATCACAGGCAACCGTCGCCACGAGCTCCTCCTAGCACGGCATGCACTGCCCGTTTCCCTGCCATCGGCTCCGCTTCCCCTCCGTCACCACGCCTCCCGCCGTATGTAGCTCTTGTCTCCTGGATCGCGACAACACCCGCCTCACGTGCTCGCCCTCGTCTGTCTGCGCTTGCAACTCGCCGACCATCGCGTGGCCGTTCATACTCTGGCCACGGGCACCTGTGTCTCAGATACCGAGCGAGTTGAGCGAGGCATAACCAAGACCACGTAGGCTCAAGTGGCACCGATCGAGAGACTCCGTCGAGACGGCAACTCCAGCAAGTGACAACTCGAGATAGTCTACTCGGCAACTCCAGCAAGTGACAACTTGAGATACTCTACTCTGTGTGCCTCACGAGTAGGTTACCTATCCACACAATGAAAAAAGAACGGGTGATCACAAAGTAAATACTTTGTCCGTCCTAAAATAACTAACTCACTTTGTCTAGACACCATGTATCTAGACACGTTTTAGTTTTTAGATACATGTGTATCTAAACAAAGTGAGGTCAGTTAAGTTGGGACGGAGGGAGTAATAGTTCTGGTGAATCAAGGTTATAAAAATAAAGTAAAACTGAACTGAAGTATACACTCAGCATTCCCAACTTGGTTTGTACCTAACAGTGAACCAAATTGTATCAAACGAAAAGTAATAAGAACTGGTTAATGCAATTGTTGGCATTGCTTTAGTACCAACACTTTGGTAGTCAAAAAAGAAAGTTCTCGGTAGCTCGAATATATCCTATGTGTCGCAGCTAGACTGAACCATGGCACTACGGATACTCCACCTACAGTCCTGCTCATGAATTGCTTTGTTATTTCCCTTCATTGATTGGAGAAGCAATATCGACAGATTCAGTTCTCTAATGATTCTCTATATATACTTGCCTCAGATATGCAACATCTTCGAGCTGGAGAATCCGAAAGCTTGCAGCCACCTCCATGGTGGCAACGCAACCACGTCTGAAGTCCAGCCTCGTGTTCAGAATTTCGGTGTTCGCATCGCCTCCACGACTGAGGACAAATCAATGTCGAGATGAGCCTAAAATTGTAGAGCAGTGCTGACCCGCTGCTGCTTGTCATAAGATGCTAGTACAGTAGTAGATTGCATGGGTGGGGCGATCTCCTAGGAAGCTAGATCGCGTGGGCAGGGACGCCAGCAACCATTCGGGATGCAGGTGATGGGTTGCCGTCAGCAGATGGGAAGGCGCCGCTGGCAACATGGTGCAGTTATGGGATCGCCGCCGGCCACGTTGCAGGGAGGTTTCTTGCAAGAGCGATGCAGGCATACTGCAGGTCCAACATCTAGTTGCGGACCTTGTTTGTGCTAGCTTCCACAAATCCAGTTAATTTCTGTAAGTTTTTTTACAGAGGATGCAAGTAATTAGATTGTATGACTCCAAATCGTATAGCCACTCGTATCTTTTTTTTTCACGGGGATGCAAGACTCCAAACGTACGTGTACACATAGGACTCTGATCTCGCGTGTGTGCGGCCGTCACGGCAGGGAAACATAAAACCGGAAATACAGTCGAACAGTTCTTTTTGACTTTACGGTGGCATCAGCGGTAATATACAATTTAGTGAGAGGGCAAAACGGTCTAAAAAAGCAAAACCAGTAAGAAACACTTCGTACTTTATTACTATTAGGTATAGGTATAGACTGCAGTAGTTTGGGATCCAGAGACCTGTTCTGATGTGGCTGATGCTCTCTTTTGCAGACAAGAAGAAGCTCCCGGAATGGTCCCTCTACGAGTCTGTCTGGTTCGGCCGGGGTAAGATTGCTAGTTATTCCAGACAGAGGTTATGTAACCATTTATATAGCAGGGTTCGGATTGGAATCTGTACAGAATCAGAAAGAATTCTCTCATCGACTCGTGTAAAAATAAAATAGCGCTGATGTACGCAAACCTGTAATCCTCAGTCGTCATTTGGAGGGGAACGTAATTCTGCTTTGATTTCAAAAACCTAAAACCAGTGTTCGATGTATCGTGCCGATATTCATAGTGGTACGGCGTGTAACAGAACCAAAACATGTGACACCGGTTGCAGAAACGGTGACCTGGAAATTTGGAATCAGGCAAATTACTATTGAGATCAAACCAAATGTTTTTTCTTTGTCGGAATTTTTACGTCTCTTTATTGAAGGTGTTCTGGCTGCATGACTATCTTCAACTAGCTGTGTCCGTGTTCATTTTATGCGTAAGACTTCGATATATTGGACCTTCAGATCTTGATAATCACGGTTTAAGTTAGTCATAGTATATTTTTTTAAAAGTTTTACCATGATTGGCATTTTTAGAAACCGTCTGTCCGCTCTAATCTAACGGTGCTAAAATAGGCGGTACAAAACTCATACTACCTGATAGTACAAAAAGTGTGGGACCGGTACCAAAATTACGCGGGACCAGCACCAACATATTTGATTCATTTTAATTAATAAAAGGGCACTTAGGTAATTGTGACAAGTGAGCCCACCTGTCACTACTCTCCCAGAGCTCTCATCTAACTCTGCATTCTCTCTCGCAGTCTTGCCGCAATCCCGGAAAATATCACCACCGACGGAGCCGGTCACTGCCGCTGGGGGAGAAGGGAGGAGGGGCATCGGGGGATGGGGGCATCGGAGGTCCCCAGGATCGACGCCGGGAACCTGGGTGGCGCCGGCGCAACAGGGTGGCGACCGCATCCAGGCAGATCGATGTCAGGGAACCTGGGTGGCGTCGGTGCAACAGCGAGGCGACCGCGTCTGGATAGCTGTCTACGGCATGGCTGTTGGGGCGGCCTTGTAGAGCCGGCCGCCGATGCTATGTGAGGAAGGAGGTGGGGAGTCATGGATTGGGGATTGGGCTATTTTCATGATCGATGGCAGGGATTCTGGGTGGCGCTCCGCTGCAGGCGGCGGCGGCGCAACAATACATCTCCAGTATCAATGTCACTCTTCGGCGCCGCAAATCCACCCTCTCTGCTAAGGTCGTCGCTGCCATGGATCAGAGCTTCTTCTGTCGGCCAGGAGAAGAGACATTGGCGCACGGACAGCCTCTGATCCAGTTGTAATTTTTTCCTTTGGAAGTTTCTGAAGAGGAAAATTCAGGAGTTCCTCTGAGTGGGAGGGCAGCGCTTGATATTGCAACCATTCGTCTCACCACTCAACCAGACTAATCTAAGAAACTCTTTGTTGTACTAGAACAGGCAAGTTATACGCTTCTTAATTTCTTTCATTTAGGGTTACAATGATGGTAATTGTACATCTAAATAAGCTAGTTATTGATTTTGCAAAACAATGCATGTTCTGCAGTTACAACTGGATTCAACTTGCTAACTTTTGATCTGATGGTCCAAATTGCATATTCTTGTTAGCGAGTCAGCATATATGCCTATTTTCTAGCACATGAAGGATTTCTGTGTTTGATAATATGCATGCATCTTTTGATTATATGTTTTTCTACATTGTCTCTGATCTTGAGCCAGTCCGTATGCTTTTGAATAGCATGAGTTCAAGCATATAGAGTAAAACTGAGTTTTTTATCAACTTCGCAGCCCCCAAAATACTAATAAACAGGCTGAGAAAATACTTTAAAATGGTTGACGGCTAGGTCTTGATTGTTTGCTTTGGGAAAAATGTATATTGAAGGTTAGGTTACTAGTTTTATGTTACAACATATATTTACTTGTTAGTTCTTCATTCAGACTCCCAAGTTCTGGAATATTTTCTTTTCACATATTCTAGTTCTCCAACATCAACAAAGACCATGGAGTGTCGCCTCTGTAGTGTCCCAGTTGAAGTTAAATGTCAAGCTTGTATTATTCCGTGTATTATTAATTTTTCGGTATGTATGACCATTTTAAAACCGTGGTAAACCTGACACCAGCAAGTTATATGCAGGTAGTTGTAATGGAATTTTATGTTTTAAAGACCAGAAATTTTCTCATTTTCCGAAAGGATATAAGGAAGAACTACCTGGTTTCATAATATTTACTGAACCTAGCATAGTGGAGTGGTGGAAAGTGAAGGAGAACCTGGGTCATCAAGGGTACAAAGCGAATTCTGATGTGTACTTCATCAGGCCTAGGTGTGAAGGCCTAGGTGTGAACCACCAGAAGGAATGGTCTTGATTTCATGTCAAAAGGATGTTGCTCAAATGATGCAAGCTCTTAAAGGGACAAAGAAATGTGACTTGTACATTGTCAAAAACTATCCTTCCCGGACGATGAAGGCATGAGTGAACAGGTTGACTATATTGCCAAGCTTGAACATATTCTATCAGTTTTTTGCCACCATCATTTTTATATTGATCTTAAAGAAATTCAATGCTTTTGGACAGGGTCCGTTCGAACCATATGGAGATTCATGGGAGTACAACAATACATTCGTGATGGATGTATAAAGATGAAGATGGGTCATCGCCAAGAATGAAGCAACCTTCGTGATATTTACTTCAACTTTAGTTTTCAAAAAAGGATTAAATGATGTTTATCTATCTTTCATGTCTTCTGTTTGGTTTTCATTATTTGTTGTGTTCATCATTCTCTGAACTGAACCACTTTGTGACTATTCATGTTAGTCTCTTTAAACTTCCACGTGAAAATAGTGTAATACACTATGCATCATCATTTCGTAGCAAGTTTGGAAGGTGATCAGCTGCCATGTCTTACATAAATGTGTAATTGGCTCGCTCATTCGAGGCTCTCTGTTCCGCATGGGTGATCGAACTAAGATGCATTGCTAGCACGGTCAGTTAGCCAGGCTCGCTTTCGATCAGTCGACGCGACCAACAATTTTTTGCAAAGAAACACTATTTTTGAACTAGACATGCCTCAACTATTTTTGTATGGTCTGCTCCCGGCTTGCCAAATTCCCAAATCAGTTCGAGCTTTGTGGCTAAATGGCCAGATCTGTTCGAGATCGAGAATGAACTTATAGTACGTGTACTGGCCGGCTAGCCACGACAGCAATTTAAAAGGTTGGACCATAATCCCAATGCTAAATTTTAAAATATCTCAAAAATTCAGTTACATTCATTTAAAATATGCTAGTTGTAGGTGACTCAAGATCATCAACGGTGACAATCATATGAAGAAGAATGACTGACGACTTTAATTCTCGTGAAAACACTATGGAGTAGCCCATACTGAATAGGAGATTGATGAGATCAATCCGTCGGTATGCAGATGCATATGGAGCAACGACAGAGACAGGTCCACCATAGTGAGAGTAGAGACCAGATTCCTCAAAATCGGCGTTCGGAAAAAATACAGACCAAGGTTGTGCAAAAATAAGTTCATTTTTGCTACGTTACTAAAATTTGTAGCCAAACATTATTGGGAGAAATGTAGCCAAACATTCTTTGGAGAAATAATGGAACCGCTCGCAGATATTGCCAAACATTCTTGGCAGTATCCTCACTCTTCTAAAAGCAAGAAGTCTCAACGTAAACCTGGAGAGAAAAGTTTAAACTCAGCTAGCTTTTCAGTATCAAACTACTAATTCAAAACTGCAAACAACAGGAGCATGTTATGGAGAAACAATCGCAGAAACTGGGCAGAACTTATTTGACTTGATCATTTCGTAGCAGCTTTTAACATATCAAGATTCACAACTAGGGAATAAAATGAAAGTGAAATAAAGGGCAGCCGAGTCCATGTGCCTGCCTGTTCCAACTTGTTTGTCAAAAGAAACATTCTCTGTTATAGTTTTCCCCCAAATAAAATGATGTGCATCTGCCAACGGTATCCATACATAAATATCCAGATGGAAAATGGTTGGTACTCTCTCAGGATTATTAATTATAGATTGAGACATCATCGCAAGTGTATATAGGAAAACACATCACAGAAGGCCACATGTGTACACTACAGGGCTACTCCATGACCAGAAAAGGTTGGACTAAAGGAATGGTGACATAACTTTAGCCATTCTCTGTGCAAACTTGCGGTGAGTTGTCAAACAGACATCTTTACGTACAAAATATGAAGTCCATAGTTTCATGGAATATAGTATTTGTTTGTGAAACAATCGACAAAGTACAGGATGCAACGAAAACATCAAGTAGCTGAGCAGATTATGGACAACTTTTAAGGATCTCAAAAGACAGATCATGATCAATTTAAGTGCTAGTCCACAAGTATGCAGTTGATGTGCTTGTGAAGCCATTTATTGGTTCAAGTGATGCTGCAATTAATGTTGTGGACAGTATAGTTCTACTGGTGTCATAGATGCTTTGTTCAGACTTCTTTTTCATCAAAGCACAAGTAAAATTATTAGTCCATCTGATGTAACTTATGTGAACCGAGAAAAAACAGGTGTCCTAGAGACTGATTTGAGGAAACAAACAATTGATTGCATCCCCTGAGCAATTAGTCGTAGAAGTTAGGGGATGGCAGCAAGAGCTCATAAGGACATTGACGCCACCATGGGTCCGTGTCTTCTCGGCCTTTACGCACAGTAAAACCTTTCCCAATAGCATAATTGTTATAAAACTGGAATCCATCACCCTCGCTAGCAAACGTCCTATTGGCAATGTCACGGTACTCAGCATCACCACTTACATCCGCCATGTCTTCCTGCATATTACATACAAATGAACAATCAAAAGTTTTACCAAAATGGGTCAATGACACAAAGATGAATATAATCAAGGAACTGGACTTAATCTTCGCATGAATAATACAAATCTTTATATCCAACCAGCAGCTGGCTAACTCAAAGGCACCGACAAACTCTTGAAGTCTACTAAAACCATGTATTTAGAGGAATCACATTGACTGGTCCATAACTCTAACATCTTCACTAGCTAGTTTCCACCTTTTAAAATATATTCAGAACAGTGTAATAAGAATAAAAATCTGTCATTCTCATCAAGTTAGAAGGGTAATCATCTGAACTTTTGTACACTAGAGTAATTTTTACCTGCTTTTGTTTTACTTAAGTTGTATCTAGTATGCACTTCTACTTTCCAATTATACTAGTAGTATTTTTTTCTCTGCCTAAAGTACTACTGTTGTATCTAGTATGTATACTCAAGTTGATATGATGATGAGGATACATGAAAATCATTCAGATGCATACTCAAGTATGTATGTGTGTGTCTGATTGCGTTGGTCTGGTGTACGCAAATCGATGTCCTAGTATTTTTTCCACGCGTATAGTAGTCCTAGTCCTAATTAAAAGAATGTCACTGGTGCAGAATTATGTAGACATTCCTGAACCCAGCGATGGGAGAAGGCGCCGGTCTAGAGATAGAACAATTTGTAAAAATACACTACTCTCGACGCCACGAAGCGGAGGCAGTGACCCCACTCTCCGGACCCAGCGATGAGGGAAGTCGCGGCGGAGGATCAGGATGGGCCCGAGCATCGTCAGGGGGAGACTAGAGCTGCGGCGGCGGCGGAGTTTGGCGGGCTAAGACAGCGTCAGGTAGTCCGACGATGGTGTAGTCCGGTGAGCTGGGGCTGTGCCGAATATGGGGTACAGGGTGGTACGCTCGTCCGGCGATCGGCGGCGGTGGTGCAGGCGAGCGGCGGCGGTGGGCAGAGCGAGGGGGAGGAAAAGAGAATCGCGCGGGGGCTTAGATCGTGCGCCGGTAGGTGACTCGGTATGTAGACTAGAAGTACCATAATACCCTTAGGATGGTTATTTTAAATCTATCATTAACTTAGTTGATCTGACGGCTATAATTAATTACACCGATTGGTAGCCAAAAGTACTCGATAGTACCGGCTGGTACTGCCCAATCACCGGAACGGAGCTCATATTTTTTATGAATTCACGGTAAGGTACAATTTACATTGATGTATGTTTATTTAATCAATAAGTTCCGTACGTGATTGGTCCGCTGCATGAAACATAGTTGTTGGGTACCCACGGATAATTCTGTTTGTTTGGCCTTATAGGTTGGTCGATGTCACATGAGTTTGAAGCCGTAAGGAACAAATACCCAAGCATACCGGTCGAGCAAGTGGACGCCACCACGGTAAGTGGGCAACACCTGCAGAGAATATCCGGTTAACATGCATTGTCTCGATTGAAGTGGATAATTTGCTCAAGTATGTGTTTCCTTAGCCATGGCCTGCTATTTACCAAAATACACTATCTTGCCTTCCTTGTTTTAATTAGAGAAAATGTTGACATTAACCACAAATGCTTGATATAATCTAGCATCATAACAGAGGTCATCTGGGTTTCATACGTCAGGACAGAAGCAAAAGCAGCGATTATGAAACATAATTTGTTTGATCACTACCTCGACAGCTTCTTTCCTAGACTCACAGTCAAACGTTTGAATTCATGTCATCTTACAAGCGTGGGATAGATAATGCTGCAAATCAAACAATTCAGTGAAGACATTGGCTAATTAACCCACCTACATAGGCACCAGATAGAAAGGAAAAGTACTTATAGCTGGATATGCATATATACAGAATAACCAAGAAGCAAATACATTTCAAACCAAGTTATTATAAAAATTACCTCCTTTATGCGCCAGCAAATTATGCATAGTCAATGTAGGATAGGCTGAAAATCATATAACTTAGTCTACTTCATGAGAGAGTACCACACATCAAATGAAAAATGAACCGCACAATTAATCAATCAGTAAGTGAAGTTCTAACTTGCTGTCTCAATTTGTTACCAAGACGAACTTTATTCAAACTACTGTTGTATAGCTTATATCTCTGTTTTTATGCAAACAAGCGTGCCTCTTCTTGTTGTCTAAATCTTTTTTTTTGCAGAATAAAATTTGATGCATTCATCATTTGAATTATCTAATAATTCATTGATTTCATACAAAAATAAAATAGAATAATTATATTATGTACAGATTGTTCGGTACCACTTAGATTCAGACCCAAGAGCTGGCTTCCGGGCATAAAAGAAAGTAGACACTTCTGACTGTATTGAGTGCCCTTTTTATGCATTTGTGTTCAAACATGGGAAGGAGATAATTTTTTGACATGCTCATGTGCTTTATACTGCAATCAGTGGAGATAAATAATTCCCATCGAAATGACCATCTTGTTTTGACTCGTGAAATCTTGATGATTTCCATGGGCTAGGATTGGTTTAGATCGAATAGGAGGACATTTGAATTAGGAGATGGTGCTTTGCTGCATGGAATTCTCAGCCAGATATATCAGAAGATGCAGGACTGGTTGTTCTTTAAGGTGGTATTTAGTTTGGAAAACGCATTAATTCATCTAGAGGATTCGTCGCTGAGAGCTGCTATGCGTACGATCGTTTCTGTCCGATTCATGTACGATATGGAGCATCCAACCATCAACGCGTTACACAATTTAACATCAGGCCGCTCGTTCACTCGTTGGACAGGATTCGGACAGAAAAATTCGTACGTAAAGAGGTTCCGTTCGTCGCTCGGAGGCGTCCTCTAGCTCGATCGCACGCCACATGCTCGTAAGCATAGCATAACGGTATGTGGGTCCCACCACATTCTCCCATCGTCCCTATCCACTCGCCTCCATCGCCCGCACTGCAAAATCCCTCACACGCACACACGTTGCTGCGCCAGCACGTGACCTTTTTTCCAAAACGATAGTACGATCAGGGGGAGAGAGACAAGCAGGGATCACATGGTCATGAGCGATTGGAGCATAATGTGTGGAAGGTGGGGGATCGGGTCTACTGATCCCCTGGAGGATGCTCAACATGACCCATTTAGTTTAGCATCTCTCATTTCTATTGTGATTATGTGTAAAGGGGTATTGTTACACTGTTCTATTTATTCACTAAATAAATAATGCCCAAGATAATTCCCAACACAACTAAGTGGGTAAATCATGATCTGTTTTTCAAGTACATTAAACCCCCTGCTATTGTCGTAAAGAAAAAGACATTATGCATGTTTTCTCAACTGCTGATGTGTAGATTTTTTCTGTCCTGTTTAGGTTTTGGGGGAACGACAACTCCCCGAGCTCTTCGGCTTTCTGAACACCAATTTATACTCCGTGGTAAGTTGCAATTCTCAAAACACAACTCACGGAATTTTCTTTTAAACATTTCCTCTGTGTTGATGAATCAGATCACAAACTCACACTGACTTTACCTTTGTTAAATCTTACATTCATATGTAAAGACTGTTAAAGCGGATCTCAAAGGCAAGAATGTTATGAAGAGGACTATGCTAGTGACAGGTCGTGATGTCAAACAGCTTGAAGCTGCTGTGGAGAGGCGTAACAAGTTTCGATCATTATCCACTGGTCTGAAAGATCTTATCTGGAATAGGTAAGATGGAAATAAAAACATGCCTTGCCAAGATAATCTTACTAGTTTGTTGTGGAAGCTTTCTGCTCATATCCAGATCTTAACATCATGACATTTGTTGTGCAGGCAGCAGGAGTAGTAGTTTCATCTATGAAATGGTGGGCAGCTGCTTCGATGTTCCTTGCATAAAGTGAAGTCATTATCGTATCAGACTTGTTATTTGGACGTATATGGTAATGAAACTTGTTGGTTAGTCCCCTCTTGGGAACTCCAGGTATGCCTTTTTTTTATCACGACATATGTACTGCGTGTGAAGGGTTGATGAATCTGTGTATTCAGTACCACCCTCTGGTTGCTTGGTTTGAGTTGGCAAATTCTGAATCTTCGTTGCGTACTCTTGTCTCCTGTTTTTTCTAAGTACTTCATTTTCTTGATGTGTACCTTTTTTTATTTTGGCACCGGTACAAAGGCCTACTAGAAAACCCGATTGTATGGTAGGAGCACCTCGTCACGACCCCGCGAACATCATAGAGAGCAGTATAGCCTAATAATAACCTTTACAGTGTGCCTTCCTGACCTACCCTGAATAAACTGAGGACCATGTCATATTTTCACGTTAATAGAATAAAAATAAGAGCTGTGGATCTGGCAGTGGAGATTGGAGCAATTAGAGTTGTTTCTGTGACATACTCGGAAGTCCTTGCAATGGCGCTAAATCTGTGTGGACCTGATTTTTTCCAGCTCGCAGTTGCATTGGACGATATGAAGATTCAGTTAAGAACCTGGTTTTCGTTTACTGAAGTTTGTGCGTGTAGACATGAAGCTAATAAAGCAGCGCATGAGCCTGCCAGGATTGGTAATTCATGTAATGCTAATGGGGTTGTAAGATGGGTAGATGATGTATAGGTTGCTGAAGTTGGGGTGGACCATTTGCCCATAATTTCATAATAAAGCTTGAGGCTTTCCTTTCAAAGAAAAAACAATGACTGGAACTTGTGGTGCCGTGATTGTCTCTGCTCGACCTCTCCACTCGCGATCGGGGTACATGTGTTCAACTTTTCACCTCTCTCTCTCATAGGAGAAATGAGAAATATATAGCTTTGCTTTGCATCCCCGGTCCTCCGCATAACCAGACAGTCCCTGGCCCGCGGGAGTCGGTGCACGGTGGCAGTACTCGAAAGCCTTCACATCAGTGACATGGTGATGAAGATCACTGCCGGCTTGTCTACGGCCAGGCACCCACTCTCTAAACAATCTAGGGGATCGATGTTGCGGCTGTGGCTGACTCTGTTTCTCCAACAGACAAATTGATTGTGTCGTCGAGAGGGGACAGACTAGCTGTTAGCGAACTTGGGACAGCCAATGGTGTTGGTCATTGGCAAATATCAACCACCAGAACACACTTCCTAAAAATAAATCTGCATAATTTGCGCATCGCCTTGACTATAAACATCCTGGTACGTCTCATTCCTACGTGAGCGGCATGCACTCATGCAAATTCTAGTTTAATCACCGCGAAACTATATGTGAAGATGTTTAATTTCCAGTAACCAAACGGGCAACCTAGCAAGCTGCGAAAATTGTATACCGAGCTACCCATCCTTATGTACACCTGGAAAGGCTTATCCTTATGTAGCTAGATGTGTGTGATATGTATTACTTCACCAACCATGCATTTGTTACAGGCCTCTTTACTAGCTATGACTCCTGCAACGTCATACGGAAGCAAAGATACGATGATCAAGGAGTATTATCTGCAGGCATGCACTGCTCCAGATGCTCTTTACAATCAAGGTGCTACCACACTCATAAAGAAACATATTTGATTTGTGATAAAATATTCTACATTGATACCATTCATTAAGAGACATACTTTTCGCAAGTTTAGTGTGTATATTCAATGGCAGGCACGGCACCACCGCGAGTACAGAAGAACCAAACCCTAGGTAGGAAGAGAATCATACTAAGAAATTTCTTCTTGGCAATGGCAAAGTAGTTTAGGAGTGAATTGTAACATAACCATTATTTGGGAAGTGAATCAAACTTGGCAAATTGCTTCTTCGAAATGGGAAATTAATCTGGGCATGAAATGCACTTGAAATTAATTGACGAGGCTTGCTTCGGTGTCCTCCCTCCCGACCCACCCACCACTGAAACTTGAAGGGATAAGTTTGTCTGGGACAGTTTTTTGGCCCGGCAAAACCCATATTCAGACCATGTATACCTGTCTGGGGTGTCCCCCAGTTTTTTGT
Organism: Avena insularis; assembly: GCA_023614405.1. Taxonomy (NCBI): domain Eukaryota; kingdom Viridiplantae; phylum Streptophyta; class Magnoliopsida; order Poales; family Poaceae; genus Avena; species Avena insularis. The sequence goes on along the minus strand of CM042696.1, from coordinate 84,934,526 downwards.
CTGGGGCAGTTTGTCTAGGGTTTATACAGGCTTTGCACCAAAACAGTATCTGCAATCCCAAACTTTCATGCGTTTATGTTTGCAAAGGTTTGGGGAGGGGGTGGGGGGGGGGGGGGGGGGGGGGACACCGAAGCAAAGTGTTAATTAACAGTGTTAACCCATTCATTTTTTCGTGCAATATTTTGCTCCGTATTTGGGACGGTGTGACAAGGGGCGCGTCCAGAGCGCCATACGATACTAACATGTGAATTTATAGCAGTTCTAATTTCTAGTATGTTTAACACAATTAGGGAGGTGATGGCCATAGGCACATTGTAATAGAACTACCAAGGATGGTGAATAAGGTGACCTGAAATTAGACATGAAAATGTATTCAACCAGCACGTACAGTGTCTGCGGTGGCAAGTTTTCATCTTTCGTTTTTTCTCATTTATCTTGATCTACTTTGTAAGGGGTCTCCTCGTCACCTTCTATCAATTGGCTGCTGTAAAGGGTCTCCTCCACCGCGCTCACCTTTGTCATTGTTCGCATGGTGATTGTAGCCGATGCCGCCACGCGACTGCACCGCCGGCGTGCCCTCCTCCACCCCTTGCCCTCCTCTGCCTCTGCTCTCATCCGCGCCCGCGAGGAAGTGATGCTGCTGCCAAGGGGGGAGCAAGGTCACAGAAGGTGGCTTGTGCCATGGCGGTCTAGGTTTGTGATGCCACCCTCATCCGCCTGCCTTTTCTAGGGTTGTAGATTATTGTTCTTATCTTTTTTTTGCTATATTTGTATAATTTTTAGGTACATACTGGTATTTGTGTTGCTACTTTTTTTATTTTGCGACTGCTACATTGTTTTATGTATTTTCTACCGCGAAAAATGCTTCAATGCTGCCACAATGACACAATATTTTTGCTACAACCACTTTATGGTCTTACTACAATAGCGCAAAGTTTTTTGCTATGAGATCTGTGGCGAGGTCTCTAGGGAAGTCTCCGGAGACGTCTACATTAACACAATTTTTTTGCTATAATCTTTTTGTGGTTTTGCTATAATAGCACAGTTTTGCGACGAAGTCTCCGACTATTGGGATTATGCTCTAGAGGCAATAATAATAATGATTATTATATAATCCCCTTTTTAATATTGAACAAGAGGGGACTAAATGTGAAATACGTCCAAATAACAAGTCTAGTACGATAATGACTTCACTTTATGCAAGGAACATCGAAGCAACTGCCGGACACCTCTAGAGCAGTTTTGCTACGACTTATGTACTTTGTGTGAAGGGTTGATGAATCTGTGTATTCGGTGACACAGACTGATTGCTTGGCTTTACTTCGCAAATTCTGAATCCCCGTGGTTTTTCTCAGTGCTAAATTTTCTTGAGGTCTATTTTTTTTATTTTTTCAATGGTACAAAGGTCTGCTAGAAAACCAGAGTGTATGGGATGGATTAAAAAGACATTAGAAGGACCTTGTGCGCGTTGCTGCGACATCCTTTGCTATTATCGTTTAATTTTTACGTGTGATTAGTACCCTTTTGACTTCATGTGTGATATTAGACCGATGATGTATGCATAACCTCACTAATTGTTCTATATTCATACATCGAACTAATGGTGAATGTGTTTACAAAACTAAACACTGATAGAAATATACTGGAAGAACATCAATATAGATAACAAACACTAAGAAAAAAAGGTTCATACTTATGTATAATCTATTAGGCTTAGTTATGAGCAAAGGTTTTTCCTCTTTCATGTAACTAAGAATGTGGGAACAAATAATTTCAATATGATCACTCATTCAACTATGTCATTTAAACTAATTGGCTTCTTGTCTAAACATCATCTGAATAATATATTCACTTATAGAACACTATACTCCAAGCATAGAAGCTAGTATAAATGGTGGTCCAACAAATAAAGAAGTAGATAGTGTATAAGGACATCATGGTACCCAAATTTTCACGATTCTCCAAAGTACAAAGAAAATTGGCTCTTATACATGTCCAGTATGATTTGTAATATGCATGCGGGTTGAACATCAGAACATGATCTACGACTTCAGGACATATCTAGCAACAACAACAAGAAAAAATAGAACAATTATACTTTAATTGTAGCAAGATAGCTTGATTAAAAATATGACAAAATAGAGCAGACATTATCTTCCAAATCAAAACATAGATGGTCGCAACACATCAGCATTGATGAAGAATCAAAATATGTCACATGAATAGCTAACATACCTATTAAAAGATCAGATTTGTAGCAAGACAATGGAGACAACTGATATTGGGCCTACAACGAGATGCTAAAACAATAAGAAGTAACATGGGCGCCTCAACAAAACAACCAAGCGAGGACTAACATGAGCGCTAGCACCACCGGCGGCAGTGGCCAGTACGGTACTACACCGCCTACACGCGAGGCGCTGTATGTCTACCATGCTATCAAAACAGCCACCATGGGTGCAACCACAAGTAATGAAGCCAAAGTTAGGAGAAGACTTCCCACTGGCCAGCACCAGCACATGGCGACATTGGAGAACCCTCCTTGATGGGGAGAGGGGTTGGAATCTTCTTGAGGCACATGAAGACACATACGCCTACATTAGTGCGGTGCGGGAGGGTGTGGAGGCAGAGGGGCGACCCTCTTCCTGTGACATGGCGCAGGATGACACAGTACTAGAATGTGCAGCGGGGGAGGTAGCTGAGTGGCCGGTGGCGCAAAAATTTGCTGGATATCAAGAGAAAGTGGGAGGAATATTTTGCCCTCCTCTTCTTGATCCTGTATGTCTAACATGTAGCAACCATATGAACCAACCTAGGGTCAGGATGACTGGTAGACCCACGCAGCGAAAAGTGAGAAAATAGACTAATAAATGTGTCCCACCAATGAATCCAACACAGTGCACTTGCTGAATATTCACGAGCGTGTCGAAGAAAAATATGATAGCGAGCACAGTGTTTTTGAAGACGAATATTAACTCTGCGATTATAAAATGTGAACCATATATGACCCTCCCGAAAAAACCATACATGATCAGGTGCAAGTTGCAAATGAACTTCAGAATAGTTCGAAGAAAAAACTCAAAATTACAGCGCCTGCAAACTTGAGTTATAACCGCTTACCGTCAAAGGAAAACGTCAACTATAGCAATAAGAAAATATACAATATGTTCTGCTACTACATACTTGAAAGTATCAGTTTCTAAAAGTAAATAATACTGACACAAGAATTCGCAAGAAGACGTTGTGAAACCAAATACAGTATCAAGTAAAACCGAGACTGCACAATACCAAGGACGCCCTTGCCTTAATTTGGCCCAAATAGGTTTCAGAAAGAATAGTCACAAAAGTTCACAATTAAAAGAGAAGAGAGAGAATTGAGAAAGCGCTTACTTTCTTCATATATATCTTGCATTTGCCACTAATCCTACCTTGTCGCATGTCCACATCAGCATCACTCAAAGAAAAATAGGGTATGAACTCGCTTGTCTTGTCCATATCTTAAATCCATCATCTTAGCAACATCACAACATGTTTATATTGCACTCAGGCTGTGTTTGTTTGGGCTGCAGCTGTTGAAAATCAGCTGCAGGAAGCAGCTATTGGAAACAGAAATTTGGTGTTTTGCAAGAGTGCTTTTGATGACTGTTGTTGCTGATTGTAGGATTGAAATGTTTGAAATGCCCTTAATGTAGAAGATGTTATAAAAGTATTGATTTAGGGTGAATTATTTGTTTCTAACCCCTTTTTTACTTAAATACCATGTTCAATGACAATTAACTTATAAAGCTTCTCCATATTACACGTGAACTTGAAACAAAATATATCCAAAATATAATACGAGGTCATGGTGATAATTATATTACAAAGTTGTCCAAAAGAATCCAAAAGAAGTGCAACCTGGCCATGCCTACAAGACACCTCATCTTGCAACGAACAAAGTGTCAGCTGTGTCATCTCGGATGTTGTTCATGCTAACATGGTCCTCTTCCAAATCATTGCCTATATTGCTTCCTGATGCGGAAACAACATGGCCCTGAGGCATGTAGTTCTCATCATTATCGCATCGATAGGAGTGGAGATCAAACAATTTACTATCCCTAATATAGTTATGGAGATCCATACATGCAATGATAATCTCTTTCTGCTTCTCTAATGGGTAACTTGGCACACCATGCAAGATACGCCATTTTTGCTTCAATACCCTAAATGTTCTCTCAATAGCATTCCATAGAGATGAATGGGCATGGTTGAATATTTCTTTCTTCCTAGTAGGCGCTCCAGAAAGTCTGAACTCGGGTAGATGATACTTGGTCATCTTCATCATCGTCATCGTCACTAGGCGCACGCGGCTGGATCCTCAACCCAGCCATGGCATATTCCCGGGGCACCTGCCACTCCGGCCTTAGATTCACGACGCGTGGGGGATGGGGCTCCTGGATGATGACACTGCTACTCCCACGGCCTTCACCACCGCCACCCTTCTTGTGGCTCTACGGCAGGTGAAAGTACAGGCATCACAAACGAGGATGATCTCCCTGGATGATGTAGCGCATCACGCCGACGATAGTCCAGTTCACCCAATGCAGGCGACGACCGTCTTCGTTGTGGTTCACCGGGGGCAGGCCGTCACCCTCGTACCTGGAGAGCTCCCTTTCCTGCCGATTAGTGAAAAGGCATTCTAGGTGTCGTAGTGGTCGGGATCCCAATGGGGATCCATCTACTGCTCCGACGTGAGCTCGAGGTAGAAGTGGTTCGTGATGGCCTCCTGGCGTGCGGAACCTTGAGGCACAGGAGGGACATGAACCCCTCCAGCGCTCAGCATCCAGTCGGCGGGCAGCCGGTAGCTGGAGGAGCATAGAGCCCCGGTCTCCTTGAGAGTCAGAATGGCCTAGTATGCGGTGTCCATTATTGTAAGAGAGGAAGGTATGGATGTGTGGATAGCCATGGCGTGATCGGCCTAGGTATAGATCTAGGGAAAGGGTGGGAAAACATGGCGGGAAGCGGTGGGAAATGGCGCGAAATATCTTTAGTCCCGGTTAGTGGCTCCAACCGGGACTAAAAGCCCCGGTTAGATGGAAAGGGCGGGAAAACATGGTGGGAAGCAGTGAGAAATGGCGGGAAATATCGTTAGTCCTGGTTAGTGGCTCCAACCAGGACTAAAAGCCCCGGTTAGATGGAAAGGGTGGGAAAACATGGCGGGAAGCGGTGGAAAATTGTGGGAAATATCTTTAGTCCCGGTTAGTGGGTCCAACTGGGACTAAAAGCCCCGGTTAGAGGGAAATATCTTGGGAAGGCTTACGATGTGATATGGTTGTGTTATGGCTAGAATCGCGGCATAGTTTGTGAAGCAACAACCAAATTAAAGTTTCACATTTATCAAAAATACTAAACCCTTCGCATGGTGTCATATTATGTGTTATAGCTGCAAGGAAAAATATTAAACTTGAAAAATTGCAAACATCACAAAATATCCTTCACAAAATGAGCTATCATGTTCAAGGTTTCATGGCATTTAAGTTCACAATATGAGGCCGGCCAGATTTGAACTAGAGGTACACAATATGAGGTCATGACCCTTCTTGGCGTATGTCCCTTGCTTATGATTGCTTCAGCCGTAATCATGGAGCATCTTCTTTATTTAACAGGATGCTTGGATCAGTTTTCACTGTGAAGGGCGAAATTTCATCAAACTTATTATAATCTTCTGACACGTCTGTCTTGTCCTCGACTCCCACGATGTTTCTTTTTCCTAAAAGAACTATGTGACACTTTGACTCATCGTATGATGTATTCGTTTGCTTATTTTTTCTTTTTTCGGTCTGGAGAACATGTCCTTGACGTAGAAAACCTGAGCCACATCATTGGCTAGGATGAATGGTTCGTCTCTGTATCCAAGATTGTTGAGATCCACTGTTGTCATTCCGTATAACTGGTCTACCTTTATCCCTTCTCCATTTAGATTGACCATTTGAACCGAAACAAAGGAACCTTAAAAGAAACTCTATAGTCAAGTTCTCATATCTTCTCCATTTCACCATAGTATGTGTCCTTTTGCCTATTCTCGTCTGTTGCATCAAAGAAGACACCACTGTTTTGGTTGGTGCTCTTTTTATATTGGGCGATTGTGTAAAATTTATTCCCATTTATCTCATCCCACATACATACACCTGATTTGTCCCACAACTAAGAGTTCTTCGACTAATGTCCTTAGGTACACATCAATGTCATTGACGGGGTTGCTTCGGGCCTTGGATGAGCACTGACATCATAATGAACTTACGCTTCATGCACAACCAAGGAGGAAGATTGTAGATACATAGAGTCACAGGCCAGGTGCTGTGACTACAGTTCTTCTCCCCAAAAGGATTAATGCCATATGTACTAAGAGCAAACCATAAGTTCTTTGCATCACCTGTAAAGTCCGGGAAGTGTCTCTCGATTTTTCTCCACTGTGACCCATCAGCAGGGTGTCTCAACTTCCTGTCTTTCTTACAGTTTTTTTTCTTTGTGCCATCGCAACATCTGGCATGCTCTTTGTCATGTCTTTCTTACGGTTTTCTTTCTTTGTGCCATCGCAACATCTGGCATGCTCTTTGTTTCTGAACACACGTTTCAACCGTGGCATTATAAGAGCATACCACATAAACTTAGCAGGAACCCTCTTCCTGGGGGCTCGTCATCGTCCCCAATATCACCAGGGTCATCTCGTCTGATCTTATACCGCAGTGCGGTGCATACCGGATATTTATCTAAATTTTCGTACTCCTCACCACGGTAGAGAATGCAACCATTAATGCATACATGTATCTTCTGCACATCTAATCCTATAGGGCAGTGAGTCTTTTTTGCTTTGTACGTACTCTCGGGAAATTCATTATCCTTTGAAAACATCTGCTTCATTATTTTCAGTAACTTCTCAAATCCGTTGTCAGATAAACCAATCTCTGCCTTCCATTTCAACAATTCTAGTGTGGTACCGAGCTTTGTGCTGCCATCTTAGCAATTTGGGTACAACAATTTTTTGTGATCCTATAACATGTCCTCCAACTTCAACTTCTCATTTTCTGTTTCACAGTCTCGCTTTACATCAGAAATGCCCTGACCAAGATCATCGGTGGGCTCATCTAATGCCCGTTCTTCACCTCCTTCTTCATTGTCTTCTATTGCAGTATCACCAAATTTAGGAAACATAGGAAGATAGTTGTCATCGTCCTCTTCTTCTTGATTGCCTTCCATCATAACTCCTCTTTCTCCGTGCTTGGTCCAACAATTATAACTGGACATGAAACCTCTCCGAACCAGGTGGCCGCGAAGGACTTTCGAGGAAGAATACTCATTGACTTTCCGACAGTCAACACATGGACAACGTGTAAAACCATTCTCTTTGTTTGCCTTAGCCACATCGATAAATTTATCCATGCCTTTAATGTACTCGGATTCACGTCAGTCACCGTACATCCATCCCCACCGGTTCATCTGCATCAAATAATTAAGTTTATCAAAAATCATTACAGGACATCATGAATAGTGAAATGAATACTTTACATCGACACATGCATTGTATCAATGGTAAAAGAAAGGATAACGTTGCTAACCTCGATCAAGGAGGAAAGAAAGAGGAGAAAGCTTAAGTATGGCTCAGGCACCTCATATCATTTTTGTTTTGTGTGAAATCAAGCGGCATCATTCTGTCAGGCATTTCATCGAACACCTCATGTGCATAAGAAAAAAACTAGCACACACATCTCAGACCTTCCACCAAGGAAAAACAGAGGTGGGAGGGCTGGCTGGGGCAGCGTATTTATAGGTAGACTATTCTTCCCAGTTTGTAACACAAACCGGGACTAAAGGTATGTGGCAGACCACGTGTCTAACGCAACACCTTTAGTATTACAAACCGGGACGAATACTCCCTTACGAACTGGGACGAATGCCCCCAGCTCCTGTGCGACGCTCCGGTGTCCCGGTTCGTGGCGCGACCGAGACAAAAGCTCTAGGCCGCTCGGAAGGAATGGCTCTTTTTCTACTAGTGTTTCCTAATTTGAGATTTTTTTTCTGCATTGCATCCTGCGAATGTCCATGACAATGTTTATCTCAAGCATCATAAATCCTTTCACCTTGCTCACGAAACTTCACCTATGTCATGTTAGAGGCGGGCCGGATTACAAAAAAAAGAGCACGTGTTGGGATTAGGTGGTGTTTATTAGCTAGGCAACCACACCAAGTTTTTCATGTAGCATTAAAATCAGTCAACTTCTGAAAGGAAAACAGTGTGGACCGGGTCGTACTCCATGTGTGGACCTTGACACACTCAAGCAATAATAAAGCTATGATTTTCCTTGGTCCAAATCCTTTTCTTTCGGAGTGAATAGTTACTATTCTCTTGGTTCCAAAATATAAGATGCTTTAGCTTTCCCTATGACTGCGATCCTATAACTTTTGACTCTGGAAAAAGATCTACTCCATATGTTCCAAATACAAGATGCTTTAGCTTTTCACTGAAACACATGTATCTAGACGTCTTTTTTTGCGAATAGTATCTAGACGTTTTAGTGTGTATGTTCACTTATATTGCTCTGAATCTACATAGTAAAAAGGCGTCAAGATACATGTATTTTAAAAAAAGGCTAAAACATCTTATATTTTCGTGGAGAGAATAGTAACTATTCATTCCGAAATAAAAGGATTTGTAACTATTAGATATTGTCTGCTACTATGGAAGCTAAAATTTGAACAGCCAGAAACATAATAAATTTTGAAACATGGAAAGTACTTAACGAAAAGTTTGCATCTCCTCACAAGCAAATTCCTAGATTTTTTTACAGGCTTTGATTTTCGCCTCTTCTTGACGAATGTCTTTGCCAATGATCTATAAGTGACAAGTGGTCACCACCGTCGACTAATTATGGAAAGAAAGGTCAAAATATTTCAGAAAGAGACCTCTTCCTTCTTTTTTGAAGGATGATCTGAAATCCCTTCTTATAGCTTGGCTAGATGCTTTGTAATCCTCTTTGGGCTATGCCCCTCTGTACATTTCCTCTTTCTCCCCAATCTTGTATATATTTTTCGGTCTTAATAAATTTTTACTGTCATGGCCTCCCCTACAGTTTTTAGCTAAAAAACAAATTCTAGAAACTCCGAATAAACCCAGGGGTCTAGGAAGTCTGATATTTTTTTGAAACAATCGAGCAGTTATTTTTTCACTTACTAGAAAAAACTATGAGTTTATATGGATACAAGATGAAATCCTGCGCGTTGCTGCGAAAATACATGTTATATTTACTAAACAATAATAAAAGTAATAATATAGTTTATTACAAATACATGTCACAATGCATTTTTTCCAAGAATAAAAACTACAAAAGGACAATTCATATAGAGCATACAAAAATATTCAGATATTTGCAAATTCCATAAAAATTCTTTTATGTATCTGCCAGCTGCAAAGTCTTCTTCTTGCCATTTAAACTTTACTCTCTCTGCTTTCAGCCAGGATGTTCCACCGACTTATACTTATTTTATGTAATAGCAATATATATAATATACTAATGCAACTGGTTAAAAGAAATAGCCAGTTGTTGACAAAGCTTGAGAATTACTGAAAATATAATGTGAAGTCATATATACCAAGGACGATCCATTGTTGCAAGAACTCCCGGTAGACATGCATCAGCCTTCGATATTTCAGTTGCATTTATGGCCTCAACTATATTGTCATGCATCACTAATTTTCTGGAAGGCATATGAGAGTAAACATACACGTATTGGTAGTAAAGTTGCAACAACAAAAGATATTTGAGTCTCTGAAGAGATACTTTGGCCATTTTTTCTCTCCAAACTATCAATTGATTGATGCCAAAGTACAGTGCATTGCAGCTTTCTTTCAGGTGTTAACATGTGGAAGATACCCTACAAATCGTGACAGTATAACCAATAAAAAATCGAATGACTATGATGAGAACTGAGAAGATACAAAGCACATTGCATACATCTGATTAAAGAGCTACTCCCTCCGTTTCAAAATATAAGACGTTTTAGATTTGTGAATGAAATGTATCTAGACCTCTTTTAGTGTTTAGGTTCAGCTAGGTTTGGAGTGAACCTAGACACTAAAAGGAATCTAAATACACTCCTTTCACAAAGCTAAAACATCTTATATTTTAAAACGGAGGGAGTACATGTAATGTGAGATAAAGCTACAGTCTCAATATACATATTCAGCTACAGCCTACAGACGTAATGTTTCTGCAATTCTTCAGAGGGCTAACAAGTTTGGATAACAATGTACCTCATCTGATCACTTACCAAAGAGGCCTCCTTGTTTGTGACCCATCTAGTAATCCATGGAGACACACTATAAATTCGAAAAATCTTTGTTCATACAAACCACGTTAGCTAGGAAGAGGCACTCACAAGTATCAAAAGTTACAATCAGATCAAATCCTACTTGAGAAAATATCCTTGGGTTTCGGAGGCCACATATGGTACAGATTCTTCCCCTAATGGAGGACGGTGCTCTTCGTGAACCATTAGATTGGCAGAATTCTCACTTCTCAGATTCATCATAAAACTTGGAGGCAATCTAATTGCTACTCATAACCTTTCCCTTACTTTTATGCAAAGAGTCTGATTTGAAACAAAGGTTCGGAGGGACATATTATGGAAACGGCTAAATGAAAATGTACTAAAAGGTAAAAAATAATCATAAGTAAATAATGCTATAAAGAAATGATGAACTCACATTCTTAGTAGTAAATTCGAAAAATGCAGTAGGCAAAACTTGCAATATACTCCCTCCGTCCCAAAATGTAAGGCGCCTAAGCTTTAGTCAAAAATCAACACATTCTAAGTTTGACCAAATTTATATGTAAAATATAAACATCCACAATATCAAATCAATATCAATAGACTCACCATAAAGTAGAGCTTTCGAATATGTCCATTCAATATTGTAGATATTCGTATTTTTTTATATAAACTTTGTCAAACTTAGAAGATGTTGACTTTTGACTAAAACTTAGGCGCCTTATATTTTGGGACGGAGGGAGTACTGAACAAAACCACTTCACAAACTAAAGAGAGACTGCAGAGCAATCTAGTCAGTGCTATTTTAGAGTAGCATCCAATCAGGAAATCACTACTCCATTGAGAAATCCTTCCGAATATCTGATAGGCATTCAGTGGTACATATCTAAAGGTTTAATTAAGTAGCATCTCTAGTGAGCTGGTAGACCATTCATGACCAGATCTGAAAAGGTAAACATGGAAATATCAAAAATAAAACCAAAGGCGTACTTCTTTCTAGAAACCTGACACCTTTTAGAAGGAGCTTGTGCCCCAATTAGAGTAGCAAGAGTCATATAGTCATATGGACCAAGAATTGCCAATAGTCTTTGACGTCAAACATTGAGCACCTTGGAGATGAGATGGAATCTGACAAAATCAAGGAAAAAAAATCAGGGATAGCAAAAGGCAGGGGTTATCTACCAGACTCGGACTGGAGACTCAAGCCCTGGTTGGCAACGCAGGCAAGAATAGCGGTGGATGGCGAGTGCGGCGCCAGATCAATCGCCTCCATCAGCTTCTTTCGCATTTAAGGCGATGACTTCTGGATGCTTCTTTCCGTTTCCTCTAAGGTTTTGGTGGAAACGAACAGGCAGTGGAGCAGAGAAGATGAACATCCTCGGCATGATCTGGATTTGCGGGAAATAAGTAAGGAAAGAAAGGCCCAGTAGGAACTGGTAGTTGGGCTGGTAACTTAGATGGACCATACATAGGAAGGAAAATGTGAACGGAAGGGATACTACTGTTACGGTGAGTGTAGAGTTTGGTCGCACGAGCTTACACACGGAATACGGGATGATGTGGAGGCAAGATAAGTCAGGAATATCAGGCAGTGGGAGACTCCTATTTAGATATACAAGATACAATCCTTTTACCCCTAAAAAAACATTACTCGTCGGTATTCTGTTCTAAGCAGTGGTTTTTATAACCGTCGTGTGATTTCTGATCCATATTCTATTTTTCATTGTATCTAAGTAGTAGATGTATACGAGATTCTCTATGACTATATTTGGCTACTACTACCTTAGAATCATCTATATACTCCCTCTGTTTCAAATTACTCCGCCGGCGCGTTTATGTAGGTGGGCTAGTACTCCCTCATTTCTCATTCAAAAAAATCCTGGGATTTTTGAAATAGATAGTAAATATGTACTACGTATACCAAAAATTCTAAGAATTTTTTGATGAAAAATGAAAGAATACTAGGCCACCTAGGTAAGCGTGCGCGCGGAGTAATTTGAAACAGAGGGAGTATGACATTTATATATTCTGTGTAAACTTTATATATTTTTTAAAAGTTACTACTTGTAACATTTGTATATTGTGTCGACTAAATTGTTTTTCAAAATGTTTGATCATTATAATTTGCCCAACGGTCGGTGGGCGAGTGCACAATAAGCCGTGCTTCCTACATACTCCCTCTGTTTCATAATATAAATATTTTTTAGAAAGCTAAAACAGCTTGCTAAAAAGATTTACATTGTAGAACGGAGGTCGTATATTACAAGAAGATGGAATTAAAACACGAATTTCAATTGCATGCAAAATGGCTGATCTTTACTTTTAGTTGTTCCAAGCTAATTCTAAATCTACTTGCTGATTATTAATAGATCTGTGGAATTTCGCAAAAAAAAAAAAAAGAGCCCGTGTGTCATCTCTGTCCCCCGCGTTGTGTTGTCCACATTATTTTTATATGATATAAATAGACACTCACACATCCGGATTGAAGATTAAAAGGAGAGAAAAAAAAACTACGACGAGAGGCTAGCTAAAAATTAGGACAAGTGAAAATTAAACAATTGGTAATATACAACTTTGGTGGTAATCCGTGGGTATTTATCAAGTGAAAGAAAATGCGATGTGTGTAATCCAATCCAATGATCCAAGCATTGACAACCCACTGACGCTCCAGGCGTAAGAATGGAGATCATAATGGAAGGGTTAAAAGAGATGATATCAAACATTTTATTAGGTTCACAAATTTTAGGCAGTCCGCATAACCGTATTAGGCCTACAATAGAAACACCACTCTCAAAGAAGATGAAGAGAGAAACACTAGAGACCTACCTAGTATATTACTATTACATGTTCGGTATGATCCATATCTCCGTAGGAGGTTTGACCAAACATTCAGACACACTCAAGGGAAATGCAATCTCGGACGTCCTCGCTCGGAGGTCGTAGGCCCTGAGGCCACCCCAGTCATCACCACATCGTTCAAGTAAACCAAATGTGTACGTCATCCAAGGAATAGAGAAATAGATGACATGGGGTCTTATGCCAGGGAACTTCTTCGTGGGTAAACAGCCTGAATGATTCAATCCAAGGAACATAGCATGCTCAGCCAAATCCTGTCGTCGTGATTGCTCCTTGCGCCCTACCAAATCAACCTCGCGAAACACAAATCTGACACTCAGGCAATTCTTGCAGTCTTCATAAATGGCACTGAGTTGCAAGAGATTCCTGCGGTCTTCATAAATGGCACTGACTTGCAAGAGATCTCCCCATGGTGCAGGCACTATGTGTCTAGTAAGAACTGCTTCGTGTTGCCTTTTGGCAACAAGCACCTCTTTTGTTGGTCCCTTGGCTTCATCTAGATTCCACCTCTCGACTATTCCATAATAGGTGACAGTATATAACCTCCCATTGTGGTAAGCACAGTCGGCGTACCGGTCCAATTAATTGACGCACATCTAAAGTTGAAACCACTTGCCACCTGCCCTCTCCTGCCCTAACAAAAGAAACCCAACTGCTATTATGATGAATAACAGCAAGAATATAGTAGTTGTTACCGCCTTTGGATGGTCTGCAGGACAACACGGCCTTCTTATAGAAGAATGTTGCAAGATAATCTGCATCATAAAGTCGACAACCTTTGGCAAGACGATAACCTTCCATGATCTTGCTTTGCTTATCATCGTACACAGCTTCCACACAACTGAAATCGGTCACTGGGGGGAGAGGTATCATGTCCGAGGTGAAGGGGTTGTAGAGCAAGAGATTGCAGAGCTCATTTACCAGAACCAGCCATCCATGTGAGGACCCACAACAGGTAACGAAGCAACCCTTGGGAAAAGTAACATCATAAGCCTTGTCAACCTCGAGGAGATGGCGGAACTTGCAGATCACGGCTGAGTTGCTGTCTTTGACCTGGGAAGATTCCCTTTCCTCCACAAGGTGCGCCCAGGACATGAGCCACGGTGTGCAGTGAGGTGGGATGTCGGCGGCTGTCGCAGCCGAGCACCATGACGTGCAAACAGCAGCGAAGGCAAGAGCTTCCGGGAGCTCGAGGAGTTTCACGATGCTCATGAGGAGATCAGTCGGGAGGTCCGACCAGCTGGAATTTGTATCAGGTCCTGCCATGGTCGATATTTGAGTCACGAGGGGTGCTTGTGAGCAGATTTATACTCCTATAATATAAGCAAACAAAACAATCAAATTCATCTACCAGTCGGACAAGGAATCTCCGTTTATCAAAGGAATCGGAAAACCAAGTGGGATCTGAATACAACTGTGGGAGCTGAATACAATTCGGACAAGATCCGTGCACTCGAAGAAAATCAATACAGAAAGAAGCAACTGGTGACCTGAAAAGATTAAAGTAAAATAAAAATGATGGTGTTCCCCGGACGATGGGATCGTCCGGGTCAGCCCACGCGCGTGCCTCTGCTCTTTCCGTTTGCCACGTTGTAGGTGGGCCCTGTCCATAGAATCTTATCCCCAGCTTCACACCCGACCGCACAACCGCCTTCGTGCCTCCTTCCGCCGCACGCGCATCCACGCCGCCGTCGCCGCGCCCGGGCTGCATGCGGCTGCGCGCCTCGGGCCGCGTCCGTCTCGCCGTCACCGTGACGCCGGACACCGTCAGGCTCCTCTTGGCAAGTTTCTTTGCGCGTGCCGCTATCCCCGCAGCTAGGAGCTCCGCTTCGGCGCCCTGCCTCCTTCGCCTCGCGCCCCGCCGTCGCCGGAGATGAAGGCCGGCGCATGGATGCTTTGACACTGGCCTGCCGTGGAAGAAGCCATGTGCGAGCTCAGGAAGGGACGGCGGGTGCTACCAGCCCTAGACGGCACTGCTGCAAGCCCGAGGCGGCGGTGCACAAGCCGAGGTGCCGAAGTTGCTTTTTTGCTGCACTTACTGGATTTTTTTGCTAGAATTGTTTTGAGGTTTTGCTACAATTGTGCAAAGTTTTTGCTACGAGGTGTCCGACGATGTTTGCGGACGATAGTCTCGGGCGAAGTTAGTTTTTTGCTACGTTAGAAAAACTTTGTTGCTACAACTGTCTTGTGGTTTTGCTACAACAGTATCAAGTTTTTGCTTCAAAGTCTTGGGCGAGAGTCACCAACGAGTTTTTTCCGACGATCTCTCTGGCAAAGTCGTTTTTTGCTTCATTAGCATAATTTTTTTGCTGCATGGTTTCCGACAAGGTCTCCGGCGGGACGTTCTACTTCTGAAATGAACCATTTTTTTTGCTTCAGAAGCAAAATCAGGAAAATATGTAGCAAAAACAGGGTGTTTTGCAGCAAAACCGGAATTTGGGGGATACGTGACGCGCGGGGAGGAGGACGATGGGAGAAGCCCCCATCGTCAGGGAAGAATCGGAAGTAGGAGGACACGTCGAAGGAGTCGCTCCCATGCAAGTTGGGTCAGATCAGTAACTAATTTAGAACTAGCCCCAACTGCGGAGGTGGCAATTCGGCTCGCAGGAGCACGTGATTCCATTATGAGAAAACATATTTCAAATTTTTTAAAAATTTAAGAATTTTTTTTGTATATACATTCGAACATTTTATATTGGTACACAAATTTTCAGGATGGCAGAACATTTCATGTGTCGTGTATAAAAATGTAACACCCTCGCCTGATAAGGCTGAGTTCCTGTATAGTGTTAATCCCTGGATCGGTTCACTGGCACACACAGTACAAATGAATACCAAAAAATATAACAGTGCATCATTATTACATCGAATGATCCAGAATCTGTAATTGTTACATAATGCATAGCTCAAAGGCTAGCTCAAATAACAAAGTAGCATACGGAAGTATAAACAGATAGTAGGCTCCATCTTTAATTGTGCCACAGGCGAACAACTGTTGAGTGGAGTATCGCGACCTATTCGATCACTCAGAATCGGTATAACTTGCAACATGAAACGTAGCAGCCCCGAAGGGTCAACACTTGGAATGCACTGGCAAGTGGAACAATGAGAGAATCAACAAGGCTAATAAGTATATGCATATCTGACTTGTGGGTTTCAGACTTAGTTGCAGCAGCAAAATACTTTATCCTATCTTTTGTAAATCATTTGTAAAACATTTGATCTTCTTCACACAACCCAATTATGTTTCAACCACAAGTTTTAGCAATTACAAGTTAGAATGAATGAGAACTTGTCATAGCACCTACAATTCAGCAACTCAAACGTCCATTACCGGGGACACGACTAAGCACTTAGTTTTTCACCCTGCAGGGGTTGCACACTTTACCCATATGACTTGATCGATCCGCTCGTACCACGACACGCATATTGAGTCATGATAGGGAGAAGCCCAAGAAGAGACAATTCGGGAAGTAGCTCCCCAAGCCCATCCACGCACCGTACCAACCTATCACATTCACTACATCTCTGGATACGAAGAACTCGGGTCGCCACAACCTACTAAGTCCATCCAGCCACCCATAACTCACTGGCATATGGTTGCTACAGGCTACCAAATCAAGACACTAATCATTTCTCAGAAACCTGGGTGGCCATCCACAAGTGAACTATTCGGGTAAACCATAGACATGGGCCCGGCATTCACGAACCAAGCAATTACCAATCCACCCAGATAGTTCATTAATTAAGTTGTTTCAACTTTTCAAACACGTTCTTTCAAAACAAGCTTTGCCATGGTGTATCCCACCCTCGTCTACATAAGCACAGCTAAGCACGACGACTCGTCTAACAAGATAGGCTACGGCATAATAGGATAGCATAGCAATAGATAGAACTTGTAAAAAAAAACAAGCTACAATACATATAGAAAGTAAATAGGACATTTATGAAGCTCCACTTGCCTTTAGTTGATGTAGTCGTTCAAACAATCCTCACAATTGTAATCATTGCACTCGTCGCACTCAAAAGACTTGCAATCACAATGCTCGCAATCATAGCTGTAGCGATCATAGTAGTTACACTCCTCGCAATCTATCGTTCAAAAGCAAAAGCACAACAACATATCATTCAAACATTGCAATCATGCAACAATACAATAATACAATAAAACAGTGATGATCCAATGCATGCATGATAATTTAATATGTCATAATGGTTGTAGTTAGTTATCTAAACAATACTAGATCACATGATGCATGTAAAAGTGTTTTAATGCAATATAGTATTTGTTATCCAATTTCAATCGCCAATAAAGGGGTTTTAACATAACTGCTGTAGCTTCTGTACTAGTTGCCTAATTAAATTTATATCTGAACTGTAATGGATAGAGGGCTTTAATACGAACAAGTAGCAATTGAATTCACCCTAATCGGAGTTATAGATCTTTTTCTAGGATTTATTTAGTGTTTAATGGAGTTTAATAAATCTGAACAGATCGTACTGACAACAAACAAAGCTAAGTACAGATCTGAAAACTACACAAGATTATGAACTCAGGGACGTATTACTCATATTTTTCGGATCTCCATGCTCCGTTGGATGATTTTCCGATATCGCAGTATCAAGCTAGAACGCCTCGTAGAGTCCAAAGCTCCAGCTCAAAGAGTTCAGGAAGACCAACCATCCACACTTGATTAGCTACTGTGCACTTCACCAGAACATGGTTAGATTATTTACTATGAATTTAATGATTTAAAAGACCAATAGTACTAATTAATTATTCGCCAGTAATCTATACATTAAACTTGTAATTTTATTCTAGAATCATGTTCTATACAATTTTATGAAACCAGGGGTATATCATTTGTATTTTTCTGAGTTGTATTTTATTTTCTGTGAATTAATTGCTCCAAAAAGTGTATTAAACCATTTAAATAATCATGACAAATACTTACAGTAAATGTCTGATACAATTATATATTAATACTCTACACAATTTTGTGATTCCAACGGTATATTATTTACAATGTTTGGACATAGTATGAATTTTCTATGGATTTTACAAGTTAGATCTATAATCTGAATTTTAAATTCGAACGGAATATTCCAGGGAATATTCCGCTGACTGGACAGGTTGACCGTGCAGGCTGACTGGGACTAGACGCTGACCTGGCGACGGCGTATGTGAGGCGGCTGACCGGGACGATTGAATCTGGACCGTCGAGATAAGATCCGGTGGCTAGGAGAGAAGTTGGCTCCAAAACGGCTCGATTTTGTCTCGGAAAAGATTAAAAACAGATCTGTGTTAGAGAGACAAATCTGTAGATCAAATCCAAAAGCGTTGAACATGAAATTTGGGGAGGATGATTGGATCTACCTTTTCATCAAAGGAATTTGGATTTCAAGAAACGAGCGCGAGGAGATCTTGGAATTACGCCATCAGATCTGAAATATTGCGTTGCGAAATTCTCCATCTGTGGTGGATGAGAAGAGATGAGGTTTGTCGGAATTGAAAGATTTCGACGATATCTACAACGTTTGTGTTAAAGCCGAAGTCATCCGACGAAGTTTAGATGGGTTTAGAAGCGAAATACGATTCGGTAGGGTGTAGATTTGGGATTTCGGAAAGGAAAAGTGTTATAGCTGTGTCTCCGAGGGATTATTTAGACTTTTAGGAAGATAGATCTTGAAGTAGAGAACAAGTAGAAACAAACGGAAGTCAATTCGGAGTTATAGATAAAAAGTTATAAGAGTTTTAGTAAAGATATGTTTGAGACAAACGATTCCACACGAATTTTAAAGCGGAGGTGGGATCGACCCCCACGGTGGCTAGTTCGGTCGGCTGAGTGGGCCGGCCGGTGGCCCATTTCGTTTTTTTCCTTTTTCTTTTTCTATTTTGGTATTTTCTTTATATCTTTTGCATACGAACTCCAAATGACATGATTTTTGTTTCTAAATTTTTCTAAAATTCAGTAGATCATTATAGGATCATATTTGTAACATTTTCACTAGTTTTAAGATGGTGGCTTCACAAATTTCTATATATTCCTTATAGAAACATTTCGGCAAATCGACTATTAGATTTAGATATTAGGATTTCGATTCAATTTTTGGGAACTTTGCATGAATACAAAAAAATGCTTATGAATGCTTCATGATTTTCATTTTTGTAAACATTCACACAAATCCTAAAACTAAAACTCAATTCACGTCTTTTTGCCTATATGGCTACTTAGGTATTATCAAAAGGATATGTGGTTTTATGCAATTGCCCTTATATGGCTACTATGCAATATTTCTAAATAGTTTCTTAGGGTTTTATTTTAACCACTCAACCAAAACACACAATGTCACAAATGCCCAAAACAACAAGTTCAATCATGTAACATGAAGGAACACATTCTTAACATCCAATGAAAATAAAGATGTCATGTTATCTTCTCTCTTTTCAAGCAAGTGGTGAAAAGCATCTAGAATGGTTTCATAAATCGAAGTAGAGACTTAAAGGGTCAAATAGGGAAATTAAAATATCACTCCACCATAATTGGGAAAGTCATTTTATTCCCCCTCTTTATTCATCTAAGCATGGTTGGATATTTAAAGAATCAAATGATTGAAAAGAAAATGAAAACAAGTTGGATAGTCATGTTAATCCAATCTCGTACAAGTTTCTGAATTCAAGGAAGGAAAATCATATCAGAAAGTTTCTTTTCTTTTGAGAAATTTTAACAAAGTCAAACAATTCAACCAAATTATTTTATTTACTTTACATGCCAAAATTCGGAGAAATTTTGGGATGTGACAAAAAAAGACAAAAAAGATACGTGAATAGTCATATTCCTATGACATTTTTTGTCTTTTTATATACGACACATGAAATGTTATTTCATCCCGAAAACTTGTGTACCAATATAAAATGTTCGAATATATATGCAAAGATTTGTTTCCGAATTTTTTGAAATTTTAAAATATGTTTTCTCATAATGGGATCACGTGCTCATGCGAGCCAAAAACAATATCCCCCAAACTGCACTCTATTGGAGGGGGCCGAGCCATAGGGTCTGGCCCCTGCTCGCCCCTCCATGCATCCGCAACTGCCAATTGTGTAAGCATTTCCTCAGAAAGTAAATAACAGAATAAGCATTGATCCAAACATTTGGCAGGCTGGTGAAAAGTTTTCACTGAATACTCACGGATGAAAGAAGATGTGATAGCATGCAGGCACTGAGACTAAATTTGAGCATTTGACGACACTGAACCTGTAGTAGCGGCACCTTGTCACGATCTCGCGAAGTATGTTAGAGGGCAGTAGCCCAATAATAACCTTCACAGTATGTCTTCCTAGCTTACCCTAAATAAATTGGGGACCATGTCATATTTTGACGTTAATAGAAAACAAATAAGAGCTGTGGATTTGCACTACAGGAATGGAGCGAAGCGCCGATGGCCGGAGGCTACGTCGACAGCCAAAAGTCGGGATCGTCGGCGTAGGCCACGAGCTGGGCGCCACACGATGATGTCCAAGACGGCTGCCCTCGGCATAGCTATTTTTCCCTTTTACCTCATTAATCTTTGAAAAAACATTCTAATGTAGAAAAATACAAATAATATATCAAAATTTGCAGAAAAATGAGATCTATCTATCTACACTCAAATATTATATATTTATGTTGAATAAGAATCTTCATGCTTGCCGTTTTGATCATAATTAAAACGGGCATAAAATATCCAAAATAATCGAAACAATGTGAAACCTTTGTATGGTGTCATAATATGTGACATAGTTGGAAGAAAAAAATATCAGACTTTGGTATATTGATTATGTCTCAAAAAAACTTTCACAAAATGACCTATCTCATTCGAGGTTTTCTGGCTTTCAGGTCAAATGACCAATGTTATAGCTAGAATTAAGGCATACTTTGTGCTAATATGCCAATATTATGCATGCATGTGCATCATCAGATGGCGAACAATGTTGTCAGAAAAAGTTTTCCTTTTCGACGCACCAAAAATCCATTTTCTATTTTCTGAGGGCAAAAAATGTGGGGTTTTGTGAAGCAACCACCAAATAGCTAATTCAAAGTGCTATCATCTCATTTTTCAAAAATACTAGACCACCTTACATGGACAATATCCCAAAAGGGGATCTCAAAACTTTCCGTCCACCCTAGGTGAAAACGACAAATTTCTGCCGAATGGGTAGGTAAAGGATCAGATATGAACTACAGGTATATGATCTGGTGCTCATGATTTTTTACAAAAATTCTTTTTAGGTTCACAATATGCTATTTCATTAGAGATCTACTCATCCGCAAGCTAACAATCTTCATGCCCGCTGTTCGATAATGTTTGACAATAGTTTAAAACGGGCATACGAAATTCAAAAATAATCCAAACAATACGAAACCTTCGCGTGATGTCATATTATGTGACATAGTTCGAAGTAAAAATATTAAACTTGGTATATTGATTCTGTCTCAAACAAACCTTCACAAAATGACTTATCGCATTCAAGATTTCCTGGTTTTTGGGTCAAATGACCAATGTTACGGCTAGAATCAAGGCATAGTTTATGATAATGTGCCCATATTGTGCATGCATGTACATCATGTGATGGCGAACAATATTGCAGGAGGAAGTTTTCTTTTCATTGCACCAAAAAGCCATTTTCTATTTTCCATTTTCTGAGCGCAAAAAACACGCGAGGGGGGGGGGGGGGGAAGGGGGGGGGGTTGTGAAGTAACCACCAAATGGCTAATTCAAAATTCTACCACCCCAATTTTCGAAAATACTAGAGCAGCTTACATGGACAGTGTCCCAACAAGAGGATCTGAAACCTTTTCGTCCACACCTGGTGAAAAAGAATAATTCCTGCCGAATCGGTAGGAAGTGAGTCAGATATGAATTACAGGTACATGATCTGATGCTCATTATTTTTTACAAAATTCATTTTTACGTTCAAAATATGCTATTTCATCAGAGATCCAATGCAAGTTTAGCGAGTCTCAGCCCAGAGCTAAGAATCTCCATGCCCGTCGTTCGACAAAGTTTGACGATAGTTTAAAACGGGTATAAGAAATTTAAAAACGATCCATACAATGCAAAACATTCGCGTGGTGTATTATTATGTGACGTAGTTGGAAGAGAAATATCAAACTTGGTATATTGATTATATCTCAAAAAAACCTTCGCAAAATGACCTATCTTATTCGAGGTTTTCTGGCTTTCGGGTCAAATGAGCAATGTTATAGCTAGAATCAAGGCATAGTTTATGATAATGTGCTCATATTGTGTATGCATGTGCATCATGGGATGGCGAACAATGTTGCAGGAGGAAGTATTCCTTTTCGCCGCACCAAAAATCCATTTTCTATTTTTCAAGCGCAAAAAAGGGGTATTTTGTGATGCAACCACCAAATGGCTAATACAAAATACTACCACTCCATTTAAAAAAAATACTAGAACATTTTATGTGGACAACATCCCAACAGGGGATCTCAAACCTTTCCGTCCACCCCTGATAAAAAAGACAAACTCATGCTAAATCGGTAGGCAGTGGGTCAGATATAAACTACATGTAAAAATCATTTTTAGGTTCACAATATGCTATTTTATCAGAGATCCAATACAAGTTTAGCGAGGCTCATCCCCGAGCTAAGAATCTTTATGGCCGCCATTGGATAAAGTTTGACGGTAGTTTAAAACGGGAATAAGAAATTCAAAAACGATCAAAACAATATAAAACCTTCACGTGGTGTCATATTATGTGACATAGTTGGAATGAAAAATATCAAACTTGGTATATTTATTATGTCTCAAAAAACCTTAACAAAATGGCCCATATTGTGCGCATGTGCATCATGGGATGACAAACAATGACTAGAATCACGGCATAGTTTGTGATAAGTTGATATGGATATCATATTTGGATTCCTCTCATTTATTTAATCAATTTAGATATTATTTGTCGAATTCCAATTTAAGGATTTAAAAAAATTAATTATTCCATATTAAATAGAAAAATACAAAAAAGTAAAATCATTATATTTTTATTTAAATTCAATAATATTTTTACTTATTCATTGTTGTTTATTTAAATAATTATTTGTAATATAAAAAAATAAAAACATGTGATATAATGATATAAGATTTAATAGGATTGATATCATAGTATTGACAACTAGGTACAAATTGCTTCGGGGAAACTGATTCGGAAGGAACGGAGAAGTTGAGCGTGCTGGAGGTGGAGTAGTGTGAGGATGTGTGACCGACCGGAAAGTTTGACCAAGACTGTAATTTAATTAAAGATTAAGTGTAATTAGTATTAAAAATGTACCAATAAGAGGTCAACGATTCAAACAATTTAAAGATTTAAAAAATTAAAAAAATGATTTTTTTTCAATTTTTTATAACCCAACGTTAGGCTAGTGCCGACGGGCTATGCCGAGGGAAAAACCGTCGGCATAGCCTATGCCGACGACTATAGCTACGCCGAAGACCAGGAGCATGCACCGACGGGGATTGAGGGTTTTTGGCGTCGGCGCCTCGAGCCATTCTTGTGGAGATTGGAGCAATTAGAGATGTTTTTGTGACATACTCGGAAGTCCTTGCAATGGCGCTAAGTCTGTGTGGACCTGGTTTTTTCCAGCTGGCAGTTGCATTGGACGATTTGAAGATTCAGTTAAGAAACTGGTTTTCATTTACTGAAGTTTGTGCGTGCATACGTGAAGCTAATAAAGCAGCGCATGAGCTTGCTAGGGTTGGTAATTCATGTAATTCTGATGAGGTTGTGACATGGGTATGCCCAATAGGCACTCGACTACAACATATCTGGTGCGGTTTGATGGAAGGCCCACTCGACGAATTGCCAAGGTCTATGATGCCTATGACGGTTCGAGAGGTATGAAGCCCATATGGACACGGACTCCCAAACGCACAAGACAAGGAAATCTCAATACTAGAGTTTGAATCTAACTTGTAACCAACTCGTATTGGTACCTGAGACCTAGTCTCCCATATATAAAGGCTAGGAGGGTCCAACAAGGAGGACACGCTACGCCACAATAGATCTAGACATCGCGACTTCCACAATACACAATAGACAATAGATCTAGACATCGATCTCTCGCACATACGCCAGATCCAATCTGCGCGACACCTCCATCGGCGACCTTCTAATCTTTCAGATCATCATCAATCAAGAGCAGACAAGCAAGAGTAGGATTCTCTAAGAGGCCTGAACCTGGGTAAACCTTGCGTCCCTGTGTGCTTGTTTGCTAGCCGTACCGAGATCTCCAGCGCTCCTCTCTTCTCCAAAATCCAAGTCCATAACAATGGGCATTGATGAGTTAAACCCTCGTCAATTGGCGCCGTCTGTGGGAACTGGGAGCGCTGATGTTGCGATCTCGACGGTCCCATCACCAGCAATCTACGATTCGACGACTACTGGGAAACAGATCTATTCCGGCTCCCTCGTGTCATGATCCGAGCAGAATCCATTGATGATTGCCATCATCAGCCAGATCGCGTCTGGTCGTCTCTTGCGCTTCGCAACGCTCGACGTCTTCATCAACAATGCATGGAATCGTTCATCGACACAAGACACGTCTATCGCCTGAGCTTGCAATGTCATGGATTATATCAAGTTTTCGTCGAGAGCGCAGAAAAAATCAGCCATGGTCGTGCCACATAGCAACAGGATGCCTTGTTCGCCGCTGCGCGTAGCCGACTAAGCCATACGTATCGGGTGTTACTAGTTCCGATCAGAAAGCTAAGCAAATACACAAGTAAGATTCAGTTTATAAACATAGACGTACCATCACGGAAGTTCGCCGACCGAAATAGGACTTGAAAAGACAGTACTATTTGAATACGTGAGTCCAAGAAGGAAAGGTTGGAAGGTGGATCGGTACTCCAACTCGTTTTAACAGGACCAGCCAGGGTATCGAGCTGTAATAAAAACAAGAAAAATCAAAGTGCTAGTTGTACCATGTGTACAAAGGACTTGAATCAAGGCAGTTTACGCGAGACTCAAGTGCGAAAAGGAAAATGCCGATCAGTTGCATCACCGTTTCCAAGATAGAAAAGAAAAAATCTGGAGAACTACCATCGCGTGGCAACCTAAGTGGTACTTCCAGGGAAACTCGTCGAAAGGCTAAAACAAAAAAAATCAATCGAAGATAGATGGCATGGAGCTTTGTATGGGCACATACGTACAAATTTATCAATCCGAGTCAAAAAAACTCAGTGCAAGAGGCAAACGAGTGCAGTTTTATCGATAAATTACTTTGAGCGATGCGCGACTCCTGTCCGTCGCGTCAACTTCTACCACCGGCGACCTGATGGCTCTGCGACTCTTCTTCCGCCGGCTCGGAGCTATCCTGGACTCATCTGGCGCGGGCACGTACGCTAGCAATGACTCACGGCCACATCGATCCCGTCAGCCGCGCCACTCGCCGCCACGTCGACTCCCTCCAAACAAAAATCCGGCGACCCCGCCGCGAAGACTCCGGTCTGTCGACCTCGATTACATGACCACATTAACTCTACACACGGGGGATGCGCTGACTTCGTCGTGCGACCCACTACAATCTTCGATTGCGACAACACGCTACCGACATCGGCTTCGGCGACCTGC
Source organism: Avena insularis (assembly GCA_023614405.1). Classification (NCBI taxonomy): domain Eukaryota; kingdom Viridiplantae; phylum Streptophyta; class Magnoliopsida; order Poales; family Poaceae; genus Avena; species Avena insularis. The sequence goes on along the minus strand of CM042696.1, from coordinate 84,908,728 downwards.
TGCCGCGTTGACTCCGGTCCGCCGCATCGGCTCTCGAACGCCGCCTCGACTACCTCGACCATATCAACCCTACACTCGGGGCTCCGTCGGTCCCGCTGCAAGACTCGCTATGATCTTCAGCCGTGGCGACCAGCTACGGTCTTCAACTTCTTCAACTGCGCCAACTCTACCGTGCGACCCTCTACGGTCTTCGACTTCGGCGCCCTGCTGCGGTCTTCGACTCCAGTGACTCGGGGGCTCCTTCGGCTCCAGCGACTCCTTGCGGTCTTTGGATACAGCGACTCGGGGGCTCCCTCGGCGTCGATGACATGCTGCGTCCTTCGACTCCAGCGACCCGCTGCGATCTCCATCTCCAGTGACTCGGGAGCTCCGTCCGCTACGGAGACCCGCCGCTTACTTCGACTCCGACGACACTCTGTGGTCTTCAGATGAGGCGACCCGATGCGGTCTTCGACTGCTATGGCCCGTCACGGTCTTCGGATGCGGCAACTCGTCATCACCACACGACTCCGATCCGCCGCGTCGACTACGTCCGCAGTGTGACCCGCTGCTACGTCAACTACATGACCGCTGCACAACTCTCGACCGCCATGTTGACTACTCATCCGGTGTCGATCTCACGACCTGCTGCAGTCTTCGAATCTAGCGATTCGCTACGATCTTTGGCTCCAATGACTCGAGGGCCCGGGGGCTCCCTCCGCTTCAGCGACCCGCCGCGGTCTTCAACTTCAACGACCAGTTGTGGTCTTCATATCGAAACACTCGGGGGCTCCCTCGACTTCCGCGACCACGAGCCGCTACAATCTTCGACTTCCGCAACCCGTCATCGCCATCGGCCAGCGACCCGCTAAAGTCTTCGACTGCGGCTACCCAGTACAATCTTCGGTTGGTGGCGAGTCGCGCACTAGTGTCGAGTCCGTCCACCACATCGGCAGCCAACAAAGCTAAGTTCTCTACTTAATGTTGATTTCTTTCTTAATTTAATTGCACTCGATACACTCGGGGGCTGCGCCCTCTTCGAGTAACCTAATGTGTCGTCGACTCCACACACTCGAGCACCTCATACGCGACAGCCCGAGTAGCTGATTCTGCCTGATTGTCGGATCCTTGAACTCCGAGTACCTCGGCAATGTACTGAGACTAAGGGTAATCAGGCTAACAAAAAGGCCTAGCATACAGTGCAAAAGTGTCGACTCGATTGGCACCAGAATCATACTTTACTATCCAACATGCAACTATTATTTACAAGATACAAGTACTTCACAATTCTTAATGTTTTATGCAGCTTACAAAGATGTCGACTTCGTCGAGCTATTCTATCGGGTCCTCCAACAGGAGTCGACAAAACAATTGGCTACGACATACACTCAAGACCCGAGTCGAGTCCCTCCTCGGATGGTTGCATCGCTTGATGCTACACACACGCGACGTTGGCCGCGCACCTGACAGAAGTGACTGCGTTGACTCCATCTGCATCGTCGACTCACCCGGCTAATCGCCGCATAACTCCGCTACGTTGACCCCGACTTCATCGTCAATTCGAGATCCTTATGCATGAGACGCTTACCTCATGCACTTCTGGGTCAGTGGTTTCTCCTCTCATGATTTTCGACTACGGTTGCAAGATACAAGACTCGAGTCTCTGCCTGAGTCTACGACTTCGCCAGACACTCGAGGGCTACTCCAAACTGGACCACTGGTCGCGCACATACAAGATCCTCGAGTGACACTCTCTGATTCCTCACTCGAATCCACGATTCGACTAAGGACTCGGGGGCTACTCCCATAGGGAGCACTGGCTGCGCACCCGAAGAAATCTGTGAAGATATCCAAGCATCATAAAAACCCTTCACTCGAATCTACGATTCGATTGTGGACTTCGGGTTACTCCCATAGGGAGCACCGGAAGCACATTCGACTGAAACAAGCAACTAAAGACAACATCAGTTGCAAAATGTTTTTAGTCCCCACTCGAGTCTACGACTCGAATAGGCACTTGGGGGCTACTCCCATAGAGAGCGCTGGCCGCGCACCCTATGATCATTTTTGCTTGTACATCGTACTGTGTGTTAATAACATCCGCACTCGAATGCTATGGTGACTCCGCCTCATATTTTCCCTGCAAAGAGACTGCGTCTCCTGGGTCATCCCAATCATCTCCGCGATGACAAAAATTCGGATGCCATGCTTACAGCGTGAAGATAAGACCTGAATAAGGCCTGGCAACGCATCTGCTGCGCTCTACCAGAAATAATCTGTGCCTGCAGGTACGATGAATATGCCTTGACGGACGCGTCAAGTGCTCACATTACACACTGGGACTCGACTCTATAAGACCTCCGCGGCCTGAGTCGAATTACACTAGCACTTTTCCGAATTCGAGTCCGGGGACTCGAGTTTGAGTAGGTGGCGTTGTTTTTGCCCTAGAGCAATTAACTGGTCCCGATCCATCGAGCGCACCAGGCACATTTACCATCATCCCTATGAACTACTACAAATTCGACTGACCCGATGAACTTCTGGGTGAAGTGCTTCGCACTCGACATAACTGTCGACTCCGACATTCTAATGCAAAACTCAAGACTTCTAAGTCTCCACCCGAATCTACGATTCGCATGGACACTCGGGGGCTACTGACATGGGTATGCCCAATAGGCACTCGACTACAGCATACCTGGTGCGGTTCGACGGAAGGCCCACTCGACGAATTGCCAAGGTCCATGATGCCTATGACGGTTCGAGTGGTATGAAGCCCATATGGACACGGAGTCCCAAACGCACAAGACAAGGAAATCTCAATACTAGAGTTTGAATCTAACTTGTAGCCAACTCGTATTGGTACCTGAGACCTAGCCTCCTCATATATAAAGGCTAGGAGGGTCCAACGAGGAGGACAAGCTACGCCACAATAGATCTAGACATCGCGACTCCCACAATACACAATAGACAATAGATCTAGGCATCGATCTCTCGCACATACGCCAGATCCAATCTGCGCGACACCTTCATCGGCGACCTTGTAATCCTTCGGATCATTATCAATCAAGAGCAGACAAGCAGGAGTAGGGTTCTCTACGAGGCCTAAACCTGGGTAAACCTTGCGTCCCTGTGTGCTTGTTTGCTAGCCGTACCGAGATCTCCAGCGCTCCTCTCTTCTCCAAAACCCAAGTCCATAATATGGGTATTGATGAGTTAAACCCTCGTCAGGTTGTAAGTTGGGTAGATGATGGGTAACAATTCTGAAGAATAAGCCCTGGTATCAGAATAATTGAGCTACGATCATAGATTGTTGACGTTTTGGTGGACCATTCGCCCATAATTTCATAATAAAGCTTGAGGCTTTCCTTTCAAACAAGAAAACGATGACTGGAACTCGCGGCGGCGCGTGTTTGCCTCTGCTCGACCTCTCCACTCGCGACCGGGGTACATGTGTTCAACTTTTCACCTCTCTCTCTCCTAGGAGAAATGAGAAATCTATAGGTTTACATTCCCGGTCCTCCGCATAACCAGACAGTCCCTGGCCCGTGGGAGTCGGTGCACGGTGGCAGTCCTCGGACGCCTTCACGACCTGCGCAGCGACATGGTGATGAATATCACTGCCGGCTTGTCTACGGGCAGGCACCCACTCTCTAAACAAGCCAAGGTATCGATGTTGCCGCTGTCGCTGACTCTGTTTCTCCAACAGACACTGATCGCGTCGCCGGGAGGGGACATACTAGCTATTAGGGAACTCGGGACAGCCAATGATGTTGGTCATCGGCAGCAATCAGCCACCAGAACACATTTCCTAATTGTAAATCTGCATAATTTGCAGATCACCTTGGCTACAAATATCCTGGTACGTCTCATTCCTACGTGAGCAATATGCACTCATACAAATTCTAGTTTAATCACCGTGAAACTAAATGTGAAGATGTTTAATTTCGAGTAACCAAAACAGCAACCTAGCAAGCTGCAAAAATTGTATACCGAGCTACCCATCTTTATGTAGGCTTAGAAAGGCTTATCCTTATGTAGCTAGAGATGTGTGTGATATGTATTACATCACCAACCATCCATTTGTTACATGTCTCTTTATTAGCTATGACTCCTGCAACCTCATAAGAAAGCCAAGATACGATGATCAAGGAGTATTATCTGCAGGCATGCACTGCTCTAGATGCTCTTTACAATCAAGGTGATACCACCCATAAAGAAACATATTTTATTTGTGATAAAATCTTCTAAATTGATACCGTTCATTAAGAGGCATACTTTTCGCAAGTTTAGTGTGCATATTCAATGATATACTAAGAAATTTTCTTCTTGCCAATGGAAAAGTAGTTTAGGAGTGAATTGTAATATAACCATTATCTGGAAAGTGAATCAAACTCGGCAAATTGCTTCTTCGAAATCGGAAATTAATTTGGGCATGAAATGCGCTTGAAATTAATTGATAGTGTTAACCAGGTTAATTTTTCGTGCCATATTTTACTCCGTAGTTCGGAGTTGGGACAGTGTGACAAATTATACTATGGGGCGCGTCCAAAGCGCCATATGATACTAACATGTGAATTTGTAGCAATTCTAATTTCTAGTATGTTTAACACAATTAGGGAGGTGATGGCCATAGGCACATTGTAATATAACTACCAAGGATGGCGAATAAGGTGACCCAAAATGAGATACGAAAATGTATTCAACCAGCACGTATAGTGTCTTCGGTAGCAAGTTTTAACGTATTCAATATTGAACAAGAGGGGACTAAACAACAAGTTTGAATGTCAAATATGTTAGAGTTGTATATGTGTGTGTGTATGTACCGGTTTGTAATTGGGTTTGTAATTCCTTGTTGTACAAGTTGATCCACTAATATAAATTAATGCCAGCCGGTTGGGGCTAACCACGGCAAATAATTCTTTTTGACTTGGTATCAGAGCGAGCCGACCCGACCTAGGGTTTCAACCCGCACCCAGCACTTCCGCCGCCGCCGTCTTCCGCCGCCGCTGCCCCTGCCCTGCACGTGCCGCCGCCGCAACCTCTCAGCGTGATGTCCTCCTCCGTGTTGTCGCTCTCCACCGCCGGCGCGTTGGCCTCGCCATCCTCCCCATCCATCCCCGCCGGCGCCATCATCTCCGCCCCCACCGGCCACAACACCAACACCATCACGGTGCGCCTAGATCGCACTAATTTGCTTCTTTGGAAGATGCAGGTCGTCCCCAACATCGCCGGCCAGGGATGGTACGGCTTCCTCGACGGCTCCTGCGAAGCGCCTCCGGCCACGACCACTGAAGGAGAAGGTGCCAACACCGTGACCAAGGCTAACCCGGACTACGCCCTGTGGTTCTACACGGATCAGCGCGTCCTCAGCATCCTCGTCGGATCCATGACGGAGGAGATCCTCGGCCACCTCGTTGGCCGCACCACTGCGTCGTCCGTGTGGGCGTGCCTCCTGTCCATGTTCTCGGCGCAGAACAGGGCGGGCGTGCGCCAGATGCGGCGTCAGCTCACGACGCTGCGGAAGAACGACCTCACCGCCGCCGCCTACTTTCACAAGATGAAGGGTTTCGCGGATGCCATGGCCCAGGTGGGGTCACCTATCAAAGATGACGAGTTGATCGACTACATCGTTGTCGGTCTCGGGCCTCACTTCGAGTCCCTCCAGCACTCCCTCACGGTGCTAGCCTCCCCAGGCGCCGACAACCTCAGCTTGTCGGACTTCTACTCCATGATCCTCTCCTGCGAGTCCCTCACGGAGCAAAACGCCCTCACCCCTGAGTTCTCCACCTCCGCCAACGTCGCGGCGCGGCAAGGCGATGGCCGTGGAGGGGGCCGCCCCTTCGCCGACACCAACAACAATGGCGGCCGCTCCGGGGGTCGCCCTACTGGCCAGCAAGGCGGTGGCCAGTACAACGGCGGCCAGCAGCAGCAGGCCTCCCCGTGGCAACCGCTCCCATCACGGGGGCGGTGGTGGTGTCAATGGCAGAGGCGGCCAGGGCAATGGTGGTGGCGGGCGCAACAATCGCCAGCACGATTGCCCCCGCTATCAAGTCTGCAAGTACTGGGGGCATGAGGCTCTCCAGTGCAAAAATCGCTTCAACCAAGCATTCCAGTACGAGGACTCCCGTGCTGGCAACTCCGCCGCCTACCAGTCAGGTCATAGCCAGCCATGGATCTCTGACACCGGCGCCACCGACCACCTCACCAATGACATGGGTCGGATGAACATCCAGGAGCGCTACAACGGCACGGATCAAGTGCAAGTCGCCAACGGTGCAGGTTTGTCTATTACGCATGTTGGTCACTCTCGTTTACCTGGTTCATCATCTCCCATTGAGCTTAAAAATATTCTGCTTGTCCCTGAACTTAGCAATAGTTTGCTCTCCGTCCATCGCCTTGTTTCCGACAATAAAATCTTTGTTGAATTTCATAAATTCTTTTTTTGTGTCAAGGACAAGGTCACGAAGAAGGCTCTTCTTCGCGGTAGGAGTCGTGGTGGTCTTTACCCTCTCCCGTTCAGCCGCGCCATAGGTTCTGGGCATCGCGCGTCTTCCGGCGTTCGGCTGACTTCCGAGCAGTGGCATCGGCGTCTTGGTCATCCGTCAAATCAGATAGTTCATAATATTGTTAGTTCCAATAATTTGCTATGTTCTTCCAACATTGAGGCTTCCGTGTGTGATGCTTGTCAGCGTGCTAAGAGTCACCAATTACCATACAATTATTCTACTCGTGTTTCTACATCACCACTTGAGCTTATTCACTCCGATGTTTGGGGTCCTGCTTTGCCCTCTTCTGGGGGTTTTAAGTATTATGTCGGTTTTATTGATGACTATAGTCGCTATTGCTGGATTTATTTGATAAAAAATAAGTCTGATGTTGAGAACATCTTTTATACCTTTCAAAACCATGTTGAGCGTCAGTTAAATGCTAAGATCCGTTCTGTTCAGTCAGACTGGGGTGGTGAGTATCATCGCCTCCATGCTTATTTTCAGCGTACCGACATCGCTCATCGTGTGTCTTATCCACATACGTCTCAATAAAACGGCATAACAGAACGCAAGCACCGTCATCTTGTCGAGACGGGTCTAGCCCTCCTAGCGCACTACTCGCTGCCCCTTCGGTTTTGGGATGAGGCGTTCGCACTCCTCGCTGCCCCTTCGGTTTTGGGATGAGGCGTTTCTTACATCTTGCTATCTTATTAACAGGATGCCCACACCGGTCATTAACCATGCTACACCCGTGTTCCGACTCCTGAATATGACTCCCGAGTATTCGTTTCTCCGCACGTTTGGTTGTGCATGTTGGCCTAGTTTACGTAAGTATAATTCACGTAAGCTTGAGTTCCGCTCTCGGATGTGTGTTTTTCTTGGGTATAGTCCCATGCATAAAGGCTACAATTGTCTTGATCGCTCCACTGGTCGTATTTACATCTCTCGTGACGTTATTTTTGACGAGACGGTGTTTCCCTTTGCTACTCCTGGTGTTACTGTTGATGTATCTAAGCTCCTTCCAGTGTCGTTTCCATCTTCTGAACCAGTTACTCAGAGTACCGACACGCATAGTTATGACATTACCTTGTTACCGGCTAATGCACCTGGTTTTGTTGTTAGTTCTCCTGTGCAGGTTCCAGCAGTGCCCCCTTCGCCGATCGACGTCCAGGCACCTGCAGCGTCACCGTCTCTGCATGCCTCGGCCGGCGCACCAGGGCCCGCCTCGCATGCAGAACCCTCGGCCTCCCCTCGCGCCGACTCGGCTCCGGCCTCCTCCCGCGCGGACTCGGTCCCGGCCCGCGACCAGCGTGCGCGCTCCCCGTCGCCTGCGCGGTCGCCGGCATCTACGCCGCCCGCCTCTCCGGCTCGTGACGGGTCGGCCTCCTCGGCCCGTGAAGGGCCTGCTCCGTCGACCTCACCGTTGCTCGCGTCACCACCCACACCTCCTGATGCTGATGCTGTACCGCCTCGGGTCATCGTCACGCGGCAGCGTAACGCTATCTCCTGTCCCAAGGTGTATCGGGACGGCACGGTTTGGTATGATCCCTACCGTCGTCGTGATTTTATGGTGGAGCCTGCGTCTCATCGCCCCGCTCTGTCCGAACCAGCATGGCGAGCTGCTATGGAGGCTGAGTTCGAGGCTCTTCAAGCAAACAAGACTTGGACCTTGGTTCCTCGTCCACCGGGCACGAATATTATTGGCAGCAAGTGGATCTTCAAAACAAAGTTCCGTCCTGATGGTTCAGTTTACAAATACAAGGCAAGGCTTGTGGCTAGAGGTTTCACACAACAGTACGGTATTGATTATCATGATACTTTCAGTCCTGTGGTTAAACCAGTCACAGTTCGCCTAGTACTTTCTCTTGCTGTCTCTCGTGGATGGTGCCTTCGTCAGATTGACGTAAGTAATGCATTCCTTCATGGTTTTCTTACTGAGGAAGTGTATATGCAGCAGCCTCCTGGTTTTGAGGATTCGAGGTGTCCCCAGTATGTTTGCAAGCTGCAGCGTGCTCTCTATGGTCTCAAACAGTCGCCCCGTGCCTGGTATGCACGTTTGAGTGACAAACTTCATCAGCTTGGTTTTATTGCTAGCAAGGCAGATACTTCTCTGTTTGTCTTTGATCATCAGGGAGTTGTGATATATATGCTCGTGTATGTTGATGATATTGTCTTGGCTGGATCATCTACATCTGCTATTGAGAAGCTGGTTGCCACTCTTTCGGATTCTTTTCCTATCAAAGACCTTGGGCGTCTGGAGTATTTTCTCGGGATTTAGGCTGCTTACACTCCTAAGGGTATGATATTGACACAGCACAAGTATGCTCTTGATCTCTTGCACCGGGCCAACATGGAGCTATGTCGGCCGGTTTCCACGCCTATGTCTACTTCTGATAAGTTGTCTCGAGATCAAGGTGAACCGCTCAGTTCTGAGGATGCTTTCAAGTACAGGAGTCTTGTTGGGGGTCTACAGTATCTCACCCTCACCCGTCCTGACTTGTCGTTTGCTGTCAACAAGGTGTGTCAGTACTTGTCGCAGCCTACTACCGCTCATTATGAGGCGGTCAAGCGCATCCTGAGGTATATCCGAGGTTCCGTGTCCACTGGCTTGCGTTTTCGGCGCTCCTCGTCTACGGGGTTGAGTATTTTCACTGATGCGGATTGGGCTGGCTGTTCTGATGATCGCCGTTCCACTGGCGGTTTTGCAGTTTTTCTTGGTCCCAATCTTGTGTCTTGGAGTTCCCGCAAGCAACCGGCGGTTTCTCGCTCCAGTACTGAGGCAGAGTATAAGGCTTTAGCCAATGGCACCGCAGAGGCTATGTGGATACAGTCGGTCTTAAAGGAGCTGGGTGTGTTTCTCTCCCAACCTCCTGTTTTATGGTGCGATAATATTGGAGTTACGTACTTATCTGCAAATCCAGTGTTTCATGCCTGCACGAAGCATATCGAGGTTGATTTTCACTTCGTGCGTGAGAGAGTTGCTTTGGGCATACTCGATGTTCGGTTCATCTCCACCGATGATCAGTTGGCTGACGTGTTCACGAAGCCGGCTACTTAGCTCACACTTCGACGATTTAGTTCCAATCTCAACCTTGTTCACGACGGTTTAGATTGAGGGGGGTGTTAGAGTTGTATATGTGTGCGTATATGTACCGGTTTGTAACCGGGTTTGTAATTCCTTGTTGTACAAGTTGATCCACTAATATAAATCAATGCCAGGGCTAACCACGGCAAATAATTCTTTTTGACTAAATACGTCCAAATAACAAGTCTAGTACGATAATGACTCCACTTTATGCAAGGAACATCGAAGCAACTGCCGGAGACCTCTAGAGCAGTTTTGGACTTATGTACTTTGTGTGAAAGGTTGATGAATCTTGTGTATTTAGTGACATCCACGGATTGCTTGGTTTTACTTGGCAAATTCTGAATCTTCGTTACTTAGTCCTGTCTAGTGGTTTTTCTAAGTGCTTAATTTTCTTGAGGTCTAAGTTTTTTCTTTTTTCACTGGTACAAAGGTCTGCTAGAAAACCAGAGTGTATGGGCCGGATTAAAAGATATGCATGCTGGTTCTGCCTATGTATGCTCTTCTCATGAGCACAAAACCCAAATTGCATTCGGTTAAACAGGAGGCCAGAGATGTAGGGAGAGACAAAGGGATGTCCACTATTTTCAGATGTACAGTAACCCAAAATGCTCCAAACTATCTCTTCGCCCAGTTTGAGTTTAGAGATAGATGCCCAGGCTCGGCCAATGTGTACTGTAGAGGCATTCAGCTCCAGTGGCATGTGCAAACGATAGCCCGTAACAAGTCTGCATTAAAAAAGGTCACAAGTCTAATAAATACCAATTGTGTAAGCATATCCTTACTGGTATGGAAATTAAATAGCAGAATACACATTGATCCAAGGCTAGTGAAAATTTGCGGATGAAAAATGTAATAACATGCAGGGACTGAGACTAAATTTGAGCATTTGGCGAGAGTGAAACGGTGGTAGCAGCACCTTGTCACAATCTCGCGAACATCATAGACGGGCAGTATCCCAATAATAACCTTGACAGTATGAATAAACTGGGGGGCATGTCATATTTTCACGCTAATAGAATAAGAATAAAAATAAGAACTGTGGATTTGGCCATGGAGATTGGAACAATTAGAGTTGTTTTTGAGACAGACTCGGAAGTCCTTGCAACGGTGCTAAATCTGCATGTGGACCTGATTTTTTCCAGGCTGGCAGTTCCATTGCATTGGACAATTTGAAGATTCAGTTAAGAACCTGGTTTTCGTTTACTGAAGTTTGTGCGTGTATACGTGAAGCCATACCCGTGCAAATCCCAGCCCCGACCCGGCCTGGCTGTCGGACTTCAAAATCAGGCCCGAGCCTAGCCCGCCAGGTGCACAAACGTTCGGGCCTTCGGGTCGCGGGCCGGGTTTCTCCTTGCTTTGCGTTTTCTCTAGGCCCGAGCCCGGCCCGGCGGGCTTTTTTTGGGCCGGCCCGGCCGGCCCGGGCTGCCCATGCCCAGATATACGTGAAGCTAATAAAGCAGCGCATGAGCTTGCTAGGATTGGTAATTCATGTAATGCTAATGAGGTTGTTAGGATTGATAATTCATGTAAGATGGGTAGATGATGTACAGATTGGTGAAGTTGTGGTAGACCATTTGTCCATAATAATTTGATAATAAAGCTTGAGGCTTTCCTTTCAGAAAGAAGACTATGAATGAACCTCCGTCGATGTGTTTGTCTCAGCTCGACCTCTCCACATGCGACCGGGGAGGAGCTGTTCAATCTTTCACCTCTCTCTGTCACTGGAGAAATGAGAATTCCATAGCTTTGCATCCCCGGTTCTCACCATAACGTCTTTACACCCTGTGTAGCCACATCCTGAGGAAGAGCACTATGGGATTGCCTTATGAGAAGGCACCCACTCTCCAAACAAGCCAAAGGATCGGTGTCGCTGCTGCCGTTGACTCTGAAGTCACCGCGCCGTGGAGATGAGACAAACTAGTTGTTAGGGAACTCGGGACAACCAATGGTGTTGGTCATCGGCAACAATCAGCCACCAGAACACATTTCCTAAATGTAAATCTGCATAATTTGCATATCACCTTGACTATAAATATCCCCATACATCTCATTCCTTTGTGCAGCATACACTCATTCAAGAACCCATATTTTATTTTAATCACCATGAACCTAAATGTGAAGACGATGTTTATATTTATAATTGCCAATAACCAGTAGACAACATCGCAAGCTGCGAAAAATTATATATCAAGCTACACATCCTTATGTAGCCCTTGGAAACGCTTATCCTTATGTAGCTAGATGTGTTTGATAGGTATTACTTCACCATCCATCCATTTGGTGCATGCCTGTTTACTAGCTATGACTCCTACAACGTCACAAGAAAGTAAGATAAAATGATTGAATATTCCAGATGCTCTTTTACAATCAAGGTGTACCACTCATAATAACACATATTTTATCTGAGATAAATCTTCTACGTTGATATTAAATCTGTTCCATAATGTAGAATATTTTAGCAAACTAATTTAGTTTTCCAAAACGTTCTACATTACGGAACGGAGGTATGACCATTCATCAAGAGATATAATTTTCGCAAGTTTAGTGTGCACGGAACCACCGTGATAACAAAAGAACCAACCCCTAGGTAGAAAGGGAATCAAACTAAGAAATTTTCTTCTTGGCAATACCAGAGTAGTTTAGGAGTGAATTGTAATAGAACCATTATTTTGTAAGTGAATCAATTTCAGCAAATTGCTTCTTGGAAATGGGAAACTGATTGGGGCCCGAACTGCCCTTGAAATTAATTGACAATGTTAACCCATTTAATTTTCCGTGAGTCAAGTTATACTACGGGTGTGTTGCGGCATGCTACCGACGTAGAGAGTGCCATACCATACTAACATGTAAATTCATAGTAATTTTGATTTCTAGTATGTTTAATGAAATTAGGGAAGTGACGGCCATAGAGACATTGTAATAGAACCATCAAGGATGGCAAATAAGGTGACCCGAAATTAGTGTCGAAAATGTATTTGACATTAACATCATTCAGTTAACCTACATTTTTGGGTTTTTATATGGAACAAAGTGCAAAATTACCAGACACTTTCCATATTAACCAGTGCCGCTTATCTCAGGTTCGCATTCCGCAACTTTGTGGACTAATCTGCACACCAAGTGTAAGTTCTGAGATCAACAGTGTATATGAATAAAAAAACGCAAAAGCTGCACGCTTTGCAAAGGGGCTCATGCAAGCAAAGGGTCACACACGTCAAAGTAGTGAGCCTTCACCTGCCAATACACTCCAGTCGGCTCGCAGTTGGCGCATTCTAGCGATCGGATTTTGATCCCTGCTAGGGACGAATTTTTGGAATTCTAACGCCGTCTCGCTTCTACTATATCAAAAAAGTTTCTAGTTCCTCCTAGCACTGTTTAATTTTTTTTAGAAAACCCCCACCACCATCCAACAACATGAATCGTTGCGGGTGCGATCGGAACAACCAGGGCATGCGTAGAGGTGTCGTGCCACCATTAAGCAGCTGGCAAGGAAGGGTGGGGGCCGTCAGAGCGGCTCACGAGGCGGCGAAAGACATTGGATTGGTTGGCCTTGTACCATGTAAACTATAAAACATGTATGAATTGTGGGGAATAACACAACCCTCTTTTTTTAGAGCAACCACGTATTTTATTAATAGAAAATCAAGTTACATGAGTAAACAAACATGGAAATTAAAAGGCAGACCAGAAGAAAACAGATATCCTCAAAAACTTTGTAGAAAACTATTCCTAAAATTTTCTGGACATGCTGAAGCTAGCGGACGCCACCAAACACCAGCGTCGCCTAGACGTATGTTGGAATAGACGCTGAGCCTCCACTATTGCCGGATCCAAGGAAGCACTGTCGCCCAAAGCTCTTCGGTTTTTTGAATATCAATATACACTCTGTGGTAAGCTCTAATTCTCAAACCAGAACTCATGATATTTTCATTGGAACTTTTCCTTCGTCTTAATGATGACTTTACCTTTCTTAAATCTTTCATTTATATGTAAAGATTGTGAAAGCAGATTTCAAAGGCGAGGAGGTCATTAAGAGGACTATGCTAGTGATGGGCCGTGATGTGAAACAACTTGAAGCTGCCGTGGAGAGGCGTAACAAGTTTAGATCATTATCAACAACTCTGAAAGATTTTATCTGGAATAGGTACGAATGGAAATAAAAACATGCCTGGCAAAGATAATCTTAACATTTTGTAAAATTTCTGCTTGTGTCCAGCGCATGACAACACGCATTTGTTGCGTAGGCAGCAGCAGTAGTTTCATCCAAGAAACTGAAGGGGGCAGTTCCTTCGATATGTTCCTTGCATGAAGTGAAGTCATTATCGTATCAGACATTATTCAGACTTGGTACCTTTTGACGTATTTGGCATTGAAACTTGTGTTTAGTCGCCTCTTGGGATATCCATTTGTGCCCTTTTTATCACGACTTATATAGTATTTGTGAAGGGTTGATGAATCTGTGTATTCAGGGCCTCCCACCAATGGCTTGGATTGACTTGTCAAATGCCGAATCATCATTGCTTAAATAGTCATGTCCAGTGTTTTTTCTACTCCCTCCAACCCATATTAGTTGACTTGAATTTGTGTAGATTCGGATGTATCTAAACATGTTTTAGTACTAGATACATCTGAATCTAGATAAATCCAAGTCAACTAATATGAGTCGGAGGGAGTACTTTATTTTCTTCATTGCTTACCTTCTTATTTTGGCACCGGTACAAAGGTCTACCAGACAACCAAGAGTCTATAGGACAGATTGAAAGACATTACAGTCAGTTAAACGGGAGGACAGGGATGCATGAAGAGACAAAGGCAGGTCAAGGATGCCTGAATATCTGCAGTATCTGCCATCACAATCATAAATACCTGGCACATGTGGACTGATATGGAGATTAAACAGCAGAACACGCATTGATCCAAGCATTTGGTAGGCTGGTGAAACCTCTAGCGCCAAAGGAAAGTAAGTTTCACTATGGAGCCAACATGACTGGAACTTTCGTCGCTCTTTTCGTCTCTGCTGCTCAAATTCGTAGCCTTGCATCCCTAATCCTCCTCGTCAGGCAGTCGCTGGCTGGTGGAGTCTGCCACGGTTGCACCGCCCTCGGACATTCTTCATGCCTTCTGCAGCCACGTGGTGCCGTAGTACACCGTGCTGTGACTTACGGGCATACACCGGCTCTCTAAACCAGCCAATGGATAGACCCTGCTGCTGCCGCTGACTTTGTTTCTCCAACCAGCAAACTCGCCGTGTCACTGCGATTGGAAACACCGGCTGTTACAGAAGTTGGGACGGAGATCAATGGTGTTGGTCATGGGCAACAATCCACCACCAGGACACATTTTCTTTAAGTAAATCTCCAGAACTTGCAGATGGCCATGACTATAAACATCCCGATACATCTCATTCCAATGTGAGCAGCATGCACTCGTGCAAGCGACCCGTATTCCAGTTTAATCATCGTGAACCTAAATGTGAATACGATGTTTATATTTGTAATTGCCAGAAACCAGTAAAGCAACCTAGCAAGCTACGGAAAAATTGTATATCGAGCTACACATCCTTATGTAGCGCTTGGAAACACTTATCATTATATAGATAGATGTGACTGATATGTATTACTTCACCAACCATACATTTGTTCCATGTCTCATTACTAGCTATGACTCCAACAACGTCACAAGAAAGCAAGATAAAATGTTCAAGGAGTATTATCTGCTGGCATGCATGCTCCAGATGCTATTAACAATTAAGGTGCTACCACCCATAAAGACACATATTATATCTGAGATAAATCTTCTACATTGATACTCCCTCCATACCGGATTATTGGGCTAATAGGGATTTTAGAGAGATACCGGTAAATTAGGCTAATTTGAGCATTAATTGTCTGATTTACTTCCACTAGAATTATTCCAACCGTTTATTGTAGAAAAACTGACCAATGCATCACTACAGGAAAAAAGCTCGCTGCCGTGCGTTGCAACTTTGCCGTGAGCCGTCACACGGCAAACAAACCTTTGCCGTGAGCCCGCCGGCAGGACCCACGGCAACGAAACGACACACGACACGGAGAAAATCCCCTCACGGCAACGAAAAACCTCACGGAAACAACCATAAGAAACACACGGCAGAGACAAAACGCTCGGCAAAGAAAATAAAAACGCACGGCAAAGACATCTCACACGGCAGCGCGGCATATTCGGCCCCCTCCGTGTGGATATTCCCCTGCAGAAGAGTCCACCGCTCCGCTGTCGACGGAATGGGCAACGGAGGGGACTAACGGAGCGACTTTGCCGTGCGCTCACGCTTTACCGTGAGTTGTTTATTTTTAACTAAATATAGTATTAGAATAAATACAATTGAAGAGGAAAAGGGATCTTTGCCGTGCGCTCACACACGGCAGAGACGGCTTTGCCGTGAGTTGACACACGGCAAATCATAGATTTAATTTAAAAAAACACAAATAGGCCTATGTGGGATTTGAACTTTGGTTGGCAAGGTTGCAAAGTATAGGCTCTGCCAGTGCGGTAAGTTTAGGTAGTTGATAAGAGTAGCTATGGAACCTTTTTGTTGTACTGTCTCTGCTCTTTGGCGTGAGTAGGTACACGGCAGATACGTCTTTGCCGTGCGTCCTAAAGAGATACCCACGGCCCAGGCTTTGCCGTGAGTTTTTTCTCCATTTTCTTCTACCGTTTCTATTAATTTCTTTGTTTAAGTTACTTATATCCTGGGAAGGGGGACACATGCACCCGGGGACTAGGTTTTGTATGTTTCAACATAGCACCACACTTTCATGCATGTGCTAGGGCCACATGCAAGTCCTTGAGGTGTTTCGATGCCCCGGAGCGCGGTTTTCTGTGGAACCCTGACCCGTGGGCCTCGCGTCGTCTACCCCTAGACTTTCTTCTGACGGGGGTAGCCCGGTGTAGCCCTCTCTTGTTTTGTGTTTGTTTAGGTCATAGGATGATGTAAAACCATGTTGGGTCACAAGGGGAGTGACAATATCCTACTCTCTAGTGCCGTAACGGGGACTTTCCCCCTTAGACGAGCCAGGAACCCTTGCTTTTAGGTTCTGATTGCATGCTCGAAGGGGACACATGCACCCGGGGACTAGGTTTTGTATGTTTCAACATAGCACCAGACTTTCATGCATGTGCTAGGGCCATATGCAAGTCCTTGAGGTGTTCCGATGCCCCGGAGCGCGGTTTCCTGCGGAACCCTGACCCGTGGGCCTCGGATCGTCTACCCCCTAGACTTTCTTCTGACGGGGGTAGCCCGGTGTAGCCCTCTCTTGTTTTGTGTTTGTTTAGGTCATAGGATGATGTAAAACCATGTTGGTTCACAAGGGGAGTGACAATATCCTACTCTCTAGTGCCGTAACGGGGACTTTCCCCCTTAGACGAGCCCGGAACCCTTGCTTTTAGGTTACAGTGCATGCCTGCGAAGGGGGACACATGCACCCGGGGACTAGGTTTTGTATGTTTCAACATAGCACCACACTTTCATGCATGTGCTAGGGCCACATGCAAGTCCTTGAGGTGTTTCGATGCTCTGGAGCGCGGTTTCCTGTGGAACCCTGACCCGTGGACCTCGCGTCGTCTACCCCCTAGACTTTCTTCTGACGGGGGTAGCCCGGTGTAGCCCTCTCTTGTTTTGTGTTTGTTTAGGTCATAGGCTGATGTAAAACCATGTTGGGTCACAAGGGGACTGACAATATCCTACTCTCTAGTGCCGGAACAGGGACTTTCCCCTTAGGCAGCAGGAACCCTTGCTTTTAGGTTACAGTGCATGCCTGCAAAGGGGGACACATGCACCCGGGGACTAGGTTTTGTATGTTTCAACATAGCACCACACTTTCATGCATGTGCTAGGGCCACATGCAAGTCCTTGAGGTGTTTCGATGCCCCGGAGCACGGTTTCCTGCAGAACCCTGACCCGTGGGCCTCGGATCGTCTACCCCCTAGACTTTCTTCTGACGGGGGTAGCCCGGTGTAGTCCTCTCTTGTTTTGTGTTTGTTTAGGTCATAGGATGATGTAAAACCATGTTGGTTCACAAGGGGAGTGACAATATCCTACTCTCTAGTGCCGTAACGGGGACTTTCCCCCTTAGACGAGCCCGGAACCCTTGCTTTTAGGTTACAGTGCATGCCTGCAATGGGGGACACATGCACCCGGGGACTAGGTTTTGTATGTTTCAACATAGCACCACACTTTCATGCATGTTCTAGGGACACATGCAAGTCCTTGAGGTGTTTCGATGCTCTGGAGCACGGTTTCCTGTGGAACCCTGACCCGTGGGCCTCGCGTCGTCTACCCCCTAGACTTTCTTCCGACGGGGGTAGCCCGGTGTAGCCCTCTCTTGTTTTGTGTTTGTTTAGGTCATAGGATGATGTAAAACCATGTTGGGTCACAAGGGGAGTGACAATATCCTACTCTCTAGTGCCGGAACAGGGACTTTCCCCCTTAGACGAGCCCGGAACCCTTGCTTTTAGGTTACAGTGCATGCCTGCAAAGGGGGACACATGCACCCGGGGACTAGGTTTTGTATGTTCCAACATAGCACCACACTTTCATGCATGTGCTAGGGCCACATGCAAGTCCTTGAGGTGTTTCGATGCCCCGGAGCACGGTTTCCTGCAGAACCCTGACCTGTGGGCCTCGGATCGTCTACCCCCTAGACTTTCTTCTGACGGGGGTAGCCCGGTGTAGTCCTCTCTTGTTTTGTGTTTGTTTAGGTCATAGGATGATGTAAAACCATGTTGGGTCACAAGGGGAGTGACAATATCCTACTCTCTAGTGCCGTAACGGGGACTTTCCCCCTTAGACGAGCCTGGAACCCTTGCTTTTAGGTTACAGTGCATGCCTGCGAAGGGGGACACATGCACCCGGGGACTAGGTTTTGTATGTTTCAACATAGCACCACACTATCATGCATGTTCTAGGGCCACATGCAAGTCCTTGAGGTGTTTCGATACCTGAGCTGTTTCTGGAACCCTGACCCGTGGGCCTCGGATCGTCTACCCCCTAGACTTTCTTCTGACGGGGGTAGCCCGGTGTAGCCCTCTCTTGTTTTGTGTTTCTTTAGGTCATAGGATGATGTAAAACCATGTTGGGTCACAAGGGGAGTGACAATATCCTACTCTCTAGTGCCGGAACGGGGACTTCCCCCTTAGACAAGCCCGGAACCCTTGCTTTTAGGTTACAGTGCATGCGTGCGATGGGGGACACATGCACCCGGGGACTAGGTTTTGTATGTTTCAACATAGCACCACACTTTCATGCATGTTCTAGGGACACATGCAAGTCCTTGAGGTGTTTCGATGCCCTGGAGCGCGGTTTCCTGCGGAACCCTGACCCGTGGACCTCGCGTCGTCTACCCCCTAGACTTTCTTCTGACGGGGGTAGCCCGGTGTATCCCTCTCTTGTTTTGTGTTTGTTTAGGTCATAGGATGATGTAAAACCATGTTGGGTCACAAGGGGAGTGACAATATCCTACTCTCTAGTGCCGGAACAGGGACTTTCCCCCTTAGACGAGCCCGGAACCCTTGCTTTTAGGTTACAGTGCATGCCTGCGAAGGGGGACACATGCACCCGGGGACTAGGTTTTGTATGTTTCAACATAGCACCACACTTTCATGCATGTGCTAGGGCCACATGCAAGTCCTTGAGGTGTTCCGATGCCCCGGAGCGCGGTTTCCTGCGGAACCCTGAACCGTGGGCCTCGGATCGTCTACCCCCTAGACTTTCTTCTGACGGGGGTAGCCCGGTGTATCCCTCTCTTGTTTTGTGTTTGTTTAGGTCATAGGATGATGTAAAACCATGTTGGGTTACAAGGGGAGTGACAGTATCCTACTCTATAGTGCCGGAACGGGGATTTTCACCCTTAGACGAGCCCGGAACCCTTGCTTTTAGGTTAAAGTGCATGCCTGCGAAGGGGGACACATGCACCCGGGGACTAGGTTTTGAATGTTTCAACATAGCACCACACTTTCATGCATGTGCTAGGGCCACATGCAAGTCCTTGAGGCCACAGGCGCGGTTTCCCTCACGGAACCCTGACCCGTGGGCCTCGGATCGTCTACCCCCTAGACTTTCTTCTGACGGGGGTAGCCCTCTCTTGTTTTGTGTTTGTTTAGGTCATAGGATTATGTAAAACCATGTTGGGTCACAAGGGGAGTGACAATATCCTACTCTCTAGTGCGGAGCAGGACTTTCCCTTAGACGAGCCCGGAGCACTTGCTTTTAGGTTACATGCATGCTTGCGAAGGGGGACACATGCACCAGGGGACTAGGTTTTGTATGTTTCAACATAGCACCACACTTTCATGCATGTGCTAGGGCCACATGCAAGTCCTTGAGGTGTTTCGATGCCCCGGAGCGCGGTTTCCTGCGGAACCCTGACCCGTGGGCCTCGGATCGTCTACCCCCTAGAGTTTCTTCTGACGGGGGTAGCCCGGTGTAGCCCTCTCTTACTTTGTGTTTGTTTAGGTCATAGGATGATGTAAAACCATGTTGTGTCACAATGGGAGTGACAATATCCTACTCTCTAGTGCTGGAACAGGGACTTTCCCCCTTAGACGAGCCTGGAACCCTTGCTTTTAGGTTACAATGCATGCCTGCGAAGGGGGACACATGCACCCGGGGACTAGGTTTTGTATGTTTCAACATAGCACCACACTTTCATGCATGTGCTAGGGCCACATGCAAGTCCTTGAGGTGTTTCGATGCCCCGGAGCGCGGTTTCCTGTGGAACCCTGACCCGTGGGCCTCGGATCGTCTACCCCCTAGACTTTCTTCTGACGGGGGTATCCCGGTGTAGCCCTCTCTTGTTTTATGTTTGTTTAGGTCATAGGATGATGTAAAACCATGTTGGGTCACAAGGGGAGTGACAATATCCTACTCTCTAGTGCCAGAACAGGGACTTTCCCCCTTAGACGAGCCCGGAACCCTTGCTTTTAGGTTACAGTGCATGCCTGCGAAGGGGGACACATGCACCCGGGGACTAGGTTTTGTATGTTTCAACATAGCACCACACTTTCATGCATGTGCTAGGGCCACATGCAAGTCCTTGAGGTGTTTCGATGCCCCGGAGTGCGGTTTCCTGCGGAACCCTGACCCGCGGGCCTCGCGTCGTCTACCCCCTAGACCTGTGGAACCCTAACCTGAACAGGGAGTCCCCCCTTATATAAGTCCAGAACCATGTCGTATACACATTGTCACAACTAATACTAACAAATATACACTAAAAACTTAAACTAATTTAAAGAATAAATATAGTATTAGAATAAATACATTTGAAGAGGAAAAAGAAAAGGAAAAGGGCTCTTCGTCGTGTGCTGACACACGGCAGAGACGGCTTTGCCGTGAGTTGACGCACGACAAATCATAGATTTAATTAAAAAAATGGCCCAATCCAGCCTTCGTTGGATTTGAACTTTGGTTGGCAAGGTTGCCAAAGTATGGGCTCTGCTAGTGCGGTAAGTTTAGGTAGTTGGTAAGAGTAGCTAGGGAACCTTTTTGTTGTACTGTCTCTGCTCTTTGCCGTGAGTAGGTACACGGCAGATACGTCTTTGTCGTGCGTCCTGAAGAGATACCCACGGCTCACGGCAAAGGAGTGCCAGACCCTATCCACTAAGCTCGCGTGGGGCCACGCCCGCCCCTATCCACTTGCGCGACCACACCTTTCTCAGCTCGCCCTCGAGCTCGAGCTGACCCCGAGTCTGCCCCCGGCTGCCGCCACGCACCCCTATCCGCGTTGCCGCCACGCACCCCTAACCGCGCCGCCTCCCCACTGCAGGCCAGTCCTGCCCCTGCTCCCTTCGCCCCCGCCGCAGCCCCCTCCCCCCGTCCTACCGCCATGGCCCTCCTCCACCGAGCTCTCTAGGGCCGCAGCCCCCTCCCCCGTCCTACACACCCCTAACCGCAGCCCCCTCCCCCTGGCTTCTCCCCGTCCTCCACCGAGTTGCGCTCACGGTGAAAGCCCCCTCCTCCACCGAGCGGCGGCGGCTTGGGATGCCCGCTCCTCCATCGAGCGGCAGCAAGGCGCAGGTACGTACTAGCTTTTTTTCATTTTTTTCCAGTTAGCATATATTACTAGTATGTTGGATTTATTAGTACTAGTTCTAGATAGTGTTGTAGGTGGATTTAATGTAGGTGGATTTAGCACGTTAGGGTAGCAAAATGGATATAGTGTTGTAGGGTAGTACATTAGGGTAGCAAAATGGATATAGTTCATTAGGGTAGCAAAATGGATATAGTACATTAGGGTAGTACATTAGGTGGATTTAGTACATTAGGGTAGTAAATTAAGTAAATTAAAGTAGGTGGATTTAGCAAAATGGGTATATAGGTAGATTTAGCAAAATAGATACACTACATGTGGCATATTTGGATGTATTTGGTACAATGTTAAATGAAGCTAGCTAGTGGACACTAAAATATATGTGGCATATTTTAGTATATTTCGGTAAGGGCTCCCCGACCCTGAACAATATATGTGGCATATTTTGATGCAAAAAAAAGAACTAGTGGACAATAAAATGGATATGTGGAAATTTCAATTAATAAACTATTCTTCTTCGTGCAGGATATCTATTGAGTTTGAGGGTGGGGCTGTCGACGGCATAGGGCATTTTGCGGGAGGTTCACTGATCTTCTTCACCTCTCGATCACGCTTTGAGGGTAAAAATCTGTTCTCCTCTCTTGTACCTAGGGTTATTTTCATGTCTAGATCACCAAGTTTGTCGGGTTACCTAGGCGTCTCTTCCCGGCCGTAAGGGTTACGCGGATACATATGCATTAGTGGTCTCGCATATTATATAACCGTAACTCTTACGGAATTTATCTGGATAGCCGACGGATGCATAGTTGGGTACGTTTTCTTTGTTCTACTTCGGTCCGCGATAGGATTTCGGCAGCGCCTCCCCGTTGTTCTTCGGATGCACATTCCTCTCGGCATTTTGTCGAGACGTGTATCGGGAGAGCATAGGGGAGGTGCTGCCGAAATTCTGTCTTGGATCGGTGTAGAGCAGGGAGAACGTACTTAATCTACGGATCCGTCGGTTGCTAGGACCCTCTTTACCTATTAGAGAGATAAGTGTGTGTATGGCGTAAAATCTATGTTTGCTAAAATTAACCAAACTAATACCGGATTTATTTAATGTCATGATTAATTGAAATATATGTCTGTTTTCGTACTAATTAGAGGATGGAGAATCGTGACTGGATGTACGATGGCAGAATCAGTCAGTAGAACTATACTCAGGAATGGGGAGAAAAGACCGAGCAGTTTGTGAACAAGGCTTTTAATATCTCTAGCAGACCGAGAACAGTATTTTGCCCTTGTAGAAAGTGCGCTAACGAAAAACCACAGGATAAGGAAACTATGAGTACTCACTTGCTCAAGTTCGGCTTCACACCGTTCTACCAGACTTGGACTTTCCATGGAGAAAAGTTATCCAAACGTGCTAGGATGGAGGTGCGGCAGATTCAGCCTAGGGGAGAATATGATACTGGGTTTGATAAGTGCTTAGAAAACATGGCTAATGGTAATGTGCCTGAAAGCCCTCATGTAGAGGCAGAGACACCTCAGGATGCGGAGACAAGTGAGGAGCCGGAGATAAACACAAAGAAGTACTACGAGGCTTTGTTTGCTTCGCAGAAACCCCTACATGTTAATACAGATGTAACCCAATTAGATGCCATCGCTCGCCTTATGGCCTTCAACTGCCACAGGAACTTGTGCAGAGATGGGTTCGATGAACTTCTGGCCGTCGTTGGTAGCATTCTGCCGAAAGGGCATCTCTTGCCGCAGAACTTTTACCATTCACCCAAATTACTTAGTGACCTTAAGATATCATCTCAGCAGATACATGCTTGTCCAAAGGGATGCATGATATTCACAAAGGAGCACGCCGACACAAATTATTGCATCCATTGCAAATCCTCTAGGTTCTTTGAGGTTGACCCCAATGGTGATGGTCAGAAGAGGCAGACTGTGGTTGCGCAAAAGATCCTCCGGTATCTTCCAGTCCTACCGAGGATCCAACGGCTCTTCATGCACGAAGATACTGCTCAACAGATGCAGTGGCCCGTAGAAGGGAAAAGATACCTCGACAAGATGATACATCCGTCGGATGGTAGTGCATGGAAGAACTTTGTCATTAAACATCCACTGAAAGTCAGTGACTCGAGGAGCGTAGCAGTTGCGATATCAACCGATGGGTTTAATCCATATGGTATGTCGGCTGCAACATACAGTTGTTGGCCAGTGTTTGTTATTCCCCTGAACCTCCCCCTGGCGTCTGCATGAGATCAGAGAACATGTTTGTGTCGATGATAATCCCAGGGCCGAAATACCCGGGTAAGAACATGAACGTGTACCTGGAACCGCTAGTGGATGACTTGCTTTGTGGCTGGGAAGGTCGCAGGATCCGAACATATGACGCAACAAAGAAGGAGCACTTCGATATGTATGTCTGGTACCACACATCTCTACATGACCTACCAGCACGTGCTTTGTTCTGCGGGTGGTGTACACATGGGAAGTGTCCTTGCCCTGTGTGCAGGCAGGCTGTGACTTTCTTCTAGCTTGATAAGGGAGGCAAGTATTCATGCTTTGATGAAGCTCGACAGTTCCTTAAGGAGAATCATAAATACAGGAGTGATAAAAAAGTTTTAAGAAAGGCCGTGTTGTCCATGACCCGAAGCCACTTCTCAAGACCGAACATGAACTCAAGGCTGAGTTAGAAGCTCTCTAGCCTAGCCCCGATGGGAATGGTTTCTTGGGATATGGGGAGACACACCAATGGACCCACAAACCATGCTATTGGAAGCTTCCTTACTTTGAGGATCTCGAGCTCCCGCATAACATTGATATAATGCACACCGAAAAGAATATTAGCGAGGCCCTTTGGAGCATAATCATGGACACTGAGAAGATGAAGGATAACATCAAGGCTCGGATTGATCAAGAAAAATGGTGCGATAGGCCAAAGTTGAATATGTAGCCACCTGCTGGCGCCAAAAAAGGGTGGACTAAGCCAAAGGCTCCGTTCTTCCCAACAAAGCCCCCAAAAAGGGAGATCTTCCAGTGGATCGCGCAATGTTTGTTTTTCCCTGATGGGTACGCAGCCAACTGGATGAGGGGTGCGAACATGCAAACTTTGCGAGTACAAGGGCTCAAGAGTCATGACTACCATGTATGGCTTGAGCGAATAATGCCGGTGATGATTCGAGGCTATGTCGATGAGGAGACTTGGCGAGTGCTGTCGAGGTTGAGCTTTTTCTTCCGCCAGATTTGTGCTAGGGAGTTAGACACCAAAGTGGTTGATAAGATACATGAACAGGCACCCGAGTTGCTTTGCGATCTAGAGAGGCTCCTTCCGCCAGGGTTCTTTAATCCGATGCAACATATGATCTTGCACCTCGCGGAGGAGGCTCTAAAGGGGGGCCTACATGAGGATGTTGGCAGTTTCCGCCTGAGAGAGAAACAAAGAAGCTTCGTGAAAAAACAGGCAATAAATGCAAGATCGAAGCATGCATTGCGGAGGCAGTGGAGGTGGCAAACTTCACCACTAAGCACTATGAGGCCAACATTCCCACAAAGCACAACCTAGTCCTTCATTACAATGCCGCCAACACTGAAGATGTACCCAAGCTTAGCATCTTCGTAGGGCTTGGTGGCAAGTCAAGTGGCTCAAAGAGGTACACAACGAATATACATGAGGAGGACTAGATCCATTCATATGTCTTGAACACCATGGAGGAAGTGAAGCCATACATCGAGTAAGTGCTCACCATTTAGTTATTCCTAGAAATTCACTCGTATGTGGCTAACTCTTCCTGTTTACATTGGTATAGACAATTCACTCATAAACATTGGAGGTATACCCACAGAAATCCCACCCTAGAAGAATCTAAGGATCTTTTCGATAAGGGTGGTGGTTTCGGTTTCATTAGCTGGTTCTATGGTTTGGTACTATTCTATCCAACTTTGCTTGCACTGCTGACATTCATTGGTCATTTTTCGTTCTAAACTTATCGAGGACCGACAAAGAGATGAATCCTGAGCTAAGAAAAATTGCCAGGGGCTTTAACCATTCCGTCCGCACGTTCAATGCTTATGACGTGAACGGGTATCGCTTCCATACCCATGAATACACAACAAACCGGCCCAACCGGAAGACAATAAATAGTGGGGTGGTATGTAAAGGTGATGATGGACTCCATTACTATGGAAGAGTCGAGGGTATATACGAGCTGGATTACGGGTTTGACAAAGGGTTAAATCCCGTCGTATTCAAATGTCATCGGTTCGACCCACGTCGGGTGAGACGGGATCCTGAAATTGGATTGGTGGAAGTTGAAAGAAGCTCCGTTTATAAGGGAGAGGATGTGTACATTTTGGCTACCCAGGCCTTCCAAGTATACTATCTCCCATACCCGTGCAAAAACCCGGCAAAACGTCTACAGGGATGGGATGTTGTGGTGACGGTACCTTCACGCAATAGGCCGCCCCCGCCAAACAAGGATGATTACCACCGCGTAGACCCCTCAACAAAGGATGCCAAGTTTTATCAGGAAGAAGGGCTCCCTGGTTTTTTCACTGTTGACTTGCCGGCCGATGATGACATGGTCGTAGACGATGAGCAAGAAGAAGATGCGGGCATGGAGGAAGACAATGCAGAAGATGAAACTGAGGATGTCCGTGACAAGCAAGACGTGAGTTTGTTGGAGGCGTTCAAAGCAGACATTGACCTCGATCCAAAGGGACCACCTACAGGTTTCATTGATGATTATTGGTGCAACGAGCCTGATATTGATGACGAAACATGTGGTCCCGTTACTAATGTCGACATAGGCTTCTAATCTATTTAGTATTGATAACTCTATGTAATAGTGATTGTCGAGCTGGTTTATTTGTAAGAACTATGTGCTTACTAATTTTCATCTATTTACATTATTGTTGCTTTCACTAATTTTCATCTATTTACATCATTGTTGCTTTCACTAATTTTCATCTATTTACATCATTATTGCTTTCACTAATTTTCATCTATTTACATCATTGTTGCTTTCACTAATTTTCATCTATTTACATCATTGCATACTAATAAACTACTCTTTTCATTGTGTTTGCAGGTGATTGAAACATGACAGGAGGAAAGGGCAAGGGCATTCGAAAAAAGCTCAAGGACTTGGCGGACATTGTGACGAATCCGAGTGGTTCGAAAAAAGCTTCAACATCAGCCTCGAGACAGCGTGATAGTCCTCCACCGTGCCCACCCCAGCGGCGTGGGAGGAAGGTTCCTAGCCCCCCCCAGCCGAGGATGAGGAGGATGCTGATGACGCTGAGGAGCAGGAGGAGCAGGAGAGTGAGGAGCACGAGGAGCAGGAGGAGGACCAGGAGTACGAGGAGCAGGAGGAGGAGGGTGGGGAGGACAGGCAGGCGGAGGACTTGGAGGACCACTCGGAGGATGAGGGGCTGGGGGGTCTACCGTTTGAGGCTGACGGCAGCCTAGTTTGGGAACCGCCAGCGGAGGAGTACGTGCCACCCTCCGAAAATTTGAAGCCACGTGACAAGAAGTCGTATAAGCGTGGGATAACGAGACTCCCTAGGATAAAAACGTGGCCCTGTAGCCATGTTGTTCTCGTGCCCGCTGGAAAGAGGTAAATGCTGATTTTGGCTTTTCATTAACGGAATTTCATCACTGTCGAAATTTTTATCACATACATACTAATTATGGCTTTTCATTGTGCAATTCGTTCACGTATGAGGATCCTAATCAAAAGGGTGGACGTTGCTACGCGAACATCCTTGGAGGCCTTCTTAGGCACAATTTCCCTGGGCTTGTCGATCTCCCAGGTGGTGGCGTCGACGTAGCTTGGACTTGGAAGCACTACAGCTACGCTCCGCATCTAGACACCGATTGCGACAACATGCAGGAGGTGGTTGTACAGCTTTTCTGGGTATGTGATTTTTAACGTCTCAGCATTCTAACACTCCGAGGTTGACACTAGTTGCACTAATGGCTTTGGTCCCTTGTTTACCTATGTGCATGGTTTTAGCGCTACTACACGAAGGCTGCTGGTCGTGAAAGGCAGTGCAATGCGGTCCTACACGAGATGTGCAAGAGGAGGGTGACTGGCATGCACTACGAGGCACGTGTTCAGTGCATCCGCGACTGGCATGCCGACCGCCGTATTTGGATGACTAAGGACGAGGCTTGGCAAACGCTCATGGCACCATGGCAGTATCTGCAGGTAGTTGCCATTCTGTGTTATTATTTTCTTGACCGCCATGCAGTTTCTATTGTACTAATGGGTGTACCTTGTGAATGTAGAACCCTCCTCGGTATGTCGGTAGCGACAGACGCTGCTTTCTAGCGATGGTAATGTGGTGGACGTCCCCCCAGTACCTCAAGAAGCACGAGGAGGCAAAGAAGAGGCAGGAAGAGATGGGAGGTGGATCACATATCCAAGGCAGCATCCCCCTTGCCCTTCACATCCAAAGAGAGGTGAGCAAATGTTTCCTTCATTCTTTGCTTTCACGTGATTGTTTAATCCGCAAGGGTGTCCCCCTTCACTTAATTACATGTTCTCTTCCGCAGGAAACTGCAACAGGCGTGAAGCCAAGCTTATTTGGCCTCTATCAAAAGATGAAGACCAGGAAGAAGCCGCATCCTAAGACAGGGTCCATGTGGGTCAACGATGTATCCGAGATCAAGTGTGCAACATACATCACGGGGTACAAGTAGAAGCACGACGAGGACTCCGATCCACTCACTGAGGAGTTTGACCCTGAGGTTGCGGTGCTGGCGGGAGAAGGCCTGAAGCATGGCCGCCTATGGATTGGTGATGGGTCCGTCGACCTAATGACCGTTCCGTCTCTACGCCAGGCCCGTAGTGGTTGTAAGAGTGGCGGGCCTCAGGTGCAGACCCGCCCACGGGCTTCGGATATAGCTATGGACCGCTTACGGGTATGTTCTTCCTCGGTCCTCTACGCTTAATTACATGTTTTCTATTGCAATGTTAATGACATATCGCGACGACACAATGTAGGCGGAGATGGAAGCAAGGGAACAGAGAATCCGAGAGGAGTCCCAACAGCGGCAGGCACAACTGGAGCAGCAACTTAAGGAGCAGCAGATGATGAGCTGGTTTATGAACCAACAGCTTCTGACTGCTGCACCGGGGAGTATTCCTACTCCTCCTTCGCCTTCCCGTGGGTAAGTGGTTAACTTAATATCTCCATCTTATGTTATCTTGTCTCATTGTTTAATGGTCGTAATATTTCTCCATGTTGTAGTTGCCCGGGTACTTACCAGGTGGGTCGACGAGTGGATCGAACGTGCCGCCCTTCCAGGAACAGCCCAGTCAAAGCCCGATGACTCCTCATACCCTCGCCAATCCGAACATCATCCGGAGCCTGACGCAGTTTCCAGGTGAAAACATGTCACTTGTAGAATTTCAACTCGAAGATGCAAAATTGTAGCTATGCCACTTGTAGAAAATGTAGCAATCTCATGATTTTTCTTTTAACCGTGTATAGGAGAAGGACACGGAGGAGACGGAGAAGGACATGGTTAGCTACCATCAAGGTTAGTTCTCCTAATTTTGGGTTCAAAATGTAGCCATGCCACGAGACTTGTAGATTATTGAGCCATGCCATGTCACTTAGCCAAACTTAGCCATAGAGAAACATAGCCATAGAGGAAAACATGAACTTTTCCATAGAAATAGAGTTTGTAACTTGTATATTGAATTTACTCTCATGTGAGCCACTTGTAGAGGTTTCTAAGTTTCTCGTTTGATCATATCTAGTGTGGCATGTGAATCTTATGTATTTGCTTTTGATTTTGTAGGAGGAGTCACTCTGGAGGTTGATCTTCACCGTTTGTGGCCTACATGTTGACTATATGTTCCTATGGAGTGAGGGCTTGTGGTTGGTAAACTTGTAATATTGAAAGATCAACTTGTGAACTCTATGTGAACATGTGAAGCTATTTTGTGGTGTGTTTGATCTATTTGTGGTGTGTTTGATGTATTTGTGCAAAACTTTGGTTATATGCATGCATATATGCTCTTGTGATGCCACAAATGTTGGCCTTTATATATATATATATTTATTTATTTGAAATTTGCAAATGCAGAAAATATAGCGAAAAGAAACAAAAAAATGCAACAGCTCCTTTGCCGTGCGCATGCACACGGCAAAGGACATTTTGTCACTTTGCCGTGGGCATACACACGGCAAAGGAGACACGTGGAGCCAGGCTGTAGCATCTGGCACGCCGGGGTGGTGGCTCTAGGCGTTTTGCCGTGCGGAAGGGAGAATAACACATAGCAAAGAAGAGCACACGGCAACACGCGAGGCACATGGCAAAGAAAAGCGCACGGCAACGCGGTAGACACACGGCAAAGTAAAGCGCACGGCAACGCCGTAGACGCACGGCAAAGCTGAGGCTCACGGCGAAGACTAACGCACGGCAACGCGGTAGACGGAAAGCAACACGCAACGCGCGCGCCGCCGACCAAAAACCACGCACGACGGCAAAAGGGAGGCTCACGACGCGACGGGACGCACGCAAAGCGGGCGCGCGCGGTAAACGACAACGACGGCGACACCCAACGGCACGCCGCGCTTGGCACGATGCCCGTTAATCGCTTTTTTTGCCGGGCGCAGGCAAACAAAGAACAATGCAAAGGTCTTGGTGTCTGGTCCAGGTTTCACGGCAAAGTCGCTTTCAGCCCCCCAAGGCTGCCGTCCACTCTTTGCCGTGGGTTGACTCACGGCAACGGCTTTGCCGTGTCTTAGCATGTCTTTGCCGTGTCTTTCTGATACACGGCAAAGGAGAAGATTCCTGTAGTGCATGTCACTAGTTTCTCACGGGAAAGGACGAAAGAGGGTCATGCATGGC
The DNA here is from genome assembly GCA_023614405.1 of Avena insularis. NCBI lineage: Eukaryota > Viridiplantae > Streptophyta > Magnoliopsida > Poales > Poaceae > Avena > Avena insularis. The sequence continues at coordinate 84,878,251 of CM042696.1, read as the reverse complement.
TTCTAATTTTAATTACCGTATCAATCAATGCTAAACTATTCTCTATCTCTCTTTTTTATAGCCAATCGACAATCACTTAGGTCCTAGCGTTTTGCTAATTTAGCACAAAACCCTCCCTGAGGGAGTACCATTCATCGAGAGACATACTTTTCGCAAGTTTAGTGTGTGTATTCAATGAAGCCACGGCATCCCCGCGAGAACAAAAGAACCAATCCTAGGTAGAAAGGGGACCAAAGTAAGAAGTTTTCTTCTTGGCAATAGCAAAGTATTTTAGTAGTGAATTGTAATATAACCATTATTTGGAAAGTGAATCAAACTCAGAAAATTTCTTCTTGGAAATGGGAGATTAATTTGGGGCGTGAACTGCACCTGAAATTAATTGACAAGGTTACCCTTTAAATTTTTTGTGCCATATTTTACTCTGCACTTGAGACATTGTGTGAAGTTATCCTACAGAACGTGTCGCGCCATGCCAGTAACATTGAGAGCGCCATAAGATACTAACATGTAAATTCATAGTAATTCTGAGTTCTAATATGTTTAATGTAATTAGGGAGGTGGACGGCCATAGACACATTGTAATATAACCACGAGGGATGGCGAACAAGCTTAAGGTGACCCGAAAAATTTGTTTGACATTAACATCATTCAGTGAACCGACATGTACGGTAAGTACTTGATTTGTCCTTGCGTGGACATTGACATGTTCTACCTAGGCTACACTATGCTCGTGACATTCTCGAAAACCTCGCAAAGAGATGGACACAATTACACAAATATCATGAATTGCACCATCAGCCGGAACATGTGTTGAGTAAATAAGGTACGAGAGAAGATGTCTTCGTGAAACCTCACACAAATACACGATTAAAAGTTTGAGCGATTTTAATGTTCCTTTGTTTGCAGTTTGACACGAACTATACAGTGGTAATAAGCAAAAGTGTCAAATCTATTGTTCTTTTTTAATTAGAAACAAGATGCGCACACCTCCCAGATTCATTGATCGTGCCAAATTCCCACCGAATTGACCTGTGTTTAAATGTGAACGTCAAGATTTTAACCGTAAAAGGTGAAGCCGTGCGCCCTCAGCTGTACGACCATGATTGTTCTAAATTCATTATTTCCTTATGTATTTTTTCACTATTCTATCATGCTGCCAAATCAGGTTCTACAATATATCTGTCATCATAGATTAATTATGCATAAGTATCTGAATATGAATAGTTAGTAGCACTTTCCGATCAGAAGATTGGAAATATCAAAGTCAACTGAGAGATCAGCAGTTAAGTTTTCTTTTTTTCCATTAGAAAAAAACGATGTTGCATCTGATTCTAGTAAGAGAGGCAAAGGGATACGAAACACGTTACAGGGTAACTGCATCTAGATTTGGTACTGAAATGTCGATCGAGAGTTGCCCGGTGGAAGAAGAAAGGAAATTAGCTGAAAGATTCTGAGAAAGCCCAACCCGTCTTTTCCTTCTCACTACCACATGACTTGGCCGAGAAGCCTCTGGACCGCAGCTCACATAGAAAAGCTCGAGGTAGCTCGCTCATACTGGCTAAGGTGGCCAGGGTAGCATGGACCCAGACGTCGCGTTACGCCTGGAGATTGCCGCGGTGGTCGCGATGGCGCTGCTCATCGTCGCCGTGGCCGTCTTCACCTCCGGCGGCGCCGCCTGTGAAGGATCCGGCAGCGGCAACGCAGCAGCCGGCGCGGTGCACACCACCGGAGACGTCGAGAGCGCCATTGGTGACGTCATGCTCATGACGTACGAGCAGCGGAGCAGGCGGCCACCTACAAGAAGAAGGACAGCAAGGAGAAGGCGGGGGAGCGTTGCGCCATCTGCCTGTCGGAGTACGCTGAGGCTGGCGAGCTGGTGCGGGTGGTGCCGGCGTGCGGGCACTTTTTCCACGCGGAGTGCGGCGTCGAGCGGTGGCACCAGGCGCGCCGGACGTGCCCGCTCTGCCGCGGTGGGCTGTGGACTCCGCCGAGCTGCTGCCGAGGATGACACGGCCGGAGTGCCCGCCGATGTGGCCGCGGAGGACGTCTCCTTAGTTAGTTTGTTTAGTCAACACGTATTTCGTCCATCGTTTTCGATAGCCGAGCATGAGATTTATAGAGAGCTCTTTGTTTTTGTTTTTGACAATTTAAACTCACTTTTATTCATTGCAAACCAATATTACATCGTCTAACATAGATTGATAGATAAATCCCGGAGGATCATCCATCCAAAAAGAGAGCTCTGTGTTTCTTCTACGTTCGGCATCTGTAAGGGATGAACTCCATTACGCCTGTCTTGCAGCGCGACCGGCTCCGCATTGTGCGATTAGCGCACGCTTTGGATGCGACGACGTGGGCTGAATCACGTCGCACCAGACCGGCCGGCTCACATTCAGACATTCTGCCGCCCTATGCACCTGTCGCGCTACTGTGGTTTCTAGTGTAGTGTCAGGTTGGGATTCAATGAACTTTTTACAAGACAACTCTGTCAATTGTTAACAAGCTTTGCCGTTACTTACATGAAATAAAACCGATCGCAACGTACATAGCATTAACATCAATCAACTTCTGAAAGGAAAACGCTGCGGACCTTGGCACGTTCAAAGCAATCAAGCTATAATAATTTTGCTATGCCTATTCGTCACACCAGTCGCAAGTGGGAGAGGAGTCAACGAAGAAATGATAAGAGGGAATCTCTATATACTCTCTTCCATGTTACAATATAGTGCATAATGATTTTTAAATACGTGATTTGACGCATAGTTGACAACATTAAAGTTTCTCTTGATTGTGATCTTGTAACTATTACAAAATATTGTATGCTATGTATCAGAAAGCTAAAAAAATTGGACAACCAAAACACTCAAATTTGAACGTCAAGGAGGAGTTCCAAGAGCAGGCGCACATCAAAGGAGGAGTCAACTACTCCATTGACACGGACTATACTACTAATTCTACGGATCAACACTAGTTGCTCATGGTCTATGGACTTCAATGAGCAGGAGTCAGCCAAGGTAGCACAATCCTCGAACGGTCTTCACACCCTGCGCAGCTACGTCGTGCAGAGCATCACCACACGCTATCCTAGAGGCAGCACCGGCTGTATGAACCACCCAAGGGACAAACAGTGCTGCTGTGACTCGGAGATGGGTCAACCTGGCCGTTAGGGAACTCGGGGCGGAGACAAGATGGTGTTAATCATCGACAACTATCCCACTTCCTAAAATTAAATCCGCACAAGGTGTATATGACCTTGACCCTAAACATCCTGATACATCCTATTCCTATCCGAGAAGCATGCACTCTCAAGCAACCCGTACTCTAGTTTAATCACGTGCCTCTTAAAAACGGTGAGGTCATCGGCTCAGGTTTTTTCCCGTGAAACCACCAAACTGGTCCAGTTTTTGAAACTACTAGAGGACGCAATTGGGCAGTAAAAAACCTACTGGTAGTAGAAGGCTTCCTTTCGTCCCAGTTTTATGAAGATGTCTATATTTCCAATTTCTAGTAACCAATAGAGGAACCTAGCAAGCTGTGAAAACATATATATCAAGCCACACTTACATGCCTCATTACTAGTTATGACTCGTACACCATCGTTAAAAACCAAGATATAATGATCAATGAGTATTGTCGGCAAGCATGCAATGCTCTAGATGCTCTTTAAAATCAAGGTGCTACCACTCATAAAGACACATATTTTATCAGAGATAAATCTTCTATATTGATAACATTCATCAAGAGATATACTTTTCGCATGAATACTGTGCATATTCAATGACGGCACGACACCAAGATCAGGACAAAAAAACCAAGCCCTAGGGAGAAAGGGAATCAAACTACAAAATTTCCTTCTTGAAAATGGCAATGCAGTTTAGAAGTGAATTGTAATATAACATTAATCAAACTCAGAAATTGCTTCTTGGAAATGGGAAATTAATTGGGGTGTGAGCAGCACTTGAAACTAATTGACATTGTTGACCCATTTAATATTTTGTGCCTTATTTTACTCTTCAATTGAGATAGTGTGTCAATTATATTATCTAGCGCATCACGGCTCACCTCTGACATCAAAAGAGCCATAAGATACTAACATGTAAATTGATACTAATTTAGATTTTCCGGATGATAGCCTACTGCTTTTCAAGGTAGAGACGGAGGTTGCAGAGAGAGTTCAAGAAGTTCCACTGCATTGGGTCGTATGGGCCACTGTGAGGAGGGGCCCATGGACCAAGGCCCATGGGCAGAACTAAGAAAGCAATGGGATTGGGGCGAAGCTATGCATATCGAAGAACCTGAACAGAGGACCCTGGCAAGGGCGGACGACCTCTTTTTCCTCCCTGGTCGTACCTCCTCCTTATTCTACTAGATCCTTGTCATCTTCAGAAAATGTCACAGATCATGGGTGGGAATTGTTAGTGCATGAGGATACCACCAACTACAGACGTATGGCTAGTACATTACAATATTCTACCACACCAAATTTGAGAAACATGATCATTAGAGCATGAGGATACCTACTGTTTGGATGATGTTTATTAGAACATGATCTACCTTGCCTAGTGCTATTTCAGATGTTGATTGGGCAGGTTACCTAGATGATCGTCGGTCAATTGAAGTCTTTGCTATCTGTTTGGACCAAATATTATTTCTGGGAGCACAAAAAGAAAGCTACAGTCTCTAGATCCAACACTTAGGTCTAGTATAAGTCCCTTGCAAATGCTAACACTCAAGTAATTTGGGTAAGTCTCTCCTTGAAGAACTTGGAATCAAGCTAATTCAACCACAATGTTTATGTTGTGATAAGTTGGGTATCACATATTTGTCAGCAAATTTTGTGTTTCGTGCAATGGGTAAACACATCAAGATATATTTTCACTCTGTTAGAGAGAAAGTTCTAAATAAACTGTTGGAGATTGGATGTGTTCTTTTGAAGGATGAAGTTGCAGAAGATTTTGAAAAATCTTTGCTAGTGCGCAACTTTGAAGAATTTATGCAAAATTTCAACTTTGCCAAGTTGTGATTAAGGGTATATGTTAGAAATAGGATTAGAGTAGGTTTCCCTTCCTTATATGAGTCGGTTTGTAAGAAGGTTGTTTCTATGCTATGCCGCGAAGCTTTGATCTATATAAATGAAAACCGTCGGCTCGGTAAACTAGTATATGTGGTGATGTAAGTAGGCTATGTGACATGTGCCAAAGACCGTTTCCTAGAGTAAGTAGGCTATTTGGTGCTGGTATTTGTGATGATGTAGTATTCTACCACTAGGGAGCATACTCAGTTGATATATCATAAACGTACAAAATCAAAATCTAATGGCGTGATCGAAGTTAAGTGTTATTCGGCGTCTCACGGATCATATACTCTGAGCTCCATCCAAACTAGTACTAATAATTCACCGTTGCGTAGCAATACCTGTACAAGTACAAACAATTGCACCAAAGGCAACACGCAAAGCACAGCTCTCGACATGCTACACATAGCCGGCCAGGTATAGCCTCCTCATACTCTGTCTTGAGGACAAACATCAGGTGCGGGTTTTTGGACTTGTCAACCACACGAGATTACTGTCAGCGTCAAGTCAAAGACAAGCTTCGACCATGACGTCGTTGCAGCTCAGCAAATCCCTCTCGCCAGGGACAAAGACAAGGTTCGTCACACGATACTTGACACATGTGGCTCTTTCTATCCTGATGTCTTTCATTCTCAAAGATCTGCATTTCACAAAGCAAGAGCTATGGGAAAATCTGTATGTTCCATTGGGAGTGTCAGCAGAGTGAAGATGAGTTGGGGATAGAGGAAGAAGCCTGCGTGCTTATATGGATACATTGGTGTTGGCGAGTTAAGAGATGTTATGATAATATGGTATGGTAGGTAGACTGGTAAGATGTATACATCGGTGATCCGCCCGGCGCTGGACTGAACTGGAATTCCCCCAAGAGACAGGGAACATATAAAGCAGGAACTGAACAACGGATCCTCTTATTCCTTCCAGAGCTTACACAACTTATTAGTTTAAGATTTTCATGATCCAAAGCAAAAAAAACACTTTGCACCTCCGGTCATAGGAATCTGTTGCCGGTTGGCAGTTGCTCTGCACGAGAAAGCATCAGCTAGCCGGAGGCATCCTTATTATATACAGAGCTGCATCATGCCTTGCACATCTGCCGTTGCCCCCATACGCGCATACATTCATTCGGAGCTGGGCCTCTTCTTTCGTGGACTGGTTACGCCGGGGACGCAGGATGATAGCGGAGTGTGCCGCGGAGGTTACATGAGAATTATCAAAATTACATAGAATGATACTGGACTGGTTACATGACAATTATCAAAATTTACAAATAATAATCTCATACTTGACCCTTGCGCTACAAGGCTGCTCGGTCAGAAATGTTAGAGTTCCACATGTAAGATCCACATTTCAGTGTATAAACGCATAGGGTATGGGTATACTCACGGTACGATGCTATACATGTGTCCCGCCCATGACTTAACAGGTAGCGTGCAAGTATAAAAGTGTGTCCTTACTCTGCCCATTCAGGTACGATACTCACAGTACTGTGAGTAAAATTGTCATTCTTAGTGCTAAGTCGGGAAAAGTATGAAAAAGAATGTTCTTGGTCGTGCAGTGTGTATGATAAACTAGAAGGGATCTCCCATTTCTATGTCATCTTTAGAAAATATCACAGACATGAGGGAGAATTGCTAGGGAACGAGGGTAGCACTGATTAAATAAGTGTGGTTGTGTGGATTAATGTATCGACTCTCACGGACCTGATATCTTTTTTATTTTGTTAGCAAAATATTTACATGCTCCTAGTAACCTGCATTGGACTACGGGCAAGCAGATTTTGAGATACATCAATCAAGCACCATGTGTTGCACGGACTTTCATCAGATCAAGATTCACTTTGGTTAGTGCTTTTTCAGATGTTTATGGGTAGGTTGACTAGATGATCGTTGGTCAATGGGAGATTTTGCTAACTTCTTTAGACCAAATCTTGTTTCTCATACCGCAAAAAGCAAGCTACACTCTCTAGATCTAGCATTGAGGCAATGTAAATGCTACAACTGGAGTAATTTGGGTAATACTGCATTCCTGAAAAACTTGGAGTCAACTTACTCAACCATCTTGTTTATGGTACGATAATTTAGGTGTCATGTATGTATCTGCAAAATCACGAGTTTTATGCAATTGCAAGACTAAACACATCGAGATATACTTTCATTTCGTTAGACGGGGTTCTAAATAAACAGTTGGAGATTTCCTTTGTTCCTTGGAATGAACAACTTAAAGATGGTTTTACAAGTCCTTTTCCAAATAAGTGCGCAACTTTGAATAAGGGTTACAAAAACATAGTAGGTATCCCTACTTTGTACAAAAACATTCTGTCTAGACGCTTCCATCTACTAGTTTTTTAGTTGCGCCCACACGAAGCACAGTTCTCGACATGTGTAGCACATAGTCGGCAGGGTAGCCTCCTTGTAGATTATGTCTGGGTCTTTGGGCATCTCAACCACACGACCGACACAAGACTATTGTCAATGTCGAGAGAAAGGCACACTTTGACCATGAAGTCATTGCAACTCGGTTGCAGCAAACCCCTCTCGTCAGGTCCAAGTGCACGGCTCGTCACATGGTGCTTGTCAGGTGTGGCTCTTTCTATCATGATGCCTTCCATTCGCAAAGCTCTACGTTTATAAGCAAGCCCATAAATTTGTTCCTATATCTCATAACTATCGTGTGAACTGTATAGTCTATTTGCGAGGATTGAGGGTGAAGATGAGTTGGGGATAGAAGGAGAAACGTGCATATTTATAGATACATAGGTTTTCAAGTTAAGAGGTGTTATTATGGTAATATGGTATGGTAGGTAGACCGGTAAGATATCTATACATCTTATAAAGCAAAATCATACTAACTACAGTTAATATTAGTCTATATCTACATGAAAGCCATCTGTATCATCTACTTCATTAGCCAATCAAATATCGAGATCATTCCACTAATATTTATTAAGAATAATGTTTATTTACATGCAAGCTATCCACATCACCTCGTCTAATTATCCACATCATCAATAATATACAACAATTTCATATCAATTAAATTTAGCATCCCGACTATTTTTATGAAATGAATGTTGATTTTTTATAAAAAACTCCATGTTTAAACGTAATATAGCATTTCATTTACACACAATAGGGTTTTTAAAAAGATGTCAACAGCAACAACGCCGCGCGGGTATCCTTCTAGTATTATAAATAAACTTTGTTCCAAAATATAATGTGTTCTGGTAGGCTACTTTAATAATCTACCAAAACCTACTGAGTCAGTGCATTGGTGACTAGTGGCGCCGGCCGCCGGCTGCTGGGACTGAACTGGAATTCCCGCATAGACGGGGAACGCAGAAAGCAAGAAGTGAACACCGAATCCCTCTTATTCCTTCAAATGCTTACACAGCTTTTTAGTTTAAGCTTTTCATGATCCAAAGCAAAACCACTTTCCATCTCCGGTCACACGATGTGCATGCATGGGAATCTGTCGCTATGCACGAGAAAGCGGAAGCTAGCGCTATATACAGAGCTGCATCAAAATATAATCATCATGCCTGCACATCTGCCATTGCCCCCATACGCGCATATATTCGTTCGGTTTTTTTTTCAAAAGGGGAACGCTGCCCCGGCCTCTGCATCAATAGATGCACACAGCCTTTTTATTGCATCGTTCAAATGATTTTAAAGTTTTACAATCATGGATCAGAGAGGGTCGAGACATGTATCAACCATCGAAAAATAAATAGTGTAAGAAAACTATCCATTTTATAGTCTGTTAGTATGCTGCCACCCAGTAGCCTGGAAATAGAAATCCTGAGCAACCGTAAGCAAGAGGTTACAACCAGCATCCATAGGTTCCAGCTGATCCTCCGGGAGCAGGTAGGCCCATTGTTGAATCCAGTGTGTTGCCATCCGAATAACCTGCAAAAAATTAGTACCGTTCTGTTTGTTAAAAATAATATTATTTCTGGACCTCCATATGGACCAACATAAAGCTGAAATGCCAATTCGTATTCTAGCTTTAACGCTATTGTCGACCGCGTTAAGACAATTTCCAAACATATTGGTAATATTAGACGGTGGGGTAATATTATACGCAAAGAAAATCATGCGCCAAATGATACGTGCAAAGGGACACGACAAAAACAAGTGTTCAACCGACTCCGTTGAATCACAGAAATAACATTTTTGGCATCCCTTCCATTGTCTCTTTGCAAGGTTATCTTTTGTCAACAAAACTCTATTCTTTGAAAACCACATAAATTTTTTTATCTTCAGGGGTATTTTCAACTTCCAAAGATACTTACGTAAAAACCTGGTATGACCATTCATTTCGTCCATATACAAAGATTTAACAGTGAACAAACCATTGGTAGTCAAATTCCACACGAATTTGTCTTGCTCATCATTGAGGTTTATTCTCATTAACCTCCTACAAAGATGTAACCAACATATCCATTTGTTGCCAGTTAAACTTCTCCTAAAAGCAATATTAAGAGGCATTTGACCAAGAACATCAGCCACTAATACATTTTTATTTTGTGCAACGTTATATAGCGAAGGGTATTGGTGAGACAGAGAATGCTCACCTAACCAAACGTCTTCCCAAAAGTGAACACTTTCGCCATCTCCAATTTTGAAATGGCCATGTGAGAAGAACAACTTCTTAACACGCATTAGCCCTTTCCAAAAGAGAGAGTCGGTTGGTTTAGCTTCGACTTGAGATAGAGTATTGTCTTTTAAATACTTGTTTTGAAGAATTTGTTGCCACATTCCTTCCTCATTAAGTAACTTAAAAAGCCACTTGCTAAGTAAGCACTTGTTTTTTATCTCAAGCACCTCAATACCTAAACCTCCTTGATTTTTTGGGAGACACACAATATTCCATTTTGATAATCTATATTTCTTCTTGCTATCATCACTTTGCCAGAAGAATCTGGATCGATAAAAATCAAGTCGCTTTCTTACCCCTTTGGGTATCTCCATAAAAGAGAGCATAAACATCGGTAAACTAGTCAACACCGAATTAACTAAAACCAAGCGATCCCCATACAAGAGCAATTTTCCTTGCCAACATCCTAGCTTTGAAAGAAAACGACTTTCCACAGGGTTCCATTCAGAGTTTCGTAATTTTCTGTAATGAATAGGTACACCCAGGTACCAAAAAGGAAGTGAAGCCGACTCACAGCCCAAAATCTGCTTATAGTCATGCTCCATCTCCTTAGCCTTTCCAAAACAAAATATCTCACTTTTATGAAAATTAATCTTTAGACCCGATAGTTGCTCAAATATGCACAAAATTAGCTTCATATTAACGGCCTTTTCTAAATTATGCTCCATAAACAATATGGTGTCATCCGCATATTGTAAGATGGAGACCCCGCCCTCGACCAAATGAGGGACAAGACTACCAACTTGGCCATCCTCTTTTGCACGAGCAATGAGGATAGCGAGCATGTCCGCAACAATGTTGAAAAGCATCGGAGATAAAGGATCATCTTGTCTCAAACCTTTTCTAGTTTGGAAATAATGGCCAATATCATCATTGACCCGTATCCCCACACTTCCACCTTGCACAAATTGTTTGATCCAATCACACCAATTACGATCAAAACCTTTCATGCGAAGCACTTGCTGTAAAAAAGGCCATTTCACTTTATCATATGCCTTTTCAAAATCAATTTTAAAAATCACTCCATCCATTTTCTTACGATAAAGTTCGTGGATGGTTTCATGAAGAACGACAACACCCTCAAGGATACGGCGTCCTGGCATAAAGGCAGTTTGAGTAGTTCTAATCACCTTATTGGCAATACATGTAATACGATTAGTAGCTACCTTTGTAAATATTTTGAAGCTAACATTGAGCAAACAAATCGATCTATATTGCTGGATTTGAACCGCATTTTATTTTTTGGGTAGTAAGGTAATTACTCCGAAGTTTAACTTAAACAAGGGTAATTCCCCAGCTTGTAGTTGTCCACATAGAGCCATCAAGTCATTCTTGATTACACTCCAAAAAGTTTGATAAAACTCAGCCGGAAACCCATCAGGACCAGACGCTTTGTTATGTTCTATTTGCATAATAGATTCTAACACCTCCTTCTGAGTGATGTTTGATGTTAAAATAACGTTTTCCTCATTAGACAATTGCAGGATATCATGTACGCATTCCTCCATGAAAGAGAAATTAGAAATTATTATGATCACGCTCGCCAAAGAGCTTTTTATAATACTCAGTGATATTGACCTTTAAATTGTTCTCACCCACAATGGTTCCCTCATCCTGTTCAAGTTGGAAGATTTTCTTTTTCCTATGTTTTCCATTCGCAATCAAATGAAAATATTTAGTATTATTCTCTCCTTCTTGAATATGTTTAACCTTAGCACGTTGAGCCCATTTGGTCTCTTCATCACGTCTAAGTTTGTTAATACTCTCATTTGCTTTTTTAAGCTATCCTTTTCTGAATCATTCAGAGGATACATTTCTGCTTTAATATCCAACTCGTCAATGATGGATAGAAGTTGTTCTTTTTCTTTTTTATATTTTCCACTTAGATTCTTGGCCCATCCTTTCAAGAAACGGCGCAAGTGTGTAATTTTGTTCTGCCAAATCTGAATAGGCGTATCACCATTACACACGGTATTCCATTTAGCTTCAATCATCTCAAAAAAACCATCATGCTTCAACCAAGATAATTCAAATGAGAAGCGTTTTTTATTTCGTAAGTGTGCCTGATTGTCAGAGTCAATTAGTAGAGGTGTGTGGTCAGAACCCGAGCGAGTCAGAGCTCGTAGTGATACTAGAGGAATTTTTCGTTCCTAGTCTACACTTGCGAGTACACGATCCAACTTCTCATATGTTCGTTTTTCCCGCCGATTTGCCCATGTATACTGTCTACCCGAAAGAGAAATTTCTCTCAAGTCAAGACTTTCAGTGATGGCGTTGAACATAAAAGGCCACCTAGGATTGAAGTTATCATTATTCTTTTCTTCCTTTTTTCTTAGCAAATTGAAATCCCCTCCCAACATCATAGGCATTGTTTCGGACTCACACATCCACACGAGCTAAGATAGGAATTCTGGTTTATGTGACTCTTGAGCAGCTCCATACACAGGAATGAATACCCACTCAAAGCCATCATACTTAGACCTCATGTAGAGTTTAACACAATAATCACCGGTCATCACATTGTTGACCTGAAGTGAAAGATTATTTATGCCAACAAGAATCCCTCCTGACCACCCATGTGGCGGTAGACAAAACCAAGTAAAGTCCATACCAGCAGCCAAATGTCTCAGAAAAGGCACTGTGAAATTAGACCTACCCGTCTCCAGGAGAGCAATCAAATCTAATTCATATTCACGAATTGATTCATTAACAAAAAGATGCTTTCTAGGATCACGGAATCCCTCACTATTCCAGATGATACCTTTTATTCTTGACATTTTAAGATTTAACTTTAGGAATCCTAATACAAATACTTCAACGAATGTTTGTCTTATCATAAGACTTATGTTGACGCGATCTCACCACTTTTTCTTTTTGAGCCACATACTCAGAGAAGTCATCGCTTGGACTATTTTCGTCAACCAAATCTTCACATAGATTGGAGGCATTAGAAACTTGCAAATGGTTTGAACCAAACGAGGCAAATTCCTTCTGATCATCTTTTTGTTTTAACATAATTAAAGAACGGTTAATTTCAGTATCTAAAATTAACCTAGCAGCATCACATTCTTCTTTTCTAGTTGTACCCATTTTAACTCCAATCGTACGTGCCCTACTAACAATTTCCTCTTTAGAAAAAGAAGCAACAGAGAATTTGAGAGAGAGGTTTGTACCTTGGCCTTGCATGCTATCACGACGTTGAGCTAGCAGCATGGCCTTCTCAAGCTGAGTAGCGTCGGCATGGGCCTGCGCCTCAATTCTCATACTTGATCGCGTGCCGGCGGGAGGCTGCACACCTCCAAACGCAACGACCTCCTCCTCCGTAGGCTCAATCATCTTCATGCTTTGGTAATTCTGCACCTCCTTCGGACCTCCAGCTGTTTTCCTCGGCGGGGTCATCATAACCCCTGCAGGACCATCCGGCGGACAAGGCGAGTGTGTCACAGAGCTGCAAGGAAGAGGTACCGACACGGCAGTCTTCGATGGGGTATTCGGCGCCGTAACAACCGGTGCTGAAACCCCCTCCACAGACGTTGTTAACTCAGCAGATTTAGACAAAGAGATTGGCTCAACATGGCATGAAATAGAGGAAACAAAAATATTAGAATGAGCCGAAAAGCTTCTATTAGACAAACCTTCCAATGCAATTGTATCTACACCTTTGGACAAGGTAGGTGCAGATTGAACAAGGCGATCGGACTCCATATCTGATGATGACCTTGATCTTGGAATGGTTGACTTAAAATCACTGAAAGAAATTATATATTCCATGTTTGCTAGCTGTTGTGGAACATCTGATGCATCATGAATCATGTACGAACTATTTCCATCCGTAGCACCACCACTAGCTCGGTTACCACCATGATCAGCTACAGTACCACCTTCCTTATTTGATGTATGAGCGTCAGTATCGTCACCATCATTATCTCTAGAAATATCAGCCATCACCACATCATCAAGAAGTGGTGGTAAAGGTGTACCTTCAACTTGAAACCTTAGCTTATAGAAGCTATCCTTGACTAAAATGTCCATTCTCTCCAGAACCAGGGTAGGGTCAAGGCAAGCCACATAAACACGCAGCACTCCATTCTCACGTGTATATGTCATATCAATATCAACGGTTTTTCCAAAAAAGAGTTCCAATCGCCCACAAACATAAATAGTCGTCTAAAGCCTCTGAAGGTAGATCATGCACTCTAATCCATACCTTCTCAATTAGCCAAGCAGGCTGCACCTCTGATTTCCAGAAATCAAAGGACATAGAACAGGGGCTATTTGGTACTTTGTATGTACCGAAGTGTTGAGCAGTAACTAAATCCTTTTTACTTGGGAAATTCACATGATAAACATTATTCTCCACTTGGCGCACATTCCACTGGTACTGGTTATCGGGCACGACCCACTGTAGCTGAGAAATAATCTCAGGTATCGTCATGGCATATATTCGTTCGGTGCTGGGCCTCTTCTTTTCGTGTACTGGTTGCGCCGGCAACGCAGGATGATAGAGGAGAGCGTGGCGGAGCTGGTGCGTGTGGTGGCCCCTCTGCTCGTCGTCCTGGCCGTCGCCGCGGTCATACCCTTGGCAGGTCGGGGCGGCGTGCACGAGGTCGAGGCGTAGGTGGACGCGCACGCGAGGGACTGGGCGCGGTTCGTCTTCGGTTTCACGGAGGATGCCGACCACCTCGTGGATGGTTGCCCTCTGCCGAGCCGACTCCCGTTGGCGCGACGCACGGTGCTTGACATATGTGGCTCTTTCTATCCCGATGCCTTATACAATTCGGTTTATAAGGAACTTGTTTCAATGCTATGCTGCAAAGCTTTGACCTATATAAATAGATCCAAAACCATCGGATGATAAGTTGTAATGAGTAGAAACACTTCCATGTAATTTCTCACGATGACATGACAACAAGATCAACAAGTTCAGTTTCCATTATAGTAAGATGAAAAATACACTAGGAAACATTACAAGAGTAAGTACGCTATTTGTGTTGGTATTTGTAGTGACGTAGTATCCTACCTTAGGGGAGCATGCTTAGTTAATTTCTCATAAATGTACAAAGTCCAATGACGCGATCGAAGTTCCGAAGTGTTACTCAGAGTTGTGTGGATCGAATACTTTGAACTCCACTACAAAGTAGTAATACTTCATAAATGGGTAGCAAGATTCATACAAACAAGTGCACCAAAGGGTCCACGCAAAGTGCAATTCTCCACATACTGCACATTGCCGGCCAGGTCTTGAATCCTTGTACTCTATCTCGAGAACAAACATCAGGTGCGGGTCTTTGGACATATCAACCACATAAGATTACTGTCACCGTCAAAAGAAAGGCATGTGTTGACTTTGACCATGATGTCATTGCAGCTTGATGGCATCAAATCCCTCAAGTCAGAGACATGCTTAAGTCTTGTCACACAATGCTTGACATATGTGGCTCTTTTTATCCTGATGCCTTTCATTCTCAACGCTCTGCATTTTTCCATAAGAAAATCAAGAGCCACCTATATCTCATAATCATCGTGTGGACTGTATAGTGTATATGATGTCTATTTGCGAGGAGACAATAGGATGAAGATGAGTTCGAGATAGAAGGATAAGTGTGTGTACTTGATACGTCCATTTTGCATCACTATTCTATATCATAATTTACTGTTATTCATTGATATATTTCATATTAAGAGATGATACTTATGTTATTTTATCTGTTTTTTCATGGTTGATGACTTTTGGAGCATGGATCGCTGCAGTCAGTATTCTGATGGAAAAAGTGTTGTTTGGAGGCAAAACTCATAAAGATCAGAAAATCCGGAAAAATACATGGAAAATTCTATTTTTCCAGAAGACGAAGATTGCCAGAAGGGGAAGTGGAGATGGGACACAGGGGGCCCACACCACCCCTTGGCGCGGGCAGCCCTTGGCTGCGCCAGCAGGTGGTGTGGCTGTCCTGGCCCACTCCAGGCTCTCCCCTCTGGCGTATATTATCCTCCCGAAACCCTAAGACTCGGGGAGCAACCACAGAAAGATTTCACCGCCTCTACAGGGCAAAAAACACCGAGAGAGAAAGATCTCTCCGGCAAACAGAATTCTGTCGGGGGAATTCCTTCCCGGAGAGGGAATATCGTCGCCATCAACACCACCATCAAGCTGGACTTCATCGGGATCATCATCATCTTCATCATCATTTCCACCAGCACCATCATCACCACTTCATACCGCTGTAACAATTGGGTTGAATCTTGCATAGTTCTTAGGGGAAACTTTCCCGGTGTTGATTACTCTTTGTAGTTGATGCTATTGAGTGAACCATTGAATTATCGTTTATATTAAGATTGTTACTTATCATTATTTCATCTCTGATCTTGATCCATATGATGTCTTGTGAGTAGTTCGTTTTGTTCTTGAGGACATGGGAGAAGTCATGTTGTTAGTAGTGGAATTGTGTTGAGAAAGATTCAATGGTTTCATATTTAAGTTGTGGTGTATTTCTTCTAGTGGTGTCATGTGAATGTCGACTACATGACACTTCACCTATATGGGCCTAGGGGAATGCATTGTGTATTTGGCTACTAATCGTAGGGGTTGCCGGAGTGACAGAAACCTGAACCCCCGTTAGAAAACCATTGCACAAGGGACATTAGGGTCTTAGAGTTTAAAGTTGTGGTTAGGTTTCTACCTTAATTACTTTCTTGTACTTGCGGATGCTTGCAAGGGGTATAATCACAAGTATGTATTAGTCCTAGGAAGGTCGGTACATTAGCACAGGTTCACCCACACAACACTTAGCAAACTAAAGAAGATTAATCAACTATATGAAGCGAAAGCACTTGACGATATTCCCATGTGTCCTCGAGAACGTTTGGTAGTCTTAAGTAATACAACCGGCTTGTCCTTTGCTAAAGAAAGGATTGGACCACTTGCTGTATTTATTCTTATTATCTTTTATTTACTCGTACTTTATTTACCTGCATTAACAAAAACCCCTAAAAATCCGTTTGCTAAGTATTTATAGAGAATTCCTGCTCCTAGCCATTCGCCAGCACCATCTGCTCCTTGTTGGGTTCGACACTCTTACTTATCGAAAATACTACGATACACCCCCTATACTTGTGGGTCATCAAGACTATTTCCTGGCGCCGTTGCCAGGGAGTGAAGCGCTATTGGAGAGCGGAACTAGTAAAGGAAACTTATACTGTGAGTATTGTTTATTTCTGTTAGTTGCTTTATTTTCAATATGGATAATTCGCTGAGTTTTTTATTTTGTAATGCTACTACCACTGCTAAGGTAGTAGATGAACCACCACCTGCTGAGAGTGATACTTTAAAATACCTACAAGAATTATTGATCGTGTTATGGATAACTATTATGTTGGAGAGAGTACAGCTCAAGCTTGGGGGAGATTGAAGTTACTAATGCTCAAATGTCCCATTCATGAGCTCCCCAACCATATTATTATCAATAACTTTTATGCAAGGCTCCCTCTATATGATAAGGATTTATTGGATGCCTCTTGTGCTGGATCATTCACTCGCATGGAAGAAGAAGCTAAATGGGATCTTCTAGACCGTATTCAAGACAATGCTGAAGCATGGGAAAATGACAAAGGAAGAAAGTCAGGTATAAATTATGATTATGAATGCATTGAATCTTTTATGGGAACTGATGACTTTCAAAATATTAAAAATGCTTATGGTCTAGACTCTCAAGCTATTGCAACTTATTTTAAGGCTTTTGCTTCCTATATTGAAGTTCCTATAAAGAAATGGAATAAGTATCATGAAACATATAAAGATGTTGCTAAGTGTGTTCCTGTAAGAAATACTGAAGTTTATACTGCTAATCATGCTTTACCTGAACTTTACATTGACAAAATATCTTTCCCGATTAAAGTGAAGGAACATTCTATGATAACTAGTATGGTTAATAAAAGTACAAATAAAGCTGTTGAACATGATAAACAAATGGATGATGAACCTATAATAGCAAATGTGAAAGACTTTGTCACTAAATATGTGGAAGATGGACACACTATCCTCTGTAAGGATATCCCTAATATTGTTTCACAAAGTAGTGTTATGAGAGTTAGTGTCCCTTTGTTCTCTATTAGGATAAGTGATCATTGCTACCATGGTTCTTGTGATAGTTATATCATTAAGTTTACACATGATACTGAAAGTTATTATGAGAGAGGGAAGACTGTTCTTATGCACCTGAATAATATCAAGTTTCCTCGTTTTATGCTTAAAGTCTTTATGTTGCACTTGTTTTGCCTTCCTATGCTTGCAGCTTCTGGTTTCAACAACTTGTTTGTTTACAAAATTCCCTTGCATAAGAAGTAGGTTAGACTTAAACATGTATATTTTTGCTTCTTAATGCTCTCTTTCACTTCAATTCATATTCTTATGTGAGCATCATTGAAATTATCATGCCCATCTTAATGGCTATAAAGAAAGAGCTTTTTGGGAAACAACCCATTATATTTCTTTTGCTTTCAGTTTGTTTTTGTTTCTTTGAGTCTTAGAAGTTATTACTTCGGTAATAACCTCTCCTTATCCTTTTTGTTTGGTTTTTGTGTCAAGATCAACCTCTAATGAGAAAGAAGTAAGATTTGGGGAAGTTGTTGTCCCGAAACAGATTTTTGTGCTTCACCGTTAATATTCGTGAGTGATCTCTATATGTCGGATTGAGTTGTAATTGTTTGTGCTTCTGCCGCAGGTTGTTATTTAACTTTCGTTAGTTTTGCACTTTTTGATTTGAGCAACAGAATATTTTCGAAAAAATTGATCTTTACCTGCTGGTCTATTTCGACAGATTTTGCCACTCTTGCATTTGCTTCTTAAGTCGATTTCCTTTTTGAATTATTTTTGGGTTTTTGGAAGGAGTTGCTACAGTAGATTATGATTTTATGGATTTCAGTTGAAATTGGACCTAAAAGGTTTATTACCTTGCTTACACTAATGTTGCTAATGAGAATTGTGTGAAGTTTTGTGTGGAAAAAAATCCAGGTTATTGGAGAAAATGGTGTAATAAGAAAGAGAAAGATTTCATGACTCGGGCAATATGAGTATGAAGATGAAGATATTGATGTTATTCAAGTGGTGACTCCGGAAGAATCTACCAAATGCTAAATTCAGTGACCTACAGAGTCCGTTTTCGAATAGGTAACAGTTCTGGTAAGAAAAGTTCCACGAAAATTCTATCCAGTTATATTTTTGTAGTTTTTATCCAACAAGGAAATCTACGAAGCGAAAGAGGGATGAAAACGGAGCCAGGGTGGCTCACACCACCCCCTGGCGCGGGCCTGGCCGCCAGCCAGTGGTGTGGCGCCGGACTCCGTCTCCGACCCGTTTTCTCCCAGTACCTTCCTTTTGTTGTAAAACTTTATAATATATAATCCCCCGAATCCCCTGAGGTTCGTATATCGTGTTCTCGTCGTGTTTTCATTTCGATCTGTTTCTGCGAGGAACTATTCTTGAAAGTTAGAAGCACAATGGTGTCCGCCAAGGATAAGGGAAAGGAGCCTATGGAGGAAGATCTCCAAGACCCCGGGCAGGAGAAAGATATCAAGAGTGAAGATGAAGAGGAGGCAAAGCAAATCCAACATCCGCACACCGACACTACCATTGCAAACATTGGAGTGTTGGCAAACCCTGCCAAGATCAAAAGGACTGCACGGATGTCAACTGGAGGGAAACCTCCACGTCACTGTTTGGCTCTACGGTCACTTCCTCCATGCACCAAGAATCCTTTCCATACCATTATCCATGAGCATCAATACCAAAATATGCCCAAGGAGAAACTACCCTCCAATGGGGATTTTCCTCGTTCTAGCCATGCAGGAAAAGAAGACTTCAAGGACGAAGAGTGGGGAAAGAATCTCAAGAGATGGAATTCGCAACACGACATGATCATGAGCCGCATTGAGCAAAACTCGGAGTTGATTCGTACTCTCGCCTTCGAGATTGAGCACTTGGGGAAACTAATCAAAAAGCTCATCGAGAGAATACCACCACTACCAAAGGAGTAATTCGTCATCAGGTTTTGGCATCCCCTTGGTTTGTTCCAAGCTTGGGGGAGTGTCGCGGTATCATATCACTATCTTCTATCTTTTTACCTTTTTAGTAGAGTCATATCATGAATAGAGAAGTTATCAAGTAGGATGGTTTGCATTATGGAAGTGTCCCCCCTCTCGTTAGATATCTATGTATCCCTTGGTGTGAGTTGCCGTTATGGAATATTAATAAGAAGTTCTATCATTTACTCTTTTGCATGTCTTATTTTAGTTTTCAATTCATGGTTATATGATTGATCTTGTCGTTAGTATTGGTATCACTTTGGGATCATTGTGTTAATTTAGTTGGTTTTGGCAAACCTGGCTCGGTCAGTAGCAATACTATTTTTGAGAGTTGAATGAAAAAGATAAAAGTACTCTAAAGAAATATAATTTCATCATCTTTCTTTCTTGATTTGCTCATGAGTTTAGTATTCTCTAGTTAAGATCTTTTGTGCTTCCAAGGAAGATTGCATGTTTGTTTTTATCATTTGTATGCTTGTTTGTTTCCTTCAACTCTTATGCTTGCTACCTAGCCTTGCTAGCCAAGAACCTGTACTGAGAGGGAATGCTTCTCGTGCATCCAATCCTTAAACCAAAACCTATGTCATTTGTGTCCACCATACCTACCTATTAGCATTATTGCTATTCCAAGTAAATTCATGTTTTTATCTACCTTCCAAATTAAACTTGTTATGTGAAAATTAGTGACTAAAGCTCTCACGAACTTGATGGCACACTTTATTTTCTTGGACTTAATAAACTTGAACCATTGTGCCCATCTATGTTGCGTATATGCTTGCCCTTTGTAAGTTGCGAATTAGCAGAACCATGCTGTCATGGGGAACGCTTTCAACATTGCACTGGTACTTTGTACCTAGTTGATATCGTGTTGTTTTATCTATGGATGTCGTCGGTGTAAAATGAAAGGGGAGCTTGTAAGTCCATAGAGTTATGTATGTGTGTTAGAGAAACGCCTAGGCCGCTGGTCTAATCCATGCTGTCATGGTGGAAACCTGCAGCGTAACCATAATGAGCATCTATGAAGCATTCTTCTTATAAAAAAGAGATAGAGATTGAGAAAAAGAGAAAAAGAAAAAAAGAGATGAGAAAAGAGGAAAGAGAGAAAAAAGCACCATATTCCCATGGTAAAATAAGAAGATTACTGAGATGCTTGTTGTCTGCTTGCCTTGTCATTTTGATATGGGGATTCTTCCGTATCATCGGGCAAGGGGTACCCCATTGGAGGTTCTCTATGATACACATGTACTTACTATGACAAGAACTTACCGGTGACTAAACTTGAGTAGCATGAGGAGCGACCCTCGTATTCAAGGGACATGAGATTTTCAACTTACAACTTGTCAAGCATATCCTCATTTTGATCACTTTAACCTTAAACACCTAAAGATGCCTATGATAGGGGCAATGAGAGCTGAAAGCTAATAAGTACCATAATTTTTGGAAGCTCTTTATGAAACTTGAAATCCCTGCTTCCCTCTACGAAGGGCCTATCTTTTACTTTTTAGTTGAGTCAGTAAACCTATTCCCTTCTATCTCAGCAAGTATTTTGAGTTGTTGTGTTTCACTCATTCATATGATGATTTATTCAATCATGTTTCTTATGTTCCTTGTTTTGCACATTGCTCTTATCTTAGTGTCTACTACTTTGAAAGTTATCATTGAAAACCAGTTATTTGTGAACTCCTGCAAATTGTCAACTATTCTTCGACCAAGAGCTAAGTTTGCCATTACCAATTATGATTTACTTTATGCATCTTTATTGTGTTTCCTTTACTTATTGCAAGTTAAGTTATATAATAGTAAGTTCTCTTCTATTATGATTTATGTATTGATGAATGTGATGCTTCTTGTCTGTATTCTTTTATCGACTCTTCGCTCCATAAACCTGACGTCATGTTTATTGAGCTCAGTTTTCGCTTGGGGACAAGCGAAGTCTAAGCTTGGGGGAGTTGATACGTCCATTTTGCATCACTATTCTATATCATAATTTACTGTTATTCATTGATATATTTCATATTAAGAGGTGATACTTATGTTAATTCATCTGTTTTTGCATGGTTGATGACTTTTGAAGCATGGACCGCTGTAGTTAGGATTCTGATGGAAAAGGTGTTGTTTGGAGGCAAAATTCGCGAAGATCAGAAAATCTGGGAAAATACATGGAAAATTCTATTTTTTCCAGAAGACGAAGATTTCCAGAAGGGGAAGTGGAGATGGGCCACAGGGGGGCCACACCACCCCCTGGCACGGGCAGCCCTAGGCCCCACCAGCAGGTAGTGTGGCTGCCCTGGCCTACTCCATGCTCTCCCCTCTTGCGTATATTATGCTCACGAAACCCTAAGACTCGGGGAGTGACCACAGAAAGATTCCGCCGCCTCTGTGGGGCGGAAAACACCGAGAGAGAAAGATCTCTCTGGCAGACAGAATTCTGCCGGGAGAATTCCTTCCCGAAGAGGGGAGATCGTCACCATCAACACCACCATCAAGCTGGACTTCATCGGGATCATCATCATCATCTCCATCATCATATCCACCAGCACCATCATCACCACTTCATACCGCTATAACAATTGGGTTGAATCTTGCATAGTTCTTAGGGGAAACTTTCCCGGTGTTGATTACTCTTTGTAGTTGATGCTATTGAGTGAACCATTGAATTATCGTTTATGTTAAGATTGTTACTTATCATTATTTCATCTCTGATCTTGATCCATATGATGTCTTGTGAGTAGTTCGTTTTGTTCTTGAGGACATGGGAAAAGTCATGTTGTTAGTAGTGGAATTGTGTTGAGAAAGATTCAATGGTTTCATATTTAAGTTGTGGTGTATTTCTTCTAGTGGTGTCATGTGAACGTCGACTACATGACACTTCACCTATATGGGCCTAGGGGAATGCATTGTGTATTTGGCTACTAATCGTAGGGGTTGCCGGAGTGACAGAAACCTGAACCCCCGTTAGGAAACCATTGCACAAGGAACGTTAGGGTCTTAGAGTTTAAAACTGTGGTTAGGTTTCTACCTTAATTACTTTCTTGTACTTGCGGATGCTTGCAAGGAGTATAATCACAAGTATGTATTAGTCCTAGGAAGGTCGGTACATTAGCACAGGTTCACCCACACAACACTTAGCAAACTAAAGAAGATTAATCAACTATATGAAGCGAAAGCACTTGACGATATTCCCATGTGTCCTCGAGAACATTTGGTCGTCTTTAGTAATACAACCGGCTTGTCCTTTGCTAAAGAAAGGATTGGGCCACTTGCTGCATTTATTCTTATTATCTTGTATTTACTCGTACTTTATTTACCTGCATTATCAAAAACCCATAAAAATCCGTTTGCTAAGTATTTACAGAGAATTCCCGCTCCTAGCCATTCGCCAGCACCTTCTGCTCCTCGTTGGATTCGACACTCTTACTTATCGAAAATACTACGATACACCCCCTATACTTGTGGCTCATAAGTACTTATAGATGCATTGCTTCATGATTTAAGAGATGTTATGATACTGTGGTGTGGTAGGTAGACTTGTATGATAAATACATTGGCAACTGGGGCACGGGGACTGGACTTGAATTCCCGTATGACATAATATGAGGTTTATATGGGGAGAGGATATGAAGATAACAAGAGGATAAACCACATCTTCAATCCTTACAAGGCATTATGTGGTTTAAATCAAGCACCTCGAGCATGCTATTCTCATTCGAATTCTCAATTCACAAGCTTTTGTTATGGTTCTTCAAAATATGATACTTCCTAGTTAATTTATCACAAGGCCGACATTACTATCTTCACGCTCCTTTATATTAGTGATCTTATAGTTGCCATATTTGTATAGCCGCATCAGATGCTCTGATGCTCTCTGCTGAAAGATTTGAGCAAAGAGCTTGCTCTAAGGGATCTTGAAAATCTTCACTTCTTTTGTGGGATTTAAGTTCACAAGGTGAAGGGTGGAATTGTGCTGAGTATGGGTGGGAATAGGTAGGGTATGGTTTGGATAGAGGAATTCCGCACACATACCCGTGTAGTAAATGGTTAAAAAATTCTACTTACTAATAATCACCGCTATGAAACTTTATCCATACTCATACCCGATGGGTACCCGTACCTATTGGGTATCTAGAGGGTAGATTAAATAGTGCACAAGTTATTCACATTGTTACATTCATTTATAGTATGTCCGGCAAAAACTCTCTCATAATAGGTAGATGAGTACATGACAATTATCAAAATTTAGAAAATCACAATCTAATACTCGACCCTTGCGCTACGAGGTTGGCGTATCATCAAAAGTCAGCTTCATACAATAGAGTTGGCTCTAAGGCTGGCTATTAGGTTAGTTTTTTCTAACACTCCCACATTCTATTTTCTCACATTTAATGCTTTTACATGGGAGCACGTGAAGAGCTGTCTCTTGCGTCAGAGCCCATTCATTCTGTTTTTTTCCTTATATCTCCTCCACATAGACAAAATTGACCACTCCTTCTCTTTTTTGCTTATATCTCCTCCACATAGACAAAATTGCCAAGTAAACAAGCTTATAGCCCATTAATGTACTTACTCTAAGTCAGGAAACGTATGCAAAAGGATGGTCTTGGTCGTGTAGTGTGTATGATAAATTAGAAGGGACCTCCCACTTCTATGTCATCTTTAGAAAATATCACAACTTGCGAGGAAGAATTGCTAAGGAATGAGGATAGCACGAATTAGAGAAGTGTGGTTGGTGCATTAAAGTTATGACCCTCACAGGACCGGATATTCCTTATTTTGTTAGCAAAATATTGGCAAACTCCTACTAACCTCCATTTGACTACGGCCAAGCGGATTTTGAGATACATCAAGCAATCACCTAGTGTTGGACGGACATTCATTAGATCAAGATCCACTTTGATTAGTGCTTTTTTCATATGTTGATGAGTAGGTTGACTGATGATCGTCGGTCATTGGGGGGACTTTGCTAACTTCTTTAGATCAAATATTATTTCTCGTAGCGCATAGAGCAAGCTACAGTCTCTAGATCCAACGCCGAGGCAAAGTAAATGCTACAACCGGAGTAATTTGGGTAATAGTGCATACTTGAAAAACTTGGACTCAAGTTACTCAGCCATCGTGTTTATGGTACGGTGTCACGTATGTGTCTGCAAATCATGAGTTTTTTGAAATTGCAAGACTCCTCGAAATAGGCGTTCGTGCCGTTTTACAGATAAAGCCACACGACCAAACAGATACAAGATGATGAGAAAACCCTTACAAAGCATATTGAAGAGAAATAAAAATTACAGGAGTAGACACACCCTGGCGAAACATCCAAGACTACTAACTAGAGATGGTATCATTCCTCCTTGTGAAACCACCGGGCTAAGTGGCACCAAACCGACCAAGTCGTCGCTGAAGAGGGTCACCTGCCCTCTCGCTCCGGGCCATGGAGAGTCGTTTCTACCAATGAACAACGAGGACAGAGATTGGTGAATACTGAGTCACGTGTATAATTAAGATAGAAGGCTGCCGTGAACATACCATGCTAGCACCGGAGGTGCCTTGATACGAGATTCGAACTTGGAAGACTAAACACATCGAGATATACTTTCATTTCGTTAGAGAGAGTTATAATTAAACAGTTGGAGATTTACTTTGTTCCTTCAAAGGAACAAGTTAAATATGGTTTTACAAGACCTTTTCCAAATCAGTGCGCAACTGTGAATAAGTGTTACAAAAACAAAGCTCGTTTTTCCTACCTTGTACGATTCAGTTTGTAAAGAGTCGATTTGTACGCAATGCCACAAAGCTTTGACCGAAGACCCACCAGCTCGATAATTTCTAAACGCTTCCATCTAGCTTTTTGCGTTGATCCCACGCAAAGCATCGTTCTGGACACGTAGCACATAGTCGGCAGGGTAGCCTCCTCGTAGCCAATCTTGCAGACAAACACCAGGTCCAGCTCTTTGAGCATCACCTTCACACGGTCCAGACAAGACTATTGTCAACGTCAAGGGAAAGGAACGCTTTGACCATGAAGTCGTTGCGACTCGGTTGCAGCAAAACCCTCTCGTCAAGTACAAGCCGATGCCTCGTCACATGGCGCTGGTCAGAAGTGGCTCTTTCTATCCCGATGTCTTCCATTCGCGGAGCTCTACATTTTTAAGCAAGCACATAAGTCTTTTCCTATATTTCATAACCATCATGTGAACTGTATAGTTTATTTGCAAGGAGCAAGGGTGAAGAGATGAGTTGGGGATAGAAGGAGAAGCCTGCATACTTATAGATACATTAGTTTTCAAGTCAAGAGATGTTATGGTAATATGGTATGGTAGATAGACAGGTAAGATATATATTAACTATACTTTTTTTTGTTTTGATAGGGCTACTTGATGAATCTACCAAAACATACTGAGGTAGTAGTACATTGGCGACTTGTCGCACCGGCTTCCGGCCGCCGGGACTGAGTTGGAATTCCCGCAGAGACGGGGAACACCGCAGAAAGCAGGAAGTGAACACAGAATGCTTACACAGCTTTTTAGTTTAAGCTTTTCATGATCCAAAGCAAAACCACTTTCCATCTCCGGTCACACGATGCATGGGAATCTGTTGCCGGTTGGCAGTTGCTCTGCACGAGAAAGCGGCAGCAGCTAGCGCTGAGGCGTCCCTATGTACAGAGCGAGAGCTGCATCATGTCTGCGCATCTGCCGCATACATTCCTTCGGAGCTGGGCCTCTTCTTCCGTGGACTGGTTACGCCGGCGACGCGGGATGATAGCGGAGAGCACAGCGGAGCTGGTGTCCGTTCTTGCTCCTCTTCTCGTAGTCCTGGCCGTGGCCGCGGTCGTAGCATCGGCAGGTGGTGGCGGCGGCGCGCGCGAGGTCGAGGCGCTGGTGGACGCGCAGGCGAGGGAGTGGGCGCGGTTCGTCTTCGGTTCCTCGGAGGACGACGACCAGCTCGCTGATGGTGCCCGCTGCTGAGCCGACTCCCGTTGCCGCGTGGAGGGGCCGAGCTTGTAGCCGTGCGCGACGCACGGTGCATGTGCATGCGCCGTTACTCTCGATGGGCAAATTAATACCAATTCTATAAGACCCGGTCTATATTCCTTAAGAATAGACCCATCTCTATACATAGTGGCTAGAAAAAAGACTAATTAACAGCCGAAAAAAAGACTAGAAAATTAAAAAACAGACACGTGTCAGGTATAAGATAGGGTCTATAAATAGACCCGGTCTTATAGGATTTATTTCCACCGTAGACGCGTGTGTTTCCAGCATTATTCTCGCTCGTGCATGAGACAAAAAAATCTGGCACCGTGCAGTGTATAGTTGCAACTTGCAACCGAGTTTCGACCCACGTTTTACCAGATAAATTTCCTTCTTGAAAGTGCTCCTAGTAGTGAAAATATAACAATTTGTTTACGCGCACGTCGCCATTGTAGAAGATTTGTCTAAGTTAATATGGTCCGTCAAATTTATGCAAGTATTTTGCCTAAAATGCTAAAACCAAACTGAGATCGCATTGACATGGTTTCTTATAGGGGCACCCACCCAAATGATGGTGTGGCACGCCATGGACGGTTGTCAGAGACGGCCGTTACCTGGCAGTCTGAAAAGGGGGGATGGAAACGTTTATGTGAGGTTTTAGTTTCCACCCCGCATGTACGTTTGACTCCCTCCCCTCGCTCTAACCCC
Organism: Avena insularis; assembly: GCA_023614405.1. Lineage (NCBI taxonomy): Eukaryota > Viridiplantae > Streptophyta > Magnoliopsida > Poales > Poaceae > Avena > Avena insularis. Next base: position 84,850,771 of record CM042696.1, on the reverse strand, counting down.
CTCCCGGCGACGGAAACGTTCAATCCCGGTGGCGGTGAACTTGTTGGCATACGCCGACTTGGATTCGTCGAGTGGCGACGTGGACGACACGTCGAGCTTGAGCTACGCCATGTGGGCCTCGCTGGAGCATAGAGAAGGCCTCGCGGGCCTCACTGGAGCATAGAGCGGCGGAAGCTCTTTCCAAGGTCGTTGTCGCCTCACCTACAAAGCATAGCCACTGATGGGTATCCTCTTTGGGCGGCGTCGAGTAAGCTTCTCTCATTTTTTTGAATTTTTCTGCCAGTTAGATCTAAGACTATGATTTGAATCATAATTGAACTGTCATATATGAATTTGAATGAATTAGACCAATTTATATGTTACAAATTATTTGTTACCAACTATATGTGTCATATTTAGAGTAATACTAGATATAGTTGCATTGTTTTTGTCAGGTATAACATCTAATTTGAAACATATGCATATATTTAGAGAACAAAAAATGCATTGATAGTTGCATTGTCTTTGTGTGTAGCTTGGATGATGACATTTGGGAGGTTAGATTTAATTTTTCTTGTGAAGATATCATAGAGAGGACAACGAGAAGATCAGATTTAATTGTGTTGAATATGTTAGCATTGCTAGAAGCATATGGATATGGAATCATATATTACATCTATTTTTTTAAAGAAAAAGGAAAAGAGAAGAAAGGAGTGGAAGTTGTCGACATCATGGCCAAGGTTGATAAGATGCTTGAGACATTTGATCGCTGAGAAGTTATTCAATCTATGTGTAACAAAGCACAAAGTTGCAAGGAGACAAACCAGCTATACCCTCAAAGATAAATTCAGTAGAATGAAAGAGAAAGAATTATTCGAAAAAAAAGTAACTTAGCAAAGCGATGAACTGAACCATGTGCAGAGGATATAACAGAGATGATTTTAACAAGTAGCATTAGGGTGAGTAACAAGTAGCAGCACAGGTGCACATGATGTTAGTGGATGATGCATGGTGGAATCCTAGCGCACTAGCTAGGTGACAATGACGACTACCTACAGTTGCAACCGCGTCGCGAGCTAGGGATCGGAGTAGATCGAACTAGGGACTGCGATGGAGGATGTGCTGCATATGCCTAACACACCTTCCAGTGATCTGTATGCAGAGGGTGTCGTGCGGGTGGCGTCGGCGGCGGTTCCCTGCAGGCAGGCCGCGTGGGAGGTGGACGAGGCGGCGGCGGACCCGCCCTACTCCTGTGGGCGCGTGGAAGCTGGGTGAGGAGGCGGCGGCGACCCTCCTCGTATGGGGACGTGGGAGCTGGACAAGGCGGCAGCAGTGTCCCTACTCCCGTGGACAGGTGGGGGTTGAGGAGGCAGGCCGGGTGGGATTGGAGGAGGCGGCGGCAGCGTCCCTCCTCTTGTGGGCGTGTGGGAGGTGTGGGAGGCAGGCCGGGTGGAGGTGAAGGAGGCGCCAGCTGCTCCGTGCACGAAGGCCGTCTGGCAGGTGGAGGCGGCAGCGTCGTGTGTGGGAGTGGACAAAGCAGTGTATTTTTACTTCTTTTTCCTGGATATTACGGCTACTAGGCTTGCTGGGCCTAATCAACATGGAAGAAATTGAGACATCGGATCAATTCATACTTGTCTCAGCCTGTGACAAGTAAAAGATACTGTAAAACTTTCCCTTTTTACGTTGATCATACGCAAAGCACGGTTATCGACACGTAGTGCATAGTCGGCAGGATAGCCTCCTCGTTGTTAATCTTGCACACAAACATCAGGTCTGGGTCTCTGGGCATCTCAACCACACCCCCTACACAAGACTGTTGTCAATTTGAAGAGAAATGCACGCTTTGACCATGATGTCGTTGCAACTTGGTTGCAGCAAATCCCGCTTGTCTGGCAGATGCTCACTTTTCGTCACATGGATCTTGACGGATGTGGCTCTTTCTATCCTGATGTCTTTTATTCGCAATGCTCTATGTTTATAAGCAAGCACATAAGTCTCTTTCGATAACCATCGTGTGAAACGTACGGTCTATTTGCGACGAGTGAGGGTGAAACTGAGTTGGGGATAAAAGGAGAAGCGTGCGTACTTATAGATACATTCGTTTTCGAGTTAAGAGATGTTATGGTAATATGGTATGCTAGGTAGACCGGTAGGATATATGTAAACCTTTTTGGAAAATATAATGTGGTCTGATAGGCTACTTCCAGGGCGTGCCTAGGTATCAGGCGACTGAGATTTAACTAAATATCAGTCACCTGATGTCATATAAGATTTTTCAGTTCGCTGTTATTTGTTCAATTGATTGACACACTGTATCTTTTTGTAATGCGTCCTGGGCTTTAGCGAGGGAGCTGGGTTGGGCTGTCTCAGTTCGGCCCTATGCTCTTTTTTCGTATTGGCTGTTGTCCTAATACTGCTGGAGGGTACAGACGTACAGTAACGATTTTTTCATCCCTTCTCTTGCTTTTTCATTGCTTATAGACACAAACCAAGGACACTAGGAAATAATTCTCTCAAAGAAAGAACAAATGACAACATGAAATGACACACAAATTCTAAGTAAAAAATAAACCCCGCTTCAGTTACGAGCTACTTGCAACTGATCCTATCTTTACCAAAAAAAGAGAGAACATAATCCTGCCTCCTCAGTTGCGAGCTACTTGCAACTGACCCCACCTACCCCCCAGAAGAGACAAAAAGTCGCCGCCTTATTTGCGAGTTCATTGCAATTGGGCCCACCCCTCCCCAAAAGAGACAGAATATACGCTGTCTCAATTGCAATCTAGTTGCAACTAGCCGCACCTCCCTCAAAAGGAGACAGGAAAAAACCACCGCCTCAATTGCGAGCTACTTGCAACTAGGCCTACCTCTTTAAAAAAAGAGGTTGATACATCAGTTGCGAGCTACTTGCAACTGGACCCACCTCCCTAAAAAAACAGGTACAAAACGATCGCCGCCTCAGTTGCGAGCTACTTGCAACTAGCCCCAGCTCCCCCCCAAAGAGACAAAATAGACTGCTACCTCAGTTGCAAGCTACTTGCAACCATCTCCACATCTCCTTAAAAAGAGACATAAAAAGATCACCGCCTCAGTTGCGAGCTACTTGCAACTGGCCCCAGCTCCGATCCCTCCAAAAAGACAAAATAGACCGCTACCTCAGTTGCAAGCTACTTGCAACTATCCCCACATCTCCCTAAAAAGAGATATGAAAAGACCACCGCCTCAGTTGCGAGCTACTTGCAACTGACCCACCTTCCCCAAAAAGAGATAGAAAATGAATGTCGTCTCAGTTGCGAGCTAATGGCAACTGGCCCCACCTTCCCCCAAAAAAAAGACGCCACCTCAGTTGCGAGTTCATTGCAACTGGCCGAAACCTCCCCTAGAAAGAGAAAAAGGGTCACCACCTCAGTTGTGAGTTCATTGCAACTGGCCCCCCTCCCCCCAAAAAAGAGAAAAATAGACCGATGCCTCAGTTGCAAGCTTCTTGCAACTAACCCTACCTTCTCGAAAAAGAGACATGAAAAGATCACCACCTCAGTTGTAAGCTATTTGGAACTGGCCACACCTCCCGCCACAAGGAGACAAAAAAATACCACCGCATTGGTTACAAGCTTCTTGCAACAGGCCCCACACCCCGTCTCCCAAAAAGAGACAAAGAAATACCATAACCTCAGTTGCAAGCCACTTTTTCAAACGGCGTCCGTCACGAGAAAATTGTAATAATAGGGTCAGTTACGACTACATTGTGACTGTGGGTCAGTTACGACCACATTGCGAGTGTGGGTCAGTTAATGCCACATTGTGACTGGAGATCGGTTACGAACACATTTTTTAAGAGATGGTAAATAAGATGAAATAATATTTACATGCAATTTTACTACTCCCTCTATTTGAAAGTAAGTGTCATACATTTGTCTTAATATGCATACATGTAACACACTAAACCGGTTAGATAAATGTGTATCTAGACAAATATGGGACACTTATTTTCGAGCGGAGAAAATAGTAGATATACAATTTTTAAGAAAACTATTTTTGTTGGCCAAAATAAGCAAAACGATTGATAAACAAAGGGTGCGATTAATTCTCATATGATCAAGAATTATGTCTATTCTCAGTTAACTCTAAAACAGCTTACCCGCAAAAAAACTCTAAAAGAGCTTAATTACAATCTACTTGCATCGTTTATGTAGCACAAAGCATGACGCAAATTCAACCGCCAGAGACATATTCTCTTGGCTACAACCTACTTGCAACTGTAAGAAAACTCAGCAGAACTAAAAATAACCTAGTTGCAGCCTATTTGCAATTTCCAACTAACATGACTAGTTGCATCCTACTTGCAAGTCTCAACTAACATGAATCACAAAACAAATCTAACAAATAGTAACATTTTATCAGACGCAACCTACTTGCAACTCTCAATTAACATGAATCACGATACAATTCTAATAGTACTAATATTTTTTATCAGTTGCAGCCTACTTGCAACTCCCAACCAATATGAATCACAATACAAATCCAACAGATAGTAACATTTTTTATCAGCGCAAACTACTTGCAACTCCCAACTAACATGAATCATGATACAAATTCAAGTTATAATAAAACTATTTATCAGTTACATCCTACTTGCATATAAAAAAACTTAGTTACGGACCAACTACAACTAAGAAAATCTCTGTTACAACCAACTTGTAACTCCCATCTAGTACGAATCATGACGTATATTCAAAGACTAGAAACATTTTGTTCTCACTTGCAACCTACTTTCAGGTGCAAGAGCTCGTTTGCAACTTACATGCAACTGAAAAATCTCAGTTGCAACCTACTTGTGACTGACATCCAGCATGAATCACGATGCAAATTTCAACCGCCACGAACACATTTTCTCAGTTACAACATACTTGTAAAAGAAAAACTTAGCACTACAATTGAAAAAAAAACTAGTATAGAAATAGAAGAAAAGGGCAAAAAAGGCTAGTTTCATTTTTAGGGAAAAACTTTAATTACAAAATAATATAAATTAGGAATAAGAAATAGAAAAAGGAAAGTGGAAATATAAAAGGGAAAAGAAAAAAAGAAAAAACATAGATAAAAGTGAATAAAGATGAGAACATGAAGAAAAAGACATAAAAATAGATGATATAAAAAATAATAAATTAATTATTATGAATGCCTTTGCTTCTTAACCGATGGAACAATCGAGAAACAATTTCTAAAAGAGCCAACATAGTGGTATGATGACGTGTGTGCACACAACAAATTGCAACGGTTAAAAAAGGACAAAGAAAAGACCGTACACCTGAATCTAACGTACGTTATTCCTAGCGGCGGCCAGCAGCCCACGATAACACATGGAAAGCAGCAGGCCGGTAGCCCACACACGCATAGCAACAACCAGCGCAGTCTATACGAATCTTGACACACGAGTCAGATGGTAATCGAGGCGACTGAGATTTAACTAATTCTCAGACGGCTGAGAATTAGCAAAACCGTTTAATAATCTACCAAAACATACTGAGGTGTACATTGGTGACTAGTCGCGCCGGCCGCCGGGACTGGACTGAAATTCCCGCAGAGACGGGGAACATGTAAAGCAGGAAGTGAACACCGAATCCTCTTATTCCTTCGAGAGCTTACTTAAGCTTTTCATGATCAAAAGGCAAAAATTACTTTGCAACTCCGGTCACACGATGCATGGGAATCTGTTTCCTGTTGGCAGTTGCCTTGCACGAGAAAGCGGCAGCAGCTAGCGCCTTAGGCGTCTCTATATACAGAGCTGCTGCATCAATCATCATGCCTGCACATCTGCCGTTGCCCCCATACTCGCGTACATTCGTTCGGAGCTGGGCGTCTTCTTTCGTGTGACTGGTTACGCCCGCGCGCGCAGGATGATAGCGGAGAGCGCGGCGGAGCTGGTGTCCGTGCTAGCTCCTTTGCTCGTCGTCCTGGTCGTGGCCGCGGTGGTAGCGTCGGCAGCTGGTGGCGGCGCGCGCGAGGTCGAGGCGCAGGTCGACGCGCAGGCGAGGGAGTGGGCGCGGTTCGTCTTTGGTTCCTCGGAGGACGCCGACCAGCTCGTGGATGGTGATGGTGCCTGCTACCGAGCCGACTCCCGTTGGCGCGTGGAGGGGCCGAGCCAGTAGCCGTGTGCGACGCACGGTGCACGCGCCGTTACTACCGCGTGTACCTCCAACAGTCTCCTGCACGAGACAAAACAAAATACGCGTTTGTCTCCAGCATTCCTGTTGGTGCAGATGGTATAAGAAGATAAATTTCGGTGTTCCCAATAGTGAAAACATGTCTATTTGTTCCCAATCTAATAATAGGATGTAAGTTTGTGTGTATACACGTTCACAATGGCACGATAAAACGAGTTTATAGCATAAAACCGTCACTTTAATTTCGAAATTTACCGAATGGTACCACTTTGTGTTCGAAGAACAAAATTCTTAGATTATTGCTTGACACGCAAGTTTACTTATTAGCCTAGTCGATTTGTAATGGCATATATAAACTCTTGTACTAGCCACATTATTTGTTATCGAATATTATTTCAATACAATTCTACATGGTATCAGACTAAACGATCCTAATCGGTATGGCGACCCCACCCGCCCCACCGTCACCGCCACCGCTCGGTTATTTCGAGCGGCGCGCAGCCATTATCGCCGCCAAGCTCACCTCCGCGACCTGCGCCTCTACCTCTTCCTTCTCCATCTTAGCCATACCTCCACCAATACCTCCCTCAATCTCCTTCATCGACACCATCTCAGATATTAGCCCCGACATTCCTGTAACCCTAGATCTCGCTGCTCACAATTACTACTATTGGCCTCACCTCTTCGACGTCCACCTCGGGCGATGTCGATCTCCGCTCCCACGTCGCCCCTGACTCTCGCTCCCAACCTCATGATCCTCAATGGGTCAAGGATGATCTAGCAATTATTCAATGGAACTACATGCGCGTCTCCACTGAAATATTCAACCTGGTGCATCGTGATGGTGCTACCGCCGCCGATCTCTGGGCGGCCCTTCGTCATCTCTTTCACGAAAATGTCAGCGCCCGCGCCAACAATCTCCATACCGAGCTTCGGAATACGGTGCAAGGTGATGCACCGGTCGGTGTCTATTGCCAACGTCTCAAAGCCATAACCGATGAACTCCGCGAACTTGGTGATCCCATCGACGATCTTCAGCTCATCAATAATCTTCTCGTCGGACTCAGCGAGCAGTTCGAGAAGCAGGCCTCCTTCATCCCCATAATGTGGTCGCCTCCCTCCTTTGTCGAGGTTCGGTCCATGCTGTAGTGGGCTGATCGCGTCCAAACCAACAAGGAATCGCGTCCCTAGGTCTTCACCGCTGCTCCTCGGCCTCCAATGTCCGCGCCACCTCCACCACCGACGGCAGCACCACAACCATCAGGCTGGCGCCCAAGTCCCAATTATCGGGGCAAAACCCTAGGCCGCCGCAGTTTCGTACATTGCCCGTTCCTTCCTCTCCGGCTCTACCAAGTGCTCCAGCTCCTCTGACTAGTTGGCACCCATCGCCCGACCCCTAGACCGGGCTTGTCCAGGCGTGGCCCATGCCTTGGTCTGCCCCGACCCCATATGGCGCCCCACCTGCCTACACCAGTGCCTGGCAGCCCTGTGCTCGCCCTCACACTGGTGCTCTGGTTCTTGCGCCTCCACAGCCGACGACTGCATATCATGCTGCTCCAACTTATGTGCCATCGGTATACAACGCTCTGCCCTATGCTTCCTATGGCGCTGCACCATCCCCCCATGTGCCCAGCTACAATGATGGTCGCTCCTCCTTCAGTCTGATCCTAGCTCTACTGCCGACACCACCACAGCCGCCAGCTCTCCTGCCCACACCAACCTCAACTTTGACTCCAAGCTGGGACCAAGCTTCTTTTCTCCAGGCCATGAACAATTTTGCTTCTCAAGGGAAGTCAGGTACGGATTGGATTTTCGATTCTAGTGCTTCTACACATATGTCTGCATCTAGTAATTTGCTTTATTCTTGCACACCCTCTTCTTTTCCCTCCATTACCCTTGGTGATGGATTTTCTATTCCTATTTATTGTGTTGGTCAGGCTCAAATCTAAGCTCAAACCAAACCTTTGCTCCTTCGTGATGTTCTTGTTGCTCCCGTCCTTCTCAAAAATCTTATTTTTGTTTGCCAGCTCACCTCTGACAATCATGTTTCCGTCGAATTTGACCCCTTTGGTTTATCTGTGAAGGATTACCCGACCAAGGCCAAGATCGCACGCTTCAATAGCTCCGGTGATCTGTACTCCCTCCTGTTCATGTCGTCGTACCTCCCACGTCCATGGCGGCCTCTGTTAATCTGTGGCACCAACATCTCGGCCATCCCAATCATTATGTGTTATCAACATTCCTTAGTGAATTTTCTATACCTTGTAATTGAGATTCTCATAATTCTTCTATATGGCAGCCGTGTCAATTAGGCAAGCATGTTCATCTTCCTTTTAGTTCTTCTCATACTTCTAGTACTTTTCCTTTTAAGTTATTACATTGGGATCTTTGGACATCGCCTATTGAGAGTGTTATGGTTTTAAATATTATATAGTGATTCTTGATGATTATGTACATTATGTCTAGACCTTTCCTTTACGCAACAAATCTGATGTCCACCATATCTTTCTCAATTTTTAGCGCTATGTGTATGCACACTTTTTTCTCCCCATACGGTTCATCCAATGTGATAATGGACGTGAATTCGACAATTTTAAAAATCGAAACTTTTTTATTCAACACAGCATTCTTCTACGTTTCTCCTGCCCCTACACCTCTCCCCAAAATGGCAAGGCTGAGGGATCTCTTTGTACCCTCAATGACATAACTCGCACTGTCCTCCTCCAATCATCTATGCCTCTGGAATTTTGGGTTGAAGAACTTCACATGGCCACATATCTGCTTAATATTCGACCATCTAAAGCTATATCCCAACCACAACTCCTTACTTCTCTCTTTTCTTTCTCATCCAAACTATACCGACACTCGTGTTTTCGGCAGCCTTTGCTTTCCAAAATATTATTCTACTTCTCCTAATAAACTTTCTCCTCATTCCATCCCATGTTCTCTTGTCGATTTTTCTGACGAGCACAAAGGCTATCGTTGCCTAGATCTCGTTAGTGGTCGTGTCCATGTGTCTCACCATGTGACGTTTGCCGAATCTATTTTTCCTTTTGCCACTTGTCAATCTCACGACTCTTCAACACCCACGCCACCTCCTGCCTCATCCCATCGCCCCAACTTACCTTTTTTAAAAGCATCATCCTCTGCCGTGGATCCTTCCGCGGGTAGCAAAAACATCCGAAAACTCTGCACGACAGCCAAAATGCCTGAAATTTCTGCCACGATAGTGGATCCTGCTGCGCCTATGACCCCTGCTGTCACTCCTGCCGCGACAGGGAATTATGCCCAAAACTTTTTCAGCGTTGTCACCCCCGCCCGCTTCCTCCGCTGCGCTAGGCGTGCCTACACAATCCATCCCGTCCCATCCACCTCATGCTCTTCCAGTTCCTACACCAAATAATGTTAACACTATGTGCACTCGTGGCAAATCTGGTTTTCGTCTTCCTACCAAACAACGTCTCAATCTCCACGCATCGCCATCGCCATCTCCTTCTTCTCTTCCTAAATCTTACAAATCTGCTCTTCTTGATCCTAACTGGGAAGCAGCCATACAAGATGAATATGATGCTCTTCTTCAAAATAATACATGGCAATTAGTTCCTCGTCCTCCTAACACTAATATAGTCTCGGGCAAATGGGTTTTTCGCCACAAATATCATTCTGATGTGAGTCTTGCACGTTGCAAGGCTAGATAGGTATGTTGTGGTTACTCTCAACAGCACGTCATCGATTATGATGAGACTTTCTCTCCTGTTGTTAAGCCCAGCACTATTCACACTGTTCTAAGTATTGATGTGTCTTCTTCCTGGCCTATTCATCAATTAGATGTCAAAAATGTTTTCTGCATGGTTCTATTCAAGAGATTGTTTACTTTTAACAACCTCTTGGCTTTGAAAATTCTTCCTACCCTGATCATGTTTGCCTTCTTCAAAAATCTCTTTATGGCCTTAAACAGGTGCCACGGGCCTGGTTTCAATGTTTTTTCACATATGCTCAAACCATAGGTTTTATTCCTTCTCGTTTCGACACTTCTCTCTTCACCTTCCACCATAATTCCGATACTGCATATATCCCCCTCTATGTTGATGATATTATTCTCACAACTTCTTCCCAACAATTTTTAGATCGCATTGTTTCTCTCCTTTGCTTCGAATTTTCAATGATTGATTTAGGCCTTCTTCATCACTTCTTAGGCATTATTGTTATTCGTGACTCCTCTAGTCTTTTTTTTTCATAATGCCAGTACACTCTTGATCTTCTTTCTCGTGTTGGTACGCATGACTGTCAATCTTATCATACTCCTGTTGATACAGGTTCCAAACTTCCTGCCGATGGTGACACTTTCCTGGATCCTACTCTTTATCGTAGTGTTAGTAGAGCTCTTCAATATCTTACACTCACTCGTCCTAAAATTTCTTTTGCAGTTCAACAAGCTTGTTTATACATACATGATCCTTATGTTCCTCACTTCAACCATGTCAAACGTATTCTTATATATCTAAAGGGCACAATTGAGTTAGGTCTTCACATCAACAAATCTTCTCCATCCTCTTTAACAACATACTCTGATGCAGAATGGGCTGGTTGTCCAGATACTCGTAGGTCCATATCCAGATGTTGTGTTTTTCTTGGTAATAATTTGGTTTCTTAGTCTTCAAAAAGGAAGGTTACGGTCTCTCACTCGTCAACTGAACATGAGTACCGTGTTGCGGCTCATGATGTTGCTGATACGGTTTGGTTGCGCTAGTTATTGTCAGAACTACACCACCCCATTGAGCAAGCGACCATCGTTTATTGTAACAATATTTTATCTGTCTGCATGTCTGGGAATCCTATTCAACATTGACCTACCAAGAATATCGAGAAAGATATTCATTTTGTTCGAGAGAAGGTGGCCTTGGATCAAGTTAGTGTTCTGCATGTTCCCACTACAGCTCAATTTGCTGATATCTTCACCAAAGGACCGTCTCAATGGCGTCGAGCCTACCGTTGGCAATGCGGGGGGTGGGGGGGATATTTCTATATTTTCACTATTTTTACATTGATTTTACATGGAATTAAAATAGTTTCTATATTTTCCACTATTTTTACATCGATTTTACAAGGCATTAAAATGGTTTCTATATTTTTTTTACTATTTGTATAAAAATATTAGAAGTTATTAAAAAAATTCTATATTTTCCACTATTATATCAATTTTACAAGGCATTACAACTAGTTTCTATATTTTTATAATAATTTTAGAAGGTATTAAAAGTAGATTCTATTTTTATCACTTATTTTCATGAATTTTACAACCCTCGTGAGTTTTAGCGAGAACCCTCGAGGGTCATTGACAACCCTCGTGAGTTTTAGCGAGAACCCTCGAGGGTCATTGACAAACCTCGAGAGGTTCAGCGAGAACCCTCGAGTGTCATTGACAACCCTTGAGGTTTAGTGAGAACCTTCGAGGGCCATCGACAACCCTCGAGGGTCATGGGGAACTCTGGCTAGGTTTAGCGTGAAACCTCGAGGGTTATGGATAACTCTCGAGAGTTTTATTGAGAACCCTCGAGGTTTAACCAGAATCCACGAGAGTCGTGAGAACCCTTGAGGACCATCATAGAGAACCCTAGATGACCATCTAGATATAAAATGAGAAAAAATCACCATTACTGCAAATTTTACATTTATAATACAACAACATTAATAAGCTAGGTAACATTTATAGAACAAATCATTAATTACAACATTAACTTGTTCATTCTTCGCATTACCACAACACAAAGGTTCAACACATTACATATTGCAATAATGCCATTAGATATAGTTCAACTAAAATGGCAGCAATCACAAAGTACACTACATTTTCAACATCATTGCATACCAAATTAAATAACATGATACTACAAATCACTCATCAATGATCTCCTTGATCTCTTCAACTTATTCTTCCTAGCATCACTAGCTTATTTTCCTCCTTTAGATCCTCCCTTTCAACATCTCATTTATTTTTTCTTTATCTTCACTGGATTCTAATCTGCCTTTTGCATCTGCTACAACACAAGCACTTCATTCTTCAACAAGTCTATCTTCTTCTCTAACTCTACCAAATCCTTCTCAGATTGGATATTAAGTGACTCACTAAGGGCTAATTTTGGATCAACACTTTCTGCATTTATCTTGGAAAAGTTATCCTCCATCACCTTTTTCTCAGTGCAACCCATGAATTTCTTGACATCAACTAATGTACTAGAGTGTATCTTGTCCACTTTGTCCTTCTCTTTAGCTAGCTTGCTCACAAACTTAACATTCTCAATCCTCTCATCAATTTGGGTATTGATGTTGTCATGATACATTATCCAGAGTCTTCCTAATGCATTTTGGGAACTTACTAGCCACTGTTCATCTAAGCAAGCCACAAAACTCTTCATCTAACCAAGCCACAAAACCACAGTTTGTGACATGCTGCAAAAATAATAACTAATTAACCTCAGAATGCAACTATAACAAGGTTTTCTACAGCTATAACATAAATAGTCATGCATTAATTCATCAACAACTATAATAAAAATATTTATGCGTTAATTCATCTACAGCTATAACAAGAACTAAAGCAATCATATGCATAGATAACAAGAAATAATGCACTAATAAACTACTAACGCGAACTTATGCAACGGTCTGAGCTCATAAGTAACAAATCATTGCACAATTAACTACTAACAAGAACTATATTTCATGTTATATATCTATAGATCCATTAAAAATCATAAAATAATATTCACCATAACTATATTATGAGCTAATAATTACAAAATCGCAAAAAAAGACTTACATTCTGCATTTGGCAATTCAAATGCTACACACTTCGCCGTCTCAAACTTGTGGACATGACACACCTCTTACAATCCACTGCTATCCCACGGAATTTGGGGTGCTCGATCCAATCTAGAGCATGGTCAATGTCCATGATATCTTAATTGATCAAAAAATGGAAAGAAACCGATGTTTTAATTGAGTCAAAATCAAAAATCCCAAATCGGAACCCTAACCCTAGAAAAAAATGAGGGTTGAGATTACCCCCAAGCAACAACATGCTCGAACTCTCATGTCATTCTTGCTAGGCATGGTGACAACGAAGGCGGGCACACACGGACGGTCAGTGCTGATGGCCCTACGGTGGTGGCAGCGAAGGGTTTGCTCCAGTAGTGGGAGGGAGTGTGAGACGAGGGTGGGGAACCGGTCAACAGTCATAGACGATATTGAAGGAAATATGCCCTGAGAGGCAATAATAAAGTTGTTATTATGTATTCCTTGTATATGATAGATGTTTATTTTGCATGCTATAATTGTATTGATAGGAAATATCAATACATGTGTGTTTAATAAACAAAAAGGGTTTCTAGTCATGCCTCTCTTATAGACTAGCTTGTTGATTAACAGGATGATCAAGGTTTCCTGATCATGGACATTGGATGTTGTTAATAACAAGGTCACACCATTGGTGGAATGATGTGATGAACATTCATCCGAAGTATAGCATTACGATCAAGTCATTGTGTTTATATTGCTATAACATCATACGAAGTAATCTTTATCCTTAGACCATGAGATCATGTTAATTGCTAACACCGGAAGAGTATCTTGATAACATCAAACGTCACACCGTAACAGGGTGACTATAAAGATGGGTTTAGTGCTACGAAGGTGTTATGTTGAGGCTCATGGATCAAGAGTGGAATTTGTCAATCTAGATGACGGATAGATATACTCTGGGCCCTCTCGGTGATATCACATTAGGATAGCTTGCAAGCAAGTGATGTGATCACTAGAATGTTATTTCACGGGAACGAGAAAAGAGTGCATGTCGGTAATGAGATCAAACTAGGTATGAAGATACCGATGATCGAATCTCGGACATGTAATATATCGAGAGACAAAGGGATTTAGTTACAAGTGTTTAAAGGTTCTCACGATCATAGGAGTCATCGTTGAATGTGTAGGAGTCAGTACGGATCTTCAGGTCCCGCTGCTGATTATTGATCGGAGAAGGGTCTCGATCATGTCTGCATTATTCGCGAACCGTAGGGTGGCACACTTAAGAGTTACCGGACACCATTTTGGAGCACATATGTTTCAGACGAAAGAATTGCAAAGCGCAGGAATTGTTTCAATAGAAACCGGAAATTGTTTCGGGTGAAATTGCAGAAAGTGGTTCTGCATGTGATATTGAAATATTGCAAGGGGCTATATGTGAATGTTTGTTAATTAAAGTAATTAACAAAATTCTGAATAAATTTAATAAAAGAGTTTTATTAAATGAGAGAGCATTAAATTTAGAGAAACTTAATGCATTTAAAGTGGAGACTTTAAAAGGGAATGTGAAGAGGCATTTTAATGTGGAGGAGTTACCACCACATGAATGGGGGAGGTGAGGGGTCACCCCCCATGCGCCGGCCATGGAGAGAGGGGGCACCCCCCTCCTCCTATAAAAGGCCACCCATTCCCTCCTTCATCGACACACCTCCTTGTGAAGGATCTCTCCCCCCCTCTAGAATTATTCCCCCATGGTCTCGGATTAGCGAGATACATGTTCCCGGTGGCATTTCGTCCGGAAGGAGTTGTTGCTTCTGTTGGATCGCTGGAGCGAGGGGTTGGAGGTTGTCCGGTGGCTTGAACGTGTGTGCGAGTGCGGATGCGCTGCTGAGTTGCGGCGCTCGGACTTCCTCACGATCTTTAGATCGGCAAGTGTACGACTACATCAACCACGAGTTCCTACTCGTTAACAAAGCTCGTTGTCTTCGAGGGTAAGTTCTCTATGGATGTATGTCCACCTGTTTGCTTTGTACCTAGTAGATAGATCTTGGCGTGTAGTTCACACCGTAGGAAAATTTTTGTTTTCTATGCTGCGGACCCAACAGTGGTATCAGAGCCTGATCTATGCGTAGGTGCTTTGCACGGGTAGTACACATATGTTTATATGTGGGTGATGATGATCATGTTATTGCATCTTCTATGTACTTTGGATATTGGTGGCATAGTGGGATGAAGCGGCCCGGACCAACCTTACATGTCATCGTACATGAGACCGGTTCCACGACTGACATGCAACTTGTTTTGCATAAGTGGCTGGCGGGTGTCTATCTCTCCTACTATAGTCAATATCTGATTTACAACGAGTTGCTAATAACTTGGTTATCCTTGTTGTGGTTCATGTTCGTAGGTTAGACAGGTTCTATCTCCAAAAGCCCTAAGCCACGTAAAAACTTGCAATTGATAAATTAGAGGCGTCTAGTTTAGATCGTTGCTGGGCTAGTGTTTTGATATGGTATTGTTGTAAGTAGATGTATAATAGATACTCTTACAACTCACTTAACGTGTAAGTTCCATAGACCTTGGCCTTACACACAAAGGAATGTTAGAGATCATACCATGATGCAAATGATAGAGATCAAATGCATGGACCATATCACCTCACTTTACACATTAGATGTTAGCATCTTATATTGCTAGTTTGGCGCGTTTGGTAGCATTATAAGATGATCCCTCTTTTAGATATCAAGATAAAATGTGTTCTTCCTTAAGTATGCACCGTTTTGTGGATCGTGTTTTGAGGCATCACGTGATGATCGGGTGTTTTCAACTCTACGCTTTCAGACAGTCTTACACACGCAAATACTAAGGTTCTTACTTGACAAGCCTAGCATGTACAGACATGGCCTCGGAACACGGACCGAAAGGTTAAGCATGAGTCATATAGTTGATATGATGCCCATATAGATGCTCGCCTTTGAAGCTACACCGACTCACGTGATGATCGGACTTGGTGTAGTGGATTTGGTTCATGTAATCACCAAAAGGACACGAGAGATGTCGTTTTTGAGTGGGAGTTCATTAGTAATTTGGATTAGTTGAACTCAATCTATCATAAAATTAGTCTAAATATACTTTAAAAATTCTGTTGTAGATGGCACCACCTGCTTTTAATTTTAATGTGTTCATGGAGAAAGAGAAACTTGCAGCGAATGGTAGCAACTTCACCAACTGGGCTATGAATTTGAGGATTCTCCTCACTGCTGCACAAAAGCAATATGTGCTAGATGCGCCGCTAGGCCCCCCACCAGCTCCTGATGCCCCTGACGAGGAAAAGAACGTCTATATAACTCGTCAGGAGGACCACAACTTAGTTCATTGCGGCATACTGTATGGGCTAGAGCCAGAACTTCGAAAGCGTTTCAAAAATGGCAATGCCTTTGATACCATGGGAGAATTGAAAATGATTTTCGATACCCATGCTGCCGTAGAGAGTTATAATTCTACAGAAAAGTTCTTTAGCTGCATGATGGAGGAAAACAGCTCCGTTAGTGAGCACGTACTCAAAATGTCTGGGTACGCTGATAAGCTTGTGTCCTTGGGAATAACTATTCCCATTGACTTAGGCATACATCGTGTTCTCCAATCTCTGCCACCTAGCAACAAGAGCTTCGTGATGAACTATAATATGCAGGGCATGAATAAGTCTCTTCCCGAGCTTCTGTCAATGCTTAAGACTACAGAAATGCATATTAGAAAAGAACATCAAGTATTGATGATCAATAGGACCACCGGTTTCAAGAAGGACAAGAAAGGCAAGCACAAGGGAAAGAAGGGTGGCAAGTCCATTTGCCCACGTCAAAAAAGAAACTTGAGCTGGCTCTAAGTCCGACACCGAAAAGTGCTACTATTGCAAAGGGACTGGCCATTGAAGCGAATCGCCTATATTTGGCGGACAAGAAGTCCGGCAAGGCAAACAAAGGTATATGTGATATACATGTTATTGATGTGTATTTGACTAGTACTCGCAGTAGCACCTGGGTATTTGATACGGGATCGGTTGCTAATATATGTAACTCGGTTCAGGGGCTGCGGAACAAGCGACAACTAGTAAGGGATGAGGTCTCAATGCGAGTCGGCAATGGATCAAGAGTTGATGTGATCGCCGTCGGAACGCTGCCTCTCCATATGCCATCGGGATTAGTTATAAACCTAAATAATTATTATTTGGTGCCTGTACTGAGCATGAACATTATATCCGGATCGTGTTTGATACAAAGTGGTTATTCATTTAAGTCTGAAAACAATGGTTGTTCGATTTATATGAATAATATCTTTTATGGTCATGCACCTATGTTGAATGGTTTATTTCTATTGGATCTCGATAGTAGTATTACGCATATTCATAATGTTGATGCTAAAAGGATTAAACTTGATAATGATATATCTACATATATGTGGCACTGCCGTCTAGGTCATATTGGCGTTAAACGCATGAAGAAACTCCATTCTGATGGACTTTTGGAATCACTTGATTTTGAATCATTTGATACATGTGAGCCATGCCTTATGGGCAAGATGACTAGAACGCCGTTTTTCGGTTCAATGGAACGGGCGACAGATCTATTGGAAATCATACATACTGATGTGTGTGGACCAATGAGTGTGTCAGCGCGAGGTGGATATCGTTATTTTGTTACTTTCACGGATGATTTGAGTAGATATGGGTATATCTATTTGATGAAACACAAGTCTGAAACTTTTGAAAAGTTCAAAGAATTTCAGAATGAAGTGGAAAATCATCATAATAGAAAGATCATATTTCTGCGGTCCGACCGTGGAGGAGAGTATCTTAGTTACGAGTTTAGCACACATATGAAAGACTGTGGAATAGTTTCACAACTCACGCCTGCCGGAACACCACAACGTAATGGTGTGTCGAGCGTAATCGTACTTTATTGGATATGGTTCGATCTATGATGTCTCGACGACTTGCCACTGTCATTTTGGGGTTATGCACTGGAAACCGCTACATTCACTTTAAATAGGGCACCATCTAAATCCGTTGAAAAGACACCGTATAAATTATGGTTTGGAAACAAACCTAAGCTGTCATTTCTTAAAGTTTGGGGATGCGATGTTTATGTGAAGAAACTTCAACCGGATAAATCGAACCCAAAGCGGAAAAATGCGTCTTCATAGGATACCCTAAGGAAACGATTGGGTATACCTTCTATCACAGATCCGAGGGCAAGGTCTTTGTTGCCAAGAATGGATCCTTTCTTGAGAAGGAGTTTCTCGCGAAAGGTGTGAGTAGTCAGAAGGTAGAACTCGAAGAGGTTATTGAACCTTCTCTTCTTGAAATGGCGAGTAGCGTAGCTCCAGAAGTTGTTTCGGAGTTTACTTCACCTAATGAAGAGAGAGCTAATGATATTGAACATAAAACTCCGAAAGAGGACACTACCGAACCTCGCAGGTCAAGCAGGACACATGCAGCTCCTGAACTGTACGGCAATCCTGTTATGAATTTCATGATTGATGAAATAGATGACCCTGCGACGTATGAAGAAGCGATGATGAGCCCTGATTCCAACAAATGGATAGAAGCCATGAAATCCGAGATGGAATCCATGTACGAAAACCAGGTTTAGACCTTGGTGGACTTACCTCACGACCGAAAGGCCGTTGAGAATAAATGGATTTTCAAAAGAAAAACTGATGCTGATGGTAATGTAACCATCTATAAGGCTCGACTTGTCGCAAAGGGGTTTCGACAAATTCAAGGAGTTGACTACGATGAGACATTCTCTCCCGTAGCGATGCTTAAGTCGGTTAGGATTATGTTAGCAATTGCTGCATATTTCGATTATGAAATATGGCAGATGGATGTCAAAACTGCGTTCCTCAATGGTAATATTGAAGAAGAGTTGTATATGATACAACCTAAGGATTTTGTCAATCCTAAGGATGCTAATAAGGTGTGCAAACTTCAGCGATCCATCTATGGACTGAAGCAAGCATCACGGAGTTGGAATCTCCGCTTTGATGAGGTGATCAAAGAGTTTGGATTTGTCCAAACTTATGGAGAGGCTTGTATTTACAAGAAAGTGAGTGGGAGCAATGTGGCATTTCTGATATTATATGTGGATGACATATTATTGATTGGAAATGATTTGGATCTTTTAAACAGTGTTAAAAGTTATCTAAACAGCAAATTTTCGATGAAGGACCTTGGTGAAGCTTCATATTTATTAGGCATTAAAATCTATAGAGATAGATCAAGACGCCTAATTGGGCTATCGTAGAGTACATACCTTGATAAGATATTAAAGAAGTTTAATATGGACGGAAGTAAGAAGGGGTTCTTACCTATGTTGCAAGGCAAGACATTGAGTAAGACTCAAAGTCCGGCTACGGCGGAAGAAAGAGAGATAATGGATAAGATCCCCTATGCCTCAGCCATAGGCTCTATAATGTATGCCATGCTATGTACAAGACCGGATGTGGCACATGCTATTAGTTTGAATAGTAGGTACCAATCTGATCCAGGTTCGGAACACTGGATAGCGGTCAAGAATATCCTTAAGTACTTGAGAAAAACTAAGGATATGTTTCTTGTATACGGAGGTGAAGAAGAGCTAGTCGCTAAGTGTTATGTCGATGCTAGCTTTGACACTGATCCGGATGACTCTAAGTCTCAATCCGGATAAGTATTTCTCTTGAACAGAGCAGCAGTTAGTTGGAGGAGCTCCAAACAACCTGTGGTGGCTAGATCAACAACGGAGGCGGAATATGTTGCTGCTTCAGAAGCAGCGCAGGAAGCAGTTTGGATGAAAGAGTTCATTACGGAACTGGGTGTGATTCCCAGTGCGTTGGACCCGATGGTGATCTATTGTGACAACAATGGAGCCATAGCCAACGCCAAGGAACCAAGGTCTCACAAGAATTCCAAGCATATTAAGCGCCGGTTTCACTCCATCCGCGAGCATGTCAAGGATGGAGATATAAAGATTTGTAAAGTGCACACGGACCTGAATGTAGCAGATCCGTTGACTAAAGTACTCCCTAGGGCAAAACATGATCAACACCAGAACTCTATGGGTGTTAGATTTATCACTATGTGAACTAGATTATTGTCTCTAGTGCAAGTGGGAGACTGAAGGAAATATGCCCTAAGAGGTAATAATAAAGTTGTTATTATGTATTCCTTGTATATGATAGATGTTTATTTTGCATGCTATAATTGTATTGATAGGAAACATCAATACATGTGTGTTTAATAAACAAAAAGGGTTCCTAGTCATGCCTCTCTTATAGACTAGCTTGTTGATTAACAGGATGGTCAAGGTTTCCTGATCATGGACATTGGATGTTGTTAATAACAAGGTCACACCATTGGTGGAATGATGTGATGAACATTCATCCGAAGTATAGCATTACGATCAAGTCATTGTGTTTATATTGCTATAACATCATACGAAGTAATCTTTATCCTTAGACCATGAGATCATGTTAATTGCTAACACCGGAAGAGTATCTTGATAACATCAAACGTCACACCGTAACAGGGTGACTATAAAGATGGGTTTAGTGCTACGAAGGTGTTATGTTGAGGCTCATGGATCAAGAGTGCAATTTGTCAATCCAGATGACGGATAGATATACTCTGGGCCCTCTCGGTGATATCACATTAGGATAGCTTGCAAGCAAGTGATGTGATCACTAGAATGTTATATCACGGGAACGAGAAAAGAGTGCATGTCGATAACAAGATCAAACTAGGTATAAAGATACCGATGATCGAATCTCGGACATGTAATATATCGAGAGACAAAGGGATTTAGTTACAAGCGTTAAAGGTTCTCACGATCACAGGAGTCATCGTTGAATGTGTAGGATTCAGTACGGATCTCCAGGTCCCGCTGCTGATTATTGATCGGAGAAGGGTCTCGATCATGTCTGCATTATTCGTGAACCGTAGGGTGGCACACTTAAGAGTTACCCGACACCATTTTGGAGCACATATGTTTCAGACGAAAGGATTGCAAAGCGCAGGAATTATTTCAATAGAAACCGGAAATTGTTTCGGGTGAAATTGCAGAAAGTGGTTCTGCATGTGATATTGAAATATTGCAAGGGGCTATATGTGAATGTTTGTTAATTAAAGTAATTAACAAAATTCTGAATAAATTTAATAAATGAGTTTTATTAAATGAGAGAGCATTAAATTTGGAGAAACTTAATGCATTTAAAGTGGAGACTTTAAAAGGGAATGTGAAGAGGCATTTTAATGTGGAGGAGTTACCACCACATGAATGGGGGAGGTGAGGGGTCACCCCCATGCGCCGGCCATGGAGAGAGGGGCACCCCCCCTCCTCCTATAAAAGGCCACCCATTCCCTCCTTCATCCACACACCTCCTTGTGAAGGATCTCTCTCCCC
Organism: Avena insularis; assembly: GCA_023614405.1. Lineage (NCBI taxonomy): Eukaryota > Viridiplantae > Streptophyta > Magnoliopsida > Poales > Poaceae > Avena > Avena insularis. Next base: position 84,829,389 of record CM042696.1, on the reverse strand, counting down.
CTCTAGAATTATTCCCCCATGGTCTCGGATTAGCGAGATACATGTTCCCGGTGGCATTTCGTCTGGAAAGAGTTGCTGCTTTCCGCTGGATCGCTGGAGCGAGGAGGTGGAGATTGTCCGGTGGCTTGAACGTGTGTGCGAGTGCGGATGCGCTGCTGAGTTGCGGCGCTCAGACTTCCTCACGATCTTGAGATCGACAAGTGTACGACTACATCAACCACGAGTTCCTACTCGTTAACAAAGCTCGTTGTCTTCGAGGGTAAGTTCTCTATGGATGTATGTCCACCCGTTTGCTTTGTACCTAGTAGATAGATCTTGACGTGTAGTTCACACCGTAGGAATTTTTTTGTTTTCTATGCTACGGACCCAACAGATATGTATGCACGACGAGACAATGAGCCCCACAACGCCTGTTAACGACCATCTACGACGTGCCACATCCTCATCTGGTTGGGGTCAGCCTGTTAGAGACCGTGACAATTCGCTCTCAATTGTTTTTTGTGTTTTTGGTGGTAAAACCCTAGCAAATGTGGTCGGATTTTGCCCACAAACACAAAGTGGTACTATTGGGTTAATTTGAACACAAAATTGGCGGTTTTATGCTATAAACTCTGACAAAAAGGCAAGGATTAAAATACCCAAACCCTAGTCGATGGTGAATCAAACTAGAAAATTTACTCCTTGGCAATGGGCAAGTAGTCTGTAAGTGAATAACATTGGAACATTGTTTTGGGTTGTGAGTAAAACTAAGCTAATTGTTTTCTCGCACTGGGAAATTAACTGTGGAATTATTAGTAGTGCCGGTTTCATCCAATTGTAACGAATCTGAATAGTTAAATTTTGATCTGTAGTCTAAATTTTTTTGTGAACTTTTAAGTGGAGAAGCTGACATTGAAGTTCTATTTTCTATGTTCATGCAAAAACTAATTTCTGTACTGTCTTTTATTTTATTTATTATTCATCAGAGAGCCAAAGACATACAAGTTTTTTTTTGAAAGATGGAGTTTTCTAGGACAGGACAAACCAATTAGATTTGACCACTAGAAGAAGAAAGGCAATTAGCTGAAAGATTCCGGGAAACCTCAACACAGCCCGCGTCTTTCTTCCACACTGCTTCCTGACTAACTTAGTCGAGAAGTCTCACGACCCGACCTCATATACGAACGCTGGAGCTTCGCTACTTTGCTCGCACTGGAGTAGTAGACGGCACCGTAGGAGCATGGACCCGGACGTGAAGTTCCACCTCGAGATCGCCGCGGTGGTCGCCATGGCGTTGCTCATCGTCGCCGTGGTCGTCATGGCATCCGGCGCAAGGTTTTGAATTTCGGCCGAAATTACCGAAATTCAGCCATTTCGGCCAGGACCGGTAAGAGAATTTACCGAATGAAAACTTTTTAATTTCGGGATTATTTGTTGAATTATCTAAAATATTTTATATTTGGTAGAATTTTATTTGAAACTCTAAATTTTGGTATAATTTCAGCCAAATTTCGTTTCAAAGTTTAATTTTTGATTCCTGCATTTCATCCGAGATTTGACCGAAATTCACCGAAATAGCCGAATTTCGGCCATTTCGCTCAGGCCCGGTAAAAAACCAAAACCGAAATCCAAAACCTTGATCCGGCGGCGCCTGGGAAGGAGCTGGCGACATCGAGGCCGGCACAACGGGGCGCACCGCGGTGCACGCCGCCGACGTCGCGAGCGCCCTCGGCGACGCCACGCTTATGACCTACGAGCAGGCGGCCACCGGGAAGGCGAAGGAGGAGGAGCGGTGCGCCATGTGCCAGTCGGAGTACGTCGAGGACGGCGAGCTGGTGCGGGTGGTGCCGGCGTGCGGACACTTCTTCCACGCGAGGTGCGACGTCGACAGGTGGCTCCGGAAGAGCCGGACCTGCCCGCTCTGCCGCGGCGGGCTCTGGCCGCAGCCGCTGCCGGGGATGCCACGGCCGGAATGCCCGCCGATGCCACCGCGGATGTCGGTCTCACGAGTTTAGTCTGTCCGCGTCTCTGTTTCAGTGCCTGATGGTTAGGATTTGCAGAGTACAGATTATCGACACCGCGCAGAGTTGCACTTGTGAGGCAGCTCAATTTAGATGTGAAAATCCACAAGAAGGTTGCAACCGGATATGTTCAAAAAAAAAGAATTATTCTGTTTTCTGTGCTTCCAACCAAATAATATTGTAATTTCACGTTGTTTTCGACGCAAATTTTCTGTAGTAGCATAGCATTATTAGGATTCCAATCAGTCGACCGGTTTTTTCTTCTTGCCAGACTCAACTGACGTGACTGGCACAGCAGAGCGCCGATTTGTAAGAAAACTATGATGTCGAGACGCGTCCCAGACAAAGTTTTCCTAGTGTAAACAAAGACCACCAGAACAGAACATAGACACATGCCAGTCAACTTGTAACACGAACAGCGTGGACGGAGTCGTTGTGCTGGCTCTATCTTTACGGGTTCTCACTGAGCTCGAACATTTAGCATGAACTTGTTTAACAACTAAAATTGAAAATCGGCTTGGCTCATTTTATGCCGAGTTCGAGTCGAGTTTTAGTTTTAGGCTTACAATCTATTATATATTAAAAGCAATATAAGAGAGTTTTTGGAGGCATTAGATCAAAATTATTTTAGCAGTCAGATCTAATATTTACGGTCCCGATTCCATTAATCCCGTAAAACGTTTTTGACTAGATATGCCTAGGCAGCGTACCGATTTGAAGTTGTAGTCACGATCGATATTTTTTTAAGGCCAGCGACCAACTGGGCCAAAACTAAAAGATTCGGTCCGATCCCATAAAACGTTTTGATTCAATACTCCGTAACACTTGAACTTGGTAGTCGTGTCAATATTTTTTCTCAAGTCGACGTGCGGCCAGCTGGGACAGTTAGTTTTAGAATTAACGGGTAGTACCTTAGATTCTATAGGCACGTGTAGGTGCACACATTCGTTACTTAGTTTCGTTACTAGCTATCATTGTTTGTCTCCGTAAAAACAACATTTCGTAGAGAGTTCCTGACTAATAAGGATGTGCCAAAAAAAATCGCTTGATCTATTGGACAAAGAGTCCATGCCCAAGAGCCGATGCTCCTTTAATTTAAAATGGATTTATACACATTTTGAAATGTTAAAAAAATTCTCGAAAAAATGTGCACATTCATCTATCTGCATATAATCGTTTAATGGAAAACCAACTTTTGTTTTGGATAGTGTGAAAAAGACAGGGTTCAGTGCATTAAAAGTTTTTTTGTGAGACTTTTTGTCTTTTTACACATGAAACAAAATGTTAGTTTTTCACAAAACTTTACGACAGACACATAGAATGTGGAGATGAGTTTTTTCATGAAACGTTACATGGACACATAGAATGTGTAGATCTAGGCATGATTTTTTTAATTGCTTGACAATTTGAAATGTTTCTCTTAAAGGGGGCATATGCTCTCTAGGAGCTAGAGTGAATTTTGTGAAAGTCAGATGATCTTTTCTAGCTTAGATTAAGCATGATATTATATCTAACACATTGATTACTAAATGATAAGTAAATCTTTTGGGTATGAATCCTAATAGGACATATTATATTACACATATGTTGCATATGGTACTCCATTCACATATGTAGTAGGATATGTCAAGGCGAATTCATGATCTTATTTTCCAGATAAAATAGATTGAAATAACCATGGTGATTTAATAATATGGATAAAGATCCAACACACATGTATATGGAGTTGGAGTTATCATCCCACTATTCTAGACAAAAAAGACACTGTGTCATTTTCATATCTCAGATTTGAAATATTAATATAAATTGATTCTAACAAGACGAGGGACATACTTATCTTAGCTATAGAAGTTGGCTACCATTGCCTTTGTACTGGAACTACATAATCATTTAGTTTTATTGCATCACTATCAATAATTTAAATATTATGATTCTAACTAAAAGAGGGACATACTTCTCATAAATATCATAGTAGCTATAAAAGTTGGCTACCATTGCCTTCGTACTGGAACTGCATAATCATTTAGTTATGTTGCATCACTATCAATAATTTAAATATTAAATGTACTTGCAGTGCATGTAATATTTCACTTTTTGTATTGAAGAACATAAACATAAACTACCAAGAATACGGTTCATAGAAACTATATTCATGCTTGGAGAAATTTAAAAACCCATATTGAAAGAGTAAGCCATATTATATAACTAAAACAACAACAATGCTAAACTAAGCTTAACATGTAGAATATGAAGTGGGCTCAAATAGATCTATGCATTTGTTATGAGCATTGAGTAGCTCGGAACTATTAAAAAGCTACATATTTTGCTTCAGTTTCTAAAACATTAAATATGGAAAATTACTCTTGATTAATTTCGTTCTATATACACCCTATTTATGGATATGCCATCTCCGAAAACTTCAATCATATAGTGACTTTGGCCAAGGTATTCTTAAAACATAAAATTATAGGAGTTTTTTCTACTATTACACTCCGTTTGAAAGGAATATATCCATATCCTGCCTATGGCTCGCGAGTAAAGAGTAGTTTTCAAAATTGCATCTTCGATACCATGTTAATGTCTAACATGCCATGTATTTCAAAATGGACGGTGAAAATGTCATGTACATATTCCATACGACCAGAGTAAATGAGAGGAAGAAATATGTGGAGAAGGTAAAATAAGAATTCATATTATTTAGTTTTCCTATAATTGTAATGGTGTGTTGTTTAGATGTCATATTCCGCAATAGAGATATATTCATAACACACTATATTTACTGTGAGTAATATAATATAAAATAAAATTCAAGGATTATACAACTAACTAATTAAATACAAAAATAATAATGGCAATGAATTATTGTCGATTCCTAGGGAGCATCAAATGAATGAATTGTAATGTTGCATCCTACCATTGTAGGGCAAATCAAGGACCTCAATTCTATTTTTGTTGCTATATCACAGTATTTTTGTACTTCCATAAATATATGTGAAACTCTGAACTTATTTCTCAAATACACAAAGAGAGTGCGACGAAATCATCTTTAGAGCGTCCAAAATTGAGTAAAATAAATATGTACTTTACATATTGTGATCTCAAATATTACCAAAATCATCCTAAATGCTATGCTAATAAATGTGAGTGGAACTTCTTAATCATCTTATAGTTAGAGACTCCCTTATGGTTCTCTTATCTAATACAGATCTTAACCGAATTTTTTAGAGATTGCATGACGTTTATATAAACTGTCATATCCATAAGTTGAGGCCGTGATTTAATCAGCAGGACAATACCAACTTTCGGCTTAGTACAAAACATGAAAATGGGTAACTACTAGGCCATCATTTAATGAGCGGTCCAGTACAAAACATCGGTCTTAGTACAAATCGTGAAAATGTGTTGGCTTTGGCTCGAACATTCCAAAACTCCTTAATTTAAGCTTCTTATTATAGTGTACATGACTTGAGATATAGAGTTTGTTTTAAAAGGAGAGTTCATATCCAAAGACAATAGGGATCGTATAGGACTCGGGAACTACATACCTACGCAATACAACTTGATGCAAAGAAATTTGTAACATCCAATTTGTTCTCTTCTTCTCTAAAGTTTTGTAGAAAAGGACCAAAGCCTAGCATAAGTATGCAAGGTGCCTAGACCTAGCACCTCCGATGAAGCGCATGTCCTCCTACAGCCGCACCTCAAATGCCAGTTGTGGGAGAAGGAGAATATCGAGAACGATGACGATTTGGTTTCGGGAAGCAGCCACAACAAGCAAATTTGTATTGCATAGTCAGAGAAAAAAACGGATTGAAGAGCAATGGGGGCTGAATACACCTACGAACTAGAGAAGAGAGTGAGATATTTTTTTTAATTTTAATGTGTGCAACAAGTTTTTTTAATAGATATGCTGACTCGGTAGTGTAATACTTTTCTGAACTAACTTCTAAAATTTAAACTACTTTTCTGAACTAACTTCTAAAATTTGAAGGTCCACCAGATCAATGGATAGATGTTTTTAGTAACTAATGGATATGTCTTTTTAGTGTAGGGTTTTTTTTCGTGTATATCGGCTTTTAGTACATAATAAATAGTTTATAACCGTTTTTCATTATTTTTTCATAATATAACAATAGACAAAATAAAGGTCAACTCCACACTTCAAGGTACCATCCATGTGTACAGAATATGTATTTTATACCAAAAAATAAATGGGAGAAAGAAAAATCCCTTACACAAATTAAGTAATTGATACTTTGGGAGAACTAAAAATGGTGCCCTCGCATTTGCGAGGGCCCCTGCGCTAGTTTTCTTAACTTCAAAAACATGTTGCAATGTTGGCTTCTTTGGATCCGAAGGATTTAAATCTTTGCAAATATTTCTATGTGGTTCGTTAGGTTCATGAAATTCATTTACTAATAAACGGTGATGTCGAGAGAGCCCTCATATATATAACCAATCAATATGTACAAAAAGAATTATTCAATACATGCAAATATTGAGTACTCAAGTCTATACGTTTACGGCTTAATGAAGCTACTTCCCCTCTAGATTCTTTTGGCAGGGCACCGGCGAGAAAATTAACAATCGAGTGGCCAGAGGTGGTCTTGATATTTATAACCTTCAGATTAAGAACACATCCCTTCTGGGTAAACGACTATGGAAGTTTCTTATGGAGAATGTGGTATGGTAAAACCTACTGCGAAGGAAGTATATATATATGATCAAAGTCCTTCTCGGAAGTTTACTGAAATACTTTTACTTTTGAGTAGGTCTGATGGCCATGAAGAATGATTTAGATCTTTCACCACTAAGGACATCTATGAAATTAGGTTCCGGAAGGATAAGTGGCTAGAACATACCGTCCTCTAAGACGAGCGATGTCATTTTTAAGGTAATTAGGTAATTGAAACTTCTACACCAAATGTGACGTTTAAGCATTCGACTTGCGGCATGGAATGTTCCTGTAGCACGGTTGGCATTGGTTTAATTGTCACGAGGGAACGACATATTCCACTAGAAAAATATGTAAAAAAGAATTATTCAATACATGCAAATATTGAGTACTCTATACGTTTACGGCTTAATGAAGCTACTCGGGCTTACTTCCCGTCTAGATTCTTTTGGCAGTATGCCGGCGAGAAAAATAAGAATCGACTGGCCAGAGGTGGTCTTGATATTTATAACCTTCGGCTTAAGAATACATCCCTGCTGGGTAAACGACTATGGAAGTTTCTTATGGAGAATGTGGTATGGTAAAACCTACTGCCAAGAAAGTATGTATATGATCAAAGTCCCCATCGAAAGTTTACCAAAATACTTTTACTTTTGAGTAGGTCTGATGGCCATGAAGAAGGATTCAGATCTTTCACCACTAAGGACATCTACGAAATTAGGTTCCAGAAGGATAAGTGGCTGTGGCTAGAACATACCATCCTCTAAGACGAGCAATGTCATTTTTAAGGTAATTAGGTAACTGAAACTTCTACACCAAATGTGACGTTTAAGCATTCGATTTGCGGCATGGAATGTTCCTGTAGCGCGGTTGGCATTGGTTTAATTGTCACAAGGGGAAGACATATTCTGCTAGAATCTACATGAGAATAGCAATATTTCTGTGGAACCCATGTACAGCAATTTCACTGTTTGCAGGCTGAAAATGAATACGGAGGTAGCATTGCGAAAGTTCACCCTTCGGGGTAAGTTCTTGAGTAACAATGGTTTATTTGTGCACTACAATTGTGCTGCATTGGTCTGAAAGTTAAGCTCTATTTTCTATGTTCCTGCCAAAAACTACTTTTTGTACTAGTACTGTTTTTCACTTTATTTATTCAGAGAAACAAAGGGAAACAAGTTACAGGTATACAAACAAATTAGAATTGTCCTGGAAGAAGAAAGGCAATTAGCTGAAAGATTCCTGGAAACCTCAAATCTACCCATTTGTCCTCACTACATGGTGACTTGGTGGAGAAGCCTCTGGACCGGCGACCTCATATACAACTATACAAGAGCCGGAGCTGGCTAGCTTACTTAGCTTGCTGTCATCGCCCAAGGAGCATGGACCCACACACGGAGTTCCACCTCGAGATCGCCGCGGTGGTCGCCGTGGCGCTGCTCCTCATCGCCGTGGCCATCGTGGCCTCCCGCAGCGCCTGGGAAGGAGCTGCCGACATCGAGGCCGGCACTACGGGGCGCGCCGCGGTGAACGCCGCCCATGTCGCGACCGCCCTCGGCGACGCCACGCTGATGACCTACGAGCAGGCGGCCACCGGGAAGGTGAAGGAGGAGGAGCGGTGCGCCATCTGCCTGTCGGAGTACGTCGAGGACGGCGAGCTGGTGCGGGTGGTGCCGGCATGCGGGCACTTCTTCCACGCGAGGTGCGACGTCGACAGGTGGCTCCGGAAGCGCCGGACGTGCCCGCTCTGCCGCGGCGGGCTCTGGCCGCGCCCGCTGCCAGGGATACCATGGCCGGAATGCCCGCCGATGCCACCGCGGTTGTCGGTCCCAGTAGTTTAGCCAGCGTTTTACTACTGGCTAAACTAGAGTACTGTACTATTTTTGTTCAGGTAGTTTTGTATCCGTTCATGCTTCAGTGTCTGCTTGTTGCATGTTAGGATTTGCAGAGTTGCAGATATTAGCCAGCTAAATTTATTTACATTTGAAAATCCTCAAGAAAAATACAAGGGGAAATGGTGCAAAAAATGAATTGTAAGGATTTTTGTTGGTTCCAAGAACTACTGTACTTTCACGTTGGTTTCGACGCAAACTCTATACTCCCTCTGTTCCATATTACTTTGCGCGTTACTGTTCATCACGTAAAAACAAGGCGACCTATTTCTCTTTCATTTTTTATCAAAAAAAATTCTATGATTTTTGAAATGGGTAGAGTAAACACTTAGCTACACATCCCAAAAAACCGTGGAGCAAAAAAAATAAAAAATAAGAGAGAAATCGGCCACCTCGTTTTGCCTGCACCGTAGCACCGCGCAAAGTAAATTAAAACAGAGGGTTTAGGTTGCATTATAAAATGTCATTGTCATCAGACAACAAGGTTTTTTTCTTTGTGAGACAGCTGATGTGATTGACACAACAGACGATCCATTCGCAAGAAAACTTTGATACGAAAACTATGACGCCGAGAGGCAGCCCGAGCCAGGTTTTCCTTGTGTAAACAAAGACCACAAAAACAAAAACAGGTTGCACCAGGCAACTTCCAGAACGAGCCGTGTTGACAGAGTCGTAGTGGCCTTTCCGCGTACTACAGTTTTTTTACTTGAAATAACATGCACACACCTGGACTCCTTTGATTAAAATCTATTCTAATCCTTGAAAAGTATAGAAACTTTTTCCTAAGATTCATTTGCGCTAGATTTTATATAAATCATCCCATCCCCTTTTTGAAAACCGCTCCCGTGTTGTCCCCACAAGGTGGCATCGGGGCCAAACCCTAGCACCGCCAAAGACAAGTCCCCAGTGGCCTTCCCAGTTGCTGCTGCAGGCGAAGGCCACGGTGGCGAGGGGCCCAACACCGAAGGGGCGAGGGTTACAGATCGTGGTGGCAGCTAGGGACGATGTTGGTGGAGACCGTCTGCGTGTGGCGACTCTAGTCATGTGATAGGAGCCAGTGGCGGAACTATGCACAAGTCAGAGGGGGCCACCGCCCTCCCCCCCCCCCCTCACTTGGAACATGCAGTAAAGAAAAAATATTTTAGGTGCTTACGTGGAACTTTTTTGAGTCATTTGCACCCCCCTCCCAAACATTAAAATGCTGCATTTTGCCCCCCAATCAACCTCAGCTAGCTCCGCCAGTGACAGGAGCTGCTTTCCTTGGACGTGGCGTTTGCGTACGGGGTGGGATCATCTGTGCGCGGCATATAGGACGACACCCGTGTCGTACAGCTACGATGGCTTTCCCTTGGGCATCCACGCATGGGGTGGAGGTTGCAGTCGGCCTAGGCTCCCACCTACATCCGCCATCGGCGCGGCCATCAGTCGCCCAAAAGTGCGTGAGGAGGCGGCGTGGTTCACGTTGTTGCCTTGCTGCGACGTATTGGGCATCTTGCTTGAGACGAAAATTAGTGGGCAGGCTGGTGCGTGTGGTTCATGCGCAGGCTTGCCTCCTCTTCCGCCAGAGGGGGCCGACCAGCCGACAGCGGCGTGGGGGACTACCGATCTTCCTAATAAGAGGGAAATCCTTGGGTTCTTCTCGCACCAGGATGGTGTTCTGCTTGATGTCGTATCTCTTAGATTTGGCCGGTGATGAGTTGTAACTACCTCGGTGAATTACGCTCTTAGTTACAAGCCTGGATGAGCGGAAATGGTTAAAATAGTACGGTAGGGCCAAATGCCACTCACAGGTAGACCTTTCGGCCGTCCTAACCATTTCCAAACATCGGGACAAGAACGAGCGGCGTAATCGGCAGGCGAAGGGATCAACTACATACACAAATGAGTATGTATGCAAGCCACATACAACAGTCCTCAGAGCCATTCCATCTAAAAGAAATAGAAATATTGCAACGCCATACGGCAAGATCCAAATATCCTAGATAGATATAATAGTTTAGGATATCTCCTCATACATCAAACATCAGAGTATCAGGCGGAAGCGGAAAACAAGATCCGAGTACGGATAAGAAGCAAATCGGCATAAGATGCCCCATAAATAAACACATCCCGCCCACAGATCTCACGGATCCCCGTTCCCGGAATCTCTACACCGAGTGATCGTTGCCAACATCGTCTGTCTCCTCCACCTAGTATCCATCTTGCGAGTATACCTGTTCATCTGAATCAAACAATTTATCGTGTGAGACCCTAGGGGTACTCAGCAAGTCTTTATGCCTCTAAAGGGGACACAACCTGGGGTGACGCAATTGCAGCAAAAGATAACACCTAATAATTCTATAGATACTCGCTAACTATCTGCCTAACCAAAGATAGACGGATGTCCGTTAATTGAGAACAACAGTTATAACAGTAATATTAACAGATCCATCCTCCTCCTCGCTTACCAACAAGGAAGCGGACGAACAACCCCCCATCCGTTGGCAGTTTTATTAACCATTCCATGAGTGTTGCACTATTTACTAGTCAGGTACTTAGTCAAATTAAAAGCGGTACTTTAGTTATACTTGTCTATGATCGAGAAACTGTGCTCCAAGTCGTCCATAACCGCGGACACGGCTTTCAGAAAGATTTACCCTGCAGAGGTGCACAAATAGCAACACACACTCGATCAACCTCAGAAAAACCAAATCAAAACCCAACGAGGCATTCACGACAAAACGATCACAGGATTCAGAAATGTTTCAGGGGGCCACCCCATTAAGCTACCCGCAACGAAGTTGGTCGGCTCCGAGACGGACCCAAGGTTTGCGTCAATGGCTGTAAACGACTGGGAACCCGAAAGTGTGACTGGGCTTGTCGATACCGCGAAAACACTCCGCATCCAAAACAGTACAGGTGCTCCTCGCACAATCTTAAATAAAGCAGTAAAGCATGGCATAAGTACAGGATAGTAATAAAGCCCCAAACTACTTTGTGGCCCCAAGAAATAAGAATGAATCAAGCTCTGGCTCAGGGGGGTCCATAAGGCCTCCCGGATGTGGATAGTGCGAATAGTCAAGGAACAGGAATCAAGTACTGGGTCCCACGGACACAAGTGAGCATGAAGAACCAAATAGCAGATATTGCTCACCGGTGCCACTTTCATTAGTTATCCCATTACTACTCAGATTAAGTTGTTTAGGTACCTCGTTATCCATTAGACTCACAAACCCTACACATGCTGTTCTACGACCCGCATGGCTCAAACAACTCCTGTAGTAATGGCTCATGGGATGGAGGAACAAGCTTCGGTGGGGTTTAAAAGTAAAGGCTATGCAGTACTTAGGATTCAGTTTAATGCAATCGCGACTCAATGATGCAAGAATAAGATAGAGGCAATAGGTACTATATGTATGCAAGCATGTGGTAGTGCTTGCCTGGCAGCTCAGTTGAAGCGAGGGACGGATCTGGGTAGTGCTCCTGGATTTCCTGATATATCCCCTGCTCAGCGTCTATTCGAAGAAGAACCAAACAAACAAGGGACAACATAAATAGAGTGCACAAGCATATGAATTAAAATGCGACAAACAAACAATCATGCCATGATGAATGATGCACCAATTTGCATGGCAATAATGTAGCATGGCATGGGTGAGGTGTGGGGTACAAGAATAAAACATTTCATTATTTGTTTAGTCAAGTTTTATTGCCATAAACAGTTCAGATTTTTAATAATGCCATGATGCATGCTTCAAACCAGAACAAGGACTACATAGATAGAACGGGCTCGTCGCGCTGAGCGATTTAGACATATTATTTGTCAAATTTGGAGTTATAAAACAAAAGTTATTAATTAATTGAGATAAAGGACATTTTATTGTAATTTTAATTATCTCGAAATTTTTAAGTGCTCAAACAATATTTTGAAAGGCATATTTGAAATCCTCACATTTTTCTGATTTCAAAACATATATTATATGTTGGAATTGGGATTATATTTCACAAGTTATTTAAAACAGATTTAATTTGAATTTAAAACAATTTCTGAAAATTTAAATCAAAACAGAGAAACCAGAAATACTTTGATTACTCAGCCATACCCAGCCCCAGATGCTGACGAGTGGGTCCGGCCTGACTGGGTGAAACGGCGCGGTGAAAGACGTTTTGCACCGGGGCAGAGGCTAGCCGAGGGGCTGACATGCGGGCCCAACGGGGATGCGGAGCCCACATGATGGCGTGGGTGACCACGCGGCGCGGCAGGGGAGCTCGGGTTACGACCCGAGGAACCTGGGGTTTTTTTGGCAAGATTGCCAGGCGGCTGACTAGTGGGCCACGAGGTACCGCGGGTTGAGAGCGAGAAAAAAAGGAGGGGGCTTTTGTAAAACTACCACATGCCCGTACTGTACATCTGTTTCCTCTAAATGCGGACAGGTCAGTGATCGACCGCGCGGAGCGTGGCGCGCGGGGTTCGAACCCGGGACGCGGGCGTGCGCGCTGAGGGGGCTAGCCAGTGTGGTGGTTTACGGGGTAGTGACAGGAGGGTGGACGCATGCTAGTTAGGCCGCTGCGCGGCGCAGCGACGAGAGAACGACGTCGGCCGCCGCGCACCGAGGCCGTTCGACGATTTGTTGGGCGAGCACTGGCGATTACAGCGAGGCGGAGGTTGTCAGGGAGGGAGTACTGCTCACCGCGGAGGGGACGGTGGAGTTGGATCGGGCTGGGAGGCACCGGAGCGGCGAGGACGCAGGCGCTCCCCAGAGTTAGGGTTTTGGATGGCGAGGTTTCTCTCCAGCGAGCTGGGCCTTCTCCTCCTTACTGGCACGTACGGGGTGACGCAGAGGATGGTCCTCGTCCTTCCTCGACAACCACAGCTCCTCGCCACCGGCTGCACGAGGGGGGACGGTGGAGACCGACGGGTCGCCGGCCGGTGGAGAGAAAGGTAGCGGGGGAGGAGAGATGGTTGCGGCACGAGGCCGGGGGTGGTTTGGTAAGGCAGAGGAAGGAGGGGAAGGGGATAAGGGTGAGCCCAGAGGGAGGCAATGCCGTGAGGGACGCGGCGGTGGAAAAAGGTGGCTCGGCCACCTTTCCACCTCGCCCTCACGTGCTCGTCGTGGGGGTCGGCAGAGGGGCTGCCAGTGGACCTAGGGCGAGAGGAGGGACCGGCTCGGAGCTAGGGTCGTCGGGTGGGGCTGTTGTGGCAGGGAGAGAGAGCTATAGAGAGAGAGAGAGAGCTAGGGTAGGATGGAGTAGGCTCAGGTTAGGGTTTTTGGTTAGGGGTAGGGAGTGGAGAGGGGAGGTGGTGGCCCCTTGCTGGCCGAGAGAGGAAGGGAGGGTGGCTTAGGGTTTTGATGAGGAAAGTGGAGAGAGAGATGAGAAGATGATCCACTCAAAAATCAAATAAAACCAAAGGAGAACACATGGTGGTGATGGTTGCATGGCCCATGCAAGTATTTAATGCCATGTGTTAATCTTGTGAAAACAAAATAAAATAAAATAACATGGCATTATTCTTATGCATTACCCAAGAATGTGGAGTAAAGGCCAAGCACAGGAATTAAAGGAAAGCTCCATGTGGAGTAGAAGGGGATGACCATATTTGAATAAAAATTGGGACATGCTAGTGTGTATGTTCCACTAGATATTTAGTAAGCCCAATAATATACCAACCTGAGCATAAACCCCCAAAACAACCCATATGGAAGCTAGAGAAAAGTTCCACCCACCAGGCATGCAAAGGTGGCCATGTGGCTCTCATAAACCAATAATGTGGAAACAATATGGTGCATATATGAGAGCATGTGGAGTAGAAGTGGATCCATCCCAACCTATATGAGCTAGAGATGAGAACAAAATAAGATGCAAAGCTCACATGTAGTCGGATGGTGGAATTATGGGGTGGTGACAAGAAATGTGGTGGAGTTAATAAAAGATATGCCCCCAACTCAACTTGGGCATTAAACAATATATCGAGAACCAACTACAATATATCAAGAGGTAAATACAATTAATAATGCATATGAGAGGAGAACCAAAGAAAGAGGGTTTTATATGATGCTCAAATGCAAGGTGGCATGATGACATGAGCATGATATGTTTATGATGCAACAATTGTATATAGGAAGTAGCATATATATTACTAGACCAAGTAGCATTACCATTGTTAGACAATTGGGATGCTACAACTCTCCCCCACCAAATAGGAATCTCGCCCCGAGATTCTAGGAAGAAGAAGAAGACTCAAAGAGGGTAGGATACTTGGCACGGAGCTCATCTTCACGTTCCCAAGTGGCTTCATCAACATAATGGTGCAACCACTGCACGTTGCAGAACTTGATGGACTTGTTGCGAGTCCTTCTTTCTGCGACTTCAAGGATTTTTGTGGGGTGTTCTTGATAAGACAGGTCTTCTTGGAGATTGATAAGCTCATGGTCCATGGTCCTGCCGGGATCCTTGAAGCACTTCCTGAGTTGAGAGATGTGGAAAACATCATGGACCTTGAGTTTTTCAGGAAGTTCGAGAGCATAAGCAACTTCTCCTCTTCTTCCATGGATTTTGAATGGACCGATGTATCTAGGAGCCAGCTTTCCTTTGATACCAAGCGTGCGTTCTCATGGGAGTGACACGAAGGTAAACGAGATCACCAGGGACATACTCCTTGTCCGTGTGCTTTCTATCATAATTGCTCTTCTGGCGACTTTGAGCAATCTTCAGGTTTTCAAGAATGATATGAACTTTCTCCTCCGCTTGAGTTACAATGTCAGGGCCAAACAATATTCTTTCACCTGCATCCGACCAACCAATCGGAGTTCTGCATTTGCGACCATAGAGAGCCTCAAATGGTGCCATCTTTAGACTTTTCTGGAAGCTGTTGTTGTAAGAGAATTCAGCATAAGGAAGACATTCTTCCCACTTCATGCCGAAAGAGATGACGCAAGCACGGAGCATATCTTCCAGAATCTGGTTGATCCTTTCAACTTGTCCTTGCGACTGGGAGTGGTAAGCTGTGCTGAAGTTCAATTTTGTTCCCAAAGCATTTTGGAAACTTCCCCAGAACTTGGAAGTGAAGATGCTTCCACGGTCTGAACTGATCTCAAGAGGAACTCCATACAGAG
This sequence comes from Avena insularis, assembly GCA_023614405.1. Lineage (NCBI taxonomy): Eukaryota > Viridiplantae > Streptophyta > Magnoliopsida > Poales > Poaceae > Avena > Avena insularis. The sequence continues at coordinate 84,813,728 of CM042696.1, read as the reverse complement.
AGACAATTCTGTTGATATAGAGCTCAGCCAACTGAATTGCAGAAATTGTTTCCTTGACGGGAAAGAAGTGAGCCACTTTAGAAAGCCTGTCAATGACAACAAAGATTGCATTGTTGCCCTTCTGCGACCTTGGAAAACCAGTGATGAAGTCCATCTCTACTTTCTCCCATTTCCATTCTGGGGGTTTCAATGGCTGTAGAAGACCGGAAGGTTTCTGATGGACAGCTTTAACTCTACGGCAGACATCACACTTCGAGACATACTTGGCACAATATCGTTTCAAACCAGGCCACCAATATTGTGTTTTCAAGTCCATGTACATCTTAGTGCTGCCAGGTTGGATAGAAAGAACAGAATCATGCGCCTCCTTGAGAACTTGCTCTCTCAAACCCGAGTAGTTCGGAACAAACATCCGGTGTTCAAAGAAAAGAGAGCCTTGGTCGTCGACGTGGAAGGACTCATACTTCGGAAGCTGAATGTTGGAGATGATCTTTTTAGTGTAAGGATCACCAAGTTGAATTGAGCGAACCTTTTCTTCCAAGAGAGGGGTTGCCAGAAGGTTCAGAAGATACCCTTGATCCACAATTTCTAGGTTGAGCTGACGGAATTCCTCGCACAAGAGAGGCTGTTGTTCTTCCACCATGAGGTTGCTGACATAAGCTTTGCGGCTGAGAGCATTGGCCATGACATTAGCTTTGCCCGGAGTGTAGTTGATGGTCAAATCGAAATCATTGATTGCTTCAGTCCACCTCCTCTGATGAAGGTTGAGATCAGGCTGTGTGAAGATATACTTCAGACTCTTGTGATCAGAAAAGATTTCACAACGGTTGCCAAGCAAGTAGTGCCTCCATACTTTCAAAGCAAAGACAACTGCTGTGAGCTCGAGGTCATGTGTAGGATAGTTGATCTCATGCGTCTTCAACTGTCGAGAGGCATAAGCAACAACTTGTTTTTCTTGCATAAGGACCGCACCCAATCCTTGCAATGAGGCGTCACAGAATATCTGGAAAGGCTTTGATGTATCTGGAGGAATCAAAACTGGTGTGGAAGTGAGCTTCTCTTTGAGTGTTTCGAAGCTTGCTTGACATGCAGGAGTCCAAAGGTATTTCTTGCCTTTCTTGAGGAGATTGGTAAGAGGCTTCGCAATCTTCGAGAAGTTCTACACGAAGCGACGGCAGTAACTAGCCAAACCAAGGAAACTCCGGACTTCTTTGACATTTACAGGAGGAAGCCAGTCAACAATTGTCTTTATAGTTTCTGGGTTGACGGCAATGCCCTTGGCAGAGATGACGTGACCAAGATAGGTGACTTGAGGGAGCCAAAACTCACATTTGGAGAACTTTGCATACAGGCAGTTCTCACGAAGCTTGTTTAGGACACACCGAAGGTGTTCTTCATGTTCTTCCTTTGACTTAGAATAGACTAGGATGTCATCCAGATAGACCACAACAAACTTATCAAGATACTCCATGAAAACCGAGTGCATAAGCCTCGAGAAGGTGGCAGGTGTGTTGGTGAGACCGAAAGACATGACCGTGTACTCATACAGGCCATAGCGGGTGGTGAAAGCTATTTTAGGAACATCTTCCTTGTGAATCTTGATTTGATGATATCCACTTCTCAAGTCAAGTTTAGAGAATACCACAGCTCCAGCTAGCTGATCGAAGAGATCATTAATCCACGGACGGGGATATTTATTCTTGATGGTTTTAGCATTGAGAGCTCGATAGTCAACACAAAGTCTATCAGTCTTGTCTCGCTTCTTCACAAAGATGGTTGGGCTACCCCAAGAAGAAGTATTGTGCTGAATGAACCCCAACTTCTCTTGTTCATCAAGCTGATGTTTGAGTTCAGCCAACTCAGCAGGACCCATTTTATAAGGCCGCTTGGAGATAGGAGCGGTACCAGGTTCAAGCTCAATCACAAACTCAACCTCACAATCTGGAGGCATACACGCAACTCTTCAGAAAGACATCCGGAACTCACAGACCATCGAACACTGAATAGCTTCCATAGCATCATCATTCGAGCCGCCAAAGAGAAAAGCTGAATAGCAGGAGTCGACTTGGAGAATAGACTATATGGCCTTCAGAATTTTCAGAAACCGAGCGCTCAAAGACAATCAATCACAGCTGCATTTGCTGTCAACCAATCCATGCCCAAGATAACATCAATGTCAGAATTGCCCAGAATAATTAAGGAAGCCTGGAACGAATAACCACCAATCTCAATTTGATTGCCATGGCTGATTTTAGAAGCTGCCATTGTTGCTCCAGGAGAAAGGACCATTAACCGCCTAAGGAGAGGATCCATAGCTAACTCATTCTCATTTGCAAATTTGTGAGAAACAAAAGAATGCGATGCACCAGAATCAAACAAAACTCATGCAGGGACTGAGTTAACGGAAAGCATACCCATCACAACTCCAGGTGCATGCTCAGCTTGAGCGGCGTTGACACAGTTGGCACGAGCAACAGTAGACCCGGGCTTGGTGTTGATGTTGAGAGCCCGAGGTGGTGGTGCACGAACCATAGGAGAGCTTGCCGCAGGTCTTGGAGGTGGTGGAGGAAGAGCTTTGTTGTTCATTGGACAGTTCCAGTGTTGATGCCCAGTGTTTCCACAAGTGTAACAAGCACCAGGTGGACGTGGAGCAACGTAGCCAGGGACTCCGCCAGGCGCTCTAGGGTAGTTGTGGTTGTAGCCCCTGGGAGCAGCAGTGAGGAAGTTTGGTGGCCTTGTTGCGTAGCTTGAAGGTCTTGGTGGAGCCGGGAGCGACGGTGGGGTGTTAGGAACCCAGACACGATGCTTAGAAGGAGTTGACATAGCTGAAGAGCTTGCTGCATCACGGTTGTGTTTCTTTGACTCCTCAAACACTTGCCTACTTGCTTCTTCCTGCAGAGTTGTATGTTGGAGTTCTAGAAAAGACGCCGGCCTTGCATGTGTGATTGCATATTTAATCGATGCATTGAGCCCTTGTCTGAACCTCTTTTGCTTCTTCTTGTCATCAGAGATCTCATCGCCACCATAACGAGAAAGGTTCATGAAGTTTCTGATGTAGGTATTGACATTGTCATTGCCCTGCTTGAGGTTGAGAAACACTTCCTTCATCCTCTCCATGACAATTTCTGACAGATATTGCTCTTTGAAAGCTCCAGGGAACTGTTCCCAAGTAGGCTGAAAACCAGTGTAGTTTGCCTTGAGGTAATTCTCCCACCACAGAGCTGCATCTCTCTTCAGAAGGTGAGTGGCACATTTAACCCATTCTTGCTCAGGAACATCAGCAGTCACCAGTAACCTTGACATCTCACGCAACCAATCATCAGCATCAAGTGGTTGATTAGAAACATCAAATTGGCGTGGGTTGAACTTCAGGAAGCTTTTGATGTCTCCTCGCTTGGGAGGTGGAGGTAGCGGAACAAACTCATTCCTCCTGACACTTTCTTCAAATCGCTGTTGGTTCTCACTGATTATGCCAAGGCATTGGCGATGCTTGACAACGCAGCCCCTAGTTCAGGTTGTATGTCCTCCTCAGAACGGCGTGGTGGTGCCATCCTGTGATTGATATAAAACACAAGTTAGTACCATAATGGAGAATAATAATAATCCAAAATAGTACCAAAATGGAATTAACCAAGATTAAAGGATACAAGTACTAAGATGATATTAAAATATCAACAAAGTTCAAAGCACCTAGAAGATATTAAGCATATCGCACACGACTGAACAAGGAGTGTGGTACACAAACTACAAAGAAAAAAAATCCGCAAATTTCGGCATTAAAATACCACTATATGCGCAAAACCACTTAACGAATCAAGATTAGTAACTCTACCAATTCAATGTACAAGAGCGAATGATAAAAGTAGTGGTATGGTCGCGACTCCATCCCGCACTCAAATCATTACTCCGCACATGAATAAGTAAAACACATATCCCAACACCTTCTTCTTAAGATGAACCTAAAGATTAGTAACTACGGAAACGAACACCCCAAACAAGATAACGTCAGATAACAAAGAGTAAGACAAATCGCGTCGGTATACAACGAATCAGATAGATCGCGTCGGTTTGCAAAAGCCTATCGGTATGGAATGTACCAACAGTTGATAACCAAAAGGCCGATAGTGATAACATGTTGGATGCAACAGATAGACAAGGGAAACACACACACACACACACAACCTATGGTACTACGGAACCTAGAACACGTGAATCCTATTTTGAGTTTTAGAAGAGGATTGAAAATGTTACACTTCCTTACCAGAAAAAGGGTGGGTGGATGGGTAAGAAGAAAAGTGGAAGCAGTCCTACTCTCACGTTTTGTTTTTCCCTAGTATACATAACTACCAAAATATTTACTAGACTGACAACGACCATTTGGCTGAGACTCTGAAGGGCGGGATGGCTCTGATACCAATTATAACTACCTCGGTGAATTACGCTCTTAGTTACAAGCCTGGATGAGTGTAAATGGTTAAAATAGTACGGTGGGGCCAAATGCCACTCACAGGTAGACCTTTCGGCCGTTCTAACCATTTCCAAACATCGGGACAAGAACGAGTGGCGTAATCGGCAGGCGAAGGGATCAACTACATACACAAATGAGTATGTATGCAAGCCACATACAACAGTCCTCAGAGCCATTCCATCTAAAAGAAATAGAAATATTGCAACACCATACGGCAAGATCCAAATATCCTAGATAGATATAATAGTTTAGGATATCTCCTCATACATCAAACATCAGAGTATCAGGCGGAAGCGGAAAACAAGATCCGAGTACGGATAAGAAGCAAATCGGCATAAGATGCCCCATAATAAACACATCCCGCCCACAGATCTCACGGATCCCCGTTCCTGGAATCTCTACACCGAGTGATCGTTGCCAACATCGTCCGTCTCCTCCACCCAGTATCCATCTTGCGAGTATACTTGTTCATCTGAATCAAACAATTTATCGTGTGAGACTCTAGGGGTACTCAGCAAGTCTTTATGCCTCTAAAGGGGACACAACCTGGGGTGACGCAATTGCAGCAAAAGATAACACCTAACAATTCTATAGATACTCGCTAACCATCCGCCTAACCAAAGATAGACGGATGTCCGTTAATTAAGAACAACAGTTATAACAGTAATATTAACAGATCCATCCTCCTCCTCGCTTACCAACGAGGAAGCGGACGAACAACCCCCCATCCGTTGGCAGTTTTATTAACCATTCCATGAGTGTTGCACTATTTACTAGTCAGGTACTTAGTCAAATTAAAAGCGGTACTTTAGTTATACTTGTCTATGATCGAGAAACTGTGCTCCAAGTCGTCCATAACCATGACACGGCTTTCAGAAAGATTTACCCTGCAGAGGTGCACAAATAGCAACACACACTCGATCAACCTCGGAAAAACCAAATCAAAACCCAACGAGGCATTCACGACAAAGTGATCATGACAAAGCGATCACGGACCCAGGGTTTGCGTCAATGGCTGTAAACGACTGTGAACCCGAAAGTGTGACTGGGCTTGTCGATACCGCGAAAACACTCCGCATCCAAATAATGCAAGTGCTCTCGCACAATCTTAAATAAAGCAAGAAGCATGGCATAAGTACAGATAGTAATAAAGCCCCAAACTACTTTGTGGCCCCAAGAAATAAGAATGAATCAAGCTCGGCTCGTGGGGGTCCATAAGGCCTCCCGGATGTGGATAGTGCGAATAGTCAAGGAACAGGAATCAAGTACTCGGGGTCCTACGGGACACAAGTGAGCATGAAGAACCAAATAGCAGATATTGCTCACCGGTGCCACTTTCATTAGTTATCCCATTACTACTCAGATTAAGTTGTTTAGGTACCTCGTTATCCATTAGACCCACAAACCCTACAGATGCTGTTCTACGACCCGCGTGGCTCAAACAACTCCTGTAGTAATGGCTCATGGGATGGAGGAACAAGCTTCGGTGGGGTTTAAAAGTAAAGGCTATGCAGTACTTGGGATTCAGTTTAATGCAATCGCGACTCAATGATACAAGAATAAGATAGAGGCAATAGGTACTATATGTATGCAAGCATGTGGTAGTGCTTGCCTGGTAGCTCAGTTGAAGCGATGGACGGATCTGGGTAGTGCTCACGGTTTCTGATATATCCCTTTCAGCCGCCGCCTATTCGAAGAAGAACCAAACAAACAAGGGCCAATATAAATAGAGCGCACAAGCATATGAATTAAAATGCAACAAACAAACAATCATGCCATGATGAATGATGCACCAATTTGCATGGCAATAATGTAGCATGGCATGGGTGAGGTGTGGGGTACAAGAATAAAGCATTTCATTATTTGTTTAGTCAAGTTTTATTGCCATAAACAGTTCAGATTTTTAATAATGCCATGATGCATGCTTCAAACCAGAACAAGGACTACATAGATAGAACGGGCTCGTCGCGCTGAGCGATTTAGACATATTATTTGTCAAATTTGGAGTTATAAAATAAAAGTTATTAATTAATTGAGATAAAGGACATTTTATTGTAATTTTAATTATCTTGAAATTTTTAAGTGCTCAAACAATATTTTGAAAGGCATATTTGAAATCCTCACATTTTTCTGATTTCAAAACATATATTATATGTTGGAATTGGGATTATATTTCACAAGTTATTTAAAGCAGATTCAATTTGAATTTAAAACAATTTCTGAAAATTTAAATCAAAACAGAGAAACCAGAAATACTTTGATTACTCAGCTAGACCCAGCCCCAGATGCTGACGAGTGGGTCTGGCCTGACTGGGTGAAATGGCGCGGTGAAAGACGTTTTGCACCAGGGCAGAGGCTAGCCGAGGGGCTGACATGCGGGCCCAACGGGGATGCGGAGCCCACGTGACAGTGGCAGCGGTGGCCTGACCACGCGGCGCGGCAGGGGAGCTCGGGTTACGACCCGAGGAACCTGGGGTTTTTTTGGCAAGATTGCTAGGCGGCTGACTAGTGGGCCACGAGGTACCGCGGGTTGAGAGCGAGAAAAAAAAGGGGGCTTTTGTAAAACTACCACATGCCCGTACTGTACATCTGTTTCCTCTGAACGCGGACAGGTCGGTGATCGACACATGGAGCGCTGGCTTGAACCGAACGGGGCGCGTGCGCGCTGAGGGGGCTAGCCAGTGCGGTGGTTTACGGGGTAGTGATAGGAGGGTGGACGCAGGCTAGTTAGGTCGCTGCGCGGCGCAACGACGAGAGAACGATGTCGGCCGCCGCGCACCGAGGCCGTTCGACGATTTGTTCGGCGAGCACTGGCGATTACAGCGAGGCGGAGGTTGTCAGGGAGGGAGTACTGCTCACCGCGGAGGGGACGGTGGAGTTGGATCGGGCTAGGAGGCACCAGAGCGGCGAGGACGCAGGCGCTCCCCGGAGTTAGGGTTTCGGACGGCGAGGTTTCTCTCCGGCGAGCTGGGCCTTCTCCTCCTTACTGGCACGTACGGGGTGACGCAGAGGATGGTCCTCGTCCTTCCTCGACAACCACAGCTCCTCGCCACCGGCTGCACGAGGAGGGACGGTGGAGACCGACGGGTCACCGGCCGGTGGAGAGAAAGGTAGCGGAGGAGGAGAGATGGTTGCGGCGCGAGGCCGGGGATGGTTTGGTAAGGCAGAGGAAGGAGGGGAAGGGGATAAGGGCGAGCCAGAGGGAGGCGATGCCGTGGGAGACGCGGCGGTGAAAAAAGGTGGCTCGGCCACCTTTCCACCTCGCCCTCACGTGCTCGTCGTGGGGGTCGGCAGAGGGGCTGCCAGTGGGCCTAGGGAGAGAGGAGGGACCGGCTTGGATCTAGGGTCGTCGGGTGGGGCTGCTGTGGCAGGGAGAGAGAGCTATAGAGAGAGAGTGAGAGCTAGGGTAGGATGGAGTAGGCTCGGGTTAGGGTTTTTGGTTAGGGGTAGGGCTGGTGTAGGGAGTGGAGAGGGGAGGTGGTGGCCCCTTGCTGGCCGAGAGAGGAAGGGAGGGTGGCTTAGGGTTTTGATGAGGAAAGTGGAGAGAGAGAGAGAGAGATGAGAAGATGATCCACTCAAAAATCAAATAAAACCAAAGGAGAACACATGGTGGTGATGGTTGCATGGCCCATGCAAGTATTTAATGCCATGTGTTAATCTTGTGAAAACAAAATAAAATAAAATAACATGGCATTATTCTTATGCATTACCCAAGAATGTGGAGTAAAGGCCAAGCACAGGAATTAAAGGAAAGCTCCATGTGGAGTAGAAGGGGATGACCATATTTGAATAAAAATTGGGACATGCTAGTGTGTATGTTCCACTAGATATTTAGTAAGCCCAATAATATACCAACCTGAGCATAAACCCCCAAAACAACCCATATGGAAGCTAGAGAAAAGTTCCACCCACCAGGCATGCAAAGGTGGTCATGTGGCTCTCATAAACCAATAATATGGAAACAATATGGTGCATATATGAGAGCATGTGGAGTAGAAGTGGATCCATCCCAACCTATATGAGCTAGAGATGAGAACAAAATAAGATGCAAAGCTCACATGTAGTCGGATGGTGGAATTATGGGGTGGTGACAAGAAAGGTGGTGGAGTTAATAAAATATATGCCTCCAACTCAACTTGGGCATTAAACAATATATCGAGAACCAACTACAATATATCAAGAGGCAAATACAATTAATAATGCATATGAGAGGAGAACCAAAGAAAGAGGGTTTTATATGATGCTCAAATGCAAGGTGGCATGATGACATGAGCATGATATGTTTATGATGCAACAATTGTATATAGGAAGTAGCATATATATTACTAGACCAAGTAGCATTACCATTGTTAGACAATTGGGATGCTACATGAGTCAGGAAGGCTCTGTCGGCGATATAGTTTGATGGATCAGATGGAATTCGGTCGTGTGCGGTTTTAGGATGGAGTACCACGAAGCTTCGTTGTCTGTTGCCACCACATGACCTGTCGGTTTTCGATTTCCATGGAGAAAACAACGGCGGAGAATTCAAGCGGTTGAGGTCTGAGGCTAGTAATGGCGGACGGTGTCTTCGTGGCGATGAGAACCTTGCCTGGTGATTCTTGACTTGCAGCAGTGACATCGGCAAGCGGGGGCAACAACATATGTGGAATATAATGTCTTGTCTTTCAGGGTGCAAATCCAATGTCTGGTTTTAATTGGTTGTGCCTAACAATGGACTTGTTAAAGACATTTTTTGGAGAGGGCGGATTTGCTTCACGGTGAAAATCTAAGGTTTGTCCTTAATTCGTTGTGCATGGAAATTATCTTGTTGAAGGCATTGTTTTATGATCGTGGACTCTGGGTGATGTCTTGGCGGTGGTTTGTGTTTCAGCTACAAGGTTTTGACCACCATAACGGGGTCTTGTGTTTTTATTTTTCTTCTCATTTTGTTAATAGTATTGTGTGCATCTGTAATGGTTTAATACATTTTGTTTTTGCATAGATCCAGCGTAATTGGTACTTCGCGATGTTAATATATATTCTCTTTGTCAAAAAAAGAATCATCCCATCCACTTCAACCTCTTCCATCAAACATTCATTCAATCATGGTGTATTGAAATGGCATAACTCTACTGCTCTATTCTCTTTCTTTCCATATTTGTGCACTTTAGAAATTCTCTAATAAAGCAAGTTGTACGGATTCTTGTATTTCTCAAAAAATAAAATAAATAACAGAAATAAAGCAGGGAAGATTTGTAGAACGCTATTACTAGGCATAACAACGTGTTTACATTTTGTTTATCAGGTGCCTTTTTTCTTCACATTTTACCAAGGTTCCCAATTTTTTTGGTTCCAACTTGCAGATTAGGTAATAAGTATGATAGGTCTAGAATTGGGGTAATGAATTCTTCATTCATCAACAGAAACAGAATATTCTAGAGAGAAGGGTTTGATTTGTATGAATATCTGAAACTGTGTGCCATTTTGCTATTTTTTATCTAGTTTCCATTTCTTGTTTGTGTTGTGAAAGAATAAAATTCCCTTTTTCTCTAGTTTCTTTTGAAGGAATGACTAGTGGCTTTTATTGATTAGACAAGAGTGTTACAACTTGAATTACATATGAAAGAATAAAAGAAGGGGATGACCATCCCAGACACTCCTAATCTTCGAACTAAAAGCATTTCTTGCCAGATGATGAGCCACCTAATTTGCATCAACCTGCTATGATTGCTGAGTAAGGGCTCCACACCTTAGATGATACCATTACAAGATTGAATCAACTCGAGTGAAACCGACTCAATAATAACTGAGCCACACCTTGTTCTAGGAAATCCACACCTTTATGGAGTGCTAGAGCTTCAGTTGTCATCGCATATAATATATTCTCTACAGGACAAGCCATGCCCACAATTTCTTCACCATGTGAATTAGGCTGAACAACTCCATTTGCGCCTGAACCATCGACATGAAATGTTGCGTCAACATTCAACTTATACTTCCCCATCAGTGGCTTGGTCCATATAAAATCTTTAGGTTTAGTTGATTGCTTCACCGTACCAAAATTTGTTGCCAAAGCTGAAATAGAAAATGATATTTACCGCCACCTTAATATTAGGACTGAAAAGATACTGCACTTCGATTCACTCACCATCTGTCACGAGCTGGCACAATATTGATTTAGCACTCTTCTCAATTGGGTTGCATTAGTCACATTTGCTTTCATAAGTATAAGGGAATCGTTAGTAAATAATAAATGTGAAACTAAAGGTGCATTTCTACACACTCAAATACCTCCAATGCCAACAACTTCTTCTTCATGACCCAAAGCACTAGACAAACCTTCTGCATAAATCAAGAATAAATAAGGAGAGAGAGGGTCTCCTTGACGAAGACCCGTCGTAGGACAAAACTCCTCCGTCTCTTGATCGTTAAATCGTACCTTGTGCTTAACAGAGTGAACACAAGCCATTAGGATATCAACCACCTCACCATGGAAGCCTAGCCGAAATATAGCATTTTCTCCAAAAAAAATCCATTCAAAATGATCATACGCTTTGTGAATATCAAGCTTACTAGCACACGAGCCCTCTTTCCCGTTCTTCTTATTCTTGATTGTATGTAAACTCGCATACGCCAAGAGGATATTATCAATGATAAATCTACCAGGAACAAACGCACTTTGGACCCGAGAAATTACCTCATCAGAATACTTTTTAAGCCAAATAGCAATCATTTTCAAAATAACTTTGTAAAAAATGTTTCACAAACTTATCAGCCTATACTGAGTTTTTTTCCCGAAGTCTCCACCTTGGGTATTAGCATAATCACCGTGTCATTTCATCCCTCCAGTATCTCCCTTTTATTTATTGCTTCCAAAACCTCCTCTGTCAAGGCGTCCCAAGAATGTGCCCACATTATTTAAAGAGAAGTGCATGCAACCCATTCGATCCTGGAGCTTTCATATCCCCAATAGGAAAAATGCAATCCTCACATCATACAGTATAAGCTTTCCTAAGACCATCATTCATAGCAGATGTTATGCATGGCGTTATCTTCTGGATAAGATCCGGATCTAGTTCATCTACCTCTCCGTCGAGAACACCCAGCAAAATACTATGATATCATCGGATTAAGATAAGATGATCCCTCATGACACACATCATTACCATCCCTTAAACTCTTTATCCTATTTCTCAATATCCGGGCCAAAGAAAGTTTTTGAAAAAAATCCGGTATTTCTGTCTCCATATTGTAACAAGATAGCATGGCTACGTTGTTCCCAATGAATCTCCTCTTGGAGAAACAAATTTTCAATTTCCGTAGCAAGTTCTTTCTCTTTATCTGCCTTCTGAGCACTACGAGTAACTTCTGAAAGTTCTTTCTTCACATTTTTTATTTTCCATGCTTGCCCCTTAAGAACACTACGACCCCAACTCTGCAATCTCTCATGCATCATTGCTAGCCTTCACTCCAATCCATTATTTTGAACTTGGTATTCGGATGCTTCCGAGGCCCCTTCTACAATTCCATGGAAGTTTGGCTCTTTAAGCCATCAGGCCTCAAACATGTAAACGCCGGGACTTTCGTTTCCTGCACATGTTCATCACTGAATGTCACAATAAGGGCACATGATCCAACCCCCATACTCTAGGTTTTGTAGGACTGTGTCTCCGAATTTTGATTGCCATTCTGTCGATGCTAAGCCACGATCCAATCTGTCCCTGAGGCCACCTCTGTGCCAGGTAAATTTATCACCCGGATAGCCAATATCAGATAAACTACAGTCGGTTAAAACATCTCTAAAGGATTCCATAAACCAAGTTGGACAGGGATTACCACCTTTCTTATCGAATAAATACAAGATTTCATTTAAATCACCCATGATTAACCATGACATACTACTCATCTCCTTCAATTCTCTAAGTTGTTGCCAATGATAAATGTTTATCAGACCATTTTGGTTCACCATATAAATTGGTTAATCGCCAAGTATTTTCACACGAGTACCAATATAAAGTAACCCCACTCTAGCTTTGATTCATCATGCTCCCCAGTACCACACTCCTTGTGCCAATGACCAAGTAAGCCACACGCACACCACACAAAAATGAAAGCTTTTCATATTTCGGTTGATACCAAACCTTCTTCCTATATCCTTGGTGATCGAGACAAATCTGAACATTTTTTGTTTACATCTATCATTACTCTGTTGTTTATGAATTCACTAACAAAACTTGCAGGAAGTTTCACCTGAACCTCCTTAATCTCTCCCATAGGCCTTCACATAGCTTTGATCACCGAATCCTGTAAGTAATTGCCAGGTAATTGCATTACCCTATCCCACACATCCAATTTGTCCAAAACAATAGATCTAAGATTTTTAAACCATAATATTCCATGATCAGTAGAGCATAATGTTTCCTAAAGATCCAAGGACCCATATTCATCACTTTGTTCCATTCACCGAGACATCCAAATTGGATGGTAAACAGTTTGTTATCGACCTTCCTAAATACCACCACCTTTTTTGGATTCCATGTCGGTCCCATATCAGCATAGAGAGCATTGGGGCTAAACCCCATCATTGTATGCACTTTCCAGATTGCAAGCCGTTTTTCATTTCCAGCCGGATTGGGGGCTTCCTCCTCCCAGACGAACTCATGTTCCTCATACTCATGGAGATTCAATCGGGCGAAGGAAATCCTCCAGGCGACATCCTTCCCACCCTTAGACGGGCCACTAGTCTCTCCACGTTCTCCCATGGTTGAAGGGAACCACGGGGAGGAACGATAGTAGTGAGAAACTATCGGTGGTGTGAGCCGCCTGAGGACAGAAACCCTAGGGTTTTACATGACAAAACAACTAGCGCTCTTCTATTTTCTCTAGTCCGTGCAGAAATGGGAGTAATGAATTATTCATTTATCTGAAAAAATAGAAGACTCTTAGCTATAGGGGTTTGAACCGTATGATTACCTAAAATGATTATTACAGCACATACTTATTTGTGGTATATTCGGGGAATTCTAGCCTGAGGTCTATCTTCGTGCTACAAATATATTCTCGAGTTATAGTTTGTCTTGTACGATGAGATGCAGTTCAACATATGTACCTTCCGATTCTTGTATTCTCTTGTCATGACAACCCAACTGTGTTTTTCTCTATGCTTTCGTTTTCCACGACCTGTCTGCACGACCGATGAAAGAGTCAACCACCAGTCAACTTGTGTTACCTACGCAGTACAGACCTTTGAGTATCTCTAGCCGCGACTCCCAAACGCCATCCGGCACAACGCCGAATCGGTCCACTGTGGCGCCGACGCATGTAAGGTAGTCAGTATAGGATTTCTAGATTGGATCGACACATGTCCTGTAAGATGGAAAATCGTAGAATCATAACTAGTAGAATTAAAAATCCTAGACTCTACTTAATGGAATAGTAGAATCCAATCAATTTATACATTAAAGTGGTACAATCGTATGATATAATCGGGATTCTATAATCGGGATTCTGACTACCCTGCGCATGTTGATGCGGTTGGAGAGGGGCCCCAAACAAAATAAGCAAAATATTTAAATTGAAACGAGAAAGCAAAGTTTTATTCAAAAATGAAATTTAACTAAAAAGTAAAAAGCCCTAACCTAATGGTCGTCGTGGTCGCTGGGGTAGTAGAACCACTTGTACTGCTCGGCCAGATCGTCCCCGTCGTCCTTGAAAGGGCATGTGTACCCCCCCTGTATGATTTTGATAATTAATAACAATTTCTATAGACTAATTTTTTCATTGAGTTATACTTGTAAGTGTGTTCATAGGTTATGATTAAAGAGCATATGTTGGATTAAAGGTTGAAAGAAGGATAAAGTTGAGTCTATTGCAAGAATATCTTGAAGGATGAGAAGGTTGAGTGAGCCGTCATGCTTACCTTGAAGAGATCATCACCATCATGAAGTGAGAAGAAAAGATATAAAGGTTGATCAAGACAAAGTGCAAATTCAAGATGGCCATATCGAAGATATCATATGCTTGAAGCTTGCCATACATTTGATGGTAATGAATTCATCAAGATGTTCCTAAGTAAGGCTTTCCCCTAGTGAGTATGGGAATCAATATGTGAGTCTTCATCAAGCAAGCGAAATTAAGAAAGATGTTCCAACTTGAAGTGGACAAGATTTTCATAATCTAGTTCAAGTGGAATGCGCAAGGAAAATGTATGATCTTGATATGTTTTTTTACCTCTCTTCGTGTTGGTTGAGATAACGGATTATAGGATAGATAGCCATACTATCAGGAGGGGCTCTCGAGTGAGTAACTTGACCGCATAGTTCAAAGAGAGCTCAAACCTTTGCATCCTTCACATAATATTTCTTGGTTGTTAATTGTATTTTATCCGTTTTAGGATTTAGATCTTACGGTTATCTTCATAACAAGCTCAAGTTCATCAAAAACAGATTCCAAATGACAACACCTATTGTGTTTTTAACATTGGAGGTATTACCGGTTCGTTGATTATAGAGAGGTCAAATATTTAATCATTTGGTTTTATCCTCCCTTGTGGTACTATGATGTTTCTCTGCATGATATTGTAGAACTTATTGTCCTCTTTGAAACGAGCCGAAGATCATCAAAATCGGAGTCTCGATACAAAAGTTATGGCTTATTTCGTTTGGTTGGTTCTACCAGTTTTTAGGGGGGTGGAGTCTCTGGCCCGTGGGAAGATTCTCCGGGGTAGGACTTTGGGAAAGAGTCTAGGGCTTCATCAGAGTCTTCTTTCTTTTTCTCCCCATGGTCTAGGTGCTCCGGGGACTCCGGTGCTCCATGGCTGGAGACTTAGAGGTAAGTTTCCCAATGGCTAGTTTTCTTGAGGACCTATAGAAGTCCCCATTCTTGCCCAAGGGGCTGCTTATTCTTCCACCTCTCTATCCTCCATTGTTAACCCTGAAGAGCTTGTCCTTTCTCTCTATTCCTCCCATGATTCTTGCATATTCTTGAGGGAAAAGAGAGAGAAGATCTAGATCTATATTTCCAACAATCAATATCCTCTTTGAATGAGGGGAACCCATTGTATCTAGGTGTTCTCCTCTTTGTTATTCCTCTCTTATTCCCCATAAGCTTTTGTAGCTTTGTTGGAATTTGAGAGAATGACTTGAGCACTTCTTGTGTTCTTGCAGTTGCATAAGTTACATCGGTTTGAGTTCTCGGTGAGCAATTGACTAGGTGAAAGTAATAAGCTTTTACTCTTAGGTTGTTGGAACCCTAGATGGCTCGTTGTGGTGTGTTTGCAATTTCTTAGGGCCTCACGTGATATATCAGGTCTAGTGGTTTGAACCAGCTCATGCTTCAGTCCAAGTGTTTTTCGTACGCCTTCCTTAAAGGGCTTAGTTTAATCAGTAGTGGTCCATTGTCACATTCATTTTGACCTATCCACGAGACCCAGTTTGATTAATTGATCCATGCGATGCCAGAATCCGTCACTAAAGCACCGTATTGGAAAATAGATACCGAGCTGAGGATTAGATGAGGGGCAGTTGCTGACTCGTGTAATAACGAGCTCGTTGGGGAACCCCAAGTGGAAGGTATGATGAGCACAGCAGTAAGTTTCCCTCAGTTATGAAACCAAGGTTATCAATCCAGTAGGAGCAAGGAAACACCTCCAAGGTATTGCTAGCTGGCCTTTGGCAGGGCGCACTACCGGTGCTAGCAGCAACGTGGAAACCTGCACAACACAACCACAAAACTTTGCCCCAAACTTACAGTGAGGTTGTCAATCTCACCGGTTTTGCTGAAAACAAAGGATTAAACGTATTGTGTGAAAGAAAGTAATTGCTTGCAGAAAGTAAACAGAAAGCAGTAAACAGTTGTAGATTGATAATAAAATAAAGGACCAGGGTCCATAGTTCACTAGTGGTGGCTCTCCTTAAGATAGATGACATGTTGGGTGAACAAATTATAGCGGGGCAATTGACAAACATCGAGAAAGCATACAAGCATATACTAAACATCTTGACTCCTTTGAGATTCGATTGGGAATTACAACATTATACATAGATCGTAATCCAACTGCATCTATGACTAATAATCCACCTTCAGGTTATCATCTGAACCCCCTCCAGTATTAAGTTGCAAGCAACAGATAATTGCATTACACATTGTGTGTAAAGTAAACAATACAATTGTTCTATGAACAAAGGATTGTTGTTTTCTCCCTAGTAGCAACAGCACATCTAGTACCTTAGAGATTTCTGTCAGTTCCCTAGATTATTAGAGGCATGAACCCACTATCGAGCATAAATACTAACTCTTGGAGTTGCTAGCATCTACTTGGCCAAGATAGCTACTAACAACGGAAAGCATGCAAGATCACAAATAACAAAGACATGATAGAATCAATAATCAATCTGAAATAGCATCTCAATATCCATCGGATCCCATAAACACAACATGTAAGAATTACAAATAGATGATCTTGATCATGAACGGAGCTCACAAGATCTAAACATGATAGCACAAAGGAGAAGAACCAGCCATCTAGCTACTACATGGACCCGTAGTCCAAGGATGAACTACTCACGCATCACACCGGAGGCTTGCATGGTGATGAAGAAGGCCTCCAGGGTGAATTCTCCCCTCCGCCAGGGTGACAGGAAGAGCTTCAGATCCCTCCCGATCTAGGGATGGAGATGACGGCGGCTATAGACTCTTTCGTGGAATTATGATTGGGTACTTAGGGTTTCTGTATTGGAGGCATCTTATAGGCGAAAGGGGAGGCCGAGGGGGTGCCGAAGGCGGCCAGACCACCCCCTGGCACGGGCCAGGCTGGGCCACGCGGCCAGGTGGTGTGGCGGCCCCCTGGCCCCTCTCCGTCTCGTATTCTGGCTCCTTGTGTCCCTCGGTGAAAAACTGACTTTGGCTTTTGTCCCGTCCAATTCCGAGAATATTCATTTTCTGACTTTCCTGGAACCAAAAACAGCAGAAAACAGGCAGCTGTCACTATGGCTCTTGTTAATAGGTTAGTCCAAGAAAGTGTATAAAAAGTACTCCAAAGTGTGGACAAAACATAAGAAAGTAGATAAAACCAAGAATGGAACATCAAAAATTATGGATATGTTTGCAACGTATCAACATCCCCAAGCTTAACTCCTGCTCGTCCTCGAGTAGGTAAGTGATAAAAAGAAAGAATAATTTTTTAGGTGAACTGCACCATCATAAACTTGATCAAAGTATTTGTAAAACATTGATAGCTGGGATCATAGTACTTCAACATAGCATGAAAGACAAAGCTCCAGCAATAAGACAAAGCAATCTATTGTTGCAACATGAAAAGGCACAAACAAAAGATTCATAAATAACAATGCTTTGCAAGACATTTGTTTGTTTCACATAAAGAAAACATAGCATAATGGCATTCAGCTTGTCCCTCATAGAGTAGCAAACATAAATACATAGGACACCTTCAAAGTTCATAAGAGTGACTAGATACAAATAGTTTAAAACAAGCAATATCAAAGCTATGCATCAATCAACAAGTCTTGGGACAATGCACATAGAACTAAGAATGGCCACTATGCTCTCAAAGTAGTTGCATAAAGATAGAAGGTGGAGACTCAACATAAAAGTAAAAGAAAGGCCTTCATAGAAGGAAGTAGGGATTCAAGTTTCATAAAGAGCTTCCAAAAATTATGGTACTTATTAGCTTTCAGCTCTCATTGCCCATATCATCAGCATCTTTAGGTGATTAAGGTTAAAGTGACACAACTAAGAGGATATGCTTGACAAGTTATAAGCTGAAATCTCATGCCCCTTACTTACAAAGACCGAACGTCATGCTACTCAACTTTAGTCACAAGTAAGCTCTTGTCATTGTAAGTACATATGTATCATAGAGAACCGCCAATGGGGTACCCCTTGCACATGATACAGGAGCTATCCCATAATCAAAATGACAAGGCAAGCAGACAATGAGCATCTCAGCTATCTTTTTATTTGCTATTTGCATAGGTTTTTATTGAGAATGCTTCATAGAGTGCTCATTATGGTTATGCTGCAAGTTTCCACCATGATTAGGCATGACTTAGGCTAGCAGCCCAGGCGTTTCTCTAACACAAATACAAACTTCATGATCTTACAAGTTCCCCTTTTATTTCACACTGCCGGGATCCATAAGCAAAAGAACATGATATCAACTAGGTACAATGTACAAGTGCAATGTTGAAAGCGTTCCCCATGATACATGGTTCTGCTAACTTCAACTTATAAAGCGCAAGCATATACGCAACAAAGATGGATGCAATGCTTCAAGTTTATTAAGTGCAAGAAAGTAAAGTGTGCCATCAAGTTCGTGAGAGCTTTAATCACTAATTTTCACATAACAAGTTTAATTCGAAAGGTAGATAAAAACATGGATATACTTGGAATAGCAAATGTTAATAGGTAGGTATGGTGGACTCTTTGGAATAACTTGGTTTTATTAGTTGGATGCATGAGTGGAACTCATACTTGGTTATGGAGGCTAGCAAAAAACTGGGAGCGACCAACTAAGAGAGCAATAATGGCCATAATCATACAGAGCGACAAAACATCATTAATCAAAGCATAAAGTGATACTACAAGTTGAAAACTAAAGGATCATAAAGGCTATGGTGACTTGGGATAGTCATAACATAGTGTGAGCATGCGCCAAGTCAACCCAAATAAAGCATCAAAGGAGAATACCACAATACTATGCTTTAATATGCTAAAACAACGCATGATTCTTTCAAGGCACATTAAGCAATCTCAATTTTTTATAACATGTCATGCTACAGCAAAGATCACTAAGCATAAAGCCAAAACAACATGAAGCATGGCATGACAAAGCATAGGCCACAGTCAAAAACAAGCTCTCTTTACCACTTAAGCATGAACTTTTCCTACTCTTTTCCAATCCAAACCAAACTATTTGAAAACCAATGCATGAAAGAGGGGGTCCAACCAATTTATTTAGCAAACTAAGAAAACCAAGCAAACGAAAATCAAAAACAAAAAACCAAAAAGAAGACGCTCCAAGAACAACAAAACTGTGCATGAAACAATAAAAATGAAGTGTTTGGAAGAAACCTGGAATTTTTATTGATGAAGAAGGGGATGTCTTGGGCATACCCAAGCTTTGACGCTTGTACTTCTTGGATAATTCTCGGGGTGACACGGGGTGGCATCCCCAAGCTTGAGCTTTAGTCCATTCTTCATCTCATTACATCATTCTCTCAATACACCTGAAATTTTTCCTTCATACAAAACTTCACACAATATTTATTAGCAACATTAGTGCACTCAAGATAATAAGTCTTAGGTTCAGTTTCAACACCAATATAACTTCCATTAAAACACAAGCTACTGAAGCACTTCCCTAAAAATGCTCAATTCCCCAAAGAGAACTCAAAAAGAAACCAACAAGAAGCAAATGCAAATAATGGCAGAAATCTGTCAAAACAGACCAGCAGGTAAAAACCAATTTTTTCGAAGACCTTCTGTTGCTCAAATCAAAAATTGTTAAACTAACGAAAGTTATATAACAACCTGGGTGAGATGCACAAAAATTAATGCCTCAAAATGACGTACAGAGATTTTACACGAATTTTTACGGTGAAGCACAAAAATCTGTTTCAGGACAGCAACTTTCTCAATCATTACTTCTCTCTCATTAGAGGTTACTCTTGGCACAAAAAGCAAATAAAAAGGATAAGGAGCGGTTATTACTGAAGTAATAACTTTCAAGACTCATCTAAAACTTTTGGGTTATCTCCCAATAAGTACTTTTCTTTAACGCCTTTAAGTTAGGCATAAGAATTTCGATGATGCTCACATAAGAAATATGAATTGAAGTAAAAGAGAGCATCAAGAAGCAAATTCAAAACACATTTAAGTCTAACCCACTTCCTATGCATAGGAATCGTGTATGCAAATAAATTCGCAAGGAACAAAGTGGCGGGCATAGGAAGATAAAACAAGAGTAACTTCAAAACTTTCAGCACATAGAGAGGTGTTTCAGTACCATGAAAACTTCTACAACCATATTTTCCTCTCTCATAATAATTTTTAGTAGCCTCATGAATAAATCAACAATATAAATATCACATAAAGCATGCTTTTCATGATCTACAAGCACTAGAGCTTTAATATAAACATTTTCAAAAGAATCCTCGGGAACATACCATTCATCCTCCTTTAGTAAGCATGGGGGACAATCAAATATTGTAAGGGGTAAAGAGTTACTCTCATTAGAAGGTAGGAATGGGTAGATCCATTCTTCCTCCTCTTGATCATCACTCTCCTCCTCTTTTTCATCCAATGAGTTTCCAGTTTCAGCAATTTCTTCTTCCATAGGCTCCTGCAAGGCATTAGTCTCTTCCGCTGGTGGAGAGCATCTATTAAGACATTCAAGAATATAGCCATTTTCGTCCTTGTAATTATCAAAGCAAAATTGAAGTATATCATAAACCTCATATTTATAAGGTGCGTCATCAGTATTTTCAAGCAAACTAGAAAGTCGAAATGCACCCTTCCAAGCAATAAATTCTTCAATTTGTTCCACATCATAAAAGTCATAATTTGCTTTAACATAAGAAGATATGGTAACATTATTATTATACTCACATTGAAAAGGGAGGTGTTTATACCTCCTACAGCAACAAGATTTATCAACACAATAAGTAACATTATAAGTGGAGCACACGTTTCTAGCAATGGTATTCAATTTATCAATTTGTTCCCATAAGAGTTTCCCTTTTGTGACAAGCGGTGTTCCTTATAATAATATTTTTGTTCTTCCGTGAACCCACCTTGCCAATTAGATTCAGTTTCAAAGAAACAACCATTGATAGTAAGCATGATAAAGCAAGACAATAACAGACCAACGAAAATAACAACTATAGCAGGAACTAATTTTTTTATATTTTTGATAAAAAGAACAAGCAAACAAAGCAAGAATAAACTAAGAAAAACAAAAAAAACAAAGTAAAGAGATTGGTTATGAGGGACTCCCCTTGTGAAGATGTCCTTGACTCCCCGGCAACGGCGCCGGAAAAATACTTGCTGACTCGTGTAATAACGAGCTCGTTGGGGAACCCCAAGAGGAAGGTATGATGACCACAACAGTAAGTTTCCCTCAGTTGTGAAACCAAGGTTATCAATCCAGTAGGAGCAAGGAAACACCTCCAAGGTGTTGCTAGCTGGCCTTTGGCAGGGCGCACTACCGGTACTAGCAGCAACATGGAAACCTTCACAACACAACCACAAAACTTTTCCCCCAACTTACAGTGAGGTTGTCAATCTCACCGGTTTTGCTGAAAATAAAGGATTATACGTATTGTGTGGAAGAAAGTAATTTCTTGCAGAAAGTAAACATAAAGCAGTAAACAGTTGTAGATTGATGATAAAAGAAAGGACCAGGGTCCATAGTTCACTAGTGGTGGCTCTCCTTAAGATAGATGACATGTTGGGTGAACAAATTACAGCGGGGCAATTGACAAAGATTGAGAAAGCATACAAGCATATACTAAACATCTTGACTCCTTTGAGATTCGATTGGGCATTACAACATTATACATAGACAGTAATCTAACTGCATCTATGACTAATAATCCACCTTCAGGTTATCATCCGAACCCCCTCCAGTATTAAGTTGAAAGCAACAGATAATTGCATTACGCATTGCGTGTAAAGTAAACAATACGATTCTTCTATGAACAAAGGATTGTTGTTTTCTCCCTAGTAGCAACAGCACATCTAGTACCTTAGAGATTTCTGTCAGTTCCCTAGATTACTGAAGGCATGAACCCACTATCGAGCATAAATACTAACTCATGGAGTTGCTAGCATCGACTTGGCCAAGATAGCTACTAACAACGGAAAGCATGCAAGATCACAAATAACGAAGACATGATAGAATCAATAATCAATCTAAAATAGCATCTCAATATCCATCGGATCCCCGCAAACACAACATGTAAGAATTACAAATAGATGATCTTGATCATGAACGGAGCTCACAAGATCTAAACATGATAGCACAAAGGAGAAGAACCAGCCATATAGCTACTACATGGACCCGTAGTCTAAGGATGAACTACTCACGCATCACACCGGAGGCTTGCATGGTGATGAAGAAGGCCTCCAGGGTGAATTCTCCCCTCCAGCAGGGTGCCGGGAAGAGCTTCAGATCCCTCCCGATCTAGGGATGGAGATGACGGTGGCTACAGACTCTTTCATGGAATTTTGATCGGGTACTTAGGGTTTCTGTATTGGAGGCATCTTATAGGCGAAAGGGAAGGCCGAGGGGGTGCCGGAGGCGGCCAGACCACCCCCTGGCACGGGCTAGGCTGGGCCGTGCGGCCAGGTGGTGTGGCGGCCCCCTGGCCCCTCTCCGTCTCGTATTCTGGCTCCTTGTGTCCCTCGGTGAAAAACTGACTTTGGCTTTTGTCCCAGCCAATTCCAAGAATATTCTGACTTTCCTGGAACCAAAAACAGCAGAAAACAGGCAGCTAGCACTGTGGCTCTTGTTAATAGGTTAGTCCAAGAAAGTGTATAGAAAGTACTCCAAAGTGTGGACAAAACATAAGAAAGTAGATAAAACCAAGCATGGAACATCAAAAATTATGGATACGTTTGCAACGTTTCAGCAGTGAAATCCATCTAAAGAATGTTGTGGAAATGCTACTTGTTGAATACAAAAAATATAGGATATCGAAAGGTGATGCAAGATCTAGCTCATCTTCCATGCTTGTGGCCTTTGTGGAAATTTGTTGGAAGCCTCCAATTGAGTTGTGCAGTTTGCACCAAGTTTTTGGGAGGTTACGGTTACGAAGAGCACTGCTTAGTGGATCAAGTACCCACCATTTTGGTGCATGCTCGGGAGAAGAAGGTGAGCCTAAGTGATGCTTGGGTGACTTTGTGTAGCTCCATCTATAGGGGTTTCAAGCCTAAAAACAATAATTTTCCTACGCCAAGAACCCTAATGCTAGGACCTATATATTAGTAATGTAGTAACGGGAGGAGTTTTTCATGAACTTACCCATGAAGACCGAAAAGCGTTGCCAATGCTCAGGAGGTCGTGTTGAAGTCATGCAGCTCTTGTGGCTCTGATGTCTTCTAGTGCCCCAAGTGTTGCACCTCTGAGGGAGTTACACACGTCCAGTGCCTAACGATGACTCCTACTCCTCTGATCCAGCAGCAGTTGCGGAATTAGACCTTCTAGATCCGAATCCCGCAACACGACGGTGCTCGATGGTGAAGAAGTCTCCTGTTCACGCAATCCAGACTTGGGACCGCGGTCTCCCCAAAAGAGAGGAAACCTTTTATTGATTATTGTGTATTTATTTTCTCAAGATACCTCTCAATATATAAGGCAAAAGGCACCCCATAGCTAATTAGCTTAGCCATGTGGGACTAAACAAAGGTGAAAAGAGGGGGACGGGTGGCCGGCCATCCAAGGCCCCCATGGTCCTAGTCGTCGGGTGAATGGGGACCATGTGGCCCCTCCTTCCTTTCTCCCTTTAGGTATTTTCCCTCATGGGCCCTTTTCCCTAGGGATTTTGGTCCATTAGTGAATTTGACCATTTTAATTCCTTTTCTTTTATTAAATAAATGACTAAATCAGTATTTAACATTTACTTACACATTATTCTATCCTCGTGGCTATGAAACTCCTTCCACCCTACTCCGAACATCCTTCAGACTTTCTGAAACCCTTCTGATTTTCTCTCTTTCTATTATTCAGCGATTCTACAGATACCAAAAAATCTCCGAGCATCATCAAGCCCTTAAGCGTGATACCCCATGGTTCAGGAACACTCTAGACATGGTCGACACCCCTCTCGTACCAATGATCATCAGCAGGACCTGGATGCCCACGATAACCCCTCTACATTCCACGAATTTGTGTCGTTGAACCATGAACGTCATGTCATGTTCCTTTTGTCTCTGTGATACTCCCATTGTCCGAGATCTGATCATTGACATCACCATGTCGTGTACAATCTAGTTACCAACAAATGCTACTTAACTCGTTCTGACAAGTGATATCCATGTGACCTAGTCATATGCTACGCATCTATTGGATATTACTGAAGGAAATATGCCCTGAGAGGCAATAATAAAGTTGTTATTATGTATTCCTTGTATATGATAGATGGTTATTTTGCATGCTATAATTGTATTGATAGGAAACATCAATACATGTGTGTTTAATAAACAAAAAGGGTTCCTAGTCATGCCTCTCTTATAGACTAGCTTGTTGATTAACATGATGATCAAGGTTTCCTGATCATGGACATTGGATGTTGTTAATAACAAGGTCACACCATTGGTAGAATGATGTGATGAACATTCATCCGAAGTATAGCATTATGATCAAGTCATTGTGTTTATATTGCTATAACATCATACGAAGTAATCTTTATCCTTAGACCATGAGATCATGTTAATTGCTAACACCGGAAGAGTATCTTGATAACATCAAAGCGTCACACCGTAAGGTGACTATAAAGATGGGTTCAGTGCTACGAAGGTGTTATGTTGAGGGCTCATGGATCAAGAGTGGAATTGTCAATCCAGATGACGGATAGATATATTTCTGGCCCTCTTGGTGATATCACATTAGGATAGCTTGCAAGCAAGTGATGTGATCACTAGAATGTTATATCACGGGAACGAGAAAAGAGTGCATGTCGATAACGAGATCAAACTAGGTATGGAGATACCGATGATCGAATCTCGGACATGTAATATATCGAGAGACAAAGGGATTTAGTTACAAGCGTTAAAGGTTCTCACGATCACAGGAGTCATCGTTGAATGTGTAGGAGTCAGTACGGATCTCCAGGTCCCGCTGCTGATTATTGATCGTAGAAGGGTCTCGATCATGTCTGCATTATTCGCGAACCGTAGGATGGCACACTTAAGAGTTACCGGACACCATTTTGGAGCACATATGTTTCAGACGAAAGAATTGCAAAGCGCAGGAATTGTTTCAATAGAAACCGGAAATTGTTTCGGGTGAAATTGCAGAAAGTGGTTTTACATGTAATATTGAAATATTGCAAGGGGCTATATGTGAATGTTTGTTAATTAAAGTAATTAACAAAATTCTGAATAAATTTAATAAAAGAGTTTTATTAAATGAGAGAGCATTAAATTTGGAGAAACTTAATGCATTTAAAGTGGAGACTTTAAAAGGGAATGTGAAGAGGCATTTTAATGTGGAGGAGTTACCACCACATGAATGGGGGAGGTGAGGGGTCACCCCCCCATGCGCCGGCCATGGAGAGAGGGGGCACCCCCCTCCTCCTATAAAAGGCCACCCATTCCCTCCTTCATCCTCACACCTCCTTGTGAAGGATCTCTCTCCCCCTCTAGAATTATTCCCCCATGGTCTCGGATTAGCGAGATACATGTTCCCGGTGGCATTTCGTCTGGAAGGAGTTGCTGCTTCCGCTGGATCACTGGAGCAAGGAGGTGGAGGTTGTCCGGTGGCTTGAACGTGTGAAAGGAAAAGGATGGGGCTTGAGTTGGCGCTCGGACTTCCTCACGATCTTGAGATCGGCAAGTGTACGACTACATCAACCACGAGTTCCTACTCGTTAACAAAGCTTGTTGTCTTCGAGGGTAAGTTCTCTATGGATGTATGTCCACCCGTTTGCTTTGTACCTAGTAGATAGATCTTGGCGTGTAGTTCACACCGTAGGAAATTTTTTGTTTTCTATGCTGCGGTCCCAACAGTGGTATCAAAGCCTGATCTATGCGTAGGTGCTTTGCACGGGTAGTACACATATGTTTATATGTGGGCGATGATGATCATGTTATTGCATCTTCTATATATGTACTTTGGATATTGGTGGCATAGTGGGATGAAGCGGCCCGGACCAACCTTACATGTCATCGTACATGAGACCGGTTCCACGACTGACATGCAACTTGTTTTGCATAAGTGGCTGGCGGGTGTCTATCTCTCCTACTATAGTCAATATCTGATTTACAACGAGTTGCTAATAACTTGGTTATCCTCATTGTGGTTCATGTTCGTAGGTTAGACAGGTTCTATCTCCGAAATCCCTAAGCCACGTAAAAA
Organism: Avena insularis; assembly: GCA_023614405.1. Taxonomy (NCBI): domain Eukaryota; kingdom Viridiplantae; phylum Streptophyta; class Magnoliopsida; order Poales; family Poaceae; genus Avena; species Avena insularis. The sequence goes on along the minus strand of CM042696.1, from coordinate 84,787,182 downwards.
CTTGCAATTGATAAATTAGAGGCGTCTAGTTTAGATCGTTGTTGGGCTAGTGTTTTGATATGGTATTGTTGTAAGTAGATAGATACTCTTACAACTCACTTAACGTGTAAGTTCCATAGACCTTGGCCTTACACACAAAGGAATGGTAGAGATCATACCACGATGCAAATGATAGAGATCAAATGCATGGACCATATCACCTCACTTCACACATTAGATGTTAGCATCTTATATTGCTAGTTTGGCGCATTTGGTAGCATTATAAGATGATCCCTCATTTAGATATCAAGATAAAATGTGTTCTTCCTTAAGTATGCCGCTTTTGTGGATCGTGTTTTGAGGCATCACGTGATGATCGGGTGTTTTCAACTCTACGCTTTCATACAACGGGTGTAAGACAGTTTTACACACGCAAATACTAAGGTTCTTACTTGACGAGCCTAGCATGTACAGACATGGCCTCGGCACACGGACCAAAAGGCTAAGCATGAGTCATATAGTTGATATGATGTCCATATAGATGCTCGCCTTTGAAGCTACACTGACTCACGTGATGATCGGACTTGGTGTAGTGGATTTGGTTCATGTAATCACCAAAAGGACACGAGGGATGTCGTTTTTGAGTGGGAGTTCATTAGTAATTTGGATTAGTTGAACTCAATCTATCATAAAATTAGTCTAAATAAACTTTACAAATTCTGTTGTAGATGGCACCACCGCTTAATTTCAATGTGTTCATGGAGAAAGAGAAACTTGCTGCGAATGGTAGCAACTTCACCAATCGGGCTATGAATTTGAGGATTCTCCTCACTTTGCACAAAAGCAATATGTGCTAGATGCGCCGCTAGGCCCCACCAGCTCTCGATGCCTGTCGAGGAAAAGAACGTCTATATAACTCGTCAGGAGGACCACAACTTAGTTCATTGCGGCATACTGTATGGGCTAGAGCCAGAACTTCGAAAGCGTTTCGAAAATGGCAATGCCTTTGATACCATGGGAGAATTGAAAAATGATTTTCGATACCCATGCTGCCATAGAGAGTTATAAAGCTACAGAAAAGTTCTTTAGCTGCATGATGGAGGAAAACAGTTCCATTAGTGAGCACGTACTCAAAATGTCTGGGTACGCCGATAAGCTTGTGTCTTTGGGAATGACGATTCCCATTGACTTAGGCATACATCGTGTTCTCCAATCTCTGCCACCTAGCTACAAGAGCTTCGTGATGAATTATAATATGCAGGGCATGAAGAAGTCTCTTCGAGCTTCACAATGCTTAAGGCTGCAGTAGAGATTAGGAAAGAACATCAAGTGTTGATGATCAAGAGAACCACCAGTTCAAGAAGGACAAGAAAGGCAAGCACAAGGGAAAGAAGGGTGGCAAGTCATTTGCCACGCCCAAAAGAAACCCGAGCTGGCCCTAAGTCTCGACCGAAGTGCTACTATTGCAAGGGACTGCCATTGGAAGCACAACTGCCCCAGTATTTAAGGACAAGAAGTCCGGAAAGGCAAACAAAGGTATATGTGATATACATGTTATTGATGTGTACTTGACTAGTACTCGCAGTAGCACCTGGGTATTTGATACAGGATCGGTTGCTAATATGTGTAACTCGGTTCAGGGGCTGCGGAACAACCAACAACTAGCAAAGGATGAGGTCTCGATGCGAGTCGGCAATGGATCAAGAGTTGATGTGATCGCCTCGAACTTTTGCCTCTCCATATGCCATCGGGATTAGTTATAAACCTAAATAATTGTTATTTGGTGCCTGCACTGAGCATCAACATTGTATTCGGATCGTGTTTGATGCAAAGTGGTTATTCATTTAAGTCTGAAAACAATGGTTGTTTGATTTATATGAATAATATCTTTTATGGTCATGCACCTATGTTGAATGGTTTATTTCTGTTGGATCTCGATAGTAGTATTACGCATATTCATAATGTTGATGCTGAAAGGATTAAACTTGATAATGATATATCTACATATATGTGGCACTGCCGTCTAGGTCATATTGGCGTTAAACGCATGAAGAAACTCCATTCTGATGGACTTTTGGAATCACTTGATTTTGAATCATTTGATACATGTGAGCCATGCCTTATGGGCAAGATGACTAGAGCGCCATTTTCCGGTTCAATGGAACGGGCGACAGATCTATTGGAAATCATACATACTGATGTGTGTGGACCAATGAGTGTGTCGACGCGAGGTGGATATCGTTATTTTGTTACTTTCACGGATGATTTGAGTAGATATGGGTATATCTATTTTATGAAACACAAGTCTGAAACTTTTGAAAAGTTCAAAGAATTTCAGAATGAAGTGGAAAATCATCGTAACAGAAAGATCAAATTTCTGCGGTCCGACCGTGGAGGAGAGTATCTTAGTTACGAGTTTAGCACACATATGAAAGACTGTGGAATAGTTTCACAACTCGCGCCTGCCGGAACACCACAACGTAATGGTGTGTCAGAACGTCGTAATCATACTTTATTGGATATGGTTCGATCTATGATGTCTCTGACTGACTTGCCACTGTCATTTTGGGGTTATGCACTGGAAACCGCTAAATTCACTTTAAATAGGGCACCATCTAAATCCGTTGAAAAGACACTGTATGAACTATGGTTTGGAAACAAACCTAAGCTGTCATTTCTTAAAGTTTGGGGATGCGATGTTTATGTGAAGAAACTTAAACCGGATAAACTCGAACCCAAAGCAGAAAAATGCGTCTTCATAGGATACCCTAAGGAAACGATTGGGTATACCTTCTATCACAGATCCGAGGGCAAGGTCTTTGTTGCCAAGAATGGATCCTTTCTTGAGAAGGAGTTTCTCGCGAAAGGTGTGAGTAGTCGGAAGGTAGAACTCGAAGAGGTTATTGAACCTTCTCTTCTTGAAATAGCGAGTAGCGCAGCTCCAGAAGTTGTTTCGGAGTTGACTTCACCTAATGAAGAGAGAGCTAATGATATTGATCATGAAACTCCGAAAGAGGACACTACCGAACCTCGCAGGTCAAGCAGGACACGTGCAGCTCCTAAACTGTATGGCAATCTTGTTATGAATTTCATGATTGATGAAATAGATGACCCTGTGACATATGAAGAAGCGATGATGAGACCGGATTCCAACAAATGGCTAGAAGCCATGAAATCCGAGATGGAATCCATGTACGAGAACCAAGTTTGGAACTTGGTGGACTTACCTCACGACCGAAAGGCCGTTGAGAATAAATGGATTTTCAAAAGGAAAACTGATGCTGATGGTAATGTGACCATCTATAAGGCTCGACTTGTCGCAAAGGGGTTTCTACAAATTCAAGGAGTTGACTACAATGAGACATTCTCTCCCGTAGCGATGCTTAAGTCGGTTAGGATTATTTTAGCAATTGCTGCATATTTCGATTATGAAATATGGCAGATGGATGTCAAAACTGCGTTCCTCAATGGTAATATTGAAGAAGAGTTGTATATGATACAACCTAAGGGTTTTGTCGATCCTGAGGATGCTAATAAGGTGTGCAAACTTCAGCGATCCATCTATGGACTGAAGCAAGCATCACGGAGTTGGAATCTCCGCTTTGATGAGGTGATCAAAGAGTTTGGATTTGTCCAAACTTATGGAGAGGCTTGTATTTACAAGAAAGTGAGTGGGAGCAATGTGGCATTTCTGATATTATATGTGGATGACATATTATTGATTGGAAATGATTTGGATCTTTTAAACAGTGTTAAAAGTTATCTAAACAGCAAATTTTCGATGAAGGACCTTGGTGAAGCTTCATATATATTAGGCATTAAAATCTATAGAGATAGATCAAGAAGCCTAATTGGGCTATCGCATAGTACATACCTTGATAAGATATTAAAGAAGTTTAATATGGACGGAAGTAAGAAGGGGTTCTTACCTATGTTGCAAGGCAAGACTCAAAGTTTGGCTACGGCGGAAGAAAGAGAGATAATGGATAAGATCCCCTATGCCTCAGCCATAGGCTCTATAATGTATGCCATGCTATGCACAAGACCGGATGTGGCACATGCTATTAGTTTGACTAGTAGGTACCAATCTGATCCAGGTTCGGAACACTGGATAGCGGTCAAGAATATCCTTAAGTACTTGAGAAGAACTAAGGATATGTTTCTTACATACGGAGGTGAATAAGAGCTAGTCGCTAAGTGTTATGTCGATGCTAGCTTTGACACTGATCCAGATGACTCTAAGTCTCAATCCGGATACGTATTTCTCTTGAACGGAGCAACAGTTAGTTGGAGGAGCTCCAAACAACCTGTGGTGGCTGTATCAACAACAGAGGCGGAATATGTTGCTGCTTCAGAAGCAGCGTAGGAAGCAGTTTGGATGAAAGAGTTCATTACGGAACTGGGTGTGGTTCCTAGTGCGTTGGAACCGATGGTGATCTATTGTGACAACAATGGAGCCATAGCCAACGCCAAGGAACCAAGGTCTCACAAGAATTCCAAGCATATTAAGCGCCGGTTTCACTCCATCCGCGAGCATGTCAAGGATGGAGAGATAAAGATTTGTAAAGTGCACACGGACCTAAATGTAGCAGATCCGTTGACTAAAGTACTCCCTAGGGCAAAACATGATCAATACCAGAACTCCATGGGTGTTAGATTTATCACTATGTGAACTAGTTTATTGTCTCTAGTGCAAGTGGGAGACTGAAGGAAATATGCCCTGAGAGGCAATAATAAAGTTGTTATTATGTATTCCTTGTATATGATAGATGTTTATTTTGCATGCTATAATTGTATTGATAGGAAACATCAATACATGTGTGTTTAATAAACAAAAAGGGTTCCTAGTCATGCCTCTCTTATAGACTAGCTTGTTGATTAACAGGATGATCAAGGTTTCCTGATCATGGACATTGGATGTTGTTAATAACAAGGTCACACCATTGGTAGAATGATGTGATGAACATTCATCTGAAGTATAGCATTACGATCAAGTCATTGTGTTTATATTGCTATAACATCATACGAAGTAATCTTTATCCTTAGACCATGAGATCATGTTAATTGCTAACACCGGAAGAGTATCTTGATAACATCAAACGTCACCGTAATGTGGTGACTATAAAGATGGGTTCGATTACTCTGAAGGTGTTATGTTGAGGCTCATGGATCAAGAGTGGAATTTGTCAATCCGGATGGCGGATAGATATACTGGGCCCTCTCGGTGATATCACATTAGGATAGCTTGCAAGCAAGTGATGTGATCACTAGAATGTTATATCACGGGAACGAGAAAAGAGTGCATGTCGATAATGAGGTCAAACTAGGTATGGAGATACCGATGATCGAATTTCGGACATGTAATATATCGAGAGACAAAGGGATTTAGTTACAAGCATTAAAAGGTTCTCACGATCACAGGAGTCATCGTTGAATGTGTAGGAGTCAGTACGGATCTCCGTGTCCTGCTGATTATTGATCGGAGAAGGGTCTCGATCATGTACGCATTATTCACGAACCGTAGAGTGGCACACTTAAGAGTTACCGACACCATTTTGGAGCACATATGTTTCGAATTTAAAGAATTGCAAAGCGCAGGAATTGTTTCAATAGAAACCGGAAATTGTTTCGGGTGAAATTGCAGAAAGTGGTTCTGCATGTGATATTGAAATATTGCAAGGGGCTATATGTGAATGTTTGTTAATTAAAGTAATTAACAAAATTCTGAATAAATTTAATAAAAGAGTTTTATTAAATGAGAGAGCATTAAATTTGGAGAAACTTAATGCATGTAAAGTGGAGACTTTAAAAGGGAATGTGAAGAGGCATTTTAATGTGGAGGAGTTACCACCACATGAATGGGGGAGGTGAGGGGTCATCCCCCATGCGCCGGACATGGAGAGAGGGGGCACCCCCCTCCTCCTATAAAAGGCCACCCGTTCCCTCCTTCATCCTTACACCTCCTTGTGAAGGATCTCTCTCCCCCTCTAGAATTATTCCCCCATGGTCTCGGATTAGCGTGATACATGTTCCCGGTGGCATTTCATCTGGAAGGAGTTGCTGCTTCCGCTGGATCGCTGGAGCGAGGAGGTGGAGGTTGTCCGGTGGCTTGAACGTGTGTGCGAGTGTGGATGCGCTGCTGAGTTGCGGCGCTCGGACTTCCTCACGATCTTGAGATCGGCAAGTGTACGACTACATCAACCACGAGTTCCTACTCGTTAACAAAGCTTGTTGTCTTAGAGGGTAAGTTCTCTATGGATGTATGTCCACCCGTTTGCTTTGTACCTAGTAGATAGATCTTGGCGTGTAGTTCACACCGTAGGAAATTTTTTGTTTTCTATGCTGCGGTCCCAACAGTGGTATCAAAGCCTGATCTATGCGTAGGTGCTTTGCACGGGTAGTACACATATGTTTATATGTGGGCGATGATGATCATGTTATTGCATCTTCTATATATGTACTTTGGATATTGGTGGCATAGTGGGATGAAGCGGCCCGGACCAACCTTACATGTCATCGTACATGAGATCGGTTCCACGACTGACATGCAACTTGTTTTGCATAAGTGGCTGGCGGGTGTCTGTCTCTCCTACTATAGTCAATATCTGATTTACAACGAGTTGCTAATAACTTGGTTATCCTCGTTGTGGTTCATGTTCGTAGGTTAGACAGGTTCTATCTCCGAAATCCCTAAGCCACGTAAAAACTTGCAATTGATAAATTAGAGACGTCTAGTTTAGATCGTTGCTAGGCTAGTGTTTTGATATGGTATTGTTGTAAGTAGATAGATACTCATACAACTCACTTAACGTGTAAGTTCCATAGACCTTGGCCTTACACACAAAGGAATGATAGAGATCATACCACGATGCAAATGATAGAGATCAAATGCATGGACCATATCACCTCACTTCACACATTAGATGTTAGCATCTTATATTGCTAGTTTGGCGCGTTTGGTAGCATTATAAGATGATCCCTCATTTAGATATCAAGATAAAATGTGTTCTTCCTTAAGTATGCACCGTTTTGTGGATCGTGTTTTGAGGCATCACGTGATGATCGGGTGTTTTCAACTCTACGCTTTCATACAACGGGTGTAAGACAGTTTTACACACGCAAATACTAAGGTTCTTACTTGACGAGCCTAGCATGTACAGACATGGCCTCGGCACACGGACCAAAAGGCTAAGCATGAGTCATATAGTTGATATGATGTCCATATAGATGCTCGCCTTTGAAGCTACACCGACTCACGTGATGATCGGACTTGGTGTAGTGGATTTGGTTCATGTAATCACCAAAAGGACACGAGGGATGTCGTTTTTGAGTGGGAGTTCATTAGTAATTTGGATTAGTTGAACTCAATCTATCATAAAATTAGTCTAAATAAACTTTACAAATTCCGTTGTAGATGGCACCACCTGCTTTTAATTTCAATGTGTTCATGGAGAAAGAGAAACTTGCTGCGAATGGTAGCAACTTCACCAACTGGGCTATGAATTTGAGGATTCTACTAACTGCTGCACAAAAGCAATATGTGCTAGATGCGCCGCTAGGCCCCCCACCAGCTCCTGATGCCCCTGACGAGGAAAAGAACGTCTATATAACTCGTCAGGAGGACCACAACTTAGTTCATTGCGGCATACTGTATGGGCTAGAGCCGGAACTTCGAAAGCGTTTCGAAAATGGCAATGCCTTTGATACCATGGGAGAATTGAAAAATGATTTTCGATACCCATGCTGCCGTAGAGAGTTATAATGCTACAGAAAAGTTCTTTAGCTGCATGATGGAGGAAAACAGCTCCATTAGTGAGCACGTACTCAAAATGTCTGGGTACGCCGATAAGCTTGTGTCTTTGGGAATGACGATTCCCATTGACTTAGGCATACATCGTGTTCTCCAATCTCTGCCACCTAGCTACAAGAGCTTCGTGATGAACTATAATATGCAGGGCATGAAGAAGTCTCTTCCCGAGCTTCTGTCAATGCTTAAGACTGCAGAAGTGGAGATTAGGAAAGAACATGAAGTGTTGATGATCAATAGAACCACCAGTTTCAAGAAGGACAAGAAAGGCAAGCACAAGGGAAAGAAGGGTGGCAAGTTTGTTGCCACGCCTGAAAAGAAACCCCGAGCTGGCCCTAAGTCTGACACCGAGTGCTACTATTGCAAGGGGACTGACCATTGGAAGCACAACTGCCCCAAGTATTTGGCGGACAGGAAGTCCGGCAAGGCAAACAAAGGTATATGTGATATACAAGTTATTGATGTGTACTTGACTAGTACTCGCAGTAGCACCTGGGTATTTGATACAGGATCGGTTGCTAATATATGTAACTCGGTTCAGGGGCTGCGGAACAACCGACAACTAGCAAAGGATGAGGTCTCGATGCGAGTCGGCAATGGATCAAGAGTTGATGTGATCGCCGTCGGAACGCTGCCTCTCCATATGCCATCGGGATTAGTTATAAACCTAAATAATTGTTATTTGGTGCCTGCACTGAGCATCAAGATTGTATCTGGATCGTGTTTGATGCAAAGTGGTTATTCATTTAAGTCTGAAAACAATGGTTGTTCGATTTATATGAATAATATCTTTTATGGTCATGCACCTATGTTGAATGGTTTATTTCTGTTGGATCTCGATAGTAGTATTACGCATATTCATAATGTTGATGCTGAAAGGATTAAACTTGATAATGATATATCTACATATATGTGGCATTGCCGTCTAGGTCATATTGGCGTTAAATGCATGAAGAAACTCCATTCTGATGGACTTTTGGAATCACTTGATTTTGAATCATTTGATACATGTGAGCCATGCCTTATGGGCAAGATGACTAGAGCGCCGTTTTCCGGTTCAATGGAACGGGCGACAGATCTATTGAAAATCATACATACTGATGTGTGTGGACCAATGAGTGTGTCGGCGCGAGGTGGATATCGTTATTTTGTTACTTTCACGGATGATTTGAGTAGATATGGGTATATCTATTTGATGAAACACAAGTCTGAAACTTTTGAAAAGTTCAAAGAATTTCAGAATGAAGTGGAAAATCATCATAACAGAAAGATCAAATTTCTGCGGTCCGACCGTGGAGGAGAGTATCTTAGTTACGAGTTTAGCACACATATGAAAGACTGTGGAATAGTTTCACAACTCACGCTGCCGAACACCTGGCGTAATGGTGTGTCGAACGTCGAATCGTACTTTATTGGATATGGTTCGATCTATGATGTCTCCGTGACTTGCCATCATTTTGGGGTTATGCGAAACCGCTACATTCACTTTAAATAGGGCACCATCTAAATCCGTTGAAAAGACACCGTATGAATTATGGTTTGAAACAAACCTAAGCTGTCATTCTTAAAGTTTGGGGATGCGATGTTTATGTGAAGAAACTTCAACCGGATAAACTCGAACCCAAAGCAGAAAAATGCGTCTTCATAGGATACCCTAAGGAAACGATTGGGTATACCTTCTATCACAGATCCGAGGGCAAGGTCTTTGTTGCCAAGAATGGATCCTTTCATGAGAAGGAGTTTCTCGCGAAAGGTGTGAGTAGTCGGAAGGTAGAACTCGAAGAGGTTACTGAACCTTCTCTTCTTGAAATGGCGAGTAGCGCAGCTCTAGAAGTTGTTTCGGAGTTGACTTCACCTAATGAAGAGAGAGCTAATGATATTGATCATGAAACTCTGAAAGAGGACACTACCAAACCTCGCAGGTCAAGCAGGACACGTGCAGCTCTCCCGAATCGGCAATCCTGTTATGAATTTCATGATTGATGAAATAGATGACCCTGTGACATATGAAGAAGCGATGATGAGCCCGAATTCCAACAAATGGCTAGAAGCCATGAAATCCGAGATGGAATCTATGTACGAGAACCAAGTTTGGAACTTGGTGGACTTACCTCACGACCGAAAGGCCATTGAGAATAAATGGATTTTCAAAAGGAAAACTGATGCTGATGGTAATGTGACCATCTATAAGGCTCGACTTGTCGCAAAGGGGTTTCGACAAATTCAAGGAGTTGACTACGATGAGACATTCTCTCCCGTAGCGATGCTTAAGTCGGTTAGGATTATGTTAGCAATTGCTGCATATTTCGATTATGAAATATGGCAGATGGATGTCAAAACTGCGTTCCTCAATGGTAATATTGAAGAAGAGTTGTATATGATACAACCTAAGGGTTTTGTCGATCCTAAGGATGCCAATAAGGTGTGCAAACTTCAGCGATCCATCTATGGACTGAAGCAAGCATCACGGAGTTGGAATCTCCGCTTTGATGAGGTGATCAAAGAGTTTGGATTTGTCCAAACTTATGGAGAGGCTTGTATTTACAAGAAAGTGAGTGGGAGCAATGTGGCATTTCTGATATTATATGTGGATGACATATTATTGATTGGAAATGATTTAGATCTTTTAAACAGTGTTAAAAGTTATCTAAACAGCAAATTTTCGATGAAGGACCTTGGTGAAGCTTCATATATATTAGGCATTAAAATCTATAGAGATAGATCAAGAAGCCTAATTGGGCTATCGCATAGTACATACCTTGATAAGATATTAAAGAAGTTTAATATGGACGGAAGTAAGAAGGGGTTCTTACCTATGTTGCAAGGCAAGACATTGAGTAAGACTCAAAGTCCGGCTACGGCGGAAGAAAGAGAGATAATGGATAAGATCCCCTATGCCTCAGCCATAGGCTCTATAATGTATGCCATGCTATGTACAAGACCGGATGTGGCACATGCTATTAGTTTGACTAGTAGGTACCAATCGATCCGAGTTGAACCTTTGGATAGCGGTCAAGAATATCCTTAAGTACTTGAGAAGAACTAAGGATATGTTTCTTACATACGGAGGTGAAGAAGAGCTAGTCGCTAAGTGTTATGTCGATGCTAGCTTTGACACTGATCCAGATGACTCTAAGTCTCAATCCGGATACATATTTCTCTTGAACGGAGCAACAGTTAGTTGGAGGAGCTCCAAACAACCTGTGATGGTTGTATCAACAATAGAGGCGGAATATGTTGCTGCTTCAGAAGCAGCGCAGGAAGCAGTTTGGATGAAAGAGTTCATTACGGAACTGGGTGTGGTTCCCAGTGCGTTGGAACCGATGGTGATCTATTGTGACAACAATGGAGCCATAGCCAACGCCAAGGAACCAAGGTCTCACAAGAATTCCAAGCATATTAAGCGCCGGTTTCACTCCATCCGCGAGCATGTCAAGGATGGAGATATAAAGATTTGTAAAGTGCACACGGACCTGAATGTAGCAGATCCGTTGACTAAAGTACTCCCTAGGGCAAAACATGATCAATACCAGAACTCCATGGGTGTTAGATTTATCACTATGTGAACTAGATTATTGTCTCTAGTGCAAGTGGGAGACTGAAGGAAATATGCCCTGAGAGGCAATAATAAAGTTGTTATTATGTATTCCTTGTATATGATAGATGTTTATTTTGCATGCTATAATTGTATTGATAGGAAACATCAATACATGTGTGTTTAATAAACAAAAAGGATTCCTAGTCATGCCTCTCTTATAGACTAGCTTGTTGATTAACAGGATGATCAAGGTTTCCTGATCATGGACATTGGATGTTGTTAATAACAAGGTCACACCATTGGTAGAATGATGTGATGAACATTCATCCGAAGTATAGCATTACGATCAAGTCATTGTGTTTATATTGCTATAACATCATACGGAGTAATCTTTATCCTTAGACCATGAGATCATGTTAATTGCTAACACCGGAAGAGTATCTTGATAACATCAAACGTCACACCGTAACAGGGTGACTATAAAGATGGGTTCAGTGCTATGAAGGTGTTATGTTGAGGCTCATGGATCAAGAGTGGAATTTGTCAATCCAGATGATGGATATATATACTCTGGGCCCTCTCGGTGATATCACATTAGAATAGATTGCAAGCAAGTGATGTGATCAATAGAATGTTATATCACGGGAATGAGAAAAGAGTGCATGTCAGTAACAAGATCAAACTAGGTATGGAGATACCGATGATCGAATCTCGGACATGTAATATATCGAGAGACAAAGGGATTTAGTTACAAGCGTTAAAGGTTCTCACGATCACAGGAGTCATCGTTGAATGTGTAGGAGTCAGTACGGATCTCCAGGTCCCGCTGCTGATTATTGATCGGAGAAGGGTCTCGATCATGTATGCATTATTCGCGAACCGTAGGGTGGCACAATTAAGAGTTACCGGACACCATTTTGGAGCACATATGTTTCAGACGAAAGAATTGCAAAGCGCAGGAATTGTTTCAATAGAAACCGGAAATTGTTTCGGGTGAAATTGCAGAAAGTGGTTCTGCATGTGATATTGAAATATTGCAAGGGGCTATATGTGAATGTTTGTTAATTAAAGTAATTAACAAAATTCTGAATAAATTTAATAAAAGAGTTTTATTAAATGAGAGAGCATTAAATTTGGAGGAACTTAATGCATTTAAAGTGGAGACTTTAAAAGGGAATGTGAAGAGGCATTTTAATGTGGAGGAGTTACCACCACATGAATGGGGGAGGTGAGGGGTCACCCCCCCATGCGCCGGCCATGGAGAGAGGGCCCCCCTCCTCCTATAAAAGGCCACCCATTCCCTCCTTCATCCTCACACCTCCTTGTGAAGGATCTCTCTCCCCCTCTAGAATTATTCCCCCATGGTCTCGGATTAGCGAGATACATGTTCCCGGTGGCATTTCATCTGGAAGGAGTTGCTGCTTCCGCTGGATCGCTGGAGCGAGGAGGTGGAGGTTGTCCGGTGGCTTGAACGTGTGTGCGAGTGTGGATGCGCTGCTGAGTTGCGGCGCTCGGACTTCCTCACGATCTTGAGATCGGCAAGTGTACGACTACATCAACCACGAGTTCCTACTCGTTAACAAAGCTTGTTGTCTTCGAGGGTAAGTTTTCTATGGATGTATGTCCACCCGTTTGCTTTGTACCTAGTAGATAGATCTTGGCATGTAGTTCACACCGTAGGAAATTTTTTGTTTTCTATGCTGCGGTCCCAACAATAACTTCTCTAAGTGGGCCCTTGAGTATCTTTTCATCACGCAGATGGACAAATCCCACTCTTGACACATAATGCCTCTACATGCCCCTCTGAATGCCTGAACACACCTTTATGATCACCGTTTAACCGAGTGATGTTTGATGCTATCAAAGTATTCTCGGGTGCAGTGATTGATATGGTCTCACGATCTAAGAAACAAGACACTATGTTTCCTAATCACCGTTGCATGAACTTCGTGACATGATCATGTCATGATACTTAGATTGGGTATAGTTCATAGTCTCATTCCCTCAATGAGGTGACTCTATTGTCAATTGGCATAAATGCCACATGATCAGGAAACCTTGATCATCCGTTGACCAATGAACTAGTGACTAGAGATTCACCGGGAACTTATTGGTTGTTTATATATCACACGTGTATTAACGTTTCCTTTCAATACAGTTATAACATGATATAAAACTTATTCATAAACTTTGTGAAATATGATAATAATCTATATTATTATTTGTCTCTAGGGCATATTTCCAACAGTCTCTCACTTGCACTAGAGTACAAATAAACCAGTTGCATTTGTTTACTAATCATCGGCACCATATAACCTGGCACTTCTGATCATGCTTTCTCATGGAAGAGGTTGAGTCTAGGGTCTAGACTTTACACCCCCTCATATTCTTTGCAACTTACTAATGTCACATTAATTAACATTAATACTTTATCATCTTATCATAATATCTTGTGTATGTATAGTAGTTGTGGTAATAGAGTGAGGTCAGTTTCCAGGAGCCAGCAGTGACGTTAGATTAGTCAATGTGAACTTTCTCATGGGCACTATTCCTGGGACACACACACTTTGTGAAAAGACAAACTTGCCTTGCCAGAACATTATACATCACTCTAGGTAGTATCCTTATACTTTTATTTTAAATGTAGTTATCAAAACACTAGTGCACCATGTGCATTTTTTGATGTTTACCACAATGCTTCCTCTTTGACTTAAATAGGTATTTTCAATGTAGAGATTTCCAATCTTTTAAGGTTAACATATGCCCCTATAACATAACTCTTTATGCTTTAAGGTATGTCATCCTTCATAGACCTGAAACCATGTCTTCAGTTCTCATTAGACACTATGGACAAACTTAGCTCAATGTTCAGTGATTCATACTAAATCATTTTTGAATGTTTCTTTTTGGATCATATATTATGTTGAGTTCTCATCATGGTTTCTAAGACAGAACCTATGTTATAACATAGTAGATGATGATCATCCTTTTCTTTCTTTCAACCATTGATCTTGTACTCAATGTCATTCCTAATTCAAACGATCAAGAACCATTCCTTAATCCATTTCTATTCCGAAACTACTTCAGAATCTCTTTTAGGAATACATTCCAACATAATTTTGTATTATACTTTTTTTTAAATTTTAACCCTTATAAATCATTATTTATCAGTACTTGTAATTTTATTTTTAATGTGTCGTATACACATAAGAATTTACATTAAGCTCCTACTCAAAATATGTTCCCTACATATTTGAGTCCGAAATTTACATTGCCCCCACTCAAAAATATGTCATTCACATATTATTTTAGGAAGACTTTATAGCTTCCACTCAATTTCATGCAAATTCCATATCTTATCAATATTTTGAATAAATTCAAAATCCCTTGATCAATTATCAAATTGAGAGTTTCTTTTACGAGACACTAGTACTTTACTAGTATTAAATCCACTAGACTTCAGCACTTCTAAATCAAATTCTTTTGAATTTGCCCAAGACATTATTCGCGGCGAATCGTGCTTTGTATTTCACCTTTTCCATCATGACCTTGTGGTCCTTTGCAAAAATCAAGTAACCCCTTGACTTGGCAATATTTAGTAGCGCTTTACTTTCTGATCTTAAGTGAAATCCACTTCTAGGATTCCTCGTAACTCTAGTTTACCATAACATTCATTTTTAGTTCATAGGTATATCACATTCCAATAACATGACAAGTGATTCATAAATGTCTCCATACAAGATGTAGGGTACATTTGCGAATCCTACTTTATGTAGTAAAAGTACCATTGGGGAAAACACAATGATCATTATCATTGATCCTTTCTTTTATGTAAAGAGACGCGTTCGAGAACATGTTTCGTTGCGCTTCTCAACACTCTGATGTATGGTTATGAATCCTCATCCTGCTTTCACTATCTTCCATCAACTTCATTGTCGAGAACATAGTTTTCCTCGAGAACCCACCAAAATTTTAGCAATACTAGTTTTTCCTATCTTTTGGTTTTAGCCATGGATTATGTATTCAAAGTTTCCAATGAATACTCTACAAGGACTCGTTCGGTGTTGCTTCGGTGATATCAAATAACTCCAAAACTTCCAAGACAATCCATACAAGATATGGTACCAATCTCACGAATTTCAGATGGTTCACTTTATAATCTAATAGAGTGTTTGCTATTTCTAACTAATGGTATTTACACTAATCCTAACACGTTTTTTGGGTGCCACCTATTCACCCACTTAATATGAAATATCACATTGTGATGCTTTGCACTTCAACGTATTAAAATGCATCGCATTTCACAAGTCTTTATGCCAATCATATAACATCGAATTTCATTACTATTGATCAAATCATAGTTATTAGATTCTATTTTACCTTCAATACCCTTTGATGCTGAAATTCTTTGATCATGTAAAATAGTTCCATGCTCATGTTTCATTTGGTAAGCTCTTTTACTAAAATCAACAATCACAAAATGATAATCGCCACTTTGTTAAAATACAGTACATCGAATATGTATTTTCTTTCAACAATTCATCAAACACTTTGTATTCATACAATACGCAGTGTTTTAGTTATCCTGCCGAACTTGAGCATGATTTATATGTGATAAGAGATCAAATGACTTTCACATAGTATCAACATAACTTTGAATTTTAAACAATGGTTTCATTCAAAATGAATATATCATTAAGTTGGGTATTTATAGGGAATTTTAATATTTTACAAATGTTCATGCATTATCAATTAGTTTTACAACATGAATAATTCACACATAATTGAAAAACCATATGAACACGAATATAAATCATTCATAAAAGTAGAACAACTGTTTTGTTACAAACTCATATGAATAACCGTCTCGCGAGGTGCAAGACACACTAATAAAGTTCATACTCCATCGATTACAATAATTATTCAAAATGATAAAATAAATGATAAATGTTGAGGGAGAGTGTCATCGGCTATCATCATCATGCTCGCTATCAACACGCAACGTCACCTCCTCTCCAGCAAGCAGCTCTCATGCAGAAGGACCTGTTTTCACAAAACAGAACAAGTATCATATACTTCAATGCTGCAACTAGTGTTTGCAAGATTATAACATTTATAAAATTGTATATCATATATACCTTCATCATTGATGACCTCTCCGGCAATGGGTTCAACCTTCACATTCCTGAAGTGTGTTATGAACTCATGGAAATACAATGTTTGCCCATCACCTCTCATAATGCAGGTCTTGACATGCACTTGGTAGCTGGGGGGAAGCAACCATAGCAATGCGCCTATTGCAAAAGAGTCCGTCTCCCGGTGATCCACGTAGTAGACAAGTATCATGTACGCATCATGCATGTGCTCCAAGTGACTCTCCAGAAAAGCGAGTTCCTCCATCTTTATAGAAAGGAAATCTCCAAGCAACTCGTGTTTCCACATGCGCACCTGGCCCACGAACTCTGATCTTAGCTGATCCAACATTGTATGTGGGTCAAGATTACCCACAACTAGATGTAGTTTGTCTACCATTCCGAAATGCATCGCCACTGAAATGAAGGTGGACAGCTCACGATGGTAGTAGCGGTCTTCCCGCTGTTGTGGGGTCTCATGGAAATATGGTTGCTCCAAATCCATATCGTAACATATGTAGTTGACCAAGTCGTTCTCACTTAGGAGGTTATTCAGACGCACAAGCCATTTAGGGAAGTTGGATCCATCAAGTTTGAGCTTCTCAGCATCTAACCAATCGTCAACCCGGAAAGAATCATCGGGAAGAACCATTTCTACATTTATAATTGCAAAAGGAATTTTAGACTAAGTTTATAATTTATGTGAGTTAAACAATAACTCCACTAAAACTACAATCCCCAAAAAGGTTTTAGTGATTACACGATCCCTATTCACTACACCGCCCCCGATCGTCACGGTCAGCGATATAGTTGCAAAGGTGGACGCCGAAATGTTGATCACATCATTCATGCGACTCGTGCTTGATCTTTCGATCATCCTTGTTCTGAGGCCATGTCTACACATGCTAGGATCGCCAACTCAACCTTACGTATATTTGCTATGCAACATGGCTTACACCCATCGTATGCGAACGCACATATGTCTGACACCCGATCATCATGGCCTGTCTCATAACAGAGAACTTTCTTGGTCGTGCACATGAAGGGAGAACACTTTCATTGGTACAATGTTTAGGGATCATCTCATTAGGCTACCGTCAACTATCTAATACTAGCACACAACAACATGCACAAACAATGAACATTGAATGTAAATGCGATGTGATATGGTCCTTCGCGCTGTGATCTCCATCTCGCGTCTCCGGATTCGGCGCCAGGGTTCCGGTGCCATGGGTGCCGGGGTTCCGGCGTCTCCGGTGTCGTAGTCCACCAACATGATGACCGTTACTACTACTTAGCAATAGAAAATAAACTACTTTACCTTGACTACAACCATATCACATCAAAATGCCCCTGCAAAACAAAGTTAGACGCCTCTACTTTATTTTTGCATGTTTTATGTGGTTGTTAGGGCTTTCGCACAAGAAATGTACATAACTACATCAACACCATATGTAAAGAGTGGACCAGTCTCTCGAACGAACGCGTAAAGTCGGTTGAGGGCCGCTTCATCAAGCATTACTGTAGTATGCACAAGTACACATGGGAGGGTAACAACTATAAGATCAACACCCACATGCTACAACTCATGTGTTCTACTCGTACTAGCAATACTACGCACAGATCTAGCTCTCATATCATTGTAGGGGTTTGATAACCCACAAGTATATGGGATCGTCTGTAGCCTTTTTGATAAGTAAGAGTGTCGAACCCAACGAGGAGCTAAAGGTAAAATAAATATTCTCTCAAGTTCTATCAACCACTGATACAACTCTACGCACACTAAATGTTTGCATTATCTAGAAAATAAAACTAGAGCAACAATACGAGTAATAGAGATAGCTTTGCATGATAATAAATAACAAGAAAGTAAAGTTAGTTGCTGCAACAATAAAATACACTAAACTAACAGAATCATGAGTATGGAATAGTGGTGGTAATTGTGGTGGCTTTGTCCAAGTTTAAATAGTGAATAGATCAGGTTCATTGTCTTCACTGCAGTTTTCTATGTGGAAGAGGATAAATATACATGCGCTTCACTACCTGGAATTACATGTACTATATGATTGGATTGTTAGCAAACATCCGTAAGTACTAACAATGCATTAACGTTTCCCCAACCATAGCTGATGGGAGAATACCAATCGGGGTATGCCCATGAAGCGGAGTCGCTAACTGGAGCGAGCCGACTGAAGCCTAACCCTAGGCGGATCGACTCGCCTAATACAGCGACTGGCGCATACTGGACCCAGACGACGCGCCGACTGGAGGCCCAAGACGGCGACTCTAATATAAAGCCCACCAAAACACTTGTAAACTCTAGTTGACTGCATATATAAAGCCACCAGGGGCACCCTTTTGGGCATTCTCCCCCACGTCATATTAGATCTAGTCTCTCCCTCCGTCTACGGCGGCTCTCATGTAACCAATCTATGATCATATACTGGATTGGCAGCAGGACGTAGCGATCCTCCATCGAGGGGACGTGGACCTGGGTACATCGTGTACCAATCTCGCACCCAGATTCTCTTACGTCGCCTTGCACTTTCCTCTACCCTGTAGCATCTTCCGTGGTGAATACCACGACAGTTGGCGCCCACCGTGGAGCAAGCGATGCTTGGAGGTGATAATCCGGACGAGATCCCTCAAATTCTTCATCAGCGAGATTAGAGATCGGCCAGATCCAATTTATGGTGCGTCCGACACGGTCGTTCGTCGAGAAGGCGGTAGACGCACTCGGCGCACTGCCGATGGTGTTTATGAGCATGCAAAGATGCGCGCTGATGCAAATCGATTGTTGTAAGTCATCTGATGCGCGAGCGTGCAAATATTCCGGAAGCATGAACAGTAACTTCACGTGGCTTTGGCTTTGATCAGACATCCAGAGATCTCTCTTTGATATTAATTAGTCAATTATTTTATTCAGATCTAACCCCTCGCGCAATGATTTTTCTTCTGCATATATATACACCGTGTGGAGAACTACATCATGGGGCAAAATCAAATCGAATGAGAAATTCCCTCGTTCACGTGACAACAACCATGCCAGACGAAGCAGCCAGAAGAAATCAAAACGCACATAGCCATGCATCGATGGTTTTTTATGTCAATCTAAACCTCTTTCACTGATAATTCTAATAATTCATTATTTTATTAAGACTAGACTAATCTTCCGTACGTTGGTTTCTCATGTGCATACTGCGGGAGAATTAATCCATGGAGACGAGGCGATTTGACGACTGTTTTTTGCATCAGTTGCAATCGCCCACCGCCACGATTGTGTCGACTCGATCTGCTTATCTCCAAAATGATGGTTCATGACCATCGCCGTGCAGTCACCTGCCACGGACACGCCATCGTGGACTCGCCGTGTTCTGGGACTCAGCCCACCGCAGACTCGCCATCGCGACTCGCCCCCCGGGGACTCGCCGCCCTCACAGACTCGGGGACTCGCCACTCTTGGGCTCGCCTATCGCGGACTCACCGCCGCGTACTCACCACGTTCGGTGACTCTCCATGCTACCGGCTAAATGCCACACGTCTCCAACTCCGTCACGCGACTCCGTCCGACCAATGGTCCGATCGAGCCCGCTACCACTACTCGCCGCCCTCGCGGACTCTCCAAGCTCGGGGACTCGCGACTCGCCCTCGTGTATTCGCCACGCACGGGGACTCGCTCTCGTGGAATCGCCACACTCAGGAACTCCCCATCGTGGAATCACCAAGCTTGGTGACTTGCCCACCTCAGACTCGCCAAGATACCGGCTACACGCTGTATAACTTCGCCATAGCGACCTCCGTCCGCCGCGTCGACTTCGCCGTAGTGCGACCTCCGTCTGCCGCGTCGACCCCGTGTCCGCCGTGTTGACTTCACCATAGCGCGACCTCCGTTCGCCGCGTCGACCCCGTGTCCGCCGCGTCTACTTTGCCATAGTGTGACCTCCGTCCGCCGCGTTGACCCTGTGTCCACCACGTCGACTTCGCCGTAGCGCGACCTCCGCCCGCCGCGTCGACCCCGTGTCCGCCGCGACGACCTCGCCCCAGCGCGACCTACGTCCACCGCGTCGACCCCGTGTCCGCCGCGTCGACTTCGCCAAAGCCTGACCATACTTTCGCCGTATCAACTTTCCGGCTACGTCGAATGCGTACGCCACGCCTACTAAGGGACCTTCATCGTCTGAGTCGCCGGAGAGGGTCGCATGCCATGCTGCATGGACTCACCACTGGGTGTCTCTTCCCCGGGGAAATATTAATTCGCCTTTGTCAACCTTTGAAAGAGCGACTCGCAATGACCAAGTAGTGCGGACGAGGACTCGCAAACTGAGCCTCGGATCGTCCAAGAAAAACGCTAACCGAGAGCCATCATTGGAGTTGCCTTGCTCAACTGGCCTTCTGGGCCAAGACAAATGGCAGTGCTACACAAACAGCACCATGTCCTCCTCGACCTTAGATGGTGCGACTCGCACGGCCAAGTACTACGGACGAGAACTCGCAAACCGAGCCTCGGATCGTCCAGGAAGAATGCTAAGCCGAGAGCCATCTTTGGAGTCGCCATGCGACTGGCCCCCCTGGCCAAGATGAGAAACTCGCTAACAAAAACAGCGCAATCAACGTCATTGCGGACTCGCAATCATCGCAGACTCACCACATGCGGGGACTCTCCCCTCGCAGACTCGCAATCATCACGGACTCGCCACACTCGGGGACTCTCCCCTCGCGGACTCGCAATCATCGTGGACTCGCCACACGCGAGGACTCTCCCCTCGTGGACTCGCAATCATCGTGGACTCGCCACACTTGGGGACTCTCCCCTTGCGGACTCGCAATTATCGCGGACTCGCCACACGTAGGGACTCTCCCCTCGCAAACTAGCAATCATGGAGGACTCGCCACACTCGGGGACTCTCCCCTCGCGGACTCGCAATCATCGCGGACTCGCCACACTCGGGAACTCTCCCCACGCGGACTCGCCATGCTCGGCAACAACCACTACTATTTTCAGAATATGCATCTCTAAAGAGCCTCAAGTCGCCTCTACAAGCCAACTCGAGCCTCGGGGACTACTCCTAGGCATACTGTGTGTGCGCGTGGTTCCACGACCGCGGCTCGTGACGCTCGGGACTCGCCACCACGGACTCGCGCTCGCGTACTCAACACGCTCTGGGACTCTCCACCACGGACTCGGCCTTGCGTACTCAACACGCTCGGGGACTCGCCACCACGGACTCGCCCTCGCGTACTCAACACGCTCGGGGACTCGCCACCGTGGACTCGCCCTCGCGTACTCAACACGCTCGGGGACTCGCCACCGCGGACTCGCCCTCGCGTACTCAACACGCTCGGGGACTCACCACCGTGGACTCGCCCTCGCGTACTCGCCACACTCAGGGACTCGCCACCGCGGACTCGCCCTCGTGTACTCAACACGCTCGGGGACTCGCCACCGCGGACTCGCCCTCGCGTACTCAACACGCTCGAGGACTCGCCACCGTGGACTCGCCCTCGCGTACTCGCCATACTTGGGGACTCGCCACCGTGGACTCTCCCTCGCATACTCAACACGCTCGGGGACTCGCCACCACGGACTCGTCCTCGCGTACTCAACACCCTCAGGGACTCGTCACCGTGGACTCGCCCTCGCATATTCGCCACGCTCAGGGACTCGCCACCGTGGACTCGTCCTCGCGTACTCAACACGCTCGGGGACTCACCCCTCGCGGAGTCGTCTCGCGTATTCCCCTGCACTGACTTGGAAACTTCACCATCAATGATTTGGTGGCCTCCACGTCCACTACGACAACAAGTTGACAAGGCGTCGGTCAAACTTCTCCAAGGGGTGACTCCGTCCAATGACGACTCGCCCGACGCGTCGACTCACCTTGGCGATTGGGTTACTTTATGAGCTATTTCTCTATTTCAGTAGCTCGTCAACGACTCACCATCGACTCCATCTTGGAATCACCTGCGCCGATTCGGCGGCTTGAAGTCATCGTCGAGTCCCTAACGCGCTCGGGGACTACTGATGGGGGAAGACCAATCGGTGTATGCCCATGAAGCAGAGTCGCTAGCTGGAGCAAGCCGACTGAAGCCTAACCCTAGGCGGATCGACTCACCTAATACGGCGACTGGCCCATACTGGACCCAGACAACACGCCGACTGGAGGCCCAAGACGGCGACTCTAATATAAAGCCCACCAAAACACTTGTAAACTCTAGTTGGCTGCATATATAAAGCCACCAGGGGCACCCCTTTGGGCATTCTCCCTCACGTCATATTAGATCTAGTCTCTCCCTCCACCTACGGCGGCTCCTATGTAACCAATCTATAATTATATACTGGATTGACAGCAGGACGTAGCGATCCTCCATCGAGAGGACGTGAACCTGGGTACATCGTGTACCAATCTCGCTCCCGGATTCTCCTACGTCGCCTTATCCTTTCCTCTACGTAAGCTACCCTGTAGCATCTGCCGTGGTGAATACCACGACGGTAGCCTTAAGTTTAATGGTTCTCTTACTCCCATACGTGCAACGTCCGGTTCACGTCCTCAGGTTTCTATCACTCTGGCAGAACTCCCCTTCCTTTTACATATACTACAAACCATATGATGTTTAATCCATGCGTGCACAAATATAATGGACACCAAAGGACTGTACAATATCAACGTACAACTCTAATGAACCAAAGACGTTCAACCATTCAATCTAAAAACAAAGAAACTACGCAAACATGACATAGATCATAGGATTATAACTTATAGCATCAAACACCATGTTTACATAGGACGGTACAGAGGTGTGTGGGAGGATGAACCACTGCATACTAGGAGGATTAGGTGATAGAGATGGCGGTGAAGATGGTGAAGATGGTGAAGAGGACGGCGGCAGCAGCGGCGCGGGGGACTCCTTCCCCGCCGCCGGTATCATGGGCGAGCATCGCCCCTTAGCCCCCTTTCTTCATGGATTCTTGGGAGCCCTCCCCCATGGAGATGGGATCCATGGGAGAGGCAAAAACGTGGCTTTGGCGGCTGCAAATTCGTGGGTGGAGGTACCCTGGGCGAATTAGGTTTCCTCCCTTTATATAGCTTCTCGGATTCCCGTCACCCCATCTTGGCCTGTAGTAAATCGGGCCTAGAGGGCCCGTCTGGACTTGGAATCAGCTAAATTTTATGTACAGAACGTTTGTCGCAAAATTTCCAACAACTTTGTAGTTGAAGAGTTTTCTGTTTGACGCCGTCTTCGACCCGAAACGTGACCATCTTCAAAACGAGTTCTGAGACAGATTTTTGGAAAAGTCCCAATTTAACTTCAACAAGATTTCCACTTGTATTCTTGGTAATTCCTACACATCAAAGTGTAAAACAAGAACATTGTGCACTTTTGCAACTATTAGTAGGTTAGTCCAAATAAATCATAAACTTTATACAAAAAGGAGTGTCAAAAGCATATTATTAGCGTAAAACCATCAAAAATTATAGATACGTTATGGACGTATCAACATCCCCAAGCTTAGTTCCTGCTCGTCCTCGAGTAGGTAAACGATAAAAATAATATAATTTTTGAGGTGACATGCAGACAACACAATCTTGATCATCATTATTGTAAAAACGTTGATAGTTGGGATCAAGATACTCTAAACATGAAAATGAAAGATAGAGTTCTAACAATAAGATATAGTAACTATGTTGTAACATGAAAATATACAAACAAAAGATCATGAATAACAATGCTTTAAAAGATGTTTGCTTGTTTCACATATAGAAAACATAATAAAAGTGGTATTCAGCTTGTCCCTCATGGTATAGCAAAAAGTAAATGCATAAGAGACCTTCAAAGTTCATAAGGGTGACTAGATACAAATAGTTTAAGAACAAGCAATATCAATGTTATGAATCAATCAACAAGTCTTGGGACAATGCACATTAAACTAAGAATAGCTACTATGCTCTCTCAATATGTGCATAAAGATAGAAGATGGAGACTTAACATAAAAGTAAAAGAAAGGCCTTCATAGAAGGAAGCAGGGATTGAAGTCTCATAAAGAGCTTCCAAAAATTATGGTACTTATTAGCTTTCAACTCTCATTGCCCCTACCATAAGCATCTTTAGGTGATTAAGGTTAAAGTAACACAACGAAGAGGATATGCTTGATGTTATAAGTTGAAATCTCATGCCCCTTACTTACGAGTACCGAACCTCATGATACTCAACTTCAGTCACAACTAATCTCTTGTCATTGTAAGTACATATGTATCATAGAGAACCGCCAACGGGGTACCCCTTGCACATGATACAGGAGCTATCCCATAATCAAAATGACAAGGCAAGCAGACAATGAGCATCTCAGCGATCTTTTTATGTGCTATTTGCATAGGTTTTTATTGAGGATGCTTCATAGAGTGCTCATTATGGTTATGCTGCAAGTTTCCACCATGATTAGGCATGGCTTAGGCTAGTGGCACAGGCGTTTCTCTAACACACATACAAACTCCATGATCTTACAAGTTCCCATTTTATTTCACACCGCCGGGATCCATAAGCAAAAGAATCATGATATCAACGGAATAATAAGTGCAATGTTGAAAGCGTTCTCCATGATACATGGTTCTGCTAACTTCAACTTATAAAGCGTAAGCATATACGCAACAAAGATGGACGCAATGGTTCAAGATTATTAAGTGCAATAAAGTAAAGTGTACCATCAAGTTCATGAGAGCTTTAATCACTAATTTTCACATAACAAGTTTAATTCGGAAGGTAGATAAAAGTATGAATATACTTGGAATAGCAAATGCTAATAGGTAGGTATGGTGGACTCTTTGGAATAACTTGGTTTTATTTGGAGTTGGATGCATGAGTGGAACTCATACTTGGTTATGAAGGCTAGCAAAAGACTGGGAGTGACAAACTAAGAGAGGAATAATGGCCATAATCATGCAAAGCAACAAAACATCATTAATTAAAGCATAAAGTGATATTACAAGTTGAAAACTAAAGGACCATAAATTCTATGGTGACTTGGAATAGTCTTAACATGGTGTGATCATGCGCCATGTCAACCCACATAAAACATCAAAGGAGAATACCACAATACTATGCTTTAATATGCTAAAACAACGCATGATTCTTTCAAGGCACAATAAGCAATCTCAATTATTTGTAACATGTCATGCTATAGAAAAAATCACTAAGCATAAATCCAAAACAATATTAAGCATGACATGACAAAGCATATGCCACAGTCAAAAACAAGCTCCTTTTGTACCACTTATAAGCATGAAGCTTCCTACTCTTTTCCAATCATCAATCAACTTATTTAAAACCACATATGAATGCAGGGGTCCAACCAAAAATTTTTAAGCAAACCAAACAAAAGAAAACTAAAAACAAAAACAAAGGCGCTCCAAGAACAACACAACTGTGCATGAAACAATAAAAATGAAGTGTTTGGAAGAACCTGAGATTTTTATTGATGAAGAAGGGGATGCCTTGGGCATCCCCAAGCTTTGACGCTTGTACTTCTTGGATATTTCTTGGGGTGACACAGGGTGGTATACCCAAGCTTGAGCTTTAGTCCATTCTTCATCTCATTACATCATTCTTTTCTTAACACCTGAAATTTTTCCTTCATACAAAACTTCACATAATCTTCATTAGCAACATTAGTGTACTCAAGATAATAAGTCTTTGGGTTCAGTTTCAACACTAATAAAACTTCCATTAAAACACAAGATACTATAGCACTTCCCTTAAAAAGCTCAATTCCCCAAAAAGAACCCAAAAAGAAACTAATAAGAAGCAAATGCAAATAATGGCAGAAATCTGTCAAAACAGACCAGCAGATAGAAACCAATTTTTTCGAAGACCTTCTGTTGCTCAAATCGAAAAGTGTTTAACTAACGAAAGTTGGATAACAACCTGGGGCAGAAGCAAAAACAATTACAGCTAAAACCGACGTATAGAGATTCTACACAAATTTTTACAGTGAAGCAAAAAAAATCTGTTTCGGGACAGCAACTTTCCCAAGCATTACTTCTCTCTCATTAGAGGTTGCTCTTGGCACAAAAAGCAAATAAAAAGGATAAGGAGCGGTTGCTACAGAGGTAAAAAATTCCAAGACTCAAATAAAACAAATGTAACTAGTGTTTGATGCTAAGAAAAATAAATAAAAAGATACAAACACTCCAAATTATTCAAGTTTCTATGCTGCTCAAAAAACAAAGTTTAAAGGTTTGCAACCCGAGGGGTTGTTGAAGAAACTATTGGCCATTCCTCAATTTCTCTATTTTGGTGTTCCTTATTCTCTGGGAAAAAACTTCAACACAAAAACTTTCTCATTCTTTCCTGGGGTTTTTAACTGAAAAGCTTCCATGGGAAGATTTGTTTTGGTTTCATAGGCATGAACACAAGTGTTCAAGGTCGACCCCCACTTAACCATTACTCATCTTTCCAATCACTTTCCTTTTTGAAAACGTTTTTAGGTAACAAGTACAACTAAATTTTTGTAATTCGCATTCTCTATCCATACTAAGATAGATAACAACTTAAAAATGAAAGTAAAAAACTACTTAGAGATAAAGCAAACAAGTGCACACAAGAATATTCACCCACACGCTATTGCTCTCCGGCAACGGTGCTAGAAAAGGTCTTGATAACCCACAAGTATAGGAGATTGTGTGTAGCCTTTTCGATAAGTAAGAGTGTCGAACCCAACGAGGAGTTAAAGGTAGAATAAATATTCTCTCAAGTTCTATCAACCAATGATACAACTCTACGCACACTAAACGTTTGCATTATCTAGGAAATAAAACTAGAGCAACAATACGAGTAATAGAGATAGCTTTGCATGATAATAAATAACAAGAAAGTAAAGCTAGTTGCTACAGCAATAAAATATACTAAACTAACAGAACCATGAGTATGGAATAGTGGTGGTAATTGTGGTGGCTTTGTCCAAGTTTAAATAGTGAATAGATCAGGTTCATTGTCTTCGATGTAATTTTCTATGTGGAAGAGGATAAATATACATGCGCTTCACTACTTGGAATTACATGTACTATATGATTGGATTGTTAGCAAACATCCGTAAGTACTAACAATGCATTAAGGTTTCCCCAACCATAGCATTAAGTTTAATGCTCCTCTTACTCACATACGTGCAACATTCCGGTTCGCGTCCTCAGGTTTCTGTCACTCCGGCAGAACTCCCCCTTCCTTTTACACATACTACAAACACTATGATGTTTAATTCATGCGCGCACAAATATAATGGACACCAAAGGACTGTACCATATCAACGTATAACTCTAATGAACCAAAGACGTTCAACCATTTAATCTAAGAACAAAGAAACTACACAAACATGACATAGATCATAGGATTATAACTTATAGCATCAAACACCATGTTTACATAGGACGGTACAGAGGTGTGTGGGGGGATGAACCACTGCATACTAGGAGGATTAGGTGATGGAGATGGCGGTGAAGATGGTGAAGATGGTAAAGAGGACGGCGGCGGCGCGGGGGACTCCTTCCCCGCCGCTGGTATCATGGGGGAGCACCGCCCCTTAGCCCCTTCCTTCATGGCTTCTTGGGAGCACTCCCCCATGGAGATGGGATCCATGGGGGAGGCAAAAACGTGGCTTTGGTGGCTGCAAATTCGTGGGTGGAGATACCCTGGGCGAATTAGGTTTCCTCCCTTTATATAGCTTCTCGGATTCCTGTCACCCCATCTTAGGCTGCAGTAAATCAGGCCTAGAGGACCCGTCCGGACTCGGAATCAGCTAAATTTTATGTCCAGAATGTTTTTCACGAAATTTCTAACAACTTTGTAGTTGAAGAGTTTTCCATTTGACGCTGTCTTCGACCCGAAACGTGACCATCTTCAAAACGAGTTCTGAGACAGATTTCTGAAAAGTCCCCAATTTAACTCCAACAAGGTTTCCACTTGTATTCTTGGTAATTCCTACACATCAAAGTGTAAAACAAGAACATTGTGCACTTTTGCTTCTATTAGTAGGTTAGTCCAAATAAATCATAAACTTTATACAAAAAGGAGTGTCAAAATCATATTATTAGTTTAAAACCATCAAAAATTATAGATACGTTATGGACGTATCAGGGTTTCGGGCCTGAAAGCAATAATTTTCCTACGCCAAGAACCCTAATGCCAGGACCTATATATTAGTAATGTAGTAACGTGAGGAGCTTTTCATGAACTTACCCTTGAAGACCGAAAAGCGTTGTCAATGCTCAGGAGAGCATGGTTGATGTAATCGTACCGATGCCGACCTCAGGGTCGTGTTGAAGTCCTGCTGCTCCGACAACTTCTAGTGCCCCAAGTGTTGCACCTTCGAGGGATCTACACACGTCCGGTGCCTGACGATGACTCCCGCTCCTCCGGTCCAGCAACAGTTGTGGAAGTAGACCTTCTGGACCCGAATCCTGCAGCGCGACGGCGCTCCACGGTGAAGAAGTCTCATATTCGCACAGTCCATACTTGGGACCATGGTCACGAGAGAGAGAGAGAGTATCAACTGGAGGTCTCCCCAAAAGAAAGGAAACCTTTTATTGATTATTTTGTATTTATTTTCTCGAGATACTTCTCAATGTATAGGGGGAGGGCACCCCATAGCTAATTAGCTTAGCCATGTGGGACTAAACAAAGGAGAGGAGAGGGTGAGGGTGTGGCTGGCCGGCCAAGGCCCCCATGGGCCCAGTCGGCGGGTGCAGGGGGCCCATGCGGCCCCTCCTCCCTTTTGGTCTTTTCCCTCATGGGCTCTTTTCTCTAGGGATTTCGGCCCAATAGTGAATTTGACCATTTTAATTCCTTTTATTTTATTAAATAAATGATTAAATCAATATTTAACATTTACTTACATATTATTCAATCCCCGTGGCTATGAGACTCCTTCCACCCCACTCCGAACATCCTCTGGACTTTCGGAAACCCTTCCGGTTCTCTCTTTCTATTCTTCGGTGACTCTATCGATACCAAAACGATCTCCGAGCATCATCAAGCCCTTAAGCGTGATACCCCATGGTTTGGGAACACTCCATACATGGTCGAGACCCCTCTTGTACCAATGATCATCAGCGGGACCTGGATGCCCACGATGACACATGTGGATTCCACGAATTTGTGTCGTTGAATCATGAACGTCATGTCATCTTCCTTTTGTCTCTGCGATACTTGCACTGTCTGAGATCTGATCAATGACATCACTATGCCGTGTTCAATCTCGTTACCAAAAAATTCTACTTAACTCGTTCCGACAAGTGAAATCCCCGTGACCTAGTCACATGATGCACATATGTTGGATATAACTTCTTCGAGTGGGCCCTCGAGTATCTTTTCGTCACATAGATGGACAAATTCCGCTCTTGAAACATAATTCCTCTACATGCCCCTCTGAATAATTGAACACGCCTTTATGATCATTGTTTAACCGAGTGACGTTTGATACTATCAAAGTATTCTCGGGTGATAGTGATTGATATGGTCTCACGGTCTAAGAAACAAGACACTATATTTCCTAATCATCGTAACTTGAACTTTATGACATGATCGTCTCGCGATGCTTAGATTGGGTATATTTTGTCGTCTCATTTTGTCAATGATGTCACTCCATTGTCAACTGGCATAAATGCCACATGATTAGGAAACCTTGATCATCCGTTGACTAATGAATCAGTGACTACACCAGGAACTTATTGGTTGTTTATATATCACACGTGTACTGACGTTTTCTTTCAATACAATTATAGCATGATATAAAAATTAATCATAAACTTTGTGAAATATGATAAGAATCCATATTAGTATTTATCTCTAGGGCATATTTCCAACACCAACACCTCTCCAATAAAGACGTATTTCCCTTAACAAGGAAGGAACTTCGAGAATATATTTTCGTGTCTCCATTGCGTTATCTCTATATCCGAGCCTCTTTACTTATGCACTTTACATTGTGATAGCTTCGTGCTTGAAGTTGTTTTTGAAAAGGGGATGTAACCCCGGCCTCTTCATTGGTTGATGCACATAACCTTTTATTAAAAAGAGGCAACCATCATCCAACAGGAATACAGATCATGGGTCGCTTAGCGTTGATACATGAATCAGCCAGCGAAAAATATGAATGAGAAGTCTACTCATCCTGTAGTCGACTAACTGGCTGCGAGCACGACTGGCCGAATAAGTGGTGGGCGACCATCAGCAAATGGTTGCACCCAGTAGCCATAGTATCCCACTAGTCGGGTGTAGATAGGAGCGCCCAAAGTGGTACCCAATGTGCCATCTTGTGGATAACCTGCAAAAAGTTGAATAATTTGTTATGTTAAAGATAATGTCATTTATGCATCTCCAAATAGACCAACATAAGGCATAAACGGGCATGTTCGTCTGCGGTATCAAAGTTGGCAGGCCAGTGCATGGCGGTACCTAAGTTGCCTGAAATTACCGCGTTTTGAAAAGTTGGGCCGCCAACTACTGAGAGGGGCCATTTCGAGGCAAACTCATCTCACCCCTGCCAAATACAAACATTCCGTTAAACCGCCCCGTGAAGTAGACGGTCGGGACCCACATGTCGGTTATCTGTCCGTGACGCGGGCGCCAACACGGCAACCTCTTAGGCAAATCGAGCAGCTAAGTGGATTGGATGCGTTGACCAATTTCACAAATCCATTCCCAGCTTTCCCCTAGCACCGGCGGTTTAATCCATCCTCCGCAGTGACGATCCCTTCGGACATTTGACTTCCGGGGCCAAGTTGCTGCGCCCAGTTGTTGTGCCTAGTCGCTGATACCGAGCTCCAATGGCGCATGCCGTAGCTGCTGTTGCGAGGATCTAGCCCGCCTCCGTCGCCGACGAGCCGAGTAGTTCGGAGGATGGCAGATCCTACTATCAAGGAAGAAGAAGTTTTGCCTACAAGCGGGTGAGCTACCCTTCTCTTTGCTATTAGCACTAATTACAACTGCTAGCTGGCTACTGAACCTCAAATTGTTCGTTATCCCAACGCTGACAAACATATTTTTTCCATAGTTTTCTGTCAAGTGGGATCTGCGCGGACCCCCCTTACCTGGTTACGGTAGTCCTCTACAGGTACGACTCCAAGGGCAAGTGGTATGGAAGCCATTGTTTCACGATGGAAGAAGCGCCTGCGCAAATCTGCACTATATCTGGTATGGTTGTTGCTCTGCGTAATCATGTTGAAGTATGGTCGAAGCAGACTGGAAAGTTCAGCTTCATGGATGAACGTGGCATCCATGTTCCTATATCGTGTGACAGTCAGCTAATTGGGTTGATGAAAAGGTATGCTTCGGATTGCATGTTTGAGCTGAATTGTGATGTACTGGATGTGGAAGCTGCTGCAACTGGGAGTCGCCTTTCTATTCTTGGACAGGGTGGTTGCTCAAACGCAATTAGCTCCTGGTAAGCAAAGGTTGCTTGGGGTTCGCATGGTTTGTGCTGAGTTGTATTTTTTGTTTTATTTACTCTGTAGATATTGGGCAGTTATGCAACAGTCTTGTTTCTTTGACAGGAAGCGCCACAAGGTTAGAAACATGACTGCCGGGCCAGTCATTTTGCTGTCCAAAGAAATTAAAAACGAGTAGAAAGATGATGCTGGACACGATTCTGGTGCCCATTGTCCTGGCGATGCAGAGTACGTGAAGCTAAGAAAAATGGCACCAAGGAAGAGGAAGAAGGCAGGAAATGAAGAAGCCATTGGACGTGAAGGCTTGGCACCTAGGCTGCGGAAGAAGGATGCTGGCAATGAAGATGCATAGTAATGTGTTGAACTTGAACCTATATATGTAATTCTGTTAAATTCTGATCGCTCTGTGTGTGGCACGTTGCTGGGCGAAACAATCTACCCACGTTCTCTGAGTAAAATGTACCGCGACTTAGGGTTTGGAAATGCCCGAGTCAGTAGTTGAATCTGAAATTGTGATTGTGCCACTGCTATCTGAAAACAATGATCCACCGGTTGCACGATTGCTAAGGGGCGGGAGGTCTCCAAATACGACGGAATGTAAGTGGCACATAAATAAATTATTTAAGCTGCCACACTCCACGAAGCAGCAACTTATTTCAGATGCTGCACAACGACGTGACAACATAAACAGCAATGTTCTCACCGATAATGCCCAGATGAGGAGGAAATGGGTACCACTTTCTGGCCTAATCTTGAGCCTGTCTATCTCACCGCCTCTCTGCTCCTGCATCCCCTGCATCTGGCGAAGCTCCCGGATATCCAGTAATCGGGTGTACGTGCTTCCACTTTATAAATTATGGTTGTGCCATTTGCATGTGGCACAATCCACGTTGATTATGTTTAAACAAACCACCAGTGTCAGAATACACTAGTAGAAAAGGTGCCTTTGGTCCACGGTTACGTTCCCAATCCGGGACAGAGATCTAAATCGAGGCAGAAATTGATCTAAATCACAAATTCTTCCACAAATTAATCGAGACAGAGATCTAAATCGAGGCATTTCATTAATTCAACCACAAATTCTTCTAAACAAAGGTGCGATTTCACATCCTATATTAATTTAACCAACTAGTCAACAATTTCACTTCCGCTGCCGCTGTCCTCCGAGCCGCCGGCTTCCTCGTCTTCGTCGGACGGAACCTCCACGATTTCTGCATTGTACGCGAGACAGAGCACCTCTTCGCAGTGAGCGGCGGCGATGACGGTGAACTTGGTTCGTCCAGGGACGGACCAGAACCTCTCCCGCCCTTCTCGGTTGCGGATATCCCGGTGCACCACGTGCCCGTAAACGATGCGGTTGCCAATCTTGGCCTTCCGCTCCTTCTTGAACATCGCCGACCAGTACGGGCTGGCCGCCGCGTACCGGGGCAGCGCCCTCTTCCATGCGGGCATCTGGAGGCGGCGCGCCACGATTTTGCTCTCTATCACGGCTCCACCGGGGAAGAGGAGCGGAGCCACCGGCACCCCCGCATAGCTGATGCGCCATCCGTGGGGCACCGTCGCGGCCGGCGACGCGAGGATGTCGAAGTACGAGAACATCACCGCCTCGTAGAAGTTTAGCGAGGGCATCTCCATGGCGGCGGGGTGGAGATTGGAGAGGGAGCGAGGGGGCGGACGGCGCGGTGGAGATTGGAGAGGGCGAGGGGATGGGCGACGAAGTGACGAGCTGTGGCGCCTCCTATTTGTACACGAGGACGTCGAAGCGACGGGCGGAATATCCAAGGGGCATTGGTCAGACAAAAGGAAGTAATGCAGCGTTAAGATAGATTAACGGGCGACCAATTTTTTTACTCCCAGGACTCCGGGGCCAATAGTTCGCTATTAGGTCAACAAGTACAACTATTACAACTTAAAAAAGGCACGGGGCTTAAGCTAAATAGAACTAGTTAACACACATCTCCTTGATCTTCCTAATCTTCGCCTTATGCGCATCTTCCTGCGAGAGCAAGGATCGAATCGTCTGCTCCTTCCTTTTAGCATCTTCCTTGCATAGCTTCAATTGTTTCTCTGCATCTTTCCTCATGCACTTGTCAATACTCGTAGTTGTGAACTGCAGGACTTTGGCCTGGTGAAGATCCTTCCTTGCTTGAGTTAGTTCTTGCTCTTCTTTAGCCTTCAGGGCCAACGTCGCGTCCCTCTCCTTCTCGACTTTGCTAACCTTGTCTTCCACCCCCATGAGATCTCGCTTATGCTTGGTCGTGTCAACTAGTTCCCATAGCTTCATCTCAACACTGTCAAGAAGTGAGCTGAATGCGGATTCTTTCAACTCAACAGTCATTTCCCATAGTTTGTCCAGCGTTTTCTGCATCGATTTGGGCCACTCTAGATCTACCCATTTGACAACACCACAACTTCCTCCTCGCATCATTGCACGATGTCCTTGACACCGTAGAAACCTCCTGCCTACATTTCGTCCTTCGAACGCTACAAATTTAGCGGGCACATATCCATGTTTACATAGGAGAGGACTGTCTTCATCTTCTAAACCGTGATAGTCGGCATCATACATCGTTTGGTTGGCCTAACACATCATATGCGCATGAGTAAACGGAGTAGATCTGGCTCAAAAAATAGATAACTGGCCACAGATGATAGAGATAGAGATGAGACGACTCACATCGAAATCACCATCCCTGTCGTCACGACGCAGCCGTTGTCCCCTTGAACCCATGGCGAGAGGGGAGGGTGGTACGGAGAGGGGATTGGGATGGCGGCAATTCGGCTTATGCTACGGCAGGATGGGAGTGAAGTGGGGAATGTGCCTACGAGGGGAAGGAAGAGAAGTACGGGGAGGAAGAGAAGTAATGGGGACGTGACACTGGTATATGGCCCGCTCAACTCGTGAGTCGTGACACTCACAACAAGGGAGCCCCCGGTGTTGCCAGTTTGTCTAGAGCAAGCGTGGCCAATCATGTCGCAGAACAGACTACTCACAGATCGATCTCACGAAAACCATCCCAATCGTCCAAGCGCCCTGATCGGGCGGTATGTAACAATCGACAAGCAGAACAACTGTGTTAGGGCGTGCCTTCTAGAAGACTCGGTCTAACGCTAAGGTTAGGGCTCTCCTAAGGTTAATTAGTATCCATATGCGGTTTATGAAAAGAACATGCATCCAATGACTAGGGTGGATCTAGCTGTGGTTAATGAGAAGAGTAGACATGCAATGACACCGGTGATATGTGGTTTGTGGGAAGAACACACATGCAATGACTCTGGTGATATGTGGTTTGTGCGAAGAACACACATGCAATGACTCTAGCTGTGGTTCATGAGAAGAGTAGACATGCAATGACACTAGTGGATCCATGTGTGGTCTTTGGGAAGAACACACATGCAATGACTCTGGTGATATGTGGTTTGTGAGAAGAACACACATGCAATGACTCTAGCTGTGGTTAATGAAAAGAGCAGACATGCAATGACACTGGTGGATCCATGTGTGGTTCATGGGAAGAACACACATGCAATGACACTGGGTGTGGTTCATGATATGGTCTGTGAGAAGAACACACATGCAATGACACTGGTGGATCCATGTGTGGTCTGTGAGAAGAACACACATGCAATGACACTGGGTGTGGTTCATGATATGGTTTGTGAGAAGAACACACATGAAATGACACTGGTGGATCCATGTGTGGTCTTTGGGAAGAACACACATGCAATGACACAGGTGGATCCATGTGTGGTCTTTGGGAAGAACACACATGCAATGACACTGGTGATATGTGGTCTGTGAGAAGAACACACATCCAATGACTCTAGCTGTGGTTCATGAAAAGAGCAGACATGCAATGACACTGGTGGATCCATGTGTGGTTCATGGGAAGAACACACATGCGATGACACCGGTGGATCCATGTGTGGTTTGTGGGAAGAACACACATGCAATGACACTGGTGGATCCATGTGTGGTTCATGGGAAGAACACACATGCAATGACAGTGGTGGATCCATGTGTGGTCTGTGGGAAGAACACACATGCAATAACACTGGTGGATCCATGTGTGGTCTGTGAGAAGAACACACATGCAATGACACTGGGTGTGGTTCATGATATGGTTTGTGAGAATAACACACTTGCAATGACTCTGGTGGATCCATGTGTGGTCTTTGGGAAGAACACACATGCAATGACACTGGTGATATGTGGTCTATGAGAAGAACACACATCCAATGACTCTAGTTGTGGTTCATGAAAAGAGCAGACATGCAATGACACTGGTGGATCCATGTGTGGTTCATGGGAAGAACACACATGCGATGACACTGGGTGGATCCATGTGTGTTCTGTGGGAAGAACACACATGCAATGACACCGGAGGATCCATGTGTGGTTCATGGGAAGAACACACATGCAATGACTCTGGTGATATGTGGTTTGTGAAAAGAACAGACATGCAATGACTCTAGCTGTGGTTAATGAGAAGAGCAGACATGCAATGACACCGGTGGATCCATGTATGGTTTGTGAGAAGAACACACATGCAATGACAATGGGTGTGGTTCATGATATGGTTTGTAAGAAGAACACACATGCAATGACTCTAGCTGTGGTTCATGAAAAGAGCACGCATGTGATGACTCTAGCTGTGGTTCATGGGAAGAGCAGACATACAATGACACCGGTGATATGTGGTCTGTGAGAAGAACACACATGCAATGACTCTAGTCGTGGTTCATGAAAAGAGCAGACATGCGATGACACTGGTGGATCCATGTGTGGTTTGTGAGAAGAACACACTTGCAATGACACCGGTGGATCCATGTGTGGTCTGTGGGAAGAACACACATGCAATGACACTGGTGATATGTGGTTTGTGATAAGAACACACATCCAATGACTCTAGTGGATCCTTACATGGTTTATGAGTGGTTTATGAGAAGAACACGCATCCAATGAACTCTTGTGGATCTATCTTGGCATAATTTGATGTATGCCATGATGTATTTTATTGTGCAAGACACTCACTTTCCATTTTTATACTACTCAGTATCGCCCTTGGTTTTATGTGGTACTACTCAGTTTTGCCTCCCACCTCTCTATCTTTCGTAGAAGCACAAATATGTGATCACCCTGTCTGCTACTCCCTGATTGGTTATCACAGTTGTCACACGGATCGTGCGCACCAGCCGTTGATTCTGTGCGATCCAACGATGATCGTTGCACACGTCGTGCCCTTCACAGTACAGCAAGAGACAGCACGGACGTCTCCCTCAGCAAGACTTCTACAAGAAGGAACACGATGCCGTCCATGGAAAAAGTCGTCGAGCGGTCATGTCATGTTTAATCAAGTCTGAAAAGCCTACTACTGCTACTACTACGCCACAACGCATGCGTCATCGAGTGCACGGTCATCGATGGACAGCTGAAATTTATTGCCACTTGATTTTAATAAGACATATCCCATTTTTTACGCAGCGACTCTCAATCGCCAATTTTAGGGCCGTGTCAAACTTCGTACATAGAAATTGTGTGTGCGCCCTTTGCATGCGGCTCAATACAGAACTGCCATGCATGGCCCGAGAAAAACCGTGACGTACCGTGCGCATGTCGCGGTGCACGGTGCAGTCGACTGCGCGGTGTGTTGCACGGTGGTGCAACGAAACGTGCCTTGCTTCTATCCACCTTAGCTATAGAGCCCCTCTCCGCACACCCACTCCCACTCTCGCTCACTGTCCCCACGCAACCCTCTCCACTGTCCCACCAGCATCCGCAAACTCCCGAGAATACTCTGTCCGCGTCGGTGATGGCAGAGGAGGATATGGTGGCCATCGTCGCCTCCATGACCGCCGGCGAGGAGGCCCCCGTCTCCTCGCCGGTCCCCCTCGACGCGTTGAAAGCAGTCGCTGTCCCTGTCCAGGCCCCAGTGGAGGCATCGATGGCAGCCGCCGTTCCCGTCCAGGCCCCCGTCCCAGCTACCGACGGAGCCGCCGAAGAGGAGCCCCCCGCCGGCGAGGAGGCCCCCGCCGGTCACAAGCAGATCACGTACTTCTTGGGCACCTACGATCCAGATAAGTACATCGCTCCGCTGAACCCCTACGACACCAGCATCGACGACCTATGGTCAGAGGTAACTAGGGTTTGCTCCCCTCTCCTGGTTCTTCTACCGTTTGTTAGAAATAATGGGCTAATCTATTTAAAATTTAGCTGGTATTGTCATGTTTAATATTCTAGAATTAATCATGGAAATTGTGCCTAATTATCCAACACGTTCCCATCGTTGGATGCTAGATCTTGGTTTATTAGGATTCGCTTGTTCGCATTTCGATTGCTCGATGTTCTTACACCATCTACTCCCCCATTTTCCCTTTCTTCCAATAGGTTTCCGGCAGTGACGTCTGCAGCGATGATGAGTCCATTCACACCAAGGCTCGTCAGGTGTTGAGGAGGCTGCGGGCCGGTAAGTACGACGGCTTCCTCACGGCCCCCTACTACAGCTGCCCCTTCCGCAAGGGGGGCATCTCGCTGACGAGTCAGGCCCGCGGCAATCTTGAACACCTTACTGAAGCATGCAGAGGCCGCGGGCTTCGGCATCCACAAAAGCGGCAAGACCGAGCCCGCGAACATCAATGCCTACATCGCTGAACACCGTGCTCTCGGCATTCACCTCCGAAACCTCCAGCAGGTGGCCATCAAAGAGGGTCGCATGCCTCCAATCAGGCCCAAGGCCCCCAAGTCCAAGAAACTGGGCAGCAAGAAGTGGCGGAGGCGCCAGAGGGAGATGGAGGCGCTGGCGAATGAACGGGTTGGATGTCTCCTTGAATGTATCTGCATCTGCCACGGCTGCTTCTTTTGATTTTCTATATTTTGCTTGCATCCTATTTCTGGCTGAATGCATCGAACCCCGTTAAGCAACCTACTACTTTCTATCGCTATATCCTATTTAGCTGCGCACAGCTATATCTACATTTGTTTTGTTTTCTGAATGAATGTATTCTGCCTGGTGTGATTTGCTGCTCTAGATTTGCTACATGATTGGAGGCAAAAAAGAGGTCCAAAACGGAACGAATTATCGAAGTGAGAATCTTCTCTAGATTTTCTACCAATTTGGGCAAAATGAAACATATCTGTTTAGCGAGAGAGGAAAAGGGCACTATTTCAAACTGCCAGTTAAGAAGCTACCATCTTGACAAGCTACAAGACACATACATAAACATAACACAATGAGGGTTAAATTTATTTTACTAGTATCACTTGATGCACTAGACATCTTGGCAAGCTAACTGAGTTCCACAAAACAGAAACATAACACTGACAAGTAAAATTTAATTCACTCCTCATCAAACCACTTGACGCGCTTGCTATCATTCCAGATACTCCATGTCCGACGAACTGTTTTGTCCCAAATGGCATCTGACTTGGCTTTCCTATCTTCAGCGTCCTGCGGCACAATTAGCGGTGTATCACAGGCCTGATTGTTGCCACTAGAAGATGCCGCCTCTCTGTTTGCCGCTTCAGCTGCAGCCTCTCTGTCGGCTGCTTCTTCAGCTGCAAGCTCTCTTTCAGCTGCTTCTGCAGCCTCTCTGTCAGCTGCTTCAGATGTAGCCAATTTCTTTGCATATTCAACTTCAAACTCAGCTATTTGGCATTTTCTACAAAGGGCTCCCCTAAGCTCGTCTTCCCTCTCGCAAATAGGGCAAAACATGAGGTAACATTGAAAAAAATGGATCTTCTTGTACAGCTGGTAGGTCACGTAAGCATCTATGGCTGCATACTTCAGGTTTATATCAGACAACGGTCACTCGTTCCAGAAATCATGCCTATCCTTAGAGAAATCTTCATTGTGACGTACGACTCATCGAGGATTCTAGTTGCGAGTGATGCCATTCCATCGTTCTTCCTGCCCCCTAGGATCTTGACAAGATGCTGAATATCGATCCAGTTGTGCGCAGGAATTATAATTTCCTCTTGATACAATTTCGAGAAATCAGTTGTTGTGTCGACAAAGGCGTAAAACAATTCCCTTTTTTTCAAGGAATCGGCATGGCGGCCGGACATTTCTGTCACCCTGAAAGTATGTAGTTTGTCATCACCAAAATTTGTAACTACAAATATTTTGTCAATGCAAGATCATCATCTCAATATAATTTTGAAAAGTTTAGTAAATGCAAGATCAAGACTCTCAACATTGTATTGTCATAATTTATTCGGTTTTGCTATTTCTCAGTCGACTGAACTAGTTGCACATTTCTTTTAACTACGGTTACACTTTTCTTAGGTGATTGAGACTAAAGAAAATCTCAGTCGATTGAGACATAGGCAAACCCTAATTTATTTGGTCCTAAGTAAAATTCAGTAGTTGCAAGATGAGCAAGTGGATAAAGAACAAGAGGAGAAAACCCTAAAAGCGGTTAGCTACATAGAGCAGATCTACAAACCGGGAGAGGTGCTAGACGAGGACGTGTTTCCGCATGGCAAGTTGAACGACGGCGACTTCACTCCCTTCATATGGGTGCTCCGGGGTGTACTCGAGGTCCAATCCCACAAACTTGTCCTCGTCTATCCCAAGCCAACCCTCGTACATCCTCAGGACACGCACCACTGTCTCCTCCTTGTTGGTGTAGACAACGTCTATCTTCTTGTTGTCATGGGTAGTGAAGCTTGTCTCTAGAGTGCGTAGATCTTCCATGGCGACAAGGAGAAGACGGGAAGAAGATAGTAGATGACCGGAAGAAGAAGAGTGGTTTCTGCGAGGCAGGGGAACGATGGAACCGTCAATGCGCTTTTATGGTAGGGGTTAACAATTGGGACGAAAGTCCAAGGAGAGACGCGTGGCGGTGGCCGTTCCAGCTTCTGAGTAAACAAAAAATAATTATAACACCGATATATGGGCTCTGTTTTGTCACGTCAATACACTGGGTAGGGGGTGTTGTCCTATCCACTGTGCCAACGCTGCAAGCCTACGTGACAGCCACCCCGCCTAAGCGACGGGAGCGATATAACGGCGAACTGACAGGAGGGGCCCAACTTGGCGCCCGTTAGCCTGATTTTTTGTATTGAAACGTAAAGTTGAATTCGTGCCGAAAAAGACCCTCTGAGTATTTGGCACACCAACTATAGTCATTCCGGCTGATTTCAGAGAACTTGGGTACCGCGTTGCCTGTACACCCCAACTTTCGGGCCGCAAAGTGATAATCTCGGCATAAACACCAATGCGAATTATATCCTAACATAAGACCAACATAAGCTTTCGTGCTTGAAGTATTTATCTTTATCTTGTTGATTGACTTTCTTAGCATAAGTTGTTGGTGCACATAGTCGAGACTAGCATAAATAGGTTTTGTTGTTGTTATCGCATTTAATAGAGTTAAAACCGTAATAGAACTAATCGTCTATTCACCCCTCCCCCTCCATTGCGTTATTTCTATACACAGTCTCTTTATTTATGCACTTTACATTGTGATAGCATTTGTGTTTGAAGTATATATCCTTATCTTGCTTAGCATAAGTTATTGGTGCACATAATTGAGCCTAGCATTAATAGGTTTTGTTCTTGTAAATTAAACGTTGTTTCTATTCTGAGTTTAATAGAGCTAAAACGGTAATAGAACTAATCGTCTATTTACCCCTCTAGGCGACATTCCTGTCTTTTTAGTCCCCGTCCTCCTTCTTGACGCTGCTAGGCCCTACACCAACGGTCGTGACTTCTCCGTCACCGGTGCAGCGGCTAGGATCTGTGTTGTCATCGCCGATGAGATCAACGAAACGGCCGGAGTCGCGAAACGATTGTCCTTTTAGTCCTGCACCAACACTCGTGACTTCTCCGTCATCACCGGTGCAGCGGCTAGGATCTGTGTCGTCGTCGCCGGTGAGGTCAGCGAAACGGGCAGAGTCGCGCAACGATTGTTTGATGGTGATCGGCAACATCCCTTCCCACGTGTTGTGGTTGTTCATCAAGTCCGCCGGGGCCTAGAGGTACCCTGGACTGTCGGCAGGGTCCTAGAAGGCCTGCATGAGCCACCGCTTATGTTCGGCCACGGCCAGCAGCGGGTCACCATCTTCACCGCGCTCCTTCTTCGACCATCACAGGAGCGGTCACCCGTGATGCTGCAAAGGCTGCCGCACTGGCTTGCAGAAGACGATGTCGTCGGGGCGACGCGTGCTGGTGCGATTCCTCGGCGGGGAGGTGGGATCCTCATTAGCGTCACGATTTCGGGACGACGAAGAAGGAAGGCCGAGGAGCGTGCGCGGCGTGGAGTAAGGGCCGGAGGGCGACGTAGAAGAGCGTGACGACGACGATCGTGACATCGTCTTCTTCGGTTCCCACCGGCGCAGTGATGACGGAGGTGGCATGTCCAGGCGCGTTCCGCCTCTCGTGAGGACCTCCATGACGTAATATAGGGTGCGCCCCGGCACACCCCAGAAATTCTCACACTCCTCCTGGTTCCAGATCTTCTGCCTGAGGGCGACGCCGTCATGTGACGCCAGTTTCAGTTCGTGGCGTTGCTGGAACAGGGTCGCCCGGTGCACCTGGTTGGTGGCGGCCTACGGAGGGGACGCCCGCTCCGCCGTCTCAATGAGCGTCGCTCCGCCGTCTCAATGAGCGTCTCGCTGTGGGCATGGACTTCCTGCCACCACCGATGACTGTTGGGCGTCGGCACCGGCCACGTACCTGGGAGCCGCATGTCCGGCGGCACCGGGTACCGCGCGTCGTAGAACGCCCACGCCGCCGCCTCCTCAATGATTTTTTCACTCGCAAAAATACGATTCTTGTTCATTTTTTGACCGCAGGAGCTCTGCTTTATTTCATTGATAGGAGGGGGAAAGACTGTACAAGGATTCTTGTTCATCAATCAGCCTTTGACGCACGGACAGAGGAATAGTGGCAAGGAAGTCTGAAA
The DNA here is from genome assembly GCA_023614405.1 of Avena insularis. NCBI lineage: Eukaryota > Viridiplantae > Streptophyta > Magnoliopsida > Poales > Poaceae > Avena > Avena insularis. The sequence goes on along the minus strand of CM042696.1, from coordinate 84,744,384 downwards.
GCAGGGAGTATGTGCTAGCTGCTCCACGGGGATACACCAATATTTTGAATCCCTTGACACAGAGGAAACACTTGCATTCAGAGATGGTGTTACCAATGCAGTTAGAGAAGGAGGGGTCAGAAATCCTGAGCCTTCTCTGTCAAATCGATGAGCTCAGTTTATGCTTTGGGGGGTTTTGATCTTTCTTATACCCCACAGGGAGGCAAATTTAGCTGCACATTTGTGCGCTAAGACTCAAGTTACTGCCTGTAACGGGAGTGTGCGCCGCCCGTGATGCCCCTCCAGCCTTCTTCTTTGTGTTGTTGGGACTCAGAACGATTCTGTACGTTTACATGATGAATAAACAAACTGACATCTGTTGACTGTCACACTAAAAGAGAAATCAATGGGGCTGCTCACAATTATGCAAGGCTTTCACGTCGATCCTTGCCCACTTGTTCTTGTCGGAACGAACACAGCTCATAGCAACATTCCATGCCCGGTTCTTGCTGCAATCGATTTGATTTGACACCTGGGATTTGTATTTCAAGATGTCCAATGCTTTTGAGTTGAATGAAATTAGGCACCCTTCTTCGTGCAAAAAAAAATTTGTTGACTGTCAAAAATAATCAGTGTTAGCACGGAGAGCAACCTCGTCCATAGCTGGACCGAGTGTGTTGAGATCTACTTGCATCAATTCCCGGCGTACACAATGGCTTCTTTGTTTCATCAAATTTGTAGGGTAAATGAGCCTAGAACAAGTCTGACAAAAATTTAATAGATCTTTTACGGTACCTTTTACTACTCATAAAATGTGACTAATATAATCCTATCTAACGGCTGAGGAAGATTTGACCCAACAAGCCCACTTAGTATTTTTTTAGAGAGAAAAAAATAGACCGAACGTGAAACAACACACCGGATACGACCTAATCTATCGTCACTTCTTTATCCAGAACGGGAGGCTGCCCGCCGTCGCTGTCCCAGCACGCCGTCCGCTGTCCGCCCCAGCTGTCCTCGGCCGAGAGCCGCTGCTCTCCCTCGGACGCGCGCCGCCCGCCCGCCCTCCGTCCCGGCTGTCCCCGGCCGAGAGCCGCCGCTCTCCCCCCTCTATCCCCAGGTTCGCGTCACCGCCCCTCTCCACTCTCTGCACCCCGCCGCCGCTCTCCCTCAGCTGCGCGCCGCCGCTCTCCCCCCCTTGATCCCCAGGTACTACTCCATCTCTGTTTTTTCCCGTGAAGACAAATAACATGCATGAAGTAAATCACTTTGTTTCTTCCCGTGAGTATCACAGTTTATTTTTCTTTCTTAACTGTACCTGGTTTGTGTTTCTTGTTCCGATAAGCTGTGCTATTTTCCTAGTAGTGTTCAAACTTTCTGACTAAAATATTCAGTGACAAGTTAATGATGCTGAATTATCTAATGTAAGATGGGTTTTGGCGCAGGGAACTTTAAAGCACAAGCAGCATCTGGCATAAAGTATGGTTGGCAATGGCTAGTGCTTCACAGATCTGTACTACGGGTGCCTCTGGCTGGTGTTTTACAAATCTGTACTATTTCCGAAGAATTACTTGTACTCCTCTGCTTGTTGCTCCTCTCCTATGTGTTCTGGAAATGTTAATGAGTTACAAATATGCCCGTTGCTCCTCTGTATCCTGGAAATGCTAGAAACCGAACATCACAGTCAGGGCCGGGCGAGCGGGAGTGCAACTTGTGCACTCGCACAGGGCCCATAATTTTCTAGGGGCCCTAATTTCCTAGCACACACGCTTTGTACTAAACATAATTAGACGGCAGTCCATTCGCTGGAATTAGGAAGTTAAATGGGCCGTTGGTACTTGCCCGTCGTCTGCCTCCCGATTTCATTAACGGGCTCTTGTATTAGTTGATCGATTGTTTAGACCCCTGACTCCCAGGTCCCAGCGCCGCAAGTCGCACGTATTCCCTACTCTACTTGTCAACGCCTTAGCCCCAGGCCATCACCGTCAGCGATAGTTACTGTTCTTGTTGGCGGATCAGCAAACCAAAACGTGGTCTTTTTTATTCTCCAATTCTGATCAACATTGGCATAGATTGGCCCTCACCTTCCCGGTTTCCTATCGTTGGTTCAAGCTTAACCGGACATGATCACACACCCAGTAGGAACGAGGTGATTTTGGTGATCATCTAAACGCTAATAAAATTAGCAATCTTTTACTAGTACAATTGATCAATGCGACCTTTAATCTTCCATATCATTTGTTAATAAATCTAATTCTTAATATATCCAATGGCTATGTAAAATATTATGAGATATTAAGTATAATTGCCGAATAGTTTAAATATTTCTAGTGTGATAGGGCACGTATTAGAGTTTCGCACGGGGCCTCGAATTTTGCCGGCCCGGCCCTGATCACAGTGTACTAGTGTTAATGCTGTCATCTTCTTCTCTGCTGCTTCCTGGGAGTTCTGTGCAAGTCATGAAGCTGCAGAATCTTTCTGGGGGCACACCTAGTGAATATACGATATAACTTTTGTGTTGGCAATGAATATACTCACGACTTGCACTACATGTTCAGATTAATTAACTGAATAAGTGACTGTTGTTTGGCGCAAAAAGATACTGAATGTAACTGCAGTCTTCAGAAGTGGACACGGAGGAAGAGAGATAAATTCATGTGGCAATGAATATACACACGACGCTTGCAGTTGCACTACTTGTCCAGATTAATTAATTAATCTCGCACCATCTCAAATACACATGATACATGCATCATCAAAGGTATGGAACTACTGAAAACAAACATCGGCAGCTTACAATTTGAAATTGTCCTACAAATAAAAATTTGGAGTGAAGGCACATTGATAAGATGCCTTCTTAGAAGATATTAGTGTACATTGTAAAGTACCAGCAAGCAACCACAGCTTATTGTGGTACTGACGTTGAATCCCTAATGTGCAACAATCTACTAATGTGATTAGCAGCAGCCAGCAGGCAAACACAACTTCTTTGCAACGATCCGGGGGTTGCTGCAAATACGGTCTGACCTGCGGCAGTAGCCGGCCCACGACAACACCAGCAGCAGCATTTCTTGGAGGGCACAAGATCTGGCGAACTGGCGTTGGTCTGGTTGTGCTCCTCCATCAGTCTGTTCTCCCAGGGCCTCGCCGCCATCCACCTCTCCAGCCAGCTCCAGCTGCCATTGTTCTTGTTCTTCAGTTGCCGCGGGACAGAAACAAATGTTAACTCGATTCGATATTCGAGCACTACTGTTCTACTAGAATTCTGAGAGGAGTTGATTCATACATATTTCGCCACGCCCTCATAGGCGACAGCTCGCTCTCGCTTGATCGCTCCTTCCTGCCGCTTCTGCAGCTTCACCCTCACTTCCTCTAGAGTTCACTAGCTGTCACACCATCCTTCCTGAAAGTTTAAAATTTTGCCCAAACGAAACAGTCAAACTACATGAAAGAGGACCGAGGATTCTTCAAAGAGTTTGGCATGTAGAGGACATGTAACCTCGGCTTCGCGAACAATGTCGAGCTTGGTGCGGCGTGCGCCGATGAGCTTCTGCACGTCCTGGACCTCGGTGGACATGCGCACGCGGACCAGATCCTGCATGCAGCGGAGCGTCACCTCCGCCTGCTTCCGCACCTGCCGGCCGCGCACGATCGCTGAAGCCGCACCAAGCCCTTGAGCGCCCGCAACGCCCTCCTCTCCTGCAGACGCAGACACAAACACACATAGTTCAGTCCACCGTGCAAATGCCACCCGATAAAGGAAGGACCATTCGTAAGGCCTGACACAACGGTGGCGCCGGAACTGACCATTGGCAGTGGAGCGCGGCCGTGCCGAGGCGATGGGAGGTGGCCGTGTCGATGGAGGAGGGCCGCGCCGTGGGATTTCAGATCGAGGAGGAGGACGACGACGGAGGTTCGTGGGTGGCGTAGAATTAATACACTCCGGCGGGAGGCCCGACGCAGCGGTGGTCGCTGGTCATTGGCGATGGGAGGCGGTGAGCAGGCGACCGCCGACGCGATGGGAGGCGGCTGTGGCGATGGAGTGTTAGATCGGTATCAGTATCACCCGGCCACTTGGGCTATTGGGCCGGTCCTGTCTACGGCCTTTTTTTTGTGTCCGGTGCTAATTTTGCAACGTGGATAGCACTAGTATAAATTGTATTAGTCTTCTTTTTAACACTAGTATAAAACGTTGTAGGCCTTTGGATAGACAAAAATAAACGGCTATTATTCATTTGAGGGTACTATAAAACACCTCTTTAAACCCTAGAATCCAATTCAACAGCAAGCGCCAGACGTGCCCGCTTGGCCGCGGCGGGCTCTAGCCGCAGCTGCTGCCAGGGATGCCACATCCATCTCACATTCTCACTAGTGTAGTCAGCGTCTCTGTTTCGATCTCTGATTGTTATGGTTTGCAGAGTACAGATAGACACCACGCTGAGTTGCACTTTTCAGGCAGCTCAAATGCTCAATTTATAGAGGTGAAAATCCACAAGAAAGTTACAACCGGAGATGGGTACAAAAAAACGAATTGTTCGGTTTTCTGTTATTTTCGACACAAACTCTGGTGGCTGCTGCATTACAATTGCATTATGAAAAACCATCAGATTGACACAGAGAGCGCCGATTTGTAAGAAAATTTGTCGAGACACAGCCCAAACAAAGACCACCAGAGCATAAACACACATCAGTCTACTCGTAACACGAGAACAAGCAAAACCGATAAAAACAATATACACTCGCAAATCCAAAAAAGTACTAGTATATATTCTAGGATCAAAAAGGTGTTCCATCAAGTGGCCAGCCTACTTACGGTACAGCTGATCGAGTCTGTGAATTGCAACTTACCACTAGTTTTACACTGCTAATCCAGATAGTTTATACCATGTATGAGACCTACAACCCAGATTTAATCATGTTGCCAGATGACAGGGGGTCACATCTATAGCTACCGTTTCGTTCCTCGAAACAGGCTTTCGTCCCGTTTTATAAATAAAGCACACATGTGAGATCACTGCTGGGCCAGACAGCACATCGCTCAAAGGAAGATCCGAATACAGCTGGGGCCGAACAGCACAAGCAAAAGCCCAAGAGAAAATACAAAAGAAAGAGAAAGAAAAAATGCAGGACAGCACCGGCTCGACCACCGACAAGGACACGCAACCGTCGCGCCCTCCGAAACAGTCCCACCACGATCCTATGCCTCCGGATTGCCGCGTACCAAGCAACACCTTTAAAAAGGGGGTCGACGATGACGACGTTGCTGCCCGGATTTCTCCTAGGATTTCTCCCGGTACACGCAGGGGAGTGAGAGGAGGGTATGTCCGGCGCCCTTCAAGAAGGAGGGCGGCATCCACAGATATCGCTGCGCCGGCAAGGATTTCTCCCGACCCCCAATGACCCAACCTCAGCCAATCCTGGCACTCCGTCAACTTGCCGTCCACCAACATGCGCCCAGACGGTCTTGCTGTCTTCATCGGCGTCTCACCATGGCAAACACCACGAGGTTGGCCGGCTCTAGGAACCCACTGGAGACAGGGACAGCAGCATCGCTGCCGCGTGGGAGGGATCGACCTCCACCGCCAGAGCGGTAGCAGACCAGACGTAGCAGTAGGAGCATACCAGGCCAACAAGGCCCGGCCGAGCCTAGAACAGGCCCGTGAAGCCCCTGCCGCCGCGCTGCACAGACGCATTTGCATCGTCGCTCCCCCTGTCTCGAAGCGTTACCCTCACCAACCATGGCAGCGGCCTGAGAGCGAGCTAGCCCGCCCAGCCCCAAGTCGGACCCAACGGGCCCAGAACTAGGGTCTGGAGTCGACGGCCAAGCTCGTCTCTGCCACCACCGCCGCCAATCAGCAGCGCCCTCACCCCGCCTCCATCCAGGACACCGCTGGAACGCCGCCTGCCGAAGAACACCGCCGCAAGACGAGCACAGCATCGCACACCACCTCCCGGAGCCGCCTCCGCCGAAGGGGTGCCCTAGTAGACCACCTTCCAGGGCCGCCACCCCGGCGTACGTGGACTCGCCCCCACAGGGCCCGGTTCATTGCGTGACCGGCAAGGTAGGAGGAGGATAGGTTGGCACAGGATGGTGGCAGCGGCACAGCCGCGCGGAGGAGACCGACCTCCACCGCCGATGGCGGTTGCCGACCGGGGCGCGGTAGCAGGGGCACACCAGGTATCGGGCCTGGCCGGGCCCAAAAAGGGCCCGTAAAGTCCCCGCCGCCACGCTGTAGCAGCCACCGCCGCCCTCCTACATGCCCCACCCCGCCACCCCGCCTCCCGAGGGTGTCAAGATGTCCAAGGGGGCAAGCCCTGCCGGCGTCCCCGCGCCGCCACCGCGGCACCCGTGGTGGCGAGCCGAGCCCCCCGACGCGCACCACCGCCGGCGTCAGGCGCAGAAGCCCAAGCCGCCACGGCGCCACAGGAACCCGCCGTCTGCAGGCAGAGTCCATCGCCCACCGCCGGGGAGCACCACCACCTCCCGAAGAGAGCTCTTCGCCTGACCCGCGCGCCCCCACCATCGACGGCCGCCCGCATCCCGGCTCCCTGCCATGGATGGGCCGGCCCGCGCCGCCCGCTGTGCCACGCCGAGAGGAGGAAGGAAGAGCCCCGCCGCCGCGCACGTGGCACGGGCTTTGCCCAGCAGCGCGCTTCGGCGGCGGCGAGGCGAGAGGGCAGAGAGGGGGGGCCTGGCGGCGGCGCCTAGGGTTTCTCCCCTGACGCCCGCGGGAGCGTCGCGGGAGCTCTCAAAATGATCATTCTTGGTTACCAGCTACCGTTTCGTTGAGACAGCAATACCGATGTTGCGCAACAGTTAATCACCAAAACACGCATTGAAAACTTATGTTTGGACTGTGTGTAGACAACGATGAGTCTATGCATCCTGAAACATCACATTCTACCTAGCCAGTATGCCCTTCAGCAATCATATTTCTTTTCAATCACCGTCTAATTGTGGATAGACTTCTTCGGTAACCAATATGCTAGCTTAGCAAGTTATAGAACACACACATACCGCGCCACACCTATCTTTATGTAGCTGGCTGTGCGGTGTCTACTATTTCACCAACCATAAATCTGTTGCATGCCTTTCTAAAAGCTGCTATCTCCGTTCCTGAATATACTCTCTCCGTTTGACAATATAAAATGTTTTAGCATTTTCTACAAGACATGTATCTACAAACCTTTTAATGCGTAGGTTCGGTGAAAATAAGTTAACCTACACGCTAAAAAAAAGTCTAAATACATGCGTTTTAGAAAAAATATAAAAAACTTATATTATAACGGAGGAAGTAGCATATTTCGGCAGAATAAAACAGCCTAGCAACATTTTTTAAGAGATGTAATATTGAATATCTATGGCCCACACGTACTCACAAGGAAATAATACATTGATTTCACAAAAAATTAAAACTACTAGCTAAATGCCCGTGCGTTGCCACGGTCCATTAAGTTCTTTCTTTATCGTCATTGTGCTTTCTAGTCAGTACACTTTAATAACACTTTGATGGTACCCATAGTCACTTGTCGTTGCAAATCTTGTTTTCTCCAAACCTAGCAAATCGCTAGTCGCCTCATAGGCCATGACTTCAGAGTTGCTAATATAACAACATTGATCAAAATATTCATTATGTGTGTCCTCCCTGAACTATTATGATGTTTCGCTCCTTCCCACCGACCGATTCTTAAATAGTTATAGCATGATATATTTTAACTTCTTCTTTGTTCACCTGTTTACAAAGACATACCATAATCACGAAAAAAAACCATCTTCTACCTCTTCCCCATTCAGTTTATCCCCACAACCTAAAACACACAAGTTTTGTCTCCCTTTTCCTTTCCCCCTCTTCGCCTTCCACTACATATCACCCGTAGCCCAACAAAATCCTACCACCAATATCGAATACACGATATAAGCAATGCCAACATATTAGTATGATAGTCCATACAGTACTAATATGGATATTTTCCATCAAATTCAAAGTGCTAGAAATGATAGTACAAACATGAATAAATGATAATACAAATGTTTTTCCTTTCAAGTGAAGTAGTAAAGAATTGGTCTAGGCCCCCGAGGAACATGCCATGCATCACTTCTTGCGCTTATCGTGAGGAAGCCAGTGGTCTCCACCGATTCCAATCACCACCAGCATTTAAGTTGTTTTATACTACAGAAGTAACATAGCTTGCCACTATGAGTTGACCAAGCATTGTATTTCCTCTTTGTAAGAGGTAATTCATTTTTGGCATTTGTATTTAACACAACAGGACAAATTATTACTTCCTTGTGGCTCCTCGACAAGTATTTGCTTATATTGAGCAAGTTGTTACCTGTTAAACTAAAATAGTAACTGAAGGATTATTCATAAAGTTAGGCTCTTAATAATTTTAGCATAACAAAGAGGTTCCTAATTTTCTATATTTGAAGTTGAAACCGCTGCAGATATTGTCCAATACAAAAACAGTCATTAAGTTTCTCTTCCACAACTCTGCTTTGCTTTGCTTTGCTGCACTATTAGCAATCACAAATCTCGAAAGCTTCGCCTCAGTAGGTAAAAAAAGTTATTTATCAAGCAAAGGCCATAAGTAGAAATATATATGTCAAAGACCAACTCCTGTTTTTTAAGCAGCTTTACCATGTAGTTATATCAATCCTTATGCCAAGGTTTATCCTAAGGTGTTGCAAAAGATACTGTTTACGTATCACTTCAAAATGCATGTACAAGAGGATAGGGGTACCAGAAAATGAGTTTACATAATGAAAATGCAGTAGTCTCGCTACTTTGACATGGCTTTTTTAACAGAAAACCATAACACACAATTAAGGTACTAGCATAGTGTTTGCTGATATACATACTGTAACCAAGCAATACTTGCTCCAAGTCAGTCAGCGAATTATTGTTAGATATCCTAGCATTGCAGTGTTTACTTCTTCCACCATGTACGCATGATCAATCTACAAATAAGAACAAAATATGGGTACCTGGACAAGGAGGAACAACTACGGAAGCCAAGCCGAACATGTCAGGCAACACACTCGCCGATCCATCCGTGAACTATCTAAAGGTAGTAAACTACATACCTGACTCTACAATACAAATCAGAGCACAATCGATTTGGCCACGTCAGCTGCAACACCTACGCTGATGAGGATAATTGATTTGGGCACATGAGTTAATGTCTCTGATGATAAAACACGTTGTATCTCTGCAACTGAATTGTGGTCTCCGAAAGGACATAGCAAACGAGCCTTGCCTGGAAGACATGCGGAAGCACCAGCAGAGATCAGAGCACGATGTTGATAGCCAAGTCAAACTCGTTCCTCTGCGGAGGTGCACGCAATTGATTTCTCCGCGCGACTGTAGAGTCCCTGTGCCTCCATCCTCCCCGAACACGTTGAAGACTCTGATGCCGAATTAGCCGTACGGCGCCGATGTCCACTGTGAAGTTGCTGCGCGGGAGGTCTGTGGTGAGCGAGCGGAGATGGCCAAGGAGTGGCTAAGAGGGAGCTTGGGGAAACGGTCATTCTGGGGCTGTTTGGATTGGAGCTACAGTGGGAGGAGATCAGATGGGTGGCGGCGATGGCCAGCGGCAGTTCTGTTTAGGAGGAGCGTTGTCTGTTCGTTCGGGGGCGCGGTGGTGTAGCAGATGAGGGGAGGATACCAGTGCGTCGGCACAGCAGAGGAGGGGATGCGGTGGCAGACCGGAGCAGCGAGGAGGGGAGGCGGTGTCGGACAGCGGCGCCCCCGGCCCCGGCGCGGCCACGCGGATGCGGCAGGAAGGCTGCACCAGCGGCGCAGGGAAAGATAGGCGGCGAAGGTGCAGGGCTTGGGACTCCGTTCTGACGCCGCGCGAGCTCGGGTCGACGTCGCCATGGCCGCCACACCCCGCGCCTACTCTCTCCTTATTTTCTGGGACATGTGACTGCGGATCGATTTCACATCTGCCTGTCAAGCTGGTATATGTTGGTGCTTGAGATCGAATCGGAGGAGCGGGGGAGGGGGCCAGCGGCCATGGCGCCGTGGAAGCGTCGGGGCTCGAGATCGACGCGGAGCCGAAAAGGAGCCGGGGAGAGGGACGATAGCCATGGCGCCGCGGACGCGTCGGGGTTCGAGATCGACGCGGAGCCGCGAAGGAGCGAAGGAGCCGGGGAGAGGGACGGCAGCCATGGCGCGGGTGGAGCGAGCGGAGTTCAGGCGAACGAACCATCCAGCTTTGACTTTGCAGTGGCAGCCTTTGTAATACCTTCAAACTTTCAGGGGCAAATTAGTCCAGAAAAAATCGGAACCAAAATTCTGAAGACGACGAACCTACCACACGGAATATTATAGATACTAGTTGAATGCCCGTGCGTTGCTACGGTCCGGACCTCGCCAAAGACTCCGGTAACCTTGTTTACTGGGGACAGTTCTTCACCAAGCGCCGGCTCCGGGAGCTCGCCGCCCACGAAGGCTCGTCCGGCTCGCCACCGAAATGCAACAACGAGGTGTCTCGCCATCGCTTCGAGGCGCCGATGTACGCCACCGCCGCCCCGAGCATATCGCCGCAGAAACCACCGAGGTGGCTTTCTCGCCGTCGCTCGCGGCCGCATAGTTGCCGTGAGCCAGCGGTGAGGCGCTGCGTCCCCTGAAGCGGGAGGCCGAGACGCCGATGCGCTCGCCGCCGAGGACGAGATCGCGAGGCATTGTCATCAACGAGCCCCGCGTGCCATCGCCGCCGACCGGTCGGTTTCGCCTGCGACAGCCGAAGCCAGAGACGGCGGACTGGGCGGTCCTCGTCGAGGACGCCTTCGCCATCAAAATGGCAATGGCACGCTCTTTCAACAATGTGCCGCCAATGCCGGAGCCGAACGCCCTCGCCTGGTCCAGGGCCGACTGGGAGCACGAGGAGGCCAACCGGATTCGGCGCCACCAAGAGGAGGCCGAGCGCGAGGCCGCCCGCAGAACTTGCTGGGAGCTCGCTTACAGGGCGCACCACTAATCGTCCTCGACGACGACGACGACGTCGGCCCCTCGTTTCAGCCAGTGGCGCAGTGGCAGCTCGTGCCCTCAGCCGCCGAGGGACAACGGCAAGGCGGACCCCGACTACACGGTGTTCTTGTCATATATTTAAATAATACTACATGAGATTTAATATATTTAGAGTATACCAATTTCACGGACAAAAGAAAATAGCTCAGAGTATGTCGTGTGAAGTACCGGTATACAGTGTACAGAGCAGTTTATTTTTGTCAGGATTCAGACCAGTATGCAATACAAGCAAAAGGATGGCACATGTGGAAGGTGACTCTGACGATCAAACCTTCCAAGCATTAGTCTAGCACTATGACAACATTATTTCCACTGGTTGATAGTCTACTGTTAGCTTATTCACCTGAGTGGGTTGTGAAATCACGCTGGGCAGGTCACTCCAGAGTCCAGAAAAAATAGGAGGCAATCTAGAGAAGCGTTGGCGGTTCCAATCGGTGGAGGGAGGCTGTGAGGAAACGAGTTAGTCAGTGCCACCATCATGCAGCAAGCACAAAAGGGGATCAGGACATGAGAGTGACGGGCCGTCGTGGATGCCGCTCCTATCAGAGACCTGACCGCGAGCACAGCAACACCATCAATGGCGAGGTGCAGCCCTCCAGCACAGCGGCGGCGATGTCGAAACAGGGAATATCTTGCATCTTATATAGTTCACAACATATCAACAGAAACATCAATTACCTAAACTTTAACAAAGTTCGCTACAGTATAGAAACACTCTAATACACTCTCAAAAAACTCTAATATTTCATCAGTGTAAATGAAACTGAAAGAATATATATATGTCATCATCTGAAAGATTCTACATCCTCAGCAGCAGATTGCAGACATGCAGCAGCCTCAGCTGCTTACCTGCCACCTTCCTCTTTGTAGAGTAGGCCAAGATTAAAACTAACAACACAAACCTCTGCATCCCTCCCTAGTGTGCAGGTCTAGTGAAACCTATAGCTCAACACAGGCTTCCTCCATGAATGTGCAGGACATGTCCACCTTATTGGAGGACGAAAGGAAATTGAAAAAGAGGGTCAGTCTGGATCCTCTCCAATCTCTCCTTCCTCCACGTCATTGATGTGTACTGAAACTTGCTATCCATGGAGGGCGTCCTCGGTTTTTTCTTTGAGGCGGATCAGGCGTCCCGCGTGAGCCATCGTGGCAGCCGGGCGGTGTGTGGGCACGACCTGTCGTGTAGGAGGCCACGGCGGCGCAGGTGGAGGGTGTCGTTGAGGAGTCCTAGGCGGGTGGCCACGGCGCCTGCGAGGTGGAGGGCGGCGCGACGGGAGCGACCTGCCGTCGCCTGCAGGTGCGCGGCCAGGAAGGTGGGCAGCGTCTGGGTCTGGTACCGGGATGTGTGGAAGAGCCATGGCCGGATCTACGCTGACGGTGGCGTCGACCAGGAGGCGCGCTGCTAGGAAGGGCGGCCGGTCGACCAGGAGTCGCGTTGCTAGGACGGGCGGCGGCGTCGGGAGGAGATAGAGGATAAGGGCGGCTGAGGGATCGTGCACCGAACGTATTGCTGAGAGAGAAATTTCCTCGGCGTGGACGCACGAGTTTTTTTTTTCTCACGGGAGTACGGGACGGACGACGGACGAAAAAGGCCTTCGAACGAAAACCACCTCTAGCAAAATTATATAGTAGATACATAGACATAGATGGATAGATAGATTAGAGATGTAATATGGGTTGTGCACAATATGGTGTAGTACACCAATTGTACATGTACCGGTCTTTGTACTATGCCACGATAGGGGCTCTTCCTATCAATATAACACGTAACCGAACCTCTGAAAGGAGGTATTGTTCCACCAACAAATTCAACATTCAACATGGTATTAGGCCCCTCCCTTCCCTCCTAGCCGCCGCCGCAGCAGGTGCTCCTAGCGCCGTCATCGCTACAACTCCGATCGGCATTCCGGTCGGCTCACAAGCTTCCTCTCCAACACCTCTACCAATTCCCAATAAAAATCCTTCTTTCTCCTACAAATCACGGGACCCTAGCCAAAACCCTAGTTTCTACAACCCGACATCCTTCTATGCTCGTTTTTTCTTCTTCACGATCGATCATATGGCGACGTCTTCCTCGACCTTGACTGCTTCGGTCGCCATTGGTGCGCCGCCTTCAACAAAGCTCACTCGGGAGAACTTCCTGTATTGGTAGGCTCAGGTGCTACTCACTCTTCGCGGTGCAAGTCATGGGTCTTCTTGAAGGATCCAATCCGGCTCCGCCTGAAACCCCGGATGCAGACGATGCGGATAAGAAGAAGATCTCTATTCCCAATCCTACCTATGATACTTGGATCGCCCGGGATCAGCAGGTCGTCAGTTTCCTCGTCAATTCTCTTTCCGAGGATGTTCTTCCACAAGTTTTTGGGCTTGCTCATGCTGCTGATGTTTGGCACGCCCTCAAGGATCTCTACTCCTCTCAGTCCAAGTCCCGGGTCTCCATCTTGCGTGGTGCCCTCACCAATACCAAGAAACTTGACATGACGACTCAACAATATATCTCAAAGATGAAAGGTTTTGCATCTAAACTTGCTGCTGTCAGGAAGCTTGTTGATGATGATGAACTTAAAGATTACATGTTGAATGGTCTGGATGGCACCTTCAATCCCATCATTGCTGCAATCAATGTTGTTCCCTAGATGTCTCTCAGTAATATGTGTTCTCAACTTTTGGCTGCTGAAAATCATGACAACATGTTGCAGTCAATTGGACAGGCGCCTGGCTCTTTTACTTCCTCAGTCAACGGTGCCACTAGGTATCGGAACCCTTCCTATGTGGGAGGATCTGCTAGGCCACCACCACCGCCGCCAGCTTATGTAAATCAGCAGCTGCCACCACCATATGCTTCTCCCTATCACCCTCCCCCACCATACCCACAGCCGCAACAGCCATATGCACATGTGTACCCGTAGTACCAGCCTCCAATCCTGCCTTATCCTCCTACACCCAACGCTCTATCGCCAGCTATGTACCATCCCCCTCAATGACCACCACCTATCTGTCCCCCGCAGCACCAGGCGCGTTAGGATAATGCTCGGCCACCACCTCAGGGGCGTCGTCCGAAAGGGGGGCGCAAGGATCATGGATGTGTGGCATCCCTATGGAAGGAAGGTATATATTGCCAGATTTGCAAAAAGGAAGTTCATCCCGCCAATGAGTGCTGGTGGCGCTATGGCGATGGTGATGATGATGCCTCCAAGGAAAACAAGGGGGCATATAGTGTAGAATCAAACTGGATCATGGACACTTGAGCCACAAACCATACCATAGGACAACTCAACAAACTCCAAGTTCATGAGAACTACAATGGGCGTGATCAATTTCACAATGATAGTGGACAAGGTATGGAAATTGCTCATATTGGTCATTCTATTTTGCACATCCCAAATTGTTCCTTACAACCCTCAACAATATTCTTCATGTTCCTTCATCATCCATGAACTTGCTTTCTGCACATAAACTTGCCCTGATAATAATGCCTTTATTGAAATTCACCCATTCTTTTTCTTGATTAAGGACTAGGCCACGTAGCAAATCATGTTGAGAGGTCCATGTCATGGTGGCCTTTACCCTCTTGTTCATGTGTCAATGGGGTCATCATACAAGCATGCTCTTGTCACCATCAAGCCTTCATCCTCCACGTGGCATCATCGTCTAGGGCATCCATCGTCTTTTATTGTTTAGCAAGTTCTTAGGAAAAATAAGTTGTCTTGCACTCCTGAAATAAACTTTTACATGTGTGATCCATGCTAGCAAGCTAAGAGCCATCAGTTACCTTATCTTGTTTCCACTAGTGTTTCCATAGTTCCTTTAGGACAGATATTCTCTGATGTATGGGGTCCAGCTCCTCTTTCAGTAGGCAAACATGCATATTATGTATGCTTCATTTATGATTTTAGAAAATATACTTGGATCTATTTGCTAAAGAAAAATTCTGATGTGTATCAAGTTTTTCTTGACTTCCAACAATATGTTGAACGCCAATTTGGTAGAAAGATTCTTACTATACAAACTAATTGGGGTGGTGAGTATGAAAAACTCAATGTGTTCTTTCAACGAGTAGGCATTGTTCATCATGTTTCATGTCCTCATGCTCATCAAAAAATGGCTCTGCAGAATGTAAACATTGCCACATTGTTGAAGTAGGACTTGCTTTACTTTCAATGCTTCTATGTCTCTCAAATATTGGGATGATACTTTTATCACAACCACCTTTCTTATAAATTTGTTGCCTACAAAAGTTCTCAATCTTGATACCTCCACATTAAAACTTCTCCAAGTTAAACCAAATTACGAGTCACTTCGTGTTTTTGGTTGTGCATGTGATACGTCCATTTTGCATCACTATTCTATATCATAATTTACTATTATTCATTGATATATTTCATATTAAGAGATGATACTTATGTTATTTCATCTGTTTTTGCATGGTTGATGACTTTTGGAGCATGGACCACTGCAGTCAGGATTCTGATGGAAAAGGTGCTGTTTGGAGGCAAAATTCGTGAAGATCAGAAAATTCGGGAAAATACATGGAAAATTCTATTTTTCCAGAAGACGAAGATTGCCAGAAGGGGAAGTGGAGATGGGCCACAGGAGGCCCACACCACCCCCTGGCACGGGCAGCCCTAGGCTACGCCAGTAGGTGGTGTGGCCACCCTGGCCCACTCCAGGCTCTCCCCTCTGGCATATATTATCCTCCTGAAACCCTAAGACTCGGGGAGCAACCACAGAAAGATTCCGCCGCTTATGCGAGGCGAAAAACACCAAGAGAAAAAGATCTCTCCGGCAGACAGAATTATGCTAGGGGAATTCCTTCCCGGAGAGGGGAGATCATCGCCATCAACACCACCATCAAGATGGACTTTATCGGGATCATCATCACCACCATCATACCGTTGTAACAATTGGGTTGAATCTTGCATAGTTCTTAGGGGAAACTTTCCCGGTGTTGATTACTCCTTGTAGTTGATGCTACTGAGTGAACCATTGAATTATCGTTTATGTTCAGATTGTTACACATCATTATTTCATCTCTGATCATGATCTATATGATGTCTTGTGAGTAGTTTGTTTTGTTCTTGAGGACATGGGAGAAGTCATGTTGTTAGTAGTGGAATTGTGTTGAGAAAGATTCAATGGTTTGATATTTAAGTTGTTGTGTGTTTCTTCTACTGGTGTCATGTGAACGTCGACTACATGACACTTCACCTATATCGGCCTAGGGGAATGCATTGTGTATTTCGCTACTAATCGTAGGGGGTGCCGGAGTGACAGAAACCTGAGCCCCCATTAGGAAACCTTTGCACAAGGGACATCAGGGTCTTAGAGTTTAAATATGTGGTTAGGTTTCTACCTTAATTACTTTCTTGTACTTGCAGATGCTTGCAAGGGGTATAATCACAAGTATGTATTAGTCCTAGGAAGGTCGGTACATTAGCACAGGTTCACCCATACAACACTTAGCAAACTAAAGAAGATTAATCAACTATATGAAGCGAAAGCACTTGACAATATTCCCATGTGTCCTCGAGAACGTCTGGTCATCCTAAGTAATACAACCGGCTTGTCCTTTGCTAAAGAATGGATTGGGCCACTTGCTGCATTTATTCTTATTGTCTTTTATTTACTCGTACTTTATTTACCTACATTATCAAAAAACCCTAAAAATCCGTGTGCTAAGTATTTACAGAGAATTCCTGCTCCAAGCCATTCGCCAACACCTTCTGCTCCTCGTTGGGTTCGACACTCTTACTTATCGAAAATACTGCGATACACCCCCTATACTTGTGGGTCATCAAGACTATTTTCTAGCGCTGTTGCCGGGGAGTGAAGTGCTATTGGAGAGTGGAACTGGTAAAGGAAACTTCTACTGTGAGTACTGTTTACTTCTGTTAGTTGCTTTATTTTCAATATGGATAATTCGCTGAGTTTCTTATTTCGTAATGCTACTACCACTACTAAGGTAGTAGATGAACCACAACCTGCTGAGAATGATACTTTTAAAATACCTACAAGAATTATTGATCGTGTTATGGATAACTATTATGTTGGAGATGGAATTGTCCATCCTGGTGATCATTTTCTCTTTATACATGAATTATGCGGGTTGTTCAAGTGTGCAGGTATTACAACAGATCAAGTCAAGAAGAAATTATTTTCATTATCACTAAAAGGAAGACCTGAGGAATGGTATAAGCTACTGAAGAATGGTTAAGCTCTTGAATGGGAGGAAATAGTGCCTCTCTTTTATTCAAAGTTTTATCCTCCTAGTGAGATTCATAAAGATCGGAATCAAATATACAACTTTTGGCCTCTTGATGGAGAGAGTACAGCTCAAGCTTGGGGGAGATTGAAGTTACTAATGCTCAAATGTCCTGTTCATGATCTCTCTCACAATATTATTATCAATAACTTTTATGCAAGGCTTTCTCTTCATGATAAGGATTTATTGGATGCTTCTTGTGTTGGATCATTTACATGCATGGAAGATGAAGCTAAATGGGATCTTCTAGACCATATTCAAGACAATGCTGAAGCATGGGAGAATGACAAAGGAAGAAATTCAGGTATAAATTATGATTATGAATGCATTGAATCTTTTATGGGAACTGATGACTTTCATAATATTAGTAATGCTTATGGTCTTGATTCTCAAGTTATTGCAAATTGTTTTAAGGCTTTTGCCTCCTATATTGAAATTTTGAAAAGGGGATGGAACAAGTATCATGCACCATATAAAGATATTATTGATTATGTTCCTGATAGAGGTACTGAATTTTGCACTATTGATCACATCTTACCTGAACCTTATATCGAGAAAATACCCTTCCCGGATAAGGTAAAGGAACATCCTATGATAACTAGTGTAATCAATAAAAGTTCAAAGAGAACTGTAAAACCTGATGAAAAAATAAACATTGAACCTGCTGTAGCAATTGTGAAAGACCTAAAAGTGTAGAAGATGGACACACTGTATTTTGTGAGGATGTTTCGAATATTGTCTCACATCCTAATAGAACTAAAAAGGCTAGTGTCCCTGTGCTTTCTGTTAGAATTGGTGATCATTGCTATTATGGTCTATGTGATATTGGTGCAAGTTCAAGTGTTATTCCTTACGAGCTTTACAAAGAAATTATGCATGAAATCAGTCCTTGCAAACTAGAGTATATTGATGTTGTTATTCACCTTGCTAATAGGGAGACCATCTCTCCAATTCGTATTGTAAGAGATGTGGAAGTTCTTTGTGGTAAGATTAAATATCCTGCTGACTTTCTAGTACTTGGTTCAGCTCCTAGTAAAACCTATCCTATCATTTTTGGAAGACCTTTCTTGAGTACTCGTGGAGCCATTATGGATTGCAAAAGGGAGAAAATTTTAACTAAATTTGATGGGGAATCTTATGAGTTTAATTTTTCGAAATTTACTAAAGAACCTTGTGAAAATGAAACCCATAATGAGGATTTTAAAGTTGAACAACTTGCCTCTATTTCTCTTGCTCCTAACAATGCTTTGTAGAAATTTATGGAAGACCACGAAAGTTAAATCTTCATGGAAGAAAGAAATGAGATTGACGAGATTCTCCATCGTCAACCTAAGATGCTTAAGCATAACTTGACTATGGAAGATTTGGGCACCACGTTGCCACCTAAAAAGGATCCAAGCTTCGATCTAAAACCTTTACCTGACGATCTTAAGTATGTTTACATTGATGATAATAAAATATATCCTATTATTATTAGTTCTAAACTTGCAGGGAAGGAAGAGGAAAGATTATTGGAGGTATTGAAGAAACACCGAGGGGCTATGGGCTATACTCTGGATGTTTTAAAGGGGATTTCTCCTACTATATGTCAGCATGCTATTGATACATTGCAAATGTATCTATAATTTTTGATGTTACATGCTTGGTTTTATCTATGTTCTTATGTTTTGTCCACACTTTGGAGTACTTTTCATATGATTTCTTGGACTAACCTATTAACAAGAGCCACAGTGTTGCTGCCTGTTTTCTGCTATTTTTGGTTCTAGGAAGTCAGAAAATGAATATTCTTGGAATTGGACGGGACAAAAGCCAAAGTCAGTTTTTCACCAAGGGACACCTGGAGCCAGAATACGAGACGGAGAGGGGCTGGGGCCTGGCCACACCACTGGCCGCTGGCCAGGCTCTCGGCCTCTCCTTCTGCCTATATATTGCCTCTAATACAGAAACCCTAAGTACCCGATCAAAATTCCATGAAAGAGTTTGTAGCCGTCGTCATCTCCATCCCTAGATCGGGAGGGATCTGAAGCTCTTCCCGGCACCCTGCCAGAGAGAGGAATTCACACTGGAGGCCTTCTTCATCATCATGCAAGCCTCCGGTGTGATGCATGAGTAGTTCATCTCTGGACTATGGGTCCATGTAGTAGCTAGATGGCTGGTTCTCCTCATTTGTGCTTTCATGTTTAGATCTTGTGAGCTCCGTTCATGATCAAGATCATCTATTTGTAATTTTACATGTTGTGTTTGCGGGGATCCGATGGATATTCAGATGCTATTTCAGATTGATTATTGATTCTATCATGTCTTTGTTATTTGTGATATTGCATGCTTTCCGTTGTTAGTAGCTATCTTGGCCAAGTAGATGCTAGCAACTCCAAGAGTTAGTATTTATGCTCGATAGTGGGTTCATGCCTCTAGTAATCTGGGGAAGTGACAGAAATCTCTAAGGTACTAGATGTGATGTTTATACTATGGAGAAAACAACAATCCTTTGTTCATAGAACAATCGTATTGTTTACTTTACACGCAATTCGTAATGCAATTATCCGTTGCTTGCAACTTAATACTGGAGGGGGTTCGTATGATAACCTGAAGGTGGATTATTAGTCATAGATGTAGTTGGATGGCGGTCTATGTATAATGTTGTAATGCCCAATCGAATCTCAAAGGAGTCAAGATGATTAGTATATGCTTGTATGCTTTCTCGATGTTTGTCAATTGCCCCACTGTAATTTGTTCACCCAGCATGTTATCTATCTTAAGGAGAGCCACCTCTAGTGAACTATGGACCCCGGTCCTTTCTTTTACTATCAGGTCTAGTGATACATTGCAAATGTATCTATAATTTTTGATGTTCCATGGTTGGTTTTATCCACTTTCTTGTGTTTTGTCCACACTTTGGAGTACTTTTCATATGATTTCTTGGACTAACCTATTAACAAGAGCCACAGTGCCAGCTGCCTGTTTTCTGCTGTTTTTGGTTCCAGGAAAGTCATAAAATAAATATTCTCGGAATTGGACGAGACAAAAGCTAAAGTGCCTATTTTTTCGGAAGACATCAGATGCCAGAATACAAGACGGAGAGGGGCTAGAGGGCGGCCACACCACCTGGCCGCGCGACTAGGCTTGGCCCGCGCCAGGGGGTGGTGTGGCCAGCCCAGGCACCCCCTCAGCCTCTCCTTCCGCCTATAAGATGCCCTCAGGACAAAAACCCTAAGGGCCCGATCAAAAATCCACGAAAGAGTCTGTAGCCGCCGTCATCTCCATCCCTAGATCGGGAGGGATCTGAAGCTCTTCCGACCTCACCGGAGGGGAATTCACCCTGGAGGCCTTCTTCATCACCATGCAAGCCTCCGGTGTGATGCGTGAGTAGTTCATCCTTGGACTACGGGTCCATGTAGTAGCTAGATGGTTGGTTCTCTTCCTTTGTGCTTTCATGTTTAGATCTTGTGAGCTCTGTTCATGATCAAGATCATCTATTTGTAATCATACATGTTGTGTTTGCGGGGATCCGATGGATATTGAGATGCTATTTCAGATTGATTATTGATTCTATCATGTCTTTGTTATTTTTGATCTTGCATGCTTTCCGTTGTTAGTAGCTATCTTGGCCAAGTAGATGCTAGCAACTCCAAGAGTTAGTATTTATGCTCGATAGTGGGTTCATGCCTCCGTAACTGGGAAGTGACAGAAATCTCTAAGGTACTAGATGTGCTGTTGCTACTTGGGAGGAAACAACAATCCTTTGTTCATAGAACAATCGTATTGTTTACTTTACACGTAGTTCGTAAATCAATAATCTATTGCTTGCAACCTAATACTGGAGGGGGTTCGGATGATAACCTGAAGGTGGATTATTAGTCATAGATGCAGTTGGATGGCGGTCTATTTATAATGTTGTAATGCCCAATCAAGTTCCAAAGGAGTCAAGATGATTAGTATATGCATGTATTGCTTTCTCGATGTTTGTCAATTGCCCCGCTGTAATTTGTTCACCCAACATGTTATCTATCTAAGGAGAGCCACCTCTAGTGAACTATGGATCCCGGTCCTTTTCTTTACATAAAATCTATAAACTGTTACTGCTTTGTGTTTACTTTCTGCAAACTATTACTTCCTTCCATTCGATACGTTTAATCCTTTGTTTTCCGCAAAACACGGTGAGATTGACAACCTCATCGCAAGTTGGGGACAAAGTTCTATGGTTGTGTTGCAGGTGTCTCCACGCTACTAGCACCGGTAGTGCGATGAAGGCTCAGCTAGCAACACCTTTGGGGTGTTTCCTTGCTCCTACTGGTTCAGTTAAACCTTGGTTTCATAACTGAGGGAAACTTGCTGTGCTCATCATACCTTCCTCTTGGGGTTCCCAACGAGCTCTACATCAACATCGCACCAGCACTTTTACGCGCATACATCGAGCCATCAAGCATTTTTTGGCGCTGTCGGGAGTCAAGGACATCTTCACAAGGGGAGTCCCTCATAACCAATCTCTTTACTTTGTTATTTTTGTTTTGCTTAGTTTCTTTTTGCTTTGTTTGCTTGTTTTGTTATTCAAAAAACACAAAAAAATTAGTTTCACTAGTTTGCTTTCTTATTTCAAAAAAAACACAAAAAAATGACTACTCTTGAAAACAATAAGTTGTGTGACTTCACTAGCACCAACAACAATGATTTTATGAGCACACCTATTGCTCCACCTGTGCCTGAAGATACTTTCTTTGAGATAAAACCTGCTTTGCTCAATCTTGTTATGAGAGAACAATTTTCTGGTATTGGTAATGAAGATGATGCTTCCCATCTAAATAACTTTGTTGAACTTTGTGATATGCAAAAGCATAGGGATGTAGATGGTGATATTATTAAACTGAAATTGTTTCCTTTCTATTTGAGAGGAAAAGCTAAAGAATGGTTGAATTCCTTAACTAGGAATAGTATTGATTCTTGGACTAAATGCAAAGATGCTTTCATTGTAAAATACTATCCCCCTGCTAAGATTATATCTATGAGAAGTGAAATAATGAAGTTTAAACAACTTGATAATGAACATGTTGCTCAAGCTTGGGAAAGAATGAAATCTTTGGTAAAGAATTGTCCCACTCATGGACTGACTGCTTGGATGATCATCCAAACTTTTTATGCAGGATTGAACTATTCTTCAAGGAACCTATTGGATTCTGCTGCTGGAGGTACCTTTATGACCATAACTTTGGGTGCTGCAACAAAACTTCTGGACAATATGATGGTTAATTATTCTGAATGGCATACTAAGAAAGCTCCACAAGGTAGGAAGGTAAATTCTGTTGAGGAAACCTCCTCCTTAAGTGATAAGATTGATATTATTATGTCTATGCTTGTTAATGGGAAAGCCTATATTGATCCAAATAATGTTCATTTGGCTTCTTTGGTTGCTCAAGAAGAGCAAGTTGATGTGAACTTCATAAGAAATAACAACTTTGGCAATAATGCTTATAAGAGTAATTTTGGTAACAACAATTATAAGCCATATCCTCCCAACAATGGTAATGCTTATGGAAATTCTTACCACAATAATATAAGTGCATCCTCTGAACAGTTATGCTTAAAGAGTTTATTAGTAAACAAACTGCTTTCAATAAAACTATTGAGAAAAAAACTCTCTAATGCTTAAAGAGAAGATGAAATTGCTAGAAACATTAGTGTTTCTACTATCACCACCACTAGTGTTAAGGCTAGTAATAGTTCTCCTACTCTAGATGATAAGTATGGTTTTGATCTTGATGGTTGCAATATCTCTGAAGTTATTAAGTTCCTACAAAAGCTTGCTAAAAGTCCTAATGCTAGTGCTATGAACATGGCTTTTACAAAATACATTACTGATGCTCTCATAAAGATTAAAGAAGAAAAGATGAAACATAAAGCTTCTATTCCTATTAAACAAGAAGATGGTTGGGAACCCATCATTAATATGAAAGTGAATGACTTTGATTTCAAAGCTTTATGTGATCTTGATAGTAGTGTTTTTATTATGCCTAGAAGGATTTATGATATGCTTGATTTGCCTCCACTTGAAGATTGTTATTTGAATTTCCACTTGATGATAATGCTAAAAAGAAACTCATGGGGAGTCTTAATGATGTTTTTATTATGGTTAACAATGCCTATGTCCCCGTTGATTTCTATGTTTCGGATGTTGAATACAATGCTTCTTGTCCTATTACTTTGGGAAGACCTTTTCTTATAACTGTTGGTGCCATCATTGATATAAAAGAAGGCACCATTAAATATCAACTCCCACTCAAGAAAGGTATAGAACACTTTCCTAAGAAGAGAGAGAAGATTTCTTTTGCTTCTCCTATGAAAACAAAATTTGGTCTTAATGCTTCTTCATTTGAGAACACTTGATTCTTTCTTGCTTCTTATGCCTAACTTAAAGGCGTTAAAGAAAAGTACTTATTGGGAGATAACCTAAAGGTTTTAGATGAGTCTTGGAAGTTATTACTTCAGTAATAACCTCTCCTTATCCTTTTTATTTGCTTTTTGTGCCAAGAGTAACCTCTAATGAGAGAGAAGTAATGATTGGGAAAGTTGATGTCCCGAAACAGATTTATGTGCTTCACCGTAAAAATTCGTGTAAAATCTCTGAACGTCTTTTTGAGGCGTGAATTTTTGTGCTTCTATCGCAGGTTGTTATCTAACTTTCGTTAGTTCAACATGTTTTGATTTGAACAACAGAAGGTCTTCGAAAAAATTTGTCTTTACTTGCTGGTCTGTTTTGACAGATTTCTGCCATTTTCTGCATTTGCTTCTTGTTGGTTCCTTTTTGAGTTCTTTTGGGGAATTGAGCTTTTTGAGGGAAGTTCTTCAGTAGCTAGTGTTCTAATGGAAGTTTATTTGGTGTTTTAACTGAACCTTAAGACTTATTTATCTTGAGTGCACTAATGTTGCTAATAAAGATTATGTGAAGTTTTGTATGAAGGAAAAATTTCAGGTGTATGGAAGGAATGAGTAACGAGATGAAGGATGGACTAAATCTCAAGCTTGGGGATGCGACGCGTGTCACCTCAAGAAATCTCCAAGAAGTACAAGCGTCAAAGCTTGGGGATGCCCAAGGCATCCCCCTCTTCATCAATAAAAATCCCAGGTTTCTTCCAAACGCTTCATTTTTATTGTTTCATGCACAGTTGTGTTGTTCTTGGAGCGTCTTCTTTTTCGCTTTCGTTTTGGTTTTTGTTTGCTTTTGTTTTCTTAGTTTTCTGAATAAAATGGTTGGACCCCCTCTTTCATACATTGGTTTGCAAATAGTTTGGTTTGGTTTGGAAAAGAGTAGGAAAGTTCATGCTTATGTGGTAAAAAGAGCTCGTTTTTTACTGTGGCCTATGCTTTGTCATGCCATGCTTGATATTGTTTTGGCTTTATGCTTAGTATTATTTGCTGTAGCATGACTTGTTATAAACAATTGAGATTGCTTAATGTGCCTTGGATGAATCATGCGTTGTTTTAGCATATTAAAGCATAGTATATTGGTATT
The DNA here is from genome assembly GCA_023614405.1 of Avena insularis. NCBI lineage: Eukaryota > Viridiplantae > Streptophyta > Magnoliopsida > Poales > Poaceae > Avena > Avena insularis. The sequence continues at coordinate 84,719,606 of CM042696.1, read as the reverse complement.
CTCCTTTGATGCTTTATTTGGGTTGACTTGGCACATGCTCACACCATGTTATGACTATCTCAAGTCACCATAGCCTTTATGATCCTTTAGTTTTCAACTTGTAGTATCACTTTATGCTTTGATCATTGATGTTTTGTCGCTCTGCATGATTATGGCCATCATTGCTCTCTTAGTTTGTCGCTCCCAGTCTTTTGCTAGCCTCCACAACCAAGTATGAGTTCCACTCATGCATCCAACTCCCTAAACCAAGTTATTCCAAAGAGTCCACCATACCTACCTACTAGCTTATGCTATTCCAAGTATATTCATGCTTTTTTTTACCTTCCAAATTAAACTTGTTATGAGAAAACTAGTGATTAAAGCTCTCACGAACTTGATGGGACACTTTACTTTTCTTGCCCTTAATAAACTTGAACCATTGTGTCGTCTATGTTGTATATGCTTGCACTTATTTGTTGGGAATTAGTAGAACCATGCTTTCATGGGGAACGCTTTCAACATTGCACTTGGTACTTGTACTTAGTTGATATCATGCTCTTTTGTATATGGATGTCGTCGATGTGAAATGAAAGGGGATCTTGTAAGTCCATGGAGTTATGTATACGTGTTAGAGAAACGCCTAGGCCGCTGGTCTAATCCATGCTGACATGGTGGAAACCTGCAGCGTAACCATAATAAGTTGTCTATGAAGCATTCTTCTTATAAAAAAGAGTCCTATATTGAGAAAAAAGAGAAAAGAGAAAAAATAGAGATTATGAAAAGAGGAAAGAGAGAAAAAAGCACCATATTCCCATGGTAAATAAGAAGATTGCTGAGATGCTCGTTGTCTGCTTGCCTTGTCATTTTGATATGGGGATTCTTACGTATCATCGGGCAAGGGGTACCACGTTGGCGGTTCTCTATGATACACATGTACTTACAATGACAAGAACTTACCGGTGACTAAACTTGAGTAGCATGAGGAGCGGCCCTCGTATACAAGGGACATGGGATTTCTAACTTATACTTCGTCAAGCATGTACATCATAATTTGTTCACTTTAACCTTAATCACTTAAAGATGCTTATGATAGGGGCAATGAGAGCTGAAAGCTATAAGTACCATAATTTTTGGAAGCCCTTTATGAGACTTGATTCCCTACTTCCTTCTATGAAGGCCCTTCTTCCACCATTATATTTAGTCTCCATCTTCTACCTTTATGCACCTACTTTGAGAGCATAGTGGTCATTCTTAGTTCTATGTGCATTGTCCCAAGACTAGTTGATTGATGCATAACTTGATATTGCTTGTTTTAAACTTTTGTATCTAGTCACTCTTCTGAACTTTGAAGGTGTCCTATGCATTTATATTTGCTACTCTATGAGGGACAAGCTGAATACTACTATGCTATGTTTTCTTTATGTGAAACAAACAAACGTCTGGCAAAGCATTGTTATCCATGAATCTTTTGTTTGTGCCTTTTTATGTTGCATCATAGTTTCTTTGTCTTATTGCTAGAACTTTGTCTTTCATGTTATGATTGAAGTACTTTGATCCCAGCTTTGAATGTTTTACAAATACTTTGATCAAGTCTTTGATGGTGCATGTCACCTCAAAAATTATTCTTTCTTTTTATCACTTACCTACTCGAGGACGAGCAATAGATAAGCTTGGGGATGTTGATACATTGCAAATGTATCTATAATTTTTTTATGTTCCATGCTTAGTTTTATCCACTTTCTTGTGTTTTGTCCACACTTTGGAGTACTTTTCATATGATTTCTTGGACTAACCTATTAACAAGAGCCATAGTGCCAGCATCCTGTTTTCTGCTGTTTTTGGTTCCAGGAAAGTCAGAAAATGAATATTCTCGGAATTGGACGAGGCAAAAGCCAAAGTGCCTATTTTTCCGGAAGTCATCAAATGCCAGAGTACGAGACGGAGAGGGGCTAGGAGGCAGCCACACCACCTGGTCGCACGACCAGGCTTGGCCCGCGCCAGGGGGTGGTGTGGCCAGCCCAGGCACCCCCTCGGCCTCTCCTTCCGCCTATAAGATTCCCTCGGGATGAAAGGGCCCGGTCAAAAATCCACGAAAGAGTCTGTAGCCGCCGTCATCTCCATCCCTAGATCGGGAGGGATCTAAAGCTCTTCCCGGCACCCTGCCGGAGAGGGGAATTCACCCTGGAGGCCTTCTTCATCACCATGCAAGCCTCCGGTATGATGCGTGAGTAGTTCATCCTTGGACTACGGGTCCATGTAGTAGCTAGATGGCTGGTTCTCCTCCTTTGTGCTTTCATGTTTAGATCTTGTGAGCTCCATTCATGATCAAGATCATTTATTTGTAATCATACATGTTGTGTTTGCGGGGATCCGATGGATATTGAGATGCTATTTCAGATTGATTATTGATTCTATCATGTCTTTGTTATTTGTGATCTTGCATGCTTTCCGTTGTTAGTAGCTATCTTGGCCAAGTAGATGCTAGCAACTCCAAGAGTTAGTATTTATGCTCGATAGTGGGTTCATGCCTCTGGTAATCTGGGGAAGTGACAGAAATCTCTAAGGTAATAGATGTGTTGTTGCTACTAGGGAGAAAACAACAATCCTTTGTTCATAGAACAATGATATTGTTTACTTTACACGCAGTTCGTAAAGCAATAATCTGTTGCTTGCAACTTAATACTGGAGGGGGTTCGGATGATTAGTCATAGATGCAGTTGGATGGCGGTCTATGTATAATGTTGTAATGCCCAATCAAGTTCCAAAGGAGTCAAGATGATTAGTATATGCATGTATTGCTTTCTCGATGTTTGTCAATTGCCCCGCTGTAATTTGTTCACCCAGCATGTTATCTATCTAAGGAGAGCCACCTCTAGTGAACTATGGATCCCGATCCTTTTCTTTTACATACAATCTATAAACTGTTTACTGCTTTGTGTTTACTTTCTACAAACTATTACTTCCTTCCATTCGATACGTTTAATCCTTTGTTTTCCGCAAAACATGGTGAGATTGACAACCTCATCGCAAGTTGGGGACAAAGTTATGTGGTTGTGTTGTGCAGGTATGCACGTTGCTACTAGCACCGGTAGTGCGCCCTACCAAGGCTCAGCTAGCAACACCTTTGGGGTGTTTCCTTGCTCCTACTGGTTCGATTAAACCTTGGTTTTATAACTGAGGGAAACTTGCTACTGTGCTCATCATACCTTCCTCTTGGGGTTCCCAACGAGCTCTACATCAACACCGCACCAGCACTTTTCTGGCGCCGTACACTAAGCCATCATCCAGCACCATCAACTCCAGCACCGCAAAGTAGCGGTGCATCCGTGATCGCACCCACGTTCGGTCCACCGAACAACCTCTGCCTCCTTGCTGCAGCGATGCAGCAGAAGCAGCAACTCCTTTCCAGATAAAGCCATCGGGAACATGTATCTCGCTAATCCGAGACCATGGGGACTAACTAGAGGGATAAGAGAACCTTCACGAGGAGGTGGTGCAAGATGAGAGGAGGGAGTGGGGGGGCCTTTTATAGGGAGAGGGGGGCAGCCCCTCACCATGGCCGGCGGCCAAGGGTGGTGCCCCCACCTCTTCCACATTCATGTGGGTGGAGCTCCCACTCACATAATTAGCCTCCCACTTATAGTTCCACTCACCTCCATTAAATTTCCACTAAATTTAATGCAAGTTCTCATTAAATAAAACACTTTTATTTATTTTATTCAGAATTTTGTTAATTACTTTAATTAACAAACATTCACATAAAACCCCCTGCAACATTTCAATATCACATGCAGAACCAGTTTCAGCAATTTCACCCGAAACACTTCCGGTTTCCATCGAAATGATTCCAACACTTTCTTAATCTTTATCTGAAACATATTTGCTCCTAAATGGTGTCGGTATCCCTTAAGTGTGTCACCCTACGGTTCGCGAATAATGCAGACATGATCGAGACCCCTCTCCGATCAATAATCAGCAGCGGGACCTGGTGATCCGTACTGAGTCCCACATATTCAACAATGACCCTTGTGATCGTGTGAACCTTTAACATCATAACTAAATCCCTTTGTCTCGCGATATATTACATGTCCAAGATTCGATCATTGGCATCCAAATACCTAGTTTGATCTCGTTACCGACATGCACTCTTCTCTCGTTCCTGTGATATAACATTCTAGTGATCACATCACTTGCTTGCAAGCTATTTCAATGTGATATCACCGAGAGGGCCCAAAGTATATCTATCCGTCATCGGGATGGAAAAATCTCACTCTTGATCCATGAGCCTCAACATAACACCTTCGTAGCACTGAACCCACCTTTATAGTCCCCCTGTTACGGTGTGACGTTTGATGTTTTCAAGATACTCTTCCGGTGTTAGCAATTAACATGATCGCATGGTCTAAGGACTAAGATTACTTTGTATGATGTTATAGCAATATAAACATAATGACTCTGATCGTAATGCTATACTTCGGATGAATGTTCATCACATCATTCCACCAATGTTGTGACCTCGTTATTAACAACATCGAATGTCCATGATCAGGAAACTTTGATCATCTTGTTAATCAACGAGCTAGTTTGTATGAGAGGCATTACTAGGAAATTTGTATTTTGTTTATTAAACACACATGTATTAACGTTTCCAATTAATACAATTATAGCATGCAAAATAAACATTTATCATAAACATGGAATAAGATAATAACCACTTCATTATTGCCTCTCGGGCATATTCCCTTCAGTCTCCCACTTGCACTAGAGTCAATAATCTAGTTTGAAAAACTTTGCATATTGAACACCTATGGCTTTCTGGTGTTGCATATACGCGATTGCTAGTGGTTAACATAATCTCCGGATCTGACAGTTTTAGGTCCGTGTGTATTTACATGTCTTTGCGTCTCTACGCATCACTCATTCTTAAATGAGATGGCATTGTATAAATTTGGCCCTTTGGTGAGACCTTTAGTTCGTTCGGGTTAAAATATGTTGATATTATTGTCATATAATATATCTTCATAGTATTAGCCCACTTTGAACCACACCTAGTTTGATAACAAACTACTTAACACAAATGCCCTCCTTTGCTGCTACTATGGCAGTCATATACTTAGCCTTTTGTTGTAGTATCCGTCACAATGTCTCAACTTTGGAACTCATCCAAATACATCATGGAACATCCTTTCCATTACATTGTGCCACCCATAGTCTAAATTGAGATAAATTTAATTTGTATCTTGTGACAAAACTAGTATCAATGTAACACTTTACAATGAACTACCTTTAACTATTTGTCACTTATACATGATATATTCTTAGTTCTTCCAAAGCTCATAAGAATATCTTTACTATCGTCCAATGATCATCTTATAAATCATTCTGGTATGTGCTCATAACATTTAGAGCATAGGACATATCTAGATATATACATATCACGGTATAATCGATCAAAATATTCATGTGATTTTACTCACCAAGTGTTGAAACACTTGAATCTTGATACAATCCTTTCCATGCAGCAAGAACCTTTCTTGTTGTTTCCATATTGAACCCTTTCAATATCTCATATATGTACGTCTGGCATAACCATATTAGCGCCTCAATCTATCCATATAGACATTGATGCCAAATATTCCGGTTTTCCCAAGTCTTTCATCGAAACCCTATTTTAATGAAATTCTTAACTTGTGTCAATAAAAGATACATCATTTCCAATCAACAATATGTACTCTGCATAATGTATTGGAAATTTGTCTCAGCGCTCCCACTTAATTTCTTGCAAATGCAAGCATCTTCATCATCTCCGATGAAATTAAACTCCTTTAACATTTTCATCATGGTGAAGATTCCAACTCCGCTATGCTTACTTCAACTATTGAAGTGTGCATGAACTTTCAGCACCCTTTGAATTGACAAAACCCTTCGGATCGTGTCATGTACACGTCCTAGGTAACCATTCTATTAGAAGAACCTTGTTTTGTTTATTCAACTACCATATACCAAATTATATGTAGTGGTTGCTACATTTATCCGTCAAGATCAAACATCGCTATAAAAGATCAGATCTTGTCATAGTCAACTCCTTGAACATTGCCGTAAACTTATTTACAACATGTCGACTATTTCATAGATGTTAAACATCCATGCCTATTTCTTTATAGATCCAAACACGACCGATAGGCTTCACGCCTTTCCGGAGGGTCTTCCAAGTTCAAAAACTTGATTTCTCGTGTATGGATACTATCACGGATTCTATGACTTCTTAGTCATTTTATGGAGTCAGGGCCCATCATCGCTTCTTTGCATGCAGTCGGTTCATCATTGTCAAAACAATAACGACTTCTATTTCAAATCTTACTATTTGATTCTTACTGACCCACATGGTTCAATAGGAACTCTAATATCCAAGATCACACCCTTTGTAATCACGGGAGCCATGAGCATTGTGGCCGCCACCGGGACACTTTCCGGCTCTGCGCTATTTAGCACATATAGCTAAGGTTCAACAACCTTATCAAAGTTCTATTGTCCTCCCACTTAACTTTTCACGAAAAATTCCTTCTCAAGAAACTTGACGTTCCAAGCGACAAACTCTTTTGTCCTCGCTGTTATTGGAGGAATTCCCAACAAATTATTTGGGATAACCTACAAAGACGTGCTTATCCGACTTTGGTTGTAAACATTTTTACTTATGCATAGCATACCAAAATTTAAGAAAAGACAATTTGGGTTTTATCCCAAACCATAACTAATATGGTGTCATTTCAATGGATCACGATGGTGCTCTTTTCAGTGTAAAAGCGGTAGTCTCTAAAGCTTTAATCCTTAAAACATAATGGCAGTTTTATAAATGACACCTTTGATCTTACCATGTCAAACAAGGTTTGATTTGATCTCTCGAACATACCATACTCCTGTGGTTTATCGGGAAATGCAAATTCATGGAACAATTCCTGAAATCTTAGGTGTTTTGCTAAACCTGTAACTCAAATATCTTCCTTTATGATCAAATTATAAACTATTTTATTTTCTTATTACAATGAATTTTCACTTCATCTTGAAAGTCTTTGAACATTTTTCAAATGTTTCATACTTCTTCCTTATTAAGTAAATATATAGATATATTCACTCAAATTTCTGGAGAAAGCATATGAAGCAAAAAGATCCATCACATATGGCTACACATAATGGACTATGCACATCAGCATGCACAATTTCCAATAAGCTAGTCATCCGTTCCTCTTTGGCCTATGAACGGAGTTTCAATTATCTCGAGGAAAGTTTCACAAGCGTTAATTGATCAAAATTAAAAGACTCCAAAAATCCATCAACATGGAGTTTCTTCATGTTTACTTTCCAATATAATTCAAACAGCGATGTCACTTCATAAGTAATCTTCCAATCATTTGTCTTACGACATTTTAGCAATAATGTTTATGGATGCGATTTCTCCGACTAGACTTGTAAAAGTTAATCCATCCTTTATGGAATACGGTAATTATTTGAACAACCATTGTTCTCGTAATACCGGAACAAAATAACAATTATTAAAACAAATCATGAAGGCTCGGTTTGACGACAACGAAAACACAATAACACTTTATTTGTATTCGATGAACATCATCACTTATTCTCTTGGCAGTTACTTAGGTCGTTGCAGTTCATGAATTGTGTTGTTCTGTATGACACTTCACACCAACCAATTCGGTATCCAATACCTCATAACCATAGTGTTTAACAAGCAAGGAATACAACCATAACATGTATATTTTCTATATACCTAAGTTGGACATCTCCAACCTTTTCTTTTCTGCCAAATATTTTATAGATTCTCTTTCAACAATTCCTTTTCTTTTAAAAGAATCCATCAACATCAATAGTGGTGTCATTCACATGACACATAGTACAAAGTGTATGTAGTCAAATACTAATACCTTTGGACCTGCACTTTGAAGTGGATCACCATCATCAAATGTTTGGTGTTCTTTCAAAAATTCATTCTTTAGTAATCTATTACTGTAAACATTTTACTTACATCTTCTATTCATCCTTATCATGACAACTTTCATGATCAAGCTACTATAGCCTATAAGGAAGAATCGCGAGTATAATGTTAGTTCCCAAAACCTTTTGGGAGATCTGGATGCCTAGCATCTCCATCCTTCACAAATTCTCATACAATATGAGAACATGTATTTTGCTAAATTATACTCTATCATAATGCAACCAAAACCAATGTTTTAGATATCACAATATCTTTCACACATGGTGGTTTCTGAAAAAAAAATCAGCTCCTAGATAATCTTGATATTAAAACAACTTTTGAATATCAATAATCATGGAGGCAAACATGATACTTTAGATACTAACATTGGAATTCTTACTCTTGATTTAATACTACTTATTAAACTTCATGGAGTAAATAGAGTTTGCTGAAAGTTTGCAATAGGACTTCTAAACTTTAAATTCACATTCAAAACAATACGATACCAGTTCGTAAAGTAAATATCCAGAATTCTATAGTTCTATTATCTCAATTAAAACTAAGCATAAGGTAGTGAACAGATGCCAGTAACTACAACAAATTATGCAAATTCACTTCGATTTAGTTTATGACAAATTGAGTTTGACTAATCCAAATTAGAAATGAACTCCCACTCAAAAACGACATCCCTCGTGCCTTTTTAGTGATTACATGAACCAAATCCACTACACCAAGTCCGATCATCACGTGAGTTGGTGTAGCTTCAAAGGCGAGCATCAATATGGGCATCACATCAACTATATGACTTATGCTTAACCTTTTGGTCCGTGTTCCGAGGCCATGTCTGTACATGCTAGGCTCGCCAAGTAAGAACCTTAGTATTCGCGTGTGTAATACTGTCTTACACCCATTGTATGAAAGCGTAGAGTCAAGTACACCCGATCATCACGTGATGTCTCGAAACACGATCCATAGAACGGTGCATACTTAAGGAAGAACACATTTTTATCTTGATATTTAAATGAGGGATCATCTTATAATGTTACTAAAATGCCAAACTAGCAATATAAGATGTAAACATCTAATGTGTAAAGTGAGATGATATGGTCCATGCATTTGATCTCTATCATTTGCATCGTGGTATGATCTCTATCATTCCTTTGTGTGTAAGGCCAAGGTCTATGGGACTTACACGTTAAGTGTGTTGTAAGGGTATCTACCATACATCAACTTACATCATTACCATATCATAACACTAGCCCAGCAACAATCTAAACTAGATGCCTCTAATTTATCCATTGCAAGTTTTACGTGGCTTAGGGCTTTCGGAGATAGAACCGGTCTTACCTACGAACATGGAACCACAACGAGGATAACCAAGTTATTAGCAACTCGTTGTAAATAAGATATTGACTATAGTAGGAGAGACAGACACCCGCCAGCCACTTATGCAAAACTAGTTGCATGTCAGTCGTGGAACCGGTCTCATGTGCGATGACATGTAAGGTTGGTCCGGGCCATTTCATCCCACTATGCCACCAATATCCAAAATACATAGAAGATGCAATAACATGATCATCATCGCCCACATATAAACATATGTGTACTACCCGTGCAAAGCACATACGCATAGATCAGGATCTGATACCACTGTTGGGTTCGCAGCATAGAAAACAAAAAAATTCCTACGATGGGAACTATACGCCAAGATCTATCTACTAGATAGAAGCAACGGGTGGATATACATCCATAGAGAACTTACCCTCGAAGACAACAAAGCTTTGTTAACGAGTTGGAACTCGTGGATGATGTAGTCATACACTTGTCGATCTCAAGATCGTGATGAAGTCCTTCAGGACCAGCAGCTCCAGCACCATCAGGTCCAGCACCATCAAGTCTAGCACCGCAAAGTAGCGGTGCATCCGTGATCGCACACATGTTCGGTCCACCGAACAACCTCCGCCTCCTTGCTCCAGCGATGTAGCGGAAGCAGCAACTCCTTTCCAGATAAAGCCATCGGGAACATGTATCTCGCTAATCCGAGACCATGGGGAATAACTAGAGGGAGAAGAGAACCTTCACGAGGAGGTGGTGCAAGATGAGAGGAGGGAGTGGGGGGCCTTTTATAGGGACAAGAGGGTAGCCCCTCACCATGGCCGGCAGCCAAGGGTGGTGCCCCCACCTCTTCCACATTCATGTGGGTGGAGCTCACACTCACATAATTAGCCGCCCACTCATAGTTCCACTCACCTCCATTAAATTTCCACTAAATTTAATGCAAGTTCTCATTAAACAAAACCCTTTTATTTATTTTATTCAGAATTTTGTTAATTACTTTAATTAACAAACATTCACATAAAACCCCCTGCAAAATTTCAATATCACATGCAAAACCAGTTTCAGCAATTTCACCCGAAACAATTCCGGTTTCCATCAAAATGATTCCAGCGCTTTCTTAATCTTTATCTAAAACATATTTGCTCCTAAATGGTGTCGGTATCCCTTAAGTGTGTCACCCTATGGTTCGCGAATAATGCAGACATGATCGAGACCCCTCTCCGATCAATAATCAGCAGCGGGACCTAAAGATCTGTACTGACTCCCACATATTCAACAATGACCCTTGTGATTGTGTGAACCTTTAACGTCGTAACTAAATCCCTTTGTCTTGCGATATATTACATGTCCGAGATTTGATCATTGGCATCCAAATACCTAGTTTGATCTCGTTACCGACATGCACTCTTTTCTCATTCCCATGATATAACATTCTAGTGATCACATCACTTGCTTGCAAGCTATTTCAATGTGATATCACCGAGAGGGCCTAGAGTATATCTATCCGTCATCGGGATGGACAAATCCTACTCTTGATCCATGAGCCTCAACATAACACCTTCGTAGCACTGAACCCACCTTTATAGTCACCCTGTTACGGTGTGACATTTGATGTTATCAAGATACTCTTCCGGTGTTAGCAATTAACATGATCTCATGGTCTAAGGACTAAGATTACTTTGTATGATCTTATAGCAATATAAACATAATTACTCTAATCGTAATGCTATACTTTGGATGAATGTTCATCACATCATTCCACCAATGTTGTGACCTCATTATTAACAACATCCAATGTCCATGATCAGGAAACCTTGATCATCTTGTTAATCAACGAGCTAGTTTGTATGAGAGGCATTACTAGGAACTTTGTATTTTGTTTATTAAACACACATGTATTAACGTTTCCAATTAATACAATTATAGCATGCAAAATAAATATTTATCATAAACATGGAATAAGATAATAACCACTTTATTATTGTTTCTGACAGGTAGACTCCCAGTTTTGGAGCCACATTGTCTTCCTCTGGATCATCCAAGGAAAATTCCTCAGCGGATATCATCAACCCATACATGTGTGAGTTGAAGATTCATCCCAAGGAGTTGTTGCTTGAAGATGGGGAGGTACGGATAAAAGGGGTTCAAGGCCCTAAGGGTGAAGGAATTCTGGAGGACAGGATGGAAGCGCTGGAGCAAGAAGTCCTTAGGTACAAGAAGATGGCGGAACGCGAAAGTGGATATCATCCATAAGATTTGTTCCAGACTCATCGTCGAGCACCAAAAGAAGACTGCTGAGCTCAAGGATGAAATTCTCTCACTCCACCAAACAACCAACCAACTACAAGCACAACTCTACGACATTCAAAATCAAAATTGTGAGTATGAGGCTAGGTTTAAACGCATAAGTGCTGCTGCTAGTTTTAGGATGATGGAGACTAGGATGTCTTTTGTTGATGGGGAGCCTTTACCTTGGAAGTCGGACGATGACGAGAGATACCACCACCACCAAAGGAGTAATTCGTCATCAGGTTTTGGAATCTCCTTGGTTTGTTCCAAGATTGGGGGAATGCCACGGTATCACAACACTATCTTCTATCTTTTCACCTTTTTAGTAGAGTCATATCATGAATAGAGAAGTTATCATGTAGGATGGTTTGCATTATGGAAGTGTCCCCCTCTCGTTAGATATCTATGTATCCCTTGGTGTGAGTCGCCGTTATGGAATATTAATGAGAAATTCTATCATTTAATCTTTTGCATATCTTATATTAGTTTTCAATTCATGGTTTTATGATTGATCTTATCGATAGTATTGGTATCACTTTGGGATCATTGAGTTAATTTAGTTGGTTTTGGCAAACTTGGCTGGGTCAGTAGCAACACTATTTTGAGAATTGAATGAAAAAGATAAAAGTACTCTTAAAGAAATATAATTTCATCATCTTTCTTTCTTGATTTGCCCATGAGTTTAGTAATCTCTAGTTAAGATCTTTTGTGCTTCCAAGGAAGATTGCATGTTTGTTTTTATCACTTGTATGTTTGTTTATTTCCTTCAACTCTTATGCTTCTACCCAGCCTTGCTAGCCAAAAACCTGTACTGAGAGGGAATGCTTATCGTGCATCCAATCCTTAAACCAAAACCCATGCCATTTGTGTCCACCATACTTACCTATTAGCACTATTGATATTCTAAGTAAATTCATGTTTTTATCTACCTTACGAATTAAACATGTTATGTGAAAATTAGTGATTAAAGCTCTCACGAACTTGATGGCACACTTTACTTTCTTGCACTTAATAAACTTGAACCATTGTGTCCATCTTTGTTGCGTATATGCTTGCGCTTTATAAGTTGGAATTAGCAGAACCATGCATCATGGGGAATGCTTTCAACATTGCACTGGTTCTTGTACCTCGTTGATATCATGATTATTTTTCTTATGGATCCTGGCGGTGTGAAACAAAAGGGGAACTTGTAAGATCATGGAGTTTGTATGTGTGTTAGAGAAACGCCTGGGCCACTAGCCTAAGTCATGCCTAATCATGGTGGAAACTTGCAGCATAACCATAATGAGCACTCTATGAAGCATCCTCAATAAAAACCTATGAAAATAGCAAATAAAAAGATCGCTGAGATGCTCATTGTCTGCTTGCCTAGTCATTTTGATTATGGGATAGCTCCTGTATCATGTGCAAGGGGTACCCCGTTGGCGGTTCTCTATGATACATATGTATTTACAATGACAAGAGCTTACTTGTGACTGAAGTTGAGTAGCATGAGGTTCGGTACTCATAAGTAAGGGGCATGAGATTTCAACTTATAACTTGTCAAGCATATCCTCTTAGTTGTGTCACTTTAACCTTAATCACCTAAAGATGCTTATGATAGGGGCAATGAGAGCTGAAAGCTAATAAATACCATAATTTTTGGAAGCTCTTTATGAAACTTGAAATCCCTGCTTCCCTCTGTGAAGGGCCTATCTTTTACTTTTTAGTTGAGTCAGTAAACCTATTCCCTTCTACCTCAGCAAGTATTTTGAGTTATTGTGTTTCATTCATTCATATGATGATTTATTCAATCATGTTTCTTATGTTCCTTGTTTTGCACATTGCTCTTATCTTGGTGATTACTACTTTGAAAGCAATCATTGAAAACCCTTTATTTGTGAACTCCTGCAAATTGTCAACTATTCTTTGACCAAGAGCTAAGTTTGCCATTACCAATTATGTTTTACTTTATGTATCTTTATTGTGTTTCCTTTACTTATTGCAAGTTAAGTTATATAATAGTGAGTTGTCTTCTATTATGATTTATTTATTGATGAATGTGATGCTTCTTGTCCGTATTCTTTTATCGACTCTTCACTCCATAAACCTGAGGTCATGTTTATTGAGCTCAGTTTAAACTAGGGACAAGCGAAGTCTAAGCTTGGGGGAGTTGATACGTCCATTTTGCATCACTATTCTATATCATAATTTACTGTTATTCATTGATATACTTCATATTAAGAGATGATACTTATGTTACTTCATCTGTTTTTGCATGGTTGATGACTTTTGGAGCATGGACCACTTCAGTCAGGATTCTGATGGAAAAGGTGCTGTTTGGAGGCAAAATTCGTGAAGATTAGAAAATTCGAGAAAATACATGGAAAATTCTATTTTCCAGAAGACGAAGATTGCTAGAAGGGGAAGTGGAGATGGGCCATAGGGGGCCCACACCACCCCCTGGCGCGGGCAGCCCTAGGCCGTGCCAGAAGGTGGTGTTGCCACCCTGGCCTACTCCAGGATCTCCCCTCTGGCATATATTATCCTCCCGAAACCCTAAGACTCGGGGAGAGACCACAGAAAGATTCCACCACCTCTACGGGGCGGAAAACACTGGGAGAGAAAGATCTCTCCGGCAGACAGAATTTTGCCGGGGGAATTCCTTCCCAGAGAAGGGAGATCATCTCCATCAACACCACCATAAAGCTAGACTTCATCAGGATCATCATCATCACCACCACCATCATCTCCACCAACACCATCATCACCACTTCACACCGCTGTAACAATTGGGTTGAATCTTGCATAGTTCTTAGGGGAAACTTTCTCGGTGTTGATTACTCCTTGTAGTTGATGCTACTGAGTGAACCATTGAACTATCGTTTATGTTCAGATTGTTACACATCATTATTTCATCTTTGATCATGATCCATATGATGTCCCGTGAGTAGTTCATTTTGTTCTTGAGGACATGGGAGAAGTCATGTTGTTAGTAGTGGAATTGTGTTGAGAAAGATTCAATGGTTTGATATTTAAGTTGTGGTGTATTTCTTCTAGTGGTGTCATGTGAACGTTGACTACATGACACTTCACCTATATGGGCCTAGGGGAATACATTGTGTATTTTGCTACTAATTGTAGGGGTTGCCAGAGTGACAGAAACCTAAACCCCTGTTCGAAAACCTTTGCACAAGGGACGTCAGGGTCTTAGAGTTTAAAGTTGTGGTTAGGTTTCTACCTTAATTACTTTCTTGTACTTGCGGATGCTTGCAACGGGTATAATCACAAGTATGTATTAGTCCTAGGAAGGTCGGTACATTAGCACAGGTTCACCCACACAACACTTAGCAAACTAAAGAAGATTAATCAACTATATGAAGTGAAAGCACTTGACGATATTCCCATGTGTCCTCGAGAATGTTTGGTCATCCTAAGTAATACAACCGGCTTGTCCTTTGCTAAAGAAAGGATTGGGCCACTTGCTGCATTTATTCTTATTGTCTTTTATTTACTCGTACTTTATTTACCTGCATTATCAAAAAACCCTAAAAATCCGTGTGCTAAGTATTTACAGAGAATTCCTGCTCCAAGCCATTCGCCAACACCTTCTGCTCCTCGTTGGGTTCGACACTCTTACTTATCGAAAATACTGCGATACACCCCCTATACTTGTGGGTCATCAGCATGTTGGCCCAATCTTCATCCATATAACAAACACAGACTCTCTATCCATTCCAAACGTTGTGTTTTTCTTGGCTATAGTTTTCGCCACAGAGGAGTTAAACGCTTAGATACCACTAATAGTTGTGTCTATATTTCTCGTGATGTAGTGTTTGATGAGAATGTCTTTCCTTTTGCATCATTACATCCTAATGTTGGTTATCGTCTCCGTGAAGAAATTATTCATCTTCCATCTCATACATCCTTTTCGGTATCTCGGGATAGGGGTGTGCATACTAATGACCATTACCTGCAAATTATTCTTGTTGTTGAGACTCCCCAGGTTGCTACCTATGAGACTTCTCACAGTTCAGATCAGCATTATGGCCAAAATTCTAAAGAAATCAACAAAAATAGTACATCAAATAATGAATTCAGCACAGAGAATGAGACAAGAAGTGAAAGCACCGTCCCGGTGCAGATTCTGCGGTAGAATCTGCCTTGGATCCGTCACATGCAGGATCTAATGCCAATTCTCCTGCACACGCACGCTAGTGGTCAACCTCCCCGCGTGGGTCCCGTCGATCATTGTCCCCCACCATCACTTCGTGCTAGGACGGGCGCGATACGACTCCACGTCACGACGCGTCACGTGGGTGCATGTCGGTGACCCTGTCCCCCGATAGTACCAGCAGCAACGGGACCAACAGTTGTTCTCCCACCTGCATGTCAACACCCCCTCCGGTCAGCCCTGACGTGGACCTCTCTGGTTCACCTGCTGTTGATTCCCAGTCGGAGGAAGCACAGCCCGTAGGATCTTCTGTGGAGTCTATGCCAACATCGCCTCCTGCCGTTGGTGTTCAAGCAAGGCTGCAAAAAGGTATTCACAATCCAGAAAAATATACTGATGGCACTATTAGATATGCACTACTTACCACTACAGGAGAACCTAAGAATTTAACTGAGGCTCTAGCTGATGTACACTGGAAGCAAGCTATGTATGAGGAATATGATGCTCTTATTGCAAATAATACTTGGCATCTTGTACCGCCAAGTTCCAACAAAATGTCATTAACGGTAAGTGGGTATACTGTATTAAAAGGAATGCTGATGGCAGTATCAATAGGTATAAAGCAAGGCTTGTTGTCAAAGGTTTCAGACAAAGTTATGGTCTTGACTACGAAGATACTTTTAGTCTGGTTGTCAAGGCTACAACTATCAGACTAGTTATTTCTATTTCTGTATCAAAAGGATGGAGTTTACGGCAGCTAGATGTAAAGAATGCATTCTTACATGGCGTTATGGAAGAGGAGGTTTATATGAAACAACCATCAGGTTTTCACTCTTCCGCTACTCCAAATCACATTTGCAGACTTGATAACACTTTGTATGGGTTGAAACCGGCTCTGAGAGCATGGTACTCTCGTCTCAGCTCCAAGTTGTGCACTCTGGGTTTTATTCCCTCCAAAGTTGACACTTCCTTGTTTCTCTTTAACAAGGCAGGTGTCACTATGTTTCTTCTCATCTATGTTGATGATATTATTGGGACAAGTTCTTCAGATTCTGCCATATCAGCTCTTTTACATGATCGTCGCACAGATTTTGTGAAGGAGATATGCCCTAGAGGCAAATAATAAATAGGTTTTTATTGTCATATATCAATTAGTTTATAATAGTTTCATATTGTCCTATAACTGTGCCAAGTAGAAACATTGGTACAGGTGTGGTATGAAACAACCAAATCCCTAGTAGCCTCTATTCATACTAGTTTGTTGGTCATGAGGATGATCTAGGTTTCAAGATCATGGGCATTTATCCCAATTGACAACAGGGTCATATCATTGGAGAATGATGTGATGGACATTCCTCGAAGGATTGCAACACGATCAAGTCATATAATTCATTGTTGCAACAGCTAAATCTAGACTCCTAATTCCTTAGACCATGAGGCTATATCAATCACTGTCTCTCGAGAGTGCTTAGATAGCATCAAACGTCATATGGTAATACGGTGGCAATAAAGGTGTGTTCAGGTACTCGGAGGAACCGTAGAGGCAATATATGTCAAGAGCGAGATTTGTTCACCCACATGACGGGTAAAGATACATACGACCGGATTGGTGAGATTACATCCATAAATGTTGCAACATGTGACTCGGTCACGGGGATGTAATATCACGGTAACAAGAAAAATAGAACTTGTTATTAACGAGATTGAACAACGTATGTGATACCAATGATCGGATCTCGGACAATTCGTATCAAGAAACAAAGAGAATATGGATGCTACATTTATCGGTTCAAACGACATTGTCATCAAGAATGCATAGGGGTCAAATGGACATCCCTGGTCCCTCTGTTGATCATTGATATAGATCATGTCTAGAGCATTCCCGAGCCGTGAGGGGATACACTTAAGGATACGATGAGAGCGATCACTCGTAACACAGAATCACAGTAGAGAAAGAGAAATCCAGAATCATTATGCAGAGAGATCCGAAGTTGTTTGGAGAAAGAATAAAGGAAAAGAACGGAAAAGTGTTTTAGGATAAATGGGAATTTGAATATACATTTAACATATGTTAATTGTGAATTAATATATTCTAAATAATATTTAAATTAAGATTTATAAAAAACTTTTATATTAGGCCAAATCCCCGGAGGTAATTAGCCTAGAAGAAAAGCTGAAGAAAAACAGGAAAAAGGAAAAACAGCTAACATCCCACGTGAGCGGCAAATAATAGCCGCCGCACTGGGCAGTGGTGGCAACCAAGCGGCCGGGGCTAACTCTACCCGGCCACGTGGCATCGAGGGAGCCATGCCGTCAGGCAGGCCGCGGCCACTGCCGGCCCACCCGGGCAGCAAAGCGGGCAGGAGGTCCAGGCGGGGCTGCTAGGCGTGGTCAGCTGGCCATGACGCCTACCAACGGGGGACCTGGCTGCCACAGGTGCTAGGCAAAAGGCGAGGTGGGCTACGCTAAGGCCCACCCGGCCAGTGCCTCCCAGGCTGCTGTCTGTTGCTACTCCTCTTGGCTTGTTGGGCTGATTAGAATTGGCCCAACCAGCCAGGACGAAAATCCCTGGGGATTTTCCTTTACTAATAGTCCCACATGGCTTAGCCTTTGAGAAAGGCACACCCCCTTAACCTATATAAAGGGGTGTCCATGGATGGGATTAAACACACCAATATTTGGAAAAGTCCTTTGGTTGACTTCCTCCTTGCCACTCTCTCTATACCTTGTGACCATGGCCCCAAGTCTGGGTTGTGCGAACGAGGCACACATGCAGCACGCCGTTGCGCTGCAAGGATTCCTAGCCGGATATCAACTTCTGTACTCCCGGCGGGATCGGGGAGCCGGAGGTCTCATCGTGCACCGGATGTGTACGAAGAAACGAGGCACAACACTTGGGGCGCTTGGATGTCGTGAGCCGGAGCTGCTGCACGATGAAGAAGGAGCAAGGGGTGACCTGTGAGGAGCTTCACGGCCTTGAGGTAGGCTACGAGTTCGACAACATCAACCACGTTCCTCTTGGAACGTTAACCGCGTACGGTCTACAAGGGTATGTATTCTATAAGCATCGTCTGTTACTGCATTACTATATACATAGATCCTAGGCAGTTTTTGGGGTTCCAACGTAGGAATTTTTTTTGTTTTCTACTGCGGATCCCCTTCAGTGGTATCAGAGCCGATCTATGTGTAAGAGTGTTGTATGGCTAGTACACACAAGTATTGTGCGGGCATTGATCCCTTAGTTGTTACCCTCTAACGTGTACTTGTTTATATGGCGGTATTGTTTGATGAAGCGACCCAGACTGACCTTACGCGTATTCGTACGCGAGACGGGTTCCACGCTCAACATACGGCTTGTACCATATAAGTGACCAGCGGATGTCTGTCTCTCATTCAATAGTTGATATATCATTTACAACGGAGGGCCCCAAAAGGGGGTATAGTATAGACAACTGTTGGATCCATGTTGTAGTTGGAAAGTTCGTAGATTAGAAACGGTTCTATTGCGAAAGCCCTAACAACCACGTAAAACTTGCAATAGATAAAGTAGAGGCGTCTAACTTTATTTTGCAGGGGGGGCATGTAATTATGATATGGTATTGGTCGTTATGAAGGTAAAGTAGTTTACTTTTCTGTTACTAAGTAGTATAGTAATAGTCATCGTTCCGATGGACGGCCTGGTGGAGGCGTCGTGGACTTGGCATCAAACCATGGGCAAGATGGAGATCGTGCCGGAGCACTCGATAGAGATCAAGGCACAAGAAGCACCATATTATATCACATTATACATATGATGTTTATACCTGTTTTACATCTTATTGTGTGCTAGTATTTAGATACTCAACGGTGGCAAATAAGATAATCCCTATTTAATTCCAATGTTCCGTGTTCCCCTTGTGTGTGCACCACCAAGAAAGTTCTTCGTTATGAGGCCGGCCATGATGATCGGGGGTCAGACATATCTACGTTCGTATACAGTGGGTGTAAGCCATGTTGCACTGCGAATACAAACAAGTTATATTTGGCGAGCCTAGCATGTGTAGACATGGCCTCGGAACACAAGAGATCAAAAGATCGAGCATGAGTCACATGGATGATGTGATTGATATTAGGGAATGTCTACCTTTGATGCTGCACTGATGGCCGTGACGATCGGGGGAGGTGCAGAGGATAGGGATCATGTGATCACTAAAATCGTCCAGGGGATGACAATTTTAGTGGAGACCAATTATAAATTGATCTCTTATTATAAACTTAGTCTAGATGTCTATTTGCAAATATCTTAGAAGATCATGGCCTATCCCATTGAGGTCCTTTGCGACCATGGGAATATATTGCTTGATGTGAAACTTAGCAAAACGGTCCAACTTCATAGATTAATACCCATGCCTGAGGGATATCCTCGTAAAAGGTGATCTTCTCTTCTTGATACAATGACCATTAGGAGATAATTCGATGACTCCAGAATGTTTGTGTGTTCTCCATAATCATCCAATAAGCCATTCTCCATTCGATGGAGAGTTGGGCTACATTTTGTATTCTGCAAAATAAGGCACATAGAGTATGAGCCGTTGGATGGGTTTTTCCTCCATCATGGATGAAAATGGAATGTTTGGAAAAACACTTAACGATCTTGCATTAGAGTCAAGAACTCTCCGAAGGGCTTGATTGCAAATCGAGGTCATGAATGAAAAGGGTATATGTAAGATATACAAATTATAAATGTAATTCTTGCAAAACTCGTTGCAGTTTGTAAAGTATTTGATACTTATCCCGTTTTGTGAAAACAAGACGGTCTGCTTGAGAATTGCTGGATTGGAGGCAATGTGACTTGGTGACGGCAAGCAAAACAGTTGATGGCCGACATCACCTCTTTTCTCAAAGTTTATCATTTGGAGTAGTGGACTTGAATATAATTTTGTAATCCTAGTTTATGTGTCTTTCTTTTGGCGAGATGATTATTCATATGAACTACTTACAAGCCAGTTTGTACTATTCTGATGAACAATATTGTTATGGCACATTACGATTATAAATAAGTTATTCTCATCACTATGTTAATGATAATAGTTTAAGCATTTATAAAGGATTATAATGCTAAAAGATATCCAAAGTTTAATAATGAAATGACACTATAGTTTAAGTCATTTTGGTTATTGCATGTTCTTTATGAAGATCGGGGTCCTAGATGCTTAATCTAGAGACTTTGCAAAACCATGCCTCTTGGGCAGAATGACTAAAACTCCGCATTCTGGTAAAATGGTGATATGCGAAGAAATGTTGAATCTTATACATAGTGATGTATCGTATTTTCAACAAGTAGTGGAAATCATTTGTTAATTGTGGACTTAAGTAAATAAGCGTATTTACTTAATGAAACATAAGTTTGAATTGTTCAAATGAGTTCACAACAAAATGGGATATTGAATTAACTGAATTAACAAGTCTCTTCGATTTGATCGAGATGACTAAAGTATTCAAGTTAAGTTTAGCATAAAAGGGACTTGTGAAAGATGTTTCACAAATTATAATAATTGGACGAATTCAAACTATGTTGAAATGTATAAACATCATAATCATTATGTATTAGATACATATGGTATAATATTATCTCTTATCAGGGTTATAGTTGTCGTTTAGAGTTAGAGATCGACATAAGAAAACTCTCATTTGAAATACAAAGGAACATCTAAAGATTCGTGGAAACAACACCATAAGTGTTATGGCACGTTCGAGTTTCTGGAGATTTTGATAAGTCAAAATCGTGGCAAATAAACAAGTCTTTGTAGAGCATTCTTAGGAAGCTGTGAATGCATCTTCCACAAAGGGACAAACCTGATGTTGTCCAAAGTGGACGTGTCTTGATGAATATACAGGTAGAAGAAAGTAAAAGATCAAAATAAGGTATTTGACCTTACCTCCGAATTATTGAGTGGCGTAGCAAAATTTGTTTCGTGAAACCAAACTCTACAAATAGAGGAGAAACTATTGATAATGATCATAAAGTTTCAAGTAAATACTTTTACTAAAGAAAGTAGGATTCAACTATATATTCTAACAAGTTTGTGGAATTATATTGTTGATTCACTTGTCATGTTTTGAACAAGACATACCTACAAATTACAAAGAAGCGTGATGGACCTAAGTACGAGAAATGAATGGTCATTGAAATCTCGTTAGTGGAATTCTCTATTTGATGATGATCAAAGAATTTTGGAATGTCCAAGATTATCGAGAGGACCTAGATTTGAGTGGGAGCAAATCAGCTTGGCTAATTCATAATATGTAGCTGACATATTTTGAGTGGGAGCTAAGTGAAATCTCTAGATCTCAAATATGAATGTCATATTTGAGTGGGAGCGTGAAATCATTTTAGGATATGTGGACGACATATATAAATGATGTGATTGGTGTTAATAATATTTAAGTAGATAAATAAGGATGAAGTTTAAAGTTATTAAACAAAGAGATCTATCGAGATAGATTAGTGAGTTTAATAAACATTGAATGTCGAATGCTTCCTGGACTTGATTCTGAAAAATGTTCAGAATTTCCTAAGACAAGATTCTGAAGAAGCTCAGAATGGAACAAGGTAAGAAAGAAGTTCTTATTGTATGAAGCATTGAGTAAGTATTACAACTATGGTTGAAAGAAAGAGATGCGTTGCATCTCCTATGCCTCAGCCATAACCATGTTGTATACTCGACGTAATGTGACCCGAAGTTCTGGTTGGTAGGACAAAGTCTTAACTGTAAGAACATGTCTTTAAGTTATTCCTGAGTTGGTCACTGAACCAGAATTAAGTTTGTACTTACATGCCAAGAAGCAATGTAAGTGGCATAGACACATTTCATGCACCGGGATCTACATAGATATAGAAGGATAAAGGCTCCATCTAATGTGATGTATAATGTTATGGTAGGGCTAGTTCACTTTTAACGTAGAATGATGTGTCCCAGAGCATAGTTCCAATGAGAAAGCCCTCGAGGTTAATCTAAAGTCACTGTAGGCTCCTGAAATCCGGCCCCGTTCTGCTGCCATGACTATAGTATATACACAAAGGATAGCAAAGTGTGTTTTGAAGTTTAGATGACAATAGTGAAAATAACCGTCATTATAAACACTAGAAACAAAGTCTCACTTTGTCGCCAAACAAATTCTTCGACCCATTATACGATAATGGTGTGAATGTCAAAATTAGGAAGACATTAACGATTTGCAAAAGACATAATGATCTGGTAAAACAGAACATGGACATGACGTTTCCCATTAGCATGCATGATCTATAAACGCATATGTTATATGGTTTATATGAGTAAAATACGAGCTAGATTATTTGTACTCTAGTGCAAGTGGGAGACTAAAGGAGATATGCCCTAGAGGCAAATAATAAATAGGTTTTTATTGTCATATCTCAATTAATTTATAATAGTTTCATATTGTTCTATAACTGTGCCAAGTAGAAACATTGGTATAGGTGTGGTATGAAACAACCAAGTCCCTCGTAGCCTCTATTCATACTAGTTCGTTGGTCATGAGGATGATCTGGGTTTCAAGATCATGGGCATTTATGCCAATTGACAATGGGGTCATATCATTGAAGAATGATGTGATGGACATTCCTCGAAGGATTGCAACACGATCAAGTCGTATAGTTCATTGTTGCAACAGCTAAATCTAGACTCCTAATTCCTTAGACCGTGAGGCTATATCAATCACTGTCTCCTGAGAGTGCTTATATAGCATCAAACGTCATCCGGTAATACGGTGGCAATAAAGGTGTGTTCAGATACTCGGAGGAACCGTAGAGGCAATATATGTCAAGAGCGGGATTTATTCACCCACATGACAGGTAAAGATACATATGACCGGCTTGGTGAGATTACATCCATAAATGTTGCAACATGTCACTCGGTCACGGGGATGTAATATCACGGTAACAACAAAAACAAAACTTGTTGTTAATGAGATTGGACACGATATGTGATACTAATGATCGGATCTCGGACAAGTTGTATCAAGAAACAAAAGGAATACGGATGCTATATTTACTGGTTCAAACGACATTGTCATCAGGAATGCATAGGGGTCGCATGGACATCCCTGGTCCCTCTATTGATCATTGATATAGATCATGTCTAAAGCATTCCCGAGCCATGAATGGATACACTTGAGGGTACGATGAGAGCGATCATTCGTAAGACAGAATCATAGTAGAGAAAGAGAAAGCAGGAATCGTTCCGCAGAGAGATCTAAAGTTGTTCGAAGAAAGAATAAAGGAAAAGACTAGAAAAGTGTTTTCGGATAAATGAGAATTTGAATATACATTTAGCATATGTTAATTATGAATTAATATATTCTAAATAATATTTAAATTAATATTTATAAAAGTAACTTTTATATTAGGCCAAATCCCTAGAGGGAATTAGCCTAGAAGAAAAACTGAAGAAAAATAGGAGAAGGGGAAAACAGCTAACAGCCCATGTGAGCGGCAGATAATAGCCGCCGCACGGGGGCGGATGGCAGCCAAACGGCCGTCGGGCTGGCCAGCTAGACCCCGGCCCACGCGGGCACGCGGGGGAGCCAGGCAGGCCGCGGCCACTGCCGGCCCACCCGGGTAGCAAAGCGGGCAGGAGGCCCAGGCGGGGCTGCCAGGCGGGTCGCTGGGCGCACGTCGGCCCAACGCGGGGACCCAGTCGCCGCTGCCACGGGCAGGTGCTAGGCGGGCGCGAGGTGGGCCGTGCCAAGGCCCACCCGGCCAGTGCCTCCCAGGCTGCTGTCTGTTGCTACTCCTCTTGGCTTGTTGGGATGATTAGAATCGGTCCAACCGGCCAGGACGAAAATTCCTGGGGATTTTCCTTTACTAATAGTCCCACATGGCTTAGTCTTTGAGAAATGTACACCCCCTAAGCCTATATAAAGGGGTGCCCATGGGTGGGATTAAACACACCAATATTTAGAGAAGTCCTTTGGTTGACTTCTTCCTTCCCTCTCTCTCTATACCTTGTGACCATGGCCCCAAGTCTGGGCTGTGCGAACGAGGCACACCTGCAGCACGCAGTTGTGCTGCAGGGATTCCTAGCCGGATATCAACTTCCGCACTCCCAGTGGGATCAGGGAGCCAGAGGTCTCATCGTGCACCGGATGTGTACGAAGATACGAGGCGCAACACTTGGGACGCTTGAATGTCGTGAGCCGGAGCTGCTGCACGATGAAGAAGGAGTAAGGGGTGACCTGCGAGGAGCTTCGCGACCTTGAGGTCGGCTACGAGTACGACTACATCAACCACGTTCCTCTCAAAACGTTAATCGCGTACGGTCTATAAGGGTATGTATTCTATAAGCATCGGCCGTTACTGCATTACTACATAGGTAGATCCTAGGCAGTTTTTTGGGTTTCAATGTAGGAATTTTTTTTGTTTTCTACTGCGGATCTCCTTCATTTTGCTCTCAAGGATCTTGGAGATTTGCACTTTTCTTAGGCCTTGAGGCTCATAAGCAACACAATGTTCTTTTTTTGAATCAGGAAAAGCATGCTACTAATATCATCAAGCGTGTGGGCATGAGTCATTGTACGCCATGTCCTACACGTCTTACAGTAAATGACAAGCTCTCCTTGACTGATTGCACATTACTTGGACCAGAGGATAGTACTCAGTACAGGAGTATTGTTAGAGCACTTCAGTATCTTACTTTGACATGACCTGACATATGTTGTTGTGTTAATAAGGTTTGTCAATATCTTCATGCTCCTACCATGGCTCATTGGACTGCAGTCAAGATAATTTTGAGGTATATTCAGGGTACCAAACAGGTTGGTCTCACTTTTCAGCAGTCCTCCTCTACACTTCTTAGTGCCTATTATGATGCAGACCGGGCAGGAGATCATGATGATAGACGCTCTACAGGTGGTTTTGCTATATTTTTTGGTCCTAATCTCATTTCTTGGAGTGCCAGGAAGCAGGCTATTGTCTCTCGTTCTAGTACCGAGGCTGAATACAAAGCATTAGCAAATTCTACCGTTGAACTTATCTGGCTTGAAGCACTTGTTCGTGAACTTGGTGTTTTACTCAAGGAGAAGCCATGTTTATGCTGTGATAATCTTGATGCTACATACATGTATGCTAATCTAGTTTTCCATGCTCGTACTAAGTATATTGAGATTGATTTCTTTTTTGTTCGAGACAGAGTTGCTTCCAAGCAACTTGATGTTAAGTTTATCTCTAGCAAGGACTAGATTGCTGATGGTTTCACCAAGACTTTATGTTCTAAGAAACTAGATGAGTTTAAGCGTAATCTAAACCTCTCTCTGGTCTAGATTAAGAGGGTATTAGAGATGTAATATGGGTCGTGTACAATATGGTGTAGTACACCAATTGTACACATACCAGTCTTTGTACTATGCCATGATAGGGGATCTTTCTATCAGTATAACACGTAACCGAACCTTCGAGAGGAGGTATCGTTCCACCAACAAATTCCACAGAAACATCTTATATTTTGAACCAAAAGGAGTAGGATTCAATTATTAGTCTAATATCTTTGCCAGTTTTATGAAATCTATCTATTATATACTAAAAGCAATATAAAATGTCTAACAGGGGCAGCAAGGTTGAGCCATATCATCTAAATTAATTTTAATACCTGTTAGGGGTAAATCAGGTAGATATAGGATTTATGTCTTTTCTTGTACTCCAAGATAATCCACTGTACGTCTATATATACTCGCCTATGAGGCTCAATAATACATCCAACATATTCCGCCAATCCATCTCTATCGTTCTACTTGGTATCAGAGCTAATTCGATCCTAACCTCGAGCCGCCACCGCATCCACCTAGCGTCGCCGCCGCCACTTCCCAAACCCTAGTGTTGCCGCCCCCATGGCGCCGCGCTAGCCAAGCAACATGTTTCTGCCGCTCTGCCCCAAGGAGGTCGATCTCCGCCTAGGGCTGCGCAACCCATACGCAGAGTTCGCCCGCCGATACATAATCGGTTCTCCTGTAAGTTTCTTTTTTTGATCTTTTGGTAGGCTACTCGATCGATACACCAATATTTTGAATCCCTTGAAATAGAGGAAACACTTTGCATTCAGAGATGGTGTTACCAATGCAGTTAGAGAAGGGTGGCGTCACGTCCATTTCGAAACTGATTAGCATGTGGAATTCTTGGTCGAAGGAGAGGTCAGAAATCATGAGCCTTCCCTGTCAAATCGATGAGCTCAGTTTATGCTTTGAGTGGGTTTGATCATCTTTCTTATACCCACAGGGAGGCAAATTTAGCGGCACATTTGTGCGCTAAGAACGATCCTGTACGTTTACATGACGAATAAACAAACTGACATCTGTTGACTGTCAAAAATAATCAGTATTACCGTGGAGAGCAAACCTTGTCAATAGCTGGACCGAGTGTGTTAGATCTACACCAATTCACGGCGTACACAATGGCTTCTTCCTTTCATGAAATCTGCAGGGTGTTGGTGAATGAGCCTAGAGCAAGCCTGATAAAGGTTTAACCCCTAGAATCCAATTCAACAGCAACAACAGCAGAGCAGACATGGTGCAACGCAGAAGTGTTCTATTTGGGTTCTAGAGGTCGCGGCTTTGTTTCTTGGTTCAGTTTTAGTGCAATGTCTCGATTAAGGATTGCACATGATATCAAATTGTATGCGTACTTCAGGGAGAAACAATAACAAAAAATGAAAGAATTTCTCTGCTTAGTGGGCTCTCTCCTTGGGAGTAATACACAAAAAAGATTTACATGTCTGTCAGTCAGGGAAGGGCAAGAATCCACAAGTGGCTCCGGAAGCGCCAGACGTGCCGGCTCTGCCGCGGGTGGCTCTGGCTGCAGCTGCTGCCAGGGATGCCAGTATGCCACGGCCGGAATGCCCGCCGCTGCCGCGACGGCCATCTCACGCTCTCGCAGGTGTAGTCCGCGTCTCTGTTTCGACGTCGGATTGTTAGGATTTGCAGAGTACAGATTATCCACACCGCGCTGAGTTGGACTTTTCAGGCAGCTCAATTTCTAGACGTGAAAATCTACAAGAAAATCGCAACCAGAAATGGTGCAAGAAAAAGACGAATTGTCCGGTTTTTCGTTGGTTTCGAGACAAACTCTTCTGGCTGCTGCATTACGATTGCATTATGAAAGACCATCAGACGAGAGGTTTCTTCTTCTTGCGAGAGTCAACTGATCTGATCGACACAGCAGAGCGCCGATTTGTAAGAAAACTTATCCGAGTGGCAGCCCAAACAAAGACAACCAGAGCATAAACAAACATCAGTCAATTTGTCAGTGGCCAGCCTACTTACAGTTTAGCTGCAACCTTGAGTTGCAACTTGCCACTAACTTCACA
Source organism: Avena insularis (assembly GCA_023614405.1). Classification (NCBI taxonomy): domain Eukaryota; kingdom Viridiplantae; phylum Streptophyta; class Magnoliopsida; order Poales; family Poaceae; genus Avena; species Avena insularis. Next base: position 84,691,507 of record CM042696.1, on the reverse strand, counting down.
ATTCTATGCCAAATTGTTCATACTATATATGAAAACTACAACCTTGATTTTTTCATGGTGCCACATGACAGGACTGCAGATCTACACACACAATTTCAGCGAGAAGGCAAGGCAGACGCTGCGCAACAATGAATTACCAAATCACACATTGTAAACTCAAGTCAGCGCTGTGTGTAGACAGCGATGAGTCTAAGCATCCTGAGGCATCTCATTCCTACCTAGCTAGCATGCTCTCCAGCAATCATATTCTTTCCCATTCACCGTCTAATTGTGGATAAATTTCCTTAGCAACCAATATGCTAACTTAGCAAGTTGTAGAACACACATATGTACCTTTTGGAAACACATGTCCTTATATAGCTAGTTGTGCATCATTTATTAATTCACCAACCACAAATTTGTTGTTGTTTGGGCTCCCGAGCTCCAGATCTCGGTATCTTATAAGAATCAAAATTATTAGTTTAAAAGTTCAAAAAAATGATATGGTACGTGCACATGGTATCTACATATATGGAGTGTTTATAGATAATACATTATATTGTATTATTGTATGCTAAACAAAAACTGTGGATCTTGAAAGGTAAAAGCGAACTCTCTTTTTTTAATATTTCTTTCTTTGTGCAGATCACATATGACTTGCTTCGGTACCCCCTCCCCACCACCAAGGGGAAATTTTGATTGGAAAACCAGCTTACCGGTCTAGACCGTTATTTATTTTTGTACCGGTATGCGTATCTAAGATGTTATGTACCTGTCGTGGATAGTGAAAAAAGATTTGCCGCTCCCACGTGCGGTTCTGAAGCAAATGTCGTTCCACGTTGCAACTCGATCGTCATCGATACCACCTGCGGCGTGCGCCTCCGATCTTGATCGAACCGTATCTCCTGGACAAACCGTAAGACGCAGACGGAAGGAGAACAAGAGGTGGCCTCCTCTCGTGTAGCCGCAGTAGATCGGAGAAGATTTGGGCGAGAAAGAGAATGGGGACGGAGATGACGAGGCCGACGGTTCCTTCATGTGGACCGACCGTTCGATCTCCGTATTTTACTCAGCAAAGTACGCATATATGGTCGCGCATACGGATTAAAACAAACTAACCGGATCCGGAACAAGCACGTAACCACCGAAAACCGGTTATTCCCTAAACGATTACCTATGGGGGGGGTACCAAAGCAAGAGTGATGAAAATATATTTCCTTGAAAATTTTGGTCATCCGTACTAGACATGTATATGTATTTCTATGGATTTTTTTCAGAATTTTTAGACCTAAAATAAACTTTTTGATTTGTTTCTAAAACATGGTCGTGTACCAAAAGGACATTTCTCATTTATAAAAGCTAAAACAGCCTACCAAAACATCCTACATTTTAGAACAGAGTTAATATTGAATGTCTATGGCCCACGCGTACTTATAAAGAAGCAAGTAAAAAAGAACGAAAACATGACACGCAGTCATGCAAACGGAGTTGACGTCGACGTGGCCGAGGAGATTGCAGCGGCCTAGATGAACTTCGAAGAGGTGGCGCCAATAGTAGTAGTTGTGCTTGGAAAGATCTAAAGTAATAGGGATAAAAAGGACTAACATCTTGAATTGTATCGGCATATTGGATGGTGGGTGGGGTGGGGATAGAGGTGGAGGTAGAGCAGAAGGATTGCGCCATAGCGGCGACGAGTTTGGAGGCGGCGAGCTTTGCACGCCGCTCGAAATAGCCGGGCGGCGGCGGTGGTGGCGGGGTGGGCGGCGACATGCCCTAAATCGGTTTAGTCTGATACTATGTAGAATAATATTTGTCTCTTAATTGATTGCATAGTTTGGAGATTACAAGGGGTATATATGAGGGGCCGATGGCTAACCCTAACTTAAATTACAAGCAAACTCTAAAATAAGTCGTAACGGACTCTTATTCTAACACACACCACGCTGAGTTGGACTTTTCAGGCAGCTCAATTTCTAGACGTGAAAATCTACAAGAAAATCGCAACCAGAAATGGTGCAAGAAAAAAACAAATTGTCCGGTTTTTCGTTGGTTTCGAGACAAACTCTTCTGGCTGCTGCATTACGATTGCATTGTGAAAGAACATCAGACGAGAGGTTTTTTCTTTGCGAGAGTCAACTGATCTGATCGACACAGCAGAGCGCCGTTTTGTAAGAAACCTTGTCTGAGTGACAGCCCAAACAAACACCACCAAAGCATAAAAACACATCAGTCAATTTGTCAGTGGCCAGCCTACTTACAGTTTAGCTGCAACCTTGAGTTGCAACTTGCCACTAACTTCACAATTCTATGCCAAATTGTTCATACTATATATGAAAACTACAACCTTGATTTTATCATGGTGCCACATGACAGGACTGCAGATCTACACACACAATTTCAGCGAGAAGGCAAGGCATACGCTGTGCAACAATGAATTACCAAAACACACATTGTAAACTCAAGCTACCACTGTGTGTAGACAGCGATGAGTCTAAGCATCCTGGGGCATCTCATTTCTACCTAGCCAGCATGCTCTCCAGCAATCATATTCTCTTCCAATCACCATCTAATTGTGGATAAATTTCTTGCAACCAGTATGCAAACATAGCAAGTTGTAGAACACACATACCGAGCCACACCTTTATGTGGCTTTGGAAAGACATATCCTTATATAGCTAGTTGTGCGTTGTTTAATATTTAACCAACCACAAATTTGTTGCATGCCTTTCTGTTTTGGCTCCCGAGCATCTCAGTATCTTAAAAGAATCAAAAGTACTAGTATTATTTTAGAAGTTCAAAAAATGATATGGTAGGCACACATGTATGGAGTGTTTATAGATAATATGTTATATTGTAGGTTAAACATAAACCGTGGATCTTGAAAGCTAAAAGCGAACTCATTTTCGTAAACTGAAACTTTGCATCGAACTGGTACGTAAGGGAGAGGCGAGAGAGGCTCTCCAAGGTGGCGGCTAATACCCATCTAGGGTTCCCTCCCTCCGTCGGCGAGGTCATCGGTGCGTCCCGTCTCCGGCAGCCAAAACACCTTGGAGAGCCTCCAAGGCCCTAAGGCTTGGTTTTTTGGTTCAGTTTTAGTGCAATGTCTCAATTAACAATTACACATGATATAAAATTGAACTACTTACTCCAGGGTGAAACAATCACAAAGAATGAAAGAATTTATGTGCTTAGTGGGTTCTCTCCTGGATAATACACAAAAAAGGTTTACATGTCTGTCAGGCAGGCCAGGGCAAGAATCCACAAGTGGCTCCGTAAGCGCCAGACGTGCCCGCTCTGCCACGGCGGGCTCTGGCCGCAGCTGCTGCCAGGGATGCCCGTAATGGTATGCCACGGCCAGAATGCCCGCCGATGCCGCGACAGCCATCTCACATTCTCACTACTGTAGTCCGCGTCTCTGTGTCGATATCTCGTAGGATTTGCAGAGTACAGATAGACACCATGCTCAGTTGGACTTATGGGCAGCTCAATTTGTAGAGGTGAAAATCCACAAGAAAATTGCAATCGGAGATGGTGCAAAAAAAACGAATTGTTCTGTTTTTCCTTGGTTTCGACACAAATTTTGCTGGCTGCTGTATTACGATTGCATTATGAAAGACCATCACACGAGAGGTTTCTTCTTCTTGCGAGAATCAACTGATCTGATCAAACAGTGCTAGGAGGAACTAGACACTTTTTTGATATAATAGAAACGGGTCGGACGTGAGAATTCCGAAAATTTGTCACTGATAGGGATCGAACTCCGGTCGATGGGAGGAACTAGACACTTTTTTGATATAGTAAAAACGGGTCGGCGTGAGAATTCCAAAAAATTGTCCCTGACAAGGATCGAACTCCGGTCGCTGGGATGCATCAACTGTGACCTAACCACTATGTTACATAATCGCGCAGCAAAAAGTAGATCAAACGAAGAACAAGAACACAGATTTTTACGTGGAAACCCTTGCGGGAAAAACCACGGAACGCACGACGGCGTATCACTATAATTGGGAGGAGTATTACAATACACGAGAGGACAAACCCTCTACGTGCTAACAATATGGTGGAACTCTCTCAATCTAATCTATGACTACCTGGCACTATATAAAAGGGCAAACAACTCTCTTTCTTGGCGGACATGAAATAGAGTTGTAGATGTGCTAGTCTAGCACGGTTGGCACACCGTAGTCCGTCAGGACTCCTCTGTAATACATAGGATTCGGATCATATTCAACAAACTCCACCTTGAGCCGAAATCTCTTATAAAAGTCATAGATAGTATTTAACTCCTCAATTAAAGTCATCACAAGTTAACCTTGTGCTTTGAAACTTCCATAGGACTAATAAACTTCTCACGAAGTCACATTGAGCAAATCAAACGGTAGGTCGTCCAAAAACAACATAGTTGTCAACAAAGCAGACATACGAACTTGGGTCTTCCATAATACCCGATAAAAGTCTGAGTCTATGTCACTGACCTTCAAAAGCTAAAATTGCTCAATCATCAAATGACATAAGTCATCATATCTCATGTGGTGCTTGAGCGAGTGCAAAGCTCATAGTGCAACATCTTGGTGCACATAACATTGTGAAGAACTCATCTCATGGAATCTAAACATGCTACAAATCAAAGAGCACAAACCTCGGCAAACAATACTCATGCAAGAGCATATGGTACGGAGGACATCTCGTACACTAAAAACTACCGTCTTGTAATGGTTAATAAAAAATCCATGATATGGTCAAGAACTGTTCATGTAGAACAAAGGTCGGATGTAGGAAACTTCTCAACATGCAACGGAGCTTAAACACTTCAATAGATCCCTCTTGAAAGAGCAAAGAAAACTAAACTAAATGTTGTAGTATCTAGCAGCAATAAATCTCCTCTTGCACCTCAAACTGATCCTCATCACGAACTTGAATAACAAAGACAAAAACCTTCACATGCATAACAGCAAAACTCTGGAGAGTAAAGAGTATATGCTAGCTACCAACAGGCTTAACAATCACCTCCTTCATATTTTTTTTATGATAACTGAATTGTGTTCATGTAATCGCAGCAATATAACACCTTGAATTTGCATCCATAATATCTCCCATATAAAAGCCATTGAATATGAACAATCATAAACTTACTTGAACTTTCAGCCTCCAAATAAGATAACCCAAATAACGAACGAGTCGTCATAAAACGCCGCAAGTAGAACCGCCATAATATTGAGTCCAAACTGTAGTCCAACTTGGATCTAACTCAACAAACTCCACCTTGAACTGAAAACTATCAAAACGATGATCATCTCAGCGGCAAATCATCAAACATAGGTGGCGCAGGTAGAACCGGTATTGAGACCGGAATAGAGCTTCGGTCAATGCTCGGAGCTAAAAAATAGACTGTTCACTTTGTCTGTGTCGACAGTAATATGCACTTGGGTGAATCATATGTATGATTTTGTATAGTCCATCTAATATGCACTCATCTCGATTTACTCACATTTGCAATAAGAGTTTCTAATAAGACCAAAACACAAACAACAAAATTTGCAATTACAAGAGAGATCATGCCATGAAGCAACCTACAAGAGGTTGGAAACAATATGTGTATGCATGAGTAAGGGATACTTGTTACTGAGATATAATTGGTAGGATGTAGAGGATAAGGATTTGTTAATCATCCTAGCTTGACTCCATTGGACATGTAGACACCACTTCTTCCTTATTTAAGAGACAAACATCCAATATATCACCAATATACCTAACACATATTAATAACAAAATGGTCCCAAAACATATTGGGTCCAAAGTAGTTAGTGCAACTACAATACATAGGAGAGACTCCATGAAAATATGTGCATATATATATATATATGAAATTGAATTTCATGCACAACTTAGCCGATGGGATTTGGTGGAGTTTCCCCTATATATTGGATCAAAGAAAGCAAGCATGCTATAATATAAACATGTAGTAAATATGCATGCATAAGGCTTTCAAGAACCAACAAGGGGATACAATTTGAACAAAAACACCAAGTAAATCGAGATGGCACACATAATAGTGTGACATGACAAAAGGTGTCCAAATTGCATCAAAGAACCAATTCAACACATGAATGATCACAAGTTTAACAAATGAACAAGACAAAAGTCAAAGAGCAAAAGATAGATAAAAACACAAATGTTCTAGGATTTATCTCATTTTAAAAGATCAAAACATGAAACAAGGAATGAGACAAAACCAACTCCCCCAAAGAGCAAGGTTCCAACAAATGAACCAAACTCTCCACACTTTTCATGATGGCACAAGATATAATAACAAAAAGATCGAACTACCAAGCACATGAAACATAATATGGATCAAACGATGCAACATAAAAAGGAGTGTTCTAGATAATATAGGAGAGCTCACCCATAAGTAGTACATTATATAGAATTTTTCTTTTGAATGAAAAATGCACACAAATGGGATCATCACTAGTACCTACATTAAATAAAACACAAGAGGATACCAATAAAATAAGAAGATCCATAAGAGACAAGGAAAGCTTGGAAGACAACACAAAACATTTTCTTAGCAAGATATAGAACAAAATTAAGCAAAGGACAAAGTGAATACGATCAATAAATTCTACCAAAAATCTAGTACTAATTGTCCAAGGACAAGAAGTATTGGGAATAATCTTCCCGAGGTAGTTCACAAGGATATCCAGGATCATATTCACACTAAGAAGCATATAACAAAGTATAAGAATTAAGCTTGATGCTTCAAAAGATATTCTTGGTAGCTTCCAATAGTCACACAATCACTAGTGATTAGAGTAACTTGACACCAATGGTTTCCATGTGGATATAGAGATAAAAATATGAGGAAACACATACCAAGAAACACTCTCACAAACAAGATCCAAAAGATGAGAAACAAAGGCATTGAACTTGTTTGAGCAAATGTGTCACATAGGAGCTAGATAATTATCAATATCAATTCTAAGTGACACAACCTCGAATTTTCACATTTTCTAGGCTTGTAATATGCACTAAGCATATGACTCCCCCATAATGTGATAAACAATAAATCTCAACACGAGGCAAAAGAATCCAAATAGAGATAATTAATGGACATTATAGAACTTAAATTTCTCATGAGAATCATACCACATAGAGACTAGATAATGTTGCTAAATCACTACTAAGTGGTATTCCTCATGTACACACATTTTTAGGATTGTGGAATGCCCAATCATAACACTCCCCCAAAATGGGATAGTCCATTAATCTCTCACGAGAACCAAAAAGATATCAATTGAATTCAATAATAGCTCCAAAACAAGAAACACATATACATGGTGTGCAAACCAACAAACACAAATTAACTTGATAAGTAAGTGGTAAGCACAGCATATACAAAAACATGCAAGGTACAAAACCAACACATGCACAAGGGGAAAGTAACTTTCAATGTAATGAGTTAAGAACATGTTACCGCAAGGAGGAACATTGGAAATATAATAGAGGCAATATAATCCACATTACTTGGCTTGAAAAATATAATAGATGAAGATCCCTCAATTCTTCATGATGAAACCAAGTCTACAATGTCGTCCAAAATCACCTATTGATCAAGTTTTGGCTTGTTGGTCCCCAACCAAGTTGGATCCTAAAAAGTTAGTCACAACAGGCTTGGAAACCCAAATGGTTATTTTCTTTACACCACATTGAGCACCAACCAAATTTGGCAAACACATTTCCAACCTCATCCTTACGAAGATAATAAGCATCATCAATCAAGATAGGGTTGGATGAGGAGATACCACTAGTGCATGCGGAAGAAATGTTCCCCTTCTCACGGCAAATGTAGCAAGTTCTTGTCTTGCTCGCTTTCTTCTTAGGTGATGCCACAACTTGAGAAAGAGCTCGATTAGTCCTCTTAGGAAGAGGCCCATCTACAACTTGAGGTAGATCTTGAGGCCACTTCCCTTATTGCTTCACACCAAGAGGCTTCTTCTTCAATGGGCAAGATCTAACATGATGCCCTTCTTTCTTCCACTTGAAGCAAATAATGTTGGCTGGTACTTCGCTTGATCTTGGCCATTCTTCTTATTTCCCTTGTGCTTCAACTTGTTAGTGGACTTGTTCTTGATATTGGAGTTGAATCCAAGTCCACTCTTGTCATTGGGGAATTTTGCACACTCAAGATGTGGTTGAGTGTGGCCTTCCCTTTATGACCCTTTTTCAAGTCATTCTTCAAAGAAGTGACTTGAGCCTTGAGCTCTTTAATTTCCTCTACATGGTTAGTGTGAACAATAATAGTAGTAGAGGAAGTAGAATTTTCGTTGTTAGAGCAACAAGGCATGGAATGCAATTCATCACAAGATATAGCATGGTCACTACTAGGAAACAGCCTATAGGTAGACAAGTTAATCTGTGGCGCATATGTAAATCCATGCGCCATAGAGACTTGTCAGTGGCGCACTAGGAAACATGCGCCACAGAAACCTAGAAGTTTTGTGGCGCATTTCATACAATATGCACCACAGAAGAATGGTGGGACCCGCTAGCCGGGTGGGCGATCAAGTTACATGGGCGCATAATGAGATATGCGCCACAGAAGTTGCCTCTTCTGTGGCGCATATTCCACTATGCGCCACAGAACTTGGAGGCGGTCCCCACCATAGATACTTTTTCACCCACGATCTATGGCACATGTGTGGATATGCTTCACAGATATGTTTCACTTATGTGGCGCATATCCTCACATGCGCCACAGTAACCTAACCCTGGGTCCCACCACTTTACCCTATACCATAAGTTCTGTGGCGCATATGGACTTATGTGCCACAGAAGTTTGATCATCTGTGGCGCATTTCCTCCATATGCGCCACAGATGAGGGCGTCCAGATCCATGTTAAAAAGGTGACAAAGCTCCCACCTTATCTATCCACCACCACCCATTTCACATCTCTTCCTTTCTACCTCCTCCCAACTCATCTTCCTCCTCCCTCACACCCTATTTTGCCCATAGTTTCTCCATTTTCTTGTAACTAAACCTACTTTAGTCCATAGATTGGTAAGTGGAAGCTTCCCTCCAACTTGTAGATCTAAAAGTTCCTTACTTTTCTCTCTCACATCTCTATTTGTTTACTAATTTCCTCTCCACCAACTTGTAGATCTATTTGTCCATACTCTCTCATCGTGCGGTCTCGTCTTGCTATTATTGTGTCTACTAGGTGAGTACTTGGCCATGAACATGTAGGTGAAGCTTGTCGCGCGGGCGGTATGTGTGCGATCCATGGCGAGACGATGCTTGTGTGGTGCATGAATGTTTGCAATGGGAGGAAGTTTTTTGTTGCTTGCTTGTTGTTGTTGTCCCAGTCGGTGTCGTTGCATGAATGTTTGCCGAAATGTTGATTCATTTCCATTTTGGCAAATTTTTGCACTACCCATATGTCATAATTTTAGGAAAGGCCATGCCGAATTTTTTCCAGCTAGCATTCATGCATGTGTGTGTTCATATGGTGTGGTTCTCACCTATACTCTCTGTTTTGACCGCTCAGGCAACCATGGTCCTCACGATGAGCGAAGGTCGAATTGCTAGGTACAAGAAAGACGCGAAGGAGGACATGATTCTGAACAACAAGATCATGATAAGATGTCCATGTCGAACATGCAAACTGCAGCGCTGGATTGACCCTGAATCTGGACAATTGGAGGGTCACCTGCTCATGCGTGGTTTCATGCGCGACCTCAATGAGGCGCCGGCAGGACATGGTGGTCACGAAGACGTGGGCGGGCGAGAAGACCAAGAGTCTACTGGGCATGATCATCATGACGAAGGAGATGTTGGCGGGCATGATCATCATGACGAAGGAGATGTCGCCGGGCATGATCATCATGGAGAAGGAGATGGCAACGGGCATGATCATCATGAAGAAGGAGAAGACGTGAACACACAGACGCTGCTAACTTCGGTCTTGTAGGACCCTCATGTTCAAGAACTGATCCTCAAGGAGCCGAGCAACAAAAGGTTGCAGCTAGAGAGAAAGCCAAGCTGGCCCAAATGGAGGTAGACGGGATGACTCCATTGTATCCTAGGTGTCGCCCTGAGGATACACGTTTGAGTGTAACTCTCAAGGCTCTGGAGATGAAGGCCGAACACAAATGGACCGATGTGAGCTTTAACGCAAACATGGAATACTGGCATGACCGACTTCCTAAGGGGAACACATTGCCAACAAGTATCGAGGAGGCCAAGAAAATCATGTGCCCTCTCGACCTACCACACATTAAATACCACGCATGCATCAATGATTGCGCACTTTATCGGAATGAGTACGCGGATAGAACCACATGTCCGGTGTGTGGCCAAGGACGGTACAAGAGAGGGAACAAGAAAGTTCCTCGAAAAGTGGTATGGTACTTTCCTATCACCCCGCGTCTGCAGCAATATTTCGTAGATCCTAAGGAATCAAAGCTCATGCAATGGCACGTGGAAAGAGAGAAGCCCGAAGATGATCCAGAGAAGGGCAAGATCCTAACACACGCTTCAGACACTAGCCAGTGGAATGCATTAGACATTGAGTTCGAAGAGTTCGGGGGCGATGCAAGGAACGCCAGGCTGGGTATGAGCACCGATGGACTCAATCCTTTTGGAAACCAGAGTAGCACGCATAGCACCTAGCCCGTGTTTGTATGGCCGTACAACCTCTCCCCGTGGCTATGCACAAAGCAAAGGTATGTACACATGAGAATTCTTATTCAGGGGCCAAAACAATCAGGTATCGATATGCATCTGTATCTCGGGCTATTGAGAGAGGAGTTAGCCAGCTTGTGGGAGACGCCGGCCCGTATGTGGGATGCCTACACTAAAGAATATTTCCATCTGAGAGCCGTGTTGCTCACGACCGTGCAGGACTATCCTAGTTACGCATATGTATCGGCCCAGGTGAACCACGGACACAATGCATGTGTCAAGTGCATGGATGAGACACCACATCTCCAGCTACCAAGGGATCCCGGGTCTTCGAAAACTGTGTTCCAAGGTACTCGGAAGTGGCTCCGCATGGATCACCCGTGGAGAAAACATGGTGACCTGTTCAATGGTAAGGACGAGCTCAAAAGAGCCCCGCATCCGAGGAGCGGCGAAGAAATCGAGGAGCTTTTGAATAATTGGGTAGATTGCCCTGCGCCTAGAAAAAACGACCGAGGACAAAGTCATTGCTAGGTGTATGGAAAGCAAGGTCTGTTTTCTGGGACCTGCCGTATTGGAAGGTCCTTCACACTCCCCATAGCCTCGATGTAATGCACATCACGAAGAACGTTACCGAGAGTCTACTTGGCACTCTACTGAACATGCCGGAGAGGACCAAGGATGGGCCGAAAGAAAGAAAGGACCTTAAATTGCTTGGCATCAAGAAAGATCTTGAGTACCCTGATAGTGATGATGATGATGATTATCATACGGAAGGGACTCAAGGTCGCCGCAAAAGAGTTAAGAAGAATGAGGTGGTGCTTTGTGCTGCATGCTTCACTCTGAGTCTGGAGGAGCTCGAGCAGTTTTTCAGGTGCCTCTTAGGAGTGAAAGTTCCTCATGGTTACTCGGGGAAGATAAGCAGATATCTGGACGTGGCGAAGAAGAGGTTCAGCGGTATGAAGTCTCACGACTGTCACGTGCTGATGATGCAGATACTCCCTGTTGTGATCCGTGGGATAATAGACGAGCATGTCCGTGAGACGTTGTTTGGCCTCTGACGAGGGTTTAACTCATCAATGCCCATTATTATGGACTTGGGTTTTGGAGAAGGAGGGAGCACTGGAGACATCTATCGGCTAGCAAACAAGCACACAGGGGACAAAGGATTTACCCAGGTGAGGCCTCGTAGAGGTCCCTATTCCTGCTTGTCTGCTCGTGGAATTATTGAAGGAATCGAAAGTTACAATGGTACGCAGATGTAATCTGGCGAAGGTTGTGGAAACTAGGGTTGCACGCGTCCTCCTCGCCGCCCCCTCCTAGCCTTTATATAGATAGGCTAGGTCTCGGGTAGCAGGTCGAGTCGGTTACAAGTTAGGGTTTTCCCCTTCAAACTTTCTATATTTAGCTTTGTCTTGATCTTCAAGCAATCGAGAGTCCGCAGGTTACTCGAGTCCTTCCATCTGGGCCTTGGTGACAGCGTGAGCCTATACGTATTTAGACCGTATATACCAAGCTCGAGTACCTGTAGGGTATACCCATGTCAGTAGCCCCCGAGTGTCTAGTGGAATCGCAGATTCGACTAGGGACTTTTTTGAAGTCTTTGAGTGCTTGAATGAGTACATTTTCGACTGCTTTTATTTATGTCATAGGGATTGTTGATATACGTGCCTGATGTAACCGAAGTATCGGTATCAGTTAACCACCTTAGGGTGAAACAACGCAATTTACTCAAATTCGAGTCCCCGGACTCGAATCCGGAAGAGTGCTGGTGTAATTCGACTCAGGCCGCGGAGGTCTTACAGGAGTCGAATTCCAGTTATATGGGTGTGAGCACTCGACGCGTCCGTCAAGGCATGTTCATCGTGCCTGCAGGCACGGATATATTTCTGGTAGTGCGCAGTTAAATGCGTTGCCAGGCCTTATTCAGGTCTTACCTTCACGCTATAAGCGCGGCATCCGAATTTTATCATCGCGGAGACGATTCGGGCGACCCAGGAGATGAAGTCTCTTTGTAGGGAAAATTATGAGGCGGTGTCGCCATGATCTGCGAGTGTGGATGTTATCAACACACAGTTTTTGTGCAAATAATCATAGGGTGCGCGGCCAGCGCTCCCTATGGGAGTAGCCCCTGAGTGCCTGGTTGAGTCGAAGACTCTGCCAGGGACTAAAGAACTTTTACGACTGTTGTCATCTTTGCTTGTTTGTTTCAGTCAAAGACTCAGGCAGGGATTAAAAGACTTTTGGCGACTGCTGTCGTCTTTTGCTTGCTTGTTTCAGTCGAAATTGTTTCCAGCGCTCCCTATGGGAGTAACCCATGTCCATAGTCGAATCATGATTTGAGTGGTTGGGTTTGATTGTGATTGCCTATATCCCTGTAGTAAGAAAAGAAAAAATCATAGGGTGCGCGGCCAGCGCTCCCTATGGGAGTAGCCCCCGAGTGCTTGGTGGAGTCGAAGACTCTAGCAAGGACTAAAGTAGCCTTTGATGACGTCAGTGCTAACGCTTGCATGACCTCAGTTGTCCGCGTGAGCGATTTTGACGGGACGTGACGAGCAGTGGGTCCCACTTTCTGACTTTGATTTGACTGTGCGCGCGTAATCTTATTATTAACTATGCCTCCTCGATTTCCACGCATAATGGGAGTAGTGGAGGGACGGTTTCGCGCTTCCTCTTCTCCACGTGTCGAGCGTGATGCACGCCACGTGTCTAGTAGGGTTTTTGTGAGCCGTTGGATTGCATCTCCTAGGGTTAAGTAGCGGTGCTACGGCGGTAATTTTCCATCTGCACTCTTTTCTTCCTCGCTGCCATCGCCATTGCTGCTGCTCATCTGCTTTTCCCTACGCTCATCTCCTCCTCAACTCTGGACCACCTCCGTTCGTTTCCAAGTTATTTTGTGCGCTCTCATCGCCACCGCGCAATGGGAAAGAAGAAAGGAGGCGTTGCCGCTGAAGCCGCGGCCACCGTTGCCACGACGAAGAAGAAGGGTGGCCCCGCTGCTACGGGCACCAGCAGCCGCCACGGCGGAAAGAAGGTCGCGGGTACCCGCGTGACCAATGGCGCATGGCGTCCTTCTATCATCAAGGTGTCGGATCTCCGTCTTCTTCGCCAAGACGGAGTTATTTCTGCAGCAGTCGCCGATTCACGCGTCCCCAGCGGTGAGACCATTCTTGTGCCTCCCGCTGGTTTTCGAGTGATGTTTCTTGCATTCGTCATTCGCGTCCTTTCTTTGCCTCTCTACCCCTTTCTTAGGGGTCTCCTTTGTTTCTACGGGCTCCAGCTCCATCAGCTGTCCCCAAACTCGATTCTCCACATCACCTGTTTCATTACTCTTTGCGAGTGCTGGCTCGGAATCGAGCCGTACTTTGGCCTTTTCAAGCGCTTGTTTAAATTGAAGCACCAGTCCACCTCTGGCTCTTTAGTTTATGACGTAGGTGGTTGCGGTATCCATGTCGACCCATCTGCCACCTACTTCGACATCAAGCTTACCAGGTCTGTCCAGGGATGGAGGGACAAATGGTTCTATGTCCGCGATCAGAAGGCCAAAGATGAGCACTTTGGACTTACGCCCTTCGATCCGGCAACTCCCTGCAAGAAGATGCGTTCTTGGAAGAACGTAGTTATGCCTGGCGAACTCGCGGAGACGGACATGATGTATTAGCGCGTCTGCGACCTCGAAAGTCGCATAGGCGCAGAAGAGGGAGGCTGCGCTCTTATCAGGACTTGGCTGCGCCGTCGCGTCTAGCCTCTCCAAGCTAGAGTCCATCCCATGTTTCAATGGAGTGGCCCTAATGATGCCACTCGCGTGTCTGCCGATGGCATGTCCGCGAGTGAGGTGGATAAGAGGATTCGACTGGTTATGAAGTGCACTGTTAAGGATGTGCTTCCAAGCGAACCAGTTGTTCCTCCTTTTGATGCTTCGAATCCTCCTCCCGAGGTATAGTTATGCTACGCAGTAGCTTATTTTCACGATTGCTTTTCTATTTGCTTACATGTTCTGTTTGTATGCAGGATTGGGCGGTGTCGCCTTGTATGCCTCCTCTTCCTGAGGGGGTTATTCCTTGTGAAGCTTTGAAAGAGGACGAGTCTGAGTCGACTGTCCCTTCTGATGTGGAAGAGGAAGCCCCCGAGTCCAAGAGTCCGGATACTCGCAAGCGTTCGCGTAGCGAGGACTCCGACGCGTCGACTCCTTCGACTCCAGGAGGTGCGGCTGTTGGCGCGGAGTCGCCAATTCCAGCCGTTCCTGTGAGGACTGTGGCACCGTCTTCTCGCAAGAAGATGCGATTGCCCAAGGAGTCTTTGTCGGAATCGGCGGCTGCCACGTTTGATCTTGACAACTTTAACTGGTAAGTTTGCTGGGTCATTCATTCTTTGCTGTTTTCTTCTTATTGGTTTTGTCCTGGAGTTTGCCCTTTTCTCAATGTGGACTTGGTCTTGTAGTCAAGAGGCGTCGTCATCTTCTGGCGACGTCGAGTTTTTGAAAGAATCAGGAGTCGCAACTTCAAGGGCCAAGGTAGAGGTCAAGCGCGCTCCTTCTCCTCTGGCGGCAGCGCACTCCGGGCACAATTCTTCGAGCTCTCCTCACGTAGGGGAGCATCGAATGGTTGCTCGGATGACGGTTCAGCAAACTTCTTCGGAGTCGCTAGAAGACCATGTAAGTATATCTTTCCTTCTTTTTTAATGTGGCAGTCAACGCCTTCTTCTGCCCTCTTCTGACTCCTTGTTTTGTGTGACAGCTCCTTGTAAAGGAAGCCGCGCAGGTGGCGGAGCAGGTGATGGCGATGGGTCGCCAGCATGCAATGTTGGAGACGCGTCATCGCGTGGTCGAAAGTGAGTGCTCTACACTTATTCTTTTCGTCTTCTCTCTGTTTTGATATAATCGACTGATAGCCAATTATTGACTACCATGTAGCCGAGCATAACACTTTACTGCGCAATGTCGCCACATTGGAGAAAACACTAGCCGCATCTGTGAAGGGGCGCGACGAGGCAATCGCGGCTCGTGATGATGCCCAGAAGCGCGAAGAGGATCTGCGCGCCTCCTTTGCGGCCAAGGAAAAGTTTTTCGAAGAGCAACTGTTCTCAGTCGCCAAGGCCCTCTCAGGTACCTTTACTGGTAGATATTTTATTGATGTTCCTCTCTGCATCTAGAGTCTTTGCCGGTGGCGCTATAGATTTCATCCATGTGTGGGTTTTCTGTACAGATGCTGGTGATTTGAGCTTTGACCCGCAAGCCCTTTGTCGCGATGACCCTCTGGCGGGCGCGGTGTCTGTGGTCGAGGATCGTAGCGCCGCTGTCCAAAATACGTTGTCCAAGGACAAGGTCACCCTTAGTCGCCTCTGGGAGGAGTTGATGCCGAAGGCGGAGCTAGTCGACAATGTGGAAGAGCTGGTGGAGTCGCTCGCCGGGGGTGTGCCTGCCACGTACAAGAACTCCCTCCACACGGCTGGCACGACCATGTCACTTGCCATGGTGCAAGCCCACAGAGTCGAAATGGATCCCTCTGCGGTGTCGAAGACGATGCCTGTTGGCGCGGATGGTCAGCAGGTAGTCTTCGCTCCCTTTGCGACTGCTTGCGCCAAATATGGCCATTCCTTGATAAATACTGTTGCCAAGTATTCGGAGGATCTCCAACGTGCGAAGAAGGCGGCGAAAGCTTCGGCCTCAGGGGCTGGCGGAAAGTCTGTGGCATCTGATATTGCCACGGACTTGATGAAGCCCTCGAAGCCGTCGAAGTCGAAGAAGCCAGCTGCTCCGTAGTTAACTTGTTGTAATAATTGCTCAGTTGCCCTTTTAGTCTAAGGACGTGCCTGCTGGCGAGTGTGTTTGTAAACACTTATGCTTATCTTGAATGCATTTGTTCCCCTTGCCTTTGTGTTGATTTGGTTGCCTTATTTTATTTTGTCTTGACTTGTGGTAGGGCACATCGAGTGGTCCTGTGGGGGAAAACCAGGATTTGCCATCTCTTGATGAGACAGTGGCACCACTGCGCTCCAGGGTAGCGGAGCTATCCTTGCTATCACGACTTCGTGATCGCGTGAAGCAGCTGGAGCGTGAGTTGCCCCTGATCCGTGGTAATGCGGACGTGTGGAAGTCGAAGGCAGAAAAATCCGCCGCCCGCGAGCAATATCTGCTTGGCGAGGTGACGCGGATGGGCGACCAGTTTAAGTGTTAGTTTGCTCGTCCTCATCTTTTCCTTTGTAGTTAGTCGCAATGGTACGTTGTACTCATGATGTTGGTGCTACTTCGTGTAGTTGTTAGCGCACGCCGTCCGCAGGAGGAGAGGGATAGGATTGCCATCCGCCTTCATGATCTCACCCAGGAGCAACTTCAAGAGAGTGGATACTTCTGGGTAGATCATGATCGTGGCGATCGCATTGGCGACTTCGCAGGATCGCGCTCATGAAAGTGCTGCTCTTCCTGAAGAAGTCGCAGTCGTGTTTGAAGAACATCTATCGGGTGATGTTCCCGTTGGATGACACTCCATCAAGCCTGCTGGCTCTCCTGGCCAAATTTCAAGATACGTCCGCGGTTCGCGAGTGCGTGAGGCAGCAGTTGGTGGCTGGTGCCAAGGCTGCGCTCTCGATGGTGCGTTTGCACAGGCCTGACATGGATGTCGCCGCCATTGCCTCTGGGCCACCGGCGCCACCAGCAGGATCTTCCTGGAATATGGTGCCGCATTATCAGGCGGTGGACCGCCCCACCGAGGAGATCGTCGACTTCTTCGAGGAACAAACTAATGTTCTTCTGTTGCAAGGGTAGTCAAATATGTATCCTGCACATAAGTGTACTTGTGTTGTAAAGTTCATATGTATTTGTAGATAATTTATTGTTGAATGTGTACAGACAGCTTTGTCAGCGTTAGGTGCGTTGCACTATGCGATTCCTTTTCGTTAGCCTGGCCTGTTGGGTCCGCAGCATAGAAAACAAAAAAATTCCTACGATGAGAACTATACGCCAAGATCTATCTACTAGATACAGAGCAATGGGTGGACATACATCCATGGAGAACTTACCCTCGAAGACAACGAGCTTTGTTAACTAGTAGGAACTCGTGGTTGATGTAGTCGTACACTTGCCGATCTCAAGATCGTGAGGAAGTCCGAGCGCCGCAACTCAGCAGCGCATCCGCACTCGCACACACGTTCAAGCCACCGGACAACCTCCACCTCCTCGCTCTAGCGATCTAGCGGAAGCAGCAACTCCTTCCAGACGAAATGCCACCGGGAACATGTATCTCGCTAATCCGAGACCATGGGGGAATAATTCTAGAGGGGGAGAGAGATCCTTCACAAGGAGGTGTAAGGGTGAAGGAGGGAATGGGTGGCCTTTTATAGGAGGAGGGGGGTGCCCCCTCTCTCCATGGCCGGTGCATGGGGGGGTGACCCCTCACCTCCCCCATTCATGTGGTGGTAACCCCTCCACATTAAAATGCCTCTTCACATTCCCTTTTAAAGTCTCCACTTTAAATGCATTAAATTTCTCCAAATTTAATGCTCTCTCATTTAATAAAACTCTTTTTATTAAATTTATTCAGAATTTTGTTAATTACTTTAATTAACAAACATTCACATATAGCCCCTTGCAATATTTCAATATCACATGCAGAACCACTTTTTGCAATTTCACCCAAAACAATTTCCGGTTTCTATTGAAACAATTCCTACGCTTTGCAATTCTTTCGTCTGAAACATATGTGCTCCAAAATGGTGTCCGGTAACTCTTAAGTGTGCCACCCTACGGTTCGCGAATAATGCAGACATGATCGAGACCCTTCTCCGATCAATAATCAGTAGCGGGACCTGGAGATCCGTACTGACTCCTACACATTCAACGATGACTCCTATGATCGTGAGAACCTTTAACGCTTGTAACTAAATCCCTTTGTCTCTTGATATATTACATGTCCGAGATTCGATCATCGGTATCTTCATACCTAGTTTGATCTCGTTACCGACATGCACTCTTTTCTCGTTCCCGTGATATAACATTCTAGTGATCACATCACTTGCTTGCAAGCTATCCTAATGTGATATCACCGAGAGGGCCCAAAGTATATCTATCCGTCATCTGAATTGACAAATTCCACTATTGATCCATGAGCCTCAACATAACACCTTCGTAGTACTTAACCCATCTTTATAGTCACCCTGTTACGGTGTGACGTTTGATGTTATCAAGATACTCTTCCGGTGTTAGCAATTAACATGATCTCATGGTCTAAGGATAAAGATTACTTCGTATGATGTTATAGCAATATAAACATAATGACTTGATCGTAATGCTATACTTCAGATGAATGTTCATCACATCATTTCACAAATGTGTGACCTTGTTATTAACAACATCCAATGTCCATGATCAGGAAACCTTGATCATCTTGTTAATCAACAAGCTAGTCTATAAGAGAGGCATAACTAGGAACCCTTTTTGTTTATTAAACACACATGTATTGATGTTTCCTATCAATACAATTATAGCATGCAAAATAAACATCTATCATATACAAGGAATACATAATAACAACGTTATTATTGCCTCTCAGGGCATATTTCCTTTACTCTCCCACTTGCACTAGAGACAATAATCTAGTTTATATAGTGATAAATCTAACACCCATGGAGTTCTGGTGTTGATCATGTTTTGACCTAGGGAGTACTTTAGTCAACGGATCTGCTACATTCAGGTCCTTGTGCACTTTACAAATCTTTATATCTCCATCCTTGACATGCTCGCGGATGGAGTGAAACCGGCGCTTAATATGTTTGGAATTCTTGTGAGACCTTGGTTCCTTGGCGTTGGCTATGGCTCCATTATTGTCACAATAGATCACCATTGGGTCCAACGCACTAGGAACCACACCTAGTTCCGTTATGAACTCCTTCATCCAAACCGCTTCCTGCGCTGCTTCTGAAGCAGCAACATATTCCGCCTCCGTTGTTGATCCAGCCACCACAGGTTGTTTGGAACTCCTCCGACTAACTGCTGCTCCGTTCAAGAGAAATACGTATCCGGATTGAGACTTAGAGTCATCTGGATCAGTGTCAAAGCTAGCATCGACATAACATTTAGCGACTAGCTCTTCTTCACCTCCATATACAAGAAAGATATCCTTAGTTCTTCTTAAGTACTTAAGGATATTCTTGACCGCTATCCAGTGTTCCGAACCTGGATCAGATTGGTACCTACCAGTCAAACTAATAGCATGTGCCACATCCGGTCTTGTACATAGCATGGCATACATTATAGAGCCTATGGCTGAGGCATAGGGGATCTTATCCATTATCTCTCTTTCTTCCGCCGTAGACGGACTTTGAGTCTTACTCAATGTCTTGCCTTGCAACATAAGTAAGAACCCCTTCTTACTTCCGTCCATATTAAACTTCTTTAATATCTTATCAAGGTATGTACTCTGCGATAGCCCAATTAGGCGTCTTGATCTATCTCTATAGATTTTAATGCCTAATATATATGAAGCTTCACCAATGTTCTTCATCGAAAATTTGCTGTTTAGATAACTTTTAACACAGTTTAAAAGATCTATATCATTTCCAATCAATAATATGTCATCCACATATAATATCAGAAATGCCACATTGCTCCCACTCACTTTCTTGTAAATACAAGCCTCTCCATAAGTTTGGACAAATCCAAACTCTTTGATCACCTCATCAAAGCGGAGATTCCAACTCCGGGATGCTTGCTTCAGTCCATAGATGGATCGCTGAAGTTTGCACACCTTATCAGCATCCTTAGGATCGACAAAACCCTTAGGTTGTTCATATACAACTCTTCTTCAATATTACCATTGAGGAACGCAGTTTTGACATCCATCTGCCATATTTCATAATCGAAATATGCAGCAATTGCTAACATAATCCTAACCGACTTAAGCATCGCTACGGGAGAGAATGTCTCATCGTAGTCAACTCCTTGAATTTGTCGAAAAACCCTTTGCGACAAGTCGAGCCTTATAGATGGTTACATTACCATCAGCATCAGTTTTTCTTTTGAAAATCCATTTATTCTCAACGGTCTTTCGATCGTGAGATAAGTCCACCAAGGTCCATGGATTTCGTACATGGATTCCATCTCGGATTTCATGGCTTCTAGCCATTTGTTGGAATCAGGGCTCATCATCGCTTCTTCATACGTCGCAGGGTCATCTATTTCATCAATCATGAAATTCATAATAGGATTGTCGTACAGTTCAGGAGTTGCATGTGTCCTGCTTGACCTGTGAGGTTCGGTAGTGTCCTCTTTCGAAGTTTCATGATCAATATCATTAGCTCTCTCTTCATTAGGTGAAGTCAACTCCGAAACAACTTCTGAGCTGCGCTACTCGCCATTTCATGACGAGAAGGTTCAATAACCTCTTCGAGTTCTACCTTCCGACTACTCACACCTTTCGCGAGAAACTCCTTCTCAAGAAAGGATCCATTCTTGGCAACAAAGACCTTGCCCTTGGATCTGTGATAGAAGGTATACCCAATCATTTCCTTAGGGTATCCTATGAAGACGCATTTTTCCGCTTTGGGTTCGAGTTTATCCGGTTGAAGTTTCTTCACATAAACATCGCATCCCCAAACTTTAAGAAATGACAGCTTAGGTTTGTTTCCAAACCATAATTCATACGGTGTCTTTTCAACGGATTTAGATGGTGCCCTATTTAAAGTGAATGCCACGGTTTCCAGTGCATAACCCCAAAATGACAGTGGCAAGTCAGTCAGAGACATCATAGATTGAACCATATCCAATAAAGTATGATTACGACGTTCTGACACACCATTACGTTGTGGTGTTCCGGCAGGCGTGAGTTGTGAAACTATTCCACAGTCTTTCATATGTGTGCTAAACTCGTAACTAAGATACTCTCCTCCACGGTCGGACCGCAGAAATTTGATCTTTTTGTTACGATGGTTTTCCACTTCATTCTGAAATTCTTTGAACCTTTCAAAGGTTTCAGACTTATGTTTCATCAAATAGATATACCCGTATCTACTCAAATCATCCGTGAAAGTAACAAAATAATGATATCCACCTCACGCCGACACACTCATTGGTCCACACACATCAGTATGTATGATTTCCAATAAATCTGTCGCCCGTTCCATTGAACCGGAAAACGGCGTTCTAGTCATCTTGCCCATAAGGCATGGCTCACATGTATCAAATGATTCAAAATCAAGTGATTCCAAAAGTCCATCAGAATGGAGTTTCTTCATGCGTTTAACGCCAATATGACCTAGACGGCAAAGTACATATATGTAGATATATCATTATCAAGTTTAATCCTTTTAGCATCAACATTGTGAATATGCGTAATACTACTATCGAGATCCAACAGAAATAAACCATTCAACACAGGTGCATGACCATAAAAGATATTATTCATATAAATCGAACAACCATTGTTTGCAGACTTAAACGAATAACCACTTTGCATCAAACACGGTCCGGATACAATGTTCATGCTTAGTTTGATCTCGTTACTGACATGCACTCTTTTCTCGTTCCCATGATATAACATTCTAGTGATCACATCACTTGCTTGTAAGCTATCCTAATGTGATATCACCGAGAGGGCCCAAAGTATATCTATCCGTCATCTGGATTGACAAATTCCACTCTTGATCCATGAGCCTCAACATAACACCTTCATAGTACTGAACCCATCTTTATAGTCACCCTATTACGGTGTGACGTTTGATGTTATCAAGATACTCTTCCGGTGTTAGCAATTAACATGATCTCATGGTCTAAGGATAAAGATTACTTCGTATGATGTTATAGCAATATAAACATAATGACTTGATCGTAATGCTATACTTCAGATGAATGTTCATCACATCATTTCACAAATGCTGTGACCTTGTTATTAACAACATCCAATGTCCATGATCAGGAAACCTTGATCATCTTGTTAATCAACAAGCTAGTCTATAAGAGAGGCATAACTAGGAACCCTTTTTGTTTATTAAAAACACATGTATTGATGTTTCCTATCAATACAATTATAGCATGCAAAATAAACATCTATCATATACAATGAATACATAATAACAACTTTATTATTGCCTCTTAGGGCATATTTCCTTCATGGCCATCCCTTTGTCAACCTGCCAGGCGCGTTGCGGCTGGGTTGAGTTTGCGTTAAGGGGTTCGATTGATGTGCCAGCTACTCAGGATATCGCGTTTATTGGTTCGAAGAACAGATGTAGGTAGGGTGGCGTAGCCCCCGAGTATAAAATTGACAAAAGTGAAAGAAAAACACAGAGTTTTGGGGCACTTAGCTTTTATTTATTTGAAGAGCAGTACGAGGTACAATGTGTGGCTAAGTAGCCTTGGCTGAGTAGCCTTATTTGCGATGTAAAAAGTAAAACAACTAGGGGTAGAAGCATCGTAGTTGTGCGACGTTCCAAGGGTTGGAGTATGCGACTCCTGTCTCTAAGTCTTGAAGGCGATAGGCGCCACCTGGGATTACTTCTGTAATCACGTACGGTCCTTCCCAGGGGGATTCGAGCTTGAGATGCCCCTGCTTCTTCAGTCGCAGGACCAGGTCACCTTCGACGAAGGATCTGGGGCGAAGCCTTCTACTGTGGTAGTTGCGCAGGTTCTGCTGGTAGATCGTGGATCTTTCTGCGGCGATTTCTCTTGCCTCGTCGAGGAGGTCGACGGAGTCTTAGAGTGCAAGAGAGGACTCTTGTTCGCTGTAAGCGACTACACGCGGCGGCTTGTACCTCACTTCGGTGGGTAGTACTGCTTCTGCTCCGTGCACCATAAAGAATGGCGTGTAGCCCGTGGCGCTGTTTGGAGTTGTACGTAGGCTCCAGAGTACGGATTGGAGCTCATCTAGCCAGCAACCTGCGGCTTGTTCGAGTGGTTGAAGGAGTCGCTTCTTGATGCTGCTGCAGACGAGCCCGTTTGCCTTTTCCACCTGACCGTTGGTCTATGGATGCGCGACTGAGGCGTATCTGATGTTGATCCCCAGGTTTCCACGGAATTCTTGGAACTCCTTGGATGTGAAGTTCGTCCTATTGTTAGTGATGATGCTGTGCGGTACGCCGAAGCGGTACACAATGGACTCAAAGAACTTGACCGCACTGTGGCCTGATTGTTTGGTCACTGGCGTGGCCTCAGTCCACTTGGTGAACTTGTCGACTGCGACCAAGAGGTAGACATAGCCTCCTTGCGAGGACCTTGGGAGCTTGCCCACCATGTCGAGCCCCCATTGTGCGAAGGGCCAGGCCAATGGAATAGGCCGTAGTTCTGCGCCTGGTGCATGTGGCTTGTCCGTGAATCGCTGACAAGCATTGCACTTTTGGACTATGTCCTTGGCGTCGCGCATGGCCGTGGGCCAGTAAAATCTAGCTCGTAGAGCTTTGGCAACGAGGGCGCGACTGCCGGCGTGGTGCCCGCAGGTCCCTTCATGGATGTCGAGGAGGACTGCTCTTCCATCGGCCAGGGAGACGCATCGTTGTAGCACTCCTGTGATGCTGCGTTTATACAGTTCGCCGTTGAGAACGGCGAATGCCTTGGAGCGCCGGGCGATGTGCCATGCATCTGTCGGATTGTCCGATAGTCTCTTGCTGAGGAGGTACGTAATGTACGGCTGCGTCCAAGATTGTTCGATCATCATGACGCTCATTGGTTCCTCGAGTCCTATGCCCAGCTCCAAGTCATCGAGTGCCATTGGCTCATTGGGTGGTGTAGCCCCCGAGTCCGTTGCTGCGCTTGTTTTCTTCTCTGCGGCCTTTGGCTTGATGGAGTGTTCGCATATGCGCTCGAGAAATACCCCAGGTGGTATGGGGGCACAGGTAGAGCCTATGTTGGCGAGTGTTTCCGCCTCCTCGTTGCTTTCATGACCTATGTGTCGCAACTCGCAACCATCAAAGTCTCCTTCGAGTGTGTCGTAGAGGTCGCGGTACGCGATCATGTTGTCGTTCAGTGCGTCACACTCGTGCATTGTTTGATTGACGACCAACTTGGAGTCGCCATATATGATGAGCCTTTTGGCGCCACAGGCTTTTGCCATCCTCATCCCATGTAATAGGGCCTCGTATTCAGCCTTGTTGTTTGAGGCTTTGAACTACATTCGCAGGATATATTTCAGCTTGTCCCCTCGAGGTGATGTCAATATGACACCTGCGCCTGCTCCATCTTTCCGTTTGGACCCATCGAAGTGCATTGTCCAGAGGTAGGACATATCTGGCTTCTCCAGGAGTTGGTTCTCCATCCAGTGCACGAGGAAGTCAGGGAGCACTTGCGACTTGATGGCGTCCCACTTTTCGTATGTGATGTCTCGTGGAGACAGCTCTATTCCCCAAAGCGCGACTCGCCCCGTGGCGTCAGGGTTATTGAGGATATGCCCCAACGGGGCGTCGTTGACTACCACGATTGGGTGTTCCTGGAAGTAGTGGCGCAGTCGCCGGGCGGTCATAAAGACGCCGTACGCCAGCTTCTGGTAGTGCGGGTACCGCTGGTTTGTTGGCGTGAGGACCTCGTTGAGGTAGTATACTGGGCGTTGTACACCGTGGACTTTGTTTTCCTCGGCTCGCTCGACGACGAGCACCGTGCTCACCACCTGGTTGGTGGCAGAGATGTACAGCAACAGTGGTTCCCTTTCTCGTGGAGTCACCAGTACCGGCGAAGTGGATAGCAAGAGCTTGAGATCTTCAAATGCTTCTTGTGCTTCATTGGTCCACTCGAATTTTTTGGTTTTGTGGAGGAGCTGGTAGAAGGGCAGTGCCTTTTCACCCATCCGACTGATAAATCGACTGAGGGTCGTGATTCGTCCGGCCAGTTGCTGGACGCCTCTTATGTTCTTCGGCTTCTCCATGGCCAGTATGGCTTTTATCATCTTTGGGTTCGCCTCGATCTCCCTCGCGGAGATGAGGTATCCGAGTAGCTGCCCAGGTGGTACGCTGAAGGCGCATTTGTCTGGATTGAGCTTGATCCGGTAGCGATCGAGGTTGGCGAAGGTTTCGTGCAAATCATCAATTAGAGAGGCTTCCTCTTTGGTCTTGATTACTATGTCGTCGACATAGACTTGGATGTTGCGACCTAGTTGTTCCTTGAGGCAAGCCTGCATGCATCGCTGGTAGGTGGCTCCCGCGTTTTTTAGCCCGAAGGGCATTGTGTTGTAGCAGAACACACCAAAGGGCGTTGTGAACGCGGTCTTCTCCTGGTCTTCCTCCTTCATTCGAATTTGGTTATAGCCTGAGTAGGCATCAAGGAAGCAGAGGCGCTCGCATCCAGCGGTGGAGTCGATGATTTGATCGATCCGTGGTAGCGGGAAGTGATCTTTTAGGCAGTGCTTGCTTAAAGAAGTGAAGTCCACGCACATCCGTAGGATATCTGTGTCCTTTTTTGTCACCAGCACCGTATTGGCGAGCCAAGTGCTTTCCTTGATCTCGCGTATGAATTTGGCCTCGAGGAGTCTGTTGATCTCCTTTCCGACTGCCTGCGCTCGTGGCTCAGACAGTTGCCCGATTGTTTGCTCGACTGGCCTTGCGTCGGGGTTGACGTTGAGTGCGTGCTCGGCGAATTCTCTGGGAACTCCTAGCATGTCCGCAGGACACCAGGCAAAAATTTCCCAGTGCTCATGGAGGAATTCGACGAGCGCGAGTTCCTATGCGGGACTCAAGTTGTTGGCGATGAGGGCCGTTTTGGCGGGATATGATGGATGGACCTGCACCTTCTTTGTGTGCATAGATGAGTCGAAGGAGAGATCAGGTGATCTTGGCCTACTCAGGGGAGGCAGACTGTTGTATGTCGTCTCTTTCAGTCTTGCGAGTTCCTCCTGCATGCTAAAGGACTGGGAGATTCTGTTGAATTCCCTGTCGCAAGCGTCAGATCGCTCGAAGTTCCCGTTGATTGTTATGATGTTGTTGGGACCTGGCATTTTCATCTGCAGGTAGGCGTAGTGGGGTACTGCCATGAACCTGGCGAATGCGACGCACCCAAGGATGCAATGGTATTGTGAGGGCCAGTCGACGACCTCAAAGTCGATGCGCTTGCGCCGGAAGTTCTTCGACGTGCCAAAGATGACGTCCAGGTTGATTTTGCCCAGGGGGTATACGCCTTTCCCTGGGACGATGCCGTGGAACGTTGTGTCTGATGCCTCCAAGTAGGTTAGAGGGATCCTCATTGCTCGCAAGGTACTCGCGAATATGAGGTTGATGCCGCTTCCGCTGTCCATGAAGATGCGACTCATGTCGAAGCCTCCAATTTGCGCCTCGAGTACGAGGGGGCAATGACCTGGGCGAGGTATTTGGGGCGGGTGGTCGTGTTTATCGAAGGTAATGCACGACTCACTGCCACTGAGGTACTTAGTGGTGGATGGTGGCGAGTGCATGGCCAAGTTGACTTGGCGAGTGATGGCCTTCTGCACCCTATTGGAGGGGCGCCCCTTTTGGATCATCATGGTACCCATGGCCCGTGGGTATGGTTCGCCTCCGTGGTGCTGGTCCGGTGCAGCTCTGCTCGGGGGTGGCCCAGGAGGTGGTGGTGGTGCGCCATGTGCCACGGCGCCTGGAGCGGCTCCGTAGCCTCTTTCGACTGCATTGCGGTTCATCCAAACCAATCCCTCGTGTAGCTTGAGCAACTCGCGACAGTCCTTGAGGAGGTGGCTCGACTTTCTCTTGCCATCATGCTTGTCGATGTAGAAGTGCACCGTGCATGGTTTGGACAGTTTGTCTTCGATGGAGGTCGCATGTGCTTCATCGCGAGTGCGGCGTTGCCATACTTGCGTGGTTTTCCCGGAGTCACGGTATCCGCCGTTGCGGTATCCGTTGTTGCGGTTATCGTCATGTCTATTGGCGTAGCCAGCTGCGACCATGTTGACGTCATCGCGATCGTCATAGACGCGCATGCGACACTTACTCCGGCGGTCACGTCTTCGTTAGAGTTCTGCTTCCTCGTCAGAGTGAAC
Organism: Avena insularis; assembly: GCA_023614405.1. Lineage (NCBI taxonomy): Eukaryota > Viridiplantae > Streptophyta > Magnoliopsida > Poales > Poaceae > Avena > Avena insularis. The sequence goes on along the minus strand of CM042696.1, from coordinate 84,663,916 downwards.
GCGATTCTTCACCGAATCTTCTCCATCGGCCCACCGATTCGCGATCTCCATCAGGTGGTCGATGGTCTGGGGCTTTGAGCGGCCTAGCTCCTCCCTGAGTTCCATGCGGCGAACACCACCGTGGAATGCATCAATCGCGCGGTCTTCCGAGATGTTCTCCGCGGAGTTCTTGATGATGGACCACCTTTGGATGTAAGAGCACAGCGATTCTCCAGATCTTTGCTGGCAGCATCTCAGTTCTTTGATTGAGGCGGGGCGTTTATACGTGCCCTTAAAGTAGCGCACGAAGCTGTAGACTAGCTCATCCCAACTGCGAATGGATCCGCGTGGGAGGTTATTGAGCCATGCCCGGGCGGCGCCCTGCAGCTGTAGCTGCAAGCATTGCATGGCGATTTGATCGCTTCCATGTAGCCTGACGGAGGAATTGTGATCCTCCAGCCAGATCTTGGGGTCCTGCAGACCATCAAATTCCGGGTTCTCTGATGGGAGTTTAAACCCTTTAGGCATTCGCTTTTTCCTGATGGATCTGTTGAAGCATCTGGCGCCGCAGAGCTCCCCATGCTCTTCCGAATCAGTCGACCGAGCACGTCGTGCCCTTGACTTGTTGATCTTACGCTGCGTGAGTTTATCGCGTGCATCGTAGTCGCGATCGTGTCGCCATGAGCGGCGGCATCGAGACAGGCCGTGACTGTCATCGCTGGACGAGGGCGAGGAGTAGTGCTTTGCCCTTTTTTGGGTCTGGTACCGGTTCCTTGTCGAGGGCGGCCTCGATTAGCCCCAGGCCCGCGATTGTAGATTGGTGCATGGCCGTTCGGGGATCTCCAGCTGGCGGCTGGTTATTGAGGAGGTACATGGTGGCTACTGTTACCGCGGCCTGCGGTGTCCTGGGAACCACGTTGCCTCTCGTGTCGACCATCATAGAACCAAAGTCGAGGACTTTCGCGACATCTATGCGCTCTTGTTCGGTGAGGTGAGCCATCCATGACTGCCTCTTCTTGGCGAGGTACTCGTTGCCTCTTGAGGAGGATCCTCCGTAGGAGGAGAGCCTAGCGCGACGAAGGCTTGATTCGTCCGCTGCCTTTTTACGCGCCTTAAGTTGCGCGATTGCTTGTTTTTGGCGCTTGAACTCCTCTTTTAGGAGCCAGTGGTAGCCCATCAGCAGTTCCTGCGGGGACCCGAAGGGTAGAGGGGCACCTCGTAGGGCTTCGCGGCAGTGATCCCACTCTTGCTCGTTGAGCCTGATTACGACGCGTTCGCCGGTTTTCTCGTTGATCATGCTAGGAGATTCGACTGCTCCTCCGTTGCCACCGTTACCGCCATTGCCACCGTTGCCGCCGTTGGGTGGGTCGGTGCCGTTGCCGGTGTTACCACCGTTGCCGCGATTGGGTGGATCGGTGCCGTTGCCGGTGTTGCCACTGTTACCGCGATTGGCGGAGGTGTCGCCCACATTGATGACGGTGCACATGAAGTGATTAGGGAAGCTGTTGCTTCCACAACTTTCAGATCCGAAACCGTAGGTTCCATCTTCAGTGGCCAGATTGCTTCGATCAGAGTCGCGACTGCTGTCGCTGACCGTGTTCTCGACTGCCACCGGAGCGTTGAGCTTGCTAAGGGTGCCAATCAATGGAGGGAACCATGATGCCGGGGCAATCGCCGGTGTTGTCGGCTGATCAGGCATGTGAAGCGTGCCCATCTGACCAACTTGGAAGCGTAAGATCCCAATTGCCCGGCTGACTCCATCGCCCACGGACTCGAAGGCCGGGCGAGTGGCCGGCGTGTGGACGGTGAAGTCGAAGGCGCCGAAGAGCTGGCGGATCTCCGCTGTTGCGGAGTTGTAGATCATAGTTGATGGGGCCGAAGAAGCCGCAACATCAGCACTCCCAAGTCCCACAGACGGCGCCAATTGACGAGGGTTTAACTCATCAATGCCCATTGTTATGGACTTGGGTTTTGGAGAAGGAGGGAGCGCTGGAGACATCTATCGGCTAGCAAACAAGCACACAGGGGACAAAGGATTTACCCAGGTTCACGCCTCGTAGAGGTCCCTACTCCTGCTTGTCTGCTCGTGGAATTATTGAAGGAGTCGAAAGTTACAATGGTGCACAGATGTAATCTGGCGAAGGTTGTGGAAACTAGGTTATGCTGCCCTTCCTCGCCCCCTCCTAGCCTTTATATAGATAGGCTAGGTCTCGGGTAGCAGGTCGAGTCGGTTACAAGTTAGGGTTTTCCCCTTCAAACTTTCTATCTTTAGCTTTTTCTTGATCTTCAAGCAATCGAGAGTCTGCAGGTTACTCGAGTCCTTCCATCTGGGCCTTGGCGACACCGTGGGCCTATACGTATTTGGACCGTATATACCAAGCTCGAGTACATGTAGGGTATACCCATGTCAGCCTCTATAACTGACAGGGGTTTAACTCATCAATGCCCATTGTTACGGACTTGGGTTTTGGAGAAGGAGGGAGCACTGGAGACATCTATCGGCTAGCAAACAAGCACACATGGGACTCAAAGATTTACCCAGGTTCAGGCCTCGCAGAGGTCCCTACTCCTGCTTGTCTGCTCGTGGAATTATTGAAGGAATCGAAGATTACAATGGTGCGCAGATGCAATATGGCGAGGGTTGTGGAAACTAGGGTTGCATGTGTCCTCCTCGCTGCCCCCTCCTAGCCTTTATATAGGTAGGCTAGGTCTCGGGTAGCAGGTCGAGTCGGTTACAAGTTAGGGTTTTTCCCCTTCAAACTTTCTATCTTTAGCTTCTTCTTGTTCTTCAAGCAATCGAGAGTCCGTAGGTTACTCGAGTCCTTCTTTTGAACCTTGGCGACACCGTGGGCCTTTACGTATTTAGGCCGTATATACCAAGCTCGAGTACCTGTAGGGTATACCCATGTTAGTAGCCCCTGAGTGTCCAGTGGAATTGCAGATTCGACTGGGGAGTTTTTGAAGTCTTTCAAGTGCATGAATGAGTATATTTTTGACTGCTTTGTTTGTGGCATAAGGATTGTTGATGTACGTGCCTGATTTATCCGATGTATCGGTATCAGTTAACCACCTTAGGGTGAAACAACGCAATCTACTTGAACTCAAGTCCCCGGACTCGAATCCGGAAAAGTGCTGGTGTAATTCGACTCAAGCCGTGGAGGTCTTACAGGAGTCGAATTCCAGTATATGGGTGTGAGCACTCGACGCGTCCGTCAAGGCATGTTCATCGTACCTGTAGGCACGGATACATTTCTGGTAGTGCGCAGCTAATGCGTTGCCAGGTCTTATTCAGGTCTTACCTTCACGATGTAAGCGCGACATCCGAATTTTACCATCGCAGAGACGATTCGGGCGACCCAGGAGACGCAGTCTCTTTGTAGGGAAGAATTATGAGGCGGTGTAGCCATGAGCTTCGAGTGTGGATGTTATCAACACACAGTTTTTTGTACAAATAATCATAGGGTGCACGACCAGCGCTCCCTATGGGAGTAGCCCCCGAGTGCCTGGTTAAGTCGAAGACTCAGGCAGGGACTAAAGAACTTTTTCCGACTGCTATGGTTTTTTGTTTGCTTGTTTCAGTCAAATTTGTTTCCGACGCTCCCTATGGGAGTAATCCATGTCCATAGTCGAACCATATTTCGAGTGATTGGGTTTGCTTTTGATTGTCCATGTTCCTATAAAAAGAAGAGAAAAATCATAGGGTGCGCGACCAGCGCTCCCTATGGGAGTAGCCCCCGAGTGCTTGGTGGAGTCGAAGACTCGAGCAAGGACTAAAGTAATCAAAGTCTTATGCTGCGTAGCTTTGATGACGTCAGTGTTGACGATTTCATGACCTCAGTTGCCTGCGTGAGCGAGTTTGACGGGACGTGACGAGCAGTGGGTCCTGCTCTCTGACTTTGATTTGACTGGGCATGCGTAATCTTTATTTTAACCGTGCTTCCTCGATTTCCGTGCGTAATGGGAGCAGTGGAGGGACGGTTCGCGTTTCCACTCCTCCACGTGTCTAGCACGATGTTTGCCACGCGTCCAGTAGGGTTTTTATGAGCCGTTGGATTGCATCTTCCAGGGGTTAAGTAGTGGTGTTGCGACGGTAATTTCTCATATGCTCTCATTCATCCTTTGCTTTCATCGCCATTGCCGCTACTCCTTTTATTTCTCTACGCTCGTTTCTTCCACGACGCTGGACCAGCTCCGCTCGTTTCCGAGCTACTTCCTTTGATCGCATCGCCGCTGCGCAATGAGGAAGAAGAAGGGAGGTGCTGCGGCTGATTCCGTGGCTACCGCTGTTGCAGCGAAGAAGAAAGGCGGTTCCGCCGCTGCGGGCACCAGCGCCGCTGTCGGCGGGAAGAAGAAGGGCACGAGCATCCTGTCACGAATGGCGTGTGGCATCCCTCCATCATCAAGTCATCAGATCTCTATCTTCTTCGCCAAGATGGAGTGTTGTCCGATGCAGTCGCCGATGCGCGCGTCCCCGGCGGTGAGACAATTCCTTCTCCTCCCGCTGGTTTTCGAGTGATGTTTTTGGCATTCATCAATCGCGGTCTCTCCTTGCCCCTTCACCCCTTTTTTAGGGGCATCCTTTGTTTCTATGGGATTCAGCTCCATTAGTTGTCCCCGAACTCTATCCTCCATATCTCTTGCTTCATCACCCTCTACGAGTGCTGGCTCGGAATCGAGCTGCACTTCGGCCTCTTCAAGCGCCTCTTCAAGTTGAAGCGCCAATCTGCTTCTGGCTCCTTAGTATATGATGTAGGTGGTTGCGGAATTCACATCGACCCACCCGCCACCTATTTCGATATCAAGATCACAGCGTCCATCCAAGGGTGGAGGGACAAGTGGTTCTACGTTCGCGACCAGAAGGCCGACGGAGACCACTTCGGACACGCGCCCTTCGCCCCTGTGACGCCGTGCAAGAGGAGGCGCTCCTGGAAGAATGTAGTCATGCCTGGCGAATCCGCGGAGACAGATGTGCTGTACGAGCGTGTCTGCGACCTCGAGAGTCGCATATGCAAAGAAGAGGGAGGCTGCGCCCTCATTTGCACATGGCTGCGCCGTCGCGTCCAGCCCCTGCAGGCCAGAGTCCACCCCATGTTTCAGTGGACTGGCGCTGACGATGTCACTCGCATGTCTGCTGATGGCATGTCTGCGAGTGAGGTGGACAAAAGGGTTCGATTGGTCATCAAGTACATCGTCAAGGATGTGCTCCCCAGTGAGCCAGTTGTTCCTCTGTTTGATGCTGCTAACCCTCCTCCCGAGGTATAGTTGTGCTACGCAGTAGCTTAGTTCGTCGATTGCTTCTCTGCTGTTTTACTTGCTTTTTGCTGAATTTGTTGCATGTATGCAGGATTGGGCAGTGTCACCTTGTATGCCCCCTCTTCCTGAGGGGATTATCCCTCGCGAAGCCTTGGAAGAGGACGAGTCGAAGTCGACCGTCCCATCTGATGTGGAGGAGGAAGCCCCCGAGTCCGGTAGTCCGGATACTCGCAAGCGTTCGCGCAGCAAGGATTCCGATGCGTCGTCTCCTTCGACTCCGGAAGGTGCAGGTGTTGGTGCGGAGTCGCCGATCCCTACCATTCCTATGAGCGCCATGGCACCATCCTCTCGCAAGAAGATGCGATTGCCCAAGGAGTCCTCGTCAGAGTCGGGGGAGGCCACTTTTGACTTTGACAAGTTTGATTGGTAAGTTTTCTAGTTGACTTGTTCTTCTCTGTTTTGCCCTTGTTGGCTCGTCTCTAGGTTTGCCCTTTCTTGATGTGGATTTTGTCTTGCAGTCAAGGGGCGTCGTCATCTTCTGGCGACGTCCATTTTTTGAAAGAATCACAAGTCGCGACCTCAAAGGCCAAGAAAGAGGTCAAGCGTGCTCCTTCCCCTCCATTGGCGGCCCACTCCAGGCACAACTCTTCCAGTTCTCCTCATGCAGGGGAGCATCGAATGGTTGCCCGGATGACTGCGCACCAAACGACTTCAGAGTCATTGGAGGATCACGTAAGTGTAGGATTTTCTTCTTTTTGATGTTGCAATCGATGGCTGCTGTTGATCCTTTTTGTTATGCGATAGCTCCTTGTGAAGGAGGCCACGCACTTGGCGGAGCAAGTGCTTGCGATGGGCCGCCAGCATGCGATGCTGGAGACGCGTCATCGGATGGTTGAGAGTGAGTGTCCTGCACTACTTCTTCTTCTTCTCCTTTTTATATGGTCGACTGATAGTCAATCCCTTTTGTTTTGTAGCTGAACATAACGCCCTCCTGTGCAACGCTGCCACCATGGAGAAAACCCCACCGCGGCTGTGAAGGGTCACGATGAGGCAATCGCGGGGCGTGACGAGGCGCAAAGGCGCGAAGAGGATATGCGTGCCTCCTTCGCAGCCAGGGAGAAGTTGTTCGAAGAATAGCTTTTCTCGATTGCCAAGGCCCTCTCAGGTACTTTGCTTTGGATATCGTTATCCTTCTCGGCTCGACTTTTTGCTGTTGGCGTTGATGCTTTGTCCATGTGCAGATTTATGTACAGATGCTGGCGATTTGAGCTTCGACCCGCAGGCCCTTCGTCGCGATGATGCTCTGGCGGGTGCGTTGTCGGCAGTCGAAGACCATAGCACTGTCATCCAGGATACGCTCTCCAAGGCCAAGGGCACTCTCAGTCGCCTCCAGGAGGAGCTGATGTCCAAGGCGGAGCTAATCGAGAACATAGACGAGCTGGTGGAGTCACTCGCCGGGGGTGTGCCTTCCAGCTACAAGAACTCACTCCGCACGGCTGGTGCGTCCATGTCGCTTGCCTTGGTGCAGGCCCACGGAGTCGAGATTGACCCTGCCGCGGTGTCGAAGACGATGCCTGTTAGCGCGGACGGCCAATAGGTAGTCTTCGCTCCTTTCATGACTGCCTGTGGCAAATATGGGACTCAGTTGATAAACACTGTTGCGAAGTATTCTGAGGAGCTGCAACGCGCCAAGAAGGCGGCGAAAGCTGCGGCATCAGGGGCTGGCGGAAAGTCAGTGGCATCTGACACTGCGACGGACTCGATGAAGCCCCCGAAGCCGTCGAAGAAGTCAATCGCTCCTTAGTAGCTTTGTAATAGTTAACTAGTTTATGTCCTTTGTTAAGAACATGCCTGCTGGCGAGTGTATCTGCTGATACTTTTGCTAGTCTTGAATGCACTTGAATCTTTTATCTTTGTGTTGATTTGGTCGTCTTATTTGTTTCTATCTTAACTTGTGGTAGGGTTCATCAAGTGATCCTTTGAGGGAAACTCAGGACTCGCCGCCTCTTGATGATACTTTGGCACCGCCGCGCTCCAGGGTAGATGAGTTGTCGCTGCTTTCGCGACTGCGTGACCGCGTGAAGCAGCTGGAGCATGAGTTACCCGTGCTCCGCGGTAACGCGGATGTATGGAAGTCGAAGGCGGAGAAAGCCGCCGCCCGAGAGCAGTATCTGCTTGGCGAGGTGACGCAGCTGGGCGACCAATTCAAGTGTTAGTTTGTTTGCTCTTATCTTTTCCTTGTAGTCACTCGCGATGGTGCGCTGTACTTATGCTGTTGCTGCTTCATGTAATTGTCAGTGCGCGTCATCCGCAGGATGAAAAGGATAGAATTACCATTCGTATGCATGATCTTACCCCAGGAGCAACTTCAAGAGAGTGGATACTTTTGGGTAGATCATGATCGTGCGATTGCGCTGGCGACCCTGCAGGATCGCGCGTCGCAAGTGCTGCACTTTCTGAGGAAGTCACAGTCCTGCTTGAAGAACATTTATCGGACGATGTTTCCACTGGATATTACTCCATCAAGCTTGCTGGCCCTCCTTGCCAAGTTTCAAGATCTGACCGCGGTTCGTGAGTGCGTGAGGCAATAGTTGGTGGCTGGTGCCAAGTCAACTTGGCCTGTCAGGTGCGTTGCAGCTGGGTTGATGTTGTGTCAAGGGTTTCGATTGATGTGCCAGCTACTCAGGATATCGCGTTTTGGTTCGTAGAACAGATGTATATAGGGTGGCACAGCCCCCGAGTAGATAAATTGGAAAAATAAAGGAGAACACAAAGTTTTTGGGGTACTTAGCTTTATTTATTCGAAGGACAGTACGAAGTACAATGTGTGGCTAAGTAGCCTTGGCTGAGTGCCTTATTTGTGGTCTAAGAGTAAAAACGACTAAGGGTAGAAGCGTCGCAGTTGTGCGATGTTCTAGGGGTTGGAGTATGCGACTCCTGTCTCTAAATTTTGAAGGCGATAGGCGCCTCCTGGGATTACTTCTGTTATCACGTATGGTCCTTCCCAGGGGGACTCGAGCTTGAGATGTCCCTGCTGCTTTAGTCGCAGGACCAGGTCGCCTTAGACGAAGGATCCGGGGCGTAGCCTCCTACTGTGGTAGTTGTGCAGGTTCTGCTGGTAGATCGTTGATCTTTCTGCGGCGATTTCTCTTGCGAGGAGGTCGACGGAGTCTTCGAGTGCGAGGGATGACTCTTGTTCGCTGTAAGCGACCACGCGCGACGCCTTGTACCGTACCTCGGCAGGTAGGGCTTCCTCGGCTCCGTGCACCATAAAGAATGGCGTGTAGCCCGTGGCACTATTTGGAGTTATGCGTAGGCTCCAGAGTACGAATTGCAGTTCGTCTGGCCAGCAACCCGCGGCTTGTTCGAGTGGCCGGAGGAGTCGCTTTTTGATGCCGCCGTAGACGAGCCCGTTTGCTTTTTCCACCTGACCGTTGGTCTATGGATGTGCTACAGAGGCGTAGCTGATGTTGATCCCCAGATTCTCGCAGAATTCTTGGAACTCCTTGGATGTGAAGTTCGTCCCATTATCGGTGATGATGTTGTGCGGCACTCCGAAACGGTAGACGATGGATTTGAAGAACTTAACTGCGATGTGTCATGATTGGTTGGTCGCTGGCATGGCCTCAATCCACTTGGTGAACTTGTCGACTGCGACAAAGAGGTAGATGTAGCCTCCTCGTGAGGACCTTGGGAGTTTGCCAACCATGTTGAGTCCCCATTACGCGAAGGGCCAGGCCAATGGAATTGGCCGGAGCTCTGCGCCCGGTGCGTGCGGCTTGTCCGCGAATCGTTGGCAAGCGTTGCATTTCTGGACAATGTCCTTGGCATCACGCATGGCCATAGGCCAATAGAATCTAGCTCGTAGAGCTTTGGCGACGAGGGCGCGACTGCCGGCGTGGTGCCCGCAGGTCCCCTCATGGATGTCGAGGAGAACAGCTCTTCCATCGGCCATGGAGACACATCGTTGGAGTACTCCTGTGATGTTGCATTTATACAGTTCGCCGTTGATAACAGCGAATGCCTTGGATCGCCGTGCGATGTGTCGTGCATCAGTCGGGTCGTCGGGTAGCCTTTTGCTGAGGAGGTACGTGATGTACGGTTGCGTCCAGGATTGCTCAATCATCATGACACTCATTGGTCCCTCGAGTCCTGTATCCAGCTCCAAGTCATCGAGTGCCATTGACTCATTGGGCAGCGTAGCCCTCGAGTCTGTTGCTGCGCTTGTTTTCTTCTCTGCTGCTTTTGGCTTGATGGAGCATTCGCAGATGCGCTCGAGAAATACCCTGGGTGGTAAGGGGGCACAGGTAGAGCCTATGTTGGCGAGTGCGTCCGCTTCTTTGTTGCTTTCGTGGCCTACGTGCCGCAGCTCGCAACTGTCAAAGTCTCCTTCGAGTGTGTCGTAGAGGTCGCGGTACGCGATCATATTGTCATTCAGTGCGTCGCACTCATGCATTGTCTGGTTGACGACCAACTTGGAGTCGTCGTATATGATGAGCCTTTTGGCGCCGTAGGCTTTTGCCATCCTCATCCTGTGCACCAGGGCCTCGTAATCAGCTTCGTTGTTGGAGGTTGTGAACTGCATTCGCAGGATATACTTCAACTTGTCTCCCTGAGGTGATGTCAGTATGACACCTGCGCCTGCTCCATCCTTCCGCTTGGACCCATCGAAGTGCATTGTCCAGAGGTAGGACATATCTGGTTTGTCCGGGAGCTGGTTCTCCATCCAGTGCACTAGGAAGTCAGGGAGAACTTGCGACTTGATTGTGTCGCGCTTTTCGTATGTGATGTCTCGTGGAGACAATTCTACTCCCCAAAGCGCGACTCGTCCCGTGGCATCGGGGTTACTGAGGATATGCCCCAGCGGGGCGTTGTTGACCACCACGATTGGGTGTTCCTGAAGTAATGGCGCAGTCGCCGGGCGGTCATGAAGACACCGTACGCCAGCTTCTGGTAGTGCGGGTACCGCTATTTTGTTGGCGTGAGGACCTCGCTGAGGTAGTATACTGGGTGTTGTACCCCATGGACCTTGTTTTCCTCGGCTCGCTCAACGACGAGCACTATGCTGACCACCTGGTTGGTGGCAGAGATATATAGCAACAGTGGTTCCCTTTCCCGTGGGGTCACTAGTACTGGCGAGGTGGATAGAAGGCGCTTGAGGTCTTCAAATGCTTCCTGCGCTTTGTTGGTCCACTCGAACTTTTCAGCTTTGCGGAGGAGTTGGTAGAAGGGCAGTGCCTTTTCACCCATCCGACTGATGAACCGACTGAGGGACGCGATTCGTGCAGCCAGCTGCTGAACGTCCCTTATGTTTTTCGGCTTCTCCATGGCCAGTATGGCTTTTATTTTCTTCGGGTTTGCCTTGATTCCCCTCGCGGATATGAGGTACCCGAGTAGTTTCCCAGATGGTACGCCAAAGGAGCATTTGTCTGGATTGAGCTTGATCCGGTAGCGGTCGAGGTTGGCGAAGGTTTCGTGCAAATCGTCGATTAGGGAGGCTTCCTCCTTGGTCTTGATTACTATGTCGTCGACATAGACTTGAATGTTGCGACCCAGTTGTTCCTTGAGGCAAGCCTGCATGCACCGCTGGTAGGTGGCTCCCGCGTTCTTTAGCCCGAAGGGCATTGTGTTGTAGCAGAACACACCAAAGGGCGTTGTAAATGTTGTTTTCTCTTGATCTTCCTCTTTCATTCGAATCTGATTATAGCCTGAGTAGGCATCGAGGAAGCAGAGGCACTCGCATCCCGCGGTGGAGTCAATGATCTGGTCGATGTGCGGCAGCGGGAAGTGATCCTTTGGGCAGTGCTTATTCAAAGAGGTGAAGTCTATGCACATCCGCAGGATATCCATGTCCTTTTTTGGTACCAGCACCGTGTTGGCGAGCCAAGTGCTTTCCTTGATCTCGCGTATGAACTTGGCGTCGAGGAGTCTGTTGATCTCCATTCCGACTGCCTGCGCTCGTGGCTCAGACAATCGCCGAATTGTTTGCTTGACTGGCCTTGCGTCGGGGTTGACGTTGAGTGCATGCTCGGCGAATTCCCTGGGAACCCTTGGCATGTCCACAGGACACCAGGCAAAAATTTCCCAGTGCTCACGGAGGAATTCGACGAGCGCGAGTTCCTATGCCGGACTCAAGTTGTTGGCGATGAGGGTCGTTTTGGCGGAATCCGATGGGTGGACCTGCACTTTCTTTGTGTGCACCGATGAGTCGAAGGATAGATCGGGCGAGCTTGGCCGGCTTAGGGGGGCAGACTGTTGTCTGTCGACTCTTTCAGCCTTGCGAGCTCTTCCTGCATGCCAAAGGACTGGGAAATTCTGTTGAATTCCCTGTCACAGCTGTCGGATCTCTCAAAGCTCCTGTTGATCGTGATGACGCCATTGGGACCTGGCATTTTCATCTGCAGGTAGGCATAATGTGGCACTGCCATGAACCTAGCGAACGCGACACGTCCGAGGATGTAGTGGTATTGTGAGGGCTAGTCGACGACCTCAAAGTCGATGTGCTTGCACCGGAAGTTCTTCGGCGTGCCGAAGATGATGTCGAGGTTGATTTTTCCCAGCAGATATACGCCTTTTCCTGGGACGATGCCGTGGAATGTTATGTCTAAGGCCTCTAGGCAAGTTAGAGGGATCCTCATTGCTCGCAAGGTACTCGCAAATATGAGGTTGATGCCTCTTCCGCCATCCATGAAGACGCGACTCATGTTGAAGCCTCTGATTTGCGCCTCGAGTACGAGGGGGCAGTGGCCTGGACGAGGTATTTGAGGCGGATGATCACGTTTGTCAAAGGTGATGCAGGACTCGCTTCCGCTGAGGTACTCAGTGGTGGATGGTGGCGAGTGCATGGCCAAGTTGACCTGGCGAGTGATGGCCTTCTGCACCCGATTGGAGGGGCGTCCTTTTTGGATCATCATGGTGCCCATGGCCCATGGGTAGGGTTCGCCTCCGTGGTGCTGGTCCGACGCAGCTGCATTCGGGGGTGGCCCAGGTGGTGGTGGCGGAGCGCCATGTGCCACGGCGCCTGGAGCGGCTCTGTAGCCTCTTTCGACTGCGTTGCGGTTCATCCGAACCAATCCCTCGTGTAGCTTGAGGAACTCGCAGCAGTCCTTTAGGAGGTGGCTAGACTTCTTCTTTCCATCATGCTTGTCGATGTAGAAGTGTACCGTGCATGGCCCAGATAGTTTATCCTCGATGGATGTCGCGGGTGCCTCATCGTGATTGCGGCGTTGCCACACTTGTGTGGTTTTCCCGGAGTCGCGGTATCCGCCGCAACGGTATCCGTTGTTGCGGTTATCGTCACGTCTGTCGGCGCAGCTAGCTGCGACCATGTTGACATCGTCGCGGTCATCGTAGATGCGCATGCGGCGCTTGCCTCGGCGATCGCGTCTGCGCTCGAGTTGCGCTTCCTCGTCGGAGTGAACGCGATTTTTCACCGAATCTTCTCCATCGGCCCACCGATTCGCGAGTTTCCATCAGGTGGTCGATGGTCTTGGGCTTTGAGCGGCCCAACTCCTCCCTGAGTTCTAGGCGGCGGACACCGCTGTTGAATGCATCAATCGCGCGATCCTCCGAGATGTTCTCTGCAGAGTTCTTGATGATGGACCATCTTTGGATGTAGGAGCGTAGCGATTCGCCCGATCGTTGCTGGCAGCATCTTAGTTCTTCGATTGATGCAGGCCGCTTGTATGTGCCCTTGAAATTGCACTCGAAGCTGTAAACCAGCTCATCCCAGCTGCGAATGGATCCGCGTGGGAGGTTGTTGAGCCATGCTCGGGCGGCGCCTTGCAGCTGTAGCTGTAAGCATTGCGTGGTCGTGCTTCGACTGCCGCCATCGAGCCTGGCAGAGGAGATGTGGTCCTCCAGCCAGATCTTTGGGTCCTGTAGGCCGTCGAACCTTGGGTTCTTCGACGGGAGTTTGAACCCTTTTGGCATTCGCTTCTGCCTGATGGACCTGCTGAAGCATCTCGCGCCGCAGAGCTCCACGTCTTCTTCTTCTGAGTCAGTCGATCGAGCATGTCGTGCCCTTGATTTGTCGATCTTGCGCTGCGTGATGTCATCACGCGTGTCGTAGTCGTGGTCGTGTCGCCATGAGCAGCGACGTCGAGACAGGTCGTGGCTGTCATCACTGGATGAGAGCGAGGAGTAACACTTTGCTAGCGCTTTGCCCTTCTTTGGTTCTGGTGTTGCCTCCTTATCGAGGGCGGCCTCGATAAATCCTAGGCCCGCGATCGTAGATCGGTGCATGGCGGCTCGGGGATTGATGGCTCAATGCACGGCGCCCAGAAAAATGCTTGATGGCGGTGTTGATGTAGAGCTCGTTGGGAACCCCAAGAGGAAGGTATGATGAGCACAGCAGCAAGTTTCCCTCAGTTATGAAACCAAGGTTTAATCGAACCAGTAGGAGCAAGGAAACACCCCAAAGGTGTTACTAGCTGAGCTGTTTGGCGCACTACGGTGCTAGTAGCAACGTGGAGACCTGCACAACACAACCACGTAACTTTGTCCCCAACTTGCGATGAGGTTGTCAATCTCACCGTGTTTTATGGAAAACAAAGGATTAAACGATCGAATGGAAAGAAGTAAAGTTTGCAGAGAGTAAACACAAAGCGTAAATGTTTATAGATTGTATGTAAAGAAAAGGACCGGATCCATAGTTCACTAGAGGTGGCTCTCCTTAGATAGATAACATGTTGGGTGAACAAATTACAGCGGGGCAATTGACAAACACCGAGAAAGCAATACATGCATATACTAATCATCTTGACTCCTCTGAGACTTGATTCGACATTACAACATAATACATAGACCGCCATCCAACTGCATCTATGACTAATAATCCACCTTCAGGTTATCATCTGAACCCCCTCCAGTATTCAGTTGCAAGCAACAGATTATTGCTTTACGAACTGCGTGTAAAGTAAACAATACGATTGTTCTATGAACAAAGGATCGTTGTTTTCTCCCTAGTAGCAACAGCACATCTAGTACCTTAGAGATTTCTGTCACTTCCCCAGATTACCAGAGGCATGAACCCACTATCGAGCATAAATACTAACTCTTGGAGTTGCTAGCATCTACTTGGCCAAGATAGCTACTAACAACGGAAAGCATGCAAGATCTCAAATAACAAAGACATGATAGAATCAATAATCAATCTGAAATAGCATCTCAATATCCATCGGATCCCCGCAAACACAACATGTATGAATTACAAATAGATGATCTTGATCATGAACGGAGCTCACGAGATCTAAACATGAAAGCACAAAGGAGGAGAAACCAGCCATCTAGCTAATACATGGATCCGTAGTCCAAGGATGAACTACTCACGCATCACACCGGAGGCTTGCATGGTGATGAAGAAGGCCTCCAGGGTGAATTCCCCTCTCTCGCAGGGTGACGGGAAGAGTTTCAGATCCCTCCCGATCTAGGATGGAGATGACGGCGGCTACAGACTCTTTCGTGGATTTTTGATCGGGTACTTAGGGTTTTCGTCCCGAGGGCAATATATAGGCGGAAGGAGAGGCCGAGGGGTGCCTGGGCTGGCCACACCACCTCGGCGCTGGCTGCCTGGCAGCGTGGCTGGTGGTGTGGCCGCCTGGCCCTCTCCGCCTCGTGATTCGCACTTGATCTCTTCCGGAAAATAGGCACTTTGGCTTTTGTCCCGTCCAATTCGAGAATATTCATTTTCGACTTTCCCGGAACCAAAACAAGCAGAAACAGCAGCTTGGCACTGTGGCTCTTGTTAATAGGTTAGTCCAAGAAATCATATGAAAAGTACTCCAAAGTTGGAACAAAACACAAGAAAGTGGATAAAACCAAGCATGGAACATCAAAAATTATAGATACATTTGCAATGTATCAGGGATCTCCAGCCGGCGGCTGGTTGTTGAGGAGGTACATGGTGGCCGCTGTCACTGCAGCCTGCGGCGTCTTGGGGACCACATTACCCCGTGTGTCGACTGTCAGAGAGGTGAAGTCAAGGACCTTTGCAGCTTCTATGCGTTCTTGCTCGGTGAGGTGGGCCATCCGAGATTGCCTCTTCTTGGCGATGTACTCGTTTCCCTTTGAGGAGGATCCTTCGTGGGAGGAGAGCCCATCACGACGAAGGCTCGACTCATCTGCTGCCTTTTTGTGCGCCTCGAGTTGCGCGATTGTTTGTACTTGGCCCTTGAATTCTTCCTTCAGGAGCCAGTGATAGCCCATCAGTAGTTCTTGTGGGGATCCGAAGGTAGAGGAGCGCCCTGTAGGGCCTCGCGGCAGCGTTCCCATTCTTGCTCGTTGAGCCTGATCACGATGTGTTCGCCGGTTTGCTCGTTTAATATGGTTGGAGGTTCGACTGCTCCTCCATTGTCGACGGGGGTGTGATTGCCACCATTGTCGCCATTGCCACCGTTGCCGCCGTTAGGCGGGTCGGTTCCGTTGCCGTGATTGCCACCATTGTCGCGGTTGGCAGAGGTATCGCCTGCGTTGATGACGGCGCACATGAAGTGATTGGGGAAGCTGATGCTCCCGCAACTCTCAGATCCAGAACCGTAGGTTCCATCTTCAGTGGCCAGACCGCTCAGATCGGAGTCGCGACTGCTGTCGCTGACCGTGTTCTCGACTGTTGTCGGGGCATTGAGTTTGCTGAGGGTGCTGATCAATGGAGGGAACCATGATGCTAGGGCAATCGATGATGTCGTCGGCTGATCAGGCATGCAAAGCGTGCCCATCTGACCAACTTGGAAGCGTAAGCTCCCTATCGCCAGGCTGACTCCATCGCCCATGGACTTGAAGGCCGGGCGAGTGGCCAGCGTGTGGACGGTGAAGTCAAACGCGCCGAAGAGCTGGCGGACCTCCACCGTTGCGGAGTTGTAGATCGCGGTTGATGGGGCTGAAGAAGCCGCAACATCAGCACTCCCAATTCCCACAGACGGCGCCAATTGATGAGGGTTTAACTCATCAATGCCCATTGTTATGGACTTGGGTTTTGGAGAAGGAGGGAGCGCTAGAGACATCTATCGGCTAGCAAACAAGCACACAGGGGACTCAAAGATTTACCCAGGTTCGGGCCTCACAGAGGTCCCTACTCCTGCTTGTCTGCTCATGGAATTATGGAAGGAATCGAAGATTACAATGGTGCACAGATGCAATCTGGCGAGGGTTGTGGAAACTAGGGTTGCGTGTGTCCTCCTCGCCGCCCCCTCCTAGCCTTTATATAGGTAGGCTAGGTCTCGAGTAGCAGGTCAAGTCTGTTACAAGTTAGGGTTTTTCCCCTTGAAACTTTCTATCTTTAGCTTCTTCTTGTTCTTCAAGCAATCGAGAGTCCGTAGGTTACTCGAGTCCTTCTTTTGGGCCTTGGCGACACCGTGGGCCTTTATGTATTTAGGCCATATATACCAAGCTCTAGTACCTATAGGGTATACCCATGTCAGTAACTTTTTCGATGTCATATCTAGGAAGTCGATCGGTGTGAAGCAGCTCGACAGGCAACAGGAAGAGATCATGATGATACTATGTGAGCTTGAGATTTACTTCCCGCCCGCATTCTTCGACATCATGGTGCATCTGCTTGTACATGTCGTGGACGACATCATCCAGCTCGGGCCGGCATTCCTGCACAACATGATGCCATTTGAAAGGCTAAACAGTGTCATCAAAGGATTCGTTCACAACAGGTCCCGTCCAGATGAAAGCATAGCCAAGGGCTTTCTGATCTACGAGTGCATATCCTTCTGCCAGAATTATCTAACCACTAAGAACAAGGATGTTGAAATACCCACAAAGAAGCACCTCGGCAGGCTCGATGGATATGGTCACTGCGAGGGCTGCCGCTCACTGCATGTCGGCATTGATGGTCGACGCACTGATTTTGAAAGGGCACACCGAGTCACGCTACAACACATTGAAGTGGTCGGCCCTTGGGTCGAAGAGCACGTGCTTTAATCGGCAGAGTACATCGACCAGGGACGACCGAGGAAGAAGGGAGACATAACCAGAGAGCACAACTCTAGCTTCACGGGTTGGTTCAAGAAAAGGCAGCTGGACAATCCCCCACAGACGCCTTCTACGGAAGATCAAAAACTCATATTCTCCTTGTCACAGGGCCTAGGGCACAACCTAAGGACCTATCAGTCATACGACATAAACGGTTACAGATTCTACACCGAGGAAAAGGACAAGAATAGCGAATATCAAAACTCAGGAGTAACTATGTTATCCTTTGTTGATGATGAGACTATTGTCATGGAAAGATTCTACGGAAGGATCGAGGAGATATGGGAGCTCGACTACTATGGAGAGATCGTACCGATGTTCCGTGTTAGATGGGCCAAGAACGTGGAAAAAGAAGGCCGGTATTTCACCACAATGGTTATACCAGATGCCAAATCGACGAAGAACGCCTCCACAAAAAATGAGCCGTGGATACTCGCTAGCCAAGTTGATCAATACTTTTTATTACCGACCCGTCAAAGCCCAACCGTGTTGTAGTTAGGAGGAGCAATAGGAGCATCATCGGAATGGAAGGAGCCGCCAACGAGCAAAACTTCGACAAAAACGGCGACCTGAAGATCGAAGAGGAATTTGACAAGTACTTCGACATGCCTACTAATACTAAAGTAAGAAGGAAGACCACACTACCTACTAAAGGTTGTCCATTCACAAGAATAAATCTCAAAGTGCACGAGCTAAAGTATTCAACGGCGACAAAAAAGGGCAAGAAGATTGTGGAGACACTAGCAATTATGTGACTTTTTGGTGTATTAATTCGTGTGGGTATAATGTGATATTAGTGTGACTTTTTTGTGTATTAATTCACGTGTGTGCTTGCAAATATATTTTAGTTAGATACTAAAACATACACGTGATATTCGTGTGGGTATACAAATTCACATTTGTGTGTGACAAGCACATATATATATATGATTCAAGAGGTTTTTTTTTATAAGTATGCATGGGTATATGTTCTTGCTTTTTTTGAATACATATGCATATGTGTGTATATGTTCTTACTTTTTTTAAATAAATAAAATATTTTTTTAAAAGTAAAAAAGTCTGAGATAGCCAGTTTTCGAACCTGGCTGCCCCAGGTTGAAAGCTGGCGAGCAAGACCACTAGGACATGTAGCTGATCTTGTCAAACTATGACGCCGCTTTGTTTTGGACTATGCCCAAAAGTTCTATGGCCCATATCATAGTAATGCGCCACATAAGTTCTAAATTCAGTGGCGCGTTTTAGAGGAATGCGCCATAGAACTTTCACACTTAGCCAAATAAACGGTTTGGCCTCCCCTGCTACCTTCTCCATTTATTTCCCTCATCTTGCCCGTGCACAAACCCTAGCTAATCGCCCTTGCCGCCGGAGCCGCCGTGGAGGAGAGCCGTCGAGGAGGAGAGCCCCATCACCGCCGCGCCAGAGCCCGTGGAGGAGGAGGCTCGCCCTGCCTGCGACCTAGGAGGAGGCCCATCACCGCCGCTCTGGAGCCCGTGGAGGAGGAGGCCCGCCCCGCCCTCCTACGACCTAGGAGGAGGAGGCCTACAATGTCCGCAGCAGGAGCACCGCCGCCACCCTCGTCGATGACCACCTCCCCATCCGCAGGTACACTTCCCGCTCTCTTCTTTTCCCCCTCTCTGCAAGAATGCTCTGCTCAATTTTTAGATTGCAAGAATGCTTCTGTGAATTTTAGTTTAATACTAGGAAGTTGCAAGAATGATCTAGGGCTTGCATCAGAGCTTAGTTTAATAGTCATGTACATTGATCTGTCCTTCCTGTGCAATGTGGAAATATTGGTTTCATGTATCTTCATTTATTATTTGTTGATGGTTCTGGTAAAACAGTTTAACTAATACAAAGTTAGTATCTACATCTGTTAGTGATCAGGACATTAGTTACCTTGTAGCCCTAAATAATAAGGGGTTTGGGGAGTTGTTCACCTAGTGCCTGTTAATTAAGTAAGTGGCTATGGAAGCTAAAATATAGTGTTGGTTTATGGAAGAGAATTTTTAGATGTAAGTATATTAAGAATGGTTTAGTTAGTGGTCACTACATGGTGTTAGTGGCCCTTGTGTGGGCTCATCCTATTGTGCATATTTAAGTCTGAACAAATGAATGAGAAAAGTGGTCTTGAGGGCTAAAGAAACAATGTAGCATGCTCTGTCTCTCAGCACATTGGTCTCTCAGCACATTTTAAGGAGAATATGATTAAATATAGCCTGGCTTGCCATTTTGGTTATGCCAATTGTTAAAAAGTTATGCCTCCTTTGTTTGCTTCTGGGATGTTTTGAGTTACAGCCAGTCAGTTCGTGCCAGTAAAATGTGCTCAGGTGCATTCATGTAAACCAGGTTTTGCTTAACAGTAAAATATTCAATACTGCACTGTACATACTGAACTTAGTGTACTGAATAACTAACGCAACAATGTACTAGGCATGCTAAATTCAGTGTACAACTGTGTACTGAACCGTCACAATGAGATTAAAGATATATGTGTAAATCAGGTTCTGAATTTGATGATTAAATTATCAAGGGTCTGGGTTACTTATAGTTCTAGAGTTCTAGTACACTAGGACTGCAACTAAGTATGCAAGTGGGTAACCTTTAGGGTACCCTCTATCCTCTTTAGTACAAAAAATAAACTAAATTTTCACAAATCATATTTTTTTGAGAAAAATAGTTCATTTGTTTGAACTAGACTAAAATAGATGGTACCCTAAAGGTTTCAAACATGCATCTCTAACTGCAACTCGGGGTCCCTTTTCAAAGATACCAAGCTTTCTAGTTTACTCTAACATATTTTGTTGATCCTTTTAGACTTTTAGTTAGGTACCTTCTCCACTTCTGTTACACTATATATTTCATTCAAATATTATTTTTTATTGTTCCATATATTGCGTGAATCTAGTCTGTGTTATTTAGCATTTTAAGAAATGTCTTGAATACTTTGCAGACTGCTTTTATTTCCTTTACACTATCCATAGATAATTTCGTGCTTCCCTTTCCAATGCTCCCAAGAACATCTATGTATGTTTGTTTCTATGCCCCTGGTTTCCTGATGATTATTGCTACGACACTTGTGATGTTCTGCTTTTTTTTACTGCAACTGTTGTACTGTTCTCTGTCTTTCTTTCTTTTTAAACCCAAATATGAATGAATGGATTACAACCCAACTTTGCTTTGGTGAAAGCCATCAGGAGCATCATGATTGTGTATGTGTACTACCGCTAGATAAAAAAATCCCCTTTACTGAACTATGCAAGGTAAAGTGTGTGTACTATAACTTGATAGCATGTGTGTGTGCAAGAAGAAGAGAGCCTGTGTGTCTCTGTGTACTATAACTGCTACTCAGTTTTCATTCAGTAGAAGCACATGTCTGATATATATACTGCTTATATATTATTTGTTGTACCCTTTTAAGTTTTTTAAGTTCTTCTTATACATGTATCTGTTATATTGTTGCGTGGATGATGGATGGGGCTGCATGGATGATGATGCTAGGGTCAATGCATGGGGCTGTCAATATGGGGATGGGGTGTTTTGTCTTGTAGGGATTTCATTTGAGTTGCCCATTTCTCCTAAAGTGTCGATTCACTTCCTTTTCGGTTGAGAAATGGGCACTCCTAGGTCAAAAAATTAGCAAAGGTCATGCCGAATTTTTAGGCCGAGATTTGTGCTAACTTTTTGCCTCTTTTTAATAGAGTAGTGCAAACATGTCGGGAAACAACGAGGCCGGCCCTTCTAAGCACATCATCAGCGTCAAAGAACAAGCTAGACAGGCCAACCAGTCATTCTGGCAGGGGTCCCAACAGGAGGAGGAGGCGATGAGGATGACACCACCATCTGAGGAGCAGGCGACCGTCGCCAGAGCTGCTGGGGCCAATGAGGGAGGAGATCCTGATTACGAGAGGGACGAAGACGACTACGATGGAACTATTGAAGGCGGTGGTGAAGAGGATGACACCACTGATGGCAGCGCCCGCACCGATGACGGCGAGCACACGGATGGCGGTAGCGGCAACACGGCCGCTTCTCAGAAGAAGAAGAAGAAGAAGAAGAAGAAGAAGAAGAAGAAGAAGAAGAAGAAGAAGAAGAAGAAGAAGAAGGAAAAGAAGGAGCGGAAGGTGCCAGTGCTTGCCACCGTCTGTGATGAGTTCACTGAGGTCACAGAAAGTGGCCAACCCATTGCGCCAGAGGCGATTACTGAAGGTATGGCCTGCAACTCGGGTGCATTGTCCGGGAAAGCATGTCGATCAACACGAAGTACATCAGACATGCTGACAATGCAGCTTTGGTCGATAACCTCCTTAAGAAGCTTCACAAGCGACACATATTCCCAGAGCGGTTTAGAAACCTTGAGAGAAAGAATCCAGTGAACAAACTAGCCCTCACGAAGATGAGCAACGCCTTGAGCAGCTGGAAAACCCGGGTGAAGACTAGCATTGACAAGGTGAAAGCTGGGAGGTTATTAGTAAGAAAAATCCGATGCTCGGCGAAGAGGAGTTTAAGATATTCAAGGCGGATATAGCTACCGCTGACGCTATAAAATGGACTAAATGGGGAAGGAGTATGCGGGAACAGAACATAGGTAACCACCGCCTTGGAAGCGGCGGTTACAGGGGGAAATAGGCCATTTGGGACAAGGAGGACGCCGAGCTTGAACGCCTTGGTAAAGACAACCCTTGGCTTAAAATCATGGACTTGCAGCTTAGGCAATTTGTTCGGGCCCGCTACTACCTGGACAAGGAAACAGGGGAGTTCATCACCGACGATCTGGAGGTGAAGGACTTCGAGAAGAATCTGATAAGGAATTTATTGCCGATCTCAAGTATATTGTGTTCTAATTAAAATAATGAAGCCAAGAATCTAAATGGGTTCACCTTTCCTTGTCTCTGCAGGAGGAGGAACTAAACGCTACTGCCATAGAGTCATCCCGGGATTCGACGGAGCCGTGGGACACGGTTTTCAATAGGGCGACCAATGCTTACAAGAATAGGGACAAGGGGTTGTCGCCGTCCTCAGCTGGCCATGTGTCCGGCTTCGATATGAGCATGAAGTTCAAGGAGTACTACTAAGAGGATGCCAAGAAAAGAAGGGAGAGAAAGAACCAGTTGGCGGCTGAGTATAAAGCCACTGTTGAAGAGCTGAAGATGAAGGTGCAGACACTAGAGGAGAAGACGGTGCACGAGAAAATGGTAGACAAGTTAGTGGAAGAGAAGCTCCACTCGATGATCCCTCCTGAGTTTTTCGAGGGGCTTACTTCTTGGAATGCGGGAGGTCGACAGGGGCAGATACATCTGCCCAGCTTAAGCGGTAGCAACTCGGGCA
Source organism: Avena insularis (assembly GCA_023614405.1). Classification (NCBI taxonomy): domain Eukaryota; kingdom Viridiplantae; phylum Streptophyta; class Magnoliopsida; order Poales; family Poaceae; genus Avena; species Avena insularis. Next base: position 84,641,380 of record CM042696.1, on the reverse strand, counting down.
TCAATGTTACCGTGTCGCCGGACCTGGTGACCCCGCCGGCCGTCAACGTCAGGACACAGCAACTCATTTTGGTCACACTGACGCCCCCTCCCGCCAAAGATACCAATAAGGCGCAGCCGACGGCGGTGGTGCTTTGTGAGGCACCCGAGCGGGAGATTGCAGATGATGATAGGTCGGTTGTCGGCATCGGCTGTGTCTCTACATTAGCCGAGCTCCACGCCATCACTAAGGTAACTAATTAGTTAGTGAACGTCATCTCCTTTATGCCTTTGATGCATGACTGCTGCCATCTCATGACGCCCAACAACATGTTTTGCCTCAGGACACTTCTTGCGTACTCCTGCTTAAAGATGTCGGCGGTGAGTTGAAGGATGTTGCCAAGGGCACTCTCATACAAACGGCGAGCCATGTGATGCACAACAATCCAATGGATGATGACGTGATGAGGGTCAGGTTGGCTCGGGTGTTGCCAGGGTGCGATGACATGGACCCCCCCCCCCCCTTCAACCTCAGGGAGCCGACGAACACAAGACCCTTGGAGAATGCTACAACTGGCCCTTGACATGGCCGAAGACCCAAATTTGTCTTGCGGGGGGAGCACCGGTGCCACCTCTCGATCGATCGCCCAGCCACCACCTCGGAAGCCAGCAGCTGCCGTCGTCGCCACCACCAGCCGTCACTAGCAACTCTTGGCAGTGTGTACCACCACATGGCAAAGACGTTGTGCCGCAACCGCCATCACCCCCGCTACCACCACCACATGATGGCACCCATGAAGATGATGATGAATTGGTCAATGTTGACGACTTCATCAACACCGGTGCCAACAAAGGATGGTATATGCCTTCTGTGGATGAAGAACCCTTCACAGCTTGCGACCATCAAGCTGGTCGGCCCAATACATGCACGCAGCGCCTGGTCTTCCATGGTATTTCTCAAGAGACGCCTCTGGCCGCCGATCCACCACAAGAGAAACCGGGATTGGTTTTCAGCCCCAACACACTCTGAAAGGCGGCTGATGAGCAGATGGCAGTGGCTGACGCTGTTGTGAAGAAGAAGCACTACAGGAAGAGAGGTAATAATAATAAGAAGGGTGCGAGCCAGCCTCTTCCGAAGAGGATCCGGGATCAGGACGCCGTCGTCGTACCATCCACACAATATGGCTTGCCCCGAGTGCATGTAGCTGGTGATCCGATATTGACTCCGGATATGCTCCACATGGCGGTTGGAGCCATGTTAACTTTGCACAATGGTGTCAAGACACTAGAGGGCCTCCTTCTTAAAGACAAAGATGCAAATTACCCAGTTTTCACGGCCAAGGTGCCATTGGACGTGGGCTTCGTCGATGAACCCCATAGCGTTCGAGGACATATTCAAGATGTTTCTCACGAAACGGCTGGACTATAACTTGGTCCGCCTATACGCGCTCAATCTGGCGATCAAGATCAAGAGAGAGAGAGTACCCCGGAAATCACGACAGTGGATCCCTACTACATGCGGGATAGCCAGTTGGTCGAAGGATCAGAGACACGTACCAAGGCGACGGCGTACCTCGAGAAGTTCATGGTGGACAACAAGAGGAAGGACACACTTCTGCCTTTCTTTACCGAGTAAGTACACACACTCTCTCATCGCCGCCGTAACTTATGCATTTCTTATAGATTTCTTCCTTTGCTCTTTTTCCAACATTCCGTTCCAATTGTGTTGCACAGAGACAAATACTGCACACTCATCGTCCTTGCCCCGAGGTATTCGCTAGCCACGTATTTCGACTTGGGGAGTTTGACGAAGAAGAAAGACTACACCAGAATAAGGGGTGTTCTTAATGAGGCTCTCAAGGGCTACGCCAAGAAGGGATGAACCTTCGTAGATAAGGGGGAATGTATCATGGATGGAAAACATGTGTTCAAGCACGTGCTCGAGTTCCCCTGCGTCAAGCAGTCGACTACTGGTGCCAAGGAGTCCTTCTACGTCCTCCATCACCTTAAAGGCTATGTTTGGGATTGCCAGAACCTAACGCTGCCATCTAGTCTCCGAGGATGGGCCAAAACTTTGGCGTGAATCGATGATGATGATCTTAGAGAAGACTTCCATCGCATTCAGATGAAGTTGTCGCAAATCATCATTGAAGATGTCAACACAAGGGGGTGCCCTACAACAAGCCAGAGGGTTGAGTAAGAGGGAGATCGAAGAACACCTCCGTAAGCAGGGTGACACAAGGACGTGGATGACGAAAGAGGGCTATCTACCATTCCCGAAGCCGAGCGAGAAGAAGTCTTCATGATCGATGTGTGCCTCTAGAATGATCCAGTGTGTGTATATTCTTGATGGACGCCTGCTGTATTAGTGTGTGTGTCATAAACTTTACTATCTTGTGGTTGAAATGGTCATTGTTGTTAGACTTAAACTACCTTGTGGTCGTGTTGTCGTTGAACTTATTGCTTCTATGATGATCTATCTTTTACGTTTATGGATCCTTTGTTTTATATTATGTGAACATATATATATGGATGTGAACCCTTTATTAATTCTTTTTGTTGTATTTTTACTAATATGCCTTGTTGTCTATAGAGATGGCGACGAGGTGGTATGTGGTGTACATGGGTAGGGTTCCAGGAGTCTACGAGGAGTGGGAGGATTGTCACAAACAAGTGAACAAGTTCAGCAGCAACATCTACAAAGGATACGCGACTAGAGAGGAGGCGGTAGCCAAGTGGAGGAACCACCTGTGGAAGAAGAACCGGATGAAGATATTGATCGGGCTCATGCTCTTGCTCACCATTATCATAGTTGTATTCTATTTGATCCTAGTGTAGGCGGCGGTGGCCACTTCATATTTATAATGTGAGATGATATGAACTTTGTATTCGGCACTTGTGTAAAAATTCGGCACTTGACACTATATATGTATCTCGATCGGGCTCTAAGTGTTTGTATTATATATATGTCGGTTTTCATGCATCTACTACTTGTGCAATGTACTTTATACTCATCTGTATAAATCCTGTATAAATACCTGATTATACACCAGGAACATATTTTACTTCGAATACGTGTTACACAATCAGTGGCACATATAATTATATAGTCAGTGGTGCATAGGCTTTCTGTGGCGCATATATGTAAACACGCCACTGAAGTTCTTCCTGTGGCGCATATGAAGAAATGCGCCACAGGGCGCATATCCATATGTGCCACAGGAAGTAGTTACCAGTGGCGAGGTAACAGTGGCGACTAGGATATGCGCCACAGAAGTCTCATTTCCATGCGCCACGGATAAGCTGTTTCCTAGTAGTGGGTTATGCGAGGATGAATTACAAGGACTAACACATGGCAATATTACATTAGGAGTAGAAGTAGTGCTAATGTCCAAATGAGGCCCACTAGATGTTACCTTTGACACAATGGCCTCATGAGCTAACTTTAGCCTATCATGGGAGACTAGAAAATCCTCATGCGAGCTTGAGGGCTTAACATGACTTTCTTCCAATATCCCATATTTGTTAGTTAGCAAACCAAGTTGAGCCTTTAGCTCAACATTGATGCTTCACAAGAAATAGAGTTAGTAGCACAAGCATCATCAATAATAACAAGAGGTGAGGGAAACTTTGCATGATGAGCTCACTCTCATTGACCCGAGAGCCATTTTCGAGGTGCTTAAAATCCACAACAAGTTTAGCATGGGCAACTATGATTTCATCATTTTTTAGTTTTGAGAACATTTGCCACCGCAAGTTCTCTATCATAGTTTTCCTTTACTCTAGATAGTTCTAGAGCAAAGGTCTCCTCAAGAGATTCTTTGGTGGTTTGTTCTTCTTAAAGGGAGCTCTCTAGATAAGCAATCTCGATAGCATACTCATGCTCATGTTCATGTTCATTCTTTTGAAAAATAATATTTTCTTGCTCCTCAATAAGTTTCCTGTCTTCAATAGCACAAGTCAAGATTTCAACAAATTTGGAGGAAGCAATTTTATTTCTATGAAGAGCAGGAAAGACAATCTCTCCCATCTCTTGAATGGAGGCAATATCATAATCAACTAGATGATCATTATCATTATCAACATCAACATCATCAACATGAGATACACTAGGATCCAAAGAGGTTACCTTTGTTCCCTTAGCCATAAAGCATATATGAGAACCGGAAGAAGGTGATGATGATATTGCATTTGTATCTCCATTCAAAACATTGTCTTGGCCCATAGCATCTTTGTTTTCCTCTACATGGTTATCAATACAAGCACTAGAGGAAATATAAGCATTTTTATCATGGCAACAAGACAAAGCAAGTAGATCATCATGTGAATTATTCAAGCCATTTCTACATGATATGCAAGGACTACCAACACTAGCATATGAGGAGTTTTGAGTGCTACAAGTGTTAGAGTCCAAACATAGACCATTGCAACTAGATAGAGATGAAGGATTACAAATAGTAAGAACATTATCCATATTGCAATTTCTATCACCACTCACCATATCATTACCTTGTGAAAAATCACATGTATGTGAAGTGGTAGAAGATGAGAACTCATCATGGCCGGAGGTGGAGGGAATACAATCATCCTCAATAATGTTGGACCCTTTATATTTGTCTTGAAGTTTGGTCCATATCGTGTGAGAACTCTGATAAGGCATGATTGAAGAAATAACTACATTGCTCACAACAAGTAAAAGCATTTTAGTATCTTGGGCATCTATATAAGAGTTCATCTTATCCTCTAAGATTTGTTTTGGGGATCCGTAGGAGAAGAGAAACCCATATATAGAATTCCCTCAATAGATGGGCCAATGTCCTGAAAGTAATCTAGCATGCGAGATTTCCAAACACCATAATTTGTGCCATCGAATATATAAAAGGAATCGTGCACTACTTCACTAAACGACATGTTTACTCTCAAGGCGGTGAAGCCTAAAAGCGAGAGACCTTGATCTGATACCAATTGAAAGATCACAGATGTCGCCTAGAGGGGGGTGAATAGGCGGTTTAAAACTTTTACGACATGGGCTTAATAATGGCGGAATAAAACTAGCATTTTCTTTTTTCAAGCACAAAGCCTAGATATACTAAGGTTCACCTATATATGTGCACCAACAACTTATGCTAAGCAAGACAAGCAACAAAGTGATAGCAAGATAGATTACTTCAAGCACGAAGGCTATCACAATGTAAAGTGCATAAGTAAAGAGCTCGGGTATAGAGATAATCGAGGCACGCGGGAACGACGATATTTTACCGAGTTCCTCCCAACAAGGGAGTACGTCTTGTTGGAGGGGTGGGCAGTACTAAGACCACCAACACCACAAGAGGCATCACCCTATTTTCCCGAGCACCCACCACGCGGTAAGCACCTATTCCACTATGGGACACTTGAGGGTGGTCACCAAACCCGTACAAGATTGAGGCAATCTCCACAACTTCTCCCAATAATCGCCACCAAGGCCACTATCTTGGGGAGAGCTCCACAACTTAATTGAAGGACCCAAAAACACGCCACAAAGGCCACACAACAGTCTAGGGTTCCAAGAACCCAAGAGGGACAATCTTCTTGATTTCACCAACCAAATCCTCCTAGGAGAACTCAAACCGATGCACCTAATGCAAAAGGCAAGAATGCCACAAATATTCTCCAATCCTTCACTCTCAAATTCCAAAAAAGCTACTAAAGCAATTGGTGGAAAAAGAGAGGAAGAACAAAAGAGGAAATCCACAAAAGAAACCCTAAGATCTAGATCCCAAGATGTTCCCCTCACATAGAGGAGAGATGGATTGGTGGAGTTGTAGATCTAGATCTGCTCTTTCAAATCCCCCGACAAGATTCAAGAAATATGGGAGGGATTGAGAGGAAAAGCAAGCTCTTGAAGGTAGCAACAACGGAGGAGAGAGAGAGCAAGCCACCAACCCCTTGGGGAAGAAGGGGCCTTTTATAGGTCCTCCCACGCCAACTAGTCATTGCAGACAACTTATCTCAGAGTCTCCGGCCTTCAGGACCGGAGTCTCCGGCCCCCAGGACCGGAGTCTCCGGGATCCAGACTACGGCCAGGACTCCGACCAGCCTCTAGATGCTCTTTGTACACCCCTCGGAGTCTGGGCCGGAATTTGGGCCAGAGTCTCTGGCCCCCCGGAGTCTCTGGGGTGCGAACCCCGGAGTCTCCGGCTCCCACAAAACTGGCAGAAACACCGATAAGAAAACAATCATAACTTTTGCATCCGGACTCCGATTTTGATGATCTTGGCCTCGTTAAGAGGAAAACAAGATCTATAAGATTATGCAGGGAACCATCATAGTCCAGCAAGGTAGGATAGAACCTAATGATGAAAGTTTTAACCTATCTATAAAAGACAAACCGGTAAAACCTCCAACATCGAAAAGGCAATAGAGAATGCATATGAAATCCGTTTTCGATGAACTTGAGCTTGTCATGGAGATTAACACAAGATCTAAATCCTATGATGGATAAGAACCAAATAAGAACCAAGAAAGATGATGCCAACTATGCAAATGTTTGAGCTCTCTTTGAAGGATATGATCAAGTTACTCACTCGAGAGCCCCTCTTGATAGTACGGTTATCTATCCTAAACCCGGTCTCCCAACAACAACATGTGACTGGAAAAAGGGAAAACATATCAAGATAATACCTTTGCCTTGACCAATACACTTGAGCTTGATGTAGACGATCTTGTCCTTCACAAGATGGACACCTTTCTTGATTGCTCTTCCTTGAGCACGAATGATGAAGAATTGAAACATGCTCCCCCATACACCATGGCGAAACCTCTTATTTGACCTTGTCTTTATTGATCCATGATCACCGAGGATGGCAAGCTTCAAGCATGAGATCCTATAGTGATGACGCATCTTGAGCTTGCACAACATTTCTTTTAACTCCAATTGGATGATGACTTGAAGATACACATGAGGAACTCCATCTACTTCTTCAAGACACACTCGATCTTCTTTTATTTATTCTTCTTCTTCTACAAGATTCCAATAGGCCCAAAGCCCTTGGACAATGCTTATTCTTCATTTCTTCTAACTTGAAGCCAACACATGCTCCAAGCAATGCCAATGGACAAATCCTACAAGTGCAACTCAATGCAAACATTAGTCCATAGAGATTGTCATTAATTACCAAAACCACACATGGAGGCCCACATGCTCTTTGATTGTGCATCCCCAGTATCGGAATGTGTAGATAGAGAGGATCAAGAGGCAACAAAAGGAGTTCTTGACAAAGGCGTTGACCAGCGTTGGGATGTAGGGATGCAAAAGGAAAATCGTTCTCATCAAAAACAACATCTCGAGAAATATACACCCGACCAGTCTTAACATCAAGACATTTAACTCCCTTGTGAAGAGGACTATATCCTAGAAAAACACATTGTTTGGAGCGATAGGCAAGCTTACGAGTATTATAGGGACGAAGATTAGGCCAGCAGGCGCAGCCAAAAATTCGAAGAGACTCATAGTTGGGCTTAACACCAAGAATACGCTCTATAGGGGTATCAAAGTGTATGACCTTGCTTGGAAGCAGATTTATGAGAAAAGTTGCAGTGTGGATGGCATCATCCCAAAATTTAAGGGGCATAGAAGCATTAGCAAGAAGGGAAAGACCGACTTCAATGATATGTCTATGCTTGCGTTCGGCAGAGTCATTTTGAGGATGGGCATGTGGGCGGGAGACATGATGGACAATGCCAACTTTCTGAAAGAAATTGTTGAGTTTTTCATATTCACCTCCCCAATCAGTTTGCATGGTTTTGATCTTAGTACTAAATTGACATTCAACATATTGCTGAAAGGTAAGAAAAACTTGATAAACATCAGATCGTTTCTTAAGTAGGAATATCCAAGTAAATTTACTATAACCATCGATAAAGCTTACATAGTATGAATTCTTGCCAACAGACAGAGGTGTTGGACCCCAGACATCAGAGAACACTTGTTCCAAAGGAATAGTAGAAACACTGGTAGACACAGGGTATGGCAATTGATGACTCTTGGCTAACTGACATGAATCACACTCATAAGGTGTTGTTTCTAGAGTATATGAAATTTTATGTTTCCTAAGAATCTGCTACACCACAAAAGAAGAAGGATGTCCTAAACGACAATGACATGTGGAGGAAGAAGGCTTGATGACAAGGAAGGCTTGCTTGGAGGCGTCGGTGATGTGGGGTATGAGGGGGTAAAGGCCGTCATAACACAGACCTTTAAACAGGCCTGATCCTTAATCAAAAAGAAGAAGGGGTGAAATTCAATGAAGACATGATTATCAAGTGTAAAGCGGTGAACAGAAAGCAGATTCTTAGAGGCACTAGGAACATGAAGAATATCATTAAGATGCATACGATGATATGGGGTGCAAAAAGTTGAATGACCAACATGAGAAATTTGCATACCGTTACCATTGGCCGTGTGGACGCGATCACGCCTAGTGTACTTCTCATGAGTAGAGAGCTTGCTCAACTCTCCAGCAACGTGGTTTGTGGCACCAGTATCAGAATACCAATTTGTATCAACTCCATAGGAGGCCATGTGAGCAGCCTTGGTCTCACGATCATCATCATCAGAATCATTGTCTCCTTCATATTTCCACCAGTAGTCACTTGCAGGGTGGCCATGAATTTTGCAAATTTGACACGTGTTGTCCACATAGGGCGTGGGAGCACGACCACGATGGCGATAGTCAGAGCGGTCACCATCATCACGGCGATGCATAGGGGCGCTACCATCACGCCTGGGATCATCACGGTGACGAGGAGCATCATCATCTCGGCAGCGACGATCATCATCACGGCGACGAGGAGGATCTTCACAGTGTCGATCATCATGGTGCCAGTCATCATGACGTCCAGCATCATCTCGGTGACGACCATCATCACGGCGGCAGCCTCGGTCATCATCAACAAGGCCACGGTCGTTACCTCCTCGAGGATCATGACCATGACGGGCAAGGTTGGCATGAAGGGTGAACGAGTCACCCGAGGCTTGTAGGTATGCTTGGCGCACATCATGGGAACTAATCTGAACAAAGAGCTCATCTAGAGTCGTGCCAGGATTGCCATTAACGGCAGAAACAACATCATTGTAGGAGCCATCAAGACCACAGAGGATGTAGCCAACAAGTTCATCATCATTGACGGGCTTGCCCATTGCAGTAAGCTCAGAACAAAACCCTTTCATCTTATCAAAATAGGTCGTGGCCGTGAGCTCAAGCTTTTTTGTACTGTTGAGTTCATCACGGATGTGGGAGACCTTGGAACGAGAAGCAGTGGAGAACATCATGTTGATTTTGAGCCAAACCTGAGCAGAGGACTCAAGGCCGACAGTATGCACCAGGATGTCGGCTGACAGCGAGTTCAGAAGGTAACTCATGACCGCTTGATCACGAGCAATCCATGCAGCATAGGTCGGGCTTGCGATCTTGATCTTCTTCTTGTCAGCATCTTCTTCTTCCAGAAACTCGAGCGAGAGGCGACATCAGTGTCGTCCAGCAGGGGCAGAACTTGATCTCCACGCAGCGTCAGGAGAACGAGCGTCTTCCAGAACATAAAATTCGCCCAAGTCAGCTTCTGGGACGGAGGTGATCCGAGGGCTACACTGAGGAGCGTCGCTGATGTGGAGGACGACATCAGGGTGGCGGGTTGTTGAGGCGGCGGTGGCAAATCAGAAGATCGGTGGCGGTATCTAGGGTTTTTGGGAGCGGTGGCGGTGGACAAAAAAGTCGTCGACGGCGGCTAGGGTTTTTGGTTGTAATGTGTTTTGGGCGGCGGCAGGGAGCGTGGAGCTGAGTTGCGGCAACGTGTTTGTAGGTTGTAGGTTGTGGTTGTTGTGGCAGCGGCAGATCAGTAGATCGGCGGCGGCGGCAGGGTTTGTAGGCAGCGGCGGGGGGTCTTGTGACCGGCGGCGGCGGCGAAAAAAAATTGTGTAGATCGGCGGCTAGGAGGTGGAAGAGGCTGGCTCTGATACTATGTCAACCTAGGCGGAAACGATGACCCGTTGGGGCCTCGTGTTGCATGTTATATAGGTGGAATAGCCCCACGGTGGCGTGTACATGTTGGAGTACTATTCCATACCGTATACATGTAGAGTTGTATTACATCTAACACCATGAAGGGGACAACCTACTCACAGTAGTTGCATCCTTGAGTTGCAACTTGCCACTAACTTCACAATTCTATGCCAGATAGTTTACACCATATATGAGACCTACAACCTTGATTTTGTCATGGTGCCACACGGCAGGGGTACAGATCTACAGCCACTGTTTCAGCGAGATGGCAAGGCCGACGCTGGGAAACAATTAATCACCAAAACACACATTGTAAACTCAAGTTAGCACTGTGCATAGACAGCGATGAGTCTAGGCATCCTGAGGCATCTCATTCCTACCTACCTAGCCAGTATGCTCTCATTCTCACCATCTAATTGTGGATAAATTTCTTCGGCAACCAATAACATGCAACTTAGCAAGTTGTAGAACACGCATACCGAGCCACAACTTCTTTATGTGGCTTTGGAAAGACATATATCCTTATATAGCTAGTTGTGTGTTGTTTATTATTTCACCAACCACAAATTTGTTGCATGCCTTTTTGTTTTGGCTCCCGAGCATCTCAGTATCTTAAAAGAATCAAAAGTATTAGTTTAAAAGTTAAAAAGATGATATGGTTGTTCAAGTATGATCCAAATTCTATTAAGAAGGCTAACTTCTGACAGAGCGGAGCGAGGCCCGTCGCCGGATCGTTGATGACCTAGGTTTTCACCGTTATATATGTTAGAGTATATTTGTGTATTGTATTTTCCCCATATGTTAGGGGGTTTCCTGTATATTTGCACCTGTACATGTACTATATATTCTGGCCTTTAGCCCTCTGGTAATACAAGATCTATTGCCCTAACAACCACGCCGCCCGTCTTCGCCGCCCGACTCCCTGCCG